>OX387637.1:27500-10027500 GCA_947568825.1 Sphinx pinastri
ATAGTGACCTTGACTTTTAGCTAGACTAAATATAATCTTTTTAGTGATATTTTATTCTAACTTTTTATTTTTATTTTATTATCTGTGAATCGACAGTATCTATACGACCGAGCCATTTACACTTGGCGTACAGTTGATTGACAAGCGCCCCCTAGCAGCGACAAGCTCCCCCTGTCAAAATGTTCCGCACACCAGCTAAGGATGGCAGCAGAGTGGCGTCCAAATCCCCAGAGGCCAGCTCGCAGGAAACGAGCAGGACAACTGTTGCGCAAGCCCGGCGGAGTATTGAGACAAAGCTGGATTGTACAGCTGAACCTAGGTCTGCCGGGCTCGCGAAACAGAAGCCTGGAATCCTCGGAACGACCACTATGGCAAAGAAAACCGTCATACATGTTGACATGACGACTATTGATAAGTCTCCAATAAAAGAAGCTGAATATACGAGCAGGACGGCTGAGGCGAAGGCTTGTCTCATCAAGACGAAGCTTCAGATCAGCAATAGTCGGAATTTAAAAACCGAAATAAAGACGGAGGTGATAAACGCCACAGAACGTTTATATAAATTAGTGAAGGACGCGGAAGAGGGGAGACTATATAAGGGAAAAGAGACACAAAGGAATAGGACAGGAGAACAAAGAAAAGATGAGGAAGGAGAGACCATATCGAAAGAGGACAAAACCAGAAGGGAAAGAGAGGAACAGAAGGAAATTATGGAAAAATTAGAAGAAAACACGAAACTACTAAAGGAGAACAAGAAGGAAATTGAAAAGATTAACGAATTAATCACCAGAGAAGCAGAGGAGTGGAAGAAACAAAGGACCTATGCGAGTGTAGCAGCCGGCCCGCAGAATGGGAAACCACCGAGTGTGGCTACGGCGCTACACTCCATAGTAGTGACATCAAGGGACGAGCAAGAAACGGGCGATGAAGTGGTTGAAAAATTAAGGAAAGTGGTTAACGCGGCAGAGGAAGGAATCAGGGTAGATAACATCAGGAAAGGAAAAGAAAGGAAAGTGATAGTAGGATTTCAGGATAGACAAGAGCTGACGAAAGTAAAAGATAAGATAAACAAAGCTGGAAATTTGAATGTGGAGGAAGTTAAAAATAAGGACCCACTCATCGTTCTGAAGGACGTTCTAAACTGCCACTCAAACGAAGAGATAACAAAGGCTTTAAGGATGCAAAATAGGAATTTACTGGATAGGATAAGGAAAGAGGATGAAATTATGGAGGTAAAATATAGGAGAAGAGCACGGAACCCATTGATGGCGCATATTGTCCTCAGAGTTTCACCGCAAATCTGGGGAATCCTTACGGAGGCCGGCGCGGTGCATGTAGACATTCAGAGGGTCAGAGTTGCAGACCAGTCACCATTAGTCCAGTGCTCACGTTGCCTGGGCTATGGTCACGGAAAGCGATTCTGCCGTAGTGCCCTGGATGTCTGCAGTCATTGCGGGGGCCCTCATCTAAGGGCCGAATGTCCTGACTGGATGGCAGCCGAGCTACCAACATGCTGTAATTGCCAAAAGGCCAAAATGGCAGACACGAAACACAACGCATTCAGTCAGGACTGCCCGATACGCAAAAAATGGGACTCGTTAGCTCGCTCCACCATAGCGTATTGCTGAGGTGGTCTCCACAGCACCGAGCCCGACAATGTCTGACTCCGATGGAAGGCCATACCTGATGGCGCAGGCCAACCTTCAAAGAAAAAACTTAGCCACGCAAGAGTTGATGGCGTGGGCTGTTGAAAAAAGGTTGGCCGCGGCCCTAATTCAGGAGCCGTACATCGGAGGGACTGGCCGGATGAAGGGTTACGGGACCGTCAGGATTTTCCAAAGCGCGGAGCAGGAGGGTGGCCAGGTCAAGGCAGCCATTGCAGTCTTTGATGAAGACGTGGATGCCTTGATCTGCCCAGAGTTCACCACAACGAATATCGTTGTGGTGAGAATCCGCTCGAGCGCCTGGGAGATCGTGATGGTCTCGATATACTTCGAACCGGACCAGCCAATAGACGTATACCTCGAACACCTGAGGAAAATAGAAAGGCGGCTGGGCTCGAGGAGCCTATTAATTGGTGGAGACGCCAATGCAAAGAGTCTATGGTGGAGCCAGGAGATCGACCGGAGAGGAGAGCTGGTGTCCGGTTGGCTGGATGAAGCCGGGCTCCAAGTGCTGAATGAAGGCAATACGCCGACTTTCTTCACCGTAAGAGGGGGAAGGGCGTACTCCAGCCAGGTGGACATCACGGCCTGTTCGGTCGACCTCTTGGATAAAATAGGAAACTGGCGAGTCAGAGAGGATCTGACGAGTTCGGACCACAATACCATCACGTTTGACTTAAACATTAAAAGAGAAAAGGGCATCAAAATTAATAGGACTACAAGAAAATTTAATACTCGAAAAGCTAACTGGAGAGAATTTGGAAATAAAATTAAACACCTAACAGAAGAGAACAAAATAAACAAAATAGAGATAGATAAAGTAAATACAATAGTAGAGTTGGAGCACAAAATAATAAAATACACAGAAATAATAAATAGAACAAGTGAGGAAACTATACCTAAGAAGAAAAATAATACCAAATTCAACTTACCGTGGTGGTCCGGCGAACTCGAAAGACTAAAGAGAGAAATGATGAGAAGGAAACGAAGAATCCGATGGGCAGCTCCTGTAAGGAAAGAAAAGGTGATTAGGGAATATAAGACAGCAAAGGAAGAATACGAAAATGAAGCGAGGACAGCACAGGTTAAAAGCTGGAAAGAGTTTTGTAGTAAACAGGATAAAGAAGGGGTATGGGATGGGATTTACCGAGTGATGGGCAGGCTGACCAAGCGGCATGAAGACCAGCCACTCGTCAGGGACGGGAAAACCCTGGGTCAGGAGGAATCGGCAAGATTTCTTGCCGAGACCTTCTACCCGGACGACCCTGACGAGGAGGACAATGAGGATCACCGGCGCACCAGGGAGCTTGCCTCGCGAGTGAACGACTGGGTCCATGGTGAGGTACATGACCCACCGTTCACGTCGCGGGAGCTCACTGCGGCGCTGGTGACCTTCAACCCGAAAAAGGCGCCCGGTTCTGACGGCCTGACATCCGACATCTGTACGCAGGCGATCACCCAAGATCCGGAGTCCTTCCTAGCACTGGCTAACAAGTGCCTAGAATTGGCCTACTTCCCAAAGATCTGGAAGGAGGCCACGGTCGTTGTGCTGCGGAAACCGGGTAAGGACGATTACTCGGTTCCCAAGGCACACCGGCCGATAGGATTGTTGCCGGTGCTGGGAAAGATCCTGGAAAAGATGCTGGTGGGTAGGCTGAAATGGCACCTCCTCTCGAGGATGAGCCACCGCCAATACGGATTTATGCCACAAAGGGGCACCGAAGACTCCCTCTATGACCTGATGAAACATATTAGGGCGAAACTTTTAGAAAAGCGAGTCATAATTATGATATCGCTGGACATAGAGGGAGCCTTCGATAGCGCCTGGTGGCCGGCCATAAAAGTCCGGTTGGCGGAAGAAAGCTGCCCACCAAACATCAGAAGGATGGTCGCCAGCTACTTGGATGATCGGATGGTCGGGCTTCGGTACGCGGGGGCCGAAGCTGCGAAGCGGACTGTTAAGGGTTGCGTTCAGGGGTCTATCGGAGGGCCAATCCTATGGAACCTCCTCCTCGATCCCCTGTTAAAGGGGCTCGAGCGCCGGGGCGACTATTGTCAAGCTTTTGCTGACGATGTCGTCCTGGTGTTTGACGGGGGTTCCACGGGAGAAGCACAAAGACAGGCCAATGCGGCACTAGCCTGTGTGCGGGATTGGGGTGTCCGAAATAAGCTGAGGTTTGCGCCAAACAAAACCAAGGCGATGGTGATAACCAATAAGTTAAAGTACGACACCCCAATCCTGCGCATGGGCGGCGTTGACATTGGCCTGTCCAACGAAATAAAGTTGCTTGGCCTGACAATAGACCGGAAACTAACCTTTAACAGTCACGTGACGCAGGCTTGCGGGAAGGCCGCAAACCTTTACAAAATGCTCGCAAGGTCAGCCAAAGTCCAGTGGGGGCTGGGACCGGAGGTTATCAGGACGATCTATACGGCAGCGGTTGAGCCCGTCATCCTCTACGCGACCAGCGCGTGGGCTCCCGCTAGCCAGAAACTAGGCATCAGGAAGCAGCTCGGAGCGATCCAGCGCAGCTTTGCGCAGAAGCTGACGAAGGCATACAGGACCGCCTCTCTCAACTCGACCCTATTGCTCGCGGGGATACTCCCCCTTGACATAAGAGTGAGGGAAACCGCACTCCTCTACGAGGTCAAGAGGGGGTACTCTCAGCGAGTGGTAGGTGATCGGGAGATAGAGGCGCCTGTAGCCTTCACCAGTTTGGACCACCCGGCGGAACGGAGGAGCGGGACGTTTGAATGCTTGGTGGACGGGGCAGAACTGGCCCAGCACGTCGGTGAGGGTCTTAGCATCTTCACCGACGGAAGCAAAATTGATGGGAAAGTCGGAGCGGCGCTGTCCATATGGAACGGCGCCGCGGAGACGAGTACCAGAAAATTGCGGCTGGAGCCGTACTGCTCCGTCTACCAGGCGGAGCTTCTCGCCCTCCGGAAAGCCGTGGAGGAGGCGCTCCGAAGCGGGCTTCCTACGTGCGGCATCTTTAGCGATGCCAGGTCTGCTCTCGACGTCATCACCAGAGGTGATTCTCTCCACCCCATAGCGTTCGAAATAAATAAAATGTTAAAAGTAGCCGAGCAACGCACCCAGAAAATTAAATTTTTCTGGGTGAAGGCACACGTGGGGTTGGAGGGAAACGAGAGAGCGGACGTGCTCGCTAAAGAGGCCGCACAGCATCTGAAGACCCGTGCGCATTACGACAAGTGTCCGGTTTCATTCGTCAAGCGTCAGATCCGACAGGAATCGATTGACGAATGGAGCCGGAGATACGCGGACGGAGAGACGGCTTCGGTGACGAAGCTGTTCTTTCCGGACGCCGTCGAGGCGCACAAGGTCGTCAGGCGGATCGTCCTGGATCCTGTCCTTACGCAGGTGTTCACTGGGCACGGCGGGTTCTCTGAGTACTTGTACCGGTTCAAGTGCAAGGAGAGCCCGGCGTGCTTGTGTGACCCTGACGTTGAGGAGACGGTCCCACACCTCCTACTCGGTTGTCCCATACATGCCAAAGAAAGATATGATATAGAATTAGAAATAGATGTAAAGTTAACATTAGACAGTATACCTAAGATAATTTTAGATAAAACCATAGTACATAAGTTTATAAAATATTGTAAGAACATAGTAATTAAGGTAAATAATAGAAATAAGTAGGAATAATTACTAGCTATATAATAATTATTATATAAGACTAGTAATAAGATAGAGCATAAGAACAAATGTACTAGATAAGTAAATAGACATAAGATATAAGAGTAACCTAAGAAATTGCAATTAAGAATTATAGAAAATAGGTATAAGAAAGTAGTTATGATAGCAAGTAAGAACAGTAAAATAATAAGTTTAAAAATGTATAAATATAAAATGTTAAAAATTAAAGATCATATAAAAAATCCCTTGTCCTGGATAGGGGGACCAGGAGTGGGGCGAAGAGGCCCACTAAAAAAAAAAAAAAAAAAAAAAAAAAAAAAAAAAAACCTAACCTAACCTAACCTAACCTAACCTAACCTAACCTAACCTAACCTAACCTAACCTAACCTAACCTAACCTAACCTAACCTAACCTAACCTAACCTAACCTAACCTTTTTTTTTTTTTTTTGGTTTCGCGGAGAAAGTGCGTTACCACTACCGCCCGGCCTTCGTGGGGGGCGACCGAGCGGTTATGTTGGGTTCACCGTGCCTTACGACCCGGCGTTGAGCCGCCCGGAGAGATGGAAAACGTCGGGCGACCGCCGGGCCGAGTCCCTAACCTATGTACAACGCACGGCATACCAACTAAAACTCCGCGGTGGCCATCTTCGGCGCATTAGGGACGGCTGCGGGCTTCCTCTGACTAATGTCTAAGTCGTCGTCCGCAACCGCCCCTGCGCGGTGCCGCCTGGTGCGGCCCGTCTCCTGTTGTGGGGGGGGCTCAGAAGCCCCCGCGCACCGAAGGACGCTCTCAGCGTCAACGGCAGCGTGAGGCCTACCTTCCACGCTGCCGTCCATCACGGGGGTCGCAACAATGTGCTAAAAAGATACACAAAACTATAGACGGACGGCCCCCTGCCGCCCGCCCGCGACCCCCGGTGGCCCCTATTAGTCGCCTTTTACGACAGGCAGGGGATACCGTGGTGGAATTCTCCAAACGCCCCCAATCCACAGGGCGAGAGACGCCGGTCAGTCGTCCACCCGGCGCCTCCTTCGTCTTCGCTGGCGGCGGGAGGGATCCTCACGCTCCCGATCCCTCTCGGCACTCTCCTTCTGCGAGAGGACCACCTCGCAGAAGTGGGCCACCGCACGCCAGGCCTCTCGGCTGCCGACCATGGAAGCGACCACGGCCGGCAGCGAGAGGTCTCCTCCGACGACTGCTCTGAGAGCGCTGCGCTCCTCGTCCCAGGCTGGGCAAAACTCCAATGTATGTTGGGCCGTATCCAGCGGGCAGTTGTCACAATGGTGACACACGGCCGACACCTCTGTGCCTACGATACGACACAGATACTCACCGAAGCAACCATGCCCGGTGAGTACCTGTGTCAACCGAAACGTAGCTGGGCCGTGGCGCCTGTCCAGCCACTCGGCAAAGACTGGGCGCACTGCCGCTACGACCCTGAGCCCCGCTGACGGGGTCTCCAGCCTGAGACGCCACTCCTCCACGGCGGCTCGCCGTAAGGAGGCCCTCATGGCCTCCACCTCCTTCAACGCCGGACGCTGCCCGCGACTGAACGCCTCCTCCCGCCAATAAAAGGCATCGGACAGGGATTCGGCGTCCAGATCCCAGGGCAGAAATCCGGCCAACATGCAAGCCGCCTCGTACGAGACCGTGCGGTACGCCCTGATCGCCCGCTGCGCAACTACACGTTGAGGATTGCGCAAGAGCGCGGCGCAGCGGTCGCTCAGGGAGTAAGCCCAAACAGGACTGCCATACAGGGCCATGGACCGCAGACCTAACCTAACCTAACCTAACCTAACCTAACCTAACCTAACCTCATACAACCGTTCATGTGTTCCATCCTTGTCAAGGGGAGTGCTAACCGTCTCTCCTTTTCAATAGACACACTACTAACCACTTATTGACGTGTACCCCCGACAAAACTTCTCTAATAAAATGTTTGGCTGTGGTTTTCGTACACCCGCCAAAGACCTGGGTAAAGACACAGGGACCAGCCCACCACAACAACCGAATAGGGCCAGTGTAGCGCAGGCCCGGCGGAGTATTGAATCCAGGCTTAATAGCCCGGAGGAAATACGAGCCGTAGGACCGGCGAAACACAGACCAAAGATGGCAACGACAAACGCGGGAAAAAGCACACTAGCAGTAGCTGACAAGTCGCCAAAAGCTCCTAAAGAATATCAAAACAGGACGGCAGAGGCAAAAGCGTGCCTCATAAAGACTCGCCTACAGATAAATAACAGTAGGAACTTGAAGACAGAAATTAAGACAGAAGTGATAGAAGCGGCAGAGCGGCTATACAGACTTGTCAAGGAAGCGGAGGAGGGGAAACCCTATGGAGGAAAAGAGACGGAAAAGAAAGCACTAGAGGAGATACAAAGGCAAAACGAAAAGGGAACGGACAGAACAAAGGAACAATGTACAAGGATTGAAACGGATCTATTAAGGAAACTAGAAGATCACAGCAAATTACTACAGGAAAATAAGAATGAAATGGAGAAACTAAAGGAAGAAATAGGGAAGAGCAGGGAAGAATGGAAAGACATGACATATGCGCGTGTAACCGCCGGTCCGCCAAGAAAACCACAAACGGAAAAATCGTTAACAACCACGGCTATGCATTCAATGATTGTGACATCAAAAGATGAACATGAGACAGGAGAACAGATATATGACAGGTTAAGAAAAACAATAAACGCAAAAGAGGAAGGCATACGGATTGACCACATAAGGAAGGCAAAGGACAAGAAAGTAATCATAGGATGTACAATAAACGAAGAGATGGGAAAAGTTAAGGATAGAATCAGAAAGGAAGGAAGAGACCTACTAGTGGAAGACATGAAAAATAAGGATCCCCTAATCCTAATGAAGGATGTGCTAAACTACAACTCAGATGAAGACATCATTAAGGCCCTTGAAACCCAGAATCACCATCTACTGGGTGAAGTGAGTGGAGAAGATAGAAGGCTCTCGGTGAAATACCGACGGAAAGCTAGAAACCCACTCACTTCGAATGTAGTTTTGCAGGTCTCACCAGTCATATGGAGAATCCTAACGGAGACAGGGGCTGTGCATATTGACGTCCAAAAGATCAGAGTCGTCGACCAGTCCCCCCTAATACAGTGTACCCGCTGTCTAGGCTACGGACATGGTCGGCGATTCTGTAAGGACCAGAACGATGTGTGCAGTCACTGTGGGGGTCCTCACATGAAAACGGAATGCCCGGACTGGATGGCAGATTCACCCCCCACGTGCTGCAACTGCCAAAAGGCAAAATTGAACAAGGTTGATCACAATGCGTTCAGCGAAGAATGTCCGGTAAGAAGGCGATGGGAAACCTTGGCCAGATCAAGGGTTGCATATTGCTAAGGTGATCCCTGCAGACGCCCGGCAACAAAATTTAACAAGTGCAGGATCATATCAGTTAGCACAGATAAACCTCCAAAGGAAAAAGCTGGCGACTGAGGAGCTTATGATCGAAGCAAGAAAAAGAAGACTGACCTTTGCGCTTCTCCAGGAACCTTACGTGGGAGGCTCATCAAAAATGAGATGTTACCAAGGAGCTAGACTCTTCCAAAACACCCGAGGGGAAGGCAACGTGAAGGCTGCGATAGCTGTCTTCAACGAGAAACTTAAAGTGACTCAATGCCCAGATCTCACATCAAACAACATTGTCGTTGTCAAGGTTCACATGGGTAAGAAAGAGCTAGCTCTGGTTTCAATCTACTTTGAACCCGACCAGCCCATAGAACCCTACTTGGAGCAGTTGAGAAACACAAGAAAGAAGCTGGGACGAGCGCACATAATTATAGGTGGTGACACCAATTCCAAAAGCACGTGGTGGGGTAGCCTAAAGACGGATAAGAGAGGGATCCAAATGTCTGGACTACTGGAGGAACTCGACCTGCAGGTACTCAACATCGGACACACCCCGACATTTTACACTATTAGGGGGAACGTCGAGTACAGCAGCCACGTAGATGTGACGGCATGCTCTGAGGGACTTCTCAGCCTCATAGGTGATTGGCGAGTGGAAACCAGTGTAGTGAGCTCAGATCACAACACTATACTTTTCAAAATTAACCTAGAAAAACTAAATGATATAAGAATAAAAAGGACAACTAGAATATATAATACCAGAAAGGCAAATTGGGCTCAATTTGGTGTAAAATTGACCCAATTACTTGAACAAAAATTAAATAAAGGAGTTACAGAAAGCATAAGAAACAAAACGGATATAGATAACATAATAGGAGAATACACAAATATAATTATAAAAACATGTGAAGAAACCATACCACTCTTAAAAGAAAATAACAAAATAAACTTACCTTGGTGGTCCAAAGAGCTCACTGCACTGAAGAAGGAAACAGCCACGAAGAGAAGAAGAATCCGCTGCGCTGCGCCGGTCCGTCGAGCCAGAGTTGTAGAAGAGTACCTGAAAAGTAAAGAAAAATATGAGAGTGAAGTGAAAACCGCCCAAGTAAACAGCTGGAAGGAATTTTGTGGGAAACAAGGAAAGGAAGAGGTGTGGGACAGCATCTATAGGGTGATAAGAAGAACATCGGAGAGGCAGGAAGATCCGCCGCTTGTTGAAGACGGCATAATCTTAGAACCTAAAGAATCCGCGAGGCTATTGGCGGAAGTTTTCTATCCAGTAGACTCAATAGAAAAGGATAACGACTACCATCGCTATGTCAGAGAAACAGCTGAACGAGTCAATCGCGGACTCGATGATAACGATCAAGATCCGCCATTCACAGAAAACGAGCTGCAAACAGCGGTGGAAAGTTTTAATCCCAAGAAAGCCCCGGGAGCAGATGGTCTAACACCGGACATCTGTAAGCAAGCCATTCTTCGTAATCCAGAATTGTACTTGTCGCTGGCAAACAAATGCCTACAATATGGCCACTTCCCGACCATCTGGAAGGAGGCCACGGTTGTAGTCCTTCGGAAACCCGGTAAGGAGGACTACACAAACCCCAAGTCATATAGGCCGATAGGCTTGTTGCCGGTGATGGGGAAGATTCTGGAAAAAATGGTAGTGGGAAGAGTGAAGTGGCATCTACTCCCTAGGATGAGTACACGCCAGTTTGGCTTTATGCCACAGAGGAGCACCGAAGACTCCCTCTATACTCTTGTCAACTATATAAGAGCCAAACTAAAAGAAAAAACAATTATAACAGTTGTCTCTTTGGATATAGAGGGAGCCTTCGACAGCGCCTGGTGGCCCGCAATAAGGACCAGACTGGCGGAGGAAAGATGTCCGAAAAACCTGAGGCGGGTAGTGGATAGCTACTTCGAGAGCCGTAGAGTCAAGGTTCGCTTTGCCGGGGAAGAGCACGTGAGGTGGACCTCCAAGGGATGCGTTCAAGGATCCATTGGGGGTCCTATCTTGTGGAACCTGCTCCTCGACCCATTGCTTAAAGAGCTTGATAGACGGGGTGACTACTGCCAGGCCTTTGCGGATGACATCGTGCTAGTCTTCGATGGGACAGTAGAGAATATTCAAAAACGCGCCAATGATACTCTAGCCTTTGTTCAGGAGTGGGGAATCAAAAATAAATTAAAGTTTGCACCGCAAAAAACTAAAGCAATGGTGATTACGAAAAAACTTAAGTATGACTCACCAATCTTGCACATGGGCGGAGTTGACATTGGCCTGGAAAAGAACATGAAGATACTCGGTCTTACCATCGATGACAAACTAACTTTCAACAAGCATGTGGCGGAGGTCTGTAGGAAGGCTGCCGACTTCTATAAGCGACTCTCCAGAGCCGCAAAAACGCAGTGGGGGCTGGGACCTGATATAATAAAAACTTTATATACAGCTGTAGTTGAACCCACGGTTTTGTATGCGGCCAGTGTGTGGGCACCAGAGTCCAATAAAATATGTGTCAGAAGGCAGCTGGAAATAGTTCAACGCGGGTTTGCGCAAAAAATGACAAAGGCCTACAGGACTGTTTCACTCAACTCGGCCATGCTACTTGCCGGGATACTCCCCTTGGATGTCAGAGTTAGGGAAGCTGCACTCTTGTACGAGTCCAAGAGAGGCTATTCCCGGTTGGTGACTGGTGACCGAGAGGTGGAGAGTCCTGTGGCCTTTGCCAATTTGTGTCATCCTGTTGACCGTGTGAGACAGCGGATCCGCAATATGACGGACAGTGCAGAATTGGCCCGATGCGTCGAAGAGGGTAGGTGTATTTTCACCGACGGAAGCAAAGTCGAGGGCAAAGTTGGAGCGGCTGTATCGATATGGGATGATGCCGTCGAGACAAAAGGCATTAAGTTAAAATTAGAACCATTCTGCACTGTCTTTCAGGCGGAGCTGCTGGCTCTAAAAACGGCCACGGATGAAGCACTTAAAGGCAACGCCCGTGACTGCAGCATCTTTTGCGATTCCAGGTCTGCCCTGGAAGTTGTCGCCAGAGGTGACTCCCTCCACCCCATCGCGTTCCAAATCAATAAGAATTTAAAAACGGCAAGCGAACGCAACCAAAAAATATTGCTTTTTTGGATTAAAGCGCATACAGGGCTGGAGGGCAACGAAAGGGCAGATGTGCTCGCAAAGGATGCTGCATTAAAGTTGAAGACACGACCACATTATGATCGCTGCCCGACTTCATTCGTAAAGCGTCAGATTCGTCTGAGTTCACTTGACGAGTGGAGCCAAAGATACACGTCCGGGGAGACCGCTTCGGTAACGAAGATGTTTTTCCCGGACGTTGTAATGGCACATAGAATAATAAAGAAAATAAGCTTGGACTCCACTATCACACAGGTTTTCACGGGACACGGCGGGTTTTCTGAGTACTTAAATCGCTTTAGGTGCAAGGACAGCCCGGCGTGCGCCTGTGAACCCGATAAACAAGAAAGTGTCGCACACATATTATTTGAATGCCCGATATTTGCTAAAATGAGATTTGAGACTGAACAAGAAATGGAAATAGTAATAGATGTAAAAAATGTGGCTCACATAGTAAGCGATAATAATAGAAGGAACAAATTTATATCGTATTGTAAGGACGTAGCAAATAATGTAATAATTAAGAATAAGTCATAAAAAAAATGTTACTAAATACATAATGTTAAATTATGTAATATTAGTACTGCTAAGATGTAAATAATATAGTGTAAGTTATGTAAGTAGTAAGGAAATTAAAAACTAAGCAACTGTAGAGTAAAATAAGCAAAATAGATTTGTAATTATAATTTGGTCAACATGTTCAGTAAAATTGGGAAATAGAATGTAAGTTAATTAGTAAGCAAAGTTATTTAAGAAAAGTACTGTAGTAGAATGTATGATTCACTAGGTAAATATGCTTGGATCTCTGTAGCGGTATATGTTTAAGATAATCTGTATATTTTTTAGCTATAGTAAACAAAATGTACTTAGCATAAGAAGAAATAAAGTAAAAAACGTCCCTATTTATTTCGTTAGGGGGTACGAGAGTGGGGCAAAGCGCCCCACAAAAAAAAAAAAAAAAAAAAAAAAAAAAAACCTAACCTAACCTAACCTAACCTAACCTAACCTAACCTTTTTTTTTTTTTTTTTTTTTTGGTTTCGCGGAGAAAGTGCTTTACCACTACCGCCCGGCCTTCATGGGGGGCGACCGAGCGGTTATGTTGGGTTCACCGTGCCTTACGACCCGGCGTTGAGCCGCCCGGAGAGATGGAAAACGTCGGGCGACCGCCGGGCCGAGTCCCTAACCTATGTACAACGCACGGCATACCAACTAAAACTCCGCGGTGGCCATCTTCGGCGCATTAGGGACGGCTGCGGGCTTCCTCTGACTAATGTCTAAGTTGTCGTCCGCAACCGCCCCTGCGCGGTGCCGCCTGGTGCGGCCCGTCTCCTGTTGTGGGGGGGGGCTCAGAAGCCCCCGCGCACCGAAGGACGCTCTCAGCGTCTACGGCAGCGTGAGGCCTACCTGCCACGCTGCCGTCCATCACGGGGGTCGCAACAATGTGCTAAAATAAACACAAAACTAAAGGCGGACGGCCCCCTGCCGCCCGCCCGCGACCCCCGGTGGCCCCTATTAGTCGCCTTTTACGACAGGCAGGGGATACCGTGGTGGAATTCTCCAAACGCCCCCAATCCACAGGGCGGGAGACGCCGGTCAGTCGTCCACCCGGCGCCTCCTTCGTCTCCTCTGGCGGCGGGAGGGATCTTCACGCTCCCGATCCCTCTCGGCACTCTCCTTCTGCGAGAGGACCACCTCGCAGAAGTGGGCCACCGCACGCCAGGCCTCCCGACTGTCGACCATGGAAGCGACCACGGCCGGCAGCGAGAGGTCTCCTCCGACGACTGCTCTGAGAGCGCTGCGCTCCTCGTCCCAGGCTGGGCAAAACTCCAATGTATGTTGGGCCGTATCCAGCGGGCAGTTGTCACAATGGTGACACACGGCCGACACCTCTGTGCCTACGATACGACACAGATACTCACCGAAGCAACCATGCCCGGTGAGTACCTGTGTCAACCGAAATGTAGCTGGGCCGTGGCGCCTGTCCAGCCACTCGGCAAAGACCGGGCGCACTGCCGCTACGACCCTGAGCCCCGCTGACGGGGCCTCCAGCCTGAGACGCCACTCCTCCACGGCGGCTCGCCGTAAGGAGGCCCTCATGGCCTCCACCTCCTTCAGGGCCGGACGCTGCCCGCGACTGAACGCCTCCTCCCGCCAATGAAAAGCATCGGACAGGGATTGGGCGTCCAGATCCCAAGGCAGGAATCCGGCCAACATGCAAGCCGCCTCGTACGAAACCGTGCGGTATGCCCTGATCGCCCGCTGCGCCACTACACGCTGAGGATTGCGCAAGAGCGCGACGCAGCGGTTGCTCAGGGAATCAGCCCAAACTGGACTGCCATACAGGGCCATGGACCGCACGACTCCGTGGTATAACCTTCGGCAAGGGACACCAGGACCTTCCAGGTTGGGCAGCAGGCTAGAAAGAGCGCCCGCTGCCCGGGACAGTTTTGTCCGCATCTTTTCAAAATGGGTGCGAAATTCCCATCGGCTATCCAAAATCAAACCCAGATACTTCATACTCTTGCCGATGGGAATCCGCACCCCCTCAACGATGATGTGGGCACCGGCTGGTGGCCCTTTCCGAGGCCTGTGAAAGCAAATGGCCTCGGTTTTCTCAAGGGCCACCTTCAAACCTAAACGTCGAATACGACCTACAACATGGCCGGTGCCCTCCGCCGCCAAAATTGCGGCATCCTGGAAGGTCCCCGAAGTCGCTGTGACTAGCGTGTCGTCGGCGTAACATGTCACGCCGACGCCCCGGAGATTGGCACCACGGAGCACCCAGTCGTACCCGATGTTCCACAAGAGAGGGCCTAAAACCGAGCCCTGTGGAACACCGCACGACATCGCTCTTCGGTGCCACCCGTTGGCGCCCGGATACACCACGTCCCTGTCAGACAGGTACGCGTGCACCAGGCGCCGGAGATAGGGCGGCACCACGTGGTACCGCAGTGCCTCGTGGATGCAGGGCCAGGGCAGCGAATTAAAGGCGTTAGAAATATCTAACGATATAGCAATAACTACGCTGCCTCCGGCCACTGCTTCCTCCGCCTGTGCCTTCACCCGCAGAATCGCGTGGACGGTGGAACGTCCCCTCCTAAAACCAAACTGTTCGTCGGCCAAATTTGGTCCGACCCTCTCGAGGTGCTCGACGAGGCGAGCATGAACGACGCGCTCGAAAAGTTTGGCGACCTCGTCGAGCAACACGATGGGCCGGTAGGCCGACGGCGACTCTGCGGGTCGTCCTTCTTTCTTCAGCAGGACGAGCTTCCCGGTTTTCCAACGCGCCGGGAAGACGCCCTGCTCCAAACAGGCGGAGAACAAACTGCGGAGCCTCGGACCCAGGTACTCGAGAGCTAACACCCAGGCCCTCCCGGGGATGCCATCGAGCCCTGGGGCCGTGTTTTTGCTCCGCAGCCGAAGCACTGCCACCCGCATTTCAGCGGGTGAAACCTCCGGGATATCCCTTGCCGAAGTATCGTACGACGATGACGCCACGTCCGGTGGCGCCATCGGTGGAGGAGTGGTCTCCACGGTGGCCGGAAACAAGGCCGCGACGACGTTGGCCAGCAAGTCTGGCCGGAGACTCTGCGACAGCGGGGGCGCCGCTGGGCGAAGCTTGTTCATCACCAAGCGATAGGGGCGCCCCCACGGGTCACCGTCGAGAGTCTCCAGGAACTCCTTCCTCGCCGCGACCTTGGCCCTGTGAACGGCCACCCGCAGCGCTCTCTTCGCCTCCTTATAGAGGCCGTAGAGCTGCCGCTCCTGGTCTGCGTGATCCTGACTTCTGATTCGGCGACGGCGATGCCTGGCGTATCGACGGCGCGCAGCAACGCAAGACGCGCGCAACTGCGCTAGCTCCGCCGACCACCAGTACACCTGCCGCCGCGGCGAACGGCGGAGGGCCCGGGGCATGGCGGCGTCGCAAACGTCCGACATTGCCACCCCGAACCACTCCACCTCCTGCTCGACCCGTACCGGCCCGTCCGGCACGGGGAGCCACGACACGACCAGAGCGGCCAACACTAGGGCCTCTTTATCGAGGCGACGTAAGACCCACCGCGGGCCGTCCTGATTCGGGGCACTCGGTACACCACTGGGCTGGACACTCGAGGACGCGGAGACGTCGAACCTGATGTAACGATGGTCCGACAACGTCTCCACGCCCACGAGGACTCTCCAGCCCCGGACACGACGTGCGACGGCGGGGCTCGCAAACGACAGATCCACAATAGACCCGCCGTTGTGCCGCACGCACGTGTCCACCGACCCCCTATTCAGGACGACCAGGCCGACAGAGATCGCCCAGTCCTCCAGGACCTCACCACGAACGTCGGTCGCCGGCGAACCCCAGACCACGGATTTGGCGTTGAAGTCGCCGGCGACGATCGCTGGGTGAGGTTGGCCTTGCTGCACCAGGGCCCCCAGTCGAACGAGAAAAGACTCGAACTCATAGAGGGGTCTGTTGGGAGAGAAATAAACTCCTACAAACCATACGTCTCCCAACAGAGCCGCGACGCATCCCTGGCCCTTCGCTACTTTTTCGAAGGGCGGGGAGCCAGCGGCACCCTGGGTGATGATGGCCACCGAACCGTCGAGGTCCCCAGCCCAGTTATCTCTGGGCGGGACGAAATACGGCTCGGCGACCACGGCCACTTGCACCGACCACTGCGCCAGGCTTTGGGACAACAGGTCCTGGGCGCGGGCGCAGTGGTTGATGTTCGCCTGGAGGAACTTCAGGTCCATTACTGGGCGATCTCTTCTACTCCTTCCATTGCGGCCTCTCCTTGCGGTGGGCTCACCGACTGCGGCTGGGCCGTAGCCTCAGCGGCAGCCGGTCTTCTACGCGGGCGACGGCGGTTGCGGCGTGAGGAGGCGGGACACGCCTTCCCTCCGAGTTGGTGCCCAGCGGGCTTACCGGAAGCCGCGCAGACTACACAGTTTGCCACGGCGTTACACTCGCGGGCCTTGTGGCCCGCTTGACCGCAGCGGTAGCATAACGCGCTGCGGTCCACTGCGCAGTCACAGCGCTCCCGGACATGCCCGGACTCCAAACACCGGAAGCACCGCATGGGCCTCGCCTCGAGCACCGTCACTCGAGGCACAGTCCACCCTATACGAAGGCGGCCCGCCTTGACCTTCTGGGCCGCCTTGATAGGCATCTTCACCCATGCTGTGCCTACACCCGAACGGTCGGGACGAATTTGCCCGACCTTGATTGCTTCCACGGCGCACTCACCGGCCTTAGAGAGGGCCGCTGCGACTGATTCAGGAGTGGCTGTATAGTCCAGCTCTGTCAGCCGCAGTTCCGCGGTTTTTGTGGGCCGGGATATTCGGACGTCCTCCGACCCACTGAAACACTCCCTCAGCCTAGTGGCGAGGGAGTCGGCCCTCTCGTCAGAGTTGGCCCCGGGCACCTCGTACATAGGGGCACCCGTGGCCGCAAACTTTGGCCTCAGCCTTGTTATTTCGAGGCCGGTAAGGTCCACCTTACCCTGCGCTTCTGTCAGGACTTTAGCATAGGTAAGCCCTTTTGCTACAGCCGCCGGCGTAAGAGAAATTATGACGGCCGCAGAGCGTGGTGGGCGGAGCTTGGGCTCGGCCCGGCGCGGTGGTGGCTGTGAACTAGCCGCCGGTGTCGTCCCGGACCTGGGCTTCTTTTTCCTTCCCACCACGACCGTCCATTCCGTGTCCATGGACACTGGGGCCGGCGGCAATGCGCGGGGCTCTGGTGCAGCTTGCGCCGTGGGTGCTGACCCTTTCTTCCCATTCTTCTGGGGCTTTGTCAAGCGTCTTGTATGGCCTGGTAGGGCAGCTCTCTGCTTGTCTTCCCTCGCACGCATAGAAGATGCGGTGGTCGGCTCCTTTGTAGACCCAGCGATGACTTGTGGCGGAGCAGTAGAGGGCCCGGCCACGGGAGCAGGAATGAGGGCAGCGGCCTGGACCGAGCTCTTCCCCTTTCCCTTCCCTTTGCCCTTGGTTGACGTGGGCTGAGGTGTTCCTCTTACGAATCCACCCTGCACGGGGAGTTGGGTATCCCCGGGGGTGGACTTTCTCTCATGGGCCAGTGGTGGCCTAGGAGCCGGCCCTTGCAGCACCGACTCCAGCCTTGCCTGCCATCGTGCCTCCATTCGCTCCAGGATGTCTTCAGCTGGCTGAGCTTTAGATGCCGCCTCCAACTCATCCAGGCGCCGGCGAAGGGAGGCGTTCTCCTCTGTCAACTTTGACATCTCCAACTCCAGACGGGCACTGTGGTCCCTCAACTTCTTCGTTTCATCCTCAAGGCGAGCCGTCACTATCGCTTCATCGCTTCGTTGGTCGACATATTTTGTTATCGTGTCGACCACGAAATTGAGCGTCTTTTGACTCGTGCCCTTGAGATTGCCCGATTTCCGGACAACCATTCGCACGAGCTTCCCGCAATTGGTCAAATCCTCCCGGAGAATGACCCTTGTTTCGTCTAACTCCATCAAGGGTACTCCGGGTTCTGATGGAGCTTTCAGGTACGCCTGAACTCGTTCCACCATTTTTTGCTCTGCCTCAGCACGCAGAGCATCACGCCTTTGCGCGTTTAAATCCCGCTGGGCCTTGGATATCGCAGCGTATTTCCCCGCAGATGAAGGGGGGCGACTTCGAATCTTCGAAGGTGGACCACTGTCTTCACCACTTTCCGACTCGCCAGACCGCGACCTCACAGAATCCACCTCACTTTCATCCCAAAGGCGTCCTTTGTAACGCCTCGAAGTCACGCCAGTTCTCCCAGGCTCGTAAACAGGTCCTGGCGCCAAGAATGGCGTATCCACAACTACAGCAGGAAGGCTGAGAGGAACACTCGCACCCTCTCCTGCACATCTTCCGTCGTCGGGATTGAGCCCTTCGACCTCCGCCCCTCCAGCCCCGGATTCCGGAACGGGAGTAGGCAACCTCGTCAATTTAATTATAGGTGTTTTAGAAAAATCCATTTTGATTCCCACGAGTATGGGGGAAATAAACGTCCGCCCAGGCAGTGCCCCCTGTACCTGGGTAAGCCTAACGTAACCCGCCAAGAGGGTCGGCAGGTACTCTGGCGGGGGTCGCACTCGAGACCGAACTACCCATCGGCCATGCATCCCCTCGCGGTGCGCCGCCGCTTGGGATTCGGGGTAACTTTTTATAGAGGTTTTCTCCCTCGCGGTCCGGGCGGTTAAGCCAAGACCCTCGGTCCGGCAGGAGCGCGAGACATATCCACGGACCTCCATACCGGATTACGATCTGCGACGGCGACAGCAAGAGAGAAAGGTTCCCCCTCACTGCCTGCTCGGGGCGGGGTGAGCGCACACCGAGCCCGTCGACACCCCCAGGACAGAACCGGGAGTCGCCCGATGAACGGGCCCACCAAAACAAGACGACGGCCGCCGCAATAGACGACGACCGCCAACCAACTGTTGTCAGGATATTAGCCGTCGCGCCGATCAACGTGATCGACGCGCCGTTGCCCAGGGTGCACCACGTGGAGGTTTCCTGACTTCGCACCCCAACCTAACCTAACCTAACCTAACCTAACCTAACCTAACCTAACCTAACCTAACCTAACCTAACCACCACAACGTCATAACTCTTCAAATCAACCTACAAAAAGGAAAATGCACTAAAATTAAAACAACTACACGTAAATACAATACAAGGAAAGCTAATTGGACGAAATTTGGTTATAAATTTAAACAACTCATAGAAGAAAATAAAATTAATAATATAGAAATAGATAAAATAGAACATAAAAATGAATTAGATAGATATGTAGAAAAGTACACAGATGCAATAATAAAATCATGCGAGAGTGCCATACCTAAAATTAAAGATAAAAGAGTACTTACCATACCATGGTGGACTGATGAACTCACCAGGCTCAAGAAGGAAGCCACCACCAAGAAGCGTAGAGTCCGTTGCGCAGCACCCATCAGAAGACAGAAGGTCGTCGAAGCATACCTGAAAGCAAAAGAGATATATGAGTCGGAGGCTAAAAAAGAACAAAGTAGGAGTTGGAAAGAATTTTGCGGGAAGCAGGATAAGGAGGGAATGTGGGACGGAATCTATCGGGCTTTGGGCAGGGTAACTAGGAGACAAGCAGATCAACCGCTAATTAAAGAAAACAAGGTTTTAAATGAAAAGGAGTCGGCAATATTACTTGCCGAAACCTTTTACCCTGAAGACCCAATTGCGGAAGATAATGCAGAGCACCAGCGTATTAGACAACGAGCCGAGCGGGTGAACGATTGGATACATGCTGAGAAACATGATCCACCGTTCACCATGCACGAACTCAAAGCTACGCTGGGGAGCTTTAACCCCAAGAAAGCCCCAGGATCGGATGGCCTCACGTCGGAAATCTGCGAGCAAGCGATCACCCAAGATTCGATATCTTTCCTATCACTGGTTAACAAGTGTCTCGAAATAGCTTATTTCCCCAAGATCTGGAAAGAAGCCACCGTCATCATACTGAGGAAACCAGGAAGGGACAATTACAATACGGCTAAATCCTATCGACCCATAGGACTGTTACCAGTGATGGGAAAGATATACGAAAAAATGTTGATGGGAAGACTCAAGTGGCACATTCTACCCAATATCAGCAATCGCCAATACGGGTTCATGCCACAGAGGGGTACCGAAGACTCCCTCTATGTCCTGGTGAAACACATCAAGGAAAAAATAGCACAGAAGAAAATCACCATCATGATATCTCTGGACATAGAGGGAGCCTTCGATAGCGCCTGGTGGCCTGCGATCAAGAACCGTTTGGCGGAAGGGAATTGCCCACCCAATTTGAGAAGGGTGATCGCTAGCTACCTGGACGACCGACTGGTCAAGGTCAGGTACGCCGGTACGGAGATTACGAGGAGAACCAGCAAAGGCTGCGTGCAGGGGTCTGTCGGAGGACCAATCCTGTGGAATCTCCTCCTTGATCCCTTACTAAAGGGACTCGAGCGCCGGGGCGACTACTGTCAGGCATTTGCTGACGACGTCGTCCTGGTGTTCGATGGGGACTCCACGGGAGAGGTCCAAAGACAGGCTAATGCCGCACTCGCCTACGTGCAGGATTGGGGAGTTAGTAACAAGTTGAAGTTTGCGCCTCACAAAACAAAGGCGATGGTCGTTACGAGGAAACTGAAATACGACTCCCCGATCCTGCACATGGGTGGGGTTGATGTTGGTCTCTCCAAGGAAGTCAAAGTGCTCGGCGTAACCATTGATGAGGGGCTCACCTTCAAAGCCCACATTACGGCTGCATGCCGTAAAGCGATGGCCTTTTATAAAAAATTGGCAACGGCAGCAAGGGTGCAATGGGGCTTGGGGCCCCATATTATCAAAACGCTCTATACCGCGGTTGTCGAGCCTGTTATACTGTACGCATCCAGCGTGTGGGCGTGTGCATCCAATAAGGTATACGTCAGGAAACAACTCGACAGCCTACAGCGAAGTTTCGCGCAAAAGCTGACGAAGGCCTACAGGACCGTATCGCTGAACTCGGCCCTTCTGCTCGCGGGACTCCTGCCCTTGGATATAAGGGTGCGGGAAACCGCACTCCTATATGAAACCAAGAAAGGATATTCATCGCGAGTAGTGGGGGACAGAGAGGTGGAGGCTCCTGTGGCCTTCGCCAGCTTAGACCATCCAGCGAGACGAAGGATCGTGCCGCTCCGATTCCTGACGGACGGTGCAGAAGTGGCCCAATATACTGCCAACAGCTGTAACATTTACACTGATGGCAGTAAGATAGAGGGGAAGGTCGGAGCCTCACTCTCCATTTGGGAGGGCGAGGTCGAGACCAAAACCAAAAAACTCAAGCTGGAGCCGTACTGCACCGTCTATCAGGCGGAGCTGTTGGCCCTAAAACACGCAGTAGATGAGGCCCTGAGCGCCAAAGCACTCCAATGTAATGTCTTTTGTGACTCGAGGTCGGCCCTTGAAACAGTCACCAGAGGTGACTCTCTTCATCCCCTGGCGTTCCAAACCAATAAACAGCTTACATCACTACGAGAACGCAACAAAATAGTAAACTTATTTTGGATAAAAGCACATGCAGGGATGGAGGGGAATGAAAGGGCCGACCAGCTCGCAAGGGACGCTGCGAGGAAATTGAAAACTAGGCCACACTACGATCGGTGCCCGATTTCATTCGCCAAGCGTCAAATTAGACAAGAGTCGATTGGCGAATGGAATCGGAGATACGTGTCCGGGGAAACTGCTTCGGTTACAAAGATGTTTTTCCCGGACGCTGTCGAAGCGCACCGAATCGTTAGAAAACTTGTCCCAGACCCATTAACCACACAAGTGCTCACGGGCCACGGCGGGTTCTCCGGGTACCTGAATCGCTTCAGGTGCAAGGAGAGCCCGGCGTGCCCCTGTGACCCAAACCAGGAACAAACTGTCCCGCACATTTTAATAGACTGTCCTATACACTCACTAGATAGATACAAAATAGAACAAGAAATGGATACAGAAATAAAACAAGAAAACATACACAACATTATGAAGGATAATACAAAAATACATAGATTTATTCAATATTGTAATAAAATAGCAAGTAAAGTAATAAAAGAAAATAGTAGCAAATAGTTACTAATAATATAATTTTAAGATTATATATATATAGTAATAAGAAAATAGTATAAGAAAAAATTATGTAAAATAGGAAATAAGAAAAAAAAAAAAAAAAAAAAAAAAAAAAAAACAATTGCATATCAAAATTATAAGATAGTGTATAGCAAGTGAAAACTAGGAAATAAAGGAAAAGGAGACAAGATTAGAGAATAGTATAAATATAAATAATAAGATACATATTGGTAGTTGTTGTTGACTACATAATTATAACATCTAGTTATAGCTATTTAAGCTAAGAATAGTATAATCATTAAAAAACAAAAATACAATGAACTCTGGTGCCGCCAGGGGAAAAAAAAAAAAAAAAAAAAAAAAAAAAAAAAAACCTAACCTAACCTAACCTAACCTAACCTAACCTAACCTAACCTAACCTTTTTTTTTTTTTTTTTGGTTTCGCGGAGAAAGTGCTTTACCACTACCGCCCGGCCTTCGTGGGGGGCGACCGAGCGGTTATGTTGGGTTCACCGTGCCTTACGACCCGGCGTTGAGCCGCCCGGAGAGATGGAAAACGTCGGGCGACCGCCGAGCCGAGTCCCTAACCTATGTACAACGCACGGCATACCAACTAAAACTCCGCGGTGGCCATCTTCGGCGCATTAGGGACGGCTGCGGGCTTCCTCTGACTAATGTCTAAGTTGTCGTCCGCAACCGCCCCTGCGCGGTGCCGCCTGGTGCGGCCCGTCTCCTGTTGTGGGGGGGGCTCAGAAGCCCCCGCGCACCGAAGGACGCTCTCAGCGTCTACGGCAGCGTGAGGCCTACCTTCCACGCTGCCGTCCATCACGGGGGTCGCAACAATGTGCAAAAAGGAACACAAAACTAAAGACGGACGGCCCCCTGCCGCCCGCCCGCGACCCCCGGTGGCCCCTATTAGTCGCCTTTTACGACAGGCAGGGGATACCGTGGTGGAATTCTCCAAACGCCCCCAATCCACAGGGCGGGAGACGCCGGTCAGTCGTCCACCCGGCGCCTCCTTCGTCTCCTCTGGCGGCGGGAGGGATCTTCGCGCTCCCGATCCCTCTCGGCACTCTCCTTCTGCGAGAGGACCACCTCGCAGAAGTGGGCCACCGCACGCCAGGCCTCCCGACTGCCGACCATGGAAGCGACCACGGCCGGCAGCGAGAGGTCTCCTCCGACGACTGATCTGAGAGCGCTGCGCTCCTCGTCCCAGGCTGGGCAAAACTCCAGTGTGTGCTGGGCCGTATCCAGCGGGCAGTTGTCACAATGGTGACACACGGCCGACACCTCTGTGCCTACAATACGACACAGATACTCACCGAAGCAACCATGCCCGGTGAGTACCTGTGTCAATCGAAACGTAGCCGGGCCGTGGCGCCTGTCCAGCCACTCGGCAAAGACCGGGCGCACTGCCGCTACGACCCTTAGCCCCGCTGTCGGGGCCTCCAGCCTGAGACGCCACTCCTCCACGGCGGCTCGCCGTAAGGAGGCCCTCATGGCCTCCACCTCCTTCAGGGCCGGACGCTGCCCGCGACTGAACGCCTCCTCCCGCCAATGAAATGCATCGGACAGGGATTGGGCGTCCAGATCCCAAGGCAGAAATCCGGCCAACATGCAAGCCGCCTCGTACGAAACCGTGCGGTATGCCCTGATCGCCCGCTGCGCCACTACACGTTGAGGATTGCGCAAGAGCGCGACGCAGCGGTTGCTCAGGGAATCAGCCCAAACTGGACTGCCATACAGGGCCATGGACCGCACGACTCCGTGGTATAACCTTCGGCAAGGGATACCAGGACCTTCCAGGTTGGGCAGCAGGCTAGAAAGAGCGCCCGCTGCCCGGGACAGTTTTGTCCGCATTTTCTCGAAATGGGTACGGAATTCCCATCGGCTATCTAAAATCAAACCCAAATACTTCATGTTCTTGCCGATGGGAATCCGCACCCCCTCAACAACGATGTGGGCACCGGCCGGTGGCCCTTTCCGAGGCCTGTGAAAACAAATGGCCTCGGTTTTCTCAAGGGCCACCTTCAACCCTAGTCGTCGGATGCGACTCACGACGTCGCCGGTGCCCGCCGCCGCCAAAATTGCGGCATCCTGGAAGGTCCCAGAAGTCGCTGTGACTAGCGTGTCGTCGGCGTAACATGTCACGCCGACGCCCCGGAGATTGGTACCACGGAGGACCCAGTCGTACCCGATGTTCCACAAGAGAGGGCCTAGAACCGAGCCCTGTGGAACACCGCACGACATCGCTCTTCGATGCCACCCATCGGCGCCCGGATACACCACGTCCCTGTCAGACAGATACGCGTGCACCAGACGCCGGAGATAGGGCGGCACCACGTGGTACCGCAGTGCCTCGTGAATGCAGGGCCAGGGCAGCGAGTTGAAAGCGTTGGAGATATCCAACGATACCGCAATTACAACTTCGCCCCTGGCCACTGCATCCTCCGCCTGTGCCTTCACCCGCAGAATCGCGTGGACGGTGGAACGTCCCCTCCTAAATCCAAACTGCTCGTCGGCCAAATTTGGACCGACCCTATCGAGATGCTCGACGAGGCGAGCATGAACGATGCGCTCGAAAAGTTTGGCGACCTCGTCGAGAACCTAACCTAACCTAACCTAACCTAACCTAACCTAACCTAACCTAACCTAACCTAACCTAACCTAACCTAACCTAACCTAACCTAACCTAACCTAACCTAACCTAACCCTAACCGATTTTTGTGGACAACAGGACAAGGAAGGGCTATGGGATGGGATATACCGAGTAATGGGCAGGCTGACCAAGCGGCATGAAGACCATCCACTCGTCAGGGACGGTAAAACCCTGGGTCAGGAGGAATCGGCAAGATTTCTTGCCGAAACCTTCTACCCAGACGACCCTGACGAGGAGGACAATGAGGATCACCGGCGCACCAGGGAGCTTGCCTCGCGAGTGAACGACTGGGTCCATGATGAGGTACATGACCCACCGTTCACGTCGCGGGAGCTCACTGCGGCGCTGGTGACCTTCAACCCGAAAAAGGCGCCCGGCTCGGATGGCCTGACCTCCGACATCTGTTCGCAGGCGATCGCCCAAGATCCGGAGTCTTTCCTAGCACTGGCCAACAAGTGCCTAGAACTGGCCTACTTTCCAAGGATTTGGAAAGAGGCCACGGTCGTTGTGCTGCGGAAGCCGGGTAAGGATGATTACTCGGTTCCCAAGGCACACCGGCCGATAGGACTGTTGCCAGTGCTGGGAAAGGTTCTGGAAAAGATGCTGGTGGGTAGGCTAAAATGGCACATCCTTCCTAGGATGAGCCACCGCCAATACGGCTTTATGCCACAGAGGGGCACCGAAGACTCCCTCTATGATCTGATGAGTCATGTCAGGACTAAACTTCGGCAGAAGAAAGTCCTGATTATGATATCACTGGACATAGAGGGGGCCTTCGATAGCGCCTGGTGGCCGGCTATAAAGGTCCGATTGGCGGAAGAACGCTGCCCACCAAACATCAGAAGGATGGTCGCCAGCTATCTAGATGATCGGATGGTCAGGGTCCGATACGCGGGTGCCGAGTCAGCACGCAGGACCGTTAAAGGTTGCGTTCAAGGTTCTATTGGGGGGCCAATCCTGTGGAATCTCCTCCTAGACCCTCTTTTACAGGGGCTCGAGCGCCGGGGCGACTATTGTCAAGCTTTTGCTGACGATGTCGTCCTGGTGTTTGATGGGGATTCCACAGGAGAAGCTCAGAAGCAGGCCAATGCGGCTCTAGCCTATGTGCGGGACTGGGGTGTCCGAAATAAGCTGAAGTTTGCGCCACACAAGACCCAGGCAATGGTGATCACCAACAAGCTTAAGTACGACACCCCGATCCTACACATGGGTGGAGTCGACATTGGTCTGTCTAATGAGATAAAGCTGCTTGGCCTTACAATAGACCGAAAACTGACCTTTAACGGTCACGTGACGCAGGCGTGCGCGAAGGCCATTAGCCTGTTCAAAGTGCTCGCGAGGTCAGCCAAGGTCCAGTGGGGGTTGGGACCAGAAGTGATTAGGACGATCTACACGGCTGCGGTGGAGCCCGTGATCTTGTATGCCGCAAGCGCATGGGCTCCGGCCAGCCGTAAGCTGGGTGTAAGGAAGCAGCTCGGAGCCATCCAGCGCAGTTTCGCGCAAAAGATGACGAAGGCCTACAGGACTGTCTCCCTCAACTCGGCCCTGCTGCTGGCGGGGGTGCTCCCCCTTGACATAAGGGTGCGGGAAACCGCACTGCTTTATGAGGTCAAGAAGGGGCACTCCTGCGAGGTAGTAGGAGACCGGGATGTGGAGACTCCTGTGGCCTTCGTCAACTTGGAGCACCCGGCGGAATGGGGGAACGGGACGTTCCAATGCCTGGCGGACGGGGCAGAACTGGCCCAGCACGTCGGTGAGGGTCTCAGCATCTTCACCGACGGAAGCAAGATTGACGGGAAAGTCGGAGCGGCGCTGTCCATATGGAACGGCGCCGCCGAGACAAGTACCCGAAAATTGCGGCTGGAGCCGTACTGCTCCGTCTACCAGGCGGAACTTCTCGCCCTCCGGGAAGCTGTAGAGGTGGCACTCCGTAGCGGGCTTCCTACGTGCGGCATCTTTAGCGATGCCAGGTCTGCCCTCGACGTCATCACCAGAGGTGATTCTCTCCACCCCATAGCGTTCGAAATTAGCCAATTATTAAAAGAAGCCGAGCAACGCACCCAGAAAATTAAATTTTTCTGGGTGAAGGCACACGTGGGGTTGGAGGGAAACGAGAGGGCGGACGTGCTCGCTAAAGAGGCCGCACAACATCTGAAGACCCGTGCGCATTACGACAAGTGTCCGGTTTCATTCGTCAAGAGACAGATCCGTCAGGACTCTATTGACGAGTGGAGCCGGAGATATGCGGACGGAGAGACGGCTTCGGTGACGAAGCTGTTCTTTCCGGACGCAGTCGAGGCGCACAGGGTCGTCAGGCGGATCGTCCTGGATCCCGTCCTCACGCAGGTGTTCACTGGGCACGGCGGGTTCTCCGAGTACTTGCATCGGTTCAAGTGCAAGGAGAGCCCGGCGTGCTTGTGTGACCCTGACGTTCAGGAGACGGTCCCACACCTCCTACTCGATTGTCCCATCCATGCCAAAGAAAGATTCGATGTAGAAAATGAAATAGATTATAAGATTATACATGAAAATATACATAAGATAATTAGAGATAAGTTAGCAATACATAGATTCATAAAATACTGTAGGATAATAGCAAATAAGAGTATAGAACGTAATAAGTAGAAATAAGTGTTTACTAAATATATAATAATAAGTTATATATAATTAGTAATACCGTTAAACAGATAAGAATATATGTATAAGTATGAATAAGAAATAAGATAAATAGACCTAAGATAAATGGATAAGCTAAATGATTAAGTAAATAGAAATAGTCATTAAATAAAACTCAATTGTAAAAAATATATAAAAGAAGATAAAAAACAAAAATATACAAAAAATCCCTTGTCCTGGATAGGGGGACCAGGAGTGGGCCGCAGAGACCCACCAAAAAAAAAAAAAAAAAAAAAAAAAAAACCTAACCTAACCTAACCTAACCTAACCTAACCTAACCTAACCTAACCTAACCTAACCTAACCTAACCTAACCTAACCTAACCTAACCTTTTTTTTTTTTTTTTTTTTTTTTTTTTTTTTTTTTTTTTTTTTTTTTTTTTTTTTTGGTTTCGCGGAGAAAGTGCGTTACCACTACCGCCCGGCCTTCGTGGGGGGCGACCGAGCGGTTATGTTGGGTTCACCGTGCCTTACGACCCGGCGTTGAGCCGCCCGGAGAGATGGAAAACGTCGGGCGACCGCCGGGCCGAGTCCCTAACCTATGTACAACGCACGGCATACCAACTAAAACTCCGCGGTGGCCATCTTCGGCGCATTAGGGACGGCTGCGGGCTTCCTCTGACTAATGTCTAAGTTGTCGTCCGCAACCGCCCCTGCGCGGTGCCGCCTGGTGCGGCCCGTCTCCTGTTGTGGGGGGGCTCAGAAGCCCCCGCGCACCGAAGGACGCTCTCAGCGTCAACGGCAGCGTGAGGCCTACCTTCCACGCTGCCGTCCATCACGGGGGTCGCAACAATGTGCTAAAAATATACACAAAACTATAGACGGACGGCCCCCTGCCGCCCGCCCGCGACCCCCGGTGGCCCCTATTAGTCGCCTCTTACGACAGGCAGGGGATACCGTGGTGGAATTCTCCAAACGCCCCCAATCCACAGGGCGGGAGACGCCGGTCAGTCGTCCACCCGGCGCCTCCTTCGTCTCCTCTGGCGGCGGGAGGGATCATCTCGCTCCCGATCCCTCTCGGCACTCTCCTTCTGCGAGAGGACCACCTCGCAGAAGTGGGCCACCGCAGGCCAGGCCTCCCGACTGTCGACCATGGAAGCGACCACGGCCGGCAGCGAGAGGTCTCCTCCGACGACTGCTCTGAGAGCGCTGCGCTCCTCGTCCCAGGCTGGGCAAAACTCCAGTGTATGCTGGGCCGTATCCAGCGGGCAGTTGTCACAATGGTGACACACGGCCGACACCTCTGTGCCTACGATACGACACAGATACTCACCGAAGCAACCATGCCCGGTGAGTACCTGTGTCAATCGAAACGTAGCCGGGCCGTGGCGCCTGTCTAGCCACTCGGCAAAGACCGGGCGCACTGCCGCTACGGCCCTGAGCCCCGCTGACGGGGTCTCCAGCCTGAGACGCCACTCCTCCACGGCGGCTCGCCGTAAGGAGGCCCTCATGGCCTCCACCTCCTTCAACGCCGGACGCTGCCCGCGACTGAACGCCTCCTCCCGCCAATAAAAGGCATCGGACAGGGATTCGGCGTCCAGATCCCAGGGCAGAAATCCGGCCAACATGCAAGCCGCCTCGTACGAGACCGTGCGGTACGCCCTGATCGCCCGCTGCGCAACTACACGTTGAGGATTGCGCAAGAGCGCGGCGCAGCGGTCGCTCAGGGAGTAAGCCCAAACAGGACTGCCATACAGGGCCATGGACCGCACGACTCCGTGGTATAACCTTCGGCAAGGGATACCAGGACCTTCCAGGTTGGGCAGCAGGCTAGAAAGAGCGCCCGCTGCCCGGGACAGTTTTGTCCGCATTTTCACGAAATGGGTACGGAATTCCCATCGGCTATCCAAAACTAACCCTAAATACTTTATATTCTTGCCGATGGGAATCCGCACCCCCTCAACAACGATGTGGGCACCGGCCGGTGGCCCTTTCCGAGGCCCGTGAAAACAGATGGCCTCGGTCTTTTCAAGGGCCACCTTCAAACCTAAACGTCGAATACGACCTACAACATGGCCGGTGCCCTCCGCCGCCAAAATTGCGGCATCCTGGAAGGTCCCCGAAGTCGCTGTGACTAGCGTGTCGTCGGCGTAACATGTCACGCCGACGCCCCGGAGATTGGCACCACGGAGCACCCAGTCGTACCCGATGTTCCACAAGAGAGGGCCTAAAACCGAGCCCTGTGGAACACCGCACGACATCGCTCTTCGGTGCCACCCGTTGGCGCCCGGATACACCACGTCCCTGTCAGACAGGTACGCGTGCACCAGACGCCGGAGATAGGGCGGCACCACGTGGTACCGCAGTGCCTCGTGGATGCAGGGCCAGGGCAGCGAGTTGAAAGCGTTGGATATGTCCAACGAGACAGCAATAACAACTTCGCCCCTGGCCACTGCATCCTCCGCCTGTGCCTTCACCCGCAGAATCGCGTGGACGGTGGAACGTCCCCTCCTAAATCCATATTGATTGTCGGCCAAGTTCGGACCGACCCTATCGAGGTGCTCGACGAGGCGAGCATGAACGATGCGCTCGAAAAGTTTGGCGACCTCGTCGAGCAACACGATGGGCCGGTAGGCCGACGGCGACTCTGCGGGTCGTCCTTCTTTCTTCAGCAGGACGAGCTTCCCGGTTTTCCAACGCGCCGGGAAGACGCCCTGCTCCAAACAGGCGGAGAACAAACTGCGGAGCCTCGGACCCAGGTACTCGAGAGCTAGCACCCAGGCCCTCCCGGGGATGCCATCGAGCCCTGGGGCCGTGTTTTTGCTCCGCAGCCGAAGCACTGCCGCCCGCATTTCAGCGGGCGAAACCTCCGGGATATCCCTTGCCGAAGTATCGTACGACGATGACGCCACGTCCGGTGGCGCCATCGGTGGAGGAGTGGTCTCCACGGTGGCCGGAAACAAGGCCGTGACGACGTTGGCCAGCAAGTCTGGCCGGAGACTCTGCGACAGCGGGGGCGCCGCTGGGCGAAGCTTGTTCATCACCAAGCGATAGGGGCGCCCCCACGGGTCACCGTCGAGAGTCTCCAGGAACTCCTTCCTCGCCGCGACCTTGGCCCTGTGAACGGCCACCCGCAGCGCTCTCTTCGCCTCCTTATAGAGGCCGTAGAGCTGCCGCTCCTGGTCTGCGTGATCATCTGCCCTCAATCGGCGACGGCGATGCCTGGCGTATCGACGGCGCGCAGCTACGCAAGACGCGCGCAACTGTGCTAGCTCCGCCGACCACCAGTACACCTGCCGCCGCGACGGACGGCGGAGGGCCCGGGGCATGGCGGCGTCGCAAACGTCCGACATAGCCACCCCGAACCACTCCGCCTCCTGCTCGACCCGTACCGGCCCATCCGGCACGGGGAGCCACGACACGACCAGAGCGGCCAACACTAGGGCCTCTTTATCGAGGCGACGTAACACCCACCGCGGGCCGTCCTGATTCGGGGCACTCGGTACGCCACTGGGCTGGACACTCGAGGACGCGGAGACGTCGAACCTGATGTAACGATGGTCCGACAACGTCTCCACGCCCACGAGGACTCTCCAGCCCTGGACACGACGTGCGACGGCGGGGCTCGCAAACGACAAGTCAACAATAGACCCGCCGTTGTGCCGCACGCACGTGTCCACCGACCCCCTATTCAGGACGACCAGGCCGACAGAGATCGCCCAGTCCTCCAGGACCTCACCGCGAACGTCGGTCGCCGGCGAACCCCAGACCATGGATTTGGCGTTGAAGTCGCCGGCAACGATCGCCGGGTGAGGTTGACCTTGCTGCACCAGGGCCCCCAGTCGAACGAGAAAAGACTCGAACTCGTAGAGGGGTCTGTTGGGAGAGAAATAAACTCCTACAACCCATACGTCTCCCAACAGAGCCGCGACGCATCCCTGGCCCTTCGCTACCTTTTCGAAGGGCGGGGAGCCAGCGGCACCCTGGGTGATGATGGCCACCGAACCGTCGAGGTCCCCAGCCCAGTTATCCCTGGGTGGGACGAAATACGGCTCGGCGACCACGGCCACTTGCACCGACCACTGCGCCAGGCTTTGGGACAACAAGTCCTGGGCCCGGGCGCAGTGGTTGATGTTCGCCTGGAGGAACTTCAGGTCCATTACTGGGCGATCTCTTCTACTACTTCCATCTCGGCCACTTCTTGCGGTGGGCTCACCGACTGCGGCTGGGCCTTAGCCTCAGCGGCAGCTGGTTTCCTGCGCGGACGCCGCCGGGTTTTGCGGGGGGAGACGGGACACGCCTTCCCCCCGAGTTGGTGCCCGGCGGGCTTACCAGCTGCGGCACATAAAGCACAGCTGGGTGTATCTTGACATTGGCGGGCCTTGTGACCCGCCTTGCCGCAGCGATAGCAGAGATCGCTGCGGTCTACGGGACAATCGCAGGCGTCCCGCACGTGCCCTTGCTCGAGGCAGCGATAACATCGCATAGGGCGCGTCTCGAGCACGGTCACTCGGGCCACGGTCCACCCTATACGCAGACGGCCTGCCTTAATCTTCTGTGCCGCCTTAACCGGCACCTTAGCCCAGACCGAGCCTAGACCCGAGCGATTGGGGCGAATTTGCCCCACTTTTATTGTTTCGGCGGCACACTCACCGGCTGCGCAAAGGGCCGCCGCGACTGTCTCGGTTGTAGCTGCAGGGTCCAATTCGGACAGTCGCAGCTCCGCGAATTTGGTTGGCCGAGTAACTCGTACATCTTCCGACTCTTTAAAATATTCTCTCAGCCTTACGGCAAGGGAGTCGGCCCTCTGCTCAGATTCAGCCCCGGGTACCTCATAGATCATGGCACCCGTGGCTGCAAATTTAGGCTTAAGCCGGTCAATATTAAGGCCTTCTAGGCTAACTCTTTGCTGTGCATTTGTTAGGACCCCAGCATATGTGAGGCCCTTTTTCACAGCCGCTGGAGTCAGTGAAATTATCACCGCTGCTGACTTCGGTGGGCGGAGTTTCGGCTCAGGCTTCTTTTTGATCAGCGTATTAGCTGGAGCCGCGCTGGTCTTGGCCTTCTTCTTATTTTTCCCCACCACCACAGTCCACTCGGTGTCCATGGACACTGGGGCCGGTGGTAATGGGCGGGGCTCTCGGGGAGCGTGCCGCGCAGGGTTTTTTCCTTTGCCGGAAATGGACGGCGCTGTAACGGATTTCTTCCCCGTCCCTTTACTTTTTTTGAGCGCATTGGGGGTGGTTGTTGGAACCCCAGATGGCCCAGCAGTGACAACACGGGATGGGGCGGTGGATTCTTCCGGCAGTGCAGTAGAAGGTCCTGCAACGGCGACGGAAATTGCAGGAGCGGCAGGCTGGATGAGTCCCTTCCCCTTTCCCTTACCTTTCCCCTTCGCAGAGGTAGGTTGGGGAGCTCCACCCACAAATCCACCCTGTACTGGGAGGGAGATATCCCCAGGAGTGGGCCGTTTCTCATGCGCCAACGGCGGCCTCGGAGCCGGCCCTTGTAGCACCGACTCCAGCCTGGCCTGCCATCTTGCCTCCATAACTGCGAGCATTTCTTCTGTTGGCTGTTTGCTCGCGGCTGCCTCTAGCTCGTCCAAACGAAGACGGAGAGAGGCGTTCTCCTCCTGCAATTGTTTCACTGCAGCCTCGAGGCGGGAACTGTTTTCTCGCCACTTTTTCACCTCCCCTTCGAGGCATGTGACCATGGCGGACTCCGGCTGGTTAACATACTTGGTGATGGTATCTGTTACGACGTTAAGGGCTTTCTGACTAGTGCCCTTTAGATTGCCAGACTTTTTCACCACCGACTTGACAATTTGCCCGCATTGTCTTAGATCCTCTCGAAGAACGGGACGGGAAACATCCATCTCCACCAATACGGATTTCGGGGACGTTGCGTCATTTACAAAGCGGAGTTGCTTTGCCAGTTCTGCTTCCGCCTTTTGGCGTCCCTCCTCGCGCTTTTGCTTATCGCGCTCTATCTGCGTCCTCTTCAAGCTGACATACTTGCTAGCTGAGAGCGGACGACCCCTACCACGACCGTCAGTCGTCTGTAACTTAGACGCCGGCTCGTCTGTGTCACTTGTGAGGAGCGGGCAGCTGTCCCGGGAGCGCTGAGAGTGTCTCCTCCAGAGCCGTCTGCTTCGGACTGACGAACCGCTTTCACTCGATTCTGAGTCGATCAGCATATGTATCAGCATAACCGAATTTTGTGAAATTTTTGTATCAAAACTATTTAGTGTGGCACATTGTTTGATAGCATTTTATAAATACTTACCGTTCCGTATAATTTTGATTTTCTCCCCCCTCAATTTTTCCAAATTTCGTAAATTTTCCATACTTCTGCTGACGGTGAAAAATTTTTGTACCAACCGTACCTAACATTATTCGATATTCGTGAAGTACTCGCCGAGACGCGTCTAACGGCGTATCACACGTCGCGCTCCGGCAAAAAATTGCCCCCCACACCCATCCTTTTGTCTTTTTTGACGAGGTAGGGTACGGCTATACCATCACGAGAGCCTAATTCTGAGGGTACCAAAAACTCTTAGGTTGGTTCTAAAAATTTACACCTACGTACCATACGATCTTAAACACATTAGTTTTACTTACCTTAGTCGACACATCCCGGAACTGCTGCACCTGAAACAGAAAACGAAATTAAGTATTATTATATTTTCAAAAAAAAAAAAAAAAAACTAAGCTTATAAATAAATAAATATATAAAGTTAATCCTACAAAATTGCGACTTTAAATTACAAAATTTAATATTTCTTTTATATTGACCCGTTATATATAAATATATAATTGCGATACAAAGTATTGGTTATTTTACTATAATATTTTATTTTCTTGTATTTTGTTCATAGATACTTATTTTTACTAAATCTAAGTTGACTGGTACCTGGAGTACCGAAACTTAAAAATCAGAAAGTGACTTCTCGTGGACCCTCTACATCCACGAAGCAATTAAAATTTTTAAATAGTGACGAGGACCCCCTATCTACGAACATGCCGAGCTTCCACACGCCCGTCAAGAAGGCCCTTTCCCCACTCAAACTTGACGCCGACGCAGGAGCCCCTGTAGGCGCTGGCCCCTCTCGGAGCCAGTCAGTAGCCCAGGTAAGGCGCAGCATAGAGTCACGTCTCGATGCAGCGCCCGAAACCAGGGCTGCTCTACTCACCACTGTGCCGAAGAAGACCACCACAGCACCGATGACCTCAGCAGCACCAACGATATCTGCAGCAGCCGCAGCATCAGTAGAGCGGAAGGGCACCGCCAAGAGCCAGCCCATGCCGGAGACAGGTTCGGGTAGGCAAGAATCTCCCAAGAAGGGAAGTACTGCCTACCTGAACAGGACGGCTGAGGCTAAGGCGTGCCTCCTTAAGGCCCGGCTACAAATTAATAATAGCCGGAATCTGAAAACAGAAATCAAGGTTGAGGTCATCGACGCAGCGGAACGGCTCTACAGGCTGGTGAAGGACGCCGAGGAGGGCAAGCCATACAGAGGGCGGACCGCAGAAGGAGGAAAAGGGAAGGAATCGGAAAAGGAAGGGGCATCAAAGACGGAAATGTTGGATGTAGCAGGTAAAGGACCAGGGAAAGAAGAGAGGGACAGACTGGGAAACGAGCTCCTTCAAAAGCTGGAGGAACACGGAAAGATGTTGCAGGAAAGCAAGGAGGAAATGAAAAGGATGGGCGAAGAGGTAAAGAAACACAGAGAAGAGATGGAAAAGACCAGATCGTATGCGAGTGTAGCAGCCGGTCCACCCAAAAACACAGCAGAGGTGACTACGGCGCTACACTCGATAGTTATAACTTCACAGGATGAGGAGGAAACGGGAGACCAGGTGGTGGAAAAGATAAGGTCAGCGGTAAATGCAAAGGAGGAAGGGCTAAAGATAGACCGCATTAGGAAAGCGAAGGAGAGGAAGGTAATCATGGGCTTTCGGGACCAGAAAGAAATGGAGAAAGTTAAGGAAAGACTCCGCAAAAAAGGCAAGAATCTCACGGTAGCGGACATCAAAAATAAAGACCCATTGATCGTTGTCAAGGACCTGCTGACTTGCCACACAAACGATGAAATTCTGGGCGCGATCAGGGCCCAGAATAACCATCTCTTGGCCCACGTCAGTAAGGAGGACAGCAGGATGGAGGTCCGCTACAGAAGGAAGGCCAGAAACCCGCTGATGGCCCATGTGGTCCTCCAGGTGTCGCCACAGATCTGGCAAAGGTTCACGGAGGCCGGCGCGATCCACATAGACATCCAGAGGGTCAAGGTTGAGGACCAGTCTCCCCTGGTCCAATGCTCAAAATGCTTGGGCTACGGCCATGGGAGGCGGTTCTGCCGGGGCTCCCTGGATGCCTGCAGCCACTGCGGCGGACCGCATCTGAAGGCGGAGTGCCCCGACTGGATGGCGGCTGCAGCACCAACGTGCTGCAACTGCCTAAAAGCGAAGATCGCTGAGACGGGACACAACGCCTTCAGCGAGGACTGCCCAGTACGGAAGCGGTGGGACGCGTTGGCCAGATCCGCCATAGCCTATTGCTAAGGTGGTCCCCATCGCTCCGGGCCCGGAAATGGCAGACGCAGCCTCCGACGCGCGGCCATACCTGGTGGCGCAGGCCAATCTCCAAAGAAGCGCACTCGCAACTGAAGAATTTATGCTGATGGCATCTGAGAGGAGATTGGCCTTCGCCCTGATACAGGAGCCGTACGTTGGAGGCACCGGCCGGGTAAAAAACTACGGGGCCGCCAGGATCTTCCAGTGCGCGGAACGGGAAGGGGGGCGGGCCAAGGCAGCCATAGTAGTCTACGATGTAGACTTGGATGTCTTGATCTGCCCCCAATTCACCACGACAAATATTGTTGTGGTGAAAATCCGCACCAGCGCCTGGGAGATGGTGGTGGTCTCGTACTACTTCGAACCCGACATGCCGGTAGAGCCATACCTCGATCACCTGAGGGGCGTCTGCCATGGCCTGGGCCCGAAACGCCTGTTAACGGGAGGGGACACCAATGCGAGAAGCCTATGGTGGAGCCGGGAGATCGACCGAAGAGGAGAGGAGGTGTCTGGTTGGCTGGACGAAGCGGGTCTCCACGTGTTGAACGAAGGCGACAAGCCAACGTTCTACACCGTGCGAGGAGACAGGGCCTACTCCAGCCAGGTAGATGTCACCGCCTGTTCGGTCGATCTTTTAGAACTGATCCAGAACTGGACCGTCGAGGAGGACCTGACGAGCTCCGACCACAACACAATAACTTTTAAAATCACTTTACGAAAGGGACAGGGAATCGCCATCAAAAACACAACAAGAAGGTATAACACTAAAAAAGCAAAATGGACCGAATTTGGCAATAGATTTAGGGATTTAATTAACGAGAATAGTATAAATAAACTAGAAATAGAAAACATAAATAATACACAGAACTTAGAAAAAGAAATAGGAAATTACACAAAATTAGTTATAGAAGTAAGCGAAGCAACAATACCGAAAAAGAAACAGAATAACAGATACGCGATTCCCTGGTGGTCAAAGGAGCTCGAAAGGTCCAAACGCGAAATGATGAGGCGGAAACGCCGCATCCGATGGGCGGCACCTGTGAGGAGGGCATGTGTCATCCGGGCGTATAAAGAGGCAAAGGAGGAGTATGAGACGCTGACGAAAACCGCCCAGAGCCAGAGCTGGAAGGAGTTCTGCGGAAAGCAAAGCAAGGAAGGACTGTGGGATGGGATATATCGAGTAATGGGCAGGCTGACCAAGCGGCACGAAGATGCGCCACTCGTGAGGGATGGACAAATCCTGGGTCAGGAGGAATCGGCAAGATATCTTGCCGAGACCTTCTACCCGGACGACCCTCACGAGGAGGATAATGAGGATCACCGGCGCACCAGGGAGCTTGCCTCAGGCGTGAACGACTGGGTCCATGGTGAGGTACATGATCCACCGTTCACGTTGGGGGAGCTCACGGCGGCGCTGGTGACCTTCAATCCTAAGAAGGCGCCCGGGTCGGACGGCCTGACCTCCGATATCTGTTCGCAGGCGATCGCCCAGGATCCGGAGTCTTTCCTAGCACTGGCTAACAAGTGCCTAGAATTGGCCTACTTTCCAAAGATTTGGAAAGAGGCCACGGTCGTTGTGCTGCGGAAGCCGGGTAAGGACGATTACTCGGTTCCCAAGGCACATCGGCCGATAGGACTGTTACCAGTGCTGGGAAAGGTTCTGGAAAAGATGTTGGTGGGTAGGCTAAAATGGCACATCCTTCCGAGGATGAGCCACCGCCAATACGGCTTTATGCCACAAAGGGGCACCGAGGACTCCCTCTATGACCTAGTGAATCATATCAGGACTAAACTTCGGGAGAAGAAAGTCCTGATTATGATATCGCTGGACATAGAGGGAGCCTTCGATAGCGCCTGGTGGCCCGCTATTAAAGTCCGGTTGGCGGAAGAACGCTGCCCACCAAACATCAGAAGGATGGTCGCCAGCTATCTGGATGATCGGATGGTCAGGGTCCGGTACGCGGGCGCCGAGTCAGCGCGCAGGACCGTTAAAGGTTGTGTTCAAGGTTCTATTGGAGGGCCAATCCTGTGGAACCTCCTCCTCGACCCCCTTTTACAGGGGCTCGAGCGCCGGGGCGACTATTGTCAAGCTTTTGCTGACGATGTCGTCCTGGTGTTTGATGGGGGTTCCACAGGAGAAGCTCAGAAGCAGGCCAATGCGGCACTAGCCTATGTGCGGGATTGGGGTGTCAGAAATAAGCTCAAGTTCGCGCCGCATAAAACGCAGGCGATGCTTATAACTAATAAGTTAAAGTACGACACCCCGATCCTGCGCATGGGAGGAGTCGACATTGGTCTCTCTAACGAGATCAAGCTGCTTGGCCTAACGATAGACCAAAAACTGACCTTTAACGGTCACGTGACGCAGGCGTGCGCAAAGGCCATAGGCCTGTTTAAAGTGCTCGCGAGGTCAGCCAAGGTCCAGTGGGGGTTGGGACCAGAGGTGATCAGGACGATCTACACGGCTGCGGTGGAGCCTGTGATCTTGTATGCCGCAAGCGCATGGGCTCCAGCCAGCCGTAAGCTGGGTGTAAGGAAGCAGCTCGGAGCCATCCAGCGCAGTTTCGCGCAGAAGATGACGAAGGCCTACAGGACTGTCTCCCTCAACTCGGCCCTGCTGCTGGCGGGGGTGCTCCCCCTTGACATAAGGGTGCGGGAAACTGCACTACTTTATGAGGTCAAGAAGGGGCACTCTTGCGAGGTAGTAGGAGACCGGGAGGTGGAGGCTCCTGTGGCCTTCGTCAACTTGGAGCACCCGGCGGAACGGAGGAACGGGACGTTCCAATGCCTGGTGGACGGGGCAGAACTGGCCCAGCACGTCGGTGAGGGTCTTAGTATCTTCACCGACGGAAGCAAGATTGACGGGAAAGTCGGAGCGGCGCTGTCCATATGGAACGGCGCCGCCGAGACGAGTACCCGAAAATTGCGGCTGGAGCCGTACTGCTCCGTCTACCAGGCGGAACTTCTCGCCCTCCGGTACGCCGTGGAGGAGGCGCTCCGTAGCGGGCTTCCTTCGTGCGGCATCTTCAGTGATGCCAGGTCCGCTCTCGAAGTCGTCACCAGAGGTGATTCTCTCCACCCCATAGCGTTTGAAATTAAAAAGTTAATAAAAATCGCCGAGAAACGCGCCCAGAAAATTAATATCTTCTGGGTCAAGGCGCACGTGGGGTTGGAGGGAAACGAGAGGGCGGATCAGCTCGCTAAAGATGCCGCACAGCACCTGAAGACCCGTGCGCACTACGACAAGTGTCCGGTTTCATTCGTCAAGCGACAGATCCGACAGGACTCGATTGACGAGTGGAGCCGGAGATACGCGGACGGAGAGACGGCTTCGGTGACGAAGCTGTTCTTTCCGGACGCTGTCGAGGCGCACAGGGTCGTCAGGCGGATCGTCCTGGATCCGGTACTGACGCAGGTGTTCACGGGGCACGGCGGTTTCTCCGAGTACTTGCACCGGTTCAAGTGCAAGGAGAGCCCGGCGTGCCAATGTGACCCTGACGCTCACGAGACGGTCCCACATCTTCTACTCGAATGTCCCATCCACGCAGTGGATAGATTTAATTTGGAAAATAGTATAGACAGTAAGATAGATATAAGCAACATACATAGCGTAATTAATGACAAATTGTTAGTGGATAAGTTTTTAAACTATTGTAAGAAAATAGTTAATAGCGTTAATAATAGAAATAGGTAGAAATAAGAATTACTTAATATATAATATTCATTATATACACTTAGTAATTAAGATAGCATTAAATAGTATGTAAGGATAAATAGAGTACGATAAATAGATTAATGTATGTTTAAGATATTATATCACTACTAGTAAGTTACTATAGATAATATTTAGATAAACAAGATAAAAAATCAAATGAAAATAAATAGAAAACCCAAAAAATATCCCTTGTCCTGGATAGGGGGAACGAGGGTGGGACATAAAGTCCCACAAAAAAAAAAAAAAAAAAAAAAAAAAAAAAAAAAAAAAACCTAACCTAACCTAACCTAACCGGTCTAATTTCATAAACAATCTGTATGAAAACTATATAGTGTGGCATATCGTTTTGTAGCTTTTTGTGGATACTTACCGGTTTATATACTTACGTTATCCCCACTCTTCAAATTTTTCCAAATTTCTAACATTTACTCTGTTTTGCTGACGGTTGCAATTTTTTGTATCAACCGTACATTGTTTGTTTATATACCGTTAAAGTAGCCCCCCACACCCACCCTTTTGTCTTTTTTGACGAGGTAGGGTGCGGCTATACCGTAACGAGAGCCTTATATTTTCGAAATAAAAAATCAAACAAACTTCAGATTAGTGCGCCAAACGTTCTTATACATCTAAACAAACATAAAATACCCATCTGGAAGAATACTTACCGCACCACACGTACTGGATCGGCCGCTGATCTGAAACAAAAAAGAAAAGAAATTAGACATTTTAAATTAGGTATATGACTATTTGTGCTCTTTGCACCTTACATATTTAAACTGACACGTGAGTTGCTTTTGCACAATCTTTACACGTTTACATTTTATTTTATTTACATTTTATTTTATATTGACACTATATTAAGATACTGCTACTGACAGTAAAATTTTTTTCAAATTTATACTACTGACGTGTTCCACTGACGAATACAGACGAGATGCCCAGCTTCCACACCCCCTTAAAAAAGATGACCTCCCCACAAAAATTAGACGTTGAGACAGAAGTCTCACAAAGGGCAGGACCCTCAGGTACCCAAACGGTGTCTCAAGTACGACGTAGCATTGAGTCAAGAATCGACCAAACCGATGACACAAGAACCATTGGTGCAAAACCAAAACCCAGACTAGCAACAACATCTGCTGAGCACAAAGGGACAACCACGATGAAAAAAGCCAATGTTACGATAGTCTTAGACAAACAAGAGTCACCAAACAAGGAACCTGTATACATAAGTAGACTAGCAGAAGCAAAGGCAAACCTTATGAAGGTAAAGCTTCAGATTAATAACAGTCGAAATCTCAAAACAGAGATAAAAACGGAAGTATTAGAAGCAACGGACAGACTGTATAGACTAGTAAAAGACGCTGAGGAAGGTAAACCATATAAAGGGAAAGTGACAGAGGGAAATAAAAAGAAGGAGCTGGAGAAAGAAGAGGAAGAAGCCAGAGCAACGCAGGAGAAAGCGGGTAGAGGGAAGGAAGAGACAGAATTCTTGGAAAAATTGGAAGAACACAGCAAGTTATTGAAGGAAAACAAGGAAGAAATGGAGAGATTACAAGAAGAAATGCGGAAACACAGAGAAGAATTACTGGACAAAAGAACATACGCGAACGTAGCGGCCTCTCCGACGCAAGGGCAACAACCGAGAGCACCTGTGGTACTACATTCCATAGCCATCACCTCTACAGAGGAAGGACAGACTGGGGAACAGATCTTAGAGAACATCAGGAATACAATTAACGCCAAAGAAGAGGGAATTCAGATCGACAACATAAGGAAGGCAAAAGATAGGAAAGTGATAATAGGATGTAAAACCATAGAAGAAATAAAGAAAATTAAAGAGAAGATAAAAGGAAAAGATACAAAATTAAATATCTCAGACATAAAAAACAAACACCCGTTAATCGTCCTCAAGGAGGTCCTAAATCACAATAGTGACGAGGACATCTTGAGAGCACTACAAACCCAAAATAAACATCTTCTGGGAGGGTCCAACAACAGTAGCGACATTGTAGTAAAATATAGAAGAAGGGCTAGGAATCCACTTACTTCCCACGTGGTGCTGCAGGTGCCTCCCCAAATCTGGAAGATACTAACCGAAGCGGGGGCTGTACACGTCGACGTGCAAAGGGTAAAAGTCGCAGACCAGTCCCCCTTAATACAGTGTACTCGCTGCTTAGGGTATGGACATGGTCGACGATACTGCCAGGACCAGGTTGACCTGTGTAGCCACTGCGGAGGATCCCATGTGAGGAGGGACTGCCCAGTTTGGTTGGCTGATGCTCCCCCTACGTGTCATAACTGCCAAAAAGCCAAGCTAAGTAAAACGGACCATAACGCCTTCAGCGACGAATGTCCGGTTAGAAGAAGGTGGGATGCACTGGCAAGGGCCAAAATAGCGTATTGCTAAAGTGGTCATAAAGACGACTCAGCAAACTAACTCCTCAGCTGGAACAAAGCCATATAATGTAATTCAGGTCAATTTACAAAGGAAGAAGATGGCAACTGAAGAGCTTATGATAGAGGCCGCAAAGAGAGGGACGTCGTTTGCTCTTATCCAAGAACCTTATGTGGGCAACGCTAACGAAATGAAAGGTCTCACAGGAGCTAGGATATACCAAAATACTAGCAATAAGGGCAGAGTCAAAGCAGCAGTAGTAGTATTTGACAATAAGATCAAAGCAACACAATGCCCGGATCTCACCACAAACAACATCGTAGTGGTGAGAATACAAATGTCCACCAAAGAGCTTGCCCTAATCTCCCTCTACTTCGAGCCAGATGAGCCTATAGAACCGTATCTTGACCAGCTGAGGAGTATAGCTACAAAAATGAGGCCAGCCTGTTTCCTCATCGGCGGAGACACAAACGCGAAAAGCCCGTGGTGGGGTAGCATCAAAACAGACAAAAGAGGAGAAGAGATGTCCGGAATATTAGAGGAACTTGGCTTGCAGGTGCTAAACGAAGGAACAACACCAACCTTTGACACCATCCGAGGGAACGTGAGATACAGCAGTCACGTGGACGTCACGGCGTGCTCGCTAAGTCTCTTAGACAAGATAGAAGACTGGACGGTGGATGAGGGCGTGGTGAGTTCAGACCACAACACTATTTTATTCAAAATTTATTTAACCAAAGTACAAAACATAAAAATAGAAAGTACAACCAGGAAGTATAACACTAAAAAAGCCAATTGGGAGAAATTTAATGAAAAATTCGCTCAATTAAAACTTAATAAAAATTTAAATTCAACCGAAATAGAGAATATAAAAACTAAAATAGAAATAGATACAAAAATAGAAGAATATACAGAATCCATTTTACTTACCTGCGACAGCTCTATACCCTGTAAGAAAGGAAATATTTATAAGAAACTTACCGTTCCATGGTGGACAGAAGAACTCACCGCGTTGAAAAAAGCTGCCGTCACGAGGAAAAGAAGAATCCGTTGCGCTGCGCCGGTCCGAAGAATGATGGTCATCGAAGAGTACCTGAAAGCCAAAGAAAAGTATGAAACAGAGGTAAAGAAAGCAGAAATAAAAAGCTGGAAGGAATTCTGTGGAAAACAGGAAAAAGAAGGAATATGGGACGGAATATATAGGGCAATAAGGAGAGTGACGAAACGTCAAGAAGACCTTCCCCTTGTAAAAGAGGGGGTGGTACTAAACCCAGAAGAGTCGGTGAAGCTACTGGCGGAAGTTTTTTACCCGGAGGATTCGAAGCATCATGATAACGCATACCATCAGCGCATGAGAGAGGCTGCCGACCAAATAAATGAAGGTCCGGATGGTGAAGATCAAGACCCGCCATTTACGATGCACGAAATGCTAACGTCAGCAGCCAGCTTCAATCCGAAGAAAGCCCCTGGTGCAGACGGCCTGACTGCAGATGTCTGCAAACAGGCTATCCAGCAAGACCCAGGATTGTACCTGTCACTGGCTAACAAATGCCTCCAACTCGGCCACTTCCCGACCATCTGGAAGGAGGCGACGGTCGTAGTCCTCCGGAAACCCGGGAAGGATGACTACACGCACCCTAAATCCTACAGACCGATAGGCTTGTTACCAGTGATGGGGAAGATCCTGGAGAAAATGGTGGTGGAAAGATTGAAGTGGCGTATAATCCCAAGGATGAGTACCCGACAGTTTGGCTTTATGCCCCAGCGAAGTACAGAAGATTCCCTCTACATCTTGATAAATCACATAAGGATGAAGATAGCCGAAAAGAAAATGGTTACCATGATCTCCTTAGATATAGAGGGGGCTTTTGATAACGCATGGTGGCCGGCAATAAAAGTCAGACTGTCGGAGGAAGAATGTCCGAAAAATCTAAGACGGGTTATAGACAGCTACTTCAAGAGCCGCAAAGTTCGAGTTCGCTACGCCGGGGAAGAGCACACGAGATGGACCTCCAAAGGATGCGTACAAGGATCAATTGGGGGTCCAATCTTGTGGAACTTGCTCCTGAACCCACTGCTCAAAGGGCTCGAAACAAGGGGAGACTACTGCCAGGCCTTCGCCGATGACATAGTTCTGGTGTTCGAGGGAGAGACGGGGCAACAGATACAGAAACAGGCCAATGGGTTATAACCCTATTTTAGGAAGTAATGTGTCACCTGTCTACCTATAAAGTGTTTTTAGTACATACCTACCTACATATTGTATGACAAAATTGTAAACCGTTTTTGTGAAATAAAATTATTATTATTATTATTATTATTATTATTAATGCGGCGCTTGCCTATGTGCAGGATTGGGGAATCCGTAATAAGCTAAATTTCGCGCCTCATAAAACGAAAGCCATGGTGCTGACCAAGAAGCTGAAGTACGATTCACCAATCCTGCACATGGGTGGCGTCAACATTGAACTCACGACACAAATAAAAATACTGGGCCTCACAATCGATAGCGCTCTAACCTTCAATGCCCATGCAGCAGAGGTGTGTAGGAAGGCTCTGAACTTTTACAAGTGCCTATCTCGAGCCGCAAAAGTGCAGTGGGGGCTGAGACCACATCTCGTAAAAACACTCTACCAGGCTGTGGTCGAACCGGTGATTATGTACGCGGCAAGCGCCTGGGCACCGGCTACGAATAAAAAGTGCATAAAAAAGCAGCTTGATGTGGTCCAGCGGGGGTTTGCACAAAAGCTCATAAAGGCTTACAGGACCGTCTCCCTAAACGGGGCCCTACTACTCGCCGGAATATTGCCCTTAGATGTCAGAATAAGGGAGGCAGCTCTCTTATACGAGACGAGAAGGGGGTATTCTCGGCGATTGGTGGGGGACCGCGAAGTGGAGAGGCCTGTGGCCTTTGTCAGCAAAACCCACCCGTCGCAGCAGATGGGCCAGAAATTCCAATGTCTGGTGGACGGTGCAGAATTGGCTCGACACGTCGGCGAGAACCGATGTATTTTCACCGACGGTAGTAAGTTAGAAGGAAAAGTTGGGGCGGCATTATCTATATGGGATAACGCCGCCGAGACGAAAGCCATAAAACTGAAGCTCGAGCCTTTCTGCACAGTCTACCAGGCGGAGTTACTGGCCCTACAAAGGGCAACAGAGGAGGTGCTCAAGGACAGAGTCGAACGGTGCAGCATCTTTTGCGATGCCAGATCTGCCCTCGAAGAAGTCGCCAGAGGCGACTCCCTCCACCCTATAGCGTTCCAAATCAATCAAAATCTAAAAACTGCGCAAGAACGCAACCAAAAAATTGAGCTTTTTTGGATTAAAGCACACGTAGGGTGGGAGGGAAATGAGAGGGCCGATTCTCTTGCAAAGGATGCTGCGCTGTTCCTAAAGACCAAGGCACATTATGACCGGTGTCCAACCTCGTACCTGAAGCGACAAATCCGACAGGAGTCGCTTGAGGAATGGGGCCGAAGGTACGAGGCGGGAGAAACTGCCTCAAATACAAAACTGTTTTTCCCAAATGCAGTTGAGGCACATAAGATAATAAGGAAACTTCGAGTGGACCCAATAACAACTCAGGTATTCACTGGGCACGGGGGGTTCTCTGAGTATCTGAATCGCTTCAAATGCAAAGAGAGCCCATCGTGCCCATGTGACCCAAACGTCAAAGAAACGGTACCACACATAATAGCCGAATGCCCAATATATCTCCAGGAAAGATTTGAGACAGAACAGCACATTGAAATGGAAATAAGAGTAGAAAATTTTCATAAAATCATAAATGAAAAAGACAAAATTAATAAATTTATTGAATATTGTAAAAGAGTAGCAACAAAAACAATAGAAAGGAATAAATAAATAAATAAAACTAAAATATGTAATATTAGATTATATAGGACTAGTTTTAAACTAAAATAGTTATAAATATTTTGTCAAAAGATGATAAGAAAATTCTAGGAAACGTAAAACTAAATAGTAACCACATATGAGAATATCGCATAAGTAGATGGAAGTAAGTTATAACCCGCTAAGATAGAATAAGGATATAAGTAGATACGAAGGCAATATTGCCGCGTTTATATAGGAAATAGTTAATAGAATATATATGGATAAGTAATATAACAAATTGTACGTAAAAATAATGTAAATACAGAAAAAAAAAAAAAAATAATAATAATAAACAGAAAATGTCTCTGGCCGAAAAAGTCAGAGGAACGAAAAAAAAAAAAAAAAAAAAAAAAAAAAAAAAAAAAAAAAAAAAAAAAAAAAACCTAACCTAACCTTTTTTTTTTTTTTTTTTTTTTTGGTTTCGCGGAGAAAGTGCTTTACCACTACCGCCCGGCCTTCGTGGGGGGCGACCGAGCGGTTATGTTGGGTTCACCGTGCCTTACGACCCGGCGTTGAGCCGCCCGGAGAGATGGAAAACGTCGGGCGACCGCCGAGCCGAGTCCCTAACCTATGTACAACGCACGGCATACCAACTAAAACTCCGCGGTGGCCATCTTCGGCGCATTAGGGACGGCTGCGGGCTTCCTCTGACTAATGTCTAAGTTGTCGTCCGCAACCGCCCCTGCGCGGTGCCGCCTGGTGCGGCCCGTCTCCTGTTGTGGGGGGGGCTCAGAAGCCCCCGCGCACCGAAGGACGCTCTCAGCGTCTACGGCAGCGTGAGGCCTACCTTCCACGCTGCCGTCCATCACGGGGGTCGCAACAATGTGCAAAAAGGAACACAAAACTAAAGACGGACGGCCCCCTGCCGCCCGCCCGCGACCCCCGGTGGCCCCTATTAGTCGCCTTTTACGACAGGCAGGGGATACCGTGGTGGAATTCTCCAAACGCCCCCAATCCACAGGGCGGGAGACGCCGGTCAGTCGTCCACCCGGCGCCTCCTTCGTCTCCTCTGGCGGCGGGAGGGATCTTCGCGCTCCCGATCCCTCTCGGCACTCTCCTTCTGCGAGAGGACCACCTCGCAGAAGTGGGCCACCGCACGCCAGGCCTCCCGACTGCCGACCATGGAAGCGACCACGGCCGGCAGCGAGAGGTCTCCTCCGACGACTGATCTGAGAGCGCTGCGCTCCTCGTCCCAGGCTGGGCAAAACTCCAGTGTGTGCTGGGCCGTATCCAGCGGGCAGTTGTCACAATGGTGACACACGGCCGACACCTCTGTGCCTACAATACGACACAGATACTCACCGAAGCAACCATGCCCGGTGAGTACCTGTGTCAATCGAAACGTAGCCGGGCCGTGGCGCCTGTCCAGCCACTCGGCAAAGACCGGGCGCACTGCCGCTACGACCCTTAGCCCCGCTGTCGGGGCCTCCAGCCTGAGACGCCACTCCTCCACGGCGGCTCGCCGTAAGGAGGCCCTCATGGCCTCCACCTCCTTCAGGGCCGGACGCTGCCCGCGACTGAACGCCTCCTCCCGCCAATGAAATGCATCGGACAGGGATTGGGCGTCCAGATCCCAAGGCAGAAATCCGGCCAACATGCAAGCCGCCTCGTACGAAACCGTGCGGTATGCCCTGATCGCCCGCTGCGCCACTACACGTTGAGGATTGCGCAAGAGCGCGACGCAGCGGTTGCTCAGGGAATCAGCCCAAACTGGACTGCCATACAGGGCCATGGACCGCACGACTCCGTGGTATAACCTTCGGCAAGGGATACCAGGACCTTCCAGGTTGGGCAGCAGGCTAGAAAGAGCGCCCGCTGCCCGGGACAGTTTTGTCCGCATTTTCTCGAAATGGGTACGGAATTCCCATCGGCTATCTAAAATCAAACCCAAATACTTCATGTTCTTGCCGATGGGAATCCGCACCCCCTCAACAACGATGTGGGCACCGGCCGGTGGCCCTTTCCGAGGCCTGTGAAAACAAATGGCCTCGGTTTTCTCAAGGGCCACCTTCAACCCTAGTCGTCGGATGCGACTCACGACGTCGCCGGTGCCCGCCGCCGCCAAAATTGCGGCATCCTGGAAGGTCCCAGAAGTCGCTGTGACTAGCGTGTCGTCGGCGTAACATGTCACGCCGACGCCCCGGAGATTGGTACCACGGAGGAGCCAGTCGTACCCGATGTTCCACAAGAGAGGGCCTAGAACCGAGCCCTGTGGAACACCGCACGACATCGCTCTTCGATGCCACCCATCGGCGCCCGGATACACCACGTCCCTGTCAGACAGATACGCGTGCACCAGACGCCGGAGATAGGGCGGCACCACGTGGTACCGCAGTGCCTCGTGAATGCAGGGCCAGGGCAGCGAGTTGAAAGCGTTGGAGATATCCAACGATACTGCAATTACAACTTCGCCCCTGGCCACTGCATCCTCCGCCTGTGCCTTCACCCGCAGAATCGCGTGGACGGTGGAACGTCCCCTCCTAAATCCAAACTGCTCGTCGGCCAAATTTGGACCGACCCTATCGAGATGCTCGACGAGGCGAGCATGAACGATGCGCTCGAAAAGTTTGGCGACCTCGTCGAGCAACACGATGGGCCGGTAGGCCGACGGCGACTCTGCGGGTCGTCCTTCTTTCTTCAGCAGGACGAGCTTCCCGGTTTTCCAGCGTGCCGGGAAGACGCCCTGCTCCAAACAGGCGGAGAACAAACTGCGGAGCCTCGGACCCAGGTACTCGAGTGCTAGCACCCAGGCCCTCCCGGGGATGCCATCGAGCCCTGGGGCCGTGTTTTTGCTCCGCAGCCGAAGCACTGCCACCCGCATTTCAGCGGGCGAAACCTCCGGGATATCCCTTGCCGAAGTCTCGTACGACGATGACGCCACTTCCGGTGGCGCCATCGGTGGAGGAGTGGTCTCCACGGTGGCCGGAAACAAGGCCGCGACGACGTTGGCCAGCAAGTCTGGCCGGAGACTCTGCGACAGCGGGGGCGCCGCTGGGCGAAGCTTGTTCATCACCAAGCGATAGGGGCGCCCCCACGGGTCACCGTCGAGAGTCTCCAGGAACTCCTTCCTCGCCGCGACCTTGGCCCTGTGAACGGCCACCCGCAGCGCTCTCTTCGCCTCCTTATAGAGGCCATAGAGCTGCCGCTCCTGGTCTGCGTGATCTTCACTTCTTATTCGGCGACGGCGATGCCTGGCGTATCGACGGCGCGCAGCAACACAAGACGCGCGCAACTGCGCTAGTTCCGCCGACCACCAGTACACCTGCCGCCGCGGCGAACGGCGGAGGGCCCGGGGCATGGCGGCGTCGCAAACGTCCGACATTGCCACCCCGAACCACTCCACCTCCTGCTCGACCCGTACCGGCCCGTCCGGCACGGGGAGCCACGACACGACCAGAGCGGCCAACACTAGGGCCTCTTTAGCGAGGCGACGTAAGACCCACCGCGGGCCGTCCTGATTCGGGGCACTCGGTACACCACTGGGCTGGACACTCGAGGACGCGGAGACGTCGAACCTGATGTAGCGATGGTCCGACAACGTCTCCACGCCCACAAGGACCCTCCAGCCCCGGACACGACGTGCGACGGCGGGGCTCGCAAACGACAAGTCAACAATAGACCCGCCGTTGTGCCGCACGCACGTGTCCACCGACCCCCTATTCAGGACGACCAGGCCGATAGAGATCGCCCAGTCCTCCAGGACCTCACCGCGAACGTCGGTCGCCGGCGAACCCCAGACCATGGATTTGGCGTTGAAGTCGCCGGCGACGATCGCCGGGTGAGGTTGACCTTGCTGCACCAGGGCCCCCAGTCGAACGAGAAAAGACTCGAACTCGTAGAGGGGTCTGTTGGGAGAGAAATAAACTCCTACAACCCATACGTCTCCCAACAGAGCCGCGACGCATCCCTGGCCCTTCGCTACTTTTTCGAAGGGCGGGGAGCCAGCGGCACCCTGGGTGATGATGGCCACCGAACCGTCGAGGTCCCCAGCCCAGTTATCTCTGGGCGGGACGAAATACGGCTCGGCGACCACGGCCACTTGCACCGACCACTGCGCCAGGCTTTGGGACAACAGGTCCTGGGCGCGGGCGCAGTGGTTGATGTTCGCCTGGAGGAACTTCAGGTCCATTACTGGGCGATCTCTTCTACTACCATCTCGGCCACTTCTGGCGGTGGGCTCACCGACTGTGGCTGGGCCGTAGCCTCAGCGGCAGCTGGTCTTCTGCGCGGACGCCGCCGGGTTTTGCGGGAGGAGACGGGACACGCCTTCCCCCCGAGTTGGTGCCCGGCGGGCTTGCCAGCTGCAGCACATAAGGCACAGTTGGGTGTAGCTTCACATTGGCGGGCCTTGTGACCCGCCTTGCCGCAGCGATAGCAGAGGTCACTGCGGTCTACGGGACAATCGCAAGCGTCCCTCACGTGCCCTTGCTCGAGGCAGCGATAACACCGCATAGGGCGTCTCTCAAGCACCGTCACTCGAGGCACAGTCCACCCTATACGAAGTCGGCCCGCCTTAATTTTCTGTGCCGCCTTGACCGGCACCTTAGTCCAAACCGAGCCTAAACCCGAGCGATCGAGGCGAATTAGTCCCACCTTTATTTGCTCCATGGCACACTCACCGGCAGTGCTGAGAGCCGCTGCGACCGTTTCAAGAGTGGCTGTAGGGTCCAGTTCTGACAGTCGCAGCTCTGCAAATTTGATGGGCCGGTAGATTCTAACGTCTTCCGACCCCTTAAAATGCTCACTCAGCCTTACGGCAAGGGAGTCGGCCTTCTGCTCTGATTCAGCCCCGGGTACCTCATAAATCATGGCACCCGTGGCTGCAAATTTTGGCTTAAGCCGGTCTATATTTAAGCCGTCTAGGCTTACCCCTTGCTGCGCATTCGTCAGGACCCCAGCATATGTGAGGCCCTTCTTAACAGCTGCTGGGGTCAGTGCGATTACTACCGCTGCTGACCTCGGTGGGCGGAGCTTCGGCTCGGACTTCTTTTTTGTAGCCAAGACTGCACCGGTCTTGGCTTTCTTCTTTTTGCCCACCACCACGGTCCATTCAGTGTCCATAGACACTGGGGCCGGTGGTAATGGGCGGGGCTCCTGGGGAGTGTGTTGCGCAGTGGGGGGAGTTGCTTTATTTCCTCCCGCCTTGCTCTTGGGCTTTGGAGGGACTGCGGCGTTCCGTGGTGTTGGGGCAGGGGCAGAAACGGTTCCTTTTTTTGTTCCTTTGCCCTTATTTAGCACTGCCGCCTGCCCCAAGGATAACCCAGAGACGGGCGGAGTGCTGGAGGGACCGGCAATTGAGGTCGCGATCAGATTATTGGGTTGGGCAGCTCCTTTGCCCTTCCCTTTTCCCTTGCCCTTGCCAGTTAAGAGCTGGGGTTGTCCGCCTACAAAACCACCCTGCACGGGGAGTGCAATGTCCCCAGGGGTGGTCCTCCTCTCATGGGCCAGCGATGGCCTCTGGGCCGGACCTGCAAGCGCCGACTCCAGTCGAGCCTGCCATCTGGCCTCGATTCGCTCCAGCAACTCCTCTGTGCGCCTGCTGGCAGCCGCCTCCGCCTCCTCGAAGCTACGACGGAAGGAAGCGTTTTCTTCTTGCAGCCCTTTCAATGCTGCCTCGAGGCGGGAACTATTTTCCCGCCATTTCTTCGCCTCGTCTTCAAGGCGAACAACCAATGAGGACTGGGGTTGGTTCACATATTGCGCGATCACGTCCGAAACATAATTCAGCGCCTTTTGTGAGGTCCCTTTCAGGTTTCCGGATTTCCTCACGATGGACCTCACAATATCCTCACAGTTCCGGAGGTCATCACGCAATATGACACCGATCTCTTTCGCCTTGAGCGCCTTGGAAGGCGTTGGCGACTTATGCTGTTCCGCCTTTTGGCAGGCCTCCTGGCGCTTAAACAGGTCGCGCTGCCTTTGGGCCTTCTCTAAGCCAACATCACTGTCGACCGGAGGCGGGCCCCCTCTTCCGTGACCCTTCGTTGCGCGTGACTTCGGCCTCGGCTCATCTGTGTCACTCTCAAGAGGCGAGTGACTACTTCTCGAGGGGTGTGAACGTCTCTTCCATAGTCTTTTGCTCCTAACAGAAGAGACACTTTCACTCGTAACCGAGTCGACACACAAGTCAATCGGCCGAATGAATTCGGCTGTAACCTTCGTGGGCTTTTCACCCACTCTCTCTCCACCATCTACAAACTCCGCCTCTCCAGCAGGAACTGGAGTAGGCAATCTCGTCAAAATAATTTTAGGGTATAAGTTTTCCATATTGATCCCACGAGTATGGGGGAAATAAAGAGTCCACCCAGGCAGTGCCCCCTGTACCTGGGTAAGCCTAGCGTAACCCGCCAAAGGGTCGGCTGGTACTCTGGCGGGGGTCGCACTAGAGACCGAACTACCCATCGGCCATGCATCCCCTCGCGGTGCGCCGCCGCTTGGGATTCGGGGTAACTTTTTATAGAGGTTTTCTCCCTCGCGGTCCGGGCGGTTAAGCCAAGACCCTCGGTCCGGCAGGAGCGCGAGACATAACCACGGACCTCCATACCGGATTACGACCTGCGACGGCGACAGCGGGAGAGAAAGGTTCCCTCCCACTGCCTGCTCGGGGCGGGGTGAGCGCACACCGAGCCCGTCGACGCCCCCAGGACAGAACTGGGAGTCGCCCGAATGAACGGGCCCACCAAACAAGACGACGGCCGCCGCAAGAAACGACGACCGCCAACCAACGTGATCGACGCGCCGTTGCCCAGGGTGCACCGCGTGGAGGTTTCCTGACTTCGCACCCCAACCTAACCTAACCTAACCTAACCTAACCTAACCTAACCCGCTACAGGAGGAAGGCCAGGAACCCGTTGATGGCCCATGTAGTCCTCCAGGTGTCGCCACAGATCTGGAGAAAGTTCACGGAGGCAGGCGCGATCCATATAGACATCCAGAGGGTCAGGGTTGAGGACCAGTCTCCCTTGGTACAATGCTCAAAGTGTTTGGGCTACGGCCACGGGAGGCGGTTCTGCCGAGGCTCTCTGGATGCCTGTAGCCACTGTGGCGGGCCGCACCTGAGGGCGGAGTGTCCCGACTGGATGGCGGCTGCAGCACCAACGTGTTGCAACTGCCTGAAGGCGAAGATCGCCGAGACGGGGCACAACGCCTTCAGTGAGGACTGCCCAGTACGAAGGCGATGGGACGCGCTGGCAAGATCCGCCATAGCCTATTGCTAAGGTGGTCCCCAACGCCCCGGGCCCAGCAGCTACAGACGCAGCCTCCGGCGCACGGCCATACCTGGTGGCGCAGGCCAATCTCCAAAGAAGCGCGCTCGCAACGCAGGAATTTATGCTGATGGCAGCGAAGAGGAGATTGGCCTTCGCTCTAATCCAGGAGCCGTACGTCGGGGGTACCGGCCGGGTGAAGAACTACGGGGCCGCCAGGATCTTCCAATGCGCGGAACGGGAAGGGGGGCGGGCCAAGGCAGCCATCGTTGTCTACGACGTAGACCTGGATGCCTTGATCTGCCCTCAATTCACCACGACGAATATTGTTGTGGTGAAAATCCGCACCAGCGCCTGGGAGATGGTGGTGGTCTCGTATTACTTCGAACCCGACAAGCCGGTAGAGCCATACCTCGACCACCTGAGGGGCGTCTGCTGCGGCTTGGGCCCGAGGCGCCTGCTAATAGGAGGGGACACCAACGCAAGAAGCCTGTGGTGGAGCCGGGAGATCGATCGAAGAGGAGAGGAGGTGTCCGGTTGGCTGGACGAAGCGGGTCTCCACGTGTTGAACGAAGGCGATACGCCGACGTTCTACACCGTGCGAGGAGACAGGGCCTACTCCAGCCAGGTGGATGTCACCGCCTGTTCGGTCGATCTCTTAGAACTGATCCAGAACTGGACAGTCGAGGAAGACCTGACGAGCTCCGACCACAACACCATAACTTTTGGAGTGGCACTAACGAAAGGCCAAGGGATCGCAATAAAAAATACAACTAGGAAATACAATACAAAAAAGGCAAATTGGACAGAATTTGGTCATAAATTTAAGAACTATATCAAAGAACACAAAATAAACAAAAAAGAAATAGAAAAATTAGAAAATGTGGAGAAATTAGAAAATGAAATTGGGAAATATACGGAAATTGTAATAAAGGTTAGTACTGAAACTATACCGGAAAAGAAACCAAATACACAATATGCGATCCCTTGGTGGTCTAAGGAGCTCGAAAGGTCTAGACGGGAAATGATGCGGCGGAAACGCCGCATTCGATGGGCGGCACCTGTGCGGAAGGCATGTGTAATCCGGGCGTATAAAGAGGCCAAGGAGAATTACGAAATCCTGACAAGGAACGCCCAGACTCAAAATTGGAAAGAGTTCTGCGGCAAGCAAACTAAGGAAGGACTGTGGGATGGGATATATCGAGTAATGGGCAGGCTAACCAAGCGGCACGAAGACGCGCCACTCGTGAGGGACGGACAAATCCTGGGTCAGGAGGAATCGGCAAGATTCCTTGCCGAGACCTTCTACCCAGACGACCCTCACGAGGAGGATAATGAGGATCACCGGCGCACCAGGGAGCTCGCCTCACGCGTGAATGACTGGGTCCATGGTGAGGTACATGACCCACCGTTCACGCTGGGGGAGCTCACGGCGGCGCTGGTGACCTTCAATCCTAAGAAGGCGCCCGGGTCGGATGGCCTGACCTCCGATATCTGTTCGCAGGCGATCGCCCAAGATCCGGAGTCTTTCCTAGCACTGGCTAACAAGTGCCTAGAGCTGGCCTACTTTCCAAGGATTTGGAAAGAGGCCACGGTCGTTGTGCTGCGGAAGCCGGGTAAGGATGATTACTCGGTTCCCAAGGCACATCGGCCGATAGGACTGTTGCCAGTGCTGGGAAAGATCCTGGAAAAGATGCTGGTGGGTAGGCTGAAATGGCACATCCTTCCGAGGATGAGCCACCGCCAATACGGCTTTATGCCACAAAGGGGCACCGAGGACTCCCTCTATGATCTAGTGAATCATATCAGGACTAAACTTCGGGAGAAGAAAGTCCTGATTATGATATCGCTGGACATAGAGGGAGCCTTCGATAGCGCCTGGTGGCCCGCTATTAAGGTCCGGTTGGCGGAAGAACGCTGCCCACCAAACATCAGAAGGATGGTCGCCAGCTATCTGGATGATCGGATGGTCAGGGTCCGATACGCGGGCGCCGAGTCAGCGCGCAGGACCGTTAAAGGTTGTGTTCAAGGTTCTATTGGAGGGCCAATCCTGTGGAACCTCCTCCTCGACCCCCTTTTACAGGGGCTCGAGCGCCGGGGCGACTATTGTCAAGCTTTTGCTGACGATGTCGTCCTGGTGTTTGATGGGGGTTCCACAGGAGAAGCTCAGAAGCAGGCCAATGCGGCACTAGCCTATGTGCGGGATTGGGGTGTCAGAAATAAGCTGAAATTCGCGCCACATAAAACCCAGGCAATGTTAATAACGAATAAGCTTAAGTATGACACCCCGATCCTGCGCATGGGCGGAGTCGACATTGGTCTCTCCAACGAGATAAAGCTGCTCGGCCTAACAATAGACCGAAAACTGACCTTTAACGGTCACGTGACGCAGGCGTGCGCCAAGGCCATAGGCCTATACAAAGTGCTCGCAAGGTCGGCCAAGGTCCAGTGGGGGTTGGGACCCGATGTGATCAGGACGATCTACACGGCTGCGGTGGAGCCTGTGATCTTGTATGCCGCAAGCGCATGGGCTCCAGCCAGCCGCAAGCTGGGTGTAAGGAAGCAGCTCGGAGCCATCCAGCGCAGTTTCGCGCAGAAGATGACGAAGGCCTACAGGACTGTCTCTCTCAACTCGGCCCTGCTGCTGGCAGGAGTGCTCCCTCTTGACATAAGGGTGCGGGAAACCGCACTCCTTTATGAGGTCAAGAGGGGGCGCTCCTGCGAGGTAGTAGGAGACCGGGAGGTGGAGACTCCTGTGGCCTTCGTCAACTTGGAGCACCCGGCGGAACGGAGGAGCGGGTCGTTCCAATGCCTGGCGGACGGGGCGGAACTGGCCCAGCACGTCGGTGAGGGTCTTAGCATCTTCACCGACGGAAGCAAGATTGACGGGAAAGTCGGAGCGGCGCTGTCCATATGGAAGTGCGCTGCCGAGACGAGTACCCGAAAATTGCGGCTGGAGCCGTACTGCTCCGTCTACCAGGCGGAACTTCTCGCCCTCCGGGAAGCCGTGGTGGAGGCGCTCCGCAGCGGGCTTCCTGCGTGCGGCATCTTCAGTGATGCCAGGTCCGCTCTCGAAGTCGTCACCAGAGGTGATTCCCTCCACCCCCTAGCGTTTGAAATTAAAAAATTATTAAAAACAGCCGAGAAACGCGCCCAGAAAATTGGACTTTTCTGGGTCAAGGCGCACGTGGGGTTAGAGGGAAACGAGAGGGCTGATCAGCTCGCTAAAGAGGCCGCACAACACCTGAGGACCCGTGCACACTATGACAAATGTCCGGTTTCATTCGTCAAACGACAGATCCGACAGGACTCGATTGACGAATGGAGCCGGAGATACGCGGACGGAGAGACGGCTTCGGTGACGAAGCTGTTCTTTCCGGACGCTGTCGAGGCGCACAGGGTCATCAGGCGGATCGTCCTGGATCCGATACTGACGCAGGTGTTCACGGGGCACGGCGGTTTCTCCGAGTACTTGCACCGGTTCAAGTGCAAGGAGAGCCCGGCGTGCCAATGTGACCCTGACGTTCAGGAGACGGTCCCACATCTCCTGCTCGAATGTCCCATCCACGCGGCTGAACGATTTGACATGGAACAATATATAGAGTGTAAGATAGATATAAGCAATATACATAGGATAGTTAGAGATAAATTGATAGTAGATAAGTTTTTGAAATACTGTAAACAAATAGTTATTAAGGTAAACAATAGGAATAAGTAACAATTAGAATTACTAAGTATATAATAAGATTATATATTATTAGTAATTAAGACGCCATAGAGATAAAAATAGGATAAATTGATTAAGGAAAGAGAAAACGTACTAATACTAAGATATAAGAAAATAGATACTAATCACAATTAAGCATAAACAATGTAAAACTATATAAAGAAATAAAATGATATAAAAATACCCTTGTCCTGGATAGGGGGACCGAGAGTGGGACGCAAAGTCCCACAAAAAAAAAAAAAAAAAAAAAAAAAAAAAAAAAAAAAAAAAAAAAAAAAACCTAACCTTTTTTTTTTTTTTTTGGTTTCGCGGAGAAAGTGCGTTACCACTACCGCCCGGCCTTCGTGGGGGGCGACCGAGCGGTTATGTTGGGTTCACCGTGCCTTACGACCCGGCGTTGAGCCGCCCGGAGAGATGGAAAACGTCGGGCGACCGCCGGGCCGAGTCCCTAACCTATGTACACCGCACGGCATACCAACTAAAACTCCGCGGTGGCCATCTTCGGCGCATTAGGGACGGCTGCGGGCTTCCTCGGACTAATGTCTAAGTTTTCGTCCGCAACCGCCCCTGCGCGGTGCCGCCTGGTGCGGCCCGTCTCCTGTTGTGGGGGGGGCTCAGAAGCCCCCGCGCACCGAAGGACGCTCTCAGCGTCAACGGCAGCGTGAGGCCTACCTGCCACGCTGCCGTCCATCACGGGGGTCGCAACAATGTGCTAAAACACACAAAACTAAGGACGGACAGCCCCCTGCCGCCCGCCCGCGACCCCCGGTGGCCCCTATTAGTCGCCTTTTACGACAGGCAGGGGATACCGTGGTGGAATTCTCCAAACGCCCCCAATCCACAGGGCGGGAGACGCCGGTCAGTCGTCCACCCGGCGCCTCCTTCGTCTCCTCTGGCGGCGGGAGGGATCTTCGCGATCACGATCCCTCTCGGCACTCTCCTTCTGCGAGAGGACCACCTCGCAGAAGTGGGCCACCGCACGCCAGGCCTCCCGACTGTCGACCATGGAAGCGACCACGGCCGGCAGCGAGAGGTCTCCTCCGACGACTGCTCTGAGAGCGCTGCGCTCCTCGTCCCAGGCTGGGCAAAACTCCAACGTGTGCTGGGCCGTGTCCAGCGGGCAGTTGTCACAATGGTGACACACGGCCGACACCTCTGTGCCTACGATACGACACAGATAGTCACCGAAGCTACCATGCCCGGTGAGTACCTGTGTCAATCGAAACGTAGCCGGGCCGTGGCGCCTGTCCAGCCACTCGGCAAAGACCGGGCGCACTGCCGCTACCGCCCTGAGCCCCGCTGACGGGGTCTCCAGCCTGAGACGCCACTCCTCCACGGCGGCTCGCCGTAAGGAGGCCCTCATGGCCTCCACCTCTTTCAGGGCCGGACGCTGCCCGCGACTGAACGCCTCCTCCCGCCAATGAAATGCATCGGACAGGGATTTGGCGTCCAGATCCCAAGGCAGGAATCCGGCCAACAAGCAAGCCGCCTCGAAAGAGACCGTGCGGTACGCCCTGATCGCCCGCTGCGCCACTACTCGCTGCGGGTTGCGCAGGAGAGCGACGCAGCGTTTGTGCAGGGTGTTGGCCCAAACGGGACTGCCGTAAAGGGCCATGGACCGCACGACTCCGTGATAGAGTCTTCGGCAAGGGATGCCAGGACCTTCCAGGTTGGGCAGCAGTCTCGAGAGAGCACCTGCTGCCCGGGACAATTTTGTCCGCAAAACATCAAAATGGGTGCGGAATTCCCATCGGCTATCTAAAACCAGACCCAAATACTTCATTGTCTTGCCGATGGGAATCCGCACCCCATCCACGACGATGTGGGCGCCGGCCGGTGGCCCTCTCCGAGGCCCATGAAAACAAATGGCCTCGGTTTTCTCAAGGGCCACCGTCAAACCCAACTGCCGGATTCGGCTCACAATATGGCCGGCGCCCGCCGCCGCCAATATTGCGGCGTCCTGGAAAGTCCTGGAAGTCGCCGTGACCAGCGTATCGTCAGCGTAACAAGTCACGCCGACGCCCCGGAGATTGGCACCACGGAGCACCCAGTCGTATCCGATGTTCCACAGGAGAGAGCTTCCTCCAGGCGGGCCAATGCCTCCGGCTGCGGCTGGTCCACGAACATCATTAAAATGTCGTGGACCATATTGAGGGACTTCTGGAACGTCCCTTTAAGGTTGCCAGATCTCTGAGCAACCCTCTTTACGACATTCCCGCATTCCCTCAGGTCGTCCCTGAGAATAATGCGGGATTCGTCCCCCTCCACGGTGCTACCCGGCAACGGCGACTTGAGGAAACGGAGCCGTTCCGCTGTCACCTCCTTCGCTCGCCGTTGGGAGGTCGCCTCTTTACGAGCCCTCACCTTGGCCTTCGCTGTACGGGCACTCCGCTTCCCCGAGCACTGCTCGGAGCTCTCGGTCCCACTAGACAGCGGAGATCGAGTGCGCGCCTCATCAGTGGCAGAATGCTGCCACAGTCGATTTCTCAAAGTACTGCGTCGCCTCGAACGCGGACGATGAGACTCCGACTCGGAGTCGGATTTTGCCGGCCTCTTCTGGGCAGTAACCTCTTGCGGCTCTGTGCCCCCACCTGGTCTGTCTTCGGGCTTGCGCCCTTCAACCTCCGCCTCTCCAGTCCCAGAACCAGAAACTGGAGTAGGCAACCTCGTCAAAATTATTTTTGGAATTAAATTTGCCATGTTGTTCCCACGAGTATGGGGGAAATAAAGAGTCCACCCAGGCAGTGCCCCCTGTACCTGGGTAAGCCTAGCGTAACCCGCCAAAGGGACGGCTGGTACTCTGGCGGGGGTCGCACTAGAGACCGAACTACCCATCGGCCATGCATCCCCTCGCGGTGCGCCGCCGCTTGGGATTCGGGGTAACTTTTTATAGAGGTTTTCTCCCTCGCGGTCCGGGCGGTTAAGCCAAGACCCTCGGTCCGGCAGGAGCGCGAGACATAACCACGGACCTCCATACCGGATTACGATCTGCGACGGCGACAGTGGGAGAGAAAGGTTCCCCCCCACTGCCTGCTCGGGGCGGGGTGAGCGCACACCGAGCCCGTCGACACCCCCAGGACAGAACCGGGAGTCGCCCGATGAACGGGCCCACCGAAACAAGACGACGGCCGCCGCAAGAGACGACGACCGCCAACCAACTGTTGTCAGGATATTAGCCGTCGCGCCGATCAACGTGACCGACGCGCCGTTGCCCAGGGTGCACCGCGTGGAGGTTTCCTGACTTCGCACCCCAACCTAACCTTTTTTTTTTTTTTTTTGGTTTCGCGGAGAAAGTGCGTTACCACTACCGCCCGGCCTTCGTGGGGGGCGACCGAGCGGTTATGTTGGGTTCACCGTGCCTTACGACCCGGCGTTGAGCCGCCCGGAGAGATGGAAAACGTCGGGCGACCGCCGGGCCGAGTCCCTAACCTATGTACAACGCACGGCATACCAACTAAAACTCCGCGGTGGCCATCTTCGGCGCATTAGGGACGGCTGCGGGCTTCCTCTGACTAATGTCTAAGTTGTCGTCCGCAACCGCCCCTGCGCGGTGCCGCCTGGTGCGGCCCGTCTCCTGTTGTGGGGGGGGCTCAGAAGCCCCCGCGCACCGAAGGACGCTCTCAGCGTCTACGGCAGCGTGAGGCCTACCTTCCACGCTGCCGTCCATCACGGGGGTCGCAACAATGTGCAAAAAGGAACACAAAACTAAAGACGGACGGCCCCCTGCCGCCCGCCCGCGACCCCCGGTGGCCCCTATTAGTCGCCTTTTACGACAGGCAGGGGATACCGTGGTGGAATTCTCCAAACGCCCCCAATCCACAGGGCGGGAGACGCCGGTCAGTCGTCCACCCGGCGCCTCCTTCGTCTCCTCTGGCGGCGGGAGGGATCTTTGCGCTCCCGATCCCTCTCGGCACTCTCCTTCTGCGAGATGACCACCTCGCAGAAGTGGGCCACCGCACGCCAGGCCTCTCGACTGTCAACCATGGAAGCGACCACGGCCGGCAGCGAGAGGTCTCCTCCGACGACTGCTCTGAGAGCGCTGCGCTCCTCGTCCCAGGCTGGGCAAAACTCCAACGTGTGCTGGGCCGTATCCAGCGGGCAGTTGTCACAATGGTGACACACGGCCGACACCTCTGTGCCTACGATACGACACAGATAGTCACCGAAGCTACCATGCCCGGTGAGTACCTGTGTCAATCGAAACGTAGCCGGGCCGTGGCGCCTGTCCAGCCACTCGGCAAAGACCGGGCGCACTGCCGCTACCGCCCTGAGCCCCGCTGACGGGGTCTCCAGCCTGAGACGCCACTCCTCCACGGCGGCTCGCCGTAAGGAGGCCCTCATGGCCTCCACCTCTTTCAGGGCCGGACGCTGCCCGCGACTGAACGCCTCCTCCCGCCAATGAAATGCATCGGACAGGGATTTGGCGTCCAGATCCCAAGGCAGGAATCCGGCCAACAAGCAAGCCGCCTCGAAAGAGACCGTGCGGTACGCCCTGATCGCCCGCTGCGCCACTACTCGCTGCGGGTTGCGCAGGAGAGCGACGCAGCGTTTGTGCAGGGTGTTGGCCCAAACGGGACTGCCGTAAAGGGCCATGGACCGCACGACTCCGTGATAGAGTCTTCGGCAAGGGATGCCAGGACCTTCCAGGTTGGGCAGCAGTCTCGAGAGAGCACCTGCTGCCCGGGACAATTTTGTCCGCAAAACATCAAAATGGGTGCGGAATTCCCATCGGCTATCTAAAACCAGACCCAAATACTTCATTGTCTTGCCGATGGGAATCCGCACCCCATCCACGACGATGTGGGCGCCGGCCGGTGGCCCTCTCCGAGGCCCATGAAAACAAATGGCCTCGGTTTTCTCAAGGGCCACCGTCAAACCCAACTGCCGGATTCGGCTCACAATATGGCCGGCGCCCGCCGCCGCCAATATTGCGGCGTCCTGGAAAGTCCTGGAAGTCGCCGTGACCAGCGTATCGTCAGCGTAACAAGTCACGCCGACGCCCCGGAGATTGGCACCACGGAGCACCCAGTCGTATCCGATGTTCCACAGGAGAGAGCTTCCTCCAGGCGGGCCAATGCCTCCGGCTGCGGCTGGTCCACGAACATCATTAAAATGTCGTGGACCATATTGAGGGACTTCTGGAACGTCCCTTTAAGGTTGCCAGATCTCTGAGCAACCCTCTTTACGACATTCCCGCATTCCCTCAGGTCGTCCCTGAGAATAATGCGGGATTCGTCCCCCTCCACGGTGCTACCCGGCAACGGCGACTTGAGGAAACGGAGCCGTTCCGCTGTCACCTCCTTCGCTCGCCGTTGGGAGGTCGCCTCTTTACGAGCCCTCACCTTGGCCTTCGCTGTACGGGCACTCCGCTTCCCCGAGCACTGCTCGGAGCTCTCGGTCCCACTAGACAGCGGAGATCGAGTGCGCGCCTCATCAGTGGCAGAATGCTGCCACAGTCGATTTCTCAAAGTACTGCGTCGCCTCGAACGCGGACGATGAGACTCCGACTCGGAGTCGGATTTTGCCGGCCTCTTCTGGGCAGTAACCTCTTGCGGCTCTGTGCCCCCACCTGGTCTGTCTTCGGGCTTGCGCCCTTCAACCTCCGCCTCTCCAGTCCCAGAACCAGAAACTGGAGTAGGCAACCTCGTCAAAATTATTTTTGGAATTAAATTTGCCATGTTGTTCCCACGAGTATGGGGGAAATAAAGAGTCCACCCAGGCAGTGCCCCCTGTACCTGGGTAAGCCTAGCGTAACCCGCCAAAGGGACGGCTGGTACTCTGGCGGGGGTCGCACTAGAGACCGAACTACCCATCGGCCATGCATCCCCTCGCGGTGCGCCGCCGCTTGGGATTCGGGGTAACTTTTTATAGAGGTTTTCTCCCTCGCGGTCCGGGCGGTTAAGCCAAGACCCTCGGTCCGGCAGGAGCGCGAGACATAACCACGGACCTCCATACCGGATTACGATCTGCGACGGCGACAGTGGGAGAGAAAGGTTCCCCCCCACTGCCTGCTCGGGGCGGGGTGAGCGCACACCGAGCCCGTCGACACCCCCAGGACAGAACCGGGAGTCGCCCGATGAACGGGCCCACCGAAACAAGACGACGGCCGCCGCAAGAGACGACGACCGCCAACCAACTGTTGTCAGGATATTAGCCGTCGCGCCGATCAACGTGACCGACGCGCCGTTGCCCAGGGTGCACCGCGTGGAGGTTTCCTGACTTCGCACCCCAACCTAACCTTTTTTTTTTTTTTTTTTTTTTTTTGGTTTCGCGGAGAAAGTGCGTTACCACTACCGCCCGGCCTTCGTGGGGGGCGACCGAGCGGTTATGTTGGGTTCACCGTGCCTTACGACCCGGCGTTGAGCCGCCCGGAGAGATGGAAAACGTCGGGCGACCGCCGGGCCGAGTCCCTAACCTATGTACAACGCACGGCATACCAACTAAAACTCCGCGGTGGCCATCTTCGGCGCATTAGGGACGGCTGCGGGCTTCCTCTGACTAATGTCTAAGTTGTCGTCCGCAACCGCCCCTGCGCGGTGCCGCCTGGTGCGGCCCGTCTCCTGTTGTGGGGGGGCTCAGAAGCCCCCGCGCACCGAAGGACGCTCTCAGCGTCTACAGCAGCGTGAGGCCTACCTTCCACGCTGCCGTCCATCACGGGGGTCGCAACAATGTGCTAAAAAGATACACAAAACTATAGACAGACGGCCCCCTGCCGCCCGCCCGCGACCCCCGGTGGCCCCTATTAGTCGCCTCTTACGACAGGCAGGGGATACCGTGGTGGAATTCTCCAAACGCCCCCAATCCACAGGGCGGGAGACGCCAGTCAGTCGTCCACCCGGCGCCTCCTTCGTCTCCTCTGGCGGCGGGAGGGATCTTCACGCTCCCGATCCCTCTCGGCACTCTCCTTCTGCGAGAGGACCACCTCGCAGAAGTGGGCCACCGCACGCCAGGCCTCTCGACTGTCGACCATGGAAGCGACCACGGCCGGCAGCGAGAGGTCTCCTCCGACGACTGCTCTGAGAGCGCTGCGCTCCTCGTCCCAGGCTGGGCAAAACTCCAGTGTGTGCTGGGCCGTATCCAGCGGGCAGTTGTCACAATGGTGACACACGGCCGACACCTCTGTGCCTACAATACGACACAGATACTCACCGAAGCAACCATGCCCGGTGAGTACCTGTGTCAACCGAAACGTAGCCGGGCCGTGGCGCCTGTCCAGCCACTCGGCAAAGACCGGGCGCACTGCCGCTACGACCCTGAGCCCCGCTGACGGGGCCTCCAGCCTGAGACGCCACTCCTCCACGGCGGCTCGCCGTAAGGAGGCCCTCATGGCCTCCACCTCCTTCAGGGCCGGACGCTGCCCGCGACTGAACGCCTCCTCCCGCCAATGAAAAGCATCGGACAGGGATTGGGCGTCCAGATCCCAAGGCAGGAATCCGGCCAACATACAAGCCGCCTCGTACGAAACCGTGCGGTATGCCCTGATCGCCCGCTGCGCCACTACACGCTGAGGATTGCGCAAGAGCGCGACGCAGCGGTTGCTCAGGGAATCAGCCCAAACTGGACTGCCATACAGGGCCATGGACCGCACGACTCCGTGGTAACCCCAACCTAACCTAACCTAACCTAACCTAACCTAACCGGTTTGATTTTCAAAAATTTTCGTATGGTAACATTTGACTGTGGCACATCAATTGTTTTCGTTTAGCTAATACTCACCGTTTTTGATGTTTTCGACACATCCCCACCTAAATTTTTCCAAATTTTCTTCATTTTCCATTGTTTTGCTGACCATCACAAATTTTTGTACCAACCGTACCTCACTTTATTTCATATTGTTGAAGTACTCGCCGAGACGCGTCTTACGACGTATCGCACGTCGCGCTCCGGCAAAAAATTGACCCCCACACCCACCCTTTTGTCTTTTTTGACCAAGTAAGGTGAGGCTATACCGTGACGAGAGCCTAAAACAAAAAACTTAATAAATATTAGTATTACGGTGCTACACGTTCATAAAGCTAAGAAAACATAAATATACTCACCGGGAAGAATACTCACCATACTCTGCGTCGCTCCACACGCTCTGGAACCACCATCAACCTGGAAGAAAAGAAAATCAAATTAATAATATTACTGACTTTTCATGCGTTATATGCATGCAAAACATTTATACTCAATGACATTGTAAGCAATTTACACTTACAATCATAAAACAAACTGACATATACAGACAATCGTGAACCTATACATTCACGAAGTATTTTAATTTACATCTGACGACAGCCCCCTAATCCACCAAAATGCCGATCTCCCATACGCCGGTGAAGAAGGTAATGTCTCCACTTAAGAGAGGCGCTGAGGCTGACGCCTCAGAGAGGGCAGGCCCATCCCGGACCCAGACAGTGGCCCAGGCGAGACGCAGCATCGAGTCTCGGCTCGATGGGGCGGCCGATACTAGGGCCACCACAACGGCCACCACGACGCTTCGAATAACAGCACCAGCAGCACCCATCGTCGAGAGGAAAAACGTAGCCAGGAAGCTGAACGTCACTGAAGTGATAGACTCTGATAGGCAGGACTCCCCCAAAAAGGGCAGCCCTGCCTACCAGAATAGAACGGCAGAGGCAAAAGCGTGCCTCCTCAAAGCCAAGCTTCAAATAAACAACAGTCGCAACCTGAAAAACGAAATAAAAGTTGAAGTTATCGAAGCGACGGAGAGGCTGTACAGGCTAGTTAAGGAAGCTGAGGCGGGTAAGCCCTACAAAGGACGAGATTTGGGAGAAACAAAAGAAAAGGAAAGCCGGATGATAGAGGAGAAGACAAGGATGGACGAAATGAGTGAAAGAAGAGGAATGGAAGAAAGACATAGAATTGAAAAGGAACTCCTCAGCAAGTTGGAGGAGCATGGAAGATTGCTGCAGGAGGGGAAGCAAGAAATGGAAAGACTGAATGAAGAAATTAGGACACACAAGGAAGAGATGGCCGCAAACAGAACCTATGCGAGTGTGGCTGCCGGTTCACATAAAACATCTGAAGTGACTACGGCGCTACACTCCATTGTCGTGACCTCCAAAGACGAAGAGGAGACTGGAGACGAAGTAGTTGAGAAAATCCGAATAGCGGTCAATGCAAAAGAGGAAGGCCTCAAGATCGACAGAATAAGGAAGGCCAAAGAAAGGAAGGTCATTATGGGCTGCCAAGACAAGGAAGAACTAGCGAAGATCAAAGAGAGGCTGAGAAAAGAGGGGAAAAACCTGCATGTCCAAGACATAAAAAACAAGGACCCCCTCTTAATTGTAAAAGACCTTCTCAGCTGCCACACTAACGAAGAGGTCTTAGGCGCCATAAGGGCCCAAAACAAAAGTCTCTTTGCCCAAATCGGAAAGGAGGAAGACCGCATGGAGGTCCGATATAGACGGAAGGCTCGGAACCCTCTGATGGCCCATGTGGTCCTCCAGATGTCGCCACAAATATGGAGAAGCTTCACAGTGGCTGGCGCAATCCACATAGACATCCAGAGAGTCAAGGTGGAAGACCAGTCCCCCCTGGTCCAGTGCTCGAAGTGTCTGGGCTATGGCCATGGGAGGCGGTTCTGCCGGGGCTCTCTGGATGCCTGTAGTCACTGTGGCGGGCCACACCTGAAGGCGGAGTGCCCGGACTGGATGGCGGCTGCAGCACCGACGTGCTGCAACTGTCTCAAGGCGAAATTCACCGAGACAGGGCACAACGCCTTTAGCGAGGCCTGCCCGGTACGGAAGAGGTGGGACGCGCTAGCTAGGTCCGCCATGGCGTATTGCTAAGGTGGTCCCCACAGGTCCGGGCTCAGCTGCGGCTGGCGCGGCCCCTGACAAACGGCCATACCTGGTGGCGCAGGCCAATCTCCAGAGAAGCGCACTTGCGACACAAGAACTTATGTCAGTGGCAACTGAAAGGAGATTGGCCTTCGCATTGATCCAGGAGCCGTATGTTGGGGGCACCGGCCGGGTGAAGAATTACGGGGCCGCCAGGATCTTCCAGTGCGCGGAACGGGAAGACGGGCGGGCCAAGGCAGCCATTGCGGTCTACGATGGAGACCTGGATGCCTTGGTCTGCCCGGAATTCACCACGACTAACATAGTTGTGGTGAAAATCCGTACCAGCGTCTGGGAGATGGTGGTGGTCTCGTACTACTTCGAACCCGATAAGCCGGTTGAGGAATACCTCAACCAACTGAGGAGCGTCTGCCGTAGCCTGGGACCGAGGTTCCTGCTAATCGGAGGGGACGCCAATGCGAGAAGCCCATGGTGGAGCCGAGAGATCGACCGAAGAGGAGAGGAGGTGTCCGGATGGTTGGACGAAGCGGGTCTCCATGTGTTGAACGTAGGCAATACGCCGACGTTCTTCACCGTAAGAGGAGACAGAGCCTACTCCAGCCAGGTGGATGTCACCGCCTGTTCGGTCGATCTCCTGGATCGGATCTGCGACTGGAAGGTCGAAGAGGACCTGACGAGCTCTGACCATAACACCATCACCTTCAAAATTACACTACAGAAGGGCCAAGGGATCGCAATAAATAGTACCACTAGGAAATATAACACAAAGAAAGCAGACTGGAAAAAATTTGGCGAAAAACTTCAAAATTCCTTTAACGAACACAAAATTCATAAAAAAGAAACAGATAAACTAAATAGTATAGAAAATTTAGAACAGCAAATCGTAAAATACACACAAATTTTGACTAAAATTAGCGACGATGTCATACCTAAAAAGAATAAAAATATAAAATATGCGATCCCTTGGTGGTCAAAAGAGCTCGACAGGTCCAAACGTGAGATGATGAGGCGGAAACGCCGCATCCGATGGGCGGCACCCGTGAGGAAGGAGAAAGTCATCCGGGCCTATAAAGAAGCCAAAACGGAGTATGAAACCCTAGCAAAAGAAGCGCAAACTCGTAGCTGGAAGGAGTTTTGCTGCAAGCAAAATAAGGAGGGGCTGTGGGATGGGATATATCGAGTGATGGGCAGGCTGACCAAGCGGCACGAAGACGCGCCACTCGTGAGGGACGGACAAATCCTGGGTCAGGAGGAATCGGCAAGATTCCTTGCCGAAACCTTCTACCCGGACGACCCTCACGAGGAGGATAATGAGGATCACCGGCGCACCAGAGAGCTTGCCTCACGGGTGAACGATTGGGTCCATGGTGAGGTACATGACCCACCGTTCACGCTGGGGGAGCTCTCGGCGGCGCTGGTGACCTTCAATCCTAAGAAGGCGCCCGGGTCGGACGGCCTGACCTCCGATATCTGTTCGCAGGCGATCGCCCAAGATCCGGAGTCTTTCCTAGCACTGGCTAACAAGTGCCTAGAGCTGGCCTATTTTCCAAGGATTTGGAAAGAGGCCACGGTCGTTGTGCTGCGGAAGCCGGGTAAGGATGATTACTCGGTTCCCAAGGCACATCGGCCGATAGGACTGTTGCCAGTGCTGGGAAAGATCCTGGAAAAGATGCTGGTGGGTAGGCTAAAATGGCACATCCTTCCGAGGATGAGCCACCGCCAATACGGATTTATGCCACAAAGGGGCACCGAGGACTCCCTCTATGATCTGATGAGTCATATCAGGACCAAACTTCGGCAGAAGAAAGTCCTGATTATGATATCGTTGGACATAGAGGGGGCCTTCGACAGCGCCTGGTGACCCGCCATAAAGGTCCGGTTGGCGGAAGAACGCTGCCCACCAAACATCAGAAGGATGGTCGCCAGCTATCTGGATGATCGGATGGTCAGGGTCCGATACGCGGGCGCCGAGTCAGCGCGCAGGACCGTTAAAGGTTGTGTTCAAGGCTCTATTGGAGGGCCAATCCTGTGGAACCTCCTCCTCGACCCCCTTTTACAGGGGCTCGAGCGCCGGGGCGACTATTGTCAAGCTTTTGCTGACGATGTCGTCCTGGTGTTCGATGGGGGTTCCACAGGAGAAGCTCAGAAGCAGGCCAATGCGGCACTAGCCTATGTGCGGGACTGGGGTGTCAGAAACAAGCTCAAGTTTGCGCCACACAAGACCCAGGCGATGGTGATCACTAACAAGCTTAAGTACGACACCCCGATCCTGCGCATGGGCGGAGTCGACATTGGTCTCTCTAATGAGATCAAGCTGCTTGGCCTAACAATAGACCGAAAACTGACCTTTAACGGTCACGTGACGCAGGCGTGCGCGAAGGCCATAGGCCTGTTCAAAGTGCTCGCGAGGTCAGCCAAGGTCCAGTGGGGGTTGGGACCCGAAGTGATCAGGACGATCTACACGGCTGCGGTGGAGCCCGTGATCTTGTATGCTGCAAGCGCATGGGCTCCAGCCAGCCGGAAGCTGGGTGTAAGGAAGCAGCTCGGAGCCATCCAGCGCAGTTTCGCGCAGAAGATGACGAAGGCCTACAGGACTGTCTCCCTCAACTCGGCCCTGCTGCTGGCGGGGGTGCTCCCTCTTGACATAAGGGTGCGGGAAACCGCACTCCTTTATGAGGTCACGAAGGGGCACTCTTGCGAGGTAGTAGGAGACCGTGAGGTGGAGGCTCCTGTGGCCTTCGTCAACTTAGAGCACCCGGCGGAACGGGGGAGCGGGACGTTCCAATGCCTGGCGGACGGGGCGGAACTGGCCCAGCACGTCGGTGAGGGTCTTAGCATCTTCACCGACGGAAGCAAGATTGACGGGAAAGTCGGAGCGGCGCTGTCCATATGGAACGGCGTCGCCGAGACGAGTACCCGAAAATTGCGGCTGGAGCCGTACTGCTCCGTCTACCAGGCGGAACTTCTCGCCCTCCGGGAAGCCGTGGTGGAGGCGCTCCGTAGCGGGCTTCCTGCGTGCGGCATCTTCAGTGATGCCAGGTCTGCCCTTGAAGTCGTCACCAGAGGTGATTCCCTCCACCCCCTAGCGTTTGAAATTAAGAAATTACTAAAAATAGCCGAGAAACGCGCCCAGAAAATTGATATTTTCTGGGTCAAGGCGCACGTGGGGTTGGAGGGAAACGAGAGGGCAGATCAGCTCGCTAAAGAGGCCGCACAACACCTGAAGACCCGTGCGCACTATGACAAGTGTCCGGTTTCATTCGTCAAACGACAGATCCGAAAGGACTCGATTGACGAATGGAGCCGGAGATACGCGGACGGAGAGACGGCTTCGGTGACGAAGCTGTTCTTTCCGGACGCTGTCGAGGCGCACGGGATCGTCAGGCGGATTGTCCTGGATCCCGTCCTTACGCAGGTGCTCACTGGGCACGGCGGGTTCTCCGAGTACTTGCATCGGTTCAAGTGCAAGGAGAGCCCGGCGTGCTTGTGTGACCCTGAGGTTGAGGAGACGGTCCCACACCTCCTGCTCGAATGTCCCATCCACGCCAAACAAAGATACGACATTGAAAACAAGCTAGATATAAAGCTTACTAAAGATAATATACATGACATAATGAAAGATAAATTAAAAGTACATATATTCATTACATATTGTAAACAAATAGTCAATAAGACAATAAATAAAAATAAGTAAAAATAAAGTTACTAAATATATAATAGAAATTATATATTATAGTTAGTAATAAAATTAATTAGAAAGAAAATATGTACAAATAAGATATTAGATATAAGAAAATGGAATATGTAAAAAGTCAAGTAGTTATATAAGGATTTTCAAGCGAAGATAGATATGTAGACGAAAAAGATTAAATAAGTAAAGTTAAGATATAGTAAGAGACTGTATAGTTCTAAGTCTTAAAAATGTAGTAATTAAGAATTGATAGTACAATAAGATAAATAGATTAGGGTAAATAAATGAAGATATATAGGCCCGTAAAAGTTAACATTGTTAGTAAAGTAAATAAATTAAGATAAATTGAATAAATATAGGCTTGTAACAAATTCAGTTAAAAGATAAGCTTCAAGTGTAAATGTAAACCTAGTTAAGAATTTAAAGTCTAGGCAAATTCCCTTGTCCTGGATAGGGGGAACGAGAGTGGGACATAGAGTCCCACAAAAAAAAAAAAAAAAAAAAAAAAAAAAAACCTAACCTATATATTATATTATATATTATATATATTATAATATTCTTATTGCAGTCATGCCCAGACATTTTTGAACCCCGCTACATGGTCATAGATTTTTGGTTTCCTGGATATATTGATCATGATATACCTAATGCGTCGCCTATTTAACGTCCTCACGGGATGGTTGGCATTTGGGAGTGCGACGTTGCCAGCTTTGGGTTTACTTATCTCTTTCTTTTACTATCGCTTGTCGCATTGTCTGTTGTATACCGTTTCAACTTCAAATCTACTCGTAGGAGCTATACCTGAACGGATGCCCGATATTTATATATGTACCTACGAGTATCTTATCCTATCCTTCTAAAATTGTAAATATGAAAATCTTCTTTGTTGAACTGAGGATAGATGGATGGATTGATTGTTTTGTCTCTCTTTCACGCAATAACTACTGAACGGACTTTATTTATTTATTTCAACTTTGTATACAGTAAATGAATACAGGTGACTTATGACTTAATGCCTGAGGCATTCTCTAACAGTCAACCTTTGGGTGATGCAGAATTAGTAAGGTCGCCAGACTTCATGGGGAAGTGTTCATTTTGAGCGGCTGCTTGAGGGTGATACCCCTGGTGTTGCAAGCATCCGTAGGTGGTGAGAATCGCTTCCTATCAGGGGGGCCACATACCTGTCTGCCACGTTATCATATAGTTGTTGGACGTCCGTATATAGCTATTGGACGTCCGTATATAGGTATTGGACGTCTGTATATAGCTATTGGACGTCCGTATATAACTATTGAATGTCCTTGTACAGCTATCGGACGTCTGTATATAGCTATTGGACGTCAGTATATAGCTATTTGACGTCCGTATATAACTATTAGACGTCCGTGTACAGCTATCGGACCTCCGCATATGACTATTTTATTTTTATTTTTAAGCTATTGCATAGCTTCCAATGCAGGCCTTGAGCGTGGAGACCGAATCCAGAAATTCCGTAACGAAAATAACCTGACATCTTTTTTATCTTACTAATATGAACCTTAAATACAATGCGTAGATGCTATAATTCTTGAAACGAGTATATTTTTATTTATTTTCTTTATTAAAGTCATTAAAACCATTTCTTACTAATCTAATATGAACCTTAAATACATTGCGTAGAAGCTATTTCCCCAGCGTTGGCACGGCACGAGTACAAAAGAATCGAACGTAACATAATTTTTTCATATTTTGATTTATTCTACTTTGGTTGTGATGACCACTGCATTTCTGACATTTATCAATAACAAGACTAAACGTGCGTTTCTCGCGTTAAAAATCTACTTCATGTGGTAAGCGTAAGATCGAATTTGTGTTTATTCAATCAAAATTTGTGATAAAAAATGCTATGCAATAGCTTTACCGCGGCAGTCTCCGAGTGCCACACGTATTTTTTATTTTATTTATCCGGTATAAAAAACAATTGTACAATAAGTTTTATACAAATAAGATTACATATAGGAGATAATTGTACAACTAACAACATTATCCACAGTTTATACATTCGTATTTATGAATATTTGGAGCACATGCACCCGGTGAAACAAGACTAAAGGAAAATTCTAAACTACTACCATACCATACGAGCCCCGTTTTATGTACTGCCCACTGTTGAGCACGGGCCTCCTCTACTACTGAGAGGGTTTAGGCCTTGGTCTACCACGCTAACGCATCCACAGCGGTGGGCATAATTGATAAACAATAGACAAAATTTCGAAAAATCAGAGGTGTGTGCCTTGGGTGTTGAACCTGCGGACATCCGTCTCGTCAGACCGTTCCATTCCTAACTAGGCTATCGTCCACTTTTGGTTATTGGAAGTCCGTATATAGTAATTAGACTTCTGTATATAGCTATTGGACGTCCATATATAGGTATTAGACGTCCGTATATAACTATTGGACGTCCGTGTACAACTATCGGACCTCCGTATATAACTATTACCATACCATACCAGCCCTGTATTATGTACTGCCCACTACTGAGCACGGGCCTCCTCTACTACTGAGAGGGTTGAGTCCTTACTTCACCACGCTGGCCTAATGCGGTTTATCAGACTTTAAATCCCTTCGAAATTATTTTTGAGAAATTCTCAGGTATGTAGGTTTCCTCATGATGTTTTCCTTCACCGGTAAAGTGAACGATAGTTGATTAACAATACACACGTCACTTCGAAAAATCAGAGGTGTGTGCCTTGAATGTTGAACCTGCGGCCATCCGTCTCGTCAGACCGTTCCACTCCCAACTAGGCTATCGTCCACTTTTGGTAATTGAAAGTCCGTATATAGTAATTAGACGTCTGTATATAGCTATTGGACGTCCATATATAGGTATTAGACGTCCGTATATAGCTATTGGACGTTTGTGTACAGCTATCGGACGTCTGTATATAGCTATTGGACGTCCATATATAGGTATTAGACGTCCGTATATGAGCTAGCTAGCAGCTGGACGATAGTTGGGAATGGAACAGTTTAACGAGACGGATGTACGCCGGTTCAAAACTCAAGGCACACACCTCGATTTTGTTAAAGTTATGTGTGTATTGTTTATCAATTATCTAGCGTGAGGAAACCTACATACCTGAGAATTACCCAAAAAATATTTTCGAAGGTATTTGAAGTCTGCCAACCCGCACAAGGCCAGCGTGGTGGACTAAGGCATAAACGCTCTCAGTAGTAGAGGAGGCCCGTGCTCAGCAGTAGCCAGTATATAATACAGGACTGGTGGTATGGTATGGTACAGCTATCGGACATCCGCATATAGCTATTGGACGTCCATATAATGATCTGCGATGGTGAATATTGTGTTGCTTGCGGTATGTTATGATTTATTGACACAGATTTAATGAGCGAGCTGGCAACGTCGCAACTGCGGACGCCAAATACGCGGAATCGTCGTCAGAAAATTACCGAGGTATACGGCTGTCGATATACGCGCTGCAGCAGCGCCTCACCCCGGCAGAGATTTTTTCGTGAACTATCCAATATATAATTGCAGCCAATGGATCGAGTTTTTGGCTTCCATCGATTTTTGTTCTACAGCTAGCCAGAACCAATAGGACCTAAGTGACACTGGCCAAAAAAGTGGCGTCCGGTATACGGACGTCAAAAGCTGGTGGACGCCAATTTAAATGCACTTTCACCTTCAGCGGACGGAAGTTTGTTTGCGGGATAAACATATATATATATATATATATATCTACATATGAGCGGGCGTTGACGGGTTAACAGACAAACGTTTCAGTACATTTTTTTAGTTCTCAGAATATATTTAAAGTCATCAGATAAACTACTAGTCATAAATAAAAAAATGCCAGTTTCATGAATAGAGTTGTATTACTCACTTTTGTATTGACTATAATTTAATAATAGTGAACTTTCCTGACTTCTCTTTCCCTTAAATATAAGGGCTGATACTTGGATCGTCAATCATCACTCTATCACGCAATAGCGTAACAGAGTTATTTGAACGAACTTTGTGCATGTAATATTAAATATGTATAATATTATTACTTACTATAAGCATATTGGTTAATTATTTCATTCTTATTTAATATAAGATATAAAACTTACAGTAACAGTGAGATTAGCGATATTTTATTCATATTTTTGAATTGTAATAGATTAATATTATCGGATACGCCCAAGTAAGTCCATTTCTGGGATAATAACCAGTCTAACATGGCTTCCTATTGTTCAAATTTTTCAAATAGGATTTATACATGGGTAGAATAGTGGTGTTACACATTTATAATTGCAATACGGCTATGACCCGCCATAATAGCATTCAATAATTTAAGATTTTAGAGAAAGACTTAAATCATTCTACATTTTAACGTCATTAAGATCATTATTTAATGTGTAATAACATTTTTCATGCAAAAATCGAAACTATTTATTTTTGTACTCATTAAGTTCATTTAAACCTATAATAAATTTTGGCAATTTATTATATGTCTCGGGAATTCAGTTCAATACATTTTTATGAAATAATGCAGTTTTATCGGGTTTAAATGACATTTTATCATTACGTCTAATACGGTTACTAAATTTAAAAAAGGGAGCATTTATTTTGGCTAAAATGGCACACTTGAAAATATACATGCAGGAAAGTGGTAATATTTTTAGTTCCTTGAAATATGGTATGCAAGAAACAGTTGATTCAATGTTGACCATTGATCGAATACAACGTTTCTGAGCCCTATAAGTTAGATCTTTGTTTACCGAGTTTCCTCAAAATATCAAGCCATATCTCAAGATAGAAGATACGTGGCCATGATATGCAGTAATAACGGCAGATCTCTCTAATATTTGCTTAATTTATAAAGAGCACATGACTGTTGATTTAAGTGTTTACAGACATTGTCTATGTGATTTTTCCAATGTAATTTTCTATCAATATATGTTCCTGAAAACTTAATTTGTTCTATTTCAGCAATTTTAGTATTTTAGAATGTTATATTTAAATTTACTTTTGATTGATGTTTCTGTCTAAAGTTCATAATTTTTGTTTTTGCTAAAGGACATGTCCAAAAACGGCCCTAATATTCTAACCAAGACAGTTTATATATATTTGCATAGAGCTCCTAACAACTAGCCTTTTACAATAAATCGTTTAATTTTAAAGACCTCCGATTTTGAGATTTATGTAATTTTATTTTGCTTAAAAACTACATTTATTACGAACGATTTAAAAAAAGTTAGTTGTAAATGGAGGGGTATAAAAATGTTTTTTAATGGATCCAAGATCTATATTTTGCCCCTTTAATATTCTTAAAGTTTGATTCTGGTTAGATTTAGAGGCCCAGCACCCATACAAAAAGCGGACATCTCCTATAGTTTCAAATTATTACAAGGAAGCCATTCTGTAATGTTAGTCCGGATAGTATTAATTTCGCAATTAAGATCTGCATGCAGATTCTTACCAGTAAATAAAACCGTGCTATCATCGGCCAAAAGAGTCATTTGGTGATCAGTTATATGAGGTAAATCATTTTTATGTACAAGTAAGAGCAGTGGGCCCAAAACGCTAACCTGTGGTACCCCAAAAATATGTATTATTGTATTACGATTGATAAATTATCTCCTTTTTGAATATTGAACATATTCTAATAATTTTTGTGGCTTGTTATCTACCAGCTAAATAGGATTTTATAAGGTTATTCATGTTAGCTCAAAAACCATAGCGGTGCAATTTTTTAAGCAAAATATCATGGTGGGCGTGATCGAAAGCTTTTGTCATGTCTAAATATATCGCTACTGCAGGTTTGCACACACACACACACACACACACACACACACACACGCACACACACACTCACGCCTTTTATCCCCGAAGGGTTAGGCTGAGACGAAACTAGTGCACCCACTTCTTGCCGTGCGTATTCCGTCCGATGCTGTGATAGAGGGAAGGTTTGCAATCATCCATATAAGTGATTACAGTATTAACAAAGTTATGAACTGCTGAGTTTATTGATTTTGTTTTGTGAAATCCATACTGTTCGGGTGCAAAAAGATTGTTAGTTTCAAGAAAGGAGTAGAAAGAATTTATAATTTTTTCGTAAATTTTTGAGAAGATAGGAATTAATGCTATTGGTCTGTAACAATAAATACTCCAGTATCACCCTTCTTGAACATTCATTTTATTATCGTGAATTTCAGTTTAACTGGAAAAATGCCGTATTCTATGCTTAAGTTAATGGTGCCTATAGCTTAAAATTGGAGCAAGTATATGTGATAGGGTCATTCGGCCTAAAAGTACGCACTTTTTTTTCTATCGTCTACACAGTCAAAAATATAGTATCTTGAAAAACGTTTTAACACTTTATGTAAAGTAAATTTATTCTACTTTCATTATTTAATGAGTTTTTGTACATTGCTTCATTGTTATTTCTGCAATACATGTTTAAGTGCATCGGGAGAAATTCGTACTATTGACCCGTTTTGTGGGTAAAACTACGCAGAGTGTTTAACGTTTTTTTTTTTTTTGTATAAGGTCTAAAAATCATTACAAGTAATATTCGACTTAATTGCAGCTTAAAGAAGGAAAAACCATGCGGTCATTGTAATGAAGTTATAACAGGGCGCGTACTATTATCCTCGTACTTTTACCTAAACAGGGAATATTTTAAACAATCACACGTTAGTTGAGACGCATTAATTTTCTAGGACAGAATAATAACTAAAATAAATACTGTAATAATCATGTAAACTTAACATAATTAACGGAATTTTGTAAACTGATGCACCGTCCAGCCATACACTCTTTTCCCAGCACAAAATGTTGGTAACTAATCAACAAAATCACGTTGATCACCGTTTTTCGCTAAACAAGTGAGGCTTGGTAAAATAGCTTGTGGCTCTGACATCGTCCCTGACGCGCCCCTGATTAAGCCGAAAAAGTGTCTGAGCCCCCTCAATAGGTTCCGAGATATTGACCATGCGAACTTTTACCCACTGCGTGCTGTTGCCCCGAATGACCCTACATCTTTTACGATCCTAACTGCAATCTCGTCGTAGCCAGTACTGGATACATTTTTCCGAGAATAAATTATTTAAAAAAAATTCAGGTTTTCCAAAAATAGAATTCGATTGACTTTTTTACATTCAATGGAATGTGGTTTATACTGACTGCTGTTACATTTTGCTACGTTAATAAAAAAAACATTAAGCAATTGGGCAATGCTATTAGGATCTTATACTGTTTGACCATTTCTTTGTATACAGTTAATATTTTCTTTAATTGTAGCATTTTGATTTCTATTTATTATTTGCCACGGCGGCCTTGCATTTATTAATAGATTTTTGTATGTAATGGCTATTTTGTGACTTTTGTGGGACATTCAATACGGCTTTGTATCTCTTTGCTTAGATTTGAAAAGATTTTTGTTTGCATTTGTTGGATCCTTTCTATTAAAATAATTATTGAAATTGGTGCAGTAAATTATTGGATATCGGAGATTATCGATTAAAAACAAACAAATTGTTTCTCTTTATAAGTAATTTTATACATTATCAGTAGCTAAATATGTTCTTTTAAGTTACATTTACTACATTAATTATTATTCCGTAACAAAAAAGTAATAAAACATTTTGATTAATAAGTTTGTCTGATTTAACGTGTTAAATAAAGCTAACACAACCATAATATGTACTGTAAGTGGCAAAGACATACTGTAAATAAGGTATTAAATGCATTGTATTACGACGGCGTGGCGGATATAATCTATCCAGTGTTAGAAACAGAAGCCATTTTGATTTAAATAAAAACGATTTATTTCTGTTTTTACATTAACACATTTATCACTGGTTTTACATAAACACATTTAACAGAAATACTTTTACAAAGATATCAGCAACCAACCGACCAGCATGAAAGTCAAAGATAAACTTACTCAACTGTCACTAAGACTACGACTGAGATCGACTGCGAGACTGAGCCCGACTGACCATGCACATCGACACGGCACCCTTTTTATACTCCCAACTGCCACTTCCACTTTTAGCTTGACATTTCAACTGGTTAGCATGCTACAAATACCGTTACAAAACTTTTATCCTAATACGGCCTCTCCTGACTGGAGGACGTCCTCGTTCTCCCGTGTTTCGATCTCTTCTGCAGATCTGAAAGTGCCAGGTACAGGCTCAGTCATCCTCTCGTCAGAAGGCTCTCCGCTGGGCACGGCGGATCGCTCAGGCGTGGACTCCGAATTATCATCATTGCTATCTGCGCCTGAGAACATAAACAACATCTTAATTAGAAACACTGAAAATAAATCTTCAGCCCTTTATATCATCTTACACAGTGAACCATAAGTACTATAGTTCACACAAACACCGGAGAGGAAGCGCTATGTTAGCTATCTCCGTTAACGAGAAACATAGGCACTACGTTAGCTTATTTGTCACACACACAAGAGAGAAAGCACTACGTTAGCTATCTCCATTAACGAGAAACATAGGCACTACGTTAGCTTATTTCTCACACACATGTCATAGGCACGACGTTAGCGTAACATGAAAAATCTACATATGTATGACATAGGCACGACGTTAGCTTATCATACACATGCATGTTCACCACACACCAGAGAGGAAGCACTACGTTAGCTATCTCCGTTAACGAGAAACATAGGCACTACGTTAGCTTATTTCTCACACACATGTCATAGGCACGACGTTAGCGTAACATGAAAATCTACATATGTATGACATAGGCACGACGTTAGCTTATCATACACATGCATGTTCACCACACACCAGAGAGGAAGCACTACGTTAGCTATCTCCGTTAACGAGAAACATAGGCACTACGTTAGCTTATTTCTCACACACATGTCATAGGCACGACGTTAGCGTAACATGAAAAATCTACATATGTATGACATAGGCACGACGTTAGCTTATCATACACATGCATGTTCACCACACACCAGAGAGGAAGCACTACGTTAGCTATCTCCGTTAACGAGAAACATAGGCACTACGTTAGCTTATTTCTCACACACATGTCATAGGCACGACGTTAGCGTAACATGAAAATCTACATATGTATGACATAGGCACGACGTTAGCTTATCATACACATGCATATTCACCACACACCAGAGAGGAAGCACTACGTTAGCTATCTCCGTTAATCGAGAAACATAGGCACTACGTTAGCTTATTTCTCACACACATGTCATAGGCACGACGTTAGCGTAACATGAAAAATCTACATATGTATGACATAGGCACGACGTTAGCTTATCATACACATGCATGTTCACCCTCGAAGTATACAGCGCACGTCTCAGGAGTCCACTCCCCGTGCCACGGTACCATAAACTCGGCCGCAGCTTGCGTCGATTTGCCATAGGAGCCTGCCAGCAGTTTTAGCTCATATCGGCCATGGGGAAGCGCTTTGACCACACGATAAGGCCCGCGCATGCCGGAGTCGAGCTTGCCAGTCGCCTGTGCCTGATATCCGTGCCACTGTAAGCATAGTGGAGCGTGTCGTTCCGTATTCGCGCAGCCTGCAGCGCCAGGAGCGCGCAGTTCAGCAGCGCAGCGCATCACCAGGAGCGCGCAGTTCAGCAGCGCGAGGAGCGCGCAGTTCAACAGCGCGAGGAGCGCGCAGTTCAGCAGCGCGAGGAGCGCGCAGTTCAGCAGCGCGAGGAGCGCGCAGTTCAGCAGCGCGAGGAGCGCGCAGTTCAGCAGCGCGAGGAGCGCGCAGTTCAGCAGCGCGAGGAGCGCGCAGTTCAGCAGCGCGAGGAGCGCGCAGTTCAGCAGCGCGAGGAGCGCGCAGTTCAGCAGCGCGAGGAGCGCGCAGTTCAGCAGCGCGAGAAGCGCGCAGTTCAGCAGCGCCAGGAGCGCGCAGTTCAGCAACGCACCGCATCGCCAAGAGCGCGCAGTTCTCCAGCGCAGCCAGAGGCACGCGTATCCGCACGCACAGGAGCGCGTACCCGCACGCCCTCGAGCGCGTATCCGCACAGCATGCACCGCGCGTCTCCGCACAGCATGGAGTACGCTGCTCTGCACTGGGCACACACTACACAGATCTCTTGTTCCTGCAAGCAAAGAAAAACCAAAACAGAAACACACCGTTCGGCCTATTCTGACCTTTGATTAAGATTCGCATCAAACTTTGACTAGGAATTCAGTAGTTCATCTTAACATGAGGACAACCTCAAAATTATCGCTTGACTCGCTCTTAATCCAAAATTTTAAACAGTGCAGTGTTGCAATCCGAAACCTTGACCAAGGAAGGCCAGCAATCCTTCAGACCGAACACTATGCACCTAGATCGCTTTTGTCAACCAAGGCCATGTACAGTCATTGTTTACTACAACAGGTAGTTTTTTCCAAGTCCTTAAGTTTAGGGACGACTCTGTACCAACAATAACCACAAAATGTTCGTTAATCCATGTCTGCACATGCCTTGTTAAACAAGATCTCAATATTTGTAAAGGTTACCAAGAAATAAAAGAAACCAGAACCCTCAAACAAGGGTTATGGGTCATACGATACCAGACTTCCTCTACCGCTGCAGTAAGCATCATATCTGTCGTCACAGATAGCCACACGTGATATGTGATGCAGCAGTTGGCATCAACCGGTACTACACAACCGTGCAGTCACGTTGCCCGGGAAACCCACTACGACGCACCATACGGCAGCACATCTACCGGAACGCAATAGGAACGTTTGCACACCAACAGGAACGTTTGAACGCCAACAGGAACGTTTGCAAACCAATAGGAACGTTTGAACACCAACAGTTTGATCGCGGTACACAAACAGTTTGATCACGGTACACACGCAGATCCTTGTTCATTTGAAGCGGTATGCACATGACTTCAGAAATGAACATGCGATGGTTATGTTTGACACTTGTCCACTTTTATTCACGTTGTAGTCTAATCCTTATTCCAACATTACTCAGCGCAATTTCTTTTTTCCCGTAAATTGCAGGTAGTCAAATATCTCCATCGTACGATGTATTCCACATAGCGTACATATGTAGTGAGCACAATCTATTTCTGTGGGCATTGATTGTTTATCTCACTTCTGATGTTAGAAACAGAAGCCATTTTGATTTAAATAAAAACGATTTATTTCTGTTTTTACATTAACACATTTATCACTGGTTTTACATAAACACATTTAACAGAAATACTTTTACAAAGATATCAGCAACCAACCGACCAGCATGAAAGTCAAAGATAAACTTACTCAACTGTCACTAAGACTACGACTGAGATCGACTGCGAGACTGAGCCCGACTGACCATGCACATCGACACGGCACCCTTTTTATACTCCCAACTGCCACTTCCACTTTTAGCTTGACATTTCAACTGGTTAGCATGCTACAAATACCGTTACAAAACTTTTATCCTAATACCAGCTTATAAATAATATAACTATAAATAGCATTTTACTAGAATTGCACTTTCGTCGTGCAATGCTTTGCTTTTAAAACCATTTAACATTTACAGTATTAATAACCACTACAGTAAATTTGAATTTAAACAGAAACACTACCATCTATAGGATTTTAATGGCAACAGAGATCGTTAGCGCCCTCTATGTAGTAATAGTTGAAGCAGCCGTAATTTTGACATTTGTCGATTGGCACGAAAACTCGACGAGTTGTCTCTCTATTCCCAATGTATATAATACTCTTTGCGCCCGAGGCGCCGCGCCGTCGAGGTAGGACCTATGACACTTTTTCGCGACACTTTTTCTATTCTTTTTCTTTCTTCTTTAAAACACGTCGGCATATTTGTGTTAATTGCTGTTTGTTTTTGCTGACTAGTAAAGCATCACATTTGGATTAAGTGCGTGTTGTATATTAATAATTTATTTTTGGATAAATTGTGGGTAACATATTGGCATAATACCACAAAAGGAAAAAAGGAACCGTTATAGGATCACTTTGTTTCCTGTCTGTCTGTCTGTTAAGACCCTTTTTCTCAGGAGCGCTTAGAGATATCAAGTTGAAATTTATATCAAATACTCGAGTCTACGTTTTCTTTCAGCTGTAAAAAATCAAACTTGTAAGTTGAAGCGATTTCACCGCTTGTGTCGCATATTTTGCAATTTCGCAAGAAACTCAAATCCTATAGGGTAGGTACTGCCCGTTGACCTAGAATCATGAAATTTGGCAAAAAGCAGGGTCTTACAGCACATGTTAAGGACAAAATATAAAAACGAAAAGCGAATTTAAATTCTTTAAATTTGATTAATTTATTATCAAAGGACAATGGCGAAAACGTATTTACAAAAAAACTATGCGTTTAGAAATTCCATACTTGGTAATCTCAATATAATTATTTTGTATGATTTTACAGCATACCAACTTTAGTCGTATAAGTTGCATAAATTAATAAAAAAACTTAATTGACTTTTTTTGTAATGTGTCACGGCCATTTTTTATGAATGGCATAGGACCTTTTAGGCTACCAAAACATCATTATCATCAGGTCTCTAAAAATTGCAAAAATATATCTGGCTAAAAAATGTTCATTAGGAATAACAACAAACATCTCAGCTTTCTTGCTACATGTTTATTACTATGTATATTCTATTCTATACATTCTTACCAGCTGCCTTTTGACTGTATAGTTACGGTCATTGCTTATCTCATTTTAGAAAAAAAAGCTATTTCCGTCATTTCGTTTCTTGCATGTATTTTTGTAAAATGTGTGATAATATATCGTGTTGATTGAAAATAATGTACCTGGTCGAGCAACCGTACTGTAGGTTGCTGCGCTCATGCCATGACAGTTGTCTGGTATTTGGGACGGGCCAGTCGCCTGACATCAAGGCAATACGTCTGCCCCGGCAGAATTTTCAGATCAGATATTTATCAGAGAGAATGATTATGAAGAAGATGAATAAACATAAAAAAAACAAGTGTTTTATTTTTCTCCAGAACTCGTTTTTATTTAAAAATAAATCCCGAAATATAGGACTTAGGGTCTGAACGTATTTTCTCCCAATAGTTCCAATAGTTTCAGAGTTTATTAAAATAAACAAATCTGCTATTTCCTATAGTAGTAAAGATAAAAAATGTTTTGATATATACCTAAGCTTGTATAGCTGAGGTAGGTGCATGCCGCGCGCTAGTATGCCGTGTGGCGGATCACCTTCTCCATGTTTAGTGAAATGTTAGGTTCGAATGTGGTAAGGGAGGGCCTCACTTGAGAATAAACTATTTACTGGTGGTAGGTCTCTCATTATGTAAGAGGCCGTCTGGGTGGGTACCACCGCAATTTCTATTTCTACCGCGAAGCAGCAGTGTGCATGCACTGTTGTGTTTCGGTTTTAAGGACATTGTAGCCAACTGGACATAATGAGACTTAACATCTTATGTCTCAGGATGACGAGCGCAGTGGAATGCCACACAGTACTTTGTAATTCAAGGTGCTGGATGGTGCTGCTACTGTTTATGGGTGGTCGTATCGCTTACCATCAGGCGAACGGCATGCTCGTCTCGTCATTCAATGCAATAAAAAAAAAAAAAAACAGATTACCAAACATTTTGAGTTTCATTATTTATATTATTGTGTAAAAATCAATTCATAAATGTCAACTAAATCATAACCTCAAAATCTTTAAAATGAAAAATCTTTAGTTCTAGACTTTTTTCACTAATAATCTTGATACATAATTGTTTGGGAATTGCTGTTGAATTGTTATATATTTTTTTTACTTCTAAACGCTACACATTTACATCAACTAAAATCATGTATGGAGACCTGCCATTGTCCTTTTGGCGAACTATTGAACTTTTGAACTTATATTATTTAGATACCTTACCTACACGTTTGTGGGAACACTCGGTACGCGAGTCCAACTCACACTTGTCCGGTTTTTTTAAACATTAATCAAAAATGTATGCTATCCAAAATCTAAGGGAAAAAGATTTTTCTAAATTAGCGCAATAATATGTAAGTTATAAAACTCTAAAATTTGGTGGAAGGGGAAGTTGTCAAATAACAGTAATATCAGACTGTGCCGTCACCGACCATAACGCTGCGTGCGTGCGAAAGAGATAGCGCGATATCGCCGCCACGCACCCCCCACTTTTGCTCAAAACAATATTTTAAATATGTATAACTGCTTTATTTTTCAACCAATTTTGATGCTGATTTCAAACAATAATAGTAAATATAAAATAATGTACGAAATCAAACCTAGGAAACCGCCCTATTGAAGGCAGCTATTGTAACATTAACTTTTTGGACGACTTACACCTTGGGCCGCCCCGTGAGTGCCCTGTGGTCCAGGGGCATCTAAAGAATTTCGCCACGGCATCCCTGCCTGTTGTAAGAGGCGAATAAATGGGGTTGGCGAGAATCGCGGGGTGAGCAGTGGGGGTCTGCTCCCTCAACTACTCCAATGTAAGCGACTACGAGGTGGACGACAATGCGGGTGGTCGGTCTTCTGCTTTAGAATTCCGAGGCTTCTCAGTCTCCTCATTTAGAGAAGGGCTGCAATGCGGCATCGCGCAGTGGGGTTCCGTGCAGCTATCTTCGTGCAACAAGATACCCCGGTGCCGTCCCGTAGGCCACCACCGGGTTTTGGTAGGTATGCCGTGTAGGGTGTACCTACATAGTGTTAGGGACTCGGTCCAATGGTCGCTCGGATGAAGCTATACTCCCGAGTGTCGACATTGGACTACAGACACGCCGGGTTCTACTGCTTTATTATATGTATAGATGTCACACAAAGAAACCTATAACGATACCTTCAAGGTCTACATAGCTTGGAAGCATAGGTATAGGAGGCTTATACTTAATTTAGGGGACCCCAAACGAGTTAAATGAAGGACTTAAAAATACCGGTATTGATATCGCCATAATTGGGATTTAGTTGTATTAATAACAAGGAAGTTGCCTTTATGTAATTTTGTACTGATGATGATATTCTATCCATAAAAGCAAATAGCAAAAAAAACTTTCTTTCGGATAACATCATAGATTTTTGTTTTATTTTTAATTCCAACTTATCGAAGCCTTCGCAGTCTTCATGGTCACGGGGCAGCCTTTTTTTATCGCGGGGAAAAACGCGTTATCGCTACCACCACTGAGGGGTGAGTGGAACGGTTATGTTGGTTTCACACAGTCTTACGGCCCAAACTCTGTACATTGAAAGAAAAATAATACAAAAGTAAGGAGACGACTAAAGAAGAGTAATAGAACAAAAAACACCGTTTTTTTTAATTCTTTTCTGTCTGTCTTTTTTGTTTCTTTGTCTGTCTGTGTGTCTGTTGTTCTGTTTGTTTGTTGGCGCACATCTCCGAAACGACTAAACGGACATCTATGAAATCTGGTATGGAGACACTTTTTCACCTACAAAAACTCTGCCACGCGGGCGACGCCGCCAGCAAAAGCTAAAAATAAAAAAACAAATATAATAGTATGAGTAACAATAATATTTGGTAAATATTACGAAATAATAAGTTCTTTTCAGGCTTTTACGGCAATTTTGACTTGCCTACTATTTACACATAGACCACATGATTTAAAAAAAGTAGAATGTACTATGATGTGTTACGCAATTTCCGATAAATAAAGAATTGTGTTAGTAAAAGAAGCTAATTTTATGACCTATCAAAATACTTAAATTACTAATATGACTGTCAATTTAGCAGATAATAATATTTAAATATATTTAAATAAATAATAATAATAATAATTTTACCGTATTAACGGAATACAATAATTATTACAAGAGCAGTGAAAAAAATTAATTGATTTGTTAAGTTTTCTATGGTAGGAGCTTTTTCAAGTTTTTGATCTTTTTATTTCCCGGGATTCAACATTTTAACGGGATTTTTATAAACCTATAAAAGTGAGGATCACGCGTGTTCTACTCTTGCGTTTGTCTCCGAAATTGGGATGTCGCCATATCAGGCCAAAAAAAATACTGTGTGACATATAATATTTATCGGTATAGAGTGTGGATTTTTCAGATGAAAAATGAACAAGAAGAAGTAAGCCTATATTATATTGTTCCTTGAAAAAAAGGTATATTAATGAAACAACAGACTTGAGCATCAGACTTTATTACCTAAATTAGAAATCGTACAGTCCACAATATAATGCTAGAGCAATATTTAGAACTTTTATTGCTATCATTAATTCGAGTATATACAAGGTCGTCACTTTTTACAATTGCCGAAGTTAGTGCAAATAGATATTGCCGGATCGTATCATCGTAAACATTAACAACCATCCAGGAACTATCACAATCTCATAATAATTATGATTCAACCAACAACGTCAATCAGTTTGTCGTTCTTCGTTCATAAGTTTGATAAAGAGTGCGCGTGTGCGTGCGTGTTGTGCAGTGTTCTTACAAATTAATTGGAGACCGGACACGTGACACCATAGTGATGAGTCCTCAAAGGGAGGTCGTAACAAAACGTTTGGAAATATCGCGGAAGGAGAATAATTATGCTAAGGTTATCGTTGTATATTTTTGCATGCTTTGATTTTTAATACGCTGAAATACTAGATTGTGATTGAGGCGGATAAATGTGTATAAAAGTGTATACTTCACAAGAGTAATAATTTGGTGAGTGACCGGGAACGAGTGTGAGTAGGGTGAGTAGGGTGTGATGTGTCGTGTCTCCCGCCGGCGGCTATTTGTCCTCGAGCAACACGAGGTCGTCCGCCACGACGTCGGACACGTGCAGGTAGACGATCCAGTACATCAGGTTGAAGCACACGAAGCACACCGGGAACACGATGCGCGAGTACTTGTCGATGTCCGACGGCGTCATGCCGAGAAACTTGCCAATGTCCTGCGCATACAAGAAGGTTCGGTTATTGTGTGCCGTTCAGTTTGCTCACTGCTGCTGATACGGCTACCGCTCGCTGCACAGCCAGTACCTTGCCGGACTGAAGAGGGTGCGCGGGCGCTCCTAAGCTTTCTTCTTCGATGCCACTTCTACTTCTATTAATAGTGTTCTCTAACGTGCCGCCTTTTGAATGTGCTTTTGGATCGCGGACCTTGTAACGGACCTCCTGCTGAAACATAATATAAAGTCCAATATTATTTATACTGAAAGATAAATTATTGAATTCAAACATGAAAATAACATAAAGACTAAACTACCGATGGTCGTCCTGGGGGACATCTGCTGAGTGTGCTCATCTTAGCAAGAGTGTGAGGGTCCCAAGGCGGCGGGCAATCTACGGGCAGCTTTTTCTCAGACATGATCTTCTGTATGGCCACGAACCGTTGTTTTCGCATCTGAATTCTTTTGGACATGTATCCTACTGTGGCGTACTCTGTAATGACGTAGAAGTTTAATAAGCAGGCGCTGCGGTACCGCGGTGGGTGGGGGAAAAGAGGCGGTGCTGACTGCTGAGCTTACCTAGCAGGCTCGTGAACACCATTACGAAGCAGGTTCCAAGGTACACATCTATCGACTTGACGTACGAGATTTTGGGCAACGCGGCGTTGGTGGAGGACATGAGCGTGGTCATGGTGAGCACGGTGGTGACGCCGAGCTGCACGCGAGCTGGGGTCGCGTTGCGGTTGAGCCAGAACGATACCCACGATATGATCACGATAAGACCAGACGGAATGTATATCTGTATCAGATAGTAGCCCATCGAGCGCACGAACTGGATCTCGCACGCCAGCCGCGAGTAGTTTCCTGCAACATATTGCATATCACTGCGTCGCCGACCAGCGCAGAACACTATAGACTGCACTATATCCATGCTCACTAGAGAGAAAACGCACTACGGAACGATAATATTACTGTTTAATATATTGGTATCATGATTGAAAAAGTTAAAGCAATAAAAAAAATATCCACAGTAACATCTATACATGAAAAATTTAGAAAAGATATACTATTACACATTAATTTAGTCTTATGGAATGGTAGGTAGGTATAATTAAATGATAAACGATGACGTAGAATCTACAATTAGATACATAGTCGATATACGAAATGAATAAATGGAAAATGCAATGAATACAAACATAAGAGAAAGTGGCGACTATTAAGAGGTGTCGTGGAACCTGTGGTGAGCGAAATCTCCATCGCGCGCTGTCTGTGCCCGAGCACCTTGAACTGCGGCAGCGACACCTCGTTGGAGACGCCCACAGAGTTGGGCCCCTCGTTCCACTTGTAGCGAATGTCCCGCATCGTGTAGCCGACTGTGCGCAGCGGATACAGTGTCAGTTAAACGGCCCCACACCCGTCGCGTAGGGCATTGCGTCGTGTCAGCGGTTTGGGGCAAAGCGCGCGCGCGAGTCGGGCGGTGCGCGCGTCGCGTGTCGCGTGTCGCGCTGTCGCACGCCGCGTCCGGTGCACGGGTCAAGGAGGCGGGGGCCGGGGCAGGGGAGTCACGCGTTACCTGTACTCAGCGTCACGACCGTGGCGCGCTGCCGGTGGCCGAGCACGCGGAACTGCGGCAGCTGCACCTCGCTGCTCATGCCGACGCTCGACGCGCCGTCCTTCCAAACGTACAGAATGTCCCTCATCGTGTACCCGACTTCGATCACATGCCAAACACATAAAACTCTATCACTTACAGTGTGCGGGGCGCCGTCGCCGGCTGCGCCGGATGGACGACGCCTCGGCAAAATTCGTCTACTGGTGGCTGGTGCCGGTGACTGAAGCGAGGCCGTGACGGAGACGGGGCGAGGCCGGCGGACCCAGTGGGGCCAGCGGGTGTCGTCGTGGACGGAAGCTACGGGTGCGTGACCAAAGCAAACTGCTAGCACTAGTACAGAGTGGGGTGCGAGTGAGCGCGGCGGCGGGCGGCGTGTGGCGTGCGCTCGGCCCGCCTCCTTGACCCGGGCGCGTGACGCATGCCGCGTAGCGCGGTGTGACGCCACTGTGGTGCTGCGTTTGTCGCACGCGCTGCCCACCAGCTGCCGGCGCCGCGGGGTGGCGACGAACAATCGGCCGTAGTGAGCTCGTGGTGGGATACACAAATATTCGGACGCTTATCGCGCGTCACGCGTGTTTAGGCAAATACATATATACATACACATAAACATATTACAGTGATAAGTGATTTTATTTATTACTAATTAGTTACACAACAATTGTCTAACAATAAATTTGTGGGTGCCGGTGCAATGCGACAGGTTCCGGCTGTGTGTCAAATGTGGATGCTCGGACGAAGATTCGTCTAGTGCACTGTAAAGCCCCGCGCATGTATTATTTTTGTATTCTGGATATACCATCAGTAGCTCTGAGGCCTGAGCAACATGGATTATAATTGTTTTTGCAACAGACCATGACATAAGCTCGCATTTGAAAATATTATGTACGGGGGCGCGGGTGATCAGGTGTTTGGCTGAGAGGGGCGGGTGGCAAGGGTGACAGTTATAGACACAAAGATAACGAGGCCGGGCGCGAGCGCGCAGTAGACAGGTAACAAGTGCACAACTCACAGCTCTCGATCTCGATGTGGCACAGCTGCCGGTCCATGGGGAAGTACTGCAGGTTCATCGGACACGAGGCGGTTATCGTGAGCCTGCGACACGCGAGAACAGATCACAGGTTACAGAGGAGCGCGGGGGCGGCCACGCTGGCCCGCCGGCCTGCCGCCGCCATAATACGCTACATGCGGGAGTCGTCACCTGATGCTCCTCGTGATGGAGCCCGAGTGGTGGATACGAATGAACTCGTTGCTGGTTGTCGCGATGTGAAAATAAGACTGCTTTTCATTCACGAAGAACGTGTCCGGCACCCAGATGTTCTTAATGAACTCGGAACCCACCGACAGGGTCTCAACTCCAGGGCGTTTCTTGTAAGCGAGCCGCGGGTCTGTCCAAAACTGTCTGAAGTAAAAATCCAACGTGAAGTCCTGGAAACACACAAACAAACATAACACTGATGGCGCACCGCGCGCCGCGCGTTACTCTTCATGTGACACGTGTACTGGGTACAGCACAAGAACAAGATAATAGTATTATTATACACGGGCACAACATATACCCAGATTAAAATCAGTTGGTACATTTAGAACAAAATAGATAAACAAAATCATGTGCACGAATGCAGTGACACAACAGTGAACTCTAATAAAAACGATGTGGTGTGCTGTGAGTGCTCAAACTTCGCGCGCTCAGTAACTAGGTTACACGGTTACAAATTACAAAGTAGACTTCGCTCTACACCCGGAGCGAGGGGCGCGCGGCGCGGGAAGTGATGTCAGGTGAGAAGGGCGCGGGGCGCACTGTGTCGCGACTGGCGACGCTCTCGCGACACAATAACTTCGCGCCCTGCGCTCTTAGGTGGAGGACACTTTAGTTTCTTAACGCACTGAATAACTAACTTTGCCGATAAAATAAATAGCTAAATAAGTGAACAATGCGGTTTGTGACTCAATCGGTGAGTCGTGCGTCGGCGTCGTGGCGCGATGTTGAGTGCCACGACAACGCTGAAGGCGCGCGGCCTTACCCGCTCATAGCTAACCGATAATCTAGCACACACTATAAAGCAAATGAACGAGCGGACGAAGCGCTCGTCAAGGCGCACATGCTCGCAGCCTCGCGTCTGGGGCTGCTACCACGGCGCTCGGCGACCGAGACAAGCGTCAGCTGAGTAGACCACGAACGAGTACCATTAGCACTTCCGACACGGAGCTGATCGACAGCACATACATGGTGACGCCCACCTCCACCGGCGGACCTGCAATCAAGCCCACGCGTCAACTGCGGCGACGAGCACGCAGACCTTGCGTGCACACGCACACACATACACACACACACACGAATACGCGCGCACACGCACACCCGTACACACATATACAGCACGAGCTGACGTGACGCTTAAATAACACGCATAACATGGTGACTTGTTAGAGTGAGTGTTCGCAGTGCGACACACTTGGGTGTTAGTGCGGAGCGGACCGAGGCTCGGGTGCTCGTGGTGACAGACGCACACTGGGTGTGGACTGCGAGCTGCAGTGTGCTACACACAGAATAATGCTCGCCAATACCATTTCTACTTCGGACAGAGAGCTGATGGAGAGCACGTACATTGTCACCCCCACTTCCACGGGCGGGCCTGCAAATTATACGTTAATGCACTACGCGTCACTACCTACTGCTATATCTCTTATTCTCAGACACAATATTATCTATTTCAGCAGTATATTCATTTATTTGCTGCAATTTGTATATACTAACCTCCGTAGTTGGGTCTCACTCGTTTGTCGTAACTAATGCTAAATGAATCCAAAATAGCGGATATATTGACGTCACCAAACATGCCGCCACCGCCACCGCCCCTGCGGGTTAAACGTTATCCTTTACGAATTATGTAGCACGAGTTACGAGCACTGTCCGGTATAAAATGTATGTGCAGAAATAATACATTTTATAAGCAGTTCCAGCTCTTCATGAGACAAAATAATAAACTCAACGATTGAAATATTCACACCACAATCTTATCGAATGCTAACCGATGTAATATTGTTTCGAACAATTTTTTTTTTTTTTGATAATGTAACGTTAATTTTTGTACGTTGACTTTATATACAGAGTAAGGTGGTACCAATTTAAATTAAAGAAATTAATTAACTGCATGTAGTTAAAATATTTTTGTATACTAACGCGACACGATTAGCCTGCGGCAGAAAGGCGGCAGCGAGCGCTAGAAGCAGCGTGACGCGGCGGGCGCCGGTCATGTCGCGCGCGGTGCTGGCAGCGCCGAGCGGAGCCGTGCGGCGGCGCGAATGCCGCGGGCTCGTATGCCGCGCCGGCCCGGCCCTGACCCGCTACCCGCCGCCCACCTCTGCCATCTTCCGCCCGCCCTCACGCGGCCGCGCTTATCGATTCACCCTCGGTTCCGCGCCCACCTGCATATACCCTTGTTGCTCGCGCTACCCGCACCGTGAACACAACTTACACGATGTTTCCTAACTGTCCTATGTTGCAGTATAATAATATATTATGATAAGTTTTACTTGAACAGTAACAAAAATGGTTTCACCTAAGTAATAATAATTATAGTAATTATTGAAGTTATGCTTCATTTGGCGCGTTAGGGAAAAATTATGAGAGTAAATTTTTACGATGCGCGCGCACACCGTCATGAAAAACCGACACCCTGAAGTTAGCTATAGTCAACATTTTAGTTTTGAATTTTGAACGTAGAACCTACACCCTGAAGTTAGTTATAGTCAACATTTTTGTTTTGAATTTTGAACGTAGAATAAGGCGAACGATATTGAAGTTATACTTCTTTTCGCGCGTTATTTAAAAAGATTTTTATCTTGTTACGGCAAAGAAGTATAACTTCTAACGCGTGTACATAAGTACACACACACACTTTTTTTTAGGATTTACATACATTAGAAATTGTAATGGCACATCATTAATTTATAAATTAATATAAATCACTGAAATAGCTTCATCGTTACTAGTCAACCATTGCGATAGTAAATTAATAAAAATATTTTACGTTAATAGATGGCGTTTTGGTCACAAAGTGCAGGCTGCTCGAAGTAACGGCTTTATTGGATAGGATCAGAATTATGAAATCGATAACGATATCATCGATAATCGACTAGACACATGTCACGGAAGTCAGCTTGTGGAAGTGAGTCTCGTCTCTTGTCAATGTGAATTGTGAAGCTGTCAAAAAAATATAAAAACAAGTTTCGGGCGGTGGTGCGCGCTGCAGTGCGGCTGTTTGTGGCGTAGTTTCGACACTCAGCAGTGCCACCGAGTGATGTGATGTGAGTCTGCGGTGGCGCCCGTCATGTTGTTAATCCAATAAGGAGCGTGGCGTGGCAGGTCCAAGTGCATCGGTCGTGGTGCGGCGCATCAGGTGGGTTTGTTTACGCGAGCATGTGACGTGGGCCGCGGCCTTCGTGGGGCCCGAGCACGTGCTCACCGGTGTAATCTAGTTAGTTCCGCACAGGGGCAGGCGGCAGGGGACACGAGTGAGACACCGAGCGCCGGCGAAGGCAGCGGCTCTCGCGCGCACCTCACGCCTCACGAAGTCGCGCACACTCGTCTCCCGACTGTGAGTTGTGCGCGGTGCGGCGCTCACTGCACGCGAGGCGGACAGACGCGGCCAACATGAAGCCGCGCGACGACTACAGGAACGGAGACGGTGAGTCCTCACTCCTCGCACAGTGAAACCGCAGCTATGGGCCGGTGCAGCACGCTAGGTCTCGCACGCCAGTGACCGCGAGGCCGCGCCGCCATGTACGCTGTTCTGTTTGTTGCTATAACTTGAAATTCATATTCACATAACAGTATATTATGTTGTATGTGCATATCATATGACAGTGAGTGGTTGGTAAGACAATGGGCATTGGAGCTGCCTGGAGTGTCGATTAGTGTTGTGTTGCATTCCATGGTGCTGTATCAGACACTGGTGTCAGTAAACACATGATGTTGAAGTGACACACTTGGTTGTTGGTGCTGAAGGTGTGTGCGTGCGGTGTGTTCACTCTCAGTGGCCACAAACCTTTTAATAATGCTCTTGTATTTGATAAATTGCTTTAATTGACTAATGACTTGTGAATTAGATGCCGACACAATTTCAATTTGAAACAGACAATATGAGAGCATTATATTATTATAGTTGGCAGCTGTTGGCCACATATTGCTGAAGCATGGAGTGTAGACGTCACATGTCTTCTAATAATATAATGTTGATAGGCACACTTAAATTTCTGCATTAATAACTTTTAAGTTGTTGGACCTCTTAACAATACTTCCGAGATGCCTACACTCTCAATTGATTTCAATTGGTCCAGTTTAACTGACACTTAATACAACGATGACTAAACTAAAACTAAAATATGTACAAGAAATAATAAACTTTGGAATAAATAGGTGTTATAAAAATGATAATATTTTGTGAGTGCAGGTGTCCAGTATCATATCTATAACAAGCCTCATCTAATTAATTATAATTTATAGTCCAAGTTTAAAAGTAATCAACTTTATTCAATATTATTTCTTGTTCTCAGTATAAACTTAAACAAACATTATTATTTGGTTTTTATTTTTTATTATCACCATAAATATGTATTTCTATAGATAACAAATTGAAAATGATTGTATATTCAGCATGATTTGTATTTATCATGTTGTATATTTAATACTAGCTTTTGCGCGCGGCTCCGCCCGCGTGAAAAAGATTTTCGGGATAAAAAGTAGCCTATAGCACGCAGGAGTAATGTAGCTTCCTATTAGTGAAAGAATTTTCAAAATCTGTCCAGTAGTTCCTGAGATTAGTGCGTTCAAACATACAAACAAACTCTTCAGCTTTATAATATTAGTATAGACTAGCTGTTGCCCGCGGCTCCGCCCGCGTGAATGAGTTTTCCCGGGATAAAAGTCCCGCTTTATATTTTCCCGGGATAAAAAGTACCCTAAGTTACTCCTTATTACATCAGCTACCTGCCAATAAAAGTCCCGTCAAAATCGGTCCAGCCATTTCAGAGATTAGCCATAACAAACAGACAGACAAAAATTGTAAAAAATGTTATTTTGGTATATGTACCGTATATATATTCATATACATGTAGTAAAAAACGGTTATTTCAATATTACAAACAGACACTCCAATTTTATTTATATGTATAGATTTATGAAGGATAGTTTTCAATGTTTTTATTAAATTACCTCAAATACAAAAGCATGTGACGTTAATAAATAGATAAAAACCCAGCATTATAAAAATGAGGATCGGCTTATCTGTGATAATGTTGTGGCATGCTGTGGTGCTGATGTAATCACAACATCAAATGAGGAAACTGCATCTGTTGAAGTTTGTTTATATCTCATAGTCATAACTTTGTAACAGCTTTTCAATTTATCAAAAATTTTTGATTCACATATTATTCTTTGATAGATACAAGTAGTCCATCATCGGTGTTTCTCATGAAGTTTTTTAATTTTAATTATGTTGACTGGACATGAATGTTATCTATACTAATATTATAATGCTGAAGAGTTTGTTTTATAGTTTTTTATTTGTTTGTTTGGTTGAATGCGGTAATATCAAGAAAGCCTGAACCAATTTTGAAAATTCTGTCACTTAATACTTAATAGAAAGCTACATTACTCCTGAGTGCTATGGGCTACTTTTTATCCAGGAAATACTTTATCACGCGAGCGGAGCCGCGAGCAATACTATTGAACATAAACTAGTACTGCACTTACATAGTTCACTAAACAGACAAATACAAATTATTTTTATGAACCGACTATGGTGAATGTCGCTCCTAGTAGGCTGTTTTAGACATTTAATAAGGTGTCTATCGATTTGTATTTATTGTGTGATTATAGGGTACATATTTTTAACCGACTTCAAAAAAAGAGGTTCTTTAAATATTTCATTTTAAAATATATTTTTTGTCTGCTACATTTATAACTGTTTTCTTTTTGATATTTACAAATTATATAAAGAGAAATACACTCAATTGTTCTGTATTGTATTTGTGAGTGAGGTGTTGGTATGCTCGCCTCTCGCCCCTTCAGCTCGGCTCCGTGAGCACCCTGGGTGCTTTACTTGCAGCTCAGTACACGTGGGTATATAGCCATGAGTCTACTGTTAAGAAATATTTTTGCATAATTTATGGTTTAATTTTTTTTATGTTATTGATGAGTAATTTATCTTAATCTTAGCATAGTATAAAACAAAGTCGCTTCCCGCTGTCGGTGCCTATGTAAGCTTAGATCTTTAAAACAACGCAATGGATTTTGATGCGGTTTTTTTAATAGATAGAGTGATTAAAGAGTAAGTTTTATAATAATCCCTTCCTAGCCGATTTCGGCAACGGCGGCCAATCTCAACGGAGATCAGCCAGGTGCGCAGGAGATATTATAGTGCACAAGTGTGTGCGCAATACACAAGTGCACTCACTATTCCTTCACTCTCATAGTCCGGTGAGACGGCAATCCGACATGACCGGAGAGAGATCAGGCGCAGGACCAACGGCTTTACGTGCTTTCCGAGGCACGGCGGTATCACACCGCCAACTTCCTGACTCCGAGCTGCGACTGAGTAATTTTTAAGATGGAAAAACCCAGTCGCAATGTTTTTGGCCCGACCCAGGATTTGAACCCAGGACCTCAGCGCGCAAATCGTACTCGTAACACGTACGCAATACAACTACGCCACCGAGGCAGTCATAATATGATTTATATGTATAATACATGCATAATATAGTAGAGAAATATTCTGACAAAAGTCGGGGATCTACTTATACTGGACGGAAAAGGCGTTTTGTACCAAAGTGTCGCTGACCGACCATATTGCAAGATCTCTAGATCTGTATCAGTTTATTAGTACTATAGTATATCGCACAGATATCGTCTATACTAATATTATAAAGAGGAAAGATTTGTATGTAAGTATGTTTGTAACGAATAAACTCAAAAACTACTGAACGGATTTCGATGAAATTTGGCACACGGGTAGACCATGTCCTGGATTAACACATGGGCTACTTTTTATCCCAGGAAAACTTTTTCACGGGGGCGAAGCCGCGAGCAGAAGTCTAGTACAATATAAAGTGACTATAATACTTATTTTTTGTGTGTCTTCAGGTGGATTCGAGAATGGTTTAGATTTACAATTCGGTCCGGGAAAATGTATAGCGGGACTTTTGTCCAGGAAAAAACCTTCTGTGCGGGCGAAGCCGCGGGCAAAAGCTAGTTTAATTATATTATGGTTATTCCGTAATGGGATATTAATTTAGATATCCTCAACTAGTGTGCAGACCAATGAACGTCCTAAAAACCTATTACATACGATAAGTGGTGTCCGCATAGATCTGGTTCTGCGCCGCTCCGTCCGCGACACCGCGCCAACGATCTAGAATCGCGCGCCGGAAGTCGAACATCTATCAGTGGGCTTAGAATGTGACAAAAAAAACACGTCACGACTCCGTTTCGTCTTATTGGGATTGGTTGAGAGACTAACACGTGACGGACGTATTGGTCTCTCGATCAATCACAAACATCAAAATTAAACGACATCGTTTTACGAGTTGCGTCTTCGTGTCACATTCTAAGCCCACTGGTAATTGTACAGAGCGTTAGTCGCGACGCATCGCGTCGGCGCATAGAGTGACGGCCTGTCGTCATTACAGCAACATGTCCTTTGTTAACAGTCAAGTAGACACGGGATGGTTTTTTGTTGGGCCTTGGACAATCTTTCCTTTCGAAACCAACAAAAACTTTGACGCTCTGTTGATTTGCAACTTAGTGGCAAAAGAATATAGAGTGCAGGGCACTAGGCACCACTCGTCTAGTTATGTATCGAGTCTGCGCACGCGGAAGCCCCACCGGTGCGGCGGCGCGGCGTGGTGGTGGTTGAGTCGAGGCCGGCACGTTTTTGCGGCGGCCCGAGGCCGCGGGTGCCGCGCGGTGGCATTGAGAATGATTATCTCCGATAATATTAAATAAGTTGTAGGCACAGATAGCGATAGCGTCGCTGCGCCCGCGCTGTCTCCCCCCTCGCCCCGCACCGCGCCGACACATGCCTCAAGCGCGGTGCTTGCAGCTTGACGTATTTACAGCATTCCACATAGGTGTTCAAAACCAAAAAAAGGAGTACGTCAGGGATGTATTCTGTCACCAGCTCTTTTCAACATATATGGGGAATATATAATGAGACGAACCCTAGAAGACTGGGACAGGGGTTTTCATGTAGGTGGGAAACGTATTTCGAATCTTCGTTACGCCGATGACACTGTCTTGTTGACTACCTCGAAGGACGACATGCAGAAGCTGTTTCAGAGGCTTGAGAGAGAGAGTGAGAATATCGGACTCGCAGTCAACAGATCAAAAACGAAGATTATGGTCATCGATCGAGCGGGGAATTTGTCAAATACGGGAGTTATCATTCCCGGTATCCAGACGGTTGACCACTACATCTATCTTGGGTCCCAAATTTGCAGTGATGGTAGTTGTGTTCCCGAAATAAAAAGGAGAATAGGCATGGCCAAAGACGCTATGGCTCGACTTAAAGGCATGTGGGGGAAGAGGGGAATTACCATCAACACCAAAATGCGCCTCATCAGAGCATTAATATTCCCTATCTTCCTTTACGGAGTCGAAACGTGGTCAATTCTATCTCGAGAAAGAGAGAGGATCGATGCGTTCGAAATGTGGTGCTGGAGGCGAATGCTGAGGATACCGTGGACCGCCAAACGCACAAACGAGTCGATTCTCTCGCAGCTTAAAGTGAAGACACGTTTAGCCACCATATGTCGCCAACGCATCCTTGCATACTTCGGACACGTTGTACGGAAAGGCGACGAGAATCTGGAGAGACTTATCATCGTTGGCAACACTGAAGGCAGACGTTCTCGAGGCCGAGCACCAACCCGATGGACGGACCAGATTAAGGACTCGTCTGCCACCAAGTTCCATAAATTAGTTGAAGATGCGATGAACAGAAACCGGTGGAGACAACTAATCCGCTCAAAATGCGGTACATCCAATGATGACCACGATCCTCAGTCATGAGGGACCGACTACAGAGAGAGAGACATAGGTGTTAAGTCATTGAATGCAGTTTATTTATAAGCGTGAAGAAGCCATTATTCTATGGCCACGACGTTTAATTTAGATAATATATCGGCGCGTGCTCGGCACTAGTTTCGACACTTGATAACTTTACAATGTTTCGTTAAGAATATCACAGTCGCTTCATGACTCATGTGTATCTATTTGAACGGTATAAATATTTGTAAAGTAATTATGTCATACAATTTATGTTGACAAAAAGTCGACACCTTTACCTACTAATCTTATAAAGATACAAGTTTGTGAATTTGTTTATATAGGAACTAGGAAGTCGTCTCCGAAACTAGTGATCAGATTCCGTAAATTTGTTTCAGTGTTAGGAAGCTAGGTACTTTATTATTGAGTGTTTGAGCTTATTTTTATTAGCTGCTCAAATGTACTTTTATGCGATCAAGCTACGAGTATTGCCAGTGTAATTAAAATTTAAGTGGTACCGATTCTAGTAACATTGCTTTATAATCGCGACTCGTCGTACCTCTTACCGCACGACAATCACAGCACATGTATCTGTCTCATTAGTAGATGCCTAAGATATAAAACTTTACGAATTTTGAAGGTAACGGTATTCGAATGTGTTGATGTGCAGGGCACTCGGAGGACAGCGAGGGCGAGGATTGTAGCGCTTTGGAGGAGGAGCTGTCGCTGTGGGACCGCGAGGCGCCGGCGCGCGCCCTCTGCGCCCTGAACGCGCTGCGCAAGTCGCGCCAGCACTACGACGCCGTGCTCGTGGCGGGCGGCGTGGAGGTGCCCGCGCACCGCGCCGTGCTCGCGGCCGCCTCGCCCTACCTGCTGGAGGCGCTGACGCCCGCGCCCCCCGCCCCGGCGCCCCCCGCGCCTCCCGCGCCCCCCGCCTACCGCGTCGAGGACGTGGACCCGGAGGCGCTGCGCGAGCTGGTCGAGTTCGCGTACACGGGGCGCGCGCGCGTGCGGGACGCGGCGGCGGCGCGGCGGCTGTACCGCGCGGCGTGGCGCATGCGCGTGGAGCCGGTGCGCGCGCCCCTCGCCGAGCGGCTCGTGCGCCGGCTCGCGCCGCACGACTGCCTCGAGGTGCGCGCGCTGCCCGACCTCGCGCCGGAACACATCGCGCAGCTCGACGCGTACATAGCACAGAACGTGAGTATGCCTAGCCACTGGAGGGTGTTTAGGATTCCCGTCAGTGTGTCCCTGATGCACGCAGCACGCGTCGCTGTTACAGTTCGAGGCGGTGTGCTCGAGCGGCGCGCTGGCGGCGCTGCCGGTGGTGCGCATCGAGCTGCTGCGAGAGGGGGGAGCGGTGGGGGGCGGGGGCGGTGTGGGCGCGGGGGCGGCGGCGGCGGGGGCGGGGCCGGGGGCGGCGGCGGGGGCGGGCGGGGCGGAGGACGCGCCGCACACCGTCGCCGACGCCGCGCTGGCCTGGCTGCGGGATCACGCGCCCCAACATGATGTCAGTATACAGAGTGAATTTTCCAAGTGGACGCGGAGGGCGACATCCAAAACTATGAGGAATAGCTAAAAATACTCCTCGGGGCCAATTTTGATAAAAAAAAATAACTATATGATGACATAAAATGGCAAACTAGAGGAAAGGGCTGACTTTTTTTTTTTTTTTTTTTTTAATATAGGTTCACAAAACCGACTGCACACTTAAAATGAACATAGGCAATCTTAACTTAAACAAACAAAAAAAAAAGTGAGCAACCTACTCGATGTGAACACACCATGCGTAAAAAGTTGAATCACTCTTTTAAGGAAAATTACTTATTTACTGTTGCTTTGGGTTAACTAATGGCATTAGAATATAATTTATGGAACATGAAGTAACAAGCATTTTTTTAACGATGAAATGGACACACTGAAGATATCGACTTTGTTTTCAATGCTATTACATGATAAGCACATACGGTAGACTGGCGAATGTTGTGCGTGAGTGGTACGACATAAAGGCAGTTTGAATATTCTTCTATTTTGAGGACGGGTATCACGCGGTACTAAAAAGTGTAATCGTTCGAGTAATTTAGGACAGTCAATAGATCCGTTGATAATTTTGTGCAGGAAAATAATATCGGCAATGGTGCGGCGCTTTTCAAGTGTACTAATATTGTAGAAATCACATCTCGCATTGTATGAAGTTAATTCGCGACAAAAATTATTATTGAAAGAGAGATGGTATAGGAATCGTTTTTGTATAGTTTCGATCTTGGCAATATGAACTTTGTAGCATGGATTCCATACTGGACTACAATACTCAAGCACGCTGCGAACGTAACAATTGAATAATAGAGTAGATACACTAGGGTCCTTAAACAATTTTGTCTGACGGATAACGAAACCGGAAATTTGGGATGCCTTATTAATTATATAATCAACATGCTGCCGAAAGTTGAGTTTACTGTCGACTATAATGCCTAAATCGCGCAGTCTGGAGACCTCACATAAATTTGTATTATTTAAATAATATGATGCAGTGCTTGGACATCTTTTTCTCGTAAATTTAATGTGGAAACACTTTGTGGCGTTCAAAATCATTTTGTTTGTAAGACACCAATCATGTATACTGTTCAAGTCTTTCTGCAAGATTTCAATATCTTTATGAGATTTAATTACACGGTATATTTTCAGGTCGTCAGCAAATAATTTAAATTCAGAGCTTATGACATTGCATAGATCATTAATAAAAATAACAAAAAGAAGTGGCCCAAGGTGGGAGCCTTGGGGAACACCTGATGGGACGTCTTTAGCATTAGAAACAAAACCTCGAATTTTGACTAATTGTGACCTGTTGCGTAGATAATATGATTCACACCATCTCAATAAAGAGCCACATATGCCGGCGTGCCCCAGCTTTTGAGTTAGAAGATTGTGATCGACTACATCGAATGCCTTAGAGAAGTCAGTATATATAGCATGAGCTTCTAGGGAACTGTCTCATGCTTCAGAAATATCACAAACATAATCTAGAAGGTTCGATGCAGTCGACCTACCTGACAAGAAACCGTGCTGATGTGGGTTAATAAATGACTTAAATTGCGAGTATAGAAACTGTACCACGAGAGACTCGAATAGCTTTCCAATAGCTGAAAGAATAGAAATCGGTCGATAATTAGTCACATTTGATTGATTTTCAACAAATACTATTTTAATTTTCTTCTGTTACTTACCTAAGTATTAAACCTTAAGTTATTAATTCTTATTTTATATAATTCTCTTGTACGATCTATTTTGGAACATTGCTCTATAATTTGGATCCCCAAATACAAGTTATACTATACCTATAGATGCTATAGAAAAAAATCAAAGGAAATTTATTAAATATCTTAATTACAAAAGCAACACATCAAATGTTCTCCTATTATTAGAACATTAGTTGATCATCGAACACTGAGACCAATTATTTATATTTATTTAAATTAATTACTAACAATATTGACTCTTCATATCTATTAAGTTGTTTAAGGTTCAGATGTTCAAATTTACGCTCGCGTTATCCTAGTAAGTTCTTGTTTAATTTACACAATATGTAAGAACGAACTATGCTCAAAACATAATATTTATCTTTAGAATCTGTAATGAGAACAACAGAAAGTTTTCTCATAGATCTACTTACAGGCTCCTACAGAAGGTTTAAAAATAATATTACATTGTATTTCATTTTAATGGAATTTCTTGCGTTAACTTTTATACTAGTATTGCTCTTAATTTGGTATAAAAATATTACGGTATTTGTAATTTTTATCAGTGAAAACTTTACTGGTCTACGTGTTAGTTTTTGTTATATGAATAATTGCACTGTTTGTTTACCAAATATAATAATATAAAAATTATTGTTTGAAATTATAACCATTGTTTTCAATACATGGGTGGAGTACAAGTTTCCAAAGTTCTCTAGTTTGCCATATTATGTCATTACTTCTCAGGATTTGATTCTTATTAGCGACACTATCGAATGGTGTAATGATACAGTGTATTATTTGGCAAAATCAACGAATTCGATTCTTGATTACAAATACAGATTTATTAAAAAATCCAATTATATAGTTTTAGTTTTCATCAATCTCGGCCCTGAGACTCCTTTAAGCATTTTTCGATATTCCTCATAGTTTCGGATATCGCCGTCCACGGCCACCTGGAGAATTCATTTCGCTTATTATTTGGAACGTCTTTTATTCATTGGTGGATGTCGGACGAAAAGATTTCGACATCGAAAAGTTTGGATGTAACTAGTAACTATGTGACCGGCGCATGTATTGTGCGACAGCTTGAGGAGTTGTGCTCGCGCTTGCACCTGCTCTACGTCAACGAGCGCGGCGTGCTGCGAGACTGCGGCGAGCTGCCCGCGGCCCGCGGCGACGCGCCCGAGCTGCAGGAGTACCGGCGCGAGGCCGCCGAGCGCGCGCGACGCCCCCCGCCCGGGCCCACGCCCCTGCCGCGCCCGCCGCGCCCCCTGCCCGGCCTCGAGCTCGGCGCCCGCGCGCCGCGCCCCGCCTGCGCCGTGCTGGCCGCGCGGGCCGCCGGCGCCGGCGCCACGGGCGCGCTGCTCGCCGTCAGGGGCCGGCTGGCGGCGGCGCGCGTGTGCTGGCGCGACGTGGGCGCGGGGGCGGCGGGTGGCGCGCGGGGGGCGCTGCACAGCGCGGACGGGGAGCCCGACCGGGGCGAGAGACGCGCGCTGCTCGCCACCGGCCGGTGTGCGCACGGCGTGGCCGCGCTGGACGGGCGGCTGGTGGTGTGCGGCGGGTATGACCGCGCCAGGGTGCTGCGCGCCGCCGAGCAGTACGACCCGGCCTCCAACACGTGGAGCGCGCTGCCCGACATGCGCGGGCCGCGGGCGCGGTTCCCGGCGGCCGTGCTCGGCGGCGCGGTGTACGTGCTCGGCGGCAGCGACGGACACGCCGAGTTGGACTCGGTGGACGCGCTGGAGGGCGGCGCGTGGACGAAGCGCACGCGGCTGCCGCTGGCGCTGTCGCACGCGGCGGCGGTGGCGGACGAGGCGGCCGGCGCGCTGTACGTGGTGGGAGGGTGGACGGGCGGCGTGCACCTGAAGCGCGTGCTGCGCTACACGCCCGCCGACAAGCAGTGGACGGAGGCGCCGCCGCTGACCACGGGCCGGTCGCAGTGCGCGGCGGTGCTGTGGGGCGGCGCGCTGTGGGCGCTGGGCGGCTGCGACGCGTGGCACTGCCTGGCGTCGACGGAGACGTTGTCGCTGGATGGTGGTGGTGGCGGCGCGTGGAGCGCGGGCCCGGCGCTGCCGACGGCGCGGCGGTCGGTGGGCGGCGCGGTGTGGCGCGGGCGGCTGGTGTCGGCGGGCGGGTCGGACGGCGCGGCGTCACTGCGGCGCACGGAGTGGCTGGCGGCGGGGGGCGCGGCGGGTGCGGGGGGCGTGGGGGGCGCGTGGCGCGGGGGCCCGGCGCTGCGGCGGGCGCGGGCCGGGCTGGGGCTGGCCGTGTTCGACGACGTGCTGTACGCGGTGGGCGGGTTCGACGGCAAGGAGTTCCTCGCGTGTGTCGAGTGCCTGTACGAGCCGGAGGGGGAGTGGACGGTGCTGTGTGCCCCCCCCTCCCCCGCCTCTCCCGCCCCACCGCCTGCGGACAACCAGGTCAGTACACTGTCACCGATCCGCTAGAATAGTATCTAAGAAACAAACATTGTGTACTAAAGAGCATTATGTCGTTTGCAGGACAAAAAGGAGAACGGTGAAGTGCATTCAGAGTGAGCGTGCCGTGAACGTGTCGTGTTGCCGGAAGTCGTCGCAGCGATATTTATACGATTGTAAAACTGGCAACACTTGCATTATTTTAGTTTTAATTAATTAAATTTTATTTTATTCCTTACCCGAGAGGCGGGTGCGGGCCCCGGCCCCGGCCCGCCGCTCCGCTATGAAATGAATTATAATTGTTCCACATGTATTGTAACGGTTGCATTTAAGTCGCATTAAAGGGAGATGCAGACTCGTCGCCCGGCAGCAGGGCGACTCGACTGAAAAAACTCAGAAGAAAAAAAAATATGCATTGTCTATAACCACAATGTGCTGTAAGCTCCATATCTCGGTATCGTGTGTCGCTGTCAGCTGCGGGGCGACGTGTGTGTGTGTCGGGCGGCGTGTGTGTGTGTCGGGCGACGTGTGGCGGACGCATCACACGCGCCGCCGGTATCGGTCACATAGAGTACTGTCCAGCCTCGCTGTTGTTATAAAGATAGATTATATATTTTTACTTACTGGGCTAACTGTGTTATAGTACCGTACTTCTCAATAGAGCTTGCGCTGTAAACAAACGTTTTACAAGTATTAGAACAGTAACGACGGTCCGCGTGGATTCGTTCCGGTTTATTCTGAACGGTATGTTTAATTACATCACACAATTTAAGGTACTCACGAGAGTCGCAGCGCGGTTGGTTTACATTGTCGGCAAGTTGTATTGATGAATACTAGTTTGTTAGCTGGGCGCGGGTCGCGTGACGTCACGTGACGTCACGCCGCCGCGCCACATAAAAGACATTAGTTATAAGTGACGCGTCACGTCGCACGCACACACCGACGCGCCGTGTGTGTGCACCGCCTTGTATGTGTGTGTGTGAGGCGAGACAACGCGTCGCCTTTGAGTATTATGATTGTTTGTTTAAACTAAATATATTGCATTTTTCATTAAAAATGTTTTATTTTTGTTTATTCTATTATTTTTGTGATACGCGGGTCGGGCAAAGTGATATTGGATTTTTCTATTCAGTATCAGGCTGGTGTCTGGAATTTGTGAGTGACATGGCGATAGACTCGCCCCCTATCACGCCATGGGACGGAATACGCACGGCGAAAAGTAAGTGCACTAGTTGCACCTCTGCCTACTCCTGCGGGGATAAAGGGCGTGACTGTGCGCGAATATTTTTTTTTATATTTTTCTCTTGAAATTAACGAGGGAATGATGGTGAGGGAAAGACGATTTTAATAAAAGTTACAAAAACACTGGCCCATAATATTATGTAGTGCGTAGAATACTTTAAATGTAGAATACTATCAGCGTGGATTTTTGAGATGGGGCCGCAGGGAGAGCTAACTTAACCGCTGTAGCTACAAGAAAACTTTCCAAGGAGACTGTCGCATCACTTTTGAAGACATTAAGATCTGAATTCACAGATTCTATCACAAATAAAGTTGGCACAGACTGCTTGATCTCGACATTTTTCATGACCGGACCACGACATTTATAAAAAAACTTAGCGGTGTGATCTACTGTATTCTGATATCTGCTGTATTCTTCCCATGAATGTCGCATTTGTTTTCTTTCGCTGTTTTTGTTTGTATTGTTTGTTATTTCTTTATTCTTCTCTTTCTCTCTTCTGATTTAGACTTCTTTCTGAGTGGTATTATAGATTTGAATAGGAGAGAGGGAGAGGGGTTGGTAAGGAGGAAATCTTAGTTATTACTTTTGTTTGTTAAAAATGTTTAGCACATCTGTCAAAAATGTAAGCACTAGTTAAAAAGAAAAATTGTATAATTAAATTATATGTTTGTGTTCACATTGTTGGTGTGCCTTAATAAATAAATAAAATAAAGATCTTGAAAGAAAAAATTACAGACAGCAAGAAAATGGTAAGTATGCAAAATCTTTTTCTAGCCAATCGATCCTTCGATCGATCGATTGCTTATAAGGATCAAAAGATTATGTGACCATAAGAGGTTTTGTTACTTTGAAGGTCACATATTACTAAAACTTGATTCATACATTTTGTAGGAATAGCGACACCAATTCGCTTTTAAATATAATAAAACTTTGTACCGCCCCGGTGGCGAATTGTGTTACGGTACGACTGCAATGCGGAGGTCTGGGTTCGATCCCCGGGTCGGGCAAAGTGATATGGGATTTTTCAAATCAGTATCAGCTCGGAGTCTGGAATTTGTGCGCGATATAGCGATAGGCTCGCCCCCTATCACATCATGGGACGGAATACGAGAGAAATATATGTTAAAAAAATCGTCACACGAAAATCGTCACATTTTCTGTCACTTTGGACCGTCACGGCGCCGTCTTCTAGGGTCATTATTTTGAAGAGAATCTGGCCATCGCGATGTAGTAATTAGGTGAAACTGTACAGAGCCATCTATTGTCGACAAGCGTAAACAGTTTAAATATTATGGTTTGCAACACTTATTGAAATTCATTTAAATAAATAGTGAAAGTGAGATTTTTTTTTAATATTTTGATAAATCATCACGTGATTGTGATTTTGGTATTATTTTTATGCTAACCTCACTTTTGATTGTAAGTATTAGTAAATGTATATTAATTTATTGAAATAAACCATCATTTAAAAATATGACTCAATTTAGCAGAGAATATTTAAAAATATTCAAATTAATAATAATTTGACCGTATAAATGGAATACAATAATTATTCAGTGAAAAACATGAATTGATTGAAATGTTTCACTTCATACGTGTGTACATTAATACACACACACACTTTCTTTGTATTAGTCTCGGTGAACTCTTTCATTTGATACCCATACCATGGGCATGAACAAAAAATAAGTACTCCATCATATTGGATTTAGAATGACATCACTTAGCTAACCATGGATTGTCATCCAAACTAAACGTGTGTGCAAAATTTGATCTTAATCGGTTGAGAATGAGAGCTTTAAAAATCAATTGCAAGATTTTACCCGAACATTGCTAGTTAAATAAAAACTTTTAAAATAGTTGTTGGTTAGCGAATTGTGAAAATAAATTTGTTTAGAAGTATTTGACAAACCAGTGTTTAGATGATTTTGGCACATGGGATGGTAACAATATTTTGAATACTTTTGTCGTGTGAAAGTTTTTGGTTTTCTTTTAAGAGTGTAGAACTATTTGGGTATATAGTGCGCTCGTATCTTTGAGTATTTATATGTATATCTGCTGCTGACTGTACGATTACTGTTCGAATAAAACACATTGTAGATTACAAGAGTTTATTTCAGTATAAACATTGAAAATTATTAGTGTATATAAAGTTAAGCGAAGAGTATACACGATGTGTGTGTGTGTGTGTGTGTGTGTGGCGGTGTGCGGTCAGCCGTCGCGCTCGGCTTGCTCCTCCAGCAGCAGCTGCGCCAGCGAGTGTCGCGCGCCCAGGTCCAGCGTCAGGAACCGCTCCGCACGCAGCACGCGCGCGCACTCGCCGGCGGGGGGCGCGGGGGTCACGGCGGGGGTCGCGGCGGGGGGCACGGCGGGGGGCGCGGCGGGGGTCACGCAGGGCGCGCGGCGCGGCTGCAGCACGAGGCCGGGCTCGGGCGCGCGCACGCAGCGCACCGGCCCCCGCGCGAGCCGCTCCGCCGCCGCCGCGTCGGTGGCGCCCGTCCACTGCGCCAGCGCTGCAACACACATGCACTCGTTCTACTGTCGTTCAGGCGAGTCGCACACTGCACCGCATTACGCAGCGTAGCGCGGGAAAGCGTGTTCTCACGTTGCTTGTAAGTATCTCTCTTTGTATTGACCACGTAGTGCAACACACAGAAAACACATTCACGCGCAGTGTTACAGATCACGCGCCTACATGCAGAGAAACACGCGACCCCGCGCGTGGGTGCGGGGCGAGATGCAAGGTATGGCACATCGAGTTCTGCTGTATGATGAACGATTTCGTCTAATTTGATTATACAAAACCCAAATAAATAATATAACTGCAGCATTGTGAATGAGTTCTACTAGTACTATCACTGCGAGCTGCTATAAAATGAGGCCCCTGGGTCATCGCAGACTATACTGCAGTCCCGCGCGTTTGTGCGGGGAAATCTGCATGATGATGCAGATCTGCACTACCGCAACCACATGCGTGGCTCCGTCGCCACGCACCCCGCAATGTGGATCGTGGTAGTGTGTGCATCGCCTTAAAGAGTTCCCGCGTAGAACCGTACTTCTCGTAATATGGTGTTATGAGCTGCGAGCACTCACCGGAGTCGTAGTCGCTGCGGTAGAAGGCGAGCACGTCGTGGTGGTGGTAGTTGAAGCGGCCCGTGTTCACCTGCGGCTTCTGTCCCGCGGGCGTCAGGAAGCGCGGGTGGTCGTACTGCGAGAAGCGCGAGAACGGCACCGGCAGGTACCACTGCTCGCCGGAGATTGTGTTCATTCGCACCTGTACAGTAACAACCATGTGTAACTAACAGTCAAATGTCTTTCAAATATAAAACCAAATAAATCACAAGTTGCCTTCAAACAATTAAAAAAGTTGAGTGACCGACCCTATTGAGGAAGTCCTGGTTGAACTCCATGTGCGGCACGGCGAGCAGCAGCAGCGTGTCGCGCGACACGCGCGTGAGGGCGAGGGTCAGCGCGGCGGCGCTCGCGCGCGCCTGCACCGCGGCGGCCGTGGCGCCCTCCGCCCCCGCCCCCGCCCCCACCTCCGCCTCCGCCTCGGCGTCCAGCACGTCGAGCTGCGCGGCCGGGTAGCGCGCCGCCAGCGCCTTGATCGCGTCGCGCACCTCCTTGGTGGGGTCGGCGGCGGCGGTGGCGTTGTCCGCGCCGTGCACGACCACCAGCAGCAGCGCGGTGTTCTTGTCCTGCGCGAGGCACACGGCGTCGTACCGCTGCAGGAACAGCAGCGCGTCGGCGGCGGGCGCGGCGGCGCGCGGCAGCGGCACGAGCAGCGTGACGCGCGCGCTCTCGGTGACGTAGCGCACCGGCACGAGCCGCGCGGCGCCGAGGGCGCGCGTCACGTCGGCCGCGCGCAGCGTGACGCCGCCGGTGTCGCGCGCCGTGAGCCGCAGCAGCAGGCGGTACCGCAGCGCCACGGCGGGCTCCCAGCGCCAGGCGCCCTCGGCGAGCTGCACGTCGAGCGCGGAGGGCCAGCGCCGCAGCGCCCACGCACGCACGTGACGCATCACCAACTACACATTATATTATACACTTTACATGCACCAGTTACAGGCCCTTGCCTTACAACGATATTATAGGGGAGTTAGATCACAGATGCCACACAAAAGTTAAGCAGACAGAAAGACGCGTAGGTATAAACCAACGCATCATAATGCGAAGTCGTTTCAAATTTGAAGATACACACGAATTTAAAGGGAATTATAATAAAATATGAAATTATTAGAGAAGGAAAAGAATCTTAAATTCTGTGGTAAAATATTATTTATATTGGTATTATACTTTCCAATCATAAAAGTAAAACAAAAAAAAATTTTAAGCTTGCCTGGATTAGTCAAGACATACATTAATTATAATTTACGCACTGATCAACCGATGCAAGGCTCAAATGTCAAGATCATAATTTTGTCACGTGACTTACGTCGAGCGCGTCTCGGTAGGCGCCGGTGAGGGGCGCCACGTTCCGGTGGTCGTCGGGCATGAACGCGTGCGAGGCGTTGAAGGGCGTCCAGCGCAGGTGGTCGAACCGGTTGTCGGGCAGCGGGCGCGCCAGGCCGGGGTCGTCGCGCAGGCCGCCGGGCCACGTGCTGTTGCGGTAGTGCGGCGGGTGGCGCGCGCTGTTGCGCCACGCGAACGCACGCAGGCGCCGCACCGCCGCCGCGTCACGCTCCAGGAACACGCGCGACACGTACGCGTGCAGCTCGTAGAACCGCCGCGGCGAGTCCAGCGCGTGCACGGTGACGGCGTCGGCGAGCGCGGCGGCGAGCGGCACGGCGCCGGCCGCGGCCCGGGCCGACGAGTAGCGCTGGGCCTGCAGCGAGGACGCGCACGACAGGTGGGCCGCGTGCAGCACGCAGCGGCCGATGTTCTCGTGGTGGTGCGGCGAGTACGAGTTGCGCACGCACCAGTCCAGCGCGCCGTGGATCGCGCGCAGCACAGAGTTCGACAGCAGAATACCTCCATCTGCACACACACAAATACACACATGACGCTCTCACACTAGGAAAACCACTCTGGCTTTTGTGATCGAACTATTGTCAGACATCCTACGTGTCAATTGAATTATAATTGTGTGCATAAATTTGTTTACACATTCGATAACATCATCATCAACTGTTCTGACTAATAAGTACCTTGCACATTTAGCAACCAAAAACATTTCTATCTAATGGCCTTATTCATGCCAGCCCTGTAATAATATATAAATACTGCCCACTGCTGAGCACGGACCTCCTCTACAACTGAGAGGGTTTAGGCTTTAGTCCACCACGCTGGCCTAATACGGGTTGGCGGACTTCACAGATATGCAGGTTTCCTCACGATGTTTTTTTATTTTTGAAGTTATGCTTCATTTGGCGCGTTAGGGAAAAATGATGAGAGTAAATTTTTACGATGCGCCCGCACACCGTCATGAAAAACCGACACCTTGAAGTTAGCTATAGTCAACATTTTAGTTTTGAATTTTGAACGTAGAATAAGGCGAAAGATATTAAAGTTATACTTCTTTTGGCACTTTATTTAAAAAGATTATTGGGACGAAGTTCCTTATCGCGCGTTGTGAAAGGGGGCTAAACGGAAAAAAATCTCACGAAAAGTTGTCACGACACTTTTTGCTATTATCTTACTAATATGAACCTTAAATACAATGCGTAGAAGCTAGAATTTTTGAAACGAGTATATTTTTATTTATTTTATTTATTAAAGTCCTTAAAACCATTTCGTACTAATCTAATATGAACCTTAAATACATTGCGTAGAAGCTATTTCCCCAGCGTTGGCACGGCACGAGTACAAAAGAATCGAACGTAACATTCTTTTTTCAAATTTTGTTGATTTATTCTACTTTGGTTACTGACATTTATCAATAACAAGACTAAACGTGCTTTGCTCGCGTTTAAAAATCTACTCTATGTGGTAAGCGTAAGATCGAATTTGTGTTTAGTCAATCAAAATTTGTGATAAAAATGCTATGCAATAGCTTTACCGCGGCAGTCTCCGAGTGCCACACGTATTTATTTGTTTTTTTCTCTAGAAACTTATGTATTGGAACGGAAATAGGAAAATATTTATATATTTATATATATACACACTCTGTTATATAAATAAAATTTTATTACAATTCCTTCACTAATTAATCGAAAGGAACTTCGTTCCATCCGGGTGTCCCTTGACACCTCTCATTTTTATCTTGTTACGCCAAAAAAGTATAACTCCTAACGCGTGTACATAAGTACACACACATTTTTTTTTATTATTGCGTTGAATGACGAGACGAGCATGCCGTTTGCCTGATGGTAAGCGATACGACCACCCATAAACAGTAGCAACACCATCCAGCACCTTGAGTTACAAAGTATTGTGTGGCATTCCACTGCGCTCGACATCCTGAAACATAAGATGTTAAGTCTCATTATGTCCAGTTGTTAGAATGGCTACAATGTCCTTCAAGCCGAAACACAACAGTGCATGCACACTGCTGCTTGGCGGTAGAAATAGACATTGTGGTGGTACCCACCCATACGGACTCTCACATATGAGAGACCTACCACCAGTAAAAGTGAAACCAGTGAGTTCGTTAAAAATTATAAAAGACCCGAAATTACAAAACTTCCATGAAATATTGACGAGTGACGAAATATTACTAGTGACGATAGCCTAGTTGGGAATGGAACGGTCTGCCGAGGCAATGTCCGGAGGTTCAAAACCTAAGGCACACACCTCTGACTTTTCGAAGTTACGTGTGTATTGTTTATCAATTATCGTTCACTTTAACGGTGAAGGAAAACATCGTGAGGAAACCTGCATACCTGAGAAGTTCTTTGAATTTCGAAGGTATGTGAAGTCCGCCAACTCGCATTAGGCCAGCGTGGTGGACTAAAGTCTAAACCCTCTCAGTTGTAGAGGAGGCCCGTGCTCAGCAGTGGGCAGTATATAAAACAGGGCTGGTATGATGATGAATATTAGGAAAATAATATAGGCAGCGGTGATACAATTGGCGGTCTTATCGCTCAAGGTGATCTCTTACAGACAACCATTATTGTATATTTATAACAGAAAATAATACGAAAAAGATTTTGTTCAGTGAAATCAACATCAAAATTGGTTGAAAAATAAAGCAGTTATTCATGTTTGAAATATTATTGTGAACATAAGTGGGGGCGTGGCGGGGTTGCCACGCTATCTCTTTCTCACGTGACACTCTGATATGACTGTTATTTGACAAATACCCCTCCACTAAATTTCAAAGCTTTATAACTTACTTATTATTGCGCCAATTGAAATAATTAATTTTCCGTTAGATTTTGGATGGCATACATTTTTGACAATGTATTTAAAAAAAGGTAGTCAACTACCCTATTTGGTCTGACCCGGAATGGACCACTTGTCTCCCACTTATGTGATTATTGTTAAACTATCACACTTTTTGGACTAAATTATAATCAGAGTTTTATACATCTACAGTCTCTAATTATTCTATTATGATCTCACCTATAGTTCAACAATATTCAATACAGCTCCAAGTAGCAAGTGTTTTATTAACAAGAAAAATCCGCATTTTAATAAAGATTCACAAAAAAGGAAACCTTTGTGATATTATATTAAAAGCCTATAAATTATTCGTACACTTCAAAGCAATTATTTTCGACATTATATCCATCTCATATACAGTATACTTGAACTTTACCATTTTAATGTAATTTTTATATGGCATTAACTATCAGATGCTAGATTAAAAAGTGTTGTAAGATAATAAACAATTACTCAGAATGAAGCCTAATCTGATGGAAATGGACATATTTTTAATACAATATCAATACAAAAAAAGTCATGTACATGCAAGTGCATTTGCTTGTAATAAAAATTACACTTAAGGGCCTTTTACAAACTTCGAAATAAAATATACTATTTTTTCATATTTTTTTTAAAACTTACTGCCTCATTCATAAAGTTTCTAAACCTATTTTTGTTACGGAATGTTTTGTCTTCTTCGCAAAAAATTTGAATTGAGTTTGAAGGAACAAGCCAAAACATTCTATAACTATAAAAGGTTTATAAACTGTTTATGAATAAGGTTGTTACCCTATAAAGTAGCTTTTTACATATTTATCTGTTTATTTTTCAATCACAGTACAGTTTAACATGATTTGTTTGAATAATGTTGCTGATTGTTCAGTCAATGGTATTGTGTATTAAAGGAGGTTATTAAAACAAGCATGAAGTAAAGCTATCTTTAAATATTTAATAAAAACAAAAACCTGACTGTGTCAAAATCTGCTATCTTTATTAAATTCATTGAAGAACTGATAAGATAAAAACAAGATTTTAATTTGAATATTTTGTTTTCGTTTTGAATAATCTTAGTTGACAGTGTTCACAAACACTGTCGGAGGCGTAACACGCTCACTTCTCATAATTTGGTTGGTGATATAGGTAGAACAACAAAATCTCAGAGTCAGCAGATGCCTCCGACTGCGTTTGTGAACACTGTCAACTAAGATTATTCAAAACCAAAACAAAATATTCAAATTAAAATTTTGTTTTTATCTTATCAGTTCTTCAATGAATTTAATAAAGATGGCAGATATTGACACAGTCGGGTTTTTGTTTTTATTAAATATTTTTTTTATTTTCATGTTTTTAGTTCTCAAGCACCTTTATTAGCATTTCCTATTCCAAACTCCAATAAAACATATAAGTTATATATATATTCGTAATCACCGTTAAAAAATCTTTATTTTGATACCACACTCGATGTATTTTGAAAACATATTTTTTTTCGAGATCACTTTTTGCCGCGAAAATCCTTAATTTTGATTATTTTTTATTTTGATGTACCCAGTGTCACTCTCACGACTAAGACGAATCTATTGATACCACTCACATAAAAATACGACAAGCCGTTTAGGCTGTAGGAAGTGCCAAAGAAATATACAAACAAACATACATACATACACTCGAAAAACATAACCGTCCTTCTTTCGCAGTCGGGTAAACACATGGGAATTCTGACCAGTTTGTAAGTAAGGTAAGAATAGAGTGATGATGTATGCAGTATACTCACCCAGTGAGCAGTAATGGCTGTCATCCTCAGCCACCACACCCATGTACACGTCCTGGCTCACCGACAGCTTTGACACCAGCTCTGTGAGTCTGCGAGCGTTGATGAACGCAGTGTCCGACACAAGGAAGAAAAAGTCATATTCCTCAAGATAGTTGTCAGCCAAATATTTGAGTGCATGAAAGGGCTTTAGCATTTCTCTAGTGTCTGTGAAGCCAACCACGTTGGCCAGCCCCGGTACTGAGCTCATGGCACTGGCTGTGATGAAGAACTTGAGAGCGGGCTGCAAGCGAGCTGCCGTCCTATTCAGTGCGGGGACTTGGTTCTTGAGAGCATCCTCTGAGCTGAGCACTCCCGTCAGCAATGACCCTGACAATTGAGGAGATGTGTTATGCTGTTGCTAATAAGTGGAGATATGGATTTTGTTAAAGCATTAACATTAGATCATAGATGTTATAAAGGTATAATTGGCGAAACAATATAATATGGTTTGAGCGTACCTCTCATGCCTAGCTCAGTGCTGTAGTAGCGCGGGCGCTGCACGCTGCGGCCGGCCGCCTGCCCGCCGGCGCTCAGCGGCTTCTCCTCGTGGTGCGGCTCGAACTCCTCGGGCGCGCCCGCCACCGCGCCGAGCGCTCCCGCCGCCGCCGCGCCGCCCGCACCCGCCGCCACCGTGCACGCGCCCGGCTCCTCCTCCATGGGTATCACCGCCAGCGATACCCATAGCCCCAGGCACAGCCCCACCAGGAAGTACGAGTTGTGCTTCACCTGCGACACCACGCAGCGGGACAACATGTTGCGCCACTCGCCTTTCGCCACGCTCGCCCGATGCCCTCGGATCTCGACACGGTAATGAGTGATCACTACACTCGCCACTCGCGACGGCTTTTATCCACGACACTGTATAGATAACTTCACTAATGTAAATACAATGTAACTGATTGTGTTTAATTGTTGATTGTGATCAATTCCATTTAGATTTCATATCGAAATATTTTGCACAATGCCATAGTAAACGTCTACGTTCTCAATTCGGTCTCGGTCCTCGGCAGGTCCTCAGATAATTTGACATGTAGTATGCAGTGTTGCCGTTTGACGAAAAAAAAGCACTAGACCCATATTAAAAAAGTGCTGAATCTTGTGAAAATCTGGCTAGATTCCGCTAAACAATGTTATGAATATTAAAATAAGGTATGAGAAAAAAACACACCGTCATTTACGAGCCTTGAAAAGCACTAGATCTAGCGCTAAAACGGCAACACTGTGACAGTATGATCTGTCATCTAACACTGATTTGCAGGGCTGCTATAACATTTTTAGCAATAATTCCGCTTTACGAAAATTTTAAAAACAATGCAATAATAATTGACTTTGAGCTTAAAAACAATATCTGTTATCGCTGAATAAATCAAATAAAATTTCTTAGCATTTGTACTTCGATACCTTTACCTTCGATACCTTACTTTGTGTTTTACGGAGACATGGTTGAAACCAGATAGAATGGCATTTAGTGTTAATGGTTACAGAGTTGCCAGCTCGTTCATTAGGATTTCAGCAGAAGGTGGAGGCACCATGATCCTCATCAAGGATGGTGTCCTATACAAGGAAAGACATGATATAACAAAACTTTCTGTTGAACGAGTATGTGAGATTGCCTGTGCAGAGACCGGAGATTATATCATATTATGCGTATATAGGCCTCCTACAGCAAACATATTAACTTTCATTTCTAAAATGGAGGATATTCTTAAAAAACTTAAAATGAATAGGAAGATTTTAGTCTGTGGTGACTTTAATATAGATTTACTGATAGATTCCACAGACAAAAGTTTATTTTTGACTTTGCTTCAATCTTTTAATCTTAACTGTCACTTTTTAGAGCCAACTAGACTAACTTCAACTTCGGCTACTTGTATTGATAATATTATTACAAATTTTAAACTTAATTATAAAGAATTATTAGCCGGGGTTCGCTCAGACCACACCTGTCAAATGGTCAAACTTAATTGTGAAGAAAATAAAAATAAAAAAAACATTATTAAATTTAGACCCCTATCTCAACATCATTTGCAGAAATTTAGCACTAGACTTAACTCTGTGTTACCTATGCTGACTTGCGACTCAGACCACCCAAACAATATGTTTGAAACATTATTAAACAGTATTACACATGTGTTTAATAAAACATGTGGTGTAAAATCAGTACCACTAAAAAATAAAATATCATTCAGTGCTTGGGCAACAAAAGGTATAAGGCGTAGTAGAGATGTTCTTTACGAATTATATGACAGAAGGTCCTTTACACCTGATGTCAAATTTACTAATTACGTAAGATCATACTCTAATATTTTTAAAAGTGTATGTAAGTATGCTAAGGCTGCTTATATTAGTAGTAATATTAAAAACTCTGACAATAAAATTAAAACAACTTGGAAAATTATTAATACTGAAACTGGCAAAACTAAGTCTTATGACAAGATTGTATTGAACATTAATGACGAACTAGTTTCAGATAAAAATATTACAGCTAATTACTTTGAACATTTTTTTACTAACATACCGTTTGAAACGACAAAATGTCTGCCATCCTCACCAGGAGCAGCTGAGTCATTTTTAAAACACAATGTAGATTTATCAATACCGAATTTCAGATTTGATTTTGTTACACAATATGATATAATAAAAGTGTTTAAGAGCCTACACATGAAAAGCACTGAAGATCTTTGGGGTTTGTCTGTTAAAGCGTTGCAGTCAGTAATAGTTAGCATCGCCCCAATCCTTGCTAATATCTTTAATTCCTGCATTAGGGACGGCATATTTCCTGATCTTATGAAGATAAGTAAAGTAGTGCCAATTTTTAAAGCAGGTTGCTCAAACACTCCTTCAAATTATAGGCCTATTTCTATTTTACCAGCTTTAAGTAAAGTATTCGAGAAAATATTGCTTAATCAAATGCTGGTATTCTTTAATAAAAATAGAATATTACACGATAGGCAATTTGGATTTACAAAAGGCAGGTCTACACAAGATGCTGGACGTGCTTTAGTTAAAGCAGTGTTGGATGCCTGGGAGGGATCACAGGATGCTCTAGGGGTGTTTTGTGATCTTTCCAAGGCATTCGATTGCGTCGATCACAGCACCCTAATTTTAAAACTTCGTTATTATGGTATTAGGGGAAACGCGCTAAACCTAATATCTTCATATTTATCAGATCGGAAACAACAAGTATTTATCGACAACGTCTTCTCCGCAGGCTCCTTAGTTAGGATTGGGGTTCCCCAAGGATCCATTTTGGGTCCTTTTTTATTTTTAGTCTATATAAATGACCTTCCCTACATGGTTAACAATATGGCTGAAGTTGTGTTATTCGCTGACGACACTTCGATAATATTTAAGATAAATAGAAGGGAAGAGAATCTTACAGAGCCAAATAAAGTACTTAGATTGATTTCCGACTGGTTTTCTGCTAATAATTTACTTCTAAATGCGGCAAAAACTAAGTGTGTCCGTTTCTCGTTACTTAACAATAAAAATGAAGTAAACATTGATTTAGACGGGAATAAACTAGAATTAGTACCCTCAACGGTCTTCCTGGGGGTTTCAGTCGATAATAAATTGCAATGGGGACCCCATATTCAAAGAATTGCAAGCAAATTGAGTTCTGCCGTCTTTGCTATTAGGAAAATTAGACATCTAACTGATGTGGCTACGGCGAGGTTGGTATATTTTGCTTACTTCCACAGCATTATGTCATATTGCAGTCTTCTGTGGGGTTCTGCTGCAGATCTGCAGACCATTTTTATCTTACAGAAGCGAGCGATTCGTGCTATTTATAACCTTCGCTCTCGCGATTCTCTTAGACAACTGTTTAAAGAGGTCAATATACTGACTTTGCCGGCCGAATACATTTTTCAGAATATTATGTATGTTCGCAAAAACCTTAGTACTTTTATGAAAAACAGTGACTTGCACTGTCTGAACACTAGAAATAAGAATAAACTAGTTGTTCCAAATTTTAGGCTCTGTAAAACAAGTAAATCATATTTAGCAAATGGAATAAAATTTTATAATAAACTTCCCTCCGAAATAACTAATCTACCCGGACACAAATTCAAGTGTTACGTTAAGCGCGAGTTAATGTCTAAGGGGTATTATAATGTATCGGATTACCTTGATGATCAGACAGTTTGGAAAATTGGTCCTGCACACTATGGCCAACCATGTTAACACATAATATTAGAAGATAATTGCATAAAATGTCATGTGTACTCATCTACAATATTGACATTATAATTAATATTAAATCTTTATTTGACATTCATATATATACCTCAATTATAATTATCCTCGCGTTAATATATAATCATTTAATGTTAATGACGACCGACCGATCATTGTGTTGCGCTTGCCTTTAAAATTATAAATTATTTAAATTGTGCGTATTGCTCGAAAACCAAATAAAATTCAAAAATTATGTTTGTAAATGTAGGCGTATGCACTCTGTACACCGTTTAATTATAATTATTTATTTGTGTTCTCTGCTCTAATTATGTTTTTTTTTTTTTTTTTTAGGTGTAGAGTTTAGTGTTTTTTAAATTCCTTCAATTGGATTTTATCTCAATTTAACGGTGATGTGTGTGCATTAGCTTATATAACTAATCTGACTTTGTATGCAAAAGACTTGAAAAAAAAAGAATATTATAAAGATTCAATGGACAAATGATGACAAAAAAGTAAGCCCGGAGTTTCTTTCTGCCTTTCTTCTTCGGGTAGTCATCGCTTAGGTAGCTAGTGAAAGGCTGGTAGGTTAGCTAGGTTAGGGCCTGTAGTGTCCTCACCGGTGAGGATCGCGACGCGTTCCTTCCATTATTTTATTATTATAAAAATGATTTTCTTTTTTTTATTTTATTTTTATCTTCTCTTTCCTGCCAGCCCGAGCTTGGCTTCATTATTTATTTTTCATTGATTTTACTCCCTATAAAAATGTCTGTAGTTATATAAGTGACTTTTTGTAATAATTATTATTATTAATTGAATGTATCTTGACTTATCATAAGTGCAATTATGTTCGCCTACGTGATGAATAAACTATTTTATTTTATTTTTTATTTTTTTTTACCTCCCATGTAAGTTGTTGTATCCCCAAAATCACAATTTTACAGTAGAGCATTTCAAAGATTCAAACTGGACTAAAAACTTCATTTATCGTTGTATCTTTGTGAAATTTGGAACATGTATGTAACTTCTAGTATTCTTGACTATGTTGAAACATAATTTAAAAAAATATGTATATTTTCTGAGATATCGTTCATACAACATTTTACTGTGGAGTACAGGCTACGCTAGATGTTGTATCTCATAATAACAACACTGTACCGCGGAGTTTAGGTGTCGTCAATTGTTGTATATAATATTTACAACAATATACGCTGAAAAATATAAGCCGCATTCCACTGTATGTGGTAATAATAATATACATTGGTTAAAAATTATGTGTGTATTATTATATGTGAACAAATGTAGGTTAAGAAATAAAGAAATATTATAAAAGATAAATTTCTTTATTTTTTTAATAGAAATAACACATACTAGAAATAAAACATAATTGAAAAATAAAATAATGAAAATTTAGGTATACCTACATAACATACATTTAGGTAACAGATAATGTCTTCCATTACTAGGTAATAAAAAAAATGAAAATAAAACAATCATAGTAAGGTACTTAGAAACATAATAAAAAAGACAAAAATCGATACATAACTCACTCTCCACAATATTTTAAAACCATTACAAATTCTTATTAAAATCTACACAAAATAGAATAATAAAAAGTATTACAGAATTTAAAATAACAACAATAACCTACTTATTTCTAAGAGATCAACTTAAAATCAGGATAACAAGAAATTAGGTACCTAACCTTTCATAATTATTATTGCCATTGTAAGTATATTTGATTTTATTCGAAGTTAAAAAAAAAACATTTTCACACTCACACATACTCACGCCTTTTACCCCCAAATAGGTAGGCAAATGCGCAACTAATGCACCCACTTTTCGCTGTGCGTATTCCGTCCCATGATGTGCGATGTGCGCATGATGCTCCCCTATGAGCGAGCCTATCGCCATATTGGGCACAAATACCAGACTCCGGGCTGATACTGATTGGAAAAACCCAATATTACTGCCCGACCCGAGGATTGAATCTGCAACCTCAGCATTGCGGCCGTACCTTAATCAAACTACGCAACTAAGGCAGTCGAATACAACAGAGCAGTCGAGATTGTTCAAATTCATAATTAAAACAGGTGAGTTACTTTTAATCAGATAAACCTAATTTTTGGTTTAATTTGAGCCTTAAATAAATCAATTAGCTTGTCGCCGTCCACTGCTAAACGTAGGCCTCCCTAAGTGAGCGCTAACCATGCCGGTCTTGAGCAAACAACTTAAATCAATAAAAAACTAATATTAGTTTTATGAGAATCTATAATAAAATGAAGATACATAATTACAAGATATTTAATTATGTTAAAAAAGAAAAGACTAATTTATGTACTAGATTCTTAAAAAAATTAACATCATTATGAGAGCCAGGAACAAAAGATAGACTCTTGAAAAAGTCGTGATATGTGGCTGGAATGATTCCACTGTGATAGAGACTCATTAAGTCATCATATTTTGCCTTTGTTAAGTGAAGATGGTTGGAATAAAGAGGGCACAGCTCAGCCATACTATTTATTTGGCGTCTTCGGGTATTGATATTAATGGCAATCGTCATAGCATTAGTTTATGCCAAATCGGACTGCCTCGATGGCGCAGTTGTATTGCGTATGCGTTAAGAGTACGATTTGCGCGCTGAGGTCCTGGTTTTGAATTCCGGGTCGGGCCAAAATCATTGTGCCTGGGATTTTCCATCTTAAAAATTACTCACTTACAGCCCGGAGTCAGAAAGTTAGCGGTGTGATACCCTCGTGTCTCGGAAAGCACGTAAAGACGTAGGCTCTGCGCCTGATCTCTCTCCGGTCATGTCGGATTGCCGTCTCACCGCACTATGAAAGTGAAGGAATAGCGAGTGCACCTGTGTATTGCGCACACACTTGTGCACTATAATATCTCTTACTTAATTGGCTGATCTCTATTGAGATTGGCCGCCGAGACCGAAATCGGCTAGGAAGGGATTATTATTATGCCAAATCGTACCGATATTAAATTTTAAAAGGATCTTTTGCACATACCCACACTTCTTTTATTTTGTCCTATTTAACGAATATACACATAAAACGAAAATATTATGCGATTGTGGTTCAGCCGGGTTAGCATGCGCACCACGACAAAATTTTGTCGACACTTTTTCACGGCTTTTTGACGTTTATCGAATGATGTCTTCTGAGGCTAACATGCGTGCTCATGCAACTCGACTTGTGACGTCACAAGTAGAGAAATCGGTAATTTTTATTTATCTGTGCTATTTTTCTCTACGAACACTAACATGACCAAATGAATTTACCGATTTTTGACACATGTGACCGAAATCTTTGTCTACGTTGCTTTTGATCGCAGAGAAAATTATCGTATATCAATAAACGATGGCGGGATTTTATTATAATTGTATAATATCAATATTTGACGAGCGAGAGGCGCAAAGAGCATTATAATACTACGGAAAGTGTAAAGTGCAAACAAGAAGCATAAGGGATTTATGCGATTCCTTTGATATGAGCGATGGGCAGTTCAAATCGCTGTGGCGTATTTCAAAGCGAATGGCACTGTATAATATTATATTAAAGAAAAGTTTAGGTACTTAGAATAATTTTACGTACACCCGATTTAGAGCCGCGAAAGGCATGCCCGCCCTTTTAAAGGTAATTTGATATATTAACAACTGAGTTTAATACCAATTTAAATAATTATGATGATATAGATAAAGGAATAATGATTTTTTTAGGTGTTGTGCCATTCATTTTCTGGCCAATGGAGGTTATCAAAGACACTTTGTGCAAGATCTTAGTCTGTGCCAGGCGGAGACTAGTAGTTTCATTGGCCACTTTTTGCATTCCATACCTATATCATGGAAGGTACCAAGTCAACTTAGTTAGCTACAATGTTAATTTACTTATAATACCGTACATTTTAGGCTTCTAGCTGAGTGGGTCCGTTTTCCAGTCACAGAATAACAGCCCAGAGGAGTGTGGCTTGTGAATTTGAGAAAAAAATTAATGTGCAAGCTATATTAGGGCCCATGTATTATACCCATATAAAAATATTACCTCCGTCTGGGCCACAAAGTGTACAATATAAAAATTAGAAGAGAGATGCCCTCACCTTCAATGTTCAACTGGTAATATAATAATAATACCTTACAATACTTTTAATTAATAAACTTCAATGATAATAATTTGTTAATGTACTTTAACAAATTTCTATCTTAAAAATATTAAATAAGATGGCATTCATGTGTTAACTAATTAGGTAATTACAGCCCTTGAATTACAGACTATCTGCAGTTTTCATTTTGTATATTTAATAACTACAAATAAGCAACTTTGTTTATTATATTTGTAAAACTTGAAGGTACATATTTTTAAATAAATGTTGCATCTTGTAGATTCAAACTGCAGAATCTTTAATGTGAATGCTAGTTATTCAGAAAGATACCATTATTATAGAACTTAAACTACAAAAAAAAAAATAATATAGTCTTGCTTTTATTTATTTATTAAAAATTTCATATACTCTGAATGTAAATAGATAGACTTAACGCTAAGTTATAGCTATTTACATTTCCAGATTGATACATTTCTATATTAAATTACTATTGTTAGAATTCTACATTACACTGATAATGCAAATCAAATAATGATATTGATATTTTCCACGACCCATACAATAAGTTCAGACAAAAACTGTTGAAATATTTTGGTTCTTCTGCCTCCAATTCTTGATTTCTTTTCTTTTCTTGCTCGTTTATTAAGTTTATCACATTTTGTTTTTTGTTAAATTCTAGCTTTAGATGTAATCATAATAGCTGTATAAATTAACTGTTAACGCACTACATATTTTAATGAATGCTGTGTACTCCTTTAAGTTGGTTGTGCATCAGAATATGACCATTGTTATAAATCACCTGTGTAAACTTAATGTACAATCTGCTGGAGAACCTTATAAATAAATAAATAAATAAATAAATAAATAAATAAATAATGTTACATAACTGTAAGTAAAGGAGTATTTTATGTTACAGTGTATGGAGGAAACTATTATAAACGAACAGCACATTGGAGAAGAACCTGTACAATTATCAGTGACTGTAAGATTCTTTCAAGATGGGCACAAAAAATAATAGATATACAGGGTCATTTTGACATTGCGTTAATAAATGAAATCACATACTTATATAGTCAAAAATAATGCTTTCCATTGATTTATTTTAAACATAGACGTAAAATAAAAAAGTGTAAGTTTCGAACAAAATAAATATCAATAAAAAGTAACTTTAAGTTTACACGCCCTCATGCCACTACTACTGCTCTAAGATAATTCATCATAGCGGCAACATTATACTTTCATTCAGAAAAACACTTTCGCACACACCATATTCGCACTAAACTACGAAATGATCAAAAAATTTGAAGACTACAACCGGGATATTGGCAATAATATTCGTTATTCATGGATGATTTTTGGCAAGATGTTAGAAGAGGTAAAGACGAATATGTGGCGTCATTTAGTAATGCAATGTTAATATGACCCTGTATATTATGAACTAATAAATAATTTTATATACATTTGATTTCTAAAGCTTGTTTTCATTTACGATACAAAATCTTTTACACTAATGTGGAGGGCAAAAAGGAAATTTTATTATTATATAATAACTAGATTTTGCGCACGGCTCCGCCCGCGTGGAAAAGTTTTTCCGAGATAAAAAGTAGCCTAGAGCACTCAAGAGTAATGTAGCTTCCTATTACCTAGTGAAAGAATTTTCAAAATCGGTCCAGTAGTTCCTCAGATTAGCGAGTTAAAACATACAAACAAACAAACTCTTCAGCTTTATATAATAGTATAGATTAGGTATAGATTATCAATACTAATAATAATATACTATATCTATACTACTATATAATAATAATAATAATAATACCAGCCCTGTATTAAATACTGCCCACTGCTGAGCACGGGCCTCCTCTACTACTGAGAGGGGTTAGGCCTTAGTCCACCACGCTGGCCTAGTGCGGATTGGCAGACTTCACATACCCTCGAAATTCTTATCGAGAATTCTCAGGTATGTAGGTTTCCTCACGATGTTTTCCTTCACCGTTAAAGCGAACGATAATTGATAAACAATACACACATAACTTCGAAAAATCAGAGGTGTGTGCCTTGGGTTTTGAACCGCCGGACATTGTCTCGGCAGACCGTTCCATTCCCAACTAGGCTATCGTCCACTACTATATGATAAGGATTAATACCAAGGTACAAAATAAAGAGTTTATGAAGCGACGGCATTTTAATTATTTAAAACAATAAAAGAAAACACTTATTGTGAGACAACTACAATAGTTAGACAATAATTACGCTATATTTTTTTGTAGACAATTATATGTTCTGCAAAGTGGTAGTACATTGTATTGTTCTATAATCAATAGTTTTCACAGCGCACGCCGTGTAAGGATTTTCTCGGGTCATGTTTTTACACCTTGGGTTACATTATTGGACTTTTAGTAAGGATCCCTAATTTTTTTTGAAAATATAATATAGCCTATAGCCTTCCTCGATAAATGTACTATCCAACACTGAAAGAATTTTTCAAATACCTAGTAGACGTAAAATAAATAAGTGTAAGTTTCGAACAAAATAAATATCAATAAAAAGTAACTTTAAGTTTACACGCCCTAACGCCACGAATTCCCCCCGAGGCAATTCTTGTGCTTTGGGTCTTCACACCCAATGCACGCCCATGCGCGGGGGAACATTAGTCGCGGGCCGAGGCACACAGTCAGTGTGTATACCTCTTGGTTGCATAACACATTGAGGCCTAAAAGGGCCCGCGAACATTTCCTGGCACCCTTTTCCTTTCCGCCCATCCTGAGAACCTTTCTCCACTCCCCACCTTTCCTTCCATCATCCTTTTCCGCTTCCTTCCCAGGCCCCTGCAGTCGTCAAGCCGGGGGACTCCAGTATCCCATTCGCAGGTTTCCCCCGGTGTTGACTGCAGGATCGCCTACAAAAAAAAAAAAAAAAAAACGCCACGAATTAACTTAGAGCAGTAGTAGTGACTACTGCTCTAAGTTAATTCGTCACAGCGGCAACATTATACTTTCATTCAGAAATACACTTCGCACACACAATATTCGCAATAAACTACGAAATGAACAAAAAATTTGAAAACTACAACCGGGATTTTTGGCAATAATATTCGTTATTCATGGATGATTTTTGGCAAGATGTTAGAAGAGGTAAAGACGAATATGTGGTTTCATTTAGTAATGCAATGTAAAAATGGCCCTGTATAATTAATCAAAGCTTGTTTATTTTGAAAAATATTTGGCTATAAAAATATAGATCTACTTTCAATACATTGTTGTTTGAACTGGGAAATTAAAAATCTTCTGTTGGAAGTGTTTGGTGAGACCTTCAACGTGGTGCTGGCTGTTGTGCTTGGTGTGGTACTGGGCTGGGCATTGGGATTTATAGGGTTGCAGTTCACTGAACTAAAACAGAAAAAAAAAATTTAAGAAAAGCAATAAACCCGACTGCGTCTATATCTGCCATCTTTATTAAATTCATTGAAGAACTGAAAAGATAGAAACAAGATTTTAATTTGAATATTTTGTTTTGGTTTTGAATAATCTTAGTTGACAGTGTTCACAAACGCTGTCGGAGGCATAACACGCTCACTTCTCATAATTTAGGTGGTGATATAGGTAGAACAACAAAATCTCGGAGTGAGCAGACACTGACATAAAAATACGACAAGCCGTTTAGGCTGTAGGGCGTGCCAAAGAAATATATATATACATACATACACTCGAAAAACATAACCCTCCTTCTTTCACAGTCGGGTAAAAAGATAAAATTTCAATATACTTAAGTACTTCATAATTTAGTAAACACTATTGTTAAACAATAATAAATAACATCAAATAGAAACAAAGCTTGGGCCTTTTGGCTGCAAAGCTCAAATTATAATATCAGTGTTTTGCTAATTAGGTTATTATTTCACTATACTTACACCAATTGGAAATTTTTGGGGCTAAAACCACAGCCATCTTCTTCCCGGTTGCACCACCGATTTCGCTGAGCATGAGCTATGTTGCATCGCTCTCGTGGGTGAGTGATAGTCATTCGACGCAAAGTTTGGATAAGCCAACATATAGTGGCACAAATAATTGAGTTTTGTTGGATTTTATCAGATTCTTGCCTTGTTACTTCGGAATTGAGACTCTAAAACAGTGCGGAGCAGTTATTTCATGTTTGGTTCCTAATTAAGTGTACAATACATTGACATTTAATTATTTGTTTACTTACGTTTTTTTACTTTCATTTTCCATACAAAATATGTTATATTTATACATTTAAATTGACGATAATTTATAAAAATGAGGTAAATAAACTTCGGAATGACATAAACTGACACTTAAAACGTCACATTAAACAATAATCAGTGTTACCAATAACATTTTTAAAAATCCGCCAATTTCGTTGTATATTTCCGTCAAAAATCCGCAAACTTTTTTATTCGTCAATGATAGCCCTAAATTTGTAAAGTCCTATGTACACGGGCGTAGATAAAGCTTTCACATGGGGGGGGGGGGGGGTGCGTAGCGTGGGTTTTTGCCGCCTAAAAACCTTCCTTCCTTTCAACAAATAAGTCACGTGTACCCCCCCATCATATACATTTGACAAATGTAAAAGGCCATATATCGCTAAAGGTAGATTTCCTGTTAAATATTCCGTTAGCCCGAATCAATTTTTCCCGTTTTCAACTTATCCAAATCCGCTAGATATGACGGGAAATCCGTTAAGTTGGCAACGCTGACAACAATTGCATCACAGATCTATAAAATTGAATGAACTAAAGCCACTGTGGCGACATTAGAAAATAAAATTGATAGAATATATATTTAAAAGGGCAACATCGGCTTGTCTTCACGATCAAACGTAATGTCTTCAACGAGAGACTTGTCGTTCATAGCGCGCATGTTAGGGTAAACGACATAACACTCGATATCGGCAACTTAGCTACTGTCGTTATCGAGATTAGCCGTGGTGCGCATGCTAGCCCGGCTGACCAGCACAATTATCAACAAGATTTGCTGTATCAGAATCTATTGCTAGTTCGAAGTTATTGTCAAAGACATCTTGTAACGTTGCTAGGAACGTTAACTCTCTTCGTAAACGTTATCGTTTACGTCAGTTTAACTACCAATAGAAACTGTTAATGTATCGTATTGGCTGGTTAAACTGTCACTAGTTTTGACGTACGTCTGAACGGCGCTCGTATAAATAAGCGTGCAATGTCACGCGCGCCCTTTTTCTTACAATCTTCTTCGCCGTAGCAACACTACCAACTAACTGCGTGTTGCCACGTACATCGTTGTTCCCGCTGGGGTGAGTGTGCCAACGACTACTAACCGCTTCCAGGTATTCTGTGCATCTGGGCTCGTGAGCTATCACGAGTCACTGGCGCGGAATGCAAGCCTAGCTTGCATTCCGACCCGCTGGGATTCTGATTCCAGGTTTCTACGGTGCGGCGTTGACCGCCGACCTTTTCTACGGCGTGGAGTGCTGACTCCATGCTCCGCCGTCGTCGGGAGTGCTGACCCCGATCCCAGCCACGTGCTGACCGCCTTCTCCACGGTGCGGAGTGCTGACTCCGCCACGTGCACACCACCATCGTCGTCGCGGGTGCTGACCCCGGCCACGTGTGCACCGTCGTCGCGGGTGCTGACCCCGACCACGTGCTCACCACTACCATCGCAGTCGGGTGTGCTAACCCCGACCACCTCACCACCGCTGCGCAGACCACGTGCTACCATCTGCCCGGCGAGCTGCCGCCGGAGCTAGCCACGTGCATCAGCGCCGTGCCGTTCGCCTGAATCGGAGTCTCCGCAGGCCAGTGACTCGTTTGCATACCACCAGCAAACCGTACCGAGTGTAACGCGGAGGTGCAAAATAAAGCTCGTACCACGAACCTAAAACCCTGAGTTTCTCTTCTCTCTTCTTTCTCTATCTACCTGCGGCGCCTCACGCCGCAGTCTGCGTTCATCCATCTCCATCTATTATATTTGCTAACTATTAATTGAAACTTATTGGTAATGAAGACTCTGAAACAGTAATTTTAAATAATTTAATTTCGGGAAATCCTTTTTTATCGAATGCTTAAAGAGTATAAGGACAAATCCACCAAATTTCACGTCTCAAGGACCAGCGGTTTAGGCTCTGCGTTCATAGATCGCTCACTAAGTCAGTCAGGCAGAACAAATCATTTTATATATTACTTTTAAGATCCAATTTTAGAATAGATTTTTAACATACAACATTGAATTTGAGTAAAAAAAAAGTAATAGCAACGTATAATATAGCATTTTACTATACAACACAGTTTAGAATAACCATTCCCGAAGTAAAATGTTTTATTTATAACATACAACAATATTTTAATTTTAATGTAAACGTAAAATGTTGTATGTATTACGTATAATATTTTAAATGAATGCACAACGACGTATAATATTGTAACTAATCTATACAACATTTTAGAGTGGTATCACCATCAAAAAGTAACATTAACCTAATAAATGTCAATAAAATATTACAAATAAAACATATCTGTGATATTTCGGAGGCTTGAATCACGAAAACTATTTAGTTCTATTTCATCTAAAGAAACATTATTATTTTGAAAGGGTGTCTCGGAGTTACTATTTTGTGTACTCGTATTATTGACCAAAACACATAGTCTACGCCTTCTTGTTATACTTGTACGTTTCATTGTTATAATATATTTTAAGTAATTAAATTACGTGAGTTAATTTTGAGAGAACTTAACCGCTTCCTTCCTTCCGCGTGCGGCCGGTTGAAACTCCGGCGTTTTCTGTTGTATGTGACCAATACGAGACGCGAGCGTGTGATTCTCCCCGTCCCACAGCCCACGTAAACCATTGCAAAGGTCTATACACTATTGTAGTCCGTTCTCGTTCGGAAGTTACAACAAAATACGTCTGGAAAATCCTTAAAAAAATCGTGTTTTCGTAATTTTTTCACTTTGAATGCATTAAATAATGGAAATTAGGATAGTTTTCAGTAAAAACGCTAAACGGCATTTTTGTGGCATACAAGAACTTACGTGGGAGGTATCGACTTATCTATTTATATACAAACACATCTATATATAAAAGAAAGTCGTGTTAGTTACACTATTTATTACTCAAGAACGGCTGAACCGATTACCCACGTAATAATAAAATTATTACAGTTTTTGTATGTTGTGGAAAATTTGGTATCCCTACAAATTACAACGTTGCTATAATTACACGTATCGTTACTAATGTTGATATTTAGCATAAATAAAGGTTAGAATGCGACCAATAGACATGGAGTAACACGTAGAGCCAAAAGTCAAGTTCCTATGAAACCGCTTTGAGAAAGGTGGTCCACTCGACTCTTCATTGCTACTGAGGATAGAATATTCGTTTCGTAATGCTTAGATATAAGTTCACAGTTCGCACTTCGCAAGGCCGAGAGTTGAGTGACACGTACGACTCATGTTCAACGATCTTGATTTTTAACCGACATCAAAAAAGGAGGTAGTGTATTTGACCCGTATGTATGTACATAATATTATTATGTATATTTGTATGTCCGCGCTTTTCGATTTCGATGTCTGAATAGCATCTTTTAAGAATAAAGAGTTTATACCTATCTCGGTAGAAGTAAATACGTAAGTAGGTACCTAGTTTATTTTTTTATCAGCTTCAAGGATTCTCGCAATTTGCTATTGATAACAAAAAAAACAGTCAAAATAAAGTATTATCGCGTAATATTTTTTTCCCATAAAGTATAGAATAGGTATAATTACCCTTAATAGCGAACCATAAGTAGTTTATTATAAAGTATATGTGGCAACCGGCAACTCTAATTGTACCTAGTCGATCTTTTATCTAGGCCGAGTCGGAAAGTGTATTACGTGTATTCCTTCGTGCTACTACACATATGACTGATTTGGCCAGAGGTTTGCTGATCCACATCTTTCCTCCCGTTCCCCGATTCTCCTCATCCATTTCGGTATCTTGCTTAGGTATCGAGTAGCAGGTAAGTAAGTATTATAAAATAACGAGTTTTTGAATATATTTGGGTGTGTGTTAGAACGGACTGCCTCGGTGGCGTTATTGTATTGCCTGAACCCTGAGCGGTATCTACGACTTCCGCTCTGAGGTCCCGGGTTCGTATTCCGATTCAGGCAAAGTGGTATTGGGTTTTTGTACCCTATCAGCCTGGAGTCGGTAATTTATGCCAATATGGCGATAGGTTCGTCCCCTATCACTTTATGGGATGGTACACGCATTATGAAAAGTGGGTGCCCTGGTTGCACCTCTGCCTACCCCTTCGGGGATAAAGGCGTGATGTGTGTTCGTTTGTTTGTACACATATTTATTAGAGAGCGGTGATTTAGATGCAGAAACCGCTAAATGACATTGAAATTATTAAATAAAATATGAATTTTGTGTCAGCTAATACTCCTTACCTTACAGTGCACAGAATTTAACAGTACCTACCGATATGACAATTTATTGACACTTCACCTACGCTTCACGTAATACTATGTGTGGGGAAGAGAACAAAAAACCAGTTGCTCAAAAAAAAAAATTCTTGAGTGAGATGGATTTATTTTAGTTTTTTTAAGTAGATAAGAAACTATGAGGAAATATTTAAAGTGTATTACAAAAAATTTCCTTCTTAGACATAGGTCTAAGAAGGAAAATGTTCAGAAGTAATTCCAGAACATTTTCCCGCTTTGTTGCACTTTATGTCGTTTTGATATACGAGCTGTGGTCGCACCACGCGCGTAATCAGGAAATATTATATGGAGATGGAACGGGGCGGGAGATATTATATTAAGTGATTTAAAACTGCTAGTTTGTGGAGTACGTAGAAAAATACGTATAAATTATGCAAAAATTATAATAGATATTATATAGTATAATCCAGTCATTAGCGCTAAATTGACATTTGGTATTCATAGCAGAGTGACTATAGTGCATCTAAGGATGTACCTAAGTTATAATAAACATTATTATTATAGGTGTTTAAATAGAATGTCGAGTGTCGACCAACGAGACCTTTCGTCATTATCAGCTGTTGCTTGTCTACGAATCTAATTTAAATTAACATTGAAGTATATAAAATATATCTGTATACCGGAGGTATCCTAAGTCCATTTTTTTGATATTCACTTTGTTATGTCATTGAACAGAATATTTAAAGATCTACTTAGTGGTATACCTACTATTTTAAGTCCAAAGAAAAAAAATACTTGGTATAATATACTTGCGGTATACAGATGTACACAATAGGTATCTTATCACGCTTTATTCGCTATTCGTAGGCAGGCAGCGACCTCAAGACCTCAGCAAGTTGATCGTCCCGCTTACGTAATACAACTGCGCCGTCAAAGCCGTCACAGTTCACAATCTCGTTGGGTTATTAACACTTTGGGTTATTAAGTTGGGGGGTTATCCCTGATTGCGGCCCTGAGCTGCGCCGTAGCGTCGTAGTTTTGTACCGCAATCGTTTTGCAGGCACCGCACGCTCCGCGCATGTGCGTAGAGTATAATGTTCTGGTTTTTCGAAAATACACATCCCATATTAGAATTTCCTCAATAATCACGATTCACGTGTATGTTAATATTGAACTAGTTTTGATGAACATTTAAGAAGCGACTCGCTCCTGTATTAATATAATTTTGTTAAAATGCTTAAGGTCAGGGTCGGCCCGTCCCATGGAGGGGCAAATGCAGCGGCCGCTCCAGACGCCAAGGGTCTGGGGGGTGCTAAAGGCAGACAAATGCATAATAAAACACGGCACGTAAAAAAAGGTCGCCAAAAAAAGAGCCGCCAATTTTTTTTCCTAGGTAGGGTGCCAATGCTCTAGGGGGCGTCACAGGCACACGTTTGGGACCTAATAAAAGGTCACCAGAAAAAAGAGGCGTAGATTTTTGAATTAAATAATTTTTAAATACATTGCATTGTTTTAATACATAATTTTATCCACGACGACGCGCGCTACCAATTTTTGAGTGGGGATTTCGCGGATTAAGAGCACTTTGATTATATTGACCGCCGCGTGTGCGTGTACCCTCGTAGATATTTAGTGTATATAAATATTCACTTATAATACCACAAGAGCTTCAAAATTATCGGGTATTTCCCGATAGGTTCGTTGCAAACAAATGAAGGAGTTTTCAGGTTAAAAAATCACGAGCGCGAAGCGCTCGTGATTTTTCCTGAAAAACTTGACGACTTTATTTGTTTGCAGGGAACCTTGAGGGAAATGCCAGATAATTTTGAAGCTCGTGTGGTATTCGGGGGATTATTTTTCCGTCCTAAATGTCGGCCAATAGAATTGCACCATGAGATGAAATGAACAGTCAACAAATAAGAATTTCATAATATATCGAATGGTGCAATAATATATAGTAACGACCAGAGAAAATATTCAAAAAAAATTGTCAGTATAATACCATGTAGGTTGTACCACGTGACGTCGAATGGTGCAATTCTATTGGTCGATATTTGGGTCGGAAAAATAATCGTGTATACTAGGTGTTGCTTGTCGCTTCGCCCGCGTGAAAAGCCTTTCCTCTACAAAAGTCTCTAAACACAGTAGGTGCGACGTCAGCGCCATCTGATTAAAGATCTATTCAAAGATGTGCATTCAAAAGCGAATCTGTTTGTACCGTGTGCCTGCCGGTTGTAAATACTAAAAGCAAAAATATTTTAAAAAAAATTCTATATTTACCAATATCACGTTGACAAGGTGATAATTCTTTCTAAGGCTTATGAAAAAAATTGTAGCGTTTATGGCGATGGTGTAAGGTAACATTATGCGCCGCATTATATGGTCGATCGATTGTTTAAACATCGATGAAATTTTACAAAAAAAGTATGAAGACCGGCACCAGTGGCGGCGTAGCATGGGTCGTCACCCGGGGCGGTACTGTATCTAGTACCCCACCCCCAAACGATTATATGGCGGGCGATCAGATTGCGCCTCCTTGGGCCCAGCGCCGGGTACCACGCACCCCTGGCATCTTCGGGTAAAGGCGGACACGAAAGGCATACTCGTAGTATACAGCAGATAGATTTTTCCGTACAGTGTTTTGCAAATTTTCTTTAGCAATACAACTGAGTTAAAGTTGTCATCTACTGGTGCTTGGTAACCGGGGCGGACCGCCCCCACCGGCCCCCTCCCCCCTCCCCCTTTCGCCGTTAGTGACCGGCACGTTTCCTCATATATAATACGACATTGCTACGGAATTAAACAGCGACCATAAAACAGCTTTGAACTATTTCAAGGCATAGAATAATTATTCTAAGTTTCAAGGCATATTTCATTGGCAGAATACAACGTCGTGGAACGTTGGGTGTACACAATATACATCAGCGCCTTACCGCCGCAGGCTGTCCTCCACACCAGAGGGGTAGTTGATATATTTCTAGATTTTGGGTTAGTGAAAGGCAAATTTTTTTAAATGCTGATCTTTCCCTCTGGTAATATAGGAGAGGGCGAACGTCGATCGCTTCATCATTTCAGACTCGAATCCAGGATACTCAAAGTTTTTCCTTTATTCCTCCGAGAGTGAATGCGGGTTTATAAGCGCACCGCACCGCTGCCGGCGCCAGTACACGCGCACACTCGCGCTCAGAGCAAGCGCACCTCACAAACCCACAAGCTCTTATCGCGCGTCATATGCAACTGTGAACAAAGTGTGTTAATATACTTATATGTCGCGTCTTATGAAAGCTCGAACCCATTGGCGAAACTAGATTAATAAATAATATCTCAAATTTAATCTCAATAAAAAAAAACAGTTCAAGTAAATAAGTATAACTGTTTATATAAGAAAATAAATTTTAATTTATTATCGTACTTACTCTTAATGGCGTTTTGGAATTTCTACCACAGTGGTGGATCATTGTCATATTACATTCATTGCGTAAAAAACTAAGCCGCGTAATCGCGGCTAGTCGATACCTACCTACTAATGTGTGTACTGTGACCCTAACAAGTTCATCTCATAGCATCTGTACCGTGTCGTATGAGTGTTGATATTTGGTGTTCACTGCCGGGTGCTATGACGGTGGCTGCGCCGGCGCTGTCGGAGGCGGCGTGGTCGGCGGTGCGCACGGCGCGTGCGCGCGCGCGACGCTACTGCATTCAAGCAGCTGTAGTGCTGCTCAGTGAGTACACACTATTCAAACTTCACACAGCTCTGTATAATATAGTAATAATACTCATACCTAATTACTAATCAGTATTGAGTAACTTAATAACTAAGTATATCAAAAGCCTTTTAGGCACGACTGTGTCATCCGTGGCTAATTAAAGTTAGGGGTCTTATCACACTGGCGAATTGTAAGCGAATTCACAATGAAGCTAAGGCGTAATGTAATGAGACAGTGTAATAAGACCGTAAGCTTTACTTGACTTGGCCGAATAAGCTCGCGTTTTGTTACACCTTGGAACAGATAAAAACTTGGCATAATGTGGGTGCACTTGCTCTTCCGGAATAAAGGCTAGAGCTTAGATATCGTGATAGTAATGATAGGATAGTAATGCAATTTCTACGTATGTTGACGTATAAATGACTGAATGGAATTTGATGTTTAGCACGTAATTATATATGTAATATATTATTATTATGTAGTACCTATCCTCTTTTTTATATTTTTATTAATGATTATACAATTTGCTTAAAGCATCACTTGAGAACAGCTAGATCACTTCGCTGATTTATTTGTTGTTGTGTTCGTATAAGGTTGTATGAAAGAAAACTTTTAGAAATGACACGGGAAAAGTCGGGAATTTGGAAGGTACTTATTATTATGTATATGAAAACCTTTCTTCGTGCACGCAAGTCACAGGAACCATAATATAAACACAAATAATAATTGTGACTAATATGTTTGATCGGTTCCAGACAGAATAATTTTTGACACGATATATGACTTTGTTGTCTAGACTTAAAAAATGTAAAGGTACGGAATCTACAATAAAATCATTTTCAGTATTCTGTGATAAACTGCGGTCTACGGAGAAGGCGGTCTGTGGCAAGACGCCTGCCGGGCAGCTGGCCCACTGGTATACAATAAATATGTCGACGTGAGTTACAAAATTAGTTGAAATTTAATGAAGCATGTAGCTGGAAGTTACACTCTATCTATGTCTGCGTATTCGAGTCTTGTATGTTTACATGTCGCTAACGTGCGGTGTGCCGGTGCGGCTATAAAGCCGAGGTTTGGGTGGTTTCGACAGGTTTCTAGACAGCACCTGATAGTGACGGGAGTGACGTTCACATTGAGTATGGATTGATGGGCTATTATTAGATATCCCACGCTAGTCGACACACCTATGAGGGCCTATTTGAAACTGGTTATTACAGGCTGATCTGAACGCGACACTTACGTAGGCGACTATGGCGGGTGTTGCACCATGTGTACGGTGGTCGCTATCCCGGCAGATACGGATATCCCACCACCAGCCAGCACATGACGTAAGAGGGCATTCTCCCGCACCCGCGATTGCAGGAGTTTTAATTGTTAACATTAATGTTATGCTGCATCTAATGAATCATGTAAAATGTTGCCAAGACGGGATCATATGGCTCGTACTACAAGCTTCTAACTCTACATGCCCTAACTCTACAAGCCCTAACTTAACAAACACTACACCTTAGTCAAAATATGTGGCTTGGCCGTTTCGCTACCGTCATATGGGATTGAGGTGAAAAAAATATTCACTGTTCATTACTTTTCTGTTATACAATAGTTCTTGTAGTAATCGCCTATGGGTACGCTATATGTGTAACGTTTGATAGCAACAAAACTCTCGGTAAAAACCTATCTAACGCTTGAAGAGTTGCGTTTCGGTAACATCTAGGGTATATCCAACAATGAAGAACGATATAGGGAACGTGCACGTCGTAAGCTCTGCCATCTGGTGGCGCAATCTGACTCTTTTTCAGCCCATCGATACTTGGCATTGACAAAAATAATGGAAGCTGTATAAAACATACATAATTATGAGTTCCAAAAGCATTTAGAAATGTCTCATTACGCAATTTATAAAAATAAAGATGTTTTGAAGATAACATTCAATACAAAAAAATCTGTAATTAAGGGAACATAACCTCCTAATTTTGTTTCAATAACATTAAAATAACTAGCTTCCATCTAAAAAAAGTTTATTCTGGCCACGCTAGGTATCAATAATATTCAGTCGGAACCATGGAACTCATAGTTTATCATTTTTGACATAATAAAAATAAATCACCCATAGCTTTGAAAAGTTTCTTTTTTATCGACGTGTGGCTCTTGTGTCGATTTTGTGCTGCCCCTTATAGTTCGTGCACGTTCCCTATAAACTTAGCGACCACCGAGGAACGCAATGTCTTTCGTTGGTGGACATTGCACATCGACTGCACTATAATTTCAACCACACACACACACACTCACGGCTTTTATCCCCGAAAGGGTAGGCAGAGGCGCAACTAGTGCACCCACTTTTCGCCGTGCGTATTCCGTCTCATGATGTGATAGGGGGCGAGCCTAGTAATACAACTACGCCACCGAGGCAGGCAATTTCAACAACTGGATTAAAAAACAAGTTCGCAACTTACGGGTACCCCGTGCGACTATTCGAAGATGCAAGTGCGACGTCAATGGTCATAAAGCACGGCTGCTTTATTTGAGTTTTGTGTGATATTCACGTAACAGAAGTTGAACTTGGAAAGTGATTTAATCAATAAATACCTAAGTATTATGAGATGTCGTTTACATTCGATATTATCCCGGGAACGGTTTTCACGTGGGCGGAGCAGCGAGGAAAAGCTAGTTTAATATAAAAGTGGTTTAAATCTTTATTGCAGTAAACGTGCCGACGGTGTCATCGGGTCTGTCGCTGGGCTGGGTGTCGCTGGCGAGCGGGGAGAGCGCTGAGGGCGGCGGTGGGAGCGAGGTGGTAGTGGGCGCGGCGATCACATTCCTGGCGTCGCTGCTCGGCGTGCCGCTCAGCGCGCGTGCTTTGACTGCTGGCAGGAAGGTCGCCGTCATCGGGACCTCGGTCGCCTTCCTCGTAAGTAATACTTATGCATGCATTATTAAAGTAATATAATTATGATAATGCTAATGATATTAAAATTTAAAAGCAACGCTGCGCCCTAGATAGTCTTAAGAATGATGGCTGCGTTTTGACATGGTGTTAATATCTAGTGTAGAAGTGTTCATGTGCAGGTGTGCTGGGCGCTGACGCTGTGCGGCGGCGGGTGGTGGCTGGTGTGTGCGCGCGCGGCCGCGGGGCTGGGCGGCGCGGGCGCCTGGGCCGTGGCGCCGCTGCTCGCGCAGGAGGTACGCACGCGCAACCATCATATGGCTCTGTTAATTCTCTTTGTAACTGTAATGTATATGTTCCCTGTCGTGTCGGCAGATGTGCGAGACGTCGGTGCGCGGCGCGGCGGTGGCGGCGCTGGTGGTGGCGCACAACCTCGGCTTCCTGCTCATGTACGTCGCCGCGGCCGTCGGCTTGCACCACAGGTCACTGCACTGCTCTCTATAATTTCTTTTGTTCCCCTTTCATATTGCTACTAAATTACAAGACAAGTATGCCGGTCGCCTGCTGGTAAGCAATAAGACCGCCCATAAATAGTAGTAACACCATAGAGCACTTTTAGTTACAAAGTACTAAATGGGCCTCCACGGTGGTCGTGACACTAAGATGTTAAGTCTCATAATGCTCAGAATTTACTATGGCTACAATGTCTTTCAACCAAATCAAATCAAATCATTTATTTTTTGCTACCGAAACCAAACAGTGCGTACACGCTACTGCTTGGCAGTAAAAATAGACATTTCAATTCTAATTATAATCACTGTTACTAGCGATCATAAAATATTATAAATTGTTTTATGATTAGTCGACATACCTAGACACGAAAATTCAAAATGACACAGTAAATCAGCCCGTTTTGAATTCAGACCAAATTAAGTCAAAGTTATTCTGTGTGATCTCCGAGTAATTCCCGTAGCATACGCCCGTGGTAATGATGTGAGTGTGTTTAGAACAGCGGAGTGGTGGTGTGCGGCGCTGTCGGCGGCTCACTGCGCCGTGTTCCTGCTGGTGCCGGAGTCGCCCGCCTTCCTCGCCGCCAACGGACGCACTGACGTGAGCACACAGAGAGAATTTGTAGTTTGTTCTTAGGTGTTGGATCTCGCCACAGCTATGCTCTAAGTGACATATGTGATGTGTTGTACTGTGTACAGGAGGCGCGCTCGTCGCTGGCGTGGCTCCGCGGCGAGCCCCGCGACAGCCCGGCGCTGGACGCGGAGCTCGCCGCGCTGCCGCCGCCCGCCGCGCCCGACGCGCCCGGGCAGTCGCCGCTGCAGCTCGTCAGGGACATGCGTTAGTTTACATCACCTACATTGATTTAGAAAGAGGATGACCTTGAAACGTATTTCAATTGAGTACTATGCGGAGGTTTTTCTAGCTAGCAATGTTATAATTTCACAAAAACTGCCTAACGCTGTCCGTTACCAGTTTAGAGTTGAAGCTCAAGAAACTAGTTTCCACTTGTTTTAAAAGTGTAAATTGGTCACGTTGAGGCTAGAGCATAAAATGTGAGATGATGTTGAATATAACTGAAACTCTTCCATTTTGTATATCTCCATAACTCGCGCCTCTTCCCACTTAGAATCGACCGGCACGTTGTTGGCTCTTGCAAATGACTTGTATGAATGTATACAGTTCGAGACCGGTGCCGTCGACGCGCGTTCATCATCGCGGCGGTGTGCGTGGTGGGGCAGGAGATGTGTGGAGTGCTCACGTTGCTGCAGTTCGCAGAGCGCGTGTTCGTGATGGCGCGCGACGGAGACGCGCCCCCCACCACACCACCACCATCACCAAACCAACCAACACCAGCGGTGCCGGCAGCCGGGGGAGTAGTGGGAGCGCTCTCCTCGCCCGCCGGGCACGCTGTACTGCTCGGCACGGTGCAGCTCGTCGCCTCCATCTTCGCGCTGTATCTCGTCGAGAAGGTTGGACGCAGGGTGAGGACCTAGGATATAATGATTGAATGAAAAAATAAAATCGCTTCCTAGCCGATTTCGGCCACGGCGGCCAATCTCAACGGAGATCAGCCAGGTGCGCAGGAGATATTATAGTGCACAAGTGTGTGCGCAATACACAGGTGCACTCGCTATTCCTTCACTCTCATAGTCCGGTGAGACGGTAATCCGACGTGACCGGAGAGAGATCAGGCGCAGGACCAACGGCTTAACGTGCTTTCCGAGGCACGGGGTATCACACCGCCAACTTCCTGACTCCGAGCTGCGACTGAGTAATTTTTAAGATGGAAAAACCCAGTCACAATGTTTTTGTCCCGACCCAGGATTCGAACCCAGGATCTCAGCGCGCAAATCGTACTCGTAACGCGTACGTAATACAACTACGCCACCGAGGCAGTCGAATGATTGAATATTTAGGGCATAGGTCCGATCAATGTGCGTTGAGCTCCTTAACACAGATCAATTCCTCGATTGTTGGTGATTGTGTGTGTGCAGCGGCTCCTGGTGTGGGCGGCGGTGGTGACGGGCGCCGCGCTGGCGGCGGGGGCGGGCGCGGCGCGGTGGGGCGCGGGGGGCGCGGCGGTGAGCGCGGCGCTGGCACTGGCCGTGGCCGCCGACTCCGCCGGTCTGCAGCCCGCGCCCTACGCGCTGCTCGCGGACCTCTTCGACTATCAGGTGACGACGCTCGCGTGGGCCATCGGGCCACTTCATAACATGTTTGTAAAGTTTTAAAAAGGCAAACAGCGAACCACAATTCTAATTCTGTGCACTGTAATTTTATTCTTCTTTAAACATGGTGTGACTGAGTACAGTACCGCGGGTGCGCGACGGCGCTGGTGACGGCGGGCGGGTGCGTGGCGAACGCGCTGGAGGTGGTGGTGTTCGCGTGGGTGACGGCGGCGGCGGGGCTGGCGCCGGCGCTGCTGGCGGGCGCGCTGCTGACGCTGGCGCTGGCGGCGTTCGCGGCGCGCGCCGTACCCGAGACGCGCGCGCGGCGCCTCTCCGCCGTGTACCGCGCGCTGTGCGCCGGCCGGCCCTGCCGCGAGCACGCCGCGTGCGCTGAACAGACTATACAGTGCTCTAAAGAGACAACCTGTACTAAAGTGTGATAATAAATAGTGTTACGTTATGTGTGAATTTATTTTATGACGTTACTAACAATGAATCTTGCTAGTATTATAATAAATGCGAAAGTTTGGATGTTTGTTACATAATCACGCCAGAACCACAGTAAGTATACATATCTAGACAGTAGAATATCTTCATACAAATGATCGGAACGCGAGTGATACCTACGCGCCTCGAGTTTGGTACACATTAAGTACATTAACAGTCGCGAGTGCGCCGCGGTAACGAACGAACGGTGTGATGGTTTGGTAAGCAGTAAGCGTGCATTTTGTGAATGTTTAAATTAAATAAGTACAAGTACTTACTTAATATGGCAAAGAGCAATTATAGACTATATTGTGCTGTTTTTGGTTGTTTGAATTCTTGTCCATGTTTCCCAAAAGTATATTTAATGAAACTAATATCCGAATGCGGTGTTTTTTATACTATTAAATTTAACAATAGAGCTTTTCGTACATCTCAGTCGAGGCGCAAATATTTTTCAGTCTCAAATTTATGATGATGATGATGATGATGAAATTTATAAAGACTGGCTGCCTCGGTGGCGTAGTTGTATTACGGTACGACTGCAAGGCTGAGGTCTCGGGTTCGATCCCCGGGTCGGGCAAATTGATATTGGATTTTTCTATTCAGTATCAGCCCGGAGTCTGGAATTTGTGCCCGATATGGCGATAGGCTCGCCCCCTATCACATCATGGGACGGAATATGCTTGGCGAAAAGTGGGTGCACTAGTTGCGCCTCTGCCTACCCCTTCGGGGATAAAAGGCGTGAGCATGCGTATGCGTAAATTTATAAAGGTGTTTGTTTTTTATTAAATCTACTAATCAAAAAACACAACATGTATTTTAATTGAACACTTCTTATTTCATTCACAAAGGATTTAATTTTTTAAATAATATATTTTACAATCTCAAAACTAGAAAGAAACTAAATTATCTTAGATTACATTAAAATACTGTAGACGGGCAGCCCTATCACGTGTTTACGTACCGCGCGACTGTAGGTAATTATTTCAAGGACACGGCCGAGCAGTACTTGTAGCTTTACTTTGCCAGAACGGATGAAAATTTGTTCTAAAATTTTCATCGATTTTCGTTTATGGCTTTGTTATTTTTGGTTCTACGACTAAAAGTTGCAGGCCAAAGTCGTAGAGAATTTCATTTGCAATGAAAAATGTTTCTACAAAATTTCTATGCGACGAATAGTTTGCCAGACAAACCATAAAAACCATCTGCACCACTTTTTCCAACATGGCGACCGCAGGACAACGGTGGCGGCCCCACAAACTTGGATTTAACTTTACCCTAACCCCCCTTGACATCTAAAAACTAAAATTGCGTCCTCTGACAAATGCACGCTAAGTCCAAAAAAAATTTGCTTACATTTCAATGGACTATAGTGGGCCGCAGGTTGAGTACACGTATAGCTGCTTTGGACAATCGCAGTCGTAAACATAATTAAAATAATATGGTATATTGCTAACGATTAAAAATTATTGAGTTCACCTTTAAAATTTCTATAATTAAAATGGAAACCTATTCATACGTCCACCATTCATATACCCGACATATAATTACCAGGCATAGATGTGTAGGTACTTTGTGAGAATAATTCTCAGTAACTTTCCGTTATTTTATGGCTATTCAAGAATCGTCTGATGGAAAAACACATTACGCAACCACATCAATAGTTTGTGAGGTGGCAGTAAAAACATTCGATTCATACATTAATTGTGCTATGATTTGTGGGAATTTGGCGTCGCTAACCGCACTCGTTTTATTTATAAAACTTAATACGGAGATGAGCGAGCCGCCTGCTGGCACGCGTCACGACCCGTGAACTGAATATAGTAGATACACCATCCAGAAAACACGTATTTACAAACAATACTATGAGCACAGTCATAGTGCTCCCGAACGCATAGTGTCGGCAATTTCATAGTTTTCTTTGGCTACTTCAGCTTTATTTATCTGACAGCTAACTGGAATAAGGAAATTGTAATATTAGCCAATCACATCACCCTTATGTCTACGCACTGCGAACGCTGTCACGCCGACAGCACTGAGAAACAGACTTATTATCGCAGCTTTGCTCCGTATTTAGGTAAGCACTGCACGACACTGCACTGCGCTCATCAGCCCTACGTTCTGTGTTGTGGAAGGTCGCTCAACATGTTGCCTTGTTGCTTAGTAAATACGGTGCGACTGTAGTAATATGTTTGCTACCTGGTTGCCATGGCAACGTGCCACTGTACCTCGAGTCCAAAAAGCATTATACTACCGAAACTCGAGTCTAAAGTAAATGCTTTACAATATAACTGCATTTGTGGTCTTTGTGAACGTAGACGTAGTGTAGAGTAACACAGTACCTGAATCATACTCTAGTTGAGATCAGCTTGCATGAGCATACCACCGCTGAGTGTGTTACTATGTTCGTCACATTGTGCGACGTGAATCCAGCGTCTGCGGTGAGTATAAATAACCTCAAAACCAAAGAGTGATGGAGCCGCCCGTAGACAACTGCACGAGTGGCTCAACACGACTGAGGCGGTGCTGTAGTCTCATTGAAAACGATATAAAATATCTTATTTAGAAAAGAATAAAGAAGAAGAAAAGAAACACATTAATTATTTACTGTTGTGGTAAGAATTGACGAATGTTTGAGGATACACCCGATCATAATCCACATTGTTATCGGCATTAATTCCATGATGAAATCAATAAATACATACACACATCCACTCACGCCTTCATCCCTATGTACCGTGACGTGTGTATTCCGTCCCATGATGTGATAAGGGATGAGCCTATCGCCATAGCGAGCACAAATTCGAGACTCCGGGCTAATACTGAATTTAAAACCCATAGATATTGAGCAGAAAAAAATAATATCAGATTGCCGAACCCGGCATTCAAACCCGAGAACTCACAGCACTAGTCATACCGAGCACGAATACAACAAAGCCACCGACGCAGTCAAATAAATGAAATTATTAAAATAATATGATGGTGTTAGTGTTGAAGTGGCTTGCGATGGGTCTGCTGGACAAGCTGTCGGCGTGGCTGGGCGGCGGGCGCGCCGAGCTCACTGTGCTGGTGCTGGGGCTCGACAATAGCGGCAAGAGCACCATGCTCAACGCACTGCGCCCGCCAGAGCTGCGCGCGCAACACGTCCTGCCCACTGTCTCGCACCAACAGGACCGATTCCAGAGTATGTACGCACGTCCATATCGAAACACAAATAGTGACAACACCACAATAGCGTGTAATATTAAGTAATAGACAACTTAATTCTGGCGAGCGTCAAGTTAATCCCTCGTTGCTAAGGTTGATGTTGAGTGAGACCTTACGTGGTATTTTTTTCCTAGCTAAGTTTGACTACACAATGTGGAGCACATTATAAGAAAATCCATAATTTCTGTTACACTGCGTCCCTTGAATCGCAAGATGCCGAAGTACTTTTTTGGATGTATACTGGTTGCCTCCGCAACCGGTCTTGCTGGAGCAAGTCACTGTGACAGTTATTCAGTGGTCGCTATCGACTCAGGTTCAGACTATTTAGTAGTATCGGTGCGGTTTAAGGCAGCGTGTGTGTTGTGCAGGCGGCGGCGTGTCGTTCAGCGCGTGGGACGTGTCGGGCGCGCCGCGGCACCGCGCACTGTGGGAGCGCCACTACCGTGCCGCGCACGCCGTCATCTTCGTCGTTGACGCCGCAGACCACTTGCGACTTGGTATGTACTCACAAACACATCGATATTCTGAGCAGTGGCGGTCCTTTCATAGAAGCCGAAAAGCCTGGCTTGCCCTAAAATTATTTACCTAAGTACTCAAAATCGAATATGAAACAATAACCAACATTTTACGGTAACAAAACGCTTCGAAATAATTTTCTTTAAAATTTTAATATTCCCGCGCTACGGTTCGCTGAACCGGTTCGCCTCGAGCGCACCTAAAGACACACCACTACACCTACACACACACAACCACATCCGCGCCGTACACTCGTTTCATATTTTATACAAAACAGCTAGATGCGCACAAAATATACTTATCACTCTCTCTCTCGTTGGGTTTTACCTGGCTTTTCGCCGCCATATTTTTCTCATTCACACTAATGGATAAACTGATACCACATACGTATAGCTATAGTAAGTTTCTATAGCAATCAGTACTAGAAAATAATCCAGGCTTAATGCATTCATAGATACTGTATAAAATACAGGGTTGCCAATTAAACGAATTACCTCTAATATGGTTGCATTAATTTGCTTATTTTAATGTGTATTTTTATTTATCATGAATATGTAAAGATTTTAGTGATAACATAATTAAAATTACATATCTGATTATAATTATTTAAGGTATTGTACTATAATTTTATTTATCGATAAGTTTTTCTCACAATTTTAGCATTAATTTTGTGGTGTAATTTTGATTCCAACTAGGCAACATCAGTTATTTGTTTTCATTGTGCCGGCGATCTACATTGTGAAGTATTTGTGTTTATTAAGTGGTTTTTGAGTTATTTTAAACTTTTAAGCACAATAAAGATGAGTGAATATATTTCTTGTAATAGTTTAAAGTGAGTGAAAGTTTTTATCGGCGAGAATAAGTTAAATTTGTTAGGTTATGATGGAAAAAACAACTTTTAACGAGCTGGCGAATGGCGCGAAATGTGTCTGAAGAATCATAAAAGGTATTTAGATCAGTATACAACAAAACTTATTGTCTTATTGGATGCTCTAATACGTTATACGACTACATATTAAGTTGTATTGTTGGTGTTTCATATTTTTCTCGAACAAAACAAGTGTTTGGAATAGGTAGGTACATACAGCTGGCTAGTAAAATGATTTAATTAATCAGTGTTATCAAAAGTAATTCGAATTCACAAAAACATATGTTAAATGCATTCATTTCATTTCATAATTTCGGTAAACAGCGAATTGTAACCTGATTATCTCGTCCAATTAAATAGATACAGTAGCTGTGACGAAATTTGAAAATTTCTAAACAAAACTTGTGCGTCGACAGTAATAATGATGATTGTAGTGTTTTTACTTTTTTTTTAAATTACTTGATACAGATAAAATCTATGTAAATAGTTAATCTTTACAAGAACTTCATTTAGAAGTCGCGATGGGTCAAAATCGTTTTTAAATAAAGGTACCTAATTTCGAAAAAGTAACTAGTCGACTCGATGGCGTAGTTGTATTGCGTACACGGTTCGAACATTGTTTTGAGGCCCTGGTTCGAATCCCGGTACGGGTAGTCATTTTTATTTTTTTAGATATTGCTTTTCTTTCTTATAGTTGCACATTTTATATGTATCGGAGGTGCGAATTTTTTTTAGGTCTGCTTTGGCTTGCCCTCATCCAAAACACTAGGCACGCCACTGATTCTGAGTAGTAGCTTCTAGAGCTAGAGATGAACTTGACTACTTGAATTTGTCGACGACTGCGGACAGAGAGTGTTCTTTCCCAGGAGACCTCACCAAACTGCCGCCATATATGTGAAGTACTTCGACCCTAGGAAAGGAGCCGATATACCTTACAAACCTCCGTACATGTAAAAATCATTGTGTTTAATGCCATCTACCGGCATCATCGTGAACTATTTACATGCGTATAACAAGCAATGTCCAATATTGACTATGGGGCTAGTAAAAAGTTTCCATGTCACATGAGTCGCATTAAGAGATGTGCAGTATTATAGTTTTTATATTTAGGTGAGCTACTTTCTGTTATGTTTAACAAGTCATGTTGTGCAGTGGTGGCGCGCGAGGAGCTGGAGCTGATGCTGGCGCACCCGGACATGTTCGGGCGGCGCGCGCCGCTGCTCGTGTTCGCTAACAAGAGCGACGCGCCGCACGCGCTCGCGCCCATGCACGTCGCTGCGGGTGAGTGCCATCACCTGAATTGAACCATTGTATAGCATTTAGATTAGGAACAGCTTAGCTGTTGCGATTATGGTCTTATCAAGGTTGCCACAGGTCCAAGATTCCTCTGGCGTGTGATGGCAAAGCCCAATCAACTCTTCGTAATATCTAAGTAATTCTAGACTTGTCGTTTACCAGGCTTCTACCTTAACCAACTCGAGTAAAAAAAAACAACATTACGTAAGTCGATGATACAATGGGTGCATTAGGTACACCCTCGCGAATCTATGGAGGATAATGAGTATGTCTTGCTGCGACATCTAATTTCTAAATCTTGGTCCATATAAAGTACAGATTATACAGGTGTATCACCCGCTGATACCTCGATCATCTTCCATGAGTAAGCATATTGTGTGTTGTTCCAGCCCTGGGCCTGGAGAAGATCAGCGACCGCGCGTGGCACGTGTGCGCGTCGAGCGCGCTGTCGGGCGCCGGGCTGGCGGACGGCGTGGCCTGGCTCGCCGCACAGCTCCGGGACGCGCACGTGCCCAAGCGCAACTAGATACTACGTACCGCGACTATGAGATCTTTACCCTCAGGAATAGTAAGAGGGATGTTATCTACGACGACTATAATTGACGTTGGTTAATTTTACGCCTGTAATTTTATCAAATTGGCTGACCATTGGTTGGTGTCTTCGAAGCTCAAAATAAAATTAAGGAAAAGATTATCATAAGATTATAGAGCGTCAGCTGAACAGTTCTGAGCTTAACCAACGACCCTTTATGTATCTAATACAATATCTTAAGCTTTTATCCTGGCTCTGTAAGAGAATAATATTTTGCTATATACTCGATGGTAGTCCAGTGCAATTTGTTGAAATAAAACTACTTAACGGATTTTGGATCATAAATTTCTTTAATTTTTAGTCCCGACATTTCAAAGACGAGCAGCCTTCAATATTATAAAGCTGATGAGTTTGTTTGGTTGACCGCGCTAATCTCAGGAACTACTGAACCTATTTTGAAAATTCATTAATAGAAACCTACATTACTCCTGAGTGCTATAAGCTACTTTTTATCCCGGAATAACTTCATCAAACGGGCAGAGCCGCGAGCATCACCTAGTCAGCTTATAAACACAAACAATATCAAAGGAATGGTTTATGGGAATGGTAGTCATAATCAATGTTTATTAGGCATTCAAATGTGGTCATTTTAGATGACATAAAATAACAACAATGTTGAATTATGCCTGATCCATAAACGAGGCGGGAAACTAATAAAATTTAATTGTAACTAGCTTGCCATAACATACGGAAGAAATTATTGAATATAGAGGAAATATATGCATATTAAAATTAAAGATATTTATTGTCTCTACTCTTTCGATTATGATCAAAGCAGAAATGAGGAGATCCGTAGAAGAACGAATGTCACCGCAAAATCCTAGCGGATTAGCAATCCTGACAGTGCGCAGGGCACATAGTTCGCAGAATCGACAGCAAATGGAGCAAAAAGTTGTCGAGTCGATACCATGCATAATACCATGTTTTATCCGCGCGCGATCCAGACTGGGATATGATGATAAGATGATCCCCAAGGAAGTGTTTCCTCGTCAATACGGTTTGACTCTACATTGTAGAGCTAATGTGAAGTGTTTAACTGTTTATGTACTACCTTGTAGGACTTAGCTTGTTAAATATTAACTATTAAATAAATTTTATCGCAAATTATTATTCTATTGCTAATTTGCCTACTTCAGTTTTACGATTGAATATTCGTAATTTATTTTATAGTTCAGTATACATCAGACTGATTATAATTAAACACGAATCAGGTCTGAATGTGGGACTTTTAGTTAGATAGTGGAAGAGTGGCAATTTTGGGTCACTACGGACAATTTACGTATAATAATTTTACTTATAACATACAAAAATACTCACGCCTTTTATTTCCGAAAGGGGTAAGCAGATGCGGAACTAATGCACCCATTTTTCGTAGTGGGTATTCCAGCCCATGATGAGATAGGGGGCGAACCTCTCGCCAAATCGGGCACAAATTTTAGACTCGGGGCTAATGCTGAGGAGAAAAACCCATTATTTTCCCAGACCTGGGATGGGAATCCGAGACCTCAGATTGGCAGTCGTTTCGCGTACGCAACACAATTACACCAGGCATATTGGGTGCAGAAATATTGAATTTTTCTACTCAGGTTTACCCCGAAGTCTGGGATCTGTGCCCAATATGGCGATAGGCTCGCCCCCTATCACGTCATGGGACAGAGCACACACGGCGTAAAGTGGGTTCACCAGTTGCGCCCCTGCCCTCCCCTTCGGGGGTAAAGGCGTGGTGTGTATATGTTTGCTTTTCATATAAGTAGGGTCAAAATAATATATAATGTTTCATCATGTCATAATGACTTGTATTGACTATGCATCAATTATCACAACTCACGATACTTGGCATTTTCATTTATTCCCAGACCGTATTAAGTAACAACGTATTTACCACATTTTTACCCGACTGCGAAAGAAGGAGGGTTATGTTTTTCGAGTGTATGTATGTATGTATATGTCTTTGGCACACCCTACAGCCTAAACGGCTTGTCGTATTTTTATGTGAGTGGTATCAATAGATTCGTCTTAGTCGTGAGAGTGACACTGGGTACATCAAAATAAAAAAATAAACAATATTAATGATTTTTGGGGGCAAAAACTGATCTCGAAAAAAAAATGTTTTCAAAATACATCGAGTGTGGTATCAAAATATAGATTTTTTAACGGTGATTACGAATATATATTATATAATTTATATGTTTTATTGGAGTTTGGGATAGGAAATGCTAATAAAGGTGCTTGAGAATTAAAAGGATGGAAATAAAACAATATATTTAAGAAAAACAAAAAACCCGACTGCGTCAGTATCTACAATCTTTATTAACTTCATTGAAGAACTGAAAAGATAGAAACAAGATTTTAATTTGAATATTTTGTTTTGGTTTTGATTAATCTTAGTTAACAGTGTTCACAAACGCAGTCGGAGGCATCTGCTCACTCCGAGATTTTGTTGCTCTACCTATATTCACCAACCAAATTATGAGAAGTGAGCGTGTTATGTTTTTTTTTATGTACCTGTATGAAGAGATGAGCATTCGCTTGGTTGATGTTAAGAGTCACAATTGCCTATTTATAATAGCAAAACCGCACAGAACTATTTATTGCACACCGCATTTCATCTCGCATCTCTCAGTAATAACCTGCGCCACACTGTCCTTCACACAATTACCCATTGCTGCTTCTTGGGCACCGTTGTTTCATCCATGGTCAAGTAAAGTTAACGGTCTTATTACACTGGACAAGCACGTATTGCTTTCGCCTCGCTGTGAATTTTATTGCAATTCTCCAGTGTGATAAGAACCTTGACATTATATATAATGTTAAAACCACGGATGAAAAAGTAATTAGTAATTGATGGTCGCGCTATTCAGTTCATTAACACAAAAATAAAAAACAATATTACTTAATTTGTAAAAAAGAAGTTATCGTGGCCAGTTCCACGAGGCTATAATTACTAAGAATAATTTGTATAATACTTAGTAAAGTTTGTGTAGATTTGAGTCTATGGCCGCGCTGCAGAGGCGTCTGTCCGGACCCGCCCCGGGAACAAAGGAACGGTGACGTCATCGAGGACATGAGCTCACGCCTCTCGTGACTTCACACCTCCTTTGTGCCGCAAACAGCTCCGATTCAAATTGCGATTGCACGACTTGCAGTTATTTCACCCTGGAGTCTGCATTACTCCTTGTGAAAGGAGTTTGCTATTTGTGGTAATAAAACGCCATAAATTCAGATTTCACACACACACACACACACACACTCACGCCTTTCGTCCCCGAAGGGGTAGGCAGAGGAGCAACTAATGCACCCAGTTTTCGCCGTGCGTATTCCGTCCCATGATGCGATAGGGGGCGAGCCTATCGCCATATCGGGCATAAATTCCACTTCCAAGACTTCGGGCTGACACTGGATAGAAAAATCCAATATCACTTTGCCCGACCCGGGGATCGAACCCGAGACCTCAGCACTGTAGTCGTACCGTAACACAACTACGCCACCGAGGCAGTCGTCAGTCGTTAATAATAATATTGTTACGCGCGCTAATACTCGCGGATAGTAGCGCCACCTATTGGCTAGAAGTGGGACTATCCGAATGTGGAAAGTTCGGCGATAGAACATTCTCGATGTTTCCAGAATGATGTGGAAACGTGATAATTGACCTATATTTGCGAGAGAGGTTCCGACCATTCTGGATCTTTCGAGAATGTTCAACAAACTATGATGGTACTTGTGGCCAAGTATAAAAGGCAGCTCGCGGCCACCGCCGCGCATTCAGTCTTGTTTACGAGGCGATCAAGAGCGAGCGATAAGCGGACTACGAGCGATAACTTCGAAGCGAATATCGTGAATTGTGATTTGTTGTGAACGTGTAGTGAGTGACTATAATAAATGTATTTGAATATTGTAGTATCTAGTGCAGCTTTTTCGTTAGTTTACTTGTGGTTTTGTGCTAATAAAATCCTAATTGGTGCTTTTATCGCAATACCGGCGTTTTAATTGTTTATACCGAACCCCAGCACGTAACAATATATATAAGTATTTAAAATTAAAATACGTATATATTATGTAGCGGCGATAGCCTAATTGGGAGTGGAACGGACTGCCGAGACGAATGTCCGCAGGTTCAAAACTCAAGTGCACACACCTCTGACTTTTCTTAAAAGTTATGTGTGTATTCTTTGTGAATTATCGCTCGCTATAACGGTGAAGGAAAATATCGTGAGGAAACCTGCACGGTTGGAGGGCGTGGTGGACTAAGGTCTTAACCCTCTCAGTTGTAGAGGAGGCCCGTGCTCAGCAGTGGGCAGTATATAATACAGGGCTGGTATGAATGAATGAATGAAATATTATTAACTTACAATTGCGATATAAATGCGAATGTTTCTGTAGATGCTCGGACATTATATTATGTTTGGTTGTATGTTAGAAGTAAACGCAAACAAATTAAATTCCGCACACAGACCATAACAAAGTCTCATAAAATATAATATTGGAATATATATAATTTCGGTTATACAATTCAGAGTATAGATATTGTAGCGTTCAAACTGAGTAAAATTGGTTTGTTAAACAAAACACATCGAATGTATCGGATAACGATGCGCACAGCGCCGCGGTGTCACTTCGGCTACAATTTGGAAGTAATCGGTGGCAATGCACATGTAAAACGATGAATATAATGTACATCAATGTACAAACGATTCTTTTAATGTTAATATTCGTGTTTTATTGCTGATATGATTTTGCTGATATTATCTATGTACAAACTAATTGCAAAAAAATTGACTCTTGCCGTTTCCATGACGTGCAATAGTCGCTGATCGAGCTATATTTGACGTCACTCCTCATCAAACATTTTTTGTCGCACGGGTAAATACAATGAGTCATATTCTCATGGTAAGTAGTTACTACCAACTACAAAAAGCTATGTTAAAGAAAAACTTTGCCTTTTAAAAAAGGAATGTAAGCATTTTGTTTGGTTTTAAGCGTACCAATGATGATTTTAATATCTACCGTATGAAATGCAAGCACAACGATACTCCTTTGAGGTTTAACATCGAGCCAAGACATTTATAGTAGCTGGCTGCAGCGCAGCTTTAACACTTACACTAAGATCTGTGGCGACGGCTTGTATTACCCGCATGCCGGCATTACGGCTTGTAAGCCACTGCGGGTCAGCTTCGTGCAGGATTTGTCGGTGGGAAGAGACGTGTGATACTGACTTAGCAGTGTGACCGTGTTTGGCAACTTATTAGTCAAATCATCAAACTTTGTGCTAATATTAACTTATCTTAGGGCATGTTTTACAAGTTTCAAATACATTTTATTTGACCGTTATCGTATTAAACAGTTTATGTAGATAGTACTCATTTTATAACTATTTATTTGGGAACATAGATTGGAGTCGGACTTTTGTATTTGGTCGGTTTATAAATTTATGTGATGAATAGCATTTATCAGCAAACGTTCAAATAGGTCCTTAATCTTATATCTTAATTATAATGTTTTTGACAACATTTGGTTATTTGTTAGAAGTAAACGCAGATTTAATGAACTTACAATGAACTTAACCTTGTATTATAATAGTAAGTAGGAAAATTGACACAAAAACGTTTTAAATCATCGTTTCTCGGTGTATGTAATCTTTACGGTATAAATGGGTGTAAACGACGTTTTATTTAGAATAGAGTGTCACATTATTGTCTTATTATTTATTTACAAAGTTAATAATACCAGGGTTAGTAATAGTTTAACAAGAACTTTCGAAACACTTGTCGGATAAATTGTTCTTAGATTGATTTAAACTTCAACCGATATTTATTAGGAATACTCCACTCAATACGATGTGAAAAAACTTAGGATGCAAATAAATGAATTATCTTTATAAATAATACATGTAGTAGGAAAGTAACTATAGGTCATTGAGGTCAAAGAGTCATATATTGAGAAGAGTGAAAAGTATATTTAATTGTGATTCTATAAGCATTCAGTATCAACAGCACGTTTCCAATATTTTTTTTTTTTTTTTGTCCCTGACTATTCTGCCAGTAGCCTGACGAGGGTCGGCTTTTCTGGCCACACCGGACTTTAGGGTGAACGCTGGCGCGCTCGCAACCCTGGATTTAAGCAACCATGCTGAGGGCAACCCACTAACGGGTTACGAACCTCGGCTCAGGACGGTCGCTGAGGGGAGAATATGAGACATTCAACGATTAGTGGGGGGGAAGGATTTTTACCTAATCCTATCAGTTCGGGTTGTTTACATCGGCACCCGGGCCGGAACTGTCATGGGGGTCGGGAGGGCGACGGGGAACGCGGCGAGGTCCTCGACGGCGAGGACGGAACTGCGGTCTTGTGGAGTGTAAGAGTTTTAAAAACTCGTTTTTCTCACGAATTGCCAGAGTTATTTCGTCCTCTGGATCTGTTAGAACTGAACGCGGCCGTCTCCATTTGGCGCGGTCAAATGGAGTATAAATTGACGCTTTGCGGATGAGCGTATTGGTATGTTTTTCCGCCCGATCGAAGTAGCGTTTGCTGATGTTGTGCATGAAATGCCTGATGGTCGGCATGTTGGTGTCCACGTGGAGGTTGCGATTGCGAACGTACCACGGGGCACCAAGAGCGTGTCTGAGAAATTTGTTTTGCAACACCTGCATACGCTTCAGCCGAGCGGGCGGTACGTGAGCGAATACGGGTGACGCGTACGTCATTATGGGCCTAATGCACGCGGTATATATCCTAATCTTGTTGCGGATGGACATTTTACTTTTTTTGTTTGTGAGCCAATGCAATTGACTCATCGCGAATGCGGCTCGCGCGCGTACCGCGTTTACGTGTGGCAAGAAGGTCAACTTCTGATCAAGGATCACTCCTAAATATTTGGCTTTGTCCTTCCAGGGTATGACCTGGTCGGACATGCGGACTGAGGTGCGAGCCACTTGGACCCTCGTTTTCCGAGTGAAAAGGATGGCCTGGCTCTTGGTGGGGTTGACGGTGATTCGCCATTTGCGGAACCACTCACCGAGCTGGTCGGCGGCGGTCTGCAAAATGCGCACCACTTGGTCAGGGTCTCTACGTGAAGCGTAGATTGCTGTATCGTCAGCGAAGAGCGCCAGATGGGCGTTCTTCGGTTTCGGGATGTCGCTTGTGTACAGCGAGAAAAGAAAGGGGGAGAGGGCGGAGCCTTGCGGGACTCCGGCCGTGATGGAGTGTCGGGAAGAAAGAGTTCCCTCCACGCGATATTTGAATCCACGATTCGACAGGAATTCTCGTATGATGTGCACGAGATGTGTGGGCACGTTGAGAGTGTACAGCTTGAAGAGCAAGCCGTTGTGCCACACCCTGTCGAATGCTTTTTCAATATCGAAAAAGATAGCGCCGGTTGGCATGCCGACGCGGAATCTATCATGAACGTGCTCCGTGATGCGGAGCACCTGGTTGACACAACTGTGCCTGGTGCGAAAACCGAACTGTTCAGGAGGGATCAAATTATTATTATGGGCGACGATTTTGAGGCGGTCGAGGACGATCCGCTCGTAAATTTTGCCCAGAGTGCTAAGCAGGCTGATAGGCCTGTAGGAAGATGGCTCGAATGCGGGTTTTCCCGGCTTATGGATGCCTATCACAACTGCCTCCTTCCAGTCCTCTGGGAAGAGGCAGTTAAGAAACGCGGCGTTATAGATCGCGGTAAGGATTTTGACCAGATGCTCCGGGAGCATCTTGATCATGCGAGTGGGTATCCTATCGCCCCCGGGGGCCTTACGACGTTTGAGTGCCTTGATCAGATCGATGACTTCTTCGATTGTCACCGGTGCAAGGGGATCGGGCGGCGGCGGGTCGACGTCCGGGTCGACGTTGACGATATCGTTTGTCGGTCGCGAGTTAGAGATCGGCGGTGGCCGGACCGCGTTCCTACTTTCGACGAGTGAATTAACCGCAACAAGATGGTCGTGGTCTACTGGTATCGTTGAGAGAGAGCATTGAGACTCCAGACTGCAGGCCAGCAGTTCCGCTTTCTCGTCGTCATCAAACGCCGGCCGTTGATTCGGACGATTGAGCGGAGGCATGGAGGTCACATCGTTTCTCCTGAAGGAACGACACAGTTGCCAAAAGGCCTGATGTGTCGGGTCGAGTTCTGCTAGGCGAGATTCCCATCTCGAATCGACGACCTCTTTTATGCGACGTCTCACCTCACGTTGGAGGTAGCGCGCAAGATGTCGTCGTTCCGGGGTGGGGCTCGTCGCGCAGGCTCTGAGCGTAGAGTTACGCACCCTCACCACCCATCGCACGTCGTCGGGAAGTTGCCATTGACTGTGAACAGTCTCCGGCACCTTCTCGGAGCTTTCGCTCAGGACGTTTTGCAGGTGGTTAGTGAAGGAGCGTATCGCGTCGGTCGTTTCCTCAGGAGTCACGATGTTGGTCGGAATCGCGGAAAGATCTGTGGATGAGGTGTCCGCGAGTTTAGTGCCTAGTAGGCGCCAATTCGTTTTCACCTTCATCGGGACATTAGGACCTGTGTCTGTTGGACAGTTTTGGGGGACTAGATCTAGGATCACAGGTCTGTGGTCAGAGTCTAACTCTTGTAGCACTTGCATGGAACGCACGCGAAGGCTTACGTTCCTTACGAGCGCTATGTCGAGTATGTCGGGTCGGTGGTTGTCAACATGGCTATAGTGGGTAGGTTCAGAAGGAACCAGTATGCTCATATCTATTGTTTCAAGACAGCTCTCCAGGGCGGCACCTCTCCCAGTGGTCGAGTTGCAGCCCCAGAGAGTGTTCTTGGCGTTGAGGTCCCCCGCCAGAATGACGGAGTCCCCCATTTCCAATAGGGTCTTGAGCTCATCGGAGTGAAGCTCCTTAGAGGGCGAGAGATAGGCCGATATGATGGTGATCGGCGGATGTCCTGTCATAGCTAGCCTGCAAACTGAAGTCTCAATGTTCCTCAAGCTATCTGGGGGGTCTAGTGGTATGCAGTGCAGGGACCTTTTGAAATAAATGAGGGTGCCACCAAACGGGCCGCTGGTACGATCGTTGCGTACCAGGTTGAAATTGGGGATATTGGGACTGCGATGGGCGGGTTTGAGGAACGTTTCCTGGATGAGGAAAACGTCTAAGTTGTTTGTGCGGACAAAATCAGAGAGTTCGGCTCGCTGGCCGTGAATACCGTTGATGTTAAAAAACCCCACTCTGAGGGAGCGAGGTTTGGTCCGTTTAGGGGGATGCACTGTGCTGTTGTTCGCCATTTATGATGACGACGGAAGGCGCACAGCGTTGTTGATAGCCCAGTAAATCTTATTCTGGGTCTGATAAATTTCCGCGAGGATTATATGCTCTTCGTCCCCAGAGCGGGAGAGGAGAGCGGAGAGTTCGGCAATTTTGCCGTGGAGACGCATGATCTCCGGAGAACATAGAAGGGCGGAGACTGTTTCCGCAGAGTTTTCTGACGCCGACGTCGTCGCCACCTGGCGGGTTGCAGGATGGGGTTTGGGTTTGGGTTTGGTTGGAGTTGGCTGGGCTGCCTCCGAAGGGGGAGCCGCGGTAGCCGAAGGGGACGGATGAGGGGGTTTTGGAGTTGTGGCCGGGGTGGCGGGAGTGACTCCGCCGTGGGCCTTGAGACGGGGGTCCGGGCGTGCCGTGGGTGGGAACCACGGGTTTCGCACCGGAGCAGGTGCCAGCTTGAAAGCTGGTGGAGCGGCCTGAGGGGCTAGAGCTTTAGGAGCTCTGGGCTGTTTTTTGGGGGCCCTAGGGCACCCGCGGTAGTTGGCGGGGTGGCCCGTCTGCCTACAGTTAGTGCACGAAGGGGGCTCCGTGCACTGAGTCCTATCTTTGGGACGGGGGCACTCTAGTGTGCCATGTTCGCCGAGGCACTTGACGCACCTGGCCGGGAGGCGACAGCCACGGGAATTGTGGCCGTATTTTTGGCAGTTGTGACACTGCCCTACCTGACCTGACTTATGGGGGGTTTCGACGGTGAAGCCGCCTAGCCCTGAGATATCTTTAATCTCGAAAAGACGTTTAACGTCGTCCGAGGATTGTAGGATGGCGAGAACCATCTCATATTGAATTCCCGGCCGGGAGGCACGGGATTGACGGTGCATCCTGTGCACCTCTAGGACCGAAATGCCCTTCTCAAGGAGACCATCCTTGACCTCTTGGGCAGACATTTGAACGGGAATCCCCCGGATGACGTAGCGGAAGCGACGTTCGTCCGGGAGAGCAAAAGTGAAATAATGATATTTCCTGGAGTCCAGGAATTTGGTTAGCGCTCTATGGTCCGCGATTGAGGCGGGCTGTAGAGCGAGAAGCTTATGGATTTTGTTCCATGAATTGGACGCAATGTTGATGTGCTGCCGGCGCAGCTCAACGAAAATGTCTTTGATGGTGAGGTTGGAGGGCAACTGAAGGTTCAGTCGCGGGGGCTTTTTGGCCTTAGGTTGGGAAGGTGGCGGCGGTGGCGACGACGTTGACGCCGATGCGGGGGGCGCTGAAGGCGCGGATGGCGCTGAGGGCGCAGAGGGCGAAGAAGGCGCGGGAGCGTTAATGCTCCTTTGTTTCTTCCTCCTGTTACTCTTGACGGTCGTGAATCCGTCATCGTCGTGTTCCGACGCTGAGGATTCCGCCCGCGAGTTGCAGGGGGATGAAGAAGTCGAGGGCGAGATTGGTCGTTTGACCGCGGTGGTAACGGGGGTTAGGGCCGTCAAGTCAGGGTCCATGTCCATCTCGACGGACTCAACGGAGCCCTCCGAGGTCCCGGACGTCCCGGAGGAGGTCGAGGTCCCGGACGACTCCGAGGTGTCCGACGATTCGGACGGTTCCCTGGCTTCACGTGCCATAGCGATAATGCAGTTTCGGACCTCTAGGTCCGATCGAAAAAGCTCCTTGATTGTCTCCATCAACTCCTTTTTTGAGTAGATGGGGACAGTCGAGGACGCGGTAGTAGGGGCGCAATTTGCGGTTTCGGCTAACCGCTCGGCACTAGGGTCCATAGGCCCGGAGTCAGCCATTTTGGCGGCTGATACCGAGCCTATAGTTTTAGTTTTTGGGGACCGCGTGTGCGTTCACTATCCCCGGGTGTGTTTTCCGCCTGTCAAAGAACGCACAAGAAACCAGGCGGCTATCACACAAACGTTCGGTCGCGGATCGCGGGCGCGGTGAATGAGTTTACACTACGTCCCCGGGTGGGTGTGCCCGGGGGTGAGTGCGTGTGTGGCCCTCCTCGCCGGGTATAGGCGAGGGGGGGTGTACTTAAATTAGGTGTGCCCTAAGCTTGTACTCCCTTTTGCCAGTCTTATTGTGCAAAGAGGGTTCCTAACAGTCCGTGTACCGTAAGCGGTATTGGTCCGAGGACCGCACGCTCAACCGATACACGGGATGGATTTGTGGGAAGGGTAAGGTAGGGAAGGCGATATGCGGTGGAAACTGTGGTGTGTCTCCACAGCCTCCAAACCCGCACCCGTCCGGCTTTGCTTTGCCCTGAAGGGGCGCAGCGCGTGGCCGGGTCACCGCTAGCTCGGCTTGTTCACACCGGTAGGTTAACCACCGAGCTAGCAGCCCTGAAGGGGCAATAAATACTTTTGGCGTGACGTATGGGCACCCAACCCAACCCTGTCCTGAGAAGGACGCGGTTTAGCCCGAAAAGCTTTCAGGTAGCAATAGGACAATAGTCCTATTGTTCCCCGTCGGCTTTGGCGCGTAGCGAGGTCGCTACTATCCGACCGAGCAGGTACCCGGAGGGAACAATGTGTGCCACAGCTGGCGCTATGGCAAACAATAGGTCCGTCCGAGTCGGCTGCTCAAGACGGAATGTGAATGACGTTTCCAATAACCTCACCGTGTTGAAATGTAATCAGCGCTCGCGTGCGGCAGCGCGCGGCCCGTGCTGGGAGCCACACGGCACGTGACCACGGCGACCCAATCAAACTCACTCCGGCCTGTGTCACGCGCCAGGCAGAGGTACAAACATCTCACTAGCTCTTGTAACCTATCTACAACTACAACGAACGACGACAAACTAGTCTTTGGGAATAGTAGGTGTTTTAAAGCAAAAAAATATTTGGAAATATTAAAAAATGAAGTGGCCGGTAGCTTAGTTGGGAATAGAACGGTCTGCCGAGACAATGTCCGCAGGTTCAAACCCAAGGCACACACCTCTGACTTTTCGAAGTAACGTATGTATTGTTTATCAATTATCGAACGCTTTAACGGTGAAGGAAAACATCGTGAGGAAACCTACATACCTGAGAATTCTCCATAACAATTTCGAGGGTATGTGAAGTCTGCCAACGCACTAGGCCAGCGTGGTGGATTAAGGCCTGACCCCTCTCAGTAGTAGAGGAGGCCCGTGCTCAGCAGTGGGCAGTATATAATACAGGGCTGATTGCATTGTATTGCATTAAAAAATTGGCCACGTATAAACAAGTTTGAAGGAAAGACATTGTAGCCAGTATAACTACTGGACATAATGAGACTTAACATCTTATGTCTCAGGATGACGAGCGCAGTGGAATGCCACACAGTACTTTGTAAGTCAAGGTGCTGGATGGTATTGCTACTGTTTATGGGTGGTCGTATCGCTTGCCATCAGGCGAACGGCAAGCTCGTCTCGTCATTCTATGCTACAAAAAAAAAAAGTGGAACCTTAATGGTGCCGCCACAACTTTCTTGATATTTTCGTATCATTCTGATTAGAATAAAGGGCTAATCTATCGTAGTGATATCGGACATAGAAAGCGTAAACAAATCATGTATATTTCCAATCGAGACCCAACACAGTTAATCTTGTCGAGTGGAAATCTAATTAGTGTTATAGGGAGATAGGAGACAAATAAATGAATACCCCCATCAGAAACCAACATGATCGTAACACAACTCTATGATTTTGTGCCTTATGGACGAAAAAATACGTATTTTTTATCTAACTACACCCAAATCCTGATAAATAACGCATAAACATATTAATGTCTTATGGACAAATAACCGAAGGCTTTTTAGATTTCGGCTTGTCATCTACAGTGCCATGGATCCGCCAAGCCTGACGCTATGTGACCACTTATTAATATTCATACTGCACGTGTTCACATTTGATTTTACAAGCCATTGAATTAATCACCGTAAGGATAGATATAAAGTGGTGCTTTCATCTCTCAAAGATAAGATGAGGCGTCACGATTGCACATAGACAATAAAAGCAAGTAATTAGAAATTTTGTATTTCTAATTCTACTCTACATGACACTCTACGGTGCTCCTTACCAATAGATGTTCGGCATCATATATTATACGGCTACAATGCCCCTAAAAATGTAGCAAAAAGTGCTTACACACAGCTTAAGTGGAAATTCTCTCGGTAAATGAAATGAGTATGAATTTGATTAAAATCACGGATCGATTTTAATTAACAGCGAGCGTTAAGCTTGCGTTAAGCAAGTGATGATGAGCGCGAGGAGCCGCCTGCCGCGGCGTCCTGCGGCACGTCGACGGCGCCACGCGGCAGTCCTGCTCGGCGCGCCCGGGACGCCGCCGCGCCGCACTCGCGCCCCACACGCGCCGCACACGCGCCGCCGCGACGACCGCGCCGCGACGCGCGAGTTAACACGTGCGTGTCGACAGTTGCCGGTCAGGGAGTACACGATGTTGGTTTAAAACTATTATTAATAAAAATAGTTATCGCTTTATGTTAGCATTTTTAAGCTGTAAATAAAATAGCGCTTTTAAAGTTAGACTTCAGAAACTTATAAAACAAAAGTGTGAGTTGTTAAAGTTTTGTTTTCGAGATAGTGCGGTGACAAGTGGTAGTGGTCACTGCTGCATGTACTGCATCTGAAGACAATGTAAGTTTAGAGATAAAATTATAATAAATTGTCGAACTAAATTTAAGTTAATTACTCGTGCTAAGTAGATGTTAAAATGCATAGAGCTTCTGATTAAGAAAATAATAATAAAGAAACTTTGTTTACTATTACGTAAGTATTGAATTTTAAGTTTAAGATCTTTGAGATTTTCGCGTAAAAGAGAGTTAAAAGTTAAAAGTTGCTAAAATCATCACGTGATTAAAGGACGACCCCTTAATAAAACGAGTGTTAACTCTGTTATCCTGTTATGGCAGCGACTGAAATCTACTTATCTAAATATAGTGTAGCTCAAATATCATCTCAAACGTAGCACGCGGCAGTTCAGAAAATTATATCAGCCTTATTTGATGACTCCGGAACACGTGTTGCCAGCAAAATTACTTACGTTTTAATTTAATTATTTATGGATCGGCAACGGAGATTACGTTATTTACGTTGTAGAGGTCAACTAAGGCATATAATATACAGGAATAAATACATTATGTGTTTCGTGCTACGCAACGTATTTTTATTGATACGTCAAGCAATGACCTACCACACTTTGTTTTTTATTTACGGCACAACGGCATACAAACAAGTGTACCTCCTAAAGTTAAGTGATACCTCTTCCACACACTGTTGCCAGATGACCCCAAAGAAATCCCCCCTAAACACAGAGGAGAGGTCTCGGGAAATTGCCTGTTTTGGCAAGAAATACACTATAGTCTCATGGTTTGAAAGTAAACCCATCAAAAACCCAAGTAATTGTCATCGGCAGCCTCAGACTGATATCCAGAATAGATTGGTCACAACTTCCTCGAGTGAGTTGTGATGGTACAACGATCCCTTTCAGCGACACTGTAAATAATCTTGGGTTGTACCTGGACAAATGCCTAACCTGAAGTCCTCATCTTCAATATTTTAGACGTAAGCTTTATGCGTCAGCGGAATCCTTGAGGAGGTTACGTAACTTCCTACCTATTGCCACCAAGATTACGTTGGTAAAGTCCCTACTCCTTCCGATCCTTGATTATGGTGAAGCCAGTTATATAAATACCACTGAAGAACAACTTAATAAGCTTGAGCGCCTTCAAAATTTTGGTATCAGATTCATTTGCAAATATGATCACATGTCTGAGTTCTGCACTAAGCTCAAGTGGTTACCTATTCGCCTTCGCCGGAATGCCCACATACTTTCCCTTTTCTATTATATTTAGTTTATTCCTCTTGGTCCCACATATCTCAAATCTAGGTTCCAATATCTTCGCGACACGCATGGGTGCTCCCTTAGATCATCAGAAAACTTGATATTGGAGATGCCGACGCATACCACATCATTTGTTGATAAGTCTTTTACAGTTTCCGCTATCAGGTTATGGAATACATTGGCAAGATCTATAAGACGCGCGCAATCACTAGCAGTCTTTAAAAAACGGGTTAAAGAACACTATCTCAACCTATAAAAATTAACACATGTAAGACATTGACGATTATTTCTTATTTATATCACTTTATGTCATAATTATATGTTTATGTGTAAACATTATATAAATATATATATGTGTGTGTGTATATATACATTGGGTTTGTATGTATGTAGAGATATATTTATGTGCTTTCATATATTTTGATTTGTTTCTTTCTTCTTCTTGATTAATTAGTTACTGACATGTATGTCATGAACTACCCTTTTTCGCTACTTCTCTTATTCTCGATCCCATGGTTGTCTGTAAGAGATTGCGATAAGACCGCCATTTGTACCACCTCTCTGCCTTTATCATGTAAAATACTGTAAGTTGTGATGTACAATAAAGTTATAAATAAATAAATATATTTTGCTCTCAATTGAATAAACTGCTCCCCACCAAAAGCACCCCCAAATATCCTTCCCCAATTTCCCCGCATCGCGTTAAAAAAACTCCAAATTGGGGGAGAAACCACCCATCTAGCAATGGTGCATAAACACCCACAATATCAGAATAATCACGAATGCGCTGCCGGCACTATGAAACGAATAAGACAAAGGGAAAGGACGGGAGTGGATGGGAGGGGGAAGGATCTTCTAACAGTCGGACTCACCATACAAAACGCAACAGCAACACTGAAGGATTCGTTTTTTTAATACGGTCACGGCTAAATAACCCCACTGCACCTGATGGTAAGCGAAGAGGGGTCCGGATAGAGTGCCGACGAGCGATGATTATCCCTCGTCAGTCGACACAATTATGCCGGCCCGTTTGATTGTTCGTTGTTTCAATAACAATAAATAAAATTGTGTGTTAATTAATCTCGCGTGCTAATTATATCAGGAGTGCGGTCCGGTGACACGCAATATTCGGTCGCGCCGGCGCCGCGTCACGTGTTAAGCCCTCGTTTGTGGCGCTTTTAATTTATGTTCGCGAAGTTCCGGAACCCATCGACGTATTGGATTATACCATTAATTGTATAGGGGCTTACTTATAAACGATATTATATTGCGCCGCTTCTTTCTTTATTGCTTTTATGTGATATTGATATCTGTGCATGTTATGGATGATTTCTATTATCTTCAAGTAAAATTGTATTCTATTGTTTCCCCATTTTTTTTATTGCATTAAATGACGAGACGAGCGTGCCGTTCGCCTGATGGTAAGCGATACGACCACCCATAAACAGTAGCAACACCATTCAGCACCTTGAGTTACAAAATACTGTGTGGCATTCCACTGCACTCGTCATCCTGAGACATAAGTTGTTAAGTATCATTATGTCCAGTAGTTACACTGCACTACTACAACAATGTCATTCAAACCAAAACACAACAGTACATTCACCCTGCTGCTTGACGGTAGAAATAGACATTGCGGTGGTACCCACCCAGACGGACTCTTACATATGAGACACCTACCACCAGTAAAACCGCTCAGCGCTGCAGTATCAGTCAGGCTGGTACTGCGGTAAGGAGCTGAATAAGGGTTCCCATTGTTGGCACAATGAAAGAAAGAGAGAAAGAAACACATATTTATTGGTCACAGCTTATGACGACGTACAAATGACTTAAAAAAAATATATATTATATAAAATGTTACAAAAAAAAAGTAAATAAAGATTGCACGTCGCATCGTGGCTGTGACAAGTAGGTGACCACTCAGCATAATGTTGTACTGCGGCGTGAGCCACAGCACAACGCTGGTTTTCAGTGGTCACCTTGGGTGACGTGCGGACGCCAGCTGTCTTTAGGACACTTAGTAGTGCGTATAATTGTGTAATGAGTATAATTGTGTTATATTGCTTTATATAATTTTGTTTTTCTCACATTTTATTGTACATGTTATACTGTTAGTGTCCCAAAAATAAATCATTTTCTTTCTTCTTTCTTACATAAAAAAATACAAAATGCAAATGTGAGAATATGGGTTCCTCTTGTTGACTGTCCTTTGCAATATTCCCACTGACTCTCAAAAGGTGCAAAAAAAAGTTCAGACGTGGTTAATTTATGAGTCTATATTATTAATCAATTTACACAATTACATACAACAGATACTATATAAAATGTGTACGGTACCGTTAAGTGCTAAGTACTAAGTGCCTAGTGCTAATGTGGTGCGTGACGGGGAACGACTGACGACCGCTGGCGAGCGAGCTCCCGCCCAGCTAAAAAACGTAAATTCACCAAATTATATGAAATACATACAGTGTGTCCCTACACAAATTACATATTTCTAATTTCATAAAACCCACAATCCACAAATGTGAATTTTTTTTTACTGTGTAGATAATATGTTTTGACAAAATTCTTAATGTAGAATTGTTGCAGCACACGCTTTTTGCTAGGCGCCACGACAGCCTATGAAAAAAATTCATGATTTTGAAATGCAAGTATTGCAGAGATTTTCACAGTACAATACTTTTAATTTAAAATAAAAGATTATAATTACAAGTATCAAACTGAAAATACCAATGCTTAAACACCTCTGCAGAAACAGACAAAGATGAACTCTCGCAAACAAAACTACCACCTATTCTGTGTAAAGAAAAGCGCAGAGCCCCATATAACTAAGGGAAACATTACAAGTTCATTTCCTCTCACTAATTGGGCTCTTTGTAGGAAATAAACAGAAATATTAATAACAGGAAAACAAGCCAGCTAGAGACACAGTTTCGCAAGTAGTTTTTGGGATATTAATATTAAAACACAGAGCGTGACAAGTTATGTTCTGGTTTGAATGAGCATATTTGTAGACATATATTATTTATGTGTTATTATGAAGTCCTAAAGTGGACGATAGCCTAGTTGGGAATGGAACGGTCTGCCGAGACAATTTCCGCAGGTTCAAAACCCAAGGCCACACCTCTCACTTTTCGAAGTTACGCGTGTATTGTATATTAATTATTGTTCGCTTTAACGGTTAAGGAAAACATGGTGAGAAAACCTACATACTTGAGAATTCTCCATAAGAATTTCGAGGGTATGTGAAGTCTAATGATTCCTTATGTTTACGCGAATGTTAGACATTGAAATTAAACTATTATAACGGATTTTATCGCGGTTTTTTATTTAATTTTTCTCCCGACGTTTCGAAGGCTTTGCAGCACTTCGTGGTCACGGGGCGGACTGAGGTGTTGGTGGTCCGAAAAGTTAGTGTTACAAATTACAATTATACAATTTTAAGATGTTAGTCATTGTTTGCGGTCCGGTCTACGCAGAAAGAGCTCACAATGTCTTGAGGTCTGGCAGCAGGTCTTTTGGGGCCCGATTTAATAAGATGTATTACCGGGTCCCAGGCTTGTGCAAGTTTCCAACCATCTTCTCTATTGAAATTAGGATGTTTTTTGATTTCAATAGCCTCGCTCATCATCCTAGGCAGGAATCGGTGTTCTTTGGGAAGGATTTGTGGCTTGTCGAATCTAAGGTAATGGTTGGAGCCTTCTTCTGAGTGTTCAGCTACTGCAGACTTCGTAGAGCGTCGGTGTTTAACATCAGCTATATGTTCTTTTACCCGGGTCCCTATATGTATTTTTGTTTGTCCAATATAAGAGAGGCCACAGTCGCAATCTATCTTGTATACGCCCGGTTCTTGTAGAGGCATATGGCACTTGACAGGTGGTAAAAATTTACTAATCTTCTTAGGCGGCTTAAAATAAGTTTTTATGGAAGCACGCTTCAGGATGTAGCCAATCTTGTCGGTGACTCCTCTTACATAAGGTAATACAACTGGGACACGATCAACTGTGGCTGGTATCACTCGGTTTGGAACTGTTCTGTATTATATACTGCCCACTGCTGAGCACGGGCCTCCTCTACTACAGAGAGGGGGGCTCGCGGCTTCGCCAGCGTGAGTCCTTTCCCGCTACAAAAGATCTTAAAAGCAGCACGACACCGGCGCCATCTACTTAAAGAATGGGATAAGAAATATCCTTTATTTCCTACGGCAGTAAATTATCGGTATAAAAATAGCCTATATGTTAATCCAGGACATGATATACCCGTGTGCCAAATTTCATCCAAATCCGTTCAGCAGTTTCTGCGTTTACTTCTAACAAACATCCAAACATTTTCACAACTTTCGCATTTATAATATTAGGAAGATAAGAGTATAATAGTATGTTCGGGTAGTCAGGTAACTATGTACTTTTAAAATAATATATTTTCTGTTGGATGTATTTACTTAAGTTATTATCCTTCTTGTATTGTAAGTTCTATAATATTGGTTCTGTAAAATGTGAAGTAGTAATTAAACAAATGGATGCAGGCCACTTTTGATATGTCCGTATAGAAATCTTTAAGCGTGGCTTATGTTCAGCAGTGGACATCATGTGGCCGATAACGATGATGAATTAAACAAATCTGCATAGCTTTGGCCATCATCCAACGATACATATTTTTTTCTTTTTTGTTATTGCATCCCACTTGATGAGTTAATGAGTGTTCACCGTCGCCCATCGATGTCGGTAATGCCAGGGCCAAGCCGCTGCCTACCGTGAAAAGCTTTTCGAACAATCTCTTACAAACTCCGATATGGCGATAGGCTCGCCGCCTATCACATCATGGGACGGAATACGCTTAGCGAAAAGTGGGTGCACTAGTTGCGCCTCTGCCTACCCCTTCGGGGATAAAAGGCGTGAGCATGCGCATGCGTCTTACAAACTCGTAGTAACAATACAAGGAAAATTAAAAATAGGTTTAAGTTTGGTCGTATGCTCGTTAGGTTAAGCCTACGCTATCGTAGCCTTAAAAGCTCTTCAAGACAATCTTATATTAGCTCTTATTAATAGTATCAGATAATTTCTGATCTTTGGGAAAGGTCAAGGACATTTTGTCATGTTTGTAAGGACGTCACAACTTTGCATATCTGAAAGGTTCGCGACCTCGACTTAAATAAATAGGATTATTGGCGACGCACTTCCTTCCAACTCTGTGATCATGCGATATATTTTGATGTCGGTTAATTGGGGGTTATACAACTATGATATGCTTGTAGTGGCTCGTGTCAGCAGGCCGCCTTTGGATGTCAGCCGTGAATATTGCACAAATCTGTGTTGCTTAAGACTCCGTCCGCGTGAAAATACTTGCCGGGAATAAAGATCCTACTTATTTACTTTTACGGGGTACAAAATAGCATATATACTAATCCAGGATATGCCCTATCTGCGTACCAAAATTGATCAAATTCGTTCATAGATTTTTGCATTTACGTCTAACAAACATTCAAATATTTTCACCTCTTATTTAATAATAGTAAGAATATAATTATTTACTTATGTGAACAAATAAAATAATGTTTTAAATGATATTTATAAACATTGGATAAACGGAAGCGAATCTTTTCCCAAGGCGCAGTCCTCAGTTTATCAATTAAAATTAAAAAATCTGTTTCTGATACTGTGCAAGTTATTATAATAAGGAAGTTTCTATGAAGCCTAACGTTGATGCACTGTGTTTTCATTTGTTTTATTGCAGTTAAATGATGAGACAAGCATGCCGTTCGACTGATGGTAAGCAATACGACCGCCCATAAACAGTAGTAACACCATACAGCACTTTGAATTACAAGGTACTGCGTGGCATTTCACTGCGCTCGTCATCCTGAGACATAAGGGCTCATACACATAAACACGACACGGCGTCGCGTCGAAGGACGACGCGACGCCGTATCGTGGAAATCTACGACGACAGTTAATCTCGAAAATGGACCGCAATATACGTCTACGCTAAATGCTCTAAGGTCTACGAAGATGTAATTTCGTCTGCAGTCGCACACGCATAAACCCACGTAATTTAAAATAATGTGATCATTTTTTTTTGCGATTTTATAAAATTTCATAATGCCCAGTAAGTGGCTACAATGTACTTCAACCCGGTACTCAACAGTGCATGCACACTGCTGGTTGGCGGTAGAAATAGACATTGTGATACCTACCCAGCAGGCCCACATTCTCAACCTTTCGGCAATTGGCAATGGAAGTACGTACGATTTCATAAGGACTTCATTTTGAAGATAATATTTGACGATCGACAGAAACTTTTAATTGTATTACTGAATACTGGGCAACTTTTTTTTAACATAGCCGGCATCACGTAGTCGCGTAGCAGTGGTGGTCGGCCTACGCCCACGCGCTACGCGTCTACTCTGTTGTGCTACGAGAGACATCAGGAATTCTATGCAGGCGCGAGATAAGGCGCGACGACGGCCTTGTTTTGTTAGCAGTACTTGATGAGACGGGATTATCTGCCCGCGGTACAGAGGAACATTATCTCAAACGTTTAACTCTTACTTAATTGGTTTTTGATATTTTGTGCAGCAATATTTTTTTAATTTAACGATAAACCCAAAACGAAGCTTGGATTCAGTATGATTTTTTAATTTTTTTTTTCTGAAATTTCAATGCACATTAAATACCTTGGCCAAATAATAAGAAAATCAGCTCTGTGCTATATATTGTCTCACTGCTGGACACCGTACCTCGAGGCCTTAGTCCACTACGCTGGCCTACCTTGGCTATATTATCCCTGAAATAAATTATAACAATTTCCACAATGCCTGGTGGAAAATAGCAAAGTGGAAATACCCGCGCCGTTTCTCACACAATAATACATCACGGAACAAAAATACATAATCGTAATGAGAAAATGAAACTCAACTTTATCCCAACACGAGGGGGCGACACCGCGTCACATAAACAAGGGAATAGATGCGAATGTTTGACAATCTAATCTTCCAGCGCGAGCCGTCCGATTAGATTGCCATCGGAAATATAACCGGACAAATAGAGTAGGATGGGTCGAAAGGTTAGTCTTAAAGACTTGGGTTAATAACGTCGAGTTAGGCTGACGCGGACTTATCGGCGGACAGACTTAAGTCATTCGAAAAGGCTGTGAATGTTGTGCGGGAGAAGTGAAATTCATTGACAACCTAGTAACTGTCATTTGTTTTAGATACTAATATTTTTTTGGGAGCTATTGGTTGCAAAGACTTGGGCCGCTTTAATAAACCAATCTCAACTTTGAGTAGGACCTTAAGTAAATATCTAAGATAATGAACTATTTAATAAACAAAACTTGAGCTAATTTGATCGCTTGTTATCAGCTAATCAGCGTTATTGAATCAATTAAGTTCACCTCTGAAAATACAAAATTTGAGTGACCGCTATCAAGATCAGGCTTCCAAGGGCTGTATAAATGATGATGCAACTCAATTTCGCTCTGAAGTGCGATATCAGCTGAGATACTGTCAAATAAAGGTCAGCATCTTAAGATAGTTGCTATTTAATAAACCCATATTAACATTAGCTCAAATGACATCTTAAGTTGCAGTATGTGTCGAATTTTGACAGCTAAGCATTGTTTGTGTAACAGAGCGTACTCAGCTAAGAATAAGCTCAAATTACAGCTTAAGCTTGGTTTATTAAATAGTTCAATACATTAAATGTCTACTTGAGATTTTAGTGAAACTTGAGATTGAATTATTAATATCGCCCCAAGTAACGCTGTTGATAAGTATTTATTAAATAGCGACGATCTATGCGACGATCTTGGATGCTGACTTTTATTTGACAGCCTATCAACTGACATCGCAATTCAGAGTGAAAATGAGATCGATCTATGGTAACTATAGGAATAACCTTTCCTGAGACACATCATAAAACTCTCACTGTGTATTTCTTCTGGATAAAAGTAGTCTGTTATCATTGATGTTTTTTTTTATAGCATTGAATGCCAAGGCGAGCATGCCGTTCGCCTGATAGTAAGCGATACGACCACCCATAAACAGTAGCAACACCATGCAGCACCTTGAGTTACAAAGTACTGTGTGGCATTCCACTGCGCTCGACATCCGGAGACATAAGATGTTAAGTCTCACTGTCTTGTAGTTACACCTTACTGATGTATTAGGTTTTTTAATACATCAACGTTTGTTATGTTTTTTTAATCCAGATCAGGATCTATTTGATGCCAAACTTTATACAATCCAGTTTAGTAGTTTCTGCTTTTGCTTTGATAAAAAACATCCAAACATTTTCATTAACTTTCGAATTTACACCGAGACGTGTCTGGACTTCTGGATAATGGGAATGAGCAGGGATGACGACGATTGAGGCCCATACGCACTTTGGTTTCTATTAAGTACAAATTAAAGTTGGTACCCATCAGAGACGATCCCGCCCTCAGACCCGTAGCAAGAATGGTCTTGCTATAACGCCTGTAAGCCAGGATCAGCAGTGGCACGCAGTTTATGATACCAAGCGGTGAAGCTCGGCGAGGCTCAGGGAGCGCTAATCTGTCTTAAACCCGCAACGAAATTAATTAAATCGATTCAAAGAAAGCATTTGGAAATATTTAAACATTTTCCTAGTTTACTGTACAATACAACGAGAAAAGGAAAAAAATTACAAAATGAACAATCCAGTCGGTCTCCACTCATCGATCTTTGCGATACAGGCCTTGAGCCTAGTGCAAAGTTCACCGGTAATGATTTAATAATGGTATAACAATGTTTATTGTATTTTAGACTTATCACCTATGGAAGTGTTTTGTACTTTTCTGGAAATAAATAAATAAATAAAAAATATAAAAAATACATAGTATCCACCAGTGAACTTAAGGCTAAGTTTACTGGTGTGAGTAACAGTAACGACGTTCATAGGTGATGGTGACCACTTTCCACCAAATAGGCCATTAACTTGTCTGTCTTTGGAGGCAATAAAAAGAACTTTCCGAAAAATCCTCTCAAAGTCGTCTCTGCTACGCAGCCGTCCCTACTTGAGGTGTATACCCTGAGTGCCACGTGTGACCAATAGCGTGCACGTGTCCAAGAGTCACGCAGACGGCATTAATAAGTTTTTCTTGTTTGATGGCCAGCACACGCGTCACGTTTTATCTGTAAAAGTTCTTTATCTTCGTCGGTTATACTAGAAGACATGAACTAGTGTCTGCGAATTGTTTGGAACAGTCTGAATGTCAAGTGATCATGTTGTATTAACAAAATTGAAATTAAGAATTAACGTAATCAGTGTTATTTCACTTAAAGAAGAAAATAAGTAAAGAATAGTTAGGTATAATAATAATTATTAACGTTTATGAGTAAAAGGTTTATATAAAACACTAGCTTTTGCTCGCGGCTCCGTCCGTGAAAAAGTTATTTCGAGATAAAAGTCCCGCTATATATTATCTCGGGATAAAAAGAAAATTTATCTTTGTGCCAAATTTCATCCAGATCCATTCAGTCTCTCTGGCGTGATCGAGTAACAAACATCCGCATTACCCGCATTTATAATAGTAGTAAGATTATAGTCAATATTACAGTCATATCTTCTTTCATTCCCAGTGTAGTTTGGGATTACGAGAACCGTTCATAACTATGACCTCTCTCGACCCGGCGAGCCCGTGCAGAAGTGGAAAATGCCATAAAACGATTTAAATATTTTCAATTTTATATCTCTATGCACTTTACAGGAGTTAGACTTTAACGGTTCTATTGAGCGTAAAACCCTTATCTTTGTGAGATAGCGACGCGGAATATAAAGTTTTCCTATATTTGAAATTAAATTGGAGTTTTATTTCCCAAAAATGTATGGAATAGTTATAAATGATTACTGACATTAGAAATATTCAAACCTAAATGGTTCCATAGTTTTTGAGCTTTACAAGCAACAGAATCCATTGGAAAAAACAAGTTTTGTGTAAATCGCTCTTCGCTTGTTGATTGTACATTTTTCCCAAAATCATTGGATATACATCTGAGTTTCTTTAAAAAATAATAGCCTTCTAGCCTTCTTTATTACCTCATATCAAAAATACACACGTACTCGGGGATCGAACCGGCGTGGCGTCTTCCATCTGAGCAATTCATTTCACTACCGATAAACTATACTCGCTGTTACTCATAAAAACAATTGCTCTTTTGTCACCGCGCACTCTTTTGTCACAAAACCAATATTTGAACAATAAGGCATACTTCACTTTATAAAATAAATTTACACTTTGATAGAAAATCTGTTTCCTTGCCGTGAGTATAATAGAGTGCTAGTGTTGTATCCCGGGGCGCTGCGTCGCTTCCCGCGAGCCCACTACGCAGCTATGCCAGGACCGAAAGCTGCCACCTTTTCGTTGAGACGATATTTTAAGTTTTCTGTCGGCAAAGTAATGGCTATAAAAAGAGAAGAAAATTATGTACTAATAAATTAATATTTGTTTAATAGAAAGCTCTGTACTATGCAAGTAAATTTATGACTGCAAATATTATGTTCTAACCTATTAATTTATTTTCGTATACGATTATTGATTTGTATATAATAATCATAAATATTTTATATTAAACCTGGACCTTTGTCAAATCTAAGAAGCAGTCGCATTGTTACCCATCTGTTATTAAATGCGGAGAACGCATCTCGGAGGATGGAGTGGAAATTTGTAATTTGTTTGGTGATTATTTTCACTCAAATTTTCTTTCGTATTCTGATGCCGACAATTCTGTATCTACCAAGGACCACAACGATGTGTGTGTAGATTTACATTCTGTTGAAGTACGAGAACACGAAGTCTTTAGACTGTTAAAATTTATTGATTCTAATAAATCGGCGGGCCCTGACGGTATTCCTTCATCTTTTATCATTAAATGTGCTAAAGGTCTCTCTGTTCCTCTTACAATATTATATCGCAAGTCCCTTAATCTTGGCTTGGTACCCAACATATGGAAATCTGCCTTTATCACACCTATTCATAAAAAAGGAGCAAAAAATTGCGTTGAAAATTATAGGCCGATTTCGAAGCTTTGTTTGTTTGCAAAAATTTTGGAGAAAATTGTTTATCAGCAACTATACAATGCTCTCAAACACAGTTTTGGCTATCATCAACATGGATTTCTAAAAGGGCGTTCTACCACATCAAATTTGTTACTATGTAGTGATTTTTTAACATACCACATGTCTCAATGCGGTCAGGTGGACGTTGTATACACGGATTATAGCAAGGCATTTGACCGTATTGATCACAAAATTCTACTGCACAAACTACTTTCTCTGGGAATAAGAGGTAACCTTTATAGATGGTTTTCATCATACGTTGAGAATAGGTGTCAAACTGTTGTTTTGAACGGCTTTTCTTCTAGAGCATCGTATATACCCTCGGGAGTTCCGCAGGGGTCCCTGCTGGGGCCGCTGCTGTTCATCATCTTTATTAATGATATATCTAATTGTTTTATTTATTCTAAAATACTTTTATATGCGGACGATATGAAAATTCTTTGCCCAATTACTTCAGCCGCAGATTCCCTTTGCCTCCAGGACGACCTTGATAGATTTGAAAATTATTGTCGCATCAACAAGCTAGATCTCAATCCTAGCAAATGTTATGTGTGTTCTTATACACGGAGGCATATTCCATTTCTCCACAATTATTACTTGTCAAATACCGTAGTATCCCGTGTAAACACCATAAGAGATCTCGGAATTACCTTCGATTCAAAGCTATTATTTGATGCCCACGTTCAGTATATTGTTAATAAAGCCTCAAAGGCACTTGGTTTTATTCTGAGATTGTGCTCCGAATTTAATGACATCAAAACTTTCAAAATTCTCTATTGTTCATTTGTCCGCAGCCACCTCGAATATGCTTCGCAAGTGTGGAATCCAAAATATAATGTATACATTAATCAAATCGAAAAAGTACAAAGAAAGTTCCTAAGATATTTACAATATCGTTCAGGAAATTACTACAAGGACTATTTTACCCGATGTAAGACCTTTCATATTCTTCCATTGCACGAGCGTAGGCGGATAGCTGACCTAGCATATCTTTTCAATATCGTCAATTCTAGAGTCGACTGCCCTGAATTATTGAGTAAGATTGGGCTGCGAACACCTCATACTATAGTTAGAAAACCCAATCTCTTGCATGTTCCAGTCGTTAACTCAGTCTATCGGCAGAACACTTACTTAATTAGAGCGTGCAGATCGTTCAATAATGTTTCCTCTGACGTTGATGTTGATGTTTTTAACACTAACTGCACTAAATTTAAAAAAACTATGTGCAACGTATTTTTTGGCGTGCGTAATTTTTAGTTAAATACTTAGGCATCTAAAATTTTATGTTCGTTAGATCGCCGGCTATGCATTTGTTTTTATTTATACCGGATTTAATTGTGGAAACTTGTAATTGACCTTACTTTGTTTACATCTTTTATTATTTTAAATGTTAGTTGTAAGTTTTCCTAAAATAAATAAAATAAAAATAAAATAAAATAAAATAAAAATAAACTATATAGTATTATAAAGAGGAAAGAATTTGTATTTTTGTATGTTTGTATCGAATAATTTCAAAAACTACTGGCCAGATTTTAAAAATTCTTTCACGAATATGAAGCTTTTTTTTTTTTTGTTTCGCGGAGAAAGTGCGTTACCACTACCGCCCGGCCCTCGTGGGGGGCGACCGAGCGGTTATGTTGGGTTCACCGTGCCTTACGAACCGGCGTTGAGCCGCCCGGAGAGATGGAAAACGTCGGGCGACCGCCAGGCCGAGTCCCTAACCTATGTAAAACGTACGGCATACCAACTAAAACTCCGCGGTGGCCATCTTCGGCGCATTAGGGACGGCTGCGGGCTTCCTTGGACGAAAAGTATCTAAGTTATCGTCCGCAACCGCCCCTGCGCGGTGCCACCTGGTGCGGCCCATCTCCTGTTGTGGGGGGGCTCAGAAGCCACCGCACTAAGCGCACCGAAGGACGCTCTCAGCTTCAACGGCAACGTGAGGCCTACCTGCCACGCTGCCGTCCATCACGGGGGTCACAACAATGTGCTAAAACACACACCAAACTCAAGACGGACAGCCCCCTGCCGCCCGCCCGCGACCCCCGGTGGCCCATATTAGACGCCTTTTACAACAGGCACCGTGGTGGAATTCTCCAAACGCCCCCAATCCACAGGGCGGGAGACGCCGGTCAGTCGTCCACCCGGCGCCTCCTTCGTCTCCTCTGGTGGCGGGAAGGATCTTCGCGCTCCCGATCCCTCTCGGCACTCTCCTTCTGCGAGAGGACCACCTCGCAGAAGTGGGCCACCGCACGCCAGGCCTCTCGACTGCCGACCATGAAAGCGACCACGGCCGGCAACGAGAGGTCTTCTCCGACGAACCATTATGAAGCCACATTATCAGCGAGTAACTTAGGCCACTTTGTATCCGGGGCAAATATGAAGCGGGACTTTAATCCTGGAAAAACTCATTCACACGGGCGGAGCCGCGAGCAAAAGTCTAGTATATTATAAGTTAATAATATCACTTACTTAACTGGACACACGACTTGATCAAGGTCGTAGGAACACGCTGGATGAAGGCCGCTTTTGACAGGTCCGTCTGGAAATCTTTAGGGGAGGCCTATGTTCAGCACTGGACGTCATGTGGCTGATGATGATGATGACGATGAACTGGAACAGCCCAGTATTTCTAATAATGAATACTGCAATTGTGCGTGGAACTTCTTTTGTCCGGCACACTCGCTTCATGTGGGTCGGCAGCCTTCCCATACCATTGTATCTATTATTCCAGTACCTGGATACAGGATTCACAACGTTATTTTCCTGCATTGTACGCGCGTGTGGTAATTACCAATGAATACTCACTTAACTTCGAAAACGGCCGTTCCCTTAGGGATCAAATTTTGTTTTATTATTACCATTACTTTATATATTTATCATTATTGTTATTATTTTTTTGCACCTGCTTCCCTCCTTCCCTACACCGCCCTAAGGTTGACTGGGAGAGAATGCCCATGGAATTAAGTCCGCCTGTATACCATGTGTACAAAGTGTAATAAAATAAAAAATAAGAAATCAAATCCGCGATTTTCGTTCTAAAGTCCATCCAGCTTTTTTTTTTTTTTTTTAATTGCATTTTATTCGTTTTTTATTAATCAATATAATGAATACGATATTAATAAAGGTGTTACGATGTTTGTAAGAAGTAAACGCAACAACCGTCGAATGGATTTTATTTATCCAATAGATGACGCTGACGTCGTAGAAATAGCGCTACGTTTGTAACAAGAAAGAGATTTCGGGCGGGTGAAGCCGCGAGCAATACCTAGTTGTTTTGTAAAAAAATAATAGTTTAAAACAACTAAAAAACACGTTTTATAGAAAATACAACTAAAAAATAGAAAATAAATTAGAATTAAGAATAGTGTAAATAAGAAAAAGTGTATATTATTGTAAAAAAAGAGTGGGGTGCTTTTTAAGATATTATCAAAAAGATATATAATACTTTTACTCATATTATCTGTCAATAAAATATTTATAACTATTGACACCATGCACCCCACGCTTTTTTGTACAATAAAATACACTTTTTCTTATTAACACTATTCTTAATTCTAATTTATTTTCTATTTTTTAGTTGGATTTTCTATAAAGCGTGTTTTTTAGTTGTTTTAAACTATGAATTATTTTTAATTTTTTAGTTCTGTTCTACTATTGTCCAACAGATGTCACTAAAAACGAAAGCGCCATCTTGTGACAAGTAGGATTTTTTTACGCATAAGAGTAGCCAGTTTAGTTGTAATTCTACTATGGTCCAACAGATGTCACTAAAATAAATCGCGCCCAAAGTAGTTACAAACATACTAACATACAAACATACTAACATACAAACATACAAGTGAAGCTAATATAAAGCGTGTAATAAAAATGTGTTTCGACTCTCGCGTGGACACGTTGTGTCCTCGCGCCGGGCCCACTCAGCGCACTCGAGGGTACATTGGCCGCACTCTGTCTCAGTGCCAGCGCCTTCTTCTCGCAAATAAAACAATGGTGCTATTTCCTCTCATTTTGCAAAGGAAATGAACTATAAGTTTAGCCATTAGCAGCGTTGGTCGTTTGTTACAGCGATTAAGAGTTGTGCCAAAACTCGCGCGGTGCGGGGCGGTGTGGGGCGAGGAGCGCCGGCGACACAAAGGAGTCTGCACCGAAACGGATGCGATTCACTTTGTTCAAGTCTGTCTTTCTGTGTTGATTCAATGCTCTAATTACCACTGGAACTTGAGTTAAAGTTTTGTTTATAGAATGTATGTTCGCTTTCTATAGGTATGTGCAAGTGTAAAAATCTTGGAAAAATAAATTACCTGAATACAAACATTGGACAATTTATCGACATCCTCCGATGAAACTGCTGACATAAACTTTATACTATTTCGCAGCGAAACGTCTGTTCCTTACTATTACGTACAAAATTGCAATTTGTACAAAACAACATATTTTATGGCAGATTTATGATAATCTAGCTGACCTGGCGATCTTTGTACCGCCATTTTGTTTCCAGTCGCGGACTAAGGAAATGTAGCAATTCCGGTAAATTCAAATCAGTTGGATTATCAATAATCCCATATGTTAACACGTTTGACGTATCGAAAGCTTTGAGTGGTAAATACTCAAACATCAAAAGTGATTAACCCGTCAAATTGACAATTACCGGAAATGTGACACATTACGTACTGCGGCGGGTTAAGCCGCAGATAGGTAGTTAGTAATAAGAGACAGAAAAACCCAGGGTTTAGGTACGTGGTACGAGCTATATTTTTGCATCTCCGCGTTACACTCGGTACGGTTTGCTGGTGGTATGCAAACGAGAGTCATTGGCCTGCGGGACTCCGATTCTGGCGAACGGCACGACGCTGATGCACGTGGCTTGCTCCGGCGACAGCTCACCGGGCAGATGGCAGGGCCACGTGGTCTGCGCCGAGGTGATGATGTGGCAGAGGTCAGCTCTCCCGACGCCAGAGGAGCACGGAGTCAGCACTTCTCACCGTGTTGCCGTTATTCCGTCCCATGATGTGATAGGGGGCGAGCCTATCGCTATATCGGGCACAAATTTCAGACTCCGGGCTGATACTGAATATAAAAACCCAATATCACTTTGCCCGACCCGGGGATCGAACCCCAGCATTTCAGTCGTACCGTAATACAACTACGCCTCCAAGGCAATTATTATATTTAATGTTTAAGAATATATCAATACCACGTAAAAAGAAATGATTCTCATAACTGTTTGTTTTCGTTTTGAACACGGAATTTTTTAATTTAATCGAAAAAGTTCTGTTTGCATTCAAAACAATTTGGAAAATAAAACGCCACGGAACGAATGGCTGCTTTAGGAAAAAAAGAATAAGTACCGGACGCGAGTTGTTAATCCGAAAACAACCTTCAGTGTTTATAACTAAATACATTTTGTAATATGGTTAAAACCAACAAAAAAAATGTATTACAAAATTCAGGTCTTTTATTGCATGTACCCTATTCGGATATAATTAAGGTTAAATTTCACGTAGCAAGTGCCAGATTTTTTCTTTGCCTAAACTCTAAAGAGTGCTTGATTAAAACATGGGCTATGTAAGTTAATGTAAACTCGCCATCTCCGGGCCGGCCCGTGCCAGGTCCGAGCCGTGTAACGTAAATTGAGTTTCATTAGCGTTAGCGCGAGAGTTGATGAATAACAATTATTTTAGAGGCTTACTCTGGCGGATTTAACTGACGGGCGACAGCGGGGCAGGCGGTGACGTCATTCTATAGAAAAAGTTAAGGACTGGCAAAATATTGTTCGTATGTTTTCCGATATGGCGATCGGCTTGCCTCCTATCACATCATGGTTAATGGGGAAATTATTTATAAATACGTAATATTATAAGGTGGACAGACGACCTCGTAAAGATTACAGAAACACGCTGGATGCAGGCCGCTTCTAACAGATTTGTCTGGAAATCTTTTGGGGAGTATCTTTTCTTCAGCAGTGGACTTCCAAAGGCTGAAGAAGAAGATAATTATAAAGTCACCTTTTAATTTTCAAGGGGTAGGCACAAAGCCAATTAGTGAACCTTTCACAATCTACGATGAATGTGTACCACCACTCAATTTCTGACGCCGAACAACAGTAGATGTACTATTGTTTGAACTTTGAAGGATATTGTAATCAATGTACTCAGCATTATAATACTAATATATGATGTAACATCTAATTGGAACGAGCACATAATCCAGTACTTTGTAATTCAAATCCTTATAGTAATATCAAATAATTCAAACCAACCAACTCGCTCCATCAAAATATGTAATTCTATATGGTTGGTTACATCACAAATCTCCATTCAAAAGCCAAGGCATCTCATTCATCTGCCTTGATGACGTTATCGCGCGTAGAACAATGGCCGCCACTCGGACATGATTGTGCGCCAGCTTGAATGATTCCCGTCTATTTATTACAGGATTTGTCGGGGCTCGGGACTATTACGCGCTGTTTTGTAGGAATATGTACGAATTTATGTCCTGACTTGTATCCTGAATGTAGTGTAGTGTGCATCTAGTATATAAGTAGATATAAGATGTATTGTAAGGCAGTTGTAAGTTGAGTCTAATAAAGAACCTTATACCAACCACACGTGTACTTCAATCCTTACCATTACAGATTTAGACTCAAATGGTTATTCCAACGCTTTGTGTGGTATATTATGTTAATGGTACATTAGTACTATAATAAAGAGTTTATGTGTGTGTGAACTTAGTATTTGTGTGCGAGTTTTAAAGTAAATTCAAAAGCTTCACCAACAAGTCCCTTAGTCTGATAGTAAGTGTCATAACTCCCATTAACAGTAGCAACACCAGCACTCCAAGGTACAGAGCGCTGCACAGCACTACACTTCGCTCTTTATTCTAAAGCCCTAAAATGTTCTGTAAATAAGGACTTTAATCTTAAAATCACATCACAATAGTGCCTCAATACTATTTAGCAGCAGAAATAAACAAAACAGGTACCAACCTAGATGAACTTTATTATTAATTTTTTTTTATTTATTTATTATTATTTACATCAGACTATTTTTGTCCATATCACATTATTCTAATATTTGTTAGTAACTTCATAAAACTATGTTAGTAACATTATAAATAATTATAAAAGACAATACTACATCAAGCCATGATGGTTTTTGCATGCAACGCTAACCACTGACTCATCAGCAGGGAGTCCCACTTATCTGCCCACACGTTAACGATGTCGTTAGGGCTGCAGCGCACACGCGACATTAGCGAGGCACAGCGTTTTCTTATGATAGCGTGGAACCCGTCAACGCGCGCCTCCGCAAACATATTGGACGCGCTACAATGACGCGGCAGCCCCATCAACACCCGGAACGCGTTATTGTATTGGATGCGGAGTGCGCTGTATACCATCTGCGTGTAACTAACCCACAGACTACACGTGTAAAAGGACTGGCAGTATGCCTTAAAGAGCGTTACCTTAACTTGTTTAGTACAACGTGCAAATCTGCGTGCCAGCATATTGCATCGGATACACAGCGCCCTCCGCTCCCTCTCAATATCAAAACAATCATTAAGATCTTCGGAGATCCAGTGGCCCAGATACTTGAATTTTGCCACCTTATTTAATGGTACACCACAAAGTGTAATAATAGGTGGCTCGGTAGTCGAGTAACCTCTATTACGTGATTTAAAACCATCAACTCGCTTTTCTTTACGTTATATCGAAGCCCATGTGCCCCCACATATGATTCACAAATATGCAGCAGTTTCTGAAGTGCACCAACCGACGGGCTCAGCAACACCATATCGTCCGCGTAGCTAATATTGTTAACGCATACCCCGTCAATATGACAACCAATATTAGTACTGCTGAGCTCGCCAATCAGCTGGTTCATATATAGATTAAACAGCTTGGGTGAGGTGACACCCCCCTGCCTCACCCCGCAGTCCAACTGATACACTTCCGATTGAACGCCTGACCATCTCACACAATTTTGTTGGTGATTATACCAATATTTAATAATTTCTCGAATCTCCCCCGGTAACGTAGTTTCAACCTGCAGTTTTTCCCACAACACTTCGTATGATACAAGATCAAATGCCTTAGACAGATCTAAATAACAGGCGTATACAGGCGTTTTACGAACTGTGTAGTACTGAATAGTCTGCTTGAGGCACATAATCGCACTTTCCGTCGATAGGCCCGGCCGGAAACCAAACTGTGCATTGTGCAACTGTAGATATTTCTCAAGGTTCCTATCAAGCAGTCTGTCCAGCACCTTTGCTATAACATTTGCCAAAGATATAGGTCTATAATTATACAAGTCGACTTAAAAAATCTGTCATTATTATTACACAACTTCACCAGTCGCTATTGTCACCCGGTCCGACTGTCACCCACTCATACTGTCACCCGGCCCGCCCATGTCGCATGTAAACAATGTTGTTGGAATTGAACCCATGTGTTGTTTATCGACGGAACGAAACTATTGACACAAGACTTCGACGGTTGGTCCCGACCGTGCGTGTGCTATCTATATCAATAGAATTGGAGTGTCTGTCTGTATCTAGAGATGTTTAAAGATTTTTTTATTGTATTAACATGATAAATCATTGTTATCTTTGGCAAACCTTAACCATGCCGAAATAATCATAAGCACATTGATAATGCTTATTGTTAAATCTATACCTATGAATCATGACTATACAATATTTCGTCGGCGCTTAATCTTTTAAAAATATGCATTGATTTCAACAGGGTTTTTCGAATAAGCAACAGACTTTCTGAAAAGTAATATAGATTAATTTGTACCTATTAACAAGAACTATGACGTAATTTCACTATTTACACTCACTATTTCGTTCACGCCATCAAAGCGATTTAATATTAATAGCCTTTACTCGCGGCTCCTACCTCGTGAATGAGTTTTTCTGGGATAAAAGTCCCGCTATATATTTGTCTGGAATAAAAACTGGCCTTTGTCCCAAGGATTTCATCGAAATTGGTTCAGTGGTTCATCCGTGAGAGCGTAATAGACAAACAGAGTTACTTTCGCATTTATAAGTACCTATAGATTAACTAGGTTAGCTAAAATAGTTTTCGACCCCGACAGAACCACGAGCATATGCTAGTATTACAAAATCACTATATATTGCTACAAATTGGCCAATCAGGCGAGTTGTTTCACAAACGACAGTTTGCGCAACTAATAATACGACTCTACGAATGGGAATGATATTGGTCTGTCTGATTTGGTTGGACAAATGTTTGGTCCAATATTGTCTTTAATGTAATAATTGACAAAGATAATAGATGTGATGTGGACACATGATTATTAGGCAGATGGAATTATGAATACCTATTGTGTGCCTAGGACATTGAACATCGTATAATAGGGATAAATTCTGCCGTGCTTATCTCAAAAGCCGTATCTCAAAAAATATAGTAAACTTGATTTTTATAGTATCAGATAGCCTTAAAATGCACATTCAATGAACAATATAGTCAAATAGCTGTATGTTTTTTTAAAAAATGTATAAAACCACTATGAAGGTCTCCATGTCAGTTTTACCTCAAATCACATTGAGTGAAAAGAAAAATATATTTACAAAACTTCAATTTTCTCGAACTAGGAGGAACTAGAAGGAACGCTCCTTGACACACCGCTTTGCGCTTAGCACGGCAGAATTAATGTCTCATGTAACGACATGCTCAGTATTAGGAAATGTATTATTTCGACATTATCTCTCTCTCTCTCTCTCTTCCTGACTATTCATTCCACATGATGGTGCGGTCAGCCTTCTTCTCTTCCACTTCGCCCTATCGATGACGTCGTCATCGGAAACATTGTATGCTACCATGTCGCGTTGCAACACATTTGTCCATGTAGTTTTCGGTCTCCCTCTTGGTCTTTTTCCGGGAATGGACAGTTCCAGTACCTGGTTGCTGACGTTGTCTATCAGACATAAATAATGAGTCTGATATTTTCGAAAGTCAAATGTATTTCAAGGTCATTAAATTATTGAGAAACAAAGTTCTAAAAATTGCTATTATTAAAAGGCAAAGAGATTCAATAGTATAGTTAGTTATTAAAAGGCAACTGTAGCATAACACCGGCAGCTCGTTCATCTTTTTCTTTTATATAAAATGTAACCCGCATGCTCCGTTGCCCTCTATAATAAAACAGTGTTCGAATGCAGCGTGCCCTCTGTTCCAGTGTCGACAATCGCAAGCTGTTTGCTAGAGCTCTAGACTCACGGCACGGTAATGTAATGAGGTTTGTCGGGCGGTTTAACTCGCCCTTCCTGCGCGCTCCTCGTTCAACACTACGCCACTACGCCACTACGCCTCGGTAATTTACTAGCTCAAATACCAATGTGCATTGGATATTGGATTGTTATCCCATAAAGGACATGTATTTATGTGTGTAATAAACTGGAAACATAATGGCATATCCTATCTATCCCGTCAAGGATAAATAATTACTTTTTTGAATTAATGGTAGAAAAGAAAGCAGATTTGTTAGGCCCTAAAAATCCAAGTTACTGCGCTTACCGCATTAGCAAAGCCAAATAGTTCTCTCAGTCAGCACATATAGACAAAACCTACTCGAGGATAATGTATTGAAAGTAAGTAGAATTCGTGAGTATGTATAGAGTACTGAAACAACTAAACTGATTCTAGAAATTCTTCCACTAATGAAAAGCTAAACTGTCCTTAAATAACAGACCTTATTTTATTTGGATTACTTCTATACCAGAGGAAGACTTTCACCCAAACGAAGCCAGGGAACAAGGTAATGTTAAAACAAATCGAAAAGAAGCAAGTCCTCTTCACGTCCCGACCCTAACGCAGAACTTCGTTTCCAGGCAATCGCGTCGCAAATATTCTAAATCGTTCAACATTTTCGATTCTATATTTTGCATAAGTTTCCTCGCTTTCTACTAAAATGCACAAGATTGAATATGCAAACACGGAGCACTATTTAAATATTCTTTCTGTACACTTCGAAAGACTTTCTGAATAGTAAATTGAATATCAAACTTGTATTCGTTATTTGGGAATTCGTCGCTTCGATACTGAGATTGAAGCGGACGGACTTCGAAAGTCGATGTCGAGAATTAAAATGTCTGTTTTTATAGAAGCAGGAGACACATATAATATAAATACTAACTTTTGCTAGCTGGTTCGCCGGCGTGAAAGTGCTTTTCTGGGCTAAAGTGCCGTTATATATTTTCCCGGGATAAAAAGTAGCATATATCCTTTGCAGAGTGTCAAACTATCTAAACTTCCTTGAAATCTATGCGGTAGTTTTTGAATTTATCGCGTTCAGACAGTAACGATTATTAAGCCACAGATACTTTATTTTTCCTTCTGTTAATATTTATGCTGTGGTACATAAGATTTCTATTCTATTGTACAATGAATCTTCAAGAGACATAAAATTTGAATGACCGAGACGTGCGCACCTCGACACAATTCTTCGCAGAGATAAATTCAACCGCACGGTTTCAGTGCATCTCATTTATTAATGCAGCGGGCGATTGGGTCAGCTTCGTCTTCTATATGAATAACAAGAGGAAAATGAAATATAAGAAAAGATTTCTACATTGATGGGACATTTCTCAGTCGATGTCGTTCATACATATCAGGGGTGGACAAAACTATGGCACCCTGATTCGTATGTACACCTACTAGTAACAATGGATTGCGATTAAATTTGGTATGGTAATAGATTGAAACCCTGGGAAAGTTTTAGGCTACTTTTAACACACAAAAACTCTTTCACACGGGCGAAGCCGCGAGCAAAATCTTGTTATAAATATAAATACTGGTAGTAGTATACTATACTGTAGTTGTATTGTGTGCGCGGTGCGAATATCGCGCTGAGGTCTCGGGTTCGAATTCCGAGTCGGACAAAGTGATATTAGGCTATTCTACTCTGTATGGGAAATGTGGGTATGTTACACCTGTGCCTACCCTGAAAACGGAAAAACGGCATTTAGATAAGAAAATGAAGGAAGTATGTTAGACTGCATCGGTGGCGTAGTTGTATTACGGTACGACTGCAATGCTGAGGTCTCGGGTTCGATCCCCGTGTCGGGCAAAGTGGTATTGGATTTTTCTATTCAGTATAAGCCCGGAGTCTGGAATTAGTGCCCGATATGGCGATAGGCTCGCCCCCTATCACATCATGGGACGGAACACGTACGGCGGAAAGTGGGTGCACTAGTTGTGCCTCTGCCTACCCCTTCGGGGATAAAAAGGCGTGAGTGTGTGTGTGTGATGTTAGACTACACTATAGTTTGCTAGAAGCTGCGTTCTCGCAGCGCATTCTACTCCATAACCTTTTACTACTGCCGTTACTTCCTCTAAGTGCTGAACACTGTAAAGCATAAGTGTCCGGCCACTAAAATATAAAATGTAGTGCGTCGGGGGTGAGGAGGGGACGCGCGGGGACAGCGGGGAGAGCGGGCTCGGTTTAACTGCTTCCTGATTTATAACCGTAGCGAATATATACGTATAGTATCGATATTACTTTAAACAAGCTGAAAACTGCCTCAGTGGCGTAGTTGTATTATGGTACGACTGCAATGCTGGTCTTGGGTACGATTCCTGGGTCAGGCAAAGTGATATTGGGTTTTTCTAATCAGCATCAGCCCGGACTATGGAGTTTGCACCCGATATGGCGATAGGCTCGCCCCTTATCACTTCATGGGACGGAATGCTTCATGGCACGATGAAAAGTGGGTGCACTAGTTGTTCCTTTGCCTACTCCTTCGAGGATAAAAGGCGTGAGTATGTGTGTGTTAAAATTATCCAGTCTCGTATGAAGCGGGCGTCGTTATGTTGCCCTATAATTCTTGTTACATCAACCACAAGCCTACAGACCAGGACCACACTATAAATATGTGTGGAACTTGCAGAGATATAACATTGGAACATGCTGTAGGATATATTTTGAATCAGGAGAGCGACCACCGTACTGCGTACCTAAACAATATATAAAGCCCGCCATAGTGACGTGAAGCGTGTTCGGGGATCAGCCTGTGAATATCCAGTTCAAACAAGCCGGCATAATTGTGTCACAATCTGGACCCTACTTGCAAGGCCGCGCCGACCCAAGAAAGCGCCTGTGTGCGAAATCTATGGAACTCCTCTGATTTTTGCCGTCCTGTTTCAACATTAATATTTTTTATTGTTAACCTTTCTTAGCTCATTCTGCTCAGTTTTAATTTAGAGAATTACCTTTTGTAAAGCATTTGTAGTTGGCTATTGTAGCGACTGCGGCAGTTCTTTTGATTTTAACACCAAGCCCATAAACATTTGGGTCAAAATTCAAATACTGTAAAGTTCACCTACAGGCGTGAGTATTGCCTTGGGAGACTTGTACCTACTTTCTTACGTACTCAGCTATAAAGAATATGTTGTAGTATAACAAATATAAGTCCAATAATTAACGCTGGCGTTTCATCATGATTCCGGCGCCCCAATTGCCTTGGCGCCTGTGTGCGCCGCACACTTCGCACATAGGGACGGCGCGGCCCTGCCTACTTGGCTTACCATCAGGTGCAGTGAGGTCACTTTGCCGTGTCCGTATAAAAACACACACACATACAAAAGCCTAAGTCACTGGGCGCTATCAGTTATCTACATTTTGCTCGGTTTTCGTTCGCTGTTCATCTAGGTTTTATCAACGGCTCGCAATAATGGAAATCTCAGTGCGGCTCGCGCTTACTGCAGGCGCGGAGGCGCGAACGCTTTATGACAGTATTTCTACTTTATGACGGAGAAACCGCTTAGAATGAGAAATATTGTTTTGAAGTCTTAATGGGATGATTCTATGCTGTAATTCTCCACCAATAGATATTATTAAAATTACTGTTTATTATGTGGTTAAAATGTATTTCACAAGCTTTTAGGAAGAAATTTTTTTGTGAGGTGTTCAAATAGGGGACGAAAGTTGTATCATTTTTAAAAGTAAAATATTTTTGTAATAGTTTAAGAATACGTTTTTAGATACAAAGTTACGGGTAAGGCACGAAAATATGTAGGCTGCTAGACGCATAACATGCCACTAAACGTCATTATCCCACTAAAACCTAAATATACCTTTTTACAAAAACACATAAAATTCAATTAAGCAAAAGCGAACTAATGACGTGGGCATTTAGAGCCCGTACGAGCTCGTACAACTAGTCCCGCGGGCTCGTGCTGGCTCGTAAAGAATACACGCGAGCCCGCGAGCGCAATTTATTCGCCACTTCTGCTTAACGAGTTTATTTTCATCTCGCCGCTGATTCAGAGCCGCATAGTGGACTAAGGCTAACGTCGACTTGACGATACGACTTCAATTTATTCCCATGCTATTTATCATATAACTGTACCATTAGGAACGCGTCTCGGCGCGCCGTGTGGATCCGCTGCGCCTGCGGAATAAATCCTATTTGATTCGGCGCGCGTCAGTTTTGCTCTAGTCAACGTTAGCCTTAACGTTCCTGCACCTCGACATACTTATCATAGGCGGACTTGTATGAAAAGATTACAAATTAAGCATGTTAAGCGTAATAAGTACTTGGCTTTATGGAAAGTCAAATGATGAGTGGCGATAGCTTAGTAGCGGCGATAGCTTAGTTGGGAGTGGAACGGACTGCCGAGACGAATGTCCGCAGGTTCAAAACCCAAGGGCACACACCTCTGACGTTTCTAAAAAGTTATGTGTGTATTCTTTGTGAATTATCGCTCGCTTTAACGGTGAAGGAAAACAGCGTGAGGAAACCTGCATACCTTAGAAGTTCTCTGAATTTCTGAATTTCGAAGGTATGTGAAGTCTGCCAACCCGCACTAGGCCAACGTGGTGGACTAAGTACTAAAACCCTCTCAGTTGTAGAGGAGGCCCGTGCTCAGCAGTGGGCAGTATACAGGGCTGGTATGGTATGGTATGGTAAATGATGAGCGCAGTTCAGAAGTACCTACAATGTTAATTCAAAGTTCCGGTTCGTGATACTGCAGTATTTGGGCAATAGTGAAATTCGTATTAAGTACATTATATTATTCAGATTTCTTTCATTTGCATACAAATTATTAAGATCTAGTAACTGAAGAGGTAGATGCATCTGAGATAGAATAATCTGATAAAATTAACAAATAAAACGTTATTTCTAAGAAAACATTTTTTTTTCTTGTGTCAATTGAATTCGAGCTACACAAATCATAAAATACATTCTTCATGTTTCAATATTTGCCAAAGTCAAGCGTGTCCCCGTTCTGTAAGCTCTGTTCAAGGTACCTCTACGTCCTCCGAGTTTGTCTTTACAATTGCCTATAAATAAGACTCGCCGGCGCCCGCGCTACGAGTGCTACGAGCGTAACTCAAACTTGTGCTGCGTAGTTACGCGTCGTAGCACTAACTTGGTACCGCTTAACTTTGATTCTCTGAAAACTAGGTCATAAGTCAGCGTTGTTTTGTCACTATGCCATTGGTGGCATGAATTACTTCTAAAAATGAAACAAGATGTCCCAGGTTCGTTATTAGTACTGGGACATAACGTGATATATAAATATTTGTTTCGTATTTTAGTCTTACGATACTGAACCTGTTCTTAGTTCCTGCCACCCACGATGTAAGACTTGTAGCTCAGGCAGAGATTTTTGAAGCAAACTTTTTAAAGTCTGAGTTAAAACTTAGCAGTGGGCTTAGAATGTGTAAAAAACACGACACGACTTCAGTTCGTTTTATTGGGATTGGTCGAGAGACTAACACGTGACTGACGTATTAGTCTCTCGATCAATCATAAACATCAAAATTAAACGACATCGTCTTACGAGTTGAGTCTTTTTGCCACATCCTAACCCCACAGGATTGTTTATTGCAATTCTTATTTCGTTTTTTTGTGTTATTGTTTGTTGGTTATGTTTCTTAGTTATTATATTTTATTAGAACTTAGACTAAGTCTTCTCTACAAATCATATCTTTGGAGTATTTAAGGAACTAGAGTGTTAAAGGAATAATACACATTGTTTTATTCATAGGTTTTCTCATTACCCTCTACGCTCTCTTATTCACCATTCCTCTCACCATTGCCTCCGTGATTTTATTCATCGGTTCACGGACTGCCCCTTTAATTTTAGTAATGCATTGAGCATTAATCTAGAGAAGGGAAGCCGCATTCGGAGTGGTTTACATCGGGATAATGATTCAGTCGTGGCTTACATAAATGGCTCATTACCGTTCGGGTTCAGGAGATTTGATTTATTGGACATTCGCATTTTATGTGGAAGTTTTAAATTTCAGCGAATTTTTATCTTGAAAGTAATAGTTTGTTTTTAGCTGAGTTATATTTTTTTCTCATTATTTATAATTTCCGGATTTACATAAACTATTTTAAGTTTTCTCAGTTATTGTTGCCTGTAGCTAGGTAGTAAATAATTTTACATGTGTTTAGTTATCAGTCACCCACAGCAACCTAATAAAATAATAATAAATAAAATAATAAAGAACCAAAGGTTTATTCTTCACACGAAACAATATCAGTATAAAATAAGTAGGAGTAAGCTCTTAGCACTCGCGAGTACACTGTTCAAAGAAGTTACTGACTTTGCTTCACTTATTAGCCACTTGGATACAGCCTTTGAGTTACAAAGGTCCTTGAAAAGGCTTTAAATAGGTCCAAAATTGCGTCTCAGAGGGCGGAAGTGCGGGCGGGGTGGTTCCTAGATTAGAAGTGAAGAATAAAATAAAAAAATTTTTTTTGTTACTTTTAAAGATATTTTTGAATCCATACCTATACTATAAACGTGAAAGTAACTGTCTGTTACGCTTTTACGGCTAGACGAATGAACCGATATTGTTGAAGTTTGGAGTAAGCTTGAACCATAAAGAAGGGCAAAGAATACTTGGCAATATACATAATAGAGGGACTTTTATCCCGGATTTTTTTTCACACGGGCGGAGCCGTGTGTAAAACCTAGGAATTTAATAAATGCCACCAGCTTCATTAAATTACTAGTTTTTCATATTTATACTCACTTCACTTTATTTATGTAATTTACAATGACACATTTGTAGTGGCGCATTACCATTAACCTGTTAGGGTGTCGGCATTAATGATGACTAATTACATAATACATATTAAATACACTCACGCCTTTTATCCCCACCCATTTTTCGCCGGGTATATTCCGCCCCATGATGTGATAGGAGGCGAGCCTACCGCCATATCGGGCACAAATTCCAGACTTCGGGCTGATACTCAATAGAAAACCCAATATCAATTTTCCCGACTCGGGGATCGAACCCGAGACCTCAGCATTGCAGTCGTACCGTAATACAACTAGGCCACCGAGTCAGTCTGCTTTATTATAATATATTGTATAGATTAATGTAAATATATGAATTAATTACTCTCAGTTCTGTTGCCCACAATTAAAAAGCTAAGCCAAATCCATACTTCAATACGCTTGAAAAAGTTGCTTCGACTGTATATTACTCAATTTTCCATAATATCTATTCATTTTCTTAAAATACTAATTACTGCAGGACAATGCACTACCCTGAGACATTATGTTGTAGCATAATACCCAGTAACATTAGCTAAATTATATTTAACTGAAATACAATTTACAATGCTGTTAAATATAGCAGTCGCTCGTATAACATCTAGTACTCTAGTGTTGCAGCTACGGCATCGAGAACATTCGATACTAATTCAGTTCCGTGCGGTGTGTGAGCTGCTCTCCACTCGGATAGTAATAACATTTGTGTATGAACGAGTTCTCTACGATACTTGTGTCACTATGTACAGTCAGACACATAAGGAGCTGAACAAATTCCAAATTTAAAATTGCCTTTACGCGTTAAGTTTCATTGAAACATTGTTTTATTTGTGTGAAGAGATAAAAAATTGTAAAAACACACGAGTGTATAGGCGAATTGAAATTTTGAATTAGTTTAGCTACTTATGTGGCTGACTGTATATGTACAGTAGCACACAGTCCCCATTATATAGATTTGGAACATTATATTTAGCAATAATGCAATAATGTGATAGTCGTTAGTGGATATATTAAAAATACGTAAAACAATTCCTGCTGGCATATCAAACTTGTCAAATAGGTACCGTGAATATTTTGCATTGGTATTAAGCCCGTTGCAGACCAAGAACTAAGCTAAGTTTAGCTCCTATAGCTGAGAAAATTGCATATAGTACATAACTTAGTTCCCATAGTACGCGGTCGGCACACAAGTATGAAAAACATTTCAGCTGTAGTAATGGCGCCCATCGTCGACTTTAAGGAGTTTATTTACTTTGTTTAAAAAATTAAATACCTTTTTATATTTAGAATGAAAGTGACGAGCTGAAATAGTAAAAAATATTCTTATCTTACGATAAGATTGTTTAAACATTGATTAAAAATTAATATTTCGATACAAAACTATCAAAAATTACCTAGACCCCATAATTGATACTAGTGACCCCAGTAATTGAAACCCTATGTGAACAAGCCAGATGCTATTGGTATCAAGCATCAATTTTAAAGAGAAAGGATGTCCAGCTCAAAGGCTAGAGGCAATGCGCCGAGTTTAATATCAACATCTGAGATGCGCTGTTGAACATCAATAAATAAATAATCGCTAGCGATTCGCTGAACAGCTTCATTTTATTCGTTTTTTCTACATTTCTTTTATTTATTAGCCACTGTAGTATAGAATGGCCTATTTCTATCACTAAACAGCATTTTATTAAGAGTATTGATTTACTGTTTGAGGGACACTACAGCCAGTGTAATTACTGGGTTTATGAGCTCAAGTATCTAAGGGTAATAAGCGCAGATGTACCACGTAGTACTTCGCAATTCAAAGTTCAAGTGGGGTCGCGACAATTTATTGGCGGCCGTGATGCTTATCTAAAAAACTATATAATACGGCAGTGTGACCGAAGAAAGCCCGGTTCCTAATGTGGTCCACCACCCATGCTTTCGAATTTTTTGGTGTTGGAATGCAAAAACATACTTCAATATTTTGTTACTGGACTGCCTCGGTGGCGTAGTTGTATTACGATACCACTGCAGTGCTGAGGTCTTGGGTTCGGTCCCCGGGTCGGGCAAAGTGATATTGGATTTTTCGTCAATCGGGACACTTCCTTATAGCCTTCTTGATCGGTTCGAAGGAATATCGGAGAGGGGAGGGATAGCTGATCGAGTTAAGTGTTCCGAACAAACGGAATATTAAAAGATTGGGTGCTGCTTGACTTAGAACTGACGTTTCAAAGCAGGCTTGCTTGGCTCTCACTGATATTTTTTACTAAAGTTTTTTGCGGCTACGCCCGCGTGATGGTGCTTCCCAATCTAAAAGATACTTTGTGCCATTTGAGGATAAAATTTTAGCTACAATATGTTTATCTTTTTTTTTTTTTTTTTTTTTTTTCGCGGAGAAAGTGACTTATTACTACCGCCCAGCCTTCAAGGGGGGCGACTGAGCGGTTATGTTGGGTTCACCGTGCCTTACGACCCGGCGTTGAGCCGCCCGGAGAGATGTAACCATCGGGCGACCGCCGGGCCGAGTCCCTAACCTATGTACAACGCACGGCATACCAACCAAAACTCCGCGGTGGCCATCTTCGGCGCATTAGGGACGGCTGTGGGCTTCCTCTGACGGAAGTGTCTAAGTTGTCGTCCGCAGCCGCCCCTGCGCGGTGCCGCCTAGTGCGGCCCGTCTCCTGTTTGGGGGGGGGCTCAGAAGCCCCCGCACACCGAAGGACGCTCTCAGCGTCAACGGCAACGTGAGGCCTACCAGCCACGCTGTCGTCCATCACAGGGATCGCAACAATGTGCCACTAAGAACACAAAATTAAAGACGGACAGCCCCCTGCCGCCCGCCTGCGACCCCCGGTGGCCCCTATTAGTCGCCTTTTACGACAGGCAGGGGATACCGTGGTGGAATTCTCCAAACGCCCCCAATCCACAGGGCGGAAGACGCCGGTCAGTCGTCCACCCGGCGCCTCCTACGTCTTGTCTGGCGGCGGGAGGGATCTCCGCGCCTCCGATCCCTCTCGGCACTCTCCTTCCGCGAGAGGACCACCTCACAGAAGTGTGCCACCGCACGCCAGGACCTCCGGCTGTCGACCATGGAAGCGACCACGGCCGGCAGCGAGAGGTCTCCTCCGACGACTGCTCTGAGAGCGCTGCGCTCCTCATCCCAGGCTGGGCAGAACTCTAACGTATGCTGGGCCGTATCCAGCGGGCAGTTGTCACAGTGGTGACACACGGCCGACACCTCCTTCCTCACTACCCGCCACAAGTACTCACCGAAGCAGCCATGCCCGGCGAGCACCTGCGTCAGGCGAAACGTTGCCGCACCGTGGCGCCTGTCCAGCCATTCGGCAAAGACAGGACGCACTGCCGCGACGACCCTGAGCCCCGCTGACGGGGCCTCCAGCCTGAGACGCCACTCCTCCACGGCGGCTCGCCGTAGGGAGGCCCTCATGGCCTCCACCTCCTTCAGGGCCGGATGTTGCCCGCGACTGGACGCCTCCTCCCGCCAATGAAAGACATCGGAGAGGGATTTGGCGTCCAGATCCCAGGGCAGAAATCCGGCCAACAAACAAGCCGCCTCGAAAGAGACCGTGCGGTACGCCCTGATCGCCCGCTGCGCCAAAGCTCTCTGCGGAGTGCGCAGGAGGGCGACGCAGGGGCGGTTCAGGGAGTCAGCCCAAACGGGGCTGCCATAGAGGGCCATGGACCGCACGACTCCGTGATATAACCTCCGGCAAGGGATGCCAGGACCTTCCAGGTTGGGCAGCAGGCTGGACAGAGCGCCCGCTGCCCGAGACAGTTTCGTCCCCAATTTCTTGAAATGGGCGCGGAATTTCCATCGGCTATCTAAGACTAAACCTAGATATTTCATGTCTTTGCCGATGGGAATCCGCACCCCCTCAACCACGATGTGGGCACCGGCCGGTGGCCCTCTCCGAGGCCCGTGGAAACAAATGGCCTCAGTTTTCTCGAGGGCCACCTTTAAACCCAACTGTCGAATCCGGCTTATTACTTTGCCGGTGCCCACCGCCGCCAAGGTAGCGGCGTCCCGGAACGTCCTGGCGGTCGCTGTGACCAATGTGTCGTCGGCGTAGCACGTCACGCCGACGTCCCAGAGATTTGCACCACGGAGCACCCAGTCGTACCCGATGTTCCACAGGAGAGGGCCCAAGACCGAGCCCTGTGGAACACCGCGCGACATCGCTCTTCGGTGCCACCCGCCGTCGGCGCCCGGATACACCACGTCCCTGTCAGACAGGTACGCGTGCACCAGACGCCGAAGATAGGGCGGCACCACGTGGTACCGCAGTGCCTCGTGAATGCAGGGCCAGGGCAGCGTGTTGAACGCGTTGGAGATGTCCAAGGACACCGCGACAACTACTCCGCCTCCGGCCACTGCATCCTCCGCCTGTGCCTTCACCCGCAGAATCGCGTGGACGGTGGAACGTCCCCTCCTGAAGCCAAATTGGCTGTCGGCCAAGTTCGGTCCGACCCTCTCGAGGTGCTCGACGAGGCGAGCATGGACGATACGCTCGAAGAGTTTGGCGACCTCGTCGAGCAACACGATGGGCCGGTAGGCCGACGGCGACTCTGCGGGTCGTCCTTCCTTCTTCAGCAGGACGAGCTTCCCGGTTTTCCAACGCGCCGGGAAGACGCCCTGCTCCAAACAGGCGGTGAATAAACTGCGGAGCCTCGGGCCCAGGTGCTCGAGGGCCACCACCCAGGCTCTTCCTGGGATGCCGTCGAGCCCTGGGGCCGTTTTTTTGCTCCGCAGCCGAAGCACTACCACCCGCAATTCTGCGGGCGAAACCTCTGGGATATCCCTTGCCGGATTCTCAATCGACGATGACGCCACATCCGGTGGCGCCATCGGTGGAGGAGTGGTCTCCACGGTGGCCGGGAACAAGGCCGCGACGACGTTGGCCAGTAATTCTGGCCGGAGACTCTGCGACAGCGGGGGCGCCGCTGGACGAAGCTTATTCATTACCATACGATAGGGGCGCCCCCACGGGTCACTGTCGAGAGTCTCCAGGAACTCTTTGCGTGCCGCAACCTTGGCCCTGTGAACGGCCACCCGCAGCGCTCTCTTCGCCTCTTTGTAGAGGTCATAGAGCCGCCGCTCCTGGTCTGCGTGATCCCCACCTCGAAGCCTGCGACGACGATGCCTGGCGTATCGGCGGCGCGCAGCGACGCATGACGCGCGCAACTGCGCTAGCTCTGCCGACCACCAGTACACTTGTCGCCGCGGCGAGCGTCGGAGGGCTCGGGGCATGGCGGCGTCGCAAACGTCCGACATTGCCACCCCGAACCACTCCACCTCTTGTTCGACCCGTACCGGCCCGTCCGGCACGGGGAGCCACGACATCACCAGAGCGGCCAACTCTAGGGCCTCTTTATTGAGGCGACGAGTTACCCACCGCGGGCCGTCCTGATTCGGGGCACTCGGTTCACCACCGGGCTGGATACTCGGAGACGCGGAGACGTCGAACCTGATGTAACGGTGGTCCGACATCGTCTCGACGCCCGCGAGCACTCTCCAGCCCCGGACACGGTGCGCGACGGCGGGACTTGCAAACGACAGATCAACAATAGACCCGCCGTTGTGCCGCACGCACGTGTGCACCGATCCCCTGTTCAGGACGACCAGGCCGACAGAGATCGCCCAGTCCTCCAGGACCCTACCGCGACCGCTCGTCGCCGGCGAACCCCAAGCTACAGACTTGGCGTTGAAGTCACCGGCGACGACTGCCGGGTAAGGTTGGCCTTGTTCCACTAGGGCCCCCAGCCGAACGAGAAAAGATTCGAATTCGGCGAGGGGTCTGTTGGGAGAGAAGTATACTCCTACAACCCAAACGTCTCCCAACAGAGCCGCCACGCATCCCTGGTCCTTCGATATCTTTTCGAAGGGCGGGGAGCCAGCGGCACCCTGAGTGATTATGGCCACTAAACCGTCGGTGTCCCCAGCCCAGTTGTCACGGGGAGGGACAAAGTACGGCTCAGCGACCACGGCCACTTGCACCGACCACTGTGCCAGGCTTTGGGACAACAGGTCTTGAGCACTGGCGCAGTGGTTGATGTTCGCCTGGAGGAACTTTAGGTCCATTATTGGGCGATCTCTTCAACACCTTCCATCTCGGCCTCTTGCGGTGGGCTTGCTGTCTGCGGCTGGGTTGTGGCCACAGCAGCAGCAGCATTACGTCGGGAGGGGCGACGACGGTTGCGGCGGGAGGAGGCGGGACACACCTTCCCCCCGACCTGGTGCCCGGCGGGCTTGCCGGAGGCCGCGCAGACCACGCAGTTCGGCGCAGCGCTGCACTCACGGGCCTTGTGGCCTGTCTGGCCGCAGCGGTAGCACAGCGCGCTACGGTCCACTGCGCAGTCGCAGCGTTCCCGGACGTGCCCGGACTCCAGGCACCGGAAGCACCGAAGGGGCCGCGCCTCAAGCACAGAAACTCGAGCCGCGACCCAGCCGATTATTACACGGCCTGCCCCCCGCACTTTCTGGGCTGCCTTTATCGGCATCCGAGCCCAAGCCGTGCCAACACCGGATCGGTCAGGACGGATTTGCCCTACCTTTATAGTTTCCAGTGCACACTCACCGGCCTTAGAGAGGGCCATTGCGACTGACTCAGGAGTGGCTGTGTAGTCCAACTCCGTAAGCCGCAGCTCCGCATGCTTGATGGGCCGGGAGATTCGAACGTCCTCCGACCCATTGAAACACTCCCTCAGCCTTGCGGCGAGGGAGTCAGCCCTCTCATCCGAATTAGCCCCGGGCACCTCGTACATTGGGGCACCCGTGGCCGCAAACTTTGGCCTCAGCCTTGTAATGTCAAGGCCGGTGAGGTTCACCTTAACCTGGGCCTCTGTGAGAACCCTGGCGTAAGTTAGTCCTTTCGCTACCGCCGCCGGCGTCAGGGATATCATGACGGCCGCGGACCGCGGTGGGCGGAGCTTGGGCTCGGCCCGGCGCGGCGGTTGCTGCTGACTTGCAGCCGGTGTCGCGCCGGACTTGGGCTTCGACTTCTTTTTGCCCACCACGACCGTCCATTCCCTGTCCAGGGACACTGGAGCCGGCGGTAGCGGGCGGGGCTCGCAGAGAGCTTGCTGCGCTGGGGCACTGGGTTTGCCTTTCCCCCCCTTGTCTTTTGGCTTCGGCTTGGGCGCCGGAGGAAGTGTGGGGGCCGGGACGACTCTCTTCTGCGCTTGCACCCCAGATGGTTTTGCCACGATGAATCGGGGCGGAGCACTAGAGGGACCGGCGATTGGGATCAGGGTGGGAGGACTGGGTTGGGCTACTCCCTTGCCCTTGCCCTTGCCTTTGTTTGAGGACTGAGGTGGACCCCTGACATACCCCCCCTGTACCGGGAGCTCCATTGTTTGGGCCCTATATTTCTCATGGGCCAGAGGCGGTCTTGCGGCCGGTCCCATGAGCAAGGACTCCATCCTTGCTTGCACCCTCGCCTCTATCATCCCCAGCATTTCCTCCGTTGGGCTTTTGCTGGCGGCCGCCTCTAGCTCTTCGAGGCGGCGACGGAGGGAGGCATTCTCTTCCTGAAGCTGCTTAACTGCAGCCTCAAGGCGGGAGCTCTTTTCCCGCCACCTCTTCGCCTCGTCTTCAAGGCCGGTGACCGTGGTCTCTGTGGCCTTGGAGCGCGCCAGTAACCCGGCAGAGCGGGGCCGCTTCGGCACTACCTTCTCCGACTTTTGGCAAGCCTCCGCACGCTTCGAGATGTTGCGCTCCCTCTCTGCTTTCTTTAGGCTGCCCACCGAAGGCGGACCCCCTCTACCGCGAGCAACGGTCGCCCTCGTCTTCGGCGCCGGCTCGTCCGTGTCGCTCGAGGTCCTCCAGAATCGCCCGCCTCTCACTGAAGAGCCACTATCGCTGGACTCCAAGTCCACGCACATGTCTTCAGCCCGTGCGACATCGGCCACGACTCCAGTAAGCCTCACGCCCAGATTCCCCCTTTCTACTTCTCCGTCGTTGGGCTTGCGCCCTTCGACCTCCGCCTCTCCAGCCAGAACTGGAGTAGGCAACCTCGTCATGTTTTTTTTTGGTTTGGATGTATTCATTTTGAATCCCACGAGTATGGGGGAAATAACAGTCCGCCCAGGCAGTGCCCCCTGTACCTGGGTAAGCCTAGCGTAACCCGCACAGAGTGTCGGCCGGTACTCTGGCGGGGGTCGCACTCGAGACCGAACTACCCATCAGCCATGCATCCCCTCGCGGTGCGCCGCCGCTTGGGATTCGGGGTAACTTTTTATAGAGGTTCTCTCCCTCGCAGTCCAGGCGATTAAGCCAAGACCCTCGGCCCCAGGAGTCGCTGCGAAACATGACCACAGTGCCCCCTGAGATTCCGAGACTAACGGTGGCCACGGAGAACTAGTTCTGCCCCGGCCTGTTCCGCGGCAGGGTGAGTGCACACGGAACCCGTCTACCTATTCCTCCACTGCACCCTCTGCTAGTCAGAGGGAACGTGGAAGAATCCTCTTTGCTGGTTTTGGTCCACGCCGTTTCCGGTACCCCCCAAATTTGGGGGGCGTTCCCCTATCCGCCACCCAGGGAGACGCGCCCGATGGGAGACCAGCAACTCCGCACGGGTACAATATGTTTATCTGGGACACGGTTTATCTGTCCGCCTTCCATGCAAATTTGTTTAGCAATTTTTGTGTTACGTCTTACAAATTTTCAAACATGTTCATTTTAGTATTATCTACAATAAAAAAAAATGAAAAAACGGAACGGACTGCCGAGACGAATGTCCACAGGTTCAAAACCCAAGGACACACACCTCTGACTTTTCTAAAAAGATATGTGTCTATTCTTTGTGAATTATCGCTCGTTTTAACGGTGAAGGAAAACATCGTGAGGAAACCTGCATACCTGAGAAGTTCTCTGAATTTCGAAGGTATGTAAAGTCCGCTAACCCACACTAGGCCAGCGTGGTGGCTTAAGGTCTCTCTCAGTTGTAGAAGAGGTCCGTACTCAGTAGTGGGCAGTATACAATTACAGGGCCGGTATGGTACTATCTACAAATATAAATAATATATACTACACTAGGTGCCATCAGATGCGATATTGACTGCCCTTTTTTACTGAGAAAAAATTGCTTTCTATTGAGAAAAAAATTGTTACTCGCGTTTGTGTTAGCTGAATAATATATAAGCTGTATGTACTAAATATATTATTCAACTAACACGTTTGGCCCAACAACGCTTAATAACGCCGTTTGTTTTCAAATAAAATAAACAAAACGTCTAATCACGTCTACCGTAAATGTGTATTTTATGCATGGGAAAATATTTAATCACTTTGTGGGTTGCTCACTAGGGTGGCGGTGGGCCGAACGTGTTGAAAAAGGGCGAACGTGTTAATTCTTAAAGCCAATCCTGTAGCCCTTTCCCTATTTCCATTAATAAATTCACAGACAACCCAGTGAGACGTGACGTGATCCAATATTTGAAACGTAATAGCTTAGAAATTACAGCGAGCAGCCGCCGTAACTCGATTTTATGGAGTCCGGCATGAGCTCCCAGTTCATTTGCACGCAGTGCGACTGTCTTCAATTAGTATTTGAGCAGTTACGTTTACATGCTACTAGGTATGCTCGCGGCTCCGCCCGCGTGAAAAGTTTATCCGGGATAAAAATATTTTCCCGTGATAAAAAGTAGCCTCAGAACTTAATAATAATCCCCAGATTGCACGCAGTGCGACTGTCTTCAATTAGTATTTGAGCAGTTACGTTTACATGCTACTAGGTATGCTCGCGGCTCCGCCCGCGTGAAAAGTTTATCCGGGATAAAAATATTTTCCCGTGATAAAAAGTAGCCTCAGAACTTAATAATAATCCCCTCCTAGCCGGTTTCGGCCACGGCGGCCAATCTCAACGGAGATCAGCTAGGTGCGCAGGAGATATTATAGTGCACAAGTGTGTGCGCAATACACAAGTGCACTCACTATTCCTTCACTCTCATAGTCCGGTGAGACGGAAATCCGACATGACCGGAGAGAGATCAGGCGCAGGACCAACGGCTTTACGTGCTTTCCGAGGCACGCGGGTATCACACCGCCAACTTCCTGACTCCGAGCTGCGACTGAGTAATTTTTAAGATGAAAAAATCCAGTCACAATGTTTTTGGCCCGACCCAGGATTCGAACCCAGGACCTCAGCGCGCAAATCGTACTCGTAACGCGTACGCAATACAACTACGCCACCGAGGCAGTCGAACCTCAGAACTTAGGAGTAATGTAGCTTCCTATTAGTGAAAGAATTTTCAAAATCAGTCCAGTGGTTCCTGAGATTACCGCGTTCAATCAAACAAACTCTTCAGCTTTATAATATTAAGTATAGATATACAGGATGAAATTGAATTCATGAGCATCCATTGAACCTATGACATTACTCATGATACTCTTTTTGGGCCCCGTTTTTTTCACCGTAGTTATCTTTATCTTTAGCTGCGAGTGCGACAGGCTTGCCGCGCGTTAGCTTAATAATACCGAGGGTTACCCTAACCACAGTTGAAATAAACCGGTTTTAATGGGACTAAAATTACGTAAATCAAAATTATTATTAATGCAATACGGAAAACGCAGATGTGTCATAAACCCTATTTATTTGCTGCAAGTAAATATACCAGAAATATACAAACAAAACACTTAATAAGCGCCAATAAATATTCAAATATCAAAATCGATTTTATGTGGCTCTGTTTTATGTGGCGCAGGATAAAGCATTCCGTAAAAATAATATGTTTCTAATAAAATTAAATAAAATACTTTATTCATCACGTAGGCGAACATAGTTGCACTTATGATAAGTCAAGATACATTAAATAATATACATTGATTAATTGATTATATTAATAATTATTATTAATACCAATGGTCACTTATATAACTACCGACGTTTTTATTGGGAGTAAATCTATGATGAGAAATAAACAAAAACAAAAAAGCCAGCTCGGGCTGGCAGGAAAGGGGATATAAAAAGGAGATTATTTTATTAAAATAATGGGAGGAACGCGTCGCGATCCTCACCGGTGAAGACACTACAGGCCCTAGCCTAGCTAACCTACCAGCCTTTCACTAGCTACCTAAGCGATGACGATCCGAAGAAGAAAGGCAGAAAGAAACTCCGGACTTACTTTTTTTGTCCTCAATTGTTCACTGTTTCTTTCTCTTTTTTTTTCAACACTTTTGTGCTGTATACAAAGTCAGATTGGTTATATAAGCTAATGCACATTCTATCCACATTTTGATGATAGTAAGTATTCCTAGGTTTACTTAATGACCATGACTTCAATTTCACCCTGTGTAGTCGACTGTTATAGCAGGAAGAGAAGGAGAGTTACCTGTTGGTAAATAAACGTCGCCTGATGATGTCGAGTTATATAAATTGATTATTTGTTATATAGTTAATTCATACATGTTATGTACTCACATAAATCACGTAATTATTGCAGATGCACACTCGCTTCTTGTCATGGGCACATCCAGACTAACTGTTTTTTATCTACCCCCCATTTCATACATAACATGCCTTCCCCTTTAGATAGTTCTGCCCCTCAAAGTCCACTTTTATAACTCCCAACTGTGTAACACTAAATAAAGTCTTTTTGTTTTATTTTTTACTGTCTATATTATTAATTATTAAACTATGGGTATTTATTAATTATTTTGTAGTATGAAAATGACAACTTGGCTATGGCTATTCTGTATAAATTTCATCATCTTCGTCTTCTAAGCTATCTTCAAGGCTATAATGCCTCCTGGATTTAATCTTCTTCGATACATCTGATAGTGGTGAGGTTGAAAGTGCCCTTTTATTCCGTGTCAGTTCTCCTGTATTGTTAGGTAGAACTAAGTCTTGTGGCCCTGATACTCCAATAATGTCAGCCCATTTTCTTGGTGACGGTATATCCACCTCACCATCTTCATCGCTATTGTCTATAGTTTGGTCTGTGTCTAGCATTTTTTCTGAGTTCTGTCCATCATTAATTTCTCTGACATGCATCTGATTGATATGTCGTAACAACATTTTCCCATTCCACCGCACCAAGTATCTGCAAACTCCTACTTTCTTTTCTACTATTCCTGGCAACCATTTAGGCCCTTTACCATAATTCCGGACATATACTGATTGTCCAATACTGAAAGATCGTATCTTCAACCTCTCATTTTTCTCCTCAGCACTGAATGTTTTCTTGCTTTTAAAAGATAAGGGGTTAAGATAATCAAATTTAGTTCTAAACCGGCGGCTGTTCAATAGTTCAGCCGGAGTTTTTTCATTCACGCTATTAGGGGTAGCCCGTAGCCCATATAGTATTTTAGGCAGCCGTATATGCCAAGGTTCAGATGTTATCTTCTTCAGCTTATTCTTTATTGTTTGAACTGTACGTTCAGCCTGTCCATTTGATGCTGGATGGTAGGGAGCAATCAAAATTTGTCTAATGCCATAACTCTTCAGGTATTTTTTAAACTCGTCAGATGTAAAACTTCTGCCATTATCACTCACAATAGTGTCAGGTAGCCCTTGCTCTGTGAAAATATCTCTCAATGTGCTGATCAAAGTAGTACTACTCAGGTCCTTGACTATCTTTACTTCTGGCCATTTAGAATAAGCGTCTACCAGTATCAAAAAGTATTTTCCTTGAAATGGTCCAGCATAATCAATATGCAACCTAGACCAAGGTTTATGGGTTTGTACCCAATGATGTGTGATTTGGGTTGGCATATTTCTATTCTCTGCGCATATATTACAATTTTTTACAATTTTTTCTATTTGTTTATCCATTGCAGGCCACCAAAAATAGCTCCTGGCTAAGGCCTTTGTGATGACTATACCATCATGGTTTCTATGTAATTCTTCCAGAATTTGTTTCCGCATGTTTTCAGGTATGACCACCCTATTACCCCATAATATACAATTATTATACTCCGATAACTCATTTCTCCGCAGCCAAAATAATTTATAATCTTCCTCTACCTTGGTGGGCCATCCATTTCTTATCCAATATAATACTTTACTTAATATTTTATCTTTCCCTGTAAATCTTGTCACTTCTCTTGCTGTAAATTCTAATTCTAGTGGGGTCTCTTCTATCAAAAGTACTCCTGCACACTTATCTTTGGTAGTCGCCTCCACTGCTGGCCAACGACTTAAGGCATCTGCATTACCCAAACTCTTACCCTGCACATATTGAATCTCATAATCATATGAATTCAATAATAATGCCCATCTCAACATCCTGGGTGAAATTATGTTGGGAATTGGCTTTCCTGGTCCAAAAATACCCAATAATGGCTTATGATCTGTTTTTATAATTACTTTTCGACCACTTATATATTGGTGGAATTTCTTTAACCCAAAAACTATGGATGCAGCTTCTTTGTCTATTTGAGCATAATTTCGCTCATGCACATTCATTGTCCTTGATGCAAACATGACTGGTCTCAATGTTCCATCATCCATCTCATGTTCCAGAACCGCTCCAAGTCCAAATTGCGATGCATCACACGACATTATTAGCTTTCTCTTGCTATCATAGTGAACTAAAGTATCATCACTAGACAGCATTGACTTTAAGGTTTCAAAAGCAGTGTGATGTTCCTTGTTCCATCTCCATTTAGACTCTCTTTCTAATAACCGGTATAAAGGCTCAGCTATTGTGGCTTTATGTGGTAAAAATCTATCATAAAAATTAAGTAACCCTAAGAATGCCTGTAATTCTTTAATATTCCTAGGTGCTTCTGTCTTTTCAATGCAATTAATCTTCTCTTTACTAGGATGTATACCAGACTCATCTACAACATATCCCAGGAATGTAACTTTTGGCACTGTAAACATACATTTTTCTCGGTTAACTTTAAGGCCAGCTTTTTTTAATCTCTGCAATACCTGTTCTAGCCTTTCATTATGTTGATTTATGTTGTTGCCACATATAAGTATATCATCTAATAGAATTGCGATCCCCTTGATGTCAGCTAGTAATGAGGTCATCAGCCTTTGAAATATTCCTGGGCATGCTTTAACACCGAAAGCCAAGCGTTTCATTTTGTAAAGACCTTTAGGGGTATTCAAGGTTAATAGAGTTGCAGTTTGATCATCCACAGCCACCTGTGTATATGCTTGTTCCAAATCAATCTTAGAGAATATTACCCCCCCTTGCAGTTCCGCAAATGCTTCATTAAATGTAGGCAATGGATATGTGTCAGTGTTTGTAACTGCATTAACTGTGGATCGATAGTCTCCACATAATCTTACCCCACCATTTGACTTTAAAACTGGGACTATAGGTGTGGCCCATTCAGAGTGTGCTATTGGTTCAAGTACATCTTCTTTTACTAATCTATCTATTTCCTTGAAGACTCTTTCTCTTATAGCAAATGGTATGGGTCTACATTTTATAAATCTTGGTACTGTTCCTTCAATTGGTGTTATATTCACCACCGGTCCTGTATATTTCCCTAAAACTCTCTCAAACACCTGTTTATATTTATTTAATAATAAAGAAGTTTTGGCTTTGTCATCTGAACTTATCTTAATATTGTTTAATCCATGAATAATTATTCCCAAATTAGAAAACCAATTTCTACCTATAAGACTTGAGCCGTTACCTTTTGCTATAAGTATCTTCATATTTTGGCTCTTATCCTTATATTTAACATTAACTGTGGTTTCCCCTAGTAACATTAACTTTCCATCAGTATATGACTTTAATCCGATATCAGCTATTTCTAATTTAGGTAATTTTCTATTCCATATGAGTCTGGCTGTGTTTTCATTAACAATGGTGTATGGGCAGCCTGAATCCACTTCCATTAGTAATTCTGTACCATTCAACCATAATTTAATAACAAATGGATCTATTTTATCTTGTCTGATACTGTTAATGCCTACCTCATACAATCCATTACATTCAGCGATCTGTTTATTTGTTCCTTTTGATTTCACTAAACAAGCCGCTTCTATATGTCCTATTTTCCCACAATGAAAACATTTACTCCAGCGAAATTTACATTGACCACTATGTGACTTACCACAACGAAAACAATTCGATTTATGTACCATATACGAATTTTGTTTACTTGCCACCTTATTTACTTCCATCGGCTCCCCCATGTCCTGTTCTGGAATGCAGGAGGTTGGGGTAGTTCGTACAATTATATTTGAATCTATGTTTGCCGTTTCATAAGACAGGGCAATTTCACAAGCTTGTTCAAATGATAACTGACTTTGTTGTAACATTTTTTTTTGAATATCCTTATCCAATATTCCACACACCAATCTATCTCTTAAAGTGCGATTTAGATCCACAAAATTGCAATATATACTTAATTTCCGTAGCTGAGCTATATAATCCCTCATTTTTTCATCTTCCTTTTGATTCCTAGTATGAAACCTATAAGATTCGACTATTTCATTAGGCGTTGGATGGAAATGGTTGTTCAAAGTTTCGACAATACTATCGAAAGTAACCTCACTTAATTTCGTTGGTGAACTCAACGAAACAATCAAATCATATAACTCAGGGCCACAAACTGCGAGTAAATTTGCTTTTTTCTTTGCGTCTTCTTCAATTGAACTAGCCTGAAGACAATACGAAAATCTTTCGATATAATTTTGCCAACACCCATGTGCCAAGTCAAACTCGTTAAATTTTATACCCATATTTATTTATGCGTTTATAACACTTATTGCACTTAATTTTCACTTTTTTACCGATTACCTCGTCGCCACTGTTATGTACTCACATAAATCACGTAATTATTGCAGATGCACACTCGCTTCTTGTCATGGGCACATCCAGACTAACTGTTTTTTATCTACCCCCCATTTCATACATAACAATACATATTCACGCCTTTTATACCCACGAGGGAGTAGGCAGAGGCGCAACTAATGCACCCACTTTTCACCGTGTATGTTGCATCCTATGATGGGGGCGAGTTTATTGTCATATCGGGTATTTATTTTAGACTCCGGGCTAATATTGACCACAAAAATCCAATATCACTTTTCCCGATCCGAGATTCGAACTCAAGACGTCAAAGCGATAGTTGTAACGCGCACGCAATACAACTACGCCACAGAGGCAGTTAATACGCTGAATAATAGATTAAAGGCAGACAAAGACGCATATTTAGTAAGTAATACACCCACGAGTTTCAAGACCTAAGGGTTAATTATATGTAAAGTTAGTAGCAATTAAAACAATAAAACAGTACGAGGCACTCCTCGCGACACCGGCGCTCATCAAACAAACTCACGCGCGTTGTTCAACTTGTAAATTAATGTTTGTTTACAAATTACAATGTACGAGTTATAGATTATAATTTACTGGTACTTTATCTTAAATGATCTACGAATATTTTCACGTAAATGCTTATTTTTAAAGATTTTGAGCTGTTTAAGACGCATTTGTGGTTTTATTTTAATGTTAGTTTTGTTGATTGTATACTAATAATATCATACCGATCCGTGTAAAGCTAACAAGTTTTCATTATAATATTGTTGTATTCGGTGGTGACTATTCGGTCGGTTATGGAGTACGATGGTTACACTCTCCAAAGAGTTTAACGTTCCGAGCCTTTTTATGAAGAACATCGTAACCGACATTTCGCACATTTACAGGAGAGACTTATTCTTGATTTATTCTTAAATATTGATGGTATTTTTCCAGTATTTAATAAAAATAAAACCATTATAATAATATAAAAATACTATAAAGCAAATTTCACCTATTTTTCGGAATTAATAAAGAAATGTGCGATATTGTGGTTACGATGTTCTGAAAAGGCTCGGTTTATCCCGTTAAATGCTCAATTTTACCTTTTCAACTGAAAAGCGTTAAATACTACAGCATAAAAAATATCCCCACGATTTAGCTACATTATAAAAATCGCATATCCCCCAGTATTACGGACAAGGTGGTGTAGCTGCGAGGTAAAAAGAAAAGGGAGGGGGTGTCGTCGACATCAGACTCTAGACACGAGGGCTTTAATTAAACACAGCGCTGTTTTTTTGTAATTATTGCAATTACAAGCGTTCGCGCGCTGTCGACGAGACTGCGAACACTGTATATTTAAAAAAACGCACGTTATTAAACACACAAGCAGCGAAATGAATGTAGAGGGGTTATCCTTGAGAGGGGATTTTATTTTATATGGCACTAGCTTTTGCTCACGGATTCGCACGCCTAAAAGAATTTTTCTTTATAATATTTTTCCGGTCTCAAACTATCTCGTATATTGCGTTCAGACAGACAGACAGACAGACGCGTTGGGGGACTTAATTATATAATATTATGTAAGTATAATATGTACTTGGACTGGCTGTTGTTTGCGTATTCGCTCGCGTGAATGGTCTTTCCTTGTATAAAGTCTCAATGATTATATCGATGCATAGCGCTATCTGTACGACGCTAGTGCCATCTATTTTAAAAATGTGATAAAAAATGTAATATTACCTACAGAAGTAAATTATAAGTGTATTTGCATTCCAAGATGTCCTCTCGCATATGCATTTTCCATCATATACTGATAAAGCTACAGTACTTTTTACGGGCACGATTGAGTTACTCCACAACAACTGATTGTAAGTAGAGTGGTTCAGACAGATTATAATACGGTCTCTTTCGAGGCGGCTTGTTTGTTGGCCGGATTTCTGCCCTGGGATCTGGACGCCAAATCCCTCTCCGATGTCTTTCATTGGCGGGAGGAGGCGTCCAGTCGCGGGCAACATCCGGCCCTGAAGGAGGTGGAGGCCATGAGGGCCTCCCTACGGCGAGCCGCCGTGGAGGAGTGGCGTCTCAGGCTGGAGGCCCCGTCAGCGGGGCTCAGGGTCGTCGCGGCAGTGCGTCCTGTCTTTGCCGAATGGCTGGACAGGCGCCACGGTGCGGCAACGTTTCGCCTGACGCAGGTGCTCGCCGGGCATGGCTGCTTCGGTGAGTACTTGTGGCGGATAGTGAGGAAGGAGGTGTCGGCCGTGTGTCACCACTGTGACAACTGCCCGCTGGATACGGCCCAGCATACGTTAGAGTTCTGCCCAGCCTGGGATGAGGAGCGCAGCGCTCTCAGAGCAGTCGTCGGAGGAGACCTCTCGCTGCCGGCCGTGGTCGCTTCCATGGTCGACAGCCGGAGGTCCTGGCGTGCGGTGGCACACTTCTGTGAGGTGGTCCTCTCGCGGAAGGAGAGTGCCGAGAGGGATCGGAGGCGCGGAGATCCCTCCCGCCGCCAGACAAGACGTAGGAGGCGCCGGGTGGACGACTGACCGGCGTCTTCCGCCCTGTGGATTGGGGGCGTTTGGAGAATTCCACCACGGTATCCCCTGCCTGTCGTAAAAGGCGACTAATAGGGGCCACCGGGGGTCGCAGGCGGGCGGCAGGGGGCTGTCCGTCTTTAATTTTGTGTTCTTAGTGGTGTTTGGATTGTTTACATATCTACTTAATACATTTACAGCAAATGAGATGTCAGGCCTCGACACAGAGGTCAAAAATAATAAGGAACCTATAGCCTCTCTGTATGGAAAATAAACAATGCTTTCATCTACATTTTTTGAAATTATAACATTTACATCTGCTGGGGTACTAGCAGGATTTGCATTATTCATACAAAAATTCTTAACAATTTTATTTATATAATCTTTTTGGTGAATGCAGATACAATTATTTATTTTATCTATTTCTATACCTACAAAATATTTAAAATTTAATTCTTTAATTTTAAATTCTTGTTTTAAATATCCCATTATTTCTTGAATGAGCTGTTTACTTGAAGATATTACAAGAGCATCATCCACATAAATGATTAAAAACACTTTAATCTCATTAAAAGTTCCTATAAAAATGCAATTGTCAGCCTGAGATTGTACAAAACCATATTTCTTTAAAAATTCGGTAAATCTTTTGTTCCAGCAACGGGAAGACTGTTTTAAACCATAAAAAGATTTATTTAATTTTAATATAACATTTTTGTTTAATTGCACACCCTCAGGTATATCTATAAAAATATCTTCATCAAGATATCCATTCAAAAAAGCAGTTTTTACATCAAATTGCTGAACTTTTAAATCATGCTTTGCCACCATGGATAAAATAACCCTTATAGAGTCATACCTTATAGTAGGTGAGTAAATTTCCTGATAGTCAATGTCTCTAATTTGACTAAACCCCCGTGCACATAAACGTGCTTTGTAACATACCTTATTATTTTCACTTTTCTTAATAGCAAAAACCCATTTTGTACTAAGCACCCTCTGGTCAGATTTTGCAACTGCAGTCCAGGTGTTATTCTCTTCATGCGCTGACAATTCCTCCTCAATGGCTGCAGCCCATTGATTCTTCTGTGGACCATGTAACGCCTCGGCATATGTTTGAGGCAATGACAGTTCAACAAAGTTTGCCTCCAGACGTCTATTATTTCTTGGCCTCAAAGTTATATTCCGAGGTGCTGAGTCTTCAATTTCTTGAGACGGCTCATATGGAGGGTCATCACTGTTACAGCTTGCCAAGCTATCGTCAGAATCTGTCATTGTCGTTTCAATTACAGTACTTTCTACTTGAGTTTCACTTTCATTATTGGTTCCGGCTTCAACACAATCATTAATATATACTTGTGCTATATTTTTCCTTACTTCTGGAACTTGATATTCATCAAAAATTACATTTCGTGATATTTTAATTATCTTCTTAATAATATCATACATCCGGTAATTATTATTGTCATACCCAACCAGTATCATTTTATCACTTTTTTTGTCCAATTTTGTTCTCAATTGATTAGGTATATGTACATACCCGACACTGCCAAATATTTTCACATGGCCTAGCTGAGGTTTAGTACCATTCCATAATTCAAATGGTGTCTTGTCAGGAGTCTGGCTAGAGGATGTCCTATTTAATATGTAAACCGCACAGTTCACAGCTTCTGCCCAGAGTTCTAATGGCACATCTCTTGCATACAGCATAGAACGAGCACTCTCCACTATTGTTCTGTTCTCTCTCTCTGCACGTCCATTTTGTTCTGGTGTATATGGAGCAGTAAGCTCATGAACAATCCCCTCCTTTTTAAGATATTCCTTAAAAGTATTGTTTACATATTCTCCGTTGTAGACTTACGCGTATCCACATCGCTTGCAAAATCGGAATCTGAATAACCAATTAGATCATTGCTTTCTCCATATTTTATACATAGATCTTTTGAATTCATTAAGTATCTAATAATACGTTTTACAGCATTGACATGCTCTTGACTTGGATTTATACCACTTCCAGATCCCTTTTGCTCATGTTGCTTTGCCTGGTTCTTCCACTCCTTATTAGAGACAAGAAGAGCTGTCTCTTGTTCTTCCATAGATGCTAAACTTGCTTCTTCATCTAGCAGGCGAGCAGTTAGATTATTAAGAGTTTGTTGTCCGGGGTCTAAAGACATCCATGCTTGACGGAGTGTTCTATATTTAAGCGGCAATGTTCCGAGTATTTTGGTGATGACTGCAATTTCACTGACACTCTCACCACTTTCTTTTAGCTGTTTTGCTAAGGTTTCTACTTTAGAGATGTGTTGTGCTACATTATCAGTTGTTGACATTTTATAAGTATAGAACTTCTCATGAATCATCATTTTACATAGCTCACTCTTTTGTTCATATATTGATTCAAGTTTTGTCATTATTTCTTTGGCAGTTTCACAGTTTTCTACAATTGTTATTTGGTTTAAACACATCGATGACGTTAATATGTACATCGCCATGCCATCACTTTTCAACCATTCGGCACTTTTTGTTTCGGGTTTGGGAACCGAAATATCAATTCCTTTTGCCTTTAAAGCACATTTTACTTGAAATTTCCACTGCCTGAAGTTGTTACCATCAAATTTTTCTATTTGCATTGGCCGTATGGAGTCCATTTTGAAAACTTTTTCCGTTGTAATTATTCTTGACAACTATTGCAACTTTTCCTTGCCTTTTCTTCTGCAATTTCATTTGCAGTGTTCTGGGCCCATAACCTGTTTGGTTATTGCATTTAACTAAATAATAAGCACTGTTTTCTAATTAAATATAAACTTTAATTATTTGCACATGTGCATTGACAAGGCGTTGCATACAGGAAGTAACATAAATAATAAAACGCCATCCGGTGGCAAACGTAATAGACAGAAAATATAGCCAGTATTAAATTTTCTATTATAATACTTTTCTAATAAGTGGCACATTGTTGCGATCCCTGTGATGGACGACAGCGTGGCTGGTAGGCCTCACGTTGCCGTTGACGCTGAGAGCGTCCTTCGGTGTGCGGGGGCTTCTGAGCCCCCCCCCAAACAGGAGACGGGCCGCACTAGGCGGCACCGCGCAGGGGCGGCTGCGGACGACAACTTAGACACTTCCGTCAGAGGAAGCCCACAGCCGTCCCTAATGCGCCGAAGATGGCCACCGCGGAGTTTTGGTTGGTATGCCGTGCGTTGTACATAGGTTAGGGACTCGGCCCGGCGGTCGCCCGATGGTTACATCTCTCCGGGCGGCTCAACGCCGGGTCGTAAGGCACGGTGAACCCAACATAACCGCTCAGTCGCCCCCCTTGAAGGCTGGGCGGTAGTAATAAGTCACTTTCTCCGCGAAAAAAAAAAAAAAAAAAAAAAAAAAGACAGATTATAATCGACTGTCGTGAAATGATTGTCTCTTACCAGTCGATCAAATTATGCCGGCCTGTTCGGAACCGACTATACACAGGCTGGTGCTAGAACTAGATACACTGTTGCGGGTCACGACGGCGCGCTTTACACCTTGTGTACGATAGTCGTCATCCGGCCGGATATATCTTACCGCTAAAAGTATTTCGAAAACAATGTTATTCTACAGCAAAACACAATAACTTATATTTTATCGCTTTACACCCTGCTCCCGGGGCGAGGGTATCGTTATTTGGTTACATTTTAATTGGCGAAGTTGGTCTGAGTTGCTGTCGCCCCCCCTGCCACACTCCCCCTCCCCCCTTCGACAATAAACGAATCCTCTGCGGAAATTTCTGTGAACAAGTAACTGTCTTAGTGGACAGCTAAATATAATACTTAAATACTTCGATTGTGGTTTTTGGTACACACATCGTTGCGAAGTGAATTTAATAGTTCTCTCTTACGCGAAGGGCCGTTTAGGTAGGTACCGCCGTACTATCTATTTATACCAAGCAGTGTGCATGTGCTGTTGTATTTTGGTTTGAAGGACGTTGTTGCTGTAATTACTGCTTATGTCTCAGGGTGACCAGCGCAGTAGAGTGTCTTACAGTATTTTGTAATTTCAGGTTCTGTACGGTGTTGCACCACTATTTATAGGCGGTCATGTCGCTTACTATAGCCATTTGTACATGTGCGAGCAAATTAACATAAGAAAACAGCCTAAAGAAATTACGCCACATTCTTTCAATGCTTAGAAAAAGTGTTTAGGGCCGACACTACACTGGGCTTGGATTACATATGGCAGTATAACGAATATATTACATTTGTATTACAAACATAATACATAAATTCTCCGACAGTACAGCACAAAAGCGAATAAAAGGTCAGCTAGAAAATACAGCACAGATTACATAAACAATAACAGAGTAAACAGTAAACACATTATGTTATGAAAACAGCGACGTGACGGATCGCGCCATTTGTCCGTCCGTGCGGCCCATTTCACCGGACAGCCGGACAGTCGGACGGATGCGACGGACGCGGTCGACTGTGAGCGATGGTGCTGTAACGGTTGCTGCAGACTTATCGGGCCTGATGAAAGCAAAGATTTTTGTAATAAGGTCGATTTGAAAGTGCTTTAACAAATGGTGTTCAGCGCCGGATTTATAGTTTTCTTAGTATAGGTCATTTAGTTCGTATTGCCCTATATATTTCGCAAAAAACAGGCCTCTCATAGAAACCTATTCGTAACAACCTTTTTTTATTAAACACTGACCTAAAAAAAGGTCCTTGGTTAAAACATGCCACTACCGCGAGCTCTAACGCCTCTAGGCCGCGGCCTATACAGCCTATCAACAAATCCAATATTGATATTCTTCATAAATTATTGGATGCAAACACGTGGATGTTCACCAATATGTCGGAAAATTAACTTCAGGTCGTTTACAAAGGCATACCATTCGAAGGTATGTTAGTTTATCGAAGCGCATTAGATCATGGTTGATACTGTTATTTCTATAGCTTATATTCTTCTATCATGCGCTTTAATAACTCGTATTCTCTAGACGCTGTGAACTGCGGTTTTAAATATCTGTATGTACTCCTACGTTTCCGAACATCCTTACTATAATTAGACTAAGGTATCGGAACCAATGATGGCCCACTTCATTTTAAAATCTTCATAAAATCGTTTCATGAAGAAACATGAATAAAAACTTTGGTTTAAATTTTATCATATTACTAAATATTTTAAAATTTAATAATAGTACATACTTGCAGTTTTTTTTGTATAATTTGCATTGTAACGCAATAAAACCGAAACCATGGATGGTGGGCCATGTTACATTAAAGCTTAGACATTTTTCTGCGCGAGGCGATAAGTGTGCGTCCCCCGTTACCGACAGGTGTGGAGTCGCACGCCAGTCTGTCGCGGAAGCGTTTGTGACGCGAGGCGCGGTCACATGATTATGGAGACAAATATGGTTTACAGTATGTGCTACAACTCACAGGGAATAAATATACTATGCAGATAAAATATAGTCCATAGTGACGGGACAGATGGTACAATTTGCAATGTTAGTAATAGATGCATGAACTTGTGGTGCTTACAGCATACGTCTTAGGCATTACAACGATATTTAATTTAAAATACATAAGCAGACAATTATTAGTGCTTACTGAAGCCAGTTATTTTATTTACTCATATGACTCATAACATCCAATAGACACACCTATACACGTACACAGGCGCTACACTTACACACTTAATTAACGTTATGAGATGTAATATATAGTACGTATTTACAGTACAAATAAAGATGGCAGAAATGTCCTCAATTCATCTTTTTACTGTAGAAAAACGTATACCAAATAGCCACATTATTTACAGCTCTTTACTACTTCAAAGCGACAACTACTTGTCCCACCTCAACACATGAATCCGAATGAACGCCCCTGCCCTCACACCCCCTACCTCGACAACTAATTTTCACATAACTTTTTGAAAGCACTTCGCTCGTTCTCAATGAATTTATGCATTTAATTCATCACGTGGGTAACGCGAGCATCAACAGGTAGAGTTCCCGGCGCCCCCCGCTCCGCCGTACGCCGTTGTTCCCCCCGCACTCCGCTCCGCCCCGCCCCGCGGGTGTAAAGTGGGATCCGCGTACGTGCTGTTATTATATCGGAGTATATAATGCAAAACCCATAAAGTCACGTTCTGATTCGCGTTCCGGGTCTAGTGTTACATCTGTGTAAGCCGACATTTTTCTGATAACCGATGAGGCAGTGTCTATCGTTAGTTGACTTTACATTTGAACCTCACTAGAGTTGGATGCTGTATATTTACTTTGCCACTGTAAAAACTTTCAAAGGCGAAATGCATCTTCGGAATTCTTCAGAACGTAATACTTGTAAAAATATATTGCCGCGAATTACTATTATAAATGGCTGTGTTTTACTGATTATTCCTAAGTGTGTTGTGTTCCGGTATCAGTCTGTGTATATATGATTTCAAATAGGCCGGCATTATTGTGTCACCTGATGAGGGAATAGGGATAATCATCTTTCGTAAGTCGATACTCTATCTGGAGTTGAACTCTACTCCGCTTAATGTCAGATGCAGTGGTTCACTTTGCTGTGTCCGAATACAAATAATTTCTCTAAGCCAATAATACCCGGTATAGCCAATATCATCACACTACAGACACAAATGTTACCTGATTCTAGCATATACTTATTATACAGGCTGTAAACAAAAGTACAGCGCGGCTCCACTTCCATACAAACAGCGTGAGAGTTAAAGAGATTAATTCTAACTACTTCATCCATGTTGTATGTTGTTAATTAGCTTTGTTAAAGCTCGTAGAAGTTTGTGCAGATAATATTTTAGTATTTATTTGACATCTGTCTTTCGAAATTATCTATCTTATCAATAAATTATAATTTCTCTTACTAGTTTGGTGACAACAATAGATGTGAAGGGATCTGGGTTTGGTTATTTGTGATTCGTTTAGGAAATAAAAACGTAAGAGTTTCGATTTGAAGCAGCGTGTATTGTCCGGAATGTGCGCTTGACAAATAAATTGTGTGTTGTCGATTGGAAAAAACATGTGTATTTCCTGGAATTGGAATTTTTATTTACACGCATTTATCACCAGGCTAGCCACTTACAAGGCTCATCTATGTAGGCTGTATAGGTTGCTTTACATTCCACTGATAAAATATTTTACAGACCTGACAGACATGCATCGCAGACTAACTGGCTTGCACAACAACTCACTAAATATTATTAACGCTTATATTTCAATCATGACTGCCTTGGTGGCGTAGTGGTATTGTGTGCGCGGTACGACTCTCTGTGGTCTCAGATTAGAATCCGGATAGGACAAAGTGATATTGTTTTTTTTTCATTATCAGTTTGTATTCTGGCATATGGGACCGATATGGCGATGAACTCGCCTCCTATTATGGGCCGGAACGCACACGGCGAGAAGTGGTTGCGCTGATTGTATCCCTACCTACCCTTTCAGGGACAACGGCGTGACGTATTTTATACTGAGTCGTCGAGTTGTGCTCAGTAGCTTTAGTATAAAAAATGTTACAGATTTAAACCACACAGAAATATCCTCCATATTTCCACAACGTCATATTGTTTACATACAAAGAGAAGTCATAATTCTCGTGCATATAGAACGCGCTCGGTCGGAGGCACCACTTGACGCCTCATTATGGTAGGAATGCCTTTTGTTTGTCACTTTGCATTTAGTTTTACAACATGACATTATGAATAATTTTATGGGCCTTTCTGTTGTTGTTTATTTGTGTCTTTTTTGTGAATAGAAGGGGCGACGAGAAACAATTGCCAAGATTTCTGAAAGAACACGTAGAGATGCATAATAATGATTATAACTATAATATTTAGCCGAACGTATTGTTTCCCAACATATGATGGCCAGTGATAATTCCAATCATAGGAAACTTATGAATGTTTTCAAAATAACAAAACATTCGATTTGAGAACCTTCTAGTTCATAGCGTACATCGCACATTTCTCAACTACTGCCTACCTTTATATCTCTTGTCAATTTCTGTGCTAGTTCTAGCCTGCAAGCTATTATAATCACAAACAGATCTGTTGACTAGTTCACTTTATGGCATACATCCTTCCCCCCCCGCCCCTTCCCCGCAGTCCCCGCAGCGAGTCCAATCGAAGGAAGGGAACTCTTACTGGATGAGCAGCAGCGCCTTACCTCCGCAAAAAAGTACGTTCAAGCTTGAATTAACGTAACAGGAAAATTTTGCTCAGGTTTTTAAAGTCGGAGTGGACAGGTAATATTATTTAAACTTAAATCCTGCAACCAAGGCATCTATTTTTCAACATGTGTGTTCTGTCCCATGATTTGACAGGGAAGACTATCGCCAGTATCATCAACGTCAATATCGTCATCGTCACATGATGTCCACTGTTGAACATAGGCCTCCCTTAAAGATTTTCAGATGGAAATGTCAACAGCACCCTGCATCCAGCGTGTTCCTGCAGCCTTCTATCGCCATATCGTGCGTAAATCTATCTATCTAGCGGCATTTAGTGTCGGAGGAAGCGAGTCGGAGCATCTTATAGCTATGGCGGATGTGTGTAACGTTTTGCTTGTTTTTGTTTATAAGTTGTTTTAATTTGCTAGTTTATAAGAGTGTTCGTCATCTTGTGTTTGTTAAATAATAGTGTTTTAATGTTCCTTTTCTTTTTTCATTGTAATTTATTTCCATTTGTAATTGTATTTTTTTATATTTTTTTTGTGTGTATGTGTTGTGGGCAATAAATGTTTATATTATTATTATTAAGTCGAGCCTCCGGAATAATACCGAGCTGAAAAACCAAATATCACTACTCGATCCCGGATTGAGATATCGGGACCTCAGAGTGGTGCCGTACCGTGCACGGAGTACAATACAATAACGTCACCGAGGCATTATTATTATGTTATAATTATTTTTTAAGATATGTTTTGCGTCCGCCTGTTGGGTACCTCTTGGTAGATTTTACTTGTCTGCGAAGTCTTTTGTGTTCATATTTTAATAAGCCAATGGGTATATGAAGCCTATTTATTTTTAAGGTCGGGTGACAGGCAATATAATATTCCATAGTTATCTATTTTGGAAGTCCTAGATACTTTTATTTGAGTAAGCGTAGTGAGTACTATTAGCAAACGACTTATTTGTTACGTCTTTCAATTGCAAAAAAGAGACAAAATAGATCACAATATATTATATTGTGATATAGGTATTTTCCATTACAAAAAACTACACATATCAATCATAAACAAAAATACATTTTATACCTCAATAACATAGGATTTGTCCTGGAATACCAGAGCGATCCCCCGGGATGATAATAAAGGACTTTTTGATTTATACCGGGACAGAAGTTACAAATTGCTCTCGCAACATACACGGTCCGAAAAATTGATTTTGTTCGCACATATTTATACTAACTTTTTACCGCGGCTTTGCTCGCAGGAATTTATATTATCGAAATAAAAGTGTCACTTAGTCTATCTGTACTAATATTATAAAGATGAAAGATTAGATTTTTGGTTTGTTTATAATGGATAAACTCAAAAACTACTGGGGCGATTTTAAAAAATTTGAAACCAATATAAAGCCACATTATCAACGAGTAACATAGGCGTTCTTTGTCCCGGCAAAAGATCCTGCGGGACTTTTATCCCGGAAAAACTTTTACACGCGGGTGGAGCCGCGATCGATTCACTATATGTATATAAGAATAAGCAATCTATTGCTCAATTTTGGGGTCAAAAATAAAATGTACGCAATACATTTTCGTGAACAACTTTCACGGCTACTAAAGTTTACAGACATTTTGTAACCCGCGTATACTTAGCGGAAAAATCTCTGTTGTTGGCTACAGTTCGCGTATTTGAGCAAATATTTGCCTTATTTGGCCAATGCAACAACAACTTTATCCATAAGAAGCACAAAGTAGATATTGCTTTACCCAAAAGGCGTAGTATTTTGTCGAATACACCAGTGTAGTGGCATCATAAGGAGCCATCCCGAATGGGGCAAAGGGCGCGCATTGACGCGGCACGAATGTGCATGTGAATAGTGTATGAGGCGGAAGCTACGGCTTACACATCATTTATGGTACTGCGCAAGTTTACGACAAAACTTCAATTATCTACAGCAAGGCTTTAACATAAAGTTTTCAAGATATAGAACAGCTTTCACATAGTTTTGCATGTTTGAACTGGCAAATAGTACTGATTGGCAAAAATACCATTTATGTATCGAACTTCACAGGAACAAAGTAACTCTAAACCAGCAAAAGTTGCAACATTGCAAGATTCGGTAAAAGGTTTTTTTTTCATCGAACAACCAATTTCATGTCTAGAAAAACTTTTTGTAATAAAATTCAACGATTTCTTGAGATAATGCTGCACTGGTTTAAATTCCCTCTAGGAAAGAAGATAAAAGGATAGGACGTGTTGCAGCTTCGAAGTTCACATACATTAGTGTCTAGGCATCAAGGTGTTATTAACTTTAAAATTATTAAAAATAATATTTAAAAAATGTTTCCCGAGTCTAGAATCTATATCTACGGTTCTCCTCTACGTAAGTAATAATAATGACAATTTATTTTATTACGTTCTATTAAGTTACCTCTTAAAAAGGTTACAAATTGATACTTCTTTATAAAATAAACAAAATCACCACAATTAACTAAGCAATACTGGCTATTTTTATGACCCTGTTCTTGTCATGTCTAACTAAGCTACATCTCATCGCCGATGGCGCCGAGTCGCGCCTCTCGCTGAGGTCACGTCTCGAGTGTCTTCCGAGTATGAAATCTCTTTGAGGGCGCGTTTGCTCCTCTTTCCAAAGCGCCACTTTTAAAACAGATTAAAAATATTTTCTTATATATTTTTCCACTAATACAGTGTAGGGTTGCTTGTGCAATACAGTACGGTTTGGCGTGAACAGTTTTGTATTTTCTTTGTGAACTCAGATGTTTATGTCCAAGAATATGAGAATAAAAGTGTCTCTAAGTATTTGAAAGGATCTTCGTGAGGACTGTTTATTAGATAGCAGTTTAATAATATTTCTACCTGAGGTGTCTTCTTAAGGAGAAAGGATTTAATATGATTTTATTGTGGCAGTGACACGTTATTTTAAAAAGTTATTTTACGATACACAGTGATTCGGCTAAATATCTAGCATAGCTGATATTGAATAAAGTACCTGAGGGAGATTACCTCATCTGCCTTCAAGTAGAACGTACACACAACCCATTTTTCATTGTTTTTTATTAAAGAGCATGGTAAGGTGCATATGTCAGGCGGAATATGTTCCGGATAGAGTATTAACTGGTGAGAGATGATTGTCTCTCACTAGTCGCCAAAATTATGGCCTATTTGAAACCGGATATTTTCTACCGCCAAGCAACAGCGTGCATGCACTTTTATGTTCCGGTTTGAAGGACATTGTAACCAGCGTAATTATGGGCATTATGCGACTTAACATCTTATGTCTCAGGGTGACGAGGGTAGTGGAGTGCCACGCAGTAATTTGTATTTAAAAGTTATGTATGGTGTTGCTACTGTTTATGTCGTATAACAATAATCACCGCCGTCCACAACACCATCCACCTTTTACGTTATATTTGTTTCAGGTTTCTGACAATCTCAAACCCAATTCGAGTGGAAAAGAACTAATACATCCGAGATAAAATGACATCCTATTTCCACGCGTACAATATTTCCGCGGACGCCATCCATCAGCCGCGTCGCTCCGCCGCCGCGCCGGTTGTCGCACCCTGCACCGCGCGGTTTTCATTTTCGCACTTATATACCAACACTAGCATTTGCGCGCGGCTCCGCCCGCATGGAAAAGTTTTTCTGGGATAAAAAGTAGCCTATAGCACTCAGGAGTATTGTAGCTTCATATTAGTGAAATAATTTTAATAATCGGTCCAGTAGTTCCTGAGATTACCGCGTTCAAACAAATAAAAAAACAACAGTCGCACACATCAACAAGTTTATAATATTTACAATTTTGAGACCCAGACTTTGAGTGCCAGAGCTTAATTTAAAACTATTAAAAATAATAACATCACATTTAGAATGAGGTTGACTTGAGCCCGCAGCCAAGATGGTTTTCTACAAGCTTTAACGCCAATAGAATGGAAAAAATTGTATGTAATAGACTTATCGATCGGATATGGACTTAACGCCACTGCGTGTAAGCACAAAATCTTAAAAAATACACCTTGGTGTCATAGTGAATTCGTAACCATTATATATAAGGACTAGTATGGTATGGTATGGTCTACTGTTGAGTACGGACCTCCTCTACAACTGAGAGGGTTTAGGCCTTAGTCCACCACGCTGCCCTGGTGCGGGTTGGCGGACTTCACATACCTTCGAAATTCAGACAACTTCTCAGTTATGCAGGTTTCCTCACGATATTCTCCTTCACCGTTAAAGCGAGCGATAATTCACAAAGAATACACACATAACTTTTTAGAAAAGTCAGAGGTGTGTGCCCTTGGGTTTTGAACCTGCGGACATTCGTCTCGGCAGTCCGTTCCACTCCCAACTGGGCTGCCGCCGCCTCTAACCAAGACACAATATATGAATTACAATAACTGTCTATTTGTTTTTATACGGGCTCGGAAAAGTAACCCTTCTATATCTGATGGTAAGTGGAGTAGAGTCTAGATAGAGTGTCGACTGACGAGAGATTACGCCTCGCCAGTGGATATCATGTCACCCTGTTTGAACCGGATGTACACAGACTGACCCCGGAATCCGACACACTTACGCGGGCCACTATGGCGGGGTTTACACCTTGTGTACGGCGGTCGCTATCTGGGTGGATACAAGTATCCTACCAGCGAATTATATTATTTTTCACAACGATACACAAATATACTTGCGGCCTCACACTTACAATGGGTATAAAGTCAAAATAATCTTTATTTAATGACTACCTCGGTGGCGTAGTTGAATTACGGTACGATTGCAATACTGAGGTCTCGAGTTCGATGCCTGGGTCGGGCAAAGTGATATTGGGTCTTTTCTACTCAGTATGAGCCTGGAGTTTTTTTTTTTTTTTTTTTTTTTTTTATAGCATTGAATGACGAGACGAGCATGCCGTTCGCCTGATGGTAAGCGATACGACCACCCATAAACAGTAGCAACACCATCCAGCACCTTGACTTACAAAGTACTGTGTGGCATTCCACTGCGCTCGTCATCCTGAGACATAAGATGTTAAGTCTCATTATGTCCAGTAGTTATACTGGCTACAATGTCCTTCAAACCGAAACACAACAGTGCATGCACACTGTTGCTTGGCGGTAGAATTAGACATTGCGGTGGTACCCACCCAGACGGCCTCTTACATAATGAGAAACCTACCACCAGTCAGAAACCTACCACCAGTCAGAAACCTACCACCAGTCAATTGGAGTCTGGAATTTGTGCGCGATGTGGCGATAGGCTCACCTTCAATTACATCATGGGGCAGAATACGCACGATGAAAAGTGGGTGCACTAGTTGCGCCTCTGTCTATGCCTTCTGGGCTAAAAGGCGTGTGTGTATAATATTTATTTTAATAGTCTTTTAGCATATCTCTTTTAAATCGTTATGAATCTACCACCACCTAGCTATCACGAATAATCCAACGTCCTCTAATATTCCCAAAGCCGTTATCTTTTATTACCCAAAGCCTATCTAGAATCTTCGTGTTACTGAAACTCCTGATTATCCGAGCAGACGAGGCTCCCGCGCCGACGTGACCACAATATTTAGTCCGCTCGTCAAGTTTAACCGAGTTTACTTGTTCATACAAATGATAATGATTGAAAACATTCCTATATTGCATGAGATGTTACATATCGATGATTTTATTTACGTATAGTTTATAACCGACTTCAAAATGAGGAGGGTCTCAATTTTACGTGTATATTATTACTTCGTTTTATACTTCAGAACTCAGTCATTTATTAACCGATTTGATTTTCTTTATTTGTAAAAATATTATTCCAGATTGGTCCCGGGTATTTTGTTTCAAAATCATTTTAACCCGTCAACGCCCGCTTATATATAGCTATAAGCTAATTTTTTTTTATGATATAGGGGGCAAACGGGCATACGGTTCAACTGATGGTAAGTGATCATCTGCAATACCAGGGGGCACACAGATGCGTTGCCGGCCTTTTAGGTGGGAATACGCTCTTTTTTTTAAGGTCGCCAGGTCGTATCTGTCCGGAAATGCTGCTGGTGGCAATTGGTTCCATAGTTTAGTAGTACGTGGCAAAAAATTACGGCTAAAACGTACAGTGGTGGATTGCCAACCTTCGAGGTGATGTGGATGGAATTTGGAGTTCTGCCGCGAAGTACGGTGATGGAACTCAGCAGCAGGGATAAGTCAGACCACTCCCCGTGGTAAATGCGATAGAGAATGCAGAGCGATGCTACATCTCTATATAAATGGACACCGGTGTCCACCGCGGGCGTCCAAGGATTAATAATATGGTTTTTAAATCAAAATAACTGGAATAAATATGTCATCCATGTAAAGGAAATTGCGAATTTTGCTTTCCAATGACTTATTCAATCTTTTTTTGTTCGTTGGGTTTTGTTTGGTCTGTGTTTTAAAATGAGCTTTTGTGCTGATTTTGTATTTAGTTATGTTTTATTAGTATTTCAGGTGGTGAAATTCACTCAGAATCAGATAAATCACTTAAGAGTTGACTCCTTATATGCATCCTACATAATTTTTTTTTTGGCCACACTCTAAACTTCACTTGCTAGTATTCGTTCTTCAAAGTACTAAATAACGTTCGATCCATATCCTGCGGGAAAACAAACAGGCAAACAGAGTTCAAGAAATGGGAACGTCCTCTCAGGGCAGATATTCCATTATATAGCGGAATCGCTTGACTAAGTACGGGCGGCGTCGTTGAGGCGGGGCTACGACGGGCTACGAGATACGCATCTAACTTTGCGTAGCTGTTTGCTACATGACTTTGCGTGTTTTTAAATTGAATAGTAAACTTTTTTGTAAAGGCCGTTGGGCAAGAATGGTTGCAAAGAGGGGCTTAACTTAGTTTTTATTTGTATTAACTTCTCTTGATGCCACACAGTGAAACGAGCTTGGGCTCCGTCATCGTCCTGTGTTAGTCGTTAATTGTTAAGATATTCAAATATACGTCAACGTCAACATCATTACATAATACTGATATTGAAACCGTACAGATTTTATCAGGAACTACGAGAGATGCAATGCAATCACCCCGTTATTATATACTTGCCCACTGCTGAGCACGGACCTCCTCTACAATTGAGAGGGTTTAGGCCTTAGTCCACACGCTGGCCTAGTGTGGGTTGGCAGACTTCACATACCCTCGAAATTCTTATGGAGAATTCTTAAGTATATAGATTGCCTCACGATGTTTTCCTTCACCGTTAAAGCGAACGATAATTGATAAACAATACACACGTAACTTCGAAAAGTCAGAGGTGTGTGCCTTGGGTTTTAAACCTGCGGTCATGCGTCTCGTGAGGCCGTTCCATTCTCAACTAGGCTATCGTCCACTAGGCTATATTTTAAGAGACTATATAGAGACTCACAAAATGTTCTAAATTATGAATAACAAAATTCAGCTTTAAAACCGGACAAATATGTCATTTTAGAACTAGAAAAACTGTTTTGACGATGAGTTTGGTACAGCCACGTTATAGTATGAATTGTGTAGTATTACAGTCTCTCGTAAACTTAAGTAACGTATGTTATTACATTATAGATTACCGCCATACGAGTATCTTCTTTTAACCCACATTCCCCTCTTTAAAGAAGGCAATGGAACTAAGTTTTCTCGTGGTTGTGCGTGGGCGGCGGTCATTTAACATCATGCGACCCAATTGCCAGCTCACCCACTTTTGTCTTGATGTAAAATATTTGAAACTATGCCAAAATTCATTTCGCAAGTGAAATAAATATCTTCCATTGAGCTAGAGCATTCTATTTTCGGGAATTTATCTCTACATGCATAGAGAATATTTTTTACTGAATGACTAAAGTGACGTTACTGCATTTGATGTTAAGTGCACCTATTAACTTAGGTATTGTATCTCCAAGTAGCCAGCATAAACCCACCGACTTCTTAAAATTCTTCGTCACTTATCTCTTAAAGAAATGTGTCCTGGAAAATTTGTTTCACAGCTTAAAGCATAGGTAGGTATAATATTTTAAGCTGTCAATTGTAATGGAAAATATAATGAAGCTATGCCCCGTAATCCATTTTGTACGTCGGTTTATGGAAAGACAAGGGTCAGAGAAAGTTAAATAACTCTTCAGAGAATTCACCGTGACACGGTTCAAATCGGACAATGTTCAACGAAGCAAAATAACGTATAATTCAGCTCACATCAAGTTTCTCATTACGCACGCACATGCAGCGGGTATTTGAACACGCGCGATATGATCCATGTAATGCGCGATATTGACATAAACGAGCGTGCTTACTTCCCAGGATACCAGCCTGTGCGGGCTAAATTCCGGGAGCAGTAGCTTGTTAATTTGTAGCTTCACTCGTTTTCGGTTTCATCTTGTTAAAACAGTTGTAACTCAATATTAGAAGACGGGTAAAATTGGCAAAATCACTAACCTGAAATCTATGTAGGCATGTTAAGGACTCTGTGTAAAGTGCAAACCGTCGCTTCTTATATTAAGCTTACCTCGCCTGCATGCAGTCTTGTTATTTGTAACTTTTATCTGAAGTGTGCATATGTATACTATGCTCATAGTTCAGATTTTTTCGGTATAACGGTAACGATCTATTATTAATTTGCGTTTATTACGACTTGGTTTGTCACCATAAAAACTTAAAAATCATCATCAGTTGAACTTAAATTTTCCGGTAAACTCCCGGAATATTTTCCAAATAGCTGTCCTACGGCTTGAACCTGGGCGACTCAATCACGGTGCAATATGAGCCTCCGCCGCTGTGTCAACACGATCACACGTCCAATAACTGGCCCTGCCTACGTGATTACAGACGCGTATAGGTGGATTCGTGAGAGAAGGAATATGTTAGGGCAATAAGTAGGTTCGTGAAAATACCGAAAGTACTGTAATACACCTACGCCACCGATGCAGTCAATTCAAAGTATGGATGGTGTATTGGTGTAAGTTTTATTGCTTACCATCAGGCGAGCGGCTTGCTCGTCTCGCCATTGATCTTTTTTTAAATGCCCTATTGTTTTCGATGCTATAATTCATGATTGGATACCCTATTCGTAAATAGGTCTTATTACTCTCCTATCTACCTTTACACAATTCTGTTATATATTACAACGTATGTGTATATTAACATGACCTCAGCTTATGAACTTCGTGCCAATCTCCAAATTAATTCCAGTATGCGCGCGGAATGTGCCCTTTAGGGTCCATTCACATACTAATATTCGTGCTGGGATATATTGCGGGTCCGTAATTTCGTGGATAATACAGTATGCACGATCATGATCTTAATTAACAGTTGAGCGGTTAAAAAATTAGGGTCTTCAAGATGTAATGAGGCTATGCTATGCGGGCGATGCAGCGCAATAAAGTTTTTTGTTTTCGACAGTGTTTTGTCCGGTCAATATTTAAACTTCACTGACCTATTTAAAAAGTTCCCTGAAGACGAATAGTCACGGAAGGTTTTAAAAGCATTTGGGTGTAAAATTACGTAGCAATATTAACTTTATTTACTTTGTTTGTTAGGTGGGTAGCATAGGTCCGTGCAGGTAGCACTGCGTAGTTTATAAACAGATTACAAGGTTATTTTCCGGTTTAGGGGTCAATGAAGCGATTAAAAAATTTCAGTATTTGTAGTACATATGTGTACTGTTTTAAATACTGCCCACTGCTGAGCACGGGCCTCCTCTACTACTGATAGGGGTTAGGCCTTAGTCCACCATGCTGGCCTAGCGCGGGTTAGCAGACTTCACATACCTTCGAAATTCTTATAGAGATCTTCTCAGGTGTGCAGTTTTCCTCACAATGTTTTTCCTTCACGGTTAAAGCGAGCGATAATTCACAAAGAAGACACACATAAATTTTGGCCTTGGGCTTAAAACCTGCGGACATTCGTTTCGGCAGTGCGTTCCACTCCCAACTAGGCTATCACCGCTTTTATATTGTTTAATATCGTAATAAAATATGAATAAATAATAATGCCTAATTTATGGGCAGGCGTGTCACTTACCATCAGGCGAGCGACTATTCCATTATTCAGTTGTTTTAAGAATTTAATTTCATCTTTTGAGAAGTAATCAATCCCCAATAGAGGATTTGTCACGGTCCAAACATGTGTGGATCACCCTTATCAATTCCAATACGGAGCCTCTATTCCATACGATATTCGATGCCGCGCGGGATTATTTTAAAGTGTAAGAAACGTTGATATAGGTTTTATAGAATGGAAACGGCATCAGCCCGTAAAAGAAAACAATACTACACCGAACATTTAATCAGAAAACATTACGCAGCATTACATTCTATACTTTAGTGCTCTATTCCGCCTGTAGGCAATAATAAATTTACAGGCACGCAGAAGAATTTATGCACGATTAGACATTGTAAGTAAATAAAATGTTCACTTATTCATACCAGAGTCGGAACTTTTTTATGAACTAACTCTTAAACCCGGAGGTTTAAATATTGAAAAGTGATTATCAATTCCTTGTGTCAAAACCACGGGGAATCTACACTGTATAGTCACGGAGAATTACCGCCTGGAGTCCGACCGAGCGCGTTATTACTCTCAGTAAACACTGTCCATCTCTTTCTCTCTATATCTTCTGTATTGCCGTCTCGCTCGCTCGCGGAATAGATTCGTGAGGCATAGTACTTGTTGATTTCATTCCGACGCGTATTGACGTTTCAATATTCGATTGGTTTTTGCTCACATCTGTTTGTGTCAACGCTGCCTAAATAAAGATAGACGAATTTTGTGGAAGCCGCTATTATTTTTCGTTATTGTATACCTACTCGTTGTGCCAGTGAAGCCGACCGCATGGATCTACGCAAAATTTATTTTCCAACTTGTGATATTTTGTTGTTTTCAAAGAGTATTTAAGTACGTATTAACTGAAGATTAATTATAATATTAAAATATTTTCTACCACTGTGAAAATCAGAACAAATAATGACAAATACAAATAAAATAACAAGTACTTAGCATTGGATCCTGTTAAACTATACTATCACGTTCGGTAACAAATACTATACTTTCGCTCGGTACCTACTTAATAAGTCCCGTTCCTATATAAAAAGTACTGAAGTTGCATATTAGTCAAAGAAGAATAGGAACGGGAACCCACGAGAGATTTGTGCGTTTAAACAAATAAACTCTTCAGCTTTATAAAATTCTAGACTTCTGCTCGCGGCTTCGCCCCCGTGAAAAGTTAATCCAAGACATGATCTACCCGTGTGTAAAATTTCATCAAAATCCGTTCAGTAGTTTTTGAGTTTATTCATTACAAACATACTTACGTATAAATCTTTCCTCTTTATTTTATTTTATTTATTTATTTAACACAAAACAGGTTACAATCGTAAATACTCAATTATTGATTACAAAATATGCTTATATCTAATCGTAACCCAAAACATGTGTTTAAAGAAAAGTTAAAAATAGCGGACGAGTTTACAATACCACAAAGTAGATAAAAATGTTACTTTATTATTATGTACATTGAAGTAATTTTAAGTGAAGTAACTAAATTTAAGTAGTAATAAATAGTTTACGGACTAAATAATAAGTAAGTAAAATGAGATTAATCACGTGTGTCAAAACACAAAAATAAAAATATACAAATCCCGAGTAATTGACTAATTTAAGATATTAAGGATCTCTCTTTTATAAGTAGTGATAGTGTTATGATGTATATCTAGAGAAGGATTCTTAATACTAAGTTAGTTAAACTGTCGACACATTCGAACAATAGGATTGTAGTAAGATGTATTGTTGCGAAATATTAAAAGAGAAAGTACGTTTGGCTTCCGACACCTGTAATTAATATTATTTAAATTAAGAAAAGATAACAACGAAGTACGAACTTTATAATATTAGTATAGATAACAGATAAATAAACTGTGTCATCCGAATTATTAATTAATTATTAATAATTGTCATAAAAGGTAAACTTGTGTGTTTGTGTTAATGTAACATTATCAAGCACATGTGACACTAGCTCTTGCTCATGACTTCGTGCGCGTGATATTCGTTTTGTAACAAATATTTATAAAAAAAAAACATTTCTCCTTTCTTGAGGTTCAAGCTTAATTAATATCAACTTTCATCAAAGTCGCTTGACTGGTTGTGCCGCGTAAGCTATTACAAAGTTTTATTTATAATATTAGTAGTATACTATATACATAATTATAGTTAAATGCTTCGTTTATTAAAATAAGAAGATTTTTTAAAACACTATCCACCAAGAACTCGTAATAAGATTAATAAGATTCTACGAACGCGGTGCGTCGCTTAGGTAATGTTCGAATTGCAAAAAGAAACATTAAAAACTGAGTTTCTCTCACGCACAAGTGCTAAATCCACTTATATTAGGGCTACGGAGAAGTAATACAATTTTATAAGAAAAACACAATACATACAAAAGAAAACACAGATCACACCTTTATCTTCGAAAGGGTGGGCAGAGGTGGGACTACAAGGGGGTGACTTTTCAGCGTGTGCGTTCCGTTCCTTTGCCGGCGTTTTGCCCGACCCAGTATTCGAACCCTATACCTAGGAGCGGAAGTCGTACCGCACACGCAATTCAACTACGCCACCGACGCAGTCAAAACATAATACTTAGCATTAAATACTGTTGTGTATCTAAAATGCAGAGCAATGGTCGCTACCACCTACCACGGAGCTATGGACTGCGCCACGTAGCTATCACACACGCCTGGTTATCATTCTCCTGACGTATATATTTCACAATATCATATGCTTTAGTAAAATGCCAGAATAATATTGCGTCCACTCCACATGGAAGTATAATAAGGACAGGTGAGAAGATTTGATAAATTAAGCCATTCAATGCTATTTCATATGTGAAGGCAACCTTGTTTATACCACGAGAGTAACAATCTAAACCGACCGTTATAATATTTATGCTGCAATTATTGTAATGAGTTGTTTATGGAGAGATTTTCAGCGGTTTAGTCGCGTTGGTACTGATGTCACGCGTCAAGCGCCACTTGTCACGCATCACGTCACGTGTTACGCGTGTTGCGGAAACGTGCTGCCTTTCATGGTTGAAAATCACCGCTTATAAACTTCAGCAAATCGTTTAAAAATGAAATAAAATCAATACTTCAAGTTATTATTATTTATGCAACACTTGTATACCAATTAATACTTAAATATTATCGATTGTAAAGTGTCAATCAGTTCTCCTCGTAATTCTCTTTTTACTGCTTTGAATTTTAATTAAATAAATATAAAATCGTCAGAAACGCAGCATTATTAGTAAATTTTCATATGTATCTACAGAATTTTTTAAAATGTCTCGAAATAAAATATGTTTTGATACTTTGTAAAATGTAGATTTACTCATTAAGATTGGATATTATTTAAAACACATCGATTAACATTAAAATAATTGTCAAGAATGTAAATGAGTTTTTATTACTTCAATTTTGTCAGTTGTGAATTTTTGTACTTCGCTGTGGTTACATCCACATTAAAGAAAAAACACCATAAAACGAAATTAAGTTTATTTCAAACTCTTAACGTAGCTTACGCTATTTTAAACAAATTTCGAGTTAATGTGGCTAGAACTGAATGTGGCTGGTAAAGCTAGAACGTCCGAGGAGAACATTGATTGATCGTAGATCTTAAATATAAAGTAAAAGTATTATAGATGTTTTGTTTATTGATTTATTTATATCAAAGAATAATAAGATGATTAACCCGTTCATCATTGCCCACTGCAGTAAAGCTACCGGGTACATCGTTACCTATTAAAATACAAAGTTCCTCCGCCGTCTCTGTCTATTTTTCGGACTACACGCGATAAACTCCAATACTACCGAACGAATTTCTATGAAATTTAGCATGGAGATCGTTTGAGATTCTGGAACGGATAGGCTTTTGATCGCTGATAAACTCTTTCACGCGAGCGAAACCGTAAGCAAGTCTTGTTGAATTATAAAACACAATCGCCCGTGGCTTTAAAGTGCGTTCATGACCTTAACACTTTCAATATTACATTCCATAATATTGCTCAGTAATTACATAAACAACAGTCCTCAAATATTGCGGTGAGCCTACCCAGACAAACCTCTAATATGCGATACCTACCTCCTAAGATATCTTAATAATACTGATGAGCATTCTATGAAGTTCAATCAACTATGATACACAACACTTTCTAGTTCAGTAGTTAAATGTGATGTGTGTTGTGTTGTGCTGTCGTGTTAGAAGCGGCGCCAATTAATCGCTCCACTGAGCCTGTCATCAGGGCTGCCGTTAGAGATATAAATCATTTATTAGTTTGATCCAAGTTGTTGATAGTGTCAACATAATTGACGGGTCTTTTGAGGTGGGTCTGTGTCATACAAATCATTTAAGAGTAACAAGTTTGTTTGAATGCAGTGAGATTATTGGACAATCAAAAGCCAATCCTTCCTAATAATTTACAATCCCTTTATTGAGATTTTTCTCCATGGCAACTACTTTTTGATTTCTAGAAATTAGTATTTATTATATTGTATCTATTATTACGTAACATTGGCGAAATCATCGATAGATAAACGGTTAAAAGCCATAGTATAAAAAAGAAGAATTCAAATTATTTCCTCTAATATTCTTCTTCTGTTGGTGTTTATACATAGCAATCGTTTAGCATCACAAACGTATTTATATTTGACTCTAGTGAAGTGACGTCACTGCACTTGAATGTGAAGTGGTTCTTTGGCTAGCAAAAGACGTCGTATTAATGCATGGCCTAACGTAAATTATAAAATAGTGCTTTGATTAATTATATACCTAAATAGACGCTGAACGTTTCAAACGCGTCGAAAAAAATAGAGGCCAACAGTTGTCCACTAAATGAGTTCGAGTGAATGATTTTTTGTTGTTTTTCATGGATATAATTTTCTCCCCATTTTAATAAAAACCCTGTAATAACTGGTATCATTATGCGCGCACACAAGGATACGAAGAATGATGCAGCGATAGCGTCTAACAAAGCTGTCACGCATACTAGCTTAAGAAAAGTTGGCCTGTTTGTTTTAGTTTCATTGCAGCGCGTCACTCTATCTAGGTTTATAATTTATCAAAGAAATAGTGTTAGATAGTCATTGCGGAGAGGCATTTTAACTAGTTCTGTTAAATAATGCCATTAAAACCGACAACCCTGCATCTAAATATTAGTCCGATAAGGAGAGAATTACCAACGACTTTGAGAGCAGAGGGGTGCGGCGCAAGGGGGGGTCCTTGCCTGATAGTGGCTAATTGGAACGAAACGCTTCGACGAAAATATTCGGAGTCTAATGAGAGGCGCAGGTTCGGTAATTACTAACTCGTTATCAATTCGTTTGAGGGTCTCGGACCCTGTCTTAATTAGGTGTAATTAATTTGTTTGAGACAAATTAAGATTTCATTAACGCGGTTGTATTACTCAGTGGTGTGACACTTATTACTAACTAGTTTTGCCCGCGGCTCCACCCGCGTGAAAAAGTTTTTGCGGGTTAAAAGTCCGGCTTTATATTTTCCCGGGACAAGAGCCTAGGTTACTCGGTGATAATGTACCTCTACATTGATGTAAGATTTTTTAAATCGGTGTAGTAGTTTTTGTGTTTATCCATGACAAACAGACAAAAAAAAACGAATTTTTCCTCTTTATAATATCAGGATAAATAATCGCTACATACGTCTGTCGTAGTTATACAATGTTTTGTCCCACTTCCTATGACGGTAAATGCCACTCAACAAAGCAAGACAAAACACTAAATATCTATCACAAACGTATACAACGTTTATTAGTAAGGCGGTTAACATTTAAGATGGCTTCTTGCCGACTCATAACGTTAAATATATTTTAATCACAGTGCTATCTTTGTCTATTCTTAATGGAAGGCAGTGATAGCACAAGGTTTTTAATGTGTTTAACGCTAGAGATATTTACTTACGTTACTCACCTAAGGACAGAACAATGCTTCGATAATAACTCTGTTTTTCAGTGTTTAGGAGCTTTCGCAGTGCATAAGCATAGGGGCGCTATGATTGACTAATATTAAGATACAACTTTACTTCAGATGAAAAAAGCTGAGTAAAGCGAAACAAAATTGCTTAAACAATGCGTTCGGGCGCACTGTGCATCCTCACAGTACTGTTTGTGAATACAGGTGTTGTTGTGCAAGTCAACTTTAGTTTATCGTGGTGACGAAGTTAGTTTCTGATGTTCAGTTTATTTCTTATTTTTTTTTTATTTGTGATTTTCTTTTAGTTATAAAAGTTGCCTATTATAATATGCCTATGATTGCTAAATAACTTAACTTTATTTTAGTGCCAAACTTTGTGATTTACAGTTCCGTATATTGTACTGTGTACGAGTACACAAGTACTTATTATCAGGCAAACAAATTGCTTATTTAATCAAAAAATTCTAATAAAAAAACTCAAAAAGTAAAGCTGCAGTCTCCCTACACTGTACTTCCATTGGATACCATAAATTCATATAAGAACAAGGTCTTACCGAAACCGTTTTATTCTTTACCAAAACACAAATGGGTACAAGAAAAGACAGGGTCGCGGGTGCGCCTGGTCGGGTCATTACCTCGAGTGCTAGTTATCGGGGTAACTCTGAGGGGTCCCCGCATCCCTCTGCGCGCCAATTCAACCTCGCTTCAATTCCACTTGTTGGGTGATTGAGTCAGTATTGTTTGCGAAATATCGTCGGAATTGTCTTATTAGTGACTGTTAAGGGTGAACAAGTGAATGTGTAATGGTAAATGATTTTAATCGAAGAATACTTCAGATTTGTAAGATATGAGAAATAATCATTTGTGAAGGAGCGACGCAGCAGAGTCTCGACCAAACTAATTTAGTTAGGAGTAAAAAAAATGATTTGTTGTGTTATTATTGTCGTTTACCGATTTAAATAATGTCTTGTAATAATTGAACCAAACAGACTATTTAAATTTGCAGTATTAAATAGCGAGGCTACTGTTCATGGGCAGGGTTATATTTCATGTGAATTTCAGTGTAAAACATTAATAACTTCACAGGAATATATTTCTAATATTATAAACAACATTTTTGTTTAGCCATCCTTCGTCATGCACTTTTAATTGATGACTAAAAATCTTAATAATCGTTTTACCAATCTTATTCCTTAAATATTGGTAGACTCTATAAAACAACTGATAGATGTTTCATAGATTAAATAAACGCACAAATAAACTCTGTAATACGCAACGATTTAGTGGCAGTAAAACAAACATTAAAGTCAGCAGACGGCCTCTAAGCTGACGGCGCAGGGCTGTATTGGAAACGGTTTGGTTAATCGTGGAGTTTTTTTTAAGCTGAAGGAAGACGTTTAATATGATACTAGCTTTTGATCGTGGCTCCGCCCGTGTGAAATAGTTTTTCGGGATAACAGTCCCGCTTTATATTTTCCAGGGATAAAAAGTAGCCTGTGTCCTTTCTAAAATTTTCAATTGGCCAAGTAGTTCCAGCGATTACTTCCTACGAACAAACTCACAAATTTACAGACACTTAATATTGTTTAATACATTATACTATTAGTTTAGACGTGGATTTGCAAAACCGCTAAATAAAATATAAATATATCGCATTTATTATTCCCTGATTTTAAGCAGAGATGTATAACAAAAAATAATAAATCAACATGTGGGTCATTAGTCCTAAACAGTGAGTCTAACTCCGTCCCTGAGCGCTGCTGTGTCACAGGAGCGCTCCGCTCCGTGATTCATCTCTAGCGCTAGTTTATGTGTTTATCGCCACGCTGAAGCGCGGTAAACAACGGTGATATACTACATGGGAGGTTTTACTGTCATGCAACGTAATTATGAAAAAATGGAGATTTCGACAGAAGAGGTTTAGTAGTTACGTAAATAATGACTTCACTTGTTATCTCTAGATTGTGTTTTTTTTAGAAAGGAAAGATGTAATGCTTTTATAACCTTATGATAGAGTCACACTGTAGCGGTTTCAAATTGCATACAAGTTGATCATAATATTGTTTAGCAAGAGTAACAACTGACTGAGTAGTGGCCAAGGCAAAGCAAACGCAGCGTGGGTCGTCCGGCGGCAAGATTTATTTATTTATATATATGTACAAAACCATTACAGATCTACTAAAGCGGTGTTGTACAAAATTATTTGCTATTGAACTCAATACACCTGTAGGCCACTTCTGTGAATTCTTGCAGATTGCAGATAAATATATCAACGTTCTCGTAAATAGTATTGAGCAAGAGTGGTGACGCGGCGGCTGGGCACGCACAGCTGCAGCGCGGACAACACCTCCGGCTGGTGCAGCCATCCGCGAGATTGGTCAGATGGGTCAACGACATTGTGAGGATCGCGGGTCGAACCTGGATGCGACAGCCTCGAGACCGAGAAAGGTGGTATGATATGAGAGAGTCTTATACCCAGCAGTGGGACTCTACAGGCTGTGGATGGAAAAAAATAGGAGTAACAAGTTCAAATAGGTTTTTTTAAACATTTTTTTTCTTGAGATCAGAAATGCGCCGACTATTTAACAGTAGTGACCTACTATAGCGTTTTGGGTTACATTATTTACCACTACGTGACCCATATTATGTTCGGCGCCGTGTTGCCGCGACCAAGTGTCACAGCATCGGAATCTTCTATTTAATAAAACACGATGGCTTACAGACAACGTACAGCACTTTTGCAGACTCGTTCCTTATATAACATTGCGGAGTAGTAAAAGTCTAATTTTAATTCAACCCATAAGTGTTTAGGCATATTTAAATCCCATTGCTCTCAACTAGTACAAAATAATAGCTTAAACATGTCTCCATCAAATAGAGCATTTTAAGCCTAAACCATTTCAGAATACAAACTCTATCAAGGTAGAGCTGACGAGTATCAATGTTGCATCTTATTTCACGGGCGACGCATCTCTCGATAACATGCTGGTAATCCGCTTGCCTCTATCTAGAGCGACTCTGCTAGCGATTTTCAGCAGATAATTGCTTCTGTTTAATTAAAATCATGGCTTGTGTTATGATGGGTTGGCTTGGTAGTAGTGAATGAAATATGGGTTCAATTCTTGGAAAAGGAATTATAATTTATTAGTCTTTATATGATATACGAGAAGCCTGAGTTGCCAATCGATCAGCGACATAATTAGTTCTATTTACAAAAGTACAATTCCTAAAATGCATGTCTGAATATTACAAGTATTTTTTCAAAGAAATATGTACAAAAAATATCACGTAATAAACAAATCAAATAAAAAAAGTTCTGTATACCCGAATTATGTCATTACTATAAAGATTTCAAACAATGAAATACATTTTAATAAACTGAACGATCTGTCTTTGTACTTGAGACGTGGAGAGTTGTTTATACACAAGTAAGAGTGCTCCTGTGATATTAGATCCGAGAATTAAGGAGAGGGGCGAGGGAGAGAGGAAGAACTTCGAAACATTTGTTATAGGACTTTATGTACCGTGTTGTACAATTAATTTAATTATAATTAGGCGCCGGTTTGCTTCGCCTTCTAATCCATGTTACAACATATAAGGTCAAAGTTCAAAATAATAAAAAACTACGAATGAACCCTATTTAAAATTCAGTGTTCTTTTTATTTGAGTTAATACTAAGTCGTAGATAGTCTACGCACGTAGCACTCGTAGCGCTACGAGCTACGCAAGACGCTACGGTATTCAGAATATGAATACTAGGAGCATGAATATTTGATTCTACATACGGACGTTGGATTTAAACTGAATAAAAATATGGATATAATAATGTAAGCACAGGTTGTTAAGTTAAATGGATAGTTACATAAGCATTAGTAGAATGAATGAAAAAATCGTATACGATTTGTACATAAAATTATGCCGTCTCGTATGCGCCGAAGAAGGCCACCGCGGGTTTTGGTTGGTATGCCAGTGTAGGGTGTACATAGTGTTAGGGACTCGGTCCAGTGCTCGCTCGGATGATACTATACTCCCGAGTGTCGACATTGGGCCGTAAGACTGTGTGAAACCAACATAACCGTTCCACTCACCCCCCAGTGGTGGTAGCGATAACGCGTTTTTTCCCCGCGAAAAAAAAAAAGCATGATAGCGATACATAGGTGTGAAACTGGTATGAAAGGTTTATTCATTAATATTTTTCAGTGACGTAAGTGACCGCAAATAACAATTATTCAAGACAGTAACATTCAGCACGTTGCAATGGTCATTAGTCACAAGTTATTTAAAAGCTCTCTATATAATAAAACGAATGTGGTCCGTCAGATGAATAGCTACCGAATAACCAGTTATACCTATGGCCTGGTTGGTTGCTATGGTTTGGTTTAGTCTCATTATGGCCATAATGACACTCAATCAAACTACCTTTGTCTCATAGAAGTAGTAAAATTTCAGTGCCGAGGCGAGCACTGAGCAACTTTCAAAATATTCCCAAAATCCGTAATGGGCTACGTTCCAACTTTTTTTTTAGAATTGTGTGTGTTCATTTATTCTAATTTTTATTTATTGACGTGACCCACTTGTTTGTTCGCTGGAATTACTATGCAAGTGATTAATAACTGAAGAGGAGTCTGCAATTTAATGATGTCTTCAAAGTTACGTCCATAAGGCGCCACGCAGACGCTGTAACTAATTGCATCACTACTGGCGAGACGGGGAGCGTCACTCCGTTTGTCGGGAGTCGGGCTAGCCTCGATGGCGCGGCGCGGCGGCCCGCGGCCGGCTCGGTTGCGTCCGCGCCGCCCCGCCACCGTGCCCGCCGCGCCGGCGCCGATCCTAAACAGCGCGGTGCGTGCGGAATAAATAAATAAATTAATACTTAGTGCTAAATTAACATTCTGTAGTATTATTGGTTAGATATATATATATATATATATTTAAGTATAAATGTTGTCATTATGTGTATTCATTTATATATGTATGGGTACTTGTTTGTTTTATTTTCTTTTATATAAGTAGGTACCTATACTTTTCCTGTCTTTTGCTGGCATCCGTGTGACACTCCTGTGGCCCTCGCTGAAAATCAGTGTCAGGTGGACCCGTCCACCTGATGATCGCTGAGCTTGCGGCCCTTTTGGCCATGCCTCGGATGCGGATGGCTGGGGTATATGAATATGCCGGGGACCACCTAGTTATAAGTAGTCTTTAAGTTTGTTTTGCTGTAGATTGTATTAGGTAGTATTTATATTGTATTTTTTTTCTTTTTTTAATTTCGTATTGTGTTTTTTGCTTTTATTTTATTTTTAAATATTTATCCTTTTTGTATTTTGTTCCCCCGTGCTGTAACATTTAGTATTTACCGCCATCTGGTCATGTGATCATGGCTAAATAAAGGTATTTTCTTTCTTTCTTTTCTTTCTTTCTTTCTTTCTACTATTTTCTGGACTTTAACCTAACTGACAGTGGACTCGAATTGCTTAATTAGTCAACAGATCTCAAATTAATAAACCGTGTATTGATTGAAACTTATCGTAATGTAATACGAATCTTAATTTTATAAATGTTTGTAAGGATGTTTGAATGTTTGCTAGAAGTAAACTCATCCATTGCTAAATGTATATGGATGAAATTCGATACTCATGATATACAGTAGTCAACTTCTAAAGGACTAGTGGACTTCTAAAGGCTGAAGAAGAAGATATACAGTATGTTTTTTACCGATCCAGGGAAACTGACTTAGGAACCATTAGGTTCTTTTTAAAAATATTATGCCAAAATAATCTTCTTTGTGAATTATCGCTCGATTTAACGGTGAAGGAAAACATCGTGAGGAAACCTGCATACCTGAGAAGTTCTCTGAATTTCGAAGGTGTGTAAAGTCCGCCAACCCGCACTAGGCTAGCGTGGTGGACTAGGGCCTAAACCCTCTCAGTTGTAGAGGAGGCCCGTGCTCAGCAGTGGGCAGTATATAATACAGGGCTGGTATGGTATGGTATGCCAAAACTATTTGCACAAAAAAACCTATTGTTTCCTAAGACAATATCCCTATATCTCCTATGGTTTTGGATTTCCTCATACCGTACCAGTTAAAATAAATCACACCCTCTAAGCCTGGCACTCATTTTGCAATGTGGGAATTTAATGTGTTCACGGGGCGGACTGAGGTGTTGGTTGTAGTAAAAAGTAAAAGTTACAATATCTACTTTAACTTAACTTTAACAATTATAAAAGATTTTGAAACTATTCCTTGTTGACGGTCCGATTTACGCAGAATGAGCTCACAGTGTCTTGAAGTCTGGCAGCCGGTCTTTTGGGTTCTGATTTAATTAAATGTATGACAGGCTTATTAAGGCTGCAAAGTCTTCGAAACTTCGGGACAAAATATAATTTAAAAAACCGCGATAAAATCCAAAAAAATGTTTTATTTCAATGTCTAACTTTTGCGTAAGCATTAGAAATCAGTATGAAAACCAGTCCTGTTACGAATTTTACGTATAAAATTGACGTTTCAAATAAATCACCTAGGTCCATTGACTTATAAAGGGTTATAAATCAATGCCTAAGTCATGTATAAAACCCGATTCCCACAAATCGATATTGAAGAGGTTCAATTTGGTAAATTTGCGTACAAAATATGGCGTGATGCTGCGGTGCAAAAATAAAGCTTGATGCTCACTGACTAGGGATAGGATTATGACGTTCTATTTTAAATCTTACTTTAATAAACATAGAGTTTGAATGACATTTTCGTTATTTGATAGTATCGTTTATTTCTGTCAACAATCAGTGAACACGCACTCACAGAAATATATTAGTTATTGGTCTGAGCACGCACTGTTCTATGTCAGTTTGAATGGTTTAGTCATTAGACTTGACAATTGAGGATGATGAACATAGTGTAGTGCCATATACAGCTCCGTTATTCAAAGTTGGTGTACGCGATGTATACATTACACCGCCTTTTATTTAATTTTAAATAATTATATACGTATACACACACGTGTTTTATCCCCGAAGGGGTACGAGGGGCGAAACAAGTGCACCCACTTTTCGACACTTCACTTTTCAAACTTGATATCACTTTTCCCGGCAATTTGAACCCAGGACCTCTGAGTGGTGGCCGTACTACGCACGCAATACAACTACACCACCGAGGCAGTCACATATTCATTAACATATTCACTTTCAGGTATTTATATACTGATACGGTGACAGTACCAGCAGGTAATTAACTGCTCGGCTTTGTCCACATTGGACGTTATTGTACGTTCACAAAGGGACGTTAACACACGTTCAGGCTATTAGGACGTATATACACGTTGTGATTTTAGCCTGTGGGCACTATGTACCATTGCAGTTATATGAGTGTACATACCTTATTGGCAGAACACCTTTATTTTCAAGGCACAGATTTCAGTTTCTAAGGATTGTCTTTTGTTATTTGTTTTTTATTATATACGCTTAATGCTACTAAGCTTTTGTTCGCGGCTCCGCCCGTGTAAAATATTTTGTTCGGGATAAAAGTCCTGCTCTATATTTTGCTGGAATAAAAAGTAGTCTATGTTACTCGCTGTCAATGTAGCTTTATATTGGTGAAAGAAAATCGGTCCATTAGTTTCTGAGTTTTTTCGTCACAAACATACAAACCATTTCTCTTTATAATATTAGTGTAGATTTAAAAATTTAAATAATGACCTGAATATATTATGAGTGCCAACGATGACTCACTGAACGTCTGAGAACAAAAGCCCAGGTTATTTATTCATGTAAGCATTGAAAGGCGTTCATGACAGGAAAAAACCATAAAACTCCAAAATGAGGAAGATTTGCTTGTAAGTACGCTACCGTAAAAAGCTTTATCCGTAATCATAAAAGTCTTCCTGGAAGACATAGTGAACTTTTTGGCCGAAAAACACGTCATTATAATAGTAGTAGACGTCTTAGTAGAAACATTCCAACTTTTTTCCGAAACTTTCAAGATATACTTACTTAACTCACAATACAATAATCTATTTGTAGATTCTATAGTCTACTTCACTGTCCCTACCAGGGACTCGCACGTCATCGCCCGCCTTGCGTGACACCCACTAAGCCACGAGTCCCCTGAGAATTATCAACTCATTACACCATTTACTGTGGGTTAATCCAAGGTTTGTTGATAATTTAACGATTAACGTATTTTATTAGTAACTAGCTTTTGCTCGCGGCTCCGCCCGCGTGAAAAAGTTTTTCCGGGCAAACTTCCCGCTTTATATTTTCCCGGTATTAAAAGTAGCATACATCCTTCCCAGGATCTTAAACTATATTTATACTAAATTTCATTGAAATCGGTTCAGTATTTCCAAAGATTAGCCCCTATAAACAAACTCACAAACTTTACATCTGTATAATATTAAATTAATAATTATAATTAATAATCGTTTCAAGGTTGTTCTAAACATAATATAGATGTCAGTTTCAGTTGATTATAAAGTGTTTCTCGTAATAAGTCACGCTGTTGATATATTTGTCCATGGCAGTGGGGTAGCGTGGGTTATTGCCGCCCGGGTCTGACCTGAAATTGGCCGCCCCCTATTTTAGTGGGGGTCTTAGCCGCCGCGAGGCTCTGCGCGAGGAAATGTAGCAAAATATCCCGTATTTTGAATATACTAAAATTGCGACCGCCATTTTATTCATGTGACGCTCAGAATCATGCCCCCTGCCACCCCCTTTCGCTACACCACTGCCTATGGTTTACATTTTAATACACATTTGCATATAGTAGTTTCCGGCTCGATCGCGTTTAATGTGCGGTTCAGCCGCGTTTTAAGCGCGTTGTCGGCGTGCAAACACTTTTTGTATAGACTAAACCTTAAGTAGCGTAGTTACCTATTTATAGAGAAGTCATATAGTTTACAATCAAGCAAGATGCTCGTTTCTTCAATTAATCGTATTAAAAACAGTGAATCAATAATAAATCCGATAACCACAAATCTATTTCCAATAACTACTCGAACTAACGAGCGTTAAAACCCCGAGGAATAGTGTCGAAGATCTGGGATTCCGGCACTCCGGCACCAGTTGGCGACGATCCAGGACATAATAACGTGACTACGCGTTAGATTTGTTGCGTGTACCTGCTGTGCTGAAAGTAGAAATTCTACGAAAACAATATGACACGCTTAAATACATAATACATTTTTTATCAGTCATCCAATATATTTTTGATGACGCTCTTCCGGATTAAAGATGTTAGAACTTGGAAAATAGAGCTGTAAAGCCTATTTTATTTGTGAGGTGTTGCTCGCAGCTTTGTCCGCGTAAAAAAGCTTTCTCAGAATAAAAGTCCCTGTGTGAAATTCCGCGATGAAAATAACCTATTTTATCCTTATGCAGGACATGGCCAATCTTTGTGCTAAATTACATCGAAATATAAATAATATGTTAAACTTGAAAACTCATTTTCAGTTACTACGACAGAAAGTAAATAAATAAAAAGTAGTTTTTTTTTATGGCATTGAATGACGAGACGAGCATGCCGTTCGCCTGATGGTAAGCAATACGACCACCCATAAACAGTAGCAACATCATCCAGCAACTTGAATTACAAATTACTGTGTGGCATTCCACTGCGCTCGTCATCCTGAGACATAAGATGTTAAGTCTCATTGTGTCCAGTAGTTACACTGGCTACAATGTCCTTCAAACCGAACACAACAGTGCATAGATCAATATCTATGCACTGTGGTACCCACCCAGACGGACTCTTACATATGAGAGACCTACCATCAGTAAATAAATAGTGTAGGTCTTAATATACTATTATATTATTAATTTTCTAATTAATATTGGTTTACTAACAGCTTAATATTTTATAATGATTTATACGCCTACGATTTATCAGCTGATAGCGATATTCCAATTAATTTTAGAGAATTGACTTCAGTTGTAAATAAACATTATTACCTTGTTTTAATATACGAGACGAATTAACAATAAAATTATTTGAAGGTAATATTTAATCGATATGATCTTATTTGGTCGAGTCACGAGACTGAGGTTATTTTTGTAAACCCTCGGTAAAGGGCAACAGACTAATCAACATGTAACTGGGATTATTTTGAATTATTACAGATAGATTTCATGTTATACAGTTGCTCGCGGCTTTCTTCTTCTTCTTCTTCAGCCCTTGGAAGTCCACTGCTGAACATAGGCCTCCCACACATAGAACATAGAACTCCAGACCAACCTGTCCGAAGCGGCCTGTATTCAGCGGGTTCTTGCGACCTTTACGAGGTTGTCTGTTCAGTTTGTAGTAGGACTCGCGTTAAAAGCCTTTCAAGCTACAAAAGTCCCTAATAACTAACGATCTATAGAATTATTTATACGACACCAAAGCCATCTAAAACAAATCAGATAAAAAAGTCAATTAGTTCCTACGGGAGCAAGTTACCGGAATAAAAAAGTTGATATATAAGATTGTTGAGTAGAGAAGTTAAAACTGAAACATGTATCCAGGACATGGTGTATGTGCCAAATTATATCGAAATTCGTTCAAATGTTTCTCAGTTACAATAACTAACATCCAAACATTTTCAAATACTTTCGCATTTATAACATGTAAAATAAAATTAGAAACGTTGTATTTTCACACACTGCCTCGGTGGCGTAGTTGTATGCAATCCTGCGGTCTCGGGTTCGATCCCCGGGTCGGGCATAGTGATATTGGATTTTTCTGAAATTCTGTATCCAATCGGAGTCTAGAATTTGTTCTCGATATGGCGATAGGCTCGCCCCCTATCACATCATGGGACCGAATACGCACGGCGAAAAGTGGGTGCACTTAATTGCGCACTCTGGCTACCCCTTCGGGGATGAAAAGGCGTGAGTGTGTGTGTGTGTGTGTGTATTTTCAAAAACTATATGTAAATCAAGCAATAAAAACTCTATTTAAAAGCCACTTAACAATAGGTACTCCACAGAAATAAATTACATAACAAAATGTAACCAGCGTTAATGAAATGGCAGGTAATTTGCAAGCGGTGTTGCTGATAGCCAATATTTCGCTGAAAACGGCCATAACTCTGCTCCGGACCTGCCGTGACCCGTGGCGTAATTACCGACACATAGACCTTCCCCGCCGCGCTGGAGGAACGAATGCTCAGTAATTTGGAAGATATGATAATCTTGGTAATCAGTTTCTTTGTTACCTCTATGGTTAGTGATAACGTATTTGGATTGTGAACCGTGAAGATTAGGGTTCGATAGGTGGGAGAAATAAAATTTATGATTTCCGTTTTACAAAAATACGTGAACTACTCTATTGGAATATTATTTAATTATACTCTATCTATACTAATATATAAATCTGAAGAGTTTGTTTGTTTGAACGCGCTAATCTAGGAACTACTGGACCGATTTTGAAAATTCTTTCACTAATAGGAAGCTACATTACTCCTGAGTGCTATAGGCTACTTTTTATCCCGAAAAAACTTTTCCACGCGGGCGGAGTCACGCGCAATGGCAATATGTAATAGCGATAAATTCATGGCATGAGATTGAAATTAATTCGAAAACTATTACTATTCGGGGACTGAGGCGTGAACTTATAAGTACAGGTTTATATATAATTTAAATATACTAACATTATAAAGAGGTAAAGTTTGTGAGTTTGTTTGTAGGAAGTAATCTCTGGAACTACTGAACCGATTTCGATGAAATTTGGTATGGATGATAGTTTGAGATCTTGGAAAGGACGTAGGTTACTTTTTATCCCAGAAAAACTTTTTCATTCGGGCAGAGTCGCGAGCACAAGCTGGTAGATAAGATTTATAATCTGGCACATTCAATATAAAAAAAAAAAAAACTAGGTTAGATAATAATTAGAATATATTCGAATTACTAACATATTTTTTCTTTTTAACTACTGTACTATTAATTAAGGAACTCTGTCATACGGTCAGTGAAATAAAGGCTATTTATTATTATTATTATTATAACATTCAATCTATTTTAAAGCATGAATTTATAATGGTACCGAATGCCGACAGCATGCTGACGTATCAACGATTAAAATCAGTTGTCCGTGGCGCGTCAGTCACTGCCTGGCTGTAGACAACATAATTATACTGGAGCTTGCAGTACCATTAACGCTGTAGACAGTGTTGTCTACAGAATGAGCTACCGGTGTGGTATGTGCTGGTATATGGGTACAGAAAATCACTATAAAGTTAACTTGCTGTAGTTTTTTGATTTTCGTAGGTCCTGTACTATGTGGGAGTTATAAAACTGTCACCGAGTCGATATTTCCTTTTTAGAAGTGGTGAATTTTTTCGGTCTCTCTTACTGGATTTTAAGGTGTGTCTTAAAATGCTACTCGCTGGAACGAGCCAGCTATCAAAAGCATTCATGAAATGTTTATGAATAGTTGTGATCATTGAAGCCCTTTTTACCAAATTGCTCAAGCGATCATGGGTCAATATAGGCTATATTTTATACCTAGTTATGAATAATTTATACCATTATATGCGTTTGACGAGAGTCGATAATAGAAGAGCGGATCTATTGCGAAGTAATTCCACATTCATGAGAGCCCGGGAATGACGCCTTTGAAGTCGGACGAAAGGTGTGAGAACGAAATTACATTACATAACATACATCCCGCCTTTTTCCTTTTTCAGGGGTATTCAGAGGTTTGAGACACCCACATTTTGCATGTTATGTTATATTATATGTTAGGTCCATGTAATAGGAGGCGGGCCTATATATTATATTTATTTTTATATATTTATTTATTTAACATTACCTATTACCATTTACCGGTCACATTTTCATACCCCGAGCAGATACTGAGTAAAAAAAACGAATATCACTTTGCCTGACCCAGGAATCGAACCCGAGACCTAAGCTTTGCAGTCGTACCGTAATACAACTACGCCAACGAAGCAGTCCGTACATTAAATTAGGATTCGTTGTTTACAACGAGGGTTTGCTAGCGACTACACTCGCGTGAATGCCCTGCGTCATAAAAGTCCTGGTGGACCCTTTTCCAAGAGCCAATAGCCTGTATGTTGATTCAAGACATGGTCTATGTGTGCCAAATTGCATAAAAATCTGTTTAGAAGTCTGTACGGTTACTTAACAAGAATCAAAAAAACTAAAATATCACAAAATGTTTGTTTTTCTACATTGGAAACGAATATTGAATGTCCGCTTCACTGCCCAAAGACGTTGTAAGTTATAAACAGATAATTTTGAATAAATATTAAGTAAAATCTGAAGTTTCGCCAAACATTAGGCCCAATTTTTTTTACTTGACTGTTACAACGTACAATTTGCAAACAATAAATTAAGATACATTAACTCATAATACTCCTTAAGACAAAGTATTAAGAGCACAGTTCATCTGTCCCGTAATCCAGTGCGGCTGAGACACAATAAGGTCTGCTCGCGCTTCCGCAAATCCCCCGAATCCCTCCGTATCCCGCTAAATCCCGCGAGTCACGCAAAACAGTCACGATCTAGACTTCATCGTTTATCGGTTATGTCTTAGCTTTAACAAAGTCATTTATTTTCTTGGAAAATGGAATATAAAATGCTTTTGTAATTTTGCCGCAAGTAGGTGTATACAAATGTTCATAAATCGTCATACAGGGTCATTTTGACATTGCGTTAATAAATGAAATCACATACTTATCTCGTCGAAAATAACGCTTTCCATTAAGTTATTTTAACCATAGATGTAAAATAAAAAAGTGTAAGTTTCGGACAAAATAAATATTAATAAAAAGTAACTTTAAGTTTACACGACCTTATGCCACTACTACTGCTCTAAGATAATTCGTCGCAGCGGCGACATTATACTTTCATTCAGAAATACACTTTCGCACACACCATATTCGCACTAAACTACGAAATGATCAAAAAATTTGAAAACTACTACCGGGATTTTTGGCAATAATGTTCGTTATTCATGGATGATTGTTGGCAAGATGTTAGAAGAGGTAAAGACGAATATGTGGTTTCATTTAGTAATGTAATGTAAAAATGACCCTGTATATAAGGTGAATTGGAAGAAGAACGTAAGAAGGCTGACCCCACCATCGTGTGGGATGAATAGTCAGGATGGAGAGAGAGGTACATAATATACAAATTATCGAAGTAACATTTTTACTGTAAAATCATTATACTGTCCCATTGTTAATAAAATTCATAATAATTATATTTTAATTTGCCTTCCAAATATATAAGGAACCTTTATATATAAGTTACCTCGTGATATTTGCCCTTCTTAATCGAACCATTATTAACAACGAAACACACGTAACATCGACATCAAAGGCGTATAAAGAGTGACCTTGCAGCCTCGACGATATCCTTTGAAAAATCTTTTTCCAATACATCTAAAATGCCAGTACATCCGTGAACTCTTTGAACTTTCAGATAATGAGCCCCACACTCTAAGCAGCAGCTAATTAAAATCTCATCTTGTGCTAATGGACTTTTGATACAAATTTTGTGGTTATATTAATCTGGAACGAATTTTAGTTAATACTTCATGTTTTCTAATTATGAGTTCATGGTTGTATACATAACTACGACCTTGGTTTTATCTATACTTTGTTTTATATGTATTTTATATTGTATACTTAAAAAAGGCTCGCACTATGTTCCATGGAACCTAACATAGCTGACATCATGTAAGTACATACCTAGTCCTGTTGAAAGAAAGGCGTGGTAGTTTGTAATAATAATATTATGCGAGAGAATCACCTGCAAGTGGACAGACGATTCGATAAAAATCGCAAGAACACGCTGGATGAACAGGTCCGTCTGGAAATTTATGCAATCAGCCCGGTATTATATACTGCTGAGCACGGGCCTCCTCTAGTACTGAGAGGGGTTAGGCCTTAGTCCACCACGCTGGCCTAGTGCGTGTTGGCAGACTTCACATACCCTTGAAATTCTTATTGAGAATTCTCAGGTAATGTAGGTTTTCTCACGATGTTTTCTTTCACCGTTAAAGTGAACGATAATTGGTAAACAATACACACGTAACTTCTAAAAGTCCGAGGTGTGTGACTTTGGTTTTGAACCTGCGGACATGGTCTCGGCAGACCGTTCCATTCCCAACTAGGCTATCGACCACTCCTGGAAATCTATAGGGTAGTTCTATGTTCGGCAGTGGACTTCATTTGGCTGATGATGATGATGTAGGTTATTTTTACCACTAGTTTATTTTAGTAGGTGATTAGTTAGTACTTTACACATTTGGATAGTATCACTGCAGTAGTGTACAAGGATAGTTGTAACGCTTGTTTTCCGCCTCAAACAGATTAATAAAAAAAAAATGTCTCTCTATAATTATCACAGTTTTGTCCTCTAACAAGATTAGCATTCCCCTTAAGGAAAATCTTAACAGTCCTTTACAGACTCAAATAAACATTAAAGAAGTTATCGGCAGCAAACAATACATTTAAATAGTCTAATTAGGATGTAAACAAGGGCTACAGCTGTTCGCGGGTGGTGTCGCTCCGTCGCGCGGCGGCGCTCTGGTTTCTTATTAACTGAGCACGCTGATTAGTTACAATCTCTTGTTAATACACATTTACTTTGAAGTATATGCAGCAGACTTGTGACAGAAATATAAACAAACATTATGAACTAGTAGCTCGCGGTTCTGCCCGTATAAGTACCCGTTCTCGGGAGAAAAGTAGCATATAGCAGTCAAGGAATCGTTCTGTGGTCAAGGATAACGTTGCGAATGTGAGTGATTTTATTTGGATATTAGCAGTAAACGCAGAAACTGCTTGAATGGAACTTGGCAGACGGATAGACCATATCCCAAATACACAGGCTACTATTTATCCCAGTAACTTGCTCCCGTAGGAAATATGTTTATTTATTAAGTTATTTTAACGCGGCACAGTTACGTCACCACGGCCACAATGGCGGGTTTTAAAAACTGAGCCGCCAAGCCCTGCGGCAGTTGTTTCAAAAATAAATAATTTCCTAAAATTTTATTCTGATCTAATGTTATCATGATTTGTAAGATGTCTGTGACTGCGGTATACGTTTTGATTTGATCTATAATTCGACAAGGGATCAAATTAGCCGTAATTTCGTGGTAATTACTTACCTTAGCTAATTGGATACTGATATTATAATTCATGTAATAATATAATAATAATAATAATATAAACATTTATTGCACACAACACATACACACAAAAAAAATATAAAAAAAATACAATTACAAATGAAAATAAAATAATAATAAAAAAAAGGAACATTGAAACACTATTATTTAACAAACACAAGACGACGAACACTCTTATAAACTAGCAAACAAAAACAAGCAAAACGATACACACATCCGCCATAGCTATAAGATGCTCCGACTCGCTTCCTCAGACACTAAATGCCGCTAGACATAGCGAGACGGAGCACAGCACAACCGCTTCATATGTGTGCAACATTCACAATATAAACTTACAATTAATAAAAAACAACGTTATAGTTTACAACTGAGTGCATTGTTCAAAATGACATGTCACACTATTAATCGAATTATATGTATTTAGGGCAATAGTATGATATCCCAGTGTGCTCTGTCACATCTTGCAAGTATTATATAGCCAGGCCAGGATAAAAAAAACCTGCTTTGCATTCCGAAATTCGCACTCGCCAATTTTGCTTTTTCGTTTTAAAGTCAACTTTGTCAGTATAAGAAATTTGTTTTATATTTTACCACAATATTGCGAGGGTTTTGTATTTTCCTAGTCAGGCTATAAAAGAAGATGAAGATTCAAGAAGTAGTTCAAGGTCATATTTCTGCCGCACCATTAAGCTGCGGAACAGTTTGCCAGCATACGTGTTCCCTCTACAACTTAGGGTCATTCAAACGGAGCGTGAAGAAGCAGCTATGCAGGCCGGCATAGCTGAGCCAGGGATGTTTATCTCTTGCCGGCCGACATTTTTTTGGGATTCACCATGATTAGACCACTTACACGATGATCATTTCAGATGCAGTGAAACCACATTGTCGAGCGATCGATAAAAATAAAGAAAAAAGTAAAAATAAAATTATGTCATTGCATTTGTTGCTTTATATGGTAGTCAATTCTGTCCAAATTTGTTTTTTACCGTTACCGATATTTTGTACGTTTAAGGCACCCTTGTTTCATTCGTGGTCAAGTATAGTTAAAGGACTTGTTAGACTGGACGAGCGCGCAGCGCTTTCACCTCGCTGTGTATTTGCTTACAATCTCAACAACCACGAATAAAACAACGGCGCCTTAGTATATGTGACGAAATAATTTACCATTAGATGATTCATTAACGTACCTTTAAACATTTGCTTTAAAAATATACAAATATTTTAATAAATAAATGTTTTTTCTTTGCGCCTTTTAAAAATACTGGTCCTAATATTTCTAACGTAAAAACATCATTCATTTACACCTAAAAGCACTTAAAAATCCTAGCCTTTAAGAAAATAAACAAAGGCTTATCTCAGATATTTTTCATAAAAATTCCAAAAAATTGTCATGCCTTTTGTCGGCACAACGGGGTAAAAAATAAGACATCGACCATCTCTTTCTCTCTTACAGTATTATTATCTTGTATTCCTCTCGCCCGTAAATCACAAAAGCGGCTGAGTTCCATTGTATCAAAGTTATTCTTATCTGCAGATGGACAAATTGTGCGACAGCCACTCGAAAGAAGTAACAACACTATTTGTGTAGGGTTGTCCATGTTTTCAGGTTAGTTTGTATTGGTTTCATCAAAACAGTATTTTAGATGTTTGCAATTTTGGAATTTGTAGAAAGAGTTTAACAGTTTTGGATTTGTAATAGGCTTTATTTGTCGCGGCCTAGGGCGGCATACGGTAAAATTGTATGCTATTTTAGGTCACCAGTCTCTAAAAAATCTAAGAAAGATAATGCCTACGATTTTTTGCAATCGAGGACCTTTCATGCGGTGCGCATTGACTGAGTGGTTTATACTTATGGACAATATAAATCCGGCGCTGGTTAAACTTAATCTAGACCTTTTTAAAACAGCCGATGACGCGGTAAAAAGCTTCAAATGACGCAACGACGGTTGATGATGACCATTAACATTAGATCACTTTATTGTTTGCCTTCTTTCTAAACACTGACATATGCTGACATAAGTGTAGGGCTAACACCACGATCCATTGAGATCGATCTGTTAACAATAGTGCGAAAATGTCATATACTAATGTATATGACGACTGCCTCGGTGGCGTAGTTGTAAGACTGCAATGCTGAGGTCTCTGGTTCGATCCCCGGGTCGTGCAAAGTGATATTGGGTTTTTCCAATCAGTATCAGCCCGAAGTCTAGAATTTGTGCCCGGTATGGATATAGGCTCGCCTCCTACCACATCATGGGACGGAATTCGCTCGGAAAAACGGGGGTGTATTAGTTGCACCTCTACCCCTTCGTTGATAAAAGGCGTGAGTTTTTAACCGACTTCCAAAAGGAGGAGGTTCTCATTATGTATACATGTTGTATATCGGACAAATATTTTTTCAACCCTTGCTTTGAGATCGGACCCGGAACTCCGATATCACTGATAAAACTGACGCGATTCTTAAGAATAAACAGCATTAAGTAGTCAAGTTATAATTCCTGCTTCAAACATTAAATTCCCTGGTATCCCAGTTAATCCCGGTGCCCTCCAGCCCTGTGCCGCGTCCGCTTCCGAAGCGCGTCTGTTTTTATCATGGCCTCGAACCCGTGACAAACGGCCCAATGTTATTAATAATACCAGATTCATTTCTTTATGTTTTGTCCTGAGTCCTGACCTACTTACTTTATTTATTGTTGTGTTTATTTTTAATCGACGGCTCGAATTTGGCTTCAATGCAATTGATGCCAAGTGAAGTGAAGCACAAATGTCGACACTGTTACGTGTGCTGTTCTGTTGTATGGTTTACATTGTGTTTAAAATGTTACATACATACATTCACACTCACGCCCTTATTCTATAGGGGTAGGCAGAGACTATTGAGCGCCACATGCTTCGATCTTGACACACCTCTTTCGCCTCTTCTACATTCATAGTTCTCAAACATTTTCGCCAGTTAAAGGTACTCTTGACCTGCTCTTTATGGAGAAGATCATTTATTGAATCAGAGAACGTTCTCTTCCAGCGTCCCCTTCCAGCCGTACGATCCACATTCGCTCGATAAATACCTTTAGTGAACCGTCTTTCATCCATCCTCTCCACGTAACAAACCATCTCAGCATTCTTCTTTCAAGCTTAGTCTTATCTTATCTTCTGGGTTTAAAATGTTGTTAAATAGTAAATAATTGAAAAAACAAAATGAATGTTATAGTTACCCAAAATACTCCAAGTTCCTAATTTACATAATATGAATGTTTATGAATATGACGTGTAAAAAACTCATTAAATTTTATTTGTTTTGAAGAAGAAGGCCCAAATCCTTGTTAAATATATTAATGTTATTATAGGCCGCATTTTATCTCCTAAAAATTGCACAATAGGTCTTTCACTCCGGCAAAAACGTTCAAGTGACAGAATTTTTTATATCAGCACTATGTAAACAATTCTAATAAACTAGATATAATATTTTTCTTCTTTGCACCTCAAAATACTTAAAGTTCTTTGAACAATAGCCAATTCTTTGTTATAACATTAAATAAAAAAATATTGTCAAGTAAGTAAGAAATATTTTTTTTTTTTTTAATTTATAGCATTGAATGACGAGACGAGCATGCCGTTCGCCTGATGGTAAGCGATACGACCACCCATAAACAGAAGCAACACCATTCAGCACCTTGACTTACAAAGTACTGTGTGCCATTCCACTGCGCTCGTCATCCTGAGACATAAGATGTTAAGTCTCATTATGTCCAGTAGTTATACTGGCTACAATGTCCTTCAAACCGAAACACAACAATGCATGCACACTATTGCTTGTCGGTAGAAATAGACATTGCGGTGGTACCCGTCCAGACGGCCTCTTACATAATGAGAGACCTACCACCAGTAATATTATAATTACACCAATATGTTTAAAATTTACTCCTACACAAGTTTCCTTAACAAAACAGTGCAGCAGTGATAACAGAATCCCAATATCATACCCCAGAAAACACTTCAACAAACTTTAAAGAAACCTACAATCTGAAAACGTAGCAAGCGTCACGTCCCCCAAATCAGGCGCACTTCGAAGGTTCGAGAACACGAGAGCCCCTTCACACGATCGGAGAGATAAGGGCCGACCCTACTGAGTCATGTCACAAATTGATTCTTTATCACCGAATGACAGGAAAATGATGTTGCTTGATATCTAATGCTACCTATGACTGTAAGTGGATAAATAATAATGAAGTACTAATTTTTATTAGAGGTCCGTCCACGTAATATTTTCTGGGATAAAAGTCCGAGTGGCCACTTTTCCTGGATATTTTGCCTGGAAAATTTACTTTACGGATTTTTTGCAATATTTTGTTATTTTTGCGGTGACTATGAACGCTAAAGCCTTCATAGTTGACTTTTCGAAGCCTGAAGGCTTCGAAACGTCAAGAGTAAAAATTAAATAAATTAGCGCAAAAAAAATCAAAACATTAATTACTTTTATTCCAATGTCGAACATTCGCATAAACATAAGAAATCTTTATAATTTGCCTCTAAATATGGGATTAGGCTTACCTGCGTGCCGTCCAAATACAAGCAGCTGTTTTTGCGTTTAGTTGAAACAAACATCTAGGTAAACAAACATTCAACGACTTGGCGCTCAAACCCAGGAACTTTTAGTCCATAGCGCATAACCCTTACTCTAGATAAAAGAGACAGCAAAATGTTTAAGAACAATGTGAGGATTAAAATAAAGATATTATAATTTACGAAGGATAAAAGCCTCTATTTTCTTTGAAAAGGGTTTAGTAAAAGGGTACATTCCAGAGACATGACACAGGGTCCACACCTTTTGTGAGGGTCCCTTGTAGTTTCTATTGTATTGTTGGCGACTATAAAATTTGTCTAAAGTTGACCCAAATAGGCAACCCAATACTTTATTATCTTTTCTAGCCCGTCGAAGTCATAATTTTTCCTCAGGGTAGCGGTCGTCTTCATATAGCGTAGGCTGGCAAACGAGTGCGTCATCTGATGTTAAAGGTTCGCCACCGCTAATGCTCAACATACAAACCAATGTAATTGTGGATGAGAAGCTGGCATTAAAACTAAGGAATAGGGATTAGGGAAGAGAGGGGTTTGTTATCACCCATAGAGATCACACTTCCCTCGCAAGGCAACAGTGAACTGTCGCTTCCATTTGGTTTTATAGTTAACAATGGCATGAATCCTATCGAGCTAAGTTATTAAACGGTGTTTAATAAAATTACCTACTACCAAGCTAGCTTCATCGTAACATTCAACGTCGTAATAGGTATCTATATGAAACGAACTAAATTAATATTATAATTTGTAAATGTCATCCGTACCGCCAATCACTCCAAAACCGTGTTCTCAATCGCTCCTCTCAGTGTGTTAATTGAGTCGTTAATCCTCATTCGTTCAATGTATCATTCACTCACACACACATAAAACAGTAGACAATACCGCCGTGAGTCTAGATTTATGCGGTATTTGATATTGTGGGTAGCTTTATTTATTAATTACACAGGCTACAATGCCCTTTAAACAGAAATACAGCTTTGCTTACACACACACTCACGCCTTTTAGCCCCGAAGTGGTAGGCAGAGGCGCAATTAGTGCACTCACTTTTCGACGTGCATATTCCGTCCCATAATGTGATAGGAGGCGAGCCTATCGCCATATCGGGCACAAATTTCAGACTCCGGGCTGATAATGAATTATCATCATCATCATCGTCAGCCACATGACGTCCACTGCTGAACATAGGCCTCCCCCAAAGATTTTCAGACGGAAAAAATAAAGCTGTTATAATGAATAGAAAAACCCAAATGTGCTTTGCTTGCACTTTGTTGTTTAGCGATAGAAACCGACAAAATAAAGTAGGTACATAAGTTGACGGTGCTCTTGTTTTTAAATATATGTATCCAATGCACTATAGATTGGGTACTGTCTCTAACGGGTGCTAAATATTTAAACATAAAAATGCATTTTTATAGTTATAGCATTCGAATCTAATAACAAGAAAGCTAAACAGACAATACTGTGAACTTCCCTAAATAATCAGGTAGCAGCAATTTTCAATATACCCGCATACATTGAGGTCTCAAGCCGATATTTACCCGATAATCCCATAGTAAAGTTGCAATGGATATCTACATTAGTAATGTTTTGACCCAAAATGTAGCGGGGGCCATCTGCTTATAATCTCTTAGGGGCGGGCAGGTCACGGCAAATAAAGCACGTTATGTAAGTGCACCATGCTTTTATAACTCTATCAGACTTTTTCAAGTGACTTATGTGGCAAAAAAACGGCGATAGCCTAGTTGCGACAGACTGCTGACACGAATATCCGCAGCTTCAAAACCTAAGGGCAAGCACCTCTGATGTTTCTAAAAAGTTATGTATGTATGCGTTATGAATTTTCGCTCCCTTTAACGGCGAAGGAAAAACATCGTGAGGAAACTTTCATACCTGAGAAGTTTTTTATAAGAATTTCGAAGGTATGTGAAGTCCGCCCACCCGCACTAGGCCAGCGTAGTGGACTAAGGCCTAAACCCTCTCAGTAATAGAGAAGGCCCAGCAGTGGGCACTATATAATACAGGGCTGGTATGGTATTATTGTATTGTTTGTCGCAAGCATAGTGTTAGGTATATTACGTATTTGCGCGCGGCTCCGCCCGCGTGGAAAAGTTTTTCCGGGATAAAAAGTAGCCTATAGCACTCAGGAGTAATGTAGCTTCCTATTAGTGAAAGACTTTACAAAATCGGTTCAGTAGTTCCTGAGATTTCGCGCGTTCAAACAAACAAACAAACAAACTTAGTATAGATGTTTGTTTGTTTGCTATAGGCTACTTTTTATCCCAGAAAAACTTTTCCACGCGAGCGGAGCTGCGCGCAAAAGCTAGTACCTAATAAAATATTACACGAAGAAAGACGTTGCGTTCTTTGACGATTGGACTAGAATTAGACAAATATTAGCCTGCATTATTGAACGTATAACAGTGATTAAGTAATTAACAACTATAAATACGTAACTTCGAAATCAGAGATGAGGTCCGTTCCTCACCTCACTAGGAAATTTCAAAATTATCAAAAATGTTTCAAGTTATATCCAAGTAATAAAATAGTCAAAACCATCAAACGCAGGTAGTAAAAATCCTATAAAAGGCAGTCGCGATGGTCGCACGACATCTCGCGGTTCGTTCGGCGGTACCGAGACGGGACTTTTCGCTGTAATTTGATTTTCCAATATCTATTGGACTGCCATGGTGGCGTGTATTGCGTGTGCAGTACTACTACCGCCCCGAGGTCCCGGGTTTGAATTCCGGGTCGGCAAAGTGATATTGGGGCTTTCTTATCAGTATCTGTGGTATGGCGACAGGCTCGCCCCCATATTACATTATGGGCCGGTACACACATGGCAAAAAGTTGGTGCCCTAGTTGCACCTCTGCCTACCCCTTCATAGATAAAGGCGTGATGTTTATGTCTCTATAATGCGATAGTTACCACACTTGACCCACAAAAATAAACATATACTTGATAATATAACAAAAAACACATTGTCACCAATCGAGGACGCACCAACTGCTACAACTAATAAAGCAATAAATATCATCAATTTTATCCCACAAATTCACCCACGAACAATTGTCCCTAGTTTGACCCACGACATATCATCGTGGGATCAATTTGTTACAAGAATTCTATGTAAGAAGTTGATATGGGTCGTGACGTTATTTGACTATAGAATTTAGCCAATCAACTGGATTACTAGTTCTAACTGGGTTGTGACTTGCGACGTCATCAGACTAAAAGGCGTCGCTCCTTTGAATGGAGATAGGTCAAGGCCGCTTACTATCATGTTGGGTTTTTTTTTTGTGGCTTTGTATGACGAGACGAGCATGCCGTTCGCCTGATATTACCAGCACCTTGAGTTACAAAGTACTGTGTGGCATTCCACTGCGCTCGTCATCCTGAGACATAAGATGTTAAGTCTCACTATGTCCTGTAGTTACACTGGCTACAATGTCCTTAAAACCGGGACACAACAGTGCATGCGCACTGCTGCTTGGCGGTAGAAATAGACATGGCGGTGGTACCCACCCAGACGGACTCTTACATATGAGAGACCTACTACCAGTAAAATGATGATTGATAGCGATTGACTCGCCTCCTATCATGTCATAAATCTAGCACAATTATAATTTCGAATCGTGGATGCCCTGTATACCCACCCCTTCAATAATAATAGCGTAAAGTTTTAATCCCTTGGAAATACCCCATTCACTACAATTACCTTATCGATAAAAACTGTTAAGTAGGAAACCTTGCGAATAACATGAAATTACTTCCACGTCTACTTACTGTAAACAGTATAATAAAAAGTTATAAGAAACTCGAGGCCAATAACTAGTAAGCGATATGCGAGGGTGGTAGTAGGAGAAGGGGAGGGGTCCTCTTCCGGGGTCGAACCCACACGCGAGATGCTATCGGCACACACTACACACGATTTGCACTTGAAGAGAGATTAATTATTGTTTAATAGTATTTATTTTATAATTTTATAGGTTAGTTTCAAATATTTATTTAAACTAGTATTACTCGCGGCTCCGCCCGCGTGGATAAGTTTTACCGGGATAAAAAGCCTACAGCACTCAAGAGTAATGTAGCTTCCTATTAGTGAAAGAATTTTCAAAATCGGTTCTGTAGATCTTGAGATTAGCCCGTTCAACCAAACAAAGAAACTCTTCGGCTTTATAATATTAGTACAGATATAGTATAGATAAGCTTTATAACCAAAGTACCCTTGGGTATATTCTATCATACTGATATTATACATGCGTAAGTTTGGGAAAATGTTTGGATGTTTGTATGATCGTTAGAAGCTTACGCAGAAACAACTACACGGATTTCGATGAAATTTGGTAAACGTGTAGATCATGTCCTGGATTAACACATAGGCTACTTTTTATCCTGGGAAAATATAAAGCGGGAATTTGTCCCGGAAAAACTTTTTAACACGGGCGGAGACGCGGGATAATGCTAGTATACTATAATATATAGACATAGGCATACTGTTTATCTCGGTAATTTGGTCCCATGGAAAACAATGGTAATTTTTACATAGGTGCAGGCTTTCTAGGGAGTTTTGTAGCGGGAAAAGCTTTTCACGCGAGCGAAGCCGGGAGCATCACCTAGTAACTAATAATCTTTGTATGTAAGTATGGTAGGTATAAATTTACTAGCAATAATATTATACTCACTACACACCACCGCCTTTTATCCCTAAAGGGGTAGGCAGAGGCGCAAATAATGCACCCACTTTTCGCGTTGCGTATTCCGTCCCATAATGACACACTACACACCTACTTGTGTTTTGCTTTCACCACTTTCTTAAAATCTGCTACAGCATGTAAACGTTATTCATTTAATTTGGAATGGAAGAAATTTCGAGAATTGGAGATAAACCTCTCATAACTCAGTACTACTATTGGATAAACTGCGTCGGTGGCGTCGCTGTATTATGGTACGACTGCCATACTGAGGTCTCGGGTTCGATCCCCGAGTTGCGCAAAATGATATTGGGGTTTTCTAATCAGTATCATCCCGGAGTATTGAATTTGTGCATAATATGTCGATAGGCTCGCCACCTATCACATTATGGGACGGAATACGCACGGCGAAAAGTGGATGCACCAGCTGCACCTCTGCCTACCCCTTCGAGGATAAAAGGCGTGAGTGTATATGTATGTGTGTACTGTTAGATAAACTTGATATAATAATACAAAAAAAAATACGAGCGCAGTGTCATGCAATGCATATTGTCAAAGTACAGTCAGTCACATAAGTAGCTGAAAAAAAATCAAATTTCAAATCGCCTATACACTTTTGTATTCTTACTAACATTTTATTTTCTCCACCACCACCACCACCACCACTGTAACATCCCTGTATTATATACTGCCCACTGCTGAGCACGGGCCTCCTCTACTACTGAGACGGTGTAGGTCTTAGTCAGCCACGCTGGCCTAGAGCGGGTTGGCAGACTTCTCAGGTATGCAAGTTTCCTCACGATGTTTTTCCTTCACCGTTATTTAAAGCGAGCGATAATTCACAAAGAATACACACACAACTTTTAGAAAAGTCAGAGGTGCGTACCCTTGGGTTTGAACTTGCAGACATTCATATCGGCAGTCAGTTCCACTCCCACCTAGGCTATCACCGTTGTTTTTTTCATCACAAAAATAAAATGTTTCGATTAAACTGAATGTGGATAGAAGATTTAAAGTTTTGAATTTATTAGCTACTTTTGTCGCTGACTGTACATCAAGCAAACCTCGTTTCTTCATCGAGTTATAAAAAGTGACCCAAGTATATCGTTTACAACGTTCTTATAAAGCAAAACAGAAACAAAGCTTTTAAACGAGCCCGGTTAAGTTACACGCTATATTTATGCTAATAATGGGACGGAAATAAGTCAGAGTCGTAGGTCAAGGCACTAGGAGGTAATTACGTTGGTTTATGTTAACAATTTCCTTGAGGATTTACTCTTTTTTATATAAGAACTCCTTTGTATTTAAGGAAATCCTTTGAATTATGATCGTTATATGATAGAAGTCCATAGTTGTTATGATATGATAGTATACCACGAACCATTATTTATTAAGGTAGCATTATTTTTTGTTCCCTAGTATAATTATAATTGCAAAACTATTGTTTGCCAGTGGTGATGATATTTACTTATGTAAGTAAATATCAGTAGTTGTTTGAGTAATTAGTTATAAGAGCGCCTACTTTCGCCAACAAACTGTGTGTACAGTTTGGCGATTTTAATTTTATCCTCAATATTTGTAAATAAATAGAAATAAAAAAAAAATAAAAAAATAAAAAAATAATGGAAGGAATGACTAGGATTTTAATGTTGTCTGGATATCAAATGAAAACGATATGGAAATGATTTGTCAATGGATATCATATCAAAGCGACCGTTTTGCAGATTATCCGGTACAAAAGAGCAGTTTACACGTAAAAATTCGAAACGATAGACATTTATCAAATCATTTCACTAGGAGCAAGTCTATATAGAACATAAAATGGATACATAAATTCATATATGGGGTGTTAAAAATCATCTCTTGCTTCGCCGTAGCCGTAGTAAAAGCAAAATGCATTTTTTGATAACAGACAAAATTCTTTTTTATTTAACATTAGGTGTTGCTCGCGACTTGGCCAGTGTGAAAAGCCTTTCCCGCTAAAAGTTCCTTACTCAATAAAGTGATCAACAGCACAGTCTTTACGACGCTAGAGCCATCTATTAAAAAAACTGCGATTAAAAATCTCTCACATTTCTCATACGACCAAACTATCCGGATAAAAAGTATATGTTTATCCAGGTCATGGTCTATCCGTTAGCCAAATTTCATCCAAATCCGTTCAGCAGTTTCTGCGTTTAGTTCTAACAAACATCCAAATATTTTCACAAACATTCACATTTATAATATTAGTTAGATAAGATAACTTTGAACTGATTTTGAAAAGAGCAACACTAGAGTTTCTTGCCCGTTCTTCTCTAGTGAGAACTGCTTTCCGAACTGGTAGTAGAGTTAATATTGACGGAATCTTAATAATGTTTAACATTTTATGGGTTCGAATAAATTATTTCAATTCATTGACCCTTAATGTCAATAAAACCAAATATATCTGTTTTGCATTAAAATCATCTTCTCTCCCTCCCTCATCTTTTACACTTATTGCACATACCTCATGTAATTCATTTGAAAATTGCACTTGCCCATCAATTACTGGAACAACGAAAATAAAATACCTTGGAATAGTAATTGACAATCGCTTAACTTGGAGTGAGCATATACATTTAATAAAAATTAGGATTCGTAAACTTATATACATTTTTAAAAATCTCAGATCTGTACTTGACCAAAAAACTTTGAAAATTGTGTACTGCTCACTAGCACAATCTGTCATAACTTACTGCATCACTGCCTGGGGCGGTTGTGGTGCTTCAAAAATGTTAACCCTTGAAAGGGCTCAAAGGGCAGTGTTAAAAGTCATGTTTTATAAACCAATCTTATACCCAACTTCTGAAATATATACTCTGGCCAAAGTTCTTTCTGTAAGACAACATTTTATTCTTCAGACTATTATTCGTCAACACTCACAGCTGCCTTTTACTCCTAGTTTTAGAAAACGAAGAAGGGATCTAGTATGTCAGACAGAGGCCCCTAGAACTGCTTTATCTAGTCAACATTTTTATTTTATTGGTCCCCGTTTATATAACAAAGCCAACAAGTCTCTTAACTTATATTCCCTAACTTTACGTGAATGTAAATCTGTAACAACGAAATGGCTGTTAACCATTTCATATGAGGATACTGAATTATTCATAAAAATAATTAGATGATGGGACTCACAATCACGCACACACACACACACACTAATTCACACACACACTAATTCACACACACATACACACATTTACGCACTCACACACACACATTTTTGTTTTTTTGTTTTTTATTGATTTATGTACCTTTAGAATATTATTATTTTTTTTCTTTTTGTTATACCTTTTTATATTAAGGAATACAAACTATCACCTTGTAACTACGGAGGTGGGCGTTAATATCTGCGACACAGTTTCTAACTAATGCAGATGTTATCGAACATTATATTTAAAAAAAACTGTATTAATATTCCAAATAAAGATTTTATTATTATTATTCTTTATATTCTTTTTCTCGGAAGTATTCTTCCGGACATTTGAGAAACACTACGGGCCTAAACCAAGTAATGTTCCTATTCTGGGGTTGAGTCAGTTGTATCATCTTGGAGGAATTTACGGACGATACGACACGTGTTTAAAATCGCAGTTTTTTGCATTGTAATGTAGATGTTTGTCGGCAAATTTAACAATTTGATGGCATGATGTAGGTATTTCGGGATTACCCCTGTGCTAGAGAGAACTAACGGCACAATAAAAACTTTATTCATTTTCCAGACTCTAGTAATTTCTTCCTTTAATTCCGTATATTTGTGAATTTTTTCTGTTATAGTTTTCTGAACATTATGGGTGTTAGGGATCGCTACATCTATCAAGTAAACAGTTTTTTCTATTTTATCTGTTAAAGTAATATCTGGTCTGTTATTATGTATGGTCTTGTCTGTCAGTATGGCTCTATCAAAGTATATCTTATGAGTGGAATTTTCTAATACGGGCTTGGGATCATATTGGTAATATGGTTTAGTTGCGTTATCTATAAGTTTATGTTTTATAGCAAGTTTTTGGTGAATAATGTGTGCTACCTGGTTATGTCTGTGTGTGTAATCTGATTGAGTTAGAGTTGGACAAGCGCTAGTGATATGCTGTATCGTTTCGGATTGACGGTGACATTTCCTGCATTTATCGTTCTGTATATTACGGTCTTTTATAATATATTATTATTATTATAATTTCTCTTTATTTTCAATTTTCCTTTTTTTACATTTTTATATACATACTAAAAAAAAACATTAATACATATTATAAAAATATAAAAAAGTGAATCACCCTCCGATGGCGAGGCTCAAGACCCAAGCCACCGGTGGTCAGGGATTCAAAGTGAGGAATCTCCTCACAATGCGTATTATTATTATTATTATGTTGTATCTTTCCTGCGGGAAATCACGGCACGACGGCCGGTCCTTTTGGAAGGCTTGCGTGGGGATATGGATCCAACACGTAGAGGCCCCTTTAAGATACATTACTCTAGTTGGGGTGTGTACACCTTGTAGGTACTCTCTCTGTCTGTACTTATGGAAATACAGCCAAAGACAGCGCCCGCAAGGTGCAAGGACTATTGCGGAGAAGATGGGAATTATACAGGGTCTATGGATGGGATCTAGCTGGACTGGTTGCTGGGTTATTATTATTATTATTATTTCATTTCAACAAGTAAGGTTCCCAACTTCCCTACTATGCGTAGAGTAAACAAATGACAGTTAGATTAGTTTTTTAACAGCGTACAATGTAAACAGAATCATTAGTGTTCCGGTAGCTAAAGGGGCGGAGAGGGGAGCAATCTAGACCAACTCGCCCCCCGGGTCTAACAAACAGACGAACTGGGAAATAAACCGGGAACAGGATGAAAAATGCTGCTCAGAATTTATTCGATTGGGAACATCTATTTGCCTTTTTTATAGAAGGCGGAATGAGCCGCTTGTCGATAAAGCCGTCTGCTCGTAAACAGGAGCAATTTTTCCCAGATTTTTGAATGACTATTTTTTACCTTGAGATATAAGACGCACTCACGCCTTTTATCTCCAAAGGGGTAGGTAGAGGCGCAACTAGTGGACCCACTTATCGCAGTGTGCATTCCGTCCTAGTTATAATATTATGTGATGGGGCGCGAGCCTATCTCCATATCAAGCACAAATTTAAGATTCCGGGCTGATATATATAATATAATAATATATATATCAGCCCGGAGCACTGTATTATATCGACGCTGGAAAGCAAACACGTAGTAACCCGCAAAACCAAAATTGTTCACCAGAGCAGAAAAACTTTTCATTTTTTTTTAAAAAAAATCATAACTTTCTTATTTATGGACCTAGAGTTGCCGTTTTTGGACACAATATGTATATTTTTTTGCTGAATAAGTTTTTTTGAACGCCTTTAACCTAAAGATTGTTTAAAGGAATATTTTGAGGGTTACGACATATGGAATTTATTTTTTCAATCCATCAAAATGTAGTAAGTAGAGAGTAAATATATTGAACAATGCAAACCGGCCTTTTTTACGGAGAGCAAAAATGTAGTAACCTACGCTACTTTAAGCAACATTACCTAGAAAAACTTCACAATAATAAAAATCTGTGAATATTTCGTCATCAGTATGTAGCAACTAGCATTATTTTTCGAATTCTGGAAAAGTGGATTGCTCTGAGCATAAATATATGAAACTGAGGTTGCTGAATAAACTGCTGTAAGAGTCAAGGAAAAAAGGTTAGTCTACTTTTGAAATGTTTATTTAATACAATCAAAAAGTATTTTTTACCAAAATGGTTAGGTTTTGGAAATTTTTAATATTTGGTCCACAGTTTGACCAATCGACATTGACAACACAACTCAGTTTATACTTCTGTGCTTACAACTAAACACTAACAAAACAGTATTTTTGCATAATTAGGACTTTAAACCTTTAACTAAAACAATCATTTTTGAAATATACACTCATGGTCAAATATAGTGGATCGCAATAAAATGTTTTCACGTGAAGTATGTGCTATCTATCTCGGTTTATGGGGGTGGATAAAGTTAAGATTTTAACTGTTTTTAATTTATGAGTTTTATTTGTTTTTTTTTCGGCTAGGTCCCAATTTAATGGAATTGTACCGTAAGAAAATATGCTGACCTTCAGGTTTTTTTTGTAATTTCAGTTTCGTTTACAATTTTATCATCAAAAATGTATTGCACTTTTATTACGTTAATATTGATAAATTTAAGTAATAATGGCGGATCCCAGGGTAGCATAAATCTCCATAGTTGAACTTTATCTGAAATGTTTTTCGCTTTCACTTGGTTGCCTCAAACATGGAGGGTCTCTAATCTTGTCGTTTTCTGTAGTGATAAGCGATAGCACCAGATTATAAAGTATAAGAATCTTAAAGAGAAACCTAACCAAAAAGAAAGATTTGTTTGGGAAGCCTCTGCTGATGTAAAAACTAACCTTCAGAAAGTTCCACAAGTGGCAATTAGGACTAAAACTAAAATAAAAAGACTTAATGCATCTTGACAAGAAGCATTCTTGCCCACTAGATTACCCATAATTGCACTAGAGTAACAAGTAGTGCGGTAAAATTTTGCTGACCGCGTCAAAATTAGGATGATGTTTCTTGGCGAAGAGTTCTTTTCATTGAATAGTCCTCATGTTGTCTGAAGACAGATGGTGGAAGGGAAAGATAAAGATACACTTAATGTTAAATTGTTAGAAGAGTTTTATGTTCAAGGGATAAGATAGTTTGGTGACAAATTTGTTGGGAGCGTCTAAGGAGCTACACGTCGTGAAAAATGGATTTCTGAGTAGAAGGCAATAGGTAACGGACATCTGAAAACAGTTTTTGGTACCATTTGTTGCTCAGATTTTTTTTAAATTAGCACATGGTATATCGGGTGGTCTCTATATACGTTAGCGACAGTTTTAGAATAACGTAGAGATATTGAAATCAAAGTTTTGGTATGGTCAGCATGCTTCCCGAAACTCAATCTGATGGAACATGTTTGAGATAAATTTGGAAGATAAATTAAAAAGGAAATCCACCACCAGGTAACATAAAGAGACCAAAAGTCCTTTGGTCAAGAAAATGGAATTACGTGTCACATTTTTTATTGATAAACAGAAATAAGCAAGGCCACACAAATACAGGCAATTTTGTCAGCAAGAGGAGACGCTAAATATGGAACATACCAAACTGTAAAAAAGATATCAGCAATTTGACCACAACTTTATTTTTTTCTATGAATGCCCCAAATGATAATTTTCTTTATTCTTACTTATTAAGAATTTTGTATCTGATTTCCTTTTTATTTAATAAATATGGATAATGTTAAGTGAAAAATGGTAAGAATCAACAATTTTTTACAGGTAGGTAATGTAAAATTGGATCCTTGTAAATAGTGTAAATATCACGACCATAAAAACTTAATACCGTGCAAAGCGTCGTAAACACCATCATTTCAAAAAATATCGTCCACTCAATGGTGTAAACGCAATTAATCGAAATTTGCGAGCAGCAAAAATGTATTAAGATGGAATTATTGATGATGTAAGTTGTAGGTTTATTGTTTTTACAGAAAACGAATTGTCGTAAGTAACAAAGCAAAAAATAATACCAGATTTTTTGTTAATTACAGCGTTTTATGGTACAAAAAATGAAAAAAATGGTAAATTTTTAAAATCCTTTTTTCGTTATTATGCATCGTACAGTTACTTGGATAATACCATTCGACGTGTTTTTTTTTTCTGATTCCAATGACATAATAAAAAGAAAATTGCGTTTGTGTCAGTTACTACGTGTTTGCTTTCCAGCGTCGATATATTGTCCCGCTCTTACGCACGGGCCTCCTATACTACTGTGAGGGTTTGGGCCTTAGTCAACCACGCTAGCCTGGTGCAGGTTGATAGACTTAACATCCGTTCAAAATTCTTATGGAGAATTTCTTAGGCTGATACTGAATAGAAAAACCCAATATCACTTTGATGGACCCGAGGATCGAACCTTAGACCACAGCACCGTAGTCGTACCTTAACACTACTATGCCACCGAGGCAAGCAAATAATTGTTAGTCGTATAATTTCTGTCTATAGTGCCCATTAGGATCACAAAAGAGCATGCATGCGTGGTGGCAAAAAAAGCACTGCAATGATAATTACTCTATCGGATTCTGGTATGAGGGAAATATTATAAAGCACAAGGTTTTGATTACTTGAACGTTCAGTTATATTTCAGCTACATGTGCTTGCTATATAGGATAAAAGGTTTTAAGCGAGCGGACCCGCGACACAACATAAATTCATTAATAGTCCGACTGTAGTCCAATATTTTTCTATCGTAGTAAACAAAGTCGTAAATACCGAGTACACGACTACGAGCGCAAGTTTTGATCCCGTTTTATTTGTCGGCTTTGTCTGGAGCGAATAACTTTTGGTGCTTACTGTACTAACCTTGTTTCGGTCAGGGTGAATTGTCTGTTCTATTTTTGCTCTGAATTGCTACTGTATTTATAGTACGCTTAATGTCTGTGTTTTTGTCCTGCAAGATAGTAATATTTTTCGGTCGCTATGTAATTCGTATAGAGGGGTAAAGTGGTTGGAGCTATGGTAGCTAGATTTTATTTCTAGGTCACGCACGTATTTGTGTGTAGTTTAAAGCTTAAGAAGACGCTGTCAAGTTGTTGTATAATAATAATATGTATTATCCTACTAATATTATAAACGCGAACGTTTGTAAGTATGAATGTATGGATGTTTGTTACTCTTTCACGCAAAAACTGCTGAACGGATTTCGATGAAATTTGGCACACGGGTAGATCATGTCCTAGATTGACGCATAGCCTTTTTATCCCGGGAAAATATAAAGCGGGACTTTTATCCCGGGAAAACTCATTAATGCGGGCGGAGCCGCGGGCAAAAGTTAGTAATTAATATACAGCAACATGTTGACAGCGAACATATCAGTTCTGGAATTGACCATAAAAATAGTGTGGTTATATCCTTAGTGTGGTAAGATATCCTTTTAAAACTTGCAGCAAATCAAAAATCTATACAAAGGGTTGCAAGGGAAATTATTTCACAATCAACAGTTGGCAGTAATTTAGTACAAGCCCGGCTCAGATACCGTGCCCCGCAGTCGGGTTTTATTCTCGTTTTATTGCACGGGTACATTTATGGGTACAGTTGGATGCCATTTTATAGTTGTCAAATAAAGGAAACACTTTCTACTACAGCCTTTGTAAGCTTTTTTCTTTCCTTTTACTTTAAAATCACCACCGCGAATTAAATTTAATAATATTACTGTCAAAAGAAAAGAATCAGTTTGTTACCTAGGGTTGATTTTAGAAAGAAATTTTTCTTTTCTAGAGCATATAATAAATGTTGGGGAAAAATCAAAAAGGAACTTTTACGCCTTGACAAGGATATCGACTTCTACGTGGGGACTCTCATTCACTACGCTCAAAGTCATCTATGGAGCAACTTATCTAGCGTGTATTGCATACGGATCACCTGTATGGGCCGATAGGGCTACTATCGGTGCTGTGCGCAGGAAACTGCTACAGAGTCAACGTTTGGCGTTGATATTCTTGTGTAAGGTGTATAGAACTGTTAGTACGGAAGCTTTGCCTGTCCTCGCGGGTGTGCTCCCAGTCGATTTGGAGGTACAGCGTCGCGCCGCTATGTATTACTCAACCAGACAGGATATGGATAAAAGGTTTCTTACGTCGCGTGAATTCTTAAGAATCAATAGATTATTTAAACCGCACACTGACGTACATAATGAGTTGTTAAGCGAATGGCAATGTAGGTGGGACGCATCTTCGAAAGGGCGTCATTTATATAAATACTTTCCGTGCGTTCGCGATCGCCTAACAAAAACCTGGTTAGAAATAGATCATTGTGTATCGCAATTCCTTACCGGCCATGGTAATTTTAGGGGTAAACTGTTCTCATTTAGGCTGGTTGATTCTCCTGTGTGTCCATGCTCTACAGCTGCTTTCGAATATGAACAGTCCGCTCATCATGTACTTTGGGAGTGTAGTCTCTGGCATGATGAGCGCAAGATAATGTTAGATAGTATGCAAATAACATCCGGGGCTGTATACTACATGGACCTTGTAGAGACTAGACGAAATTTCCGTGCTTTCCGGCGTTTTTGCCATGCCTTTTATTGGAATCAAAATTGACAGCTCAAATGATAGAACCCTTTAATTTAATTTTTATCCGTGGTGCTTTACAACTGGCTTCTCTAGTTGTAAACGTCCCTATACTTGAGGTTAAAATGCCTCCTTAGTTAATTATTTTGTCTCCCGCTTTGTTATGGAGGGAAGTGGACAATTAATATTTCCAACTCCTCCCTATCTTTCTATTTGATTAATTTCGTTGCGGGATAAAGACAGACTAGTGTTCCCTGAGACTCGCCGAGCTTCACCGCTTGGTGTCATAAAATGCGTGCCATTATTGATCCTGGCTTACAGGAGTTGTAGTGGCGGGTGTGAGGGCGGGATAGTCTCTTTCCTTTTACTTTGCTGTAAAACATGTCACCGGTTCGATTCCCACCATTGTTTGACTGTAAACTGCATAGTAGTGCCGTCTGCCGTCCCGGCACATGCTATTGCCGTCTGCCGCTGCCGTCTGCTGCTGCCGTCTACCGTTTGCCGCGCTCTGCGGAATCACAGCTTAACACTCAACGAGTATGATTATGTTTGTAATAGTTGATTATAAAATATTTTCCTCCATTACATAAAATGTAGCGACAGGGAAATATTATAATTTTCACTCACACACACTCTCGACTTTTATCCCCGAAGGTGTAGACAGAGACGCAACTAGTTCACCCACTTTTCCTTGCTTGTCACTGTGCCGTGTGTATTCCGTCCCATAATGGGATAGGAGGCCAGCCTATCGTCATATCGAGCATAAATTCCAGACTCTGAGCTGATACTGAGTACAAAAACCCAATATCTCTTTGTGTAACCTAGGGATTGAACCCAAAACCTCAGCATTGCAGTCGTACTGTCATACAACTACGTCAGCGAGGCAGTATATTATAATTGTTATGGCAAATTAAACTTCAAAAATAATAACCCAGCCATAAAATATTTCAAATGCAGATAAATTAAGTTCCGAACAAATTCTAACCGCAAATAAGTAAGTTTCTCCAATTGATTTTTATTTATAGTCCCTCTAATTTTGATCTCTGAAGTAGATTTTAAAACTATCGCTATATTTCACAGAAATTGTCCGCCATTTGTCATTGCAAACCGCAGTTTCTAACTATTTCACCAAAATTATCTTCAACATTGATTTTAAACAAAGACCACACTAAAATTCCCGCGACTTCGGGAGAATCGTTCAATTAACTTTCAAAACCCTTGAAATATTGCCTGCCAAAACCGTTACGCCATAATTTAATACACCGCCATCTCTCGAGCGAGTTCCGCATCTGCCATTTACCAATTATGGTGCTTTATGGCGTGGAAAACGCGCACAAGCTTCACGGTTTTGTAAAGTGAAATATGGTAGAGAAATAAGAGATTTTGTTTACAAAAATTATTAGACAAAGAACACGAAACGCTTAAGCAGAAACCTTTTTGTTTTTATATCATATTAAACTGTATAGACTATCCGCAAAATAGTTTTATTTCAATGTATAGACTAGCAAGTCTATCGAAATCATCTCTGTTTACAATCGTTTCTCCTCTCTCCAGATCAACAACACACTCACTTCCTCTAGCTATAAGCATCAGCCACATGACGTCCACTGCTGAACATAGGCCACCTCTAAAGATTTCCAGACAGACTTGTCAAAAGCGCCTGCATCCAGCGTGTTCCTGCGACCTTTATCAAGTCGTCTGTCCACCTTGCAGATGGACGTCTAACGGTGCACCGTTAGACGTCCACTGACTGACGATGGAATGCATTCCATCATATAAAAATGTTGACTATCAGTAACAACGGGTACCTACACCGGAAATCATTTATTCTGTAAATTGTCTGCCGTTATAACTCAGTTACTTTGAGAGAGAATTTCTGATTTGAGGTAAGGGAATGGGGTTAGCGCTAATGTATGTGTTTACGTGCTTACAAGAACACATAAAAGTAACTTATAGCGGAGGATACATTAAGAATTCTAACCGCAAGTAAAGTGGAGCACAGAGATATATGAATTTAACTGATTCGTATAATGCGTTCAGTAAAGCGTGTTTTCTTTAGATTAATGTTCTTTAGAATAAAAGTCTTCTTTTACCCACTATCCCAGTCGAATGTGGGGTCGACCTAAAACATGACGTCTTTACTAATGGCTGCCTGCGTGACGTCCTCTCTATATCCATCATCATCAGCCATATGCACTCCACTGCTGACCATAGGCCTCCCGTAAAAATTTCCAGACGGACCTGTCAAAAGTGGCTTGCATCCAGCGTGTTCCTGCAACCTTTTCAACTCCTACAATTATTGTAATTGGGATCCGATGCAGTACAAACCGTACATAGACACTCACGCCTCTTATCCGTAGAGAGGTAGACAGAGGTGCAACTAGTACACTTTACGCCATGTGTTTTTCGTCCCATGATGTGATAGGGGCGAGCCTATCGCCAGTCAGAGCAAAACGTAGGTATTATAAAAGAAATATTTTTTCCCAAGATGGAAATCGAACCCAGAAACTTTTAATCCACGTCCTGTTTACCTACGCTACCATGCATAGAAGAAGGAGGGGTTAACATATTGAGAGTTCAAATTAAGAATCAATCCCAGATCACAAGTCAGTAATGATATTGAAAAACGAACACAACTACGCACAAACTATTAACCATTTTGTATTAAACTTACCGCTAATTTCGCTTCAAGTAAAGTTCTACCTGCGAGGTCCTTTTGGAATAAGTTTGAACGCCTATGAGCGGTCGTGGTCACCGACACTTACTGCTTCAACCTGTTCTTACCTAGTTCATGTACGCACAGTAGGACAGCTGTGGTATATTTTTTTACTGATTGCAAAAGGAATTTGCACAGGCTTCGGAAAATGGTTCAATATACAAAAATAAGTAAAGAAAGCTTATGCTATACACTATACAGTGATATTGAATAATATACCGTATTATCTACAGAAAGCTAAGAAAATAATTTAATGTATGTTCAATTTACGCTTTAGTTCCACGGAATTGAAATGATATGAAGGTAATGTGGACTTGAAAAAGGATCCTTTTTATTCTTTTAAAGGTATTTTTACATTAAATTATCCTTATAATTATTCGATAAGGGCTTAAGGACGCGCTTCAGGCCAGTTGGTTAATTAAAAAAAATACTAAAACAGATATGTAAAATATGTTGTTTATATAACTGATGTTGATGCTCTGTATTGTAATAACGCGTTGAATTTTGCTCGTCACATCAACCGTTTCGGTTACGTTTCGTGTGTTAGCTATACTATTGATACCTCCCTTTTGCAACATTATGTATAACAAGAAGTATAGCACGAACCTCGCACGCCCCATATTTCCTAAGATTTGAGTCGGAGCGAGTGAACTACTAGGAAATTCTCGGAAGTTACGTTTTGTGTCGGTGAGAACGATTTCCGGAACACTTTCTTTGAAATCCCGGCTTTAAGCGTAGTGCGTGAGTGAGTTAGGTATATCGTGAAATGTCGAGGGATTGCAAATGAAGTTTTATGTTCCGAATAATACATATAGTTTATTTTATAATTCCCTGATATGTTTATTAATATTTTAAAACGAATTATGAAAAAACTAATATAATCCATCTGCTTTAATAAAAAAGATTCTGACGAATTGAGAGCCTACTCATTTTTTGAAGTCGGTTAAAAATGCTTGTATTTTATTTATTTATTTATTTTATTTGGTAATGAGCAAGCTGCACGCCTTGTGATAAGCGACGCGATTACCCATTAACAACATCATCCAGACCTTCTTTACAAGTGTAGCACAGCACTGCGAACTGCGACTATTAACAATAGACTTTACGATTGTATGTCAACTTACAGACTCTCACTTAAGAGATACCTACCTTAGTAACAAACTATTTTATCAGTTGTTAGTCATAAAAACAAACCTATACTCAGTGGCGGCTTTGATGTCACGTGGGCTTGGCCGAGAGCAAAAAAGAAGGACCCTGACTTCAACGATTTCGTGGAGGCCTAAAATAGGTCCTCAGCTAAGTCACCACGAGGCCTTCCGTATAGCGCCTCCCCTCCCGAGGCCTTCATTGCTTATGCATTATGAGACTTAACATCTATGTCTCAAGGTGACGAGCGCAGTGGAGTGCCACACAGTGCTTTGTAATTAAAAGTATGGTGTTGCTACTGTTTATGGGCGGTCGTGTCGCTTACCATCGGGCGAGAGGCGTGCTCGTCTCGTCATAAAAAAATATATAAAAAAATATAGGTATGAGCGATAAATATTTTTCGTAGAAGTAAGGGTCCCGCGGGATAACTTTCCATTTCCCGTGTATGGGAGTTCTCGCCAAATCTATTTGCGCCGTACGGCTTATCTTTATTGAGGAAACTATTTCACGAGTTGACATTTCAATTACATAGTTATAATGGCGTGTTTGATCTTTGTCGAAGGACGTAAGTTTTGGTGAGATATACGATATAGATCTACTTACAGTAGCCTTGTCCTCTATAATATATAATAGAGGATGTTACGGAGTAGCGGTATCAATAACAATCCTAATTACAAACCGTGTCGTTGATTACTTATTACTAAAGTTGAAAAACACGTAAACGTATTTTTTTTTCAATTCACAAAAAAATTGATAGCTAGATAGGTAGATAGATGGATATAAATAATATTTTAGTCGAACGACATCTAGATATAAGTATTTTAAAACATTGATAGCATATTATGAAGATTACAATCTTAATTTATTAATAAATAAACCGTTGTAATATAAATGTAATAATTCTAAATACGAGTCAGCGGGCGAATCATTTCCGCACCAAGATATCTCGAGTCGCCTTGTATGACGGGCACAAAAGCTTCTAGCTGTACTTTAGGACACTACGCTTGTATTACAGTGTGTTTGGGACTATTTGTTCAACATAATTTTCTTTATGGCCTGTTACACAACTTCTGAGTAAATGTTACTCGACTACTCGTCACATAAATGTATAAGCCGAACGAATACAAAAGTCACACACTAATCTATGCTCCCAAATTAATGGTAATAGAAAAGAGTACTATCTACGTTAACTGTTTAATACGATAACTGTCAAATGAAAGGTGATGTCCGCTTTTTATATGGGTGCTGGGCCTCAAAATCTAACCAGGCTGAAACTTTAGATCCCTAAAGTTTAATATCCATTAAAGGAGCAAAATATGGAACTTAGATCCATTAAAAAAATATTTTAAGAACCCTCCATTCATAATTAACTATTTTAAAAACGTTCATATTATTAAGTGTAGTTTTTAAGCTAAACAAAATTACGTAAATCTCGTAATCGGAGGTCTTTAAAATTAAACGAATTATTGTAAAAGGCTAGTTTCTAGGAGTTCTATCCAAGTATATATAAATTGTCTTGGTTAGAATTTTAGGCCCGTTTTTGGACATATGTTTTTGACTGATTTCACCGCTTGCTGATAAACGTTATTTGTCACATAAATGTATGTATAAGCCGACCAAATCCAATAGTCACACTCTAATCTATGCTCCTAGGTTAGTCTTCACTTAAAGTCTTATTTTATTTCCATCTCACATAAATATAACTTTAGCGGATAACACTTTTTCGAGGACGTAGTAGAAATGATTTTGGATTAGTTTTTCGTGCGGCCACGTTGTGCCGGCCTGACGTCAACTTTCCTTTGAGGACAAATTGTCTCAGAAAAGGTCATTCTGATCCACAACAAAGGCTGCCATTAGCCTAGCAAAACACATAATGGTACCATTTACTCTGTTTAATAATAATTGTTCTTTGTTTCAGGTAAATAAAGATGTAAAGAAAAAATAAAAAAAAATGTTCACCATAAGCAAGAAACAATAAATTGCGGTAACATGGTATTAGTTTGATTCAAAGGTGGCATTCAGAATTGCAAAGTCATATTTCGTGAGTTTAAATCATGTAAAAATATATAATGTTACACATTATGATAAAAATATTTGTGAAAAAAAAAATGTAAAGTGAATTCTAATGCGTAGAAGATAACGTTGATAATAAAGTGAAGTGCATGTGGTGAAGATGCAGACGAACGTCCAGATCGACGCGAAAGTGCTGAAGCACTCGCCCGAGCACGGGCAGTCGAAGGGCGCGTACCGAGTCACCGCTGAGGTGAGTAGACGATGACAAAGTTACTAATTGTTAACCCTAACATCTTTGTTATAATGAACATATTCGATCATGCACACTATCTGCGGCGAAGGATAAAACTAAATGTAAACCCTTTTGATAATTATGCATATTCGAAAGTGGACAGGTTTATAACATCTTTTTGGTTTCCTCGATATTGTAACTATGAACCACCCAAGTTCAAGTATCAACCGTGTTGTTTAGTAAATTATATGATTTAGGCCAGATATCTATTGTATTTAAATTCAAATTCAAATAATTTATTAAGTAATTAGTTAGGCTCCTAAGGGCACATTTACTCGTAATTTTTTATCATCTAAAAGAATCTACCACTGCTTCAGAAAAGCCCACTGACCTGAGAAGAAGCACCTTGAAACTCAGCGTAGGTCTTTTATAGTTATATTTTTATTAACATTATAAATTCAATTTCAAAGATGGATATTAAATGCGAAAATTAACGGAGAGTACCTAAGTCAAATAACTAGCCACATGTTTAATTTTAAGTAAACAATAGAGCCATCAAACAGAGCAGACCAGTCCACGCAAGCAGCACCCGTTCACGAATATGACGCATGTGCCAGCCATCGGCCTCCTCAACCATGTTGCAGGGAAGTGACACCGACCCGGCACACGACGCCGCCGCAAGCACAGACGTTAAAGCGAGCAAGACTACTCAGATTGTGGCTAACCAAGACAAATCAGACTAACGTAGTATGTTAAAAATATACTCTTAGGACTATCCGGGAAAGTCGCACATATCCATCTGTCACAAATCACTTAAGCTAAATACAATCGAACTTATCCTTGCGTAGCGAGCAAATATTCCGTTGTTGTGTGAGCGAGTAACTATTATTTTGTCGTGTACTCATGGCTAATCCTGAATCCTTCGTAAAAAATACTTCACATAAATATAAAACAAATACATTGTATTTTTCCTAATAACAATGCTTTCAGAAGCTTTTAGATTGTCAAATCTAGAAACATGCAGATTGTTTAAAAGCATACCTAAGTGCGGGGACGAGCACTCGTACTGATGAAAATGAATACAAACGGATTTGTGTACATTTGAATACATTATAGTACAACTTGGAACTTGTTTTGGAAATGCGTTAATGGAACATCCATTTGTTGTATCAACGGTATTTAAAACTTACGATATTTGAGGATAATTGGGGAAATTGGGGAACAAAATTATTTTTTTTCTTTTTTATACGGGTCCGGCAAAGTGTCCCAATGCACCTGACGATAAGTGAGATGTGATCCAGATAGAGTGCCGACTGACGACAGATGATTATCCCTCACCAGTTTGAACCGGATATGCTCAGGCTGATCCCGGAATGCGTCACACTGATTTGGGTCGCTATGGCGGGTTATAATATCTTGTGGTCGCTTGTTGACTGCCTCGGTGGCGTAGTTGTATCACGGTACGAATGCAATGCTGAGGTCTCGGGTTCGATCCCCGGGTCGGGCAAAGTGATATTGTGTTTTTCTATTCAGTATCAGCCCGGAGTCTGGAATTTGTGCCCGATATAGCGATAGGCTCGCCCCCTATCATATCATGGGACGGAATACGCACGGCAAAAGTGGGTGCACTAGTTGCGCCTCTGCCTACACCTTCGGGAATAAAAGACGTGTGTATCCTACCACCAGCAAATATTTGTATCGTCAAGCAACATTCCGGAAGCACTGTTGTTTCGGTTTGAAGGACATTGTAAATAGTGTAAGAAAGAAAGAAGCAATGACATATCCTATAGATAAATCTATTCTCGAAATAACGTCATCGTTAAAGATTGTAGCGAGGCTATAACCCCTGAACATCATGAGACTCAACATCTAATGTAGCTGGATGACGAGCACAATGCACATGTCACGCAGAACTTTACAAGTAAAAAATGATGATGCTATTGTAAGAAGCTTATATTAAGATATATAAGTTTCTTGTGCTATTGTTTATGACCAGTCACATATCAAGTAAGCGTCTAGCTCCTTTTATTATTAAGTTCATCAAAAAAGTTCTGTTATTACCTCGTTATTTATCAAGTCTTCCTCCTGGCAAAATACGACAGCAGCGGCAAGCAACAGATATGGAATAAAAGCAATAATCCATAAACAGTCGTAATTTTTTGGAAGATAAAACCCCGCTGTATCAAATATTTCCAGCTATAAAATTTCCCTATAAAAGAAAGCTCACACTGCCGCGCAGGGCCAGGGGCGTGACCGCGTCTATCCGCTAATTTGAATAAACGATCCCAACTTAGGATTGTGAAAAGGACCAATCGGAATAATGTTTGACGTGCTTGTTGACTTGTTTTGATTAGTTTATCAACTGCCGTGATCAACACAAAGCTAGCGGTTAAAAGCGTCTATGCGATTTTTTTTAATGCTACTGAATGACGAGACGAGCCTGCCGCTCGCCTGATGGTAAGCGATACGACCGCCTATAAACAGTAGCATTGCAGAACTTTTAATTACAAAGCACTGTGTGGTACTCCATTGCGCTCGTCACCCTGAGATATTAGTTGTTAAAGGGCCATATCAATAGATGCAACTCAATTTCACTCTGAAGTGTGATATTTGTGGACACGCTGTCAAATTAAGGTCAGCATCTTAAGATAGTTCAAATGAAATCTTAAGTCACAAAATGTGACTGATTTTGACAGATAAGTTTTGTTTGTGAAACAGCGCTTACTCAGTTGAGAACACGCTCTTAAATGATAGCTTAAGCTTGGTTACAGTTGAATACATTAAATGTCTAATTGAGATTTTAGTCAAACGGGAGATTGATTTATTAATAGTTAATACCGCCATTAGACTCATAATTAACAGTAATTACGTTGGTTACAATGTCCGTCAAACCTGCTTGGCGGTAGTGACGGCCCGTTGCATACAGGAGCCCTATCACCAGTACATCAATATTATTATTTGTCCCTCACGGCCCACGATACTATTTCTCCCTCCCTGCACTATGTGCACGATCCTTTTTCCGCGTTATCAGCTTGTAATAAAATCCTCGACCCGTAGAACATGAAACAAAGCAAAAGCGATCAGCGGAATTTATACCATAAAATATCTATAACTTTATTGTTTTATTAATCGTGTTAAAAACGTAACAAAACATTTAGGATCTGTGGCATATTTTGGTTACTCAGTCCTTTTTATATGGGTTTATCATGGCTAAGGTCTAGGTTTATATAAAATGTATTTCCTTGACGTTGTTAATTTGCTCGCAACTTCACATTTTTTCCCAATTTCTTAATTAATATATCTGAGATCATTGTTTACAAAAATAAAGATCTTCTACCAAATTGGTGGTATATTTTAGTTGTTGAATTAAAAAATCAATGCAATTAATATCAGTGACCATATTTCGTACTAGAAGGCTTACCGCGACCTTAACCTTTTACAATCTAAGACATAAAATATTATGGTCACGCATACCACACTGGTTAAAGGTTTATACATTTATGCCAGAAAGCTTACGAACGAGAGCTTATTCAGTACCTAATAGGTTTTGATCGTGATTTGGACTGTGTATAATACCTTTCTTGGTATAAACGAACTACAAATACTTGTTCTAACTATACAATTTTAAGGGATAAAAAAACATTCAGTAACTCCAGGTCTTGTGTGCCTTATTTTGTGCTTTCTTCAACAGTTTTTGCAGTGGCGTAGCGTGGGTTGGTGCCCCCGGGCGGCCCTAACATTAGCCGCCCAAACCGCAGGAAGAAAAAAATAAGTCACCACCCCTAGGCACAGGTTCATGATTCAAAATTAGTTTTATGTATTTTGCCGCTCCCCTAAAAGTGGCGCGCCGGGCGGAATATCGTAGGATTAGTCTTACACATTTCGAAATATTTGCTACTGCTGCTCTATATGGGTAGTAGGACTAATGAATAATGAGCAAACTGCTCGTCTCGATGTTTAATTGTATGAAAATATTTAGGTCCAAAAGAAAACAAAATCTACTTAGTGGTTGCTTGTTGTCTTCCGCATTATGAGGCTCAAGTCCTAACACATTACCTCTTTCATGGTTCTCATAGTTTTTGTATGTTACGAGCGGCGGAGATTACTTCACATCAGGCGAATGAAAATAGGATTCATGACGTAGACAATACTTGAAAATGGTAATAAGCATTAATAAGGTAGGCCGGCAAATTGTGCCGACCGTCAGCTTTGGACTTCACTTTGCAGTGAAGACACTGCCGTGCTAATTATAAAAAAAATACGATTTGGAGTGATTTTTTTATAATTGTAGGTATCATTAATCACAATGTCGTATGAGAGACGACAATCTGTCTTGTTCTGTGGAATAAAATTTATCAAATTATGCCTATTCTTTCCTTTAAGGCAGTATTTTTGTTTGATACATCAAACAATACCGTACTTTCACGATGAAATTCTTTTTTCCTCTTTTCTCTGGTGTCAGAACTAAATAAGATAAAAGGCACATAAAACGAAGCTCATTTTGCTTTAAGTCATTTTCCATGTTCAAATACCACAAAGGTTTTATTAAGCCTACCCCATTTCCTACGAAATCTTATACCAACAACTCGCGAAGATAAATCAAAACTTTATTATGAAACGTGGCGCGTGCTGTTAAAGTTATGAGAAACTTCACGAAATTCAAAGAAAAAATTATAAAGCTGCTTCATTGCTAAGTTTATGTCTCTGACGTCCTTTGTAATGCCTTATCAATTATTCTAATCTCCACGTTGTCATGGCAACCGATTTGCATTTCAATAAACTGCGCACACTAGCGCCGTCGACGCGTGTGGTAAATCACGGAAACTTCTAAAATTGAGACGACGAAGAAAGCTACTTTATGACGGAGTTCCGCTATAAAATTACAGATGGCGCTGTTACTAGGTTTTATAAATGAAGTACATCTAGTTAATTTAAAAAGAAGGTCGTTCGTGGTCGGTATTTGAGGGTTTTTCTATTAGTCCGAAGTAATTGGATATTTATGCTGTCTCAGAGAAATTGACATGAATTCGATTGATTTCAAATTGCTTTTGAGAACTAGTTTATTTTTTATTGCTGATAGGTTTTATGATGAAGTTAGAAATCATGCTTTTAGTTAATTATCGTTAGCATCTGTTGTGCAATTAGTGACGAGGTACGTATACATTAGCCGCTTCATTGGTCTAATGACTGCGGACCTTGGAAGTGTATTGTGAGGCTTTTCATTCTTCATCAGCTATTGCTTCATTGAATTTGTTTTATGGCTGCGTACCTTAACTATATTGTATGGTTCGAGGTTCGATTCCCAGATCGAATTATAACATAAGGACACAAATTGGAATTTGTTTAATCCTTCACCGATAAAGGCATGCTATCTTATAATTTCCAACAAAAAAGAACAATGCTTGCAACTTACGAAACTAAAAGATTGTACTTACCTACACGGACTTCTACATAACGTTGTATTAAACACAAACGTCTACGCAAGAAATACTGTTTTCCAGAATTACCAGTTTAAATATGATAATTAGAGCATCCCCTTAACTTGTAACCCTTTTGAATATTATAATCTCTTGCAGTTTATCTCGGCTCCGTTTCCGTCAAATTTTCAAGAAATATCCCACTACAGCACTTTTCCAGGATAAAAGTGGGGTTATAATAAGTTAATCCTGGACTTAACTTATACAATTTTACGTAGTATAGTTTATGCATCGAGTGGTTGGCAAAGATCGCAGGTACACGTTGGATGCAGGTCGCTTTTGACAGGTCCGGAAATCGGGAGGTCTATGTTCAGCAGTGGACTTCATGACTGATGATGATGATGATCCTTCCAGCGGTTTAAAGTTTTGCTGCTTACAAATTATTTACGTGCCTCATTTTTTTCATTTACAATATACGTCAAATAGTAGGATCATTTATTTTATTTCAGCAAAAAATTACAGATAGGGCACAATCAATACCTTGATATGTTATAAAAGAAAGCAAACTAATATTGTAACAACAATAAAAGCCAAACAAAAACTATACTTTTCAAGAATATTTAAAGTTACTAAACAACTTTTAAACTTATCTCATAATACGTTTTACGCTTACACAGCTAAAGGAAAGGTTTTAGACCCTTTGTCCTGACTCTTGAGTGAAAAATTATAAAAATAGTAATATAATTTCATATACCTACCCACTGCTGGGCAAGGGCTTCTTCTATAACTGAGAAGCTTTAGGCCTTTGTCTGCCAGGTGGCTCTAATGCAGGTTCGCAGACTTCATTACCTCCAGAATTCTTTCTCTCGGAGAATTTTCAGGTATAGCCCAGCTATGGGCATCCACTAACAAAATGGAGAAACCATTGGATAAAAATCGTAGTAACTCGCTGTATACAGTCCGCTTTAATAAATTGGTTCCCTCCTAGGCGATTCTTGTGCACTTGGTCTTCTCACCAAATGTATACCCCTATATAGCAGGATCTATGTCGCGGGCCGAGGCACATAGCTCAGTGTGTATACAATTTGGTTGCATAAACACATTGAGGCCTGATCGGGCCCGCGAACAAATTTCCATGCTTTTTCCCTCCTCCTATCTTGGTAACATTTCTCCCTTCCCCCATTTCTCACAGTGAACATCCTATGACTGATAATTATATTAGTGAGTAAAATGCCTCCTGCTCCCTTTTCCCAAACCACATTTCCGTCATATCCATAATGTTTTTGGCCATACATTCATGTGCGCAGAGAACCATCAAATAACCCAATGATCTAGTTTCGACCTATAAAACTCCTTTTAAATAAAATGTACTTAACCATTATATATTCCCAGCATATTCCGATAAAACGTGAATTCCTATCGTGGGATGAAATTCCCAGCCCCCGGTAATACGTGCCGGCAAATGTTTTAACAAATATTGTAATGGGATGTCTTCCCAGCACGTGCTAGTATGCCGTTTGTAGGAATTTATGGTTGAAATTGAACCTTGGACTACGGGTTAAGGTGGAATATATTAGTAATATTATAAACTAGCTTTATGGCCCCAGCTCTGAACGTGACTGTTCCGTCTGCGTACTAACCAAAGTTTTAAAGTAAATTGCAAATAACTTAAAATTACGATGACATTTTTCACATTCGATTTTATTGAAATACAGACTATATTCTGCTCCCAATGATACTTTGTCTACTTGTGAAAACTACATTAAAATTCGTTCAGTAGCTTCGAAAATGTGCGCTTGTAAACAAATAGAAAAACAGACAGAAAAGAATTCTAAAAATCGCTGATTTGTGTTTTATTACTCTTCGTTCAACAACTTGTCATAGAAACCGGGGCAGGCCTTTGATGAGATGGACCGACGATCTGGATCACATGGCGGGAAGAAGCTGATGTGAACTGCCCTGGACAGAACATCATGGCATGCAATGCAAGAGGCCTCAGCATTGGGTGATCATATAGGCTGAAGAAGAAGAAGACTCTTCTTTAATCTCTATCTTTTTATAATTACTTTTATTTTGATATACAGACAAAATGGGTTCTGTTGTTTGATTATATGTATAGATACGGAAGTTTGAGGAAGTGTTTGTATATTTGTAAGAAGTTAATGAAAAACTACTGAACACTTTTGAATATTTGGCAATGAAATTTGGCTTGTTATCCTGGGATAGTATAGAGTCTCTCTAAAAATTTGTACGCCCCTCTAAAGGTTGCGTTCCTCCAGTATTTATTGAAAAAACTAATAGAATTAACAAACTATAAATTGCTAATGTAATTTTAATTGAAATACACTTTGTAATACGTACATTTGAAATCTAAACTCGCTATTCACCACATGTTTCCTCCAATTAGAACAATATTACAGCTCTAACTAGTTTAATGGTAAATTCTAGGAATTGAAACTAATTAAACAGTACATGATTGAAACAAAACGTACGGCTTATAATATATCTCAGAGCTCAAGGCACTGCGCAGACGGTGACAACTTGCAACAGACGGAAATTGTCTTTAGATAGTAGTCGAATCCACGGTCTCGGTGGACTCATCCACTGCGCACGAAGGCTCTAAAAATGAAACAACTATAAACAAATATTATCACGTTTTATTATTTTAAACTGCACATACAGTTCAATTTCTATTAAATAAAGTTTCATGTCTGACCTTAGTTGGATATTACTTCCGAAACTTTACGTACGAAGTTATGATTGGTGCTACGAGTTCGTAGCACGGCTACGTCGTAGTGGTGCTACATGTCACAGGACTTTCACTCCGTTAACTTTAAAAGAACTTTTTAAGGCGAAGTTTATAATAACCGGAGTGGGTAATTCTAACTAATATAACTAACTTAACTTTGTATCTTAAAAGTGATCTCTGTAACTACTCAAACTTCAAAAACTCTCTGACTAATAGGCTAAATTATCCCTAAGTGCTTTAGGTACTTTTTATAATGGAACTTAACGTAGAGCGAAACGCAGACCAAAAGCGGTTTGTGGTTGAGGGGGTGCGGATTCCCATCGGCAAAGATATGAAATATCTAGGCTTAGTCTTAGATAGCCGATGGAAATTCCGCGCCCATTTCAAGAAACTGGGGACGAAACTGTCTCGGGCAGCGGGCGCTCTTTCCCGCCTGCTGCCCAACCTGGAAGGTCCTGGCATCCCTTGCCGGAGATTATATCACGGAGTCGTGCGGTCCATGGCCATCTATGTCAGCCCCGTTTGGGCTGACTCCCTGAACCGCCTCTGCGTCGCCCTCCTGCGCACTCCGCAGAGAGCTTTGGCGCAGCGGGCGATCAGGGCGTACCGCACGGTCTCTTTCGAGGCGGCTTGTTTGTTGGCCGGATTCCTGCCCTGGGATCTGGTGATCATCGGTTCCAAACAGGCCGGCATATATGTCGACTACCGAGAGGAATCATCGTTCATCCGACACTATCTGGACCCTATTCCACTTACCATCACGTATACGATTACGTTGCCGTGCCAGTATACAAAAAAAACTTTTTACTTCATACGTCTTTGGATATTTTCCCTGTTGATCCTTTGAGCTTCAAATTGTAAATACTCTATAACGAGTATAAGGAGAGGGTAATTGAGTGCGTCGCATGCCGCAGGCATGTTGCATCTACTTACGCGACCTCGGCACCCCCCAAGCCCCTCTACCCCCGAGCGCCTCCCGGTAGCCGGGACCAGTTCTCGAAAGACATATTGACGAAAATCCTGTAGTAATATGACATGCATAAGCGCCTTTATATTGATTTATTTTCGAGCTACAAAGGCCTCTAGATGGTTATCTTACAAAGTAAATAAACACACATTAAGGATTTAGTCCTGAAGGGGTAGGTACAGGTGCAAAGGCACCCACTTATCACCATGTTTATTCCATCCCATGATGTGATAGGGGGCGAGTCTATCGTCATATCTCGTAGGTACAAATTTCAGACTCCAGTGCAATATTGAGCAGATAGCACAGTATTATTTTGTTTGGCCAAGGATTCAAATCCAGAACCTTCAGAATGGTGTCGTACCGTGCACGCTATAAAGTAGTAAGGGATTCACCGATACTGGAGCAGGTTCGACGGCCGGTCCGCGGCGCTCCGGCGGCTGGTCGCCGACGTTTTCGATTGCTCCAGATTCGGCCCGCGGCGCCCGCGAATTAATCCGCGGATTACTTTAATACCTACCGCGAATTAATTTGATACCTACCGCGGATTAATTTGATACCTACCGCGGATTAATTTGATACCTACCGCGGATTAACTTGATACCTACCGCGGATAAACTTGATACCTACCGCGGATTAATTTGATATCGACCGCGGATTATTTTGATAACACCCGCGAATAAAATTTATATCGTCCGCGGAATCCATTTCATATCACCCGCGAGGTAGGTATGAACCACGAATTTGTTCATGGTCTACGGTTCCCTTAAGCTTGTAAATTTTCCCTGTTCGTTGTGCTTTTAACTTTCTACTTTCTATCGGCGATCCTTTTTTTTATTTGAAGGATGCAAAGGTCTTTGTCGCGTATTTCTATTAACTCGTGTTTCTACGCAAAAGCCGTTTAAAATTACTTAATAGTTACCCTTTACGCATTACGAGCATTGTTTATGATAGATAAAGCAACATTTTCCCTGTTTCGTTGTGCTTTTAACTTTCTACTTTCTATCGGCGATCCTTTTTTTTATTTGAAGGATGCAAAGGTCTTTGTCGCGTATTTCTATTAACTCGTGTTTCTACGCAAAAGCCGTTTAAAATTACTTAATAGTTACCCTTTACGCATTACGAGCATTGTTTATGATAGATAAAGCAACATTTTCCCTGTTTCGTTGTGTTATTGACTTTCTACTTTCTATCGGCGACCCTTTTTTATTTGAAGGATGCAAAGGTCTTTGTCTCGTATTTCTATTAACTCGTGTTTCTACTTAAAAGCCGTTTAAAATTACTTAATAGTCGCCCTTTACGCATTACGGGCATTGTTTATTATAGATAAAGCAATCGTTACAATACACCATACCTTTCTCAAATTCTAGGTAAAACCCTTTGGGTCTTCTCATTGTCATAATAATTACGGTTCCCATTATTCACATTACCTGATATTACGTATTCAACGGAACATTTAAGGTGAAAGTCGAAACATGTTGGATCTTGTCTGCAAGGAAACAATACTCCCTCTCCATATAAAAGACCGACTCAAAATCACATGGTATCGTATTCCACTCTGTGCTCTGCTCGAAGTGTGATCTCCAGTTGTTTGTAACAGTGAAGTGATAGTAAAATTGTGAAATAGTTAATTAGTGAAAGTGATATAAAAATGAATGTAAGTACCTTTATATACTTTGATCTAAAAGTGTTGTAACCAGATGTTTCATTAATTGTTTATGCCATGTGTTGTCCACCAGGTTAATACATTTTAGCTATCTTTGATGTCTTATTAATTTATCATTATTACTAATGTGTACATGTATACTTCGCATACCTATAAGTATTTATCATACAGTACTTACTTAACCGATAGTTAAAACAGTTTTATTTTATTTTGTTACAGTTTTCTGAAAATACTTTCAAAAATTATTATTATGCTGAAGAAATCGACGAACCTAGTGATGAAGAAGGTACACTCGCCTTTAAAGTAAAAAAAGCGATAGCAGCCAATAAAAGATCGGTGGAAAGCAACAACATTGATGAGTTCTTTGAAAAACCCAAAAAAAAGAAGACAACTACAAAAAAGTCATCCAGTGTTGGTCGATCGACGAGCGGTGGTATTTCATACATCCGATCAAACAGCGATGACAGTAGTTCTGCATCACATCTCATAAAAGTTGAGGTGTATGATGTGAATAAAATAAAAAACATCGCACCGACGGAACATTGGAAACACGCTGATGTGCGAGTTAAATATTACGCGGAAAACGACAGTGATAAGAACTTGCAAAGTATCAAGGACACTATATACAATATCACTAAACAGTTGGCTAGTAAGGACGATTGTGTGAAATATTTTATAGATACCGACAAGTGATAAAAGTGCCAGTGCGTTACAATGTTTTATAACTGTCAAACTATTATTTTAATAACTATACTTAAGTATCTATCTGTTTTATTTTAATTTACATTGTATTGTATTTAAACTTTGTACTCTTTTAAGTTACATACTTAATAGATTAATTTGTTTTTGATTTTAGAACTCTTGTGTTATTGCTAAGTATTAATGTAAATAGTTATAAGTCTTTTTAGTGTCTTTTCATGCTCATGCTTACGATTGTAAAGTTATTGGGAACATTCATAAATTGTTTGGAAGAATTATAACTATTGTATGGGGTTATTAATCTTCAATAAAGAAACATCATTCATTCATTTTCATATTTCATTTATTCACCTCAAAACATGATTTAAATAAACCATTTAAAAACACATCATTGCATATTGTATTATCACTAAATAATACTTGAAAATCTTTGAGACTCTTACCATAGTATTTATAATACAGATACATTAAACAGTACTCTCCACAAACTATAGTAAAGTCATTTTGAATTCGACTTGTATTGTAATTCCACATTCTAGAATTTCTCGCTAAAAACATTCGGTGGTATCCTTGAGGTGGTCGACCGTATGAATCAAAGTACTGTCCAAAACCATTCTTATCTATGTGTATGGCGACCCAGTGAGAACCTGGTTTGTTATCGGGGTCTAAGTTGCTAACTACGTATGTAGGAGTTACCACATATATTGGCAGACGATTGGCTGCATATACATTATATTCAATACATGGATCAATTTTCTTTAAGTAGTTCTGTATTTCTATTGTATTCATTTTTATTCACCGTATTGCTGCAGAATCTTATCAGGTCGAATGATAAAATGGTAATGTCATATATAAGGTTAACAAGACACTATTATGGCACTTATCAGGCAAGTTGACTCTTGGTGTGGGGTTGCAAGGATTATAGTATACAAAGAACTTAAAGTTTTGTTAATTCATTTTATTGGTAACTTAAATCTAACAAACAGATCTCTATTAAAATTATTCACGCTTAATCTAATCTTAAATAGTTAATTTTGTGTTCTTAACTACTATAATCTACTGAAATATTGCGGTTTTTATCTATTTCAATAACATTATCAAACTCCGCATAAACAACGCAATTAATAGTTTGTGATAAAGCTGTTTCAAAACGCACTTCTAATCTCACACTACCATGCTTTACAAGATTCCAATGACTTGCAGAGTTTGCTGATAAATCAGGTGTCAAATCAAACGCTAACATACAATACCCTTCAGCGTATTGTTCTCGGGATATCCCATTACCTTCATTGAGAAAGTGTATACCTGTTCCCGAAAACAATGTATGATATACTGAAGTAAAAATTTTGTTCTCAAATGAGGGTTGTAAAGCCTTTGATGGTATTTGTTGGCCGTCTATATATAAACTAAATGTATTAATGTCATAATTTTGAAAGTTAAATGGGTTCTTGGTGAGGTTTCCATTGAAAGCAGCGTTATTTACAAATCCCACTATACACCTTTTAGGTAATTGCCCTAAGAAAATGTTATCTAGAGTTTTTCCTTGAACACCTGATGGTATTGTTAAAACTTTAACTTCAGCTCGAGTAATGGGGTATTTAGCTGTGGTAGAAGCTAAGACCTTTTGATGAGCAAGTAAAACACTGGGATTGATTCGTGCTCTACGAATAATCAAAGATGCATCCGTAATAGATACCTTTAATTTAAGGTCACCTGTAGAGGCCATGAGATTGAAATTTTCCCTAGAACGAACTAACTTAACACATATATCAACACCATTGATTAAAAAATTTTCTTGATTAAATAAATCACCATGTAAGTGACCAATCATTTCCATTTCTTTACTTTCACTGGCTAATTCTTGCCTCTTAGTAAATCCTTTATTAGTATCATCGGCGGAATCCATTTTTCCAGCTGTATCTTCATACCATAAACCACAGGTGAGGTGAGACTTTTTTGCTGCAGGAGCATAGTTCAATAAGTTTTCTATATACGCACGATAAGCATATGTGTTATTGGGTGGTGATACAAGTTTTTGATTTAAGTAGACATCAAGTTGGCTGAAAAGTGTGTGCAACCAATTATTCACCGGAGCAACGACTGTAGATGCGGTTAGTTTGGTGTTATCTTGATTTACTATTTTCGCTTTCAAGTGAAGTAACGTATGAGATAAATCTATGTAGTCATCTCCTGCTCCAGGAATTTGAAATTCTATAGGACCATCATCGGCAAGAGACGAAATTGGTTTATAATGGATCCAAATTCCACTTTCAATGCTAGTTTGAGTTGATGGCAATGCAAACAAATCCAATTCGGACTTAATACATTCACAGGAATGACTGTGTAAAAAAGACATTGTGATTAATTGTTAGAAAATATATCTTTGATTTGTTTTGGAGTAATTTTTGATTTTTTTAGAGCTTTCACTTTCGCGGTCAACGACGGACTGACTCCGGGTAGACGTTTTCGTTTTGTTATATATCCAGATCCAGACATATTGATTTTATCTATTTTTTCATCGGCCTTGCGTTTCAAGTTGGAACCAACTTCTTTAAGACGTGCTTTTATTGAATCTTCCATTGGTCGCGCACTAACCATATCTGTCAATAGGCCAACACCAGCACTCAATGCCTCTTTACCAACAGCTCGAACACCACTATATAGTAATGGTAAAACTGACCGAAATAATCCCCCAAGAAAACTACCAATTCCATGTCCTTTTTGATAAGGCGCCCCTTTGTATACCACCCCTATACCTGAACCAGCCTGATGAGAATAATAGCGTTGATAGGGACATATCATGTTGGAGCGTTCAAAATGCATTATAATTTTTTAAAATGTAGTTTAACACACACCGTTCCAAACTGAAATGGTATCTTTTGTCCGGTGCTTGACCTTATATCTATTTCGATGGTATCGAATTCTCTTCGCATTACCGATAAGTAATGTGGAGGTGAAAATACATGCATTTTATTGGCACCATAGATGTATTTTGAAGGATCTAATGGTATTACTCTTAGAAGAGGTGTCATTACATCACCTACAATTTGAGGTTCAACTATATCACAGTAAACGAATAGTTGAGAAGGCAACCCTAAATGTAAATTAGCTGGACATTTAGCTAAATTCTTTTCAACAAGGTTTCTGTTTGGTTCAAATCCCAACTGTAAGCCTAGTTTAGGAGATAATGTTACAGATTTTATTGATTCGTCTAACACAGAAACAGAAACAAATTTGGATATATTGTCGTAGCGGAATTTGATTTTTTCTCTGATATTATTTAATGCTGATAAAATATGATTAATATTATCATAGTTAGTGGCAGGTATGTGAGTCTTATAATAAACTGTAGATAGTTTGTCTTCATTGGGCATTTTCATGATTTTTGTTATGTAAATAACATTCTCATGATCTTGAACAGTAAACATGGTGCATGGATATTGGAATTCAACGATTCCTACACACCATTCTCCTTCCAATATTATGGGTTTGGGTAATTTTGTTGAAAAAATTGATGTTTTGTTCTCAGGAAAATATTCCATTGAACTATTGCTAAGTAAAGTTAAATAAAAATCTTTAATCATATTTTTTTTAAACTGGAAGCTAAAATCCAACTATTAAATTTGTTTGGATAACCTTTCCACTTAACTAACACTTGCTGTCTGCTGCCAGAGTAACGAGAGCGAATTATTTTATCAATCTTGTGTTCAATGGTGGGGTCATAAATTACCTTTTGTAATTCTCGTTCATAAAAGGTTCCTACTATCTCTTCACCATCTAAATCTTTAATAGTATAAACGGGCCACGGAGTACGTTCTATTATAGAAGAAATCACAAATATTTCATCGCTCCAATTAGATTCATAACCTTTTTGGAATACATGTTTATATTTGGTTATTCTCACATGGTCACCGACATGAAACATAGGTAGTATAGTTTTTGATGATTTTTCAGATTTTTCATATAAATTACTCCAAACTGTCATTATATTATTAGAATTAACATCTGAAGGACACATTTTAATACTAGAATGAAAACTGTGATTGTAAGAGTGTATCAAATTCTGCAAAATATCAATATATTTATGTGTATTCTTGTGTGTAAAATAGCGCCACATCTTCATTTTTAGCGTTCTTTGAAATCTTTCTACAATGCTTGCTTTGATGTCTGGATTATTTGTTGTATAGTAATTTATGTTTTTTGTTTTAAAATATCTTTGAACATCTTTCGATACAAATTCAGTGCCTTTATCAGATTGAATGTGAGTGGGTGTAGTATTAGCTTCATTAAATATACTGTCGAAACATTTTTTTATGGTTTCTGAATTTTTCTTTTTCAAGGGTCTAGCATATGCATATTTACTAAAAACATCAATAACACAAAGAATGTAGTTGAAACCTTTATTATCTTTAGAATAAGTCCGCATGTCGCTTAAGTCAGCTTGCCAAAGTTCATTGAGATTAGAGAGAACGTATTTGTTCCGAGGGAATTTTCTATGTACTGGTTTGTGGAGTGTATACGTAGATTGGGATTGCAACCAGTTTTTAACTTCTTCCTTTTTCATTTTACCTTTCATAGCTTTTGATAATTTGTCGATATTGCTATATCCAGCTGGGTGTGATACATCATAATAAATTTGATCTAATTCTAATAAGGGGTCCATTTTTCCCAATCAATCTTTTTCTTAATTTTATTTGCGTGTTTATCTTCGCTCGTTGGCGTCAAATATACCTCTGTGTTTTGTGGCGGTTGTTCTTCGATGGCGTTTTGAAGTCGAGCTATGTACTCACGTCTTTTTGGATTGCCAATATATGTTAAAGGTACTTTTAAATCCTTTAACGCTTTAGCAAATTTTTCCCAACCAGGTGGGTCGTTGTTTTTTAATGGTCGCAGTGTATCGCTTACTAAATCGATAATGTTACTGTTAGGAATCACTTCATTATCTACAATCACTGTGCCAGCATCATTCCAATAAATTTTGTTTTTATTTAGTGACACCGAATTCAATAACAACTCACCTTTTTTTACATATGTTTTTGGTATTAAATTTAAAATTTGTTTTGTTGAGTAGGAAGGTTTTTTTTCGAGTGTAAAACTTTCTTGTTGCTTCTCTTCATCACTCAGTGTCTGACTGGCAACTACATCTTTATTCTTGATATCATTATTTATATTAAGAAATTTCCAGCTTTCAGATGTGGGTTTATTGTTGTCGTCATTTGAAGTTATTATAGGGAGTTCGATGGGACGACGATCTTCTTCCATAAAGTGGAGATATCTTTGTAAAATTTGTAAGTATAATTTACACTTTTTTCGATCATCCATATTACTGTTGAGTATTTTTTCCATTTCACTATCTAAACGAGAGGTAGGATTTTCATTTCTTTTTTGATTTAACTTATCTATTAAGCTTGGATCAACTAACAGCATTTTTTTGGCGTGTTCCATTTTTAAACTAGTCCACTTATCAATCCGCTCAAAATAGAACCCAATATAATCGGAAGAAATGCACCACCTTTTTGAACTATTATATTCTTTCTTATTTTATTTGTACTCTTACGTACCAATTTTCGTAGTAAATTTTTGTACTTTTTTAGTTTACTCTTTGATTTTTCTTCAAGTTTTATATTTCCTTGTAAAACGTTATGAATACATTCACAAATAAAATTAATTTCGTTTTCGTTACAGACTTTTAAAAGAGCTTGTTGATGTTTTGGTTTAAGTTTATAAAGAGCATTTAATAAGTGTTCATGCGTCTTTAAGCGTCGATCCATCATTTGTAAATGACGGGTATTGGTTGGTTCTTGGCATATTTAAACTCTTTTGTGGGAATGTACACTGTAGAATGACCATCAGATGGAAATATTTTTGATTTAATTCGACACATGTCAAAAGTGTCTTGTTTTAGATCTATCATCAAATAGCCATGTGCTTCTTTTGTAGCATCTCTGTAAGCATCTTCTATGAATTTGCTATTTTCTGGCGATACTTGTCGCGCTAAGTAACGTATTTGAGTTTTATCACGTGGGTTTTTAAAATAAATTATGTAGTTTGAATTCAAAGAAATGTCTCTTTGTCCTTTACCTTGATGAAATAAATTTTGAGTGATGTAAAATACACTCAAGTTCCTATGATGACTACCTTTGGTAAATATGTCAACAATGCGACCATCAGATTCCCTCATGAGATCATCGATAATAATAAGGTTAGCTTCCTTTCCATCAAACATATTCAAATCTGGTATACCCTGATAATAGTTTACATTTGGTAAATTATATAAGGGCTGCATTTCATCAAAACACCAAGTAATTTGATGAAAATTGGTGTTGCACACCTCATTAATATGATTAATAAAGTTTGTTACAAAATTAGACTTTCCACATCCACTTGGACCTGCAACTATGGCAGTAAAAGGATGATAAAAATGAAACATTTTTTAAATGCACGTGTGAACTCGAAAAGGTTTCGGAATGAATAAAACAAGAAGTTACGATTGAGTGTATTATATTTGATTTTGTTTTACGTACAAAGATTACATATACAAATAATTTGAAAAATGATCATTTACATACATCATACAATTCATAGCTGTTTAGAAAAATATTACAGTAATAAAGTGATTATAAAATAAAGTTAAATCAGGTATAACAAATAACTAACTACATACATTCAAATTTACATCTAATTTTTCATGATATTATACAAAACATAGTAAAACAATTAAAAAAAAAAATAGTACATAATACGGCAGAACTTTAAGTTACTTAAAACCACAATTAAAACACACATTAATATACATATTTTCGTTGTACAGAAATCGTAGATAAAATCAAATGTCCTTTATTTTATAATGACCCCATGCAAGAGTATCAGTTGAATTTTCTATTAAATAACGTTTTGTGTCATTGTGTGATAAAGATATCTTATTAATTTTTTGTGTATATATAGCATGTTTAATTGATTTAAATCTTATCATTTCACTGTATTGCGTTTTTTTTTCATATAAACATGATTTATAATCAGTAAGACTAAATTTTTTTGTTACACTTTTGTTAATCCCTTTTGCTTTACATATACATTTATTCTGCACATCCATTGCATACATTTTAGAGCGAAGACCTACAAATTCTTTAAGAATTTTACCGTTATTTTCGTCTTTAAAAAAACCTAACCGTTTTTTATTCAATAATGGTAAACCATATTGATTATTTGGTGGATAGTCGGACGTATCAAAGTAGTTGACTAAATCAAGTTTTATGTCAGCATAATAATTTTGCGTAAATATTTGATATATTAAACTATCGGTATCAGTATATAGTAATTTAATATTATCTTGATATTTCATTTTCATATAATCGTAATGGAAATCGTATAGTAATGTTTTAGATATATCTAAAATACAAAAACCGAGGTAAATTGGTTTATTATATAAAACTTTAGTTTTATTTAATTGTATTGCTACTAAACTATCTGAAAATATAGATAAACTATGGAATTCTGGTCTTGCTATCAAAGATTGAGCACCTTGAGTTTTGCCACGATTTAACCAATGATTGATTAATTTGACATTAACTCGTTTTCTTACATTTTCCATTGTTTTACCAAAAACAGAATTATTCATAAGTTTAAAAAAATCTTTCTCAAAATCTGAAGTAGCTAGTGAACGCATATGAGTGTTCAAGTCTATATAACTTTTCAACCATGCGGATTGTTCAAATTTTAAAATTCTATGTACTTTAGTCAATCGGAGGCCATTTTTTAAACATTGTTTGAGGTTTCTATAATGAATGACGTAATTTTTTTTATCTTTTAAATTTGGGATCAGTTTCCTGTCTTTGCTGTTTCCTAAACATACGTTTTCGGGACAAAATGGAAAATCTGAATGAAAATCATGTAAAGTTTTTGAATATTCTAAATCTACTTCTAACATAAAACCATGTTCGGCATCATCGGCTATATTAAAATCTGTATTTATATCGACCCATTCAAATTTGCCTGTCGGGAGACATTGGGACATAGCCCAACCATAAAGGTTATTTGCGTCTAAGTACATCAAAAATGAAGATGGTTTATCTGAATCGTATTCCGACATAAACATGTTATTTGCCACTGCATGTCTATTACTGCATTGTGATATACCACCCCGAATATTATTCGCTATAAACGTAACCTTATCGATATCTGTTAAAAGTTCCAAATTTATTTTGGTAAAATTTAACATAGCATCCCAACTTAAACCAGGTGCTGTATAATAGTGGGCAGGATCTAAGCCGTATGTTTTAAGACACACATCCCTAAAGTTTTCAAATATATCTGCTAACAACAATACATCTGTTTTTAAATACAGGTCTGAATATTCACCCATGTTTTTACAATTAAAATGATTCCACACGTCTTGAGCATGATGGTATTCACTTTCTGTAATGTGACTATCATTTAAAGAACTATAAAATTGATCGCGAGTGGGAAGTGAAGTTATTTTTAAACAATCAAATGTCGTCATGTATTCGTATGGATAAACACCTTTTCTTATTAAACGTTTAAAATCTTCTTCACATGGATATTTTAATTTGAGTTCACGAAATTGTTCAGGTAATAAGTTCTGAGCTAATTTGTTAAGGCCACTTGACATAAATTTAAAAGAATCAAGAAATCGTAATTTTATAACTCTGTTATTGATTTGTAAAACTTTAGAAAAAGAAATATATTTTTCCTTATTCTCAGGAATAAGTTCAATGTCACCTTTCTCGAAATCAAGACCATGCACTATGAAATGAGCGTCATAATTACTTAAATTATGTAAAAACACTGGCACAAAATTAGGAGCTTTGTATTTTTGAGAGCATACTCTATGAGCTACACCTTCATATGCACCAGTATGCCAATTATAAGATATTGTGCTATCCTCGTTTAATTTAGTAACACAAATGTAACACGACTCACTTTGACTGATATTTATTTTATTTTCTTCAGTTAACGGTAATGGTGATTTGATAAAAGAATTTTTGTTACAAATATTTTCTAAATCTGCGTAAATGAATTGCATAAATTTTTGCGCACAATCTTGCCCTGTATAAGACCTATACACTGAAAGATTATCATCGTAAGAACATTTAACATAATACCCAAAACTATACGTTTCATGTTTTTGGATATTAACAGTTGATGATTGATTTGGATTGTTAGAACAATTCTCTATTGGTTTTAAAAATGCTTCAAAGTCAGCATACACAACGAATGGAACTCTTAATTTACGTTCATAGTTGTTAAATGAAATTTGGTTTGATGGTATTAATTCATTAAACCAGTTTCTTTTTCTATCGTTTTCTGATGGTAAATTTGTGCACACATTGAAACAATCATTTTCTTGGTGTCGTTTTAAATTATCAAATGATGTGAAATTTAATAAACAGCCATCACAAATATGAACTGCATGTTCAGAAGTCGATAACTGTTTAGATAATAATCTCGAGAGGTTTTTAATAAAACAGTAATGACCTTTAGAACCTTGAGATATATACAATAAGTTTAAGTGAGTAGTTTTACGGTGCTTCGTAAAGTGTAATGGACCCACAACTTTATTTGATTTGCTTATTGAATCATATTGTAATCCAAAAACATTAATACTGAGACTATTCAATTTTTCAAATTTATGGATGTCATTAATTTTTATAGGAAACGATAGGTTATCAAATTTTAGTTTGTTTTTGTGTATTATATAAGATGATACCCTATTGGAACTATGAGTAGCTGGAAATAATCCTGACAAAACTGCCCAACGAAAACATTCGTGATCGTTATTTTGAACATTGATTACAGCTTTCTTATGTTTTATATCTAACGGTAGGTCTATGTATGAAGATCCACGCAATGGGTTAAATTTGTTAACATTCATATCCAAGTGATTTATTTTATCTAAACTCCATCCACTACCCTTTTTTTGGAAATTTGTCATTTTGTTTGTTATTTCGGTAATTATAGATGAGAAAGTAATATCTTTGTCATCACCTTGACAAACAAGATAGTTTGAAATTTGAAAATCAAAAACATTGTGTAGATTTTTTGTTTCTTGTGTGAAATCCGCATTGAGAATAAAATTAACTTTTACAACAGAATATTCTAAGATAGATCGTTCTAGTAATGTATAAATTATGTTTTTAATATTTTGTAAAAATAATTCAGGTGATTCAAGCTGTGTATCAGAAACTAAATTAGATTTCACTCGATATGTAATAATTCTATTACCGAAAGCACTATCAATGAATTGAACATTAGGTAGATTGTTATCTCTTCTAATTAAATTATTTTTATGTTTATTGCTCTTATAGTGACTGGTCATATATTTTTTTGACACATGTATGTGACACTCAGGACATTCAATTTTATCATTATGCTGTTCTGTACTTACATTTAAAATGTTATCCAGCGACGATGTAGATGTCGAAGGAGCTCCAAGACGAATATTTTTCCTTTTCTTTAAAGGAACCTCTTCAAACAATTCAGTTGGCGCTAATCTTTTCCTGTTGCCTTCTCCATTCTGCATAGATCTGATGGATAAGAAAACAGTTAAAACAATGTCATCTCACGAAATCAATATGCTACTATGTTTCTATTATTTAAATAGATACTAACATTTTTTGTTATTTACACTGCAAACAATATGCTTTCATTGATAATACACCATCAATATCATCCTCATCGGAATGAGTTTGTTTTGAGGTTTTATGTCCACTACATGGTGTATAATAAGGAGAAATATCAGGATCTCCCAACATTGATTCTGGTAAAACATTTAATATATACCAAAATCGTATGAAACGATGATATTTATGTAAAATTATCTTTTTATCGAAACTCGCAATCTCACTCTGAGATAAACTAGAAATATCAAGTGATTGGTACATTTTGGTTGCACTCCAAAGTTAAAAATATAAACGGAAGAAACAAGTTGAATGATCGTGCAAGATGTCCGAACCATTATAAATACTTGAAATGTATCCCCTCTTCATGGATTCCCAAAACATGTTGCAACTAGTCTTAACATAATAGAAAATATTTTACTCACGTTTCAACTTGTGTTTGTTCCATTTTATCACAGAGCTCGTACAGTTCTTTGTCGTATTGCGATGACATCAGATCCATTGATTCGATGTTTTCGAGAAGTGCGACGAGTTTCATGTTGTATAAATCACAGTTTGTATCCATTGTGACGAATGTCTTATTTTGCGCAGTTTCAAAAGTGATTTCGGTGTCATATACTACCCAAAACCATGTGATTATATTTGAAGCTATCCACTTTTTTCCAAACAATTTATGAATGTTCCCAATAACTTTACAATCGTAAGCATGAGCATGAAAAGACACTAAAAAGACTTATAACTATTTACATTAATACTTAGCAATAACACAAGAGTTCTAAAATCAAAAACAAATTAATCTATTAAGTATGTAACTTAAAAGAGTACAAAGTTTAAATACAATACAATGTAAATTAAAATAAAACAGATAGATACTTAAGTATAGTTATTAAAATAATAGTTTGACAGTTATAAAACATTGTAACGCACTGGCACTTTTATCACTTGTCGGTATCTATAAAATATTTCACACAATCGTCCTTACTAGCCAACTGTTTAGTGATATTGTATATAGTGTCCTTGATACTTTGCAAGTTCTTATCACTGTCGTTTTCCGCGTAATATTTAACTCGCACATCAGCGTGTTTCCAATGTTCCGTCGGTGCGATGTTTTTTATTTTATTCACATCATACACCTCAACTTTTATGAGATGTGATGCAGAACTACTGTCATCGCTGTTTGATCGGATGTATGAAATACCACCGCTCGTCGATCGACCAACACTGGATGACTTTTTTGTAGTTGTCTTCTTTTTTTTGGGTTTTTCAAAGAACTCATCAATGTTGTTGCTTTCCACCGATCTTTTATTGGCTGCTATCGCTTTTTTTACTTTAAAGGCGAGTGTACCTTCTTCATCACTAGGTTCGTCGATTTCTTCAGCATAATAATAATTTTTGAAAGTATTTTCAGAAAACTGTAACAAAATAAAATAAAACTGTTTTAACTATCGGTTAAGTAAGTACTGTATGATAAATACTTATAGGTATGCGAAGTATACATGTACACATTAGTAATAATGATAAATTACCACCAAGACCTGTGCGACGAAGAGGACGACAACCCCCTCCAGTGGTGGGCTTGGGACCTGTGGGGCCGTGTGCCTCACCTGCGGTCCCCGCTACCGGTGGAATAGTGCGCCGCATGAGATGGACTCAAACAATTAATGAAAATGTCATGCGGGCCTATTTTGGGGCAACAAAGGGAGGAACCAAACTCACAGCGTATCGTGCTCAGATGCTTTCTCTGTTTCAGGCCTTGGAACCTGCGATCAATGTGTCATCTCAGCGATTGTCGGATCAGGTGCGGTACATCCAACGACGAAAAGTGTTGAATGATGAAACACTTGAGCGGCTGCGTGCAGACTTGTGTGTTGTCCAAGACACTGTCTCGCCTGTCCTTACCCAGCGAACAGCAAATATACAAATTACACCTACCGCTGACGTTGAGCGGGAGGATAACTTGGACAATACTGTAAGTCCCCACGACGAACAGCGTTTGAGAGGGGCTTTGGAGAGTGCGATTTTGGAATTTAAATTGACTTCTACATCCTGTAGACCGAGGGTACCACGATTGCCAACGCATAAAAAAAATTTGGCACTGATGGGAGCGTTGGACTCCGTGTTGGCTACATACATGGAGTCCAGTCGGGACCTTGTTGATACACATTCGTTTCTTTACTGTGCGGCCGTCGCAGCATGTCGAGTGGCTAATGTAAAATTCCCAAATGCAAATAAAATCACTCGAGATGTTGCGACCATGCCTGCATGGCAATATAGGATCGAGAAACGTATCAACTGGGCCCGAACTCTCATCGGCAAGCTCATCTCCTTCAAAGGAGGAAATTTCAGACCGAAGATTATGCGTTTTGTGGCGCAGGCCTTTTCTGGGACCAATATAAGACCCCAGGACTATAGGCTATGGGTCACAGAACGCATAGACTTCTATAAACAAAAAGTTTATGCGTGGGCAAGCTGTATTCGCCGTTATAGGAGGCGATGGGAACGATTCCAGCAGAATCGCACTTTTCAAAGCGATCAAAAGAGAGTTTATAGGTGTTGGGAGGATTCTCCTCATGGTGTGGTGGATGGGCGGCTGCCTGATGCTCACGATATGCGTGATTATTGGAAAAATATCTGGTCGTCGCCTGTCCCCCATACTGAAGACCCCTGGTTTAGTGTTGTAGAACGAGCTTGCGACGCAATACCGGCTATGGAAACCATTTCAATTAGCTCAGAGGATGTTCTGGCAGCCATCCGTCCGACACATAATTGGAAGTCTCCTGGTCCGGATGGTCTGCACAATTTCTGGTTGAAATGGTTTCTCAGTTCGCATGCTCGTTTAGCAGCACAGTTCCAGGATGCGCTAGATAGAGGATCGCTTCCAACATTTATGACGACAGGTGTCACTCACCTGCTCTTTAAATCCGGCTGTACCACGGACCCGAAAAACTATAGACCCATAACATGCCTTCCAACCATTTATAAACTTTTTACATCTATATTAAGATTGAAAATTGCAAATCATTTCACAATCAATAATATCCTTTTTCCCGGACAAACAGGATGCAAGATTGGGTCACGTGGTACAAAGGAGCTCCTTCTCATTGACATGACCATTTGCCAACAGACTCGTCACAACCGAAGGAATTTATCGGCTGCCTGGATTGATTATAAGAAAGCCTATGATTCGGTGCCCCATACTTGGCTCAAGAGGGTGTTGAATTTGTATAAGATTGATACAAATTTATGCACCTTTCTTGGGTCATGTATGGGACAATGGACCACTTTCCTAAAATATCCAGGTGGTACGAGTCCCCCTGATTGTGATGAGCCGATTAGAATCAAGCGGGGTATATTCCAGGGTGACAGTCTGAGTCCATTGTGGTTCTGCATGGCCCTGAATCCTCTCAGTACTCTGTTGTTGGATTCAGGGTTAGGATACCGTCTACGGAGAGGGAGTGAGCCTATATCTCACTTGCTTTACATGGATGATCTCAAGTTGTTTGCATCAAAACAAACAGAATTGATTGAGTTGTTAAAAATAACTGAAAGATTTAGCAACTCAATCAACATGGAGTTTGGTGTAGATAAATGTGCGGTTATCCATGTGAAGCGAGGAGAGGTGGTGATCTCTGATGACATACAAGTCTCAGAGACTATAAGACTTAGATCCCTTTCCGAGACGGAAACCTACAAATATCTGGGTATGCCTGAGGCACTGGGTATTATGGGTGCCGACGTAAAACAATCGGTCAGGGAACGTTTCTTCGGCCGTCTGACAAAAGTACTTAACAGTTTTTTGTCAGGTGGAAACAAGATTCGCGCTTTCAACGGTTGGGTTATGCCTGTACTCATGTACTCTTTTGGCATACTCAGATGGAATCAGACCGAACTGGACGCCCTGGATCGAAAGGTCCGGACCCTACTGACTGCACATCGTATGCATCACCCACGATCGTCAGTGATGAGATTGTACATCCCGCGGAGATGTGGGGGCCGAGGCTTACTTAATGCTAAGGACTTACATAACCGCGAGGTATGCAATCTCAGGGATTATTTCCTCCACAGCGAAGTGGGCATGCATAAGGTTGTAGTCATGGTGGATAAGGGATTTACCCCGCTTTCCTTGGCGAATGAGAACTGGCGAAAACCTAAGGTGATGGGCATTCGGGAACGTGAGGAGATATGGAAGAGCAAGGAACTACATGGTCGGTTTTATCGGGCCCTTCACGGGCCTGATGTAGACCAGCTTGCATCCGTATCTTGGCTACGTTTTGGTAACCTATTTGGGGAAACTGAGGGTTTTGTCTTTGCAATTATGGACGAAGTTATGAAAACGAACAATTATAGGAAATACATCATGAAGGACGGTACGGTCGATATCTGTCGGGCATGCCACCGTCCCGGTGAATCAATCAGGCATGTGATTTCCGGTTGTTCGTATCTTGCTAACGGCGAGTACTTGCATAGACACAACCTAGTAGCCAAGATCATACACCAGCAAGTTGCTCTTCGGTATGGTCTTGTGACTCTTGAAGTGCCATATTACCAGTATGTGCCTCAACCAGTTCTCGAAAATGATCATGCAACGCTGTACTGGGATCGATCTATTATCACGGACAGGACTATTGTTGCCAATAAGCCTGATATTGTAATAGTAGATCGATTGGCGCGCCGGGCAATACTTGTTGACGTCACTATTCCGCATGACGATAACCTTGTTAAGGCCGAAAAGGACAAAATGTCTAAATATTTAGATTTGGCTCACGAGGTTACCGACATGTGGGAGGTAGACTCCACAATTATTGTTCCGATTGTCGTTTCTGCTCATGGGTTGATACCAAAGAGTCTCGACCAACACCTCCAGAGGCTCTCAATTGGTCGTTGGGCCAAGAGCCAGATGCAGAAAGCAGTACTTCTGGACACGGCACGCATTGTGAGGAGATTCCTCACTTTGAATCCCTGACCACCGGTGGCTTGGGTCTTGAGCCTCGCCATCGGAGGGTGATTCACTTTTTTATATTTTTATAATATGTATTAATGTTTTTTTTTAGTATGTATATAAAAATGTAAAAAAAGGAAAATTGAAAATAAAGAGAAATTATAAATTAATAAGACATCAAAGATAGCTAAAATGTATTAACCTGGTGGACAACACATGGCATAAACAATTAATGAAACATCTGGTTACAACACTTTTAGATCAAAGTATATAAAGGTACTTACATTCATTTTTATATCACTTTCACTAATTAACTATTTCACAATTTTACTATCACTTCACTGTTACAAACAACTGGAGATCACACTTCGAGCAGAGCACAGAGTGGAATACGATACCATGTGATTTTGAGTCGGTCTTTTATATGGAGAGGGAGTATTGTTTCCTTGCAGACAAGATCCAACATGTTTCGACTTTCACCTTAAATGTTCCGTTGAATACGTAATATCAGGTAATGTGAATAATGGGAACCGTAATTATTATGACAATGAGAAGACCCAAAGGGTTTTACCTAGAATTTGAGAAAGGTATGGTGTATTGTAACGATTGCTTTATCTATAATAAACAATGCCCGTAATGCGTAAAGGGCGACTATTAAGTAATTTTAAACGGCTTTTAAGTAGAAACACGAGTTAATAGAAATACGAGACAAAGACCTTTGCATCCTTCAAATAAAAAAGGGTCGCCGATAGAAAGTAGAAAGTCAATAACACAACGAAACAGGGAAAATGTTGCTTTATCTATCATAAACAATGCTCGTAATGCGTAAAGGGTAACTATTAAGTAATTTTAAACGGCTTTTGCGTAGAAACACGAGTTAATAGAAATACGCGACAAAGACCTTTGCATCCTTCAAATAAAAAAAAGGATCGCCGATAGAAAGTAGAAAGTTAAAAGCACAACGAAACAGGGAAAATGTTGCTTTATCTATCATAAACAATGCTCGTAATGCGTAAAGGGTAACTATTAAGTAATTTTAAACGGCTTTTGCGTAGAAACACGAGTTAATAGAAATACGCGACAAAGACCTTTGCATCCTTCAAATAAAAAAAAGGATCGCCGATAGAAAGTAGAAAGTTAAAAGCACAACGAACAGGGAAAATTTACAAGCTTAAGGGAACCGTAGACCATGAACAAATTCGTGGTTCATACCTACCTCGCGGGTGATATGAAATGGATTCCGCGGACGATATAAATTTTATTCGCGGGTGTTATCAAAATAATCCGCGGTCGATATCAAATTAATCCGCGGTAGGTATCAAGTTTATCCGCGGTAGGTATCAAGTTAATCCGCGGTAGGTATCAAATTAATCCGCGGTAGGTATCAAATTAATCCGCGGTAGGTATCAAATTAATTCGCGGTAGGTATTAAAGTAATCCGCGGATTAATTCGCGGGCGCCGCGGGCCGAATCTGGAGCAATCGAAAACGTCGGCGACCAGCCGCCGGAGCGCCGCGGACCGGCCGTCGAACCTGCTCCAGTATCGGTGAATCCCTTACTACTCTATAATACCATACCGATGTAGTAATCTTCTAAGAATTAAGTTAGCAGCTAGTGCATTACATAGAGAATTTCATAGACGTGACATAGACGGTAAAACAACTACCATAATGGGGCATGTAGTCCTCCGCTGGTAATTTTTTTTTTCGTATCAAAAATAGACCATCGCACCTGGAACCTCACGATTACGCCACTACACCAAACTATTGGCAGCAGCAATCAAATATGCACAAATAAATAAACATTTCTGCAGTTAGAATAAATAATTTTTATGTATTCAAAATGATTGCAGCTTCTCTCGCGGGCGTGCCTCTCCCGTCCCGCCACCCCACTGCGCTCCCCACGTACAAGCGCAGATTTGTCTCAATTCTATGCAGTGATAAGAAAGTATAGACATTGATTATATTGAATTCGTGATGTTCAAAGTTTATAATATAATATTAGGTATATTTATGTTGGCGACTGAGTTCATATTATATTATGTGTGTATAATTATGTAGAGATTAGCTCCAGTTGGTAAAATATAATATGATGAGTGGTAGGTTTTAAATGCGATTGTCTGGGAAAATAATAACACTGTCTATTAGTAGTTCAGAACTGTGTTCCGGTTTGAAGCTTATTGTGTATCTGGGAATTATCAATCTGGGTAATATGCTTCCGTGGGAAATACTTGAAAATTAAATATCATTTATAAATTCGACGCGAATTGCGACGTGGATCTTCACAATAATTAACGAACTTTCGTAGGAAAGAGATTCACGCGGGCTAAGCCCTGAGCATAACATAGTAGCAAATAAATTTGCATATTATCATTGAATTACTTAAAACATACACTCACTCACGCCCTTTATCCTCGAAGGGCTAGGCAGAGGCGCAACTAGTGCACCCTCTTTTCGCCGTACGTATTTCGTCCCATGATATGATAGGGTCGAGCCTAACGCCATATCTAGCACAAACTCCAGAATCCGGACTGAGTAGAAAAACCCAATATTACTTTGGCCGCCGCGGGGATCGAACCCGAGACCTAAGCATTGCAGTAGAACAACACAACTACGCCACCAAGGCATTCAAAAACATGAAATAAAATAAAAAAACAATTGAACATACAAACTATACATAATCCGTCGTAATGAACCAAATTACACCCAGTGAAGTCCGGAGATAGCTTCACGTCAGGACTGCGCTGTCTGCGCTGACTCATCAAATTTTAACACATTCGCTTTGAGCTCCATCGTCGTATCAATTACGAGCGGAGTCGACTCTCGTTTAGCACTTGTTGTAGGAGTTTCGCTTAGTTTCCACTTTAGTAAAAAAATATTACATTAAAATATATTTATGTCTAATTTACAAAATTCCTTATTTAAAGGGATTAGAGCAATGCGTGTTTTTGTACCGAAAGCTGACAAACGGGCAATGATAATGTGTATTATAAAATGCTTGTTGAGATATTGTAAAGTGATCTATCTATCTGTAAACTTTCCCAAAAAAACTATGGATGCCTTGCTCACCTTTAATAAGTAGTCTTAGCCAGTGTAGAAAATTTAGGTATGCAGGTTTTCATAGGACGCCAATCACATCATGGGACGGAATACGGACGGCGAAAAGTGGGTGCATTATTTGCGCCTCTGCCTACCCCTTCGGGGATTAAAGGCGTGAGAGAGTGTGTGTGTGAATAAGTGTTAATATGGAATTTTCTTCACGTTTACCACTTGTAACTTAAATGAAGCTTGAAGATTCAACTAAGCTTTCCAGCGCACTTCCGTAACTGCCGAGGGATGCAGTCTCTCGTCTTTGAATGTGCAGGGTACTTACTCTCAGGCGCTCTGCTACTTGCCGTCTTAACAAATAACGTTTCTTATCTGTAAAGATATGTCTATTTTTTTATTACTTATTATATAAAGTTGAATAATTTATTTTGATAGCGCTAATCTTATGATCTATTGCTATGATTCTAAAAATATATTTCACAAATAGTAAGCTACATCATCTTTGCCTTTGCGAGCAAAACTGCGACGAGGGGGTAGTTCATTAACTTGGTCAAAGAACAGTCATATAACGGTAAAATTAAAAATCGCACTGTCACTATGTGAATGTTTACAAAAGAATTTCAAACATGATGCATGCAATATTGAAGTTACAGTTGCTGGAATTCTCGCTCGGCGCATACATTCATATTGAATTTTACGTTATAATTTTATTCCATTCTGGGCTTCACCTGTATTTAACAAAGTTATTTCGTTTATTTTTCTATTTTATTTCGATTCTATATTTTTATAGTTTTGATGTCTATATTTTTTTTACATAGGCACAGCCCGTACATATTCGTGATTATAAAGGATTAGGTACCTATGGGTGAAATATTTCTTGTAGTTTGGGGTGCTTTTTCCTTCTTGCTTATAGAACTAAAGAATGTAATAAATTTAATGAAACATGCTTACCGTCATATTAACTCGAATCTGAGCACCTAAGATGCGTCATTCCTAATTCGACTGCATTGTATAAGTCTCAAATTTGAAACAACATGAGAGTGTTTGTACGACATATTGTCTCGATATTAAAATATTGTAAGATATTATAGAATAGCTATTAGCATGTCTTGAAGGCATAAAATTCCGTACCGACGTGAACGAATAGTAATCTCGCCTTAGCTGTTGTACCGGATGTAGCAGTAAATAACATCGTAAGGAGCTTTTTATACAACCTTTTAAAGACGCGATGCTGTAACTTTCACGAAACTGAAGAAAGAATGGAAATGTTTTTCATGAGAAGTATGTCAAATCTATAAGTATATGTCTTTACAAGAAGGAAATATTTTACAAAATTATATTTGTAGGAAAGATCAAAACAATCCAAGGTAGTCCATAATATGAATAAAATGCATAGTATGTATTTTGATCATTTCGTAGTTTAGTGCGAACATGGTGTGTGCGGAAGTGTATTTCTGAATGAAAGTATAATGTCGCCGCTGCGACGAATTATCTTAGTGCAGTAGTAGTGGCATTAGGGCGTGTAAATAAAGTTCCTTTTTATTGATATTTATTTTGTTCGAAACTTACACTTTTTTATTTTACGTCTATGGTTCAAATAACTTAATGGAAAGCGTTATTTTCAGCGAGATAAGTATGTGATTTCATTTATTAACGCAATGTCAAAATGACCCTGTATATATTTATAATTAAAATTCAGAAGTGGTAGGAAATCACTAAAGAAGACACAGACTTAACTGCCATACAATGATTTAATAACAATGCAATAAAATAAGACACCATACGTTCACAAATCACACGTCCTCATAAGTCGCTTCGACCGTCGGAATACTTTACAACAATTAATAAGTACCAAAGGAATTTCAGAATTACTACAATGATTTTGATACAAGAATACAATAACGAATGTCATAATTCAAAGACATTCTCCTAGTCTGTCATATAGGTACATCGTTTCATAATTAAACACTATCTGAGCAAAGAAGTTCTATATATAAAATAGTATGCTAATAATATGTATTTTATAGTATGTATACTCTTCTATTCTATGTGCTACTAATATCTATATATTAACTAACTTATGCTCGCGGCATAAAAAGTAGCTTAAAACCTTCCCAGGGTCTTAAACTATCTCCATACAAAGGACTTGTCCAAAAACGGGCCTGAAAATCTAAACAAGGCAATTTATATATATTTGGATAGAACTCCTGAAAACTAGCCTTTTGCAATAAATCATTTAATTTTATAGACCTCCGATTTTGAGATTTATGTAATTTTGTTTGGCTTGAAAACTACACTTAGTATGAATGTTTTTAAAAAAGTCAGTTATGAATGGAGGGGTCTAAAAATATTTTTTTAATGGATCTAAGTTCCATATTTTGCCACTTTAATATCCCTAAAGTTTGAGCCTGGTTAGATTTTGAGGCCCAGCACCCATACAAAAAGCGGACATCTCCTTTCATCGAAATCAGTTCAGCATTTTTGAGTTTATGGCGTATAGGCATGTATGTAACCTTTAGCAGTTTTATATAACGTTCTCGACTTTTACGCAGTTTTTTCATTACAATTTATCTCTAAGACAGTCTTCTTTGACCTTCAATAAAACGCGGTGGCAATTAGCGGTCTCTTTACTTTACTTTTAAATAACAAAGTAAGTTGTTAATTGGCTATGCTCGCTTAGGTCACTGGGTTTTACTTAGAGCACCTACGATGTCTCTTTTTATGTTGGATAAAAAATATAAGAAAATATCTAAGTTCTTTAGTAATCTTAAATGGTAGGTCTCTCGTGACCTCTTAGATGGTAGAAACTACCACCATAATCTATTTCTTAAATAAAATAAAGGCCTTCCACAAATAAATATTGATATAAAAGAGGAGAGGATCATTTGGTATCTACAAAATTATTACAAGTATTACTATCAATATTGATTTTATCTAGGACTATTGCACTACAATGACCGTCCCGTAATGAATTGTATCTTGTTGTCTGTTTGTACAGTTCGAGCAAACGGAACGGGTCTTATCAGAGATTGCCGACTGTACTGTATTCAAATCGCTAAAATGTACTATGATTGATTACTGAATGATATTTTTGCAACAAATCAATCGCATTTCTATGAAGACAAAAAGTCACGGTGATTAGTAACCATATAAAATGTTCAACACATTGTAACACTAACTTTTTGGACCACCTACACCTCAGTCCACCCCGTGACCACAAAGTGCTGCAAACCCTTCGAAACGTCAGGAGAAAATAAAATAAAAAAACCGCGATAAAATCCGTTATAATCATTTTTATATATCAATGGTTATAATAGTTTAATTTCAATAAAACATTCAAATTTAGAACGCGTTATTTGTAAAAGTTTCCAACGACCAGCGACCATATAGCCTCAGCCGCTGTGAGCGACGGACAGCGTTTACAAAATCTTGCGATTATGAAATCATTTCGCTTTATTTATTTATGTAATTCAAGTATAATTACATGGCATTATGTGGCTTAATATTTATAGACTGTGACCACAAAGATACGATGCTTTGTGATTGAACGTTGTGCTAGAACTGTTTATGGGCAGTTGTAACGTTCATAGGTCGATTAAAGCCGGCACGTACAACACTTTCAAACGTTGTGCAGTCAGCCACATAAGTAGTTGATCAATTTGAACATTTCAAAACGCCTATACGCGTTTAAGGTGTTTTTCGTACCGCCAACTAATTGAGTCGACTAAAGCTTCATTTAAACGCAGCAATTATTGCGAGCAATAATCGCATCGCAATCATAGCTAACAATGACAATAGTAATGGAATTCACGCCCGCGTTCAAACGCAACATCAGCCTGGTCTATATAATATTCGTATAAGAGTCTTTTGATAAATATTAAAATAAACAAATGCCTCTGAACAGTATATTACAATAATCTTCTGCCAATTAATACAGCTAACACAAATAGCGCTTAGAATTTATAATGATCTAGCTGTTGCTCGCGGCTTTGTCCGCGTGCAAATCCTTTCCCGCTACAGAAGTCCCCAAAACAGAGGACGATACGAGCGCTATCTACATAAAGAATCAGATTTAAAATATCCATTATTACCCAAGGAAGAAAATTACCGGGATAAAAAGTAGCCTAAGTGTTAGTCCAGGATATGACCTACCCGTGTGCCAAATTTCATCCAAATCCGTTCAGTAGTTTTTGCGTGAAAGACTAACAAACATCCACACATTTTCACAAACTTTCGCATTTATAATAATAGTAAGATAAGATATCGCCACAACCCCGAACATTGAATTACAGGGCACAATATACATTTATTTTTTGGCACTGCACTAAAAGTCATTGTGAGTCTCGAAATATACCACATACTTTGGATAAAGAAAATTATAACTAACGTAGTACTTATATTTATTGCGCTTTGTTGAGCAATATTTCAAGATTGTATAGAAAACGTAACAAATATGTATTTGCCTTAACGCGAAGCGTGCTGCACACCAGAGATAAATTATTGCAATATTTCTAAATACGTGACTTGGTAAATGTATTATTTTCCACTTAAAATATCGTCTTATTATATAAAAATGTTCCATACTAGCTTTAGCCCGCGGCTCCGCCCGTGTGAATAAGTTTTCCCGGGATAAAAAGTAGCCTATGTGTTAATCCAGGACATGGTCTACCCGTGTGCCAATTTAATCGATATCCGTTTAGTAGTTTTTGCATGAAAGAGTAACAAACATACATACATACATTCTTATTAACTTTCGCATTTATAATATTAGTAGGATTTACACTTTATTAATCTACAGCCCCTTTAGCCACGTGACAGCGTAACGAGATTGTGCATTGTGATCGGCTCTGGGTTCGATTCCTATTAAAGCAAAATCTGTGTGAGGTTTAGGTCTTCATCCACTTAGATGGCCTAGTGGTTAACATACTTCATATACCCTCAGAATTCTTAATAAGAATTCTCACTAAGGTTTCTGGACGATGTGTTCCTCCATTAAAGCACCTACCTTGGGGAGTGGGTTCGAACCCGCGGCCGCCCTTGGCAACCCGTTCCAATCCCCACTAAACCATAGCCGCATTTTCAAGTAAGTTATTTTATGGTAAATCATAGTTTATACTCGTGCAGAATGCTAGAGGCACCCTCAGTGTGTGGGTCTTGCTAGAAATAAGCTTTATTTATCCCGAGCTTTCGAATGTAGAGCAAGATAATTAAAACCACAATATACAATTATTACTTCTCCGATTCCTCCAAGCAATGTAAGTTATGTTTCAGTTTAAAGTACATTTACTGTATGTATGTACTCACCGTTCTGTAATTACTGGATGTTGGAAATTTAAAATGAATTTTATAAGAATGATCAAAGGCGAGCATACTATAGTATTGATTCTTGAGATATGTTTTTTTATATATTATATTTTTATCAACTAGTAGGCATTATATAGCTAAATCATATTTTTCGATATTGTCCATATGATCCATCATCATACTATCACAGCATCACAACACTGGACATTGTTTAGTTTTACATCCGCGCGTATCTTCACGGCGTGGCGGGGTGGGCAGAGTCCCGCGGGAGCGCCGGGAGGGGCGTCAGTGCCGCGCCGACCGGCCGCCTCGCGCCCGCTTCTCCCGCACGCTCCACGCGCCCGCCACGCGCCAAAAACGCTATGAATATTTTTTATATACGTTTTAATTTTGTACAGTTTTACACCTGATAGTTTAGTGATGTGCCGTGGGATTGTTTTTTGTAAGTGCTGGAAATATTGAAAATGATACAAATAAAATAATGTTAGGGAGAATTGGAAATATGTTTCGATGTTAATTGGAATGTGGAAAGAGTTCGTCTTTCTTTGAAATAGAATTTATATTTCAAATGGAGTTTATATAAACCTTCTAAATAAATGATAAATTAAAATGTCCAAATAAATATATTTTAAAGTAACATAATAAAAATAATGAAAAGACAACTATTTTTATAAATACAATTTTCTCGTGTAATCATAATTAAATTTTATAAAAAATCTTTGCTTTACATATATCAAATATAAATATTTAAAATTCATTTTATTTTGTTATGATAACACATCTTATGAAACATTCACAGGTTAATTAATAGACGGCTTAATAAATCCGTCAGCTTTTATAGCGAGTTATGAAAATATATTACATGACTTTCAACAAACGAGGTGCGATGTTTTTCAACAAAACACTGATTATGTTCGTGAATTTTGAATTATAAATTGTGTGAAATACAATAATATGGTGTGAACCAGGGGGTTCGTAGCGTGTTGGATTCGATTCTCGAGTCAAACTAAATCTGTCTGGATTTTTTGATTCAAAAGACTGAATTGGTTGTGATTGTAATTTGTGCCCCAATATGCTTTCTATTATATCATAGGACCGAAAACAAGCTTTGCAAAAACTGTGTGCATTAGTTGCACCTCTATGTACATGTTGTCACAAACAATATTGTCTAAAAACAAAAGAAAATGAACTTTTCCAAAACATTATTAAATAAGCGAGAGCTTTTGATTTCAAAGACAAAGGTTTTAATTAGTTTGTTGTCAGCTTTGATAATTAAAAAACAACGAATACTACGGTATTCATATTTATTACTTGAATAAGTTCGCGCCTTTCCTAAAGAGTTATGCAGAAGCGTAAATAATTCATTTACCTTTGATTTTCGTTTTAAGATTAGAAATAAAATTAAGATTAGGTTTCATCGATATATCACACACAAATTCCAATGACTTACATGTTTTTTTATCATGTCACAACTTTTGATTGCCTGAACCTGGAATCGAATTCAGGACCTTCTGTTTTTAAGCTTTTGTGCCGCGCTAATTAGGTATTAATGTAGAGCCCGTTTAGAAGTTATGTATCACCAACTAAAAGCTGCAGGACAATTCTACCTAAAACGAAAAGCTCTAACTAAAAGCTAACTGGTAGAAAGCCTACGGCATTAAGCAATTTCATAATGTATGAGGTATTAATAAATAAAAGCTCCATGAGAACAGACTAGAAGTGTGATCAAGGACGTACTTCTATTCTCAGTTGGGGGAATAATGCCCCAAATTGAATTTCTACGATAATATGAGATACTGTTCTTGCTAAACTGTGGGTGTATGTATACCTAAATATGATCTCTACGTAGATTTACATATGTATAATATTGTACAGATTTTTTTATAACTGGCAATCTCAGGAAAGAGGCAAGAGCCTGTTTCACTCTGTAAATGCTTCTCTTTACATAATTGTATAAGTTGACCAAATACAAAAGACACAATCTTATCTGTGTTTCCAAACAAATGGTAATCAAATGAGTACTATCTAAATTAGCTGTTTAATACGATAACTTTCGAATAAAATGTCATTATGAAATAGACCCTAAAACTTTCCTTTTGTATAAATCTTGTATATTATTTATACATAACTTTTCTTTTGTATGCAAATAGTAGCCAAAGTAATTATAATTGGGCATTATGAGACTTAACATCTTATTTCTCAGGGTGAGGGGCGCAGTGGAATGCCACGCAGTACTTTGTAAATCAAAGTTATGTGCGGTGTTGCTACTGTTTATGGGCGGTCGTATTGCTTACTATCACGCAAACGGCATGCTCGACTTGGCATATAACTGTAATAAAAAAACCTTTATCCCACTGTAATCCCTGAACGCCCGCGGTGGACACCGGTGTCCATTTATATAAGGAAATTAGTTTATAGCTATATATAAGCGTGCGTTGACGGCCAAAAAACTTATTTAAGTATAAAAATGTATGACATCCCCTCTGGGGCATTTCGTCTCAAAAATAAAACTCAAAGATTGTTATCTGACATGAAATTCGCACGCAAGGGCTCTGGGTCCATGGCGCATGCGGCTTTAAATAGAAAACTACTCCGAAACTATAAAAATGATAATAAACAAAATCGATACTTACTAAAAACTTATTCTCTATCACAAACTATATTTTATTTCATGGTCATTAACTCCAACCTAACAAAGACGAAACCGGGAGCAAAAACTAGTATTTAATAAAAGTAATATAGATTTATATTTAAAGCTCACTTGATAATATTTGATTAGTATTCGAATAGTCGGTACCAGGGAGTAACTTTACCTCGGTGCTAACAACTCCAGCGGACACTTTTCCTACGCTTTCGCACTGGCGTTTTATTCACGTGGCTTGGTAATTAATTTCAAATTAAATTTTTACTTACTTTTATATACATAGCATAAACAAAAAAAAAAACAAACGTACTTACATAGCATTATGCCTTTTTCCCTTTTCAAGAGTAAGCAGTGGTGTAGCACACATTTCGATAGTTATGTTAAGTCCCATGTAATAGGGGGCGGGCATATAGACATTTATTGGCACAATTCCAGACTTTACGCTGATACTGAGCATGAAAATCCAATAACACTGTGGCGGACCCGGGAATCAAACCTAATATCTCAGCGCGATAGTACTACCGCGTGTGCAATACAACTACGCCACCGAGGCAGTAAATGACGTTCTTAAGTGTATTAATTGTTTATAGTTTTATATTTAAGGTAATACTTGGAGATACAAAATATTTAGGTACATTAAACGCTTTTATCTTCAAGCGTAGGCAGAAAATAAACTATGCAGCAATGTTATAAGTCCTATGTTGTGGTTGAAGGCAGGCCTAACACTATATACAATAACAAATATAATTTATTGTGATAAATCACAATATAAATTACCCTAAATAGAAATATACCACAGAACCTCAATGTGTACAGAACTTAATATTGTAATCTTAGGCAACGTGATATGATTGTGTAATATAGATGATATCAAAAATATTAGAAAAATTAGATTTCTCAAAAACATTGCTACCCCCAAGGAATGAAAACAGATTTTAACACGCCATTAAGCAAAAATCGCAACATTCAGCGGTCCGAGAAACGCTTAACCAAACGTGTATAAACCCCCATTGCGATAACGCTTTGCCAGACAGTTGGGCGGCGGGAGCGGAGTCCCGTGACGTCGTCATTTGCTCCCACTTTTTATGGCTTAAGTGGCCGTTTCGTAGCCACCGGGTCTTTTAGCTGCATGATTATTTTAAGTCACTTTAGTAATTCAAAAGTCTTTAACGTTTTGTTCATAAAGTTCGCAAGTTCTTGCCTTACATGAAGGCTATACTGGGCAGGTTTTACATTTCTTGTAGGCAAGTCTTTTACCACAGCAAAGTTTTGTAGCTATATTGTGTTTCTATTTGAAGGCAATTTTAGCCGCTGTAATTATAATACACATAAATTCATTTCTAGTCGCGTTCTTGGCTCAGTGGTAGTGTATATGAAAACTCCGAGGTTTGACATCCAGGGCAACGATTGGTTAATACAATTTACGGTGACTAATAGATGTACTAGATACGTTGCTGCCTAATGTTTTGGGGATAAACGCAAAAGCTTTTATAATAACAGAAGTTAGAAATAAAAACAAAACAAACAAGCATCACGCCTATATCGCCGATGGAGTAGGCAGAGGTGCAACCAAAGTATCCACTTTTCACCACATGTGCTCCGTCCTATGATGTGGTAGGGGCGAGCCTAGCGCCATATCGGGTACAAATTTCAGACTCTGGGCTGATACTATGCAGAAAAACCCAATATCACTTTGCTCGACCCGGGATTCGAACCCGGCATCCTACAGCGGTGGTCGTACCACGCACGCAAAACTACGCCACCGAGGCAGTTAAGTAACAAAAACAGTTAAGTTAGTAACAAAAATGACAAAATGTACCCGCCATTCCCAGTAGCGCCTGTCTGTAGTCATATCACGCGCAATTTGTCACGATGTTCTCAGTTCAACGGAACCTGCCCGTGTTAGATGGAAATTAAAATATCGGAAAATATTTTCATTACAACGGATTTTTGGTGATGAATTTTTCGGTCATTCTAGTTTGTTATGAATAAAATTTTATTTGCTTAATGGCAGCGTAAGCCCTGTAAGCAAGGGTTCTCTGTTTAAATCCCTGGCAGGGCGAGTAGAAAATGTTTTTTCGATTTAAAAAGAGTACCTAATAAAGTATTTTTTATTGAATCCAAAGAATGAAATATTGAATATAAGAATGAAATATTACCTAATGTTAATTTTACCATTGGATTTGCATTTCTTTCGACCTTAAAAGAAGTAGTACAAAGAAGTAGTAGTAGTACCTACTACCGTTACGTCTATTAATACCACCAAGCAACATAGCATTCTGGTCTAAAACATGTATATTTCTAGGCATTACGCAACTAAGAATCAATTTTACATACATTTTATTTTTGTGATATTTATTAGACGGTCAGTTTAGATATTACTCTTTTGTTTGCCATTTTAGGAGTTTAATTGACAATGTGACTATTGTATTGTATATTTGACCGTTTCGATGAATGTTGCGACATTTATGTAAATGCTAATCCTCAGTCTCAATAGCGTAGTTGTATTGCGTGTTCTGTACGACACCGTTCTGAGGTCCCGAGTACGAATCCTTGGTCGGGCAAAGTGATATTGGGATTTTCTGCTCAGTATCACAACGGAGTCTGAAATTTGTGCACGGTATGGCGATACACACTCCTATCATATGGGATACTTGGCGAAAAGTGGTTGCCCTGGTAGCACCTCTGCCTATCCCTTCGGAGATAAATGCATGATGTGTGTATATTAATCAAAAAGGTCATTTCTAATTTCGAATGCTGTACAGTTTCATACAGTGTACTAATTCCATACAGCCAAGAGTTTGCAGAATAAAAGAAAACACGAGCATCATAAAGTAAATGATGTAGGGAAGGCCGATAGTCGTAAGCATGATGTAAGATTTATCGCACGCGCCATTGTCCAGGAATTTTCCAGTAGTAAAAGCGTTTTTCTATTACCTCGTAAATAGTAAACGTGTGTAAGGAAAGTATTTAGTTTGGTTCCGTATATTTATTGAGATAGGCCAGAATGATTGAAGAGATGTAATGTTGGGAGATCTAGAGACGCAATAAGTGCCGTATCCTTATAAAATAAAATCATGTTAATTCTAAAGGCCTAAACCCTTTCAGTTGTGGAGGAGGCCCGTGCTCAGCAGTGGGCAGTATATAATACAGGGCTGGTATGCTGGTATGGTATGATATATTAATTCAAAATAGGAAATACATTAGTCTTAGATAATTCTGAGTTTTGCTGCCTTAAGGGTAGAATCAAACCTGCGAAATCCATCTCAGTCCGTTTTACATCCCGCTAAGCAATGAGTCCTCCACGGAATATAATTCTTAGCGCCTGTTTTAAGTCGTGTGAGTAAATGCTTGTCTTCAATTATAAGACGACTAAATTCACGCTGCCAACTATGCCCACAAAAATAAGTAATAGTAATTAAATTAATTTATGCAGACAACATTTAGGGCCTGATTAACAAGTATCAAGTACATTTTTCTCTGAGAGTTATCTTATTAAACAGTTCATGTAGATAGTACTCATTTTATTTCAGTTTATTTGTGAGCATAGATTAGTCTGACTTTTGTGTTAGGTCAGCTTATACATTTATGTGATGAGTAGCATTTACTCAGAAGTTGTGTTGCTCGAAGTATAATACGTAAAGTAGCAGATGATATTTTCTTGAAGACTGTAAAATAGACTTTAAGGTATAATAATAACAATAAGCCCGCAGGGGCCGCTTTGTGGCGAGCCGACGGTGAGTGGCGACACCGCGTACCCCGATTCCATGGGGGCTAAATGAGACCCCCTGCCCTTGGCTTGTCTTAACTGGCCGGCTAAGGGTGGAAATCGCAAGAGCTAAGAACCTGAGCTCCAGGGTGGAAGTGCTCAAGCTGCGTAATAGCGAGGAAACCCGCTCCGGGACGCGTCAGCGACCCGCGATGGTGAAATCGGTGCACACCTCTCGACACCCTTTAGCCACCCACACCGATGTTGCGTCCTTGGCATGCGCCACTTTTTGGGATGCCCATCTAGTGGGGGGGCAAGTCACCGTCTGCCTTGATTACAAATGATTGAGACATTTTTCTTGGCAGGCGTCCCGTTGTCTCAATCAATAGCCCAGCAACCAGTCCAGCTAGATCCCATCCATAGACCCGGTATAATTCCCATCTTCTCCGCAATAGTCCTTGCACCTTGCGGGGCTGTCTTTTGCTGTATTTCCATAAGTACAGACAGAGAGAGTACCTACAAGGTGTACACACCCCAACTAGAGTAATGTATCTTAAAGGGGCCTCTACGTGTTGGATCCATATCCCCACGCAAGCCTTCCAAAAGGACCGGCCTTCGTGCCGTGATTTCCCGCAGGAAAGATACAACATAATAATAATAATAAGCTTTATTTTCCTTACACATAGTTTACATTAATTCTAAACATTATTTGTAGTGTTAGTATTATATTATTCTAGTTTGTTAGTATATGTTATTAAACTATGTTAACGCGTTTTGTTGTAAGGACCGCTCTGGCGGTGAAAGCCTCCTCCATTTCCTTCCATTTTGCCCTGTCTCTTGCCAGTCTGCTCCAGGTATTTCCCACCGTGGCAACTATGTCATCGCTCCATCTTTTGAATGGCCTTCCTTTCCGTCTTTTCTTGTGAATAGGGTACCAATTAGTGACAATTCTGGACCATTTGTTCCCTGGTGATCTTTGGACATGCCCAGCCCATTTCCATTTTTGGGTCATTATGATTTTTGCTATGTCTTTTATCTTGGTAATTTTCCTGACGTCTTCATTTCTCACTTTATCGCTTAGCTTAATGCTCAGGAGACTCCTTTCCATACTATTTTGGCACACTGTGACCTTATGAGTCTGTTTTGTTGACAAAGGCCATGTTTGGGAAGCGTAAGTGAGACAGGGCACTAAACATGTCTGCATAGCTTTAGTTTTCAGTGTAACTGGTAGATTACTCTTGAATACCTCCTTCATAGCCCAATACTTGTTCCAGGTTTTTTTGATTCTTCGCTCTACCTCTTTATCATTGCATGACTTGAAGGATATTAAATGTCCCAAATAAATATAGTCTTCGGCGTATTCGATTTCTGTTGAGTCTGACTTTATAATTATGGTTTGCCTATTTGTCAATAACTTGGTTTTCTCCCAGTTAATTTCTAGACCTATTTTTCTGCTTTCTTTGCTGAGTGACTGTATCATGAATTCCATTTCTTTTGGGTCTTCCGAGAGCAGTACTATGTCATCTGCGAAACGCAAGTGCGAGAGGCGGTTTCCATATATGTTAATCCCTTTATCTTCCCAGTCAAGTGTTCTGAATATTTCTTCGAGTACTGCAATGAAGAGTTTTGGAGATAAGGGGTCGCCCTGTTTCACTCCTCTTCCAATTTCAAAGGCTGAGCCATGCTTATTTATTTTAATTCTAGCGTTACTTTTGTTGTATATTTCCTTCAATATATTGATATAGTCATGGTTCACTCCTTGCTTTGATAGAGCTCGCCAAATTGCACTGTGGGATATAGAGTCAAATGCTTTGCTATAGTCAATAAAGCATATGTAGAGAGGTAGGTCGTATTCGTTATATTTTTCAATGACAAGTTTCAAAGTATGGATGTGATCTGTTGTCGAAAACCCCTTTACAAAACCTGCCTGTTCTACTGGCTGGTGTTCATCTAAGATACTAGTAAGACGTCGGAGTAGAGTCGATGCAAACACCTTGTAGACGCACGACGTGAGGCTGATTGGTCTGTAGTTTGATATTGATTTCGGGTCTCCTTTTTTGAAAAGCAAAACGATATCTGAGCACGTCCACTGTTTAGGTATTTCTTTTGTTGATAGTATTAAATTGAATAGGTTTGTTAGTGGTGAAGTCAGAGCGTTTGTACCGGCAATTAGCATTTCGTTTGTAATACCATCAGATGCTGGGCTTTTTTCGGGTTTTAATAACTTTAACGAGCATTCGATTTCATTTACATTAAATATTGGTACTTCGTCATTGTTTTGAGAAACTCTTTCCTCGGCTAGTTTTTCCTGGTTTGTGATATCTCGTGATGCATACAGTTGCTGGTAAAAGTTTGTGGCTATTTGCATGATCCCATCTCTGCTCGTAACTGTGGTTTTTTCCTCGTTTTGAAGCTGGTTCATCACGTGTTTTGAGTTGGTTAGATATTTATACGCTCTTTTAACTGCTCCAGATTTTCTGATGTGATTTTCTATATTATTGACTCTATATTGTCTCATATTTTTCTTAATCTGTTTATTTATTTGTCTATATAACTTGTTAAGTTGAGATTTTTCACTTTTTGTTTTATTGTGCTTGTTTTTTAAGTAGTGTCGTTGTTGACTAAGTTCTATAATTTCTGTTGTTATTATTGCTTTCTTCCTGTTGTTATAGTTTGATGATGCAAACTTGATGCTAGTACGTTCAGCGCTCTGTAAGATTGTATTCTCTATAATGTCGTAGTAGTTCTGCACAGATGTTGTCGGGTCTGGCTCTATGAATTTGTTGATTTCTGCGGTGTATATTTCGTAGTCAATTTGTTTTCGTGCTGTTGTAGAGAAGTTTTTACGTGGTAGGTGCCTGCGCTCAATATTGATTGTTATTCTAACCATGCGGTGGTCACTTGGGTGGTGTATGCTATTTATCACACTGCAGTTTTCTATAATGTTCGGTTTGTTTGTGGCAACGAAGTCTATTTCGTTTCGAGTATAACCATCTGGTGACAGCCAAGTCCATCTCAGTTTTGTGGGTTTTCTGAAGAGCGTGTTAGCTATTTTCAAATTATTCTGACGGCAGAATTGAACAAATCTTTCACCTCTCTTATTTCTTTTACCGTATCCGTAGCTGCCCATGACTCTGTTCTCACCTTCTGCTGGTTGCCCAATTTTGGCATTCATGTCCCCAAGAAATATAAAATTTGGGTTGCTTTTTTCTAATAATGTATCTAGGCTGGTGTAAAACTCTTCTATTTCTTTTTCGCTTGCTTTTTGGGTAGGTGCGTAGGTTTGACCGATACTATATAGTTTCCCATGCAGCTTGATGTGAATTAAAGCGACTCTATCTGTTATACCGATAAAATCAAGGACCTCTACTGACAGTTGTTTTTTAACTAGGAAGCCTACTCCGTATTTGCCTTTGGTGTGGCCGTAATTGTAAAGGTAGTAATCGTCTCTGTCCTCTATTGTAAAACCTTGTCGTCTCGTTTCGCTGATGCCTATTATATCCCATTTTAGTGATGATATAGCGTTCTCCATTTCCAGTATTCTTGATTCATTTGCTAGGGACCTTACATTGAGGGTGGCAATGTAGAGCTTATTATTTTTTCTTGTTTTAGTTATTGGAGGGTTGTAGTCTTTCGCCCCCGCGGTGACCAGCCGTATTGGGGGACGTAATTCGTTTTTTCTTTGTAAGTTTTTGGTGCTTGTTCGACTTGCGAGACTTTAAGGTACATGATTATATTATGCTAGTGCAAGCCTTAATCCTTCCGTTATTCGACTATGGCGATGTGTGCTTTTTGGACCTGAATGCAGATCAACTCAATAAACTCGACCGTCTTCTCAATAACTGCATTCGATTCATTTTCAATCTTCGCAAATACGATCACGTGTCTATCTATCGCTCTCAACTGAAGTGGTTACCAATTCGTGAGCGACGAAAATGGCGTGCACTCTCAACACTATTTTCACTTCTCAAGTCTCCTTCTCAACCTTCCTATCTATCTCTCCACTTCCAATACCTTGGTGGTAACCACAATAAGAATCTTCGCTCCTCAAATAATCTTCTTCTCAAATGTCCTCCACATACCTCCGACTTCATCCACTCTTCTTTCCACGTTCAGTCCATTCTCCCGTAGAACGCGCTCCCTTCCGAAATAAGATCTACCACTACGCGGGTTGGTTTTAAAACAAGGGTTCGAAGACTGCTCCTTGATAGTTTGGCAGAATCTTCTCAACAGGTCAGATAATATTATATATTTAATATATGTATGTATGTATATACCTAATACTTATCTATACCTATTTATGTTTTGTTGTATTTATTTTTTCTATTTTATCAATAGGTATGTAATTGTGTTATTTTATAGTATTATTATTATTGTAACTATTGTATTTATAAAAATATTATTAGTATTTATTATGTTAATGTTTTGTCCACTACCTTTTCACATTGTGTACACCTACCTTGTTTGTCTCTGCACCACCTGAAGGTTGGCTGGTAGAAAATGCCTTCGGCATTAAGTCCGCCTTTATACTCGTTGTATAGAAAGTGTAAATAAATAAATAAATTATAGATTCTTAGTAACAACGTACGGAACTCCAAAACCGCTATTACATCGTAAATAGTAAACCGGTCTTAATCCTGAAAAAAGCTTTTAATATCGCCGAGTCAATGTCCAGCCGAAACGTTACAATTTATTTGGGCGGGTTTATAGCCGCGGGGAGAGCACACACTGCTACACACCGCCGCGCACCGCCTCACACAGTTACAATCCGCTACACCCCGCTAAACGGCGTCTGTCCACTGAAGGGGAGAGAAAATTGTTAACTCATATATCAGGTGTTAGAATTGTATGAGAGACTTCGGGTAAATGGAATCATTAGTTAGTTTTTTTCGCCTACCTGACGAAAACTTTCCTTTGAAGAGCCAATCCTGTGAAAATCGTGATAGAAAGCCACGTAAACTGTTGCTGAACCAGGAACAGAGTCAAAAAGAAATCTCTGAAGGTGACTTGGACACCTCGTATACAAAGGCGACTAGTTCATATCACACCATAAAAGACCTACGCTGAGTTTCTTGGTGCTTCTTCTCAGGTCAGTGGGCTTTTCCGAAGCACTGGTAGAATCTTTTAGATGATAAAAATATTGTAAAAAATGACGTGTAAAAGTGCCCTTAGGGGCCTAATTACTGAATAAATGATTTGAATTTTAATTTGAATACATACACCTTCGGCGTACCTGGTAGGTTTCAGTACATTTCTAATCTATCGCACTATGGCAAGGAGCATCAGCGGTGGCGTTCGTCCAAAAAAAATATCTCTGTATGGGTACCCTGTCGAATCCCACCATTACATCTCGTTAAGATCAGGAGGCAGGACTATGCGTCACCGATATTCCTTCGTCCTGTCAGTTTCCCGGTGTGTATGCCCCCTTACCCACCACTAAAGCCCGGCCAGACGACCGTTAAATGTTTTATCGTCTCTGCCTACACGGCGTTTTAACCGCTTTATTGCTTAGGGCCTGTTTACACTGAGCGTTAAATTGTTCGGTTCTATCGTTACTTTAGCGCGGTCCCCAAACGATTGTGCTAATTTTGAGAGACATTAAAGGTATTTCTAGCCTTTTTTTAATGGTAGTGTATGAGGGATGTGAACCAGGAGGTTTTAATTTTTAGGTAGGGTAACATTTCTGAGTGGGTTTTTTTTTGTATTTTATACTATTTGTCATTTGACCCGGAGATTCCTACATTCCGGCATTCCAAACTGCTCTACATAATTAATTTATTTTATTAAAACGTACAGTTATACACACACACACACACGCCTCAAGAATTCCCTTTCCTCTTAGTATTATTTAGCGCAAGAAAACTTTCGCTTGATTAAGAAATGGAAGTGACAAAGACGAAGTAAATTGAGGCAGAAAATTACGCTCTTCAATGGCTCTGTGAACCCAACCTTTTTTGATTATAGACTTTATTTAGTAGACTTTGGAGAGGTGACAGATGTTCCCTAAAACTTAGACTATCTAGAAAGGACGCGCCATGTGCTTATTGAATCAAAAAAAAAACACTTTCAATGTAACTACTACATAGAAAGTGCAATACACATACTTTTACCGTGTTGTGTCGTTATGAAGGCACACAAAAATCTTAAACACTTGTCTGTTTTACTCACATTATACTTTCAAATAGAACAGTTTTTATGACCGTGTGCATGAGCATTTGATCTTATACTTAGTCATAAAAAAGATCATATTAGCCGCGTCCTTTATATATTGTCTAAGTTAAAATATTATGTAAGTTCACGCATTTATCCGTGAAGGGTAAGGCAGAGGTGCGTTTAGTGCTCCTTTATTTACCTGACTGCCTCGGTGGCGTAGTTGTATTGCGTACGCGTTACGAGTACGATTTGCGCGCTGAGGTCCTGGGTTCGAATCCCGGGTCGAGCCAAAAAACATTGTGACTGGGTTTTTACATCTTAAAAAAAAATACTCAGTCGCAGGCCGAAGCTCGGAGTCAGGAAGTTGGCGGTGTGATACCCCCGTGCCTCGGAAAGCACGTAAAGCCGTTGGTCCTGCGCCTGATCTCTCTCCGGTCATGTCGGATTGCCGTCTCACCGGACTATGAGAGTGAAGGAATAGCGAGTGCACCTGTGTATTGCGCACACACTTGTGCATTATAATATCTCCTGCGTACCTGGCTGATCTCCGTTGAGATTGGCCGCCGTGGCCGAAATCGGCTAGGAGGATTGCATTTGCATTTACCTGAACTCGTATCAGTCCCATGATTCACACATTTCGACCCATGTTTTCTCAAATGCAAATTTAAAACTTTATGGCCCCATTTAGGAATCGAAGACAAAGCCGAACGGAGCTGAGAGCAGGGACTATGTATTTAATCAATGGTGTTTTTATTTCACCTGACCCAGTTGTAATGTGGGGTCAACACAACACACTTTTTAAGCATCATGCAGTAACAATTGGGTACTATTTTTAAATCTAGTAGTTTGCCTGACACCATCTTCTTTGTAGATCTGATCCCAGAAAAAATTAAAATTAAAATACCATTTTTTCCCAGTCTGGGAATCGAATCCAAGTCCTCCGATTCCATAACTACGAGACTAAAGAGGCTTGAAGTACTATAAAACGTCACATTATTGAACATATGTAATAATATTACGTATACTGTTCAATATACTGTGATAATATCTATCATAGACGTCTTTATGACACAGACACCTATATCTACATTAGATTCGGCCACAAGCGCACTTCATTACCCCATTATGAGGCATAAATAAACTCCATTATGGTATTTGATGGCGAGCACACGGTTTTACGATACTGTCTGTGTAGACTAGTGGTAGAACGCGGTTCTTATTGCTATATTATGCTTGTAGAATAATGTATAACTTTGATCATTCGCGTGGTGGCCGGGGACCATGACGTCTCCTGTCAATTAAGCGGAAATCGTTTTGACGCACCTACGCATAGGGCAATGTGACCCCCAAAGTATCGCGAACAGATTTTCTTTATAGAAAAGAGGGCAAACTAAGGAAGTACATAAACTATTGGCTTATTATCATAATAACCTATAGAATAAAACTAGAGGAATCGATCATATATTATCAGGTTTTAAATGAGGTATTGGTGGTAGGTCTTTCGTATGCGAGGGGCCGTCTAGGTACCACCGTAATGTCTATTTCTACCGCAGCAGTGTCCATGCACTGTGTGTTCCAGTTTGAAGGATATTATAGCCTTCGAGCGAACTGGAGTGCCACGCAGGGTTTTGTAATTCATAGTTCTGGATGGTGTTGCTACTGTTTATGGGCGGTTATATCGCTTACCATGGACCGGGTGGCATGCTCGTCTCGTCATCTAAAAAAAAAACCACTGATACCGAAAAATTAGTTAACATTACATATACACCTAATGATTACCAATTTTGGACTAATATTTTTTTTTATGGCATTTAATGACGAGACGAGCATGCCGTTCGCCTGATGTTAAGCGATACGACCACCCATAAACAGTAGCATCACCATCCAGCGCCTTGAGTTACAAAGTACTGTGTGGCACTCCACTGCGCTGGTCATCCTGAGACATAACATGTTAAGTCTCACTAAGTCCTGTAGTTACAGTGGCTACAATGTCCTTCAAACCGAAACACAACAGTGCATGCACACTGCTGCTTGGCGGTAGAAATAGACATTGCGGTGGTACCTACCCAGACAGACTCTTACATATGAGAGACCTACCACCAGTAAAAAATTGCTAGCTAAGCGATATAAATACATGAACAAATCATCGGTTAATGCAGGACTTGGTCTATCTGTTTATCAAATTTCTTCCAAGTCTAATCCGCGGTTTAGTTAAATTTATACTTGTCTATAAAAGTAGGAAGGTTAAATAAAATTAAATTAATTGAAAGTAGCATTGAATTAATATCATTCTATTCATACCTATAGAACTCAATTCGAAAATTGCCTTTGCACTTGATTTATTCGAAATTGTATGAATTGGAATAAAATAAAAACCATTTCCAATATTGAATGAACATTCTGAACTAAATGTACTTTCATATTCGACGACGAGTCAGCAGTGTCAGCGATGAAATGGGATATTCGTTCTTTGCAACGAGACAAATTTTATTTGCAATTATTTGTATCTGGTGAGAATGTGGAACGGGAAGTTTTAAAATCTAATCATAAACATAGATTATTGATCATAATATATTAATATGGAATAAATAAATTAATCCTCCTAGCCAATTTCGGCCACGGTGGCCAATCTCAACGGAGATCAGCCAGGTAAGCGGGACATATTATAGTACAAAATTGTGTGCGCAATACACAAGTGCACTCGCTATTCCTATACTCTCATAGTCCGGTGAGACGGCAATCCAACATGATCAGAGAAAGATTAGGCGCAGGATCTTCCGGACGGCTTTACGTGGTTCCCGAGGCACGGGGGGGTCTCACGACGCCAACTTCCTGACTCCGAGATGCGACTGAGTAATTTTAAAGATGGGAAAACCCAGTCACAATGTTTTGGCTCGACCGGGGATTTGAACCCAGGACCTTAGCGCGCAAACCATACTCGCAACGCGTACGCAATACAATTACTACCCCGAGGTAGTCATAACGAGACAAACAAGGCGTTCGCATGATGGTAAGAATCACGACTGCCCAAAAACTGTAAAACATCCAAACTTTGATCTACAAATCATTACATTGCATTTAGAGTCTTAACCAGCACTAAAAAGTTCCCTGATTTCATCAATTTCTTTCTTAAGTAACATGCATTGTTAATTATCAGGGCGGTGACTTAAAAAAGGCCCTCAGCCAAGTCACCACGACGCCTCCCGTACAGCGCGAGGCCCTGGACGGTTACCTAGTTCACTTCCGCCTCCACCACTGATTGCACTGCACTGCTTACTCTAAGGGCCTTATCCATAAACAGTTTATAAACCCACTTTTGTTATCGAATGTTTTGTCTTCTTCGAACGAATTTTGTATTGAGTTTGGAGGAAGAAGACAAAACATTCAATAACTAAAATATGTTTATAAACTATAACAATAAGGTCGTAAGAATTTAGACATTATTGTGTCTCAAATGGTCAATAAGACTGGCTACAATTCTTCATACCGGTACATAGCAGATCTTAAGTAGAAATGGATATAAAATACTTTTCAGACGATCTCTCGCATGCATCACATATTGACAACTCCTTACAAAATATCTTTATTTGCTAGTATGGTCGGGACAATATATCTCAATATAGTCAATTTATTACAAGAAGACATCCAATATTGACAACACAGCAGTTTTGCAATAAAGTTTATTACTAGATAGGTGTTTCTCGCAGCTCCCTTTCAAGATATTTCGCGGAATTTTGCCCGTAGTCTGGAATTTGTGCTTTTGCACATCATGCGACGGTATACATACTGCGAAAAGTAGGTGGCGCCTCTGCCCATACCTATTCGTGGATAAAAGGTGTGTGTGTGATACATTACAAGGAAATGACGCAAAAAAACATTTTGCTCAGTTCCATTAATTTTGAGGGACAACTCACGCTTAGCTAAAATTACTATGCCCAAACTGTTTACATAGAAAAAAAGAACGGGTTGCACTCCGGGAGTGCTGGCAGAAGTGAAAACTTGAACATTAACGTTGTGCATTTTTGAATATTTTGGAATGGTTAGGGAACAATTTCGCACGAATTGCTTTATTTATCAGTATAAAAGTACTAGCATTTATTTGGTTAAATACAATATTTATTTATTGCGGTATCGTCCAGGATTGAGTGTCGCCATCTAGCAGTATTATTGGGCGCCATCTGCTAATTGTCGATACCTCTGCACTTTGATGTCCGATGGATGAGTGTCGGGTCATCTAGTTGACTACTTAATGTAGTAGTTCCCAGCTAATATTGATAGGTGGTGGTGTTGTTAATTATGCCGCCACGGATAAATGTCAGAAATGCAATGGTCATCACAGCCAAAGTAGAATAAATCAAAATTTGAAAAAAGATTGTAACGTTCGATTCTTTTGTACTCATGCCGTGCCAACGCTGGCGAAATAGCTTCTACGCAATGTGTTTAAGGTTCATATTAGATTAGTAAAGGTTGGTTTTAATGACGTTAATAAATAAAAATGCACTCGTTTCAAGAATTATAGCTTCTACGCATTGTATTTAAGGTTAATATTAGTAAGGGATGGTTTTAATGACGTTAATAAATAAAAATGCACTCGTTTCAAGAATTATAGCTTCTACGCATTGTATTTAAGGTTCATATTAGTAAAACCTCCGCATGCATTTTCGTCAGATTCGGTCACGTGATCTTGACGCGAGTACGCGAGTTTAACATTTTATACCCATCCCAAGAAAAGTGCTCAACGCTGCTAAAGAAGTTTTCACTTCAAAAATATTGTTCCTAACTCAGTTTAAGGAGTGTATAAGGAGTATAGATAAGTTTGCTACTACTTCTGTAGTTATAAAGCCCTTGAACAGCTTTAAAGGGATCCGTAACAACGGTCTGAAGTGCGAGGGATGTACGAAAACTCTACAATGAGTGTCGGCTGTACCGTTGGGAGAGCCATCGAACTGCGTACAAACACTCGCGGCCTCTTGTGACAGTAATGGGGTAGATCGGGTACAAGTACTACATTTCGCAGGATTACAATTTTTTTAAGATAAATAATTTTTTGCAGCGTTTTGTATTCAGTAAGCTATGAACGATTTAAGGCATTTTTGATGTAATTATGTTTATGATGTAGGACGGTGAAGGAAAACATCGTAAGGAAACCTGCATACCTGAGAATTCTCCATAATCGAATCCTTAAATCGAATTCCTAATAACAGAATACTAATCTATAATATTCTAGACAGCAGATATTCAGTTTCTAATGCTCAGTAATACCTAACCTGTTTGTCTATTTTCAGCGCCAAGACGCAGTGTGCCTATACAGTTGTGTTTTAAAGAACATTGTAGCTAGCGTAATTACCTACAGGGCATTTCAGACTTAACATCCTATGTCTCAAGGTGACGAGCGCAGTAGAGTGCCGCGCAGTACTTTGTAGTGAAAGGTTCTGTATGGTATTGCTATCATTTATGGGCGGCCGCTTACCATCGGACCAGCCGTATGCTCATGTCGTCATCGAACTGCAATAAAAATACTTGTTACCATGTTAACTGCCTCGGTGGAGTAGTTGTATTATGGTATGACTGCAATGCTGTGGTCTCGGGTTCGATCCCCGGGTCGGGCAAAGTGATATTGGATTTATTCAGTATCAGCCCGGATTTTGTGCCCGATATGGCGATAGGCTCGCCCCCTATCACATCATGTGAAGGAATACGCACGGCTAAAAGTGGGTGCACTAGTTGCGTTTCTCCCTACCCCTTCGGGGACAAAAGGCGTGAGTGTGTGTGTGTTGTTACCATGTTCTTGAAATAGGTATACTGTACTTATATACTAATCCTATTAGTAATTAGTATATTCTATCCTTAGAATCTCACAAAACTTATCAATAAATATGTAATATTCTTCCATAACATAAACCACTTAACTTGCATGATGTTCTTGTGTATTTTGTCATACTCAATCACTCAGTGTCTGTAGAAAGTGTCGAAAAACTAGATCGAAGTGCTTATTCCTAGATATTATTTTTCCTTTCCACTTTAATAAAAATATAGTTTATACTCTGAATAATGATATTTTCGTATATATTCTCCTTAAGTTTTTAATACATCAATGCTTTAAGTAAACATAATCAAATGAAAATATAATACGTCGTAACTTATAAATAATATAGCTTTTCAATATTTTTTTATAATCTTTGCAGTTTCAAAAGTAACCTGTAAAAACTTAACCTCTTTATAGTTAAAACAATTAAACGAATTGAACAACTTCATCTTTTTAATGTCGGTTAATAATAAATATTTAATATTGAACATGGTTTGGTACAAATAGTTTGATAATGAGTAGATATAATGCAGTGTAAATTGTTCAGTTACTGTGAAATGAAGTAAAACCGCACGTGAAAATTGATCCATTATTTATCGAGGCACAGCAACGTAGAAATTATAATAGAATTTATGTGATGTAAATTTTTTTTTATTGCATTGAATGACGAGACGAGCATGCCGTTCGCCTGATGGTAAGCGATACGACCATCCATAAACAGTAGCAACACCATCCAGCATCTTGATTTACAAAGTACTGTGTGGCATTCCACTGCGCTCGTCATCCTGAGACATAAGATGTTAAGTCTCATTATGTCCAGTAGTTGTACTGGCTACAATGTCCTTCAAACCGAAACACAACAGTGCATGCACACTTTTGCTTGGCGGTAGAAATAGACATTACGGTGGTACCCACCCAGACGGCCTCTTACATAATGAGAGACCTACCACCAGTAAAGATGAAACTGGGGCGGATTTAATTTCGTAATTTTAACGTATGTTCTAGATAGAGACCATCCCACCCTTACACACCCGCCACTGCAACTCCTGTAAACCAGGAGCAGCAGTGGCACTCATTTTATGACACCGAGCGGTGAAGCTTGGCGAATCTCAGGGAACTTTAATCTGTCTTTAATCCGCAACGACATTAATCAAATAGAAAGATAGGAAAGAGTTGGAAATTTTAATTGTCCACTTCACTTCATGGCCAAGCGAGAGAAAAAAATAATAAACTAAGGAGGTATTGTGACCTCAAGTATAGAGACGTTTACAACTAGAAAAGCCAGTTTTAAAGTATGTTTTAGATAGTATAATAACAGGCTGTATTAAATCCTACTTTTGGGCACTTCATCTGCTACTGAGAAGGTTTAGGCCTTAGCCCACCACGCTGGCCTGGTGCGACTTAGCAGACTTCATACCTTCGAAATTATGTAGAATTCTTAGGTATGTAGGTTTGCTCACGATTTTTTCCTTCGCTGTTGAAGCGGACGATAATTGACAACACACTTAACTTGGAAAGGTCAGAGGTGTGTGCCTTGGGTTTTGAACTTGCGGACCTTCGTTTCGGCAGTCCGTTCTTTTCTCGACTAGGCTATCCAAACACCTGTATAAAATATGTTAATGATTCAAAGTTCTTAAACATTATCTAAAGAGAAAAAATCAGCGTCCATAAAATCTCTCTGTAGTGGTCATAATTGGATGTACCGCATTTAGAGCGGATTATTTGTCTCCACCAGTTTCTGTTCATCGCATCTTCAACTAATTTATGTTACTTCGTGGCAGACGAGTCCTTAATCTGGTCTGTCCATCGGGTTGGTGCTCTGCCTCAAGAACGTTTACCTTCGTCCACAAAATAATAATTGTTTAATAGAGTGAAATGGTGTTGGTGATCAAAGAATTCAAACTTTGATGAAACAAAATTGCCAAATAACAATTTTTTTATCAATCTGATCGCATACTTCACAGGATCTCCTACTGGGCTAATCTGAAGATTACTTCAAATGTTTATTAAAATCACTCCAGCCGTTTTAAAATTTATGCGGAACATACATACAGACATAATAATGTATAATATATCGTTGAGAGGTGGACAGACGACTTGATAAAGGTAACAGGAACATGCTGGCTGCGTTTGACAGATCGGTCTAGAAATCTTTAGGAGAGGCCTATCAGCAGTGGACATCATGAGGTTCATGATGATGATATCGTTGAGCAAAGAGCATTTTGGCCATTTTTTTCCAAACAGGGAAATCCAAACAAGTGGAGTTGCTATTAGCTTTGTAGCTCTTATAAACTTAACAAAACCATTTATTTTTATCACAAACAACCCTTTACGTATTTTTAAAAGCAATTTTTCCCGTTATTCAGTTGTTTTTCCAATCGCGTTAAAACGAAGCGCTTTGATTAGGCATTGAGTTATCGATCGTCTCCTAATTTCAGGCATCGGATAACGTAGTGATTGTGTTATAATCTAAATGGTAAAACACAAGTTAAATATAAACATAAGGACTGCCTCGGTGGTGTAGTTGTGTTACGGTACGACTGCAATGCTAAGGTCTCGGGCTCGAACGCCGGGTCGGGCAAAGTGATATTGTATTTTTCTATTCAGTAGCAGTCCGGAGTCTGGAACCCAATATGGCGATAGGCTCGCACCCTATCACATCATGGGATGGAATACGCACGACGAAAAGTGGGTGCATTAGTTGCGCACCTGCCTACCCCTTCGGGAATAAAAGGTGTGTGTATGTGTGTGTGTGTTTGTTTAAAACATAAGCTTACGGTTTTATTACCGAAGGGTTCGGCAGAGATGGGACTAATGCTTCCGCATTTTATCAAGATGGGTAAGATCATAATGTGAGAAAGGGCGAGTCCATCGCCATTCCTGGCTCAAATTCCCAAATTAAAAACGACATGTTTGTCTCTTCGATTTAAAAATCATAGATTTATATTGCTCGTTCAGGGAATTGAAATCAGTATCTCATTAATACCATAACTATGCTACAACACGCACTACTTGGTCAAATAAGTCTATTGTTTTTAATAAATTGTTTAACTTTTTTATGGTGATATATGTACACAGAGCAGTACATATATCGGCATATTTAACAGTAGACCAATTGAGATATACTCTACTCGATAATACCGACATTCTTAGTACTATGCATAAAACCTGTTCGTACTAAGCACAAAACATACTTAGTACTAAGCACATTCACAGCGGGTTAGCCTCGCGCGCCGATCTGCTATTTTTGGCGGGGCTCATTATTTCGCACGGGTAAATCACCCGCGTCAGGGTGACAGGGTGACATATTTGTTTATTATTATAGTATTGAATTAAGCTCGTTAAAGGTTAAAGGTATCGTTCAAGGTGGTTTAAAATGATCCTTATTAATATAATATTATTATGTGTGTGTATTTGTGTATTTGTTATCTATTTGTAATTATATGTATGTATTTGTCACAATATATTCTGTCTTGTACAGTGTACATCTCAAATGCCCTTTATTTTCCTATCCCTGTTCCCTTCATGCTACGGTTGTCTGTAAAAAAATGCTTCGAGTGATAAAACCGCCAATTGTACTCTATTTCTAGTGGACATACTGTATTTTTCTAAGGTATGTGTACGATAAAATATTATAAATAAATAAATAATAATTACTAGCTTCTGCTCGCGGCTTCATCGATGTGAAAGAGCTTTTCTGAAATAAAAGTCCCGCTATATATTTTCCTGGAATAAAAAAAAAATGTCCTTACCATGGTCTTAAACTTATCTCCATACCAAATTTTATCAAAATCCGTCTCTTAGTTTTTGATATTTTCACGGACAAACGCGTCTTGGGGGACTTTGTTTTATAATATGTAGTGATTGCATATTTTGTATTTCCTAGTTCTAGTGATTCAAACCCCACTTCAAGGTTCTCATCCTATAAGCATCTAAACTAACGACGCGACTTACGCTCAGTTTATTTCTCTTAACAAGCCTTTGTATCCATTGTCTTTATTTTAACAGTATTCATCCAATTGTTTCCACAATGAAAATCATTAATCAAGTCATTGTCATCGGGTGTATCTGAGTACTCCATTAAAGTGATAAATCTTTGAATCCAGCCTACCTAGTTTATTGCTGTAATAAGTGAATGGAAATCTATAGAAAATACTTTTGAGTCCTTTGGTATGTTTTTTTTTTTCGGTTTTGTCGTTTTTTTACGGTTAATATCTATTCCTAATATATCAAATAAATTATTAATCCGGTTTCAAACAAGCCGGCATAATTGTGTCGACTAGCAAGGGATAATGATCTCTAGGCAGCGAGATAGAGAGAGTCTATCTTATAGAGAGATTCGCTTTTACAAAATTATCATGGTCATAATATTTTAAACAATTAAAAAAGATGCTCCTATTTTTTACTTTCAACATACTTAATATTATTATTTCTTTACAAATGATATTTCTACAAACACCTATAACCGGTACATCGCAGTGGCTCTACAAGCCACAAATTACCCTCTAATTCTTCATACTTTTAAACATTATGCCGTTGCCATGGTTACGATGACGCCATTCGAACAATCCATCACTTTGGCCCAACTTCAATGCCCGGGAGTTGGAAAAACTACTTCCTAATATAGTTTTAATAGAGCTCGTGACACTCGGATATTAGTCCGTTCTTATGATATAAAGTGTCAGCACTCAATGATAATGTAGGGACGTATCGGAGAAATCATTTTTAAAATGTATTTTTCTGAGTAAAAGTTCAACTGTAATCGTGTATTTTACCAGATTTGGAAGAAGCAAGCAAGCTACCAGCCCTGTATTAGGTACCACTGCTGAGCACGGGCCTCCGTGCTAGTAGAGTCATAGAAAATGAGATGCTTTGTACCCAAACCACTAAAACGTCATTGTACAAATGATTTACAGATTGGTATTATAAATCAAATCCTCCGCAAATGCAGTGCCGTGTTTTTTTTTATTTGAACGCAAAGTCTGCAAGTTGACTTTTTAATATCCATTAAAATTAAAATGCATATCTGCTTAAAATGGCGGCCATTCGTCGTTAAAAGTCGGGGACAAAAAAAGTGAGCCATATTAAACAGTACGAGAGGATACTAAATTCCCGTATACATTTTCGCGGGTAGTTTCCTATTTTTATGGTTTTTTTATTACACCTAATATACTAGACCGTAAAGTAGAGTGGGATGTCTAGATGCCTTTATGTTTAAGACATTCTAATAAAATTTTGTGGTGCATAAATAAACCTGGGACGTATTTTTGACAATAGAATAAAGAAAAATAATTATCCAACCAACCAAATCAAACCAGCCCTGTATTATATACTGCCCATTGCTGAGCACGGGCCTCCTCAATAATTGAGAGGGTTTTTAGGCCTTAGTCCACCACACTGGCCTAGTGCGGGTTGGCGGACTTAACATACCTTTGAAATTCAGAGAACTTCTCAGGTATGCAGGTTTCCTCACGATGTTTTCCTTCACCGTTAAAGCGAACGATAATTCATAAAGAATACACACATAAGTTTTTATAAAAGTCAGAGGTGTATGCCCTTGGGTTTTGAACCTGCTGACATTTGTCTCGGCAGTCCGTTCCACTCCCAACTACGCTATCGCCGCTTTTTAACAACACAATAGAAACGTCTTTTATATATTTAATATAGCTGTTGCCCGCGGCTCCGCCCGCGTGAATGAGTTTTCCCGGGATAATAGTCCCGCTTTATATTTTCCCGGTATAAAAAGTAGCCTAAGTTACTCCTTATTACATCAGCTACCTGCCAATAAAAGTCCCGTCAAAATCGGTCCAGCCATTTCAGAGATTAGCCGGAACAAACAGACAGACAGAAAGACAGACAGACAGACAAAAATTGAAAATAAAAATTTTTGGTGTATGTACCGAATATATATCCATATACATGTAGTAAAAAACGGTTATTTCAATATTACAAACAGACACTCCAATTTTATTTATATGTATAGATGTATAGATAACAAAATAAAATTAAACACCTTATAAATACTAACAAGATAATTAAGATTTAAAAAATATATTTAAAGCAGTGATCTAGTCTCCTCAGTTTCCCCTACAAAAGCTGTTTATAGTATTGTGACGTCATCGCATTCACAAGATATCCTAGAAACATTAAAAAGAAGTGCAGAATAAATATTTATCTTTGCCTTTATAAAAATAAAATTTAACTATAACAATTTCATGTTTTCTAAATACTGCCACAATAAAAACTGTTGTTTATGAATATGTTTGTTTAATGCAAAGGAAACGAGAAATAAATTCTTTAAATAATAGATAGAAATAAATTCTTTACAATATTAGAGTGCCGACATTTTAGTTGCGACCGTGAGGAGTTAGAGGAGTTACCTCTGACTATGCGGTAGAAATCACACAACATATTTTAAAATTTATTATAAAAATAATCTTGGTGAGTGTTCCTTTTTTATTTTTAAAACAATCTCACGGCATAAAAAATGTGTTTCAGGTGTGATACAAATATGGTGCAATATTTTTTTCCCGATCCCGAAAATTATGTAGTGAAGTGTAGTGAAGACTGACTGGCAACAATGTGATTCAAAAAAGGAACAACCGAATCTACCAGTTTACGTTAAAAACGTCAAAAATGCCCACCGAAAAATTCTAAATTTTAAACGAAATAATTTATTTTGTAAAATATACCTAGTTAATTACGAACTGTGAAAAAATCGGACCATATATTCCTGACAAAAGACAATAAATACCAAAATCATATCATTTTAACAATATATCAGATCCTATGTTATAGAAAATTGATAACCCATATTCAATTTTATTTAGAAGAGTTTAGAGTTCAAAATAAATTGCCTGCTCAAAACACATCCTGGGACACAGAGACAGTTATTAAGTCGTGATATGGACCGTAAAATTGTTTCTAAACAACTAGCGCGGGTGAAACTTTCGAACATTTGCGGCGAACCTCAGCGAACCACCACGAACGTGAGGACTTTCGACGAAAGTGTAACTGAGTGATTTAATACATTCCAAATTTAAACACGTCGATGTGATTCTAAATACATCGTGAAAAATCAAATGAAATTCAACATTATTATCAGATAAATAAAGTGTTAATCTTATATTTGTGGAAGTCCTGTGTTCTAAACAGTAGTGTATTCCAAATTTGAAGTAGGACGTTCCTTAAGGACGTGTCGTATAGATGACTGACTTTTAAGTGAATTTGTGACTTAGCTGCGTTTAATTAGATAAGAAACTGGATTCAAAGGACATTATAAAGGGCTTATAAAGATCATTCAAGTGAATTTGTGATGTAATTAAATAGTCACAGATATCCCACGCCGGAATTTAACAATATCGTCAAGAATTATCCAAGTGAATTTGTGACTTTATTACTTCAAGCAGAGTTCATTATTCCGTATAAGGAATAAAACAAAAACGTGCAAGAATAATTAGTGACTTAGTTCGTTGGAATAGAGTTGAAAATGAACGTGCCGTTGAAGGGTGGTCCGGCGCCGACGGTGGCCGTGGTGCCGGTGCCGGAGAGCGAGATGGACGCGCTGCTGCTGGGCAGGACTGCGGTGAGGACATTTGATCAGTACGTGCGAAATGTATGTATTTGTTAACTGTTTACACTTACACAATCACTACATCGGTCGCTGACGTCATTACGCTTCTATCATACCAGTCATGCATCATTTTTGGCACCATTTCTTCTTTTTTATAAGGTCAATCTAGAAAATATCGTACAGAATAAAGGTGCAAAGCATTTTGAGCTCGTCATCTTAAGACCCCAAATGTTTTGACTCATAGTGCTTAATAATTATACTGGCTAAATCCTTCAAATCTGAACTATAAAAGTGTTTCATAACGTTGTTTAGCCATCAAATAGACATGCGATAGTCCTACACTGACTCCTAAATTAAAATTATATATATATATAATACTATCAAACCCATAACCGGCGGAAAAAGATAAGATTGTATGAATATGGAAGAGGCGAAAGAAGTGTGTCAGGATCGATTATGGCACTCGATATCAGCCTACCCCAATAGGTCTATGGCGTATGTATGTTTGTTTGATGTAGGTATGTATCTCCTATAAATGGCTAAAGACTGCATCTGTGACGTAATTATATTAGTTCTCTGACAGCCCTATTAAAGCATGCACGGCTGGATGACATCTGTTCGCATGATGCATCTGAATAATTTGTCAATACCTGACAGGAATCCAATAAGCTGATGGTCGGGCGCGGCTGACTAAATTCAAATAATTGTATTATATGTGAGTGACTGCCTTGGTAGTTGTATTGCGTGAGCGGTACAACTTCCGCTCTGATGTCTCGGATTCAATTCCCGGGTCGGGCAAAGCAAAATTGAGTTTTTTTGCGTAGTATCAGCTTGAAGTCTGGAATTGTATATGGAAAATTGAAATAGGCTTGCATTACATGGGAATTAACATAGCTCGCGAAATATGGGTGTTGTTACACCTACCTGTGAAAAGGGAAAATGATGATATGTATATTGTGTATGTATGTTGGTATAAAATGCTCAACCAACAATCCAGTATCATTAAAGAGATAGCAATAAAGACTATCTCTCTTCCGGGAAGGAAAGCGCTCGGTCCAACCATATCTATTCTCCATGGTCCAACCCAATACCTGAATGGACATTAGTAAACAACTGGTTCATTTGAATCCTCTCTCGCTGTGTATTGTACTGGAATTCGGTAATTGAAATGTTTATTTAGAAAAGGGTTGGATGTGAATAGAAAAATCAATATGATGACTTTTTGAACATGTTGCAATAGAGACGGTAGGTAGAACTACTTCCTTAGTGCATTTAATTGACGATAACGAAAAAGCAAACTCGTCCATAGCATACAAAGTAAAAAAATTATCACCAGCAAGATATTTTGAAACTTACTTAAATAGTTGTAATTGTAGGACAAAGCCCAAAGTCCGAGACTCAAGTGCTCATTAACAAAGTGCAAGCTAAAGCAAAAAGACTTCCAAAATAATAATCATTTTTGCACTCGAGTGCCAGTTTAGTAGTGTACTCACACTGGTGTGCCAGCTTACGAAAATAATATTTCCATTTAATATCTTATAGATAAAACCATTTCTACATAAACATTAAAGATTATAGACAGCTAATTAACATCCCCGACCCGTGTTACCCAGGGGATTATAACGGGAATCCAAGTCCGTAATTTGAGAACAGAATACGATATTAAGTGCGATATTAATAAATCAATCTCACGTTTGAGTTATATCTCAAGTAGACATTTGATTTTATTTAGTGTATTCAACTAATTAATAAACCTAGATTAAGCTGTCATTTAAGAGCTTGCTTTCAGCTGCGTAAGCGTTGTTAAAAAAACAAAACTTAGCCGTCAAAATGCGTCACATATTGTAACTTAAGATATCATTTGACTGATGTTAATGTGGGTTTATTAAATAGCGGCTATCTTAAGACTGACTTAATTAGACAGCGTCTCAACTGATATCGCACTTCAGATCGAAATTGAGTTCCATCTATTAATACGGCCCTAAGACCTCTTTACATACATTAAGAGCCAAGTGCACATTTGTAAATTTTTCGATGCACAAGAAACACTTGAATTGCCTTGAAATCCTACTTAATATTATAAACGCGAAAGTTTGTATGTATGGATGTCTGGATGTATCGATGTACTGATGTATGGATGTTTGTTACTCTTTCACGCAAACACTACTGAACGGATTTCGATGAAATTTGGCACACGGGTAGATTATGTCCTGGATTAAAACTTAGGCTAGTTTTTATCCCGGGAAATATAAAGCGGGACTTTTATCTCGGGAAAACTCATTCACGCTGTTGGAGCCGCGGGCAAATGCTCGTGGAATATATATGCCCGACATAGCGAAATCTTATTTGCAGTCATATCGAGGAATAGATATTACTTGGTGCAATATAAACTACTAGCGCCTCTAATTCCTAACGGGATTAGAAGCATGTATATAAAAATATTTTTTTGTCTCGATACCTATACGATTTATTCTTATCCAACCCGACATAAATATCGTAATGTTAAGCCCGCTAGCCCCCATTTGAGATCAATGTCTGAAGTCGACGTGTTAATCCGTCCTATCTCACGCTCGTTGAACGTTGATAAATGTTCGCCGATTATGTACACTACTTTTGAAATTTATTACCTTATGAATTAAATGGAAAAACACTCTTTTATTTCAAGGGAATTCAGAAGTGATTGAAGAATTCCTGCCCTGTAATTTTGCCAAATGGAGACGGCCGCGTTCAGTCCTAACCGATCCAGAGGACGATATCACTCTGGCCATTCGCAGTAAGAACGAGTTCCTAAAACTCCTACACTCCATACGACCGCAGTTCCGTCCTCGCCGCCGAGGACCTCGCCGCGTTCCCCGTCGCCCTCCCGACCCTCCTAACAGTTCCGGCCCGCGTGCCGACGAAATAAATGTATAGGATTAGGTTAAACACCAACCTTCCCCACTAATCGTTGATGTCTCATCCTTTCCCAGTGACCGTCCTGAGCCGAGGTTCGTAAACCGTTAGTGGGTTGCCCTCAGCATGGTTACTTAAATCAAGGGATGCGAGCGCCCAAAGCGTTCACCCGAAAGTCCGGTGTGGCCAGAAAAGCCGACTCACGTCAGGCTACTGGGCGGTAGGACCATTAAAAAAAAATATATGTTTTCCTTCACAATTAAAGCGAACGATAAATATGTATAATTATAATCATTCTATTATAAAAAACCTATTGTTTTATTTTTTGGAAAGGGAAGTAGAAGATTGGGCAAGACAATACCATAACATAATATATTTTGAAGGATATAGCTAGTTTATTGACACTATGAGTCGTAACATAATTTGCTACGAAAATAATAATATGTATGTCTTTTTATATTGTATTTTTCTGCTCGAATGCTTTGCTATATGACATGTCCATATACAATATACTGTCGTGTTATAATTAGACGGGACATCCCGTGAGACCGTTGCATAGGGCTGTATAATATATGCAACTCATTTGCGCTCTGAAGTGCGATATCAGCTGAGACGCTGTGAAATTAAGGTCAGCATCTTAAGATAGTCTCTATTTAATAAATCCATATTATTATTTTTTTTTTATCGATAGCTCGACAAAGTGGCTTCACTGCACCTGATGGTAAATGAAGTGAAGCCCAAAATAATGTCGACCGGCAAGAGATAAAAATGCAGCTCAAAAGACACCTTAAGTCACAATATGTGACGGATTTTGCTGAGTTTTGTTTTTTTAACAGCGCTTACTCAACTGAGATCAAGCTCTTAAATGGTAGCTGAAGTTTGGTTTATTAAATAGTTCACTACATGAAATGTCTACTTGAGATTTTACTCAAACGTGAGATTGATTTATTAATACCGCCCTTAGACGTCGTTTTTTCAACTGTAGTTATCTTTTTGTCAGGGTCATATTAAGCGGGACGCGCTCGTAGAGCTTCGAGTGCTCCAGGTGCTGCGAGCGCGTCCAGCTTTATAAGACCCTGACAAAAAGATAACTACAGTTGAAAAAACGGGCCCTTAGCGTATGACCTGTCTCACGGTGACGACTGCAGAGCTGGACTATGTATTTTGTAATTCAAGTTTCTGGGTGACCTTGTTTATAAATGGCGCTAACCACAAAAATCGAACTGTTGTCACATAATATATTATATCAAAACTTATCTATCATAATATAAATTATACATTTTCTACCTCCCATTCATGCTTTCAAACAATGCATACATAAAAAATACATTTTAGATTTTATGTCAGTGGCCGATGTTACACCGTAGTTTCTTTTACGCGCTAGCAAAATTCATTTGTACATTCATACGAGTAGAAAAATAAGGGCCCATGCTCACGATCAGTACAGACCTTGACGAATATCAGACTTAAATTAGAACAGGCCGTCATAATTGTGTCCACTGGCGAATACAATTATAACGGCCTGTGGGCTTAGAATGTGACAAAAAAACACGTCACGTCTCCGTTTCGTCTTATTGGGATTGGTTGAGAGACTAACACTTGACTGACGTATTGGTCTCTCGATCAATCACAAACATCAAAATTAAACGACATCGTTTTACGAGTTGCGTCTTTGTATCACATTCTAAGCCCACTGTTCTATTTTAAGTCTGCTTGCAAAAACAGCCTGTCCTCTTGTTCTGTCTTATGAGTGAGCATCAGGCCACTATCGTTTCATTCTAAATCCCTATAATGATGTAAAATTGGGAGTTGAATATTGATTATGGAGTGAAAAATTGATTGAAATAAATTTGTGTTTAAAATAGTAAGGAAGACTTTTTTCAAACAAGCTATAGAAAGTGTTCGAAGGTAATCAAGCAGCATGAGTTTGTTTGATGATCCCGATTACACACGGCGGCACCATCAAACCATCTCATCAAGCAAAATCATAAATTATTTCAAGCGAGAGGCAAAACGTTTACTTGATAAACTTATCAAGCAAACTGTTCAAGAAAAATGTACGTGTTACATGCTTGAAAGACTCACCCCTTACAGATCTGTTAAGGTCTTACGGTACATACTGCATCTCAGCTATGTTTCAGATTATTGAGTTATCAATTCATGCCTATTGAGTTTTGGGTCAGGATCCCATGACTTTTAGGTGTATTTTTCAAATTGTTTTCAGAAAATAATTGGCAGTTCTGTTTCAAAATCGCGTAAAAGAAATTTCAACTGACACTAAGCAGTAGGTACTAACAAAAGATGGCAGGTACGATTCCCATCGCAAGACAAATGCAGTGGCAGATCCAGTAGACCTAAAGGCTGTGATTGTGAGGTGGATCTGTACCTTATAGATGCTCTATGTGATTTCTGGGTGTTTTATAGCATGACGCTGTATAAAGGCTTAACTACGTGTATGCATGTTTTTGTTTAACTGTTTAATTATATCTATATATCAAATCTTCTAAACAATTTTGCAAAGTTTACCGACTAAACTTTTATTTATTTATTTATTTGGGAGACATACAATAATTTAATTCTTATAAGCTAGGTAAGATAATTTAAATACAGAAATCAATAAAGTTTCCACTTATAGAAAGCTATTATACAGTACAGTAGTCTATGCTATTAGTAAAACTAAAAGTGATTAAACATAAAAAAAGAATATTTATAAAATAACAAGTGAATGCCAAATGGAATTACAAGTTAATATTATAAAGCTGAAGAGTTTGTTTTATAAGGGATCTTTGAAATTTTAAGATAAGTTTCTTTATTTGAAAAGTCAATGTCTTGAAATAAGATCGTCGTCAAGTTTATCGAATCGGAAAGCGATATCATGGAAAAAGGAGCGGGTCAGAGAACTCCCATGGCAACACAAAAACGATTATGTCAGAACAATGTATTTTCCTGTAAGTTATAAGTTTGCGGCTAGGGTGGCCCAAGGGATTAGCCGAACCATAACTTACTTTTCTTTATTCAGGGTAAAGAGTGGTAAAGAGCTGCTTCTTTACGTGGGTTTCCTACAGATTTGTAACTAATCAGAAATGAGCTAGGTACTATAGCAGTGTAGGGCGTAGGAAGATTTTATTTTAGGCTAGCCAGATGTCACTGGTGGTAGATCTCTCGAATGCGCGGGGTGACGAGCGCAGTAGAGCGTTGCGTAGTACTTTCTAATTCAAAGTACTGTAGGCTGTGGCAAAAAGACGCAACTCGTAAGATGGTGACGTTTAAACTTAATGTTTGTGATTGATCGAGAGACCAATACGTCAGTCACGTGTTAATCTCTCAAGCACTCCCAATAAAACGAAACGAAGTCGTGTTTTTTTGCTACAGTCTGAGCCCACAGTATGGTGTCGCTCCTGTTTATGGGGGGTCGTATCGCTTACCATCACGCGAGCGGTATGCACGTCTTATTGAAAAAAATATGTCGCTAGGAGTAGTGTGCGGGCCATAGATTGATGTAAAAAAAATGGATGAAGTGTCAATTTTCCAACTAGGTACCTGCGCCGTCTTAAGAGCAAAAACAATCAGATAGCCGGCATTGACATACTTCAAACCCATGGAGCATTCAAATAGTTTCAGACTACGCATCACAATAACATACGCTTATCCCACTGATTTATGAAAATATGAAACGGTAACGCAGCAGCGCTGCCAAAATATAAATCCGCCGTATCGCGGTTTGTAATTTATGCAGATGAGTTGGTTGGTTCTGCAAATGAGAAACTAACGCCATAGTTTCGATACCCAAGTCAGGTTATCACAATGGGTACTTCTCGACAACTTTTGATTTATTTGAAATAGTGTAAACTTATTTCTTTTAGAAAAAATAGTTTCAGCTGTCAAGTTGTTGCACCAAACACATAAAATAACGAGATGTCAATATTTCATTCGATACATTATGATTTCCACACACACACACACACGCGCGTATATACATCTTTTATGTCCAAAAGGGCAAGCAAAGGACCAAATAGTGCAAATACTTTTTGCTAGGTGTATTCCGTCCCACGATAGGTGGCAAGCCCATCGCTAAAGAGTTGTTTAAATCTCATAATATCCTACCCTTCTGCTTACCTCTTGTGAGGTCACACTTGTTGCCAAATAACAAATCCAGCGTATCTCCACGTAAAGTCGAGTGCGTAATTCATTAGCTTCGGATGTAAACAGGCGCATTAGCTGCATCCAGCCGGAATTCCAGTAAATCATCACTGACACCATGTTAGGCCAGGATGTTGGAATGATTCCAAATTTAAGCCACAACTCTATTTAAAACTAAAACAAATACACAGCTGACATATTTCAGGCAACTAAATAATAAAATGCATATACATAATAAATAACCTATACATCACGCTTTTATCTTCGAAGGGGTAGTCAGAGGCGCAAGAAGGGCACGCAATTTTCACCCAGTGTTTCGTCCCATAATGTAATAAGGGGCGAGCCTATCACCATATCAGACACAAAGTCCGGGCTGATACTGAGCAAAAACTCCAGATCCGGGATTTGAATCTGAGACTGCCGAGCGATGTCATACCGCGCACGCAATGGAACTATGGGATCGAAGCAGTCGTAAATGAAATAAAATACAGTAGACCCGCGGTAATCCAGCACCCCTTTTAATCCGACAAGCCTATGACAGACATTTTCGTCAATTCACGATTATATAGGTACAATATTTTTTTTAAAGTACGTAATTTGTCGGATTACAATCTTTACTTCTTTTCTTAAAGTTCCGAACTACAGGGGAACTATAAGTAGTCCGACAAATTTTACAAGTCTACGCCATCATGCAAATGTTTATGGATGTCCGCGGGTCTACTGTAGTTAAAAAACTTTTCTTTCGATTAATATAAACAAGAACCATTTTTATAGCCCATCATTTAATCAGTCATGTAATTAGTTTCTCCAAAATTGAGGCAAATTAAATTAAAATTCAATTATTGGATGTGGTAATGCCGCGCATTAATTCCACTCGCCCTGGAGGCGGCGGGGAGGGGGTCGTGGGACGGGGCTATAGGGGGTTAATGCGACGGACGACTGGCCGCCACAACACTAATCTGACAATTGCATGCAACGATGTAGAGAGATATGGGTGGTATTATGGTAAAGTGAACATTTGGAAAACAACTTTGAGGCTACGTATGATAGTTTTGATTCTTACAATAATATAAAAACTTATTAACAAAAAATGAAACCGCTTTCAAAAACAACTAAAAACTGAAAAATAATTTTATTATCATCAGCCACATGAAGTCCATTGCTGAACATAGGCCTCTTTCTGAAATCTTTAAAGGAGCCTAAAGATTTTCATAAGAACCCGTTGAAAAATATATTAACACTACCTAAATACTGATTACCAATTTTGGAGTCGGGACTCGCAAAATTCGCAATTTAGTTCACTTTGACGATATACTTATTACAGTTATTTAGATTTGAAAGCTAAACTACAGAACCGATTTTGTATAAAATTCTATGATATCGATCTGGAAGTATATTTTTAAATAAAAAAAGAATTTTCCGAATCGGTTAAGCAATGACTTAGTTCTGATAACAAAAATAATAAAAATACACGTTGAATTGATACCCTCCACCTTTTATTATGTCGGTTAAAATCCGCAGAACCCTGTGTATGTGTATAATGAAAGACTAGTCATAAAAAGAAAGGGGGTGACCGGAGAAGAGTTACAGAACACAAATCAGCGATTTTCAGAATTATTTTCTTTCTCCCTGTTTTTCTGTTTTATTATTAGCGCACTTCTCAGAAACTGCTAATTGGATTTTTATGTAGCTTTCACAGGTAAACAACGTATAATTGGGAGCAAAATATAAGCTTTTGTTCATTATTATCGGATATCGGATATCGGAAAAATTATCGTCATATTAATCGATAATGATTGTATTCGGTGATATACTCTATCATAAATGTTGGTACAAAATTGATAGTGAATTACAATTAACAAGCCTTCTAATATATATATATACCTAAAACTTCCACATTATATCATTATCATTATCAGCTGGACATAGGACTCCCCGAAAGATTTACAGGTGGACCTGTCAAAATCAGCCTGCATCCAGCGTGTTCCTACGACCTTTATCAAGTCGTCTATCCACCTTGCAGGTAGACGGCCGACGCTGCGCTTGCCAGTACTTGGTCTCCACTCGAGAACTTTTTTGCCCCATCTGCCGTCAGTTCTTCGAACTATGTGGCCTGTCTACTGCCACTTCACCTTGCTAATCCGCTGGGCTATGTCAGCGACTTTCGTTCTTCTACGGATCTCCTCATTTCTGATTCGATCGCGTAGAGAAACACCTAGCATAGCCGTCTCTCGCCATAGCTCGCTGAGTGACCGTGAGCCGTCTTAGGCGGCCCATAGTCAGAGCCACGTCTCAGTGCCGTGTTGGTAACACACATTGATTGAAAAATTTTGTCTTCACGCCACATTATATAGCACATTATAAAGTCTTTTAGCATTAATAAAGTTAAGTCACTTAGTTTTCCTATCTAGATACCAACCTTGGAATCAATTCATCGAATTCACAGATTTTTTTGATAAACACAATCAGTGTTATTACAAAAAATACTTTAGACGCAGTTTTAACACGTATTTATCTAAACAGTGTCTAATTATAAACACCCGTCTAAACCCTTTATGTGCCTGTCATGCCCGTCAGTGTGCGTCAAAGATTGTAGACAACCATCGGCTTATGTTTAAATATAAACAATGTATAAATCATGTCTAACTCTAACCAATGCTTAAACATGAATTTGAAATAAAACAATTTTTAGTTACGTGTTCATTGGGTGTTTAACTTTTTTGTAATAACACTGAATATGTTTATCTATTGAAAACAAATATGAAATCTCTATGACAACTAGGTGTAATACCTACAGTCATCAACATTCTACAGTGTAGTCTAAGTACCTACCCTATAAACTACAAGAATCTGTGGGTTTAGAATGTGGCACGAAAACACGACATGACTCCGATTCATTTTATTGGGATTGGTTGCGAGACTAACACGTGACTGACGTATTAGTCTCTCGATCAATCACAAACATCAAAATTAAATGACATCGTCTTACGAGTTGCGTTCACATTCTGGGCATTTTCTACAACGCCCGATAGAGTATAATAATATCAGAGATAATTGGAGAGTTTACATGAGCGTGGTTTATTGCAATTGAGTTGGCGCCTCAGTGAATTTTATGCCAGTGAATGAAATAAAAACACACATCACGCATTCTTGAGTCCGACGGGATAAGCATAGACGCAACCATAGGGCTCCTACTTTTCGCCATATGTGTTCCGCCCCATGATGTGATAGGGGGCGAGCCTATCGCCATATCGGATGTAATGAATGAGATACCTACCACCAGTAAAACGTAGTAGGTAACTACAACATTAGATAACCCACCAACTCATTTGACACACAAATTGATTGCAACACAAAAAGAGAATATAAACGCGCCTTGTCTATACTATAGTCTCTACATTGACATAGCAATGGAAATAATTCGCGGCTGTTATCGTATATCGGAAATAGAGTTATTTACGTCAGAAGCTCCAAGCGACTACCGCGCGTTACAAATATGAACTCGTGTACATATTGTATACAGATTTAGAGGTAATGATCATATCGTGTTTTCAATTGTTCTATTATTGGGTTTTATAGATATGACCGTACTACGTCCGAAGTCGGATATGAGATGAGAAATGTAAATTAATTTTACGTCTAGCAATTTTTAGAGCTATATAAATGACGAATACGTAGGGAAATTCGTTTATTTTTGTACTGATATTTCATAAGAACTATTCGTTTATTTTTCGTTTGGATGCAGGCGGCTGTTGATAGTGCGGCGCGAGCCGCCGCAGGTAGATAGATAGTGGTAGAGAAGAGAAACTTAGGGTTTTAGGTTCGTGGTACGAGCTTTATTTTTGCACCTCCGCGTTACACTCGGTACGGTTTGCTGATGGTATGCAAACAAGTCACTGGCCTGCGGGGACTCCGATTCAGGCGAACGGCACGACGCTGATGCACGTGGCTAGCTCCGGCGGCAGCTCGCCGGGCAGATGGTAGCGCCACGTGGTCTGCGCAGCGGTGGTGAGGTGGTCGGGGTTAGCACACCCGACTGCGATGGTGGTGGTGAGCACGTGGCCGGGGTCAGCAACCGCGACAACGATGGTGGTGTGCACGAGGCGGAGTCAGCACTCCGCATCGTGGAGAAGGCGGTCAGCACGGAGTCAGCACTCCGTGCGTCGAGCACGGCGGTCAGGACGCCGTACCGTGGAAAAAACACGGCGGTCAACGCCGCACCGTAGAACCTGGAATCAGATTCCACCACGTCGGAATGCAAGCTAGGCTTACATTCCGTGCCAGCGACTAGTGATATCTCACGAGCCCAGATGCACAGAATACCTGGAAGCGGTTAGTAGTAGTGGCACACTCACCCCAGCGGGAACAACGAAGTGCGTGGCAACACGTAGTTAGTATGTAGTGTTGCTACGGCGAAGAAGATTGCAAAAAGAGGGCGCCCGTGATATTGCAGGCTTTTTTTTTTTTTATATAATGGCATTTGTGTTCACATTTTGCCAATGTCAAGTTTGGTTTGTCTATTTTATTATCTGTAGTATGTCGAAGTAAAGCAGTGGCTACCTTACCAAGACTTTATCGAGGAGTTTTGGCGGCAACAAAAAAACACTTGATTAGCACAATTATTTCAATTCACTTCATTTGAGCTCTTTAATAGAACTATATTGGATAACATACCACCATAATTATGCAATATAACACTAAGTATCACCAAAATAATGAATTAAAACAAGAGCACCTCATGACACTTCCAAGTTCCCGCCAAAACTCTATTGCACGCTTATTTATACGGGCGCCGTTCAGACCTCAGACCAATTTGCTTTAGTTATTGGTCTGAGGTTCAGACGTACGTCAAAACTAGTGACAGCTTAATAGCCAATACAAAACATTAACCGTTTCGATTGGCAGTTAAACTGACGTAAACGGTAGTCCGTTTACGAAGAGACGTAACGTTCCTAGCAACGTTACAATAGGTCTGGAAATCTTTAGGGTGGGGGAGGGGGAGGAATAGCGAGTGCACTTGTGTATTGCGCACAAACTTGTGCACTATAATATCTCCTGCGTACCTGGTTGATCTTTGTTGAGATTGGCCGCCGTGGCTGAAATCGGCTAGGAATGGATATATACATATTTTTATAGTGATCCTAAGAACTTTTTGATTCACCCTCATACTTATTAGTTATTCCATTGCTGCTCTATAAAAAATATATTACGCGTTTAAATTTTCTTGAACACCAAGGTATTTTATCTGATGCTTCATGCAATCGGTACAGATACTGCTCTACATAGTGCCTTTGTCCGTCCGTCAATAACCACAGCAGGCCGCGGGTTCGAATCAATGCCTTTCTACTCGGAACAAAAGTCTTTCAACGGAATAAAGGTTAATTGTTTTTATTGAGTTAGTTTTAAACTGATATTAATATTTTTGCTGAGTATCATCCCTGAGTCTGAAATTTATGCTCGATATAGCGATGGGCTCGATCCTTATCATCTTGGGACGGAATATATTTGGCGAAAAGTTTTACCCTAATATCTTAATCGATGGCTTAAAAATATTTTTTTGAACACAATAGCGCTTGTAAGTTGTTCTTCGTTTGGCGAAAGAAATAGTATATCTTTATCTATAGACTGACTCATCACTCAAGTATAATATTTTTATATGATCACATTAAACGCGTTTGAGCACGGTTTGAAGGACATTGTAGCCAGTATAACTACTGGACATAATGAGACTTAACATCTTATGTCTCAGGATGACGAGCGCAGTGGAATGCCACACAGTACTTTGTAACTCAAGATGCTGGATGGTGTTGCTACTGTTTATGGGTGGTCGTATCGCTTACCTTCAGGCAAACGGCAAGCTCGTCTCGTCAAAAAAAATAAAAAAATAAAGTGACTTTTGTACCTAATTTCCAAATAGAGTATCGATTGAGGAGAGATGTTTATCTGTCTCTAGTTGACAGAATTATGCCAGGCAACCAAATATAGGCTGATCCCGGAACGCGACACACGTGAGCACTATGTCGGGTTGTACATAGTGTACGGTGATCACTACCCGAGTACAAACATCCTATAACCATTAACGTGGTTTACAGCAACCTCTATACAAATTCAGTAATCTAAATATTCAATTACGAAAAGATCCCGCAAATTACTTAAAAATGACGTCCACACATTCGCAGAAGAACGCTGATTTGCAGACGCGAGTAATTTCGCCGTCAAAAGTTTTCGACGATTAATTCGAATTGTACGCTAAACCTTGTCGATTCTTAACGAACCAACTTTGTATGATGGCTTTATGTATTAATTAGGTGTACCACGCGACTCTAGTTGCGTAAATGAATCACTATAATTGAATTTTTATAGTGAATTTTACCAGGATAAACTTAGGTTTGTTGGCCGAGTGATGTATTTTAGATGAAGTGTGTGATTTTGAGTGAGATTTCTTAGCTGAGCTACTAATTCTTGTCTTTCATTTGGCTATAGCGAATGAATAAAAGATTTTGTGTGTTCGTTCAAATATATTATGGGGCCATGGATTTGGCTATAAGATGCAAATAAATGTTTACTCGGTGGTACATCTCAGGGTGATGACGCTGTCAAAATAGTTTTGTAATTCATAGTTCAGATAACATCGCTTCTGTCATTCTTGACATTTATCATTACACAATGCTATTCTCGTCATTTGTATAAAAAAAGGTTTTCTACATTTTTTAACCCATTAAACATTTTTTATATGCCAACATGATTACTCAGGGTTTTATTTAGACTGCCTCGGTGGTGTAGTTGTATTCCACATGCGGTACTGCTCCGAGATTCTAAGTTCGAATACCGAGTCGGGAAAAGTGATAATGGGATTTTCTGCTCAGTATCAGAAGTCTGAAAATTTGTGCCCATATGGCGATGGGCTCGCCCCATGGAACGGAACACACATGGCGAAAAGTGCGTGCCCTGGCTACACCTCTACCTAACGTCGGGGATAAAGGCGTGATGTTTTTTGGAACGAAGTTCCTTATTGCGCGTTGTGAAAGGGGGCTGGACGGAAAGTTGTCACGACACTTTTTTCTATTATCTTACTAATATGAACCTTAAATACAATGCGTAGAAGCTATAATTCTTGAAACGAGTATATTTTTATTTATTTTATTTATTAAAGTCATTAAAACCATTTCTTACTAATCTAATATGAACCTTAAATACATTGCGTAGAAGCTATTTCCCCAGCGTTGGCACGGCACGAGTACAAAAGAATTGAACGTAACATTCTTTTTTCAAATTTTATTGATTTATTCTACTTTACTACTACTGACATTTATCAATAACAAGACTAAACGTGCTTTGCTCGCGTTTAAAAATCTACTTTATGTGGTAAGCGTAAGATCGAATTTGTGTTTAGTCAATCAAAATTTGTGATTAAAACGCTATGCAATAGCTTTACCGCGGTAGTCTCCGAGTGCCACACGTATTTATTTGTTTTTTTCTCGAGAAACTTATGTATTGGAACGGAAATAGGAAAATATTTATATATTTATATATATACACACTCTGTTATATAAATACAATTTTATTACAATTCCTTCACTAATTAATCGAAAGGAACTTCGTTCCATCCGGGTGTCCCTTGACACCTCTCAAGTTTTTTATATTTTATTTTGTACTCGGCAGTAGTTCCATTGACACTCGTCTGCACACAATCATGTAGACGTGTGTTTATTGTGCCTCCCGCTGATTTATCGCCAGTTAAAATAGAATGAAGTGGTAAAAATCGCTTTCTTCGGGGATCTTCGAGTTTACGGACATTACCGAACGCTATATTGCGTCTGTTTGCTGAGAGATCTAATGTAGAATAATAAAGTTCGTTTATTTTCTCTGATTAGTCGCTGATCTAGGTCTTCATTTTTAAATTATATTAGATTTTGTTCGCGAATCTGTCTTAGGATAATTATTTTCCCGCCATATAGTTCTGCATTCTTTCGTGATCAAAGTAGTTAATCAAATCTGTATACCAAACATTTAAATCTTCTAATCGATAGACTATTTATAGATATGTGGTTCTCTTTGATTTAATGGTAGTCCCCTTTCCTTCTTACTTCTTCACTGTAATCTAATCTCATCTAATCTATCTTTTTAGCTTACTTTAAAGAGGAAGAGGGTCTCTATTCATCGTGTTTGCATGTTTTTATGTATGTACACTGATTACTCTGGAATTAGTAGGCTGATTTGCATAATTTTTCATTGTACAATAGAAAAATATCTCACGGTGGTCCTATAATACAATAACATAGTGTCGAGTGACGAGGATAATTATTATAGCTATGGGGTATCTTTGTCGTGCCCAAAAAAACATTGATACAAATAAAGCATTATGCCTTTTTCCCTTTTCAGGGGTAGGCAGAAGTGTAACCCACCGGCATTTCGCCAGCTCTGTAAGGTCCCATGTACTAGGAGGCGGGCCTATTGCTATTACCGGGCACTTTTCCAGACTCTGATACTGAGCAGAAAATAATATAATACTGTCCGACCTGGGATACGAACCCAGGACTTCAGCGCGGTATCGTACTGTGTGCAATACTACTACCAAGGCCGTCACTCACATATAATACCATATTTTAATTCAGTCAGCCGCGCCCGACCATCGGGTTATCGGATTCCTGTCATGTATTGACAAATTATTCAGATGCATCATGCGACCAGGTGTTGTACAGTGAATGCTTATAGGGCTGGTAGAGAGCTATTATAATGCCGTACGAATTATTTGAGGCATATTTTAATTATGTTTTTGGGGACGAAAAGGCACCGCTCATACTTTGTCAACTGTTTATTGATTCCTTATGTTTACTCGAATATTCGACATTGTAATGAAACTGCTTTTTTCGCTCTCTTATATCGGAGAAAGAAAAAGATATGTAGGGACCCTCGTAAAAGAACATATAGCTGACGTGAAACACCAACGCTATTCGATGTCTGCAGTTACTGAATATTCGGAAGAAGGCTCCTAGCATTACCTTAGATTTGACAAACCACAAATCCTTGCCAAAGAACACCGATTCCTGCCTAGGATGATTTGTGAGGCTATTGAAATAAAAAGAAACATCCAAAATTTAATAGGGAAGGTGGTTGGAAGCTTGCACAGGCCTGGGATCCAGTTATACATCTTATTAAATCGGACTCCAAAAGACCAACTGCTAGACCTCAAGACACTGTGGGCTCCTGCTGCGTAGATTGGAACGTCAATAATTTTATAATTGTACAATTAAAACATAAAAGTAGATATTGTAACATTAACTGCACGGCTGCAATATCCAGTCTCGGGTTCGATCCCCGGGTCGGGCAAAGTGATATTGGGTTTTTCTACTCTGTATCCGCCCCTTATCACATCATGGGACGGAATATGCTAGGCGAAAAGTGGGTGCACTAGTTGTGCCTCTGCCTACCCCTTCGGGGATAAAAGGCGTGTGTGTGTATGTGAAGGTATGTAACATTAACTTTTTGGACAACCAACAACTCCGTTCGCCCACCTCCGTGACCTTGAGGGCTGTAAAGTTTTCTTCGTCAGGTGTAAAAATTAAACAAATTTATCGCAAAAAAATCCGTTAAGTAGTTTTATTCCAATTTGTCAACTGTTGTTTCAGATGTATGTGTCATGTGATATGATATGAACTGTAATCAGCATTAAGTATTTTTTAATTGTGTAGAATCTTAATAATAAAATTATTTATATTGCAAATAATGGGTTTAAAACAATAAAGTAATATAATAATATTGTTGGTGTTTACACAAAATATTATATGACTAAACTATTTATATGAATAAAAAAAATTGCGGCGGCTGGCTGTTAATATTTAGTTTCCGCACAAATAAATTAACGACCTTATTCATAAACAGTTTATAAACCTATTTGAGTTATAGAATGTTTTGTCTTCTTCATTCAAACTCAATTCAAAATTCGTTCGAAGAAGACAAAACATTAAATAACTAAAATAGGTTTATAAACAGTTTATGAATAAGGCCGTAAACCTTTAAACTTAGTTGCATCAGCTATCAACCAACCAACTGTACCTTGTATTTATTCGATACCCAAAAATTCCTATTCAAATTGGCATATTCTTTGTTCTACACAGCCATCTATGCCATCAATCAATTACAGCTGATAGCGGGGCGCGGCCTAATGCCATATCACATCGAGGTAATCCTATTAGCCCCCCATACACGGACAGGGAGGGATTTAGAATACTACAGGGCAATATGACCCCCAAAGTATGCCTATTAGATTTTTTTATAGAAAAGAGGGCAAACTAAAGAAGTACATGAACTGTTCGAAGGACATTGCTAGCGTATTTACAGGGAAATATTTACTTAACATCTTGTGTCTCATGGTGACGAGCGCGGTGCAGGACCACGCAGTACTTTGTAGTTATAGGTTTCGCTACTGTTTATGGGCGGTCGTATCGCTTAACATCAGACGAGCGGCAAGCTCTTATCTTTATGTAAAAACAAATGAAAATAGGTTTCCTATCTTATTTATCTAGGTAAGGTAGAGGCGCAACTAGTGCACCCACTTTTCGCCGTACGTATTCCGTCCCATGATGTGATAGACTGCCTCGGTGGCGTAGTTGTATTACGGTACGACTGCAAGGCTGAGGTTCTCGGGTTCGATTCCCGGGTCGGGCAAAGTGATATTGGATTTTTCTATTCAGTATCAGCCCGGAGTCTGGAATTTGTGCCCGATATGGCGATAGGCTCGCCCCCTATCACATCATGGGACGGAATACGCTTGGCGAAAAGTGGGTGCACCAGTTGCGCCTCTGCCTACCCCTTCGGGGATAAAAGGCGTGAGCATGCGTGCGGATCTATCAGGGTACCACTTCACTTAAAACAAACTACATGTAATTTTTTTTAATATACACTGTACCTAATTTATGCTTTTGAATTGATTTTAAAAGAGCAAGCCTAGAGTTTCTTGCTCGTTCTTCACTGACGGAAACTGCTTTCCGAACTGGTGGTAGAGTTGTGTGTTGTGGTTCAATATTAAGATTTTTTTAATGCATTGAATGACGAGACGAGCATGCCGTTCGCCTGGGGGTAAGCGAGTTGTGAAACTTGTGTGCAAAAAAGAGTGAATAAACATCATGCTTGTACATAAGTAGGTCGACAGAACTGCTACCAACTTCAGAAGTGTCTTAAACTTTGTTATTATTCCGAACTCTAGAAGTTCTGCGGAATAAACAAATAGGTATGATTAAGCACTCACGAATACTTTGAACCTGTTTAATTATGTTTAAATTTTATATAACATACCTATCTAGTCAATTTCTTTCTTTCTTAATATTGTTCAGTATCTCCTCTAAATCTGGAATTGTATTCGGAAAATAGCAATAGTACATGGGTTTTAATATAATGTATCATTTAATATTTAATATATTTTTGATAGAACCGTCTGGAAATCTTTAGGGGAGGCCTATGTTCAGCAGTGGACGTCATGTGGCTAATGATGAATGAAAAATGAATGAATTTAATATATCTGGCGAAACGTGGATATTTGACACCTCTACTTACCCCTTTAAAGGTAAAAGCAGCGTGATAATATGTTCCAACACCAACCTATTCTACTATTACCGCTCCAAACCACAAACCTTTTATAAAAACTGTTCTACATATAAATCTCGTGTAAGCGAAAGAAGCCATCTAATCCCGTCAGAGCAGTCGGGAATACGGGAATCCCGCAAATTGCGTCCTGAGGGAAAGCCACAAAGCCACTGCTTAGCGGCTTATCACGTTCTAACGTTCACTTGTTTGGCTTCTGAAGCGGTTTTATGACGTAATAAGTCGGTTTTAATTATCAAGAAAATGTTTTTGGCAAAATTTTACTAATCTAAAAGCAGAGATGATTTATCAGACAGTGCTGTTGAAATTTCTATGTTTATATAATATAAACATAGAAATTTCAACAGATAATTCTGAGGCACCACGCAGATTTTGTATTGATACTTTAGGCACAAATGGCAACAACGAGCTATCAATATATTGTTTTAAAACAATTATTATGAAACTGATGGTTGAACTATCTTAAGTTCCTCAACCGAGGTCCATGTTCGCTTCTTTCTTTAATCTCCCGTTTATTCAATCCAAGGTAGGCACTCGCTGTTGGGAAGCTGCCTTTTTTGTTTTCGCGGGGTAGGTGCAATAGGTTATTTCAATAATATTTTTGAAGTGAAAACTTCTTTAGATCACAGATGCCTTGGCAAGTGTCTATCTAAGCCAAATATTATACCTCCTTACATCTTACGCCCTCAGTCACGTTGCAGCGGTTCATCCAAGAAAACTGTTTACCGCAATACAATGACTCACAAAACTCGCACTACTAGCAATCGATTGCGGTTTATTTTTAAACTGCATGACTTGTTTGTCTGCACGGGGCTGTCATGTCAGCTATCAAATATGTAAAGAATGGCCTCTGGTTTGACTCTGTTATGTCTGGTTGTGTACAGTACGTGAAGATAAATTTATTAACCACGTATCAACTGGAATAGAAGGAAGAATGAAGTAGAACGGACAAAATCGTTAATTGCTTCTTACGTAAAAAAAGTGTAATTATTTAGTTCTAGTTATGGAAGAGCGGAGCTTCCTAATTCAGGCTTAAAAGGAGGCTCCAGCAACCACATATTAACGAAAACTTTGTTAAGATAAACGTTATTATTATTAAAAAAAAGAAGACAGGCTGCCGAGGCCAAGCTATCAAAACGTAATGATAAGTTTGTGAACATATTTGAATATTTATTATAAGTAAACAATATTTAGCATAAATATAGACCATCTCCGTTATAATTAACACATATGTATTATATTACGGACTGCCTTGGTGGCGCAGATGTATTGCTTACAAAACAATTATCGTGCTTACCGACAGACCCATTGTCCATAAATGTGTTAGACATCATGAAATACATTGAATCCACTGAAGAGGGCGGTAGAGGCGCAACTACTGCACCCACTTTTCGCCGTGCACATTCCATCCCATGTGATAGGGGGCGAGCCTATCGCCATATCGGGCACAAATTCCAGAATCCGAGCTGATACTAAGTAGAAAAACCCAATATCACTTAGCCCGACCCGGAGATCGAATCCGAGACCTCAGCATTGCAGTCGTACCGTAATACAACGAAACGTAGCTTAGAATCAATAACAACAACACACACTCACGCCTTTATTTTTTTAGTCCCGAAGGGGTAGGCAGAGGCACAACTTAGTGCACCCACTTTTCGCCGTGCGTATACTCTTTGTATTGAGGTGTTTACTGAGCATGAATAGAATAACCACCTCGATTTCATGAATTTGTGTATACAATCATTATTCTTATTCAAAACCTCTTCTTTTTCTGAAGACGGATACAAGGAGCTTTAAATGGTTTTCAACCTATTTTGGGAGTAAATAAAAAAAATACTTTAAAACATTCAAAAAATAAATTTAAATTCCTTGAATACTAAACAATTTACGCCTAAAGCATCGCACAAAGTTCTTTACTGTTCAATAAGATTCTCACAGACCAGGCGTCTCAAACAAACGTGTCACCTCGTTATTAGAATTCATTCCGCTGTGGGAATTAGGGCGCGTAATTTGTCCAAAGATATCTGTAAGGGTGCGTCGAATTTTATTTGTGGGTTCCGTAGCAGAGAAATATTGGACATAGAAGTTTGTTTTAACACAAGAAAAATTATAGACATTATTAAAAAAATATATTAAAGGAGTGTGACCGAAGATAGCCCGGTTCCTGACATGGCCCACCATACATGTTTTCGATGTTTTTTTTTTATTGTAACATAAAAACATAGTACGATGTTTTGTTGGTTCTTTTATTATTCGATTTTTTTATATGTAGTAGTTAATATGCTCAAATTTAATCAAAAGGTTTTTCTTGAAATTACTCCATGAAATGATTTTAAAAATAATTTGGCCATTAATGATTCCATTACCTTATTACGACTTAATGTTATAAATGTAAAAGTCTGTAAAGATGGTTTGTATGTTTACATGGTTTTTAGGGATGAAAAGAACATAACCGATTATTTCTATCGAGAAAGATTTTCCACGCGGGTAACGCTGCGAACAAAACCTAGTGATATTATAATAAATCACATATCTTATAAATGATTTTAAAGAAACTAGAAAGTCAGGCGCTTGCTGCACGAATACTACCAAATACTTTAACTTTAGCAACACAGCTTCAACCGTCCGTTCACGGAACCCTAAATTCCGTAAATCTCTTTAATATATCAGTTTGAAATACGACGAAATTTATCAAGAATTTTATAAGACGCCTGCATAAAATGTCCCTTATTTTGTAAATGATGGATGCTCTATATGGTATTTGCATGCAGTATATGTCAAGAAGCTTTTAGTACATCACCTTATTATAGCGATTCGTAGACAATTGTGAGGTTTTTCGATATCTAGATTATGTTTCCACTATAATCTTCCATCCTATGCAATTCCAAAGATAAACTTTACCTCGCACTTGTGCCTTTTGGAACGAACTTCCTCCCACGGTGTTTCGTCGGCGTTATGACTTGTCCTTCTTCAACCGAGGTTTTTTTTTACCATGGTTTGGCTGACATTGCTGACAGTGACTGTTAGCTCGTCTGCTTTCGGAGACAATAATAAATAAATATGCGCATTTATTGCATCTGATGGTAAGTGAAATAGAGTCTAGAATTGCCGGGAAAATTGTGGCTTCTGCTTTACGATTTCTGCTAACAATGTTGCGATCCCGGACAAGATTTTTCTAAAGTTCTTTCACTTGAAATTCTTTAAACTGTCCCTGAAGAAAGATAAACCAAACAACGGAGCCATGTCTCGTTTTTATAGTGCTCCTAAAGCTAAGAGCCAATTCCAAATGTCCTAGATTTTAGAGCGCTGTACAACTAAAGTAGCTATAAACTGTCATCAGAGCCAATCAAGTTTAAATGAAATCCATTATTCGTTCCTTTTTATTCGTTCATTGGATGAACGAAGGATGAACGACGGAAACGACACTATTAAGCGACAGACAGTAGTTCAACTCTGATTGAATGGTTATGAGATTGCGAAATACTGTTATTTTTATGGATATTTTGTTGTCTTTTTGTATTTTGTGACGAAGGTCAAAGATGCTACATTTAATTGAATAGCTGAAGGATATAAAATAAAAAAAAATATGTTTATACACAAACTCACGGGTTTTATGAAGGGGTAAGCAGAGACGAAATTCTAGTGCTCCTACGTTTTGTTGATGTTATCCTACCTCATGAGGTAATTTAGAACAAATCTATCGCCAAATCGAGCACAAAAACCAATTCTTGACAACTGACGATGATTAGTAATTGAAAAAAATATATTTCCGTTGGCTAACTTGGGAATCGAATCTGTATCTCACGGCTTATAGCAATATAAACCATTTGACCAAACATTATTTCAAAATTAAAAGCACTATTTTTAAAACAAGTAGGTCTCCTAACGCTATTTTCATAAAAAATATACAGCTTTTTAAATTACTCAAAAACTTTCATAGTTCGAAACAAAATCTAATTAAAATAGAATCTTGACCTACTGTCGACGTTTACTTCGCGAAGTTGAGTGCCCAATTAATTATTATGATTACTTCCCGCGGGGGATGTTTCGCGTCACTTCCTCTGTTGGTTTTTTGAATTTAGAAATTAAAGTTGTAGACGTGGTGCTTCCCCTAAAGTTCGTCTGATTAGCATTTTGGGAATTGTGTTTGGTACCAACTTGTGATACGAAATACATCTTTAAATAAGATCTCCTGCGTATGCAGTATGTAGAGGTTTAGAAAGTATGTTTAAGGTTAGGCCACTTTGTTTACAATATAGAAAGCAAGTTGTACTTCCTTATCCTTATAAGTACTTTTTATCTGAATTAGAATCAGATGATATTTTAATTTGCAAAGACGTAGGTATAAACATAGGATTACTTTTTAAAATAATATTATAAATGTAAATGTTAATGAAATTTAATGTTTGGATGGTTATTAGAGGATAATACTACAAATGCTAGGAAAGAACATGCCGGACGAACTCATAAACAACTGTACAGTTTCGACTGCACATGCTTTTCTGACGCGGCGTGACGTAGGTACAGTACAACGCACGCGACAATATCGATATATAATGTTTATACCAATAATACATTTTTGGTGCAACTACAACCGTCAACTTATTTATTTCTTTACTAACAGCGTACACGTTTACGCACACTTATTAATTATCATACCTCTATGTTGATTATGACAGAATTGTCATAACATTATATTCTGATATGTACACCTAAAACAAGCGTTTACAACATTCGCCATAACAGCGGTGAGAGCAAAATTTATTTTAATTACGTTCGTGAAAGGTTATACTATACAATCTACAGAAAAAAAGGAAGTGGTTGAGTAGCATTGTGAGTCCCTGCTTAGGCGTGAACAAACATTAGTGTTATCGACAAATTAGGAGAGTAAACATAAGGAATATAAGCAGGTGCCTAAGTATATTCATTTACATTAATTTATACACAGTGTTACATGTATGACCCGATGGTGTGTATGGTGTAGCAGAAGTGGGTGGAATAAAACGGTACACAGACTTTAAATTCATATATTGTGTTCACTTACTTACTTGCTACTTAATACAAATCACAAAGTACTGGGTTCCGGCTAATAAATTAAGGTCGGAGAGCGGGACGTGAGCCTACTGGAGAGCTGTTCTTTTATCACTTTGTTACTTGTGTTGTATTTAAAACAATAATTAAATTAGGATAAGGGCGCCACTGACATAAATAGGGTGTCAGACCCAAAATAAGAAATTTACATACTTTTGTCTAATTTCCATAAAAATACCATTGAGAGGGTGTCCTGGGTCCTCCAATACAGGTCAGGAATCACAGAGGCTTCATCCAACTAGGGAAATTAGCCTCCTCTCTGATGATGCAGGCAGTTTTAAGTCTACCCGCGATAGACGAAATGAACGGAAATGTATGTTCTAAAAAGAAACAACCCCCTGAGGAAAAACCCCCGGGAAGGAATAGAGAACCCGCAAGGTCGGCAGGCCGGCGAGTGTTCTCCTGTCAACTTCCGCGGAGGATTCCTGATATGTTCGCCGTGTACTAGAACAAAACGCTCCTTGCCGTCATCGGGTCATCGACACGTATAGGACGGCAAAGCGGCTCCAGCTGATCACGGCGAACACTCCGCGGGGTCCTTGACCAAGCCTTCGTAATTTATGGGCACATACGAGCCGACGACGAAATTACGTGCTCACACGCTTGGTGCTCCCACGCAAGAGGTCGAGGGGAGGTCGTGCACCGGTAGGGTTGCAATCCGAGTCAGAGATGAACAAAAATTTATATAACCGAAATTAGAATACGACCACTCACAATTCTCAAAATTACGCATCAAATAAAACGATTTTTATTACAAATACTGCACACGCAGACATAATTTTATTACGGGTGTAGCATTTATTATCGCATAAAAACAAAACGAGCGTTTAGAAAACTGGCAACACTACGCGCACTCGTCTAACACACGATTTGTAGGCCACGGTACAAAAAACATACAGCCTTCAATCAGTTAAAGTTTTACTAAAATAATTAGGGTATGGGGTTTGAAAATTTTTATGTTACAACAGAAGACTCCAGAACTGCTTTTAGGTACTTCGCTAGTTTTTGCTTGAACACATTCAGTGTATCATGATATACATTAAGATCACCGAATTGAGAATTAAAATCGTTAAATGTCCGAAATGTCCGACAAAGTCTTAGAAAAGTATTAAACACAACTGGTGTTAGGTCTCTCATATGTAGGAGGCCGTCTGGGTGGGTACCACCGCAATGTCTATTTCTACCGCCAAGCAGCAGTGTGCACGCACTGTTGTTATTCGATTTGAAGGACATTGTAGCCAGTGTAACTACTGGACATAATGAGACTTAACATCTTATGTCTCAGAATGACGAGCGCAGTGGAGCCACACGGTACTTTGTAGCTCAAGGTGCTGAATGGTGTTGCTACTGTTTATGGTTGGTTGTATCGCTTACCATCAGGCGAACGGTATGCTATCACGACATTCAACGCAATAAAAAAAAACATAATTATAGAAGAGAGGAATCGCCAACGTTAACTTGCAACTTAACAATATAAATAAACGGTACTGTTCCGTCTTCGGTGATTTTTCTCTACGCACTCAAACATGATATTATTCAAGTGAACAAACTGTTCAACAACCTAATCCTTTTACTTAAGACAATTCTAGAGATTCTTTACCCAAATTTGAGTTGTTCTCGGATACTCAATCATATGATATTGACAGTTCAAGCTTGAGAACTCTCTTACTTAGGCTTACTGCTTCGACAATGAGGTGGTATTAAAGCAGTTTTACCTTTTAACTAACTTTACTGTGTAGAAACGGATTTTACTTTCGCACTTCAACCCAAACATTTCGCTTATCAGATCCAAAGACGGATATCCGCCGCGGTATCCGCGAGAGTAACACTTGTATCCGAGATCCGCCGCTCCTTCGCGAGCAAATCTCGCCGGAAACGGAAATGAGCTCGGCACTCGCGGAAATACGTGCGCGGATAAGCTTTGCTATTTACACATACGTTTCACGGGTTTACATATGGAGAGATGTATGATATAAGGTAGTGTGACCGAATAAAGCCCGGTCCATAACATCGCCCACCGTCCACAGTTGCGACATTGGGCTTTCAATGGTTCCGTTACCTTATATCTATTTAAAAAAAGCAATGAGAGGTGTCAAGGGACACCCGGATGGAACGAAGTTCCTTTCGATTAATTAGTGAAGGAATTGTAAAAAAAAATTATTTATATAACAGAGTGTGTATATATATAAATATATAAATATTTTCCTATTTCCGTTCCAATACATAAGTTTCTAGAGAAAAAAACAAATAAATACGTGTGGCACTCGGGGACTGCCGCGGTAAAGCTATTGCATAGCATTTTTATCACAAATTTTGATTGACTAAACACAAATTCGATCTTACGCTTACCACATAAAGTAGATTTTTAAACGCGAGCAAAGCACGTTTAGTCTTGTTATTGATAAATGTCAGTAACCAAAGTAGAATAAATCAACAAAATTTGAAAAAAGAATGTTACGTTCGATTCTTTTGTACTCGTGCCGTGCCAACGCTGGGGAAATAGCTTCTACGCAATGTATTTAAGGTTCATATTAGATTAGTAAGAAATGGTTTTAATGACTTTAATAAATAAAATAAATAAAAATATACTCGTTTCAAGAATTATAGCTTCTACGCATTGTATTTAAGGTTCATATTAGTAAGATAATAGCAAAAAGTGTCGTGACAACTTTTCCGTCCAGCCCCCTTTCACAACGCGCAATAAGGAACTTCGTTCCAAAAATCTCAATTCAATATTCAGTCTGTGGGTTATATTGTTGTATAAATTTACTGGTATACAATCCTCTATTACGTCTCTTTCGTCGCAACACATGATATACTTTTGCAGGATGAAATTCTTTACTTTTTACCATTAGCGCCTCTATGACGTCATTTTAGGAGAAGAACGAATAGTAGCGTTCTTCTAACAAAGCGAAAAAAGTTAATAATATAAAAAAGAATATTATAAAGATTCAATGGACAAATGATGACAAAAAAGTAAGCCCGGAGTTTCTTTCTGCCTTTCTTCTTCGGGTAGTCATCGCTTAGGTAGCTAGTGAAAGGCTGGTAGGTTAGCTAGGTTAGGGCCTGTAGTGTCCTCACCGGTGAGGATCGCGACGCGTTCCTTCCATTATTTTATTATTATAAAAATGATTTTCTTTTTTTTATTTTATTTTTATCTTCTCTTTCCTGCCAGCCCGAGCTTGGCTTCATTATTTATTTTTCATTGATTTTACTCCCTATAAAAATGTCTGTAGTTATATAAGTGACTTTTTGTAATAATTATTATTATTAATTGAATGTATCTTGACTTATCATAAGTGCAATTATGTTCGCCTACGTGATGAATAAACTATTTTATTTATTTATTTTATTTTTATAAAAAAAAGGAATTTCGGCCAGTCAATAAAAAATAAAAAATCGTCACCGGATGTGGGAATCGAAACCGCGACATCCCGGTCCATATACAATTAATACGGTATACGGTCAATATAGAAATGAGAAAATAAGGATAACCAACCAGCCAGCCCCAATAGCATTCTTCGACTGGTTGCCTGTTAGATTGTTGTTACGTGGCTCGCTGCTGTACCGTTCCACATGGAATGCTGCAGCGGTGCACCGCGTAGTCGTTTATTTTTAATTACTTAATAACATGATTTTGTAAATTACTCAACTTTTGCTCGCGGCTCCGCCCGCATGAAGAGTTTTTCCAAGATAAAAGGCCCCTCTTATAATTTCCCGTGATAAAAGTAGCCTACGTTACTCGCTGATGTAGCTTTATATTGGTGGAAGAATTTTTAAAATCGATTCAGCAGTTTTTGAGTTATTTCGTTACAAACATACAAAAGTACGTAAGCGGCGATAGCCTAGTTGGCAGTGGGACGGACTGCCGAGACGAATATCCGCAGGTTCAAAACAAAAGGGCACGCACCTCTGACTTTTCTAAAGTTAGATTGTGTGTATTCTTTGTGAATTATCGCTTGCTTTAAAGTTGAAAGAAAACATCGTGAGGAAACCTGCATACCTAAGAAATTCTCTATAATAATTTCGAAGGTATGTGAAGTCTGCCAACTCGCACTAGGCCAGCGTGGTGGACTAACGTCTAAGCCCTCTCAGCAGTAGAGGAGGCCCATGCTCAGCAGTGGGCAGTATATAATACACGGCTGGTAGTAGTTATACACAAGTACAAATCTTTCCTCTTTACAATATTAGTATATATTGAACTTATGACTAACACCATGGGTCTGTGGCGACACAATTACCATACACCGCTGTCATCGCCCAAGGTCTTTAGTTACTTGAATAAATAAATAACCAATATTTCTGGTGTAATAAGGGTGTAAACTTCTACATACCCCCGAAAAAGGAAAGCTTGATACTACAAAAGAAAGGGCCAAGTTTGTTATTTGTTTCGCCAGTAAGAACTGAGACGTTTGCGCCAACTTTCGAAGAACATACAAATTATATTTTACATACATTGTGTTTGATATTGTTTTAATAAATAACTTGTTCATAACGACGACTGCTATAGTCTTATAAACTTCGGTAAGGCGCCGCGCTCACGTTGTAGCTTGTTGAATGATTTCGACACGGCAATAGCTGCCAAATATTTTTTTCATACTCAAATATTCATGAAGGAGTAGGCAGCGGCGCAACTAGTGCACCTACTTTTCACCCTGCTTATTCCGTCCCATAATGTGATAGGAGGCGAGCCTATCGCTATATCGGGCACTATTCCAGACTCCGGGCTGACACTGAGTAGAAAAACCCCATATCAGTTTGCCTGACCCGGGGATTGAACCCAAGACCTCAGCATGGCAGTCATACCGTAATACAACTACGCCACCGATCAGTCATATAAATACTAAAAAAACGCGACGCACTTACGTACAGATGTGAATATACTACCACTAGCAGAATAAACCTTTGTCGTTGCACGCTTTAGTCGTAATCATTTATAGTTCTCTTTTTAAATATATTTTTTCTTTTTCAGGTAAGTTTTAGCAATATTTGAGAAATTATTTGCTAATATTCTTGGTACCGAGCATTCAGCAGTCAAAAGGTAAGTAAGCAATTGAATGAAGATTTTATACAAACAATTTTTTACGTACCTAACTCACAGAATTTCATAATAGTCATCGTAAAAGCGAAAGATAATAAGTGAACCTATGGTGAAAATTATCTATGTATAAATATTAAAAATTTCAAGTAAATTATTAGAAAGTTAAATAAAAAAATCTATTTTGAACATGAAAGTCGAAAAAACATTGATATAGCAATCTTCTTCAACAATTATTGTAAAAATTATTTATTCGCTATTGTAAATCTCACAATACTGCCTGACTGCCTCGGTGGCGTAGTTGTATTACGGTATGACTGCAATACTGAGGTTTTGGGTTCGATTCCCGGGTCGGGCAGTGATATTGGGTTTTTTAAATTCAGTGTCAGCCCGGAGTCTGGAATTTGTGCCCGATATGGCGATAGGCTCGCCCCCTATCACATCATGGGACGGAATAACGGCGAAAAGTGGGTGCACTAGTTGCGCCTCTGCCTACCCCTTCGGGGATAAAAGGCGTGAGTGTATATGTATATATGTAAATCTCACAATTGTAAACAACCCTATCTAAGTTAGTTATTAGTTGTAATCGCACGTCGTAGAACCGTTTAAGATAAGGGCGAGGCGCTGAACGTGACAAAGAACTCGAACCGTGTAAGATTCTACTACGGGATTCAATAAGGTCGAGAATTGAATGAGTATTGAAACTTTGTTCATCCGTACATCCCGTAAAAAAATATATATTTTTAGCAAGCTTTGAATGTATAAAAGTGTTTATTTTGTTTTTATTATAAAATATGTTTGTAATCCGCTTCATCATCATCATCATCATCAGCCACATGACTTCCACTGCTGAACATAGTCCTCGCCTAAATATTTCCAGACGGACCTGGCAAAAGCGGTCTGCATCCAGCTTGTTTCTGCGACCTTTATCAAGTCGTCTTGCTTGTTTGATTGTAATGACTGTTCATAAATACAGTAGTAACCGGTGATAATGAAAAATAAAAAAATAAATCCCTTCCTAGCCGATTTCGGCCACGGCGGCCAAGCTCAACGGAGATCAGCCTGGTATACAGGAGATATTATCGTGCTCAATTGTGTGCGCAATACACAGGTGCACTTGTTATTCCTTCACTCTCATAGTCCGGTGAGTCGGCAATCCGACATGACCGGAGATAGATCAGGCGCATGACCAACGGCTTTACATGCTTTCCGAGGCACGGGGGTGTACCACGCCGCCAACTTCCTGACTCCGAGCTGTGAATTTTTAAGATAGAAAAACCCAGTCACAATGTTTTAGCCCGGATCGGGCTCGATTCGAACCCAGGTCCTCAGCGCACCAATCGTACTCGTAACGCGTACGCAATACAACTACGCCACCGAGGCAGTCCTGTAATAATGACACCAGTAGTAACGAATGAATGGCAGCGTTCCAGAAAATACATCTATAGAAAAGCGTAACGTTTAGGACGACTATTGGATATAGCGTCGAGATTAGGTAGTCCTTTCAATGTCATTATGCCCGGCTTTCACTCTAGTAGCAATACTGCCGTTCGGTAAGTCAAGGAACGCTAGTTTCGGGAAAATTTAAGTTTTGTAAATATATTTCTCTTTTCACTCTATGTGATTTGGGGAAAAACTGAGATAGGGACCTTTTCCTTAAGATTTTACATGTTTTAAAAAATATACCGCTATTTGCTAAATTGTTCATTGGATGTACATTTTTTAAACTTTCTGATAACATAAAAATCAAGTTAACGAAATTTTTTGAGAAATGGCTTTTGAGTTTAGCACAGTAGAATATTACAATTGTTATAAGGCACTGCACTCGTCACTCTGAGATGTAACATATGATGACGTATTACAGTATTAGTTTCTCCTCACGGTGCGTTCGCATAAAAGTTTGTTTATGGAGTAAAAAGTATATTTTTCTAACGTGGTATAGTGTGTGTATTAACACACACTATCGCCTTTTATCCCCGTATGGATAGGCAGAGGCGCATCTAGTGCACCCACTTTTCGCGGTGCATATTCCATCCCATGATTTGATGGTGGCGAGCCTATCGCCATATCGGGCACAAAGTCCAGACTCCGGACCATACCATACCATACCAGCCCTGTATTATATACTGCCTACTGCTGAGCACGGGTTTCCTCTATAACTGAGAGGGTTTAGACCTTAATCCACCACGCTGGCCTAGTGCGGGTTGGCAGACTTCACATACCTTCGAAATTCTTATAGAGAACTTATCAGGTATGCAGGTTTCCACACGATATTTTCCTTCGCCGTTAAAGCGAGCGATAATTCACAGAGAATACACACTTAACTTTTTAGAAAGTCAGAGGTGCGTGCCCTTGGCTTTTGAACCTGTTGACATTCGTCTCTGCAGTCCGTTCCACTCCCAACTAGGCTATCGCCGCTATATCTGGGCTAACACTAAGTAGAAAAACCGAATATAACTTTGCCCGACCTGAGGATCGAACACGAGACCTCATCATTGCAGTCGTACCATAATACAAATACGCCACCGAGGCAGTCAATGTGGCAATGTGTTATAATAAAATATAATATTCTTTCCAATTCCATAAAATAAAATCAAAATTTTCAGCTTTACTACGTAACAATATTTTATCCATTAAAACAAATGGTAGTGAACGTCTTTTCCTCATCTTATTTACACCCTTCAGGATTGCGCGAGGGGGAAGGGAGAGACGCGGGGTTCCCACGTGCCCGATTGCGTTAACCCTTTTTATTTATTCCCGTTCTGATTGCTCTGGGAATGACAATTATTTATGGCTATTGACAGGTTCTTAACTAGACTGATGGCTTTTTTATATTTCAAGGAAGAGGGAGAGTTTGATTGAGTAGTCGGACATTTCAAATATATTGTTGATTGGTTTAGTTATTCTGTTGAAGCAGTTGTTCCATAATAATGAAAATGCGTGGAAATAGTTTCTTTTACGTTTAATAACCTATAGTTAGAAACAGAAGCCATTTTGATTTAAATAAAAACGATTTATTTCTGTTTTTACATTAACACATTTATCACTGGTTTTACATAAACACATTTAACAGAAATACTTTTACAAAGATATCAGCAACTAGCCGACCAGCATGAAAGTCAATGATCAACTTACTGAACTGCTACTAAGACTCAGCACGAATGAGCAGAATGAGCCGGAATGAGCCACAATGAGAGCGCACATCGATACGGCAGCCTTTTTATACATCCAACTGACACTTCCACTATTAGTTTGACATTTCGACTGATTTTCATATCTGGTTAGCACGCTACAAATACCGTTACAAAACTTTTATCCTAACTCTATTTATTCTACACATAAAAAACAACAAAAAATTATAAAATTTTAAAAAGTATCACATAAATAGAGCAACAATTATTCTATTCTTTTATTTTCTGAATTTATTTACGTTTATGTTTATACAAACCTCAATCGTTCTGCACGGTTAATTCAAACTAGCTCCATTCAATAACTTAGTAAGATTCAAGGTTTATTGACAATAAAAAAACTTGAGGTGTGTACCGGCGCTCCTCTCTTTGATCCCCCCTCCCCCTCATTGTGGTGGTTCGGCATTATAACGTCATTCGAAATACCTCGCTATTGTCACCTTAACGTTCTCTGTGGGCCACGAAAGTGTCGGGGAATCAGAAGCAATGTTACTTTTGTATTTTAAGCAGTTATGTCGTATCGTCAGGTAAGTAGCTTGCTGTTTCATTTTTCTGTTATATGAGTTTTTTATATATCAATGATTATATATGATAAAATAAAACAAATAAATTACAAACATCCCTCCGTTAACCCCGAAGGAGTTGGCAGAGGTGCAATCTTGGTACATTTTTTTTGCTATATGAGTTTCGTCCCATGATGTGATAGGGGGCGAGCATATCGACAATTCGGGCAGAAATTCCAGACTCCGAGGTGATACAGACCAGAAAACACCAATATCACTCCCCGGATTCGAACTGGAGTCCTTAGCTTTGCGATCATATCGTAACACAAGTATGTCACTGCGTCAGTCAATGACAATGAATTTATAATGCCTGAGAAGTCATTAATTTGCTGCGGATTGCTTACAAATTGTTTATCTTTCTATATTTAATAGCTTGAGAATAGGAAATTCCTAACAAAACAAAAAACATACATAGCGAATGCAATCTCTAGTCAAGATTGGAAATCTGTTTTCTTTTCGGTATTAACTATTAACCCGGAGTCTGAAAATGTGACCAATAAATGGCAATATAAGGCTTGGCTTCTATTGTATGGGACCTTATAATAACGGTAAGTGGTGTTTTTTATAGCTCAGACTACTTCTAAAAATGCTTAATTTATTGTCCGCATTATGTTGAAACTATATTGGTATAGATAATTTTGATACATAATATTTTAAATTTTGAAATTATGACTTGCCAAGTCAATGTTACTGGATTTTTGATGGTGATAAAATTGATTGTAAATTGTTTAAGTAAGTAGTATCGAACTTACCTGTAATTTAGAAGCATACACTTAAATGTTAATTATCTTTTTCCACATAATGTTAAAGTCTTGTATGTATTTTTAGTTGGTAAGGCTTTACTAATAAATAAATAAATAAATAAAAAGAAAATCTCGCCAGATACTCGTAAATTCGTTTTGAGATCTCGCAAAATCGAGATTGTATTTAGTCTCTCCGTACCGTACGTCATGGCCCACCGCCATTATTCTATCGCCCTCATCAGGTGACTAGTTTACGGTGCAATACAAGGCCGATACACACCGCTATCGGTATGGCCACAGATATACATGGAGTCCATGTGGCAGCTTTATTAACTTTAACTTGTTATCTTATCTATAGGTTTCGGTTTTGAGTTTCAACTTGGGTTGCGTTAGGCGTAGATAAATGGATTTTGACTATTATTTTTTATTGCGGTTAAATGACGAGCTGAGAGTATTGCTCGCCTGATGGTCAGCGATAAGACCGCCTATAAACAGCAGCAAAGCCGCAAAAAACTCTGAATTACAAAGTACTGCGTGGAATTCCACTACGCTCGTCACCCTGAGACTTAAGACGTTAAGTTGCATGCAATGCAATGCAATCAGCCCTGTAATTATATACTGCCCACTGCTGAGCACGGGCCTGCTCTAGTACTGAGAAGGGTTAGGCCTTAGTCCACCACGCTAGCCTAATGCAGGTTGGTGGACTTCACACCTACCCTCGAATTTTTTATGGGGAATTCTCAGGTATATAGGTTCCCTCACGATGTTTTCCTTCACCGTTAAAGGGAACATTGATAAACAATGCACACGTAATTTCGAAAAGTCAGAGGTGTGTACCTTGGGTTTTGAACCTCCGGACATTGTCTCGGTAGACCGTTCCATTCCCAACTAGGCTATCGTTCACTTCTAAGTTGCATAATGCCCAGTAGTTACGCTCGCTACAATAACCTTTCAAACCGGAACACAACATGGCATGCACACTGCTGCTTGGCGGTAGAAATAGACATAAGGAATACCCTATCAGACCCTCGCCTCCAAAATGTAATAATTTATTTCAACCCATAAAATGTTTTATGGATTTATTTTATTATTTTGATTCTGTCAAAAATATTGACAACCACTAAACCGGAAAGAAATTTTAAAAGAGCCTGATATTAAGGTGTTGGTTTTGAAAAAAATAAAATTCAGTCTACCACCAAATCGAAGAGATACTACCAGAGAAGAACTGGCCAAATACTTTAGTGTTAGCCTTCTTCTCAGTCGGACACTCTTGGCAGAGTGGTCGTGGTTGTCGCGATGGTAATACCCGGAAAGATGTCAGCGTTGTCGGTCTTTTTGGCGATGTTCGTAGGTCTACTAAGTGTTAGCCTTCTCAAACTCAATTCGAAAGTATAAAGTACAGTGCATAATAAAAAAAAACTTGGTGCACCTATTAAATCTAATAGTAAAATAACGGAGACTGCAAATCAATGTCTCCCCACTCCCCACTTCCCCTTCATGGTGCATCCATATATCACTGTCAGCACCTGCCATTTGTCACCCTCACACCTACAATTTATTTTTCCATTGTGGTTTTAATAAGGTGGGGACGGAATCCCATGTTCACGATGTCGGTGCAATATGTTCCTATTGTCGGAAATGGATGGATTTATATTTATAAGGATAGAGACGAGCATGGTGGAATGTATTGAGAATACATAATCTGTCAAATAGGTCCTTGATTGACGACTTAGAAGGTAGATAAATGTTGTTAGGTAAGGTTAGAAAAATTTTCACTAATGCAACAACCGTGAGCAAAAGTTAATGCTTCTTGCTTTTACTAATATTATAAATGCATAAGTTTCTGAAGGTATTTGGAAACCTAATTTTATACTTAACGCAGAAACAGCTCAACAGATTTGGTTAAGCATAATGTAGGTAGACAGTATCCTGGAGTAATATAAGTTGTTTATCACGTAAAAGTCAGGTTCAGACCAGGGAACATATTATGTCGCAGAACTGACAGCACAAGGGTGAAAAAAGTTCTCAAGTGGAGACCACTGTTTTTTTAAATTTAATTTAATGACGAGACGATCATGCTGTTCGCCTGATGGTAAGCGTTACGACCACCCATAAACAGTAGCAACACCATCCTGCACCTTGACTTACAAAGTACTCTGTGGCATTCAACTGCGCGTCTGTCTCGTCATCCTGAGACATAAGATGTTAAGTCTCATTATGTCCGGTAGTTACACTGGCTACAGGCAGGCACACTGCTGCTTGGCGGTAGAAATAGACATTGCGTGGGTACCCACCCAGACGGACTCTTACATATGAGAGACTTACCACCGGTAAACATACCGGCAAACGCACCGTTGGACGTTCACCTGCAAGGTGGACAGACGATTCGATAAAGGTCGCAGGAACAGGCTGGATGCAAGCCGCTTTTGACAGGTTCGTCTGGAAATCTTTAGGGGAGGCCTATGTTCAGCAGTGGACGTCATGTGGCTGATGATGATTATGATGATGATTCCGTAAAAGAGCACACTCGCATTTTTATTCTTAATCACGCAAGCTGAGCCCCGCGCATCACCTAGTTTTGTATAAAGTTGCGGAACTCAATAAAAGTGGAGTGAAACGTTTGTATTTGGTATGTTTTGTTCGTTTTCCATATTTTTCTTGCGAGCTACTGACGAGGCGGAAATAGCCCGCTATTTACTTTGAGCTGAATAGAAGGCTATTTTCACCCGACCACGAAGAAATGAAAGTAATACTTTTCGATTTTGTATAATTCTTTAGTGTGAATGATATTTTTTCGAAAACAAATCCGTCACTTGTTTTGTTATCACCAATGAACGCTAATTCAAAGCACCTACTTCATAGGTTCTTAAACGTAAGCAGAAAAGAATAATGCGTGAACCCTTTACAAATAGTGTAAATATGTTAGTGTTTGCAGATGATAAGGAAGTACGCAAAAAAAAAGGAAGAACGGAATATATATCTCATTATGTAAACTGTCATGGTTATACAAAATTCTGCTAGAACAGTCTCAACAATATTTATATGTCGGAAGCATTAGCAAGCTGTCACACATAAGAATACTATGAAAAAACACAGATCAGCCTTTATTCCCGAAGAGGTAGGCAGACGAGCAAGCAGGACACCCACTTTACGGCATGTTTCTTCCGCCCCATGATGTTATAGGGGGTGAACCTATCTCCATATCGGGCACAAATTCCAGACACCAAGCTACTGAATAGAAAAATCCAATATCACTTTGATTCGAACCCGGGATCTCAGAGCGGTGTGGTATCGCGCACGCAATACAACTATACCACCGAGGCAGTCAGTAGTTTTCTATAAGACAGTAGCAATACCCCAGTCGAACTTATACCGACAAATAAGCATCCATAGTGGATCTACCACTTTAACTTCACTTATTCCCGAATCAGGTTAACACAGCTTAAACTTGAAACTATCAAAGTTGGAAGCTATTTGTAAGTTGGAGTATGCACCGCTGCAGTGGTATTGTTGAATCTGGTTGTAAATCCTACAATAGTCCAGTGAACGGTTGATTTCAGGGTAATCTCGCTTCTGTCCTACTTTTACGGGGCCATACGGTTAGCGGGAAATGTATAGGTATATTTAATTGCGGTTTCGAAAGAGTCCACCTCGGAATAAAGGTTATAACCATACATATATTTTTTATTTAGATTCTCGCTCTTTAGGTCCACATTTTGCTGATGCGGAATTTCTTTACTAAAATAAAATATTTTTTACAATGGTAAGTATTTGACATCTCAGTTACTGTATAAAAGTTCTGAGGTATAAAATGTCAGCCATTTTATGACCGACTTATTGACCATACATTTTAATATCTATCTATACTAATAATATATAAAGCTGAAGAGTGTGTTTGTTTGTTTGAACACGCTAATCTTAGGAACTACTGGACCGATTTTGAAAATTCTTTCACTAATAGGAAGCTACATAACTCCTGAGTGCTATAGGCTACTTTTTATCCCGGAAAAACTTTTCCATGCGGGCGGAGCCGCGCGCAATGCTAGTATGTAATATGAATAAAAATATTTTCTTGTAGTTTGGACCCTTTTTTGCAAAACTACTAACAAAAAAGTTAAACCTTCTTGCGAAAATTATGACTCAGTAAATATTATTATTTATCATACGCACACACACAAACCTATAGACATCTTTTATCCCCGAAAGGATAGGCAAAGGTGCAACTAGTGCACTTTTCGTTATGCGTATTCGTCTCATGATGAGTACATCATACCACCATACCAGCCCTGTATTATATACTGCCCACTGCTGATCACGGGCTTCCTCTACAACTGAGAGGGTTTTAGGCCTTAGTCCACCACTCTGGCCTAGTGTGGGTTGGCGGACTTCACATACCTTCGAAATTCAGAGAACTTCTCAGCTATGCAGGTTTCCTCACGATGTTTTCCTTCACCGTTAAAGCGAGTGATAATTCACAAAGAATACACACATAACTTTTTGAGAAAAGTCAGAGGTGTGCCCTTGGGTTTTGAACCTGCGGAAATTAGTCTCGGCAGTCCGTTCCACTCCCAACTAGGCTACCGCCGCATTTTTTGTTTCTTTCTCTCACATGATGTGAACCTATCGCCATATTATCTGGCATAAATTCCAGAATCCGTGCTGATATTGAGTAAAATAACCCAATATAACTTTGTCCGACCCGAGGATCGAACCCTCGAACTCAGCCCTGCAGTCCTTAATACAACTAGGCCACCGAGGCAGTCCAGTGTTATTTATCTTAACACTATAACCAATCCCATATAATTTTAAACTGACCAGTGTTAAAACCGTTAACCCCGCTACTTTAGTGGGTGGATAGGACACTTGATCGGATTGCCGCCGCGCGGAATCTACTCCCAGGGGTACTCACGGCGATCGTTATCGGATGCTGACTTGTTTTATACTTAACTATGTCTTACTTAACATTTCTGCTTGAGAGAGTGATCAATTTCTACTTGGTTCTGTAGTGAAAAATCGGCCATGACGACTCGCCCTTGTAAGACAAGCCGGCAAAGTTGTAGCGATTCTCGACGAATATTCCCGTTGGCTGAAATAATATTTGAAATTGTTTTTATTTTGTCATAATGTGTAACATGTTATCTGTATCAATGATTTTTAAATACGCTATAGGTACGCTATCAAATTAAATGAAAAATATGTTCCGCACGCACACATACACATTCTTAACATTAACATGTCGGCTGAAAGAGTTGACATATTAACCCGGTACGAATAAAAAAAAAAATATAGTTCTGACAATCCTATATGGCCGGTATGACAATTTATTGACACTTCACAGAATACTATGTCTAGGAAAGAGAACAAAAAATCGGTTGCCCCAAATAACCGATTCTTAAGTGATATCGATTTCTTGTTCAGAGAGTTTATAATCGATTGTCAACAGGGTATTTTTTTTATTAAATTATACATAACGAATCTTTCTATTACGGTAGTTATTTTAGTCGTAATTTTTTATCTCTGGCCAAAATTTCACCTTTATCCTTCATTTAAACTTACATCTATACTAATATTACAAAAAATACGTGTGGCACTCGGAGACTGCCGCGGTAAAGCTATTGCATAGCATTTTTTATTACATAAAGTAGATTTTTAAACGCGAGCAACGCACGTTTAGTCTTGTTATTGATAAATGTCAGAAATGCAATGGTCATCACAACCAAAGTAGAATAAATCAAAATTTGAAAAAAGAATGTTACGTTCGATTCTTTTGTACTCGTGCCGTGCCAACACTGGGGAAATAGCTTCTACGCAATGTATTTAAGGTTCATATTAGATTAGTAAGAAATGATTTTAAAGACTTTAATAAATAAAATAAATAAAAATATACTCGTTTCAAGAATTATAGCTTCTACGCATTGTATTTAAGGTTCATATTAGTAAGATAAAAAAGAAGTCAGGTTATTTTCGTTACGGAATTTCTGGATTCGGTCTCCACGCTCAAGGCCCGCGATAGAAGCTATGCAATAGCTTAACAAAAAAAACAAGATACCTAAAAATCACGTAATGCGTACTCAAAGTCATGTACAAATAAGCCTAAGTAAACAAAAAGAACAGAATCAGTTCAAAAGTATCAGCCTAGCCGAGTCAAAAATATAAGCACAAACCAAAAATTTTAGGGTCTATTGACCTGCTTCAGTTGAACTCTCTATCGTGATACACCTGTATATAATTTCCAAGTTTCGATTTTTCTCAGTAATCGTTTATATTTCGTTTCCAAACGATTAAAAACTTTCCCAACGCTACGCCCGTGAACTGAAGGATACAACATTGTAAAGGCGTCGCGTTGATTTAATAGTCAAGATAAAAAAAAAAACAGTATATTTTTACAATATTAATTCAAGCTTGTGTAGAACTTGTTGTGTATGGGAGTGTGAGCTCTAGCTTGTAGTAATTAAAACTCCAGAGATCGCACTTGTATAGGTTTATATTTAAGGACTCCAAAGACTCCAAACTTTTAGTCTAAGACACGGCTCATGCCCTCCTGTCAAGCTAAACCCCAACATGACGAAGTGCGATATCTGGACAGAAGGTTAACTTGGAAAAAGCATATTCTTAAGAAGAGGAAATGTCTCAGCGTACTAATCAGGAAAATGTACTGGCTGTTCGATATAACGGTTCCTCGCCATTTAGAGCCAGTTTCACAAGTTTCAAGTAAATTTTATTTGATAGTTATCGTATTAAACAGCTAACGTATACAGTACTTCATGTTATTACCATTTATTTGGCAGCATAGATTAGAGTGATGTAGTGTAATATGTTTAAATGTTTACTCTTGTATACTATAATTATGTTGCGCATCATGTAATATAAAATAGATGTAAGTCTCAAATAAATTTAGTTACCAATCTGCAGTCGTTGAGTTCTTATTTACCTTGAAACCGAACCCCGCACCGTACATGGCGACCCTGCCAGAGGCGTCAGCCTAGGCGCCGCGAAGACGACACCTTAACCGTATAAGGCTGCATAGGGAATATTCCACACAATGGATCAAACAGTACTGATCTATTTTTTTCGTCGATTACTTGTGTGTATTCATCAAGATAAAAAATGGGAAAACAACAATCAAAAGTGGAGACGCTGATAATCCAAAATTCGGCTGGTGGTAATAACAACGCCACAACAGAAGAAATAAAATTTCACCTCAGTACGACCAACATTTTCCTAGCTACTATACTGGCGATTATACTGTTTGGGATATTAATCTTCATATATCATTATTCCATACATAGTTTGCACTACTAATTAATATGGAAAGCAGTAATACTTCAACTTTAAACTCCACGAATAGTTCGAGGCGCCCAAATAGGCGTTTTGTGAAGGATACACAGCAGGAGAAAGAAGCACACATTTCCAGCGAACATTTGAGGGAGATGGCTCAGGAAATTATTTCATTGGAATTACGCGAATTTATTAAACACGAAATGTCCGAGCTTAAGAAGAGCTTGGAATGTAGCCTCAATTCTCTATTACAAACAGAGATTAATGTAATCAAAGAAGAGGTAATCGATATTAAGAAATCAGTTACATTTATCAATAAACAATATGATGATATCAAACAACAAACAGATGTTCATGCCCAGTCAATCAAATCTTTGGAAGCGAAATCTGCAGACACTTCTAACATAAATTCATCTATTGCTAAATTGGATGTGGAGCTTAACTTGCGCGACCAGTGGGCCAGGCGCTCTAACATCGAGATATGTGGCATCCCCGATAAGAAAAATGAGAATCTATTCCAGGTGTTGGAAAATATTGCAAAGCACGCTGACATTACACTAAATGTTCATATTGATATCGACTTTATTACTCGCGTCGCATCACAAACCAAGAATGATAAAAAACCCAGGAATGTAATTGTCCGGTTTATGTCCAGATATCGTAAGGATGATTTTCTGTCAACAGTAAGGCAAATAAAAGATTTAAGAGCTGCTGATATCGGATACCCTGGGAACCAATCATCGATTTTCTTCAATGAACATTTAACGAGTTCCAATAAACTGTTATTGCAACAAGCTAAAACGAATGCCAAAGCATGTGGTTATAAATATGTTTGGGTTAGAAATTGTAGCATAATGGTGCGTCGTAATGAAACTAGCCCAGTTCTTCATATTAATTCCACAAAAGATTTATCCAAGATAAAATAGGAACTATATTACTGTTTTTTAAATACTTTGTTAAGTGTCACTCAAAATTAATTAGTCTTGTATTTGGCAGTTTGAGATTAATTTTGATTGTTGTTGTTCTGCTCCAGATCCTCTTACCATTATTTTATTATTTTCACATTATGAGTAATCTATGTCAGGATACTATTTTTTTGGCATTTATTTTTGTGCACTGTGTCTTACTTTTTATTTTATTTCTTGTGAATATAGGGCATCTGATATGGCATATTATACTGTGTGTAATTATAGGTTTTAGGAGTTTATTCTTATATTTTGGTATATATATAATGGTTATAGTTACAATTAATATTCCAACGTAATTTAACCGTGTACTATCAGAACGTAAGGGGCTTGAGAACAAAAACCACTACATTTTATAATAGTATTTTACGTAATAATTATGATATCGTTTGTATTACTGAGACATGGCTGCTCCCGGGAATTATGGATTCTGAGCTATTCGATTCTCGTTACGTCCTATACAGGTGTGATAGGGATTATACTTCAAGAGGTGATAAAATGGGTGGAGGTGCTTTGATTGCTATTCATAAGGATTTGACTATTTGTAATTTTGCGATTATTCCTACGTTGAATTCAGCTGCTGATATAGTGTCAGTTACTTTTTTTTTTTTTTTTTCCTACGTAAGCACTTCTAAAAAATTTAATTATTGTCATTTATTTTGTGGTTATTTTCCTCAATGTAACGTGCACAGAGAAGTTTTATTCGAATTTTATGAACATGTGTCTGATAAGTTAATCAAATGTCCCAGTGATTGTTTCATAGCTGCTACTCCAATTTATGCGACTCCGAGGTGGACGACATTGCGGGTGGTCGGTCTCCTGCAGTCGTAGACGCCAAAGGCGTGCTTTGGAGGTCGGGGGCTTCTTAGCCCCCCTCATTTAGAGAGGGGCCGTAATACGGCATTGCGCCGGGACGGCTCCGTGCAGCTATCTTCGTGCAACAAGATACCCCGGGGCCGTCCCGTATGCGCCGAAGAAGGCCACCGCGGGTTTTGGTTGGTATGCCGATGTAGGGTGTACATAGTGTTAGGGACTCGGTCCAATGCTCGCTCGGATGATGTTATACTCCCGAGTGTCGACATTGTGCCGTAAGATCGGTGAAACCAACATAACCATTCCACTCACCCCACAGTGGTGGTAGCGATAACGCGTTTTTCCCCGCGATAAAAAAAAAAAAAAAAAAAAAAAAAAAAAAGTGATTGTTTCATAGTGCTAGGTGATTTTAATATCCCCGGGGCAGTTTGGACCTCAACCTCGAGTCCACGCTTTACCCTCAGCGGAGATCTTAGTATAGATATTGTCTTTGAGTTGTCTAATTTTCTTTCTTTTAATGGTTTGCACCAATATAATACGTGTTCTAATGTGACTGGTCGTAAATTAGATTTACTTTTATCTAACTTTGATTGTAAGGTTACTCCATCTCCAGAACCTCTTGTTCTGGAGGATAAATATCATCCGGCATTTATTTGTGAATTCTCATTAGTTACTTGTATGACACTCCAACCACCAGAAATTAGCATTAAACTCTTCAAAAGTGCTGACTATGATAAAATAAATCAAGCTTTATCTATTATCGATTGGAATAAGTGCTTACCTATCAATAATGTTTCTAATTGCGTGGAAACATTTTATAGAGTAATCAATAAAATTATCGATACCTTTGTTCCAACGAAAACTGTACACAAACGCTCCAACTATCCTTGCTGGTTTGATAAATCACTAGTAAAAATAGTCAAGGAGAAGCTAAAATATCATCGTAAATGGAAGGTTTATGGTCGTAATAATGATTATAATACTTTCAAACTCTTGCGTGAAAGACAAAAAATGGTACAAGAGCAATGCTATAATAAGTTTTTAGTCAATGCAGAGAACAGTATTGCCGTTAACAGTAAATTCTTCTGGGCCTACGTTAAATCCAAAAGGCAATGTAGTAATGAGTTACCTAATACTATGTTCCTCGGAGAGTCCATCTCTTCCGATGGGCGAGTCATTTGTGACTTGTTTAATCATCATTTTAACTCTGTATTTGAAGCAAATCAAATCGATACTGAAACTTCGGCTGTTCAACAACAAACTATAAGTTTGCATTCTGTTGATCTTTCTGTAGGCAAAGTTAAAGCACTTCTTTATAAGATTGATATTAATAAAGGCTATGGACCCGATGGAATTCCACCGTTATTTTTGTATAATTGTCGCCAAAACCTCGCGGAGCCTTTGTTTAAAATATTCTCACTCTCTATCAATGAAGGTGTTATGCCGACATTTTGGAAACAATCTTATATTATGCCAATCCTCAAATCTGGGGATAAACGTGATATCGGCAATTATAGACCTATATCTAAGTTAAGTATAATACCAAAATTATTTGAAAAAATTGTGTACAACTCTATTATCCCTATTATTAGACCAATATTGATATCTCAGCAACATGGGTTTGTCACCAAGAGATCGACAGAAAGTAACCTTTGTGAATATCTAGACTTTGTCTATCGTGGTCTTGATGCTGGCCAGCAGGTGGATGCAGTGTATACTGATTATTCCAAGGCATTTGACAAAATTTCGCACACTATTCTCATAAGGAAATTGAATACAATACACGGCGATCTCTTGCGTTGGCTGATTTCTTACTTACGAGATCGTAGTCAAGCGGTAGCAGTAAAAGGTTATTGTTCATCTTTCTTACCTGTCACCTCTGGTGTGCCCCAGGGCTCGCACCTTGGCCCACTCTTATTCAACATTTATATCAATGATATTAATTTTGAATTCCTTCACTCAAATATTCTTTTATTTGCAGATGACACAAAGATTTTTAAAATTATAAAAAATGTAGATGACTGTAAATTGCTTCAAGAGGACTTAAATAGACTTAATTCTTATTGTTTAACCAATCACTTACAACTTAATATTAAAAAGTGTAATGTTATTACATTTGGTAGAAAAAAGGAACTCATTCACTTCAATTATAAGTTTAATGGTGTGCCAATTCGTAGAGTGACCGAACTGCGTGATCTGGGAGTGCACTTAGATTACAAACTTATGTTTAGGACTCACATAGAAATAATTACGGACAAGGCTTATAAAATGCTTGGTTTCATATTAAGAATCTCCAAAGATTTCAAACAACCCTTGACATTGATACTATTGTATAATTCATTAGTTATCTCAATTATGGAATATTGCTCAACGGTTTGGAATCCGGTTTATAAAGTTTTTATAGACTTAATTGAACGTATTCATAATAAATTCCTAAAGCACATGCGGAACAGATTCAATGAGAATAATTGTGTAATGTCAAAATTAAACTTCACACTTCATAATCGACGCGCCGTTAAGGATCAGATGCTCTTATATAAAATTATTAATATTTTAACAGATTCAATACCTTTATTAAATAAAATTAATTTTAAGTGTCCGAGACTTGGAGCAAGGAATAAATGTCTTTTCTATAATCCTTATATGAGGACTAAGTACTGCAACAACAATTTTATTTCTCGTGCTTGCAAATCTTATAATGATACATTTTCCGATCTGGATATATTTAATTTAACCTTTAATCAGTTTAGAAAACGGGTAATGGAAACAGTTTGCAAGCAACGAGACTATTGATAGATTATGATGGCATTATATTATTTTTTGTTTGTTTTTAATTTTAATGTGTAGATTGTGAGGTGACTGCCTTCTGTGGCTGATTTGTTCAGACCGGCCAGGAGTAGGCATTCATTTCGATATTACAGGATTACAGGACGCTCCCTTGCCTCCTCTGAATTGTTGCTGTACCTATTTGCCTATCTAAATCTAAATTATAATGATTGTCTGTTTAGCAATAAGAGCGAATTTAATTGTGGAAACTTAATTGAGCCATGTACTACCTAATTTGTTTTATGTTATATTTTTCTTTATTTGCTTGTATGTTTCCCTTAAAAACCAATAAATAAATAAATAAATATCGGCTCTGTAGAAAATGTCTTACAAAATGGGTAAATAACGAAATAAATCGTTCAACTATAAGATCACTTTTTCAACGGCAAATTTTGCCTGGGGAGCCGAGCAGCGCGCATATGTATGCAGATAAAGTGTGAAGTGAAGTGTAGTGAAAGAAAAATAAATCAATAAAGTATAAAAAAAAAGGTGAAATATATAATCATGTGTATCGGTATATTTTTTTTTTGTGCGTCATGTAGAGTCGTGTTAATAATTATTACATATATATTATATTATAAAAATTCCGCCGTAAGTTATACTGGACCTTAAAATATATATTTTTTTCCCCGAAAGTAATGCTTAAATCAACATAGCAAATACGGAAGGTGCGCAAATTGAACTATGAACATTAAATATTCTTTTGCTAGGCGTACGAAAATAAATATTAACGGAGTGATTATAATTGTATTTGTGTCATTATGAATTTGTCGACAGCCTCGGTGGCGTAGTTGTATTACGGTACGACTGCAAGGCTGAGGTCTCGGGTTCGATCCCCGGGTCGGGCGAAGGTGATATTGGAGTTTTCTATTCAGTATCAGCCCGGAGTCTGGAATTTGTGCCCGATATGGCGATAGGCTCGCCCCCTATCACATCATGGGACGGAATACGCTTGGCGAAAAGTGGGTGCACTAGTTGCGCCTCTGCCTACCCCTTCGGGGATAAAAGGCGTGAGTGTGTGTGTGTGTGTGTAGGATTTATCAGCAAGCGGTACATATTCTAATAACACGGTTATAATCTTTAATAATAAATGTAAATAAATAATAAATAGCATCTCTACCCACCCCTTTAAAGATAGATACTATCCTTGACCCAACAGACACTTGCATGAAATATAGGTCGATTACACCACATTCGTAAGCATAACGTGACCGTCCCGTGATCTCAGCCGATAATCGAATCCCGCACTTGATCCCGGGATAAAAATCCCGCCGCTTATCTTAATCCTGGTCGTGGGCAATGTTTCATCGCACACGTTGCCATGACAGGTTGGATCGGTTATGTTTCGTATTGAAATGGGGCACGATTGTGTTTTATTTGAATTTTTATGTTACATAAGAGTATAATGTTTTTCGGTTATTTATGCGAGCCAACGTAGTCAACTACTTTCCGAGAAATATTACTTACTATGATATTTCACTTAGTCACTGACTCTAAATTTTTTATTTATTTATTTATGCATATATTATATACAACGCCATTACAGCTATACCAAAGCGGGGTTGTATAGACAAAGTTGATTGCTAATTGGCCTCAATACACCTGTAGGCCGTTTCTGTGGGTTGCTGACAAGTGCAGTGCCATGCAGTGTAAATCAAAGCTCAGCAAAAATAATCATAGACAAAAAAAATATTTTTACCGAAAAGCCAGAACCGAAAATGACGTCTAAGTTTCAACATTTTTCATTATAACCCTAGAGATTTGTACTAGACCCAATAATTAAGGACCAGAGCGTAATGAAACCTTGTCCGCGTGAGATTAACTGCGAACTCTGGCAAATAGGACGGTTATGAACCTGGATTTAACTGGGTTAGTTAACTGGCTCTACAACCTTTACATAGAGCTTCTTGAGGATATAGTGCGGAATATCTTTGTATTAAAAGTACAGCTCCACTATTTTACTGTTTTAAAGTTTTTTTAAAAAGTTTGAAAGCTTTAGAAAGAATGAAACATTTATTCGCACAATAAACTGGGACGCACACAAACATTTAACAAAAATAAGTTATACGACATAAAGAAAGCGGGCAACGTGCATCCCATGATACTGTCGAAACGGATCCAGTTCAGCATAAAATGCCAGGCAAGGTGCGCCTGGCGCTGGTTTTCAACTGGAACTGGAAACTGGACTTTAGTAAACTTTTGTGGTGAACTTTATCGGTATTTCAAGCTTTGTGTAGTTCCATGGTAATTATTTACTTTTTACTATCAGTTTGGGGTGGGTCCACAACCCTCCATTCAGCATACCTTTTTATTGCTAAATACGTACTATTATTAAATTACGTGTATTTGTCTCTAATGTACTAGAGTTTTTCTGGACAGGTTCAATAGTTTGACCTATTTCTGTTAGGAAACAAGATTCGAGCGTTAATTATTGATAAATGCTTGTAGCTACAGTAATTACGAGTCTAGGCTTGATTATCAGATTTAAGATGTTTTTATTTTATTTATACTCCGTCTAATCATTTATTTGACTTTTGACATAAGCACACCTTTTCTAAGTTCTATAAGTATTGACAAACAATCATAATTACAAAAATTTACTACTTCACGAACGCTATTATTTCTTTAAAATAGTGAAGCGACTTGATATTCAACTGCGATACTAATAATAAAAAATTGATATTTGTTAACACTGTCTTCATAAGTTAAATTGGTTGTTATAAGAAATCGAATCGCTTATGCATTAGGATATTGCCAATTGATTAGTACCCGAGTTGTCAAAAGTTAAATAAACAGTTGGACGCATTGATGTAGGGTTTTTTAATACATCAATGCGTTGGACGCGGTATAAATGCCTCAGAGTGACCAGCGCGTTTTAATACTTTATTTGAAATTCTAGGAGGAGATGCTACAGTTTACAAAAAGAAATATCTCGTAGTTCTTAGCGTCAAATAAAAGACTTATAATAGGGTAGTTTCCTATGTTTGATTTTGTAAATTATTTTATATGTAACAGAAAATAATATGAAAAAGAAATTCTTCTGTGAAATCACCATCAATTTTGCTTGCAAAATAAAGCAGTTATTCATATTTGAAATATTGTCGTGAGCAAAAGTGGGGACGTGGAGGGGATGTCGCACTATCTCTTTCGCACGCACGCAGCGTAATGGCCGGCGACTTTTCGGTGACGTCACAGTGTAATATTACTGTTATTCGACAACCACTGCTTCCACCAAATTTCAAAGCTTTATAACTTACTAATTATGTCCCCAATTTTGAAAATTATTTTTCCTTTAGATTTTGGATGGCATACATTTTTGATAAATGTATTAAAAAAGTAATCAACTACCCTATTCTTCAGTAATAGCATTTTTCATAAATAAACTAAATCCTATGCTGGTGACTGGATATATTTTATATACGCTTGGATCGAGACAACCATACACAGCGTATAAAGCTGCCATAGCCGCCCATGTAACTGTGTCGCGGTCTGGGATTAGCCCTGTATACTTGTATCCTGTTCAGACAGGCTGGCATAATTATGTCGATTGGCGAGAGATGATCATATCTCGTCAGTCGACACTCTATATAGACCCAACTGCGCTTAGCATCAGGGCAGGTTGCCACTTTATCGTGTCCGTATAAAAAAATCATTCAGTGAAAACATATTTTGTAATATAAAATTGAACCTAAAACCGTGGCAATTGTCACGATTGCAGTCCATTTCAGACTATTAACTCCATCATGTCGATCTGTGAATTTCGGGCCGCCATCTGTCACATTCCGCGATTGGTCCCGCGGGTCATACATTATTCCTGCGGGATTTTGAATCGCTAATGTAAGTCATTGTCGGTGCTTTAAAAGTCTGCGCGTATCTACGATGTTTTATCATGGAGCTTGTGTCAGTCAATTTTACTTGCGTGAAGTTTATCATTATGATATTGTAATAAGTACAACCACTTTGTGTTTTTCCACTACTAAACATTTTTGTAAAAAATACTTAAATTACGATTACCAACATCATACCAGCCCTGTATTATATACTGCCCAATACTGAGCACGGGCCTCCTCTACAACTGAGAGGGTTTGGGCCTTAGTCCACCACGCTGGCTTGATGCGGGTTGGCAGACTTCGCATACCTTCGATATTCTTATGGAGAATTCTCAGGTATGCAGGTTTCCTCACGATTTTTGTCCTTCATCGTTAAAGCGAGTGATAATTCACAAAGAATACAAAGATAACTTTTTAGAAAAGTCAGTGGTGCGTGCACTTGGATTTTGAACCTGCGGACATTCGTCTCGGCAGTTCCTTCCATTACCAACTAGGCTATCGCCGTTTTTATATAATTAAAAGTTATAATTTAATTTAAAATTAAAAACCTTTTAAAAAGGTTTTACAGAAATTACTTTACTTTATTAAATTAAAAGACCTTAAGTAATATATTAAATAGAAATGTTATCAAACCTAATAGACTTTTGGTCATCAATAATATTAAGTCAGTATATTCAATGTCCTTGACCTTCAAATGTCACAGGACCCTAACATATTCCTTACACTGTGCCTTAATAAAAACGGGCAGGGTCGTTTGAATAAGAGGGCCGTAGCATTCTAGACCTAGTATAACTAGACGAAGCCGTATGGATAAAATGTTGAACTAGGGTTTTGGGATTGGTTATTTCAGGTTTCCCTATAAAGGATGGATTTGGATCTTGAAGTTTTATATGCATGCTATTGAGCTAGCTATTACCAGCCTGCGCTGTTTGCTTGTTTATCCCGTCCTCACACCTCTCATAAGCCAGGATCATTCGCAACGAAATTATTGAAATAAGGAGAATATTAATTTTCTTTTTCCCTCCACAGAAAAGCGGGAGACAAAATAACGAACTAACGAAGTAATATAACCTCAAGTACAGGGACGTTTACAATAGGAAAAGCTCGTTGTAAAGCACGCATAACAAATAACATTGAAAGGGTCCTATCGAGTGAGCTGTCAAATTTGATTCCAATAATAGGCTTGGCAAAAACGCCGGACTGCATGGTTTGCATGTCTGTCCAATCCTTTAGAGGTTTTATATTTTACACCGTAGTAGACAGCAGGTTGAAATATACACAAACTATCTATGAGTTTTTCATTATACGATAGCCTAGCTGAGAATGGAATGGACTGCGAAGACGAATGTCCGTAAAGTCAGACCCAAGCCACATATCTCTGACTTTCCGAAATTATATGTTTATTGTTTATCAATTATCGTTGGCTTTCACGTTGAAGGGAAACATCGTGAGAAAACCTAAATATCTGAGAAATATCAATATTCTTCTGAAATATATATCAAGTCTAAGACAACATACTATTATATTTTTAATAAATTGCGTCTACTAGTATTGATTTATTAAAACAGGCAAGGCTGTGTCGGTTTCTTTGTGTTGGGTTCCGTAGCTGTGAGAGAATCCCGATTGTATATTTTGGAGATATTGTTACACACACTCACGCTTTTTATTTCAGAAGAGGTAGGCAGAGGCGCAAATAGAGCACAAATTTTTGCGATGTGTATTCCATCCCATTATGTGATAGGGGCAAGAGTATCATATTCATCAGGCACATGATGTCCACTACTGAACATAGGCCACAAATTCCAGACTCTGGACTGATACTGAGAAGAAAAACACAATTTTACTTTGCCTGACCATAGATTCGAACCCGAGACCTCAGAACGGAAGTCGTATCGCGCACGTCATACAACGAGACAATATTGTTTATACAAATCCTTTTGAACATTCGTAAATAATAATAAAATTTTACTAAGGTAGACAGTCTAGACTTGAACACAAAGACGAAAAAATGATCCACAGAACTCTAACAAGTTTTACTATTCAATTTGCACGTACATCTAGGAGGGGGGAGGATTATCCCCCTCAGATTGGTTCACATTCGATATTACGTGAATGAACTACGAATATGACCTTGTCACGATGAATATTATGTTACGCGGTATTATAATATTGTACACGTATGAGAATGATAAAATTGTTATCTTAATTAATAACTGCTTTTCCCACTGCTTTTTTTTGTCTATTCAGCATCAGCCCGGAGTCTGGAATTTGTGCCTGATATGACGTTAGTGTAGCCCCCTATAATATCATAGGAGGGAATACGTACGGTGAACAGTGGGTGCATTAATTGCGCCTCTGCCAACCCCTTCGAAGGCGTGAATGTGTGTGTTTTTCCCACGCGGTTTTGTCGCTATAAAATAATGTTCCTTATATTTTATTGGGACGAGCAACTGCTAACCTACACTGAGTTTCTTGGTGCTTCTTCTCAGACTAGTGGGCTTTTCCGAAGCACTGGTAGAATCTTTTAGTTGATAAAAACATTGTAAGAAATGACGCGTTAAAGTGCCTTTACTATGTATGAGTAAAGGCACTTTAACCTAATTACTTAATAAATGTTTTGAATTTGAATGTGCTCGACCAGTAAATTACTTCGTTGTAATAGGAAAACACAGAAATAAAAGTACAAAATTGATGATAGTAATTTATTACCATGAGTGCAGTATACTGCACTCATCACCCTCAGATGATGCTAAGTCTCATAAAGTCCAGTAATTACACAATATTTTTATTGCTCTTCTTCTTCATGCAATGATAAGAGAATCTTTCAATGAATTATAATTCTTCACATTATAGTTTTGCTTGATTAGCTTCGCCCGCACGAAATTATTACTTATTATTATTATTACTTTCGCACTGGCTGTTTTTATTTTTATAATTTAGTTTCTTTTTTTTTGTAACACGTCTGTGCATTCTCAACGCATCGGGCCCATGGAAGACCAGCGCTGTGACTTGTTCGCGGCTTGTGCTGAATGGGACCCGTTTCGCACTCACACCATGACGTTTGGGACGATGCACTAATACTTTTGCAATTTTTGAAATCTTTTTTATTTCATTGTTATTCCTTTTATGTGTATTGGTGTTAGTGTGTTATATTTTATTTTTTATTTTCTTTTTATTTTTATATAATTTCTTTATATTGTTTGTGTCATGGTGTTGTGTTAATAAATGATTTTGTATTTGTATTTAAAAGTTTTTTCCTGGATAAAAGGCGCGTTATACATTTTCCCGGACCGAATTGTATATCTAAACCATTCTCGAATCCACCTGAAGACACACAAAAAAATCATTAAAATCGGTCCAGACGTTTAGGACTTCAGTGACATACACACGCACAGAAGAATTATATATATGAAGATTAAATTTAATCTGAAATAATAATATAATTCTAGGTAGAATATTTACATAAATTCTACTTTCCGGCAGATTTTCGCCCCGTTCAGACCTGAGGGAAATATGTTTTTCGCGAAAAATCATTTTGACATGAAAATTAGCCAGTAAACTTTTCTCAAATATTCGCTAAGTTGATGTTTACAAGGAGACGCCATATTTGCCCAGTCAGCTTTGATGTAGAATGTCGAGTCTTACTTCTTTACTGAGTTATTTTATTTAGCGAATAAGATTTTCTTGGAATGTGTGATTTCTGTAAAGGAAATTCTTTAATAAAAATAACAGTGTTTTTATAAAGCTTGGTGATAGAGAAAGACAAAGAGTTGTATCTATAACAATAATAAGAGTTTTAATCAAAGTTGAATAGTTGTGTAAAAGAATGGGTAAGACGCGCAACCAATATCAAATCAAATCAATTTGTTTGCCATAAACATGGTATGACACAAAGGTGTTAAACATAATATAGATGTATTATACATGTGTGCAACATGTTTTACCGTTTCAAATGCAAAAAGTGCTTTCATGCAAAAGTCATCCTGAGACATAAGATGTTAAGTCTCACTATGTCCTGTAGTTACACTGGCTACAATGACCTTCAAGCCGAAACGCAACAGTGCATACACACTGCTGCTTGGCGGTAGTAATAAGCGATAGCATAAGTTGACTCTGCATAGAGTCTATTATAGAGATTATGTGCTCACGCGGCAAGACATCTCTACATATAACGAGGACATAATTGCATATATGTTTAATTAAATACATACAATATATCCTAAAACACAATACATATCACGCCTTTATCCCTGTAGGGGTAGGCAGAGGGTGCAATCAGGGCACTTTTCACGATGTAGCTTTGTCCCATGACGTGATAAGGGGCAACCTTATCACCATATCGGGCTCAAATGCCAGACTCCGGGGTCATACTGAACAGAAGACTAAACATAGCTTTGACCCATCAAAATAATATTCTAGAATGTTTTCTGTGGTATATTAAAAAAACAGTAACATTTAAAACTGAATGATGTCCTTGGGAATCTGCCCAAGTATAACATAAACAAGTATGGCATACTATATCTTAGACTAGCCTTGCTAAATGAAGAGTAAATAAAATAACAACCATGGAAACGTTGACTCATACAAAAATCGCTAAAATAATGCCGGCATGCCTAAGATAAACGCTACTTTCACATGTAAAGTACTCAATAGTAAAAATGCCTTTATGCTATAGTGATAGATATAATACTCAGCATTGAATATTATATGACTTTTGATAGGTCTTCGACTTCGTAAAGTGTCGCCTTTGTCTCTCATATAATCATAGAGTTAGGACTTCATCGCGTGCGCTTAGGTGAGACAGAACGATCCAGCATCTTACGGCTTTTACACCCGAAAACACTGCATCCTACCATTTTGACACGTACCAGTCGCAGTATTAAATCCTTTCATTTGGATTTTATCCCATTTCAACGGTCATGTGCGTGCATAAACATATATAACTAATCTGACTTTGTATACAGCACAAAAGTATTGGGGGAAAAAAAATACAATGAACAATTGATGACAAAAAAGTAAGTCCGGAGTTTCTTTCTGCTTTTTTCATCGCTTATCGTCATCGCTTAGGTAGCTCGTGAAAGGCTGGTAGGTTAGCTAGGCTAGGGCCTGTGGTGTCCTCACCGGTGAGGATCGTGACGCGTTCCTCCCATTATTTTTTAATAAAATTATCTCTTTTTAATATCCCCTTTCCTGCCAGCCCGAGCTGGCTTTTTTGTTTTTGTTTATTTCTCATCATTGATTTTACTCCCAATAAAAATGTCGGTAGTTATATAAGTGACCTTTATGTATTAATAATAATTATTATAATGAATTTAATGTATCTTGACTTATCATAAATGCAACTACATTCGCCTACGTGATGAATAAGGTATTTAATTATTATTTTATTTTCTTAAAAGCACTAAGTAACACTGTTATTCATCACTCAAAAACACCAGCGGTCCTTAAATCATGTTTGTCACACCTTAAGCTGTGGCACCTGAACAATAATTCCGTACGCTGAAAGGGATCGAAAGACGTCAAGCAACTCTGTCTAACACACGTGTTCTATAATCTTATGTTTCATCTTTTAGAACTGTCATTCCTTGATGAACTCTGTAGTATTATTAATCTAAGCATTATTAAAATGCTGTGTCTCCGACTTGCCAATTATCAGTCTTAATATAAATACCACCTACAGTAATAACAACTCAAAATTAACAGAACAGGCAATTCGTACAGTTAATTCCATGTAAATAATTTAAGCTCGAAGGCAATTTCGCGCCAATTTGCATGTGAGGTATAGCACGGCATTTGTGGTGCAAATTGACGCGCCACTGGCTAAGACGGCTTAATTACACCTGCCTGGCATTAGATACTATAACGAGAAGTCTGGAGCGTGGATCTCTACCAATTAGTGTCTGATTATATAGAGTCAAGAGGAAATATGAGCTCTACTAAATTAGTGACTATGTAGAGGCGATCTATTATATCTATTTGTAGTGAGGTTTTATGTTATACTAGTTTTTGCTCGTGTCTCTATCTGCGTGGAGGATCTTTCCTAGAATTGACCCGTTGATCTTTTAGATTAAATCTTAATTGTTAATTGCACATGCCTATAAATTTAATTAAAATCGAAGCAACGGTTTTTTGCGTTTACTACAAATATCAAAATATTAAAACACATTTTCAAACCACAGGATTGTGAATATTAGACGGTATTATGTAAATTTTATATAAATTAAAATATTTCTTTGTTTAAAACAGATTTGGTTCATGGTTTTTATATATCAATGATTTGATTCCACTTTTATCTCACAACTTGCATCATGACATAGTTGTCAAAATAAATTCTTCGTAAAATATTCCACCCCTGCTTACCTGCAAAGGACGAGCGTGACGATATTTTATGTTCTGGAGACAGCGCCAACAGCACCGACTAGATAAAACAATAAAGATATGACAGTCTAGCAAAAAGAAAAAAAAAACTGGTTCAACGAACTGTAGAAAATTGTAGTCGTGAAAGTATGAAAGTGCTTTACTGATATTATATACGAAATATTAGTTAGAAATGTCGCAGAAAATGGTTTTAGAGACAAATATTTAAATACAGCAAGATGTAAGGCTGCTTGTTATTGTTCTGAGATGTAAGGTTTATTTACTGTTTTCAGCTTAGACAACGAGCTGTCAATGTCACGTTTTCATACAATTACTATAAAACTGACATTTGTTTCAACGGTAAACCTATTTGTATTGCATTAATTGGGCGTTGGTTCAACAAAATTTTGACTTCAGTTAATATCTAACTAGGTCATATACGTTGTGGTTACACCCAGGAGGCAATCCCCAGTTACTTTGGTTCCTAGGAAAACCTTTCACGTGATTGAGACATGAGTAAGAACTCATTTCATTATAATAATATACAACGACACCTAACATATTTTGTTGTCAGTTACATATTACTGTACTGTTTCCCAACGACCATTTGACAGCGAAAATATTACTTTTAACTTTTAAAAACCACAGGCCTTGAATACATTTCAAAACATACTTGTAAATTTATTTGTTTTTAAATACACTAGTCAGAAAAAATTGCGCAACGTAATATTATAGTGACTCCTATTACACTGACAAAAAAGCGACCTCTACTACGTTCCCAGTAAACACACGCTGTCACCGAATGTACAATTCCCAGCCTAATGGTATAGATCGGGTGTCGGGTCCAATTCCATTCGCCCCAGCAACAAGAACCTTCGCGCAAATTAATCAACCGACATTCAATAGATGAAGCTTTTATTCAATTAGTTAGATTTTTTGATCAAAAGTAAATGCTCGAGTTTTTATTTCTGTAAAAGTAATGTGCGGATAAATTAGAATTTTGAGGGTATGTGAAGTCTACCAACCCGAACTAGGTCACTATTTAAATTAGTTTAAGAGAGTGGAACGTACTGTCGAGACGAAGTTCCGCAGGTTCAAAACCCAAGGCACACAGGTATGGTTAAATAGAGGTCTAAAGTTACGTACGTAGTCTTTGTTATCATCGCTTGTTCAACGGCGAAGGAAACTATAGTAAGGAAACCTGCACAACTGAAAAGTTCTCTATAAGAATTTTGAAGGTATGTGAAGTCTGCCAACCCGCACTAGGCAGCGTGGCGGACTAAGCCCCTCTCAGTAGAGGAGGCTGGTGCTCAGCAGAGGGCAGTATATAATACAGGGCTGGTAATATTATAATAGGTAGGTACTAGGTAGGTAGGTTAGCTAGGTTAGGGCCTGTAGTGTCCTCACCGGTGAGGATCGCGACGCGTTCCTCCCATTATTTTTTTAATAAGATAATCTCTTTTTTATATCCCCTTTCCTGCCAGCCCGAGCTGGCTTTTTTGTTTTTGTTTATTTTACTCCCAATAAAAATTTCGTTAGTTATGTAAGTGATATTTAGTATTAACAATAATTATTAATATAATCAATTTAATGTATCTTGACTTATTATAAGTGCAACTATGTTCGCCTACGTGATGAATAAAGTATTTTATTTTATTTCGTTAGCAGTGGTTACAAACATGTGGTTCAACTGGTTGTAAGTATCCACCACTGCCCATAAATACCTAAAATATCAGATAAGCTATCGGTGCGTTTCCGACCTTAAAGTGAATTATAATATTTCTTGAATGTTTCTTAATTATACTAAGCAAAGACATTGAACAGTAAAGTTAGTTATAGACCGGACATCAGGACCAAATTTCTCATCCAAAACTTATTACCAATTGGTAATAAGTTGCTGTCGTATCTGACACGTCTGTGTGACAAGACGTCTCGGTATGCTTAAATTTTGTAAAGAAAACAATATTTTGGAAGGAAATATACCAATTTGCGCATTACGATCATGTTAAAGTATGTTATAATGCATTTTACATAGGTGTTTTGCTGTTTCACGATAGATTGAGTTGCTAAAAAACAGGCTCAACATTTTTGTATGACCATTTTCCCGATGTTCGCTCTATATAATTCTAGAACTCTTTGATACTAAGATACTTATACACACATCCCACTACACCTATTTTTCACATACACATTTTATCAATTACCTTTGGTCCAACGGCCTTTTTAAACGATCCCAAACTTAATCTCCGATCAGATCCCGGGAATAAACTAATCAAAATAAATCATCTGTAAGCATGTCAAAAATACTTTGTTCTAAATTCGTCAACTTTTGCGATGGGTTGAAAAAAACGATTGGGATAGCTTATTGAAATCGGTGGTAAAATAGGAGGCCAGTTCATTGGCACTTACCGCACACACTTCCAAACTCCAGGCAATATATCACTTTACCCGACACAAAAATCAAACCCTGCACCTCAGCACAGCAGTCATACGAAATACAACTACGCAGCCGTACATTCTAAGGGCAATTTTACCGATTGCTGATGAACACTACTTGTCACAAAAAGCATAAGCCGACCAAACACTGGTCACACTCTAATCTAGAAGCATAGATTAGAGTTTAGACTATGACTTTTCTATTTGGTCCGCTTATACATTAATGTGATAAATAGCGTTTATCAGCAAGCAGTTACATTGGGCCTAAGATTATATTTTTTCCTTTAACTAATAAAAAAAATCAGCCCTCAAGTCTTAATTACTTAAGTAAAGGGAACTCTAACAAGCTCCACATAGAGTCGGATTTCTGATATTTGACTTGGCTCGTCCTGAGTACACAGGCGTGTTTGTTTAGGAATATCCCGCCGTGGGACTCGTCCCTCTCCACTCCATCTGTTTGATACTAGACTTGTTTATTTTATCTATAACTTAGTGACCAAGAAATGACCTAGTTGAGAAATGGACTGCCGAGACAAAAGTCCGAAGGTTCAATAAAACCACTTATTATTAATAATAATTATTTATTACTAGATTTAAAAATAATGTTAGAAAGATAATTTATACGGATTGTGATGTAATTTAATTTGCACTGATTATTTTTGTTTGTTTTAATTAATTTTGTATTTTTGATGTAATTTAATTTGATTTGTTTATTTTTGTTTCTTTCAATTAACTTTAATTGTACTTATAATTTATAAATTATAACTTCATTATACTGACATTAAATAATTGATTTCTGTGTTTTTGTGATATACAATTAATTAATTCACTTTGGAAGGTGTATACACTCTGTCTTAATAAGTATTTTATATGTTTTACGCTTTACTGTGTTTTCTTATCTGTACCTCTATCTGTAATAATGCTTTGTTATATTGAAGTGTCGTTTGCATCTATAAATGTATAAGTAGCATTTGAACAAAAATATGTTTTAAACTAAGTTAATGTTAAAGTTTAAATGGTGTTACTTAGTTGATGCAACTTTAATAATAAATAAATAAATTACTAGTAGTCATCACACACTCACGCTGTTTATCCCCGAAGGCGTTGGCAGAGACGCAACTAGTACACCCACTTTTCGCCGTGCGTATTCCGTCCCATGATGTAATAGGGGGCGAGCCTAAATCGAAGAGGGAATCAATATAAAAGCTACATGTGGTAATACTTTACTGCTAGTAGGTACTTTGTATGCGAGGGGCCGTCTGGGTACCACCGTAATTTCTATTTCTACCGGCAAGCAGCAGTGTGCATGCACTGTTGTGTTCCGGTTTGAAGGACATTGTAGCCAGCCTAATTACTGGGCATTATGAGACTTAACATCTATTGTCTCAAGGTAACAAGCGCAGCGGACGCACGCAGTACTTTGTAATTCAAGGTGCTGGATGGTCTTGCTACTGTTCATGGGCGGTCGTATCGCTTACCATCAGGCGAGCGTCATGCTCGACGCTCGTATTGTCATTCAGAAGCAATAAAATAAAACTTATTAGCTATGTCTAAGTATAATCTGCGCCTGTAGCTAAGATGCTTTTCTATATTCGCTAACGCCAATAGATTAGAAAATAATGTATGCGAATGACGTATTATGTTATCGATAAGTCTGGCCCAAGGATACGTCATTCCCATACATTTTTTTTCTATTTTATTGGCGTCAACGCTTGTAGAAAAACATTTTGGCTACAGGCTCTATATTTCAGATAAGTCTCACGCTTGTAGAGCCGGGGACAACACTCTATGTAATAAATAAAAATAAACCCACAAAGTGTGTTAGTATTAGGGGAACGCAGGCCCTTTCTTTCCTCAGCCGTCTGTTACTCCTGACAGTGAGTTATATTGTTATGTGATACGGAGATACCGTGCCTTACCACAGGAATTTTAATTACAAGTAGACAAGGGACAGAACACTATATAATAATACTGTGTAATTGTTCTCGAAATCAGATCGGCCACCTCTTGGTTTACCTTCAAAGGACAGTACAACAGCTGCTGTTTTCCAAAGCATGATAGATGCTAAGGGTCTCATTCATAAAAAGTACAAATGTTATACGTTACTCATACTGCCTCGGTGGCATATTGTATTGACTTTGCCGTACGACACCACTCTGAGGTCCCGGGTTGGAATCCCGCGTCACGCAAAGTAATATTGGGTTCTTCTACTCAATATTAGGAATCTGGAATTTGTGCCTGATATGGATGTGATACGGTGCAAACCCATTAAGGTTCGCACCCTATCACATCATCGGACTGAATATTTTTGGCGAGAAGTAGGTGCCCTGGTGGCACCTCTGTTTACACCATCGTTCTGCCTTTTTTTATGGTATTGAATGACGAGACGAGCATGCCGTTCGCCTGATGGTAAGCGATACGACCACTCATAAACAGTAGCAACACCATCCAGCACCTTGACTTACAAAGTACTGTGTCGCATGCCACTGCGCTCGTCATCCTGAGACATAAGATGTTAAGTCTCACTATGTCCTGTAGTTACACTGGCTACAATGTCCTTCAAAACGAAACACAACAGTGCATGCACACTGCTGCTAGGCGGTAGAAATAGACATTGCGGTGATCCCACCCAGACGGACTCTTACATATGAGAGTACTACCACCAGTTAAATACCTGCCTATGTATATCCGATTCAAACAGGCCGGCATAATTGTGTCGACTGACGATAATCATCGCTCGTCAGTCGACCCCTCTCCACTTACCATCAGATGCAGAAGGGTGACTTTGCCGTGCCCGAATAAAAAAAAACCAGCTCATGTCAAGTTATCGCGTCATCGTTCTGCTCTCTATGATATAAACCACCAGTTCTTGATAACCATATTGCTATCTTAGTTAGAAGCAGAGTAGATGTGAATATTTGGTGTGTTTATTTCCATTAAAATTAGTCGTATGTTAATTTTAATAACTAGTAAAATTAACATAAGCCACAAGTCGCAGTGTATTTAATTAGAATGGTAAATTATTAATATCTTGAGTTAGTTTTAGCGGACCGTTACATATAGTAAGCGAGGAACTTACGCATTTAATTACTAAACTTTATGAAGTTACTTTCCTTGATTTAGAATCTAACAAGCTCACGCGTTCAGCACAAAGGATTAGGCAGAAAGATATGTTTATAGGTGGTTATAATCACTTTCCATTGAAGACACACTCGCTTACCCCGTGCTGCCCTTATCTCAATTTTAAGTGGGGTCGACCCAACATATTTTTAGTTATATTGTAGAAATGCTTTTACAACCGGTTGCTTGCCTAAAATTAATGCTCTCTAATTCACATCATTTGTATTTTGGAGCGACATATTCGTAACATTCGACAAAGCTCTGAGGTCAGACGTTCGAATTCCTTCTAGTCGAGCAAAGTGATATTGGATTTTTCTATTCAATATTAGCCCGGAGTCGGAAAATTGTGCCCATGTTGGAAAGCACATAGCGAAAAGTGGGAGCCCTGGTTACACCTCTGCCTACCTCTTCAGGACTGAAGGAGTTATGTCTTACTGTGTTTTGCAGATCAAATTTCGCAGGGTATTAAGTACAGTGCTGTAACTGGCCATATTTTTGTAATTTCGTGGAAGGGATATAGCGCACACAGGGTAAAAATCCTGCCCTAATTCTGATAAATCTGCGTTTCTGAGGACGCTTAATATAACATCATTTTGGTGACGGTTAAATGCAACGACTATAAATATAGTCGCTGGTCAAATGTTACATATCATCGGTTCATTATATTTATACTATTCTGCACCTCACCACATCGTCTAGTAGAGTCACTTTGCCATGCCAGAGTATACAAATATATTCTGATAGCTGACTGTCGATCGCCTTACCGTCAAGCAAACTGGTCGTCTCGTCACTACTTTTAAAAAAATCATTGTTTGTTATTCATATAAAATAACGCATACATTCTCAACAAACCAGTTACTATTAGCTCTTTAACTTAACTTTAAAATATAGAACGACGATAAAATTTACAACTTTACCTTAAAACCTTTTTATGATGAAAACTTAATGTTTTCTCTACACAGAGGCGTGTGATTTTAATAATAAAGTGTATGTTTGTACCTCATAATTGGGATGTGAAGTGGGCTAAACTTTACAGGTGGGCTCGGGACCTCAAGCTTGAGCAGGGCTGTAATCAGGAGGATCAATGGGGGACTAACCCACAAACTATTTTATGTGGTAAAGTTATTTTTCAGGTTTAATGTTGAATAACAAAAATTATATTTATAACTAAAATTATGAGCAATTCCGTTTAATAATGTTCACTAACTGGGCCTGAAATGAGCATTGCTCTTTACTATGTAAAGCTAGATAAATAGACTCTATTCAAAATGCGCAATTTAAAATAACTTAGCGGTAATCCACTCTAGCTAGCCTCTAATTCACGTAACAGGAAAACGCAAAGTGCTGTAATGAGCCGAGTCAGTAAATCATAATTTATCTTAATTAAGACGACTTGAAAAAATGGGACATCTGGTACAAATTAATTAACCATCAGTAAATCTTGATCATATTTTATAGTGTAAATTATTAAATTTTGTTTTAGAATAAATCAATAATAAGTCAAATTTTGTTGTCTCAGTTCATCTTTATCAACAGCCAAATGTAGTCCACTAAACACAGGCCTTCCCTAAAATATTCCAGACGGACCTTTCAAAAGTTACATGTATCCAGTATTACTGCGATCTTCATCAAATAGTCTGTCTATCTGTGACGGAAGTCCAATGCTGCGCTTGTCGGTCATGATCTCCAATTGAGAACTTTCTTGCTCATCTGCCGTGCATCCCGCGAACTATGTGCCCTGCCTACTGCCACTTTAGCTTGCTAATCCGCTAGGCTATGTCGGATTAGACTCAATTATCACAACAGGTTATATCATGTTCTATTAACCGAGATTGAAAACTGTATAATACAAATATGATAATAATAATAATCCCTTCCTAGCCGATTTCGGCCACGGCGGCCAATCTCAACGGAGATCAGCCAGGTGCGCTGGAGATATTATAGTGCACAAGTGTGCGCGCAATACAGAAGTGCACTCACTATTCCTTCACTCTCATAGTCCGGTGAGACGGCAATCCGACATGACCGGAGAGAGATCAGGCGCAGGACCAACGGCTTTACGTGCTTTCCGAGGCACGGGGGTATCACACCGCCAACTTCCTGACTCCGAGCTGCGACTGAGTAATTTTTAAGATGGAAAAACCCAGTCACAATGTTTTTGGCCCGACCCAGGATTCGAACCCAGGACCTCGGAGCGCAAATCGTACTCGTAACGCGTACGCAATACAACTACGCCACCGAGGCAGTCACAACAAATATGAGGTATATAATGACGCCGAGCAGTGAAGCCTTGCGAATCTCGGGAAACACTATCTTATCACCCTTAACTAAATAAATCAAATAGAAAGAACTTGGAAATATAAATTACCCCCTTCTTTACACTGCAAAGCGGGAGTTTAAATAATTAACTAAGACTTGAAAGTAATTAAACTCAAGAATAAGGACATTTTCTACTGGAAAAAGGAGATTAAGTAAGGCAAAAGGGATAAGGTTTAAGGAGTCTTGAGAAAGCTTTCAGATTCTATTATTAGGTGTAGTAAAGACATTGCATGTTGCATACATAAGCTCAAACCTTTATCAGAGCTGAAGTATTTGAGATTATTTACGTGATAGGGGCCAACACACAGCTATAATATCGGCACAAAGCTTACTCTATTTTTAACTATTGGATAGGAATCAATACCAATCTTATTTAGGTTACTAATGTTCATACGATACCCGATTTGGGAAACAAAGCCAGAGTCTCGAGGATCATAACCCAATTACACTGCCACATGGCCAATGCTGCGGCAAAGCTCAAACAACTAATTGAACAAGTTTTGATTTGAATTTACAATATTTTTCTATATTGACACATACAGGAGTGAGTCGAAATCAAATATCATGTCCCTTTAAAATTATTTGGCGTAAATTTTACACAAAAAAATATCTAATATCCCCCGTAACTACCTCCTGAATCCGCACGCCACCGTCGAGCGGGGTGCCGGCGGTAACAAGGACATAAGTGGTCTGAATTATGTAGCTCACTCACTCACTCATTCACTCGCTTAACTTCGCCACTTGAGTTGTGCATTCATGGCTTATAACATAGTAGCTTTTGCTCGCGGCTTCGGCCGCGTGAAAGAGTTTTTTCTAGCCTAAATCCTACATCCAAACTATCTCCATACCAAATTTCACCGAAATCCGTTCTGTAGTTTTTGAGTGTACCGCGTACAGAGGCTGCGGATATTGTTTTATACTATGTAGGTTACTTATTTATAAAATCAAGTCTACTGTCTGTCTGTTAATCGTAAAATCATTGAACGAATTTTGATGCAGATTTACTGTGAGGTACGGAAAACTTCAGTATACTACCTGTATTATTTATATAGCCGCTTCTAGACTCGGACCCGAGAGGTTTTATATCTTGCTTTGTGTTTAATCGCGGCTTTGCGTGAGTGAAAAGGCACTTCCGCTATAAAAGTTCCCAAACACTGTAACGATCCATTATATCATCTTTACAACACCGCACATCTATTTAAAAATCAGTTTAAAAATTTCAAATTCTGCCCACGGTTACGAGATAAAACGGAACTTATATGTTAATCCTAGACATTGTCTATCCGTGTACCACATTTCATCGAAATCCGTTCAGTACTTTCTGCGTTTACTTCTAATAAACATTCAAACATTTTCACAAACATTCGCATTTATAATATTAGTAAGAAGCTCAATAAGGTCGCCGGATTAAACTGGATCAAAAGAGCTCAATGCTGCAACGAATGGAAGATGTTAGAGGCCTACACTGAAAAAGTTTTTTTTTCTTTTATGGCATTGAATGACGAGACGTGAATGCCGTTCGCCTAATGGTAAGCGATACGACCACCCATAAACAGTAGCAACACCATCCAGCACCTTGAGTTACAAAGTACTGTGTGGCATTCCACTGCGCTCGTCATTTTGAGACACAAGATGTTAAGTCTCACTATGTCCTGTAGTTACACTTGCTACAATGTCCTTCAAACCGAAACACAACAGTGCATGCACACTGTTGCTTGGCGGTAAAAATAGACATTGCGGTGGTACCCACCCAGACGGTCTCTTACATATGAGAGACCTACCACCAGTCTAAAGTTGAAAACGACTTATGAAGAAGAAGAAGATAGGATGTCCGATACCATTTCAGTTGCATATATTCATTACTCTTGCATTGGTGCATATCCTGTACCTTCCTATCAGTAAATACCCTTCCTGCCTCTCATATAAAACACTTACGGTACCTAATGATCTAGTCTACATTATATTTGATCAGATTTGAACCCACACTACCCTAACCTACTAAACCTACCAACAAAATTCCTCATGCAGCGCTGAAACCTAAACTGAAAACTTCTAATCCCGGTAAAGCTCTGGAGTTATTGCCAAAGCGTTTCGGATGTGAGCTTAAAACTGGATTTTGTATCGAGCTTAGTGTTTACTTGAGGCTTTTATTTTGTTCTTCTTTCTTTTATTTTAGTTAGTTTGATGTAACTGTTCGGTAATTTTCTGAATTAAAGCTGAAAATGTGATTTGGATGTTTTATGTTGTAGGGGAAGGGGGGTTGTTTTAATAGGGCTCACCATTATCAGGCTTGAGATGTCCCCTGGACTATTTATTAGCAGGCCTCTCAAATATTTCCACACTGACTTTTTTATTACAAAGTACTGCGTGGCACTCCATTGCGCTCGTCACCCTGGGGCATAAGAAGCTACTTCTCATAATTCCTAGTTACCATGGTTACAATGTTCTTAAAAAACACAACAGTGCATGCACACTGCTGCTTGGCAGTAGAAATAGATATTGCGGTGATCCCTCCATTTTGTTTTTTTCTATACTGGCTCGGCAAAGTGACCCTACTGCATCTAATGGTAAGTTAAGTGGGATCCAGATAGGTGCCGACTAACGAGAGATGATCCCCCGCTAGTCGATAGAATGGGGTAGTTTCCTATGTTTGATTTTGTACATTATTTTATATGTAACATAAAATAATACGAAAAAGAAATCCTTCTGTGAAATCAGCATCAAAATTGGTTGAAATATAAAGTAGTTATTCATATTTCGAATATTGTCGTGAGCAAAAGTTAGACGTGGTGGAGATATCGCGCTATCTCTTTCGCACGCAGGCAGCGTTATGGCCGGCAACACCCGGCGACGTCACAATCTGATATTACTGTTATTTGTCAATGCCGGCCTGATTGAACCGGATATACACAAGCTCGGAACGCGGCCCACTTACGTGGGCCACTATGGCGGGGTTTAACACCTTGTGTACGGTGGTCGCTATCCAGGCGGATACAAGATATCCTACCACCATATGAGAGACCTACCACCAATAAACCTGACCTGATCTGAGTTTTTTTTTATGGCATTGAATGACGAGACGAGCATGCCCTTCGCCTGATGGTAAGCGATACGACCACCCATAAACAGTAGCAACACCATTCAGCACCTTGAGTTACAAAGTAATGTGTGGCATTCCACAGCACTCATCATCCTGAAACATAAGATGTTAAGTCTCACTATGTCCTGTAGTTATACTGGCTACAATGTCCTTCAAACAGAAACACAACAGTGCATGCACACTGCTGCTTGGCGGTAGAAATAGACATTGCGGTGGTACCCACCCAGACGGACTCTCAAATATGAGTGACCTAACACTTCAGCTTGCTAATCCGCTGTGCTGTATTATTATTAACCTTATAAAATCTCAATGTTAAGGCAACAAAACTGACCTCTAGAACCTTAGTTATTGTCGAATGGCGAACCGTAAAATCGAGTTATGACCCTTATTATCGTTATAACAAGTTTTGTTGAAGCACTTATGAGACCTTGTATTAGGGAGGGGGTGGGTAGAAAATATTATCGATAAATATTATATAGTTAATACAATTTTGTGATAAAAAATCTATACATATAATAAAATTGTAACAGGCCGATCTACATACCTGGGAATTATCCATAAGAATCTCGAGGGTATGTGAAGTCTGCCAACCCGCACTAGGCCAGCGTGGTGGACTAAGGCCTAACTCCTTTCATTAGTAGAGGAGGCCTGGGCTCAGCAGTGGGCAGTATATAATACAAGGCTGGTATGGTGATGATGATGATGAGCAGGCCGATCTCTGTACATTTTATCTTACTTATATTATAAAGGCGAAAATCTTTGTATGTTTGTTAGAAGTAAACACAGAAACAACTAAACTAATTTAGATGAAATTTGCCACACGGGTAGGGCATGTTCAGTATTAACACATAGGCTACTTTTTATCCCGGTAATTTGCTCCCATAGAAAATAATGGATATTTTAAATCTGATTCTTGAAGTAGATCTTTTGTAGCGGGAAAGGCTTCACGCAAACGAAGCCGTGAACAACACCTAGTAATAGATATTAAAGAAAAACATGGTTTATGTACTAAAGTTTGTGAGTTTGTTTGTACATAGTAATCTCTGGAACTACTGCCTCGCTTTCGACGAAATGTTATATGGAGATAGTTTGACATCCTGGAAATTATATGGTTTTTTATCTCGGGCAGATATAAAGCGAAACTTTTTTCCCGCAAAAACTTTTTCTAGCTGTTGAAGCCGCAAGAGAAAGCTAATAACTTATAACCTTATACCCAGCCCAGCTCGCACATACAAAACACCTACCACCAGCAATCTACTTTTTACTCACTTTGGATGAGTAAGTGTCTGTTCCGCGGGAAAAGTAGCTTTAAAGTTATCAAGGATGCTAAAGCTTCCTGTTAGTTTAATTAAATTTAAAATCAGAAAAGTCGTTGCAGAGATCAGTGTGTTCAAAGAAGAAGAAAAAAAAACAGAATTTTCAAGAGCAAAATGTTTAAAAGTAAATTATTAATCTCTGTATTTAACACTGCCTTGGTAGCCGATAGCTAGAGTAGCAGATTGCACGGCACGACTATCCCGCGGAGGTTCAAATCAAATTCCGGATCGAGGAAAATTATATTCGGTTTTTCTGGTCAGTGTCAGCCCAGAGTCTGGAAATTATCCCGATAAATGATAAAAGGCTTATTTTATTTTTATTTATATTTTATTTATTAGGGAAATTAAACAATTGTACATTATAAATTAGGTACCTAGTATTTTACAAAACGTTTAGTAAATGCACAATCCACACCATTTTCCACGGATTATATAAGTGGTATTATTGTAAGACTATGCTAGGAGCATACATATTATTTGGCGTTACAATATAATACGCATAACAATAATAATATTAACATTAATACTCTTCAGGAGTCTGTAAATTAATTGTAACAAACTTAAAAAAGAGACACTATTGTTATTGGATATAACAGAAGTACTTAAACGAGTCACTCTTTGCAGAGGACCTCTACAAAGGCTTGAGGCTTGCCTTCTATTACATGGAATTCAAAATAGCTAAATATGGGTGAGTTGGACCTCTACCTACCTCTGAAAAGGGAAAAAGGCACGATGGTATATATGTATGTATGTAAAATTATTAATGAACATTAATCACTTTCGTAAAATGAAGACAACAGTAAGAAAACAGTTTCTCCCTCTCTTCTATGTTGCCGTGCCCTGCAGGGTTCATGATTATGTACTTTTCTTAATTTATAAACCTATTTAACAATTGTAGAGTGCAATAAATTGATTTGATTTGACAATAGTTATTTAATAACCAATTTCCCGGTTAGGAAATCAAACTCAGGCTATTGCCTATTTTGTAAGATTAACATATCTGCCATTAAACTAATGAGGCATTAAAACATATATCTCAATTAAAATCCTGAAAATTACACAGTACAATTCCAATATTTCAACATTGTCACTTCGTAGTTCGTAACAAGCGGACGTCAGCCAACCGTTCCGCAAAATAATCCTCTTTTCATTCACTCATTCGCTCATTCACTCATTCACTGAACCATTCAACTGCACTTTCGTTCCGCTGCGTTCATTATTACTTTCCAGAACTGTGTCGTTCTCGAACAATATGGAAAATATTTCTTGTCGACATGTATATACAGACATATCAACGTTGATAATTATATTATGAGCGTATACATAAAATTGTGTGGCTCATATCTCTCAACTACGCAACAACGAAGTAATAGTTTCCATCGGCTTTGTATTAGTCAGTGGTATGAACCCGGTCGAGCCGGGCTATTCTTGCTATAGACCGACTCTACGATTGTGACTCTATCGTGTATATCGTGTATAACCTACTTATGTTTTTATACAGATGTGTTAATGGGTTTTCTAAGTGCGAGCATTTGCTAGACCGCTTTGGGTTGTCGATGCCATACCGGCTGCCTAGACAGCCGCGAACTGAACTCTTCCACCTACCACAAAGCCGAACAAATGTTGGGTATAACTCGCCCATACGTAGAATATCCACTACCTACAATGAAATCTGTGCCAAAGTGCCAGATATTGACATATTTTTTGATTCCATAAATATTTTCAAAAACAAATGTAGACGTTCCTTTTGATCAACATGTGTAATATTATACTGTTTACCCGTACCTCCTGCGGTTAAGCTCGGTACTATCATAATTTATATATTTTTAAGTAATGTTGTGTACATCTGTAATTGGTGCATGTATTAGTTTTAAGCCTAAGTAAATTGTATTAGAGTATTGAATATACATGTACTGTTGATGTACCTTTTTTAAATAAATAAATAACCTACCTACGCATTTTTTTTAAGTTTATGTAATGTAGTAAATTGCTTAAATGAGTAAATTGAAATGAGAGTGATTTTGGGTAATAGTTTTGATAGTTTTGACAGGTCACAATAAGGAGGAGGGTAGTGTACAATCCTTAATGTACCTATCCGATTATCGATTGACATCGAAAAAATGAGCGTGACCTGTCAAGATTGTCATCCTAGGTGTAACAAGGTACATTGTTTGTGCCTTTGGCGCCCGTGACATCACAAAGCGGCCCAACGGAAGACCAGCGCTGGTTTTTATCAGCTTATGCTGAGTTGGGGTCGTTTTTGTAACGAGCAATTTTAATTTTAAGTTTGTAATTCTTATTTTTTAATCTAGCTTGTTACAAATAAATATATTTCTTTCTTTCTTTCTTTCTTAAATTCGTTACATATAAATCAAATTTAATTTTTCGGATACAATATCCGAAAAAAAACTTTAAAATGCAGACTCATTTAACCCCTCACGATAAAAATAGCTTAACCCTAAAAGTTTGCTGATTGCAACCCCAAAACTGCAAACTCAGACTGCACTCAGCAAAAAGTAGATTTAAGGCGGGGCCTACAACCGACTATAACTGGTTATAACCGGTCGAAACAACCGGATTTATGTCTCCTAAAGCGGTTTGTAACCGGGTTAAAAAGTTGCTGTTACGTGCCCCGTATTCCGTTTGAATAAAGATCAGTGGGAATTGCAACCGGGTTTCACCGAATTGTAAATTGAGTCTGGAAACATTCCCTAGGGAAATGATTTTAGCTATGTAGAGACGGACTTGCCGTCTATTTTGATTATTGTTTTTGGGATACTGGGAATATTGTAGGATTTTTTTTATTTAACTGAATAGAAAGGCTATTCACAGGGGCAAGTTTGGTAACCATTAGTCATAATTACAGGCGTTAATTATAATTAGTACCAACCTAATCCCGGTTTTTTAATTAAAAACTACATTATAACCTAATGTCAGATATTATTTTATATTCCTTCACTTATTTCCTGTAAAATTGTTCACGTTAGTGCTTCTACTATGTACGGGGTCAGGTATAGACACGGTGGTATTTATCTTAATCCGGTCTTAAATAGCAATAAGCTATCTTTATACATCATTTTAGAGTTACGATGTAATAAAAAATATTTCATTATTTAATAGAAACCCCTCTATAGACAAATGAAAAATCGAACTCAGGACATTTCCAGCTAACCCAAATACGCCACATATCCGATATCAATATTGAATGGAAAAAATCCAATGACAAACTTCAGTCAATTTGCGTATATGCAAAATCTGAGAGTCCGTTAGAGCGCAGTATCCGCCCAACGGATATATCCGCTCGCGTCGGATATCTCATCGTCCGCCTGTTTCAAAGGTAGCGGCTAATGCCACATGGGAGGCTGTTACACCGAATCAGCATTGTACATTGTATAGACTTGGCGAACAAGCAAGTATAGGGACGGGGCGAATAGGAATCAAGGGATGAAAAGCAACGAAATTTAGATCTAAATCGAAAACAAACACAAATCACGCTTTTATCCCAAAAAGGGTAGGCAGAAGTGTAACCAGGTCACCGACATATCGCCGGTGTTCCTTCCCACGATGTGATAGGGGGGAGCCTATTACCATATCGGGCACCAATTCCAGACTTCGGGGTGATATTGAGCAGAAAAATCCAATATTTCTGCCAGACTTGGGACTCGAACCCTGGACCTCAGAGCGGTGTCGTACCGCGCACGAAATACATTAAAGCTACGGAGGCAGTATAAATAAGTAAATCTAAATCATTAACTTATATTGCAATCTAAATTTTCATTTTTAATAATGGATATTGAAATTTATTTATTACATTAAAATCAATAAAAAAATAAAATACTTTATTCATCACGTAGGCGAACATAGTTTTACTTATGATAAGTCAAGATACATTAAATTGATTATATTATTTAATTATCTCTGCCTACCCCTTACTACAACAACCAATACGCCGCATTTAGTTGGTTGAATTGTAATAATAGTATTAGCCTTGAACCTTGTATTATAATAATGTATAGGTACTACTCCACGGCCAGTTTCGGACACCCTAGTAATACTGAGAATATTTGATCATTATATATTAATTTTAGATAGAACCGAAATATTAATAGTTCAAGGCAACCATTTTCCGTCATGTCCTTCACAATTGATTACGTCTGTGCACCGCGTTACAGAATGGCGTGACAAGCCGCGTGCGGTTGACTAATGCGGCGATTACTATGACAGAGTGCATTCCACTAATGCACCCGAGGCGTGACACGTGGCCTGTGTCGTATATAAATCGTGTAAACAATTTGTAACACAGATCGTGTATAAAAAACATAGCATGCTTATTTAAGACTAGGTTTTTCTCTCGGTTGTGTTGGATTTGTGATTAGGGCCTATAGGCCGCGACCTACGGACGGCAGAAATAAAGGGACCAACTTTCTGATTTTTTTCTGAGAACTCCCTCCTTTTTGAAGTCGGTTAAAATATTAAATTACATTACACAAGGATAGATCAACATAGAGAATCAATTTGTAAGTACTTTTGGACTGAATAATCACTGAAACTATTCCTCCTGAAAAATCTTACATTAATATCCGACAACGGACTTCAGCGGACGGAGCCACAGGTAAAAACATTTTAAAAATAAAATGCAAAAGAACTGAACCCAGAAATGAACCTACAATATTTTACTCTCTGTTGAAAAATGCTGAACATTGTCACCACGCTACAGCAAAGTGAAATACTTTACAATTCTGTACCGTGGGACGTGGAAATATGGGCTAAAATTGCTTGGGAATTACATTATTTTTATTCAGAATACATCGCACATGATAGTAAGAGAGCAGCTTAAGTTTCAACACAGGACAGTTTTTTTAGTCTCGCTTCTGTCCATCCACTGTGGTACTGATGCATTGCTTGATCATCCACACTATTAAAAAATCTTTGAATATTGCAAATAAAACTCAAATAATTATAATTATTTTTATTTTATTTAAAATTTTATAATTAAAGCACCGCGTATATGCAGTCAACTTGTGACCGAAAAACACAATGCAAATGTCAGTTGCTGAAGTTGCAATCAGCTTCATAGTGTTTCCCGTCAAAAGGTAACACCATCTACGCGGGACTTTAACCCCAATCATTTCTTCAAATCAATACTCCACCCATCATTCCCATCAGTATCCTCGTCTCCTCTCCTCAGCGCTGGTGTCGTCGGCCTGGTGGTGATGACCGGCTCGTGGGGGATGGTGGTGGGTTCCACCAGCGGGTTCACGCCGGTAGTGGTAGTGGCAGGCTGCTGTACCCAGGTGTTGAAGTACGCGACAAGGGGCGAGTTGGTTGTGGTGGTTGTCCGCTTCTTACCACGGTAGTATTGCGGCATCTAGGGGAGATTTTTAGTGTGTGATTTAAAGCCAAGTTGTGAGGGGTAATGATTTTATTCTAAGTAATATTACCTTAATATTATAGAAGCTGAGATTCGAACCCATAATTACTATGTCGTGAGAGTAGGTCTTATTCTCCTGTTCTACATAGTATTAGCACTACATTATAAAATGTAGGAATCACAACCAGAACCAGTTTTCAAAATCACTACCAGATTCGTAACCTAAAACGACACTTCTAGACTGTAGGAGATGGATTCAGTTTATTAAATACAGCTAGCAACTGGCAAACAGTACAACATATGAGACTATATGAGATGTATTCGGTATTATAAATAATGCAACTGACAGCTGATGGGTAACAGACCTATACCTAAGATACTAAAACTGCTCAGCCCTCTCAAGTGTGTGTTTGACTCAAAATACTATACTCCTTTACCAGAAATCGTCTACAAAACTACGCTACTAAAAAACAAAGACAACTTACAGTTTCATTAATAGTTTCTATCCAATCAGCATATGCTCCGACCAGCGTGAATACAGTCGGCACGTTTGGAAATCCGCAGACCGCCGGCCCGAATGATATGATGCCTACAAGCCGACCTGACAGTATCGCTGGACCGCCTGCGTCGTGCTGAAAATGTGATAATATTGCACCGATATTCTTATAAGAGTGTATTATCTTGACTGCCTCGGTAGCGTAGTTGTATTGCACACGCAGAGCAAGTACGACTATTGCACTGAGGTCCCGAGTTCGAAGCCGGGTTGGGCCAAAACATTGTGACTTTTTTTTTTTTTTTTTTTTTTTTTTTTTTTTTTTTTTTTTTTTTTTTTTTTTTTTTTTTTTTTTTGGTTTCGCGGAGAAAGTGCGTTACCACTACCGCCCGGCCTTCGTGGGGGGCGACCGAACGGTTATGTTGGGTTCACCGTGCCTTACGACCCGGCGTTGAGCCGCCCGGAGAGATGGAAAACGTCGGGCGACCGCCAGGCCGAGTCCCTAACCTATGTACAACGCACGGCATACCAACTAAAACTCCGCGGTGGCCATCTTCGGCGCATTAGGGACGGCTGCGGGCTTCCTCTGACTAATGTCTAAGTTTTCGTCCGCAACCGCCCCTGCGCGGTGCCGCCTGGTGCGGCCCGTCTCCTGTTGTGGGGGGGGGCTCAGAAGCCCCCGCGCACCGAAGGACGCTCTCAGCGTCTACGGCAGCGTGAGGCCTACCTGCCACGCTGCCGTCCATCACGGGGGTCGCAACAATGTGCTAAAAGAAACACAAAACAAAGACGGACGGCCCCCTGCCGCCCGCCCGCGACCCCCGGTGGCCCCTATAAGTCGCCTCTGACGACAGGCAGGGGATACCGTGGTGGAATTCTCCAAACGCCCCCAATCCACAGGGCGGAAGACGCCGGTCAGTCGTCCACCCGGCGCCTCCTACGTCTCGTCTGGCGGCGGGAGGGATCTCCGCGCCTCCGATCCCTCTCGGCACTCTCCTTCCGCGAGAGAACCACCTCACAGAAGTGTGCCACCGCACGCCAGGACCTCCGGCTGTCGACCATGGAAGCGACCACGGCCGGCAGCGAGAGGTCTCCTCCGACGACTGCTCTGAGAGCGCTGCGCTCCTCATCCCAGGCTGGGCAAAACTCTAACGTATGCTGGGCCGTATCCAGCGGGCAGTTGTCACAGTGGTGACACACGGCCGACACCTCCTTCCGCACTACCCGCCACAAGAACTCACCGAAGCAGCCATGCCCGGTGAGCACCTGCGTTAGGCGAAACGTTGCCGCACCGTGGCGCCTGTCCAGCCATTCGGCAAAGACAGGACGCACTGCCGCGACGACCCTGAGCCCCGCTGACGGGGCCTCCAGCCTGAGACGCCACTCCTCCACGGCGGCTCGCCGTAGGGAGGCCCTCATGGCCTCCACCTCCTTCAGGGCCGGATGTTGCCCGCGACTGGACGCCTCCTCCCGCCAATGAAAGACATCGGAGAGGGATTTGGCGTCCAGATCCCATGGCAGGAATCCGGCCAATAAACAAGCCGCCTCGAAAGAGACCGTGCGGTACGCCCTGATCGCCCGCTGCGCCAAAGCTCTCTGCGGAGTGCGCAGGAGGGCGACGCAGGGGCGGTTCAGGGAGTCAGCCCAAACGGGGCTGCCATAGAGGGCCATGGACCGCACGACTCCGTGATATAATCTCCGGCAAGGGATGCCAGGACCTTCCAGGTTGGGCAGCAGGCTGGAAAGAGCGCCCGCTGCCCGAGACAGTTTCGTCCCCAGTTTCTTGAAATGGGCGCGGAATTTCCATCGGCTATCTAAGACTAAGCCTAGATATTTCATGTCTTTGCCGATGGGAATCCGCACCCCCTCAACCACGATGTGGGCACCGGCCGGTGGCCCTCTCCGAGGCCCGTGGAAACAAATGGCCTCGGTTTTCTCGAGGGCCACCTTTAAACCCAACCGTCGAATCCGACTTACTACTTGGCCGGTGCCCACCGCCGCCAAGGTGGCGGCGTCCCGGAACGTCCTGGCGGTCGCTGTGACCAATGTGTCGTCGGCGTAGCACGTCACGCCGACGTCCCAGAGATTTGCACCACGGAGCACCCAGTCGTATCCGATGTTCCACAGGAGAGGGCCCAAAACCGAGCCCTGTGGAACACCGCACGACATCGCTCTTCGGTGCCACCCGTCGGCGCCCGGATACACAACGTCCCTGTCAGACAGGTACGCGTGCACCAGACGCCGAAGATAGGGCGGCACCACGTGGTACCGCAGTGCCTCGTGAATGCAGGGCCAGGGCAGCGTGTTGAACGCGTTGGAGATGTCCAAGGACACCGCGACAACTACTCCGCCTCCGGCCACTGCATCCTCCGCCTGTGCCTTCACCCGCAGAATCGCGTGGACGGTGGAACGTCCCCTCCTAAAGCCAAATTGGCTGTCGGCCAGGTTCGGTCCGACCCTCTCGAGGTGCTCGACGAGGCGAGCATGGACGATGCGCTCAAAGAGTTTGGCGACCTCGTCGAGCAACACGATGGGTCGGTAGGCCGACGGCGACTCTGCGGGTCGTCCTTCCTTTTTAAGCAGGACGAGCTTCCCGGTTTTCCAACGCGCCGGGAGGACGCCCTGCTCCAAACAGGCGGTGAATAAACTGCGGAGCCTCGGACCCAGGTGCTCGAGGGCTAGCACCCAGGCTCTTCCGGGGATGCCATCGAGCCCCGGGGCCGTGTTTTTGCTCCGCAGCCGAAGCACTACCGCCCGCATTTCTGCGGGCGAAACCTCTGGGATATCCCTTGCCGGATTCTCAATCGACGATGACGCCACATCCGGTGGCGACATCGGTGGAGGAGTGGTCTCCACGGTGGCCGGGAACAAAGCCGCGACGACGTTGGCCAGTAATTCTGGCCGGAGACTCTGCGACAGCGGGGGCGCCGCTGGGCGAAGCTTATTCATCACCATGCGATAGGGGCGCCCCCACGGGTCACCGTCGAGAGTCTCCAGAAACTCCTTGCGTGCCGCGACCTTGGCCCTATGAACGGCCACCCGCAGCGCTCTCTTCGCCTCTTTGTAGAGGTCATAGAGCCGCCGCTCCTGGTCTGCGTGATCCTGTGTTCGAATTCGGCGACGGTGATGCCTGGCGTATCGACGGCGCGCAGCAACGCAAGACGCGCGCAACTGCGCTAGCTCCGCCGACCACCAGTACACCTGCCGCCGAGTCGAACGGCGGAGGGCCCGGGGCATGGCGGCGTCGCAAACGTCCGACATTGCCACCCCGAGCCACTCCGCCTCCTGCTCAACCCGTACCGGCCCGTCCGGCACGGGGAGCCACGACATCACCAGAGCGGCTAGCTCTAGGGCCTCTTTATTGAGGCGACGAAGCACCCACCGCGGGCCGTCCTGATTCGGGGCGCTCGTTTCACCATCGGGCTGGATACTCGCGGACGCGGAGACGTCGAACCTAATGTAACGGTGGTCCGACATCGTCTCCACGCCCGCGAGGACTCTCCAGCCCCGGACACGGTGCGCAACGGTGGGACTTGCAAACGACAGATCAACTATGGACCCGCCGTTGCGCCGCACGCACGTGTGCACCGACCCCCTGTTCAGGACGACCAGGCCGACAGAGATCGCCCAGTCCTCCAGGACCCTACCGCGACCGCTCGTCGCCGGCGAACCCCAAGCTACAGACTTGGCGTTGAAGTCGCCGGCGACGACCGCCGGATAAGGTTGGCCTTGTTCCACTAGGGCCCCCAGCCTTACGAGAAAAGATTCGAATTCGGCGAGGGGTCTGTTGGGAGAAAAATATACTCCTACAACCCAAATGTCTCCCAACAGAGCCGCCACGCATCCCTGGTCCTTCGATATCTTTTCGAACGGCGGGGAGCCAGCAGCACCCTGGGTGATTATGGCCACCAAACCGTCTGTGTCCCCAGCCCAGTTGTCACGGGGAGGGACAAAATACGGCTCAGCGACCACGGCCACTTGCACCGACCACTGCGCCAGGCTTTGGGACAACAGGTCTTGGGCGCTGGCGCAGTGGTTGATGTTCGCCTGGAGGAACTTTAGGTCCATTATTGGGCGATCTCTTCAACACCTTCCATCTCGGCCTCTTGCGGTGGGCTTGCTGACTGTGGCTGGGTTGTGGCCACAGCAGCAGCAGCATAACGTCGTGAAGGGCGGCGCCGGTTGCGGCTGGAGGAGGCGGGACACGCCTTCCCCCCGATTTGGTGCCCGGCGGGCTTGCCGGAGGCCGCGCAGACCACGCAGTTCGGCGCGGCGCTGCACTCACGGGCCTTGTGGCCTGTCTGGCCGCAGCGGTAGCACAATGCGCTACGGTCCACTGCGCAGTCGCAGCGCTCCCGGACGTGCCCTGTCTCCAGGCACCGGTAGCAACGAAGAGGCCGCGCCTCAAGCACAGAAACTCGAGCCGCGACCCAGCCGATCACTACACGGCCCGCCCCCCGCACTTTCTGGGCTGCCTTTATCGGCATCCGGGCCCAAGCCGTGCTCACTCCAGACCGGTCAGGACGGATTTGCCCTACCTTTACTGCCGCCAGGGCACACTCACCGGCCTTGGAGAGGGCCATTGCAACTGACTCAGGAGTGGCCGTGTAGTCCAACTCCGTGAGCCGCAGTTCCGCATGTTTGATGGGCCGAGAGATCCGAACGTCCTCCGACCCATCGAAACACTCCCTCAGCCTTGCGGCGAGGGAGTCGGCCCTCTCATCCGAGTTAGCCCCGGGCACCTCGTACATTGGGGCACCCGTGGCCGCAATCTTTGGCCTCAGCCTTGTGATGTCAAGGCCGGTGAGGTTCACTTTGTCCTGCGCCTCTGTTAGTACCCTGGCGTAGGTGAGTCCCTTCGCTACCGCCGCCGGCGTCAGGGATATCATGACGGCCGCGGACCGCGGTGTGCGGAGCTTGGGCTCGGCCCGGCGCAGTGGTTGCTGCTGACTTGCAGCCGGTGTCACGCCGGACCTGGGCTTCGTCTTCTTTTTGCCCACCACGACCGTCCATTCCCTGTCCAGGGACACTGGAGCCGGCGGTAGCGGGCGGGGCTCACAGGGAGCTTGCTGCGCTGGGGCACTCTGTTTGTTTTTTCCCCCCTTGCCTTTTGGCTTGGGCTTGGACACCGGAGGATGTGTGGGGGCCGGAACGACTCCCTTCTCCGCTTGCACCCCAGATGGTTCCGCCACGATGAATCGGGGCGGAGCACTGGAGGAACCGGCGATTGGGATCAGGACGGGAGGACTGGGTTGGGCTACTCCCTTGCCCTTGCCTTTGCCCTTGCCCTTACCTTTGTCAAAGGGCTGGGGTTGACCTCCGACATATCCCCCCTGTACCGGGAGCTCCACTACTTGGGCCCTGTTTTCATGGGCCAGAGGCGGTCTTGTGGCCGGTCCCATGAGCAGGGACTCCATCCTTGCCCGCACCCTTGCCTCAATCATTTCCAGCATGTCCGCTGTTGGACTTTTGCTGGCGGATGCCTCTAGGTCTTCGAGGCGGCGACGGAGGGAGGCATTCTCCTCCTGAAGCTGCTTAACTGCAGCCTCAAGGCGGGAACTCTTTTCCCGCCACCTTTTTACCTCGCCTTCAAGGCCGGTGACCTTGGTCTCCGTTGCCTTTGAGGACCCGGCAGAGCGCAGCCGCTTCGTCACTACTTTCTCCGCCTTTTGGCGGGCCTCCGCACGCTTCACGATGTTGCGCTCCCTCTCTGCCTTCTTTAGGCTACCCACCGTAGCTGGACCCCCTCTACCGCTAGCAACGGTCGCCCTCGTCTTCGGCGCCGGCTCGTCCGTATCGGTCGACAGGCTCCTCCAGAATCGCCCGCCAAGCACTGAAGAGCTACCATCGCTGGACTCCGAGTCCACGCACATGTCCTCAGGGCGTGCGACATCGGCCACGACTCCAGCGAGCTTCACGCCCACATTCCCCCTCACTGCTTCTCCGTCGTTGGGCTTGCGCCCTTCGACCTCCACCTCTCCAGCTGGAACTGGAGTAGGCAACCTCGTCAACGCCGTTTTGGGTTTTTTTATTTTTACATTGTTCATTTTGAATCCCACGAGTATGGGGGAAAAAAAAAAACAGTCCGCCCAGGCAGTGCCCCCTGTACCTGGGTAAGCCTAGCGTAACCCGCACAGAGTGTCGGCCGGTGCTCTGGCGGGGGTCGCACTCGAGACCGAACTACCCATCGGCCATGCATCCCCTCGCGGTGCGCCGCCGCTTGGGATTCGGGGTAACTTTTTATAGAGGTTTTCTCCCTCGCAGTCCAGGCGGTTAAGCCAAGACCCTCGGCCCCAGGAGTCGCTGCGAAACATGACCACAGTGCCCCCTGAGATTCCGAGACTAACGGTGGCCCAGGAGAACTAGTTCTGCCCCGGCCTGTTCCGCGGCAGGGTGAGTGCACACGGAACCCGTCCAAAAACTCCTCCACTGCACCCTCTGCTAGTCAGAGGGAACGCGGAAGAATCCTCTTTGCTGGTTTTGGTCCACGCCGTTTCCGGTACCCCCCAAATTTGGGGGGCGTTCCCCTATCCGCCACCCAGGGAGACGCGCCCGATGGGAGACCAGCAACTCCGCACGGGAAAACATTGTGACTGGATGTTTCCATCTTAAAAATTACTAAGTCAGAACTCGGAGTGAGAAAGTTGGCGGTGTGATACCCCTGGGCCTCGGAAAGCACGCTAAGCCGTTGGTCCTACGTTAAATCTCTTTGCGATAATGTCGGATTACCGTCTCACCAGACTATGAGCATAGTGAGCACTTTTGGAGCTCTCTCCATTGGGACTAATGCAGATCCCAGGTTACTCTCACAATATGTGTTTTTGAATTGACAAATTATACTCCAAATAATGAAAGTAAAAAATAAAGCCCAGATTAGCAAAATCATTTGGGTAAAAATACTGTTTTATTGTTATCATATGTTTTAAAACAATACTTACATCACACGCGCCTTCTCCAGTGGTAAACGTGCCGGCACAAAACATACTCGACGTTATGAATTTACTGAAACACAAAGCTGTCCATCAAAGTCATAACATAAATAATGTTAAATTTACACTTGAATTTTCTGACATGCAGTTCTCAAATTTCTCTTTGTTGAAATTGAAACTTCTATTAATTTACTACATGATAGGTTTACGTATTTCATTGCAATGCTTCCTAATTTAAAGTTTAACTATTGGTAGACCAGTATCTTATCGAAATTTGATCGTCGAATTTAATACATTTGTAATTCATATTATTATACATATTTTTTTCTGTACTCCTTCTGTATATGAACTTTAATTATGTCAAGTCACACAATCCTCCGCGCGCAATCTGCTTAAAAAGGGTTACAAAGCTTTTTCTTCCGGTATTTAAAGTTTGCTTAGTATTCCTACAACTTATGAGCTGTCATGACGCTTAAGCGTCGGGCGAGCGGTTTGATTATCTCAGTATTCAGTAAGAAAAAAAAAATATCTCTATGTTTTTGGAACGAAGTTCCTTATCGCGCGTTGTGAAAGGGGGCTGGACGGAAAAAACAAACGAAAAGTTGTCACGACACTTTTTGCTATTATCTTACCTCATCTTATCCTATTATCTAACCTTAAATACATTGCGTAGAAGCTATTTCCCCAGCGTTGGCACGGCACGAGTACAAAATAATCGAACAAGACTAACAAGACTAAACGTGCTTTGCTCGCGTTTAAAAATCTACTTTATGTGGTAAGCGTAAGATTGAATTTGTGTTTAGTCAATCAAAATTTGTGATGAAATGCTATGCAATAGCTTTACCGCAGCAGTCTCCGAGTGCCACACGTATTTATTTGTTTTTTTCTCTAGAAACTTATGTATACACACTCTGTTATATAAATAAAATTTTATTACAATTCCTTCACTAATTAATCGAAAGGAACTTCGTTCCATCCGGGTGTCCCTTGACACCTCTCAAGTTTTTTTTTAAGTAAACAGCCGTATCACATTATTGTATATTTTTACTTTTTGTATTAACGTTTTGCAACATAGTAAGTATTTCAATTTCTTAAAGAAAATCTGATCCAAATAAAACTATGTATTATTATCTCTTTCCATCTTGGTATCAAGATTTCCTACGAATATACATAGATAGTATTTGTACGGTGTTTGTTTTTAGAACCGTATTGTTCGTTATCTTATCATACTATATTAAATTAAATTTATTTAAATCCATAGAAAATTAAATAATATTCCTTGCCAACAATTACAAATTATTTTTTGTCAAGCCTGTAAATAAAAAAATCTAGTTACATTTACTCGAACATTTCTCCGACATTTTCATTCTTAAAGAAAGTCAAGGCTCCAGTCCATTTCGAGTCGTCGTAAAAATAAATACAGAATTGCTGACTGAGGTTGTGAGGAGGGAATGCTCAGCGGACAGATCAAACCTAACACATTAGACCTCTATGGCTTAGGTATTAAATTCAGAGTAAACAGTCTATACGACTGTTAACTTTACAGATTTAAATAAAAAACCAATAGTATCATCCTTAATTGATTGCCATAACTTGATTTCCAACCAAGAAAATAATATTACTATATGACCCTTACTCGCCATAAACTTCTTTGCAGAACGCATTTGGATAGATCGGTAAAAACTTCCTTTGTAGAAATACTGGCTCATATGACAGCTTCTGTGACATCTGAAAAATATTCAACATTAGTGAACAGCATGCTCGTCTCGTCATTCAATGCAATAAAAAAAAACACATGGCGAAAAGTTGGTACTCTGGTGGACCCCAGCCTACCCCTTCGGGGATAAAGGCGTCATGTGTGTCTTATTCTATACTATAATATCAAAGCAACTTACCTTAGTAACTCCCCAGCCAAGTAACAGGACCTCAGCAGTAGCTGGCAGACTATGAGCATTGTGAGAGATGGCGATGACCTTCGGGATGCGGTGGTAGTTAAAGTAGAGGTGCCGCCGGAGACGGATCACAGCGATGTTGTTTCGCAAAGTGCGAGGGTTGTAGGCAGGGTGGAAATATACCTAGATAGTGAAAACAGGGAAATATTCCATGTGATCTGAGTAAAGGTAATATAGTACCTACGTAGAAGTAGACTGCAATTACTTTTATTACTAGGTGCTAAATCTCCCGTGTGCGAGATCTCGGCTAAATGGATAGCACCGTAATGTATATTCTTGCAACCAGGCAACATTGTTCAAGCATAGTTGTGGCCCAGTTTTAAGGCCTTGGGAGATTTAAAAGCCGTATAAGACGCGGAAAACTTCACCAACTTCAGAGCCAGTTTCACCAACGTCAGTTTCATAGTAGTTGATTATTCTCAGCAGCTATTTGCTAGCATCTGCGCGATGTCTTTCGGAAGTATACGTAAGAATGGAAGCTACCTCCAGTGCATCAAGGAGCTCCCCACCCAGCCTGCTGTGGTTACTGCCGATCCTTACTTGCAGCACTCGAGGGTTTTCGCGAAAGAATCTGTTGTTGTGCATTCTGGAACAAAATTACATAATCTCAGACGTGACATGCTTTAAGTGATAAATCTCTGGTATAGTGGGTTCACTCAGGTTGGTACCGTCGCTTATATTACTTAGTATGTACCTAAGTACCTTAATCACTCGGCTACGAAATCACAGACATACATTTCGACCTTCTACAGAACACATAAACGCAAACAAGCATTTGCTTCCTTTGATGTGTGTTAAATACCCGACACTCGGCGGGATCGGTAACAAAGTATAAACGTTTCCAACCCCACGCAAGCCAAGTCAAGTGCCTTATACACTCGTTTGAACTTGTCATAATTTGGTGACGCTTAACAAACGTGAAGCTGCTGCATTATTATTAACGTTACCAGTATACTGTAGAACCATTAACTGTACTATTCCACATTCTAGATGGGAGTACACCTACTCATAGCCAAACGCCAATTATAGCAAACCTCGTAGAACCATTTTTTTTCTTTCATAGCACACATTCACTCCACTCACAGTTGCAAGCAAGCAGCTGAAGTGAGCACCAGGTCGTGCCAGTAAATGACTCCTCCGCACCAGAACCTGCCCATCACTTGTATGGACACCATGAAGGGGTAGTACCTCACTGTGGTCCTCTCACCCTTGTATAAACGCCTGCCGTCATGGCGATGGTATTCTTTTAGGTCTTCTAGCTCTCCTTGAGGATCTGGAAATAGAATATAGTAGATTCCGCGCGGTATTGGACAGATTTTGTACCTGATTGGGCTCTGACTACAGAAGATATTTTGGAAAATCTGTGCGTGAAATATTCGGGGATCATTGGGTGCATTTAGGTTCGGGCAAATGTATTAAGTCTTCCATCCGAAGGTGTCATGCGTTAGATAAATAGGGTTGGGAGGCAGTGCTGCCTCTAGCCAACTATTCATATCGTCCTTTAACAGTTAGAAGGCGACCCTACTGCTCCCCCATATATCTTAATGATTATTACTTTACTAAAATACGTATAGCAAAAGAAATCATATTGATACAATAAAGTGTTTTGGCAGCGTATCAAGATTACATTAACAAAGTACCAGAAACGCTAAAGAGGTAAATAAATCAGTATAGTACTGAGGAGAATTAACACATAATACAAAATAAAAGGAATTATTGACAAGCTGGTGCAGTAGATTTTCAGCTTACCAAAAAAAGGGAGGTCTAAGGTAGAATCCTCCGCACTGAACATGATTTCAGAAATTGTAGGTCTCTCATTATGTAAGAGGCCGTCTGGGTGGGTACCACCGCAATGTCTATTTCTACCGCCAAGCAACAGTGTGCATGCACTGTTGTGTTTCGGTTTGGAGGATATTGTAGCCAGTATAACTACTGGACATAATGAGACTTAACATCTTATGTCTCAGGATGACGAGCGCAGTGGAATGCCACTCAGTATTTTGTCAGTCAAGGTGCTGGATGGTGTTGCTACTGTTTATGGGTGGTCGTATCGCTTACCATCAGGCGAACGGCATGCTCGTCTCGTCATTCAAAGCAATAAAAAAAAAAAAAAAAAAAATATGTATACGGAATTTATTTAATAATTAATTTATCTTATGTATCATTATAATCCATAAATTAAATATTATACTCACCCCAATACATACTATCATTAGCTCTTGCTTCAAACTTGTGATCATCAGAAGCAGTTTCGGCAATCATATTATCAACTACATTATCTAATACATCATCAATTTTCCCAAATCGATCATCACCCATCACCTTCCTAGCAGACTTCACTAGCTGGCTATCACCTCCTTTTTCAACAAATACCTTTAGTATGTCATCTCTATTCATTTTCTCCTTCAGTTTAAGATACAAACTTTGTGATTCGTTCTTATTTTGCAGTAAATAGTGGTCATCTTCGTTTAATGCTTTAAAGAAATTTGTATAATTTAGTTCTGTTTGGCGAGTTACGTTCGTAATCAGCTCAGCAATCTTATCTCCATCAACTATGTATCGTCTTATCGTTTTCAATCTATCGTGAAGTTCTAATATTCTTTCATTAGTTGGTGCGTTCAAAAACGCAATCAAATTGTTAGCTACATCTCCGGTAATATTTTCGTCTGTATTATGAAAAGATTCCGCGTCTGCTAAAAATAATAGTATCAGTAGTAAACACATCACGCGTGTGTGTTTAGAATTTTTCTTTTATTGTTATTGAATTTTTTTATTGACTGTAAAGTTATATACGTTTTATGTCAGGTTTATTTTTATCAATCGTGTCAGGGTTTCGAGATCTGAGTGCTGTTTTTCCAATTCGTCTATGACTGATATGAAGTAATATGTTTGATGCTGTTTATTGGCGTAGGATTGTTGAATCGACAAATATTTATTTAAGCTTCTATTTTAAGAGTGTTGCCTCCTTAGACCAGTGACCGCGTGACTTCACGTTGAGATTTTTATAGATGAAATGGCATTTCTCATTTTCATGACTGCCTCGGTGGCGTAGTTGTATTACGGTACGACTGCAATGCTGAGGTCTCGGGTTCGATCCCCGGGTCGGGCAAAGTGGTTGGATTTTTCTATTCAGTGTCAGCCCGGAGTCTGGAATTTGTGCCCGATATGGCGATAGGCTCGCCCCTATCACATCATGGGATGGAATACGCACGGCGAAGTGGGTGCATTAGTTGCGCCTCTGCCTACCCCTTCGCGGATAAAAGGCGTGAGTGTGTGTGTGTGTGTGTAAAATCACATTTTACACAAGGAAAGCCGCGAGCAAGAACTAGTATTAACAAACAACAAATTTAGGAAAACCGTTACATTAAAATTACTGACAAACGTAATTTTACTTATATGCATAATTGAAATCGAGAACATATTTTCCTCAGTAACTACTAACAGCTACACAATTATCAACCTTAAGTATAAAGTATTTATAGTTCATTCCGTTTAATATCTTCAGTGGATGTGGCCTCCGGCGGAAACCTATTTACTAAAGGTTAAAGGTCTGCGAGGTTGAAGCCATTTCATCCTGGTTTCTATCTTAAATCTAGTTTAAAATTTACTACGGTTGATTTTAAATTAAAGATCGATTTTTGGTAAAATATTATAGTTATTGACGATCTATTTATTGTCTATCACATACTGGGACGGAACACACATGGCAAAAAGTGAATGCCCTGCTTACACCTCAGCCGGAATAAAGGCGTGATATGTATCTAAGTAGTAATTTTCTCTCCCACAAGACTTTAATCAAAGCGTGGTGAAGCAATTAGTAAAGGTATAATTATGTCGACTTCGAAGATACTCGTACTAGACGGAAGTTTATGCATACTACCTTCAGTTTTCCACGTCGCACAGTGATTCGCCTAGAACAAGTTAGCTGGACAAAAACATTTGAGTATGTGATTTGGTTGCTTTGGCTAAAAACAGTAATATTTTAAGAGGAAATATGTTTTAAATGCTTAGAGGATAATAATAATTAAGACACGGGTTAAAATGGATGAAAAATTTTAATACAAGAAGGGCAGCTTATGAAATAAATTATACAATAAAACACAAAATAATAAATAAATATATAACACAAAATAAAAGCGTATGTACTTAACACGACTTAGCATAGAAATAAAAAAAATGAAAAAAAAAAATAATTACTAATAAAAAGTTAGTTAATAACATTATAAATTAAGTACTAATAACTATTTCAACTCATACCTAGATGAGTCATCACTCTCACAATCAGACGAGTCAGGTACCAAGTAATCATCAACGTCACATGGCGTTAGAATGATTGATGCCCGAGGTATTGGTATTGAAGGCGGGATATATTCAGCACTTCTGATGGTAATGAATCCGTTCCCTTTTTGGGTAGTTCTCTGAGTGAATTAATTACAGGATCCGATGTTATTAAAAGCATATTCAATAAATCTTTATTTGTGGCAATACGCGACTGTTTTCTCGTATGATGTTCTCGAAATCTACGGCAATCTTTATTTCGAGCCTCTTGATCTTCTTCGGATAGTTGCCCAATAGGCACTATACAAGATTTAGCTACCTCCGTACTATGCACGAGAATTTTATTCACAGTAACAGGCATGCAGTACCACGAATACAAACTTAGATAGAGGGCCCTTATTTCTAAGCAAAAATTTTCAAATTCCCTAATATTTATTTCGTAACCTAAAGATAACGTACGCAACAAAATATCGATTTTTAATTAAATTGACATCCAATACTGTAATCTCTCCACTCAAAACTGGATTGGCAAAGAATTTGCGCGCTGTATTTCCATCATTCGTATTCCCATAACCCGGTTTCGGTTTGTCTACTATAAGCCCCATTTCCTCTTTAATTTTTTTTTTGCTAATATCTGCCGACCGTACTTTAACATGATCTTTATCAGTTCACCTCTTTCCTGCCACTTTCTTATATGTAATCGGTAACTTATATGCAACAGACACTCGAAACAACGAATCCAGGCGTGTAAAGTAGACAAACCAAAACCGTAATGTTCCTTTCTACTGGCTGAACTTTCTAATTCACCATTCATCATTTTGGGAGTAGCACCACATATATAACATTTTTGTGTAGATTTTGTGTCAGTCAAAGCATTACAGACTTTCCCGTCAGTCATAGTCAGTAAAAGGTTGTGTTGAGCCGAAATTTGAGAATCACCGATATTACAAAAAGTTTGAAGAAGATGAGATATTTCTTCCAAAACTTTTTGGTTTCTGTTGTAGTATGTTCATTAGATAAACATAAATTTAATGGGGCGACAGTAAAGTGTCGATGAAGGCCTTGGATTTTTCCAAACAATATTATGGCCACCATCAGTCAACCTCAAAGGAACAAATGAAAATACGCACAGAAACTCATCAGTAGCATCGACATTCTCAAATTTCTGCTTATATGTACTGTGGCAAGAACTCCCATCACATCCCCATTTGCTAATTAGCTTGAATGATGTATTACTGCGTGTATGCAGCAGTTCTTCAACTCTGCGCTTTTTCGTTTTAAAACAAGAGTCGTCGAAGTCTTTTCTGGGTCGACCTTGAAGCCGACTCCCTTCTGATGACGTGGATGGGCAAGGTCAATGCACACATATTGTAAAAGCTATGTTGTCTCTTTCTAACCACTTTTTATTATTACTTAAAAAGCGATCTATCAACATATTTGATGCTGCCCATTTTTCGGCAAATTTTGACGATATACTGGATATTTTCATTTTAATGGCTTTCAGCGAATCACTAGTTATATCTCTGACACCAAATTTATGTTGTACATGTTCTAATAAACGAACATTTCGTCCTTCTTTGGCATGTTTTCGCCATTCTTCAAAAAAATCAATTTTCGAAATGGAGTAGACATGTTCTGAAAAATGAAATAAAAATGATTGGTGGTGATATGTGGGACCAAATTATATCTCGTTTAAAAGGTGAATAGTACTGCTATATAATATAAAAAAATTAGACTGGATATATCTGGATAATAAAAGATACATTCGTTGAAAATTAGGAAACTTGACAAAAAAAATATATTTTACAATAATATATTCAAAGTCCTAAGGAACACACAATTTTCTTATTAGAACCTATTTGGTAGTAAAATATGAAAGTACTTACCCTCTACAGTAATATCCATTACAGAAATCACGTTAATATATTTCACAAATTTCAGGAGATGTTATTGAAAACACTGCAAAATTGCAACTACTCTAATTACATTAATGCAATTATTATTTTATCTACCTGCATTAGCTGATAACTCATCCCTGTGGAATGATTTTCACCCCTTCTACTTGTTATTATGACCTTGGGGTTGTTGTTTATGACATGTGACCACTAATTAGTCGTTTACTGGAAATGACTTTTTTCCACCTAGCTTGTTCTAGGCGAATCACTGTGCGTCGTTTATATTACCCACTAGACTTTGCTTCACCGTGTAATTCCATTCCCGAAATTAAAGTCCGTCATCCAAATCTAATCAGTGGTGTCTGAATAAACTTCTGGCGAATATAATCACATAATTATGTCTCGTGCAATTGTAGAATGGAAGGAAATAGTTTAACTGATCCAAGTTATCTTTAAAAGAAAAAGGACTCAATTCCATGTTTAAAAAATATACCTTCCTAGCCGATTGCGGCTACGACGACCAATCTGAACGGAGATCAGCCAGGTACGCAGGACATATTATAGTGCACAAGTGTGTGCGCAATACACAGGTGTACTCGCTATTCCTTCACTCTCATAGTTCGGTGAGACGGCAATCCGACATGAGCGGAGAGAGATTAGGCGCAGGCCCAACGATTTTAGGTGCTCTCCGAGGCATGGGGGTATCACGTCGCCAACTTCCTGACTACAAGCTGTGACTGAGTAATTTTTAAGATAGAAAAATCCAGTCACAATGTTTTGGCCTGACCCGGGATTCTAACCTAGGACCTCAGCGCGCAAATCGTACTCGTAACGCGTACGCAATACAACTACGCCACCGAGGCAGATTCCATGTTTACAGGAAGTTGAAAGATCAAAACGCAAGATCCATACTTCCATACTTAATAAACTGGTGGTAGGTCTCTCATATGTACAGTCAGCAGCATAAGTATCTGTACAAAATCAAAATTTCATATCCCTTATATACGCGTTAAATTAAACTGAAACATTTTTTTCTTCGTTTGAAGTAAAGTAAATCTCTTTTATTTTATTTTTGTGAAGAGGAAAAAAGATTGGTAAGAACACAAAAGTATGTAGGCAATTTGAAATTTTGAATTTGTTCAGCTACTTATGCTGCTGACTGTACATACAGGGCGCAAAGTGGATGTCCTGGTTTTACTTCTGCTTACCCTTCGAGTATACAGGTGTTGCGTATTTTTATGTTTGAGGGGGAGGCGAACAGTTGGGAGGCCTATGTTCGACAGTAAACTTCAGGTGGCTGATAATGATGATGATGATAAACAAGTGGGTCATCGGATGTTAAGCCAATAAGTAGGACTTAATCCCACCCCCTAATCAATGGGACCTCGCAAACCTGTCGAAATGTGAGTGTGATGCAGCTCTGCCTAATCCTGAAAAGGGAAAAAGACGTGATGCTATGTATGTATGAACCAGAGGAATCATGAACGCGTTGTCGACTTTAAGTTATGTCGCTGGTGGTAGGTCTCTCATATGTAAAAGTCCGTCTGGGTGGGTACCACCGCAATATCTCTACCGCCAAGCAGCAGTGTGCATGCACTGTTGTGTTTCAGTTTGAAGGACATTATAGCCAATGTAACTACTGGACATAATGAGACTTAACATCTTATAGTATCTCTTAACATATTATCGTCTCTGGATGTCTAACATACTATCGTGCTGGATGGTGTTGCTACTGTTTATGGGTGGTCGTATCGCTTACCATCAAGCGAACGGCATGCTCGTCTCGTCATTCAATGCCATAAAAAAACTTAATATTATAAATTAATACTAAAACTTTTCCTGAAAAATATACATTGGAATAACGAAAACCCCATCCAAATCGGATCTGTAGTTTTGGAGAAAATCGCGCCCACACAAACTTACATACATACATACGGATCGAATACAGAACCTCCTTTTTTTGAAGTCGGTTGATAAATGCGAAAATAACGCTGTCTACCTATCTCTTGCCTGTTACGCTTTCACGACTATTGAACAGATTTTGATTAACTTGGTACGAAGCGGGACTAAAAGAAAGTACATTTTTAACCCGGAATAATACAAGGTATAACTTGTATGCCGGAAAAAAATGTTTCACGCGGACGAAGCCTGTAGCAAAAGCTAGTTACATTATAAATACGAAAATTTATATCTCTATTTTTCACGGCTAAACCACTAACCTGGTTTGATAAAATTTGGTTTATAAGCTTAAAACTCAAAGGAGGTCATGGACTATTTTTTCAGGAACCAAATTCCACGTATATGAAACCGCTAGCAACATCTACTTTCTAATAAATCAATGTCCGTAACTTATATCAGGAAATACTTTACATTCCATCGAGCAGATTCCTTTGGGAATCTATAGCTCTTTTACCAAAAATTCAAGTACAGCGAAAGGGACGACCCAAGAAATTAATGGTGGATTAAATCAAGAAGATCGTGCGAAGGTTGTTCAAGGGCCACGGCTTAAGTAGTCTAAATTCATTTTTTGATGAGTATTTTATTAATTATTGCAATTACATTATGAGTTTTAAGCGGGTAGTTAGTACATTGTCCAAACAATATACTATAACAAATGCTAATTTGAATGATAACCCAATAAACACACCTATAGAAATAGGTGATACCCGGACTCTCGTTTACGAATGGTTTAAGAATTAAGTGACCATTTCTTTATCCAGGCTCGGCTAAAGACCCTACTACATCTGATGATAAACGGTTTAGGGTCCAGATAGTCGACTGATGAGAGAACATTACACCTCACCAGTAAAATTTATGCCATCCTTTTTGGAACCAGATTACACAAGCTGATCCCTCGCGACTTATACAGACCACTATAGCGGGTCTAACACCTTGTGTTAGTCTCTATCCGACCTGATACAAATATCAAGAACAATCCCGATTCTCCGATAGATCACATTTAATTGTTCGTTTACGGATCTAGTATATAAACCACCAACTAACTAGCCTATGTCCGTTCCAGGATCTTAAACTATCTCCTTACCAAATGTTATAGTAATCGGTTCAGTAGTTCCACAGATTACTTTCTACAAATAAATTGACAAAATTAAATTTGTTATAATAATATAGAATGACATCTCTATCTCCTCAGTATTACGATGAAATCACGCTCAGATAGTGTATAATGAGACTCATAAGTCGCGGTTCGATTTCAGCCCGTCGCGTTAGGATTTTATCGCGTCTGATTGATGTTGCTCGTTACGTTTATGGCTGTCGCATTTCGTGCTATAGGTCGAGCACATTTGTAGGGATTTTTTTGTTTGGAAACATTGTGAGGCAGATGCAATTAGGAATTTCGTGCTTAAACAAAAAAAAAACCGTTTATCGTATTTAGTTCTTGACTTTTTTTTATTGCATTGAATGACGAGACGAGCATGCCGTTCACCTGATGGTCAGCGATACGACCACCCATAAACAGTAGCAACACCATCCAGCACGTTGAGTTACAAAGTACTGTGTGGCATTCCACTGCGCACTTCATCCTGAGACATAAGATGTTGTCTCATTATGTCCAGTATTTACACTGGCTACAATGTCCTTCAAATCGAAACACAACAGTGCATGCACACCGCTGCTTGCCGATAGAAATAGACATTGCGGACAGACGGACTTTTAGATATGAGAGACCTACCACCAGCGACATAACTTAAAGTCGACAACGCGTTCATGATTCCTCTGGTTCATACATACATAGCATCACGTCTTTTTCCCTTTTCAGGATTAGACTGAGCTGCATCACACTCACATTTCGACAGGTTTGCGAGGTCCCATTGATTAGGGGGTGGGATTAAGTCCTACTTATTGGCTTAACATCCGATGACCCACTTGTTTATCATCATCATCATTATCAGCCACCTGAAGTTTACTGTCGAACATAGGCCTCCCAACTGTTCGCCTCCCCCTCAAACATAAAAATACGCAACACCTGTATACTCGAAGGGGTAAGCAGAAGTAAAACCAAGACATCCACTTTGCACCCTGTATGTTCTATCCCATAATGATTGGGTGCCTTTCGCCACACCGGGCACAAACTCTAGTCTCCGGACTGATACTAAGCAGAAAAACCCAATCACACTATCCTACAAATCCTGATCTCGCGAGACATAAAGCAATTTCGGTTTACTAAACAAAGTATACCATAAGTAAATAAATCCAACAGTAGTGTTTGTATAAGAAAAGCAACGTAAAGCAAACCTTGGGGGTAGATAGAGGAATCCGACGCCTCGGCGTATGTAGGGCGGGTAGTGATCCGACATAATCGAGTTAGGTGAACGAGGGCCGAATTTTTCGGTTAGTGTTTACCTTTGACTTATATTGTGGAAATGTACGAAACGATGACAACGTTCTTCTGATAGGTACTAATAAGCAGTATTGATACCTAAAATTTGAAATATAGATAACTCGTCAGTAAAGCTGACAATATTAAAATACGTTTCTACAATCGCTAACTCTAAAGGAAATCAAAAATTGCATGGGAATGACATATTCTATGAACAAATCGCTAGGATATTTCCTATATATTTTTTTGTTTTCTATAAGTATTAACGGTTTTAGAAAGGCATCTTGTATACAGCCTCTGATCAGCAATTGAAATCCTGTCACTTGATAGGTCTCAGATAAAATTTAAGTGGAGCTAACCAAAATTTACTTTTTCATACGCGAGCACGCATTTTATGACACCAATCGGTGAAGCTCGGCCAGTCTCTGGGAGCACTAATTAGTCTTGACCCGCAACGAATTGAATCAAATAGAAAGATAGAGAGGAGCTGGAAATATATTGTTTCCATTAAACCTTTGATCAAATATGTACCAATAAACTCAAATAATTGATCACATATTTTTTAAAGTGAAATGCGACGCGTAAAATACTGTGCCCTAGATTTTTTTATCACCAACACAAAACCAATACAATCCAATCTGCCATAAGTGGCTTTGCAGAAACATTCTGCGAACTGGATTGTGTTTTCCAATAGTTTTTACGATGGCCATAAAGTGTTGCCTTCATTTTAAAGATAATTCCTAACACTGATTCCGAATTTCGTGGCAATGAGAGTAGTTCTTGCTGGTAGAAGGTTCCTGGGTTTCGTACCCGACTTGATATCAACCTTCTTGGTCTAATGCTATGTTTAGACTAGCAAGTTCTTGCAGCAATATATAGCGCACAAAATTTCAGGTGCGTTGACGGTCGCGGCAGTATTTCAATAGTTCTATATATTGCACCTTTAGAACGAAAACGACACAATTAAAAAAAAAATAAGATTGAGTTATCGTCGTAAAATTACTTAAAACGAAGTTCTCAATACAACAATAGTTTAAACACAGCCATATTCAATTGGGAACAGGACAAAACTATAATATCGGTCCCTTTTTTATTATATTTTTATAAAAAAAACCCAGTTTTAAATAATTTTATGACGATAGCTCAATTTCGTTTTTTTTTGAATTGCGTCGTTTTCGTCCTAAAGTTGCGATATGTATATGCGACAAGCCGCAATTATTGCAAGCTTCAAAAATTGCAGAATCGGCTTGCCACACGAACGTTACACGAATAAAACTGTTTGATAAATTCTGCAAGTTTTTTTCCAATGCAAACCTCGTTTAATAGTATAGATTATGTAACGGCATTTTCAGAGATTCTATGCTCACGGTGGACAAGTTTTATAAGCTTTTAATATCAATTATCCAGGATTGGTTACTTCAGAGGAAGTTGAAATCTAACAAACATCTTGTTAAAACTAAGCTACATCATTTTTATTACAAGTGAAACATGTGTTGCGTTGACCCCACTTTGAAAGGGTTAAAAGCTGACTGAATAACGACTATGCATGAAAGCATAATATCTATCAAAGCTTATTGTAATGAATCTCGTTAGCCAATGTATATCTAGTAATACAGCTTTAATTCATAAAAATATGAACTGGGTAAAAAGCTCTGCATCATATTAATAAACTTCACTGTCTCGGTGGCGTAGTTGTATTACGGTACGACTGCAATCCCGAGGTCTCAGGTTCGATCTCCGGGTCGGGCATAGTGGATATTGATATTAGATATTTATATTCAGTATCCATCCGGAGTCTGGAATTTGTGCCCGATATGGCGATAGGCTCGCCCCCTATCACATCATGGGACGGAATACCCACGGCGAAAAGTGGGTGCACTTAGTTGCGCCTCTGCCTACTCCTTCGAGGATACAAAGGCGCGAGTGTGTGTGTGTATCATATTAATATAACAAACAATAAAATCTAAATTCTCCATAACTCAATTAGTTTCGGTTACATGTTGACATGCGAAGCTTTCGGCTACAAATCGAGTTAGCGAGGCCGAAATCGAATTGCGGCACAGCGCTACGTCCCGTGGGAAATAAGAGGTAAACTGGGATACAATCGTCGGGACGAAAGTGTGTCGGTTTGGATGCATTTTATTCGCCCTCTTGTGACGTCACACGTGTTTCTATAGGGCTTGTGTATCACACGTTAAAAAAAATGTTTTGTATAGTGACTCGTCCTCTAAAGCTAACTAATAGACTAAGGCTAAAACCGTTTTTTTTTTACCGTGGTTAGAGTAATGCTCGGTCTTATTACACTGGACGTGCTCGCAGAGCTTCGAGTGCGCCAGGCGTGAGGCGTGAGGCGCGACGCGCTGCGGGACTGTCCAGCTTAATAAGACCCGGACAAAAAGATAACCACAGTTGAAAAAATTGGGCCTAGACTGGTCATAATATTTAAAGACTTCCTTTGTTGCTGACAAATACCTATTGTATCCACCCCAAGAAGCTTATACCCACTTCTTAATCCATGCCCAACAAAACACATGACACTTTCTACAATTGACAGTTGTATTCCTGCTATCGCTGTAAGAGTTTTTGCATAATGTAGTTCATGCTGGATATTTATAGATGGCACCAATAATGTAAATTTGTAGGTAGTGTAATTACAGCCCCTTATTCTCTATGACAGTGTTAACTCGTAACGCGGCCGCGTCACGTTAACTTCGTGTAATTAACGTTAAATGGTATTCTGTATTGGTATTTGAGGAAACCTGCATACCTGAGAAGTTCTCTGAATTTTGAAGGTATGTGAAGTCTGCCAACCCGCACTAGGCCAGCGTGGTGGACTAAGGCGTTAACCCTCTCAGTTGTAGAGGAGGTCCGTGCTCAGCAGTGGGCAGTATATAATACAGGGCTGGTATGTATGGTATTCTGTATGCCAATTTCCATAATGATAAACGCTATGAGTTACGTTACGCGCTTGTTACGAGCGGTGAAAATAACGTGTGTCATAGAGAATAAGGGGGCTGTACATAATGAGACTTCTGTCTTGAGAATGTGAGAATCTTATGTCTCAGGATGACGAGCGCAGTGGAATGCCACACAGTACTTTGTAAGTCAAGGTGCTGTATGGTGTTACTACTGTTTATGGGCGGTCGTATCGCTTATCATCAGGTAAACGGCATGCTTGTCTCGTCAATCAATGCCATAAAAAAAAAATTGCTCAATTTCGTTTAGTAACTGATTCTAAGCGTGCGACATCTTATCTACGTACTAAATAATAAATATCATAACATTGGCTCACATACAAAGAACATCCTTAATCAGCTGTTATAGAAGCATGAAACCAGTACATGAGTATCTACGTAAGTATGTACTGACAAAGGATATTTAATAAATCGTCTGACAAGGGAGCTATTTCCCAATAATGTAGCTATCTATAAATAAGAGCAAAAAATATAATCAATCTGGAATACAGAGTAAAACGTCTTAAAATATGATACTTATTAGAAACTATTAATGAAATAATATTTTCAGGGCATTTAAGATATTAAGCTTATTATCTTTGTCAGTTTTACTTTCACATCTTTTCGTAGTATTTAATTCTTTATTAACATTAATATAAAATATAAAAACGGATATATTTCATTGGGTTACGACAAGCGATGAGGTAAGACAAAGACGAATACAATGATAATATTATAGGGAACGTGCACGTCGTAAGCTCTGCCATCTGGTGGCGCAATCTGAATCTTTCAGCCCATGTATATTTGGCATTGACGTAAAATATTCATATTAAAAACATGAAAAATAACATTTAATTTGGTGATAATGTATTGGTGTGTATATGGATGCTCCAAAATATAAAAATAAACAAATCAAATGGTGTAAAATTTTATTACATTCCCAGGAATAATACCCTAAGTACTTATATTCCATGGTTATGTGAAAATAGACAAAAATAATAAAAGCTGTATAAAAAATACATAAATATGATGTTGGCGGCGACGTTTAACTTCGGATAGCTCAGTGGGTATGTGGTGTTCCGTTGGGGTCCGATGAGTAAATGAAACGTCAGCCTTACATTTAAAGTGGACTGTATATTTTTTATGTTCAAGCGTAAGATGTTCACTGATCAAGAGTACACACAATAATGCGGGTGCTGTCCTACATGTGGGCAGCTTTTATATACAATTTAACTTATCACTAAGAGCGCCGAGTGTCATTGTTCAGAATGGCACTCAACCAATAAAATCATAAAGTTACAATTGTTGGGATGCCGTGCGACAGCTGCACGGTCCCGAGCGACGAAAACAAGGCAATAAAACAATTAACAATGTTTTCGTGGAACATTTTCGAAATTGCCGACAATGGTCGGCCGTCATAAAACTATTTCTTAATTATAGGCTAAATTGCTTTATGGTCGCCGAGTTCGAGTAAACATCCTCGATACAAAGAATCGTTCGGCCATAAAGACATTACAATTTTGAATTTGTTGCACAGATGTGCGCAAAACAAACCATATAACTAAAATATCTTATTTACATCATTTTTAGCCAGTCCGCCGAGGCGTAAGTATTACTCCGGCTCGTCGTCCGTAACATATGAGTTCCAATAGCATTTAGAAATATCTCATTACGTAATTTATAAAAATAAAGATGTTTTGTAGATAATATTCAATACAAACAAATCTGTAATTAAGGGAACATGACCTCCGAATATTGCTTCAATAACATCAAAATAACTAGCTCTCATCTAAAAAAAAGGTTATTCTGGCCACTCTAGGTATCAATAATATTTTGCCGGAACCCATATTTTATCACTTTTCACATAATAAAAATAAATTTTAGCTTTGAAAAGTTCCTTTTTTATCCACATGTGGCTCTGGTGTCGATTTTGTGCTGCCCCCTATAGTTCGTGCACGTTCCCTATAGGTGCTAGGTACAAGACACAGATAGACATACAACATCTAGGAACTCTACTAAAATCATGACCCTCCTTTTTTCTTGTCGAGGTAGGAATAATTTGCTGTTTACTATAAAAATGTACATGCGACCTCTTTTGAGTATATTTTAAATAATTGGTTTAACCACCACAACTTCGAACATGTAATTGGTTACAACGCCATCTAGCCTAAACTGTACGAACTTTTTGGGTTACAAACGTTCACAGTATACACTTAGTGTGCAACTGTTTACAGAGATGGCGCGCTACAGCAATTTGATTAAAACGTTAGCGTATACTTGTAAATTTAGTTTTCTTTAGAAGTTTACAAATTGGGCGAGCAAGATTTACGCAAAGAATGTTTAAATTATCTTTGTTCGTCCCATAATAATTTTCCGCTTCATTTAACTTTTTTATTACTTTTGAACAATCAATTACTACGAAATTGTTTTCTAAAGCAACATTAATTGTTATGTAACCTCAAATTAATTAAATCAATAAACACCTGGGGCAAACATTTCACGGTTTTAAAGCGACAAAATTAAATACAACACAATAACGCGGTAAAAGGATTTAGTTTTAATGAAATCGCCGTTAATTTAATTTGGTCGCATTATAGAATTGCGGCTAGGAAACCAGTGGTAATGGAATTATAATATTAAGTTCAAAACATGCTATAAAAATACCAATTTTATAATAAGCAAGCGGGCTAACATATCAACATTAATCATAAATTCCCCTAACTTCTTAGAGGAATTAAAAGGCCACTGAAATATAAAATTGAAGTTTCACGTCCTTTTTCCGTATTTTTTCTGTAGAAACGAGATATCATACTAACTCTGAAGACAAAACTGTCTTTCTTCATCAATTGCAATAACCCATCCATTGTCTGCATACAAAAAAAAACTTATCCAAATTCAAAAAAATATTATTTTCGTTGATTCGCTATAGCAAAACGGATTACCTTGAGCGTGGTTTGTATCTTCACCACACACAACATTATTTATTTATTTATTAGCACTGCCACGTTGTACATATTGCATACCAGCCCTGTATTATATACTGCCCACTGCTGAGCACGGGCCTCCTCTACTACTGAGAGGGTTACATACATATTATGACATTAAAAAGTGCCTCACGGATAGTCTGTCGTCTGCGCTGCACCTTCAGTTACTTACATTGGAATAAATATAATAAAATAGTCACTGATGTATATAACAAGTACGGCGTACATAACATTCGCCACAGTACTCGGTGAATTAATATATTAGGACATAACTTCTGTGACTATTAAAAAAAGGAAATAAGATGAAATGTAGGTACTATTTGTAAGGCTTATAAAAGCAAGTCACGTATCTTGCGTTTAAAGACGGAGTAAGAGTCATGGAACACGTCTAATTCTTTACAATTCTTTAAAAACTGATTATACTGATTATAAATTCTAGTAGTGATTGTACTTAAACCTCGGTGAGTTTTAGAAAATGGAGTATGCAGAATGTTAATGAATGAATGGGTTGGAGTTCGTGGATGATGTCGTGAAACTGTGAGGTTAAAACGTTCGAGTATATGGTTACAATTAGCTTTGCCGTTTAAAATCTTATGAAGCTGGCACATGTTCTGGAGCTTGCTACGATTAATGAGAGAAATCATTTTAAATTTAGTTAACTGGAGATTATATGAACATCTATGTGAAACACCAGAAGTGAGAAAAGCCAGATGTCTAGTCAACACCCACTGAAAATGAAATTTCATAATAACATAAAGGTTTCACCACAATATGTCAGTGCCTTTACACTTGGAAGTTTCGAGAACAATACGGGATTAAATTAGGAGCGACGCTAACTTGTAAATAGCTTACGGGGATTTGTGTAAATACAAGACATTATGCATTTAGAATTAAATTCCGTTTGTACCACTTATGACAGGTATAGTCAGCAACAAAAATTTGTGAGTAAATACAAAAGTACAAAATCGCCTATTTACTTGTAGGTACTTTTAAAAAAAAAAATGTAACCGAGAATATAATAATTTTGTGATTGGTAATACGCTGGTGAAGGTGTTGTTAGGAGCGTTTATAAGTCGATACGACCGGAGTATCATTATCTCTAAAACGGACGTGCAATTATAAATTTATTTATTTATTTTTTATTAATTTAACTTTATGTACAATCATGTACATAGGCGGACTTAATGCCTTAGGCATTATCTACCAGTCTACCTTTGGGTGATGTAGAGATGAGAAGAAGCAGGTGTATATAAAAATAAGTAGATATAATTATATATTATAAGAAATTACAAAAAATATGATAATTAAATATGACTAAACATCATCATCATCATCATCATCATCAGCCCTGTATTATATATTGCCCACTGCTGAGCACGGGCTTCCTCTACTACTGAGAGGGGTTAGGCCTTAGTCCACCACGCTGACCTAGTGCGGGTTGGCAGACTTCACATACCCTCGAGATTCTTATGGAGAATTCTCAGGTATGTAGGTTTCCTCACGATGTTTTCCTTCACCGTTAAAGCGAACGATAATTGATAAACAATACACACGTAACTTCGAAAATTCAGAGGTGTGTGCCTTGGGTTTTGAACCTGCGGACATTGTCTCGGCAGACCGTTCCATTCCCAACTTGGCTATCGTCGCTTATAAACGTCGACTAAACATTGAGTACATGAAATATTTATAATCTAAATTATATAAAACATAATATATAATACAATAATACTATAATATATATGCAATAATAATAATAACAATCCCTTCCTAGCCGATTTCGGCCACGGCGGCCAATCTCAACGGAGATCAGCCAGGTGCGCAGGAAATATTATAGTGCACAAGTGTGTGCGCAATACACAAGTGCACTCACTATTCCTTCACTCTCATAGTCCGGTGAGACGACAATCCGACATGACCGGAGAGAGATCAGGCGCAGGACCAACGGCTTTACGTGCTTTCCGAGGCACGGAGGTATCACACCGCCAACTTCCTGACTCCGAGCTGCGACTGAGTAATTTTTAAGATGTAAAATCAATCACAGTCCAGTCACAATGTTGTTGGCCCGACCCAGGATTCGAACCCAGGACCTCAGCGCGCAAATCGTACTCGTAACGCGTACGCAATACAACTACGCCACCGAGGCAGTCAATAATATTATATATATAAATACATACATATACATATTTATGCTTGGCAAGAGAAATAAGAGGAGGAAGATGCTAGTGTGGAGTTTCAGATACTTTTTGAAGAAACAGCTCGCGAACTTTCAATTTAAATGCGCAACGGTTCGTAGCCTTCCTAATTTCAGGAGGGAGCGAATTCCATAATAGGATCGATTGAACCGGGAAAGAAGAATGGACAAAATCAGAGCGGTGGGGGGGACATTGAAGAAGAAGATTATTTGGGGTGCGTATGTTTTTGTCGTGGTCCGAACCTAAAATTTGGAAGAAGGGAGTTAAATAGGAAGGTGGAGTGGGAGAATGAAGTAAAGCAAACAGAGTAGTAAGTGCACGCAAATTACGACGTTCTCGTACTAAATTTGTTTCGAACATAATATAAACAAGATTGCAAAAGCCTCAAAAAATTTCATTTGCTTTCGTAACTCCCATTTATTATTTTTCAAGGTTTCATTCAGGTTAAGATTCACGATTTCCCTGGTATCAAGTGTTATGGGTAGTGGTAATCAACCAAGTTGCCCACCTACTTAGTTTACAAACCATAAATTTGTTTAAATGCTGATTTATTTATATTTATGTGTACCTATGTTCGACATTGAAATAAAACTTAACGGATTTTTTCGCGATATTATGTTTCATTTTTACTGCCGATGTTTTTAAAAATACCGATTTTTTTTTGATAAAATTCGACTTAAGGTTGAATTAAAAGCACTTTATACCAGTAGCCACAACTTATTTCTCCGCTCGTTTCGTGTCCTCAAATTCTCTTTAATCATGCCGACGTGAAACAGCGTTCTGTTAGAATTATTTGCATATAATTAAGTCGTTCCGGTTTCCCATCTCCCATCTCCCGACACCCGACTTCCAACTCCCCTACATTAACTATTAGTGAATTCTAGGGAATTTTACTTCAGAGAATTCTTTTGAGGATATTTCTTTGCTAGGTTCTCGTAATTAATATAAGTGCTTCATAATTGATATAAGCAGCGTACCTACTTGCAGTGTAAATCATGATGTGTAACCAGCTTCGATTGCCATTAACAGAAACTTGCTCTTTTTAGGAAAAATACTTCACTTTTTCCACCTCTTATCCTGTACCTAGGTATGGCAGGGATCGTGAACCTTTATTGGTTAACGTGCGTGTAGTATTTATGAAATAAATAATAATTTGCCAGTAATGTGCCATCCAGGGCCGACTCTAGCTATTCGAGTACCTCTTTTCTATCGATTTTTTTTTAGATCCCTATATTTTCGTTGGGTGCAGGCTGCTTTGGAAAGGTCCGTCTGGAAATCTTTAGGGGAGATTTGTTCTGAGATCTGTTCAGCAGTGGACTTCATGTGGCTCATGATGATGATGTTGATGTCATGGTACACCCCTGCCACACGTGTCAATGGTTTTCCATCCCTATTATGGCAATAGACTCACTACGTACCCAACGTAATTATGGGATAGAAATAAGCTCTTCGTAATATAATCTTTACTTACAACGTGTATAGGCGTGGGTATACATAATAATATTATAATATAATAATAATTGCATACTCTATGTCTCTGGAGCTCTTTCGCCGTCGCGGAATATGTGTCCTGTTTTGTGTAATAATTAAACTGTCTAGAATAGTCTGAATCTATTTCGTTGAAATGTTAGTACACGTTGCATAAATTCAAGCATTGTTTTCTTAATATTTTGATTCAAACTGGGTTTACGATACGCTCGCCCCCTATCACACCGTGGGACGGAATTTGCACGGCGAAAAGTGGGTGCACTAGTTGCGCCTCTGCCGACCTCTTCGGAGATAAAAAGCGGGCTTACAAAATCATTCCAAAACATATTTTTTTTATTGCCTTAATAGGCAAACGAGCAATCAATCCGCCGGATGGTGAGCGGCTCCCACAAAACAAAAGGAATCACAATTTGTTCGTGGACTTCAATGCAGGAATATACTATTTTCTTTATGACAACTTCTAATTATCTAATTCTAAATTGAAGGTAGATGTATTAATTTTTTGGACCACCAACACCTCAGTGTGACCTCAGTGCGCCCCGTGAACACGAAGAGCTGCAAAGCCTTCGAAACGTCGAGAAAAAAAAAAAAAAAACCACGATAAAATCCCTAATAGTAGTTTAATTTCAGTGTCAACTTCTATCCAAAGAATCGAAGCCAAAACCTCAAAGTCGAAATACACTGCCACTAGTCCAAAGAAAATATCTTCATTAATCTAGATTTTCCTCGTGGATCTTATTTGCTAAGTTAATACGTATTGTACATCTAACGTCTACACTCACTTCATTTCTATTTAGTATCTCTTGATTACAAGATTTGTCTTTATTTACTTTACGTAGCATGGAAAAACATTGTAAAACGATGTTTGGATTTAGCAGCCAGTAGGTACCAGAAATGTATGATATGTATTTCGACTCACTTATCAATCATTATTTATTTAAAATCATTGCGAAAGTTTGCGAAAAACTAATTTGGATGAGTCATGAGGTTTGACACTAATATGGACTAGGTGTGTCATGGAATAACTTAACTTACATTTACTTAACGCCGTACGTGGACGATAGCCTAGTTGGGAATGGAACGGTCTGCCGAGGCAATGTCCGGAGGTTCAAAACCCAAGACACACACCTCTGACTTTTCGAAGTTACGTGTGTATTGCTTATCAATTATCGTTCACTTTAACGGGAAGGAAAACATCGTGAGGAAACCTACATACCTGAGTATTCTCCATAAGAATTTCGAGGGTGTGTGAAGTCTGCCAACACGCACTAGGCCAGCGTGGTGGACGAAGGCCTAAACCCTCTCAGTAGTAGAGGAGGCCCGTGCTCAGCAGTGGGCAGTATATAATACAGGGCTGGTATTATTATTATGTATCTTTCCTGCGGGAAATCACGGCACGAAGGCCGGTTCTTTTGGAAGGCTTGCGTGGGGATATGGATCCAACACGTAGAGGCCCCTTTAAGATACATTACTCTAGTTGGGGTGTGTACACCTTGGAGGTACTCTCTGTGTCTGTACTTATGGAGGAAATACAGCCAAAGACAGCGCCCGCAAGGTGCAAGGACTATTGCGGAGAAGATGGGAATTATACCGGGTCTATGGATGGGATCTAACTGGACTGGTTGCTGGGCTATTGATTGTGACAACGGGACGCCTGCCAAGTAAAATGTCTCAATCATTTGTAATCAAGGCAGACGGTGACTTGCCCCCCCACTAGATGGGCATTCCAAAGTGGCGCATGCCAAGGACGCAACATCAGTGTGGGTGGCTAAAGGGTGTCGAGAGGTGTGCACCGATTTCACCATCGCGGGTCGCTGACGCGTCCCGGAGCGGGTTTCCTCGCTATTACGCAGCTTGAGCACTTCTACCCTGGAGCTCAGGTTCTTAGCTCTTGCGGCTTAGCCGGCCAGTTAAAGCCAGCCAAGGGTCAGGGGGTCTCATTTAGCCCCCACGGAATCGGGGTACGCGGTGTCGCCACTCACCGTCGGCTCGCCACAAAGCCGCCCCTGCGGGCTTATTATTATTATTATTAACGCCGTACTTGTTGCACATATCAGTGTCTATATTATTATATTCATTCCAATCTAATTACCTGAAATGTTGTAATACATGGCAGTGCTAATAAATAAATAAATAAAGGCTACTTTTTACCTAAAAGTTGGTAAATAGCGCGACTTATACATTGAGATTTACGAATGAGGCGCCACGAGCATCCTAGTCTCTCATAAACTACAATTACACTTAACTAAGAGAGTTTAGAACTATAATTTCAAGCCCACAAGGCCCTTATATATTTAAGCATAATTTTCAAATAACAAGATATTTTCATCTCTAAGGTATCATTAAAATTGTAATGCAAATGCTCAAATAAAACCAAGCAAAGAATTGCAGTAAAACTTTAGTTTAACCAACTAACGATGTCTATGCAAATTAGAACTCCTTTTATTTTATGTCCCCGATGGAGCGAGCTCTTCACTATGATACGGTGATTCCCACGGGGTTTGTAGGAACAAGGAATCGCTAATAAATGCAGGCTTAAGGCTCTAGGAGAAAATAGTGTAAGCTCGCAGTACTTCTTGACTACTACATTGTGTAATTAATCGGTGCATGGATTAGTTAATAAGTCTATAGAAACTGTATTAGACTATTTCATATCTTTATTATCTTTAGTATGTACTACATGATATAATAAGAGTTTTTCCGGGGTAAAAGTCCCGCCTATATATATTTCGAGGATAAAAAGTAGCCAAAAACTTTCCCAGGGTCTCAAAATATCTCCATACCAAATTCCATCAAAATACGTTCGGTAGTTTTTGATTTTGTCGCATACAGAGGCGGCGCGGCGGGCGACTTTGTTTTATACAATGTAAGGATACATAAATAAATAAAACTGTAATGGTGGTTTCGTCACGATGTTTTCTTTCACCTTTAATGCATATCTCAGAAGTTCTCTATAGGAATTTGAACGAAGGTATGTGAAGCCTGCCAACCCGCACTAGGCCAGCGTGGTGGACTAAGGCCTAAACCCTCTCAGTTGTAGAGGAGGCCCGTGCTCAGCAGCGGGCAGTATATAATACAGAGCTGGTATGGTAATGGTAGTAGAATTAAACTTGTGGGGATAAAATTATAATAATACGCATTAGGATACACTATTTATTTCAAAAGAATTATGTATTTACCTATCTACCGTCCATAATAGAGGTTAGAGGAAATGAGAGGGATGTTTGTGCTCCGAAAATCATCTTCGCCGTACGAACAACTCTCGTCGGTTTGTTATTATAATTCTGTATCTGAAAAGAACCGAGGAGGTATCAGAAAACGCTCATGTGCCCACCAGTGGGGTAGTAATTACATGCTTATTTAAAAACATGAAGTTATGTTTGATTGATTTAGGAAATATTTATTTTAATAGAAACCCACGTAACCGTTTAAAGGCTACTTTTTATTCCAAAAAAAGATTTTTGCGTTGGCAAAGCCGCGTTTAAAACATAGTATTAAAATAATTGGAAGCAACGCCGAAGCGTCAGGCGCTCGATTACACGCCACTCCAAGTATTTTGCAAGAGCACTCTAACAGTTATTCCTACAAGAAATTCAATATTTTGAACCTCCGAACTACTTGAGAAAACCTCGCCCTTGGCGGAAAACATCTTCCGGACTGAGAACAAAGATGGGGGAAATATCCGGGTTAGATTTTTATAATTGGATGACAAAAAGGCAAGTCTTGATAAAAGCCTGTAAAATTAATAGACTCGTCATTTAACTGCAATAATGAAGTTGTAAAACGGTAAATAGTGTACATATTTAATATTGAACTATTTTTTTAATAAATAAATAATGGTATGAATAGTCAACAATGTAACACGTCCAACATTTAGTACCCACTAAACATACAAACACGTAAATTACCATTTATTTATTTGTAAGCTCTCACTTACAACTAAAAAAGGTAAGGTGCAATTAATGATATAATTCCTTTGAGATTGTTGGTTCTAATTTAAATAGCTAAGGAGAAACTAGCTTCGCGTAATATCATGGTTGGGAATAGAACGGACTGCCGAGACAAATGTCCGCAGGTTCAAAACCCAAGGCACACAACTCTGACTTTTCATAGCTACGTGTGTATTATTTATCAATTATCGTTCGCTTTAACGGTGAAGGAAAAAATCATGGGGATGCCTGCATAGCTAAAAATTCTCCATAAAGTATTTCGAAGGTATGGGAAGTCTGCCTACCCGCACTGGGCTAGCGTTATGGAGTAAGGCATAACCCCTCGCAGTAGCAGAGGAGGTTCGTGTCCACGAGTGGGACAGCACGAAATACAGGGCTGGTATTATTATTATTTTTAGGATTAGAAATGAGACGATTTATAATAAGCAAACCTTGAAGTTATCAATTGGTTACGTAAACATCTCTTAGGACACGAAAGCTTGCGTATACAAAGTTTTTAAAATAAACAAGTTGTATACATAATTTAAAAGTTTAAAGTCTTGGATCGACGCGGCCCCTAATCCCGGCTCAGAGATCTCGTCTCCCGGCGCACCTGCCTAAATCCCGGGACTCGACGTTTAGCGACGCGACGTCTTTATCCGTCACGTCTAAACTATTATTTAAACTTTTCTAGTGAATTTAAATGGAATGTGTGATGGTTTTAAGTGAACATGTAAGATTAAATGTTGGTGTTAAGTTTTGAAGAAACGGTAGAGTTGGTAGGTGTCGAGCGTAATGAACTTTTGAATTTCAGATATCTGACATTCTTAAAGTATGGCGCGCTTACCATTAGGCGTGCAATTTGCTCGTCTCGACATTCAGTTTTATAAATAGAAATGAACCTAAATACTTAGACGATGTCATGCGAAAATACGTAGTTACTTCTTTTACATAAAAATCATTCCAAAATCCAACACTTTGATGTTATGCAAATATTTGATCAAACGTTGGCTCCCTAGGTGTGGTGAATGACGACGCTGGATGGGCCATTGTGGCTTATTTGGGCCGGTAATGAGGGACGTCCGGTGGGCGAGGCCGCGAGCCCCCGGCTGTTTGGTACGGATTTGGAATAGTAGCGACCTCCCATTGATACGCTTCATTCATGCCATGAAGGCTTGCCTTTGGCTCTAAGCGGTCATTGTGAATGAGATGACTGAGTTAATACCATTGGCTTAAATACAAGATTTCTGCTGTATTTTGTATGGTGTTAGATAAAGGTATAATAACTCCCCACTCCGCAGGCACGCACTCATGTCCGCAAATTCAAAACCCAAGGGTACGCACCTCTGACTTTTCTAAATGTATGTATGTATTCTTCGTAAATTATAGCTGGCTTTAACGGTGAAGGAAAACATCGTGCACACTTAAGAAGTTTTCTATAATAATTTCGAAGGTATGTGAAGTTTACCAACCCTCACTAGGCCAGCGTTGTGGACTACGGATAAAATTATCTCAGTAGTAGAGAAGGCCTGTGCCCAGCAGTAGGACTGTATATAATACAGAGCTGGTATAACCCCCCTACCCTTTCTCAATTCTTCATTCATAATAACTCTACCAAATTTTATGCCTTCTTTGCTTTATAGGGCCGGGCCGTACTGCATGTCCTATAGGTCAGTTCTACAATATATTTGTAAAAGTTTGTTCCTGCATTGGAGTAACATAAGTACAGGTGAAAGTAGAATATAAGGCAGCAGTATTTACTTACCATCAGATGACAACTACATAAAATGTCTTTATCTAAAAAAAACGATACTAATTCACCTGGCATAAAACTGGCCATAGCGCGACTACATTCTTAGCATTCAATTAGTATATCTCAAATAAAAAATGTACGAGCACGTGAATTAATGTAAATTACCATTAATAAAAATCAGGATGTAATGAAAAACCACAAATCTCTGTCATTATTTATTTAACCGCAATAGCAGACGTTGAACAGACTGTTAATTTTAGTGCCAAAATCGTTTCGAGTTAACTGTTATTTATGTATTAATGTTAAATCAATGTCAGTTTTAAATTGGTTTATCGTTATGCAGTTTTGTAGTTATAGCTTAGCGGAGTTGATTGGACTATTGGGCTCAGTACGAGTTTCATATCCTAGCCACACAATACAGATTTTTTTATTAAACAGTTTCTTCGAAACCATGAAATATTAAGCGTTATTTAGATTTAGTCTATTTATACCCTCCACAGTTTGGAAAGCAATTTCTATCAGAGAAAAACGAGTAAAAAACTCTAGTGTTGCTATTTTCAAAACCCATAGCAGGAATCATGAAATATTTATTCCAATAAACTATTAGTGATTAAATATAGTAAGTGAAATGGGCAGACCAGTCCACACAAGCAGCACCCGTTCACAACCCTAGTGGTCACGACAAATGCATAATATTTCGTTTAATAACACAAATGTCCCTTTATTGTATCTCTGAGTCCGTCCTCTATGGTGGCCATGTATCACCATACCTACATTTACATAGCTTTAAGACGTGTCATAATGCGCTAAAAATACGACGAAATATCTATTATAGATAGATCTTTATTACAATTATTTTGTCTAGACAATAATATTTTATTCACGTCCTATTTTTTATACGCGGTTCCGTATGCCAGTCGTCACCCAGGAGCCTGTAGGTACCTATATTGTTTCAAGATAACTAGTAGACTATGTTAATCTGGAACATGATGTATCCATGGGCCTTATTTTATCCAATTCTATTCCTTTATTACAACAATTAGAATGGGTCAGGTCATCATCCTCTTTTTTATAATATTTTTAGGTTTAGCTACAAGTATTAAATTGCTTGGCTGCCTCGGTGGCGTAGTTGTATTACGGTGCGACTGCAATGCTGAGGTCTCTGGTTCGATTCCCGGGTTGGGTAAAGTGATATTTGGTTTTTCTACTCAGTATCAGCCCGGAGTCTGGAATTTGTGTCCGATATGGCGATAGGCTCGCCCCCTATCACATCATGGGACGGAATACGCACGGCGAAAAGTGGGTGCAATAGTTGCACCTCTGCCTACCACTTCGGGGATAACGGGCGTGAGTGTGTGTGTGTGTGTGTGTATTAAATTTTCACCACAGAAATATACTTTTTTAATTAACATAGGGAAAAGCCCTTGAAAACCGCTGACAATAGTGCGAAAGCCTAAGCGATGGCCTAAAGGCAAGTCTTTTATCAGTTGTCTGCCTGCCCATCAATCAATCGAGCGATAAGCTAGATTAATTTGCGTGGGTTGGGTGCTCTTAGGCTAACTCTGTTTTTTTTTATTCGTTAGTTTTTATTACTGAACCATTTATTTACGAATGGCAAGTCAAATCTGATGTGAAGCGTCTCTACCCGAAAACAGTCGTAACCTTGAAAAAATTCAAATTACGAAGCACTGCACTCGACATTGTGTTTAATTATGACCACACTGGCCATAAATTTTTTTTTTTTTTTTTATTAGATTAGAACGTCGAGACCTTTGTGACCGTAGTCCGGGGTGACCTGGTTTTGAGCCCTAGATTGAGTAACACTTTGTGTGGATATTAGTAACACGATTTGCCCGAGACTAGTTTCCCTAGAGAGGGTTCACGTCAGAAAAGCGGCTGAGAGCACAACCCAAATCCTTCTTGGAAAACTGTGCTGCTGACTTTTAATTGTTTCCTAAAATAAATGACGCTCTTGTGTTTGGCTTGGTTTCCGTATAAGACCTTTCACAAGCATGCTTTTATTTACAGATCTATACTAGTATTGTAAAGAGGTAAGATTTGTATTTTTGTAACGAATAAATTGAAAAACGACTGGACCGATTTTAAAAATTCTTTCACCAATATAAAACTTCATTTTCTGCGAGTATATGCTACTTTTTATCCCGGAAAAATATAAAGCAGGAATTTTATCCCGAAAAACTAATTCGCGTGGGCGGAGCCGAAAGCAAAAGTCTATTATTAATATTATTTTTAGCTAACCATGATTACATACAGTACATATACTTAGCGCATTTTTATTGTATACCTTAATAATTGGCACTCTCTTTAGCATGATGTACAATATACTGTTTACATCGCCAATTGTTAACTGGAATTCCGAAACAACGTTGGTATTCAAAATATATTAAACAACTCCATCGCCAGCGGCAACTGCGTCAGTAATTTTAATGAATACCAACGATTGTATTTGTTTTCACGAGTTAATTAGCTCCATTTTGGGTTCATTCTGATCATTAAAAAATAAATGTAAATTAATTATAATCAGATTTTGGAAAGATTGCTTGAGGCTATAAAATTGTCTTAAAATTCTTTCGTGGGTATTCATGGACGTTTCTCGATGCTTCACAATATTATTTTATAACACAAAGAGCCAATTTCAATGCTTGCTGATAAACGTTGTTAAAGTTAAGGGCTTGTTTCACAGGTTTCATGTCATACTTTGTTTGACAATTATCATATAAAACGTCTAATGAAGATAGTACTCATTTTACCACCATACCATACCAGCCTTGTATTAATTATAATTCTACCCACTGCTAAGCACTGGCCTCCTCTACAACTGAGAGGGGTTAGGCTTTACCTTTGAAATTATATTTGGGGAATTCTTAAGTATGTAGGTTTCCTCACGATTTTTATTCACCGTTAAAGTGAATGATAATTTAATAATAATACACACGTAACTTCGAAAAATCAGAGGTGTGGGCCTCGGGTTTCAAACCTGTGGACATCCGTCTCACCAGACCGTTCCACTGTCAACTAAGCTAAGTGGTGGACAACCACTTCAGTACTCATTTTATTCATATTTATTTGGGCGCATAAATTAGAGTGTGAATTTTGTATTTGGTCATCTTATACATTTATGGTCGCAGGAACACGCTGGATGCGGGCCGCTTATGACAGGTCCGTCTGGAAATCTTTAGGGGAGGCCTATGTTCAGCAGTGGACGTCATGTGGCTGATGATGATGATGATGATGATACATTTATGTGACGAGTCGCCTTTTTCAGCAAGCGGTGAAATTGGCCCCAAGTTTTTGTGTTACTGTTTAGGGGTATTTCTTTAGGTAAGAACAGCACATGAGCCTTAGTTATATCCAACAGTCGGGCATCCCCCTTATGTATTAATAATTGGTGTTTCTTCAGGGATTTTGTCCACCACGCCTATCTCATGTAGCTCGAAACACTTACAAAGAGTTCTCATGTAACGTATCTCATGAATAAGAATTTCGAAGATATGTGAAGTCTGCCAACCCGCACTAGGCCAGCGTGGTGGACTAAGGCCTAACCCTTCTCAGTAGAGGAGGCCCGTGCTCAGCAGTGGGCAGTATATAATACAGGGCTTATTGCATTGCATTGCATTGTATCTCATGATATTTTTAACGCCCGACAGATAAAGATGGGTGTATTAAGTTTACGATGTGTATCAGTATATCTGTCTGTGGCATCGTAGCTCTCACGAACGAACCTATTTTGACGCGGTTTTTTTTACAAATAAAACCAGTGATAAGACACAACTACAAAAATGATCAATGAGATCGAACCCGCAACCTTCTTTACACGGCTACTGCCGTTATCATTATCCCGGACGCAGACATTGAATACTAGTTGGCACAGCTTATATATAAAGTTATTCCCGAGGGAACAAGACGTGCGGCCAACGATTGATGCGTCCCCAAACCAGATATCGTTCAATTTCTGCCGTATTTCATATCTTTAGCGTTCTTTTGAAAGTAAACAAATTTTGTTTGAAGTGTGTTTGAGTTCGCATTTTCAGTTGTTATTCAGAATCTGAAGATTTATGTGTAGAAATGTATCTCTATCGAGGTACTAAAAATTCCCTGCACTTTACTAGGCATTTCTTACCTTATACTTTTTATATCACGGGCCATCAAATGACAAATTTATGTGACTTTATCTTCTTTTAACTAAACATGAATACATACACTGTGTCAAATAAACATGAATACATTGGAGATCTTAAGTACTAGATCAGATGTCTTAGTATATTATATTATACTGGTGGTAGGTCTCTCGTATGCGAGGATAGGTACCAGCGCAATGTCTATATCTACCTCCAAGCAGCAGTCTGCTTGCATAGTTGTTTTCCCGTTTGAAGGACATTGTAGCCAGAGTAATTACTGGGCATTATGAGACTTAATATCTTGTGTCTTAGGGTCACGAGCGGAGAGGAGTTCCACGCAGTCCTTGGTAATTCAAAGTTATGTGCGGCGTTGCTACTTTTAATGAACGGTCGTATCGCTTACCATCAGACATCGGCATGCTCGCCTCGTCATTTAACTGCATTAAAAAAAATACAACTAGATTAAGAAGGTGGAACATACTATTGCTAGATTCTATTGGATGGAATAGTGGTATAAGAAATGACGACAGATGAGATAAAGAGTTTCTCGAGAGACTACGTACCGGCAAGCGCCGCGTGTGACGTCTAGCTATGTGAACAGATAACTCTATAAAGGTCGCAGGAACATGCTGGATGCAGGCTGCTTTTCATCCATCCAGAAATCTTTAGGGGAGGCTTATATTCACCAGTGAACTTTATTTAGCTCAGACAGCGTTTGTGAACACTGTCAACTAAGATTATTCAAAACCAAAACAAAATATTCAAATTAAAATCTTGTTTCTATCTTTTCAGTTCTTCAATGAATTTAATAAAGATGGCAGATATAGACGCAGTCGGGTTTTTTATTTTTCTTAAATATTTTTTTTTTTCATCTCCTTGGTCCGGAGTTCGGTCCCCCGACGCGAGGACGCTTGGGTACGACTCAAATTACGTAGGTATACTTACATTAGTTTAAGAACTTAGTTATTAAGGTTAAATTAAAAATGTTAATTATTTTTTCGCTTTTCAGTTTTTTCGGCGGTTTAATTTTTTTGTTAATTTTTTTTTGCTTTATATTTTTTTGCAAAATACATGCTATTATAAAAATAATACCAGCCCTATATTATATACTGCCCACTGCTGAGCACGGGTCTCCTCTACTACTGAGAGGCTTTAGGCCTTAGTCCACCACGCTGGTCTAGTGCGGATTGGCAGACTATATGCTATGCTATACTGTACTATGTTATAAACTACATGCTTAATTTTTATTAATACACAACTCAGCATTAAAATCTGTGAGTAAACAATAAATCACGCCTTTTTTCCCACCCTTAGGGTAAATTTCTTTTTCCAAATTTACATGGGACCAGTTCGGAGGTATACCCTATCCAATAAAAAAAGAATTATTAAAATTGGGCTACTCTGTAAAAAGTTATGCGTGGTCGTACATAAAAAATATATACACGTCGACTTGAGAACCTTCCTCCGTATTTTTTTTGCGTCGGTTAAAAAAGAGATCACATCAACTATTGATCTAACTGCATGTTTCATATAGCTATAAATTAAAAACAAATAAGCTAACCGCATTCCTAGAACGTACCTAACAAATCTTCGCAAGTATTTTTATTTTGCTTTCAATTTGCAAACATATACGTGAGAGAACGGCAGCATCCAGTGCGATAAATCTAGTCAGTTTGTTTATCCGGAGATCTAATCCAATTAGTGCTTCCGATTACAGAGAGTCATTACTCAAGTGTATGGCCAGGTGAAACTGAAATTGCGAGTGTTTTCTTTGGATGAAATGTTGATTTTTCACGAAAATCAACAGGTTTTGCATCTTGTGAATGTTGGGTAGAAGCGAATGAGTTTTTAGGTCTCTCGTGTATTTTTAGTGAGAGTTGTTATTTTTGGATAATATTTTGAGTTTTATGAGGGACGTTAAATTTACGGTTTCTAGATTCTTCTGCGATAGAGTAGCTGACTCCTGCGTTGTCTTCTAATGTCGAGCAGCAGTGTGCACCATTGTGTTTAGCACACATACATACATAATAACACGTCTTTTCCCTTTTTATAAATAGACAGAGGTGTAACACACCACATTTTGTCAACTATGTTAGGTCGCATGTAATAAAAGGCAGGCCTATTGCCATTTACCGGGCACATTTCCAGACTCCGGGTTGATACTGAATAAAAAAGCTGAATAAATATTTGCCACTCCACTGCGCTCGTCACCCTTTTTTTTTTTTTCTTCTTTGGCGCATTAGGGACGCCTGCGGGCTTCCTCTGACTGAAGTGTCTAAGTTGTCGTCCACAACCGCCCCTGCACGCGGTGCTGCTTAATGCAGCCCGTCTCCTCTTGTGGGGGTCACACATATTATCTTGCGGCGGACAGCACCCGTGCCGACCGCCCCGACCCCCCCCCCCCCCCCGACCCCTATTAGTCGCCTCCTACGACAGGCAGAGGATACCGTGGTGGAATTCTCCATACGCCCCCAAACCACAGGGCGGGAGACGCCCTTCATTCGTCCACCCGGCGCCTCCTACGTCTCCTCTGGCGGCGGGAGGGATCTTCACGCTCCCGATCCCTCTCAGCACTCTCCTTCTGCAAGAAGATCACCTTGCAGAAGTGGGCTACCGCACGCCAGGACCTCTGGCTGCCGACCATGGAAGCGACCACGGTGGGCAGCGAGAGGTCTCCTCCAAAGACTGCTCTGAGAGCGCTGCGCTCCTCGTCCCAGGCTGGACAAAACTCTAATGTATGCTGGGCCGTATCCAGCGGGCAGTTGTCGCAGTGGTGCCACACGGCCGACACCTCCTTGCGTACTATCCGACACAAGTACTCACCGAAGCAGCCATGTCCGGCGAGTACCTGTGTCAGGCGAAACGTTGCCGCACCGCGGTGTCTGTCTAACCATTCGGCAAAGACTGGACGCACTGCCGTGACGACCCTGAGCCCCACTGACGGGGCCACCGGCCTGAGACGCTACTCCTCCACAGCGGTTTGACGTATGGAGGCCCTCATGGCCTCCACCTCCTTCAGTACCGGACGCTGCCCGCGTTTGAATGCCTCCTCCCGCCAATGGAAGGCATCGGAGAGGGATTTGGCGTCCAGATCCCAAGGCAGGAATCCTGCCAATAAGCAAGCCGTGTCGAAAGAGACCGTGCAGTACGCCCTGATCGCCCGCCGCGCCAGCGCTCGTCACCCTGAGATATAAGATGTTAATTCTCACATTGCCCAGTAATTACTCTGGCTACAATGTCCTTCAAACTGGAATACAACAGTGCATACGTACTGCTGCTTGGTGGTAGAAATAGATATTGCGGTGGTACCTACCCAAACAGTCCCTCGCGTATCAGTAAAATCTAACATAATATATCTTTGTTTCTTCACTATGAATAATTTTCTCAGCTACGCAAACTAAGGTAAACTGAGCTTAGTTTTCTGTATGCAACCCACTTAACTGTCGCTTACAAAAGTCTTTTTAAAGTATAATATCATACTACGTTTGAACCCTTATATTTTTGCTCTATGCTTCTAGCGATGTAGTCCCGTGTAATATCGGTGTAGTGGCGCTTTGTCTCACCAGGTATGCTTTGAGGCATAGTTATTACTAGTGAAAATGGAACGCCTTTTTGCGATAAAAGTTCCTACTACGCGATATTTTTTGCTACATTATGTTTGTTTAAAAAATATTTTTTTGTGGATTGTTTAGAAACACTGCCTCGGTGGCATAGTTCTATTAAGGTACGACTGCAATCCTGAGGTCTCGGGTTCGATCCCCAGTTCGGGCATAGTGATATTGGATTTTTCTGGAATTCAGTATCTGCCCGGAGTCTGAAATATGTGCCTGATACGGCGATAAACTCGCCCCCTATCCCATCATGGGACGGAATACGCACAGCGAAAAGTGGGTGCACTTAGCTGCGCGTCTGCCTACCCCTTCGGGATTAAAAAGCCGTGAGTGTGTGTGTGTGCGTTTAGAAACAATATTGGACAAATTATAAATTTCCGCTTTTTTTAAGTTCATGTAACGTCTGAAACGTTATAAAAACATTATATAATTCTAACTAATAGTCGTCCAGTGGCCGAAATTCGAAAGTCGATTTTTTATACACTAATAACAAATGTTAATTTTCTGCACTGTTTCCTTATATAAACTTTAACTGTGCCAAGCCCCACACTCCGCGCGCGCAAGTTACTTTAAAAAGCGGTACAAAGATTTTCCTTCGCCTAATTTGACTAAAAATAATTATCAATTATATTCTCTAGGAATAAATTTAACGTCTCTACTTTATCGTGACTTTCAATTAGACTACCACAATTGCCTGTATAAAGGCTAAAAACCACCAACACTCTCAAACCGGGCTCCGAACCTACATACGCTATCCGATCTCTACATCAATCTAGATCTCGTAGGGTTAGTATTGATAAAGCACGGGTCTGCACCCGCTGGGCTGATTAATCACCAAGCAAACACTGTTAGTGCTTCTAATTGGATTACTATGCAATTAAGAATGGGATGGGGGATGTAGAAGGTCTAAATAACAATATACAATACTAAGTGTTGGCCGCGGCTTTACTCGCGTGAAAAGCCCTTCCAGCTACACAAGTTGCTAAATCACTTTAGAGACTCAAGACACCATGTGTTTAACGCCAACGCCATCTACATAAAAAGGAAATAAATATTTATTTGGGATAAAAAATTGCCTATGTTAATCCAGGACATGGTCAACCCGTGTGCTAAATTTCATCCAAACCCGATCAGCTATTTCTGCTTTAACTACTAACAAACATCCAAACATTTTCACAAACTTTCACAATACTATGAAAATAAGTCTGTCAGTGCTTTCGGCATCCTTTCTTAGACAGCCTTCGCAATGCGTAGGTAAAGGGGAGCTGTGATTGGGATTATTGCTATTCATCATCATCATCATCAGCCACACGACGTCCACTGCTGAACATAGGCCTCCCCTAAAGATTTCCAGACGGACCTGTCAAAAACGGCATCCAGCGTGTTCCTGCAAATGTGTTTATTGCTATTGTGAGATACAATTTTGCTACAGTTGGCAGTCAAATAAAGCTAGAGCACCGTGGTGGACTAAGGCCTAAACCCTCTCAGTAGAAGAGGAAGCCCGTGCTCAGCAATTGGATAGTCTATAATACAGAGCTGATATTATTATTATTTATTTTAACGAAGCCAAAGAAAACTATGAAGTAAGCGACACTAAGCATTCAGGCGCGCTGTGCGTCCTCATAGTTGTTCGTAAATACGAGTGTCAGTGTTTTATTTCGTGAACCAACGCCAGCGTTTGAACCAATGAATTAGTATTAACAAAGGCGGGGTCAGCAATGGACGTCGTATTCGATTAATTGCAGCTTTGTTATCAACCAGTCTGTTGGCTTCTGCTAATTGATTTAGCCTCTACTGTTGATTGTTTTAAAATTGCTTTGAATTTATATTCCAGGTGTCTAATTGTGTTGAGGTTAATGAATTATTCATTAGGTTGATTAATATTGAACTTGAATGTTATTAAATGGATGTAGTTTCCCGTAACAGTGGATCTTCTAAGACTCTATTCATTGATTAATTAATATTGCTCGCTACCTCGTTATTTTGGTAAGCGCTAAGGGGAGCGTCAGTATTTGAAAAATATCCGGGTCCCAAATTGACTGAAATCTAAATCATTTTACTACTACTGCCTCGGTGGCGTAGTTGTATTACGGTTCGACTGCAATGCTGAGATCTCGGGTTCGATCTCCGGGTCGGGCATAGTGATATTGGATTTTTCTATTTAGTATCAGCCCGAAGCGCCTCAACGCCTCAGCCTTCCCCTTCGGGGATAAAAGGCGTGAGTATGCGTATGCGTATGCGAAATTATTTATATTAAATATGGTATAATAAAAAGAGCTACGTCTGTTATAATATAAATGGTTATTTTTCAAGGGGTAGTCAAATTTGAAAAGTCATTGAGTCGAATACGAGGATACTTTTCTTTACAAAATCTGAAAATAAGAAATGATAACAATTTTTTTATGCCCTAATAAATGAAATTATTGAACAAAATCCAAATTTAAATTTAATTATCTTATATTTTTTTTATTTCACAAGATTTAATTTATTGAATTTGCTAAGTAACCAAGTGGATTAAGAAAACAAAGAACGTTCTTTGTCCGAAGGGTAGACAGGATCGAAAATATAATCATAATAAGTATGTCCTTTTTTCGCCAACCAATACTGATTATCCTGAAACTTTCATGTCACTTTGTATACCCTTTGTAAAATTACCCGGTATATGTATGCAGTCGTGTACCAAAAATGTTGTCATGGCAACCGTAGCAGTTGAAAAGCCTTTGCATTCGAAGCCAGTTGAAAGTTCTACTTTACAAGATCTACCGATACGTTCAGTGAAGTATGCAAGCTTTAGCCTATCCGCCGTCAAGAGACGTTACGCTTTTAGTCTTGCTTTATGTATTTGGAATACATCCTACTATCCTACTAATATTATAAATGCGAAAGTTTGTAAGTATGGATGTGTGGATGTATGGATGTTTGTTACTCTTTCACGCAAAAACTACTGAACGGATTTCAATGAAATTTAGCACATAGGTAGATTATGTCCTGGATTAGCACATAGGCTACTTTTTATCCCGGGAAAATAGAAAGCGGGACTTTTATCCCGAGAAAACTCATTCACGCGGGCGGAGCCGCGGGCAAAAACTAGTCCTATATACTCTTATAAGCAGTTTAGGTACTTTTGTTGAATAAAAGCTACACATTTTAAGTGTATGGCTCCAAACTTACTATTTATTTATTTAATTAGATCACATAGAGTGTTTACATTACAGCCATTTGGAATGAGGAAACTTTAGATTTCATTTAAAACTTGAACAGAAAATACTATCCTTACATTACGATAAAATTTAGTTTTTTGTTTGGCCTACATCCAAACACGTATTCCAGACATTTTTGTTCGTTATTTTACAAATTTGTAGTAATGTAGAACGGTAAATGAGATCATAAAATTATGTCTACTTGTATTTTGCTTTATCGAGCATAAAATCGCAATTTCGAATTCGTAATTGAAGATTTGGCCATTAATATTTATTTGTATGGCAATAATACATAGAATTTGTGCCTAGATACTTTTAGGCGAAGTTTACATGAACAATAAAATGTATTAGACATTAATAAAATATGCAGACGTTCATATAATTTTTCTTTACATTCATATTAAGATTTCTTATCAGAAAGAAATAGTTTTGATTAAAATGCCTATATTTTGAATGGGGATTTCATTTAAAATCTCACATTAATAAAAATAACACTACAAGATTGTAAGCAAATGAGCACCAGCTGATGGTAAGTGATATTCGACACCTTTAAATACTCACATTGCAATACAAATTGTAAATGCTTTAAAAAATTATAACGAGGAAGAATTACAAAAAAATCTAAGAAATGTATGCAAATGACATATCCTATCGATAAGTCTATCGCAAGAATACGTCATTCCCATACATTTTTGTTTTCTTTTAGCCATAACGCTTGTAGAAAAGCATCTTGAGGGCATAATACTATTGACTCTGGCAATTTTACTTACATCACTGACTACGGTACGAACACATAAAAAATTCATACTAAATAAAATTGGGGGGTCACACCCTCACGCATCCCCCACTACCCTGGATCCCTCCCTGTCCCAACTAAAGGTCACAGGCGCCGCAGTGGTGTAAATACCAGGTTTTATGAAAACCCCCCTCCCCGGTAAGTGACAAACGATCCTTTGTGATAGATGTCAGAGGTAGTTGAAAATAACATATTTTTCTCTACCATTAGTGGTATAATCTATTTTGGCATGTTTTTGTGAAGATCTGTGATTTTATATAGTTTTAGCCAAACAGGAATGGAATTAGAAGTGAAAAGTATGCTCTAAAGACAGTGTAATTATTGACAGGATACTAATACTATCCATAACACTATGTACAGTCAGCAGCATAAGTAGATGAACAAATTCTAAATTTCAAATTGCCTACATACTTTTGTGTTCTTACCAATCTTCTTTTTCTCTTCACAAAAATAAAACAAAAAAGATTACCTTTACTTCAAACGAAGAAAAAAAAATTCGGTTTAACTGAACGCGTATATTATAGGCGATATGAAATTTAGATTTTGTACAGATACTTATGCTGCTGACTGTACATACGACGCCAGCGCCACCTATATAAAATCAGATAAAAATATTCATTTTTTCCTACAAGAGCAAGTCATCGGGATAAAATGCATTCTGTTACTATGTGTTAATTCACATCATGGTCTATCCGTGTGCCAAATTTCATCCCATCCGTTCAGCTGTTTCTGAGTTTAGTTCTAACAAACATACAAACATTGTAATAAACTCTCGCCTTTATAATATCCTACTAATATTATAAACGCGGAAGTTTGTAAGTATGGATGTATGAATGTCTGGATGTATGGATGTTTGTTACTCTTTCACGCAAAAACTACAGAACGGATTTCGATGAAATTTGGCACACGGGTAGATTGTGTCCTGGATTAACACATAGGTTACTTTTTATCCCGGGAAAGTATAAAGCGGGACTTTTATACCGGGAAAACTCATTCAAGCGGGCGGAACCGCGGGCAAAAACTCGTTATTCATAAGTAAGATAAGATAGTAAGGCAGATTCACCGCTTGCTGATAAACGCTATTTCAACATAAATGTATAAGCCGACCAAATGCAAAAGTCACACTCTAATCGATGCTCCTAAGAATAATCTAACTTCAAATCCGAATACTTTCATCTCTTTGCCCATTTAACTCATATTTAAACATCTACTACAGGATAACACATTTAACACAATCCTAAATCTAAGGACCGGTAATGACTGAGTCGAGCTGCCGATAACTATCATCAATCATCTGAACAGATGACTACGCACTTAAACGCAATTTGTTGGGAAATATCGCTCCATCGATTACTGTATCGCGATCGGCAGATTTTAAGGGTGAGTTTAGTGATTTCTGAGGCTTGAACGCCTTCCTTTCTTTTTAAGTAATAAATCCATGATTCTCTATTATTGGGTTTGGTTCTCATATCATGGTCTGAACATCAGGTGATTCACATCGATCACTATTTTCATCATCGTCGTCATCACCACATGAAATCCACTAAAGAATATTTTTTTTTTTTTTTTTATTGCATTGAATGACGAGACGAGCATGCCGTTCGCCTGATGGTAAGCGATACGACCACCCATAGACAGTAGCAACACCATCCAGCACCTTGACTTACAAAGTACTGTGTGGCATTCCACTGCGCTAGTCATCATGAGACATAAGATGTTAAGTCTCATTATGTCCAGTAGTTATACTGGCTACAATGTCCTTCAAACCGAAACACAACAGTGCATGCACACTGTTGCTTGGCGGTAGAAATAGACATTGCGGTGGTACCCACCCAGACGGCCTCTTACATAATGAGAGACCTACCACCAGTATATATATACCATATAGGCGTCCTCTAAAGATTTACAGATGGAACTGTCAAAAACGGCCGCATCCAGCGTGTTTCAGCGATATTTATCAAATCGTCTGTCTGCCTAGCAGGTGGTAGTCCAACGCTGTGCTTGTCGACACATGGTCTCCACTCGATATCTTTTTGCCCCATCTATCTCTTTGCTGTTTGTTCACTTTTCTTTTCACATAAGCTTAAATAGACTAGGAATTTATTCTCTCCTCTACCCCACTTCCGAAAACCTGCTTCTTTCTGCCCACTTCCCGAGATGCGGTAGTTGCTTTGCTGGAGATTGCTAATATATGTAATTATTATTCATAAATTTTATCCACATTGTCAGAGTACTTTTATTCTTGTCTCTACATTTAATAATTTGTATAGCATTTTAATTATTATTTGTTAGTCATAAGTTCGCAATTGCACTTGATTTAATACTGCATGCTGATCTATTAATGTTAATACTTTATTAAAATAATATCAAGAATGTTGAATTCACCTATAATGATAGTACGCAATGTCCAATGTTATTTTTAGTAAATTGTATCATAAAATATCATGTGTAACTGTCGATGGTGTATCTTAAATAAATAAAATATATCCTAATAACAGAGGCCAATGTTCAGAAAAAGCTGCAGGAGTTTATTACCAAAAGAAATAAATATATCTATACATGAGATTCGGGAACAACATACTTTCTAGCTAGGTCAAGCACGTTATAATTAAAAATAGTTTCAGAAGGAGACTCAACCGCTAATCTTCCTTGGAAGCTTTAATCTCTAACTTTTCATATTAACGTAAGTAATTTTCTTTTCGACTATTTTATATGTACATCATATTTGCCGTATGTAAAGGAAGGTAAATAAAATATTCCTAATGGTCTATTGAAAATATACCTGGACCACAAAATGCTATTATGAACTTAAAATCTAAACACATCACTCCTTTATCTCCGGAGGGGTAGGCATAGTTGCAACCAGAGCACACACCGTGCCATTGATCCTGTTAATAGGCATTAGGTAGACATGGCGCTTATTAATCAGCAAGAAACTCTTCTCGCTTTCAAGATACTGTAGTATAAAAAGGGTTTTTTAATACATCAATGTATAAAAAGCAAAAAACGTAGCTTAAGGGTAACAAACCTAAAAAAGTAAACAAAAACGATATTTATTATAACAAAGTCTAGTGTTCGTTTGACGTTTCATAATTAAAAATGACCCCCAGAATTAGCACCCAAATCCTCACTAATGTAAACAGAGTTTATGTTAAACACGAGTCAAAATACGTTACGTATGCAAATACAATGATTTATATTGCGGCGGATCCGCCACGGGGGCGACAGAGGGATGGAAAGGGGCGAAACAAGAGGGGCGAGACGTTACCGCTCGTTACCGCCACTAATATCATTTGTTATAGTGCGGGACGGTGTCTTATTATGGCATAATTTGCCGTAATTAATTAATATTACAGAAGAGTCGTAAAACTTGCAGCTTGGAGTGTAAGTGCAGGAAATGCTCAGAATGGACCAATAATAATTACAGTGCACTTAATTGGTTACTTGTAACTAAAGCACTGCGCAGACACTGAATTTGTTGCAGAGAATGTCCTTGAAATGAGGTATTGATAGATCATCATCATCATCATTCAGCCCTGTATTATATACTGCCCACTTCTGGGCACGGGCCTCCTCTACTAAGTACTGAGAGGGTTTAGGTCTTAGTCCACCACGCTGGCCTAATGCGGGTTGGCAGACTTCACATACCCTCGAAATTCTTATAGAGAACTTTTTAGGTAAGCAAGTTTCCTCACGACGTTTTTCATTCTCCGTTAAAGCGAGAGATAATTCACAAAGGATATAAACGTAACTTTAGAAAAGTTAGAGGTGCGTACCATTTGGTGCGTATTGATAGATATTTTTCTTTAAAATGTTGTCAATAATCGATCATCAAGAAACAATTCGATCCATTTGCTTATTAATTGTAAGATAAGACTAGTTTTTTTTACAGCTTACTCTATTAAGGGCCTGTTTCACAAGTAAACTTTTATTTGACAGTTATCGTATTAAGCAGCTAATATTAGTAGTACTCATTTTATTACCATTGATTTAGGAGCATAGATTAGAGTGTAACTTTTTATTTGGTCGGCTTATACATTTATGTAACGAGTAAAATTTACTTAGAAGTTGCGAAGCAGGCACTAACTGGACGTCGTAAGTACATCATAATTTACGTCGTCGTTGGGGATAGTGCAATACCGCATGACAAAAAAAAGTTTACCATTATCAATTCTAAGTTTAATATAGAAAGGATCAAATCTCAATTGAGCTTTTCTCATCACTTACGCGGTATTGCACTATCCTCGACGATATCATACAAATTTAAAACTCAAAGATAATAATATATCAAGATTTTTCCTTTCATAACATACGCTGCAAAGAAAAACCAACAATAAATAAAATGGATTTTATTTCTAGTAAGAATTAAAGTTCATTGTTCTATTTGTACGAATGAGTGAATTTATTTTGTACTTGAGTGTGGCGACCACTGTACACAGTAAGAAAGCCCGCCATCGTTGCATGATACTGAGAAATGTATACTACATGACTCACTTAGTGACCCTTAGAGACAAGTCACATCCGAGGGCCAGCCGGGGCCAATTCAATAAGCCAGGTCGGCATATTATGGCCGGCATTATTACGCGGTATTTACATATTTTTTTTATTGCTACTGAATGACGAGACGAGCATGCCGCTCGCCTGGTTGAAAGCGACACGACCGCCCATAAACAGCTGCATCGCCGCACAGAACCCTGAATTACAAAGTACTGCGTGGCACTCTACTGCGCTCGTCACCCTGAGACATAAGATGTTAAGTCTCATAATGCCCAGTAATTACGCTGGCTACAATGTTCTCCAAACCGAAGCACAACAGTGCATGCATACTGCTACTTGGCGGTAGAAATAGACATTGCGGTGGCACCTTCCCAGACGGCGGCTCGCATACGAGAGACCTACCACCAGTTGACCTAGTATGTTAGATTATGACAATTATTCTACACGTAATAGCAACTTATACGAAAAGGAAGCCATTTAACATTGGTTCAAAAATGGCATAAGCAATGCACATGTGGCGGCATAATTAGCAACACCGCCACCTATCAACATGGCTGGGAACTACCTCAGTAAATTGTCAACTAGATGACCGGGTATCGATGATTAGCAGATGACGCCCAAAAATCTACAACAGATGGCATTGAACGATCCAGAATTGCGATAGCAATATTCGCGCGAAGCGCGGTATATATACCACCTCCGAGTAGGATCCATCGGAGGGGCCGCGGCCGGTCAAGCGCAACATCTGCTTGACTGGAAATCTTCCCCTTCCATAGAGGAACGCATACATCTGTTCCTCTATTGTGGCGACGACCCTTTCGCCGCTAAAGTGGTGACCCCCGACGCTGAACATCATCGCAACCTACACCTCGAGTCCAGCTGCACCAGCATCATCATCGCTTCGCATCACAGCGCTTCGCATCGCATCGCCATCCGCCACTTCCTTTCCAGCCAGCCAGTCAACACTTCGCCCAGCCAGCCTAGCGTTCTCGCCGTTCAGGTTACCACACGCATGCTGCCTATGCAAACCTGGTACCTTCGGCACTCCTGCACGGTCTTCGGCTCCAACGTCACGGCATAACTGCGCTACAGTCGGACCTTCTTCAGGCAGCTTTCGCCGGTTGTCGCGGTACAGCCACGTGACGCACCGAAGTCATCGCAGAGACGCAACACTCAGCTTCGCTTCAAAGGAGCTGACTACCCGCGCACAGCCCTGATTCACTAGGGCCAATTGCGCACGGTTCCGACTCACTGGGACCACTTCACCCCGACTCACTGGGGCAACAGCAACACCCCGACTCACTGGGGCAAATGCAACACCCCGACTCACTGGGGCAACAACTACACCCCGACTCACTGGGGCATCAACTACACCCCGACTCACTGGGGCATCAACTACACCCCGACTCACTGGGGTATCAACTCCCTGGCATTGGCGCAAGCATTCACGACTGAACTTTCGACCTCCGGTCTCCGGGGGGGAGTGATGTGGCGGCATAATTAGCAACACCGCCACCTATCAACATGGCTGGGAACTACCTCAGTAAATTGTCAACTAGATGACCGGGTATCGATGATTAGCAGATGACGCCCAAAAATCTACAACAGATGGCATTGAACGATCCAGAATTGCGATAGCAATATTCGCGCGAAGCGCGGTATATATACCACCTCCGAGTAGGATCCATCGGAGGGGCCGCGGCCGGTCAAGCGCAACATCTGCTTGACTGGAAATCTTCCCCTTCCATAGAGGAACGCATACATCTGTTCCTCTATTGTGGCGACGACCCTTTCGCCGCTAAACACATATCTAATATCAAATGGGCAAGAGTGGGCGCGTAGTTTTTTTTTTTTTTTTTTTTTTATTGCATTTAATGACGAGACGAGCATGCCGTTCGCCTGATGGTAAGCGATACGACCACCCATAAACAGTCAGCAACACCATCCAGCACCTTGACTTACAAAGTACTGTGTGGCATTCCACTGCGCTCGTCATCCTGAGACATAAGATGTTAAGTCTCATTATGTCCAGTAGTTATACTGGCTACAATGTCCTTCAAACCGAAACACAACAGTGCATGCACACTGTTGCTTGGCGGTAGAAATAGACATTGCGGTGGTACCCACCCAGACGGCCTCTTACATAATGAGAGACCTACCAGTAGTGCGGATAGCGTGCACTTTCATTCGCGCAGATTGTTACTCCCAATGACGTAGTATTGTGTCTCTTTCGTTTGTTACAACTGGTCGCCTGCCTAACACCAACCCTCACTTGGAAGTCCACACACACACGCCTTTTATCTTCGAAGGGGTAGGCAGAGGCGCAACTAGTGCACCCACTTTTCACCAAGTGTGTTCCGTCCCATAAAAGGGGGCGAACCTATCGCCATATCGACCACAAGTTCCAGACTCCGGGCTGATACTGAGAAAAAAAAACAATATCACTTTACACGATCGGTATTCGAACCTGAGACCTCAGAGCGAAAACCGCGTCAGTCAAAAGTCAATTCCGGATAAATCCAGAGAAAATCACAACAATTTTCTCGATCTAGGAATGAACCCTGAACTTTCCATTCCAAAACCCTACACTACTAGATCAAGAACCCAATTTGTCAAAGTGCAAGAGTTTAAAGTAAGATAAACTTTACCCTAACTTGCTACGGACTTAATTACGCTAAAACTTTACAGGGTAGACAGGATGTAGCTGTATTTCGGAATAAGATTAAAAACTTTATTCAACTGAATATCACACTCACGCCTTTTAACCCCAAAGGTGTAGGCAGCGGCGCAACTATTGCACCGACTTTTCACTGTACCATTAATGTACAGAGAAATTGAATTTTAACTATTAGTTTGGCTATTCAATTGTTCAGGCTACAACATCCTTCAAGCTATAACAAGTAGCTTTGCGGCAGATACAGACTATGCGGTGATAGGAAGTTAGTCGGGATTTTTCATACTAATAATATTATTATCATTTAAACCATAACAAAACAGTGCTTTCATAATATTGCTTGGCGACAAAAATAGACACTGTACTAACTAGTCGCGCCCCCATATACAATATACCTATCTAGAAAATGAAAATAATAATAAAAATAGGAAAGATTTCCCATTTAAATACACGTTAATCTTTTATAAAGTAAACATACCATTCTAGTATCATGTAGATTTTAATGCAGCGAATGCTTAAACCCATTGAAATATTTAAAATTCATATTTTCCATATTCACTCAGTTGAATGCGAAACAAGCCCCTTATGATTCAGATAAAAACCCTCTAAATATATTATGTTATTTAAATTCTATCTAGGTTTTTGTTAACGTTTCTCTGGGTTTGATCTGTATCTAATTAGCACTGTTTTGTTTATAATACATAGTATCCAATTGTTGGGTGTTTTTAATATACATAGTAAATTATAATATATATATATACATATGAACATACTATACTCTAGCTTATAGACTCCTCAAAGTGACTCGACTGCTCCTGATGTTAAGGATACATCCAGGAGATACATTCAGATAGAATATGGATTGAAGAGAGATGTACCTTTTCATATATATACTAATATATAAAGCTGAAGAGTTTGTTTGTTTGGTTGAACGCGCTAATCTCAGGAACTACTGAACCGATTTTGAAAATTCTTTCACTAATGGGAAGCTACATTACTCCTGAGTGCTATAGGCTACTTTTTATCCCTGAAATACTTTATTACGCGGGCGGAGCCGCGAGCATCATCTAGTGTATTATAATTGTCTTTTGATGTACCCCTTGCCAGTTGACATAATTATGCCGGCGTGTTCAAAACCGAATGTATACAGGCTGATCTCGGATACTTACGGCGGCCACTATGACAGGTTTTATACCATGTGTACCGAGATCGCTAACCGGGCGGACACAGATATGCTACCACCGGGGTATTGTGAGACTAAAGTTCGTGGTTTCATCCGTGATTAGTTTTTTTTTTATGGCATTGAATGACTATACGAGCATGCCGTTCGTCTGATGGTAAGCGATACGACCACCCATAAACAGTAGCAACACCATCCAGCACCTTCAGTTACAAAGTACTGTGTGGCATTCCACTGCGCTTGTCATCCTGAGACATAAGATGTTAAGTCTCACTATGTCCTGTAGTTCCACTGGCTACAATGTCCTTCAAACCGAAATACAACAATGCATGCACACTGCTGCTTGGCGGTAGTAATAGACATTGCGGTGGTAACCACCCAGATGGTCTCTTACATATTAGAGACCTACCACCAGTGTATACTTAGAACGTCTCTAAAAGACGCAACTCGTCAGTCTATGTCGTTTAATATTGATGTTTGTGATTAATCAAGAGACCAATACGTCAGTCACTTGTTTGCCTCTCAATCAATCCCAATAAAACGAAACGGAGTCATGTGTTTTTTTGCCACATTCTAAGCACACAGGTGAAGTCAAGGCTCTATCATACTGGTGATTTGCAAGCGAATTCACAGAGGCGAACTCGTCCAGTGTAATAAGACCGTTTACTTAACCACAGATGAATCAACACGGGCTTAGCGACTGATAATTATTGTCTTACCGTGCTTTTTATCTTACTAGGTAAAAATAGTAATTAGATAGTGTTTGAATGGAGTATTCTGAAAAATCACCTTATTAATTTAATTGTTTGAATAATAGAGCAAATCTTGAATTATCGTAGGCATTTCATGGCTCAATTAACGCAAAGAAATCTCATGGCCACAGCCCATGAAGTATTTTATAATTCAACGTCCTGCAGTAAACTATTCCGATTATATACGAACTGTTCTTGGTATGAAGTATATATTTTACCTATTTTCTCCAAGAAATATCATGTATCGGCGTATCGCAGATAAGAAAAGGACGCACGCAAACCTATTGAAAACCGATGAAATGTCCGAATCTAGAAAAAATTGCCCAAATAAAATCCAGTGAAATCGGACATCGCCAGAAACGTCCCATCAAAAAACTGAAGCGTATCGCTTAAATTCCGGACATCTAATTAAACTGGACAGCCGATCGGTCGGGGGGAAAATCCGGCGATCAGTCCGTGTATCCTTGCCACCCGGCGCTCCAGTATCAGTGTCGCCTCTCACCGCGCCACACGCGCTCTCTTCAGCTTCTAAAACCTATCCTATCACTGAAACCTAGGCTTAGACTTCGCGGAAATACTCTCCTTAATTCCATTAGATATAAACTTAATTTTTTTTTATAAAAAATTATAGACTCCACAGGTGGTCCCACGCGGTCGCAAATTTCTCTCTTTGTCTTAAGTGTCTAAGTGTTGTGAAGTGTGTTAAAATCAATTATTACCAATTAAAATATTAAATTAATTTAAAGTGGTAACTTATAAATAAATTATAAATTAAATCAAAATCCATTTCAAATAAAATTTAACTGTAAATAGTGGAATATTTCTAATTATTACCAAGTTGAACTAATTATCGTAGGAATGAATGCTTCCCGGATTAATTGTTTAATTCCATTCGCTCGGTAAACTTGTCCGTTATTTCCCGGGAGTGTTTTTCATCAAGGTGTCTCGAGTCTGCAGAAATTCGGCGACAACTAGAATACAAAAGATGTATGTGAGTCTATCATAATGCGGCAACTGAAAGGGTATCGTTATCCTCCATTGTAAAAACTAAAAGATTGGATGTGTATAAAAAGCCAATGCTTTCAAAATTTTAAACAATAAAATACGCAACGTTCTGTCTGCCTTAACAATAGGTACATAATCTATGCTAACAAAAAGCTATGTTTTTAAAGAAAATCCGTAACGTAGCGCGAACAAAGTTACGGCTTTAATCCCCGGAGATTTAGTTCTCAGATTTTGCTACATTTTTATTCATTATTAATCATTACTCTTGGTCTAATGAGAACGTAAATGAGCGATGGACCCGGTGGTATCGGGCTCAATTCCCAAGTCGGATTTTTTGATTTCTAACACTATTTGCCTGAGTCTGGACTCCCAAATTTTTAACGTCAAGTAATAATTAAGTGGGGTCGTCGCAACACGCTTGAAACCTTGTTACTCCGACCCCACGTTAAATTAGAATAGGCACAGGTAGCAAAACAGCTATAAATGAAAATTTCGTATATAACTGAAATTTGCCCATAACAATTTTGGAGATATTATGTGAAGTTTAACGTTTGACGACGTTGCAGCCCCGACCCTCCTCAACTGACAATATATTATGACTGAGTGTTATATGTTGTTGTATTTATCGCAAGTCGTGACTGGAGTCACGGGGCACGACTAGTTGCTACTAAGTATTATTAAAACTACAAGATGGCCTCATTCTCTTTATTCTAAATTTTGCTCGCAGCTCCGCCCGCGTGATAAAGTTTTTCCGGGATAAAAGTCCCGCTTTATATGTTCCTGGGATAAAGAGTAGCCTATGTTACTAGCTGATAATGTAGCTTTATATCGGTCAAAGATTTTTTAAATCAATCCAGTAATTTGTGAGTTCATCCATTACAAACAAACAAACCAAAATCCAAATCTTTCATCTTTATAATATTATTCCATTCTGAAGACATTTAAACTAAGTACACATTACCGACTATCGTGGTGAGTTCTCGGGTTCGATATCCAGGTTAGGCAAAGTGATATTGGTGACTCAGCATCAGCTCGGAGTCTATTCCCAGTAATTGAAAATAGACCTCCTATTACATGAGACTTTAAATAGCTGACGAATTCTGAATGTGTTACCTACCCAAAAAAAAATTCGTTTCCTGCCCTCACACCCGCCACTGCAACTCCTGTAAGCCAGGATAAGCAGTGACACGCATTTGTCATTTCACCGAGCGGTGAAGCTCGGCGAGCCCCAGGGAACAATAATCCGTCTTTAACCCGCAACGATATTAATCAAATAGAGAGGTGGAGAGGAGTTATAAAACCTACCCCTTAATAGGGAAAAAGCATGATGTAAAGTTACACTTTTTCCCGAGAAAGGTGGTGTCATAATGTATATGACACCATAATCGCAGCTATAGGCTGAACATAAATACCAACGTACCACGATTTTTCATTCTGTCCCTGTGAACAAGACTGGTCGCCGTATTTTCGGGGTAACATACATGGGATGCGAAGCTGGGGATCCTTACAACAGCTTGCTCGTCGTCATCTGTCCCTGGGGAAAGTCCCGGGACAATACTGTTACATACCCATTTATTTTTTATTTTTATTATCCATAAAGAACTGTGCCTAATATTAAAAACTATGAAGGCAGAACTGACGGCCGATGGGGCAAAAAGTTCTTGAGTGGAGACCACGTACTGGCAAGCGCAGCGTCGGCCGTCCTGCAAGGTGGACGGACGACTTGATAAAGGTCGCAGGAACACGCTGGATGCGGGCCGCTTTTGACAGGTCCGTCTGGAAATCTTTGGGGGAGGCCTATGTTCAGCAGTGGACGTCATGTGGCTAATGATGATAATGATGATGAAGGCAGAAAGGTAGAATTAGCGGTCTTGACCCATTGTTTCCCAATCTGCCACTGCCAGCAATAGCCACTGACGTTGCTACTAAACTTAGAAGATAAGCAATGAGCAATGCAGGCGTTAAATCAACGAGAAACGCGATACAATCTACCGGGTACAATTTCAGACACCGGGCTGATACTTAACAGAAAGACCCCATCACTTTACCCGGCCCAGGAATCGAAGCCGAAACCTTAGAAATCGCACAATATACGTAGTATAACTGTCACTAAGGTAAACAAAATGAATCAATCTAATTTCTAACAAAAATCTATTTCATTATAATAAAAAGCAATTTCAAGAGATGAATGAACACATAAAAAGCTTTAGAAAGCTCATTAAGCTATCACTTGTCAAGCATCTGTCGTTAAACCTAGTCAGAGCTTACTGTGACTTGGGAATCCTCCATAATGTAACATAAAAATTAAGCTGCGAAGCGTTAAAGTGTGTCCCAAATTGGAACTTTGGGTTCCGTGATATAATCGTTAAATAATGGGGTTGGCGTAACATACTTAATTTAGCCAACATGGTGTAGTTTTCTGCAAATAGTTATTTTGCGTGGGTTTTACTGACTATCTGCTGACATCAATTTGCTTTAGAGTCTAGAGAATCCGTAGGAAATCGTATTAGTAAAGTCCTACCATCTATTTCCCGAACTGGGAATCGATCCTAGGTTCTGTAATTTCCCAGTCCATACTTCCACAAAAAAGCATGCGCCTATTAAAAATATGCCAACGAAAAGTCTTTTTAACAAAGTTTTGAAACTACAATTTGAATTGACATAGTTTTATTATTAAAGTGGATGCTGCTAATTTTAATTCTTATGGACAATCCTAGTACTTACCTTTATACAAGTGGCTTGCATAAATTCAGCTGTAAAAATAAAACCAAGGCATTTTTCGCTGTGTGTCCCGTGGAGTGGCGGGAATCGAACTTATCGCCATATCGGGCACTAATCCCAGACTCCGGGCTATTACTTAGCAGAAAAACCCAATATCATTTTCAGAATAATGAAAATGAAAAATTAACATATAAAGTTACTAAATATGAAATTGTTTGGGTTTTTGCTAATTTCCTGGGACCCTAAAATTATCATTAACGCTGACCCCGTAATTGTGACTGTGGCTAACAAGCTTTTCACGAATTTAATTTCGCTTATCTGACCTTAACGCTGAATATGCAAAATTGATTTGTGGCACATTGATAGACATAATAATATGATAAAATATGAATCGTTACTAATAAAAACGTGCAATTAGTTGCTTTGTACTTCCACGCTGCGTCAAAGCATTTGTTGGTAGTACAATTATTTTACCAATGCCACTATTTTGACATATCCTTCCTAACATCAAGTTTGTTCGTCACTTCTTTCCATCGTCTATTATGCACAAGAAACAGGCTTAGCCATTAGCTTATCTACTTTACCATGACTTGTCTTAAAAACTGGCTATAATTTTTATATATACACACACACACATACTCACGCCTTTTATCGCCGAAGGGGTAGGCAGAGGCGCAACTAGTGCACCCACTTTTCGAAGTGCGTATTGCATCCCATGATGTGATAGGGGGCGAGCCTATCGCCCCATCGGGCACAAATTCCAGACTCCGGGCTGATACTGAATTAAAACCCAATATCACTTTACCGGACCCGAGAATCGAACCCAAGACCTCAGCATTGCAATCATACCGTAATACAACTACGCCAGCAAGGCATTGTTAAAACTACAGGTTAAACTAGGCAGAAAAACTTCAATAACACTTTATCCGACCCGGGTGGCGAGTCCAGAAACACAATGCAATAGTATAACATGCCATCAAGTCAGGCAGTTATTAAACATTCGGAATTTCAGTGCTTAACACTTTAATAGTAAAATTTTCATTTTCATTTCACAGTGATTGTCATCGGTGCACCATAACCCTGCGGTACATCATTAAAGCCTATTTATAAATGGTCGATATTTATCAATTACAGATTATTAATTGGTGTTCGTCCAGTGGTCGAAATTCGACCGCCGAATTTAATGTATTTGTAACACATATTATACACAAATTGAATTTTTCTGCGCTCCTTCTCTGTATGAACTTTAATTATGCCAAATCTCGCACTCCTCCGTACTCGCAGTGCTTAAAAAGGGGTACAAAGTTGCTTCAGTACGTACTAACATAAAGATTGATATCCAGAGATTTTCCGGACACTTGTATCTTCAAACGTAAATTTTCCTTTTCCAAAAATAGCCGTGTAATCCGATTACAAATCCTGCGACAGATGGGGTCTTGTTTGTTCGACAAAGGAAACTTCTAAAGGGACCTTGAAAATCAATTGTTCTACACATTATACCTTAGATATAATTATTATCTGTATGACTGCCTCGATGGCATAGTTGTATTGCGTACGCGTTACGAGTACAATTTGCGCGCTGAGGTCCTGGGTTCGAATCCTGGGTGGGGCCAAAAAAAAACATTGTGACTGGGTTTTTCCATCTTAAAAATTACTCAGTCGCAGCTCGGAGTCAGGAAGTTGGCAGTGTGATGCCCCTGTGCCTCGGAAAGCACGTAAAGCCGTTGGTCCTGCGCTTGATCTCTCTCCGGTCATGTCGGATTGCCGTCTCACCGGACTATGAGAGTGAAGGAATAGTGAGTGCACTTGTGTATTGCGCACACACTTGTGCACTATAATATCTCCTGCGTACCTGGCTGATCTCCGTTGAGATTGGCCGCCGTGGCCGAAATCGGCTAGGAAGGGATTATTCTAATCTATATGAAATATAAAAAACCTAGACAGTTTCTACTATGCATTGATGTACTACTATGTGATAATTTCGTAGGTTCTGTTGTGACTATTTCTGACAACCTGTGTGCACTGATTGAAGGATTGACCAGTGTCATTAATGGACAATATGGTACTCATGTCTTAGGAAAACGAGCACAGCGGAGTTCAACGCAGTGTTTAGTTTAAAATTGAAGCGATTTTTATTGGCAGTCGTGTCGCTTATCATAAGGCGAGATGTTTGCTCGCTCTCGTCATTTGCTTGTGTAAAAAAAATAGCATTAATTAAAGTTCAGAGGTCGCAAATTCAACACCTTAGGACACTTGGAATTTGATTATCAAAAATATTCTGTTACGTCTATGATTATTTAATTATTTATTTTATTGTACATTAAAATAGGGGTACAAATTCAAAATAGTCCTTGGCTCCCAAACTAGCGTAACTGTATATCAGGAGACAGTTACTTCCCATTATGAGGTTGAATTTAATGACAATAGAAAGAAAATCTAAATCTAATCTATGAAGTAAATCTAATCTATGTGTGTGTGTGGGTGTGTCATTTCATTGCAAAGACATTCCACTATAGGTTTTATAGTGCTCAAACGAAATAAAACAAAACATCTATTTTGTATCAAACCGCGCCAAAATATATAATTTTACGAGCTCATTGCGAAAACGTGTGTTTAGAGAATGGCGACAAATTTCAACTTTTTTATTGTGGCTCATAAAATGTTACGATGGCTTCAGTATGTTCAACAAACGTTGAATAAGCTTAGTAATCAAATTTTACAAATTTTATCCACGTTCTGAAAATACGTCTACCCAAGTCCACGAAGGGAGTATGTTATTCTTCAGGTGCCATCCTTACATATTATAAAACAAAGTCCCCTGCCGTGTCTGTCTGTCTAAACGCTTAGGTCTAAACGCGATAAACTCAAAAAAGCCTAAGGAACGGATTTCGATGAAAGCACAATGTCCAAAAACGGGCCTAAAATTCTAACCAACATAGTTTATATATATTTGGATAGAACTACGAAAAACTAGCCTTTTACAATAAATTGTATAATTTTAAAGTACTTCGATTTTGAGATTTATTTAATATTGTTTTACTTAAAGACTACACCTAAAATTAACGTTATTAAAAAGTCAATTATAAACGGAGGGGTCTAAAAATATTTTTTTAAGGGATCCATATTTTTGCCCCTTTAATATCCCTAAAGTTTGAGCCAGATCTGGTTCTGAGGCCACCACCCTATGGGTGCAAAAAGGTACAAAAAGCGGACATCTCCTTTGGTATGAAGATAGTCTAAGACCCTGGAAGGGGCAAAAGCTTCTTTCCATCCTGGGATAATCCAAAATATATAGCGGGATTTTTACCCCGGAAAAACTCTCACGTGGCGGAAGCCACGAGTAAAAGCTAGTATTAAATTATAATAAATATAAAAACTTTGTTAATACAATGAAGAAAATTTATTTTAATAAGTAGAGTTATATAGTGGACGATAGCCTAGTTGGGAATGGAACGGTCTGCCGAGACGATGTCCGGAGGTTCGAAACCCAAGGCACACACCTCTGACTTTTCGAAGTTATGTGTGTATTGTGTATCAATTATCGTTCGCTTTAACGGTGAAGGAAAACATCGTGAGGAAACCTACATACCTGAGAATTCTCGATAGGAATTTCGAGGGTATGTGAAGTCTGCCAATCCGCACTAGGCCAGCGTGGTGGACTAAGGCCTAACCCCTCTCGGTAGTAGAGGAGGCCCGTGCTCAGCAGTGGGCAGTATATAATACAGGGCTGGTATTATTATTATTATTATAAGTAGAGTTATTTGTAAACATTAATATGTTACATTTTTAAATAAAAATGAAAGGTTCAAAACTTTATTATCTTATAAAATAAAACAAAAGATGACTCCTATGCAAGTATCCGTCAGTTCAGTTCCTACTATTATAATTATTTCTGCCACCAAACGCTGTGCAAGTATTGTTAAGTACTAGTTTGAAGGGCGTTGTAGCCAGTATTATTATTAGGTATTATAATAACATAAAATATATCAGGGAAGTCGGGTAGCTCCCTACCAGGTAAGTGACTTGCTCGTTTCGCCATTCAGTTGCATTTTCTGCAACCCATCTTTTCTCACCCACTTAAAAAAGTAGATGTAAATATTTAACTCGCTTTTCACTCATCACTTAATGCCAATGCAAAGTGCTTTATTAGCCAAAATAACCGCGCGGGGTGCCATTTATAAATTGCTAGCGTTTTAACCAAGTTTAAACAAACAAATCGTTTAATTTAAAGAACGTATTTTGTACATATCTGTTTATTTATATCATTTTAGTTTTAATGAGATTTATTAGCAAGTGTTGAAATATTTTATAAACGCTATCCGGAATGTCTAAGTAAAAGTTTTAAATGTAGGCTAGAGAAAATGTATTTGAATATAGTGACTGCAAACATTTTATCAGTACCTGGGTGTTGCTCACGGTTCCGACCGTGTCAATTATCTTTCCCATAATAAGATTCCCACCGTGGACCTTCCCACACCAAAGTAGCATTTATATGAATCCAAGATATAATGATTTATTGGTATGCCAAATTCCATCCAAATTAGTGAGATGGTTTCTGTGTTTATTTCTAAAAACATCTACTGCCTCGATGGTGCAGGTGCATTGCGTCGTACGTTCGACTACCGCTCTAAGGTCTCCGGTTCGAATCCCGGGTCGCGTAACGGGATATTGGGTTTTGCTTTTTTTTATACTGGCACGGCATTGTTACCCCACTGCGCCTGATGGTAAGTGAAGTGAGATCCAGATAGAACGCTGACTAACGAGAGATGATTATCCCTTGTCAGTCGACACAATTATGCCGGCCTGTTAGAACCGGATATACACAGGCTGATCCCAGAACGCGGCACACTTGTACGTGGGCCACTATTTTTTCTTATTGTATTGAATGACGAGACGAGCATGCCGTTTGCCTGATGGTAAGCGATACGACCACCCATAAACAGCAGCAACATCATCCAGCACCTTGAGTTACAAAGTACTGCGTGGCTTTCCACTGCGCTCGTCATCCTGAGACATAAGATGTTAAGTCTCACTATGTCCTGAAGTTACACTGAGTACAATGTCCTTCAAACCGAAACACAACAGTGCATGCACACTGCTGGCGGTAGATATAGACATTGCGGTGGTACCCACCCAGACGGACTCTTACATGTGAGAGACCTGCCACCACTATGGCGGATTGGTCGCTATCCGGGCGGATACAAATATCCCACCACCAGTAAATGTTGCTCAATATCAACCAGCAGTCTGGAAAATGGCAATAGGCCCGCCCTTTATTGCATGGGACCTAATACAGAGGGTGAAATTTGGATGTATTAAACCTCTGCCTATCCCTAAAGAGGGAAAGAAGCGTGATACTATGTATGTAATATCCAAACATGTCTACATTCTTTCGCGTTGATATTAAGATCCAATCAAAACAACAATCAGAAAGTCGAACATGCCAACAATTTTAATTGAGTATCGAAGCCAACGAAAAACATTCATTAACTACAAAAAATATGGAGCGTTTTGACTATCGGCGTCGAGGGCTTCTGCGAACAAATTCAACGATTAATTGGTCTTTATTTTCTGCTAATTTAAATTGGATAGAGCTGACGAAGGTCCACAGGTTCAAAACCCAGCACACACCTCTGACTTTTCGAAGTTAAATAAAATATGTTTATCAATTATCCTTCGGTTTAATGGCAAAGGAAAACATCGTGACGACACTTACATACCTGGCAATTTCGAGGGTATGTGAAGTCTACCAGGTCATACTCGGCCAGTGTGGTGGACTAAAGTCTAAACCGTCTCAGTTGTAGAGGAGGCCCGTTCTCAGCAGTGGGCAGTACATAATACATGGATAATACTACAAAACTGACAGTTCATGAACTTGCTAATACAAGTGACTGCCCGAAGCCTAAATTTCATGTCAAGTTATTATAACAAGTATTTTTTTTATGGCATTGAATGGCGAGACGAGCTTGCCGTTCGCCTGATGGTAAGCGATACGACCACCCATAAACAGTACCAACACCATACAGCACCTTGAGTTAAAAACTACTGTGTGGCATTCCACCGCGCTCGTCATCCTGAGACATAAGATTTTAAGTCTCATTATGTCCAGTAGTTACACTGGCTACAATGTCCTTCAAACCGAAACACAACAGTGCATGCACACTGCTGCTTGGCGGTAGAAATAGACACTGCGGTGGTACCCACCCAGACGGACTCTTACATATAAGAGACCTACCACCAGTATGCTTATACTATGGCAGTTTTAACACCACAAGGACGGTAGTCGTTATCCAAACTGGTACAAAATAACCTTATCACCAGCAAAATCTATTTACTTCTTTTACTGATAGTTGATACCCAGACGGATTAATACTAGAAAGTTATCAGACAAAGATAGTGTTAAATCTATAAAATCGACTAAACGATATGCAACTTAGTCTAACAATTTGACTGTTATCGGGATTCATTATTCTGAACTGTCGGTTTGAATTAAACCGTCTCGACGGAGCCGACAGTGGTACGAGTTGATAGGAAAGAGCGATTGAACTATACGATATTATTATTTTTTATAAGCGAAGATACTGATTCGATTTTTTTGTCTATCTTTCACTATACATACAGTATACGTTTATTGGAATACTTTATCTAATTGAATATAACTTTCATAATATTTAAATAAATCAATGTAATCTCAGAACTTATTTAGGTAATATCTTTCAAGATAAATGTGCATTCTTACTATTTCTATTATTTACTTTTCTATTGACTTATATAGCCAATTTTATTTATCATGTGCGAGAGCATCTTGGGCACAACAATATCCCACTGACGTATTTATAGTTTATGGCCACAGGTGGACGGACCTTTAGTTGTTCTCTTTTGTTATCCATTTCAACGCGACGCCCACATTCAATGGCGTCCACCTGTATTTGTATGAGACATCTCCATTCTGGGCGCTGCCCTGCCTTCGCCTCCCATTCAGAGGGTTCTATATTTCATCTCTTCATATGTCTTTTCAAAATATCATTGTATCTTAAATACTGGTCACTGCTTTTACGATTGATTCAACCAAGAGACGTCCCTGGACGTTCGCAGTTTAAAGGCCTTGCGGGGACGGTTACACGGACAGCAACTTGATCGAATTATCATTCAGTTGATAAATGATCTTAATTCTTGATATTTATTGTAGCAGTTGGTACATTTCCGTTTTGACAGGTACCATTTGTTATTAATTTGACTATATTTTCCCGCGGCTTTGCTCGCGTGAATTTTATTTCTTACATAATAAAAAATACCTTATTATATACTGCCCATTGCTGAGCACGGGCCTCCTTTACTACTGAGAGGGTTTTAAGTCTTAATCTACTACGCTGGCCTATTGCGAGTTCGAGATTCTTATGGAGAATTCTCAGGTATGAAGGTTTTCCTCACGCTGTTTTCCTTCACCGTTAAAGCAAACGATATTTATAATTGATAAGTAATACACACGTAACTCCGAAAAGCCAGAGGCAGTTCCTCGGCTCCTCGGCAGTAGAAGCCTACGTCACTCTTCTTCCAATTATTTTTATTCTTCAACTCACTTCAATAAACACGTGAACCTATTTGATCTTTTACTTCTGAAAGGACACACCGACAAACACTTTTTCCATCATAATATAAGTGGGGATTTATTCATATCTCTGTCGAACATCCGCCCTCGGGAATAGTTCGGCATCGACATGTAAGGATGGCGCTGAAAAGGCAAGGTCAACGTTTCAGTATTACTAATGTTTTTCGTATAGGACACTATTGAGGTTTATTTATTGTATACGAGGAATAAAGATAGAAATATTAAAAAAAATACAGTACAGTGTTATAATTTATATTTTCCTACCGCTGGGAACAAAACTCTTTATATACTGAAAGGAATCAGAGAGTAAAGTTTATAGTCTTATTTGTGATGCGATAGTCAACTATCTAACGAGTGTTTTTGAAATCGAAAATCCTATTCAAATATTGTTTGCTTGACTTGAGAATTGAACGTACCGCTCAAAGGTGTTGCTACTATACACACACATACTCATAATAGGGCACCCACATTTCGGCGTCGTATTCCATCCCATGATGGGATGATAGGGGGCGAGCCTATCGCCATATTAGGTACAAATTCCAAACTCCGGGTTGATACTGATTAGAAAAAATATCACTCTGCCCGACCCGGGGATCGAACACGACACCTCAGCATTGCAATCGTACCGAGATTCAACTACGCCACTGAGGCAGTCAGTCAGTATTGCTACTAGAATGTGGCTATCCTAAAAAATATTTGCAAAAACCATTAAACCAAATATCAACCTCGAAAATAAATATTGTAACGAATAGCAAATTACTCTATTAGTATCCAACTGGGCACATGCGATAAACTAATTAGCTTTCAACTTGTTACTAGTAAATAACTATACTGTTTAATGTCAGCTACTAAACGATACACATGAGTATATTTAACGAGTATTTTTAAAATTAATGTTTTATAAAATATAAATCTTTTTTGTTGTTATTATTACTGAATAATGAGACGTAAAAGCCGATTGTAAGTGTCACATCACCCATAAACATACTAAGATATCCTTACATGTTATAAAAGAAGTCTCAAATAGTCCCAAAGTGTGTCTGTCTGAACGCGATAAAGTCAAAAATTACCGAACGGGTTTCGATAAAATTTGGTATGGAGATAGTTTGAGACCAGAGGCATAGGCTATTTTTATTCTGAGAAAATAAAAACCGGGACTTTTATCCCAGAAAAACTCTCACGCGAGTGAAGCCGTGAGACAAATCTATTTAGATAATAAATTACATAACGCTTAGCATTTGCACTGTCCGTAACAAGATCGAAACAAAACATTGTTTCCAGAATGTTTGTTGACAGGAATAGACATTACCGTGGTGCCTATCCAACCGCACTCTTGCATATATTACAAGTTCTATCATATTATTATTGAATAACGAATTGAGTCGTTAAATTTCCAATATTACTAAATCTATGACAACTAAAAACGTAGAAAAGTAAAAATTCAAACGCGGCGATGGACAAGTTTCAACGAAAACAAGTAACAGAGGTTAAGTTTTTTACTGTTTGTTATTTAATTTAGGTTTCTGACTTACTTTATGTATGTACATTTTTTAAAATTAAATATCAATTCCAAAGAATCGAAAATATGGTGATGGCCATGTTTTAAATTTAACGACTCAATTTTAAGAATGCAATTAATTAAAACTCCGTAAGGTTGTCGTTCAAACCACACTACATAGCGACAAAGTTCGTTGTGGTGGTCCGGTCCAGCTATTTAGGTTTAAAGCCTACACTTAAGTTTGAGCTTAAATGGTTAAATAACATACTTCAGCGGGTTTAAGATGAGAAAACATGCAGAAGTTATCTTCGCAAGCGATTTCCCGTGTGAACACTCACGGCAAGCTGACTTCTGCAATATTTTAAAGCTTACAGTACTTCTGCCAAGTCGTATGTGTGAACAAATTTGAAAACTTGTGGCGAGAACTTGCAGTTTATTCTGCCTGCATATAAAAATTTAAACTTGAAAGTAAAGATGACAGTTAACGTTATCTAACCGGCTACAGTCAAAGACCATGCTGCCAAGTTTTAAATTGAATTTAAATTACTGATATGTCTATTTTTGGCTCCAAGCAGCAAAATGCATGTACTGTCGTGTTCCTGTTTGAAGAAAATTGTAGCAAACGTAATTACTGGGCATTATGAGTCTTTACACCTTGTCTCAGGGTCCTATCATAACCAAAATATGGTATCGAACAAGGCCTTTTAAAGAGGAAAGATTTGTATTTTTATAACGGATAAACTCAAAATTATAGATCGATTTAAAAAAACACACCTATATAAAGTTACATTATCAACGGGCTACTTTTTATCATTGGAAAATATAAAGCGGGACTCTTATCCCGGATAAACTCATTCACGCGGGCGGAGCCGCGAGCAGAAGTCTATAATAAAATAAAGCACATGTAAGTCGACCTAGCACGTTTGTCAAGCCGAGTGGCTTCGACAGTAACTTGATTATTGTGTCGAACCGAACTGTCGGCTCTGTCAGCTGCCCACGCGTCTTGTAGTTCAAGTTAGATTTTTGTAGTAATATATATAAAAATTACTACTCGACTACCTCGGTGGCGTAGTTGTATTACGGTATGACTGCAATGCTGAGGTCTTGGGTTCGATTCCCGGGTTGGGCAAAGTGATATAGTGTTTTAAATTCAGTATCAGCCCGAAGTTTGGAATTTGCGCCCGATATGGCGATAGGCTCGCCCCCTATCACATCATGGGACGGAATACGCACGGCGAAAAGTGGGTGCACTAGTTGCGCCTCTGCCTACCCCTTCGCCGATAAAAGGCGTGAGTGTGTGTGTGTGTGTGTGTGTGTGTGTGTGTATATAAAAATTATAGCCAGTTTTTGAGACAAGTCATGGTAAAGTTGATAATTGGCTAAGCCCGTTTCTTGCGCATATTAGGTGATGGAAGGAAGTGACGAACAAACTTCATGTTAGGAAGGAAATTACCAAATAGTGTCATGGGCGTAGAGAGATGTAGGCAGAGATTAGATTAGCAATTTTTTTTTTTTTTTTATCGCGTGGAAAAACGCAATCTGGTGATTATTCAGAACTGTAATTTAACAGCGTTATAATACAAGGTCTTTCAGTAGTAAATGAGGCCCGTGCTCAGCAGTGGGCAGTGTATAACGCAGGGCGTGTGTGGTATTGTATCGTAAAATACAATACTTTGAAATACATCACAAAATAGTTGAACTGTAAGCTACAATAATGACCTATCACGTAAAGATAAATTCCAACTTTATATATCTACAAATAATGGAAACCTATATTATATTTAAGTAAAGTAAAATTTTGGTATTTAATTTTTCTCCGTCTTTCAATCGCGTGACCAACAAATTTTTTTTATGTAAATGAGACGTCGTTGGGCATCCTCTGTTCCTATACACTGGAAAGTTATTTCCTTGAAGCTTGTGCTACATACATACATAGCATCACGCCTTTTTCCTTTTTTCAGGGGTAGGCAGAGGTGTATCATACCCACTTTTCGCCAGCTATATTAGATACCATGTAATAGGGGGCGGGCCTATCGATGCTGTTTACTGGGCACATTTACAGACTCCGGACTGATAGTGAGTAGAAAACCCAAATATCACTTTGTCCGACCCGGGAATCGAACCCGAGACCTCAGCACTGCAGTCGTACCGTAATACAACTAAGCCACTAAGGCAGTCAGAACCTTGTGGTGGTTAGGTATATACCAGAACTGAGTTATAGAAATTTTTTGATAATCAAATACATATTTACACAGACTGCCTCGGTGGCGTAGTTGTGCTATGACTGCAGTGCTGAGGTCTCGGGTTCGAATCCCTGGTCGGGCAAAATTATAATGAGTTTTTCTTCTCTGTATCAGCCCGGAGTCTGGAATCTTGGATATGGCGACAGGCTCGCCTCATATCACATCGTACATATGGCGAAATGTGGGTTGCAACTCTGCCCAGCCCTTCAGAGATAAAGGCGTAATGTGTGTATTATTTATTTTGTTTACTTACACATTTTATCTATACTAATATTATAAAGCTGAAGACTTTGTTTGTATGTTTGAACTCGCTAATCTCAGGAACTACTGAACCGATTTTGAAAATTCTCTCAATAAAGCTACATTACTCCTGAGTACTATAGCCTACTTTTTATCCCGGAAAAACTTTTCCACGCGGGTGGAGCCGCGCGCAATGCTAGTCTACAATAAATCTGTTGCATCTTTGCCTAGTTAGATTGGTATCTGTGGACATATCAGTAACCTACTTCAAATAACTTTTACTTAATTTACTGGTGGTAGGTCTCTCATATTTAAGAGTCCGTCTGGGTGGGGACCACCGCAATGTCTATTTCTACCGCCAAGCAATACTGTGCATGCACTGTTGTGTTTCGGTTTGAAGGACATTGTAGCCAGTGTAACTACAGGACATAACGAGACTTAACATCTTATGTCTCAGGATGACGAGCGCAGTGGAATGCCACACAGTACTTTGTAACTCAAGGTGCTGGATGGTGTTGCTACTGTTTATGGGTGGTGGTATCGCTTACCATCAGGCGAACGGCATGCTCGTCTCGTCATAAAAAAAAATATTTGAAAGGTCATAGACCCATTTCTTGTCAAGTCATCAGTCTGATTCGTTCGTTGGACATTTAAATTGAGATAAGCAATTTGAATGCATACATTTTACACTCATTTTGAATTTGTACATTCTATTATGGCGTACCGGCAAGCGCACCGTGTGACATCCACCTTGCAAGATGGACGGACCACTCGATAAAGGCCGCAGGAGCCAGCTGGATGCGGGCCGCTTTTGACAGGTCCGTCTGTATCTTTAGGGGAGGCCTATGTTCAGCAGTAGACATCATGTGGCTGATGATGATGATTATGGCGGTACCTCAACCCTATTACATTATGGGATACCCACTGGGCTGAATCTAAGAGCGTTATCTCATAACATCTTTCACCTCTTAAGGTATAAGCGTGAACTCAAGTTAATATTAGTAATGCATGTTGTAAAGGCTGTTACAAATAGCTTTTGAAAACTAAACCGAGGTAAGGGTTATTTTTCATGTTTAAAATCCACTGCAAATCCTTTGAAATTGTACCGGGAGGTGAAATATGAAATAGATTTTGTAACAAAGCTGAACAAAGCCGAAAGAAAAACTATTTTGAAAAGGCAGGCAGACGTTGTTTTTAAAGGTATAATATAAATCAAATTAAATATGCTTCAATATACAATTTGTAACCATTATGTGTAATGTACCTAAAATCCCAATTAAAACTTAAATGAATAGGTAATTTATATTATTGACTGAAAAATAATGCTATAAAAATTATAGGATCATATGTATAGTACAAATGGTAATATTATTCAATAATATAATAATATTCAATTAATAATTTCGATAATAAAATCCGTCTCAAAATATTTATTATTTAAACAAAAAGTACCGTGGTTTATACAAACATTGACATATTTACAAAAAGAATTATAAATGAAACATGTAAAAAACAAAATGTATTTGAATATTAACGCAACAAATTGTTAACAAACGTTTCCAGTTTTAAATAAATAAAACAGTTTTACTCCACAAAAACAATTCATATCAACCGAAATTCCAGATCCAAATTGATAAATACACGAAAAAGTGCAAAAAAATCTGCAAAGGACTCACAACAGTGCCTAAACGTAGTGGACATGTCCATTTTGAATTAGTCGGGTATTCCTGAAGCACCTAGTGTAGAATGTATGTGTAAGATGAATACGGTCCAGAGCACCGGAGGGCATGGAGGGTCTATCAAGAAGGACCACAAACATGAGGTGAGTCCTTTCTTACTGTTTATTGAATTTATTAATAGGCTTGTAACTGCTCAGTATCCGGCCTTTTTCTTATCCGATCTTTCCGGTAACCGGCCGTACCGGTGTCCGGCCATTCTGGTATCTGATCCATTCTGTATTCGGCTTATCCGGTATCCATTTTATACGGTTTCCATAGTTTCAATACCTATTCTAACCGCCCATAGTATGCAGTAAAACTGTTAAATTACGTTGAACGAGTTTATACGACCTATAAACTTTATCCGTGGTACTTTACAGTAGCTTTCCTAGTTGTTAAGTCTTTATGTTTAAGGTGAGTCTCTCCTGCTCATTTTATCCCCTTACTGTGGGAGGAAGTGAACAACTTTTGATGGCCATCTCTTTTCTATTTCATTATATTCGTGTTTAAGACCAGAGACTACTTCACTTGGCTGTATAATAAAACTGTCAATTACAAGTGTTACAGTGCCTGGTTAATAGGTAGGATGTTCTTTATATCACTATGGAAATCTTTGGAAAAGGCCTTTGTTCAGCAGTGGACTTCACGTGGCTCATGATGATTCAGCCACTTTATAGTACTATCTTCTTCTTCTTCACTTTCACTTTTTTATATCACTATGCTCCTCTAATTTTAATGTCCTTTACCGTAAGACAATTAATCCTACTTAATATTTTAAACGCGAAAGTTTGTAAATATGGATGTATGGATGTTTGCTACTCTTTCACGAAAAAACTACTGAACGGATTTCGATGTAATTTGGCACACGGGTAGATTATGTCATGTATTAACACATAAGCTACTTTTATCCCGGGAAAATATAAAGCGGGACTTTTATCCCGGGAAAACTCATTCACGCGGGTGGAGCCGCGGGCAAAAACTTCTACTTAATACAAAAGTACCTGCAAGGTGGATAGACGACTTAATAAAGGCCGCAGCAACACGCTGGAAGCAGGCCGCTTCTCACAGGTCCGTCATGAAATCTTTAGGGGAGGCCTATGTTCGACAATGGACTTCATGTGGCTGATGATGATGATGATGTAAGTACTTTGTAAACTACTTTGTAGTTAAATCAGCTACTACTCAACTCAACCTACTGCCGGTTTTCAAATGCCTGACTTCAAAAAAATTACTAAAACTAAAGATTTTTTCCAAAATCGCTTGAGCTGTATGCTAAGCTCATAAAATAATTCAGTTAAGTAATTGTGAGTACAGTTTATGAAATGGAACGTTAAATTTAAATAATGTTTTAGATACTTTGGTCAATTAATTTACATTGTTGCCTTAAGTACCATAGCTAATACGTCTTCGTAGCCCGCATGAACAAAAGATTCATATAGCTGAGTCATACAGGGTCTTTTTGACATTACGTTTATAACTAAAAGTAACTTATCTTCTTTAAAATAACACTACAATAAGCTACTCGACCTGTCGATGTAAATTAAAAAGTGTGTCGTACAAATATATCAATAAAAAATAATTTTAATTTTATGTAATTGATGTCAGTTCTACTATTCTAAGAAAATTTGCCGCAGCAGCAACAGCATACCTTCAGTCAGAAATACACTCACGCACACGCCATATTAGCACTTAACTACAAAATGATAAAAAAATCAGAAAATTAAAACCGGGTTTTTTGGTGAAATTATTCGTTATTCATGGATAACTTTTGGCACAATGTTAGCAGAGGTATAGACGAGTATTTGGTTTCATAATTAACGCAATGTCAAAATGATCTTGTAAAATGCTTTCGTAACCACCCTGATGGATTTTTGGCTCAATTGAGGACATACCTAGTAGGTAACTCTATACCTTAAATACATAACCCCTAAAGAATATAATTACCAAATTTATAGCTCCTCCAACCAGCATTAGTATCGCGTGCCTCAAGAGCGAGAAATCTAATCCACCATGTAATCCGACCAAAATAAATAGGAGCTGTCACAGACGGCGCTTCTAAGCTATTTTATGATCTTCTACGTGGTCGGTTGTAGTGGTTTATGCTGTCAGGCGGTGCCAGGGACTTTAAAACCTACATCTTGAAGATATAAAGTACACATATATCCGTTGGTAAGTAGAGGATGTATGCCTCTGAGGCGTAGTTGTATTACGGTACGACTGCTATGCTGAGGTCTCCGGTTCGATCTCCGAGTCGGACAAAGTGATATTGGGTTTTTCTATTCAGTATCAGCTCGGAGTCCGAAATGTGTGCCCGATATGGCGATAGGGGTGAAAAGTGGGTGTACTAGTTGCGCCTTTGCAATTTGACTCCACCTTCGGAGATAAAAGGCTTCTAAGAGGTTCAAGCATTTAGGTGTAATTTAAGTCTTGATCTAGAGCCTGTATAAAATCTACTTATTATTGATAGGATACCTATGGGAATGACTATAGGTATCCTATCAATAAGTCTATTGCTATGATATTCCATTATAATACATAAAGTTAACGTTGACGATTGTATAAAGGCATCTTGGCTGTGGCTTTGGTGGCAGGACAGTACACCATAAGTTTCAAGGTTCCTAGACTAATACCAATAATTCCTAGACTGGGTATTTAAAATCGAAAATAAACAGACGCAAGCTCACGCAATCTTTTAGAGGTAGGTTGCCGCAAAACTTATGCACCAACATTGGAATGGCCGATCACTTTCCCTATATTGAATTCCATTTTGAAATAAAAACTTTGAAGTAGCATAACTGCTTACCTTTTTCCTTAGAGGTCAGCATATTTGTGCCATGTAAATAAAATGAAACGACAATATAGGCTAATTTATTTAATAGAATATCAATACTAAACTTTATGTCTTTAGACATTTTCACTTATAATACCACAAGAGTAATCAGTTTAATTTTCTTTGAATTTTCACCGCTTGGAATGCCTTTTCGCATCTCACTCAATCAGCAAACACCGTTGTGTGCTAACTCTACGCCGTAATAATTCAAATTAAAAAGGTTTTATTGATTATATTAGGCGCTACGCAGACGCTGTCCACTTGTTGCAATAGACTCGACACAACACAAGGGGACGACCTTATTCCGTTTTCATTGCTTCTAAGAAATTATAAGTTTTTCATAATATAATAAGATAATTCTTTATTGTACAGTCATAAGCATAAATATATATACGTTGACAGCACGGAAATAACATCTACACCAACGATAGTTCAAAATTATTTGTACCAACCAAATGTTATAATTATCTGGTTACACGGAGGAGTCATAATTATCCAAACATCAATACATTTGCCGAAAAAGGGATGAAAAATTACTCAATGACTCTTCCAACTATCATAACAGAATACGCATACCTTAGAGATTGAAATAAGTGTATATATCATCAAGTTTTTATACCAGGGGGTGAATAGTAATCATTTTTGTGGCACTAGTATATATAAAGGCGACCGATTTCAGTCATATATTCCACATTTACCCACCGGTTTTGACAATTATTTTAAAAATAGTAAATAAAGTATGTTATTCGAGGTCGCGTATAATATTCCACCAGGACCTGTTTGCTAAAAAGCTAGATTTCTGGAACTTTTATCTATTTATTACTAACAAAAAATAACAAGACCCAACTAATCCCAATACATAACGAAAAATAGTGATACTGTTTGATTTCGAGAACTTCCCTTCTGCATCTTCAAAGTCCAAGGTCGAAATTAAAATGGTACCATTTCGTAGCTATATGCAATCTAACGCATAAAACATAATTAAATTCAAACAAGGGATAATAAAATATCTGGAACTAAGAATAAGCCACATGATGGACTTTCAGTCTCGCAATTATTAAATTACAATTAATTAATATTCATCAATCATAAATCACACAAATATTAATTCTTAGTGCGGGAATCGAATCTACGGTATCTTGTTTCAGCCGGCTTATCGCCCACTGCATCACGGATGCTGTCAAAAATTGAAGCGCGCTAAAAACTCTAATGACTACTCCTGAATATAAAGCTGGTTCCCCACTCACGATAAAAAACTAAACAAAAATCGCGAAGTGCGGGTGTTAATAGTTTCGTGGGTTGGTGACAGCACTTTGCAACATTCCTCGAACATCGTTTTTCTTTTTTGCCAAATCGAATGCGAACATGTTACACGTTCCCTTTTATTATGTACTATATGGTATTTAGGCCTTAGCGTGCAATTATAATCATTTACATTTAAATTAATATAATATGTATCTTATTCATATTACTTAACTTAAACTTAGTAAAAGCTGAAAATGTAGTAAATTGATTTTTGTACAGAGATTGTAAACGTTATCTTGTGAGTGTAAAACTGGCCTTATTAAAAGTCATGATGCCTTCGATAATAACTAGCTATTCGCCGCCGGCTACACCCGTGTATATTTTTCGCTGATGTGTGGCAGCTTAAAACACTATGCTAGAGGAAAAGCCGTTTAGTTCAATATTAATATAATATGTTTTTGATTTATGAGCCCTTTTAATTTCTTTGAGAGTTTATATTTCATCTAGAAAGGAATGCTACCTGCTCACAAAAGTCCCGTCGTGGGTAAACCATTTTACAAAATTAACGTTGACAGCTACTAAAATTGAAGATGCAAGAAAACATCAAATCTAAGTTTTTTCCAAATTACAGACAGATATTCTAACCTGTCTTATATGTATGGATTTCTCTAGTACCAATAAATTTAAAAATGTATGTGATTTGAAATACAACTGTCATAGATGCGCAATAATCTTAAAAACAAATGACACGTCTCTTACGTCATGCACGAAATGACAAAGACAAAATAATATTGCTGCTATTCTATTTAACGAATATAGGAACGTCTCAGTTGTGATGTTGCCGGAAATATACGAGTAGTTTTATCAAGACAAAATTTATCTTTACAAAACATTGGTATTATGCACAGATGTATAATTTTCTTATACGACTGTAGTATTGCGCTTATTTGCTTAACAGTCTTCTTGCTGGTTCGTATCGGTTATATCTGTAGGTACTTCTTACAGCAACTTGGGCATCTTCAGGTCCCCATCAATTTCAATTGATCGATTAGGTACTCTCCTACGATTATACACAGCATAGTACTTTAGATTCAGTCACTGCACATTGGCTATTAATGACAGCAGATCACAAAGCCTATGAGACATTAAATTAAACAAAAAAGACTTATTGTTGTTCCCCAAATCTAGCTACCCGGTGATCAGGTCGTGATTGAATATTCAACTATAGGAGTATTGACTGGGTAGCGTAGTTTTAGTGCGATGATGACCATCGTTCTGAGTTTCTGGTTTGATTCTCGATCGGGTAAGGTTGTCTGCTCAGTATTAACCCGAAATCTGGACTGTACCGCTAATTAGCAATAGCCTGACTTCCTCTTACGTGAGACCTGGTATAGCTGGTAATATGTGGGTGTTATACCCCTGTCTACCCCTGGAAAGACGAAAGGCGTTATGCTATCCATATATATATAAATCGGTACATAAATGCGAGTCAAAACTCAAATCAATCTTCCTTATATCGACTAGTAGCATAAGAATGGTTTCTGCTCACGTCCTGGTATAAAACTTGATAATATACGTACCTATTCCCATCTCTAAGGTATTGGCATTCTATTGCGGCAGTTGGAAGAGTCATTGAGTAATTTCTCATCCCTTTTTCGGCAAATGTATTGATGTTTGGATAATTATGACTCCGTCGTGTAACCAGATAATTATAACATTTGGTTGGTACAAATAAATTTGACTTTTACTTTGGCCCCGATGTTACTGCCGCCTTGGTGGGTACCGATACTTTTGCTTATGACTGTACACCGTTTTAAGAACATAAGTATTTTAGAAAAAGAAAGTCGAACAAAAAGTGCAATAGCGTAGATCTGCGTAGGTCTAATAGATAAGTAGCGATAGCAAATAAATTAATCAATTAGTTGGAGCAACTGTAAGGGCCTGTCACATAAATGTATAACCCGACCAAATATAAAAGTTACACTCTAATCTCTGCTCTCAAATAAATGGTAATAAAAAAATAAAACCGACTTCAAACCACTACAAAACAAAAAATAATTTGACTTTATATTCGGTTAGTATATACGTATATTTGGAGTCCGTGCCTAATTTAAATTGAACATTCTTTTCGTATATTTGTTCGTGTATTTTCTTAGCTTAGCTGGCAATTTAAATTCTCAAACATAATATCAACAACAACAATATAGCCCTTAATACCCTGTTAGGGTGTCGGCATTAATTCTAATAACTAATAAAAAAATATATCACATTTATGATATATAAATTATCAATAGAGGGTTTACGCATTAGTCCATCACGCTGGCCTAACATAAAGATATAAAGTATAATTTCCATATTTATATACAATTTAAATAAAAAAAACTTATAATATTATATAGCGATGATATGTACAGACAGTCAAGAAAGTAGCTCAAAAAATCCAGAATTTCAAATCACCTATACACATTAATTTTAATCGAAATAATTTCTCTTAATATAAAACGAAGCTCTTTCTAGTAATTTTTTTTGGTAAAAACATTAAATGTTATAGGCGACTAGCTTTTACCCGCGGCCCCGCCCTCGTTAAAAAGTTTTTCCGGGATAAAAGTAGCCTATGTCTTAACCCAGGACATGATCTACCCGTGAGCCGAATTTCATCGAAATCCGGTCAGTAGTTTTTTCTTACAAACTTTCGCGTTTATACCTATTATTAGTAGGATTTGAAGTTTTGAATTTGTTCACTTACCGTTGAAGCTGACTGTACATAATAAAATACCTGCCACCCATTTTAGAAAGTATTTTTTTTTCTTTAATTCGCTTTACCAACTCTCTTTTTATGGCACCATTTATTATCTTAGGGCAATTTGTCAAGATAACAATTAATTAAGTTTATATCACAGAATGGAACTGGAATTCTCGGAATATTTTTACTTTACATGAAGATTAATGAACCAGTATTTTTCAGTACAAATTGCAGACAAGAAAAGAACAGACTGATTTCTGCTTGGGAAGGATAAGCTAGCACTCGATTGATATGATCACTTATGTCTAACTTAGGTAAACTAAGTGACACACACTCACGCCTATTGTCTCCAAGGGGGTAGGCAGAGGCGCAACTAGTGCACTTGACACCGTGTGTATTCCATCCCATGATGTGATGGGGGCGAGCCTATCGTTTAAACTCTAAATTATCGTCGTCCGTAAACACCCATAATACTCGAGGAATTGTAATCGGTATTTTTTATACGAGCATGGCAATTTGATCCCACTGCACCTGAAGTGACGATTAACGAGAGATTATTAGACAGTCGACACAATTATGCCGGCCTGTTTGAATTTAAGTTTAAGAATGTTATTAGTTTGTAAGCCTTACAAGAAGAAAATAAATATTATAACATAATCCACTCCCAAAGACTTAGCGGCATAATTGTTAATTATTTTAAGGTTAGGTTTACGGTTATTACACTGCTTATTAAAAGTTTAAGCCGTGAATATTACTGGTGAGGTTAAGTTCGCCCGCTGAAATATTACACGACTCTTGGATCTTCTGAAAGTTACTGAAGCGATCATTAACCGTACTTTATCTTTATTTTACATAATATGCTTGATAAACGGCGGCTTCACTTGCAAAAATAATAGCTTGCATAAATGTACGATACCTTTTTTTCGGGTTTAGCTTCGTTCATATTATATTCACAAGCCTATAGCTTCCTGTGAGTAAAAGATTTTTTAGAATAAGAAATGTCTTTCCGAGGGTAAGGGCATTAAAAAAAATATGACGAAGCCGCGAGGAAAAACTAGGACTTATGCAAATATCCTATTAAAAAAACCTTTACACCCACGTAAGTAAATGTTAAATGACATACGAAAGGAAAGTGCCTGTCTCGGTGATGTAGTTTTGAGTGCTGTTCGACACAGCGCTTAGGTCCTAGTTTGGAATCCCGGGTCGGGCAGTGATATTGGGTTTTTCTACTCAGTATCAGCCCGGAGTCTGGAATTTGTGCCCGATATGGCGATAGGTTCGCCCCCTATCACATCATCGGACGGAACACACGGCGAAAAGTGGGTACACTAGTTACGCCTCTGCCTACCCCTTCAAAAGGCGTGATGTGTAATAATTTCGGTCGAGTCGGTCCATTCATACTATAATGTATATACAAATGTGAACAACGGTTCGCAGATATACAAATAGAATTGGACATTGTTCGTATTTGTTCAAATGCATAAACCAAGACATTGTAACACAAAGTGGTAAACTTAGTTTCAGACCTCAAACAAGCTTGGGAACCACAACGGATTATATCCAGACTATAACATACGTTATTGTATGTATTTATATATCCAAAATTCCTTTGAAAATCAAATAATTATTTGACTAAAAAGACGAAATTATGTATAAACTATTATTATTAAGCATAAGACAACTTATCTCGTAGGATGACGAATCTCGGGACAAGCTAGTTGTTTTTTTTATTTATTGGGCGCGGCAGGGTGACCCAGTAGAGTCAGTATAAAAATACCCTTTCTAGCCGATTTCGGCCACGGCGGCCAATCTCAACAGAGATCAGCCAGATACGCAGGAGATATTATAGTGCACAAGTGTGTGCGCAATACACAGGGTGCACTCCCTATTCCTTTACTCTCATAGTCCGGTGAGACGGCAATCCGACATGACCGGAGAGAGATCAGGCGCAGGACCAACGGCTTTACGTGCTTTCCGAGGTACGGGGGTATCACACCGCCAACTTCCTGACTCCGAGCTGCGACTGAGTAATTTTAAAGATGGAAAAACCCAGTCACAATGTTTTTTTGGCCCGACCCAGGATTCGAACCCAGGACCCAGAGTCAGTATACAGTGCAGTGCATACTATTTCCAAGCTTACCACTAAATGCACTGGCATCTGATGTCAAGAGGAGTGGGATTCAGATGGAGACAACTGATGAGAGATGGTCATCCATCTCCAGTCGACATAATTATGCCAGTAGTTTCTTCATTATGTATGGTAAGAGTTGCAGTGACAAAGTATGTATTAATAGGAGTATTAATATAAATGATGACTTATACACAAAAAGTATTGTCTCACAGTTCACAGCTCTAGTATATGAGAAAAATATGTAAGGTAGAATATAAAATATAATAATAAAAAAGAATGATGTCCCCACGTGGACAACCCTTTACACTGACAGAGGAAAACCGCTGCTCATGGGCAGAAAGGAATCCCCCACACTGTTACGTTAATTTGATGCTGTTGTTTTACCTCCTGCGAAAAATACCTTGTTATCGTGTGTGTGGGGTAGTGGGGTCTAGTTAAACTAGTGCCGTTTCATGTTTCCTATAAATTTGTGTTTTTTTTTTTAAATCGGTTCATTTTTTTTACTTTATTCGTTACAAACATACAAAAATATAAATCCTCCTCTTAATAATTTTAGTATAGATATACTTACTCTGTAATTCAAAGCATTGATATCCCCTTATTTTTTAGTTAGCCATTCATTGATGAAACAGGCAACTTAAAACTTACTTTATAACTCTTATTTGTGCTATTTCAACAAGAAACGCATGATTTTTCTACACTGAACAGAACATGATATAATTAGTTAAATAGATTACCGAATGGGCGAGATGCCAAATAATATGGTGCAAAAATAGCTCAGTAAAAGGACATATTAAGTGCTAACTTCTGCTAGCCATTATGAGAGCTTTATTATGTTTTCCGTAACGCATAGTGTATGATAGCCTAGTTGGGAATGATACGGTCTGCCGAGACAATGTCCGCAGGTTCAAAACCCAAGACACTCACCTCTGACTTACGTAGTTACGTATGTATTGTTTATCAATTATCATTCGCCTTAACGGTGAAGGAAAACATCGTGAGAAACCTACATACCTGAGAATTCTTCATAAGAATATCGAGGGTATGTGAAGTCTGCTAACCCGCACTAGGCCAGCGTGGTCGACTAATGCCTAACCTCTTTCTGTAGTAGAGGAGGCTCGGGCTCAGCAGTGGGCAGGGCAGGTAGGCAGGGCTGATTGCATTGCATTGCAACGCATTTATAAATATTCCCTGTGTGACTCTAGGATATGATTTGTTTGAGTTAATTTCCTTCAAATCCATTAAACCAGCCGTACGTGACCTTTTTATGCCACAAAGACTTAAATGGTGCCTCTTGATTGACCTACAAGTGTCTAAATAGGTAATTAAAAACGTTCTATTTATTTAAATAAAAAGTATTTACAATGAATTGAATGATTTTATTGCTATAGCGTTAATTAGATCAAAATATGATCTATGATTTTCGTTGAAATTTTTGAAGAGTTTTGGTTGGTATGCCGTGCGTTGTACATAGGTTAGGGACTCGGCCCGGCGGTCGCCCGATGGTTCCATTTCTCTGGGCGGCGCAACGACAGATCGTAAGGCACGATTAACCCATTATAACCGCTCAGTCGCCCTCCTCGAAGGTTGGGCGGTAGTAATAAGTCACTTCCTACGCGAAAACAAAAATAAAGTATATTATAAGGTCACAGGAACACTCTGGATGCAGGTCGCTTTTGAGTACGTCGGGAAATCTTTAGGGGAGGCCTATGTTCAACTGTGAATTTCATGTGGCTGATGACGATGCAGGCGACTTGATAAAGGTCGCAGGAACACGCTGGATGCGGGCCGCTTTTGACATATCCGTCTGGAAACCTTTAGGGGAGGCCTATGTTCAGCAGTGGACGTCATGTGGCTGATGATGATGACGATGATGATATTAGTATTTTCTTAGACAAAGCTGCGATCAAAAGCTAGTTTACCTTAAAATACTCGTTCGCAACATACAAAACAATACGTAAAACCTTAATGACAGCCATCTTACCAAAGGAATAATATTATAAGCCACAAACAACAGACGTAATAGTACTTTCAAAACAAAACTAATGAACGCGACTCAACTGACTGCGATAAAAGGGGTAATGTGCTTCGTCTAATTTCTTCCACTCGACGATTGTATTGTCTGAGTTTAATTTTGCGTTGTTTGATAAGAATTCTTATTTGAGCCTCCTTGGCGCAGTGGCTGTTGAGAAAAGATTTTTCAAAGACAATTTCATTTCAGAATTCTGACAAAATATTTATTTATTTTCAGATCAATGACACGGCGAGTATATTACCCTGTTAGGGTGACGGCGTTAATTATGACTAATTATGTATACTACATTATTATTAAATATCAATATAATAACGAAAACAGCATCCACATCGGATCACCGGTTTTTGAGAAAATCAAGGACATGCAAACTTACATACCTACATACACACGGATCGAATACAGAACCTCCTATTTTGAAGTCAGTCTGTCGAGACGAATGGCCGCAGGTTAAAAATCCAAGGTCACGCTTTAACGGTGAAGGAAAAACATCGTGAGGAAACCTGCATACCTGAGAAGTTCTCTATAAGAGTTTCCAGGGTATGTGAAGTCTGCCAACCCGCACTAGGCCAGCGTGGTGGACTAAGGCCTAAATCTTCTCAGCAGTTGACGAGGCCCGTGCTCAGCAGTGGCCAGTATATTATACAGGACTGGTATGGAATGATATAATATATTATAAAAAAATGAATGGCTCGACAATGAATACCCTTTCTGTAGTTGCTCACTTCTTTAGTGTTCGATAACCGTCATTACTTGTGTCAGTCTTTGTGCTCCCGTGTTTGTAATGGCATCGTCGCTTCGTCTCCCAAGAGAGAGAGAGTGTGAGAGTGAATGAATGAATGAGAATGAACGTTTTGTTTAGAAATTTCATTCTACATATATGTATGATTTGGGCAGAAGAACTACGGTTTAGGTAGTTTTGCTAGCCAGTTCAACCGGATTAGCATGTTAGTACCATTGTTTTATAAAAAATCACGTGCAATGATTTAGCGGTTGTTTTACGGTCAGCAAAGTTGTTAGTATTGTTATTTAGGATAGGCTAAAATAATGAGTTTTTCTGCTCAGTATCAGCAGGTTGTAAGTCTATCCACCTCTGAAAGTAGGCGTGATGCTATTATTTAGCTTTGTAGGCGCAACCACGGGAGATATGCAAATATTCCAAGATAAACGAATGACCTAATTATCTCAAGTCTTGTTCCCAGACCGCAGTTTTGACATTATTTCGACAAGTTTCATATTTATGCGGGACCTTTGTATAAATAACATTACCCTAGTTTTATAGACTTGAAATGAAACATTTTTTCATAAATTAACTTTGTAGATCTCTCGTTTCGGGCTGGGTACCATCGTAATATTTATTGCCGCATTGTGGAATATTCTAGATGTTTTTATACGGACACGATAAAGTGACCCCGCTGCACCTGATGATAAAGGGTTCAAATAGAGTGTTGACTGGTGAGAGATGATCACTCATCGCCAGTCGACACAATTATGCCGGCTTATTTGAAACATATATACAGTCTGTAGTGTCGTTGGTTAAATTTTATAATAAAAACTCTTTTATTAATTTATTTTAAATTTACGTTGTCTTAACTATTCCAAGCACACTTTCGCCAGAGACCGGGGGAGGAGAGACAGGAGGAGAGCTCATTCAAACGTCAGCTGTCACACTTGACAGCTGACACACGTCAACAAAAGATCACAAGAACCAGAGACAAATATTAAAGCACTGTTTACTACACAGTCTGGTGCCGGAACGCGACACCCGAGGAGCAATGTAGACAGGGTAGTCATTGAGACATCTGAAATTTAAAGCCAGTTTCACCAGTACCTGATAAAGTTACAGATAACTATCTTATATATAACGCTGTCTAACAAATAAATATTTTTTTATACTCGCATGTCAAAGTGACCTTACACCTGATGATGAGTGGAGTAGGTTCCAATAGAGTGTTGACTAGTGAGAGATGATTATTGATTACTCGTCGCTAGTCGACACAGATATGCCGGCCTGTTTGGAACCAGATATAGACAGGCTGATCCCTGAACACGACACATGAGAAGTAATACGACTTTACACCTTATGTACGGTGGTCGCTATCCGGGCGGATATAAAATCCTACCACCAGCTAAGATTAAAGGAGAATTGTAGCCAGAGTAGTAATTCAGCCATCTGAGATTTAAGGCCAGTTTCGCTTGTTCCTAATAAAGTTCCATATAACTATCTAACATAATGCTATCTAACAAATAAAACTGACACATTACTAGCAACTTTTTCTGCCAGATATTTCTACTTGAGACGTGTGAAATCAAAAGATGTGTATATTATGGTGGATAGGCCGTCAGGGACTTTATTAGCATGTAAAATCAGCGCTCTTGCATGTCAGGATGACGAGCGACTGTAATAACAAGGCACTATGTAGAATACTACATTTCGGATGTTGCTTCTAATAATGGCCTCTCGTGTCTGAGCTTACTTACTCGTTTGGTTAATTAGTTGCACACACACATTCACGCCTTTTTATCTCCGAAGAGGTAGGCAGAGGCACAACTTTTCACCGTGCGTATTCCGTCCCATGATGTGATAGGGGGCGAGCCTATCGCCATATCGGGCACAACGTCCAGATTTCGGGCTGATACTAAATAGAAAAATCCAATATCACTATGCTCGACCCGGGGATCGAACCCTAGATCTCAGGATTGTAGTCGTACCGTCATACAACTACGCCATCGAGGCAGTCAGTTACTCTGTTGCGCAAAATAAAATGACAAGATGAGCAAGTTTCTTGTCTGATGATAAGACTTTTAATGCCAAACTATAATTTAAAATGCAATGCAATCAGCCATTTATTATGTACTGCCCACTGCTGAGCACGGACCTGCTCTACTACAGAGAGGGTTTAGGCCTAAGTCCACCACCCTGGCTTAGTGCGGGTTGGCAAACTTTATATACCCTCGAAATTCTTATGGAGTATTCTCAGGTATGTTGGTTTCCTCACAATGTTTTCCTTCACTGTTAAAGAGAACGATATTGATAAACAATACACACGTAAATTCTAAAATTCAGAGGTGTGTGTCTTCAGCCTTGGGTTTTGAATCTCCCGACATTGTCTCTGAAGACCATTCCATTCCCAACTAGGCTATCATCTACATTCAATTTAAATTTCACTGGTGGTAGGTCTCTCATTATGTAAGAGGCCGTCTGGGTGGGTACCACCGCAATGTCTATTTCTACCGCCAAGCAACAGTGTGCATGCACTGTTGTGTTTCGGTTTGAAGGACATTGTAGCCAGTATAACTACTGGACATAATGAGACTTAACATCTTATGTCTCAGGGTGACGAGCGCAGTGGAATGCCACACAGTACTTTGTTAGTCAAGGTGCTGGATGGTGTTGCTACTGTTTATGGGTGGTCGTATCGCTTACCATCAGGCGAACGGCATGCTCGTCTCGTCATTAAATGCAATAAAAAAAAAAAAAAAAAAAAAAAATTAAATAATGAAAGCCCATGATATCGACTATGTTTGAATTTATGTCCTCCTGCATAGCATTCAAAACAACACACAATTTGAATAAATAGCCCGGTATCAAACCCGAGACTATATCCAAATTCCAAGGTATCGCTACGTCAAAATATTCAGTAATTAAGTTACGCTCGAGTAACGTCAGCAAAAACATTCCGCGACAGGCGAACGCTTATGACAGCGCTGCGAGCGTTGCATGTAGGGTTACCAGACATACACTAGATTTTTCCAGGATTTCTTTGAATTACTGACGGCGTTGTGATCAATCTATTGCACGGGCGATACAGAGATGTAATAATATTTTCATGTTTTTAAGGGAAATGAAAATTACAAAAATTTTAGAAATACATAATTTAAAAATTTAATCTTACTAAACGGATGGATGCAGGCCGCTTTTGACAGGTCCGTCTGGAAATCTTTAGGGGAGGCCTATGTTCAGCAGTGGACTCCATGTGGCTGATAATGATGGTGAAGCTTACTAAACTCTTAGGCAATTTACGAAATATTATACAACAGACATTCATACTCATGCCTTTTATTCCCGGAGGCGGGAAAGCAGAGGCGCAACTAGTGCACCCACTTTTCGCCGTGCGTATTCCGTCCTATGATGTGATAGGAGGCAAGCCTAACGCCATAGCGGACACAAATTCCAGACTCCGCGGTGATACTAAATAGAAAGATCCAATATCACTTTGCCCGACCCGGGGATCGAACCAGAGACCCCAGCAGTGCAGTCATACCGTAATACAACTACGCTACCGAGGCAGTTATTATAACAAGTATTATTATAACGAAAAAAAACACGACTTGATTCCTGGAGTTCAAAAACTGAACGAGACCACATAATTCCGGGAATTTCCCGGCTTTTCTGGCTATGTGGGAAGAATACGTCATGTAGGACCGTGACACGCGATGCGAGTCGCAGGATTAGAATTGCGACAGGCGATAGTGTAGCGGCATTTATTGAAATATGTTTTTAACCACCAACAATAAAGGATGTTATAAGTTTAAGGCGTATCTGTGTATTTATATATCTGTGACATCGTAGTCCCCAAACGTATGGACCGCTTTTAATGTGTTTTTTGTTTGGAAGCTTATGTGATCGAGAGCTATAATTTAATGATCTGTTTAGGCGTTTGAGGATCAGTACATTTTCCACTTTTAAAGATCAGACTTAATTGAAATTTGGTGTACTATTACTTTGAGACATGGCAACCTTGAGCTGATGCTGCAGCATCAAGTAGTCTGCGGAATACCCAGCTCCTCAGCAACTTACAAAATATATAACATGTTCAAGCTCATAAGAATGGTCTCAAGGCGTAGATGTTAGATAGATGACGTTCAATGCCCATGACAGAGAAAATAGTAATTTAAAATTATTATTTAAATAGTAATTTTCTGTCTTTTTTATCTGTATAAAAGATTTTTTTTTTATTCTGAATCTCTATATCTGTCTGGTTTCATACCCGCATGATTTTCCTAATATTGTGGGTATTTACGGACGGTAAAGAGCACTTAACATCCGATGGCGCGCTAGCTCATTTACGATTATATCCTATAAAAAATAATGTATGTCCTAATTGAATTTGTCGGACCGTGCATTGACTGGCGTCTGCATTCATGATTTTTATTTACAATTTCCTTTTTTAAAAATACTACATATAAATCATCATCATCATCAGCCACATGACGTCCACTGCTGAACATAGGCCTAAGATTTCCAGATGGACCTGTCAAAAGCGGCCTGCATCCAACGTGTTCCTGCAACCTTTATCAAATCGTCTGTACACCTTGCAGGTGGACTGCCGACGCTGCGCTTGTACATTGTCAGTACGTGGTCTTCACTCGAGAACTTCATTGCTCCATCTGCCGTTGGTTCTTCGAACTATGTGCCCTGCCCACTGCGACTTCAGCTTGCTAATCCGTTAAATAAATCCGCTAAAATGTAAATAATCGCTTGTAACGTTGCTAGGAACGTTAACTCTCTTCGTAAACGTTATCGTTTACGTCAGTTTAACTACCAATCGAAACCGTTAATGTTTCGTATTGGCTGGTTAAACTGTCACTAGTTTTGACGTACGTCTGAACGGCGCTCGTATAAATAAGCGTGCAATGTCACGCGCGCCCTTTTTCTATAATCTTCTTCGCCGTAGCAACACTACCAACTAACTGCGTGTTGCCACGTACATCGTTGTTCCCGCTGGGGTGAGTGTGCCAACGACTACTAACCGCTTCCAGGTATTCTGTGCATCTGGGCTCGTGAGCTATCACGAGTCACTGGCGCGGAATGCAAGCCTAGCTTGCATTCCGACCCGCTGGGATTCTGATTCCAGGTTTCTATGGTACGGCGTGGAGTGCTGACTCCATGCTCCGCTGGCGTCGGGAGTGCTGACCCCCGATCCCAGCCACGTGCTGACCGCCTTCTCCACGGTGCGGAGTGCTGACTCCGCCACGTGCACACCACCATCGTCGTCGCGGGTGCTGACCCCGGCCACGTGTGCACCGTCGTCGCGGGTGCTGACCCCGACCACGTGCTCACCACTACCATCGCAGTCGGGTGTGCTAACCCCGACCACCTCACCACCGCTGCGCAGACCACGTGCTACCATCTGCCCGGCGAGCTGTCGCCGGAGCTAGCCACGTGCATCAGCGTCGTGCCGTTCGCCTGAATCGGAGTCTCCGCAGGCCAGTGACTCGTTTGCATACCACCAGCAAACCGTACCGAGTGTAACGCGGAGGTGCAAAATAAAGCTCGTACCACGAACCTAAAACCCTGAGTTTCTCTTCTATCTCCTAACTATCTATCTGCGGCGCCTCACGCCGCAGTGGCGCCTAACTTAGGTTTACGTGGGTTTTTGCATCTCCAAATTACTACTCGGTACTCCTCACAGTCCCGTTGCACAGTCTACACTGTGTAAGCGAACGGTAACACTAATTGCGAACAGGTGAGTCAATTTCTTTAATAAGTGAAAGTGTTAAGTGTTTAAAAAATCTAAATTATAACTGTATCGTGTTTTAGTGCATTGTTCGCAATTTTTGTCCGACTACCCTCCCATATTATTTTATCAAAAAAAATATTTGTACTTTCGTGTCACTAATCCATTTAATTTTCTATAATGGGCACTCACCCTATTACCTTCTTTCTACTAAATAAAAACGAACTAAGCTATGAGGTTATTATCCGTGGTGAAGATCCGGGTAATACCGTATTACAATTGCGGAAGCAAATACATAAGCTTTCAATTTTATATCCCTCCGAAGATATCGATGAGTCTGGTCTCGATATTGATACTGATTTTAATAATCTAAAATTATCCCTTGCTGAATTAAATTCTAAAATTCTAAACTTAGAAAATAAATTTGAATCGAATATTTTTAAACGTAGTAGTGCTTTATCCAATCATATTTATCATAGAATTCGTAGAATCAAACCTCTCACTTCCGATGACAAAAAATTATTGCATACAATCCTAAGTGACTATAACATTTTAGTTAATAAACTCAACAAATTGAACTCGAGTGTTGATTCTAATCTACCCACATCGGTCGATAATAGTCAAGTTGCACCTTATTTATGCGAGCGCATTCGTATGTCTGATTTTAGACTATTGAAATTCGATGGTTCCACTTGTGTTAGATTGTTTTTACAAAAAGTTAATGATTTTAAAACTTCTAGAAGTATATCGTCCTCCGATATATTAAAATTTGCTACCGAAATTTTTTGTGGTAATGCATTACATTGGTTCCGCAGCATAAAAAATAAAATAAATGACTGGGACCAATTATCTAAATTGTTAATTGAGGATTTTGGTCAATTCGATTACGACTATCGCCTAGTTTCAGAAATTCGCAACCGTACACAGGACGAATCTGAAAATATAACTATTTATCTATCTATAATGTCTGAACTTTTTTCCCGTCTATCTAGACAATTATCTGAGTCAGATAAATTAGAAATCTTATTGCATAATATTCGGCCTTGTTATTCTAATGTTATTGCTTGCTCATCTAAAATTTACACTATTGAAGATCTACGTTTAGTCTGTAAAAATTTCGAAAATGTCCAATGTATGACTGCACAGTATCATAGACCACCACCTATCACTAATAACACTTTAGCCCCAGATTTGGCATACACTAATTATAAATATACTAAAAATACTAATACTCAATTTAATAAATCTACACGTTTTCAAAATTCATATAAATCTAATAATTATATTCAACAAACAAACACACAAACTAACCCTATATATACATCTACGAATCCAAGTAAACCGGTCGACCGCTTATCGCTCGAGAACAAAAGCCGCTCAGGTAGTCAGTGTCCTCGCTGCCGTACTAATGACCATACGCTCGCTAATTGTAAACAAGATAGGTTTCCGATTTGTTTTAAATGTGGTACTACGGGCGTTATTTTTCCTAATTGTAAAAAGTGTCATTCTAAATCGAGTCCAAAAAACTTTTAACGCCAGATTGTTGTAGTATGTCTTCTAAAAATAATAATTTCGATAAAGAAGACTGGGAACGTTGGCTTTCCACTATTAAAATATTTTTTTCTACTTATAATATTACATCAATCTGGGAACGTAAACCTGATAATGATTCGCGTCCGTATGTTAACGTAAATATTGGTGAAATTTCTTTTTGTGCTTTATTGGATTCTGGATCTTCAGTGACTATACTGGGGAACAATTCACATAAATTATTGGTATCAGCCGGTTTTAAATTGTGTCCGGATACTACTGATACACACTTTGTTGCCGCGGGCGGCCAACTTTTAAACTCCATAGGTTATATAAATATTCCTGTTAGTTTTGAAAATAATTTTCACATTCTTAAAGCTTATGTGATACCTACAGTATCATCATATTTAATTTTGGGTGTTGATTTTTGGACTAAATTTGAAATTTGCCCTAAATATTTACAATCAATAACCATGGGTAATTCTACAACTAGTAGTATTTCTTTTATAAATGATAACAAAACTAAATTGTTATCCTATGATGACTTAACTAAATCACAGCGTCTAAACGCTGATAACACTATAGAATTATTTAGTTCCATTTCTGCTGAAAAGCGAGGTCTAGGCAGAACACATCTCATCACACACCACATCGACACAGGCAACTCACCGCCTATACGACAACGTTACTACAGACTTTCTCCGGAAAAACAACGCGTGTTATGTAACGAGCTGGATGACATGTTAGCGCTTGGTGTTGTAGAACCTTGTGAGAGTCCTTGGTGTTCACCTGTTTTACTAACTCCTAAAAAAGATGGTAAATTGAGATTTTGTTTAGACAGTCGTAAATTAAATTCTGTTACTAAAAAAGATGCCTATAAATTACCGTACATGTCAGAAATTTTGGATAATTTGAGTAATGCTTGTTATTTAAGTTCTATTGATCTATCGAAAGCTTTTTGGCAAATACCTATTCAAGAGTGTGATCGCGATAAAACAGCATTTTATATTCCATCACGCGGTTCGTTCAGGTTCGTAACTACCCCGTTTGGCCTTACTAACGCGCCTGCTACACAACAACGGTTAGTTGATATCTTATTCTATGGGCCTGAATTTGAGAATTGTGTTTTCGTTTTCTTGGACGATATTATTGTTGTTTCACCTAATTTTGATCATCACATGTCTATGCTTTTAAGAGTCCATAATAAATTAAAATCTGCTAATTTAACTATTAATTTTTCTAAATCACAATTTTTTCGCACTGAACTTAAGTATTTAGGTTATATTGTTAATTCGAATGGTCTACAAGTCGATCCTGGAAAAGTCGATGCCATTCTGAATTTTCCTGTACCGACCAACCCTAAGGAGGTCAAACGTTTTCTAGGCACTGCATCTTGGTATCGTAGGTTTGTTCCAAACTTTAGCTCAATTGCTGGACCCCTCAATAAACTTACTTCTACAAGTAAGAAGGCTAAACCCTTCATTTGGTCTAAAGAGGCGGAAGAGTCTTTTGCTAAACTAAAGGATTGTCTCGTTCAAGCTCCCATATTGTCGTGTCCTAATTATGATCTGCCCTTCGACGTTCACACAGATGCTAGCGACTATGGCGTCGGTGCTTTACTCACACAAACTACTGATGGCGTAGAACATCCTATTGCCTATATGAGTAAATCACTGTCTCCACAGGAGCGTAACTACAGCATTACTGAACGCGAAGCTTTAGCAGTCGTAGTTGCATTAGAACACTGGAGATGTTACCTAGAAACTGGTAAAAAATTTACTGTCTACACAGATCACTCAGCTCTAAAATGGTTTCTAAACCTTAACAACCCTACAGGACGGCTTGCTCGCTGGGGTGTCCGTCTCTCTGCATTTTCATTTGACATCAAACACCGTAGAGGTGCGGATAATGTTATTCCTGATGCATTGTCTCGTTCGTGTCCTATTCAGCTTAGTACTATAGATACTTCTTTAAATGTTACAAATACAACTGATGAATGGTACCTAAATATCTTTCACGGTTGTCAAAATTCTCCAACCTCATTTAAATTATTAAACTCTTATTTAACAACCTATATTTTTTACTACTTAACTAAATTATACACTTAACTAAATTATATTTCTATAACTTATACAAACATTTAACTAATTAACTTCACTACACTATAACTGTGCAACATACATAATATCTCTTGCCATTTTAATAACACCTTCTACTTGGTATTTTGAATATTGTAGTATGTACAATTATTCTTTTTGTTGTTTTAGGAGAGTCCTTTAATACTATAAAGTACTTTCTGTTAGATAGGGTCTCGGGTCATATATTTTGATGATAGACAGTTTGTTAGAAAGATGTATGTTAGAGGATGGAATGAATGGGTGAAATAACATGAATGCTAGGTAGACAGACGGATTTTACTTATATTCAGTTATAAGTAAAATCCTGGTCTTTTCGGCGGGGTACTGTAACGTTGCTAGGAACGTTAACTCTCTTCGTAAACGTTATCGTTTACGTCAGTTTAACTACCAATCGAAACCGTTAATGTTTCGTATTGGCTGGTTAAACTGTCACTAGTTTTGACGTACGTCTGAACGGCGCTCGTATAAATAAGCGTGCAATGTCACGCGCGCCCTTTTTCTATAATCTTCTTCGCCGTAGCAACACTACCAACTAACTGCGTGTTGCCACGTACATCGTTGTTCCCGCTGGGGTGAGTGTGCCAACGACTACTAACCGCTTCCAGGTATTCTGTGCATCTGGGCTCGTGAGCTATCACGAGTCACTGGCGCGGAATGCAAGCCTAGCTTGCATTCCGACCCGCTGGGATTCTGATTCCAGGTTTCTATGGTACGGCGTGGAGTGCTGACTCCATGCTCCGCTGGCGTCGGGAGTGCTGACCCCCGATCCCAGCCACGTGCTGACCGCCTTCTCCACGGTGCGGAGTGCTGACTCCGCCACGTGCACACCACCATCGTCGTCGCGGGTGCTGACCCCGGCCACGTGTGCACCGTCGTCGCGGGTGCTGACCCCGACCACGTGCTCACCACTACCATCGCAGTCGGGTGTGCTAACCCCGACCACCTCACCACCGCTGCGCAGACCACGTGCTACCATCTGCCCGGCGAGCTGTCGCCGGAGCTAGCCACGTGCATCAGCGTCGTGCCGTTCGCCTGAATCGGAGTCTCCGCAGGCCAGTGACTCGTTTGCATACCACCAGCAAACCGTACCGAGTGTAACGCGGAGGTGCAAAATAAAGCTCGTACCACGAACCTAAAACCCTGAGTTTCTCTTCTATCTCCTAACTATCTATCTGCGGCGCCTCACGCCGCACGCTTTTAAATTAAAACCAACATAACAAATAAATGAGAACAAAAACCGTTATCACTGGCCGAATGCACGGATATTGCGAAAATAAAAAATAAATAAGCAACTTGCCAACGCCTAATTGGAAAAACACTTGCTTTTTCGCTCGCACACACTGAATTAGAAAGGGAAGGACGTTTTAATCAACCGCCGTGTATTATCAAAATTTACTTTGGTTATTTATACGGAACAAGATTGCGCCCGAGGCGTTTAATTTGTGTTAAACGTTCTCCAGATTCAGTTTGAAAATGGAAATAGATTTTGGATAATTGTTTTTATTTTTAAAGAACAAAGATATTAATTGTAATTAAATATTATAACTTTAAATTTTAAAAGGTAAGGTGTTTTCATCTCGTTGGTCTATTATACGTATTATGAGAAATGTTGGTACTTCAATACATCATTATGAAAATCTAAGGATATGAAATGTGGGGCCCAGGTAGTGTCGATGGACGAGAGATAACTTCTCGTCAGTTGACACAATTATGCCGGCCTGTGTGAACCGGATATACACAGGCTGATCCCGGAACGTGACACTTATGTGGGCCACTATGGCGGGTTTAGTACCTTATGTTACGGACACCAAATCTTGGGCATAAAGTTTTATAAAATACTAGACTTCTGCTCGCGGCTTCGCCCGCGTGAAAAAGTTTTTCCGGGATAAAAATATTTTCCCGGGATAAAAAATAGCCTATGTGTTAATATCCAGGACATGATCTACCCGTGTGCCAAATTTCATCGAAATCAGTTTAGTAGTTTTTGAGTTTATTCGTTACAAACATACTTACATACAAATCTTGCCTCTATATAATATTAGTATAGACTAGCTGACCCCGCAAACCTTGTTTTGCCATCAGTTACCGACCGGGGTTAAAAGTTATTAAAAAAATAGGGTTGATCGTAGAAAGATAAAAATTTAGGGTTAAATGTATTTTTGAATGCTTTATCATAAAAAAATAAAAGATTGGCTAAAAAATTAAAAAAATTTAAGGGGTGGACCACCCTTTACATTTAGTGGTATGAAAAATAGATGTTGACCGATTCTCAGACCTAGCCGATATGCACTCAAAATTTCATGAAAATCGGTCGAGCCATTTCGGAGGAGTTTGGCAACAAACACCGCGACACGAGAATTTTGTATATTAGATACTAATTTATTTATTTTTTGTTTCAGGTAAGTGAAATATTAATACAATAGAAAGTAACGGTAAGTTAATTTTATTATACTTTAGCTTCGACCGCATAGAAAAATTTTCTGTGAATAAAAGTCTCAAAGTATTCTGAGCTAAGTTTTTTGCATTCGGTCACTTTAAAATAACAAAAAAAAATTGACGAGACTTTTATACGTAAGTAGACCTTTCACAGTTTAGGATAGATTTTACATGGGAAATATTTTTTATTCAATATAAAACGCGAAGAAAACTGAAAAAATACCCATTTTCCAACTTATTTTTTAGGAAAAATAAAAACTGAACCAATAAATAAAAAGCTATATAATTTCATGGATAATATATGTTAATGTGGGCAAGTGGGCCGGAAATGAGAACATACTTCCGGCGCTGTGACCGGCATGGCCGCCGGCGGAAATGAAAACTGCCGACAATTCCATGGCCGCTGCGCATGAAATAATTTTAGAAATAGAAAATATGGACACTACTATCATTTAAAAAATCGTAGTCATATTTCGTATATATAAGCTATTTTATTGCGTACACTTCTTTTGAGAAATACTGAAATACACGTGTAACTTCGAATACCCAGAAGTGCGCGTTTTGCAGGCTGGGGTTTGCACCCGGGACCTTCTTCTCGACAGTCTGTTCTTCCAACTAAGCTACCGCCGCTTTTCAGGAATAAATACATTAAAATATGCAATGGACCCAAAGAAGTCAACTAAAGCCTGCTTGAATAAATCATGAGGCTCTTTGAAATTCATAATCAAATGAAATTCATAAAGATATCAAAATTTTAAGATATTGCATAACATCTGAGAGCGATAGGCGTGGCTTTTTTACAACAAACCAGCTTTTTACGCGGTTCTACACACTTTACAGTACATTGTTATTAAAGTAGCCTTACTGGTGGTAGGTCTCTCATTATGTAAGAGGCCGTCTGGGTGGGTACCACCGCAATGTCTATTTCTACCGCCAAGCAACAGTGTGCATGCACTGTTGTGTTTCAGTTTGAAGGACATTGTAGCCAGTATGACTACTGGACATAATGAGACTTAACATCTTATGTCTCAGGATGACGAGCGCAGTGGAATGCCACTCAGTACTTTGTCAGTCAAGGTGCTGGATGGTGTTGCTACTGTTTATGGGTGGTCGTATCGCTTACCATCAGGCGAACGGCATGCTCGTCTCGTCATTCAATGCAATAAAAAAAAAAGCCTAGACAGGCATAATTTAGTTTAGATTAATTTTCAAAATCCGATAATAGAATAGAGATTAGGAGTTGTAAACAAACTCCTCAGCTTGTACTATAGTTTAGATGTGTAAGTGCTCATTCGCGATATAGTAGATATACCCTTGTCGCTCGCGGCTTCACCCATGTGAAAAGCCGCTAAAAAGTCTCTTAGTGACTGTAGCAATGAAGACACCAGCGCCATCTATTTAGAAATCAGAGGACAAATGATTTCTTGCTAAGGGAGCTTAGTAATTACGGAGATAAAAGTTAACCTTATGTTTATCCAGGATTTGGAATATCCGTGTGCCAAATTCCATGCAAATCCGTTCAGCGGTTTCTGCGTTTACTTTTTTTTTTATTTTGTTTTAACAAACATCCAAACATTTTCACCAACTAATTACATTACATTATTATTACTGTACTGCAGAAAGAACCCAACGTCACTGACAATCACGGAGCTGTGAAATGAAGTCGAACAGAAAAGTGTGATAGAGACGAAGCGAGCGTGCGGCACATTGACAATGAATGTTAGATGTAGGTACTATAATATTATTATGTCTACAGTTTCACAGATAATTCCCTCCGTCTCTTACTACAGTCTACAGTGGGTTTAGAATGTGGAAAAAAACGCAATTCGTAATGTCGTTTAAATTTCATGTTTGTGATTGATCGAGAGACCAATACGTCAGACACGTGTTAGTCTCTCAACCAATCCCAATATAATGAAACGGAGTCGTGTTGTATTTTTTGACACATTTTAAGCCCACTGGGTGATTAATTGCGAAAGTATTGTTCGTTTTATTTTCTATGCCTTGGTTAATCCGTATGTCGATCACTAAACATGAGTATTCCCTCGTATATACATATACGTGTTGCTCGTATAAAACCGTATAAGCCGAGTTTAAACGATCAAGTACGCGAGCTGTCAGCTCGGCGCAACTCTACCGTGAGTCGATTGTATTGGAGGCGGTATTATATTTTTAAAAGAAATAATCAAATAATTAAACATTAGTACAGGAGATTCAGTAAAGATACAATAAGCGAAAAGAGGAACTAAAAAACAGATCTAAAACCCAGAGCGCTGGATTTACGTTTACTTTAAGTACTGAAAGCAGATGGAAAAAAAGCTCTCATATAAAAAAAAACAAGTAGGCACTATAGTGCACGTACTTAGCTCTATTTTTCTGGTCTATCTTGAATGTATGGGTATCTAGACCAAGCGCATTCTAAAAACGACACGAAAAAGCCGATAATTTTTACACTAGCCACACAATTAAAAATGGCGGCAACGATCTGTAAATGTATAATTGTTTCCATACAACTATTATGAAACCAACAGTTACTTTTATTAAAAACTAAACTAATCAATGTTGTTAACCAAACCATTTTAATCTAAGACATATTCACTACTTATTATAGTGCTCATTGCTCTGCTCTTTTTCAACTCAACAATAAAAAATTAAAAATGCCGCATCCACGCCGCACAACTCCTCCATCCGTGGTAGATAACTGCCAGCATTAGTTTCACATGTTCCACTGTTGTGTGATTATTGCTGTTTTACTGTCACTACACGATACGATACGACACGATATAAATTCATACGATACGATATATCATCGAGTGTATTTTTATGACGGCGGACGATAGCCTAGTTGGGAATGGAACGGTCTGCCGAGACAATGTCCGGAGGTTCGAAACCTAAGGCACACACCTCTGACTTTTCGAAGTTATGTGTGTATTGTTTATCAATTATCGTTCGCTATAACGGTGAAGGAAAACATCGTGAGGAAACCTACATACCTGAGAATTCACGATAAGAATTTCGAGGGTATGTGAAGTCTGCCAATCCGCACTAGGCCAGCGTGGTGGACTAAGGCCTAAACCCTCTCAGTAGTAGAGGAGGCCCGTGCTCAGCAGTGGGCAGTATATAATATAGGGCTGGTATTATATATTATATTATATATATTTTTATGAAGTTATGATAAAAACAATTTAATTCACAAAAATATCTCCTATTACATACATACATAAATAAACTCACGCCTTTCTCCCATTGGGGTAGGCAGAGACTATGGAACGCCAAGTGCTACGATCCAAGCATACCTCTTTCGCTTCTTCGACAGTCATCAGTCTCTTCATACATGCTCGTCGGTTACGAGAGCTCTTTATTTGACCCTTCCACAAGAGGTCGTCAATTTGGTCCATGAAGGTGCGTCAAGGACGTCCGCGTCCGACATTACCACTTACTTTCGCGATATATCTCACTATATCTCCTATTCTTTGTCCTAAATATATATTTTTTTATCTATAACAAAATATAATTTTGATTGCCTTGTGTGATAAGACCGCCATTTGTACTTTTTCATTTTTCTTTTTGTTTTATGTACAATAAAGTGTAAATAAATAAATAAATAATACCATAATACTGCAATAAAGTATGCAATGATCCACAACGAGTACCTTGACCTTCCATTCAATAATATCTCTCAAATGCATTTTCAATACAATTGCACGAACTCCATATCACTAATTGGATTCCCTAAACGTTGGATTGGAAAACGAAACTTCAGGCTGATCCATTAATACCCCGTTCCGAACAAATAAAGTGTCTAATGGGCCGACCAGAGGACTTTTCGACGATAAAAGCCTTTCTGCGTTTCGCTCGTCGGCTAAAAGTCGGCTTAAGTCTACGTTTACCATATTTTTTGCGACTTTTATTAGTACATTTTAGCTTGATGGTAAGTCGTTCATAAGCTGTACTAAAGCCCATTATTATAATTATAATTAGGGGGTAAAAATGCGATAAATCAATGTCAGTTCTCAAAAATTATACATAGTATAACGCCTCTATCCCATAGGGATAGGCAGATATTATGGATTGCCACTGCTCGATTCTGGCACACTTCTTTCGCTTCTTCAACCTTCATCTATCTTCTCATGCACTCCCGCCGGTTCAGGGTACTTTTGACCTGGCCTTTACCTGGAAATATATCCGACGTATCCCGGCTCTAGCACCCACAATCGCCTTACATCATCATCCATCTTCTCTAAATGCCTAAAACACCATGCCATTATGCTAAGATGGTTATAAGTGGGTACTAATCAGAAAAACCCAATACCACTTCAATGCAATGCAATGCATTCAGCCCTATAGTATGTACTGTCCACTGCTGAGCACGGGCCTCCTCTACTACTGAAAGGGGTTAGGCCTTAGTCCACCACGCTGGCCTAGTGAAGTTGGCAGACTTCACATACCCTCGAAATTCTTATGGAGAATTCTCAGGTATGTAGGTTTCCTTACGATGTTTTCCTTCACCGTTAAAGCGAACGATAATTGATAAACAATACACGTGTATCTGCCAAAAGTCAGAAGTGTGTATCTTAGGTTTTGAACCTCCAGATATTAGATATTCTCGGCAGACCGTTCCATTCCCAACTAGGCTATCGTCCACTTCATACCACTTGAACCGACCTGGAATCGAACCCGGGACAGAGCAGTGGTCGTACCGCGCACGCAATACAATTACGCCACTGAAGCAATCCAAAATTTCATGTTGATATATTATAAATTGGCTTAAAGTATTTGAATTCCATAGTCCCTCAAAACAAAAAGAAATATAACCTCAATCCTTACAATGTTGAGTAATAAAGGCGCATTGTCTGTGCATCATTGTGCGGCTGACAGCGCTCTCTGCGTGTGAAGGGCGTCTGTGGACGTCTACTGGTGTTGCCAGGCTTTACGGAAGAAAAATCAGAAGAAATAAAAGTTTATTCTCTATTTTATATAATCAGTACTGTCCTTATGGCGAGGCGGTCTGCCTCCACATCCTAGGGAGATCATAAACAGCAAAGAGCATCTTGAATCAATGATCAAGTCAAGTCAATCAGACATGAGATAGACATCTATACTTAATATATAAAGCTGAAGAGTTTGTTTGTTTGTTTGTTTGAACGCGTTAATCTCAGGAACTACTGGACCGATTTTGTAAATTCTTTCACTAATAGGAAGCTACATTACTCCTGAGTGCTATAGACTACTTTTTATCTCGGAAAAACTTTTCCACGCGGGCGGAGCCGCGCGCAAAAGCTAGTATTATATAAAGCTACATTATCACCGATTAACAACTTTTTTTCACGTGGGCGGACTCGCAGGCAAAAGCTATAATAAACATTTTACTGGTGATAGGTCCCACGTATGCCAGGGGCTGTCTGAGTAGGTACCACCGTAATGTCTTTTTCTACCGCCAAGCAACAGGGTGCACTGCATTGTGTTTCGTTTTGAAGGATATTGTAGCCAGCGTAATTACTGGGAGTTATGAGACTTAACATCTTATGTCTCAGGGTGACGAGCGCAGTGGAGTGCCACGCAGTACTTTGTAATCAGAGTCCTGTGCGGCGTTGCTACTGCTTATGGGCGAGCGGCGTGATCGTCTCGTCATTCAGTAACAATAAAAAAAATGCATGTAACATGCCTGGGCCGGCCTTAGCTATTCGGACGCCCCTTTGTTCGTGTATTTTTAGGGCCTATGTTTTTTATCATGTTTCCATGCATTCTCAATTTGTTTTTGGCGTGCTCGAATTATTTTGTCACGTGCCAACACTAAGCGGCGATAGCCTAGTTGGGAGTGGAACGGACTGCCGAGACGAATATCCGCAGGGTCAAAACCCAAGGGCACGCACCTCTGACTTTTCTAAAAAGTTATGTGTGTATTATTTGTGAATTATCACTCGCTTTAAAGGTATATGAAGTCTGCCAACCCGCAATAGGCCAGCGTGGTGGACTAAGGCCTAAACCCTTTCAGTTGTAGAGGACGCCCGTGCTCAGCAGTGGGCAGTATATAATACATAGCTAGTATGGTGCCAACACTGACACTTATACCGTTGGTTCGCCATCCCTAGCCTATAGGAAAATAAAACGAATGCTAGATTAGTAGTCCATGTATGTGTGGCATAGACCAGGAAAGGAGTACCTTATGCGGCCATTACGATATGGCATTGATGGCACACAATTTCAAAGATATTGCAGAAAGGTTTTAGCTTAATAGTCAGGCCTATATGTTGTCAATATACTGGCAGATCTAATCACAAGCCTTTGATTAATTATATACCTAGATAGACACTGAACGTTTCAAACGCGTCGAAAAAAATAGAGGCCAACTGTGGTCCACTAAATGAGTTCGAGTGAATTATTTTTTGTTGTTTTTCATGGATATAATTTTCTCCCCATTTTAATAGAACCCATGTAATAACTGGTATCATTATACGCGCACACAAGGATACGCAGAATGATGCAGCGATAGCGTATGACAAAGCTGTCACGCATACTAGCTTAAGAAAAGTTGGCCTGTTTGTTTTAGTTTCATTGCAGCGCGTCACTCTATCTAGGTTTATAATTTATCAAAGTCACAGGCAAAAGGTATATAAAAAATCCTACAGGATTTCAAAATAGATCAAAATCTCTACGAAAAATTCCATTAAAGTTAATCTAATTCTGAACCGTAGCACCCCTAATGATTAGGGTTGGCACGACATGCTGTCAAAAGGGTGTGCATATATAACGAGGTCGGACCGGAAGTGTTTTATGCATGAACTTCCGCTGGCTATTCTGTAAACACGGGGTATGTTATAAAATTTTAACTATTCATTGCGTGAGTGGCAGTTTTAGAAAACAATTCTATGAATAACCGAAAAAATGTAATGATCCATATGAAGATAGCGCCAAGCCTTTTCCGGGTAGGCAGAAGGGTCACTAACCCACATTTTTTGCGTGCTCGTCAGTGACCCCGTTGCACCTGATGGTAAGAAGAATGGGATACAATTTTTTATTTTTTTTAAATCGGCACAATTATGCCGGCCTGTGTGAACCGGATAGGCACAGGCTGATCACGGAACGGATTTTAATACCTGGTGTACGATGGTTGCTATCCGGGTGGATACTGGATACAACTTTGAGTATTTTACTCAAAGGGATACAAAATATCGTACCACCAGCTAAAACAATATTTCGGCTCCTAAGTTCCATGTATGACCATTTACAGCCACAATATTAGACTCCAATTTGATGAAAATAAACTTAGAAACATTTCGTGTATTAGTTACACTTCTACTTACCATGCAAGGACACTGGCATCAGCCTTCGAATATCAGGAAATCTAACCTTTCGAAATCAACATAATTTTTTTACCGGATAAAAACAAAGCCTAATCCCGGATCGCTTTGAACCCAGCACTCAGCAGTTTTCGACACCACACAAGGGTCCCTCAACGCGACCTCTCGGGACTCTCAAGAGGTCACTCTAGCGTGAAATGCCACTTCCTTTATTAAAGTAATTTGTTCGTCGACAAAGGATTGGTTTAAGAAATTTGTTTTGATAGGATGGTTGGAATCGATGGGATTTGAATCCTCAGGTGTTCGATTTACAGGATATTTTTACAATTACAGTAAACTAGCTTTTGCGTGCGGCGTCACCAGCGTGAAAATATTTTAATTTTTTAAAATTTTATATCCTTCCCAGAGTCGCAGGCTATCTTTATACATAATTTCATCTAATTTGGTTCAGTGGTTCAGCACAACAAACAGATGGGCATAGATTGTGAATAAATATATAGGGAAAATTGGCGGCAGAAAACTTTAGACTGATATTCGTGGAAGATGTAGGTATCTACATAATATGTATCAAGTAATCAGGTGCAGAAAGCTCCATGTACAGGACGGGCTCTAGCTAATCAGGCTCCCCGGGCGAAAAAAAATCTTGCGCCCCTTTTTCCAGCGACATTTTTTTTATTTCCCATTGGCCCTCGCCCTCCTTAGGACCCCGGGCAACCGCCCGCCCCGCCCTACCCTAAGGCCGGCAATGGCCATGTAGATCTTTGTAATTCAAAGTTCTTAGATGTTACTACTGTTTACAGGTGCTATGTTTTTCACTTGACCACTGAAAATCAGCGTTGCGTTGTATTTACATCACAACATTATGTTGAGTGGTCACCTACCTGTCACAGCCACGACTAGCCATAGTTATTTTATTACCCCGACAAAAAACCGGGGTGTTATAAGTTTAGGGTGTGAATGTGTGTATCTGTGTATCTGTATGTCTGTCTATGGCATCGTAGCTCTCAAACGAATGGACCAATCTTGACGCCGTTTTTTTTGTTTGAAAGCTGATATGATCGCGATGGTTCTTAGCTATAATTTATGAAGATCTGTTTAGGCGTTTGAACATTATCGGCTCATTTCCAATTTAAAAAGCCCGATTGAATTTAAATTTGATGTACGGTGACTTCGGCAATATTTTTAAACATGAGTGGATGCGGCAGCATCAAGTAGTCTGCGGGATACCCAACTCCTTAGCAACTTATAGCAGATATAGCGTGCTTGGGCTCATAAGGATGGTCTCATCGAGTAGGTGTTAGCTAGTTGATTATCAAGGCCCCATGATGGAAAATAAAATCATTTAAAAGTTTGACTTAAAAAATTATTAAAATTAAAATAAATCCCGACACAAAAATCTCTAAAACTTAAAACAATAAAAGTTTCTTTGTCGTTTAAGTACCTAGTAATATTTTGAGCCATACTGTCATCAAGTGCCTATTTCGCTTTTCGATGTTATGCCTTAAAAAAAATACGTCTAATTAAGCAACTCAAAAACATATATTCAAAGTATTCATTAACATTATCCCACTGCGACAATCGAATCTACGAAGTCTCCGCACTCTCAAAGGTCGTCAAAAATCTAGACAAAGACGCACTAGTTTAGCTTATATAAGACGTACGTGCTCCCAATATACTAGTTGGTTAGAAGCTAGACGATTTTCTTGGAAATTCGTATTGGATTTTACTTTTACATCCCAATAGACCTTTGTTTTTAAGTTGTGAATTTTTGTGCTAATTCTCAAGGATTTGTGCCAGATGTTGTAATCTCGAATGGAGAAATAAATCCTACGAATACTCTACTGCCACTACGACTCCGGAGCCAGGATCGACACGCATTATAACACTGAGTGCTGAAGTTTTTGGGAATGTATTATCTGCAATATAATCTTATCTTATTTTACTAATATTATAAAGGCGAAAGTTTGTGAATATCTTTGGATGTTTGGAAGTTTGTATGTTTGTTAGAAGTAAACTCAGAAACAGCTGTAGTGACTTGGATGAAAGGAGATGTCCGCTTTTTGTGTGGGTGATGGGCCTTAATATCTAACCAGGCTCAAACTTTAGGTATATTAAAGGGGCAAAATCTGGAACTTAGATCCATTAAAAAAAATATTTTAGTGGATCTAGCTACACAAAATTACATATATATCAAAATCGGAGGTCTTTAAAATTAAACGATTTGTTGCAAAAGGCTAGTTTTCAGGAGTTCTATCCAAATAAATATAAACTGTCTTGGTTAGAATTTCAGGCCCGTTTTTGGACATGTCCTTTAGCACACAGATTAGATCCTATCCTGGATTAACACATATGCTACTTTTTATCCCAGTAATTTGCACCCGTGGTATATAATGGGATTTTTAAACAGATGACGCTGGCGTCGTTATGGTGGCGCTATGCAATCAGCCCTGTATTATATACTGCCTACTGCTGAGCACGGGCCTCCTCTACTATTGAGAGGGGTTAGGCTTTAGTCCACCACGCTGGCCTAGTGCGGTTTGGCAGACTTCACATACCCTCGAGATTCTTATGGAGAATTCTCAGGTATGTAGGTTTCCTCACGATGTTTTCCTTCGCCGTTAAAGCGAACGATAATTGATAAACAATACACACATAACTTCGAAAAGTCAGAGGTGTGTGCCTTGGGTTTTGAACCGCCGGACATTGCCTCGGCAGACCGTTCCATTCCCAAGTAGGCTATCGTCCACTTAACACTGGCGCTTAAAACTTAATGGTGGCGCTATACATCGCCACAATGTATTAAGGACTTTTGCAGCGAGAAGGCTTTTCACGCGGGCGAAGCCGCGAGCTACGCCTAGTAATATTATAAAGAGGTGAAATTTGGAACTACTATATCTTTGGAACTACTGAACTAATTTCTGAAATTTGGTAAGAAGATAGTTTGACATCCTGGGAAGGTTTTAAGCTATTTAACGCGGGTAAATATAAAGCGGAACTTTTATCCGCAAAATCTTTATTACTCGGGCGAAGACGCTAACAAAAGATAGTTTTTCTATTAAGGCCCCCACTGCTTGATTTTGCTTTATGATCATGATCCTTGCCATAACATACTATCATGCTGCTCTCTTTATGGTAAACGATACGGCCATAAAAAGTTGCACCATCATACAGAATTTTGAATTACAAATTACTGCGTGGCACTCCACTGTTTCATAATTTGCAGCAATTATACTATGCTAATTATATTATGCGGTAGAAAAAGACATTACGGTAGTACCTACTATCTACCCAGACGGATTCTCGCATAAGATAAACTGCTGTACTATCAGTGGAGTGCTCTAAGTTAATTTTATCTAAGGAATGAAAACACGAACGGAACCGCGAGCGTAAACTAGTCATTACCATAAAATCAAGAAACCAGCCTCTCAACATTCGCTTACAATTTGAAAATACTGACTTCTATTGTTTGGAAACTTAGTCGACGAATAGTTCCGGAGCGGTTGCCATGGCGACCAAGCGCAGAACTTCCAGAAACTTGCAGCGGTTCGCTCGAACTAGTAAGAATAATATAAAACAATTTGGAATCTCAGAAATAAGTTTATGTTGAGTTAAACGGTTAAGTAGCGTGTTCACCAGTTTTGCCAACAGTGAAAACAATTATTTACGTTATTTACGAATAATTCATTTTCAGTCATTGATTCTACTTTCCTTACCTCTCGATCCTTTTACCCTATAAAGTCGTTGTACCCTGTTTTGCCAATAACATATACATACTTAGGGCTATCTTAGGGGCCGTAGTTTCCTCCGTGATCAGGTAAATTTAATAATCTTATTACGCTGGACGTGCGCACAGCGCCTTCGCCTCGCTGTGAGTTCGCTTGCAATTCACCAGTGTGATAAGACCATTAACAGTACTTGGTCACGGATGAAACGGCCCCTACTATAGTATATTATGTAAGTAGTACATATTATTGGCAAAACAGGTACAACATTTAAGGGTAAAAGGAACGAGAGTTAGATACACGTTGCTATCTATACTTCCATCAGTGTCACCAAAAGTAAAACGACTCGTTTTGATCGTTTACTTATTTTTCAAATCTCGGAATAAAATATTAATTGTAATGCGGAAGCTGTATTTAATTTTCTAGTTGATCTACCAAAGAAGCGAATTTAAAATTTAAAAAATATAATAATAAGTTGTTCAAGAATATTAAAATTATGTGCAAATATCCGTTCCGCTTTTCGTTCGTTGTACAAGCGCCCTAACAGCTGGAAGTTATAGTTTAAACTATGGTTAAGTTACGCTGATATCGCGTCGCAAGTTTATCTGCAATGTGGATCTCGCAACTTGATACTTTTCTTAGAATCCTTACTTTCATCAGAGGTCGACTTAAAGCATCGATTTCAAACCTCAGAGTCATGTTTTCCACACACACACACACACACACACACACACACACACACACACACACACAGACAAACTCACACCTTTTATCCCCAAAGAGGAGGCAAAGGAGCAATTAATGTACCTACTTTTTGCCGTGCAAATTCCGTCCCATGATGTGATAGAGGCCGAGCCTATCGCCATATCGGACACCAATTCTAGAATCCGGGCTGATACTGAATAAAAAAGCCCAATATCACTTTTCCTGACCCGGGAATCGAACCCCAGGCGTCAACACTGCGGTCATTCAGAAATAGATCTACGCCACCGTGGCTGTCATGTATTCCACCTTTCCAAAACGATTATTTAAGACAACATTTTGCTCACGAATCCGGCTCTATTTTTTTTAAATAAAAGTGTGTGCGCTTTACCGGAAAATTCACAATATGAATTTTATTTCCGGCCAAGTTATAACACAGTCGAAGCCACAAAAAGAGCTAGTCAACATTAAATCGTAATGTATTCAGCCAATACATCCCGCAGGCAATGATTTAACCTGATTACGCTCATGCCGCCCCGCAGCGGAGAGATAAGCTTTTACATACATAACAGCTGAATTTACAATCTACATTACACTTTAGGCGCCACGCAAACGTTATCAACTTATTGCTGATACTACATTATAAACTGACAATAAGTTGCTGAACAACTGTCGACATGATAGTGTTGCTCATCAGGCGTAGAAAAGTCAGTATTATGATCGTTTACTTCTTTTTTATACGGCCATGGCAAAGTGACCCCACTGTACCTGATAAGCGAAGTGGGGTCCAGATGATTACTTACTTCTTACCTTACTTATCTTATATATGTTTGTATAAATGTTTGGATGTTCGTTAAGAATAAAAACCGCATCGAAATCGGTACATTCGTACAGATATACAGATACACACCTTAAACTTATAACACCCCTCTTTTTCCGTCAAGGATTAAAAAAAAGTAAACCCAGAAACCGTTGTACGGATTTGACCATGGATAGACCATTTTCTGGATTAGCTTACTTTTTCCCGAATAGTTTTAATTTGGTAAATAGATGGGGTTGGCGTCGTAAAAATGGCGCTACGGATACCAATAATACCGGCACGCTATGGTGGCCGATTTGACGTTTGTACGCTCATCAAGTTTCATATTAATTCACAACCACGTTGAAAGAATGGCTGTAAATTATTGTCAATAGTGACGTGCAGTAAAATTTAGGGAGTGTGTTATTTTACGACACAATTCGGCATTTGTTTTTCGAATTTGATTTTTGGAATATTAAATCTAATACGATCATCACTTATAGGATCGCTGGCCAGCACAACTTCTACCTTCGGCAAAATCGCGTCAAAGCTCAATGCAAAATATCATTGCAATATTCGGTTCGTTGCGATATATTTAGTAAACATTTTTATTTTCTTTTTAATCAGCTGCTCCTTGCAATACTAGTATTATATCTAGATATAATCCTATAGATGAGAATAATCCTATAGATGAATCTAAAAACCTATAGATGAGACTCGTATTTGATTATATTTTTTTCGATAATGAATTGAGATTTCACCTCGCTATTTTAATGTCAAAACGGCCATCTTGGCTTGCCGGTATTATAGTGATTTAGGGTCTTTTCAAGCGGGCATAGCCGCGATCAATACCTAGTACCACAAACTTCAATCAAGTAGGAAGCAATTTTTCTATAATCCAAGGCTAAGAACTTGCTGACGTAAAAAAATCCTTGTGCACTTAGGAAATTGAAGTCCACAAATTTTTTTATTCTCTAATTCTTTCCTGTTTCCTTATTCCTTCTTCGGCAATGATGCGATCACTTTGATTTGACCTTATGGACAGAATCTTACCAAAACATTTCGGGAATAATTTGATCAGTATATCTTTCATTCTCAAATTATTTAGCTAAAAGGAACAAAGGTTTCGAGAAGTACGTAGTAGATTTCATTTCTAGATGGTTTAGTGGTAACATATGCTATAGATCGAGACGTACTGTGTTCGAATCGTAGGTTAGCAAAAAAATTGTATATAGGGTTATTCTAACAGGATTTTCCAGGGATTAAGTATTCCAGAGTGGTAGATGTTATGGGAACGACCGATCATAAAAAATAAGCGAAATCCGTTCCGCCACATGCTTGACAAAAAAAGCATTTTGCGCAGATCTTAAATTGAAGTAGAACACATTAGTAAACAAACTTTTATAAACGGTCACGGCAAAGTAACCCCCGTCCCCACTGCACCTGATGTTAAGTGGAGAGGAGTCTAGGTAGTCGAGTAGTCAGTTAGTAGTCAGACTATCTAGAGATGATTATCCCTCACCACAATTATGCCGGCCTGTTTTAATAATACAGTGATAAAACAAAAATCAATTTAATTTCTCTTTACTAATATTTATTGGTTAACTAAGAACGTATTTTAAAAACATAGAAGAAATGAGAACCTCCTTCTTTAAGTCAGTAAACATTAATTTTCTCCTTTAAAATCGAATCTAAATATGTCTCAGCTCCCGCCGAACCAATGAGGCGGTCCTGAATAAATCTCGCATAATAAACACATTGATTGGCTCCATATTGTTTCGTTCTAAAAGTCTCTTGAATCCTAAAGTACCTATTGTATCTTTTATATCATAGAGGTCAAAATCTTCAACTTTTAAATACGAAGAGATATCAGTTTACGAACGTCAGTGAGATAGCCCTGCGGATTAGCAAGCTGAAGTGGCAGTGGGCAGGGCACATAGTTCGAAGAACTGATGGCAGATGGGGCAAAAAAGTTCTCGAGTGGAGGCCACGTACTGGCAAGCGCAGCGTCTGCCGTCCACCTGGAAGATGGACAGGTGACTTGATAAAGGTCGCAGGAGCGCACTGGATGCGGGCCGCTTTTGACAGGTCCGTCTGGAAATCTTTGGGGGAGGCCTATGTTCAGCAGTGGACGTTGTATGGCTGATGATGATGATGATGATGATCAGTTTTTATTCCTTTTGACTAACGGAAGACTTTTCGTATCTTAACGCTTATCAATATTGTGTCATACAAGTTTTTGCAATCGGTCCCTCAAAAAACTTTTGCCGGAATAAAAGATCTACTGAGCCCTTCTGGGATCAAAAGATATGCTTTTTATCTAAATACCAGATGAATCTGGATACTCTACTTAAAGGATAGTACCAGGAAAAACGACAAGGGCTATCCTCTTTTGTGGGTTTTTTTTATGATGGCACGGCATGGTGACCCTACTGCACCTGATGGTAACTGGAGAGTCCTAGTTTCGACTAATAAGAGATGATCATCTCGTCAGTCGACACAATTATGCCGGCAGGTTTGAAACTGGTTATACTCAGGCTGATCAGGGAACGACCGACTGGAGTGCTGAGGTCTCGGATTCGATCCCCGGGTCGGTCAAATTGACATTGGGTTTTTCTACTCACTATCAGCCCGGAGTGTGGAATTTGTGTCCGATATAGCGATAGGCTCGCCCCCTATCACATCGTGTGACGAAATACGCACGACGTAAAGTGGGAGCATTAGTCGCGCTTCTGCCTACCCCTTCAGCGATACAAGGCGTGAGTGTGTGTATGTGTCTGTCAAATAAAATTTACTTGACTCTTGTGAAACATGCCCTAAATGTCAATATAATCGATACAGTAGTACTTAAAAATTATAAACCGATGAAACTAGCCCCTCGTCGTCAAAATGATAAAAACGTACTCTTCTCAAGTCCTTGTAATAAGAAATAACATTACTTTGTGGCTCAAGTTTACAAGCTCTTGAATAGCGCAGTCGCACTCAGGATTTCCGGACGGAATGGCAAATTCCAGATAAAATCGACTTGCAAGTTTGTATAAATGTAACGTAGGGCTGTGGGTACCGGGACTTTCCGGTTTTTTTTTAAAGAAAACCAAGTGAGTGGTGAGCTGGACGTGTATGTGAAGTCCATAAAAATTATAATCAGTGATTTACTATGCATAAATTACGTTACATTTAACAATTGTTTTTCAGCTAGCAAAATGGTTAAGTCCAGGATTCGATCCCTAAGTTGAACAAACGAATCCTTGTAGATTCGTAACGGTTGATGGAATGTGTTTCATTAGGCTCGTTAAAAAAATACCTACATAATTATATTCAATTGGCATATATTCGTTTGACCACACTGTAATCTGATTTTATTACAGTGCGTATGTACCGAGTCACTTGGGCTAGCATTCTACCTGTGTCTCAGATAATTGAAATTAAGTTTTATGAAATAAGCAAATTGCCAAAGCTTCTTCTACTCTCCAATTTTACTTTCCTTTTATTAGAGGTTGACAGAGGACTTACGACCCTCTTAAATGTAATAAATGTAGTACGAAATAAAGCTATGAAATTTAATAAATATAGCTTCTAATAAAGTAGGATTCTCGAAACCGGGTTTCCCAGACATATGTTTTGTTTCAAAATACCGACGAAATTCAAAGGTTACTTTATTGTATTAGAATAGGGTTGTCAATACCGGGATTTTCTAGACGAGGGTCTCATACATACACAAAATTGTGTAATAGTGTTGACTTTCATATTTATGAACCCAATATACATATTTTATGTAAAGAATTTATGTGTTGACTTGAAAGTTTATGAATAAATATAACGCCACTTAATAGGGTTGACACTGTCTAAAGTTACACTGTTTAAAGTTTACCGACGTAGGTTTTTTTTTATGGCATTAAATGACGAGATGAGCATGCCGTTTGCCTGATGGTAAGCGATACGACCGCCCATAAACAGTAGTATAACACCATACAGCACCTTGAGTTACAAAGTACTCTGTGACATTCCACTGCTCTCACCATCCTGAGACATAAGATGTTAAGTCTCATTATGTCCAGTAGTTACACTGGCTACAATGTCCTTCAAACCGACACACAACAGTGCATGCACACTGCTGCTTGGTGGTGGAAATAGACATTGCGGTGGTACCCACCCAGACGGACTCTTACATATGAGAGACCTACCACCAGTCTAAAGGTTGTCTCCAGGTTGGGGAAAACAAGTAAGTTTTTTATATGAATTTTGTAAAAACCATGTTCTTAGACTTTCATACAACTGAACAAACAGTTTTTAACTTGAATATATTTTCGGAGAAAGAAAATTTAAGCTATAAGTTACATTGAAATGGAATATACTACCTTTATAATGAAATATAATATTATCGTCTATTTAGTTTAATGGTAAATAATGTACAGTGAAAATTAAAGGTGCTAGATTTGATTACCTGGTCGGATATATATTTATTTAACTTTATATACAAACATATAACTACCTACGTAGACGGATTTAATGCATAATGACATAATGTGCCTAGGTTAGGATTTATTAGAGGAAATTATTAGCGTCAGGTAGACAGCAATCGTAAAAACTTAAAGAAATCCTTTCTGAAGCTCTCTAAAGTAAGTCTAATCTAAAATGAGACGGGAACAGAGACATAACTTAATAACAAAGGCTTGCAATTATATTTCTACGCAATGTATGTTATCCGTAAGTGGAACAATAGTACGTTAAGTATAAATCTAATATTTACAGACCATTTGCAGTTGGATATAGAGGCCAATAAATTTAACATAAAATACTGAAAAATACATGATATTTATGATATAATCATTATTTATGATCTAGTCGTAATCCACGACAACAGGACCTAATATCAAATTACTATCATCTCCCTGACCTATTACGAAAATCATTTTATATTAAAATGTAATTATTAGGTAATAATATAATCTCTCGTACCAAAAATGTTCCACTAAAAACGAGTAGCATTATTTATCCTGTATATCCTGTAGCGACGATAGCCAAGTTGGGAATGGAACGGTCTGCCGAGACAATGTCCGCAGGTTCAAAACCCAAGGCACACACCTCTGAATTTTCGAAGTTACGTGTGTATTGTTTATCAATTATCGTTCGCTTTAACGGTGAAGGAAAACATCGTGAGGAAACCTACATACCTGAGAATTCTCCATAAGAATCTCGAGGGTATGTGAAGTCTGCCAACCCGCACTAGGCCAGCGTGGTGGACTAAGGCCTAACCCCTCTCAGTAGTAGAGGAGGCCTGTGCTCAGCAGTGGGCAATATATAATACAGGGCTGATGATGATGATGATGATCCTTGGTATGGACATTCGCTATGATCTGAATCCAAGGAATCATATCGACGGCGTTATATCTGCCACATCTCGCAGGGTTGGATTCCTGAACAAGGTGCGTTGCTTTTTCACGCCCGGTCATAGAATACTTTGGACTTCATAGCACTGCGTGGCACTCCAGGGCGCTTGTCTCGCTGAAACATATTAATATGTTAGATCTCATATTTCCTATCAGAGACCTACCACCAGTAGAGATAAACTGATACATACATTTATTACACATGTATGTATATTGTATACATAATAACTATGTCATTGACCCGCTATATTCGATAGAGGACCAATATGTAAAACTGAAGGATAATAGAACCAATGCTTACATGAATATATTGAAAATCACATTATAATATGTGATAGGGCTGCCAATACCGTGATCCGGGCTGTAATGTAAATTCCGTATTATACCACACGAGATATGGAAATTTATGAAAACTTTTTATATCCTGGTGTAATAAGGTTGTCGGTGGTACAAAGATTTTAAAATGCACTTGAGGATTACGTAACAGATAATATAGTAGATAAAGTTTTCGTTTTATAAAAGTATTAAATCGTATGTGAAAAATATTTAATGTGTGTAGTAGTAGCTGAATAAAATCAAAATTTCAAATCACCTATATACGCTGGTTGGTATTGTTATAATGTATTGGCATTATGCACTGTGCATTGTCTATTATGCTAAACAACACAACTCCTTTTCCCAATCCTTCCTTATTCACTCAAGCTTGAAGTATCAAGTTTGGATATGGAACGGGCGCTGGCACAAAATTAAAAAATATACCAAGGACATAAACAATTTCTATTGTCCTTGGTTAATTATCCGTCAATTATATTTGACCCACTTGCCATCCACCTGCCGTCGCATCACCACTACTTCTGAAGACCGCAAGAACCGGGATCCCGGGGAAGCATCCGAAACAGGCAGGTCACCGCGCCGCAGTAAGTCCTTTAATTTTGTTCCCGTGTACCTTGTTTGTTGTCACCGCATATACAGTAACACTGCCAGTGCACAAAAAACCGCCTATTTATACAGTCCACTATAACCGTCAAAATTTCAAATTGTGGGGTTTTAACCACCATCATTTTTTGGTCCGTTCGAACCGCGATATATTGCATTGTGCAAAGTATCAAACGCATATTTGCCCCGATTTTACAATCCCGCTAAATCACGTATGTGAATTTTGTGCTGGTCACGAAATAAAGTCTGTCAAGTTTTCGTGCGCTTTTATAGTGTTTAAAACTTTATTTTCCGCTTTGACAGACTTATTTCGTCGTATTTATATTAAAATAAATTATTACCGCAACATCAGTGCAAAAATATTGAAATATACGTGTATTATATTTTTTTTCGAAAGTCGAGGGTAGATTTGTGATAGTGTCTGTAGTGTTTAAATAACCAAAATTAAACTGTTATAAAGTGACTACAGTGTTTTTACAAGGATTGTACCGCTTAAAGGTTGGTAAAATCACTTATAATATATTGTTTTAACTTGTGGAGGTCATTTGAGTAGGTCTATACTATGGCTAAAAAACAGTTGGAATCTGTTTCCCAAAAATTTCAAGTTGCGATTGACATCGAAAACAATCAGCTTAGGGTGTATCAGGCCAAGAGAGATGCACTTTTTCAACGTATGCAGTACATATACGACAAGTCAAACGACTTAAATGATCAAAGTAAATATAAACTATTTCTTTCAACTGCGTCTGGTATAGATAACTTGCGCAAAGAGTTTGAGACTGTATTAGACGAATATAATTTACTTTTTTTAAAGTTAAATCCAACCGCTACTATTAGTTACCAGTCATTTATTTCCTTTGATGAGTTGTACTGCCATGTAAAGCAAGTTTTGTCGGAATTAACCGAACAGAACAAATCATGCAATGAAAATAGTGCACAACCTCAACGCTCAAAAAAGTACCTCCCACCAATTGATTTGGTTTCTTTCTCAGGGGATGTTCGTACCTGGCCTATATTTTACCAACAATTTAAATCTGTGGTTCACGATAATTTAGATTTGTCAGACGGGGACAAGGTTCAATATTTGGTAGGCAAGTTGTCAGGCCCCGCTTTAACCGTTTGTTCCGGATTGGCACCTACCGAAGAAAATTATTTAATTATTTGGAATGCTCTAGTTGACAAATATGATGACCCGCGGTCTTTAGGTAATTCTTACCTGAACCAAATATTAAATTTCAAACAAATAAATAATAACAGCGGAACTAATTTAGAGTCATTTATAATAAATTTTGATTCAGCGGTTCAGGCCTTTAAACAATTAAAAATAAATGACTTGTCTGATTTTATATTTTTACATCTCGCTTTAGAAAAGTTAGATTCCGATACTGTTCATTTGTTTGATATTATGCACCGCAAAGACAAAATACCTTCTTATAAGGATCTTATAACATTTGTGAAGGAGCAAAGTAAATCTTTATCACGTTCAAATGGAAAGCCTGCTGTCACCTCAAAGGTTACTGCCCATAATAAAAAGAATACACTGCCGCAGATTAAATATACAAAATCTTTTGTCAATACTGATACGGGGTGTAGTTCTGGTGGTAAGTTAAGGTGTGATACTACTACTTATAATACAAATAAATGTACTTTATGCAACAGCAGCCATGAACATCTTTATAAGTGCCCTTCTTTTATAAAATTGACTCCGCTCCAAAGGTTTAATTTTATTAAAACAAATTCATTTTGTATCAACTGTTTAAGCATTAAGCATAAAGTTTCTGTATGCAATTCTAAAGGTAGGTGTTCAAGTTGTTCTGGCAAACATCATTCACTTTTGCATTTTAAGCAACCCGCTAAGTCAAAAAAATATAATGATGTGGTCACTTATGACACATCTCGCTCCGCTCACACTGAGGTTCTCGACCCCGCTACCGCGAGTGGCTCTGTGTGTAATTCAAAAACGCCCGAGTCACAAAATATCGCATCCGCTACTCTCAACTCTGCGTGCAGTACGCACCATGTAGACTCACCGCATTTAAATAAGAGCAACCCATCAGTGTGCACTATGTCTTGTGATAGTGTTGATCGTTTACATAAAACTACTTTATTAGGTACCGCTAAAGTTAAATATGTAGATAAATATAATCACATTCATTATTTGAGATGCTTAGTGGACGCTGGCTCTCAAAGTGACTATATTACTGCTGATTGTTGTATGCGCTTAGCGCTGAATGTACATAATCAAACCCGCTTTTCTGAGGTCCAAGGTATAGGAGGGATGAAACAAAAAATTTTAGGTGTTACCAATGTTTCATTTACATCTCGCTTCGACAACGGGCATGCGTATAATGTCGAACCTTTGGTCGTGAACGAAATAACGTCACAACTCCCGGACGCTCGCGTAAATCTTGGGTCTTTAAAACATCTTAGTATGTTGCCGCTAGCTGATGATTCTTTCTTTGAACCCGGCCCGATTGATATGTTGCTGGGTGTAAATATTTATTGTAAAATTTTGTTATTCGACAAAGTTGTTGGAGACCCCTCTGCCTTTGAGACTTCTTTAGGATATTTGATCATGGGTGACGCGCCTATTGTATCCCCTCCCGCTCCCCGCAACTTTTGTGCCTTCACTAAGGAACCTCTTAATAACTTAGTTGAGAGGTTCTGGTCTACAGAGGAGCTGCCTTCTCGAAGGTTTTTGAGTCCTGATGATCAAGCGTGTGAGCAAATCTACAACTCCACTACCAAACGCCTTCGGGACGGTAGCTACTCAGTCAGTCTCCCATTTAGGGAAGATCCGCAAAAGTTAGGAAATTCTTACGTCACCGCTAAAAGGAGGTTTTTACTTCTCGAACGAAGGTTCGCGAAATCACCTGACCTTCGTGAACAATACAATGACATAATTAATGATTATTTGCAAAGGGGTATTATGTCGCGCGTCCCTCAGGAGGAATATCATTTACCTGGTTATATTATACCGCACCATCCTGTGATACGTAAGGATAAACCTACGACACAGGTTCGTATTGTCCTCGATGCCAGCGCTGACACCGATTCAGGGCTGTCACTCAACGACATTCTCCATACAGGGGACAATTTACAAGCTGATATCTTTGACATTCTTCTGAATGTTCGTATATTTCGTATTGCATTTTCGGCCGATGTAAGGCAAATGTATTTGTGTATTTCGATGCACCCACCGCACCGCAGGTATCAGCGTGTTTTGTATCGGTTTGCCCCTGATGACCCAATCGAAATGTTCCATTTTAACCGCGTCGCCTTCGGCCTGCGTTCTTCGCCATACCTGGCCATACGCACTTTGCGTCAACTTGCTAGTGACGAGCGCGGGAATTGGCCAACTGCGGCTGCCATCGTCGAGAGGGATGTGTACATGGACGACCTGGCCTCATCTGCTTCATCCTTAGGTGAAGCTGTATTGATGGCTCAGGATTTGATACATCTCTTTAAGGCTGGTGGGTTCGATTTAGTGAAATGGACTAGCAACTCTTCAGAGTTGCTACGACACATTCCTGCGTCTCACCGCCTTTCGGAGTCCATATCTTTCGACGATGACAGTGCGCTTAAGATTTTGGGTCTTCGGTGGCTTCCCGCATCTGATAATTTTGTTTTCGCAACCGCTGTTCCACCGACACTTTGCACTAAGCGTATAATTCTTTCAGTAACCGCACGTTTGTATGATGTTTTAGGATTGGTGGGACCAGTCATTCTTTTCGCTAAGTTGTTAATAAAAGAGTTATGGCTTCAAAAGGTTGATTGGGATGAAGTACCATCCTCACGCATAGTTAACATTTGGAAAAAATATTTATCCGAGTTACCTTTGATTTCTAGTCTTAAATTTCCGCGTCATATGGGCATTGAAGACGGCTCAGAGATATCGCTGGTTGCATTTTCTGATGCAAGTCAGCAAGCGTATGGTTGCGTAATTTACCTACACGTCGTTAACGGCGATCAACCTCCGCTCGTCTCGCTCGTGTGTTCGAAGTCTCGAGTCGCACCTGTAAAACCCACAATAACTTTAGCTAGGCTTGAACTCAACGGTTTGGTGTTACTTGCGAAATTAGTGCGCGCTGTTTATATTAACTTGTCGAAAAGATGTACTATACAAAACGTATCCGCATTTTCTGATTCAGAAGTTGCACTCTGTTGGGTTAGCTCTTCGCCGCACCGGTTTGGCACCTATGTAGCTAATAGAATCTCGGAAGTGCAGACTACTATGCCTTCTGGGGAGTTATATCATGTGCCTGGGTCTCAGAATCCTGCTGACTTTGTATCCCGCGGTATGTTACCCTCTCAACTTTCTGGTAACCAATTGTGGTTTCAGGGCCCTCCATGGTTGTGTTCGCCGCGCCAAGAGTGGCCAATTCGCAAATTTTCCTCGAATATATCCAACTTACCAGAAGAAAAAACAGTTTCGCATGTTGCAACAAAGTCAGAGGAACATTTTTTAATAACTCTTAGTTCAAAATTTTCTTGTTGGAACAGGTTTTTGAGATCCACGGCATATATTTTAAAGTTTTTGAAACTTATTCCGCGCTCTAATGTCATAACGGCTGGAGATCTTGACGCCGCAGAGTTGAGGGTGGTGCAAGCGATACAACATACTTATTTTGTTGATGACTTGCACAGTATACAGAATAACAAAGTTTGTTCTCCCGCACTTCGGAAATTATTTCCTTTTGTTTCTGGGGGTATTCTTCGGGTAGGTGGTCGCTTGTCGCAATCCTCCCTGGAATACTCTCAGAAGCATCCCGCATTGCTGCCTAAAAGCGGACACATTGTCGAAATGTTGGTTGATTGGTGCCATCGTAACAACGCACATGCTGGTCCTCAACTACTAATGTCAATTTTACGTCATAAGTTTTGGATTTTATCCGCTAGACGTCTGATCCGCAAACGTATTTACAGTTGTCGTAACTGTTTCCGCACTAATCCAAAACCTACCTTTCCCGCTATGTCAGATTTACCGAAGTGTCGTTTAGAGGCGTGTAAGGCTTTTACACATACCGGCGTCGATTACGCGGGCCCTCTGTACATAACATTAGCTAGGAAACGAGGTGTGCGTAGTCAGAAAGCATACTTGTGCATTTTTATATGCCTTGTGACAAAAGCGATTCACATCGAACTATCCTCTGATTTAAGCTCCGCTTCCTTTCTAGATGCGCTTAAAAGATTTTTATCTAGACGTGGCCCTTGTCAGTTTATTTATAGCGACAACGGTACGAATTTCATCGCATCTAAGGCCAACTTGAATGACCTTCACAAGTTCCTAACATCTGACGATTATTATAGGGTTTTTTGCGAGGAACTTTCTAAGCATCGAATAACCTGGCGTACTAATCCTCCCACTGCTAGTCATTTTGGTGGTATTTGGGAATCAAACATTAAATGTATAAAGTCTTTGTTGTTCCGCGTAATTGGTAAGCAAATATTAACTTATGAAGAGATGCTCACAGTCCTCACTCAGATCGAGGCTGTGTTAAATAGTCGCCCATTATATTGTTTAAGCTCTGATCCATCAGAGCCTTCCGCATTAACTCCGTCTCACTTTCTTACCACTACGCCACTGGTGTTCTTGCCCGCACCTGATTTAACTGGGAGCCACACCAGACTTACGACCCGCTTCTCTCTAATGGATTCGCTTGTTCAGTCATTCTGGAAACGTTTCCGTGCTGAATATCTTCACACTTTACAAACTCGTGAGAAATGGAATACTCCCAGCAGTCCATTGCGGGTAGGAACTGTTGTTCTATTAAATGTCGATAACGCTCCGCCTCTCCAGTGGCCTTTAGGCATCATTACCAAGTTGTACTCTGGCAAGGATGGTGTAATTCGCGTAGTTCAAGTAAAGACTAAAACTGGTATATATGATCGTCCTGTTGTACGGCTTTGTCCTTTGCCTGTACAGTAGAGAGATAGTGTAAGATGCATTTAGTTATAGTAAATTAAGCTATTATAATGAATTTTTAATAATATTATGTACAATGTTGTAACTCTATTGTCATTATACCGCACAAACATTCACATACCTATGGGTTTTGTTTCGTCGGCGCCCAAATGTATATGCGTTTGATTTCCTTTTAATTTGTACTTTTGAAGGGAACCTTCAAACCCCGGGGGGAAATGGTTGGTATTGTTATAATGTATTGGCATTATGCACTGTGCATTGTCTATTATGCTAAACAACACAACTCCTTTTCCCAATCCTTCCTTATTCACTCAAGCTTGAAGTATCAAGTTTGGATATGGAACGGGCGCTGGCACAAAATTAAAAAATATACCAAGGACATAAACAATTTCTATTGTCCTTGGTTAATTATCCGTCAATTATATTTGACCCACTTGCCATCCACCTGCCGTCGCATCACCACTACTTCTGAAGACCGCAAGAACCGGGATCCCGGGGAAGCATCCGAAACAGGCAGGTCACCGCGCCGCAGTAAGTCCTTTAATTTTGTTCCCGTGTACCTTGTTTGTTGTCACCGCATATACAGTAACACTGCCAGTGCACAAAAAACCGCCTATTTATACAGTCCACTATAACCGTCAAAATTTCAAATTGTGGGGTTTTAACCACCATACGCGTTAAGTTAAACTGAAACCTTTTTTTTCTTCGTTTGAAGTAAAGTAAATCTCTTTTATTTTATTTTGTGAGGAGCAACAAAAAATCAGTAAGAACACAAAAGTATGTAAGCAATTGAAAAATTTTGTATTTGTTCAGCTATTTATTTTTATTTTTTTTATTTTGATTTATTTATTTATCATTTTATATGATCCACCATCAGATGATACAAAAGTTAGCTTACACATGTAGCGTACAACCGAATCTTATGAACCAAATATTAGAGGCGGACCCCACTACGTTATATAACTAAGGAAGCAGACAATGACGAAAATATTTAAAATAAACTTAATTACATTTGTAGCGATAATAATACAGAGTCATGTGGACACATGCTGCTGACTGTACATGTACTTAGATACTATTGGAGGTATATTTATATATATTTTTTTTATGTCAAATGATGGTTACTTAATTTGTAGCGTGTATTTCTTAAAACACAACAAGATACTTTAACATACCTAAAATATGAATGCAAAATATTATAAAAATAATTAAATAGCCAATTTAACAATTCACTTATTTTAGTATTTCAGACTATAGCATAATAATGACAACCATGGAGGCGCACTAACTATGTAATAATAATAACTATAATCATTACCATTTAGATGGCTAAATTTACGTTCAGAACAAAAATTTTAACTAACTCAAATACATATTTTATTTTATAAAAAAACACAGGCGTTTATTTATAAAAATTCAATCTCGTTACCCAACATTTAATAGCACGATATTTACCAGATATCTGATATTTCGAATAAGAAAATGTATTCCGATATTCTTTGTCCAGTATCTGAGAGCTATTTTAGCTTAAAAACTAAAACAGCAACAAAGACACTGGCACGCAACCAAAAACCTTAATCGCGCCAGGACGTACCGGAAATTCCGGAGTTGGCAACCCTAGTGAGCTAGTTTATATTCAAATTGGGCGCGACATCTATCAATACGAATTCAGGAAACGTGTTGCATGGGCGCGAATATTCGTGCAATGCGACAGAGTTGGCCATCTATCCGTAGAGACGGAAAAGTTTTTTTTTTAAATTAAGATTTAAAACGACTCACCTAGACTCAATCTTACTTCTTATCATATGGTCTCCTATCTTATCTTACTAATATAATATTTTCAAAAAGCCTATCGCCATCCACTTCTGAACGTAGGCCTCCCCAATTGGCATCGTAGTGCATCACACTGGTGGTAGGTCTCTCATATGTAGGAGTCCGTCTGGGTGGGTACCACCGCAATGTCTATTTTTACCGCCAAGCAGCATTATGCATGCGCTGTTGTGTTTCGGTTTGAAGCACATTGTAGCCGGTGTAACTACTGGACATAATGAGACTTAACATCTTATGTCTCAGGATGACGAGCGCAGTGGAATGCCACACAGTACTTTGTAACTCAAGGTGTTGGATGGTGTTGCTACTGTTTATGGGTATCGCTTACCATCGGGCGAAAAGCATGCTCGTCTCGCCATTCAATGCAATAAAAAAAACCGGGATGCATAAAGATTGGTTTGAATAGACAGCTTCTAAGGTATGAGGATAGGTTAAGTGAATTCAAATTGGATACATTACAAAGGAGACGAAAACAACATGACCTTATGACGCATGCTCACGCCTTTTATCCCCGAAGGGGTAGGCAGAGGCGCAACTAGTGCACCCACTTTTCGCCAAGCGTATTCCGTCCCATGATGTGATAGAGGGCGAGCCTATCGCCATACCGGGCACAAATTTCAGACTCCGGGCTGATACTGAATAGAAAAATCCAATATCACTTTGCCCGACCCGGGGATCGAACCCGAGACCTCAGCCTTACAGTCGTACCGTAATACAACTACGCCACCGAGGTAGTCTAAAGCGAGCGATAAAATTACTCCATTCCTTAATAGAAACTCAACATCTAAGCAAAGTAAACACCCTGGACCAGTAATAAGATTAAAAAACTAAGGAGTTAATAAATTTTAAAGTTACTTTTGTTCTTTGAAAATTTAGGTCGTCTGGATGTCGCCGGCTAAGGGCAGTCGCCTACAAGACGAGCTATAAACTCTCTCCTTTACTCTCAAAAGGGTAGGCAGACGAGTCACCGAAGTATTTATAGTCGTTGAGCTTATTTGTGTTATAGCCTATTGGTACAAATTAACATCTCAGATAACCTACGTATCCTTTCATATTATAAAACGAAATCCCCGTCCGCGCTGCGTATGAAGTGTTTTTCGGTTACAAGTTGAAAGTGTTTGCATGGCGCCTAAGGGTACATATATTATATCCTCAAGCTTAACAACAATATCTACAGACTACAATATCCTCCAAAGTGAAACACAAGAGTGCCTACCGTACTTCGTCTCATACCGCCTTACTAAAGGCAGTATTAATAAACCAAACTCACGTTTGAGTAAAGTCTCAAGTAGACATTTAATGTATTGAACTATTTAATAAACCAAGCTTAAGCTTAAGCTGTCAATTATCAGCTGAGTCGGCGCAGTTACATAGACAGAACTCACCTGCCAAAATCCGTCACATATTGTCACTTAAGTTGTCACTTGAGCTGCTGTTAATGTGGGTTTATTAAATAGTGACTATCTTAAGATGCCGACCTTAATTTGAGAGCGTCTCAGCTGATATCGCACTTCAGAGCAAAACTGAGGGGCATCTACTAATGCGGCCCTAATAAACCAGTCTCAGTTTTGAGTAGTATCTTAAGTAGACATTTAGGATATAGGACTATTTAATAAATAAAACTTCTCTTGTCCTTAATTGCGCCTATTGTCAGCTAATTTGGCGTTGTTTAATAAATTAAACTGAGCTAAGAAAATCCAAAATTTAGCGTAACCGCTACCAAGATCAGGCTCTCAAGTAACTCTCAAGTAAAGTTGTTATGTGTTTATAAAATAGCAATGATAATAAGATGCTGACTCTAACTGGACAGAATATCAGCTGACTTCAAACTTGAGAGCTATACTGAGTCGCATCTATAAGCCCCTTAGTATCTATTATTACCTAAAATGTCTCAAAAATCTTCTGATTAAATCTCATATACTAAATCCAAATATCCAGACACCTTGAGCACACGGCGCAGGTATCAATAAAACTTATCCAATTCGTACGTGTCTTGAATACAGAGAGGTCTATAGCCCTAGGCACAGGATATGTCGTAAAGAGATAACTAGATACCTTAGCGACATTGCGTGAATTCTTAAAGTTCTGAAACAATCTATACTTATTGTTAATCTAAAGTTTGTTCGGACGCGCTAATCTCTAATGCTACATTGATTCTGTTATGGACGTTTGTTACTCGATAACACCAAAACGACTGAACGTATCTGGATGAAATTCGACACAGAAATAGATTATATTCTGGAATAGCACATAGACTACCTTTTATCCCGAGATAATATATAGCGAGATTTTTATCCTGGAAATACTTTTTCACACGGGTGGAGCCGCGAGAATAACTAGTAGATTGATACATTGTCTCTGAGTGTTATAGTTATTTTATCCGGGTAAGGCCAATCAGGATCTACAAGCTGAATCGCAAATAAAGTAGTAAAAATATAAACTACGTGACGTGAAATAGACAAAGCGAAGGTACCTACAAAATTACTTAAGTACATGTTTAATGGAATAGCATGCAATTTTTTTTTTTAAGAACAAATAATTTTACTTGTATTTAATTGCTTGTCGACCACAGTATTTTTTATTTTGCATTGTGTAATTTAGTAGAAACTTGTAACTGGCCTTCTTTGCATGTATCATTTACTATGAATTGTACTAGCTGTAAGTTTCCCAAAAATAATTAAAATAAAATAATAAATAAAATAGCCTGGCAAACCAGTAAATGGGGTCACCTGGTGTTAAAAATATCCACTACCTATGAAGCTACAAGACCAAAAGCGTTATAGGTAGCTGCCCGGCGGCCTAAAGTTTGGTATCAATATAAATAACAGAAAAGTATTGATGCTCTGGCAATCTCTAAAAACAAGTAAACCAAGTAACAATAAAAACACACAAAGCAATCACTTGGCTAAAAATACCGCGAGAAATACTCTTATTTCAAATCGCCACCAGTACAAGCGTATCGTGTTTCGAGAAAACTCTCAGGGCTTTGAGAGAATACATAAATTAGAAGCTGCCATGTTCCAAGAGCGAAGACGGACTGCGCGTTATTTGAGCCGTGCGCTGCGGCGTCTGACGTAAAAATTAATGGAATAAATTATTTAATCATATTTAACATGTGCATGATTAATTTGTTTAATTTTACAGATAAAAGGCTTGAAGATTTTTTGCCTTTAAATGTGCAAAAAGTTTGTTAATACCTAAAAATAATTGCAGGCAAGTTTTTTAGAAACAAAAATTAATGGTGAAAAATAATTAATTTATTATGAAACGTGTCTTTCTTACTTATAATAAAACATAAGCTACAGTTTTTACACCTTGTTAAATATCATATGGACCGTACTTTTTTATAGTGCGTCTTCATAAAATGTCAAACTAAATGTCAAAGTCTGCAAAGCAAAGCGTGAAGTGAGACGAAATTCCGAACTACTCATCAAAGAGACTTCATATAATATTGTTCTGGCATCTTTGCTATGCCTGTACAAAAAATGTGTGTATAGGAGGTCAATATTAGGATACTATATTACGCACATCATTTGTTTTGATGATTATTTATCAAAAGATTTCAAACGACTCTTTCAATAATTTTAAAAATACTCAAGTATTATATTTAACATAAATATATTTCTCTTAGAAATGTATTTTGTCGTGTGGTTTCGCTCTTAGCTACTACATTATTCACATAACGTAATACACTCAAGATCCAGTTCAGTAGCTTGGAGGACAAATCCTTGGTCTTGAGGCGTAGGTTGTTAACAGATTATGCTATTCAAAATAACGAGAGTCTAGAGGAATGCTGCTACAGAATACACAGTTTACCTGATTCTTATTTATTTATTGAAAGATACAGAATTGGTGTATCGCTATACACTGATACAACTATTACTGGAGCAGTGACTCCACGTGAATCTGCTATTAGTAAATACAACATAGCATTATACAGTATAAAAAAGATAGTACAGTAACATGATATAGAAAGTAAAGTAAGCTTTTTTATGTGGGCCACAAGAAAGAGAGGTAAAGTGGTGTCTAAAAACTAAATTAAAATTAAACATTATTATTTTAATAAAAAATATTCACAGTTAAATGAAGGATTTTAATCTTATAGGGTTAGTATTTAGCATAGTCTACGTGATCTTAGGAAAAAAACCTTAAGGTATATTGATTTTTGAAGACTTGCAAATCACAACGGGCTTAAGGCTGAGTATAATAGTAATACCAGCCCTGTATTATATACTGCCCACTGCTGAGCACTGGCCTCCTCTACAACTGAGAGGGTTTAGGCCTTAGTCCACCACGCTGGCCTAATGCGGGATGGCAGACTTCACATACTTTCCAAGGAACATGTCCAAAAGCGGGCCTAAAATTGTAACCAAGACAGTTTATATATATATATTTGGATAGAACTCCTAAAAACTAGCCTTTTACACTAAATCGTTTAATTTTAAAGACCTCCGATTTTGAGAACTATGTAATTTTATTTTACTTTAAACTGCACTTAGTAGTAACGTTTACAAAAAGTTAGTTATAAATGGAGGGGATTAAAAATATTTTCTGATGGATCCAAGATCCACATTTTGCCCCTTTAATATACCTAAACTTTGAGCCTGGTTAGATTTTGAGGCCCAGCACCCATACAAAAAGCGGACATCTCTTTTTAGGGAGAGAATTCGAATGTACAGTCAGCATCAAAAGTAGCTAAACAACTATGGTATTCATATGGTGCTACACATTTAACGTGACCTTAATATTCTATGCAACTAAAGTCGTCTAAAAATTGTGAGCATCCAAAGTTGCAAATACATCTGAGCACACAGATTGTCAAATGTATCTAAGCAAACTGAAAGTGATTGCTATATAAATAAGTCAACTGTCGACGGCATTTTAGCAGTGCAGTGGGCTTAGAATGTGACAAAAAAACACGTCACGACTCCGTTTCGTCTTATTGGGATTGGTTGAGAGACTAATACGTGACGGACGTATTGGTCTCTCGATCAATCACAAACATCAAAATTAAACGACATCGTTTTACGAGTTGCGTCTTCGTGTCACATTCTAAGCCCACAGATGTTCATAATGAACTTGACAAGAAAGAATATATCCTATGCCAATGCATTTAGACTCATAATTAATTGAAAGAAAAAATGCTTTCGCTTATCTCTTTCATTAATTCTTGCATGACGTCAGTGACGTGTCTTTAGTTTCCAATTATTTGACAACTGTCCGAAATAGAATGTTACGGTAATTGCGTTCTTCGTATCAAAACTATGAACTATCCCGCGGACCCGTGCGGATAAAATTTTCAATCTTGTTACCTGTATTACTTCTTTCTTATCTAATAAATATGAACTGTTTATATTTTTGTTTTGTTAAAACGCATACTACGCATACTCACGCCTTTTATCTCCGAAGGGGTAGGCAGAGGCGCAACTAGTGCACCCACTTTTTGCCACGCGTATTCTGTCCCATGATGTGATAGGGGGCGAGCCTATCGCCATATCAGGCACTAATTCCAGACTTCCCGCTGATACTGAATAGAAAAATCCAATATCACTTTGCCCGACCCGGGGATCGAACCCGAGACCTCAGCATTGCAGTCGTACCGTAATACAACTACGCCATCGAGGCAGTCGAGTTATGTTAAAAGTAAAGTTATGTTAAATTTGCATGAAATTTTACACACGAATATACCAATCCAAAACTAGTCTATATGCTACACCAGGACATGTCCTGGTATACGTTTAGAAGTATTTGACAAATGTGTGTTTACATGATTTTGACAAATATGATGCCAACAATATTTTAAATACTTTTGTTGTGTAAATATTTTTGGTTTTCTTAAGAGTGTAGAACTATTTGGGTACATAGTGCGCTGCTATATATCTGCTGCTGACTGTATCTACTAAACAGTGTTTTATAATGTATAGTTCGGATGTTTTTGCTACTGGTAATGGGCAGCCATTCATATACATTTAAGTAAAACACCCGCATTTAATTTTCTTTATTACCAAAACGTCAATAAATATTCCCATTTTTTTCATTACCATTTAAGAACATTAAGAACCAAATATTTCGGAAAATAAATATTATGCATAAAGCATTAAATTAGCACTTGGGTTCGAACCGGCAACTCAGCGTTAAGAGGTGGAATTAATAGCACGCATTTAATCACAGAGCTATAAGTCAACGCTATGTGCTAAATGTCGTGTAGGGACACTACAAGTCAGGAAAATTAAGGACAGATTGTTAGTTTCAAAATTGAAAGAAACTTCTGTATTCTTTTGCACTTGCCAAAGGTTGACTTTAATAATCTTCTGATTTAATATCTTTTATAATTTCTACTTTATTTTAACTCAAAATATACTAAATTAAATTTAATCATTGATCAGCAAAAAAATTAAGTAACTAATTACGTAATTATAATAAATGTTTGGATGTTTGTTAGAATTAAACGAGGAAACCCCTAAACAGATGTGAATTTTACTTTTATTCCAAATTATGGAAAAAAATTTAACTTATGAAGGTGCACAAACTTATAACCAAATACCGTCAAATATAAAAAATGTAAACTCTTTCAACACATTCAAAGTAAAACTTGCTCAATATGTTTTAGAAAAATATTGATGTTTTCATCAAGTAAGTACCAATATGGTGAATGTGTTGGAAATACAGCATTGTGCGAACAATGTTCAATATCGTGTCCATTTTTATGCAAATTATATTCTCATGTAAGTGAGTGTAGTCTTTTTTGGGAATAAATTTCTTTAAACATTAATCATTATTCCGGAAAATACACCGTGAAATTTTCCAGGAAATCCTTCACATGGGCGGAACCTCGACCATAATCGCAAATAAAATTGTCAACTTTACTATTAACAAATCGTAAAATACTGCCGCTACCAAATTATACCCTAATACTATTTAAGTTTTACGTCAACGAGCCGACATTTGGGGTTCATCGTGTAATTTTACCTCGATTTCGCTCACGTAGCGCGGTTGCATTCGTATTGCACCTCACGTACTAACCGGTCATACATTTCTCGCCATCTGAAGATTGTAAAACAGATGGGTATATGTTTATATTTTTATAATGAAACTCTGTATAATAATATTTTTGACAACAATCTCTATTTCTACCATTACGCTGCAGTATGCATGCACTGTTGTGTTCCGGGTTGAATGACATTGTAGCCAGCGTATTAACTGGGTATTATAAGACTTAACATCTAATGTCTTAAAGTGACGAGCGCAGTGGAGTGCCACGCAGTACTTTGTAATTCAAAGTTATGTGCGGCGTTGCTACTGTTTATGGGCGGTCGTATCGCATACCATCTGGCGAGCAGCATGCTCTTCTCGTCATTCAGTAACAAAATAAAAAAAAAGATGAAGTGAGAACCTTGCCCGTCTGCTGGTAAGCGACACAAACGCCCATAAACAGAAGCAACACCATCGAAATTTATCCTTTCAAAGCACTATCCGGCTCCACTGCGCTTATCACCCTAAAAATCACCATAGCAGTACAAATTCCAACCATTGCAACTTGATATAATACGAGACTAAAGAATCAATAAATATTATCATATATTTTGAGTAAACATTACATGAAAATAACAATAATAAATATCATATTTCCCATACAAATGTACCGTGTTTTATGTGTCACGTTCCACTTGTCAATTTATTATAGAATAGATTTTGCCTGCGGCTCCGTCCGTGACTGACAATCTTTTTTTAACAAAAGCCTCGTATAAACCCTGCATTTTAATTAAATATGTCACTTTTTATGCGACAATCTAGCCATAGTGTCTCACTTCATGTTTAATAATCTTCATCGCCCTTAATCATCCATAATACTGAACGAACAAAGAAAAGGAATAATCATTACCAAGATTAAGTATTTGGACCTTCGGAAATCATACTCATCTTAGGAAAATAGCATGCTATCAGTACAGGTTCCTTTATCTCTATACTAAAACTCATGTCTATCCATCCATTGCACACAAAAACAAACCGACATACTCGTTTATATTCAAGGGATTACGAATTTTATCTACTCGTATTTTATTGTATGAATAAAATCAATTTATTGCGGCTTATCCGAAACGTAACCCTTCGGATGAGCTTTTGGAGGCTGGAAGCTACATCATAAAATTTTTACGATATTTTTGTGGGACCGTACACGGGTTGCATAGTCTTGAGTTTTTCCCAAAGGGTCAATGAATATTGCGAAATTCATCTAAATAATGTGATGTGATCTGAGGTCGAATGAGTTATCGAAAAATGAAATGGAAATTCAGCAAATGGTGTAATAGTGAGATCCTTATGCCTCCGGAAAAGGGCATTGTGACAGGTGTAATAGTGCCACACTATATATTCTATAAAAAATCCTTGTAAACTTAATAATTTTATTATAAAATATATTATAAATTAATATTAGTTTATTGGGGTTAAAATAATTTCGCAAATAATACAAAAAAATATTACTAGAATTGCACTATTAAATTGTCTAAATCTTACAAAATAAAAAGCTCATAAATTTTTATGGTCCACGAACATCTGTTAAACTTAATTCTATGCCATCCGAAATGTGTGGGCAAAGGGTGGCCACCCTACGAGTAACGGCACACGCAAAAACGGCACCGCAATGCGGACAGTGGCTCTGGACGAGCTCTACACAAGTTTTAAACTAAAATGCCTTTCAAATCCTTTGAGCCTTGGGGAGTCGTAAGGTTTGGGTTCGATTTCCACTCACACACAATACACGCCTTTTATCCACGAAAGGGTAGGCAGAGGCGCAACTATTTGCACCCACGGTTCGCCGTGCGTATTCCGTCCCATGATGTGATAGGAGGTGACCGTATACCCACATCAGGCACAAATTCCACACTCGGGGCTGATACTGAGTAGAAAAACCCAATTATCACTTTGCCCTACCCGGGGATCGAACCCGAGACCTCAGCACTACAGTCATGCCTTAATACAACTACGTCACCGAGGCGGTCAATTTCCAGGCAGTAAAAATATTGATTAATAAAATAGGGGAAAAAAGTACAGAACATGTATAAGGACGAAGATAATATATCACTGCTGGTCAGTTTCTCTATTACTTAGAGGTCTTAATCCGTCACGTTGGCCTGGTGCGGGTCAGCAGACTTCACATGCATTTTAAAGTCTTATGGAGAATCCTACTAATATTATAAACGCGAAAGTTTGTAAGTATGGATGTATGAATACAAAAACTACTAAACGGATTTCGATGAAATTTGGCACACGGGTAGATTATGTTCTGGATTAACACATAGGCTACTTTTTATCCCGGGAAATATAAAGCGGGACTTTTATCCCGGGAAAGCTTACTCACGCGGGCGGAGCCGCGGACAAAAGCTCGTTCTATATAATGTAGATGTCCCTACAATATTTTTTTCATCATGAAATATCCTTTCACTGCCTCGATGGCATAGTTGTATTACAATACGTCTGCAGTGCTGAGGTCTCGGGTTCGATCCCCGGGTCGGGTAAAGTGACTTTAGGTTTTTCTACTCAGTATCAGAATGTATAAATTTGTCCCGATATGGCGATAGTCTTGCCCTCTATCGCATCATGGAACAGGATACGCACGGCGAAGTGAGTGCACTAGTTGCGCCTCTGCGTATCCCTTCGGGGATAAAAGGCGTGAGTGTGTTTGTGAATGTCCTTTATAATAACGCTTTCACGCTAATTGGCGATAAAAATAGACAATGCGGTGGTACCTAACCAGACGGACCCTTACGTAGATAATTGTATTTCAAACACAAATTAATGATATGCGTTATGCACATACCATTAATCTTATATATATTATGCATTGCGATATCTATTTTATCTGATTATGAACTGTAATTATTCCGGCACACAATACATTTCGGAATAACAATGAATTGCATTACAATAAATTATCGTTTAACTATGTTGAGCAATTAATCGGTTGTATTGTGTTGAATCATGTGATACTATAGATATTTGTGCTTTATCTACTTTTATCTGCAACGGCAACTGTGTATATATTTTTGAATCTTTATTAATAATATTTTTTTCGCTGAAACAAATTATACAGCGTTTATTTTATTGCAAGTAAAAAAATCGATTAAATTTTACAAGTGCAGGTGATTTAAAGTTTGAATTTATTTAGGTAATTTTTTAGTTGACTGTACATAAAAAACATCTTCACAAACTCACACTTGCATAGCCGTAAAGTCACGTTGTAGCTATAATCCTACTACTATTATAAACTCGAAAGTTTGTAAGTATGGATGTATCGATGTTTGTTACTCTTTCACGCAAAAACTACTGAACGGATTTCGATGAAATTTGGCACACGGGTAGATTATGTCCTGGATTAATACATAGACTACTTTTTATCCCGGGAAAATATAAAGCGGAACTTTTATCCCGGGAAAACTCATTCACGCGGGCGGAGCCGCGGGCAAAAGCTCGTTGTCTATAACAGAATAGCCACAGATTATACAATGTAGTACCACCGACTCAAAGAATGCTAACGTGAAGTGACAGCTTGCTGTGGCATGTGAGATCTATAGAGGCCCAAAACTCTGTTCTCTTGGCTAATTCTTATTCAGTGCCGTAGTTAGGCAACCCACAGCTCAGCCTTGCTATTCTGAAACATCTCACTATCGAACTCACTTCTGAATCCGCACATCCGCATCTACACTAGCGCCATAAGGTGAGAATGTTGGTGAAGCGAACTAATTTACTATAAGTCTATTACGTATATCATGCTAATCGGTATTCTATAAACAAAGATTTGGATTGTCACACTAGCGTTGTGTCATAATCTCACACGAGAAGTCGAAGTCACCTCACATCACACTATAGTAGGGACAAACTAATCTGGCCGGTAGACGGTCTCACAGAGTTATCATGCCGGGAAAAAAATTGAATTGTCATACCGGCCAGCTTAGTTTGTCCGAACTTAACTGTGTTTTTATAGAATTGCACCACAGGTGTAATAACGAGTAGTTATTACAGTACGAGGACCCGGGCTCAAACCAAAAAAAAGAACCTCGATGTAATTTGGTAGGTGAGATGCTCTGTTAATTTCCACGGGCTCTAAAAAAGGTTCCAGGGTCCGGGGACTTCCCTAGCCTCAGGAGCTCCGGTACAACTCACCGCCTAGCCCTATGGTAGCTACGCCCCTATTCCTTATTCCTATGCTTTAGGAGTAGCGCTTCCATCCTTCGGACATTTTTTTTCATTGCATTGAATGACGAGACGAGCATGCCGTTCAGGCGAACGGCATGCTCGTCGTAAGTCTCATTATGTCCAGTGGTTACACTGGCTACAATGTCCTTTAGACCGAAACACAACAGTGCATGCACACTGCTGCTTGGCGGTAGAAATAGACATTGCGGTGGTACCTACCCAGACGGACTCATACATATGAGAGACCTACCACCAGTAAACAATGTTGGTGTTTATGAAAGAAGATCACTAGCATCTGATTGACTCATTGCCGGCTTATGGGGATAAAACTTTCACATTAATAACTACCATATAGATGTTGTACACTGCCTCAGTGGCGTAGTTGTATTACGGTACGACTGAAATGCTAAGGTCTCGGGTTCGATTCCCGGGTCGGGCAAAGTGATATTGGGTTTTTCTACTCAGCCTGAAGTGTAGAAATGTGCCCGGTAATTGGCAATAGGCCCGCCCCCTAGTACATGGAACCTAACATAGCTGGCGAAATGTGGGTGTGATACACCTCTGTCTACCTCTGAAAAGGGAAAAAGGTATGATGCTATGTGTGTATGTAAATAGTATGCAAGAAATAATATACTCGTCAACAAATAAAGTCTAACCTTTTTACTAGTCCATTAGGTCTAGACAAAAACCATAGCACAAAAGGGAGAGAATTTAAACAATACCACAAAACATTTCGGACCTACATCAAATAAAGGCCCTCTAGTTAGCTAAAAACGCGGGATAATGTTATAATTTGCGATTAGGGTCCAGATGGAAGGAATCTTTGCTCAAAACAAATGGTTTGGGACAAAAAGCATTACTTTTAAAATAATATCTCATTTGTCAAGTATATTATTCATCATCATCAACCACATGACTAGGGTTGCCAACCATACTATAATATATAGTATTGTACTATTTCGGGACTCCGAACTACATATTGTTGAGGAAATTTATAGTACGCGAAAATACGATATTTCCGTACAATAGATCAATGTTTATATTTTGCAACACTAAAACTAATAAAACTAAAATTGACTTGTCTAGTCTTGTTTCTTTGACTTGATTAAAAGACGTTTCGACGAATAAAACTAAAAAAAAAACAGAGCAAGTATATCTTTAATAAAAATGATCTTTGATTTATATTAATTATTAGTTTATAAATTGACTTCGATAAAGCTTATGACAGTTTTATTGAAGACAAAACATTGTTAAAGAATGCAAGAAGTGCATAAAAAAATAGTTTTTATAAAAAATAAATGAGTAAAAAAATGTAACTTGTCTATTTTTTATTATTCCCATAAAATACTATATTTTTCTTAAGCGTACTATGTTTTTATAGTATTTTTATATAAAATACTATATTCAGACAAAAAAATGTTGGCAACCCTACACATGACGTCCATTGCTATACATAGGTCTCCCCAATCATCATCATCAGCCCTGTATTATATATTTCCCACTGCTGAGCACAGGCCTCCTCTACTGAGAGGGGTTAGGCCTTAGTCCACCACGCTGGCCTAGTGCGGGTTGGCAGACTTCACATACCCTCGAGATTCTTATGGAGAATTCTCAGGTATGTAGGTTTCCTCACGATGTTTTCCTTCACCGTTAAAGCGAACGATAATTGATAAACAATACACACGTAACTTCGAAAATTCAGAGGTGTGTGCCTTGGGTTTTAAACCTGCGGACATTGTCTCGGCAGACCGTTCCATTCCCAACTTGGCTAAGTCTGCCCAATGGTCTCCCCTAAAGATTTCCAGACGGACCTGTCAAAAGCGGCCTGCATCCAGCGTGTTCCTGCGACCTTAAGAATTCTATCATACTAATGTTATAAATGCGGGAGTGTGTGAAAATGTTTGGATGTTTGTATGTTTGAATGTTTGCAAGAAGGAAACGCAGAAATAGCTGAACGGATTTAAGTACATGAAATTTGGTACGCAAATAGAGCATGTCCTGGATTAACATATAGGCTGCTTTTGTTCCGTAATTTGCTCCCATGGGAAATAATAGGTATTTTAATCTTTAAATAAATGGCGCTGGCGTCGTACTGTGTTTCAGAGACTTTTGTACTGGGAAAAGCTTTCAACGCGGGCGAAGCCCATCATCTAGTATTATTATAATGCTGGATTTATTTAAACCCGCAAATCTCTGGATTCTCATTTTTTTACATTCGAAACTAAGTGTTGCTCGCGGCTTCACCCGCGTGAAATGCTTCTCCCGCTACAAAAGTTCCTAAATCACTTTAGCAATTCATTGCGCCACATGAACGACGCCAGCGCCATCTATTTAAAAAATCTTTAATTATTACACAAGGAAGTACATTAGTAGGATAAAAAGTAGCCTATGTTTTAATCTACACTGGTAGCCCTGTGCCAAATGACATCCAAATTTATTCAGCTGTTTGTGCATTTAATTCTAACAAACATCCAAACTTCCAAACATTTAAAGAAATCGAATTTATAATATTAGTAAGAATAAGAATGATAAGATGACTTATTCGAACGGAGTCGTAAGCAGAAGTTAGTATGAATACAAAGACAATAGTTTTGTATGTATGAATAAATAAATAAATTTAAAAAAATATATAAGTCCACACTTAAAAAAATGGAACATAAAACAGCCATTTCATACTTCAAAAACAATCATTGTTGGCCTCACACGTCCTTAACAAAAACATAAATATTTAACTCCACAAAGCATAATCAAATAAAGACAATATTCAGTTAGTACGGGATGGGAGTTTCCGTTCCCTGAAGGGGAGAGGGGAATATAAAACAATTTGGATGATCCCGAGGGACGCTAACGTTGTCCGGGAGATTGTTTTAGAAAAGTATTTTAAGCGGGTTAGTTTTGGTTAGGTACTTCGATGGACTGAAAGTAGAAATATTTAAACTATTGTCATTTTTATCTTAACTTACTTTCTACTAATATTAGAAATTGTATTAGAGATATTAGAAAACACGTGACATGCTGAATGGATTTGGATACAGTAATTTAGTAAACGGCTAGACCAAATCCTTGAGTAACATTATATACTTGGCTACATTTAATTTCCGATAAATTCTTAGCAGAACTATATTCGAACGACTTTCACGAACAGAGTCGTAAAATATAGTATAAAAATATAGTAAATTATTACCTAACATGGTAAACTTCGGGGAAAGTCGTGAGCTTATTATAATTCTAATCATATCAATCAATCAGCCTGTCGCCGTCCACTGCTGAACGTAGGCCTCCCCAAGTGAGCGCCAACCATCCCGATGTCGAGCATCCCGCATCCACCTACTCCTCGATGCCTTTTTCTAACAATAGTAATAAAACTAACACTTATGCTTTGGTAAAAAAAACTGACTAAGCAGTGGCGTAGCGCCTATGGAGCGGGAGTCCGCCCCGGGCGACACTTTTTGGGGGCGGCAAAATGTGTAAAGTAAAACCTTGTACACATTGTAAGTTTTAGTAATGGCGGGGGGAGGGGAGAGGGGGTGGGGTGCTCGCATGACTTGTTTCTTGACATTACAAGCGAATTCACAACGAGGCGCGCTCGGAGAGTCTAATAAGACCGTTAACTTTACTTGACCACGGATGGAACAATACAGTCTAACAAATAAGCTAAGTTAACACACTGTTTATTTACTCCGAGTTGTAATCCATAGTCCATATGCAATGCAATGCAAACATCCCTGTATTATATACTTGCCCACTGCTGAGCAAGGGCCTCCTCTACTACTAAGAGGAATTAGGCCTTAGTCCACCACGCTGGCCTAGTGAGGTTTGGCAGACTTCACAAATTCACGAAATTCTTTTGGAGAATTCACAGCTATGTAGGTTTCCTCACAATGTTTTCTTTCACCGTAATTGATAAACAATATACACGTAACTTCGAAAAGTCAGATGTGTGCCTAGGGTTTTTTTTTTTTTTTTTTTTTTTTTATTGCATTGAGTGACGAGACGAGCATGCCGTTCGCCTGATGGTAAGCGATACGACCACCCATAAACAGTAACAACACCATCCAGCACCTTGAGTTACAAAGTACTGTGTGGCATTCCACTGCGCTCGTCATCCTGAGACATAAGATGTTAAGTCTCACTATGTCCTGTAGTTACACTGGCTACAATGTCCTTCAAACCGAAACACAACAGTGCATGCACACTGTAGCTTGGCGGTAGAAATAGACATTGCGGTGGTACCCACCCAGACGGCCTCTTACATAATGAGAGACCTACCACCAGTCAAGTGGGTTATGAACCTCCGGACATTGTCTCGGCAGACCGTTCCATCCCCAACTAGGCTATTGTCCACTTAATCCATAACATATTTTAATTTCTTACATTACAGAAAGCATCATATATTCACTACGTACAATAAGAATTATCGCCAGAAAATAAAATGCAAGTGCCAGCGCACGTCGCGTGTGTGAACTAGATCTCAAGTCCATTAAACTTTTTCCATTACTCGCTGCGTGGACCGCTGATCTATCAACTCTTACAATGTTCACGTAATGGCTTTGATAATATTACGTGTGGGGGATTAATTTACAGGAAAAGGATGAAGGGTATTAGCATTGGTTTGATGGGAAATGAGTGTGGGTTCAATTACCTGGTCGGACTTTTTGACGCCATAAATTAGAATTCTATAACTGGTTCTATATATTTTTTTCAGTTTGAAAATACGAGATCCAGACAAATTTTAGGATGGAAGTTTTGTTCTCGTCGAAAATAAACTAGTATTTTCATGTTGATATAGAATAATCTCTACTGTATAAATTTTCAATCTAGAGATAAAAGTCCTTCGCTATTAGTGTTACCTTTTCGATAATCACCTAAAACTAAAAATTGGCAAGCTTAAAAAATAAATTTGCCTTTAAAAACCTCGTCAATAAACTGTCAAGCTCAGTCAAGCTGCTTGAAAATGATTAAAAACGAAAATAATTTATGGTAACGAAGAGTAGTGGCGGCTTTATACCATATATCATTCGAGCAATATTTTTTCATTAAAAAGTTTGCGGACAAAATGGAACAACGGGTTAATGAAAAGTAGCAACACATAAATCTTAATTTCAGATTGTAATTTAATACAGCGCCACCTATCTGTTTTTCCTTTAACTAAAATATGTATGGTAGATACTGCCATCTAGTTTTAGTCTGTGGAAGCTCACGCTTTTCTATTTGTTTTAATGTTTGGCGATAGATGGCGTAGTACATGCATAGTGGTTCAAAAATCGGACACTAGGTGGCGCTTTCAACTGATTCTAATATACAACATAGAGGGCATTCCTTTTAGATTTTAAGAGACAAATACAACGTTAGTTCATTGAACCTTCTGAAGCATTTATATGTATTGGAATAGAACAAAGGGATTGAGGATTTAATGACTGTTTCATGCCTTCCGAGAAACATGTTCAAATGGATTCTAAAGACATTATTACCGTTGAGCCAATGGCAATAAAATGAATATGGAATGCCAACTATAAATACAATGTAAAGAAGATACTGCTCTATTAGCTTTAGTACGTGCAAGTTTAGATACATCCACATAAGATGTATAAATGCACTCAACCTCTAGTCCTCGAATGGGTTGTAGGCGTATATCTCTCCTCTTTGTTAAAAATCGGGTCTTTCAATGTTTTTAGAGTAGAAACTGCACATGATATTGAAAATAAAACTCAAACCATCGCGATCAAAAATCCATGAATGCTGCCACAAGACCGACAAGCAATAGATGAAAGACCCTAATATGGTATCTTTCATAATCATGAAATGATAGAAACTCTATCACTAACCCAGTCAAAATTAACAATTTATGTATCAAACTGTTTGTATTTTTTTACAATAAACAGATAAACACTTATTGCTTAAATAATAATGTAATTTGATGCCTACAGCTATAATTACAAATAACTCAATACAAGACCGTTCAAATATAATAAATTCGCAACATAGTAACTTATAAACTACGTACTAATAAAACATGGAAAATATTACGCTCTCTGTTGAAAACGTGTTTGGAATCTGTTAAACTCACCCAGGAAACATTAATTATCTTGTCTATTAAATCATCTCATATGCAATATGAATTATTATATCAGGATATAGAATAATTTAAACAAAATACAGTATTTGGATAAAACCATATAGTGTACAGGGTGGATTTTTGAGATGGGACAGCAAGGGCAGCTACCGTAACCGCTGTAGCTACAAGAAACCTTTCTAAGGAGACTGGCCATAATTTATTATTAAGATCATCATTCACAGATTTTGTGAAAATCGCACAGTCAGCAAGATACTTTTTTTGATGACATTCGATCCCAGACTTTGCTATAGATACAAATACCGATTTTGTTGTGTGTAAAATCTGTCCACAAAAAGGAACCAAACATCGCTTCCTGCAAAACTTAACACAAAAATATTTTTTCAAATCGTTCAATAAGTGACGAAGTTCTGAGGTAACAATAATAAAGAAACAAAAAAGTACAGACGAATTGAGTACCTCCTCCTTTTTTTTAAAGTCGGTAGAAAAACGCTGGAGTTGAAAATTTCAGTGTGATATTGGAATTTTCTACCCAGTATCAACCTAGAGTTCGGAATTCGTACCCGATATGGCGATAGGCTCTCCCTCTATCACATCATGGTGAAAAGTGGGTGCTCTAGTTGAGCCTTGCCTATCCCTTTGGGGATGAAGGTGCTGTGAATGTTTTTGTTAAAAATCCTAGAACAAAATTATTTTTAACTAAAACCCTTTACGCTCGTTATCTCACCCTGCAGGATATAATCAGGCGAGAGGGGTGAACGAAGGGACCTGTCACTTCTTTTGCCTAATTAAATTCCTAATCCGTGCGCCGAGGGTTGAATGTCTAATCTCTTTAAGACCGATAGTTTGCCATGATATGGGTTGGGATTTTAAAATAAATTAAAAATGTATACTTTGACGTATTTATCTAATTAATGAGGTTTACGGAACTGTAGCTTAAACGGGTAGAATGCTGAAAGAAGCAGAATTTAAATTGATTATATCTATAATGATATCATAAAGAGGAAAGATTTTTACTTTTGTGTTTTTGTATAACGAACTAACGAATAAACTCAAAAACTACTGGGCCGATTTAAAAAACTCTTTCACCAATATAAAGCTACATTATCAGCGAGTAACATAGGGTATTTTTTATCGCGGGAAAATATAAAACGGTACTTTTTATCCCGGAAAAGCTCATTCAGACGGGAGGAGCCGCGAGGAAATGTTAAGTTAAAAATAAAATATTTAAAGCAAAATTTTAAATATAGAAGAAAAATTTACTTACATTAGATTACAATACCTATAGCTTACTTGCATAGCCCTTTCCTTTACCACATAATATTTTATTTACGAAATAACGAGACCTCATCGAATGACGTCACAGTCCCTTCAAAATGAACTGAAAATCGCAGGTAAGTGCGTACTCTAGTGTTCGACCAGGTGTAACTAATCAGCTAACATGCGTTTACCAAGCGAGCTAGCGTCACTTCAAATGAATTGCCTTTAGCTCAGGGCTAAGGCCTTTATCAAGCCATGTGAAGTTTATTCAAGCAAAATCGTTTAAAACCTAATTAGGACTCAGGTCGCCTCTTTGGTCTCGTGGCTTTGGAACGAGAGGTCCTGGGGGCCTAGACAAAAACCAAGCGTGGCGTTATCCGTACACGCTAACACATAAACGTCAAACGCTAACGCTTAAACGTTAGCGTGACCAAATTGGTAGAAAAAGTACCCACTGTACGCCAGACGCCCATTCCGCAGCGTCGTGCGGATAGACGCATGAAATTCTATAAGTTACTCTATGGTATAGCGTAAGAGGTTGTCAAAATATTGTTATTTTGTGCAAACTAATTGAGACGTTTCCAGTTTTTTAGAAATTTAAAGTAAAATTTTTCAAGAGTGGATTAAAATATCACCCAAAATCTAATCTAAGACTACTTGCAAGCTCTGAACAATTAACTTACATATATACATACATAAACTCACGCCTTTCTCCCATTGGGGTAGGCAGAGGCTATGGAGCGCCAAGTGCTACGATCCAAGCATACCTCTTTCGCTTCTTCTACAGTCATCAGTCTCTTCATACATGCTCGTCGGTTACGAGAACTCCTTATTTGGCCATTGTTAGATTTTATGAAAAGATGGGTTTATTATTATATTTGTTTATTAATTTCCTTCATTTCAAATTGTTTTTAAGTCTTGTGTCGATAAATTCCTATCTATAAATATCACTCATAAATGCATAACTAACGTTTTCAATAAATCTCTTATTAAGTTGGTACTTGCGCTGTAAGGGATGGAAATTTTTGTAGAGCAAATTCTTAACTTTCAGTATATGGTTCTTATGTTTAAAGATACGTGCCTCTCACGCTGGTTGATAGTCATGGGGTTGAGTGGTCGAGGGATACAAAGCACTTAACGTTATATCTCGTTTTTTTATACACACATGAGTCAGCCTGTGAGGTTTCTATTTGAATATTAAGTACTTAGTCTAACAATACAACATAAATCTAAGTTACTGTTATTTTATTTCTTATAAAATATTTTTCAGCTTCAAAGGCTCCTACATCCTGCTTGTCAAGTCAACGTCACTCTTGTGTTATACAATGCAGAAGAAGGCAGCAATATTTTAGTGGCCATAAGTGAATTTGTGGCTGTTGAAGAAGGTTATTTGCAGTTGGAACAAGAAAGGGATACATGATTCATTGACTTGCAGGCAAAATATTTCCACATCGAGTATAAGCGCATTCAAATAGATGTGTGGCATACGGACTTAGAGAAAGAGTTTAATTTATAATTATGAGAACTTTGTTTTTATTATTATTGTGTATGGATACCTATGTCAATGTATTGTATATAATGTAATATGTTATGTGTATTTTGTATAGTTTCCTGTATTTTTCTAGAAACCAAATAAAACATATTTTTAAAATGTTATTTTAATTTATTTATTTAAGCCTTTTTGTTTCCATGACAGTTATACGCTATCGCTAACGCTCCATTCCACGTGCGGAATACAAAATTTTGTATACCAAGTTTTGCAGCAGTCACGTGACTTGTCTGAAGCATATGTCACTTCCATACATTTTGATCTTTCCGTAAGCGTAAACGCTAACAGAAAAGGGCTTTTGTCTAGACCCCCTGGTATAGATTCCAATATCGGGCAATACTTAGGGCAGTATTAATTGTTCAATTTCGCGTCTGAATAAAATCCTAAGTAGACATTTAATGTATTTAACTATTTAATAAACCAAACTTAAGCTGTCATTTAAGAGCTTGTTCTCAGCTGAGTAAGCGCTGTTACATAGACAATACTTAGTTCTCAAAATCCATCACATATTGAGATGTCATTAAAATAGGAACAGAACAGTGCCTGCACCCTTGCTTGATAGTAACTACCAACGTGCTACATAATTGCTAACAGCTGCCACATCAAGACAAGACAGATGTTCCTTCACATATAAAAAGTTTGCCACATTATAAATTAAATTTATTAGACCAGCATTTATTTTCCAAGGAATGGTCTGTACTTTCTTCATGCAACATAACTTTTTAATTTAGCTGAAAATTTTAACCGACTTTGTAGTCCATAAGTTGGTGAAGTTTTCCCGTCTCGTATAAAACTTTTTGCATTCCCAAATCCTTTGGAAGTTTGTATGGAACCGCGTCCTAAATTGTTGAAAATGTTTATTCGGAATGCAACTTTGTAGTTATTATAAAACCATGGTCATTGGTTTAATTATCATGTAATAGATACCAGCCCTGTATTATTGTTCATGACTGCCTCGGTGGCGTAGTTGTATTGCGTACGCGTTACGAGTACAATTTGCGCGCTGAGGTCCTGGGTTCGAATCCTGGGTCGGGCCAAAAACATTGTGACTGGGTTTTTCCATCTTTAAAATTACTCAGTCGCAGCTCGGAGTCAGGAAGTTGCCGGTGTGATACCCCCGTGCCTCGGAAAGCACGTAAAGCCGTTGGTCCTGCGCCTGATCTCTCTCCGGTCATGTCGGATTGCCGTCTCACCGGACTATGAGAGTGAAAGAATAGCGAGTGCACCTGTGTATTGCGCACACACTTGTGCACTATAATATCTCCTGCGTATCTGGCTGATCTCTGTCGAGATTAGCCGCCGTGGCCGAAATCGGCTAGAAAGGGTATTTTATATTTTTTTATTGTTCATTGCTGAGCACCATGACTAAATTTATTATTTTAATGAAAATTATTCACAATTAGCTGTAGGATTTTAATATTATAGGGAACGTGCACGTCGTAAGCACTGCCATCTAGTGGCGCAATTGATACTTGGCAATGGCACTTGGCTACTCATTTTCAGCCCATCGATACTTGGCATTAACTTAAAATAGGTATTCATATTAAAAGGATGAAAAATAACATTTAATTTGTTGATAATGTATCGCTGTGTATCTCGATGCTCCAAAACATAAAAATAAATAAATCAAATGGTGTGAAATTATATAATGTTCCCAAGAATAGTACCTAAGTACTTACATTCTATGGTTATGTGAAAATCCACAAAAATAATAAATGCTGTATAAAACATACATAATTATGAGTTCCAAAAGCATTTAGAAATGTCTCGTTACGTAATTCATAAAAATAAATATGTTTTGAAGGTAATATTCAATACAAAAAAAGGGAACATAACCTCCTAATTTTGCTTAAATAACTAGCTCCCATCTAACAAAAAGCATATTCTTTTCAAAATCGGTTCATTAGTTTTTGAGTTTATCCATTACAAACAAACAAATCTTTCCTCTTTATAATATTAGTATAGATCGACGGTTAACGGCCAAAAGGGGATAACCGCCACTTTACAAATTTTACAGGAGAGTGGTTTAAAGTTGAAAATAACCGAAAAAAAATCATATAAATTTTTCCTTTGATTCCAAAAGTTTCAAATTTTAACCATATAGCTTTTAAATGGTTTTCTTCAAAACTGCATTGTTAAATTAATATAAATCACCGTTTTAACACTATTTACTGTCGCTTACCCTCAAATGTACCTGATTTTACTAACAGGAAGAACGTCGTAAATGAAACAACTCACTGATCCTCTTCCAGCCTAAATGATGTTACTGCCTTTTTCATTTTGTTTAAATGATGGAAAAAGAGCATACTGTGAGTTTTTTTGTTTATCAAGTAGCACGAAATATCATATAACCGACTCTTGGGTAGTGACAAACAGACAGGGAAATTGTAATAAATGAACAGTTTATAAAACTTACATTCAGCTCCTTAAAAAACAAGAAAGCACTTTGTGTGATTTTCTTATAAAATAACCATAATTCCATAGGATCTACACCCAGAGACCTGGGATATAAAAAAAATATTGTTTTTCTTAAATCAGTCTTTATTTTCTCTAGATTATCGAAATAAAGTTTTCTTCGAGTATGGAGGCATATGTTTGATTTATGTAATGCTTTGCCGATAATGTCCGATGCACGATGTTTTTGAGACAAAATGGGCTGCCTGAAACGGAAAAATCTTGTCTTACTATAATGTAATAATAATTATTAATATTAATGCGAAAGTTTGTATGAATTTGGATGTTTGTGAGAAATAAACACAAACTGCTGAATGGATTTGCATAATATATGGCACAGACATAGACCATATCAGATTAGCGTATGTTATGCTACTTTTAATCATGGTTAATTGCACTCGTAGGCAATATTTGTTTTTTTTTTTTATCTGAGTATAGTAATTGATGTTGATGGCATACGCATACTCACGCCCGGAAGGGGTAGGCAGAGGCGCAACTAGTGCACCCACTTTTCGCCGAGCGTATTCCGTCCCATGATGTGATAGGGGGCGAGCCTATCGCCATATCGGGCACAAATTCCAGACTCCGGGCTGATACTAAATAGAAAAGTCCGATATCACTTTTCCCGACCCGGGGATCGAACGAGACCTCAGCATTGCAGTCGTACCGTAATACAACTACGCCACCGAGGCAGTGATGTTGATGGCGTCGTACCGATAACGCTATGGATAGCTACAGTGAAAAGTACACAGTAGGATTTTTACACCGTGAAATGTCTTTCACGCGGATGAAGTCGCGCAACATCGATACTCTATGGGTTTACGTACTAAATGGGTGTATGTAACTAAACTAATTAGGTATATACCTATATTAATACTACTACAGATAACTATCCAAAGCGATACATTATGATTTAAGTACTTAAATTTTTAACCCCCGACACAATAGCGGGTTGTTATAAGTTTAGGATGTGTGTCTGTATGTCTGTCTGGCGCATCGTAGCTCTCAAACGAATAGACCAATCTTGACGCGCTTTTTTTTTGTTTGAAAGCTGATATGATCACGATGGTTATTAGCTATAATTTATGAAGATCTGTTCAGGCGTTTGAAGATTATCTGCTCGTTTCCAATTTAAAAAGCCCGATTAAATTTAAATTTGGTGTACTGTGACCTCGGCAATATTTTTAAACATGAGCTGATGCTGCAGCATCAAGTATTCTGCGGGATACCCAACTCCTTAGCAACTTATAGCAGATATAGCGTGTTTGGTCTCATAAGGATGGTCTCATCGAGTAAGTGTAAGATAGTTGATTATCAAGGCCCCATAATGGAGAATAAAGTAATTTAAAAAGTTTGAAATAAAAATTAAAATAACCCCCGACACAAAAATCTTTAAAAAGTAAAATAATAAAAGTGTCTTTGTCGTTTAAGTACCTAGTAATAGTTTGAGCTAAGCGTCTTCACGTCGGGGGACCGAATTCAGGACTAGGGAGACGAAAATACTTCTTTAGCAGTCCCCCGACGCGACAATGCTTGGGTCAAAATATTACTAGGTACTTAACGACAAAGACACTTTTATTATTTTACTTTTTAGAGATTTTTGTGTCGGGGGTTATTTTGTCTATATAATATTGTATAGTATTATATAATAGGTACAATAGCACAATCTAACAAGTGCTGAAACATCAAGGATGCTCTCCAGGACTAGAAGATAAGGTGTCCTAACAATCTACCAATTACTAATCAAGTGTTTTTCAAGACGTCACTAATACTATGTAATAGCGAGGTATATAGGCACATATACAATAGTATACATACTTAATTACATTCGAAGGTAGGCAGAGGTGTTCTCACAGCAATTTTTCACCCAGCTATGTTAGGTCCCATGTAATAGGGGGCGAGTCAATTGCCATTTACCAGGCTGATACTGAGCATAAAATCAAAATATTATTTTACTCGACCCAGGAATCGAATCCGAGAGCTGAGCATGAGAGTTGTACCGCAATACAATAATGACATTACATCACCAATACACTAAAGCATTCAAAATGAGTGAATAAGCTTCCTAGCAGAATGTTTTTTATCTCAATAAAATCGTTACAGTAACACAGGAAAATTGTATCTCCTCCTCCTTGCATCGTTTTCCTCAGTGCTGAGGGTCGTGATCCCCTGAACATGGAGTAATCTTAGTCTTCATCAAGTTGCGCTACCTGTTACCACCTGTTCTAAAGATACAGTATACATACACTTATATTTCGTTTTCTAGCTAAAATAATGATGATCACAACCAAATCAAAGCATAGCAAAGCTACCTAACAAATAAAGCATTCAAAAACTAATATAGCGTATACGCATTTAACCACTCATATTGACATTATGTGTGATTTATATCTAAATAAATAAATGGCAATACTTACATACAATTATTATCAATAAGACAAACTATGAACTTACCTTTTTAACAGTTTACGTAGACACAAGACCGCGTGGCAAAATGACTCACGCGCACATGTGGTGCTTATGCCGTAGTCGTGTGAGCACTGGATGTTCGCTGTTCAACTATAACCCCATTTGATTCAAACGAGTGAAAGAGTTTCATTTTTGTTGGACAAGCCAATCGCCAAATTCTTCACTATTAGATTTATTCAAATTGGGTTAACTATTAATTTTCGTTTTACCTTTTTATCTAACCACCATTCTGTTAAAATTTATCGGGGGGAAAAAAAAGGATAAGCGACAATATTTTAGGTGAGGTTTGTTTGAGCGATTTATATTAAGCGTCATGGATAATTGACATAGGGACTCGAAAAAAAAGGACTAAACGCCAAATAAAGTCTTGAAAATTCGGTCTAAACGTATTAAATGAAAATTATTTTTTTCTAAGAATGAGACCTAATGTCCTAAGCAGAAATTTAGACCAAGAATATGTAAGCAAAATTGGAGTAATCTATTTATTTGTAAAAAATGTTTCCAGCCCAAACAGGTTAACGTGCAAGAAACAATATTTTACATAAAGCCTAAATAGCATAACTGTCAATTTTGAAGAACTGTTTTCGTCCAACTACCATAATAAAAAAAAACACAAATAAGTCCGTCGTTTACGACGACAAATTTAATGGTATTGCCCTAAATTTGTGCCCGCTTAAGCGACAAAAAAATTCTTGTAGCGTCATGAAACTTAGACCAAACGACGGAGAAAAAAAAGCCGATTCTAACGGTATATATAACTCTATTTCGTAAAAAATGTCGCTTACGACGTTTTGGCCGTTAACCGTCGAGATCAATTATCGTTCACTCTAACGGTGAAGGTAAACACCGTGAAGAAACCTACATACATGAGAATTCTCTATAAGAATTTCGAGGGTATGTAAAGTCTGCACTAGGCCAGCGTGATGAACTAAGGCCTAAACCCTCTCAGTAGTAGAGGAGGCCCGTGCTCAGCAGTGGGCAGTATAGAATACAGGTATGATTGCATTGCACTCCTATAGGATATAGGTGTGATATTTTGCATGTATATTTGGGTCTGGGGTTTGGATTGAATATTCAGATCAGGATTGAATTTGATGTAAGTTTTTCTTATTCTACTTTTTATGCAATTTTATCCTAAGAAAATGTGAATCGACTAAACCTTATGTTAAATGTTAACCAGGGAATGTCGACCTGCATGGAATATCGTAAAACTTGATAAAAATCGCTGGAACACGCTGGTTGCAGGCCGCTTTTGACAGGTCCGTCTGGAAATCGTTAGCGGAGGCCTATGTTCAGCAGTGGACTACATGTGGATAATGATGGTGATAATGGGATATTGTATCCCTTGATGATCGGCACAATTATGCTGACCTGTCTAATTGCTTTACAACGTTCTGAATTGTTTGTACTCAAAATATAGTCAAATTGATATACATTATTCAATCATCAAACCTTAGTATTGTCACATCAGCCTATCATGAAACCAAGATAACATTAACCGAGGCGAAACCAAACTTGCACTAAAGTGAATCCATCAGCGCTACACCAAGCTGAAAGGTGACTTCGTCTGTGCGTCACTTTGAGACAACACATCGATCGCTTCCAATAATGCAAATAGTGAGCATTTGATCGGTGATATGTCTAGACATTACATAGAGTTAAGTGACCTAACTCATAGAAATGCTATTTGTGGAAAATTAATAATCTGTCTGCGAAACTTTGGAAGCCTATGTTCAGCAGTGGACTGAATATAAGTATTCTGTAGGATGCCTTGTGGTGATGATGATGATTTTTTTACAAGAGCACAGCAAAGTGACTTCATTGCACTTGTTGGTAAGCAGAGTTGGGTCCAAATGTAGTCGACTAACGATAGGTGGATACCTTCCGCCATAATTATGAAAACCTGTATGAAACCGGATGTACAATGGCCGATCTCGGAACACACTTACGTGGGCCACTATAACGGGTTTGACACCTTGTGGGCGGTGAAGCTCAAGTAATTGGATTGTTCATCTCCTCATTAGGTTGTATTAAAAAAAACTCTACTGTTTGTATTATCCAATAAAAATGTTTCTTTCTTCTTTCATTCTTTGGTTGTTTTTCCTCTTTTAAAACTTTTTATCTCTTTATCTGCAAACTATTTATCATTTCACGCGTCGGCTTGTAACTCATTCGGTATCTTATGATAATTTCTTGGAAAGTTCCACAAAGTTTGCAGCTAACTCGTAACAGATACTGACGTTAGATAAATTAAATTTAAACGAAACTGGATTCTTTGAAATGCTTGGTACCTAACCAAATATATGAAGTTTGTAATAAGAGCGCCTTTTTTTAATAACAGAAACGTTTTCGGCTTACATAGATACATAGTATAACGTCAATGTCGCCACCTTTTTTCCTTGTCAGGGTTAGGCAGATGTCCAGAGGTGTAACATACATTTCACCAGCTGTGTCAAATAATATGATATACCTAATAGAGGACGATGCCAAATTACAATAATGCTTGCAAACTACTGAGGGCAAAAATAGGCACAGTGAAGGAACCTACCTAGACAAACTCTCTCATGCTGATACTCGATTTTATTTCCAAGGTTAGCACGGTTCGCTTAATAGGTTTCATGTCACATTTAAACAGTGTGTATGTTCAGAAATTTGGTATTTAGTTAAATATCATCAGAATTATCTAATGATATTTGATTTACTAACACCTACTCATCATAATCATCATCAGTCAAGATTTCCAGACAGACCTATCAATAGCAGCGTACATCCAGCGTATTTTTGCGACCTTTATCAAGTCGTCTGTCCACCTTGCAGGTGGAAGACCATCGCTGCACTTGCCGGTACGTGGCCTCCACTCGAGAACATTACAATACAATACAAATACTCTTTATTGTAACCATTTTAAACATAAAATAATAAAAAATAGATTTATACAATTTCCTTAAGTCTATTGTGTACAATGGGCCACAAGCGATCTCTTCCAGGCAACCTTTGTAGGGAAAGAAACTATAATCACACTAGCTTTTGCCCGCGGCTCCGCCCGCGTGAATGAGTTTTCCCGGTATAAAAGTCCCGCTTTATATTTTCCCGGTATAAAAAGTATACATAATCTACCCGTAGCTTATATGACACGTTCGTAGATTTACCATAGCAGCTCCATCTATTGATTACTTACTCAACCCAGTCGAAAGGTATCGACATCTGTTAGAATCATTTTACCATAGCAGCGCCATCTATTGATTACTTACTCAACCCAGTCGAAAGGTATCGACATCTGTTAGAATCATTTGGAGTTAACAGATAATTGTGACTGTCAAATAATAACAGACAAATAATTAGCAATAAATTAAAATTGCGACTATAATTTGAGATTTAAACTATCCTATCTCTCAAGTTGGATCGAACTGCACATGGTGTGCGAATTTTATTATAATCGGTTTAGTGGTTTAGGAGTCCATTGAGGACAAACATTGTGACACGAGATTTATATATATTAAGATGTAGACACAACACTTTACTCATTTGACGTCATTATCATGTCGTCTTTTGCTTTAAAGCGCCGCGCAGATACCTTGAACCTGTCAATACAAAACTGGTAAAAAATATCTGAACTGCAGTAACCAGCAGTTTCAATGTATCATTCTTTGGCAACAAGTTAACAGCGTCTGCATGGAGCCTAATCTTCTGCTGTTACCAAAACATTTACGTCTACAGCTCTATGCTAATGAGTTGAGTCTATTCTGGTACATTGTATTTCAACACAAGCCCTTGCGTTATTGTTCCGCTAAAATGTTATTCTCGCATGTCAATCATTCAAAACAATGGATCGCAACTTCCAAAACAAAATGGGGATGTAAGTAGGTCAATCCGAATACTTTCAATCTACTTTGAGAATTTTACCACATTTGAGAAACAGAGTGTTTGCCCAACTACAGCTAATCACGAATGGATAATTATTTTTAAAGAACTGAATATGCAAATGTGAATTCACCGGTCATGTCTGCAGACGAACAGATGGTCGGTGGAGCAGACTGGTGCTGGATTGTAGACCGTGACTTGTTTATATAAAAAGCATATTACAGAATACAATCGGCATCTTCTTCTTCAGCCTTTAGAAGTCCACTGAGAGAGATCAGGCGCAGGACCAAACAACGGCTTTACGTGCTTACCGAGGCACGGGGTATCACACAGTGGCGTGCCTAGTGTTTTGGATGAGGGCAAGCCAAAGCAGACCTAAAAAAAAATCGCACCTCCGATACATATAAAATGTGCAACTATAAGAAAGAAAAGCAATATCTAAAAATAAAAATGACTACCCGTACCGGGATTCGAACCAGGGCCTCAAAACAATGTTCGAACCGTGTACGCAATACAACAACGCCATCGAGTCGTCTAATTACCATTTCGAAATTAGGTACCTTTATTTAAAAAGATTTTGACCCATCGCGACTTCTAAACGAAGCTCTTGTAAAGATAAATTATTTACATAGATTTAACTTGTACCAAGTAATTTTAAAAAAGTAAAAACACTACAATAATCATTATTACTATCGACGCACAAGTTTTGTTTAGAAATTTTCAAATTTCGTCACAGCTACTGTACCTATTTAATTGGACGAGATAATCAGGTTACAATTCGCTGTTTACCGAAATTATGAAATGAAAATGCATTTAACATATGTTTTTGTGAATTGGAATTACTTTTGATAACACTGATTAATTAAATCATTTTACTAGCCAGATGTATGTTGTACCTACCTATTCCAAACACTTGTTTTGTCCGAGAATAATATGAAACACCAACAATACAACTTAATACGTAGTCGTATAACGTATTAGAGCATCCAATAAGACAATAAGTTTTGTTGTATACTGATCTAAATACCTTTTATGATTCTTCAGACACATTTCGCGCCATTCGCCAGCTCGTTAAAAGTTGTTTTTTCCATCATAACCTAACAAATTTAACTTATTCTCGCCGATAAAAACTTTCACACACTTTAAACTATTACAAGAAATATATTCACTCATCTTTATTGTGCTTAAAAGTTTAAAATAACTCAAAAACCACTTAATAAACACAAATACTTCACAATGTAGATCGCCGGCTCAATCAAAACAAATAACTGATGTTGCCTAGTTGGAATCAAAATTACTCCACAAAATGAATGCTAAAATTGTGAAAAAAACTTATTGATAAATAAAATTATAGTACAATACCTTAAATAATTATAATCAGATATGTAATTTTAATTATATTATCACTAAAATCTTTACATATTCATGATAAATAAAAAATACACATTAAAATAAGCAAAATAATGCAACCATATTAGAGGTAATTCTTTTAATTGGCAACCCTGTATTTTATACAGTATCTATGGACATTAAGCCTGGATTATTTTCTAGTACTGATTGCTATAAAAACTTACTATAGCTATACGTATGTGGTATCAGTTTATCCATTAGTGCGAATGAGAAAAATATGTCGGCGAAAAGCCAGGTAAAATCCAACGAGAGAGAGAGTGATGAGTATATTTTGTGCGCATCTAGCTGTTTTGTATTAAATATGAAATGAGTGTACGGCGCGGATGTGGTTGTGTGTGTGTAGGTGTAGTGGTGTGTCTTTAGGTGCGCTCGAGGCGAACCGGTTCAGCGAACCTTAGCGCGGGAATTTAAAAATTTTAAAGAAAATTATTTCGAAGCGTTTTGTTACCGTAAAATGTTGGTCATTGTTTCATATTCGATTTTGAGTACTTAGGTAAATAATTTTAGGGCAAGCCAGGCTTTTCGGCTTCTATGAAAGGACCGCCACTGGTATCACACCACCAACTTCCTGACTCCGAGCTGCGATTGAGTATTTTTTAAGATGGAAAAACCCAGTCACATTGTTTTTGGCTCGACCCGAGATTCGAACCCAGGACCTCAGCGCGCAAATCGTACTCGTAACGCGTACGCAATACAACTACGCCACCGAGGCAGTAAGCTTAATATAATATTTAATTATTTAGACGTCACAATATGGCGCAAAGTCGATCCTATACTTATTTGAATCGCATTTATACTAGATTAGGTCTAGGACGCCCTGCTGCACGTTGGACCGACGACTTGAAAGAGGCGGATAACAGTCATATGCGGGATACTCAAGACCGGGGTTGTTGTCACTTATTTGGGGAAGCTTACGTTCAGCAATGGACGCTGAATTATGACAACGACAAGCTTTCCTAATGTTATTTGCACTTGCTTGGTACTAGGATTTGAGACTGACATGATAATAAGCTCGCTATCACATCATGGGACGGATATAAGCTCAGCGAAAACTGAGTGCATAAAATACGCTTCTGCGCAACCCTTCGTGAAAAGTTTGTGATTACTTTCAGGAATTTGTAATTCCATGAGCTCCTTCCAAGAAAAGCCAACTTAAATACAAATTTACAAAGGCTCGTGCGAGCCACATTTCCTGAAAGTACCTATCGATCGACTGCTTTCGTTTGAATTATAGCACTTTAATAATCTGTTAACATTATCATGCTTTTTCTTGAAATCATTGTTAAAATTTTCAATAGGGAACGTGCACGAACATAGGTGGCAGCACAAAACTGACCCAAGAGCCACATGTGGATAAAAAAAGAAACTTTTCAAACATATATTTTATTTATATGTTCGTTTAAAATGTCAAAATTATAAAATATGGGTTCCGACCATTAATATATAAAAGATTTTTTTTACATATCATTGGTTCCGACTGAATATTATAGATACCCAGCGTGGCCAGAATATGCTTTTATTTCGATGGGAGCTACTTATTTTTATGGTATTGAAGCAAAATTAGGAGGTTATGTACCCCTAATTACAGATTTGTTTGTATTGAATATTATGTTCAAAACTTCTTAATTATTATAAATTACGCAGTGAAACATTTCTAAATGCTTTTGGAACTCATGTTTTATATAGTCTTTATTATTTTTGTCGATTTTCACATACTATTCTTGAATACGTAATAGAATTTTACACCATTTGATATGTTTATTTTTATGTTTTGGAGCATCCAGACACATAGTAATACATTATCAACAAATTAAATGTTATTTTTCATGTTTTAATATGAATAATTTACGTCAATGCCAAATATGGGCTGAAAGATTCAGATTGCGCTACCAGATGGCAGAGCTTACGACGTGCACGTTCCCTATAATGGCCATCGCGTAATAATCTGTTATAACTTAAATGTTCTACCTCGTGTAACTTGTTTTGGACCTGGAAATCTAACCAGGAGATATGAAATCCAAGCACCTACTTGTTTTTATTCATAAACAGATAAATATGGTTACCAAATTCCAATAGTAATAATTAGCACTGCTATTCCAGTTTGAAGGACATTGTAACCAATTAAATACTGGACATCATGAGACTTAACATTTAATGTCTTAAAATTTTCGTCATTCGGTACAGTTCATACAAAATTAAAAAAGAAAACAACATTTTTTTTCCATAATCCTGTATCCATAAATTTTGCATTCCTACCTAAGGTAACAGATTCAATTCCAGTGTCGGTGTCACGGGATCAGACTCAATTTCTAAGGTTTAATAATGCAGTAAGCCCTAATGGACTGGGTGATGTTTGGTCTAGACTGAAACTGCAGTTATCCGCGCTGACTACTAAAATCTAGATTATAAATATTAGATTTTTATTCGTGGCTTTTTGATTAAAGATTTGAATGAAATGTTAGCTTGAAATTAGCTTCTATGTTTTGGGCGGTGTATGATGGGATATTAATGGCTCATCAAATATTCTAGTATCATTAGATAGATTAAAACTTTGTCTAGAAACCTCGACTATAAAATTTACTTAGGATTTTAAGTTTTGTTGTAATGGTAAAAAAAAATTGTGCTAAAATCACTCACACACACACACGCCTTTTATCCTCGAAGGGCTAGGCAGAGGCGCAACTAAATGCACCCACTTTTCGCCATGCGTATTCCATCCCATGATGTGATAGGGGGCGAGCCTATCGCCATATCGGACACAAATTCCAGACTTCGGGCTGATTCTGAATAGAAACATCCAATTTTATACATCCTACTAATCCTACTAATATTATAAACGCGAAAGTTTGTAAGTATGGATGTATGGATGTCTGGATGTATGGATGTTTGTTACTCTTTCACGCAAAAACTACTGAACTGATTTCTATGAAATTTGGCACACGGGTAGATTATGTTCAGGATTAACACATAGGCTACTATTTATCCTGAGAAAATATAAAGCGGGACTTTTATCCCGGAAAAACTCATTCACGCGGGCGGAGCCGCAGGCAAAAGCTCGTGTTACATATTCAAATATAACGCTAACTTGATTAGGCAATAGAATCAACTTATTCATCACAATAGTACAAGCAAAACTTATTCTTTACAGCATTTTCTTTGCTATCTTTCTCCGCATATGATCATAAGGTATTTTAAGAAGACATTACGTCAGTTATGACGTACACACACCCACACCAACCACAGCCTTATATTAATCACTTTCTTCGATTCGCGGCTTCACCCGAATAGAAGTCATCTTAACTTTTGTATTCAAAATGTAGACAAATATGTCTACATACAAATTTTACTACCGTTTCGAAAACCAACGTTTGTTCCTTGCGTGGCCGTCTGGTAGGATTTCTGGACGTCCAAACCCTTCCCACTTAAATCTATATTCCTATCCTTTCAGATAGTTTTGCTCCCGTAAATTCAGCAGCTGTTAAGACCCGTTTCACAGGTTTCAAGAAAATTTTATTTGACAGTTATCATATTAAACAGCTCATTTAGATAGTACTCATTTTAGTATCAATTAATTGCCAACACTATACGTTTAGCCGCACTGTGCGTTCTTATAGTATTGTTTGTGAATACGGTTTATACCAAAAGCTTTTTTTACCAGACAGCCTCGGGTGGTGCAGAGTCAAAACATAATAAATTCATGAAAATTATTTTAAGATATAATTGTTATTGTAGTGTTTCTCAGCAACAAGTCGACATTGTCTACCAAGACTGTTTTTTATCGCGGGGAAAACGCGTTATCGCCCATACGGAGTGTTTTTGATTAATTGCCAAACAACTACCGCTAATTATTCTATTTTGTTTCAGGTAAGTACACGCGCAACTTGAACCTACACCAAAGCATGTTTTTGGGTAGCTTGGAATCTGGAAAAGATATAGGTATATTTATTTATGTGGTAACTTTTGGCGTTTGTAACAGACTACAGAGTTCCAAGTTCCAGTCTCTTACCGGGCCACTATGTGTGTGACTGGATTCGTTAAATTATACCTGAATTACTAAGAGTGAACCGCCGAACTGATTTGGACGAGACTTCAATTAGAATATCTCGCTCTTCTCGGAAAGTCGCTCAAAAGTGTGACGAGAGAAACACTAATGCTATATTTGAGCCAGCACGAAGAGAGTGTTAAATTTCATTTCTATTAGTAGAAGATTAGCTACATTTTAATGAGTTTAAGTGAGAAGATCCACGTGCACAATTGATATCTAATATTATAAATGCGAGAGTTTGATGTTTATTACTCAATAAAGTCAGAACGCATTAACAAATCTGTATGAAATTTTGCACAGAAATAGATTATCTGAAATATCACATAGGCCTTTTGTCCCGATAAAATATATACAGGGTCATTTTAACATTGCGTTTATAAATGAAATCACATACTTATCTCGTCGAAACTAACGCTTTCCATTAAGTTATTTTAACCATAGACGTAAAATAAAAAAGTGTAAGTTTCGAACAAAATAAATATTAATAAAAAGTAACTTTAAGTTAACACGACCTTATGCCACTACTACTGCTCTAAGATAATTCTTCGCAGCGGCAACATTATACTTTCATTCAGAAATACACTTTCGCACACACCATATTCGCACTAAACTAAGAAATGTTCAAAAATTTGAAAACTACTACCGGGATTTTTGGCAATAATATTCGTTATTCATGGATGATTTTTGGCAAGATGTTAGAAGAGGTAAAGACGAATATGTGGTTTCATTTAGTAATGCAATGTAAAAATGACCCTGTATAGTGGAACCTTTATCCCGGAAAAACTTTTCACGCGGGAGGAGCCGCGATTAAACGCTAGTACTTAAATAAAACATTTGGCACCTTCATCGCATTATAGAAATATCATGATTTCGTTATTGGCATCGACTTAAAACGCTCAAAGACAAGTTAATTCTATTTAAATGGAAAGTGGGAAATGAATAGGATTTAAATAACAGATATTAATCCCGGAAAAGAAAGAAAAGGTAATTGGCAAAGATTAAAGAAAGATAAACCTTAATGTATTTTATTTAGAGCTGGTTTTTCTTTGTATGAGGTATAGAGTGCAATGAGGACTTCGATTATGTACGATTGTCTTTTTGAGATACCTCTGATATTGTTGAAGTTTATGGTTGGAGGCGATCACTGATGACGTACTTGCCTGTCTTGTTGTAGAAAGATTACAAGAAACTGGTTTACAGTCATTACAGTCATTTTTAAACTGTTGGTAAATTATGGTAATGACAGAATGTAATAACACACACACACACACTCACGCCTTGTATTTTTGTAAAGGTAGGAAGAGGCGCAACGTATGCATCCAGTTTTCGCCGTGTATCTATAATGTGATAGGGAGCGAACTTATCGCCACATCAGGCACAAATTCTAGACTCTGGGCTGATACTGATTAGAATAATGCAATATAGCTTCGCCCGATAGGGGATTCGAACCAGAGACCTCAGCGTGATAGTCTCCGTAACCGAGGCGGTAAAATTCAATAGGAAAAATAACGAATGGTAGCCAAAGTTTAGCGGTAGCGAATGTGAGCTGTTAAGGTGGTTTTGTGTTTGACTCCTAGTTCAGGCAACATTGTGTGGGTTTTTCTAACACGATTTGCATGGGTATGGATTCTTGCGAACAGGCAGAATTTAGGTACGCCGGATGTCAACACTAATTCAAAGCGTTTCTACAACATTGTTGAAGATGTGTGTTGTACACGTATGCTCACGCCTTTTATCCCCGAAGGGGTAGGCAGAGGCGCAACTAGTGCTCCCACTTTTCGCAAAGCGTATTCCGTCCCATGATGTGATAGGGGGCGAGCCTATCGCCATACCGGGCACAAATTCCAGACTCCGGGCTGATACTGAATAGAAAAATCCAATATCACTTTGCCCGACCCGGGGATCGAACCCGAGACCTCAGCCTTGCAGTCGTACCGTAATACAACTACGCCACCGAGGCAGTGTGTTGTACAGGATAGTGGTATAAGGAGAAATAAGTTCTAAATCCGTAGCTTTTAGCTCCGATTCTCTCCTATAAAGTAAATTTGTATGACTGCCCAATCGATAATCACATGAGATGCTTGGGATTACAATTTGTACCTAGCATAAAAATATCTCGAATTCTAGATACACTTGTTGCTCTGCTTACCCCTTCATAAACAAATGATTGAGTTAACACTGCATTTTTTCACAATTCCCAACATCTCGAATCATATTTGACAGATTAATTCTATTTATAGAAAAAATAAAAATAAATATGTTATTATAAATAACCTTCCCAGGATCGTTAGCTTAAAAAAAGCAGTCAGGCTTCGGCCAGGCGCCCTCCACGGCAGTCTGGCGCCAGACGCCGCGCGGGAACAACGTGTCCACTCGCGTTCACGTATAAACATATAAGTGCATGTGTAAACGGTGAACATTTGCATTGGCCGTTTTTAACAATAATATTTAATTCATTGTTGTGGCAGAATTTTTAATGACAATGTAGAAATTTTGTGAAATTAAATCTCGCGGCTGAATGATTAGACGTTCCTTTGCCTAGATAATTAAGTATGAACGGACAAAGAAATTAATTACTGGCTAAAATTATTTAACAATAAAATATATAGCGAAAGTGTGTTTGAATTTATGTTTATAAAATCTAATTGTGCTGACGGTATGTAAAACTAATGTCTTAGGTTCGGTTCCCAGGTGGGGCAAATGATTTTGATAGCTTTTTTTTCAAAAGACTGTTTTATTGCCTCGTATTCTGGAGCAGAAAGAAACTCTACAAACAAACTAGTTATAGCACCCCTGTCTACCCCATTAGTAATTATGTTTTATGTAAAAACAAACATCAATAAATATTAGTTTCCACTCATAAATAAATAAAAATAAATTAGATATTTATTATTATCAATATGTCTTTCGAAGATTAACAGGATTGGCGAACATATCAGGCAGCAGTAGCTTCAAAATATAATTTAACAAAGCACATAAGCTTCGTATACATTTCTTTGTTTGTATACAAAACATTGAAATAACACCTAAGTACTAATAATAAAGCATGCCTTTCTCCACGCCGTGCCTGGCCTAATGCGAGTTAATGGACTATAAATTAAAATTCTTATGAGAAACTCTAGTATGCAAGTTTTCTTATGGTGTTTTCCATCGCCGCTAAAGCGAGCGTATTAAGAATAATTACATCCCGATCATTGATGTAAAAATCCCTGCATCAATGATCCCGATACGTAATATACCAATAGCTTTACGTATTTTTACGTGGGACTGTCATAAATGCAGCGAAATGCGGTATAAAACCTCTTTTTATTTATTTATTTAGCTTTATTTTACCACAACTATAGTTACATTTTTTTTTTTTTTTTTTTTTATATATATATACATTTATTTTTCCTTTTAATGTGTGGTCCCCTCTTGATGGGTAAAAGCCTCCTCCATCTTTCTCCATTTTAGCTTGTCAGCTGCGATGGCCATCCAATCCTTCCCCGCTATGCTTTTAATGTCATCAGCCCACCTTTTTCTTTGTCTTCCTATCCGTCTTTTTCCCCTTGGGCCCAACCATTTCGTTATTTCTAGAGTCCATCTTCCATCTCTGTTTCTTGCTACATGTCCTGCCCATTTCCATTTCTGTCTCAGACTATGCTGGAGGGCGTCCATTATCTTTGTTTTCCTGCGAATCTCTGTGTTTCTTACTTTATCAATTCTTCTTATCTTTAGTATGCTTCTTTCCATTGCATGTTGACACGACAAGATTTTGTTTTTTGTTTTTTCTGTATATACCCATGTTTGGCAAGCATAAGTTAAGGTTGGAAGAATGCAGGTATCCATTATTATTTTTTTCATTTTAAGGTTGTAATTGCCTTTAAGGATTTCTTTATGCGCCCAGTATTTTTTCCATGCTATATTTATTCTTCTGTCGATTTCTTTTTCGTTACTGTTGACATCAAATGAGATCAATTTGCCCAAGTATATATATTCATCTACATGTTCTATTAAGTTTCCTTCTATTTTGATGTTTTTCTTATCGCTATTTGTCATTATTTTTGTTTTCGAAGCATTCATGTGTAAACCTACTTTTTTACTTTCTAGGTCTAGAAATTGTAGCATTTTTTCCAGGTCTTCAGCAGATTCGCTGAAAAGGGCTATATCATCAGCGAATCTTAAATGTGTCAGCCTTTTGTTAAATACTTGTATGCCTTTTCCGTTCCAAACAATATTTTTAAAGATATTCTCAAGAACAGCTATGAACAGTTTAGGAGAAAGAGGGTCTCCCTGTCTCACCCCTCTCTCAATTCTAAACTCTTTTCCTTTTCTTTCTAATTTTACTCTGCTCACGCTATTGGCGTAGACAGATTTTATAACATTTGTATATTTCTCGCTTATGTTGTTATTTCTTAAAGCGTCCCATATTGAGGCGTGTGATATGCTGTCAAACGCTTTAGAGTAGTCTACGAATGCTATATAAAGGGGTTTATTGAACTCTTTATGTTTTTCAATTATCTGTTCTATAGTATATATATGATCAATCGTTGAGTAGTGTGCTCGGAAGCCAGCTTGTTCTATTGGTTGGTTTTCATCAACTTTTGCTGCTATTCTACTCACCATTATTGAGGAAAAGAGTTTGTAAACTGTGCATAATAAACTTATGGGCCTGTAATTACCGATGTCTAATGGATTTCCTTTCTTGTAAAACCTCTACCTACCCCTAAAAAGAAACGTGTTTAACATAATTGTTCTACCATACCATAACAGCCCTGTATTATATACTGCCCACTGCTGAGCACGGGCCTTCTCTACAACTGAAAGGGTTTAGGCCTTAGTCCACCACGCTGGCCTAGTGCGGGTCGGCAGACTTCACATACCTCCGAAATTCTTAAGGAGAATTCCCAGGTATGTAGGTTTCCTCACGATGTTTTCCGTCACCGTTAAAGCGAACGATAATTAATAACAATACACACGTAACTTCGAAAAGTCAGTGGTGTGTGCCTTGGGTTTTGAACCTCCGGACATTGCCTCGGCAGACCGTTCCATTCCCAACTAGGCTATCGTCCACTCCAATATTGTTATTTATTAAAACTTATTACATAACAAGATTTTACTTGCGGCTTCGCCCGCGTGAAAAGCCTTTCCCGACACTAAAACCCCTAAATAAATGTAGCTATCCAAAGGGCCATCCGTAAGCCGTCAATTAAGAAAATCAATTTTAAAAAATCAATTGTTTCCTACGGGAGCGAATTGTCGAGATAGAAAGTAGCTTATATGTTAATCCAGAACATAGTCTATCCGTGTACCATACTTCATCCAAATCCGTGGAACGACTTCTACGTTTACTTGTAACAAACACACAAGCATTCAAACATTATTTTGGTGTCATAGGGTGGCAAGAACCAACGATACGCCACTGGTTCTATCTATTTTAGTCACCGAGTAGTATACAAGCAATGTATTTTACGCATACTCACGCCTTTTATCCCCGAAGGGGTAGGCAGAGGTGCAACTAGTGCACCCACTTTAAGCCGTGCGTTTTGTAGTTTAAAATGTCATTTCAGTATAACGAGCATAGTTCAGTATCATATCGTCAGGGATAATGCATTACCGCGTAAGTGACAAAAAAAGGTTAAGGGCTGATGACACCACATGCTGATAACGTCCCCTATATCCTATTTAGAATTTATCCGCCATATAAACTACAATTTGTTTCACAGGTCACGAATAGAAAAATGTGGCAGAAAGTCACTATAGTTCGGACAAACTAAGCTGGCCGGTATGACAATTCAATTTTTTTCCCGACGCGATAACTCTGTGAGAACGTCTACCCAAAAAATTCAAAACCGTGTCATGTCATACCGGCCATATTAGTTTGTCCCTACTATAGTAACAGTGTCAGATTCATTTGTTAGATAGCATTATATGTCTGATAATTATCTGGGATTTTATCAGGAACTGGTGAAACTAGCCCTTAGTATTATAGATATTTAGGGCTTAATTTTAGGGCCGATTTCATTGTTAACAAATGCTACACGTCACATAAACGTATAAGCCGATCAAATACAAAAATCACACTTATATCTATGTATTTAAATAAATGGTAATCTACATTGGCTGTTTAATACGATAACTGAAAAATAAAATTTATTTGAAAGCTATGAAGCAGGCTCTTAGAATTGTAAATTTAAAGTTTATTATAGTAGGGATCAATAAAATTTGACTTTTTTCGTCACTTACGCGGTATTGAACTATCCCCGACGATATAGTCTTCGGTGTTTGTCTGTATTTACGTCGTGCTAAACTGTGTCACATGAAAGGACCATATAACCGTTCCACAGTGTCATTTGGCAGCATTTACGTCGCACAACTTTATGCAAACTACGTGAGGGAAAAAATACATGAAACGTGTCCTCTTTCAAATTAATTCAATAGATTCTACAATATAGGCAGTATAGCTTTATGTTACATGCATAAATGAAGTGTTCTCGTTGGTCTAGTTGTAGCGTACTGGGGTTACAGCGAGGTAGTGACTTCGATTTCCAGATAGGAAATATTGTGGGAATTTTTCGACTCTTAAAAACATTTCTAATTATGGAATTTGTGTCCAAGGCTACCTCGGTGGCGTAATTGTATTACGGTACGGCTGTAATGCTGAGGTCTCGGGTTCGATCCCCGGGTCGAGCGAAGTGATATTGGGTTTTTCTAATCAGTCTGGAATTTTTGACCGATATGGCGATAAGCTCGCCCCCTTTCACATCATGGGACGGAATACGCTCGACGAAAAGTGGGTGCACTAGTTGTGCCTCTGCCTACCCCTTCGGGGATAAAAGACGTGAGTATATGTGTGTGTATTTGTGTCCAATATGACGATAGGCTTCCCCTTTATATCATGGAACAGATATAAACGGCAATGGCATTGATTTAACAAGAAATTCATGGTAAGTTAATAGCGAGTTCACTAGTTGTGCTTCTACCTATCCTTCTAGAATAAACTCGTGAACTTAATGTAATAAAATTGCAGCAGTCGACATCGTTACGTCGGCCGCAATTGTCTCACGCTTGCAGTATTCACAAGGTAAACGAGCTATTGTCATTCCCGACTCACGGCAATGTCCCCGGGGAACTTTCATTTACCTGGGATAAACAGGGATGAAATAGGTTCCCTGATAAGTTACCCAACAAATAGATTTTCAGATTTTTAATCAAGCATCGCTCGGGATCCTTTCGAGAATTATAAGAGTTTTAGAATACATTTTCCGGGATAAAAGTCCCGTAAAACTGGATGAAAGGGACTTGTGGGTTTGAAGTATCGAAAGTTAGAGATTATAGATAAATCGACTGAACTAACATATAGATTTATTTCTGTTGGTGTACAGAAAAATATATTTTTGATATGCTGCATGCTTTGGCATTGATGATATTATTGATTGGAATTTGAATTGCAATGCTATGCAGTGCTTTATAGTTCACGGTTCTAGGTGGTATTGCTACTGTTCATAGGTAGTTCTACCATTGAAATGTTTAATTCTATCACCAATCACCATTGTGCAGGCACTCATGTGTTTCGGTTTGAAAGAGATTATAAATAAATAAATAAAATAGTTTATTCATCACGTAGGCGAACATAGTTGCACTTATGATAAGTCAAGATACATTAAATTAATAATAATAATTATTACAAAAGTCACCTATTATAACTAGATAATACTCACTCCACTCAGTACTTTATAATTCAAAATGCTGAGTCTACTTTTATAGGCAGTGTCGCTTACTATCAGGCGAGCAAATTGCTCGTACTCGTTAATTATTATAAAAAATATGATCAACGTACAACGTATCTCGTTTGTCTATAAAATTAATAATCTGAGCTGAAAAACTGAATACCACTTTGCTCGACCTGGGACTCAAACCTGAGAACTCAGCGGTGTTCGTGGTGCGCACGAATTACAACTAAGTACGCCACGGAGGCAGACTGCATTTATAGATTTTTAATAAGATTAACAACAGTACCTGGGTCCTTTCAATGTGTCTTAGTCACAGTTTGTTTCCTCTCAGACCAGGACTTTGTAGTTCTGAGCTCAGATACCATACCTACCACCAATCGAGCGACCCATTCGCCTCACCCTCCATTTAAAACCAACCCTCTCCTCAGGAGCTTAGGACCATAACCTTATGAGCAAAATCCCACCAGCTCATCCGTGTCGACGGCTCCACAGAGCATAAAACATTACTGTTTACATCAAACATTTATTATAAAAGAGTTTACACTCGTAAATTCATTCTATTAAATTATTATGAAGAATAATAAACATTTCGTGTATGACTAGGGTTGTACGTATGAAATTTCATACATCTTTTGAATTTAGAAACGAAAATATGAATGAGTTTGGATTTGTAAAGGTTTGATAGAGAAGCGGTGAGTAGGTATGTTTGAAAGTGGTAGATCTCTCGTATGTGTCTATATAGAAACTTCTTTGTCATTTTATATCATGAAACTATGTAAGGACGATGTATGTGGGCAGTTATGAGACATTTAGTTAGGACAATCTTTGAAAATATGGATTAAACACACACAACACACAACTTTACTGGTGGTAGGTCTCTCATTATGTAAGAGGCCGTCTGGGTGGGTACCACCGCAATGTCTATTTCTACCGCCAAGCAACAGTGCATGCACTGTTGTGTTTCGGTTTGAAGGACATTGTAGCCAGTATAACTACTGGACATAATGAGACTTAACATCTTATGTCTCAGGATGACGAGCGCAGTGGAATGCCACATAGTACTTTGTAATTCAAGGTGCTGGATGGTGTTGCTACTGTTTATGGGTGGTCGTATCGCTTACCATCAGGCGAACGGCATGCTCGTCTCGTCATTATATGCTATAAAAAAATAAAAAAAAGACAGTCACGCCTTGTTATCACTGGAAGGGATAGGCAGAGGCGCAAATAAGTGCACCCACTTTTCGCCGTGCGTATTACGTCATGATGCCATAGGGGGCGCGCCCATCGCCATATCGGGCACAAATTCCAGGCTCCGGGCAGATACAGAATTCCAGAAAAATCCAATATCACTATGCCCGACCCGGGGATCGAACCCGAGACCTCAGAATTGCAGTCGTACCGTAATACAACTACGGCACCGAGGCAGTCGAATACAGTTTTTACTTACTTTAATTGGTTTATTCTAGAGGTCTGTAAACATTAAGATTGGAATCCTTATTGCAATCGGTTTTTTATATGGGCACGACAAATCACAATTTGAGCCTTGTAAAATAATGTCCTAGTACTTACGAGTTATAATAATTATCTCAGTGACTATTGTTACGATTCGGAGAGCCCTGAATAGGAAGTAATATCGCCTCTGTATACTATCTACTTATTATTCAAGGAATGAATCTTCTCTCAGAACCTAAATAAATTGTTTGTTTACGTTTTCATGTCTGCAAGTTCGAATTAATAGTATAACGTAGCTACTAACGGCCGGTCTCAATAATTTACTAATATTTAACTGGAGTTTGCTATCTAACTCGACAGTAAAAGTTACGCTAACTGTTAATACTGTTTCAGTGTCAAAAACTTTTATGTAACTCTAGTGCGTGCACACGCCAAGCGTTTTATTTTTGCACCAAGCACTAGTAATGATCAAAAAAATATATTATATTTAGTACTTTATATATAATCATCTATATATATTATATTAAATTTTAAGTTAAGTAATTTACACCTCTGACTTTTCTAAAAATGTTATATGTGTATTCTTTGTGAATTATCATTCGCTTTAACGGTGAAACAAAACATCGTGAGGAAACCTGCATATCTGAGAAGTTCTCTATAGAATTTTCTTAGGTATGTGAAATGAAATGAAATGAAATGAAATGAAATAATTTATTCGAACCCATAAAATGTTATACATTATTTAGATTCCGTCAATATTAACTCTACCACCAGTTCGGAAAGCAGTTCTCACTAGAGAAGAACGGGCAAGAAACTCTGCCAACCCGCACTAGACCAGCGTGGTGGACTAAGGCCTAAACCCTCTCAGTTGTAGAGGAGGCCCGTGCTCAGCAGTGGGCAGTATATAATACAGGGCTGGTATAGTATAGTATAGTAGTAAGTAATTTAAATAACATACTGCATAGATTGTTATAATAATGATTAACACCGCCATGTTTATCATTGGCAAAATCGAAACGCGCCAATAACAGTAATCATATTCGACCCTCCGATAGATAGGGTAAGGTTTTATTACGTATCTTAGTTTTTTTTAATCTTATTTTAAGGAGCGACTTGGTCGTACTAAGTCGCTCCATACGTCCACTTAAATATATGTCTACAGACTAAACATTCACCATAGTACGCTTAAAATATTTTTTTATTAAAACCCTAGCTTCTGACACAGTATCTTAGTTTATAGAAACATAGATAGCCACCAACATTAAACATTTTACCTGTTTGTTATCAATTAGTAAGTTATTGAGACCGGCTATGAGGTAATCGTTACGAATTCGAACCCCGCACAAATACAAATGTTATGACCCGCAAATATTAGTCTCGGATTTGAGTTTTGTAAAGTCGGTACCCTTTTAAGATACTCTTATAGAGACTGTATGTATTTATTTCACTCATGGATTCTTTATCTGTGACCGTACCACTCAAATATTGATACGTGAGACATCACGAAGTTCAACGGTATAAAACATGTAAGAACTGTCAGTTTACGACGCGTGTCTCGATCGATGTAATTTAGGGAAAGACTGATGTGTCTTAAGTCTGAACTGACGATTGATTTGAAACGTATTGAAAGTATTTACAAGAACTGTTATCGTTATTAGTTACAAACTTTATGAATATGATTTATCAATTCAAAGTGCAGGCTTAAATCGCTTGTAAAAGAAAATAAAGTCATCAAAACATAGCAATGAAATTAATCTTCAATCACAATTGACAATTTTATCATACGTGATAAAGATATAATTCTCTTAGTATATTGATCTTTTCGACAAACTGAAGGTCAAAAATAATGTACATACGCATACTCACGCCTTTTATCCCCGAAGGGGTAGGCAGCGCCGTAACTAGTGCACCCACTTTTCGCCGTGCGTATTCCGTCCCATGATGTGATAGGGGGCGAGCCTATCGAGACTATCCCGCCCTCACATCCGCCACTGCAACTCCTGTAAGCCAAGATCGGCAGTGGCACGCATTTTATGACACCGAGCGGTGAAGCTCGGCGAGTCTCTGGGAACACGAATTAGTCTTAACCCGCAACGAAGTTAATCAAATAGAAGAACAGGGAGGTGTTAGAAATACATTTTCCATTTCCCTCCATAGCAAAGCGGGAGACAAAATAATGAACTAAAAAGGTATTTCTTAACCTTAATTATTGAGACTTTCACAACTGGAAAAGCCAGATGTAAAGCACCACGGATAAAATTTTAAAGGGTCCTATCGTTTGAGCTGTCAGATTTGATTCCAATTGTAAGTATGGCAAAAACGCCGGAAAGCACGGAAATTCTGCCTAGTTTCCACAGGGTCCATGTAGTATACAACTCCAGATGTTATTTGCATACTATCTAACATAATATTGCGCTCATTTTGCCAAAGACTACACTCCCAAAGTATGTGATGCGCAGATTGTTCGTAGTTGCAGTCAGTAGTTGCGAGCCTATCGTCATATTGGGCACAAATTCCAGACTCCGGGCTGATACTAAATAGAAAATCCAATATCACTTTCCCCAACCCGTGGATCGAACCCGAGACTGCAGTATTGCAGTCGTGCCGTAATACAACTACGCCTCCGAGGCAGTCAAAAATAGTGTAATGAGTGTCTATCATTCTTGAGTAAACCCTGAGAAACGTACGATATTTTCAATGTGGATAGACTGTAGATACTATTGACGTCATTAAAACATTGTATACATCACTTCAGTCAAAACTGACAGCCCTGGTGAGACGTATCGGTAGTGTAGGTGTAGCTTGTTATTAAACATCATGCATCACTCATCACTCAAAACAATTTAAAATTATAAAATCTGTTTTTACTCATGAATCAGGAATCTTTAAATACTGGATAAACTAAATCTTTCATCCAACTGCATGATGAGACGAGAACGCGGCTTGGCTGATGGTACCTACGCATTATGTCTGGGGCCTATTATTGCAAAATAGACATTTTGTCACTTGAATATTAAGAATATGTCTCTGAAAGATAAAATGACGAAAATGTTAATAAAACATTTAGGACATTTGAATGCCTGGAATTAGCCAAAGACCTCCACTTCCACAGTTTGATCCATTACCTATAATAATAAATAATTTAAATTCAATAACACTTCCGCTATAAGAAATTCCACATTAGCAAAAGACATAAAAAAACAAAATGCAGAAATTGAAATAACGAATAGCTAAAAATCCAAGATGGCGTCGTCGAACGGACGAGAGAGCGCGAAAATGACAGCGTCTATAGACAGTTTGAAGTTATCTAGTAAGAATCCGTCAGTGAGTTCGTCTAAGCATGCGTCCTCTGAGTCTGTGCTTTCGAAGAAGGATAAGGAATGCCTCCAAATGCAGGAGTGCAAGAAGAAACTCCTGGCGATGGAGCCGCAGATCATCATCAGAGATGAGAATGTGGTGTTGCGGTCGCCACCCCAGAAGAAAATTGTGATGCCCCCTACAATAAATCCTGAGGTGAGTGGTAGGCAAATAGTTCGGAGTGGTTTCAGAGATTTTTTTCCTTCGTTTGAAATGAAATATTCATGATAGACAATTGTTTCTCCCAAACAGTTGTGTTTTAGAGTAAACATCGGTAGAAAGTAAGTTCATTAATTTCCTTAAAAAAATCCGAGTTCCGACAAAAAATAATGCAACATTTATTTTAAAATTGAGTCATTTAAGTTTACAATATATCATTTGTCATTTCTTCAGATTTGTCTTAACAAAAGCACGAATTGCCACCGCGTTGATTCTACATTGCTTACTTGTGAACCATTTTTCATTAATTTAACAGTCCAGTGCTTGTACTCCAATTTTATAATGCCACTACGACAGGACAATTTAACACCAATCAGTACCATTCACGTTTCGTCAGTTAACACGTGACTACACGTTGAAAGAATATCGATTATACGACGTCTGTAACCGTTCGTCTATAAATTGTTACTAATAGCTACCAGCCGATTTGCATAGCATTGCCACTCTGTTAAACAGTAATTTTATACGAAAGTCCATCTGGGTATGTGTATTGTCTGATTTAGCACTCATGCAGCAGTAGCCAAGTACTGTTGTAATTATATTGTAAGGCAGACATGCAAACAATGCACTTAAGTTCACCCAGTATCAATTCCAACGATATTGAGCCTATCGCAATAACGAATAATAAAAAAAATCCTTCCCAAATTGAACAAAACAACCGTAAAAACTTTGTACAGCAGTGTTAACTCGAAAGGTCTAATCCGATCCACTTCTAACTTCTACCTGAAATTCTGAACCCTTTGGAATTCTGAATCTAGTTTCGATGTAATCTGAACTTCGCAAATTGGACTTGTTAACAATTCCCTTTTTTACGGTTTATTTCGAGGTTTTGGATGTCGCCGAGTTTCGAGTTGGTTGAAGTCGTTTGGGCATTGACTTGAAGTTTGGAAATGAGGTTACGTAAGCATTTAATGTGGATAGAAATTCATTTCGTAGGAAAGGTTTTGATAGGTGTGCATTAGCAAGTGTCGAAACGCGACGTTTCTCCTTGATAGACTAACAGGACTATGCTGGAAGTACTTTCAGAAACCTTTCTGTGTCTCGTAGTCGTGTTAGGTGTCTCGTATGCGAGTGGCCATCTGGGTAGGTACCACCGTAATGCCTATTTCTACCGCACTTGCCAGTATGTAGCCTCCACTCGAGAACTTCTTTGCCCCATCTGCCGTCAGTTCTTCTAACTATGTGCCCTACCCACTGCCACTTCAGCTTGCGAATCCGCTGGGCTATGTCAGTGAGTTTCGTTCTTCTACGGATCTCCTCATTTCTGATTCGATCGCGTAGAGAAACACCTAGCATAGCCCTCTAGCAGCATGCATGTACTATTGTTTTCCGGTTAAAGGACATTGTAGCCAGCGTAATTACTGGGCATTATGAGACTTAACATCTTATCTCTGAGTGACGAACGCAATGGAGTGCCACGCAGTACTTCGTCATTCAAAGTTCCGTATGGTGATTCTGTTTATGGACGGTTGTATCGTTTATCATCAGGCGAGTGGTATGCTCTCATCAGTCAAATGCAATAAAAGAAAGATAAGTAAAAACATGCACTAACTTACTACAAAGACTCCCATGATGTAGCGACATCTTCAGAGTTGGAAAAGGTTACCGTCTCCTAACCCACTCTTAGAGATCCAATCAAATAATATAAGAAAAACCTACACAAAGCCCTAACCTGGAAGCGAAACTCAGGACCTTCAAACCCAATGCCCATGCCCCCCGAGGCAATTCTTGTGCTTTGGGTCTTCACACCCAATGCACGCCCATGCGCGGGGGAACATTAGTCGAGGGCCGAGGCACACAGTCAGTGTGTATACCTCTTGGTTGCATAACACATTGAGGCCTAAAAGGGCCCGCGAACATTTCCTGGCACCCTTTTCCTTTCCGCCCATCCTGAGAACCTTTCTCCACTCCCCACCTTTCCTTCCATCATCCTTTTCCGCTTCCTTCCCAGGCCCCTGCAGTCGTCAAGCCGGGGGACTCCAGTATCCCATTCGCAGGTTTCCCCCGGTGTTGACTGCAGGATCGCCTACCCAAAAAAAAAAAAAACCCAATGCCCATGTAAACAGGACAACTTTGTAAGAATCTCGATAAATAAATGATATTACGTTCCTTTTCTAATATAAAACGATCTCAAGACCTCTCCAAGCAATTACTGGAGGATTATAGGCAGAAAAAATCTCCAGCATCCCTTATCAGAAAGTTGCCAAGTGCGTGACATCCCGAAAGCCTTGCTAGTGATGGGAGAGGATTTTATAACTTCACTCAGTGCTTTGAAAAATCGATTCTTTTTTTAAATATGGGCCAATTTTAATTATATACGTATGTAGCTGACCCCGCAAACGTTGTTTTGCCATCAGTTTCCGGCTGGGATTAAAAGTTATTAAAAAAATAGGGGTTGGTCGTAGAAAGGTAAACATTTTGGGTTGTATGTATTTTTGAATGCAGTATCATAAAAAATAAAACCAAAAAAAATGTCTAAAAATAAAAAATAAATTATGGGGTGGACCACCCTTAACATTTAAGGGTATAAAAAATAGATTTTGACTGATTCTCAGACCTACCCGATATGCACACTAAATTTCATGAAAATCGGTATCCTTAGAAATGGCTTTCATTTACACTTAACGTGGTGATATGCTCGCAAATTCGATAACTCGGCCAACTCGGTATAATAACATGAATTACAAATTGTGAAAAGTGGGTGCACTATTTACGCCTATGCCTACCCTTACCTACTGGGATAAACTGCGCGAATATGTATATGTGTGTGCGTGTGTGTGGTTTTTTAATAATTGAATAAAATAATGATCTCCCTAAATTGGGTCATCACTATAAGCAAAAAAAAGCATTCCAAATTAAATGAAATAGTTCGACAACTGAAATAGGTCATCCCTATCGAACTTCAGCACCAACCTCAGCGAAGTTGGACCCTTTGTCCTTATCGAATATTTTCACGATAAATTCTCGACGATAGATTGTTCGAATGAAACTTAAAGACGTTTTATATTAATGGTATGGAGTGACAAATTAGGTTTTAGTTGAATTGATTTAAAATTACAAATACTGTCGATGACATAGCGTTAGAGTCCCCGATATCAATAAAGAATCGTAGTTCTTTCGTGAATTCGATCGCAGTCAATTATCAACAACTCTACATTGTAGAAGATGTATTCTGTTTCCAATAAATATAAAGAGTTTCTCGGAAACTTCAAGTGTCTTTCGCAAGTTCGAGTAACTTTTATTTAACAGTAGTACTAAACAGCTAATTTGTAGATACTTCTCATTTATTACCATTTATTTGCGAGCATGGATTACAGTGTGACTTTCGTATTTGGTCGACTTATAAATTTATGTGACGAGTAGCATTTACTCAAAAGTTATGAAACAGGCTCTAAATTATGTCTGATAGTATCCAAAGTAACACACTTAAATTCAAATATGGAATAGTTTCACCAGCGAGCTATGAATATTGCCAGCCAGTGACAATAAATCACTGACCTCTATTATACTAGTACGCTGGACTGGACATTTGAATCGTCAAAGTGTGCCTATTTGATTTTCGCCATATTGGCGGTGATAGCAGTAGCGAGCGTCCATGGAACTAACGATAGAGTTGGGACATGGAACAGCTGATATATCGATAATGATACGAAACAGTCGATGGTTTATAAATTTTAAAAAATAACTAGAAATTCGTTAATATTAATAATTGAAAATACAATTCAAGCATTTTATCGGAACAATGATTATGTAGGCTACCCCTACATTACATATACACATCCACGCACACATACAGATATACTTATACACACACACATAATACGTACATACATATAATATATAGATACACACACATATAATATAAATTCTTACATACACACATAATTCATACAAACACATCTTTCATCTGTCAATGACACGAGTGACATATCCGGTCGTTTCCGAGATCGCACTAAAACATGTTACGCACTGCGACATAACGGTACGCCCGAGTCCGTGTAGCTTCGGCACGCATCCGAGTGTGCCCGAACGCAACCGACCGCGCCGAGCGATGACTGCCAGCGGGCAGCGGCCGTCACCCGAACACCGCGCTCAGTCGGTACACACGATCGCCCGCGAAGCCCGTATCATCCGCTACCGCACCGCTAACGTTTGCTATCGACTACCAGCTGTTCTGTGTTTGCTAAACTATCACTATACTGTTTCTGTTACTCTTCTTCCTTACTCCTTCTGTTTCTATGGTACTGTACTGTGTGTGAACTATTTCTTCTGTGTGACGTGAATAAACTTTGACTTTTATACCTCGTTTATCTTGCGTACTTCCATCACACCTACACTACCTATATCTGGTGACCCTCGATACTGGACCTGAAGATGAGTGACAGCAGTGATTCGGTGAAGATTTCCCGTTCAGTCGGAGACAACGTGACACGACGTCGTGGCCAGAAAATGCGACCTTCATCGGACGCGGTCAAACAAAGGTCACACGAACCGTCGACATCGTGCAGACGAAAAATAAAGGTACCCCCATTTTCTGCCGATGATCCCGAAATATGGTTCGCACTTTTGGAAAGCCAATTTAACAGCTGCGGAATTACGGATGATTACACAATGTTCGACGAAGTTCTGCGTAACCTCGACATCCAGCACGCCAAAGCCGTGAAGGACATTGTGGTGAACCCTCCGGCTATAAATCGGTATCCGAAGTTGAAGGCGGAGCTGATCCGGCGACTTTGTGCTTCTCGGGAGAAGAAGGTGAAGCAGCTCCTGACGCATGAAGAACTTGGGGACCGGAGGCCTTCACAATTCCTGAGGCACCTTCAAGACCTTGCCGGACCTTCCGTCCCGGACGACTTCATCAAGTCCGTTTGGTGCAGTCGCCTTCCGCAGAGCATCCAGGCCGTCGTCGCGTCGCAACCTCAGCAGACGCTAGAGCAGCTGTCGGAGCTCGCTGACCGGATTCAGGAGGTCACCTCTCCGTGCGTTGCAGCAGCGAGCGCGAACACCGGACCAAGCCCAGGTACATCCAATGAAATTGCGGAGCTTAGGAAGATGGTGGAGCACCTGGCTTTGAAGCTGGACGAGTACACACGCTATCCTCGTTCGCGACAACAGCGTCAACGTTCCCGTTCCCGGGAGAGGCAACGCTCCAGATCCCAATCCAGCTACAAGAGGTATCCAGTCTGCCGGTACCATTCGAAGTTTGGTGCAAGGGCGCGATACTGCGAGGAGCCGTGTGACTACGGGAAGGCGGGAAACGCCGCGGGCATTCGCTAATGGCGGCAGACGAATGCCCCGCCTCATCTGGTCGCCTGTTTGTCACCGACCGCAATTCCCAGACGCAGTTCCTGGTCGACACCGGAAGTGATTTGTGTGTCTACCCTCACTCTGCGCTTCGAGAACGACGCACCAAAACTAATTACGAGCTATGTGCAGCCAACGGCACCGTTATAGACACTTTTGGTTACCTCGATCTAGATATTAACCTAGGTTTAAGGCGTAATTTTCGGTGGCGTTTTATTGTTGCCAACGTCACCAAAGCTATCATTGGCGTAGACTTTTTAAGTCATTTTAATTTGATGGTAGATTGTCGAAACCATCGCTTAATAGACAATATTACCACCTTATGTTCTAGTGGTCGCGCTGCGGACGATAACGTGGCATCTATTAAGGTAGCGACTGGCGAATCACGGTACCATACACTGTTGAGTAAGTACCCTCAAATTACACGCCCATCAGGCACTTACACTTTCCCCAAACACAACACGGTGCACTACATAAAGACTACACCCGGGCCGCCTATATCATGTACTCCCCGGAGACTAGCACCTGACAAGCTCAAGATCGCCCGTCATGAGTTCGAGCTCATGCTGGCGAATGGGACAGCACGTCCTTCCGAGAGCCCTTGGGCATCCCCGTTACACCTGGCTCCTAAAAAGGACAACGGTTGGCGACCCTGTGGGGATTACAGGTTACTCAACTCCCGTACCATACCCGATCGTTACCCCATCCGTCACATCCACGACTTCGCTCACAGTATATCTGGTTGTAATGTCTTTAGTACTATAGACTTGGTGAAGGCATACAATCAGATCCCTGTGAACGAAGCCGACATCCCAAAAACCGCTATCACCACCCCGTTTGGTCTGTACGAGTTTCCTTACATGACCTTTGGGCTAAGGAATGCAGGCCAAACCTTCCAGAGATTTGTCGACGAAATGACTCGAGGGCTCGACTTCTGCTATTGCTACCTGGACGATTTTCTGGTATTCTCCAGAGACGAAGAGGAGCATGAGTTGCATCTGGAACAATTATTTAATCGGATGAAGGATTATGGTATGCTCATAAACACCTCCAAATGCGTCTTTGGCGTTAAGGAAGTTACCTTCCTTGGTTACCATATTTCCAGCACTGGCACGAAGCCTCTCGAGTCAAAAGTCGAAGCCATCAACGACTTCCCCGTCCCAACAACAGTTAGGCAACTCCGCCGATTTCTTGGGATGGTCAATTTTTACCGTCGATTCCTTCCCCAAGCCGCCCAAACACAAGCCCCCTTAAATGCCCTCCTCACTGGTTCCCTTAAAGCCTCTCAACCAGTGGATATCACCGGTGAGGCTCTTCAAGCATTTGAGAGCTGCAAGGCAGACTTGTCCCAAGCTGCTCTGCTTGCCCACCCAGACTGCGATGCCAAGCTTTCCCTGGTCACCGACGCGTCTGACGTAGCCATGGGAGCGGTGCTGCAGCAGTTTAAAGACTCTGCCTGGCAGCCCCTTGGTTTCTTCTCGAGGAAATTCAGTTCCTCGCAGCAGAAGTACTCACCGTATGATCGCGAACTCTTGGCCATTTATGAGGGAATTAAACATTTCCGCTACATGCTCGAGGCAAGGCATTTCGTGGTATACACCGACCATAAACCTTTGACCTTCGCTTTCCACGAGCGGAAAAACAACTGCAGCCCTCGCCAATATCGCCACCTCGACTACATCTCGCAGTTCACAACCGACATTCGCCATATTTCCGGCAAAAACAACGTCGTCGCCGACACACTTTCGCGTGTTGAAGAACTGCAGATGCCTGTCGACTTCGCCTTACTTGCCTCGTCGCAGGAAAGTGACCAAGAGCTCGCGCATCTTCTGCGTGGGGAATCTTCTCTGCGCCTAGAGAAGCTCAAAGTCCCGGGCGCTAGCGTCGAGGTGTACTGTGACGTGAGCACCCCATCACCAAGGCCGTTTGTTACTCCAGCATTCCGCAGGCAGATTTTCGAGAACATTCATGGTCTTAGCCACCCAGGTGCCAATGCTACTGCAAAGCTAATTGCAATGCGTTTTGTTTGGCCTGGTGTGCGCAAGGACTGTCGTGAGTGGTCTCGAAAATGCCTCGCGTGCCAACGTGCCAAGGTACATCGCCACGTCTCGTCTCCACTCGGCACCTTCGACTTGCCCCGTGCGAGATTCGCCTTTGTCCACGTGGACATAGTAGGCCCTCTTCCTCCTTCACAGGGTTACCGGTATTGTCTTACCGCCGTTGACCGATTTACCCGATGGCCTGAAGTGACACCGATGGTAGACATCACAGCCGAAACCGTTGGGAAAACCTTGTTGTCGTGGATATCCAGGTTTGGATGTCCCACAGACATTGTCACGGATCGCGGTCGACAGTTTGAATCATCGCTCTTCCAATATCTTGGGAAGGCGATTGGTTTCAAACATCGCCGAACAACCGCCTATCACCCAGCGTGTAACGGCTTGGTGGAACGTTTTCACCGACAGTTAAAGGCTGCCATCATGTGTCACACAGGCCCAAACTGGGTTGACGCTCTGCCCCTTGTGCTACTTGGCATCCGGAGCTCTTTCAAGGAGGACCTACAGGCTTCATCAGCCGAGCTTGTGTATGGCGAGCCACTGCGTCTGCCAGGAGAATTTCTTAATTCCACTACTCCTGATACTACCGACGTATCAGATTTCAGTGCTCGCCTACACAAGATTATTTCCAAACTGCGTCCCACGCCTACTTCCAGGCATAATAAGGACAAAGTTTTTATTTACAAGGACCTAAACTCCTCTGACCACGTATTCCTGCGGGATGACTCGGTTCGGGGAGCACTACAGTGCCCTTACACCGGTCCTTTTAAAGTACTGCAAAGGGACAGTAAATTCTTTAAAATTTTGGTAAGGGGAAAGGAAGTCACGGTATCAATTGACCGCCTCAAGCCGGCCTACATACTTGCTGACCCCAATTATTCTCCTATCCCTACCCAAACTTCTCCCAATCCTAATCCAACCCCACCCCTTATTTCCGAACCAACATCCAATCCTACTTCCAATTCCACGCCAGATTCCCCAGCTCAAGGGATTAGGAAGACACGTTCAGGACGTACTGTTAGGTTCCCAGATTTTTATCGACCGTAGGCACGGTCTCAGGGGGGGAGTGATGTAGGCTACCCCTACATTACATATACACATCCACGCACACATACAGATATACTTATACACACACACATAATACGTACATACATATAATATATAGATACACACACATATAATATAAATTCTTACATACACACATAATTCATACAAACACATCTTTCATCTGTCAATGACACGAGTGACATATCCGGTCGTTTCCGAGATCGCACTAAAACATGTTACGCACTGCGACATAACGGTACGCCCGAGTCCGTGTAGCTTCGGCACGCATCCGAGTGTGCCCGAACGCAACCGACCGCGCCGAGCGATGACTGCCAGCGGGCAGCGGCCGTCACCCGAACACCGCGCTCAGTCGGTACACACGATCGCCCGCGAAGCCCGTATCATCCGCTACCGCACCGCTAACGTTTGCTATCGACTACCAGCTGTTCTGTGTTTGCTAAACTATCACTATACTGTTTCTGTTACTCTTCTTCCTTACTCCTTCTGTTTCTATGGTACTGTACTGTGTGTGAACTATTTCTTCTGTGTGACGTGAATAAACTTTGACTTTTATACCTCGTTTATCTTGCGTACTTCCATCACACCTACACTACCTATAATTATAACGGCAATTGCATGTACGACAGACAAATCTGTCGTTACTTATTTATTGTAGGAATAATAGCGGTTTAACCCACGTTACCACGGAATAAAAGTAGTCATGTCTTATTCAAAGTTATAAGCTATAATATGAAAAAAGGAGTGTCTTATTTCAGTTTGTAAGTTACCACCACACCAAATTCAAATTCGTTCAGCAATTAGAACGGGAAGCGGTAAACACAAATATACGTACGAACACATTGTATTAATGGAAGGGATAAGAAAAAAAAGACAGTTTGACGGTTGACCAAGTTACATTTTATTACGTCACTGACGTGCCCAAATTATATTCCGCGACAAATAATTTCGTATATTACACCTGTAATATTAAGGGAGTTATTTTTTGTTGCTGCATATAGACGAATGTCTATATATTTCGTAATAATTTGTTTTAATTATATATGCAGGTGACTATTGATGTATGGAGAAAATAAAATTAAAAACCGCGATAAAAATCGTTATAATAGTTTAATTCCAACGTCTAACATTCGCGTAAACGTAAGGAATCATTAAGAAACACTAATCTTCAATCTTTTCACATGTTGAGTTAAAGTTTTGACACGAGTCTGAGAACTTCTTAAAGCTTTTTGTATTCTTTGCATAACCATTTTAGATGACCTAGGAGTGGGTCGTATCGGTGATCATGATTGATATTTTCACAGATTTCGGTGTAAGACCTCTTCCTTTTCAGGGTTTCATTTAGTTTCTTGTTGTAACTTGTGTTGGGTTCTGTGAAGAATATAAGAAAATATTCAATTTGATTTCGATAAGAAACAAAATGTAGGTCCACAGTTTCACATTAAATGAAGCAACAGTCAACTGTAAGACAGAAGAAAAAAAATCTAGTTGAGACAGTAATAATAAAAAAAAAACATAAAAAGAAATTACATGAAAAATAAATAAATTGAAGATGTTGATGCCTCAAAACGGTTACCAAATAAACTTTACTTGCTAAAGGTGTAAATAAAATATAATGTGGAACAATTATAAACCAGATTAATTAATAACATGTTAGTTACAAAATAATAATGAACCTTATAAATAGAATAGAGTGAAAAATGTAAAAAACGGTAATTTTATTTTTGTAAATAGGTGCATTTACTTTATGTATAAATGAAACACCTTAAACTACCTTTAAAATAATCTGAAAACCTATAAGTCTTATTTATTTATAATTTCAACTGCCTTTTTTCACAAATATATTTGTCACTTTACCTTACATTGTTTCTAAATTCATGCCGTCAACTCGGTTTTCTACGCATCCATAATTCATTAAATCAGCTTCTCCCTCTCTATTTTCCATATGGCATAATACCTAAATCTGCAATAAAAACATCACCTTTGCAAAACATGTTACAATATACTATATGTACAAAATGCGCAATACAATAATATAAATTATTATACCCACCAGAAAATATTGTGGGCACACTGTCCTTTTTTTACTGGGTTCATGAAACATGTCTTATAAAACAATCTTCCGTAAAATGTTTAAAACATAGATGACTATTGATATTCGGAAATCAATTTCCAAATTTCATGTTTCTAAGCCATAGTTTTTGTGTAGTTGAGTCAGTTGGAAATCTGTAACAATAAGTACAACATTTATAATGACATTTTTTTGATTTTAAATTGATCTTGCCTCTCCTGGAGTAGACAGACTTTATTCTTTATGGAACAATACATTCCTAACCTTATTTTATTATCAATCCTAATTAATGATTTTATAAAGACACAGTATAAAAGTATAAATGCTAATAGAGCCAAAGTCAACTCTAAAAAATTATCGATATGCATTGTCGATATGAAACTTGGACAACCCTATCAAGATATACGTGCTTTATAAATTAGCTATTTGAGAACAAATAATCGTATAAATACGTTTAATTTGAGTTATTATTTACTTTTAAATGATAATTTGATCTTTACAGTAACTAAATTTAATATAAATAGCTAAAAGGTGATGTAAATGTACTTACTTGTGAAATTTTACTCCACTACCTGTTTGGTAACGGGTTTTACAATAGACACAAACTCTCATGGTGGATTACTAAAAACCACACACAAATAACACTTTAAAAACACGTTTCACTGTAATATTTCGTTAAAATGCACTGACAAAACAGAGAAATTCAAAACAATACGACGGCCATATGCATTATATATCAAATTTAGTTCCGTAGACGCTCGAGAGGGGTGTTTCAAATCGGCACAAAATTTAGCTGTCATTTTGTATGGTAAATCCTGTCCAGCGTACTAGTATAATAGAGGTCAGTGCAATAAATCATTAGTGTTGCCACCAAATAATTTAATACTACGCCACCTGGAACCTTCGACAACTTTATTTGACGATAAGATCTTAAAGCTATCACTTCGGATGTAGCTCTAGATTGGAAACAGTGCTAAAAGTTGCGCTAGAAATACTTTTAGGACAATTACTGGGCATTATGAGACCAACATCTTATGTCTCAGAGTGACGAGCGCAGTGGAGTGCCACGCAGTACCTTGTAATTCGTAGTTATGTGCGGCGTTGCCACTTTTTATGGGCGGTCGTATCGCTTACCATCAGGCGAACGGCAAGCTTAATAATTAAAAATGCTTACTTACCATACGCAATGTAACACCACGCTGTCACTTGACGTCGGTTCTCTGTAAGACAGAAGTACCCCGGTAGAGCCAGCCTATGTAGACAAATATGTGCCTGGCTAGGCCTACAGAATTTCCCTAATTCAATTATTGGAAGAGCCCCAACTCATTTCAAAGTAAATAAATAGCAAAATTGTCTAAAATCCAATCCTATAGAAATTATTTCGTTTAAATGTAAATGGTACTTGATATTCGATTCGAGGTAGAAATCCATTTACGGTTATTACCTTTTCGGAATGGCCTAATTTAGTACTTTATCTGTTTAATATTATTGGACGTTGTTTCGAATGACTACAATTTATAAATAAGACTCATCTGCTACTTAAGGATCGTCGCTAAGTGCCTGTTTTTCTCTTCTGAGTAAATACTACGTTACATGGTATAAGCCGACCAAATACAAAAATCACACTCAAATCTATGCTCTCAAATAAATATTTATAAAATGAGTACTAGATGATACTACTGTAGATAGATACATTAGCTGTTTAATATGATAACTGACAAACTTTACTTGAAACTTGTGATAAAGGCCCTATGTGGTAGGTATTCTGTACGCGAGATTACATATGGTTAGTACCAGAACTATCGTCAAAAACAAATATTCTGCTCATAATAAGCAGTAACGGTAAAAACGGAACAAATATCTATTCGTACTTCAATCTATATATATTAAAGCGAAAGTTCACTCACTCACTCACTCATCACAAAATCTCAGAAACTACAAGTGCTAGGTGTCTCAAATTTTGCATGGGGGTTCCTTTTAGGACATAGGTGCTCACTGAGACGGGATTTTGCGAAATTTAGCCCCTAATGGGCAAAAAGTGGCAAAGTTTGTACGCGATAAACTCAAAAACTACCGCACAGATTTCGATGAAATTTGGTATGGAGATAGTTCGAGACCCTGGGAAGGTTTTAGGTTACTTTTTATTCCAGGAAAATTTATAGCGGGACTTTTAGCAAGAAAAAACTCTTTCGTGCGGGCGAAGCCGCGGGGTAAAGCTAATTATCTATATTTTATTTAATATAAAACTGACATATCCAGTATACGTTTTTTGTTCGCCAAATATTGTGATCTATACTCATAATATAAAGAGGTAAAGTTTGTGAGTTTGTTGGAAGTAATCTCTGGAACTACTGAACCCATTTCGATGAAATTTCGTATGGAGATAGTTTGCGATCCTGGAGAGAACATGACTATTTTTATCCCGAATTTTTTTTCACGCGGTTTTAGTCGCAAACAGAAGCTAGTATTGTGATAAATTTACAATTACAATACACAACATCCTACTTTTGAGTCACAGGATTGAGCAATATACAAGCCTAATGCATACTATCTATGTATACACACATCACGCACAGTATATAATGTTGGAAGACACATAACATGCTTGGCAAACGAGTTGTTTTTCTATTTTATCATTGTCTAGGAGCCAGGCACGGACCGCACGGCTGATTTATAGCACTGTTTATAGATTGGCAGATATTTACAGCTAGATAAATTATGTGGCGTACTTAGTCACCACCTGGTAAATAAACACTGTTGACATGATTTTCAACAGATTTTCATCGTGGAAAAGTCATTAAGGATCGCATAAATAAATCAATCCCCGTTTGAGTAAAATCTCAAGTACTCATTTAATGTATTTAACTACGAGCTTTTGCCCGCGGCTCCGCCCGCGTGAAAGAGTTTTCCCGGGATAAAAAGTTGTCTATCTGTTAATCCAGGACATAATCTACCCGTGTGCCAAATTTCATCGAAATCCGTTCAGTAGTTTTTGCGTGAAAGAGTAACAAACATCCATACATCCAGACATCCAGACATTCATACATCCATACTTACAAACTTTCGCCTTTATAATATTAAGTAGGATTATTTATTATTTATAGTACGATTTAATAAACTAAGCTTAAGCTGTCATTTAAGAACTTGTTCTCAAATAAGTAAGCGATGTTACACAAACAAAACTTAGCTGTCAAAATCCTTGACATAGTGTAACTTAAAATGTCATTGTTTTAATATGGGTATATTAAACAGCGACCACAGAAGTATCCCAGCCCGTGTTTTTTAAAATTCGAGTGTATTATATGGGCAGCCATGATGCTTACTATATAGCAATCAGTTCGTTATTCAGGTGCATAGTATATGAACAAATATACGCAAAAACCTCTGAATTGGCTTAAGATGAAATTTAGACCTCAATAATTCCTGGCAGACTTTAATACCGAGACTCAAATTGAGGAAGCCTTGAGCTCATATAATAATTTCTAGTCGTAGAACAATTTCTTTCCAATATATCGAAATTGCATGAAAGCTGATGACCCAATTTTGAGCAGTATTTATTGCCCCAACCTGCATCGAATTTGGGCGTGGCGGCCAAGACGACCTATAACTCTCAAATCTTGTTGGGGAAGTTTCGGTATTACTTATTTCGGTATAACCTTGGTGAATGCGGGTTCGAGTGCTTTTAAAAAAGGCAACTTTAAATGTTACTAAGATTATTAAAATAAATCAAGTAATAGTCCAGCAATAAAATAGCGATTGGTTCAATCAATAAATCTGTGTTGTTTCTGAATTGTGTAAGAAGTAAAAACTGTTCGACACTTCTGCCGTAAGTTAGCGTTGAACTTAGATAGTCTACCAAACTTCCACCCCTTATAAACTACTTTCTAGCTAGATAACTTCTATTGATAAATCTTGTACAAATATCTACTACTAGCCTTGTGTAAGCTATATTAGTTTTTACTGGACTAGATAGCGCAGTTTACCTTTGACGTGGAACTTTACGACTTACCCGTGCCGACACAAAGAAAACACGTTTGGCACGGACTTGGGAATTTTATTTATGGGCGAAAAGGAGAGAAAATTTTCAGTGTTTAGACCGATATTTTATAATAGCAAATCATTATTTTTATGGACGGTATGATGGTTTATGATGGTCTGGAAATCTTTAGGGGAGTTCTATGTTCACCAGTGGACATCATGGGGCTGATGATGATGATGATGATGGTTTAACCCTACATATGTCTCCAAGCAAATCTTGTAAGAACCAAATGTTGCAAGTCCTAATGCCTGTTTCATAGGTTGCAAGTAAATTGTATTTGATAGTTATCGTTTTACAGCTAAAACTATAGATAGTACGATAGTACTCAAAATAAATAAATAAATTTGATTAAGTACCATTTATTTGGGTTAGTTTTGTATTTGGTTGGCTTTTACATTTATGTGATGTGTAGCATTTATCGGAAAGCAATGAAATCGGCTCTAATGAGGATTTTGTTTTAGTAATAACGGACATTACATTCAACTGCTTTGCATTTTCTTACATAAATGATAGCATGAGATTGCAGCACTCACTTGAATACCGCAATAAACAAGGGGGCCTGACCCCCAAGTCCGTCCCCAGCGTTGTTGGGCACAGCGGTCACTGCATCCTTCAATACAAAGGGAAATCGTTTGCACGTAATTCTTTGTGCTTTTCTTTCGTTTGTCTTTGTACTGCCCGGGGGATCCGCATTGTCTTTGGATCAAAGAGTTTGCTAAATCGCTGGGGGGTCGGTTTGCAGACGTTTAGAATTCCATCCCGTTGGTTTAGTCACTAAATTTTAGTGGTAGTTGTGAATCGTGCAGAACAGACTTCGATTTTCAAAACGTTTGTGTGAAAATTACCTCACTAATAAATCAATAAATGTATTTAAGTTTCACTGTGTTACTAATTATCTTTCGGATGATATGGGTATGTGAAGTCTGCCAACCCGCACTAGGCCATCGTGGTGGACCTAGCCCCTCAGTAGTAGAGGAGGCCCGTGCTCAGCAGTGGGCAGTATATAATACAGGGCTGATTACATTGCATTGCATTTCGGATGATAAGTTGTTTTCATGATATTTTGTAACATAAGATGGAGCTTTGATTAATTATATACCTAGATAGACACTGAACGTTTCAAACGCGTCGAAAAAAATAGAGGCCAACTGTTGCCCACTAAATGAGTTCGAGTGAATTATTTTTTGTTGTTTTTCATGGATATAATTATCTCCCCGTTTTAATAGAAACCATGTAATAACTGGTATCATTATGCGCGCACACAAGGATACGCAGAATGATGCAGCGATAGCGTATGACACAGCTGTCACGCATACTAGCTTAAGAAAAGTTGGCCTGTTTGTTTTAGTTTGATTGTAGCGCGTCACTCTATCTAGGTATATAATTAATCAAAGAGATGGAGTTAGATTACGCATATTATTTAATGTATAATGTTGCGACCTACATTTATTAACATACCGCCTCCTATGAAGGTTAGATTATAAAGCTACAAATGAACTATTAAAAATTTATAAATTCGAAAAAAACGTCTGAATTGCCAGTGAACGGGATTTGTACCAAAACATAAAATTCATTTTTTCAAAAATCTTTTTTCAGTATTTTATAGAGTCCCCCTGTCAAGAGATGGAAAACACGGCGAAAAGTGGTTGCCTTAAATGTACTGCTACCTACCTCTTCTGGGATACAGGCGTAAAGTTTGTGTTTTGTGCTTTTTCAGTATTTGTGAGATCATATACAAAATTCTATGCTTTTAGAAATACCAATCTAAGTTTTAAGTCTTAGCTAATAATACCTACATTTGAATGCAGATCACGTAAAAACCGGATAAATGCAAGAATTCACACAAAACGCGACCCGTGAATACAATTACTTTTCACAAAACCTAAGTAATGTAAATGACAAAAATAAAGAGCCCCATTAGCGCGAGTGACGTTGAATGAATGAAGATCAAGCCGGGGCCCCTACCCCCCTCCTACTACGGAGCCGCCGCCTCTGTTCCCACCTCCTTAATGGTGTAAGGGCACGGTCATACAAACAGGACAGTGTCAAATTTTTGTATTTCTTATTTTTCTGTTAAGACTGAACTTGATAAGATTTTTTAATGAATTCACAATTTCATGTTCATATTTTTGCAATCGGTAATGATAGATACAAAATGGAGCTCAAGCAAGGTTCCGCTATTTGATACATATTTTGACTTCTGTCTGCACCTGATAACATTAGTAATCACAATTAACAACAAGCAGTAGATGCTTGGTTCCAAACGGATTTGGATGGCACTTGACACGTCCTTGACACCTAAATTAACATTTATTTTTAACCTTTAAAAGCTAAAAATTTTGCTTTTATTCCAGAAGTCTTTATTCCATTTGAGTCGCAAGCATTCAAGTAAAAAAAACATTTACACGGCCCTACCCCTACACGGAGCTGTGCTGTGTGACCAGACCTTTAGTGTCACCGTTGGGCTACACTGGGAGCGTGATTTATGACTCTTAGGACTTGCTTTAGACCTAAAGTTAAAAGTTTAAAGTGTGTATTTAATACGCTGTAAGTTGCTTATGCCAATGGCTTCGCTGTTGTAAATGTCTCCCGGAACAAAAACGACACGGTTTTTTTTCGGTTTAAAAGTACAGAAGGACGGCCTATAAGTGAGGTAAATCCGAAAGAAATTCGTTTAGCGATTTGTGCGTTTATGAAAAAATGTTTTGCGCCGACCCTAAATATATCCAGTTTCGAACATGCCGGCATAATTGTGTCGACATCCCTTCCTAGCCGGTTTCGGCCACGGCGACCAATCTCAACGGAGATCAGCCAGGTACGCAGGAGATATTATAGTGCACAAGTGTGTGCGCAATACACAGGTGCACTCGCTATTCCTTCACTCTCATAGTCCGGTGAGACGGCAATCCGACATGACCGGAGAGAGATCAGGCGCAGCACCAACGGCTTTACGTACTGGCGTGTCGACATAATCATCTCTCGTTGATCGATAGTATAATATTATGCGGACGTCACTCCAATTAACATCATGTCCAAGTAGTCACTTTCCCGTACCCTTAAAAAATCATTGGAGTGTGATTAAAGGCAGATGAATAATAAACATTAATTCAAATGCATTATATTTTAACGTTGTGGAATAAAGCGCTTCAAATCGCTATTTCCATGACCCATCCGCAAGCAATGACCCAAAATGATTCTTAATCAATATAAACACAGTTCATTTTCCTATTTCCTTGTTTGTGAAGTTTGTTCTCAAGATTTATTCCAATAATTTGTTATTTAAATGGATTTATTATTCCAATATCATCGCAAGGGTTTTGATAAATGGATGGTGTTATGTCATATCGTTTGTAAGCAATAATATTTATATCTTATATCTATACTATCTATATTAATCTATACTTAATATATAAAGCTGAAGAGTTTGTTTGTTTGTTTGTTTGTTTGAACGCCCTAATCTCAGGAACTACTGGACCGATTTTGAAAATTCTTTCACTAATAAGAAGCTACATTACTTCTGAATGCTATAGGCTACTTTTTATCCCGGAATTTTTTTTTTCACGTGGGTGGAGCCGAGAGCAATACTAATGCTAAGATATGAGTGGTTACTATCTTCGACAAATACTCACTGTTAGAGGAATTATTGGTACTAGGTAGTGATCTAAAACATCCGAAAATCTCATTTAATTTTTGTAAGTGACGTAAAAACCGCTGATCATATTTAGATGAACTTTGACAAAGAGATAAAAAATATTTCATGTTAGCATTTGGGCTATTTTTAATGCTGAAAAATTTACTATCATTCTAATAGACTGTAACATGGGTAGAGCCGCGAGAAAAAACTAGTAATATAATAAAAATACCGAAATGACTCCCAGCATACCAAACCTTAATCAAACATCACACGTTTACGGACCGTAAAATGTATTTATTTACACAGCGGTCGCCAGTTCGATTCCGTTGGTAATAAAACAGCAATAAATACCAGTGCAAACACCTGTGTCCGATATAAAATGTGAAAAAATTGTTTGCGGAAATAAGTTTAAGAAGCACATTTTAGGGGAATTTACTGTCATTCAATTCGCCATCTGCCCTATTTCCACTCCACTGTTGGGTCGACGTAACACATTACCAAAGGAAAAAAATTAGTAAATTTTACAAGTGATAAATGTGTGGGAAGTTGAATAAAAAAAATACAATTCAATAACGAATATAAATGTCAAACGCACTCCCGCCTTTTTTATCTCTGAAAGGGTAGGCAGAGGCGCAACGGTGCATCCATCTTTCGCCGTGCGTATTCCGTCCCATGATGTGCTAGAGCGCGATCCTATCGCCATATCGGGTAAATTCCGGAATCCGTGTGATACTAAATAGAAAAATCCAATATCACTTTGCCCAACCCGGGGATCGAACCCGAGACCTCAGCTTTGCAGTCGTACCGATACCACTACGCCACTGATGCAGTCAAAATGCTTAAGCTCATAATGTTCCAAGAATTTTATTTACAGTTTAAATATCCTTCAAACTAATGTTCAAACTACAATAACACTGCTCTTCATTGGCAAATTCTCAATTCTTTTTTTTTATTATTGCCTCCGAAGGCAGAGGAGCCAACGGACCACGTGATGTTAACTGGTTGCCGTTTCATGGACGTCAGCAATGCCAGGGACACAGCTAAGCTGCCTACCGTAAAAATGTTTTCTAAGCCTTATTTGAAAAAGGATACGCCATAGCGAGGAATCACCGTGGGAGAAAGTTCGTTCCTAAGTGAACACGATGATCTATGGAAACGTACAGTACTGGCATGAACGTTACCAGGTGGAATGGAAGAACTTTCCTCTGAGACGGTGGTAAAACGGAGATGACGGTGTCCTCTCGAACAGTTCCTCAGAGCACTACCCCTGGAAGAGCTGATAGAGTACGCAGAGACCCAATATCTCTTCGCAGGCCCAACGATTCCAAATCGTGAGCTTGGGAACAAATCAACATAATAATATCTTTACTGAGTTCAGCAGTACTTAAGTCCCATTTCACATATGAGTAAATGTTAATCGTCACATAAATGTATAAGCCGACCAAACACAAAAGTCACACTCAAACCTATGCTCCCAAATAAATGGTAATGAAATGAGTACTATCTACATTGGTTGCTTAATACAATAACTGACAAATATATTTTTTACTTGAAACTTGTGAAATATAAATATATAATTTTCCCTATAATTGTTATCTTCCATCCATGATTATCACATAACTTTCCTTTGTTAAAGTTTTCAGAGGACCAGCTTAACCAACTGGAAGTCAATGATATAACTCCATTTAACTTTACTGTCGAATCTATTATTTCCTAATTGTTTAAAAAGTTGAAACTGAGTGCAAAAGGGAGATAAATTTCGAATCCTCTTTAATAATAATAAAGATTCTCGACCGTCACTGAGCTCCAGATTCGAGTGGATATTAAATGCCTCCGTGTTTCCGAAGTTATTTATTTCTACAGGGTGGGGCGGAAAGTAGGTTTCAGTTGATACAAATTCAGTATATAATAGCATATAAAAACTATTTATATGTGACAGAATGTGTTTAGGTATTATGTGTGTGCGATATTGTTTTGTTATATCTTGAATTAAAACAGATTAAAAGTAATAAACGTCTCTAAAAGTTACTTAACTTCAAACTGTTTGAGTATAAATTAAATAGCGCCGTGTTGGGGAATTTATTTGTACAGAGTGTAGCGAAAAGGAGGTATTAATTATTTTGCACAAATTCAGTAACCATGCAAAGATATGTAAATTACGGGTAGAATTACAATCTAAAAATTTACTAAATTATTTGTTTTTTACGACAAATAAGACTCCCGGGTCGCTTCCTGCCTCACAAACTCAAAAACTACCGAACGGATTTCGATTAAATTTAGTACAAATATAGTTTGAGACCCTGGAAAGGTTTGAAGCTTTTTTTATCTCAGGCATTTGCCTACATATTTATATAGCGGGACTTTTATCCCGGGCGCAACCGCGAGTAAAAGCAATTTTTTTATTATTTTTTTGAATGGTCCTACCGGCCAGCAGCCTGACGCGAGTCGGCTTTTCTGGCCACACCGGACTTTCGGGTGAACGCTTTAGGCGCTCGCAACCCTTGATTTAAGTAACCAGTCTATAATATATTGTAGCTACTATCCGACTGCCTCGGTGGCGTACCTACTTGCATTTTGTGCATACGCCGTACGACTACTGCTCTTATGGCTCGGCTTTGAATCCTAGGTAGGGCAAAGTGATATTTGGTTTAACTTCTCAATATCAGCCTAGAGTGTGGAATTAGTGTCCGATATAGCGATAGGCTTGCCCTCTATCACATCATGGGACAGAACACACGTCATGGCGAAAAGTGGAGTTGTATCTCTGCCTACCCTTTAAGAGATATAGAAGGCGTGAATGGGTGAGTGTGGGCTACTAAGCGAATGTTATAATGTTCCTTAGAGCATAATAATGACCTTAAAAATAAACTGAATAGTGTTTACTGCCTTTAAACTCCATCATATAACATACATTCTAAATAGAAAACCTTCTTTTCTTGGCAAACCTAAAACTAGTAAAATTATACATATTAAATCTTTTCGTATGTTACAATATCATTATTGGTACGTTACCCTGCTAAATAACAATTCTAAAATCATTTTTCTACATAAAATTCTTTTCTCCAACTTTATTGAATCAATATCCAATGAATACATTAGATACGCATTAATATTTCTACTTGGCTGAAGTTTTTCTATTCGATAAATTGTTTTATTACTTGGCAAATGAAGTTTTAAAATAGAGTCTACTGTTTAACTTTAAACTTAAAACAATTTTACAAACTTCAAGTCTTTGTAAAGGTCGGTCATTGACGTTAACAGTTTGATTGAGGTTCGTAATATTATGCATATTTTGTAGAAGATGCCAAATTAGCATTTAAATTACCCGATACGCATACTCACGCCTTTTATCCTGAAGGTAGGCAGAGGCGTAACTAGTGCACTCACTTTTCGCCGTGCGTATTCCGTCCCATGATGTGATAGGGGGCGAGCCTATCGCCATATCGGGCACAAATTTCAGACTCCGGGCTGATACTGAGTAGAAAAACCCAATATCACTTTGCCCGATCCGGGGATCGAATCCGAGACCTCAGCATTGCAGTCGTACCGTAATATAACTACGCCACCGAGGCAGTCAGTTTACCCGATAGTAATTACTTACATAACACTCCCAATAAAGATTTGATACACCTCTGTCTACTCCTGAAATTAAAAACTGTGTTTGCTTTGTATATACTCACAATATTAAACAATTTATTGATATATCGCGACATTACGATACCCATATCATAAAATATCAAATGAAAAAAAAAAAAAATGAAAAAATCTTTATTGAAATAAAAGAAAGGTACAAAAAAACATTGCCAGAGGTTCTCAAATTAGGCTGAGCCTGTGTCTTGAGAAACCAGTTAATATAATGTGCTATAATTTGTTAAGCGCAAGTTAGAGAGCGTCTATGTTTGGAAGTTGTGTGTGAGTGTGTGTGTGTGTGTGTGTGTATGTGTATGTGTGAGTGAAGGATATGAGGAGTCCAAGTGTGAAAATGTGGTAACGGTTAATATACATAATATTGAGTTATCTCACGGAGTTACCTAATTCTTCATTTGCGATGAACACGAGATTTTACAGCATAGCAGTGAGAGCCGATAAAATTTTCAGTCTCTTCATAGTCGAGATTAAGGAGCACATTCCTAATTTTAAATATAAATTTAAAAAAAATTTATTGCATTGAATGACGAGACGAGCTTGCCGTTCTCCTGATAGTAAGCGATACGACCACGTTAAAAACGTTAACGTTAACCTTTAAGAATAAAATATTTTCCATACAAACTTATACCCCCTATTTCACCCCTTTATAAGGGTTGTTTAGGAAAAGATTAACTACATTTTAATTTATTTAAAGAATGAGTCTTTTTTAGTAAAACCTACTATTAAAACTTTGGGCTTAAATGTGGATGGTATATCACTCACACATTTAAGATTTGCTGACGACATAGTGTTATTTGCCAAATCATCTGAAGACATTACAACAATGATCAAAGAGTTAGCAGCAGAAAGTAAAAAGGTAGGGTTGGAACTTAATCCAGAAAAAACTAGAGTGATGACTAACGGAAACAAAAACAAGATAGATTTAGAAAACATTGAAATAAATTATACGGACGAATACATATACTTGGGACAGCTGATAACGCAAGACGAACATATGCGCAAAGAAGTAGAAAGAAGAATTACAAATGCCTGGAAAAGGTACTGGAGTTTGAAAGAGGCTATGAAAGACAAAAATCTTCAAATAAATCTAAAAAGTAAACTATTCAACACATGCATATTACCCGTATTGACGTACGGCTGTCAATCATGGGCTCTAACCAAGAAGCTTATACCCAAATCTAACTGAGGAAATAACAAACAAATTAGCTACCTGTCAATATGCAATGGAAAGGAGTATGCTGAATGTCAAAAAATCAGACAGAATGAAAAACAGTATCATTAGGAATAAAACAAAAACCGTAAATGCAACTTTAAAAATCAGAAGACTAAAATGGAGATGGGCAGGGCACATGATAAGAGGCCACGACAAATGGAGCAAAATAACAACGAGATGGTACCCAAGAGAAGGAAAAAGGAAGAGAGGCAGACCGCAGAAAAGGTGGGATGACGACATCAGAAGAGTGGCAGGCGTGACGTGGAACAGAGTGGCTCAGGAAAGGTCAGAATGGAAAAGGTTGGAGGAGGCCTTTGCCGATTGGCAAACAGATCTGCAGTATATAGAGAAATACCAAATACTAGTTTAAGTTTTTAATATTATACTATTAGTGTAAGTTGATCTGAATAAAAGGCTATATTATTACTATTAAAACTATAGAAGTTTTATATAAACTTTGCCATCCCTTTTTACCCCCTTATGGGTTAAATTTCGCAAAATTCCGTCTTAGTGAGCACCGACGTCCTAAAAGGAGCCCCCATGCAAAATTTGAGACTCCTAGCACTTGTATTTTCTGATATTTCGTGATGAGTGAGTGAGTGACCTTTCGCTTTTATATAAATAGATTCTAAATCCTTTTTTTACAACACGCTGTATAATGTTTAACCCTTTAGTCCTCAATATATTTCTGGCATTTAATATAGGAAAATAATATTTCTATACCATAAAAAACTAAACTTACACAACATTTTCTGAACCCTCCTTTTTACAACATCCTGTATAACGTATAACCCTTCAGTTACAAATGGTGGCTACGTGGTACCGTGATACTATGATTTGTGCTCTCACTTATCATTGTCCGGGTCATTTTAGATAAGACGAAGTTTCACAGAAAATCTTGAAGTCAAAGGGTTTTAGAAAATCTTCGCAGACATCTTGATTCTTGGTGTAATTTATATTTGAATTTTTGCAGACTGCATTCAGGGTTGGTTCTTTCATGGATGAATGGCTTTGATTTTGCTGATACTTGATTTTTGTTATGTAATAATAAGTTTTCTTGTCTGTTTCTTGAAGATTATTATTTCTGTATGAAGAAATGTATTCTCAAAAAGACTAAAAAAGTCGGTTACATGATACCACTACAACTTAAGTAATATACACATACTCAAGCGTTTTATCCCTAAAGGGTTAGGCAGAGGCGGAACTAGTGGACCCACTTATCGCCATCTGTATTCCGTTCCATCATAAGATAGAGAGAAAGCCTGTCGCCATTTCGGACCTGCCATATCCGACACGAATTCCGTGCTATGGGCTGATACTGAGAAATACTCAACACTAGTTTATCCGCTCTGGGCATCCAACGCAAGCCTAAAGTCTCATAATGCCCAGTAATTGCACTGGCTATAATATTCAAATTCAAACAGAACATAGCTTGCACGATGTTTTTCGAAATAGATATTGCGGTACCTACCCAGCCATTAACCCTTTATAGAATATATCTGAAATCTCTCGTACATACTTACATACTATCACGCCTCGAGGCTATGGATTGCCTCTTTGCTCGATTCTGGCATACTTCTCTCGCGTTCAGGTTCAGGGTACTTTCGACCTGCTCTTTAAAACCTCTTGTATCATTTATAAAAACCTTATAAACAAACCAGCAATTTATCATGTATAATGCGAATTAGGAGACGTTCTTGGGCCGCTCCATTAGCGGCAACGCGCGTATTTCCCATGGGACGGCGGCATATTGTTAAGCTCGTAAATATTGCAAGGTCTTGGGGTGTGCATAATGTTACTTTCAGTTGTAGAATGGGATGGTAGTATTGTCTTACTGACTACGGTTGCGTAGTTGTTTGCGTACACGATACAACACCGCTCAGAGGTCTCGGGTTTATATCCTCGAGTTTTACTGCTCAGTTTCAACCCGGTGTCTAGAATTTGTGCCTGATATAGCGATCATTTCATGGAACGGAAGTCGGAACATACTTGGCGAAAAGTTGGTGATCTGGTTGCTCCTCTGTCTACCCCTTGGGTGATAACGGCGCGGCGTGATGTGTGTGTGTGTGTGTGTGTGTGTTTTTTTTGGATTTCCGGCTTGGTGATTTGTGTTATATGTGATGCCACCGAGGCCAGCTATTTAAAAAAAAGGGGTATATATTTATGTGTCTAAATAGGAGTCTACAGCAGCTAAAAAACCTTTAACATCTTATAGAATCTAAGGTCATAATCTAAAGATAAGAGATAAAACCCAAGGCAATCAGATCACAATATTAAATCAAACTGGGCGTCTCTATAATTTCCCGCGGGATGTCCTTTGTCTGACAGGACGGTCAAGGGACGCACTCTTAATTGACATAAGGATCAATATAAGTCGTTTTTTATTTTTTATTGACTCAGTGACATATTAGAATAAAGCCCGGTTCCTAACATGGCCCACCATCCATGTTTTCGATAATTTTTATGTGTTGTAATGCAAAAACCTGCTAAGATTTTATGTTAGTTATTTTATTATTACATTTAATAACATGTAGTGATATTGCAATTTGAATAAAGGTTTTCTTTATATGTACAGTCAGCAGCATAAGTAGATGAACAAATTCAAAATTTCAAATTACCTACATACTTTTGTGTTCTAACTAATCTTGTTTTTCTCTTCATAAAAATAAAATAAAAGGTATTTACTTTACTTCAAACGAAGAAAAAAATATTTCAGTTTAACTTAACGCGTATATAGGCGATTTGAAATTTTGATTTTGTACAGATATTTATGCTTCTGACTGTACATTTTTTTTAATAATAGATTACATGAACCTTTTTAAAATTAAGTAGGCCTTCCATAGTTCCGTTGCCTTATTATAATAACTGTCAGCTGTGTTATGTGTACCTATTTTCTCGTATGATTTTTAACAAAGTAAAGGCTCACGAAAATTATTTCGCGATGAAAACATGTATAGAATCCCTTCCTAGCCGATTTCGGTCACGGTGGCCAATCTCAACGGAGATCAGCCAGGTACGCAGAAGATATTATACTGCACAAATGTGTGCGCAATACACAGGTGCACTCGCTATTCCTTCACTCTCATAGCACGGTGAGGCAGCAAGCCGACAGGACCGGTAAGAGATCAGACGCATGACCAACGGCTTTATGTGCTATCCGTGGCACAGGGGTATCACACCACCAACTTCCTGACTCCGAGCTGCGACTTTGTAATTTTTGAAATGGAAAAACCCAGTCATAATGTTTTCGGCCGGACCCGGCATTCGAACCCAGGACATCAGCGTGCAAATCGTACTCGTAACGCATACGCAAAACAAATACGCCACGGAGGCAGACAAATATAAATTATTCGAGTACAAAGTTAATTGTTTCCTATCAGCAAAACTACTTTGCTATAACTATGAGATATTATACCCCGCATGAAAATTTCCCGTGGGAACTTCGTATCACGACATAGTTTATAGGAAGAGAAATTATCCCTAATACGCCATTAACTTTAGTTTGTAATACGTGTGTAAGGGAATAAGTTTGGATAAGGAATGCAAAACTATATCGTGTATGATTTTTATAGAATTCTAATTATAGTTGAATCTTTTTGTTTTTTTACTGCCTCGGTGCCGTAGTTGTATTGCGTGTGCGGTATGACCACCGCTCTTAGGTCCCGAGTTCCAAACCCTGGTCAGGTAAAGTGATGAGGGTTTTCCACTAAGTTTCAACCGGGAATCTACAATTTGTGCCCAATATGGCGATGGGTATAACACTTGACCATATGTTGGAGGATACCCCACATACCTTACCTTCTTTATTCAGTCACACACCCATTTTATTCCCCGAAGAGGTAGGCAGAGGCGCAACAAGCGCACCCACTTTTCGCCGTGCGTATTCCGTTCCATGATGTGAAAATGGGCGAGTCTATGGCCATATCGAGCACAAATTCCAGACTCTAGGCTGATACTGAATAGAAAAACCCAATATCACGTTGCCCGACCCGGAGATTGAACCCGAGACCTCAGCATTGCAGTCGTACCGTAATACAACGCCATCGAGGCAGTCTTTATACAGTAACATTAATATCAAACATCATGAATAAAGCAGTATCAATCATCAGCACTATAAACCATATAATCCCACATTCATATCCCACAATCTAATAAGACGTAAGCCGATGACATGTAGCTGTAACGTATAACACGGCCGCTCCTGAATGATTGCTCCTCGTTTGTGGGATTATGCTTTATCTAACGTAAAAAAATGTTTCAGGTAAATTTTATGAGGTAAATTACTCAGTGAGGTGTTTGATGAAGAAATAATAAGAAATAAGGATAGTAAATTAATTTTTAGTTTTTTTGTATATACCATACCAGCCCTGTATTATATACTGCCCACTGCTGAGCACGGGCCTCCTCTACAACTGAGAGGGTTTAGGCCTTAGTCCACCACGCTGGCCTAGTGCGGGTTGACAGACTTCACATTCCTTCGAAATTCTTATAGAGAACTTCTGACATATGCAGGTTTCCTCACGATGTTTTCCTTCACCGTCAAAGTGAGCGATAATTCACAAAGATTTGTATATATTGTATGGATTTTTTGTATATAAAAAGAATAATATTATGGTGCGTTCATCGGGGATAACTTCAAAAATGTAAAGCAATGTTCGTTCTTTTTTATTAAAATACAAGGTGTTACTTGCGGCTTTGCCCGCACGAAAAGCCTTTACTGCTACAAAAGTCCCTAAAACACAGTACGACGCCAGCGCCATCTACTTAAAGAATCAGATAAAAAATATCCATTATTTCCCATGGGAGCAAATTACCGGGATAAAAAGTACTCTATGTGTTAATCCAGGGCAAGGCCTACCCGTGTGCCAAACTTCATCCAAATCCGTTTAGTTATTTCTGGGTTTACTTCTAACAAACATCCAAACAATTTCACAAACTTTCGCATTTATAATAATAGTAACAAGTAACATAAGATTATGTTTGGTTTGCCTTTCTAACTAAATCAACTTTAACTGTATAATATCACTGGTGGTAGGTATCTCTTATGTAAGAGTCCGTCTGGGTGGGTACCACCGCAATGGCTATTTCTACCGCCAAGCAGCACTGTGCATGCAATGTTGTGTTTCGGTTTGAAGGACATTGTAGCCAGTGTAACTACGGGACATAGTGAGACTTAAAATCTTATGTCTCAGGATGACGAGCGCAGTGGAATGCCACACAGTACTTTGTAACTCAAGGTGCTGGATGGTGTTGCTACTGTTTATGGGTGGTCGTATCGCTTACCATCAGGCGAACGGCATGCTCGCCTCGTCATTAAAAAAATAAGTGTGCTATACAGTTTCCTTGAAATACAAAAATTACAGAATTAAAATATATTACTGGTAAGTTAGATATTTATTTCAATTTTTATACTAGCTGATGAACACACTATACTTTATACCTGTAATTCAAATAAACGAATCCAGCCAACGTTGTTAATTTTTTCATGACTCAGACTAAATTAAAGTTTTATCTCGACCTTGGCTGTCATCGAATGAAAAATAAAGAGGCTAATTGTGCAATTACTCTAAGGTCACCATTGCCCCAGATGCTATCTGAGAAATAGACGGAGCAGTTATTATTAATGAAAGCGCAGTCCGAAACACGGTAACATCTGGCAGCTCAACTTTTTGCTGCAACTGAAGTTTGTTAAACTATTTCTTATGACGTTATATTAATTTTTATGACGTAATATTACATGTTAAGGGGTTTTGCACTGTATTTATATTCAGATGGAGATTTAGGTTTTATTGGGTTGTAACCAGGCTGTGAAAGTCATGGGTTTTTTTAAACTAAATAATATTCATGAGGTGTTTGGAATTTGTGCACTATATGACCAATATCTTTTTTGTGGTATAAATAGTCTTAGATATGTTAGGTAGATAGCCACTTATGTTATTCTACTTATGTATGTATATTATATGATACATACACACACACACATACACAAACGAACAATATAGACTCCCTCTAAGTCACGCTTACCAAAATATTTTATATCTTAAATTATTTAGTTTCTCGAGACACAGACTCCGCCTAATTTCAGGTCCTCTGGCTATTTTTGCATCGTTTTTAATTTAAATAAAGAATTTTAATTTTAATTTTCATTAGTAATCCATGTCGAAACTAATTAAATTATAGACGTCTACTGGAACTAAATATTCTAAAATATTAACCCACTGGGCACTGCGCTGCAGACTGATTACCCAATGTATACACTAAGAAATGTAAAAGAAAAGCCGACATAATTCTCATTTCTGACGACCGTAGAAGGACGCGTCTACATTATTGTATTTATCATTATCTCTGCTCGCGGCTCTGACCGCGTGAAATAGTTTTTCCGGAATAAAAGCCCCGCTATATATTTTCTCGGGATAAAGTAGCTTATGTGCTACTCTAAATTATAATCTATCTCTGTTCCAAATTTCATTCAGATCCGTTCAGCTGTTCTGGCATGAGTATAGAACATCCATCGTAACTTTTGCATTTATAATGTTAGTATAGATTAGAAAGAAAGAAAGAAACATTGCCACAGATGAGAGAACATGTAACTAATAGGTAATTAATAAAATAAAAATCAAGGAAAAAAAACAACAAAATAAAATTAAGTATACCTATTACCACACGCGCACCCATACCACGGCAACTATGTGGCCAGGGGGCAGGCCAGGTTAGGTGTATTAATTTTGCCGTAATAGACTAAACAAGTACATACCAAACGAAAATTAATTTATATATCGCATGCCAGAAAAATAGGTAAAGAATATACTTATTTGTCGCAAAATGATACCGCAAGCGCCAAGACCGTACTAGTCGAGTTATAAATAAAGTAGTACTAAGCCATTATTTGGCGCTTGGTTCCAACTCGCTCGGTAATAACAGAAATATTGCCTTCGCTACCTACTATGAAAATATTATGATTATTTTGTGTTACAATGTAACTTAGTTGTCTTTTATGATTCGACGAAATACGGTCGTAATAGTAAATGGTTTGAATGATGATTATTTTCGCTTGCGTAGTGATGGCGTATTTGTGCTGGAATCAGAAGTTTTGAGTTCGATTTTCAGGTGGGTAACAAAATATGTGCGTTTAATTTGAAATCACCTATTGACTGGGATTGTAATTTGCCAATATAATGTGGGGTCGACCCAACACCTTGTCATATGTTTTAGTTTTTACGATGCATACATCATCCTCAAAGGAAAACCTTTTAATTCCAAATACCACAGTTCCCCAACCTGAGAATCGACCCCAGAACCTCAATCCACAAACACTGCCAGTACATAATAAACCTTTTTACTAACCCCATAAAGTCCTTTATAATAAAGTGCAGACTTCCCTTAACCCTCTGGTGATCCACTTTTTCCGCGACATTAAAGGTTGGTGTCCGCCCGTAAATCTTCACCGGCGCACATAAATCTGCTGCGTTGTGACGTCACGATCCATGATTTAGCCACGTTATTTATGGGGTGAAGGGGAATTATATTGAATAGTGAAATGTTTTGAGATTTATTGTGGAGTTTGCGGAGGTAATACAATAATACATTTATTTGTGCCATAACTAAACATACATCAAAAAAGAAAATCATTTTTATTTTGTAGGGTCAGTAAGTGGAATTACCTAATAAATTATTTATTTATTTATTTGGGAAACCAACAGAACTGAGTATAACTAAAAATAAATGAATAAAAAATTAAGGTTCATAATCCAAAACAGCTTCCACTTATAGGCAATATATAATAATAATATAATAATACCAGCCCTGTATTAAATACTGCCCACTGCTGAGCACGGGCCTCCTCTACTACTGAGAGGGGTTAGGCCTTAGTCCACCACGCTGGCCTAGTGCGGATTGGCAGACTTCACATACCCTCGAAATTCTTATCGAGAATTCTCAGGTATGTAGGTTTCCTCACGATGTTTTCCTTCACCGTTAAAGCGAACGATAATTGATAAACAATACACACATAACTTCGAAAAATCAGAGGTGTGTGCCTTGGGTTTTGAACCGCCGGACATTGTCTCGGCAGACCGTTCCATTCCCAACTAGGCTATCGTCCACTTTTATTACTTATTTACTTATAGGCAATACAAACATAGAATAAAGTAGACGAAAGTTAATTAACAATATAAATTTTTTTTATTAAAATCTAAAAAAATAAAAAAAAACCAAATGAACTTAATAAAAGGTAAAAAAAAATATTTAAATGACGCAAACATCTAAATTATCTACATTATATTACATAAGAGTCTATACGAAGATAATGTCGACTGCAAATTTATTATTGATTGCCTCGGTGACGTAGATGTGGGTCCTGAAAAGTGATATTGGAATTTTCTGCTCACAATCAGTCCGGAGTCTAGAATTGTGCTCGTTAAATGACAATAGACTCCTTCCAATTATATTATGAGACCTAAGATAGCTTGCGAAATGTGGGTATGTCACACCACTACCACTGAAGAGAGCATGATGTGTATGTATGTTAATCTAGAACTTGATCTACCAAATAAATGAAATGAAATAATTTATTCAAACCCAGAAAATGTTATGTACATTATTTAGATTCCGTCAATATTGACTCTACCGCCAATTCGGAAAGCAGTTCTCACTAGAGAAGAACGGGCAAGAAAATATTAAAATCTGTTTAGGAATATTTCAGTGAAACATCCAAATTTGTCCAAATATTTAAAATATTAGTATCTATTAGAAACACTATTATTTCCATTAGACCCTCACAGCAGAAATCACGGGTAAGTGCCAGTTAAGTGGCGACACGCTCTCCGAAGCACGAAGCGGCTCTCGATCCCATGCTCTAACTAGGTTAATTGGTATTGTAGTATGGATTTTAGATTTACATTAGCCCCATAGGGTTGATTGTTAAATCTGCTTGAAGGAAGAACCCTTCAAGCAGACTCAGAAGAGTCGAAATATTTGTAGATAGAGGTCTGAAAACGTCGTCACGTTTTTTGAATAAACTAACCACATTTGGCAGCTGGGAAGGTTTCTTCCCAAATTTTTGTGTTTTTTATAGGAGGTTTGGGGGTACCTACTTTTTTTTCAAATCAAATCAAATCAAATCATTTTATTTGCAGAATACAGGTTACATGCATGTTACAGATGTTATGTAGTGATAAAAAGTCTCACCGTATTCAACCCTTACTGGGCATGCAAATGAGTGAGCAGAGACATTTATTACATTCATTAACCTAGTCTATTAAGAAAGTGATACAATTCCATTATAATCATTTTTATGCATTATGCAGTACTTACATACAATATTCTAAAATTAAAATGTCAAAATGTTAAGAATGTCAATGAGTTATTTTATTATAATTATTCTAATAGTATATGATATAATTTATTTCCTCTTAAATTTTGTCATCAAGAAATTCTTTTATTGAGTAATAGGTCTTATCTAGCAAAAGAATTCTTAGTCTATTTTTGAACACATAAGGTGAGCCTGTTTCTTTAATTGTTGATGGTAACTTATTGTAAATTTGGATCCCCATACTAAATATACTATCTTTATAGAGTTTTGTTCTAGTTTTTAGGGTAGATAACTGAGTTTTATGTCTAGTGCTTCTTAGAGTTTTATAGTTTTTAATGTCAGATCTAACCAAAAGAGACGCTTCATACACATATATCGAAGGAAGCGTTAAAATTTTCATGTTTTGGAAGTATGGCTTACATGAATCAGTCTGATGAAGCCCACACATTGATCTAATGCACTTTTTCTGTGCCTTAAAAGCAGTATTTATATACGAAGAGTTTGCCCAATATAATACGCCATATCTTAATGTAGACTCCACATAAGCATGGTAAGCAGTCAATAAAGTTTGTTGGTTCGCTACCTTTCTAAGCATGTATAGTGCGTATGAATACTTATTTAGTTTAGTACAAATGTGTCCAATATGGGTTCTCCATGTCATGTTAGAGTCTATGTAAATGCCTAGGAATTTAGTACTGTTCACCTCAGTGATATGTTTGTCATTATACTGTATTACTAGCGGCTTCGTTTTTGTATTTTTATTCTTAAAAGTCATATAAACAGTTTTTTCTAAATTTATTATAAGATGATTATTGTTTAGCCACTTGATAATATTGGTTAATGATTTGTTAATTTCCTCTTCCTGACAACAAACATTGTTATTTGTAAATAATGCCGTGCTATCATCTGCAAATAGAACCATAGGATGAGATATGGCATTTGGCAAGTCATTAATATACACCAGGAACAAAAACGGGCCCAATATACTTCCTTGGGGTACTCCATATTTAACCGTTCTAAGATCTGACAAGTACTTAGTTTCTATATTAGTTTTGAGACACGTCCTAATAATTTCAGTATATTGTTGTCGTCCCGTAAGATATGACTTTATTAATTCCAATGCATTACCTCGTATTCCATATACTTCAAGTTTCTGGAGTAGTATGGTGTGGTCTACATGATCGAATGCCTTTGTCATGTCCATATATAAGGCCGTCACTTGTTTTTTACAGTCTAGACCTGTCAAAATAATCTTTAGGAATTGGTTCATTGCCATATTTATTGACTTGCCTTTGCGGAATCCAAGCTGGTTAGTGACAAGAATATTATTTTTTTCGAAATATTCTCTGAGATTATTATATAATACTTTTTCGAAAATTTTTGCTAACACTGGTATAAGGGTGATGGGCCTATAGAAATTAACATCTTGTTTGTCACTTTTTTTAAAGACGGGGATAACTACCGATGTTTTTAAACTTGTAGGAAAACATCCACGTTCTAAGCATTGATTTAGTATGAAGCTAATAATAGGGGCTATAATATTAGATACCCGTTTAATAATCTTTGTGCATATGCCATCGTATCCTGTACTACTAGTATTATTTAATGAATTTATTATTTGAATGAGGTCTTGAGTACTGGTGGGTCTCAAAAAACAAGAATTTGAGTTATTATATGTCATATTGTATTGTGTGTTTCTATTATTATCTTTGTTAGTAATATAAATGTCGTCAATAAAATAATTGTTAAATATTTGTGCTATGCATCTAGGGTCAGTAATAATTTGATTACCATGTTTTATCTTAGTTATTTCATCACGGGGACTATTATTTTTGTATTTGTTTATTATTTGCCATACAGCTTTGGATTTATTGGAGGCAGTTTGAATAAAGTAATTATTTTGAGCTCTTTGTGTCAGTTTTATTACTTTCCTGAATCTTTTTGTATATTGCTTAAACTTAATTTTGTCAGTATCTAACCCCGAAAACCTAGATTGCCATAGAAGACTTCTTTTACGGATAGAGCATTTTTTGATCCCTTTGCTAAGCCATTTTGGAGTCTTGCATATATTAATTTTAATTTTTATTAGCGGAAAACAAAGTTCATAAAATAGTTTAAGTAGATTGTGAAACTCATTAAATGCATCATCAGGATCATCATTACTGTATATTTCACTGAAAGTTAGTCTTTGCAAGCAATTTTATGACATTGAATGGCGAGACGAGCTTGCCGTTCGCCTGATGGTAAGCGATACGACCATCCATAAACAGTAGTAACAAGATCCAGCACCTTGAGTTACAAAGTACTGTGTGGCATTCTACTGCGCTCGTCATCCTGAGGCATAATATGTTAAGTCTCATTACGTCCAGTAGTTGCACTGGCTACAATTTCCTTCAAATCGAAACACTAAAGTGCATGCACACTACTGCTTGGCGGTAGAAATAGGTATTGCGGTGGTACCGGTCCAAACGGACTCATACATATGAGAGACCTACCACCAGTAAGGTTTTATTCAAAGTGTCGGCAATATCATAGTTCAGTGGGCTTAGAATGTGACAAAAAAACACGTCACGTCTCCGTTTCGTCTTATTGGGATTGGTTGAGAGACTAACATTTGACTGACGTATTGGTCTCTCGATCAATCACAAACATCAAAATTAAACGACATCGTTTTACGAGTTGCGTCTTCGTGTCACATTCTAAGCCCACAGCTTTGTTTATCTGACAACCAACTGAGGCAAAGTTGTATTTCAATATTAGCCAATCACAGTGCCCCTATGTCTACGCACTGCAAAGGTTGTCATACCGTAAACACTAGGCCTTATTATCATACAATTGCGCCGTACTTAGCGAAGTAATATTTGTGAATACGGACCTTACTACCTAGTACTTTTTTAATAAAATGAAATAATACGGAGAACCGACAGGTAGGGATAATTTTTATGTTCCGTTCGATCAGTGAGTTTTAGAATCCAACACAACCCTTTAAAGTTTTCCTTTCATTAAAGGTCAGCTACGCACCATTGGTTCCGTGGTAGCGTGGGCAGCATTCAGACGACCCATTTCTTAATTTGCCCTTTTAGTCAAAAAATCCTTATGAATACAAAAGACTAAGTTATATAAAGTTTATTATTTTCATATTGAGTATAACAGCTTAGTCATTTTATACATTCTTTAATATTATATTTTTTTTTTAATTTATTTTAAAATTGTTTCTTCCATACCACTCTTTCTCCATATGCTTGTTAATTTAATTTTTTGGCTTGATATATATCTACTTGAAGATTAGAAAATGAGACTAGTCTATTGCAAAAAACTAGCATGAAGTACCTTAAAAGATGCATCATTTTTGTCTACCTTGCGTAAATTAAAGGCGTGAGTATTTGTACACATACTGTGTGGGTTAACGCCTGTTGAATTTGAAAACGGAGAAACAGCTTAATGTCCACTACATAACTCTACTACAGTCTGGTACGCAATAGCACTCCATATTTCAACTGGAATGTAACCTGAACTGAATTTGTACTGAGGTTTAAACAAATATGTTCAGGCAGTTCCTCTCTTCCTTATGTTTAACGTAATACAATGTTTAAAACTAGTATAGAAATTAAAACTTAATCATACATTATTCAAAATTGAACCTAAATGATTTATAAAAATGTATTCAACAATAAATAATAAAAAGCCTTTGAAATCTGTTAGAAGTGGTAAGCCCATGTTCACTGCAGATCTGACCGATATTTTTATCGGGGTGATATGTCGGATGCATATTTTCGTATGTATGTTAATACTTATTAATGTTCTATCGGCAACGACCTGTTTAGCAGACATATAATATTGAGATCGATCGTCATTATAATGTGAACAGCAACAGCCAACTGTAAAACTGTCGGTCTGACCTAATGTGAACACGCGGTTACTGTCAAAACTTATCAAATGAAAGATGCACGACTTACAGTATGACGTCACTGCCAATGCCGATGCAAATGTGTGAAGGACAGAGGGATACTCACTATGAGTATCCCTCTGCGACATTGTTCTTGCTCGTACCACTATTTGAAATCAATTGCTGTCTCTTTTTACCAATTTTGATACTGTCTTCACTGATGAGTTTATTTTTAAATTAAGTGTTTTTCGTGGCTTCGCCCGCGTTAAAAGCTTTTCTTGTTACCAAAGCCCCTAAAACGCTACCGCCATCTATTTAAAATTTTGATGAAAAATGACAATTATTTCCATGGGAGCAAATTACCGGGAGATGGCGGGACGACTTGCACAAGAGGGCCGGCAGCGACTGGATGCATAAAGCAGCAGACCGGGCTCTGTGGCGTACCTTGGGAGAGGCCTATGTCCAGCAGTGGACTGCAACGGGCTGATGATGATGATGAAATTACCGGGGTTAAAAGTAGCCTATGTGTTAATCAAGGACAAGGTCTACCCATGTACCAATTTTCATCCATATCCGATCAGCTGTTTTTGCGTATAGTTCTAACAAACATCCAAACGTATTCACAAACATCCGTATTTATATTACTAAAATTTGCCGTTTCATTTTGTCTCAATATTAACATTGTTTACGCTGTAGACAATAGTCATACAAAACAAAACTACCCATACGAACAATGCAAATCTAAAACGTGAACTTGCCAGCATAACAATAGCAATTAACCCAGTTACAGAGTTAGAGCGCGCACTTTATATCGATTTTATTGTTTCGCGTTAAATCCAGTTTATTAGCTAATTACGAATCGACCGCGGATCTGTGCGGTTATCTAATCTCGTTGTATCACGCTTGTCGCCGAAAGGCAGTAGGCACAATACAGTTATTTTACAGTTATTGTACATAGTTTCCTTACTGCGCTGTATTACAGGTGTCCATTTTTTGGCCGCTTACGACAGATCCGTCTGGAAATCTTTAATCCTATGTTCAGCGGACTTCATGTTTCTGATGATGTTTAAAATATCGGCTTCTATTGAAAATAAAGTTTGTCGATCAAGAAATCTTATCGAATAGGGAGGGTAATGGACACATTTTTATCCAACTAACTAGTAGCCATCATTTCCTATGTATACATGAATAAAGATACGAGCAAACCACTCTCATGATATAAAACACGACTGCCACAAAACAGTTGTGGCGCATCTAAAACTACAAAGCATTACGTGACACCACATACGAATGTGCCTACATATAATATCAGTATGATCATACATATATAGCATCACGCCTTTTCCCTATTTAGGGGTAGGCAGAGGTGTATTACACCCACATTTCTCCAGCTATGTTAGGTCCCATGTAATAGGGGGCGGGTATTGCCATTTACTGGGCACATTTCCAGACTCCGGGCTGATACTGAGTAGTACAATATTACTTTGCCCGACCCGGGACTTGAACCCGAGACCTCAGCATTGCAGTCGTACCGTAATACAACTACGCCATCGGGGTAAGCATAAAAATACTTCATTATCATCATCAGCCACATAATGTTCACTGCTGAACATAGGCCTCCCCTAAAGATAAAAACACTTAATTGTAATTATGACTATGTTCGTATTTACATTGGTTTGAGCCTGTTTGTAGCTTCAGTCGTTACTCGCTGCACTGTACCATTACATTATTTGCAATCATTAAACATGCATTGTATAATTACGTCAAAATACAAATAATAACCAATGTTATTGTTAATTCAAATTTTATGTCTAACAAACATGACGTTTCAAAGTATTATTTTATGACGCACTAATAGTTATAATACTTTGTTATGAACAGTTAAACAGTGTCTGATCTGTGTATTATTCGCTTTAACGACGAAGGAAAACATCATGGGGAAACCCACACGTCAAGTTCACTATGCTCCCTAAAAATGGTATTCAAAAGTGCCTTCTACGGTTGCCTAAAACTGGTGGATAACTTTGATTATACATTGCGAAAAAGGAAATACTTTAGTCTCATAATACCCACTACTACCGTTATAAGCAATACCTGTACATTGCTTAGCAAAATAGAAAACAGTCTCTCGATACGAGTTACTACAATAATATATCATTCCGCATAATAAAGCAACCGCTCTGCTGCCCGTGATCCCTAGATAAAATACATCGATACACAAATCCCTAAATATATTTTCGATAAGCAGTGAAGGATAGGAGGTCTATACGATGTCTATTTTCTATTATGTTAAGGCTGGTTATCAATTTTTAGTCTGTAGTAAATACATAAATAAAACCCTTCCTAACCGATTTCAACCACGGCGGCCAATCTCAACGGAGATCAGCCAGGTACGCAGGAGATATTATAGTGCACAAGTGTGTGCGCAATATACAGGTGCACTAGCTATTCCTTCACTCTCATAGTCCGGTGAGACGGCAATCCGACATGACCGGAGAGAGGTCAGGCGCAGGACCAACGGATTTACGTGCTTTCCGAGGCACAGGGGTATCATACCGCCAACTTCTTGACTCCGAGCTGCGATTCTGTAGTAAACTTCCTAGGTCTAGTATCAATAGTTGTGGTGTGGAAAGTCTTGGGTTCGAGTCCCAGATGGCAAAACCTTGTATGGGTTTTCTAACACGATTTTAACAGAGAAGATTAATATTACGTAGACCGGACACAACACCTCACATTGAGTAGATTGAGGTTATGGCAGAAGTGAAAAGAGAATACTTCGAGGTACATAACATCCGAAGCGTTCTGGAATCTGATTTTGAATTCAGATAGTTCTGAATAAAAGAATCAGAAGTGTTGCCACTTTCCACCTCGACTTGTACATAGGACTTTACCTACCTACCTAACCTCGGTACCTATCATACCCAATGCACACCCATACGCGGGGGGACATTAGTCGCGGGCCGAGGCACACAGTCAGTGTGTATACCTCTTGGTTGTTAATCACATTGTGGCCTAAAAGGGCCCGCGAACATTTCCTGGCACCCTCTCTTTCCGCCCATCCTGGAAACCTTCCTCCCTTCCCCCACCTTCCCTTCCATATTCCTCTCCCACGTCCCCCCCAGGCCCCTGCAGTCGTCAAGCCGGGGGACTCCAGTATCCCATTCGCAGATTTCCCCGGTGTTGACTGCAGGATAGCCTACCCAAAAAAAAAAAAACCTCGGTACCTAACCTCGAGCTTAAATCTCGTCATGAAATTTATTAATTACAAACAAACGGACATATATGTGTGAATATATCTGTCGATATCTCGCGGTGTCTATGTTTTATAGTAGAGTCGTTTACTTTACAAACCGACGCGTGGATTATGGACGACGTAAAACTGACCGCTTTCACACCGAAGCGTAAAGAAATAAACAGCACCACGCCTACGCGTGTTTTCAAGGGATTTATAGCAGAATGACGAAACGAGCATTCCGCTTGCTTGATGGTAAGCGATACGCCCGCTCATAAACAGTAGTAACACCATCAAGAAACACTCTATACTTGGAACTAGTAAGTACTGCGTGGCACTCTACTGTGCTCGTCACCAATAAGATGTTAAGCCTCATTATGATAGATAGGCGACAAAAATATCAACCCGGATAGTAACCAAAAAAAATAACCCCACGCGTGGCCTACGTAAGTGTGTCGCGTTCTAGTATCAGACTGTCTATATCCAGTTCAAACAGGCCGGCATAAATGTTTCGACTGACGAGGTATAATCATCGCTCGTCAGTCAACACTCTATCTGGGCCCCAATTCACTCACCATGGGTGCAGACTGCAGAGAGGTCACTTTGCCATGTCCATATAAAAAAACACAGTTGCAATATCGCATACAATTGCATACTGGTGGTAGGTCTCTCGTATGCGAGGTACCACTGCAATGTCTATTTCTACCGCCAAGCAGCAGTGTGCATACATTGTTGTGTTTCGATTTGAAGGACATTGTAGCCAGCGTAATTACTGAGCATTATGAGACTTAACATTTTATGTACCAGGCGACGAGCGCAGTGCAATGCCACGCAGTAGTTTGTTATTTAGAGTTCTGTGCGACATTGCTAAAGTTTATGGGCGGTCATATCGCTTACCATCAACGGCATGCTCGTCAAAAAAATACAAGACCTTCCACCAATTTTCGTGAACATAACAAGGCCCATATAACTTTAACTGCATCAATTAATGTTCAGTAGTTTTCGCTGAAACCATGATTGCTTTAAACTCGTTATCAAGTATAGAAATTATCTCTGACGTGGAACTTGGCACGAACATACTGGCTTTGAATTAATTTCAGAACAACTTTTAAATGTCTTGAAAACTGCAATTAATCGTTTAGACAACCTATGGGGAACATAGTCTTTGTGCCAAAAATATTTAATAAATAAATGATATTTAAATAGATTACGGAATGAAAAGAAAGGAGATTGAATTATTAAATTGCAAATAAATCAACCTAATATTTGTGCATCGAAATAAAAATCGCTGTAATTAAAAGTAATTAGTGTAATCGCTGTAATTAGTGTTTTATTTCCTAAGTTACATTTAATTTAACCCTTAAGTTTTTTTCGTTTATTTGTTACCTTAACTTTTCGTTCCGTTTTACGATACATAATTTATACATAATTACACTCCTGTGTGACTGCGGCGCCGTCTATCGTCAGAAACATAAAGCACTCTCGTAAAATCCGCCGTCACAACCGCGCTCCGATCCTCTCATAAATATACACTGTATTCAATTCTACTTACATATTGTATATACGGTGTTCCGGGATATTTTGTAAAAGTTTTGACTGATGTAAAGCTTAATTTTGAAGGCTAGGTGCACAAGTGGTTTTTTTTTTAATTTATAGCTAGTACGTGAATAAAACGTTGCCGATTTCCATACATTTTGACACACACTTCTATGTCTACATGGTTTGCTATTCGAAGTCTACACACAATGTTCATGCTGCCGTATTTTAGTTTCAAATACGCTCACGGGGCGCTGGTAAGATTTCCATACAAAAACTACTATTCGAAACTTAACTTAATTACGCAAATATTCGTGCTAGAGGTCATAGATACTAAAATACTAGAAGAAGCATGTATTCGTTACCCATAATGCTGGCTGCAGACCGAAAACTAAGCAAGCTATTGGCTGGCACAGCTGAGAAAATGGCACGGCTTAGTTCACATAGTTCGCGGTCTGTACTATTATGAAAAATGTCTTAGCTATGCGAATTAAGCTAACATAACTTAGGTTTTGGTCAAACCGCATAAAGGAAGGGTGTGTAACACGCCCACATTTCGCCATTTATGCTAGGTTATATGTATTGAGGAAGCCTTATTTTATCATACACATAAACCATGCCTATTATAGCCGAAAGGGTAGGCAAAGGTGTAAACAGGTCTCCAACTTTTCGCAAAGTGTGTTCCGTCCATGATGTGATAGAAGGTGAGCCTATCGTCATATTGGGTACAAATTCCAGACTCCGGCAGAATAACCTAATATCACTGCCGGGATTTGAACTCGGGACCCTAGAACGGTGCAGTACCGTACACGCAATACAAATGCGCCACCGAAACAACCTTTTTTTATATGGCATTGAATAATGAGACGAGCATGCCGTTCACCTGATGGTAAGCGATACGACTGCCCATAAACAGTAGCAACACCATACAGCACCTTGAGTTACAAAGTCTGTATGGCATTCCACTGCGCTGAGCGCTCGTCATCCTGAGACATGAGATGTTAAGTCTCATTATGTCCAGTAGTTACACTGGCTACAATGTCCTTCAATCCGAAACACAACAGTGCATGCACACTGCTGCTTGGCGGTGGAAATAGACATTGCGGTGGTACCCACTCAGACGGGCTCTTACATATGAGAGACCTACCACCAGAATATAAAAGCTCACAAAATTATCCAAAAGAACGCTGCCCTAAAAATGTTCCAAGGTCTACAATTACAGTGCCCCCGTATGACCATTAATTTGGATGGGGCAGTAAACCCGACCCGTTGTACGCCGGGACGTTTACAGCATAATCAGGGAATACAGAATGTTGGTTAAAGGTAAGCACATTTGTCCGTAAGTGGCTTAAGTATGTTGTTAGCGAAATGTCTATATTACTAGGTGTGACGATAATTGGGTATATTATCGTTGTAATTGTTTTGTTATACTAAAGGGCTAATATTAAGGGCTTAAAATTATATTTATAAAGCAGAAAGTTATGGAAACGATTATAAAATAGGGTCTTGAAGTCCGTTTCTAGTTGTTTATAAGTTCACTATCGGACATAAGACTCCCCAAATTTTTTATCAAATTATATCCGCCCCGTGACCAGTAGAGTACAATAAAATAAAAACACCGCGATGAATCCAAAAAAATGATTTATTTCGATTCAAATCATATGGATCGTCAAAAATTTAGACCGACTAGCCTTTTAAGTTGAGTTAATTTAAGAAATAGTTTCGTTTCTTGGACTCTACAGACACTCCCACATATAAAAAAGTGTATTAGTCGATGATCTTTAGCAAAAATATTTAAACTTACTTAACCTGATCAATACGTCTTCTTAATAATAAAGAACCAATGTACGGAGAGTAAATAAAAAGATCCGCACGATATAAGTCGCGAGTATATCAACTATTTTCTAATAAAAAAAACGCAATTTCCAGCTAAGTTACCGGCTAGTCGCAGATGGAGTTCCCGTGGGACACTTTTTCTCCTGCTCCACTTTTGCTCCTCTCGACGGCTGATTCCGGGAATATTACGTGAATATTCCATGAAGATATTGAATTTAACCCCTAATGCTTATTACGGTTATGACATAAGTCGACGACTACGATAACTGTTTTGTTTTCAAACATGGATGGTAATGATTATGTGCTTAGAAGGCCCGTAAATTATTTTTCATGCGGGATTATTATTTTTATATTTTTCACTTTGAAATAATACATAGTTAAAAGTTATACTAACCCCACATAGAAATACAAGTTTAATATTGTGGTACAAGGAGGGATTTTCTGTGTTATATACACGGAACTTAAAAAATACATATCTAAATATTTTTATCAGTTAACATTCATACATATTTCAAATTAGTCATAATAATAAACAAAGAGTAATGATTCATAAAATTTTATTATCAACAATTTGGTTGCCCCATTTTATTAAAAGATACTTAAAAATGTAAGCACTTTATAACTGCTTACAAAGTGCCTACGTAAAATTTTCGTAGCGCGCAGCTTTGTACTACGTCGTAGAGGCTCTACGACAATATTCGTGCAATACTTGGCAAGCGATATTATAAGAAAATAACTATTGCTTATAAATATAAATAAAATATTTACAAACTAAAATAGATGTGTGAATTACTTTTTATACTATTGTAAACTGGAAGACGAGATGAGTAGAGTAATGTTTCGTCTAAATGATAAAATAGGATATCACATATTTTTTTCTTATATTTTGAAACTGAATAGTGCATCTTAAAATCATTCATATTGAATTGTTCTGAACTCGCTTATAAGGATAGTCGGTATAAATTTAGTAAGGCGAAATCATATCTAACATTTTATCTGGACTACATTATACTTTACATAAAGTACAATCAAACTACAAAAGGTATGAGCCTCAGAAGGTTTAGAAATAAGTGCAAACATATCCATTCGTTCCATATTATATGATAATACGGGAGAGCAAACGCATCTCAATACCATACCGGCCCTGTATTATATACTGCCCACTGCTGAGCACGGGCCTCCTCTACAACTGATAGGGTTTAGGTCCACCAGGCTGACGCAAATGCATCTCAGTATCGGACTCTCAGACAATTCAAATTTGTTTTAAAAAGTCATACTTTACGGGTCCTGGCCTGAAAACTAAACTTAAAATTTAACGTTAATCGCACTATCTCTACACCAATGCAGTGACATGGGAAAAATAATATTGAATTAACATATAAAACAAGTCCGTGTCGGTCACTGCCTCGGTGGCGCAGTTGTGTTGTCCTTTCATAGCCCTATTCCCGTCCCCAATGTCCGTGTCCTCTGTACCTATCAGCCCGTGCTGGTTGATTGTTCTTTTAATGTACTTTAAATTAATTTAATTAGCATATGTACCTTTGTAAATTGTTATTAAATTCTAGAGAATAGTTAGACCTTGTCATGACTTGTCAAAAGTGCTTTTTATTAGCCTACGTGATTAATAATTTTTTTTTTTATTTATTGCGTGCGCGGTACGACACCTTCATGAGGTCCTGGGTTCGAATCCCGGGTCGAGCAGTGATATTGGGTTTTTCTGCTCAATATCAGCACGGAATATGGAATTTGTATCCGATATGGTGAAAAGCTCTTCCTATCACATCATGGGACGCAACACACAAGAAAATTGGATACCCTGGGTGCATCTCTGCCCACCCTTTCGGGGATAAAGGCGAGACGTCTTTTTTTTTAAATTAAAAGTCAACGTACCTTGCCCAAATCTACTTAACGGTACACCCAAATTAAAAGTTTCAAACCTTCCCGCGGGGAAAGCTCGCGCAGAGCTTTGTCTGCACGAGGCGCGAAACTCGTTCGTTAAATCTGTTTGTGTCGGCCGTTACTTCTCGTTAACGATGGACGTTTATTTTCATTGTCTAAAAATATTCCGTCAGGGAATATAACATAAAATATGCCAATGTTTGTGAAAATGTATGAATTCGTTAAAAGTAAAGGCTTGTGATGCCTGAAGTGATTTGAATGTGGCGCATAATCACTGGATTAACGCATACCATGCAACACAGTATAACACTGAATTGTAAATAAACGCAGTATACAGGGTCATTTTTACATTGCATTACTAAATGAAACCACATATTTGTCTTTACCTCTTCTAACATCTTGCCAAAAATCATCCATGAATAACGAATATTATTGCCAAAAATCCCGGTAGAAGTTTTCAATTTTTTTGATCATTTCGTAGTTTAGTGCGAATATGGTGTGTGTGAAAGTGTATTTATGAATGAAAGTATAATGTTGCTGCTGAGATGAATTATCTTAGAGCAGCAGTAGTGGCAGTAGGGCGTGTAAACTTAAAGTTACTTTTTATTGATATTTATTTTGTTCGGAACTTACACTTTTTTATTTTACGTCTACGGTCAAAATAACTTAATGGAAAGCGTTATTATCGACGAGATAAATATGTGATTTTATTTATTAACGCAATGTCAAAATGACGCTGTATAACTACAGAACATACAGGAAATGTGATCACACCATGTGGTCATAACACTGTTAAAATCTATTTCTGCAGCCAAACAAGATTGAACAAGCCCTACTGTGTTTTATTTTGAAGGACATTGTAGCCAGTCTCATTACTGGACATTATGAAACATCTAATGTCTTAGGGTGACGATTGCACTAGAGGGACATGAAGATCCGTAATTCGGAATCTTTTCAAGCACCTTGCAATAACGATTTTCCATGTTTTTTTCGACTGCTCACCTCTATAATAGTGATCGTCTCTAAAGAATCTTATCCCATGCAAAACGTGTTGAAAAATACAAGTGTTCCCGAGGTGGGAATCCAATACAAGCTGTCCTCGTCTACAGTCTGTATGCATTGTCACTAAACCAAAGGAACGATTTCATACGATTTCAAGAAACGATTATTCATATCTAAGTATTGTATCTTAAAGAATTTCAAGTCACGCTACAAGACATTTTTCATAGAATTTTGAACTTTTATTTGTGATAAAAATCTGTGGTTAGGTGTTTCGTATACACGGCTGTCTGCGTGTGTACTATCACTCCGTCTATTTCAACATCGTGTACATTCATGTTCTAATTTAAAGGTCATTGTTACATTATTTATTGACTATTATGGGACTTATGGATGTATGATGTATGAAACTGGCTTTTTATTTTTTATTTTTCATCATTGATTGTACTCCCAATAAAAATGTCGGTAGTTATATAAGTGACCTTTTGTATCAATGATAATGATTATAATCAATTTAATGTATCTTGACTTATCATAAGCGCAACTATGTTCGCCTACGTGATTAATAAAGTATTTTATTTTATTAAGAAACTAATCTCACCTTTGAGTAGCAACTTAAGTAAACATTTAAGGAATTACACTGTTCAATCTTGAACTGTAATTTGATCGCGTATTATCAGCTGAGACGATGCTCTTTAAGAAGCATATTCAGCTGTCAAAATCCGTCATATCTTTTATTAAATAGCGAAAAACTTATGTCCCGTTTTTTCAAATCTAACAATTTGATAAATCTAATTTAATCACCGATTTTGACGTTTCCGCGTATTTTCAGCCCTTGTTAGAGCCACCCAAGAATGAGCAATTAGCAAGATGGCCGTTGATTAACTCCCGTGCGAGCAGCTGTTTTCGGTAATGACAGTTTTATATTTCTGTACATTTTTTTATTTGTTGTACAAGGAGCCGGCTACGGTGAAAGACCATGCTGCCAAGTCATAAGTAAATTATTTCTGTACATTTGAGCCACGGTATGACTTTTTTTAAACATATGGCGATGGAATAATATAATTATTATTATAGCCTACATATTATTTTTATAATAATATTACAAAAACTGGGAGTAAGCAAACACTTTTCAAAATATAGTAAATATATACAATTATTATTTTACTCGCCTGTTCTCCTGCTTATTTAAGAAGTTCCATCTATCTCATCTAATAATCCGTATATCAATTTGTGAATCGCGAAAATATTATTTATCGACATAAATACAAAGTTTTAGGTTAGATTTCAAGGTCATTGAACTAACATTTTTTGTCTGAAGAATAGCATCATTTTAATTACTCTGTATTTGTAATAACATAGTGAGAATATAAATAACTTGCTCTTATTTTGTGTTCAATTACAGTCAAAGTAATCAACACATCATTGTTAATCTTAATATATATAAATCTCGTGTCACAATGTTTGTCCTCAATGGACTCCTAAACCACTTAACCGATTATAATAAAATTCGCACACCATGTGCAGTTCGATCCAACTTGAGAGATAGGATAGTTTAAATCTCAAATTATAGTCGCAATTTTAATTTATTGCTAATTATTTGTCTGTTATTATTTGACAGTCACAATTATCTTAACTCCAAATGATTCTAACAGATGTCGATACCTTTCGACTGGGTTGAGTAAGTAATCAATAGATGGCGCTGCTATGAATGATTCTAACAGATGTCGATACCTTTCGACTGGGTTGAGTAAGTAATCAATAGATGGCGCTGCTATGGTAAATCTACGAACGTGTCATATAAGCTACATTTTAAGCGGGACTTTTATACCGGGAAAACTCATTCACGCGGGCGGAGCCGCGGGCAAAAGCTAGTATCTATATAATTTTATTTAATAACAGTCTAAGGTTCTGAATTATGTGGTGAAAAGAAACACAGTACAACATGCTTGATAATTATTTAATAAAAGATCAAATACATCATTATATATCTACACTTTAAAAATTAAAAAAATGTACATAATACACGGCACTACAATTATTATGTACGGTAGCACACAAGAGCCCGTAGTATGCCGCGCTGAAGCTTGTGGCGTAAACATTTCTTCATGGCCCATGTCAATGACTACGGTTTGAAGTCATGTGTTACCTGTAGTGAATATCTACTACATAATACATTGGATTTTCACAATCACGTAACAGTCCACACACTTGTTTCTTCCGATTCTTGTGTACTGAGTTTTAACAACTTGGCAATTCTAAGCGAGGTGATTAAGACAATAAAAATAATTCGATGTATCCAAAAAAGTACTATTTAAAGTTCTCATATTAGTACTGCGCACATCGAAATTAAATTGTGATTGTCGTGTTAGTGCTTACTATCATAATATTAACGCGCACGAGCCCGGGTGAATGCTGGCGCATGCCGCTACTGTGAGTCGCGATTCTAAAGTCCAGCGGCAGCTTGGCGGAGTTTGTTCAAGCCGCCGCATCCCGCCATGTAATACGAACGCATTATAATATTTGAATATTACGCACAAACGATAAAATATTTTTCATATTTCATAATATAATAATTACAATTTTATGTAATCATAAAATTGTCAAAGATATTTTTTTAAATCACATTATACGGCTTCGGATACAAGTTCTTTGAGTCAAACATTGACACATATGAAACATCCCCAAAGAAAATATTTTTTCCCCCGCTTTATTATACTGGCAATAAATTAACAAATGTTTACATTTGACTATAGTGATAACATTAGTTGAAAAAACGTATTTGACAAATCCTCACCTAACAAATGTTAAATTGAAGAAATGTAACATTGATTTGACAATCGTTGAAAAAACGGAGCCTTAAGGTGCAGATTTTAACGTAACAGCATCTCAACTGATATCACACTTTATATTATAGTGAAACTGAGTTGCATCCATTAATTTCTAATCGCCCTGAAGTTCATATTACCAATTTGTTTGTTTCGAAGTACAATGCCTTGCGATGTTTACAGTTTTAGATAGTATTGTAACTGTTAATAGGCACTGGTGGCGCGTAACATCAGGTGATAATCTTGCTCGTCTCGATATAGTATAGCGTTAGTTTCTTTTATTTACCACCGAATCAAACCTAAATAACAATTAACCCAAAAAATCCTTACTAAAGACCCAAACGCGCTCCCTCACACATTTTACCTCACCCAAAAACTAGCAACATTAGCTTATTATATCACAAGAGGTCCTCGAGGCACGTACGGGAGCGGAGTATTATTAGACCTCCCCTCCCGACCCTCCCGGCCGCGGCTCGATCGATTGGTGCGTGCTTTAAAATACCCTCTAATGTGCTTGATGGCTCAAACCTCGTCACTAGAGATGACTAATGGAAGGATAAATATTGTGGATTAATAGATACGCTTTGTAACTCATAGATTCTGTAGATTTATATTTTTTTCTGTTAAAATGATTAGTAATTTGATATTATAATGATAATTACATATAATATGATTGTAACGTAATAATAATGAATTTCTATGTTGATTGTATTTTATTGAAATTGTAATATATGTTTTCAATTCTATAACTTCTGTAGCAAGAAATAAAAGGCTTTATTTATTTAAATATGATTTGTAAGCGATAGAGCTATCCTGTAGATTTAATTTAGTCTTCTGGATAAACTTTGTAACTGACCTATCCTGTAGACCTAATTTTCTGTTGTATAAACTTTTAAGTGATAAACCCATCCTTTAGAGTTTTGCTGGACAACCTTTGTAACTGAGTGACCTATCCTGTTGACTGATTTTTTTCTGCTGTATAAGATGTGGGCGTAGAGGAACAAAACCTATTAATAAAACAATTCACATAAAAACCATGAGAGCCACACCGCGGGAGGCAGGCGCCGCGTGGACGGGACGCTATCGGCTCCATTTGTCAACAGGGCGCTGACCTGGGGCGCGGGGGGGAGGAGGTTTATTGTATGACCTCTACTATGATAACTATATTTACTATTGTGAGGACCGTATCGTCTGCGTGAATATCCGTTCCTGAGATGAATGTCGATTGTAGAAGTGACAATTTTAAATCAATTAGTAAAATAATTTTCATAATCAGATCAATAGTAGTGGAGCTAAGTTTTTACCTATAAAACTCTCAAACTTAACATCTTTAGAATATTAATGTAGAAAAAAAACGATTGCTCAATAGTGTGTCCTTACATAAAATCTGCGATTTTTAAATGTACGACATCATTGTGCACTGACCGATTTCATTTGTAATAACTATTTCCACGCTTTGCAGCCATATTGTTTTGTACTATGAGTCGCGACAAACTCAATTCATTTCAGGTTTTTGAAATCTGTAATCCGAGCTTGGTCGAAAGAATCGCCGAGATTAGACCACTAAGACACGCGGATTTGTATAAAGACTAACACTTCCGACTTTTCAGATTATATAGAACCTTACTATTATTATAAATGCGAAAGACTGCTTTTTTTATTCGGGTACGACAAAGTGACTGCACCTCACCTGATGGTAAGCGCGTTGCCGTCCAGAGAGAGTATCGAATGGCAGCAGATGGATATCTCATGCCATTCGACACAATCATGCCAGCCTACTAAGCTGCTTCTTCATACTACGGCGGAAGAAATGAAAGGATGGATGTTTCTAGTCAACCACGCCAAAACGTCTACACGGATCGGGATAAAATTTGTCACAAATATAGATTATAGTCTGTTTTTTTTTTTATCGGTGGCTCGACACAGTGGCTTCACTGCACCTGATGGTAAATGAAGTGAAGCTCAAAATAATGTCGAGCGGCAAGAGATAAACATCCCTGGTCGGTCGACACAGTTATGCCGGCTCCGCTTGAAGGACCCTAAGTTGTAGAAATAGCACATAAGCTACTTTTTAACCCGAAGAAGTACACGTTGGGACTTTTATCCCGGAAAAACTATTACATGCGCAGGGAGCAACGAACAATAATAACTTAAACTTAGATTATATAGTCTGACCTGGAAATAACTTCGCTATGTTGTGATGATATATGGACGGAAGATATAACTAATTTATTCACTGACAACGGTAACTGAAAATCGAAAAAGCAATATCGTACCGCCAAAGCAGGTATATTGTTTTCCAGGTCAGGCTTTTTCTAAAATAAAACCTGTGAAAATAATTACCACATTTTATTTGTGTTCTGTAGCAAAATGCTTTCTCCATTATTTGTCTGTTCAACCAAAAATATTATAATAGAAAAAACCCCACCCAATTGTCTTAATCTTTGCGAGAAATCACAAACTTGTTCATATGCCTTTATATAATTTGAACAAGCGTGAGCCAGTTGCCTAGTGAAGTTCTGTAGACAACTACATTACTACAGCTGTTAGGAGTTAATACACACTAAAAAATGTGGTAAATTACTATCTTTTTTGCCATACGATGTAAAAAACTCTAGACTAGCGGACTTAAGGAAAATAAATAGAAATAATTTTTTTTTTTTTTTTTTATGGTATTTAATGACGAGACGAGCATGCCGTTCGCCTGATGGTAAGCGATAGGACCACCCATAAACAGTAGCAATATCATCCAGTACCTTGAGTTATAAAGTACTGCGTGACATTCCACTGCGCTCGTCATCCTGAGACATAAGGTGTTAAGTCTCATTATGTCCTGTAGTTACACTGACTACAATGTCCTTCAAACCGAAACACAACAGTGCATGCACACTGCTGCTTGGCGGTAGAAATAGACATTGCGGTGGTACCTACTCAGACGGACTCTTACATATGAGGGACCTACCACCAGTAATCATGTATCCGCCCGGATAGCGAACACCGGACACCAGGTGTTAAAGTCAACAATAGTGGCCAACGTAAATGTGCCGCGTTCCGGTATCAGCCTGTGTATATGAAACAGGCCGGCATAATTTTGTCGACCGGAGAGGGAGGGGATAAAATGCAAAAAATAAAGCGTCCAAAACATGTAAGCTTTTGCGCGAAAATAAATTTGCCGGGTCCTTGGGGCGGCAAACACATTGAGCCCGCCCCGGGCGCCAAACCCAAGCTACGCCACTACCTTAAGGGTCGAACATTTTATAATTCAGGAAGAAACTTAAGGCAAAAGAACCCCAAAGATATATCCAAAGATTACCTTAAGCGGTATACAATTCTCAGCTATATAGAATTGGCAAACAGCCCAATTTTTATACTTATCCTAACCCTAAATTCACAAGTGTGGGCAGAATTTAAATATATTCGCTTATTTGTTGCCGACGGTTTTCTTAAAATTGGTTTTATTGTACTAGCCACGCGCCCCGGCTCTCTTTGAATAACAAGTCTATTATAGAAATTTTTTAGGCTTCGTTTGGAAATGAATCTCTTATTGAGATATTTTGCACCTAAATAAGTTGATAAATATTGTCATAGTTATAATAATGACATTTTCTTGTCCTACTGTCCGCATAAACAATCGAGCTATGAAGTTCACTGTAACTTTATAAATAAAAGTAAACTCTTAGTAGTGAGTTAATAAGTATGTTTGTTTAGTGTTCTATAAAGAGTTATCCATCTATTTATCTATCTCTACAATAAGAATTAGGAAATCCGAAGGGTTTTCGTCCTTATTTTACATAAAAAGAATTACATAATATGCCCCAAATCTTACGATATGTTTTCTTCCCGGCGAAATTTCCAAACAAGTCAACATATTTTGCTCCAACACATTTCGTTTTGATAAAACAACAAAAACAAGTGTACCAATAAGTTTTTGAAAATGTTTCATAACTCTGAACATTGACGTATTATTAATACATCAATGACTGAACGTAAACATAAATTATTACAACTACATTTTAATAAATATCAACTAAAACTACACTCTATACTTCAGTCTTAAAGCATATTTTACAACAACCACAATCTGAATAATAACCCGACCTCTCCCAACTGCAATTATTATCATAAGTACCTTATTCAGCCAGATTCTCGTCGATAAGTTTGAGAGTCTAGATTTCAATATGCAAATGTGAACTAGTTTGTCCACTGATACGGCTCAAATTCAATTGTTACTGATGCAAATATATTTGGGAAGTAATCGGGAAATATTTTATACTAGTTTCTGTTCGCGGTTTTGATTATAGCATTGGGGGATGTAAGTTATTATTATCGAACAAACAAATCACACTTCACGCCTATATCTCCGAAGAGGTGGGCAGAGGTACAACTTGTGCACCCCCTGTTACCATATGTATTCCGTCCCATGATGTCATAAGGGACGAGTCCATCGCCATACCGAGCACAAATTCCAGGCTCCGAGATACTGAGTAGAAAAACTCAATATGTAGTCTTATTAGTGAAGCTTATTATTATTATTCACTATATACCGCTACAAAAAAAAACAGAATCACTATAGCTATTCGTACCGCCATATATACGACAGCGCCATCTATCTAAATTAAATTAAAAAAAATCATTTTTTTCCCACTGAAACAATTTACCGGGATAAATAGTAAAGTAAAGATGCCTATGTGTTAATCCAAGACATGGTATATGTGTGTGTGTCAAATTTTATCCAAATCCGATGAGCTGTTTCTGAGTTTACTTTTAACATCCAAATATTTTCACAAACATGATTTATAATACACACACACACACACTCACGCCTTTTATCCCCGGTAGGCAGAGGCGCAACTAGTGCACCCACTTTTTGCCGTGCGTATTCCGTCCCATAATGTGATAGGGGGCGAGCCGATCGTCATGTCGGGCACAAACTCCAGACTCCGGGCTGATACTGAATTTAAAAAACCCAATATCACATTACCCGACCCGGGAGTCGAACCCAAGACCTCAGCATTGCAGTCATACTGTAATACAACTACGCGACCGAGGCATCTGCCTCGGAATCATCTGACTATAATATTAGTAAGATAATGAGTTATAGGTACACATAACCTTACTAATTAACTAGATGTCACTCTAATTAAATTGGAAACCTTTGATAAGATACTGTCATGTTTATCAAGATATCGATTTTCCATGTGAAGATAGAAGGCATTATGCAGCTGGTATGCGACGTTATTTTTTATTCATATGTGTAATGCAGGTGTGAAGCTCTATGCAATGTATACTATAATAATACCAGCCCTGTGCTATATACTGCCCACTGCTGGGCCTCCTCTACTGAGAGCGGTTAGGCCTTAATCCACCACGCTAGCCTAGTGCCGGTTGGCAGACTTCACATACCATCGAGATTCTTATGGAGAATTCTCAGGTATGTAGGTTTCCTCACGATATTTTCCTTAACCGTTAAAGCAAGCGATAATAAACATACACGTACCTTCTACATGTCAGCGGTGTGCGCCGTAGCTGTCGAACCCCGGACATGCGTCTCAGCCTGTTCATTCCCAACTAAGCTATCGAGCACTGTAAAAATCGAACGTTCAATTTACCTCTATTGTATTCTGTGTGACATATCGAAACAAATGATTTATTATATGCATTATTTGACGAATTCAAAACTTAAAAACTACTGTAATGTAAAAAATAACTTAAGCTTTGCTCATGGGTTATAAGGAAATTTAAATACTACCAATATTATATACACTGCCATTCGTGTGATTATATTTATGTGCAATGAATAAACCTTTTGAATATTTTCAGCTACTTATTGGGCTGACTGTACATTTTGAATGTTAAGTATGACAGATCTCGCCTTGATTGCAATGATAGTGCTTTGCCAAATTCTACCACTATTCACAGACTTATCATCAGTGATCCACTGTTCTCATAGTCAAGAAGTTCAAAATTAGTACCTCTTCCATTCCACACAAAGCCCGAATAATTACGTCAAATTCCGTGTGTGCCAAAAACGTCACTCGTACCACCTCATTTCGTATTCCATTGGATCTGAAGGCAGCCATTATGAAAGCCGAAAGCCTCTGTCATATTCATGGAGGAGGGTTGGCAGCCGACGGCACACTTCGGCAAACATCGGCATTGTTCGAAATGAATTAGCCGTTGAAAATTGGATCGTGTGCCTTGGTATGTTTATGAGGTTGTTTTGTCACGGCAAGTTTGGGAATAAAGACATCTTGCATATATTTACAGCTAATTTATTAACTCCGTCATAAAAAGAGGGGTGTTATAAGTTTTAGGGCGTGTATCTGAGTATCCGTATGTCTGTCTGTGGCATCGTAGCTCTCAAACGAATGGACCAATTTTGACGCTTTTTCTTTTGTTTATAAGCTGATGTGATCAAGATGGTTCTTAGCTATAATTTATGAAGATCAGTTCAGGCGTTTGAAGATTATCAGCTAATTTCCAACTTAAAAAGTCTGACTGATTTTAAATTTGGTGTACTGTGACTGGCAAAATTTTAATCTAATGAGCTGATGCTGCAGCATCACGTAGTCTGCGGGATACCCAACTCCTTAGCAACATATAGCAGATATAGCGTGTTTGGGCTCATAAGGATGGTCTCAACGAGTAGGTGTTAGATAGTTGATTATTAAGGCCCCGTGAAGGAGAAGAAAGTAAATTAAAATTTAAATAACCCCCGACCCAAAATCTCCAAAAAGTAAGCGGTCCCCCGACGTGAGGACGCTTGGGTCAAAATATTCTTCTTCTTCTTCGCTTCGCTCTTGACAGAACGGTCGTGGTCACTATTATTTGTGTTCAAACGATGATGTAGCTCGCCGCACGATATCTAGGTACTTAAACAACAAAGACACTTTTATTATTTTACTTTTTAGAAATTTTTGTGTCGGGGGTTATTTAAATGTTATTTTTTATTATTTTACTGCGTGTTAATGTTATTATAATGACGTTTGTGTTGTGCTATCTTATATATTTTACGTTCGTGAAAAAGTTTGGATGTATGTTAGAAGTTAAAACAGAAATAGCTAAACGGATTACAATAAAGTTTGGCTCACGAGTGGAACATATCCTAGATTAACACATAGACTACTTTTTATCCCAGATGGCGCTGGCTCATAGATCGTTACAGTGTTTTAGGGACGTTTGTAGCAGGAAAGCTTTTAACGCGAACGAAGCCGCGAGCAACACTTAGTAGTTTATAATACGAAAATGACATTTATTTTTAACTAAGTGTTTCTCGCGGCTTCGTGAAAAGCCTCTCCCGCTACGAAAGTCCTTAAAACACAATACGATGCCAGCGACATCTACTTAAAGAATGAGATTAAAAATATCCATTATCTCCCATTGGAGCAAGTTACCGTGATCAAAAGTAGCCTATGTGTTATCCAGGATATGATCTACCCGTACGCCAAACATCCAAATCGGTTTAGTTGTTAATGCGTTTACTTCTAACACACATACAAACTTCCAAACATTTTCACAAACTTTCGTATTTATAATATTTACTGGTAATAGTTAAGTTACCCACATACTGTTGTTATTTGTTTTATTTTTATTGTTAACTGTATACAACTCAATAGTTTTAATTAATCTTAGTCCGCACCTTCTGTATTTTAACCATATAAGGGCGCATATTTTGGAATGCAATCTTGATTTAATGTAAGCCTGTATGTTACATAAAATTGTCATGATTGTACTCTGTTTTGCGTCTTAATTAAATAAATAAAAAAATAATATCATTAAGAGTAAGATCTCAGTTATTTAATTTAATCACAAAAGCAATGCTGCGATCAATATAAACATACTTTGCACGTAAAGTAGTAAGCATCGGTCAGGCCATCAAGGCGACATGTCTAATTGAGTTGTCGCACTCCCGCGCTAATTGCTTTCACTAATTCTAATGTGGGACTCTCGATCAATCGGCAAGTGACATGACGTTAAATTGACTATTGAGGATGGTACATAAAGCATAAAATGCAATAGACTTATGGGAAGGAAAGTATTAGCTGCTCTTTTGAAGTGAAGCGAAATGGTACGTCTCGCGTGGTGGGTCGTATCATGATTAATCAATTAATAAAAGTATTTATTCATTTATTTCTGCAAACAAGGGTGCACTGTTATGTTCGTGTTTGAAATTGTTGGGCAGTGTACCACTAACTACTATGAGACGTATTTGGAATGTCAGACGAAGTGTTTTTTTTGTTTATGGTATTGAATGACGAGACGAGCCTGCCGTTCGCCTGATGGTAAGCGATACGACCACCCATAAACAGTAGTAACACCATACAGCACCTCGAGTTACAAAGTACTGTGTGGAATTCCACTGCGCTCGTCATCTTGAGACATAAGATGTTAAGTCTCATTATGTCCAGTAGTTACACTGGCTACAATGTCCTACAAACCGAAACACAACAGTGCATGTACACTGCTGCTTGGCGGTAGAAATACATTGCGGTGGTACCCACCCAGACGGCCTCTTACATATGAGAGACCTACCACCAGTAAAATACTTTGTGATCAAAAATTCTGAAATATATTTTTATTATAAAACTTACCTACCACCAGGCAAACTTGCTGGTCAATTCAATTGTATAAAAATCTTAAAAAGCCCGAGGCATGTGCCTTGGAATCTGAACCCGCGACCATCGTCTCAATCCATTCCATTACCAATTATATCGGCAAAACACTGAGCCATCTTTTCATTCCAGGAGTTGGCAGCAGCAACCCCGACCCAGCGCAACTGGCGCGGCATCCTGATCGCCTTGCTGGTGATTGCAGCAGTGCTGGGCCTGATCGTGTTCAGCATAGCGCTCCTCACGCCAGCTGGAGATGGCGGGAGAGTCAAGGGAAGAAGACCGACGCTGCAAGATGTACTCACGCAGCATTACAAGCCTTTTAACGGGACTTGGCTTTCAGGTAAGGATAGGATAAGACTATTGAGAGTTTGGGAAAATTTTAACTAATTTGTCAAATTGGTTTTGAAAAATGAGTCCTTAAAAGAGGAAAATACGAAGCTAATATCTTCTCGAAAAACGTTGAAAGAAATCTTGAATTATGAACAATCCTAAAACTGCTCTACACGAAGACAATTTTAGGCTTTAATTATAGTGAAATTTCAATCATTTCCCAGCATTATTTAACTGATCAACCCAATGACAAATAAGTAGCGAAGTTTTAATCACAAACAGCATTTCAAATGAGAATGAAAGATTCTGAACGATGCTGAGCCAGCAAATCTATTCACGGTTTGTTACGGTTTGAATAAGCTTCACTTTCGTCGGCTATCTTCTAGGCTAGGTCAAGTTTTGCTATCGATACATTCTAACTATCTTGTTGAAACATATATAATTTAGGATTGGTAATACATAACATCGTGAGGTTAACCTACATACCTGAGAATTTACACAACAATTTCGAAGATATGTGAAGTACCACTATCGCCTAGCCTTCACACTGGACGGTGATGTTGGGTTCGCCGGCCTTACGAACATACAAAAGCGTTGAGCCGCCCGGCGAAATGGCAAACATCAGATGACCCCCAAGCCGGATTCTTTCAGTAGTAAAGAAAGCCCATGCCCAGTAGTGGAACAGTGTATGCTGTATGTTGATTCCATAGGACCTTAGCTGGCGAAATGTGCGTGTGTCAAACCTCTGAACTGATCAAAAAGGCTTGATTTATGGTATAATTACTATTATTAATTTTCCGACCTTTCATCGAGTTGAATCAAGTGGGACTAAGTAACTGAGACCATGGTACTACATTATTTATGGAATAAACTCAATACTACGTGTTCTCGCAATGAAATTAAAGTGAGCGAGTTTCTGTCGCGGGTACATTAACTTTGATTGATGTGGGTACTACGTTTTACAAAATCTCGAATTCTTAATTTTTTGAGAGAGTATTAAATAACTTTATACATGCATATGGGCGGATTGTTCACCTAACAGTAAGCTGATAAAACTTGGCTGTTAAGTTAGCTAATACCTAAAAGTTCAATTTAACTATAAATATCAAAAGCCAAAATTACTACACACTACTATACTACTATAAAATTGCTGAAGCAACTGTCATTTTCACGTTTCTCAGCAAGTCATTGGCGTTCGCAGCTCCTTATATACTTCAGGGTCTTTATAAAATACTCTGGGCGTCTTATACACGTCCGTCATATTAGATTTTTTAAAGTTTTCGTAAGACAAAGACTTTTACGCACATTTGTGTCTTACTTATTAAAAAAAAAACTTTGGAAAGAATTCAAAAAATAAAGTTGTTGCGAATCTACACTAATATTATAAAGAGGAAAATTTGTAAGTTTGTTTGTTCGTTTGTACGGGGTAATCTCAGGAACTACTGAACCGATTTTGAAAATTCTTCACTTATGTAGCTACATTACTCCCGAGTGCTATAGGCTACTTTTTATACCGGAAAAACTTTAACACACGGGCGGAGCCGCGGGCAAGAGTTTATCATATAAAAATAGATAATTAATACTAATCGACATCACTTATAAACTCTTTACTACAATCATATACTTTTTACTGGTGGTAGGTCTCTCGTATGTAAGAGTCCATCTGGGTGGGTACCACCGCAATGTCTATTTTCTACCACCAAGCAGCAGTGTGCATACATGGTTGTGTTTATGTTTGAAGGACTTTGTAGCCAGTGTAACTACAGGACATAGTGAGACTTAATATCTTATGTCTCAGGATGACGAGCGCAATGGAATGCCACACAGTACTTAGTAATTCAAGGTGCTGGATGGTGTTGCTACTGTTTATGGGTGGTTAAAAAAACACATTTTAATAAAGTCTCGCATTTATAATATTAGTAAGATAAGATTTAAAGATTTGAATTTATTCAACTTATTTTCTTGCTGACTGCATACATAGCGGTTTTCTTTTATCAAATAAGTTAGTCACAATTACATAGATCTCATCTATTAGGCCTTATCAGCTAGACACACCAAAAAATTGTTTAGTATTATACTTTAAATCAGTAATTATTTACCTCCACCATAAAACTTAGCCATCCTAGCCCATTCGATAAAAAATCTTTACGACTAAGCTCAAACGATTTACGAGCAAACGAGAATAAATCCAATCACGTTTCGACATAAACCAAAATCACACGTAGTCGATACTTCCGACATAAAACAGCTTTGAAATAGAAAAACCTTTCACTGAACTCTGAAAACTTTCACGAATAAATTTCGAAAAATCCAATCGAGTTTCCGTGATAAAATGTCGAGAACGATTCGAGTTTCGGTATTAGAGGCGCCAGTCCAAAGGCATTAAATCATGCCATGTCACCGGAATGGCGTCACTGCCAGCTCGAGAACTAACAACCGACACTTAAGTGCCTTTTAATAGTCCATCTCTGCAGGTTCGTGAAGTTACTCAGCGTGGTCGATATGATCACGCCTTTGTGCTTGAAGAGGAGGCAGAGGTGTAGCATACGTACATTTTGATGGATATATTAACTGTGTAATAAGAGGTAAGCTTTTTGGCATTTACCGGGCATTCAATACATATAGTGCGATAAAACCCGACCCGGAAATCGAACCCAAGACAGTTCAGCAGTCGTACACAATACGACTCACCAAGGAAAAGGAAAAGAAACAACAAATAATGAAGCAACGGAAAATATAATGGAAATGAAAATCCAAAGTATAATCGACAAAGAACCGGGAATAGGGGAAGGGGGGTTATTACCTCAATCAAAAGTATTTATAGACCCTTAGTACGAGGGGCTTTATTAACGATTTTTAACCCTCTGCGGGTCGTTAATCATACGTTAAGGACTTGGTTATGAGTTTCCTTTTCCTTATTTTCAGGAGGAAATGTCGTGGAGTGAATTATGGACTCTACTTTAGCGAAGGAATAATGTTTTGTTTGTTTTTAATAAGATAGAGCCATTGATTGCTGGCATGAGTAGGTTTTCGAATTTATGTGTGTATTGTTTATCAATTATCGTTCGCTTTAACGCTGAAGGAAATCATCGTGCGGAAACCTACATACCCGAGAATTCTCGATAAAAAATTCGAGGGTATGTGAAGTCTGCCAATCCGCACTAGGCCAGCGTGGTGGACTAAGGTCTAAACCGTCTCAGTAGTAGAGGAGGTCCGTGCTCAGCAGTGGGCAGTATATAATATAGGGCTGGTATTATATTATTATGAGTAGGTTGGTTTGGAGCACAGGACACGTCAATTAAGATGTTTATGAGCTTCCTTCCAAAAACATTTTTTATTAACTTGTACACTACACATACCCTAAGGAGTAGACAGAGACGCTACTAGTCAGTGGTGTAGCTTGCACTACAAGGACCTTGTATCGAAATTTGTCAGAGGCCCTTCAGGGCAGTATTGCCGACGTTTGAGTCTTTGCTGCATGCGGAGCCCCTAAAGTTCAGGGCTTCTGTTAAATTCATACTGCTGATAGCGGTAGCGACGCCCCTGCTACTAGAGTACCCACTTTTCACCGTATATTATATTCTTTTCCATGATGTAATAGGAAGCAAGCCTATCGCCATATTAGGCCCAAATTCTAGACTCTGGATTGATAGTCCGATAATCAGCAGAAAAACTTAATATCACTTTACCCAACCCAGGGATCGAATCATACTTCAACGTTTGTACCATCATACAAATACGTCACGGAACCCGGAATAGCCGCTCGAATCAAAAATCGTGTATTCTATAACAATAAATTAAAATGAAAATAACCTCCGACTCGAGCGTCGACTCGAATATTTTGACCCAAGCGTCGTCGCGTCAGGGGACCGCTAAAGAAGTATTTTCGTCTAACTGTTCCGGAATCCGGTCCCCCGACGTTAGGACGCTTGGCTCAAAATATGACTAGGTACTAAAACGGCAAAGACACTTGTATTATTTTACTTTTTAGAGATTTTTTGAGTCGGGGGTTATTATAATTATAATTTAATTTTTATTTCAAACTTTTTAAATTACTTTATTCTCCATCATGGGGCCTTGATTATCAACTATCTAACACCTACTCGATGAGACCATCCTTATGAGCCCAAACACGCTATATCTGCTATAAGTTGCTAAGGAGTTGGGTATCCCGCAGACTACTTGATGCTGCAGCATCAGCTCATGTCTAAAAATATTGCCGAAGTCGCAGTACATCAAATTTAAATTCAATTGGGCTTTTTAAATTGGTTATGAGCTGATAATCTTCAAACGCCTGAACAAATCTTCACAAATTATAGCTAAGAACTATCGCGATCATATCAGCTTTCAAACAAAAAAACCGTGTCAAGATTGGTCTATTCGTTTGAGAGATACGATGCCACAGACAGACATACAGATACACAGATACACACCCTAAATATATAACATCCCGCTTATTTGTCGGGGGTTATAAAATCGCAATATTTAAAACGAAAATCTCACAAATAGCCTGAAGCAGCCTTTGTGCCGACGTCCCGGGCCCGCCCAGCCCAGTCGCCCAAATGTCCGCCACCTGTCCAATTAAAGCACTGAGAGCACTCAACCGAAATGAGAAATATTAAATACTTTACCGTTGTAAGTGTTTTGGGGATTTTGTGGATCGTTTTTGTGACTGAATTAGGATTGGATAAATGTCGTATTTAACTTATTTCAAAAATGATTTTTACGTACTACGTACAGTTTGAAGTGAATGAATGCTGTTTTTATACGACTTTAAAAACGGTGATGGGTTTTGTATTTTCAACTATGATTCTTTACCACGTTGTCCAATGAAGGTACACTGTCCACTTACAATAATTATATTGTATATACTGTTTACTACGATAACTGTCAAACAAAGGAGATGTCCGCTTTTTGTATGGGTGATGGGCCTCAAAATCTAACCAGCCTCAAACTTGGATTTTGATGAATCCAAAATCCATTAAAAAGTATTTTTAGACCGCTCCATTTACCTATATTGAAAACGTTCATTGTTTGCGAAATAAAATTACATAAATCTCAAATCTGAGGACTTTAAAATAATACGATTTATTGCAAACGCCTAGTTTTTGGGAGTAAATATATATATGAAATACCTTGGTTAGAATTTTAAGCCCGTGTTTGGACATGTCCTTTACTTGAATCTTGAAAAGCGCACATATTAATTTATAAAGTGATTTAATGGCACCGTTTCAGTTTATTGGCACTTGGCTCCATCAAGAAGTCTTCGAGGCAAGTGTCCGATGCCCCACTAATTGAAAGGCTCTCACACAACCTATTGAAGGGTTCATTATATATTGAGTGTTCATAAAATAAGTACATATATATATACACTCACGCCTTTTTATCCCCGAAGGGGTAGACAGAGGCGCAACTGGTGCACCCATTTTTGGCCGGGTATATTCCGTCCCATGATGTGATGGGGGCGAGCCTATTGCCATATCGGGCACAAATTCCAGACTCTGGGCTGATACTGAATAGAAAACCCCAATATCACTTTGCCCGATCCGGGGATTGAACCCTAGACCTCAGCATAGTAGTCGTACCGTAATACAACTACGCCACCGAGGCAGTTGTAATACGCACGTAGAACCATCATGCAAGTAGGGTCTTAATTCTAATATGAATGCCAAAGTATGTAGTTTTTTTTATTATTCTATTTAAATGACGAGACGAGCGTGCCGCTCACCTGATGGTAAATGATACGACGGCCCATACAACACCATACGGTACTTTAAATTACAAAATACTGCGTGGCGCTCCACAGCGCTCGTCACCCCAAAACATAAGATGCTAAGTCTCATAATGCCCAGTAATTACGCTGGCTACAATATCCATCAAACCGGAACACAATTACTATGCATGTACAGTCAGCAGCATAAATATCTGTACAAAATCAAAATTTCACATCGCCTATATACGCGTTAAATTAAACTGAAAATTTTTTTTCTTCGTTTGAAGTAAAGTAAATATCTGTTATTTTATTTTCGTGAAGAGAAAAAAAAGATTGGCAAGAAGACAAAAGCATGCAGACAATATAAAATTTTGGATTTGTTCAGCTACTTATGCCGCTGACTGTACACTGCAGCTTGGAGAAATAGACATTGCGGTGGTACCTACTCAGACGGCCCTTCGCATACGAGATACCTACCACCGGTAGATATTGAAATGTTTGTTAGAAGTGTACACATAAACTGCTTAACAGATTTAGATGGAATTTGCAACAAAGATATACCATATCCTCGAATAATATATAGTCTCCTATTCATCAGAAATTCAGCGGAAAACAAATTGAAACTTTTATGCCCGGACGTATTTTATAGGAACACTAGCATTGCGTGGGAAAGTTTTTCCGAGATAAAAAGTAGCCTATAGCACTCAGGAGTAATTTAGCTTCCTATTAGTGAAAGAATTTTCAAATCGGTCCAGTAGTTCCTGAGATTAGCGCGTTCAAACAAACAAACAAACTCTTCAGCTTTATTAGTATAGATAATTGTACTAGCTTAATGGTGCTCGGCAGAAATAGACATTGCGGTACTTACCAAGACGGTTGTAAATTATGTGTTTATAGTGAAAACACTGATTGTAATTAAGGTTTATTACTAAGAGGGTCAATTGCTTAAACGTTATTGTTCCAGCAAATTCCCTTAATGTGTTTCTCACTTGAATTTCCTCAGTCATAACAACGTGCCAGTTTACCTTCAAAGTGTAACGTAGCGGAAAAATGGTTGTACTTGTCATTGTATAAATGTTCTGGAAAATATTTATAAAATGACATGTTTGTGAATTTCTTAAGCGAGGTAATAACTGGAACTACTAAAAGGATTTTTAACTAAAACTAAACTCTAAATAACAATGATAAAAAGAAATAATAATAAAAAAAATACGCGGTTGGACCCGTGTGCTAAAGCTAGTATAATATATTTTTAAGTAATGGACCGTCGACTTACTGCCGCCGGATTTCGTGTTCCAAAAAGTTTTTGTTTTGTTTCGTTTTGCATAATCCTGTACAGCTGTTTCGAATTTACCTTCAGGGCTTTAATTTCTCCCGCCCATAAAAAAGTTTCTAATTTTAAAGGCATAATTATATAGTTATGGGCGATCTAAAGTTGTTTTTCGTAGTCGAGTTTTCCTTGGACCGGGTCTCCGAATGGGATAGTGTGAAGTTGGTTAAATTCAACCCCACATAGATACAAGTGTGTGCGTTCACCTCGAAGAAGGAACCGTTCTCGGTGGAAAGTTCATTCATACAACTTGGAAATCCCTACTGCCCGCACTGCGCGTTTCCAGAGATCATTTATACCACAACTTGTGCGCTCTGGAATGAACTTACTTCCACGGTGTTTCCCCGGCGTTATGACTTGTGCTTCTTCAAACGAGGTTTGAAAAATGTTTTTCACGGCAACCAGCGGCATGGCTCGGCTGCCTTTGGAGGCAAATAAAAGTGAAAAGAAGCATGAATAGATATTGGTATACAATTAAACATGAAGTCCAAAAGCAATTGAAACTTCACGCACATAAGTGTTTTTGTGTTTTATTTTAGAATTTGGTATAATGTCTATCGCAATCTCTTCTAAAATCACATAATTTAAACCATTCAAGGAAATAACTCAGACCTTTATCATAATTGCTTATAACTAACCTTCCCGTGTCACAAGAAATTTTCCCGAGCATCTTTACACGACTCGTAAAGTTAGTAACGTGTACAACAAATCCTTTGTATCTCTTTGTGTGTGGGGGCGGACGGGCGGAATTGGGCGAAAAGGGGCGGAGAGGCAAAGGCGCTTGTATAGGGTCGGAGGGGCGAAAGGGGCGAAGGGGCGGAACTACTCACGTGCACAAAGTGCGTATTCGTCATGACGGAGGCATTTTTGTATTAAAATGTTTGTATATAAATAGAATCGTAAAGCAATCGCTTTGTTAGAGGCATGAAGGGACTTTTTTAATCGAATTTCTGTTATGAAAAGGCTTAATTCCCTTTGTAGAAGCACTCTGTATACAGCCCTTGTGCCTTATTAGGACACCCTGTGTCGGGAAGAACGGGAAAATAACCTTTACTGGAATGCGTTGTGAATAGGGACAAAATAAGGATTTCTTTGAAAAGGTTGTGAGCTTCTGTAGATCCCACTGCATTTAACTCAAGTTTGGACGACAGGGTAATTAGTAATTACTAGGTATTATAAGACTTAACCTCTAACATTTCAGGGTGTCGAAAACAGTTCAGAGCCACGATTCTTAGTATTTCTAAGTTGAAGTGTTGCTAAATTATAGACAGTCATGCCGCTTACCATCATGCGACTTTGCCATTCGGTAGTATAGCTTACCAGAAAAAAAAACTGCTAGAAGGCGCCACTTTAGATTTTACTTTTTAAGCTAAGCGTTGTCAATACTAGAAATTATATCCAAATTTTACTACATGGCAAGTGTTACGGACAATGAGCCGGCGAGGCTTGTCCCGGCTGCACCGTTGTAAATATGATTTTATATTTCCTACCTAGCCCCCACTAGCCATAGTTTGATGTTTTTTGAATTGTACGTAATAATTATTAAGTATTAAGTAATGTGTGTAAATATCGAAAACAAGCAATTTCGTTCGTGGCGCACCCGCCACCCTTTGTGAGCTTTCAATGTGAAAGCGCGGCGGGGGTGCTAATAATAATAATATGTACTAAGCGCTGATTGGGCTAGCCAAAATGTAAGGCGCCCGCGCTCTGTGGGAGGTCCGACTCCTATAATTGTTATATAAAAAGGGCCTATTAGCCCGATAATTACGCTCAGAAAAAGCTCTCAAGATTTCGCTCGACTTCATACTGCCACGTGTTACCTTCAAAATTGTAACATCAAGAGCACCGGAATCCTGGCAGTCGCCAACCAACTCCTGTTTCTTATATATTATAAGGTGTATGTGTTACGAAGAGAAAATAAACTACAGTCCACTGACCAGCAAGGCGTTTTATTCCACACCCAGCGTGGCTACCCTCGAAAGAGGAGACGCCCTGAACAGCAAGGTTATAGGTATATTTAGAGGGCAATAAAAAACTATCCTCACAACACTTCCTCAGGATATATAACTGTCTCCCAAACCGTAAATAATCACGTCACGAACACACGGCATAATTTATCACTCTACAAAACCACCAAGAATAAATATAAATAAATTCAAGTGACATGCGTGTTGTCAACAAAATTTATTCTCAGAACATTTACAATAAATTTTCTCGATTTATATCTGGAATTGTTTATTCGGGTATGGCGACTCCACTGCACCTGATGGTAAGTAAAAAGGTGTCCAGGAGCTGTAGCCAAGATGCTTTTCTTCTATGGACGTAGCTAGAGTAATTTTCCAAGTGTCCTAGACAAAAAAAAAATTCTTCTGTGTACTTACAAGTTTGATAATATTGGTCGTGTTCAGGTTGTGTTTTTATTTCTATCTTTATTGCTTGGATTAGAGAAAGTAGTACAGCTTATTGTGATAGAGTCCAACTTTTTTATTTTATAATAATTATATATAAATATTATCTCTACCACACACACTTTTTACGCTGAAAGGGTAGGCAGAGGCGCAACTAGTGCACCCATTTTCGCCATGTATGTTTCGTCTCAAGATTTAATAGGATCAAGTCTATCTCCATAATATAAACTTTCAGACTCCGGGCTGACACTAAGTAGCGGCCCGGGATTCAAAGCCGAGGCCTCAGAGCGTAGTCGTACCTACCGCTATCTCATTAGCTCTACAAACCATTTTAATTGATGTCTGTCGTAATTCCCTACCATTGTTAAATTTATTAGAAGCAATATTGTTGGCAGATTTTAAAAAAATAAATCGAAATCAATTGCTTTCTTATTCATTGAACTGTTAAATTGGACAATAGGCCTTGCGGGTGGAGGTTAAACCTTCTAACCCAACTAGTGATTATTTCGAGCATAAAACACCTAAATAACATATAGATTATAAACTACAGGATAAACTTGGTTTTACTCGATGTTAAATCTTTTGCGAAGTAAGATTGTGGAACTTCTGGAATAACTTAACCAATTTTCAAATTGATTTCACTATTAGAAAAAATAATTACATACATACACACTCGCGCCCTTTATCCCCGAAGGGGTAGGCAGAGGCGCAACTAGTGCACTCACTTTTCGCCGTGCGTATTCCGTCCCATGATGTGATGGGGGCGAGCCTATCGCTATATCGACCACCAATTCAACTAAGAAAGAAGAAAGATTAACTATCTCTAATTAATAAGGTATGAGCAATAAATACGGCCGACTAAATTCAGAACTCCAAATCGCATAAATACTTTTATGTTTTTACCAATATTTTTTGAAAAGGAACCGTTTTTTTTATATTCAAAGAGAGTAAACGAGCAAGTGGGTCACCGTGTGTTGTTTGACCCCGCTCATAAACATCCAAAATACGAAAATAACTATCGAAACATAGCCCGCGTTTGAGTTATCTAAAGTTTTAAATTCGTTGCTGACTGTACGTTCTATTTTAAAGAATAAATTCTTACTTTTTAACCGACTTCCAAAAGGAGGAGGTTATCAATTCGTGTGTTTGTATTTTTTTTATTTTACTTAACTATTATTATAAATGCGAAAATTTGTGAAAATGTTTGGATGTTTGTAAGAAGTTAACCCAGAAACAGCTGAACGGATTTAGATGAAATTTGTCACACGGATAAACCATGTCCTGGATCAACACATACTTTTAATCTCTGTTTTTTGCTCCCATGGCAAATAATGGAACATTTTCGTTTTTTCGTTACAATATTTGAGGGACTTTACCAGGAATCGCTTTTCATGCGGATGAAGCCGTAAGCAAAAGCCAGTTCTACATAAAATACTGCATTGTCACTGTTTATAGATCGCTTACCAACAAGCTCGTCTCGTTATTAAAACAGTAAATATTTAATGCGATGATAATGAAAAGCAAACAACGGTCGATCGTCAACAGACCGCGGGAACATTCAACTATTATGCCATTACTGCGCTCAATAAGCATAAACTCACGTATTTAGCTCTGAAGGGTAGGCAGAGACGTAATGAGCCATCAGTTTTGCTTTTGCTATCAGAGTAACGTCACAATATTATGGATAAAGTCTTATTTAGATGGTCCAATGGGGGATTATCGTATGTTTGATTTTGTACATAATTCTACATGTAACGGTAAATGGTACGAAAAAGAAGCCTTTTTGCTAAAACTGCATTAAAATTGGTTGAGAAATGAGGCAGTAATTCGTATTTCGAATATTGCCATGGGCAGCAGTGGATGCGTAGTGGGGATATCGCTTCATCTCTTTCTTTCGCACGCGCTGTAATTCTCGATGACGTCATATGAGGGTATCGCGCGACTTTTCTGTTTCATGACGCTTATCCGTTCTACCGAAATTCAAAAGCTAATAACTTGTTGATGTTTTTCGGGATTTTAATAATTCTTTCTATGTTATAATTTAGATGACGAACATTTTTGAAAAAAGTAAAGAACAAAAATGAGTCTGGTACCCTATTATTGAACCCCGTTTGAACGTGCGCAATGGCGTGACATCTCTCGCCCGCGTTGATGTATACGCGCGTTTTAACATTCAAAGACGATTATTCCTAGAATAATTGCGTTCAATTATTGCTAGCAATGTTTTTTCCGGTTCCGGTGCTGTAACTGAAAATACGTACGTTGGTGAACTCTGCCGAAATAATCGTTAACAGCTTAAATTGAAAGCCAAAGTCTATACAGTAGTGATAATTCTCCGCCTAAGTTGGCATAGTATCCGTCCAGATGTAAAATAAGTGGTGAAATAGTGATATTTAACACAAAACACAAACAAAACTGGTGCTGAGTGCCGACATAACCTACAAAATAAAGGTAAATAACAGCGCATTCCACAAGTGTCAGCATAGACAACAGAACTGAGAACAGACGAATGTCAGTAGTACCAACCTCATAAATACTGACATTAACTGTAATAGTGTTGCCATTGCAAGAAATATAAAAATACACCAACAACTTGAGTTATAATTTCAAACATCTGAACAGAATGGACAAAAATATGGAACTATTGCTTTCAAAACTGGAAGAAAAACTCAACCAACAAACACTGATAATAGCCACTGAAGTTACCAAAAACGTTATGCAGGCATTAGATGACAAGATAAAATCACTTGTAGAGGAAAATAATGCTCTAAAAACGAGAATAACAAAGTTGGAACAAAAAGCTAATCAAATTGAAAAAGACAAGAGAAGGAATAATTTAGTGTTTTTTGGTGTAGATGAAAAAGGCAAAAGCGAAAACGAATTACTTTGTCACTTAAAACAAATTATAGAAAACGTGGGAATACAGGTAGAAGATAAAGAAATAGCTAATATTAAGAGAATTGGTTTTCAATCTAATAAAAACAGACCAGTAGTTGTGACTCTAACCACCACGTGGAAAAAACACCTTGTGCAGAAAAACAAATCCAACCTCCCGAAAGGCATTTATATCAAAGACGACTATCCTAAAGACGTACTTGAAACACGTAAGAAACTTCAACCGCAGTTAGAAGAGGAAAAGAAAAAAGGAAACATTGCATACTTCATATACGACAAGTTAGTAGTAAAGAAACCAGAAGACACTAGCCGTGAGAAGCGAAAGAGAGAAAAAACAGAATCACCAACTGGAAAATATCGCACCAAAAAGCAACAAACTCACGACAAAATAAAGCCATCTGGCGAATCAACTACAAGCAAAACTAAAGAAGTATTGAAACCAACAATACTAAACTATGTAGCACGAGGTAGGTCATCTTCAATGACAGAGTTGCCAAAAAACTAATAAATAAACGCAAGAATAGGATCCAGAACAAGATAAATTCGACAACAAAATCAAACAAAACAATAATAAATTGCAACCCAAGCCGGCTGGTCACCGTGGGTGAAGAAGACCACTACCCTCCATCAAAATATAAAAATAAAAATAGTAAAATAAACAACATGAACTCCAAAATAAAAAATACTAAAACAAAAAGAGAAGGCAAGAAAAAACAGAACAGTTTAAACATATGCACATATAATGTAAGATCTTTAGCCACTGAAACAAGATTACTAGAACTAAATAATGCTATTGAAAAAATAAAATGGGACATAATAGGGCTTGCAGAAGTAAAAAAAATGGGTTGTGCTATTGAAGAACACAAAGATTATATTTTTTGCTACATTGGTGAGACAGTAGGACTTAATGGTGTAGGGTTTCTAGTAAAGAAAACACTCAAAGCCAACATTGTTAGCTTCCTAAGCATCTCAGAGAGGATCGCTTTACTAAAACTAAAATTAGAAAACAATATGCACTTATCCCTGATCCAAGCTTATTCCCCTACTCACAGCTCAAGTGAGGATGAAATTACAAATTTTTACAACGACTTATCACGAGCCCTAGAACTAGCACACGGCACAATATTAGTCATGGGAGATTTTAATGCAAAAATAGGACACCCCAGGCCTCATGAAAATGCCATAATGGGTGAACATGGATACGGACAACGAAACTTAAGAGGTGAATGTCTGATACAATATGCACAAGAGAAAAAATTATTTATAATGAATACCTATTTTAAGAAAAAAGAATCACGGAAATGGACCTGGATATCCCCAGATCAAAAAATAAAAAATGAAATAGACTTTATTTTATTTTTATTTTACTTTATTTGGAAAACTACAGAAAAAACATAACTCTTATAAATTAAAAACAATTAAACAACACATTATCCACAACAGTTTCCACAGATTACAATATCATGTAAACAAAAAAAAAACACAAAGGTGGCGCGGCGCGCTATAAGTACGCACCTACACCCAGAAATCATTAACTAAAATTCTTAAAATTGCTCATAATTATATACAATTACATTTACTTATAATATTTTTTTTGTACTGGGATAGAGAAAGGTGATAGATGTCGATGCAGTCAGTATCCACAGATTTGATATTATTGTACAATCGACAAGCTCTTTTAATAAATATGTTCATGCCATAGTTTGTCTTCGCTGTACCGATATGAAACAAAAACTTCTTACGTGCACTTAGACGGGGACAACCGAAACATATCTTACCAAGTAGGTAAGGGGAGTCAACTTGATTCCTAATGATTTTATATAAGAACATAAGGTCGCGCTCTGAGCGCCTGGACTTTAAACTTAATAACCCATGTTCCAACTGAGTGTCATGACGATTACGCCATTGGAGATGCTTGATAAATTTTTCTTGGATACGCTCCACTTTCCTTATATATGTGTCATATCGAGGATTCCAAACCACTGATGCATATTCAAGTAACGGCCGCACAAGAGATTTATACAATAGCGTTAAAGTTGTTATTTTTTTGAATTCTCTACCAATTCTTAGTACAAATCCTAACATACGATAAGCTTTCCGAGTCATATGATTAATGTGAGAATCAAAAATGAGTTTACTATCAAGGAGAACCCCCAGGTCTCGCACCTCGGAAACTCTTACAATCTCTTCACCGTTTAGATTATATTTATATTCAATAGCTTTTCTTTTTCTAGTGAAAGTAATGATATTACATTTTTTTACATTTAGAAATAAAAGGTTTCCCTTGCAATAATCACAAAATCTATCAAGGTCAAATTGTAAATCGCGACAGTCATCAAAATTTTTAATTATTTTATAAATCTTTTTATCATCAGCATAAAGAATAACATTAGAAGAATTAAAACTTTTAAGAACATCATTTATAAATATATTAAATAGGAGTGGTCCAAGATGCGATCCCTGAGGAACCCCAGATGTTACCGGCATAAAGGAGGAGCAGAACCCTTTAACGGTAACAGCCTGACTTCGCTCCCTCAAATATGACTCAATCCATCGAAGCAAATCGCCATGTATACCAATTTTCTCAAGCTTTCGTAATAAAATGCTGTGAGAAATTTTGTCAAACGCTTTTGAGTAATCAGTATACACGACATCTACCTGAAAGCCATTGTCCATCGCCGTTGAAACAAAATCCACAAATTCGCACAAATTCGACTCGGTTGATTTCTTACTAACAAATCCATGCTGCTGAGGCACGATTATCGGCTTAATGATAGGGGAAATTATATCACAAATAATTTTTTCAAAGAGTTTAGGGATAATACTAAGTTTGGATATGGGACGATACATTTTAACGTCATGCTTATTGCCACTCTTAAAAACAGGTACAATATATGAACGCTTCCACGTAACTGGCATAACTCCCAATTGTAAAGATAAATTAAATAATTTATGTAGAGGCACCGACAAACTTTTATAGCATTTTTTAAGGAACAAGGGTGGGATCCCATCTGGGCCAGCACCCTTCTTAATATCTAATGATTTTAAATATTTAGCTACAGTATCTTCTGGAATGTGCACAGTACCAAGGTTTAACGCATTACTATAGTCTGCAGTTTTAGCAACATTATGTGAAGGCACAGTATTACTCTCCTCAAATGCTGATTTAAAATAATGATTAAAAAGGTCGCTTATTACTCTTCCATCAGAAGAGGTAATATCATCCAAAAACATGCAATCAGGAAGAGTATTAGAGGCCCTTTTCGCATGGACGTAAGTCCAAAAACTCTTACTATTTTTTAATATTTGCTTTTCGGTGTTTTCTACATAGCGATCATAACATTCCCTTTCAACTCTTTTTTGTCTCTCTCTTAATAAAGCAAAACTAGAATAATCATTATGACGACCATACAACTTCCATTTTTTATGAAATTTTAGCTTTTCCTTGATAATTTTTTTTAAAGCTTGAGTATACCAAATCGGATATTTGCGATCCCCAGAAATCCTTCTCAGCGGTACATGATCACTTATGACTTTATCCAAAATGTCACCGAACTTATTTACACTATGATCGACGTTGTGACCTATGATACATGTATTCCAATCAATATGACCAAGGACTTCATTAATCAAGTCATAGTCAGCTCTTGCGAAATTCAGGGATATTCTAGTCGGGGGGCGAAGATAATTTGGGCTATATTAAGCAATAATCAAAAATACGTGTCAAATATGGAAGTAATTAACAAAATAAACTTTCCGTCTGACCACAGGATGCTAAGATGCTCACTTAAAATAAAATCTGTTAAAATTAGTCGAAGAACATTCAAAGCTCCACTTAACATGCTAAATTCACCGCTCGAAATAAAGAACTATAGAGAAAATTTGAAAGTAAACTCAAAGTCACTATATCAATCTATGAGGAATACTGAAAACATACAGAATCTCAACGACATACTGGAAGAAACAATTATAAAAAGTCTAAAACTGGGTGAAAAAACGAAAACTAACTTCAAAAAATACAAAATAATTAGCGACAAAACACTAAATTTAATATCTAAAAGATCAGAACTACTGGCCATAAAAAATAAGTCCAAGGAAATAAGAGACGAAATAAAGCAACTATTTAAAGACACTAACAAGGCAATAAGAAAGGATTATATTGATCACAGAAAAAATGTCATAGAAAAAAACATAGCAATATACCGAAGTTCAAAAAGAGCCACTAAAGAACTGACATCACATAAAAACTGGATACAGTGCCTAAATAACGGAGTAGAAGAAGCTAGAAACAGGGAGGATATAATAAAATGTGCAACAGCCTTCTATTCACACTTATATAAAAAAACACCACATGAAATAGCTCAGGAAGAACAAAACAGAAACAGCAAAAAGGATACTCTAACGGAAATATTGGAACCAATAAATGAAAGTGAAATACTAAGACACATAAAAAAACTAAAGTCCGAAAAGAGCCCAGGCCCAAATCAAGTTACTAATGAAGCCCTAAAAATAGGGGCATCTGTGCTTGTCAAATACTTATCAAAACTATTTAACTTAGTTATCGAAAAAGGACAAGTACCATCACAATGGTGCAGTTCAAACATAATACTACTTTACAAGAAAGGAAATCCATTAGACATCGGTAATTACAGGCCCATAAGTTTATTATGCACAGTTTACAAACTCTTTTCCTCAATAATGGTGAGTAGAATAGCAGCAAAAGTTGATGAAAACCAACCAATAGAACAAGCTGGCTTCCGAGCACACTACTCAACGATTGATCATATACATACTATAGAACAGATAATTGAAAAACATAAAGAGTTCAATAAACCCCTTTATATAGCATTCGTAGACTACTCTAAAGCGTTTGACAGCATATCACACGCCTCAATATGGGACGCTTTAAGAAATAACAACATAAGCGAGAAATATACAAATGTTATAAAATCTGTCTACGCCAATAGCGTGAGCAGAGTAAAATTAGAAAGAAAAGGAAAAGAGTTTAGAATTGAGAGAGGGGTGAGACAGGGAGACCCTCTTTCTCCTAAACTGTTCATAGCTGTTCTTGAGAATATCTTTAAAAATATTGTTTGGAACGGAAAAGGCATACAAGTATTTAACAAAAGGCTGACACATTTAAGATTCGCTGATGATATAGCCCTTTTCAGCGAATCTGCTGAAGACCTGGAAAAAATGCTACAATTTCTAGACCTAGAAAGTAAAAAAGTAGGTTTACACATGAATGCTTCGAAAACAAAAATAATGACAAATAGCGATAAGAAAAACATCAAAATAGAAGGAATAGAACATGTAGATGAATATATATACTTGGGCAAATTGATCTCATTTGATGTCAACAGTAACGAAAAAGAAATCGACAGAAGAATAAATATAGCATGGAAAAAATACTGGGCGCATAAAGAAATCCTTAAAGGCAATTACAACCTTAAAATGAAAAAAATAATAATGGATACCTGCATTCTTCCAACCTTAACTTATGCTTGCCAAACATGGGTATATACAGAAAAAACAAAAAACAAAATCTTGTCGTGTCAACATGCAATGGAAAGAAGCATACTAAAGATAAGAAGAATTGATAAAGTAAGAAACACAGAGATTCGCAGGAAAACAAAGATAATGGACGCCCTCCAGCATAGTCTGAGACAGAAATGGAAATGGGCAGGACATGTAGCAAGAAACAGAGATGGAAGATGGACTCTAGAAATAACGAAATGGTTGGGCCCAAGGGGAAAAAGACGGATAGGAAGACAAAGAAAAAGGTGGGCTGATGACATTAAAAGCATAGCGGGGAAGGATTGGATGGCCATCGCAGCTGACAAGCTAAAATGGAGAAAGATGGAGGAGGCTTTTACCCATCAAGAGGGGACCACACATTAAAAGGAAAAATAAATGTATATATATAAAAAAAAAAAAAAAAAAAAAAAAAATGTAACTATAGTTGTGGTAAAATAAAGCTAAATAAATAAAAATAAATAAAATTGCTAGCAATAATTGAACAATCTAAATTGTAAATTTTTAGTATGCCGCCATTTTTAAATAATAGTGTTAATGTTAATACGAATGAAATCAGATAAGTACCAAAATTCTGTGGTTCAGCATTCTAAGCTTAAAAGTTCGTATGTTTATTTATATCACTAAAACTATTGCTCCAATACTAAAGTCACTAGATGGAAGCTACATAATGATAGAAAAATATTATATTCTTCTCCTGCTCATCTATTTCCGACCGTATGTACATTGACATTAACACGAAAGTTTACTTTCTCGTATTTAGACATTATCAGTGTGTTCGGATAACGAGGGTCCTGACCAGAGTCCATTGTGGACATGTTTAGCTGTCTGTATACAATTGATAAGGGATTTTATTTTTTACACTGCCTCGGTGGCGTTGTTGCGGTTCTACTGCCGTGAGGTCTCAGGTTCGATCCTCGGATTGAGCATTGATTTTATATCTATATTAAGTAATTGATAATAGATTTTCTGAGTGTGGAATTTGTGCCCGACATGAAACGGAACACGCTGAATGCAGGCTTTTGACAAGTGTGTTTCAAAATATTTAGAGGAGGTCTATGTTCAGCTGTGAACTTTATGTGGCTGATGATGATGATGATGGTGCCGTGATAGGCTCATCCCCCATCGTATTATGGGACGGAATAATCATGGCGAAAAGTAGGTGCACTAGTTGTTCTGCCTACCCCTTCGGAAATAAAAGGCCTGAATTTATTTATGTTTTTTTTATATTATAGAACTGAAAGAAGAGACGAGCAATATGCTATCCCGCTTATAGCCTGCCATCTTAAGGTCTCGCCCGCATTAAAAATTCGCGGCCCCCACACTGTGAACTTGTTCGTGGAACATGACTTTTGTGACCTTAACTTTATTTTTTGTTACTCTTCTCTCTGATGTGCGATATGGTACTTTCTATTTAAGCATTTAGGTACCAAAACACTAATAAAAGCTTCGTCCCACTGCACAGAATGTACACAATAAACATCTCTACCAGTGCAGCGGTAAGAGCTCCTAATTACAACGCGCAGTGTTTTCACGCGACGTAGATTCATTACACCTCTTTTTAATTACTCCAGTGTGTTTAGTGTGTTTTTTAGAGAGCAAAGGAGGCCTAACTATAATTGCGTAATCCATTTTATAACAATACTAACAATAATTATAATTATATGATTTTTCCTCAAAATTATGGACAAAGTAAACATAAACCCACATAAGTCTTTTCAATTATTTGTATGTTGATTTTCCAGTAAATTCCCTAAAAAAATAATTTCTGTATAAGTAACATTATAAAAAATAAATATACATCGCTCATTCTTCCATTCATTCATTCATCCGTAATTCTGGTAACACTTCTGTCTCTACATCTCTTGAAGCAAAGCTAACAATTACAATTTAATAATAAAAATGTAATCCAATCCCTTCCTAACCGATTTCGGCCACGGCTGCCAATCTCAACGGAGATCAGCCAGGTGCGCAGGAGATATTATAGTGCACAAGTGTGTGCGCAATACACAAGTGCACTCACTGTTCCTTCACTCTCATAGTCCGGTGAGACGGCAATCCGACATGACCGGAGAGAGATCAGGCGCAGGACCAACGGCTTTACGTGCTTTCCGAGGCACGGGGGTATCACACCGCCAACTTCCTGACTCCGAGCTGCGACTGAATAATTTTTAAGATGAAAAACCCAGTCACAATGTTTTTTTCTTTTGGGCCAACCCAGGATTCGAACCCAGGACCTCAGTGCGCAAATCGTACCCGTAATGCGTACGCAATACAACTACGCCACCGAGGCAGTCCAATATAAAAAAATATATAGTCAAAATAGACACAACACAATTCCAAAACCTATCAAAGATTTCAAAACAAGCGATAAGTTTCGGTGAAACTGTGTCACGGGACTCACGGGTCACGGAAACTTCACAAAATGAGCTATCAATTCAAAGTTCCGTCCAATTACAAAGTTAGGCTGGGCATAGCACTTGAGAACGTTGTGCTGTAACTAAAAATTAAGTATTAAAACTGAAGCCTAATAATCTCGCGATAGCCTAGGTTCATAACCTAATGGTGAAGGAAAACATCGTGAGGAAACCTACATACTTGAGAACTTTACATAATAATTTCGAAGGTATGTGTAGGCTACCGACTCGCACTAATCCAGCGTGTTGAACTAAGGCCCAAACTTTTTCAGTGGTAGAGGAGGCTCATGCTCAGCAGTGAGATTTATAAAATACAGGATATAAAATATAAAGAGGAAAGATTTGTATGTTTGTAACGAATAAACTCAAAAACTAATGGAATTTCAAAAAATCTTACACCAATATAAAGCTACATTATCAGCGAGTACCATAGGTTATTATCAATATCCCTGGGAAATATAAAGCGGGAATTTTATCCCGGAAATCTTATTCACGCGGGCGAAGCCGTTAGCAAGTCTTTATATATAAACTCATATGACCATTTTGACACTCTCGCAAATCGTAAAAATAATACTTTAAAAACTACCAATCTGTCGTAACGTTTTGACGATTCATCCATTGTTTATTTATCTAAATCGCGATCTCTCACATAAATGTGATTATCTTTTCGTTTTAACATCTATATATATAAAAACGAAAGGTCACTCACTCACTCACTCACTCATCACGAAATCTCAACCCCTAAAGAGGTAAAAAGGGATGGCAAAGTTTGCTCAAAAACTACCTAACGGATTTCGATGAAATTTGTTATGGAGATAGTTCGAGACCCTGAGAAGGTTTTAGGCTACTTTTAATCCCAGGAAAATATGCAGCGGGACTTTTATCCTGGAAAAACTCTTTCGTGCGGGCGAAGCCACGGGCAAAAGCTAGTTGAAATGAAATGAAATCATAACACATTACTTAGATTCAGTAAATTTTTACTCTACCACCAGTTCGGAAAGCAGTTTCCACCAGAGAAGAACGGGCATTAAACTCTAGGGTTGCTCTTTTCAAAATCAGTTCAAAGGTATAAATTAAATACAGAGTATGAAACAAAAATAAATATATACAGTTTTTTTATTTTTTTTATGTACCTCACTGACCAATACTATGTGAACGCGCCCTCAATATTTCTTTCCAAGGGGCAAAGTAGGCAACATCAGTAAAACCAAGAAGCCTCGCAATTACCTCGTGGTTGATACAGATTAATGAAAGCCACCGAAGCCGATAGGTGGCCATCTGACCTCTGGCCCTCTGCCAGCCTCACTGTTATGGAATTAAAGTATCGATGCGTTCTAATTTTGGCAACGAGAAATATTTTATTTCAGTTAAATAAAAATATCTCAACTAATCTATACAACAGCTACAACTATCTAATATAACAGCGAAACCCGTGTCTGTACCTTAAAATATATGTAGCATATGTAAACATACATATATCATGTTTAATAATTATATTATCATTATATTTTATTCTCAATTTTATGTTTTCATTATTTATAATATACACCTGCCTCCGTCTCTCTGCACCACCTTAAGGTCGACTGGGAAAAAATGCTCTTAGGCATTAAGTCTGATTGTACTATACATTTATACAAAGTGTAAATAAATAAATATAAAATAAAAGAAATAAAAAATAGGGTTACTAAATAAGAATAATAGAACACAAATCAGTCTCATAATTACGCTGGCTACAATGTCCTTCAAACTTTTTTTTGTATTCGCGGAGAAAGTGACTTATTACTACCGGAACGCAAGAATGCATGCACACTACTCCTTGGCGAAAGAAATAGACATTGTGGTGGTACCTACCCAAGACGGCCCCACGCACACGAGAGACCTACTAACAGTGTTTGCTTACATAATAAATAAAAAGAATTCTATCCCCTAAGTCATAATAAAGGGAAACTTACAAAATCCACCTTAGATAACTAATAAACAAAACTAATAATAACAGCTTTAGATATCTGAAGCCGGTGCGGATAATCCTTATTAAAAGGTGCCGGCTGTAATGGAACCCTCTGGGGGAAGGGGGGAGGGACACCGCTGCGTGAGTGAGACCTAGTTAGTGTAATGCAATTGGATGCAGACGGGCGGTTTAAATGGGATTTTTAATACGACTTCGTGCTCACATCTGCGTTTATTTGGTTTGTTTTTTTGTAAAAGTGAAGTGTAATTTGTACTGCCCATGCTGAGCCACTGTTATGGGATTAACATACACATGCCTTTCCGAAGGGCTAGGCAGAGGCACAACTAGTGCACCCACTTTTCACCGTGCTTGTTGGGCCCATGATGTGCTTGGGGATGAGCCTATCGCCATATCGGGCACAATATTCAGGCTCCGGGCTGGCCTAGTTTTAAAAGAAGAGTTCTGGATAAAAACATTCCAAAAAAAAACTTATAAATAACCTCACTTTATATTCTGATCGCAAATTATTTGTCAATAAAGTTTTGTTTTTATGAATAGCTTGTTGTGCCGATGTCGACAATTCTGACAATGTCAAATGTGCGGTGAGTACTCGTGTGTCCGTAGTCTATAATTTAAAACGACTTGAGTTCGTTGGTTTAGTCGACAGTGTGTGTTGAATTTTTATATTTAGAACATAACATCATTACGTCAAGAAAGTCTTCCGAAGTAACGTCGCGTCAAAAATGTAAAAGTTGAGCTCGCAACGCCATACAATGGCAAAGTATGTTAGCGGTCGGCTTTTAAAACAACGCATATGTTTGCGTTTACACGCGTATTATAAACAAATTGTTTTTTAAATAAAGAAATAAGCAAGTTGCTTTAGGCGCCGCGCTGACGGTAAAACAGTACACTCAACACTCTACTCATCTCGACAGTTAACAATCTATATGGACCCCACTCCATTTTCCATCAGGTGTATTGCCGTGACCGTTCAAAAAAGAACTTTACTATGAAACTGACAGTGAGATCAAAGACTTCAGCAAATCTTGCCACTTTTAGTTTCATAGTGAAGTATTCTCAGCTACAAATTAACAGCGTCTGTGCAGCGCCTTATAGTGACACAGCTACCCATAAATATTAGCTATTAATCTGGAAATCATTTTGATCTCAAGTTCGTTTACACTCCGTGGGGTTGTTATGTTAGGATTAAGGATAAATTTGATACGATGGTTCGTTCGTTTCACACTATCCATATGTAAATTATAATTCGAAATTATCTGCTGGTCTATCTGTCTGTCTGTTACGCTTTCACGGCTGAAACACTTAACCACTTGCGATGGAATTTGGAGATAGTTTGATACCTTGGAAAAGACATAGGCTACTTTTTACCTCGGGAAAATACGTAGCGGAATTTTTATTCCGGAAAAACTTTTTCACGCGGGCGGAGCCGAGAGTTAAAGCTAGTTTATTATACACCTCGAAAGTAGCTCCGTCTGACTACAGCTTAACTACTAAACCTATTTTTATGAGGAAAGACGTAGGCTACTTTTTTACACGGAAAAACTTTTTTACATACGCGAAGCCGCGAGCATCACCTAGTAATAATTCGTTAAATAAACGCTGTACCCGGCGACCCGCTCGTATGCGCTCCACGAGCCCCGCCGAGTGCAACCAATCCGTTTAAGATAATGCTTTCCGACTTGACCTAGATTTTAATTTGAGCTGGATCTCACCTCGCATTGTTATGTCTTCCTCAAATGTCAATCTAGTTTTAATCCATCATTTAGGTTAATATTTCTGTGTTTAAGTTGATTGGAATCTAAAACTTGAACTTTTTTGTATACGGTTACGATAAAGTGACCCCTCTTATCTTAATAGGTGGACTGAAGTCCACAAAGAGTCTTTAGAGGTTTCTACATGAAGCTACTTAACTTAGAATCACGCTTTTTCCCTTTTCAGGGGTAGGCAGAAGTATAACACACCCATTTCACCCGCTATGTTAATAACCATGTTATGGGAGGCGAGCCTATGGCCATTTACACGGCAACTTAGTAGTAACTTAATTAGTAGTGGACTACTAGCAGTAGTTTCAATAACTACAACCATTATTACAGTTAAATAAGTGTAGTGTTTCACAGTAAAAAGTATTATACCAAAATTTTCTAACCTTTTTTTTTGACTGGAAAATCCATTTACGGATTTCTGCCGGACTCATCGGTTGAAAACTTCCTACCGACTAAACCCCCGCCATTCTACTTTCTCTCCCTTATATCGAAGTTCGCGGGGTGCGCATGTGCATGCAACCGCAACCGTCGCGCGAGTAAAATCTTCTATACCTTTTATCTTGTGTTTTAGGGACATCACTGTCCTTATACACTCACTGCTAGCCTTATGCATTGCCAACTTTTAAAGTGAAGATTTCGAAGGTTTTTATTGGACTACAAGAAATGTCAACATCCCTACAAATTCTTTCCTTTAAAGGTGGATTTTCAGAAGTCAACTCCAAGGTCTTGTTCAGTAATATGTAACCTCAATACCTCCTAAACCTGTATCATAATAAATGCTGTATCAATTACAATATTGAACAATATACCTTCCAATGTGTCTGCTATTTTCTGAAGCCTAATAGAAGCTTAGCCACAGACCCATTTAGCCAACGATAACCAGCTTCTAATTCCATAACCATCAAATTAATAAGAAACTTACCCCAACAGTTTAGAGTCCGCTTTACTGTAATAGCGGCACCATGGCGCCATTCTCACACCCATAACGCAGATAGAGCCGGTATTAAACTATATATTATGACGTAATTGCACTAACATCGTGTAAAATTTAGAATAGCGCCATCGAGCGGCAATAAACATTACTGTTTAATGTTGGCGCGGGTGGACTAGCGAGCGACATTTAATTTGAACCGCGTTTAGTTAAAATCGTTATTCATTGGGGGATTTGGGGCATAATAGTTTAAACAATTACGTCACTGCAGCCTGACACCTAATATTTAGCAGGATATGGCTCCCAATGACGGCATTAGCCAGCGGGAGGCCCAGAAAAGAGAAAAAATGACCTAATTTCAAGAATTTTGTATTTAATTATTATTATTAATTTTGCTTTGGTTAAAAGCTTGGTGACCTAAAGAAAAAGGGCCTCAGCTGGGCATCGCTTGAAGCCCCCTAAACCAAGAGGCCACGGACCGTTGCCCGTACTTTATTATACAGTATAAGAATAACTTTAAGTCATTAAGGCTATTGGAGTTATGAGACGTATATTAATTGTCTTTTCAGTGTATGACATACAACCACCCAATACATCAATGCATACAAGGTATGGTCTCACTACATTCATATATGTATACCTAATGTACTTAGTAATTATTAATCTATACGTATCTATATCTATACTAAAATAATAAAGCTGAAGAGTTTGTTTGTTTGTTTGGTTGAACGCGCTAATCTCAGGAACTATTGAACGGATTTTGAAAATTCTTTCACTAATAGGAAGCTACATTACTCCTGAGTGCTATATGCTACTTTTTATTTATTATTTTTTTCACGCGGGCAGAGCCGCGAGCATCACCTAGTTTATTAATATGTTCAACTTTCATATTCTCGATAGAAAAATGTCTACTTTATGAGAATTATCTACGTTATGTAGCTTCTGTTTATAGGCAATTTAGCTCTATCGAAGCAGTCATCTCATCCATGAATAAAAAAATCTAGAACTCCAGGTATTAGGACAATGTCCTAGTGGCACTTCAGTGACCTAATTGCTCGGCGATGATTCGTGGTTTATTTTCACAAACGTTTTGCGGAGGACGAGGTTCTAGCCATGTGTGTAAAAAAATGTTACTGCGCAAAATAAGGTATGGATTCTGAGTTTTTTTTTCTTTAATTGAATGACGAGACGAGCATGCCGTTCGCCTGATGGTAAGCGATACGACCACCCATAAACAGAAGCAACACCATCCAGCACCTTGAGTTACAAAGTACCTACTGTGTGGCATTCCACTGCGCTCGTCATCCTGAGACATAAGATGTTAAGTTGACTGGTAGAGAATGCCATTCGGCATTAAGTCCGCCTTTATACATTATTGTATAAAAGTAATAAATAAAAAAAAAAAAAAAAAAATAAGTCTCATTATGTCCAGTAGTTACACTGGCTACAATGTCCTTCAAACCGAAACACAACAGTGCATGCACACTGCTGCTTGGCGGTAGAAATAGACATTGCGGTGGTACCCACCCAGACAGACTCTTACATATGAGTTAAGTATTTTGGTTTGTGAGCTCTACTACTTAGCACTGTGGTCTAATTTTATTTTTTACTTCTTAATATAAATGTCTGTTAAGATATTTAGGATTAAAGGTCTGCTTCTTTTTTGAAAATGTTAGCCCCGTCAGTTATCGTGTTTTATTTATATTAACTAGTAGTTGGTGCAAAATACTTCTTTCTTTCACTGTCAGTGTGTTCGTTCCTGGATAGTAATACTCACTTTTTCTTAAATACACACACACATACACTCACGCCTTTTACCCCCAAAAGGGTAGGCAGAGGCGCAACTAGTGCACACACTTTTCGCCGTCCGTATTCCGTCCCATGATGTGATAGGGGGCGAGCCTATCGCCATATCGGACACAAATTCCAGATTCCGGGCTGATACTGAATAGAAAAACCAAATATAACTTTATCCGACCCAGGGATCAAACCCGAGACCTCTGTATTGCAGTCGTACCGTAATACAACTACGTCACCGAGGCAGACTTTCTCTTAAAACCACAAAAAAAATATTTATATTCTAATATGTGCGTGGGCTGACTTTCGAGGAAAAGCCCAGAACTGAAACACAGAAATTGACACAAATTCCTTATTTAATAATCCATATTTTAACAAGTTAATGACAACACTGACTCATGTTAAACACTGAAGACCTAAAAATACTGCGTTTATCACTTGACCTCATATTTTGACATTTTATTAGTACTTATTTTTGTAAGTACATTCTTACATACAACTTTATCATGCATCTCTTCATTCTCTGCCATTTCATTTATATAAACTATTCCATGTTGTTTGGCTAGCTCCAGGTTTAGCCTATGTATCGGGTTTCGATCAGGCCGGCATAATTGTGTCGGTTGGTGAGGTATTATCAACTGTCGTTAATAAATTTCCTATCTAAGCGCCACACCACTTAACATCAGGTGCAGTGACCACATTGCCGTGCCTGATTAAAAAAATCGAATGACGGAAAACCATATTGGAAATAAATACCCTACTTAAAATCTTTCACATTGGATACAATGCACTACAATGCAATCAGCCGTGTATTATATGCTGCCCACTGCTGAGCACGGGCCTCCGCTACTGAGAGGGTTTAGGCCTTAGTCTACCACGCTGGTCTAGTGCAGGTTGGCGGTGTGACGGGCCTTATATAGTGGACGGATATATAGTGGCCAAATTTCGTTTCTTTGCTCCGTTGTATAACCTTTTAAGAATAAAAGCGTGAGCTTATGTGATTTATTTAGGCAAACAACTTAAAATTTTCAATGTGCGTAAAAGTAAAAGTTAGAATTTTTGCAATTGCAATCAGCCCTGTATTATATACTGCCCACTGCTGAGCACAGGGCTCCCCTACTACCGAGAGGGGTTAGGCCTTAGTCAACCACGCTGGCCTAGTATGGGTTGGCAGACTTCACATACCCTCAAAATTCTTATAGAGAATTCTCAGGTATGTAGGTTTCCTCACTATGTTTCCCTTCACCGTTAAAGTGAACGATAATTGATAAACAATACACACGTAACTTCGAAAAGTCAGTGGTGTGTGCCTTGGGTTTTGTACCTGCGGACATTGTCTCGGCAGACCGTTCCATTACCAACTAGGCTATCGTCCACTTTAGTCAGAATTTGACCTTTGAATATTATACGCGACTTTTTAGGCTCTGCTTTCAATCCCACGTCAAGGTCCCAAGTTCCAAAGATTAGGAAATGAAATCAATACAGCCCTATACAAACAAGACCCAACAAAACAGAGTAGGATATGCCAATAACCCTCGCTAGTAAGTATAATAATCATATTTTTCGGCCTAAAAGCAGAAATGTGAGTGTGTTAGACCTCTGCCTACCCCTGAAAAGGGAAAACGCATAATCTTACTTCTTACTAATATTATAAATGCGAAAGTTTGTGAAAAGGTTTGGATGTTTGTACGTTTGTTAGAAGTAAACGCAGAAACAACTAAACTGATTTGGATGAAATTGGCACACGGGTAGATGATGTCCTAGATTAATACATAGAGACCTTTTTATTCCACTAATTTGCTACCATTGGAAATAATGGATATTTTAATGTGATTCTTTAATCGGATAGCGTAGGACGCACCTACTGTGTTTTAGGGATTTTTTGTTATGGGAAACGCTTTTCGCGCAAGCAATGCCGCGAGCAACACCTAGTGCTACATATTTGTCGGCTCTTACTTCTAGTAAGTTCGTAATAGGCGAGATTGGGTGCCAAACGGGATAACCAAGCAGGGCCATGTGCTTCCAGAGGTAGGCCCCTTGCAAGGGACACAAAGAAAAACCATTACCCATCTTCGGTAATCAGGTAAAAGGCTTCGTAAAAATCTGCCGCCCAGAACCACGCATTAGCTAAGACCACTACTGGATCCCCAGGTCCGATTGGGTGGTTATAAATGCTCTATTTATCGTCTTTTAGAATTTAACCCTTTCCATACTAGCCTAGTAGGGGCCAACTTCGCATACCTTCAAAACTCATCTAAAAATGATACATTTGAATTAAATACTTCTAAATTACTCATACTGTCTAATTCAAACATAAAAACCATTTCCCATAAATCCCTTGTGAGGGAGATTTATAGCGGCTGCATCCTGACCAAGATTGATGGTTCTTCCCTCATCCCGGCAATCCCAAGTTAATCCTAATCACTCCACGTTGACGGATAATGTAGCTTGGATGTCGCTTGTCACTTGCCAAGGTTTTTATATGGTATTTAAACATGGAAAATTAGCGTGTTCACCATGTAATTTCAATGTTTTTTATTATTATTATAGATTTATTTGTCTACACATTTAAAATGACTATTACAGAAAACTTGTTCAAGTTCAATGTTAATTGTTATGTATTTTTATGTCATTACATCTAATACTCTAAGATTAGTAGGACAATTTGTGTGATCCTTTTTTTTCATGAGAGAAGAAGCTCCCGCGTTGGTCCCATAATGAATTAACTTACCTAGATTCACTATTATTCTAATCAAATAGTATTTATAAATTATTCATAGAATAAAGAACTATATTGTAACCACATCTACAGTTTTCAACTAAGTGTATCTCTATTGTGTTCACTGTGATAGATCAATGATCAAAAAAATGCAACTCAAAAGACGATGTCGTTTAATTTTGATATTTGTGATTGATCGAGAGACCAATACGTCAGTCACGTGTTAGTCTCTCAACCAATCCCAATAGAACGAAACGGACTCGTGTCGTGTTTTTTTGCCTCATTCTACGCACACTGTACTTACAAAAGATGTATTCGAAAGGTTATATATTTACGTTTTATTTCTTCTGTACATATGATATAGGTTCCACAATACAGAACCACATGAAAACTGAAACTTTGATGCGGGGCACTATTAAAAATGAGTCGGAACTCATCGTGCCGATTGCATTCCGTTTTAATCTATTGAATTGAATCCGCAGCGGGCGTTCAATAGAGCTATATTTGCATAGCCTTTGGGCTGGCCTACATTACGTTTTTTAATCACGCTCAGATTTAAGTACTGGCTTTGGCGTAAATAAATATCTGACCAAAAACATTTCGTGGTAATTAAGCTGCAATATCATAGGAATGGAAGGGACTGCCAAGGAAATTCCGCAGTTTAAAAACAGTCAGCCCCTTAGAATGTGTAACAAACACGAAACGAATCGTGACACAATCTAGCGACACCATCCGTGTCGTTTGATTGTGACCAACGCGGAAGTCACATGTTAACCTCTCGACTAATTACAATGAAACTACACGAACATTCGTGTCGTGTTTTGCGCTATATTCCAAGTATATACTAACATTGCGCGCGGCTCCGCCCACATGGAAAAGTTTTTCCGGGATAAAAAGTAGCCTATAGCACTTAGGAGTTGTTAGGTTCCTTCGGGTATTAAAATAAGTGGACTGTAGTACTATAGACGCTGGTATATTTTCAACAGCAATGAATTATAAGATTAACAATATTGAACCGATGACAATGCAATTCTAAAGGCGAGTGTCGTTCCTCTTGCCGCCAGCGCCGTCCCCTCTCCGGCGCCCAATGTAGCTTCCTATTAGTGAAAGAATTTTCAAAATCGGTCCAGTAGTTCCTGAGATTAGCGCGTTCAAGCAAACAAACAAACTCTTCAGATTTATAATATTAGTATAGATTGAGGCAATCTTTGTAAATAGTTTATCGCTTGCTTTAATAGTGAAATAATGTGAAGAACTTACATATCTAAGATCTCTCCATAAAAGTTTGGAATGTATGTGAATCCTCCCAGCCCGCACTAAGCCAGCGTGGTTAGACTTAAACCTCAGTAGTAGAGGAGGCCCGTGCCCAGCAGTGGACAGTATATGATACAGGGCTGGTATTAATATTATGGCTAGAGTGTGGCTCGGTCATTTTGCGGCTATGGCACAGACTCTCCAATTAACTTTTGGTAAGAATTAAAATAATTTGTCTTACAATGTTATATATGCAGGCCACTTTTGACAGGTCTGTCTAGAAATTTAAGAGGAGGCCTATGTTCAATGGACTTCATGTGGCTGATGATAAAGTTATGTCAATAGTATAGGCTAAGTTATTAGACCTAGATGTAGGTTTTGTGAAGTTAGACCTTTTTTTCGGGGATAAAAACGTGTTACGCTACTACCACTGGGGGGTGAGAGGACGGTTATATTGGTTTCGCCGATCTTACGGCCCAATGTCGACACTCGGGAATGTAGCATCATCCAAACGAGCTAAGGACCGAGTCCCTAACACCAAGTAAAAGACTTGGCTCTGTTTAAGGTCTGAGATCTGTGGCGAAAATGATTTGAGATAGACCATCCTTTCAACATATTTGGTATTTTATCCCGAAAAAATATACAGCCGGACTTTTATTCTGAATTCTTTTAATTTCTTTTATATAAAGTTTACTACACGAGAAAGCTCAAATATAGTAAAGTGAATATACTATGTAAGGCATATGTAAAAGGAAATCCTTTTAAAAGGGTCCGTCCAATGTCAGCGGTTTACGTATGCTAGTAACGACTCAGCCACTACGTCGCAGTAATACTAGATAAGGCGTTTTGTAAAATTACCATTAATTTCTTTCAATGAAAATGTTTTTTTTTATTAATTTATTTGTATGAAACAAACACACATCACGACTTTAAACCCGAAGGTGGTTGTGAAACCAGGACACCCACTTTACGCCTTTGTGTTCCGTCCCATGATCTATTTATTTATTTATAACTAGCATTGCGCGCGGCTCCGGCCGCGTGGAAAAGTTTTTCCGGGATAAAAAGTAATGAGTAATGTAGCTTCCTATTAGTCAAAGAATTTTCAAAATCGGTCCAGTAGTTCCTGAGATTAGCGCGTTGAAACAAACAAACAAACAAACTCTTCAGCTTTATAATATTAGTATAGATTTTAATGAAAGTTCACAGAACTTGGCCAAAACACTTACGTCTCACAATATAATTTAAGTATAATAACGACAATAACAATAAACTTTTAACAGATAACAAGATAACTAAATCTGATGTGATTGGGGGGCGAGCCTATTGCTATATCAGGCACAAACTCTAGATTCCGGATTGTTATTGAGAATGTAAACCCAATATCACGTTACCCCATCCGGGATTCGAACCCAGAAACTCAGAGCGGTGTTGTACCACGCACACAGTACAACTACGCCATCGAAGCAGTCATTTTTAATTCTTTGTATTAATTTGATTTTAGCCCAATACTCAGTACTAAATGAGGTATTTATCGACGTTTAATTTTGTACATAACTATAAAATTGGTTTAAAATTGGCAAGTTGTGTTTCTGCCTAACCCTTTGCGAATAAAGATGTGAACTTACCCAAAACAACTTTGATAGATCCGGCAATCATTTATCTCGCTTCGGATATCGAACTAGCGGCCTTGCATCATGCTATAGTGGTTATCCATTAGCTTATTAAAGGTTCAACCGGAAGTTAATCACCAATAGGCTTCGTCGCTCCGAAGTTAAGCTATTTGGATTTATTTCGGATATCAGGTTTGATAACATTAAAATTTAAAGTACATAAGTAGGTACATAGTATACACTGACTCCTTTTATCCCCAAAGAGGTAGGCAGAGACGCAATTAGTGCACCCGCTTTTCGCCGTGCTATTTCGTCCCATGATGTGACAGGGGGCGAGCCTGTCGCTTATCTAGCACAAATTCCAGACTCGGGGCTGATACTGAGTAGAAAAACCCACTTTGGGGGTTAATGTCACTCGCGTCCGTAGGCTCATACTCTAGTTCCCCTACACGTGACCCCTGGGTAGTGCTAAATGAGTGACACATTTTATTGTGGGAGAGCCATGTAACTGCTTTAGCAGTTATTTAAATGGGCTGGCTCGACCGGTGTGATACCACGACCTCACAGAAAACCGGCGTGAAGTAGTACGCACTGTACTGCGTTTCACCGAGTGAGTGAGGCTACCGGATGCCCAACCCTCTACCCCCTCCATATGATAGCGCCGTATATAATATATTTACCCCAGGGGGGTACCAATAGCCACGGCGTTGGAGAATCCCCTCCTGGACATCCACACCCTGGATTCACGCCAGGACGTGGACGTCTAGGCTGCTCCACGTATTCTGGGGGGAGCACTACTGCGCTTGACGGGATGCATCCTCGGGGCAAGAGCAACCCATCGCCGCCAACCCCTACCACTTTTGCCGTGGACTTCTGCAACATCAGGGGCTTACATTCCAACCTCAACGCCGTCCACTACCATCTTGAGACGGCAAAACCGGCCTTGCTCTTTTTGACCGAGACGCAGATATCTTCTCCAGCAGACTCCGCATACCTCTCCTACCCGGGGTACAAATTGGAATACTCCTTTGTGCCACGGGCTGGGGTTTGCGTGTTTGTTGAGGAAGGTATCTGCTATCAACGCCTCCCTCATTTTGAAGGAAAGGACCTGTCCATTCTTTGGTTGCGTGTTAGCTGTGTAGACCATCCCCGCTTCTACGCATGCCTCTACAGGTCCCATAGCGGTAATATTGAGACTGACCGACTCATGGAGTGCCTTCAAAGGGCTACAGATTCCATTCAAGAGCAGATCCCATCCGCAGAAGTCGTGATACTCGGTGATTTTAATGCCCACCATGCCGAATGGCTTGGGTCACCAACCACCGATTATGCGGGGAGATCTGCTCACGAATTCGCCTTGGCATATGGTCTGAAACAACTGGTTGCCGCGCCGACGCGAATCCCAGATGTGGAAGACCATACACCTTCCCTGTTGGACCTTCTGCTGACCTCACATCCGGACAGTTATCGGATCGGGGTCGATGCCCCTCTGGGATCATCTGACCACTGTCTGATAAGGAGTACGGTGCCTCTCATGTGCCCGATTCGGCCGCAATTTGCACGCTGTCGCCGTGTTTGGCACTATAGGTCAGCAGACTGGGATGGGATGCGATCATTTTTTGCGTCCTACCCTTGGGGGCGGGTTTGCTTCACGCCGGATGATCCTGACGCCGCTGCTGACTCTGTTGCCGATGTGGTGCTTCAAGGAATGGAACTTTTTATTCCTTCCTCTGTTGTGCCCGTTGGTGGCAGATCCCAGCCCTGGTTTAGTCGCTCCTGCAAAGTGGCAAATCGCCGTAAGCAGGCATGCTACAAGACTTGGGCAGATGCGGTGGCAGCTCAGGATGTAAATTCCAGCGTTAGAAAAAAGGAGTATAACTTCGCCTCGAGGTCCTACAAAAGAGTTATTGCCAGGGCGAAATCGGATCACATTGGCAGAATTGGCGAGAGACTGGTTCGTCTTCCGTCGGGAACACGTGCATTCTGGTCACTCGCCAAAGCTGCCATGGGAAATTTTTGTAGCCCTTCTTTCCCGCCTCTTCGTAGAGGGGATGCATCGTTGGCCCAAGTCGCAAAAGAGAAGGCCGATCTTTTGGGCTCTCTCTTTGCGTCTAACTCAACTCTGGATGACGGGGGACGCGAGCCGTCGACTATCCCGCGGTGCAACAGCACTATGCCGGAAATACGGTTTTCGCAACGGCTGGTGCGTAGAGCGCTGTTCTCCCTCGACATCCATAAATCGAGTGGGCCAGATAGTATCCCCCCTATTGTTTTGAAGGTATGTGCTCCTGAATTGGCTCCAGTCTTAACGCGTCTCTTTCGGCACTCCTACTCCTCAGGCGTAGTCCCGATTTCTTGGAAGACAGCTTTAGTGCATCCAATTCCCAAGAAAGGCGATCGCTCAGATCCGTCCAACTACAGGCCCATAGCCATTACCTCCTTGCTCTCGAAAACAATGGAATCCATTGTCAACTGCCAGCTCCTTAGGTACCTAGAGGACCATCAGCTATTAAGCGACAGCCAATACGGTTTCCGTAGGGGTCGCTCAGCCGGTGATCTTCTTGTGTACCTAACGCATAGATGGGCGAAGGCGATCGATAGTAGGGGGGAGGCGCTGGCCGTTAGTTTGGATGTAGCGAAGGCCTTTGATCGAGTTTGGCACAAAGCGCTTCTTGCGAAGCTTCCCTCCTATGGGCTTCCCGAGAAATTGTGCAAATGGGTAGCCAGCTTTCTAGCGGACCGGAGCATCAAGGTCGCTGTCGACGGTGCATGCTCGGATCTCAAGTCCGTGAACGCTGGTGTCCCTCAAGGCTGTGTGCTATCACCCACGCTATTTCTTCTGCATGTCAATGATATGCTGCAAATTGGCGGTATACATTGCTATGCGGATGACAGCACGGGTGATGCTTTGTATACCAGCCGAGCCAATATCTCTCGGGAAAATGTCGAAGAGTGCCGAAACAAGCTTGTGTCTGAAGTCGAGACCTTGCTGTCTGGAGTCTTGGATTGGGGTCGTTCTAACTTGATTCAGTTCAACCCCACAAAGACACAAGTTTGTGCGTTTACCGCAAAAAAGACGCCATTTGTCGTTTCGCCTCAATTCCAAGGCACTCCTCTAACTGCCACAGCCAGTATCGGAATTCTTGGTGTCGACATATCGAGTGACGTTCATTTCCGCGGTCACCTTGAGGGTAAGGCCAAATTGGCCTCAAAGAAGCTTGGTGTGCTCAACAGATCGAGGCGATATTTCACGTCGGGCCATCGCCTGCAACTTTATAAGGCGCAGGTTCGGCCCCACATGGAATATTGTTCCCATCTTTGGGCAGGGGCTCCCCAGTACCAGCTTCTCCCTCTTGACCGTATTCAACGTCGGGCAGCTCGTATCGTCGACGACCGTATTCTTTCCGATCGGCTTGATCCTTTGGCTTTGCGTAGAGATGTAGCATCGCTCTGCATTCTCTATCGCATTTACCACGGGGAGTGCTCTGAAGAATTGTTCGGACTTATCCCTGCTGCTGAGTTCCATCACCGTACATCGCGGCAGAACTCCAAATTCCATCCACATCACCTCGGAGGTTGGCAATCCACCACTGTACGTTTTAGCCGTCATTTTTTGCCTCGTACTACTAAACTATGGAACCAATTGCCGCCAGCAGCATTTCCGGACAGATACGACCTGGCGACCTTCAAAAAAAGAGCGTATTCCCACCTAAAAGGCCGGCAACGCATCTCTGTGCCCCCTGGTATTGCAGATGTTCATGGGCGGCGGTGATCACTTACCATCAGGTGAACCGTATGCTCGTTTGCCCCCTATACCATAAAAAAAAAAAAAAAAAAAAAAAAAAAAAACATCACTTCGCCGGACCCGGGTATCGAACCCGAGACCTCAGCACTGCAGTAGTACCGTAATAAAACTACGTCACCTATTTTCTAGCTTTTATTGCTAAAAAGGCTATGCTTCAGAGCCGTATGTCATCACTGGTAACACACATAGACTTTTGTCTTCAAGCACTGAGGTATTTTGGACGAGAAGACCTGGCCTACTTTCCTGAACGCTGCCCAACCGAGCTGTATCGCGAGGAACCCGCTGGATGCAGGCCGCTTCTAACAAGTTGGTCTGGAAATCTTTGGGGGAAGCCTATGTTCAACAGTGGACTTCCAAAGGCTGAAGCAGAAGAAGCAGATTGATAAAAATCTGATATTTTTGAGATTAGACAATTGACGAAATCGCTGATATCATATTCCCGTGGCATAGTAAGCCGGGATGTCCTCCCAGACGGATCCCGAGATCAAACGTCCGTGCGGATTTAGCAAATGCTGTGAATGTGTCGTGACTAGGTTTTAGTTTATTTTGTAAAAAGCAGGGTGCATAGGTCACTACTTAGGCTTGTATTGCCTATACAGTGTGTTCTTTTAGTATAGAGACTTATTTAACCGCACGACAGTTCATGCTTGCATGTAACTAATAAAAATATACGCAAATAAAATAAGGATAAATGACAAAGTAAACCTAAAAAAATCATAATAAAGGCTCCCACGTGTGAGTACCAATGTGCTAGATTCTTGTTTGACCAATTTTATCAATCATTATGGCCTTTAAGTATGATTCGGTTGCATTTCCTACGTCAAACATGGCTTAGTAAGACAAAAATACCTAGGTGCTAAAATACCTAGATGTAAAAAATTAAATTTATGCTTATTGTCTAAACTTTGATATGTGTGTGATGGTCACAATAACCTATCAATATTTACATACAAACATAGCATCACGCCTTTTTCCATTTTTCAGGGGTAGGCGGAGATGTAACACGCCTATATTTCACCAGTTATGTTAAGTCCCATGTAAAGGGAGCGGGCCTATTGCCATTTACCGGGCACATTTCCAAACTCCGAGCTGATATTGAGTGGGAAACCCAATATCACTTTGCCTGACCCGGGATTCGAACCAAAGACTTCAGCGCGATAATCGTAACGCGCACACAATACATCTATTGAACTACGCCACCGAATATGTCAATATTTCGTTTTCATATTACTATGAAACTGACTGGCTTAAATTAAATTTCCAAAGCACCTATCCAATAGCGTCCACGCGGCGCCTTATTACAATATTAGTAAGATTTTGTAGAGCCCCCTATAACTATGTCGTTAAGCCTCTTAAGACATCTCGAGGCTCGAGCTACGTCTCTTAACCCCGAGACATATCTCATTAGCCTGGTTATCATTGCTCTTTGCATATCTTGTTATTTCGAAGTTTCTCATTTATTTGGTTCATAAATATCATTGGTTTAGTTGAGTGTATATATTTAGTTTTTTAGAGTCCACCTTTATACCCGAAAGGGTAGAGGCACAACTAGTGCGCCCAATTTTCTCTGTATTCCGTCGCATGATGTGATAACACTAGCCTATTGCCATTTTAGACAGTTCGGTGCATTATAAACCATTAAGTCCAAGGATTTTTTCGTCTAAATATGTCAAAAAGTATTTAAATAAACTGTATGCAAAACGAGGATAATATATTTATTTGCCTTCTCGCATACTAGAGACATGATCCAATCCCGACCAACTCCTGAGTATTTAGTATATTTCAAGCAGAAGAGTTGATTCAAATACTTATTTCCAATCAATGTCAAAAAACGAAATTGCCTCCTCGCCGCTTTCACACCGAACCTATGTTTTTTTTTTACAATAACAAGGCCGCGGTGATAGCGCGCTCACCTGTCAAGTAACAGTGTAACGGCAGATATCAGTTGGAAAGTTATCTGGTCGTTGTAAAAGCTATATTGGAAAGAATTCCTGTTCTATCTGTCTATGACTTGTCTATGTCTATGTTTTTATAACTATGTGTCACTGTAGAAAAGTGGCCTTTTTAAACCTATAGCAAAATTATCAAAATCGACATTTAGTTTGAGAGAAATATAAAATGATAAGGAAGGAGCTGAAGGGTCTTCTCGATAATCGAATCAAAAGTAGTTAGTTACACGTAAAATTAAGATAAATATTTCATTTAAATACAAACAAATTCAAAATACAGTAATATTATTCATAGTCCAATTTTTAAATTCAGTCAAATAACAGGTTTTCATTTACTGGATGGATTACTTTTGTCCGGTTATAGAAAAATCTGCTCTTAAGTGTAAAATATTATTTATAGGGCTCTCAGCTGGTACAAGTTCCCTTAAATCTGCCAGAAGAGAAAAGAGGTAGAGGCCGCCCAACGTCGACCTGGTGGTCCAATATAAAGAGAGACCTCAAGAAAGCCCAATTACCAGATGACAACCCAGGATAGATTAACCTGGCGCAAACTAGTGAGGAGACCCGCCCCAAATAATGGGAATAGGGTTGGACAAAGAAGAAGAAGATAGGGCTGGCACATATATCTCAAAATGTTATCTATCTAATAAATTTCAATCAATTCTATACTTAAGCCATGTTTTTACGAACCAGCCAGACGAACTCATTTTTTCTAACTGCAGATCACAAACTCAAGCGTACAACGAACATAATTCTTTAAATAAATCGAGTCGATTTGAGATAAAACTTAACGTACTATAGAACATTAATTTCTTCAGACACGTTATTAAAATTTATCGTAAATGGCGATTTGATAACTTTTGGAAAATTGAGCGGAATATTATATTATGTAGTGATCTATATCTATGTTCTATTGCAATTTAATAACTTACTAATTTTAGTATTCGTTTATTATTCGAAAAGTGTAATTGTGAATGTTGGTACATCTTTATTTGGTAAGCACATAAGAATAGTACTTAAATAACAAGAAAACTGAAGACATGTTTATTATTAGTAAACCATTGATGTTCCTATGAATAATAAATAAATAAATATATTACGAACTACTTTTTGCTTGTGACTCTGTTCGCGTATGCATCCGACCTGGGTAAACAAGTCCATAGCACTAAGGCCTCGGGATAATATAGCGTTCTATTTTGGTTTTCGTATTGATATTGCTTATGGGCTCTTTCCCCGCACTTAGCCCGTAGAAGATCAAGCTACTGTGCGTGACGTGCATGTCAGCTAAAAAAATTGCCAGCATAACTTCGACTAGAAATGCAGGATCTTCCTGTCATTGAAAGACTTTTCAAAATTGGTACAAAAGATCCACAAATTAACACGTTCAAAAAAGAATTTTCAACTAAATAGTAAAAAGCTGTCTCGCTAATAAAAATGCTATTTAACACGTTAAATTCAAAGCCGTCCTTACATTTTCAATTTATATGGTAATTAGAATAATTTGAAATGTATTATACCAAATTGTCGACAGGTCATTCTCGCGACCGTAGACTAGCGTTATTCAGCATTTTTTTGCATGGGACAAACGAGTTTATTTATTTATTATAATGGGACAACAAACAGTTGCACTATATGACTTAAGTCTAATAATAAAATACATGCTAATGCCACAAATAATAAATGTGTAACCCACAACGTTATCCTAAAATTAGTTTTACAACAAATTATCGATTGATAGCTTTTTATCATCATCATCAGCCCGTTGCAGTCCACTGCTGGACATAGGCCTCTCCCAAGATACGCCACAGAGCCCGGTCTGCTGCTTTATGCATTCAGTCGCTGCCGGCCCTCTTGTGCAAGTCGTCCCGCCATCTGGCCAGAGGGCGTCCCACGCTACGTTAGCCAAGACGATGATGATGTATCAGTTTTGATGTATCAGTAGTAAAATTAAATTAAATTGTGTTGACTATTTGAGTCTAAGGTGGTGAGTTTTTCAATATTCTCTTAATTAAGCTTTTAAAATGTACACATTGTCAAGAAAAAAATCGACATCTATAAACTGCTTGTTATAAATGTTGCATAATCTATAAAACGTAAATCTATAAACGGCGGAGACCAGCGGTTGTGCGGGAGAACCCGACAGCAAACAGCTGGCCTGCGCGTACCTCCCTTCGATGCACTGTCCTTGGAACTATGTAACAAATTTTATTAGAGTTAGTAGGTCACATGGTGGTAAGTGGTCTTCGTCTATTAACATCCACAATACGAAGGGCATCATGGGCGCGGCCTTAGAAATAGTGATGGGCTCTTACATTTGAAACCCTTCCCTTACAGAGTTCAGTTAAGTCTTTGCCATCCCAAAAATAAACTTGACATTTTAAATCTGTTGCCTCTTGCGTTTCTAGAGTTTATCGAAAATTTTACATCATTTGCGCGACGCCTCAAGCTTCCATTTAGATGGATCAATGATGGCAATCAATAATCGCATGCAATCATTGCTAAAAACGTTACCCGGTGTGAACATGCACAATGACGAGGCAATTCTCGTCCGCATTTATGTACATACAAGTCTTAACAGATATTCAAGAAACTAATATTGGTAGCAATTATTTTGTTTAATTGTTTCTAGCAATAATTGATCATACTAAATGAGACATTAGAGTTTTTTAGCGCTACTTCACTGCGATACGCATGCTCACGCCTTTTATCCCCGAAGGGGTAGGCAGAGGCGCAACTAGTGCACCCACTTTTCGCCAAGCGTATTCCGTCCCATGATGTGATAGGGGGCGAGCCTATCGTTCTTCACTGCGATAACACATTTTAAATCTCAATTTAATAAAGCGAAATATTTTAATAGCTTCCTAATTATTATAATAAAACAAAGAGATTTTATAATGACAATAAACATCACACCCACGTCATACAATATTTACTAAATCAAAATAAATCCGAATATACACAATAATTAATTAAAATGTCAAAACAGATTACACATTTCGGTTATGTAGTACAGCCCGGCCGTAACGGTGAAATTAGGTCCGAAAGGACGGATGGATTGATGGCGGCCGGTTACGGTTTGGCCGGTACTCGGTAGGCAATATGTAACGGTGTGATGGGAAGAAATTGGCCCGTGGTTTAATTTGAAAGGTGCTTTGTATATTTATGTGAGATACAATTAATACCCATTCTAATTTTGTTTTTTTTACAACTAATTAAAAAGGCAGGCAAGTCCTGCATGATTAGCCCTGTAACTACCCACAAACGGTAAACACATCCAAATTTGAAGTAAAGTACTACACGTCATTGAACTGCACTCACCTTAAGACATTAGTCGTTAAGCTTCATAATCCTTGGAAATTCGTTTTTAAGGGTGTTAAAATACAATACATACATTCAAGTTCAATTTATCAATAAAGTATATTAAAAAAATGATAATATACATAGACAGACATCAAATTCTCGGTATATATTATAACCACAACAGCGACAACCCTACCCAGTTCACGCGCCAATCTTCCAAAAACTGTAACTTTCACTGTATCTGAAATTTAACACTGAAACTGAAAACTTTCTAGTGAAAACTTGCGAAATTCGTCCAATCTCAACTCATAAACTATTCTGTTCGCGCGACGACCGACAAATTGACTTCCGGTGTGAGCGAGCCACATCCGCCGCGCCCGGAAGCGCCGCCATATTGGGCGAGCAAATAAAATGGCCGACGCAATTCAGCAAATGGCGCCATACGTTTTATTATAACCAATATTCAGATTTTTGGGAGTGGTGGCACTCCCTTATTAGATTTGTTTGCTTTGAATCCATTATTCACAATTTGAGAAAATTTTATCCATTGGCCTCGTGTGAATGGCGTGCTTGGAAAATACTGTTAGACGGTTCCTCATATTCAGAGGCGGTACTTCTATATTTACCGGCGTACTAATTAATAAACACTGTATATTTGTGATAGTTATTTAGTGTTTTGTCTTGCTTTGTTGAGTGACATTTACCGTCAGAGGACATGAGACAAAATATTTTCAACTAGGACGGACGAATACAGCGATTATTAGTAAGGCTAAACTATAGGTAGTTTAGTCGATCATATTCATTATTACTAAGAATGTGTTCTTCCATGTGAAGTCACTGACGTTTTTATAAATATAAAATTGTTTTAACTACTTCGGTGGCGTAGTTGTATTACGGTACGACTGCAATGATGAAGTCTCGGGTTCGACCCCCGGGTCGGGCAAAGTGGTATTGGATTTTTCTATTCAATATCAGCTTGGAGTCTGGAATTTGTTCCCGATATGACGATAGGCTCGCCCTCTATGACATCATGGGACGGAACACATAGGCGAAAAGTGGTGCTCTAATGCACCTCTGCCTACCCCTTCCCTCGAAGGGAGTAAAAGATAAAGGCTAGATGTATGATTGTTTGTTATATAAAATTGTTTTTGCTATCACAACAACCAACTATAAAAAAGTGACATTAAAACAACAATTAACAACAACAACAACAGTAACATTCGCGTAAACATAAGGAATCATTATATAAAAAAGTGATTACTTACTATTTCATTACTATCAAAAATTCGCGCGTTTTTATACTCCCAGAGTCGACGCATCTTCAGAGCGCGCTTTTGTATGTGTCCTTATAGTTTCCAACTGCATCGCGCTTTGCGTTTGAAAGGCATCGTAAGCGTACTTAAAAAAGTGTGTAAGCTCTAAGATACCTGTAGAATTAATTAAAAGCGACGGAGGTAAACGCTTTGACGTACGTTTTTTGCTCTGATTCGCACATTTGAACAAATATTTGCTTTAGTTCATATGCTGTAAGGCTTGCTCAGGTAGCGAAATGTACCGTTTGAAGTATTTCACTACCTCAGTGGCATTGTATTGCGGTACTACTACTGTGGAATTGGGTTCGAATCCCGGTTCAGATAAAGTGATGTTAAGTTTTTCGGTATTAGTTTCGAGGATAGAATTTGTAGGTATTAAATGTAGATTCATGACGATTCAAAAGAGCTTGAGAAAGACTATTTGAATAAAGAAAATTTTGAGTTTGAGTTTGAATAAGCTCGCCAGCTATTGGCTGCCTAACATAGCTGGTAAATTGTGGGTGTGATACAGCTCTGTCTACCCCTGAAAGGCGTGAGGCTCAGTACGAATTTAACTGGATATTTTGTATAACGAATAAAACTAAAAAGTCATGGATAATTTTGGTATCAGTGAGTACCATTAACAGGAGCATTACCATATATCTACAATTAATTTTATTATCAATCCGAATTCCAAAAGCTCGAATCTGTTAAAGGTTTCATAATCTTCTCAGTGTCTATATGTATTTCCAAACATCCAAATATCTTTTTTGGAACGAAGTTCCTTATCGCGCGTTGTGAAAGGGGGCGGGACGGAAAAGTTGTCACGACACTTTTTGCTATTATCTTACTAATATGAACCTTAAATACAATGCGTAGAAGCTATAATTCTTGAAACGAGTATATTTTTATTTATTTTATTTATTAAAGTCATTAAAACCATTTCTTACTAATCTAATATGAACCTTAAATACATTGCGTAGAAGCTATTTCCCCAGCGTTGGCACGGCACGAGTACAAAAGAATCGAACGTAACATTCATTTTCAAATTTTGTTGATTTATTCCTCTTTGGTTACTGACATTTATCAATAACAAGACTAAACGTGCTTTGCTCGCGTTTAAAAATCTACTTTATGTGGTAAGCGTAAGTTCGAATTTGTGATAAAAATGCTATGCAATAGCTTTACCGCGGCAATCTCCGAGTGCCACACGTATTTATTTGTTTTTTTCTCTAGAAACTAATGTATTGGAACGGAAATAGGAAAATATTTATATATTTATATATATACACACTCTGTTATATAAATAAAATTTTATTACAATTCCTTCACTAATTAATCGAAAGGAACTTCGTTCCATCCGGGTGTCCCTTGACACCTCTCATTGCTTTTTTTTTATTACTTTGAACGACGAGACGAGCATGCCGTTCACCTGATGGTAGGCGATACGACCACCCATAAACAGTAACAACACCATCCAGCACCTTGATTTACAAAGTACTGTGTGGCATTCCACTGCGCTCGTCATCCTGAGATATAAGATGTTAAGTCTCATTATGTCCAGTAGTTACTCTGGCTACAATGTCCTTCAAACCGAAACAAAACAGTACATGCGCACTGCTGCTTGGCGGTAGAAATAGACATTGCGGTGGTACCCACCCAGACGGACTCTTTATATGAGAGACCTACCACAAGTAATACAGACATTCGAGATAACACGATATATTGTAATGATTCGCTACGTATTGTCTACTATACCTTTTGAACAGCGCTCTATCCAACCATGAATCCGTGTTGAAAACTGATTAAAACTATTTTAATTTGGCGTAAAGTTTCGTGGAGTTGGTATTAGTGAAATTCTGTTACCAAAAGAATCGTTGGCTCATTGTTTATCCTACTTTCTTTATATTGGATGTTTCCTAGAAACAAATACGGCTGATTGATTTTGGATGTTTTATACGGACATGGCAAAGTGACCCACTGCACCTGATGTTAAGGGAAGTAGGGTCCAATTAAGTGTCAACTGACGAGAGATAATATCCCTCTATCCCATGTCCTATTGTGTACATTATTTTATATGTAACAGAAACTAATACGAAAAAGAAATTCTTCTGTGAAATCAGCATCAAAATTGGTTGAAAAATAACGCAGTTATTCATATTTGAAATATGGTTGTGAGCAAAAGTGGGAGCGTAGTGGGGATATCGCGTCATCTCTTTTGCACGCAAGCAGCGTTATGGCTGGCGACGCTCGGCGACGTCACATTCTGCTGTTTCCGTTATCTGACAGATGCCCCTTCCACGAAACTCAAAGCTTTATAACTCATTTATTATTGCTTGTATGTTCAAGATTCTTTTTGCTCTGGATTTTAGAAGACATATATTTTCAAATCAAATCAAATCAAATCATTTTATTTGCTGAATACAGGTTACATGCATGTTACAGTTGTTATGTCTTAAAAGTCATATAAACAGTTTTTTCTAAATTTATTATAAGATGATTATTGTTTAGCCACTTGATAATGTTGGATAATGATTTGTTAATTTCCTCTTCCTGACCACAAAAATTGTTACTTGTAAATAATGCCGTGCTATCATCTGCAAATAGAACCATAGGATGAGATATAGCATTTGGCAAGTCATTAATATACACCAGGAACAAAAACGGCCCCAATATACTTCCTTGGGGTACTCCATATTTAACCGTTCTAAGATCTGACAAGTACTTAGTTTCTGTGTTAGTTTTGGGGCACGTCCTTATAATTTCAGTATATTGTTGTCGTCCCCTAAGATATGATTTTATTAATTCCAATGCATTACCTCGTATTCCATATACTTCAAGTTTCTGAAGTAGTATGGTGTGGTCTACATGATCGAATGCCTTTGTCATGTCCATATATAAGGCCGTCACTTGTTTTTTACAGTCAAGACCTGTCAAAATAATCTTTAGGAATTGGTTCATTGCCATATTTATTTTGATAAATGTATTCAAAAAAAGTAGTCAATTACCCTATTATGCCTGTCTGCAACCGGATTTACACAGGCTGATCCCAGAACGCGAGACACTTACGTCAAGATCCAGTTACATAATTACGGTATTATCTACACAAGTAAATCTCGCGACAAGCTGTTATCTCTACATAGTATTAAACGAAGTTTGATTTAATTTAAAGTAAGTTTCTTTTTTCTTTTTGGAGCATTTAAATAAAATCTTGTATTTTAATTATTTTTTAGTTATTCACAATAAGCCCTTTCATTTGATACCCATATTGTAGGAGTGCGTATAAAATAACTAGTCCGCTATATTGGATTTAGAGAGGTCATTTTATTTTTTGTATTCTTCTCAGCAAACCCTTTCATTTGATACCCATATTATAGACGTGCCCAAAAAATAACTAGTCCATCATTTTGGGTTGGCCATATTGGATTCAGAATGACGTCACAGCTAACAATGCAATGTCAACCAAACTGAACGTGTATGCAAAATTTCAACACAATCGGTTGAGGGTAACTGCTTCAAAATTGACTTGCAAGATTCCACTCGAAGAAACATACATACATTGCAAGTTAAATAAAAGCTTGTAATAATTAAGACTTTTGTATAGTCCAGTCATATTAGACAAAAAAAACGTGCTGAGTTTGCATTAATTCCCTACAAGCTGGATTTTTGTACAGACCTTAAATACGTCATTACAAATGCTATGTCAAAAGTCCCCATCGATACCGCTTGTACGTTGATTTTTATCCGAGTTTAAAGGTCATAACTTTTCGGTTTTTGCGTATATCTCTGAAATGGTGGGAAAACCGGTAAATGAAAAAGAGAATGTTTAAAGATCGTAAAATTCTCTACAAAAAGGTATTAATATTTTTTCTTTATCTTGATGCACATTTCGGGCTTTTTAAGTTGCATATATTCCGGTCTCTAGGAATGATAAAGCATGAAATGTTCAGAATGTAGTGCACTAAAAAAGGGTTTTTGAAGTGTCATCCCCTTAATCAATAGACTATGAAAGTTACACACAAATAAATAAATGATTAAATACTAACCGAGACTTGGGATAAACATGAATATAATTGTTGGAATAAACGCAAATACCAGCGACCCATAGACAACTCACCAGTCAGCGTCGCATCACTATTTCTTAGCCCCATCTCTGTGTCTCTTTTGTCTATCATTGATGTAACGTTCGCTCTATTCAAATATACTTTATATAAAATCTAAATTACGTTATACTTGAATTAAAGTCTCTCAATGCTTTATTTATAGACACAATAATAAAAACCCTAAACATGAACTACCAAGCTGAATATTTTATTTCAACTTTCATCAAACTTTTAAACAAAATCAAATATTTATGTGCTTATATAAATTCAAATGGATTACAGTTGTAAATCGAAAAATTGTCTCGAAACTTTCAACTGAAACATTGATGAGTTTGAATAAATTATTCAAATAGAAATGTCAACGTAAGTCATCGAACTTAGGGCCTCTTTCACAATGTTTAATATAATTTTACCCGATAGTTAACGTATTAGACACCTTTTTTTTTCGCGGGGAAAAAACGCATTATCGCTACCACCACCGGGGGGTCAGTGGAATGGTTATGTTGGTTTCACCGGTCTTACGGCCCAATGTCGACACTCGGGAGTATAGCATCATCCGAGCGAGCATTAGACCGAGTCCCTAACCCTATATACAACCTACACCGGCATACCAACCAAAACCCGCGGTGGCCTTCTTCGGCGCATACGGGACGGCCCCGGGGTATCTTGTTGCACTAAGATAGCTGCACGGGACCGCCCCTGCGTAATGCCGCATTGCGGCTCTTCTCTAAATGAGGGGGTTAAGATGCCCCTGAACTCTAAAGGACGCCTATGGTGTCTACGACAACGGGAGACCGACTACCCGCATTGTCGTCCACCTCGAAGTCACTTAAATTGGAGTGAGCAGCCCCCCACTACTCGCCCCATGACTTTCTCCAAGCCCCATTTAGTCGCCTCTTACGACAGGCAGGGGATGCCGTGGCGGAATTCTCTAGATGCCCCCAGACCACAGAGCATCAGGCACCGGTCAGTCGTCCACCCGGCGCCTCCGTCGTCTCCTCTGGCTGCGGGCGGGATCGTTCTGCTCACGATCCCGCTCGGCGCTCTCCTTCCACGAGATGACGCACTCGCAGAAGGAGGACATCGCTCGCCATGACCTCCAGCCGCCGACCATAGCGGACACCACGGCCGGCAGCGAGAGGTCTCCGCCGACGACTGCTCTAAGATCCCAGGCTGGGCACTTCTTAAGAGTGTGTTGGACCGTGTCCTCACGGCCGTTGCCACAATGGTGGCACACGGCGGACTCTTCCTTTCCGATCCGACACAGAAACGAGCCAAAACACGCGTGGCCAGTCAGCACCTGTGGCAGACGGAATGTCGGCGCACCGTGGCACCTGTCAAACCTCAAGCCCACCCTCGGGCTCACCAGCCTGGTATGCCACTCCTCCACGGCGGCTCTGCGGATGGAGGCCAGTTGGGCTGTGACCTCCCTAACGTATTAGACACCTAGAGAAGTGAAGTGAACAACAAAATTTATGAAAATGACATATCTAACCGATAAGAACTTCTTCAGCTCACTATATTATTTAGTCTCTCACTATAAGTACGGGTTGTCTGGAAGAGATCGCTTTTTATCGATAAGACCGCCTATTGCTACACGTATTTTTTTTTATAATTCATAATTATATTCATTCTGCTGTATGTGGTGTAGAATAAAGTGTATAGAGCCAATGTTGTATGGGAGTGTGAGCTCTAGCGTTACGTAGCGTACTTAGATGGTAATAGTAATAAATTGTTACACGTACTGAATAAACAAAGGCGTACATAGCTTATATATGGCAGGCATGGTGTGTGGTTTTGGTTGGTATGCCGGTGTAGGTTGTATATAGGGTTAGGGACTCGGTCTAATGCTCGCTCGGATGATGCTATACTCCCGAGTGTCGACATTGGGCCGTAAGACCGGTGAAACCAACATAACCATTCCACTGACCCCCCGGTGGTGGTAGCGATAAAGCGTTTTTTCCCAGCGAAAAAAGAAAAAAAAAAGGCATGGTGTGATACAGCGTTCCCGCACAACTACCTACGTGCACTTACATAACTGCGCAAGTGTGTGTGTCCCTACATGTTCATTCATTCATAAGTCTATCGCAAGGATATTTAATTTCCATATTTTTTTGTTTTTCTATTTGGGTGTATAATTTACAGTAACTTTTGTTTTTGGTAATCTTATTTATTTCACGAGTAGTAATTATTGAACAGTCGCGTAAAGCCTAATTTAAACGTATCAATTATTGCTAGCAATAATCGTATGCAATTATTTCCTATATGTTCTTCAACGTGATCTATCTGTGAGCTAAAGTTCGTCGGAATCTTTTCAGTACTTGTTTACTTTTAACATATTTTTTTTTGTTACAAACCTTCCCATTATACTAATAGGATTCTGATACAATCTCCTAATTCTTAGCCAACAATTTGACTCGTCATTCTTTTAGTTCGTGTGTCGTGGTAAAAGCCGAGCTGTGTTCCCAGTTGATTGATTGATAACGGGAACTATAGGGAGCGTTCTACGCAATTTGCTCAAGGGAAGACGTCACGTGTCTAGCGAAATAGACTTAAATCGCTGTGGTATATTCACGCTGGTGTAGAGGGGTAGGCATGAGTGATGATATTTACCCAGTTTCGTCCCGGGATCGAATCCCGGGTCGGGCAAGGTGATATTGTGATTTTTCTCAGTATCAGCCTGGAGATTGTACTTTGCGCTAAATATGGCCATAGGATTACCCTCTATCACATCATGGGATGGAAAACACATTGCGAAAAGTGGTTGCCCTGGTTGCTCCTCTGTCTACCCGTATAAAGGCGCGATGCGTGTTTGTATTTGTTTTTTTTTAGTAAAAAGTGTGATACCTATTCCTTGTTCCAGATGAAGAGCTGGTGTTCCGGGACCGGTGGGGCGGGCTGACGCTGTTCAACGTCAAGAACTACACCACCAGGCTGCTGATGACCAACACCACTTTTGTGAGTGCTTCTAGAATATGATTACTGAATATAACGATATCTGACCAAGAGTAACTTAAATCAATGGTGTCTGCTATTTTTTTATGTGAGCTACTAGGTTCGAATCTCAAGGTAACATTTTACGGGATTTTTGTAACACAGTGGGATTCCTGGATTCCTTAGAGAAATTGACGTGATTCAACGGTCATAAATCCTAAGCCGAATCCTTTCTATAGCACCCATGAAATAATATATCGTGCCTATCCCAAGTTAGAGTGGGATAGCGGAAAATAGAAAGAGGATTCCTATGCTATTCCAGCATTAAAACCCATCAATCCTACATGAGTTGGAGAATTTGTCTTCCTGATATAACACATAATGTGTACTTACAATAAGTATTAGTAAATTGAAATCAAAAACTGTGATTACCGTAATTAATCTTAAGAAAGAAGCACAAAATAATGAGGATCACTCTCAAACACTAAGGTCATCAGATAACATGGCACTCAAGACTCCCCTGCACGGTAGTAGCTTCGTTGATAGTTCTTTTACTGTCCAAGCTGTTCGTCTCTGGAACGCACTGCCGGTGCCTATACGACGAGCTCCATCGCTGAGCAGCTTTAAGAGACAAGTGTTCACGTTCTATCTAAACGCAACATAAATTATTATTTATATTTTAATTCGTTTTATGCACATTTTTTTTTTTTATTTATCTATATTTATATCATTATAAATATAATATAATTTGTATATATTTATGTATTTTATAATTATGTATTATTATGTAAGTTTATTGGTAAATATAAGTACACCCACACTCCAAATTCTCCGTAGAAGTGATTTCATCCTATGGTTGTCTGGAAGAGATCGCTCTTAGCGATAAGACCGCCTATTGTTACACTAGCTATATCTAGCTAATAAGTATGCTGATTTCTTTGTATGTTAGTGGTGTAAAATAAAGTGTTGTCTATCTATCTATCTATCTAGGATATCTATTTAAAATATTTCTTCATTCACAAATGTTCTCAGCCTCGTTTTGAATACTTCTATTGATTGATATTCTTTTAATTTGGTAGATTATTGTATAGTTAACATAATCCATATAAGCACGCACACACGCGCAACTAATGCATTCACTTTTCACTGTACGTATTCCGTGATTCCGACCCATAATGTGATAGGGGGCAAACCTATCGCCATATCGGGCACAATTTCAGACTCCAGGCTAATACTGGAAAAAAAAACCCAAAATCACTTTTCCCGATCCGGGGATCAAACCCGAAACCTCAGAACCACAGTCGTACCTACAACTACGCCATCGAGGTAGTCCACGTACCCAGAATAATATAAGCGCAATAAACACAACACTAAATCAAAACAAACGATAGCGGAAATTTTGGTAATAATTCGAAACCACAACTACCCTAAAGTTTATCGATATTCCCGCAAGCCCTGAGACCCTCGGGCCCTGAATCGATAAGGGCTCAGGAGGCACACAATTGTATATTCAGCGGGAATAAACAAGATAAATATATTTCTTTACTCCATCCTGAGGCCGATAACTTGGATGCGAGGCGGCTGTTATACCGAAGCGAACTTGGTTTCGATTTATCTTCTAAGTAGCTTTTGCGCGCGGCTCCGCCCGCGTTGAAAAGCTAGTAGTTTTTCCGGGATAAAAAATTAGACGATAATATTTTTGTATAAAAATCTTGGACTTGATGGATGGTGTTGTGTTTGAGATCTAAAAAGATAAAAGGTAGTTTACATAAAATATGCGGTCTACGTAAAAGGCGATCTGTAGCAAAACAACATCTACCGGGACCACTAGTGTAGAAGTGTAAAAAAGATGTTGAGCGAAACGGAATGTAAAGAAAGTCTGTGAAAGAGTCAGAGTGTGTAAAAGAAAGCAAGTGAAAGAGATAGAGTGAAAGTAATATAAAGCTGGTGAGGAAGCGGTAGGCAGAGATGCAACCAGGGCATCGACTTTTCGCTATGTGTGGTCGATCCCATGGTGTGATAGGGGGCGAGCCTATCGCCATATCGAGCACAATTTCCAGACATGACTCCAACACACTTCACAAACCAACACAACAATCAATTTTCACATCTCAATTAACACAACTCAACCGACATGTCCAAAATATGACAGGACAAAATGGACCGAAAATCGTTCGGTGTCCAATGGCGGAATCACAAATTAATCCACCCGGACGCTGTCACGGGCTCAATTGACCGGCTACGTATAATCCGGTTTATTCCGGTCCGAAACACCGGGATTAAAGGCTCCAGTGATGGACATTTTTTCAAGCGGCCCTACTCTTTGTCGTTTATGACGAGATCATTAATGTATAATTTATTCCAGTACATACAGCTACTGCTGAAAGATGAAGTAATAATTATGATTTATTGTAAATGACAATTTTAACTGGTGTTTTGTTTGTTGTCATAAAATTTCATCTCGTGATCCCCAAAGAGGTAGGCACCGGCGCCACCAATCCACTTTTCTGTGCTTACATCCGTCCTATGATGTTATTTGTTATTCTGATATGGCAAATAAAAAAATAAAAATAAATCCTTTATTTGACTATTGTCCTAGGCCATCTAGGCCATCTAGGCAGTCATAGGTATGTGCACCTACAGATGAAAATTAAATGAAAACTAAAATATGGATAAGTTACATAAAAATAAGTAATATCCAAGGATAATGTCGACCAACGCAGGATAATATATTCTTTGCTGATCGGCACAATTATGCCGGTCTAATTGCTCCTTCACGTTTCCCTGAAAGGACCCCATACTGTTGTGGGGCTCCTTTTTCCGCACTTAGCCCGTAGAAAGTCGGGCCGTTGTGCGGAAAGGACCCCATATAATACTATTTATAACAAAAAGTTTTACTCCTCCAAGATGTCAAGATTCACGTCGGTGTAACAACGCCCTCGTAGATGTTAACACATAGATCCATATAGATTATCGAGATTTATTAGTTTGCGAACACAATCGTAAGACCTACGACACTCGATGTATCGATCCGGACGGCGCCATTTTGTATACAGTGTTGCCATGCTTAATGGTTTGTTTTGCTGGATTTTGTGGAAATTTGAATAAAAGTTGTGTTTGTTTTGGAAGGTATAAATTGGTTTTCTGTGACCTGGCGCCATGATGGCATCGTGTTTCAATTTCCACGCAATTTAATGCATGAAGAGATTTTTATTTGTAAGTTCTGAATGGTGTTGCAGTTTTGTAATAAGTTGGGACTTGTACCACTACTGTTTATGGGGTTATCTTTAAACGAGCGACTTGCTCGTCTCATCAAATAATAAGACTTATTCTATCTTTAAGAAAACTTTTTTGTGGAAAATGCTTTAATAAGTGTTTCCTATTTAAATGTATTATGGCTTGGTAATACATTTAAATTAAGTATCTTCTGTACGTACAGTCAGCCTAATAAACAGCTGAACAAATTCACGACTTCAAATCGTCTAAACGCTAACGTTAAGTTTAATTGAAACATTGTTTTTCCTTTTTGTGAGGTAAAGTAAATAAGTTTGTTTTACTTTTGTGAAGATTTTTTTATTGGTAAAAACACAAAAGTGTATGGGCGACTTAAAGTTCTGAATTTATTCAGCTAATTTATGGCTGACTGAACATAAGCTGATTTTTTTTTACCGTGCTTATCACAAAAACTATTTTTTATAATCAAAAAAATATTTCACTATTCGAAAACTTTATTACCTTTAAATGCTATAAACATTACCGCAGACGAGCCCGCGGACAAAACCTAGTATAACACAGCACTAAGTGACAAAACAAAAGCTAAACAAACAATAACGTAAAAACTATAAAAACATAAATAAAGGAGGATATTAAATGTTAACTTTATTTCCACTGGCAACACTAAGCGAACTGCGCTAACCACATTTGTAATAACAATAAAGCTATTATGACAACCTAACTGTGTGTACGAGCTTGACTAGTCGCATTAGTTGTTGGGAAATCTTTGTGTTGTTAGAAACTGTATTTACACTTTACCAGAAACGCTTCAGCGTGCAGTCAAATAATGTTGCAATAACAAGAAACCAATACACAATAACAATGGATAATATATTGATATTAAATACACACACGCCTACGCCATTTATACCACCGATAAGTGTAAGCAGATTGCAATTACATTTTTCGCCATATGCATTCCGTTCCAAGATATGATAGGAGACGAGCCTATCGCCATATCGGGTACAAATTCCAGTCTCCGGGCTGATACTGAGTAAAATAACGTAATAGCACCCAACCCGAAGTTCGAACCCGAGACAGTACAGCAGTCGTACCGTAATACTGCCGAGGCAGATACAAATAACACTGCAATATTTAATCTCCTTCTGAAATTACTATTATTTATTAAGACTAATTTCATATAATGCAACTAAATAATGGAAACAATTGTAATGACAAATCGGTGCGATTTTCTAAATGCATACAATTTACCGTAAAACAAAGGGCATTCGGGTTGCGGGTGTTGCGGCGCTAGAGTTGTGAGGTTGTACAACTGAATAATCATAAATAGTTTTTTTCTCATCTTGTTTCTCAACAAGCGCAGAGAAGCATCCCGCTGTGTTCTGCAATCTAAAGTTTTAGATTGTGTTTTTGTTTATGGGCTGTCGTTAGTTTTTTTTTATTGCTACTGAATGACGAGATGAGCATGCCACTCGCCCCACGTCCGTTCTCGCCGGTAGTGTTTAAGTACGACAATGATTTTCTTGCCATGGATATCAACGATGCTTGGTTCTAATTTTCATTTAATAACATTATTAATATCATTAAATAAATGTTTTAAACCATAAATTTGACGTGATCTTTCAAGATATTGAAGTTACAATACAATACAAATATTCTTTATTGTAACCATTTTAAAATAGAAAAACAATTAAAAATTATACAATTTCCTTAAATTTATGGTGCACAATGGGCGGCCTTATCGCTACAAGCGATCTCTTCCAGGCAACCTTTGTATGGAAAGAATCTAAAATCACACATAGATAGCGGTGTATAACAAGAAAAAGAAACAAACAAAAAGAGAAAATGAATCCTAATACATATATAATAATATTAAAATATACTAATATACATAATCATTAATTAATAAATACAGTGATATTTTACAATATGTCATGGAGAGATAGTGGTTTTTTACGAAATTCTTAAATATAGCTAAGGATTTCGCTTGTCTTATTTCTAGTGGCAAGGCATTCCAAAGTCGGACAGCTTGTACAGTGAAAGATCCGTCATAAAACTTAGAGGTATGAGTAGGTATTTTCATAAGAAGAGTGTTTGAGGAACGCAGGGACCGAGAGTGAGAAAGATGTAAAAATTCGAAACGTTCTATGAGATATTCAGGGGTAGTCGGGCTAAATAATATGTTATATAACAGAGTCAGAGTGTGCATATTCCGGCGAAGACGGATGGGTAACCACTTCAGCTTCTCGCGAAATTCAGATATATGGTCATAAAGGATTACAGCCGAAGGAGAAAGCCTTAAGGATATTACCAGCAGATTACAAAAAATTGCTAATCTAAAAAAAATACTTAACTGGCAACCCTCGCTAACAGAAAACAAAAACCTTTTTAAATGGCGCGTAAATCCACCGGTGCTCGTATTTATTAATTTAAAAAATGGCCGCCGATTTTTGTCGGAACAGTTGTTCATGACATTTCGCGCCGCGCCGTTTGTTTACCGAAGTCGCAATTAATGCCAAATGGTTTTAACAATCATTGATGATGGACGTTTTATGTATTTAAGGCACGTAAACTGTTTTGAAAGCTTTTAACGTTTGCGGTAATCTGTTGGTATTAAAAAGGGCGGGAAATGGTTTAGATAGATGAACGAAATGATGGAGTCTTTATATTGATGAAATACGGGCCGAGAAACATAAAAAAAACTAGGTATCCAGAGACATAATGTGCCTGTAAGAAGAGAGATATATTTATTTTTTTATTAAAAATATAAGCTACTTTAATACTAACTTCACCGAATCTGCTCTTCTATGCCGTCATGTCGTCAAAACTGTCTACAGCGTGGCACTACCACTAACACATTTAACAACTCATTATAGCACACTAAAACAACTTCTCATTATTAGGTCTCGGGTTCGAATCCCGGTTCGGTTAAAGTGATACCTATTGGATTTTTATTCTCAGTATCAGCTCGGAGTTTGAAATTTGTGCCCGATATGGCGATAAGCTCGTCTCCTATCATATCATAAGACGGAATACACACGGCAAATAGTGGGTGCACTGGTTGCACCTCCGCCTACCTAAAAGACGTGAGTGTGTGTGGGTGTGTTCATTATATTATATTCTTACTCAAGCTATTTTAGTTCCACCCAGCATCAGCGACTAATGATAACTCTATTTTCTAACAGAGGGAGCTAAATGCAGTAGACTTCAAGGTATCTGCAGATCTGAAGTTCGTACTTCTGATCTCTGACGTGCGGCCCGGCTGGAGACACGGCCGGCTGGCTAGGTACCACGTGTATGACGTCATAAACAGGTGAACTACTTATTGATTTCATAACAACTTCATTATCAGTATTATAATATCCTGTTTCTCTTCTGCACCTGCTTCCATTAATAAAGGGTTTAGACATTCCGTTTACCAACTTCTTCTCTGTATCCTATTCTTCTTCCTTTTCCATGGACGACGAAATCTAATTTAGTTGAGAAAGAGAATTAAGAATCCAATTTAGAAAGAAGACCTCCTTTTCAAGTCAATAAGTAAACAGTATCAATTAAAGAAATTGCTAGCATCTAGTCAAATGTTTTAAAGGCACTGTAAAAATAGATGTAAGGAAGCTCCAAAATCCTGTAAACAGAAACTATTAGCAACTACAAACTTTAATTATTAGATTATCTTCTCAATTTCCAGGAACAAAATCCCCATATCCCCAGTGGAGGATGACCGCACGGCGCCTCTACTGCAGTACGCGGAGTGGTCTCCCGTCGGCTCCAGTCTGGTGTTCGTGCACGACAACGACATCTATTACAAGCCAAGAGTGCTGAAAACGCTCGTCTGCAGAATCACTAAGAATGGTAGGATTTTCTGTTGTGGGTGCTCTACAGCAAGAGATTAATGCACCTAGCAAAGGGACTGGATGGAATCAAATTCGTCGTAATCATTATGATGGGTTACTAATAGTCGATTTCAAGAAATGACCCCATGCTACCTTCGGATTTAAAGCGATAATGCACCAACCAGAAATAAGTTTCTTTGAGATGCTTAGGTGCAAATTACTTGTTTCCATTAGTTTATTTTTTTCATGAAACCGACATTAAGGATTAGGGTATTTTATTAAAATCTTCCGTAAATTAGGTTCAGCAACTCCTAACAACCACACCAATTCCAGGCGTCCCAGGCGTGGTCTTCAACGGCGTGCCTGACTTCCTCTACGAGACAGAAGTGCTCCGGCTGGATAAGGCGCTGTGGTTCAGCCCGGATGGCCAGACGCTGATGTACATCACATACAACGACACACAAGTCCAACAGTACAAGTACCCGTGGTACGGGCTGGACCAACCTGAGCCGCCCGCGTATCCTACTATACGGACGTTGAGGTATCCGAAGGTGAGGTGTGTTATCTAATGTGTAGTACAGAAAACATCAACTTTAAATATCTACTTCGTAATAGAACAACGGAAGGTTTTCAGCCTTTTCTTGATCAATCTTTTCAAACCAAGCCGGAAAATAAGTCATAAGAATTAAATTTGATCGCACCGCTCACAGATTACTTGACACGGAGATAGCTATTCGGATTATTAATAACTCCATGTAATCAACTGCCATGGAAATTGGTTTATCAAATACCTGACTGCTAATAACTATTCTACCAGTTTCTCAAACTGTACTCTTATAAGCAGGTAAACACGAACAACCCCGTGGTGACAGTGTACGCGGTGAGCCTCAAGACGCCCAAATTCCTGTTCCCCAACGCGATCAACTTTGGAGCACCGGTCGACAAATGTGAGTCACGGTCATTTTACAACCCGAGACTATTAATAGACCTATTTGGAAACCTACCTGTGAAGTTAGTGTTGTAAAAAAATCGAGGATTATTAGAAAAGTCTTATTTAATGCATTTTTAGTAATTAGGATATATCTTGTTAATGATAGAACAGTCAACATGTAAGATTGCCACTTCAGAAATTCGCTACATGGCAGCTTTGTTGGTACATTTCACAATCAGTAACGCATTTCTAGCTTTTTAAATCAGAATATAAGTCAAAAGTTTAAAACTAGCGATATAAGTCAAGGGCAACTAACCATAGTGACAAAAGACTTCGCTTCCCAGCGTGGTACGTACGGTGGACGGAGTGGATGTCGGAGCGGCTGATCGTCACGCTGCTACTCAACCGGCCGCAGAACCTCTCCATCATCAGCGTCTGCAGCGCCGTGCATTACAACTGCCAAGAGGTAAAAGTAAATTGTCATTTTTAGGTTATAATGCTTCAAATCAGTTGTCTTTCTTGAACCGACACACAATAGTGCTTGCACTATGCTGTTTGCTGGCAGAAATTTATGTTTCTTTGTTGCCTACGCAGATGGACTCTCGCATGAAGAGTCCTAACTCTTCGCAAAACTCTTCTTTGTACTAAGTATAAATTATGTGAGCCTGTGTCATATTCCACGTCTCAAGTCATGTCTATGACTAGACTCCGTCCATACAACCTTTAGAAGTATACCCATAAGTTCCTATGTGCATTCCTCATGCTAGTCTTTTTCGCTCTGATATCATATTGATCGATACCTATTTTACGCGAAAGTATAGTCTCACTTTCCATCACCATAATCTGGCATAGAATGCTATTAATATTAGGTCCGCATGATAAAGTGTAAAAACAAAAAATAATTTGCTACAAAAATATTATTCACAGATCTACCGCGACGAATCCGACGGCACACGCTGGTCGGGGCTGGGCGCGGAGCCCGACGACGAGGAGTGCGGGTGGTGCGGCGGCCGCGCGGTGCTCGGCTCCCGCAGCGGAGTGTTCACCACCACGCCGCTGCGGGAGGGCGCCACCTCCTGGAGACATGCTGTGCGCGTCGGCACTGATGGACGCACCACGCTCACCATGGGGAACTATGAGATCAGCCAGCTATTGGGATGGGATGAGAGGAGGCAGTTTTTGTGAGTTGATTTTTTTAATAACTATTATTATCGGAATGAATTGGGCGAGTAAATATCTCGGCACAGGACTTAATAAATTGGAGTTTCTTCTCTAAATGTTCCAAAATTGAGTATAAACTAGAAAATTAGTGCTAGTTTATTTCCATACCAGCATCAGTACAATGAGGACGGTGCTAACCAAAATCTGGAGCTGATATGGCAATCAGTTCACCCTTTATCACAGCATGAGGCAAAAAATAAACTCTACGAAAAGGATATCCAATAGTTTTTCCTTTGCCTCCTTGTTGTTGATTGCAGTTAAAAGACGAGACGAGCATGTCGCTCGCCTGAAGGCAAGCGATATAACCGCCCATAAACAGTCGCAACATAATTTTGAATTTCTGCGTGACCCTCCACTGCACTCATCGCCCTGAGACATAAGAAGCTAAGTCTCATAATGCCCAGTAATTGTGCTGGCTATAATGTCTTAAAAACCGGACACTACAGTGCATAATACTTCTGCTTGCTGGTGGAAATAGACATTGTGGCGGTACCTATCCAGGCGGCCTCTTGCATACGAGACACCTACCACCAGTTATTTTCAATCATAACATAATTGATGATGAAATGAAATCGTTATGAAAAAATAGACTTACAGAGAATCAATGGTACAAATCCAAAGTTATGATGATAGTAATAGTGAATAGTGAGTGTGTGTAGATACGTGGTGGGCACGGCGGCGGGGCGCGCGGGCGAGCGGCACCTGTACCGCGTGCGCGCGCCGCGCGAGCCGGCCGCCTGGCCCGCGCCGCCCGCGCCGCCCGCCTGCCTCACCTGCCCCGGCGCGCCGCCGCCCGGGGCCGTGGCGGATGCGCTCAGCGACGACCCGGTGAGACAAACAACACACGAGATAACTATTAGCTATGTCAGTGCTTTCATAAATCTCATTTAACCACCGCGGAAATATCTTACAAGTTTATTTCAAAGCATCTTGAATACAAATTCTGCTTTTTTATCAAAGTTTCAGTTTAAACCAAGCTTTTAAGGCCCGCCGCGTGAATTAAGTGAAATTCTTGAATCAAATACATAAAATCAAATGATTAATATTTAATATTTTGTTTTCATAAATTAAGCAGAGAAACAACAACTAATTGCTAAGATAATCAATTTAGTTGCTGAAACCGCCAACTAATCAACTACGGATTGATGTGTATTTGGTGCACCAAATTAACAATATCATCGCATTGCCTAAAATATGTAGAGTTAAGAGACGCAACTGACCAGTACTTATTTATGCAGCCAGCCAACAGTATATATCTATATATATAAAAATTTCGTGTCACAGTGTTTGTTACCATACTCCTCCGAAACGGTTGAACCGATTTTAATGAAATTTTATATTCGCACTTGGTAGGTCTGAGAATAGGTTATTATCCATTTTTCCCTAAGTGATAAGGGTAGCCCACCCCAAAAAAAAGTTGTTTATTTTTCAGACAGAATTTTTTATTTTTTATGATTTGGTATTAAAAATAATAGTTTAAAAAAACAAAACCCAAGGCACACACCTCTGACTTTTCGAAGTTAAGTGTGTATTGTTTATCAATTATCGTTCGCTTTAACGGTGAAGGAAAACATCGTGAGGAAACCTGCATACCTGATAAGTTCTCTATAAGAATTTCGAAGATATGTGAAGTCTGCCAACCCGCACTAGGCCAGCGTGGTGGACTAAGGCCTAACCCCTCTCAGTAGTAGAGGAGGCCCGTGCTCAGCAGTGGGCAGTATATAATACAGGGCTGATTGCATTGCATTGCATTGCATTTATTTTAGTTTTTTTAGCTCTGTTCTACTATTGTCCAACAAATGTCACTAAAAAATAGATAAATTGTCAAAAATCTCATTTTGCAAATTGAATAATGGCATAATCTTATCAAATTAGTGTATTATTATCGGTCCTCGACAAACCTACAAAGTTTGAATAAAATCTGACCGTAAAAATCGCGCCTAAAGGGGTCGGAGTCGGAGTAGCAGAGTTACAAACATACATACAAACATACAAGTGAAGCTAATATAAAGCGTGTAAAAAATACATACAACCCTAAACTTTCTACCTTCTTCCATCATCCCCTGTTTTTTAATAGCGATATTATTAATTAAACAACTTTTCACGCAAAAACTACTGAACGGATTTCGATGAAGTTTGGCACACGGATAGATTATGTCATGGATTAACACATAGGCTACTTTTGTCCCGGGAAAATATAAAGCGGGACTTTTATCCCGGGAAAACTCATTCACGCGGGCGGAGCCGCGGGCAAAAGCTAGTTTTGTTATATATATGAGTCTAATATATTTCAATATTGTGTTATAATTCATTAATTGCTCCAGGACTATGTGAACTCGACGCTGTCACTCCCGTCGTGGCTGACGTCCACTGTGCTGCCGGACACGGAGCCAGACGAGAACGACACGCTGCCCACCGACTGTCTCTACAACCGCATCATCTTCAGCAAGAACTACTCTTACTTTGTCCAGGTCAATATCAACTACAGGTCAAAAAATAATTAATGCTTCTTCTTCATTACACCCCAATCTACTTCGTGAACTACAGAGTTCAGAAGAAGCACAGATACACTCACGCCTTTTATCCCCGAAGGTGTAGGCAGAGGCGTAACTAGTGCACCTACTTTTTGCCGTGGGTATTCCGTCCCATGACGTGATAGGGGGCGAGCCTATCGCCATATCGGGTACAAATTCCAGACTCCGGGCTGATACTGAATAGAAAAATCCAATACCACTTTGCCCGACCCGGGGGTCGAACCCGAGACTTCATCATTGCAGTCGTACCGTAATACAACTACGCCACTGAAGCAAGCAAAATAACTTTACAACAGGCCACATATTTTTGAAACAAATAGCTAATTTTATTGCTTTAACTGGTAGTCGAAGACAAATCATTTATTTTTCTTTACTAGGTAGGCGAAACTAGATCTGGCATAAAATGTGTCATATTATTACAGTCCTATGAGTGGCTTTAAGTCATGATGTTGATGCATGTGGGCAGGAGTGCCTGGGCCCGGGCCCGGCTCGCGCGCTGGTGCGTGACGCGCGCGGGGCGCGGCGCGCGGCGCTGTCGGACGCGCGCGCGCTGCGGCTGCAGTTCCAGGCGCTCGCGCTGCCGCAGGTCAAGGTCTTCCGCGTCGAGGTCAGTACTCACTACTCACTATTCACTATTCACCTACCAATCATTTTTTGCAATGCAATCAGCCCTGTTTTATACTACTGCACACTGCTGAGCACGGTCCTCCTCTACTACTGAGAGAGTTCAGGCCTTAGTCCACCACGCTGGCCTAGTGTTATTGTTCAGTTTTGCATAAATTATGAAGTTTGTGTTGTGCCAAATCTTATAGCTTTTAATTTTGCTGTTTTACAATGAAAACACTGTTTGTAGAAATATATAAGAAACCATTACTGATTCTTCTTTCACCTTTTTCTTCCCGCTCAAACATGAGATTGGCACTACACAAGCATCTTACACAAATCATTAATTTAGTTTGTAAAAACTTCGTCGTCGTAAGACCTTCCCTGCTTTATGTCAAACCCCTCTAAAAACCCGGATGAATCATAATTGAAAAATAACACTCAATTCCAATATGACTACCATGAATTTTTCTTATCGTAACAAAGTATATTTTCCAAAGGTTCAAGCGGAAAGAGAGGCGCGCGTGCGTCTCCTTCTGCCTCCTGGATTCAGAGAAAGTGACGATCTACCGCTGCCTCTAGTACTACATGTGTAAGTAACTTTGTGTCGTTGGGCTGCAATGTTTCATTGATCCTGTCGATTCCTGTGAATTCAAATATCATAATATAGAACAGATTTCACATTATGCCGGAATCTCGAGACAATTATAATTACTATCTTAGCAATAGATTTTGCTTAAAGGGAGAGTTCAAACCATAAAATGTAAACCATATTTTAAGTTGATGAAATAAATTATTATATCTTTATAAATCCAAATTTGTTTAAACAGAGTAAGAGATGGCATTTAATTTCCCTCCAATTAACTTTCGCAAAATGGTGTTGCTTCAATAACTAAGTACGTCAGAAGCTCTATTATAATGGACAGAATTAACCCTATCATGTATAAACATTATAATACTTCATAGCAGTAAAATTTTGCCTCCAGATCTGCGGAGCCAGGTGGACAGTTAGTGACGGAGCGTTGGCAGCCCAATTGGGGCTGGTATCTGGCCGCCACCAGGAACTTTATTGTGGCAGAGATCGACGCACGAGGCTCTGGCGGACAGGTAGGATTCATAGAGCTTATGCAGACGCGAACAAAATGCGTCGAAGACAGCCTTTAACACCAATAAACGTGATACAGTAGAATATTGTGTACTTTTACATAGATATGTGTCGTCTACGCTTATAAAATATCTTTTACTACTTTTAAATAATGAATAATGCTAATTTCGGCTCTTTTTATTTCAGGGTGAAGAATTAAGAACAGAGATTTACCAAAAACTTCTTTCTATTGACGTTGAAGACCAGATTGCAGTGCTATCGTAAGTATACGTACCAAATTTTATTCAGAAAAAATCAACGTACTATAGTGCTCTTCAAAATACGTGCGATGGAACTCAATCTGATTTGACTCTGATTCTAACACTAGGCATAATCTGACACCGATCCTGACAATGATAGTTTATTCACTGACTAACATCCACACCTTTAACCCTCCATCTTTTTAATTTGCTCTTTAACCTTTGACCCTTCCACGTTGATCTTTAAAGACGACTATATAGTGATTTTTTGTGGATGCAGTTGGTTGCGTGACAACTTGCGCATGGTGGACGGGTCGCGCGTGGGCGTGTGGGGGCGCGGGTACGGCGGGGGCGCGGCCGCCGCGCTCGCCGCCGCTGATACCAGGAATGTTACTGCGTGTGTGGCTGCTGTCGCACCGCTCACCGATCTACGATATCACAGTCAGTATCAAGTAGAGTAGTAGTTAATGACTAGGTGGGATGGGGTGAAGATCATGTATGCATGTCCTATTGTATTCATATCATGGTGATTTACCGTTTAGTCGTAACTCTTATATAAATTGATATTTAGACTCGTACTGGACGGAGCGTCGCGGCGGGTGGGGCGCGCGGTGGGCGGCGGTGCTGGCGGGCTCGGCCGCGTGGCGCCGCGCGCGCTTCCTGCCGCCGCGCCGCGTGCTCGTCGCGCACGCGCCCGCCGACCTGCGCCACCACGCGCACCACGCGCTCGCACTCGCGCGCGCGCTCACACAAGCCGACGCGCTCTACCACCACCAGGTACAACACTATAGCGCACGCGCCCGCCGACATGCGCCACCACGCGCACCACGCGCTCGCACTCGCGCGCGCGCTCACACAAGCCGACGCGCTCTACCACCACCAGGTACAACACTATAGCGCACGCGCCCGCCGACCTGCGCCACCACGCGCACCACGCGCTCGCACTCGCGCGCGCGCTCACACAAGCCGACGCGCTCTACCACCACCAGGTACAACACTATAGCGCACGCGCCCGCCGACATGCGCCACCACGCGCACCACGCGCTCGCACTCGCGCGCGCGCTCACACAAGCCGACGCGCTCTACCACCACCAGGTACAACACTATAGCGCACGCGCCCGCCGACCTGCGCCACCACGCGCACCACGCGCTCGCACTCGCGCGCGCGCTCACACAAGCCGACGCGCTCTACCACCACCAGGTACAACACTATAGCGCACGCGCCCGCCGACATGCGCCACCACGCGCACCACGCGCTCGCACTCGCGCGCGCGCTCACACAAGCCGACGCGCTCTACCACCACCAGGTACAACACTATAGCGCACGCGCCCGCCGACCTGCGCCACCACGCGCACCACGCGCTCGCACTCGCGCGCGCGCTCACACAAGCCGACGCGCTCTACCACCACCAGGTACAACACTATAGCGCACGCGCCCGCCGACATGCGCCACCACGCGCACCACGCGCTCGCACTCGCGCGCGCGCTCACACAAGCCGACGCGCTCTACCACCACCAGGTACAACACTATAGCGCACGCGCCCGCCGACCTGCGCCACCACGCGCACCACGCGCTCGCACTCGCGCGCGCGCTCACACAAGCCGACGCGCTCTACCACCACCAGGTACAACACTATAGCGCACGCGCCCGCCGACATGCGCCACCACGCGCACCACGCGCTCGCACTCGCGCGCGCGCTCACACAAGCCGACGCGCTCTACCACCACCAGGTACAACACTATAGCGCACGCGCCCGCCGACCTGCGCCACCACGCGCACCACGCGCTCGCACTCGCGCGCGCGCTCACACAAGCCGACGCGCTCTACCACCACCAGGTACAACACTATAGCGCACGCGCCCGCCGACATGCGCCACCACGCGCACCACGCGCTCGCACTCGCGCGCGCGCTCACACAAGCCGACGCGCTCTACCACCACCAGGTACAACACTATAGCGCACGCGCCCGCCGACCTGCGCCACCACGCGCACCACGCGCTCGCACTCGCGCGCGCGCTCACACAAGCCGACGCGCTCTACCACCACCAGGTACAACACTATAGCGCACGCGCCCGCCGACATGCGCCACCACGCGCACCACGCGCTCGCACTCGCGCGCGCGCTCACACAAGCCGACGCGCTCTACCACCACCAGGTACAACACTATAGCGCACGCGCCCGCCGACCTGCGCCACCACGCGCACCACGCGCTCGCACTCGCGCGCGCGCTCACACAAGCCGACGCGCTCTACCACCACCAGGTACAACACTATAGCGCACGCGCCCGCCGACATGCGCCACCACGCGCACCACGCGCTCGCACTCGCGCGCGCGCTCACACAAGCCGACGCGCTCTACCACCACCAGGTACAACACTATAGCGCACGCGCCCGCCGACCTGCGCCACCACGCGCACCACGCGCTCGCACTCGCGCGCGCGCTCACACAAGCCGACGCGCTCTACCACCACCAGGTACAACACTATAGCGCACGCGCCCGCCGACATGCGCCACCACGCGCACCACGCGCTCGCACTCGCGCGCGCGCTCACACAAGCCGACGCGCTCTACCACCACCAGGTACAACACTATAGCGCACGCGCCCGCCGACCTGCGCCACCACGCGCACCACGCGCTCGCACTCGCGCGCGCGCTCACACAAGCCGACGCGCTCTACCACCACCAGGTACAACACTATAGCGCACGCGCACGCGCCCGCCGACCTGCGCCACCACGCGCACCACGCGCTCGCACTCGCGCGCGCGCTCACACAAGCCGACGCGCTCTACCACCACCAGGTACAACACTATAGCGCACGCGCCCGCCGACCTGCGCCACCACGCGCACCACGCGCTCGCACTCGCGCGCGCGCTCACACAAGCCGACGCGCTCTACCACCACCAGGTACAACACTATAGCGCACGCGCACGCGCCCGCCGACCTGCGCCACCACGCGCACCACGCGCTCGCACTCGCGCGCGCGCTCACACAAGCCGACGCGCTCTACCACCACCAGGTACAACACTATAGCGCACGCGCCCGCCGACATGCGCCACCACGCGCACCACGCGCTCGCACTCGCGCGCGCGCTCACACAAGCCGACGCGCTCTACCACCACCAGGTACAACACTATAGCGCACGCGCCCGCCGACCTGCGCCACCACGCGCACCACGCGCTCGCACTCGCGCGCGCGCTCACACAAGCCGACGCGCTCTACCACCACCAGGTACAACACTATAGCGCACGCGCCCGCCGACATGCGCCACCACGCGCACCACGCGCTCGCACTCGCGCGCGCGCTCACACAAGCCGACGCGCTCTACCACCACCAGGTACAACACTATAGCGCACGCGCCCGCCGACCTGCGCCACCACGCGCACCACGCGCTCGCACTCGCGCGCGCGCTCACACAAGCCGACGCGCTCTACCACCACCAGGTACAACACTATAGCGCACGCGCCCGCCGACATGCGCCACCACGCGCACCACGCGCTCGCACTCGCGCGCGCGCTCACACAAGCCGACGCGCTCTACCACCACCAGGTACAACACTATAGCGCACGCGCCCGCCGACCTGCGCCACCACGCGCACCACGCGCTCGCACTCGCGCGCGCGCTCACACAAGCCGACGCGCTCTACCACCACCAGGTACAACACTATAGCGCACGCGCACGCGCCCGCCGACCTGCGCCACCACGCGCACCACGCGCTCGCACTCGCGCGCGCGCTCACACAAGCCGACGCGCTCTACCACCACCAGGTACAACACTATAGCGCACGCGCCCGCCGACCTGCGCCACCACGCGCACCACGCGCTCGCACTCGCGCGCGCGCTCACACAAGCCGACGCGCTCTACCACCACCAGGTACAACACTATAGCGCACGCGCACGCGCCCGCCGACCTGCGCCACCACGCGCACCACGCGCTCGCACTCGCGCGCGCGCTCACACAAGCCGACGCGCTCTACCACCACCAGGTACAACACTATAGCGCACGCGCCCGCCGACCTGCGCCACCACGCGCACCACGCGCTCGCACTCGCGCGCGCGCTCACACAAGCCGACGCGCTCTACCACCACCAGGTACAACACTATAGCGCACGCGCACGCGCCCGCCGACCTGCGCCACCACGCGCACCACGCGCTCGCACTCGCGCGCGCGCTCACACAAGCCGACGCGCTCTACCACCACCAGGTACAACACTATAGCGCACGCGCACGCGCCCGCCGACCTGCGCCACCACGCGCACCACGCGCTCGCACTCGCGCGCGCGCTCACACAAGCCGACGCGCTCTACCACCACCAGGTACAACACTATAGCGCACGCGCCCGCCGACCTGCGCCACCACGCGCACCACGCGCTCGCACTCGCGCGCGCGCTCACACAAGCCGACGCGCTCTACCACCACCAGGTACAACACTATAGCGCACGCGCCCGCCGACCTGCGCCACCACGCGCACCACGCGCTCGCACTCGCGCGCGCGCTCACACAAGCCGACGCGCTCTACCACCACCAGGTACAACACTATAGCGCACGCGCCCGCCGACCTGCGCCACCACGCGCACCACGCGCTCGCACTCGCGCGCGCGCTCACACAAGCCGACGCGCTCTACCACCACCAGGTACAACACTATAGCGCACGCGCCCGCCGACCTGCGCCACCACGCGCACCACGCGCTCGCACTCGCGCGCGCGCTCACACAAGCCGACGCGCTCTACCACCACCAGGTACAACACTATAGCTCACTCTCCGACGCTTTCTGCGATAAGAACAGGAAGCTATAAGTAAAGTGTTTTCCCAAATAATAAAAACGCATAACTTGTAGTCTCTACAAGAAATGTAGTATGGATACCATCTCTTATAACTAACCCCAAACTCTGCCTATTTTCCAGGTGTATCCAGACGAAGGGCACAACTTCGAACATTCCTCAATCCACCTTCACAAAACGCTGGAGCAATTCTTCGACGAGTGCTTCGGACCGGTGGAGGTGGCCGACTGGGACACGGGAGGGATGGGCGGCCTTTTCCCCTTCCGCGACTAGTGAACTGACCACTAGGCAGGAAACTACCACCGCTAGGGTTCGGCATAGTGTTTTGTGTCAAATCAGTGAATCTGTGTGTTAATTCTGCAGTCCCAGTGAAAGGTGGCGAAGAAACACCATAGACTATCAATGCTGTTAGTCTTTAGCCCTCGCCAAACTAAATAGAGCTGCCAGCATCAGTTATCGTCACGTAACGCCGTTTCTCTTCATACAAAAACAATCTGTTCAAAAAACTATCCCCAATTTTTTTGATCAAGGTGATAGTAGTAGTACAAGCGGCGTAAGAGACTATGGGTGACAGGAGTAGAAAGCGGGACAAGTAACTAACTTCAAACCAGATAAAAAGATTGGTGTTAGACGTCACGTAATTTGAAAATGGAACATTTTGGAAAAATAGTTTTGTGTAACGATTTAAATTCAGTTGTAATGTATCGTTAAAAAAAAGCACGAAATCATACAAAAGCAGACAAAGAACATATAGAAATGTACGGTCAAAATTGTCTAAATTCACTAGGACTTCAGAATTGCTATTGAAAACTACATACAAGCTTGCCACACTGTGCCATACACTGCAAAGCTTGCCTCTATGAGCCAATGTTTTTCGATAGATCATGAAGACAATGTAAACAAACTGAACTGGGAAATCAGACATTTATAAGTTTTATATAAGATTAAAACTAAATAGTGTTTCGCGACTATGTGCTTTGGCGCAATTTTGCAATGCGGCGCGCTGCGGCCCGATGCGGCTGTAGTATGCGCGAGCCTTTAAAGTACAACGTTAAATATTGCAGTTTTTTGAAAATAGTAGACTAGCTTAGTGCTGTGCTCGCCATTTTGGGATATCGGAAGTTACGATCCCAAATTCAAATCATAGCCTACCCAGGCGTATTCGAATATTAAGGTTCGTTTACATTGTCCAAAATGTCTATTGTAAACTAGAGTAAAGAAAAAAGTCTCTTAAATGGATATATCATCACGAAAATAAATAAAATTTAAATATAAAACAAAGGTTTAAAAACATGACATCATAATATTTGGCACTACTAGCTTTACTGCGTTAGGCTAAAACACTTCAAAAACAAAATGGCTACTTAAAAAAATGAGATTGAAATGGAATATCAAACATACAAAATGTTTATAATTAAAAGAGTTTACCTTTGCATTATTATCTTTGTCATTGACGAAGTGACATAAATAATATTTCATACAAATTGAAAATACGAAATGAAATATTTGAAAGAAAATAAAAGAACTCTAGTATATTATTTACAAGGTATTACCAAATTTAAAATGTATTATACCAAAAAAATACCAAAATGTGTTTAGGATGTTGTATTAGTTTCAAATAGGGGACCTTAGGACCCCGTGTTAATTTTTATTCAATTCTAGTCAACCAAGAATACTGTTATAATGTTCCTACGACTTTTGGCATTTGCAGACCAATTTTCTCTTAACCCTTTATCTTTAAATGTCATAAGTATTCCTTATAATGCAAAGATAATAATATGTACTTTTGCCGGCGGTATATGGACATGAGGGTTAGCTGTAGAATAGTAATTTATTTTGGTTCTTTCGCACTATGGTTTTCATTCTTATGTCTCTTAAGGGATCAGTGATAATTATGCCTGTTAATGTTTCCACCTAAAGAGTTGGTTTAGTTCATGCCCATATTTACCGATAATACTGATTTTGAGAAATTAAGGCCTGAGCTCTATCTTAATTGCGACCCTCTCTCCCGTCGCCACTGATTCGGAATATGACAGAATAAAAAAAATAAGAGGGAATCCACTCATATGGGAAAATTTCTTATGATTATTGTAAGAGATGATATTTTAGAATGTAACGTATGAAAATTTTATCTTAACGTTTCTATATCGCTTTCAGTGTCATATTCGAAGAAATGTAGCTTTAAAAAAACTACTTAGACATTCGTCAACTCTTTATTAGTTTGACTATCTAGTCGGTAATCTAGTCTCTAGTCGGTATTTCTTGGCTGTTAAATAGAATGACAGATTGAAGTGCGTTCCGTTTTGCGTAAACTAAACTTCATTCATTTAAATCTATGAGAAATTATTTCCTCTATTTTGTTAATAAATGTTAAAGACGGATATGTTAAAAATGTTCAATCGATGTTGAGACTAAAATTATATGAAAATGTGATAGGTGTTTTTAATTGTATATTAAAGTAATTGATTGAATTTAAATGGTAATCGACTGTGTAAAATTTTCATTTAGTTATAGTGGATTAATGGGATATTTTAAAATGTAGGCATATTCCTACGTTTGTCCAACGGTATTTTTGTAATAGGTATAAAACAAAATATATTAATGTGCGTTAAAAAGTTACAAGTTATTTGTTGTTTTCCTGCATTTTTATCACTGTTATTTGTACTTCTTTTATCTTTACTAAGTTAAGTCATATCGACACAAGAACGCCACGTTTGACGTTCATATTTCGTCTTGCAGCATACATTGTACTGTACTGTACCTTCGTAATAATAATTTTGTCATTATCATAGTTCTCGTATGCAATACATAAATCTCATGCATAAAAAGAAGTTAAAAAATATACTGTAATAGTTGTGCATAATTAATTTTCCTCGATAAATTTATTTTCAATATAATATATAGTATCATATTTCCTTCTGTGGACCTCTAGTCAAGCTAGAAACAGTTATTTTTGAAGTTATTCGTTACAATAGTAGTTTTGATAGTAACTTGTAACTTTTTAGATATAGTTAAATAGATGAGTGGTAAAAACAATACTATGAAATATGTATTAATCTGATGCCATCAACAAAATAATATATCTAGTTTTAGGAAGCAAAACACATTTACTTATATACAGTTACATAGTGCGAGCTGAGATGATCAGTTGCCAGTGCAGCTACTCTCGTGTTATAACCTCAGTGAACGACAATGAAATACGATTATATTTATTTTTATTGCTTTTACTAACTACTGGCCCTTTCCTAGCCCGCAACCAAACAACTAATACTTAGGTGCCTGGCGTTAGTAACTTCTTTGCCAGGCAGTTATTACCAACTCGAGTTACGTTATTGAAATTAAACGGAAAAGTTATGTACCTACACTAAGCTTAAGAAGACGCACTGTGTAACTAATTCATCAAATTAATGTTTTACTTTTAATAAAACTTAGTGCCTGGCCAGATAAAATATGATAATACTCTAAAATATCAAAAAATTGATCCACGTTAAATTATAATTAGAAAAAAAATTTATGAAAGAATAAAATATGTTGATGGTTAAAGATCTCTAGAATTCCTTGTTGAGAAATCCCCGAGTTCAAATATAATAAATGGAAATTTAAAGAGTAAAGTGATAGCTGTGAATGTTGTCTATGTTTTATGAACGCTCAGTGGGAGAATGTATAATATATTGTTTATTTACGTTGAGATGTTTTTTTAAAAAATACATAGTGTAAAAATATTACTTGTTTTATTTTCCCTGTGTACAGGGCCACGTCGACCCAAGAAAGCGCCTGTGTGCGAAATATATAAAGCGCCTCTGATTTTTATCGTCCTGTTTCGACGTACGTAAAAGTACAACGATCCTGCAGGAAAGGCCTTATTCCGCGAGGGGGGGGGTGCACAAGAGTGGTTCGCTTAGTGCATCTCATCCTGATTCCGGCGCCACGATGAGAAGTATACAGAGTGTGGGCGAGGAAGGCGAAATCCGAAACTATGAGGAATAGCAAACTGTATCCTTACATCATTAGATAGTTTCGCTAATAAGATTAAAATTCTGAGAAGTACCTAATGACTTACGGCAAACTAAAGAAAAGAGCTCATTTTTAACAAATAGATACTTTTTATTTTTCCTATTTTACCCACCAGTAAAGAACCTTGTTTGTAATGATGGTCATTGTTTTCAATACATTGCTGGATTCGACATTTCCTGCAATTACAATATTATGAAGGTTATTAACCATTTCTTGGAGTCTGTTGATAATAAACTCTTTCCTTTGGTTTGGCGTTACATGTCATTACTTCCCAGAATTTGATCCTTATTAGCGACACTATGGAATGGTTTAACGATACAGTGTATTTTTCTTTTGTCAAACTCAACAGGTTTGATTCTTGGCAAGGAATATTGACACACACACACATACACTGACGCCTTTTATCCCAGAAGGGGTAAGCAGAGGCGCGACTATCAATCAATCAATCAAATCAGCCCATCTTCACCCACTGTTGGGTATAGGCCTCATCTCCTTCACGCCACTCTTTCCGGTTCTGTGCGCGCCTCATCCACTGCTTGCCGGCACACCTTACGATGTCATCTGGCTGGTCTGCCTCTCTCTCTGTGGCCGTTCCTCGGATACCACTCGGTAAGTGTCTTGGTCCACCTGTTGTCGTCCCGTCTAGCCAAGTGAGCCGCCCATCTCCACTTCAGCTTGGCGATGAGTGTGCCTACGTCTTCAACTTTAGTGCGTCGTCGAATTTCTACGTTTGGCACACGATCTACCAAGTGAATACCTAGCATGGCCCGTTCCATGGCTCGCTGAGCTACGCAGATCTTATATAAATGTGTTACAGTGAGGAGCCATGTTTCGCCTCCATAGGCAGCACACACTGGTTATAAACCTTGGTCTTCAGGCGCAACCAGTGCACCAACTTTTCGCCGTGCGTTTTCCGTCCCATGATGTGATAGGAGGAAGCCTATCGCCATATCGGGCACAAATTTGAGAATCCGGGCTGATACTGAATTTAAAACCTAATATCAAAATTTCCCGACACCTTTGAGCATTTTTCGCTAGTCCTTATAGTTTCGGATTGCGCCCTCCACGCCCACTTGGAAGTTGGAAAATTTGATTAAGCATTAATTTTTCGAATACTTTACTTAAGGCTGGTAAAATAGAAATAGGCCTATAATTAGAGGGTGTGTTAGAGCAACCTGATTTAAAAATTGGTATTACTTTACTAATCTTCATAAGATCAGGGAATACGCCGTCTCTTATACACAGTGCCGGATTAACTACGTAGCAAGAGTAGCAATTGCTACGGGCCCCGCGCGAAAGGGGGCCCCGCATGTTTAAACCCACTCATCTCTGCCTAAGCGTAATTTTTTGAGTGAAACTTGTTAAGATGTGGTACGTTGAATTTTTTTGATGTCACAAAACAAGACACTCGATACCCGATTATTTCCTTGGCGTAAATAATTTAAATAATATCATACAGTAAACGCACAAGTTCTACAAAAAGTTGCTTGTATAAACGTGAAGAATTTCAGTCGGCCTGATAATCAGCTCTACAAAAAGTCTGCCGCATATGCAAGCACCCTTACCCGACACTTAGTGTGGATGTGTAGCAGAATTGAAATGGCTCGATTTAAATTGTTAAAATTATCTATTGATTTGTGAAGTTAACAGTCTACATTATTTTTAGTATAATTTAGTAACCATATACCAAAAATCTATTTTCTAGAATATAAGTATATTGAGTTATAGAAGTTAACACTAAAAAAAATTTTTATTACTTCAAGAGAGATTTCCTCCAATTTAATTTTTCATAAACATTTCGTAATCCTGATATAGAAGGATCATTACCAAATGCATAAAAAGCAATGCATTCCATAAACTATTTCCAGAACAAAAGAAGTTTAAATTCTAGACGCGAGAGTCTCACGCGTGTTTTTTTTAAACTAATGATAGGTATCCTATCCCTTGTCGGTACAATGGGCACCCGGCCAATGCAAATTATTTGTGATCGAAGTTGGTAACACTGAAAAATTTACCGGGGATTCCCTGACATTCCCATTGAGAATCGTAACAAAAAATCCGCCAATTAAAATAGAGTTGTTTTAGCTAGCAACCAATAAGAACTTGATGAATATTTTATTTTGTAAGTTTTAATCTTTCTATGTGTAAACATGATGTGAGCCATTTATGAAAGAGGTTCGTTTTAGTTCTGTGTTATTAATTGATTTTTGCCGATCGCAGTGTTGTGGATGAAATGAGTTAAGGAACACTATGAGTCAAGAACGTCTAAATTATCTCGCTTTGATGAATATAGAATATGATTTGCTCAGAGAAATTGATACGAATAGTATTATTTTTAAATTTGCCCACATGAAATGTAGAAAAGTTACTTTGTAAAAGTTTAAAAAATAATAAGGAAACAGATAAATAAATATAAAATATAAACATTATTTAAAGTACACCATTGATAAAATATAACATTAGCTATTCTTCAAAATATAATATACTTTGTATTAAATATAAACTTTGAAATATGTATTGAAAAAAATATAGTAGTATCATCAGTTTTCAATTGTTAGTTTCCTGTCGAAATTATTCTAAATTGCCAGGAAATCTCATCTCAGGCTTTTTGTAATTGTCCGAGCCTAACAGCGCCTATAGTAATTTACTACACTATTCATTACCCACAAAATTGTAACCTATAGATAGTAAATAAATGTATAGAGTATTGAATTGTATTTTTACCACTCTATACTTAAGAACCCATAGCAGATCAAGGGCTTTTTGAAAGAATTTGCTACGGGCCCCGCGCTTGCTTAATCCGGCACTGCTTATACAGCAGTTACAAAATATCTGAAATGATTGGGGCAATGCTTACTATTACTGACTGCAACGCTTTAACAGACAAACCCCAAAGATCTTCAGTGCTCTTCAAGTTTAAGCTCTTAAATACTTTTATAATATCGTAATGAGTAACAGATTCAAACTTGAAATTTGGAATTGATAATTCTAGATTTTTTTTAAGAACGATTCAGCTGCATCTGGTGAGGATGGCAGACATTTTGTGGTCTCAAAAGGTATGTTAGAAAAAATAATTCAAAATGATTAGCAATATTAAAGACACATAGACAAGCAAGTTTCAAAATGGTCAAAATGTATGGAATATCACAGAATAAATAACTTCAATTTATTCTGTGTGGAATATAGCAACAAGTCCAAGCAAGTCTCTTTTTTTTTTTTTTTTTTTTTTTTTTTTTTTAGTTTTGGCGGGAACTTGGAAGTGTCATGAGGTGCTCTTGTTTTAATTCATTATTTTGGTGATACTTAGTGTTATATTGCATAATTATGGTGGTATATTATCCAATATAGTTCTATTAAAGGGCTCAAATGAAGTGAATTGAAATACCTGTGCTAGTCAAGTGTTTGTTTTGTTGCCGCCAAAACTCCTCGATAAAGTCTTGGTAAGGTAGCCACTGCTTTACTTCGACATAGTACTACTACTACTGAGGATAACAAATAAACAATATTATATATGTAACTTCCAAAAACTTTGACACTGGCAGATGCGCAAACCGCGCCTTGCCAAAGAGAAAAAAAAAAAAAAAAAAAAAAAAAGTCTCTTTTTTGACGTATGGTATCGTCTAATGCGTTAGCTTACCTACTCGGTACTATGGAGGGTAGAAGTAAGGAGGACCGTCTTGTATGGGGGATTAGTCGAAAAAGTGTCCACTTGTAAACAGCAAATTATTGTTCGAAATCTCACCTTTTTTTTTTTTTTTTTTTTTTGGCCCTACCGGCCAGTAGCCTGACGCGAGTCGGTTTTTCTGGCCACACCGGACTTTCGGGTGAACGCTTTAGGCGCTCGCAACCCTTGATTTAAGTAACCATGCTGAGGGCAACTCACTAACGGGTTACGAACCTCGGCTCAGGACGGTCACTGGGAGAGGATGAGACATCAACGATTAGTGGGGAAGGTTGGTGTTTAACCTAATCCTATCCATTTATTTCGTCGGCACGCGGGCCGGAACTGTTAGGAGGGTCGGGAGGGCGACGGGGAACGCGGCGAGGTCCTCGGCGGCGAGGACGGAACTGCGGTCGTGTGGAGTGTAGGAGTTTTAGGAACTCGTTCTTACTGCGAATGGCCAGAGTGATATCGTCCTCTGGATCGGTTAGGACTGAACGCGGCCGTCTCCATTTGGCGCGGTCGAATGGAGTGTATATTGACGCTTTGCGGACTAACGTATTTGGGTGAAATCTCACCGAAATAGCGCTAGTGTAGCAAGTGGAAATGATATGAACTTAGCAGTTATAAACAGAGTGAAGTGTGCTGGGTTGAAAAATTTAATATTTTTCGTGACTTGTGTAGTTAAAAAATATGCAGTATTTAAAATCTGAACTATTTACGTAGTCAAATGTAATTTAGTAAAGTTTCTTTCCTTTTTAATTTAGTATCCTACTCTTATAGTTTATGGGGCTGTTTTTAAAATCTTTCCACTTGCTACTATGGCGCCACCTTAATTGGCTCCCTTTCAGCGGACACTTTTTAATACACTTAGTTGGTCCTCCTTACTTCTACCCTCCATACTCGGTACGAATACTATACGTTAATGCTTAAACTCGTGCTAGGGTTATAGGTGTCAAATCTCATAATGGCCGATAACTTTCGGTATGGTTTACTGGTGGTAGGTCTCTCATATGTAAGTCCGTCTGGGTAGGTACCACCGCAATGTCTATTTCTACCGCCAAGAAGCAGTGTGCATGCACTATTGTGATTCGGTTTGAAGGACATTGTAGTCAGTGTAACTACTGGACATAATGAGACTTAACATCTTATGTCTCAGGATGACGAGCGCAGTGGAATGCCACACAGTACTTTGTAGCTCAAGGTGCTGGATGGTGTTGCTACTGTTTATGGGTGGTCGTATCGCTTACCATCAGGCGAACGGCATGCTCGTCTCGTCATTCAATGCCATAAAAAATAAAATAAAATAATGTAGCTCTTATCCTATAAAAAACCAATAGTATAGTAGCTCCACGTTAGGCGCCACTGCAGCGTCACGGATTTAATTAATGGAAATCTGAAGAAATGTGGAGTTCTAATTTTTTATAATTAGATTGTCCTACATATGACGCTATAAATTCCTAGGGACTTAGGGACTTTTGTTATAAAATAAAACTACGCTTGTCGTGGTGTTTGAAAGCCAACTGCCATATTTTATCTTTTTTATACCAACCATAAACAGTGGACCATAGACTAGACTAAATATATAAAGGATGACATTCTGTTACACATTTATATCACATTTTAGATATATAATATAATACCCTCACTATATCTAAAATTACTTTAAAAAATCTTTAACATTACACATTACTTACATTCAAACCTAATGTTTTTATAAAATTGTAATGCTTTTTAGGACACAAAGCCTTGGTAAACACATCGGCTGGCATTTCAGATGTCTGAATATACTGAAACTTAACAATTTTATTTGAAACACACTCTCTACAAAAATGATACTTTACATCTATGTGTTTTGAATTCTTGTGAAACAATGGATTTTCTGATAATCTTTGGGCACTCTGGTTGTCATTATATAACCTAATAGTATTTTTTTTTTTTTTTTTTTTCGGTAGGCGATCCTGCAGTCAACACCGGGGGAAACCTGCGAATGGGATACTGGAGTCCCCCGGCTTGACGACTGCAGGGGCCTGGGAAGGATGTAGAATAGGATGATGGAGGGAAAGGTGGGGAATGGAGAAAGGTTCTTAGGATGGGTGGAAAGGAAAAGGGTGCCAGGAAATGTTCGCGGGCCCTTTTAGGCCTCAATGTGTTATACAACCAAGAGGTATACACACTGACTGTGTGCCTCGGCCCGCGACTAATGTTCCCCCGCGCATGGGCGTGCATTGGGTGTGAAGACCCAAAGCACAAGAATTGCCTCGGGGGGCAACCTAATAGTATACATATTAGCAGTAATTTCAAATTGTAAATTTCTTAGATATAAGGCCTCCTTGCATGCCTCAGACATTCCCATATATTCAGCTTCAGTGCTAGATAAAGCTATAGTTTTCTGTTTTTTACATTCCCATGAAATTACACCATTAGACAAGACAAAACAATATCCAGTATATGACCGCCTATCAATTTTATTGTTAGCCCAGTCTGCATCTACAAATCCTTTAATTTCTGAATTGCCATCTTCAAAATAACTTATACCAAAATTTTTTGTTTTCTTTAAATACCTAAGCACTCTTTTTGCATATCCCCAATGCTCATGTGTATGACAATTATTAAACTGACTTAAATAATTTACACAAAATGTTATATCTGGTCTGGTTAGGACAGATAAATACATGAGACTACCAATCAACTGCTGGTAAGGTAAGTTATTAACATTAGAACCTTTAGTTATATTTAGTTTACAATCCATTGGAGTATCAATAGTTTTACACTCTGTCATTTGAAATCTTTCTAACAATTGATCAATATAACTCTCTTGACTTAAAGTAACAGAACACTTATTTTCACTGAAGTTTACATTCATTCCTAAACACTGTTTCACTATTCCTAAATCTTTAATATTAAATTGACTTGATAATACATCTTTAAGCTTTTTAACCTCAGTATTGTCATTTGAAAATATAAAGAAATCGTCAACATAAACTGTTACAATGGTTATACATTTATCAATATTTTTAATATACATACATGGTTCTAACTGTGACCGTTTATATCCATTATCTTGTAAACAAACATCAACCTTTTTATTCCAGGCTCTGGATGCCTGTTTTAGGCCATAAATGGCCTTTTTTAATCTTAAAACTTTATTTCCATTTACATCACAATTAAAACAATCTGGTGTTTGCATATAAATTGTCTCCTCTAAATTGCCATTTAAGAAGGCAGTTTTTACATCTAAATGACTTACAGTTAATTTTAACTTCACTGACAATGCAAATAGTAATCGAAGAGTTGTATGTCGCACTACAGGGGAAAAAGTCTCTGTGTAGTCTACACCCTTTTTCTGAGAAAAGCCCTTGGCTACAAGTCTAGCGCGATAACGAACTTTATTGTCACAGTCATATTTTTTACGCAACACCCACTTGCACTGCACTATTGTCCCATGATCAGGAGCATTTACAAGCTCCCATGCATCATTTTCATTAAAGCTTCTTAACTCCTCCTGTACAGCCTCTAGCCATTGCTGCCGTTCTGTCCCTCTCAGAGCCTCCTCAAGAGTCAGATCACCAACATTTTCCACACACACCATGCCACCAAAACCATAGTAGTCCGGTTGATGTCTAACACGCTTTGACACCTGCAAAGTCCCCTGTGCCACATTATCTGCATTATATGTATCATAGAAGCTGTCACTGTCACTTGCTGACTCACTGGGAACATATGTAACATCATTGACATCATCTTCGCCATCTGTGCTACTTGACTGACTATCATCTGGCTTGTCACTAGTCTCTGCATCCAGTTGCTGATTGTCCTGCATTACCGTCATTGTCAAATTTTCATCAGCTTTCTCCATGATGATCACGTCTCTAGATATAACTATTTCCTGACTATCTGGATCATACAATCGATAACCTTTCGTATTTTCAGAATATCCAACCAGTGACATCCGAGTTGCTTTCTTATCCCACTTTCTGCGTTTTTGTTTTGGGATGTGTACCATTGCTGGACTGCCAAAAATCCGTAAATGACTAATATCTGGCTTTTTACCTGTCCACTTTTCGTAGGGGGTTGTGTTCTGGCCTAGTGCTGATGCTGGTGACCTATTTTTCAAATATACTGCAGTATTAACTGCTTCCGCCCAAAACTTTTTATCGAGTTGAGCATCAAATAATAAGCATCGTGCTTTCTCTATTATAGAACGATTGTATCTTTCGGACACACCATTTTGTTCTGGAGTATACGCATTTGACTTCTGATGCACTATGCCACAACCTCTTAAGTAGCTCTCCATTTCAGCTGAACAGAATTCACCACCGTTATCAGACCTCAAGACTTTAATTTTCTTTGATTGCTGATTTTCAACCAGCTTCTGGAACTCTTTGAAATACTTAAATGTTTGGTGTTTTGACTGGAGAAAGTACACAAAACACATTCTGCTATAGTCATCTACAAATATAAGGAAATATGTATTATTTCCAAGCGACTTATTCTCCATGGGTCCACACAAGTCGGTGTGAATCAATTCCAAAACTTCACAACTTTTGCTTGCACTCAGAGGGAAAGGTACCCTGGCCTGTTTACCCTCGCAGCATACTGTACAGTTGGATTTGTCTGATCTGTCACCATTGTCTTGGAATGACACACCCTCAACTATTCCATTCTTTTTCATTTTGCTTAGGTCATTAGCATTGATATGACCTAGCCTTCTGTGCCATGTTTTACTTGAAGTTGTTACTGTCGCCGCTATTAGTTGTTGAGACTTCACTGTGTTTAATCTGTAAACTTCATTATCTAACCTTGCCTCACCAATACATATGTTTTTAGCGTTATAAATAAAACATCCTTGCTGATTGAATACCACTCTGTTGCCACTCGAGATGATTCTGCTCACTGACAATAAGTTTGTGGTGAGATGCGGCACACACAAAACATTGTTGACGCTTACTTTATACTGCTTATTTCCAACTGCAGTCATAATCTGTAAGTCTCCTGAACATACGACATCCACGATTGAATTATTTGCCACAATAATCTGTTTCGTTTTCGGTTCGTACGAAACATTGGACAGCATGCTTGCATTAGACACTAAATGAGTACTGGCACCTGAATCGACGTACCAATCGTTTTGGCTAAATTCACTGGTCAAAAACACTGCACTGAATGCATTCGTATTCGGCTTATTTTCTTCTGGACACTGATTTTTGTAATGTCCGACTTGTTTACATTTGTAGCAACGGATAAATTTTTGCGATTTGACGTTTCCACTGACACTGACAGATGACTGTGGTTCACTATTTCCGTTGCTGCCAGTGTTGCCACTATATTTCGAAAACGTTTTATTGCTACCGACATTTCGTTTCCGAAAATTTTTAGCCACAAATGCGTTTTCTGTTTTAACCTCAAAATCTGTACTCATGTCCAATAACTTAGTTTTTATAGAATCCGCACTAATACTCATGCCTGAGTGCTCAATGGCCATGATCATCGGGCTAAACTTCTCCGGAAGTCCCGCCAACAGCAATGAGCCAACCCACTCATCATTTATCTCGAAACCCGTACTTTTTAATTTCTGCGCCGTTTCTACTAACTGCGTTACATACGCCGTCATAGACTCGCTTGCTTCTAAGCGAATTGATATTAATGTTCTCAATAAGTTGATCTTGCGTGTGTAACCGGTGTCGTCGAACAAAGACTTCAGCTTATTCCAAGTACTTTTCACTGTGGTTTCGCCTTTGATGTGGACGTAAAGGGATGGGTCGATGGTTAAAACCATCTTCGCTCTGGCTTTTCTGTCGCTTGATACATCTAGTTCTTCTTCACTAGACAAGTCGACTCCTTCCAGGATGAGAAAATTCTCGACTGCGAATGCCCAGTCATCGTAATTTTCACGTCCTTTTAACTTTGGAACGTTAACTGAATAATTACTCGCCATTTCTGTACACAACTTTACTGGCTACTAATGAAAACTAATTATTTTGTGGGGACTGGGCCCATAACCTGTTATAAAATAAAACTACGCTTGTCGTGGTGTTTGAAAGCCAACTGCCATATTTTATCTTTTTTATACCAACCATAAACAGTGGACCATAGACTAGACTAAATATATAAAGGATGACATTCTGTTACACATTTATATCACATTTTAGATATATAATATAATAACTTTTGTAGCAGGAAAGGCTTTTCACTAAAAGGATTTTTATAATTTTAAATTACAAAACGTCAGGTTTGTGTATCACATTTATTATCTTACAGACATCTCGCTTACAATAGTAACAATTCTACACTAAGCGCCGTGCCAGAGTCCCTCCAACACCAGCCAAGCACCACTTGTATGTCTGGAAAAGAAAATTCAAAGTTCATTAAAATTACTAGATGCTAGCGACCCACCCCGGCTTCGCACGGGTAGCAGAGTATAATATATGCCAAATTTTTCTATTGTAGAAAATATCAATGAATTAAAAATATAAACCTTCCCATTGAATCACTCCATACATTGACAACTGTATGAAAATTCAGGAACATTGTTATATAATATGTAAGGATAGCTATTGTTTCTCAACTTAGAAGACTTTTTTGAAACATCTTATCACCTTTTTGGAACGCTTATCAAATATGAACTACTACTCTTTCATAGCCATACAAGAACTACTAAAAATAATAAAATTTTATCTAAACTTAAAGGGTCTTAAACCTCAGTAGGACCTTCGGAGAACTTTTAGACCTATCTTTATGTTAGAAAAAGAATTTATAATAGTGTAATTTAGTTTAAAAAATATATAATATAACGATGGTTTGCGGCTAATTGACTTAAGCGACATTTTGTGCGAAATTGAGTTTTATACATATTTCGAATCAGCACCTTTTGCTCAGTTTTTTAAACATAGTTATAAAATTTCGAAAAAATGTCGCTAAGTCAATTAGCCCGCCAACCGTCGTTATAATGTGTGTAAAGGGGGGGTTTATCGCTTGCCGGCCAATATGTTTTGGGCTCCACTTAGCATCAATTGCAGTGAGGCCAATTTGCCGTGATGTGAAAAAAAAAACTATACCAGCAAGAAAAAGTTAAAAGAAATAAAACAATCTCACCAGACAATTTACTTCCAGCGGTTGTTCTCGTAGTCCCATTTGGAAGCAAGACCGTCCACGGGGTTCATCTTGAGGTCGAGCATGCGCCTCAGCTGCGCCTTCTGGTTCTCCTCGCTAAGGGATTCGGGGATTGGGCTATACACTGTAAGGATAGAAAAAAATATATCTAATATTACAAAATATCTAACTGCTGGGAATACTTATTTGAAGATGGGAGGGCATGGAGCAACATGTCATTATTTACTTCTTCCAGCTCTAAATACTGAGTAATGACCATAATAACCAATAAATATTATAAAAGGCATGGCAAAAACACTAGAAAGCACGGAAATTCCGCCTAGTGTATAGGGTCCAAGTAGTATACAACTCCTTTATTTGCAAACTATCAAACATGATATTGCGCTCACCTTGCCAAAGACTACACTCCCAAAGTATGTGATGTCTGAGATTCATATTCGTAACCAGGTGCAGACAATGGGCAAAACCAATCCCATCAATGTAATGTTACACATAAAACAAAAAAATACAATCTTACCGAACAGCTTCATGCCCATGTAGATCCATACAGAGAACGAGGCAATGAAGATACCCCAGCCGAAAACTCCCTTCCACTCTCCTGTAGGCGCCTGGAACTCAGCAAAGGTCTGGCAGAAGGAAGCGCGGTACAACGCTTTCTTCTCCTCGAGGGTCAGCTTGCGCCAGTCTCCCTTCTCCTTTTCACGGAGGGCCTTAATGTCGGGGGTCTCGGGGCGGAACCTGACAGCTGGGAGGGGGAACTCGGCGCGGTCTACGTAGTTGGGTTGTCCGTTGAAGCCATAGCCCACCCACTCGCGGTTTCCGATCTGAATAATTAGAATAATTCAATAATTATTCATAATCAAATATTATTATAATACTAGCTTCTGCCCCCGGGTCCGCGCGCGTTAAAGTGTTTAAGAGATAAAAGTCCCGCTTTATATTATCCCGAGATAAAAAGTAGCCTATGTGTTAATCCAGGACACGATCTACCCGTGTGCCAAATTTCATCAAAATCCGTTCAGTAGTTTTTCCGTGAAAGAGTAAGAAACATACATACATTGTTACAAACTTTCGTGTTTATAATATTGATAGGATAAATGTGATCATCGTGATTCGTTGTGTCCCTCAATAATCACTAGTATTATGCATCAGCCTTATAGACACAATTGACCGAAGCAAAATTCACAGCCGCTTTACATTGTATAGTTTCTAGGTTTGGTTATATCTCTCATCCCCTTCTTAAGTTCCAAAAAAGCAGCTGCTATACCACTCAGCACCAATCTCAGACTGTATAAAATAACGGAAATATAACATACCTTGCCGAGTTCATTGACTCCGGATGATGCGACAGCCCTCGCGCAGGCGGGGACTCGCACTGCATCTAACAGCGCACGGCGCATCAGGTAGTTGGCCATGGTGCTGGAATTTATATAATATACATTTTTTTATGTGAAAGCATTAAAAGGTATTAAAAACATGAAAAATCTCTTATATAACAATTACTGGCCACAGATTACCAAGTAGGCTTTATAGAGTACTGTGTGGTATTGACTCTGTCAACCTGATATTAGACAACATTAGAAGTATTATATATAGATAAGTGTTTAATTTTACTCTGAGACAATGTCTTACATGTTTGTTTAAAATGTTATTAAACAATGTAACTACCATACTGTAATGCAACAAACCAAGCTTACTTTAGTTACATAATAATAATATAATAATAATATTAGCTTTATTTTCCTTAAACAGCAATTAACAGTTTTTAACTTAAATTTGTTTACAAATTGTTATAGATATCCTAAATAAATGTGTAGCTTTAATTTATTTCTTCCTTCCATTCAATTCTCTTTTTATTTAGCTGTAAGGACCGCCTATTGCGGTGAAAGCCTCCTCCAAATGCTTCCATTTTTCTCTGTCTCTTGCGGTTCTAGACCATGTTTTTCCGGCTGCTTGGACAATATCGTCGCTCCACCTTTTAAACGGTCTTCCTTTTTTACGTTTTTTATTTATTATAAACCAGTTCATTACATACTTTACTTTAGTTACATAAGCAAAACAAATAGGAAGGGTCCACCACTTACAGGAGTAAGTGATTGCATATAATATCAAGTTACAGAGTCATATACACATGAAACAGTCAGTGCTGCCTGACTGTATTCAGTTATAAGGTGATAAGCTTAGTGATGACTGCATTTAAATGTTAAAACTATTTCAAGATTTTTCAAAAATGGAACTCCAGTTAAAAAAGAATTGTGCAAGTAACATAGGTCGATACTTTTCCTTTTTTATTAAGTACAGGTTTCACATGTGTATTTTTGTAACACGCTTAAAATTTTATAACGTTTTTATTTACAGGGTGTGGTCATTGCAGTATTTTACGAGCATTTTTCAATAATATACTGTATAATGATGCAGCCCAGTGTCTGGAATGTGTGCTTGATATGATAATAGGCTCGCCCCCATCACATCATGGGACGGAATACATGGCAAAAACAGGTTCACTAATTGCGCCTCTGTGTGAGAGTGTGTGTCTGTGTATTTGTTTAATTGTGATGCACATTTTTTTAATTTTTCTGGCACAATGTTATAACTAAACATCTGTATTTACTATTGTTGTACAAATAGATCCTGATTTACTTGATAAATGGGTATATTTGAGGTTTAGAGTGGAATGACAAGCATGAAGTTACCCAAAATCTTTTATGTATTATTTATTTAAAAGGAATCTTATTTAATAAACTCTTTGTCAGCCTTCTGGTTTTAAATGCTGGTTATATGAATATGGTCTTATGAAATATAGTTCCCAGTAATAAAAAGATAAGATAATAGAAAGCCAAAATGTAGCAATATTAATTTTATTTTTTTCTATTTGATATTTGTTTTTATTATAAAATAATTAAGTACCACGTAATTTAGGCAAATGGTAAGTCATGGTCATAATTAACAATGTAATCGGCGATGAAATAGGTCATCAAGTATGTTATTTATCTTTAAAGAGTTGAGGTTACTTTTGTCGCATCGATCAATAGGAAAAAGTTACATAACATAAGACCTATCCTTTTTTAAGATTCCACCTATGGATTTAGGATATAAATTATTTTTAATTTTAATAAGAGCTAGCTAAATAAAAACAAAAGTATCATAATACCTTATACAACAAACATATTTCGAATTTAGAATATTACATGTGAAGACGTCGTAAAAAGATTTTATGTAACTTACCGCTATCTATTTAACTTTTATCCACACAAATATAACAATTCTTTAAATAGTAACACAAATCGTAAAAAACTTTGAGGAAAACAGGATCTTTACCTTTGAAAATGTGATTTCTTTTTGAGAATAATTCTTATCGCCCCACCAGTATGACTGAAAAATCTAGGCGATCCGAGCGACACCTGCCATAAGTTTTGATGATCGATTTTTACGTTCCAATTTACGCATTTTAGTTTATAAAATATATTTATTTTTTTAAGGAATTAATTAAATTACCGTATATATTACATGTATTCAAAAGTTATACACATAACCATTTAAAGCGAAATATTTATTTGTTATCATTATTTCATTCATTTGATTGCAGCCAAAAGTCAAAACACATTAGAAAAGTACAATAGAGGTGTATATATTTTTTTCTATTTCCTATTTTCCATTATAGGGACAAAATTAACAACCGCAGAATAATATGATTATGATGACAATAGATGTTTGTACTTAATCGTAATCCTTCTAGCCAGTTTCGGCCACGGCGGCCAATCTCAACGGAGTTCAGCCAGGTACGCAGGAGATATTATAGTGCACAAGTGTGTGCGCAATACACAGGTGCACTCGCTATTCCTTCACTCTCATAGTCCGGTGAGACGGAAATCCGACATGACCAGAGAGAGATCAGGCGCAGGACCAACGGCTTTACGTGCTTTCCGAGGCACGGGGGTATCACACCGCCAATTTCCTGACTCCGAGCTGCGACTGAGTAATTTTTAAGATGGAAAAACCCAGTCACAATGTTTTTGGCCCGACCCGGGATTCGAACCCAGGATCTTAGCGCGCAAATCGTACTCGTAACGCGTACGCAATACAACTAAGCCACCGAGACAGTCAAGTTGTTTGTTAGGACGTAAGTAAAGGAAAAACAACTAAAAACACGCTTTTTAGAAAATCCAACTAAAAAATAGAAAATAAATTTGAATTAAGAATAGTGTAAATAAGAAAAAAAATTTTTATTGCTAAAAAAGCGTGGGGTGCTTTTTAAGATATTATCGAAATGATAATCCTTCTTCTCACATCTGTCAATGAAATGTTTATAACTATTGACACCATGCACCCCACGCTTTTTTTACAATAAAACTTTTTTTTCTTATTTACACTATTCTTAATTCAAATTTATTTTCTATTTTTTAGTTGGATTTTATATAAAGCGTGTTTTTAAGTTGTTTTAAAATATTACATATTTTTAATTTTTTAGTTCTGTTCTACTATTGTCCAACAGATGTCACTAAAAATAAACGAAAGCGCCATCTTGTGACAAATAGGATTTTTTTACGCATAAGAGTAGCCAGTTTAGTTGTAATTCTACTATGGTGCAACAGATGTCACTAAAAAATATATAAATTGTCAAAATCTCATTTTGCAAATTGAATAATGGCATAATCTTATCAAATTATTGTATTGTTATCGGTCCTCGACGAATCTACAAAGCTTGAATAAAATCTGACCGTTTAAAGTGGGTCAAAATCGCGCCCAAAGGAGTCGGTTACAAACATACATACAAGTGAAGCTTATATAAAGCGTGTAAAAATAGTTAGCAATTGCAGGTAAAATAATGCACGAGTTTTATTTTATAAATAGTAGACCTACTTATATACCTACAACAAATTAGCTAGTATTAAAAAAAATGTGATCTTTAAAAAAAACTCAACTACATACTAATATTTTTATTTTCTCGTTCGTTAATAGCTTCGCTCAATAAATCATACAATTCATTTTTGGGAATGAAATCAAATAAATCAGTTTCATTATTTCTAAATGTCATATCTTTGAAGGAATCCGTAGCTATACTTAAACCACCGTGCTCTAAATCTTCCAAACCGCCATTTTTCTTTTCGTTATCAGATAAATAAAGAAGCGTTAAAACTGAATCATCTGCATTCTGTAACTTCTTTTTATGGTCCATAACATTAGACTTCTTTTTATGCGTTTTTACTGCAGTTAATTTATTTTGGTTATGAAAATCGTCCTTCTTCGGGTCTTCATCAGAATTAATAATCTGTTTTAAATCTATATCATCGATTAATTTAGCTAAATCATTTTCTAATTCTTTTTCAGTGCTCGCATTGAAATCCGCATTCAGCGCTGTGTATTTTTTATTTTTTTCTGTAGTAAACTCGTCTAAATCCATTTGCGTTCTTACATGACTGATTTCTGGAACATTTTCTGTGGTAGCTGCAAAAGCAGTGACGACAGTATCACGGGAACTTATTTTCTCTTTGTTTATGACCTTTTGATCTCGTTCTATATTCTTTTTATTTAACATTGTATTAAAAAAATTGTTGAAAAGCGAATCATCACTGAGCACTCTGAAAACATCTGATTCACTAATGGGAACTGGTTTCATCACTCCACCTCCTAAGGGTGCAATCTTAAACGTCGTTGGTTTGGGAGACGTGTGGACGAAAGGAGGTATAAATGGATGGCGTGGTGGTGGTAGTGTTGTTCTCTTTTTGCTATGTGGCACTTCCTGTAAAAGAAAAAGTATATTACCTACTTATAATAGCAACCTCTTATTATTGTGGTATTAATCTTATCTGCCATATAAATAGTAATTAAATAACCCTAAAATTAATAATATATCGACATCCCTGTTATTGGTTACAACTACCTAAGTACCTTTGTCTTCTAAATCTTTTTATAACTAAATGTCTCCAGTTTTTTTAATGATATTACCTGTTCCATTATCTCGTCGATCCAATCAGCGTAGTACCCGATCTTGGTGAAGACCGTTGGCGCATCAGGAGCGCCGCACACTGGAGATCCGAAGCTGATCACTCCAGCGAGTCTGCCGTTAACAATCCCTGGACCTCCCACGTCACGCTGAAAATTGTAGATGCTTATTAAGCGACGGATAGATTGAACTGGGAGATATTATTTATAAGTGCCAATAATCTCATTGTAACGAATATTATTGCAAGAACCGTAGCTTCATGCGACTAAATTTATCGCTTTGTATATGTGTGTAGTTCGTTGAAATGGTTTTAATATTTTATAGTTATACTTAATTAATTCAATATTTATGTTATTATTTTTAATTAGGTACAGACCACTTACATTGCAAGCACCACCGCCTTTAGAAAAGAAGCCAGCGCAGAAATTCTTTCTGGTAACGTATTCACTGAAATATTTTTTTGAATACAATTATTCATCGTCGAACAAGAAAATTTAAACCTCACATGTTAAGTAAATAGTTGTCACCTGGAGTAAATGTCTCGACACTCCCGAAGCGGATAAAAATCCAATACCGAGAAAGATAGTCGATTCGTCCAAAGGTCTCCGACTATATTGCTTGACTGTAACAACACACCAAATAAACTCACACAACTATATAAAATCATTCATCTTTTAGATACTAAGATTTTAAAATTCAGCAATATTTCTATTTGTGAAAACTTTTAAATGGCCTTCTCATATTTATGTTCCTCTAATAATATTTAATCTAGCTGTAAGTTTTCCGAAAGTAAAAAATGAAATAAATAAATAAAATAACCTCTAAAGTAGCATAAACTATTGTCTTACCCCTTTAGCGCCCCAACCAACAATGGTAATTCCATCCGTGGTCTCAGGAAGTGGGCTGTCTGTCCTATCTATATTGATCTTTTTCACACGTCGTCCACGTCTTTTGAATTTGATCCTTCTAACCAGGCGCATAAGACACAAATTGTTCCTCAAGTTCTTTGGGTTGTATTCCGGGTGGAAGTACACCTCCTGGACTGGAATGTTTTCTCCTCCAGCGGCGTAATAGTTGCTGCCCACGCGGACTGAGAGAAAGGATGGGTTCTCTCGAAAGAATCGGTTGTTCCATGCCCTCGAAATACAATATTATTAGAAAGGCTCTTAGGTGAAAATGTATTGACTATTGATATTCTTCAAGCTATAATAAGCAAGAATACCTAGTCTAATGGAAATAATTTAACTGCGAAAGAAAAATAGTGTGTCAGGATACAGGATGTCTACCGCTGAACATAGGCTTCCCTAAATATTTTCATACCTGCCTATTAGAAGCGGCCTCCATAATAATATTATAACCATAAATGCAAAATTTATATTAGTTGTTATGTATTACTGGATAATCGCTACGTACAATTGCAAACAGGAAGCAGCGCTCATGATAAGATCAGATTTAATGATAGATCCTCCACACTGGAACTTCTGGAAGAATTGTACACTGGCCATGAAAGGAAAGTATTTGATCTTCGTTCTGTCACCGCGGTAGATACGCCGACCGCTCTGCTCAGTGGGCTCTATAAAAAAACATTAAAAATATAATAGATTACACCAACAGTATCAGAAAATAATATTCAATAACACATAGATCTAATAAAATTGAAATATCTTACGCCAAAATTCATTATCACTCAATTCTTCATCGTTTTCCAATGATTTATTAGTAAACGTTAAATCTTGCCGATCTTTACTTTCATTTAAGTGCCTTAAAATTTTCGCATCCAAATCAATATCATATCTCTCAGGATAAATATCTTTCTTGAAATTCTCAAACTCAGTAATAAACCGAACAACATCTTCGACCTTTATTTCTTCGCTTGATGTTTGCTTATCCGAGTCTTTCACTTTCCCATCCAAAACTTCATTTATTATATCCGTTAAACTCCCATTCATATTTTTAACTCTAGTTTCTTTAACAAGTTCATTGAGAATAGCTTTTCCATCTTCACTTACAGTTGAAATAGTATTGTATAACTCAGTATAGTTATTAAATTTTTCATTATATTTTACTTTTAATCGAGCAAATATAGTTATTATCCTGTCCATTACAGACGATTCAATATTACTGGCAACTATTCTATCTGATTTTAATTGTGTTAAACAGTTTATTATTAATAGATTATCGAAAAGTAATAAATTGAAAAAGATTCTAACGATAAGTAACATGGCTGTTATTTTGCAGGCGTTATGCGTTTTGCTTCAAATGTACAAATCAATAAATTACAAGTTTTATAGGTTCAATTTATTATAGTTTGAAATTGTTCTTGATGTGTGTACACGAGTGGTAAAATCTAATTCTAAGAGAAATGTAAAATATTTTGTTTCTTTTATGATGTATTTAGTTTCTCATTTGTGTTTTTTTGTAAGTCTTACATTAGTAAATATGAAAACTAATAATCTGGTTAATATTTTGGAACTGAAAGACAATTTATTTTATACAGTGAATGAAGACATGCATAAAATAATAAATAAAATGTTTTCGGTGCTAAAACTGAAACAAGACTTTTTAAAAACAAATAAAATAACACTTTTGTTTACAATGCACAGTGATTTAAATAATATGGCTGTGAAATTTTTTAATGTTTATAAAGAAATTACAAATATCACTAAGTTTCAAAACAATAGTAATAAAAATATTGATAATTTACAACTTATAGATATTGTAGATCAAATTATAAAACAATTTAGCAAAGAAAATAAAGTTCAGGACACTGAGAAAACAATATTAAATAATAATTCAAGAGAAAATAAATTAAATCACACTGAAGAAATAATTCTAAATAATACAATAGCACGTAGTTCCTTAGAGTCTCTGGACTTTTTAGAAGACTTTTTAAGAAAAATAAACGAACTGACCGTTGATAATTTCGCAATGCAAATTTCAAATGAAACGTTGAATAATGGAACGGACATCTTTAAACTGGGCAATAATTTGAGGTTATGGAGTAAGTACTTTTTAAGGAAGTGTAATAAAATGAACTCCTAAAAAACGGAGAAATCGCAGATGCATTTAAAGATATAAATACAATCTAGATTTTATTTAAGGCGTCTCAGAATAAAGAGTCATAGGTACCTAAACTCAAGAAGTAGGTAGAGTAGGTACCTAACTAAAGTGTAATAGCAAAGTTGCCGATTCACTTTTTAGTCCAGTCCACGGTCATCTCCCGACTTTAACTAGGTTCTACCAAATACCTGCTGAACGCCTAGCCTAAACTGACATTACTTCTCAAAAAGGTCCCCCAAACATCAATGAGACAGAGGAGCTGTTCAACCTGACCAATAGGAGGATATACAAAGGCAAAAGAATCAGGATTAAGAAGTACCCATTCATGGCTAGCGTCCACGTTATGAACGAGTTCATGTGTGCCGGCTCCATCATCAGCAAAGACTTCATCATCACGGCTGCCTCTTGCTTGCAAATGTGAGATTAGAAACCATACCATATATTTTATTAATACCATTAAAATATTATAACGTGGACGATAACCTAGTTGGGAATGGAACCGTCTGCCGAGACAAAGTTCGCAAGTTCAAAACCCAAGGCACACACGTCTGACTTTTCGAAGTTATGTGTATTGTTTATCAATTATCGTTCGCTGTAACGGTGAAGGAATACATCGTGAGGAAACCTACATACCTGAGAATTCTTCAATAGAATTTCGAGGGTATGTGAAGTCTGCCAACCCGCACTAGGCCAGCGTGGTGGACTAAGGCCTAACCCCTCTCAGTAGCAAAGGAGGCCCGTGCTCAGCAGTGGGCAGTATATCTACATATAATACAGGGCTGATTGCATTGCATTGCATTAAAATGTTACTCAGCGGCAGTACAATACGATCGCGAACAGTATAAGCGACACAGAACTGGCGCATTGTGGTTTATTCGAACTTGAATTATTTTAAGAGATGAGGATAAGGCCCCCTTTTTCGTAAAAATAATATATAAGTAAGGTATATATATCTACACACAACTTTCATAGTGACACCTGAGAATTAATATTATGTAATTGTAGTGTACCACTAAATAAAATTATCCGGGCGATTAAGAAGCCTTAATTGCAATATCCGTGCTTAAAAATCTATTAAGATAAGTTAATTATTTTCCACGAACAAAAGTTACACAATTATTTAATCAATCGAATGAATACCGGTAATTAGGTATATCAAAATTCTAATTCCAGTGTCTACAACAACAAGCAACTCAGAGTACACCCTGCTTCAATATTCATTAGAATCGGCAGCGATTACACGAAACGTTATGGCGAAACTATTCCAATACGCGAAGTGCATTTCCACCCAGAATACGAATCATTTAGCCTTGAGAACAACCTTGTGCTCCTGAGGATGGCGAGGCCACTAAAGTCCTTGAAGAAGAAACGGAAGATCAGACGGATCCAGTATGATAGAGGAGCTATGAAATTGCAGGATGGGGAAGTGACTATTTTAGGATGGGGAGCTACTGACGTTAGTTGAGCCAGCTGTAATTTTTCTTTTTTCTCGTAGGGCAGAGTGACCTCATCTGATATTAAATTTAGTGAGGTCCAAGTGAATTGAAGGACGCTGAATATCTCGACGGTGGAGAATTTAGCGACGGTGGTCATTATAATTACCTGCCGATCTGTCACCGTCCAGTCTACAGCCATCAAGGAACGCAACGTTATACTTGGGCTGTGTTACGAACCTTGCCAAGAGAAAAATCCATCTAATAGATATTTATCTTAACTAAGAAACTAACAGATAAAGGCAAATTCTTTTATTCCAGGATGCTATCGGTGTGAAAACATATCAACCCCTTGCTGTAGCCAACATCGATGTATATGATTTTGATAAATGTCAAGAAATTTACTCGCAGTGCGTTATTTTCTACAATTAGTTACTTTAATTACTGTGGGCTTTCGAATTTAGTATAATCAATATATATCAATTAATTTCAGAAACTACGTAACTGAGTCTAACTTCTGCGTTGGTTTTCAGTCTAAAGGAGGTGGTGCTTGTAATGTAAGTACATGATACTTAGTTTTAATTATAATCTCTCCCTGTGTTTTTAAGCAATTAGATAATTTTGAAACGAGCATGCCGCTCGCCTGATGGTGTACTATACTGCCACATAAAAAAAATATCGAATAGTAGTATAGAACTTTAGTTTTCTATCACTGGACAGCGCTCAACATCCAAATATTTAGTCTACTTATTAATTTCTCTGGCTACGAGGTCCTTAAAACCGAAACACAATGACAATATACATAATATTGATTCAGACGGGAATAAACTAGAATTAGTACCCTCAACGGTCTTCCTCGGGGTTTCAGTCGATAATAAATTGCAATGGGGACCCCATATTCAAAGAATTACAAGCAAATTGAGTTCTGCCGTCTTTGCTATTAGGAAAATTAGACATCTAACTGACGTGGCTACGGCGAGGTTCGTATATTTTGCTTACTTCCACAGCATTATGTCATATTGCATTCTTCTGTGGGGTTCTGCTGCAGACCTGCAGACCATTTTTATCTTACAGAAGCGAGCGATTCGTGCTATTTATAACCTTCGCTCTCGCGATTCTCTTAGACAACTGTTTAAAGAGGTCAATATACTTACTGACTTTGCCGGCCGAACATATTTTTCTGAATATTATGTATGTCCACAAAAACCTTAGTACTTTTATGAAAAACAGTCACTTGCACTGTCTGAGCACTAGAAATAAGAATAAACTAGTTGTTCCAAATTTTAGGCTCTGTAAAACAAGTAAATCATATTTAGCAAATGGAATTAAATTTTATAATAAACTTCCCTCCGAAATAAGCAATCTACCCGGACACAAATTCAAGTGTTACGTTAAGCGCGAGCTAATGTCTAAGGGGTATTATAATGTATCGGATTACCTTGATGATCAGACAGTTTGGAAAATTGGTCCTGCACACCATGGCCAACCATGTTAATACATATAGAAGATAATTGTATAAAATGTCACGTGTATTCATCTACAATATTGACATTATAATATTAAATCTTTATTTGACATTCATATATATACCTCAATTATAATTATTTTCGCGTTGATATAATATCATTTAATGTTATTGATGACCGACCGATCATTGTGTTGCGCTTGCCTTTAAATTTATAAATTATTTAAATTGTGCGTATTGCTCGAAAATCAAGAAAATTTGAAAAATGATGTTTGTAAATGTAGGCGTATGCACTCTGTACACCGTTTAATTATAATTATTGGAACGAAGTTCCTTATCGCGCGTTGTGAAAGGGGGCTGGACGGAAAGTTGTCACGACACTTTTTTCTATTATCTTACTAATATGAACCTTAAATACAATGCGTAGAAGCTATAATTCTTGAAACGAGTATATTTTTATTTATTTTATTTATTAAAGTCATTAAAACCATTTCTTACTAATCTAATATGAACCTTAAATACATTGCGTAGAAGCTATTTCCCCAGCGTTGGCACGGCACGAGTACAAAAGAATTGAACGTAACATTCTTTTTTCAAATTTTGTTGATTTATTCTACTTTACTACTACTGACATTTATCAATAACAAGACTAAACGTGCTTTGCTCGCGTTTAAAAATCTACTTTATGTGGTAAGCGTAAGATCGAATTTGTGTTTAGTCAATCAAAATTTGTGATAAAAATGCTATGCAATAGCTTTACCGCGGTAGTCTCCGAGTGCCACACGTATTTATTTGTTTTTTTCTCTAGAAACTTATGTATTGGAACGGAAATAGGAAAATATTTATATATTTATATATATACATACTCTGTTATATAAATAAAATTTTATTACAATTCCTTCACTAATTAATCGAAAGGAACTTCGTTCCATCCGGGTGTCCCTTGACACCTCTCATTGCTTTTTTATTTGTGTTCTCTTATCTTACTATGATTTTTTTAGGTGTAGAGTTTAGTGTTTGTTAAATTCCTACAATTGGATTTTATCTCAATTTAACGGTGATGTGTGTGCATTAGCTTATATAACTAATCTGACTTTGTATGCAAAAGACTTGGAAAAAAATATATATAAAGATTCAATGGACAAAAAAGTAAGCTCGGACTTTCTTTTTGTCTTTCTTCTTCGGGTAGTCATCGCTTAGGTAGCTAGTGAAAGGCTGGTAGGTTAGCTAGGCTAGATCGCGACGCGTTCCTCCCATTATTTTATTTATTACTAGTTTTTGCCCGCGGCTCCGCCCGCGTGAATGAGTTTTCCCGGGATAAAAGTCCCGCTTTATATTTTCCCGGGATAAAATGTAGCCTATGTGTTAATCCAGGACATAATCTACCCGTGTGCAAAATTTCATCGAAATCCGTTCAGTAGTTTTTGCGTGAAAGAGTAACAAACATCCAGACATCCATACATCCATACTTACAAACTTTTGAGTTTATAATATTAGTAGGATAAAAATGATATTTAAATGATATATAAATCGTATTTTTCTTTCTTTATTTTTTTTTTATCTTCTCTTTCCTGCCAGCCCGAGCTTGGCTTCTTTATTTATTTTTCATTGATTTTACTCCCTATAAATATTTAAAAATGTCTGTAGTTATATAAGTGACTTCTTGTAATAAGTATTATTATTTATTTAATGTATCTTGACTTATCATAAGTGCAACTATGTTCGCCTACGTGATGAATAAACTATTCTATTTTATTTATTTTATTTTAATAATAATTTGAATAATTTTAGAAAGACGTTGGTGGTCCAGGAGTCGTCAACGGAGTGCTTGTAGGAGTGATAAGCTTCGGTCCTCCAGTGTGTGGGACACCTGGCATGCCTACTGTACTAGTCAAACTAGGATACTATGCTACGTGGATTGAAAGAGTTATCTATCAGGTTGGTACCTACCTATAATAAGAAAATTAATGGTAATTTAGTTATTCTCTTCATACAATCATTTATGGCAAAGGCTTTGTAAAACATCTACTTAAAAGAATTAACTAGTTCCTGATAACACTATTTTTTAAATAAAATAACTTAAATTAAATACAGCAACTTCTTTCAGGAATCCACTTCTACTGATTCAGCAAAATTTAAAACATCACCTCAATTAAAGCCAGCAGAATTTCCCCCCACTTCCACACAATTCAAAGAACCGAATCTGCAAAATCCAAATTACGTACGAACTGGTACTAAACAAGATTACCCCCAAGAAGTGGCGATACTGAACCAAATACTTAACGACGTTATCTTATCAAACAAGAGCGTTGTCGACGATATCCTATACGGCGCTCTGGAAGACGACTTTAGAGACATTTTCAAACCATCAACTAAAGTAAAAATTCACGAACATCCTTTAGCTAACAAAAGTTTGTTTCTACTACCCGAAGTCCATGATTTCGGCAAAGAACATCAACCGAATGTTACAGAAGAATTAACAACATCGTCACCAATATTGACGACGACGCATCCCGGTTTGAATATAAATTACTTGGATGATTACGGGGAGCAGATAAGGTATTTAGAAGCAGCGTACCATTTAATGACTGTCTTGACACTCCCCACACCTCGCACTCCTACCACTACAGAAGAACCGAGATATTTCACTGATAGAATCGGCCGTGCGAGTAGCATCACTATATTAGAATTAGATGAGACTGAAGGCGAATATTCTAAAGTGGTGAGTTCTGAAGATTCCGAGCAAGTATCAGATAATTATGCAGATCGAAATGAAGAAGCTGATGAAGAGAGTGAAGGAATGAGTATTGATGTGGAAGCTATGACAAAAAAAGAAGTTACCTATCCAACATCTAATTCCAATAATGAAAGAGTACATGAGAAAGATAAATTCCTTGTAGATAGAAACGTAAATAAACATGTTCCCAAAATTATCGAAGCTAAATCAAATCGATTTTTCAAAAAACCATACACATCGAAAGGCGTCCGTAAACCTACTCAAGTATTCTATAAAAATAAATTGATTTCTGAAAATGACGAGAAATTTCGAAGCAATAAGCAGAAGAAAAATTTTAGATTTAGATTTCAATAAAATTCTATAAGATATTGTTTCATAAAATATATTATTAGAATATAAGTAATTGTAATCTTCGTTATTTGACGAGATTGTCTTGTGTTATTTGTATTAATTAAATAGGTACCTACCAAAACCTTAGCATCAATAAAAAAAATATCAGATAATCGAGTGCATTTAAAATCAATAAAGTTAATTTGTTGACCTACAGGTTATAGCTAGGGGTATAGCTTCAGATAACTTTCACAAACTATCTGTAGAAATGACAGAACTACCATTATTCTAGTTTTATCGACATCGCATAAATTAACATTATTAAGTCCTAATAAAGTATTATTAAGAAAGCCTCATCGATTAATAAATAATACATTTGTAAATTTAAATAATTGAATGACACAACTTAGCTTATTTTTATTAAATAAATCACTTAGGTAAAAGCCTCTTTGGAGTGATCATAAATCCGGCTGTTAAAATCCAAATAATTTAAAAACTACTCGCGACGCTGTCATATTCTGACGCAGCCAAAACACCGAAAATGTCGCTGTACGCATTCAAAACTTCTCTTGCTTTGCCGGCATTGTCCAATACACGAACGATCTACAACCGTTGCAGGATCGGGAACCGGGATTGGGTCGGGTTCGGAGTGAATGGAATGGCAAATTACAAGGATGACGCTCATATCCCATTCCCTGCTGTAAGGTTCAAGGAGAATACCAGAGATATTTGTGTAAGCTTTCCTTTTTATCCCAGAATATAAGTTGTTGTGAATGAATATTGAAGGTACTTAGTTGAAATATAATGTTTCCTTGCGCTATCTGAGGAACGAACCAGATAGCCAATGTTTCGACTATCTAATTATATTTTACAACAAGGAAGACAGTCATAGAATTGTGGTCCGTTAAGCGCTGATTTCATTGCCACATGATACGAAAATAGAACTTAACTACCGCTATACTCTAGGCTCTCAGAGAGAAAGAGAAAGGTGACTGGAAACTCCTGTGCTGCGAGGAGAAGAAGGCGCTGTACCGGGCGTCTTTCTGCCAGACCTTCGCCGAGTTCCAGCACCCCACGGGCCAATGGAAGTTCATCCTGGGTTTCGTACTCATCGGCGTCTCCTTCTCCTTCTGGGCTATTATGTTCAACCATTATTACGGTATAGCTACTTACTCTTTTTTGTATACTTTATACCTATTTGAGAGGATTTACGAGGAAGTCAGTCACTAACTATTATTAACATTGCACAGTAATTGAAACTTATAGATGTGCTTCCAGTTTTATAGCCTATGGAAAAGGAATATTGTCGACGTATCTCATCTTGACCACATGAACGTTATTAATCAACTACGATCTTGTTTGATCGCAAACTAACTACCTGACGGAAGAAATATTTTAAACCGTTCTTTCAGTATGGGACCCCCTCCCACCTTCCTTGTCGAAGGAGTCGCAGAAGGCCCAGCTACGAAGGATACTAGAGCTGCGAGTCAACCCCATAGATGGCATATCGTCCAAGTGGGACTACGATTATGACCGGTGGAAGGTACGTGCCTAAGTGCTAATATTTTGTTTATTACTGCTAGACTGTTTCTCGTAGCTGTCAGCTCCATTCATGGCTTGCCAAGATAAGCTAGATGGCTGGCCATAAAACTAAGTAAACCAAACTCTCCACGAGATGCTTGAGATAGTATTTTACGGCTTCCGACGTTGGCTAGAGATAAGGGACCCTGAAACTTTGAGTATCTATTTATATGAAATAAGAAGAGATGATATAAACGGCAAATATGTATAAGGTCCTATCCTTCTTAAAAAATCGGTTAAAAAGATAAGGTACAATCAGTGTAACATTTTGATAAAATATGAATATTTAAAACATGGTTTTCTTTCAACAGTAATTACACGTCACAGAAGAGTAACCAACGCCAAAGGTGAAGGAGTAACATTGAAAGCATTACACGTCCACAGCAACTTTTAAATTGATTATGGATTTCCTACGTTACAGATACTACAACGAGCGAAGAAGCGCTCTTATTTATTATTTCATTAAAGTCTATTTTCTCAATATTCTATGTTTTAATTTGCTATATTGTTTTGTTTTTATTCATATTACCGTAAAATGGCTACTCTAATGATATATGTGATACAACCTCAAGTATCGGCAATAGGTATACAAGTATTGGATGTAAACCGACAGACCACGAAACATAATTCGTTAGAATCAGCTACGATAGCGTGTTTTTCACCGTATGCAGTGGTCGATATTGAGCACAGATGGTACATGTAGTGTATTGTTTAAGTATAAAATGTAATGAGCGGTGGCGGGTAGTTCTTAAGAGTTCAGTTCGAATTACACATTGTGCGCGGACGTTGTATTTTATTAATTCTCCCAGTAATTCCCTCTAAAATATCATATACCACAGTACAATATACTAATACACGGTGGTAAAGAAAGCATCAACCCAACAATAAGTAGATACCTAATCAATTGGTAATAAATTTAGCATAATATTGCAAAGGTTTCATTTATATCGATGAAACGAATAAATTACACGATAATTATTAAATCCGCCGATTAACAGCAATAACACTAAATTGTGAAATTATACATGATTTGTGAATTATTGCTGAATAGAAACTTCTGGACTAGCTATCCACTAATGTAATTACAGAAGGATATGATGAAAAAGTGTCATTAAACCGCACGTGTAACCATGTCACACCATAAACTGTATCCTTTGACATTTTTACATAGATAGCTTGGCACATCTTTACTCCAGTTTGATAGCTACCTACAAACACATACACACATCACGCCTTTATCTCTGGAGGGTTAGGCAGAGATGCAACCAGGGCATCCACGTTTCAGTGTGTTCCGTCCCAGGTTGTGATAGGGAGCAAGCCTATCGTCTTATCGGACGTCTTATGGGACGGAATACGCTTGGCGAAAAGTGGGTGCACTAGTTGCGCCTCTGCCTACCCCTTCGGGGATAAAAGGCGTGAGCATGCGTTTTCATTTATTTTCTTCGAAGGCAAAAGAAGTGATGGCCTATTTAATTGTAGGTAGGTCATTTACAAACAATCATAACTGGTTGTGGATACTGAACATCAACAAACCCAGGGTACAATCAAGCTGCAACACATGTCTTTAATTCTGGAGGAAGGTTAAGTTATCATTGGGCTCACCGGTCTTATCATCATCATCATCATCATCATCAGCCACCTGACGTCCACTACTGAACATAGGTCTTAAGAACTACTGGAATTAAAAACATAAAAATTCTTTATAAGATTTTTTGACCCTGACATAGTCTTATAGCTTCAGTGAAGCTGACAGTAACTACAAGCTAGCAAGAAACAGCAAACCCAGACATTAGTAGGTATCTGAGATAAAAGATAAAACCATTCTAGCTAGAACTCGTACACTAACGACACACGTCCCGTAGGAACAAGCTCACACGTTTCTCACCATTTTGTGTACAGGTATGTTCAGCAATGGACTTTATGTGACTGCAGGGCTGGCCTTAGCTATCCGGGCGCCCCGGGTGATATTTTGTTTTTAGTCCCACGTTTTTCCCATGTTTTTTACGTGACGCCCTCCTAGAGCCTATGTCGCTAAGACCTGGCGTTCAAGGCGTCCGCCCGGCCCGCCCCACCCTAAAGCCGGAACTGTCGGTCTGATGATGTATATAGTTATCCAGTTAGGTACAAAATATAGGTAAATCTACCAATACTCTCCCACCAACGGATTGGCTATCCATCAAGCGGACAGGTCCCGTAGTTTCGTTACAGGATGCGGTTTCACCAGCGTTCGGCGGCGCGTGGCGAGCCCTCACCGACACTGTATATAAACAGACCGACACAACAACCAGCAGTTTGTGTGCTAACAACATGAAGTGCGCGGTAAGATCGAATTGTCTAATTGATATTTACTTTAAAATCTTACGGTTTAATATAGAATATGTTTTAGTTTATACGCCAAAATAAGTTGTAAAAGTACATGACCGTACCTACTAAGGAAAATAATTTGGGTCTTCGAGACCCCAATTAAATATTATAATTGTTGATCTGTAAAAATAGTGCTTAGAATTCTTAATACACTGAAAATAGTGATTTAAAAAAGAAAATTATTAGAATAATATTTTTTCTGCGCAGGTGGCAATTGTTCTCGCCCTCATCGGCATGGTGGTCACTAACCCTGTCCCACCGTTGGGACTGGGACTTGGTAACTCATTTCACTATAGACACTTTTTGAACACTCACAAGACAAACAGAAAATCACGCTAAGGTAAGGCGGTGATCTGCCTGTGTTGTGCAGGCGCGGATCAAGGGGAGGCCACGGGGTCACTGCCTCCCTCGGACGAGGTGAGGTATTTATTGTTTGTAATAACTAATATTTATTTTATTTAATTTGCTAAAATGGTGGATTAATCTTATTACTAACTTATAAAAAGTGATACTAACCTACTAACATTACCTATTTATGAGCAGGGAGTTAAAAATGAAAAATGATTTTTATTCACTGTGTCGTGTATAAATTATAAATGTGATCAACTGATACCTAAGCTAGGAAGACCTGTGTTATAGGTATCAGTGAATCCTCCAACGAAGACAAACGTTGCATGAATTTAACTTAAATTTCTTTTATGATAGTATTTAACAAGTTCTATATACTAACGTTGATTGTAATTTGTAGTTTAGTTTTTGTTATGCACTGCTGTTTGGCCCCCATCCCTTTAACAAAGATCCGCGCCTGATATTTTTTTGATTCTAACATAACACTCAAATTCTTCGATTTTTTCGCGTAAATTCTACACCTTTTTTCATACCTAATAATTTACTACAAACCATCATTAATGTTGGTATATTTGAAACAAATTTAAAACTTATAGGTAATGTTGCTAATAAGACGATAGCCGGTAAATTAAATAACACCTTCGTCCAGCCACGCAAAGGAAGGATGTATTTCGCTTATTTGGCAATGTTAATAATTACGTGTAGGCAATAACTTATGCTGTTGCGAAAATGAAACTTGCTACAATTATTAAAGAGCAATAATAATGATTAATTTAAAAATAAACTCAATCGACTAGACGAGTAGGTTATATTTTGAATATTTCATTCCCTTATGAATCCTGAAATTTTGTGACGATTCATGTTTTCAAAACAATATTTCTAAATTGCGTGCGAACCTAAATAGAGATGTCACTACCTTTCCCTACCTACCTTCTTTTAACTTTCTGATAGCGAATACATTTCAAAAAATGCGACAAGACCCTAATTACCAACTGTCGCAACGTTTTGGTATATATTCGCTAACTAGAGATCGGTGGGTCAAAACGCCCCATTACTAACAACTAACACAGCTAACAATACATACTAACATACGATAAACAAACAAACAGTTATTAACCTCCCCTCCTCCCGCAGGTCTCTCGTCTCCAGTCTATTTAAGATCGAGTATCGTGAACCACGGCGTGTCTCTGCCGACTGTTGCCATCGCCCAAGCACCAATCATCCGCCCCATCATTAGCACACCGATTATCACCGCGCCCATCCACGCTCCAATAATCACACCCCCCATTATCAAGACTCCAATAATCGCCGCTCCAGTGTCTGTTGGCTGGTCCGGTCTTGGACACGGATTGGGCGGCTATGGCCTTGGCGGCTATGGTCTTGGCGGGTACGGCTTGGGCAGCTACGGCTATGGCAAAGGCTGGCATTGAATTACTCACGATTACGTAATCTATTTCTTCTGTAATAAATATTTTATGCGCTGTTTGATTTGTTTTATTGCTGAAAACCAATTTTGTTATAACGTCAATAGAAGTCGATGGTAGTAAATTACACATCTGATATCATAGAAATAAATCCATAAATGAAAAAAGAGTAGTTCACAAAATGGCGGTTGAAAATGCGCGCAACAAAATGGCGTTCTTTATAATTTTGTTAGTTGGTGTGACCCCGCACAGAGAGGTGAATGGAGATGAACCCCCTTATGACGATACTTCTTCTGACGATAGTAAGTAAATATTAAAGCCACAAAAAAAAATCCAACTCAAAAATAGAAAATAAATTTGAATTAAGAATAGTTTAAATAAGAAAAAAATGGATTTTATTGTAAAAAAAAAGCGTGGGGTGCTTTTTAAGGTATTATCAAAATGATATATAATACTTCTACTCATATTATCTGTCAATAAAATATTTATAACTATTGTCACCATGCACCCCACGCTTTTTTTACAATAAAATACATTTTTTTCTTATTTACACTATTATTAATTCCAATATATTTTCTATTTCTTACTTGGATTTTCTATAAAGCGTGTTTTTTAGTATTTTTAAAATATTATTTATTTTTTATTTCTGTTCACTATTGTCCAACAAATGTCACTAAAAAATATATAAATTGACAAAAATCTCATTTAGCAAATTGAATAATGGCATAATCTTATCAAATTAGTGTATTGTTATCGGTCCTCGACAAACCTACAAAGTTTGAACAAAATCTGACCGTTTAAAGTGGGTCAAAATCGCGCCCAAAGGAGTCGGAGTCGGAGAGTTACAAACATACAAACATACATACATACATACAAACAAACATACAAGTGAAGCTAATATAAAGCGTGTAATGAGGTAGGTACCTACTGCTATATGGTCATCAACACCCTACCTCTATTATAATCGACTGAGTTATTGATTCAATGGCAGTGTTACCTAAACCCATGTGTAAAGTTGTTTCGATTGCAATTTTGCGAGATTTTAAATTCAAAAGTTACTTACCAACACCTGGGTTGTCCAGGCCGGACTGAAAGTTTATATTCAAAATGATAAGAGTACCTACAGACTGCAGACTCCAACACCTATCACATCATGAGACGGACAACATTAGGTACTTACGCCTCTGTACCTATTCATTGCTAATTACAATATTCATCTTGAAAGACGTAGTTCTTTGAAAATGTTACGCATTTCATAGTTTCTGCATAAGGTACCTACATAGATAGATAATATGCATCATGAAGAATGTTTCAACTTTTCTGTTAACCTTAAAGACATCTTATACCTACTTAAACAGGTAAGAAAGTAATCAATAAGTCACATCACACACGCTCACTCACGCTCTTATCCCCGAAGGGGTAGGCAGACGTGCAACTAGTGCACCCACTTTTCGTCGTGGGTATTCCGTCGTACAATATGATAGGGGGCGAGCCTATCGGACATAAATTCCAGACTCCAAGTTAATACTAAGCAGAAAAAACCCAATATCACTATGCCCGACTTAGAATCTGAAACCGTAACCTTAACACTGAAGTCAACCAATGCAGTCCATCAATTTGTTTATAACCCATTCATTCTATAGACAAGTGCATCTAAAGGTATAATGGATCTACCACAAAGCAAAACTCACGTTTACAGTGGAACGCGAAGAGATTCAGCGTCGCAACATGATCCCTGACCAGCAGTGGCAGTACGAAGGTCTGCCAATCGAGTTTCCAAGCAGGAGAGCTGGAGACGAGGGTCCAACAGAAACCACAACGACCACTAGTACTAGTAAATGTAATTTAATTACTACGCTGAAAAATGTATCGCAACGTTCTATGGGGTCAGGTCAAAACGTAATAAAACTTCGAATCAATTTTCTATGATGTAGGTACTAGGTAGTACCATCTGGCCTATTAGATTCATATAAATACCGCAGGCAAAACAAACTAAAGCGGGGCTGTACATAGTACATATTATCTAATACTTATCGGTTACTGGATACTTAGATAAGTAATAACTTCAAAATAATTCTAGAGTTCATTATCTAGTTTCTTTCCAAGACCTTATTAAAACGTATCTTGTATCTATGACTCCTTTTATCATAAGAAATAAAACATCCAAATCAAAATCCTGATAAATATTTTAGCAACCAGAGCTTTCCCGCCCCTGAACACTCGGTACCGGCGCATCTACAACCCGGACGAGGTGGCGACCATCGAGGAGTACCCCTTCATGGCCGCGTTGCTAGTGAACAAGCAGCTGTGGTGCGGCGCGGTGGTGATCGACAGTGACCGAGTGCTCACCGCTGCGCATTGCTTGCAGTTGTATGGAACATGTAACCTTAGATTTCTAAGAGCTTTACTTATTTCGTTCTATAAGTGCATCTGTTTAGTTATACCTATCTACGATATTTTACTGGCTTCTTAATACTATCACTAAAACAAGCAAAAATATAAGAAAAACGGCATAGATCTGGCAACTGTTGAAGGTCACAACGCCTTGCGGTTTGTGGTTTTATTACTCATTCTTCTTTTTATTTCAAAGGTATATTCTTGCGACTTCTATAGGCATATGACTAATTAAAATATAAAATACATCTCCCACAGACAATACAACAACCGCTTCTTCAGAGAATACGTCAAAATGCTGACAGTGAGAGTGGGTTCCACCAACGCCACGGCAGGCGGTGAACTCCTCCAAGTGATTGAGATCTTCTTCCATCCCAACTACAAACCAACCTCTCTGGAATTCAACTTTGCTCTTCTGAAGCTTCATAAAAACATGACGTTGCAAAGAAAAGAAGTACCTGTGGATATGATAGAATATTCCAGAGAGAAAATCGTTCCTGTTGATAATAAAGTTATGTTTTTAGGGTGGGGTTCTGTGGTGGTAAGTCGGTTTATAGAACTCTCTATAAATTTATGTTCATTATTGGTACTACATTATACATCTTATTTACTAATAAAGTAGTACAAAAATAATGTGCTTTAGTAGGATTCTAAGAGCTAGCATACTTTTCACTCGTTAGAGTGCACATCAACAGTTATTTATGACAATAGTTTTTTAAAATAAGTATAGTAGCTAGGATGTCTATATCCAGTCCATTGCTAGAATCCGCAGCACCCGATGTCATAGATAGGAAACTTAGATACGCGAGCGCTTCTGAGATGCTACTTGGTAAATGGGTCCTTCGAGCCGGAACATCTAATTTTGTTGGTGCTAGAATAAGTGATCCAAATATTATCACAACTGAAATGTACTTAAGAGATAGCAGCTGTCTCCAGGGTTTGTTTATAACTGTTACAGGGTATGAGTGGAATAGGAGGTCAAGTGTTACTGCAAAAGGTGGAACTTCCTATCTATGACTTAGCAGACTGCCAAGAAGTTTATGGCAGGTAATATAATTATTTATTTTTAAAACACGACTTTTTTCTTCATCGTCCTCCTTACATTATGGTGCTATTTTACAGAGATTTAGTTACGAGAAACAACTTCTGCGCTGGATTCATAACTATCAAGAAAAACGTGTGTAATGTGAGTATCAGTACAATATCTAAATACATACAAAAAACTACATTCTACACTGTTAAATACGAGTACCTACCTATCTACATCTCTCCTCATAAAGCTATTCATCATATTAACTCACAACTTTAATTCTATATAATAGCACGACGCAGGCGGCCCGGCCATCATGAACGGCAAGTTAGTGGGCATCCTGTCGTTCTCTTCCAAGCGCTGTGATGAAGCGGACCAGCCTGCTGTGTTCTCCACAGTCGGAGCAGTGATGCCGTGGCTGGAGAAACTTGGGGAGAAGAAGTTGCAGCTACGGTAAGGCTCTGGTTAAATTACGTATTTACTATGGGTGTAGGTGAGGTCTAACAAGATAAATATTATGGAGTTTTTGTGAATGTAGAATAATGGATGCCAACACCAGATTTTAAAATCGGCGTCGCAACTGTACATAGTCTTAACATTAGTCTAGCAATATCTATGATTTTTGATTGTGTAACACAGTCTAAAAATTAAAACAACTATGTCCTCATCAAATGCGGACGAGGGCAACGAAATCACATTGTAGGTACTATATAACCTCACACTTTTTAATATGGAAACTGTTGTTAGCAGAATATGTTTTATTTTTTAGTTTACACACATACAAACTTTGCCGCCCCTTTTTACCCCTTAGGGGTTGAATTTCGCAAAATCCCGTCTTGTGAGCACCTACGTCTTAAAAGGAACCCCCATGCAAAATTTGAGAATCCTAGCACTTGTAGTTTCAGATATTTCGTGATGAGTGAGTGGCCTATCGCTTTTATATAATATGTAGATATAACAGCGATAATAAAATATTTTTTGTTTTCCAGAAACACAGCACTGAAGTCATCAGAACCGATCTACAACCCATAATAAAACAATAATGTACATCAATAAAATATATTTATCTAATACTGTACAGTCGTACCCTCGGACTACTAAGAAAAACATTGAAACAATTTTCTCAAACTTTATTTTTATATTCTATCCAACATTGAATAACATAGTTACAATTTATGATTACATAATGTATTTTTTTGTGTTCCGTAGCGGATCTTCAAACGTATTGGAATGATACCGAGCTGATTCCCGTAATATTAAGAAGTTTAAGCTATATGGCGTATAAATATTCCAAATGGAGCCTGCATATTTTAAACCTTCACGTTCCCGCGGTTTTTCGCCATCTATCAAATAGTTAAATGACAACGCGGCCAGTGACGTTTCCCGCGTGTTTAGCTGTCAAAGTTGACAAAATGGCGCTTATTCCAACTAGGTAGCCTATAAATAACAAATTACATTGATAACAGTTAGAAGTGATCGCATCAAAATTTAATTAGGCGATAATTTTTTCAAATGGTTTGCTTAAACTACGCGGTAGTTGATGTGCAGCTCAGGCTTGATGTCGTACACCAAGCTGAGAACGTCTTTGATCACCTGAAAACGAAAAAAATATCATTTTTTTATAAAAATTGACAGTGATATGATTAAGATAGTTCCCTGTTTTTATATAATTCCCCAAAATTTGGGTAAAATAGTTCAATGTGGTCACCCCACCTTTAGGGTAACCACTTTAGCAGTCGAAATTTTCCTCTGTTAGACTAGAAATGTACGGGTTTAAAGCTACCTCATGTAATGTAAACCAGAATTATCAAAAACTTATTAGGTACAGCCACATAACTAAAAGTTAATCTGTGGTACTACTGAAAAAAGTGGCATAAATCAGAATTATAAGTAGCAACAGTAATGACAGCAATAACATCTTTGACAACACATGGTGTAAACTGGTATCTCATTACAATTCTATACCTTATTATGCACCCATTACCCTTTAAATGGAAATTGTCACACAGATAATATTTCCATTTATCTATTCCATTATGCAAATGACAATCTGAGATACCAGTACAAAATATGTAGACACATAGTATCTTAATGCAAATTAAATAAGTGAGGTATGATAAATACCAATTACTAAAACCTTTCTAGTGATATTTATACTATAGTCCGGTTACTATACGAAGAGCTCTGACAGGTGACAATTCAAATATTAATAGACATGGGAAATTATAGTCGATCTCAAATTAAACCGATTTTTATGCAGAATCGATAGAAACTATGACTATAATTAAATCGATTTGATGTTTTAAAAGTGGGTGATATATGCTCAATATATTGATTTAACCATGTTACATTTATCCATAATTTATTTTATATTTCAAATAACATAATTTAAAATGAACACACTATATTAATATGGTATCTTCATAATCAAAACGATTAATCGTAAGTATTTCCTTCTTCTACTTCTTTTTATTATGGCTTCCACCGATTATCTATCGGTGATTTCGCCAATGTCAAGTAATAATAGCAGATACAAAACAATAAATATAAATTCTTAGAAATAAAAAGTTGTCGCCATGTCGAAAAACAAAAGACCTCACTTCAAGCACAAGTTCAATTCAATTCAATTAAGTATTTCCTTAATAATGATCCAGCTCTAAGACATTTACGTTCCGTTCTCATATCACCCATAGTTTTTCAATATATTTAAGAATATTATTTCATTACTCTAAACCAAAATGGACTTTTTAATTTTAAGTGTATAGTATTGTAATTAACAAAGACGAATACTATTGCTATTTTAAGTTGGTTGCCTCATAGAATATAATTTACTGCATATTGATAAATAAAACAGTTTTTGCAAAGAATGGATTGTTTCGCAGCTGTCAGAGCTCTTCGTATAGTAACCGCACCATAATAATATGTGCATACATTGAGATACCTTTTTGAATTCATACAACTTATTAATCATAATTTCATATCTTAATTAAAAGTCATTGCGTTGCATTGCAAGGAAATTTTATTCTTAAAAGTAAGATAAGATATCTTATAAAGAACACTACATCTGAAGACACAATCTAAGTTCAGAATATTAAAATTCAAAATCAATTTAATGTTACCAAAAAAATTTGCCCTTAACATATAACAACCAAAATCTTTAATCTCCTACAAACCCAGTCTGAAAGCGATTCAATCACACATATAACAGTACTACATACCGCCTCCTTCTGTGTCTGCACCATTTTGTTCATCTCATCAATCTTGATTCTGGTCTCAGCATCGATCTTAGCGGCAACACCTTCCCGAGTACCCATGTGCTGTAGACAATACATATTTATACTGTACGATAACAAATATAACCTTCTAGTGAAGAAGAAATTAAGCAGGCCAGCATATCTGTTCCAACCGTCCGGTAAACATGTTTTTGGGCTTCTCTTCACTTACCATCAGGTGCAGTAAGGCCAATTCACTGTGCCATTGATAAAAAAAAATATGAAATGTTAATCTAAATTACAGTATACTTGTCTATAATATTTAGCATGAGAACTTTATAGTAAAAATATGCTCATTATTAGAGTGAATTAATGTAGTCATTATATATATAGTTATTGTATAGTGCTCCCAGATAACATATTGAATAAATACAATTTTGCAAAGGATTAAAGGGGTAGATTAATAACATTTGTTTTACTGTCACTAGGTGGGGTAATGCAACTGCTACTATCCCTCTTGCCTAGATTTCTATAGTAATTAATTAAAGGCTTCTTTATTTAAAGTCTTCTTATTGTAAGTTCTTCGTCACTTAGGCAACTAAATAGCTATCAAAACAAGACAGTACAATAATTAGAACCTAAAATAATATTAAATGTCTAGTCAGAGTCAACTATAACAATTGTCACATCAGCAAATTTCATTTAACACATGCCAAGGTTTTATTCAGCCTACATCAACGCATTTTATTATTATAGAATCAATCATATTATAACATGATTCTTATCAGATGTCAAATAATACGTACAGCTGTTATTTCTATGTAGATAAGTCATGTGGTTTTGTTATATTTTCCATTATGTCCTAAGGAAAGATAGATATTACAAGGATGGATTCAAGTGTGCAAGGCCTGCTTGTAATGCTGTAGAAACCTAATTTGTCATTCATACGCATACATACATACATACATAAATAAACTCACGCCTTTCTCCCATTGGGGTAGGCAGAGACTATGGAGCGCCAAGTGCTACGATCCAAGCATACCTCTTTCGCTTCTCCTACAGTCATCAGTCTCTTCATACATGCTCGTCTGTTACGAGAACTCCTTATTTGGCCCTTCCTTAGGAGGTCGTCAATTTGGTCCATGAAGGTACGTCTAGGACGTCCCCGTCCGACGCTACCACTCACTTTCGCGACATAGATTTATTTCGTTCCTCTTCTTTCATCCATCCTTTCAATGTGGCCAAACCACCGAAGCATTCCTTTCTCAATCCTAGTCACTAGTCATACGCATACTCACGCCTTTTATCCCCAAAGGGGTAGGCAGAGGCGCAACTAATGCACCCACTTTTCACCGTGCGTATTCCGGCTCATGATGTGATGGGGGCGAGTCTATTGCCATATCAGGCACAAATTTCAGACTCCATGCTGATACTGAGTAGAAAAATCTAATATCACTTTGCCCGACCTGGGGATCGAACCCGAGACCTCAGCATTGCAGTCTTACCGTAATACAACTACGCCACCGAGGAGTCATTCACAATGAGTTTTATATAGATACCATAGTATAAAAGCACTCTATTCATTTTTCTCAGACAATGTCTATAAGGTATGATGTATAGTAGCGTGAAAATCAATTATAACCTCATCCATTCAACTCATTCCTCTCTGACAATATCCATATTTGTAGTATCCAGGAGCAATTATGAACAATTAGATATGCTCTGACAAAATTTATCAATGTAGGCTGTATGCCACTTACCTTGGCCTCAAACTCTTTAAACTGCCTCTCGCGCTCCTGTCTGTACTTTTCTACCTCATCCTGGGCCTCCTCCTTGGCCTGCTTTAGGCGTTTCGCTTTTCCTGTAAACAAAATGATTGTGGTCTAGATTTTATACAAGAGGAATCAAGGCAAGGTCTATAGAAATAATCTTTTGTCATGACTCTAACGTAGATAAAGAGAAATCTGTAATCTACTGGATTACTAGATAATTTTCCAAAACATAGGTTTATGCATAAGGTCTGAGATTTACGTTGATTGCGTTTTTCTTCAGTCAGAAGTTTATCTTGTGACTTTACATACATTGTTTAAAAATACGATCAATATTCATCCTGAACGAAAGAATTGTACAATTCAAAGTGATATTGCAGTTTTGACGCCATATAATAAAATGTGCGAAATGGTTCTATAGGAATTAGATCATTCTTCAACTACGTTATCTATTGATCACGGAGAATATGAAAGCAATCATGTGATGGTAAAAGGTCGCCATCTCGTTGGTTGAATAACAAATTGTAGTTTAGGAGTCCAAATAACACTTTAACATGTCAATTAAAATGATGGTAGGCAGATGAAACTTGGAAGGACACTTACAAGACGTAGCCAAAAAGGGCGGTGTACGAAGAACGCAGTAAAATATACTTACGCTTCCTCGCCTCTGAGACTTTTTCGGCGGCGCGCTTCTCAGCCGCCAAAAGTTGTTGGATTCCATGTGTCTGGCTCGCCATTACTGATACACACAAAAACTATGTCGAGCAAGAATCAAGACCGAGACACGAATCAATAAGCGCAGTGGAGTGTCGTGACGAAAGTCATATGATTACATTAGTTCCACTATGTTGTCACGATTGGCGCTATCGTCAGCTCGTGCTCTGGATATTATGAGTGAAATGAAGTGTAATCTTCTTATGAATCGACTTTTGTTTCACGTCATAACTCATATATAAAACGTCGATTATTTCAAATTCAAAAAATATTTCTTATGAAGTTTTATTATTATAAAAGTAATATTATTTTTCCTAAGTGTTTAAAAATAAACTCCCAAATGTTTTCATAACGCAAGTTCATGTTGAATCAGTGTTGCAAAAATGAAATTTTAAAAATCGGGATTAATTCTAGATAAAAATCGGGAGAAATCGGGAGATATTTATTTGGAAGTTTAAAACCATGAATATTTTTTATTATTATCAGTGGCGTAGCGTGGGTTCTTGACACCCGGGGCGGACCCATAATTTGCCGCCACAAAGCACTAAAAAAAAAGATAATTTCAACAAATGTCGCGCGTGTACCCATTTCTTAAAGCTTTTATTTTACAAATTTTGCCGGCATTCTAAAGCTGCAATCCCCCCCCCCCCCCCAAACCAGGCTACGCCACTGAATTTATTATACAATAGTAACAATCATTTATTAATTTATAATCCCTGAGATAAACAAAAGGATGTTATAAGATTAAAAGGCAGTTTGGTTGATAAATATTTCAACTATGAGTTATTACTTATGAAAATCTGTTCATCCTATTGAAAATGATATTTTTTCTTAGTTGTATATCACATAATTAAATTTACTATATCTTATAATTTGGAATAAAATAATTCCAGTTTGAAGTTTTCGAAGACCAAATGTCCTGCCAAGTCACTTTAAACTACTTCCCTTCCTTTAAGTTTTAAACAGTATAGTCCGTACACTAATTATAAGAAGTAGTTTAATGCCATAGGCTCGCCAAGCCATGAAGAAATTTGAAAAAAAAACATTCTTACTTCATGTTGTAGTATTTTTGATACTATTATATCATCAGCACAATAAATCGGGAGATTTGATAGTAAAATCGGTATATCGGGAGACTATAGCCAAAATCGGTAGATCTCACGATAAATCGGGAACTTTTGCAACACTGTGTTGAATGGAATGGTGTAATATAGGTGTGACGTTTGTATGCGATGGTAAAAATGTTACCATAAAAAGCTCATAGATGGCGTTTAAGACAACTTTTTATATATGTTGAATTAAGTTCATTTAGATTATACAAATAACATGAATTCATTATTCGTTTATGGACGTAATGTATATAAAAATACAATAGTAATAATAAAAAATACCAAATTCAAAACTTTAATATTTCAAATAATGTTTTGTATTTTGGCTACACTATTCCGCGCGAATATTTAAATTGTAAATAGAAGAATAATGGCATTTTTTAAATACGTTGTTCGAGTTTGTTTGGCAATGAACGGTAAATTATTCCAATTTATCTTACTATACATTTAAGTATTTTAAACTTATAAATACATTTTCTTTATACTATTGGAAAGTTGTATGAAATTAGCAGACGGGACATCGGATCGTTGCAATGTTTCTTTCTCTGTCTGTCTCATACTAATTGAATGAAAGGCACCATGTGTACACGTAGCTGTATAATCAAGCCTATTGACAGCATGCGATGTACATTGCTTTATTTGTGCGGCACTTACTATTGTTGTTTATTTATTACGCAGCAATGAATACTGTGCTAATAGAACTTGTTTGGACAGAAGGTATTCGAACTGCGAACGTGCTCCCCCCGCGCTGTACGTCACAATTTCTTTATCATTTCGGTGGTAAACTTAACGTAGCATGGCCGTCGACTGGAAGTATTCGCAGTTTTACTTCCACAAAGAATACGCGATAAACATAGCGCAGAGCGAATTGAGAAAAACTTTTTTAAATAAATTCTTTACGCGAGTGAGATAAACATTAATACAAAAGTGTTTGCAAGTCAAGAGAACAAACAAACGCGACCTCGATTTAACGTCTATTTTTACGGTTTTCATAAATAAAATGTTGACAAAAATGTGGTTAGTCAGTCAGCCGAATTCTGTGATCCTCGAAGTGAAGGTGGATCCCAACGCCATCGGGCAGGAGTGTCTGGAGAAGGTACGTAACAATATCCACTACATACGGAACAGTTGCATTTTTACATCATCTTCATATTCGTGATGTTTCTCGTGGAACAAAGGTTTGTTTACAACAATCTGTGTACTAGCCTCGTGTAAGGACCACCACCTACTGTATAATTTTAATTATGTTCCTTTGAAATAGTAAGCATTTAACTGAATTTAGAACATGGCCAGGTTTTGTTTTTGTGTGTATTTTTTATATATTTTTTTTTGTCATTTATATTGCCCATGTGTGTAATACTGCTGCACAAACCATATAATTTGACATGCACCATTACATTTTAACAAAAGCATTGTCCACGACACGTTCGCTCGACGTCACTGTTACCTTGCGGACTTTGGACCCGGCAAACGGCATGCACGTTCACGCCTTACCTTCGTGACGGCTACCAAACGAAAATTACACCACGCGGGAAATCTCGAATTGGATCTTTCATGCATTTACGTCACGTTTCTATGAAACTATTGTTAAGGTGGTCATGGTTAATCGCAACACCGATATAGGTAACAAGCTCTAATATTAAAGATTATAATTGCGAGTTTTGGCGCCAGAATTCCTTTATTGTTAGTTGGCATTATTCCAGCCGAATCATTGTATGCAATCTGAATTTAGGACAATCTGCATAAATGCAGTTCTCAAGTAGGTAGCTACCTACTACAACACGGCCTCATGGAAATACGCTTAGCAACTAATTTGCAAGATTTGTTTAAAATGGAACTTGGATATCTTTTTCAAAGGTGACTGATTCACATTAAGCAGATAACCATAAACTTAATAAAAGAATGAATCAGTAGGTAGGTTCTACTTTTTAATAAGTGACTCAACTTGTATAGTATGTATTACTATTATTTAACATTTTAATTATATTAAGCCAGCTCCAGGCACAGATGTGATAGATTTTGATGTTTATTTTAAAACCATAGGAACATTATCTACCTACGTATATTTTTTTATTGGGTAAGAGTTATTTTTATATTAAAATACCTGTAGTGGAACTACATATTATACTTAACTTATATCTAGTCCCTATCTATTTAAAAGCAAAGGACTTCCCAATATCCTGCCACGTATCGCTCTCTTACGCTATAGACAAATCTCTTATATCTACTTACGCATTGTCATTTCGCCACCTCTTATTAGGCCGTCTTTCTCGCCCTTTTCATAAGGCTGGCATCTGTCCTATTGCTCAAATTGTCTCAATATGCAATCCCTCAAAATCTTTCATAAAAATCTAAAATATAAAGGTAAGTAGCCCATTACCTTATTTCCAACTAGACTTCTGCTCGCGGCTCCGCCCGCGTGATTGTGTTTTTCCGAGATAAAAGTCCCGCTTTATATTTCCCCGGGATAAAAAGTAGCCTATGTTACTCGCTGATAACGTGGCTTTATACTGGTGAAAGAATTTTTCAAATCGGTCCAGTAGTTTCGGAGTCTATTCAATGCAAACAAACAAACAATCAAATATTTCCCCTTTATAATATTAGTATAGATTGGCAATTTGAAAGGACACGTTTCGCCATCATTCAGGAATATTATTCCAATAATCGAGCTCCATAGATATCGATTACAATACAAACATTAATGTGTATCTATCTACAAACTATATGTGCATACATTTCGTCAATGTTGCAACACTCGTTACGCAAAATGTCCTCGTGGTGGAGAAAAATTTAATGCCATATTTTGATGGGAATATTCGCTGGTTTATGGTCTAGTACCCTGTATTCCTAAGTTGGACAATCCTGAGTTGCGTAACCAATTGTTTAAGACGATACTGCAGCTTAACGCCGAACGTAAAATCAAAGCCAGTTCTACAACATAGTGTGGATCAACCATTCTATAGTAAAATATGGACGAGAGGATAAAAAGGAACAAGAATTAAAACCATTATTAACCGACGACTGTCTGCGCTATTTGCCGAAAAATTATCTCATTTAAGCTCAAAAATCCAAGTGAATTTTCTTTATTTTAATTTATGCCTTTTGCTCTTTATGCAAGGTATGATTTCAATAAAAGGACTAGGATTAATGCAATGTTGTCATAACATCTCGTCTTTCGTCTGACACTATTTATCTTATTAGTACTTCATGAATTGTACACATCACTATTATAAACAATATATTGTATGTGCCTATGCTAATTATTCAAAGTTTTAAATTATTTAATGTCTAAAAAACAGGTAGTAATTGCCAAAATTATGAAGCAGCATAATGCTTGCATACAAAGCGTCTTATCTTTCAATGTCGTTATTTTATAAACCAAGATCAACTATTCTGAGGCCAAGAATCCAAATGCGTTTACAAATACCTCCTGTAACTCTGTCACAAATTTCGTCAGCTATTCTTGTAAAGCCAAACCATTTATTCATATAGACTTTAGTTGTATCTCTCGTATACAAAGCTCTGTCTATTTTCGCTACCAAGCTGTATCGCGATTTAATAGATGCTATCCTGGAAAGTGATGCTACTGTCCATTTGTTGCGCTCACCATCACGCAAACGACTCTTGTTATCGATTTATATAAAGAAAACGAAGAATAAAAATTTTCAGTCTGACTAAATGTCTGCAGTTTTAAATGCTTGAAACATACAGCCAAAAATACCTGAACTATATCATGATTATATTTGATAAGCAAAATCCGTTGTCGTTATGCGATTCTCTAAAAATAGTCGGCCGCCGTAACGCCTAAGATGTTATTCATGTAACGTACGGTGATTGTTCACCGAGTCCAAAGTCCAACCGTTCGACAACAGCTGTGAACTCTCTACCGTGCGTGCTAGCACGTGCATGCCGCGTGATCCTTAGGGACACTAATTCACTATTATAAACCCTATTCCTATAGCAACTAGACTGCATATAGACTGTTGCGGTATTGAGGTAAAACACCTTGTTTTGAGCGTAATTGATATCAGACTCTATGTCGATAGAAATAAGGTGCGAAATTCAAAGTTGAGTCACTTTCATCCGATTGATATTGTAACACTTTCTCCATTGTATTATGAACTTTGGGTGTAGAGCTTATGGTTGAATATGGTAATTTTTTGCGAAGAGTATGTTTTTTTGTTTTTGTTTTGTTTAGCGGCCAGTGTTTTAGCAAGAGTTTGTCAGTTGCCAGTATTAACTGTCCCATTTATTTGTACTGGTTTGAGGATAGTTCATGACCCTTTTAGTCTTTTATTCTTTTAGTAGACGAGAAACCTGAATCATAAAATGATGTGTCAGCCATTTTGTGTCCAATACTGGGTAAAGGCCTCCGTATTTATAGAATTTTTACTCGGCTTCTTTTAGATATAGCGTTGTTTCAAAGAATTCTGTTATAGCTACTAGCCACCTCTAGTTCTAAAATGAGCTGCATTAACTCTTGAACAATGACAAGATCAATAAAACTTCCTCAAACCTTAAAACAAGGACAGAGCATACAAAAAAGTGTTTAGAACAGGAATCTAAAGCATAATTGTGTCTCGGAGATATAATTTATAATACTTGTTAGCACGTAACAAATAATAATTGTTTTAACAACTATAATTTTCTTAGAAACCAATTTAATAACATTTAAGTATATGTTAGATATTGTCTGTAATTTTGTAACTGATTTTGAAACACCATTTAAGTAATACGTTAATTATTTTTCAAGATGAATTTAATAACTTCCAATTGAATAACAAAATATGGTTTGTGGATCATCAATCACCTTAATTAAACCGCCGATTATGTAAAAAAAATTGCCAAAATAATTAATTTGTAAAAAAAAAAAAGGCGTAATCTGCCGGCATTATCAAACCTTCTTTGTGTCTTGTTTTGAGCCTTCGTACCTTTCATAGGTACTAGAAGGCTACTAATAACTCGAGACTAACCTTGTATTGAAGAAATATTGCGAACGTGTTGCAATTTGTACTAACAAAGCATATTCTTTGTCTTCAAAACAAAGAATTGTCGCTGCATTTTTATTGCTTCAATATAATAATATAATTTACTCCATTATATTTTTACTTGACTTTTTATTATAAAGACGATCCGTTGTTGGTAAAAGATAACTTCTAGGGCGGTTTGAAAAACCACCACAAAACCGCGATGCCTGCTTATGGATAGCCCAAATATACATTGTATGTTAATTTAAAACGATAAAATCTTATGAATTACATGAAGCAGCATGATAATAACGAATATCTAACAAATCAAATATGATAATAACGACCAATAAAAAATTACTGTCTATGGTACCAGTTTTTTTAGGTAAATTTATGTTTAAAATGAGGAAAACACTTCAAAATTCCTGAGAATATTTTAAGTCTACACTTACATTTATATTATTTAGGTTAGTAACAAACTATTTTTGGTTCATTTCTTTCCACATTATATGGAATAATTAAAAAGTCATCATTCTATATAATATGCATAGTCAGAAAAAAACTATTTGTTTCGAAAGAATATTGCATTGCACAAATTACGCAATACAGCATTTTAATTAAATGTAAACATAAAATGCTTAATAAATAACAAATAAGTAATTTGACGATTCTGGAAAATAGGTTTGCTGACATGATAATATGATAATTCTACAAACAAATTGCGAAATATACATGTTGAAACATTTGTTCAATATATTTTGCCAAGTAATAGGTACCATTAAACTGATATCAAATCTTAATTAGACAATTACCCAAGTATGTAAAAGAAGTCCATCGTGCTTTGAACTTATTATCTTTTTATACTTACATCATATTTATTTTTAACATCAGTTGAAAATGTGATAATATTTTTATGAAATATTTGTGATCTGTCTGCCTCACCCTGTATAACGCAATAGAGTAGTTATACGGCCATAAAAACAACGTTTGGACTTTGGACCGAGTTCGGGGCCGCCCAATTAGATCCATTGTGACGCTTCAAAAACAACGTTTAAGGGGAAATCTAATGCTCTACAAAATCGTTGTACATTAATACCTACGGAAACGATATAGTAAATATATTACTTAGCTATTAAAGTAATGGGTATTTTTGTTGCAACATTACATTTTATTTATGTTAAAAATATATATCCTCTTAGCAATAAACTGTAATAATCAACTATTATGACGTTTACCCTTACTTAAAATGGTATTCGGTCAAAAAACAAAAGAATACTTACTTTTGTGAGTTAAAAACGTGTATCGTGTGTAAGCCCTGTGTAACAAGAATCTATTTATCCATGTTTATAATTAATTAATGCACGCATTCTCGGACTCACGTTTCTATTAAGATTAATTCCAATCATCAAGCGCCTCAAAAAAACGCAATCCGAGATGGTAATCGAACCCGCTAATCTTATCAAACCTAAAAAGGATATAAAAGAAAAAGTTGCTACTTTTGCTGCTTTAAACTTAAGCATCAATATTTATAGTTCTATAATTGTTATACCATCTGTCATTTTTCAAACAAGTTGCAGAAAGGATGTAACTATACTGGCCAACTTATTTTAACCACTTGTAACAAAAGAAAACAACGAAGAACAACTTGACTAATATCGAGCTTAGATTTTACGACTGGCTTGATGTCAGTTGTAACAAAAAAATAAATTGATCCCCACGAACAACTGTTCTGAAATCAAATGTACTACGCCTTAACAATACTTGAGTAGAGCCGAAATGTTTTGCCGGCCCGTTTAACTTTCCAATTGGCTGGTGGACTTTGTACCGTGACGTCATCGTGTCTGACACACGCCCAGTACGTGTCTGTTGTCCTGGTTATGTGATATTAATACTCTGTAACTGCTGAAACCGGGAGTGGAAGGAATTATCTCTTTATCATGTGTAAAATGTAAATAATATCGATTACTAACAATAATTAGGTGATTAGTTACAGAATTAGGGTTTTTGCTCACGTAATTGATTAGTATGAGATAGATTTTTGGATATTGCATAAAACTACATGTCCATATCAAGTTAGAGTAAAAGACTATCGGAATAATATTTTGTGACGATATTAATCCTTGGTGTCACTACTTTCACATGTCATCTGAACAAATAACCAGAACTTTCAATTTCTCCACCTGCACACATTAATGGATGGCGCTGTTTTAACCATAAATAAATATGAAATTGCAAAGACAATCAACATACAGCCAAAGATAATGAATAAATTCAAATGGTGCGTGTAATTAATATCCTCCGCACATCCTATGGATTTAACAGTCCATTGTAATCGGTTAACAGTCATAACAATGGGTTATTTATTGAATGGTTGCCATGCTTTGAATATATCGCTATTATAAGACAGATTCAGGATCTATCTGTCCCTCGGGACGGGTACAATTGATATGTTTTTCCAAGCAGCAATACTAGCATTGATTCGATTGTGCAGACATTGTAATTAGTACGCATTAATATGACTTGATAGAGGTCGCAGGAGCACGCTGGGCGCAGGCCGCTTTTGACAGGTCTGTATACATATATTCAGAGGAGGCCTATGTTCAGCAGTGGACTTGAGATGATAATCTGATGCCTTAAGGTAACAAATTCAAAGCAGCACACGATACTTTAAAATTCCAGCATTCCACAGTTCATGAACTAACATGCACCTCAAACACGAGCGAGTGACATCCTAATATCATTTGACTGTATAAAACTCAGAAATTGGTATCAGTAGGCAATTTATTAATAAAAGTTATAAGGAAAAACCAGTTACTAAGATAATTACTTTTATAGGAGGAACTAACAATGATTGTATCAAAGTTAGTGAGAATGTAAATCCGTAAAGAACAAAGTCCACACAAGTCATTCAGAGATTAATCATTCGACAGAAATAAACTTCGAGTCATATTAAATGTATCTAATTTCCATGCACAATGAAAATTGCCAATTGCACTATTTATTTATTAAGAACTATAAGTACATCAATCGGTTTCAAACAATGTTTATCTATTATCAACATTGAAATCATAATTAAACTTTTCCATTTTTTTTAGATAGATCAGTAATTTTTAAGCGATATGCCGAATCAGTAGTATAACCCAATTTCTTTGAAGACTACTTCGAGTGTCGGAACACGTTCGAAGATGACACGCTATCGACGATATCAAAATACCTCGGCCATCGACAGCTCAGTACGAAGGTTCTTCTCTGCCGGCTATACGGCCTTGTGGATAGCAAACTATTATAGGGCTAGGTCCACCGCCCGAGTGCAGCACGATGCACCGGCGTGACCGGGGACCTTGGCTCACTTGTACACCTATATCAGCGACCTCGTGACGTCACGTGATAAGGGCGCACTCTAATATTAACCACGTTGTTTGTATCATCGGTATAAATACGCATCCCGTAATATCGGGATTCGCATTGATTGGTTATTCGTTTATTCCTCATATATCTATACTTATATTATAAAGCTGAAGAGTTTCTTTGAACGCGCTAATCACAGGAACTACTGAACCGATTTTGAAAATTATTTCACTAATAGGAAGCTACATTACTCCTGAGTGCTATAGGCTACTTTTTATCCCGGAAAACTTTTCCACGCGGGTGGAGCCGCGCGCAAAAGCTAGTCTTTAATAAATACCATAAATGACCAAACCTGTTTTGTGATTCTATATTTGAAATGACATTTAGATTTTCCGAAGTGCTGATTGGTCATAATGCCATTAAAATTATATTATACTCACAATATCTAAGTTGCTGAGCTGACCAGTAGACGTCAAACTTTATTTACGCATAATCACGCCTTTTATCCCTAGAGGCGCAATTAGTGCACCCACTTTTCGCCGTGCGTATTCCGTCCCATGACGTGACCTTATTTACCACCCAAAAAAAACAATGTATGGTGGACATAGTAAACATAATCCTAAACTAAACCCTACAACATTAAGTACATACTGATAATACTAATTAATTAAAAATATATTTAATAAACAAAGTAAAACCTGTTAATAATGACGCAATAACAACACTACGCGAAACATTACGATAACATTTGAGCTTGGAGCTTGTGCAGTCACAACTGATATCAAAATTATGAAAGAAATACGTCAGACATTAAATAATTAACATATTTAAAAAAAAACACATTACTTTACACTTTACAGTTATCTTCACAATAGACTTTGTTTTTCTAACAATCGTATTGGAACTTAAGATTGGTTAATTTTTTCATTGGGCATAAGTATTACATTCGTTTTGTTAGCTTAATGGTAGCGACCCGACTGTTAATCACCAGTATCGTCATTACAGTTAAGTTTATTTTAGGTTACACTAAACAACTCTCAACATTTAACTGTATTTTTGAATTTTTCGATTTGAATTCCCTTTTTTCCGATATTGGAAACTCGTGGCTGATATCTATAGTTTCACCTCTTATCACATCCTAGAACGCATACACTTTAGTCTGGATGTGTATTCGTTGCTTCACAGCGTACACCTTCTGGGATAAAAGAATGTACTTTGATGTTCCCTCCTTTAGTGATTCAATCAAGTATTCCTAGATATACATGTAGGTAACGTAACTAACATTGTGTACTTTGTACCCGGCACGTTTTTTCCGTTACTCACAGGAAGTGTTGCGGTTTGATACGAAAATATACCGTTTACACATTACTTTTAGGTATGAAATATTACATAACACTGATAAAAAAGAACACTAATTTCAAATTTCGAATCGTGGTTACATTACAATACAAACATAAGTTATTCTCAACAGATGTCGTTAAATATGATTAACCGTAGATACTTTTTAAAACTACCTCTTTAAAAATCCTTATCAGTCAATTTTAAGTTTTGGAACAGTATGTTCACCATTTCAAAAATGCCTTGAACTCTTAAAGTTGTATGTTTTATCGATTGTTTAATATTCCATAATTAAAATGATAAACTGGTTGACCGATAATGATAACCCCCGACCCTGAAAAGTGTGCGTAATCGTTTGATAATTTTGGCAATACATGACAATATGGGTTATCGGGGCTATCTAGCGTGGACGGGATCATTGTTTTAGCGATGGCGATGGCCCGACAACCTTAGATTAAGGAAGTCGTTTATTCAACCAAATAATCTAAAATTTTAGTTCATTAACCGTTTGTTATAATCGATGATAGCGAAATGATTATTCTACTCAAGGATCAAAACGTTTATTTCGTAGAGAATCAAAAGAGATTTTTAAGTAAATTTTTGGTTCTGTAAATTCGACTTTTCGGTTTTAGACCTGGCAACTCTACACGCATAATATTATCTGAGGCCTTCGCCTTGTTTCTGCGAAATGAGAAACATTTGGTAGTCATTATAATGTTGTTAAAGTGTAATTTTGATGTTAAACCGAAAAACTTAATTTCAACTCGGCCATGAGTTTAAAACTTGTGTTGAGATTTGGGATCTAAATTCGAATATAACAAAGAAAAATTTATTTTTGAGTTTCCTAACATAGCAAAGTTAAATATTCGAAAGACTGACTTTACATTGAAATACCTGTCATATCGTCGGGGATAGTGCAAAACCGCATAACTAAATATTGGTAAATATCGCGTAAGTGACGAAAAAAAGTTTATTTGAAATTGATACTTACGACACTAAAATTATGATTGATAATGCTTTACTTTTTTCCGTTCACTTGCGCGGTATTTACCAATGTTAGATACGCGGTATTGCACTATCCCCGACGATATGGTAACTGGGATACCGCAACAATATTATTTCCATCTACTTTTCGCTTTTTAAAAAAGCACAACAAACAATATAAAAGAAGGTATTAACACTGGCTACCAAAATAATTACGATGTCATGAGTCACAAAAGAGTAAAAAATTGAAAGATTTCGACGAATTTACGCTCGGGGTTACCCGTACTACGTCACAGCATTCACCGTGTATTGGAATGAGATAAACCTGTTAGAGCGTGGTTCTAATCACGTATCACTGAACTCTTTAATAACAAGCGTTTCACTTTTTTAACATTGATCCGGTTAGTATTATATTTGAAGAGGATTTCAGAAGCAATCGATCATGACATCGATTAAAAAGATAAGATTTTAAATACTGGCAGCATTAAAACGATATCTTTTAATCAGACCAAATTCCAATTTCAAAATGTTTTTCATAATGAGGTTCCGGTTCGTGACAAAGCTTATTAGTGCTTAATAGTGATAACTTAATCAAAGTACGCTTAGAAACAGATTAGATATGGCGGTACATAGTACAATACATACGATGACCGGCACAAAGGACATTCACCTGACACATTTTTAGCGCACACCGTTCAAATCAACATATTGGTTATTGTAAATGGATATCATAGCAGAATGCAGGATATCTGTAGTGTAAAATATGTTTTTAATACAAGCAAATTTCAATTATTTTTGTCTATAAGGCAAACGGAGATCATAACTTTTGTATCCTAAAATTAAACTAAAAATAAAAAGTGTTAGTTCAATATTTATAAACTTATGTAAATACGGAATGCAGTTAATGACATTACAGTAGGTGATCGTCAAACCTTGTACGCTAAGGTGGAACGTTGGTGCGGTCACGTAGCCAGCTCGCTCTGTCACGCAGCGGCCTCTACCCACGTTATGTGTGAAATCTAATATATCGGAGTTAGCGTTAGGGATTTGATAAATGTCACTAAATTTTGAGGTTAAGTATGGCTACTCTTTGATACTGTTTCCCTATTTGTTGAGGATAAGTGGATCTACAAGATCAGTTTTTATTAGGAATGTATATTTTCAATGAGCTAGTGCGCAATTTTTATTAAATACTTTAAGCCAATAGGTAGAAACTGCTAGAACTCTACGAAGTACTTGTTGTGTACACGACCTCGTATTTTTTTTGCACATTTTGTATATTTTGGCGAAAATTGTGGGAAATTGAAGAAACAATACAATAGGTACATATTATACCTATCTACCACATACTCTAAAAAGTTACTAATTAATTGCGATATCCATCTAAAGTACGCCCTGGATTCGCAGGGTATTTTTTATAAGTTTAGGTTTTTGCTATACTGCATAGTCATAATACAAATATGTAAAATGGTAGATAAATTATATTCTGAACTCAACATACTAACTGCTATTATTAGCTCTTATTTTCATTTTAAAATTACAAAGTAATTACACTTTGGGTTAGAATATAAAATGAAAGTCGGTTAAAAACAGAATATATCTTTATCGTACCTAGGGCGGTATTAATAAATCAATCTCAAGTTTGAGTTACATCTCAAGTAGACATAATGTATGGAACTATTAATGCATTATATCTACTTGAGATGTAACTCAAACATGAGATTGAGTTATTAATACCGCCCCTAGACTATCCCGGCGGCATAGTTGTATTATGTTACGACTGCAATGCTGAGGTCGCGGGTTCGATCCCGGGTCGGGCAAAGTAATATTGCGTTTTTCTATTCAGTATCAGCCCGGAGTCTGGAATTCGTGCCCGATATGGCGACAGGCTCGCCCCCTATCACATCATGGGACGGAATACGGACGGCGAAAAGTGGGTGCACTAGTTGCCTACCTATAAAAGGCGTGAGTGTGTGTGTGTGTACCTATTATTAGATACAACTTCCATCCTGTTTAGAAACTCGTCATTAATGCTTGTTTTATCCAAATAGAACTACATTGGTAATTACCAAGTGTAAAAAAAATCTAACACTGCCAAAAATTAATCACACATTGGCAACACAATATATTGAAAGAAATCAAGCCAACAGTACGGGTTGAGATTTAAAATTCGAACGCGTCTGTTTTTTTGGCGCCAAATGTAATAAAATTAGGTAATATCATTTGCTCTAGAAGTCTAGATACGTATATAGATAATAAGATATTTAGAGAAATATAGGACAAGAGATATCCCGTATAATTACTTCAAGGGTGAGTCCTAGAAAACTGGGTAGATGCCAGGATATTATAATACATGCAAACAAAATTATACATTGCGCAGCCACAGTAAAATCGAATTTACTTTAAAACAAAAGGCTTTATGATAAAACAAAGACCAGCGTTTAAACAAAGGTATTTCTTCACCAAACCTTTTAGGAAAGATTGTCTCCCATCGCTTGGTACACTATTGGTTAAGGATTGCCAAAGTGGTTTGTTCCGATGATTCACGTACCGGAGCCAGCGTGTACATCCAGTAAGACACCGTCATATCCTGGCCACTCCAGAGAGGCCGACTGTATTTAACGATATTTTCTTTTCCGATGATATTTGCGTTGATTCTTCACATCGATAACACAGTAGAAGCTCCTTAGCGATTTTAAATATTTCTATTTATGATTTTGCTTAATCGAGAAACCCTTGCTGACATTGGGACGGTAGTTTCAATCATAAGTTCTACTGATGTCATTTAACTTTCAATTCGATCCACATTCTTTTACGGTATATTACAGCCTGATATTCCCCTTAGGCCCTGGTTTTTTAAGTACAGGCGTGTTAACAAAAAGATTACTTCAGCAATAATCCGTCTGCGGTTAGGCCATGTTTGCTCCCCTGTTTTCCTAAATAAGATCCGCGTTCGTGATCACTCCCTGTGTGAATGTGGGCTGGACGAGGGATCGGTTGATCACTTGTTCTTCAACTGTCCCAGAATCTCCTATCCTATTTATGATGTCCTACCTTCAGATTTCCCTCGTCCTGTAAGTGTAAATGTTTTATTGAGCTCGGTTTTTTCTTATCGCATCAAATACCTTTCCAATTTTATCAAAAGTAATAACCTCTATCTATAATTTTTTTTTTGTTTTTTTTTTTTTTTTGTTTTTTTTTCTTCCCTTTCTTATCTTTCCACTCGGGCTATAAAGGTTTCTTCTCTTTAATAGTTTCTTGCATTTTTTATTTATTTATCTGTACTATTTTTTATATAATTAATTGTTCATAATATATATATTTTTATCGTCTAAGTATATTTTTATATTATTATATCTAAATTACCTGGTAGCTTCGGGCCGAAACTTCTCTAGACTAACTGATACAAAATATTCAGAGTTTATACTTATTGTTTTGTACCTGCTATAATCTACTTGACATTGGCGAAATCACCGACAAATAATTGGTGGAAGCCATAAATTAAAAGAAGAAGAAGAAGAAGATCCACATTCTTGGCATTATTTATATATTTCCTTACACATACATGTGTAGGACTTTCGTTGACGTATGCGTAAACTCTCGATCTACAACCATCGGGAGTGTCAATGAGTGCACGCATCCGATCATCGATCCTCTTAAGGTATATTTATCCCTATTAGTCTGCTTGAGTCACGAAGCCCGCACGTGGTGATCGCGTGCGCTGGCCGCCGTCCAATGTTGCCACGTTACGACACAAACAAACTTTATTAACCGCTTTATGTACTGCTTTTTAGGTTAAGTTTACTGTGAGTTTGGGAACATGAGTTATCTACATAAATGTTTCATGTTGTAGAGTTGTTGCCAGGTTTATAAACGAAGCATGAGCTGCGCCAACTATTGTAATCTCACAAAAAATGGTCTTTAGCAACTGCTTTTATAGTCCTGACGGTAAAGCATTTTGATCCATATGACTTGGTGGGTACATCTGTAAGTGCAAACGGGGATGATGGCGCTTGTAATCATTGATAATTACAGATAAGTTACACTTTTGTTTGATTTTGGATCTGAAATCAGCTTGTTTTCTTACTTTCCATACATTGACAGCATGGCAATTGTAATAAGCTACAAAATCATGCTTTCAGATTGCTTTGTATAATAAATATTTCAGCATCATGTATTCACGTACGCATATAAATATTTGTGTCGCCAGACTATTATTATCCTCAATTCGGCGATTTATCTTAGTAGGGCTTAGATATTGTGTTTCAATGTATTTCTCCATGGTCTAAATCGTTTATCATAGATAATGCTTTGTTTTTATAAAAAGGTAGTCAATGTGACTTTCTGCCACGACTTAGCAACTGCTCTTTTTGTCTGGTGTAAAAGCAATGTCCTTGATAAAGTCCGATTGTCGTCCATTTAGACTAAATCGTTATTCTAGAAGTTACAATACTTCCTACATCCCAAACTAAAATAGCCGGCAAATATCTTGAGCACATTAATTGTAGGTTCATTTTCGTACAAAAACATACCCAAACATGCGGTAGTGTGTTCGAGATGTTTGCCGGCTATTATACTTCGATCTTGTAGGATCTTTAGAGAATGGATGTATAGATGGATAAATAGCTATAATATTTTTAGTATTGTAGTTGTCACCCATGGACTTTAAACTATGTCATTATGTACGCATAACAAGTGTGACACCAATTAACCCCAGCATGAAGATTTACTACGGAACTTAACCTTGTAATTATCTCATCATAATGAAAATTAAATATTAGTATCTACTGGTGGGCCCGGCTGACGTCCCACAACAGACCCATTACCTATTACGTAGACCGCATTTTCTGTGGACTTCTAAATCTTGACAACAGCACCTTTCGGTTCCAATACTCTCTTCCAACCTGAAAATGTTAAATATAACCTTCCCGTAATTGCAAGCAATAAGTTCATCAAAGTTTTATGTCGGTCAAATTTATTTAAAGGTCTAACAGCGCACATAATACGCACAAACAAAGAATCGTTGATTTTTAAATATTTTTGATTTGACTTATAACATTTTGGACTCGGGGAAACCTGTTATTTTTCGACTATTCAGATTATTAAAATATGTTCGAAAATTAAATTTTTAATTTGTTCGCCTGGAAATCCGCCGGACGCCATGACAGCTGCGAAACACGCCAAAATCGCCAAACCTGTGCATCTTCAAAAAACCCGTTCTCCTTTCCTGTTATCCTAATGAGATCACTGTTTAATAAAAACAACATATAGGTATATAGTTTAGGATGGTACCCTTGCGTCTAAGATTTGTTGTTGTAAGATATTGTCATAGGTTTAATCAACTCATACTCTTTCCGAATCCCTGTTTCTAGTGAAACTTCGGCTTCGCTCTTAAATGATAACATACCACTATAACAAATTAGCTCGTAAAATGGACCAGCCATATCATTAAAAAGTCCATTGGAGCACAGAGATAAAATACCAACTTCAGCGGCGATCCCATAGAATTATCTCAGAAGGCCCCACCCATAGACTTAGGGCGGTATTAATAAATCAATCTCAAGTTTGAGTTACATCTCAAGTAGACATAGGGCGGTATTAATGAATCAATCTCAAGTTTGAGTTACATCTCAAGTAGACATAGTGTATTGAACTATTAATACATTATGTCTACTTGAGATGTAACTCAAACTTGAGATTGATTTATTAATACCGCCCTTAGTGACGTCAATAGTAAGCCACCAAATTATCCGTAGACATTTATTTATTGCACCACTATCATAATCCACGGATATTGATACGAACCGGATTGCTGTGTCAGTAATTATCTTTTGGATTATTTATCGTAATCTCATTGTGACGTCATTTCTGTACAGTAATCGGTTGTCTATTATCGGTCATTGGTGATCAGCATCAGTCTTGGAAAAACGGTTATTTTCTTAGTAATCACTAATCACTAATCAAAAACTAGATGAGATACCTAAAGTAATTGGCAAAAACATTGTCGCTTTGCTTTAATTCGAAATTATCAATATTTTACATTTACAAAGGTGGTAATATATAACTTCGATCGATATAAGACAATTGTTAAATTAGAACAAAAAGAGGAATGTCTTAATCAGCGACTATATAGTATACTATATTAATAATCTCTTTGAAAACCAACACGATAAATGGTAAAAAATAAAATATTTACTTAAATCAAAAAAACAATGACTGATTTGTCAAGCAAAGGAATTAACGATAAACAGTATTATAATAATCAGTTTATTAATTAATCCATAACACGTGCATTTTATCTAACAGAAAAATATTACCCCCGCGACGTTTAATTTTGTTATGATTATGTTATCTAAATCTATTCCAAGATTTCCTTGATTTTCTGCGTTTAAAATTTTTACAAACAAGATAAACAGGTTGTGTTACGTAACAATATTTTTGCGACTGCAATTTCAAACCATAGATTAGTAGATCGTGATTCGTAACGTAAGTGATCTTTATGCGTAAGCGGACGCGGATGCAAAGGTTTTAGAACGTAATGAAACAGTACATTATTTTATATTTAGTGCCTAGAAAATAGATTTCAAAGGCGCATGTTTTATGAGGATAGATTTTTCTCAATCTGTGTACTATGGAGTACGCGTAAATCTGATTTTATATTTATGCCACCCCGCAAGTGTTAGATTTATTTCAACGTTAAATTGACAGGAATTCAAATAAACATTTTAGATGCTATAATAAACAAACGTCTAAATCTAATCCCATTCGCGTAGACTATATAATAAAGTTTTAGATATAGCGCCCAGATCTGTTTGGCTTAAAATTCGATACAGCAGACCATGCAGCTAGATTATATTTACATTAATAATAGCTTCAGGCTTTTCGTTTTTATTTCTTTGCACTGAATTTATAAGTAAAAACAATGGCTAGCTTGTTTTAAAAAAAATAATCAACGTAGCGCGGTTCGCTGTAATAACATAGCATCATTAATTTTAATATGTAATCTTTTTACAATCACAATAACATCTACAAACGCTATCAGCAATTAGATGCATGAACATTTTAATTTAGTTTAATGTACTTACCTAAACACTGCTGCCGCCATTACGTATTACAAGAAACATGGCTGCCTTATTTTCGCGCGAAAATCTATTATGCGCATTTATATTCGCTCCAAATGAAGGACAACTGGAATAATAATAAATTCTACAGTTTATGGTTGTCTATGTTTGTAAACCAGAAATGTGTTTAGGAGTTTGCGAAATCAAACTGTTTATAAGTTAGATGCAAATATGCGCCATCTTGTTTCAACTGCAATTGGTAAGTCTGTCAGTGACATAGCCATTTGTTACTGGCCATTACATTGATTTACTCGATTCGAAATATATATATAATATATTTGTATTGTTTCCTTCTTTGTAAAAGGAGAAGGCAAAGGCTCTTAGCCATGCAGCCTAGAAAAATATTATTTTATAGTGTTGTTATTTAAATCATGTTCTTTCCTGAGGGCTGCGTTATATTTCTATTAGGGGCCAATTTTTTTTAGATATCATAAGCTCTATTGAATGAGGTTTACAATTGTCTTCTGTTTCAGGTGCCTTATTGTATTTAATTTGTCCGTCTTTTAAATAAAAAATGAAGCTGGTAATTATACTTATTATTAAGAGGATTTTCAAGATATTCAGTAATGTAATAGATATTTATAATTCGTCAGAATTACGTAGTAAAGCATTTGTTGATAATAATCATAATACAAAAGTAAAAATAAATATTTGTCAATTAAACTACCGCTGAAGCGTTTTCGAAGAATAAAGAATCTAGCTCAAGAGATTATAGGTCACGGTTTGTTTTTAGAAACCTGATTGCAGTAGCACTATATTGAAATTATATGCAGTGTCGTGTGTTTATTATCCTATTATTTTGTACTACCGCCTCGTTGACCTAGTAGCAGCGTAAATAGATGTAAAGTCTGAAGTTTTGAGTTCGAATCTTAGGTCGACCACAAAATTAGTTCTTATGAGGTTTTCTATTTGACCCATTATGAGTTTGCTGGCATTGTTTGTCGGATAAAAAGGTAGACAAATCAAAAGCACACTAGTTGTACGGAATCCTGCCTACCTCTACGCGGATACAAGCGTGAGCATAAGTTATTTTGTACTAGTGTAACAAAACCATTATTAATTGTGCAAATATCGATGTTATCATCGCGAATGTCTTTCAGGCGTCCTTTGTGTTGGCCTTAAATAAATTAAAAATATGCAAATAATTCCAACTACAATAGTTACAATAAGTATAACAGACTGTTCATGTTCCTGTAAGCTTCATGGTTCGGAGTAACCCCATAATTTACGAAACAGGGCTTTGGTCGTGAAATTCTGTTGGTACTTACCAATATTTTCAAAAAATATCGTATCTTGGAGAAGTTACTTCGTACGAAATTTCACCTAAATCGATGCAGTGACTTAGCTTATAAGTTATTTTCACATTAGTAATATTAACATTACAGGATAATCTTATAACAAAATTAATTTAACAGAACGTACTGCGTAGGTACCTAAACTACTAAACATGTAACACGCAAAAGTTTGAAGGTCACTCCTAATTTAAGACATAATATGTATCTAAATATAGTGTCCAATAAGTTAGTAGTTATAACCTTTTTTGTTTATTATATTAAATGTTCCGTATATTCAAACTTGTTTGACATTCCAAAAACGTAGATCAGCATAATTTTTGCGTCAGTCGAACGTCGCAACGTCCAGTCCCACTTTGGTTGACATTATATTTGGTTTTTGGATTACACTATTGTCTGTATATTTTATACTCTATAATTTTGCCATTAGATAGTCTATTCACCGTGCTGGAAAAGAAAAATGATATACGAAATGTTGAAGCCATTTTTTCGATTCGAAAATGGTGCAATGGCCTCGTAATGAATTAAAAATGGCGTCATTAAAAAGGAACCTACTAATTAAAACCGTTATTTTTTCCTGTGTAACTTTATTTTCAAAACATTTTGCGCAGTTGTAACATAACTATAGTGCCACGTAATAGATAAGGCAACAATAACAATGTCCAGGTAAACAATTTGTTACGATTCAGGAAATGCGTTACTTGTTATTGAGTCGTACGCGCCATGTTGAAACATTAGATCATCTATGATTGGAATTTGGACTCGATAAGTTATTGAAATGGCGGGGAAGGTGGTCATAATATAGTATTGAATAAAAGCAAATTCGTAACATAATTGAAAAGAATTATTTGAACAGCGAGCGGTGGAAATGTGTTAAAATGAGAACGTGAAGTCGACAAACAATTGGCAATTGGCGAGTCATCTACAATGATAAGAAATGAGCATTGGGAAGGATCCGCTTACAAAAAACTCTCAATTTATACAAAATGCTCAATATAACGTCGGATTTCTGTGACCCTACCCTAACCAGCAAATTAATTCCTTAAAGCCAATTAAGTTAAAAGCATGACTAGTTTGACACTTTACAGCCTAAACTCGATCATAAAAAACTACTTAATAATTTAGTTCATGGTCTAATAGCTAATTGTAATAACAAAAGTGTCACGCACAAAACCTATGGTAACTAAGTACATATTTTGCCATAGATCATCATTAGAATCAATATGGGCGGGTATCATGAAATAAGTAAACAAGACTGCGCAAATACGGCATAAGACATCATTATAATGGTTACAGTATATATTTACGTCTTGCTATTTACTAGGATAATTAGCATATACGAATATAGTAATTTGCCGAACTAAGCTTTATAAGGCATACTACAAAGAAAGGGCAGTTAAAAAATCTCATCAATAAAAAAATATATATGTACAGTGTTGCTTAGCGGAGGGATATTCTACAAAAAGGTTCAGTCAAGGCCCCCGCCACTGCTAGGAAGACAGGCACGGTAAATTGTTCTTGATCGTGGACGGTGATCTGCCCCCTCATAATGTGTCTAAAGACCACAACTCGTAAGTCGATGTCGATTAATTTTGATGCTTGTGATTAATACGTCAGTCACATGTTAGTCTCACAACCAATCCCAATAAAACGAAACATAGTGGTGGCGTGTTTTTTTGCCAAATTCTAATGGCCCAGTAGTCAGACGACTTCAGGTGGCTCTACAGCCCCTTGCCCCCTGTTAAATAAAAAAATCGAAACCATGACGTTGCGACAAGCTTGCAAAAAATACTCTAAATAAATTCTTATAGCATTGTTGACATTACAGAGATACTTTACCCTTTTTCGCGGAATATCAGATTAAAAATATTTGACTAAGAATTGCGAATATAAATACTAAGTACCTACAGTCTATTGTCTGCTGCAAATATATACATATTTGATATCCAATTAATATGTTGAACAGAATATATTATATGTAATTTTATATGTAAGCAGTATGTGTCCTCGCCGTGTGTCAATGTCAAAGGATTTCGGCATTTTTATCTAAACGATTACTGATAGGAGAATAACGCTATGGGCGTAATTATGTACTTGTTTTTATTATATTTGCAAAATAATGTAATTAGATAATACCAGAAGATAATCCGAGCATGATAATATGATTGAAAAATATTAAATATTGTAGTCACTTCATACCTCAAAACTTCAACCTAGTATCTCCACATTAGGATCTAAAAATAATAACAGAGATGTTACTTATAATTAATCTTTTCATAAAGATTGCTATCAGTATGAAATCTGGTAATATTAAACAAAATTGAGTATTGTCTAATTTTGTACGTCGTAATGTCTAGCACAGGTGTGGGAACTTCATACATTTACAGCGAAACATAATATTTTAATCCACATAGACCGTTTTTATAATTGTGTGTAATTATGATAACGCTGAAAAATGCGAAAATTGTTTTTTTTTTATACGCGTGTATTCTTTGTTTTTGCGAGAGACCCAGTTTAAATTCCGTTGTTTTAAAGGGACAATGTCAATAACCGAAAGGATTGTAAGTTTGATAAACAAATATTAAAAATAAGTTAATATTTATAATTTTTATCGCATACGGACTTTTTCAGAGGTCATTCCCCCGAGATAACGAGTCAATGCATCAATGTTAATTAAAAATGTGGAGCTTGACCTGTCAGCTTCCGTGGAGTTACTAATGTTTTATTTACTCAAACGTTTTTGGCAGAATGTTATACAGCCAGATTTAATATAACTTTAAATACGTACCATTACTTCCTACTCGACGTCCTTTGTAACCCCTATGCGTAAATCTAACCTTAGAATTAATATCGTCGTACGGAAAAACATTTTTAATTAGTCGCCTAATCGTTTAAATTATCCATGCTTAGAATAATAACACAGGCATCTCCATATTATTCAAACAATGTAAGCTATGGGAAGTTATTGCTATCCGGCAGCAAAGAGTTCCATTTTTGAAATTCTAAATTGATTTTTAAAAATATATTTTAACGGTTTTTTGGAAACGTTTTTTGTAGTAGGCTGGTAAGTTTAAATAAGTACCTGCACGCATAGTAATTAGTGGCAACTACATGCGGTTCATACGTTGAATGCGTGATCACGTTCTAGTCATTCGCGTTTCGATTCTAAGCATTTTATATTCAGTACTAGTTTGTTATAAATCTGATATTTGGTTGATTTGTAGGTCGGCATAACGATTGCGACTTATGGCATACGACGTATTGTTGCAATTCTAATGTGCTATCATGACGTAAAAACAATTGACAGGGCATTTAGTTCAGCGCAGGTTCGATTAATGATTGTGATTATTGTTTGAGTAGGTAGTCCGTAGTACTTTTCATCCCGGAGAAATCCACAGTGCGCTAAATATAAACGACACACTTTATCTCAGAGAAGCGATGCGTTCATAGGCCTTTAATCTAAGGATTTACGGCCCAAGTCACTAAAACACGGCAGAAATAATTCGAGCGTACACAACTTCAAATACTTCCTCAGATAATCATACATGACGTTGTATATGAGCCATACCAAGCCCAGTTATATTTGGCAGTATGCTGTAATGTTGGTAAACACACGCTCAGACCGATCCGCGGACTTATCGTTAAAGAAGCGCGTAACCGGACTTGTTGGGCGACCGATCGAGCGCGACACCACGCACTCGCTGCGTGATACATGCAGTTAGATAGAGACAGAGGTACATGTGCAAGAACGAGACGCAACGCAAACATCTGGGATGCTACACGTAGCGGTGCCCTGTGATTTAATGTTTTTTATAAGTTCTATTTTGACCACTTCAGAGACGCATTATAATGAAATCATTGTGCCATTATCTAATATAATATTGGATCACAGATGCACGCGAAAATCTTGCGGCTGGTGTTTAAACCAATACATGGACGAAAAACAATATGGCTGCTTCATTAGTATATTTTAGAAAGTTTATGTTTGTACTTGTCTACAGCTGACCAAACAAAACAGTGTATCGTACTCAATAATAATGTTAAATGTTTTTATTATCCGTTATAAATCCAATAAAACCTAATCAGGACGTATTTTACGTACTCTAGAAGGAGATATTTAAAGTCCTATTTTTAGAAATGAAAGGAAAGTTTGGCTGAAAATAGTTTGTAAGATCTTGGCACATTCAGTGGGGTCAACGACTTTACACAAAACATAGGTAAATATATTTCTCGAAAACACACACAAGTGCAATTATAGGTATCGTATGGATATAAAAACCACACACATTTTATTTGCTTCCGAGAATATCGAAATTACAAATTGATTTTCCTCATGTCCGAACTAGGTTAATTACTAACCTTGGTGTTTCCCCATTAAAGTCTAGTATTCATTAGTGCTAAAAGCTATTACTAAGTTCGAGCTCCCTCGTGTCTGTGCTGTAAATTGTAATTATGACTCCATTTCATATTTCCCCAAAGAACTTTTCTAAGCATCCAAATTGCTCTACTGATGGTGAAATATAAACCTTATTGGGTTCATTCCGTTAAATTGAAAATAAATAAAATAGAGCGTATTTCGGATTTCGCACAATCTTTCTGATGCATGAAGCGCAGCTAATCTTCATATTCGACATTACACAGCATTCAAGAATGTCTCAAAAAAACCCTAAATGCAATTCCCAAAAACAATAAATGAGAAATATAGGTTATTCCATGCGCCTACAGTTTCGACATCTCATTCCGCAATGTGCGGCGCGTAGAGAATTCGGAATGCATTGTTGGACGGAAGCCAGACATTTCATGCATTTTTAATATAACTTTACTTTTCTCTGTATGCCTTTTTATTGCCAAATTGGGTTTATTGGCCAATATCCCACTGGGTTCCATGACGTCTCAAGAAAAATAATTAAACTTAAGACCCGGAAGAGTTTCGGACAAATGATTTAAAAATTCAAGTGCTGCCCTATTTGGAAATCGAATATACGATCCATTACATAGCTCATAAACACCACGACTAAACAAATGTGATAAAAGACCTATGCCTTGCGATTTCTATTCCGCGAATGCATTTCCTTTCGTATCGCATATTTTTTGTTGTCATCTAATAGTCGTTAGGCGTAATAGGGGATTTGTCGAGATGTTTCAGTGTTTTCCTATCATCAATCATGATCGACGATTTGTTGAACTATAGTGAGATTTGAAAGGGAGTAAAACTAGTGCTATATTTCAAATTCGACTATTCGGAACAATAATGTCAGAAAAAACGTTAAAACAGTTAAATATCATTTATTAGAAAGCTATTGTCTCTGAATTCTACGTATATCCGTACGAAATAAAACATAAAACTACTGTAATGATTATTGTAGATGGATTTGATACATTTTAGTCGTTATAAGTATTTATACAAAAGGTTCTAGTAAACATTGTATTATGTTCGTATAAATTGAACTCAGACATGTTGTCCGCGTAAGTTCCACGAATCGTACCGCGTGCCCCGAGGACGTCGACCTACATGAACAAAAAGATCCGATCTTAAGGACCAGTTTGTGCCTATGAGGTTACTGCGACACTTGTGATGTCTCAGGTTGAAGTTTTAATTCGTATGTTATACTAGTACCTGTTTGAAATCAATGAATACACTGAGGCCTGTATTCACAAACGTTACTTGGCTAAGTACTGTTTCTCAGTGCTTGTTTCCCAGTTCTTTCGGCATGACAGCCTTCGCAGTGCGTAGGCATAAGGCATGTGATTGACTAATATTGAGATAAAAGTTTACTTTTGGCTGTCAGATAACACAGCTGAATAAAGCGAAAGAAAACTATGAAATGACCGACACTATGTATTCGGACGCCCTGTGCGTCCACATAGTATTATTTGGGTGTCATACAAGTAATATACAATAGTTTTGTACCACTATACCTCAGTTCACCAATCAGTTGTTTATGGGTCGAAGCTTATTTTTTCATTCACTGGTGGTAGGTCTCTCATATGTAAGAGTCCGTCTGGGTGGGTACCACCGCAAAGTATATTTCTACCGCCAAGCAGCAGTGTGCATGCACTGTTGTGTTTCGGTTTGAAGGACATTGTAGCCAGTGTAACTACTGAACATAATGTGACTTAACACCTTATGTCTCAGAATGACGAGCGCAGTGGAATGCCACAAAGTACTTTGTAACTCAAAGTGATGGATGGTGTTTCTTCTGTTTATGGGTGGTGGTATCGCTTACCATAAGGCGAACGGCATGCTCGTCTCATCATTCAAAGCAATAAAAAAGTAAAACATTTAGGCCACGAACCATCAAGAGCGCGTAAACAATAATTAACGTTCACCATTTATGATTTCGCCTCCATTTACACCTTAAACAACTAGTACTGTTTAAACTACTAATATTAGCACATTCATAAAGTATAGGTTAGTTTCATGTTATGCAAGTGCTCATTATCTTATTGAAAGGTGACGCGCTGTTTACTACAATACTCATTGACGTGTTATCTGAACGACCGAGATCACTTTACAGGAGCAATTACATGTTTAAATTAATCCCCGGGGTTTCGAAACACGTTGCGGACACGTTGATTTCTCATTAAATTAAAAAATGCATCTTAATGTGCTTATGTTGTATGATTGATTTAAATTTTATTTCCTGTATAGTGTTTTAAAGTTAATCTGTGATAAAACCAAAAATTCCCTACAAAACCAGAAATCACTTTTTGATTACTTAATTTCTTTATGCAATATGTTTGTTATCTATAAACGAAATAGGGCTAGCAAGATTCTTAATTTAAACCCACTGCTGGATATTATTTCCCCGTCAATTCCGCGCGGAATCTAATAAATAATACAGGCCTTGTTTGCATTGTTAAAATAATTCGATGATGTGTACATATCTTATTTGTTGAATGAAACAATTTTGAGCCTGTGAGAATGTTTGTTCAAACAAGTGACGCGAGATATCTTTTTACTATAAATAATAAATGTCATAAGTTGCAACATTGATGTGAGAATGATCCTACTAATAAATAACATGAAGTAAACATATGAATATGAAATGTTTTCAATGTTGATATTACGCTTTGAAAAACATACATTTACGATTGAATCAAAAACAAAAAATAAAAAAACAAATTAGAATCAAACCCCAGCCCTTTCGCTTTCAAGTAACAACGTAATTAGGTACTTACTTATTTGAAGTCGGCTAACAAAATCATATGGCATAATGCCTTTGTTTGGAAATATCCAAATCTAGAAAATATATATTATATTGTTTCCGTTCTCCATTTAGTTCAATTAATAATAATAATAATTAATTACTTAGTTGGGGCAAATAAATAAGTATTTAATGTTTACAGGATAAATACATGCAATAAAGTAATACATTCCAGGATCAATAAAATAATTTAGTTATAGGTACAGATACGTTTTAAACTACAATTGCTTATCGATGTGGAAACCTAACGTACTTGAACGATAATGATTAATAGTTATGTCTGCTATAATTAATTCGTCTAATGTTTTAAAACCATGCTGAAAATATGTGGAATGCTTTACCTATCGAAAAACTTGTCAAAATTGGTTTAGTTTTGAAGAAAATGGCCACTTACAATCTTCATCATGATAGGCCTCCCTTAAAGACAATAAATACAATAATTTGATACTGAGTTTATTTCAATAGAGTTGGAATAAATTGTAAACAAAGAACTTTTATTTTCATGATTATTATACAAAATGCCCGTGAAATAAAAAGATTTGTTTTTATTATAAACATCCATCATATATAAAAGTCCATTTTAAATCGATTAATTAACTATTAGCTACAAGTAACAAATAGTTAATTATAATTAATGGTAAACAAACGCGTGTACAGAAATTATACATCTGGGGTCAGCGCGGGCACACACGTCCATATTAAAGTCTATATATAAATACTAATTAGAAGGACTATTGGACAGATAGTGGTTTACGCACAGGGTTGTATACCATTAGGCGAGGTGATTCGCAAGAAAACTTGCAGAAGTTTACTTTCGCAAGCAATTTTCGCTTGTCCCCGAACGTTACAAGTTGGCAAACTAGTATCGGCATTTCTGGGAATCTGGCAGCCGGTGTAATCCGTCCTTTGAGGATGGTGCCTTGATGTTTGCCAAAATTACTCCAGTAGTTGACATTTTATTAATATATCCCAATTAATGTCGGAAAATGCTGTCTCGGAAACATTATACTTATAATAGACATATACGTATTAAGTTGGTTTAGTTTTAATATATAGAGACGGCATTACTGTTCTGTGGCGTCACTACGACCTGAAACCTCAGTAGGTATTTAGGAATTAGGAAAACCAATACATATTTCATATGTATAGTCATAAAGAACGCAGTGTAGTGCGATCCAATGCTTTCAAAGCTTTGAGAGGTCTTACTCAGCCGTACAATTGTTTTTAAATCTCGATCTTGCTTACCTTTTAACACCGATAATCTCCAAATACAAACAATTTTATTGCCCAGTTATGTTTATATCCACTTTTTAAGGTTATATTTCGAAGACAATTTTGCATGCGTATTTCCTTGAACCTCACATTAACCTGTTCACTGCAAAATCTTCAGTGACAGCCTTGAATTTTAATTTATCAAAACATATCGGTATTTAGGTCAAACTAAATTCGCCAATTGTTCTCTCACACTATTAATAACAGCTTTTTTATCAATTTAAATTAGTTCTCGCTGTGGACTACGACTTTGTAGGTACAAAGTTTTCAACTGTTGTGTAAATGCATCACACATTTTTTGGACAGTCGGGAAAATAATATTATATCAACGTGTCTTGAGAATCTTTGTGACGGTAAAAACGTATAAAATTGAGCGAATGTCCAGATGAAACATTAAATAAAGTGTACCATACATCTGCAAAAAAATGTAAATAAAGTCATGAGCTATTTTTGTGAATTACGTATTTTTATTGAAATTTCTGTGGTTAGGATTAAAAAATAATCCGCCAGCTCAGAAAGTATTTCCTTCCAAAGAAAATACGTAGATAAGAACAAAATATTTAACGTCTGTTTGATTTCTATTTACAGTTAGGTAATACAATATATTGTCAATTGTGTGATTTACAACAGTGTTTATGAATACCTACTGCGAATGTTATTCATGAATAAATCGTTTGTTTACATATTCTGCAAACATGATTAACAAGTACTATAAAGATATTTACAATATTCAAATAATTTTAATATATGCAGTATTTGTAAAACAAATCCGTTTGAATATTTAATTGTTTATTTGTCATGATTTCGAACCGATAACCAGGGTGGGCTGTACTGTGCCTATACTTTGTGTAGCTTTAGATTTGTAGTTTCAAATGACAATGATGGGGTCAGATTATTGGATACATCTGCTAAGCGTGGAACGCGGTAAATCCGGAGAGCCATACATCCTCTTCAATTTTTATTTTATTTTAATTCAATGATGGGCATGCCGTTCGCCTGGTAAGCGATACGACCGCGCATAAACAGTAAAACCAAACAACTTTGAATTATATGGTACTGCGCTCGTCACTCTGAGACAGATGCTAAGAATCTAAGATCCCAAGCCTTTATGGTTAAAAGTGAGATAATACTTTTGTTTTTGTGTTTGTGCTATAGAACCATATAATTTTTATTTTAAAACTACATTATGTTATTCTAATTGCGCCATACATTCACCTCACTTTACGCTTAATAACCTTTATTCATTGTAAAACGATATTTATGCCATGAGTCATTAAACACACTATTCAAAATGGAAAACATGTTTGTGTGAAAATTCGCGGTTTTTGTTTCTTTACGTCGTATTTATTGTATTGGTTGAATGGGTTAAAAATATTTGCATTCTTAATGCTGTAGAACTACGCTGTTAGTCTATCTTTTTTTTTTATCGATGGCTCGACGAAGTGGCTCCACTGCACCTGATGGTAAGTGAAGTGAAGCCCAAAATAATGTCGACCGGCAAGAGATAAACATCCCTGGTTGGTCTATCTAGCTTTATAAGACCAGCATACTACTAGCTCGACTCTTGTCTTACAAAACCAGGCCGGCATAATTGTGTCGACTGGCGATGAGTAATAACCTCTCGTCAGTCGACACTATCTGGACGCTACATCACTTACCATCAGATGCTCTGGGATCAATTTGTCATGTCCGTATACAAAAAAAAACTATCGATGTAATTGGATAAATCTTTTCGCTATATCCAATTCCAATCCAAGTTAACGTCGTATTCATTGAACGTTCATTTTGGAAATAATGAGAATTAGTTTAATATCCATTCTAGACTTAAAGTATCCGTTTCATAATATAACAGCAGTTTATATCATGTTTGAACTTCGGTTCGAAAACTTTCACCGAAATTACGATGACGTCTCGAAGTTTTGGCACGCCAAACCTATAGCTGCGTATTACAGTGTTTAATATCTGTTGTATTATAAAACACTGATGAAAATGGTTGAGATGTAAGAACCCAGAACGTATCTACAATGTGCTAAGCAAGATGGCAGAGTACATTTTACTCTCTGCAAATACTTTTTACCCATATATAATAAGTATAAGTTTAGATATACATATTTTATATTATATCAATCATAGCCCATACAGACATGTGAATGACTCATACTTATATAATTATCATTTTTAATTCATTAATTTGCTGCTGCTTGATCAAAATATTCAATTCACAGTATTCGTAATCACTGCTGGTCATGATTAAAAGTTAATTAACATTATCCATTATATTGGCGTATGAACCGAGGAAAATTAAATTCGTTGTAGAAAGATTATCAAAATTGTAGTCGGTTGGCTCTATCTACCGGTATATTCAAAATAAACACATCAAATCCGGGATAAATATTTGCTATTCGTAGATGCGACACAACAGTCCTCAACCGACAATACTAAAAAAAATATTTACCAATACTTATCTTTTTTATCCTTTGTTACAGGTATGCGAGAAGCTTGAGATTGGCGCGGAGTCAGACTATTTCGGTCTCCGCGTGTGTCCCGGATCAGGGCCCGGAAGGTGGCTCAACTTGCGAAACCCCCTCGATCCGCACCGCATCCCCGGCGGCCGACTGGACCTACGTGTCAAGTTCTGGGTGCCCCCACATCTCCTCATCAATGAGCCCACACGACATCAGTTCTACCTGCACGCGAAACTCGACCTTACTGAAGGGAGACTGGTCGTGGCAGACTTAGAAGTTGCCAGAAAGATCATCGCCTACATAGCGCAGGCCGAGACCGGGGATTGTGACCCTGACGTCCCTCCCACCCACATATACGAAGAGTGCAACAAAATTGGACCTCAAGGTGAGAAGCCGGAAGACCATGTCGACAAAATCATAGAGTACCATTGTGAAATAGCCGGTATGAGAGCGTCGCAAGCGGAGTACAGGCTTTTGAAGGAGATATCGAAGCTGGAGTCGTTTGGCGAAGAGTTGTTCTTCTGCAAGCCGGTGACGCAGTCAAACAACGCGCACAACCTGTACAGCCACCTGCTGTACCACAGGCAGCAGGCGGAGGAGCCTCGGGCCAGGGACGAGCAGGAGATCGATGGCGGGGCGACTGTCGGGTGCTTGGCGACGGGTCAGAGCGTCGGCGGGTGCGGCTGCAGGCTGAGTACCAGTGTGGGAGTCAGCCCTCATGGCATCGTAGTTTACCGGCCTTCGTGCAACGGCGAGCAGGACATCGGAGTCGAGAAACAGAGGTTAGTTGGACACAGAATACTGAATAGCACTAGGTAGTTGAGTTGAATGTTGTATAGCAGCATAGCATTTTTTAGGACGCGAATTGTTTTCTAATACAATGATTCCGTAATATAAGATTGACATGAATGCATGATTTAAATTAAACTAACAATTACTGGGAATCGTTTTTCTAATGGTGTAATTATCTGCATGTGATTTATAAGCACGAAATATCTGTAATGTGCGCCCGCGGCGTTGACTGCGTGACGTTAATTTGCCTCTCATACGGTCACAACCGGTCAGGTTAGGTGCCTCTTACTACGTCACCTCTATACTCCGATCATTAGAAACGTTACAATATTTTGTCAGGTAAAAACGGGTTTTTCCAAAGGATTTAGTGTCCAAATCTACACTTTTTTATAATTATAAAGCTGAAGAGTTTGTTTGCTTGTTTCGTTGAACGCGCTAATATCAGGAATACAAAAAATCATCAGGAATACTAAACTATGAAACCAATTGCCGCCAGCAGCATTTCCGGACAGATACGACCTGGCGACCTTCAAAAAAAGAGCGTATTCCCGCCTAAAAGGCCGGCAACGCATTTGTGTGCCCCCTGGTATTGCAGATGATCACTTACCATCAGTTGAACCGTATGCTCGTTTGCCCCCTATACCATAAAAAAAAAAAAAAAAAAAAAAGGAACTACTGAATCGATTTTGAAAATTATTTCACTAATAGGAAGCTACATTACTGCTAAGTGCTATAGGCTACTTTTTATCCCCGGAAAATATTTTTATCCTGGAAATACTTTTTCGCGCGGGCGAAGTAAAACATAAACGCATCTTTTCAATTCCTATTTATCACCCAAAAGCCAGTGCTGCATGTCTTTAAACTGTACATAAGGTACAACTGCAAACAACTCCATATTGCTGACCAATACACCAACTATGCATTCTGAACGTTCTTTCCATGCATATCAATCTCCATTACCTAACCTAACCCACAATACAATTTACTTGCTATGCTTTTCATTCCACGTTCACTCACTATGAACCGCCGTAGCACGCCGTGATCACGAGCGGTGTTAGGCGTTTTCAAATGGGAACAAGTCTCTTTTGTTCAATAGATATCTTATTTGCCCGAGATAAGATATGGTAGCGAAATGCGGCGAGTTACTGCAAAATTGACTTTTATGTGAATAAGTGATTTTGTACCAATTTTATAGGCAATATTTTGTTTCTTGGTGGCTAGTGAACGATATTTGACCGTACGAAATATTCTTAGTAAAGGAATGGGAATTGGGAAGAGGAGAGATTTGTGGAGCCTCCAGTAAACCATTGTTCTATTAAGTTGCCAATTTACTGAATACAAGATAGTACCCACCCCGAAGTTAAAAACTGGTGACACTTTGGCCCAACCACACAACGAATGTAAAATATGGCCTCTTGAAACCGAGGATTCTGGTTCTATTCAGAACTTACACTCACTTTTCGAAGCTCATTTTAAAAGAGGAACTTCGTTGTGAGGAACCTCCTTGGAAACCATTTTTTCCTTTGCCCAAAAACATAGGATTTTGTTTCAAAAATGTATAAGTAAACGTATTTCTTTCCAGCATCCCCTACACCGCAATCCACCGAGCACAACCGCTCCGCCGCCTCTTCCAGTTGTCATACGTGACGGGCGAAGGAAACGAGGCCACACTGCCAGTCAAGATGGCGACGTCAGGCCAGGCCGCAGCGCTGTACCGAGCAGTGACCGAGAAACACGCGTTCTACTGCTGCGAGACTGTGCGGACTGATGTCACCGAGCAGTTCATCAGGGATTTGAAGGTAAGAGTCTTGGAATGTGCAGTTGTGGGAGGCCGTGGGTTTATTCTTCGCAAACATCCTGCTGTTTATATTGGGGTATGCCTTCATGATGAGACCGACGGTTTCCCTGATTGATGATTATAATCTATTCCTTAGGGCTGTTGAAAAGAAATTGATAATCGTGCTGGAAGTAAAGTTATATCTTGTAAAATATTCTAAAGTATGATTTCATTAAGTTAAGAATTAACATTTAATCACAAACAATACAATCTAACAATTATAAAATTACCATTGATTAAGTCGTACGCCCAACAACAAGCTACGTCACAAACCAAATCAAACCATACTCGATACGTTGAACTAAAAAACACATGTGGACTTTGGAAGTTTCAATATTAAACGAGGGGGCGTGTCTGGGTGACCTCCACGCTTCGAACAAATTTAATGTCATGAGTTAAGTGATACACGCGGATTAACTTGAGGTTTGAGGTTATTTTAATATTCTTACTTCAAGTGTGAGATGTCTGCCTTTAACCACAAACACATATTGATTTGGATTATCATGAAACTTGAAAGGCGCCTTTAATCCTATATCTTTTAGTGATATTAAGGGCCTCTTTCAAATTTTCGTAAAATTTATTTAACAGTTATCGTATTAAACAGCCAATGTAGATAGTTTTATTGAGCATATATTGGAATGTGACTTTATGGCCGTATGCAATATATATGATTTTACTCGGAAGTTATGGAACTGGCCTTAACTAAAGTAGCTTCTTGATACCCGGCAGATTTACATGTTAATACTATCGTCGAAAACAAAAAGAAGCTGATATCTCCCGTCACTGTTGTCTCAGATAAATGGAAAACATCTAGAATATTGGAAAACAACAAAATCCCTGTACTTATTTGTCAGTGTTCATCTTTATCACACTGATATTTGGATACACAGACGCACAATATATACGTAGACTTATACGTAGCGAAATAACTTATAAACCAGTAATACAACTACTAAAATAGTTAACGATTGTGGAAAATGGGCGACGTTATATAGGTAATGTTCTACTAATTTTCCGAAGTATGTGCCTAAGCCTCAAATTCAAAATATATTGTTTTTTTTGTATAGGTATTCGTATTGTGTTTTAATGCATGGATTGGACTACAGATAAATCTATTTACTGAGTACACATGTAACATTGATCTGTATGAGTAATAAGTTTACGATGTAAAATTTTATCGAAATTATTATTAAATTATTAAATTTATAGAAATTATAACAAAGATAACAATATTTGAGAATTGTGTTGCTAATCAATGTTGGTAATATAAGCACACGTGTTTCATTAATAGTAAATTATTTACAAAAACAAATACGCGTAGAATTTGGCTAACACGGCCAATGTATAATTTATGCCATGTTTCAATATAATTTAATACAGTACGAGTATTATGAGACACAATATACCGAAATACATACATAATTATATGAAATCAGAAGTCCAGTAGATACCATTACTATTGCGCGCATAGACGCCATGTTTTACTATTATACCGGTTTGAATATTTGCAATCTTTTTATAACCATGACTTAAGGTTCAATTTCCAGCTTTCCTTACTAGATGGCGCTGTTTTCTTTAAGATATGATTTAACTTTTTGACATTAGCTTATGTTGTCTATGGGCTTGGCCTTAGAATAATCCTAAATGCCCGATGAGGGTAATAAAAACCTTGCCATGATGTGGTAAAATATGGAACTGTTTTTTTTATACTGATAACGTAAACTTTAAAACGAAAAGCAAAAGTGGCGCCCTCAAAGGCCAAAGCAGGTTTTTTGTAATAATTTAATCAGCACCACATTTTTGTATTTCAAGAAATACCACAGATAAGAATTACTTTATTGATTGTAATATTCACATCCTAAATTACATCATTTGTTTTTATTTCCCCCTATCACATCATAGGACGGGATACGCACGGCGAAAAGTGGGTGCATTAGTAAAGACAAATTAAATTAATAATTAATTGTTGAATTTCAAGTATCTGTAATTGTTTATTTACACAACGATAAATAATGAGGTAGTTTACGTTGTAAACAGATATTAATAGAGGTGTTTTACCTGAAAATAAAACACATATTAAATACTTACCTTATTTGAAGCTTACTAGATTGAGATAGGCACTTCCTGTTTTCCGTTTCCTCTACCTTCCTTTTCATTTTATCTATCTGTCTCGCTCGCACATCCGTTCTCCCACCAGGCCACCGCCCCACCAAAGGTGTGCTCTGTGGTGGTCGGTGTTCTAGGAATCATTGAGTCGATAATCTACCAGGCAGAAATTGAAATGTAAGCTTCAAATAAGGTAAGTATTTAATATGTGTTTTATTTTCAGGTAAAACACCTCTATTAAACACTTGACCGTTATTTGAAGCTTACTAGATTGAGACGTGTCTGTTATCGCCTGGTGGGGCATGACGCCAATGTGATGAAATATTGATGATGATCCTATTTTGAAAGGAAATATGTTATGCCAAGTATACATTAGATTAGTTTAATAATCCATATGTGCGAGAAAAAGGATTACTTACAAATGTAAATACGCATCCAAAATGGTATTGTATGGACTATGATATTCGTATGTATAAAATGTTACGAGTTCCTATACAGACATATACTCGAATTTAATCAGCTGCTTTAAACAAATTAACGATTTCACAGCTACTATTATTTTTAGATATTACTTCCTTACGTTAGAAACGGGTGAATGTATTTTGTGGTCTCCAGTAGAGACCTTTGCAAGAATCTCATCTGAAGGACAAATTATGAATCCCGTTTTTGGAAGCCGATCGTATGCTCCCTAAAGAATTCACTACTCCGTTTCTAACAATATGGATTTTACCTAGCCGGCTATAACTGTACGGGAGACAGGCTTTGGTGAACCTCTAATATTAATAAATAAATTAGTACAGTTTCCCAATCTACGCTTTTCTTCCAAAATAAATATAGTACCTACGTTTTACCCAGAATACTGGGTCCATATTCTTGTTCTTAGTTAGGTTAGGAGACAATTTCGCGCCTGATTGTCTATAAGTAGCAGTATCTGCTATTGAGCCATACATGGGCCATAGGATCAAATTTTTACAATCTACAGACAATTGTTTGGATTAGACTGCAAACAATGTCAAATCGTGAACTCTTCTGCCGGAGCAAAGAAGTAATAGCGTTGTAGTTGTCTGCGTGTCGCAAATACAGCATTTTCATTGTCAAGACTATTCAAAAGCGTAACTAACTTATCTACGTTCCATATCATAGATTAGAGTTCAGGATATGTTGGACGAAGGCGTGCGAACTTAGACTACCACCATTGTTATAATAATTCAGCGTGCAGAATGCAGACTTGTGTAACAAAATAATGTTGTAAGCAAATCCATTTACAACAAAACGTGCTAAACTTCGACCCGTGGGTTCTAAAGGCTCTACTTTATGTTTTTTTAGTTCAGTTCAGCCCTCGAGACCATACAACTTCATATTATCTTTTTGGTAGAAGGACGCCAGAAGATTATAAAGGTTCTATTTGAACTTTAATCTACCCGTCAACGCCCGCTTATATATAGCTATAAGCTAATTTCCTTATATTAATGGACACCGGTGTCCATCGCGGGCGTTGAAGGATTAAATTCCATGACTACCCCCATATTTCCATTATTTCAATGTCATCGCTTGAATTTTGGGGGGGTAGGAAGTCGGTCACTGTCTATCAGGTGTAACTAAGGTTCCTTGATCGTGATCCGGGGCGCCAGCGCTCGGGTTCTTGGGTCTTATCTCCAGAATACTCTGTCCCACCTCGGTATAACCAGGAGGACAATATCAGATTCTGAATTGAGGTGCTGTAACACTAGGGATGGAAATAGTCAGACTCGTGGGTAAATCCAGTTTCTGGAGAATGCATCGTGGTAAATCGCGCGAACGTCGTTCAGGTGCAAAGATACATAGTTGCTTACCACCTTCGCTCGTTCTGACGCAAATAGATCTATCACGGAAAGCCCAAACTTTTCGATATTTTCTGTACACTGAAATAGATGCCAGCCTGGGGCACGTCGACAAGGCGACAATTGGTCTGCGTGACTGTTGTACATTCCTGGAATGTATTAAATTTCGAGAATGATCTGGAAGTTGTCCAGAATATGAAACAGTTCTTTGATTAACTGAATCGAGGGTCTAAGGGTAAGACTTGGTCCCCCCCCCCCCCCCTCGTTTCACAATAATGCTACGTCTTGTCGCATTGTACTAGAACCTTGGGTACGCTCAGATATTGGTCTTGTTAACTTATGACCTTCAGTATTGTGAGCAGCGCATTGATTGCAATGGAGATGTCGTTCTTGTTTGATCCATAAGCCCGACATTGGGCGGCTGTCGAGCTGAGCTCCCCACGCTATACCTGAGGCGCCTCTGGCGGAAAATTATGTGGTCAACGGTGGTTGATAATGGAACCGAGAAGACACATGGCAATTTGGATGCCACCATTTTAATAACTCGCGCACCTCCATGGTTAGAACACAGGTACAGCCAGGAGCTTATTTAAAGAGTTTGTTCAAAAAGATACGAATGTTTCGAAAATTAAGCCTGCTCTGAGGGACAGTTAACACTGGCAAATTTTAGAAGCCCAACCAGACTATGTAGTTGCTTTACTGATATCGTGGCCTTTCGCAGTAAAACCAGTACTTTTTGTGTTACGAGGAAGATCTTTTCCGGTGGCAATGATTGCTTGTTCAACCATGGATACCACAAAACTCATAGAAATATAAGACTTTTGCAGGTGGACGTGACTAACTTTTGTGAATTCGTTCGCCAACCTAATAAATGTAAACGGTCTAACACTTTTGGGTGTGGACTCGAAGAATTTGCAAATCTTAATTGAATAGCATACTTTGGAAAGAAACAAGTATTCGAACACGTTCAAGTCTTAAGGTGTGTGCCACCCATTGATTAAAGACGCAAAACCTTTGGCTGCAGAGTCCAAACGGCAGGCAGGTCATTTTCAGTCATTTCCGCGGTAAATAAATCGCAGAAACCCCAACGTGATAGGGAGATAGGCTGGTAGAAATAGGCCTGGGAAAGATCTACTTTACAAAGCCAGTCGCCTGGTTATAGGAAGTCTGAGACACTACATATGTTTATCAACCTGAAGGGTTCCGTGTAAACACAATTGTTTAACATTGACAATTTGTCGATTACTGCCCTCGTTCTTGGGAATCAGAGACATTGTCGATGTAAAGGTTGGAGACCAGTGACAACCATCAGAACACTTTTAAATAACATCTCCGTAATAAATGCACACATTTCTAGAGATTCCACTGTTACAAATGGCTTCCGTAAATTAGGTAGAGCAAAAGGGGGTTTTTTTCTCAGAAAAGGTATGCGATAGCCTGTTATTATGCGCAGCAAGGTGTCTGACGCTCCCAGCTACTTCCATCGATCGACAAAACACTTCAACTGGCCCGCTTTGAAGTAGGCAGAAACCCCTCTCTTTTACCGCTTGGTAGTCGTGGGCCGTGTTGGGCTTCTTAGTATTCTTGACCGGCTCTTGTCACTGTTTACCACCACGTGGACAAATGAATCCATGTGTATTATGTCTATCACCACATTGACCACTATTGTTATTACCGTTACCTTGTGGGCGTCGGTAATGTTTACAGATAAAAGTGGAGTGGTTATGACTACAACTCTGCAGGAGTGTGTGCATGGCGCAGTATAACATGCATGATGTGCACCCTACGAGGGTACGAAAAAAAAATTTTGCGGACTCTTGCGAGGGGTTGTGATTGGTAATATTAACCCACTGTTTGCGAAACAGGTTTATAGCCACTGCCTTTATTTGGAGGTAAAAAACCGTCTTTATAAAACCTCCATTTCTAAGACCACAACTCTGCGAGAGTTGTGTGCATGGCGTTGTACAACATGCATGAAACGCACCCTGCGAGGGAACTGAAACAATTTACCGACCCCTGCGAGGGGTAGTGATTGGTAATATTAACCCAGTGTTTGTGAAACAGGTTTATAGCCACTGCCTTTATTTGGAGGTAAAAACCGTCTTTATAAAACCTCCATTTCTACGACCACAACTCTACGAGAGTTGTGTGCATGGCGTTGTACAACATGCATGAAACGCACCCTGCGAGGGCACTGAAACAATTTACCGACCCCTGCGAGGGGTAGTGATTGTCTTTATTTACCCTTTCTAAGAATAATGTGCATGGTGGTCAAAGATCAGTTGTAGGAAGTCGGAAGGAACCTTTTGATATTCCCCTTCCGAAAATAGCTCAACTATCTTGTTATGTAACTGCTCTGGTACTATATTGTCGGAGTGACGAGACCATGTGATGAGATCAGTCAAATTCTAAATTCTTAATCTGTAAGACTTCTTGTTGCTTAAGTATGCAAATTGTCAGAGCACCGTAAGCTTTATCAGCATAAGCTAAATACCGTTGTGTATTATATGATTTGCGCCTCTACGTACTTAACCTCAGACCACTCACATTTGTCGGAATGCTAAAATTTTAGCAGCTTAAAGTAACATTCAGGATTCTTCAGAAGCTAGAAGGATCCTTTAATTTAACCTGAATTTCAAACTTTAATTAAGGTCGCTAGATTTTACGCCGTCCGGCTCATAATCATAATATAATAATCTACAATCCTGATCCAATAATATGTCCTCATCAGTGTTATTCAACTCCTGTTGGGCTACAACAAGTAGGTATTTCTGGCTGCTGCTAGGGCAGCCTGTATTACAGACATAAAAGCGATTGCATTAGTTTTACCCCGCCGTTCTCTACTATAGCGGTGCTGACGAGGATCTTGGATCGTTGGAATCAGTATTATAACTACTATCGTCACTAGGAAAGGACGACCTACTCTTTGTTTAATGACGACGCAATGTGGTTCTCCGGCGGGAATCGAACCCCGGTTTCCCGCGCAGGGATACTGACCACTATACTACCAAAGATCAATCTTAATCAAAGACTAGTGAGTACTAGTACTTAGTAGTACAGCACTTTTCCTAAAGAATAAAATAATATATTTGAAAACGAACGGTAACACCGTTATAATTATTTCTTTTTTTAAAATAGTAATATATGAAAAAGTATAAGGAAAGGTATAATTTATGCAAGTTTTCTTACTTACGGTTTAGACCGAAAGAAGTCACTAAAACACTGCAGTAAACACTTTTATTACTTATTTCACTTTGTATATTGAAACTGCACCGTGTTTTAGTAGACGACTGCACTCAACGGAAAACTTGACGCCAATGATTCCTAGAACACCGACCACCACAGAGCACACCTTTGGTGGGGCGGTGGCCTGGTGGGAGAACGGATGTGCGAGCGAGACAGATAGATAAAATGAAAAGGAAGGTAGAGGAAACGGAAAACAGGAAGTGCCTATCTCAATCTAGTAAGCTTCAAATAACGGTCAAGTGTTTAATAACACAATTTATTATCAATAAACAGATAGTAAATGTAGGAAATATTTGTTGAAATAGGAGTAAATATTCCATGGACGTATTATCAGCAAATATATAGGAAGGCATAGATATAAATTGTGACGTATGTAGCCAATTGTAGCTTTATGTTATAGGTACCATGAATGAAGATATTTATAGGACTATTTTTAAAAAATCGTCGTTGTAGTTGTTCTATAAAATAATTCACGAGAGATGCATGTCTTTCTTTCATTGGGTTTTGTAAAGATTTATATATTTCAGCGGAAGTGTAAAAATATTCAACTTGTTTTCAAGAATCATAAATTGATTCTAATCAAATAAAATGTTGATCAATTATGATATTAGAAATAGACTCCATTAATCGTAGATAATCTCTACCTTCCTATTTGATAATATTTAAGTAGACTATTTGTTGTGTTTATCTTTTTACAATTTACTTCCTACATTAGTTAAGTAACTATTTATAGGTTTTGCTAATGGGAATGTATATTTGTCGCTAGAAAGTTAATATCAAAGTTTGCAATGGTCTTCGTATTAATATATCTAATTAAGGTCGAATAAAGATGTATAGTATATAATGAACATATACATTGCAATCAAGCATTAAAGTCAATAGTTTTTAAGACTTTCATTAATCCCCCCACTTATCATCAACTTCTTACCTCCTTTTTGCGTGGGACTAAGGGTGAAATAGTTCCGAGGAGGTGAACTGATCACCCGTCTGTGCGACTGTATACGTCCCCAATAGACATACATACAGACATACATACCGCCTTTTACACACGCACACACACACACACACTCACACACACACTCACACACACACACACACACACACACACACAAACACACACACACACACAAACACACACACACACACACACAAACACACACACACACACACTGACGCCTTTTATCCCCGAAGGGGTAGGCAGAAGCGCATCTAGTGCACCCACTTTTCGCCGTGCATATTCCGTTCCATGATGTGATAGGGGGCGAGCCTATCGCCAGATCGGGCACAAATTGCAGACTCCTTTTACAGATGTAAGATAAGGATTTTAGTTATCATTCGAAATGTTCTGATTCCCAATTGTTCCCCAGGGCACGATAGCGTCGATCTTCAACGACTCGACGACGCTGGGGCGGCGCTACGTGTTCGACATCCGGCGCACGTGCCGCGAGGTGCACGACCGCGCCCGCCGCGCCGCGCATGCGCACGCACACGCACACGCCGCCGCGCACGCACACGCCGCCGCCGCGCACGAGCCGCGCACACGCCGCAAGTCGGAGGGTTCTGACCATAAGGTATGCCACACTTCTATACTAACATTCTCTCCTTCACAAACTAAACACACATCAAGGCCTTAATTACAATTCAGGGCATCCACTTTTTCCCACGATTTCTCATTATAAGGTGGCCTATTGCGATATCTGGTAAATTGCAGACTCTAGGATGATGGTAAGCAGAAAAACACAATATTTCCTATTTACAACGACATCGACAAATTATAATTAATTTTTGCTCATTAATTAAAAGCAAATACCAGGATAATAATGTTACATAACTTGACAACACCCTCATTGAGTCAGGAATCCCTAACTCATAATATGTTTGTATTGCAGGAGTCCCGTTCCCGGTCTCGGTCGGGTGGCGCAGGCAGCGGGGGTGGCGAGATGCTGGCGTGCCGCGTGTGCATGGACAGCGCCATCGACACGCTCATCTTGCCCTGTCGACACGTCGTATGCTGTGGGGACTGTGCCTCCAGGTAACTAGCTACCTACTACTACCTACAGTGGCGTAACAACAGCGTGGGCATGACGGGCAAAATGCCAGGGGCCCCCAGTCCGATGGGTGTTACGTCAGTGACTAGCTACTTCTATTAGCACTTTTAGGGGACACCCAGAGTCCAGGTACTAAGGGAGGCGCCACAGTCTTATAAAAATATGCTCATGAAACTGAGAGAGAAATTTGCTGAAAAGAGACCTTAGTACTTACCATAGACTAGACTAAACCATTCATTAATAACTGCTTACATCAGACAAAAGTATTTATTGCTAGTTGACAGTTTTAATTATATACTTTTGTGGGTAGTTATTTTTATTCTCCACATTAATACAACTATATATTCATGAGTATTCATGATTAATGTGTATGCTAAATTGTCAACATTAAATTGCTTAATGTATGGCTACATTCCTGTTTTTGACATGTATTTTATTACCACAAGTTTTCTTATCTAAATTAAGCTAGTTGCAAATTTCGTTAATTTCAAGGTTATAACACAACCACACTACTCAAAAACTAAGCTAAGATCTTTGTATTAATACCAACAGGCTAAATAGACTTGGAACACAAAATTACGAAACAAAATCTTGCCACATCTTTGAGCGAGCCTATTAAACAATTTTTTGTCACATTTCAAATTGCAGACTTTTTCATATTTTCTTAGTAGAAAGGGTTTTTTAATACATCAATGAGTAGAAAACAAATTAATTGAAACTTTACGCTTCATCTAAATTATAGAAGTTTTAGCTATTGCAGCTTTTTATAACAATAGTGAACTAACGACACGTTGTCTTTGTTCGCAGATGCAACCGGTGCCCGCTATGCAGAGGCGAGATAGAAAAACTCATGCACGTGTTCCTGCCAGTGGAGTTCCAGAAAAGCCCCGGCCTGATTGTTAAATGAACGAAACAACACAACGTTGCTCGCTGAATACGACACACGAATGGATGAAGAAATCACTTCGCCGGAATGGCAGAGTTTGTGCCTTGGGGAGTCGGCTGATTTGGCTGTATGCTGTGCCCTCGTACTGTGTGGCCTTAGACAATGTGTGTGTGAATGTCTAGTCAGAACTGACTTATACACGATAAAGTGCATTTTTGTTGTAATAAGGAATGTCATGTACAAAAATTGGGTCGCATTCCACGATTGGGAGTGATTCGGGATTTCGTCGCTAGATGGCGTTGTACGCACACTCGCGACACTGCCACTGAATACGTACACCGAAATGTCTTCTGTACTTATTTAGATTATTTTCTTGTAAGTTCATTTGATTATGCTTACGAGTATACTCAGTCTACCCGTAAATTCTTATAACACTTTCCTTCGTTTTAGAAGGACCTATTTAGATTGTGATAAGAAATTTAACTTACATGTGTTGAAAATTGAAAAATGCATTTTTACTTAAAAACTTGCCTTTAAGAGTTCATATCCACCTGCCATGTGCTTTTGGGAAGTAATTCCCCTAACTTTAGTTGCGATAATTGTAAGTTTAATGTAAGACCTGTGGTCTCTAAGTAAATCTAACACATGAATATGTAATAGATAAAAACAAATAAAACATGTCTAGTTATGAACACTATACTGTTGTTTTATTTAATTATATGAACACGTTCAGTCCATACAAAATTAAATCACATCATTATTATGAAATCTTACTAATTTTTTTTTCAATTGAATGACTAGAGGAGAAACCTGTTCTCAGCAGCAAAACCACCCAAAAAATACAATATAAAACACTGTATGGCACTAAATTGCGCTCGTCATTCTAATTTTAAGTCTCGTGTCCAACTGGGCAAATGGAGTTGGACTGGAGGCAACTTTATACCACTGTATAACGTCCTACAAACCTCAACCAAAGTAGCGTAAAGTTACAGAAACGATTTGGAAAAGTAACCGCCCATACGGACTTAATACCATAGCATTCTCTACACAGTCAACCTAGAGTCGAGTTTAAACTAGCAAGTTCTTCCAGAATTTATTTCGCAAGAACTTCCAGATGCGTTTATACTAGCGGCAATATTGTAATAACTCTACATATGCGACTCGCTGCAAGTCTTGGAAGCTTTAAATTTGCAGAACTCTGCTTGCCGAGACTATTTACACGATAAAAATTGTTTGTGGACAAATAGTAATACGCATGCTCACGCCTTTTATCCCCGAAGGGGTAGGCAGAGGCGCAACCAGTGCACCCACCCTTCGCCAAGCGTATTCCGTCCCATGATGTGATAGGGGGCGAGCCTATCGCCATATCGGGCACAAATTCCAGACCCCGGGCTGATACTGAATAGAAAAATCCAATATCACTTTGCCCGACCCGGGGATCGAACCCGAGACCTCAGCCTTGCAGTCGTACCGTAATACAACCACGCCACCGAGGCAGTCAAGTCAGTCAGTCATATTTTAAATATAATATTACTATTTTTTGCTCGCGGCTCCGCCCGCGTGAAAACGTTTTTCCGGGGTATAAGTCCCGCTTTATATTTTCCCAGGATAAAAAGTAGCTTAGATATCCTTTCTCGGGCTCTAGACTATCTGTGTACCAAATATAATTTAAATCGATTCTGTAGTTTTGGCGTGAAAGCCCGACAGACAGAGTTACTTTCGGATTTATAATATTAGTAAGGATTGCTTGTGGACAATAACTTCCGCAATTTTTCTGTTAATCTAAGCCCCGGTTAAGGCGGTGCCCCAGCAAAATGGCGCGTTAGCCGTATTTTTCAAAGCTGTGTATTCTAAATTAATTATACAGTTAAAATCTACAATATGCTATCTTTACTTTGGTTGTCACTTTTTTATTAAGTGGTTATTATTTCATTAATTTCACAATGAAAATGCCACTTATATGCACAATTGCTGATTCCGTGTATCTCCTAAAGTACATTTTAATTTGCGACCGACACTAGTAGACTCTGAATTTAATAAGGAACATTTTGTTAGTTTTAAGTTTTCTTAAAGACTTAAAATTGAACTTTTATCTGCAGGCAGAATAAACTGCACAAATTCTCGCCACGAGTTGTCAAAGACCATACTGGCAATTTATAAGTTGGTATATATAGTACTATCATTGCGCGCGGTTCTGCCCGCGTGTAAAAGTTTTTCCGGGATAAAAAGCCTATAGCACTCAGGAGTAATGTAGCTTCCTATTAGTGAAAGAAGTTTCAAAATCGGTCCTGTAGTTCCTGAGATTAGCGCGTTCAAACAAACAAACAAACTCTTCCGCTTTATATATTAGTATAGATTACTGCAATAACTAAAGCGGTGTTCAGAATATCAAGTTCTCCCAGCAACATATTACGCAAGAACTTCCAGACGCGTTTACGGTAGGGCTATTTATAATAAGTCTATACAAATGCGGCTTGCGGCAACCCCTAAAAGCTTCAAATATTTGCAGAAGATAGCTTACAGTGACTGCTTATAGGTACGGCAAAAATCATTTGTGAAAAATAACATCTACAAGTTTTATTACAATTACTAACCTAAACCCCGTTTAATACCGAGACATTTTGAAGGAGGCCGGGACACAGGTTCTAAATCTAAGTTTAGACTAGCAAGTTCTCTCAGCAATATATTGAGCAAGAACTTCCAAATCTTCCAAAAGTAAATTCCATATTTACAATATTTCTGTAGCAATACTACGCTTTTGCAAATAACCATCAAGTTAACTTGTGCAAGTTCTTGCAAAGCTGTTTACATTGCACGAGGAATATTTATTGCTTGCCACTTCTTTTTTCATAAAACGCATGGCACGCAGTCCTTTTGCATATTTTTTCTGAATCGAATATAATGCTCTTTGGACTGATTGTAAACAACATGACCGTTTTAAAAGTACCAACTTAAACCAGAATTTTAATTACAAAGCACTGCGTGACATTTTACTGTGCTCGTCATCTTGAGACATAAGATTTTAAATCATATAATGCCTAGTAATTACGTTGGCTACAATTTCCTTCAAACCTAAAACACAATAGTGCATTCATACTGCTGCTTGGCGTCAAAAGCAGACATATCGGTAATACTACCAACTCATGTCAACTGGTCTTTGACCTTAGCCGGTTCTGAAACGGAATAAAAAGAAATATACGAAATGTACTTCTTAAGCAAGTTAAAACTGTTATCTGCAGGCAGAATACACTGCAAGTTCTCAGCACAAGTTGTTAAATGGTGTATACACACGCGACTTGCAAGAAGTCCTGCAAGCTTCAAAATATTGAAGAAGTCAGCACTCAGCTTGCCGTACTGTTTACACGGTAAAAAAGCTTGCAGAAGATAACTTCTGCAAGTTTTCTTGCTAGTCTAAAGCCCGCTAAAGTTAAACCAACGACATGTCCCGGTAAATCGGAACAGAAGGCCACCTCTAGAGGAACAAATTAAAACTAAATAGGAAATTTAGCAAAATCAAAAGATTTGTTTTCTCAATATAGGTAGTTACAATGATTTTTTTTAAAATGTGTTCACGTCTTTGTAAAAATATTAATTCCTAAAATATTTGGCCACGTTCATCGAACATTTACTATCTTTATGGTAATGCTGTTGTGGCTGTATTATTGAAGTTCCATAGCTTCATAAATAAATTTATTTTAGTCCATGGGATTATTAATGTTACCATGAAATGTAGAATTACCTAATACTATGGTATTTTAAACTTTTACATTTTTTGTTACAATATTTCTCGCATTATGTTTCGACAAAATATACATAATATTATACTGTTTAGTAATTGTTATAAGAAAAATCTGATATAGGTACGAATAAACTTAATCGTACTATACTTTAGTGATTATTTATAAATTACTTTTTTTATTAAATTTCGTGTGCATTTTAAGTTTATAAATAATAAAATTTATTTTTCCTAGATTTACTTCCCAACCAGTAGGCTCAATTTAACATACACTGAGAACAACATTTTTATTAAAAATTGTTAACCCTCCCAGGGTTATGAAAGAAATATTATAGACAAATGTTATTTTATTGATATCTAAATGACGAAACATACTTATGAAAATTTATTCCTTTCTAAATAAACACAAGTAATACAGAAATCATCAAAGTACCTGTCATTGTAACACGGTTATGGAGTATGTAATTTAGTATTGGCAACATTATAGCGCTGTCCGCACGAACGCAAGATGGCTGCCAATTTATGTGAACGCAAGGACAGACAGAAAAGTGATATCCGTTTGTGATATTTCGTTTATATTTGTGATAATAACTTTTTACCTATTATCTTATGTTTGTGTATGTGCTTATAATAAGTTAAAGTGCAATATGTTATAAGTTTTGTGTGGTTATAAAGTCGTTTGTGCAATCCTATATCGGATGTTAATACAAAAATAATCGTTGGAATTGTGATTATTTATGCAGTGATACAACTATACGGATCGTTATGACGCTTGTTGTTGGATGATAACCGTTGTTAACCGTGAGTAATGTGTTTTTTCTTGTATTGTTTGTCCGTTCGTGACGTGAGAGAATTTCGTCAGAGGTGTATGTAACCTATTTGTCTATATCGGGTGTTGGGATGGCGTGGCTGGCGAGCCCGGCGCCGGTGGTCGGCACCGCCTTACAGCTGTTCGTTTCTCACGGCTGGCTAGCCCCGCAGCCCCTGACAAAACATAGGTTCGTGGAGCCGGCTAGTGACAACGTAGTTTGTAATTAATGTTACCCTCTCGTTATCACTCCAACAGATGTTTTGTTAATGATCTAGAACGTTTAGAGTGTATTTTTAGTGGTTTGATTGCGTTAGCGTCGGTACAAACATCGCTTTTCAATTACGAGTTGCCGATAATGTAGCAGTGGCGAGCACGTCGCGCACTCGTTGCAGTTCATCGGCTTCGTGTTGTAAATGCCCTTACAGCGTAGTAATATAGGTCAAAGCTAGTATCATTGCCCCGAATGTCTAGTGGGTGAGCAGTATATAAATCTCGCGAGGTAGTAGTCGTGTGCCACATCGTTATCTCGCCAGAATGATGTGTTTCGCGTTGTTATCATTATGAAAGCAAGTTCATGTCAACAGCTTACTGGAGTAGTTGGCTAAACACTGCAATACTATATTGTTGTCTTTTTGAACCCTCTTTACAGTGTTTAAACAGAATACTTTTACTTTAGTTATGGATGTTTGAAGAGGTTAGGTCATTATAAAGAACTCTTGTTTTCATAATAACATAAATTAACTAGCTGAGTCAAGTAAATGTCGTATTTCTGGTCATGTTTGGCCTATTATATGGTTGGTAAAAAGATTAAAAATAAAGTTCTAAAACATTGAAATAATTCACATCTTTCAAAGTATAGATCAATGAAAAAGAAGACACAAAATTTAAATATTATACTCATTATAAAAACAATTATGTCTACATTATGCAAACAAAGACTATACAGATTGTAAGCTACATTTTCCTCATTGTTATTATTTTTTTTTAAATAATTTTGATATCACAAATTACAAAACAGGACATCATTACAATCTTTATCAAAATAAGATGCAAATATCATAAGAAATAATCTTTTATATTGTAACTGTAAAGTCCATATGTGAATATAAGTGGATGGATAGATTTTGTAGTAGAGAGTTACAATTGATGTTACTTTTTCCTTGTTTAGTTTCTGTGAAGCATCTTTGTTTACAGATATCAAATATAAAAGTTGGTAAAGCATGCTATTTAGCAGAACTCCATGTGTTCATTTAGTAGTATTACAATAAACCATGATTTATTCTCAATGTAAACATGCTAAACATATTTTGTCATTGTAATATAGTCTTAATTAAGAACATTATCATCTTAGTCTTATATGGTGAGTGAGCACATGTTTAAAGAAATAAAAGTACCACAATTTACTTTTCAGATAAAAGTGAAAATAGCCTATAATATATTAATTTAGGACATAGTCTACCCGTGTGCCAGTTTTCATCCAAATCCATGCAGTGGTTCACCCATTTAGACATTCACACACACTTCCTTTCTTTGTTAACATGGTGCATATTTTACACCCCTTTTTCATGTGACAGTACACAAAATAACTATGTAATCTGCTTTTCAGTTATTGTATTTGATGTAGATGACAAGTCTGACCAATGCTTCATTTTGCAAGAAGGTATTTCCTTACGTTCAGTCTTTGCCTTCCCTGAATACACAACATACTGCCAATACAATGTTTAGCGCACAGTATGCATGTAAATATGAAACCGATGTGAAACTAATGCAAACTGAAACTGTTTCCGTTGCCTGAAAGCGTGTTGTGTAAACATTTCAAATGGTCTGACTGTTTGTAATTTAGACATCAGCAGCACACCCATCTGCACTTAAAATCTTTAGGTTTTTAAAATCATTCATACCAAACATATTGACAGCTAAAAGTCAGTAAAATATAAATGTCACAATACTGATTCTATGTTGCATACTAATTTAGTATTGTGTATTAGGAAATACTTTTAATATGCAATACTCAGACATGAAACTTTGTTGAGATCATTCTTACCTTAAATGGATTATTTTAATATGATTAGAAATCAGGTGACCTCTATTGACAAGTTTCTTTACCAGCCAGAACCTTTGTTGTAGATGGGTATTATAATCTATACTTATCCTTACTAATATTATAAAGCTAAAGAGTTTGTTTGGTTGAATGCACTAATCAGGAACTACTGAACCGATTTTGAAAATTCTTTCATAAATAGGAAGCTACATTACTCCTGAGTGTTATAGGCTACTTAAAAATCTGCCTTTAGAAAAAAATCTCAGGATAATATTTTAACCCAGAAAAACGTTTTCACACTGGCCGAGCCACAAGCAATACTAAATATAAAATACTTTCTGTACTGTAGATAATGATGGAATAATTTGGTACTCTTACTAAATGTAGATACTTTACTTGTGGTAGGACTCTCATATGTAAGAGTTTGTCTGGGTGGGTACCACCACAATGTCTATTTCTACCACCAAGCAGCAGTGTGCATGCACTGTTGTGTTTCGGTTTGAAGGACATTGTAGCCAGTGTAACTACAGGACATAATGAGGCTTAACATCTTATGTCTCAGGATGACGAGCGCAGTGGGATGCCACACAGTACTTTGTAACTCAAGGTGCTGGATGGTGTTGCTACTGTATATGGGTGGTCGTATCGCTTACCATCAGGCGAACGGCATGCTCGCCTCGTCATTCAATACCATAAAAAAAAAAAAAAACTAACTTCTGTTAGTTCAAAATCTCATACCCATAGAGGATCATCAAATTACATGTTACAGGAGTAATAAATTTCTCATCATGAGTTATAGGAAGATAAGTTTGTAATACCCAGTATTTACTGGCTACAGCCAAACACCTTTTCTCTTAAAGTTATAAGAACCCTTGTTTTTATGGTTTTAAAATCTAAATTGGTTTGATGCAATATTTCTGCAGATTATTTTAATCTTTATTTTCTTGTAATACAGTTTTTGGACTAAACACTTTCATATTCCCAAGGTTATATTTCTTAACAATTGTATTAGAGTAGCTTAGAAAAGTTCTTTGTATTGTCTTTTAGAATTTTCTTCCCTATGACACCACCTGCTTTTGGATATAAAGGTAGCCTATCGTAATCAATGTTTCCTATGAGTAAAATATTTTCCGATTAAAGTCAGAAGCCATTACATCTTCATTTATAAAATATTTACCTTTGTATTATACTAATAAGTATGGAGACCAAATATTAAGGATTACTTTATGAAGTTAACAATCTGATCTCTATTTGGACTATATTAATATACTTCACTAATCCACAATAAAAAAGGATCACAGAAGGATTGTGATGTTAAATATGTTATTCTATGTTTTAACTAAAACTGCTTAATGACTTACTTGGCTAAAATGTAAAGCATGTGTGCATAATTTATCCCCAAAAAATTGTGATTTTCTATGGATTCCCTACACATATCAATTTTTATTTTATAGGAAGTGTTTACTGTTGGCAGGTCTCTCATATGCGAGAGGCCGCCTGGATAGGTAACACCAAAATGTCCATTTCTACCGCCACGCAGCAGTGTGCATGGACTTTTTAGCCAACGTAATTACTGGACATTATGAGACTTCACAATTACATCTCAGGGTGACTAGTACTAAGTACAGTGGAGTGCCACGCAGTACTTCCATACTTTGTAATTCAAAGTTCGGCGTTGCTACTGTTTATGGACAATTTAATTGCAAAAAAAAGTTTATAGCAAAATTTCGGTAAAGGCCTACCTCCTCAGTCAAAACTAAGTATTTTTGACACACATTTATTCCCGATAAGATAGGCAATGTCATAACTATTATACCCGCTTCTCGCGATGTGTATTCCGTCCCTTGTCCGCTTGAAAAGTGTACTCTATTGCTCAACAAAAAATTTTATACGATTATTCCTAGATCATTTAGCATACCTATAAAGCCAACTATATTAATCACACTAACACAGAATTAGTTATTAAAAAATTATAATAATTAAAAATCTGCTTTCACAAATGGCCATGAGATGTGTTTAATTGTTTCCCAAACAACCTATTTGTTTTAAATATAAATTAATCCGTTTTTTGGTCGCTGGCGTCATCGCGGATTATAGTAAATTACGATATGACCTTAAATCATAACTACTTGAGCAATTTAAAGGATGTGGTGACTTAATGTGTGCAATAAATATGGCAAATTATTAAAAATCGTAGGTGGCAATCTGTTTTTATGTGTATTGGATGTGGTTATTAACTAGGTCAGTATTTTACAGACTCCAAAAGAGGTTTATTAAATCCAAAGACATTAAACAGTATACAGTAGGGCCTCGGTAATCCGGAGAGGCAAAAACAAGACCCTTTGCGGATTATCGAGGCGTCCGGCTTATAGTATGCCATATTTAATGGTAATAAAACGCATGTTTAACCTTAGTTTCTTTAATCAATTTTTAAATTAATCTGTCAGCTATCGCTTGGCTCGAATGGGCCATGACGTCACCTGTCAAAAACGCGAAAATAGTTTTTATTACCTACCAATAAGGTTATAGATAAAAAAAATTGCAGTGTTGCCAGAAATACGATAGCTGAAAGATTTAAAGCCTAAGGACAAATATGTACATGTTAAAAATTACAACCATGTAAGAAATACAGTAAGTTAAATTAAATATGACATGTAGTTAATTCTTCTTGAAAAAGTGTGTAATAAACGACAGATTACAGCGATCACCGGACAAGCGGGAGTCCGGATTAACGAGGCCCTACTGTAGTTAGTTATAGACCGGACATCAGGACCAAATTTTTCATCCAAAAGTTATTACCAATTGGTAATAAGTCGTTATCTAATCTGACACGTTTGTGTGACAAGATGTCTCGATATGCTTAAATTTTGTAAAGAAAACAATATTTTGGAAGGAAATATGCCAATTTGCGCATTACGACCATGTCAAAGTATGTTCTAATTCTTGGTTCTAATGCATTTTACGTAGCTTTTGCTATTTCACGGTATATTGAGTTACTGACGAACAGGCTCAAAATTTTTGTATGACAATTTTCCCGATGTCCACTCTATATAATCTTAGAACTCTTTGATTAAATCAGACGTTTGTTTCTGCACCGTATGGCGATAGACTATCATGGACGGATATAAACGAGGGTGTGTACTTGCGCCTCTTTCTACCCATTGAGAATCGTGGTATACAGTTAACAAATGAGTAGTGCATAATAAGCTCAGACACTGTTGGGTCGTCCGTGCTTGCTGAGATATTCGGAGTCTTTTTGGAAAAATAAAGATATAATTATAAATTAACATGTTTTCTCGAAAATCTTCACATAATGATATTTTTAGCCAAGCAAACGCGTAGTGTATTAAGAAAAGCCAGACTGGAGTGTAAATAATGTGATACAATTTAAAATCCACCACGCTATGTATCTTTGTACGAAACACAATAATATCGTAATTTAGAAACGAAACCGGGTTTGTCCTATTCGTAACTCCCACTACAGCTGACCTCACCGCGTATATCCCGAAGGATACGACACAGTTGCATTCCAAAATGTCCACGATATCGAGCTCACTTTCATCAAATGAGCCGCAGCTAGACAATATCGGCCAAAAATCCCAATTACAGTTCACAGCCTTACTAATCTTTACTAATATTACAAATGCGAAAGTAACTGTCTGTCTGTCTGTCGCGCTTTCACGCCAAAACTACTGAACCGATTTAAATGAAATTTGGTACACATATAGTCTAGAGCCTGAAAAAGGACATAGGCTACTTTTTATCCCGGGAAAATATAATGCGGGAGTTTTATCCCGGAAAAACTCATTCACGCGGGCGGAGCCACAGGCAAAAGCTAGTACATATTATATGTATAACCACAACCCTTTTATCTTCTAAGGGGTGGGTTGTAAGATTTATTTGCTGGTAAACTGATATAGCTTGTATTCACCCGAATAGCGTCCACCGATCCCGGATCGCGACACACTTACGTGGGCCACCATGGCGGGTTTACATTGTGTACGGTAGTTGCTATCTAGGCGGATGCAAACATTCAACCACCAGTTTTCTTTTGCCTTCGGTAATTTCATTGTCGGTACGAAACAATGCCTTCACAAACTAATTTCATGTTTTCCTTTTTTCTATGCTTACGTCATTCATGTGTAAATCACACGCCCTATGTCTCGATAACATTATTAAGCGTATCATATTTTTTTTCTCATGCTAAAAGAATTTCTATTATAGCCCTGTTATTAGAAATATGACAATGGCTCGTGATCGTGTACACACTATATACTGTGACGTGAATAGCGTCTGTTGTGTTCCGGTTTGAAGGACATTGTAGCCAGTGTAACTACTGGACATAATGAGACTTAACATCTTATGTCTCAGGATGACGAGCGCAGTAGAATGCCACACAGTACTTTGTAAGTCAAGGTGCTGGATGGTGTTGCTACTGTTTATGGGTGGTCGTATCGCTTACCATCAGGCGAACGGCATGCTCGTCTCGTCATTCAACGCAATAAAAAAATAATAAAAAAAACACATTTGGTATCTATAAAGCTAAATATCTTTTGAATGCTGATAATAAAATCCTAGGAACTTAAAAGCCTACGAATTTAAAGGCATTACGTTCCTTAGGCAGACGTATGAAAATTATCGTCTTTCTTAAAAATCGTCTCATTCTTTTTTGATGAATTCTCTTTAAAAAGAGATGACATCAGATTTCAAATATCCCTCATCTTACTTGGTTTCATTAGGGTATGGTCGTGAACAAAAATCTGCCTACGTGGTATTAAGGTCGCTATATTTAATCAACCCTAAGGGCTCATACACATAAACACGACGCGATGCCGCTTCACGACGCGACGCCGTGTCGTGGAAATCCACGACGACGGTTAATCTCGAAAATGGACCGCAATATACGTCTATCGAGATTAACCGTCGTCGTGGATTTCCACGACACGGCGTCGCGTCGTGTCGTGTTTATGTGTATGAGCCCTAAAGAAATACGTGGTCTAACTAATATGATGCAATTAACAGTTTTTTGTAATTTAAAGCTCCAGGTAGGGTGATTTTATTGTGTACGTTGCTCGTGGGGTGGGTGTGAACGAAATTTCATTTTACCATGTAAGTTGTCCAATACCCAAGTCCGTATACCACACAGGCTCGGAAGCGTTGCCGAGACAAACTTTACTAAGAGTTGGCGAGAGGAATACAGATTTCCTTAGCCGAGCAAGGCGGACTGAAATCTCACATCGGCCCAACATGTACCTACTAGTTTTCCGCTAAATCTATATTCTGTCGCGTTCATAATCAATAATGAAGATATAAAGAAATTCAGACATATTTATCTTAGCTACAAAAAAATACTGACATTGCATCCCTAGACAGCTGCCAAAATTTACATTTTATAGGATGTGTGTATACTAAGACCCCGAAATACATTTTGTTGAAACGGCAGTCGGGTATTTATGTTATAAAACGTATCAGCTATTACCAGCTATTGAAATGCTCCGCGTGGTTACCGCCTCTATTCCGCCCGGTGTACACGTCCATTGACGTCGCCGTTATTTCATGACATGTTCCGCGTGGTGACCGTCTCTACCCCCGTATAGACGTGTATTAACGTCGTGTGCGAATGACAGGCTCATGTGCACGCGTCCACGTGGGTGGAGTTGTGACTGTTGTAGTCGATCCGCAACTCCACTGTGAATAACGTTAAATGTTGTTAATATGGCAGCTATGGTTCTGCATTATTCTGAGAGGAATTTTTAGTATTTGGACCTTACTAAATTGTCCATTTTATAGATCAAAGCCTAAGTTATGGTGATGTTAAACAGCGTGCAAGCTTGACTGTATGAAAGTGCATTTTACTCATTATAATTACTGAGCATTACACTTCTGAAATCGGAGGGCGACGACGAGTGAAATGTCGAAGCATGAAGCACTTATTGGAAGTTTTGGATGATGTTACTGCTGCTTATGACACAGCGACAAGCTTCTTGATGCAGCTATTTAACAATGGAACACCCAACCTTTCTCTGCAGTCACTATGCCACAGAGTTGCTTGTAAATAAGATTAATTTGTTTCTTAAATTATTACACACACACATACAATCACCCAATTTGGTGCTAGTACACTTTCTCAACATAAAACACCCATTTTTTAAATTTTACGAAGCAGTTGCGATCGTTTCGGAAATGTATAAAAGAAACAGCAGATAACTTTTGTTGTCTACTTTAGTTGTAAGTTGCATGTTGCTGACAGACGACGCGCAAGCGACTTATTTAGAACCTTAAGGTGGTCGAGCATTCACTTTTCTGACTGTACATCACATCAATCCTTTTCCTTTTTCAAGAGATAGAGATGTTACCACCACATTTCCCCAGATATTATAGCCTTATAGGTCCCATGTTATGGTGGCGAGATTAAATTACGTATGCAGCATGAATTATTTATCGCATTAGAACTATATTCAAACATTTGTCCATCGTAATGAACCCTCAATTACCAAGTTAAACACGTAGAGTAAATAAACACTAAGCGATGTTGACCATATTGCACGTAACTCGACGTTGCGTTAGTATTTTTGTGCAAATAATCGTGGGTTTTTGCGAGGTTTTTAGGGAAAAAATATACCTTCTATTAAGATTTGCTTGTTTGATAAGTTATCTACGTATAATAAGTGGTATTGTTATTACCATATACTGTAAATAGAACCTTAATGTCTTGGTGCTTATGTACATACATACATACATACATACACACTCACGCCCTTATCCCATAGGGGTAGGCAGAGACTATTGCTATTTTGCAGATGATACTTCCTTATTATTTAAAATAAGTCGACATCAAACAATTCTTGACGATGTAAGCAATACTCTCTCAAAAATAGTGCATTGGTTCAGCGTTAACAATCTATTATTAAATAGTGAAAAAACTAAATGTATAAAATTCGTCACACCTAATGTCAAAAAAATTAACGCTAACATTTTCATAAATAGTGACGAGTTGAGCCTTGTGGATACAACCAAATTCTTGGGTATCACATTGGACTCTAAACTTCAGTGGGGTCCTCATATATCTGTACTAGCTAAAAAGCTGAGCGCCGCAGTTTTTGCAGTGAGCAGGATACGCCAATTAACTGACATTGAAACAGCAAAATTGGTCTATTTTGCTTACTTTCATAGTTTGATGAGTTATGGTATTTTGCTGTGGGGTGGTGCTGCTGACATTAATACTATATTTGTTCTTCAAAAACGAGCTATAAGATCTATCTACTCCCTAAGCTCTAGATGTTCTCTAAGAGAAAAATTCAAAGAAACAAATATAATGACAGTAGCATCACAATTTATATTCGCTAATTTAATGTACGTACATAAGAATATAGAAAACTTTCCAAAAGTTTGCGATATCCATGGCTTAAATACTAGAAGTAAAAATAATCTAGTTAATCATAAAACAAGGCTCCAAAAAATCAGCAAATCTTTTAAGGGTTACTGTATACATTTTTATAACAAAGTTCCCACTGAAATTAAGTGTTTAAACATTGGTCAACTCCAAACAACTATTAAGCGAAAGTTATGTAATAAAGCTTATTACAAGATTTCAGAATACATAGAGGATAAAAAGCCTGGGATTAAATTTTTTTCATATGATTTTCTTTGGAATCATGTTTTTCGTTTCAATAAATTTTCTTTGTTTCCATCTGTGAGCGGCTTGGGTATGACATACTCCTTAACTGTCTGTGCCTGCGGCGGCGTCGTGTGCCGGGTCGGCCACTTCCCTGTAATATGGTTGAGGAGGCCGATGGCTGGCACATGCGTCATACTCGTGAACGAGTGCTGCTTGTGTGGACTGGTCTGCCCTTTTCGCTTACTATATCTAAGTATTAGGGGTATATCTTGAACTTAGATTAATAGCGACATCTTGAACATTTCAGATCAAATTATTACATGATTCCTGAGATAGTTATGCACTAGTGTTGGAATTTAAAAATTTATTACCTATTTTGCGAGTATATAAATGAACTGCTCTAAACAAAACTTAACAAATACTGAATTGTATTTTTTTTCTCTACATAATGCATTGTATTTTATACCTTGAACTGATTTTGAAAAGAGCAACACTAGAGTTTCTTGCCCGTTCTTCTCTAGTGAGAACTGCTTTCCGAACTGGTGGTAGAGTTAATATTGACGGAATCTAAATAATGTATAACATTTTATGGGTTCGAATAAATTATTTCATTTCATTTCATTTCATTTCATTGAGCGCCACATGCTACGATCTTGACACACCTCTTTCGCTTCTTCCACATTCATAGTTCTTTTCATACATTTTCGTCGGTTAAGGGTACTCCTGACCTGCCCTTTTCGGAGATCATTTATTTGGTCAGAGAACGTTCTCCTCGGGCGTCCCCTTCCAGCCGTACCATCCACATTCGCTCGATAAATACATTTTGTGTTCCGTCTTTCATCCATCCTCTCCAAGTGCCCAAACCATCTCAGCATACTTCTTTCAATCTTAGTCACCACATCATCCTTCAACTTACATCGATCTCTTATCATACTATTCCTCACGCTTATGTCTCTTTTTTATCAAGTCAAAGTCGTAGCTCGCCTGATGTTAATCGCCACGCCTTTTCATAAACAGTAGCAATATAACGCAGAGCTTTAAAGACTGAATACTTTGTGTATTGCGCTCCACACTTCGAGGCACTAGATGATGAGCTATGCCTGCAATGTTCTCAAAATGCCACATAAGGTAAACCAAACAGTTATTGCCCGGTTAAGGGATTGGCACTCATTTTTACTTATTAATACCTTCATTTAAAAACAAATCACATGAAATACTGTTAATTAGGTAATTATCCTGGCTACAATGTCCACGTCACTTCAAAATTTGCATACTGCAGTTTGACTGCTGAAATAGACAACGGCTTGCAACCTACCCCGAGGAATTCTCATACGAAGATTTCAATACTTTAAATTGCTTCGTTTTGCTTAACCGTCATAAATAAGTAATTAATTGATTCCGAACTCTTCATTCGATACTTTCAGAATTGTAATCAAAAACGAAATCCATTAACAAAACTACGCGTAACGTCTGAATCAATTTTCTTCCCCCCGTCCTAGTTATCTCCCCTATTTAATTTACAAAAATGACTGCGGGGCCGGCATGAGGTTTGTTTTTAATAGTTCCGATAGTCGATAGAGGGCACCTGCGTAGCGCACCTGGCTTGCACCGTTTCTCCCGATAAGAACAGGGATGCGCCCCGATTCGATGGGCATTGTTTTTTTTGTTTTTACTTTTAGTGACGGATAACTTGAGGTTTGGGACTGTGGTGAATCATATAACAGTTGCTAGTTTTTAGTCTGCAGATGTTTTACTAGGAAGTGATTTGGTATACTAAAACGCGGTTAGAAGAGATTTAGAAGTAACTTGATGTTTTTTGTAAATGTAATGAATCAAAATATAGTTTCAGTACTTGAATACAATAAACAGACAGACAGTAAAGCTGGTTATCGCTTTGTTATCAGCTTCTGAGCTATGTTTCAAGTTTCCGGTTCACCGGGAACTTAGTTTAAACTTGATCGTAACATTAAGACCGATAACGGAACAAATAGACAAGAAAGCGAATACGGTAAGACATATACCTATATCTATTTACAAGTACGTACTGAAATTTCATATGAAATAATTGGTGAGTGAACAACACAATATTTTCTTTATGAAATATAATTTTACATATTACAGTCGCGTTTAAAAAAGGTGTGATTATCGCTTTTTAAAAGAACTGGAAACTCGACATCCTTTTAGAGCTTGACATGAATGACGAAAAGTAGTCCAGGGTGGCATTAAGAAGGGGACCACAAGGGCCATTGATTTTCAATAGGTATTTGAGGCGAAGCATTATGTAAGCGATGTTTTAAAAGTATTATGTGTTACTGAACGCGATTGGCATTTTTACATTAAAGTAGGTCGGGCAATGTTTTCAAAACTGGCTGAATACGTGGCCGGATTTGCAATGTGTGAATGGATGGTACAGGGTCGTATTCAGGTGGCAACAGCGGGAGAACTATTACTTTTTAAAAGGAATTTAAATTAAATGTCTTTAGTGTAACGATTTGGACACACTGTGGTTCTATTTTCAATGCAATAATACGATAATTTGGCTAGGGTTGTATGTATATACCTTTTTGGTCGAACGCCTTTTGTCGTGTGGCATATAAATAAGTAACATTTGATATGACACAAAAGTAAAGGAAAAGGAAGAGAGTAAAATTTACGTACCACAAGTAAGTGCCCGCATAATAATTTTAATAAAAAAGTATCGGTTACAAGAATGTTCTTAATATAAAACCAAAAATATTCATGAATTTAGCCAAGTATTGTATCGTCTTCAGAAACGAATCCCAGCACACTATTGTCTACTGGACCTAGCTGCCTTCATGACGGTATAGACATGCGCATTGAATATTCTAAGTTAAAACTATAAAAAAATGCTTAATATTTAACGTCAAAAGTGTATTTATCATTAGACGGATAAAAGCTTCGATCAAATATTTAAGCTCGCCATCGCGGGGCTAGAGTTTGGCCAAGTTTGCACACTGACTTATAGATTTTTAGAAATTTTAAAATACGCTGAAATAGTCATTTTAAATGGGTTAAACTTAATTGATTTTTTATAAGCGTCGTGTGTACTCCATTTCTGGCCTAAAACTGTTCTTTCCATTTTACTTCTGACATGCGTCTGTATACTGAGATTTATAAAACTAATTTCGTAATATTTCGTTAAACAGTATTCTTTAGTATATAGTATATGACTCGGTTTTTGATATTTAATGTTGTAGCTTTTTATAGCTCCGTCATACTACCTAAGAACTGAATCATCCTTTTTCCTGTGAATGACGAAGTTATTTGACCACATTTTTGGTGACGCAGATGGATTTTATTTTCTTTCTTAACTTCAAGCCAGAATCAAATTGAAAAGTATTTAAAAACACCTGCGTTCCTCGTCGTGGGACATTGATTCTGCATGGGGCTTTCAAATCGGGGCACCAGTGTTTGTACACTGGTGCTTAGCGGCAGAAATATACTTTATTATGTAGTTTGAAAGGATTTCCATAGACGAACACATTATACGTTTAAGGTGGTAGGCGTAGGAGGAGCTCTATTGTTCTTTTTTTAACAGTTACAATCTTTTTCTAAAAAACGATAAACATAATCCACCAAAGTTTTGTGAAACTGGTTCTGTTGCCTAATATGTTTTGAAGAATGTTGTTTTTTTTTCTCGCAAAAAGTATGACTGGAAGATTTTTTGTTGCCATTGGATAGATAGGGCCCAAAGCAAGAAGTAACTTTAAGACAATGGCATTGTTCGTTTTTTGAATTTGTTTTCATGGCTTAAAACTAGGCAGGGTTGGCTGTGAAGACTTGATTATAAGTTTTTTTGCGGATTTAGTTTGTCCGTAGAGAATTTATTGCTGGCATAATATTTGTTTTTTATTTTTTATACGGACACGGAAGGTGACCCTCCTGCATCCGATAGTAAGCGGAGATAATTTTCCCTTGCCAGATAACACAGTTATGCCGGCCTGTTTGAACCGGATACATACAGGCTGATCCCGGGACCCGACACTGTTACGTGAGCCACTATGTCGGGTTTTAACGCGGACGGATACAATATATATCCCCTCATGTTTTTGTTACATTATAAATATCGCATTATGCGACAAACGCCTTTAACTTTTAACAATGGCTGAACAGGATTTATTAATTTTACATTATTATAACTCAATGTCATGCACTAAGAAAAACTAATTACAGTTAGATTATTGAACAACAAAGTTCTACAAATAGAAGCCTGTCTATAATGGAGTTATGACACGTCTAACTCCGTTTGTAGACTTATACACTATACAGTATACAGTCGCGATACATCAAACGTTGACACTGAGGGATTGCACGCCGAGCCGCGCCGCTCGCTTGTATGGGGAATGCGGTGTTTTTATGGATATAAATAACGGTGGAACGCGTTTGCAAAAATGTTGTTTAATGTGAACGGGCTTTTGATACTGGCTGTGTGCGGGTAGAAGTCCGTTTTCGGGATAAAAAGTGTTCATGGTAGCTTCTTCTTAGGGAAAGAATTCTTAGTAAATTTTATTTGATAGTCGTATTAAACAGCAAATGTAGGTACTAGATAGTACTTATTTTATTAGCGTTTATTTGAGAGTATAGATTAGTGTGGTTGATTTTCTATTTGATTGGCTTATACATTTATGTGACGAGTATTTACTCGGAAGTTGGGAAACAGATCTAAGAAGGTCGGGAGATTACCTACTTTATATCACCCATAGATATACCTCTCGGTAATGTAGATGAAAATATGTCGACAGAGACTCATATGCCCCAACTTCAACACAGGATAGCTATCCCTGATATTGTTGTTCAAAGGCCCAAGGTAGCGTTATGCCACACAGCACTTTGATCTAAGTGGCATTGCTATGTAAGAGCTGTAGTGGCGCTAACCACCAGGCCTTGTATAAAACAATACTATGATATTCCGTTAAAGCAGCATCTATTGCATCTAAAAATACAAAAAAATACAGAAGAATAAATTAAATAACATTCAAAATCGATTGTTCTAAATATAGCCAGAGTTGTCATCTATATATATCTCATTGTAGCTGCAGAGATGTGGTAATGTAAGCAGACACTGCGGCCGCCGTAAAACTACATGTATGTGTGCTTCTTATATTATTTTTTCGTTAATGGTATTGGATGCCTCCTATGTATTTTTTGAAGTAAGCATTATTGCATGCGCAGGTTGCTTTTATGGATTGCTTTTGCGCGTTTGTATTCATACAGTAGCGATACAGAAGCGCGTCTAGGAAACGCGGGACGGCATCGCTGCAACAGCTCGCCGTGGGCGACCTCTCTTATGGTCAATCATGACGCTTAACATTAGCGAACGGCATGCTCGTCTTGTAATTCAATTGTATAAACAAAGCTGCCAAAAACCATTGAAAATCAATTCAGTGGTTTTTACGACATATCGGTTCAAACAAACTACGAATCACGCTATACCCGAGCTATTTAAAAACCAATGAAATAAGTGCGCTCGTTTATCGTTTCTGTTTATTGTAGAAATACCGTATAAGCCGATAATGACAGCAGTGTTCTTTTTATCAGTGGAATGACGTCTCATTAGGAAACAATGTAATGCGTAAAATGAATAGGTGTTTCAGACTAAAATATGTTGATAATAATTTTCTCAAACTTATCATATTTTTTTCATTCATTTCACCTAAGATTTCTTTTACAATTTCGATGGTATATCAAGTCTGCAGATCGGCAATGGGCTAGCCTGGTGGACTAGACCTAAATCCTATCAGAAGTAAAGAAGGGCCGGTCCAGCAGTGGGCATTATACAATATAGGACTGTTTTTCTTTGTTTATCATATGCCGGTTTAGGGTTATTGAAGACCTGGCAGAATACTTGCGCAGGATATTCGAATATTTTCTATTGATAAACAAATTTCGAATTTACGGCCTTCACATACAATTACAGACAGCACATTTACATATTTACGAATCATCCGAAGTGACACTGTTGGTTGATGGTTCCCATAATTTCCTCTAAATTGCCAAAAGCGTCTGCGTGAACTGACATTCACACAATTATTAACATTGTGAAATTCATGTTATAATAATAGAACTTATAAACTTTTGTAATAAACCCCATTATTGATAGTGAATAGCTTGAATCAAATTCGTGACTGCTTAATACCTAAACTGAAAGTTGTCATGTAATGGTGTACAATGCAACATTTTTACCAAGAAACAGACGTCGACGCTGTAACGTCACGCCGAATCGTGTCGCTGGAATGATTTGAAATCCGTTTTTCAATGAAATGCCTTAGGTGTTCGGGAAACAGGATGTCGCACCTTTAGAACGAAAAGACACAATTAAAAAAATCGAAAATTGAGTTATCGTCATAAAATGACTTAAAACTGGTCCCTTTTTTATAAAAATATAATAAAAAAGGCCCGATATAACAGTTTGGTCCTTTTCCCATGTGAATATGTCTGTGTTTGAACTATTGCTGTATTGAGAACTCAATTTTCGATTTTTTTTATTGTGTCGTTTTCGTTCTAAAGTTGCGATGTGTTTTATAAATGTGTGTTTATATCGGTAAATTAATCAAAGATTCTTAAGTTGTAGGGTACGTTAAGTCTTTTAGTAGGTAATTGAAAATGATGCCAAACGGATTTAATTTTGATAAAAATAGTTTTTAGTGACGAATGTATTTCGACTCGTGTATAAAAATAACTAACTCGTTCTTCCATGCTTTATCAAATACATAGTCCGTAATCAATATCTAACGCGAAAAATAGCATTACAATTAGAATTTATTTGGAAAAACTATGATGTCGAACCTCTTGACTTGTATGGAAGAACCGACGATACTAAAGTGTATCATGTTTGGCGTAGTCATTTAGTAGGGCAGTGTATTAGGTCCTTTGGACGTCCAGTCACGTTGCAAGCGAAAGAATACGAAACGGGCCTATGGTAACAGTAAATATACTCCCCAGTTGCATTATTAATTAATGTGTATCTACATGACGTGAATGTCAACGTTTACTCGAAGGCGTAGTTAACTTTTAATAAATGTCAGCGTCACAAAAACGTGTATAGGCGTGTTTGTTTAGGTGTGCAGTTATAATTTAAAGGTATGTTAGTGAGTACATTATTACAAAATTTAACCGTTTGATAGTTAATTGTGGATGGTAGAATGCAAAAAGATCGTGGGGCTATGTTTTTTCTATCAAGTCACCTAGTTGATTACATTATTAATATTGATTATAGCATTGTTACAAAGAACTTAAAAGTAATATTTTTAAACGTCGATATCACTCAGTCACGAGCACAGTGCGGGATGCAGTGCTAAGCGTACTTCAAAAATCAAAATGGTGACTGGTGCTCATACCGTTTATGGCCAATCGCGCCGCGTAGTCATAAAAAAAGTCTTATCCCTCAACGATTTGATCCTTCTTTATGGTTCACTCTGAAAATTCTAAATTTTCCCCTGGTCTATTCGTAGTCTTTGCAGTTGAAACACCATGTTATTTTGGATAAAGACTTTCAATAAAGTAGTATTCGACATCCATACTCTCCCAGGCTTTGCCCACAACGTCTGACAGTGCGCACTGTACGCACCCATCTTACACGCCGCCTGAGCCCACTAACTGGACGCTCCATTCATGTGTCATGTTCCGACATGATTTATGAATTAATACCGCACACTATTGCCAACGCACATACGTATAATGTGCATAATACATCATGTACATAGATTATAGATTTAGATTCTGACGCGTGGGAAGCGGGGTAGTGTGTGTTGATGAATTTCGAGTGGATGGTGAGTTATTTGTTTTTGACTGCCTCAGTGGCGTAGTTGTATTACGGTACGACTGCAATTCTGAGGTCTCGAGTTCGATCCCCGGGTTGGGCATAGGGACGTTGGATTTTTCTATTCAGTATCCGCCCGGAGCGATAGCGATAGGCTCGCCACATAATGGGACGGAGTAAGCAGGGCGAGTAGTGGCTGCATCAGTTGCGCCTCTGCATACCCCTTCGGGGATAAAAAGGTGTGAGTGTATGTGTGTGTGTATTTATTCGTAAACAGTATACTATGTTATTAATATGCCACTGCTGGGTTTGGACCTCATATTAAATAGCTTAATTTGGCCACCACTATGTTGCTAAATGCGATGGAATTTGTAAATGATAAATTGTGCAATGGAAATGTGATGTTTTATTTTTTCTCTTGTGAGTTGTGCTCTAAAATAAACAATTAATATTTCTTTTTTAAGTCGAAGAGGCTTTATTTCGTCAGTTAATTCGTATCCCAATTGGAGTTTCACCACTAAATCTCAGAATTTAATTACACAATTTAATTTTCGTCTTTCGCCTCCTTGATCGGTAGGCAAACCCACCTCTCTTCATGAAATGTAGTTAGAATATAATTGCATCCATACCATACCAGCCCTGTATTATATACTGCCCACTGCTGAGCACGCGCCTCCTCTACTACTGACGAGTGGTTAGGCCTTAGTCCACCACGCTGGCCTAGTGCAGGTTGGCACAATAATTGCATCATGGTAAAACAATTCTAATTGGTGAGTCGCTATTACTTCGTCCATTGGTTGGCAAAGAGCACTACGAGTCAAGCGGTTTACTTTAGAGTTTAGGGTATCGAAAATGTGAATTGTACCTACCTACTTCACATACAAATTTACTAAGAAACAGTAATGCAAATGTAGTATTTTCCAAACGATAAAGTACTTGTAATATGTACATATATTATCTATTTGACCTTAAATATAAGTAATAAACTTTAAACATAAATAATATTCATTTGAAATGTACGTCCGCAATTTGAAATAAGGTCTGGAAAAAGGGGGAATATCCATAATAAAATTAAACTTTAAAGTAATTGCTTTTTCTAAGAAACACTCCAGATACTCCGAATCTGAGCATTTGTATTTGCGTAACGTTTTTTCGCGATATCGTGAGCGCTGCGGACCGTGACCCCTAGTTATCTGTCGTGTGCCTCCGGACCACACCCGCTCACGACACACGCGTTATAGCATAATATATAATTGAAGACTAAATAATCATTGGTTGATTTATGTCATTACGTGTTTTGTGAAAAACGATAGCAAAACTAGATGTGTCTCTACCAAAGCGAGTCTGGATATGCGTTGTAATATGTTCTATTTGGATCTATTGACTTGTTTTATGTGTTAAGATCTACATCGCGTAATACAAGGCATTCTTAATTCTACGACCAAGCAGCAGTGAGTGAATACTAACAGGTTCCAGGAAACTTGTAATATAGTAAGGTACCGCACCTTGCGTTTTAATTTGAAGTTCTGCTTACTACCACTGTTAATAGGCAGTTGGATACTATCAGGCGAGATGGTTTTTTATATGTATAAAAATAATAAGTTAGACGACGCGTGCGATACGACACCGCTCTGAGGCTTCGGATTAGGATCCCAGATCGAGCGGTGATATTGAATTTTCTTACTATGTGTCAGCCCGGAGTCTGGTATTAGTGCCCGGTATGGTGAATGGTCACAGGACACGCTGGATGCAGGCCGCTTTTGACAGGTCCGTCTGGAAATCTTTAGGGGAAGCCTATGTTCAGCAGTGGACTTCGTGTGGCTGATGATGATGATGGTGAATAGCGATAGGCTCGCCCCTATCACATAATGGGACGGAACACACTTGGCGAAATGGGCCTTGGTTACTCCTCTGCCTACCCCTTCGGGGATAAAGACGTGATGTGTATTTGTGTATATCAGGTACACCAGGCGTTACACACCGCGGCCTAACTTGCCAAAATTAGGCCCACGGATGTAACGTCCGCGCAGCGTGTCAACCTTATCAGACATGATAACGTTAACATGCATCGGTTTGTTTGTAATGGATATGCTTTATGACACACACACCTATTAGTAGATATTGGGTAAGTGGGATGACGCGCTGTAAGTCAAGTAAAACCGGGAATTATGAGGGTAGCTCTTGTTTGTAATTTGGTTTGTGACAAAATTAGAGTATGTCGTGTATCGGGGTTGAAGCTTCTGTGCAAAATTTCATCATAATTGGTTCAGTGGTTAGGAACGTAACACTCAAACAGACGGAGTACTCGGAAAATACTTGTAGGATTAGCCTTACTTCACTGGGAAGTGATAGCGACCACGATTGCACGGTCAATCGATGTACAGATATCCATTATCCAGATAGCTCCACTGGCAAAACTTTTGCGAAAATCGAGTGACCCTGGCGTTATTGGTTTTTCCACATTATATTAGTTTACTAGTGGTCGTCCAGTGGTCGAAAGTCGACCGACTGACTTAATATTTGTGACACATATTATTCATAAATTTTATTTATCTGTATCTATATGAATTTTAATTATGTCAAAACTCACACTTGTCTGTTTGCGAAATGTGCTTAAAAAGGGGGACAACGACAATGCCAATTAAATCTATATATGAATACACGGAGAAATAATTAACTATAGGCAGTTATTCTTACTTAGTATCAAATCGATTACTAGCTCTGCACGCTCAATAAAAAATAAAACAGAAAATGTACCCAAACCGCTCCACACGCTCACCCAATCCAATCCGCGTTAAATTTCGCTCAGCAATATATTGAGTCTATATACATATGAGTTATGTTTGTTCGATTGAAATCGGACTGCAGCACTGCGGCCGCCGCTGCAACAACCGCCCACCGACCGCTATACACCCGAATGTTTTATTGCGTGTTGTATATGTTGTTTGTGAGTGCTTCCTGGAGTGATAAAAAGTTAATATTTTGTTTGGTTGAACCCCTCAATAATTTATACTATATATATATATACCATTTGGTACTGCAATTACGTGACTGTATCCCCATAGCGGTAGTGAGAATTGTTTTTTTTAGGTATATGTAGCATAAAATTTAAGTCTGCATTTTTACTGGATCTGTGATACGTACGTTTATTTATTTTCTACACAGATTTTTGTGTAACGCGCAATCAACGTTAATACGTACATCGCATGCAGAGAATATCGGTCATACTACCTAGTTAATAATAACCTATCTTAGTATCTTTAGCATAATTTTTATGAATCTTTATTTCCAAATTACGAGGAGAAATTTCTTTTGCAAAAACGGGCGGAGTTGCGAGCCACAAATAGCTAACATTCAATATTCACCTAATCTCACAGTCTTCAGTGTGACCACACGTAGCCGAAAAAATAGTATGCACCACACTAATGCACACATAGCGCCATACGCACACATAACGCTACCACACACACTCGCCCATCACCGCGATTAATATCGGACCGTGTTTATTGTTTAGTGACGTCACCGTTGATTGAAACCATTCAATCGCGTTCCGATAGGTTTGTTGATTTAAATTTAATTGCGTCAGCTATTCAGTTTGTCGCGCAATTAATACAGCTTTTATACTACGCTTTTCAATATAATTTGTATAAATGTCTTGGGAATTCATAGTGGAACGTACTACGATGTTAATTAGTGTTTTAACTGTTTTAAAATTGTCTTCAAATCTCCGCTTTACTTCAATAACGTGATAAGTCCGTATGATTATATTATTTTATTTGATACCCCTTCCACGTAAATCCATACACTGTCATTCCCCCCACTGATGTCCATTCATCTGGTGAGACAGTTCGCCGTCTTTCTGCTTTGTACTAATAATGAAAATCGTCTGGTATCCTCTTGATATTAGTGCCTTTTTTTTAATAAAATTTCTTTAAAACTTCTTATGGGTCCCGATTCCCTTTACCACACGTTATTTTGACAGTAAATAAAAAGCACGCACTTAATCACGTTTATGAAATGTGAAATTGGCATGTACATAATACCATTCCACGATAACTTCAGGAAGATAACGTAATACGAGTTTACACTGTCATAGAGACTAATCAGATTTGTGATCGCGGCCTACATTTATCTATCGTAAAATTCCATTTAATGATTTGATTTGAATTAGTTTTCAATTTTCACCTAATATATAGTTTATAGGGCGTTTAAACAGCTTGGTTATGCAGTCTGTTAGGATATGAAAAATGTTCACTTGCCAAGCTTCTAATCTGTCCCCGCTGCATTATTTATGCAGTGTATTATATGTTTAAAACAACATAACACACATGTAGCATAGTTATAAATAATGAATTTACACAGGCCAATTCTCGATCGAATGAAGATCGATACTTTACAGTAAAAATAAATAACTCATACAGTTGCAAGAAACTAATGTCACAAGGTACAGCACAAGGGTCAGTGATTGGTCCGTTGCACTTTTTAGTTTACGTCAATGAGCTACCAAATCTAATTAAAAACTGCACCACTTACCAATTTGCGGACGATACTTGCTTGGTAATAGCAACTAACAGACTGGAGGAGGCTGAAGTTAAGCTCCAGGAAGACTTAAATACTATTTTGAAATGGTCTCACGACGCGGGTCTTGTCCTAAACAAGCAAAAAACAAAACTGCTTCATGTGCACTCAGCACATAATAAAACGAATCACACCTTAAAAATAATTGGTCACAACCATTCGTGCTTACACAAAAGTACACAATACGGCCATAAGTGCAGTTGTGATGAAATAGAAGCTTGCACATCTCAGAAGTACCTAGGAATAACATTTGATAGCAAATTTTCCTTCGACGTACACATAAACAATGTCTGTGTTAAACTACGAGCCTTCTTAGCAAAAATGCATATACTAAGAAGTAAAATTCCGTACAAAATGCTATTATTACTACATAAAGCTATGGCAGAATCTGTAATATCATATGGTTTAAGTAGCTATGGAAGAACTTTTAAAACCTATATACAGAACATACATGCCTTACAAACGAGAATATTGAAAACTATAGTGCCAGAAAAAATAAGAAAATTATACCATAATCAAGATAACCTACTATACAAACATTGTGGTGTTCTACCCATATCAGAAAAAATGCGCTATTTAATGTTGATAGAAAACTTTTTTGACAATACATGTACCACTCAAAACCAAGCACACCGAAGTATCAGAACCCGGTCCTTGACTGCAAACAATCTCCCGGTTCCGAGATATAACAACTTTTATGGCAAACAAACAAAAGAATATTTAATTCCTAAAATGATAAATGACTTGCCAAAAGCAATAAAAGACACTTTAACTAAACACACCCTAAAATACAAATTAAAACAATATTTTCTAGACAATTTACAGCACTCTTAAATTAAATTAAATATCTGCATAGTGCATATACATGTATGCGTAAAATTACTAAAAACAAATAGCTTGTTACCCTTTTGAAGGGACTTTATAACATTATGTTTAACATTAAAAATTATATTCATACTAAATTATACAACTGTGGAAGGTCGGTTATGTGAATGAAACATCACATACAAACCAATCTAGGTTTAAGTGATGTTGTTAATGTAAAATTTGTAATGTAAAAAACTTAAACAATAAATGAAAAAAAAAAAAAAAAATTGATCCGATGGCATCAGCGTGGTTGTGCAAACAATACCGCGGCACGGCGGTATACGTGACACTACGTCTGGCGCATCTTGTGCAAACCTGAGGTGCCTAAAACCATCTGCACCACTTTTTCCAAGATGACGGCCGCGGGAAAAGCCTTGCGACCCCACAAACTTGGACTTAATACTAAGCCTCCTTCACACCTAAGAAATAAAATTACGTCCTCTGACAAATACCGCTAAGCCCAAAAAAAAATTCATTTCAATGGACTATGAGGCATTAGATGTTTAGTACGTACTCAGTCGCAGCTCGGAGGCAGGAAGTTGGCGGTGTGATACCCGCGTGCCTCGGAAAGCACGTAAAGCCGTTGGTCCTGCGCCTGCTCTCTCTCCGGTCATGTCGGATTGCCGTCTCACCGGACTATGAGAGTGAAGGAATAGTGAGTGCACTTGTGTATTGCGCACACACTTGTGCACTATAATATCTCCTGCGTACCTGGCTGATCTCCGTTGAGATTGGCCGCCGTGGCTGAAACTGGATAGGAGGATTAGGTTTTGTTTTACGTTTTACGTATTGCGGCGTGAGGCGCCGCAGATAGATAGTTAGGAGATAGAAGAGAAACTCAGGGTTTTAGGTTCGTGGTACGAGCTTTATTTTGCACCTCCGCGTTACACTCGGTACGGTTTGCTGGTGGTATGCAAACGAGTCACTGGCCTGCGGAGACTCCGATTCAGGCGAACGGCACGGCGCTGATGCACGTGGCTAGCTCCGGCGGCAGCTCGCCGGGCAGATGGTAGCACGTGGTCTGCGCAGCGGTGGTGAGGTGGTCGGGGTTAGCACACCCGACTGCGATGGTAGTGGTGAGCACGTGGTCGGGGCCAGCACCCGCGACGATGGTGCACACGTGGCCGGGGTCAGCACCCGCGACGACGATGGTGGTGTGCACGTGGCGGAGTCAGCACTCCGCACCGTGGAGAAGGCGGTCAGCACGGAGTCAGCACTCCGTGCGTGGAGCACGGCGGTCAGGGCGCCGTACCGTAGAAATACGGCGGTCAACGCCGCACCGTAGAAAAAAAACCCCAGCGGGAACAACGGTATGCGTGGCAACACGCAGTTAGTTGGTAGTGTTGCTACGGCGAAGAAGATTATAGAAAAAGGGCGCGCGTGACATTGCACGCTTATTTATACGAGCGCCGTTCAGACGTACGTCAAAACTAGTGACAGTTTAACCAGCCAATACGATACATTAACAGTTTCTATTGGTAGTTAAACTGACTTAAACGATAACGTTTACGAAGAGAGTTAACGTTCCTAGCAACGTTACAGTACCCCGCCGAAAAGACCAGGATTTTACTAATACCTGAATATAAGTAAAATCCGTCTGTCTACCTAGCATTCTTGTTATTTCACCCATTCATTCCATCTTCTAACATACATCTTTCTAACAAACTGTCTAGCATGAAAATATATGACCCGAGACCCTATCGAACAGAAAGTACTTTATAGTATTCAAAGACTCTCCTAAAACAACAAAAAGAATAATTGTACAGACTACAATATTCAAAATACCAAGTAGAAGATGTTATTAATATGGCAAGAGATATATTATGTATGTTGCACAGTTGTAGTGTAGTGAAGTTAATTAGTTAAATGTTTGTATAAGTTATAGAAATATAAGTTAGTTAAGTGTATAATTTAGTTTATTAGTAAAAAATATAGGTTGTTAAATAAGAGTTTAATAATTTAAATTGTATATAAGATTTGTAGAATGTATAGTTTAACATTTATAATTAGTAAGTTTCAAGTCTTTGATATGCCAGGTACCAAGTGGATTACCATTCATATCAGCTAAATCATACACTAGAGGTGATTTTTTACAAATAATTTTACATTTAATAAATTTAGGAGCAAGTTTTTTACTAAAATGTTTATCTTTATCACTTTGATAAAACGTTTTTCTCCAAACTACATCACCAACATTAAATTCTGCAGATTTCTTTCGCAAGTTATAGTTAGCACTATTCCTCTTATGAGCTTGCAAAAGTAAAGACTGTACTTTGTTAAATATATTAGATAGTACGCCTAAGTTTTCAGCATAATGATCTCTAGGTATGTAAACAATGTCCTGATCCACGTTAATGTCTAAGTAGTGTGAACCACAAGTAACTAGTTCACGACCATGCACTAGGAATGAGGGAGTGTAGCCAGTCACCTCATTAACAGAGTTGTTAATAGCAAACTGTATTTTGGGAATCAAGAGATCCCATACTCGCTGATCATTTTCAATGAAGGTGGAAATAGCGGTCATGATAGTTTTGTTATAGCGTTCGACAGTGTTTACATGAGGAGTATATTTAGGTGTATAGTGTATGTTAGGAACTTTGTACTTTTCTAACATCTGTTTTAAAGTGGAGCTAATAAATTGCCTTCCATTATCCATAAGAATGGTTGATGGAATGCCATGTACAAGGAAAACATTTTCTTCTAGGATTTTAGTTATAATTTCCGCGGTAGCGCGTTTTAAGGGAAAAAGTAAACAATATTTAGAAAAACAACAAGTCACAACAAAAATATAACAATTTTGCTTTCTAGTACAAGGTAGAGGTCCAATAAGATCTATACTTAACATTTGAAATGGTCTGGAACATGACTTAGGTCTGCCCATTTCACCCAAAGTGGAGTGGTTTTGATGTTTGTGAGAAATACAAATATCGCAAGAAGAAACAAAATCGACTACACTAGCATGCATGCCTGGCCAGTAGAATTTTTGTGCCAGCCTTCTGTACGTTTTGAAAATACCAAGATGTCCAGCTAAAGGGTTACTATGGTTTTCAAAAATAATAGGGGACCGAAGTTCTTGAGGTACAACTTCCTTCCATTCAAATTCAGAATTTAAAACACATTTAGATTTCATAAAACGATAAAGACGATTATTTTTTATAATATAGTTAGGAAATGAGGTTGGAGAATTTTGACAACCGTGAAAGATATTTAGGTACCATTCATCAGTTGTATTTGTAGCATTTAAAGAAGTATCTATAGTACTAAGCTGAATAGGACACGAACGAGACAATGCATCAGGAATAACATTATCCGCACCTCTACGGTGTTTGATGTCAAATGAAAATGCAGAGAGACGGACACCCCAGCGAGCAAGCCGTCCTGTAGGGTTGTTAAGGTTTAGAAACCATTTTAGAGCTGAGTGATCTGTGTAGACAGTAAATTTTTTACCAGTTTCTAGGTAACATCTCCAGTGTTCTAATGCAACTACGACTGCTAAAGCTTCGCGTTCAGTAATGCTGTAGTTACGCTCCTGTGGAGACAGTGATTTACTCATATAGGCAATAGGATGTTCTACGCCATCAGTAGTTTGTGTGAGTAAAGCACCGACGCCACAGTCGCTAGCATCTGTGTGAACTTCGAAGGGCAGATTATAATTAGGACACGACAATATGGGAGCTTGAACTAGACAATCCTTTAGTTTAGCAAAAGACTCTTCCGCCTCTTTCGACCAAATGAAGGGTTTAGCCTTCTTACTTGTAGAAGTAAGTTTATTGAGGGGTCCAGCAATTGAACTAAAGTTTGGAACAAACCTACGATACCAAGATGCAGTGCCTAGAAAACGTTTGACCTCCTTAGGGTTGGTCGGGACAGGAAAATTCAAAATGGCATCGACTTTTCCAGGATCGACTTGTAGACCATTCGAATTAACAATATAACCTAAATACTTAAGTTCAGTGCGAAAAAATTGTGATTTAGAAAAATTAATAGTTAAATTAGCAGATTTTAATTTATTATGGACTCTTAAAAGCATAGACATGTGATGATCAAAATTAGGTGAAACAACAATAATATCGTCCAAGAAAACGAAAACACAATTCTCAAATTCAGGCCCATAGAATAAGATATCAACTAACCGTTGTTGTGTAGCAGGCGCGTTAGTAAGGCCAAACGGGGTAGTTACGAACCTGAACGAACCGCGTGATGGAATATAAAATGCTGTTTTATCGCGATCACACTCTTGAATAGGTATTTGCCAAAAAGCTTTCGATAGATCAATAGAACTTAAATAACAAGCATTACTCAAATTATCCAAAATTTCTGACATGTACGGTAATTTATAGGCATCTTTTTTAGTAACAGAATTTAATTTACGACTGTCTAAACAAAATCTCAATTTACCATCTTTTTTAGGAGTTAGTAAAACAGGTGAACACCAAGGACTCTCACAAGGTTCTACAACACCAAGCGCTAACATGTCATCCAGCTCGTTACATAACACGCGTTGTTTTTCCGGAGAAAGTCTGTAGTAACGTTGTCGTATAGGCGGTGAGTTGCCTGTGTCGATGTGGTGTGTGATGAGATGTGTTCTGCCTAGACCTCGCTTTTCAGCAGAAATGGAACTAAATAATTCTATAGTGTTATCAGCGTTTAGACGCTGTGATTTAGTTAAGTCATCATAGGATAACAATTTAGTTTTGTTATCATTTATAAAAGAAATACTACTAGTTGTAGAATTACCCATGGTTATTGATTGTAAATATTTAGGGCAAATTTCAAATTTAGTCCAAAAATCAACACCCAAAATTAAATATGATGACACTGTAGGTATCACATAAGCTTTAAGAATGTGAAAATTATTTTCAAAACTAACAGGAATATTTATATAACCTATGGAGTTTAAAAGTTGGCCGCCCGCGGCAACAAAGTGTGTATCAGTAGTATCCGGACACAATTTAAAACCGGCTGATACCAATAATTTATGTGAATTGTTCCCCAGTATAGTCACTGAAGATCCAGAATCCAATAAAGCACAAAAAGAAATTTCACCAATATTTACGTTAACATACGGACGCGAATCATTATCAGGTTTACGTTCCCAGATTGATGTAATATTATAAGTAGAAAAAAATATTTTAATAGTGGAAAGCCAACGTTCCCAGTCTTCTTTATCGAAATTATTATTTTTAGAAGACATACTACAACAATCTGGCGTTAAAAGTTTTTTGGACTCGATTTAGAATGACACTTTTTACAATTAGGAAAAATAACGCCCGTAGTACCACATTTAAAACAAATCGGAAACCTATCTTGTTTACAATTAGCGAGCGTATGGTCATTAGTACGGCAGCGAGGACACTGACTACCTGAGCGGCTTTTGTTCTCGGGCGATAAGCGGTCGACCGGTTTACTTGGATTCGTAGATGTATATATAGGGTTAGTTTGTGTGTTTGTTTGTTGAATATAATTATTAGATTTATATGAATTTTGAAAACGTGTAGATTTATTAAATTGAGTATTAGTATTTTTAGTATATTTATAATTAGTGTATGCCAAATCTGGGGCTAAAGTGTTATTAGTGATAGGTGGTGGTCTATGATACTGTGCAGTCATACATTGGACATTTTCGAAATTTTTACAGACTAAACGTAGATCTTCAATAGTGTAAATTTTAGATGAGCAAGCAATAACATTAGAATAACAAGGCCGAATATTATGCAATAAGATTTCTAATTTATCTGACTCAGATAATTGTCTAGATAGACGGGAAAAAAGTTCAGACATTATAGATAGATAAATAGTTATATTTTCAGATTCGTCCTGTGTACGGTTGCGAATTTCTGAAACTAGGCGATAGTCGTAATCGAATTGACCAAAATCCTCAATTAACAATTTAGATAATTGGTCCCAGTCATTTATTTTATTTTTTATGCTGCGGAACCAATGTAATGCATTACCACAAAAAATTTCGGTAGCAAATTTTAATATATCGGAGGACGATATACTTCTAGAAGTTTTAAAATCATTAACTTTTTGTAAAAACAATCTAACACAAGTGGAACCATCGAATTTCAATAGTCTAAAATCAGACATACGAATGCGCTCGCATAAATAAGGTGCAACTTGACTATTATCGACCGATGTGGGTAGATTAGAATCAACACTCGAGTTCAATTTGTTGAGTTTATTAACTAAAATGTTATAGTCACTTAGGATTGTATGCAATAATTTTTTGTCATCGGAAGTGAGAGGTTTGATTCTACGAATTCTATGATAAATATGATTGGATAAAGCACTACTACGTTTAAAAATATTCGATTCAAATTTATTTTCTAAGTTTAGAATTTTAGAATTTAATTCAGCAAGGGATAATTTTAGATTATTAAAATCAGTATCAATATCGAGACCAGACTCATCGATATCTTCGGAGGGATATAAAATTGAAAGCTTATGTATTTGCTTCCGCAATTGTAATACGGTATTACCCGGATCTTCACCACGGATAATAACCTCATAGCTTAGTTCGTTTTTATTTAGTAGAAAGAAGGTAATAGGGTGAGTGCCCATTATAGAAAATTAAATGGATTAGTGACACGAAAGTACAAATATTTTTTTTGATAAAATAATATGGGAGGGTAGTCGGACAAAAATTGCGAACAATGCACTAAAACACGATACAGTTATAATTTAGATTTTTTAAACACTTAACACTTTCACTTATTAAAGAAATTGACTCACCTGTTCGCAATTAGTGTTACCGTTCGCTTACACAGTGTAGACTGTGCAACGGGACTGTGAGGAGTACCGAGTAGTAATTTGGAGATGCAAAAACCCACGTAAACCTAAGTTAGGCGCCACTGCGGCGTGAGGCGCCGCAGATAGATAGTTAGGAGATAGAAGAGAAACTCAGGGTTTTAGGTTCGTGGTACGAGCTTTATTTTGCACCTCCGCGTTACACTCGGTACGGTTTGCTGGTGGTATGCAAACGAGTCACTGGCCTGCGGAGACTCCGATTCAGGCGAACGGCACGGCGCTGATGCACGTGGCTAGCTCCGGCGGCAGCTCGCCGGGCAGATGGTAGCACGTGGTCTGCGCAGCGGTGGTGAGGTGGTCGGGGTTAGCACACCCGACTGCGATGGTAGTGGTGAGCACGTGGTCGGGGCCAGCACCCGCGACGATGGTGCACACGTGGCCGGGGTCAGCACCCGCGACGACGATGGTGGTGTGCACGTGGCGGAGTCAGCACTCCGCACCGTGGAGAAGGCGGTCAGCACGGAGTCAGCACTCCGTGCGTGGAGCACGGCGGTCAGGGCGCCGTACCGTAGAAATACGGCGGTCAACGCCGCACCGTAGAAAAAAAACCCCAGCGGGAACAACGGTATGCGTGGCAACACGCAGTTAGTTGGTAGTGTTGCTACGGCGAAGAAGATTATAGAAAAAGGGCGCGCGTGACATTGCACGCTTATTTATACGAGCGCCGTTCAGACGTACGTCAAAACTAGTGACAGTTTAACCAGCCAATACGATACATTAACAGTTTCTATTGGTAGTTAAACTGACTTAAACGATAACGTTTACGAAGAGAGTTAACGTTCCTAGCAACGTTACAGTATATACCTCTCACAAGTAGGTAAAAGGGGCTCGTACCCAGCGTGGGATAGTATATAATATAGTACTGATGATATTATTATCATAATGTCCATATAGCTTAGGCTTATATGAATATAGGACCACATAATTTACCATAAATATACCCGCACTACTGTATAGCCTATAAGTATGTAGGTGCATGGAGTAAAAGTCGTCGATCTGTTAGTAAGCGTTGCATCAAGTCGACGTGAAGTGGGCGCAGTCGTTAGCCGACCGATGAGAGTGCACATCTCTCGGCTTTGATCTCGACTGTGCATCAACGGATATATTAATAGAGTATGCATTATTGAATATTGAAATGTCGGCTATGAAGCGTGTGTACCGAAATTTTGTTGCTATTATGGACCTATGCTATGTCTATATCTATGCTAATATTTTAAAGAAGAAAGATTTTTATTTTTGTACGTTTGTAACGAATCCAGTCAAAAACTACTGCGCCGTTTTAAAAAAATCTCACCAATATAAAGCTACATTATCAGCGAGTAACATAGGTTACTTTTTATCCCGGGAAAATATAAAGCGGGGCTTTTATCCCGGAAAAACTAATTCGGAGTCGCGAGCAAAATATTTTATAAACAAGACAGGCTTTTGATACGGGCGTTTTAAGCGTGCTTATTAATATCTAGAACCCTTGTAATAGGACATAGTTTTGTCTGCACCGCGGTTACTGCGTATTTTAGTTGCAACTGAAATGCGTCGCTAGACCGGATAAAATGTGACATATTATAGGGTAACTTTTTTATGTCGGCACGGAAAACTGACTAATACACTGCAATCGTGGAGCTTATCATGAAGCGACTGGCTTTTCGTCATAACCTTGAATAGTAGAATAATGACATCCCACAAAATTTCCATCATAATGGATGTGTTGAAATCTGCTTGATTTATCATTTAACATACAATTTAGATTACACACTATATTAACTAAATATGTTTTTTTACTTACTTGAATATTAACAACGTAATAACATATAATGCGAAAGAATAACAGTCCTATCGTTATCGGCGATTTCTTGTAGACAATATTTGGATAGACTAGGAACTAGACTTTTCAGGAAACGGCATGAGGTCGACTGGTTCAGGGATTTATTATAATAAATTGTCTTGCTACTAAATCAATAATATAATGTAGTCATAGATTACGTAAAATGTACATGCATAATGTTATAATGATTTTTTTTTTTAATCATCCATGAAAATGAATAAATATCCGCGTAGCTATAATTTAGAAGAGCGAAGAGAATCCATAAGCGACTTCGGTTTTATGCTATTTATATATAATACATAAGATCACGCCCTTATGTAAAGGGTAGGCAGAGTCGCAAGTCGCAGCAAGGCCTAGTGTATTTATGTGTAGCAGAACGTATAGTGAGAAGATATCGCCATATCAGGCACGAATTCCGACCTCGGGCAAGTGAGGCATCTTTTACGGATCGAAAACTCACACAAATTTTCGTTGTCCTCCTTGGGAATTGAATCCGGAACTTCTTAGTAGACGAATAATGTACTAGACTGTACTATTTATAATATTTACAGTTACTTATATCTATCAATAGAATTGTTTGTGTAATGTAGTTAATTATCCTACTCGTTTTGATAGCGTCTTTCTTCGGGTGGAATATATTATGGGCATGATATTGATATACTTTTGTTGGAGTTTCACACAACCTAATAGTGTAATTTGTATCCAATTTCATAGTTGTTTTTGTATGATGCGCGAACAATAATAAATTATGCATACTTTTTTATGGTATGTTAATTGATCATTAATATAACCTAAAACGATAGGTATTATAAAAGATATAATAACTAGAAAACAATATTTCGAGATGCGACCGGTTGAACATGACTCGATGCGATGCGACATCTCGCCCCCGGCCGTAAAGAAATCCCGCTTCCTGTCCAATGTCGTATGTCGAACGGTCTCCAGAGAAACAAAGACCGCCGCACAGTATTACTTATGTCATAAATATTCGTATATTGCAATAAATGTACGCAGAGGACAAAAGCAAAAATATATTCGTGATGTCGTATTGTAGCATGTCTCGTATATACAGGGTGAATTTTCAAGTGGGCGTGGATGGTGAAATCCGAAACTATGAGGAATAGCGAAAAGTGCTTGAAAAGGAGTCTCGGGGCTGATTTTGATGAAAACTAAAACTGCCTCATTGGATTTAGAAAAAATATAATTTTGTAGCCAGGAATCGAACTTGATTTGAAAATATTAAAGTTAACAATTATATTCCTGCCGACACACTAAGACATAAACCTCGTGTGGGATTGTGTGTTATGGGTGTCGACTGAAAGATTAACCATAATACCCAAATTCGATAGAACTATTTCCAAATCACGCATATTTTGTTTCTATACGAGTAACGAACCCGCGGTCTTTCACTTCATTGTATTAACACCCGCTGCACCGCAAATGCTGAAATATTAATATAAATTATATTTTCAATTTGAACATCATGTTAAGTATTATTAGTCGACATTTACTTTCCCAATTTTATACTCCGGAAAATTTAATTAATATTCCATCCGCCCCCGTGTAGAGGGGAGAAGGGGATGTCCCTGTGGACTTAGTCCGCCCCGGGGTTGTGTCTCCGAATAATTTCTGTGCCAGATTTTAAATGTAGTTTTCAGTTTTAGATATCTAATAATGGGTTTGTTTAAAATAACTACAGTAGTTAAATACTGTAATACGAATTATTTATGATAGCCATGTATGTCTTTTTTAAAAGAAAATTTGGTCTTTAATCGGTATAGCTGAAGCCTGAAACACACCGTAAATTTTATAATGCAAAGAAATTACGAAATCTGTTTGTTCTTTATACAACTAGTTCACATGTGCTAACTATTAAATCAAGCAAGAAATGAGAAAAGCAAGAATAAGTAATTTTGAAAATACCTACGTTACTTCGCTGGAATTATCTGTCTAAAGGTTGGCTAAAATGATTGTCAGGTAGAAAAATGTAGTTCTGATTCTACGCAATGTATAAATCCTACTCGATACACAGACAAACAATACCCATATACAATAAACATGTACGAAATAATATCTAAAATAAATCAATAACGTATCGGACCTGCGTGGTTACCAACGGCGGGCCGCACTCCGAGCCGCGTATGAAAATTTGGCAATTGTATACTTTTTGATGGACGTCCGTCGCGCTTGTATGAGCCGATGCGGACTGCGGCAGTTTTCATATATATGTGTGTATGTTCTGTTCCGATTTGGGTCAATATTTTTGTTTAATTCCATTGCGATTGCCTGGGAGTCGACAGATTGTTTCACCCAGGCCCCAGGGCACACAAAAGTTTACCAACTCGTATTAGGCCTACGCAGTTGATGAAAAGTCTAACTTCTGTCATTAGTACTGATAACGGGAATTACAAAGTATTCCTAGCCGATATGATTTTTACTGGAGATGTCGGAAAAAATCAAGCCGACCGAGAGCTTTTTATCTTTAGAATCGTTCAGGGCGCGTGATATTTACGATATTCTTGTTAAAATATTATCAAAATACTACTAGCTCCATCTAGTCGCTATATGTGACAACTAAGTTTCTACCTTTCTATGTTCCCTATGGTCGAGTCTATGATTTGTAACTGAATAATAAAACCGTTGGTCTCGTAACAACTGCTCCCGTGTTTTATTAGGTTATGGGCCCAGTCCCGCAATTTTTTATAAAAGTGTATTTCGAGTAGCTCTATTGTTTCGTGATTCCCTCATAATGTCTTCATCAAGTTATATAGTCAACGTTCCCAAGCTGAAAGGACGTGAGAACTACGATAATTGGGCATTCGCGGTTAAAAACTTTATGGTGTTAGAAGGCATTGATCTGGACAATATATCGCCGGATTTAAAGGACAGTGAGCAAGTAAAGGCCAAAGCCAAGCTAGTTATGACCATCGATCCTTCGTTATATGTCCACATTAAAACTGAGAACACTGTTGACGCGTTGTGGAAAAAGTTAAAGCAACTATTTGATGACACCGGTTTCACAAGGAGAATCAGTTTACTTCGATCATTAATATCGATTCGTCTGGAAAATAGTGAATCCATGACAAGTTACGTGACTCAAATGATTGAAACAGCGCAGCGTTTGAAGGGAACAGGTTTCGAAATTAGTGAAGAATGGATTGCATCATTGCTTTTAGCCGGGCTTCCAGAAAAGTTTGAGCCCATGATCATGGCGATCGAACACTCTGGTTTGGCTGTTAGTGCTGACGTCATAAAAACGAAGCTTCTCGACATGACTTCTGATGTTCGCAGTAGTGGCAATGGAACAGAGACAGCGTTTTGGTCAAATCGTCGCTCAAAAAGTGGCAACACTGTGCATACCAAGCAAACGTCAAAGTCAAATCAAACATCATCAGGAAGTAAACAAATAAAGTGCTATAGATGCAAGAAAATTGGACACTTTAAAAACCAATGTCCTGAATTAAAAGTTAAGGAAGCAGGTGCTTTCAGTGTGGCTTTTCTTCAAGGAGAATTCAGTACAGATGATTGGTATATTGATTCCGGTGCAAGTGTCCATATGACGGCGAACCGAGAGAGTTTATTGCAAATACGAAAACACGAGATAAATGAAATAGTTGTGGCGAATCAAACATCTATGCCAGTTATGTGTGCCGGTGATACACTTATAACTACATGTGTAAATACTGATCAGTTAGACATTCGTGTGAAAAATGTGTTGTACATTCCTAACCTCACAACTAACCTTCTATCTGTTAGTCAGCTAATAGCAAATGGAAATACAGTTTCGTTTGAGAAAAATTGTTGTAACATCCGTAATAAACAGAATAAGCTGATTGGAGTAGCAAGTTTACAAAATGGAGTGTATAAACTTAACACTAAGAAGTCAGAGGTGTTAGCGGCTTCGGCAGTACACACATGTGATGCAAGACTGTGGCATAGGCGACTCGGGCACATAAACAGTAGTGATTTAGAAAAAATGAAGAATGGTACAGTGGAGGGTGTATCCTATAAAGATAAAGCAAACATCCAGAAATCCAGCTGTGAAGTGTGTTGTGAAGGAAAACAATCTCGCTTGCCTTTCCAATCAGCAAATCATCGAAGTGACACCTTGTTAGAGGTGGTGCACTCAGATCTATGTGGGCCTATGGAGACAAAATCTATTGGCCAGGCCAAATACTTTCTTCTTTTTGTTGATGATGCCAGCCGAATGTCAAATGTGTATTTTTTGAAAGAAAAGAATCAAGCATTGCAATACTTTAAGGAGTATAAAAGGTTGGTGGAAAACCAAACTGGAAATAAAATCAAAGTTCTGAGAACAGATAATGGAGGAGAATTTTGTTCCCAGGAGATGGAAAAATTTTTGAAAGTGGAAGGTATAGTCCATCAGAAAACCAACCCGTACACTCCGGAGCAGAATGGCCTCTGTGAGCGCTTCAACAGAACCATAGTTGAACGTGCTAAATGCTTACTTTTTGAGGCTAAATTAGGAAAACAATTTTGGGCAGAGGCAGTAAACTCGGCAGTTTACCTAAAGAATAGGTCGCCGGCCTCAGGTCTAGAAAATGTTACACCATTTGAAAAATGGACAGGCAGAAAACCTGACCTAAGTCACATTAGAGTGTTTGGTAGTCCTGTGATGGTGCATGTGCCTAAGAGTAAAAGACTAAAATGGGACAAGAAAGCTGTCAAGTATATCTTAGTTGGTTATCCGGATAACATAAAAGGGTACAGATTATACAACTCAGAGACAAGGCAAATTACTACGAGCAGGGATGTGATTATTATGGAAAAAGAAGACATCTCGGATAATACTCAGATAGTAGTGCAGGAAATGACTGATGCACAGAATTCACAATTAGTGGAGGAAGAAACAGAAGAGGGAAGGAATATCCCAGACCTGAATGACCTTACCTATGTCCCTGAGACCTCTATTTCGAGCTCAACGTCAGAAGAATCATACCATACATTATGTGAAGAAGACAATGTTTTGAGTGCAGAAGAAGTCCCTGTGGTGCCAAGTAAACGCACAAGAAAACCAGTCGACAGATATGGTATTTCAAATCTCAGCATCGCTGATACGCAGGAGTCTTGGGATGATGAAATAACTTACGAGGAGGCGATAGGTGGGCCAGATAAAGAGATGTGGAAACAGGCAATGGAACAGGAGCTCAAAGCTTTTGAAGAGAACCAGGCTTGGGAATTTGTGGATAAAGAGGAGGCGGACAGAGTGGTTCAGTGTAAGTGGGTCTTTAAGAAAAAATTAGAAAGTGATAATAAAGTGAGATTTAGAGCTCGTTTAGTGGCAAAGGGCTTCACCCAAAAAGAAGGTGTGGACTATAGTGCTACATATTCGCCTGTTCTAAGATACTCAACTTTAAGATTGTTATTTGCTTTAAGTGTAAATTTAAATTTTAAAGTTACTCATCTTGATGTAACCACTGCATTTTTAAATGGCTGTCTCAATGAAAACGTATATATGCAAGTCCCTCCAAACTTAAATTGTAAAAGCAATACTGTTCTTAAATTGAAACGTGCTATATACGGATTAAAACAATCTGCCAGAGCTTGGAATCAAAAACTTAATGATTGTTTACTAGCTTTAGGTTATGTAAAGTCAAAACTAGAACCATGTTTGTACAGTAAGAAGGAAAATAAGGATCAGATTTTTATAGCAGTGTTTGTTGATGATTTTTTTATTTTTTCAAACAGTAGTACTATGACAGATAAGTTAAAAAAAGATTTAATGTCAAATTTCAAAATTAAAGATTTAGGGCAAGTAAAAAATTGTTTGGGCATGAGAGTTAAGATGTATAAAGATGGAAGTATATCATTGGATCAGGAGAAATTTGTTAATAATATTTTAAAGAAATTTAACATGTTAGATTGCAATGGTGTTGATACTCCAATTGAAAACAACTTAAAATTAAATAAGTGTAATAAAGTTGACAAACAATACCCTTATCAACAGTTGATAGGGAGCCTAATGTATCTTAGTGTCCTAACACGCCCAGATATTAGTTTTAGTGTCAGTTATTTAAGCCAATTTAATAATTGCTATACATCTGTTCATTGGAGACATGCAAAACGAATATTGAAATACTTAAAAATAACTAAATCATATGGACTAATGTATACCAAAAATAATAGTAATTTAGAAGGCTTTGTAGATGCTGACTGGGGTTCTAATAATATTGATAGAAAATCCTATACTGGTTTCTGTTTTAAATTGTCAGGAGCTGTGATATCATATGAATGTAAAAAACAGCAAACAGTCGCATTGTCAAGCACAGAGAGTGAATACATGGCAATATCAGAGGCCTGTAAGGAAGCTATCTACTTAAAGAATTTATTGTCTGAAGTTGTTGGCTGTAATTATACAATTACTCTGTACAATGATAATCAGGGTGCTCAGAAATTGACAGAGAATCCTTTGTTCCATAGAAGAACAAAACATATAGACATTCGGCACCATTTTGTTAGAGAGGCTGTTGCCAATAATATTGTTAAAATTATTTATCTGTCAACTTCTGAAATGCCAGCAGATCTCTTTACAAAAGGATTAAGTAGTAATAAGCACAACCAATTTGTTAAACAATTAGGCATTAGAAGCATTGTTTAATGTTGTAATTTTTTTGTCAATGTCTTTATGTACATAAGTTTTGTTTTGGGTATATTGTTGTTGCTTAGATTATTTTGATAAGTGGAGGTGTTAAAATATTATCAAAATACTACTAGCTCCATCTAGTCGCTATATGTGACAACTAAGTTTCTACCTTTCTATGTTCCCTATGGTCGAGTCTATGATTTGTAACTGAATAATAAAACCGTTGGTCTCGTAACAACTGCTCCCGTGTTTTATTAATTCTATCATTTTGTGTCCTTGTACACTTCCAACAACATTGAAAATATTTTCCATTTTATTATATCCAAGAGTTTCGCGAAAATCCTATTGCGTAGACCGCACGCGAAGGTTCAATGCCGCTAACGCTTTTATTGTACGAAAATATTGTATTAGGCTTCGGAGATACAATTGTGTTGTTTAAGCCGGGTACGGCGTATACAAAAAATATACGGAAAAAAGTATAATCAAAAACAGGTTAGATTATATTTTTCCCGTTTCGGTTTACGTAGGAAATGTTGTTTTAATACAACGTCTGCGGTTAATGGGAATATTATCAGCATACAGCGAAGTGAATGAGAAACTAGAGATCTGCATGGAGACAAATGTTTGCTTCGATTTGGATTTTGTAGTGATAAAGTTCTAGACATCTATCAGATAGAACATATTAGTGTGTCGTCGGCAGAGTGGTTCTCTACTAATGGATATATCCCTTAGCGTTTCAATTTCCGTAATAATATTTATAATATTAGGATTTTAAAAAACTACCTCGGTGCCGTAGTTGTATTACGGTACGACTACACGGCCTGGAATACGCACGGCGGAAAATGGGTGCACTAGTTGCACCTCTGCCTACCCGTTCGAGGATAAAGGGTTTGAGTGTGCGTGTGTGTGTGTGATTTGTAAAAAAAACGGGTTTCACTCCGGGAGTGCCGGCAGAAGTGAAAACTTGAACATCAACGTTGTGCATTTCTGAATATTTTGGAATGGTTAGGGAATAATTTCTCACGAATTGCTTTATTTATCAGTATAAAAGTACTAGCATTTATGTGGTTAAATACAATATTTATTTATTGCGCTATCGTACACAAAAATGACAATTTCACTATTTCTTTATAAATCAAAATTTGAATGAAGAATTTGATTGAAGATAATGTTACGCTCTTTTGTACTCGTGCCGTAGCAACGCTGGGGAAATAAATAAAAATGTAGTCGTTTAAGAATTATAGCTTCTACGCATTGTGTTTAAAGTTCATATTAGTAAGGGATGGTTAAACCTCCGAATCAGTTTCTCGTCAGGATCGCGAGTTTAACATTTTATACCCATCCCAAAAGTGCTCAACGCCGCTAAAGAAGTTTTCACTTCAAAAATCAACTGTTTGCACGTCTTCTAAAAATCATCGCCAGGGAAAAGTTTTGGATCACCGGCATATTTTCAAGGTACCGTATCTCGGCTAGCAACATGCATATTAGCACGAGCCCGCATATTTGTGGAATGGTAATGAATGACGTGCGTATTAAATGTCGGGGTGACGGGTGACGTCACTGGTTTGAGAGAGCGTGCTGGTTGTAGGAGAGATACGCTCTCTGTCTTCTATTTTAATTGTTTCTAATTGAATAACCAGGCAAATATACCGCCTCATGGAAACACGTTTGCTTTAAAAAACATGCCATTCAGAACATAATTACAATTGTTAGATGACAGTGCTCCTCGTCCCGAGACATCTTAATTATAGTAATGGCCTGTAAACACTGGCTAAATTTCTATCGAGATGTAAGAACGCGCACACAGCTGCTAACCAGAAGTAATAGATAATGCAACTTTACCGCTTTTTACATATGAATGACTTTCATTTAGTTAAGTATTAAAGGACAATGGCGAAATCGTATTTATAAATAAATTATGCGTTTAGAAATTCCATACATGGTAATCTCAATATAATTATTTTGTATGATTTTTCAGCATACTAACTTTAGTTGTACAAGTGTGTATAAGTTGCATAAATTATTAAAAAAACTTAATTGACTTTTTAGCAATGTGTCACGGCCATTTTTTATGAATGACATAAGATTATTTAGGCTACCAAAACATCATTTTCATCAGGTCTCTAAAAATTGCAAAAAATATATCTGACGATAAAATGTTCATTAGGAATAACAACAAAGATTTCAGCTTTCTTACCACATTTTTTTACTATGTATATTCTATTCTATACATTCTTACCAGCTGCCTGTTGGCTGTATAGTTACGGTCATTGCTTATATCATTTAAAAAAAAAAGCTATTTCCGACATTTCGTTTCTGGCATGTAGTATTTTTGTAAAATGTGTGATAATATGTTTTGATTGAAAATAATGTACCTGGTCGAGCAACCGTACTGTAGGTTGCTGCGCTCGTACCATGACAGTTGTCTGGTATTTGGGGGCCGCCAGACAAAGGCAATGTATCTGCCCCGGGAGAATTTTTAGATGAGATATTTATCAGAGAGAATTATTATGAAGAAGATGAATAAACATTAAAAAAAAAACAAATGTGTTTTATTTTTTTTCAGAACTCGTTTTTATTTAATTGTTATTTCCCAAAGCCTAGGACTTAGGGTCTGAACGTATTTTTCCCAATAGTTTCAGAGTTTATTACAAAAAAAAAACAAAGAAACCTTTACTATTTACTATAGTAGTATCTATAAATAAAAAATGATTTGATATTATATAAGCTTGTATAGCTGAGGAAGGTGCTTGCCGCGCGCTAGTATGCCATGTGGCAGATCACCCTTCTCCATGTTTAGTGAAATGTTAGGTTCGAATGTGATGAGGGAGGGTCTCGCGTGACAATAGACAGATTACCAAACATTTTATGAGTTTCATTATTCATATTATTATGTAAGAATCAATTCATAAATGTCAACTAAATCATAACCTCAAAATCTTTAAAATGAAAAATCTTTAGATTTAGACTTTTTTCACTAATAATCTTGATACATAATTGTTTAGGAATTGCTGCTGAATTGTTAAATATTTTTTTTACTTCTAAACGCTACACATTTACATCAACTAAAATCATGTATGGAGACCTGCCATTGTCCTTTGCTTTTTTCTACCCACATAATGTACTTAAGGTACGTATACTAATTCCTCATATTTGCCCTGGTTAGTTAAAGTGTTAGGGTGTGTTGGCGGCTTCGCCTACGTAAATTTTTTTTGTCGGTACTTGGTATATAAGTTCAACTGTCCTATTTTCGGGAATAAAAAGGAAACCCATCAGGAAACATCTTTATAAACTTTGAATTAACAATATTACTAAGGGCGGTATTAATAAATCAATCTCAAGTTTGAGTTACATCTCAAGTAGACATAATGTATCAATAGTTCATTGTGTCTACTTGAGATGTAACACAAACTTGAGATTGATTTATTAATACCGCCCTAAGATTTTGTCCCGGTTAAAAATACCAACCCTGTACATACTGATGGGCACGGCCCTCGTCTATAGCTGAGAGGGTTTAGGCCTTAGTTCACCACGCTGTCCTAGTGCGGGTTGGCAGACTTCTCAGTTCTCATACCTTCCAATTGTCCTACAAAATACTATATCCATCACAGACGCTCACAATGTTCAGCGTGGCGGTATGAATCCTACCATTTCACTGGTACGTTTTCGACTGTCCGTATTTTTTGCGCGATAGCAAAACGCAGTTAACGGTTTTGTCGAAATTTGCGGAGTGGCCTCGCACCCAAGGTTGGCTTGCCAAACGCGAAGCAACAATGATTTTGCGTAAAACGTGCGCTTCTTGCTGAGAAATGAAACCGTTCTTTATCTATGTAGGTTTAGATACTGCTGTGTCTTCGAAATATTTTTTATTGTTTGTACTTGGAGGATGCTTGACGAGAAAGATGATTCAGATTGCGCGCTCGTGTAACGCAGTTTGACATGGAGATTGGTAAGCAGTAATTACATTAATTTTTCCTTGGTTCCAACTTTATAAAAAGCTAGCCGTATTATTAAAAAAAATGGGAGTTCCTTTGTAAAACAGAGAATAATTTGGCTTATCTAATATAGTTATATACGTTTTTGTTTAAAGCATTATGTAGCACCTTGACTGAGGTACTACTGACTCGTAAAAACTTTGTTCTTGCAATTTGCCTATTCTATTAGATTTTAGAAAGTCCTGGGAAACTGTTTTAGCTTCTATACTCTATAGCAATATTGCCAACCCGACCTGTATATATGTAGCAATAACTTGTCAAAGAAAGAAAAGCACAAGCCTTTCGTCTGTTTCGTGGAATTGTCGGAGGCTCTAAAAATCTTCACAACCTCCAAATATTTTTTCCAAAGGTGGGAAATCGCACCAACTCCTTATTGTAATGTTTCACCGTAGAAATCTCTAACCCATCCTCCATATTATATTTCTAAAGGTCAGCAATTGCAACTATTATTGTGTTAAATTGTTGTTAGTTTCGTCTATAGCTAAGGTAGGTGCGGTTGTGTGAATTTAAACAAATTGTGGTTCTGCGAAAACAGTTTTCTTCTGCTTAATGTGGGAGGAAATGTTACTTATAGTTTCCGATATCCACGACTTTCATTAACCGTACCCTGTTTATTTGGAATAAAAATTATAAACAACAGGAAAATAATTTTATAATTAACCACCTTAGTAACTAGGCTATATATGTTTTATTAAATGTATTAAATATCGTCTGTATGTCTATTGCGGACATATAAGCATCAGTGATCACTTAACATCAAATGCATCACCAGGTCATCTGCCTCGTGTGCTACGAAACAAAAACAAATTATGTTAACGATTTCTCTGACGCATACACGTGATATTTTATTACTTACCTACTTTATATAATATAGATAGATTAAAGCTTGTTTGTATAATGTGCCGGTAAACAATAAACAATGCACAACAGTTGCCGGCTTTACGAGTCCTTTTTATTATGGCGACACAGTTTATAGTTTTTGATACTCGATGTAGTGAGTATCAAAAAGAGTGAGAAGTGTGACAAGCTTGCCTACTTACTGATATAATTCACTATACTACATTGTACAAGAATCGATTGTGGTCAGGTGTTAGGTGTTTTGTTTGCGAACTTTTTGATTTCTTAGGGTGACGAGTGCGGTGATTGTGCTTTATATTTCAAAATTCTGTGCGGTTTTGCTAATGTTTAAGGACGTTGAAGTTCGTCCAGGTATTATTAGATACTTAACAAAGAACCGGCGCGGCCCATGTACGCTGTCACTGACAATCGGGCGAATAATTCAATCTATCTTAAATTATTTACCATAGACCAATTACTTGATACCAAACCCCTCTAAGGATAAAACGAAAATTCATGTTACAGTTTTTCATTGGTTATACTCATTTTGTGTCGTGCTCCACAATATTAAAATGTTTGTAGCGTATAAAAATTGATTTATTTAACACGACACGACGATGTCGCTCGTCAAGTTCTGCCGCATAGATAAAATTCACACGAGTTCATATAAAAATACACTGTAACACAAACTTGCTTACAAAACAATTCATAATAAAAATGTTATTTTACTATACCTTCATAAAAGTAGTGTTGGGCTGAAACATATTTTTCGGTCTTTTAACCGAAAATATGGAACGTTGTATGGGCGAAAATACGAAAAATTATGTTTTGCGATATGGAAATTAATGTAAATATATTTCACATAAAAGTAATTGATCTGAAACTGACAAACAATCTCGACTGGTAAAATCCCCTCGCCAAATAGTCTGGCGAAGATGTAGGTCATCTTACGCTAATGGCAAAGTTTCGTATGAAAATATAATAACACGGTCATTATCCAGAAATCATATTATAAAAATTGTAACAATGTTCCCTTCATCAAAACAATCCAGACATTCATCCTCGTAGGTAATTCTATCGTGAAACCTTTAGTTCGACGAGCCTGTCCGCCGATCGTGACGGGTGTGTGCCTGACAGTTGAATACGTCGCCCGTGCGTGCGTGTGCGTGTTGATACGTAATTTGCGGCCTGTCGCGGTCGGATATTGTTGCGGCCAACATTAATGGAGCGTCGGTTCAAGCTTCGACGGACGCTTCGCGGACGCGGACGACTTCAAACACACCGAAAGATTTGGCCGCACTGCTGTATGGGGCTCGGATGGTTTCTAAATATGCCTATATGGGCAATGATAGCAACGAATTGCTGGTGACCGTGGTGTCAATTTCAAAAAGTTCAGAAATCTTTGTCGTCTTATTCAACTGTGGAGTTGTCTGTTGGTAAATTTTTCCTCGTCTACCCGAAATATTGGGCCATTTAACTGTAAACTGTAGAAAGAACCTATATAACACAGGCGAATAGTGCAGACTACAGAGTACAGACTAGCCAGAGATACACCGATCTTTTCATTGACATTTTTTTACGTCAATTAAACATTCGTGTTGAAAGGTAATAATGATTCGCGATTGAATATTAGTCTCCCTGCAGACAGAACTTACACCACTATTTCTTTTATTTCTGAGAGCACACGGCCGCAGCCTGGACTCTGTAGGGCGGGCTGAGTGTGCTGAGCTTAAAGGAGTTGTGCTGAGTTTGCAAAGGTTGTGAATGTTTCAGGAACTTGTTTTAAGCACCTATTGGGTTCTGTTAAGTTTTCCTAAGTATGACGTGAAATGAGAAACTCTGAACATCTAAAACTTTGAACTACCATCTGTAAGTCTGGGTACTTTGAAACAAACATCTTAGTTCGGCGTCCAGTTTACGTTGAAAACATCGATATGTCCTATTTTTACACGACTGCGAAAGAAGGAGGGTTATGTTTTTCGAGTGTATGTATGTATGCATGTTTGTATATATATCTTTGGCACGCCCTACAGCCTAAACTGCTTGTCGTATTTTTATGTGAGTGGTATCAATAGATTCGTCTTAGTCGTGAGAGTGACACTGGGTACATCAAAATAAAAAATAAACAAAAATATGGATTTTTGGCGGCAAAAAGTAATCTCGAAAAAAAAAGTTTTCAAAATACATCGAGTGTGGTATCAAAATAAAGATTTTTTAACGGTGATTACGAATATATATAACTTATATGTTTTATTGAAGTTTGGAATAGGAAAGGCTAATAAAGGTGCTTGAGAACTAAAAAGATAGAAATAAAAAAAAGAATTTAAGAAATACAAAAAACCCAACTGCGTCTGTATCTGCCATCTTTATTAAATTCATTGAAGAATTGAAAAGATAGAAACAAGATTTTAATTTGAATATTTTGTTTTGGTTTTGAATAATCTTAGTTGACAGTGTTCACAAACGCAGTCGGAGGCATCTGCTCACTCCGAGATTTGTTGTCCTACCTATATCACCAACTAAATTATGAGAAGTGAGCGTGTTAAGTCACCGTTCATACCATAAGTATTTTTTTTATTTTGTTGAAATATCGCCACATAATAATCTATAATATTATGATAAATTCTTCGGCGTGATACAAATATAAAAATGATAAACTTACTCATGCAATATTAAATAAGCATGCGCCTTGCGTCAAATTAATTCAACAAAATTCGTCTAATAATATGGACAAAAAAAACAATACAATGTATTACATCTCATTTTTAATGAATTTAATACAATTGACAATAACTAGACCGCCATGCCGAATTCGCCCGAAGCCGAACAACTTACAAACACAAAAGGCACAACAATGATGAATAGCTGAAAGTGTTTTCCGAGAAAACCAATTTAGCTGGAAACCATGGCGTTGTCGAAATATCGGCGAAACGTCGGGAAACAATACTGGGCAATGTAAATAGAGGCCTGTTTAAAAATATTTTCATTGTTATACCGTAGGCAGTTGTGGAACGTCGCTGCCGTCCGCTCCGGAGCGACGCGGGCGGCGGGGCGCGTGATGGATTGGCCATCGTTTATAAATGCTCCTCAGTTTTGATTAAGGCACCTCGGTTTGCAATCATTTATGCTTTTCGATTCGAAGAAAAGTAAGTTGTGATTGGAATTTCTGCCTTATGAAAGAAAATATAGAATGGTTGGATAGAGAGCTATCATCACATCATCATATATCATGAGCTCGGAAACGCGTAGGTGGCGAGTTGCGCCCCTGCCTATTCTCCATTCGACCGCGCCAAATGGAGACGGCCGCGTTCAGTCCTAACCGATCCAGAGGACGATATCACTCTGGCCATTCGCAGTTAGAATGAGTTCCTAAAACTCCTACACTCCACACGACCGCAGTTCCATCCTCGCCGCGTTCCCCGTCGCCCTCCCGACCCTCCTAACAGTTCCGGCCCGCGTGCCGACGAAATAAATGGATAGGATTAGGTTAAACACCAACCTTTCCCACTAATCGTTGATGTCTCATCCTCTCCCAGTGACTGTCCTGAACCGAGGTTCGTAACCCGTTAGTGGGTTGCCCTCAGCATGGTTACTTAAATCAAGGGTTGCGAGCGCCTAAAGCGTTCACCCGAAAGTCCGGTGTGGCCAGAAAAGTCGACTCGCGTCAGGCTACTGGCCGGTAGGACCATTCAAAAAAAACCTGCCTATTCCTTCGGGGATAAAGCCTTTAGCTTATGAATATAAAAGTCATTAGTGAGGATCAGACTGTATTTTTTTTATTTTCATGGACGCAAATAATTATACTAGTCTATTCCTGCCAAAAAGCAGCAATGTGCAAGTAAGCGCAATCATTGTGTCCTAGTTTAAAAGACATTGCAGCCAGTATATTTTCTGGGTATTATGAAACTTACTAATCTCATGATGACGAGCGCCGTCGCCATGAAGCGTTCTGCTATTCAAAGTTCTGGATGGTGTTGCTAATGTTTAAGGGTAGACGCTTAACATCAGGCGATCGACCTGCTCGTAGATCATTCACTTGTATAAATAAAAGAAACGTTCAAAGTTCGATTACCCCCATACATACATACATGACATACACACGAACAACGTGTCGACTAACGTTTAATAAAATTTATACCCGATGATTGCTTTACACACGCAAGGCGAGCGTTACTTTTGCTGATTTACGATCCCCGACAGGAGGGGAGTTTGGCAGTGGGGGTTTAAGTGAGGGGACGATTCTTCAGGCTGTTTTAGCTTGGATGCTACGTTGAGAAATCTAGAGGTGCTTTCACAATGTTCTGCAACTCCTTAGGCTTGAAATGAACGTTTGTTTTTGTTTGGGCTACCGCTCTTAGCTTGACGCCGGCTTATATAGGGACACCGGTATTTCGGGTGAATGGTTTAGGCGCTCCAACCTTAAAAAAAATATGTGAACAGGTGACTGCAATGTCCGCTTACAACTCTTAACTAAATACATAAAAATTCACGCCGCGCCGTTCACAAGGAGCAAAGGAAATGCAGAACTTTGAATTACCGGCGTTGACTCAACGCTCGGCTTATTTATGTAAATTTTCACCCTATGGGAGGCGAGGGATTGCTACAATTATTATGACTGTATGAACAAGCCACGACTGCATTGTTTTTTGTAAGACAGCAGTGTCATCCTGGTGGAGTTAGCGCGTTATAAATTAACGCACTTTGTAGGGACACGCACTTGCACAACTATGAGTGTATACTGCACGTCTATGTGTATAAGTATGGGAAGTAATAGGTGTCGGCCGTAATTCTCCTATAAATACTGCTGCAAGCTAATCTCAATTTGTTCCAAGATTTGTATAATTAACTTTACGCTATGTGCGTCCTCTAGTGGAAACAATAAAACAGTTGCTGGGTAGTAGGTACTGCTAATATTCATTAGTTTGTTCCGGACTGCCTCAGTGGCGTAGTTTTAGTACAATTAGTGCGCTGAGATCCTAGGTTCGAATTCCGGGTCGGGCCAAAAATATTCTGACTGGGTTTTTCCATCTTAAAAAAATACCTAGTCGCAGCTCAGATTCAGGAAGATGGCGCTGTGATACCTCCGTGCCTCGGAAAGTACGCAAAGCTGTTGTTCCTGCGCCTTATCTCTCTCTGGTCATGTTGCATTGCCGTCTGACCGAACTATGAAAGTGAATGAATAACGAGTGCACCTGTGTATTAGGCTCACACTTGTGCACTATAATGTCTCCTGCGTACCTGGGCGATCTCTGTTCAGTTTGGCCGCCGTGGCCGAAATCGGCTAGGAAGGAATTATTATTAGATTTCTCTTCTATGAGCTAGAGGAACAAACTAATAATATTACCCAGAGTCAGTTGCTTGCTCGTATGAATATTTCTGCCGCCAAGCAGCATTATGCAGCGTTGTTGTGTTCCGCATTAAAGGACATTGTAGCCAACGTTAATATGCATAAACTTAACATTAAGTTACTACGCATCGAGTCTTAAGTCGTAACATATAAATCTTAGCCTGCCCTGGTTGTATAAAAAATCTAGACCCGACTGAAATACAATTCGTGACTAGGTCTGACCTCTCCTAGTGTAACGGGGCTAGGCGCGTTTAAAGTCGTAAATAATGTCTTAAATTAAGGTACTTGACCATTTGAATAGACGTTGAGCACGCCATACCTGGAGTTCGTTATTTTTAACTTTAAAAGTAGTTCAGTAAGGCCCTGGGTTGAAGTGCTGGAAATATTTATGCGTATATTTAGATATGGAATAATGAATGTTAATGCACAGGTGAATTATCGCTCGCTTTAACGGCGAAGGAAAACATCGTGAGGAAACCTCCATACCTGAAAAGTTCTCTATAAGAATTTCGAAAGTATGTGAAGGCCAGCGTGGTGGACTAAGGCCTAAACCATCTCAGTTGTAGAGGGGGCCTGTGCTCAGCAGTGGGCAGTATATAATATAGGGCTGGTATTGTATGGTAATGCACAGGTGTGGGATTAGTGTTCAATATGGATATCGTACCGCCTCGTATCATACCAGGGGATGGAAATAAACTTTGAAATTGTAGCATCTGTGCTGGTGGTAGGATATTGTCTCCGCCCGGATAGCGGCCACCGCACACAAGCTGCTAAAACCCACCACAGTGGCCCACGTAAGTGTATCACGTTTTGAGATCACCCTCTATATGTATATTGGCTTCAAACAGGCTGGTATGACTGTGTGACGAGGAATAATCATAGCTCCTGAGTCGACAACCCATCTGAACTCTACTCCCCTTAATATCAGGTGCATTGGGGTCAATTTGCAGTGGTCGTATAAAAAATAAATACCTCTGGTTACCCCCTTGGGTATCCCTCCTGGTATTTTATATAACTAAGGTAGTTATGAGGTGTTTCACGTACCAAAGTTAGCTATTTTCATAAAATGTGCTCAAGGTTTTGTGGCTAGATTCGATGTGCGCTAAGTGAGATTTCAAACGTGTTATAAATATTGATTTAGCTGTAGACGTCTGTCCCAATCATCAAGCCCTGTAAGTCACGAGTTAAAACGTAAACTCGAACGTTGCTCCCGCGAAACGTTTGCAAAATAAATGGGAAATTTTATTATACAACTGGCTTGGATGGTTTCTTATTCACTAAAAGTTCGTGGATTGCGCCGAGGTTTGCCATTAGATTTTTAATGATTATTCTAATTCAATTTCCTACCATAGTAGCTCGTTCCTGAATCAACTATATTCCGGAGTGCAGCAGCATCATAAAGTTTGTTACTATTTAGAAGTAGAATCGTTCGTAAATAAAAAAAAATATTGGACTAAATTGTATTTACCATCAGGTATCCGTGCAGAGTATTATAAAGTATCGGGATAACTATATCTGAATGCGGTGACCGAACCCAGACTCTTCTCACAGCCGGCTCAGCACCCACTGCGCCACGGCCGCTATCACACGTGACACGACAGCCCTGCACGGCCCGCGGCGGAACGGTAAAGTTTCCACGTAAACAAACGCGATTTCCAAAGGCTTCCCGCCGGCAACTCCGCCGACTTGTGACTACTTCTGATGGGTTGCGCCAATTTCATTTGATCGCGTGTTTCCAACACGCCTTGTTGGGCTTTGTTTGTGATTTAGGGTATAAAATAGTTACCTCTTTCATTACACAGCGCAGTAGTTGTTGGTTGTTGGTTGTCTTAGAAATTGCTTTACAACTACTGAGTAAATGCTACCAGTCACATGAATGTATAAGCCGACCAAATACAAAAGTCACACTCTAATCTATGCTCCAAAATAAATGGTAATAAAATGAGTACTATCTACATTAGCTGTTTAATATGATAACGGTCAATAAAATTTACTTCAAACTTGTCAACCTAGTAAATTTATTGGTAGGATGATTAAGGTCTAAAGCGGAATTTTATTATAGACAGCCGACGCAGTGTAGCGGCTTTTGGAATGTAGGCTTCGTAATTGACCTATAATCACGGTAAATTTCGCGTCATTTGCTTGAGAATTTCATTATCGCGGGTTTGAAAGTCTTCATATTGGTATTCCCTGTATCTTTGGGTGGATTAGGTGAGAGTCTGTAATAATTATTGATTTATTCTGTACTTAATGTCTGCATTTAATTGCCTGTGATATTTTTAATCACTTGAATAATTACTGTTAAAAATAATAATAAAATACTTGAAATTTAGTACATCATTAACGTACAGCAGCAGTTTATTAAACATCAATACAGTGCGGCATTCGAGTCGGGTCGCTACAGCGGGCTCGACATTCATGCAGTGTCGCAGGTCATGTGTGCTATCTTTACCGAACTCCATAACATCATTATGCACCCTATTGCGAGTAGATAAGGCGCATTATCGATCGTTTTCGGATGCTGATAAGGGCACGACCGTACGACCAAAGTATCTCTCCCGTGACACGCGGGCGATTACAAGATATTGTCGTGTGAGTGTTGAATGGAATGAGAAACGGTTTACTAGGTTTTCGGATGACATTCACGCCTTTTATCGCCGAAGGGGTAGGCAGAGGCGCAACTAGTGCACCCACTTTTCGCCGTGCGTATTCCGTCCCATGATGTGATAGGGGGCGAGCCTATCGCCATATCGAGTACAAATTCCATACTCCGGGCTAATACTGAATTTAAAACCCAATATCACAGTCACTAAATGTCAATGTCTCATAATGTCTAACCATTGTGTAATATGATGCAATTCAAAGTAAAACGTTGCTTGCAGAATGTAGACTGCTGCTTGGTTTTGCCTGAAGTCTACGAAAATCATATTGCAACATACATAACACACCAACTGTATCGATACATTAATCAATGTACATAATATTATGGAATATCGTAACTAAGAAATCTATATAATCGCAATTATTAGCGATTCCTTGTTGCGATTGCTCATTGAAATCGCGAAGCTAGTCGATGAATCACCTATCAAGTACCTAGATTTGGTACTACTATTTGGTTTGGGCTGACCTAAAGGGTACCTATTTAACGAATGTATATTTAAAATTGTAATATTACTTAAAATGAGAAAACTGGCGTGGCATTGGTTTTGTAGTGACTGACGAAGTTGGAAAATGTATTAGTATTCAAGTTTTTTATTCAAATTTATATTTTTATTTTACTTTACATACGTGAAATTAAAAAGTATGTACCTACCTAGAAAGTATCTTGATACAAAACAAAAATGAAAATGCAGTTAAATATAAAATTTTGCTTTTAGATTATCCTGTAGAGTGGATCTTTGTCCCTTACTACATTTGAAATTTTCATCTTAGTGTTCTGTTAAAATAACCGTATACTCGGTGACTGGCCGGTCCGTGGTACGTGATTTAGTGGATTGATTCACTACTGTAGGTTTTTTACAATGTTTAAGGAAGCTAACGGTTTAAATAAAAATAAACTTTATCGGAAATGTGGAGAGTACAATGTTCTAGTGAACGAATTGGTTCTTACCGGTTTTTTATTGTGATAAATAAAGTTCTTTTCACAGTATATCATCATCATCATCATCAGCCTATATTTTGGTCCACTGCTGGACATAGGCCTCCTCCAATACGCGCCATTTTACCCGGTCTTCGGCCTGTCGCATCCAGTTTCTGCCAGCGACCTTTCGCAAATCGTCACTCCACCTGGCTGGAGGACGTCCTACACTACGCTTGCCCACTCGCGGTCTCCACTCAAGAACTCGTTTACCCCAGCGGTTATCGGTTCTTCGACTGATATGACCAGCCCACTGCCACTTCAGCTTACTAATCCTGTGTGCTATGTCGGTGACTTTGGTTCTCTGTCGGATAACCTCGTTACGAAATTTATCCTTCAGAGAAACTCCGAGCATAGCACGTTCCATAGCTCGCTGAGCAACTTTGAACTGTTTGTTGTGTTGTTTCACAGTATATAAATATCGTTTATTGTCCAATTTGTACAAAACGAGATGTCCGCTTTTTGTATGGGCCTGAGCCTCAAAATTCAACCAGGCTCAAACTTTATGGATAAATAGGGCCAGAAATATGGATCTTGGATTCATGAAAAAAATAATTTTAGACCCCTCCATTTATAACTAACTTTTTAAAAAGAGTTCACATTTTTTTTTATTGCAAATAAAAGGCATAATACAGAATTCAATCAAAAGTAAATAATACAGACATTTTACTAACTATAATCTAGATTGACATTCCTTAATTATATGCCCTAATTGAGCTTACTGCGGAAAATAAAATAGAACTTATACTGACAATTCAGTTACAAAAGAGTACGCAATGTTTGTTTTTTTCTCTTGATGAAATTTTTTTTTTTCTTTCGATCATATTTTTAATGCTACGTAAGAACGGTCCCGACTTGTCGTTCATTATGTCGACAGTTTTAGTTTTAGTTAGTTTATTAAGTATAGTTTTTATGCAAAATAAAATTACATAAGTCTCAACATAGGAGGACTTTAAAATTATTCGATTTATTGCAAAGGCTTATTTTTTTAAGTAGGTACTATCGGCATGCGCATGCTCACGCCTTTTATCCCCGAAGGGGTAGGCAGAGGCGCAACTAGTGCACCCACTTTTCGCCAAGCGTATTCCGTCCCATGATGTGATAGGGGGCGGGCCTATCGCCATACCGGGCACAAATTCCAGACTCCGGGCTGATACTGAATAGCAAAATCCAATATCACTTTGCCCGACCCGGGGATCGAACCCGAGACCTCAGCCTTGCAGTCGTACCGTAATACAACTACGCCACCGAAGCAGTCTATCCAAATACATTTATAAATAAAGTATCTTGTTTAGAATTTAAGGCCCGTTTTTGGACATGTCCTTTGACTTGTTATACGTTAATGTCAAATACCTTGACAAATTTTTAATTGCAATTAAAATGTATATCCGCTATGCCCTATTGTGGTATTGTGTGCAATTGAATTTGACCTGTCTAGTGTGTTAATGTGCTTAGTGTAAGCGACGGTTTAAGCTTGATGTTGCGTATCGTGTAATGATATGTCTCAAGAGTCGAAGCGTCATGTTCTAGTTATTATTACCCATTTTATAATGTTCGCAATTCGCGATTCTTCTGGGATACTGAGTTTTCACGGGCTAGGATCACTTAACAAAGTTTAGTCTATGTTAGTAATGTTTGTTCGCAATTTCAAGCAATGTTCACTTTATTAAATTATCGCATGTGTAGACATGCGCTACTTTTTTTCTCGCAAACAAAACGCCTAGGAATAACCAAAACCTACGTCTCGTTTCGTGGTCGTAATTGCCTCGTAAATTATGTCAACATTTTATCTATTTTGCGTGGAGTAGACAATTTTTTTCTGAGAAAAAAAATATGATCATAATCAAATAAAAATATTTTCTAAGACGTTTTCCCACTCGCCACTACAAATTAAAAGGGCCAGTGGTATTTTCATGGAAAATAATATTGAGGAAACCTCTCAAACGGTTCGACGCTGGCGGGCTTTAGGGGGCAGGGGGGGGTGTAGATGTAACAGTACAGCGTGCCCTCTCCGCATCATCACCTCCCCGGGAGTACCGGAGGGGCGGCCCGGCACAAACTCCACAGCTATTAATGTCGAATAAATATTTTTATTTTAAAAATCATACACCCGCCCGCCGGGGGATGGGGTTGGGATGTTTTTGTGTTCGCTGTCGCGGTTGTTTTTATGTATTTTTTTTTATTTTGTCGCAGACTACGCCCTGCTAGTGTCGGCCGGAAAATGGTTTTTATATTTTGTAAACTTAGCATTTATTGTGAAATAGTTTTATGAGTTTTGCGTCCGCGTTGTCGTAGTTGGGGCACTTTTATTACGTTTTAGTTTCGTTTTTCGTATATCTATTCAGATAAGGTATGCGTTGGTAATCCCCAGTTTGTTTACGAGAACCGAACTTCGAGCAAATTCGATCGAGGTATTAAATTAAATCAGCTTAGTAAGAGTAGGTAATCAATGTTTTATTAATCATATTTCAAATATTTCAATATCGTTTATTACAGTAACCATTGTTTTGCTTCGGGTTCAAATAGTGCCTTTGTGACTCATTCTGTGCTTCGGGATTAGCCCGTATACAACTCGTTTGTATGCAGATTTAGTTAAAAACAATCGCAATGAACTTTCGCCTACTGATGAAAAATGATGTCACTACATCACTTATGGTCGGTTTCTGAAGTACTATTGACGGCAGTTTATCTATCCGTTAGCGCTATTGGTTCGAAAACCCATGAAATTGCGTTTCTGAACCACGCACTGCAAGATAAACTCAGCTTAAACTTACTTTAACTTAACTGGCCAATTTTTGCCGTTTATCTGTTCCGTAACTATTTGACGTGTCACTTTGTCTCAAACGACGGCAACTTGTTAGATATTATTTACAATATAGAGGAACATCATTGATACGGCCAATCACAACAGTTTCAGTAGTGTTATAAATTCTCAAATTCTAAATAAAACGACATAAAACACAAATTAGCAAACTAGTGCTAACATGACATAAGACATTTTGTTGAATTGTTTGACTTTTTTTTTAATTCGGCAATGATGTCATGCATCAGCCAGAGACAAATAACAAATTACCACAAAATAAAATTAAAATAATGTTTAGGCGTTGATCTATGTTAAAATAAGTTATTATTGTATATGAAATAATTATTAGTTACGATTTTTTGTAATAAAATCCATTTTAAAGTCAACTGCTAAAAAAGAGCCATCTAGTAGCAAAATAAGAAACTGGTTGTCGGCTTCATAGTTATCGAATGCTTCATTATATGTTCAGAAACACAGTGAGAGTCAACCGACGTTTATCTTAAGTTTAACTTTAATGGATCAATAGTTGTTGAAAGTTTAACTGGGAGTTTCAGAAATCGGGCATTAATAATATATTAATGCTTCAATATTACGAAACGTTCCGTCAGCACTGTGAATAATGTCGGCTTGTTTAAAAGTAACCTTTATGTTAAGACAGAGCGAGGTTTATCTGCATGCAAAATTGGATTCAATTCTGTTCAGCAGTTTTTGCGATTGCAACAAACATCCGGCTACCTTTCGCATTTATATCATTACTAGCCTTTGCTCGCGGCTACGCTCGCGTGAGTGTTTTTCCGGGATAAAAAGTAACCTAAATTTCCAGGGTATCCAACTATCTACCTACATATCTACCAAATTTCATCGAAATCAGTTCGGTAGTTTTTGAGTTTACCGGGTACACAGGCAGCGCGGTGTACGACTTTGTTTTATACTATGTAAGGAAAAGGATAATATAAGAATAAGGATTCCTTATGTTTACGCGAATGTTAGACATTGAAATTAAACTATTATAACGGATTTTATCGCGGTTTTTTATTTAATTTTTAATTTTGTAACACTATCTTTTCGGACCACCAACACCTCAGTCCACCCCGTGACCACGAAGTGCTGCAAAGCCTTCGAAACGTCGGGAGAAAAATTAAATAAAAAACCGCGATAAAATCCGTTATAATAGTTTAATTTCAATAAGGATGAGGACTTAGATTCTATAATTCTTCAAACTGTGATTGTAGTTTTAAAATAACAAGCTTTATTTATTTATTTATTTGGGATTGCCAACGAAATTTACAATATAACATACAATTATTACGAAGAAAACATAAGAATATTAAACTAATTGCAATTTGGATTACAGGCAACCACAGCATGCTTTATGGTAAATAAAAACTAAACATTCAAATACAAACATAAATAAAAATGAGATCAATTATTAAACAATATACCTAAAACTGTGCCAATATACCTAAAAATATTTCGCGTTTATAAAGGGGTACGTTTTCGATATTTATCCGTGTAATTTACGAGCATCCGAGCGGTGACCGTCGATTTCGTGGGCAATAGGAAATCGTTAACGTTAGTTTTTCTGGGATAGCTGAGTGGAGCTGTCACGTACCTCTAGTAACGTAGCGTGGAATGACGTCAGTGAAAGGTTAATGCAAAAAAAGTGGCTTAGTTCTCAAGAGCATTTAAGGTTTTTAAGCTTTTGAAGTCATTCAAAAGGCTGTTTGATGCCTTGTGAGAGGCATCGCTGGTTTTACAAGACTTTGATAAATAAAGTTAACTTTCCGAGTTCATCATCGCATCTGCCATTATTGATGGCGAGGTCTTACTGGCGGTGATCACTGACCATCAATAGCACATTCGCTTTCTAACCCCCTTCGTAAACGTACATAGAAATTTTCTACCTTTCTCTAATAAATACATAAATGGATTTCTTTCAAGCAGTTATTGTATTCATTTATAATTATATTAATATAGATGTCAACTTTTTAAATTCTGGGATACCTACTCCCAGTCTAGTTCTATCAAATAAATTGAAATACCGGCACTGTGCTACCATAATAATAATACAACATTTGCATTAGAAAGCTCTTTAGCCTTCATAAATATTCTGAAATTAAGTATCAATGCTCAGTATTCGCTTTAATATCCTGAAGGATTTTGCTGTAATGTCTTCTACTTGCTATTTAAAACTTAGCTTGGTTATTTGTAATTCCAGTACCACATAGCTCTTAATGCGATGCTAACTTTACGTTTTGGAGGTAAAATTTATGTAATTTTGGCGATTCCTTTTAGTCCGGGTATCGTTGGGTGTTTAATTTTTTTATGTCGTTGGACTTTTTCCATCGTTTACCGTCAGTTTTTTATTTTCATTACTTTTGAAAAAGGCCTATAGGTATCCTCTTTGTATATGGCCACTACGCAGACCTAATGGCGGCTTACTTGACTTTATAAGTATGCTTATAAACCACAACAAGAAGATTGTCACTCGTGTGAGTGCTGGGGGTAGGGGGGTTGTTTTTGCTAAACACGGCTTCCCATCTAGCTCCACGGATCCTCTTACCGGCTTACGTTCGCAACTCGCGGCCGGCGAATGGCAAAACTTGCTCAAACTCTGTATCGACTGATGTGTTGTGTTGTGATTCATCTCGTTTCAAACATTAAAATTAATGCATAATTATTAGTAGCATAAGGTCAGAATTTGAATGCTTATTATTATTTGATCTAGCTGTAGTTTAAACTTTAAAGTAAAGGTGTAATTGATTAGCCAACGTCAGTACAGATGGCGCAGCGACGTAAGCAGAGATGTAGTTTGTGTACATGTACTTATTTCCGATTCATTATTTCATCAGTTATCATATTTAGAGATCCCAGCACTATATATTGAACCTAGGCAATGTTATCATCAGCCACATGACGTCCACTGCTGAACATACGCCTCCCCTAAAGATTTCCAGACGGACCCTAGGCAATGTGACGCTCGTAAATACTGTGCAATAAGCAATAAAATAATAGAATTCATTAAAATTACTGTTAAAAAGGAGTAAATATACATACTTTCTTATTACTTCCCGAGTCACAAGCGTGCCATAATAAGGAAATTGGAAGATAATATAATTTCCAATAGGAAACTTTAATTATACCGTAATTAACCTACAGTTCTAATAAGTAATAGTCAACATTCAAGTTAATTAATATTGTATCAAACGCTTCCGAAGACTACTTAGCGAAATTGATATAACAAGAAGAGTATAATATTGATGTCGGTGTCTGTTCGCACTAAAGTTGGACGGGCCATTTGACGTTCCTGGATTTAAGTTATACCTATACTTAATGAAAATTATACTAGCCCTGTTTTAAATACTGTCCACAGAGAAGATTTAGGTCTTAATCCACCAACTATGGCCCTGTTTTGTTGGCAGACTTCTTATTCAAATATCGACCACATTTGTTAAAATGCATTTTTCGTTATCAATTCTAAAGTATTTATGGATTTTTTTCAGCACTTATAAAGAATCAACCTATAAAAATATAGCAAATATATTATAAATATATTAGTATTAATAAAGCAAAAAAGCCGCTCTAGTAAAAAGTGCGAAATGTCATTTAGGTACGTTCTGAAAGGGCTAGTTCTCTTCAAATATCTAGCGAAAACCTTCTTATCTTACGTAGATGCCATATATAATTAGAGAGGTATGATGGCACACTGAGTAAGACGAATGAGTATACAAAAGTCGGCAAAGGTCGAGCTCGTCATCACTGTGACGAAGAAATCGCTGACATCCTGAGAGGACACGTCGGGACTCAGGAGAAGCCTAAACCAACGAGGATGTTCAGATATTAATAACAGCAAATCGTGCGACGTCTGAGTCTTGTGAAGAGAAGTCCATAGCTGTAGTGCAAACTCTATAATAACACAGCCTGATATGAGGTGACTTCGACATCTCGCGTGTGATTATGCGATAACGCCAGTGTGACAATCGAAATCGTTTACAGAATACCGATTAGCATGATATAAGTTCTCACTTATGAGTAAGCGAGTGTAGTGAGCTTCACCGAAATTCTTACCTAATGGCGTTAGTGTTGACTTAATCAGTAGTGGGCTGGATAGTGAGATCTTAAAGAATAGCATAGCAGGGACGAGGGGTGAAAGTGTTGCCAACACTACCTACTGTTTTAACAAGAGATCTCCTGGTTTCTGTTTAGAGTCCGAATTTTACTGTCTTTTGTTTTACTGAGTTTTGCATGCGTTTGTCACAGGGCAGTCACCAGCTCTGCAGGAGCTTTTCTTTAGTATTTAAGGTCATCATCCTATCAACCTTACGAAGATCTTAGATGTAATGTAATGGACCCTTCGGCACTGATCCATCGAATTTATCTTCTCTTATGAAATAATATACGTTAGTAAGCTTCGTTTATTTAACGAAAATTTCCGAGTTAATTAAAGGTAGTAAAATTACCGTTTATACGATTTCTTTTGATGTTTGAAGAACGTCGTATTTAGAAATGTTTAAACGTAATTAATTTTATTATTTCGCGAAACTGTGCGATGATAAAAACGGTACTTAATTCGAAGTTATGGTTGGTATTTGTGTTGTTAGTGGGTAAGGCGTAATGCTTACTATGAGCTGTCGGGCATTTCTCTTTATTATTCCGATTATAAAAAAGACTGCCTCGATGGCGTTGTTGTACTACGGTACGACTGAAATGCTGAGGTCTCGGGTTCGATCCCCGGGTCGGGCAAAGTGATGATGGATTTTCTATTCAGTATCATCCCGGAGTCTGGAATTTATGCCCCATATGGCGATAGGCTCACCCCCTATCACATCATGGCACGGAATACGCACGACGAAAAGTGGGTGCATTAGTTGCGTCTCTGCCTACCCCTTCGGGGACAAAAGGCGTGAGTGTGTGTGTGTGTGTGTTTAAAAAACCTATATCTGGGCAGAGTAAGAATGGTCATAGTGAAACAAACGCAATATTTCTTAACATTGTATATTGTATCGAATTTCACGGGCTTATTGACTGAACAATAAGCGCTATTATTTATTTATTTGCACTTTTTACATAGTGATGTAAAGGCCGACTTAATGCCGAAGGCATTCTCTGCCATTCAACCTGAGGCGGTGCAGAACTATAGTAGGTGCACGAAACTGAACTTAAACATAATGTCGAAACAATTAAAATATTAATATATAAAGAATACGAAAATAAATACAATCATCATCATCATCAGCCCGTTGCAGTCCACTGCTGGACATAGGCCTCTCCCAAGATACGCCACAGAGCCCGGTCTGCTGCTTTATGCATTCAGTCGCTGCCATATATTATTTAATATACACATATTAAATAATATATATTAGTGCAGTTGTCATGTAACAGGTGCACTAGAAGTTGTACTATGTTAAAAATCGAACACTATTTTCTTTTACTTTAGGATGGTCCTTTATATAGTACCAGTCATATAGTAGGAACTACTAATGTTTTCGCTATTAGTAAGGCTTTGGTCATTCCATCGTCGCGTCGGCTTGATAACTCAAACGCATAGTTATCGGCAAATCCCCGTCACAGTCTGAAGCGTCGTTTGTCCCTCAGTAATATCGAAAACCAGACACTGAAATCATAAATATACGTACGTTGCGTACTGAGTGCTGGCTTCACACGTTACGAGAAATCGTTGAATGATACGGTTGATATCGTACCGAGATCGAAACGTTTATAGATGATTTTTTGTCCATGACTTTTTATACGGCTCAGTGGTAATTATACATTTGTGGTAAAATGAGATGGTCGCTTGTCTGTTTTGAACCATATATGCTATTTCTGACGTAGCAAACTCGTGTAGCATTCTAAGTGCTTACAGTTCATATTTGCACCTCGATGTCTTCTTTGTATGTCACATTTTTTATAAAAATGTATCCTATAGTTTGATAGAAAGTGAGTAGATCGCCATATCACTAGATACAATGAGGACAACGAGGTGCAAATTTAGCAGGGTAGTCCCTGCGGGCACACTCCCCCAACATAGTCTTGGGCAACACAAACGAATTTTCGAATCGACAAACTGACACAAATGAAATTTGCACCATATTGACATTCGATACTATAAATGTAAACCGGGATTTAAAACCGTACGATTTATCGTTTGATTTAAAATGGATGTAAATGCGTCGGACGGACGGACACAGCAATCAATATATCGTGCTGTACGCGACGTATGCGTATATGACACGCGCTGTCACTAATTGGCCGTCCCTTTGTGTGCACCCACCTACTGCTACATGTGTGTGTGTTGATGATATGCTACATGATGTTTTGACTGGCTTTTGGTACTGGACAGGCAAAAGTTTGTCATAAGGATATTCCTCTTTTTATCCGATTATGGCAGAGCGAGGAAGAGTGATGTTTTTTTTGTCAGTACTGTGATTATTGCTTATATCATCATGTAAATATCCTAAAAAAAAAAGAATTTATCATGCCTGGAAAGTAATTAATGCTAGGTATAAAATTACATATTTTTTCTTTCCATCTGTTTCATCGGGCACTATTTCTATTTTCATATCATGCATCTACACATTTAAATCATAAAATTGAACATCACAATAACCAATTAAATTATGAAAATATATCTTAATATATATAAATCTCGTATCACAATGTTTGTCCTCAATGGACTCCTAAACCACTTAACCGATTATAATAAAATTCGCACACCATGTGCAGTTCGATCCAACTTGAGAGATAGGATAGTTTAAATCTCAAATTATAGTCGCAATTTTAATTTATTGCTAATTATTTGTCTGTTATTATTTGACAGTCACAATTATCTGTTAACTCCAAATGATTCTAACAGATGTTGATACCTTTCGACTGGGTTGAGTAAGTAATCAATAGATGGCGCTGCTATGGTAAATCTACGAACGTGTCATATAAGCTACGGGTAGATTATGTATACTTTTTATACCGGGAAAATATAAAGCGGGACTTTTATACCGGGAAAACTCATTCACGCTGGCGGAGCCGCGGGCAAAAGCTAGTATGTTATATGTATCGTTAATTGGACCGAACACAATACGTAATAATCAAGTGACCGCGTAGTCACCACGGTCTCGAACATGTGCCACTGCCCGCTGCCCCGCAGGGCTGCATTTCCTATTCAATATGCGTCTATGTCTCGCGCAGAACGTGTTTTTGTGTATTTATAATTAATTTGGTATTATTGTGATTGGACAAATATATTGTTATGTATTTAAGCTGTTCATACATGAATATATGTGATCTGGCTGGTGGCAACTGAGACCTCGGCCGCCGTGTCGAACTTCTCGTCCTTGTGTGCGATATCAATACTTAATAATAAATAAAATCACTCACATTTGCGGCTGGTTGTGGCTTCTTTGGATTGCAACCCCTTTGCTGTTCCGTAGTATTAAACTATTCTTTGGCTTTGCTCCCGCGAGCTGACGAACCGTCTCGTCCCGATATTTTTCACACACTCTTTTTTACTATTTTGACACACCGCACTTATTCTTTTTTAATTTTATTTGTGTCCACAAAAGAGGATAATATATTATAAACTAATGAACTACAATATATATATTAGTGTTTGTATGTATGTATGCCTAAATTTATTCGGTCTAATGTGCTTCCGAACAATGCTAATAAATATTAAACATATATTGTCTATTTTGTATAGAATAAAAATTTTGCACGTGGGTCGCACGTGGGTCCGTTCGCACGGGAGATGTTTCTTGATCTAAAAGATCTATAGTGCGCTTTTCCGAGATCAATAGCAGCTTTTTGCCCAGCAAATGACAAAAGGCTCGCTATGGAGCCTTCTTTTGAATGTTCAGCAATTATACAAGATAGATTGCGATTCTGGCCTCTCTTATGTAGGTCAAACAAAAAGAAATATAGGGACCCTTATCTATACTAATATTATAAAGAGGAAAGATTTGATTGTTTGTTTGTAATGGATAAACTCAAAAACTAATCAACCGATTTTGAAAATTCAATCACTAATAGGAAGCTACATTACTACTGAGTGCTGTAGGCTACTTTTTATCCCGGGAAAATATTTTTATCCCGCATAAACTTTAAGAACATATAGCTGACGTTAAACACCGACGCTCTACGAAGAAAATTCAGAAGAAGGCTCCAAACATTACCTTAGATTAGATGAGACAAAAATGCTTGCCAAAGAATATCGATTCCTACCTAGGATGATTCGCGAGGCTATTGAAATTAAAACTCACCCAAATTTCAGTAGAGAAGATGGTTGGAAGCTTGCACAAGCCTTGTGAAATGAAAATAAAAAATAAATAAATTAAAAAAAAAGTCTTCGAAACGTCGGGAGAAAATATAATTAAAGAACCAATAAAGAAGAAATAAGAAATGATAATAACTCCGCCTACCCCTAAAAATAGAAAGAGGCGTGATGCCGTCTATGTATATTCGTAGAATGGTAGCAAGTCAAACGCAGTGGTGAGTTTAACCCGTAGCGCAAATTACACGCTGTCATCGAGTTCTGTGTAACTTTACTTTGCGTCAAACTGATAACTGAACAAGTCTGCAGTATGACGGACATCATATACTGTTATAACATTAAACGTGGCCCTATTGTTTGATTAGTATAGTTTATTTTTAACGGTTAGTTCTAGGTACAATTTCAAGTAGAAAATTTATAACAGTATACTGTTTTGAACAAAATAAAAAAAAGTGTGTGTGTACTTATGTACACGCGTTAGAAGTTATACTTCTTTGGCGTAACAAGATAAAAAAACTTTTTAAATTATAATTTATCTTTCGCCTTATTCTACGTTCAAAATTTAAAAATGTTGACTATAGCTAGCTTCAGGGTGTCGGTTTTTCGTGACGGTGTGCGCGCGCATCGTAAAAATTTACTCTCATCATTTCCCTAATGCGCCAAAAGAAGTATAACTTCAAAACAATATCGTTGTTAGGGATTGCAGTTTGTTCTCCATGGAGATACATTTTCTATGACATAGGACTAAAATAAGCTCGGCGAACCGTGGATCTCCTTGCTGGGTATCTGAGGATCTATTAACTCATTTGGCCATAAAGGCTATGTGCATAAGTGATTTTAATGTATCTGATATTGATCAATGGGTGACGTTGTACTCTCTCATATCCGCTTGTCGAATTACTTATTCTCATTCCATTTAAGGATCATAATTAACCACCTTTATACCGCCAAGCAGCAGAGTGCATGCACTGTTGCACGTTCCGGTTTGAAGGAGACTGTAGCCAGCGTAATTACTGGGCATTATGATGCTTAACATCTTATGTCTCAGGGTGACGAACGCAGTGGAGTGTCACGAAGTATTTTGTGAATCAAAGTTCCGTATGGTGTTGCTATAGCTTTATGGGTGATTGTATGTATAGCTTACCATCAGGTGAGCGGCGAGCTCCACTCGACATTTAACTGCAATAATTCAAAAGAAACCTTTAACGCATATCGTAACAAACATTATCCTGATTGGTCCATTTACGCTTTGATCGGTCGGTAGCGGTTCAGATCTTTTGTAGAAATCGGCCGTTAAAGCACTCAATATTTGTTGTAATGTTAACGGTGACACACTACTTTATACCTTATTAACAGTACTAGTTAATACACAACGAGACTGCAGTAGCGGAACGAGTGCCTCATTAACTGTGTGTGTACATCATTGTACGGAGTAGAGATTAAATATTCAACGCACTCTCGTTCTAGTATAACTCGACTATCTCGGCTAACGTTGTTACAGTGGCTATGCCGACATTTCGAAACTAAGTCGAAATATCTTAAGTAACGAAAAGTCATCATTATAATAAAAAATAATACCAATAAACTCCTTTTTAAGATACAGGGCTAGAAGTGATAAAATTGTAATTTGTTATGAAGTCAAACCCACGACCTTTCCTTTATGAGTTGATTCATCGGATGTTGTAGGGTATTTCCCGTGATAAAATTTAACTGAGTAAAATACGACTGTCTCTTAGTATGTCGACATATGTATAGTTGGGTGCAGTGACAGTGTGAACTATATACATACTTCCAACCTTACATAGTGTAAAACAAAGTCGCCCGCCTGTATGCGATTAACTCAAAAACTACCAAACGGATTTACATAAAATTAAGTACTTATGAATATAGTTTGACACCCTGAGAAGGTTTCAGGCTACTTTTTATCCCGGGAAAATATATAGCGGCACAATTATCTCGAAACAACAGTTTCACGGTGGTGAATCCGCGAAATAATGCATAATCTAATGCTACGGATACGTGCAGTGTGGTCTAAATACTATTTTGAGTAAATACATAGTTCAACATTTTTTTTTATATGTTACACTCATGCCTATCTCTGAAAAGAAAGAACAGCGTGATACCTAAGAAGTCAGAATTACCGCACCCAGATAACACATCAATCTGTTGTCTTATCAAGCGGGCGGCTAATCGGTTTTAGCGTTTCTTGTAGATTGGTAATTGGCCGGAGATGCGAGTCTCGAGTGAGTTGCGGTCGGCGGAGTAGCGGACGCCCGGCGCGCGGCGCGGCGGTCCCATGCGATCGTGAATGAGTCAGCTGTTTGATTACGTCTAAGGTTCCATATGATACGTACTGTAAAAAAAATACGCTGGTCAAGAAGTTTTGTAAATTGAATGATGTAACCATCTAGTCCTCATAGAGTCCACTGCAACTTGCAAAAAGCATGCATTTTATGACACCGAGTACATAAGCTCGGCGAATCGGCAATAGTGAAATGAATGAAATATAGTACAGTCAGCCGCATAAGTAGCTGAACAAAATCAAAATTACAAATCGCCTATATACGCATAACGTTAAACTGAAACATTTTTTTCTTCCTTTGAAGTAAAATAAATTCTTTTATTTTATTTTTGTGAAGAGAAAAAAAATATTAGTAAGAACACAAAAGTATGTAGGCAATTTGAAATTTTGAATTTGTTCAGCTACTTATGCTGCTGACTGTACAATTAAAAAGAGTTGGATGTGAATGAAGAAAGGTCTTCTAACTTGATTTTCATTTAGACTTGTATAACAATAATATCAATGCCTACAAACGACACATTCACTATATCCCCAAAGATTCATAACTCATAAACTTTACATATTGTAAACTTGTACCTACCTGTGATTTCATAATTATTTGCTACTTGTAACTTTTACTTAGTTATTACTTTCTGGAACACATTTCGTGGTTTGTCATTATTCAGCAATTTTTTCATGACAATGTGATGCATACCTGATTGTAAGCAGTTTTGAGTTAATCAATTAATTTAAAAAAATGCTTACAGTAGCACCGTCATCCAGAACTTTGAATTAAAAATTATTTCATGATTTGACACACACACACACACACACTCACGCCTTTTATCCCCGAAGGGGTAGGCAGAGGCGCAACTAGTGCACCCACTTTTCGCCGTGCGTATTCCGTCCCATGATGTGACAGGGGGCGAGCCTATCGCCATATCGGGCACAAATTCCAGACTCCGGGCTGATATTGAATAGAAAATCCAATATCACTTTGCCCGACCCGGGTATCGAACCCGAGACCTCAGCATTGCAGTCGTACTGTAATACAACTACGCCACCGAGGCAGTCAGTCATGATTTGACAAGAACTAAAATAGACCATACCTAGTTACTCAAAAACGGGCTCTCATAGATTAGCTGCACGATATTCAGTATTGGTTGACTGCCTCGGTGGCGTAGTTGTATTGCGTAAGCGTTAAGAGTACGATTTGCGCGCTGAGGTCCTGGGTTCGAATCCCGATTTGAGCCAAAAACATTGTGACTGAGCTTTTCCATCTTAAAAATTACTCAGTTGCAGCTCAAAGTCAGGAAGTTGGCGGTGTGATACCCCTGTGCCTCGGAAAGCACGTATAGCCGTTGGTCCTGCGCCTGATCTCTCTCCGGTCATATCGGATTGCCGTCTCACCAGACTATGAGAGTGAAGGAATAGCTAGTGCACCTTCGATTGCGCACACACTTGTGCACTATAATATTTCCTGCGTACCTGGCTGATCTACGTTGAGATTGGCCGCCGTGGCCGAAATTGGCTAGGAGGATTTCATTCAGTATTCACAATCATGTTTGTATTAACTGTATTTTTATGCAAACTATGTCACGATACCCAAGTAAAGTAAGATGTTAAAATGGTGACTGGGTATCATTTAGTTATACTTATTTATTATTTTATGCAAATTGTATGACGATGAACCACAATTGATGGTGGGAAACTTGAAATTGTGTTGATTTAATTTATCTCTTTGCTTACCATACCATACTTACCAGCCCTGTATTATATACTGCCCACTGCTGACCACGGGCCTACTCTACAACTGAGAGGGTTTAGGCCTTAGTCCGCCACGCTGGCCTAGTGCGAGTTGGCAGACTTCACATACCTTCGAAATTCAAATAACTTCTCAGGTATGCAGGTTTCCTCACGATGTTTTTTTTCACCGTTAAAGCGAGCGATAATTTACAAAGAATTTCTTTGCTTATTGAAAAGCAATATTTTGCGTTGAGGAAAACCGTCCGCAATAAAAACCCGTCGACAAGACGTGTGTTGGTGAAAATTTCCCGCATTTCGAAAACCGGTGGTCAGTTAATCGGAATTAATTTAATGTTCGACTTGCGTTGAGGTCATGTTTTCTTGTAAATTGTTACGTAATAACTGGTGATTTTAATAGGGATGACCTTTTGGACCTTTGTAGCACGTATGCATCGTCAATGTAGTTGTTAAAATGATCCCCAGTTTTAGTCTTATGGTCGTTTTCTTCATTGCCAGTAACAGTCAAAGGTACTTTTGCCTAATAGGAACGTGTGTATTGTGGCGTCTCTTATCTTTTAGTTTAGCTGCTACATTTACTTTTACAGTTAATAGACACTGGCGGTGAGGCTTCATCCTAGGTGTAAAATATTATCTGTCTTTACGCGAGGTTTAGCAAATAAACTTGCAGAAGTCGACTTCCGCAAGCAATTTTTACTGTATATAAACAAATAAACACGGCTAGTTGACCTCTGAAAAAGCAGGACTTGGATCAAGTTCCATGTGTGTAGAACTATTGAAATATTATTGCTAGTGTAAAGTGTAAACGCACCTGGAAGTTCCTGCTCGTATTAAACAGCTAGTGTAGATAGTACTCATTTATTACCATTTATTTTGGAGCATCGATTAGAGTGTGACTTTTGTATTTGATTGGCATATACATTTGTGACAAGTAGCGTTCACTCAGACCCTAAACTTAGAATCAGGTATATATCTCATGTCGCGGCGATATTAAACGTTGATTGTTTGTTGACAGTGAGGCATGGAGAAGGCCAAGGCGTACATAAAGAGCTCGCTGAGCGCGAAGCCGGCGTCTCCGTCGCCGTCGCGCGAGAAGCCGCCGGCGCAGGCGGGCGTGCACGACGACGCGCGCATGTGCTTCGTGTGCGGCGGCGGCGGGTTCAGCGACCACTACACCGTCAGGGTGAAGCCTGATCCACAGGTGATAACATGTCATAGATAATGTGTCGTTAGCTTTTCGGTTGTTCGTTGGTGCTATAGTTTTTTCATGTTAGGAGTTCAGGGCCTTGATGAAAAGCTTATTTCTACCTAATTTTTATACTGGGATGACAAAGTGACTCCATTGCACATGATAAATATCGTATCGATCGTGAATGTTTAAATCTGTAAAAAAAACATTATGATCCTCAGTTCTTACCCGGTTTATGGTGCAGGCCTCCCTTATCAGAAGTCGGGGAAAAATCCATTGCATACACTCGGTACGCAAATGTTATCATGATGACATTTCAGTATTCGAAGTCTAGAGCCGACTGTTAGTATGAAAAACTATATTGTAACAATATTTAGCGGAACTTATCGCCTTATTTCGTCTTATGGTGGCGTATTTGGACCGGTTCAAGTTGCCAGCGCGGTGGACTAAGGCCTAAACCCTCTCAATAGTACAAGAGGCTCGTGCTCTGCAGTGGGCAGTATATAATACAGGGCTGGTATGGTAAATGTAGTGGGAATTTTACGTCGCTTCTAACACTTGAATCTTCTGGAATTGGAGTCAGTGATTGATACGGTCATAGGGTTACCCATATATGCGATAGGCTACATTACTTCACGAGATGGATATGGACGCGGTGGAGCTTGGTCGTATTTATTTTACATCTACCGGGTCTTGTAAGGATCACTTTGGATCTGGTTGGAAAATGCATGTGCATTCACCTGAACTTGGTTCACACAATACTTACTATAAATATTACGCGGATACGTTAAGTATGGGAAGACGTTCACAAGCATAACACTTTGCATGGAAACTATGCTTGATTTTCTTATGGGAATGTGTATTGTGCCATGTGCTATTGGGTACATTGCGTATTACGTGGATTTCACATTGTGTTAGCATCTTTGGATCCGCTCGTTATGTGCTAAAAGCGTTGATTGTTAGTTTGAACTGTATTTTAGTAGCTAGTATTGTAACTAGAGGGTGCTAGCTGGGCCTGGAAATGAGGCTCATAATCTTGGGGCGGAAGCATCACCAGAATCAAGTTTTAGGTACCACAAAAAAAACTCGCCAGAAAAGGCGCGGCGGTAATTTTTTCGCCTTACCATTCTGTTACTCTTGAACGAAATTATAGCCATTGGCCATAATACATACGCACTCACGCCTCTTTTTATTCCGGCCGGAAGAGTAGGCAGAGGTGCAAGTACTGTACACACGTTATGATCGCCTTGAGAACGATTTCGAAACGCGGTGTGATAAGTATAGTTATATCCTGACTCACTGTCAAACACAGGTCTCGTCCACCACCAAGAGAACGCAAAAAATAAAATTACACCCATACACCATTCCAACACACAAAAGCACATACCAACAATCATCGCGCACATTGTTGGCGCAACACTCGAGCGTTTCATTCAAAAACGTGCCTAGTACGCGGACCGGTCTGGGGGCTAGTGCTCAACCGGTTAGAAGCACTAGGCATAACAAACTGGACGGTAATTTGTTAAATTGTATAACCAATTTCTCGAAACGGCATACCGGTTGTGGACTATTAACTTAGTGTGTTTGATTTGTTAGATATTGTGCAGACGTAGTTTGTGAGGCATGTTGAATGTCTGAAAGTATTGGTGAAATTCTGAAAATTATTTTATTTACCTGCCTGACTGCCTCGGTGGCGTGGTTGTGTTATGGTACAATTGCAATCCTGAGGTCTCGGGTTTGATCCCTGGGTCAGGCATAGTGATATTAGATTTTATCTAGAATTCAGTATCCGTCCGGAGTCTGGAATTTGTGCCCGATATGGCGATAGGCTCGCCCCCTAACACATCACTAAGCTGTTTATCCTCAACTATGATAGCGCTATTTTATATCCTTAAACTCATACCAATACATAATACAACCCATTCCAGCTCTAACGCGGTCCTTAAATAAACCCTTTACCGATTTCCGCCCGAGTGCTCTCGACGCGCACCCACCGAGTTACTCGAATCTACCCGAATCTCGATAGATATCAAAGCTTTGATGGATGTATCAAAAATCAATCGAATCTCTCGTGTACCGGTCTAGCTTACGTAAAATCTGACGGCGCATTCACATTTTTCACACATGATAGGGTTGTCACGCTTTTAAAGTTGTTTAATTATAGATATAAACTAGCTGTTGCCCGCGGCTCCGCCCGCGTGAATGTGTTTTCCCGGGATAAAAGTCCCGCTTTATATTTTCCCGGGATAAAAAGTAGCCTAAGTTACTCCTTATTACATCAGCTACCTGCCAATAAAAGTCCCGTCAAAATCGGTCCAGCCATTTCAAAGATTAGCCGGAACAAACAAACAAACAGACAGACAGACAGAAAGACAGACAAAAATTGTAAAAAATGTTATTTTGGTGTATGTACCGTATATATATTCATATACATGTAGTAAAAAACGGTTATTTCAATATTACAAACAGACACTCCAATTTTATTTATATGTATGTATGTATAGATAAAATTATGAAGGTTACTTTTTGTGTCTTAAAATTTCAGTAATGCTATTTGGGGGATAGTATTTATTTAAAAAATATAACAACGAAGAATTAATATTGCAGATTGCCGTTAAATTGGTTTCCCATAACGTCTATAAACTTAATCATTGATTGAATATTATTTTACTGACGTTGTTAAAGTAAAAATACAATACTCTGTACATCAGAGATCGGAATTATAAAACAAAGCCTATACGCGTCGTGTGCGGGGGCGGATAGCTCGCATGGACATGTGTCATGTAGGCGGAAAATAGCACATAGGAAACCGTGTTCAGTCATAAATCCATGATATTGGACGCATCCATCTCGGTGTAGTCATGTAAAAAAGATATGCAAGAATTATAATATCAATGTTGTGTATACTATTTAATATATTTGCCATAGTAACAATATTTCAGAATCTTGTTTATTTTCTACGAATGCCTCGGTGGCGTAGTTGTATTACGGTACGACTGCAATGCTGGGGTCTCGGGTTCGATCCCCAGGTGCGGCAAAGTGATATCGGATTTTTCTATTCAGTATCAGCCCGGAGTCTAGAATTTGTGCCCGATATGGCGATAGGCCCGCCCCCTGTCACATCATGGGACGGAATACGCACGGCGAAAAGTGGGTGCATTAGTTGCGCCTCTGTCTACCTCTTCGAGGATAAAAGGCGTGTGTGTATGTGTGTGTATGTTTATTTTCCGACGTGGTCATGCAAATTATTGCACTAATAGGGTTAAAAGGTAAATAAATAATACATTCAATAGTCACGTACACACCCACTTATAGAATTAACACTTTGAAAATATCGCTGGTGTAAATTAAACAAATGAGTTTAAAATTAGAATACCCTTGTAAATAAAAATGGCATTATTCAAATAACTGTCCGTGACAACCCTACGTAAAGTAGGTTATTATTGTTTGTATGCATAATGTCAAATTAAATGATAATGTTATTTGTGGAATGAGTTTGTAATTATGTCAATAATTCATATTGGTCGTTATGTGTTGTTGCGGATTTGTCTGTGAAGTCCACACTTACCTACTTGGGTGTTATTGTTATACAGAATAGATTTTGGAGATGAGGCAGCAAGGGCAGCTACCTTAACCGTTGTATCTTCAAGAACATTTTCTTGGGAGACTGTCCATCATTTTTGAAGACATTAAGTTCTGAATTCACAGATTTTGAACCAAAGTTTACTCACCAGGAAAATGGGGAATTTATGCAAAAACTTTTTTAATGCCCATTGCCTGCCCCATCGCAAAAATGAACCCTGTATACTGGTCAAATGGCTTTTATCCTTGTAACGGTAAGCAGAGGAGTATAGTACATTGGGTCCACAGTCCACACGTTCATCCATCCCGTGATCTAAAAACGGAGCGATAATACCGCCATATCATGCATATTGCTATTCCAGGTTTGTTTCATAAAAAAAGAAACCAATATTAATATAATGTAAATGACTTTACGTCTCACATAAATAAATACAATGATAAAATCACAATAGTGTTGTATCCCCCGCGCTTCCGGCAATTCGGAATTCGGTAAATTCCGATAATTGGTCAATTACACCGATCGACCGGCAAATAGTCGGCGAGCGGATTTTATTAATTGGACATCGAAATATAAAAGACTGACGATTACAAACGGAAATTGACTGAATTGTTAATTGCATGTCATTAACGATAATACATGATGAAATAATCGTCAATTCATAGTATACGTATTAGAATTAATCTGTATTCCAATTGAGAATTACATTTTTCATTGAGATTAAAAAGAAATAAAATAAGCCCAAATCAATGTTTGTGTAGCTTTAGATTACGCTCGTAAAGTTGTTATATTCTGTTAACACCAATGAACAACTCTGAGATTGATGCATAAATAATACCATGAATTAACACTAGATAGTGAGAGGCAGCAAAACCACGGCTTTTATAACCTAGCAACCTATTTAGGGCCTACAAAAATGCCTCAGAAATCACTCAAAATAATATATAAATTGCCTTTCATTCTTCTGTCGTAGAAATTGTTTTGCATAGCAACAAGAAATCTGCAAAGCCTTAAATCGAGCGAAGTTGTCCAACCGGTCATTCCGTAACATCACAACGACCGCCATATTTCAGCACGCTGCGCCCGCGCCGCCGCGCCGCCAGCCCGTCATACACGAAACCGCCTAATGTCAAATGTCAATAGTTTTACAGCGCGGTGTCAATTGGCACAAGTGAAACCGGTTGTCGGCCGCCCGGCGACCAGTTTCGATAATTTGTGTTACGTTTTCATTGACCGTAAGTGTGTTGTGACTTGCGATGATATCGTACGGCTTTCTTCTGACTGTTTACGTGTACGCGCGTGTGTCCGCGTTTTTTAACGCATGCGCCCTACGCGCTGGGGTTAGCTCTATGCCATGTGCCTCTTATGATTTCGGCAACGGCAACATGAAGTCGAATGTATAGAAGTTAATTACTATGTGTGTGTGTTTTTTATACGTTCCTGATATAGTTATGGGCTCATTCCCTATCATATCACAGGACAGATATATGTACGGCAAAGTGTGGGATTCACTTGTTACGTCCCTACCTGAGTAAATTATGTTTAAATGCATATTACGCTATTAGCTCTCATACCACACAGCCGGAACAAGCTAGAAAGTGGAATTTATTTCTCATAATATATTTATTAGTCCATGTTAAAACAATGAATAGTAACAATAATAGCGGAGCTCGCACTAGGCTATTATTTTATTTATTTATCGTCGGTGTTTGTAGAGTTCGGAGCCATACTTCCCGTTCCTGGGTGCGCACGCGCCGCCGACCGGGTACCGAGCTGACGGCGACGAGGACGGCACCGTGCGCTGCTGTTGCGTGTGCTACACGTTCCTGCGGCAGCAGTGGGAGCAGTACGACAGGGAGAACAAGCCGCACAACCAGCGCTTCTACTGGATGAAGAGGCTCGACGGGAAACCTTTCATCGGTGAGTGGGTTTATGACTAAAAATATGGAATTGCAACTCGGAATGCTATGGAAAGGAATGCGATATTTATCATTAAAATTGTCAATACCTACGTAAATATTTCATCGAAATGAAAACTGGAGACGCAGTTCCGGGATATGTACATTGTACAGTGCGCGATTGATGGCTGATGCTGAATGTTCTTGTTCGACGTACCGCCTTAAGGACCTGTCACAGTGAGAGCGATATCACAACGCATAGCTTCTGAGGAATCGCTCACTATTATACGTTTATAGATTTACATTAGAAAAAATGTACTTTGTTTTCTTAGATCATCGGAAATTTCATTACTATGCCTTCTTTAAAATACTCACTAGGGTCTTTAAATTCTAATTTAATACTGAACTTAAGTAACACATTAGTCAAATATTACGATGGGACGGGTATAAACTCGGTGTAATGTTGGTGCATAAAATTTAAATATAAAGTGAGGTAACGTGTGTATGAGCGATGTAATTTTATTACGCCGCTACACATAGTGGACAGACGGACAGATATTTTTCTCTCCATCCGTCCTCGGGCGACAGATTCAAAAGCTCACACAAATGTCGAACAACGCGGATGTGTGTAAAATATTAACGTCGAGCCGTCCGCGTCCGTGCGTTGTGTGAACTTGCATATTTATCGCTCGGTTCACATATAGTCGTGTATTTGTGGGGTTTTATATACGAAAAGGAAATAAGTAATTGTTCTGGCGAATTTGTGTACCAGTGAATCTACATAATATCATGTATTATAAAAACTGATGGCTGGTTTACCGGATGGTAAAGCTATCAAAACCGGGCGTAAATGTAGTATTAAATGAATATCGAGAACTACCGCATGCCATCACCCGTATTATAGCTATGTGGACATTGTATGTACATTGACTGTACAGAGCACTGCGTCCGGGCTGGTCGCGAATGGATGTCGTAAATTCGACCGAACAGCCCCCCCCCCACTCGCCTGGTATCTCCCCTCCACCCTCCTCCGGCACCCCGCCGGTCCCGCATCGATCCCCTCGCAGATAAATAATATTAAAAACAAACCGACCGACGAGTGCCGCGCGACGTGAACACACGACAGTCGTTCGTGTTTTGTGTAAATAGATATATCTGCATGCGGTATGGCTGCATACCTACAGCTAGATTCGGTTATGCGTTGTATAGCCTGACCAGAGAAATAAAAATCTTCCTTTCGGGCTTCTGCTTTATCGTTTGAAAGTTAACGTTGTCAGCACAAGAAGTTAGTTCCATATTTTACCACAACACGGGGACGTTTTTTATTTTCCCGGCTAGGCTTTGCACGCTCGGCCGCCTTGCTAATCCAGTGGTCGCAGTTGACTGTGAAATGAGTTCGAGGTTAAATTCTGATTAGGACAAATGTTTATCTGTTGATGTTCCCATCTGTTGAAAATTTTGCCTTCTATAATACGTTGGATGAATAGAGTCTTCCATTTATCCCTACTCCAATGTAAGATATCAGTCATTGGGTATTATAAGGTCAAGTAGTCACACTGGCTTTAGTCGCCCCTACGGATGATGCCAATGCTTGGTTCTTGGCGCCATTAGCTGACCAGGCGGACTCTCGCATAGGAGTTTATACATATTCAAATCTTAGAAATGCGAACTAAGGAACCAAACAACGCGTGCTGGAAACACGCGATCAAATCAAATTGGCACAACCATCAAAAGTAGTCACAAGTCGGCGGAGTTGTCGGCGGGAAGCCTCTGGAAATCGCGTTTGTTTAGGCGGAAACTTTACCGTCCCGCTGCTAAGGCCGTGACGGGCGGCCATGTGATAGCCTCCTAGGCGCTGTGGATGGTGAGCCGGTTGTCAAACGACGGGCCTGGGTTCAGTGACCGCATCGAAAGATATGTTATCCAGGTACGGCATAGTGACTGCACCACACTTGATGGTAAATACAGTGCACTCCAAATATAGACAGTCCAAATCAAAAACACTGCATGTCTAGACGGTCACATACACTATGCTGGTCTGTATATATTGCTCATTTCGGAACTTGACCAGGTGATACTACAATGGTTTTCGTTTACATCAAAATATATTTGATATCTCTACATCATCATTTCAAGTTGTAACATTTAAAATAAGCCAGTCATCGTCAGTGTGTTTACAATCAACTGTATAGTATTATGTTTATATTATTTGTCGCGTTCATTCCTAAACGCGCGTGTAATCGCCGTCACGGTGCTCGCTGTACAATCTGCGTGCTCCTGTTGAGGGCCGTGACTGAATGTTTAACACGCTGTTTGTATCGACGACGCGACGGTGAGCCTCAGCTGCTTTACTTGGTTCGATTGGTTCGATTGCCAGGTTGGGAAATAAAATTCGTTGTGGTTCTAATTCAGAGAGAAATAACGATATATATGGTGAACCTGACAGATTACATGGAATAGATAAAATACATTCCTGTGACCAAAAATCGAATACCATTCGTGTTTATTTCTAAGTGTACTTGTTTATGAAAACCGTACACCATCCATCCAGCATTATAGCTATCTAAAACCAATATTTTCAAAATTATCTAACCCCACTGCGACTTGTGACTGTCTCGAAGGCGTTTACTGCTCAGTATCAGCCCCAAGTCAGGAATTTGTGCCCGGTATGGCGATAGGTTCGCCCCCTGTCAAGATATCATGGAACGGAATATACCCAGCGAAAAGTGAGTGCACTAGTTGCGTCTCTGTCTCCCCCTACGGGGATAAAAGGCGTGAGTAATTTAGCAATAGGCAACCTGGGTCCTAGGGATACATCTGTGTCTGCATATACCTTTTCAGGACCTAATGAGCTAAGGGCCTGCTACACAACTTCAGCGTAAATGCTACTCGCCACATAAATGTATAAGATGACCTAATATAATTATCACATTCTAATCTATGCTCCCAAATAAACGATAATAAAATGAGTACTATCTACTTTCACTGTTTAATACAATAACTGTCAAATAAAGGAGATGTCCGCTTGTTGTGTGGGTGCTGGGCCTCAAAGTCTAACTCTTAAGTGTAGTTTTTAAGCAAAATAAAATTACATAAATCTCAAAATTGGAGGTGTTTAAAATAAAACGTTTAATTTTAAAAGGCTAGTTTTGAGGAGTTCTATCCAAAATATATATAAACTGTTTTGGTTAGAATTTTCGGCCCGTTTTTGGACATGTCATTTACTTGAAACTAGTGTATCAGGCCCCAAACGTCGTATTTTTGTGTTGTCCGGCAGAAAAGGGACCTATCACGTGTCATGTTACCGCGGTTCTTGCGGCCTGCTTAGTTAAGATGCGGTCGATTCGCTAACCGATCTACTGTATGTAATTTGAACTCTATTATTACCCTCGTGCGAAATGGTAATAAGTATTGTCATAATCAGACAGATAGATCTTAGTAAGGCAGTATGGTAGCTTAGCTATTATGGATTTTGTGAATGATTTTAAATATGTAACAAAATACAATAGAAAAGGAACATGGAAATCGGCTCAATAATGGGGCGGCTATTGATATTTATACGCTTAAGTAGGAGCGCGTGTATGAATAATATGTATCTTCCTATCTCCTTCCCACGCTAGCACAGTAATTACGATAACGTCATATTGTGTGACGAGCATCTTTTGCATCCAAACTTTTTTTTATTGCAATTGAATGACAGACGAGCATGCCGTTCGCCTGATGGTAATCTGTAAGCGATACGACCACCCATAAACAGTAGCAACACCATACAGCACCTTAAGTTACAAAGTACTGTGTGGCATTCCACTGCGCTCGTCATCCTGAGACATAAGATATTAAGTCTCATTATGTCCTGTAGTTACACTGGCTACAATGTCCTTCAAACCGAAACACAACAGTGCATGCACACTGCTGCTTGGCGGTAGAAATAGACATTGCGGTGGTACCCATCCAGGCGGACTCTTACATATGAGAGACCTACCCACCAGTACTTACTTCACTCTTCCACTACATTTCATAGGGTTGCAATTTACATAAATTTACATGTCTTATTTCACCCTATTTTAGTTCCAAGTAAAGCCTCATTTAGACGGATCAACAATTGCTGGCACCGATCGTACGCAATTATTGCTAAAAATAATCGTTTATTGAATATCCGTTAAAAGACTCGTATACGTCAACGCGGGCGAGAATTGCCTCGCCATTGTGCATGTTCAAACGGGGTAACATTTTTAGGCGATATTTGCATGTGATTATTGCTCGCAATAATTAATCTATCTAGAGGAGCCTTTATTATATATAAAAATAATTTAAGTCCAATAATTCAAATAACCACCCTATGACGATTAATTCTTGGGAAATATAAAACGACTACTGTGTCATTGAAATTTGAATCGGGTAAATGTATTTTTGCATTGGTATCAAGCCGTCGCGATCTGCTGATGTATGTAATTAAAAATGGCGGTGAACAATTGTTTTTGTGTGCGGGTTTGATTCCTTGAACGATAAATAATTTCCTCAGGTGACGTTATTGTTAAAGTCGTATGATTGATGTGTGTACTATTCGATGTTGTACAACTATGTGGGTGTTGTGTGTGATCTTTTGAACTTTGTGACTCGAAAAATTATATTTTGTTTCATAATATTGGTGTTTTGCTTTCTGATCAGACTTGTTACTATTTCTTTAGCTTATTTTTATAAACATAGAATATTCCAATTACTGCCTGCCTTACTAATTAAGTATATCAATAGCAAAAAGATGTAACATCATGACAGGTCTGGAATGGGTATACTGAAACTAGCGATTTTTTTGTCACCTGCGATTGTAATTATCGTCTGATTTGTCGGTAGGCTCTTGAACAACTCTTGTATTCATGTTTGCATCTCTACCTACCGTTCGGGGAAACAAGTCCAGGCTATTCATTTATAGCAACTTAACCCAAAAAATAATGATTTCTTACGTTTACGCGAATGTTAGTCAATGAGTCGTCGTCAGGAGAAAAATAAAATAAAAACCGCGATAAAATCTACACAAAAATAACTAAATAAGGTTTTTTATAGTAAACGTATTAAGTCCCATTTTCAGTAACCTAGTCATAACGCCGCGCCACAGCAACGTCATCCGTGTAAACTCGCTGTAACTCCCGCATGCCGATCCCGCTGGATGATAGGCGGACGGGAAACCGCTCTCGTTTATCTCTATATATTTTTGTGCTTAAAAGAATAATCCGAAGAGCGTGTATTTTCTTTTGCGGTCATGTTTATACTCGTTGTTTGGTGTCCTTTAAGGGCGGCGCACGGCCATGTTGGTTCAGGTGCTCTTTACGTGCGGTATACCTTTTGTGTTATATTTTATCTGAGGTATTTTTTTAATTTGTGAAAATGGCAATTTTTTTGTATGTTTTATTTCGAACCATTGAGGTTAGAGGTCGGTTGTGTTGTAATCTTTTTGGAAGTATATGATATTGATGTTGTTTTCTAAGTAATGAGTTAATGGCTTGTGTTCATGTATGTTGTGTCGCGTTGCTTATTACTTCGAGAAATGCTCTCACAACTCTTGGGCAGTTTTTTTTTTGGTAGGTGATTCTGCAGTCAACACCGACGGAAACCTGCGAATGGGATACTGGAGTCCCCCGGCTTAGCGACTGCAGGGGCCTGGGAGGGGAGTGGAGGAGGAATATAGAAAGGATGGTGGGGGGAAGGGAGGAAGGTTCCCAGGATGGGCGGAAAGAGAGGGTGCCAGGAAATGTTCGCGGGCCCTTTTAGGCCTCAATGTGTTTTTTTCAACCAAGAAGTATACACACTGAACTGTGTGCCTCGGCCCGCGACTAATGTCACCCCCCGCGCATGGGCGTGCAGTGGGTGTGAAGAACTTTTGGGCAGTTAGAGAGCGTAATAAAGTGCAGGTTAATTTCATACGGGCACGGTAAAGTTACCCTATTGCATCTGATGTTAAACGGAGTGGGGACAGATGATTACCCCGCGCCCCTCGACACAATTATGCCGGCCTGTTTGAACCGGATATACACAGGCTGATCACGGAACGCGACACACTCACGTAGGCCACTATGGTGGGTTTTAACACCTTGTGTACCGTGGTTGCTATCTGGGCGGATACAAGATATCTCTCATGTGAGTCACCTGTCAGATATGTCCCTGTACGGTCATGATTGGAAGCGGATATAATAATAATAATACCAGCCCTGTATTATATACTGCTCACTGCTGAGCACGGGCCTCCTCTACTACTGAGAGGGGTAAGGCCTTAGTCTGCCACGCTGGCCTAGTGCGGGTTGGCAGACTTCACATACCCTCGAAACTCTTATGGAGAATTCTCAGGTATGTAGGTTTCCCTACACCGTTAAAGCGGATGATAATTGTTAAACAATACACACGTAACTTTGAAAAGTCAGAGGTGTAGGCCTTGGGTTTTGAACCTACGGACATTGTCTCGGCAGACCGTTCCATTCCCAACTAGGCTATCATCCACCGACAGTAATTCCACTATAAACGAATTCAGAACTTTTGGCAAACACTCGTTCAATTCTTAACCACCATTGTTGCACCTCGGGTTATGTGTAAAAGTCCATTGTGATGTCGGTTACAATGAGACTCGGCCGTCACAATGCCGCCTTGTTGTTACATGCCGCATTTGTTACCAATTGTTACCCTTTTTGTTTACCTATGTACGGCCATATTTATTATTGGACATGTCGTGTGTGCGTTCTCATTTATCGTTCGTTAAATGAATGTATAATATGTAGGAGTGTAACTACTGAATTACATACACTGTTCCTAAAGCGTAGTTCGCAATACGCAGTTTTTGCCGATAACGGTTTGGCTGTACCCCTGGCATTGCTTTTAGTCCATGTGCGGCGGGCGTCGCTTACTATCAGACGAGCTGCTAGCTAGTTTAGGCAAAAAGCGAGAAGGTGCTTATGCCTTAACTTTTTTAAGGAATTTGTATAGGAAGAATCTTACTTTTAATATTTTATTTGTATTTTTTATTTCTTGTGTATTTTTATTGCAAATTGTCTCGTAGGTTTTTGTACTTGTTGGCTCACTCTTCACTATAAAATTTCTATAAGTGAAGGCTTGTTATGGCTTTCAGTTAACCATCCTGGTGTTATTAAGGTTTATATAGCTGTGAGTCTTCCATATCTTAAATAAATAAAAAAATATATACAGTCGGGTAGGGAGTAATTTAGTAACTAAATGAGCGAATACTAGAAATTTTGTCCAGATTATTGCACACGGGTGGCCATAATCGTGTTGATTGGTGAGGGGAGTCATCTTCCATCAGTCGACACTATCCCTACTCACGCACCATCAGGTGCAGTGGGGTCATTTTGCCGCGCTCGTGTAAATAAAGGGTATATTAGTACAGACGCGTTTAAGTAATAAATTACTAGTTACTTCATTAAAATACTAGTGTAGTCCGAATAAGGGGGTGTAGGGCCGTGAAGTGACAGTCTGCTGTTGCTTAACATAATGTAGTGAGTGAGGAGAATCAAGCACCCGTCTCTTTTCTCCTTCCTTTAAGCCCAACAGAGGAACTAATGGATTCTTAGGGTATTGTAGATGTTTACGGTAGGTGTATATTACTAAACCCCAGGTGATCCACTTAGCCGATAACGTTCTATGAACAAAACGGAGACCCCTCTTGGTGCTTTGACGGCTTATGCAATAAAAAATCTACCGGTGAGAGATTTTGATATCTACTCATTTACTTAGGAAGCGTTTTCCGAATTTGTAGAGTGATAATTAGACGAATTGACGCGAATTGATTGTTAGTTGCATGAGTAAAGTGCGGACGCCTGTAACCAGCTGTAGAATAAGTGATGATGATGAAATAAAACACTGCGATTTCTATTCTTGCTGCAGACACCTAAGTTTTTGGTGTCAAAATTAAATAGACTCCGACTTTTCAATTGATGGCCACGTGGTTTGAAAAGGCCAAACTTAAATCTATGTCACGTCAATCGACGGTGTACATTCAGTCACATAAAAAGCTGAACAAATTAAAAATTTCAAATCGGCTATACGCGTTACGTTTTAATTGAAACATTTATTTTCTTCGTGTGAAGTGAAGTAACTGCCTTTTATTAAATTTTTGTGAAGAGAAAACAAAAATTGTTAAGTAAGTAAAAGTGTATAGGCAGGCGTTTTTAAGTTTTTAATTTGTTCAGCTAATGTGGCTGACTGTACATGATTACGTATAACATACTTTAACAACGCCTTCGGACAAGTGAAAAACTTGTCACGAAACTTTTGGGTTAAAAGCGATACATGAGTGACCTTTGCATCAGTCACAACTTGTAAAGGCTCTTTAAAGCTGTCACTCGGTGTTTGACCTGCAAAAAGTTACTACACACATTGTATACTATCATCATTATTTATATGACTGGCCATTGAAAGGTCTAAAGAAAACTCAAGTTTATTACGTTGAAGGCCAAAAAATGCACACACAAACCCTTTGGAAGTGTTGACAAAATTGGTGATCATTTACCATGGTCTCCATGGCATTGAGTAAAGTTCTTGATTGTTTAAAAAATATATATTTAAAAGGCATAAAACAGAACACATTCAAACATATTTATCAAAGTAATTTCAATTGTTTTGATCTAGATTGTCTTGTTTGCATATCCTTTTCAAACGTAGTAATTATCAACAATATAAAAAAAAACAACCAGTGCGTTCTCATATCACAGGCGTCTACACGTCTGTCATAATCAGCGAGATTTGGACCGACGCGGGACACGCGCCGTCGCTGCTTGCTAATAATAACCAACGCTATTCCTCGGACGGCGGTTAGCTACAGAGCATATTATTATATGTTATAGGGGCTATATTCCCGTTTTCTATAGCTCGTGGAAGCGAGAGGTTCCGTCACGCGCGATGTTTGATGTGCGCTGTCATCGTCCTGATGGATTGGATTCGGTTGGTTCGGTGGATTGGAAAGTATTCTTTCCTAATGCATAGAATAAGAAGGATTTAAAGCAATTTAAGCATTATTTCGATCGCCGATAAATCTCTCGTAAGCCGATACCTTGGACCTCCCTGTATTCAGTATCAGGTGCAGCGTGTTGACTGCGGAGCCAGGAATAGATGGCGAAGTGTGGTCATCCTAGCTACCTAGTGGTAAATGTTAGTATTAACGCAAATCGCATAAACATTTACCCGGTACCCTCCCATTTTCATTCAAATGGCAATTTTTTTGAGCGTAGGATTAGAAGTACGTAATATTATATTCTACAATTTGTTTTTTAATGATTTTTTAACGAGACGAGCTTGCCGTTCGCCTGATGGTAAGGGATACGACCACCCATAAACAGTAGCAACACCATCCAGCACCTTGACTTACAAAGTACTGTGTGGCATTCCACTGCACTCGTCATCCTGAGACATAAGATGTTAAGTCTCATTATGTCTAGTAGTTACACTGGCTACAATGTCCTTCAAACCGAAACACAATAGTGCATGCACACTGCTGCTTGATGGCAGAAATAGACATTGCGGTGGTACCCACCCAGGTGGCCTCTTACATATGAGAGACCTACCACCAGTGACTATTCAACTATTTCCGGGATAAAAGTACGGCTTTATATTTCCCTGGGATAAAAAGTAGCCTATGTTACTCGCTGATAATGTAGCTTTATATTGGTGAAAGAGTTTTTCAAATAGGTCCAGTAGTTTCGGAGCCTATTCAATGCAAACAAACAAACAATCAAATCTTTCCTCTTTATAATATTATTATAGCATAGAGAACGACATCACGAAACGGCTTGACGGCTGTAGCGTGTTATTCAGAAATAACGCTGTTTGTGGGTTGAACCATTTCTGCACAACCCAGTCCAATTAGCTTACCGCATTCTAGCGAGACACCGATGCACAGGTTTGCGGCGAGATAAAAACAGCCAAGCTAAGCTCTAGGAGTCTACACCGGCGCGAAGTAATCGGATTAGGGGATAAACGTCTTCGGCCGGGTTTAAAACTCCACCCGCCCGGGCCGAGCTAGCGGGCGACGCGTCGTCGTGTTTCATTCAATTTATATACTCTTGATCTTTAGGTTAAGTCAGATTGAAGGCGCAGAAGTAGGTTTTTACGTGCGGTGAGATATAATTCAGAATATCAAAATTACTGACGGCCGAAATACATAGAGAATCTTAAACGATATCTTGGGATGGATACCGAGAATTAACCCATCATGTAATCTGTAACCATGTCAAACTTCAGCTATCGATCCAAGAATGTTTTTGGTTATTTCTGCCGTCAATAGCTATTTAAAAGACTGTAGCCAGTGTAATATAGCATTATTAATTTAGTGATAAGTCACTGTATACCGGGATATGTCGCCGAATGATATTATAGAAAGCTTGGTTCAAACGCCTCGGATTTTCGAAATGTCACGAAATTGTATTTTGGAAATTCTTGAACGACCTAAATACAGGGGAGTTACATATTACAGTAAACTAAAAACAAGCTCCCGGATTATGTCCATAGGTCATACCTTAGTCGTCGAAAGTTGGAAATGTAACGGTTTGGCTTCAGGAAGTTATGGAAATCCTGTTAAATGTAAGTAATATACAGTAGACGACGATGTACACACCGGAACAAACAGATAAACGTGCACTCACCGGCGATAGGGAATTAAAAGGAACACACGAAACACACCGATTCGCATATGTGCGTTATCTAATCACAGCTTATCGCGGGGTACGGTCCGCATGAGCGAAGATTATTATAAACTGAATGAATGTTACGTTTACGTTGAGAACTTCGTTTTTGCTATTTGATCTTTCCCTATTTTCTATGAGGGGTGTGGATCCAGTGTGGGTTAGGGCGTAGCCTTAACCTTACCTGATAACAAGCATGGTTCATAATTAAAAAACCGCGATAAAATCCGCAAAATAGTTTTATTTCAATGGTTCATAAGATGAACTTCTAGAAGACAGGGTTAAATAAATGATATACACATCTATCATGAAAAGTACAATTTGCACACATAATAAGACAACCGAAACATGTATGCGCCTAATTTTAAAGTTATGATAACTACCTATCCGCATCAGCGTAATGACCAAAATACCTCTCAATAGTAAAGGTACCCAGCCGTAGAACAACTTAATACAATACTGACGTATATAATATTCGTGCAATGTCTTAACACAGGTCGCGACATTTGACCTTCGTATTGACGCTAGAACAACAGCTGATAACGCGAGAGCTTGGACCGCACTTAGCCACTTCGTACACGATGAATGGGACGGTACTAATGCGGTGATACCATTGTTTAGTACAAGATGTACGTAACACGACGGCTTTGTGTTTTCTCTAGAGGTTATTGGAGACGCAAGTATTTTAAGTACTATAAGTTTGAAAACTAGGGCATTTGATGTTGAGTGACCATAAAATCTCATCTCAAAAATATTACCGAAAGTATAATCAGTGCAGCGTGAGGCAGTATCTGGCATCTATACCATACGGGTATACTCCTTCATTTCCTCTACCTTCATCAATGACTAATATTGCTCGCGGCTCCGCCGGCGTGAAAAAGCCGATAGCACTCAGGAGTAATGTAGCTTCCTATTAACGAAAAATTTTCAAAATCGATGCAGTAGTTCCTGACAGCGCGTTCAACCAAACAAACAAACAAACTCTTCAGCTTTATAATATTAGTATAGATTTCATGATTAACGTCCATTTTTAGCGATCGATCGGGAACGTTTATTGAAATCGACGGTAACTAAGTAAGAAAGAAAGAAGTTATTAATGGAAAAATAATGCGTACAGGAAACAAAAACATAAAATCTCATAATATTTACACAGAAGTAATTATTGTGCCAACAATGGGCCTTCCATTAAACAAAGTAAACAAGCTTTCGGCGACAAGATTCCTTAAGTAATACGTGCGTGCATGTGTACCTATAGATGATAAGGTGTTTTCCTATATTCTATTTCGTACATTATTTTATATGGAACAGAAAATAATACGAAAAGAAATTCTTATGTGATATCAGCATCAACATTGGTTGAAAAATAAAGCAGTTATTCATATTTGAAATATTGTCGTGAGAAAAAGTGGGGGCGTGGTGGGGATATCGCGCTATCTCTTTCGCACGCATGCTGCGTTATGGCCGTTGACACTCGGCGACGTAACAGTTTTATATTACTGTTAATTGCCCTTCTACCAAATTTCAAAGATTTATAACTTATTATTGCGCCAATTTTGAAAATTATTTTTCCGTTATATTTTGGATTGCATACATTTTTGATAAATGAATTAAAAAAAAGTATTCAACTATATTTCACCGGGGATTTTGCGGGTTAAGATGACTGATTCATTATTAGTATGTGTTTGCACTCATAGGTACTCAGTGTGTATTTAAAGAACTATACCTCAAGCGGAAGGTTGTCCAATCGCACTGAAAGCGTTTAGGAAAATTAGTGTGGCGCGTCATCGTGGACGACATTATAGCGTTGATCGCTTATTACTCGATCCGCTAGGTATCTGCCTCTACAATAAAAATACATTGTTACTCACTACATTCATGCAATCGGTGACACGGGTCGCGGCCTACGACCCCGCGCGCTGATAACGCTAACAACATTCATATATTTGTGGGCCGGTGATCTCTCTATCTAGGGTTGCCATCAATTCCGTTTTACCAGGACAGGTGCTGGTTTTTGTAGTGTCTAGGGATATCCTGGATAGTTTTTGCAGTGTCCTGGGTTTTTAAAGCGCATGTATTTTAAAATTTCATAATATTTAACCTATTTTCACTACATATTAATTTAACTATTGACACTCTATTGCTGCGTCCTGTTTTTAAACTGAATCGTCCTTGGTTTTCCAACTTCAAAACCTAGTTTTTGAAATTGGGTTTTCTACTCAGTATTAGCCCGGAATCTGGAAATGTATTCAATATTAATATTCCCTTCCTAGCCGATTTCGGCCACGGCGGCCAATCTCAACGGAAATCAGCCAGGTACGCAGGAGATATTATAGTGCACAAGTGTGTGCGCAATACACAGGTGCACTCGCTATTCCTTCACTCTCATAGTCCGGTGAGACGACAATCCGACATGACCGGAGAGAGATCAGGCGCAGGACCAACGGGACAGGCCTTCCGAGGCACGGGGGTAACACCGCCAACTTCCTGACTCCGAGCTGCGACTGAGTAATTTTTAAGATGAAAAAACCCAGTCACAATGTTTTTGGCACAACCCGGGATTCGAAACCAGGACCTCAGCGCGCGAATCGTACTCGTAACGCGTACGCAATGCAACTACGCCACCGAGGCAGTCAACTGGAAATGTACCCGGTAAATGGCTATAGGCCCGCCCCCTATTACATAGGACCAAACAACTGGCGATATGTAGGTGTGTTACACCTTTGCCTACCCCTGAAAAGGGGAATAGGCGTTGGGCTATACATTTATGTATAGAGCAGTGAATTTTTCTTATATCAGGATACCACCAGATTTATTTTAACCATCAGTGTGCCATGTGACAATGGGACAAAGTACAACATAGGTTGCGCTAAGCTCATTATCCTGAGATGTTTTTTTATTTGGGACGGCGATCCTGCAGTCAAAAGCGGGGGAAACCTGCGAATGGGATACTGGAGTCCCCCGGCTTAACGACTGCAGGGGCCTGGGGGGAACTGGGAGAGGAATATGGAAGGGAAGGTGGGGGAAGGGAGGAAGGTTCTCAGGATGGGCGGAAAGAGAGGGTGCCAGGAAATGTTCGCGGGCCCTTTTAGGCCTCAATGTGATTAACAGCCAAGAGGTATACACACTGACTGTGTGCCACGGCCCGCGACTAATGTCCCCACGCGCATGGGCGTGCATTGGGTGTGAAGACCCAGCGCACCAGAATTGCATCGGGGGGCAGCCTGAGATGTTAGATGAGTTCTCTTGGTACAGTCAGATAATAATCAACTCGCTTAATGGAATGGAACGGTTTGCCGAGACAATGTCCGCAGGTTCAAAACCCAAGGCACACATGACATCACCTCTGACTTTTAACATCGTGAGGAAACCTTAATACCTTAGAATTCTCCATAAGAATATCGAGAGTATATGAAGTCTGCAACCCGCACTAGGCCAGCGCGGCGTGGTGGCTTAAGGCCCATCCTATCGCAGTCGCAGAGGAGGCCCGAGCTCAGTAGTGAGTAGTATTTATGTATACACAGGGCTGGTATTATTATATTATTATTATTAAATAAATATTTTCATTGAAACCGGTGTGGCGTGTCTGCAGCGCGCTCGGCGCGTGCGAGACGGATGTGTCACGCGTGTTGCGCTGCGTAATCGCGGTGTTGCACGCACCGTGGCGTTATCAACGCGGAGTCGCGTCACTGGTTATATTAGGTTTTCATGTTAATTTTAAAGATGATGGCGCTATATGGATTTTTTAAACCTGAAACTGCCAAGTGATTATATTAGTCCTGGGAATTATAGTAATTGTAATGTAAATTAAAGGGAGATGTGAGGAACTTGTGCGCTCTGGAATGAACTTCCTCCCGCGGTGATTCCTCGGCCCTATGACGTGTCCTTCTTCATAAGAGGTTTAATAAAAGATTTTCACTGTAGGCAGTGGTGTGGCTGTATCCCTGGCATTGCCGACGTCCATGGGCGATGGTGACCACTTACTATGAGGTGGACCGTTAGCTCGTCTGCATTAAGAGGCAATAAAAAATATGTAACGTCACTAGACGGACTAGAATAATGCCAGCCCGTTGTACTAGTTGTTCCTCGGCTCACGCTGGACCGCATTGAAGACCGCAATCAAGTCGAGTACAAAACTATTTCCAATACTTGCGAATATCGGCAGTACCGGCAAAATGAATGCGGATGACACAGTTGATTGAAAATTCCGATGTAGTTTTTTTTTAATTTATTTTTTATTGCTTTGAATGACGAGACGAGCATTTCGTTCACCTGATGGTAAGCGATAAGACCACCCATAAATAGTAGCAACACCATCCAGCACCTTGAGTTACAAAGTACTGTGTGGCATTCCACTGCGCTCGTCATCCTGAGACATAAGATGTTAAGTCTCATTATGTCCTGTAGTTACACTAGCTACAATGTCCTTCAAACCAAAACACAACAGTGCATGCACACTGCTTCTTGGCGGTAGAAATAGACATTGCGGTGGTACCCACCCAGACGGACTCTTACATATGAGAGACCTACCACCAGTAAAAAGTGTTATGTGTACTTCGCAAAAATTGCATTCGATTTGTAATTCTGCAGTCGGCCTACATTCAAATATTAACTGTGTCTACACCCTAAAAGTATTTTAGGACCTTCGCCGTTATATTACGATTGACAGTTTTATGAGTGCATATTTTTATTTTCAGATACTTTTTTAAGCTAAAGACTTAAGTAAACTTGCACTTTAAATCATTTTCCTAATACAATAGTATAGTCAACCTGATTATTTAATTGAATTTTACCTCCTTTAATCGTACATACCTAAGAATGTTTCATAAGAATTTTGAGAGTATGTAAAGTGCCAAGCCGCACTAGGCCAGCGTGGTGGACTAAGGCCTTACCCCTCTAATCTCCTCTCTAATAGAGGCGGCCCGTGTTCAGCAGTGGGCAGTATATAATACAGAGCTGGTATTCTTTTATGAAGCAATAGCTTAGGACGCGTAATTGTCCTTTCCCGGGATAAAGTAGCCCATAGCACTCGGATACGGCTTCATATTAGAGAAAGAATATTCGAAATCGACCCAATAGTTCCAGATATTTGCGCGATCAATCATACAAAGTCTTCAGCTCTATAATACACAGTTGGATATAAAGAAAATAAATGTGTTACATTGTAGTATCAATAAATAGTTTGATAGTTGCAACTTCTGTTTTATATATTGATTTATAGCTTCGAGATAAATTTCCATTGTTCACACAGTGAGTCCAATAATTTCACTATTTGCATTGCCGTCGCAAATGATTGTATATTGCCACCTACGATTATAAAATTTACGGCGTATTACGTAATTTGATATCGTGTAATGATATCGCGAGGTATTTTTCGTTTTTAATGTGAACTAAATAATTACCCAATATTCCAAATTGTATAGTACATTGAAAACGGCTTTTACTTATCCGTGTAGATCGTTTTGTATTGCGATTGAATGACTAGACGAGCATGACGCTCGCCCGATGGTAGGCAATACAACCGCCCATAAACAGTAGCAATACCTTATTGAACTTTGAATCATTTACTAGGTACTGCGTGGCACTCTAAAGAATATTACTACCCAGGATTCCTCTGAAACGTTTCACGTCACAAGATGTTAAGTAATCTGTGGCCTAAAGTTATCACTCACGATACCAAAAGAATCGACAATAAACTTCCGGCCTTTAAACGAGAGCTAAAAGAAAACTTATACGGGGTTGTTAGGGTCTCACTCACCATACGAAACTATTGATGATCTAGGCCAGCGATTCCTTAAAAAACCTTGATGGAGACCCAAAGACCAAACATATCCAAATTCGCTCCTCTTGGCTGTCGTGAAGAAAAAAGAGGTGTAACTACATGGTTGATGGACTGTACTGAAAAAGAAAGGTTCAGTCGCAATCGATTTTTTTTATATTTAATTACATACCTACCAAGGGTTTCAATGAATTGATGTAAATATTTGTTTAATAAGCATTTTGTGTCGTTATAGCATTAGCATAAACTTTAATTTTAATTACTTTTTATGTCCGTCACTAGCCGGTTGTTGGCCCGGTCGGTCGATGTATCGTCCTATATTTGACGGCCCACCTAATAGTCTTTCCCGGCCAACCAGTTGGTTACGACCCAAAGTTTGAGAAATGCTGATCTTGGTTGTAGACTATTTATTTATTTTTACTAAATATAAGTCGACAGCGAGACCACAAACTCGCGACCAATAAAGTTATAAACTATTTGTTGAACAATCACATTTTTAATAAAGCAATTCAATATTACGTTAACACACCAATCGTTTTGTTTGTTTTGTCTCCATGCCACTTAGTGCTGAACAAATGTTTGCATTAAAAGAAACACTCACGAGTGTGTGGTAAACGTTTATAAGGTAGGCGCTTCGAGTGATTTATTTAATTAATGTCATGTCTATTTTTAACAGTGTTTATGCAGATATCAGGCATTCCTATCGTACCCATCTGCACATCGTCACTGGTCCAACGAGACGTTTATAACGGAGTAGGATCGTTGACTTATTAACAAATAGACTCTGGGTCCACTAAATCGGAACACAAATTGCTGCTTGGCGGCATTAGTAATTGCGCTGGTACCTACCCAGCCAGACTGTCGCATACGAGAGACGTACCTCCTACAAAAACTATCTACAGGGAGACTCGATTCGTCTGTAGACTGTATCTGTGATTTCTTACTGATGTTATAAATGCGCAAGTCTGTGAAGATGTTTGTTAGAAGCAAATGCAGAAATCGCTGAACGGATTAAGATAAAATTTGGCAAACACGCAGACTAAATGTCCTCGATTAATACGCGGAATCTTTATCTGGGAAAATTATACATGAACTTTTATCCCAGGAAAGATCATTAACGCGAGCAATACCTAGTTATGTAAAGTTTTCGTGAAGTAGCGTGACTCGCTGAGGTCGGGGTCTCGGCGTTAATCGGTCGCTTTCACCGAGCGGCCGCAGGTCGGGGTCGCGCTCCGGCACATGTCATCATTATGGGTTAAAGGGCAGTGCTGTAACTAGGGTGATGCCAGGCACAGGAACCCTTAAATAACAACTCCAGGACCAAGTTTTGGGTCATGCGTGGGCGCCGTTATGTAGAAGCTCGCGCCGGTCGCATATGGAGTTAGTTAAAGGGCAATCATAGAAGGGAGGGGGGGGGGTAATACTATAAGCATTGGATGCAGGTCATTTTAAATTATATTATGCTCAAGGCATAAGATTTGAGGCGTTGATCGAGTGACGTCAGTTGACTCATGGTAGCGAGTGAGTCGGTCGCGCGGGACCACTTTCACTGGCCGCGGGGGGCTCCGGGTCGAGGTCGCGTCATAGCAGCAGCTGATGTGCTCATTGACGATTATGGGGCAGAATTAGGGTATTTCCACGTAAAGGAATAGACGATAATACGATTTTAATTAACTAAAATTGACATAAGGCTTTGACGTAATCGTTTTGTTAAGTTATTATAACAAAATAGATTAATTATCCATTGACTACAATATCAATTAGTTCCTCAGATAAAATAAAAACATTATGTATTTATTTATTTACAAATTAATGATAGTGGGGTGGTGTTGTATCTTATTACCATTGTCTTCTAGCGTTATCTGCAAAATCACAAATCCTCCTGTTTTTTATCCAAAAATATAAATCATCATAAAAAATAACTCTTTTCCAGGCGCAGACATGACGTTCCAGGGCGAGTACGCGGCGCAGGTGTTTGGCTTGACGTCGGAGACGCCGGCGCGGGACGAGCCGCCCGCGTCGTCGCCGCGGCCGACGTCCCGCGCGCCCTACACCGGCGACCCGGCGCCGCCCGCTTCCTCGCCCTACAGGAAGGACGACAAGGACACCAACCACGTCACTAAGTTTGTCAATGTGAGTACGTTTATTGAGGAGAAAACGAATGTGATATCTGTCATTCTCGTCACAAGTACTCTGAACCAGCGGGAGTGCATGAAAAGATTGATGAAGGTAGAGGAAGCGAAAGTAGTGTGCCAGAATCGAGCAAAGTGGCTATCCATAGTCTCTGCCTACCCCTATGGGATAGAGGCGTGATAATCCCATAATGTGATTAGGGGAGAGTCTATTGCCATATTGTGCACAAATTCCTGAAAATAGGCTGATATTGAGTTGAATGAATGTTGATTGCTGCTTACAGGAGTTATATTCTATTTGTTATTTAGTTGTATTACGGTACGACTGCAATCCCAAGGTCTCGGGTTCGATCCCCGGGTCGGGCATAGTGATATTGGATTTTTCTATTCAGTATCCGCCCGGAGTCTGTAGTTTGTGCCTGATATGGCGATAGGCTCGCCCCCTATCACATCATGGGACGGAATATGCGCGGCGAAAAGTGGGTGCACTTAGGTGCGCCTCTGCCTATCCCTTCGGGGATAAAGATATGTGTGTGTGTATTATTCATGAAGGTAGTATAAGCTTGACGTTGGTGTTGCAGCAGCGGTACGGCGCCCCCGGGGCGGGTGGTGGTGGTGGTGGAGGCGAGGAGGAGGGCGTGCTGGACCTGCGCGCGCGCGACCCGTCCGTGATCTCGGTGGGCAGCCAGCACTCCGGCGCCTCCGAGCCCGCCGGGTACCTCGACGCGGTCAGGTCAGTGCAAACAAACATCCGTGCACCCGTGCACCCGTGCACCCGTGCACCCGTGCCCATACAATCTGATAAAAATACCCAACTCGTAAGTCGATGTCGTTTGATGTTTGTGATTGATCGAGAGACCAATACGTCAGTCACGTGTTAGTCTCTGTGTTTATTCCCACATACCAAACACATTGGCCATCATCAAGCACGTGTTGATCATTCTAGATTGAGGTTCTCGGGTTCAGAGTGGTGTTGCTCATCATTCGAAACATTATGCCGGTGTTATTCCATCAGTGGGTAATGTAAAGTGAACGGTCCTATTACACTGGACAAGCGCGTCTCGCTGTGAATTCACTTGCAGCTCAGCAGTGTGAAAAGAACCTGAACTTTACCTGGCCACAGATAAAATAACCCGGTTTGTGACTGTATATAAAGATGTTGACCGGTCAAACCGAACCAGACGTTGCGTCGCGTCGTAACGTCCTGCTACTTATATGGTTCCACTGCTTTTGATAAAATATGATGTACAGTCAGCAGCATGAGTATCTGTACAAAATCAAAATTTCAAATCGCCTATATACGCGTTAAGTTAAACTGAAATATTTTTTCTTCGTTTGAAGTGAAGTAAATACCTTTTATTTTATTTTTGTGAAGAGAAACAAACGATTAGTTAAAAACACAAAAGTATGTACGCAATTTGAAATGTTTAATTTGTTCATCTACTTATGTTGCTGACTGTACACCGCACCGTGTCAATCTACACTCGTTTTATTCTACATGTCATGGTCACATTTGGCACAATTTAAAATAAGAGTGCTAGTTCACATCACGGGCAGATATTTTCATGAATATCCATGTTGTACTTTAGGATATAAAGTGTATGTGTGAATCCAGGACATGATCTACCCATGTGCCAAATTTCATCCAAATCCGTTTAGATGTTTCTGCGTTTAAATCTAACAAACATACAGACATCCAAATATTTTCACAATTTTTCGCATTTGTAATATTACACACCCACACATTCACGCCCTTTATTCCTGAAGGGTTAGGCAGAGGCGCAACTAATGTACCCACTTCTCGCCGTGTGTATTCCGTCCCATGATATGATAGGGGGCCTATCGCCATATCGGACACAAATTCCACACTCCGGGCTGATACTGAATAGAAAAACCCAATATCACTTTGCCCGACCCAGGGATCGAACCCGAGACCTCAGCTTTGCAGTCGTACCGTAATACAACTACGCCACCGAGGCAGTCAACATACAGACATCTAAATATTTTTACAATTTTTCTCATTTCAAATTCAAATCATTTATTCAGTAATTAGGCCCTTAAGGGCACTACACGTCATTTTTTACAATGTTATTATCATCTAAAAGATTCTACCAGTGCTTCGGAAAAGCCCACTGACCTGAGAAGAAGCACCAAGAAACTCAGCGTAGGTCTTTTATTGTTATATTTATAATATTAGTAAGATAACAAGTTAGATTTAACGCTACCATCGTTATGATTCCAGGTCAACAGTGTCGGTGTACTCTGGCAACTCCAACTCGAGTTCTGACCGCGACATCCTCGACCTGTCGATGCCGGACAAGAACTCCATGACGGAGGTCTGCTACGTGTGTGGGGACGAGTACAAGCGAGGCACGCTCTACAACCTGCACACCAAGGAGCCCAAGGACAAGTCGGTCAGTATGACGATGTTTGCCACGCCGATATCGATGAAAAAATATATCATGTACAGTCAGCAGCATAAGTAGCTGAACAAAATCTAAATTTCAAATCGCCTATATACGCGTGAAGTTAAACTGAAACATTGTTTTTCTTCGATTGAAGTAAAGTAAATCTCTTTTATTTTATTTTTGTGAAGAGACGCTCATGTGGGTCACTATGGCGGGCCTTACACCTTGTGTACGGTGGTCGCTATCCAGGTGGATACGGGATACCAATAGCCTACTACCAGCTAAATAAAATAGTAAATGGAGCTATACAAATTGGACAGATGTATTTAATTATGATTGGATATTTATTGGTCATTGTTCTGCGCTTTGTTACATGCTTAGGTGATTTGTTCTTATACGTCGCAAGTACGATAAAAATAACTAGTTGCAAAGATCGAACAGTCTGAGTTCGGTAGTGTCCTTTCTATCGAGAATTTAACAAAATATGGTGAATCAATAAAAAAGGATACAATGTTATAAATGTTTTTTTATAATGACGAACGCGATTCTCAATATCGTTACTGATTAAGTATCTATATTGTGTGGCGGTAATCTTGAAAAAAGACTACTGAGACGAACGTCCACTGGTTCGAAACCTTTGACATTTGGAAGTTACGTGTGTATTATGAAAGTGAAGGAATACCTCATAAAGAAACCTACATACCTGAAAGTATTGAATAAGAATTACGAAGGTAGTCTGCCAAGCATCTGCGAGGCATCAAAAAAGGTAATATCAAGAAATAAACGTCACGAGCTCCCCCCCTCTCCTCAACACCATAACTAAGTTTTAAATGGTTTTACTTTACACATTTTGCTGCCCCCCTAAAAGTTCGCCTGGGGTGGACCCCGCCGGCCCCATAGACTCTACGCCACTGATGTATTGTTGAAGTTATATAATTTTTTGCGGGCCATTTACGACCCCTTTATAGGTTATTGATATTTTACTTAAATATCACATGTTTTACACAAACTTATGCCCGATATGCCTTGATTAAGATGTTTTTTAACCCCCGACAAAAAAGCGAGGTGTTATAAGTTTAGGGTGTGTATCTGTATGTCTGTCTGTGGCATCGTAGCTCTCAAACGAATGGACCAATCTTGACGCGGTTTTTTTGTTTGAAAGCTGATATGATCGCGATGGTTCTTAGCTATAATTTATGAAGATCTGTTTATTTATTTATTTATTTGGGATAACAAACAGCTACACAACAAAATTTACAAACAATAGTATCTATCAAAATTTACATATATGTGCAGCCCACACCATTATCCACAGTTTACTAAAAAAGAAATCAACTAGTTGCGGTAGGTTGTTACACAAATTAAAAAAACAAAATAAACATAAAAAAAAAACAATAAGCAATTATACGCAATATGGGAAGATGCTGACATAAACAAAAAAAAAAAAAATGGTAATTTGCTCTAAGTACAATTATTACAAAATTACATTGTTTCTTCTGTATAGGTACTAACGTCCTACATTCGCATCACGTGTGATTAATGTGTCGATCACTGCCTTTTTGTACTTACCCCTGGTAAGTGAGAATAAATCTAAATTTGAGAAATATAAATTATACAATGTGAAGATTCGTCTCAATGGTATTCGTTCACCAGCGTTAGTATGGCAGAATTGCGTTTTGAAAAATGCGTAGCTTCTAGTGCTCCGCTGGTGAGAATGGTTGGGTACTGAAACGACCAACTGACTTTTCAGGTCAATACAGTCAAGTCCATTATTGCAGATACTATATAACAACATAGCCTGAAGAAGTATACGTCTCGAGTGTAGAGAAAGTTGTTTATATTTATTAAGAAGATGGTTATATGATAGTCGCTCACGACCGCCCAGTTTGTAGTACATACTTCTAAGGTATTTATTTTGGACTTTTTCAATAATATTAACATATTTATTGTACAATGGATCCCAGATCGGACAGCCATACTCAAGTTGTGGCCCAACTAATGAATTAAATAAGTAGAGATTAGTAGACGGTTGCTTAAAGTTATTAGATGACCTGGTAACAAATTTATACATCCCATCGGCTTTGGTAGTGATATTGTTGATGTGGACATCTAAATTCATTTTAGAATCCAGAGTAATTCCAAGATCCCGTACAGTATTAACTTTTCTTAGATTAATTAATCTGTTCAGGCGTTAGAAGATTATCAGCTCATTACCAATTTAAAAAGCCACATTGAATTCAAATTTGGTGTACTGTGACTTCGGCAATATTTTTAAACATGAGCTAATGCTGCAGCATGAAGTAGTCTGCGGGATACCCTACTCCTTAGCAACTTATAGCGGATATAGCGTGTTTGGGCTCATAAGGATGGTATCATCGAGGAGGTGTTAGATAGTTGATTATCAAGGCCCCATGATGGAGAATAAAGTAATTTGAAAAGTTTGAAATAAAAATTAAAATAACCCCCGACACTAAAATATCTAAAAAGTAGAATAATAAAAGTGTGTTTATCGTTTAAGTACCTAGTAATATTTTGAACCAAGCGTCGTCGCGTCGGGGGACCGCTAAATAAGTATTTTCGTCTCCCTGGTCCTGAATTCGGTCCCCCGACGTGAGGACGCTTGGCTCAAAATATTACTAGGTACTTAAACGAAAAAGATACTTTTATTATTTTACTTTTTAGAGATTTTTGTGTCGGAGGTTATTTTAATTTTTCATTAATTTTTATGAAATATAATTTGGATTGACTCCGAATATCGATATTTTTATGGAATGTTATGCCTATTGTATCTGAATATAGATTTTATTGCGATATTTATTTGTATTGTGCTTGAATTTAGTAAAAAGTTCGTGAGATGTAATAGTGTGATATTTTATGCGAGTAGTGCAACTCAAGAATTGTATGCTGAATTTAATAGATGGCGCTGGTGGGTCTCAAACTCGAGCAATTACTGTATATCATATTATGTAAATACTGAGAAAAATAAACATGTTTATAAAATTAAATCATCATATTTTTGCTTCGTTAAAAATAAAAAATAAAAACATGTAGCAAAAAAGAGTTCTTCTTGAACTTGGTTATATCTCACACCAACGACATTTTTTTTAACTAATTTCAAAATATGGAGCAAAATGCGCCGATTCCAAATGTATAAAACTCAATGTCGCAAAAAATGTCGCTTAAGGCAATTGGAGTTTCAACCGTCGATACGTATTATCTTTCCCAGGAATCGAAAGTTAGAACTGTCATTACACAGCCCATACACCACTAGACCAAAGTGATATAGCAAAAACAACGTAATATTATGTACATGTAATATTATGGTATGCATAGTTTGTAAATATTTATATTTATTTTCGTTATCGATGACTTAACTATTCATTTTGGTTCATTCAGTTGATTATAGATGGCGCCACTAGTTGATAAACCAATTATAAATAGCGGAGTTTTACCTACCAATAAAACTCATATTATGTCCGGAGCCTTATTCAAGGCCTTTAAACAACATTTGAGATGACGTACTTCCGTTTTGTGCCGGATATTGCTTGTGAATTTCGAAATTCGATGAGTAAATCAGAGTGGGGGACTTCCGGTTGTCGAGTTTACCGGGTGACGCTCAGCCATTTTCTTCATTGTGTCTCAAATAGCTTAAAATTGCTTAAAAAGAAATATATTAATACCAGGCAGAATTTACTGTAAGGCCTTGAATAAGGCTCCGGACATAATATGAGTTTTATTGGTAGGTAAAACTCCGCTATTATGTCCTTCCGCCGTTATTCAAGGCCTTTAAACAACATTTGAGACATTGTTTGTTTTCGCCTGGTAAACGAGACGCCAATGTGATAATTTTAAGACTTAAGCCATTAATATAATTACAATAATAATAAAATATAAAGAACTATATTAATTATTACCACATACCACAGAGAATAAATTGTCTACAGATCGATAATTGAAAAATATTACACATAATAGTTATTACTTATTACCTACGGTAATGGCTCAAACCGAGGCGCAAAAGAAATACTTCTATACCTTTAAAGTCAAAAATATGATCTGATATGAAATAATAATGTTCTGAAATATGATTTGAGATATGAATCTCAAATTAGTCCAAACCAGTAATTTATCTATAGCTTCCATACCTTACCATACCCTGAAAGCCACAGCGGATCTAACAATTCTAGGAGATTCACAGCTTCTCGCAAAAACTGATTTTGATGAAACCCCGATTACAGTTCAGAAAGCCGCTTTAGCTGTTCCACGTGCGATAAATTCATTATCTAAAGTAGTTTCAGATTTTAATCATACTAATTGCTAAGCAATTTTCTTAGATATATTGGCCTACAGGATCAGCTATAAGACTTTCTAGGTTTGAAAGCAATTTCCGACGTAATTGGGCACATTCTGAATCTGCTATGGAGTAATACTTTATAGAAGAAAGCAAGTTTCTTTACTAACTTTCTGTATAGAAATCGTTTAAAGCATATATAAAAATCATATGCACTATGCAGCTTGATAAAAATTTTGTTTAAACACTTCCATAAATTTTGTTTGTTAAAATAAATGTAAAGTAAATACGTAGTTAGTAAATTTGTGCAACTAGGGTATGTGAGCCAAGTTTCACATGGTCAGTACTATAAAGCAGTCTAAATAACAGATTTATGAACTAAAAGTTCTGTTAATAACTTTTCAAGTAGAAGTTATTATCTGAACCTGAATGGTTTGTTGCATGCAAATCCCACACATGATCTCGCCGGTTCCAATAATTATAATTACTGAGGGTAGATTTTTGCTACCCTGATCGTAATCATATCTTTGGTTGCTCATGCCTTGAATACGGCTTACGATTTAAATCCACCCCAATTTAGATTTAAATCTGTCACCTTAAATTGTGGAAAACATTTTTATAGATTTGTCATACTACTTAGACTGGGAATGGTGAAAGTCGGTCCTATTGCAAGCACGGATTTTCAAGCTAAGGCCACTTAGGTGCTACAAGCGTAGCTTCTCTAAGTAATCTGTAGGTGCTACGCATTACGATAGTTACACACACGCCTTTTGCTCGATTGAGATCCATGAGCTCTTACATCATCCGATTTGGAGATGAATAAATAAATAAAATTGAATTAGCAATTGTCAACACTTACATAGGTTACTTGTCTATGACATGTATCCGGGTTAAACACGTCTTATCTACCTCCGGAAAAACCCCATTTCGGAAATTAGACTGTGATGTGAGATTATATGAGAATGTTTCAGAACTGATATCTGAAGGATACAAAGTACCAATTCCGCCTTCGTTCCTTAGATACGCCACAACAAATTAGTTATCTCATTGCAGTAACACTGATGAATGTATTGGTTAGCATATCTTTGTTTTGAATTAAAATGACCCACTTCAGTTACCCAATCGCCTCATTTAAAACTCATTTAACTCTGCTTCGCAGCCACTGTCGGCGCAGTTTGTTCTAAGAAAGTGTGACTAATGGGGTAAAGTAGAGAATACTTTAAGCAGTTCACCACCCCCTACTTGAGTTCCCTGATTACTAGAATCGAGAGGAGCGATTTCTTTTATGATTTTTGTAGTTACTAAAATAACTAAACGATAGTTAATAATTCGATCCAGTGGGTCCTACAGTGTACATGACAACAAAAGCAGAGTGCAATTCAAAGTCCCGATGGGGATGTAAATTTCTCGATGCGATACCGCTTAATATTTCAGCAATTTTGATTTCATAATTTGTATGCTCTACGCTTTATTTACTGGCAATTAGACACTTATCCCAATCTAGGCCGAGATAGTGTATAGATGTCTGGAAAACCAGCATAAATTTTATCCCAGGGAAGTGAGTAAATAGCTGTAACATGTTTTAACTGCAACAAATATTATCTTTCACTTTTGTTTCCGTAGTTTTAAATAATGTATGGTTCAAATAAAGATTTATTTATTTATCAAACTTAGTAAAGTTCGTAGTTGTGAAATTGAATTATAGCCTGTTCTTTGTGGATTAGCTTTGAGCTGTCTCAGAAAGTAATTATTCGATCAGAAAAACGTATAAATACGAATACTTTGTTCTCTCAGTATCTTGGCAGTCCAATTAGAAAGGAAGCAAACACTTTGAGTGCTGTTGCCAGCCCAAAATACAAACAGGTAATAAGTTGATCTCTGTAAATCAACCGCATGAAACATCGACGAGATTGTGGTACAGGTACGTTGTAGTATGCCTGTGCTACGTCGATTTTATCCTTGTTTAACATACATTGACTGTAACACCACAAATCAACTAAACAATAGTTTAATTGTATAAAAGAAGATTTTGAAGAAATCAATTTTTTTTTTTTTTTTTTTTTTTTTTTATAATATGCAAAGATTTCTTTGTCAATACTTTCACTACTTGAGCGCATTGTAATAGCTCGCAAACCCTGCAATTTTTTCAAACATTTATTTTTCAATTCTAAATCAATAAAGCCATCTAATCGATTGAGTAAAAAGTCTGGAAAAACGACGGGTTGCGTGACATTTCGTTACCCTTACAAATTGTTGAAAGTCGAAACGCATGGACCGTAGACACGGCATGGACTCAGTTTGTTTCAGGAGTTAGTCTTAAATATTTTCTAACATTTATTTCAGCATTTGATTCAATTGAGTTGTTGAACCGGATAAATTATGAACTCAGGTTAGTTGAGCCAGAAGTTCGAAAGGGATCTTATCAACCTGTAAATATTTTCAGTAAAGGGCTGGGTGCGCCTTTTCAAGTTAAATTCGAATATTCCATCAATCTGCTCCTCTGAAATATCTCGATAAAGAAAACTTTTCTCTACCCGATGTACCAGGTTGGCGGTGTTGTAAAGAATTGTGCTCCAAGCAGAGATTAAATGCAATCACCATTCGTTATAATTTGCCCAGGCCATATACTTAATCATAATTAGGATAAATTCCGTAATATAGCTATAATCTATTTGATTAATTGTTAATATAGCAAACGGTGCCGTGGGGCGACCAGTTTGACAATACTTTTAATATCTTTGGTAATTGTTATATAGCAAACGGTGCCGTGGGGCGACCGGTTTGACAATACTTTTAATATCTTTGAGTAATTGTTATATAGCAAACGGTGCCGTGGGGCGACCGGTTTGACAATACTTTTAATATCTTTGAGTAATTGTTATATAGCAAACGGTGCCGTGGGGCGACCGGTTTGACAATACTTTTAATATCTTTGAGTAATTGTTATATAGCAAACGGTGCCGTGGGGCGACCGGTTTGACTAAAATGTATAAAATAATAATAATTTGGATCTACGTTACACAACCTGAGAACCAGTTACTCTCTTCTCTTGTCCAGAGAAGTGTGGCTTATAAAATTTAAAAGCAAAACTCATTTCGTTAGGTACTTATTTTAGATAAATTTCATAATAATAGTTTAAATGCTATTGAGAGGCATTTAAGATTATAGACTTCTTAAAATAGGTAGCCTAATAAGTCACATGCAAGGGCTGGCTCGGCGGGCTCCTCATATTTCCAGAACAAACATTTGCCAAACTATCCGAAAGTAAAATATTGTAATCTGTTTAAAAATTGTAAATGCTCTTGCGAAGCATTTTAGATTGTAGGCTCCTTAAAATAAGTAGCCTAATACACTCGCAAGCAAGGGCTGGCTAGGCAGGCTCCTCATATTTCCAGAATAAACATTTGCCCAATTTTTTGAAAGTAAAAAATTGTAATCTGTTTAATAATTATAAATGCTCTTGCGAGACATTTTAGATTGTAGGGTCCTTAATTTGGGCACCCAAAAATAAAATCGAGCGAAGGGGCCGACTCGGCGGGCACCTCATTATTGAGATCCAATTATTTTCAGCATAACACATGGCACAGTATAGAGTGGCCCCTGGAGGCGGGTAGCACTAAGTAATTAATTTCACTGACCTGCTAAGGAAGATATATCAAACCTTTACACTCCTTACGGGTAATTTCTGAAGAATCACTATTCGAAGCGTATTTACTTAGCGCTGTCGAGTTGACGGTGTCATCACACCACCAACAGCAACACTTGGAGCTGCTGTAGAAAAACCGTCTTCGCTTGACGAAGAAGACGAATCACAATTTTCCAAAATTATATTTAAAAAAAAAATACTATTTATCTACTTATGTAAATAAGTCTGCAATTAAATAGGTAAATTTATAAGAAAATTTTACTGAATATAATTATACGAACGCTAACAGCGTTAGATGTTATCGGCACAAAATCAAAGACGCCAATGAAGAAAATGGCTGAGCGTCACCCGGTAAACTCGACAACCGGAAGTCCCCCACTCTGATTTACTCATCGAATTTCGAAATTCACAAGCAATATCCGGCACAAAACGGAAGTACGTCATCTCAAATGTTGTTTAAAGGCCTTGAATAACGGCGGAAGGACATAATACGTAAGTTAGTGAAGATGTTTGGATGTTTGTTATAATACCAGCCCAGTATTATATACTGCCCACTGCTGAGCACGGGCCTCCTCTACAACTGAGAGGGTTTTAGGCCTTAGTCCACCACGCTGGCCTAGTGCGGGTTGGCGGACTTCACATACACTCGAAATTCTTAAAATATGGATGGATTTAGAAAAAAATGGCACACAGATAGATTATGAGTTTCAGTGAGACTTTTATATAAGAAAAGGACGATCATGCAGGCGGAGCCGCGAACATAATATGGTAAAAAATAAGTCGGACAATGACTTTACGTTTAATCGTGTTTGTTTAACTTTACATTATCGATATTATGGTCTTGTAAAGGGCAAAGGCCTCGTGACCTTTCGATATTTGACCATTATCCTATTTTTAAATGTATTGTCTTCGCATCACACTCAAGTTATAATAAATAATGCGTAAAAGTAAACTATCGGGCGCCATATGCTACGCCACTGATTATTGTCCAGTAATTTTAATATATGAAAGCTTGTAATTAGCAACTCTTTCTTAGTTACTGTAGATATTTCATATATTGTAATTTGTTTGTAAGCTTTTCTTAAAATTAAATAAATAAATAATAGTACAGTCCGCATAATACATATATCGTCGGGGATAGTGCAAAATCGTGTATCTAGCATTGGTAAATACCCGCGTAAGTGACGAAAAAAGTTTAATTGAAATTGATACTTATAACACTTTTTTTTTTCGCGGGGAAAAAACGCGATATCGCTACCACCACTGGGGGTGAGTGGAACGGTTATGTTGGTTTCACACAGTCTTACGGCCCAATGTCGACACTCGGGAGTATAGCATCATCCGAGCGAGCATTGGACCGAGTCCCTAACAATTATGTACACCCTACACCGGCATACCAACCAAAACCCGCGGTGGCCTTCTTCGGCGCATGCGGGCCGGCCCCGGGGTATCTTGTTGCACTAAGATAGCTGCACGGGACCGTCCCTGATACTTATAACACTAAAATTATGATTGATAACACTATACTTTTTTTCGTTCACTTACGCGGTATTTACCAATGCTAGATACGCGCTTTTGCACTATCCCCGACGATATATCACTTTGGACGCCAGATGATACGTACATCGATACCGTAATATCAACAAAATCAATGCATTAACTTATTACGTAAATATTCCACTGCCTCGACTGCCTCGGTGGCGTAGTTGTATTACCGCACGACTGCAATGCTGAAGTCTCGGGTTTGATCCCCAGGTCGGGCAAAGTGATATTGGGTTTTTTATTCAGTATCTGCCCGGAGTTTGGAATTTGTGGCTCGCCCTCTATCACGTCATGGGGCGGATCAATTTCGAAAAAAATGATAACATTATCAGTGCACGCTAACGTGTTATCCAAAAACTAAATAAAATAATTGATCGCGATAACCTTACTAATGTAACAATTAATGAGCAAATCGGCGGGTAGGTGAAAACCAAAGTGACCTAACTGAAATTATAACAAAAAATCTTTGATTAATTATATACCTAGATAGACACTGAACGTTTCAAACGCGTCGAAAAAATAGAGGCGAACTGTTGCCCGCTAAATGAGTTCGAGTGAATTATTTTTTGTTGTTTTTCATGGATATAATTATCTCCCCGTTTTAACAGAAACCATGTAATAACTGGTATCATTATGCGCGCACACAAGGATACGCAGAATGATGCAGCGATAGCGATAGAAAAGTTGGCCTGTTTGTCTTAGTTTCATTGTAGCGCGTCACTTTATCTAGGTATATAATTAATCAAAGCAAAAATTGTTATGTCTCCTAAACGATGTTATTTAAACATCCGCCTCAAGTTGCATGTTGCGTAACCATAGACGCAGTATTCATCATTACATACATAATTTATTATGATAAAATCGAACGACTGATTGCCTCGGTCTCGTAGTTGGTACCTGCGCGGTGAGACACCGCTTTGAGGTCTCCGGTTTGAATACGGGTCGGGCTGATATTTTCTTTTGGTGTTCAGTATTAGCCCGGAGTAAGTTTCTGCACGATATGGAGATAGGCTCGACCCTATCATGGGACGGTAAACATTGGAAGAAAAGTGGGTGCCTTGGTTGCAACCTCTGTCTACCCCTTCGGGGATAAAGGCGTGAGGTATGTCAAAAATCAAATAAGTTGTTACGTTGTATGTTGCCATAAGTTATGGCAAATGTTTCAATATGTACGGTCGCACAACGGTCGAATAGACTAACAGGCACACGCTGAAGCATTTTCATTCCTGAACAAGTAGGTAGACGCACGACTTATGCACCCACTTTTCGCCGTCCGTATTCCATCTCATGATGTGATAGAAGGCATCACCTTATCGAGCACAATTACGGAGTAGGCTCATAAATAAGCAGCTTCTGATATATTAGATAAATATTTTGTAACATCTTAAAATTAAGTTATCAAGTTCTGATATTCTAATCAACGCTAATCGTTTCGCATGTATAAAAACAGTTATCATGTAGAAATTGTTTATGAATGAAGTAATGATTTGGCAATTTTATCTCCCAGTGTAAGTTTATTTGTACGAAGTAATCACTAGAAATATTGAACCGATTTCGATGAAATTTGGTATGGAGATAGTTTGAGATAAATTGCGGACGTACATTAATTACACACATACGTGCCGAAAACACAGCCTTCTTTTTGAAGTCGGTTAAATATAGGGCTGCTAGAGACTAACGACCATATTCATAAACAGTTTATAAACATATATTTTTTTTTTATTGCATTGAATGACGAGACGAGCATGCCGTCCGCCTGATGGTAAGCGATACGACCATCCATAAACAGTAGCAACACCATCCAGCACCTTGAGTTACAAAGTACTGTGTGGCATTCCACTGCGCTCGTCATCCTGAGACATAAGATGTTAAGTCTCACTATGTCCTGTAGTTATACTGGCTACAATGTCCTTCAAACCGAAACACAACAGTGCAGGCACACTGTTGCTTGGCGGTAGAAATAGACATTGCGGTGGTACCCACCCAGACGTCAACGTCTTCGAAACGTCGGGAGAAAATAAAATAAAAAACCGCGATAAAATCCGTTATAATAGTTTAATTTCAATGTCTAACCTACGCGTAAACGTAAGGAATCAATATGAATATCATTAAAACTAGCCTTTTTCTATTGAAAATACAGTACATTCTCAATTGTAATCATTACCCTATCCAAGCAGTTCGGGGGTTATCATGTATCTATAAAATACGATGAAAGTGAAAGTGAGAAAATCCAGCTGAAACCGAAACACGGCGTCACAATATTTACTCATCCCTCTCCGCCTCAGCACGTCCTCATTACACTATCAGTTATCAAGCAGCCTTGCCCGCTCATGTTAATAGGTCGTACGTTCCGAACTAATGGTCACATGACTGCGTTACAACACGACCGGTTCGCTCCGGTTGTGCAGAGATCCGCCGATAAGTCGGTAACGAAAAGTGTTGTAGATGCGCGTGCGCAGATTGACTCGAAACTACGCCGATCGATTCGAAGTGGTTAACGTGTCCGGTTATTGTAACCGGTTTGTTTGGAGGATTAAAGAGGAATTGATATGATATCCGGGATTATTTGATACTAGTTTTGTAGTTCGTTTCATACTAGTCGCAGCTCCGCTTGCTTGAAAGAACTTCTGTAAAAACGTCCCGTTGTTTACTTATCCAGGAAAAAGTGGCCTATGGATGATTTGTGGGCCCAATTTCATCCAAATCTGTCCCGCGGTTCCTGTGTTTACTTCTAACAAACGTCCAAAAATCTTGACAAACTTGATGTAACATCAAGGATGATACAAATAATTTGTAATACTTAATTTAGACCTCTGTCAGGATTATTGCACCATAAATCATTTTGCCTATTTTCGAAATCGAACCTGCATCCACATAATTAACAAACGGTTGCGTCAAAATACTTATATTATGTCGAACGGTATTTTGCGGCTTCGCCCGCGTGAAAATCCTTACTCGCTGCAAAAGTCCCTATATCATTGTAGCGGTCCATAACCACATCTGAACCAATGCTGCTGCCATCTGTTTATAATATTAGATTCAAATCTTAATCACTGGAGTAAATTACCTGGATACAAAGTATAAGCCTATAAGTTTATCTAGGATATGGGCTATCTGTGTGCCAAATTTCATCTCAAACCGTTCAGCGGTTACGAAGTTTACTGCTACATGCAAATATTTTCACAAGCTATCTCATGTAATATTATATTAAATAAGATAAGAAGTAAGATAATTTAAAAGCCACACGAGATAAATAACATCTTCACCCAGTTTTCATTTCATTAACATAATTATGTTAAAAGCTGTATCACTTCGCGCATGTCGCAACAGAAATTTAACGATAAAATTAATTAGCCAATTTATAATTTAATGGATTCTTTGAATAATCAAGTAATAAGTAAAATATATGGATAACATTTTAGATTGTTTTATCGTGTGATAAATTGACGTCATGGATGATCTATTTGACAGTTTGGATCTTGGGGTTTAGTAAATTTTAGTCATGGCCAAAATAATAATCGCCAGAATCACATTTGATCAGTTTTGAATCAAGCTATTCAGTTGGTTTTTTCATTGTGCGTACCGCCACTATCTAGATTAAATAAAAGAAAGAAAGAAAAACGATTTATTACTCACGGTCACATCTTACAACACAACTAAAAAAGTACCAAAAATAACAATAATAAAAACAAAATTAGTAATGAATTGGGTAGCTTATTACAAAGTCGTTGAATCAAAAATTTGCATGTCACTATTTATAGGTACCTAAGCCATTCTATTGTAATTGCTCGTGACGGGCAAAGGGCCCAAAGATTTAAGGACCTTTATGTTTGTGGCTATTATATTTATCTAGATTCTAGTTCGTCTCAATCTACTTTTTGGTCTAGCGCCTAAATACCGGGCTAAGGCCCGTATTCACAAATGTTATTTTTTTTTTTTTTTTTTTTTTTTTTTTTATTGCTTTGAATGACGAGACGAGCATGCCGTTCGCCTGATGGTAAGCGATACGACCACCCATAAACAGTAGCAACACCATCCAGCAACTTGTCTTACAAAGTACTGTGTGGCATTCCACTGCGCTCGTCATCCTGAGACATAAGATGTTAAGTCTCATTATGTCCAGTAGTTATACTGGCTACAATGTCTTTCAAACCGAAACACAACAGTGCATGCACTGTTGCTTGGCGGTAGAAATAGACATTGCGGTGGTACCCACCCAGACGGCCTCTTACATAATGAGAGACCTACCACCAGTTACCTACTTAGCTAAGTACGGCGTAATGCTATGATAATAAGGCCCGTATTCACAAACGTTACTTAGCTAAGTACGGCGAAATGTTATGATAATAAAGTCCGTATTCACAAGCGTTACTTAGCTAAGTACGGCGAAATGCTATCATAATAAGGCCCATATACACAAACGTTACATAGCTAAGTACGGCGAAAGGTTATGATAATAAGGTCCGTATTCACAAACGTTACTTAGTCAAGCGTGGCGAATTGCTACGATAAGGCTATTATTCAATAACGTTACTTCACAGTACTTTCAGCATGAAAGCCTACGGAGTGCACAGGGGCGCTGTCATTAGCGAATATTGAGATACAACTTTTCTTCAGTTGGCTGTCAGATACCATACCAGCCCTGTATTATATACTGCCTCCTGCTGAGCACGGGCTTCCTCTACAACTGAGAGGGCTGTCATATAAATAAAGGTGAAAAAAGCCAAGGAAAACTATGAAACTGCCACACTATGCGTTCGGGTGCACCGTGTATCCTCATAGAATTGTTTGTGAATACGGATAGGACTCTACGATGAAGCAATCCTGACTATAGATCCGGCATGGATGTAGGACGACGTCACCAGCCCAGATATTCCCGCAGGCTAAGAACACTTTTAACACGCACAGTTAACGCGGCAAAAGTCCCGATAACTCCGGGTTTAACTGTTGTTTACGTTACAGTATGTAAATACGCTTGCGATACACGGCGACCCGCGACACCGACCGTAATTGCGCCAGATAATGTGAATTAGGTACTCGGTTTTATTGGTTAGTTGCTATAAACACACGCTAATGGCTTTGTGTTGGGTTTTTGGGGGAAGTTGGGTAAGAAGTGGCATCTTCGTTGTTTATGAACGTCTATAACGCCAGAGGAATTGCGAATGTTTAGATAACTATCTTTTGCACACGGCTCCGCTCGCAATAAAGTCCATTTACAGAAGATAATGTGCCTATAACACTCTGGGATAATACTAGTTTCCTAGTTTTATAGAATTTTGAGAGTCCCATCTAAAAAGTTTTAGGTTAACCGAGACATATTAACGTATAATCTTTATCTGATATCATGTCTCTGTCTTTGGTTCAGTCTTAAAGACCTGACGGTTCCATTCTGTGAACCGCTGCGTTTACTAGAGGCCGGTCCAGTTTAGTGGCGCGTGTTGTGCGTATGCGGTTGTGTGCCAGCTCTGTATAATATTTGTCTATTAATGACTTGTAATTAATTATTTTTTTACGCTCCCATTCACAGGGTAAAATAAGTTATAAAGATATTCACACTTATTCGTTTTATGACCGTTAATTTTTTTAATTATAGTCCGTTTCTAAAATTGTTGATGATAATTTTTATAATTATACTCATTTCTGTCTTTTTTTTATTATCCGACACAATATTTTGCATATAAAGTACTGGATTATTGTTCTGAACATAATCAAAAAGAACAATTCGCAACTCGTGAGTGAGTAATTAAAGGAATGTTCAACAATGCGTTGTTTTTATTAACTGTTCTTTGGTTTTCAAAATGAAATAAATATTATTCACGTATTGTAATAGTGGGGCTGAACCTATCGCCATAACCTGGGGCACCAATTCCAATCCCGGGCAAACCAGAAATTATTTTTATTCGACACAAAACTCCATTTCATGTTGCCCCACCAGAAAATCGAACATAGAGCCTCACGCTTACGACTTCACTAAACTAACTATACAATGACGTCACCAATCAATCCTCGCCAGCAAATAGCCGATAAATTGAAACAGCCATCGGGGCTATCGGCGGGGTCGGCGGGTGACGCGGTGTTATCGCAGTGGAAAATATCACTAGTGTCGGGTTGACCTTGCGGCCCGGCGGTTATCGCGCCCGTCACCCGTCACCCCGCACCCGTGCAATGGGCGGGTGACGGACGCACGGGAAGATGCGCGCACGCACTTGTTTTCGCTGCGCTTGCGCATCGTGAGCGCAAGTTGATCTGCGTTGTCTTGGTTATGTGGTATTAGATCAGACGTAGATCCCTATCCCCATCTCTGAGAAAATAGTTTCGCCTGCTATGGAAAACATAATATGTATAAGATGTTTGTTTGGATTTTTCTTTTGTTTTTTTTACGCATACTCACGCCTTTTATCCCTGAAAGTGTAGGCAAAGGCGCAACTAGTGCATCCACTTTTCGCCGTGCGTATTCCGTCCCATGATGTGATAGGTGGCAAGCCTATCGCCATATCGGGCACAAATTCCAGACTCCGGCTGATCCTGAATAGAAAAATCCAATATCTTTGCCCGACCCGGGGATCGAACCCGAGACCTCAGCATTGCAGTCGTACCGTAATACAACTACGTCACCAACTGAGTTCTTTTTTACATTATTTAGCTAAGTGACAATTAGTTCTATGATAGGTAAACAGTCTGAACATATATTTTTTTTATGGATTGCACATGTATATACCTTATAATATATCTTGCTATCTCCCTCACACGACAGCAATATGTTACCATTGACGTCACTTAGCGTCGTGAATCCTTTATCTGTTTTGTCTCTATCTCGCTAGCATTTGATAGCCTTTGCGAGTAAGTGTTTCGTGATAGCTGCTCGGAGGAGTTTTGGTTGTCTCTGAGTTTGCTCATGTCCATTATAGGCGACGGAGAAATCTACTATCATTTGGTCTGCCGGAAAAAAAATACATTATGATTTTATTTTTAATCAATATAATGTGTTTCTTAACATATCAGTGAAAAGCGGGCGTGTAGCTGATTGTCAACGAGAAAGCGTTTATTACTGTATGATCCGATAATAGTAATTAATCAATTTGGGTCTAAGCCTTGTAGGGCATGACGTCAATCATGATAAAACTCTAGCCTTCGTTTGGGGTCAGCACTACTTGTAATAAATAATATTGGTCATGGTTATCTAATCATTATCCTTTGACCGCAGTTTCGCGCGCAAAAACCTTTTCCAAAACAAATGTGGAATGTCTCGTTGGATGTTGTGCCTACGCCATCTAAAACGCCTTTCATTGGTGATGCCGCGTTTCTGACGAGGTCACCTCATTCACTACAAGTATTGCTCGCGGCTCCCGTAAAAAAAAACTCACTTTGATGAGCCTATAGAATTCAGGAGTAATGTAGCTTCCTATTAGTGAAAGAATTTTCAAAATCCGTTGAGTAGTTCCTGAGATTAGCGCGTTCAAACAAACAAATAAACTCTTTAGCTTTATAATATTAGTTTAGGTTACGATTACAAAATGCCGCGTAGTTTAGGGGCCGGGCTGATCAGTATCAACCGGGGACCTGAACGGCGTACTGCGCACTCAATATAACTACGTCACCGAGGCAGTGAAAGTTAATGCGGTCTGTAAATACACTACAAACGATCACAATATGTATGGCAATATTGTACAATACACACAGTACCTATACGAAGCCAGGGTGAATCTCTAGTGTAGCTTGTATGTAGGTTGTCGCTGCGAGGGGTAAACACTAAACACGTCGATTGTGGTTATCGGATGTCGTGTCACGCGCTCCCTGAACCGCGGCGCTCTCTACTCTGTAAACAGAGCCGCCGATAGCGCTGGCGTGTTAACATGACTACTGAGATATAGCTTGTTAGATATGCTTTATTGACTACAGGGATAGCTGGATATAGGTTTTTTATAGGCTAAGCAAACTAACTAACGGCCTGAAGGTAAGCGTTCACAGTCGCCCATAGACGTCGGCAATACCAGGGGCACAGCCAAGCTGCTGCCTAGCGTGACTGATTAGATTCCATCACTGCTGCGCCTAAAGACCTTTTTAGATAATACTTTTCGTCTCCCGCTTTGCTTTGGAGGGATATGGAAAATATATTTCCATCTCCTTCCTATACTTCTATTTGATTAACTTCGTTGGGGGTCAACAGACAAGACTAATTAGTGCTCCCAGACACTGGCCGAGCTTCACCGCTTGGTGTCATAAAATGCGTACCACTGCCGATCCTGGCTTGCAGGAGTTGCAATGGTGGGTGTGATAGTCTCTTGCTCCGCCCAAATGAGTTTGGGATGGGATACACACAGTCCACATCGGAGCGGGATTACGGCAGGTGGAAGGTGATAAGATAATATTAAGGAGTTAAAATGAACTCTAGTCAAATCTGGGATTAATATTTGCCGAGGTCCAAAACTACTTTAGTATGAACATAACAAAGCTGAAGATATACATATTTACAATTCTCCAAGTTGCAACACATTTTACAACAAATGTCTATTATATTGAAATGACAACAGAATTAATGTTGTGGTTTATTGATGGGCACTGCGAATGTTAGCGATTTCACGATAATTATTATACCCGTAGCATGGACGTGATGCATTGATGATTGATGATTGGTGCTATCAGCATATAACGTAACCGTGGGTGTGCATTCCAGACGAAGCAGGCGTACTTCCCTATCTTCGGCGAGCAGCACCCGCGGCCGCCGCGCTCGCGGCCCAAGGACGCGCAGGGCACGGTGCGCGCGTGCGCCGCCTGCCACCACCACCTGCTGCACCAGTGGAACGCGTACCAGGTCAGGACACTGGGCTTCTTATGTTTTACACGCTTTTTATTGCCTCCTAAGGCCCCGTTTTTTCAACTGTAATTATCTTTTTGTCAGGGTCTTATTAAGCTGGACGCGCTCGCAGCACCTGGAGCACTCGAAGCTCTGCGAGCGCGTCCAGCTTAATAACACCGATGATTACCCTAACAGTTGAAAAAACCCTGTCTTAGTCATGTGATGATGCCGGCCCGTTTGAAACCATATACACAGACTGATTCCGGAACGCAGCGCTTTTGTGTGCCTCTGTGGCGAGTTTTATGTAGGACAGTAAAAAATGATAGTCCACCTGATGGTAATTGGTCACCGTCGCCCATCGACGTCAACAATGCCAGAGGCGCAGCCGCTGACTACCGTAAAAAGAGATTGTAGTATTATACGAGCGAGGTCTAAGCCCCACTACAACTGATAAATGGAGTGGGGTTCAGATAGTGTTGACTGACGAGAAATGTATTCCTCACCGGTCGACACAGTTATGCTGGTCTGTCTGTTTCTTCCAAAGGGTATGGATGTAGGTAAGTCCAATGGACTTTCAATGTTCAGTTGCTCTAACTATAGTCAGCATCGGCTATTTAATGTCCATCGGGATTTCAAGTCATTCAGCCGCAAACAAGTCTGGCTAGTTGATATAATAAGGATCGAGCCAAATACCCTTTTTATGTGAAGAGAAACTCCGTTTACAAACTTTCTTTTCAGAAATTCTTTTTTTTAGGTTCCAGTCTTATTTTTTAAGCATTCTATCTTATAAGCGCATACGGCATTCGCAATATTTGCTATTACAACGCAATGTTTACGTCTTCAACCGCATTTGAACCGTCCAATAGCGTTTGACGTTAGATATCCGGTTATATCCGATCCGCAATGTGTTTATAGTCACTCCGCCGACACGCCTCCTCAACGCTAAACGGTTTGAACGAAGCAAACAAGCTAATGTTTACGTGCCGCGACCAATAACATTTACACAACGCTTGTTATAACTAGCTTTTTCCCGCGGCTCCGCCCACGTGAATAAGTTTTCCCAGGATAGAATTCGTAGGAAAAAGTAGCTTATGTGTTAATCCAGGACATGATGTACCCGTGTGCCAAACTTCATCGAAATCTGTTTAGTAGTTTTTGGAAAGAGTAACAGACATTTATACATTCTTAAAAACTTTCGCGTTTATAATATAAGTAGGATTTGACGGGTTTTCTGTTTGTCCGTTTGTCACAAAAATAATGTTATCTAGAAATTTAGGTTTTGATGCAGTGGCGTAGCGCGGTGACGCGTGACTCTTATTTGTTGAAATGAAGAACCCACGCTACGTCATTGTTTTTGTGAGATAATTTGGACGAAATGTATGTTAATGAGATGGACTTTGTGCATTCGGCATGGTTATGGTGCTTATTTTGTAATAACTTTTCAATGCCATCAGTTCGGGTAATGTGAAAACATCGCTTGTCGTTATTCCTTTTTTTATACTGGCACGGCAAAGTGAACCCACCACGACCACCATCACCACTGCACCCGATGGTAAGCGAAGAGGGGTCCAGATAGAGTGGCGACTGACGAGCAATGATTATTCCTGGTCAGTCGACACAATTATGCTATGTTTGAACCGGATATACACAGGCTGATCCCGGAACGCGACACACTTACATGGGCCACTATGGCGGGTTTATACACCTTGTGTATAGTGGTCGCTATCCGTGCGGATACAAGATAACCTACCACCAGCAGACATTATCACAACTCGAGATAAAAATGTGCTCAATAAATCGCGGATGCACTTGTGCTTCTATCTACCCTTAGAAGATAATTCGACAGCATATTATATGTGTGCAACTGAACTATCTCAGGCGGCAGGTCTTAGGTCAAATATCAGAACATAACGTAGTCTCAACAACCGTTGCGATATTAATTAATCGTATTAATTATGTTGAACATCTAACGCAAGGACAAGGGTCGTGCGCGTACCGACTCGGATAAATCAATACGATATCGCACGGGTGCGACAACCGACTGCGATGTACTCGTATGGTCACGTGGTGATTTATTGTTAGTACCATTGATTAATTAGTATAGATACCGAACGTTTCAAACGCGTCGAAAAAAATAGAGGCGAGCTGTTCCCCACTAAATGAGGGGAATAATATAATTTTGTTGTTTTTCATGGATGTAATTTTCTCCCCGTTTTAATAGAAACCATGTAATAACTGGTATCATTATGCGCGCACACAAGGATACGCAGAATGATTCAGCGATAGCGTATGACACAGCTGTTACGCATACTAGCTTAAGAAAAGTTGGCCTGTTTGTTTTAGTTTCATTGCAGCTCGTCACTCTATCTAGGTATATAATTTAATTAATCGAAGGTTAGGTACCAGGTATATACAATAATTTATATTGTATTGTATTTTTTAGAGATCGATGTTTATATCTTTCGGGGAATAAAATAGCGCTATATCCAGTGAAACCAGGCTAATCGGGATCTCAAGGGACCAAGTATTTTGTACCATTTAAAGAGGTTTTCATTTATCCAGTTTTCCAATTAGACAGGTTTAAAATTGTACTTGTCTCATTTACAGAGGCCCCCGCTTATAGAGGTCGAAATGCAGCGTTATTCCATTTATAAAGGTGGAAATGTTAATAAAAATGCGTATTTTTAGTGTTACGAATTAAGTGTAGGTATGATAACGTGTCGAAACCTGTCCCAACCTGATAAAATGTCTCACTTATACAGGGAATTGAGCTACTGAGTCCTAATTAGGATTGCCAGGTGGCCAAACCTTATAGCCGGACAGACCAGCCAGTTTGGCCGGACATTTGGGTAAAAAGGCCGGACACCCTAAATTATTATTGATTTTGTCTCTTAGTATTAATACGATTTATTCGTGCCCCATTTTTTTCGGCGACGTTTTTTTTATCTTCAGAAAATATCTATTATCTATCTAGAAAAAGCCTAACAAAAGCCGGACAAGCCGGACACCGTTTGATTTAGCCGGACACGCTTTCAAAAGTTCTAACTATGTCCGGCTTTATCCGGACGCCTGACAACCCTAGTCCCAATTACCGAGGTAAACATTGAAAAAATCCTAGAAATCAAATCTCATTTAACCATGTTCGAAAAGTCCCATTAACAGACTTGATTCGATTAGAAAGCGCCGGGACCTTATTGGAATTCTCAATAATAGAGGTTTCTCACTTATCCCGGTCCCACTTACTGTATTTGTTCCGGGATTGATAAGTAGGCTGTATGTATATCCACGACATGGTTTATAGGATCTACGCAACATACTTTTCAAGCATGATGTACAGTCAGCAGCATAAATATCTGTACAAAATCAAAATTTCAAATCGCCTATATACGCATTAAGTTAAACTGAAATATTTTTTTCTTCGTTTGAAGTAAAGTAAAATACCTTTTATTTTATTTTTGTGAAGAGAAAAAAAACGATTAGTAAGAACACAAAAGTATGTAGGCAATTTGAAATTTTGAATTTGTTCATCTACTTATGCTGCTGACTGTACAATGGATTTGGTTTGGTTTTTCCTACTTACAGCCTTGCTGATGTCATACTCTCTTTTAAGATATGGGGATATAATCTCGAGAAAAAGATAGTAGAGATGTAAGAACTGCATGGCAGGCTGATAATAGGAAGAGAATGAGAGTGTGTGCGAGCAAGAAGGAAGGAATGGAAGGCGATATGGTGTTTCTCTGACTGTACTTATGACGCGGAAAAAAGTACTGTAAAATTAAGAATGAACAAACACTGATAAGTTACTGCGGTGCGTACCATATACGTACGTACCTGTTGAGGAAAAAAAGAATCTATACTAATATTATAAAACTGAAGAGTTTGTTTGTTTGAACGCGCTAATCTCAGGAACTACTGAACCGATTTTGAAAATTCTTTCACTAATTTGAAGCTACATTACTCCTGAGTGCTATAGGCTTTTTTTTTTTTATGGTATAGGGGGCAAACGAGCATACGGTTCACCTGATGGTAAGTGATCACCGCCGCCCATGAACATCTGCAATACCAGGGGGCACAGAGATGCGTTGCCGGCCTTTTAGGTGGGAATACGCTCTTTTTTGATTTTTATCCCGGAAAACTTTTCCACGCGGGCGGAGCCGCGCGCAAATCTAGTAATCAAATAAAATTTGATCAATTTACACTACCAAATACTTACATTAAACATGAAAAGCAAATTTGATGGAATTGCTAATTTTAATTAAATTGAGACGCATGCGCACGCATTCGATACAATCATCTCATTATGTATTCTTAATTAGATACATAATTTCGTAATGATAATGTATTTTTAGCGCGGATCAGTCCGGTATCTGTGACATTTGACCCTCGCCGATAAGTTTATATTATGTTTATACATTTCATTTCGCATAACTAAGATATATAGGTATATGAAATATGATTGGCGCAGTTTGTTTTTTATAGCGTAAGCCGGCACAATAGACTATTCGGGAATGGGTCTGCCGAGACAATGTCCGCAGGTTCGCATATTTGACACGTGTAGTAGTGTCATACTACGTTATTAGTATGAGCATGTTAGTGGCCTGAAGATGGCGTCAAGGATAGGGTACAAGAGGAGATCAGGGAAAGCTGATCCTACGAACATGCGGGACACAGCTTGTCTTACGGAGAGAGCATGACATAATATATTGGCATCTGTATGATAAAAAATGTGCTATTTTTAGATACATATTACAGACTCGTACTCAACGTGAGTGTGGCGCATCACGTGATCCTCACGTGACCCTCACGTGACTGCCTAACGATATACTTACTACTAACTTTATGTAATCCATCGAAGATTACGCGACAATGTGTTTCATTATCGCGTGTCACGTTATTGACACCGCATTGTACTCTGTGTACAATAGTATTTATCTTACGAGTCGTTTTGGGTCGCTATACTTTCGGATATTAGAATTTGAAGCTTGATGTTATAAAAATAAAGTTTAAACTTGATGTAGTTGTGCATGTGCTCAGCAGTGCTTATCTGTTTAATTAGATGGCTATGAAAATATTATTATCATTTGATATAAGGCGTCAAGAGTTCATCATTAATGTGGTAAATTGCGGTACGGATTTATGTACTGCGAATATTGAGGGGAGAATGGGGGGGGGGGGGGTAATTAGGCAGAATTTAGGTTAGTCGATTAAGGAGTTTCGATATCGCACTGCTATTACAAGAGTGTATCAACTCAAAAAGAAGCTTTTTTCAGAAACGACGGAAAACTGATTACTCGCTTCCTGTTAAAGATTATAAAAAAGTTTGCACTATATTAAGATAATTGATAGAATTAAAGGATTTCTGTATTTAGGAATTATTTTAAAGATTGCAGGTTATCAAGATATTTAAAAAATTTGAGTTAATACTGTATTATCGGAGCAAATTTTTAAAAATTATGAATTATTTTTAGTTGTGTAGTTATTAGTGAAATATTTTGACTTACTACAAGTTACTTCGCTTATTTTTGTATGATTTTAGGTCACTTTTTTGAGTTAATATAATTTTACATTATAGCCCTATTATTTTAAACTAAGGTTAGGACGTAAATACAGGCCGATACTGAGGATAAATAATGTTATCAAAAGAAATAACTAAAAACTGAATTATACGAACATAATATGGCACTTCTTTATATAAAGAAATAATAACAGGGAAAATCAACATTATTTATAATTTTTGAGTGGATGATCCATATTTTGATTTAATTTGTGTGCAATGCAATGCGATCAGCCCTGTATTATATACTGCCCAATGCTGAGCACGGGCCTCCTCTACTGAGAGGGGTTAGGCCTTAGTCTACCACGCTGGCCTAGTGCGGGTTGGCAGACTTCACATACCCTCGAAATTCTTATGGAGAATTCTCAGGTATGTAGGTTTCCTCACGATGTTTTCCTTCGCCATTAAAGCTAACGAAAGTTGGTAAACAATACACACGTAACTTCGAAAAGTCGAGTTAGAGGTGTGTGCCTTGGTATTTGAACCTCCGGACATTGTATTGGCAGACCGTTCCATTTCCAACTAGGCTATCGTCCAGTTATAGCCAATTAATTTGAGTAGTATGAGCTATTATAAATTATCTTTCTTATTGCGTCTCCCTAACTCCAGTAACTATTGAAAATGTCCTGTCTCGAGATCCCATTTATTTTTTAATTCAATCGACATTTATCTCCACACAGAGGACCCATATTCCTTGCAGGTACTTGTTTTTAACCTTGATATGTAGTCCTTACCTGTGTTTCAAAGTGTTTTTGCAATTTTACCATTCCAATTAGCTTCATTGCTCACCCTTTTACGAGTTCCTGCACTTCTGAAGCATTTGTCTCTGTAGTTCTATGACCTGCTAATTCACTAGTAGAAGCAACTGGACTTAAATTATTTTATGCTTCATCGACTGAGCTACTTGATGAAGATGAGCTGGAACTACTTGCAGAAGAGATACTTGACGAAGAACTACTTTACTGTTTCGTGGCTAACTGGGAACATTACCAACAGGTAATGTTCCCAGGGTGTTTTACATTCCTGGGTCAACGGACCCAGGAATGTAATGAGGGCGCAGTCAGAATCGTCAAAATCAGTCTGTTGACTGTGCAGGGGTGAAATGTATTCTTTTCTTTAGTTGGATGAAGTTTTTTCTTCATTTTTGTTGTTTTCTTTGTCATTCTCATCAATGAACGTAGTTTTGGTCGCCACATCAACTAAAATTCGCCCATGGTTCATGCTACTAATAAACGAAAAGTATGTACTTATGAAGTAAAGGAAACCTTTTTTTTCGTCACCTAGAATGTAGTAACTCAAAATTATTTTTTAAATCATAGAGATCTATTTTTATTTTGACTTTAATATAATTGTTTGAACGTAAGATTTTAAATATTATTAGTAACAACAATATATTTTTGAAATCCTAATAAATTACCACAAAAAACTAGTAAACAAAAATTCTTCAACAATACTGTATTAAGTCTAAAATTACTTACTAAACCAATAAGAACGTCTTTAGTCAAAATATTACCTAAAATCGATTTTTCGTTAATGGACAATAGTGTAACAACTCGAAATACACCAAGTTCATATTTAAGTTTAAATCAACAATAATGTATTAAGTTTAAATAATACTTGAATTGTTACATACCTGATTCAGCAATAGCGTTACAATCCAAAATAATGAAAAGCGACATGTCCTCACCACTCGAATTTGAAAAATAACTAAAGATGATGCAATATTGCACGGTGGATAACAACAGTCAGTCAATCATGAAGAGTGACTTTTAACGCCATTTCTTAATTGTTTCTTGGACTATTTGAACGACGATTTTATTGACGCGTAGGGAATTGAATTTTACATATGAAAAATGACTTATCTCAAATTTACCCTTTTTTGAGTTGATACAGTCTTGTAATAGCAGTGCGATATGATGGAAATAGTGTTACTTATAAAAATATATATCAATGGTTGATGATCGATGTGGGTAGTGGGAACCGACCTTGCACTATTTACTACTTATTCATATTAGTTATAGACTTCTGCTATTGAATGAGTTTTTCCGGGACAAAAGTCCCGCTTTATATTTTCCCGGGGTAAAAAGTAACCTAAGTTACTCGCTGATAATGTAGCTTTATATTGGTGAAATAGTTTAAAAAATCGGTCCAGTAGTTTCGGTGCCTATTCAATGCAAACAAACAGACAAACAATCTAATCTTTCCTCTTTATAATATTAGTATAGATAGTATAGATAATGTAAGGTACGTTTTTACCAAGTTGTACTGTCACTGATTGGCTTTTAGTCGTCCCATTATCATAAGCCTAGTTTGATGAAGACGGGCAGAATTACTTAACAAGTTACTTTGTGTTAAAATTATAATATTTTTTTTTTTGTTCTAATAATAATAAAAACATTTATTGCACACGATTCAAGAGTTACAAACAAGTTTACAGGAACACACACACACACACAGTAAAAAAGATTAAAAAAAAAAACAAAAATAAAGTAGCAACGTTGAGTGCATTGTTTCGAATGTCATTTGTGTGCAAATGGATCTATTCAGTAAAAAAGCCGCGGCTATCCGCGATGCACTGATCTTCCATAGACCCGTTTAACTTAATTAACACAATGTTTCTTTGCACGTGACGTGACTTTAACCAAAAAATAAAGTGACATGAACCATTGTTTCGAAATTATTTGCGCTTGAAGTTTGTGAATAGTATTCATATTAACAGACAATGCGTTGTTTGCCGAAGCCGTCTGTGTATGAATCATCGTACAGAATTTGTTATATTCTTTTTAAAATGAATTTAATTATAGGAATAACTAGTTTGTTTTGTTAGTCACATTGTTTGGTTAGCGACTGCATTGTATCGTGAATTAGACTATGAAAATGATCTATATCTATATTAATACGTGAAGAAAAAACTTTGTACCCTTTTTTGAGCACTTAGCGCGCACAGAGCTGTGTGAATTTTGGCGTAATTAAAGTTCATATAGAGGAGTACAAAAGAATAAAATTTATTTATACCATCCATTCCATACCAGCCCTGTTTTATATACTGCCCACTCCTGAGCACGGATCTCCTCTACAACTGAGAGGGTTTAGGCCTTAGTCCACCACGCTGGCCTAGTGCGGGTTAGCAGACTTCACATGCCTTCGAAATTCTTATAGAGAACTTCTTAGGTATGCAGGTTTCCTCACGCTGTTTTCCTTCACCGTTAAAGCGAGCGATAATTCACAAAAAATACACACATAACTTTTTAGAAAAGTCAGAGGTGTGTGCCCTTGTTGGTGATTTATACAAATATAATTCGACGGTCGAATTTCGAACACTGGACGACCACTAGTAATAATAAAGATGGCTAGGAGTACATATTCTCCCAACTAACCTGGCTTATTTTGATGCCATTAGAATATATACAAGTGCCAGTATCACTTCTGTCTATAAATAATAACTAAACCGTCAATTTTAAGGTTTATACAATTATTATAATAATTGTTTCCATGGCATTACTCTCGTCCCTCGGAAATATGGCACTGTAATATAACAAACGTTTTTTAATTTACATTTTCAAACTGCATTCTCTTAAAAATGAAATAAGTTCTTGCTACAGGTATTCAGAGGAACTTGCGAGATACATATCTTGCATAATGTCTAATATTACTCAAGCGGTCATAATAACCATATGGAATCAACCTTTTGTCTGTCTGGATGCCATGCGTTAGCGAAAATAACTGTGTGCGCATTTCGGTGGTAATCGACGCGTGTGCTTATTTATTTAGAATGCGCAAACGCACCGTAACGTAAAGGTAGGCACCCATTGGGGACATCCAAACATTGAAAGCATTTTTGATGACTTTTTATCACCATGATAATTTATTTATTTATTTATTGTTTATAATAAAATAATCATTTCTTTTTATCGTTTTACTAAAAGCAACAGAGTGATATAGCTATGTAATACAGTGTTTTTTTCTCGGACTTTAAATTATAATGTGGTTTTTACGAAAATCTATCAACTGTGTTGTATTGTCCTGCATTTCCAAACATAGCAAAGGCTCGTGAATCAGTTACCGTTGCATCGTAACACTCGCCAACAAATTCTATTCAAATATCATTGCGAACGTTCTGATAGGTGTCGACCTTTACATCGCCAATGGTTAATGAAATAACCATGGTATTACTAATGTGAGAGTTTGGATTCAAACCCGCAAGTCAAACTGTCTTGTTACGTCACCTTTGTACGTGGTTACCGCGATCTTCCTTCGTGTTGAAATTGTAAGTGATGTAGACGGATAGATGGATGTGCCGGCTCGCCCGTGGCAGAACCACTATCACATAGTAAACAGTTTTTTCCACCTTTATGTTGAGAAAAGACAGATACCCAAGCCCAATAACGCAATCCTTCTTTTTCCTCCTTAGAGATCTTTCTTTAATTCCTCATTAGTTTCTATTAGGCCCGGCATTCATGTTTTTATAATTGTGGATGATGAAAGCAGTTAAGTCAGCAGTTAAAGACATCAGGAGACCCACCTGGTCATGTATTAATTAATGCTAGCATTGAAAGATTGGATGGATGTTTCGTACTCAGTAACGCCAGAACGGCTAAACCGGTCTGGATGAAAATTGGCACAGAGATAGATTATAGTCTGGAAAAGCACATAGGCACATTTTTATCCCGGGAAAATATATAACGAAGCTTTTATCCCGGACAAACTATTTCACGTGGGCGGAGACCCGAGCAAAAGCTAGTATGCGATCAAAATATATCTATAATAGTTAACCAAACACGCCGCCGAAAAACCAGTCTTTTTGATTGACACCAAGCCAAAGACAGAGAGACTTGCATTAATAATGCATGAGTTATGCAGACTACTGCGGTGGAGTCGCGACTTATACAAATAACATGATCTCATTGAAATGTCAATACGAATCGATAGGTGGTGAAATTATTGGCTATACGATGACATGATCGTGAGCGACACACCTGCAAAGAAGCAGGGTCCTAAAATACTATTTGTGTATGTTTAGTGCTGCAACTCTTGGGACATTAATCTTTAGTATTCTTCAAACTACAACACAACACTTATACACTGCTGTTTAGCAGAATACTCAAAAGTCTGGTAACCAATCAATGCCTTACACATAGCGGTTGACCATAAAACGTGTGGTGTTAGAATGGAATTCCAGAAAGTGACCAGATATAAAATACGAGTGTCTTAAATTACTTTCATCGAAGAAAAATGCAAAGTTCCTGTGGGACTAGAACACTCACGCCAGTGAAATCGCAGGCAAAGGTTAGCAAAAGATAAATCTGTCACATTAATACAGAAAAAGAGACTGATTAATATTAGAACAACATCATTATCTCGCTATAACAACATCCCATTTTGTGGAAGTCAAATAGGCGGGGTAAACATTAGATACCGTCTAATCTAATGTTTATACATTGATAAACGGTCCGTGTTAGAATTAATTTATTCTAACCGGATCCGTTCGGTATTAACGTTCTGCGACTCATGGGGAGATCGCCTCGGTCTTATGAATGTTCAATGTAGTTCTTCGAGCTTCAAGATAATCCCTGACATCATTTTTATAGAACCACATCACAGTCTTTATAGAAGTTGTGCTTGATGCAGAGCGTTGATTTAAACAGCGTGTGCAGTAACTGATCATAAATCCTGAATTGTCTGGGACATTTTATAAATGTAGGCATTTCAAGAGTATCTTCTTCTCGCAACATAGCGGGTGAATCTACAGAAATTTGTGTAATTAGGCCAATTCTAGGAGTTGATGTCCTCGTGCGCATTCATCTCTTCGATGATCACTTCACTCACGGCAGCTCCTTTAACATCTTCTACTGGAAGACCTTCAAAATTTTGAAATATCTTATTATTGTCACCGATGAGGGTCGGCTTTCACGCAACTTCACCGGCGCGTGCGCATACATGACCCACAAACGCTCAGTCGCACGGCCCGACGCGTCGCGAGTTGACGTGTGTCTATCCGAAAATCAGTGATAATGCGCGCGCATTGCAATGTGGTACAAGGGTGAATATTTAGTGCCAATGTTGAAAGAGGTATACGGTGTTTGTGTGTTCGTGTTTGTGTTGTGTGCGTGCGTGAGTGTATGAAGTGTGTGATCTTCGTTAGCAGGTGAACAAGGATGAGATGCTGGTGGGCACGTGCGGCAACGACGAACGCCCTATGAACTTCAAGGTACATGCAATTTATTATACGTATTTCAGCTCTTTTTGACCCGACTATATGTAAGCTTATTGTGAGTGCGAAAAGGGTTAATTTCGTTTGGAATTTCGATATGCGGTAGTATTTCTGAGTGGGTCTGTGTTCTAACCAACTATATACGATAAATAATGTGTGTGTTTTTATTGCATTGAATGACGAGACGAGCATGCCGTTCGCTTGGTGGTAAGCGATACGACCACCCATAAACAGTAACAACACCAGCCAGCACCTTGAGTTACAAAGTACTGTGTGGCATTCCACTGTGCGCTCGTCATCCTGAGACATAAGATGTTAAGTCTCATTATGTCCAGTAGTTACATTGGCTACAATGTCCTTCAAACCGAAACACAACAGTGCACGCACTGCTGCTTGGCGGTAGAAATAGACATTGCGGTGGTACCCACCCAGACGGACTCTTACATATGAGAGACCTACCACCAGTTGCGTGCCATTGGGTTTTGAACCTACGACCAAGCGTCTCGTCAGACTGTTCCACTCCCAATTAGGCTATCGCCGCTTTAGTAACTTTAACTCAACCCTAAAAAAAAGAAAATGTGTTTAGTCAAAGTGCAATGGTAATTATTGTTGTGTAATATTTCCGTGTGTCAATTCGCGTTCGTTGTTAGGTGTATATTGAAATTTCGAAGTGAAGCGACATTTTACGCCGTTATCGTTGGAATTTGATCGCGTTGCGAATGTTTTCGTTCGAAGGGATTACGCGTAAACAATGCATGAAAGTAACGCTAGCGATGCGGGAGTGCGGCAGATGAGACGACAATCTCGAGATAAATCTCAGGGCAAACTCCTTTAACATATCCTTTCCATCCTTTAACAAACATCTTGCGGGTATTGTCAATCTGAAAATGTATGATGTATGTTAGAAGTAAACGCTTTCAGCTGTAGGAATGTGGAGGAAATTTGGAATACAGATAGACCATGTCCTGGGTTAACATATGCCGGTAAAAGCCTTGACACGGGTGCAGCCTCGGGCTAAAATGTAGCGATTATACAAAATAATTGTTAGTTATAAATAATTAATAACTCAAAACAGGATTGCGTCGGTTTAAGTTTTACTAATCGTAAAAATTTCGACACTCAGTTTTTATGTAACTCAATTAAAATATTCATTAACTCTATAATTAATTATAACTGAAAAATGTCTAGCATTTTGTGGTTGCGAAAAATATCTTATGTAACATTCGCGTTGGACAATCCATTGTGTTTTGTGATGAGTTGCCATTATTGTTTTAATATTTAGCTACACTAGGCCAGCGTGGTGGACTAAGGCCTTAACCCTCTCAGTTGTAGAGGAGGCCTGTGCTCAGCAGTGGGCAGTATATTATCAGGGCTGGTATGGTATTTAGCTTTTAAGGCGCCGTGTTTCATCCGTAGGAGAGTTAAAGGTCTTATTACAGTGGACGAGTTCGCCTCGTTTTGAATTCGCCAGTGTGATTAGAGCCTTAACTTTACCTGCCCCCTTATTCTCTATGACAGTGTTAACTCATTACGCGGCCGCGTTACGTTAACTTCGTGTAATTAGCATTAAATTGTATTCTGTATGCCAATTTCCATAGCGATAAACGCGATAAGTTACGTTACGCGCGTGTTACGAGCGGTGAAAATAACGTGTGTCATAGAGAATAAAGGGGCTGACCACGGATGAAACGATGATGATTAGTATTCGTTCTGTTCCTATCTCGCTCCGGTGTGGGGTTGACGCAATACATTTGAACCCTCTCATGGGGAATCAATACCAGAAATATTTCATTTTTTATTTTTTTTAAATGTTATTAATTAAATTAAATAATGAAATGCTATTTGTATAACAATATTCACAGACGTAATAAAGGAAATTCCCTTCTATTAAATTTTATAATACCCTTAACCGACGAAAATGTATGAAAAGAACTATGAATGTGGAAGAAGCGAAAGAGGTGTGTCAAGATCGTAGCATGTGGCGCTCAATAGTCTCTGCCTACCCCTATGGGATAAGGGCGTGAGTGTGTATGTATGTATGTATGTATGTATAATATAGGTACCTATATTTTGGTTATAACGAACTAAAAATTCGCCATTTTGAAAAATTGGTACAATATGTTTGCTTTGTTTCCATCCCTGGATACGTCAACCCTCCAAATGAAGTCTCAATGTAACGCCGGTGGGTCTATTTTATCAAACGTTAAATATAGGTCTAAGTAAGGATGATCAACTTCCATTCGAGCTTTAATAACATTAAACCGTTTCGTACGACGGCGCTGGCAGGATGGATAAATCACAGTTGCCAAGTATTTGATAAATGCAATCGACCTTTTTACATACAAACAAACGAACTAAGACACATCACGCCTTTATCCCTGAAGGGTAAGGCAGAGGTGGAACAAGTGCACCAACTTTTCGCTTTGTGATCCGTCCCATGATGTGATAGGGAAGAGCTTATAACCTTATTAGGGACAAATTCCAGATGTCCGTCGCAATGCACGTTTCTTACACATTTGCCTTTCAAAAGTCAAAAAGCATCTACATAAAAATATATATTATTTTATTTCTTTTTTATTTATAATACTTTATTGTACACGTAGGTACATTAGAATAAAAAATACAATATATGCACTTAAAGTACAATTGGCGGTCTTATCACACGAGGCAATTTCTTACAGACAACCGTAGCATGAAGACAGAGAAAGGAAAATAATTGCAATTAGCTTTGTCTGAAATTAATAACGAAAATATGAATTCTGAAAAATGTATTTAAGGAATTCCGCCCATTGCACAATTTTAAGATATTTATCTGTTAATAGCTTTAATCATACTTACGAGATTATAAGATTTAACAGATAATATAATCTATATTTAGGGCTGTACGTTTGTCACGGATGACGTTCGCCACGCGTTTGGGGAATGAACGGAAACCAATTAGTGTGTGTATTTCATTAATAACAACAACTATATCCAGTACCTTATCTTTTCGGAAATAAACAAATTAACGCCTGTAGGGATAAACTCAATTCACATAATAATACAAATTTGTTATCGTGCAGTGGTAGAAATTCGGCCGTCGAATTAAATAAATTTGAACACATTATTATACATATTTTTTATTTTTCCACACTCCACTTGAACTTCTCTATGTCAACTTTAATTATGTCAAAACTTACAGCTCCGTGTACGCAATGTGCTTGATAAGGGTTACAAAGTTTTTTATCGTATTAATATATAGATTTTATGTAGAAATCATACGGCATTTTAATAATCACTGTAGCAAGTAATGCGTACGTTGATAAATCATCCGAATTCCAATCCGAAAATCCAAGAAAAGGATGGTTGTGTGAAGTGTGAAGCTGTCGGTTTTATAGTTGCTATTACGGCCTTCTATTTGTCTTCCAGGTCCAAAAAGGATCGTTATACACTTTTTCGAGCACGACACGGACATGATATAATTCTACGGTTGCCTACTTGACGTTCAACTTTTCAAGAGTAAGCAACTTTGGCCAAATCGTCTTACACAGCCCCTTGAAAAAGTTATCCGATTTGTGGCGTATGAATGTCTGTACCAAAATACTTTTATTTATGCCCTTCTAGTTATATAACAGTGATCTATTATAACAAACCCGCAATCGTAACGCAATAAAACGGTTCGCACACACGGCGCCCAAATGTCGCGCGTGATCGGTAATCGAATGCTCATTTTTGCATCGATTATTGCAACGATTCCGCTTAAATAGTGCCGTTGGTGGCCAAATTCCAAATGTCCAGTTCACACGGCCATGCTCGCCGATTCTGTATATTTTACCGAATGTGCGTGTACCTGTTGCTATACATGAGCGTGGCCAGCCGTCCTGTTTTCCCAGGACATGGTTTTTTGTACAGCCCTCAGAGGCCCTGGATGGTTTTCAGAAGGGTTTTTCAGGTTTTTTAAGCGCCTTGACAAGGTAATATTTTAAAATGTTATTTTATATTTAACTATTTTTACTACATATTAAATCAACTATTGTTACTCTAGTACTGTGTCATGTTATTAAACTGAATTGTCCTGTAGGTCAGCATAAAATTCTAGTTTTTGGAATTTGGGATTGGGAACCCTATTACATACATGAAGTTGATTTCGGAGAAGATTATCAAGCGTCAGGAAATCACATTAACCTTATGAAACTTAGAAGCTTAACAGCCTGCTGTCACTTTACATCAGTTTCCTATGGGACGGTGGTACTTCTCTAAGGCGTCGCATTCATGTAGACATCAACATCGTGGTTCTACGCCATTATAAAAGCACTTGGCGTCCATATAGTATTTTTTTACTGGTGGTAGGGTCTCTCATATGTAAGAGACCGTCTGGGTGGGTACCACCGCAATGTCTATTTCTAACCCACACTGCACACTGCTCCTTGGCGGTAGAAATAGATATTGCGGTGGTACCCACCTAGACGGACTCTTACATATGAGAGACCTACCACCAGTTATTATATTTACAGGCGTTGACGTTGACTAACATTACATGATGCAAATTTAACAAAAAAAAAAAGATCGATGTTCATAATTAAACCGACGCCAAAATGTGGGACATGTTGCATATTCATTGACATTAAATATTTATAAACATTAATTTGTTGCCATAACAAGTTGTGACATTGATGTTTATTGCTTATTAATTTGTGATTACGGCATTGGTTTGGAGGTTGGTCCGCTGTGAGTGGTGCGGCGGTTTGAACTCCGTCGGTGTTGACACGTTCGATTACAGGTTTACAACTGTCTCATAAATTACGTGATTTTACATTGATTGAGAGCCGAGTTTTTGTTTGGCTGTGATGGTTTTTATTTATAATATTGAATAGCCTTGCATGGTACTGAACTGCGATCAGTTACGTGGGTCCCCCTGACTGCCTTTAAAAAAACACCAAAATATCCGGCAAAAATGCATTTTTAATAAACACAATATTTAAATTTTAAAACACCTCACTTTTCTTTACTTTTAGCTATGATGTTCACCGGAATGCGGAATTATTGCAACTGAACTGGGTCCGCTGTTTCTGTATTATTTTTATTTCAATAGCAAAGATTGCAAATTTCCTGATAGAAAAATGTTATAACAGATCGAAATCCTCAGTCATTTTTGCTAATCTTATGATACAGAAATGGTACTGCCTGCAATATTTTGCGAAACCAGCATCAACAGCATTTAAACTGTAGATTGGCTACAGAAAAATTTACCGAGGTATCTATTACCTACCTGGACGAACTTTGGAATACGATAGACCTTCCTACACATAACCCATCATATTACGTAACTTGGTACACCGTACTTGTTTCAATAAAATTATTGAATAACCGATGCCGTGTGATAACCGTAGAACGGTACGTCGTTATCGCGCCTTAACAAAACAAAGCTCGCGTGTTGATTAGATGCGCTCTATCTGGACTGAGGTCATCGGCCATGCATACGCGTGACTTGATTACCTTTAAAAATTATTTATTATCATTATTTAAAAATATATAATATTTTTACTGGTCGGTCCGTAAGACCGGTAAATGCCAACATTCATGGGCCTAAGCCAAGTGAGTGTTGGTAGTAACTGGGTTGGGTGTTTCAGAGTTCGACGTTGTGTTTTGGGTTGGTAGCGCAGATGACTCTGTCCCGAAAAACTTTCTGACAATTCTGCAGGTATTTAACTTTTGCAGTTGTATAAAAGTCTGTGGTGGTACCTCTAAAATTGTTAAGGAGTGTGCTGTTTGGGGATAATTCCAGTGGTGGATAAAACTATCGGGACTATGGATACTTTTTGTTAATGCCACATTCTATTATTATTAGTAAGGCGTATATTCCTAGAGTTAAAGTCGGCAACTTATCGACGGTAGATACTAATTTTGTGTAAAAAGTAAGTTTTCTGTGAAAATGGCATCAACATTTTAAAAATAAGGATGGATATTCGCATTTGAAAATTTGCTGCTAATAAGAGTGTTCGCAGGAACACGCTGGTTGCAGGCCGCTATACAATAATAAACCTGCCAAACAATACCCAACCCGGATCCTAGCGTTCACTAAGGCCGGCATAGAGACAGCAATCACTTCGCGCAGTTGCCTTGCCATTTACACAAGTCGTTAACACTGGGTTGCGTGTCTACTGATATATAATGTAAGGCACATTAGCAAAGTGTGACGTCTTTCGAGGCGGGGCGGTGGACGGGCCTCCTAACATATTATTGGAACCGTATTGTAAGATTTCGATTTAATAATGTGTTTATTTAGATGTTAGTTGTTTTCGTTTTGACTGCAGTCGGTGGCGTAGTTGTATTGCGTATACGTTACGAGTACGATTTGCGCGCTGAGGTCCTGGGTTCGAATCCTGGGTCCGGCCAAAAACATTACGACTGAGTTTTTCCATCTTAAAAATTACTCAATCGCAGCTCGGAGTCAGGAAGTTGGCGGTGTGATACCCCCGTGCCTCGGAAAGCACGTAAAGCCGTTGGTCCTGCGCCTGAACTCTCTCCGGTCATGTCGGATTGCCGTCTAACCGGACTATGAGAGTGAAGGAATAGCGAGTGCACCTGTGTCAATTCGTCAGCGATTTTTTATTATACAAATTGATGACGTAACGAGCTGTTTAACAGCAACATCACCCAACTTTCTATTACAAACTGAGTTCAACTTTTTTTTGTCTCGTGGGCAAAACGCGTTATCGCTACACCACTGGGGGGTAAGTTGAACGATTATGTTGCTTTCACTGGTCTTGAGGCCCAATGTCGACACTCGGGAGTATAGCATCATGCGAGCGAACATTGTGCCGAGTCCCTAACAGTATGTACACTTTATATTAGCATACCGACCAAATCCCGCGGTGGCCTTCGGCGCGTACGAGTCGGCCCCGGTGTAGAGTACATCTGGGACTCATGTCCAGGCTTAACATCATTGTTAAGTCTCACAATGTCCTTTAAACAGGAACACAACAGTGCATGCACACTGATGCTTGGCTGTAGAGATAGACATTGCGGTGTTACCTACCCAGACGGCCTCCCTCATACGAGAGACCGTACCTACATACCTACCGCCAGTTCCTTTTTTACGCGGTTCGTGTCTGATGTAGGTCTTTTATCCTGATTCCGATCCTTCACGTGGGCGGTGCTTGGAGCTACGCCTAGACTTATAATATGCACAACAATCTAAACCAATATTGAAATTCGATAGTTTGGATGGTTTTTGTTACTGAATCAAGCCAGAACGGCTGAACGGAACTGGATGAAATTTGGCACAGAGATAGATTATAATCTGGAATAGCACACAGGCAAATTTTTATCCCGGGAAAACTATTCACGGGGGCGGAGTCGCGAGCAAAAGCTAATAATACATAAATATGTATTTGCACTCGATCATACATAATATTGTAGTTACATGATTATTGGTAGTATTATATGTCCCTTTACAAATATTATGTCAACACAAGCGGAACTTCCTCACATCCAAACAATATAATCGCTAAGCAATTGGCATCTTTAACAGGAGTGGATGTGATAGCTACGAATTATAAGAACATAAGTTGACTGTGACCTAGTTTCGTTAGGTCTTGTTTACCGACAATGGATGCTATATGTGTATTGTGTATTATATCTATACGAACAGGTGTTGCGTATAATAATAGAATTCACGTTTGTGTTTGAATATAATTTGTACCTCACAGAATGATGTGTGTGGGTTGTTTCAAACTTTTTGTAAAATGGAAATTGCGTTTGCCGACCATTGATAGCTGTACTAAATTTAACACTGACTGCCTCGGTGGCGTAGTTGTATTACGGTACGACTGCAAGGCTGAGGTCTCGGGTTCGATCCCCGGGTCGGGCAAAGTGATATTGGATTTTTCTATTCAGTATCAGCCCGGAGTCTGGAATTTGTGCCCGATATGGCGATAGGCTCGCCCCCTATCACATCATGGGACGGAATACGGTTGGCGAAAAGTGGGTGCACTAGTTGCGCCACTGCCTACCCCTTCGGGGATAAAAGGCGTGAGCATGCGTATGCGTACTAAGTTTAATAGATAAATTGCACATCGACAAAAAGAGACCCACAATACAAAAAAACAGTTTCCAGATATCTACAAGAATCAGAATTTGACTATGTCTATAGACGCCTAAGTTTCAGACGGAGCAATATTCTCGGCTTGCACGTGCGATTTTTATAAGTAAGGGTGAGGGAATCTTTGCCCGCGTTAACAGGAGATACTCGCCTCGGGAAACTTGCTGCAAGAAATTTATTCTGTCTAAGTTAGGCTTTACGCTAGCGGTAAATCATAGTTAATAAAGTGAGAACTCTTTTTGTAAATACCATTTGTTAAACGTACCCAGTGTGATCTTCATTATTGCTCATTATACATAGCTAATGTAACATTTTATCGCTGTATATAATTGTATTTGCAAACAAACCGAAGTGGAAACGCACGATTTTTCTGTATTTGTTTTGTAATTTCTATTATGAAGTCGGTGGGTCTTGTCAAGTGGGACAGGGAAATGAATGTGGGTTTTTAGGTCGTTTAATTTGTTATTAATAAAGGATATTTTCCTATATTAGACAAAAAGTTTACTGGTGGTAGGTCTCTCATATGTAAGAGTCCGTCTGGGTGGGTACCACCGCAGTGTCTATTTCTACCGCCAAGCAACAGTGTACATGCACTGTTGTGTTTCGGTTTGAAGGACATTGTGGCCAGTGTAACTCCAGGACATAGTGAGACTTAACATCTTATGTCTCAGGATGACGAGCGCAGTGGAATGCCACACAGTACTTTGTAATTCAAGGTGCTGTATGGTGTTGCTATTGTTTATGGGTGGTCGTATCGCTTACCATCAGGCGAACGACATGCTCGTCTCGTCATTCAAAGCAATAAATAAAAAAAATAAAAAAAGTAGCCATTAGTGCCATTTAAGCCGAGCGCCGCGATTAGTTTTTTTTGTTAATGGTACACTTTGATTAATTATATACCTAGATATAGTGATGAGCTGCAATGAATCTAAAACAAACAGGCCAACTTTTCTTAAGCTGGTATGCGTGACAGCTATCATACGCTATCGCTCCATCATTCTACGTATTCTTGTGTGCGCGCTTAATGATATCAGTTATTACATGGTTTCTATTAAAACGAGGAGAAAATTATATCCATGAAAAAAAAAAAACAAAAATTAATTCACTCAAACTCATTTAGTGGGGAACAGCTCGCCTCTATTTTTTTCGACGCGTTTGAAACGTTTAGTGTCAATCTAGGTATATAATTAATCAAACATGGTGCACATGAACACTAGAAAGAAAGAGAGAAAGAAAAAACATTTATTGGCAACAATTGGGTGGTGACAGTTACAATAATAATAATGATAATGTTAATAGCTTTAGGGAAAAAAAATCATATATGATGAAAAAAAAAATAATACACACTACACATGACGGTTCGTTGCTAAGCAATTGATGTATAATTAAAAAGCGATAGCCTAGTGTGGAGTGGAACGAATTGCCGCGACGAAGGTCTGCAGGTTCAAACCTCTGAATTTTCAAAAGTTATGTTGTGCATTATCTGGCGAGTGGCTTGCTCGTTACTCTTTCATTTGTATAAAAAAATAAACACGAACTGATGAGACGCAGTAACGCTACTCAGTTGCGAAGTAACATTTTGATATACGAATGAACATACTCAGGACGTGCGGAGAGTGTGCGTATGACGCTCGTGTGAAATACGGCGTATCCCTTACATTAGCCTGCAGTAGGTAGCTACTTCAAATACGTAAAAACACATTCTGTACTTTATTTTTATTATTACATTGAATGAAGAGACGAGCATGGCGTTCGACTGATGGTAAGCGATACGACCACTCATAAACAGTAGCAACACCATCCAGCACCTTAAGTTACAAAGTACTGTGTGGAATTCCACTGCGCTCGTCATCCTGAGACATAAGATGTTAAGTCTCATTATGCCCAGTAGTTACACTGGCTACAATGTCCTTCAAACTGAAACACAACAGTGCATGCACACTGCTGCTTGGCGGTAGAAAAAGACATTGCGGTGGTACCCACCCAGACGGACTCTTACATATGAGACCTACCACCAGTAGTACCTAAACCAGTTGTTTAAACATTCAACACACTTGCGTCACACAAAACCACACATGAGGTGTATACCTCATACGCATTGTGCACTGTTTGTTCGTGTGTTTGCGTAGCCGTCTGCCGGCGTGTTTGCGCCACGGCTTGCACAATGCGTTCGCGCTCCACGACTTGTTTATTCAGGTTCGATTATATTGGGTCGTTCATTGATACTCAACGCTTGTTAGGTGTTGACTGTTTGATTAAGAAACTTCTGGAAAATGGTTTAATGAAGCGGTTAGGTTGTTTAAAAAATGTCCTGTTTTATGATATTTTATTTAAGTGGAATAATTATATACTGCCTCGGTTTTCGGCGCGACGGTTCAGACTGTGCGTCCCGTAAGATAATAGACAGGGATGAGGGGCCGGCGTAATCGCCCAGGACATCGCGCTTCGAAAGGCCTGTAATGAGAAATTAGAAAAAAAGATTACCCTCCTTCCACCATTGTGACTGGCGTATAATGCTCGCAATTAATCGACACTATGTCAAAACCATATAGCAGTTAGTACTCGTCATGTAGAGTAGTCACTTTGTCACGTCATATTAAGAAAAATGTGTCACGCACACATTAGTCAGAGGTCTCATTCTGATCTCGCCGGAATGGGGCGATCGGCGAAAATCGGACGAGCTCCGATAACGGTGACCCGCAGACGGTGTGGTCGCGCGTTATCAGTGAGTAATGCACTGCCGCGGGCACGCTGCGCGTATACGCTCGTGTAACGTGTTAGTGCGACGTGCGGGCGTCACGTGACGCGTATGCTGCGGATGAATTAGAATCTAGTTAGTACGCGAAAGTAAAGCAGATTACGCGTACTAAGCCAGCGGTTCAGTAGAACCTGAGCTGATGTTGTTTTAATGGAAATTTAAATATTTAGAGTATTCTGTGTAAACGTAAACATCGATGATGCTCTACGGAATAACATAAGCATTGTATGATGTATCCGCACTTAATCGATCTTTTTTATGTCTTGCTAGATGCTGGGCGTGCATTGGCCCACGCGAAAAGCCTTTCCTGCTAAAGATTTTCAGACGAACAAAACTATAGAATAAAATCAACATTTATCTTATTGGTGGTGTTACTTTATTACTTAATATTTGTTAAAGATAAAAGTTTTATAGATACTAGCGGTCGCCCACTGGTCTAAATTCGACCGCAATTCCTCTATACTAATATTATACAGAGGTAATATTTGTATTTTTGTATGTTTGTAATTAATAAACTCAAAAACTACTAGACTGATTTTAAAAATTCCTTCACCAATATAAAGCTACATTATCAGCTAGTAACATTGTCCCGGGAAAATATGAAGCGGCACTTTTATCCCGAAAAAAATCGTACACGCGGGCGGAGTCGCAAGCAAAAGTCTAATAAATTATACTTATTTTTCTTCACTCCTTCCCTATATGAAATTTAATTATGCCAAATCGCACACTCCTCCGTGTACGCAATGTGCTTTCAAAGGGGTATAAAGTGTTTGCTTCACGTATTAATATATAGATTGATTTCTTATGTTTACGCGAATGTTCGACATTGAGATAAAATACTTCCTTCATGATCACGACCCGGACCACAAAGGCTGCAAAGTCTTAGAAACGTCAAGAGTAAAAAATATTGAATAATAATTAAATCTTTTGTAATTTAATAATTAAATTTGTAATTTTATTTATATAGCTATTGTTATTACCATTCTTGATATGATTTTGATGTGTCATGTGGCGGGTGGAAGTAAAAATTTGCTCGTTGGTATTTCCGTTCCATTGAAATGAGACATAAAAGGTCCAGAGTTTTAAAATAATCAAGATACAAGAGCTTCGATCGAGATAAGGAACATAATCGATAAGTTTCGTATGCGACAGGCCACGTGGGTAAATAACTACTCCCTTCACTTCAGTGTTCAAGCATCAGTATGTAAGCACTGTTGTGAATTATGATCCATTTTGAATGGTCTTATCAACAATGTATTTAGAGAAGCTTATGAGGCTTGGAGATGTCTTACGGACTTCAGCCTTATCGCACTGGTGGATTGCAAGCGAGAGCGCAGCGTGCTCTCCGCGAATAGCGTCACCGACGTCATTTCGTACACTCTTGTCCAAATAGTACTTTACCTTATAGTCATTTAGAGGTTTTCTTTAGGAGAAAATAATACTCTTAAGTTAACTGGTGGTAGGTCTCTCGTATGTGAGGGGCCGTCTGGCTAGGTACCACCACAATGTCTGTTTATTTCGCCAAGCAGTATTGTGTATGGACTGTTGTGTTCTTGTTTGGAAGGACACTGTAGCCAGCGTAATGTGTCCGTACGGTGTTGCTACTGTTTATGAGCGCTCGTATCGTTTACCATTAGGCGGGCGCCATGCTCGTCACGTCATTCATTGGCAATAAAAAAATTATGTTTGGTCCTAATTATTTTGTATTAAGTGTCACTCTTAAAATTTAAGCCTTGATATTCGCAAATATTACCGAAAAATTAGTAAAGTAGTAAGTAGTACCTAGTCGCTCTCTTTCAGTTGATTGGGTAATGATGAATCCTCCCAAGTTTGTTGTTGTAACTACTTTCGCTTTCGTTTTCTGCATCGTCTTAATAAATAAAACAGCAACGTTCCTTCATCAGAATCCATTCTGTTAGCGACCGTCCAAGACGCGTTGCGCGTCCGCATCATGTTCGCTGCGCGTTTGCTGAGAGTTCGCGGCGAGCACGTTTCGCCTTCCCTCGCTGTGAATTCGCCAGTGTGTTTCGCTTTTCGCCACTCTTACTAATGAACGTTGTTATTTGTATAACTTTGAAATGTATTGTATAATTAGGTTACAGTATGTTGTATATATTTTGTCTGTTACGTGTGCAAGACAAAACATTGTGTCACCATGACAGATATAAAGATATTTTTATCCATCATTTAAACCAGCTTCAACCGCATCGAAATATTACAAAACGTCATTAGCGTACAAACACTTCGATAATTTGGCAGGAGGTTATCATGCAGTTTATCGCCCCTCGCGATAACATCTCGATTATTTACCGCGCATTAAGTAATGGAACCCCGCCATTATCGCATGATGATCCGTGATTCTTTTTGTGACACGTAAGATTTAGATATGGAGTTATATTGGGTATTGTGTATTTTATATCTCGCGGTATGTTGTGGCATTGTCGTTAAACACATAAGCTTAGCTCCCCTGAAGTGTTAACCAAAGGGTAACTAATGCGACAGCAGTTAGCTTATTTTTATGTTAGCGGAAAATGGATAATGACACAAGTTTGAGACGAGGTATTAGCTTGATAGTCAGCAGTCCATGGGTGGTATTAATAAATCAATCTAATGTTTGAGCAGTCTCAAGTAGATATTTAATGTATTGAACTATTTAATAAACCAAGCTTAAGCTGTCATTTAAGAGCTTGTTCTTAGCTGAATAAGCGCTGTTACACAAATAAAATCTGGTGTCAAAATCCGTCACACATTGCAACTTACGATGTCATTTGAGCTGATGTTAATATAGGTTTATTAAATAGCGATTATCTTGAGATGCTTATTTTGACAACGGGTCAGATGATATCGCACTTCAGAGCGAAATTGAGTTGCATTTATTAACAATTTGTAAACAATAGCGACTCCGGGCTTTGACCTTAGATGTGTCTCATGATTCCCAGTCATAACTTCGCTTTACACTTTTCACTAGTTTCGTAAAAGTTCACCAACTTCGGATACCCAGATTGAATAGCGTATTCAACCCAGTAATCGCACTCTTATAAAGGGTGTACGAATTCGGTAGCTCACTGACCCTAATATAAAATTCGGATGCTGAATCTCTTGTTTTAGATTTACTCACGTGACAAGGATATTGATAATGCTAGTGATAACAACACGTATCTGTATCGATGCGACAACAAACCATAATATTGCGATAATACGGTATCTTTAAACAGAAATGTGATCAAATTTTAATGTTCAAATGATGTAAGCTTTCAACTTTACTACGACGTAATTACGAATAGGTTTTGGAGGGTTTTGGGGAGGATATTGCGAGATGAGCGATGATGGCCGAGGCTGGTGCGGCCAATCTTGTGATTGGGTTCGTGATGTGCATTGGTTGTTGGAAGTGCTGGTTTTGTTTAGTCTGCTTGGTGTGTCTGAGATGGTGACGCCCATTCACAGAAAATGCCGTAGTCAGTTTGGTGCTGACTAGCTGCCAGTGCAGAGCTTAGCGTGGTCTGTGCGTTTGGCGATGGATTTTATAATATCGTCGACCTTCTTGTTCTGCTTCCTATCTCAGAATTATAAAAAATATTGCTCTAGATTTTTAAACCACACTTGATACCACGTCCTGTTTTAATATTATTTGCGCATTATTAAAATTAATTCAAATCATCACCGAGCAAACGTCCTAACTGATCCCGTTTATTTGTAGAACCAAACGAACATACCCACTTCTATTTTTATTATACATCGAGTATAATGATAACGAGTATAGTGAAACATCCGAGGTGGTGACCTGTGCGGGTGGCGTTGATAACCCGGTCGCGACCAGAAGACTCGGGAGATTACCGCGCGCGTCATCAGCACACGTCTGGAACGTTCCAGACTGTTCTACCACCACCATACCGGCCCTGTATTGTATACTGCCCACTGCTGAGCACAGGCCTCCTCTACAACTGAGATGGTTTAGGCCTTAGTCCACCACGCTGGCCTAGTGCGGGTTGGCAGACTCCATATATCTTCGAAATTCTCATAGAGAACTTTTCGGGTATGCAGGTATTCTCACGATGTTTTTCCTTCGCCGTTAAACCGAGCTATAATTAACAAAGAATACACACATAACTTTTTAGAAAAGTGGAGAGGTGCGTGCCCTTGGGTTTTGAACCTGCGGATATTCGTCTCGGCAGTCCATTCCACTCTCAACTAGGCCATCGCCGCTTGCTTGACTGTTCTACAGCATGCTGGAATTGACGACTAGCATTCATGAGTGATGTCGATCCCTGAAACTGAGGTGGAGGAAATGAAAGAAGTGTGCTAGAATCGAGCAAAGTGGCAATACATAATCTTTGCCTAAACACTGTTAGTGTTAGAGAAAGCCCATGCTCAGTAGTTGAAGCTTTGTTTGTATCAATAAAATAAAAAAACGGCTTATCCGCTTTTGAAAATTCTTTCACTAATAAGAAGCTACATTACACCTAAGTGCGAAAGTATTTTTAATTCGGGATTGAGTGTTAACGCGCACGGAGTCACGACCAAAAGCTAGTACAATATAAGGTTGATATAAATAATACCTATATTCTTTTATCGATATTTGTTTCAGAATACGGAGAATAGAGACTCGGCTTTTTTTATCAGGAAAACCAAAGGTCAAAGATTGTTTTGTAGCAAAGGCCAGCAGACAAGCAAGTGTGTCATCAGATGTAGTGTGATCTCCACAAGCCATAGATATTCGCAATACTAGTGTAATCCTAGTTGCGATGACCACTTCAAAAGATATAATAGGTATTAGAGATGGGAATGTTTGGGTTTCATCATACGAATAGCCGCCATTTCAGGCTGGTTGTCCGACTAGCTTGACACCCGTATTCACACACTATGAGGACTCATCATGCGCCAATACTGGTGGTTAGTCTCTCATATGTATGAGTCCGTCTGGGTGGGCACCACCGCAGCGTCTATTTCTACCACCAAGCAACAGTGTGCATGTACTGTTGTGTTTCGGTTTGAAGGACATTGTAGCCAATGTAACTACTGGACATAATGAGACTTAACATCTAATGCTCAGGATGACGAGCGCAGTGGAATGCCACACAGTACTTTGTAACTCAAGGTGCTTAATGGTGTTGCTACTGTTTATGGGTGGGTGGTCGTATCGCTTACCATCAGGCCAACGTCATGCTCGTCTCGTCATTCAATAAAGTAGACTCAAAAAAGTAAACTCATATCTAAATACTAACCAATCACATAACGTTCGCCTACGCACTGCGGATGTTTCTTGCTGAATGCACTCGAGACACCTGACACAGGATTTTATCATAGCATTGCTGTACTGATCTAATGCGGGGTTATTTCACCCGTGATCAGGTAAAGTTAAGGCTCTTATCACACTGGCGAACTGTAAGCGAATTCACAGCGAGACGCGCTCGTCCAGTGTAATAAGACCGTTAACTTTACTTGACTACGGATGAAACAACACCGGCTTTAGTAACGTTTGTTAATACGGGCGTAATCAAGCAATCAAATTATTCGGAGTCTGTGACAGTTGGGTGGTAAATCTACTGTTGGTGTATTAGTGCGCTTGTCATCAAGCGAGTGATGAAACAATATAGGAAACAATTTATTTGGTACTTATCAAGTGTTTCGTTACATTATTGTAATCATTGTGAAGATTGATAAGACTGTTTCGTCCTTAAACTTTGCTCTAAATATAGAATTTACAACCTGAGTCACGATGACAGTTTATATAACACTGATGTTTATTTTCGAAGATGTGTAATCAAAATATGAAATGATAGATTTCCAAAATTTTGCATTTCACAATTTTTTTTAGGTTCACGGTGTTAAGAAAAAAAGATAAGCAGGATAATACTTACAATGAATTCGCATTATGTTTTCAAATTCGAGCCTTATCAAGTCGTGTCCTTAAATCTATGACGGTTAATATAAACCAATACGATAATTTCTTTGCTCTCATCAAACCCATCTGCGACCTTATACTTGAGCGTATGATTGTCGAGTAGACGGTCAAATAGCAAGAATTTGACGTTATCGTAATTCGAGGCATCACGTATCACTACCTTCATACGGGCTGTGAGTTTTTTTAGTCCGATATTACCGATATCGATTTCGAAATGGTGCGGTGTGATTATTTAATGATCTGATAAGTCGTGCGCTGTTATCTTTCACAGTGTCATGCTACGCGTTTAGATAGCAATTCTGACTTGTGTACTTGTAAATATTGCTTAACAAATTATGTATTCAATTTGATATTGATCTATATTTATTGTGACGATGACGTGCACAAAATACCTTTATTTTGATGCCTAGAATACGATGTTACCCTCGCTAAAGTAGGCAAGTTGTAGGCGCTATCTCTGTCCCACGCCCGTATCGTAATGCCAGTAAAGTCTCAGCCTGCGTTGTGATTCTTCATCTGTTAATTGACACTTATCCTTTCCGACAGATTTGGAAATCTGTAGGTTATTAATTATTATATAATAAATCTTTAAGCCGATTTTTATATGCTTTCTTTTCGGTTATAGGCAACGAGAATATCGTTAACAATAACCTACATACAAACATACACAATTACACTTTTAACTAGACAGAGGGAAATTTGCTGTTACGGGTATCGCTCCTATCGTTATATCGAACTCAAATTGAATCTCTGGTAACGTAGGTGTGTTTTATTTACGAAAACTTTTATAGGTTTTTTGTTACCCGGCTTGGTACAACAAAACCTTTTGGTTCGCAGCCTTAGTGCGCTGTTCACAGATCGATGAAATGGTGAAAAAAAAAGTATTTAAAAGTTAACGTAAACTTTTGTGATATTTACTTATTTTTTTATCGAAGACACGGCAAAATGACTTAACTACACCTGATGTTAAGAGAAGTGCAGCCCAACGAAAATGTGCTAGCAAGGGCCGAAAGTGTCTCTTGACGGTCGGTGCAATTTTACAGGAAGCGTGGTTGTATTCCGTGTTCGGTACGAGTATCGCGCTGAGGTCTCGCGTTCACAGCTCAGGCAAAATTATATTGCATTTTTCTGAGCAGTATCAGCCCGGAGCTGGAAATGTGACCGGTAATTGGCAACAGCACCGCATGGCATCTAACATAGCTGGCGTTATGGGGGTATGTTACAACTCTATAAACATGTGTATTGCATGAATGTAATGTGTGTATTGTTTCCATTAGATGCGCGGCGTGCCGTCCAACGAGCGCGTGTACACGCTGCGCACGCGGCCGCCGTCGCTGCTGCCGCCGTCGCCGCTGAGCCTGGCCAGCTCCGGCGACAAGTCCCTCGCGGCGCACACGTCGCCGTCGCTGGAGCGGCTGGAGCGGCCCGCGAGCCAGCCGCCCACGCCCTCCACGGCCACCTTCGTGTGCTACGTGTGCGGCGTCAGCGCGGCCAGCTCGCAGCTCCGGCTCGTCTACTGCTGCCCCAATCCCGAACGGGAGCCGTATTACCCGTTCATTACCACGTTAAAGCCACATGTCGACGCCAGCCCGATTAGTCCACAGGGTGAGTTATGTCTGTTTTCGCCAGTGCTAGTAAGTTCAGATCTAGGATGTCTAGGCAACCTTAGTTTAAAACGCAGTAACAACTTATTTTGAATCGATCGCTTAGTTGTACTAACATTAGATTAATTTTTGCTGGTTAAGATGGGAGTAAATTTTGTATCAATATAGACTGTTCCCGATGGTGACTTACATGTTGTTTGACAGGCATGGTGCAGATATGCGCCGCGTGCTACAAGAGCATCCCGCACAAGTACCCCGCGTACGGCGACAACGGCGAGCCCAACGCCCACCATAACAACTCACACACCAACAATATTAGGTTAAAAACACTCTTATATACTTTCTATTCGACGGAATACAATACGCTGTATGTAGGCCGCTTTTGACAGGTCCGTCTGGGCATCTTTAGGGGAGGCCTATGTTCAGCAGTGGACTTCATGTCGCTGATGATTCAACAGAATGACGAAATGAGCAAGCATTTCGTTTATTGTTAAGCGCCGTAACCGCCTATAAACTGTAGAAACACCGTCCAGGACCTTGAATTATACTGGCAAGTGGTGGCACTCCGTTACGCGTGATACAACAACACATTAGATTGTAAAATCCCATTGTGATTTTGTAACCCAAACAAATGACCTTGTGGAAACTAGGCAGAATTTCCGTGCTTTCCGGCGTTTTTGCCATACCTACTATTCTATAGGAATCAAATCTAACATTCTCTAATATTTTGTATCCCGCTTTGCTATGGAGGGAAGTGGAAAATATATTTCTAACTCCTCCCTATTCTTCTATTTGATTAACTTCGTTGCGGGTTAAGACTAATTAGTGTTCCCAGAGACTCGTCGAGCTTCACCGCTCGGTGTCATAAAATGCGTGCCACTGCCGATCTTGGCTTACAGGAGTTGCAGTGGCGGGTGTGGGGTGGGATAGTCTCGTAACCCAAACAAATGATTGCAGGTTTAAGCCATACGATATAAAATCAAGTTCGAGCCAGTCCAAGAGGCCGAGTAGCGCACTATCGAGCAGCCCCCACGGGCAGGTCTCCGGCGAGAACGGCATGGGACTGTACAGGTACAACTGCGCACCATCGTCGCGGCTGGGGTAAGGAATGGTACACGGCCGTTGTGCACGTATCGACGTTATTCTGGGCTCGTATAGGCGTTGTAGGCCACGTAGGACGCAGGACTGTACGACACCGCTGAGGTCTCGGGTTCGAGTCCCGGGTCGGGCTAAACTATATTGGGGTTTTCTATTCAGTATTAGCCCGGAGTATGGAATTATTGCCTTATATGGCGATAGGCTCGCTGCCTATTACATTATTGGTTACACCTCTGCCTACCTCTTCAGGGATAAGGCGTGATGTGTTTTTGTTTGAGTCACCTTGGGGTAATGCGATATAGGTTCTTTAGGTGTTGAGATTTAGGGGGTAGTCTGACGTATTGGGGTAGGTTATCGCGTGGGCTAACTAGGAATTCAAAGGGTTACTCATTGGGGTAATTTACAATGTAGTCAATGTGGATATAAGGAGATGATTTTTCGAGATTATTTGATGGTGTGAGTTTTGACAAAGGTGTTATAAGAAAAAAATACACAACTGTAGATTTTAGTGAGCAATATATTTTTTGAATGGGAAATATGTGTGACATGGTATATTTACGAATAGCTTATATCATCACTAGGAAATATGTTGTCAAAGTCAACCTCTCATGTTAGATATTTTATACATGGTGGAATTTAATTCACTGCTTTCCCGAAACATACGTAGTCAGGAAACGATATAGAACACATCTATAGCATTTAGAAAACAACTAAAAATATTAAAATAAGCGAAGTCTTTTCTATGATGTGAAATTTACTTCAAGTCGCCGCTACATGCCTCGTCTTACAAGCATTGCCTATTAGCATTGTAGATTTATCGTATGTTATTGACCGGGAAAATGGCCTAGTTGGGAATGGAACGGTCTGCCGAGACAATGTCCGCAAGTTCAAAAACCAAGGCGCACAGCTCTGACTTTTAGAAGTTACGTGTGTATTGTTTATCAATTGTCGTTCGCTTTAAGGGTGAGTGAAGGTAAACATCGTGAGGAAACCTGCATAACTGAGAATTCTTCATAATAATTTCGAGGGTATGTGAAGTCTGCCCGCACTAGGCCAGCGTGGTTGTCTAAGGCCTAACCCCTCTCAGTAGTAGAGGAGGCTTGTGCTCAGCAGTTGGTAGTATTTCATACAGATATTATTTATTTATATTGACTGAGACTGCCTCGGTGGCGTAGTTGTTTACTGGTGGTAGGCCTCTCATATGTAAGAGTCCGTCTGGGTGGGTACCTCCGCAATGTCTATTTCTACCGCCAAGCAGCAGTGTGCATGCACTGTTGTGTTTCGGTTTGAAGGACATTGTAGCCAGTGTAACTACAGGACATAGTGAGACTTAACACCTTATGTCTCAGGATGACGAGCGCAGTGGAATGTCACACAGTACTTTGTAACTCAATGTGCTGGATGGTGTTGCTACTGTTTATGGGTGGTCGTATCGCTTACCATCAGGCGAACGCCATGCTCGTCTCGCCATTAAATGCAATAAAAAAAAACATTATTACTACGGTATTTAATAGGTAATTATTATTACGGTATGACTACAGGCCGGAGTCTGGAATTTGTGCCCGATATGGAGATAGGCCCGCCCCCTATCACATCATGGGACGGAATACGCACGGCTAAAAGTGGGCGCACTAGTTGCGCCTCTGCCTACCCCTTCGGGGATAAAAGGCGTGAGAGTGTGTGTGTGTGTGTGTGAATACATACTTTGTGGGAAAACAGTGAGTTAAATTCCACCTTGTATAAGTCATCATATTTGTTGAATAGATTGGGGTAGGTTAGGGTGAAATAATGACGGTATAGTGAAAAGCAAGCAGTTTTATATTACTTAGATCTTTCACAATTTTATATTATTGCAGAGCACTTGTTAGATTGTAATTTAATATTTTTAAGTTTTGATGAGCATGTTAATTTGATTTGCATTATTTTGAATAAAACTCTCTTGAATTGGTAGTGTGGATCTGATGGTGATGGAATTAGTTTTGGGTTTTGTAGCATGAAATAAGCATGTGTAAAAAAGTAATGCAGTAGCGTATTTAAATAAAATATAATTAATTAAAATGATATAAAAGGTAGGCAGTGTCCGTTTAAATTTGCAGTTTATAAATTGAGAACAATTTTATTAGTACATCATATATTTGTGTGAACACGAATGATGTCACACTTTCATGGTCCTAATTTATTGGATTTGTAGGTAAAGACGAGAGTTGAATATGGTGCGTTCGCGCAGCTTTATTTTGTGCTGGAGAATGTGCTCATATTTTTTATTTCTTTGAATATTGCCATGTGGCTTTGTACATATGTTTAATTTGTAATCCATTAGTTAGTTTTTTTAAACCAAAAAGCTTCCATTTAAACCGGAGGCCACACTCTAAGTACCTATCTGAAGACAAATTTTCGAAGTTGAGATCAGCAATTATTTGGCAATAACTGTAATAGACAAAGTCGATAAATATGTTGTCTTCCGTTAGATACTCGGTGTGCGGCGTCCATTATTTTATATGAGTAGTGCAATACGTGTTTGTGTGTCAGGTGCTACGTGTGCGCGGGCCTGTTCCCGCAGCAGTCCATGGAGTGGCTCTCCACCTCCGCGGAGTACATGAACTCGCACGCGATGCACTTCCCGTGCCTGGCGGGTGGTGGTGGTGGGGGTGGTGGGGGAGGCGGGGGAGGCACTCGCGGCGGGCGCGTGCTGGCGTGCTCGCGCTGCGTGCGGCACCTCGCGCGACAGTGGGAGCTCATGGACGCAGAGAGGGTGCCGCTTGAACACCGCAGGTAACTACCAACACCAATACACACCACACACCTCACACCAGGCAGCCCATCAGTAATACTCACTCTGGTGAATCAGGTTAAATCATACTAATATTATAAATGCGAAAGTTTGTAAGAATCTATGTTTGTTACTGTTTCACGCAAAAACTACTGAACGGATTTCGATGAAATTTGGCACACGGGTAGATTATGTCCTGGATTAACACATAGGCTACTTTTTATGCTGGGAAAATATAAAGCGGGACTTTTATCCCGGAAAAGCTTTTGCCGGGCGGAGCCGCGGGCAAATGCTAGTAACTATTATGCCTAAATTTTGAACCTTTACAGTAAGAACATCGTAATAACTGAAACGACTTTTGCTTTATTAATTCCAAAATATGTATATATATATTATTATTATAGCATGGTTATATTTGTAACTCAATATCGCCGAAAGAAACAAAGCCGCTCTAGTAAAAATTGCGAAATGTCTGTTACGATTTTCTACCTGAATAGGCTTGAATTTTGTATCAGGTCTCCCCCACGGTTCGTCACAGGTTTGATTTATGTTTGCATTAATGTCGTATAACATTGTGTGCAGGTATAACATTCCGTCGCCGCTGCCGTCCAACTCGTGTATGAACGGCGAGCGCGTCATCCCCACGCCGCCCTCCACCACCTCCGACAGGACCGTCGCCAGCAATAGTGGTCAGTGCACACCATGCTTACTAACGGCACAGATGCCGTAGCCAAGATGCTATACTACAAGCATTAACGCCATTACAAAATATAAAATGTATGCGAATTTATATCCGATCAATAAGTCTTTCGCACGGATATGTGATATCCATTTTTTTTTGTTTTCTACTGACGTTGACGACTGTACACAATAGGGTAGTTTCCTATGTTTGATTTTGTAAATTATTTTTTATGTAACAGACAATAATACGAAAACGAAATTCTTCTGTGAAATCGGCACCAAAATTGGTTGAAAAATAAAGCAGTTATTCAAATTTGAAATATTGTTGTGAGCAAAAGTGGGGACGTGGAGGGGATATCGCGCAAACTCTTTGGCACGCACCTTGTATTAAAAAAAAGTTGGCAACTACCCTATTGTCTTAGCTACGATTCCAAATGTTAATACCACTTGCTTGAATCGCTGTTCAACATGTATTAACGTGTTGGAATAGTGTTTATTGAAAACAAAATGGTTGTTTCAAAGATAGTGTTTTAACCATTCTTCACAGGCGCCATATCGCGGCCGACAAATTGTGAACTCTTTGCTTGGTTTCCTGCAATAGTTTAGCGCCATCTGTTATATATGCACCAAAATCTGTTTCCATTTTGTTAACGATAGATGGCGTGAGATTCATGATTGATCTGAAGTTGGTAACAATAGAATTATAATGATCAGTTGTGACGTTCGTTTGTTGCAGCGTGCACGTCGATCTACTGTTTCCTGTGCGGGCTGCACTCGGACCTGACGCTGGCGCGCGTGCTGTACGGCCAGCCGCAGGGCAACGCACCCTACTTCCCCTGTCTACTCACGCACCAGGTCACTACACAATATTGAATGAATGAATAAATGAAGCCTTTTATTCAGACATAAACAACATTAGATTTACAAAAATTTCAAGTTATCATATTGCAATACAATCAATATAAGTTTTTAAATTAATTATCATTCAGTATAAATTTATACAATAATTATCATTGTATCATGCCTTATCATTACACAATATTATACTATTGTAAATACAAATCTTAACATCTTATTACATTTAAAGCGAAACTATAACCTTGGACGTCGCTAGAGTCATTTTCCAAGGGCTGCCTGTGCCCCAAGGGTAAATAACATTTCAATATCCTTATTAATTGTGTTTGATAATAAATAGTAGACATTTTTTTAATGTAATCCTTGGACGCCCGCGGTGGACACCGGTGTCCATTTATATAAGGAAATTAGCTTATAGCTATATATAAGCGGGCGTATGAAGTTATATGTTCGACGTCCTGGGGTGGGCACGGATTAATTTATTTGATTCAATGTTTTATAATTTGTTTGTGTTGCAGAGTCACCCGAACGCGGAACAGTTGCGTGAGAACGGCTCAGCTCTAGTCTGCACATTCTGCTACCACTCGCTACTGAGCCAATGGAGGAGGTCACTACTATTACAATTACACTACTGCTATTTACTTATAATAAAATTATAAAGTCGCACGAAGTCGCAGGATGCTGGCATACCTTAGTTATAAAATGAAATTTGTCCGGGTTTTGATTCAGTACCGGGTACCCCAAGTACGAATTTACGCACTATCACCTCATTAATGCAACAGTTTCCTTTTAGTTATATTTTTGTATGGAAATTTTAACAGCGCCCCGGTGAGTGTATTTGGAACTAAAATACGGGAGGGTGAACATTGCGCGCGTGTATTTCGAATAGTAAATCGTGTAACCATAGACAAGCATGTGACAAAATGTATCGAAAATGTCTGTCAAATAACTAGTAAATACTTGTGGCACCCATCTTATCTTAATATATATAAATCTCGTGTCACAATGTTTGTCCTTAATGGACTCCTAAACCACTTAACCGATTATAATAAAATTCGCACACCATGTGCAGTTCGATCCAACTTGAGAGATAGGATAGTTAAATCTCAAATTATAGTCGCAATTTTAATTTATTGCTAATTATTTGTCTGTTATTATTTGACAGTCACAATTATCTTAACTCCAAATGATTCTAACAGATGTCGATACCTTTCGACTGGGTTGAGTAAGTAATCAATAGATGGCGCTACTATGAATGATTCTAACAGATGTCGATACCTTTCGACTGGGTTGAGTAAGTAATCAATAGATGGCGCTGCTATGGTAAATCTACGAACGTGTCATATAAGCTACATTTTAAGCGGGACTTTTATACCGGGAAAACTCATTCACGCGGGCGGAGCCGCGGGCAAAAGCTAGTAATCTATATATTGAAACCTTTTTAACTTATTCGTTTTGCGACCGAAAGAGTGTCAGTTATAATTTTGTATCGTAGTATTGTACCCTATTATAGTATCAAAATTTGCCTGTGTATTGATTAATACAGTTTACGCAAATGTGATCCTTAAGCGTTAGTATTTACGGTGCATTGTGCAGGTACGAGGCGGCGGGCGGGTGCCCTGCGGAGCGGCGGCTGTACAACACGCACGACTACCACTGCCACCTCTGCGGCATCAAGACCTACCGGAAACGGGTTCGGGCGCTGCCGCTCAAGGTAACCGACCACCAATTTTACATCAAATCTTATTTGCGGAGTATGTGGTACCGCCCGTGTATGTATTTTTTACTGGTGGTAGGTCTCTGATATGTAAGAGTCCGTCTGGGTGGGTACCACCGCAATATCTAGTTCTACCGCCAAGCAACAGTGTGCATGCACTGTTGTGTTTCAGTTTAAAGGACATTGTAGCCAGTGTAACTACAGGACATAATGAGACTTAACATCTTATGTGTCAGGATGACGAGCGCAGTGGAATGCCACACAGTACTTTGTAAGTCAAGGTGCTGGATGGTGTTGCTACTGTTTATGGGTGGTCGTATCGTTTACCATCAGGTGAACGGCATGCTCGTCGCGTCATTCAATGCAACAAAAAAAAAAATATTTCTCCGGTATAAAATGTAGCCTGTATATGTATGGTATGGCAATGTGACCCCACTATACTTGATGGTGAGCGGGGAGGGGTCCAGAAAGTGTCGACAAACTCTGATTATCTCTCGTCAGTCGACACAGTTATGGCGGCCTTTTTGAACCGAATATACACAAGACTGATCCTGGAACGCAGCACACTTACGTGGGCCACTATGACGGGTTTAACACCTTATGTAAGGTGGTTGTTATCCGGGTGGATACAACATAAAATTTATTAAAACAACCGTTACACATGCGTACAAGTCATTGGGCCTCAACGGCTTGACGTTCGCTATATTCGGGCGGAGCTAACTGCAGAGCGCGCTGTGTTCACGTCTGTGTCTACGTCACGATGACGTCGCGCCGAGCTCTCAGTACGCCTGACACGTTGGATGCGCGATACGTCTGTATGTATGCACGAGACGCTACAACACCATACATCGGTACATCAACTAATATCAGGCAATAGTTGTCTTCACCTGACACTCATCATTAAGAAAATTCAACTTGCCGATGAAATCTTCATTTCTTTAAAGACACAAGCACTCCTCTACTATAGAAAGACCTTTTCAAGTAAAATTGTGTTTTTAATTGTATTTTTTTGTTGCAGGAATTCCCATTTTTAGTGCAAAGGCGGACTGAAAATTCTTTACTATTAGAAAACGGTGACTATGCCGTCGTATGTTTAGACTGCTATGAGAGTTTAAGGTGAGAAATGGTTTATTATTAGCTAAATTTTGCTCTAAGTTCTAAGTTTTTCACGGATAAAACTTGCGCATGTTCTTCCTAGGATTTCAAAATATCTCCATACCAAATTTCATCGAAATTGGTTCAGTAGTTCCAGAGATTGCTTCCTACAAACATATAAACTTTACCTTTTTATAATATAGATATGACTTAGGAAAATAATTGCGTGATCCGTGGCTTCATGTATATTTTGCGTATTTCACGACTTCGTAAAAGAGGAAGTAATGTAATATGGTTTTGAGTAAGCACAGTCACAAAGTGTTGATGCGAAGAACATCTCGAATTGGCTAGAAATACGCCACGATATCCTTTTTTGTTCGTTAGCGAGTGTTGTGTCCTACAGTGTATTTTTTTACTGCCTTCGAAGGCAGACAAGCTAACGGTCCCATCTGATGATAAGTGATTACCGTCACCCATGGACGTTCCCAATGGTAAGGGCACAGCCAGGTTGCTGCCCACCGTAAATTTTTTTTTTATATATTTAACATTTCTTTCCTACTGAGTTCTCTTTACCGGCACGCTATGATGGCCGGTTTGACAGATTACAATATTGAAATCATAAAATAGTGCATATTGAGATCGAAATGGTCAGTGATATTTGATCCTGTGTCATGATAGTATTATAAGTATAGGGGTCGAGTGTGAGTGTGAGTGTGAGTGTGAGTGGTGTGCGCAGGACGCAGGCGCAGGACTACGAGCGGCGCGGCGTGCCCGTCGACAAGCGCGAGTACAACTGGCTGCAGCAGCCGCCGCCGCCCGAGGACAGCGCCGACGTCACCATCGCCAGGCTGCCCTCCGGCGACAGGTCCGACAAGCTGGTGAGCATGCATCACTCATTCTTATCATAAGCACTTCTAGACTCTGGGGCTCCTAGCAACCACCTGGAGTCCCCTTCCCGCCAGAGCCGATATGGAATATCAAGGGTCGTATTAATAGACAACTTAATTTCGCTCTGAAGTCCTCGCAGCATTTTAAGATAACTGCTATTCAATAAACCCATATTAACATCAGCTCAAATGACATCATAAGTTACAATATGTGACGGATTTTGATAGCTAATTTTTTAACCCCCGACGAAAAAGCGGGGTGTTATAATGTTTGTGTAACAGCGTTTAATCAGCTGCCAACCCGCTTTTAAAGGGCAGATTAAGTTTGGTTTATTAAACAGTTCAATACATTAAATGTGTACTGAAACGTGAGATTGATTTATTAATATCGCCCTTATTGTCAAATATATGTATGTTTAGATCCCGCAGTCACTGGTGTTGCAGCGCGGCTCGTCGAAGCGCAACAGCCCCAAGCATCACGCGCACACGCACGCACACGCGCACGGCCCCGCGCACGCACACGCGCCCGCGCCCGCACCCGCGCACGCGCACCCACACCCCGCGCCCGACCGCCGCCTCGCCGCGCCAAAGCTAGACAAGCCCGACCAAGGTCAGTGCATCAGATAACATTATGTCTTATGCGTATACATTTACAGATGGAAATTGTTTGTACGTGTTTGTTTACATTTGATTTTTATACTTAGCTCGGCTAAGTGACTCACTGCACCTGATGTTAAGCGAAGTGAAGTCCAAAAAAAAAATGTCAACCGGCAAGGGAAAAGATGATCCCTTAACGGTCGGCACAATTATGCCGTTCTGCGAATTGCTATTGCTGCTAATTAATAAGTTGGTGCGTGGAATCTTGAAAGTTGATTCAAGTAAAATTGCGTGTATGAAACTCATTCAGCTTTTTATGAGATAAACATGTTTTGGACCAATTTGTAAGAGCATGGCGCTTATCATTCTTCGGGAATATTATAAAATTTACGGAAATTGCTTATTGTAGAATTTGTGACGATTTCTCGTGTAATACAAAATACTTGAAGGCCAGAAAATATGATATATTATCGAACTCTAAAATTCTGTATATGAGTACCAAAAGATCATTAGCGCGCAGGTAGCGAAGCAAATTTACCTAATATACGTTAAAGAACGTAGTTCACCACCCAAATCGTAACCGAGATCTCCCCATATACAAATACACGTGTACACAACAAGCAAGCTTTTGCGTGATACACGGACGCACAACCCTCCAATATACATAAATATACATTTCGAAGCGGGTCGAACGGAGTTTAAATAAAATATAAACGCTCATGCCGATGGGTAACCACCTGTGGATCTGCGCCAAGTACTCTCCCTAACAGGGGTGGTCATAAAATAAGCTAGTGTGTTTAGAATAGATTAGTAGATATACAATGTTATGCCTAATAGCGTAGTGTCTCTGAGAGACAGTGGTTTGGCAATCAGGGTGGTATCAGAGTGTGTTTGGTAACGGAATGTGGCTGTAGTAAAATTAGTTATATGAACATATTTTTATGATTGCAAACATTTGTTTGTTTTTGGCTTGGCGTCACTCCCTGGGCGTTGAACCGGTTGTGAGTAAACACAGAATGATCTCCGTATAATTCAAAAGGAATATATTTCTTCCAATACACAGTATTGAGAACAAAAGTCCCTTGGGTTTGATGACTTTGCTCCAAATTTGACCCCATTTACACAAAACACACATACAATGTCTTCCGAATTAAATTTTCAGCCCCGCTATGCAACTTTAGGTAAAATACATTCGCCCATTTCAATTGCACACTGACCTATCTACACACGCGATCTTTGGCCTTCTCGTACCCCAGGGTGGTAATGCGATATCGTCTTAAGTGCAGAGGGTACACTCGAGTCGCCGGCCGCGACCCCACTGCGCCTTCCGCGTCTCACCCCCCACGCTCAGGGTTGCCAAGCGTATTTTATGACAACCTATATTTTTTTTGTATTTTATACTTTTAAATGGTATTCAAGTGTGCGTTTTACGAAGTGGCCGTGGCTTCGATGGGAGAATATTAATGTTACGTTGTGTATTTCAGTATTTGTTTAGGGTCTTAATGTATTACTAAAGTGGTAATCTTGGTACCTCAGACACAACGTGTTGCATAACAGTGTGCGGCCGGACTAAAATAAAGAAATAAAGAATAATTTACTATTTAAAGACTACGTGTATGATTGTTAGTTTCGGTTTAAAAAGATTATATTGTTTGGTAAAGAGATGACAACTTTTTTTTTTATAATCAATAAAATATACGACACCTAGTTTTCAAATCTGTGAGTCCGCGCTTTTATTTTTTCCGAGAAACATGACTATAGCAGAAATCCGATATAAATTATAAGTGAATCACGAAAATTGCCCTCTAAATTATTGCGTTTTTTAATCGCACTTTCAGGGCCTGAACGGTAGTTATTAACAACCATCGACCTTTCCCCCTCACCTCCCCTATTCGACGGCTTTATACCTCCGGTACCACGTCTGCTGTACGTTTTAGCTATAGTGTTGGGGCTTACCGCGTGTAGCTGATGGATACCGGATGTATAGAATGTAACCACTGTTGTGAATATTGGGAAATATTACGTTGACTAATATTGGAAGAACTTTGAGGTTATTTATTATTTATAGATGATTCAAACAACATGATCAGGAGGGGCTTGAGCGGCGTGCGGGAGGCAAAATGCCAGTGGACTTAGAATGTGGCAAATAAACGCAACTCGTAAGACGATGTCGTTTAATTTTGATATTAGTGATTGATCGAGAGACCAATACGTCAGTCACGCGTTAGTCTCTCAACCAATACCAATAAAACGAAACGGTGTTGTGTCGTGTTTTTTGCCACATTCTAAGCACACTGATCTGCCAATCGTTCGGTCGATACGACGCGCCGTCGCTCCACGTGTGCTTCCCCGCGGACACATAGAAGCGATGGGTCAAGTTGTTTGCTAACAGTCTGACTGTAAATATTTACAATCATACTGAGGAATTGTTTTTGGTTTTACCTTATTTTACTTGATACCTGTTTCTGTATACGCCTAGTTTGTGTGTTTATAAAACCCACACAAAATTACGCTGGACTTTTTTTTTTTTGTTGCTTTGAATGACGAGACGAGCATGCCGTTCGCCTGATGGTAAGCGATACGACCATCCATAAACAGTAGCAACACCATCCAGCACCTTGACTTACAAAGTACTGTGTGGCATTCCACTGCGCTCGTCATCCTGAGACATAAGATGTTAAGTCTCATTATGTCCTACATAATGAGATTTAACATATGAGAGACCTACCGGTGGTAGGTCTCTCATTATGTAAGAGGCCGTCTGGATGGGTACCACCGCAATGTCTATTTCTACCGCCAAGCATCAGTGTGCATGCACTGTTGTGTTTCGGTTTGAAGGACATTGTAGCCAGTGTAACTACAGGACATAATGAGACTTAACATCTTATGTCTCAGGATGACGAGCGCAGTGGGATGCCACACAGTACTTTGTAACTCAAGGTGCTGGACGGTGTTGCTACTGTTTATGGGTGGTCGTATCGCTTACCATCAGGCGAACGGCATGCTCGCCTCGTCATTGAATGCCATAAAAAAAAAAAAAAAAAATGTCCAGTAGTTATACTTTTTAGAACTCAAGAATACCTGGTCAATAGCCTCTAGGGCCTTGTTATATGCTATCATTAGGCTAAGGTTTCTATTATGTAACTGTACTGATAAAAAAAAAACGCCATGGTATGGCTAACTTACTTAGTATCTACCTTCACCAAAATCTGTACCAATTGGAAAGAAAAGTTCACCTATCCACCTTAAAATGTTCATTCGAAATTTTCTACGATTGTAAAAATAAACCATGCGCTCAAGGGTGATAATGGCGTGTCCACGGTATGGCGCATGCGACGTTTGCACATAATACGTGCACACAGGAAGTCGGGGATATCATAACATATTGGTATTTCGCATAGATTGTTTTGCGTTCGGTGTAAAATACGAGCGGTAGCGGTTTATTTGAATTTAGAATATCTTAGGAGACATGGTCAGTCAGATTTCTTAAAGGGCTATTTTGATGGATACGAAGATTACTTGTTAAAACCCAGATGGATTATACACGTCGTGTAAAAGTGTTTCATGTATAAGTGGAAATTACCACACATTACAATTAAACCGTATACCATACCTAAACTAAACCATAAATCTTATTATAAGTTACTTTATCTGATTTAATATAACAATATTAACTTAAACATATATACGTTTTCATTTGAAATGGCCTACCCGCAGAGGTTCGGTAGCAAGTAATAGGAAAGAAAAGTCGTTTCTTTTTTACATATTGGATGAATATTTCTATCATAGGGCCCAAAACTCCAATCATCCAACTCCTTTACAATTCTCAATCGCTTTTTCCCATATCGCGCGCCGCCGCCACATATCGAAAGCGCCATGACGCGCAGCATCCCTCGCTTTTGATGTATCCGCCGTTCAAACGGCTTTGTGTCTGCATCTGCCGCTGTGTTGATTTGATTATACATATACTATAAATACCTTTACCGTTATACGTTTGTTAGTTATGTATTTATCAGTCTGACTGGAATTGTAATTATTTAAATACAGAAATGGGGTATTAACCGTTTTGTAATCAACTAATATTCTTATTAGAGTTAAATGAGTAAAATGCAGTGTGGAGACGTAGGTCCCGGGTTCGATGAGGTGAGGTAGGCACTAGGCAAACTCTTAATGTGACGCCTCATAGATCTAATTGTATAGCCATTCACATGTGTTAGCCTTATGTGGACTAATATCGTAGCTACCGTGTATGTATTGTTATGGAATTGGTCCCGCTCACGCTTTTAACTCGCGCCCGGCTCTGCTTGTGGTTAATGACGTGGCAGATAGCCTCTCCTTTGTCACGTGTATGCTGTTCAGCTGGGTGGACGGATACAAGTTTTAGAGTTTATTATTTCGTTGATTTTGTTACGGGTTAAAACAAATTTGGTGTAAGACACTTGCATAATTCCATCGCTCGGTGAAATATAGTGCGTATTGTTGATCTTGTCTAACAATACGTTAACTTTAGCTATAAACAACCTTTCATGAAAAGCATCTAGATGTAACAATCGCGTAATATAAATCCGTACCAGGTTTTAGTAATCAACCCCACAAGATTTAATCGTTTATGGATGACTAGGTGTTTATCGCGGCTTCATCCTCGTGTTAGACCTTTCCCTGAATAAAAGTTCTACCGCGTACTTTTCCGGGGTAATGTAATGCTATTCCTTAAAGCATATGCTATACCGCTACAGGTTATAACTTACACCCCCGCATATCCAGTGTGCACAAGTTCTCCCCGATGCGATTGATCCGCGGCGCCGTGCGCTTTGTGTCTGTCGCCATTGTTCACTACACACGGTAGCTAATGATGGAAGCTTTACTTGTAGTACTATCTGTTGACTAATTATTGATACAGACGCAGGTAGCATTGTCAAGTGGAGTTGGACGTAGTATCGTTGTCATATTGTGGTTTTGATTTGTCGGCGTAAGGCAAACTGACTGGTTGGCTACGATAGCGTCACACTGACATATTTTCTTTTTCTGATAGAATAGGAAGCAAACGAGCAACTAAGCTACCAGATAGTAAGTGATCATTGTTCCTTATAAACATCATCTATCACATTGGTATCATGATTGCGTTAAGTAAAGAAATCGCTTCATATTCTGACTTGGGTACAGTAAATCGCTTGCTCTTATCACTTGGGCATGTAGGAAGTGCTTACCGTAAGCATCGCGTCGGCCGCCCTGTGACGGGATTGATCCGCTTTGTGTATGACGCGTGTTCACTTCGATTACAATATTAATATGTTAGTTATGCTAGTAATTGAATTATTAGGAGGTATGTCTGGTTTGAAAGATTTTATTTGTATAGGTACGGAATACGTATACCGTCTATTTCTAATAATCTATGAAATTTTATTTCAAGCCATGTCCCATATAGTAGAAACGCTATACCTAAAAGAAAACTACAAGGCAATTCTTATTTATGTAAGACTACTTAATGTGGCCGGAGCTACAAGCAATTTGGCTAATAATAATGATCGTTATTCAACACGATTGTTCTCCACCTACACCAAAATTCCAATACCATAATCATTAGAACATTCTAAAGCAATTATAAATAACTCAACAATCCATTGTCATAACAAAACTCAGTATAAACGTACCCCAGATACGGTTACAAAATTAGCTTCGCTCCGACAACGTGCGGCACAATAGGGACGGGAGCGGAGGCGCCTCTCTAGTCGACGACGCGTCAAAGCCCGGATTATTGGAAAGCCATTTGTGGCATTACCGCGCTGCCGAGATGCGGGGATGCGGTCGTGGTCGTAGTGATGGCGGATAGCGAAGCGGAGCTGGAAGCGCAAGTTAGGTTTGGTAGAAGTGTACTTTTTGTTGTTAGATGAATGTCTTTTTTATGATTTTATTAAATTACTAGTTGTTGCCCGCGGCTCCGCCCGCGTGAATGAGTTTTCCCGGGATAAAAGTCCCGTTTTATATTTTCCCGGGATAAAAAGTAGCCTAAGTTACTCCTTATTACATCAGCTAACTGCCAATAAAAGTCCCGTCAAAATCGGTCCAGCCATTTCAGAGATTAGCCGGAACAAACAGACAGACAGACAGACAGATATACAGACAAAAATTGAAAAAAATGTTATTTTGGTGTATGTACCGTATATATATTCATATACATGTAGTAAAAAACGGTTATTTCAATATTACAAACAGACACTCCAATTTTATTTATATGTATAGATGTATAGATAAAAGTGACAGTTTATTAAAGATTATATTCATATTAACAGATTTTAGCATGCATAGAGGCATGAAAATTGTGTAATAATAAAACTCTAGTGCTGCAAATAGAATAAATCTCCATTTCCCGCTCGCAGTATGACCGCACATCGATATTTTTTTCGTCCAACTGAGTTATAGACGTGAGACGTGTCGGTGTGACGAGCGCTTGTTCTGTGAACGCGCGTTATTCGTTGCGCCCCGAGCATTATACCGGGATATCGTTAATTGGCACCCGGGGATTTACTTGGGCGAGACTCTCTTGTTTTTATTTGAGGACTTGACGAACACGTCTTATTACTTCGAGGCGGAAATTAGAGTTTGTATTAGATCCGACAATATTGTGTTTTTTGCAGCACAATATGAAAATATTTTCTTCGGCTTCCATTTACATGAAACTGAAAAAGATCGCTTCAATCACTATCACTATCTAAGTACATTAAATATCAGCTCAAAACATATCATTCGCAGTTTGAAAATCCATTCTTTATAGTCACGAACGCCGAAGCTAATTAGTTCCACACATAAGACACTCATCTACACTCAAAAACCGTCTACGGCTCGGTCTCAACGACACCTCGCTGAATATTCACAACACTGCAGTTTGCTGACGCGACAGGACCCTCCCTACACCCCCAGTGGCACCCTCACCTCCGCCGTCGCGCTCTCGAGCGACAAAGGCGGTGCTCGAGTCGAGTGCCTCTATAGTGGTGGCCTCTCGCAGCCTAGCTGTACGAATGATGATTGGGTAAAGTTTCGAAGGTTTCATGGTTCTACTGGTATATGATGTATGGTAGCTTCGTAATTGAAAAGAATATTTTAGTAGCAAATACTTGATATGTTTTGGGTTTCTGGAGACACTGATATCCCCTTTTCTTCTTAATTATTATTCTTTCCCAATAATAGTAGCGTGTGCATGTTTTTTTTTCAACTGATAACAGTTGATGATACACACATTTTCGAAACTATACTTAGCTAAGAAAAAGAATAGGAACTAGGAGTACTTAAATAGCATGATTGTACGGGTGCTTTACCATGAACACCCATTGTAATGCTAATAGTAATTTATAATATTAGTAGTAGAGTTATGGTTCGAAAGATTAATTATTAACTTACAACAACTTTACATGCATTAACTTTACGAGCTCTTGCCATCTGCACTCCAAAATATAACAAACAAAGCCGATACATTAAACAAATAACACTCCCGATCAAAGCGTAGTGAGAGTCAAGCGAAAGCCGAAAACAAGCTATCAAAGCGACGTCAAAGGCAGACACAATGCGCACAAAAGCGGCGTGCGCCGATCGCCATTACATAAATTCATCAAACGCGATGCCAGACGGATGTATAAAAATAAATGTATGACTGTGCGTCTGGCTGCGAGGCTGTTAATAAAGAGAGGTGGAAGTGGGGGGGGGGGGGGGGGTGAGGGGGTAATAGCGGAGAGACGTGAGGGTGGATCGGACACCGCGGTGGGCGACAATACGCGCAGAGCTGGCGGTTTTTAATATTGCAGTTTTGACGGTAAATGTTTGTGGGGACAATAATATTATTGTATACCTATATAGGTATTCAATAGTTATTTTATATTGATCTCAATTAGCGTTCTTTTTGCGTGAGCACAAGGAAATGAATTATTTTTATTGGGCATTTGAGTGATATAATACTTTGGTTCTATATCCTAAACACTCTAAATAGATTGATAACATTATTAATAAAGGACTAGATTCATTTTAGTTTTGATTTGCGAGTGTTTCTTTTGAGTAACCAGAGATGTGATTTATCTAGATACAAGTATCTGAAATACAGATACAAGATACAAAATACGTATTTAGTATCTTGTATCTAAGATACTTTTTCAATTTTTATTTAGTATATTGTATTTAGATACAATTTTTTAGTATCTTAGTATTTTATAAATACTTAATTTGCTAAGATACTTTTACTAATTATCTATGCATTTTTTACATTAACGGCTCATTTAAGGCCCATATACACGTTGCAAGTTTCTTGCCTGTTGCATACAATTAAATTGAAGCAATATATTACTTGCATGGTTTAATTTTTTTTTATTTTTTTATGGCATTGAATGACGAGCCGAGCATTCCGTTCGCCTGATGGTAAGCGATACGACACCACCCATAAACAGTAGCAACACCATCCAGCACCTTGAGTTACAAAGTACTGTGTGGCATTCCACTGCGCTCGTCATCCTGAAACATAAGATGTTAAGTCTCACTATGTCCTGTAGTTCCACTGGCTCTAATGTCCTTCAAACCGAAACACAACAATGCATGCACACTGCTGCTTGGCGGTAGAAATAGACATTGCGGTGGTACCCACCCAGACGGTCTCTTACATATGAGAGACCTACCACCAGTAAATAACATATATTAACACAATAATCAACCCGTAACATTCTTGATTTGTTTGTGTAAAAAGCATGCTATAATTGGTTAACCAAACATTGTATTCAGCTGGTTTCTGTCTTCTTTTGAAAACATGAGGGCATTGAGTCTTATAATTTTGATTTTCAGTGTGTCTCCTGATTCCTATAAATCTCAATGAACTTTATTAAATCAGCAGAACCTAATTTTAATACTTTTTACTCATATCTTTTAATAAACATAGTAGCTTCTAAAATCTAAAACGTTCAACATTTGATTTTTTTTATGGCATTGTATGACGGACCACCTAGACGGACTCTTACATATGAGAGACCACCACCGCAATGTCTATTTCTACCGCCAAGCAGCAGTTTGCATGCACTGTTGTGTTTCGGTTTGAAGGACATTGTAGCCAGTGTAACTACGGGACATAATGAGACTTAACATCTTATGTCTCAGGATGACGAGCGCAGTGGAATGCCACACAGTACTTTGTAACTCAAGGTGCTGGATGGTGTTGCTACTGTTTATGGTTGGTCGTATCGCTTACCATCAGGCGGACGGCACGCTCGTCTCGTCATTCAAGGCTATAAAAAAATAATTTCAAAAGGTATCTTATTTGAAAAAAGTATTTAGAAGATACGTATTTTGTATCTAGTATTTAGATACCATTTTCAAAAGTATCTTGTATCTGGTATCTCAAATCCTTTATTTACAAGTATCTTGTAACTTGTATTTCAGATACTTTTATGAAGTATCTTGAACATCTCTGTGAGTAACACTAGAATTTCGAGAAATAAATCTGGTATACATCAGTCACTGCAATGGATATAGAATTATTTGTTAAGTCTCGTTAAAAAGTTATGATCGGCAACCCTAGGAACACCACGTTGGGCGTCAATAACGCTCACTCCGCAACGGAGCGAGCTTAATGAAATATTTTTATGATTTCAAAGAATTTTTCAGTTAATAAACGCTGAGTTTTTAATTGTTTGCCTGACCATCTTTATTTTTATAGAATTTATGACGATATTTTATATTTAAGCCGTGTAGGTACAGAGTTAATACAGTTTTCCAGGAAATTGAAATTTGATTAATATTTTCGTATCCCATGTAGCATGATGAGTTTAAGTTATTTGTTCTTATCATGATAAGCTTCTCTTTGTGCATACAACTGTCTTATTATATTCTTTTTAAAATAAGAACAGTGATATAACAGGTCACTCGCCTGATGGTAAGCGCTACACCTGCCCATAAACCGTAGCAATACCACATTTAACATTGAATACAAAGTACTGCATTTTATACAAGCTGGCTTGATGGTGAGCGTCACGCTATCAATGGAAGCACTAACATGTATTTCAATAGATTTATGTAAAACGTACATACACTTTACTTTCATGATTCACTTATATGATCTGAAAATACATAATTGGGCAATTCTCCGAAAAGCAAGGTTTTTGTATAATTAACCTGGTCAACTTTTTTTTTGTACTTTTGCATGGTTTGCCTTATTCATATTAAAGCCATAACTTAAAGAAATATAATGATAGTGAAGGCACTTAAATTGATTCACTAGGTAAGGAGATATAGCTAATTGAAATTTTTCATTAGCAGCTTAATGAGATGAAGACAGAGGAATGAGAAATAAGGCACATATAAATAAGTAAAACATGAAAAAATACTACAAAGCCATGTTTTATTCACCTTTAATTAATAAATTACAATTAGTTATCATCAATTATTAATAATAATTTACTTCAGTCTGTTTATATTTTCAAAATTAGCATTAAATGTAATTCTGCATATAGTAGTAGTTTCTTCAACATAAATTTTCCATCAATTCAATAAAATAAATAAATAAATTTCTCATAACATAATGCACTCACCTTTAATTATTTTTTTTATAAAAATGAGGCTTATTTTATTGAGCATTATATTATGTTTCTATTATACGATTTTTTAAACATGTTTGACAATGTTATGTACTCTTAAACCATGTCATCACAATTAAATAAGAATGATTAATCTGTTCGAGGTTATTAGATAACTTTTTGGTCAAACGTCTCATCATTATAATTTGGCAAGTCCGGTTCATTTGTCATAACATTCTCTTTTCTATCAATATTCTTCTACTTGGCTTCTTCTAATTTCAATGAATTATCTGTGAAAGTGGCAATAGAAGGTTTGACTATTATCAGATAATCAGAATCATTAAGTGCATTTTTTTCAGAATATTCGGCCTATCTCGTTTCCATAATAAGCTAATTTCTCTTGTTGATTCCGCTAATGGTACAACAGCACCTTTTGTATTGCTAGGAGGCAGTGTATAAAAACGTAGATGCTTTGTATGAGGACAGAAAATAGCTTCTTCAACACAGGAATTTTCGCAACAGTTCAATTTTAAAGCGGCAATTACATCTGAATCAAACATCCATACGATTTGCTTTATTTTCATACTACCAGCATAAGCATTAAACTTTTGCAGAAAAATCTTTTTCATACACGTCATATTCTAATACCGTTCTTATTACTACACTATGGACGTTCTGAGAAACAGCCTTCAAAAAGTCGTCAAAGTCAATTATATCCACGAGACACAGCTCGGTCGGCAGCTTGCTTTATCGTAGCTCCAAACCCATCAGGACTCCCCTTTCCGTGGCCTGTTAAACTATAGCTCCATATAATAGTTCGCACAAAATTTGTATAATGAGGAAGTGAAGACATAATATGAAAAAAATATATGTTACGATATTGGTTTGATACCAAATCGGATATAAAATGAATGCATTAAAGGTTTGAGCAGATGTTTTCGGCATGTAGTCCAAAATAGGAACGATATGGGCCCAGACTGCTGAAATATCGTAAGGTGTACATTCGCTAACGGTACAAAACAATTGATGGTCTAAGTTCATCCCCATTTACTTCCCTTTAATAGATAACTGCAGTGTGTAAGGTATTAGATAATAGTATTTTTTTCTGTTTCAGTTCACGTAACGCAAATGACGCTTAACTGAATTTGAACAGGATGCATCTGGTCTATCTTGATTAATGAGTGATACGGCTTTAGGAATATATTTCTCGTTAGATATAATTAAGTCCATGACGATTACACAGCTTCATTCTCCTTATGTTATTGAAAGTGTTCAAGTTGTAGAGTCGCTAGTGACGGAGCTGTTTTCTTATGTTCCTTTTCCTTAAATAGAAAGCCTTGAAATTTTGTCCTCTTTGTTTTCCTTGAATTTTCTATTCTCTTGGTGATATTTCTGAAATACTATGTTGCCTATTATCTTCCCTACGCCTAAGATATCTAGTTTGGTCTTTTTTGTTTTTTGTTTCCATAAATTCTCGTAATTCTTAATTCGGTTATATCTTCTCTCTTCTGCTAACCGCTCTTCAAGATTTTCTTCTCTAGTCTGCTTCCTTGCCTTTGTCATATTCTTATTACAAGAAAAGATAATATTTCAAGGGTTATTAATTGAAATTCTCAATTTTGTTTCAAATTCTAATTTACGTGGCCCCTATTTCATTCATCTGACTTAAATTCGCCAGAGAATTCCAGAATAATTAGGCCCAGATGAGTGAGATTTATGTACTAAAATTCATTTCCTTGCAAATTTTTACAGAGTACACAAGATACAAATGCATCAAAGAATTTTAAAACGAATATGTTATTTGGGACTTTGGTATGGAAAGTACTTCGTTAATGTAAAAGCAATAAAATGAGACCATAAAAATTAGACCACTTGCCTTACAAAAGCCAGAATCGATTGTATAATCGTGTCTATTTCAATATTTACGACACATAGAGACATATTTACTTCACGCCAGCACGGCCACAACTGATACCAAAGCAATGCGCAACCACGACGGCCGATAAGTATTCACAGTTATTGTAGGCAGTTGGCGAAAGCATGAGCCATAGAAATTATGCATGTACGTCTGGACATTTTTAAAACTTCTGTAAATACCATTGGTTCTTACTAATTAATCTACTGTATGTGGTAAATGACGGACACATAGTTTAAGTACTGATCCGGCGACTTTAAAATAATGAAAGGGTTATATATATTTTTTTCTAAGGGTTTAAAATCGTAACTTGGACATTTGGACGCGCCACATTAATTAGATTTTGCATGATTATTATTTTTTTACTAGTAAATTATAATATTATACAAAAAAATATGTATAGGCCTTAATAGACAACTAGTATTAGGGCAATATAAAATATAGAAATAATTAAAAATTATCAAAAAACATACGTTATCAGACGAAAAACCTGTTTTTTTGCAGTTCGGAGAATTGCCCAATTATTAGCATTATATGCAATGCAATGCAATCAGCCCCGTATTATATACTGCCCACTGCTGAACGAACACTGGCCTCCTCTACTACTGAGAGGGGTTAGGCCTTATTCCACCACGCTGGCCTAGTGCGGGTTGGCAGACTTCACATACCCTCGAAATTCTTATGGAAAATTCTCAAGTATGTAGGTTTCCTCACGATGTTTTCCTTCACCGTTAAAGCGAACGATTATTGATAAACAATACACACGTAACTTCGAAAAGTCAGAGGTGTGTGCCCTGGATTTTGAACCTGCGGATATTGTCTCGGCAGACCGTTCCATTCCCAACTAGGCTATCGTATCGCATCGTAGCATTATATAGCTAAATCAAATTCATGTGCTGTTTATGTCAACTTTAACACCAGCCTGAAGTTAGTCTCTTCGCCTGCTCTCTGAAACCCTTAAATCCTGAAAACAATAGACACCGCTCGTGACTAACGGTAGTTGTACATCTCGTAGTATCATACAGGTCGCTTACCAACACACACCACACAGCTCTGCGCATGCGTGGAACCAGCAGGTTATTTGTGGGGGGTAAAGCGTGCCCGTTGCGACGACTTGTTTATTTTCGACATACACGTCCCTCCCCCCTGCGCGCCCTCGCCCCTCTGTCCCGCCGCGCGCCCCCGAGCGAAGTCATTTGTCATGACGCCGCTCTCGGCCAATTTGTACCGTGCCGTTGGCGGTAATGCGTCACGATTCGTATGTCCACGCGGCAATGGGTCTCTTTGCCCATGTATGCGAGAGGGTTGCTGCTTTTGTTGCGATTTTTGTTAATGGTATGGGGAACGGGCTGGTGTTAGTTTTTAATGTATCGGCATTATTTTTATTAAACGAAAAGCAATGATGGGTCAACAGGATTTGTAGAAGACTATCATGTCGTTTTGACAGGTCGCTTTTGACAGGTCCGTCTGGAAATCTTTAGGGGAGGCCTATGTTCAGCAGTGGACGTCGTGTGGCTGGTGATGATAATGATGATCATGTCGTTAAATCTAGGATGATACTTCAATTATGTTTGTAAATTGCAATTCAGGAAATAGGCTTAAACTTTAGTGACGTAACGTCAAACAAACCAATATTACACTAGGGTGAACAAAAGGCTTGACAACTCAACAGTGGGACAAAATACAGGGCTGATAACTCGCACCCACTAAACAGACGTCCCACCGTGTAACACCCGTCACTCAAAAACCGATCAGGTACATTCTCGGAACCGCGAACTTCCGATCGGTAACAATGTCATGAATTATTGAAGCGGAGACGCCGTGGGAGCGCGGCCCGTGCACTCCGGTCATCGGAGCTGCCCGCCGGAGTCGAGGCGGGGTTGCACGCGATGCTGCCCCGCAAGTGATTTATAACTCGGATACGAGCTGTCGCGGTGACTGGATGGCATCGTAGTAATGTGACTCTCAAGTATGACAGGTATATTGGATATATTAAATAAATAAAATAAAATACTTTATTCATCACGTAGGCGAACATAGTTGCACTTATGATACGTCAAGATACATTAAATTGATTATAGTAATTATTATTAATACCAATAGTCACTTATATAACTACCGATTTTTTTATTGGGAGTAAATACAAATGCTTGAGATTGGAGAATGTGCGTGGAAGTATACATGGGTTATCACCGATTCTGTACTGACTGGTAGAATATGTACGGGTTGTTAGGGATATCTTTGTACATAGTTATTAGTATCACGGCTTCTCTCTTTTCAGGTGTAGATACAGTTGTATCACATTTATGGGTATAAGAACCTTGTTATTTTATGATTTCAACCTTCCGTAAAGTTTACTAATGACACGATACCTGAACATTAATATTTTGACTACAAAACTCACGTGTGAACGAGTCCTTACAACAGTAAAGTAGGGGCAATTAGCCTAAGGACTGTAGTAGGGCACGCGCGTTTGGGGCGTTGCTATGTGGATAATGGGGGGTAGGTAGTGGGGGTGGATAAAGAAAACATCGCAACGCGCTCGTGCCAAAAGGCGCTTGGGTGGTTTACGTGCCGCGCGCATGTATGGCGATTTTTCACTAGCTTACGGGCTTTATTGAGACGTAATGTTGTTGGGAGAATTGGTTGTAACCTCTCTATGATTTTGGTATCGTACGTTTGTGATTTAGTTCGTTTTGCGATCGACTAGTGACTATCGTTGCGTTTGGTTATTTTCGGTTATTTTGGCTTATGTAATTTTCATTATAACAATCTTCACATGTAGTTAGGAGCGCACTAGTGTACCTACTTTTTGACGTGCATATTCCGTCCCATGATATGTAATCCTCCTAGCCAGTTTCGGCCACGGCGGCCGATCTCAACGGAGATCAGCCAGGTACGCAGGAGATATTATAGTGCACAAGTGTGTGCGCAATACACAGGTGCACTCACTATTCCTTCACTCTCATAGTCCGGTGAGACGGCAATCCGACATGACCGGAGAGAGATCAGGCGCAGGACCAACGGCTTTACGTGCTTTCCAAGGCACGGGGGTATCACATCGCCAACTTCCTGACTCCGAGCTGCGACTGAGTAATTTTTAAGATGGAAAACCCAGTCACAATATTTTTGGCTCGACCCGGGATTCGAACCCAGGACCTCAGCGCGCAAATCGTACTCGTAACGCGTACGCAATACAACTACGCCACCGAGGCAGTCACCCATGATATGATAGGTGGCAAGCCTATTGCCATATCGGTCAATATAATTTTCCTTCGAAATAATACACACATACGCACTCACGCCCTTTATCCCCGAAGGGGTAGGCAGACGCGCAACTAGTGCACCTACTTTTCGCCGTGCGTATTCTTGTCCCATGATGTGATAGGGGGCGAGCCTATCGCCATATCGGGCACAAATTCCAGACTCCGGGCTGATACTGAGTAGAAAAACACAATATCACTTTGCCCGACCCGGGGATCGAACCCGAGACCTCAGCTTTGCAGTCGTACCGTAATACAACTACGCCACCATAATAATACCGAAATAATTCAAATGTCATCAAATAAAGTGAACATTTAACGACTGGACGGTAATCGTTTATCAGCTTGTACACTTGCCGATGTCGTCCCCTCGGATTACGGGTATTTATGGGTCAACCCTAGTGGACTAACCCTAAGCGTGTGGACCTTCCGTTTACGACGTCCGACGAGGGAAGCTAATGCGTTATCAAGATTAAGTAAAAAAAAATCTTTACTACCTTTCTCCATTTAGAAACTGTTAAATAAGGGTGGACTGTTATGTTTCTTTCCAACATTTGAAAGGGATAAGGGCATATCTTTAGTTTTCTTTAATAAAATAGGCCGGCAACCGAGCAAGAGGGTCACAGCTGTTGAGACTATTTTTCTAAATTTTGCACACTCTTGTCGTTTTTTGTTTGGCCGGCCGGCCCCAACTTCAAACTCCCCTACGTTCGGACCTACTCAGGGAAACTCCGCCGCACACAAATCAGTCACATCCACAAACAAGTATGTACAGACAGCCACATAAGTAGCTGAACAAATTCAAAATTTCAAACCGCCTATACGCGTTGAGCTCAATTTAAAACCCTTGTTTTTCTTTGTGTGAAGTAAAGTAAATATCTTTTATTATATTTTTGTGAAGAGAAAATGAAAATTGGTAAGAACAGTAAAGTGTAGGGGCGATTTGAAGTTTTGAATTTGTTAAGCTACTTATGTGGCTGACTGTACACTTATCGTATGTATAGCGACACGTGGTTCGTGTGATGTCACTCGGCCCGGCTACAAAGCCGCCGCTCACCGAACATGCCGTCGGTAACCCAATATTTGTTTGGTAGTGCAAATCGCTGCCGGCACTGCGGGTGCATATGGCGGGAGGGAGATGCGGCGCGCGGGGCGGAGGTAGGGTTGTCAAACGTGTAGTACTCGGAAAGCGTTACAAAGTGACCCCACTGCACCTGACAGTAGACAATTATACCGGCCCATTTGCCGCCTATTTGTAGTGTGTAGATGTGTGTTGTGATTTTAAAGATAGTTTCATGATGGTTTTAGTGTTATTAAATGAGTAATTGAAAGCTTACGTGGCAATAAAATTGTAAAATGTAATCGGCGAAATAAAAAATATTATTTGTACCCTAATTTTTATGGATGTATGTATTTTTTTATAATAACAAAAGCGATGGTATCATGTTGGTTTCGTTTGATAAATATTTATTTATTTTATTTTATATGATTCGTATAAAATCTGTAATACATAATGCAAAAGTCATAGTCGTCCTTCCCAACCTCTTCATCATCCAACATCTAGCTACCCTATCTAGGGGAGGGGGGACACTGAGCCGTCTGACTGTAACGAGAGGGTGAGGGGTGGGGGGTGTGTACGTGGTTCGAGTCTCTGATGCCGGCGCTAGGGACGCGAGCCGATGATGCGCGCGATATCCGACAGGAGAGGACGATGTCCGCGCTGACGGTTGATTAATTGGGAATTCGGCGGATTCATTTGTCTAATACGTATTATCACTATTAGGTCTGGGATATCAGACAGGAGAGCACGATGTCCGCGCTGACGGCTGATTAATTGGGGATTCGGCGAATGCATTTGTAATATGTATTATCACTATTAGATCTCTCTGGTCTATGTAATAATATAATACTCTCTGGGCATTACGAGATTTAACATCTTATGTCTCAGGGTGACGAGGGCAGTGGAGTGCCACGCAGTATTTTGTATATCTAAGTTCTATATGGTGTTGCTACTGTTTATGCGCGGTCGTATCGCTTACCATCAGGCGAGCGGCATGCTCGTCTTGTTAAATTCAATAAAAAAGCTAATACAAAAGCCTCTATCTCGTCTAGATTTTGAATGACTTCTTTTTAAGAATTCCAAGATGCGTAGAGTTCCTCACGTCGTTTTACTTGTTTGAAATGAATGATTATCAAGAAATCTATGCTAATTAGAGAAGTCACTAGTGTCCAACCAGAGATGTCCAGTCCATTCACCGTGTCTATTCCCAGGATAAAAAAACTAAAAAACACGCTTTATAGAAAATTCAGCTAAAAAATAAAAAAAGTTTTTATAAATTAGAATTAAGAATAGTGTAAATAAGAAAATAATTATATTATAGTAATAAAAGCGTGTTAAAAATAGACTATATTATGTTTATCCAGGTCTGCCAATCTGGTCCACCTGTATATCAAATTTCATTCAAATCCACTCAGTTGTTTCTGGGTTTATTTCTAACACCCAGACATATTAATTTTCGCATATATAATATTCATCACTCTATTTCACGGGATACTTTTGGAAGGAATTTGCCGCCTTAAGTAATGCGTCAATGGACAGACAATCCTTAGACTGGGTTTTCCAACTGTGGTTAGGGTAATCCTCGGTATTATTAGCTGGACGCGCTCGCAGCGCCTCACGTTTGGCACACTCGCAGCTCTGTGATGATCGTCGACGTCCAGCTTAATAAGATCCGGAGAAAAAGATAACCACGGTTGAAAAAACGGGGCCTTAGGCTGGTGTTGTTAGGTTTCTTTGTAAATACCTCACATTTCGTTCCGTACGATGAATTAATAAACTTGGCAAGTCGTCAAGAATGCTGCTGGGGAGGTCGTCGGTGTTGCTCGAGCGTTGAATCCGCTCGGGTGAGGGGGCGGCGCCGGGTGACACTCTGAGTGAGAGCCGAGGGCGGGTAGCGGGGCGAATTGTAGACCGATTTGTTATTATTATTCATGTAAAAGAATAGTATCTTAATTTTCTTAAATAAATATTGCAAATGTGGTTAGTTAAATTATTTTTTCTATATTGTGTCATTTTGCAGAAACTATCACTGCTGTGGCGAGTGTTATCGCTAAAACAGCTACGTCAAATCCACGAAAGAAAGTGAATAGCTCTCTACTTTCAATTTTAAAATTATTTATTCATAAAAAAGGAATCAGAAAAAATATCGTACCAGCTTACACCATACCTTGTCCCCGGCGCACCGCCGCATGCCAGAGGTCGTAACTCCGCCGCACCGGCTCGGAAACACGCCCGACACTCGGCTCCAAATGGACATGTCATCACGTCGTACTACCCTAGCACAAGCACCCAATCCACTCTCAGCTCTACATCAAATAGTTATACAGTTGAGATTTGTATACATAAGCTACGGGCTCGAAATGGCCACGTGTCGTCACGCAAAGTGCTCGACGGTGAATGTGAGGGATTTTCAACTGTATCCATGTAGAAATAAGGTTGTGTGTTAAAGGGGCGGATCGGCAGTTATATCGGGTTACAGTATCAAGACGTTATAGCCGCGGCACCCCCTCTTTACGAGCGCTTAATCCCCAAGCCGGCATAGTGGTTTCGTTTGTTGCCATTGTCGGATACGACACGACAAAGCTTATGTCATTACACAATTCGCTATGTAGAGTTTCATCCAATAATACACCCCTAAAAGAGAGGTTAAGAAGAGATTAATGCGAAGTAATTTGAGGTTTACAAAGGAAGCAATCACTACGCAGTTTTTATTACCATCAGGTGAACCGTATGCTCGTTTGCCCCCTATATCATAGAAAAAATATATCTAAATCTCGATTTTTGAGAAGCTCGTTGAGCCGTCAACCAAATGTGTTTCAAACTGCAATACGTTGCCTGAAAGAATGTCTTTACGATTACTATAATTTGAAAAAATACGCGAGTACCCAACTAAAACATGAAATGTCACAGGCTTAAAATATTGTAATCTGCATATAATATCATGTTCCTCGTCTGCTTATTAAGAAATCAGAACTCCGTAACTCATACTAACAACACGTGATACTGGATCAGAACTATGTTTCAAGTATAATAACAAATATTCCCGTGGTACAACGAACCCGCGCGCCGGCAGTACGCATGCGCGGCGGCAATGCGGCCCGGCGCGGCGTCGAGGGGCGCGGGCCGCCACTCTGTTGCCCCTATATACCCACTATAACAGATTACTACTGCGAGGAGCAGCTACCAGTGTACTGACTCACTGGCTTGTCACTCGCGAAGATTGCGTTGATGGCAAGTGAGAACGTACACAATCTGTAAAACCCATAGTGGCCTGCGTGTATTTCAAACAGGCCGGCATAATTGTTTCGACTGGCGAGGGATGATCATCTCTTGTCAATCAACATTATCTGGACCCTATTTCGCTAACCATCAGGTGCAGTAGGGTCACTTAGCCGTGCCCGTAAAAATGAGGGTATGTTTAAGGGGCATTGTTATAAAGACACGTGCCATAATATTAGAGGAATTGTTAAGAGGTAAACTATATCTCGCTTAACTCTTTAAAACATTTTCTATCGGTCTCGGAAGATGATATTCAATGACAGCCTTTAATAACCGTAGCGACCCTCGAAAGACTTTACTTGGTTTTTATTTTTCCCAGGCCGTACTGCAATTTGTGTGCTTTTTGGAAACGATACACCAAAGCATTTCCGTGGGATATTGGTACGACGACGCATAACCAATCACTTGTGTAAATAGGATGAAGGCTACTGATATTTATTTTAGCTACATCTGTCGGTACTGCCGTGAACTACTATCATAGAAAACTAGAATTCATTTGAACTCTACATCCACTTGGTAAGAAACGCGCGCGTCAACAATTTTTCATTACGCGAAGTTATTTCTCAAAGTCGCGCCATCTTGGTCCGATGTGAAAGAATTTGTATTAATTTAACATCTTGTGTACGTAACTGGGGTCTGTTTGTAACTTCGAACAAACCGATGAACAAAGTCTTGTACAACGTCTATGTCGGTTTTAAGTTTTGTGCGCAAGAAAAGTTTGTATTTTATCAACTTGCTTTTTATAAACGGCGATAGTCTAGTTGGGAGTGGAACGGACTGCCGAGACGAATATCCGCAGGCTCAAAACCCAAGGGCACGCACCTCTGACTTTTCCAAAAAGTTATGTGTGTGTTCTTTGTGAATTATCGCTCGCTTTAACGGTGAAGGAAACCATCGTGAGAAAACCTGCATATCTGAGAAGTTCTCTATAAGAATTTCGAAGGTATGTGAAGTCTGCCAACCCGCACTAGGCCAGTGTGGTAGACTAAGGCCTAAACCCTCTCAGTAGTAGAGGAGTCTCGTGCTTAGCAGTGGGCAGTATATAATACAGGGCTGGTATGATGATGATGATGATAGTGCTATTAATATTGTGGTATAATCGCGGTTGATAATGTCTAGGGTTTTAAATTTGCGAGTCCTCCTATTTCCTAATGAGCTCAGCGACTGTTGCTTGGTTACGGGGGCTGTCGGCGTTTCTTCTATCTCGAAGGGTGCACAGTTTTCAATAATATACTAAGCTCGTGCTTGTCGATTCCAGTGAGGGTTGGTAGATGTGTTACTGCATTGCTACAATGGTACGCCGAGTTCGTAACGCTCCATTGGTGGATATCAATTAAACAGGGATTTTTATCCGCTTTGTAGAGGCCCGACGGTACCGGTGGCGTTATTTGGTTTTTCTATTCGGTATCAGTCCGGAGCTATCACATTATGGGACGGACTGTACACGGTGAAAAGTGTCCGCCTCTTGCTACCACCTCGGGGATGAAAGGCGTGCGTGTTGTTTGTGGATATGAAGAGAGAAGCCCGCTTTTTATCAGGCCGGGCGACGACAACTATTATGTCGAGCCGCGTATGTATGGCTGAGAATCTACTAGACCTGGATAATTGCGTGAGCTCATGTTATTTAACTAAACATTAGTAATGAAATAAAATCTCGTGAATAAAATAGTAATGAATTAAAATTTGTACTGTTTAATCGTGCCTCCACTTTGTACGACTAATGTTACATTAACATGCAACACTTTATAAACAACGTATTTAACCACCCTTGCCTCCCCGCTGACAATTAATTTTGATACAAACGCAGCTGTCACCGGTGACAGGTGACGCGTGACAGTTGACAGATGACGCGGGACATGGCGCGTGACGTCACGCTCGGCGACGCGTTGCCGGGGTCGAGCGTGACCGTGCATACGCAGTGCTGGTTTACCCGAACTATCTACAATTTAATCTTTGACGCCTGACGGTCGTTCGTTTAAGCGATGTATAATGTTGGGGCTCGTGTTTATTTTTGTACTTGTTTTTATAACCACGGTATACGTGGTAAAAACCGTAGTGGCTCTTTGAAAATTCATATATTGTGTCTCATTCCGGCGTTTGTTGGTGTTTGCATACAGTAGAGTAGAATGATATTATTATAGCTACTGCATAGGGACGCTACACTGCCATTCTCAATATATATTAGCAATGAATCTGCCCGTTGCAGAGCGGCGCACTCGCTTATAAATAGTAGTAACGCCATTCAAGTACAACTTTCGTTTATCAAGTCATGCATGGCAATGCACTACGTTCGTAGTCCTCTCCCATTAGATTTTAAGTCTCGTTATGTACGTTAATTTCACTGGCTATAACAGCCTTCACTCAGAACCGTGTTAACACTTTGCACTCTGTTTCTAAACGAGATCGGTAGAGAATGGTACTTAGAGACCAATAAATTATATCTGAAACTGAATGGGTTACTAAGCCAAATATAACTCAATTTGGGCCAATGCGAGGACCATTTTCGCACAGAAGCCACGTTAGCGAACCCTCTAGTCCCCCGGAGTAATTAATCGTGGCACACACCTGTCACCGTCAGCGTGACACGTGACATGTGACGTCACTCCGCCTAGCCGTGACAAAGCGAGCGTCTCGCGCAGTTGACGCGAGACGAGCGAGATTGGCCCCCCGACTTCGATGTAGTGTGGATTTTGGTCGGATATATAGTTCGAGATTTGAATGTAAGGGAGTTGAGAAGGTCCCTATTTCTGATTCTATAATTTGTTGTTTAGTTTGGTTGCGGCTGGCGGTGTACTTAGCCTATGAATCATGAAGGCTTGTTTTCTATTTCGAAGTGGAGATCAGATCATGTTTTAAGTATGAAAAAAAAAATACACACGAACCTTAGTCACATTTAGTTTGACACAACAATGTATAAAAATAAGCTTAGCGCTTTGTATCGCCCGTAGCGAATAATCAGAAAAGTATTCCAAAAAATATCCTTAAATACGGTTTCGAGATTTGTCCTAATCAGCGCCATGGGACGTTACAAAAGGCCGTCAAGTAGAACAAGGGTGAGGAGTGGGGGGTACAGTCTGAGCGAGCTCTGTCGGGCAAGTTTATTTAATGCGGCCCCCGGTCCGGGACTAATGAAATTATACCGTGCCCCGTGGACTGCGCACGACGTATTTGGGTGGCCCGGCTCGGGAGATAATTTTAATTGCATTATTAGGGGCTGTATTATTATAGTACTACGTTAGCGGTATCGAGACGAGTGTAGGGTGTTTTTTTTACTATTGAATGAGGGTACGTCGCGTGATGGTAAGCGCTATGTGTGCCCAAATGCAATGGCAATACCCGAAGTTCTTGTAGTGTATGATGACTGAAGACGAAGAGGAGGTGCAGTCAGTCATTAAATACAAGCTTTTGCTCCCGGCTTTACATGTGCGATTTCTATATGAAAAAAATAAATATATAGCCAAAGTTATTCAATGTCTTCACTAGAATGATTACAATTTATTTAATAATACAACAAACTATCCCCTATAAACTTTACAATATTATTATACATTTGCCCGCTATCCGGTACCCACTCTGTCCCACGCCTGAAGGCAGTCCGTGTCCCGTTTTTTCTTCCCATCTCGGTCCCGTAAATACGTTTAGTCAGCGGGAATGTTTTTCTCGGGTTTCGCTTTGACGCACATTTTAATTGGCTCGCTGCGAAATGTTATTATCGGTTATGATAATACGGGTTATTTTTGGATATTTTTTAATAATAATGCTCGGTATGATTGCGTATTTTTAAAGTATGTTTGTGTTATACGTATGTATAACTATTATTTCACGTTGACGTTCGCAGTGTAGTGCATTGTAATTCAACGTTTGGGTGGTTTTGCTCCTGTTTTCATCAGTGTTTCATAAGAAGTGGGACATGTGATGTCTATTTGATAAATGTCTCTATGGTTCAATTGCATTTCATATTTTTGAGAAATCTCTAACAAAACACGCCTTTCGAATCAACTGAATACGCCTCAAGTTTAACTCGTATAAGTGATTTTCCATAAAACAAATGTTTAATAAATATGCTTGACTGACGTCAATCATTGCAGGGGATTCAGGTAGAAGAAAACACATTAAATATTCACACAATTTGTTAATCCAAGCTTTCGTGCAACAGTCAATACGTATTTTTTCTTCATTTTATTTATTTATTTTATTTTATTAGGAAAACAAACAAGTGTACAGATATATAACAAATAAAATTACTTTAAGATTAGGTTAGTGTACACTCCACTACGTTTTCACGGATTACTTATAGTACATAACATAAATTCATAAAGGTACAGTAAAAAATAATAAAACAGTATAAGCACATGCGCCTTACGTGTTTTGGTGCGTCATTAAAGCATCTGTAATTTGTTTTTTAAATACATAATTTCTTACAGCGAATATATCTATGTTAGTAAAATATTCATTATAGATTTTAGCAAGTCTATGAAGGGGCGCACGTTCACCCGCATTTGTACGACACGTAGTTGTAGCAAAGAGCGGGTATACGCGCGCTTCTCGTCTTATTATAGTCCTAGGTACAACATAGAATATATTATTAACTAATTCTGGACAATCAAATTTATTATGTATTAATCCATGGAGCATCATTGCCTGGAGCAACAAGCGTCTTGATTTCAGAGTTAATAATCTATGCTTTGCGAGTGAATCTTCATATGGTATAATATTATGTCTCTTATTATAGCATTTATATTGCAGGGTTCTAACGAATTTCCGTTGAATTTTCTCAATTTTCAGATCGTATTTAGCATAATATGGATCCCATATCATACATGCGTATTCCACCTGTGGGCGTACCAGAGAGTTGAAAAGATAACGATAGGTGTTTTCGTGTTTAAAGTCTGATGATGCTCTCATAACAAGGTTATACATTTGGAACGCTTTGGCCACTATTTTATCTACGTGTAAATTTAAATGTAATTTGCCGTCTAGAAGGACGCCGAGGTCGCAAATTTGGGTATCCCTAATTAATATTTCATTACATAACGAGTAATCGAAATTCATATTTTTTTTATTCTTTGTGAAACTAACATATTTACATTTACTAATACTTAATTTAAGATTATTTTTATCACAATAGTCAGATAGTCTATCTAAATCATTTTGCAAGAGTCGGCTGTCGTCTAGAGATTTAATGGTTCTAAACACCTTGAGGTCATCTGCGTATAATAAAAATCTGCTGTTATGAAAGCAGTTAATAATATCATTTATGTAAATGATAAATAATAACGGACCTAATATCGATCCCTGTGGGACACCAGACGTAGCCAGGAACGAATCGGAATGGAATCCATTACACACCACAGTTTGAATTCGGTTGCTAATATAGGATTGAAACCAACGTAATAAGTCCCCTTTGATACCATTATATGAGATCTTGCTTAAAAGAATTTTATGATCGACTCGGTCGAAGGCCTTTTTAAAGTCAGTGTAAATAACATCTGTTTGGGATCTAGTATCCATATTTTTAAATAAATAGTTTGTAAAAATAATTAAATTAGTCGTAGTAGATTTTTGTTTGACAAAACCGTGTTGTTCGGGTATAATATTATGTCTGAAGAATGGATAAATTGCCTGATGGATAAGTTTTTCAAATAATTTAGCCAGACTACATAGAAGAGAGATAGGACGGTAGTTTTCTACATTTTGTCTGGAACCTCCTTTATGGATGGGAATAATATTTGATTTTTTCCAAATACTAGGAAATGTACCAGCACGGATACATTTGTTAAATATAATAAATAACGGGTTACATATTGTTGCTGCAGACCATTTAAGGAAACAGGGAGGAATTCCATCAGGCCCCGGGCCCTTCGTTACATCCAGCAATTGTAATTGCTTGCGAATCAAAGGAAGGCTCAGATGTACAGTTGAAAGCGAGGTATTGTTATCACTTGAATTAACATTATCAGGGCGCCAATCGGGTGATAAGTGAGTGGGTTCGTAGACAGACTGGAAGAATGAGGAAAAGTGGTTGCATATCTCTGAGAGGTCACTCGAAGATTCATTTTTGTAGAACATACACGTTGGTATGCCAGACTTACGTTGACGATTGGCTATATATGTCCAGAAATACTTAACATTTTTAGGAATGGCATCTTCAACATTATCCATATAGCGCATTGAAACAAAATCTCAAATTGTCCCGTGCTTCATATGCGACGTGGCGACACTCGTCGAAGCATGCAACTTTGTCGCGGCGCACGGGCGGCGCTCACTGCGAGTTATTCAACTTTCCGACGCGTTGCACGTCGCCCTGTGTTCGACGACACGGTGGGGACAATACCACACTGCTACTTGTCGATACCCATCAGTTATATCAATCCACACTTATATTATTTAACTTATATAAATTCGAAAGTAACTGTCTATTTAACAACTGAACCACTGAACCAATTTCAATGAAATTTGGTATAGTGATAGTTTGAAACCCTGGGCAGGAGGAGGCTAATTTCTTTCCACTGCATTAGTTAAAGTTCGTTATCGAAACAATACTATTCCGTTTTTAAATTCTAATTCTGTGTTTATGTTTAATCTAATTTTTTCTAGGTTCTGCTCGCGTTGAAGTCTTTTCTTGGTATAAAGTCCAATTATAGGTAGACACTTTCCGGAACAAAAAGTATAAATTCAGGATAGTACCTAATAATTGCTATGCTAATTTGAATCTTAAAACATTATGCATAAACCTACCCTTTTATAGAGCAAAACACGGTTGATACAACTCGTCGGAATATTTAATATATTTAATATAGTTTAAATTTTTACTTTATACAAAACAGTTAAAATTTCAGTAGATAATATTTCCTGACTGAATACTAAAATCGTGCTATACTATTATTATGCTACAGTCGTAATTCATCGTATCTGCACATCGTCACTTCTCTAACACGGCAGTGGGTGGCGAGGGCGGTGCAAAGGGGTGGAACGAGGTGCGGGGGGTTCAAAGTTTCCTGGTGATTAGCAAACGAGTAGCTCGTCACTCGCTACCTACTTGTTTACCATTCAACGTGTCCGGGACACGAGACACGGATGCGGATAATGCGGATAGATTCAAATTAATGGGATATTAAACCGCCGCCCATGGTGGGAAAGGAAGGTAGCTACATTTTTTTATAAGGCGTTAGCCTCTTCGTGGCACTGGCTGATTTATCATAAAACATAGTATAATTAATGGGCATTATGAGAACATCTAATGTCTCATGGTGACGAGCGCAGTAGAGCGCCACGGCAGTACTTTGCAATCCAAAGTTCTGTATGGTGTTGCTACTGTTTATGGGCGGTTGTATCGCTTGTCATAAGGCAAATGGCATGCTCGTGTCGTCATTCAGTAGCAATGAAAAAAAAGACATTTCCGAGACGTGCGCAAGCGGATTTTACTGCTGATATGGACAATTATATTTATGTGGTGTTTATGGTGAGAGTACATTTTCACCTCTATTTAGAGTGTATTAGCTCAAATTTGCCTCGCTACAATTATGCATTACACTGATGTGTTTATTGTTCCACACCGTTGCACACCGGATTTATCCGCATCCATCCGAATGTGGATATTAATCCCAGCACTACTGCTAAATTATACGGTCAGTTTGCACAGAGGTGACGCGGTCACCTGCACCGCGCGCGGTGTTATTGTTGTACACGCAACACTATGTGGTTATACATCTTTGTGTGTAGACCTTACTTGATGAACTTGTGACGTCATTGGGTAACTGTAAAGGGTGATGCGTACAATAATAGTGTTATATTACTGTCTCATAGGTAACATTTCTCACAAGGGTTAGATGTTTTTTGCGATACTGGTCTGATGTTCAATGTTCTATGCCCTTTCCAGGATCTCCATACCAAATTTCATAGAAATCAGTTTAATAGTTTCGGAGATGTGCGCTAACAAACAGACAGAAAAGAATTATAAAAAAAGGGTGATTTGTGTTCTATTAACCTTTCAATATTACCGCTCTATTATGTCTATAGATAGATTGAAAATAAAATTAGTGTAGGTACAAAAACCGCACTAGTTGTACCCCTAACCCGTTTGGTAGACAAACGCGTCGGGTTATGTGTTTGGTAATACCCGTGGGCGCTGTACGGTCCGCACAACAATTGTGGGGGTGGTTTGTGTCATGTACGGTCCTCGATGTAGACGCGACGGCACGCGATGACTGCCGTGCGAGCTAGGCGAGGGATAGAAGTGGCATGTTTATTCAGAAGGTAGTGCGGTAACGCGTCTGGCGAATTGGATGCATTCATAACCCTCCGGACGATTAAGTGGACGATAGCCTAGTTGGGAATGGAACGGTCTGCCGAGACAATGTCCGCAGGCTCAAAACCCAAGGCACACACCTCTGACTGTTGGAAGTTACGTGTGTATTATTTATCAATTATTATCGTTCGCTTTAACGGCGAAGGAAAACATCATGAGGAAAACTACATACTTGAGAATTCTCCATAAGAATAACGAGGGTTTGTGAAGTCTGCCAACCCGGCCAGCGTGGTGGATTAAGGCCTAAACCCTCTCAGTAGTAGAGGAGGCCCGTGCTCAGCAGTGGGCAGTATGTAATACAGGCCTGATTGCATTGCATAACCCTTCGGAACCGCCCCACATGCGTTAAAGCTGTCGACCGCGCGTTTTAGTCGGTATGCCGGCATAAAATTGGTTAGGGAAACCAGAGGTCATTAAGATGACATCTGGGTCGGTAAACCGTCCATTTTTCCGCTCCTCCGATTCCAGGAAGGTCTCCATAAGATGATTTTTTTCGGGGGGCACAAAAATGTTTATTCAGATGGTCTAAAGTAGTGGTACGGTCAGCACAACAATCGCGGGGGTGATGTGTGACGTATGTCAATGTGATTGCCGAAGACTTGTTAAGGGATAGAAGTGGCGTGTTCATTAGAAAGGTCTTAGAAGATAGTGGCACCGTCCGCATAACAACGGTGTTGTGACGTGTGTCGGGTGGTGACGCGCGATGACTGCCGTGATTTGGGCTAGTACGAGATAAAATTTACAACGGGTTACTATACTGGCAGGTCGCGTGCGAGTCCGACACTGGAAACAGCAAACAAGACCCTAAAGTCAATTAACGGTCTCAGTCTTATATGACTACTTCTAACAGCCTTTGTCGTGCGGAGTGCCTAAGAGAGGATATCATGTACGCCGCGGAATACACATAATAAAGAAATATTATTAGAAAAAGCTCTTGATTTTATTGACTCTACAACGGTACAAAAATATTTTGTATTGAATTTATTTGATTTTCTTATAAATATAAAAATACTTATGATCGTTTCTTTTGTTTCAGGTAAGTCCTCAAACCTCAGATTGATTGGGTTCTTGTAAGTAAACATAAAAGTGTTTTTTTTTCATATTCTCTTTACTTACATAATTTTATGTAAATTATATATCCCGATAAATATTTGCGTTGAGATTGTGTCTCTGCATGTTTCGGTTTAAAATGCTTTAAAAGTTATGCTGTGCACTGCCATTATTTATCAGATACCTAAAGCAGTAACATTCTTAATCAGTCTCGGGGCCTGTTTCATATGTTTCAAGTAAAATTTATTTGACAGTTATCGTATTAAACAGCTTATTTAGATAGTATTTTTATTACCTATGCATTTATGTGATGATTATTTACTCAATTTGCGAAATAGGTCCTAAACCTTTAAAAAAAAACAACCTTGCCGACTCTACTACTACTAAAGTCTATATTTTGTGCACGGCGCATGCGTGCACCCCGGTGGTTTGATAACAAGCTATCGTGTCTGCTCTCTCGGCTCGACCGTCGACACTACTCTCTGCTCTCCAGTGCGCCCCCACACTCCGCCCACATCGATATGCACTGCACTACTGCTCGGGGCTCGGTGGCTTTACCACTAGGGTTGCTAGTAGCTTTAAAAACCGTAGTGTAATGGTATTTTGTCGGGAACTTGACGGTTTTAAGTTACCCGGGTGTTAGGGATGGGGCAAGTCGATAAATTGATGATTAAGCGGCTAATGTGACTAATAAACAGATAAGTTTGTAAGTTCTTCGTAGAGAGTAAATGGCCCCATTCTGAAAATAACATACAAATAACATAAAATACAAATTTGAGTTATGCTCGAACAACTTAGCTTAGTATATTTCTACTTGGATTTTTTTCCGAGAAACGACTTCGACCCTCCAGCAAAAGTTATCGATTACATTCTGCTTATTACATGTTGGCGTAGTATAAAGGCACATGTTTGTTAAATATGAATCATGCTAGTCACCTTACTGCCGATTGTCGACATTTTAAAGCCATTAATACCTCACCTATGTCGATACAACGGGGTACAACACTAGCGGCACGCGCGGTACATTACGTCGCGTCGTCGCGGCTCCTTACTGTAGATTATTGGCAACACGAGTGATGGAACGCATTCTTGGTATCGATGTGTATTTACTTTGCATTATGAATAGTTTCGTAACATCGTATTATGTAAAATTTTAGGGTGGTTAAGTAATATAGTCTCACTGGAAAGGAGAGATTTGAAAAAAAAAAAATTAAACGTCATTTAAAGTAACTAATAGAATGTTAAATATATAAAGATTTTAAATAACTGCTAAAAACAAGTATATTTCGTGATTTAAAAATGTAGATAATAAATAATAAATCGAAGTTTTACGTCAATGATATTTTTCTGAAGTCCAGGATAAAGACGCGTTGACATGCAGCTGGTAATAAATCATACTTACGTGAATTATCACTCTCGGAACACAACTATATTTGACTAATAAACATCGATATCTATGTGAAACCAAACTCGTTCCTAACACTACGATTCGCCGAAACGAGTGGTAATTTGGCGCAAAACTTCATCCGGTTTACAATATCAACCGAGCAACAGTTGCGAGTGCGTCCGCCGCGCCGCGCGAGTGGGCGGAAGTGGCGGCGCTGGGCGGAATGGCGGACGCGGTGAAGTGGCGAATTTACACTGACTTACTGAGCACCAGTATATACATTATTCTTATGAATTGGCATAATGACTACTGAATTTGATGGTGTGTTTGTAGACTCTAGGTTTTTATGGAAGTGATTAGAGACGTGATTGTTGTTAAAAGCAATCATTACGCCGCGCGGGTTAGGAGTATTATAATAAGTATATTATTAAGTGATGGTTACTGTTTTTTCTCACGCGTATGGTGGTCGCTACAGGAGCTGGGCAAATTGGTGTCACGAAATCAGTATGGAATTTGATTAATAAATCTAATGTGGCAATATCTCCTTGAATTGTCATGTTATGGTACGGAAATGTACTTGGTCGGGCGTTTGTGCAATCTTTCTCTACCTTGTAGTGGGTAATTTATGCGTGAGTTGAAGTGATTTTGTTCTGTTGTGAATGCCGATAATTTTATTTCATTGAATTTTTATACCTCCTTTCATTATACATCATTAATATAATATACTAGCGACCTGTGCCAGCTTCTCTTCGGTAGCAGGACTTAATATGCTTTTTTCTTCTGCCGTACCTAGTATCTGTTTTAGCGCGCTTCATTTTCCGGGATAAAAGACCCGCTATATATTTTCCCGGGATAAAAAGTAGCCTATGTTCTTCTCAGGATTTCAAACTATTTCCATACCAAATTTCATCGAAATCGGTTCAGTGGTTTGGCCCTGACTAATCCGCAAGCGTGAAAAAGTTTTCCGGGATAAAAGACCCGCTTTGTATTTTTCCGGGATAAAAAGTAGCCTAAAACCTTCCCTGGGTTCCAAACTATCTCCATACCAAATTTTATCAAAATCCGTTCTGAAGTTTTTGAGTTAATCGCGTTCAGACAGACAGGCGCGGCTGGTGGACTTTGTTTTATAATATGTAAGGATGTCTAAGTATGCAACACGAATCAGCTTTTGCTTTTTAAAGTCTCTGCCTACTCAATAAACATAACAGTAGCTGTGCATGAATATTGGGAGTTACTTTTGGGCAAAAAATACCGAGTAATATTTAAAATTTTCGCGTAACAACTGTTGCAAGCCGGCGGGTGGGGTGGGGCGGACCGGGCAGAATTAGGCGGAAGGAGCGGAGGAGGCGAAGTGGCGATATTGAATCGCGGGCGGATTTGCACCGTTTTCCGGCAACAAGCCCGTGTTGCGAGCGTGTTATTATGTTTGTTATAATATTGATTTTTATTTATTTCGTCGGAGCGGTTTATTAAAAACCGTATACGGGTGTGTCAATACGAATGGAAGTTCCACAATATATCGGATATTTAACGTACAATAAAACGCTATTCATTTGTTAATATTTAGACTTAACGATGTTGATAGTAGAAATTAGACACTCGCTTGAGGATATTGTCACGAGTTACAAGTAGCTGCAAAATAGGGGTCGCAATACCGGACCACTTGTTCAATACCGGTATTTTCGGTACGGACCTCAGATGAATCCCGGTATACCGGTATTTTCGGTATTTCCGGGATTTGAAGAAATTGTAGGTACTATACATTTAAATTAGTAATTAAATAGCGACAAGCTTGTTTAAAACGTATTCAGGAAAGAACGCATGGTTAGACTGGTTTCCGGTAACCCTTGTCGAGGTTTATACGCTGAAGTTGGGCAGTCCATGGTCTTATACGGTTGTCCCGTCTGGGCCGAGTAGTCCCTAACTGCTCGATCCGACGCTCTTCTGCGTAAGACGCAGCGTTTGATAGCGCAGCGACTCATCAGTGATTATTGCACAGTCTCCCACGAGGCGGTCTGTGTCTTTGCCGGTACTCTGCCATGAGAATTGGATGCCAAACATCTCTCGTTAGTATTCTTCTGGCGTGAAGAAGCATCCCGTCTCGGGCGGAGACTGGCCCCGAGGGAGGTTACAGCCCAATTGATCTCCATCGGCAGTGCCTGCGTGGAGGAGTGGCATACCAGGCTGGATAGCACGAGTGCAGGCTTAAGGAAAGTCGCGACAATGCGAGTTGCAATCTGTCTTCTTAAGCTGGCTTGACGGGTGCCACGGTACACCGACATTCCGTCTGACACAGATGCTGACGGGCCACAGCGGCTCGTTCCTGTGGTGGGTCAGAAAGGAAGAGTCCGCCGTATGCTATCATTGTCGTAATGGTCGCGAGGTCCAACACACTTTCGAGGAGTGCCCAGCATGGGATCCACAACGCAGCGCTCTTAGAACAAATGCTGCCGGCCGTGGTGTTTGCCATGGTCAGCCGCTGGAAGTCATGCCGAGCGATAGCATCCTTTTTTTGTGTTTTCGCTAAGAAAGTGACTTATTACTACCGCCCAGCCTTCAAAGAGGGCGACTGAGCGGTTATGTTGGGTTCAACAGGCCTTAAGACCCGACGTTGAGCCGCCCGGAGAGATGGAACCATCGGGCGACCGCCAGACCGATTCCCTAACCCATGTACAGCGCACGCCATACCAACCAAAACTCCGTGGTGGCCATCTTCAGCGCATTAGGGAAGACTGCGGGCTTCCTCTGACGGAAGTGTCTAAGTTGTCATACGCAACCGCCCCTGCGTGGTGCCGCCTAGTGCGGCCCGTCTCCTGTTGTGGAGGGGGGTGGACCCACGCACCGAAGAACGCCCTTGGCGTCAACGGCAGCGTGGGGCCTACCTGCCACGCTGCCGTCCATCACAGGGATCGCAACAATGTGCTAAAAAACACAAAACTAAAGACGGACAGCCTCCTGGCGCCCACCTGCGACCTCCGGTGGCCCCTATTAGCCGCCTTTTACGATAAGCAGGGGATACTGTGGTGGAATTCTCCAAATGCCCCCAACCCACAATCCAATCTGTGCGAGTGCGTTATTTTGCGGAAGGAAGCGATTTGCACGGCTTGGCGTGCTAAGCATGGCAGTTTCTATGTGGCGTCTCTCATACATTGTCATAGTAATTGGCACGGCAAGACAACGCGACGTGAATGCTACGTCCAGCTCCGCTCCCTGTGTGGTGAAGCATTTAGAAAAGGCTGTGATAGGATGATAAGGGGTGAACTGTGGTCAGCTTAACTTATTTTTGAGACGACCGGTAACCTGAATCGAAGACTGGATTCTGGTTAATGGATTGTTATTTTGGGACAAAGGCCGAGAAAATAAACCAAAATTAAGGTGTTTAAAAGGGACCAAAGTATGACAGAGTGCAATGTCATGATAGGTTACAATGAGTAAGAGATATTTGATTTGTATATATAGTATGTATTTTCATTACGATTTATGGTATAATATGAAAGTGACATTGATTGCCAAGTGAGTGCACCTTTATAAAAAGTCGGATGGTGTCCAAAAATGTACTAGTGACAGATAGATTTATTGTCGATTCTTGTATGTGGGAGATGGAGCATACAAGTTAAAGCACTGCAAATAAGAGCGTTAAGAAGCATGTATGGGTGATAGAGTGCGGAATAGGCACTGTAGTGATGAAAGTCGATGTAATGACTAAAACAAAAAACAAGTGTGTTGTCGTGGTTTGGCAATTTGGAGAGAATGGATGATGGAAGGCTGACGAATTAGATAGTACCTATATAAGGCGAGTATGGATAGTACTCTAAAGTGGCAAGAATACATGAGGAGATTCATAAATATAGATGAAAACAAAGAAGTCTGCCAGAATCCTGCAAAGTAGCAATCCTTAGTCTTTGCCTAACGCATTCAGAGGCAATATTATGTATGAATATATGTATTCATAATTTAATTTAACAATTCCGAAAATACCGAAAATCCCGGTTGTTGTAAAATCAATACCGGTATTTATAAGTCCTTTTTTTGTTCCGGTATCCCGGTATTTTCGGTATCCGGGATCCCGGTTTGCGACCCCTACTGCAAAACTACCTCAAAAGACATACACAATGCTGTATAATTAACGCGTTCGACACTATGAGACATATACCTTAACATCCACATATTATAATGAGAGCTCAAGGAACTGGACAACTGCTTGGCTACTGGAATAAACAAAGCATTGTCAGAGCTCTCGCATACGAGAACCGTACATACCTAGTTATCCGAATCGTCACTGATGACTTATCTGTGTTTACTTCACGTACATAATAACTCAAACGCACACCTCACTAGTGGTGCGACACACCGCGTTACATCGATATCGATATGTCGAGCTTACGTCGCTACATGGCACCTACCGCTTTCACTTAATTGTCTCGCTCGTCGCCTACTCTTATTTACGTCACGTTAAAAGGGGGGGGGGATTAAATGTGGACCGAGAAAGGGGGGGAGCACTGCCCGATTGATTTTGTCACATTAGTAGAGCTTATAAAAGTAAATATACAAATTTTTGTTAGGTTTAAGAGTGAATTGGAGTCGCATTTCCTACAAAATCAATGAAGATTTTGCAATTTCTGACTTTAAAAGTACTTAAACTCTAATAGGCCTATAGTATTTTGATCCTTAAAAAATCCTTAAACGCTTACTGTCGCGTTAATAAACTGGATTTAAATGTATCAAAATGTTATGCTATAAGTTTTACTAGGAAACGTAATACTTTCTCCTTTTCTTATAAATTGAGTGGCTCAAACCTTCAAACAACTAATGTCATCAGGGATCTTGGTGTGCTTCACGATAGCAAATTGCTATTTAACTACCACGTTGAATCTATCATTGACAAAGCGCATCAGGCACTTGGATTCATTATTCGTACATCTAGACCATTTAAGAATATGAAAACAATTAAAATTCTCTATTGTGCTTATGTACGCAGTCATCTGGAGTATGCTTGCCAAATTTGGAACCCGTGTTACAACATTTATATAAACAACATAGAAAAAATTCAGAAGCGTTTTATTAGATACCTGGGTTTTAAATTCAAGCTTAAATACCTCCCCTACACCCAACAATGCACCAAATTACATCTTTTGCCCCTTTGTCTGCGTAGAAATATAACCGATATCTGTTTCCTTCTAAATATAGCACAGAACAAATTAGATTGTCCGGAACTTCTTAGCAGTGTCAAACTTATCACCCCCACTAGAAGCATGCGTACCAGCCACAACAGTCTACTCCACGTTCCATTTTGCCACAGTGTGTATCGTTCCAACAGCTACTTACCAAGAGTTTTACGTTTATTTAATGATTTAAATAATAGTAATAGCATTGATTTGTTTTGTGATAGTACACGAAAACTAAAAAGCACTTTATATACTGAGCCAAGCCTATTGTCAAAACTGCATTATATATCATTAACTTAAATTTATTGTCGTAGGTATAGATTTTATTGTTTCTCTTTTTTTTTTCTACCTGTGGAAGCTTGTAATTGGCACATAGTTATTTAAGTTTTAACTTATTTTGTAAAATTAGCCGTAAGCTCCCCGAATAACCCAAAAAAAAAAAAAAAAAAAAAAAAAAAGCAATAGGTTAGATTGGCATCAAAACAAAGTTTTGTATAATTTTCCAATTTTCTTGCTGAATACAGTTTTTCACACACTTTTACAACCTGTGAATCCAGATCTTAATGTCTTAAAAATATGGACAGTCTCCTCAGAAAGTTTGTATCTACAGCCTCAATAATCCACCCTACATACATAATCCCAGAACGAACCATTATGTTGGATTTTTCACAATATTATCGCTACCGAGTTGGGTACACGACAGGGGTGTAGCTACCGCCGTATCAATAATGCGGGACCCCTGAACTTTAGGGACCCGCATGCTAATCTTAAGCACCCAAAGTTGGCATGCCGCCCTGAAGAATTAGACAAATTTTGATACAGAGTCCTCTAATGCTACACCACTGGTATATTTTTGCGGTACCTACCAAGGCCCACTATCAAACACAAATCGCGAAAACTTGAGACAGCATCTCATGTCTCAATACATAATTCCTGGTTCATTAGACGTTAAACTTATGTAAAATTTGGTAGCTGGCGTTGGTAACAGTTTTCGGTATGTAAATCTAGTGGTAATTAATTGGTTGAAGAAAGATTTTTAAGTCAAGCGATCATAATCTATATTTCTATTTGACTAGAGCTCGTCAAATCTTTTCTTTAATAGACATAATCTATTTCCCACCGTTCTCCGGTTTAGACCGCAGTTACTATTCAATTAATTCTCGGAGCTGCGGCGCAATCTATTTTCATTCGCCTCGCTAATTTCCTGTTTATTCCTTTAAAAGAGCGAACGATAATCAATTTTTATTGGATTTAATTTTTTTCTCGCTTCAACAGTTTTCTTTATTGCAACGTCTTTCATATTTATCAGGTTTTCAATGTAAGTCTAATTTGTAGATCTAGAATTATTTTTACAAACTATGTTTATATTCGTAGTTTAGTCGTTTTTATAATTACCTATCTACTATTTCTGACAACTTTTAGGTTCTGAAAACAAATCCGCTCGCAAATATGTAAGTATTTTTAATGTTGTAGAACAGAAAGTGCCAAAAGTCAGATAAAAATATAAGAATTACGCAGTGACGTCACCGCCATTATAGGGTGGACGTGTGAGGGAGATAACAAGATGTTTCCAATACACGCGCAATCTCGCACCATCCACGTACATCTCAACCTATTTTGACTAGTTACATTTTCCTACCAAAGTTTATTTTTAGTCTTATTGGTGTATCGAATAAAACAATACTTTAATTGATTATATGAAACAACGTTATAATAAAGTGAATGTGTAAAATTGAATTTAGTATGAATTTTAAAACTATTAAATAACTACGAACTACACATTACAATGCTCCCGGGCGAACTCGTCTCCCGTGACGGCGTACTAAAACATACAAACAACTTTTCAGTCCAATTACGTGGAGCCAGCGACGCGTGATATTCCACGACTCGTGTCGCGAAACAAACAAACCGTGGTCACCGTTAAGGGCTTTTGTCCCAAAATTGTAATTATACTTTACACTGGTATAGGACCAAGACTTGCGACCTAAACTGTATCAAAGCCACACAAACACTTGGACAACGGCTACGGCGCGGTTCAACTTTAAAAATATAGACGCTGTCGCTGCAACTCCTTGGATACATCAGCTTGAATACAGAACGCATTTGACTGATGAAATTAATCATTTATCAATTATAATATGTGCAGACGATTTCACAGTAATATATGAAACGAAAATAACTGAAACAAAGGATCTGTCGGAAATCCTATGTTTATAAATAGAATGGTTACCATAAAAACTTCGTAACCATCCGAAACTGTCACGAGAGTTAACGAGCAAAAACCAATAGAAAAATAAACACGACAAGTTGAAAGCGTGGTCACAGTAGTTCGATGCAAGAGGTAATCGCTTTACCGAGCCGCGCCGCCTCCGCGCCGCGCTGCCTCGGCCAAATCTCATTTTTATTAGGGAAGTAATGTGGAAAGAGTGGAAATGACACTGCACCGCGGACTTCCGACCCCGTACAACCTTACACAGGTGTCTGTCGTACACTCCAACCTAAAACGCGCCATATTTCCACACCGTTAAGATTCAAATTCTCCCACATAATTGGTCGTTTAGTACGCACGCGCGCGATTCCCTATGTTGTTGTGCCAGTCAGACGTCGGCCGCGGCGGTGAGTGCACGTACGACGCGTTAACACGCTCCCGCGTACCGCTGTGCTAGTGTATCGTAAATTGGATGTGTGCGTATCGGATGTGTATATTTTTATTTGTTTTGTGCACACGTGAAATGTGAAAAGGTTTTCTAACAGTGATTTGTGACGCCTCCACTATTAATGGAAATAAACAAATATTATGGTAGAGTTAATTCACACTTATATGCACAGTTGAGCATGGCAAAGTTTTTCCTCGACACTGTCGAGTACCAGGCGCGCATCCTAATAGTAGAAGTGTTTGGAACTCGTTACTCGGCGGTTTAGTCCGGCGTCGGGACTCGGGTGCCACACTTTGTGTTTTAATAATGGAGATTTTAGCGGTGGGCGGCAGTGTCGGCTCGCGGGCCTGTTGTCACCACACTTTCAGCGCTTTGTGTGGGATATTTGCGGGACTAATGGCGTTGTTGGTCGTGTCTGCCGGGACCCGGAACTCGGGGGCATTACGGATAGTGTTATGTTTATTGCTACGGTTGGCTAGTTCTTGGTACAGTGACAACAATTTGTATTGGACAGAGATAATATGCGGTGTTGCAGTAATTCGTTTTATTTTGAGACAATCTTGTGGATTCTATGGTTCGATGGTCGATGGTCTGCTCATTGTTTTTTTTCCTTTTGCGTGTATATAGTGTGGATGGCGTAGTTTTATTACAGTATGATTGCAATACTGAGGTCTAGGGTTCGATCCCGGGGTCGGGCAAAGTGATATTGGGTTTTTCTACGCAGTATCAGCCCGGAGTCTGGAATTTGTGCCCGATATAGCGATAGGCTTGCCCCCCTCACAGCATGGAGCAGAATACGCACGGAAAAAAGTGGATGCACTAGTTATGCCTCTGCCTAAACCTTGGGGCATAAAGGGCGTAAGTGTATGTATCTATAAGTATACAGTATAGGTTATTTTTTAAAGATAAATCTTGAACCACTATTCCTAGAACCGAACAATAACATTTATCGTTCTCACAACCGCTCTATATAAATATAGGACATAATTTAAAATCCATGCTCATATAGTAACGGTAGACAGAATTGCTCTAGAACTCCGCAGTTTGCCGAGCTTATTTCCGTTCGATAATGCGACAGCATCAGGTGAAAATACCAATCGGATTTCGTATTTGAAAAACCGATACTAATTTAGATTGCCAGAGTTCGGAATCGAAGCCAGGACATCACCGGTTTCATAATTAATGTCCACTAGGTAAGGCACGTTGCCTTTACTACAATGAGGTGATAAAACAGAGTAATATGGGCCGATATCTTAAGCTCAAACCAAGAAAGCTCTTGAAAAATAGATCAAAAATTAATATTTCAATAAATTTGTACCTTGTTTGGATGTTTGTCTATGTAACATACATTTCTGAATAGATTCATATGAAATGTAACACACACAGATTACCATAATTTAATAGTTTACTATATTATACTCATCTACGCAAAGTGTGAGCAAAAGCTGGTTATTCATATTCTGTATACAACAGTCAAAGGTTAAATCGCCCGACCCGAAAATTTATTGAATATTATGGCCGCGTCCCGTTTCGGAATCGTCCTGTACAAGCCGGCCTTGTAATTAACGGATGTATCAAAAATTATACTCAGTTTCGCTTTGAAGTGCGATGTCAACTGATACGCTGTTAAAGCCAGCATCTCAAGATGGTCGCTAACCTTACTACTGTAAATGCGAAAGATTGGACGGATGTCTATCCCCACTCCCTCTAAAGATGAACCCACATAACGCGTTCTAAACGACCAACAAAAATAATGATTACGGTAGACATTAAAAACAAATTTAACGTTCACAAAGCGGTTAATCAAAATATTTTTTTGTCGGTTCATCATCATCGTGGGGTTTTATAGCCGAAAGTCAGTTTTTAAATAGTTTATAGTGTGTAGTATATGATAGTTTATTTGAACTAGTGGTCATCCAGTGGTCAAAATACGATCGCAATTCATAATTTTATTTTTCTACACTCTATGCGAACTTGAATTATACTAAATCTCTCACTTCTTCGTACGCCTAATGTCCTTAAAAGGGATTCTTCACGTATTAATTTATTTAAAAAACAAGCGCACTGCTGCTTGCCTACAAAAATAGACAAAAAGCTGATATCCAGTCTCTGATACCAGAAACCTTTCATCTGGTATATTTAGAACTCTGTTAAGTGTTTCATCGATCTGTTCTCCTGCACGACTACAATGTAATTGTATTCTGTATTGATATTGTAGAGGTTATTTTTGTTTGAGGTGATTTGTGGAACTACAGTAACATCTCTAAAATGGTTTTTCACTCTTCTGGCCTACTCCCATTCCAGGTTGCTGTGGATTAGGGCAATTAATTATTCAAGCAAGGAGCGGTTTTAGCTTAGTTTTTACAACTGGCCTACTACCTGAACTCAAACCTTCTTTAACCCCTTATAACACCCTTGTTGCCCCGCCAAATTTTGTTGGAGAAATGCATACAAAGTCTTACCCGACCAGGTGTTCGATCCCAAAATCTCAAATAAATGCAGAAACAAATTAACAAAAAGAGGGTACTAATTAATTCCCATCGGAAGACGCCGGGAAGCTTTTAAACAAACCGCTGATTTACGTCGCTCGTCAAACGCCTTATCGGTTTAACAGTTAGTTTTTAACTGCGCGCCGGTTGGAGTTAACGACTGCACGTGCTATATGGTAGTTAAAAACCTATGTAACTACAGTATAGTTGCAGCATATCTAACTTTAGTTGTAGTACGTAGCTTAGATCAACGGTATGCAGGAAGTTGGCAATTTTAAGTTTCTTCAAATTCCTAGTGGAGCGCAGTTAATTATAATATTTGCTTGTTATTGAACGTTTAATTTGAGTTACATGGGATTGGAATTTGTGCTAGCGACTGGCTATGATATCATGGGACGGATAATATAACAAAATATGTAAACAAATTGGACAATGTCAGTGAATTAGCCACACGAGGATAATACATCTGTTTTCTGCACGTCTGTGCTCTGTTATGTGGAATGCGCTTGCGCATAAGTCATCTGCTCTTGCAAGCCTGTGTAGTCGCACTAGCTTCTTATCTCTGTCTCTTACTTCTAGCCGATTTAAATATACGTTCCCTACTACTCTCTTCAGATTGACAGCGAGAATGGACCAATCATATTGAAGTTTTTGAAATAACTTATTTTGTTTGTTTTATTTCTTGCAATTGATCCCTAATTAGCTATTGTGACTTTTTAACTCAAAATATTTGATTGTCCGTTATTAGCACAGTCTTTAATGTTCGCGGTTTTGTTAGCTCTTTGTGTCTATACCATTTTGGAAATGTGGATCCACTTGTTGCGTCTTTGTCTACGGATTAGGGTGCAGGAGGAAGATGTGTATATTGTAGGTCCATATTAAAGCTAAATATATTTATGGCATGCATTTGGTGGGAATAAAATGGTATAGGCGAATCACAGAAAATCTACCTTTTGAAAGACCTGCTTTGTAACAATTGTCTCAAAATTGTTTCACATAATATTTCATTCTTTGTCATCAGGATCTGATAATATACTGCCGCCACAACCCTTCCCGCTTAACTATGTGCGAATAAACATTGTATGAATGTCCATGTCGGCCTAACAGACCGCACCAGATATGTTAACGTAAAAGTTTGCGTCCACGTCATCCCCAGCCAGCAGCCACACCGCTCTCCCCAGAGACGCGCCGCGAGCGCTTTAAGCGTAACAAGCGATCCGCTCTCTCGTCGCAGCACTCTTTTTATTTTTTTAAATCTTGTTTTCTACTTTCTTAATTAAAATCCTTCGTGATGTGGCAAACGTAAAGCAATCGAGCGTTATGAAAACTGGTTGGTGTTTAAACGCTCAGCCCCTTATTCTCTATGACTGTTAACTCTTAACGCAGCCATGTCACGTCAACTTCGTGTAATTAGCGTTACATGGTATTCTGTATGCCAATTTCCATAGTGATCAACGCGTTGAGTTACGTTACGCGCTTGTTACGAGCGGTGAAAATAACGTGTGTCATAGAGAATAAGGGGGCAGGTTTGAGCGTGGTTTTGACTTCAGTGGGCCTGGTGATAGTAAATAGAACTCAGTGGCGTAACTGTAGGGTGGTATGAGGCATCACGGCAAAATGCCATGGTCCCCCAGCTTGAGGGGACTCCCTGAAGCCGGACACATGCTTGACGTTACTGTTTTTCAACCTACGTTTCATGCACCTGCCATGATTATCTCTGCACCACCCTAAGGTTGACTGGTACAGAATGCCTACGGCATTACGTCTGCAGGTATGCATTTGTGTATGAAGTGCTAAATAAATAAATATAGTATGTTCGTACTTGGCTATTATAAGGTATAGATTCAGGATTCGGTTTTCATGCATCGACGAGGATACCACAGAGCTTCAGTCGTTCCCGTTCTCATTCTTGCTCCAAAGTCTATGGATCTTATAAGGAAGTCCCGCATAATCTTCTTTACATATTATAAAACAATTTCCATCGCCGCGTCTGCCTGAACGTGATAAACTCAAAAACTACTGAACTAATTTCGATGGTTGTTAGTGAGGTATTTAAAACCCCATCACGCGGACGAAACCGCGAGGAATAACTAGTCTTACTTTAAATGGTACAGGGTACACAAGGGAGAATGTTGTGTCCAAGCCTGTTGCGTTTAAATTTACCATCGCGGCGTTCCGCAACCGCCCCATAGACTGACATTGCGTACCTGATAGCCATGACATGTGGCAAACTGTTATTTGATAAACAAGCCGTCGGATTCTTTTGAACGAGAGTGGGGCTATTAAAAGCACAGGGGGGCTATAAAGAGATTATACGATCCTTAAAAATTGCCCTTCACAAAAATAACCTGTTATTCTTTGTTTTTTTTTTTGCGGGCACGGAAATGTGACCTAACTGCACTGGATGGTAAGTGGAGTAGGGCCCAGAAAGAGTCGATTGACGAGACATGATAGCTGTGGCAGTGTAGGTGTTCATGCGCGATGGTTAAGTTATCACCATCACCTGACGGTTAGATATTTCTTTTATATAAAAAATAAACTTTAATCAAAGAATACAACTGTATGCATATAAATAAAAATAAATTTCATTAGAACTGCATCCGAAATGTTACGTTAGTCGCACAAAGTAATTCGCAGTGTGTGTGCGTGTGTGTTTTGTACACATGATGCGGGCTTTTTGCCCGGAGGCTGGACGTCGGCTTTTTTATTCACTATTCAATTAAAAAAAAAAAAAAAACTACACGTGTCTGCGAAAATGTTTGACTATTTTTATTTTTTATTTTTCGATCGGTATCTGCGTGCATGTGCAGTGTGCGCGCTCCGGTCGATGTCGGGATATTTTCACGTGTGTTTTTTATTTAGATATCAACCAAGTCTATGTGAGTTGCGCGTGAATTTTGTCGTAGATAGATTTGATTTTTAATTGATTCCTATCAATAATTATTTGATTTTTGAAAAATATTCCAGGTATATAAATACATAGTATCACGACTTGTTCCCTTTACCTAGGCAGATGTGTAGCACACCGACATTTCGCCACCTATGTTGGGGGCAGGCCTATTGCCATTTACCGGGCACATTTCCATACTCCGAGATACTGAGTAGAAAAACCCAATATCACTTGACCTGAGATTCGAACCTGAGACCTCAGCGCGATACTCGTACCGCGCACGCAATAAAACTACGCCACCAAGGCAGTCGAAGTCAAAATAGAGACCTTTCTCAGAACAAAACTCCTTCTGTGTATTTTTTTATGCTTAAAATACCTTATTCGTTAACCTAAGAAAAGTTTACCCAATCGGCAGTTTTTGTATTGATTTCGAACAAAAAACTTCACAAACTTTCACAGTTTTAATATCGGTACGATGTTTCTTTAGATATACGTTAGTTATAGATCAAAATAGACAGCTCTTGTCAGTACTTAATTTTCTCTACGTCATTCTGTAGACATTCGAACCATCTTGCATAAACGCATCCATCACAATCGTTAAAGTGACGTCCCTAATGCTGACAATTTGGAAAATCGACAAGCTTAACTTGATTGCTAACCCCGTCGGTGCGCGGCGGTCCGTCAAGATGTAGGGAAGGGGCGGTTGGTTATTCTCCTTCTGTACCTAATAGTATGTAGCGCGGGATGGGAACAACTCATCTCAGTAAAAATGTAATTAGTGGTCTAATGTCGCTGTCTTGTGTCTTATTTCCTAGGCCTTAATACCACTGTACTAGGTTCGACTCATATTCCTCTTTTACCTGCCCTTGTTACACTTTGATTCGGGGTCAGCGTAATATTTTTCAAGCATATTGTTACAACGATTTGGCTTTGTTTTACGACGAGTCGTTTGCTTGTACATATCTAGGAGTACGCAAAGCGTAATCACTGATCAAAGTGTTTATTAGGTACCTGAGCCTAATTTACTTGCTCATTTCCCTGCTAAAGGTACTTGAAAAACTATTACTATCACTACGTAGATCCTACTTTAAACTAAAAATCTATAGCTGCTTCGTGATGCGTAACTGAAGGAACACTGCCATAATACGCGCGATTGACAGTGTCCACTCGGCCAGAAGCGATGAGTCAACCCTGACGCCGGCTGCCGGTGCACGCGCGCTCGCACCGGCTGTATCAATTAGTTTGATACATGGACGGCGCGCGAGCTAGGGCTGTCAATCTTTTATTTATTATTATCTATTCTGAATTATAATGACTAAATTATAGGATTTTTTGTCTAGATTTAAAATGATTTTTGATTCGTGCGATAGATAAACAAATATCAGCTCTATATAACATTTAATCCCGTTAATAGCTTAACTGAGAATTCAGCCAATATGCAAAACTCATACAAAGATGTCTTTAGTCCGAACACATTCGAAACACAACAAACGTATATCATAAACTCGGAAAAATACATTCATTTCCTCCCCTAAATGACAGCAATTAGGCCGTAACAAAAACGAACCGCCAAGATAACCGAGGTCCGGCAGCCCTGCGACCGGGCCACTTAATTATTTACCCGTGCGCCGCGCAAAGTGGCTCCCGTGAGACGGAAGAACGCTCGTCGACCGACACCGGTGCTAAATCACGCGGCAGCCGGTAGCGCCGGTTTCGCCGGCAGCTTAGCGCCGTCCACTCCGGCAGCGAGGCGGATAAAATGCTTTGACGCACGGACAATATCGTTTTGTTGCGCGTCACTATTTTATTTATGCATTGTTTTTAGATTTCCCAAGTTAGGTGTAGAAGTCTTTGTGATTTATTGTTCAGTGTCAGGCCATGATTATGGGACTTTGTGTACTAGGTTATTATGATTTGGATTTCCCGTTATTTTAGTAGTCTTGTTTTTGTTGTGTAGATATATGAAATCACTGAACAGAATTTGATGGATCCATCGTTGATTAGAAAATGCGATAAGAAAAATTTACCTTCCTTTTAAATCTTTCACTTAATGATGAATGTGCGTTTAGTGGCTGAAAATCGAATCACTATACGAAAAATATTTTAAAAACTCAATTATAAAAATAATTTTACACGATACCAACCCTAACTTACCTAATACGCGCGTCAATATCAAAACCCATTACAGATTCAATTTTAAATAAACTCACACATGCGTACAACAGTTGTGATTGATTCGCGCGGACCTGTGCTAGTGTTGTGAAAATGTACTGTGAGACGGGTGCGTTGGCCTCACGCGCGGTGTTAGTGATGTGTCGCGCCGGTGTGCACGCGTCGGTGGCGCGGCAGACGCTAGTGATGTGCCAGTGCGTGTAGTGCCGACATGGAGTATCGGGCCCCGCACCCGATGGCGAGCGCCGGCGCGCCCTACTACCCGCATCCAGGTAAATATACAGGCTGTTTGTTGTAATCATTGTACGTTACAGGATGTTTGGTTTGAGTTATCAAACATGCTTCGGTATTCTCATTTACGATTCGTAAAGAAAATATCTGACATATTGCCTTAGCGTATAAATGTATTTTGCTTTTATCAATGCTTTTTGACCTATTTAATGAAACGAAAAAAAGAAATGAGGTAAGATAGATTTGGTGCTTTTAACGCATATTAGTGATTAAATACCACCTAAGGTGGATTAAACAAAATACAAATATTATTCAAACTATTTGCAATATAGAAAATTTAAAAATATACACAACTAAAATAAACATTCATAAATTAAAAACCAATAAATAAATGAATAAAATTAACCTACGGTAAAATTAAATTTTTTTAACGACAAAAGCAATTTCTCCAGACACCTTTATCAAAAATGGAATCCAAAATAAACCACCCACGTCGTAATATCACTTGAACGCGATGAACACGTGACGGTCACGTCATGGTTCACGCCACGGCCTCGGCCCGGCCTCGCGCCGCTCAATTAACCAGTCACCGGCGGAACCGGCGCAACCGGCGACGCGGCGCGACCGGCCACCGGCACCCAACCGGTAAACACCCGACCCACGTATGGTATGATTTCAAATTAGTGGCGCAGTGTTAACGTTAGATGTAGACAGGTTGTATTTATTAAAGGTGCGATGTTAACCCTCTGATCATAGCGGCATATACATATTAACACTAATGTTATTTTAGGTAAATATTTTTCTTTTGTTCTTATTGATGTAAGATGATATTAATTTACTCCTACGTCTATAAGGTATAATTAGCTGTTGCTAGCGATGCGCTGCTGTAAATAGCAATTTTCGGAATAATAGTATCCGACAGCAGTATGAATAAGGTAGCTTACTATCCCGAACAGTAGTCCCGAAGATTATCCTACATCCAAAATCACCGGGAACAAAAACGACCGCTTCGGCGCCGCCGTGGATTACGCTCAACCGATTTTAATGATACACGTTGCATGCACCGAATTCCGAATCATCTGTGTGCCGCACCTTTAAATAGGTAAATATTAACCCTTGTAATGCCGAGGCCCACTTAGCCCTTGACAGGCGGTGTACACACTACAGCCCCCCGCGCCGACGTCACGTCATTACGAATTCATTACCGTTACCGAAACGGACTGTATCGCCAACAATCGATATGACGTGTTGTGAATATAATGACGGTTGGAATCGCAGTCTGACATGTCAATAGCTTTACTGGTAGGTCAGTGTGTCTTTTCTCGGAAGAAAAGAAAGTAGATGATAATAATGTTTAAGCTATGTTACGCAGGATCCTAGTGCAGTTTTGTGTTGTATTTTAAAATGAGTTCCAAAGTTCTAAAGATTACCCTGTAGAACGAAATTTAAAAGCTTTAGCTTCTATGATAGTACACTGTAAGGAATAGGATCCCTTGGTCGTTTAGAAAAAAATAGAATATTTTGTAGCAGACTAGACTTTTGCTCCCGGCTCCGTCCGCGTGAATAAGGTTTTCCGGGATAAAAGTCACGCTTTATATTTTCCCAGAATAAAAAGTAGCCTATTTTACTCGCTGATAATGTAGCTTTATGTTTGAGAAAGAATTTTAAAATTTGTTTTGTAGTTTTTTCGTAACAAACCTACAAAAACCCAATCTCCAAGAGGAATCTTTATAATATTAGTCAAGATTTAATTCATGTTAGCCCGATTGGGATCTTGTCAACTTTGAAGGGCGGAATATGTTGCACCTTGTTTCATCTCTCGTAACACAGTCAAAACAACATCAAGGCTAGCTGGTATGAGTCAATTCGCACAGAATGAAAGCGTTGACTTGAACTTCGTCACTTGCACGTAGAACTCTTATCAAACCCCAAACCGGGGTAGCCGTTAAGCAAGAGTTAGGCCGAGTGATTAGCTAGCCATTATGCATAATATTGACCTGTCTTTATAGAGGGTTTTTCCAGTTCGAAAGATTAGATTCAGGACATGACAGCCATTTGGATCATGCCCCAGCGATGTAGTATTTAGGCATTGCTCAAGACTTCGCCTGCGTGTAACTCTTACTTTTCCGGGGTAAAAGGTAAACCTGTATGTTAATCCAGAAAGACTGATAAACTGATTCTTGTGCCGAATTTCATCCAAATTGATTCAGCGGTTTTGACGTTTACTTCTAAGATAGATCCAAGCATCTTCACAAACTTTCCTATTCATATTAGAAAGACTACTGATGCAGGTATATATACATTTCTTTCTTTCTTTCAGTGTCTATCATTACTATACAAACGACAACATTCTACGTATATCGCCTTTCCCTATTACTTCACACGAGTACGTAACACGGAGCATAGCATAAAGCGAAGTACGCGCAACAAAGGAATCGTGCACCGGTGCAGTGATCATTACGTTTGTCGCAACAAGCGGCGCGTCTCGCGGCGGTGCGGCCGGCGCGCCCGCGGCGAGGTGCGCGCGCATACACCCGGCGCAGCGCCGCGATCCGATTCGGACGCTGTCTGTGTATAGGCTGAGCGGGTGGCGACGCGATTGACTAGCGATTTTGTGTGGATTGTAGCTACAAATCGTAAAAGATTTCGATAGATGTGCCTTTCTTCATTATTTAAAAAAAATACCAAATGTTTAATTTGTCTCAGCCCTATAAAATTATGAAGTTTGCATAGAACCGCAAAATTTCCGCTTACTCCTTTTTCAAATACTAATTCCCGTAATTTTTACTGTAGTCCCTGGGAACTAAACATCCGCGCATGCAAAACCTTTACATTTTAAAAAGTCTGAAATTCTTATACTCATCTTACTATTAATCGCTATCTCGTCCGCTATCCGCCGACACTCAGTCCGCATTGCACGCCACACGGGCGGTTCGAGGCGGGGGCTCTGGGCCGGAAATGGCCGTCAGATTTGTCGCGCGCCGCCATCCCGCCAGCCCGCCAATTACCGCGCCCCATCCACGCCGCGCGCGTGATTTATGTACTCGGTGTTGCCAGCGCGAGCTCATGGCTTGCTGCTACTGTTCTGGTAGTTTTTTTTTACTATTCTTTAATGCCTGGTATTAGATGGTATATCGCTATTGGAGATTGAGAATGTAGTTGTAGATACTTTCTGGACTGCTAGGAAGGTTTAGTTCGAAATTTGAATTTGTGTTGGTTTTTTTGTTATACTAGGATAGATAATACAAGTTACACACACTATGACAGTGTATTAAAAATGAATGAAACTGGGCACCTATGCGTCGTACACTTTCAAAATTATGCACAAATATCGTAGAAAAACACCCCTCCCTAGTATAACAATGTAAACTCCGCCTAAGCAGTACATATAAAAAATACAGCGACTCTCGTACACGGTGCGAATGCCAATGTGCCGCGCGAGGGTTGACAACACGGACGAAGTTGGCCCCCACACTCGGCCCGCGCGGGCGGTGGGCCGCTCGGGTCGGATTTTTATATATATCCGCCGACGATCCGGCGGATAAGTATATCCGCGCCGTTTTATTTTACGTTTATCCATCCGAGATACGGCGCGGTGACCGCGGTTTTTGTAACCAGCTTGGACTTAGCGTTACATGATCATGTCCTTAGCATTATTTTTATTATTTTATTCGGGCACGGCAAAGTGACCCCACTGTACCTGATGGTAAGCGGAGTGGCGTCCAGATAGAGATGTATATCTCTAGTTGACACAATTATGCCGGCCTGTTTGAACCGGATATACACAGGCTGATCCCGGAACGCGACGCGCTTACGTGAGCCACTATGGCTGGTGTGCCTTGTGTACGGTGGTCGCTATTTTTTTTTATCATTTGCTCGGCTGAGTGACTTTACTGCACCTTATATTAACCGAAGTGGAACCCAAAAAAAATGTCAACCGGCAAGAGACAAGATTATCCCTTAACGGTCGGCACAATTATGCCGGCCTGCTAATTGCTTCTTCACGCTCCGCTTGTAGGACCCGGTGACGCTTTATGAATGGATACTATGTTTCTTAGGGTAAGATGGTTATGCGTTGTGACAATTGAATATGCTTCGGCATTATGAGGCATTGTAGTTTAGTATCGTTTACGCATTTGGAACCTTACATCTAAGCCCCTGGTACATCTATCATAGAGCAGTGCCGTTGCCTCTGTTTATGGGCGTTCATGACGCCTACCATCCCGCGAGGGGGTTGTTTTTCTCTTCATACCATTACGTACTAAAGTAAAGATTATACTAAACATCTCGAATGTTTTTTTTTATTAATCACTAGCTTTTGCCCGCCGCTCCGCCCGCGTAAATGAGTTTTCCCGGGATAATAGGCCCGCTTTAAATTTACCCGAGATAAAAATAGCCTATGTGTTAATCCAGGACATAATTTACCCGTGGTCCAAATTTCATCGCAATCCGTTCAGTAGTTTTTGCGTGAAAGAGTAACAAACATCCATACATCCAGACATCCATACATCCATACTTACAAACTTTCGCGTTTATAATATTAGTAGGATTTATTTTGATTGCTTCAGTGGCGTAGTTGTATAACGGTACGAGTGCAATGCTGAGGTCTCGGGTTCGACCCCCTGGTCGGGCAAGTGATATTGGGTTTTCCTACTCAGTATCTGCCCGAAGTCTGGACTTTGTGCTCGACAAAGCGATAGGCTCGCCCCCTATCACATCATAGGACGGAATACACCCGGCGAAAAAAATAAAGGATAAAAGGTGTGAGTGTTTGTGTGTGCGAATTATTTATAAAAAATTATAATTTGTATGGTCGAAATCGTAGTCGTTACAATGAGTGCTGACATTAAAAAAATATATACGATGTATCCAAAAAGTAGGTAATAGAAAGAATTTCTAAACTCAATTTGCAAAGCAACAAACACGCCGCCATTACACTCCGCTTGCGCTCGGGAATATTCTCCCAACATCCAAACTCGTAGTCACACCAGCTCCATCTGGGCCCCCTCCCCCTCCCGCCCCTACCCGCTCCCGTCCCGCCGCCGACGCCGCGACGCCCTACAGCGGCACTCGACACTCAATTACCCAGCCCGCATTACTGCGAATTACTCCCGACCGTTTTTATTATGTACGCGTTTTGAGGTGAAACTAGAGATATTTTACGAGCTTCGCGCTTTTCCCCATCTCTCTCGCTCTTACTCTTGTTCGTAACTTAGTAGCCGAGACGATTTCGTAGCTCAGCTGGGTGCCGCGTAGCTTATTCGCTACTTATCCTTGAGTTGAATAAGTTTCGTAGCACTGCTACGACGGTCGTACTCGTAGCGCGCTTGCTGGTTATATCTCTACTACTATACGTTGTAGTGCTACGCTTGAGAGAGCTACTCGCTTAGGCTTTGTATTCACGAATGAGTTCCGTAGAGTTACAAGCGAATCTTGTAGCTTATTCGCTGCGTAGTCTCGTCATTACGCGAATAACTTTGCCGTATCTTGAATGCTACACGCAGATGTATGCATGCGATTGATGATCCTTTTGCTACCTACGACGGTCTATCAGTTTATTCGGTTGAAAAAGTAACTCTAATAAATTATAGTACGCCCAACTCTTGCATAATTTTTTTTGTAATTATGATATGAACTAAAATTATACAGTCCTAGTTTGTTTTCACCTTCTAGCAAATTATTAGAAAATACGTGGGTCACAGTACGAGAGTTTCGAACTAAACTTTTTTGCAACGAGCGTAATATGGTTTTAGTGATGGTATTGCCTAAAGCGGCCTTTGTTGACCCACTGAACTTAGGTCAGGCACATTATACTACTTTTCCCTTTGTTACGACAGAATAGTTATCTAATGACACAAACTACTCGGTGTTAATGTGGTGATTATTTTACTGCAATAGGAATGGGCCGAATACTGAACAGAAAACTGACGTGCTTTTCTGTCAAGTTTCTTAGTCATTAAGAAGGGTCTAATGGCTAAAATTAATCATCTTGATTTCTCTTTTTAATAATCTATCACTTAAAATCATATACGATAGTGTTCAACTTATCAGATCCGTTTGCTCGTTTATTACAAAAATAAATATTAATGAATTGATTAAGACCTCACAGGTCTACTATATCAACAGCACCGCCCCGGCTCAAGCCGCTTCAACACAAAATCAAAACAATTTAAACAGAAGCGTCACTCGTTAGTCATCAAATTATATTTACCAAAGCGGCGGGCGCGCGCGTTCTGCGAAACTTTTAATTAAAAGCCGAGACGCGGCCCCGTCCCCGTCATCGGGATTATCGCCGAGAAATACTAATAAAAATTCATCCAAAGCACGGCTCGCCGCGTCCGTAACGTTCACGTGACGCCCACAAATTTCGACTCTGATGTCGGTGGCGCAAATCGCGTATTCCAACAAACAGCTTCACAACCCGCGCCGCGCCAAACAACACTTTGTACAACGCGTTTAGAGTTCAATTTCGCCTTTTAACTCTGCGAACGTGAGGCGCCCAAATAGAAATTGATTCGCTCCGTAACGTAAAGTCTTATGTCGAGGTGGCGACCGGTTTGGCTGGAGCTCCTTTTGGATGGACGCTCCCCCCGCGTGTACCGTTTCTCTAAAGGCGGGCAGGTTGTGGAAGCTCCGGTTACGTTGGTCGCTGGATGTATTTAGTGTGTTGTCGCGGCGGGCGTCTGAGTGCGCCCGAAGTGGCGAGGGTGTACCATTACTGTTAGTAATCGCTTTGATCCCGATGAAGTTGGTAACAGAGTGCCGTGAACTGTGCAATAGAGTGTGCCGCAGACGCGTCACTGATTTGTTGGCGCGATTTTGAAGTAATTGGACTATCGCTATATTGCCACTTTGGATTTAAGGCCATATAGCACGATATTTTTAGCAATGGCATTTGGCGATTTCGTCGCTTTTGGAAGCTTTATGAAGCTGTTCAGCGGTTTAGAGTTTCTAGAAATAATAATCATAAACATTTAAAATCATGAACGATATAATAGACACCATAATGTAAAATATATGTTAAATTAAATTGACAGCCATTTTTTTTTATTGAATTGAATGACGTGACGAGCATGCCGTTTTCGCCTGATGGTAAGCGATACGACCACCCATAAACAGTAGCAACACCATCCAGCACCTTGAGTTACAAAGTACTGTGTGGCATTCCACTGCGCTCGTCATCCTGAGACTTAAGATGTTAAGTCTCATTATGTCCAGTAGTTATACTGGCTACAATGTCCTTCAAACCGAAACACAATAGTGCATGCACACTGCTGCTTGGCGGTAGAAATAGACACTGCGGTGGTACCCACCCAGACGGACTCTTACATATGAGAGACCTACCACCAGTAAATTCTAATCTTTATCAAAAAAATATTACAAGTAATGCATTCCCTGAACAAATTAATTATTTTTCAATTATTATTATGCACATAAAAAAAATTGCATGTCCATAAATTTGACAAAAGTTGATTGATCAGAAATGACTATTTAAGACCTATATTGTACCAACTTTTTTTCAAAGAAAGGATTCAATAATTTAATTATAAATGCGAAAGTATGTAAAGATCCTCGGATAATTGCTAGATATATTTTTTCACACGAAATAGCTTTCACACTGGCGGAGCCACCATGTTTGGAGTTTCTACGTTAAAAAAAAAAGGATCAAATCAATGCAACCATTACACAAAAGCTATACAATGCGACTTGAATACAATACGATATAGCATAGATTCATATCGCTGATGCTCTAATAGTGTATCGCGTCACCCGTGCGATCCTCGTTGCTAGGCATAAGTAAATATACTTCGATTGATGAATAAAAAATACACTGATTAACATTCAAAACGTTTTTAGATAGTGTAATGGTAGTATTAAAGTGGTTCTGCGTGCGGATTTAAAGAATCTGTCCCACTACCAACGACTAAGCGAATACCACACCAGCCCTGTATTATATACTGCCCACTGCTGAGCACGGGCCTCCTCTACAACTGAGAGGGTTTAGGCTTTAGTCCACCACGCTGGCCTGGTGCGGGTTGGCAGACAAACGACTAAGCGAATAGCAGGTTAATAAATAAATAAAAAGAGTTAAATAATTAAGTAAGTACGATCTTTATATTTAAAAATAATACTGTTGCGTAATTTTCAATGGAATTGTCGCTTTTTGAGACTTGTTCGTAGACTTTTTCAATCAAATGATTGGCTCCCGACCAATCAAGTCATCTGAGTAGAAGTGATCACCACCCCAGACCCCCGTACTAAATACTCTAACAGCCAGAGATCATAAATGAGGAATGGACAATTCAGAAGGGGTAGATTATTTGATGAGCACAATCAACCTTCACGCAACACCAACTACAGATTAACTTATCTTTGCTTCTCCACTCGTTAGTATACTACGTTCGGAGAAGGGGATTTTTTATATACATGCGCCTAACAACTTTTCAATTACCTCCAAATATCAAAAGTGTCGTTTTAAAACAACGCACGATATTTGTCTCTAGCTCGACTAACTCATGGCTGTTCGCTGCCACTGGGACCGGCGTCTAACCGATTCACACTTATTATTATCAGTATGCACGGGTCTGGTTGATTTGTGCGTTTTAAATTGGAACAGCCGTGACCCGAATGATTATTTTATTATAACAAACGTTGCTGTAATTGAAATTATTACTCTCTATACGTCTATATGGTTAGTGTTATTTTGTGAGGAATTTATGTGTATCTAAAAATGAGTAGGTTTATTATGCGTATTGAGAATTATTAAATCTTTTGAGACAAATTAAAAGAATGAGCGTAAAGAGTAGCTCCCATCGTTTAAATAGGATTTAGCTATTTCAACTTCTACTTACTTCTATAAGACTTTTACAATATCTAACCAGTAAGGTACTTTATAGGCACCCTTGGAGAGGCCTACGTTCAGCAGTGAATGGCGATAGGCTGATTGAAAATTTCTTTGAATTATAACTCAATACGCAGTATACCACTAGTTATCCTATCACCTTTATGTATTTAACTATGGATATGTGACCTCTCAGGGACACCGAGCCGTTGGGTACTATCAGTGTCAGGTCATGTCGAGTCTGTGCGTTGTTTGATCGGTGGCGGGCGGCGCGGGGTGGCGGCGCTGTGAGTCTCTGCTGTAATGGAAATCCGCAGACTTTACTTACTGTGCATGGTGCATGGTACAGAAGGAACAGGTAGCGAGGAGTGGAGCGATTTTAGTAATGCGAATGGTTGTCGTTGATTAATGCTTCGGTAGATCTTTGTATGAGTATCTGGGTGGCTACCACAAGTACTGTTGTGTTGCGGTTTGAAAGATACGATAGCCAATGTAGTTACTAGGACATTTGAACATTATGGGTTAGTGAATACCTACAATATTAGATAAATTGCGTATATATTAATAATCTAATAAGATAACAGACCCGTTTATTCTACTGAAAAAACAAGCTTCAACGCGGCCATAAAAAAGGTTCCACATAACCCACATACTTCAATAATTATCACGCTCGTCGCCTATGACTTGTGCGGTCTCGTGTTGGGGCGCGGTTTGAGAGGGCTGTCAGTGTAGCATCAAGCCTGGTCCTCCCCGTCGCCCCCTCCTCCCGTGCCGCGGCCCCTGCCCCCGGCGCCCAGGCCGACCGGCGGCTCACATACGCCGCCTCGGTGTTGCCAACTGCAAAACCAGATCGCGGGACGGGCCGACGTTTTCGGTTTTTTATCTTACGGATTTTTCACGAATGTATCAGCGATGGTGTAGGCCAGGTTTACTAATAGTATTTTGTTTAATGCGTCGCAAATGTAACTCCATGAGAGGTTTGATCAGGCAGCCGGCCGGCAAATCTTATGGTGTAGCCGGGAACCCCACGTGCGAAACTCAACAGCAAGCGACCGGTCGTCAGATTTCTTAAGACCGTCGCACTACCTCGGTCCAGGCAGTCCACACGCGCTGTAGCAAAATATTAGTTTTGCCACTACTATAGCAATAGATAAACGGTTAAAATCACAACAAAACAAGCGAAGCTTCCCTGATTTCACGCGTCGCTTTGCCACAGCGTTACTATGCAACACCCCTCACTTATCGATAAGTGCCGAGGGAATCCGAACGATCATTTTGTATGAGAGGTTTGTTGCTTTATAGATCATTATACTGATATATTTGAATGTCTGTTACAAGTAAAGTTTAGATCTGTGAATGGATTTGTATGAAATTTTGGTAATGGAGAGACTAAGGCCCGTGTTCACAAACGATACTTAGCTAAGAACGGAGCAAAGCTATGATAAGTCTGTTTCCCAGTGCGTAGGCATAAGGGCGCTGTGATTGGCTAATATTGAGTTACAACTTTACTTCAGTTAGCTGCCAGAAAAACAAATTGAACAATTCTAAAGAACACTTGAAATTGCCGACACTATGCGTTCGGGTTTACTGTGCGTCCTCAAAGTATTGTTCGTGAATACAGGTGTTAAGTCCTGGATATACAATGCAAGGCGGCAAACTTTCAATTCTAAACTTTGTATCCGAGAGAAATGCACAGCTATCAGTCGTTCAATCACTGCTCGTCCCTTGCGAATACATGCGTGTTGAAACCATTGCTTCTACAAATATACGCAATACAGGACTACACGGATGGTTAGCGTTTATCTCCGTACCGCAGGAGCGCGGTTACGTCATGAGTAAATAGCTGAAGGAAAATAATATTATGCGTCGGGGCGCCCGGCGCTCCCCGCGCTTCCCGGCTCGCCCCGGTGCTGGGGGTAATGTGTACCAACAAAACGTACAGTCGGCCAAATAAGTAGCTGAACAAATTCAAAATCTTAAATCGCCTAGACGCGTTAAGTTTAATTGAAACATTTTTTTCTTTATGTGAAGTAAATCCTTTTTATTTCATTTTTGTGAACGATTTAAAGCTTTTAATTTGTTCAGTTACTTATGAGACTGACTGTACATACCGACAGACGTTCCTTGCGATAATTCTCTATAGGTAAACAATTTTCTCTTATAATATAGAGCTCTGGATTATTGGGTAGAGTTGCTGCAACTGCGTCAAATAAAACACAACATTGTGTTTAACGTACTCACTGCTGCTTGCTGACAGAGATAGATGAAACCTAATCAAGTACTCAGGAGAGCTTTTGGCTAAAAAAGAGTGGCAACACTTAGTTACATCCCGTCTCTTTCGGAAAACCCAATTGAAGTGATAAAAAAGCATTATATTATTCCTCTAGCTGACACATTTCATTCCCGAATGCCGGTTTACAGTTACCTATCCTTGGAGAACTATGTGGAAGTAAAAATAAATATAATTAGAATCGTGTTCGTTTATAAATATTGTACGTATAAAAACGTCCCTAAACTACCATAAAAAGGTTCGTTAAGAAGCATCAACCGTGACACGACACGTGCGTCGTCTCAAACTCAAAATAAAGATGCACACAAATAGTAAGAGTCAACCGACCTACAAGTTTTTGATTTGGTTCCATCGACTGGCGACACATTCTTGTGTTTTCAAGAATGTTTGTGCTTTGTGGCCGTAGGAAAACCGACTTTGTGGCTTTTTCAAATTAACTCAAATATTAGGAAAAATACGCTAAGAGAATGCCGCTATTGAAAGTGTACCTACTATATGTTTCAAACGTAAGGAATTTTGTATAGAATTGTATATTTATAGAAAATAAAATCCATTGCAAACTTTGAAGAAAATGTTAAATGAAAATGTGTTAATAGATAATTATATAAATATATCGCATTGTCGATATTTCCGTTTTTAATATTATAATCCATAATTATATTTTTTCGTTAATAAGGTATAAATTCTCAATAACTTCTGAAATTTCAAAAATAATTGTAGCAAGTAAAGTCACGGACAACACTAATCTTTGCCTCCCGCGCGTCAACAATCCACACTTCCTGCGTAAGTAAACAAACATCGACAACCCTACACAAATAACGCACACTAGCAAATACGACATTCCGTATAGGTAGGTACACGGTGTTACACACACACGCTCAACGTTCCGACCAATCAGCGACACACATCTGCGTCAGACAGGGTTGTCGGTGCGAATACTATAAACGATATGGATATTGACTATTAGCGGGCGATGGTAAGCGGTGTCATAGATTAAAAATTTATCCGTTTACACAGTAGCTAATCGATGCGGTGTAGATAATAGCTCGACAAGACATGATAATTTCTACTTAGGCACGATTGCTATGCAGACTTGAGTTAAATTATTATATTTGGTTAATAATATATTTTAGTTTAACTGAGAAAAAGTTGCTATAGCTATTAATTGTTATTTGAAATGTGTTTTTTTTATTGCCTGGCACGGCAAAGTTACTCCACATCACCTGATGGTAAGTGGAAAGGGGTCCAGATACAGTATCGACAGACGAGCGATGATTGCCCCTCGTACACATGCATAGTACAAAAGCACTGCCGACCCCACGGAGGTGGTGTCGTGAAGGTCGTGGTAGTGTCAGATTTAGGTACGTTATTATAGTAGTTTTTAAGAGGGGCAATGGAGGTTGAAATTAGGCGTACAGTAAAAGAAATAAGTTTAGACAATTTTTTTTATGAAATTCTAATAGTGAATTACGCATGCTCACGCCTTTTATGCCCGAAGGGGTAGGCAGAGGCGCAACTAGTGCACCCACTTTTATAGAATAGAATAGAAAAATCCAATATCACTGCCCGACCCGGGGATCGAACCCGAGACCTCAGCCTTGCAGTCGTACCGTAATACAAATACGCCACCGAGGCAGTCAATAGTGAATTAGGTATATAAAATAAAAAGTAGCTCCGCTACAGCCTCAACATTAATTTGGGCATAAACTTAATGGCATTTATTATGTCCTAACTACGTCGCGGCACGGCGTGCTGACAACTCTATGTCGGCCGGGGCGCGCGACAGATGGAGTTAGGGGCGGGGGTGACTTGTCGCAACTCAAATTAGCGCCTCAGACTGAATTAATTACCGTTCGCCGCTTCGTTGACAACCCTAGTGGTAAACAGAGAGGGGAATAACCGCCCGTGAGAGAGAAAGAGACAACGCTAAAACCCTTCAGGCTTGGATATGAATGTATTTCAACTGTTGCTTTTGCTTACCGTGTCTCGGTTACATTACGAAATTGTGGGTTTGAGTATACAAATTATTAAGGCGCGTCTCGTTCCGGAAGGGAAAGGCAGAAGCGCAACCACGTACATTTTGTCAACTATATTTCCGTTGTATGATATTGTGAACGATGACGTGCCTATCGACGTATCGAGCATAAATTCGGAATGGAAAAACGGACACAATTATATTGTTCGATCTGAGAATAAAACTCAGGAATTCACGAGATTTATGGCCTAAGTACACTGCGAAACTATTAATAAAGTATTTGATATATTTTAGCCCGCTCCGCCAGAAATCTCCATAGGGTTCATCGTGTCTTGACCCAAAAAACGGGCTTGAACCGGGAAAGTTAACCCATCAACAGTCAATCAGCCTGTCGCCGTCCACTGCTGAACGTAAGCCTCCCCAAGTGAACGCCAACCATCCCGGTCTTGAGCAGCCCGCGTCAACAGTGTACATCCCTAAATGATTAAACTATCTTGTGAGATGTCTGCCAACAGAGTAGCACAGTAATGTAGGGAGAATGGCGCGTATAAGTTAGTTGCGGCGGGGTCAGCGGCGCGACCCGGCGCGGTCGACCGATGCGAGTCACTTGACTGTTGACATTACGCGCCGACCACTCGCACACCACTCGCCTCTTGTTTCACAATATACAGGGTGGGTAAAATTCGCCTGCGTACAAAATAGGTTTCAAAAGCAAAATCATATTTAGGGAAAAGCCTTGTGAAATCATAGAACTACATGGCAGTATTGCCAAACTTAGCACACAAAAAAACAGTCCATCCATACCATATCCATACCAGCCCCGTATTATATACTGCCCACTGCTGAGCACGGGCCTCCTCTACAACTGAGAGGGTTTAGACCTTAGTCCACCACGCTGGCCCAGTGCGGGTTGGCAGACTTCACATACCTTCGAAATTCCTATAGAGAACTTCTCAGATATGCAGGTTTCCTCACGATGTTTTCCGTCACCGTTGAACTGAGCGATAATTCACAAAGAATACACACATAACTTTTTTTAGAAAAGTCAGAGGTGCGTGCCCTTGGGTTTTGAACCTGCGGACATTCGTCTCGGCAGTCCGTTCCACTCCCAACTAGGCTATCGCCGCTTTTTTTAACTAAAAAAAAAACAGTATATGGTATAAAAAACAATCAGTAATATTGGGAATTTGGATCGAAGAGGAAACAAAGGCCCCCGATAAACTGCAAAGCTAGTGGCCGCCCAAAAGTGACCACTCCGTGACAAAACTCAGGAAAACAAAAAACAGTAATATTCGGACTCATAGAAAACGGGGATGACATAAACAGTAGATCTACTATCAAAACGGTAGGATTGACCATCAGTATTGACTGATACAAAGTAATACTTCCTGTATGGTGTTGCCACTGTTTATGGGCGGTCGTTTCGCTTACCATCAGGCGGCATGCTCGTCTCGACATTCAGAAGCAATAAAAAAATTAATCTTATGAAACATTTTTAGCTATGCTGATTTACTAACGATGTTTTACGTAATCAAAGCGAACTTTTCGTACTATAGAATAAATAAATGTTGAATAATCGTTTTCTAAATACGGGTTGATTCCAAGAATAAACGCCATCAAAACAATTCATATGTCGATAATGTATCGTATACGTCGATTAACTCTACTCTGATCCATACATTTTAGCTATCGAACCAAAAGTAGCGATAGAGTGCATTTCTTTTTGCATCAGACGTAAAGGATAGGGTTTGAAATCGGTTTTTTCCCAGTGTTAGTTTTTCAGAATATAGTGTTATTGACAAACTACAGATATAAAATAAGCAATATTTATATAGGTTTTTACCAATCGAGAAAATCCCTTAAAGATAACTATTCGCATACGGTTTGGTTTAACATTCGGGACTCGAAGCCGGGACACACAGATTTCACCTTAAGTAAATTAGTAGATACTAGATCAATTCACAAAACAAAAGATACTAGAGGTGTCTAAAATAGATTAATGTTGACAGCCCTGTATAACATGACGTCACTTCTCATTAAACAATGTCGCGCGGTCAAGGGTCCCGCGGCGCGCCGCCCGGACCTCCCAATTGACCCCCGCCAATTGATTTGGCCCCCGTCTCCCGTCAATTGTATGATGTAATGCACAAAGCGCTCTCATTTGTATTGTATTTAGACAAGTCATGTTGATAGGATAGAATATCTCATTCCTATACATTTTTCTGTATTTTTCATCGGCATCTTGCTACGGCCTCAATATCAACTTTGAATCTGGAATAGTGCCCGATAAATGGCAATAGGCTCGCCTCCTATTACATGGGACCTAACATAGCGAGCGAAATGTGGGTGATTACACCTCTAGCTTCCCCCAGAAAGGGGAAAGATGTGATGGTATCAATTTATGCTGTCAACTAACGGTTATTGTCCAATTGCTCTCAGGGCAGTTAGCAACGTAAATTAGTGGCATAGACCGGCAAGAAAATGTGTTTTACATGCAGTGGTGCTACTCCAACGGTCAGTCGATTCTGTAGACAAATATAATACAAGTACGTGGCCAGATGTGGCGCATACCATAGACTCGAGCGAGCCATTCTCGTCATTCAATTGCATAACACATGTTATAATAAAGCACATTGTATTTACGTTACTTGGATACCGAACAGGAAGCGCGGGTGCCGGCAGATAACATCTGCTTTAACACCTGCCCGTAACGTCATCGTGCGTGTTTAATGTGCGCGTGATGCTATCTCTCGCGTGTTGCACGTTACGAGATCGCGTGAGATTTGTTGATATCGTGACACGTGACGCCACTGCACCTGATGGTAGTGGAGTGGCGTCCAGAGGATTAATTGATGAATGATATGTCCCTCGCCGGTCGACTTTATCTGTCTGTCTGAAAGCGGATATACACAGGATGATTACCGGAACGCGACACATTTGTATTGGCTACTATTTTTCACAATAGGACAAAAAAACTCTCAAGTAGAGACCACGTACCGGCACTTTAAAGTTCGCAGGAACCGCTTATGGCCGGTCCGTCTGGAAATCTTTAGGGGAAGTCTATGTTCAGATATGGCTGATGATGATGACCAATTTATACCTCGTGTACGAGGTTGAGGTTGCTATACTAGCAGTGATATCCTTTCACCAGCAGCTTTAGAAACATCATCTGTTGATAACTGCGGTGTTTTAGGTGGCATGAAATCGCCACCACTGCGCTCATTACCCTAACACATGTTATTTTGTCATAATACGCAGCAATTGTTTTGAATTTTGTAATAGATTAACTAAAGTGTGTGTGTGTTTGTTCGCAGGCGTGTCGGCGAGTAAGCTGGGCAAGCGGCCTGAACTGGCGCCCAACAAGGGCGGCCCGTTCGCGGCCGCGCTGCGCTCGCTCGCCAAGAACGCCGGGCCCGACGGCAAGGACGGTGAGTCACCGGTGATCACCGCCGCGAGTCACGCGCGACTCACAACCCGCGCACGCGAGGGACACGCGACTGCTATTTATACGGTTGTAGGAGACCTTGCGGTCTTTTGGTCCAGTTACCTTTATATGAAGCATAGATGATATAATGGCGGTTTACACCAGTAAATTGTTAATGAAAATCAAAAATAATATTTTTATTGACTATTGTTACTGAGATAAAACATGTTTAGTTTTTGTTATCTTACGAAACGTGTTTGGATTTAAATATCCAGCACGAAGGACCAAAATCGCTAGCCAATATCGTTGATCTAAATTTGTCCCGTGTCCCTCGAACGCAAATCCTTTTTTATTTTTTTTCCACACATAATTATATACACCACACCGACGACACTTGTTGGGTCGACAGTCCATATACATAAATATCGCATCCGTACCTCATACTGTGATAGGCCATAAGTTTTAATATTTTATGTAAAACATGACTTGTGATGGTTGACAAAATTGTATCGTATCTTCGTATCGTTTTGTCAATCAAGTAGTTTGGTTGTTTTGTAATACTTTTTTCGTATTTACACTTTTTGGGAAAGGTAAATTAAGGTAAACATATTTTTACGTGCTTTGAACTCTTAGCTCGGTTCCTCAAATTTAGAGTTGACATTTTTGTAACATCTTTTTATAAAATATTGTTGAAATTTGTTGTAACTTGTATGCGAGTTATAAACTTAAAACTACATTCGAAGTGATACTGCCATGCCTCGGCCAGGCTGGAACCGAAGTTTGGTCGCCGAACGTTATATTCATCAGATGTCAACCTTACAACGACAGGTCTAAAGTTCAAATTCCGTTGCGAGATGCGACACGATTCTTCGACATAAAAGCAATTAACCACGATAATGAAGAATGAAGGAAACTTATTTAATCTGAACAGACATCTCGATGTGAGGTTGATTGTACCACACGCGGTTCCAATTTGGTGAGGTTTTTTTGAGAGCCAAGAGTCCTGAGCACCCCTCGCTTCCCTGAGTGAGTGGGGGGGTCTGGAGGGGTCGTGTGTTGAACGTGCGAGTGTCCAGGAGCGGCGGGCGCGACCGGAGACCGGGAGCCGAGCAAGGACAAGCCTCAGCCGCAACCGCCGCCCGCCAAGCGCGCCTCGCCGCACCACCTGTCCACCAGTGGGTTCCAGCCGTACCGGCCTGATGACAGGTGAGACATACCAATTCTCTATACTGTTCCACTGTTGGGCACGTGCGTCATCTACTACTGAGGGGATTAGGCCTTTTGCCACCGTATTGGCCTAGTGGGGGTTGGCATAAAAGATCGATTTTTTTTTGTCTGACCAAAGTGATTCCACTATTTCTAACGGTAAGTAGAGTGGCATCCAGAGAGAGCACGAACGACTAGAGATGTATCCGTTGACAGTCGACAGAATTATGCCGGTATGCCACAAGTATAGTTTGGTTTGAAACCGGATATACAGAGGCTAGTACCGAATTGCGAAACCTTTATATATCGGCGTGCCACAGACCTGGACCGGATTCTAAACCTTCTGTCCGGTGGTCGCTATCCGTGTGGATACAAGTGTTCTAGCACCATCATACATGGGTGTAATAAGTGTATTAATTAATAACCTAATATATTATTTTTTATATGGGCTCAGCAAAATGACCCCATTGCACCTGATGGTAAACGGACAGGGGTCCAAATAGAGTGTCAACTGGCGAGAGATGATTATCCATCGTCAGTCGACACAATTATGCCGGCCTAATAAAGAATGCAGTAATCATCATTTTTTGCATTTGTTTTTGTTGCAAAATGGCATCTTAAGACACGTTTTTAACCATTGGGTTAAAAGAAAACATAAAAGATACTTGGAACTTGGTGAAGTAGTAACCAAAAATGCAGCATTTGTGTTACTTAAAACATTTAACCGCGTTTTTCTCGAAGCCGCCATTTTGCAATTACTGCACTTAGAATGACGAGGGCAGATTTATGCCGGCCTAATTTAACCGGTTATACACGAGCTGATCCCGGAACGCGACACACTTACGTGGGACTCTATGGCGGGGTTTAACACCTTACGGGGTCGTTATCCGGGCATATACAAAATATATCCTAACACCAGTAAATAATAACTGGTTACTATAATACGTAGTTCTTGCGTGTAAAGCGTTGTGTTCGGTTGCGCAGACTGTCGCACCCGGCGGCGGCGTCGTTCCCGCTGCTGGAGCCCGCCGCGTACGCGCCCTACGCGCACCCGAGCCTCTACTCCAGCGCGGCGCTGCAGTACAGGTAACAACACCAACAAACCAATCACACCTTTGAGTACGTTCTTAAGTTCACATTGAGGTACCATACCCATACCATACCAGCCCTGTATTATATACTGCTCACTGCTGAGCACGGGCCTCTTCTATTACTGAGAGAGGTTAGGCCTTAGTCCACCACGCTGGCCTAGTGCGGGTTGGCAGACTTCACATACCCTCGAAATTATTATGGAGAATTCTCAGGTATGCAGGTTTCCTCACGATGTTTTCCTTGACCGTTAAAGCGAACGATAATTGATAAACAATACACACGTAACTTCGAAAAGTCAGAGGTGTGCGCCTTGGGTTTTGAACCTCCGGACATTGTCTCGGCAGACCGTTCCATTCCCAACTAGACTATCGTACATTGGGGTATTGAACTATTTAGTTTTAGTGCCGTATTAATAAAATAAACCAAGTCACATTTGAGTACGATCTCAAGTTGACATTTAAGATATTACACTCTTCGCCGTTTTCAATAAACAATCCCAGTCGATTTTTTCGACCTATCGTCGAAATGGACCAATTAAATAAGTTTTCTTGACATGCTTACAAATGACTTATTTTGATTGGTTAATAATAAAGCTTGAGCTGTGACTTGAGTTCGTGATTTCAGCTAAGTCTGTATAAACACTTGGCTGTCAATCCGTCATATGCTGTGACTTACAATACCACTTGAGATGCACACTTTAACTAAACAACGTATCAGGTGGTATCGAACCTTAGAGGGAAACTGAGCTGCATCTTTTTTTTTATGGCATTGAATGACAAGACGAACATGCCGTTCGCCTGATGGTAAGCGATACGACCACCCATAAACAGTAGCAACACCATCCAGCACCTTGACTTACAAAGTACTGTGTGGCATTGCACTGCGCTCGTCATCCTGAGACATAAGATGTTAAGTCTCATCATGTCCAGTAGTTATACTGGCTACAATGTCCTTCAAACCGAAACACAACAGTGCATGCACACTGCTGCTTGGCGGTAGAAATAGACATTGTTAAAAATATATAAATCTGTCAAAAATAAATCTATCTGCAAATTCAACATCAAGAATACTTGTAACACGAGTTAAAATATATAAAGTATTGAGCATAATACGAGAGAGCGCGGGCGCGTAATAGACACGTACCACTGTCTTCCTCCCACGCACCAATGTAATGGCAGTGACGTCACTAATCAGCGTATGTTTTTGTAGCTAAGTGACTGCACTGCACCTGATAGTAAGCAAAGTTGAGTCTAGTCTAGAGATTATTATCCCTCGTCAGTGAAGACAACTTTGCCGGCCCGTTAGGAACCGTATTTTTGATAAAACTACTGTACTGCAATGCTGAGGTCTCGGGTTCGATCCCCGGGTCGGGCAATTGATATTGGATTTTTCTACTCAGTATCAGCCCGGAGTCTAGAATTTGTGTCCCAAAATGGCGATAGGCTCGCCCTCTATCACATCATGGGACGGAAACGCACGGCGAAAAGTGGGTGCACTAGTTGCACCTCTGACTACACCTTCGGGGATAACGGGCAATTATTTGTTAAGTTTTTACTCGACACGTTTCGAAGACTGCCTTCATAATCACGGTTGGCCTGTGACAATGAAGGCTAGTAAGTATAGCAATTTTATTTTAATGTCGAACATTCGCGTTTGTGTGTGTTGTCAGGTTGGCAGCCGAGGAGCAAATGTACCTGGAGCGGGTGTTCCGCAGCGGTGTGGGCGTGGGCTGGTTGCCGCCGTACGCGCTCTACCCGCCGCTAGCGCCGCCGCTGCCGCTGGTACAGCACGCGCCGCACGCACCGCACGCGCCGCATGCACCGCACGCACCGCATGCGCTGCACGACGAGCGCGAGAAGGAGATCGCGCTTCAGAGGGAGAGGGAGCGCGAGCGGGAGCGGGAAAGGGAACGAGAGAGGTACGAGGGGGAGAGGGGGACATCCAATGGTGCTAGCGGTGGTCGGCTGCGAATACAGTAGCTGCGGGTTGCATCCCTGCACAAAGATACGTTTAACAATTTTATTCTTACGCCGATATGCGCTACAAATTCTATCTACTCTTGAGGATGTAAAAAATGATTTGACCTGACTCACGTGAGGCTTGGGAGGTGATGTTACCTTGTGCAGTTAGGAACATGTTCCTGTCTATTATGTTTGATGTGAACGTGACAACACATGTGTCTTATTAGAGCTTTGTCCAAAGTTTTGACCGTTATGTTATGATAGTACACGATTGCCAAATCGTTCGAACCCTGTTTCCAAGTTGATTTGCTGTACCATATTGTGGTGTAACATCATCCAAGTTGATAAATTTTGATTACAGAGAGCGGGAGCGGGAGCGAGAACAACGCGAGAAAGAGCAGCGCGAGCGCGAGCGTGCGCAGCGGGAGAAAGAGTCGCGCGCGCGCGAGGCTCTGCGCGAGGAGCAGCGCGCGCTCGCCGCCCTGCACTCGCACGCGCACGCGCACGCGCACGCCGCGCACTCTGCGCACGCAGCGCACGCCGCGCACGCCGCGCACCTGCTGCCGCCGCCCGTCTACGCACTGCCGCGCCCGCTGCTGCTGCCGCCGCCGCTCTACCGCCCCTACCGCTCCTACCCCGCGCCGTACGAGCCGCGCGCCCACCCCACGCCGCCGCCGCCCGACGCGCCGCCCGCCGCCGCGCCCGCCCCCGCCGCGGCCGCCGCGCCGGCGCCTGCTGTCGCCGCCCCCGCCCCCGCGCCCGCGCCCACCCCGCCGGCGCCCTCGCCTCAGCCGGCCGCGTCGCCGGCGCCAGAGCCGGCCGCTGGTGAGGAGCCCCCCGCCCCCGCCCCCGGGGCCGCGCCGGGCCCCGCGCCCCTGGCCCCCGCGGCCCCGGCGCCAACGCCTGCGTCCGCGCCGACGGCTGCGCCCGTGTGACCCACGTGACACGCACACACTCCCATCGCTCGTGCAGTGTTGAGGCGCGCTGCGTAATTTTCAGTAACTGCTGTACCGTAGTATTTAAAGTGTTAAATGTTTGGTCCACCCGGCATTCGCTCCGTCAAGTCTTCCGTTTGAACTTTACTTCATCTCTTGAATTGATGTACTTATACTACTTTCATCTGTTTAAAGCTTTCTTGTAACTCGGAACTTATTGAATCTCCTCAAAAAGTTAATATAATTGATGAATATAAAGAATTCAAAAATTATAGCTTATAACAAATACACTATTACGCTTACTTGTACATTACTGAAAATTACGTGGAGTCACTGTATTTAAAATTGTATCAAAATAAGCAGCGTAAACCTGCGGGTACGGTCAAACTGCACGGGACACGGACTATAAAACTAATATAATAATCCCACCTATAATGAATTATCGACTCTTCTGATCGATAAATTGTCAAATTACTGACAGTATTAAATGTTCCTTACAGACTGAAAAAAATGATATATTAATATCACAGCACGCCAACAGTTTAAATCTATGAGGTTTGTAATTCTAAACGAAGCTGGCCCAAGAATTAGAAAGACAAAAAGTAGAAATAAATATTTTCAATTACTGAAGTCGCTGTTTCTCGTGCAAAACTTGACTGCTTCTCGAGGTTTGAAACTGAAGCCCAGGCTTTGCGTATAGACTGTTCTAATAGACCACAGTGAGACTATGTGACGGGTCGCAGGCCCTGGTTTACCCTTGCGGAAGTTTATCGATATCGATAAAATTGTATTGACTATTATTATTTTCGAAACTGCTTCCCATGTTTTTCACCTTGAAAAACATTTTATAATGTTCCCTAACGAAGCGGTCACGTTGCAGTTTTTATCGATATCGATGAAATCGGCCGCGTTAGACTGACAACAAAGTAATTCATTGATTGAATTGTCGATACGTTAATGTTAAGCGTTAAGTTACGTCGGTTTTTGTTATAGAAAGAAAAAGATCGCAATCATTTTTTTGTGTGCAAAAACATTGTAAAAAAGTGAAAGTAGACACTGGTGTTACGTATGTATGTTTTTTTCTATGTGTCCAACTCTTTCTCTCGCAATCCCCTGACGACAGTGCGAGCGATACAAAATGACTTCGAATATTCCACTCGTTGATTTTGAGTTCTTTTTTCAATCGATTTTTGTTCTCCTAAACATGTGTGATCGGTGCGCTTTTTTAAAACTGTTGTAAGTTTTTTTCATTATGTTGTTATTATGTATTTCTTGTTGAGACCTGTTGTACGTAATTTACCAAGACATTTTTCTATTGAAATTTATGTTTCAATAATATCGATATTGTATTTATCGAGTCGCGTACTGAATGTAACTGCCAAAATAACTTACGTCCACAATAGTTTTATAGTTAAGTGCGTAACTGAACGGTTTTTTATATAAGTAACTGCCTTTTACATTTGTTTTGTTTATTAACCCACCCCCTAATTTGTCTAAAACTGGGGGTTTAATGTTTTACAAATCCAACAGCATAATAAAAGTGTATCCATCACACAATTTCCCGCGTAAAAAGGATTTGTATAATAATATAGAAAAGGTCTAAATTAAAACTAGAGTCTAGAATATATCGAAAATTACGGTGCACACATCTCAGCTACGCTTATTAATGTTGCCACTGTGAAAAATCACCAATATTAATAATAAAAAAATAAAATAGGTATACCGCCAATGTAACAAAAACGATTAAAACTGCCTGGTGCAGCACTGTATAGGTAGGCGAGCGGTTATATATATGTATATTTAAATACTAAATATAAATCGATAAGGCACGAAAAAACATCGACATCGGCCTCGTTGTCGATAGCAAAATATCAACACGATATCCAACTCTATCGATAAATTAGGACGAACGCCACGTCCCTCGGGTACTTACAAAGTCGATTAGAGTGAGTTATCGAGTTGATAGTTTCCGAAAACCGACTATCGATGCCGAGTCGATGTCAAATGTAACATAATTCGTTCGGGGTCGGTTAGGCTTTAAGTCTGGCTTCGTTGAAGCCGCGCGTGCAATCAGCTTCGCAATATGGACACTACTGCATTTGTGATAAGTATTAGTTTCCTTTGCAGTGTTTTGTTGATCGGTACCTCCCCTCACACCTCCCTGAGTAGGGAGGCACGACCCCGCACGACCTTATGACTGCAATATCGATGTGAGAACACGGAATTTTATATTGAAAAGTAAAAAATACAAGAAAACCTCTTTATACTTTAGATAGGTACTGTTAATTTTTAGCTCTTAATAGGTGTTCAATATTTTTCAATCTATAATTTTTTTTTCATTCACGGAAAACAGCATTTAGCCGGACAAGCGTCCGGGACGTCGCGATGTGTAAATATATAGTTAGATACGATATGGACAATACCTAACAAGTGAAAAAAATACAAATCTAAAAAGTTTTATTGAAAAATACATTTCAATGAAATTACCACGTGTGCATGCTAAGCCTGGGGGCGCCGTGCGGGGAGACCGCGCGACGGTGCTGTTAGACCGCGCGACGGTGCTGTCAGACCGCGCGACGGTGCTGTCAGACCGCGCGACGGTGCTGTCAGACCGCGCGATGGTGCTGTCAGACCGCGCGACGGTGCTGTCAGACCGCGCGACGGTGCTGTCGACTATTTACACCTATATTTCACAGTTTGAATGTCAACAAAGTAGATTTTTTTTTTAAATTTTTTCACACCACACACTTTTATCGATAAAAATGTCGCGATATCTTTTTAACTGTGTAATATTTTGGATTATTTTAATGGATACAACGTTCTAAATCGCATACACTGACACAAAACAATAAATAAACGCCAGTGAAATGTCGACATATTATAAGCGCACACTGTGATGCGGAGACACTCGCAGCGCGTCCCCAGGAAGTAGTACATTTTATTTTTTGTTCACTACCAACCCCTCCCTTCCCGTGCTTTAAGATAGCGCATGTAGTTAGAGTATGGTGCTATTTCCAAGCTTATAGGTGTGGCAGATCTCATCGGAAGGCGATTCGACGAAAACCATGTGTTAAAAAACAGAAAATTATTTTTAAAAACCAAATAAATCCGTTTGTAGATTCAAAATTAGAACCGCAAGTCTATAAGTGTATTGTGGTATTTTATTAAATTAAACGCAAAGATAAAAAGAAAAAAGCATTTATTAGTCGTGTAGGCATGTAAAAATCACTTATAAGTCATGACAAGGTAGTAGAGTATAATAATAATTCACAGAGGTACCAATTTAGTTAGATAATATAAAATACCAACAATAAAACTGATAGTTACAGAGGACACGGACATTTGGATATTGAGACAAAATGTTATGCTTAGAAAGACATACAGGGTGGAATTTCATTCACTGTTCTCTCTAAACGTATGTACTCAGTCAATGAAATAAATTAAATCTACAAATCAAAATACGAACAAAAAAAATACTGACGAAGTAAATTTCACATAGAAAACCTTCACTAATTGTTCTAAAATTTATTATGCTTTCTAAATGCCACAGATTTTTTCTATGTCATGTATACGTTACACGTACATGTAAATACGTTCTGTATCGGGAAAACAGTGAATTGAATTCCACCGTTTATATCTTAGTTAAGGTTAAAGGATATGTCCAAAAACGGACCTAAAATTCTAACCAAGGCAGTTTATATATTATACTTGGATAGAACTCCTAAAAACTAGCCTTTTACAATAAATCGTATAAATTTAAGATCGTCCTCCGCTTTTGAAATGAACGGAATTATACAGTTAAAATGAACGGTAAAAAAGTTATAAATGGAGGTGTCTAAAAAATTTTTTTTAATAGATCCATTATCTATATTTTTGTCCCTTATATCCATAAAGTACGAGCCTGGTTAGATTTTGAGGCCCAGCGCCCATATAAAAAGCAGACATCTTTAGAAACAACTGAACCTATGATTTTACTATTTGCGTTGTAACCATTCATTTAATTTATAATCAGTTAGCTGCTAGTCTGTTTAAGTGGTATGGGGAAGTACACCAGGGGATCCTAGCGAGGTCACTAGCAGTATCGAACAAACTAATTACGTCATTACCCCGCGCTCCCATACCGCAGAAGATGACGTCTGCGTGGGGATTACAGTGGAGACTCGATTAACCGGACCAGTAGTGGTCGTAATGCATTCGATTAATCGAAAATCAGGATAATTGAAGGTATAAAGTAAAACTATTTTTGTACATTATATCGACGGCTGAAAGGCAAAATGGATAACGATATTTTTTTGCGTTCTAAATACACAGTAAAATGTGCTGATTTCACATAATATTTATACAACTCAATGTCGCAAATAATGACGCGTCAATTAGCCTTTCACCCTTCCATATTTATTTTATTTTCGGAAAACTTACAGCTCGATTAAATAATATTAGAGGAGCATAAATATGAGACGGCCATTTAAAAGTTTTCACAAATAGAGATATGAATTATTATTAACTAGGTTTCCTCGCGGCTTCGTCCACGTTAATAACTATTACCGGGATAAAAAGCCTATAGCAGTCAGGTGTAGCTTTCTATTATTAAAAGAATTTTCGAAAACGGTTAAGTAATTGCGTTTCATCTTGTGTCTCATAGTGACCAAGTACAGTAGAGTACCTACTTTGTAATACAAAGTTCTGGATGGTGTTGCTACTGTTTATGGGAGGTCGTATCGCTTACCATCAGGCAAACGGCATGCTCGTCTCGTCATTTAAATTCAAGTTATTCTTTAAATGTAAAATTTCGTGGTCTTCCTTTTATTTAAGATGCTATGTTATTTGGAGAAAAATAATCCTTTTGATTGGTATCGTAAAATTACGGGTGTTTTTGTTACCATTTGGCGGGACCCATTCCCGCTTTAGACGGGCGATTATTAAAATTCAGTTTAAATCGTTTTTAAAATCAAAATGATGTCTTCTTTCAGTACAATTTTCTATACAATATTTAAGATACTTTCCCTCCATGTGGCATACCGTGGGACGCTCTGTATAAAAAAGACGTACGTAATCCTCCTAGCCAGTTTCGGCCATGGCGGCCAATTTGGAATCTGGATATCAGCCAGGTACGCAGGAGATATTATAGTGCACAAGTGTGTGCGTAATACACAGGTGCACTCGCTATTCCTTCACTCTCATCGTCCGTTGAGATGGCAATCCGACATGACCGGAGAGAGATCAGGCGCAGGACCAAAGGCTTTACGTGCTTTCCGAGGCACGGGGGTATCACACCGCCAACTTCCTGACTCCGAGCTGCACCTGAGTAATTTTTAAGATGGAAAAACCCAGTCACATTGTTTTTGACCCGACCCGGGATTCGAACCCAGGACCTCAGCGCGCAAATCGTACGCAATACAAATACGCCACCGAGGCAGTCCTGTATATTAAGAGTACATAAACGCATACTCACGCCTTTTATCCCCGAAGGGGTAGGCAGAGGCGCAACTACTGCACCCACTATTCGCCGTGCGTATTCCGCCCCATGATGTGATAGGGGGCGAGCCTATCGCCATATCGGGCACAAATTCTCGCTCCGGGCTAATACTGAATAGAAAAATCCAATATCACTGACCGACCCAGGGATCGAACCCGAGACCTCAGCATTGCCGTCGTACCGTAATACAACCACTTCACCGAGGCAGTCAGTACAAAAAAAATCAAGAAAACAATGTATTTTTTTTCCTTGAAAATTGCGATTTGCTGTGAGCTCTTATTACCTATAACTTTAACGTCGTCGACCGATGTCAAAACGAGGGTCCGCATTCAAAAATAATGGCACGAGCACGTCGCCGCCTCTGTGGCTTTGAGTTCGGTGGATGTTTGAGCGAGTAGTAGGAATTTCTCATTACATGGCAATTTTTTTTTTTTTTTTTAATCTTTGGCAAGGCGCGGTTTGCGCATCTGCCAGTGTCAAAGTTTTTGGAAGTTACATCACAGAATAAAGTTACATATATAATATTGTTTCTTTGTGATCCTCAGTAGTAGTAGTACTATGTCGAAGTAAAGCAGTGGCTACCTTACCAAGACTTTATCGAGGAGTTTTGGCGGCAACAAAACAAACACTTGACTAGCACAGTTATTTAAATTCACTTCATTTGAGCCCTTTAATAGAACTATATTGGATAATATACCACCATAATTATGCAATATAACACTAAGTATCACCAAAATAATGAATTAAAACAAGAGCACCTCATGACACTACCAAGTTCCCGCCAAAACTCTACATGGCAATTACAACGACTTTTTAATAATTGGCTTTACAAGGAGGATGGCCTTAAATGGTACACCCACCTTAGATCGCTACAGTGATAGGTATTGTTGATTAGCATATTAAGGTTGGATAGATCAGCGCCAAAACCTGCAACTTCTTTCTGATTCTGAAACATTGATTATTTCTTTATAATTATTAGGTCACATTTTTGGTGTAAACAAATAGCTCGGCGTCAGCCTGCCTGATTCGTTAGTGTTTGGCTGGGGGAAGGCTTTGGTTTTTGTAAAAAAAAAAGAACAAAACGACTTTCTAAAATCTGAAAATTGGTTTGCATGCAGTCCGCCCTAAGCATCTTACAACAGGGGCCGTCAGCAGGGCTTTTTACTAAGAAGGAGCGAATCTGTACGGAGGATATTGCGTAATTTAGCTTATCTTTATGCTAGATAATAGTTTATATTTCTTAATAACCTCACCAAGCTCACATATAACGTAGAGTTGGATGTGGCAACAGTTCTGAATTTAAAAAAACATGAGATGCAATGATTTTCAGATTCAAGATTCCATTTCTTAATTCAGCAAGCCGATTCGGCCAAAGAGGAACTGACTGTTTTACTGCTAATAATTAAAATTTTATTGATTTCATAATAAATCTATGGTTCTTCTGATAACTTCCGTCAAGATTACATACAAACTGTCAAAACTAACAAAATTAATAGAAACTAATAAATATTTGAAATGTAAGCAAATGGCCAGACCGATACCGAGCATACACCCTAGAGACTTGACGCATTTCGACGATATCAAGCCTAGGACGAGCAAGTCCCTCGTCAACCTTGCGATAGACACCATCAAGGACAAATCGTCAAAGAACTTGGTGCTTGGAACCGTGACGGGCTGGGCGACTGGCGCTAGTTTTGTGCGCGTGGGCAAGATAGCCGCGTTCGGCCTGGGAGGCGGGGTGATTCTCCTGCACTTCGCGACAGAACTGGGCTACATCCAGGTAAACTGGGAGAGGATCCGCGAAGCCGCTGCGGAGAGCCAGGCGTGTGTCGAAACTATCCTGCAGTTTGTCAAAAAGAATAGCTGTTTTACTGTGGGCTTCATTGGCGGGTTCTGCTTCGGTGTCGCGTCTTCTTAAACTTTTTAGTAAATATATGGTTTTTGAGTTTGAGATTTTTTTATTGTTTGATGAAATAAACGATGCTGTTAAATCCTGAGTACATCTGCAACTATATCTGACGGACATAACTATTTTATGAGATAAGAACATTATGAACATAAATTAGGCAAAAAGGAATAGTGTTAGTAGAAGTGAATCAGATTAATTTCTGACTGGACAATGTTTAGCTCTCATTGTCCATGGCTTTCAATACCTACGTTTGACTCGCAAATAAGGTGACCTGTATTTATAGAAATTCATGAGGGACGAAATCTCTCATAAAATTTGCAATAGATACCTTCTCTATATGACAAAAAAATACTTATATAAAGTCTAGATTGGTACAAACTATCAAGTCAACAAATCTTATATCCGGATGGCGATTCCAGTTAACATCAAGACGTATTATTATAAAAAAAGAGTAAGTAGTTTAAAATGATACTAAGCATTATACCTACTGACTGAAAGAGTATGCCAGTGTATGAACTGGCGAGAATTAAAAAGATTATTTGGTAATTTCTTTAGGGGTGCCTATGTTTAGCAGTGGACTTCCTGTGGCAGATGGTAATGATAACATTGTTTCAACACTAAGAGGATGAATGATAGGAGACAAAAGGCGAGTGTGGAGTCAACGAATCGTAACTATTACAACCACAATGACAACATAAATAAGGGATCTGAATTCTGAGCTAAAATATGGAGATGCAAAAAGTCTATCCCTGTGGTAAACATGCGTAGGTACCTAATACAGAATATTATTATATAAATTTAAAAATGTTCTATAATCTATACCATAAAGATCAGATCAGTGGTAAATAAGATTAAATGAAAAGAAGACAGCGGTGGAACGAAACGCCGTGGGTTCGATTCCCACGTCGAAATATTTGTATAATCGCGGAATCGGACTTGGGTGTTGCGTTAAATTTCAAGGTAACAATAATCGGGACGATAATATATCAAGGTACACTTAAACATCTTATCTAGTGACTACAATCTAGGTACTTAAGTACCTAATTCCTCACATACATAGTTGTCAATCTCAAAAGAGCTAACAAGAATATCTATTGCAAATCACTTAAATATTGTGCATTCATATTTATAATATCTTATCTCTAATGACTAATCTAGAACGATTTGGTTTAGATACAGGTACTTTACCTGGTTGTATTACGTATTGCGCTTATCACACTACCTACAGTACACACACACACGTCTTTTATCCCCAAAGGGGTAGGCAGAGGCGCAACTAGTGCACTCACCCACAAGTCTACAGTAAAACTGATAAATTTAGATAGGACTCGGACAAATAATTACATCGAAGTCTGCAATAGGGTAGTTTTCTATGTTCTATTTTGTACATTATTTTTACAGAAAATTATACAAAAAAGAAATTCTTCTGTGAAATCAGGATCAAAATTGGTTGAAAAATAAAGCAGTTATTCACATTTTAAATATTGTCGAGAGTAAAAGTGGGGGCGCGGTGGGGACATCGCACTGTCTCTTTCTCACGTACGCAGCGTTATGGCCGGTGACACCCGGTGACGTCACAGTCTGATATTATTGTTATTTGACAATTACCCCTTCTACCGAATTTCAAAACTTAATCACTTACTTATTATTGCGCTAATTTTGAAAATTCTTTTTCCGTTAGATTTTGGGTGGCATACATTTTTGATAAATGTTTTAAAAAAAAAATAGTCAACTAGCCTATTGCTCTGGATAATAAAATGGAATTAGAATGTATGTACTTGGTAGTTCAAATAAAATTTTGCGACGCTCACTCCTCACTGTAGTGAAACATTTAAATGTTTTCCTAGTTATTGTAAGTGGGTTTTCGTTTGATGGTACGCACCATCTTGCCCATAGAAAATACAAAGAAAAAGGTAGATACCCGGTAACGCTTAGTTTTCTTTACGAGAATTTTGAATTACTGTAGTCGGTGCCCATCTACTACACAGGGCTCGTCATATGAAGACGTTAGATGTCTTGTTCTCTACAATGTTTGCACACCCTGCTCGGCAACAGAAATGGACAAGTCACAGGCATCTATAGGCAGACTAGCGTAAAAAAGACCTAGTTATATTGTGTTAACCTTATTACTAATAAAAACATCAATAGTTTATAATATTACCTATATAAAACTCCATTGACTTGAACGGTGGAAAAGAGGGTAAAATTGCCAGCCGAAAAATATGAAAAATGTTTTGTAAAATGAAGTTTAGCAGTTGGCCATATTTACCAAGGAAGGACCTCTTTCATGCAGATAAAATAAACACACCTGCGGCGTGAGGCGCCGCAGGTAGATAGAGAAAGAAGAGAGAAGAGAAACTCAGGGTTTTAGGTTCGTGGTACGAGCTTTATTTTGCACCTCCGCGTTACACTCGGTACGGTTTGCTGGTGGTATGCAAACGAGTCACTGGCCTGCGGAGACTCCGATTCAGGCGAACGGCACGACGCTGATGCACGTGGCTAGCTCCGGCGACAGCTCGCCGGGCAGATGGTAGCACGTGGTCTGCGCAGCGGTGGTGAGGTGGTCGGGGTTAGCACACCCGACTGCGATGGTAGTGGTGAGCACGTGGTCGGGGCCAGCACCCGCGACGATGGTGCACACGTGGCCGGGGTCAGCACCCGCGACGACGATGGTGGTGTGCACGTGGCTGGGATCGAGAGGCAGCTCTCCCGACGCCAGCGGAGCATGGAGTCAGCACTCCACGTCGTACCGTAGAAAAGAACCTGGAATCAGAATCCACCACGTCGGAATGCAAGCTAGGCTTACATTCCGCGCCAGTGACTCGTGATAGCTCACGAGCCCAGATGCACAGAATACCTGGAAGCGGTTAGTAGTCGTTGGCACACTCACCCCAGCGGGAACAACGGTATGCGTGGCAACACGCAGTTAGTTGGTAGTGTTGCTACGGCGAAGAAGATTATAGAAAAAGGGCGCGCGTGACATTGCACGCTTATTTATACGAGCGCCGTTCAGACGTACGTCAAAACTAGTGACAGTTTAACCAGCCAATACGATACATTAACAGTTTCTATTGGTAGTTAAACTGACTTAAACGATAACGTTTACGAAGAGAGTTAACGTTCCTTGCAACGTTACACACCTCTTTACTCTCAAAGGGGTAGGTAGAACAGTGACGTACACCCACGATTTGGCAAACTTAGTTAAATTTACATAATATTTACCCCAAATTATCTAAGTAACTGGATTTAAATTTATCTGAAAACATATTTCGTTGATTAGCTAAGATTACATACTACCCGTTATGGATAAAATAATACAACCAATTTTAGCCTTAATGTCAAAGAGTTCTAAGATTACATAGAACGGACATTGGGAAAATTGTCATACTAAAATTTTGAGCCTGTTCGTCAGTAACTCAATCTACCGGGAAATAGCAGAACACCTTCCATATGTAAAAGGCACGTAATGCGCAAATTGGCATATTTAAAATATTGTTTTCTTTACACAAAGCATACTGAGATGTCTTCTTAGATAAAACAGCGACTTATTACCAATATATACCTACTTACCTTTGGATGAATTTGGTCCTGAAGTACGGTCTATAACTAACTTTAGGTACTGTTTAATGTCTGCTTAATATAAATATTATACGAATAATATTCAAAATCTCATTCTAGTTTTTTGGATTCCCTAATAAACTAGGAATATTTTTCTCGACCTGTGATATACCTGCCTAGTAAATATTAAGTAAGTAGGCACATTTTTACAGATCCTTCTAATAATATTATAAATACAAAAGTAACTCTGTCTGTCTGTCGCGCTTTCACGCCAAAACTACTGAACCGATTTAGCGCGAGCGGAGTAAGACATAAGGTAAGTAGTCTGTCATAGTTTTTATTATAAATGCACTTGTAACCAAAGAGAATTTATAATACTACCGAAACAAATAAAAGGTGGCCATTATAATCGAGTTACATGTTTTGTGTCTTAACTTATGGATGTCAAGTATACCCCAATATACCTATTATTTACCCAGACCCAATATACTTTGCGGATTACGCATTTACATCAATACAAGAAATACATACATCAAACTCACGTCTCCCTTCATAAATCACAGCTAACTCGTCGACCTATACTCGGACGTTTATTCCCAATGTAGTTAATCTTTTTTCAAACAGGTGACCAGAGGACCTTAAGGTAACTTACCGTAATTCTGGTAGCTAGCTGCTTAGCTTTTAGTAGCTTTATCGTTGCTATTTATTTCAGAATCCTATCCTTGGCATGCAGTATAAATTAGAATAACATAGCTTAGGAAAAGGCCTTGGGAGCTCAAGTGTTTACTGCGTCGTATCATAATGCAAACGTCATGGTTGGGTTAGATATACATATTACATGAAGTAGCTTAGAAATAAGGGGGTGACCTATGCTAGCGATGAACGTGATGCGATGCGTCGCATAGCAAAGGGAACTGCTACATACAATGGCACATCATTGTTTTGAACGCGTAGCATCGCATTCATCGTTCACGTATGACTGTAGGCTATAAATGGCCTCGGAAATGACAAGTGGTTTCAAGTATTTATTGCGTCATATTATACAGCAATAGTCCGGATATATTGTTTTACTTTAGAGCGCTGCGCAGATGTATACTTAATAGGTACCGAAATAGGACACAGGACACAAAATGCATGCACCTGTTACGATGTAAATGTCCAATTGCAATAACCAAGGGCCACAAATGTATGGAATGTCAATACTTTCAAATGACAGCCTAGATTCATGAGCGTAAGCTTGTGGCAAATTTCTTGTTCAGGTAGGGGGAGCAATAAAAATAAAATGAATAAACAACATTGAAAACAAATATGGATTACAATACTTTACAGATTACTCTTACGTTTTATACTCAGGGTAGCATGAGGCAATTTTTGAATTGCACATAATCTCTCAGCATAGATGATTAAGAAATTTGTGTGAAAAAGTTTTTCGTAATAATCAGCGGCTTGGCTGTGCCCCTGGCACTGTCGACGTCCACGGGCGACGGTGACCCCTTGCCATCAGGTGGGCAGTCAACGCGTCTGTGTTCAGAGCCAAAAACATAACCTATGTGATTTGCGATCTATTAAATATTACTTGATATTCGATAAAGTTCAATCAATGAAATACTAATCACTAACTGAACATCTATAAAATGAATGAATGAACTGAATCTGGAATGGTTTCCGAGTGGTACCGCGACACTCACGATGTTGTCGTTCCTGAAGATTAAGAACTATTCCAGATTAATTTGGTTGAGAATATTTAAGTAAATGTTGACATGTATTTTTCTGTGCACAGCTCGGCCTCTACCGATCGTGCCTTCGCCGCTAACTCCGGAGCTGGAGAGACCTTCGATGGACATCCCCAAACCACCAGACCCTTACATACCAGAGGAGCCGAATGTCTTTGAAAAACCATTTCTACCACCAAAGCCCATCCCTCATTCACCAAAAATATCACCATCATCTATTCCAAATCCTAGCCCAAGCGTCACAACCAACAAACCTATTGAATCTGGGTATCCAAACTATGGCGGGTACTTGTATTCGATACCAGGGTACTCGGCTTTCCAACCAGTGTCGTACTCGCCAGTAGTGTCAGCCCAACCTGAAAATATATCCAAGGAGTTCGTGCCATTCCTAACTCCGAAAGAACAGGAGGGGGAAATGTCTGAGGAGATTAAAGAGAAACTGCAGACCGACTTTGAAGAACATTTCACCCCTGAAATAGTCCCGACAGTATCAGCATCGGATGTAAAACAAACTGAGTCTAAAATGAGCATAACTTCGCTCGCGCAGGGGTCCGGGGCGACAGTCACCATACCGTCGCAACCAGTTGCTAATATACCCTCAATTAATAAAGAAACTAAAAAAAAGCCAGAACGCTTTAGTCTCAAAACAAGTATACCTATAAGTAAGATCGATATGAAATGCGTTACTCAGCCTATGAACCCATCCGAAACTATATTCCAAACTCCTAAAAAGCCGTCTACATACAGCCCAATGTTTACGAAAGAATCTGGACCTAAAATCGAGATACAAAGCAATATCGTAATAAAATCGGCTAATAAAGAGCCGGACGTTCGCCCAGAAATACGTCAAGAAATCCGAACAGATCCACGACCTGAAATACGACCGGATATGCGACCAGACTTGCGAACGGACGTACGAGCTGAGCTCCGGGCCGAAATACGGACAGAACTGCGCGCTGACATACGATCCGATCTGAGAGCAGAAATAAGACCGGATCTCAGGCCCGAAGTACGACCAGACGTACGGGCTGAGCTGCGATCAGAAAATATACCAGACCTGCGGGCAGAAATACGATCAGATTTGAGGCCAGAAATTAGACCTGAACCAAAAAATATTCCCACGACAAGTAACAGCATCAGCACGCTTATAAATGCGGCCGAAGTTATAAATAAAAACGAAAACCAGTTTAGGATCCCTGATCCGCCGCCAGACTTACCGAATGATGCAAAGGACCTGGTGCAGCAACCTAGGCCTATTTTCAATCCACTAAACATCGAAAGTAAAGTCAATTTTCCTAACAAACCTGGGGAAAACTTTAATGATCAGAAAAACCAAATACTGCTGATTCAAAACAAGCCATCGAATTCTAAAATGTTGCTCACAATCCAGCAGCAAAATCCTCAAGTGCTATTGCAGAGAACTAATTTCGATCCAAAAAACCTGCAAGCTCCTTCACGACTGTCAAACCAAAGCAAAAAATGTAAAGAGGAACTGAACGAAAACACGTCCTCAAAGGTGGTTGCCTTAAAACGACTCCATCAGGAAAATTGCGACGAAAATGATTTTGAAAATTTGATTACCGAAAATCAAATTTACGGTAACAAGATAGTCGTGAAGGAGAAGTCCCAAGGAACGCTGCAGGAGCAAGATTTGAAGAAATCAAAAATATGCGACAAACAGACGCAACAGGAAACAAAAAATGTTGTGTTACAACCAAATTTTTTATATGTCAGTAATGTACAGTTTCCAGCAAACTTAATGATGATTAAGAACAATGGGAAGGTAAATCAAAGTGCCGAAAGCAATAAAATTAAAGTGACACAAAACGAGAATATAGTGACAGCAACAGAAATAATAACGAACAGTCCAGATGTGAACACGACCACCAAAAGTCCAATCAAAAACGCCAATCTCAGTAAAGACCTACACGCGTTGAAGTCTAACAACAATGTGATGCAAACAATATCAACAAACAACAAAGATTTAGTGCTACAGCCGAACCAAAAGGTCATAATGAACCCACAAATTGTATATCAAGTACCGATGATTGTAGAAACAGATAACAAAATAAACCAACAAACATTCGTAAACAGAGAATACCCGATAATACAAAAGCCAGATCAGAAACAATTTGAACAAAGCAAAAACGATAAACTGTTCATATCATGCCCGTATCAAGTGGATACGAAATTGCAACCGAAAATATTTATAACAAACATAAGGCCGAAAGTGAGTAAAGTGGAAGAAGTGAGTTCATTGGATTTATACGAGAAAAGGAAGAGATTGAGGCGACTGAAGTACCTTTCGAACCGCGAGGTTACTGCGAAAGACGTTAAAAAGGACAAACCCGATGGACTGAAGAATATAATAACACCGGATAAAATGACCGCTGAGATTTACAAAGAGTTTTCGAATACAAAAAAGAAGATTGACGAGGGAAGCAGCGACAGCAGTAGTGATTACGAGGAAGACGATCTTGACGAATACGCTACTATCATAAGAGAATACTCTGTAAAGACCGACAAAGAAGATGGTAAGGTTGAGTTTCTAGCGGGACTGAAGTTGGCCACGCGAGATGCATTCAAAGGTATTGTTATTTTAATACATATAATATACTTATTGGCTGGTGCCTGTAACGCGATTAATCTCGTTATAATGCACCTATATACATAAAATTCATTTTGTTATTATTATGGCAAGATATGAGATTGTTTTGGTTATATTTATAACTATATATTATATTCTTAAATAAGTGGATTCATTTGTTTCAACAAACAGCTGACTTGAAATAGGAGCTAAGTATGTTGTTACGAATTACACGACCAACCATTTTTCATGTAGATAACTGTGTATTCAATTACCGAATGCAATATAACCGAAGCCAAATAGTTAAAATTTTACTTCCCTTCCTCAAAGACTAGCAACGTACAAACCCACCTATGATTCTTTAAACCATTTTATTTTTTATCCGTCCTGTTAGGTAGATATCACTTACCGTTACATCCCCAATATACCTCTGTTTTAACTAGAGATGCTTCAAATTTCAGATAAAAAGATGGAGCTCCAAGAACGCATTTTGAGCCTCGACTCAGTGGCGTCAGCATACGTATCAGCTGGAAGACTCGACAGGCTTGCCCAGGACTCGACGTTGCCCACCAACTCCCCACCACTGGCTGCGCAGACCCCAGACAAAATTGTAGCACCTGAGCCCCAGGATGTCGTCTCCTTGCATAAAAAGCAGATTTTCCTCTCGCAATTGAGACTGGCGCAAGTTACATGCAAATTTAAGGAAGGTCAGACGATTTATATTGATATCTATAAAAAATGTACTAATCTTCCAGTAATGTCCTTGTTCTTAAGGTTCTTAAGGTCGTGTTGTTAAGGATCACTTAGCTATAAAAAGTAGCCCTACGATTTTTTTAGTACCACGGACAGCCACCACCCATCAAGCTGGAGAATGACTTACCACCACTTCACAAAATATATATATATTATTATGTTACTTAATAATATAATCTCAAATGCATTTTCAGATTACGAAAGAACCTGGAGGGAGATACTAAAAGAGAGGAAAAGAAGGAACGGCGTGACAGACGCAGAGGACAACGCGAAGCAGCGAAAGATCCTAGACCTAGACCCTGATAGCCAACTCCAACTGCTTACTGAAATAAAGAACTCCGTCAACGAGAACAATAACCGCATCAAAAAACGCATCGACTCTTACTGCAACGACAACGAAGACAGCATCCGCGTCCTAGCCGAAAAGAACTTCTCAGAACTCAATAGACTTTCCAAAATGGCCGACAGGAGCGTCAAACTGTTGAGCGGGCAGGACATGAAGAAACGAGACTTAAACCCGGGGTTTGACAGCGAAAACATTCAAAAAGCCGGCGGAGTCGAGAAATATCAGCCCCCGATAAATATACCTAGCATTTCGAAGATAATTTCTTTGAAATCGACGCAAGAGACGTGTGTGGTGGCGTCAAGTCAAGCTATGTCTATGGACGAGCCGCAGAACTCAGCGGCCGGGGTGACGGCAATGTTCCAAGACAACGGTAATGAGAAGTCACGGGACTTCGGCTGTCAGATTGAAGAATCGTGGCCGGGAGTTGAAGCCATCATAAAGAGCTACAGAGAATTTGACGCAGGTTCGTTGATTTTTGAATAGGTATTTGCTTATACCTAACACTGGCTACTAATTCCTAACTAAGCACAGCAATTCTCGTACAGTGTTGGACGGCAGAAATAGATCACGTAGTAACAGCTGTTCAATAGGAATATATTAGTGGGTGGTCATCCACGGCAATCTACATGGTAAAAGGCCACGGCCGCGGGCTAGTGTGCCACTTTTATTATAGACCACAGCCAATTATTTTATTTTATTTATTTGTTTATCCAAATTATAGGCACATAATTCTCTTTGACGGTGATGTCCGCACTATAATGGGCCTGTATCGTAGACATCGTTTTAAATTTCACAAATGAATGAATAAATCCTAAATAAAAAAAATATTATTCTTAAGTATAGGTGTTTGTGGGTGTTATATTACACACACTCTCACGCCTTTTATCCCCGAAAGGGTAGGCAGAGGCGCAACTAGTGCACCCACTTCTCGCCGTGAGTATTCCGTCCCATAATGTGATTTGGGCCGAGCTTATCGCCACATCGAGCAGACATTCCAGACTCCGGGCGGATACTGAATACGAAGACCCAATATCACTGCCCGACCCGGGGATCGAACCCAAGTCCTCAACATTGCACTCATACCGTAACACAATTACGCCACCGAGGCAGTGTTATATTACTTTAAGTATATATTATTTTTTAGGAACAAAGCTGTCTTTCAATACTCAAGACAAGAAAGTAATCTATACTATTACTAGCTGTTGCTCGCGGCTCCGCCCGCGTGAATGAGTTTTCCCGATATAAAAGTCCCGCTTTATGTCAATCCAGGACATAATCTACCCGTGTGCCAAATTTCATCGAACTCGAAAAGTTGTTAAATTACTAAAATGGCTATTAAAAAATAGGGGTTGATCGCAGAGGATTGAAAATTTAGGGTTGTATGTATTTTTTAATGCCCTATTATAGAAAAATAAAAACAAAAAAATTTGTCCAAAAATTAAAAAAAAAATGTTAAGGGTGAACAACCCTTATCACTTCAGCCGTTTCGGACGAGTACGGGAACGAACATTGTGACACGAGAATTTTATATATCTACTAGCTTTTGCCCGCGGCTCCGCCCGCGTGAATGAGTTTTCCCGGTATAAAAGTCCCGCTTTATATTTTCCCGGTATAAAAAGTATACATAATCTACCCGTAGCTTATATGACACGTTCGTAGATTTACCATAGCAGCGCCATCTATTGATTACTTACTCAACCCAGTTGAAAGGTATCGACATCTGTTAGAATCATTTTACCATAGCAGCGCCATCTATTGATTACTTACTCAACCCAGTCGAAAGGTATCGACATCTGTTAGAATCATTTGGAGTTAACAGATAATTGTGACTGTCAAATAATAACAGACAAATAATTAGCAATAAATTAAAATTGCGACTATAATTTGAGATTTAAACTATCCTATCTCTCAAGTTGGATCGAACTGCACATGGTGTGCGAATTTTATTATTATCGGTTAAGTGGTTTAGGAGTCCATTGAGGACAAACATTGTGACACGAGATTTATATATATTAAGATTATCTATACTAATATATAAAGCTGAAGAGTTTGTTTGTTTGAACGCGCTAATCTCAGGAACTACTGGACCAATTTTGAAAATTCTTTCACTAATAGGAAGCTACATTACTCCTGAGTGCTATAGGCTACTTTTGATCCCGGAAAAACTTTTCCACGCGGGCGGAGCCGCGCGCAATGCTAGTGTAATATAAATGTCGATACTCGATAGGATATACCTGTATTATGTTAATTACGGGGCACGTCGAGCACCCACCTCCGTGACATGAATAAATTATATTTCGAAAACACGGATGGTTAATTTCTATGTTTTCTAAATATATTTTTTGTATTGTAATGCACAATACACGATTGTTTTGTCAGTTCTTTTATTCTTAAATATATTGTTTCTATTTTGGACATAAGATTTATCTTCATATTCCGCCATAAAACTATTTTAAAATTAAGTGGGCCATCAAAGGTTCCGTTACCTTATCATAACATTATTGATGTAAATTACAGCGCGAAGACGAGAGATGGCCGATTTGCAGCGTCGCAACACGAATCTTCGCGTGGAATGCGCGCACGTGACACGGTCAGCGTCCAGGGAGTCGGACAGAGCGCGGGCACTCCTCGCCGAACGACAGAACCTCGCCGTGGAGGAGAACAACTTGCGCAACTCGATACAGCGACTGCGCGCCGCGGTCGAAGCCATCAAAAATTCGTCAACTTCATAAAATTCTGCAGCATTCAGTTTGGTGATATCAGTTATTGTGGGGGGAAGGGAGCTTAGGATAGATGCGGATGGGACAAAGGTAATAACAAAATTAAAGTCAGGACAATATTATAATCTGCTCGATACATATAATTTTATATTCAACAATTACTTTAATATTATGAACTAGCCTGACTTATATTTACATTTATTAAAACTGAATGCATTTTTGTAAAGTCCAGTCTTTTTTCTGGCGTAAAGAAATACCTAAAGCTGGTCACATAAAAAAAATGGTGACATAATCATGTAATTTTTTTTATGTTTTACCTACTTCATGCTATTATTAATATGTACTACGTAAAACACCTACTTACACTAGTAACAGAATATTTGTCGTGCCCCGTCCATTCTTATCTTATGATTATTTAATCCCTTAAAATCAAATAAACTAGTTTTGTAATTAAAGTGACATTATCAGATTTTATATTTCATAAATCGCGGCCGTCCTTATCAAGTGCCGCTCGGGGCCAGGTCCTCCTCCCCCCTTACAGTTCAATAGGAATGTTCATTCCTAACTAAACAACACATAATATAAAGATTTCCGTTCGCTAAAGTTTTCGAGATGGTCAATGACGATTGTCTATATTATACAAAAGTATTCCGTAAATTTATTTTTACAGCGCCTGCTTTAAAATCATCAAAGGGCACGGCTTTATGGCCACAGGGGTAGGCAGCAACAAGTTCAGTCTCATTTCAACGCGTGACAGTAAATTATTGACTGACAACATTCTATTATTTTAACCACGCCAAACTAGTATCTATGTGATTATAACCAGAGACGTAAATACCTTTATGACGAGGCTTTTTCACTGTATCAGAATCCTATAGGCCTACAATACCAAGGAATATAAAGTAATTCCGTTTAAATTATTTTTGTATAGGTATGAATAAGCAACAATATGTTAATATTGTACACGTATTTCGTAAAAGTCAATATTTGCGCGATGCACATATTGTTTTTGGTCATTTGCAGCAAACCCCCTTGTAGTATAGGCAGAAGTCAAGAAGTCATAGTATGTGGTATCAGGTATGGACTACCTATGTGTGACTTCTGGGTATATTTATGTTTAGTAATAGTATAATAATAATATTATGCAATAACTGTTCGATCGAAAATTAGCTAAGGCACGAGGAAACACGGTCAATTTATATGTATTATATTAATGTGTATATCAATATTAATTTATAGATATAAAGTTTGTATGTTTGGATGCAGGGGGTAATTTCTAAAATTCTGATCAGATTCTCTAAATTCTTTCGCCGACAGGAAGCTACATCATTCACCAGTGCTATAAGCTACTTTTTATCCCGGGAACGGATTTTAATGCGGACAGGGCCACTGGCAAAAGCTAGTAGAGCAAACTAGTCATATTATTATAATGTATAGATCTAAGACTCAATAACAATAAATTTAAGATGTATAAGATGATGTATGTTAAGATGTATTATAATTCCTAAGATGTTTCGGAATTTGTTTTAAATTAAAATCTTTTATACCCAAAAAAATAAATATTATTTTTGTAAGTTTTCCAATTTGAAAATGAAGATAAAAATTAAAAAATATGTATGTTTTTACATAGGGCTTATTTCACAATTTGGCTGTATATATCCGATGCCCTTGACACGAATAATGGGATCACCATGGAATGTTGGAGTCAACTTCTAGAATTATGATTACCTACTTTATTTTGAAGTGTTTTTGTTACTTATCTCTATTTAGCCGTCAACCCCCTTAGGGAGTTCTAGACTTGGGCAAAGTATTTTAGAAATCCAAATGTCGCCTAATCAATTGAACCCAGAACTTCTCAGTCTTAACTCTTAGCTGCCATTACATCAACAAGGCTACACAACCTTTTGTTAGTTATGGAATCGGTAAGGCCCCCAACGTACAGGAACACGCGCTACCCAGTAACTATGTGAACCTACATATAGTGGAATATAAAATCTCTTCCTTTTTTGAAGTTGGTTAAGTACTAAACGCAAGCGCCCCCATCTACATTTATGTTTGAGCCCTAAGCGTAAAAGTGTCTACACACCAAACTTTTACGGTGGGTGGAGCCGCCGAGCTTATTTTGCGGCAATACCTATAGCTGGCACGGCATGTCGGTGGCTCATGTTTCATTCGCCTATTGCCTGCCTTCCTACATTTCGTAGTGACGTCCGGTAAACAACAATATTCAAAAGGTCCAACAACATGTAATTCATTTTCAAAGTCAGTAGGTTTTTTTTGACCTGGCTAATACGGCCAGTAGCCTGACGCGAGTCGGCTTTGCCACACTGGACTTTCGGGTGAGCGCTTTAGGCACTCGCAAACCTTGAATTAAGTGACCATGTTGAGGGCAACCCACTAACGGGTTATGGACCTCAGCTCAGGACGGTCACTGGGAGAGGATGAGACATCAGTATTAGTTGGGAGGTTTTATGCGTTTTACCTATTCTATCCGTTGCTTTCGTCGGCTCGCGGGCCGGAATTGTTAGGAGGATCGGGGGGACGGGGGACGCGGTGAGGTCCTCATCGACGAGGACGGAACTGCGGCCTTGTAGAGTGTAAGTCAGTACTGGTCAATGACAAATGTTCATCATCATCATCATACCAGCCCGGTATTATATACTGCCCACTGCTGAGCACGGGCCTCCTCTACAACTGAGAGGGTTAAGGCCTTAGTCCACCACGCTGGCCTAATGCGGGTTAGCAGACTTCACATACCTTCGAAATTCAGAGAACTTCTCAGGTTTGCAGGTTTCCTCACGATGTTTTCCTTCACCGTTAAAGCGGACGATAATTCACAAAGAATACACACATAACTTTTTAGAAAAGTCAGAGGTGTGTGCCAATAGGTTTTGAACCTGCGGACATTCGTCTCGGCAGTCCGTTCCACTCCCAACTAGGCTATCGCCGCTATGACAAATGTTAGAAAATAAATAAGTAATAGTGTAATCAAGTCGTCTGCTTCTAAATATCTTAAACTTTTACTAGTACTATATGTAATCACTGCGACTCAATAAAATTGGCCGAACCCAAAATTTTCGTGTTCCGAGGGATTCAGCGATAATAGTAATAAACTGAATTTATATTAATGTAGGATTCATTTTATGAACGGAACGTATCGTGTGCGTGAAACGGAGTGCATAATGAGTGAGTGAGAAGGAGAAAGTTTGAATCAGTGGCGTAGCGTAGTAGGGGCGGCAGGGGCGGCCCGCCCTGGGCGGCACTTTTTAGGGGGCGGCAAAATTTAACAATAAATAATAAAAATATTTTTTAATATTTGAACCATTTTCTATTTTTATCGCAACTACAAATTCGGACCGATAGAAAGGAGCACAGAATTTTTCATTAGGTACTTATTTTATGGCGAAGTCGGGGAATCCCTTTTCTTTGAATGATATTTTGTAGCGACTGGCAAAAACGTCTATACTTATGGAAATTCCCCGTTTATAACGAATAATCATTCTATTACATATTACTTCTATTACATATACAGTACCTGGATGACCGGATTTTTTGTCTGCGGCAATAAGCTTATAGCCCGGACCCAAAATCACTTATAGGGGGGCTGCAAAATTCGAAAAGTAAAACCTTTTATACTTAAATGTTAAGTTTTGGTGAAGGGGGTTTGTTGTTTTGGGGGTTGTATAAGCATGCATGACTTATTTTTTGAGATGAGCTTTTTGGGATCTTGGGGCGGCACTAACCCACGCTACGCCACTGGTTTGAATGTTTAAATAAGGAAGAGAAGGTTGATGGTAATATTGTTTTTAAATAAAAATAGGAAGTTGTCGTTTGATATAAAATGGAGAAAGATGTAAGGTGGAAGACGGAGAGACGAGAAATATATATCGTGTTTAAAGAAAACTAATTATTTTATTTTGCAAAACACCACATTGAATAAATCACTAATGTCGTTGTCGGTCATGTCAATAATGCAAATACTAAATTATAGTCCAAAACAGTCCAACAGTAAAATCGGGTTTATGGTTACGCTGGTACACGGCTTATCAAGAACCACACAGCCTCTCCGTGTACTCGGCAATCACTAACTGCGAAATGGTAGGCCGCAGAGCCGCAGTCCTCGTGCCGCTGACAAACGTGGTTCCGGCTTGCAGTGTTCATATGCCATCGGCATTAACCCGCCGCGCGCGCCGGTGGCTTTGGTGTGTAGACACCATCATACGTATTGGCTCAGTCGCTTTCTTTACTGGTTGACCAGTGTGACGATAATTCCCAATACATCTTTTGAGTTATTCAGTATTTATATCGATTATAATGTGCGTGTCATGGGCGTTCAAGAACATTGTGAATCAGGCGCCTATAGCAAAGTAGTTTTAGGACATCTTTTGGAACGGCCTTGAAAGAGCGAAAATGTTTGCCTGGATAGAACAGTAATTTTGTAATGCTCTTTGGGATTGAAATTAAAAAAAAAATAATTGCTTAGAATGACGAGACGAGCATACCGTTTGCCTGATGGTACGCGATACGACCACCCAAAGACAGTAGCAACACAATCCAGCAGCTTGAGTTACAACGTACTGTGTGGCATTCCATTGCGCTTGTTATCCTGAGACATAAGATATTAAGTCTCATTATGTCCAGTAGTTACACTGGCTACAATGTCCATCAAACCGAAACACGTGTGCTGCACACTGTTGCTTGGCGGTAGAAATAGACATTGCGGTGGTACCCACCCAGACGGGCTCTTACAGATGAAAGACCTACCACCAGGTGTGAATGTAGCCAAATTGATACTACATATGTCTTTACTCTTTGGCCGGCTTGTGAATAGTGACACTTCAACATGAATGGTTCATCAATCATCATCAGGCCTTTTGTCCATATATGATTATTCTCCATGCGAAATCTGTGAGTTGTAAGAATAAAAATCAATATTTGTTCTTATTACCAGTGTCAATTTCATTACTGAATTATTTAAAAAGTACGTATTTAGAAATACTCACTTCACTTGGTATAAAAATTACCTTGGGAACTTTTTAGGGGGTACTGACTGAAAAGATAAATTATGTAGGTATTGTCAGATCTAAAATATTATATAATTAAGTTTTTTTCAGCGTGGTGGACTAAGGTCTAAACCCCTCTCAGTTGTAGAGGAGGCCCGTGCTCAGCAGTGGGCAGTACCTATATAATACAGGGCTGGTATCATTATTAGTATTTTATAAGTTTTTTTTTCAGTAAACTATAGAATTATTTTCCTTCGAAATACTTGGTACCTACCTAACTTTAATTTTGTTTATAAATCGGGTAGTTCCATTAAGGCGGCACTATCAAGCGAAATGACTAAGTCATCTGTAAATATTATTTGTAAAGAGATTATCCTTGTGATGGATTTTTGTTGTGCAATTGTTTAATAAATGCAATAATTTGAAATGTTATTTGGTAAGATAATAAATAAATTAATACATTTTAAAGTTTTATTGTTTCATTTTCTTAATCGTTACACTCTTGGCAGAGTGATCGTGGTCGTCACGTCAGGGTTTGTGGCTCGCTTGACAATCCTGCGCCACTCCTTTCTGATTGCTGCTTTCCTGGTGCACGTATACCTGTAGTGAACCATCCAGTACTGCTTTGACCTGGTCCGTCCACCGCATCGGCGATCTCCCTCGCGTCCGTGTGCCCTCGACATTCTGCACCACAAGGCGCTTGATGGACATTTCTCCACGCCGCGACACGTGTCCGAAAAACGTGAGGATGCGATACTACACTATAGAAGACAACCGCTGCTTGATGCCGAGTTCTTGGAGTATGGACTGGTTGGTGCGAAACTCTGTCCATGAATCTCCAAGCATTCTTCTCCAGTACCACATCTCAAGAGCGTCTATCCTCTTCTTCTCGCTTCCTCGGAGGGTCCACGTGTCCGCGGCGTATAAAAATTTGGGGAATAATATTAGCGCTCTGACGAGGCGGGTTTTGGTGGCGTTCGTAATATTACGGTTTCCCCAGATCTTTTTGAATTTGTCCATCGCAGATATTGCCATGCGGCGTTTGATCTCGTCCATACATTCACCATTGTTTGTGATTAGAGCCCCAAGATAGATATATGACTGGTCAACGTTACAGTTCGCTATTCTTGAGACCTCTGGCGAATTATTATTGAGACGATCCAAAATCATAATTTTTGTCTTGCTAGATTGATCTTTAGTCCGTACTCGAGACTGGTGGTTTCCAGCTTACATAAAAGACCTTCCAAATGGTGTACCTATAGGTACTGGTTGCAAACAACGTGGTATCATCTGCATAGCGTAAGTTCGAGATTCTCATTCCTCCAATCGCAAGTGCACTGTTGTGTTTCAGTTTGAAGGACATTGTAGCCAGTGTAACTACTGGACATAATGAGACTTAACATCTTATGTTTCAGAATGACGAGCACAGTGGAGCGCAGTACTTAGTAAGTCAAGGTGCTGGATGGTGTTGCTACTGTTTATGGGTGGACGTATCGCTTACCATCAGGTGAACGGCATGCTCGTCTCGTCATTCAATGCAATAAAAAATATCAAAAATATTTATGTGTGAAAAAAAAATTGTGAGCCGTCACGGGACGCCTGGCAGATGTGAAACATCGAAATTATTTTGTAAAAATTAATATGCATAAAAGAACAGATTACGACACGGAGACTGCCGCGGTAAAGCTATTGCATAGCATTTTTTATCACAAATTTTGATTGACTAAACACACATTCAATCTTACGCTTACCACATACCTAAAGTAGATTTTTAAACGCGAGCAACGCACGTTTAGTCTTGTTATTGATAAATGTTAGAAATGCAATGGTCATCACAACCAAAGTAGAATAAATCAAAATTTGAAAAAAGAATGTTACGTTCGATTCTTTTGTACTCGTGCCGTGCCAACGCTGGGGAAATAGCTTCTACGCATTGTATTTAAGGTTCATATTAGATTAGTAAGAAACGGTTTTAATGACTAATAAATAAAATAAATAAAAGTATACTCGTTTCAAGAATTATAGCTTCTACGCATTGTATTTAAGGTTCATATTAGTAAGATAAAATACCATCATATAGAGTGGCGACGCGTCGCCACGGCATGCGTCGCCACGCCAGAAATCGGTTTTACGTGCGGCTATAGATGTTTCACATCAAAAATTTATTACAAAGTGGTGTCATCTGCATGTCGCAGATTACTGATCTTGGTTTCACCGACCGCGATGCCTCCTTGCCACCCTTCTAAGGCTTTCCTCATTATAAACTCGTCATAGATATTAAAAAGAAGCGGGGACAGAATGCATCCCTGGCGTACTATAGATACTCATACCTACAAACATTGCAAGTTAAATAAAGGCTTGTTAAAATAAAGTAAAACATAATATGAAACATGATTACATTCCTGTCTGATATAAGTTAGATAGTCCAGAGTAATCCAATGTTGTAACTTGCATTCTGCGCCATTGACAAAAGACAATGCTGTTGACATTGCATTATCACTTGTTAAATACACATGGTGATTTATATAGCCATCTGTTATGAAACTCCTGTCCTTGTTCCTCCTGTAGTTGGATAAGTATAAAAACTAATCCCCCAGACGCACACCTGGTATCATGGGTTTTACTGCACTAAACAGTTGATGATTCTCATCAAACCACTGAACAAGATCGCTCCCCAGCGTCACAGCTATTTCTACAAGCATCATACAGTCATCTTCAGCTCTATGAGCGTTCCGTGGCGGGCCCCCTACCTGCCGTGCGTGTACTTCATTTAAACGATATAAAAGGTTTGGTTTTTTGTTGCCGTCATAGTGTCGCCTTCTTTTTATCGCGGGCCGTTGTGGTTGTTCCAACTTGCGTTTGCCTGACGTTGATGCATTTTCTTCAACATCTTCCTTGCACTTAGATTGGACCTCTAATTTGTTTCTCTCTTCGTTGCCCTCACAGATGTCATACACACCATTAAGACTGTCCGCACACAACAAATCATCTCGGAGGTGGACATTTATTTTGTCCAAATGGTTTTTGAATATGGGGAAGTCAAAGTTCATGCCGTTGTGCGCTACTAGGCAGACCGGTTTTTCCAATATATTGAGAAAGAGATTCAGTTCGTTGAACACCTGTAAGTTGAAGGGCACTTGGTGTTCAAGAAGATCGTTTGTCATTCCTGTTGCCCTGGTGGAGCCATCGCTAATCATTTTTCTTGGGTATAAGCACAGAGTCAATTTATTGATAACTCGCGGGCACAAGGGTACTGATTTTTTAGATTTGAACTCTTCTGCAAGATCCAGGATGTGGTCCCGCCGCACCGCGACCATGCTGAGCTCTGTAATACGTGTCCGATTATGTTCCTCTGGAGGGAGGCCGGTTGTTTCGAGATCGAAGAAAACAAACGTTGCAATACGCGCCATTACCTATGTGCTTAGTGTTCACCTTATGCGGTGTGATACAGTTGTGCCTACGTAATGAATAATGGGGGTAATATTTTTTTTTCATCAACGCCATTATGCCTGCCAAGTGATAACACCGAATCTAGATTAAGGTAAATGTACGCTATGCCGGGCTAGTACATTATGCCGTGTCATTTTGATTTTTGTCGTAAAATAAAAAAACATTCAGTAAAATCATATTTTTTACATTTCGACATCAACTATGGCTTATACAAACAAAATAACATGATTTTTAAATATACATAGCATCACGCCTTTTTCCACTTTTCGGGGGTAGACAGAGGTTTATCACACACATTTCGCCAGCTATGTCAAGTCCCATGAAATAGGGGTGGGTCTATTGCTATTTAGCAGGCATATTTCCAGATTCCGGGCTGATACTAAATAGAAAAACCTAATATTACTTTGCCCGTCCCGGAAATCGAACCCGAGACCTCAGCACTGCAGTCGCACCATAATCTAGTTCTTACGTTGCAAATGAAACACAGAAGATCACTGCGGTACAATACACAATGAAGGTATTATTTTTTGGAACGTTAGATCCGAATTCGGCTATAAGATACGTATCCGACTTATTTTAAATGCTCATACTAAACAATGATGACAGTGAGTGACAGGTCTACAATTATGTATAAGAGCACTTACTGGTGCCAATTTTGTGACCTACTCAAATTATTGTGCTATTCAATCCATTTAGGGCGATATTGAGTACATAATCCGAGGACTCCTTTGCGCTCCTAAAGACAATGTATTCAAATATTTTTACATTATACGATAGCCCATTTTCCACTGCATTACTTTCGCAGAAGTACAACATCTTCCTTATCGCCCCCGCAGTCGGGGCCAGCAACACCATGTTATCTGCGTAGCTAATACTATTCACGCTGATGCCACCCACATGATATCCGACACGCATGCTGCCTAGCCCCGAGATCGTCAACATATAGGTTGAAATGAAAAGGCGAGGTCAATTCTCTCTATCTCACCCCACACTCCAACGCATACGTCTCTGAGATAATAAATCAATAACGTATTGTGACCGAAGGTACCCCGGTTCCTAAGATAGTCCACCATCTATGGCTTTGTTGATTTTTTCCTGTTGTAATGCAAAAACGTACTAAGATTTTTCGTTTATTCTTTTTTTATTCAAATAATATAATATTTAGTAATATGCTAGGATTAATCAAAGGATTTCTTTATATTTCTTCATGAAACGATTTTATGATTATTTCAAAAATAAGTGGGCCGTCAATAGTTCCGTTACCTTATAAATAATTTATCAGTATATTATCAAAATTCACGAGGATTACGCACGAACCATATCTAGAAATATCGAAAAACAACTATGACATAATTATTATCACAGTGAAAGTATTCTCGATGCAGAAACGCAGTTGCAGTTTTTCGCTGAGATCGTAATTTGCGGGAAACACGCAAGTTTTCGGGCGGGGGTGTGGCAATAAGGAAGGTGAAGATATAATATGTATCTATATTTTGTGACTAAAATGTTAAAAAACATTAAAGAAGAGCCAATGCAACGTTTTTATTTTAATTGATATCGATTTTTAACAATAATTACGAATTGAAAGTAACCTAGCTAGGAGCTAGGAGTGGCTAGGATCTACTTACATAAAATAAAAAATGAGGACCACCAAAGTGGCGCCACGTGATAATGAGGGAAATTGACCCTTAGAGCACGTTGTTCATTTAATTTCATTGAAAAAAAAGTTAAATCGCAAATTATGTCAGACATTCTCTAGTGTGTTTAAATTTGCTTTGAATCTTGGACATGTAGAATTTCCCTCCTCCGAATCTTTTTGCGAGTATCACTCAGTTTTATCCCAGCAGCACAAAGCGGTGCCCGCCACGATCAACGTGATTCCCAAAATTGAACCTGGAACAATATGACGAACATTTTTCTCCATTCCATCGAAGCATATTGACAGTTGTATACGCAGAATTCTTAAACTCATATCATGAAGGAGCCTGGAACTACAAAAACTGCAGTTTGGCGACATAAATAGATAAGCGGTATAGTCAGGCACACTTTCACTAATTTAATTATAAATGTTTTTAGATACAAAGAAATTATTTAATGAGGCACTCGTTTGATTGTAAGCGAGACGACAATTAACAGTAACACCATCCGAATAATAAAGCACTGCGTGGCATTACACTGCGCTCGTCACCCTGGGCCATAAGATGTGAAGTCTCACAATGTCCAGTAATTCCACTGGCTACAGTCTTTCAAATCGGAACAATGATGCATGCACACTGGTGCTTGATGATACATGAACATTGCGATGATATCAATCGCATTCGAGAGACCTGCCACCAGTGCCGGATTTGTCAATGGGCGGTTTAGACCGCGGCCTAGTGGGCGGCATAGTTGCAATCGGGGAGCCGCACGCAGTTCATACGGGGCGGCAAAACCTGATAGCCTATACTTAAGAAAGTATAAATTAATTAAATTACCATGTTACAAAGCAAATTAGAGACCCGCGGCACATAATTACCAGCATCTAAGGGCTGTTCAGTGCCAACAGCTGCTCCGGTGATGGCAGTCAGCGCAAATGCTACGCTGTTCGCAGTCGGCACCGCGATCGAGAGCGGGGCGCGTTGTACAGCGGCCAGGTACACGAGCGAGCCGGCCTGGTTGATCAGCCACGGCACCACGTACTGGCCAAAGAGACGTACAATATCAACAGATAAAAAAAAGTTCATAATTTTGTCAACTGTCTTTGGAGGGAATAGTAGTATTTCAAACTCCTCCATATCCCTATGTTTGGGCAATTTCGTTGCGGTTTAAGACTAATAAGTGCTCCCAGAGACTCGCCCAGCTACATCGCTGATGTCATAAAATGCTACTGCCGGTCCTGGGTTACAGGAGTTGTATCTACAATGATGAATCTGACGGCGGCGTCGTATCGTAATCAACAGGTTCTTCTTCGTAGAGACATTTGAATGATAGGATAACCAACATCCTGGCGTGTTGGCTGATTTAAATAAAGTGAAAACGGATCACACCCTAGCTACAGCTACCGCGTATACAGCTTTTGAATCTTAACTGATTTTTAGATAGTAAATATTAGCTCTTACCCTCCAGTTACCCAGTAGGAATGACACCTCAGCCCAAGCCTGGCCCAGTCTTGTTTTGGCCCTCACGTCTCGGAGACCTTTGGTCCCTTGTCGGATGAAAGGGTTGGTGCATCCCCAGAACACTCCCGTCAGCAATAACAGCCCTATAAAGTTTTCGAGCCATCGAAATATGAAATAATTTGAATCAGGGAAGTATAGCGCTTACAGAAATCCATACAAACAAGTACATATGTCTCTGGATACAAGACCCCTGGGATTTATCCTGAGAAGTCCGTAAAGGATACGAGGGGGGTGAATGAGAAGAGTCATTACAATATGCTGTATTATGTTTTAAAAATATCACGTACTTTATTAATTGTTGAAATTTTACGTAAATTCGCAAGTGAAAGTCAGTGGACATTATGTTTTTTGCTGGTTCTTAAAAGTAAACGTAGAAGCAGTCGAAAAGATATGGATGCAATTTTCCACACAGGTAGTCCACGTCTTGGACTAACATATATGCCTTTTATACGTATACACACACACACATACTCACGCCTTATATTCGCGAAGGGGTAGGCAGAGGCGCAACTAGTGCATCCACTTTTTGCCGGGCGCATTCTGTACCATGATGTGATACGGGGCGAGCCTATCGCCATATCGGGCACACATTCCAAACTCCAGGCTGATACTGAATAGAAAATCCAATATCACTTTGCCCGACCCGGGGATCCAACCCGAGACCTCAGCATTGCAGTCGTACCGTAATACAACTACGCCACCGAGGCAGTTTATACGTATACATAATATTATGACCATACAACTATTTTCCGGTCATCAACAGCCCTACGCTGCTGTCATTTGCGGTTTAAAGGTTTCAAGATAATACTTATGTAGAGCTATTATTACTTATGACTTCACTCTGACATATTATATATTACTAGCATTGCGCGTGGCTCCGCTCGCGTGGAAAAGTTTTTCCGGAATAATAAGTAGCCTATAGCACTCAGGAGTAATGTAGCTTCCTTGTAACGTTGCTAGGAACGTTAACTCTCTTAGTAAACGGGTTATCGTCTGTGTCAGTTTAACTACCAATCGAAACCGTTAATGTTTCGTATTGGCTGGTTAAACTGTCACTAGTTTTGACGTACGTCTGAACGGCGCTCGTATAAATAAGCGTGCAATGTCACGCGCGCCCTTTTTCTTATAATCTTCTTCGCCGTAGCAACACTACCAACTAACTGCGTGTTGCCACGTACATCGTTGTTCCCGCTGGGGTGAGTGTGCCACGACTACTAACCGCTTCCAGGTATTCTGTGCATCTGGACTCGTGAGCTATCACGAGTCACTGGCGCGGAATGTAAGCCTAGCTTGCATTCCGACCCGCTGGGATTCTGATTCCAGGTTTCTACGGTGCGGCGTTGACCGCCGTGTTTTTCTACGGTGCGGCGTCCTGACCGCCGTGCTACACGCACGGAGTGCTGACTCCGTGCTGACCGCCTTCTCCACGGTGCGGAGTGCTGATTCCGCCACGTGCACACCACCATCGTCGTCGCGGGTGCTGACCCCGGCCACGTGTGCACCATCGTCGCGGGTGCTGGCCCCGACCACGTGCTCACCACTACCATCGCAGTCGGGTGTGCTAACCCCGACCACCTCACCACCGCTGCGCAGACCACGTGCTACCATCTGCCCGGCGAGCTGTCGCCGGAGCTAGCCACGTGCATCAGCGTCGTGCCGTTCGCCTGAATCGGAGTCTCCGCAGGCCAGTGACTCGTTTGCATACCACCAGCAAACCGTACCGAGTGTAACGCGGAGGTGCAAAATAAAGCTCGTACCACGAACCTAAAACCCTGAGTTTCTCTTCTCTCTCTCTAACTATCTACCTGAGGCGCCTCACGCCGCATCCTATTAGTGAAAGAATTTTCAATAGTTCCTGAGATTAGCGCGTTCAAACCAACAAACACAGAATCAAACAAACAAACAAACTCTTCAGCTTTATATATTAGTATAGATATAGCAATGCACCAAGTGAGTGAACCAACTAATACTGGAGACTCTACACAATGACGCGTATTGCAACGTTTGTGTTTGTCGATCTCGGGACAACCCACCGCTCTGAAGAGAAAAACAATGAAACACTTACTAAAGATATGGCCATGGTTGCTATCCGGCGGGAAGATATTTTGGAAAAGGAAGTCGAAGAGCTGCGGGTGATGTCGGAATCTTCCAAATTAATTGTGCGTATCGCGGAAGAAATGATAAACGTAAACGATATTAGTGTGCCTTTTAATGAGGCGTTTCGTCAGATGGATCTCTATCTCAAATCTTTGGTAAAACCAATCTGCTTAGTAGCACATAACGGGTGGGACTTTGACTTTCCTATACTCAAAAATCATTTGGGAAAGATTAATGCCTTCTTCCCTGATGACTTATTGTGCGCAGACCGTCTGTATGCTGTGTATGACATCTGTGAGGGCGACGAACAAAGAAAAACCAAGCTCAGAACGACGAAAATGACGTGGGTGCATCTGAACCAGAGCCAAGGGGAAACAAGCTCTATCAAGATAGCAGTAGCACCTTAGCAGAATTAAAACTAATACATTTTATAATTTGTAGCTAATTTGTTGCTAATTAGTTACCACAATAACGATTTTGTTGCTCAAGCCGTTTTAAAAAAAAAAGCTGTTACTGCTATCTTGATATCAAGATAGCAGGAAACTAGCGAAACTTATTTATATGTGATCAAATGTAGTATAGGAATTTGTAGCTAATTTGTTGCTAATAAGTTACCACAATACCGAATTTGTAGCTCAAGCTGTTTCCTAAAAAAAGCTGTTACTGCTATCTTGATATCAAGATAGCAAGAAACTAACGAAACTTATTTATATGTGATCAAATGTAGTATAGGAATTTGTAGCTAATTTGTTGCTAATAAGTTACCACAATACCGAATTTGTAACTCAAGCTGTTTCCTAAAAAAAGCTGTTACTGCTATCTTGATATCAAGATAGCAAGAAACTAACGAAACTTATTTATATGTGATCAAATGTAGTATAGGAATTTGTAGCTAATTTGTTGCTAATAAGTTACCACAATAACGAATTTGTAGCTCAAGCTGTTACTGCTATCTTGATATCAAGATAGCAGGAAACTAACGAAAGTTATTTATGTGTGATCCAATGTAGTATAGGAATTTGTAGCTAATTTGTTGCTAATAAGTTACCACAATAATTAATTTGTAGCTCAAGCGGTTTCCGAAACAAAGCTGTTACTGCTATCTTGATATCAAGATAGCAGGAAACTAACGAAACTTATTTATATGTGATCAAATGTAGTATAGGAAATTGTAGCTAATTTGTTGCTAATAAGTTACCACAATAACGAATTTGTAGCTCAAGCTGTTTCCGAAAAAAGCTGTTACTGCTATCTTGATATCAAGATAGCAGGAAACTAACGAAACTTATTTATATGTGATCAAATGTAGAATAGGAATTTGTAGCTAATTTGTTGCTAATAAGTTACCATAATACCGAATTTGTAGCTCAAGCTGTTTCCGAAACAAAGCTGTTACTGCTATCTTGATATCAAGATAGCAGGAAACTAACGAAACTTATTTATAAGTGATCAAATGTAGTATAGGAATTTGTAGCTAATTTGTTGCTAATAAGTTACCACAATAATTAATTTGTAGCTCAAGCGGTTTCCGAAACAAAGCTGTTACTGCTATCTTGATATCAAGATAGCAGGAAACTAACGAAACTTATTTATATGTGATCAAATGTAGTATAAGAAATTGTAGCTAATTTGTTGCTAATAAGTTACCACAATAACGAATTTGTAGCTCAAGCTGTTTCCGAAAAAAGCTGTTACTGCTATCTTGATATCAAGATAGCAGGAAACTAACGAAACTTATTTATATGTGATCAAATGTAGTATAGGAATTTGTAGCTAATTTGTTGCTAATAAGTTACCACAATAACGAATTTGTAGCTCAAGCTGTTTCCAAAAAAAAGCTGTTACTGCTATCTTGATATCAAGATAGCAAGAAACTAACGAAACTTATTTATATGTGATCAAATGTAGTATAGGAATTTGTAGCTAATTTGTTGCTAATAAGTTACCATAATACCGAATTTGTAGCTCAAGCTGTTTCCGAAACAAAGCTGTTACTGCTATCTTGATATCAAGATAGCAAGAAACTAACGAAACTTATTTATATGTGATCAAATGTAGTATAGGAATTTGTAGCTAATTTGTTGCTAATAAGTTACCACAATACCGAATTTGTAGCTCAAGCCGTTTCCAAAAAAAAGCTGTTACTGCTATCTTGATATCAAGGACCAAGGTAGCAGGAAACTAACGATACTCATTGTTAATAACCATACTATACCAGCCCTGTATTATATCTTGCCCACAGCTGAGCACGGGCCTCGTCTACAACCGAGAGGGTTTAGGCCTAAGTCCACCGCGCTGGCCTAGTGTGGGTTGGCAGATTTCACATACCTTCAAAATTCCTATATCAGTTTCTTGACATCGGCAATCTGAGCTTCAGCCTCTGAGATACGCTTTTCATGTCGATCGACATGATCCTTTACTGCTTTGAGTTCCTGGCCGATCGCAGCCCTCAGGTCTTTCATCAGAACCGTCTGTTCTTCTTGGCGACGAGCAGCCTGCTCTTCTTGCCGAGCAGCCTGCTCTTTTAACAGACGAGCCTGCTCTCCTTGGTGTCGAGCCAACTGCTCCTCCTGACGACGAGCCTGTTCCTGTAGCATCGTTATAATTGCCGTAAGGTCCGTAGGTACTAACGCGGTAGAATCTCCAGATACTTATTAGCAACAAATTAGCTACAAATTCCTATACTACATTTGATCACATATAAATAAGTTTCGTTAGTTTCTTGCTATCTTGATATCAAGATAGCAGTAACAGCTTTTTTTTGGAAACAGCTTGAGCTACAAAATCGTTATTGTGGTAACTTATTAGCAACAAATTAGCTACAAATTCCTATACTACATTTGATCACATATAAATAAGTTTCGTTAGTTTCCTGCTATCTTGATATTATCATTTTTAGTCTTTGACCTGTGTAAAGTTAACACCTATCTGTGTCAGCTGTAATTTATAAACTATTTTAATAATACTTTCTCGCAACTTAATATAAAACAAGTCATGAACTTAACATCCAAGTGACTAGGACAGTGTTTTGTGATAACCATAAGAACTAAATACATTACTATAGACAATTAATGAGCAATAATTTGTGCTCAAGTAACAATTTTGTGTTGAGTTGGACGGTATTCAGTGATTAGCCAGTGTCAGCAATCAACACGCATAGCCGAGCGACTGTCACGGTTTGGTTCAACGCTAAAGTGTCATATTCGCGTGCGCTCACACTTCACGATCCACGACCGCTCTGTGCGCCATTGACTAAGTAACGCAGACTAGCCACACATACAGAGTCGCCGCACTTTGCTTCTCAGAGGACAAGTTGAAGCGTCGCTTCGTCGATGTATTCTGATTTTGTTTTTGGTCGATTATAACTATGACCTGTAAAGCGTGCAATTTTTTACTAGAGACCAACAGCTACTTACACTGTAGATTGTGTAATCATGAATATCATTATAAGTGCTTGAACATTAAATGTGATCAATTTGCTGCGTTGAGTGATGAATATCTTGCTTCATGGGTATGCCCTGCTTGCAACAATGTTACGAGACGCCATAAATCTAATTGTAATACGCCGGTTCGGCAGCATCTGGTTCCGGAGGCTGACGAGTCAACCAATATGTCCCTGGATAATTCCGACCTTTCTGTAATAGGCACGAGTACCTCTAGTGGTAAAAGATCCAAGTCTGGGCCATCATCTGAGCACATCACGATGGAGAAAATTGGACATATGATGGATCTCAAGCTAAAGGAATCTCTGAATGGCTTCATGGCAAGTTTCCGTAATATGATACAAGACGATCTGAAAGCTATGGTAAAGCATGAAATGTCCAACGCTGTCGAGCAGCTCAGATCTGATTTTAAAAGCTCGACAGCTTTCATTCGCAATGAACAAGCTGGGATCAAAGCTGACCAAGCTAGTCTTAAATCTAAAATAGACGATCAATCATCTATTATCAACAAGCTTGAAAATGAGACCCAGCAACTAAGAGAAACTGTGCGAAAGTTGGATTTTCGTGTCTCGGCCATTGATAAAATGGCACGAAGCCACAACATTGAGATTCAGGCAGTTCCCGAAACTCGTAATGAAGACGTCGTTGCTTGCTTCAAGAAACTCACCGAGTTGCTCGATATCGAGATTGATGAAACCTCTCTGCGTTCGTGTCGACGAGTTGCTAAAATGGATCCTTCCTCCAATCGGCCACGTAATATTATTGTTACACTCTCATCACCTCGTCAGAGGGACATGATCCTATCGGCTACTCATCGCTTTAATAAGAAGCATCCAAATGACCCGTTGAACTCCCATCATTTGGGGATTCTTGGCGACGCGAACCGAATATATGTAGTGGAACATCTGTGTCCTGAGACCAAAATGTTATTTGCCAATGCTCGTAAGACTGCTAAATCATGTAACTTTAAGTATGTGTGGGTTAGGTATGGACGGGTGTATGTACGTAAGGATGACAATACCAACGCAATTTTTATAAAAAATATTGAGACCCTAAAAAAACTCCTGCCTTAACCACTGTAATTTTTTTTTTTTCTTTTTTTCTCTTCTCTAGTTTCTTGCATTAATTATAATTTTAGTAACTAAGAAATCTCTCATTTGTTGCTATTAGCGTCCTTATGGATATTTATTACCAAAACGTAAATAGAATAAGATCTAAAACACATGAAGTGTACCTTAACATTTTAAATAGTAATTATGATGTTATATGTCTAACCGAAACCAATTTTAATGACAGTGTGTATAATGATGAAATTTTTGATGCCAGATTTAATGTGTTTAGAAGGGATCGACATACCACTTCTATAAATAAAAAGGAGGGTGGAGGTGTAGTTCTTGCAATCAAAAAATGTTTTAATGTGGTACGTCAGGTTTCTTGGGAGAGTAATCTTGAAGATATATGGATTAGCATAATGCCAGATTCTGACAACGGTGGAATTATTAATTTCTGTCTTTGCTACTTACCCCCTGACTTATCGGGTCAATATCTGGAAGATTTTTATACAAACTGTCAGAACATAATATTACACGCTGATTCTCGCAGTCAATTCTTGTTCGTTGGTGATTTCAACACTCCAGATATCACATGGACGAAGGCTTCAGATTATCTTCATGCTATGCCCTCCTCGGCTAGCGACGTTAAGTCTAATCTACTACTAGATTTTTCAAATTTATGTAATTTATCTCAGTTTAATACTATACCTAATTTCAATAGTCGGTGTCTTGATTTAGTATTCTCTACAATTGATAACATTGATGTTAAGGAAGTTTCCCCCATCAGCCGCTTAGACAAACATCACCCCGCTTTAAACTTTACCATTGCATTTCCTAGGCGGTTAACATATTGTGCGCCCAAACAGTGTAAGCGGCCTAACTTCTATAAATGCAATTATGTCAAAATTAATGAAGAATTAAGACAAACTGACTGGACCTTAATGCTTTCTTCTACAGATATTGATGTTAACGTATCTGTTTTATATAATCACCTTAACAGACTTATCCGTGACAATACCTCTATGACTACCCATGGCTCGGACGGCTCGCCTATCTGGTATACTCCAGCACTAAAACGCTGTATAGCAGAAAAACTGAAATACCACAAAATGTTCAAAAAATATAAAAATCCCCGAGATTATGACACCTTTGCACTTTTACGCACTCGCAGTAAGAAATTAATTAGCCAATGTTATAGCCAATATCTTTCAATTGTAGAAAAGTCCCTTTCTTCAAATATCAAATGTTTCTGGAGTTACATCAATAATAAAAAATCCTTAAATAATTCTATCCCTTTAAATATGAAATACGGTAAACTTAACGCGTCAGACCACATAGGAATTTGCGAGCTTTTTTCTAAATATTTTAGCTCAGTATTTGAAAGCGACAGCAATGCTACTAATGAGCCTCTTCCGGTTTGCAATAATAATTATTATAATTCCAGCACATTGCACAACATCACTGTCACTCCTCAAATTATACTACAAAAAATAAAAAAACTCGACTCGTTTAAAGGGCCCGGTCCGGATGGTCTACCTCCTTTTTTTGTTAAAAAGTGCGCCGATGAACTTACTATTCCTTTAAACATAATATTCAATCAATCTTTGAAACTCGGAGTTTTTCCTTCTTACTGGAAAAAAGCACATGTTGTGCCAATTCTTAAAAATGGCAATGCGTCGCATTGCGAAAATTATAGGCCTATAAGTATTCTCTCGTGTTTTGCTAAGCTTTTCGAATCAGTTATTTACGATGTCATATATTATCATGTAAAGCCCCAATTATCTCCAAATCAACACGGTTTTGTTAAGGATAGGTCCACTATAAGTAATCTTTTAGAATATAAAAATTACCTATGTAATGCCTTTGCAAGGAATGTGCAAGTAGACTCTGTTTACACAGATTTTTCAAAGGCTTTCGATAAAGTGAATCATTATATTCTCTGCCTTAAATTGAAAGCATTTGGAATACATGGTTCTCTATTACGGTGGGTCGAATCATATCTCAACATGAGAAGCCAACTTGTTTCACTAAAGGGGGCAGTGTCATCTCCTGTAATCATCACGTCCGGAGTACCACAGGGCTCTCACTTAGGTCCCTTATTCTTTATTATCTTCATTAATGATCTCATTTTACGCCTGCGATGTCCTTGTTTATTGTATGCTGACGATTTAAAGGTATTTAATGGAATTACTTGTGTTCGAGATGCTATTGCTTTGCAACGTGACCTCGATCTTATCTACGAGTGGTGCTCGGCAAACCATATGCTTTTAAATGTCACGAAATGTTTTTGTATATCTTTCACTCGCAAATTAAACAAGGTAACTTTTGATTATAAAATTCAGGATCACAGTCTAGATCGCAGAACTACTGCTAAAGACCTTGGCATCTTATTTGACGACACCCTATCTTTTCGGAACCACTACGACTACATCATTAGTCGGGGCTCTAAAATTCTAGGTTTTGTTGCTCGCGTAACTAAACCTTTCAAACATCCCCGTAGTCTTATTTACCTTTTTGAAACCTTAGTTCGAACCATATTAGAGTACGGCGCTGTGATTTGGTCTCCTTTTTATCAATTGCATATTGACCGCGTTGAGCGTGTCCAACGAAACTGCTTAAAAATATTATGCTTCCGTTACAATCTTCACCGTGAATTAAAATCCTATGAAGATAGATTAACTCATTTCAATATGTCATCGTTAGAATCGAGACGGAAAATTAGCGACTTCGTTTATCTCTTTAAAATAATGCATTCGAGAATTGATTCTTCTTCTTTACTATCTTATTTAAATATTAATACTAATCTAAGATGTCGCAAACCCAATACTTTCTCCCTTAAAGTTTATCGTAATAATACTTCATTCTATAATCCCATTATACGTATGTGTAGACAATACAACGAGTTAAGCAAAGATAATCCTAATTTAGACTTATTTAACAATAATTTCAACTCTTACAAACGACAAATTCACCATATCCTTAAAGATTCCCCTTAAGATATCTCATAAGCATCATATAATACGGTATATTTCAATGTAACTTTTTATCCTATTTACATCTTATGTAACTACCTATTCAACTTTGCAATGTGTAACTTTACTTATTAGGTAATTACTTTCTAGAACACATGTTTTGGGTTATAATTATTGTCCAGCAATTTGTTTTATATATTATGTTTGAAGCATAGTTGATTGTAACCTGTTTTGTGTTTAATAAATAAATAAATAAAATAAAATAAATATCAAGATAGCAGTAACAGCTTTTTTCGGAAACAGCTTGAGCTACAAATTCGTTATTGTGGTAACTTATTAGCAACAAATTAGCTACAAATTCCTATACTACATTTGATCACATTTAAATAAGTTTCGTTAGTTTCTTGCTATCTTGATATCAAGATAGCAGTAACAGCTTTGTTTTGGAAACAGCTTGAGCTACAAATTCGTTATTGTGGTAACTTATTAGCAACAAATTAGCTACAAATTCCTATACTACATTTGATTACATATAAATAAGTTTCGTTAGTTTCTTGCTATCTTGATATCAAGATAGCAGTAACAGCTTTTTTTAGGAAACAGCTTGAGCTACAAATTCGGTATTGTGGTAACTTATTAGCAACATGTGCAAGATGAACAGTGAATTGCGTGTATGTGTTATGTGACAGTTAGTGAACCATGTAAGTAGTACCTTTTTATGTAATAGTAGAATGTGATAGTTTTTATTTGTAATAGCTGTTAAGTGTAGAATTAAGTAAATAAAAAGCATTTAACACTTTTGCCTGCCCCTTTTGGGGCAGTGCTTGAACATAGTTTTATTCCGATAAGTAATGTCTCTACCTGCCCCTTTCGGGGCAGTGATTGACGATAGTTATTTATAACTTATCATTTTAGCAATTAATGTTTCTGCCTGCCCCTTTCGGGGCAGGGCTTGATGATAATTATCATTTTAGCAATTAATGTTTCTGCCTGCCCCTTTCGGGGCAGGGCTTGATGATAATTGTCTAATTGTTTAGCTTGTAACGATTAATGTTTCTGCCTGCCCCTTTCGGGGCAGGGCTTGATGAATAGTTTATTTTTAGAAACTTAATATATGCAGGACGCATACACTAAACAGCGCATGCGCGTCTTCAACGCCTGCGCAGTAGGTCATACACGATCTGAGCGAGATGGGTGATGAGCGAGAACACGAGTCAAACCGTGTCTTATCACCCATAACGTTATCACGCCCCCGCATGCGCGGTATCAACCTACCGGCATGTAACTAGGCGCGGTCACTTAGAGTAGGGTTTTGCCTACCCCGCTAAGGTAGCGGGGTCGTTATATGTATAGGATTGATGACTTTATCAATCGAATTGTCTCCTTTGTGCGCCGATCGAATGTAAACTTAGTATAAGTAATGTAAATAACCTTTTCCGTAGCGCACATAGGAGACATTATGTTATGTAGCTTAATAGAGTCCCTTGATGCCTATATGCCCAGGCATCAATAGTTTAGGGCAAACATCAGATTACTCCGTAACGAGTAAATATGTACGCGTTACATAACACGTAACGGCCACCAAACACGGCCTGAAATTCGGGGCTCTCCTTATGGGATAGCCCCGAACCACTTAAGCTAGCCCGGTCGTCAAGATATTCGAGCCAGTTCGAGCAAGCGACAAAAGGAAAACTAGAAGAAAACTGGAAACCTGGAAGAAGTCAGCAAGAAACCTGGAAGAAGTCTGCAAGAAAGAAACACGGGAACATATACGGTGCATATCGTACCCACGCTGGGTGCACGCCTCCATATCACTGTACGCTGTACCAATTGTTTCTTAATTAATAAATTCCCAATTTTACCTGTCACGTGGTGTTCTTATTTTCACGCAATCCAGCGCAAATCAATGTTAGGTGCCTCGGTGCTTAACATTCTGGTCCTTCGTGAGCCGGATTGCCGTGATTAAGAATGCCCGTGACTAGGTCCGTGGGAAGGCAGACCGCTTCGGCGACTGCGACCGGTACGTCAGCGACAACGACTGAAACTACTGCAACTACGACTACAGAAGAATCGTCTCAGCCGACCGTCGCCGACGCCGTCGTGGAGGAGCAGACCGCCGCCACGACGAAGACGCCGCCCCAGCCGCCACGAAGCAAGCCATCCTCCTCTGTCAAGCAAACTTCCAAAGCACGTCGCCTCGCTCAAGCCAAAACTGAGCTCGCTAAATTACGAGTCGAGTTGGCCGCCGCGAAATTGGCCGAAATCGAAGCCGACGACAGCGCCGATGAAGACGTCGATTCCGTCATCAGTATTACTGAAGCCGAACAATCTCAGCGCGTCAACAACTGGCTTCGACAAAGTCACGAAGAGAATGCGCCAGCGACCACAGCCGCGTCCTGGCGCATCCCGGCATCTGTACCGGCGGGAGTCACCGCCGCACCCCCGCCGCCTCAGCACCTCGATAGCTCGCAACGGTTGCCAGTGACGACCGCCACGTCCTGGCAACCCGCCGAAACGCAAGCCCCGCCGCCAGCGATCACCGCCGCATCCTGGCAGCCGAGTTTTAGGGCTGCGCAACCGCCGCCAGTCATCGCCGCCTGGCAAGCCGTGAAGCACACACCAGCGATCACAGACGCATCCTGGCAACCGAACCCCGACGCTTCACAGCATCCGCCGAACACGGGCCACATCAAGCAGCCCGCGATCGACACACGTAACCCCCCGCACCCCCCGCAGGGGGCCACGCCTACCGCTCCTAAAACAAAAACGGAGCTTCAAGAATTGGCGTCAGCTATCACTCAAGCCGTGCAAGCCGCACAATATAGACAGCCCCTGAAGTACTCCGAATTACCTAACTTCAGTGGGGCCCATCAAGAGTGGTTAACATTCCGCGCCGCATACAGCGAGACATCGTGCCATTTCACACCGGTTGAAAACATGTCCCGCCTACGCCGCAGCCTCCGCGGAATAGCAAGAGAAGCAGTGCAAGGCCTACTTATCACGAACGCCGACCCGAATGGGGTCATGAAGACTCTCGAAACCCGTTTTGGAAGACCCGAATCAATAGCCATGGCCGAGATGGACAGACTGCGCGCGCTACCAAGGCTCACCGAGTCACCGCGCGACTTGTGCACCTTCGCTACAAGAATCCAAAACATCATCGGGACACTACAGGCGCTCAACTGCACTTTCTATATGTACAACCCCGAAGTCACAAAGGGGTTGACAGAGAAGCTCACACCAACACTCAAACGACAATGGTACGAGTTCTCCGCTTCGCAACAAATTGAAGAGCCAGACTTGATTAAATTCAATCGCTTCATAATGCGCGAAGCCGACTACTGCAGCCCGTTCGCCTCCGCCGAAATAATAGTTGACCGCACTCCTGTCAAGAGCAACGACGGGGTACCACGGAGACAACAGCGGGTGCACACTGCAGCGGAGAAGACAAGCGCGCCGACATGCAGTCTGTGTGGCAACCAAAACCACACGATCGCCGACTGCACGCGCTTCAAGAACGCCGACACAAACGCAAGATGGGACGAAGCTAAAAAACACCACTTGTGTTTTCGATGCCTGAGACGCCGCAACAAGCAACACAGATGCAAGCCGAAGCCATGCGACGTCGACGGCTGCGAGCGCTATCACCACAGATTACTTCATTCTCCACCGAAGTCAACCGAACCGAAGAATGAAGAAATAATGAAGGATGAACAAGTCAACTCGGCGTGGGCGCCGCGAATATCCTTCCTGAAAATCGCTCCCGTACGCATCTCCGGTCCGAACAAAACACTCAACGCCTACGCATTACTCGATGATGGGTCAACCGTTACCCTTATGGACGAAGAACTCGCCCAAGCTATAGGGGCCGAGGGCCCTGAAGAATCGCTGCACATATGCACATACGACGGAAGAACGAAGAGCAGCACCACATCTCGTCGGGTCTCCTTCAAAATCAGAGGTCAAGGTCGAGATCACCGCTACCAACCCATCGACGCACACACAGTCGATGACCTGCGACTCGCCGCCCAGAAGATCCCTCGAGAGGCGGTGCAAGATTGCCGCCACCTCGAGGGGCTCATCGCACACCTCAACCCCGAAGAAGTTCGACCTCGCATACTCATCGGTCAAGACAATTGGCATCTGCTGTTGGCCACCGAATCGAGAACCGGCGAGAAAAACCAACCCGTGGCATCACTCACGCCACTGGGTTGGGTCGTACATGGCAGCCGCACCCGAACACTGGGACATCGGGTCAACTTCGTCGCTCACACGACCACCGCCGATGATAACATGGAGCACATGGTCAGAGAGTTCATCACCGCAGACAACATATATATACAGCCAAGAAGGCCACGCAGCGATCCAGACGAGAAGGCGTTGAAGATGCTTCGCGAAAACACGAAGCAGACGACCGACGGGAGATACCAAACCAGCTTGCTGTGGAAGTCTGAAAACTTCACGATGCCGAACAACTACGAAAATACGTTGCGGCGATTACACAGCATCGAACGCAAGCTAGATAAGGACCCGCAATTAAATTTGAAATATACAGAACAGATGGAAGCGCTAATCTCCAAAGGATACGCAGAACCAGCGCCGAGTACCACCCCAAACAAAAAGTGGTACCTCCCGCATTTTGCTGTCTTCAACCCGAAAAAACCGGAGAAGCTACGCGTGGTCCATGATGCGGCCGCAAAAACCAAGGGCGCATCACTCAACGATTTCTTGCACACAGGTCCGGATCTCTTGCAACCACTTCCCGGCATCCTTATGAAGTTCCGGGAACACCCGATAGCAATCACAGCTGACATAACGGAGATGTTCATGCAAGTACAACTCCGTGAAGAAGACTCCCTGCGGTACCTATGGCGGGGGTCCCGCAGGGACAACGCACCCCCTCAAGAGTATAGAATGAAGACACTCATATTCGGCGCATCGAGTTCGCCGGCCACAGCAATTTTCGTGATGAACCTCAATGCAGAGAGGTTCAAAGAAGAGTGTCCAGAGGCGGTCGCGGCAATAAAGCACAAGCATTACATGGATGACTACATCGACAGCTTTGAAACAGTCGAGAAGGCCATACAAGTCACCCAACAAGTAAGAAACATTCATCATGAGGCCCATTTTGAACTAAGGAAGTGGGCCTCGAACTCCCCTGAGCTGCTGCGCGCCCTGGGAGAAACCCCAGACGCCACAGATGCCGTGAAGATACAAGATGACAAGAGCGAGAGGGTTCTCGGGTTGATCTGGCGACCAAAAGATGATCAACTCACCTTCGACCTGCGCCTCACCAATATCCCGCCAAAACTACTTCAAGAAGAGGTACCAACCAAACGTCAAGCCCTCAAGATCGTAATGTCTGTCTTCGATCCACTGGGGCTACTATCCCCACTGACGATCAAGCCCAAACAACTATTACAAGAAGTATGGAGACGCGGGACGGCGTGGGACGAGCGACTCGACGGGGACCTCGCGACGAGCTGGAACAAGTGGCTCACCCGACTCCAAGCAGCCAGCGACATCGCAGTGCCACGCTGTTACCTCAATTACAGCGCTGCGAAGCATCTCGAGCTGCACGTATTTACAGATGCAAGCGAGTCGGCATACGCAACAGCCATGTACTGGCGCGCAGTGGACAGCGACGGGTCAGTAACAGTCACCCTAGTCGCCGCTAAAGCCAAAGTGGCCCCGCTCAAGCTCCTATCGATACCGCGAATGGAACTGCAAGCCGCGGTTCTCGGTGCACGCATGGCGGCAGCGATCAGAGACGAACACCTAAGAAAACCGGACTCGACCACTTACTGGACAGACAGCAGAACTGCCCTCTGCTGGATCCGAACCGGCGCTCGCTCCTACAAGCCCTACGTCGCGCATCGTGTCGCCGCTATCGAAGAGAGCAGCAAGGTGTCCGAGTGGAGATGGGTGCCTACGAAATGGAATGTCGCTGACGACGCAACCCGCGACACTCCGGAAGAGTTCGGCGCAACACACAGGTGGTTCCACGGGCCAGAGTTCCTGAAACAAGACCCAAACACGTGGCCCACTGAAGACAACCAAGCTACGCACACGACGGGTGAAGAGAAGAAAGTAACCGTCGCCGTCATAACACAAAAGCGACGGTTACACGAAGCCCTGCCAGACGTCACTCGGTTCTCTTCGTGGTTGCGCTACCTGCGAGCGACGGCGAGAGTGCTCCAGGCGGTTGAGATGTTCCGCCAACGAGTCCGACGCGTCAACCACGTCAGGACGAAGAGGAACCCCCGCCGCGATCCAGACTGGCGTGCTACAGCCGCCAAACAACCGCAGCGAACAAAGCTCGTCACCCCGAATACGAGCACCCACGCCCCATTGCCAGCGGAGCTACAGCACCGCGCCGAGATGTTAATAATACAAGCATCTCAAGAGGAGGCGTTCGGACCCGAGTTGCGCGCCTTAACAAGCGGCGCGCAAGTACCCCGTGACAGCCGCCTCTATCCCCTCAGTGTATACATAGCTGAGGGGACAATCAAACTCAACAGCAGAATAGCGGCCGCATCCGGAGTCTCCGAACAACTAAAAAATCCGCCGGTAATCGACGGCGGACACCGTGCTACGAAACTCTGGATAGAGTACGTACACATACAAATGCATCACGCCGGCGCCGAAAGTGTCGTGAATCAGTGCCGTCAACACCGTTGGGTCGTACGCTTACGACCGACGGTAAAAGAAGTCATCGGGCGATGCTTGAAGTGTCGCATGAGGGCGGCCAGCCCACCGCAGCCGCTGACAGGGGACCTACCCCACTGTCGGCTGGCGCACCATCAAAGGCCGTTCACATACACCGGCCTAGATTATTTCGGCCCGCTAACAATCACAGTGGGCCGAGCGCATCAAAAAAGGTACGTCGCGTTATTCACCTGCCTCACCGTGCGCGCCGTGCATCTAGAAGTGGTCCCGTCCCTGAGCGCCGAGTCTGCAATCATGGCACTGCGGCGCATGATAGCGCGCCGCGGGTGCCCAGCGGAGATATGGTCGGACAACGGCACCAACTTTCGTGGTGCCGAAAAGGAGCTGCGCCACATGCTCTACGAGGGAGCCGAGGAAGAGGCTTCCCGGAGGGCCATACGCTGGCGCTTCATTCCCCCGGGCGCACCCTTCATGGGAGGCGCGTGGGAACGTTTGGTGCGATCCGTCAAAGTCGCACTCGCTACGGTCCTGCACGAAAAACATCCAAAAGAGGAAACACTGAACACGCTGCTCGCCGAGGCGGAATACACCATAAACAGCCGCCCACTCACCCACGTGTCCGTCAGCCCAGATGACCCGGAGGCCCTGACACCCAACCACCTCCTGTTGGGCAGTCAGGGCCCAATCCCCGCACCGAGCTTCTCTGCCGACTACCCATACGGCGCTAGCGTAAACTTACGCGCCGCACAACAACTGGCCGACGAGTTCTGGGCACGCTGGCTGAAGGAGTACCTCCCCGAGCTCCGTAACCGGCGGGAGCCGCACGGAAGAGGCCCCACGCTGCAGATCGGTGACCTGGTCCGGATCGTCGACGGCACCCTACCCAGAAACACATGGGTGCGAGGGCGCATCTGCGGAACGCATCCGGGACCCGACGGCATCGTGCGCACAATCGACGTCGCTACGCGGGGCGGAGTTCTACGCCGGCCTGCCAAGAAAGTCATCGTGATCCTGCCAGCTGACGAGACATCATCCTGCACCGGTGAAGAAGGTGCATCGCCCCCAGCGGCCAATGCACGGCGGGAGGATGTGCAAGATGAACAGTGAATTGCGTGTATGTGTTATGTGACAGTTAGTGAACCATGTAAGTAGTACCTTTTTATGTAATAGTAGAATGTGATAGTTTTTATTTGTAATAGCTGTTAAGTGTAGAATTAAGTAAATAAAAAGCATTTAACACTTTTGCCTGCCCCTTTTGGGGCAGTGCTTGAACATAGTTTTATTCCGATAAGTAATGTCTCTACCTGCCCCTTTCGGGGCAGTGATTGACGATAGTTATTTATAACTTATCATTTTAGCAATTAATGTTTCTGCCTGCCCCTTTCGGGGCAGGGCTTGATGATAATTATCATTTTAGCAATTAATGTTTCTGCCTGCCCCTTTCGGGGCAGGGCTTGATGATAATTGTCTAATTGTTTAGCTTGTAACGATTAATGTTTCTGCCTGCCCCTTTCGGGGCAGGGCTTGATGAATAGTTTATTTTTAGAAACTTAATATATGCAGGACGCATACACTAAACAGCGCATGCGCGTCTTCAACGCCTGCGCAGTAGGTCATACACGATCTGAGCGAGATGGGTGATGAGCGAGAACACGAGTCAAACCGTGTCTTATCACCCATAACGTTATCACGCCCCCGCATGCGCGGTATCAACCTACCGGCATGTAACTAGGCGCGGTCACTTAGAGTAGGGTTTTGCCTACCCCGCTAAGGTAGCGGGGTCGTTATATGTATAGGATTGATGACTTTATCAATCGAATTGTCTCCTTTGTGCGCCGATCGAATGTAAACTTAGTATAAGTAATGTAAATAACCTTTTCCGTAGCGCACATAGGAGACATTATGTTATGTAGCTTAATAGAGTCCCTTGATGCCTATATGCCCAGGCATCAATAGTTTAGGGCAAACATCAGATTACTCCGTAACGAGTAAATATGTACGCGTTACATAACACGTAACGGCCACCAAACACGGCCTGAAATTCGGGGCTCTCCTTATGGGATAGCCCCGAACCACTTAAGCTAGCCCGGTCGTCAAGATATTCGAGCCAGTTCGAGCAAGCGACAAAAGGAAAACTAGAAGAAAACTGGAAACCTGGAAGAAGTCAGCAAGAAACCTGGAAGAAGTCTGCAAGAAAGAAACACGGGAACATATACGGTGCATATCGTACCCACGCTGGGTGCACGCCTCCATATCACTGTACGCTGTACCAATTGTTTCTTAATTAATAAATTCCCAATTTTACCTGTCACGTGGTGTTCTTATTTTCACGCAATCCAGCGCAAATCAATGTTAGGTGCCTCGGTGCTTAACACAACAAATTAGCTACAATTTCCTATACTACATTTGATCACTTATAAATAAGTTTCGTTAGTTTCCTGCTATCTTGATATCAAGATAGCAGTAACAGCTTTGTTTCGGAAACAGCTTGAGCTACAAATTCGTTATTGTGGTAACTTATTAGCAACAAATTAGCTACAAATTCCTATACTACATTTGATCACATATAAATAAGTTTCGTTAGTTTCTTGCTATTTTGATATCAAGATAGCAGTAACAGCTTTTTTTAGGAAACAGCTTGAGCTACAAATTCGGTATTGTGGTAACTTATTAGCAACAAATTAGCTACAAATTCCTATACTACATTTGATCACATATAAATAAGTTTCGTTAGTTTCTTGCTATCTTGATATCAAGATAGCAGTAACAGCTTTTTTTAGGAAACAGCTTGAGCTACAAATTCGGTATTGTGGTAACTTATTAGCTACAAATTCCTATACTACATTTGATCACATATAAATAAGTTTCGTTAGTTTCCTGCTATCTTGATATCAAGATAGCAGTAACAGCTTTTTTTAGGAAACAGCTTGAGCTACAAATTCGGTATTGTGGTAACTTATTAGCAACAAATTAGCTACAAATTCCTATACTACATTTGATCACATATAAATAAGTCTCGTTAGTTTCTTGCTATCTTGATATCAAGATAGCAGTAACAGCTTTTTTTAGGAAACAGCTTGAGCTACAAATTCGGTATTGTGGTAACTTATTAGCAACAAATTAGCTACAAATTCCTATACTACATTTGATCACATATAAATAAGTTTCGTTAGTTTCTTGCTATCTTGATATCAAGATAGCAGTAACAGCTTTTTTTAGGAAACAGCTTGAGCTACAAATTCGGTATTGTGGTAACTTATTAGCAACAAATTAGCTACAAATTCCTATACTACATTTGATCACATATAAATAAGTTTCGTTAGTTTCTTGCTATCTTGATATCAAGATAGCAGTAACAGCTTTTTTTAGGAAACAGCTTGAGCTACAAATTCGGTATTGTGGTAACTTATTAGCAACAAATTAGCTACAAATTCCTATACTACATTTGATCACATATAAATAAGTTTCGTTAGTTTCTTGCTATCTTGATATCAAGATAGCAGTAACAGCTTTTTTTAGGAAACAGCTTGAGCTACAAAATCGTTATTGTGGTAACTAATTAGCAACAAATTAGCTACAAATTATAAAATGTATTCGTTTTAATTCTGCTAAGGTGCTACTGCTATCTTGATAGAGCTGGGGAAACAAACCGTCTAGGCGGCAGGTGGGCGCCGTATCTTCTATAAAGGCAATCTGAAGCCGAAGGTATCGTATCAAGTAAGCGATATACATAAGCGAATCGTGGGGAACTCTAAATGGACTGCTCATGTATCTTATGATGACTGCATGATGGTCTTGGAAACAGTTGCAAAAATAGGCCAGGACGTTGTTCAGTGATTTGACGAGGAACATGTATACTTTAAAGATGTGAACCTATGATCCCAGGTTTTTATATATTACAATTATTTTGTTTTTACATATTATATTGTAGAAATAAGGACTTTTGTCGTAATACCTAATTATATCAGCAATTAGCTTTTTATTTTTTTTGACAAATATATTACCTATTAAAAGTTTTCAGGATAATCTATACCTACTTTTATACTAATATTATAAAGAGGAAAGATTTGAATGTTTGTATGTTTGTAACGAATAAACTCAAAAACTACTGAACGGATTTCGATGAAATTTGGCACACGGGTTGATCATGTCCTGGATTAACACATAGGCTACTTTTTATCCCGGGAAAATATTTTTATCCCGAAAAAACATTTTCACGCGGGCGAAACCGCGAGCAGAAGTCTAGTAATTCATAATAATGCGTAGTATTTTATTGAAATAAAGTAGGGATTGCAAAATACCAGATGATACGTCAGTACGTTAGCACTTTCAACTATTCTTTGGTTACAACCTAGTAGCGAAGGTCTATTCAGTATTCTTTTTTCTCGGGGTAAAAACGCGCTGTCGCTACATCCACTGGGAGGATTTATGGAACGGTTATGATAGTTTCACCAGCTCGGATTGCCCGGTATTGCCGGTTTATAACGGGTAATTTAGTGCAATTATAGGAGATTGTACACTTAGGTATTCATGATAATTTTCAATGCTTAGCAAACATCAAAATATCATTAAATTTACATATAATTATTGTACATTTTAAACTAGTAAATAAAAATTGGGAGAGGCCTATGTCCAGCAGTGGACTGCAACGGGCTGATGATGATGATGAAATAAAAATTAAAAATACAACAGAAATCATTAGAGAAAATAATTATTCACCTATGTTACGTCTAACACTACCTCAAAGAATGCAGAATAGTACTAGACGTAAGTATAATACCACCATACCAGCCCTGTATTATACATACACTGCCCACTGCTGAGCACGGGCCTCCGCTACAACTGAGAGGGTTAAGGCCTTAGTCCACCACGCTGGCCTAGTGCGGGTTGGGAGACTTCACATACCTTCGAAATTCCTATAGAGAACTTCTCAGATTCTCAGGTTTCCTTCACCGTTAAAGCGAGCGATAATTTACAAAGAATACATACATAACTTTTTAGAAAAGTCAGAGGTGCCCTTGGGTTTTGAACCTGCGGACATTCGTCTCGGCAGTTCGTTCCACTCCCAACTAGGCTGTCGCCGCTTCTAAGGCTAAGTATTATGTTTTCGTTTAAATATTCAAAATTTTTTCACATGCCTTTTAGCCACCGTCAAGTTTTTACTTAGGTAGGTACTGTGTTGTTTTTGTTAATAAAAAAAAAATTAAGACTATTTTTATACGTTAAAAATAAAGATGATGTGAGCACCTATATAAAATCATTGTTTTATTTGGCCCACTGTTCCAACCAAAGTGCTATACGCGCACACATTGACAGATGACGGTTTGCCGGCAAGTAACTACAGGTAATTACTCGAGCTCACTGATCACTCGCACATCGTGCGTCTCGGCGTCATTTATGACACGCTGCGTCTATATCAGTCTAAGTACATAATTACAGATACACTACCGAGGGACTAATAAAACAAACACGACCAAAATAAATAACTGGACATTTTCCATATATATTTATTGTTAAAATAGAATTACAAAAGTAAACTTAAGATTTAATTTTATCGTACGTACATAAAATAATAAAATTTCATAAAAAACGTCTAAATAAAAATCAACATCAACTCCCCTTTTTTCATTATACAAATTCTATTACATACTATCTTTAAAGGACACAGTGTGCTCAAAATAACTTACTTTTACTAACATCCCACAAGTAATATTTTTTTTTATTGCATTGAATGATGAGACCCGCATGCCGTTCGCCTGATGGTAAGCGATACGACCGACATAAACAGTAGCAACACCATCCAGCACCTTGAGTTACAAAGTACTGAGTGGCATTCCACTGCGCTCGTCATCCTGAGACATAAGATGTTAAGCCTCATTATGTCCAGTAGTTACACTGGCTACAATGTCCTTCAAACTGAAACACAACAGTGCATGCACACTGCTGCTTGGCGGTAGAAATAGACATTGCAGTGGTACCCACCCAGACCTACCACTAGTAAAATATAAAAGTATCAACAAATATATGGCTTAAGTAAGTTCTGCACATAATTTACAGCATCATTTTGCTGGTGTAGGAATGCATGGATGCATGGCTGTAGACCAATCTGGATATAGTTACGAATTCACACACATACACACTCACATCCTTTATCCCTGAAGGGGTAGGCAGAGTTTACTAGTGCACCCACTATTGGCCATGCTGATACTGTGTTAGAAAGAAAGACCCAACATCACTTTGCCTGACACAGTGATTGAACCAGAGTTTTGAGCACTGCAATCATACTGTAATACCACTACACCACCAAGGCAGTGGAAGCAGGCAGTTACAAATTTATATCTAACAATAATATTTAGTTGTGGTATTTGAATTGTATGGAAGTATTGACACTACCAAAACCACATTTGTTAGTGAGCAGATAATGTGCACACATAGTTTCCTGGACTTTATTAATACTGTTCAAAGCACCAGCATTTGAATTTCACAAACTTTCATTAACTGTTTACAATGTATGGGCTGCATGAACAATATAAATGTTATATTCTAAGTAAAACTCGTAAGAGTAGTCATATTTTTAATGTTAAAACTGCATCCAGCCCAAGATAAGGATTGCCTACCCATAGTAAACCTATTGCATTATTTTGAGTTTTAACATTAAAATAAATTATGAAAACACAACTACAATAAATAAAGTGAAACATGATTACATTCCTGTCTGATATAAGTTAGATAGTCCAGAGTAATCCAATGTTGTAACTTGCATTCTGCGCCATTGACAAAAGACAATGCTGTTGACATTGCATTATCACTTGTTAAATACACATGGTGATTTATATAGCCATCTGTTATGAAACTCCTGTCCTTGTTCCTCCTGTAGTTGGATAAGTATAAAAACTAATCCCCCAGACGCACACCTGGTGTCATGGGTTTTACTTCACTAAACAGTTGATGATTCTCATCAAACCACTGAACAAGATCGCTCCCCAGTGCCACAGCTATTTCTACGAGCATCATACAGTCATCTTCAGCTCTGTGAGCGTTTCGCGGTTGGCCGTCTACCAGCCGTGCATGTAATTCACTCACTTTATATGACTGCTTTGGTTTCGAGTTCCCTTCATAGTACAATCTTCTCTTTTTTGTGGGTCGATGTGGTTGTTTTAACTTGTTTTTGCGTGGTGTTGATTCATTTTCTGCTTTCATTGCAGTCAATGGACTTGATACATCTATTTCATCATTGTTGCATTCAGATTGGACCTCTTTTTTTTCTCTCTCTTTGTTGCCCTCAAGGATATCATACACAGCATTAAGACTGTCCACACACAACAAATCATCTTGGAGGTGGACATTAATTTTGTCCAAATGGTTTTTGAATATGGGAAAGTCAAAGGTTGTGCCATTGTGCGCTACTAAGCAGACCGGTTTTTCCAATATATTGAGAAAGAGATTCAGTTCGTTGAACACCTGTAAGTTGAAGGGCACTTGGTGTTCAAGAAGCTCGTTGGTCATTCCTGTTGCCCTGGTGGAGCCATCGCTAATCATTTTCCTTGGGTATAGGCACAGAGTCAATTTGTTGATAACTCGTGGGCACACAGGCACAGATTTTTTAGATTTCAACTCTTCTGCAAGATCCAGGATATGGTCCCGCCGCACCGCGACCATGCTGAGCTCCGTAATACGTGTCCGATTGTGTTCCTCTGAAGGGAGGCCGGTTGTTTCGAGATCGAAGAAAACGAACGTTGCAATACGCGCCATTATGTGCTTAGTGTTCACCGAATGCGGTGCTATATCGTTGTGTGTACGTAATGAATAATAATCATATTCTTACCTAACGAAGGAATCATGCCTGCCAAGTGGTAACACTTAGTTTAGTATTAACGAGTTTGCAATGCACTTACTACTCCGTAATGGTAGATAACTTTACAAACGCGTAACAAACAACTTGTTAGTTGTTAATTAAACTACCTACTTAATTGATATAACTAAAATCATATTTAGGTCAGGTTTCTGTATACTGCAATGGTTTATGTACTTATATTGTTTACAATTTACATTTTTATTTTTTTCTCAAAAGAAACGTCAAAACTACTGTTCCAGATAAGATTTTTAAAACAGTATTTACAACATTGTTTTGTACTTGAATTATACCAAAAGTTACTCTTTCACGCAAAAACTATTGGCCGGATTTCGATGAAAGGACATGTCCAAAAACGGGCCTGAAATTCTAAACAAGGCAATTTACATATATTTGGATAGAACTCCTGAAAACTAGCCTTTTTCAATAAATCGTTTAATTTTAAAGACCTCCGATTTTAAGATTTATGTAATTTTGTTTGGCTTGAAAACTACACTTAGTATGAATGTTTTTAAAAAGTCAGTTATGAATGGAGTGGTCTAAAAATATTTTTTTAATGGATCTAAGTTCCATATTTTGCCACTTAAATATCCCTAAAGTTTGAGCCTGGTTAGATTTTGAGGCCCAGCACCCATACAAAAAGCGGACATCTCCTTTGGCGCACGGGTAGATCATGTCCTGGATTAACAGTTAGGCTACTTTTTATCCCGGGAAAATATAAAGCGGGACTTTCATCCCGGAAAAACTTTTTAACGCGGGCGGAGCCGCGAGCAACAACTATTTTATAATACAGTAGAAAAAATAATTAAACATCATAATATTTGAATAATTGATGTTATCTTTCACGGGCGTAGCCAGGGGGAGGGTTTTGGGGGTTCAAACCCCCCCCGAAAAGTTAAGATATCAGCATCAATAATATTAAAATAAGAAGAGACGAGCGGCATAACTTATTTTATTACTAATTATTACACTATAATGTATTTTGGATTCGCCTTCTCTACCACCCGCTGCCGGCCGTCGTCGATTATCCGATCGCATTCGGTTACCTTCGTATATTTTCGTGCCGTATCGGCACAGTATTGTTATGTAATATGTATCCCCACACTATTCCACTAGCACTCCGCGCACTCGCTCGTCGCGTTGTCTGCTGCCAGTCATCACCGATGATTAGTAAAGGCTTTACTGTAAAGCCGATTGCAATTTGCAGTGATCGAAGTTATTTTGTCATTTGTGTGAATTGACTTCAAGTTAACACAGGAGTAAACACTTGCCTTATAAATACAAGAGTAAGTAAATATTAATCAGATTTTAATCAATTCTAAACGTGCAAAGTTATACAATTTTGACGGTTATTTTTAAATTAGGTTGTCAATTTATCAGATCTACAGGGGGCCGATTCTACTTATGTACGTTTGGTTATCGTCACCACCAGTTGAATAACAATAGAAATTCGATTGGGGTTCCGTGGATTGGCGTTCGATGGTTGATTCGTTATTCATTGTAGAATAAGAAAATGGCCAATAGCCATATTTCGATTGCGTTTCAATTGCGATTCGTATATAAATTTGTTATTGGAATTGGCCCTCTGGTATGTCGGATTTTATTAAAGTAATTGAGCAAACATCGTAATTCGTAATAAATTGTCCATTACTTTGATACGGATCTTCGAAGCGGATTTTTTTAAAAATATCAAAAAAAATAATTAAATAACAATAAATTGTGAATTGTGTTACCTCTTTGTCTCATTTATTTGTAATGTATTTTTTTTTATTATAGGGTACGAGAAAATGGAAAAAAACAAAAGAAAAGGCGATAAGCTTAAAGGTATGGAGTACTGGAAAAAGTGGTGTGGTCAAGCGGCTTCCCGTAAAGACTCTTCTTTGGGACCAACTTGTTTTCATGCTGACAATAAAATTGTGTTAACAAGCGAGCCTTCGACTTCAGTTGCAGTATCGAATGTCGAGACGGAGTCGGCGGTGCCGCCGGCGGCGCCCTGTTTTATGCCTACGAGAATCAAGCCTACATTTAGCCTGGAACCGACTAGAAGCAGCACCAGCTCATTTGTTACACCATTCTTTCATTCTGTAGCTAAATTGGACGTTGGTTTTTACGCGAATCAAGATAAGGTCGAGGATGAATATTTAAAGGCCCAAATTTTAAAAGAGCCTTGGACCCCACCTAATGATTATAAGTTTCCCGTTTGTACAAAACGAAATTTGCGCTTTCAAATGAAATGGATGGACAGATTTCCCTGGTTGTCATATTCTGAATATAAAAGTGGAGCGTTCTGCAGAATTTGCGTCGTAATGAGACGTTCGCTTGATGAAGGTAAAGGGAGCCATCAGCGGGTTGGTCAGCTTGTAACCGAGCCTTTTTGCAAGTGGAAAAATGCACTAGAAATATTTGAAACTCATGCAAAATCAGGATACCACAAACGAAATTCGGAACTGGCAGATAACTTCCTTAATGTAATGTCTTCTCAGGCTATTTCAATCGATGAGCAATTGTCTTCCGAGAGAAAGAGACAGCAACAGGAAAACCGAAAGAAACTAATCCCTATCGTAAAAGGAATAATTTTTTGCGGTAAACAAGGCATACCCTTAAGAGGTAAAACTGATTTGGGGCGGATCCACATTACTCCAGAGTCTGAACAACCACTTCAGAATGATGGTAATTTTCGAGCACTGTTGCGATACGCAGCCGAATCTGGGGACAAAGATCTTTCTGAGCATTTGGCAACATCTCAGAAGAATGCCCTTTACACAAGCCCTCAGATCCAAAATGAAATAATAGACATTTGCGGTGAAATTATTCAACATAAGATAATAGGTGAAGTAAAGGAAGCAAATTTTTTTGCTATTCTCGCTGATGAGACGACTGACATTGCGCATATGGAGCAAGTCTCGCTGTGCTTGCGATACATTGATTTAAAAGATGTTAAACACCATAAAGTTAAGGAGATGTTCCTCGAGTACATTCCAACTGTTGACGTGACAGGATCCGGTCTTGCAAATCTCATAATTACCGCTCTGAAAAAGCATGGTCTTGACTGTTCTCATATGGTTGGTCAAGGCTACGATGGGGCTGCAGCTATGAGTGGGTATTTGCACGGTGCCCAGGCGTATATTCGTCAAGAATGTGCTTTAGCTCTTTATGTACATTGTAGTGCACACTCTCTTAATCTTGCTATTGCTGACTCATGTTCACAAGCAGATGTGCGAAATTGCGTTGGAATCGTGCAGTCTGTTGGTTCCTACTTTAGACATTCTGCTCAACGCACTGCCGTTTTGAAAGGTAAAATTCGGGAGCTATTACCGACTGATCATCAAAAAAGCCTGCTTGCAATGTGTGAAACACGGTGGGTTCACAAGCATGAAGCCGTTATGAGGTTTAAGGAAATTTATCCAGCGATTGTGAATGCTCTCGAAGAACTCCAATCTAGTCACAATAAAGAAACATCGCAGCAAGCTGTCCAAATGCTTAACACACTTCGATCTTCCAATTTTGTTATGTGCCTAGTGATTCTTCAAAAAGTCATGAGCTATACATTGTCGCTATCAAAACAACTGCAAGCAGTTAACACCGACCTCATAGCAGCATTCAGCCACGTGGATGATGTTATTAATGCTTTGCAACTTCTGAGAAATAAAGTTGACGAAGAGTACCTTCATCTGTATGAAGAAGCAAAGGTGATGCTCGAAGAAAATGGTGGTATACTGAACATGCCACGTATCGTTGGAAGGCAAAGGAATCGCTCTAACACTCCTGCGCCGGATATATGCACGTATTACAAAATAAATTTATTTATCCCATTTCTAGAGCACACAATTCAACAATTAATCGAGAGGTTTGCGAAACACCGTAAAGTAGTATTGGCATTATCTAGTGTGTTACCTTCAAATTTTGCGGCCTGTTCTGAAATTGATGACGCAATTTTTATGTATTCGGCATTGCTACCCGAAAGAAGTACATCTGTCGTCAAAGCAGAACTTGAAGTATGGAAAGCAGCTATGACTATCACCTCCCCTACTCCAAAATCTGCTTTGGAATGCTTAGATAAGTGCGATCAAAAATTATATCCAAATATTTACACATTGTTACAAATATTGGCTACCATACCTGTTTCCACTGCTACACCAGAAAGGACTTTTTCAAACCTACGGAGACTTAAAAACTACTTGCGGAACACAACGAGTGAAAACAGACTGAACGGTTTGGCTCTCATGAATATTCACTATGGGATAGAAATTGATGCGAATGAAGTAGTGGATATATTTAAAAAGAAAAACAGAAGATTGATTCTGTAGTGTATATGTAACCAAATGAACCTTCTGTTTTTATTACATGTTTCATATAATATAAAGATTATTTTTCATGCACTTTCAGTAGTTTTATTTTTTTGAACCCCCCCCCGATACTAAAACCTGGCTACGCCCGTGTTATCTTTACTTTGGTTTTCATTTTTTTTACATTTTGTGTCATTAATTTCAAGAGTTCTCAGTTGAATAAGGAATATTTTAGTAGTAAATTTACAAAAATACCTTACAAAATATTGATTATTTTTCAGTTATAGGGACCGTGCACATCGGAAGCTCCGCCATCTAGTGGCGCAATCTGACTATTTTTCAGCCCTTCGATACGTGGCATTGCCGTAAAAAAATCATATTAAAAGAATGAAAAATAGCATTTAATTCGTTGATACTGTATTGCTTAGATATACCCTGTATTGCTGTGTATCTGGATGCTCCAAAACATAAAAATAAACAAATCAAATAGTGTAAAATTCTATTACGACCCCAAGAATAGTACCTAAGTACTTACATTCGATGGTTATATAGTATAATTATAGTTATATAATAAGTTATAATAGACAAAAATAATAAAAGCTGTATAAAACATACATAAGTATGAGTTCTAAAAGCATTTGGAAATATCTCATTACGTAATTTATAAAATAAAGAAGTTTTGAAGATAATATTCAATACATACAAATCTGTAAAACTTCCTAATTTTGTTTCATTAACATCAAAATAACTAGTTCCCATGTATAAAAATTCATATTCTGGCCACGTTGGGTATTAATATTCGGTCGGAACCCATATTTTATCATATTAAAAGAATATATAATTAATGTTGTAAAAAGTTTCGTTTTTTATCCACATGTAGCTCTTGTGTCGATTTTGTGCTGCCACCTATACTTAGTTCGTGCACGTTCCCTACAGAATCCAACGTCCAACGATTGGATTTGACGAGATATACCGACGAACATAGCCAGGAAAATTTGAGTAGACATACAAACAGACAAAATTAAATAAGCTATTTTACGTCATGAATTAAGTTTGGCGTTAATATGGTTGGATTACTGCCTACCCCTGATTGTTCACAATGCCATATTTTTTTGTTGCAGTTTAATATTGACGAGATGTGCACACACTGATGTGCATGCCGCCGCTCGCCTGATGGTAAGAGATACAACCGCCCATAAACAGTAGCAACGCCGCACAGGACTCTGAATTACAAAGTATACTGCGTCGCAAACCACTGCGCTCGTCACCCGATGTAAAGTCTCATAATGCCCAGTAATTACGCTGGCTACAATGTCCTTCAAACCGAAACACAACCGTGCTTAAAACACACTGCTGCTCGGTGGTAGAAATAGACATCGCTGTAGTACCTACCTAGACGGCCCCTCGCATACGAGAGACCAGTAAAGCCTCTTTTTATTTGGCTTTATTGTCTGATTCTGGGATCTAGATTGATGCTACTTCAGTTTGACATTAAAAGCCCAAAAATTATAATATTATATAAAATAGAAAACCAGGGAAAAATAAACAAATTAATAATTCTTTAGTATTTATGTGGGTATAAAATGCACTAAGCACCAAACAATAGGTAATTATATAATATTATGAGAACATTTTATGTGTAAGTAGGTATGTAAACAAAAAAAATGCTTAGAAAAAATGTATATTATGAACAACAAACCCCATTTTATAGTGCCCAAAGGGAATAGAGGTACCAATTTGTTAGTTTGGAAATATTATGGAACTCTGAAATCCTTGGAAAAGTCTTTTTTACAATCATTTTAGTATCAATATATGTACAAAGATACCATAAACATACAAAAGTAATGCTAAGACATTTTCTACACTTATATGCTCACACTTCTTAAAGTTAATCTGTATGTAACTATTATAATAATTTATTCCCATGTTTAGCTCATCTACAATTATTTTGGTGTTATATAAAATTACAACCACAATTCATTTAATATTCTAATATTGTCATGACTCATGACTGGTGATTTGCTACACAACCCAAGCAGCAAAATTAAATCAGTGTTTATGAAAATGTGCAGATGCCTGCATTGCTAAATTATATTAAATTTATTTACACATAAAATATGTAATATAAAGCAGCAAGAAGTACAATTAATATTGATAAAATAGGAATCCAGTAAAGTTGCACCCAGTTTCTATCGTTTTTACTAACAGCAACACGTTTTTCCTTATACTTCTTCTTTTTCCCGCTTAACTTCCATTCATATTCTGCAAGTTCCCTCCGGTTTCTCTCTTCCTCTAACTCTTTCTGTCTGCGTTCCTCCTTCTCTTTCTCTATTTGAGCTGCAATTTTCTTTTCTTCACATGATTTATCACAAACAACTTTTGCTTCTCCACTTCTAACAAGGTTACACGGAGCTTCCTTCTTTAAATTTGAGCATGGGCAATGTATTTTAGTTTTTCTATTGCAAATTTGATTTCTGCAAGGCCCAGAATGACAGGTATTACGACATCTGTGCCCACAGTCCAAGTTTTTGGAGCACTGTTGCTTGCATGACAGTTTGTCTTCAGTGGCAGTTGACAGCTCTCGGCAGCGTAAATACAGTTCGGTGACACCACAATAGCATGGTATCCTTTCGAGCACATCGCACGGTGGGCAGGGTCCTGGATGACACGATCTGATTGAGCATTTATGCAAACATTTCACTGGACGAGGCACTATACATTCCTTTTCACAAGGTCTGCAACTTGAAAGCGCATTGGTAGTCAAAAGATGACACAATAAGGAACATGAGTGATTACCACAAGGCAATGAGCGGCCACATTGCCGTCCACATGATCGACTTGTTGCTGCATAGCACGGCTGCTCCTCCGTTTCATGCTCCCCTAAACATACAACTTGCACAGGAGTCTCACATGGAGGACAGTCTAAATTCATAATCTTTGTCTTTGGAGGTTGCACTTCCCAGGGTGTTGCAGGCTTTTCTATCTGTTTGAAGACCACAGCAACATATTGATGACATACTGCTTTGCATTCATGTCCACATTTAGGATAAGTTTTGTAGCAGATTGCTTTACAGGGGGGGCAGTCGCCAAAGTGGCACATATGTTTATTTTCCTCAGCATGTCCACATTTGTATTTAATTTTGCATGGGAGTGCACACTTTGGTGGCTTCACAAACCTCTCTCTTCCACATGGAACTCTAATATATGTTTCTTTACACCTGCAAGTGATTTTAGATTCTAGAGGGCAAGGATAGCATGGGCCGTGATGGCATATGTTGGTACATTTATGCCGACCACATTGAAGAGGTTTATCACAGATTTTCTCACATGGTGGGCAGTTCCCGTTACAACATTTGCGGGCACAGCCGTGCTTCCCACAGGGCCGTGTGCCTCGGCATTTAGTTTCACATTTAAACTCTTTACTGCATGGTAGTGATCTATTATGTGTACCACAATAACATTTCTTCTGTACCAGTACTTGACACGGTGGACACGGACCTTTGTGGCATTTTTCCGGACAATTGTGATCACAGTCTTCATGTAACTTTCCACATGTTCCTACACATGTTTCCATGACATCTGGACATTGAACATATCTTTTATTTGCTCCACATGGACAAGTTTTCATGCCCGAGTTGGGGCACGCACCACAGTCTCCAGAATGACAGAACCTCTCACACTTATGATACCCACATGTATACATTTTATTACAAGACTTCTTACAATTCCATACAGGATCACTGCATGGTCGCTTCATTTTCTCAGTACCACATTGACAAGGTTGTACACTTGTGTAGCTGCAAGGTGGACACTCCCCTTCATGGCACTCATGCTCACATTTATGTGCAAGACATAATAATGTCTTTTTACACCGCTGACTGCAAGACCACTTTGCAGCACTACATCTCACTCTCTTTCGTTCCTTCTCACAGAAACAGGCTCCATTGACTGTCTGAGGGCAAGGAGGGCATGGTCCAGGATGACAGAGGAGCAAGCATTTATGCTTACAGCTATCGCCACTTGATAGTCTCTTACCACACACTTCACCGCAGGTGTGTGGTATCAACCAAGGATGGTATGGTGGGTCATCAGTTTTCTCGCAGAAACATCTGTACTTACGCGGGATTTCGTCTTTTGAGTACGATTGTCGGCATTTCGGACAGCACCACTCCACTTTTTTAGGTACAAACACTGTCACTGGCCCCTGGCTTGCCTCGCTACGTAAACTAATGCTGTCGTTCGACCATTTTTGTATGCAAGATAGATGGAAATAACAGTGACAGTGGCCGCAGCTCCATATCGCGTCTGCTCTTTTTATAGACCCGATACAAATAAGACATGTGATCGACCGGCCACTGATGGCTTCTTCTAGAACGTTCTTAGTCCTGTTGAGCATGTGAGAGTCACCGCCACCTGTCCAGTAGCTTTGGAAGACACCCTCCAGCACGCTCGATTCAAAAGGCTCTTCATCTTCCGACGACGATAGCTCTTTCATTTCCTGCAAATGTTTTTGGACATTTTGCTGCAGTTTCGCCGCAGCATCCCTATATCTCCTAGCCATTGTATATATAAAATGTTTTAGACACTATTTTAGAAAACTAGAAAGCTGCGAACGATATTTCCTTTTTTTCGGGATACATTTTACTCTAAGCATGAAGTTCCAACTTCCAAATCGACACAAGTGACGTTCCAATTTCCAAGCAGTGTTGCCAGATGTATGATGGTTGAAGTCGCCGTAAAATCATTATGAAGTAGCCTCAAGTCGCCTCATCGTATATAGAGAGGCGAAGGAGCAAAAAAAAACACCTCCCAGTCACCCAATATTGTGTGCACGTGGGGACGCGAAGAGCTAAAAAAAAAGCTCTCCAATTTTCTAATTTGTATCATATTTTGTACCCTCAAAGCTAAAAATATCTACAAATCCGACAAAAACAAGTCCAAGGTAGCCTAAATTGGAGACTGAGTGCCATTCGCATAGCCTAAACGGCGACCAGTCCCCATTCGCAATTTTTGGTCGCCCCGACTCGCTCCGAGATAGCCTAAATGGCGAAAAGTCGCCTAATCTGGCACCACTGTTTCCAAATGACGTTGACGTAGGGTGTTTTTTTATTTCAAAATCCATTTCACGCAAGAATCAAAACACAATATAATTTATATAAAATTTACTAATGTAAACTAATAATAAATGAATTAATACTTTACATTTTATATTTTATTTTAATAAATCAATATATTATCGTAAATATTAATATTATTATTGTCTTGCTATCAATCTTGACCTTATACAAAAACCTGATGACACTGTTAGACAAAGATTATTATACACTGACGTCTATTATACTGCGTACTAGTATAATAGAGGTCAGTGTTATTATAAATATATTATGCATTGGGAGTCTAATAAGATATAGAGAGTAGAGAGCATAGATGACATCAGAGTCGTGTGACGCGTCACAAAAAATTGCGGCACATTCAAAAAGTCTTGGGGGGGTAGCCCCGTGTATACATTGGAAAAATAATGTTGATTGTTTAAATTTTTAACATAATAATATTTAGTTCTGGGTGTAAAATTGCAAAATATTCGACGTCACACTAAAGGGGAGGGAGTACCACAAATGAGACCACCTGTGACATGGGGAAGGGCAAAAAGTCATTAAATTGGCGTAGTTGTATTACGGTATGACTTCAGTGCTGAGGTTTCTGGTTCAATGCCCGGTCGGGTAAAAAGTGATATTGGGTTTTTTTATTCAGTATCAGTGCGGAATCTGGAATTTTTGCCCGATATGGCGATATCGCTCCGTATTACACCATGCGAAGGAATACGCACGGAGAAAAGTAGTTGCACTAGTTGCGCCTCTGCCTACCCCTTAGGGGATAAAAAGCGTGAGCATATTTTTTTTTTTTTTTTTTTTTTTTTATTGCTTTGAATGACGAGACGAGCATGCCGTTCGCCTGATGGTAAGCGATACGACCACCCATAAACAGTAGCAACACCATCCAGCGCCTTGAGTTACAAAGTACTGTGTGGCATTCCACTGCGCTCGTCATCCTGAGACATAAGATGTTAAGTCTCATTATGTCCAGTAGTTATACTGGCTACAATATCCTTCAAACCGAAACACAACAGTGCATGCACACTGTTGCTTGGCGGTAGAAATAGACATTGCGGTGGTACCCACCCAGACGGCCTCTTACATCATGAGAGACCTACCACCAGTGCAGTATATATATATATGTATGTAATTTACAGTAGTGTTAAGATTGATGTTGGGACGTATTGATGCAACGGTGCAGTGGTTTGTTTAAGACTCTATTATACACACTATATCAATAAAAATCAGTTTTGTGTCCGTCACTAAGAAACCAGGAAGATAAGTAGGTACTCCTGTTACTAACTCTCCTTCTCTGTACATACTACATACATACTTTAGGACGTTAAAGTAAAACAGACCAATATCGAATTAGACTTTTATTTTATAAATCCTTGTTACAATAGGTTATGCCGTAAACAAATCCATTATCAATCACAATTTTCACAAACTTATTTTCCAATGGACGGATATTTGAATATCTCTGCAAACTGACTGGCCACTCGAGTTACCTATTATGGACACTTAACAAAACAGTTATTAACGAATTGCCAGACAGTCTAAATATATTATAGAAGCATTAAAACTTATAAGCAAAGAAAGTATGCACAAAAATTTCCATTTTAAAACTATATTAGTACACAAAAGCTTTTAAACACGACTAAACTAAAAAAATGGTAACATTAAAAAATACGTGTCGATGGCACTACGTAGTATCTATTTTAGTTTAAAAAAATTAAGTGTATTATAGCACCGCTTTAGGGTTTTATTTTATTTAAAATGCAAGGTTAAATATCAAAAATCGTCGCTTAAGAGATCACATAGTTTTTGTGGCAAAAATCACAATGAAGTTTCGCTTAACAGTTACTAATCCCCAGAGATCTCAATCCTTTATATCCTAACCCTTATTTACAATAAGTTTAAATTTTTAGCCTTATTGCTTATTTCCACAAATTTTAGTGAAGTTGTTATCAATAAAGGATCGACTCTTCTTTTTACTCATATTTTATTAAAAGGTTTTCTACTCATATTTTTACGTTATGAAATATCTAATTGCTGTAATATCTTGACTATTTTTGTTCTCTTAAGCGACAATACAAAATAGTCAATAGTTAACGGTAGCCCTGTAGGCTGTAGAAACATAATTCATTTTAATTTCGAATTAGTGTTGTACTTTATCGAACACGACTATTCACTTCTGGTTTTTTATTTTTACTCGATAGTTTGAACCAGCCAGCTTTTTTATTGTTGTCTTTAGGCATAGACACCGACCTAGAAACTCTTTCGCGCTCTCTAGCGCTATCATTGATAATCTCACTCGACTGACTCTTTTTCCCATCCCTCTGAGTCGATTTTCGTAATGTGGGATTTTCTCTACGTTTTTCAGTTTTTTTGTGTAGTGTTGTGTTCGAACTACTTAATCGACTATTCGGTGTCCGCCGCGCGAGCGTAGTTTGGCTATACGATTTGTTCTTTTGCAACGTAGGCCTATCTTCAGTGAGGGTTTTGGTTGAGGATGCCTTTTTGATGGTTTCTTTTGTAGTCTTCCTCGGCTTTTGTGCATAGTGGACATCGTACTGGTCATTGTAGTGTTTCGGTGTCCACGGGGCAAATATGGAGAAGCTTTTGGTGGTGCTCCTGACTTGCACGTTTGAGGAGTTGATTGATGAAACGTCGTCACGAGATCGGTTGCGGGACAACCTGCCCGGATCCGGGATGTCGCCAACTGGAATAAACGGATCACATTTTAATCTATGGCATAGGGTGTCAGAGGTGAAGCAAGATCTTCAATATTTGTTGAATGCGGGGGTCGTGTTTTTATACAGGCATGCCAAAGTGAAGATATAGAGATCGACGAGATAAACCTCTCGCAAGTCGATACAATTATGCCGGCCTTTTCAAAGCCGGATATCATGATAGACGACCCTCGAATCTCTAGCTACTCGTTAACTTCATAGGAGATATGGTTACCAGTAGTGGCGTGCAGATAGACGACGCTTCTCTGCGACTGGTGACTGGAGTCTCCCTCGGTGCTGCTTTCTGCGGAGTTGGCCACGGGGGTGCGCCGACGGTGCCTGCGCAACATTAACAATATCACGCTTCTATCCCAAACCAGATCGTGTCAACCCACAAACTGTTCAAAATTATGGAATTTTCAAATCATTACAACAGTAATCTTTCTAAAGCAACAAAAAATATTATGCTATTGCAAAAGCTTTATTTTTGTCCAATCTTGGGGAAATGGATTATGATTAAAAAATCTAAATAAAATAAACTACCTATCATGGGAATCGCACGTATCAAGAAGTTTAAGGACAAGTATAATAGTTAATAGACAGTGGTTCTTTTCCAGATTTTAAGTATTATATTATGTCCTAGTATCGCTCGCGTCTCCGCCCGCGTTAAAAAGTTTTTCCGGGATAAAAATCTTTTCCCGGGATAAAAAGTAAATTAGTGAAAGAATTTTCAAAATCGGTCCAGTAGTTCCTGAGATTAGCGCGTTCAAACAAACAAACATACAAACTTTTCAGCTTTATGATATTAGTATAGATTAATTTAATGCACATTAGAATCTTACTTCACATCACGGCTGATCTCCTGCTTGCTACTCCTAAGATCGGAAGAGCTTCCCCTATCCTCCGTCCGCCTTCTCAAATCTGCCTTACTACCTTTCAAAGTCTTCGAGCTACTGTGACTCCTCGATCTATCATAAGGAATGGGCGGTTTCCTCTCCACTTTCTTCTCTATCTGACTCTCATTCTCCGAGTTGCTCTGGATCTCAGATATATTCTGTAGATTCCTTTTATAGTACTGCTTTGTTCGCGGAGATTCCTTCTCTTTCTCTTCTCTGTGGAGACTCGACAGAGAATAGCTCTTGCTGGAAAGTGGGTTATCGATCTGGTCTATGCCGTTACTTGAACTCGAGATGGTCTTCCGCAGAGTCCCATGGCTTCTGGTCTGCGGGTGGCTCTTGGACTTGCTCACGCTGGGCTTAACGTTCGCATCGGAGTCAGGGTCGGTGTCCCCGAAGAAGCGGAGGTTCTTCGCCGGCGAGTTGAGCGGTTTCGTTGGCTTAGACCAGCTCTTCTTGGTTGATTCATCTTCAGTTGTGATGATGCTTTCTTTTTCCGTCTGGAATTTGAAACGTTATGTTTAATTAGGAAATATAGCGTCTGGTTTCACTTAAAGGGAGCTTGCCTTAGATGAGATATTTTTAACCGATGTTTGTCGCGTATACATACATATAATTTTTGTTTCTTTATTTTTTTATAACTACCTACGCATATAAATGGATTTACAGAATGATGCGACTAGTGTTTTTTCAATAAGCTAATAAAGTATGACCTCACAATATAGAATATAATTATATTATGTTGCATGTCGGCATAAAAACGAAAATATGAATTATCTGTGTACCTCGGAAACTAAACTTACCTTTCCCGCTTTCCCCCTCTTTCTTGTAAGTCTGTCGAGCGACTTAAACCAGTTTCCTGAAGATATCTGAGGCTGCGGAGTCTGTCTGGAGGCCTGCCGTGGTGGGGGCGACGGAGTCGGGCTCGGGGTTGCCAGTCGACGTCTCTCGCGGTATCTTTCCGCCTGAAATAGTACAAGTCTTTGTTACAAGATTAATTTATGTATATTCATAATTAGTTTCTCCTCGCATCTTCGTCGGTGTAAAGTTCGATGTAAAAACTTAATAAAATATAATTAATAATATTTTCTTTTTAACACGCTTTTAATATTTGGTTTTGAGTTCACGTTCAAACGACTTGGTTTGCCTATAAAAAATATATCGTTGAATAAATCCCACCACAGTATTCCAATCTGAGTCATAACTCATACCAGACTTGATGTGTATCTAATAATGTAGAGGTATCGTCACGTCTGTCAGTACGCCACCACGAGCGTTCATTGACACCGGCGCTTGCGCATTTAAAGATCCTTTTGTGGTGTATAAATATTTGTCTTAACATATTTACTGGTGGTAAGTCTCTCGTATGCGTGGGGCCGTCTGGGTAGGTTTCACCGTAATGTCTTTTTCTACCGGTAAGCAGCAGTGTGTGTGCAATATTAGGTTCTAGTTTATATTGGTTTCCTTATGGGGCAACATCTTATATATCAGAGTGACAAGCGCAGTGGAGTGCCACGCAGTAATTTGTAATTCAAAATTCTGTATGGTGGTGGTATTGTTTATGGGCGGTTGTATCGTTTATCATCAGGCGATCGGCATGCTCGTCTCGTCATTCAACTGAAATAAAAAAATCGGCATTAAAAGTTGCCCGCATTATGCCTCAACCGCACCCACTAGAAAATTTATTAGTTTATCTATATAATAATGCGCTTGACGTCCCGAGATATTAGAATTTAGAAGTCTTATATTAGCAAGTAATTATAATGGCTATAATGTCCTTAAAACCGAAATGGCTGGTGGTGGAATATTTGTATCCACCCGGATAGCGACCTACGTACACAAGATGTAAAACCTGCCATAGTCGCCGACATAAGGGTGGCTTTCCGGATCAGCCTGTGTCAATCCGGTTTCAATCAGGCCGGCATAATTGTGTCGACTGCCGAGAGATAATTTCTTCTCGTCAGTCGACACTGGTGGTAGGTCTCTCATATGTAAGAGTCCGTCTGGGTGGGTACCACCGCAATGTCTATTTCTACCGCCAAGCAGCAGTGTGCATGCACTGTTGTGTTTCGGTTTGAAGGACATTGTAGCCAGTGTAACTACAGGACATAGTGAGACTTAACATCTTATGTCTCAGGATGACGAGCGCAGTGGAATGCCACACAGTACTCTGTAACTCAAGGTGCTGGATGGTGTTGCTACTGTTTATGGGTGGCCGTATCGCTTACCATCAGGCGAACGGGATGCTCGTGTCGTCATTCTATACCATCAAAAAAAAAAACTGAACACCATCCCACTTACCATCAAGTGTAATAGAGTAACTTTGACGAGTCCGTATAAAACAAAAAATGAAGTAGCTCGCATTTGGCTAGGCGTCAAAAAAAGCAGAATAGGCCGATACGGCCGGTGTACTAAAGGCTTCGTCACACAGAAAGCGTGGCTGGGTGTGTTGTCGGCATGGCGTGATGACAGTGTGGCGTCTCCTATACATTGTCATAGTAATTCGCACGCCAAGACCGCGTAACGTAAATATCACGCCCAGCCCCGCTCTTTGTGTGGCGAAACCTGTACCAGTACCACTGTCTTCAGCGTCAAGTGTGACAGCCTGCCGTTGTATTCGTATATAATATATTGCTGACCGTAAACGACTCTATTCGGTTTAAAAACATTGCCAAACTCTGACATAGCAAATATGGTTATAAACATAATTGTTTTGCAGTCTTCGTATACCGCTATTTGTTTATTTAAATTATTAAAGCTTAGAACGAACCTCCTACGATCAAGGTTGTTAATTGGATGATAATGAATTGTCAGTTAGAACTTTAGTGGGGCTTGTTTTTTATGGACTAAGAATAATTTGTCGATTTCTAGTAAATAGAATCGTTTCATCCGTAATGCCTCAACTAGTCTCACCTTCAGTGAGACTATCCCGTTGTGAGCTAGGATCGAGGTTCGTGAATATTAATATCAGTGACGCTTAAAGGTCTTAAGTTAATGTCATAAGAGCCACCACGTAATAATTTCAAGTAATTAGAATGAAGCGGAAAATATAAAGTTGTCTACTTTAAGCTTACTTATGACGTCATTTACAATTTGTCTCGATTCAAATACAGGTAATACAGACAAAACAGAACCAGGCAACTATCGTCCAGTTTCAGTACTGCCGGTCCTTTCAAAAATATTTGAAAAAGTACTCTATGAACGCTTAAACAAGTTTTTAACAAAAAATAACATTCTTTTTGATCGTCAATATGGTTTCAGACCTAAATCTAACACACTATCTGCTACAATGGACCTTGTTACTGAGATTAAAACTAACATAGATGCGAAAAAAATTGGACTGGGAGTATTTATTGATCTAAAAAAGGCTTTCGACACAGTAAGTCACTCGCTTTTACTAAAAAAGCTACATAATATAGGGATTGTTGGCAAAGCTTATAAAATATTCGAATCATACCTTACAAACCGCTCTCAAATTGTGAAAATAGGCCAATACCAAAGCTCGCAACATTTAATAAGTTATGGCGTGCCTCAAGGCTCTATCCTCGGCCCTTTATTGTTTCTCATTTATATAAACAGTATTAGCCAGCTTTCAATACACGGAAAAATAAGCCTATACGCTGACGATACCTGCATATTTTATTTTGCACACTCCTTAGACGAAATACTGAGACTAGCACAAGAAGATCTTAATACTCTGCACAAGTGGTTCCAGTATAACCTCCTAACAATAAACACTTCTAAAACTAGCTACATGATTTTTAAGGCCAAAAATAAGAAAATCCGAGAACATAAGCCCCTCACAATGAATGGTGTCAAAATCCAGCAATCAGCCCGTGAGAAATATCTAGGACTAATACTGGATAGTGGCTTGACGTGGAAAAATCACATAGATAAAATAAAATCTCGGCTATCATCACTGATAGGGACTTTAAGTAGAATAGTTAGATTTTTACCGCGGCAAGTCCGTTACAATGTATACTACTCATTAGTCCAATCACATCTGTCGTATTTAATAGAAGTATGGGGTAGTGCCAGTAAAACAGTTTTAAAAGATTTGCAAACAAAACAAAATAAACTAATAAAATTATTATTTCATTATGATCGCTTGACACCAACAGACAAAATTTATTTTGAAACAAAATTATTAAACATTAACATGCTATATAAATACAACACTTGCCTTTTAATAAGAAAAATAATAGAAAATAAAATTAATTCAAATATAACTTTCCAAACCAAAAAAGAATACGGATTAAGATTACTTAGAAATTCTAATAAAATTTGTGTTCCGATACCACGCACAAACTACGTCAAAAAAAGCATTAAATTTGAAGGAGCACAAATGTATAACAAATTACCTACAATCATCAAAGCAACGGATAAATTCCAGGTTTTCAAATCCAAACTAAAAATATTTATTCAAAAATCGAAGCTTTGAATGCGGACCTGGCAGCAAGTCTTGAATCTGTGAGTTGACTTGTGGGTATTTTTATATTGTTACTGAGGATATTGGTATAGTAGTGAACCGTTTTACCCACAGTATGAAATTATAGTTTATTCTGTACGATACTAGCATAATTATTTCTAAAATTGTATATCTCATGAAGTGAAATGTAATTTCTTTTGAGAATAAAGTTTCTTTAACCACAAATATGTTTGAATCTTCAAAACATGTAGAGAGGCCCACAAATATTTGCCTGTGATGGGAGACTAAAAAAACCTTCTGATTGGGAATATTAATCCTGTTAAAATTACTAGGAGCGCATAAGTCACATACTTGCACAACTCTTTACTTGCTCTACTACTCAAAACTCTTACAAAATAATCACTCTAAACTACCAGGAGCACATAAAGCACCAACAGTCGGATGCGGAACGTTGGATTCCCTTGAACAAGAGCGGCGAGGTCGCCAAGTCACCATATGGCAGTCGACCCCACGCCATCTCAGTTTGGCTTGTGCCGAAATAGGCTTGTTGACATATACAACCGGTGCAGAACACAGAGTGCACGGCAAGTGGGTCGTGGAACACTGAATGGCAGATGAGTGGTTTTGCTGAGGGAGTTTCCGAAGGTGTTTGGCGATAAAAGGTCATATAACTATATAAATAAAGTTAATTTTTGTTAGTACCAAATACGTTTTCAATCCGACTGGTTCGCGACCACCGTAGTCTATGAAGAAAACCCGTCATTGTTTTGACGAATCGTGACGCAGTTCATAAATATTCAGAAGATAACCCGTCATATTTCTGGATACCGCCAAAGGCCATACGTCTCTCGCATACGAGAGATCTACAACTAAGTATACTATAGTCTAACCTACACATTTCTTAATTCCTAAAAGCCTATCTCTAAGTCATCGTACCCATTTTCCTGCCCTTATCCTGTGTAGAGTCAGCGCATGAGTTTAAAGTTTACAGAATAGCGCAATAGTTTATTTACACACGTTTTTCCACCGAATAATAGCGTAAATAAACAAAAATCCCTGCATATCGCTCACCGTCAGACGAGCGGCTTGCTCGTCTTGGCATTCAGAAGCAAGAAAAAAATATACCCTTCCCATATAAATTACATTTGGCTGATTTTTTTCATTACGGGTTTAATATTTAAAGGAGATGTCCGCTTTTAGTATGGCTGCTGGGCCTCAAAATCTAACCGGACTCGAACTTTAGGGATATTAATCCTTGGACGCCTGCGTTGGACCCCGGTGTCCATTTATATAAGGAAATTAGCTTATAGCTATATATAAGCGGGCGTTGACGGGGCAAAATATAGATCTAAGAACCATTTTTAAAAAAAATTATGCCCCTCCATTTATAAGTTCCTATTTTAAAAACTTTCATAATAAGTGTAGTTTTTAAGGAAAATATAATTACATAAATCTCAAAATCGGAGGTCTTTAAAATTAAACGATTTATTGTAAAAGGCTAGTTTTTAGGAGCTTTATCGATATATATATAAACTATCTTGGTTAGAATTTTGGGCCCGTTTTTGGACAAGTCCTTTAAAATGATAACTTGGATCAACAAATAATTCTATACGATTAACTTATCTATAGAACCTAACATATCTATGAACAATTTCATTGTACCGCTAATTTCGGTCTAAAATAAATTACAAATATCATTTTACCGAAGCATCATATGTCGTGCTTACAAAAAAAGAGTTCAAGAACCTAGGGTCAATGTCATGATGATGTCACCATGTTTCGGGGCTTAGACCCAAACGGACCCAATGAGGCATCGACGTTTTTGGACCAACACGCTACACCTTTACCTGAAGGGATAGTCAGTGCTATTTCCGTCCCATGATGCGATGGAGGGTATTTTGGATTTCGAATTGAAAAGTTAAGACTCGATTGTCCGATTCGGGGATTAATGGAACTACAGCAATGACTACAGCTAAAGTAGAATTAGAAGTTAATATTGTAATCTTAGCAGTGCTTGTACTTTCGACGATTTATGCGATCCCGGTAGTTCATATAGAGCAAAACAAAAATCGGTTTGAGACAATCCTTTCGGAGAATTTGGCGCAAGGAGCAATTATCGATATTGCAAACATCTGAATAGAACAACTTATATGGACTATCGATAATAATAAATTAAAATAAATCCTCTCCTAAAATAGAATCCAAATAACGGACCAGAGCAGAGAAGTGATTTACTTGCTCTTTGATATAAAAAACAACCCACACAATGAAATATAAAACATTACTTGCTATAATTTTTCACAGATGAATGTCGCATTATTCGGACGTAATGCGTGTCCGTTATGGTAAATTCTTGATTTATTACTTTTTAAAACGGTATAGACTAAATTAATAATTGTATTTTTATGTTTTGATGTATCGTGGATGTATTATTTCTGTTCCTTGTTTCTGTAACTACAAAAAAAAATATTTATTAATATTGTGTGTAGTCAATGATATTCAATTCCTATATTTTGTGACTGGCTCGATGGCGTAGTTGTATTGTACGACCTACATGCTTACTAGTTACTTCTCGGGTGTAATTCCCGGGTTGGTCAAAGAATATTGCAGGTTTTCAAGCAGTATGAGACAGTAGTCTAAAATTGCACACGGAAAATGGCATTAGACTCGCCCCCTATTACATAGAACTTAATATAACATGTAAAATGTGGGCGTATTACATCTCGCCCTACCCCTGAAAAGTGGGCTTGATACTATACTAAGTTATGAAATAAATACGGCCAATACCTTTTTTTGTTATTTTATAAGTGTTGGACATTCTTAACATAAAGTTCAAACACAAAACAGTTTCTTGTTTCATTAGTCTGCGCTTTTTTTTTGTATGTAGAACGCGAATTATTTTTTAAGAAATCTTGCAAATTAACTGTCTTATTACAATTAACATAATTTCAAGTAATATACTGTATAAGATACGTGCATTATACTAGGTCACTTCATTGCATTTTTGGGAACTGCGGCCGTACCCAAGATGCTTTTCTACAAGCGTTAACGCCAATAGAAAAGAAAAAAAATTATGGGAATAACGCATCATTACGCTAGACTTGTCGATATGATATTCGCATACATTATTTTCTATTCTATTGGCGTTAATGTTTGTAGAAAAGCACGGCGTTATTGACTACTGTAAATCTGTTCTGCCGATAACGTTTGGCACTTACCATCAGGTGGGCCATTAGTTCGTCTGCCTTCGTAAACTATATTGTATTGGACAAGTATAGATTATCTAATTATTTCGTGATTCCTAAGAGGGTTGTACACTCGGATGGGAATTGAGAATTTATTATTATGCAAGTAAATATACGAACTGCTCTAAACAAAATAAAAATTTGTACATATTGCTTTTTGTTTTATACACTGTACCTAATTTACCTACGTTTGAACTGAGTTTGAAAAGAGCAACCCTAGAGTTTCTTGCCCGTTCTTCTCTGGTGGAAACTGCTTTCCGAACTGGTGGCAGACTAAAAATTGACTGAATCTAAGTAATGCGTAACATTTTAGGGATTCGAATAAATGATTTCATTTCATATATAAAACTGATGAAGGACAGATGGTGGTAAGATATATCTTGTATCTGCCCGGATAGCGACCACCGTACATATGGTGTTAAAACTCGTCATAGTGGCCCACGTAAGTGTGCCGCGTTCCGGGATCAGCCTGTGTATACCCGGTTCAAACATACGCATACTCACGCCTTTTATCCCCTAGGGGTAGGTAGAGGCGCAACCAGTGCACTTACTTTTCGTCGTGCGTATTCCGTCCCATGATGTGATAGGGGGCGAGCCTATCGCCATGTCGGGCACAAATTCCAGACTCCGGGCTGATACTGAATAGAAAAATCTAATATCACTTTGTAGAACCCGAGACCTCAGCATTGCAGTCGTACCGTAATACAACTACGCCACCGAGGCAGTCAAACAGGCCGACATAATTGTAATTACTAAATATTACATTAAATAAAAATTTACTCTCATAATTTTTCCCTAACGCGCCAAAAGAAGTATAACTTTAAAAAGAACATCAAAACATTTCATTTAGGAATGGGCCAATGTGACAAGCTGTTGTAGGCATAATTTTGGGTATGTCTCGTCACTTAATTGTACAAAAACCCCATATTTGACTTTAAATCACGTTCGACCTTCAAAATGTTTGTTTTTAACCTGTCCAGAGTAAACGTACACCTTTTGTACCTGTGTGTATGTATGTGATTTACTAATAGGTTGATACAAAATACTACCTACAGTATTCTGCCGCTCTGGTACAAAAAAAATAATAAAAATTCTAGACAATTAACCCGTCCACCGCGGGCGTTGAAGGATTAAATACAAAAAAATGTGTTAGTTAATGCTGCTTTTATTGAACTGATCAGCCCTATATTGGGCATGGGCCTTCACTACCCACTGGGGTTTAGGCCATAGTCCACCACGGTGGTCTTTCGAAATTCTTTGATGAAATCTTAGGTGATTCCTTAATTTATAAGTCAACGTTGCTTTGAAACAGTGGTGTGTGTCTTGGGCTTTGGACCTGCGGACGTTGGTCTTGTCTATTCCATTCGACTATATGGCCGCTCTCATCTAATAATTGCCTGCACTAATTTGTAATGTGACAAGGTGACTGCCTCGGTGGCGTAATTGTATTACGGTATGACTGCAATGCTGAGGTCTTGGGTTCGATCCCTGTGTCGGCCAAAGTGGTATTGGATTTTCTATTCAGTATTAGCCCGGAGTCTGGAATTTGCGCCCGATATGGCGAGAGGCTCGCCCCCTATCACATCCTGGGATGAAATACGCACGGCAAAATGTGGGAGCAAGAGTTGCGCCTCTGCCTACCCCTTCGGAGATAAAAGACGTGAGTGTGTGTGTGTAATTTTTAATGTATCTGTAGGTACGCTTATAAGACTACCGCGCCGTGAGGTCACTATTTTGGATTGATTTCTGAAATGCCACGGCTTTCGCATGTCAGTGGCCCACGCCTGACGCAACGTTGAATATTTGACACTGTTTACCGTCATAAATTGTGTAATTTGCGAGTGGACGCTATGAAATGTGATTACTAAGTTCATAGACATACAATATTATGTCAAATTAATATTGGTGCCAACATGGGAGTCATAAAATTCACATTTTTTTTACTAAATCCTACTTTTCGTTGTATTTATTTTAGAAACGATAAGCTGAGCGTATGCCATATCGGATAAATTTCAATTCCGAGGAACTCGGCGTGTTTTTATGGAACCGAAAAAATGTTTACTGTCCGGTCCGGGAATCGAAGCCGGAACGTTATGGTTCATAGTACCTTAGACCGGGTTTTTTCAACTGTAGTTGGGTAATCCGCGGTGTTATTAAGCTGGACCCGGTCGCAGAGCAAAGAGTGCTCCAAATGCTGCGAGCGCGTCCAGCTTAATAAGAACCTGACTAAAAGATAACTACAGTTGAAAAAACGGGGCCTTAGTAAAAGAAATAATAAAAAAAATCCTAAAAAGATTGCAATATGGTAATGGCTACCAAGTACCAGAGTAACATAAAAACAGCGTGATAAGTAAATTTCTCAATATATACGCAAGAATTAACAAATACGCTGAGGAGCGGGCCCAACAGGAGCAACTTACTTTCACTTTTGCGAAGGTGTAACTCAAAAGCGGTAGGCATAATTTATTTTGAATAATATTTTTTTATGGTACTGGTTGATTTAATATTATAATAATTGTATTAATATTATAAATGGTCAATTTTGTGAAGATGTTTTGGATTGTTGGTTAGAAATAAAAGAAATTTACCAAATAGATAGGTCGAGTTCTTCTATTAGATTATGGGCTATCAACTTGGCAGTTATCGTTTTAAACAGCTAATGTAATTAGTACTCATTATATATCTATTTATTTAGGACTGACTGACTCGGTGGTGTAGTTGTATTGCGTACACGTTACGAGTACGATTTGCGCGCTGAGGTCCCGAATCCCGGGTCGGGCCAAAAACATTGCGACTGGGTTTTTCTATCTTAAATAATAATTATTCAGTCGCAGCTCGGAGTCAGGAAGTAGACGGTGTGAGACCCCCGTGCCTCGGAAATCACGTAAAGCCATTGGTCCTGCGCCTAATCTCTCTCCAGTCATGTCGGATTGCCGTCTCACCGGAATATGTGAGTGAAGGAATAGCGAGTGCACCTGTGTATTGCGCACACACTTGTGCACTATAATAAGTATCTTCTGTGTACCTGGCTGATCTCTGTTGAGATTGGCCGCCGTGGCCGAAATCGGCTAGGAAGGGATTTATTTGGGAACATAGATTAGCGTGACTTATGTATTTGGTCGGCTTATACATTTATGTGACGAGTAGCATTTAATCAGAAGGTGTGAAACAGGCCCTTAGTGTTATATATTTTGTATAGCATTTTGTAATTCCTAAATCCACCTGCTGTGGTGATCAGCGCTCATACCCTCAATATCAGAAACATAACTGACCTTATAAAAAATACGAAGGGGAGGGGGGTGTTCATTTGGACATTCGCCGATAAATATTCCATTGACAGGTTTTTGTACATTAAATATTACATTTCGCGACACCATTAAAAATGAAATAAAAAATCGCTACATCTTAAAGCGTGTACTAAATGATTGCAAAGCAATATTTATAGTATCCACAGACGATCGGATTTGGTACGGCCGTACCATTTTTTTAACCATTTTTTTATGCGGTGCGGTCTTCACGCCACACGAGCGTACCATACCACGCATTGTCCAGTTTTTTTTGTGCTAGCAGCTAGGGATGGTGTGTATTTACGCGACCAGGTATTTACTTGCAAGTACGCCGACCAGGTGCTGACCCGAAATACTTGCAAGATTTGAAAGTATTTTACTTAGCCACTCTCTCGTGACACGATGGAGTCACGTGAGCTCGCCTCGGCCCGCCGCGCGCGTCCGCGCTCAGGAGTCGTCGTCCGAAAATTTACTAATGGTTCTTATTTCAACAAACCCAGTGAACAATTTCCTATGCAAGTATTGAAGTGTTAAAAGTATTTTAGTTGTTAACGCGGATGTGCTCCTTATTCGTACCGAAACATGGGTCAATATCCTATGAAGTAAGAAAATACTTGAAAGTATTTCGATTTTCGACTATCCAAGTGCTATAAGTACTTTGTTTATAAACGCAACTGTACTCTTTATGTATACTGAAACACGGATCAAATTCCTCTACAGAAAGAAAATACTTAGTATTTATAGAATCAAAGTATTAGAAGTTTTTATTTGTGAGCGCGATTGTGATCCTTATTTGTCTCGAAACACGGATTAATTTCCTATGCAAAAAGAAAATACTTGGAAGTATTTTGAGCCTTGGTTTTTGGCGCTGGTTTTTTTAGGCGGACGTATTTGTAAGCCCTGGTTCACGATTTTGCAAGTACGACCTATGCCTACTAGCAGCGCGTGAACACCTCTCACAGTATGCCTCTGTTCTCTCGAAAAAGGCTACATTATAGATACCTATTGAAGAAAACCTAATATGGAGCGCTTTCATTAGAGCATAGAGATAGATTATAGTCTCAACTCTGGAATAGCACATAGGTCACTTTTTATTCCGGAAAAATATATAGCGGGAAAAACTTTACCACGCGGTAAATATAAAAAGTAGCCTATAGCGCACAGGAGTAATGTAGCTTCCTACTAGTGAAATAATTTCCTAAATCGGTTCATTAGTTCCTGAGATTAGCGCGTTCATAAATGCGCCCGTGGTACTTGATCATTATTTTGTTGCGGAGTTAATTTATAACTATGATATCTCCTAACATATTCATTGAAATCAAATGACGTTAAGGGTAATTTTGTTCAAAATAAAATACTTGTGATGAATAACGTATTTAATTGGATAAGGATCAATGTCATGTTCATAAAAATACCTTCGCAAATAATGCATTATTTAAGAACAAATTTGATTACCACAAAAAAGTTTATACTGAGTCAAACTTAAAAGATAGACATATGCTGTCGCGGACTTTTTTTAGAACTTTTAAAGGGAAATAATTCCTTCATACATAATTTTTACGTACGATTGTATTCGGAACGGCCGTCCCACGAAAACGGTACGCCACCGTACCATATCCGATCGTGTGGCGCACGGTATGCTGTACATTATTATTATTATTGACGGTATGGTTGGTTCGATCGCTTGCACATCGGATTTGGTATGCTCCGTACCAAATCTGGTCGTCTGGCCGACGCATCGTACCGTTCAGCGGTCCAGTCGCCATTCAACCTTCGCAAACGCAGCACCTTATTTGTCGTCGTAATAGGTTTCGAGCGCGATATTTTTACGGAAAAATACAGTATAATAGAGTAGTTAGAATTGTATACAGATTTGACCTGCTTATGGAATTCATCCCTCAGCCTATATTGCAATAAAGACGCACGAAATCAAGCGATGCAAATTCTTTTAGATAAATGGAAAGAACATTATCAACTTGCTACGGTGAACGACCTTAGGAAGAAAATTTACTTTTTAGACTTGCGATAAGTCCTAAGATATTAATTAAAATTATATGGTATAAAAGGCAGTTATAATGTGCATGAAATGCTTTAGATAGCTAACGTATTTAATCGGATATGGATTAATACTGTATCCGTCTAAATAGCTTTCTATATATTATGTGATATTTTTAATTTTTTTTTCATTAAAATCAGTATAGTAAGCTATATTTAAGACCCCCTCGAGCAAATGGCCCTAATTCCATACATTTCAACGCACGATTTACGGGCGGGAATATGCAAAGATTTACGAATAATTTATGTAACAAATAAATTTTAGATTAGCCAGCGCCCAGCGATCCTATAAGTGACGATAGTATTAGATTTAATTGTTCTAAATTTCTAATTTTAACTAGCGGCCCCGACAGATGTTGTCCTGCCCTAAAAAGGAAATAAAATCCCAGAACCCGAGTACAGCGCCACCTACCGGATCTAATTGTTAATCTAAACCATTTTTTTTGAGTAATGTTACCATCGTATAAATATTGACAAATATTAACATTAATATGTATACGATACTAACATCACTCAATTATGTTGCTTTCCCGGAACCTCTCTATTAACACAAACTTTATGGTATGGTATTAAAGTTCAAATTGACTTTCAAGTATTATTACGAATCGATTTTATGGGAGTATAGAAAAGTGTTGTTTTTAGACATTTTCAGGCAATCTTTAAATTTTTCTCTCCATAAGAACCATCCTCGTACTTCAAGGAATATTCTAAAAAAACATTTAGCGAAATCGGTTTAGCTGCTCTCGAGATTTGCGCTTAGCAACACATTCAGTGATTCATTTTTATATTATAGATAAACAAATGCCGAGTTGTGTCATAAAATTTTACATTCCATAAATTTTACTGCACGCCGCTATTGACAATGATGTACAGCAATTAGTAGTAGTTATGAATTATAAAAAAAAATTACTACCAAAGTAAAGTAACAAATTGTAGATATATGAGATAATTTTTTTTTTCTGTATGTATTATAAATTTCGAATAGATAGCTTCCAATACGGTTAGCGCGCCATTTTGCTGACATATATGCCATCGCGAACTTTTTTGTAGACCTATAAAAGATGAACAATTCTACCATACATTATTTTATTATATCTCAAAGGAATAGGCAGCGTTAGCAATGAAAACTCCCAGTCGACTTGATTTTTTCCGACGTCTTCGACAATAATAGTCATATTTCAATAAATTTACATGAAACAATTATAAATTACAGTGTAAACTCTGTATAACGATAGCGGAGGGGCGTTAAATGGAGATAAAAAAATATTATTTTACTATTATGAATCTCCTATAAAATATACAAACAGCAAGCATTAATATTAAACCAAATAACGCTTACTGCGTATAGTTGTCTGAGAAACTAATAATATGATAACGTATTGATTATAATCCATCACTACCTAACAACAGTCTGCCCGTGTAAGGTAATTTCAAAATAAAACAAAAGAACGAATTACTTTGAATTTTCGGCGCGTGCGATAACAATAGTAGAGTCAATTACGGGCTAGGTAATAAAGTAACAAAATAATAAACAAAAGAAAGTACACGCCGCAGTTTTACAAATTTTGCCAACTTAGTAATTACTTTTTATCACTTATTTCTCGGAAATGGCTAGTCTGACGCATGCTACGCATGCTCACGCCTTTTATCCCCGAAGGGGTAGGCAGAGGCGCAACTAGTGCACCCACTTTTCGCCAAGCGTATTCCGTCCCATAATGTGATAGGGGGCGAGCCTATCGCCATACCGGGCACAAATTCCAGACTCCGGGCTGATACTGAATAGTCTACTGATGGCTAGTCTGATTTGAATGAAATTTTGGATTTAGATAGTATGAGCTCTAAAAATTAAATTGTTGTATTCAGTTTTTTTTATCCACCCCAAACTTTTGGGGTTCGAAGGGGAGAGATACTAAACCGTTGAACCGATTGTAATGAAATTTGGTATGGGAATATCTCAAACCTTAAAAACAAACATAGTATATTATTTATTTTATTAACCCATAATTAAGGAGGTAAAAGGGGGAGAAATTAAGCCGTTGAACCGATTGTAATTATATTTGCTACGGGAATATCTTAAGCTCTATATATTGAAAAATAAATATGGAATGTTAATTCTTTTCTTTTACTCCTGAATAAAGGGGATAAAAGAGAAGAGAAACTAAACTCCTGAACGAATTGTAATGAAATTTGGTATGGGGATATCTATAACCTTAAAGATAACTATGGCATATATTATTTACCCTTAACTAAGGGGGTTAAAAGAGGGCAAAAAATACTGTTGCTCCGATTGTATTGCACTGTATGGGGATTGGGGATATCTTAAACCTTGAAAATTAATATGAGATATTATTTTTCACTAACCCCAAATTGAGAGGGGCAAAATAGGAAAGAAATTAAACCACTGAACTAATCCTACTAATATTATAAACGCGAAAGTTTGTAAGTATGGATGTATGGATGCCTGGATGTATGGAGGTTTGTTACTCTTTCACGCAAAAAACTACTAAACCGATTTTGATGAAATTTGGCACGCGGGTAGATTATAGCTTGGATTAACACATAAGCTACTTTTCATCCCAGGAAAATGTAAAGCGAGACTTTTATCCTGGGAAAACTCATTCACGCGGGCGGAGCTGAGGGCAAAAGCTAGTTCTATTTAAATATGGTTTGGGAATCTCTTGAAACTTATAAATAAATATGATATATTCAGTTTTTTATTAACTCTTAAATAATAAGGTTAAAAAAGAGGAAAGAAAATAAACCGTTGAAACGATTATGGTGAAATTTGATATAGATGTACCTTGAGTATAAATATGGGATATTCATATTTATTAACTACTAACTTAGGGCAGCTAAAGAGGGGAGAAACAAAACTGGGAAACATATTTTTAAGACCATATTTGTTGCGGATATAAATAAACATAGGACATTCGTCTTTTATCAATTCGTAAATAAGTGAAACGAGAGATGAGAACTGAACCATGTGCTCGTGATGTAATTCAATATGAAAAAAATATGAAACCTGATATTTAATATAAAATCTGAACCGCTGATGAACCGATTTTTTTTGAAATTAGTGTTTCTGTAGGTATCAACTCCTTTGACTTTAGTCGTGAATATTTTCTTAAAATGGAAAATATTATTAGCACCTACTTTAAAGAAATAAATAACATGTATAGAAGGTATTCAAAAATCACCCGAGCTAGGCTCGGTCACCCAGGTAATTAGTTATTAATGACGTATTGTTGTCGTTATTGCGAGTTTTTTGTGCAGTGCGGACGTGTTCACGCGCTGCTAGCACAAAAAATACTGGACAATGCGTGGTGAACGATTGTGTGGCGTGAAGTCTGTACCACATAAAAAAATGGTATGGCCGTACCGAATACGATCGTACGTAAAAATTATGTATGAAGGAATTAATTCCCTTTAAAAGTTCTAAAAAAAGTCCGCGACAGCATATGTCTATCTTTTAAGTTTGACTCAGTATAAACTTTTTTGTGGTAATCAAATTTGTTCTTAAATAATGCATTAATTATTTGCGAAGGTATTTTTATGAACATGACATTGATCCTTATCCAATTAAATACGTTATTCATCACAAATATTTTATTTTGAACAAAATTGCCCTCAACGTCATTTGATTTCAATGAATATGTTAGGAGATATCATAGTTATAAATTAACTCCGCAACACAATAATGATCAAGTACCACGGGCGCATTTATGAACGCGCTAATCTCAGGAACTAATAAACCGATTTAGGAAATTATTTCACTAGTAGGAACTAGGAAGCTACATTACTCCTGTGCGCTATAGGCTACTTTTTATATTTACCGCGTGGTAAAGTTTTTCCCGCTATATATTTTTCCGGAATAAAAAGTGACCTATGTGCTATTCCAGAGTTGAGACTATAATCTATCTCTATGCTCTAATGAAAGCGCTCCATATTAGTTTTTCTTCAATAGGTATCTATAATGTAGCCTTTTTCGAGAGAACAGAGGCATACTGTGAGAGGTGTTCATGCGCTGCTAGTAGGCATAGGTCGTACTTGCAAAATCGTGAACCAGGGCTTACAAATACGTCCGCCTAAAAAAACCAGCGCCAAAAACCAAGGTTCAAAATACTTCCAAGTATTTTCTTTTTGCATAGGAAATTAATCCGTGTTTCGAGACAAATAAGGATCACAATCGCGCTCACAAATAAAAACTTCTAATACTTTGATTCTATAAATACTAAGTATTTTCTTTCTGTAGAGGAATTTGATCCGTGTTTCAGTATACATAAAGAGTACAATTGCGTTTATAAACAAAGTACTTATAGCACTTGGATAGTCGAAAATCGAAATACTTTCAAGTATTTTCTTACTTCATAGGATATTGACCCATGTGTCGGTACGAATAAGGAGCACATCCGCGTTAACAACTAAAATACTTTTAACACTTCAATACTTGCATAGGAAATTGTTCACTGGGTTTGTTGAAATAAGAACCATTAGTAAATTTTCGGACGACGACTCCTGAGCGCGGACGCGCGCGGCGGGCCGAGGCGAGGTCACGTGACTCCATCGTGTCACGAGAGAGTAGCTAAGTAAAATACTTTCAAGTCTTGCAAGTATTTCGGGTCAGCACCTGGTCGGCGTACTTGCAAGTAAATACCTGGTCGCGTAAATACACACCATCCCTAGCTGCTAGCACAAAAAAAACTGGACAATGCGTGGTATGGTACGCTCGTGTGGCGTGAAGACCGTACCGCATAAAAAAATGGTTAAAAAAATGGTACGGCCGCACCAAATCCGATCGTCTGTGGACACTTTTACCTGACACTATGGGCTACGGTTTTTATTCAAATTGTGTGTTAATTGCACTTTGCAAGCTCACGGCTGTATCGTCAATAGGGTAGGTAGACATTTCATCGTATAATTTAATTTAGAGAGTATTGACCATTTTAATAAAATTTATTAAATGTCAATACACTCTATTATTACATGAATAGTGCCAACACGTATGCATGTCAAACAAACTATAGCCTATTTTCGCTATTAATCCGATGTCAGCCATAGTGGTATTGGAATCTATCGTGTACAAAGATTGTTAACAATCCGAAACGCCCGCTAGTAATTCACAAAGGCAAAAAATAAAAACACAAAACGGATTTTCAGATAAACGCATCTAAAATCCCGACTTTTTGTCTGATGTCTAATGAGTCTCATTGTCATAGGGTACAGACCCTAACTATAATTTACCTAAAAAAACATCGCTGGTTTGTAAGTATCAGGATTAATTTAGCTTCCTATTAGTGAAAGAATTTTCAAAATCGTTTCAGTAGTTCCTGAGTTAGCGCGTTCAAGCAAACAAACTTTTCAGCAAATAATTAGCACGCCTATTTCCTCGATGGAGTAGACAGCGGTGCAATTCTGTAGAAACACAGCGTGAAGTGAGGTGACTGACGTCTCGGATGAGATTATGAGTTATGACACAGAACCAGTGTGACGATCGAAATCCTTGTTTACAGAATCCGATTAGCGTAATATACGTAAGATTTCATTTATTAGTAAGTGAGTGTAGTTCGCTTCACCGATATTCTCATTTTGTGGCGCCAGTGTAGACTTCATTGCGGATTCATAAGTGAACTGGATAGTGAGATCTTACAGAAGAGCATAGCAGTTCAAAATTCAATTAGGGTATCAATGAGATTTTTTAATCGACTTTAAAGAAAGGAGGTTCTGTATTCAACCCGTATGTATGTATATAAGTTTGTATTTCCGCGAATTTCTCAAAAAGTACTGATTCGATTTGATTGAGGTTTTTTTTAATGAAATGTTTATCTAGTCTTTATGTATTATGTAAATTTTTACTTATGACCCCCATAGGACAGTCCTATAGGGATATAATGGGAGTCATTATAAAACAATTTCATTGTTGAAATTTCCTTTTGTCAAATACATTTCTTTTGTTTCTTTCTTATGCCGTTCGTCACGCCCGCCGGCCTAGTGCTGGTTGGCAGCCCATATACCTTCCAAATTCTTATGTAGAAGGTTTACAAACTTACCAGGACAATCCCAAGTGCCAGGGTAAAACAATTGAACAAGAATGCATCTCAATTATAAGCATAACGAAAAGAGACGGTGCGGCATCAACCATGTTGTGTAATAGCTCGTACCAGCGATACTCGATGACATTAGTATACTATATTCGCGGCTGCTTTTGGGTTAATGTGTACTAGGTACGATAATGAGGCTTACATTTACTAAAGAATTAGAGCAATAGAGATATAGAGAGTAAAACACAGAGAGATATAGATCAAGAGAGCATTCCAGAGACTTAGGCCCCGTTTTTTTAACTGCGGTTATCTTCTCGTTGCAGTTGGACGCGCTCGCAGCACCTGGAGCACTCGAAGCTCTGCGAGCGAGTCCAGCTTAATAACACCGATGATTACCCTAACAACAGTTGAAAAAACCCGGTCTAACTGTTTTAAACTTCAACTTTATAAGATACTAGGTGTTGCCCGCGGCATCGCCTGCGTGAAAAGCCTTTCTCGCTACAAAAGTCTCTAAAACACAGTACGAAGCAAGCGCCATCTACTTAACGGATCATATTAAAAATATTCATTATTTCCCATGGAAGCAAATTATCGGGGTAAAAATTAGTAGTGTGTTTACCCAGGACATGATCTACCCGTGTGCCAAATTTCATCGAAATCCGTTCAGTAGTTTCTGCGTTTATTTCTAACAAACATCCAAACCTTTTCACCAACTTTCTCAGAAGTAAGATAAGAAGTATTGCTTGCGGCTTCGCAGTTCGCCCACGTGAAAAAGTTTTTCCGGGATTTAAGGCCCTTGTTATATTTTCCCGGGATAAAAAGTAGCCTTTGCTACTCGCTGATAATGTAGCTTTATATTAGTGAAAGAATTTTTAAAATCGGTCCGTGATTTTTTAAATTTATTCGTTACAAACATACAAAAATACATCTTATTGCACTGCGCTTGTGATCCTGAAACATAGATGATTTTGGTAGTAATTACACTGGCAACTTGGACTAAAACTCACGATTTACTCGATCAAAACTCGTGGTAGGATCGCTGTAAACCTTCGACCTTTCAAGCGATAGGTCGCCGCGTCGAGGCGAGAGTTATTGTTTAGCAGTGTTCCGCATTATTTCGCGAACACATCCAACACATAGTTTGACCCCTGATACGTGTCGTGGGTAACAGTGCGACTTTAGCTCTTAGCAAAACCGAAAGGGATTCAAGATATTGGGGCGGTAATCGACAAGTTATCGAACGTAATGTTCTACGGTTGCGACAGTACCGAGATTAACTATCAACATTTTGATCGAGCAGACGTTTAATTGAGCTTTGTGATAGGTTACTTATGCCGTATGTACCGTCTCTAGATTTTGTACCTGGCGAGATACACGCGGACTAAGTTATCTCAATAGATCTCTCGTATTCGAGGGTTCGGCTTGGTACCACTGCATTGTCTATTTCTTTCTTTATTTTCCTTAATATCTATATCAAGAGGAGCAAAACAATGCGACACAGCATATTATAATTCAAAATTCAATTGGTGTTTATGGGCAATCTTGTCCATCATGCGAGCGGCTTGTTTGTTTCAGTATTCACACACACACACACTCTCACGCCCTTTATCCCCGAAGGAGTAGGCAGAGGCGCAACTAGTGCACCCACTTTTCGCGTATTCCGTCCCATGATGTGATAGTGGGCGAGCCTATCGCCATATCGGGCATAAATACCAGACGCCGCGCCGGGCTGATACTGAATTTAAAACCCAATATCACTTTGCCCGACCCGGGGATCGAACCCGAGACCTCAGCATTGCGGTCATATCGTAATACAACTACGCCACCGAGGCAGTGGAGTATGAGTGATGGCCAAATATAACCTAATATTGCAATTAAACCAATTTAGAATTCTCCCGATCGCCATTTAAGAACCACCAACAAAGGCTCGTTCTCGAGCTATGTGCCACGCCCAATGACATTTTGATTTATTGATGCATAGACCTAGGTGAACCTAGTTATCCTGCTAGGGTGTTATTTATTCAACGATTCTGTTTCTTCATATCACGTTGTTTTAATAGCATAGTGCACGAGCGGGTAGTTCACCTGAAATGGTCACCGCTCAAAATAATCACGATATCTGGGTATTGAGAAGACGATGTCGACGTTAATGAAGGAAGTATTGGTTAGACCGTACTGTAGTAAGGAGCTGAATGAGGGTTCCTATTATTGGTACAATATTGTGCTATATTTTACTTTTTTATGTTTAAATTTGTATATTTTTTTTTGTTGTCCCATCAATAAAACATTTTTTCTTTCTTTCTATGTTGGAAGGAAGATTTGAGTAGCCGCAAATCTCGATATTTTATAGACTAGGTTTATCTAGAACCTGTAAACACTTACCAGTGCTGGTGAGTCCATTGGTCCAGCCTTCCTTGATCTCGACTTGCGAAGGTCGCTCTCGCCGTCCGAAGGTCTGGAGTGCTGGTCGCTCTCCCGGTCCGAAGAGTTGTACCTTCTCAGCTCTTTACGCTCCTTGTATCTTCTGTCTTCTCTTATTGTGCGGTTATATCTGGATTTTAATGGAGTATTTAATCAAGTTCTGTTAGCTATAAAATATAAAAAAAATATGAAATTAGATGATCAAGAGTACTAAGATCGCATAAAGTAGAAGTTTGGAACAAGTATATTTTTCGAGTCACAGAATACTGAGTTACAGGTTAAAAAACAAATTAACTAAATTCACTAATTCAATTACAATATAAAGATAAAAATTAATGAATCGGGGTATCAGAATTTTTTATTACAACAGCGCAAATTGCGGTCCAAAGTAACAAAATTGTATCGAAATTTAAAAAAAACTAAGTTGATACGTTTTTTTTGTATGGATACAGCAAATTTGAATTTTATGGTAAGTGGAGAGGCATTCGAATAATGTGTCGACTGACGAGAGATAATTATTGCTCGTGGTTCGATAAAACTAAGCTGGCCTGTTTGACATTACACAGGCTGATCCTGGAACGCGACACACGTAGGCAACTATAGGAATAAATAAGAATATCTAACCACAAAAAAAATAATAGCAAGTACTTATTAATAATCCAATAAATCATAAAAAATCTAAAAACGTTTAGGGCCACTTTCACTGGTTTAAGTAAATTTTATTTGACAGTTATCGTATTAAACAGCCAATGTAGATGGTATAAAATGAGGATTTTATAACCATTTATTTGGGTGCAAAGATTATAGTGTGACTTTTGTATTTGGTCAACTTATACATTTATTGCAAATAGCGTTTATCAGCAAGGGTGAAACGGCCCTTGCCTAATAATTTACACTCATTTAGGTGTCAACTTACCTTCCTTCAATATCACTCTCTCTATATTTTCTTTCAACGTCACTGTCCCTGGGGTCCGAACTTCTATACCTGTCTGGATCGTCCCTAGAACTTCTATATCTACTGTCAACAGGTTTAATATCCCTTTCCAAATCTTCTCTTGAATTTCTGTATCTCCTCTCGTCTGGTTTGTTGCTTCTGTCCAAATCTTCTTTAGGACTCCTGTATCTTCTTTCATCTGGTTTAATTTCTCTGTCAATATCTTCCCTAGAACTTCTGTATCTTCTGTCATCCAATTTGCTGTCCCTGTCCAGATCTTCTCTTGAATTCCTGTACTTTTGTTCATCTGCTTTGCATTCATAATCAATCTTCCTGACAATGATTTCGCTTGGTTCAGGGTCTGTGTATCTAAAATCGAAATAACGAATAAAAGCAACCAAACAACTCTAGTTACGATTATTAAATAAACTTAATTTTCACACGACACTATGGCTTGGTAATTACCAGGGTGTAATAATTTGTAGGATGTCCGATGTTATCGAAACATTCTAAGAATAGAGCGTGATTAACAGATCTCTATTTATGTTTTCCTCGTAGGTATATGTTGCTGTCTATTTATTTCAAGGATACAATTTACTTGATAAGTTTAGACTTAATGAAATTTTATATTTAACTCATAATTGGTGTTTCATATAACTTATACTACAGGATATCCTCTAAACTTTGTTTCTCTTTAACATGCGACAGCATAAAATGATTAAATTACACTTATACAATTATATGTAATTGATTAACGGTTCCTAAAAGATTTGAAGTACTAATTCAGGAAAAAATAAATACAAATCACATTTGTCTCTAATAGATAAATTACCTTAAAAAGTACGAGGTGAGAACAAAAAATGTGTCACTAATTACTTACTTTGAGGGTAGTTGATAAAAAAGCTATCAAATGTTAAGTGTTGCTAATTTAAAAATTCAAATTTATAAATATACCGGTCAGTATTCGTTTTTCTGGCAACACTGCATTTTTTTTTAACTAGAACCTTATGCGTAGGTAGTATAAACTATCTTTGCGTTTTGACAGGAGACGTCATGGCCCACGCGGGCCAAAGCGAATGTTGACCGGTTAAGATATTTGACTAGCCAGTTCTTTAACAGAACCTACAAAAAAATTGTGGTTGTTCTAAAAACGTTGGTTACCTTCTATACTCGGAGTCGTCATTGGCAAGATGTTCCGGGCTCTTGAGTACCCGCGTGCGAGTCTTCTGCTGGACTGGTTCCTTCTCTTTCTTGCTCTTCTTCGAAGAGTCGCGAGAGAATAGCTGTTTCATCTAAAACAAAACATCTTATAATAAAGATCTAAGAGACAAGTGGCAGCGCGCAGTACTAATTTGTTCTAAAATGTTGGATCGTAAAGCCAGTGTAGTTGCTTATTTGCTGTGTGTGGGTAGTGGCCCGCCTAATGGTCAGGCCATTAGGCGGGCTACGTACTCATATCGTCATTGACTCATTTTATTACGTAAAAACGTCAAACAGTAGTAAGATGTAGAAGTTATTAATCCTTGCTCATCATCATCATCATTATACCAGCCCTGTATTATATACTGCCCACTGCTGAGCACGGGCCTCCTCTACAACTGAGAGGGTTTTAGGCCTTAGTCCACCACGCTGGCCTAGTGCCGGTTGGCAGACTTCACATACCTTCGAAATTCAGAGAACTTCTCAGGTATGCAGGTTTCCTCACGATGTTTTCCTTCACCGTTAAAGCGAGCGATAATTCATAAAGAATACACACATAACTTTTTTTTAGAAAAGTCAGAGGTGTGTGCTCTTGGGTTTTGAACCTGCGGACATTCGTCTCCGCAGTCCGTTCCACTCCCAACTAGGCTATCGCCGCTATCTAATCATTGCTCAGTCACCATTATGTAATACTAAAGTCAAATTCCATATTAGACATTCCAAAACGCAAAACATTGAAAGGCTATTCTTTATCTCATTGAGCAACCATCAATTTTGGAGCATCTTATACTTAGCCAACACAAAATGTATTTTAAATACACACTTACTTTTTCGAGTCCAGAAAGTTTCTTGGTGGCCTTAGGCGGTTTCGCACTAACTTTGTCTTCGAGTCTGCTTGGACTCTTTTCGTATTTTTCCAGTTTTTCGTAACGAGACCCGTCGTCGGCACTCCTATCCCTTGCTCCGTACTCCTTCTTGTGTCCCTCTCTGAACTCCTTGAACCTAGCTAGGTAGTCTCCGTTGGCATAGATCTGCTCACTAGGGTAGTTGTCCTCTGTGTGCCGTCTCTCACTGTCTAAAAACAGAGATATATTTCGAACGTCATCGTCGCTTTGTTGCCTCCTGTGTTTCCTGTGGATCTCACCACTGGAGTCCTTTCGGAAATCATTTTCTATCCCAGAATCAACGAGCCTATTATCAAAATCGAATCGCCTAGGTGATCCGTCGTCTCGGTAATAATCTCTACTATCGCCAGAATCGTGGCGTGTAATCGTGAAATCCTTTCTGTATCTTTCCTTGCCTTTGGCTACGCGTAAAGAGTTGTAGGAATCGGGATATCTGGGTAGGTTCGCGTATTCTTCCTCCCGTTCCTGTGCGATTTCTGGATTGGAAGCGTAGTGGCCTTTCCGCTTACCACTCCAGTCGTCTTTAGCTTTATATTTTTGTCCAGTTTGCAATAAATCGTGACTAGAAGCGAGATTCTTTTTGGCTTTATATTTTTTTTCTTTGTACTCATCCGGTGTTAGCACTGGTTTAGAAATGTTCGATTCTAAGCTAGGCGGCTCGTATTCTGGCTCTGGAGGAAATACCTTCCTACCATCTTTGTACCTAGTGTCTAGCCGATCAATATTATATTCGCGTCTATCAACTTCCTCTTTAGGAACTTTGTGATAAGTTCGAGATTCTGTGTTATATTTTACTTTATGATTGTCGGAATCATATTTACTGTAGTCTTCGGTGATGCTGCTTTCAGCAAAACCGTCCCTCTCTACAGTGTTGCGACAGTATTTCACAGTCTCATTCACGAATCTTTCTGTGGCTTTCATACGCTTGTCTTCTTCGTAAGAAGGATCGGTTTCTAAATACCTCGTTATCGGGGCATCTTTAGTAATTCGTTCACGGTCGTATCTCCGCGCGTTTAAACGAGATTCAAGTAACTGACGTCTATGGCTCAGTTCGTTGAAGTCGAGATCAACTTTTGTATGTTCAGTTTCGTACTGTTTTTTCTTATTGTCCATCCCATCCGCCCTACCTCTAAAAGTGTCGATGAAATCCTGTGATTTATCTTTAGTAGGCGGATATTCGTTGGAGTAGGTGGGCTCAAATTCCTCGAAACTCCTCAATTTGTACTCCCTGAACCTCGGCTTTATCGGCGAATCGGTAATTTTGTAACCCTCGAGACTGTTGAAGTTTTCGTTGTCGTCTATTTTATAATCGTAATCGTACATTTTGGTGTTGTTAAATTTATGCTTTTCTTCATAACCCTCGTCTTCGTCGGAGAAATTGTATTTGTCTCGTGTTGGCGAGTAGGTTTTGTGTGCTTTAGTGTCTAACCTTTCCGTTTCCCTGACCACTTGTGCGTAGACAATTCCTTTACCATTCATTTTATCACCGGGAGATGTTGTTCTATCAGGACTTGCAGTTCTCCCAACCGTGTTAGGGTCAGGACTAACGCTAGATTTAATGTAAGAGAAAGGCTGGTTTGTGTGGTCACCGTTAGGTGCTATTATATGCGTTTTTGTCGGCGGCGTAAACTGATCTTCTTTAAGTATTTTAACGAGGTGATCGACTGTGTGTCCACGTGTTAATGGCAGCTTATCTGGCGGCTGCTGACTGCTATGTATCATATCTTTGCTACCATACACGTTCTCTTCTATCTTTCGTATACTTTCTTTAATTTTATCTTTTAATTCAACGGGAGTTTCTTTAGATTTTGCAGAATCTATTTCATCGATGAGATTAGTTTTCTTTACTTCCGCCTTTTGTTTCGGTGTTTCAGTTACGGGTGGTGATTTTTCTTTTTCTTTCTCTAACGATTTTCCTCTCTTAGTTCTGGTTGGTGGTTTGGGGTCGGGTTTGTCGGGTTTTTCGGTTGTTTTGTATCTAGGTGGTTTTTCTACTGGGTTTACTCTTTTACTATCGATAATTTTTTTGAGATCTTCAGATTTATTCTCCTTCTTCGTCGATTTATTCTTTTGATACGCTTCTAAAGGCGGCGTGTTTTTGAAATAATCTTCTCGTGGCGAGCTTTCTATTATCGGTGATAGCTGCGTCTTTTTGTTCCTTAAGGATTTGAGAAATTCTTCAGTTTCACTGCCTGACCTTTTGCGTATCGGTTTGTTTTGGGGATTCAGGTTGGTGTTTGACTTTAAATCTGTTACGTCACTCTTGCTCCTCTTCACGACTGCTACAGGCTTGGTGGTAACCACAACAGGATCATTAGGGTTCTTATTATTTTGAGACTTTCTGAATAGAGTGGAAAGAGAGGTTCTTTCTCTTCTCTTCCGTGAGCTCACATCACTGGTGGACCTGCCGAGTGGAGTTTTTCCTTCTGGTGTTGAGTCGTCACTGTTTCTTCTGGTTTCTTTGAACTTTCTTCTGTGTGGAAGGGAAAAGAACTTCTCTGGTGGATTCTCCGCGGTACAGGTGACGCTCTTTGCAGCAGCTAGTACCTTGTTTGCTTCTTCTATCAACTCCTTTTCCGATAGATGTGTAAAAGGCTCCTTCCTCACTGACGGAGTTTCCGAGGCGCCCCGCGATTCCCGCGGTTTACCTGCAAAGGGACAGAGTTATTATTACAGGCCGTTCTAGGGACAGTTTTGGGAATTTCTAGGACAGGTAAACTTCTAGACCATTAACAGCGAGACTTATTAGGCTCTCAATTTTTTTGATAAACAGAGCGAACGTAGATTGCTTATCTCTAATTAAATGTATTATGTTGATTAAATAGTTGATGGAAGGATTACTAATAATTATAATTTAGGAATACTAATATCGCTTTTTACGAAAATGTTAAAATACATTAATAATAATAATTTTAGAACGTCTCCATCAACCAACATCAAATATGTTATACATTTTTGTTAAACAAATGTTATTTTGTGTTATACATATTATTAAGGTCAGCATAAGGTCCAACAATTATTATGATTAAAGCAAATCACTATGGGCTTGTTTTACAATGTTCATGTAAATGTTATCCGCCAGTTCAGGTAATAGTCAGCTAAAGTGGATAGAACCCATCTATTTGAGAGTACAGTTATCAGCTCGCCTTTTGATTTGGTCGTCTTAACTCATTAGTGCCATTTGCTAGAGGTTTAGAAATAAGAACTATTAGAAGAAAATAAGATTATCTAATCATGCATTAGGCATGCATAATTTACATCCACAGTCCAATGTAAAGCAGAATGAATTTGGTTAATTTAAAAAGTCCCGGTTGATATTTTTCCGGGATCCTTCCCTGGGTCTCAAACTATCTCCTGGATACTTATTTTCTCTGGGTTCCAAAGGCAAAAAATTGTTTTCCGGGATAAAAGTCCCGGTTTATATTTTTCGGTACAAAAAGTAGCCCATATCGTTCCCGGGATTTCATCTCCATACCAAATTTCATCAAAATCCGTTCGGCAGATTTTGAGTTTATCCCGTTCAGACAGACGGATGCGGTGGAGGACTTTATTTAATATGAAAAGGATGACTGCCTCGGTCGCGTGGTGATATTACGTGTTCAGTACGACCATTGCTCTGAGGTCCTAGGTTCGAATCTTGGATAGGGAAAAGTGATATTGGCTTATTCTACTCAGTATTTAACCCCGAGTCTAAAATTTGGGTCCGATATCGCGATAGGCTCGCCCATGCCATGAACACACATCGCACCTTTAGGACGAAACCGACGCAATTCAAAAAAATCTAAAATTGGGTTATCGTCATAAAATGATTTAAAACTGGTCCCTTTTTTATCAAAATATAATAAAAAAGGGACCGATATAATAGTTTTGTCCTTTTCCCATTTGAATATGGCGGTGTTTGAACTATTGTTGTATTGAAAATTTCGTTTTAAGTAATTTTATGACGATAACTCAATTTTCGATTTTTTTAATTGTGTCGTTTTCGTCCTAAAGATGCGACATGGCAAATCTGTCTCCATCTCTGCCTATTCCTTCGGAGATAAAGATGATGTATGCGTATGTATATCATAATATACTTGTTAGTACCTATATGCTAGAGCACGGACGTGATCTACATTACTAAATATTTGTTTGTTATACTGCTGGAATACCAGTATTGATCAGATTAGGGTCCAATCACATTTGACATACAGAACCCTTGTTCGTAAGGTCGTCGGCGCCAACTAGGCTGCAGCGCAAGATGACGTCAGATTTGCTCACAGCTAAATATAGACTTTCGATACAAAACCACTTTTCGGCAGGTTTTCGACTTGTTTATTTTTATTGATGCTTTTACGCGTTTCGATATGGGTTGATAAGTGTTTATGATTGGTGTTTTGTTGGTAGAAGCTAAATGTATGGGAAAGTGGCTTTTGAATGCGGCTTCACTCTGAATTCAATTTATTTTAGAAATAGTCTATACCCTTTCTAAGGATTCAAGCTCGCTCCGAACCCAATTTCATTAGGTTTAGTGGTTTAACCGGAAAGCGTAACTGACGAAATAGAATAACTTTGGAATTTATTCGTATTGGATATACCCTATACCTGGCGGTAAGGGTAGTCAAATAATTCACCAACGAGACACAGAGATGTGACGTCGTCGATGGTCACCAGAATTAGTAATCGAATAAACTGGCTGACTCCGGAACGCAACTTATCGAAACGAGTCTTTTCTACATGTTCGTCGTCAGTCGTTCACTTAATATTGGTGAAGATATTAGGATTTTAGAAGTAAACTTAGAAACCACTGGATATATTTATACAGATAGATCAAGTTATGGATTAGAATATAGGTTACTTTATTGCTAAAAATTGCATAAACTATTCCGGAAAAGGTCGCTTGCGCTGAGACCCGACCAAAATTTTGTAAAATAATACTAATTCACTGGTAAGTTTTTCCTATGCAAGGGCTATCTGGATAGGTCCTACCACTATGTTAATGACACCAAGTAGCAGTGTAAATACACTGTTGTGTTCTGGTTTGAAGGACATTGTAGCCAGCGTAATTACTGGGCATTATGAACCTTAGCATCTAATGTCTCAGGGTGACGAGCGCAGTGGAGTGCGCAGTACTTTGCAATTCAAAGTTCTGTATGGTGTTGCTACTGTTTATGATTGGTGGTATCGCTTACCATCAGGCGAACGGCATTCATCGTCATATAAAAGCAATAAAAAAACGAATATGGCGGGTCTGCTTGAATTTAAAAGATTGAAACATTTTACTTGGCGGGCGTCCTGTTGTCTCCATCAATAGCCCAGCAACCAGCCCAGCTCAATCCAATCCATAGACCCAGTATAATTCCTATCTAGTCTGGAATAGTCCTTGCGCCTTGCAAGCGTTATTTTTGGCTGTAGTTCTCCCATTAGTACAGACAGAGGGAGTACCTGCAAGGTGTATATACCCCAACTATATTAATGTATCTTTAAAGGGCCTCTACGTGTTGGATCCGTGTACGCAATCCTTCCTTACTTCTTCGTGCCGTGATTTCCTTGAGGAAATATACAACATACTCATATGAGTGCTATAATTATATACTTTCTTATTTTTGACCGCGGACTTCTAATACACAGTTCAAGTCGGTGTGAGAACATACGGTTAACAGAAGATGTCAATATAACTTAGCGACCCATTATTCTACATCCAAAAAACACTTAATACCTCAAACGTGAGCTCTAAAGATCTTTATCTTGTTTGTAACAATTTTTTACTAGTGCGAGCACTGAACCTTTCTCTTATTTCGCAAGGTCGCGTACTTAAATTAACCTTTATCCAGATAATAAATTGAAATGCGATACATTGATTGATAAATTGAACTTTAAATAACTATTTTATCATTTTACTGTAGGAGTTCATTTCTATCCGCTCGGATAGCGACCACCATACAAAACATGTTAAAACCCGCCCTCACTCGTCATCACACTCCTGGACACCTCATCGCTTACCATCAGGTGCAACGGGGTAACTTAGCCGTGACTGCCAAAAAAAAAAAAAATTGAGTCTACCCCTCAATCTTCATGCTGTAACTCCTGTTTTCTAGAATCGAGGAGTGGTTTGGCGAGGCTCTGGGAATTATAGTGTTATAGATAGGTCCTTCATACGCGAGAGGACAGTTAGTACCACAGTAATGTCTCTTTTTGCCACCAAGTATTTGAATTAGACCTGCTGTTTTCCAGTTTGAAGGATATTTTAGCTAGAGAATTGGGTATTATGAGAACCTTGAACGTTTTAGGATTCCTTTATAATTTTTTTTTTGTTGGTGATAGGTTATATTTCATATCCACCCGGATAGCGACCATGTGTAAGGTGTTAAACCGGTCATAATGATCCATATGAGTGTGACGCGTTCCGGCATCAACCTGTGTATCCTCGATCTCGAATAGACCTGCAAGGGTCGACTGGTGAGAGACAATCATCTCTCTCGTAATTCGATACTGTGGAAGCTACTCCACATACCAGAGGCAGTGTCACTTTGCGTATGTAATAAAAAATATTTTGCTACTGATTTTTTTATCAAATAACGACAAAGTGGCCTCACTGCATCTGATGGTAATCGAAGTGAAGCCCAAAAACTTGGCTAGCAAGAGATTAATATTCCTGGACGGTCAGCACAGTTTTGCCTGCGCAATTGCTGGTCACGCTCCGCTTGAAGGACTCCAAGTTGTAAGGAAAGAATACATATACCGACAAACTATTCCACAGCTTAATGTTGCGGCAAAAATATGTCTTGAATCTTTTGGTTCGAGCTGGGATGGAAGACACCACGAAGCTGTGGTTCTGTAAGCCGTCGCGCGTGGTTCTGTTGAGGAAAGGTGAGGATGGTATAAGGTTAAACAATTGTTTATGGTCATTGGACCTTACTACAAGTTGCTCAACCGTTATTAAAAACAACTTTCTGGAACTCTTTTTTTTTCTTTTTCTTTTATGGCAATGAATGACGAGACAAGCATGCCGTTCGCCTGATGGTAAGCGATACGACCGCCCATAAACAGTAGTAACATCACACAGCACCTTGAGTTACAAAGTACTGTGTGGCATTCCACTGCGCTCGTCATCCTGAGACATTAGATGTTAAGTCTCACTATGTCCTGTAGTTAAACTGGTTACAATGTCCTTCAAACTGAAACACAACAGTGCATGCACACTGCTGCTTGGCGGTAGAAATAGACATTGCGGTGGTACCCACCTAAACGGACTCTTATATATGAGAGACCTACCACTAGTAAATATAAGCAAAAACTCCCTCAAGCATAGTTTACCTAACCGGTAAAACTATCCGTTAAATATTAAAGTAAACAGTTTTTTGTCCTTTTGAGATTATTGATCTCAGTGAGTAAGTAGTGTGGGTGTTGCCATGTTGGTACGACTGCGGTCGGGCAACGGTGACGCCATCTCGCGGTCATCTGTGGTAGTGCAAAGCCGTTTTGGGTTTTGAGGGTGACATGATTTCGTTTCGAATTAATGAATGGATATTTTAGTAAAGCGAATGAATCAATTGTATGATTGAATGAATGAATCCGTTCTGCTTTGAGTATTTACTATGGTCTTTGTGGTATAGTTTGGCGGGATAGGTGTTCTCTCTATAGTTTTTTTTATTTATATTTTTATTTATTTCGGGGTTTTTACCCATCAAGGATATGCCAACGCCATAGTACCTTATAACCTAGTTACAACTTATAATATTTTAATTTTATTAACATAAAAAATGAGCCCCGACCGTAGCTACTGGATAACTGCTATTATTTTTTAAAGTTTCCTGGCAACATCTGATTTTGGGTTTGATAAAATACTTTGGAGTAAACCTACGTCTAGTACATTTAACTCAAACTCATCCAGTAACAAGACTCGTTCATTTTTGGTCCGTTCACACTCCATCAGCAAATGTTGGATATCTTCTGGGATATTACATACAACACAATTTGGGGAGTTCACCTTTTTAATTAAGAATACAAACTTTGCTGATGGATAATGTCCTGAACGAAGTCTTAATGCTAACTTAATGTAGTTCCTCGACATTATATCATCAAACCAGTGGCGGAGCACTTTGTATAGATCTATACCATATGCCTTTATTAGTTGAAAGGTTCTCAAAATGCTCTTTCCATTTATCATAGCAAACAATTTTATACTTATACATAATTTCCCAATAATCTGGATGGAGTATAATTAAATATAACACCGTTTAAAGCTGCTAATTTCGCTATTTGGTTTCTCTCTATAGTAATAATGTTCAAATCAATATCAAATGTATTTAAGTGGCCAAAGCTGACCTTAACTACATCTTACTTTAAAACTCCGTTAGCTTCATTAATATTAATTGTTTTTTTTGTATCATAATCCTACTACGCGGAAATATAAATTATAATACATTAAACTCTAAGATAATTTCGACCAGGTCAAAGGTGTCGTTCTTAAGAATACTGTTTAGATTTCTGATGTTCTAGTAGATAACATGTATAACATAAATATCATTAAAGGGATAGACTAGTTGACTCATGTTATGATGGAGCAAGTCTTATGCTATTTCGGATTCCAATTTGCTGAACAGTATTTTTTTTATATCAACATTTCTTAGTTGTCCGATAGAAATTGAAACTTCTTGATTCGTAATTCTCTATTACGCTAATTAATAATTCCATCGGAAATGGGAATGAAATATGTCCCAAACTGAAATACCTACTCCACGGATAGTAAGTGGGTCAAAATGGGCAGCGGTCAAATAATGTTTCTGGTTTAGCATTTTGTCTATTTCTGCCGTCAAGCATTATTGTGGAAACAGCTGCGTTCCGGTTTGAAAATCATTATAGCGGATTGCTTCCTTTCGTCATTCGGTTTAAAAAAGTAGGGGTCATTTACTTCTTCAAAACTTAAGCCTACTAATGAATGTTGCCTAATAAACTGGACAAACAAAATAACTGTTCAAACTGGTTTTATATAGATATTAGTTTATATATTTTTAATTACCTGGAATTAATTAAGATCAAAGATGTGATAGACGATTTATAAATTTTAGATTTTAAAAAGTATAGGGGTAAGTTATTCGAACATGAGAGAATTCTATTTTCAAAATTTATATATTTTTTACTAATTGCAAAGAAAGACGACCTAAGTATAACCCAAGAAAAAGTCTGTTGAGTAAAAACGATGTAAATGTTAAGGACATTTTACAGGTTTTTAAAAACAAAAGTAAGATCGGCGAAACTAATATTACAACTCACCCCTATTTCCCCGTTTTTCCCCGCGATGAAAAAAGGTATAAGTTGGTAAAGACTAACATAATTACAACTGAAATTTTGTGATTGTGTAAATTCTGCTTTTAACAGACGTTTCATATGTGAAGGCAACATTAGCAAAAGAACAAAAAAAAATATCCAGTTAAAATGAATAAATGAATATTACCTAAGAATTTGTTCGAGTTGCTACAGAATTAATTACATGCGTCGAATCTGTTTACTTAAACATTCCATCTCTTTTGCACCTTATCTAAATGTGTATGATGAAAAGAGATGGATATAATTTTGTTGCACGTCTATTAGTGAATAATGCTCTATTTACATAAGTGTCTGTATGTGCAGACAAGGTCTTTGCCTTCGGCATTCAAGATCTATTTTAGTTAACACATGATCGTTTCGGGCAAACAAGCGAATGTGACCCTGCCGTTTGTCTCTGGCGCTGTTCCAATGTAATTGTTACGTTTTATAGCGTCCTGGTACTTTAGGTTGCGCTCATGCGTGTCCTTGGTTGAATATTATATTCCCTTTTATAATAATTACTAATATGATATCATAGACACGCTCCACGGATACTTACGTCAGATCAATCATGTTTTTTTTGCACGCAACATAGGTACATCTTTAAAGTACACTTATCTGGGATTAGTTTTATTATCTGCTACACCGTGGGAATTTCTATTATGTTTTTTTTTCCATTCAATATTAATTGAAAATCGTTGGTAACTAAAATAGTAGCTGTTTGGAAAAGCTATAAAGGAATTATAGCCCTATTTTTCATTTCCTTTAAAATCAGAAGCGCATCCAATTCTTATTTGTGGTTTTGAATGGATGTGCGCTGTAGTCATTGTTTAAAAATCCATTAAAAAAACAACAATCTTTTAGTTATGTTATCCTGGTGCTATTCAATGTCGATACTTTAGATTCCTTTTTTAAACATGAAGGAGGTTTTCATACACAAAGTCATTCATAAAAAAGACTTGGTTAGTCCCCGTGTCACTCGTAAGTCGTACCACCCACTTGCCAATGACTTGAATGACCACGTCATTTCTTTGTCGCGGCAAGCGTGTCATCAATTACTCATTGATAAACATCCGCAAGTGGTGAAGTTATATTTTTTATGACTTAATATTTACTTCGAGGGGAAACTTAGGTTGAAAAGGAAACAACAAAAAGATTCTGTTGGAAGATACCTGACTGACTGAATAGAGGAAATATCCACTACAGTACGGGCATGGTACTCGCCTGATGGTCAGCCTCATGATTGTCTAGCCAGTAACAACACCCTTTTTACGCTGGTCCAAATCGCGTTATTGCTACCACTACTGGGGGGTTAGTGGAATGTTTATGTTGGTTTCACCGGTCTTACGGCCCAATGGATAACACCTGAACTTTGAATTAGCGCACTATGGTGGGTTGCACTGGCGCAGTTGTATTGCGCGGTAGGACATCCGCTGTGAGTCTCGGGTTCGAATCCCGGGTTAAGCAACCTGATATTGGGTTATCATCTCAGTATCAGCCCGGAGTCTGGATATTGTGCCCGATATGGCTAGAGGCTCTCCCTATCATATGATGGGACGGAATACCCTGGGCAAAAGTGGATGCTGTAGTTGGACGTCTGACAAGGAGTGCCGTATGATCAATGGCCGTATGTTTATTTTTTGTTTTCTTTTTGTTCTGTATAGTACTAGATTGAGCTCGTCACCGAATCATTAAATGACAAGTATCATGATCATTGAAACTAGCTAAGTCCTTCTAGTGGGTCTACAGGGTTTGCACATTACTGCTTGGCGGCATAGACATTGCGGTGGTACATATATTCTCGAAACATCAAGTAAAGACGGTATAATTCTGGCAAAGATGCGGAGTCTTTCGTTGTACGTACTTTGCCAACACAGAACAAAAAATCATGACATTGACTTTGAAACAATGCAAAAACTTATGTTTTGTAGTTCAAGTGTTTAATACGGCGCTACGTAGCAATTAAATTGAAACAAGGCAAATTCACATCCGATAAAATCAAGATTGAGTCATTAGACGCTAATGATCGCTAAACACAACACCCTTGACTGCGTTATTTATTTCCTTACGCGATAAATCGAATGTGTTAAGTGGAGCTCAGCGATGGAAGAACGCACACTATCGATTTTTATTAATATCGATTTACATCAAGGGCGAATAGAGATAAATTAAAGTACATGGTAAGTTTTCCCGTCGAGATTACATCTGGGTGCCATCCTTTAATCTGTTTCTTACACTAAGCAGCAGGGCAGCAGATACACTTAGAAAAAAACCTTTTAGAAGATAGATAATTATCAAGCATTTTTTGACGGGGTACATTGAAAAATTAATATTATATTGCCATACTCATTCCTTTTCTTCTTATTTCGCTACAGAGTTACGGCATATAATGATAACCACTGATAGTCTTACCATAGTAGCTTATTGTAAACGATTAAAATAGTATTTTCCGATTAAAAGTCGCACGTGTGCGCTATACCAACGAGACATAAGTGGGCAGCGATCCTTGGGCGCTTCCGTTCGAAGCAAAAAAAACATTTGTTTTAATTTAAAAAAAGGATGTAAATGTTGGTACATTAATTATTTTTTTGTTGGCAACACGTAATTGAAACTGGTGTGTGATTTTTGCTCGTTTTATCTCGCCAATTGGTGCTGGTAATTGGTTTATTTTGAGTAAAACGTTGACCTTAAGAATTTAAGTAAATTAGAGATCTGTGAAGAAAAAAATTAAGTAACGATCAGTTTTTTTATAGTCTATAGAAGAAGTTTTACTGATACTGTTAAAGGATAACCACAACAACACAATAGAATGATTACACTTTATGCGAGTCATAAACTGCTTTTATAGCATAACACGGCACGGTTTCTCCTGATGTTATGTGACCTCCACTGCCCATAATCACCCACAACACTAGAAGAATCATGGATAAATGGATGGCTCTCGGCCTTCAAAGAAAAGTAAGAAAATGGATTTTGGAAGGAAAAGTATGTAGGCCTCCGGAAATCTCACCCGTTATACCAAACGCAACAGTAAGCTTTGACATAACATAAATTTTTGACAGTGGTATTACCTCAGTCGAAAAAATCAAATGTGATCGATGGCACCTCTAAAATTTAAGATCGATTACAAATGAAATAAATTAGCATAATAACAATAGAGTATGGGGGCGATGACATCAAATACCTTGTATGGCAGATCTATTGTCTTTCAGATGATTTTTTTTATATGCTGACGACTTCTATGGAAAGATGTATTGAAGTATCGTGCTATCATCTATATCTTTACATCATAGCTGCCGTGTGTTCTTTGCGAATGAAGATGTCCATTTTTTGTATGGGTCTCAAAACCTAACCAGGCTCAAACTTTAAGGATATTAAAGGGGCAAAATATGGATCTTGAATCCATTAAAAAAAATGTTTTTAGACCCTCCATTTATAACTAACTTTTTTAAAAACGTTCATATTAAATATATTATATAAGCAAAATAAAATTACATAAATTTTAAAATCGGAGGTCTTTAAAATTAAACGATTTATTCTAAAAGGCTAGTTTTAGGAGTTCTATCCAAATATATATAAACCATTTTGGTTAGAATTTTAGGCCCGTTTTTGGACATGTCCTTTGGATTTATTGCGATCGTAAACAGAATGTCGATACACGCTGGTATGAGAGAGGCATTAGAAATGTTAAGACTAGTCGATAAAGTTAATTTGCCTGCGGGCATTACGTAAGTGTCTTAACGTAATGCACGTAAGTGGAATACAATGCTATCGATCTGTTATATTTATTGCGAATTATGACATAACTTTTATTTCTAAGTAATAATAATTATCCCTTCCTAGCCGATTTCGGCCACGGCGGCCAATCTCAACGGAGATCAGCTAGGTGCGCAGGAGATATTACAGTGCACAAGTGTGTGCGCAATACATAAGTGCACTCACTATTCCTTCACTCTTATAGTCCGGTGAGACGGCAATCCGACATGACCGGAGAGAGATCAGGCGCAGGACCAACGGCTTTACGTGCTTTCCGAGGCACGGGGGTATCACACCGATAACTTCCTGACTCCGAGCTGCAACTAAGTAATTTTTTAAGATGGAAAAACCCAGTCACAATGTTTTTGGCTTAACCCGAGATTCGAACCCAGGACCTCAGCGCGTAAATCGTACTCGTAACGCGTACGCAATACAACTACGCCACCGAGGCAGTCAAGTCATTTCTAAGTATATAGTTATCCAGTAGGGTACAAAATATACTGATTATTGTGCTTCTTCAAAACTCCGGGAAGCAAATGGACTATTTCCTTTCTTTATGATACTAATATAAAGCATACTGCTCGCGGCCCCGCCCGCGTTAATGAGTTTTTCCGGGATAAAAGTCATGCTTTATATTTTCGAAGTGATAAAAAGTAGCCCATTTTACTCGCTGATAATGGTGAAAGAATTTTTAAAATCGGTCCAGTAGTTTTGAGTTTATTCGTTACACAGATACAAAAATACAAATCTTTGATCTTTATAATATTAGTATAGATATATTTGGCAGGAATAAGTGTACTTAGTTATCATGTTGTAAGTTACTCACTCCGCCAGCGTAAAAGACCTTCCCAGTATAAACATCCCATTGTGTACATTTTCGGATAAAAATGCTTATATGTTAATCCAGGACATGATATCTTCTTGTCAAATTTCACCTAAATCAGTTCAGCAGATTCTGCATTTACTTCTAACAAACTTAAGCATTTATAATAATAATAATATTAAGGATTACTGTATGTAAGTGTGATATGGTGGTACGAAGGCAGGGGTCTCTAAACGGTTCACATGATTCATTTTTAAGCTTTCGCAACGCCTCATACGGATGGGGTCAATGCCGACCTGGCTAACCATAACCGTCCGATATCGTCATGTAACACCATTTTAGGTTGACGCCTGATTGCTCTCCGCTCACTCATGATTGCCTAGTACCTTTATATGTCTGATCTATCGATATAAAGATTTTTGAAGTTATACTTCATAAAATTATGAGAGTGTGATTTTAAAATGCGCACGCATCGCAACACAAAAGTCACAGGTTGAATGAACTTTATTAGGAATTGGTGAAACTAGCTAGGTTAATTAAAAACGGATTAATTTAATATTCATAATTTATGCACTAATTATTAAATTTAGATAATTATAAACATTTTTATAATAAATAAACAAATTTAATAAAAATTCTTTGACTAAAATAAAAAGTGAATATTAATTACATTGATAAATAATTAAATAATATATTTAATTTTTCAAATTTATACTGAACGTTATTTATTGACTGTGTTGACTATCCTTTTCCAGTCCTTTTATTATTTTATTGTAATTAATTATTTGCATGCAATTAAAACTATTTTTAATGATGCCCAAGAAGTATAACTTCTCACGCGCGTACATAAGTACACGCACCCACGTTTTTTTAGATAGAAATCTAGCTTTGTCTACTGCCTTGTGTAGGTATGGTCTGTAAGCCAGTTTTGTCGGTACGACCGGGGTCGTACCACTGTCTTACAGGAAATTAGCGTTTAGTAAAAGACTTAGGATTGATTTTAATTATAGCAATTTGAATTATGGCAGGTTAATAAAATACCTCTCTTGCTTTCCTAAACGCTTGGTTTTGTCAAAGTTGGGTAACGTAATTGTGAACCACACGCAGTTATAATTCATGTATAGTTTATAAACTAGTATCAACTGAATGACGAGACGAGCGTGACGCTGGTCGCTGATGATAATTAAGTTTTATACCAACAAAAAATCTGGCACTAACGTAAATTTATTTACAAACCATAATTAACTTAACAAAAATTACCTATGTTAACGTCATTTTTTCTTACACATGAAGATGTATTTTGATCATTACAATCATCGCTCATGTTCGATCATCAAAAACAAATCTCTAGACTTTTGCCGCAAAAAAATTATGATTTATTTAACTCTATCGATGTTTGACATGATTATTGACGCGTCATGACACCAGACAATTATTAAATGGTTCTAAAGGATAATGATGCATATTAAACGTTGTAAAATTTATATTAAACTAGCTTTTGCCCGCAGCTCCGTCCGCCTGAATAAGTTTTCCCGGGATAAAAGTCCCGCTTTATATTTACCGGGATAAAAAGTAGCCCTTGTGCTAATCCAGGACATACTCTACCCGTGCCAAATTTCATTAAAATCCGTTCAGTAGTTTTTACGTGAAAGAGTAACAAACATACATACATCCATACATACATTCTTACAAACTTCCGCGTTTATAATATTAGTAGGAAGAATAAAATACGCATGTAAGCAAAAAACAAAATCGTTATTAATACTTTTCGTCGTTAACCTTAAAACACTTAAACGCAGAAACCACTGAATGGATTTCGATGAAATTTGGTACTCGGGTAGATCATGTCCTGGATTAACACATAGGCTACTATTTATCCCGGTAATTTGCTGCCATGGGCATAATATATATTTTATCTGATTCTTTAAGTAAATGGCGCTGGTGTCTGTACTGTGTTTTAGAAACTTTTGTAGTGAGAAAGGTATTTCACGCGGGCAACGGCGCGAGCAAGACCTAGTTAATTATAATTTTTAAGTCAGCTATGAAAATATTATTAAATTGTTTTTCATTTATTGATAACGCTGATTGATTACTAATGTTCTATTTCACATTGATTTTAATGAAAACGTTTGTTTCTAACTAACGTCAAAATTCTCAATTCGTCGTTGTTTTTGTCAATAGCTTAGCAAGCAAAGTGAGAATTTATAAAGAAGGTAGAATTTCTAAGAAGGAAATATCTAAATTAGCACACATGTACCAGGCAACCATAAACCGTAAGAGTGCCACGCCTGCACGATCGAGGTTAGATGATAAACAAGCGTGTGGCACCGCAGGGTTCAAGGTTCTTGCCGTCACATGCCCTCGCTTCTGTGCAGTTAATATTAAATTACAACTTACGTATGCCAGGAAATTACCATGGTTTTTGTAGGGTTTGTTAGTTTTTGTATCTAATTTGGCCGTTCGTTCTTTTACTTTGGTATTGCGTTCCCAGTGTACAAGTTTTAAAATATTATGTTCAGAAAGTCGGGTAAAGTGATGTTGGCTTTTTCTGCTCTGTTATCAATATCAACGTGGAGTCTGGAATTTGTGCCCGATATGGCGATAAGCTCGCAGAAACGAAACGTGGGTGCACTAGTTGCGCCTCTGCCTACCCATTCAGGGATAAGAGGCGTGAGTGTGTGTGTGGATCAGAAAATCCAATATGAAATGACAGCTTGCTGTTGTGTTTCGTTTAATGAGTGAGGCCTAAACAACTCGTCTACATTCCTTATCGCAACCGTAATTCTTCTGGAATTATAAACGTTACTGGGCAGTTGAGATAATTTATATGGTACGTGCTTGTTATCAGGCATGCAATTTTTGTGCATAATATACTATTCTTACCTCCTGCCTACTCTATTGTGGGGTCGGACAACATAATATATGCGTTTTATACGATTTTTCTATTCAGTATCAGCCTGGAGCCTGGAATTTGTGCCCGATATGGCGATAGGCTTGCCCCCTATCACATCGTGGGACGGAATGTGCGTAGCAAAAAGTGGGTGCATTAGTTGCGCCTCTGCCTACCCCTTCAGGTATAAAAGGCGTGAGTGTGTATGTATGCATACAGACACGAATTCTGAGGAACAGCAGACTGCTGTCCTTCTCTGATAGATCAATTCCTGGGTGAATTATGCTACAAATACGTGCTCAAAGTATTTCCCGACCCAGGAACCAAACCCAGGGCTTCCTTATTCACAATCTAAACGTAGCAAACACCACGATCAAAACTAACAATCTAAAATCCTTGTATATAAAATAATTAGATCACGCGACCTCTACCAGGACAACAGAGCGTGGAAGTGTTAACGCAAAGATTTTATCTTGCACGAACAAAATCGAATATAAAAAGCCGATAATTCTCATTGTGGATCAATAAAAACCTTTTAGTGCTAAGTAATGACTAGTTTTTTTGGACCGCATCGACATTAGGAGAGTAAGCGCCTCTTACAAATCTGAGTAAATACTTGAACACATAGTCAAATATATCTATCAAGTACCAACAAAATACCAACTCTTATTTGATCTTGCTACGTTGAATCACATTTTCTGTCAGAGGAAATAAGAACGTTGAATCTATGACAGACGTCTGTATACAGCATAAGGACAGACCTTAATAGTACAAATACTAACATTATTAATACAAAAGTAAATATGTTTTAATCGCTTTCACTGCTGAACCACGGACTGATTTTGATGAAATTTGGTATGGGGTAAGCTTGAACCCCCACAAAGGATATAGGATACTTTTTTTCAACGTAGTTAACTGAATCCCATGCGATTCGAGCTGCGAACACCGAGCACAAATAAAATCGATCAGCAATACATGTAGCAATTGAGTATGACGCCAGTCCGCACTTATTACTTCATTACAAGCCGGTTGACCGAGTTTTGCGCGAACAGGTTTGCTTTGACGTTTGCAGGTTGCGCACAAAATCTCAAACATTCAAGTTTTTCGATATGGCTATCTAAAAATTCCTCTGCAGACCAGTTCCCGAACCGAGACAAATTCGCAATTCTTTTGGATGTGTTTTGGAACCTTAATTTCATTATAGTTTTTGACTTTAGACTGATGTTAGTTACTGTACACGAGGTAATTTTTTTATACAAAATGACGAGACGGGCGAGCCACTCGCCTGATCGTAAGCGACGTTACTGTCCAGTAAAACACTAATGAACTTTGAGTTACCAAGCTCTGCGCGGCACTGTATTGTGCACGTCACTCAATTAGAACTGAAGTCTTACAATAACCAGTAATTATACTGGCTACAATATCAAACCGGAACAAAATAGTACATCCACAATGTTTGATGTCAGAAATTAATGCTCAGCCCGGACCATCGTTAGCGAGGAATATGCCTAGAAAAGCACAAAATAAATCAACCAGCGTGGGAAGTTTCATTTCCCGACGATCGGTATAATTGTTTCTTCACGTTTTGCTTTTGCTATATGATCAGGAGGGACTATGTATGCGGATATTTGTCCCAGAGCACTCATACTCTCACGCCTTTTATCCCCAAAGGGGTAGGCAGAGGCGCAAGTCCACGCACTTTTCGCCGTGTGTATTTCATTCCATGATGTAGTAGGGGGCGAGCCGAGACCTCAAAGCGAAGTCGTACCGCGCACTTAATTTAACATCACCACCGAGGCAGTCACAAAAATAAGTATTTTGTATAGGGTTTTCTTAATTTATTTCTTTTGATACTATTTTTTTTATGGCATTGAATGACGCGACGAGCATGCCGTTCGCCTGATGGTAAGCGATACGACCATCCATAAACAGTAGCAACACCATCCAGCACTTTGAGTTACAAAGTACTGTGTGGCATGCCACTGCGCTCGTCATTCTGAGACATAAGATGTAAGTCTCACTATGTCCTATAGTTAGTTTTTTTTACATTACCGTATAAAAAAATTTTTAAAGTTGCACACTCGAGGTTTAGTTTTTTCTGTTTGCAGATCTTAGTCTAAGATCTAAGGCATCCTAGCCGGAGGCAGTAGCCGGTGACAGACGACCTTCGCAACAGGTTCGGCGATTACAAACATCTAGCCCAAGGTCAGAGCAGGTTTGGATCTCGGCTGGGCATTCTTCAAAGGAGAAAGGCAGGTGGGCGAGTTACATCAGATTGGTAACCGTTTTTTTATTGGACAGATTATTTACGTGTGGGTTTGGTTTTAGTACCCACATTTCTTTTTAGAAAAGCGATATTTTTGACTGCCTCGGTGACGTAGTTGTATTGCGTACGCGTTACGAGTACGATTTGCGCGCTGAAGTCCTGGGTTTGAATCCTGGGTCGGGCCAAAAGCATTGTGAATGGGTTTTTCTATCTTAAAAATTACTCAGTCGCAGCTCGGAGTTAGGAAGTTGGCGGTGTGATACCCCCGTGCCTCGGAAAGCACGTAAAGCCGTTGGTCCTGCGCCTGATCTCTCTCCGGTCATGTCGGATTGCCGTCTCACCGGACTATGAGAGTGAAGGAACAGTGAGTGCACTTGTGTATTGCGCACACACTTGTGCACTATAATATCTCCTGCGCACCTGGCTGATCTCCGTTGAGATTATTTTTGTGAATTTTACTTCATACAGCAGTATTTTTGGTTTGGTTTTCAAAAGCTTCTCATTGGCAAAGATGTTTACAAATATTTATTAGACTACAATAGTAGTCTCTTTACGATAAAAAATCATATTTACCTACACAATTTGTTTTTGTCGTTCCTAACTGCCGGTATTTTAGACTTAAAAACTAAAACATCAACACCATCTATGTTCCAAACAAAGTTCATCAAACTATTGATAAATACACGAAATATAACAAAGCGGGCACCGTGTTAAATCGGTTTGGAACGTAACACTCTTATACAATCAAATTCTAATTACTTACTGGCTCCACTCTTGATATAGCTAAAATTTTAATACTTTGACGCTTTTGAATAATTAAATGCTAATTGTGTCCGAAGGTTGTCTGGAAGATATCACGGACAGCAATAAAATCGGCCAATTTTACCTCTGTGATCCTTTAATACCTCCCTGAAGTGGACTGCAGAGACTAATGTCCACAGGTTCAAAATCCAAGGGCACGCACCTCTGACTCTTCTAAAAAGTTATGTGTGTATTCTTTGGGAATTATGTCTTGCTTGTGAAGGAAAAGCATCGTGAGGAAATATACATATCTGAGTAGTTCTCTATAAGAATTTCGAAGGTATGTGAAGTCTACCAACCCGCACTAGGCCAGCGTGGTGGACTAAAGCCTGAACCCTCTCAGTAGTAGAGGAGGCCCGTGCTCAGCAGTGGGCAGTATATAATACAGGGCTGGTATGGTATGGATCCTATAAGCTTAGATTTACGTTCTATTTGTACGTCTACCTACTTTATGATGTACAGTCAGCAGCATAAATATCTGTACAAAATCAAAATTTAAAATCGCCTATATACGAATTAAGTTAAACTGAATTTTTTTTTCTTCGTTTGAAGTAAAGTAAATACCTTTTATTTTATTTTTGTGAAGAGAAAAATAAGATTAGTAAGAACACAAAAGTATGTAGGCAATTTGAAATTTTTAATTTGTTCATCTACTTGTGCTGCTGACTGTACAATAAATTATTTTCAGAAAAGTGGTAGGTCTCCCTTGGAAATTTCGGGCTGGCCTATGTTCAGCAGAGGACTCCCAAAGGCTGAATAAGAAGAAGAAGAGGGTCCCTTGCAAGAGTTCAGCTGGGTAGGCAATAATAAGGACATTGTAAACAATGTAATTACTGGATATTATGAGACTAAACGTCTTATATCTCAGGGTGGAGAGCGTAGTGGAGTGCCACGCAGTACTTTGTAATTAAAAGTTTATGGTCTTTCTTCTGTTAAGGGATGTCGTGTCTTTTACCATTTAACTTTTAGTCGCGGCTTCGCCCACGTGAAACAGTTTATTCGAAATAAGTCTCGCTATGTATATTCTTAAGATAAAAAGTAGCCTATGTCCTTCCCAGTTTTTCAAACTATTTCCACACCAAATTTCACAGTCAACCACTCGGTACTTTTTGAGCTTATTACGATCAGACGGACAGACGCGGCGGGGGACTTTATCTATACATTCTATACATTCTATGCATCTAAATAAAATTGGAGTGTCTGTTTGTAATATTGAAATAACCGTTTTTTACTACATGTATATGAATATATATACGGTACATACACCAAAATAACATTTTTTTCAATTTTTGTCTGTCTGTCTTTCTATCTGTCTGTTTGTTCCGGCTAATCTCTGAAATGGCTGGACCGATTTTGACGGGACTTTTATTGGCAGATAGCTGATGTAATAAGGAATAACTTAGGCTAATTTTTATCCCGGGAAAATATAAAGCGGGACTTTTATCCCGGGAAAACTCATTCACGCGGGCGGAGCCGCGGGCAACAGCTAGTGTATAATATGTAAGGTAAAAAAATGAAGTCGATTTCGAGACAACAGGTAAATCATAAGTTCACATATCAATTAAACCCAACAGTTATGTTTTATAACTTTCCCTCCACGTTTATTTGCATCTTTGTTTTTTTACTTTTTCAAACAATGCCGCAATCAGAATTCGTCATGAACTATCATCGGCTATTAGGAGTAAGTTTTGTCTTTTTTTACAAACGCTCTCGTCATGATTTTTGTGGCCTCGTTTCGTTTTTGACGGCATTCAAATTATGTAAGTTTTTATGTTATCTCCCACGATACATCCTTTTTAATAAATTAGTAATTTAAATACAAAAACAGAAAGAAGTTACAAAATTAAAGATTTTAGAAAAGATATTTTCTTTAGCACATAAGGAAAGTTCTAATAGTTAAAACTAAATCCCGGTTAGTTCACAAAATAACCACAATTAAATATTTTAGATGTTTTATTAGACGCTAATGTCTAAGCTAAATTAGTTTGTTATCTGTCTCTTTCACTCCTATGCGTTCTCGTATTAGTGTGAGTGAGAGGTGAAGCCATTACCGCGAACACGAGGTTTAAACGGTTTCACGAGGAATGGATAGCGATACGTAAAAAAATATACAGAGAATATTGGAAAAAAAAACGACAAACTAAAATTATATTAATCGTTTTATATTAATGTAAAAAACTATTCCTTAATTTAAAAATAGCTTGAAGATAATATTTCTGGTATGGAAGACTGAAAAGGAAAAAAATACGTAGCAGAAATAACATGCTGCAATTATTCAGAATAGTTGCATAAAAAATCATGCCAAAAAGCTAAGAAAACTAAAATACTCAAACAAACCAATAAACTACATTAACCATCCATTCCCCAACCGTGGAACCGGGACTCACCGAATCTCTTAACGTGAACGTCTCTATTGAACGATACTCGTGGTTTCTCTTTTATATCCTTTGGCTCAGTTTCGACTATAGCGCCATCTTCTGACGGCTTGGTGGCTTCATCAGTCATTGGGCAGACGAGGCAGTGACCACCCCTTAGCGTCAAGCCAGTTTTAACTTAACATCGATTACGGTTCTGTAAAAAGGTAGTTTCGACTCAATCGATTAATGAATCGATTTTTGGTCACATTTCAGATTACGAGTACGAAAATTAAATATTGATAGACATATTTTTTATTCACCCGGCATTTCAAAAATGGAATATGTTTTTTTTTCTATTTTTTTTGTGGGCCACTTTAGTTTCAATTTAGGCTATCGGTGACTTTAGCTGCATTGCAATGCGATTATGTGAGGTTAATCGATGCATGAATATCTTTCAGCCGGGTTGAGTCGATGCTGCATCATGTTTTTCTAAACATGATGCCTAATGAACGTTTTAAAAATATCCCGTCGTATCAAGCTCCTGAAATGCGTTAGAATCATCGATCGCCTTTCCTAAAAGCTTTATGTGGGCCTTACATACATCATAATATTACGTTTTCTAATTGTAAAACAAGACGAAAGGATTTTCATTTTATTTATACATACCTCCCCGCGTATTGCTCCAACATTGGTGTTTTTTGTTATAACACAAGCATAAACCTCAGCCGCATTCTGTTCCCGAAACCTGTAACAAATACAAAATCTTTTAAAGTAAGTGGGAGGAGCAAGTATAGTAAGCGCCGGGTCTACCCACAGTGGCATCCAGAAAGCACTATAATCTTCTGCGTAGTATTAAACTGGGCAATGCGCTTTGGCCGCAAGTAATTTTATTTCTAGACACATCTCAAATTAAAGAACGCACCAAACAACGAATTGCTGGTGGTAGGATAAATGATACAATGGCCCATGGAAGTGCAGTTGCGTAGCGTGGGTCCTGGCCGCCCGGGCGGACCCAAAATGTGCCGGCCCTAGGCACCAAAAAAGTCATTTCAACAAATAAGAGTCACGCGTGCACAACTGCCCCCCCCCCCCCCCCCCAGTCACAAAAAGTAAAAAAAAAAAAACTTTTATTTTACACATTTTGCCGTACCCGTAAAAAAACATAACTTTGATTTATATGAAAGAGGAGTGGTTCTCATATTTGCGTAATAGTGCCATATAATAATATCAAAACCTCTTTAACATAACAGCGCCACCTTATAAACACGTACATGATATTGGTCAATTGGAATCCTCTGAGAATCTCGCCTACGTTAGAGTCCAAACTCATTTGGCCATTCGATCGATTATGAAACAGATTGGTCAGTGGCTAATGGGCGGCTGGGCGAGTGGTCCGAGGCATGAGATGCAAGACAAATAGTAATTACTGTGAATCACGAGACATTATCTTGTGTCACAAATGTGACGAGCGCCGAGCATGCTATACTTTAAAGTAAAGTAAGTAAGTAAAGTTCTGTATGGTGTTGCTAATATTTATGGCCCGCTTATCATCAGGCCAGCCAGCGGCATGCTCGTCTCGTCATACAATTGCGATAAAAAAAATACAGCTATAGCTTTGACCATCGCTCACTTTATAGGCAGTAAATAAGTTGTGGACTGGAGTTCGAAAGTCTCCAAATTTGATTTTCTAGTCGGGCTACAGTTTTAACAAGATTTCCCCCACAGGGCCTTAGAAAGGGATAACAAGAGATGGTTGGCCGGAATTACTAAATTGTTTATGCAATACTTATGCTTGTAGTGGGCAGATAGTCAATTACAAAACAAGTATTAAGCGTAAAAATATAAATAATTAAACACCCTCTGTTATGTTTTAAAAAAAACGTAACTACACCGCTTTCGCCCATGTCTTGGTCATGGTTAAGTTTTCCCAATCGACATTTTGAAGAGCCGTTAAGATGTTAATGGCACCACTGCACATAATTTATTGTAAGCAACAATAATTATAACGAATCAAATGTATAGTTAGCACTTTATAATCAATGTTTTTTATTACAGTTAAATGAAGAGACTAGCATGCCGCTCGCCTGATGGTTAGCGATACGACCGCCCATAAACACTAGCAGCGCCGCACATAACTTTAAATTACAAAGTACTGTGCGGCACTCCGCTGTGTTCGTCACCCTGAGACATGACATGTTAAGTCTCATATTGCCCAGTAATTACGCTTGCTACCATACCATACCAGCCCTGTATTATATACTGCCCAATGCTTAGCACGGGCCTCCTATACAATTGAGAGGGTTTTAGGCCTTAGTTCACCACGCTCGCCCAGTGCGGGTTGGCAGACTTCACATACCTTCGAAATTCCTATAGAGAACTTCTCAGATATGTAGGTTTCCTCACGAAGGAACTACTAGACCGATTTTGAAAATTATTTCACTCTATTAGGAAGGTATTATAGTCTCTCTATTACTCTCAGTTAGTCACTCTATTAATAGGAAGGTATATTACTCCTGAGTGCTATAGCCTACTTTTTATCTCGGAAAAACTTTTCCACGCGGGCGGAGCCGCGCGCCAATAGTTTATAAAAATGACTTACTCACCAATATAATAATAATACCATGTATAATAACTCCCACTGCTGAGCACGGTCCTCCTCTACTAACGAGAGGGCCTTAGTTCACCACGCTGGGCTCGTGAGGGTTGGCAGATTTCATACATACATACATAGTATCACGCCTCTATCCCATAGGGGTAGGCAGAGACCAAGGATTGCAATTTTGCTCGATTCTGGCACACCACTTTCGCTTCCTCTACCTTCATCAATCTTTTCATGCACTCCCGCCGGTTCAGGGTACTTTTGACCTGGCCCTTAATTAGAATGTCAGATATCCGACATTCGAAAGTTCGGTGCGGTCGACCCCTGCCGGTCCTTCCATCCACACTCGCCTTATATATCCTCTTTGTCATTCTCCTATCTATCCTTTCCAAATGCAGATTTCATATACCTTCAAAATTCTTTTTGGAGTCTTTCCAGGTTTGTAGGTTTCCTTGTGATGTTTTCCTTTATCGTAATACGATAATTCGGCGCGCACAAAGCGTTTTGGTTGCAAATTTATAATGCACACGGCTAAAGAAAGAACTCTTTGTCTGAGCCTTTATTTCCCAATAATTATAACCTGGGCATCTCCAAGTTACGAGTGAATGGTATCTTCTAGGCAAGCGTGCTTCGCCGTAGAGAACATCGTCACTTATTTATCAGGCGAGATAGTGGGCAAACGCAATTGGTTAACATTACTCACATTATTTCGAATGGTCATTGATACGACAAAACCTACAGAATTTTCATCTCTACTGAGAGAGAGGGATACCCCTAAATTTTATTTCCCAGTATAAATAATAACTATCTATTTAGAGGTAACAACATGATTTAAAAGCAAGAAGTTATCTATCATAAATTTTCTAAGAAATCATAGATCCACGTACCAGGAACACATAAATCGCAAGGTGTTTGCGCAGAGGTCAACACCTTGAAGCGACGCTACCCACACGCTTACCACACACCACACAACTCCTACGGTTTATGCTATATTAGTAAAATTATTACAAAACACACGCTTCTTCGGAAGTTTTATACTTAATTAATTAATTTCTTAATGAAAATATTTCATTCAAGTTTGTAAAAAAGTATTTTAATAACCAATCTGATTAGTAGAGCCTTTTAAGTAACTTTTGTAATCATGGTTTAGGAAATCATAGTGAGGAAATTTGCATACTGAGCTCATTGATGTATTAAAACTGAGCTTAAGAGTTTTGAAGGTTTATGGTATTATTAATTATGCTTTATTTATTCTGTGTTAATTATACTGGCTAGATCTTTCAAACCAGAACACAGTGTAAGTAACTGCTTGGCGATAAAAGTACTCGACAACCCAGCCACTCTCATACGACCCTAGTACATACAGAACCAGTTCAAAAGAAATAGTTCAAAGAGCGAAATCCTAAACACACAAATCAAAGGGTTATTTAGATTAAAGAAAACTTACTTTAAAATGTTAATCATAATTGCTGAATTGGGCTTCGAGCCATAACTCATAAACGCACAGCGTCTTTACATTTAAAAAAACCATAACAAAACCTAATCATTTTGCTTTTTCTATGTTAGTATATTTTCCTTAATGGTACTGGTGGTAGGTCTCTCATATGTAAGATACCGTCTGGGTGGGTACCACCGCAATGTCTATTTCTACCGCCAAGCAGCAGTGTGCATGCACTGTTCTGTTTCGGTTTGAAGGACATTGTAGCCAGTGTAACTACAGGACATAGTGAGACTTAAAATCTTGTGTCTCAGGATGACGAGCGCAGTGGAATGCCACACAGTGCTTTGTAACTCAAGGTGCTGGATGGTGTTGCTACTGTTTATGGGTGGTCGTATCGCTTACCATCAGGCGAACGGCATGCTCGTTTCGACATTTAATGCCTAAAAAAAATCCTTACTTAATATAATAATAAATTTAGAAACTGTCATTTTTTTTATCCTGTAACCGAACATAAGCATAATATTAAAAAAATAACGAAAAGCAGCACTTATACACGCCCCTACGGTTATTGGTTTGAAGTTCGCGATATCATTCTGTGATTTGTTACATCTTTGCTTCTATTTCGTTAAACCTCTCTGTAGGTGATATAAGACTCTACAGTACAGTCGCAATCATATATAATGAATTCAAGAAAGAGATGAAAAAAGTCTCGTATTTATACTTGCTAATATAATATCTATACTTAATATATAAAGCTGAAGAGTTTGTTTGTTTGTTTGAACGTGCTAATCTCAGGAACTACTGGACCGATTTTGAAAATTCTTTCACTAATAGGAAGCTGCATTACTCCTGAGTGCTATAGGCTACTTTTTATCCCGGAAAAACTTTTTCACGCGGGCGGAGCCGCGCGCAAATGCTAGTTTACTATAAATACCGACTGCCTAGGTGGTGTAGTAGTTGTGTTACGGTACGACTACAATGCTGAGGTCTCTGGTTTGATTCCCGGGTCGGGCAAAGTGATATTGGGTTATTCTACTTAGTATCAACCCGGAGTCTGGAATTTGTGCCCGATATGGCGATAGGCTCGCCCCCATCACATCATGGGACGGAATACGCACGTCGAAAAGTGGGTTCATTAGTTGCGCCTCTGCCTACCCCTTTGGGGATAAAAGGCGTGAGTGTGTATGTGTGTGTGTGTGTGTGTTATCATATTAAACAGCTAATGTAAATAGTACTCATTTTATAACCATTATTTGGGAGCATAGATATAAGTGTGACTTTTGTATTTGGTCATTTAATACATTTATGTGACGAGTAGCACTTATCAAGCACACGGTAAAATCGATCCTAAATTAAGAAGTATTTCTGAAATATTCCTGAAATATTTTTGTAGACAAAATTGACACTCAATTTTTGTTGTTTAAGTATGTATGCGGTATTTTCATTACATTTATTGGCTATCTAAATGTTTACTCGTTAAAATAGTGTTATTATGACAAGGTATGGGAAACAATTTAATTCATAGCTGAACGAGGCATCCCGTATAATATGGTTCACTTCAGTGGTGGCCTAAGCCAGTTTGAGGCCCTGGGCGGGAGCAAAAAAGGTCCCTATTTTCAATAATTTTGTAAATGTTTAAGATGCTGTATGGTTTAACAGGGGAGGTATCAAATAAAACATCCTCAGCTAAACCACCGCGCGAGACCTCCCCTAAAGATTTCCAGACGGATCTGCCCAGCTCGCGACCCCTTAATGCCACCACTGTGACACAAATTCAAAATTAAACCGCAATTGACATACAAGCTACCTTTTATCCTCCGAAAATGTCAATGGGATTTTTATTCCCAGAAAAGACTTCAACGCGGGCGGATATTGGAGAACTAATTCATACTCCCAAACTAATAATATAATAACCTCCTCCTTTTGGATGTCGGTTAAAAAATACGAAAGTGTGTCTGGCTATTCGCTCTCACGTCTTAACCACTAAACTGTTTCTGATGAAATTTTGTGCCGAGATATACAATATTTTTTTTTATAAATCAAATTCCACGCATGCTTAGCTACGAGAAGCTAATTAGGTACATTCAAAACGTTATACCTTGATTGACTTGTGTTATTAAGTAAAAGTACTCAAACCTTTCCCTCGGTGTCGTAAATCGCATCTGCCTGCGCACGCCCGCTGGCCGAAACGCGCGGCCTTGGACTCCCTTATTTGCGCCGAGGAGTCGAACAACAATCGCGACGAAAAAAACTACTTACATACCGCGGGTGCATTTAGTAATACGCTGCGTAATGTTGGGCTTTGTAAGTACCTCCAATTATGTGATTTTATGGAGCAAAATTATGAAGCACAAAGAATATCGATTTTTTCATTTCGACATAAGTTGGTAACCGTCACTGCCATGAAATTTGTTCTTTAAATTAATCAAGCGACATCTAACTCTTACCATTATTAATTGTGCAGAAAAACGCATAAGCCGCCATGCATAATTCTAAGGTATGTATACCAAAAATAATTTAATTTCACTACACATAAAAAAAATAAAACACACAACAAACAATTCGATATTCAAAATTTAAAAATTCTTTGTATTTCACATATTTTTTTACCGGCTTACCTTTTCAGTCGATGGAAGCAAAAAGTAGTGCCGTCGTACAGCCGGGAACCAGCCCTTTGTATTAAAATTTGGAAGACGCTCTCCACATAACGAAACCATTTTGGGAACACTCATCATTATCTCGTACGCATAAAAATATTTTTTGAAAATATTCCAGACGGTATTAGTTTTTGTATGATCGTGGTTATGAAGATACAGAATAAAGAGGTAGGTAGTTAGGGTAGTCTCTGGAATGAATCTTTACCTTAGAATCTTTTAGACGATAAAAAACATTGTAAAAAATGACGTGTAAAAGTGCCCTTAGGGGCCTGATTACTTAATAAATGATTTGAATTTGAATGCTCAAATTAAAAACTTTTCAAAAATGGAACCACCAGATAATCTTGTCAATCACAAAATGTGGAAAGCTTTTTGCAAAATTCTTTTTTATGATACAAATTTAAAATGTTACTTATTCAATTTTTTAAAAATACAATAGCGTTTAAGTAAAGAAGTAAAAACTGTTATAAGTTTAACGACAAATCGGATAGTAGATAGTAGATCGACTGGTGGTAGGTCTCTCATTATGTAACAGGCCGTCTGGGTGGGTACCACCGCAATGTCTATTTCTACCGCCAAGCAACAGTGTGCATGCACTGTTGTGTTTCGGTTTGAAGGACATTGTAGCCAGTATAACTACTGGACATAATGAGACTTAACATCTTATGTCTCAGGATGACGAGCGCAGTGGAATGCCACACAGTACTTTGTAAGTCAAGGTGCTGGATGGTGTTGCTACTGTTTATGGGTGGTCGTATCGCTAACCATCAGGCGAGCGGCATGCACGTCTAATCATTCAATGCAATAAAAAAAAAACCCATCGATGAGGTCAAGTGACCCACCTGCTCGCTGCGTTCTACTTTAACTTTACGGCACTTAAGTTCCGAATTTGCATAATATTCTCAAATTACGTAAAAATCTCAAAGAACTGGTTACAACGTGTTTTAGCGATTCTACCATTCATTTAATTGACGTTCGACAAAAGAAGCGTTGCGAACGTAAAAACGTTTACAATACTTAGTTACATTCCTAAAAATATAACGAACAAGCTTTGCTCGCGACATCGCTCGCGTTTTCCTGGGGCGGTAATCTCGACATAAGTTACAGACCGTAGTCTTATCGTTCCATCGATGCGTAACTGTCAATTTGACCTAAATTTTGACAGTAAATGGTCGGTATAATGGCTTCCGTAGCTTTACAATCAGCCCTGTATTATATACTGTCCACTGCTGAGCGCAGGCCTCCTCTACTACAGACAGGGGGTCAGGCTTTAGTCCACCACGTTGGCCTACTGCGGGTTGGCAGACTTCACATACCCTCGAGATTCATATGGAGAATTCTCAGGTATGTAGGTTTCCTCACGATGTTTTCCTTCACCGTTAAAGTGAACTATAATTATTGATAAACAATACACACGTAACTTGGAAAAGTCAGAGGTGTGTGCCTTGGGTTTTGAACCTCCGGACATTGTCTCGGCAGACAGTTCCATTCCCAACTAGGCTATCGTCCACTTCGTCCGTAGCATTTACAATAGTTAACTTACGTCAGAGCGATCTTCAAATAAAGATTTCTCTGAAGCACGTTCTTGGGGTACATTATTACATATTGTCACATGGCCTTGGAGCGCATTATTAGCAATTGATATACTAAACATCGAAACCGTTTTTTTATACTATTTTATTACGTCCACCAATGGTTTAACATTATTACGTACATTATGTTATAGTTTAACATAGTATTAAACTAAATATGACAAACCAACTTATAACTTACTAGATTTCTGCTCGGGATAAAAATATTTTCCCGGGATAAAAAGTAGCCTATGTGTTAGTCCAGGACATGATCTACCCGTGTGCCAAATTTCATCGAAATCCGTTCAGTAGTTTTTGAGTTTATTCGTTGCAAACATACTTACATACAAATCTTTCCTCGTTATAATATTAGTATAGAATTGACCTTAAACTCAGCAAGGTTTAGTGACATCATGCGCATTTTCCCAAACATGGCACGACCGATGACTGGGTCACATTTAGCGAGGAAAATGATTGCACATGACTTTGAAGTAATATGATTAAATTCATGAGAAATGAAGTAATCGCCTCATCACACCACGTTTTGTCTTGATTATTCCGTAAATATCTGCCACAACACATACTGCGAGCAACGACTAATACAACAAATAGGTACTACTCTTATATCTTCTATATATCTATACTAATTTTATAAAGAGGAAAGATTTGATTGTTTGTATGTATTGAATAGGCTCCGAAACTACTGGACCAATTTTAAAAAATCTTTCACCAATATAAAGCTACATTATCAGCGAGTAACATCAGCTACTTTTTATCCCGGGGAAATATAAAGCGGGACTTTTATCCCAGAAAAACTGAATCAGCCGGGCGGAGCGCAAGCAAACGTGTAGTATGAAAATAAATGTGTGTATGTACTATGTATGTTCCCACTAGACTCCAGAACGCCTGAAGCGTTTTAATGATTTTTTAGGTTATATTCAGATTACCCACCTAAAGTCACCTGGCTATAAATAATTAGTGCTACCCGTGGAAAGCCAGAGTGGGTCGCTAGTAATATTATAAATACGAAATGACTTCCTCGGTGGCGTAGTTGTATTGCGTACGCGTTACGAGTACGATTTGCGCGCTGAGGTCCTGGGTTCGAATCCTGGGTCGGGCCAAAAAAAGCATTGTGACTGGGTTTTTCCATCTTAAAAATTACTCAGTCGCAGCTCGGAGTCAGGAAGTTGGCGGTGTGATATCCCCGTGCCTCGGAAAGCACGTAAAGCCGTTGGTCCTGCGCCTGATCTCTCTCCGGTCATGTCGGATTGCCGTCTCACCGGACTATGACAGTGAAGGAATAGTGAGTGCACTTGTGTATTGCGCACACACCTGTGCACTATAAAATCTCCTGCGCACCTGGCTGATCTCCGTTGTGATTGGCCGCCGTAGCCGAAATCGGCTAGGAAGGGATTATTATTATTAAATACGAAAGATCATGAAGATGTTTGAGTATTAAGAAATCGCAAAAAAGATTTTGAATGTTTTCCTTTAGCCCGAAAAAGTGCAGAAAAGTCCCGAACGACTTAAATCTCGGGAAAAAGAACAAGTCAACAACATCAGTGCCCCAGCATGAATATTTGCGTAATAGTATTCATTGTTATAGTTTATTGAAATATTGAAATAAAACTATTTTGCGGATTTTATCGCGGTTTTTTAATTAATATTTTCTCCCGACGTTTCGAAGCAGCACTTCGTGGTCACGGGGCGGACTGAGGTGTTGGTGGTCCGAAAAGTTAATGTTACAATATCTATCTTCATTTTTTAATTATACATTTTTAAAAAATTTGTTGTTAATGACGGTCCGATCTACGCAGAAAGAGCTCACAGTGTCGTGAGGTCTGGCAGTTGGTCTTTTGGGGTCCGATTTAATAAGATGTATAACTGGATCCCAGGCTTGTGCAAGTTTCCACCCATCTTCTCTATTGAAATTTGGATGTTTTTTTAATTTCAATAGCCTCGCGAATCATCCAAGGTAGGAATCGGTGTTCTTTGGCAAGGATTTGTGGTTTCTCAAATCTAAGGTAATGCTTGAAGCCTTGTTCTGAATGTTCAGCAACTGCAGACTTCGTAGAGCGTCGGTGTTTCACGTCAGCTATATGTTCTTTTACGCGGGTCCCTACATTTCTTTTTGTTTGGCCGATATAAGAGAGGCCACAGTTACAATCAATCTTGTATACGCCTGGTTTTTGTAGAGGTATATGGCACTTGACAGGTGGTAAAAATTGACTAATCTTGTTATAGTTTAGTAAACGTATTTTTTTATGTTAATTCGAACTGCGCTGCCCGAGTGAATTTGTAACTAAAATACGGCAGCATCAGCGATGTTGTCACGCGACAGCATAAACACTGGCCTCGTGTAAACTTCGAATAGTAATTTATGTAACCATGGCAATAGTTAACTCAAAATATATGGGAATTGTACAGTACGAATGTCTTTGACATATTGTCAAACGGCTACAGTGAAATACTAAAGAGTTACCTTACTATTCATGCTATGGCTACTAAGAGACGTTTATTCTAAACGAAAAGATAACAAGAAGCATGTTTTATATATTTCCTCGTGACGGGCGTCGGAAACGCTCCGACCCCCAAAAACGAATGCTGAATATAAAACAGCCACTGAATAGTTTTTGTTTAGTGCAACATTTGCTGTATTTATTGGAGTATGCAAATTATTTTTTATGTCATGTAGGCATCGGTGTATGGGTTTTTTTAATACATCAATGCATGTAGATGATTTTTTTATTGACCGGGAAATGAATATACGATATTCACATTAAAACCCACACTACTGCCTCCGTGGCGTAGATTTATTTCAGTACGACTGCAATGCTGAGGGCTCGGGTTTGATTCCTGGGTCAGGCAAAGTAATATTGGGTTTTTCTACTTACACGTCTTCGTTTATAAAATAAACAATTACCTACTATTACATTATTATCAATAAAATATAAGCACTGGCCGATTTATACTGCAATTGCCAACAGTATAGCTCTTTAAACCTGTAACACGTCTGCGCATCCCCTTTAGCATAAATCAGCGCGCGCAAAAAGCGAAAGTACTGAAAGTACAATAGCCCATTGCCCTAAGGACGCGGTCACCTTGCCCAAATTGCGGTGAGTCACCCAAACGACTTGTTTTTGTTGCTTCGACGAAAGGGGAAGACTTGTTTACTTTTTTCGTCATTATTTGGAGACCATTCCGGTTTGATTGTTCTTTGGTTTAATGTTGAGATTTTATGGTGCGGAGTTTCTGTTTAGGTCCTGTACACTCAGAGGTTTAAAAATTGAATAAAGTAATTCCAAAAGTAAAACATATTATATTTATTGCATGTTTGGCACACAAATAAACCAAATCCTTAATAAAATATGTTCTTTATCCCAAAAATACGAGAAGAACCTGTTACTATTATGGGGCTCCTTTTTCCGCACTTAACCCGTAGAAAGTCGGGCCGTTGTGCGTACGGGAAGAACCTAGTATTACTTTAAAGAGCGGCCAGAAGATATTATCGACCAGAGGATAAATATTCTTAACTGTAAATAAGTAGTCTCTTGTCACGTGTCTCATGACGTCACTATGCGTTGCCATTTACATTGCTTGACAACTGCCATTTTGAATCAACAGAAGTAATTACATACTAGATTTACGATAGAATGATTGAACGAATGACTGAACGAACAAATAGTTCGGCGTCATTGTTTCCGAACAATGTATGATTAATTCTTTATGAATGTGAATTGATTTATTTCGATGTTATCTCGGAGTATAGCATTACAGAATAAGTACTGTTGTTTTTGTCATGATCTGTATTATAAAAAAACTAGGTGTTTCTAGCGGCGTCGTCTGCGTGAAAAATCTTACTCGAAATAGTCCCACGTTTTTTTTATACGTACATGGCAAAATGATCCCATTATAGGTCTGATAAGTGGAGAGGGGTCCAGATAGAGTGTGACCGACAAGCGATGATTATGCCGGCCTGTTTGAACCGGATATGCACAGGCTGATCCCGGAACGCGGCACTCTTACGAGGGCCATTATGGCAGGTTTTAACACCTTACGGTGCTCGCTATCCGTGCGGATATGAAATACACTACCACTAGTTTTCCGGGATCATCATCATCATCAGCCACATGATGTCCACTGCTGAACATAGGCCTCCCCAAAGATTTCCAGACGGACCAGTCAAAAGCGGCCTGCATCCAGCGTGTTCATCCGACCTTTATCAAGTCGTCTGTCCACCTTGTTTTCCCGGATAAAACCTATATAATATTAATCCTAAGTATATTGTTTCTGTTTGTAAAATATTATGTAATCTTCAGCAATTTGTTTTCTTAACAGTCATCACAAACACACACTCACGCCTTTATCCCCGAAGGTGTAGGCAGAGGCGCAACTAGTCCACCTACTTATCGCCGTGCGTATTTTGTTCCATGATGTAATAGTGGGCGATTTTGTCGATGTCGTATATCGGGCACTAATTTCAGATTCCGGGCTATAATGAATAGGAAAACCTAATATTACTTTACCCGACCCGGAAATCTAACCCGAGACCTCAGCTTTGCAGTCGTACCCTAATATATCTACGACATCGAGGCAGTCATCACAAACACAAACTGGCAATATAACAATTAAGCATATTTTTTATAAATTAATGAATAACTGCACATTTTCCCAGTAGGTCATGACCACACAGGTGCCGGTGTTTAGCTAGAGCCCGTGACGAATGGAACAAATACCCTCCATGCACGTGGGCATCAGGTTTTCTGGGTTTTGTAGAGGACGTACTCAGAATTTGGGGGAGGGGTTAAAAAAAATTGTGTAATGTGATGGCAGTTATGTCCAGCGTCTCAGAATATTACAATTATTATTTATTCATTTTAACCTGAGTTATAGTTGTTCTGAAATAAAAGTTCTTAATCAAATAGAAATAGACTCCATATTTTAACTCTTGTCAACTTTATAGCAGTTTTTATCAGAATTCTCTTAAATTTACTCGGCCATACAAACTCACCATACCATAACATACCATACCAGTCCTGTATTATAATACTGCCCACTGCTGAGCACAAACTCACTACATATGCTAAAAACTCTTAAACATTCGTATAAAGTGTAGAAATAATTAATAAATAAAAGTCACGCCTGAGGGTCAAACCCACGTTCGTCCCCAAATACGTCAATGGCTTTGAATTTTTTATTTATTTGCATAAAGTTCTTAGAAGGACGATTGAGTCGCGTGATGGAAATAATTTGAACAAACATTGATTCGTTAGTTTATGATTATGTAGGTGTTATTATGAGAAATGACATTTTCTTTGAAACTTTACGTAATTAGATATGATTGGGAATGTTTTCTTTGAAACTGTACATACTTATTACGTATGATTACTAGATGTTCTTCCAATTATCGTAATCGAACTCCAGTATGCTTTTTCAATAACATATCAGCAATTTTCCCTTTACAGAGGTAGGTAGAGAATAGAGATGTAACACATTCACATAACACCAGCTATGTAAGAGGAATAAGTAATAGGAATAACTTCTTATTCGACATTTTAATTTTTTACATTTTAATTTACTTTCTTACTGGTAGTAGGTCTCTCATATGTAAAAGACCGTCTGGGTGGGTACCATCGCAATGTCTATTTCTACCGCGAAGCAGCAGTGTGCATGCACTGCTGTGTTTAGGTTTGAAGGACATTGTAGCCAGCGTAACTGGACATAGTGAGACTTAACATCTTATGTCTCAGGATGACGAGAGCAGTGGAATGCCACATAGTACCTTGTAACTTAAGGTGCTGAATGGTATTGCTACTGTTTATGGGTGGTCGTATCGCTTACCATCAGGCGAACGGCATGCTCGACTCGTCATTCAATGCAATAAAAAAAACCTCCTTCTTTCACTCTTCTCCTCCGTCTTTTAATTCACAGCATATATGGACCCCATGGTCCATCAGAGATCAACATCATCAGCCACTTGAAGTCCACTGCTGAGCATAGTCCCTTAAAGATTTCCAAACGGACCTGTCAGAAGCGCCCTGCATCCAGCATGTTCCTGCTTTATCACGTCGCCTCTCCACCTTGGGTTTGGAGGCACAGGGTTCGAATCCCAGGTCGAAAAATCGAGGCTGAAACTCCCAGAAGAAGACGGTTCTAAGCGCAAAACAACCCGTTACTCATCCTACTAATATTATAAACGCGAAAGTTTGTAAGTATGGATGTATGGATGTCTGGATGTATGGATGTATGGATGTTTGTTACTCTTTCACGCATAAACTACTGAACGGATTTCGGTGAAATTTGGCACACGGGTAGATTATGTCCTGGATTAACACATAGGCTACTTTATATCCCGGGAAAATATAAAGCGGGACTTTTATCCCGGGAAAACTCAATTACGTGGGTGGAGCTGCGGGCAAAAGCTCGTATTAGAATAATTCTGTTGTGAGTTGTGACCGTTACTATATAAAAAAGTATATTCTGAGTTTTGACATCATTAAAGTGGATTAAGGGTAAAAAATAGAAGATTCTACATAAACATAAAAATTCTGTTAACTTCTAAGAAACAAGATGTTTCTAATAAATTAATTATAATATATTCAGGCATTGAGCCAAGAGTGTCGCATTTCCTTTGAATACACAACGGTTCTCGTGGGGCACTGGGTCACGTAGTGGCTCTATCGTATCTTCAGTGATTGCTGCCAAATTACTATCATTCAATCAATCATCCAGTTCAATGATAAGTGGTCTGTTTGTGTTGTTAAATTTCCCCAATCTGTATGTGTCTTCGATGTAGTAGCTAAGATCAATGTACAATATGTTGTGGAATAAGTCGATGACTCTGTTGTCTAAGTCATTTTGCGATTCTTTATAGTAATCAGCGAAGCCATAGAGGGCGATTTTTTTTGAGTTGTTTGAAGGGGTGTAATGGATGTTTGTAAATTTGTTTTTCATCTCATTAATTTCATTACTTAGCTTCACTTTTTCAGTTTTTAGATTTTCGATTTCTTTTGTTAGTTTTTCAATGTTCGATTTTGTCTCTTTATTTTGTTTACATAGTATGAGGTTTTTAGATATAAGTTCTTCCCTTAATTTTAAAATTGCACTATTAATCTCTGTTTGTATTGTGTTTTTTATTTCTGTAATAATAGATATGTTTTTGTCTTTTAAATGCATAATAATTAATTCACTCAAGTTTTCCAATGCGGTTTTAGGCTCTGTGTCTATGCCTATGAGATCTTCATTGCTTTCGTTATAGATGGTATCTCCAGACATGCTCATATTTTCAGTTGATGCTGTGTACCGTTGTGAATTCAGTGTTCGTTGTCGTTCTTCGAATTATGTGCCCTGCCCACTGCCACTTCAGCTTGCTAATCCGCTGGGCTATGTCAGTGACTTTCGTTCTTCTAGAGATCTCCTCATTACTGATTCGATCGCGTAGAGTCGCTATTCAGGCGAATACAAATATATCCTAGCACAAGCTATTAATTAATGCTAAAGCAATGTGTAAAGCGTAGCACTACCACCTAAAAATACCTTCCTTACTTGCTATAGTAAATGAATACAAATAAGGTACGTAAGGGAGTATTTTAAACAAAGGCTGCCACATTCTAAACAAAACAAATGCCTTTGAACAGTCTAGTTGACATTAGCTCGTCTAAAATCAACGATGACACGTCGCAGCCGGCCAAACCGGTCCGAGATAATTCGCTGCTGTTTCCTCGTCGAGTAACATAAATCCTAATGATGTTCGTGGTTTCGTGATATATGAAACGAGACGTGAAATATACCTAGTATAGTATGTAGTCTATAGTATGTTGGGATAAGTAAGTAGGACAAATATTGACTGACAAATACGGACTGGGTAAATTAGTTACATCTCTGCCAACCCGTGATAAGGAAACATCTATGTTAACAATACATATATATACGATCGCAACATTCGCGGGTCATTTACTGTTATTTATTGTATAACTAGCTGACCCGGCGAACTCTGTTCCGCCTTAGAGGCAATAAATAAGCAGATTTTGGATTTAATTAAGTAATTTTTTTTTTAATACAAATAAAAAAAAGTATTTTCATGATTCTTTATTTTTTTTTAAATATATTAAGTACCAGGACATCATAAAACACAACAACTCACAGAAAACCATTTTTCGGGATAAAAGTCCCGGTTTATATTTTCCCGGGATAAAAAGTATCCTATGACCGTCTCCCGTTTCTAAGGTACCTCCTCACCAACTTTCAGCCAAGTCGGTTAAGCCGTTCTTGAGTTATAAATAGTGTAACTAACACGACTTTCTTTTATAAATATAGATAAAGAAAAATATATTCATAAAACCAAAACTCGATCCAAATCGGAACAGTAGTTTTTGAGAAAATCTCAAACATACACACATAACATACATACATACATACGTACAGGTGGATACAGAACCTCAATTTTTAAAGTCGTTTAAAAAGGCGTGATGCTATACCTCCTCGAGGGTGAATGCATTATGCATGTATGCATGAACGGATACAGCAAAAGTAAAGATATAAGTGAAGGCAACTGTTGGTCACTCGGCCTTGCGACGCGCGCCGGTCTAAATACACATAATGTTTTTATATTTGTTTTTAAACAAAGGAAAATAGTTCGCTATTTCATGTTTGTGGGCTGTCAAATAAGGAATTAGGTCACCTGATGCTATCATATTCATATAATACTAGAATTTAGGCAGTGTCGGACCTGATGATAAATTGGATTATGTAGCAGCTTAAAACAAAATTCAGCATTTTATGCACTTCACGCCTTTTATTCCAGAAGGGGTTGCCAGAGGTGCAACTAGGGCACTCATGTTTCGTCACGTGTGTGTGTTATGACAGGGGGATATTTACCATACCATACCATACCAGCCCTGTATTATATACTACCCACTGCTGAGCACGGGCCTCCTCTACTACTGAGAGGTAAGGCCTTAGTCCACCACGCTGGCCTAGTGTGGGTTGGCAGACTTCACATACCTTCGAAATTCAGAGGACTTTTCAGGTATGCAGGTTTCCTCACGATGTTTTCCTTCACCGTTAAAGTGAGCGATAATTCACAAAGATATTTAAGATTTCATAAATGTTATTATTATATATTGGTGTGTGAACGTTGTTTTGATTATTTTTAGTTTATTAAATACCTCTTAAAACAAGACATTAACGTCATTTTTATTTTCAACTTCCTTTTTTAATATTGAAGGAAAACGTCAAGAGTCTTGCATCAGAGTTAATCTGAGATATGCTTAAGAATGTTGACTGCCTCGGTGGCGCAGTTGTATTACGGTACGAGTGCTGAGGTCTCGGGTTTGATCCCGGGTCGGGCAAAGTGATACATATTGGATTTTTCTATTCAGCATCAGCCCGGAGTTTGGAATTTGTGCCCGATATGGCGATAGGCTCGCTCTCTATCAGATGGGACGGAATACGCACGGCGAAAAGTGGATGCACTAGTTGTGCGTCTGCCTACCCTTTCAGGGATAAAAAGCATGTGTATGTGTGTGTGTCTGTGTGTGTTTTCTGTTAGAGTTAATGATTGTGGAAAGGCATCGTTGCTTCTGCCCCAGTACCTACTTACTTTAACAATCAGTCTAACACGCTATTTTGCCACGCTAAGAACCGATCAAATGTAAACTAACCCAAAAACTTCTAACCACGTTCACTTAATGTCGTTGTAAATCACCGAACCTTAATTACAGCTCGAACGAAACTGGAGCAAAAAGGCAATCGCTGTACCCAACGCAGGGTAATAACAGTACGGGGCCGAAAGCAGGCGTTTATGCACGCGAAGTTTTTTTATACCATATGCGTGAAAGACTGAGACTGCATAGGTGGCGTAGTTGTATTGTAGGACTGCGGTGCTGAGGTCTCGGGTTCGATTCCCGGGTCGGGTAAAGTGATATTGGACTTTTCTACTCAATATCAGCCCGGAGTCTGGAAATGTGCCATCTATTTCATGGGATGGGGGACCTAACGGTGAAATGTGGGTATGATACACCTCAGCCTACCCCTGAAAAGGTAAAAAGGCGTGATGCTATGTATGTATGTATGTCTGAAATCGAACTGGCCAGTTATACTGTCAAATGACTGATCATAGAAAAAAATCTTGATCAAAACACTGGACCTAATGGCAAGTACAGAAGAGTGCAATTTATCGCAGCAAACTGAAAGACCTAATATTAAAAGTCATACTGCACTTATCCACGATAAAAAATAGCTACCTATCGCTAACGGACTTGGTTTTTCTGTGCAAAATTTGATCCAAATCCTTACAGCACTGTTTTAGAGAACATTCAAACTGCTTTTACCTCCCATTGTTCATACGGAACAAAACAGCAGTCATTTACCGAAATTTCCTGTGAGACAGCGATAATACCTAGATAATCATAGTTTCTTAATTCTGTAGACAATTGTGTCTACAGTTCTTTTTAAGAAAAGAAACCAACATTTTAAGAAAAGAATCTTAAGACTTCACATATCCAAATTCAAATCATTTATTAAGTAATTAGGGCACTTTTACACGTCATTTTTTACAATGTTTTTTATCGTCTAAAAGATTCTACCAGTGATAAATATTCTAAAGATTCTATCCTATTTCATGAACCGATTTCTTTCTATTTATATTCAAGAAGATCATGTATGCATCTTCAAATATGATAACCTTCATAAAACCAGTATTATTTTATCTTTATCCAGATAATTTATTAGAATATAATAAGACTGTTTATTAATATATTATACTGATGAAGGTGAAGGAAAACAGGTTATGCAGCCAAGCTACTGAGACATAACTTAGTGTGTAGGGAACTTTAAAACATAGATCTATGACACCCGTATTTACAAACAACACTATTTGGACGCACAGTGCGCCCAAACGCATAGTGGCGGCAGTTTCGTGGTTTTCTTTGCTTCTTGTTCAGCTTTGTTTATATGACAGCCAATAGAAGTAAAATTGTATCTCAATATTAGCCAATTACAGCACCCCTATGCCTACACTGCGAAGGTTGCCGAAAGAACTGAGAAACAAACATATTTTTACAACATTACTTTGTACTTAGCGAAGTAACGTTTGTGAATACCAGCGACCATATAACCTCGGACCTAAGCGTAATATATTCTGGTAGTTATATGAGAAGTAAACAGCCGGAGAAAAAAAAAAACTTCTCAACTCTTAAAAACCCCAATTTTATTGTGAGGCGCTATTACAAAATAACTAAATACGGTCCTGCTCTACCAAACCACTCCACTTTTATCATAGCTAAGCCAGGAAGTGTAGAGAAGGACACGAGAACCGGTCGCTTGTATTTACTATATAGGTCATAATATCGTAATTTAAATTTGGATTGGTTGTATTGCATACGCGATACGACTGTTAATTCTATGATTTGATCATCGAGTAGGCTGAGCGCGCATCGCGGGCACTATGGCATTTCTATACTAGGAAAAGTATTTTACATGGGCAAAGCGGCATGCTTAGCAGGTATATTTATATAATAATACCAGCTCTATTATGTACTGCCTACTGCTGAGCACGGGCCTTCTCTGCTGAGGGGTTTTTTTTTTTTAGGTAGGCGATCCTGCAGTCAACACCGGGGGAAACCTGCGAATGGGATACTGGAGTCCCCCGGCTTGACGACTGCAGGGGCCTGGAGGGGACGTGGGAGAGGAATATGGAAGGAAAGGTGGGGGACGGGAGGAAGGTTCCCGGGATGGGCGGCGGAAAGAGAGGGTGCCAGGAAATGTTCGCGGGGCCTTTTAGGCCTCAATGTGTTTTACAACCAAGAGGTATACACACTGAACTGTGTGCCTCGGCCCGCGACTAATGTCCCCCCGCGCATGGGCGTGCATTCGGTGTGAAGACCCAGAGCACAAGAATTGCCTCGGGGGGCTACTGAGAGGGGTTAGGCCTTAGTCGACCACGTTGGCTTAGTGCGGGTTGGCAGACTTCACATACCCTCGAGATTCTTATGGAGAATTCTCAGGTATGTAGGTTTCCTCACGATGTTTTCCTTCACCATTGAAGTGAACGATAATTGATAAACAATACACACGTAACTTCGTAAAGTCAAAGGTGTGTGCCTTGGGTTTTGAACCTCCGGACATAATTTCCTTCGAAATAATTTTAGAGAATTCTCTGGGATGTTGATTTCCTTACGATGTTTTTCCTTCACAGCTAAGCGAACGATAATTGATACACAATACATATAACTACTTGACACAATGAGACTTAAAATCTTATGTCTCAGGATGACGAGCGCAGTGGAATGCCACACAGTACTTTGTAACTCAAGATGTTGTATGGTCTTACTACTGTTTATGGGCGGTCATATGGCTTACGATCAGGCGAACCGCATGCTCATTTCGTCATTCAATATGTGACGTCTGGGCGTGTGTGTACAAATAAAACACGGCCAGGTTAGTCAGCATAAAAAAAAAAAAACATTTAATATCAACACGAAATTATAATTTAAGTGGTTCCTAAAATGCCCGTCACTTTCCACTTCCTAGCGGGTGCGCAAGTACTCTCCTGGCAGTAGGCCGTAATGTCTGCTCGGCTTCAGTGAATCTCCTTAGGGAAGACAGCTGACGTCCAGAGATTCGGAAGCTGATGTCTGGAACCTCGAAAGCCGGATGTACGGGACCAGGAGAGAGAAGAGGTGAACCCGAACCTTGCACCCCAAATGGGGGTTTCTATTATGCGTAGGCAAATATAATAAAATTAATTTTATAATGATTGGGATGTGTCCCAATAGTTTAACGGTCACTGATGAATGACGTAGCAACGCACGTAACGGCAGAACAAGATCGATGAGCGACGTGCGTATGCTTCGATGACTACCGTAGGTCTGACCGGGGCGGGGGAACGAGAGACGGCAGCTCGGCTTTTGCGTCGGGCGAGTTCGGATTGGAACCGTTAGAAACGAACCATAGCCGACGCAGAGACCGGTATTGCCGCGTTCAATTGCGTATGATCATAAACTATAGGTTATTCTTTCTATTCCTTTTTTTTTTTATCTTACTAATTATCAATATTCTTTTTAATTAATTTATTTATTAATTCTATGGAAATGATTTTATTAAACGATTATTAAAATTAAATTGAAATGTAACGTTACTACGTTACAATACCCCCCGCCATAGAAAAGGATTTTTGTTTCTAAAAAAAAAAATCCGTATAACTCGAAAGGTAGTCAGTGTTCTTAAGCAGCTACTTGTTTATACCGACCAACTTCAAATCTTTTATGTGCCAAGTGCCTAATGCTTTGCCGAACATGTCCTGTAATACATATACAAGAGGCGATTTTTTAGCGATGATTTTAGCCTTAATAAATTTCGGTGCTAGTTTTTTCGAAAATTTGTTCCCTTTATCGCTCAAAAAATAAGCCCGCTTCATGACTATGTCGCCGACATTAAATTCTGCAAACTTACGTCGTAAATTGTACTGAGATGAGTTTTTTACATGTGCTTGCCAAAGTTTTGACTGCACCTTATCAAATATAGATGATAGGCAACCTAGGTTTTCAGCATAGGCATCACGTGGTAAGAATATAATCTCATCAGTATTCTCATTATCAATGTAATGACTACCGCAAGTGACAAGTTCACGTCCAAATACAAGAAACGCTGGTGTATATCCTGTAGCTTCGTTGACTGAATTGTTGATCGCGAATTGAACTTTTGGAATAAACGAATCCCATGAGCGATGGTCATTGTCAACATAAGTAGCCAAGCACGTTATTATTGTTTTATTGTAACGTTCCACTAAATTTACTTGCGGAGTATACTTAGGAGTATAATGGACATTAGGGATGCTGTATTTCTTAAAAAAACCGTCCGTTATTTTGCCAGTAAATTGTGTACCATTATCCATTAATACGGTCTGGGGTATGCCGTGTATAAGAAACACTGACTCTTCTAAGATCTTTGTGATAATGTCCGAAGTTGCCTTTTTAATGGGGAAAATTAAGCAAAATTTGGAAAAACAGCACGTTATAACTAGTATGTAGTTATTTTGTTTTTTTGTTGTAGGAAGAGGTCCCATAAGATCAATAGATAACGTTTGAAAAGGTCGTGAACAGTGCTTAGGACGACCCATCTCCCCCAATAGTTGGTGATTTTGTGACTTGTAAGCTAAACACTTCTCGCATTTTCCAATAAAGTTCACAACATCTTGATACATTCCTGGCCAGAAATAGCGTAATGCCAGGCGTCTGTAAGTTTTAAATATTCCCATATGACCAGCAGTAGGCTCAGAATGATTTTCAAAAATAATCTTCTCGCGTAATTCTTTAGGAGCTACTTCCTTCCAAGAAAACTCCGAAGTTAACTCGTGTTTGTTTCTGGATAGCCTAAACAACGTGTTGTTTTTTATTAAAAAATTTGGAAATTTTCCAGGATCGCTAGCAGAACCAGAATAAATATTTTTGTACCAAGAATCGCTGGTCTTTAAGTAACTGTCGGAAGTGCTTATGGAACTCACCTGAACGCTACGAGAAAGGGCATCAGGTATTATATTATCGACACCGCGGCGGTGCTTAATTAAAAAATTAAATGCTGATAATCGTACTCCCCAACGAGCTAAACGGCCAGTAGGGTTTGAGATCGACAAAAACCATTTTAACGCACTATGGTCAGTATAGACGGTAAATGCCTGACCATTCTCAATGTAACATCTCCAGTGCTCGAGCGCGGTTACGACAGCTAAAGTCTCGCGTTCCGTGATGCTGTAGTTTCTTTCAGGTGCCGACAATGACTTGCTCATATAGGCAATCGGATGTTCCTTACCATCAATTGTCTGTGTCAGCATCGCACCTATACCGTAATTACTAGCATCCGTGTGGACCTCAAAAGGCTTAGAATAATCTGGACAAGCCAATACTGGGGCACAGACCAGACACTCCTTAAGTTTTTTAAAGGCAAGATCTGCCTCTGAAGTCCACTTAAAAGAAGGAGCATTTTTTTTGGTGGAAGTTAATTGGTTTAAAGGGCCGGCTATGGTACTGAAGTTAGGAACGAAACGTCGATACCATGTCGCAGTCCCCAGGAACCGTTTCAGGTCTTTCCGGCAAGCGGGTGTTGGATAATTTAAAATAGCATCAACTTTTTCTGGATCGGTATGCAACCCAGAACTGTCGACAACGTAGCCCAAGTATTTGAGACTAGGTTTAAAAAATTTACATTTTTCAAGATTGACTGTTAAGTTTGCGTGTTCAAGTTTTTTAAGGACACGTAGAAGTAAGTCCACGTGATCTTTAAAATCGGAAGAAACGATGATAATGTCATCCAGATATGCAAAAACCTTATTATCGAATTCGCCGAATAACAAATCCACAAGCCTTTGTTGTGTGGCCGGTGCGTTAGTTAAACCAAACGCCATCCGCTTAAATCGACAGGTACCCCGACCAGGAACATAGAATGCCGTTTTATCGCGATCTTCCTCTGCAATCGGAATTTGCCAAAACGCTTTAGATAAGTCTATACTACTAAGGAAGCGAGCATCTCTTAAATTATCGAGAATCTCTGAAATGTAGGGTAGATTATATGCGTCGCGTTTGGTGATCGAATTAACTTTCCGACTGTCAAGGCAAAATCTGGGTTGACCGTTCTTTTTTGTCACGAGCAAAACAGGAGACGACCATGCGCTTTCACAGGGTTCGATGACATCCAGGGATAGCATTTCGTCAACCTGCTCGACTAGAATGCGTTGTTTTTCAGGAGATAGGCGATAGTAGCGTTGACGTATTGGTTTATGGTCCCCTGTATCAATATGATGAGTTATAAGTTTAGTGATCCCAAGACCCTTATTTTGTGCAGATATTTCTTCATATTTTTTAATAACGTCATCCGCGAGCGATTTATGATGATCGTCTAAATTTAAATAACCTTGTACGAAGGTTTTACGTGAAGTGTCTAAATTTTCTTTTTCCTTGTCCTTGTTAGAGATAACAATGCTGTTTATGTATTTTGGACACAACCGGAATTTACGCCAGAAGTCAATCCCTAAGATTAGATTCGGCTTAATATCTGGCACTACAATAGCTTTCAAGATATGAAATTGGTTTTCAAAAGTTACAGGGATATTAATAAAACCAATGCTTTGCAAACTTTGGCCTCCAGCAGCTATAACTGAAATATGATCATCCTTAATAAGAGGTAGGCCTTGATTTATAAAAATAATATGGGCTCCGTTGCCCAAAATGGTGATAGCGGAACCAGAATCTAAAAGTCCCGATATAGTAAAATCATTAATTCGAATATGAACATAAGGTCTGTTATCGATATTGTAGTCTTTATTAAGAATTGTGTCAACTTTATAACAGTTGAAAAAGAGTTTTATTGTTTTTAACCAATTTTGCCAATCAATGATATCAAAATTGTTATTGACACAATTCTGCGAAACTAGTTTTTTGGAGCAGGTTTAGTATTTTGGCAGTTAGGGCAATCGGGGGTCTTGACACCCTTATGACCACAAATGAAACAAAATATATTATCTTTGTTAGCGGTGCACTGCCTAAGGTTATGTGTGTTACTTCGACATCGGGGGCAAAAAAGAGGTTTAAGAGGAGAGACATCGACGGCATGTACATAATTATTATCAGAAGTAGAGGGGTCCTCTGTTTTGTTTCTTTGATTATGAGATTTATTGTTAAACGATTGTCTACCAAAAATTTTATTATTGTAAGAATTCCTATAATTAGGTCCATTATAACTACCAGTATAAGCAAACTCTGGTGCTAGTGTATCGGATGTTACTCTGGGAGGTTCTTTAAATTTACAAAGGCGAGACTGTACGTTTTCATAATTACGGCAAAGGGCTTTAAGTTCCTCGATTGTTTTAATTTCAGAGACAGAAGATAGGGTGTTAGCATAACATGGCCGGATGTTATGTAGCAAAAGTTCTAATTTGTCGTCTTCAGGTAGTTTAGTAGAAAGTCTAGAAAAAAGTCCAGACATTATAGAAAGGTAGATAACGATGCTCTCAGTCTCACCTTGTGTACGCGACCTAATTTCTGAAAGAAGCCTATAGTCATAATCATACGGATCAAAATCACGCTTTAATGATGAAACGAGGTCGTCCCAATTACTCAAGGAATCTTTTATGCTTCTATACCAGTGCAATGCGTCGCCTATAAATATTTCCGTGGCATGTGATAGGATTTTATCAGGGGAAGTATTCTTTGCTTCGCAAAGCTCTTCAGCCTTTTGAATGAAAGCCCGAGCACAAGTCTTGCCGTCAAACTTCAGTTTAGAAAATTTGCTTACTCCGCCGTCGCATGTAACATTAACATTGATTGGCGAAGAGTTAGCACCAAGGTTTTGGAAATCATTATTGGAGACGGCTAAAGGATCTAAAGCGGCGTCTTTTACTGAGTTAAGTTTGGCAATTGTAGACTTATAGAAATTAATGCATTGGTCAAAGTTATCTTTATATTTGTCATCGCGTGTTATCCGATTGAGCCGGTGATATGTGTGATTTAGTAAATTTTGTATACGAAGCAATGAGTTTTTATCAAGAGAGGTAGAATCTAGACCGACGTTAGCTTTTTGAAGAATGTCTAAAGCACCATTTAGGTCCTCTGCTACTTCGAAAGGACTCGTAAGTATGTCCTCCGAAGGAAATAGAGGTCCACATTTGGCAATTTGTTTGCGTAACTCTTGCACGGTAGATGCAGGAGTTTCGCCTCTAATAGCGACTTCGTATTCCAATTCAGATTTTGGTAGTGACATAAACTTAACTTGGAAAGTCATTGTTAAAATGTAATGAATAGGTAGGCCTAAATACAAAAGGTTCTCCTATATTATAACGGTAAATGTTGAACGAAACTAGTAATACAGTAAGCGAAAATATAAATATTACTCCGTCTGTTACAATTGGTATGATTATTATAACGTTCCGGTTGTAGTAAATATAAATAAAGCAACAAAATAAAGTATAAAAAAAATCTTCAATACTACATTAAAAAAAAAATTATCAACAAGAAAGCAACTAGTGTGTACGAACTGTGATAAGAACTACCGTTAGCAGTTTACAAAAATATGGAGAGGAATAATAAAATATACTGCTGACTTACAGTAGGTATTGTAGTGGCATACACCTTAGTTGCTTGCAATCAACCAAAAGAAAACGTTTCACAAAAAAGAAAAACACCTCACCATCACCAAGCCTCCCCTTAGAAAGTGAAAAAATGACCTTAAAACCACGTTATGGGCGCCAATGTGACGTCTGGGCGTGTGTGTACAAATAAAACACGGCCAGGTTAGTCAGCATAAAAAAAAAAAACATTTAATATCAACACGAAATTATAATTTAAGTGGTTCCTAAAATGCCCGTCACTTTCCACTTCCTAGCGGGTGCGCAAGTACTCTCCTGGCAGTAGGCCGTAATGTCTGCTCGGCTTCAGTGAATCTCCTTAGGGAAGACAGCTGACGTCCAGAGATTCGGAAGCTGATGTCTGGAACCTCGAAAGCCGGATGTACGGGACCAGGAGAGAGAAGAGGTGAACCCGAACCTTGCACCCCAAATGGGGGTTTCTATTATGCGTAGGCAAATATAATAAAATTAATTTTATAATGATTGGGATGTGTCCCAATAGTTTAACGGTCACTGATGAATGACGTAGCAACGCACGTAACGGCAGAACAAGATCGATGAGCGACGTGCGTATGCTTCGATGACTACCGTAGGTCTGACCGGGGCGGGGGAACGAGAGACGGCAGCTCGGCTTTTGCGTCGGGCGAGTTCGGATTGGAACCGTTAGAAACGAACCATAGCCGACGCAGAGACCGGTATTGCCGCGTTCAATTGCGTATGATCATAAACTATAGGTTATTCTTTCTATTCCTTTTTTTTTTTATCTTACTAATTATCAATATTCTTTTTAATTAATTTATTTATTAATTCTATGGAAATGATTTTATTAAACGATTATTAAAATTAAATTGAAATGTAACGTTACTACGTTACAAATATTATAAAAAAAAAATAACTCGAAAAGTCAGAATTGTTTGGGTTTAGAACCTGCACACATCCGTCTCAGCAGACCGTTCCATTTCCTATAGACTATCGTACCTAGTGTATAAAGCTAAGGATTATTTGTTCACACTTTTACTCCTCATCTCCTTCACTCACACATACACATACACACACACACACACACACATACACACACACACACACACACACACATACACCCACACACCCACACACACCCACACACACACACACACACACACACACACACACACACACACACACACACACACACACACACACACACACACACACACACACACACACACACACACACACACACACACACACACACACACACACACACACACACAACTTCCAAACATAGATGCTCTCTAACTCGCGCTTAACAAATTATAGCACATTATATTAACTGGTTTCTCAAGACACAGGCTCAGCCTAATTTGAGAACCTCTGGCAATGTTTTTTTTTTTTTTTTTTTTTACCTTTCTTTTATTTCAATATAGATTTTTTCATTTTTTTTTTTTTTTTTTTTTTTTCATTATGAATACGATAACGTGACCTCACTGCACTTGATGGTCAGAGAGTGAGGTCCAGGAGTGTTGACTGACGAAAGATGACCATGATACTCCAACAGTCGTCACTACATCCTAATCTAAAACCCTGATTTTAGCCAATATGAAAGTACATTATCCCTAAGGTATCATTCCAGAAAATTACTATCAAATGAGACGGGAACAAGTGCAATCAACATAAAATAACAACGTTCTCTAGGTAGACGAGACTAAAGCAAAAATCGATATAAAATCTAGTTTGTTAATAAATGAACACTCGTTTTAACCGGATTCGAATGTCCTTTACTTGTTATTAAGCAATTAATAAGCAATTTGACTACAAGTGTTGTTGATATTTAAATTTGCAAATTTTTTGCCTGATTTGTGACGGTATGATCTTTGTACTTTACGGGTCTTAGTAATATTTAATTACTAATTAACGCACCACGTCATGTTTTAAGGAAATTGTAGGTTTACACTGCTAGCAAATATCTATGCTATGAAAGAATATATTTTATATTCGCCTAGATAGCGGCAATCGTACACAAAATGTAAAATCCGCCATAGACCACGTGTGTCGCATTCCAGGATCATTCTGTGTATCCGGTTTCGTCAGTCTCGTCAACCAAAATTCTAACTGGACTTACCTTACCATCTGTAATAGAGTCATATTGCCACCATATTATAAAAATAGTACTTAACAAAGAATCAATTAAAATCCCTATGACAAGGACGGAATACGCACAGCAAAAAGAGGGTGCACTAGTTGCGCCTCTGCCGACCCCTTCGGGGCTAAAAGGCGTGAGGACGTGTGTGTTTACAATTCATCCTTAAATCCGGTAGCGTACTCGAAGTTATATAAGTAACCAGTATATCTAATATTAAGGCAACAAACATCTCGACAGGTGTTTCAGCTTTGTTATGCAAATTAGATGGAGCGACGTAACCTTGAATTCTTTAAACAAATACATTGTCTATCGGGCATACAATAGTTATTAAATCTACTCTTACTAACATAAATGCAGTTTGCAAAGATTTTTGAATGTCAAGCGAAGAAACAGCTGAACTAATTTCGCTGAAAACAGAATGACAAATACAGTGGGACTTTTAATAGCAAAAGTGCTGAGCAAAGTCTAGAGCTAAATGTATTAGTATACTTATCAGTTTGCGGCTTAAAATATTTCTGAAGAGTCAGGCTTAGGCGCGTCCTGTGCTCCACATTTCGCTGAACTTGCATACGCCCCATGTCATAGGGGGCCAATACACAATACATGGATGACAGTTGATCTAGATCACCTGTCATCCACGCTAGTAATCTCCGCCAGTACTATCGGCGACTGCCGTCCAGCCCGCTCCACTTTCAATAAATGTGCTTTACCGAAGTGAATGTGAACCAAGGTTCCGCGCAAACCGCACACGTTAAGAAATAGTACCTAATTGTTACGTGTAACGTGTTTGACGCTTGCTTGATCTAGTTTGCTAAATAGGGGATTTTTTTAAACGGTGAAGTGACCCTACTGTACCGGTAAGAAGAGTAGAGTCCAGACTTGAAAGATGAGAGATAATTACCCTCAACAGACATAATTGTGCCAGCCTGTTTGGATATATACAGGCTGATCCCGGAACGCGACACACGTAGGTCACTGGCGCGGCGGGCTTATACCTTGTGTACGGAGGTCGCTATTCGAGCGGTTACCCATATCGTACCGCCAGTAACCAAATTATCGGTTTGCGGTGCAGGAAGCTTTTGCCAGCCTATCTATACTAATATTATAAAGCTGAAGAGTATGTTTGTTTGGTTGAACGCGCTAATCTCAGGAATTACTGGTTGTAGGTCTCTCATATGTAAGTGGCCGTCTGGGTGGGTACCACCGCAATGTCTATTTCTACCGCCAAGCAGCAGTGTGCATGCACTGTTGTGTTTCGGTTTGAAGGACATTGTAGCAAGTGTAACTACTGGACATAATGAGACTTAACATCTTATGTCTCAGAATGAGGAGCGCAGTAGAATGCCACACAGTACTTTGTAACTCAAGGTGCTGGATGGTGTTACTACTGTTTATGGGCGGTCGTATCGCTTACCATCAGGCGAACGGCATGCTCGTCTCGTGTCATGCCATAAAAAACTACTGAACCGATTTTGAAAATTCTTTCACTAATAGGAAGCTACATTACTCCTGAGTACTACTTTTTATCCGGGGAGAATATTTTTATCCCAGAAAAACTTAAACTTAATTATGCGGGCGGAGCCGCGAGCAATATTAGTATAGTAATAATAGCGATTGCAACTTGTCATCAAGACCTTAAAATATCATCATCATCATCAGCCACACGAGGTCCATTGCTGAACATAGGCCTCCCCTAAAGATTTCCAGACGTTTTTGTGCCCCTAAAAGTACGAGGTTCTAGGCGGTTGCATTCTTTGCCATCCCCTAAGGCTGCGACTGAGAGATATTAATTCTTGACATTGATAACGCCAGTTTATGTTGTATACGTATTAGACATCCTGAATCTGAAATGCAATGCAATGCAATCAGCCCTGTATTATACATTGTCCACTGCTGAGCACGAGCCTCCTCTACTACTGAGAGGGTCCTTATCCTGAATCTACTTCGTGAAAATTATCGTCGAAATCAAATTAAGTAACAAGAAATCTAAATATATCCTATTAAATAAATTGAAAATTTACAAACTTTTTAGTGTAATAATGATACTTTGTCAATATGAGATTTGTTTTTGTATCAACGTCATAATAGCGATAATTGTTTATTAATACATAACTGATTTAAATTCTTTCTAATGCACGTTGTCTCCATATTAATGGACTTGTTTCTATGACATAACGTCCTGCGTGGCCGTGACACAGCGCCGCCCAACTGATTTGACAACAGGTCACGATGCGACAATTATAAATCATTAACTTCGACACCGCATGACAAGGTCAGTGCGTACGGTGTCAAACGTCAAAAAACAGGGCTGCCAACCTAATCTCAACGGGAATGTTAAGGATCAAACTAGTGTCGAAATATATTATTTATTTCGTTCATTGATTTTTAAGGCAAATAAATTTTATGTCAATAACAAAGATAATATTATTAAATATATGGTCATTAAAGATAAGACGTGAAAACCCTCGCCACTCGCGCTGAGACTACTCATAAAAATTTTGCAACATCACTGAGCACTTCAATTTGTAAAGCATTACCTATCTATCGCACTCTAATTTTATTTTATTTCCGGAAAACTTACAGCTAGATTAAATAACATTTAAGGATCATAAATATGAGAAGGCCATTTAAAAGTTTTCACAAATAGAATACATTACAAGAGTTAAGGAGTCGGTAGCACAGATATACACTTATTGAAATATAAAATTTGAAAATATTATAAAGTAATTTATTGGGGCTGATTTGCCAATGCACGCCACCTTCATAAATAGATGTTAAGTCTCATAACAAGTAAGTGTGGACTACAATTATTCAAACTGTTACACAACAGTGAATGCACATTGCGGTAAAAAGACACCTTACAAAAATAAATATTTTTTTTTTTTTATACTCAACAAAAAAATAACAAACCTATTAACATAACAGCCCTGTAAAGTGCATACGTGCTGAACTGCTGTCATTACGCGTTGTTCGATATTTGAGTTAATTACCGCGTGACGTTGGCACTGCGCGGTGACCTTGCGCCGGCGTCGCTTTCTATAACGAAGACAATAATAATTTTCAGAGAAATATGGTTTTAATTTAAAATACATTTTACTATTAATGACTATATGAGCGTCTCATTTGATTATTCAGTCAGTTCCAGAAATATAAATAAATATAATTAATATAGTCCATTTTTATAAAATACTAGCTGACCCGACGAATGAATGAACCAATGAACATTTATTTGCTAGAATGTGGTTACAATAAATAGATGGTACAATAAAATCAGAATCACACTCTCTGTCATCATTGACGTGCAAATATTTAAAACTAGATATTTTTAAAAGTGGAATACTTTTCCGTTTACGTTTTTTTTAAGTAGAAATAATATAACATCTTACCGCCATTTTTTTCCAGTCGCGGACTAAGGAATTGTAGCACTTCCGGTAAATTCAAATCAATTGGATTATAATCAATACTTCCATACATTGACAAGTTTGATGTATCAAAAGTGATTAACCCGTCAAATCAAAAATTACCGCAAATTTTACACGTTGCGTACCTAATGACAAACAATGAGACAAAATCTTCCGTTTACAATACGACCATACAATGAAATAAAATTACAATTAAATAATTCGACCATAAAAAGTGGCGATAGCCTAGTTGGTAGTGGAGCGAACTGCCGAGACGAATGTCCGCAGGTTCAAAACCCAAGGGCACACACCTCTGACTTTTCTAAAAAGTTATGTGTGTATTCTTTGTGAATTATCGCTCGCTTTAATGGTGAAGGAAAACATCGAGAGGAAACCTGCATACTTGAGAAGTTATCTGAATTTCGAAGGTATGTGAGGTTTGCCAACCCGCACTAGGCCAGCGTGGTGGACTAAGGCCTTAACCCTCACAGTTGTATAGGAGGCCCGTGCTCAGCAGTGGGCAGTATATATGTATGTATGTATGTATGTCTAATGGGGACGTATGCAGTCGCACAGACGGGTGATCAGTTCACTTCCTTGGGAACTATTTCACCCTTAGTCCCAGTTTGGGTGGAGCTGCCACTTTCGCTTTGGTTCGGTTCGCTTCGCAGGTATCGTTCCCAGGGGCCGCATTCACCATAGGGAGTTTCGGCTGTGGCACAGCTAGACCTTGGAGGCATCGTGGCTCCCTTCCAGGTGTGAACCTTCCAGGTTACCGATCTCTGCCCAGCACCGCCTTCCACTGAGGGTCCCGCCACTTTGACCTTGAATGATCATTGCAGCAGGAGCCAACAGGGGGGGCAGCGCTCAGCCTATGCGGTGAGGGCCACACAGGCTGCCAGGCCCAGTCTGCCCACATACTCTCCCACCCCCCAGGCGGCGTCCCCCAGTCCGACATAGCGTCGCTCCCCTTTCCTTGGCTATTCGTGACAGTCTCCATCCTGAAGCACTGGTTTTACTGGTGCTCCTGCAGTATGCCCCCTTCTACTCTTACAAACCTTTTTGTTGCCTTACTGTACCTTATTATGTCTCCTAGCTTTACCTCCTGTAGTTGTGCTATTTCCAGTCTGTCTGTTCCCAGTATCTCCCATCTTGGCAGAGAGTACATTGAGCACTCTGCCAGAAAGTGGATGCTGGTCTCCTCTTCTCCGCATTCTGGACACGAGGCGTCTTCGGTCTTACCTATTATTTTTAAGTGCCTGTTCAGCGTACCGTGTCCAGTCATGATTCCTATAATGGTTCTTATGTCCTCCTTCCTGAATTGGAGTAGGCTTCTTGTTTTCTTCTTGTCTAGCGTCTTGATGAAGATTTTAGATTGGCGACAGCCCTTCATGTCTCTCCATCTGACGTTTGTTTCTGTAGCTATCTTCCTGCTGATTACTCCCTTCGTGACTTTTGCCGGTATAGGTAAGTACGGCTCCGGTCCTATGAATGTTTCATCAGCTCCCTCTCTCGCTAGCTCATCGGCTTTCTCATTTCCTGTGGTTCCTTGATGGCCAGGTACCCAGGCGACGATGACCTCTTTGTCGGCTGCTAGTGTGTTCAGTTTGCTTTTGCATTCTTTCACTAGGGCCGACGTTGTCTCTGGTTTGTCAAGTGCCTTTAAGGCTGCTTGACTATCACTATAAATCAGTATTGTGCTGATTTCCTTATTGGTTATTTGCTTAGTACGATCAGCGCATTCCAGAATGGCCATTATTTCCGCCTGGAATACGCTCGCATATCTGCCTAGCTTTATTGTGCTTTCTTCTGTGTTGGGTGGCGTGGTTATAAATATTCCTGCCCCCGACAATCCTGTTGATTCCTTCCTGGATCCATCTGTGAAACATTCCACCGACTTATCATGGTCGTGTGGAAGTTCCCAGTTTTCTCTTTGTCCTATATGTATTCTGTATTTTTTGTCGAAGATCTTTTGTTTCTGAATTAGATCATTGTTTCCCAAGATCATCGACATTTTTCCTTGAATTGTATTGATTACATCTTTGTGTCCTTTGTTTGTGGAAGTAGTTTTCCACAGTCCATAGGACTTTAATCTGTAACATTGTTCTAATGCTCTCTTTTTAGCCTCCAGATCCAGCGGTATAAATCCTAGAATGATGTCTAGTGCCGCAGTTGGAGTAGTTCTTAGTGCACCTGTAGTCATAAGCCCAGCGAGTCTCTGTACCTGGGCTAGTTTCTTGTAATTTGCCTTTATGGTCGCCCTATGCCACCATACCAAGGCTCCGTACAGTAGTCTTGGGAGTATGATGGCCTTGTATATCCAGTAGGTTATATTCGGCTTCATACCCCAAGTCCTACCTATCGCTCTATTGCATTGCATCATCGCTATTTTAGCTTTTGTGCATTGCTGGCTTATGTGCGAATTGAACAGTAGTTTGTCATCCAGCACTACTCCTAAATATTTGATTTCTTTAACTATTTCTAAATTTCTGCCATCTATTACAATTGGTAACAGATCTTTGTTCTTCCTCTTTTTGGTAAACAGAACCACCTTAGTTTTGTCTGGATTGAGGTTTAGTCCTCGCTCCCTACACCACTGTAAGGCTATTCTAATTGCCATATTTAATCTACTGCACAACATATTGAGGTCCTGTCCCACTACTAGGATAACCCCATCATCGGAATACGCCTGCATGTATATGTGCCTGCGATTTATTTCCTTGATGAGGTCATCCAGCAGCAGGCACCACATTAGGGGAGACAGGCAGCCCCCTTGCGGAAAGCCCCTGTTTGCCCTAACCGTGTACGTTATGTCACCTAGTTCAGCTGTTATTAATCTTTGACTCAGCATGTTCATAATCCAATTTCTTATTAGAGGATTGATGCCTTCTCTATTTAGTGAGGATTCTATCGCGTATGATGTCGCTTTGTCAAAGGCGCCCTCTACGTCGAAGAAACACCCAATTGCTGATTCTTTCCTCTCCAATGTGTTCTCGATTGTAGCCACCAGGTTGTGGAGAGCTGTCTCCGTGGACTTGTTCTCCATGTATGCATGCTGATTTGCATGCAGTGGCTTGCTACCTCTTCCTATTTCTTCTCGTATGTGTCTATCTATTAGTTTCTCTAGTGCCTTTAATAAGAACGACGAGAGACTAATGCATCTAAATGATTTTGGATCTTGATATGTCTTCTTACCCGGCTTGGGTAGAAAGACAGCTCTTACTTTCCTCCAGCTTTCCGGTATATATCCAATTATTAGACATCCCATGTAGATTGCTAGAAGGTCCTCCTTGATATACTTGAGTGCATGTTGTAGCATCTTGGGAAAGATCCCATCCGGTCCTGCTGCCTTGTATGGCGCGAACGACGAGATGCTCCATCTTATTAGCTCTTCACTAACAACAGATTTCGTGGCATCACCGAGAACAATACTGGGCCCCCCCGTCACTTCACTCCTTGTGGGTTCCGTGCTCTCAGGGAAGTGGGCGCTCATCATTGTTCTCAGCACCACGTGGGGATCCGTTATCAGTTCGTTGTCTATTTTCAAACTCCCCAGTTTGCATGTCTTGTCGCTGGCTAAGGCTTTTACCAACCTTGCTGCTTCCGGATACTCCGTAATGGCAGCGCAGTAGGTGTTCCAGCTTTGCTTACTTTCCTTCCTGCACTTATTGCGCATTTTGTTTCTTTGTGCCCTGTATAGATCCCAGGTGGCGTCGTCGTTCTTTTTTAGCGCCACTCTGAGGGCACGTCTTGTTTTCTTCCTGTCCTTGCTTAATGCTTTTGTCCACCATGCCTGTCCCTTGCCGTTTGTCACCTCTCGGAGGGGGCATGCTTTGTGGTACGCTTCTTGCAGTGCTGTTTCCAGCTTTACTGCTCTGCTCTCTATATCTTCTGTACTAATATTGCCCTCAACCGGCATTTGAGTGTATTTTCCAATTTCATTGTGGAATAGCACCCAGTCCGTTTTCCGGGCATTTCGTACCTTGTGGTTTTCTATGTTGCTTTCTATCTGGAAGGTGATTCTACGATGATCCGAGAAAGAGTCATTTGTGTCAACCTTCCAGTTCTTTACGTATGTGCTTATCTCCTTTGAGGCCAGAGTGATGTCCAGGACCTCCTGTCTGGCTCTGGTCACAAAGGTCGGTGTGTCGCCTATATTTAAAATGTCTAGATTATAGCTTACTATATATTCTAGCAGGAGCTCCCCCTTCACATTACAGTCTGTGCTGCCCCACACCTCATGGTGAGAGTTTGCATCACAGCCTATTATGAAGGGGATGCCCCCGCTTGTGTACTTACTTGTTGCTTCCTCAAGTTCTATAGTAGGCGGCTCGAAATCTGATTCGCTTGGGATATAAGCTGACATCAGCACGAGCCTTTTCTTTAAGTTGTCTTTCATAGGTAGTACAAGTTGTACTACCACTAAATCTCTGAAACATTCGCATGTTATAATACCTAGAGATCTGATTCTTCTGCTGGCGAAGATGCATGTTCTGGGATTCTCCTCACCGTGATAGTATATGAGGTCTCCTCCCAGGCATCCTAGCCCCGCCACACGTTTGTTGTACACGTATGGCTCCTGCAGAAGAGCCAGATCTATGTTCTTTGATACCACATATTCGCAAAATTCGGCCGTAGCCTCTTTGCAGTGGTGCATATTTAGCTGTATTATTCTTAGTGTTTGTGTGTTTTTGTTTTGTGTATTTGTTTGTGTGTTGTGTGTGTCCATTGCGTTGTGTGTGTATGTGTGTTCGTGTTTGTGCCTGCAGCAACCTTACTGTCCCCGACTCTTTCACCCCTCGAGATCCATGCAATCTCTTGCCTTGAATCCCGTCGGGGCGTCCGATTGGGGCCGTTCGGTAGCTGGTGTGTTCTTGGCTCGGGTGGTAGTCCGCGCGCTCCCCGCAACCGGCACCCTCTGGTCGGGTTTGCCTGGCGCGTTCCGGATGGCACATTCCTCCACCGTACGCCTGGTGTCTTGTGCAGTCTGGTTGGCTCGGGTGGTAGTCTGCGCGCTCCCCGCAGCCGGCACCCTCTGAGCGGGTTTGCCTGGCGCGTTCTGGATAGCGCATTCCGCCACCGTACGCCTGGTGTCTTGTATCTTTGTGTGTGTGGGCCTAATGACTCTCACTTGGACCTGCGTGGCTTCAAAATTGATCCACGCATGGTCCCTGTGCTCATCGAAGATGTCCTGCGGGACTCCCACCGTCAGTCTCTCTCCTGCGGGGAGAGAGTCCCTGGTGATGAGAGTCCAGCTGTCCACCTTCAGGTCCTCTCTGTGATCGTTTTGAGCTCTTACGTATTCCATAGGGTCGTCGGGATGTTCCTCTCTTTTCCCGGGCAACCAAATGGAGGCTCTGGTCCTATCCAGTTTTCTGATTCCTAGTGGGACGTCGTCGTGAAACCCAAAGTCGTGTTCCAGGAGCCAGTCCCTCGCCTCGATCGTCATCGGTGTCACCAGGAAGAATCCTTCTGACACCAACCCCGACGTGGCGAAGGACATCTTCCTTCCACCGATTCTGTTCTTCACTCCAACGCCCACGAACTCGGAGATCTTTTTCCTGATGGCAGCAGCGCATGCCTCGCCCATCTGGGCGCCATCCATCCTGTGGATCATCAGTGCCAGGTCGCTTTGTTCCTTGGCGGAACTCCGCGGCCCTTCCGTCGATCCCAGGTAGGGGCGCTTTGAAGGACGTTGCTGCGTCTGCTCCTCAGGGTCTGTACTTTGTCTCTTTGTCTTAGCCCGTCTTGCCGTAGTCGTTTCCTTTTCAGGATTCGACTTCTCGGCTGGCGCAGCCAAGACCTTCGTCTTTCTTTTTTGTCTTCTCTTTTGTCCTTTGGACAGGACTTTGCTGAAACCAGCTTCGCCACTTCCATCCGGTTGTGGCGTTGCTAGTAACGGGCAGTTTCCTCCACTTCCTTTCGGTTGTGGCGTACTTCTTCCCGTGTTGTCGCCTTCGACACCCTTCGGTTTCGAAGGCGACTCCAGCAATTCCTTTACACCTTTTATAACCTCTTCGAGGTTCTGTTGCGCAAGATTGCTCCCCCCAGAATACGAGGAGCAGCCTGGCATCGCCTCGTCCCGAAGGGACTCGGCGACGCCAGGGAGGGATTCTCCAACGCCTTGGGCGCTGGTACCCTCCTGGGGTAATAAATAGTCATTTTTTTCTTGCATGATTTTAAGGGGGGGGGGGTTATGTATATATATATTGTATGTATTATAAATAAATATGTATATACTTATAGTATTTTATATTTGTGGTTCGCATTACAATTCTTCTTGAGAGGAATTGTATTGCGAGCCTGTTCCCTCCTCTTTTGCCCGGGCTTGGGACCGGCATCCATAGCTCTCCAGTGTGGTGGTGCTTTGGAGAGCGATGGCGGCAGAGTTGGGCAGTATATAATACAGGGCTGTTATGGTGTGGTATGGTAATTCGATCATAACTATTGTAATGCCTGACCGATATTTTGTCCTGACAATAAGAAACACAAAAAAAGAATTATCCAATTTGTTGCAGTCGTTCTAGAGTTATGCGCTTACATACATTTCAACGATTCATTTTTATATATATATAGACTATAACTTGATTTTATCGTTTAGGTGTTTATATAAATGTAAACAAAAGCAACATAGTAATAGGTGTTATCTATTTGTAATTCCTTCACTGGTATTGTAGTGTGCGGACAAAGACTTATTTAATCTGGTCAGTCCACCGGATGCCTCTATGACTTTCTACCTTTAATTCCCTCACTAGTCTGCACCATTATAATAAAATAACAATTTATTTTAATATAGTTTTAGGGCGGAATATATCACAATTACCTTGAGACTTATTTAAATCGAGCGTGTGCACTGCGCATATAAAATGTTTCCTTATTTAAATAAAACGTGTTTGTTGTATAAAAGAAAATTATAGTACAAATATTAGGTATAGCTTTTGCGCGCGGCTCCGCCTGCGTGGTGGTTTTTCCGGGATAAAAAGTAGCCTATAGTACTCAGGAGTAATGTAGCTTCCTATTAGTGAAAAAAATTTCAAAATCGGTCCAGTTGTTCCTGAGATTAGCGCGTTCAAACAAACAAACAAACTCTTTAGCTTTATAATATTATTATAGACTAGCATTACGCGCGGCTCCGCCCGCGTGGAAAAGTTTTTCCGGGATAAAAAGTAGCCTATAGCACTCAGGAGTAATCTAGCTTCCTATTAGTGAAAGAATTTTCAAAATCGGTCCAGTAGTTCCTGAGATTAGCGCGTTCAAACAAACCAACAAACAAACAAACAAACAAACTCTTCAGCTTTATATATTAGTATAGATGTAAAACGTATGATGACCTTGCGCCGACGTCGTGGTCACCATTGCAATTTTATTTCTATGACAAATACATGTTAATTGTCAGGAAACAAGATGCGCTTGGTGCAAGGATGTTTCCTGATGATACTTAATTACCACAATATATCCAAGTCACATACATACTCTTAATGATCATTTACAGTAACAATCAAAATTACTGTTAATTTGTCAAAATTATGACGTTTGTATTACGGCAATTCTAATTTGTTTTACTTTGACGACCCGCGTGTGCGCGCCTACAAATTTGCCGCGTGAGTGCAGCGCTTCAGTTAGCGGCAAATTGAAAGTGCTCTGAAGTCTTTTACTTAGAGTTCCATAGGCGTATAAAGAGGGGGGCCGGGTGGGCCGTGTCCACCACAGGATTGCTTGATGCCCAACCCAAGGATTTCGAGGAAACCTACTACTGCATTAATATTTTTAAACAATTTTTTAAGTCTAGGACATTGGCCCCCATGGAAAATGACTATAGCTAAGCTAATGTAGGGTTCAAAACCCAAGTCACCACTGACTTTTCGAAGTTACGTGTGTATTATTTATAAATTATTGTGCGCTTTACGCTGAAAAAAAAATGTCACAAGGAAAACTACATACTTGAGAAGTTCTCCAAACGAATTTCGAAGGTATGTGAACTCTACTCTACCAAACCGCACTGGGCCGGCGTTGTTGAATAAGGCCTAAAACAATTTAAGTAATAGAGGAGGCCCGTGCCCAGCAGTGCGACAGTATATAATACAGGATTGTTATTATTATCATAAGCATATTAGAAGCTTGACTGATTCGACTTAATCTTGGCTCAGCTCTTAAGTTTGCTATTTTTTTCTCGAAATATGTCCTTTTTATTGCATTTAAAGGTTAACAACAGTGTACAGTTAATTTTTATTATAATGAGATGTCAATACTGGGTTTTTCAAGCTTACTGGGATTTTTTATCCTGCAGGTAAATTGGTTATGTGATATTCTGGTTATGTAGGTATTAAGCAAGGAAATGTTTTTATAAAGAGTGTAACGGGCCAGGTTGGTAAAGAAACAAATGGACATTGCAACAAGTGTATTATTATTATTATTAGATTATTACTATATTATAATTATCATTAGATTATGACTATATTATAATTATTATTAGTTTATTACTATATTATAATTATCATTAGATTATGACTATATTATTATTATTATTAGTTTATAATTTAAATTATCACACATGCATTAATACAATGCGACTATCGCGAATTACGTAAGACTAATCTACATAAGTTGAGGGCGCCAGGAGAGTTTTACGGGATGGACGACGGAACCCTTCCAATCCATAAAGTTTGCTAGCTCACAATGAGAATCTCGGGACAATTCACATAATGTCTTTAATTCAGCAGTACGTAGACTGTGAACGATCGACACCGTCAATCACTATTGGTATGCACGGAGGTTTAATGTCCGTAAACGTGCAGGGCGTATCCACAGGCTATAACAATTACAAAATATTACAACACTTACGTGGCCAAATCCTTGCACTGCATTGAATAAACACAAATGCCAACACTTACCCCTACCGGAATCATCAGATGCAAACAAAATGATATTCAACACTTGATAATTATGATAATCACAACATGATAGCCAAAGTGTATTCTAACGGTTCACTAGTTCAACCAGCGCGCAGCGTGCGTGCGCTTCCTAGTTCATCATGTCACCAAATGGCCGTTCGTACTCCACGTAATTACATTTTATTTGTTGTTTTACTGTTGCATCCTACCTTCATAATTTTATATTACTTATAACAGACAACGATCAGACATTGGAATAGATTATTAGCTACGAGTACAAATTTAAAATTGAAAAAGTATGGAAGCACTCCCCGTCTCGTCGGAGTGGATTTGAACTCACGGTTTACCGCGTTGCATCGTGCTTTGCGGACATTTACTCTGCGCTAACGCGCTCTTATACAGAATGTCGAAATTAACGTTTGTATGTGTTGTGAATTATCAACATCTGATGTCAACAATGTTTAATCATTACAAGAGAATGTCATACAATTCCTTGGTTGGGGTCAATATTTTTGCACTATGTTGCTTGGTGGCAGAAAGAAAGATTACAACAATCCAGCACTATCCGCAATGTCCACGGGCGTAGTTATAGCTTTGACATAGGGGTCCTACGATACCAAAATGCCAGTGGCATAGCGCGGGTTCTTGCCGCCTCATGACACCAAATAAACCTCCATTATAAGTCACGTGCACAGAAGTTTGTGAATGTTTGTGTGTGTGAACAAAAGTTTGAGAATATTTTTTTAGATGTTTCTTATTTTTTTATTTTTTTTATTGCTTTGAATGACGAGACGAGCATGCCGTTCGCCTGATGGTAAGCGATACGACCACCCATAAACAGTAGCAACACCATCCAGCACCTTGACTGACAAAATACTGAGTGGCATTCCACTGCGCTCGTCATCCTGAGACATAAGATGTTAAGTCTCATTATGTCCAGTAGTTATACTGGCTACAATGTCCTTCAAACCGAAACACAACAGTGCATGCACACTGTTGCTTGGCGGTAGAAATAGACATTGCGGTGGTACCCACCCAGACGGCCTCTTACATAATGAGAGACCTACCACCAGTTCTTAGAAGTGCACATTGGCATTATAATGTGTACATGTTTTGTGACCCGGATTATTTTTGTTGTAAGCTAAGGGAACCCCGCCCCCCCCCCTTGAATACGCCCATGGCAATGTCTATCTTTGCCACCAAGCACTGCACATACACTGTTAGTTCCGGTTAATCCGGTTTGAAGGATATAGTAGCGTTTTTTTAATTGCCCAAGTAGGCAAACGAGCAAGCGGTCCGCCTGATGGTAATCAGCACCCGCCACCCATGGACTTAAAGCAACGCCAGGGGCACAGCCAAGCCACTGCCTACCGGGAGGTGAGAAAACTTTTTGAGCCTCGACGGTGCTGAGCGCAGTAGACTGCCACGCAGTACTTTGTAATTCAAAGTTCTATACGGTGTTACTTTACTTTCTTCGGCGCTACAACCCTTTGTGGGTCTTGGCCTCTTCTACAATGGACTGCCATGCGCGACGATCCTTGGCTATCCTCCTCCAGTTGGTAAACCTTCTAAGAGCCTTGAGAGCCTTCTATACGTTGTTGCTACCTTTTAACCTCCGACTGAAAAACAGGGGTGTTATAAGTTTATGGCGTGTATCTGTATGTCTGTCTGTGTCATCGTAGCTCCAAAACGAATGAACCGATTTCGATGCGGTTTTTTTGTTTGAAAGTCGAAGTGATCGAGATGGTTTGTATGTATAATTTGTAAAGATCTATTCAGGCGTTTAAAGATAATTATAGACGAGCGACATGCTCATATCGTTATCCAATTTAAGAAATACCTACCCAATTGGACTGTCCTATGAAAGATATCCGTTTTTGTTTTTTACGGACCTATTTATTTTCCTTCCTTATAGTCTATGTATAGTATTTTTTCCATCTGTAAAGTAAACATTGTCTCTGCGACCTTGCCCCGCAGCCTTGCGGTCGACGCGGTTTTCCGCCTCGGACTTCAGTGAGGTTGTAATATCTATATTATAACACCCGTAATCGATATCGATGTTTTAACAAATAATGCAATGCAATCAGCCTTGGATTATATACTGCCCACTGCTGAGCACGGGCCTCCTCTACTACTGAGAGGGGTTAGGCCTTAGTCCACCACGCTGGCCTAGTGCGGGTTGGCAGACTTCACATACCCTTGAAATTCTTATGAAGAATTCTCAGGTATGTAGGTTTCCTCACAATGTTTTCCTTCACCGTCAAAGCGAACGATAATTGATAAACAATACAGACAAAACTTCGAAAAGTCAGAGGTGTGTGCCTTGGGTTTTGAACCTGCGGACATTGTCTCGGCAGACCGTTCCATTCCCAACTAGGCTAACGTTTAACAAATAACCCTTGTCACAAATCCTGACACCTTTAAAATGAGCGAACTCTACTATAGAATAAGAGATATCATTCATATAAAAATTACAGCATACGCTCATGTATGAATGAATACTTCTAGCCAATTTCGGCCACGGCGGCACTCTCAACGGAGATCAGCCAGGTACGCAGGAGATATTATAGTGCACAAGTGTGTGCGCAATACACAGGCGCACTCGCTATTCCTTCACTCTCATAGTCCGGTGAGACGAAAATCCCACATGACCGGCGAGAGAGATCATCTATACCAATATTATAAAGCTGAAAAGTTTGTTTGTTTGGTTGAACGCGCTTATTTTAGGAACTAATGAACTGATTTTGAGAATTCTTTCATTAATAGGAAGCTACATTACTCCTGAGTGCTATAGGCTATTTTTTATCCCGGGAAAATATTTTTATACCGGATAATTTTTTTCACGCGGGCGGAGCCACGAGCATCACCCAGTAGGAAATACAATTGAATTAAGTTAAATGTAGTTAGGTTCGGAGTTTCTCTGAAGGATAAACTTCCTAACGAGGTTATCCGACAGAGAACAAAAGTTACCAACATATTACATAGCACACAGGATTAGTAAGCTGAAGTGGCAGTGGGCTGGGCATATCTGTCGAAGAACCGCTAACCGCTGGGGTAAACGAGTAGAGACCGCGAGTCGGCAAGCGTAGTGTAGGACGCCCTCCAGCTAGGTGGAGTGACGATTTGCGGAAGGTCGCTGGCAGAAACTGGATGCGACAGGCCGAAGACCGGGTAAAATGGCGCATATTGGAGGAGGCCTATCTCCAGCAGTGGACTAAAATATAGGCTGATGATGATGATGATAGATAGATTGATACATTATTTTCTAAAAATCTTCACCAAATAATCTTGTTAAAGACTATGAAGCCGCCTTGTTTGGGTTGTACACTTATACCTAAAAAGGCTCGATTCTATGTTGTCTTATATATCTTCAGGTAAAAGGCCGAGAATACTTTACAATCTACATCGATTCCTAGGCTGTACATGTTTTATTCCTTAGCTTCTGTAAATAAAAACAAAGCATCTAACACTAATTAATATGCAGTAATGCACATGGTTAATTGTCATGCACTCACGCGTGCAGAGGTTGTCAACATTGATAACGTGTGGCCGAATGTCAGATTCAATGACATTAAATTTATAATTAAAAAAATGGCCGAGAATTTTACCGCTATTTATGCGACAAGGTTTTATGTTAGTTTATAAATGTAATTGTAATATTCAATACGGCTTAAAGACTGTGGTGAATTTAAAATACTTCTGAGAAATATTGTGTTTGAAATTTATTGTCTATTGTGTTACTAGTTAGTATTATTTTAAACATAAAAGTGGCAAGACAATGTAGTTTATTTATTCTAAGTAATATCCTTTGTTTTTAAGTTATAAATTAGTTTTAATATCATATTATGACACCGCTGAATATATGTTATACGAAGAGTTAATTTACATATTCAAAAGTCCCAAATATACTTCTCTACTTAGCCTTGAAAGAAAAAGGCGTGCTTTTATGTAAAATACTAAAATTGCAATAAAAATTAAAACATTTTGAGAATAAAAAGACCAAAAAAACTACCCGAAAACCAAAAAAACAAAGAGAGTACTTTCACCTACATTCGTCCTTACGGAGCCAGCTCGGGGCATTGTTTCAAAACACATTAAAAGTACAACGACCTTAGTTCTCTTTGCCCTTGCCAAGAACCTCCTAAATATTTAGGCAGGTCGTACACCGCAAAATATTGGAGGCTTAAAAATGAGGGATTTTTTACAAATAAATGACGAGACGATCCAACTACCCACCTTGTACCGTAGCCAACATGCTTTTTACAATCTTTAATGTTATTAATAAAATTTATGGGACTGAGAATCTCGAGGGTATGTTAAGACTGCCAACCCGCTTTAAGCCAGCGTGGTGGACTAAGGCCTTAACCAAAATACAAGGCTGATTGCATTGCATATGAGACTGACACATCCTAACCATAGACTTGACTACGGCCTCTGATGATAAGCGCCACGATCACCCATTACCACCGACACTATCCAAAACTATGAAATACTAGGTGTTGCTCGCGGCTTCGTCCGCGTGAAAAGCCTCTCCCACTACAAAACTCCTTAAAACACAATACGACGCCAACGCCAACTACTTAAAGAATCAGATTAAGAATATACATTATTTCCCATGGAAGCAAATTACCGGGTATCCTATGTGTTAATCCAGGACATGATCTACCCTTGTGCTAAATTTCATTCAAACCCGTTTAGTTGTTTCTGCGTTCATCAACATCCAAACATTTGCACATAATTTTGTATTTTTAATATTAGTAAGATAATCCTACTAATATTATAAACGCAAAAGTTTGTAAGTATGGATGTCTGGATGTTTGTTACTCTTTCACGCAAAAACTACTGAACGGATTTCGATGAAATTTGGCACACGGGTAGATTATGTCCTGGATTAACACGTAGGCTACTTGTTATCCCGGAAAAATATAAAGCGGGACTTTTATCCCGGGAAAACTCATTCACGCGGGCGGAGCCGCGGGCAAAAGTTTGTATAAGATAAAGCACTGCGTAGCATTCGTATGCACTCGTCAACCTCACTATTAACCTGCACTAGATTAAAGTAAGTAAGGCCTAAACTCTCCCAATAGTACAAACCAATCCCCTAAAGCAGGCATATAAAAGGAAAGTACAGTAAACCGTTGATGATCCCTGCACTACGCGGTTACTTAACAACCACAACACATTGTTTATAGCCAAGTAAGGTTCTATTCTCCATTCATGCGCTAACTCATACATATTCATACATACATTTAAATGTAAACAGATGAAGCGACTATTAGCATGAATATGTTAGTGGTTTGTTCTGGGTTTTAGTTTCAATTATGATTGGAGTGATTGTTTAGTCATCGTAATATTTAATGAAGTAAACGTAATAAGTAGTTATTATTTTCTGAATGCAAGTTGATGATAAGAGAGACGACTCCTATAAGTGCCCATAACAACCCCAACAAAATTTTTATTATACAAAACTAGCACTTTTCTTTCAATTATAGACACACCTGTTGTATGTATAGATCAGATTAGATAATATGTACTTATATCGGCATTTGTACTTCGACCGACTCTTTCATACAAGATCTATATAACAGCAAGCAACCTAACCAGGTACTCGTAAAATGAACTTGTGATGCGATGACGTCACTGTCGCCGAGCACAGCCCACGCTACCTCGCAGTTCGCACCTGTATAATGTACTAGCTTTTGCCCGCGGCTCCGCCCGCGTTAAAAAATCTTTCCGGGATAAAAGTCCCGCTTTATAATTTCCCAGGATAAAAAGTAGCCTATGTGTTAATCCAGGACATGATCTAACCGTGTGCCAAATTCCATCGAAATCCGTTCACTGGTTTCTGCGTGAAAGAATAACAAACATACATACATCCATACTAACAAACTTTCGCGTTTATAATATTAAGTAAGATTGTATCTGCCTGTGTTTTCGCTTACACTTACAATTAATGGAATAATGGGCGAGGGCCCAATATCCTTGTCATATATTTATAACGCTTTCCATAATTAAGTTTGCGATGATCCTTACATATTTTAAAACTACGTACCCCGGCGCGCCTGTCTGTATGTCTGAACGCGATAAACTCATAAACTATCGAACGGATTTGGATGAAATTTGGAACAAGGACAATTTGCTCCTGTAGGAAATATTTTTTTTTTTATATATATATGTGACACTGGCGTTGTACAGAAGTCGGTATTGATCGCTACACTGATTAACATGAAATAAATTGCAATTTAAGTTTTTATCCCGGAAAAGTACATCGTAGGACTTTCCTACTTTGAAAAGCCCTGGACGCGGGCATATAATACAAAAATGAACTAAATATACACCAGCTATCACTTGTCCAAGATCCTTGAAACATTCAAAAGTGAAAACCAATCGTGTAAATTAAAACCGTTGCGAAATGGTCACAAAATACGTGTTGATCCTATATCATTCGGCAATACCACGCTCTGATACCTTGTCCTTTCGTATGGAAACTTGATCTGCTGTTTAAATCTCTATTTTTTATGCAATAAGGATATTTGGAATGCATATTTCACCAAAATTTTATCATAGAATCTTGGAAATCGATTACGCTGCGATCGCTGGCGTGGGAAGTTCGAAGGATAGTTATAATTTAATGGTAATTATTGCATAGCATTAATTTGTTAACTTGTTATACTCGAACCTAGGTATTTATATTATTTGTTAAAAGAAAAGTTTTGATTTTATTTTTATTTTTGCTTTTATATTCCTTTAGTGTTTATATAGAGTCATAGTTTTTTTTTATAATTTATTATAGTAGGTACATATATTTGTCTAATAGCACTGTTTTAACAGTTGTTACTGCTACCTCTTTTTGGCGCATGCTGTAACAACCTTAAAAAGTAGTGCACTCAGTTTTTGTTCGTTTTTACGGTTAATGTAAATATTATAAGCAAACAGTGTAACTACTACTGGTTGTTCATAAATAAATAAATAAAAGATGCCACACAGTACTTTGTAACTCAAGGTGCTGGATGGTGTTGCTACTGTTTATGGGTGGTCGTATCGCTTACCATCAGGCGAACGGCATGCTCGTCTCGTCATTGAATGCCATAAAAAAAATTTGGATCCGTTCGACGAGTTTCAAGTAAATTTTATTTGATAGTTATCGTATTAAACAGCTAACATAGATAGTACTAAGTTTAATAATCGACTTCATTACTATTTATTTGGAATCATTAAAGTGTGACTTTTGTATTTGGTCGGCTTATATATTTATGTGATGCGTAGAATTTACTCAAAAGTTGTGAAAAAGGCCATTGGCTTGAAATCTCACTTTTACCAACCTTAGCGAACTTTTAATAGTTTTGACAAAAGGATGAAAGTGTGAACTAAATATATAGACGAGGTCTTTCCTTTAAACTGAACAAAATGTGGAAAAGTTGTCTCCTTAGTTTTATGGTCCTTCGAACCAGATTCAAGTGTAACGAAGAATTAGTTTTAGCAATAACCTGCTAATCTTTTTCCACCTGGGTAAGTAGTGTAACTGGGTGGTCGGCAGAACCCACTATATAAAGCACATACACAATAATGCCAAATTTGACACATATTAACCTCTGACAAATACGGTCACGAAATACAAATTTTGATTGAGCGTCTGGGTGTCTTCTGTCTAGCTTATATCCTTTAAGCCTTCTAGAATCGTCCATATCTCATAATAGTAATAAAATGACACCATTTCTCGTTTCAACACTAACAACTATTAAATAAAATTCGCGACATAACATTATTGCAGTAAAAAGCAATATATTATTGACATTATAGCAAAAAAACGATCAGACGCCCGCGTGGCGTGGGCCAGAGCCAAGGCGACGCAGCGACCAATCAGCGGCGAGCGCGCGTGACGTCACCTGCGCCTGCGCACCCGTCACGTTTACCAACATTAATGAGTTGGTGGAAATTGTATGAAAATTAATTAAATGTTGTTATTTGTATTGCGTCATTCAAGTAGGCGACCTGGCGCGAAATGGTAGGCAGCGTGTTCAATTCTCACGGATGCAAATATTTGTTACGTGTCTTTTTTAATACATCTACAGGTATAAAATACATTCAATATGAAAGATCTGAAGATTGTTCACGAAACTCATTTTTCTTAAGAGTTCCAAAATTATTTCATTTAATTTTAAACAATATAAAAGACGCATTTTTCAGTTGATATTGGGTTTTTCTAATCAGCCCGGAATATGGAATTTGCGCCTGGTATGGCGATAGGCTGTGATAGAGGTCACATCATGAGACGGAATACGCACAGTGAAAACTGGGTGCACTATTTACGCCTCTGCCTACCCCTTTGGGAATAAAAGGCGTGAGAGCGTGTGTATATTTCAGTTACATATGTAACTGAATGACAAAACGAGCAAACTCGCCTGATCGTAAACAAAACTGCCCATAAACAGTAGCGCAATCCGAACTTTCTATGCACCGCGTGTTAAGTACTACACTGTGCTCGTGATTCTGATGTTCAGCCTACTTACTACACTAGCTACGATGTCCTTCAAATTTGAACACAACAGTACTTATAGTTCGGACAAACTAAGCTGGCCGGTATGACAATTAAATTTTTTTCCCGACGCGATAACTCTGTGAGAGCGTCTACCCAAAAAATTCAAAACCGTGTCAAGTCATACCGGCCAGATTAGTTTGTCCCTACTATATACGCTATTTGACAGAAACATTGTGTGTCAAAACAGTGTCATACAAGCCCGATGCACACGGGTAGAGTGAACAGTCAAGTCAACCAGCATACTACTCTACCAGTTCCAAGTACTATACCAGTTTAAGTAGATTCGTAGAAGGAATACATCGTGAGAAAACCGATGTACCTGTGAAGTTCTCTATAAGATGGTATGTGAAGTCTGCCAACCCGCACTAGGCCTGGTGGACTAAGGCCTAAACACCCTCAGTAGTAGCGGACCCCCGAGGTCAACAGTGAGCCGTATATACAGGGCTAATATTATCATTAGTATAGTTAGTACCCTACTATCCTTTGCCAATTAGTAATTACTATACCCGTGTACAGTCCACAACATAAGTAGATGAACAAATTCAAAATTTCAAATTGCCTACATACTTTTGTGTTCTTATTAATCTTTTTTTTCTCTTCGCAAAAATAAAATAAAAGGTATTTACTTTACTTCAAATGAAGAAAAAAATATTTCAGTTTAACTTAATGCGTATATAGGCGATTTGAAATTTTGATTTTGTTCAGATATTTATGCTGCTGACTGTACAGCGAGCTTTACGGCTCAATACAAACCTCGACTTCGAAATTTGTATCGGAGATTAGTAATCGTACTACTTTAAAATCCGTGTTTGTCAACAAAATGTTTCTGAGAAAAAAACTATCACCAACTGTGAGGTAACGAGTCATTTGAATTCCATACAACATACAGGAGTTCGTACGGATTCGGAATAAAAACGTTGAATTTACACAATAGAGAGCACTCTATGTAAATTGCAAAAAATGTTACAAAATGTATCGTGAGATAGTATCGAAAATCTTTAATTTTTATTTTATTAAAATGGCGAGCGAAAAAACGATTATAAACGGTCCGTGGTTTTATTCAAAATATACGAATGTTTCCTGATCCATTTATAAAATAAAACAATGTAATTTATGATAATCAAAAAAGTAAAAAACCTGTTATAATTCGCTGCTTTGGGACAAGGTTCTAACTACTTGTTTAATACACACTCACGCCTTTTATCCCCAAAGGGGTAGGCAGAGGCGCAACTAGTGCACCCACTTTTCGCTGTTATTCCGTCCCATGATGTGATAGGGGGCGAGCCTATCGCCATATCGGGCATAAATACCAGACTTTGGGCTGATACTGAATAGAAAAACTCAATATCACTTTGCCCGACCCGGGGATCGAACCCGAGACCTCAGCATTGCAGTCGTACCGTAATACAACTACGCCACCGTGGCAGTGTTTAATACATTTCAGATAAAACACAATTGCCCCAAGACAAAGAAATATTTTGAATGCTAAGTTATCATTTTGTAATCTGTATTTAAAATAGTATTAAAAAAGGCAAATAAAATAAAAGTCTTGCTTCGTTAACTATTAAATTATGAGTATCACAAATTCAGTAGTGAATGAACACATCGAAACTTTGTGGGAATGTTTGGAGGTTTGTTAGAACTAAACTCAGAAACGGCTGAACGAATTCGGGTGAAATTTGGCAAACACATAGATCATGTCCTGGATTACCACATTACTCATGTAGAAAGTAACTGAGCTTTATCATCTAATTTTAAAATAGATGGCGCTAAGGATCGGTACAGTATTTATCGACTTTTGTAGTAAAAAGACTTTTAATGTGGGCCAAGCCGCGAGCAACACTTAGTATAAAATACACAATTATTTTACAAGTTACACAGTAAAGTGCAAGTGTTATCTATTAGAATGTCGCACAAGGTCCTGCGCATAACACGCGCCACACATACGTGACTACATGATGTATTGATGTGTTGATCTAGTTCGCACCGCTTTGAACTTATGTTGCCTTAGTACTTCTTAGGTTATGTTATTGAGAAATATGACGAGAGGCTGAGGATTCTATTCTGTAATCTATCCGCCAAAGTATTTGTAATTGTTGTGATTCGCAAATATTTGCTTAGAATCTGAGATTTGTAGTCCCTCATATGTTAGTGTGCAACTTGTATAAGGCCAGGGAATCCAAAATCCAAACATCGACTTTTTAAAGATTCTTTAACGTTGAATGAAAACATCGTGATGCCTACATGCATCTACAAGATCTCGAAGGTATGTTTAGTCTGCCAACCCGCACTAGGCCAGCCTGGTGGACTAAGGCATAAACCTCTCAGTAGTAGACGAGGCTCGTGCCCAGCAGTGGGATAGTAGATAATATCTATGCTACCTAAATATCAGGGCCAGCGGGAGGGCGGAGTGAAGGGCGACACTTGACTCAAGTAAAAGTCACATAATATCGACGTTTTCCTTGACTGCTATTTGCTTAAACTGTATTAATTCCTATACCAGACTATATATTTATGGTAATTTACTTCATTACTAAGCTAGTTGTACCGAGTATTTACGCAAAATTATATTTGATATGACCCTCTATTAATTACCAATCTTTAAAAACCAGGAGAATTCATCTGTGGAAAAGACACTTCGCCAAAAATCATCATTCCAATTTCGATGTGAATGAGCACTCTGCGGTAATTAAATTAAAGTCTTGAAGACAAGTCCGTTTGGAAATCTTTAGGGGAGGCCTATGTTTAGTAGTGGACTTCATGATGATGATGATGATGATTATGTAATGGCTAACAGAGGCATGAACCTCTACGATCACACTGGCCTAGTGCTTGGCAATCTTCACGTTCTTTTAATGAAATAAAATGTACATGAACCTATTAAATGCTTTACGTTATTTAGATTCCGTCAATACTAACTCTATCATATCGGAAAGCAGTTCTCAAAAAAGAATAGGCAAGGAACTAGTGTTGATATTTTTAAAATCAGTTTAAGGTATAAAGTACAGATAAAGAGAAAATAAAATGTAGTATTTTAAGTTAATTCGATCAGTTCCCTATATCGTACTCGCAAAACAGGTTATATATTTTCAATGACCATAATATTAATTCAGTAGCGAGTTTTAGTACACTTCATACCTGAGAATTCTAACAGAGAATTCTCAGGTATGAAGTATCCTCATGATGTTTCCCTTCACGATAGTAAATTAAAGAAGAATACACACGTAACTTAAACATCTGTGATATGGCTAGGGTGGTTAACATGTGGACCTTCATGGGCAGTTCATTCCATTTCCAACTAAGTAATGGCAGTTTGCAAGCTATTAATGGCCTTGAAATGAAACTATTTGGCAGATTTTATAGCGGTTTTTAATTATATTTTCACCCGACGCACGTTTTGAAGGCTTTGCAGCACTTCGTGGTCACAGGACGCACTCTACCATAAATGTAACATTATATAATATATATATATTAAATCTCACAATGCCCGGTATTGTCTACTCAGTGAACCTAATGCTTTTTAAACTAAAACACAACTATGCTTACATACTTAGCGGTAGATATAGAGAACATAATCCCTACCTAACATCCGCGTATATGAGCCGACCTAGTAAATATAGCTAAAAATTTACATGATTATTCTTTAATTGAATGATAAATCTATATTATTTATTCGAAGGTCGCGTCTGTCTGTGCATTGAATATATACTGCTAATTAACGAGGGCATCGTTCGTTTTAATATATAGATTTTCCTTATTTCTAATTGCTATTATATACAATATTACTTTTTTCTAATATTATAAATGCGTATGTTTATGGAAATGTATGAATGTTTGTTAGAACTAAACTAAAAAAAGCTGAACGGATTTGGATGAAATTTGGCACATACATAGACCATGTCCAGGTTTAGCTCATAATATTACACATGTAAGATACAAGAAAGAGGTTTATTATTGATACCATAATTTTAACAAAATTAACATCAATTTTCACTACTACGATTAAGAGACTATTAGCAGGAATTACCAAATAGTTCCTCGATTTTTAACGTAAGCACTTAAACGGCCACAGTAACGCGACCTTTTGCGTGCGTTCACGTTTAACAATCTATTTCGGTCGCGAGTGAGTGGCCGAGTGGACACTACATATTTATTAGCATACCTACTTGAGGTTATCGCACACTAAATAGCATCGCTTGGCTTTCGGAAAATAATGTCGTCTTTAAACCTGCATTTTGTAGAAAAATGAGGTTAAAATTTAGTAGAAAAAGCAAGTATGGTGATAAGTGAAAGAAAAATCAATGTATTTTTAAAAAATCTGCTTATTATACGAGTGTATTTGCGAATGGATTCAAACTTTAGCTATCTCATCCAGTGATGTATGTTGGATTTATGAGATATCTTAAATCTTATCATCAGATATCTTAAAGAGACAAATAAGTGGCAACAAGACACTAATTATATTCAACTATTAATGTAAAAATTGCATTCTATACTGGTGGTAGGTCTCTCATTATGTAAGAGGCCGTCTGGGTGGGTACCACCCCAATGTCTATTTCTACCGCCAAGCAACAGTGTGCATGCACTGTTGTGTTTCGGTTTGAAGGACATTGTAGCCAGTATAACTACTGGACATAATGAGACTTAACATCTTATGTCTCAGGATGACGAGCCCAGTAGAATGCCACCCAGTATTTTGTCAGTCAAGGTGCTGGATGGTGTTGCTACTGTTTATGGGTGGTCATATCACTTACCATCAAGCGAACGGCATGATCGTCTCGTCATTCAATGCAATAAAAAAAATATCTAGAATAAAGCAAGTCACTATAATTTTATATTATATAAATATTAGGTATTTGCGGTTTTATAGTGCAAGCTTAGGTGTGCGATAGCCTTCATGAGGCCTTTAAATTTTCGTCGCGCAGTACAAGCTGTTAATACAAGTTTAATTATAGTTCTGAATACATTTTACATTCTGTTCTCATTTTTCTTGAGGTTTTTCGGAATTTGGAGGTCTTTTGAGGTTAGAAAATGTCAGTATACTGAGTACCGGATAAAATATTTCCTCTGCAGAGTAGAATATTAAAATATAATTGCCAATAATTGCGGAGTAAAATATCAAAGTCTGTGTTTGTATTAAACACGTTTTAATTAATTATGTTTTTATTTTTGCGCTGAATCTTATGTGAGGTCGACAAAACATACAGTTTCAAACGAGATGCAGACAGGATTTAACTTAGTTTTCGACCGGCCGCTTGAACTCAAACTCCTCTGGGAATCGAAACCACGCAAATCAATAAAAAAATAAATACTAAAAAGGCATTCTAAACCACGACCTACACTCTACTCTATTATAGCTAAATATAGCAACGAAAGCTTATAAATAGCTATATAAAGTAATAATACATTAGTAAACATACGCTACATTACTAGGAATGCATGAGGAAATCTCACATCTATAAATATAATCCTAAGAAGCGATTAAAACCCCATCACGAGTGACGCAAGCGCAGGCGCATGGGTTAATTTGTTCCAGTGACTTGACTATTTACTGCGTCGTAACACACATGACTTTCCCTTCTTGACATGTCAGATTTAACTCGAGTTTTATCTAATCCCCCTAAACTAATCATTCCCCATTTAAATTGTTTTTACCTGCCAAGAATTATAAATACCTTGGTGGCGTATGTTGAACGACACAGCTCCGAGGTCCTGGGTTTGAATCCCGGGTCGGGCAAAGTGATATTCGGTGTTTCTACTTAAGTGTTAGCCCAGAGTGGGGAATTTGTGTCCGATATTGCGATAGGCTCGCCCCCTATCACATCATGGGATGAAATACGCATGACAAAAAATAGGTGCACTAGTCGCGCCTCTGCCTACCTACCCCCTCGGGTAAAATGAAAGTGTATGTAAATGTATAAAAATGTTAAATGACTTACAGTACTCATAAATGTATATAATATAAACCCTGTATTATATACTGCTGCGCACGGGCTTTCTGTACTGGAAGGATTTAGGCCTTAATCTACCACGTTGGCGTAGTGCGGATTGGCAGACTTCACATACCTTCCAAGTTCATATAGAGAATTTCTCAGCTATGCAGGTTTCTTCACGATGTTTTTCTTCACCGTTAAAGTGAACGATAATTAATAAAAATTAACTAATAAACTTCGAAAAGTGCGCGGTGTGTTGCGTATTGAATCTGCAGATATTCGTCTCAGCAGACCGTTCCATTCCCAAGTAGGGTTTTGTGCACTTAAATGTCTTAAAGATAAATGTATGTACTCTCGTTGTTTTCGACACTAAGACTTACTGCACTTACCAAGATGCAGTGGGGTGACATTGCCGTGCCCCTAAAAATCACCATACTGTTCACCATTCCGGACTCTGGAATAATTTCAAAAATCGAACACGGGACCCCTCACTGGATATAATTGCATTCGTGTATAGGAGAAAGTGTGCGCTGTTCGGTTTCGCTCTCAACGGCAAGACCTGTCGTGTCCAGCTGTTACTGATTTATGGTTAAGTTGTTTGCAAGTTTAGTTACAAATTCGAAAAGCGAACGATTCTACGTACATTAGTACAAGATCGTCAAAAATTAGTCATAAATAATAGTACAATTGTTAGACCATTCTTAACATTTTTTTATTTTAGTTCATAAAAATGAAAGATAATATTCATAATTAAATTCAAGTTAAAGAATTATTTTGCCACCACCATACCAGCCCTGTATTATATACTGCCCACTGCTGAGCACGGGCCTCCTCTACAACTGAGAGGACGGAAATCTTAATATCCTCAAATAAACTATGGTCACCCAGGGACAGTGTTACTATGAGGCAAAGATATTTTTGAAGGAGCAATAATGACCCCAAATGAGTCTGTGTTACTTGAAAGTATTAAATAAATAAAAATAAACATAGATTTTTTGTAAACCCTAATACCAGGTGCTGTATCTAGCTTTGCCACCCTTAAATTCATTTAACTTGCACTTTCAAAACATTGTTCAAATGCGCCCTTAGCTCTTTAACACAACGTTTATCAAAATATTGTAAAATGCATAAATCGAGTAGGAAGCGCGTTGATGTCGTTTACATGGCGAGCGGTCCCGGCATCGCCCGGTGACTTAATAAGGCTTTGAGTGGCACGCTGACGTCACCGGACACGCTCGACCGCTCGCAGCTTCCAGCCCACGTTACGCCCGCGCACTTCACGGCTTTTTGCTCGTTGGGTGTGATCAGGGTGAAAGCGAGTAGCGGGGAAACTAGCGTTTTAGTTATGTATTTTAACGTAAATTTAACAAATATTTTTATGAGATATATTTGTAACTCAGTAGGTTAATCATTGTGATTATACAGGGCCATTTTGACATTGCGTTAATAAATGAAATCACATACTTATCTCGTCGAAAATAACGCTTTCCATTAAGTTATTTTAAACACAGACGTAAAATAAAAAAGTGTAAGTTTCAAACAAAATAAATATCAATAAAAAGTAACTTTAAGTTTACACGCCCTAATGCCACTACTATTGCTCTAAGATAATTCGTCGCAGCGGCAACATTATACTTTCATTCAGAAATACACTTTCGTACACACCATATTGTATTTCTTACATGTATTATTGTAACAATTGTGGCTGGATTTTTTTAAATAAATAAATAATTAAAAAAATAAAAAATATTCGCACTAAACTACGAAATTATCAAAAAATTTGAAAACTACAACCGGGATTTTTGGCAATAATATTCGTTATTCATTGATGATTTTTGGCAAGTTGTTAGAAGAGGTAAAGACGAATGTGTGATTCATTTAGTAATGCAATGTAAAAATGACCCTGTATAATAAATCGCTACTGAATAAGGTTTTCCATTATTTGAAAGCTGTACTATCCATAAGCAATATTTTATTTTTACTTACTTCGAGGAAAAGTCTGACGCGAGTGGATTATCAAAAATTCCACCTCATTTTCCCGAATCATATTATTCGTAAGTATTCTAAGTAAATAAATAAGCATTATTTCCGCGAAGGATACCGAAAAGAATTATCATTCATATCACATATATATTTTGAGGGTCAACGACGTCATGTTCAATGCATGTGTTTTATGGTTCTTGATTGAAACTTTAGTCCTATATATACTTTTACATTTCAAGAAAAGGCCGGTGTAATTGTTTCGAGTGGCGAGGGAAAGTTATCTCCCGTGAATCTATACTATATCTCGACGCCACTTCATTCACTATCAGGTGCAGTGGACTTATTAAGCCGTGCCCATATAAAAAGAGAAAATATAGTGATAATATATGCTAAATTAAAATTTCGTGGTTGAAAATTTTAATTATTATTTTTTTATATTAGACCATAATCACAAATATCTGATACAATTTTATATTTTAAAGCTGTTTTAAAATCTGTTCTAAACATTCGCACTGCTATTTTGCCGATACATTCTAATGTATAAACTTCTCGCTAACAGTATGACCGCAGCCGTACATGTACAAAAACTTGTGTAGTAATTAACATCGTCTGGCACAGAGCCACTGTGTTTATTTTGAACGCACACTCGGAATACACAGTCGCGGTTCGATTCCTAATAAGTACTATTTAAATGTTTGGCAAAATATTGTGGTACATCATACGCTTATTGTCGAGTTATATTAGAAGGTCCAATTTTCGACTTGAAGTAAATTTTGAACATGTTGAAGATTACAAAATAAAAGTTGCGATTTTATTGGAAGTTGACAACAATTAGTAATTACAAGAATCCCCGGGTACGACAACAATTAGTTCGTAAAAAATATTTCTGGATTTCATTTAGTTCTTTTCAGTTGCCTTATCCTAGTTGATTTATTACTAGAAAAAAGAAGAAAACCACAAGTGTTGCCAGACCTAAAAAATAAATGCAGAATCAACTACCATTCTATAAAAATACTGGAAATACACCATAAATATTTTATGATTAATTAAGAAAAACAGCTATAGCAAAAAGTAAAAAACGTCGCTAACGATGTTCTTCCTGAAAAGACTCTATAAAAACACATTTCAAACTAGACTTCATAATGAGTCATAATTTACTCAAGCTTACCCTTAACCTTGAGTACGTTTACATAATGATGTCATAACATAAGTAGAGCGAGTAAAAATTATAGTTTTTTGCGAGCAGTTAATGATCATGACTTATGTGGAGTTAAAGTTGTTTTTCAACAGCAAATATATATCTCAGAACTAGATGTGTATGCGTCTTGTGCTGGTAGTTAACATCACTATACCATTATATACCTATTTTATTTTTATAGAATCTGTCAAACTTAAATAGTCAACATTTCAAAAACAGGTTGTTTATATCAAAATCTATATTGAAGGTACATAAAAATAAATGTGCGTATGGACCCTATGGACTCCAAAAGAGGGAGTGATTTTTTTATTTTATTTTTTAGGTAATATTCAAATTAGCCGAACAGGTGATCCTATGAAGTTTGGTAGCGATCGCACCACCAGAATTCATCTAGCTACAGATAGTTCTACCCGGGCGAAGCCAGGGCGCTTCGTTAGTTAACTAGAAAAGCAAAAGTTGGTGAATAAGTTTGGATGTATTATAAGTAAAGGCAGAAACCTGAACAGATTTCGTTAGCAACACACAGATAGACCAAATCCTCAACTAATATTTTATCCTGAAAAAGTACGTGACTTTCATTTCGTGAAAGGCCTTTATCGAGCGAAGTCGCAAAGCCTATAGAATATAGCACACTGGACACTTGTGTGGTGAGCAGTGCGCATGGGGGGTCGCGGACCAGTCCGGATCGCCACGCCCGCACTATCTACATTTTAAATCAATCCATTGTTTAACCCTGTTTACTTTGTATGGATCTGCACTAGTGGGATGCGCGGGTCCTTTCGCTTTTATTCATTAAGATTTTCTTGTCTTGTAACGTCTACCTTACCATACCAGCCCTACAAGGCTAATATATAATATACTGCTCACTGCTGAGCACGGGCCTCCTCTACTACTGTGACGAATTAGGCCTTAGTCCACCACGCTGGCCTAGTGCGGGTTGGCAGACTTCACATACCTTCGAAATTTTTATCAAGAACTTCTTAGATATGCAGGTTTCCTCACGATGGTTTCCTGTTTTCCTACACCGTTAATGTAAGCGATAATCCACAAAGAATACACATAACTTTGGAAAAGTCAGAGGTAACAGATACTAGTTTGTGTTAGTATGTGTTTTATACAGTTTTAGATTATTTTTATTATATTCAAAGCCAGGTAATCCTTAGACGCCCGCTGTGGACACCGGTGTCCATTTATATAAGGAAATTAGCTTATAGCTATATATAAGCGGGCGTTGATGGGTTAAATATAAAACAAGAAATAATTTATACAATTTCCTGTGCAGGTGCAGTTACATCATGGCGCAAAAACCTTGTACAATTATGTTATTACCGTTGTATTGTTTAAAATCCGTTCATTTTATATTACAAATGCAAAAGGCTAGATAAATTTTCAATGCAATGCAATGCAATCAGCCCTGTATTATATACTACCCACTGCTGAGCACGGGCCTCCTCTGCTACTGAGAGGGGTTAGGCCTTAGGGCGGTATTAATAAATCAATCTCAAGTTTGACTTACATCTCAAGTAGACACAATGTATGGAACTATTGATACATTATGTCTACTTGAGATTTAACTCAAACTTGAGATTGATTTATTAATACCGCCCTCTACCACGTCAAATTCGCGATTCAACGGGATTGATCGCCTAATTATAATGGGTAAATAAATTTTTGCTACTTTTTTTTTTGCTACCACGCTAGCCTAGTGCGGGTTGGCAGACTTCACATACCCTCGAGATTCTTATGGAGAATTCTAGTTAGATAAATTTAACAGTTTTATTTAACTACTTTTCTTCCTGTTCTTATTCTAATCCAAAGGGGATCGACTATGTTGCAAAATCGATTTGTTTTACCCAGTGGATTCTAAAATACGAAATATATGAATGTGCTAGCTTTTGTATTTAATTATTCTCGGGATAAAAATGCCTTTGTCCCTCCCAAGATTTCAAACGATCTCCATACTAAATTTCATCGAAATCCGTTCTGTAGTTTTTGTGTTTATCGTGTGCAGACAGACGAATGCAGCGGGGGACTTTGTTTTATAATATCTAACGATTAATCAGCCAGTTCCAGAAATATAGAAATCAATGACAATTGACGACAATTTTAAGTACCAACCTTATTTAATTTCGTAACTATCCTACACATCGTGTATAATATACAAATCTTTACAGAATACATACAGTTATTTCCATTAGAAAGGCAGATTTAACAGATCCTAAAAAGGAATTATTTGGAAAGTGGGTATATCGTTTACAACTCTGTTACTGGTTAAATATAATATGGTTCCTAAGACTTGTATCTAAAGGACAGAGTCAGTAGGCAAGACACTCCGGGAGTGCCGGCAGAAGTGAAAACTTGAACATTAACGTTGTGCATTTTTGTATATTTTTTTGAATCGTTAGAGAATATCCATCCATACCATACCAGCCCTGTATTATATACTGCCCACTGCTGAGCACGGGCCTCCTCTACTAATGAGAGGGTTTAGGCCTTAGTCCACCACGCTGGCCTAGTGCGGGTTGGCAGACTTCACATACCTTCGAAATTCAGAGAATTTCTCAGGTATGCAGGTTTCCTCACGATGTTTTGCTTCACCATTAAAGCAAGTGCTAATTCACAAAGAATACACACCTAACTTTTTAGAAAAGTCAGAGGTGTGTGCCCTTGGGTTTTGAACCTGCAGACATTCCTCTAGGCAGTCCGTTCCACTCCCAACTAGGCTATCGCTGCTAATTAGTTAGAGAATAATTTCGCACGAATTGCTTTATTTATCAGCATAAAAGTACTAGCATTTATGTGGTTAAATACAATATTTATTTATTGCGCTATCGTACATAAAAATGACAAGTTATATTTCACTATTTCTTCATCACTTTAAAAAAAACAACGTCACTTCGTCGTACGAATTTTCGATCAGGTCACGTGTCCTGACGCGAGTTTAAAATTTATACCCATCCCAAGAAAAGTTCTCAACGCCGCTAAAGAAGTTTTCACTTCAAAAACTGTTATCTAAATGCTGGAGCAGGAATGTGTGACTTTATGCTATACAATATCTTTTCATTAAAATTGAATGACGAGACGAGCATGCCACTTGTCTGTTGGTAAGCGATACGACCGCCCATAAACAGTAGCAACTAGCAACACCACACATTTGAATTGAAAACCTATTGCGTGGCACTGCACTGCGCTCGTCACCCGAGACATTAGATGTTAAGTCTGCACCACCCTAAGGTTGACTGGGAGAGAATGCCTACGGCATTAAGTCCGCGTTTATACATTTGTATATGAAGTGCTTAAATAAATAAATAAATAAAAATAAGTCTCATAATGGCCAGTAATTACGGTACGTTATGAATTCAGTGAAGTGCTGATTTCAATACCTAGATTAAATAAATTTACAAATCAAATTGTTTGGTATATATATCTTGTATCCCCCCGGATAGCAACCGCGGTAAACAAGGTGTTAAACCCGGCATAGTGGTCCACGTAAGTGTGCCGCGTTCCGGGATCAGCCTGTGTATATCCGGCTCAAACAGGCCGGCATAATTGTGTCAACTGGTGCGGGATAATCTTCTCTCGTCAGTCTACACTCTATCTGGATCGCATTTCACTTACCACCAGGTGCAGTGACGTCACATTGCCGAGCCCGTACAAAAAAACATTAAATGTCTGTTATTTTAATATACATACCCTATAATAACAGCCTCGCCTTTATAGGACGTAAATATCCGTCATCCAGACAACAGAAGTCGAAGTTCTAACTACCAATTGTTTATTCAATTCGACGTCATAACACGTTATAAAGCAAAACAACCAGTTTCTGTGATTTAAAGTAGTTTTCCGTGAAGTACAATTTAAAGAGCACTTGTTATACTTTATGTTAATAAAGTCTCATTGTTTTGTACGACTTGATTCCGCAAATATTTGACTATAGAAAGATACTCAACTGATTGGTTGAGTAGGAAAACTTGGACCGTGAACCGTGTCGCTTTCGGTTCGATTCGAGCGATTAAAATTCGTTTTATTTGAATTCGAAAAAGAGAGATTTTCGATATGCCGACACACTTGCCCCTATCACAACATAAGACATGAAAACTCAGAGTAATGTGCCCGTACAGTTGACACTGCCTAACCCTTCAGTGACAAACGCGTGAGCTTATTACGTCAGGTATCTGGTTAACATTTACCGTCCTATTATAGACTCTCTCTATAAGATAGAGTCACTTCGCCTTAAATACCTTATGAAAAAAAATCTTATGAAGGACGTCATTAGGAATGGAATGACTTGGCCTTAAAGAAAATCATCCCCATTACTCATTACGATTAGTTTTACGACCGGTTACCTTTCAACCCTGCGGCCAAGTAACACAAGCCCAGCCCAGGACTGAAGCGAAGGCACCGGAATTCTGAGCTATATTGCAAGTACAGTTAGGAGCAATAAGCTCTAGGTAGAGTTATGGATTTTAAAAAAACCATTTAAAAAATATACTGTCTCTTTATGAGACAAAGATTATTATTATTGCGTAGGTTTCTTCACAACGTATTTCTACATTGTTACAAAATGGTAAATAAAGGACATACGTACTTAAATTACGAAAAATGAAAATGCATATCTTGGTTTGAACTCATGCTACTGACGGTCACAATATGACCCCAGAGGATGACGCAAACTTCTGAGTATAATATGAATAAATTACGAATAATAGAAACAGTTCATGACAAAATTAAACAAATCTTAATAAACCCGAGTTAAAAAACGGTATAAAACGTTTAAGAACCGTAAAAAACCGCCAACACCAATACTTAATTTAAAATTTAAATAGACACTATAAAATAAATTAGAAAAAATACACACTCACCGAAAAAAATCCTTTTCGAACGCAACGGTGACAGTTCAAAACGGTACACGGAAAAACTAGTAAACAACACAAATCACAGTCGCGAATCGACACAGTGTTTGAAAATGGAAAACTATAAACACAATCAACGCACTAGCACTAGGACATTTTTTCAAATTTCGAAAAAGGAACCACAGCACATTCGTCGTCTTTGACAGTTTGAAAACAAAAATGGCAACACACCCGCTCCTGTCAGCGTCTCGAGGTCGACTGAGTGAACAAGTGAGCGAGTGTTACGTAGTCGAGGCTTTGCCGCGAATTCGTAGGAGGCCGTATTTGCAAGGAAAACTGCTCAGTGCTATAATTTTTTTTATAATTTTTTAGCGCAGGCGTCTGTCACGCTGCCGATTTTGGCGTGCTGGTGTATTTGTCACGAACCAAGTATGTCACCTGATCACTGATGTCATCAGATCTAATCATATGATAATTATGATTGTTTAGGCAATATTTCGTTAATATAACAGATTTGGATACAATTATGCCATTATTGGCTGTGAATGGATTCGTTAGTCGATTAACGAATGATTTACGACCACAGATTATAATTCCAAGATGGCTGACTTAGACAAAACAATTTCAAATCTAAATTATAACCCGTTGATGATACAAAATTGCGATATATTTAGGATAGATTTATGTAGGAATGTAAACAATATCCATTACTGACCTCTGAGTTCCCAAGGCTCGGGCAAAATGCACAAAGCACAACCTACGCTCTGACCCACACCTTAAATACCAAACCTTAATACATCGACACTTTAATCTATTCAGTTCTGTCACATTCACTTGAAGTTCGATTTACTTAAAAACATCCCTCTGAACAGATATAGTTTTCGATGATAGAATATTTGTTACCGCCTAAACATCATCCACTGTACACTGATGTAAAACTTGCCATAGTGGCCTACATAAGTGTATCGCGTTCCGGGATCGGTCTGTGTATATCTGGTTACAAATTGGTCAGCATCATCCCTCGTCAATTTATGCCTACTTTATTTGGACGCCATGTCACTCACCATGAGATACAGTGGAGACTGGAATCATTTTTCCAAATTCGATTAAAAAAAGAGACGATATTTGAAAAATCTATCGTCATTGAGACTGCAAATGATAAATTAGAAAGAAGAAAGAAAGAAAGAAAAAACATTTGTTGGCGCAGCAGTGAGCAAAGAATTGAAAACACATAATAATAATACGTAATAATGATTATTTTTTTTATATTTTTATAACTTATACAGGGTCATTTTGACATTGCGTTACTAAATGTAACCACATACTCGTCTTTACCTCTGCTAACATCGTGCCAAATATCATCTATGAATAACGAATATTTTCACCAAAAATATCATTATTACTTTCCTGATTTTTTAATCATTTTATAGTTTAGTGCGAATATGGTGTGTGCGTGAGTGTTTTTCTAACTGGAAGTGTGACGTTGCCGCTGCGACGAATCCTCTTAGAGTAGTAGTAGTGGCATTAGGGCGTGTAAACTTAAAGTTGCTTTTTATTGATATTTATTTTGTTCGAAACTTACACTTTTTTATTTTACGCCTATGGTTAAAATAACTTAATGGAAATTGTTATTTTCAAGGAGATAAGTATGTGGTTTCATTTAGTAACGCAATGTCAAAACGACCCTGTATATAAAAATGTAAAAAAGATATCTTTTAGAATAAAGGACGTTAAGAACATACTTAATGATAATAAAAGTAATCACTGAAATATAAAACACGTCAACCTCATGTCCACGCCGCGCCGCAACAATTAGGTGACCACTAGCATTGTTATGATTTGAGTCAAACACAGCACTGTTTTTCAGTAGTAAGGTAACGTACTTACTACTTAATTACTAAATATTATCAGATTCCGCCTGGGACAGTACCACCGATTTGTCTACTTCAGCCAAGCAGCTCACAACCTGTTCTTTCGGCTGGCCCTGGGACGGCAAAAAAGATCACCGCCGCGGTAACTCATCTAGGATAACGTTGATTGAAAGGATTGAAATTGAAAGGGTTTGCCACCGCAATGTCAATTTCTGCCGTTAAACAACATTGCGCCAGCACCTCAGTTCTGGTTTGAAAGAAATTGTAGCCAGTGTAATTACTGGACATTATGAGACTTAACATCGTGTCAGGCTGATGAGCACAGTCAACAGTGCGATATCATATCCTTTGTAATTTAAAGTATGAAGTACGGGTGGTATTACTAATGGGCTGTCGCATCGCTTACCATCAAACATTAGGCTAGCAGCTGGCTCGTGTCGTCATTAATTTGTATAATAGATTATAGAAGGAACCCGAGACTTTTAAATTATTTGGTAATAAAACAGTCATTTAAATTATCTTAATACTAGGTGGTGCTGGCGGTTCCGCCCGCGTGGAAAAGTTTTTCCGGGGTAAAAAGTAGCCTATAGCACTCAGGAGTAATGTAGCTTCCTATTAGTGAAACGCATACGCATACTCACGCCTTTTGTCCCCGAAGGAGTAGGCAGAGGCGCAACTAGTGCACCCACTTTTCGCCGTTCGAATTCCGTCTCATGATGTGATAGGGGGCGAGCCTATCGCCATATCGGGCACAAATTCCAGACTCCGGGCTCATACTGAATAGTAAAATCCAATATCACTCTGCCCGACCCGGGGATCGAACCCGAGACCTCAGCATTGCTGTCGTACCGTCATACAACCACCGCCACCAACCACCGAGGCAGGCAATTAGTGAAAGAATTTCAAAATCGGCTCAGTAGTTCATGAGATTACCGCGTTCAACCAAACAAACTCTTCAGCATTATAATAGTATAGATTTTCCTTACTTATTGATAATCAGCCATTAATATAAAAAAACCTTTCTAGTAATTACCCTATGAGTAACCGCCCCTCAGCACCATTAAAGAAGAAAAGTAAGGCAGTTGCAATTCTTTTAAATTATCGTAATATTTTATCCTCACTCATTGAAAATCAGGCCAGAACTTTAGAGTAATGAGTAATCGGTCCTCGGTAAGGGAGCCTTACTCATTGTAAATCAGCCCTTAAAATAAACAGAACTTTCTAGTAATTACGTTGTGAGTAACCGGCCATCGTGGGTCGTGACTCATCCTAGCACTGTATGACGTCATGGGACACACGGCTCTTAGTACATCGGCGAAGGAAATAATTAGTCGTAGCCTTTCAAACATTGACTAGATGTTTTTGGACGTAGTGGTGTAGTTGTATCACGGTACGACCGCAGTGCTGTCTCAGATTCGATCCCCGTGTCGAGTAAGTTGGGGTTTTCTGCTCACTATCAATCCGGAGTTTAAATTTTGTGCCCGATTCGCCTCCTATCACATCATGGGACGCAATACGCACTGCGAAAAGTGGGTGCACTAGTTGCGACTTTGCCTACCGCTTCGGGGATAAATGGCATGTATGTGTGTGCGTATTTTTTCTCCTCGCAGGGCCAGCCTTAGATATTCGTGCACTCGGGGCGAGGTTTTTTGACGCCATTTTTCTGACGACATTTTTTTATATCCCAACTGTATCTTTCTCAAAAAAAAACGGCGATAACCTAATTGGGAGTGGAACGGACTGCCGAGACGAATGTCTGCAGGTTCAAAACCCAAGGGCACGCATCTCTGACTTTTCTAAAAAGTTATGTGTTGAATTATCACTCGCTTTAACGGTGAAAACATCGTGAGGAAACCTGCATACCTGAGAAGTTCTCTATAAGAATTTCGAAGGTATGTGAAGTCTGCCAACCCGCACTAGGCCAGCATGGTGGACTAAGGCCTAAACCCTCTCAGTAGTAGAGGAGGCCCGTGCTCACCAGTGGGCAGTATATAATACAGGGTTGGTGTGGTATGGTATCATTGTTGGTAATAGCATAACGCATAACGTCCACGATGATACTCTAGCCAGAGACTGTGGTGCCCTGTGAGCTGGCGCCTCGGGCGGCCGATCGACTTTCTATTAATAACTCAATCTGATTCCTTAAAAGTGTATAATGATTTCACGGTAATTTTGTCAAACTCATTACTATAGTGACACGAAACTACAATCATATTTGTAATTGATAACATATGGAGTTTTCATTTGTTTTACTCTAAAAATATAATGTTTATTTTGAGATCAGTCCTGTAGAAACGTTACCACCAAGTTTCATCCTGCTTTTCCTAAGAGGCAATTATTGAAAATTCACTGCTCAACATAGGTCCTAAAGATTTCCAGACGGACCTGTCAAAAGCGGCATGCATCTAGCGTTATTTCTGTGACATTTGTCAACCTTGCAGGGACGTCCAATGTATGGATATTGGACGTCCCTGCTAGGTTGGTACATAGCATGGGCCATGCTATGTACTTATAATGCAAAATTCCTAAATTAATAGGTAGAATTTAACAAGTACACATACAGTTCAATTAATCAGGCTGTAGCCTGTATGATCACTACTTCCTTTGCCTATTGCTTGAATAAAACTTTACTCAAACAATAGCAAAACCCAGGGCTGCCAGATTGTATAATTGGATACAAAATGTGTATAATCAAGCTGTCTTATGTATCCAATATGTATATCAGATTACCTTGTATAATTGGATACAAAAATAAAAATTCTGAAGTAAAGTTTGCGTAGAAAAAGAAGCAAGCATGCATAACAATAGTTAATAGTCTGTGAACTTTACAAACTTCACAAGTGTTTTAAACAAGCGCAGCTTCCAAGAAGCTTATATGTAGTAGCTTCTCTAAATAATCTGTGGCCAGGGTTTTTTTTGCTCTTCCGTCTCTGTCACATGTGTGTATACTGACACTGGATTTTGTATAATTTCAGATAGATGTCGGTATAATATAAGTTGCCGCTACTGGCAGCCCTGGCAAAACCTCATTACATCCCGTTAAATCAGCAATAAATACCAAAGTTCACGAGATCTGTACAGTTAGGTAAAATCACCTCGGTCGGTGGCGAGTGTACTGCGACAGCAACTAGGCTCACTGTACCGCCCACATAGCGCCCTGCAGTGATTACAGATTGAAATAACTTTATACGGATTTTACTGTTATTTACCGTAAATATTATATAGTATCATACAGATACAAATACAGTCTGAAAGCAGCAGGAGGTAAGTACTTGTGTAAAATTAAATTCACCTAATTCGCATAACATACCTTTAGTTGAATTTGATGAACACTCAGTCCATAGTTGAATTGAGAATATTTAAAAAAATAATTACTAAATTTCATTCGGAAATTTAGAGAAAATTTTCAAGACACACAGAAGACAATTTTTTGCCTACAGCATGAAAGGTTCATCTACACCAGGGTCCTACCACAGCAAGGAATAAAATACTCTTTACGAGAGTACCACAGTCTCACAGACAACACGCAGAAAACTGACCTTAAGTGACGCTCTCTAACATCTAAGTATGTGTCAGAACAACTATTAAAATTCTTTTTTCCTCCACACGCAACAAATAAGAAAATGCTAATATTAAAATAAAATTATGCCCGATATGGCGATAGGCTCGTCTCCTATCCTATCATAGGACGGCATGGCAAAAAGTGGGTGCACTAGTTGCGCCTCTGCCTACCCTTTCGGGGATAAAAGGCGTGTGTGTGTATGTGTGTGTTAAAATAAAAAGTTATTCGTCTGATCCGATTTTTTAATCTACCGAGAGTAAAATGAAATTCTGAATAGACAAAATATTTTGTGTCGTGTTGTAGCGCCATCTAGCGTGCACTTAGGGAAAGATAAAAATCACTAAAGTGCCATCTATGGAAATGCGTCAAAACTAAATATTAAAAATACGCGCATTATCCCTTCAAGTTCAGAAGGCGATACGATAAGGAACCTTTACAAGACTCTACGACGACATAATATGTTCGGATTGTACTATTATGATAGCATTGACATTTTCCAAGATGAAAAAAAACACAACTTGCTTCCGATAGTGAATTTCATACCTAGTTGACCTAATTTTTTTGTTAAAATTTGAAGTCAATTTTATACTGAAGTTATGAGAAGCAATATATTATAAAGAAGAGTGATATAATTATTTTTATATTCATATATTAATTTTAGAGAAACCTAACTATTTTGATCCTGTTATTATTTATTAGTGCTGTTACCCGTAACGAAGCCCACCTGATCTGGTGCAATTGAGTGATATTACCTATATTTTACATTTCTATTCCTATTTCCTCGTTAAAGATTTATGACTGTTATATTTTTGTTATTTATTTAATTATTAAATATGTCTTTCGTGAAGTGTTGTTTCGAAGGCGGTGAGGGACACGATTTTCTTGATTCCTTTGTACAAAAATGCACGGATCCTGGATGTAAGTCAAAATTATTATCTTTCCCCTAAATAATTTTCCTTTATCCTTTCAAAATGACCTTGCCATTGAGCCGTATGTGTGTAGGGGAAAAGAACACTCGAACGTCTTGTCGTAAACCCGTTTATTCGCAGACTGACTCAGCGCTAGCTTATTATAATTAGCGGGGCGGTGCAATGTAAATCTACCCGCATTATAACAATAATAACTAAAATATCAATCTACATTACACCTCCATCACTAAATAAGGAACTATGACTACAATAATTATAATTATATCTAAATATAATATTATTTAACTTAAACGTAGTTGACATACTTAACTTACTAATCTATTCGTCGATACCATAGCGCACTACAGGTTTACAGTCCCTTTTGGGGTATCGACGCTCATATTGCGGGGGTGCATGGGATGCGTCTGGCGCAGAGCATTCCGCAACGGTTGCAGGTGACATTTCCTGTTTACCGTCGCATGCGAGAGTACCACGGTCTGTAGTTTTTCCTACATCTCGCGTTTCTACTATACCATTGCTACTCCCATCCACCACCGCTGCCTCTACAGGCACGGCATCCTCCCTCCGATTTTCCAGATCTTTGTCTACTGAATGTGGTATGACCGATTGTCGGGACCTGCGCCGTATTTGATCGATGTGTCTTTTAACAATTTGACCGTTATCATTTTCAACTATGCACCTACGCGACCCTTCATTATCTATAATCTTTCCCTTGAACCATCTATCCTGTGTACCGTAACCCCTCGCCCATACGGTTTCACCGCTTTCAAACCTTCGATTAACGCCCCCTGCGTATTTAGATTGATTTTTTTGTGCCAATTTTACTCGGTCTTCAACACTACAATGATTGCGAAGTAAATCTAGTCGTGAGCGTAACGTACGCTTTTGTAATAGTCTAGCAGGAGTTTCTCCCGTAGTGCAATGTATAGAATTTCTATAGGTCAATAAAAACGTTTGTAGGGCCGCGTCGACATCTACATTATCACGTAAAGCTTTCTTAATTGCTCGCTTACACAACTTAACTGCATTTTCCGCGGCTCCGTTTGATGACGGGTGGTACACCGGCGAAAAGATTTGTTTAATGCCATTACTCTTTAAAAAACTTTCAAATTCCGAACTAGTAAATGGTGGACCCTGGTCCGACACCAGCTCCACCGGTAACCCGAATCGGGCAAAAGTCGATCTAAGTGCTTTTATGACACTTGCCGCTGTCTTTTGTTTCATGTCAAAAACTTCAATCCATTTTGAACTCGAATCGATTAAAATTAAGTATGAAAGTCCCCTAAAAGGACCTAAAAAATCGATATGTAAGCGCGTCCACGGTTGTAGTGTGTATGGCCATGGTTGCGGCGGGGCACGCGGGGGCGCAGCTGCCTCAAGCGCACAAGTATCGCACCCGCGACATTGCTCCTCTACGTCGTGATCGATCCGAGGCCACCACACGTAGCTTCTAGCTAAACTCTTAGTTTTTACGATACCCATGTGACTAATATGTAATTGTTTCAGTACCAAAGATTGTAATGATTCTGGAATTACCATTCTGTAACCCCACATTATACAACCATTGTCCAAGTATAGTTCATTTCGTCTTATAAAGTATTGACTGATTATTTTCTCCGGGCAAAATGATGGCCATCCTGATTCAATATAAACCTTAACTCTGTTGAGCGTTATATCCTTAGCAGTGGCTTTCCTAACATCCTCATTTGTCACTGGTAAGAAATTTTCAACAAAATGACTATATGTGACCTCCTTAACTGTTTTACCATCGTGTTGTTTCCTAATACCGGGTGGAAGTCTTGACAGAGCATCTGCACAATTTTTTTTAGAGGTAACATATTCAATATCATATTGGTACCCTGACAGGAGTACAGCCCATCGCTGTAAGCGCGATGCCGCCATCACCGGAATACCCACTTTATCTCCTAGTATATAAGTTAACGGTTTGTGGTCTGTTCTCAATACGAAACGCCTACCATATAAATACTGGTGAAATTTACGTATACCAAAAACGATCGCGAGGGCTTCACGGTCAATCTGCGCGTAATGACGCTCGGCTGGTGTGAGCGAACGAGAGGCGTACGCGACAGGCCGCTCGCCGTCTGGCGTGACGTGCGCTAGCACTGCACCCACGCCGACCGCGCTCGCGTCCGCCGTCAACACTAGCGGCAGTTCCCCCGAATAGTGCATCAGCACCTCACTGCTCATTAACCTAGCCTTGAGATCCTCAAAAGCCTTCTGACATTCGCGGCTCCATTGGTATTTTACATTTGACTTTAATAAATTATATAATGGTGCTAATATGGTGCTTATATTGGGTACAAATTTAGCGTAATACATGATCATTCCGATGAATGATCGAAGTTCAGACAAATTAGATGGGGGTGGCGTAATGGAAATGGCCTTAGTCTTGTTTGGGCAAGTATGAACCCCGTCCTTACTAATAACATGACCGAGATAACTTATAGATTCCGTGAAAAATTCACATTTTTCTTTTTTTACCCGAAGTCCGTATTTTTCTAAACGTTCAAACACCTTATATAAATTATCTATGTGTTCCGATGTGGTTTTACCCGTAATTATTATATCATCTAAAAATACGCCGACGCTTGGTAGATCTGCGAACATCTCCTCTAGACGCCTTTGGAATATGCCCGGACTCGAGGCGAGGCCGTACACTAAGCGATTATAAACAAACAGACCCTTATGCGTGTTGATCACAGTATATTTCTTGGAGTCGTCCAACTCGAACTGCGCATACGCTTGAGACAGATCAATTTTGCTAAAACGCAGTCCCCCATTTAAACGGATTAATAAGTCTTCAACTTTCGGTAAAGGATAACGGTCAATCTCTATAACCTTATTTAATGTTAACTTATAATCGGCGCAAATCCGAATACTACCGTCTTTTTTGACTACCGGCACGATTGGTGTGGCCCAATCGGACCGCTCGACCGGAGTGAGGATGCCGTCCCGCACGTGCTGGTCCAGCACGCGCTCCACCGGTGCACGCAGCGCGTACGCCAGCGGGCGCGCGCGCATGAACACCGGTCGCACGCCGTCACGGACATGGATGCTAACTGGCCCGCCGGTGTACCTCCCCAGTCCCTCGGCGAACACATTACAATATCTGGAACTGAGATCGGATAACAATGACTCACTACTCAACGTATTTAACGTACTACTTTCAAACTTGGGTAACTGGATATTTAATTCTACTAGCCATTGTCTTCCTAATAAGGCAGTTTTTCCATTTTCAATTACATATAAGTCTAATGTTTTTAATTTGTTATAATATTTTACACGTGGCCGTATCACCCCTACGGGCCTTACGACCTCCCCCGTATAATATCTTAAAATTAGATTACAAACATTAATTTTTAAATTACTAAAATGTTTTTGATACATCTCCTGACTAATACAAGACACCGCACTTCCCGTGTCACATTCCATATTAATTAATTTACCATCAACATTTATTGGTATCAAAATAGGTTTGCAATCTTTCAAAGACAATTTTTTTAAATCAATAGCTATTACCTCTGCACTATTATCGCTGTCACTAAGACATCCTTGTTCGTCCTTAAACGTACCCTCCACATGATTTTGCTCTGCTAAATTAGGGCACATACGTCTCAAATGCCCCGGTCTGTTACAAACGCGACAGACGTAACGTCGAAACTTGCAGCCAGAAATGTTATGTGAGCCGCCACACACCCCGCACGGTTGCTGTCGCTGGACACGCTCACCCGAGCATGCAGGCGCGGGCGCTGGCGATGCGCGTGCGCCCCGTAGCCGTCGCGCGCATTGCGAAACGGCCTCCCGCGCCGCTCCGCCACCGTAACCCCGCGCCGCAGCCACCACCGCTGCCGCGCCCCTGAGCTTCGTTCCCGCCGAAATCGCTTGACATTCGGTCGTCGTCGCCTCGCTCGGTGACCTTCTATGACCTTCTACCGTGGCCGCATCTTTCTCAGCTGCCTCCATGCTAACTGCGATTGTATACGCCTTTGCGAAATCTAGTTTAGTCTCCGCGAATAACCGTTGTCGAATGTTTTCACTACTAATCCCACATACTAACTGGTCCCGCAGACTTTCCTCGAGCCAACTGCCAAACTCGCATGACTTGGACATTTTTTTCAACGCCGCTACGTACTCCGCTATACCTTCATTATTTTTTTGTGTCCTATGTCGAAACTTATATCTTTCAGTTAGTTCACTGGGCTTAGGTTGTAAATGTTTTTCCATGATGTCCACGATTTCTTGGAACTTTTTATCCTTCGGTTTCACAGGTGTACACAAATTCACTAACAACTCATAACTTTCTGTGCCCATAACCGTTATTAATGTCGGTACTTTCAGCTCGTCCTTCACTTCATTAACCACAAAATATTGTTCTACTCTTTCGATATACAGTTTCCAATCATCTTTATACACGTCGAACTCCTTTATTTTACCTATAGGCATGGTGATGGTAATAATATTGTCACGTGTTAGTCCGATGTAACCTCGTCGCCACTGAGCCGTATGTGTGTAGGGGAAAAGAACACTCGAACGTCTTGTCGTAAACCCGTTTATTCGCAGACTGACTCAGCGCTAGCTTATTATAATTAGCGGGGCGGTGCAATGTAAATCTACCCGCATTATAACAATAATAACTAAAATATCAATCTACATTACAGCCATCAGTAGGTAGTTAATTTAATTAATAAATGTTGGCGTTTCAGTAAGCAAACTACAAGAGTGCCTTTTAGATTATTGATCATCTACTTGTAGTTGCCGCTAAAATACATTCAGGTAGTTACGTAGATTTTCGAAGACTATTGATTTTTCACTATACCGTTCAGAAATGAAATAAAAAAAAATCCTTTTCAATATTTCAATGAATTTTGCTAAGATGATATCCAATTAATAATTGAATAATTTAAACGGTTAAACGACTTACTTTTTATATATACACCTGTATTCTTACCATTTATAAAATCTTATCACAACTAAATGAACGAAACATTAACAAATCGACCGAATGACTCACGTATCCGTGCCTAGTTTTTATGTTACTACTTGAAATAATAAATTTATACGTACCGTAGTTATAGTTTACAGAAGACAATGGCTCAAGGTAAGTTCCCAATTTTAGTATAACTATGAAATGCGTATAATTCACAAAAAATATTGTTTACAATATTGGACTTTGACATATGGTAAATATCAACGCCATCTTGATCCAATGGCTGTCAATATGAACGTGTTTTCTTGGCATTTTTCTCGTATTAAACTGTGATTATCCATACAAATATGCCAAAAAGCTTTCAATATTTACGATAACAACTCTCGTTTCGTAATAACAGTGTTTTTTAGTAAAGATTAAGTACAAAAACATTCAGTTTATGTGAAAATTCCGTGAAACAAAAATGACGACCACAACAGTGCAAAATCAACCAAAAGCGACCAACTCTACGCCAGCAAAACCACAGAAAACCTATGGGAAGATCATCCTCACCCTTCACAATTGCCTTTTACCGGAGTCTGCGTTCAAGGAAACGCCCTCCCAAGCCGACGGCCTTGATGTTGACACAGAGACAGACTTACGTATATTAGGATGTGAAATGATCCAAACTGCAGGTATTTTGCTCAAATTACCACAAGTAGCGATGGCCACAGGACAAATCTACCTTCAGAGGTTCTACTACTCGAAATCTTTTGTCAGATATCCTATGGAAACTATGGCAATGGGGAGCATATACTTAGCGTCGAAGGTTGAAGAAAAACCATGCAGGATACGTGATGTCATCAACGTGTTCCACCACATCAAGCAGGTGAGAGCTCAGAAGACAATCAGCCCCTTGATTGTTGATCAAAATTACATAGAACTCAAAAATCAAGTTATAAAAGCTGAGCGGCGTATTCTTAAAGAGCTAGGCTTCTGTGTTCACGTGAAGCATCCGCACAAACTCATTGTGGTGTACTTACAACTCCTGCAGTATGAGAAGAACCGTCAGCTCATGCAGATGGCTTGGAACTACATGAATGATGCTCTCCGGACTGATGTCTTTATGCGATTCCCTCCAGAGACAATAGCTTGTGCGTGCATATATTTGACAGCACGTAAAATTGGTCTACCATTACCTAACAACCCTCACTGGTTCCTGCTCTTCAAAGTCACGGAGGAAGATATCAGAGAAGTGTCTATGAGGATCCTACAGCTTTACAAGCGATCTAAAGTTAATCCCGAAGAACTCGAAGCAAAAGTAGACTTGCTCCGTAAAATATACCAAGCTAACAAACACATGCAAGCACAAAAAGAAAGGGAAAACGCTAAAGCAGAAGAAAAGAAGGCTGAATCTCCAACCGCATCCACTTCTAAGGATGTTCGAAGGGACACAAAGAAAGAGAAGTCACCTAAAACTCCACCGCTGTCTTCTAAGTACCATAGTCATAAATCAAAGAAGGAGAGACGTTCACGGTCTCCATATGAACGTAAGAGAGAGTACTCGAGCAAGCGGCACAAGTCACGGTCCAGGGAACGGGAGCTTGATCGTTCTAGGGAACGGAGAATGGAGGATAAGAGACGCAATATGTCACGGAAATATGATGATTATGATCGTGCCAAGTCAAGCAGGGACAGTAGAGATGAGAAGAGGAAGCATTAATGCATTTAGTATAGAAATAAAGTTTTTTTAGTTTATTTTGTTTTTATTTTAAAGTTCATTATAATACAATTCAGTAGATAATTTTCTAATAAATTTTCTAAATGTATAAATATATTGTAATGGATGTAAAGTATTTTTTAGGTATGTAGTGTCGCTGTACTTAAAAACGTAAGTACTAATGAGTACAGAATGATTATGTGGTAAATATTTTTGAAATAAAGTACCAATCAATGTGTAATTTTATTAATCTGATTTCACTAGGCTAGGAAGTTAGGTAAGACACCTGATGTTAAGAGATTGTCACCACCCATGAATACATATTACAAAGTCAGTGCCTAGTATATAGATAGGGAAGCATAGCTGAGAAGTTCTCTATAAGAATTTCGAAGGTCTTTGAAGTCTGCCAACCCGCACTAAGCCAGTGTGGTAGACTAAGGCCTAAACCCTTTCAGTTGTAGATGAGGCCCGTATTCAGCAGTGCAAAGTGTAATACAGGGTTGGTATGATAGAGATAGGAAAAGTATTTTTTTATGCCCCAGACTATTTCAATGGTACTAAATTTCTCTTTCACTAGGTATTTATTCATTATAAGGCAAGCAGTTACAAGAAACTGATAAGTACCTGTATCTTACTAATCTCTATCTAATTGATTGTTTTTAAGTATGCAATGTATTTGTCAAAGACTGTTCTTGAGTATATTTATGTATTATTCTCATAAAACGCATCGCACCTTTAGAACGAAAACGACAATTCAAAACAATCAAAAATTAAGTTTTTGTCATAAAATGACTTAAAACTGGCCCCTTTTTTATAGAAATATGATAAAAAAAGGCCCGATATAATAGTTTGGTCCTTTTCCCGCTTGAATATGGCTGTGTTTGAACTATTGTTGTATTGAGAACTTCGTTTTAACTCATTTTATGAAGATAACTCAATTATCGATTTTTTTTTTTTTTAATTGTGCCGTTTTCGTTCTATAGGCGCGACATTGTATGTTTATTATATGAACATTGAACAAGTGTGCTACTGTATAATTTTGAATGTTTGAATTATGAGTGAACTTGACTGAAAGGTCACAAAAAATAGCATTTTAGTGAGCACTCAATTACTTAAGAACCCGACATTGAAAACTAATTAGTGGAGTTAATTTTGGTTACCCACTTGGGCAGGCTTAAATCTAGGTAGGACCCACTTTGTGTGTAATGAGTTTTTTATGACCTAATGTTGGATATTGCGACCTATAAGTAGTATGGTGACCTATAAGTGGACGATAGCCTAGTTGGGAATGGAACGGTCTGCCGAGACAATGTCCGGAGGTTCAAACCCAAGGCACACACCTCTGACTTTTCGTAGTTACGTGTTTATTGTTTATCAATTATCATTCGCTTTAACGGTGAAGGAAAACATCGTGAGGAAACCTGCATACCTGAGAAGTTCTCTGAATTTCGAAGGTATGTAGAGTCCGCCAACCCGCATTAGGCCAGCGTGGTGGACTAAGGCCTAAAACCCTCTCAGTAGTAGAGGAGGCCCGTGCTCAGCAGTGGGCAGTATATAATACAGGGCTGATTGCATTGCATTGCAAGTAGTATGCCAATAGGATCGCTTTTTAACCGGCTTCAAAAAAAGGAGGAAGTTATCAGTTTATCGTGTATTTTTTTATATTTGTTACTTCATCATGCTAAGGAACAGAACTTAAATGGCTAAACTTGGATGTACTTGTAGCTTCTTACGTAGCCAACGACCATATAGCCATTAGCCTCTAGACGCCGAATAACAGGCGATCGGTTTCGGGTAACACAACTGACTAATAGATCAGATGTGATGATCTTAGCTTGTCGTCAATATCTTCAAGTCAGTTGCGACCACAACTGTGAGCCGTAAACACTGCCACATTATCGATTTAATAAATATTATAATCGCCCCTTGCGCAATGGTCTTATAAAAACTAACAGACTTCGGGTTTTCAGAAAAATAGCATTACTTTTTAACCGACTACCAAAAGGAGGAGGTTATCAATTCGTGTGTTTGTATTTTTTTTTCATATATATGAATGTATTTATGTCAATAATTTGACTTAAGCTCTTTAGGTGTAGCTGAAATAATTATTATGTATTATAACAAAATAAAATATGAATTATAAATACTTTTGTATAATGGGTATACATCACAATAGATGAAGTCATTCCATTGGTAGCTTTGCCGTGGGAATATAATAATTATTCCTTTATAATGTTCATTTGTAAACTTATAAAACTATTCATAATATTAAATCATATAGGGAAATAAAACGAGTGTAATCATACATTTAACAAAAAAAAACCTTATTTTAAAGTAGACGTCCTTTTGTGTGATCTTGGTTTGCGCTAATTCAAACGTGTAAATGTAATTAACGTTCTACAATCTACATGTTCGATCATTTTACGATTGTTCATAAAATGTTCCGTATCCAATTCTAATAGAGTCGAAAATAGCACGATGTCTCGAAGGTGAACTTCACTTACAAGCTATTTTCAAGTCTAGATATCAATGAAATAAGGACGATATTTAATTAGCCATTTTCTCTACCTATATCTCTTACGTAAAAAACTTAAAATCTATAAAAATAATGAATTTCTGACTAAACTGCGTTGGTGGCGTAGTTATATTGCGTGTACGGTACGACTTTCCTTCTGAGGTCTCCGACTCCCAATCGCAAAGTGTATTTCTTGGTATCGGACAATGTGACGGGCTTTTCCTCAGTATCATCCCGTTGTCCAGAATTTGTGCTCGATATGGCAATAGGGTCGCCTCCTATCGCATCATGGTACGGAATACACACAGCAGAGAGACAGTACGCACTAGTAACGCCTCTGCTTAAGCCCTTCGGGGATAAAAGGCGTGAGTGTGTGTGTGTCATGGAATCCATTATCGACTTGGCTGATCTTTATCCAGCGACAAACCCTTTTAGTGCTCTCAATAAAGGTTGTAGGCCGGAACCTAGATGTTTTACAATAGTTTTAGACCAAGATATTGATTAGGCTTATCAATTATTACTAGACGTCTAGAACAATATTTATTTATATTTATTTAGAGTTTAATTTTGTAAACTGTCTGTAGACTGCCTCGGTGGCGTAGTTGTATTTCAGTACGACTGCAATGCTGAGGTCTCGGGTTCGATTTCCGGGTCGGGCAAAGTGATATTGGGTTATTCTATTCAGTATCAGCCCGGAGTCTGGAATTTGTGCCCGATATGGCGATTATCTCGCCCTCTATCACATCATGGAACGGATTACGCACGCCATAAAGTGAGTCCACTAGTTGCGCCTCTGCCTAACCCTTCGTCTATAAAAGGCGTGAATGTGTATATAAAAAAACGTCCCTAAAGTGCTTTGAAGTTTGGACTTTGATCAGATATTTTTGTAGCCCACTCCATATATATGTATACATAGCATATTATAGCTTTGATGTTTGTCCCCACGTTGTCAATCCGCCGCCATCCCCATTCCCATTCCCGTTTTATTTCGGGATGTAGGCCTCTGGCGTTTATTTTAAACAGTAATATGTCATACGCCCCGCGCTCAGGTCGAATATTGATCTTCACAATAAATGTTTTGTATATGTGGAGGTGCAGTATTGCAGTGAAGTTAATCTAGTGTTTTGAACGTGTCAGTGTCGAGAATTCAGTGTATTTTGTTATTGAGTATTTGGATTATTTTTTGTAATTTTCTAAGGCGATTTTTGAGAGCTGATTTGGTGAATTGAGGATTTAAATTAGTTAGACTTATATGGTTAGGATTTGATTTTTGTAATTATCGTGTATATAAGTAGGTGCTACGTCTTTTATTTTGAAAGATGTAAAGCAAAAATAAGTTGAGGGAATTTGTCTTTTTAAACTTTAGTTTACGGTACGGTAGTCCGGAGTCAGGGATTTGTACCAGATATGGTGATAGGCTCGCCCCCTGTCACATAGGATGGAACACACACGACGAACTGGGTACCTCAGTTGAACCTCTGCCTACCCTTTCGGAGATGGTCGTGATGTGTGTTTATTTTAATACGTATTTAGGCTATGATATTAGTTGCATATGCGGCGATAGCCTAGTTGGGTATTGAACTGCCGAGAGAAATGTCCGTAGGTTCAAAACCAAAGGGCACACGCACCTCTGACTTTTCTAAAAAGTTATGACGTGTGTATTCTTTGTTAATTATCAAGAAACATCGTGAGGAAACCTGCATACCCTAAAAGTTCTCTATAAGAATTTCGAAGGTATGTGAAGTCTGCCCATCCGCACTAGCGTGGTGGCCTAAGGCCTAACCCTTCTTAGTAGTAGAGGAGGCCCGTGCTCAGCAGTGGGCCGTATATAATACAGGGCTGGTATGGTATGGTGGGTGGTGTTAGTTCCATAATTTAACGTTTATAATATATTGTTGAAGTGCCCCGAGAAGGTTAGACCGGATTAAATTAAGGCATATACCATGCACCACCATTATTATCCCTATTAATTTGAAGCCTATCAACTTGTCCTGTCATATAAATTGTGACTTGGTAAATGTGATTTGCACGAATTTTTATATATTACCCAATCGAGTAGGTATATATTATAATCTTAACATAAGATCACAATTCACACCTTTTTCCAATACCATGGATAGGCAAAATTGCAAGTCCCCTGTTGTAGCGAGCATATTGCCGATTACTCATAATTCCAGATTCTGGACTGATACTGATCAGGAAAACTTACATCGATTTATCTAACGCGGATATTGAACCCGAGACCTCAGCACTGCAGTTGGGTACGACTGCAGTACTGTACGCGCACGGTGCTCGACGCATTATATGGCAATTCAGAATGTGCAGAATGTCCCAAATACATAGGAAATAATAAATACCTATGTTATCAATGATAACGTAATACCTCTGTGTTGATTGTGTCTTCCTAACATGCAATAGTTGCTCGGTGGAATCTTTTCAACGTTACAAGAGCCGACAGATTTGCGATGAAAAAATCAGTTATTAAATACTTTGATCAGGAAAAAAAGTACGTAGCATACTGGAATACTTTTTATTTGTGTTTTTTTTCGACTGCCTTGGTGACGTTACGGTAGTAGGTACTACTGCCGTGCTGCGGTATGGGTTCGATTCCCGGGTCGGGAAAATTTATATTGAGTTTTTCTGCATAATATCAGACTGGAGTCTGAATTTGTGCATGGTAAACAGCAATAGGCTCACCCCATATAACATTCACCTGCAAGGTGGACAGACGACTTGATAAGGGTAGCAGGAGCACGCTGGATGCGGGCCGCTTTTGACAGGTCCGTCTGGAAATCTTTGGGGGAGGCCTATGTTCAGCAGTGGACGTCATGTGGCTGATGATGATGATATAACATTGGCATATTTTGTAGCTCACCTCCTATTCCAAACGCCTTGCTGACGAATAATGGTAGATGTGACATCTCGGCCTACCTCTGAATAGGGAATAAGCGTGTTCCTATGTATATTAATATATCGGTGAAAGAAATTTTGAAATCGGTTTAGCAGTTTCCGAAATTTCATCCCACATCCAAACTTACAATTTATGGTGCTGCCACACTGCTGTTTATTAATGTTTACAAACATTTGATCACAATGTTAGAAAACGTTTTCATGTTAGGTAATGTTAGTAAACATGACTAAACAAAATTGTTAGTTGAAAAATTGAAATAAATAAAGCATTTTTTATCATTTGTTTGTATATATGTTATATTTAATGTTATAAATGTTATGAATGTAATTTTATAAATATGTAATGTTTTTTTTTTTTTTTTTTATTGCATTAAATGACGAGACGAGCATGCCGTTCGCCTGATGGTAAGCGATACGACCACCCATAAACAGAAGCAACACCATCCAGCACCTTAAGTTACAAGGTACTGTGTGGCATTCCACTGCACTCGTCATCCTGAGACATAAGATGTTAAGTCTCATTATGTCCAGTAGTTATACTGGCTACAATGTCCTTCAAACCGAAACACAACAGTGCATGCACACTGTTGCTTGGCGGTAGAAATAGACATTGCGGTGGTACCCACCCAGACGGCCTCTTACATAATGAGAGACCTACCACCAGTATGTTATAAATATAAATAATGTTATAAATCTTTGTGAACATTTTCCATCGTTGTAGAAGCACTCGAAACATCTAACAATTTCTAACAGAATGTAACAATTCCAAACATTTGTTAGTAAATGTATTACTGTTTGAAAATGTTTGTAAATATTTTTAAACAGCAGTGTGGCAGCACCATTACTTGTATTCTTTCTATTAAAAAGTAATTGATTGTTGTTATCTGGAAATATTGTCGCGATTATTCTCTGAAGCTGTTCGATTGTCATATAACATACGATTATCCAGTTGCTATCGTTCGTTATAAATCGATTGTGAAGTTTTTGCCGAATTTTCGGAATGTTGTGACTACTTCGCTCCATTTCAAATCGCGAAATCGAATCTGCGTGTCCTATCGTTATAACCAAAGACGATTCGACCATTCAATGCGAACGTCTGTGAAAATGTTTGGATGTTTGTACTTTTTCTAATCAGTATCAGCTCGTAGTCTGGAATTCGTTCCCGAAATGGCGATAGGATCCCCTATCACATCATGGGACGGAATACGCACGGCGAAAAGTGGGTGCACTAGTTGCGCCTCTGCCTACCCCTCCGGGTATAAAAGGCGTGAGTATGCGTATGCGTTTCTACTTGTTAGAAGTAAACGCAGAAAGAACTGAACGGATTTTGATGAAATTTGGCACACGGGTAAATTATGGATTATCTAACACACAGGCAACTTTTTAATCGGTAAATGGCTCCCATGAGAAATAATGGATATTTTTTTAAACTGATTCATTAACTAGATGGCACTAGCGTCGTTCTGTGTTCTAGGGACTTTTGTACCGGGGGCTATTCACGCGGGCGAAGCCGCGAGCAACACCCAGTATACAAGAATTGATAAAATCTAACATGGTAAACGTTCGTATTATGAGACGTATACCAGACAAGCGCGGTAGACGATCTCTTGTCTGTCAGTTGTGTTCTCATTCAGTATTTTAAACTTTTGCTCCCATTGAAAACTTCTTAAGAATGAAAATTTAGTTTAGTTTCGTAATTGATTCATAGAATAGAAATTTTGGCAAAGCTTTTGGGAATTACAATTTGTGTGTGAGCCAAATTGGCACCGGTTATTTTTTATGTTACAATGGCGCCGGTTGTATGTTTTGTTTATAAATATTGTTTAAGTGGGTCAAAGGTGAAGGTTAAGAGGACAATTTGACCTTTAAATTCTCTGTCCAGATATGGAACAATTGGAACTAACGACGCACCCAGTAAGAATATTAATCTTTACCTAATAATATTGTATTGTCTGCCTGATTTAATCATATTCATTAATATTCAAAGGTTCATAAAAAATCCGAAATCTTTTAAAACCCGTAATCGCCTGAGCTCAGTTTCTGATTATTTTGATAATTATGATATTAATTTATTAATTATTTAATTAATTATTTATTTGGAATTACTGTCAATCTCATATATAATGCCACTTCCAACACTAATCTGTATCGCCCTTAAATACAGTATGAAAATCTGTGATTACAGAATATTTTAAATTTGAAATTAAACTATTATAACGGATTTTATCGCGGTTTTTTATTTAATTTCTCTCCCGACGTTTCGAAGGCTTTGCAGCACTTCGTGGTCACGGGTTTAAATAATAAACCGCGATAAAATCCGTTCTAATCGTTTAATTTCAATGTCTAACATTCGCGTAAACATAAGGAATCATTATTTTAAATTTGGTTTAGACCACTATTCTAAAAAGCTAAATATTTCGTTGTTACTTTCTATTCTCAAAGGCTGGACGTACAAAAAGAGAACAAATATACAGAATAAAAACTTTTTTTTTATTTCGCCCTAAATAAACTATGACAGGGAATTACCCCAACTTACTATTCAACTTTCAAGTCAAGTCAAAATAATATTTAGGTATTTAAATTTTCTTTTTTCAAAGTTCTTTTAAATCAATGTGATTGGGCTTTGTTTGTTATACATTTAAGTGAAGGGTCCATTTAGAAGCTGCTTACCTGATAGGATACGGTACGACTGCCCATAAAATAAAAATAAAATAAAATACTTTATTCATCACGTAGGCGAACATAGTTGCACTTATGATAAGTCAAGATACATTAAATTTATTATATTCATACTTATTATTAATATCAATGGTCACTTATATAACTACCGACATTTTTATTGGGAGTAAATCTATGATGAGATATAAACAAAAACAAAAAAGCCAGCTCGGGCTGGCAGGAAAGGGGATATAAAAAAGAGATCATTTTATTAAAATAATGGGAGGAAAGCGTCGCGATCCTCACCGGTGAGGACACTACAGGCCCTAGCCTAGCTAACCTACCAGCCTTTCACTAGCTACCTAAGCGAGGACGACCCGAAGAAGAAAGACAGAAAGAAACTCCGGGCTTACTTTTTTGTCATCAATTGTTCATTGTTACTTTCATAAAACGATTCTTTCATAAACAGTACCAACATCACCCACACCTTAGAATTACCTACTGCATGCTAATGCACTGCGATAGACATTCCAGTGGTACCAACACAGCCGGAATCTCGCCTACGAGGGTCCTTAGGCTGATTTCACTGCTTGCTGATAAATGCTACTCGTCACTAAATCCATACTAATATATAAAGCTGAAGAGTTTGTTTGTTTGTTTGAACGCGCTAATCTCAGGAACTACTGGACCGATTTTGAAAATTCTTTCATTAATAGGAAGCTACATTACTCCTGAGTGCTATAGGCTACTTTTTATCCCGGAAAAAGATTTCCACGCGGGCGGCGCCGCGCGCAAACGCTAGTGTATACGACCAAATACAAAAGTCGCGCTCTAATCTATGCTCCCCAATAAAAGGTAATGTAAATTAGTACAATCTACAATAGCTGTTTAATACGATAACTGTCAAATAATATTCACTTGAAACCTGTGCAACATGACCCCTACTATAGTAAACTAACAGCATTTTAAACGGGCACAGCAGTCACTCCACTGCACCTGATGGTAAATGAAGCAGAGTCCAGATAGATTGTAGAATGTGCTGACGGGAGTTGAGTACCCCTCGTCAGTCGAAACAAGCAAGTCACAAAGTTTCCACACCACAAACGTCATAATTTCGCACCTTTAGGACGAAAACGACGCAATTAAAAAAAATCGAAAATTGCGTTATCGTCATAGAATTACTTAAAACTAAATTTTCATTACAACAATAGTTCAAACACCGCCATATTCAAGCGGGAAAAGGACAAAACTGTTATATCGGTCCCTTTTTTATTATATTTTCATAAAAAAGGAACCAGTTTAAAGTCATTTTATGACGATAACCCAATTTTAGATTTTTTTGAATTGCGTCGTTTTCGTCCTAAAGGTGCGATTTGCGCAGTGGGAAAAGTGTATGCTCGACCACCTTAAGGTTTTAAATTAGTCGCTTGTGCGTCGTCTGTCAGCAACATGCAACTTACAACTAAACTAGACTTTAAGATTTATATGCTGTTTTCTCTGTACATCTCGGAAACGATCGCACCTACTTGGTAAAATGTGAAAAACTAGACTTGTACTCGCGGCTCCGCCCGCGTGAAAAAGTTTTTCCGGGATTAAAATATTTTCCCGGAATCAAAATTAGTCTATAGCACTCAGTAGTAATGTAGCTTCCTATTAGTGAAAGAATTTTCAAAATCGGTCCAGTAGTTTTTGAGTTTATCCATTACAAACAAACAAATCTTTCCTCTTTATATTATTAGTATAGATGGCGTTTTATCTTGAGAGAGTGTACTAGCACCAAATTGGGTGATTGTACAAAAAAAACAATATCTATGACTAGAGATGGATAAATGACGGGCATTTTGGTGAGTAATAAAGTTTGTTCAACCTTCCTTTTTTTTGCCCTGTAAATGAGCCTATATCGGACAAAAAAAAATGCCCAAAATGCCTGGCATTTACCCATCTTTATCTGTGACTTAAAAAGTAGCCGCTAAACATAGACCTAGTTTAAAGAACCCATGTTAACTGAGACAGTATATCTTGATTGATTAAAATCTGTTTGCTCTTTCGGATCAAGTGTCAATTCTTATCAAAGGCTTGGCGTTATCAGGCGTCGTACATAGCGTCACGGCAGTATCGCAACCTTGTCCCGGCGCGGCACACGTTTACTTACATACACGTTTTATAATAATTGTGAATGAAAATAACGTCTATGAACGTGATACGGTTTTATTTTGTGTGTTGTGTTTATGTCAACATAATCAAGTGAAGTTATTTGATTATTAAAAATATGGAGACTGCGAATTCGATTTTCATTGAGATTCATTTTGTGGTTTCCAAATAATTTAGTCTGTGTGAGTGTACTTAAGTGTTAGTGACTGGTAGAGGTCTGATACCCTGATATTGTTCGACGTAAATATTTTCGACTAGGGCTTTGTGTCTCTGGTTTTTGTTTTGAAGTTCCCAAGCCGTAATCTATTCATTAAGATAATAAAATATTTTTAATCAATATTTTTTTTATAATGTTTTTTAATTACCATACCCGGATATTGTAAACAGTGATGTAATTCCTTGAAACTTCTGATATAAGTGTCTTTATAAGGCCAAGTTTAGGCCCTGTTTTACTAGTTTCAAGTAAATTTTATTTGACACTAGCTTTTGCTCGCGATTCCGCCCGCGTTTAAAAGTTTTTCCGGGATAAAAGTCCCGCTTTAAATTTCCCGGGATAAAAGCCTATGTGTTAATCCAGGACATGATCTACCCGTGTGCCAAATTTCATCGAAATTCGTTCAGTAGTTTTTGCGTGAAAGAGTAACAAACATACGAACCGCATGATCGACTAAAATGTTTTTGATTCTTAGTTTGATTACAAACTCTTAATATAAGTCTTAGAAATATATTTACCTGTTTAATCTACTATCCCACTGCTGGGCACGTGGCTCTACTACTGAGAGGGTTTAGTCAATTCATCACGCTGGCCTAAACACCCCCCACTATTGGTGCTTTGGGTCTTCACACCCAATGCACGCCCATGCGCGGGGGGACATTAGTCGCGGGCCGAGGCACACAGTTCAGTGTGTATACCTCTTGGTTGTAAAACACATTGAGGCCTAAAAGGGCCCGCGAACATTTACTGGCACCCTCTCTTTCCACCCATCCTGCGAACCTTCCTCCCTTCCCCCACCTTCCCATCCATACTCCTCTCCACTTCCTTCCCAGGCCCCTGCAGTCGTCAAGCCGGGGGACTCCAGTATCCCATTCGCAGGTTTCCCCCGGTGTTGACTGCAGGATCGCCTACCTAAGAAAAAAAAAAAAAAAAAACCCCCACTATTGTTCGATATCACATGAAACTATGTAAATAATAATTATAAATATTGTATAAAGATTAAGAAGAAAAAAACGGGTTGGCACACATTAGGTAGTTTAGGTACTACCATCTAAATCTTCACGTATATACCCTACCTACCTCTTTTAGTTGTATATGTCTACTTGCGAATAAATTATGCTTTAGGTTAATTGTGTCGGTTTATCAGTTTACGGTCCACTTGTTATGTTTTCCTTGTATAGATGTTCGTAAATGGGTAATTCGTAATTTTAGAATCTGTCCTGAAGGTATTTTTCAAACACTTTATTAGTAAAAAGGGAAGATTGTTTTTGTATATAATTTAGATTTTACATCTTATGACACCTTCATAGTTTTAAATGCAAAATATGAAACACCAACAAAAACTAGGTTGTGTTTTTTTTATGGCATTGAATGACGAGACGAGTTTGCCGTTCGCTTGGTGGTAAGCGATACGACCACCCATAAACAGTAACAGCACCATCCAGCACCTTGAGCTACAAAGTACTGTGTGGCATTTCACTGCGCTCGTCATCCTGAGACATAAGATGTTAAGTCTCATTATGTCCAGTAGTTACACTGGCTACAATGTCCTTCAAACCGAAACACAATAGTGCATGCACACTGCTGCTTGGCGGTAGAAATAGACATTGCGGTAGTACCCACCCAGACGGACTCTTACATATGAGAGACCACCACCAGTGCAGAAAGAAGAGTGCAGTAGGTGTCCGCTTAATGAGATCTCTGCGCTGGTTCGATTAACACATTTTTGTTTATAGGCGAATGTTTAGGGACCTATGTGGCAATGCTTAGTACTAGATATTATTCATGACACACAATCAAACCATCCCATTATGGGAATCATTTAGAACAATAGACCATGGGTACAATACGCTATAGGATCTATTAGATTTACCGCCAAGCAGCAGTGTGCATACACTGTTGTGTTTCGGTTTGAAGGACATTGTAGCCAGTGTAACTACTGGACATAATGACACTTAACATCTTATGTCTCAGGATGATGAGCGCAGTGGAATGCCACACAGTACTTTGTAATTCAAGTTGCCGGATGGTGTTGCTACTGTTTATGGGTGGTCGTATCGCTTACCATCAGGCGAACGGCATGCTCGTCTCGTCATTCAAGGCCATAAAAAAAAATTATATATATATGTTCAGAGAATCTATTTACTATGAATTGATAATTATTCTTTAGCTGTGAAAGTATCATCACAGAATCGCGATTCATGGAAGGATCTTGGGGAGGCCTTTGCCCAACATTGGGACATTATAGGCTAATACAATACAATACAACAGCTGTCAAAGTGCACTATACCTTCAAATTTGATATAATAGTTGTATCTTATTCATATACTGTTATGGTTGAATTTACCGTTAGTAATCTTAGTTGTCTCTTTAAGTTCCACAATTAGGCAGATGTTATGAGTTTAAAATGAATAATGGTGAAAATGGAATTTAATCCTTAAATATAAGGCAAAAGTGTTGCAAGTGAAATGAAATGCTTAAATAACAACATAGTGTAGTGCCAGCAATAGAATGATACCAATAAGTAAGATAGCGCATCGCGCGTGCTTCATCGTCAGCAAAACAGTCTACTTAACGTGTGAGTATTGTGTGAAGATTAAAAAAAAGTAAAAAAAAAAACCTGTTCAATGTTATGTAAAAACATTTAAGTAGAAAAACTTTCTAAATGAAAAAAACTAGCGCAACATCACGGCCGATGTACAGTGGGCAAAAAATAGCTAAACCAATTAAAATTTCATATCGTCGGGGATAATGCAAAAGCGCGTATCTAGCATTGGTAAATACCGCGTAAGTGACGAAAAAAGTTTAATTGAAATTGATACTTATGACACTAAACTTATGATTTATAATACTAAACTTTTTTCGTTCACTAATAATACACTCGTTAATACACTTGAATTTTCTGACCAATTTTTTTTTAAATGCTCTAATAAATCTGATATAATTAAAAATACTATCATACGAGTTACTAAACTTAATTTCATAGTTCTAACTGTCCCCGGTCTCCCCCAGGCTGCTGCGGGTGCTGCTCGGCGCTGCGGCCGCGGTACAAGCGTCTCGTGGACAACATATTCCCCGCCTCACCCCAGGATGGGCTGGTCAAGTCCAACATGGAGAAGCTCACGTTCTACTCGCTCTCCAGCCCTGAGAAGCTGGACAGGATCGGCGAGTACCTGTTCCAGAAGGCGTCCAGGGATATATACAGAAGGAGACATGGGTGAGTAGGCCAGCTTTTTTATAAGCGTGTGTAGAAAGGATGTAAGATATGAAAATCGGTCAACGACAAAGAATATCTGAGTTTAGTATTCGATTAGACATTTTAATCTCTCAGTAGAGGAGGCCCGTGCTCAGCAGTGGGCAGTATATAATACAGATACATACATACACACTCATGTCCTTTATCCCGGAAAGGGTAGGCAGAAGCGTAACCAGTGCACCCACTTTTCGCCGTGCGTATTCCGTCCCATGATGTGATAGGGGGCGAGCCTATCGCCATATCGGGCACAAATTCCAGACTCCGGGCTGATACGGAATAGTAAAACCCAATATCAGTTTTTCCGACCCGGGGATCGAACCCGAGACCTCAGCATTGCATAATACAAGGCGGGTATTATAATTATACATTTGAATTGACCGGGTTTATTTTAGTGCCAAATATGGCGATGGGCTCGCCACTTCATTGGGGTGGATATCGCCAATATAAAGGTGCATTCGTTACACTTCTGCCTTGACTGCCTCGGTGGCGTAGTTGTATTGCGTACGCGTTACGAGTACGATTTGCGCGCTGAGGTCCTGGGTTCGAATCCTGGGTCGGGCCAAAAACATTGTGACTGGGTTATTCCATCTTAAAAATTACTCAGTCGCAGCTCGGAGTCAGGAAGTTGGCGGTGTGATACCCCCGTGCCTCGGAAAGCACGTAAAGCCGTTGGTCCTGCGCCTGATCTCTCACCGGTCATGTCGGATTGCCGTCTCACCGAACTATGAGAGTGAAGGAATAGCGAGTGCACCTGTGTATTGCGCACACACTTGTGCACTATAATATCTCCTGCGCACCTGGCTGGTCTCCGTTGAGATTGCCCGCCGTGGCCGAAATCGGCTAGGAAGGGATTATTTTATTACACTTCTGCCTAACCCTTTGGGGATAAAAGCGTAAGGACACAGTAATCCGCAACAGTGGCTTGTACAAGTGGTATTCCTGGGTCACCTGTGATACACTATCATGCTTAGATCAATATTCAATGTTAAGTTTTATCTCGAGTGTTATGTTATCATGCCACTCGTCACTTTTCTAACTTTATGATCAGCTTGCAAGTTTAATATTCACTGTATTTCTGTTCTTATAGTAATTAATCCCTTCCTAGCCGATTTCGGCCACGGTGGCCAATCTCGACGGAGATCAGCCAGGTACGCAGAAGATATTATAGTGCACAAGTGTGTGAGCAATACACAGGTGCACTCGCTATTCCTTCATTCTCATAGTCCGCTGAGACGGCAGTCCGTCATGACCGGAGAGAGATCAGGCGCAGGACCAACGGCTTTACGTGCTTTCCGAGGCACGGGGGTATCACACCGCCAGTTTCCTGACTCCAAGCTGCGACTGAGTAATTTTTAAGATGGAAAAACCTCACAATGTTTTTGGCCTGACCTGGGATTTGAGCCCAGGACCTCAGAGCGCTAATCGTATTCGTAACGCGTACGCAATACAACTATGCCACCGAGGCAGTCATTTTTTTTCCTTATAGTAGATAGATGGATAGGTAGGTAGTAGATGCCACCGCAATAATGGTCCAAAATAGTAGCAGCGAAAATAAAAATAATCCGACCAAATATTAAGGTATGGACTAACCCTAATTCATCAAACAAACAAATTCTCTTCCAGTTTCGTGATAATAGCGATGGAGGCGATGGACCAGCTTCTGGTGGCGTGCCACTCGCAGACCCTCAACCTGTTCGTGGAGAGCTTCCTCAAGATGGTGCAGAAACTGCTCGAGAGCACCGACCCGCAGCTCCAGATCCTGGCCACGCAGAGTGTGAGTGGAATGTTTTTCTTATAGCTGTCAAAAACATATTGTGATGGCCTACCTGATGCTTAGTGGATATCGAGGCTAGACGAGAGCAAGTTCCAACTTATGGCCACATAAGTAGAGAGGAGAGGAGAGGAATTTCTTATACAAAGTAGTACCCACACACACGCTCACGCCTTTTATCTCCGAAGGGGAAGGCAGAGGGGCAACTAATGCACCTACTTTTCGCCGTACGTATTCCGTCCCATGAAGTGACAGGGGGAGAGCCTATCGCCATATCGGGCAGAAATTCCAGACTCCGGGCTGATACTGAATAGAAAAATTGCATTGCATTGTACCGAGGCAGTCCAGGTACAAAGATGTATTATTAAGAAATTCAACAAAAATAAATACATTACATAGGTATAATGCTCTAAGCTCTTCATTGAACCCAATCTTCTGAGTCCCAATGTTAATACCAAGCGCAAAGACGCTGTCGTCCGTGAAGAATATCTTGACAAAAGTACTGCAAGTCCAAGCCACCCTCTCCTATTCCTCACCTTTCCTTAAGACACGTGCTGGCCTGTGAAAACCCATCATTGGTCCTCGCTAACTCGAAACTTATTTAAAACTTCACTGTGGGATTATTTTTCGTCCCCAGTTCGTCCGTTTCGCGAACATAGAAGAGGACACGCCGTCCTACCACCGAAGGTACGATTTCTTCGTGTCCAAGTTCAGCTCGATGTGCCACAGCAACGTGGGTGACGCCACCACCAGGGACAAGATACGGCTTGCTGGCATACAGGGGCTGCAGGTGGGTAGACAGAAGGATAGATCGAAGAAAGATACATTATTACAGCTGGAAATTTTTGGATGAGAATTGGAGTCGCATTTCCTACAAAAATTATAGGAAAAGTTATAGCAATTTCTGACCTTAAAATCCCTCAAACTTCTGATGGCCCCATAGGTTCTATTGGTCCTTATAAGGAACAGGGTCGATGGGCATAAAAAAAAGTAGTTGCCTTAAGGACATGTCCAAAAACGGGCTCAAAATATTTACCAAGGTACTTTATATATATTTGGATAGTACTCCCAAAACTAGGCCTTTGCAATAAATTGTATAATTTTAATGTCTTCCGGTTTTATGTAATTTTATTTTGCTTAAAAACTAAACTTAATATGAACGTTTTTAAAAAAAAGATTATAAATGGAGGGGTCTGAAAATATTTTTTAATGGATCCAAGAGCCTGGTTGAATTTTAAGGCCCAGCACCCATACAAACCTCCTTTCCTATTTTCTTGCCGGCTGTAGGTAATTCTATTTCCAAAACAGTCTTGTAAAAAAGTTTTCTTTTATCTGCAGTGGTTGAGGTTGCAACCCATGCTGCCCCATCTAAAAAATGCACCCTGATTATTTTTAAAATATAAAACGGCAAATTCAACCTCCGGCAACAAATGTTAAGAAGAAGATAACTTCTTCAGCCTTTCGAAGTCCACTGCTGAACATAGGCCCCCCACAAAACTCCAGACCGACATGTTAGAAGCGGCCTGTATCCAGCGACTGCGACCTTTGCCTTTTTTATTATCATTGTAACATATTTTACATAAACTGTTCATCTTCAGGGTGTGATAAGGAAGACAGTGTCCGACGACCTGGTGGAGAACATTTGGGAGGCGCAGCACATGGACAAGATCGTGCCGTCACTGCTCTACAATATGCAGGTGAGTCAAACGACATTATTGTGCCGGCACGCTATGATGGCGATTTTAACAACAGTAAGGTGAAATCTCAATTCATTATCGAAAGAAATATATTTCCAGCGATCCTAGTACTGTTGACATTGGCAGAATAGAGGGTAGGTCTGATTTTGTACATTCTACGGTAACTAAATAGTACCGAAATGAAGCCGTTTTGCGGAAACTACGTTAAAATTGGTTGAGAAATGAGCCTGCAGTAATTCATATTTCAAATATTGCAATTGGTAGTGGCCGCGTAGTGGGCTTGTCGCTTCATCTCTTTCTTTCGCATGAGTTTTAGTTCTCGATGACGTCATACGTGGGTATTGCGTGTCCTTTCTGTTTCTTGGCATTTATCACTTGTACCGAAATTCAAAGGCAAATTTGTTGATTTTTTACTCGATTTTAATCATCTGTTCTGGGTTAGAATTTATATGTCGTAAATATTTCATAAAAATAAAGAATAAAAATGAGTCCGGTACCTTATAGTCGGCATCGGCACAACTAGCCATTAAATTGAGCAATTGAGGGATAAATCACTTTCTACAAACCATAATATCGTATAAATATTTGATTAATAACATTTTTAAAAAATATTTTTATTATTTACCAATTTTCCATATTTTGAATCCACACTAATATGTCTTGAGCTTAATATTTAAATAATTTTCATGTTTATGTTTTAATTTTATCATTCTGTTTCGTAATTTCAAATTTTAGTTGTGTTCAGAATGTTCTAGTTTGATAAGCATACATTTTTTTGGTACATAGTCGTGTATCACGAATGGTGGATGTTGTGAGTCTTAAACAAGTAGTACTTTTATATATTTTGTAAATGTCTCTAAATTGTTAGTATAAGTTTTATTGTAACCACTACTGGCTGTATTTAAAAATAAATAATTAAGCAAATAAAAAAAATAGTAAGCTATCCACATGTGTATGCAGAGTGCGGAGAAGTACGAGACGTTGTTGTGTATGGAGACGGAGGCGCGCGACGGAGCCGCCTCGCCGCCGCCGCCGCCGCCGCGCCTCGCCGAGGCCTGTCTGCGCGAGCTGGTCGGCCGCGCCTCCTTCGGGCACATCCGCAGCGTGCTGCGCCCCGTGCTCACGTCTGTACTATACTCATTCACTCATTCACTCATACACTCATTCACTCATACACTCATTCACTCATACACTCATTCACTCATACACTCATTCACTCATACACTCATTCACTCATACACTCATTCACTCATACACTCATACACTCATTCATCAAACTATTCTATTTTTTTATGTCTTTTTTTGTACACATGGTATACAGGCATGAATATTGCATGATCTAACATGATTTCAATGGTGGGTCTCACGTATGCGTGAACTTAAGAGACTTAATATCTAATGTCTCAGTGACGAGCGCAGTGGAGTGCCACGGCAGTACTTTGTTATCCAAAGTTCTGTATGGTGTAGTTTCTGTTTACAGTCGTATCACTTACCATCAGACGAGTGGCTTGCTCGTCTAATCATTCAGTGGTAATAAATAAAAAAAAGACAATGCCAATCGTTTTTCGGCCCATCCCGAAAATAGATTACAGATTACAGTTTTTATAAAATGATTTTACAAATGACGGATTGAAAATTTATAAAGGGATCGTTTATTTAAAACCGATGTTAATCGATATCTCAGTATCAATCGAATTGAACCGATCATAATGAAATGGGAAACACTCATATATTATTTTAGATATTGATTAACCATTTTTCGGGTTAGATCAGAGAATAGACTGCCTCGGTGGCATAGTTGTATTACGGTATGACTGCAATGCTAAGGTCTTGACGTCTTGGGTTTGATTCCCGGGTCGCGCAAAGTGATATTGGGTTTTAAATTCAGTATCAGCCCAGAGTGTGAAATTTGTGCCCGATATGGCGATAGCCTCATATCATGGGATGTAATACGCACGGCGAAAAGTGGGTCCACTAGTTGCGCTTTTGCCTACCCCATTGGGGATAAAAGACTTGTGTGTGTGCGTGTGTGATCAGAGAATATGCATCAGGGTTTGTTGTAAATTTTAGTTGTAATAAAATGCAAAATGGTCTCTCTTCTTTCATTCTAGTTTGATGGTTATATTTATTGTATGTTGTTACAGACATTTCGACCGACATGATCTGTGGATCCCGAACGATTTCGCCGTTCACGTGTTCAAGATCATCATGTTCTCTATTCAAGTAAGTTATTTGATATTTGTTTTACATTTTTTTAGAAAAATGTGTGATTTATTAAACATTTATATAGTGTTTTTAAGTGATAAAAATATATTTTCTTTTACATGCAAATTCATTATGAATAGTATTTTTATTATTAAAAAAATGTATAAACTGGTATAATCAATGATATATTTTTAGATAAATAAAATTAATTACGGAAATCGGCTCATAAATCTCAAAAAAAAAATTTTATTGTTATTAGTAGACAGCGATTGTTATTGTTCGCTATAATGTGTTGTGTTGTGCAGGCGCAGTACTCGTACAGCGTGGTGGAGGCGCTGATGCAGCACCTGGACGCGGCGCCGGGGGGCGTGGTGGGGGGCGTGGTGGGGGGCGTGGTGGGGGGCGCGGCGGGGGGCTCGGCGGTGCGCGGCAGGGTGCGCGCCGCCCGCGCCGCCGTGCTCACCAGCATCGTGCCCATCGCCGCCGGGGACACCGTCGGTACGCGCACACCGGGGCGCAGGGGGGGGGGGGCACACACACGTACAACCCCCCAGTCACCAATAACTTAAAATTTACAGGCTTTATTTTACGATATAGGATTTATTTTGCTGCCTTCTAAAATTGACACCCCAACCACGCTACGCCACTGACACACACACACACACATACACACACGCACTAATCGTTTACACACACAGTAATTTTTTGAATGTTGAAAACCACACTTAAATTTCGCATTAGTAAAGCAAAAAGGCGATATAAAAAAAAAATCCTAACAAACTTAGTTCTGATATACTAATTAAAGAATTCGGATCGAAAATGTATAAGATTAATCAAATTTCATTACCATACTACCTCACGCCGTGACTGATCACGCCGCCACCAATACGAAATTAACTAAAAAATGATGTATCAAGTGAAACATAAAACCGAATGAACAATCTATCTAAAAAAATACTGACGCACTAATGTACTGACTCATTCATTCAAACCAAACTTAATATGTGTTCGTCCAGGTCATGATCCATCCGTGTGGTAAATTTCATCAAAATCCATTCAGTAGTTTCGGAGATATGCAGTAACAAACAAACAGAAAAACAGACAGACAGAAAATAATTATGAAAATCGCTGATTTGTTTTCCATTACTATTCTTTAGACGCCCCCTTTCTTTTTGATCACAATTCTTTAAAGGACATGTCCAAAAACGGGCCTGAAATTCTAAACAAGACAATTTATATATATTTAGATAGAACTCCTGAAAACTAACCTTTTGCAATAAATTATTTAATTTTAAAGACCTCCGATTTTGAGATTTATGTAATTTTGGTTGGCTTGAAAACTACACTTAACATGAACATTTTTAAAAAGTTGGTTATGAATGGAGGGGTCTAAAAATATTTTTTTAATGGATTTAAGTTCCATATTTTGCCCTTTTAATATGCCTAAAGTTTGAGCCTTGTTAGATTTTGAGGCCCAACACTCATACAAAAAGCGGACATCTCCTTTACAGACAGGCCGGTTCTATGCTTTATTATATGTACAGATGAATGATAATGAATTATAATAATTTATTGTATGTTTCGTCAACAGGTCCGTCTGTGTTGGAGATTATTAACAATCTATTGACAAACCTGCGGACATCAGTCGCGAGGGACTCTGAGGTAAATTATTTAATTCAAGTAAAAGAGACCTTGCCTGATAAAAATTGCACTGTACCTTTTTCTAGGCAAAAACAAAATTCAGTATACTAATACAGAATGATCAAAATTCATCCGAATCTGTTTAGCGATTTCAGCGTAATTTTTTTTTAATTAACTCCGCCAGCGAAGTAACTGCCCCCCACCTGAGGGTTAGTGGTTACCCATGGACGTCAGCTTATGGGCACAGCGAAGCCGCTGCCGCAAATACATCTAACAAACATACAAAAATCCAAACTGCCAAAAAATTCACAAGCTTAGCATTTATGGTTCTAATAGCTGTCCTATCTATGTACTGAACGTGGAAAGTTTTAAAATTAATTGCAACTATCGAAAAAATTACGATAATTTTTCACACATCTGATTTTGTTAAATCCTATGTCATGCTCCAAATAATGCTCTATCCATATGTTAAAACTACATAAAAATCCGTTCAGTAGTTTAGGAAATCTGCGTATATATAAACAGTTTGGCAATCATCATCAAATCATTTTAATAATCGCTGAGTTGTGATGTACTGACGCCCCCTCCCCTGCCCTTTCTTAGAATGTACAGTCAGCCACAAAAAGTAATGAACAAATTAAAAACTTCAAAACGCTACTGCACATTCACTCCAGTCGAAATATTCTTTTTTCTTTATCTAAAATAAAGTTAACCCATTGAAGTTGATTTTAGTGAAGAAAAAACAATTGTTGATACTGACGCAAAAGTTTAAACGCGATTTGAAATTTTGAATTTGTACAGTTACTTATGTGGCTGACTGTACAGACACCTGGTTCTGATGTAATAAAATGTGTATAGGAGTTTTGGCGGGAACTTGGAAGTGTCATGAGGTGCTCTTGTTTTAATTCATTATTTTGGTGATACTTAGTGTTATATTGCATAATTATGGTGGTATATTATCCAATATAGTTCTATTAAAGAGCTCAAATGAAGTGAATTGAAATAATTGTGCTAATCAAGTGTTTTTTTTGTTGCCGCCAAAACTCCTCGATAAAGTCTTGGTAAGGTAACCACTGCTTTACTTCGACATACTACAGATAATAAAAAAGACAAACCAAACTTGACATTGGCAAAATGTGAACACAAATGCCATTATAAAAAAAAAAAAAAATGTGTATAGATTTCATCATACATCGCGTATTTGCCATACTGATCCACATCTCGTCAACAGAAAGAAACCGACGAGAAGCTGTACCAGGAGGCGCTGATCAACGCGCTGGGCGAGTTCGCGGACCACCTCCCCGACTTCCAGAAGATAGACATCATGATGTTCATCGTGAACAAGATACCCAACACGCAGCGCGGCGGCAAGCCGACCAGGGCCGACACCATGCTGCAGAGCATACTGCTCAAGTCACTGCTTAAGGTAAGGGGGCAGGGGGGTTAGAGATTGGCGGTCCCGTGCAGCTATCTTAGTGCAACAAGATACCCCGGGGCCGGCCCGTATGCGCCGAAGAAGGCCACCGCGGGTTTTGGTTGGTATGCCGGTGTAGGGTGTATATAGTGTTAGGGACTCGGTCTAATGCTCGCTCGGATGATACTATACTCCCGAGTGTCGACATTGGGCCGTAAGACCGGTGAACCCAACATAACCATTCCACTGACCCCCCGGTGGTGGTAGCGATAACGCGTTTTTTTCCCCGCGAAAAAAAAAAAAAAAAGGGGGCTTAGAGATTGGGGGGGTTGGTAGTGCTCTCGCATATAGGCTGTTGGAGGGAGGTAGAGTTATTTATTATACGCTATTTGATACGTAGCTGGGCCAAGGGGTTTGGGGTTAGGTTAATGCGTTCATGTCTCTCTCCTAGTCAACAATTCCTCTTTCAAAGTAAAACTTTAAAAACCCTTTTAATATTAATTGGGAAGTTTAACAAAGGCAAATCGAAAAAAAATCCTGAATATTATGTAAATGGAAATGGGTAATGTTATCATGTGATAGCTAGAGGTTCAGTAAATATTTTACCACTTCTCAATTTCGAGTTATCAGGCTGTATGATAAAACATGAGGGAGATGATCATACCTGCCTTCCTATAAAAAAAATGTAGTTTATATGATGAGATAACAATGGTGTTGTATAGGTGGGCGCTACATACCATACTGTAGAGTTGTCGAAGGCGTTCCCTGGCGCGTTCCTGGATGCCCTGGTGCGGGCGGGAGCGGCTCCCCCGGGCGCCAGGGTGCTCCTGCAGAGGGTCCTGCACACGCTACTGGACAGGAAGCACAACGCGCCGAGACTCGTTCAGCCCACGTGAGATCATTTTTATCCCCTCAAAATTGATGACACACTCAAAATTATAGAGTATTTTGACTACCAGGTCTACCTTGGGGTCTTCCATTAATCACGTGAAGCTCGAAAGGGGGTGGGAGGGTGTTCAACAATAATCATACATATCAAGTATATATCACGTGTATTTATATTTTCGCGCGCGATTCAAATTAAATTAGATTAGACATACTTTAACCTGTATTTGAAGATAGTACAAGATACTTAGTACCAAAAAAAATACACGTGATCTCCGGGGGGCGGTGGTCTAAAACCTCCAAACAAATCACAACGGGAGGGGGGGTACAGAAATTTCTAAAAAAACATCACGTGATTAATGGACGACCCCTTTAGAAATGCATGCTAATGTAATAACAATAAAAAAAATTGTCGCCAACTCCAAATTATTTTCCTGTTTTTGTAATATGTAAAAATACAATGGGAAAATAAATAATGAAAAATATTGTAACCCATCCTAACCTAACTAAGCATACAACAATATAATAAAAAAAGAATATTTTATTAATCAATATTCACTGTTATTGCTTCCAGCGTGGACTACGCGGAGTTGGGCCTGACCGTGGAGAAGTGTTCGCGCCAAGACGTGATGTTCATCAGCAAGCATGGATACGCCATCTTCAGCTCTCTATATGAAGGTACTAGCTTTGCCCGCGGCTCCGCCCGCGTCAAAAGTTTTTCCGGCATAAAAGTCCCGCTTTATATTTTCCCGGGATAAAAAGTAGCCTTGGTGTTAATCCATGACATGATCTACCCGTGTGCCAAATTTCATCGAAATCTGTTCAGTAGTTTTTGCATGAAAGAGTAACAAACATACATACATACATACATACATTCTTACAAACTTTGGCGTTTATAATATTAGTAGGATAAAGACAATAGTTATCTGATATTAACGCTAGCCCTGTATACAGGCCCACTGCTGGGCATGCGTCTCTACTACTAATGAAAATATATTGGATTTAGTCCGCCATATCTAATTTTTTTTTTTTAGCTGTGTTGAGATGACTACATAACGATTGTGACTCATAACTTACGTTGTGAAGATGTTTGGATGTTTGTTAGAAGTAAACGTAGGAACTACTGAATGAATTTGAATAAAACTTAACACACAGATACACATAGGATACGTTTTATCCCAGAAAAAAAACACGGTGGGGTTTTTTACCTGGAACATGTCTTCCGACCGGTCAAATTGCAAGCAATAAATGCAATGCAATCGGCCTTGTATTATATACTGCCCACTGCTGAGCACGGGCCTCCTCTACTACTGAGAGGGGTTAGGCCTTAGTCTACCACGCGGGCCTAATGCGGGTTGGCAGACTTCACATAACCTCGAAATTCTTAAGGAGAATTCTCAGGTATGTAGGTTTCCTCGCGATTTTTTTCTTCACCGTTAAAGCGAACGATAATTGATAAACAATACACACGTAATTTCGAAAAGTCAGAGGAGTATGCCTTGGTTTTGAACCTGCGGACATTGTCTCGGCAGACCGTTCCATACCCAACTAGGCTATCGTCCACTTCAGCAAGCAATAAATACTTGATGAATAATAAATAATATTCTTGTACGGAACCCTCGATGCGAGAGCTTTGGTGAACTAAGACCTAAACAATATAGATTCTAGAAGGAGCCTGTACCCAGTGGAATAGCATATACAGGTCCGGTATTGATAGCATAAATGATCCCCAGGTCTCCAGCTGGAGTCGAACACGCTGGAGAACATCTCTGCGATCTACACGACGATCGCGCTGCTGTGCATCGAGGTCTGCTGCGAGGAGACCGTGGCCGACATCCTGCAGCTCGTACTCGCGTGAGTTGTTAACCGACTAGCATTTCATTTTTTTTTTTTTATTGCTTGAATGACGATACGAGCATGCCGTTCGCCTGATGGTAAGCGATACGACCACCCAGAAATAGTAGCAACACCATCCAGCACCTTTTTATTTATTTATTATAATGGGACAACAAATTGAAGGTAGATTTGTATTAACTTTTCGGACCACCAACACCTCAGTCCGCCCCGTGACCACGAAGTGCTGCAAAGCCTTCGAAACGTCGGGAGAAAAATTAAATAAAAAACCGCGATAAAATCCGTTATAATAGTTTAATTTCAATGTCTATCATTCACGTAAACGTAACGAATCGTTACAATTCGGTATTAACCGACTCGCCAAAAGAAAGGAGGTTCTCAATTCGTTTGTTTGTGTTTACAATGGGTACTCTGAGATTTGTTAGCTGATTTGCATGATTCCTTTAATATTTATCAACAGGTTCGTAGAATGGTCCCATTATAACATATTTTGGTTTTATTAAGCTATTGCATAGCTTCTATCGCGGGCCTTGAGCGTGGAGACCGAATCCAGAAATTCCGTAACGAAAATAACCTGACATCTTTTTTATCTTACTAATATGACCCTTAAATACAATGCGTAGAAGCTATAATTCTTGAAACGAGTATATTTTTATTTATTTTATTTATTAAAGTCATTAAAACCATTTCTTACTAATCTAATATGAACCTTAAATACATTGCGTAGAAGCTATTTCCCCAGCGTTGGCACGGCACGAGTACAAAAGAATCGAACGTAACATTCTTTTTTCAAATTTTGATTTATTCTATTTTGGTTGTGATGACCATTGCATTTCTGACATTTATCAATAACAAGACTAAACGTGCTTTGCTCGCGTTTAAAAATCTACTTTATGTGGTAAGCGTAAGATCGAATTTGTGTTTAGTCAATCAAAATTTGTGATAAAAAATGCTATGCAATAGCTTTACCGCGGCAGTCTCCGAGTACCACACGTATTTTTATTTTTTCTTTATTACTTAACGGACTCTTTATTGCTTAGTATATAGGCATTAGTGATTAGAGAAACTGGATCAGGTGATAATAAGTGCACTGCCTATAAATATTCACAATACCAGAAAGATAATCTTGCTAGGCTAGGTAGCTTGAAGGTTAATCTCATTCGCTAACTCTGGTAGTCGCGTTTCTGCATGTCCAGGTAGTCGGTCAGGGCGCCAGTCTTAGAAAGAGTATAATGGTCTCTAAGAAGCCATTATAGGTTCGAGCCATGTAGCTATCATTGATGCCTTAAAAAGATCAACAGAAAAGATTTCGCTGAATACTTTTTCAATTGTTTCGGTCTGTCTAGGACTTATAGCCATACAAGATGACGTTACCGATACCCTAAAATATATTATTTTATACACACATCACGCCTTGATCCCCAAAATAGTAGGCAGAGGTGCAACAAGGTTACCTACTTTTCGTCTAGTGCAGTGCTTCCCAAACTATGGGTCGCAACCCACTAGTGGGTCGCAAGGGAATATTGGGTGGACCCTGAGAAATAGAACAATATATCAACCGACCGACACAACAGCCGGGTGGCCAATGATCGACGAAAAAAGAAACAGAATTCTCGAAAAAGGTATTAGAAATTACTTCATGATAGCCGAGGGGTGGGTCCATAATTTGGAAGTTTTTGTTAGGTGGGTCGCGGCTCATTCAAGTTTGAGAACCACTGGTCTAGTGTGTTCTGTCCCATTATGATAGGGGGTGAGCCTATCGCCACATCAGGCACCATACACATCGAACTCAGGTCCTCAGAGCTGTATCGTACAGTATTTATTTATTTACTTGTTATGGTACACCAACAGCATATATATTAAAAAATCATGAAAAGAACATTCTATCATTATATCACAGGCCGATATATATGCCCATTACACGTATACGCATCTTTTGTATAAAAATTACATGTTTCAGTGAAAAAAAAAAACAAAAATAAATTAAAATTCTAATACAAACTATAATACATTATATAGGGGACTGCAGAAAGTCATGAATTTTCCTTTAAAATTTTGATATTTATCGCCAAAAATATCCAGTTCCTCAACTTTGTATGTTGTTTCCAGTATCCAGCAGTCCGGTGTGACGAACCCGGTGCTGTCGGTCTCGCAGCAGTGCCAGCTGCAGGCCATCAGCCTCGCGCTGGCCTCACTCGTGCCGCACGTCATGAGTCTGCCAACACTCGCAGACTATCTCAACAAGGTACGAATATTAACTATATATTGGAATTAATGGTGTTCATCAACAAATTACAGTGTGGGGCACTACCTTACAAAGTTGGCAACATAGCGAGTCGCATCACTATTCAAGCTCTCTTCACGATCAGTGTTTGCGGTGAGCGTCGGCCATTTTTGCACACACACACACACACACTCACGCCTTTTATCCCCGAAGGGGTAGGCAGCGGTGCAACTAGTGCACCCACTTTTCGCCGTACGTATTCCGTCCCATGATGTGATAGAGGGCGAGCCTATAGGGCACAAATTCCAGACTCCGGGCTGATACTAAATTTAAAACACATTATTATTTTCCCCGATCCGGGGATCGAACCCGCGAACTCAGCATTGAAGTCGTACCGTAATACAACTACGCCACTGAGGCAGTAAGCCATTTTTGCATTTTTACATTAATATGATGAACCATTGTTATTCCAATTATTTTTGCAAATACGTATTTAAAGATGTGGTCATTCTCATTTATCACACGTCTGCCAATGTAACAACGAATGGGAGCAACAATAGATCTTAATAATACGAGCTGTAGAGTTCAAGTTGCGACACACATTGACAGTTGATTATGTAATGTTACAATAATATATTAATAGTAAATTTTCAGGACATGATTTTAATAACCAACCGTATTGCATTCGTATGTGTTAAAAAAATTTACGATGTCCGGCTCGAAGGACCAGAATTACAAATTCAAAATTTAAATGAAATATACTAAAAAAGGAGTATTTTATGTTTAATAATTAAAGTTTACTTTCACATTACACGTTACTAAATAAAAATTAAGATGACTGAGGAATGACACTAAATAAAAATGAATTGTTTACGTATTCGTTTCCATTTTTTTTAAATACATAATATTATATTTCTAGATTGTAGAAGCGCGTCGTGAGGAGTGTCCTCACTTGCTCCCCCCACTGCAGGAGAGCTACGACCACCTGTCGCCCTCCAAGATGCCTTCCAAGGTGCCCTACCTCATGATCGACCAGGTGAATAGACGTTCTTACCATACTTTAATAAATTGTTAATACCATACACGGAGTGTTGATTGCTGTGTGCTGGATGTACATCCAGCACACAGCAATCAACGTCTAGCTCCAAAGATTTAGAGACTGATGGTAAGTGATCACCGCCGCCCATGAACATCTGCAATACACAGATGGCACAGAGGGCACAGAGATGCGTTGCCGGCCTTTTAGGTGGGAATACGCTCTTTTTTTGAAGGTCGCCAGGTCGTATCTGTCCGTAAATGCTGCTGGCGGCAAATGGTTCCATAGTTTAGTAGTAAGTGGCCAAAAATGACGGCTAAAACGTACAGTGGTGGATTGCCAACCTCCGAGGTGATGTGGATGGAATTTGGAGTTCTGCCGTGATGTACGGTGATGGAACTCAGCAGCAGGGATAAGTCCGAACAATTCTTCAGAGCACTCCCCATGGTAAATGCGATAGAGAATGCAGAGCGATGCTACATCTCTACGCTGTATTTACCTCTAGAAGGGCATACACATCATTATGATCCATTTTTTCTATGTCTGTGTTCACTTGTATTTATGTGTAAGGCCTAGTTTGGTGAATCAAACAAAAAAAAAATTAACAACACCGCTAACTATCAACATGGCTGCGAACTACTTAACTAAGTTGTCAATTACGACACTCATCCATCGGACATCGAAGTGCAGTGGTATTGACAATCAGGAAGTAACGCCCAAAAATTACACCAGATGGCAATACACGTTCCTGAATTGTGATAGCAAAATTTGCGCGAAGCGCAGTATATATACCACCTCCGAGTAGGAACCATGGGAGGGGCCGCGGCCGGTCAGGCGCAACATCTGCCTGACTGGGAATCTTTCCCTTCCATAGAGGAACGCAACCATCTGTACCTCTACAGCGGCGACGACCTTGCGCCGCAAAAAATTTGATGCAAAATAAAATATTTAACGATATTTTTATATTAATTTAATTATTTTAAAGTTTGTGACTTCAACCCCTAGCCGTGCTACTAACTTTAAAAAAATAAATAATAGTTTAAAAAAAACTAAAAAACACACTTTATAGAAAATCCAACTAAAAAATAGAAAATAAATTTGAATTAAGAATAGTGTAAATAAGAAAAAAAAGTATTTCATTGTAAAAAAAGCGTGGGGTGCTTTTTAAGATATTATCAAAATGATATATAATACTTCTACTCATATTATCTGTCAATAAAATATTTATAACTATTGTCACCATGCACCCCACGCTTTTTTTACTATAAAATACATTTTTTTCTTATTTACACTATTCTTAATTGAAATTTATTTTCTATTTTTTAGTTGGATTTTCTATAAAGCGTGTTTTTTAGTTTTTTTAAACTATTATTTATTTTAAATTTTTTAGTTCTGTTCTGCTATTGTCCAACAAATGTCACAAAAAAATATATAAATTGTCAAAAATCTCATTTTGCAAATTGAATAATGGCATAATCTTATCAAATTAGTGTATTGTTATCGGTCCTCGACAAACCTACAAAGTTTGAATAAAATCTGACCGTTTAAAGTGGGTCAAAATCGCGCCCAAAGGAGTCGGAGTCGGAGAGTTACAAACATACAAGTGAAGCTAATATAAAGCGTGTAAAAAAAAGCGTGAGTATTAATGTACACACGTATGAAGTGAAACTTTTTCAATCAATTCATTTTTTCACTGTCCTTATACTAATTATTGTATTCCATTAATACGGTCAAATTATTATATTTCTCTTTATTTTAAATTTTCCTTTTTTTACATTTTTATATACATACTAAAAAAAAAAAACATTAATACATATTATAAAAATATAAAAAAGTGAATCACCCTCCGATGGCGAGGCTCAAGACCCAAGCCACCGGTGGTTAGGGATTCAAAGTGAGGAATCTCCTCACAATGCGTGCCGTGTCCAGAAGTACTGCTTTCTGCATCTGGCTCTTGGCCCAACGACCAATTGAGAGCCTCTGGAGGTGTTGGTCGAGACTCTTTGGTATCAACCCGTGAGCAGAAACGACAATCGGAACAATAATTGTGGTGTCTACCTCCCACATGTCGGTAACCTCGTGAGCCAAATCTAAATATTTAGACATTTTGTCCTTTTCGGCCTTAACAAGGTTATCGTCATGCGGAATAGTGACGTCAACAAGTATTGCCCGGCGCGCCAATCGATCTAGTATTACAATATCAGGCTTATTGGCAACAATAGTCCTGTCCGTGATAATAGATCGATCCCAGTACAGCGTTGCATGATCATTTTCGAGAACTGGTTGAGGCACATACTGGTAATATGGCACTTCAAGAGTCACAAGACCATACCGAAGAGCAACTTGCTGGTGTATGATCTTGGCTACTAGGTTGTGTCTATGCAAGTACTCGCCGTTAGCAAGATACGAACAACCGGAAATCACATGCCTGATTGATTCACCGGGACGGTGGCATGCCCGACAGATATCGACCGTACCGTCCTTCATGATGTATTTCCTATAATTGTTCGTTTTCATAACTTCGTCCATAATTGCAAAGACAAAACCCTCAGTTTCCCCAAATAGGTTACCAAAACGTAGCCAAGATACGGATGCAAGCTGGTCTACATCAGGCCCGTGAAGGGCCCGATAAAACCGACCATGTAGTTCCTTGCTCTTCCATATCTCCTCACGTTCCCGAATGCCCATCACCTTAGGTTTTCGCCAGTTCTCATTCGCCAAGGAAAGCGGGGTAAATCCCTTATCCACCATGACTACAACCTTATGCATGCCCACTTCGCTGTGGAGGAAATAATCCCTGAGATTGCATACCTCGCGGTTATGCAAGTCCTTAGCATTAAGTAAGCCTCGGCCCCCACATCTCCGCGGGATGTACAATCTCATCACTGACGATCGTGGGTGATGCATACGATGTGCAGTCAGTAGGGTCCGGACCTTTCGATCCAGGGCGTCCAGTTCGGTCTGAGTCCATCTGAGTATGCCAAAAGAGTACATGAGTACAGGCATAACCCAACCGTTGAAAGCGCGAATCTTGTTTCCACCTGACAAAAAACTGTTAAGTACTTTTGTCAGACGGCCGAAGAAACGTTCCCTGACCGATTGTTTTACGTCGGCACCCATAATACCCAGTGCCTCAGGCATACCCAGATATTTGTAGGTTTCCGTCTCGGAAAGGGATCTAAGTCTTATAGTCTCTGAGACTTGTATGTCATCAGAGATCACCACCTCTCCTCGCTTCACATGGATAACCGCACATTTATCTACACCAAACTCCATGTTGATTGAGTTGCTAAATCTTTCAGTTATTTTTAACAACTCAATCAATTCTGTTTGTTTTGATGCAAACAACTTGAGATCATCCATGTAAAGCAAGTGAGATATAGGCTCACTCCCTCTCCGTAGACGGTATCCTAACCCTGAATCCAACAACAGAGTACTGAGAGGATTCAGGGCCATGCAGAACCACAATGGACTCAGACTGTCACCCTGGAATATACCCCGCTTGATTCTAATCGGCTCATCACAATCAGGGGGACTCGTACCACCTGGATATTTTAGGAAAGTGGTCCATTGTCCCATACATGACCCAAGAAAGGTGCATAAATTTGTATCAATCTTATACAAATTCAACACCCTCTTGAGCCAAGTATGGGGCACCGAATCATAGGCTTTCTTATAATCAATCCAGGCAGCCGATAAATTCCTTCGGTTGTGACGAGTCTGTTGGCAAATGGTCATGTCAATGAGAAGGAGCTCCTTTGTACCACGTGACCCAATCTTGCATCCTGTTTGTCCGGGAAAAAGGATATTATTGATTGTGAAATGATTTGCAATTTTCAATCTTAATATAGATGTAAAAAGTTTATAAATGGTTGGAAGGCATGTTATGGGTCTATAGTTTTTCGGGTCCGTGGTACAGCCGGATTTAAAGAGCAGGTGAGTAACACCTGTCGTCATAAATGTTGGAAGCGATCCTCTATCTAGCGCATCCTGGAACTGTGCTGCTAAACGAGCATGCGAACTGAGAAACCATTTCAACCAGAAATTGTGCAGACCATCCGGACCAGGAGACTTCCAATTATGTGTCGGACGGATGGCTGCCAGAACATCCTCTGAGCTAATTGAAATGGTTTCCATAGCCGGTATTGCGTCGCAAGCTCGTTCTACAACACCAAACCAGGGGGCTTCAGTATGGGGGACAGGCGACGACCAGATATTTTTCCAATAATCACGCATATCGTGAGCATCAGGCAGCCGCCCATCCACCACACCATGAGGAGAATCCTCCCAACACCTATAAACTCTCTTTTGATCGCTTTGAAAAGTGCGATTCTGCTGGAATCGTTCCCATCGCCTCCTATAACGGCGAATACGGCTTGCCCACGCATAAACTTTTTGTTTAAAGAAGTCTATTCGTTCTGTGACCCATAGCCTATAGTCCTGGGGTCTTATATTGGTCCCAGAAAAGGCCTGCGCCACAAAACGCATAATCTTCGGTCTGAAATTTCCTCCTTTGAAGGAGATGAGCTTGCCGATGAGAGTTCGGGCCCAGTTGATACGTTTCTCGATCCTATATTGCCATGCAGGCATGGTCGCAACATCTCGAGTGATTCTATTTGCATTTGGGAATTTTACATTTGCCACTCGACATGCTGCGACGGCCGCGCAGTAAAGAAACGAATGTGTATCAACAAGGTCCCGACTGGACTCCATGTATGTAGCCAACACGGAGTCCAACGCTCCCATCAGTGCCAAATTTTTTTTATGCGTTGGCAATCGTGGTACCCTCGGTCTACAGGATGTAGAAGTCAATTTAAATTCCAAAATCGCACTCTCCAAAGCCCCTCTCAAACGCTGTTCGTCGTGAGGACTTACAGTATTGTCCAAGTTATCCTCCCGCTCAACGTCAGCGGTAGGTGTAATTTGTATATTTGCTGTTCGCTGGGTAAGGACAGGCGAGACAGTGTATTGGACAACACACAAGTCTGCACGCAGCCGCTCAAGTGCTTCATCATTGAACACTTTTCGTCGTTGGATGTACCGCACCTGATCCGACAATCGCTGAGATGACACATTGATCGCAGGTTCCAAGGCCTGAAACAGAGAAAGCATCTGAGCACGATACGCTGTGAGTTTGGTTCCTCCCTTTGTTGCCCCAAAATAGGCCCGCATGACATTTTCATTAATTGTTTGAGTCCATCTCATGCGGCGCACTATTCCACCGGTAGCGGGGACCGCAGGTGAGGCACACGGCCCCACAGGTCCCAAGCCCACCACTGGAGGGGGTTAATTTCAATAAATTAGTGTACATTTCCTAATACTTACAATGAAAAGTGAGGTTAACATAAAAATAATACCAAAATCACAATCACGTGATGATTTTTCAAATCAATAAAGAAATAATCTCTCACTTTCACTATTTATTTAAATGAATTTCAATAAATGTAGCAAGCCATAATGTTTAAACTGTTTACGCTTGTTGACAATAGATGGCTCTGTACAGTTTCACCTAATTACTACATCGCGATTTCAAGATTCTCTTCGAAATAATGACCCTAGAAGACGGCGCCGTGACGGATCAGTGACAGAAAATGTGACGATTTTCGTGTGACGATTTTTTTTTCACATAGATTTCTCCCGTACGTCGATACAGAAGTTTCACTTCTAAAACAAAGTATGTAGAACTAATTAAAACTACGAGTTGTGACAGGTCCGTAAAATTAGAAAGTGCAAAACATAAATTAGTAATACGGCGTTGACTTGAGTGCCTTTTCCCGCGGCCACCATTCGTACTCGTGTGAGGCACCGCGATGGCTCGGAGCTCTCGTGCGGACTATATGTATGTCGGGTGTGTTGTGAAGTAGTATGTTGTGTTGTGTTGTGTAGATGGCGGTGGTGGAGTGCGTGGTGTCGAGCGGCGTGGAGGCGGCGCGAGTGTCCGCGCCCGCACACTACGCAGCACCCGGCGCCGCCGCCGCGCTACACCGACACAGCTGGGTCGAGGCCGGTATGTACACGCCACACACACTACGCAGCACCCGGCGCCGCCGCCGCGCTACACCGACACAGCTGGGTCGAGGCCGGTATGTACACGCCACACACACTACGCAGCACCCGGCGCCGCCGCCGCGCTACACCGACACAGCTGGGTCGAGGCCGGTATGTACACGCCACACACACTACGCAGCACCCGGCGCCGCCGCCGCGCTACACCGACACAGCTGGGTCGAGGCCGGTATGTACACGCCACACACACTACGCAGCACCCGGCGCCGCCGCCGCGCTACACCGACACAGCTGGGTCGAGGCCGGTATGTACACGCCACACACACTACGCAGCACCCGGCGCCGCCGCCGCGCTACACCGACACAGCTGGGTCGAGGCCGGTATGTACACGCCACACACACTACGCAGCACCCGGCGCCGCCGCCGCGCTACACCGACACAGCTGGGTCGAGGCCGGTATGTACACGCCACACACACTACGCAGCACCCGGCGCCGCCGCCGCGCTACACCGACACAGCTGGGTCGAGGCCGGTATGTACACGCCACACACACTACGCAGCACCCGGCGCCGCCGCCGCGCTACACCGACACAGCTGGGTCGAGGCCGGTATGTACACGCCACACACACTACGCAGCACCCGGCGCCGCCGCCGCGCTACACCGACACAGCTGGGTCGAGGCCGGTATGTACACGCCACACACACTACGCAGCACCCGGCGCCGCCGCCGCGCTACACCGACACAGCTGGGTCGAGGCCGGTATGTACACGCCACACACACTACGCAGCACCCGGCGCCGCCGCCGCGCTACACCGACACAGCTGGGTCGAGGCCGGTATGTACACGCCACACACACATATCACACATAACAACTAAATACTTTTGATAATATTGATAATTTAGTAGTTAACTTATCCTTTTTGATCTCTATCTGAAGTTCACTCGTGTATATCAATCAGCTTATCGCCGTCCGCTGCTGACGGTACACCTCCACAAATAAACGTCACCCATCGTCTATTTAAGGTCTATAATATGATAAACAGTGGCAGAATGATTGTAGCACCACTAAGGTTATATACAGCATGTGTTCCGTGCAGGCGCGGCGGCGAGGCGCGAGAGCCTGGCCGACATCGCGCCGGGCGCCGCCGAGCTCGACAGCGCCGGCAGCTCGCCCGCGCCGCGGAGGGTAACTACACACCACTTACTGTACAATACACACTATACACCACCACTTTACTGGTGGTAGGTCTCTCATTATGTAAGAGGCCGTCTGGGTGGGTACCACCGCAATGTCTATTTCTACCGCCAAGCAACAGTGTGCACGCACTGTTGTGTTTCGGTTTGAAGGACATTGTAGCCAGTATAACTACTGGACATAATGAGACTTAACATCTTATGTCTCAGGATGACGAGCGCAGTGGAATGCCACACAGTACTTTGTAAGTCAAGGTGCTGGATGGTGTTGCTACTGTTTATGGGTGGTCGTATCGCTTACCATCAGGCGAACGACATGCTCGTCTCGTCATTCAATGGAATAAAAAAATAAAAAAAAACCCTACTGTACAATATACACCACCTACTGTACACTATACACCACCTACTATACACTATACATCACCTACTGTACACTATACATCACCTACTATATACTATACACCACCTACTGTACACTATACACCACTTACTGTACACTATACACTATACACCACCCACTATACATCACTTACTGTACAGTCATAAATAGCAGCATAAATATCGGTACAAAATCAAAAATTTCAAGTCGCCTATATACGCGATAAGTTTAACTAAAACATTTTTTTTCTTCGTTTGAAGTAAAGTAAATTTCTTTTATTTTATTTTTGTGAAGAGAAAAAAAAGATTAGTAAGAACAAAAAAGTATGTAGGCAATTTGAATTTGTTCAGCTACTTATGCTGCTGACTTTACACTATACACCATCTACTGTACTCAATTTATTTACACAAACTGCTGGAAAAACAAATTCTATGAATGAACTCAGCCTAGCTATTTTTACGACCATTCCACTACTAAATATCCTCTCATTAATGTACCACCTGCCACCGACTTGGGTCTAAAAAGTCTATTATTCTGAATTACTTAAAGCACATATTTGCTTGACTATCGATAATGATAAAGCTAAAACCAAATAAAAAATGAAAAAATCTGTATCGCACAAGGTACATATTTGCGTAATTCTAGCAAGCGCAATACGACGATCTGGACGAAGAGTACCGAATGTTTATAGAGAAATACAACCACAACCACAGACCTTCGATGCAGAACTTCGGGGCTTATGTAACTTGCACAAATAATCGTAATTCATACGCGCACCTTTTACAGTATAGAGATACATATAGCATAGTAATTTTGATCATAATAAAATTGAACCTTACATAGTTTCTCAAATAAAATAAAATAATAATTTCCATTAAAACTTTGAGTCGTATAAACAGTCATATTTTGTTGAAGTTAACTTTTTTTTTTTATTTATACATCATTAGTTTTCGTCCGCGTGATATCTCATGCGGAAATAACTAGTATAATTGGGTAGTTTCTTTGTATTTTTTTGTACATTATTTTATATATAACAGAAAATAATATGAAAATGAAACTCTTCTGTGAAACCAGCATCAAAATTAGTTGAAAAATAAAGGAGTTATTCATATTTGTAAAAAATATGTGAGCAAAAGTAGAGGTGTGGTGGGGTTATCGCGATCTCTTTCTCATGCATTCCGCTTTATGGCTGGTGACACGCTGTGACGTCACTGTTTGCTGTCTCCGTTATTTGACACAATGCCCCTTCTATCAAATTTCAAAGCTTTATAACTGATTTATTATTGCGTGGATTTTGAAAATCCTTTTCCATTTTTATGAGATACTTATTTGACAAAAAAGTAGTCAACTACCCTATACTATTATTAGCAGTATTTACTGACATTTAGATTCTAGAAGTATTCTCACATCCAATCCCTAATCCCCATCGCATCCTTTACTTTGTTTACCACTTTAAACTCAACTGCGTTTGGAAAAATTCAACCAGCGTTTAGTTATTTTTTGCGCATCACGGTATCTGATGTGGGTGTATATCACAGGGTGAATTTTTGAAATGGTGCACCTTATCCACTGTAGCTACAAAAAATCTTCCTTAAGAGACCGTACATCATTTTTACATACTAAGATCTGAATTCACTGATTCTAGAAAATATGTATAGTATATCCTTTGATTAATTATATACCTAGATAGACACTGAACGTTTCAAACGCGTCGAAAAAAATAGAGGCGAACTGTTCCCCACTAAATGAATTCGAGTGAATTAAATTTTTGCTGTTTTTCATGGATATATTTATCTCCCCGTTTGAATAGAAAGTATGTAGGGTTTACAATCCCGCATTCCGCATTACCGCATTACAGCGGTTTCCCGCATGTTGTTGACACCTGCGGAATTCCCGCACTTGTGCGGTAAATCCCGCGCGGGACCATTTCCAGCATTAGGACGATTTGTTCAGCGTTTTTGGTGACATTTTATGTTTTTTAAGTCGCGGTAGTAGAAATTGCCGTTTTCAGCGATCACACACTACTATTTTTCCAGGCGATAACAATATTTCGTGACAAATTGTATTTCATATTTTAGTGAATTTACGTCTTCCGCCAATTGTTGAAAACGAATTCACTAACAAAAACCACCAGCTACTAAAACCAACATTTCTCCGCCAAAAGAGGGTTCTAAACCACCAGTTTATTAGTAAATCTACTAAGTTGGCAATACTGACAGCGGTCGAGATGATGCGTGCGTACATACACCGTGTTTAACTTTTGCTTTACATTCCCCTCTCACCTTTGCTGACGAATCAAACGAATAAGTGACTGGTGAAGCAAATCTTAATATAATTCGAACAAATGCATTGATTCGTTTATTTTGGAGGAGAAAGGTGTTTACAAAGTGAATTTTCAAATACAGTATGCATTTTCAGTCAAATGATCTACTTAAAAACAACATGCATGTATACATTTTATGCTTGCATGTCACTAATAAAACAATACGCTAAAAAAATAATGATAAATGACAGAATAAACCTAAAAAAGCTCCCAACGTGTGGGGGTATCCTTGAGCTAGTTACTTGGTTGACCTATCTTATCGATCATTACGTATGAAATATGAATATGACCTTTAAGTATGATCAGTTTTCCCTTCATACTTCAAACATGGCTTAGGAAGCCAAAAATACCTAGGTGCTAAAATCCCCGGAAAAAATAAGGTCATATTATATTTTGGGACGAGAATCGAACACTGAATACCCACCTACAGGTCCCTCGACTAACATTACATACTGTATAAGTAGTAAAACTGGCGAACAAGATAAAAGATATAATTTTTTTGCGCCATTATTTTCAAAGCCATAATATTATGTCAATATTATTTTCATTCTGATTTTTTGCTATTTTGTTAACACAAAGTTATTTCAGTTACTTTTAATTCTTGAAATGAAACAATTTTATTCGAACACATAATGTTATACATTATGTAGATTCCGTCAACATTAAGTTCGAAAAGCAGTTCTCACCAGAGAGAACAGGCAAGAAACTCTAGATCTCTTTAGAAGCTTGTTTATACTTGCAACAGTAGAATAAACTATAATGTTCCTAAGTAGTTATGACTAAATAAATACTACCAATTATTAGTAGATAATATTTTGTCGGGTCGAAACTAGGATCTCTTTGATTTCTAGTTTTTGTAAAAATAATTATTTATTTGTTTGCATGTTTTAAAAAACTATTTCCAACAAAAAGTAGGTAAAGTAAGTACATAGAGAGTATCTAGATAATAATATGTACAAGTAACAAAAGTAATATTGTAGATTGTACGGGTTGATTTCAAAAATATCGTAGTGACCTACCAAACGTAGTTTATTACTTAACTAAAAAAAAATTGCACTTCATTTAGTATAATATAAATATTCCACAATCATGGCATTGTTATTTTCATACATAATTATACTATTAAATGTTATGCGGGAATTACAGCGGGATCCAGCTGTAATTCCGAATTTACCGCAAATTTCGAGCTGGAAAAAAAATAGTGCGGGATTGCAAACCCTAAAAGTACGTAATAACTGGTATAATTATACGCGCACACAAGGATACGCAGAATGATGCAGTGATGGCGTAGGACACAGCTGTCACGCATACTAGCTTAAGATTTTTTTTTTGTATTTATTATTATTATTTCAAGTAACACAGACTCATTTGGGTTAGTAAAATATACTTATATTTATGTTAGTAAGGCAACGGAGATACAATTGACAATAATGTGTCCACTACTGCACTCCTCATGGCGGAGCATGCATCCTGCAGCAGTGGTTCACATAGGCACAGTCTAGCCTATTAGCAAACATGTTCAAAATGCTGTTGGTGCTGGCCCTCACACGGCGCACCAGTGACCCACAACGTTTACGTATCGTGGCGTAAAAGCAATCTACGTGCGCCTCCGCAAACATCCCAGATGCACTGCAGTATCGGGGCAGCCTCAACAGCACTCTGAACGCGTTATTATATTGTACACGAAGGGCGTTATAAGCTTTTCGTGTATACTCGGCCCACAGGCTGCATGTGTAGAACGAAGTACAGTATGCTCGGAAAAGCGTAACTTTTACTTTCTTTGAGCACCTCGCAAATCTGCGGGCCAACATGTTCGCCCTCACTGACAACGCCCTTCGCTCCCTTTCGATGTCATCATGATCCCTGAGGTCAGCAGTAAGTATATGGCCCAAATATTTAAATTTACCGACCTGGTGTAATGGAACGTCATTAAGCCTAATATTAGGTACATCATTAGGAGCCTTACCACCGGCTCCAAAGACCATGATTTCACTTTTTCGTGTATTGTATAATAATCCATGAGAAGCAGCATAACTCTCACAGAGTCCCAACAACTTTCTAAGACCACATGGGGACGCACTCAGTAACACCATGTCGTCTGCATAACTGATGTTGTTAACACAGACTCCATCTACATAACAACCTGCCCTGTCGCTACTGAGTGACTCAATCAGTCCGTTCACGTACAGATTGAAAAGGGTGGGAGACGTTAACCCCCCCTGTCTTACCCCACATTCCAATCTATACGGATCGGATAAGACACCTGCCCATCTGACATTATTGATCTGGTTTCTATACCAAAACTTAATGATGTTGATCAGTTCTACAGGCAATTTAACATCTTCCAACTTCTTCCACAAAATGTCATACGAAACCAGGTCAAAAGCCTTCGACAAGTCGAGAAAAGCTGCATATACAGGCGTACCACGATCCGTGTAGTATTTGACAGTTTGTTTAACACACAAAATAGCACTTTCAGTAGATAATCCTGATCTGAAACCAAATTGGTTGTCATGAGGTGTAATATATTTGTTTAACTGTGTGTTAAGCAAACTATCAAACACTTTTGAGATAACGGTTGCTAACGATATAGGCCTATAGTTATTCTTGTCTGATATGTTACCTGTTTTGTTTTTGACAATGGGCACTACAAGCGTCCTCATCATATCTGTGGGCATGTAAGTATGACTTAAACAAAATGAAAAAAGCATCGCCAAAACTCTCGGCAAGTGGGGTCCCGCATATCGGAGGTGCTCAATGCTGAGGCCGTCATGACCGGGAGACTTACCTCGTGACATACTTTTGATAACATTTATGACATCTTTGGAACTGATTTTCGTTCCTACGTCTTTTCCAGCCTCAGCATTAAGCAATGACCGAGATGGTCCCAACGGTGATTCTATAACAAAACTATTCCTAAAAAGCTCCGCTATCTTTTTAGGACTACTAACTCCGTCGACGCACACAGGAAGGCCGGGTTTTTCGTTTAGTTTATTAGTGTATTTCCAAAAATTACGGAAGTCTTTGTTAGTATGGTGTGACGCCAGCTTATCCATTTTTATTTGGTCTTCGTGCTTTTGACACCATTTTAAGAAAAGTCGGCCTGTTTTTTTTAGTTTCATTGCAGCGCGTCACTCTATCTAGGTATATAATTAATCAAAGACCATAATGAAGAATCACTATCTTAATGGATTCAAAAAGGACGTAAGTTTCCTGAGTAAGGTCATCACCTATACCGCTTGTATCCTTCCCTTCCTGGCCATGTCCAGCGCAGCGACAACGAGTTCTGGCAGTGGGGCCATCAGGACATGCACGCGACGGCCTCGCAGTGGCGGAGACCGCACAGGAAGAATGCGGTACTATGTTCAGATGCTAACCTCCCTCCCCCTTCCCCCTTTTTTACTTCTAGGCAGTGTATGGTCATAGGTGGAGGATGGTAGTGTAATGTTATATGGAATAGTGTTTGTGTTTGGGTTTGCGTGTGTAGAGCATAACGACGGAATTTAAATCATTTTATGGGTTTAAATAATTTCATTTAATGAGTGCGCATACGCAATTTTATTTTTGAACGCAACTCGGTCAGTCGAGTCATTCTAGCCGGTTTTTATAACCTGTGTAAGATGTTATTCATTTGTGTTACGGGTTGCACTGTATCACCAGCGGTATTATTGAAATAATACGAAAATCTGCCTCGGGTATTTTTGTATAATTAAAAAGTGCACTAGTAGTGTGACTGGTGGTAGGTCTCTCATATGTAAGAGTCCGTCTGGGTGGGTACCACCGCAATTATTGTATTTCTACCGCCAAGCACCAGTGCGCATGCACTGTTGTGTTTCGGTTTGAAGGACATTGTAGCCAGTGTAACTACTGGACATAATGAGACTTAACGTCTTATGTCTCAGTGGAATGCCATTCAGTAGTTTGTAACTCAAGGTGTTGCTACTGTTTATGGGTGGTCGTATCGCTCACCATCAGGCGAACAGCATGCTCGTCTCGTCAGTCAATGCCGTAAAAAACAAAAAGTATGTTGGTATGTTGTCAGCACCCGCTGCAGCCTGAGAGCGTGAGCCTGGAGGCGCTGCGCCGCGCCGCGCTGGGCCCGAGCGAGGCGGAGCGGCGCGAGGCGGAGCGGCGCCGCGCCACGCTCAACAACACCTTCCGCACCGCGCCCTTCGACCATCTGCTCGCGCTCACGCAGCCGGAGGTCAGTGCTGTCAGCTGTGTGTTCACTCCTCCCACACTATCCACCGCCACGCTCAACAACACCTTCCGCACCGCGCCCTTCGACCATCTGCTCGCGCTCACGCAGCCGGAGGTCAGTGCTGTCAGCTGTGTGTTCACTCCTCCCACACTATCCACCGCCACGCTCAACAACACCTTCCGCACCGCGCCCTTCGACCATCTGCTCGCGCTCACGCAGCCGGAGGTCAGTGCTGTCAGCTGTGTGTTCACTCCTCCCACACTATCCACCGCCACGCTCAACAACACCTTCCGCACCGCGCCCTTCGACCATCTGCTCGCGCTCACGCAGCCGGAGGTCAGTGCTGTCAGCTGTGTGTTCACTCCTCCCACACTATCCACCGCCACGCTCAACAACACCTTCCGCACCGCGCCCTTCGACCATCTGCTCGCGCTCACGCAGCCGGAGGTCAGTGCTGTCAGCTGTGTGTTCACTCCTCCCACACTATCCACCGCCACGCTCAACAACACCTTCCGCACCGCGCCCTTCGACCATCTGCTCGCGCTCACGCAGCCGGAGGTCAGTGCTGTCAGCTGTGTGTTCACTCCTCCCACACTATCCACCGCCACGCTCAACAACACCTTCCGCACCGCGCCCTTCGACCATCTGCTCGCGCTCACGCAGCCGGAGGTCAGTGCTGTCAGCTGTGTGTTCACTCCTCCCACACTATCCACCGCCACGCTCAACAACACCTTCCGCACCGCGCCCTTCGACCATCTGCTCGCGCTCACGCAGCCGGAGGTCAGTGCTGTCAGCTGTGTGTTCACTCCTCCCACACTATCCACCGCCACGCTCAACAACACCTTCCGCACCGCGCCCTTCGACCATCTGCTCGCGCTCACGCAGCCGGAGGTCAGTGCTGTCAGCTGTGTGTTCACTCCTCCCACACTATCCACCGCCACGCTCAACAACACCTTCCGCACCGCGCCCTTCGACCATCTGCTCGCGCTCACGCAGCCGGAGGTCAGTGCTGTCAGCTGTGTGTTCACTCCTCCCACACTATCCACCGCCACGCTCAACAACACCTTCCGCACCGCGCCCTTCGACCATCTGCTCGCGCTCACGCAGCCGGAGGTCAGTGCTGTCAGCTGTGTGTTCACCCCTCCCACACTACTGCTGGCTACTTCCCGCACTTGCAGTACTGCTGGAGGGAGAATGTAACCGCCTGGCCATAGACTCACGCGATGCGAATTGCGGCGCGATGACTGAATGCAACAAATGTACTAGCGAGTACCGACGCGAGGTGGCCGCAGCTCGGAGCGGCGCGATAAAACTAAGTATTTTGTTATAGTCGCGCGACCGCGGTGAATTCATAATAGATATTGAACATTTTATAAGTGACTGCCTCGGTGGCGTAGTTGTATTACGGTACGACTGCAAGGCTGAGGTCTCGGGTTCGATCCCCGGGTCGGGCAAAGTGATATTGGATTTTTCTATTCAGTATCAGCCCGGAGTCTGGATTTTGTGCCCGGTATGGCGATAGGCTCGCCCCCTATCACATCATGGGACGGAATACGCTTGGCGAAAAGTGGGTGCACTAGTTGCGCCTCTGCCTACCCCTTCGGGGATAAAAAGGCGTGAGCATGCATATAAGTGAAATACTTAGCAGACCTGTTAAACATACGCAAATTAAATTCAAGAACGTTATAAAAAATATATGGCACGAAATAAAACAAGTATTTCCTGGTAGTCTCTCGTTTTTTGGTTGACTAGATGTACATCTAATCTTGACTCAATTATATCTGGACCAAAGAGCACTAGTTTTTTAAACGGTTCCCTTACATACACATAAATATATATACTTCAGGCGCCTTATTTACTTCCACACATTATATACTTCCGAAGCCCAGTAGGTATACCAACGGCGCCTTATATACTGTAACGTACCAATATAAAAAGTATACTATATAAAAAATTATAAAATTTTCTTTGACAATGTATGAAATATTTCCAGTACGAGATCAAGGACAAGCTAGAGGAGATCTTCAGCAGCCTGAACGAAGAGCCGCTGCTGCCCACGTCGGGCGCCTGCTCGCCCAGCGGACACAAGTCCTACCAGCAGAACGTGCCGCCATACACCAAGTACTTCCCGGAACTGTTCCTGTACTAGTCACGTGCGAGGTACGTACTAGAACAACTTGGAGATCTTCAGGAGCCAATTAGAAGTAAATTCTCCGTCAAGTACTTTATCAGACGTAGCTTTTGCCAGCGGCCTCGCCCGCGCGAAAATGTTTTTCCGGAATAAAATGTAGTCTATAGCACTCAGGAGTAATGTAGGTTCCTATTTATTAAAAAAAAACTAAATGAATTCTATAGATAAGCTCCTACAAAATCACAAACATTTTCTCTTTATAATATTAGTATATATTTACTAAAAGTTTCATTTTGAATACTCGAAGTGTTCCAAAAAGTAACACCGAATTTTCTTCTCCAGGCCCTGAGTACCGCAATAAGTGTTAGTACTTGAGACCATCATCTCAATGACGTCACAAACTACGCTTCACATCATTCTGCGCCTACTGACATCACGTTTATCTATATAATGACGTCACTATATATATCAATATTTAATATTATGCATTTCGCGTCGTCGCAGTTCTAAAATGGTGTAAGTCATGTTTTGTTATTTTTATGAAATAACGTTTTCGAAACGTTATGTTTTGAGATATGCAATCGTACCTCTCGGTACTGATATACAAGGCGTTGCGATTTACAAGTTTTATATAGAAAATAATTGAATCACTGTTAGTGGATGAAGGTATAAATTTACCTTAAATATTATAACTAGTGTCGTAAAAAAATTTTTTGTATACAATAGTTTCAAAAGTTATACTATACCTAATTCGGTATAGAGACCTCTATAAGAATTTTCAAGGTCTGCCAAAACGCACTAAGGCCTAAACCCTCAGTTGTAGGGGAGGCCCGTGCTCCGCAGTGGACAGTATACAATACAGGGCTGTGGGCTTAGATTGTGGCAAAAATACGCAACGCATAAGACGATGTCGTTTAATTTTGATGTTTGTGATTGATCGAGAGACTAATACGTCAGTCACGTGTTAGTCTCTCAACCAATCCCAATAAAACGAAACGGAGTCATGTTGTGCTTTTTTGTCACATTCTAATCCCACAGGTACGGTATGCAAAGAAAAATATTTATTGCACTCTGCTGCCTGCTAATATTAATTTTGGCTTGCCCAAATGCGACTAAACTTCGAAAAACGATATCTGAGTTATAGAAAAGACATCTGAGTTATAAAAACGATATCTGAGTTATAAAAACGATAATATCAGAGTTATATCGGTCGCATTGGCCACTTTGGCTTATTAAATTAAATTAGTCCCAAAAATGGTTACTATAATATTAGTTAGGAGTCCTGACTCACGACTTGAGAAACAGAGTACTTTTGAATGGATTTTGATCATGTATACTAAGGTGGAAGCCTATAAAAGTTGAATTTATGAACCCCTAGTAAATTATAGGCCACCTCTTAGGCCAATATGAGACCCCAAAGCTATAACAAATTGTTAATTCCATTTTTGTATCTTGTAAAATGAATGTTTAGAACACAAATTTTTCGCTCAGTGTAGTGTTTTCTATTTGACAAGTTTTATCAGATAGGAATGTTTAAACGTGCCCTTGTAGAAAATGTCTTGTCAAACTTAAGTTCTATTTTATACATAAGCAGCCAAATTTACACACCTTTTTCAGTATTAAAGATAATTGGAGAGAAACAAAACTTACATAATTCGATAGCTACTGTGCTGGGTCTATGTAAGATAGCATGTATGTATGCTGAAGCAAATACAATAAACATACTCGAGATATTTTTTTTTTTTTTTATAATGGCATTTGTTTTCACATTATGCAAATGTCAAGTTTGGTTTGTATATTTTATTGTCTGCAGTATGTCGAAGTAAAGCAGTGGCTACCTTACCAAGACTTTATCGAGAAGTTTTGGCGGCAACAGAAAAAACATTTGATTAGCACAATTATTTCAATTCACTTCATTTGAGCTCTTTTATAGAACTATATTGGATAATATACCACCATAATTATGCAATATAACACTAAATATCACCAAAATAATGAATTAAAACAAGAGCACCTCATGACACTTCCAAGTTCCCGCCAAAACTCCCTCGAGATATTTCTATAATTAAATAAATGCTGAGAAGACGTTTGTGCCTGTATGTAATAACATACCTTTGCCTTCTCTGTGTGGAAAAATAATTTCATTTCAAAACTAGTTTATTTTTATTACATAAAGTATAACATAGCCCTAGAGTATACAATACTTCAAGATATGTATGGTCTCAGTTTCAGGTGTAATCAAATTTGTACGTTGAGCATTTTTAAATATTTCTATCTACAATGTTAATGATAATTATGATGATATATAGAATCTCGTAAATTCAATACTGTAGATGTAAATACATTGCCAGTTGTGACTAATGGAATAAACAAGATGTGTTGAGGAAAAACAAAATATGGCCACATTACAATATAAATCGACGTAACACTTTTGAAATAGCCATTTTGATTTTAAAATCGAAACCTTTATTCGAAATTAAATAGTTTGGACCAAGCTTATTTTCGGATTAAAAAATGACAATAACTTTTTGGCGTATCTTTTATGACTGAGTGAATGCATTTTTGAAACAGGCTTATTTTTTGTTTTTCGTCAGCACACTTTTTCCATTCATTCTTGTTCATTATTTTTTACATTTTAACGAGTGTCATTTTGTAAATCGATTGCGGAGTACTTGAGATATTAATGTAGGCTTTATTTATGATGGCTGATTATTAAGGTATGCTTTTTGTTTAAATGTTTAAAACAAGCCAACTACTGCCTGATTAATTATAGTCTACACATCCTCCTGCTAGGCAAAATTCTCAGGTTAGGAGCTTAGAGAATTTTAAATTAGCTAATATGACTGATTTCCAAAATATTTACTCTTGGAAATTTCTAAATCACATAATCAATGGGAGATTGTCTCAGTAGAAGGATGTATGTTGCTTAATATAGCAAAACAAATTGTATGTATAAATAACAAATATATGATCGTTTATTTTTATTGGTGACAAAGAATCAGTAATTCATTCATTACACATTTTATTTTATTTGTAATTAACTAAAATTTTCTTCTGTAATATTAATAACTAGCTTTTGCGCTCGGCTCCGCCCGCGTTTTTCCGGGATATAAAGTAGCCTATAGCACTCAGGAGTAATGTAGCTTCCTATTAGTGAAAGAATTTTCAAAATCGGTCCAGTAGTTACTGAGATTAGCGCGTTCAAACAAACAAACAAACTCTTCAGCTTTATAATATTACTAGCTTTTGAGCGTGGCTCCGCTCGCGTGGAAAAGTTTTTCGGGATAAAAAGTATCCTATAGCACTTAGGAGTAATGTAGCTTCCTATTAGTGAAAGAATTTTCAAAATCGGTCAATTAGTACCTGAGATTAACGCGTTCAAACAAACAAACAAACTCTTCAGCTTTATAATATTAGTATAGATGTTATTTTCATCTCTTGTAATGAATTACAATTAGTTTGATGAAACATTAGTAAGATGTTTTGCAATATTAAGCACAGACCAAAATATATTTACTTTGTTTAAATGTGTTTATACTAAATGCTTTTTTTGTATATGAATGGCTGTCTTTATAATAATTCATTATAATTGTTTATTGGAACGAAATATATTGAAATGAAGAGTGGGAAATACTTTTAGTATGTGATTATAGCAATATTGCAATTTGGGAAAGATAATAACGCTTTTTAAGCAATAAAACTATGAATAAATGGTTCTGTACGTATTGAGATATTATTAGATAATTATATTGGGACAGATGGATAATGTATTACAAAAGTGATTTCTGCAATAACTGGTTCTTTGAGAGTGTTGAATTGTTTTTTACCAGAGAACTATTTGTCTCTGGATGTAAAAAAACGTTGGTTTAAAGCTAGTTCTAATTTTGAAACAAAAAGGCACGGACGCCATTTTACGTACGCAAAAACTAAAAAAAAGGAATTAGTACAGTCTGCCTTTAAGCCGACGATGTACAAATTGTATTATAATATCTATTTATTTGAAAAGTGTGTATTCAAGCCTCTGAGGCCAGAAAATGTGACAACCAATTAAAGGGATTAATGAGATACAAAAATAAAAAATAATGAAGAACTATGTTCTCCTGAAATCGAACACTGCGTAACTTAGAATAATTGTTTTCAGATTTAAAAAGCATTAAGAAAGGTAAGAACGTTTTTGTTGTTTATCGCCTTCGTTCATTGGCAGGATGTGTCTTCCTAGCCGACTTCGGCCACAGCGACTGTAAAAACCCTGGACAGGCATATTCAACCCAGACTAAGACTGGGTATTCAATAGTCGATCTTCTCCCCTTTGATGCGCTCTTGTGTGACGTATATAGCTAATTTTATTTATGAAAGTTAAAGCGCATCTGGGGCACGACTATACCCATGTAGCAGTATATATGGGCTGTGTAATGAGAGGTCCCAAGTTTGATTCCCAGGTCGAAAAGCAATGGGCCCTTTAACATAACTGTTGGTGTTAGTCAGGCAGCTGGTTCTAAAAGTAAGCTAAATCATTTCTACAACATACAACCACAATGGCTTTAAAGAGTATCTTGCCCACGCTGTGTGCTAGGAGACGATAACTGAAATCATTTGTGATACTTTTTGTAAGATTGCAGAGTTCAGAAAGCATTTCAAATAAACAAGCGGGTGGTTATCGTAGAGACTGCCATAAATGCAAGAGAACAACTTATTTCCAAACACTACTTTTTATTATTTTTTAGTTATGCAGTGTTGCATATTGGGCGACGATTTTAAATTATTTGAAGGTATATGATGTATTATTACATTTAGTATTTTATATATGCGATATTTTGAACTGTATTCCATTTGTTTTAAGGTGTATGTCACAATTGGAAATGTGCTAACGTACGTACCGACGATATTCGAGTGTTGATATGGAGGGTTAAAGTTGAACCGTGGTTATGGTTAATGTGGCAACACTTTGCTTTTTATGTTATATTCGTCTAAAAACACACGTAGATATTGAGAATGGAACGCATATTTTTCACATAGTAACCACTAAAGAAAGATATTCATTTATATTAATATTACTGTCTCGGTGGCGTAGTTGTTGGTACGACTGCAATGCTGGAGTATCGGGTTCGATCCCCGGGTCGGGCAGTGATATTGTACAGTATTCGAATAAGACGTCAAAAGCGAAGTGTAGCTCACGGTAAGCGATGGGAGTGTTTATTTGTTAACAATTCAATATTATGTACTAGCTGTTCCGGTTGTCTGTACTTAACGTTACACTTTATAGGTTGTGTATAACAAAATATATGCGGTTTGGATCGACTGGTTGTTTTATTTTGAGTTATTCAATATCCCTTTATGTCTGCAGACCAAAACCATACCATACCATCCCTGTATTATATACTGCCCACTGCTGATCACGGGCCTCCTCTATAACTGAGAGGGTTAAGGCCTTAGTCCACCACGCTGGCCTAGTGCGGGTTGTCGAACTTCACATACCTTCGAAATTCAGAGAACTTCACAGGTATGCAGGTTTCCTCACGATGTTTTCCTTCGCCTTTAAAGCGAGCAATAATTCACAAAGAATACACACAAAACTTTTTAGAAAAGTCAGAGGTGCGTGCCCTTTAGTTTTAAACCTGCGGACATTCGTCTCAGCAGTCCGTTCCACTCCCAACTAGGCTATCGCCGCTATAGGCTAGGCTGCAGACCAAAAACTAGTTAATAATTCTTCCATACATTTGGTCTACTTGTACATTTATAGATCCCTCAGTTCCACATCTAACACTGTTGTGTAATACTGCCTATCAGACAAGCAGAATCGACTTATAATACATTCCCTTTTTCTATACTCATCGCTGTCAAAATATACAAAAGTACCTATTTAAGAAAATATACTACGTATACTAGTCATTATATTACATACATTATGTTATTTGTAATACAGAAAATGTTACCTATATAAGATTTATTTAAAAAGATACTTTGTGTTACTTAAAAGAACTAGTGTAAGACTTTAATTAGTATTATTATCTGTACCTATCCATACATTTGCATGCCGTAAAAAGGTGAAGCCATGTAATTAATACAACGATTCTTGCAAATAAATAAATTTGAAATATTTTGAAGACAAACAGCCGTCGTCAGTGATATTCCAATAACATAGATATGACTGCCTCGGTGGCGTAGTTATATTACGGTACGACTGCAATGCTGGGGTCTCAGGTTCGATGCCCGGGTCGGGCAAAGTGATATTGGATTTTTCTATTAAGTCGAGTGGAGTGTGGAGTGGAGCTCGGAGTCTCGAATTCGTGCCCATTATGGCGATAGGCTCGTCCCCTATCACATCATGGGTCGGAATACGCACGGCGAAACGTAGGTGCATTAATTGCGCCTCTGCCTACCCCTTTGGGGATAAAAGGGCGTGAGTGTGTGTGTGTGTGTGTGTGTGTATAAATATGGCTAGCAATTGCAATCTGAAGACTCGAAAGTAACCCAATTAGGAGAGTTAAACATGTCACGTAAATTACAAACTCTATACTCCGTCCAACCATTTATTTAATTTTTGACAGTTCGGTTTCTAATCATTTGGGCATGTACTAATGCGTTACCCATTCGATTTATTGTCACAATCGATTTAATTTATAAAGAAGTTTTGATCGAATTAACACATTAAAATGTTATTTTTGCTCAACATTTTGTATTGTTTTATAAAGATGCCAACACTGCCACATTTTATTTTTCAATGAAAAAGTTTTGAATTATCTTTGTGACACAATGAGTGGGCTTAACAAATATCGATCGATAATTACCATCGGAACTGAAGAACAAGTCGCTTCATTATGCAAATGAAAAAATAGCGTCCATAAAGTAGTCAATTATTTTGTTTTCGATTCTGTGTTCGATTCCTTGTCAATAATTATAAAATTTCATAGGTGTGCATATGTCAAAAGTTAAATAAATGGTTGGACGGAGTATAGCTGTCTTTTATTCGTTCTGGGTGTGGTTCTGGGTTAATATGTCAACTTATTCAGCCGACATGTAATGACAAGAATGTGTATGTGTGCGTGCAGAACACTTTGTTCATTTGATTTGTTAAAGTTATGACATATCTATACTTAAAAAAAACATTGGTCATAGTTTATTAGATTGGTTATAATTAAAAAAAAAAAAAAACAGTATAAAAACAACAAGTTTATTTAAAATAAAACATTTCTCTCTATCTACAATTATACAAAGGTACTTCGATGGCTGGTTATTTGCGTATTATTTAATATCAAAATTGAATATTTGGTTAAAAATCAGTAACGTATAAAAATTTAATTGTGTCAATTTTGATGCTAAAGAATACATTTACTTTGGACAAGTTAGTACATTATTTTTTGTCATTGGGAAAAGCAAATACTCTAACCGCCTTATTTATAGACGTCTTATAACGTCATTATCTATTGAATTATTCTTCGTCTTATGACGTGTGAGTTAAACAAAACGCCTTAGTTATAATTCCATAAGTATTTTCAAAAACGGCATTTTTTAAAATTTACGTTGAGCCATTATATTTATTATCTAGTTTATGTACAAATTTTTAGACGTGATATAACGTCTTTAAACATTTATTAAAGTGGAAGTGTTCATCATATACTTTTAAATTTTTACAAGTGACATAATATATAAAATGAACAAACTATCAAAAATATTAATTGGCCTATGAATGTTTGTTACAGTAATGGCCATTTATGCCAATGTATATTGTCAAAAAAAAAATTATACACTTATTACACTTTAAAAATTAAAAGATTTAAATTATTAATTAATAATATTTTGTGACTTCCTAATTATTCATTAAATTCACTTTAATATATTTTTAAATTACACAGATTTCGTTCATTTTGTAAATTATAAATATATCAAACGAATATCATTTTTCTGAATAGCATTTCTTCGTTCATTAAAATTAATTTGAATCCGAACAAAACAACAAACATGGCTGGATTAAAACTATTTTAGTATTATATAGTATAGCACCTATATTGCATTGTTAGTTTATTATACAGATCTGGTTTCGCGAGACGTTACAAATAAAGTTATCCCCAATCTTTCTGCTAAGCTGAAGATAGACAAGAGTGTCAAAGCAGGTTTTATTACCTAATTCTCTTCTAAAGACAACTTAACGCCTTTACAATTGAGATGTCGCAAATAAATTATAACCCATCTGGATTAAAAGTAAAACAATTGAACTACTATATTAAAATTGTAATTTCCAATTTATGTTTATTTTTCATTATGACTAACTAATAAAGGTATAAAAATCAGCCACTAGACTCGATAAGCTTCAGTATGTTTTCGATCGTGGCTACCCAGTCTTATTGCGGATCAAACAAAACATTGGGAATATTTCGTTATTAAAAAATATAGTATCAGCATTCGTGGTAATACTGGCTTATTCTCAAATCGATAAACATTTCGAGGGTATCCGAAGTCTGTCAAGCCTCACTAAGCCAGCGTGGTGGACTAAGGCCTAACCCCTCTCAGTAGTAGAGGAGGCCCGTGCTCAGCAGTGGGCAGTATATAATACAGGGCTGAATGCAAATTGCAAATCGATCTTTTTTTTTTTTTTTATGGCATTGAATGACGAGCCGAGCATTCCGTTCGCCTGATGGTAAGCGATACGACCACCCATAAACAGTAGCAACACCATCCAGCACCTTGAGTTACAAAGTACTGTGTGGCATTCCACTGTGCTCGTCATCCTGAGACATAAGATGGTAAGTCTCATTATGTCCAGTAGTTATACTGGCTACAATGTCCTTCAAACCGAAACACAACAGTGCATGCACACTGATGCTTGGCGGTAGAAATAGACATTGCGGTGGTACCCACCCAGACGGTCTCTTACATATGAGAGACTTACCACCAGTTAGATCTGAATATATATCGGAATTGTTTATGACTAAGTGGTTCTATAGGCATGTAATAAATAACTATAGCTATTCGGAGGTAGTTAGGCAGCATTAACTATATTTGAGACAAAGTATAGGTCGGTTGACTAAAGCTGATCCGTTCACAGTACTCACACCAATACAATTTACACTGCCTCGACTGACTGCCTCGGTACGTAGTTGTATTACGGTACGACTGCAGTGCTGTGGTCTTGGGTTCGGGCGAAGTGATATTGGGATTTTCTGTTTAATATATGCCCGGAGTCTGGAATTTGTGCCCGATATGGCGATAGGCTCGCCCCCTATCACATCATGGGACGGAATACGCACGGCCAAAAGTGGGTGCACTAGTTGCGCCTCTGCCTACCCCTGCGGGGATAAAGGGCGCGAGTGTGTATGTATGTAAGTACAACTTTACAGTCAAAAAAATCATATTATAATTGAAGGGAATATATATAGATGCCTACAAAACACCAAGCTATATTTTTTGACTTTCTTGATGCGTGAGCAATGCGTTGTCATGACGACTTATGTTTATTCACAGACTACACACGCGCAGCTTGTGAATGCGTTGTACGCTCCAGCTTTAGATAATCTACCTATAAACAGCACGGACATCACCACACGGATCAATTTCATAGGTTTGATTTTATTCCAGGAATATTGCGCCATATTACTTTACGTATGAGAGACGTGATATGACGTCTTCAATATGCCAACGTGTGGTGACGCCCTTTTGTAAACAGTACAAAATATAGATTCTACATTATTGTGCATTTGAGACGTCAGACAATAGTCGATAATAAAATAGGAACATATCAAAAATTGATTTAAAAATCGTCATATAAATATTTTTATTTACAGGTTTTTTTCCGTACGGGAATATATTAACTTTATTGTTTATCTATAATACACAATGTATAAGTAGCTGTTGCTCGCGGTTTCACTCGTGTAAATTTCTATTAGTAGAAATGCCTATTTCCTTCTAAATTCCAATTATTGCCATACCAAATATCAGTCAGTATTTTAGCACTTAATACAACTTGCTTTCGCCTTCATAATATCATTGTATTCGATATCATCATCATCAGCGACATAAAGTCCACTGCTGAATATAGACCTCACAAGATTTTGTGTTTGGTATAACTGTAAAGAATTTAGATTTTTTGTTACAAAGGTCGTATAGATACGTCAAAAATACGATTTTCTGATTATATCGATTGTAAAAGTACCCAAAAACTCAAAAAGTCAAAAGTACCCTGAACCGGCGGGAGTGCATGAAAAGATTGATGAAGGTAGAGGAAGCGAAAGTAGTGTGCCAGAATCGGGCAAAGTGGCAATCCATGGTCTCTGCCTACCCCTATGGGACAGAGGCGTGATATTATGTATCGATTGTAAACTCTAACCTAAATTAGGTACACGTGTGCGCCATCTTTAATTTGTAATATCCGCATTTACAAACAGTACTATGAGGACGCACAGTGGACCCGAAAGTGTCAGCAATTCCATAGTTTTCTTTGGCCTTGTTCATCTTTGTTTATCTGACAACCAACAGTAAAGTTGTATCTCAACTAACCAATCACAGCGCCTGCAACTGCGAAGGCTGTCATACTGTAGCACTGAGAAACAGTTTTTATTCTCAGTACTTAGCTAAGTACCGTTTGTGAATACGGTAGTGTCGGTAGGTTTGTGACAATAGGTAGTGGTGGGTTGGCTAGGGGAAGCGCAGCACGGTGGTGCCGAGCGCGTGGTCGCTGCACGCGTGGGCCAGCGCGTTCTCGAACTCCTGCGGGAGGTACACCTGGAGACATACGAGAGGGATATAGTCGCTTCATAACTCATATTCCGATGAATTAATTCTTTTAACAAAATCTTGAATCGCAATATTTTTAACGATCGGCAACAAAACTTGCTCCTGATAGTAAATAAAATATAATAACGAAAAACGAGAATTTACCATATTAGTTACCATTCACTAAAATTAGTTTCGTAAATATTTAACATTATGAATTATTATATAATATCGGAGACTTCTCTTACCAGTAAAATTGTTTTACCTTATCAAGTATGGGCGCCAGCTCTCCGTTCTCGACCATGTGGGTGAGGGTCTCGAGTCCGGCGCGGAGTCGCTCTGGCTCCTCCAACCAGTCCGTGTGGCTTCCAGCTCCCACCAACCACTGGAAAATAGGTTAAATCCTACTAATTATAAAATAATAGGTCATGCTCGCGGCTTCGCCCGCGTGTATAGCCTTTCCCAGTACAAAAGTCCCTAAAACACAGTACGACACCAGCGCCATCTACTTAAAGAATTTGATAAAATATATCCATTATTTCTCATGAAAGAAAATTACCAGGATAAAAAGTAGCCTATGTGTTAATCCAGGGCATGATCTACCCGTGTGCCAAATGTCATCCAAATCCGTGCAGCAGTTTCTGCATTTACTTCTAACAAACATACAAATATTTTCACAAACTTCCGCATTTATAATATGAGAAAGATAGTAAGATAAACACGACTATTTATTTTAAATTATGCTTTTTAAATAACAGTGATATCAACATGTTTTGACATTGGCAAAATACCGCCGTAACGGAGGAGCCATACCTAATAGAAGAAGAAACGCAACTATTAGAAAAATGTCATCATCATCATCATCATCAGCCACATGAAGTCCACTGCTAACCAAAGCCTTCCCCAGTAGCTAGATAGTGTTCAGTGACGTACCCTCAGGAGCCTGTAGGTGTAGAAGGAGGCGGCGAACAGCACGGAGAAGGGCGCGGGGAGGCGGTCCGACACCAGCGGCGCCGGCCGCAGCAGTAGCTAGATAGTGTTCAGTGACGTACCCTCAGGAGCCTGTAGGTGTAGAAGGAGGCGGCGAACAGCACGGAGAAGGGCGCGGGGAGGCGGTCCGACACCAGCGGCGCCGGCCGCAGCAGTAGCTAGATAGTGTTCAGTGACGTACCCTCAGGAGCCTGTAGGTGTAGAAGGAGGCGGCGAACAGCACGGAGAAGGGCGCGGGGAGGCGGTCCGACACCAGCGGCGCCGGCCGCAGCAGTAGCTAGATAGTGTTCAGTGACGTACCCTCAGGAGCCTGTAGGTGTAGAAGGAGGCGGCGAACAGCACGGAGAAGGGCGCGGGGAGGCGGTCCGACACCAGCGGCGCCGGCCGCAGCAGTAGCTAGATAGTGTTCAGTGACGTACCCTCAGGAGCCTGTAGGTGTAGAAGGAGGCGGCGAACAGCACGGAGAAGGGCGCGGGGAGGCGGTCCGACACCAGCGGCGCCGGCCGCAGCAGTAGCTAGATAGTGTTCAGTGACGTACCCTCAGGAGCCTGTAGGTGTAGAAGGAGGCGGCGAACAGCACGGAGAAGGGCGCGGGGAGGCGGTCCGACACCAGCGGCGCCGGCCGCAGCAGTAGCTAGATAGTGTTCAGTGACGTACCCTCAGGAGCCTGTAGGTGTAGAAGGAGGCGGCGAACAGCACGGAGAAGGGCGCGGGGAGGCGGTCCGACACCAGCGGCGCCGGCCGCAGCAGTAGCTAGATAGTGTTCAGTGACGTACCCTCAGGAGCCTGTAGGTGTAGAAGGAGGCGGCGAACAGCACGGAGAAGGGCGCGGGGAGGCGGTCCGACACCAGCGGCGCCGGCCGCAGCAGTAGCTAGATAGTGTTCAGTGACGTACCCTCAGGAGCCTGTAGGTGTAGAAGGAGGCGGCGAACAGCACGGAGAAGGGCGCGGGGAGGCGGTCCGACACCAGCGGCGCCGGCCGCAGCAGTAGCTAGATAGTGTTCAGTGACGTACCCTCAGGAGCCTGTAGGTGTAGAAGGAGGCGGCGAACAGCACGGAGAAGGGCGCGGGGAGGCGGTCCGACACCAGCGGCGCCGGCCGCAGCAGTAGCTAGATAGTGTTCAGTGACGTACCCTCAGGAGCCTGTAGGTGTAGAAGGAGGCGGCGAACAGCACGGAGAAGGGCGCGGGGAGGCGGTCCGACACCAGCGGCGCCGGCCGCAGCAGTAGCTAGATAGTGTTCAGTGACGTACCCTCAGGAGCCTGTAGGTGTAGAAGGAGGCGGCGAACAGCACGGAGAAGGGCGCGGGGAGGCGGTCCGACACCAGCGGCGCCGGCCGCAGGTCCAGGATCGCACTGCGGGGAGCTGTCGCCCTGCCAACAAACAATACCTCTCTATACTGATTTCATATGCTTTCGCCAATATAAGCAATGAAATAAAATAACGGATGGTATTCGCATTTTTTTTTTATTGCATTGAATGACGAGACGAGCATGCCGTTCGCCTGATGGTAAGCGATACAACCACCCATAAACAGTAGCAGCACCATCCAACACCTTGAGTTACAAAGTACTGTGTGGCATTCCACTGCGCTCGTCATCCTGAGACATAAGATGTTAAGTCTCATTATGTCCAGTAGTTATACTGGCTACAATGTCCTTCAAACCGAAACACAACAGTGCATGCACACTGTTGCTTGGCGGTAGAAATAGACATTGCGGTGGTACCCACCCAGACGGCCTCTTACATAATGAGGGACCTACCACCAGTAAACGGCGTTTCCGGCGTTTCGAAGAATTATGAAGGCAAGTCTTAGTTTTATTTCAATACCTCCGTACTTTTTATTTTATGTCTTCATTGTCAATCAAAACACAACACTAGAACAGATAATGCGGTATAAAATGGTTTATAAATAATTTCAAATTACTAATAGTACAGGATCCCTGGTCCATTTTTGCACTTGATTACTATCAAGCCAATTTTCCGTGAGTAGCTTCATTTTGATGAGACGCCCAACAATTTCCTGTACCAAAACTCGATTGGGGTAGGTAATAGGGGTAGCAGGGATAAAATATGTTGATTTGATGATTCTCAAAAAATGATTACTAACTGAGTTTTTTTTGTTACATCTGATGATAATTATCTAAATTATTCGAAAAAATATTTGTCCTACAAAATGTATGGTATGATCAAAGAGTCCCCTCCTTCCAACATGTATTGATAACGAGATCATCAAAAATAATTACTAACCAGCTGATTTTTTATTTTTTTACTTAGTTAATATTTATACAATTTAATAGTCACATTGTCTAACAAATTGCGTGGTACGTCATCCCGGTCCTACGCTCAGAAATTGTTAATACCACAATACAATTTTTCTCATTACCAACTGTAGGACATAAATCTTAATATATATAAATCTCGTGTCACAATGTTTGTCCTCAATGGACTCTTAAACCACTTAACCGATTATAATAAAATTCGCACACCAGGTGCAGTTCGATCCAACTTGAGAGATAGGATAGTTTAAATCTCAAATTATAGTCGCAATTTTAATTTATTGCTAATTATTTGTCTGTTATTATTTGACAGTCACAATTATCTGTTAACTCCAAATGATTCTAACAGATGTCGATACCTTTCGACTGGGTTGAGTAAGTAATCAATAGATGGCGCTGCTATGGTAATGATAACAGATGTCGATACCTTTCGACTGGGTTGAGTAAGTAATCAATAGATGGCGCTGCTATGGTAAATCTACGAACGTGTCATATAAGCTACATTTTAAGCGGGACTTTTATACCGGGAACACTCATTCACGCGGGCGGAGCCGCGGGCAAAAGCTAGTATTACATAATAGGTTAGTGTGTTCTCTGCCCAAATGAAACAATGTCCTACAAGAAAACGGGTATGTATCACTAGTCCGACAAGATTTTATTTTATTTTATTTTATTTTATTTAGAACAACAAACAGTTACACAATACATCTTACATGCAAAATATAAATTAAATAGTCTAGCTTATTGTCTAACCAACACCGTTGTCCCCAGATTAACTCATTATATTGATAATTTGTACCTACACCGCAACATTTGTAATATTAGGATAAATAAACTGCAGAACCGAAATTATACATAAAAGGGTAAAGTAGAAATAGATAAATCATTACAATTCTGTTGATATTTCTAATATTTTTTTTTTATACACGCGAGGTTTTAATGCGAACACATCTATATCAGAAAAATATTCATTGTATGACTTCATAAGTCGTCGTATAGGTGCACGCTCACCAGCATTAGTCCGACAGAATTTAGTATAGAATACATCATTAGAATGGTTGAAGATATGACATTTTTTCGTTTTCCTACTTGTAACATACGGTACAGTGAAAACATCTTTCTTAAAATTTAAATAACATTATTTTTTAATAAACTAGATACAAAAATTTTTGTATTTACATATAAAAAAAATCTTCATCAGATTCATCTGATAAATCTTCATTATCTTCGCTACTAACATCACTGTCATCTTCATCTATTTCATCTTCCTCATTCGTGATATCTGACTCTATAATAACATCAAAAAATTAAGTAAATAATATAATAATGAATAATCAACCAGTAAATAACAATAGTATTAATAGGGTACCTTGTATGTCATAAGATAATTCTTCAAAAGATGGACTTTGGGGACCATCAAACCAGATGTCCATCCAAAATTTTCTGGCAATTTTTCCGAGGGGCATCACATGTGTGCATTACACCATACATGACAGATGAATGCAGTTCTTTTAATTTGTTGCAACAATTCTTGTTACAGAATAAAGACCCATGACACGTTACTGTTTTTATGGCACTTTTTATCTATAAGGTTTAGGATTCGCGCACTTTTGCGCCATCTTTTTGCCCACTGTCTAAGATCGAATTTCGCATGATAGAATTTGACACCTCGGGGGTCGGGGGCCTTGAAAGGTTAATGAATTCGTTATTGATACATATTGGAAGGAGCGGACTCTTTAATCAAACCATACATTTCGTAGGTCAAATATTTTTCAAATAATTTAGTTAATTATCTTGAGATTTAACAAAAAAAATCCAGTTAGTAATACATTTTTGAGAATCATCAATTCCACATATTTTATCCTTGCTTCCTCTGTTAGGTACCACAATCGAGAATTTTCGCACAGGAAGTTGTTGGGCGTCTCATCGAAACGAAGCTATTCACGAAGATTCAGCTTGATAGTAATTATTTTTACTTCAAGGATCTGTACTACAACTTTTGAGCGTAGGACCGGGATAACATACCACGCACATTGTAGGACAATGTGACTGTTAAATTATATAAATATTAATTAAGTAATAAAAATAAAATCAGCTGGTTAGTAATTATTTTTGATGACCTCGTTATCGATACATGTTGGAAGGAGGGGACTCTTTGGTCAAACCATACATTTTGTAGGACAAATATTTTTTCGAATAATTTGGTAATTATCATCAGATTTAACTAAAAAAAGCCAGTTAGTAATCATTTTTTGACAATCATCAAATCAACATATTTTATCCCTGCTACCCCTATTACCTACCAAAATCGAGTTTTGGTACAGGAAATTGTTGGGCGTCTCATCAAAATGAAGCTACTCACGGAAAATTGGCTTGATAGTAATCAAGTGCAAAAATGGACCAGGGATCCTGCACTATAAGCAATATCTTTTGTAGAACATGCGTGTGAAATTGTTTTGCAACAGTCACACATTGAAGTGGACGTAAAGGCAAATAAAAGAAAATATAAAATATCTTAAATCTAACAAAAAATAAATCTTTGCATATTTTTTAGAATGTAATAAATAGCACAGGTCCGTACTTGAGTATAGGCGTGGGCTGCGGCTTGGTGTTGGGGGCGCGTGCCCCCCGACACGCGACCACCGCGTCCCACGGACCCGATCGCAGCGCCCTCTGCTCTAACGCCAGCCAGCATGATGGAGAGTGTTCTGCACTACCGTCTTGATCATCCACGTACTCTTGAGCTCCTGGGAATTATATTTTTTTTCGACTTTGGATACAATTTAACCGGTTTGTAAAAACTTTTCACATTAGTTACGTTAGCTAAAATTTATTGTTTTTTATTAAGAAAATAAACTATTTTAGCAGCACGGGGTGAAATTTTCGAAGTGGGCGTGGATGGTGAAATACCGAAACTATGAAGAATAGCGAAAAATACTTAAAGGAATCTCGGGGCCAATTTTGATGTAAATGAAAACTGCATAATTGGGTTTTAAAAAAAAAACAATATTGGTAGTCAGGAAGCGAACTCGTTAACTTTGACAAAAACGAACAGACTGTATCATTACACAATTTGATAGTGTCACTAATAATATCAAATCCTGGGAAATAATAACATATGACTGACTAGAGGAAGAGGCTTATTTCTAACAAATACTATGTTAATTTTCTAGTGAATTTATCCTAAGCTCTTTACGAAGTAGGAATCTTACCCAGGTCCCTAAGCGTGAGCGCAGTGTGATGCGGCGCGAGTGCCGTGACGTGCGCCCCCCAGCCGGACAGCAGCTGCACCAGGGCGCAGCCCTCGCCACTCGACGCGCCACAGATCGCCACACTACACACATCACATCATAATATACTGACCAGCCCCCCTAGAATGTGGTAAAACAAACACGACACGAAGGGGCGTGTCGTTTGATTATGTATGTGATTGGTCGAGAGACTAACACGTGACTTACGCGTTGTCACGACACGAAGGGCGTGTCGTTTGATTATGTGTGTGATTCGTCGAGAGACGAACGCGAAGTCACGTGTTAGTCTCTCGACCAATCACAACAAAACGTCAAGAACTCTCTTGTCGTTATTTTTCTCATTCTGAGGTTGGCCGTAAAAGTTCGATTTCCCAATTAGGTTATCTGAACTGGAATTCAGAATCAGAATTCCGCGTGATTAGCGCAAACGTCAGTCTATTTCCGTTTGGAAGTAATAAGAACGATGTGCGCTTTGTTGAATATTTCTATATAAGTGGAGCATTCAGGTTTCCGAATCTGAATTCCTGACCAGGAAACCGAACGTGTGCGGCCAGCCTAAAGCAGGTTTTCTCATGACGTTTTCTTTCACCATTTTAGCAAGCGATAATTGACAATAGCATCTAAAAAATAGTACGCTTTGGTTTTGGAAGAAGCTTCGTCGGTGCCGCTATATAATATTGAAATAGACCCTTTCCAGTTTTCTCCAGTGTCGCAGGCTGAGGTTAAAAAGGTTATCCTTTCAATTAAATCTAATGCGATTGGCTGTGACAACATCAGTCGTCGTATGTTAATACCTATATTAGACCACCTTCTCCCAACCATTTCACACATTATTAATGTCTCCCTCAGTACAGGTATCTTTCCTTCATTATGGCGGAAAGCTATTGTTATTCCCCTTCCTAAGATCCCTAACCCCTCGCTAGCTAAAGATTTCCGTCCAATATCCATTCTTCCTTTCCTTTCCAAAGTGCTGGAGGCCTGTGCTCATAAGCAACTGTCTCAATATCTGCACTTGAACAACCTTTTGTGTCCACTGCAGTCTGGCTTTAGACCTGGCCACAGCACTGTTACCGCGCTCCTTAAAGTGACTGACGATATTAGGGCCGGCATGGAGGAAACCAAAGTCACAGTTCTGGTTTTGGTCGACTTCTCTAACGCCTTTGGTACCGTCAGTCACGACATCCTTCTAGCTATCCTCTCCCACCTTTTGATCTCTCCCTCGGCATTGGATTGGTTCTCGACTTACCTTCAGGGGCGCCAGCAGTCGGTGCGCATTGGCGACTCTTCGTCGGGTTGGTGTGATATTGGCTCTGGGGTCCCTCAAGGCGGCATACTTTCTCCATTATTGTTTTCTATCTTTATTAACCTCATTACTCATAACCTTCAATGTGCGTACCATCTGTATGCTGATGACCTGCAAATATACTCTCAGGATGGAGTGGATTGTATATCCGCAGCTGTAGATAGGGTGAACAGGGACCTCGAATCTATTAAAGGCTAGTCTGATAGTTTTGGCCTATCAGTTAATCCTCAAAAATGTCAGGCCATCATTGTAGGCAGCTCAAGAATGATCAGTAAGTTGGACCCAACGAATATTCCTTCCGTAATTTTTAATGGCACCATCATTCCTTGGAGCTCTTGCGTTAAAGATCTTGGTCTACATATCGACTCCACCCTGAGCTGGAGGCCCCAGGTAACCTCTGTCTGTCAGAGAGTCACTGGTACTCTCCGCGCTCTGTACCGCCTGAAGAATTTTCTTCCGCCTAAGACCAAGACAATGCTAGTACAAACCTTAATCCTCCCTGTTATTGACTATGGTGATGTGTGCTATTTTGATCTGAATGCAGATCAACTCAATAAACTGGACCGACTTCTTAATAACTGCATTCGATTCGTGTTTAATCTTCGTAAATATGACCACATTTCCTCTTATCGTTTGCAATTAAAATGGCTACCTATTCGTCAACGCCACTCTTTGCGTGCACTTACCACCCTTTTCTCTCTGCTTATGTCTCCTACCCCTCCTACATATTTATCTTCAAACTTCCAATATCTTTGTGGTAGCCATAATAGAAACCTTCGCTCATCTAATAATCATCTTCTCACATGTCCCCCTCATAGCTCTGACTTCACTCATTCCTCTTTCGCTATCCAATCTATTCTCCTATGGAATTCGCTCCCTCTCGAAATCAGGGCGTCTAACACACGGCTAGCGTTCAAAGTGAGAGTTCGGCAACTACTTTTGAATGAAGCGTAAGAGTCACCACTTTAATTATAATATATTATATATCATATGGTATGTATTTTATATACTTATTTATTTTTATTCCTCATATGTGTACCTATATATATTTTTTATACTTATTATGTATTATTGTTTGTGTATGTGTCTTGTATTTATGTTTATATGTCTTATTTATGACGTTAAACACTGTATTTTTAATATACCGTTTGATGCACCTACCATGATTATCTCTGCACCACCTTAAGGTTGACTGGTAGAGAATGCCTACGGCATTAAGTCCGCCTGTATATTAGTTGTATAAAGTGCAAATAAATAAATAAATATTGCATTGTAATACCGTTTCCCCTTGACGTTGTCCTTGTTGAAGGCCAGCGCGTGTAGCGCGAGGAGCGCGGTGCAGCCCGCCCAGGGGAGCGCGGCCGCGCTGTCCGCCGACACGCTGCGGGGACGCTTGCTCACGCGCGTGCTGACAAACACATCATAACAAATACACTTTGATTAATTATATACCTATATAGACACTGAACGTTTCAAACGCGTCGAAAAAAATAGAGGCGAACTGTTCCCCACTAAATGAGTTAGAGAGAAGTAATTTTTGTTGTTTTTCATGGATATAATTATCTCCCAGTTTTAATAGAAACCATGTAATAACTGGTATCATTATGCACGCACACAAGGATACGCAGAATGATGCAGCGATAGCGTATGACACAGCTGTCACGCATACTAGCTTAAGAAAAGTTGGCCTGCTTGTTTTAGTTTCATTGCAACGCGTCACTCTATCTAGTTATATAATTAATCAAAGCAAATAGACATTGAAATAAAACTGTTTTACCGATTTTATCGCGGTTTTTTTAATTTATATTTTCTTCCGACGTTTCGTAGGCTTTACAGCCTTCATGGTCACGGGGCGGACTGAGGTGTTGGTTGTCCGAAAAGTAAAAGTTACAATATCTACCCACATTTAACAATTATAAAAGATTTTAAAAATTATTAGATAGTTGTTGACGGTCCGATCTACGCAGAATGAGCTCACAGTGTCTTGAAATCTGGCAACCGGTCTTTTGGGTTCTGATCTGGACATAATTAGTAGGTTTTTATATCCGCCCGGATACCTCATATATGTGTCAACTGGCGAAGAATACATCTCTTGTCAATCGACAGTATCTGGACGATTACTATTAGGTGCTGTAGAATCACTTTCGCTTATGAAAAAACTAACAAAACATTGCAAATCTCGTATATTCCTGGTATTACGAACGTCATATATTACCTGCGTATGGTGAGTAGCTCACTGGCAGCCCCACCACTCCACTCGCTAACGCAGCCCCACACCTCGTCGCCCATCTCCAAGTCCTGCACCCCGTGACCCACGTCCAGGACGACACCTGATCAATCAATATCAAGTAGTAAAATAAGCGTGCAAATACAGTGGAGTCGCTTTGCCCGTGTGTTAAAACAAACAAATAAGTAACCTATATGTACAGTCCAGCAGCATAAATATCTGTACAAAATCAAAATTTCAAATCGCCTAAATACGCGTTAAGTTAAACTAAAACATTTTTTTCTTCGTTTGAAGTAAAGTAAATCTCTTTTCTTTTATTTTTGTGAAGTGAAAAAAAAGAGAAGTAAGAACACAAAAGAATGTGGGCAATTTGAAATATTGAATTTCTTCAGCTACTTATGCTGGTGACTGTACACACAAGGCAAACTGTGCATCTACTGTCAAAATAGCGAAATTTCACACCAACTTTTTTTTTTTGTTTTCGCGGAGAAGTTGCAGTCTTTACCACTACCGCCCAGCCTGGAGAGGCGACTGGACGGCTATGTTGGGTTCACCGTGCCGTACGACCCGGTGTTGAGACGCCCGGAGAGATGAAGAATATCAAGCGACCGTCAATCAGAGTCCCTACTACTGTATTCATCATTCATTCATCACTATGCACGGCAATACCAACTAAGACTCCGCAGTGAGCTTCCTCGGGACATTAGGGACGGCTGCGGGTTCCTCCGGCAGAGAGTGCCTAGTTATCCTCCGCAACTGTCCCTGCAAACCTCGCATTTACCGAATTTTTATTGCGAAATAAAAATTACCCTGTACGGTACACACGCTTACTACGCGGTAGTAAATGATGCTCGTCACAAAAATGTATAAGCCGACCAAACTCAAAAGTCACACTATAATCTATGCTCCAAAATAAATTGTATTAAAATGGGTATTATAACTGACAAATATTTTTTTATTAAAACCTGTGAAACTATCCCTTAGCCTATTTTTGCCATATACCACCATACCATACCAGCCCTGTATTATATACTGCCCACTGCTGAGCACGGGCCTCCTCTATTAGTGAGAGGGGTTAGGCCTTAGTCCACCACGCTGGCCTAGTGTCGGTAGGCCAGCGTGGTGGACTACATTTATTTTTGCCATATAAATCAGTTTAATTATGTAGACAATGCGCATGTCATCTGACGCCATATTTCTATACTAATCCTTACATAATATGAAACAAAGTCGCTTCCCGCTGTCTGTCCCTATGTTGAATGTTCCTATGTATGCTTAGATCTTTAAAACTACGCAACGGATTTAGATGCGTTTTTTTAATATATAGAGTGATTCAAGAGGAAGGTTTAATTGTGCTTTTATCACGGAAAAACTTATTAACGCGGGCGGAGCCGCGGGCATAATATTATAAAGAGGAAAGTTTTGATTGTTTGTTTGCATTAGTTGCCCCGAAACTACTGGACCGATTTGAAAAATTATTTCACCAATATAAAGCTACATTATCAGCAAGTAACATAGGCTACTTTTTATCCCGGGAAATACAAAGCGGGACTTTTATTCCGGAAAAACTCATTCACGCGGGCGGAGCCGCGAGCACAAGTCTAGTCGTGATAATAATGAATTACCTGCAAACCCTCGTCCCACTGTGACGTGTCCCCGGTGCAGTAACGACCGCAGCAAGTATCCCCTGCCTCTCAGAGTGCTTCGGTCTAGACTGCAAATGCTGAATGCTTGCACTCTGACTAGAACTTCACCTGCCGCCGCACCTGGAGTAATAACCAATTAGCTGAGTAACATATATTATCATTAAAGGATATTACTATTTCTATAACCAAGGAGTTTGCAAGGCAAGTTAATAAAAGGTATTACAGTCAGTGTATTTATGGAGCATTATGAAACTTAACAACTACTGAGTTACGGTAACTAATGCTATGCAAGCTAAGCTAAACTAAGCTTAGCTTTTCGGTCCTCAACCTGCATAGATCAAATATAAAACAAAACATATGACTTACCAGGTGCAACAGCGTCCTCGACTAGTATAACAGTTTGATCGGAGTGTGTGTGTAAGGCGCGTGCGTGAGGTCCGTTGGGGGGTCGCGCCCCCGCCCGCAGGCCCACCGCCAGCCCTGTCGCGCCGCCCACCACGAGGCCACACGCGAATATTAGCATGCTGCGTCGCCATACTACAAATATAATAAAAAATATAATTTATAGTTAATTGCTAAAGTTAATAAGACAGGCGCGAATGTAAAATTAATAGGATACATACAACTCTGTACTTCTGTTGCCTATATCGACAATTACGGCTCCAAAGCAAAAACTATGCTATAAAAAAATTATGTGTGTATTCTTAGTGAATTATCGCTCGCTTTGACGGTGAAAGAAAACATCGTGAGGAAACCTGCATATCTGAGAAGTTCTCTGAATTTCGAAGGTATGTGAAGTTTCCCAAATCGCACTAGGCCAGCGTGGTAGACGTAAACCCTCTCAGTTGTAGAGGAGGCCCATACTCAGCAGTGGGCAGTATATAATACAGGGTTGGTGCCCCCCGAGGCAATTCTTATGCTCTGGGTCTTCACACCCAATGCACGCCCATGCGCGGGGGGACATTAGTCGCGGGCCGAGGCACACAGTTCAGTGTGTATACCTCTTGGTTGTAATTCACATTGAGGCCTAAAAGGGCCCGCGAACATTTCCTGGCACCGTCTCTTTCCGCCCATCCTGGGAACCTTCCTCCCTTCCCCCCACCTTCCCTTCCATATTCCTCCTCCACTCCCCTCCCAGGCCCCTGCAGTCGTTAAGCCGGGGGACTCCAGTATCCCATTCGCAGGTTTCCCCCCGGTGTTGACTGCAGGATCGCCTACCTAAAAAAAAAATACAGGGTTGGTATGGTGGTAAAATATAAAACCTACCTCTATCATGAAACAGCGCAAGTAACTCTTCGTAAAGCACGATCGGCGAGAGGGGCGGTGCGCCCTCTTTTATCCTCTTAACTGCCTCCCTGGACCACTCGACAACGCGCTCCCTGCCTTCTGCTATCAGCTCGTTGTTCCACAGCTCTTGGAACGCGTCGCGGACCTATCAACTCCTCGATAATTAAGATATCCTGATACTGGATACAACAGTTTCTCGAATTTTCTTTTTGATTTACTTGATGTAGTTTTAATTACTTAGAGCCTGTTTCACATGTTTGTAAATAAATTTATTTGACAGTTATAAATGTAAATAACACTAATTTTATAACCATTTATTTGGGAGCATAGATTGTGTGTGACATATTTGGTTGGCTTAAGTATAATTTTATTTAGAAGTGTTATATTGTATTGGGAAAAGTATTTACTCAGAAGTTGTAAAGCAAGCCCTAAATCTACTGCTAGGCAGCTGTATGAATTTAGGCGACTACTCCATTCTCAATGTCAGTGTTGGTTTAAATCTGTTAGCATCTACACTTTAAGATTAATAATACTCTCTAGAGACCAGGACATGTTTTTTGTAATATTGTCTGCGGCTAACTTCACACAGCAGGTGACCATAAAGATTCTAGTTAACTATACTTACCGTTGTATTGTTGTATTTACTCTACTGCTAAATTATATTGTGTTTTTCAATTTCGTCTTGTGTTTGTTTTCTATATTCTAGATTATCTATGTTTGCTATTGGTCTTATGGGATTGGAGCCCTCACTGTCCCTTATAAAAGGTACTCTATTTACATCATACTGATTAAAAACACTTCAGGTATTACATTCTAATCAATATAATAATGTATGCAGGAAAGATTTACCATTAATCTTAATATATATAAATCTCGTGTCACAATGTTTGTCCTCAATGGACTCCTAAACCACTTAACCGATTATAATAAAATTCGCACACCATGTGCAGTTCGATCCAACTTGAGAGATAGGATAGTTTAAATCTCAAATTATAGTCGCAATTTTAATTTATTGCTAATTATTTGTCTGTTATTATTTGACAGTCACAATTATCTTAACTCCAAATGATTCTAACAGATGTCGATACCTTTCGACTGGGTTGAGTAAGTAATCAATAGATGGCGCTGCTATGAATGATTCTAACAGATGTCGATACCTTTCGACTGGGTTGAGTAAGTAATCAATAGATGGCGCTGCTATGGTAAATCTACGAACGTGTCATATAAGCTACATTTTAAGCGGGACTTTTATACCGGGAAAACTCATTCACGCGGGCGGAGCCGCGGGCAAAAGCTAGTAAAATATAAAACCCAACAATAGAATTGAAACTGACTGTACAAAACTATTTATAGATTTGATTATAATAAAATATGTGTGGTTAGGTAAACATTTAGATTTGTGTCTATGGGTAAACAGGAAAAACAATTTACCCAGCCTACTTTGAGACTAAAGTGACTGGGTAGGTTTCTCTTATATGACGGACCGTCGGGGTATATACAACTGCAATGTCTATTTCTACCGTTAAGCAATAGGGTGCATGCACTGTTGTGTTCTGGTTTGAAAGGTATTGTAGGCAGCGTAATTACTGGGCATTAAGAGACTAACACCTTATGTCTCAGGGTGACGAGCATAGTGGAGTGCCAGTACTTTGTAATTCAAAGTTCTGTATGGTGTTGCTACTGTTTATGGGTGGTCGTATAGATGCCATCGCCTCGTCATTCAATTACAGCACAAAAAATTCTAAAACTATGAGCATTCAGTGCATGTTATAACTGGCGTGAACGTTCCTGTAAGCTATTTTTTATCGTACTATTAATGAACTACATTCTACATTATTGAGAAATAACATCACTAAGGTGAGCCTTGAAACCAAGAACCTTACATAAACATTTGGAAAATGATCCAGTGTATAAAATAATTCGTTACTATTTTTGAGCCATACTGAGGTCTGAATCACAGTTAATGTTTTATGTAGCCTTCTTTTTTAAGCAAGTCTACTTTATTTGTGAAACAGTAAAACTAATATCAGATACGAAATTCTAGCATTTTACCTTAGAAATAGTTTCTTGTACCATTTGCAATAATTGATTGGTGTCATGCTCATCATGTATCTATAAATATAAATTGATTATTTCAATGTTTGGTAGTAAAAAAAAAGAATCATAGATTTTGGTGGCATTTGCCCAGCCTGTAGACAATTTGTCATGTTAATCCTTGGACGCCCGCGGTGTGGTGTCCATTTATATAAGGAAATTAGCTTATAGCTATATATAAGCGGGCGTTGACGGGTTAAAGAACAGTGTGTACTGGATTACTATAGAATATAGATAATCACGAATTAAATGATATTTTAAATACCTTTTTAATGGCCTCCGCAGTATGGTTGATGACATCCTGGACTCGAGACTTGCCAGAATCTGCAGCTGTTCTAGCAGCTTCCTTTAAGTCAAAGTCAAAATAATCTTTATTTAAATTTTCTTTTTCAAAGCTCTTATAAATCATCATGAATCCACTACCGCTTTGGAATGTGTTATTGCTGTGACTTCACTAAGAATAAATAATTAAGAAATGGTTGTTAGAAAATTATCTATTGTAATATAAGCAGAATACACATCACACCTTTATCACTAGAGGGGTAGGCAAAAGTGCAACCAGGGCATCCCCTTTAGCTGTGTGTTCTGGTCTTATGATGTTATGGGGCCGAGCCTGATATAATCTATTCTAACTCAACAAAACCTTATCTTATTTCAAAATGGTGTCAATGATATTGCAGATGATGTACAAATATGTATGTGTAGAATAAAGTACTTATTTTAAAGATTAAAAGAAAAAAATTACTCTTCAACAAACTGACCACCATTGCAAAATGCTTTAACCATGCGTAACTTTAATCTAATCATAACAAGGTTATAAGTTATCTTGAAAAATCTTAAAGATATATTGTTATGTATGTTATTGAAACCAGTATAAACTTAAATTAAGGCAAATATTGTAGGAACTTAAAGTAACTAAACTTAAAAAAATTAAATGACCTCTATTCTATATTTTATTAATTCTGGGAGCACTCAATGAAGATCATTAATTGTAATTATTGGAATAGCATAACAAATTGAAACTTATTTCGTACTAGTATTTGTACATTAACAATTATTTTAGTATGAATTGCTTCTGTAGTAAAGTGTAACACTAAATGGCAAATGTTTTTATTGAAAGCTCACATAAAAATCTATATCGGTTCTTCTATAAGTTGTGGAAGAGAAAAACTAGTTTCAACAAGTTTATAAATCCAGACACATATTATGTCTGTTATGTAATTCAGCTCATTAGCTGTACAAAATTAGGCCAATGACATTTCAGTGTCAAACAATAAACAAACAAACACCAAGTACGATTATTTTATTTGATGTTTCATTTATTTATTTCATTAACATTTTTATTTAATTAATTTTACTTTCTAAAAAGTGTCAATAAACGCAACACTTTCGCGCGTATGTACCAGGAATCCATGAGTATACAGGAGCTACTCACATGCAAAGCTTCCAGTTTCTCTCCAGCCCGGTGCTTCAGCTCATCCATATCAAGGCACAGGAGACACGGGAGGGTCGCACTCAACCGATCAAACTGCTAATTGCATCCAAAACCTTCACCTTTGGACGCGATTCGGCCTAAATATCAGTGGTCCTAAAATAGACCTAGCGTCACACAATAGCGCACGGAACGGCACATTTTGCACGGAACTATGAAATAGAATAAGGTTGCAGCTAGTTTTTAGTCAATGTTAAGTGAGGTAAATGGTAAATAATTACGTAAATACGTAATTTTACCTTATCCAAACATAACCTATTTTTTTGTTTGACAATTTCAATACGTTGACATTAGACGGATGTCATCTGACAGCTGACCACGTTGTGTTTCATATCCCATGTTCGGTTTTTTTAGCATGGTGTATAATTTAATACAATAATAGTAGGTAAACTTACTCGAACATACTAGGGAACGTACCAATACTACGATTTTTCAATTTCTCTCTCCCCTTGTTGACCATACATCTTATATGAAAAACCCCCCCCTTTTCATTTAGTTATTCATAAATAGAATTTTCAAATTTTTTTGCAAACAAAAAGTTAAAAAAGAAAGTGAAATTTCCTTTAGAGGATATTGACTACGTGACGAAAATCTTAACCCTACCCCTCTTCCCTGTGACCAAGCGTGGTATTTTGAAGACCTCTCTCCCCCTGAAAGGGTCACGTAATATGGATACGTTCCCTACAAGGATATTAACAAAATATGATAATTTCCTGTAACGTTTTTATTTATTATAGGACCTGCACGCTATGATGGCCGTTTTGACATATTACAAAAGTGAGAAGAAATCTAGTTTTTTTTTTAAATCTAAAATCGAGAAACAAATGCTGAGTTCTGTTGTAAAATTACACATTCCATAAATTTTGCTGCACGTCACCATTGACAATAATGTACAGTAATTACTTAGCTCCTTCAATGTAGTTATGAATTAATATGAAACTTGATGAGCGGACAAAAGTCAAAACGGCCATATTGTGCCGCTACAATAATTGCAAATTATTTAATTTTGATAAGCCGATTTCGTCTGACACGGTGTCACGTCTGACGTCACCTTGGTGCATGGCGGTAAAAGACAACGGGAGAACTGGGAGATACTGCCAGCGATTTACTAAAAATAATTCAATACGTACTTATAACAATCAACTATTTATTTAATAACATTTTATAAATCGAGCGGTATAGTATTTTCGCCACTCTCTGCGCTTTCCGTGTGCTCCGATATTTCGCCTAGGACTTTGTCGATCCACAAACGGCTATAGGACACCTGAAATTAGATTATATTTTATAATAGAATGTACCTAAGTAGTTGTTTACCTGGATGATCATCACTGCCGAAAATGGGCACAGTAGGACAAGAGGTAATGTTATTGCCAGGGGAATTGTGGTTCTGACCGATTCAGCTCAGACAGACACTGCGAGCGGAAAACTAGATGATTTCGGCCAATCCCAGAAAATACTTATTTCTACGGCCTTGAAAGGCGAAGCGATTTTTAGCAATACAACCTAACATTTTCAACTGCTGTAACTACAAATTAACGCTTTACACATACCTTCGCAAATATCCCAGGTTTAGACTTATAGGCGCATTCCTCGGTGCCTGAGAACAGCGCTATGCCGTACAAAGTTCCCGCGCGATTCATGCCGCTGAAATGAACCGCCGGATCGCCTGTGTCGCCCTGGTACACACAGAGTACAATTAAAACTTTGTTGACGTCATCGCGGTAGTTCTTTCATAGCATTGTCTTGATAGGCTACAACAATGCTAAAACGGTTATTGGCCGATTAGGTGTATCGCCTTGTTGTTTACGAATCCTATATGGACGTAACAGCCAACATTAACTCTATTAATTCAGTTTATTCTGGAAAGCAGAGAAGTCTGCGTCGCCAATAATCTGAACTATTCGCTAACCGCTGTTGAACCTTATCGCGCGCAATACAATTTTTGAACTTTAATCGCCAGGAGAACGCTCGTCGTAGCATCACATTAGTAACAAATTCTAAATCATTCTAAATCATTATGTTTGCTGTAGTCAATCAACCAATGGTCCTAAAAAAATGCTAACCGCACACAAAGCGATCCCTTTGAGAACACTCTGCAGGCACATATTGTCGTGTTGCAGATGGTAGTCGTTGCCGTAGACCAGCCTGCATTCTGCTCGAGGAATTTCCCGCACGATCATACGCCGCAGCTCTTGGTTTTCACCCTCGCGAATTTGTCCTGTCACCTGGAAAAGATTGTAGGAGTCATTAAAATAGAGCTACATAATATTTATAAGCTTTATAACGATAGTAATAGGTATTAATTGATAGCCCTTTGCATTTGTATCAATGTTAAAAATAAAATAAGTATAGAATAATCCAGTGAACGTAATAACAATATTTTCAAAAAATATTATTTTCTTCTGAGTAACCCTATGAGAGAACTTATTATTTTTCCAATTTCTTACGACATTACCACAGATCCGTATCCGGTGACCACCGTCTCGCCGAAGAGTGGAGGCAGGTCAGCGTCAGCCACCGCCAACGCCACGGGCTGTATGCGGCTCGTAGGAGTTATCGGCAAATTCACCTGGACCACCAGGAATGCATTAGACTATAGGAGATGTGTTAATATTGGAGAAGAACTAGGGAGGAGCACGGTGAAATAGACAACAAATAGCGACTTAGCTGGATATTCGATGGTTGTAAAAAATACTGACGTTACAACTCATAAACCCATGTATTTGGCTAACAGGAATTCAATATCCACCTGCAAATACCAGGCAAACAAACGACATCAGGAGATGTGTTTCACTTGAAAGGGAAAGGGTTCCGCGAACAATATGCACGACTACGAGATGACATTAGAATTTAGAAAGGAGAATGGAGCGTAAACTACATACATTCGATATGAACATGTTACAAAATGAAATTGAAAGTGTATGAGATAGATACAATATGTTATTCATTTTAAAGTTAATTCATTAAAATATAATGTCTTCTATTTATAAAAACTAAATGAACCAAATCAATGGTTCCAAATCTCATAAACATTATCTCCCTATATTATTAACTAGCTTTTGCCCGCGGCTTCACCCGCACGAAAGAGTTTTTCCTGGATTAAAGTCCCGCTATACATTTTCCCGGGATAAAAAGTAGCCTAAAACCTTCCCAGGATCTCGAACTATCTCCATACCAAATTTCATCGAAATTCGTTCTGTAGTTTTTGAGTTTATCGCGTACAAGCTTTGCCACCCCTTTTTATCCCCTTAACGGTGGAATTTCACAAAATTCCGTGTTAGTGAGCACCTACGATTGCAAAATTTGAGACTCCTAGCCCTTGTAGTTTCTGAGATTTCGTGATGAGTGAGTGAGTGACCTTTCGCTTTTATATAATATAGATATTACAAATTATTATATAGGACGACGACGCTTCGTTACGTTTCGATCCCCGGGTCGGGCAAAATGATATTCAGTTTTTCTAATCAGTATCAGCCCGGAGTCTAGAATTTGTGCCCGATATGGCGATAGGCTCGCCATCTATCACATCATGGGACGGAATACGCACTGCGAAAAGTGGGTGCACTAGTTGCGCATCTGCCTACCAATTCGGGGATAAAAGGCGTGAGTGTGTGTGTGTGTATATTCTGTAACCAGCTGACTAAGTATGCATCCGTAAATTATTCGTGAGTAACTTACGCGAGTATAACTTACAATGTAACAATACCCTTGAATACCCCAGTTACTTACTTTCACCATAGCGAGGTTGTGTTCCGGATAGTACTGATCCATTTTGTAGTTAGGGTGCCTCCGGATTTCCACTACAGATAGGATCCTGCCGCCAAAATCCCGGAATACAGAGCCCATGCGTATGGACACTTCTTCCTTTGTAACGCTACAAATTAGTTAAGAAAGACAAAATTAAGAGAGGGTCATGTTGTTTATTTATTTCACCAAGTACTATGCACCAATGATGTTTTATATTAGTAAGCGTAGTAGAGATAAGCATTATTTTATTTCGGTTGAAAAGGACATGATCTCGTAATTGCTGTGCATTATGAGGCAGCTCACAGCCTTCTCACCCTACTCCTAGCAACATCTAACTTTAAAATGAATTCACAAGAAGCTGTTACGAATTGAAAACGTAATTTAACTATACTTACTAGTCAAAGCACTGCGCTGCGGTTAATACCCAATATTTGCCAATAATACCGCCGCCACACCAATGTTTTCCATGCAATCTGGAACCAGATTTTTAAGAATTAAATCTTATATCTACATGCTTCTCAAAAAGTATGATGGCTAGCTCCATCAGTGTCGTATCAGGTTCTTCCAGAAAACCAACGTGAAGTGGCATTGGGGACAGTCAAAATCATGGTGATGGAAAACTAATCTAATAAGTACATAAAATTATTCTCGTCCCAAGACTCCATACCATACCATACCATACCAGCCCTGTATTATATAGTGCCCACTGCTGAGCACGGGAGCACGGGCCTCCTCTACAACTGAGAGGGTTTAGGCCTTAGTCCACCACGCTGGCCTAGTGCGGGTTGGCAGACTTCACATACCTTCGAAATTCAGAGAACTTCTCAGGTATGCAGGTTTCCTCACGATGTTTTCCTTCACCGTTAAAGCGAGCGATAATTCACTAAGAATACACACATATTTTTTAGAAAAGTCAGAGGTGTGTGCCCTTGGGTTTTGAACCTGCGGACACTCGTCTCGGCAGTCCGTTCCAATCCCAACTAGGCTATCGCCGCTAAGAAGAAGAATCAGTCAGTACTATATCCGTAAAAGACAATTATAACACAAAGAAAATTAAGACATCTCACCTAACAGAAACCGTGTAAGGATAGTCTTCTAGACACACCAGCCCTGTCTCCGTGGTCAAACGCTTCCTTCGTATGTGCGTGAGATCCTCTTCCATTTTGGGAGGGAATTCGCACTCCAACTCCGCTTTCGTGGTTGTGGAAGCTGAGAATCATTTTATATTATAGTACATTTGTTAGTGGCACTTCATTGTCAAATAAGGAATTTGAGGCCTAATTCTTAACATCGGTAATTGCAGAGCATTTGGCACATAGGAAAGTCACAAATTGATGATTTTAAAACACTGTTTAATAACTCTTATTGGACCTTATCTATTTAAATTTTTTTACCGGGTAATAACTATATTATATATCTTACCGCCTTCGGCTAATTTATGACTAAAATTAACAATAACTAAAATTATAAAGTACTTCATTTTGTACACTTCAAAAATATATTTCAATCACTTATTATAAGGATTTTTTCATCGTGTTATCGACTTAACATTCTTATTCTGCATTCAAATCGTTTTGAGAATCAAAGTGGTTTCCTTTGTCGCTATTTTAGGAAACTAAATATTTAAGGAAAACAATTTCTAAACTATTGTTCAAAACGGTAAACAATAAACAAAATGGAGTAAGTGGAGGAAGTCAAACTAAACAATTTGAACAGTTTGGAGATTACGCAACGTTGTAATGGCGGCGCAAATAGAAGAAAGGAGAAAAAGCAGCCATTGCATTAGTCCGAATTACTTTTCGACTATCTGAGATCCAAGTTTTATAAGTACTGTTAGGTAGGTTCCTATATAAGAAATCAAAAATAACTTTAATGGAGGACAACATTGTATACACTAGATGATCCAGGAGGGGGAGGGGGGAAGGCTAAGAAGCTCATGCTCCCGCCCCTTCCCTGAAGCATTTCTTCCGTGACAAATCTTAAAGTGAACTTGATGTTATTCTAATTACACTTTTTAGCAAGCATTGCACTACCTAATGTATAATTTGTCCTGTTTATATAGAATGGTCTTATTTAAATTGAACCCAATTTTCCTACATCAAAATCAAGACATGCATATTATACATATTTTGTTAAAGGAAAACAATGGTAATTTGGAACGTATCCTTAATTCATCAGCTGCAGTTTTAATCGTTTGACGACTGAGCGGGAAAACTCTGTCTAAAATCTTTATTTTTTAAAATAGCTTATCTTTTCTATTGTTCTCCAAATTACTTCCTTTTGTTAACGTCTTTAATAGGCTTAGTTTTTTATCTATTTTCGTGAGTATTTATACATCTGCTTTGATACAATGTAGGTTTAGTTGGAAATAAAGCCAATACAATGTCCTCATTGTTATGATAACCTAGTGTCGAATAAATTTTTTAAACTATAAATTTGTTAGTTGTTTGTTATTATAATGTATCATCGCTTATTTATAGTATTTTTTGTAATTAATTTAATTTCATGTGACTTAGATTACGGTACAATAGATTACTACAGTGTAGAGAGCTATGAAGGTGATTTATATAATGAAGTTTTTAATTCGAGCATGAAAGAAAAGCCTAAAAGGATTAAATTAATTAAGAATGTAACATCTAAAGAAATTAAAGATCGTAAGTTTTCACAATCATTACTTAGAGCCTGTTACAGGTTTCAAGTAAATTTTATTTAACAGTTGTCGTATTAAACAGCTAATGTTGATAGTTCTTATTTTATAAGCTTTTGTTAACCGATTTCCAAAAAAGGAGGAGGTTCTCAATTCGTGTGTTTGTATTTTTTTTTAATATCATTTATTTGGGAGCCTTTTGTATTTGGTCAGCTTATACATTTATGTCAATAATAGCATTTACTCAGAAGTTGTGTAATAGGCACAAAGTAAAAAATATATTTTATATAATTAGATTATATCTTGGACAGTTGAAAGTACAGTGGCTCCAACACGCTGCAATCACCAGGTTTTCACGATATCTGAAGAAAGTGACGAGGACAAAAACCTATTAATCGGCTACCCGTTCTCTGTATCCATACAAAGAAAGGGTGCCCACTATGCCACAGGCGCATTAGTTAACAAGAGATGGATACTCAGCTCCGCTAGTGAGTTTTATAAGTAAGCCAATTTGTCCAAAATTGTATATTCATCTCTTTCTTACTGGCTTATTTGCCCCTCTCTATCGTTTTGTCCTTCTCATCGTACAAACATGAATCCATTTTTTTTAGTGTAAGAGAAACGATCAAATTGTTTCGAGCGCGACTAGGATCGGTGGACTGCAAAAGAGGTGGTTCTCTAAAGCCAATCAAACATTTCGAGATACACCCGTCGTACGTATACGGAAAGCCAAGTTTCGACTTGTGTTTGTTGCGCATGGCGGCGTTGGCGGAGTATTCACAAGTCGTACAGCCAATAAAACTTTCTAAAGTTACGGCCAAAGTGGTCAGTGCCAAGTTCATGACTACGTATTGGCCGAAGATAGTGGTAAGTTAATATTAGTTCAATGTATGTCTAATGAGAGATATGACGAAAAAAGAACAATAAGAATATTATTAAAGCAGAATTAGGACTTATGCAGATAAATGCCATTTTAAGTGACTCAAGTGGCTTTAAATTCAACTATAATCTACTTACAAAATAATCTACTTACATATCCATTTATCCAATTTAAAACAAAATTATTTAAGTTTATCTAATTACGCACGCATGCTCACGCCTTTTATCCCCGAAGGGGTAGGCAGAGGCGCAACTAGTGCACCCACTTTTCGCCAAGCGTATTCCGTCCCATGATGTGATAGGGGGCGAGCCTATCGCCATACCGGGCACAAATTCCAGACTCCGGGCTGATACTGAATAGAAAAATCCAATATCACTTTGCCCGACCCGGGGATCGAACCCGAGACCTCAGCCTTGCAGTCGTGCCGTAATACAACTACGCCACCGAGGCAGTCAGTTTATCTAATTAAACCACCTTTATCCGTCCATAATATTACGTAGACAACATTAAAGAAATATTATTTCTGTTTATTAGCCGTGTAGGTCTAAGTACTCGATGGGGTTTAATTATTACCCGCTTAGATCATGAATTTCCAATAATATTTTTCTAGAGATCACGAACGTTATATTAAAATTTTATTAGAATATTATTCTCTTTACTGTTATTAATTTTAATATTACCATCCCAATTACAGGTCAAAGGTAAAGTCCTACCTCAATATGCAAAAGAACGGTTGAAACAAAGCAGTATGAGAGTGTCCACTCAAAAAATGATACCATGGGACAAATGCTCGGTGATGGTGGCGGCCGCGAACGAAACGTTGGACAAATCTAGTTTGTGTTTGAAGCCTATCGCTCGACACCACAGCGTGTGTATGGTAACTCCACGTTGTTATGTCATCCTGGTATCTTTGCTACACATTTGGAATCTTCTTCTTTCCGTTTCGTTGTTCTTTTTTCCTTATAGGGAGGGAGGGGACTATTAATGCTGATGTTTTGTTGTTAAAATTTACAGTTAATTTAAATTAACTCATTTCAAACTCGTTATACCAGTTTTGAACACATGCCGTTTATTATACATAATATTGTATATTAATAAAATTTTATTTTATTTATAAAAATCTGCTTTGCGACATTCGAGAGATAAAAAAAAGATTATGAGTTAAAGATATAATAATAATAAAATATGGAAGCATTTTATTACTAATTATTTTTTCATTGTATAGAGTTTAGTTGCATTGTATTTAATTAACAATTTGTCCTTTCCAGCCCGACGTAGGTGCTCCAGTTATCGCTAACGACGGATTATGGGGTGTTACTTCGGGATGGACGGCTGCTAACTGTACAGCGTCCCTTAGCCCAACAATATTCACGAGAATCTCCTCCGCAGCAGTGCGCTCCTGGTTGGATGCGCATCCGGCTGACGTTTAGGAGGTCGCTTACGTTTTATGACGTAGTTAAAAAACTTCTATCAGTTTATAATATCCTGGTTTAATTTACAGTTAACAGTTTATTGTTAAATAAAACAGAACGCACATAAATAAATTAATTAAATTTTTATATTATTAACATAGTTATGTTATAATTATTTTCTAGTTAAGTTCATGATTTTGAAAGAGATGGCGCTATTTTAAATTTTAAGTAAATTGATACTAATTATTGTGTACGAGTAAGATTGTGAAGGTTTGTATGGTCCTTTGGTACGTTTATTTACTTACTAGCTGTTGCCCGCGGCTCCGCCCGCGTGAAAGGGTTTTCCGGGATAAAAGTCTCGCTTTTTATTTTTCCCGGATAAAAAGTAGCCTATGTGTTAATCCAGTACATGATCTACCCGTGTGCCAAATTTCATCCAAATCCGTTCAGTCGTTTTTGCATGAAAAATAAAAAAGTATGTAAAAAAAAGTAACAAACATAAATCCATACATCCATCCATACATTCTTACAAACTGTCGCGTTTATAATATTAGTAGGATAGATTTAAGCTCGTGGCTGCGCCCGCGTGATTGTATTTTTCCGGGATAAATGTCCCGCTTTATATTTTCCAGAGATAAAAAGTAGCTTTTGTTACTCGCTGATAATGTAGCTTTATATTGGTGAAAGAATTTTTGAAACCGGTCCAGTAGTTTTTTGAGTTTATTCGTTACAAACATACAAATATTTCTCTTTATAATATTAAGTAAAGGCTATAGATGTGCCCGTGCCCGGTGGCGTAGTTGTAATACGGTACGACTGTAATGCTGAGGTCTCGGGTTCGATCCCCGGGTCGGGCAATATGATATTGGATTTTTCTATTCAGTATCAGCCCGGAGTGTGGAATTTGTGCCCCATAAGGCGATAGGCTCGCCCCCTATCACATCATGGGACGGAATACGCACGGCGAAAAGTGGGTGCACTAGTTGCGCCTCTGCCTGCCCCTTCGGGGATAAAAGGAGTGAATATGCGTATGCCTATAATTATAATTGTGTATGAGAATAGGACCGACCTCTGCTGTTATCGTATTCCAATGACAACATTGATAACCGGTCGTGTCGTGCGTAACTGATACAGTTAGCATAAATATGTAAATTATATTCAAGACATAGTTTTGAAAGGCATTTCCTAAATTATTTTGTCTTAAGAGTTTTTTTTTATTGCATTGAATGACGAGACGAGCATGCCGTTCGCCTGATGGTAAGCGATACGACCACCCAGAAATAGTAGCAACACCATCCAGCACCTTGAGTTACAAAGTACTGTGTGGCATTCCACTGCGCTCGTCATCCTGAGACGTAAGATGTTAAGTCTCATTATGTCCAGGACTAGTAGTTACACTGGATACAATGTCCTTCAAACCGAAACACAACAGTGCATGCACACTGCTGCTAGGCGGTAGAAATAGACGTTGCGGTGGTACCCACCCAGACGGACTCTTACATATGAGGGTCCTACCACCAGTAAGAAAATGCAGCGATATTTGAGGCCGTGCCCGTGGAAGGCAATGACACGTCCCACGCGGGACTCATCTCTCGTCAGTTGACACTCTGTCAGTTGGACCACAATCCGTTAACCATCTGGTGCAGTGAAGTCACGTTGCCGAGCCATAATATACAAAAAAACGGTCGTCTGTTCACCTCTCTTATAAAATGCATATTATGCATTATCTTTAAAATCGAACGAATGTTTGAGATTTTAAATTATTGTTTATAGCTGCAACTGTACTATTATCGCAATCATAAGACGTAGCAAACAAACAAAAATACCACACAGATGCAATGTAAATATTTTTGGTATTAATTTGACATGTTGTAATAGTCCCAACCATTTTTAGTATTATCAGGGTTGAATCGCAAAATATTCACTCAGATATTGTTATTTTGATAAATATTCTATATACGCATACGCATACTAACGCCTTTTATCCCCGAAGGGGTAGGCTGAGGCGCAACTGGTGCATCCACTTTTCGCCGTGCGTATTCCATCCCATATGATAGGGGGCGAGCCTATCGCCATATCGGGCACAAATTCCAGACTCCGGCCTGATACTTATTAGAAAAACCCAATATCACTTTGCCCGACCCGGGGATCGAACTCGAGACCTCAGCATTGCATTCGTACCGTAATACAACTACGCCACCGACGCAGTCTTCTATATCCATACCAATATTATCTATACTTATATTAAAATTATTTAAGAAAAACAAAAAACCCGACTGCGTCAATATCTGCCATCTTTATTAAATTCATTGAAGAACTCAAAAGATAGAAACAAGATTTTAATTTGAATATTTTATTATGATTTTGAATAATCTTAGCTGACAGTGTTCACAAACGCTGTCGGAGGCATCTGCCGAGATTTTGTTGCTCTACCTATATCACCAACCAAATTATGAGAAGTGAGCATGTTATGCCTCCGACAGCGTTTGTGAACACTGTCAACTAAGATTATTCAAAATCAAAATAAAATATTCAAATTAAAATCTTGTTTCTATCTTTTGAGTTCTTCAATGAATTTAATAAAGATGGGAGATATTGACGCAGTCGGATTTTTTGTTTTTCTTAAATAATTTCTGTTTATTTCCATCTTTTTAGTTCTCAAGCACCTTTATTAGCATTTCCTATTCCAAACTCCAATAAAACATATATTCGTAATCACCGTTAAAATATTCTTTATTTTGATACCACACTCGATGTATTTTGAAAACTTTTCTTGTTTTTGAGATTACTTTTTGGTGCCAAAAATCCTTAATTTTGTTTATTTTTTATTTTGATGTACCCAGTGTCACTCTCACGACTAAGACGAATCTATTGATACCACTCACATAAAAATACGACAAGCCGTTTAGGCTGTAGGGCGTGCTAAAGAAATTTACAAACATACATACATACACTCGAAAAACATAACCCTCCTTCTTTCGCAGTCGGGTAATAAAAAAGGTACATTTTGGGAGTTTGTTTGAAGGCGGTAATCTCTGGAACTACTGAACCGATTTCGATTAAATTTGTTATGGAGATAGTTTGAGATACTGAGAAGGACATAGACTTTTTATCCCGGGAAAATATAAAAACAATCTCGTGGGCGGAGCCGCAAACAAAAGCTAGTATACTATATTCTGCTTGCAGCTTAGCCGGTGTGTGTGGCCTATAATTTGATTCAGGGCTTGGGTCTTGTGTTTCAAACTTCTTCACCAACTTTCATATATGATTATATTATAGACTAGACTTCTACTCGCGGCTCCGCCCGCGTGAATGAGTTTTTCCGGGATAAAAGTCCCACTTTATATTTCCCCGGGATAAAAAGTAGTCTTCTTACTCGCTGATAATGTGGCTTTATATTGGTGAAAGAATTTTTCAAATCGGTCCAGTAGTTTCGGAGCCTTTTTAATGCAAACAAATTAACAATCAAATCTTTCTTCTTTATAATATTAGTATAGAAAAGGCAATTAATAGAAATCTTTTTAGATAATATAATAGAGTTGGATTATTTTCCATTATGTTGAAATAAAGTTCAAGATAAAAAAAACCTCAACAAATAGCATCCCGAAATATAAATACTCTCCAAAGTGGCAGCCCTGATAACACCAAATAATAACAACTAAAATTTGTTTCTTATTATTATATAAACGATATATGAAAACGGTTTATAGTTTGTATTGTTGAAATGGCGTGTCGAGTACAAAACAAAATTGTATAACAAAAATAAAATGGTGAAAAAAAGTGAATGTACGAAAACAAAATGCGGTCACACCTATGTGCAATGGACGGTAGCCATATTAGGTATAAAATATTGCTTAAATTAAATAATTTAAATAAATAAAACAAAACACGGATATCCTGGGATCGCATAAACAGTAAGAGTTATTTCTAGCCAACACCACATTGCTGACATACGGACTGCAGGCCGGTTGGATATCGCCGATGACCAAAGTGCTCAAGTCCGCGTTATCGCCGACCAATGTGCCGTTATTGGACGAGGAAATATCGCTGATAGCGAGTATGATGTGTCTGTCGGCTATATTCGGCGTGTTCGGCTACGCGTACATAGCTGACGCCTACGGGAGGCGGGTGGGCGTGATGTCCATTGCGTTACTCCAAGCGGTGAGCTCTCTGTATTTATGTCGCCCTGGTATTTGTCTGCTAAATGTGACATTCATTTGTCGACAATGTCGGCCTTCACCCATGTGAGTGACAGCGGATTTATTAACAATAAAATCTTCGTTATTTAATTTTAGGTTACATTTGATTAATGATTAAATTATATTATGTTATAAAGTGTTGGCATTATACAATTATATTATTCATAACAGAATAAGATTTTTATAGACAAACTAGTTGTTGCTCGTGGCTTCACCTGCGTGAACAGCCATTCTCGCTACAAAAATCCCAAGATCACTGTAGCGATCCACAGCGCTATTATTTTGATACACATATTTTGTTGTGACGTTAAACCTCAGATGAACAACACAATTATTCCTCAATTCCTTTTCTTTTTTCAGCTAAGTTGGATCATAAAAATATACTTTCCATCGAAAACAGGCTTGTTAATAGCCAGGATAATCTGCGGGTTGCCTGCAGGGGGGTGTTTTAATATCATACCTATGTACGTAAAAGAAATCAGCCAGGACGACATGCGCGGAATCCTCGGCTCTCTGCTAATACTCATGCAGAATGTGGGAGTACTAACCATGTACGCTATAGGGTCGTATTTGGCATACCAGACTGTGTTGTGGATTGCATTGACTGTTCCTATAGTCACGATTGTATTTATGCTAAAGGCTCCTGAATCTCCTGCGTTCCTGGTGAAAAAGGGGATGGTTGAGGTTAGAAAATTTGTGCTGTGTACAAGAATTAACTTATTAGGTTATTAATGAATTTAATTATTGTATTAGAACTTACAAAACTGTCTCATAGATTGCTATCAATGTGCTAACTTTGAAAGCATTTTTGCTAACACGAATAATTCCCTTATAAAATAGGTGTTATACATATAATATTTACATATACAATAGATACATATAATATTTACATATACAATAGGTTTTATGGCCGACGGGTTACTAAACTGCAAGTGAATTTTCCAGTTTAATTAGTCATTGGTCCTATGTACATAGAATTCACCAGGAATTAATTAGTGAGGTTAAAATTAATAATAATAATTTTATTCGATTTCTAAATATTGTAAAATCAGCTCTGATAGTATAAGGGTACTGTTTCTTTTTAGAAAGCCATGTTAACAGTGGCACTCCTCCGAGGTCTAGACATGAACGATAAAGAGGTGCAGAATGAAGTAAATTCAATGCGCAATGAGGAAGCATACTGCAAGTCTTTACCGAAAATCTCTTACACAAGTATATGTAAGTATCAATAATATTAGTAAAGTAAGAGCTGATGATATAGATAGTATCCAGTTACATAGTAGAAAGTATAAGTAGAAAGTTTAAAAATGAACTGCCTCGGTAGATTACCGTGATGAGGTTTAGGGTTCGAATCCTGGATCTTGCCAAAAACATTGTGACTGGGTTTTTCCATCTTAAAAATTACTCAGTCTCAGCTCGGAGTCAGGAAGTTGGCGATGTGATACCCAATGCCTCGGAAAGCACGGATCGGCGTTGGTCCTGCGCCTGATCTATCTACAGTCATGACAGATTGCCGTCTCACCGGACTACGAGAGTGAAGGAATAGCGAGTGCACTAGCGTACCTGGCTGATCTCCGTTGAGAGTGGCCGAAATTGGGCTAGGATAGGATTAATGTCACACCTTTATCTACGCCTGAAAGGGAAAAGGCACAATTTTACAATGAACTTAAATCTTTTTAGTGAAAAACAAAGCGTGGCGCCGCGGTTTCATCCTCAGCATGGTCATTATGTCTATATCTGCGTGCAACGGTAACTTCGCTATAGTAACCCACGCGGCCGCCATCTTGTCCACTTCGGGCGTTGACGTCAGCCCGGAGCTGCAGTCGCTAAGCTTCCCTACGGTTCTGCTACTCGGGTCCTTTTTGTCAATGGCGTGCGTTGAGAGAGTAGGCAGGAAGGTAGGAAGTATTTAACTAAATAGCCGGCATACATTGACGACAGTTCCTCTATATCGATGATTATTCTATTGTGGATGCTGATGGAGGCCGGTGATCGCTTACAGGACAGAGGACCTCGTAAAGGTCGCAGGAACCCCCTGTATGCAGGCTGGTCTGGAAATCTTTGGGGGAGGCCTATGTTCATGATTATGAGCAGTGGACTTCCAAAGGCTGAAGAAGAAGAAGAAGATCGCTTACCATAATGTGATGCATTTGCTCGTAGGTCCATTATAAAAAATATAATGAGGTAACGACATGTAGTTAATATTATACAGTAAACTCTTGCCAGTCATGTAAAATAGTAACTCAGATTGCACGACCTAGAAACTAAATGTGAATCTTAGAACCCAGAAATTAGAATTTCACGTACCTAATATAAAAGTATTTCTTTTAATGTTAAATAACTATGTAAATTTATTTAATTATCTGTAATGTAAAAGTTAATTTAAGTTTCTTAACGTCTCACGATTTTTTCCGCAGGTCATCCTTTCCACAGCATTCTTAGTGGCTGCTGCGTCACTGATGACTGTGGCTTCCTGTCTTCTTCTGGAGGGTGTGGTGCCAGCCTGGTTGCCGACCCTGGCTATTATACTGTCCCTCTGCGCATACGCAGCTGGAGTGTCTCCCATACCATACATAATTATAACGGAGATGTTCAACTTCCAGGTGAGTTGGAAAAGGATTTATACAAATATGACGTCATGTGAGTCAAGTTGTCCTGATGCTAAGCCCCAGTAGTTTAATTAACAAAGCCCTGAGTGGCACTCCTCTGCACACGTCTTCCCGAGTTATAATATGTTAATCAATTATCATTTATAATAATAATGCTCAGTAATCAAATTGGCTATAAATCATCATAATAGCAAATTGATTTGTAGTAACAGTAACACTGTTTTAAAACGTCGTAAAGAATCTTTAAATTCTTACTTGCCAACATTTTTCACGATGTTCCGATTTTTGTGTACATAAATTATAACAAAATAAATAAAACAATCGCAAGCAACATTATTTCAAAATCCTGATCAGTATCAAAATAAAACAAATAAGTTAAAAACCTGAAACCCGACTACGGAAAAAGTAGTTATTATTAATTTGTTTATTTAAAATTATTCGTGGGCCCTTCCTAAAATGCTATAAAACAATATGCAAATATTTTTTCGTTGCTTGTTCCGTTGATACGTATTGTAAATATTACATTACGAGCTTTTGCCCGCGGCTCCGCCCGCGTGAATGAGTTTTCCCGGGATAAAAGTCCCGCTTTATATTTTCCCGGGATAAAAAGTAGCCTATGTGTTAATCCAGGACATGATCTACCCGTGTGCCAAATTTCATCGAAATCCGTTCAGTAGTTTTTGCGTGAAAGAGTAACAAACATCCATACATCCATACTTACAAACTTTCGCGTTTATAATATTAGTAGGATTAATATTTTTTAATACCGCCATCTGTTCGTAAGAAAGGAATTACCAAATATGAACATACCATCGCACTGTTAGCATTTACTTACGAAAAATTTAATTCGAAAAAAAAAATATTTTGTTCTTGTGAAAAATAAGATATAACCTATAGGTAACCATCTCACAATAATAACGAATCGATCGACACCTCAGTATCCTCAGTTGTCAAAACTAACCCACTACAAAGGTCGAATGAGCCATAAAATCTTAGAGTATCATAAAATGGATATACGGTCTGTTACAGTCATTACCTAATCCTCGCTTTGCTTTGTTGGTTGTGGTCGGGTAATCTATACTATTATATAAAGCTGAAGAGTTCGATTGTTTGTTTGTTTGAACGCGCTAATCTCAGGAACTACTGGACCGATTATGAAAATTCTTTCACTAATAGGAAGCTACATTACTCTTGAGTGCTCTAGGCTATATATTTTTATCCCGGAAAACTTTTCCACGCGGGCGGAGCCGCGCGCAATGCTAGTAAATAATAATGATGTTGACCGATTTGTTTGCTGCACTTCATGCTTATAAAGTTTCCGATGGCCTAATTTACGCTGTACAAAATACAACTTTGCTTTCACAGGTCACAAATACAAATCTGGCAAGTCACTGGTACTGTATCACATTTAATTGTTTGATAGCATTATATATGTCGGATTGTTAACTAGTTTATCAGGGACCAGTGAACTGGCCTTACAACTTTTAACGGCCGGTGTGAATAATTCACTATAGTTCTGATAAACTAAGCTGGCCGGTATGACAAATTATTGACATTTCACGGAATACTATGTGTAGGGAGGAGAACTTAAACTCAAACTCAACATTTTCTTTATTCAAATAGTCTTTCTCAAGCTATTTTGAATCGTCATGAATCTACCACCGCTTCGGAACGTTTTATCGCTGTGAAGAAGAAGCGGGGCAAGAAACTCCCTCAGCAACACGATCTGTCAAACAATTTCATAGTACTATTTTTTTATTTTTGTTTAAAATGTAACCACAAATACTATCAATAAGTAACATAATAGACTAATAGACACAATTTAATTATAGAACATGTGTGAATCTGAGCAACCTAATCCCAAGCATTTGTATCTTCTAGATAATCAAATACTCAAAGAGATAATCTCTTATACTGTAATAACCTATTTTGAAAAGACGTTCTAATCCCTTCCTAGCCGATTTCGGCCACGGCGGCCAATCTCAACGGAGATCAGCCAGGTGCGCAGGAGATATTATAGTGCACAAGTGTGTGCGCAGTACACAAGTGCACTCTCTATTCCTTCACTCTCATAGTCCGGTGAGACGGCAATCCGACATGACCGGAGAGAGATCAGGCGCAGGACCAACGGCTTTACGTGCTTTCCGAGGCACGGGGGTATCACACCGCCAACTTCCTGACTCCGAGCTGCGACTGAGTAATTTTTAAGATGGAAAAACCCAGTCACAATGTTTTTGGCCCGACCCAGGATTCGAACCCAGGACCTCAGCGCGCAAATCGTACGAGCGTAACGTGCACGCAATACAACTACGCCACCGAGGCAGTCAACGTTCTATGACAGTAGTTTTGATTTTTTTATTGGAAGATTAACAATATGCATACGAAATTTATCAACATTTGAAAAAGCGTACGCATAGACCAACAAAAGAATTGCTTATTTTATGGAGACGAGTACGGAGTAGCATGTACTACAAGTTTGTTTTTATTCCTATTGTTCTTATTATGAATATCGCATATTCGGTCAATATTTGCAATATTTTTCCGAACATACATAAGATTTGCAAATATGTATTGCGATGTTACGGTAAGAAAATTTATCTCTTTGAACTTTTCTCTAAGAAAAACACGAGGTCCGAGACAGTAGATAGCTCTAATAGTTCTCTTTTGCAAGACGAATACTGTATTAATATCCGCAGCATTACCCCAAAGAAGAATACCATACGACAGAGTACTATGAAAATAACTGAAATAAACAATTAGTGCCGTGTCTACATCAGTCAGACGCCTTATTTTTACCTGCTAACGCATATAGCATGCGGTCCCCACTGGAGTCCCGCGTCTAATGTAATGTCCAAAAAAGTAGTTAACGCAACAGGATTCAACTCTTCCCCATTTATTTTTACATTGCTTTTTACTTGTCTTACATTGGGCAGAGTAAATTTAATGCATTTAGTTTTTTTAGCATTTAGTAACAAGTTGTTTAAATTAAACCAATGCACAATTTTAGTGAGAGCATAGTTCACTTCGTCATAATTTTGTAACATTCTCTTAATTTTAAATATTATATCATCCACGAACAATACAATCTCATGATTATCCCTTACGTAGTGAGGTAAGTCATTAATATGGAACCTTTAGGACGAAAACGACACAATACAAAAAAATAAAAAATTGAGTTATCGTCATAAAATTACTTAAAACGAAATTTTCAATACAACAATAGTTCAAACACCGCCATATTCAAGCAGAAAAAGGACAAAACTATTATATCGGTCCCTTTTTTATTATATTTCATAAAAAAGGGACTAGTTTTAAGCCATTTTATAACGATAAAACATTTTGGAACGAAGTTCCTTATTTTTTTTAATTGCGTCATTTTCGTCCTAAAGGTGCTATATAACAAGAAATAGAAATGGTCCCAGAATTTAAATTTTGTGACCCTGTGGAACTCCCATAGTAACCGCAGATCCAGGTGAGATTTTTCCATTAATATCAACCCTGTTACTGAAATAGGATGTCAGAAGATTGAGGGCCGTGTTTCTAATCCCGTAATGGTGTAATTTCCTGAGCAGAGTATCATGTTGTACACAATCAAATGCCTTAGACAAGTCAACAGACGCCAAGAGCATCGTGCGACTCTTCCCAGGCCTCAAAAATATTTTCCAAGAGACAAAAAATCGGTTGCTCCAAATAACCGATTATTGAATGCAATCGATTTTTTATTCAAGGAGTTTATTATCGTATGTAAAAAGAGTTATACTCCATCAGTTTAGGTATTTAACTAAATGTAAAAAACCATAAAACAGTATTTTACCTGGCCCTTTCTCTTTACAAAATACTTCTTTCCAAAATAAACGTTTTCATAACCTACACAACACTTGGCACTGTTATTCCCGTTTATTAAAGTTGTTTGGTTAATATAAAGCTATACTTATTCATTAATAAGCGCAAACAAAATTAATTATCATAAATTACAATACTTTTATAAAATATCTCAACCTGTCAACTGTAAAACAGCCAATACGACAGGCACGGTAAACATTTTTCCAATGGATCGTAATAGATAACCCTACAAAATTTAAGAGTACGACTGTCATGTAGCACGCCATTAAAACTGACCGCCGCGCCATTCAATTTAATCGGTTAACTAGACACCAATTATCGATACACTTCCGAATTGTAGAAATCTGTTTATTTATCATATTTTTTGCTTTGTTTCTGATAATCCTCCTCATCATCGAAGTACAGCATTCAGAGGATCTTTTAAATATGCCGCCACTCGGTGTTGGAATAACATTCCTCCGCCATATCGAGCTAAAAATAGTATAACCACATTCAAAATTAATTTCAAAACACATTTATTACTGGTACAAAAGGGCATACGTTAAAAAAAAAAAAAAAAAAAAAGTAGTTAGGAAGACACTTACATCCTGATTTAAGATAGAATGATATTTGGAATGTTATTTCTATCTAATTTCACCGGCAGCATCCAATATATATATAAACATCCAATCTACTGTGTTGGCGACCGACGTTTGTTGTCTTCGGATAACTCAGCGGTACTGGTTCGTTGGGTTTAAATAAAACGTCAGTCATACGTTTATAAGTGGACTGTATTTCTTGTTTTCGGAGGTGTTGACAGTTCAAGAGTTTACACAGTAATGCGTGCTGTCCCTCATTTGGGCAGCCTTTTTATACACCTTAAGCTAAATACAAAATGCCGAGTGCCATTGTATAATTATGACCCTCGGCTAATAAAACACAGGTAATTACATCGAGTCGGGCATCGCTCAACAGCTGCGACGGTCCCGAGCGGCAAAACATAGAAGGCAATAAAACGATTAAGACACATTTAGTGAGAATTTCACAAGGCATGTGTCATAAACCGATTTAAATGTTTTATTACCCTCGTTGCTCCGTGCAAAACAATATTTTTACAAAGAGCGCCGCGTCATAAAGTTATTACCTTCTCGAGGTATTTCGCACAGATGTGCACAAACAAATATTAAATGAACACATGATTAAAATTGAATATTCAAGCCAGCCCGCCGAGGCAAATTCTCCAACGCATGCTCGTTGTCCGTAACATACTGTATTGGTACTGTATCGGTCGCGTAAAATATGTTCAATGATGTGATCTTAGAATAATAACACAATGCGTACCGGGTATATTGAATTTATACCCGTTTTAGGTCTATACCTGTTATCTTCTTCTTTTTTAGTTAATTGCTTTATTTACCATAAATTAATTTATTATTATGCGTTGGGTAGACTCAACGTATGTGCAGCTAATCGTCACGGGTGCGAATGTTTTCGTGATGAAATTCACCCACAGCTACAGACTACCCACTGACACAATTAATAAGAAAAATTGTAAACTTTGTTTTTGTTCTTGTCTATTTTTATTATTTTCTGGTTTGTTATTTAATTATTACTTATTTTTTTTGTTTGTTTATGCTTCCAGTTTGTTTACCGACTGGACATCCGTGCGACACTTGGGCTTCTCATTGAAAACCAGCGCTGCAGCTGTATTGCAGCAGCATTAAGCTGAATGAGTAGCCCATTGTTGGCATATTAATTTAATTGTATCTAAAAAAAAAAAAAAAAAAAAAAACTTTATAACTGCATTTTGTGCCAACAATAAAACTCTTTTTCTTTCTTTTCTTTTCTTTATAATTAGTTTTTGTCAGTTATTTGTTTTATTTCTAAAGTGAATTTAATCATTTTAACTGTTTGTTGTACGCCGTAGTTTCATTGACATAACAGCCTTCGTAAATACTTTCTTCGTAAGAAAATGTTGACCACCCAGGAATCATATGTCATTTCTTGTTTACATTTAGTTTAATACCTAAGCCGATGGAGTATAGATTATAATTAAATTTTACATATTACAATCAGGAGTTTTTTATTACAGCAGTTTGTTATTATTAGTCCTTTTATTTATTTTACCGATAAAATTTTACGATTATACTTTCATAACTTTTAAATTGGTTATAAGTCATTACAAATAAATAATTACGAGTGTGTACTGAAAATAAAATAACAAATATAGTGCTATGGTTTAAATTATTTACTTTGGAGATCTTCGGGTATGAAATGCGTATTATTTAAATAATATCTAACGCATTGTTCAAAACTTTTTGTGAAATGTACTTCAACATAATTTTTAAATTAACAGCAGTGTTTTTAATTACATCCAAAGTTTCGATTTTTTTCAGTAATCGGTTATGTTTGGTTGCCAAACGATTAAAAACTTTCCCAACACTACGCTCATAAACTGAAGTATACAACATTTTAAAGCGTCGCTTTGATATAAGAGTCAAGATTATATTTTTTATTTCAGTATATTTACTCATTGTTATAATGTATGGAAAACATCATAATTTTTTGTATTATGTAGTTGACTTTGAAATTATTTGTTAGACGTTCTCACAAACTTATCGCGTCGCGAAATTTTTTTTTGTTGTACCGGCCATCTTAGTTCGTCACGCCTATAACATTTCACTGGAGTTTGATATCCAACACAACAGTAAAAGTTACACTAACTCTTACTGCTGTTTCAATATTCTGGGACCCTCGTTGTTTATCCTCTATATGAACGACATTCACACTCTTAAGTTGGAAAGAGCAGATATCCTTTGTTATGCTGATGATACTGCAATAATCTTTCAGGGTAATGACTGGGGAGATGCTCTCAGAAATGCAGAACGTGGTTTGGAATCTGTTGCTAAATGGCTCCAACAAAATCTTCTCACACTCAACACCACAAAGACAAAATACATTTGTTTCCATAAAACAATATCTTCTGCCACCTCTGCTACCCTAGACAGTATTAAAATACATTCTTGTCAATTAAACGAAGAAACCTGTAACTGCAAAGTAATCTATCGAACGGATGTCATAAAATATCTAGGGGTTCAAATAGATCAACGATTAAGTTTCAAGCAGCATATTGAAACCCTCTGCGGACGGATACGAAAAATTATCAACATCATGAAACTGCTCAGAAATTCTGCTTCTTTTGACACTATGAAACTCATATACCTTGCCACATGCCAATCGATCATAACCTACTGTATCACAATCTGGGGTAGCGCCCAGAAAACACTGATGAAGCAAGCCGAAAGAGCACAGCGATCTGTTTTAAAAGTAATGCTCAAGAGACCATATAGATATCGCACAAGCGAGGTTTATAAAGAGAGCAATGTCTTAAACGTGCGTCAACTTTTTATCCTCAAACTATGTCTAGCCGTCCATAAAACCGTATTAAGCTCTGACCACTATCATGATTTGTTATCACGTAGAGTTTTTAGTATTCCTAATCAGTCGGTGAATACATCATTTGCTAAACGTTTTAAGCCTTATATAATATCATCTTTTATTTATAATAAAATTATAAAAATATGTAACCTAAAAAACAGTACAGTTAAAGAAGCCAAAGCAATTTTAACCAAATGGTTATCGACACTGTCATATTATGAAGAAACCGAAAACATGTTTAAATCTATAACTTAAAGCAAACAATGCAGGTACCTAAAATGTAGACAATCATATCTACTTATATGTCTATATATTAAATTATATATTTCTACATATTTATTATTTATACTATACATTCTATTACTATTATCCAATCATATTATATATTCCATTAATAATTATTCCAATTTATATTAACTTTCCTACTTAGAACTCCATTATTTGTTAATTTTGTATTACCTACTATAACTACTCTTAAAACACTGTTAACCGAGGCCTTATCTTTTATGGTAGTCGTAGTGTAAGCACCCAAGATACAGGCTTTAAGCCTAGTTTGGGTACTACAAGCAAACTGTAAGGTTAATTGTATTATGAATAAAGATTTGTATTATTATTATTATTAATATCAATTCTTATCTATTTTAGTTTTTAGAAACACAGACAATCACCAATAATAAGAATTTTAACTGTTTGTTATCTAGAAGTAAGTTATTGAGACCGGCCGTAACTGATCTCGGGCTGATATATTCACTGTAAAGTGTACTTTATTACAACAAAGTTACGCACTATACTCATGCAAAGCTGATGAACTCATAACATTCCGAGCTAATTGGCAGATCTCTTTTATTTAGTATTGTAAAATAAGTTTTATGGGCAAAGAAATAAAACTATAAATTGTTTTGCAATGCAGATTCGCGCCAAAGTGCTAGGCTTCGTGGTGACGTACTCATGGTTCATGTCATTCGTCCAATTGGCTGCGTTCGCGCCAATGTCCGCCGCACTCGGCACGCATTGGACGTTCTACATGTTCGCGGGCATCAACCTTCTCGGCGCCCTTGTCAGCCTGGTATTCCTACCCGAGACTAAAGGGAAAAGTGCTGAAGATATCGAATCGCTGCTGCTCAAGAATAAAAAAAAAAAAATGAAGTCTCTCGGTTGGTTAATTAATATTAATTTAACTTGAAAAGATTGAAGAAAGAACATCGGAGGAGAGCTTGAGATCTTTTCTTTGTCAATTATAATTGTTACCGTTATTATATTATTTTGATTACACAGTATTGATAATAGTTTCGAAAGCTATCTAAATCATAAAAAAAATAGTCTAATTAATAAAGAAAAAAAAAATTGAAATGAGAACTATCAAGTAAGTAAAAAAAAGAATATTAATTACTTTTCTGAGAAGACTTACTTACTTCATTAATTTATTTATTTACACCAATGATATTATATATATAGATAGATATAGATATAGATTTAACCTCATTGATTTACACATGAAAAATGCGTATTACATGCAAGCAGTAAAGAAAAGTGAACTAGCGAATCAAAGCGAAACGTAAACGAAATGCCATTCGAGTTATAATCACTACTTCACCAAAAGGCGGTTCTAGATATCAGGATTGCATAATAGAAAAGGAGATTTCGCGCGTAATTGAACGAGGCTTAAATGTTGGTGGATCTGGATGACAAGGACAGGTAAGGTTTATTGGAATTGAATTGGTGATATTTAATATTAATAGATTTTCTAAAAATAAGTTGATAATAATGTTGTATGTTGTAGTGTAGCATGGCATAATTGAGTAAAAATACGTGTGGCACTCGGAGACTGCCGCGGTAAAGCTATTGCATAGCATTTTTTATCACAAATTTTGATTGACTAAACACAAATTCGATCTTACTCTTACCACATAAAGTAGATTTTTAAACGCGAGCAACGCACGTTTAGTCTTGTTATTGATAAATGTCAGTAACCAAAGTAGAATAAATCAAAATTTGAAAAAAGAATGTTACGTTCGATTCTTTTGTACTCGTGCCGTGCCAACGCTGGGGAAATAGCTTCTACGCAATGTATTTAAGGTTCATATTAGATTAGTAAGAAATGGTTTTAATGACTTTAATACATAAAATAAATAAAAATATACTCGTTTCAAGAATTATAGCTTCTACGCATTGTATTTAAGGTTCATATTAGTAAGATAGGTAGTGGACGATAGCCTAGTTGGGAATGGAACGGTCTGCCGAGACAATGTCCGGAGGTTCGAAACCCAAGGCACACACCTCTGACTTTTCGAAGTTATGTGTGTATTGTGTATCAATTATCGTTCGCTTTAACGGTGAAGGAAAACATCGTGAGGAAACCTACATACCTGAGAATTCTCGATAGGAATTTCGAGGGTATGTGAAGTCTGCCAATCCGCACTAGGCCAGCGTGGTGGACTAAGGCCTAACCCTTCTCGGTAGTAGAGGAGGCCCGTGCTCAGCAGTGGGCAGTATATAATACAGGGCTGGTATTATTATATATTTTTATTATATTAGTAAGATAAAAAATATGTGAGGTTATTTTCGTTACGGAATTTCTGGATTCGGTCTCCACGCTCAAGGCCCGCGATACAAGCTATGCAATAGCTTAATAATTTATAATTAGTCCAGAGTTAAGTGTTATTGGAACGAAGTTCCTTATTGCGCGTTGTGAAAGGGGGCTGGACGGAAAGTTGTCACGACACTTTTTGCTATTATCTTACTAATATGAACCTTAAATACAATGCGTAGAAGCTATAATTTTTGAAACGAGTATATTTTTATTTATTTTATTTATTAAAGTCATTAAAACCATTTCTTACTAATCTAATATGAACCTTAAATACATTGCGTAGAAGCTATTTCCCCAGCGTTGGCACGGCACGAGTACAAAAGAATCGAACGTAACATTCTTTTTTCAAATTTTGTTGATTTATTCTACTTTGGTTACTGACATTTATTAATAACAAGACTAAACGTGCTTTGCTCGCGTTTAAAAATCTACTTTATGTGGTAAGCGTAAGATCGAATTTGTGTTTAGTCAATCAAAATTTGTGATAAAAATGCTATGCAATAAATAGCTCTACCGCGGTAGTCTCCGAGTGCCACACGTATTTATTTGTTTTTTTCTCTAGAAACTTATGTATTGGAACGGAAATAGGAAAATATTTATACATTTATATATATACACACTCTGTTATATAAATAAAATTTTATTAAAATTCCTTCACTAATTAATCGAAAGGAACTTCGTTCCATCCGGGTGTCCCTTGACACCTCTCATTTTCTTTTTTTTACCAATGTTGGTCGCATCACCAAAACTTATGTAATTTTTATAAATTTTTCATTTAGGGTCTTAAAGTAAAAAATATAGGAAAAGGATTAAAATAAATTATGGATTAAATCCTTTATTTTTTAATATTTTTTTCCGATAAAAAATTGTGGGGCTTGTTCGATGATACGAGGAGGATAAGATAGATAGATGATGATAGATTGTATTATGGTAAATGACGACGCGATGAGTCCGAGTTACGACGGTATTCCACCAAAATTCTATCCGTTTCACCAGGATAACATAATATAAAGAGAGTTTCACGCTTACTGTAACTCGCCACTAGATGGCATTGTATGTAGCCTTTTAACTTCTATGCTAATTGTGCTCGATAGATGGGTAAATTTAAAAAAATGTGGGGTAAAAAAATCACAATGATAAACAAATAAGAAAATAGTATTTATATTATATTGGAACAGTTTTAAAAGCTGAACTGGTAAACATAATATTCAAATTTAAAGAGTGTTTTAATAATAAAATATAAAAAAATTATAGAGAAACTAGGTACATCAATCAGAGACGCAAAGTCCACCTCTAAGTATTCGTATTTCTGGCAGCACTGCAATTTTTTTTTTATCTATAACCTTAACCTTTTTATATTCGTATTTCTGGCAACACTGCACCAACATTTTTTGTCTATAACCTTTAATGGTAGGTAATAAAATCAATTTTCGCGTTTTGACAGGTGACGTCATGGTCGATTTCGACCGAGCGAATATTAACAGGCAAGGCAATTCGAGTTATGCCACTATTGCACCAAACGGCGCTACCGACTACCAGGCATACATAACGCAAAAGGCATAAAAACGCCGTCTGCGAGAGACGACTGCGATTAATACTTTCGCTGAGCTATAATACAAACGTTATAATATCTTTTATTTTGTAGTTTATCATTTTACTTTACTAGATGGGCAGTTAAAGGCGTATTATGATAAATATTATTAAAAATGTAGTATATTTTAGAGTTTGTTTTAGCTGCCATAGCTGTGTCGTTAGATGATGTTGAAGACACATTTTTTTTAATTTAACGTATGTACGACCATTTGCCATTGAGCACTAGATGGCGTTAATGCTAAAAAGTAATTGTTAGTTAAATAGTTGTTAGTTATTAACTTTCGAAAACATTAATTAATTGTGCATAAGATTATATATTGATAAAGAAAAACTGAAGGAAGAATAATGGATAATTATGGAAAAAAAATACAATTCGAATGCTTGTAGTACCAGGCTATTAAATAAATACACAACATTTTATTTCATATTCTTTACTCATAATGTCTAAGATATGTAAAATTTGTTCAATGTATCTCTTAAAATGAATAAATATTTGGATAGTATAATTAAATCTAAAATATAATAAACAAGTAATGTCCTCTACCGTGTTTTATTCACACGAAGACGATAATAACAAAGTAGTAATAATTTATGCCGCTAGTCTAATTTAATTAAATTTCGAGTTCCGACCAATGACACTGAATTATTTTTTTATTTACTTGGATAGTTTTTACGTACAGCTTATTTCGGAAATCAAAAATAATATTAATTTTAATGTAAATTAAATTACCTCTAAACGTGCTGAAAATAACTCGGAACCGAAAATGTTAAAAATGGAAGAATCGTGCCGGGCGCGGCGCGCCGCTTAGCTTGTGTGGTCGCCCGTCATTGGAATTGTGTCATTATTGCACCAAAAGACGCTACCAGTTACTAGGATCACATAACACAATAAGAGTTTTGCGCGCCATTAATAAGCGAGTACATAATAATATAACGACGCATACAAGTAATAATCCTACTTCTTACTAATATTATAAACGCGATTCAAGTTTGTAAGAATGTATGTATGGTTGTACGTTTGTTACTCTTTCACGTAAAAACTACTGTACGGATTTCGATGAAATTTGGCACACGGGTAGATCATGTCCTAGATTAACACATACGCTACTTTTAATCCCGGGAAAATATAAAGCGGGGCTTTGATCCCGGAAACTTTTTCACACAGGCGGAGCCGCGGGCAAAAGCTAGTAATTAATATGCTTTCTATTCGAGATTTCGTCCTTCCTTAAACTGATGGGCTGCACGATTGGCTGCACGAGCCACGACAGCACGACCATTGGAAATTTTTGAGTTGGCAAATATTTCACGAAAAGGTACGACTAGCTACCAGTATCACATAATCAAAAGGAGATTAACGCACTTTTATTACAAGTGCGAGAGCGGCGATACTAATACGTGCGAGTGAGACGACAACGATTATGTTGTTCTGTGCATGGAGGATACTGTGGGTTGAACTTATCAATATAGATTCAGTAATTTTGATTTTTGATTTGGAAAGTGTTTTGAACCGACTCTAAAGGAGGTTTTTATATTTGTTTATATTGTGATTTAATTATTAAATTTCTTATTATTACATCAATCGGGATATCAAGTAAAAGCTAAAAATAACAATTTGTGGCGCTTCCGAACGCCACTTATTGTGTCTATGGACAACGCGTCTGGCAACACATATAGACTAGAGTCTATGACAAGCCAACTTTTGTACAGTACGCACGCTATGTAACAGTTTTAAACTTTTAATTTTGTAGCCCAATGCAAATTGTTATTTGTAATTATTGTAAGGTGATAATTAAATCTCTGCAACACAAGACGGTGTTTCCATTACGACCAGCGTCAAGACGGTGCTCCCAAACAATCCCCGCATCAAGCGATCCCAAATTGGTGACCCCGACGTGATTGAACACGCAACCTGCAACAGTCGCATTGGTGAGCATCGGCGATTGAAAAACGCCGTGGCGACAACTCCGGCCCAGCATCAGCCTCATCAGGGCCCCCGCAAGCTCATCGCCTGCCCGGTCCAGCAGCTACGACGCTGAGCAAATACAGCGGTGACCGCCGCGGCTAGATTAGCCCATTATACCCGGATTGTTGAAAATCATCGCGATTGGAAGTGCATACACGAGTGATACAGTTAGTTTTCGGGAGAAGTGCATTTTCACGAAAATTTTGTTAACAAAATCTCAAGGCCAAGTTCGCAGAAATTGTATTTCAACGGCCAGTCTCGTGACGTCATCGGCGTGGGTGCTACACCGCGCCACCTGCATTTCGCCAGAGGTACGACGAATGACAGCACCTGTCAACTGTCAACGTGCTTCGTTCCGGTTCACGCAAGTAGTGTATTGTAACATCGGAATAAAAAACGCAAGTACCGCTCGTCTTCTTTTGCGCATGAGACTTTTAAATTACAAGGTTAATTACAGACATTTTAATTTAACATGGGTTATTCTTAATGGTAAATCCAGTAAAACTCAGTGTGATCGCTATTTGAATGCCATAATATAACATTGTTTACATTTTAACCAAACTTGTTTGTTTACATTAACTTACATTTTTATCTCTCTGTATACAATAAGTGATATCAAAGTGCTGAACTAACTATAATACTAATACTTATTGCTGAAATTTGTCCACTCATTATTGTTCATTTTGGTTATGTATGCATTTTGTGTTTGTTTACATTAAGGCACCTGATTAAGTTTTGATTATTTTACCATTGTCTGTTTGTCTGTGTTTATTTGCTGTTTTATGTTTATGACTGTGCATGTACACTATTTTACATAATTTTACCTAACCTTTTTAATTGGTGGTAAATATTTATAATCTTATTTTTATTATTGTGTGTGGTGTCTGTTGGTTGTGGTTTCTTTCTAACACCTGCTTCTCACTTTCATTCACTATGACTGAGGAACTGCTAGCACGCCTCTCTACTTTGGAAGCTGAAAATGCTAACCTGCGTGCCTTGCAAATACAGCCTAAGGCTGAGTCTAACACTGCATCCATATGCCGAGTTGCTGTAAAACTGCCACCGTTTTGGCCCGATAAGGTAACTGTTTGGTTTGCTCAAGCGGAGGCACAGTTTTTACTTGAGGGTATCACCACAGACGAAACAAAATACAGCCACATCCTTAGCAAAATAGACCATCAGATTGCTGGGGAGATTGAAGACATTGTGACCAATCCCCCGGCTCAGGACAAATATAATAATTTAAAAAGCACACTTATCAAAAGATTTTCTTCATCCGAAGAACAAAGGTTGAGGAAACTTCTCAGTGAGGAGGAACTTGGTCCTAGGAAACCATCACAATTCCTCCGTCACCTCAAATCTCTTGCAGGGTTTACACTTACTGATGACAACATCCTTCGTCAATTATGGCTACGCCGCTTACCTCAGCATGTTCAAGGCATCCTCGCTGCCCAGACTGACCTCGGTTTGGAGAAGATTGCCGATATTGCTGACAAGATTGTTGAGGCACAACCAGCCTCAGCAAATGTATGCGCAGCTACTGCCACACCTTCTCTGACCACTTTGATGGAACAGATTGAGGAGCTAAGGAAGCAAGTTGCTGCTCTATCCTCCACTTTCACTGGTCGCTCTAGGTCTCGGGATCGCTCCTCATCCAGAGGAAGGAAATCATCTCGCAGTACTACTTCCAACCCCCACTCTAGGTGTTGGTATCACAAGAAGTATGGCGCAAAGGCCAGCAAGTGTACCGCTCCCTGTAACTGGAAGTCGGAAAACCCTCTGAGCAATCAGTAGCGGCGGCAACTGATTGCGACTTCACTCAACTTAACGGCCGCCGTCTCTTTGTCACTGACCGTGTCACTAAACGCCAGTTTCTTATTGACACTGGGTCTGACCTATGTTGCTACCCCCGCCGCTGGCTTGCAGGTCAGAGGAAACCCACTGACTACGAGCTGAGCGCCGCTAACGGGAGCAGCATTAAGACCTACGGCACTGTTAACTTGGCACTGAACCTTGGTCTCCGCCGGAAATTTATTTGGCAGTTCGTCGTCGCTGACGTTACCACCGCTATTCTGGGCTCGGATTTCTTGTCTTACTACCATCTTTTGCCAGATTGCCGCAATAAAAAATTGGTTGATGGAACCACTAGCCTTTCAGTTTCTGCCTCTCCCGCAACTTCGGAGCAACCCAGTGTTAAAGCTGTTGCTTCAGCGAATTCTGCTTTCGCACAGGTGCTTGCAGAGTTCCCGGATATAACTCGTCCACCAGGCCTTCCCAGGACTGTCAAACATAATACTGTCCACTTTATAAAAACAACGGATGGGCCTCCTATTTCATGCCATCCTCGTCGTTTGGCTCCGCAGAAACTAATCTCAGCCAAGAAAGAATTTGATGAGATGGTTCTATCAGGCATCGCACGACCATCTAAAAGCCCCTGGTCGTCTCCCTTACACATGGCCATCAAGAAAGATAACACTTGGCGTCCTTGTGGCGATTATAGGTCATTGAACGCCAGAACAATACCAGACCGTTACCCGGTCCGGCATATTAATGACTTTGCCCACAATCTTGCAGGTGCCAAGATGTTTAGCACCCTCGACTTGGTCAAGGCCTACCATCAGATCCCCGTAGCTGAAGAGGACGTCCCGAAGACCGCCATCGTTACTCCGTTTGGCCTCTTTGAATTCCCCTTCATGACCTTCGGTCTCCGCAACGCCGGTCAAACCTTCCAAAGGTTTGTCGATGAGGTCACACGGGGTCTCGATTTCTGTTTCCCATACGTGGATGATATCCTCGTCTACTCTGCAGACGAGGCTCTCCACCGGGAACATCTGCGGATTCTCTTCAGGCGCCTCCAAGACTACGGGGTGGTAATGAATCCGTCCAAGTGTGTTCTTGGTGCTCGTGAGGTGACATTTCTGGGTTGCCGCATCAGTCCCGAAGGCACCAAACCCCCGCAGGAACGTGTGCAAGCCATTTTGGATTTTCCCCCTCCGAAGACAGTACAAGGTGTGCGCCGTTTTCTCGGCATGTTAAACTATTACCGCCGTTTCGTGCCTCACGCCGCGCAATTTCAGGCTCCACTTATCGACGCTGTGGTCGATACAAATGGCAAGGGCGCTAAACCATTTACATGGTCGCCTGAGCTACTGGAGCAGTTTGAGGCATGTAAAAAGAGTTTATCCAGTGCCACCCTGCTACAACATCCGATTAACGATGCACCCCTCGGTCTGTTTACGGACGCTTCGAGCGCCCACGTTGGTTCATGCCTTCAGCAGAAAATTGAGGGGCAGTGGTTTCCCCTTGCTTTCTTTAGCAGGAAACTCACCACCCAACAAGCGCAGTGGCCGACCTATTACCGCGAGCTGCTGGCGGTGTACGAAAGCGTACAACACTTCCGCCACGTCCTTGAAGTGCAGCACGTGACTATATATACGGACCACAAACCGCTGCTGTACGCTTTCGTACAGCGTAGGGAAAAACTGCCACCTTCACAGCTAAACCAACTGTCTTTTATTAGCCAGTTTACGACCGATATCAAATATATCAAAGGGGAGGACAATGTCGTGGCTGACGCGATGTCGCGTGTCGACGCTATTGCCCTCGAACAAGACTACGAAGGCCTTGCAAAAGCACAGTGTTGGCGACGCGCCGGCTCCCGTTAGCCGCGTGCCGACCCCCTCACACGAACAATAAGTGCCGTGATAATATTACAAACAAAGTGATTAAGTGATGTGCCGACCCCTCAGTGACGTTAGGAACATTATACGAACAATATAGACAGTAAACCGTGTGAATAGCAAAAGTGATATGTGTTAGAGACTATTGTTTAAGGTAAATTTTTGTCTGTATTTCGCTAATAACTTTTTGTAGTTTTAATGTGTAGTGTTCATTTTTGTTTACTTATATAGAGCTAGTTAAGAGCTACAATTTGATACCATGTATGTATATGTGTGATTTTTACTTAATAAATAAAACGCCGAAATAGCCGATTGCCATAGTAAAAATCGATCGAGAAATTGGGTTAATGGGTCGAGGCTCTCGTTACGGGATAGCCGCGCGGTACTTAAGCTAACGCGCGCCGGCGTAGCGACATGGGTCCTACCGAAGAAAATACTCGAAGAAATCTGAAGAAACCTGAAGCCTGAAAACTGGAAGAACGAGACAGAAGAATATTGAAGACAGAAGAGCGAGACGGAAGACTCGCAGCAATCGAAGGCCCACGACGTACGGTGGCTTCGATTCGGTACTCGGGGGTGCTTAGGGACGTAGGGTTGGCAATTCGGCACATCGGCACGTCGTTATATAAATTTGTTTCTTACTTGCCATCCCCTACACTCTACCTCACACACTTCGTACCCGCCGCTGTTCGGGTACGTCGTATACACTCACCTATACAGACAACGCGCAGATATACAACCGCCTCTCTCGAGGCGCCTTGTTACAACCGTCTCTCTCGAGGCGTCTTGGTACGTGGGAAGAACAACGGGCTGGGTACCGGCGCCTGAGTTTCACAACTCGGGATCACGCCCAGCAAGCTTGTGAGTACCAGCCGGTCTCACGAGCACCCCAACAGCTGGTCCTTCGAGCCGGATCTATCTTCGCGTATCAAGATGCCTACAACCAGAAGCAACAAGAGCGCTGCGCAGCCAGAAGCCACAGCACCAGTCACCACGGCGTCCACGACCGACACACCATCGGGTTCGTCGGCTACTACGACCTGGACGCACGGGACCACGACGACTGCGACGACCGCGACCGAGACTCAACGGGCACCGGGGCAGGGGGTAACCCCTCGGGCCATGTCCATAAGGGCTGGGAGTATGGCGCGATCGTACAGCAGGAGGAAGCGGGAGCTGGAAGCAAAAGCGGAACTGGCAAGAGTCGAACTTCAGGCGGCGCAAGCAGCAGCAGCACAGGCAAGAGCACAGCTGGAACTTCTGCAGCTGGAAGATGACGAGGACTCGCTCGTCGGTGAGGAACCCATCAACAATGAAGAGGTCGTGTCACAATGGGTGGAGGCTACGGTGAAGACGCCCGGGAAGGGGCAACTGGATATGGCGCCGCCAACGACCGAAGCCGCACCCCTGAAGGAAGACAAGAGTGACACGCAACATTTGGCTGACGCAATCATCAAGGCGATTGCGACCGCGAGACCCGGAACGACGACGCCATCTTTCCTGCACGACCTGCCTGCATTCGACGGGAACTGCGGGGAGTGGATCGCCTTCAAGACAGTTTATGAAGATACGGCACCGCTCTTCACCTGCACACAGAATATGGCCCGGCTGAGAAAAGCGATCAAGGGATTAGCCAGGGACGCAGTCAAGAGCGCGCTGTACTCCGATTGCAAACCGGAAGATGTCTTGGAAGCACTGCGCCGCCGCTTCGGGAGACCAGATGCACTGGTACTGGCAGAACTGGAAAAATTGAAGAATCTGCCACGATTGAATGAAAATGCCCGCGACGTGTGTGTATTCGCCAGCCACGTGAACAACACCGTCGCCGCCATAAGGGGCTTGAAGAAGCCACAATATTTGCAGTCACCGGAAATGTTGAAGCACATCGTGGACAAGATGCCAGCTGTCATCCGCTATCGGTGGTTCGACTTCGCGGCCGACAAGGAGCCGGAAGATCCTGACCTGCTGATGATGATGAAGTTTCTCAACAGGGAAGCGGACCGATGCGGACCATATGCTGTACAAGAAGTGGGGCCCACGAGAAGACAAGTTCCGGTGAGGCAGGCGGCCCACGCCGCAACAGAACCCGAGGAAACACAGAAGATTCGAAAAACCGAGTGCGCCCACTGTGAAGGGGAACATCGGATGGCCGAATGTTCGAAGTTTGCTCAAGCCCCCATCAAGGAACGCTGGGAGTCCGTGAAGCGAAGCAGACTTTGTTTCAAATGTCTTCAGGGCCGGCATCGCAAGGAGACCTGCAAAGCGCCTGCGTGCAAGAAGTGCAAACGCTGGCATCACCCGCTGCTTCATGAAGATCGAGAAGAGCCTGAAAAGAAGGAGGTGACCAGCAACGTGCGCTCCGCTGTCAACTTCGCTGCCGACAGAAGAGCCTACCTCAAGATCGCTCCGGTGGAGGTGTATGGACCCAAGGGGACCCAGAAGATCCTGGCGTTGCTCGACGAGGGGTCAACCGTGACTCTGCTAGATTCTACGGTGGCTGAAGCAGTCGGACTCCGGGGGCCGCAAGAAAAGCTCACCTTGGAAACGGTGGGCGGGAAAAGAGTCACGAAGGCGGACTCGATGAAGCTCGACTTCGAAATCAGAGGCGTTCATCAGCAGAAGAGTCGAGCGGTGAAGGGCGCGAGGACGATAGATGACATCCACCTCGCACCTCAGAAGATAGATGAAGAACGCGTGAAGAAGTGCGCTCACCTCCGCAACCTAACGAAGCAATTACTATATGAAGAAGAACCTCCGAAGATGCTGATCGGGCAAGATAATTGGGAGCTGGTCGTCTCGAAGAGTACCAAGAAGGGTCCGAGGGGTCAGCCGGTGGCATCGTTCACTCTTCTCGGATGGGTTCTGCACGGGTTCGACGGAGGGAGCTCGAGACCGGTGCACAATTTAACGTGCGCTCATATCTCGGCTCGCGAGGAAGAATTGGACGCACTAATTAAGAATCATTTTGCAGTGGAATCGCTCGGGGTGATGCCGCGGCGGCCTACAACCGACGCGGACGGACAGGCGCTGAAGATATTAGAAGAAACAAGTCGCCAGCTGCCGAGCGGTCGATACGAAGTCGGGCTCGTGTGGAAGAGCGCCGAAGACAAGCTGCCGAACAACTTCAAGTCCGCAGAAACGCGCTTGAAGTCGATAGAGAAGAAGCTTGACCGAGACCCCGACCTGAAAGAAGATTACGGGAAACAAATCAAGAATCTCATCGACAGCGGCTACGCGGAAGAGGCGAGTCCCAGCTCGCAATCCGCAAGAAAATGGTACCTGCCACATTTCACCGTCACGCATCCGACCAAGAAGAAGCGTCGATTGGTGTTCGACGCCGCAGCGAAGTTCAACGGGAAGAGCTTGAACGACGCGCTGCTGTCCGGGCCAGATCTGCTCCAGTCACTCTTCGGAGTGCTACTGAGGTTCCGGCAGTGGCCCATTGCTGTGGCGGCGGACATTAAGGAGATGTTCCTGCAAGTGAAAATGAAGGAAGAGGATCGTGACAGCCTACGTTTCCTGTGGAGAGGTGACAAGCGAACGGGACCGCCACAAGAGTACCGGATGTCGTCCCTGATCTTCGGCGCCGCCTGCTCACCGAGTGCCGCGATCTACGTGAAGAACAAGAATGCGGCGCGGTTCGAAGAGCAATATCCCGAAGCGGCGCGCGCGGTGGTACGTAATCATTATATGGATGATTATCTACACAGTTTCAGAACCAACAGCGAGGCGATCAAAGTTGCAAGAGAGGTCGACGTCATCCACCGCGCCGCCAAGTTCGAGCTACGCGGATGGGTCTCCAACGACCAGAAGGTGCTGACAGCGCTCGGACAGCAACCCGAGCGCAACGAAGTCGAGCTGGGATCCAAGGAGGAGAAAACCCTGGGCCTGCGCTGGTTCACCGCTGAAGACGAAATGGGGTTCCGGACGAACATGCGAAACGTAAGCGAAGAGGTCTCGAGTCAGGGGAAGACTCCCACGAAGAGGGAGGTCACGAGCGCTGTGATGTCGACATTCGACCCGCTGGGGTTGGCCGCCCCGGTGCTGATCCAGGGGAAGCGGCTCATTCAAGACATATGGAAGAGCGGCGTCGGATGGGACGAAGACATCAAGCCGGAAGAGGAACGAGCCTGGGACGCTTACCTCACTCATTTAGCACTTCTCAGAGGACTCCGGCTGCCGAGGTGCGTCGCCCGCAGCTGCCACGAGGGGGAGCTGCACGTGTTCTGCGACGCAAGCGAGACGGCGTACGCGTGCGCCGCGTATTGGAGGCAGCGGCGCGACGACAGAAGTTACGAAGTCGCACTTCTGGCGGGCAAAGCCAGGGTGACTCCGCTGAAGCCCGTCTCAATCCCGAGGCTAGAGCTTCAAGCGGCTCTGCTAGCGACGCGGATGGCGCAGGCGGTACGAGACGAGTTGGACATGGCCATCAGCGGGGTGACATATTGGACGGACTCCAGCACCGTGCTCTCCTGGATCAAGACGGACCCCAGAACATTTAAGCCCTTCGTCGCACACAGGCTGGCGGAAATCGAAGACACGTCTAAACCGCAACAATGGCGCTGGGTACCTACGAAGCAAAACCCGGCGGACGATGCGACAAGAGCTGTGCCGAAGGACTTCGACAACAACCATCGTTGGTTCACAGGTCCCGAGTTCCTGCGAAATGAAGAGGACACGTGGCCGCGAGCGCGTGACTTCAAGGCGGAACACACGGGCGAAGAGAAGGAGTGCCGCGTCATCGCCACAGTCACCGCGACGGGTGAGTTCGTCACACCTGCGCCAGAGAAGTTCTCCAAGTGGACACGGTTGGTGAGGGCGACCGCAAGAGTATTGCAGTTCGTCCAGTTGTGTCGAAGAGGGCGGCCGGTCAACATCAGCCGCAAAACCGAAGCACAAGACGCCACTTGGAGGCGAAATAAGAAAAAATGCAACGACGGCGGGAAGCAAATCATTCCGCGTCAACCCGCGAGAAGCTTCCAGCCCTTGGATCCAGAGCTCGTCGAGGAGGCGGAGCACCTACTGCTGAAAAGGTGTCAAGCAGAAGACTTCGGGCGGGAAATCGGCCTGCTGAAGCAACAGAAGCCCCTTGAGAAGAGCAGCAAACTAAGAAAATTGGCAGTCTTGTTTGAAAACGAATTGGTAAAGGTGCACGGGCGGATCGACGCGGCAACGAACATCGCAGCGCATTACAAGAGGCCGGTGGTCCTGGATAGCCGTCACCATATCACAAGACTCATCATACAACATTACCATGAACGCTTCAATCATGGTAACCACGCGACGGTCATGAACGAGCTGCGGCAGAAGTACTGGGTGGTGGGCCTGCGGTCGGCGGTACGACACATCGTGCGTCGGTGCCAGTGGTGCAAAGTGTACCGCAGCGCGCCACAACAACCTACGGTGGGTGATCTACCGAACGAGAGGCTGCGCCATGGCGAGCCACCGTTCACTCACTCGGGGGTCGATTACTTCGGCCCCATGACAGTCACCGTCGGACGAAGACACGAGAAGAGGTGGGGAGTGCTCTTCACATGCCTGACAACGAGGGCGGTCCACGTCGAGCTCGCGCCGTCACTTTCAACCGACTCCATGATCCTGGCGCTGAGGAGGATGGCGGCGAGAAGAGGTATGCCGAAAACCCTGTTCAGCGACAACGGGACGAATTTCGTCGGCGCGAGCAAGGAGTTGCAAGAGGCGGCAGAAGAGCTGAAGAACGAAGAGCTGGCGGGGGCAGCCGACGAGTTAGGCGTGCGGTGGAAATTCATTCCGCCCGGCGCGCCTAACATGGGCGGTGCGTGGGAGCGCCTGGTCCGCTCAGTGAAAACGGCCCTGGCGGCGACGCTCCGGGAGAGGCATCCCCATGAAGAAGTTCTCCACACACTCATCACGGAGGCGGAGCACGTGGTGAACTCGCGCCCACTCATCACCGAGGAAGAGAACCCGGCAGAAGAAGCTCTAACCCCTAACCATTTTCTAATAGGTAGATCCTGCGGTGCTCGGCGCATCGGTGCCTTCACAGACAATGATTTGTCCGGGAGGCGGTCATGGCGGACGGCGCAACGGCTCGCCGACCACTTCTGGAGCCGGTGGGTGAAGGAGTACCTCCCCACGCTCCTGCCACGGAAAATCGACGGTCGGGCGAGCGACCGCGACCTACGCTGCGGTGACGTCGTCCTCATCGTGGACTCCAGTCTGCCACGCTGCGTCTGGCCGTGGGGCCAGGTCATCGGCGCGCATCCCGGACCCGACGGCCGAACCAGAGTCGTCGAGGTGCGCACGGCGAACGGCGTGCTGCGGCGGCCGAGCTCCAAGGCGGTGCTGCTGGTCCCGGCAGCGTCACCAGGACAGGACCCAGGTGCTGCGCACAAGGGGGAGGATGTTGGCGACGCGCCGGCTCCCGTTAGCCGCGTGCCGACCCCCTCACACGAACAATAAGTGCCGTGATAATATTACAAACAAAGTGATTAAGTGATGTGCCGACCCCTCAGTGACGTTAGGAACATTATACGAACAATATAGACAGTAAACCGTGTGAATAGCAAAAGTGATATGTGTTAGAGACTATTGTTTAAGGTAAATTTTTGTCTGTATTTCGCTAATAACTTTTTGTAGTTTTAATGTGTAGTGTTCATTTTTGTTTACTTATATAGAGCTAGTTAAGAGCTACAATTTGATACCATGTATGTATATGTGTGATTTTTACTTAATAAATAAAACGCCGAAATAGCCGATTGCCATAGTAAAAATCGATCGAGAAATTGGGTTAATGGGTCGAGGCTCTCGTTACGGGATAGCCGCGCGGTACTTAAGCTAACGCGCGCCGGCGTAGCGACATGGGTCCTACCGAAGAAAATACTCGAAGAAATCTGAAGAAACCTGAAGCCTGAAAACTGGAAGAACGAGACAGAAGAATATTGAAGACAGAAGAGCGAGACGGAAGACTCGCAGCAATCGAAGGCCCACGACGTACGGTGGCTTCGATTCGGTACTCGGGGGTGCTTAGGGACGTAGGGTTGGCAATTCGGCACATCGGCACGTCGTTATATAAATTTGTTTCTTACTTGCCATCCCCTACACTCTACCTCACACACTTCGTACCCGCCGCTGTTCGGGTACGTCGTATACACTCACCTATACAGACAACGCGCAGATATACAACCGCCTCTCTCGAGGCGCCTTGTTACAACCGTCTCTCTCGAGGCGTCTTGGTACGTGGGAAGAACAACGGGCTGGGTACCGGCGCCTGAGTTTCACAACTCGGGATCACGCCCAGCAAGCTTGTGAGTACCAGCCGGTCTCACGAGCACCCCAACACACAGGAAACTGATAAGGAGTTAGCTGAGCTTCTTCTCCATGACTCAGGCCTCAATTTGACTAAAGTCGTCATTCCTGGCACTAACATCTCCGTCACCTGTGATGTGTCTACCGGCAAGCCTCGTCTCTATTTAACTCCTACCTTTCGCAGGCCAGCCTTCAATAAATTACATAACTTGAGCCACCCTGGCGCTCGTGCTACAACCCATCTCGTGACCGAGCGTTTCGTCTGGCCTTCTGTCAAAAAGGATTGCAAGGAGTGGGCTCGCACTTGTGAGGCGTGTCAACGCGCTAAAGTGTCGCGCCACAACTCTGCTCCGCCTGGCAAGTTTGACCTTCCATCTGGTCGCTTCCAACACGTCCACATCGACATCGTCGGTCCCTTGCCGGTTTGCAATGATTTCCGCTACTGCTTAACAGCTATTGACAGAGGTACCAGATGGCCCGAGGTGTGGCCGATGCGTTCCATTACTGCCGAGGAAGTGGCCGAGACTTTTACCAGGGAATGGATCTCCCGCTTTGGCGTACCTTCAGTTGTAACAACTGACCAAGGAACTCAGTTCGAGTCGGACCTTTTCCGCCGGCTCTTGATACACTTCGCCACCAAGCGCATTAGGACAACTTCCTATCACCCCTGTGCCAACGGCATGATAGAACGCGTTCATCGCCAACTTAAAGCTGCACTTATGTGCCACCAGGATTCTTGGGTCCGATCTCTCCCTTTCGTCCTCCTTGGCATGCGATCTGCTTTCAAAGAAGATCTTAAGTGCACAGCTGCCGAAATGGTCTATGGCGAAACTCTCCGCCTACCTGGAAAAATTTTAATTTCAGAGCCTGGAACTGTTGGTATCGAGGACTCCGCAGATTTCGTCGTGCAATTGCGACGCAAAATGTCGACTGTACGCCCCATTCCTGCTTCCAGTCACTCTAAACCTTCTACCTTCATATTCAAGGAGCTTTCATCGGCGACACACGTTTTTCTTCGGGATGATACTGTTAGACGCCCCCTACAACCACCGTACACCGGTCCGTACCGAGTCATAGACCGTGCTGAAGACGGCAAGACTATGACACTGGACATCAAGGGAAAGCGCGTCGTTGTCAGCGTGGATCGTCTCAAACCGGCTTTCATTGACCACACCAACCTTAGCTCTACCGATCCTAGCTCGCCTGAGCCGCCTATGAAACTTCCAATTGTTCCAGCCCATTCTGTTCTTCCTAATCCTTCACCTTCTGTACCACCAGACACCACCACGACCACCACTAACTTGCCCTACACTACTAGATCTGGTAGGCGCGTTAAATTCAAGGATTTCCCTGATTATTGTTAATCTTTTATCCTTCTCCGTGGGGGGGTGGTGTGGCGTTTCCGAACGCCACTTATTGTGTCTATGGACAACGCGTCTGGCAACACATAGACTAGAGTCTATGACAAGCCAACTTTTGTACAGTACGCACGCTATGTAACAGTTTTAAACTTTTAATTTTGTAGCCCAATGCAAATTGTTATTTGTAATTATTGTAAGGTGATAATTAAATCTCTGCAACACAAGACGGTGTTTCCATTACGACCAGCGTCAAGACGGTGCTCCCAAACAATCCCCGCATCAAGCGATCCCAAAAATTCAACCATAAATTATTACATGTACAAATTTTATGCTTGTATTTCGACCCAAAGTTAGCTATCAAAAAGTTCCCAACTAATAAAAATGTTCCTGTTGCATTAAATAACTAAAAAGAGAAATGCAAGTTTTATTCCTGACGCAATGTAAGACGTATATAATTAATCTAAGTGTAAAACATACCTAGTACAAATATTTTTACAAATTACAATGTATATAGCAGTATGAACAAGAAAAGTATTTTTTTTGTACAAAAGGTTCCGTCATTCTTGTTTATCCCTCTTTTATTTACTTGTTTCCTTCATTTATTGATTTTCTGTTGTCTTATCTTGGATTTGTCCTTGAAAATTGTTTTTTTAATATTTTATTAGTAATATTTGATTTTGTTTTAGTTTCTTTTTAGATTTTTTTTAGCCTTTTTACCAGGATTATATCCCACAGATGTTTTTATACTTTTTACATTATTAAACGGTAGACAATTATTATCGAACCATCGAACAATGTTTCTCCCTATCTTGACTGCTATTTCCAAGAGCATAAAACAGTCGTCTTCAGCTCTGTTTGCCTTAAGTCTGGACTTCCCCACCACTCGTTTGTAAATATCTCCTCGTTTATATGACTCCCGCGGCTTTGGATTGCCTTGATAGAAGATACTTCTCACTTTTCCCGACGAAAGCGGTTTCAACTTACGTTTTATGGTTTTATTTATCAGTTCCATTAATGTCGGTTCAGATTCATTCCCCTCTTCATCGTTTCGAACTTGGATTTTCTTTTTTCTTTCTTCGTTGCCTTCACTTATATCATACACAGCGTACAAACTGTCTGCACACAGTAGATAATCAGGTAAGAAGAAATTGATCTCTTCCAAATGACTTTTGAGTATGGGAAAAGCAAACTTCATCCCGTTGTGTGCTACTAAGCAGACTGGCTTTTCCAACACTTCAAGAAATAGATATAGTTGAAGAAACACATTCTTGTTAAAAGGCACTTGGTGTTCAAGAAGCTCGTCGTCCATACCAGATAATTGTACAGCTTTATCTCCGACTCTTATCCCTGGGTTTATGCACAAAGTTAACTTGTTAACAATTCTCGGGCACAGAGACACTAGGCCCGCTAGGGATTTAGAAGTCCACACATCGCTTTGTTCCAAAATGTGTTCCCGTCGGACTGCCACCATGCTCAGTTCGGTAATACGCGTCTTCTTTGAGAGGCCGGTCGTCTCGATATCGAAGAAAACGAAGGTTGCAATTCGTACCATTGTGTTTAAAGGTTCACCGACTGAGGTTGAATGCCTCATGTACTGTACTAAACTTGCAGTTAAATGGACCACAAGCCAGTAAGAGCGATAACGCCGAACAATGTACCTCATTATCGCTAATTGTTAGAAGACCTAGGCACACATACAAATTAGAAAAATACACACACACAAAGATATCCATCACTCGTTGACATTGTTTCGTGACGGCACAAGACTTCTTCAATACCATCAGCAAGCATCATTATAAACTTGTTTAGATATCTACATAATTAATATAATATAAAATTAATATGTCAGGTTTTGTTAGTGTTTTTTTTTATATAAATATAGCTATAAATATATTTCTGCCTCGTCTGATCTCTATATCACTGAAAAAGGGATTTTACTATATATTTATTATTATTAAACCAACCTATCTACAAGATAAATAAATAAATAATTTAGATTAATTAATTTATTTATTTGCACTTTATATACATAAGTATATCGGCGGACTTAATGTCAAAGGCATTCTCTCCCAGTCAACCATAGGGTGGTGCAGAAATACATAAGGTAGGTGCATCAGGTACTTAACTTGATATTAGAGATACGAATAAACGTACATAGAAGTAAACAAAGCAATCAATCATAAATATGTAAACTAAATACAAAACATAATATAAGTAACATTATAAATATAATAAATACATAAAATACAAATTATAATTACATAAATATATATGTAAATAATATCATATTATAAGTTAGTGTGGTGATTCTTCTGCATCGTTCAACAACAACTGCCGCACTCTCCTTTTGAAGGCAAACCGAGAGGTAGCCGATCTGATTTCGAAGGGGAGTGAATTCCAAAGGAGAACAGATTGGATAGCGAAAGAAGAGTGAGTGAAGTCACAGCTATGAGGGGGACATTTGAGGAGAAGATTGATAGAAGAGCGGAGGTTCCTATCGTGGCTACTGCAGAGATATTGAAATTTAGAAGAAAAGTAAGTAGGAGGGGTAGGGGAGGTAAGGAAAGAGAATAAAGTGGTACGTGCCCGCAAAGAACGGCGCTGACGTATGGATGTATAATTAAGTTTGAGTGTAGTACAGTTCGTTTTAAATTTTAATAGCAATCGAATTGATAGTAGTAGTGTGGTTGTGGTAGTAGGTGTCGCCTTCTAAATTCTTTTACAAAATTATAATTAGTACCTAGGTAAGTACTATATAACACAATTTATGTAGTCCAAGACATGAAATATAAACAATCATATCATGATAACACGAACAAAATATAATTTTCAACTCAGTACAATACGCACAGTATTTTTTAAAGACAAATAAAATAATAATAAAAAAATACGCGTCAAACTGATAACCTCCTATTTTTTAAGTCGGTTAAAATACATAATTGGTCCCTTCTCTCTGCAGTCGCCATTTTGTAGAGAGTTTTTACGTCACTATTGCACGAAAAGGCGCTTCCAGATACAAGGAACACATACAACAGTAGGAGGTTGGCATGACCGTGAACCTCATTGAAATGTGTGCACTATGTTCGTCACTGTCACACTCGCCTTTCTGTGCCGTTGTCGCTGCTCGGTGTACTTGTTTCGTGTGTGACGACTGGGAATTGAGAAATCTCGTGGTCTAAATTTGGCGGTCGGATTTTATATATTATATTTTTAACCGACTTCAAAAAAGGAGGTTCTGTATTCAACCCTAATGTATGTATTTAAGTTTGAATGTCCGCAATTTTCTCAACAACTACTGATCTGATTTGGATGGGGCTTTCGTTATATTTGAGTATTTGACTGCCTCAGTGGCGTATTTGTATTACGGTACGACTGCAATCCTGAGGTCTCGGGTTCGATCCCCAGGCTGGGCATAGTGATATTGGAATTTTCTGGAATTCAATATCCGCCCGGAGTCTGGAATTTGTGCCCGATATGGCGATAGGCTCGCCCCCTATCACATCATGGGACGGAATAAACACGGCGAAAAGTGGGTGCACTAGTTGCGCCTCTGCCTATCCCTTCGGGGATAAAGGGCGTGTGTGTGGGTGTGTGTTTTAGTATACAATTTATTAGGATCCGATGAAGCTCTTCAGAAACAGACAATCATCATCATCAGCCACATGACGTCCACTGCTGAACATAGGCCTCCCCCAAAGATTTCCAGACGGACCTGTCAAAAGCGGCCTGCATCCTGCTATAGACAATGGAACTCTTCAATAACAAACAGCAGAAGACACGCGAATGCTGCAATCGTATATCTATGATGTATTGTTTACACCATTCCATAATTAACTAACAAAAAAGCAACAAATAAAAAAAGCAATGAGAGGTGTCAAGGGACACCCGGATGGAACGAAGTTCCTTTCGATTAATTAGTGAAGGAATTGTAATAAAATTTTATTTATATAACAGAGTGTGTATATATATAAATATATAAATATTTTCCTATTTCCGTTCCAATACATAAGTTTCTAGAGAAAAAAACAAATAAATACGTGTGGCACTCGGAGACTACCGCGGTAAAGCTATTGCATAGCATTTTTATCACAAATTTTGATTGACTAAACACAAATTCGATGTTACGCTTACCACATAAAGTAGATTTTTAAACGCGAGCAAAGCACGTTTAGTCTTGTTTAATAAATCAACAAAATTTGAAAAAAGAATGTTACGTTCGATTCTTTTGTACTCGTGCCGTGCCAACGCTGGGGAAATAGCTTCTACGCAATGTATTTAAGGTTCATTTTAGATTAGTAAGAAATGGTTTTAATGACTTTAATAAATAAAATAAATACAAATATACTAGTTTCAAGAATTATAGCTTCTACGCATTGTACTTAAGGTTCATATTAGTAAGATAATAGCAAAAAGTGTCGTGACAACTTTCGGTCCAGCCCCCTTTCACAACGCGCAATAAGGAACTTCGTTCCAAAAACTTTTTACCCGACTGCGAAAGAAGGAGGGTTATGTTTTTCGAGTGTATGTGTGTATGGATGGAGGCATTTGCTCACTCCGAGATTTTGTTGCTCTATCTATATCACCAACCAAATTATGAGAGGTGAGCGTGTTATGCCTCCGACAGCGTTTGTGAACACTGTCAACTAAGATTATTCAAAAACAAAATAAAATATTCAATTTAAAATCTTGTTTCTATCTTTTCAGTTCTTCAATGAATTAAATAAAGATGGCAGATATTGACGCAGTCGAGTTTTTTTGTTTTTGTTAAATATTTTTTTTAATTCTTATGTGTATATTTTTTTAAGATGTTTAGTTCCAATTTAAAAACAAACCTTTCATAGCCATGATAGAAATAAAGAATACTTAGAGCATTTAACACATACTCAAAGAGAGAATAGAATAAAAAAAGGCATTCTGCTATGGCATTCTAAAGGCATGCTACTGGTGGTAGGTCTCTCATATGTGAGAGTCCGTCTGGGTGGGTACCACCGCAATGTCTATTTCTACCGCCAAGCAGCAGTGTGCATGCACTGTTGTGTTTCGGTTTGAAGGACATTGTAGCCAGTGTAACGAGACTTAACATCTTATGTCTCAGGATGACGAGCGCAGTGCAATGCCACACAGTACTTTGTAACTCGAGGTGCTGGATGGTGTTGCTACTGTTTATGGGTGGTCGTATCGCTTACCATCAGGCGAACGGCATGCTCGTCTCGCCATTCAATGCCATAAAAAAAAAACAGAAAAGTCTAGAAAGAAACAGCACGCATCTCTTTTTACACGCTTTATATATTATTAGCTTCACTTGTATGTATGTTTGTAACCGACTTCTTTGGGCGCGATTTATTTTTAGTGACATCTGTTGGACCATGGTAGAACAGAACTAAAAAAAATTAAATAAATAATAGTTTAAAACAACTAAAAAACACGCTTTATAGAAAATCCAACTAAAAAATAGAAAATAAATTTGAAGTGTCCATAGTTATAAATATTTTATTGACATAATATTAGTAGAAAGAAGTATTATATATCATTTTGATAATATCTTAAAAAGCACCCCACGCTTTTTTTTTACAATAAAATACACTTTTTCTTATTTACACTATTCTTAATTCAAATTTATTTTCTATTTTTTAGTTGGATTTTCTATAAAGCGTGTTTTTTAGTTGTTTTAACTAGAACCTTATGCGCCGCTGCGTAAAAACGATGTCCGCTTAATTGACAGGTGACGTCATGGCCCACGCGGGCCAAGCGAATGTATTGGAGCAGTTTAGAATTCACTACTATAAGGCGTCTCTACCTGCCAGGATAACATACGACAAAACGAAGTTTACGCGCCATTAAAGTCTTAAGACGACGCGACCGAGGCATTGACGAGGTTATTCGTTTCACAGCTTAAATTCGCTTTGCTTATTTTGTTACCCAGCAGTGTTGCAAAAGTTCCCGATTTATCGTGAGATCTACCGATTTTGGCTATAGTCTCCCGATATACCGATTTTACTATCATATCTCCCGATTTATTGTGCTGATGATAATATAATAGTATCAAAAATACTACAACATGAAGTAAGAATGTTTTTTGTTCAAATTTCTTCATGGCTTTGCGAGCCTATGGAATTAAACTACTTCAGTTGCAGCTTTAGAATGCCGGCAAAATTTGTAAAAGAAAAGCTTTAAGAAATGGGTACACGCGCGACATTTGTTGAAATGATCTTTTTTTTTAGTGCTTAGTGGCGGCAAATTATGGATCCGCCCCGGGTGGCAAGAACCTACGCTACGCCACTGATAATCATAAAAAATATTCATGGTTTTAAACTTCCAAATAAATATCTCCCGATTTCTCCCGATTTTTATCTAGAATTTATCCCGATTTTTAAAATCTCATTTTTGCAACACTGTTACCCAGTTGAAGTTCCTTTCTTGTACTAGGAGGACATGAATGTAGTTGGAGCGGGATTAATAAAAAAAAGCGTCTTATTCTGATGTAATTTTGTTGCATTAATTTATTATTATTATTCTTACTATATTACTTGTAATAGTATAGTAATAGTACAGAATAGTATAGTTTAATAGTATTTATCGCTTCTGCGTATTTAATAAAACGTGATGCAATACTCCGGAGATATAAAGATTAAAGAATGTATAAGTTGTAATGATGAAATCTTTTAATTTATACCTATAGTTTTTTAAACAATTTTATTTAATACCCACTGGAGAGATGTAAACCTACGTCCATGCTGTATCTAATTGACAAAAATTTGCTGATATTTAGATGAATCCCGGAAATAATAATTGATGGTCGTCACCACAGCAAAATAGTTTACCTAGATTTTTTTAAGGAGTAGGTTGCGGTTGCCGTCCATACTGTTGAAAACAGTTTTTTATCTCGCTCTTTAATACTTATTTTTTTTTATCAAAGTACTTACTTGTATAAAACTAGCTTTGGCCCGCGGCTTCGCCCGCATGGTTAAGTTTTTCCGAGATAAAAGTCACGCTTTATATTTTCCCGGAATAAAAAGCCTATGTGACTCGCCAATAAATAATAATAATAATAAAAAATTAAATATACTAAATAATATTAACTACTATAAACAACGAGTTTTATCTAAGAAAACAGTTTCTCCCTCTGTTCTATGTTGCCGTGCCCTGCAGGGTCCACGATTATGTACTTCTCTTAATTTGTAAACCTACTTAACAATTGTGGAGTGCAATAAATTGATTTGATTTGATTTGAATAATGTAGCTTTATATTGATGAAGCAATTTTTATAATCGGTCCCGTAGTTTTTGAGTTTATCCATTATAAACAAACAAAAAATAAAATCTTTCCTCTTTCTAAGATTAGTACATACTATTTTCATCGTCGCTGGTATCAATGTCGTCCTTCACTATTAAGGCGGGTAATAATTGATAAAAACTAAACGTGTGTGCGAAAGTGGACGATAGCCTAGTTGGGAATGGAACGGTCTGCCGAGACAATGTCCGGAGGCTCAAAACCCAAGGCACACACCTCTGACTTTTCGAAGTTACGTGTGTATTGTTATCATTTATCGTTCGCTTTAACGGTGAAGGAAAACATCTTGAGGAAACCTACATATCTGAGAATTCTCGATAAGAATTTGATGGTATGTGAAGTCTGCCAATCCGCACTAGGCCAGCGGGGTGGACTAAGGCCTAAACCCTTTTAGTTGTAGAGGAGGCCCGTGCTCAGCAGTGGGCAGTATATAATACAGGGCTGGTATTATTATTAAACGTGTGTGCAAAATTTCATCTTAATCGGTTGAGGATAACTGCTTTAAAATTCATTTGCAAGATTTGACCCGAACATACATACATTGCAAGTTAAATTAAAGGCTTGCAAAAATACACACACTTTTTTAAATCATGTCTGAAACGAAGCCATGTTATTATAACAGAACATAAGGAGGTACGGTTTGTTTACGACGCCCACCGTTTTATAATAATATACTAGTACTGCTCGCGGCTCCGCCCGCGTGAAATAGTATTTCCGGGTTTAAAATATTTACCCGGAATAAAAAGAAGCCTATACTTAGTACTCAGGACTAATGTAGCTTCTTTTAGTGAATGAATTATCAAAATCGGTTCAGTAGTTCCTAAGATTAGCGCGTTCAGCCAAACAAACAAACTCTTCAACTTTATAATATTATAAGTATAGTTTCCGAAATTTCAAATTCATATGACTGATGAGAATCAGTCATTTGAATGTCAAATTTACTCTCAGGGTTGTATCTTTATGAGAACAAAGATACAACCCTGAGAGTAAATTTAATATCTTTGAGGCAAACTATGTTGAACAAAAACAGACAAACCTCTGTCTTCTCGACCAATCAGATTACAGCATCAGCAAAACGTCATAACCACACATGTTCATCAGCCATAATGATGACCGATTCATATCACGCGGAAGAATACCAGTAGAAAATACTGTTCACATATTTGTATAAACGTAATGGAACAAAATCTTTTATTTAATCATTATGAAATTATTTATTTACGGTATCACAAAGGAGAGATGCGATGTAGGCTTATTTTATCACTAGTACAAATATCGTGGTAAGCGCTTCATTTCGTATAACGTTTTCATATATCGGGTTGTTTTGACTAGGTGTGCTCTCAGCATTAAGACAAAATGACGGCCGGCAGGAATCAATATCTGTGTTCTTTGATATGTGAGTGTTAACTGAATGCCTTTTACCCTCGGAGTCGGGCGTACAAGTTTTGACGCATATTCTAGAAAATATCGCACGTTTAGGACGAAAACGACACAATTAAAAAAAAAACAAAAATTGGGTTATAATGGTTATCGTCATTTAGGACAAAAACGACGCAATTAAAAAAAAACAAAAATTGGGTTATAATGGTTATCGTCATTTAGGACGAAAACGAAGCAATTCAAAAAAATCAAAAATTGGGTTATAATGGTTATCGTTATTTAGGATGAAAACGACGCAATTCAAAAAAATCTAAAATTGGATTGTCGTCATAAAATGACTTAAAACTGGTCCCTTTTTTATGAAAACATAATAAAAAGGGAATAGTTTTGTCCTTTTCCCGCTTGAATATGACAGTGTTTGAACTATTGTTGTATTGAAAATTTCGTTTCAGGTAATTTTATGACGACGACTCAATTTTCTATTTTTTTTAATTGTGTCGTTTTCGTCCTAAAGGTGCGATATATTATGCCTTAGTTTAAGAATTGATCGTATCTTAAGAGATCGGTAGTTTGCCTGACGCCAATTTCGGGGGATCCTTCTTCTTTGTTCAGCCAACAGTGTTGAGTACCTTATGTAGGTACTTACTATTAGGTATTTTAAATAGCAATTACGGAATATAGTATCGTAATTCATATTAGATTTCCTGTGCTTGCAACTATTAGTTAGGTTCAAAACGCAAATCAAAGTTCCTTTAAGTTAAATCACTCACAACTGACTGCCTCAGTGGCGTAGTTGTATTACGGTACGACTGCAGTGCTGGTCACGGGTTCGATTGCTGGGTGCGACAAAGTGATAATAGGTTTTTGTAAAGATGATATGTGATATATATAATGATTATCATAAAATGATGATGATAAAGCGGTGATAGCCTAGTTGGGAGTGGAACGGACTGCCGAGACGAATGGTGGTTCAAAAACGCAGGTTCAAAACCCAAAGGCACGCACCTCTGACTTTTCTAAAAAGTTATGTGTGTATTATTTGTGAATTATCGCTCGCTTTAACGGTGAAGGAAAACATCGTGAGGAAACCTGCACACCTCAGAAGTTCTCTATAAGAATTTCGAAGGTATGTGAAGTCTGCCAACCCGCATTAGGCCAGCGTGGTGGACTAAGGCATAAACCCTCTCAGTTGTAGAGGAGGCCCGTGCTCAGCAGTGGGCAGTATATAATACGGGGCTGGTATGGTATCAGCCTGGAGTCTAGAAATGTGCCCGGTAAATGGCAATAGGCTCGCCTCCTATTACATGGGACCAAACAGCTGGCGAATGCCAACACATGTGGGTATGATATACCTGCCTAACCCTAAAATGGAAAAAGGCGTGATGCTATAGGTATGTGCATGTATCTATGTATCACTTATAAAGAGTTCTTATAATGTTTAGTAAACATTCGGTTGCTTTTGTTTTTTTGATGAATTAAAATACTTAGTTTTTCAAACCGCAACACAAAACAGTGGCAATAAATATGATTTGGAACCCAGACCTTATAGCATATATGCAGATTGCGTATTTTGCTCATGTTGTAAACACGATATAGTTGGCAAATGGATACTTATAATCCCATCCTAGTCGATTTCGGCCACGGCGTGGCGGCCAATCCCAACGGAGATCAGCCAGGTACGCAGGCGATATTATAGTGCACAATTGTGTGCGCAATACACAGATGCACTCGCTATTCCTTCGCTCTCATAGTCCGGTGAGACAGCAATCTGACATGATCGGAGAAAGATCAACATAAATAAATACATATTATGTGCCCACTACACACCAAAAATGCGATGGAAGCGCTACTAGAAACTTACTTAGTTTTTGCCACTTTGCTGAGCCTCCTATTTCTTTTCCAGTGTCCATCCCAAGCTTCATGACATCTTTTGGGATAGTATGGCCGTCATATACCATAGATGTACTCGAGGGTGACTCCACGCCATTATCCCATAAAATCAGCAAGCAAGAGGCAAGCTGTGTAGGGTCGTTGCCCATGTTGGGGTCCTTTATGGTCTCACTCTTCGTTGGATATCTATCGGATTGCATTGGCAGGAAGAAATCTGAACTATTATGCGGGTTGTTGATAACTGTAAGTTTAACCATTATTATTACCATTATATTATTCTTAATTTTTATCCTGGCATGGAAAAGTGACACGAGACCTCATAGTACAGCGTAGGACTAATATAAAAAAATGACCATAGAGAGACCTGACATGAATAAATGGTTGTTTAGAATTGCAACGGTCTGTTTTAGGTAAAAAATTCAAAATTAATCAATTTTGTCTATTAATATTGAAGTGGAATGGGTCCAAATAACATCAAATCGTGACCTACGCCATCTTTACAATTCTTAGCTATAATAGAGCCTCTTTTCCTCTAGTTAACTAAGCCCACCCAAAGGGTGTATGTAAGTAATAGCAGATTACGATAAGAATAACAATAAGAATAAGAATTACGATAAGAATAACAATAAAGAATTTAAAATAAATTAATATATTTTAATCCGTAACTAAATTGAAATTGCTTGCACACTACTGCTTGAAAGCTAAAATACACAAAGCGCAGTTTGTGCCGCCCCGCATATCTTGCGTGACTATTTTAGGGGAGCAAAAAAAGGTGCCCGATTGCAACTATGTCGCCCCCTAGGTCGATGGCACCCCTTGGCGGTGGCCTATACAACCTATTGACAAATTCGGCACTGACAAAGCGGCTTATGGAGATGACCGGCCGATATTACGCTCATCACCCTTATCCTATTTCAATATTTTAAATTATCTGTCTTTAAACACAACGCACAAATTCGCGCTAAGGCTTAAATATTCAATTATCTATAATGATCTTTTGTTGCAGCTAGCATGGGCTATAATAACTACAGCTAAGACTTCAACGCAACTACTAATTGGTCGATTCATTTTTGGATCAGGTTTTGGCATTCATTTCGTCGTAGCTCTCGTATACACTGGAGAGATGGCCCATCCATCGACCACTGGGTCTGCTACCTCCATTCTCATGTTCGCGACCAGTATAGGAGCTCTTGGCTCGTACTTGGCTGGTTGGTTTTGCAGTTACGAGGTGATCTGCTACTTGAATCTATCTTTGGGAGTCGTTTTCGTGGTAGCAATAAGTTTTATGAGAGAGACTCCGGCGTTCCTCATTGGAAAGGGGAAGGATAAGGTATATTTTTGCATTTATTTTTCAAATAACATCAGAACTTTGATTACAAAGTACTACTGTAGAATATAATAGAGGATACTACATGACACTGAGTTACACTCGTCAACCTGATGGGTGAGACGATCATCTTAATCAAAGAATTTGTAGTACAGAATACAGAGTAATTTATTCTCTGATTCAAAATGTCTATTGGTAAATCCATAATCATTCTGCCAACTCGCACTAGGCTAGCGAATTAAGCTCTCTTAAGTAGAGCAGGCCCGTGCTGAGCACCTATTTCATATTATACTATAAATTATTATAAATATAAAGGGTGTAAAAGACAGCCTACCGAAAACTGATACCAGGTGTTCAGTACATGATTCTGATACCCCCTGCGTTTGAATTTTTCGTCGGTCTTTTCATGAATTTTTGTAATTTTTTTTCAAATGATAACGCAATAAAATTGATACTATTCACTAACACAACCCCATTTTCATTAAAATAACAAGAAGTACATTATTTTCATAATAACAGAAATGTATGTAGAAAAGATAAAATGTACGCACGCGCCCCCAGTCAGCTGTTTTGAAATAGGTATACAGCGCCACGCGCGCCGCGTGCAATGGCCTCGCTGCGCCGCGCCGGGCGGCCGGCCGCCGCGCCGGCCCAAAGGCGCGCCGACGCGCGCGGCGTCCTTTGACTACGAGCGACGAGCGTTGCGAATTTCGGATTATAGAAAATGTGGATTGGACTTATTTAATTTCACTCCTCAATTCATTAACTATGAACGCGAAGTTGTGTTTTTTACGAAAGAATAATGAAATGACGATTTTTATGAGTACTAAAGTAAGCCTTCTTTTAATCATTTTTTATTAAACATTTAAAGTATTTACAATATTAGTTGTAGGAGTTTAAAAAAAATAGCTTTGTTAGCTAGTATTAACTGTGAAGGAATATCACAATTTTCCAAAACTCTTAAATGTGATGAACTACCATACTTACCACATCACCACACAAAACTTGGGTGCACTAAGCAATAAAATCTTTTCATTTGTTACGAAACAGGGAATCCTCTTTAGTAAATGTCCAAATATGGATCCAGCAAATTATTCGTTATTAGGTACTTCAAGACGCAAATAAATTTAATGGAAATGACCGATCCAAATGTTATAGGTCTAGGTAATTTCTTTGAGCGACGCGTGCGACTCGCAAGTACCTACTTTTGGCCCCTGGCGGGTGGCGTGGCGCCCGGCGGTTTGTTTGACTTAGTTCCGACGCACCTTTCGTCTTGTGCGGATCGTATTTTTTCCTGACGTTCTTATTAATGAGGATTTGTGGTTTTTGGGTTTGTTTTTTTCTCAGGATTTCCAGTAAGAACGAGTGTTTTTTTAATGTCTCGCGAGCGGATTAGTGAAATACCTTAACATTTTCAGTGCACGTGAATATGGACAAATGATAATGTGTTACGGTGAAGCTCGAGGCAAAGAGCAACAAGCTCTTCGACTTTATGAAAAAAAGTATAAGCGTGTAATAACTCGAGCGTATCAACGTACTTTGGATAACCAGCCGGTAGTACCCAGACAAGAAGGGTCTGGAAGACCCTTGTGAAGTCGTACGGAAAACCACATTCTGGCTGTAATACGCGCAACCCCACGGTTGGGAACACGCACGGCTGCTCGTGTGATACGTATCGTTATGAATGTAGATTGTCGCATACGAATATGCATAAAGTGTTACGGAAAGACCAGCAGCGAGCGTATTACATTCGCAAGGTACAAGCACTGCTCTTCGCTAACAGAAGTCTACGTGTGTCGTACTGCCGTTGGTTCCAAGACCAGCGGCGCGCAATTCCCATCTTCGCTGCGAACGTGATATGGACTGATGAGTCCACATTCACAAGATATGGGATGTGGAACAGACGTAATTCCCACATACGGGCACACGAAAATCCTTTTGCCATCCAAGAAAGAGGATTCAGACTCGGTGGAGTGTAAATGTGTGGGCCAGTAATTACATAAAAGAAAGTGTATTTACTAGTGAGTGCAATACCGCAGAAGAAATGCGAGAACGTATTTTAGGAGTTTTTGAGTAGTGTGTTCGTGACCCTAGCTTTATGTGCCGGCTTCATGCCGAGACACTACGACGGGCTCGTCTCTGCGAACGAGTTGGTGGGGGCCACTTCGAACCTTATCTCATTAGAAGCGAGAGGACTTGATGTAGGTAAGCCCAATGAAATTGTGCTATTTTAATCGTAGAGTGGACAGTGCCGTCGATATTATTTTGTCGAGTTGAGTTGTGTTAATCCTCGTATCACGCCGCGGTGCTTTAACCTAAGAACGTATTCGCGCGGTGCCCCGCGCCGGCTACTGTAGAGTGTAGGTAGATTTCGATAACTACGCAATGGATCACATACATTTCTGGCCCAAGAATTACGAAATTGTTATGCACACATGTCCGGTACCCGCGGACATCTTTATTTTAATATAGGCATATAATGCTATTTTACTTTAAAATTTTTGGTAGGCTGTCTTTTACACGCTGTATATATTTGTCTAGAGAATATTATCATTCTACAGTCCACATGTATTAAGTACATCTTTTAAAGATTACAAACGTTTTTTTTTTTTTTTTTTTTATTGCATTGAATGACGAGACGAGCATGCCGTTCGCCTGATGGTAAGCGATACGACCACCCATAAACAGTAGCAACACCATCCAGCACCTTGAGTTACAAAGTACTGTGTGGCATTCCACTGTGCTCGTCATCCTGAGACATAAGATGGTAAGTCTCATTATGTCCAGTAGTTATACTGGCTACCATGTCCTTCAAACCGAAACACAACAGTGCATGCACACTGATGCTTGGCGGTAGAAATAGACATTGCGGTGGTACCCACCCAGACGGCCTCTTACATAATGAGAGACCTACCACCAGTAAACGTCTATTATTTATATTAGTGATAAAGTATTAAAACATTGCAGGAAGCATTCAAATCGCTTAAATTTTATCGCGCTGCGTCCACAAACACCGAAGATATTTTGGAGGAGTATAATTATATCAAGAGCCAACGAATGGTCAATAACATGTTTGATTCTAGTAAGTATTTACAACTCAATTTATAGTATTGTTAAGTGTTAGTAATTTTTTCCTCTCAGATGATATTATATCAATATTATAGCTGGTCATGTCATCACTGAATATTGAAACAGTATTTCATGTTATGGTTGGGTTCAAAAATATTTAACGTCTTTTTACAAAAATACTTACTTCAGTCGTTTTTTTTATTCGTCTATGAGTCCCTTTATTATAGGTATCATAAATTAAAATTCCATGAATTTTTACAGATTAGTCAGTAATAATGATTTTTCTAGAGCAGACTACAGAAAATTAAAGTTGAGATGTCTCGGAGACGATAGTAAATTCAATTCTTAAAATGGCTAATGATAATCTTAAGTTTAAGTAAGCACAGAAATACAGAATAGCACCTCTGCGATTTTCGAGCGAAAGAGGTGTTAAATTTTAATTACAAGGGTACGATAAACTATATAACCTAATTTTTTTATTCAATTATTTATTTCAACCGACTCTTCCGATATAAGTAATATAAAGTAATCGCGATCAGTTCAACGTAAGTACTCAATGTATTAATACCTCTTTCTTTCTGTAACAGATTAATTCATGTGCAAAAGAGATAGCAAATCTCCACGCACTGTAAGCAGATCGCATTGGGCGTGGCTTAATACAATTTTCTCTTACAATATTATTGTTTCTTGGTACTTGCGATCGTATGTGGACCACCGAAGGGAACTACAGCACCTTGGATCTTGGTTTACCTACACTAATATTTATTATAAAGAGGCGAGTTTGTTTGTAGGAAGTTAGTAGTCTCTGGAACTACTGAAGCGATTTGAGTTCCTGGGAAGGACATAGGCTACTCTTTATCCCGGTAAAATATAAGACGAGACTTTTGTCACGGAAAAACTTTTTCACGCGGGTGGAGCCGCGAGCAAAAGCTAGTCAATTTATAAAATCATGCAATATTGGATACAGAAATAGAAATAAATTTATTTTCCAAAAATTACACATCTTATTTATATTGTCGTATTTATATTTTATTTGTAATAATAATAATTTATATATTATGTATCGTATTTTTCAGAGTTGAAACAATCACAAATACCAGCCGAAAATGAAAAGTTGAATCAAGCAAAATGTAATAAAGACGAAAGGGAGTCAAATGCTTGGAAAGTACTTTGTAAGTATGTCGATACCGCGGCGTCTAGTCGTACCGATAGGTAAAGATCGGGCAATGGGTACGTTCCCGAATTTCAAGCTATGGCGCGGTACACTCTGCTTAAAGCTTATGAAATCCTGGTGCTTGCTGTCAGAATTTGGATTCGTTGACACATGCTTTGCACTTGCCTAATTTGTTTATCTATCACTTTGACCTGTCAATGTCAAATTGACGTTTTTATATTGAGTCTTCAGTTTTATTATATCCTAGTAACTTCTTAATATATATCGCTTTCCTCCCACGAAAATGAAACTCCACATCCACGCGATCATCTCCAATCGGTATTTGTTCGTACCTCTTATTAATTTATGTTTTCTTAGTGCAAAACGAGAATTTGTCGAAACGATTTTGCAACCGAGCAAAACGCGCGTTTTTCGTCATCGACATCGCGCCGCGTCGCGCCGCGCCGGATTCAAGCGCACAGTTTGTACTTGTTGCTATTCTATAAGCGAAGTTGAATATTAAATCGTTTCTCATATTTTATATTAGTTCTCGTTACATATTTTCCAGTAACATCAAAACCGTCACAACGGGCATTGGTGGTCCTGAGCGCGGTAATAATGCTGACGATATGCATGGGCATGGTGGCAGTACAAGCATACGCAGGGCCGTTCTTCTCGATGGCCGTGCCGGGCATGTCGCCGCACTTGTGCTCCGTCGTGCTCGCTATCGTACTCACCGTCTCAAGTGGACTCGCGGTTGCCATCACTGATTTGTTTCGCAGACGGGTAAATAATGGCGCGCACGGCATCGTTTTTATGACTGTTGGTTGTTTATGTGATCCTGGTAGCGGAGAGCTCACGCGTCATCTGTTGCGCAGCTAATAAAGGCTAGCCTAGCTAGCATGAAGCAGTTTTGTTATCACACAGAAACGGGATGGACGATGGTGACATCTTGTTCTGTGGTGAATATTATTGACGTTCCATGACTCTAAGTTCATATATTTAGCATAACTAAACAGAGGAGTTCAAATCATAGAGTTCAAACACTCAGCGCATTGCGTAGGTTCATTGGTCCATGTAAACTCAAGGTACAATCTGCTGGAGAACCTTATAAATAAGGTAGACTTCTGCTCGCGGCTCCGCCCGCGTGTATAGGTTTTTCCGGGATAAAAAGTAGCCTATAGCACTTAGGAGTAATGTAGTTTCTATTAGTGAAAGAATTTTCAAAATCGGTCCAGTAGTTTTTGAGTTTATCCATTACAAGCAAACAATCAATTAAATCTTTCCTCTTTATAATATTAGTATATATTATTATATCGAGTGGTGACGACATAACGACATTAAATGAAAATACGACCCCCACTAGTTAATCAAATCACTTTAAAATTATCAAATAAGTTATTACACAAAATTACAAAAACATATTTTTTCAAACAAACTAAATGCGAAATAATCTAAATTAAAGACAACAGCCTCTATAATATTGTCTACTAACCTCAACTGACCTGTAGGCACTACACGTAAGAACGGCAATATCGATCCCGTTCATTAAATGACTACTTATTTGGCGGTCCCTTTTGAGCGTAAAGTTTCATTCATGTAGGTAATCTAAAAAATGGTGCGCGGCATCTGTCCCCACCCCGCCCGCCAGCCTGCGCGACTTTTTTATCATTAGATTCATGTTTCATGTAAACATTTAAACATTAAATCTAAACTCACACATTTTAATTACGATACACTAAATTAAATGTTTATTTGTTGTAATTGTCCACCGTTTCCTCTAACACACATGTGACAACGTCTTGTGATATTGTTTCTTACTTTCCTTAACAAGTCACTACTGGCAGCCATTGTTTTTAATGTATTAAAAGCGTGAATAATTTTATCTCGCAGATCCTCTACGGTATTCACATCACGAGCATAAACCTCATTTTTAATAAATCCCCATAAAAAAAAATCTAGTGGTGTGAGGTCTGGTGACCTTGCTGGCCACCGGCGAGGTCCATATCGTCCCATCCACTGCTGTCCAAACAGGGCTCAGGGGGCGATGTCAAAGGCAAGGTCACGCGGTACGAAACATAAAATGATAAAATGGCATAAACTAATGCATGTGATAGAGATTAACTTGCACTTGCTGCTATTGTCTGGAATTGACAGGATTCATTATTATTTAGCCAAAAAAAGTGTAACTTTAATCTTTAGTTTAGTTCTTTACTAATACAATCACGCACTGTTTAGTGAAGGATAAGTAACATTTACGTACCAACGTGGTAATACAACAGCTTCCAATGACTCAACTTAATGTGAGAAAACTAGGGCATTTAATGGACTAATTAATTACCAAAATAATTGTAAGTAGGTAAAAGTTATGTAGATGGGATTTAGTGCACTTGGTTGGGTTAGCCGCATTGGTACATTTGCGGCTCGTAGGCACTCGGCGGCCGCCGCGCCGGGCCGTGCGCGATCGTTGATCCGTCAGCTGATTCGAACAATCAGCTGACGGATCAACGATCGCGCACTCGTGTTACAACTTAAATAACGATGTGCCTACACTTAATTTGTTTAGACAAAAATTTCGAATTGACAACGTAGCAATCTTCTCAGTTTACGAAACGAATGGTGCGCCTCGGCAATCTTTGATTGCTTATGATAATAAGAATGTTATCGTTATAGTGATTAGGTCTAAATTCAACCAGCAATACAATACAATATTGTACTATTATTTCTGAGTAGTGAGTCGCACATTGTAGGTAAATGAAATTGTTTTGAGGTGAATGTCCTAATGAACTTGCGTGGCGAAATCGTAATGGATGTACATCATGTTCTAAAATTGTTAAAGTAAAAAACAAACCTGCGTCTAAACCGTTGATTATAATTTGATAATTTTTGGTATGCGTACTACTAACGTGATACCCAATATGTGGTTTCAATTAATGTCGTATTATCCCCACCTCCCTGTAGATTCGGTTTGTGACAAATAACACTATAATTATACTTACGTATTATTATTTTAAAACACGTCCCCCACCACGTCTGTCTATCTGAACGCGATAAACTCAAAACTATGGATTTCATTGTTTGGTATGGAGATAGTTTGAGACACTGGGAAGGACATAGGATACTTTTATCCCGGTAAAATATTATAAAACGGGACTTTTATCCCGGAAAACTCATTCACGCGGTCGAAGCCTCGAGCAAAAGTCTATAAACATGCATAAAATATTTCAGTTTAATTTTATACTGCAGATTCTGTTGCTCTCCTCCTTATTCCTGTCGTCCTGTGCATTGGCGCTGCTCGGTAGTCAACTACGGTGGGCATGGGCACCAAACTGGATGGTGCCGCTTCTGATGGTCTTCTTCTGCATCAGTTTCCAGTTAGGGGCCAACAACGTACCGCTGGTCCAAGCTGTTGAAATTTTTAGGCCAGAGGTAAGCTTTTATTGCTAATATATTATAAAATAAAATGCACTGTAGGTACTACTCCAATTTTTTAAGCTATTTTATTAATGCCTCTAGTGAGCCTCTTAGCTTGAGCGAAAGATTAGCAGTTCACAGTAGTGTATAGAATGTAAATCGTTAATGGTTAGCTTAGGTTTCTTTTTTTTTTGCGTAGGCGACCCTGCAGTCAACACCGGGGGAAACCTGCGAATGGGATACTGGAGTTCCCCGGCTTGACGACTGCAGGGGCCTGGGAAGGAAGTGGAAAAGGATGATGGAAGGAAAGGTGGGGGAATGGAGAAAGGTTCTCAGGATGGGTGGAAAGGAAAAGGATGCCAGGAAATGTTCGCGGGCCCTTTTAGGCCTCAATGTGTTATCCAACCAAGAGGTATACACACTGAACTGTGTGCCTCGGCCCGTGACTAATGTCCCCCCGCACATGGGCGTGCATTGGGTGTGAAGACCCAGCGCACAAGAATTGCCTCGGGGGGCGGTTAGCTTAGGTTAGGATAGGTCAGTTTACTTTCTTTAAATAATTTATTGTTTAGTTATTTATTATTATTTATTATGATGATTGATGACTATCGTTTTTATTTTCAGATAAGAGGAGTGGGCATACAACTACTGGTTAGTTTCTTGTGCATTACCAACTTCATCGTCTTGTTCCTATATGGATCAGCTGTTAATAATTTGGGTCTTGATTGTACATTCTTTATATTTTCTTTAATTGGGGTGATCGCCACAATATTTACATATTTCACCATGAGAGAGACTAAGGGCGTATCCCTTGAAAGAGTACAGGAAATGTTTGAAAATGGTTATTTGTACCGGAAAATTGATAAATAAGTAGTACCTAACTGTACTGATAATAATAATAGATAATATTAAATTAATTAATCCTTTGTACGTATTGTTATTAAAATAATTTGTTTTAATAATTGTGATACTATGTCAGTATTTGTTTATTATAATATTTCGTAAAAATATTAGTGTTATTTCAATTGACGTAATATTGTGTGGATATTATGTTAGCAATCAATTAGCTCCATGTGCAGTGTCTACTTACTTGTAAAAATAAATTAATTTTATAAACATCAATTACTTTAGATAGACAGATAGGATGAAAATAGAAATAAATTGAAATAGAAATAGGTCAAGTAACAGTTTGTGCGGGTTTTTACATTACTCGAGGAATATTTATTGCTTGCCATGTTCTTTTTTCATAAAACTGAATGACAAGGCACGCAATCCGTTTGCCTAATTTTTATGAATCTAATATAATGCTGTTTGGATGATGATTGTAAACAAAATAATCGCCTTAAAATTACCAACACGAAGCAGAATTTTGAATTAAAAAGTACTGCGTGGCATTTTATTGCACTCGTCATCCTGAGTTATAAGGTTTTGAGTCTTATAACTCCCATTAACTACGTTGACTACAATGTCCTTAAAACAGGAACACAATATTGCATGTATACTACAGCTTGGCGGCAAAAATAGACTTATGGGTAATACAACTACAAAATTATAACTTGGCACCATGGTGTTTGACCTTAGCCCATTCCGTATGGACCAAATAAAAAAAAACGTAATCAGTAGATTGGCTAGTAAGCCAGAGACAAATAAATGATACTAGCTCAGCCAGTTAAAACTTTTATCTGCACTATGACGAGGCTGTACGGGCTTGAACCCTTTGCCTTCCCAAAAAAAAAAAATTTTCTGCACGCAGAATAAACTGCAAGTTCTCGCGCAAGTTCTATAAATGGTGTTTACACATGCGACTTGCCAGAAGTCCTGCAAGCTTCAAAATGTTACAGAAGTCAGCTTGCCGTGACTGTTTACACGGTAAAAATAGCTTTCGCAACATAACTTCTGCAAGTTGTCTTGCTAATGTAAACCCCGCTTTACGTCAAGGCTTAAGTCATGTCGGCTGTCCCTTGTCAACAGTCAATACCAAAGAGAATTATAATACTAGAGTTTTGGCGGGAACTTGGAAGTGTCATGAGGTGCTCTTGTTTTCATTCATTATTTCGGTGATATTTAGTGTTATATTGCATAATTATGGTGGTATATTATACAATATAGTTCTATTATAGAGCTCAAATGAAGTGAATTGAAATAATTGTGCTAATCAAGTGTTTTTTTTGTTGCTGCCAATACTCCTCGATAAAGTCTTGGTAAGGTAGCCACTGCTTTACTTCGACATACTACAGATAATAAAATAGACAAACCAAACTTGACATTGGCAAAATGTGAACACAAATGCCATTATAAAAAAAAAAAAATATTATAATACTACTGAACAGTGGTGCCAGATTAGGCGACTTTTCCCCATTTAGGCTACCTCGGAGGGTGTCGGGGCGACCAAAAATTGTGAACGGTGTCGCGAAAGGTCGCGAAATCATTAATAACCTAGCAACACCGAGTGATGTCCGTGCACTGTTATGTTGAGAGTACAGTGTACGGAATATATTATTTTAAAGATGTGAGCGAGTAGTTTACCAACATTCCTGGACTAATAAGGTTATAATATAGTCTAAATAACGAATGCGCGCCATTTAAGTGAAACTTGTGAAGTCTTGTTTAACTCCAGATCGAAATATACACAGGTGAGTCAGTTACTATGGTTTTCCTTTCAACTATACAATTATGTGAGTCGGTTCCTAACTTTTTCTTTTCTATTGTACATAATATGTTGAGTGTGAGTCGTTTTCTATTCTATCCACATACATATGATTCGGTTTCTATAATTTTCCTTTTAATTGTGCATATGTGAGTAACATTTTAATTTGTCATATTTTTCAGGTAAGAAGAACATTTTTTACACTGCACGAAACTGATATAGCTCAATTTGCTTTTCACATGGTAAATGATCATTTACTTACCCTCGTTAACCCTTATGTAGAATTAACTATGTAAATTACAGTGTGAATAATAATATCGCACTACCTCGGTGGTCGAGAGAGGAATTTAACCCCACAAAAACGGTGATCTAGTGTGCCGGAGAGATTCCGTGTGGATTGGACAGTAACGTAGGTTCGCACTCCCTCGGTAGTTGAGGGAGAATCTTACCCCACAGGGTGATCTAGTGTGCCGGAGAGATTCCGTGTGGCTTGGACAGTAACGTAGGTTCGCTCTCCCGCGGTAGTTGTGGGAGAAAACTTACCCCCACAAAGCGATGATCTAGTGTGCCGGAGAGATTCCGTGTGGCTTGGACAGTAATGTAGGTTCGCTCTCCCGCGGTAGTTGTGGGAGAAAACTTACCCCCACAAAGCGATCTAGTGTGCCGGAGAGATTCTGTGTGAACAACGGTGATCTGGTGCGCTGGAGATTCCTTGTGGATAGGTTCGCTCTTTCTCGGTAGGTGAGAAATTTACCCCCATAAATCGGTGATCTGGTGCGCTGGCGATTCCTTGTGGATAGGTTCGCTCTTTCTCGGTAGGAGAAATTTACCCCCACAAAGCGGTGATCTGGTGCGCTGAAGACTCCTTGTGGACAGGTTCGTACTTTCTCGGTAGGAGAGAAATTTGACCCCACAAAGCGGTGATCTGGTACACTGGAGAGATTCCGTATGGATAATAGACTCAGGTCTCGTACCCTCTCGATGATCGAGGGGGAAAGTATAATTCGAACGCAGTAGTGGAAAGGCGAAGTTGGTGCGGTAGATGTGATTAATGTTTGGCATAGAAAGCCGCGGTGACCCATTGACTTGAACTCACATCGATAGGACTGAATCTATCTTCATTTACTATTCTAAATATAACCAAAGATAGCTAGTTCCTTAACTATCATGGTAGCCTGCTCACTGGCATTGCGACAGCAATGTCATAGATTCATTATAATTAACAGGAGCAGTCTCTTCGACACGATAAAGAATCTGCCACCATTTTGGAGAGTGGCCTTGGAGGAACATAAACCATTGCTGCTAGAATATTATCAGGTATGTCACGATGCTGTTGTCCTTAGTTTCCTTCCGACGTAATATGATTAACTTATCTAACACGGTTTATCCTTACATATAAATGCGAAGCAGATTTAACAATACGTGATGTTGTTCTCATATTAGAGACAACCAATAGTTACTCATTAAACATACCCATTTTTTTTTTTTAATTAAGTGCGCGACAGTCGCACACGTTCTATATCATATTTTCGCCACTAACCCCCAAACTGGCGAAAACAAACGGCGACTGGTCGCCGTTTAGGCTATGCGAATGGCACTCAGTCGCCAATTTGGGCTACCATGGAAAATTTGTGTTACAAACCTTGTTTTTGTCGGATTTGAGGATATTTTTAGCTTTGAGAGTACAATACTTTTTTTGGAACGAAGTTCCTTATCGCGCGTTGTGAAAGGGGGCTGGACGGAAAAGTTGTCACGACACTTTTTGCTATTATCTTACTAATATGAACCTTAAATACAATGCGTAGAAGCTATAATTCTTGAAACGAGTATATTTTTATTTATTTTATTTATTAAAGTCATTAAAACCATTTCTTACTAATCTAATATGAACCTTAAATACATTGCGTAGAAGCTATTTCCCCAGCGTTGGCACGGCACGAGTACAAAAGAATCGAACGTAACATTCTTTTTTCAAATTTTGTTGATTTATTCTACTTTACTACTACTGACATTTATCAATAACAAGACTAAACGTGCTTTGCTCGCGTTTAAAAATCTACTTTATGTGGTAAGCGTAAGAGCGAATTTGTGTTTAGTCAATCAAAATTTGTGATAAAAATGCTATGCAATAGCTTTACCGCGGTAGTCTCCGAGTGCCACACGTATTTATTTGTTTTTTTCTCTAGAAACTTATGTATTGGAACGGAAATAGGAAAATATTTATATATTTATATATTTACACTCTGTTATATAAATAAAATTTTATTACTATTCCTTCACTAATCGAAAGGAACTTCGTTCCATCCGGGTGTCCCTTGACACCTCTCATTGCTTTTTTTTTTAGCTCTTCGCGTCGGGGGCTGGGAGGTTTTTTTTTTTTTTGCTCCTTCGCCTCTCCATATACGACGCGGCGACTTGAGGCTACTTCATAATGATTTTTCGGCGACTTCAACCGTCATTCATCTGGCAACACTGCTACTGAAAGTCAATACAACGTAGTTCTTCTGAGTAGTCTGTGGTCAATACTCAATTGTATTCATTGTATTTATCCATTGCTTTTATCAGAGGAACAATTTTTGACAAAAGCAGGAGAATAATTCTCAAAACTAAGATATTTCAAGAAATAATGAAATAAAAACTGAATTCTCACGTAACATAACACTTGATAAGCAACATTGCATTTATAGTGAATGAAATATGGGTTTGTTGTCGGACCCGGAGTATGGTTCTGTGAAGTGGGTAAAGGTGCTGAGGAGAGTCCACCGGCCGCTGTGCTTCCTATGTTATGTTGCTTCCCTGGTATGGTTCGTCATGTTGGGCAACAGGGAGTTCAACAATGAGACATATTTCTCAGAGAATGCGTTGCTACCTGGGCTGGTTACTAACGAATTCAGTGGAGAATATTCAGCTAAACAATATTATAATGAGTTTTTGCAAGAATTAAAGGTAAGATTTGCAAGTAAATGAAATAATTTATTCGAACCCATAAAATGTTATACATTATTTAGATTCCGTCAATATTAACTCTACCGCCAGTTCGGAAAGCAGTTCTTACTAGAGAAGAACGGGCAAGAAACTCTAGTGTTGCTCTTTTCAAAATCAATTCAAGGTATAAAATACAATGCATTATGTAGAGAAAAATACAATAAAAAAATAAAAAAAATACATTTCAGTATTTGTTTACTTTTGTTTAGAGCAGTTCATTTATATACTCGCAAAATAGGTAATAAAGTTTAAATTCCAACATGAGTGCATAACTATCTCAGGAATCATGTAATAATTTGATCTGAAATCTTCAAAATGTCGTTATTAATCTAAGTTCAAGATATACCCCTACTACTTAGATATATTAAGCGAAAAGGGCAATTCAGTCCACACAAGCAGCACCCGTTCACGAGTATGACACATGTGCCAGCCATCGGCCATCAATAGTATTTTAGCAAGTATTTTCATGTTTATGTTTTAATCTATATGAAATCGTATTTTAGACTGGGTTTTTTCAACTGTAGTTAGGGTAATCCTCGCGGTGATTAAGCTGGATGCGCTCACATAGCTTCTAGTGCTGCCGATGCTGCGAGCGCGCCCAGTTTAATTAGATCCTGTTAAAAAAATAACTACAGTTGAAAAAATGGGGCCTTAGTCTTATTCGGTTGTAATTTACAAGTTTAGAAATCAATTTAGTCCACTTAATATTCAACAATTGTTGAAATTTATTGGCTATAAAGACTCTTTATTATTTTAATCCTTATTGTAAAGGAAAAAGTCATAATGACAAGGATTTATTCTATTTTTATTAACTAGGATTTCTCATTTTTCTGCTCTTTGTTATATTTAGACCTTGCATGTCTTAAATCTTAACAACTGATAGGGTGCATATTATTTTTACAATAAACAGTTTATATTCCATTTTATTGCTATTTTGTTTGAAAACCAGTCCACATGCAATATCAAATGTTAATTTCAATATAAAAAAATTGTATCACTTATAACAATTGGATATGGCAAACAGATTATGTTGTCCCTTCAACATCATTATAACTGCTTTTCATTGTAATTATAATACCATCCTTTATTAATTCATCATCATCAGCCACATGACGTCCACTGCTGAACATAGGCTGCCCCCAAAGATTCCCAGATGGACCTGTCAAAAGCGGACTGCATCCAGCATGTCCTTGCGACCTTTATCAAGTCATCTTAATTATATATAATTATAATTATATATCTTTATTATGTAATATAACCAAAAATTATTGTTAATAAAGTAATGCAAGGTGGAGCCTTCTGTAAACTAACATATTGCAATTGCAGGATAAATATGAAGACACAGATGAGATTCCAGTGCCATGGCTTGTTGCCAAGATGTCCCAGCTGCACCTGGAGGTGTACACACATAACTTTACCTTGGACTATCCATTGGGAGAGGGTCAGGTATGAAATAAAGAATATGTGTAAGCAAGAATCGGGGTTAGATCCCCCCGAGACAGTAAGTGTGGAAGGTGGCTAGATTTAATAACTAAGCTAAACTCTTTTTGTAATATTTTTGAGAAAAGTGTATTTTTAAATAAGGATTACTTAAACACAGGGTTGGTTTTATTATTTATTATTCCCAGCTTTTGCTTGCGGCTTCTCCTGTGTGTCAGTATGTCCAGGATAAAAGTCTCGCTATATATTTTACCAACATAAAAATTGCCTATATACTTCTAAGGGTCTCAAACTATCTCCATACCAAATTTAATGGAAAACCTTTAGGTAGTTCTTGAGTTTATCACATACAGAGGCGGCAGGCAACTTTAATTTATACTGTGTAACGAAGGAAGGATAACTAGAATGAGATGGTCTAGAAGCGCACAATAGCCTAACTGGGAATGGAAATATTCTGCGGAGATGATTCTCTGCAGGTTCTAAACCCAAGGCACACACCTCAGACTTTTCTAAGTTATGTGTGTTTAATGTTTGTGATGATTGCTTTAACAGTGAACGAAAATATTGATAGGAAAGGTATATATATAGTTGAGAATTTTCCATCAGAATTTTGAGGGTATGTGAAGTCTATCAACCCACACTATGTCAGTGAAAATAGCCCAGAAGGGTTTGTCATTACTCATTAGGTAAATAGTCTTTAAAAACAAGCCAACTATTTTCTGTAACTTTATTGAATAAGGAGATATTTGATACATAACTACCCGAGTCCTGATTACATGGCTAAGCTCACACCTTTTTTTAAAGGTTTTAGGCTGTGACTAGTTCTGTCATATTACTGTATACCCCATGTCCCATGATGTGATATTGGGCACAAATATCCATCACAAGCAAGTTATATGTTTTCTGAATCAAAAAACTGCCTCGGTGGCGTAGTTGTATTACGGTATGACTGCAATGCTGAGGTCTTGGGTTCGATTCCCGGGTCGGGCAAAGTGATATTGGGTTTTAAATTCAGTATCAGCCCGGAATCTGGAATTTGTGCCCGACATAGCGATAGGCTCGCCCCCTATCTCATCATGGGACGGAATACGCACGGCGAAAAGTGGGTGCACTAGTTGCGCCTCTGCCTACCCCTTCGGGGATAAAAGGCGTGAGTGTGTGTGTGTGTGTGTGTGTGAATCAAAAATCTCCATGGATTCCAAACCAGAACTTCACCATTAACAGCATGACTGTTTTATGCCTTAGTTTTTGCCTTCAAGCCTTTATTAAATAGCAAATCCCAAAGTCGGAAATGCATGCGTCTCGATTCCAGGTGTACAAAGGCACCAATGTGTATGGTATCCTGCGGGCGGCGCGCACGCCCTCGCTGGAGGCGCTGGTGGTGTCTGCGCCGTACCGCCCGCTCTACTCGCACCAGAAGGGCACCACAGCTGGCATCGCGCTCATGCTCGCCTTTGCCCAGTTTGCAAAACGTATGTTACTATGAAAAAAATTGCATCAGAATGATTTAGAAAAAAAATATGCTGGAATAAAATGGTCATGGCGATTGGATCAGATCCATCAAAAGAGTTAGCATTTCACATGTATTTCTAAGTGATCATGTTACCAACTATGGTCAAACCGCAAAATAGGCAGACCATGCATGTGGCCTTATCTAATACAACTTTTTTAATGGTCACCAGAACATTTGTTTTTTTTGCAGTAGTATTAAGAACTAGCATTCGCGCGCGGCTCCGCCCGCGTGGAAAGGTTTTTCCGGGATGAAAATTAGCCTATAGCACTCAGGAGTAATGTAGCTTCCTATTAGTGAAGGAATTTTCAAAATCGGTCCAGTAGTTCCTGAGATTAGCGCGTTCAAACAAACAAACAAACAAACTCTTCAGCTTTATATATTAGTATAGATAAACATGGAAATGTTTCTCGCGCTCATAAATTACTTTTTATAAATTTCAGCACAAAAGTATTGGGCAAAAGACATAATATTCCTAATCACTGAGCATGAACAACTAGGAATGCAGGCATGGTTAGAGGCGTACCACGGCTTGCATAGTGATACCGAAACATTCCAAACAAGCCTCGGCAGTTTCTGGAAGCCTGGTACCTCTGGTTTGAACTTGGAGAAATTTATCCCTGGATTTAATTTCGGCGGAACGCATAAGAAATGTTTAAATCCTGGAACACTGAAGGGAAGGTCGGGATCCATACAAGCAGCTATAAATTTGGAGTTGCATACGCCTCAAATAAGTGAGTTTTTTTACAATTACTTTTTATGCTGGTTGTTCCTACAACCTTCCAACGGATGGTTAGTTATATAAAGTTAAATTTTGTTCTTGGAGTCAAAGATTTGTTTCAATGCTGCGTGGATCCAACATCCATTCGGGGAAGATGGAGTCTGAGCGACCATGAGGCCGCGTGCTATTAATGCGTTCATTCAATAAAATTAACCAGGAACGCTCAGGTCGAAAATTGTTTTGAGGCCCATGACTATGTACAGTCAGCAGCATAAATATCTGTATAAAATCAAAATTTCAAATCGCCTATATACACATTAAGTTAAACTGAAATATTTTTTTCTTCGTTTGAAGTAAAGTAAATACCGTTTATTTTATTTTTGTGAAGAGAAAAATAAGATTAGTAAGAACACAAAAGTATACAGGGTCATTTTGACATTGCGTTACTAAATGAAACCACATACTTATCTCATTGAAAATAACACTTTCCATTAAGTTATTTTAACCATAGATGTAAAATAAAAAAGTGTAAGATTCAATCAAAATAAATATCAATAAAAAGTAACTTTAATTTAGAACGCCCTAATGCCACTACTACTACTCTAAGAGGATTCGTCTTTGCGGCAACTTTACACGTTCAGTCAGAAATTCACTCACGCACACGCCATATTCGCATTCATCTACAAAATGATGAAAAAATAAAAAAAGTACAATTGAGATTTTTGGTGAAATATTAGTTTCTCATGGATGATTTTTGACATAATGTTAGCAGAGGCAAAGAAGAGTATAATGTTTCATTTATTAACACAATGTCAAAATGACCCTGTATAGGCAATTTGAAATTTTGAATTTGTTCATATACTTATGCTGCTGACTGTACACCCTGTACAGGTATACTGACCAAAACTCACGGTGACCTGCTTCGGTCCATATGGAATGGTTTCGGGAAGTCCCATTCCAGTAAGATAGCTACGCAGAACAGTCCCTGCGTAATTCAGCTTCGCATCCCGACTCACTAAGTAGGGCCTATAGAAGACCACGAACTCCGAAAGACGTATTACTGTACATCACGGGGTGCTGAGAGAAATGATTTTTAATCAAAGCCAATCCTGTGCCACATGCAACAATCACAAGCAAATAAATTGTCATGTTTATAAAAAAAAACTGCCTGACTGCTTCGGTGGCGTAGTTGTATTACGGTACGATTGCAAGGCTGAGGTCTCGGGTTCGATTCCCGGGTCGGGCAAAGTGATATTGGATTTTTCTATTCAGTATCAGCCCGGAGTCTGGAATTTGTGCCCGATATGGCGATAGGCTCGCCCCCTATCACATCATGGGACGGAATACGCTTGGCGAAAAGTGGGTGCACTAGTTGCGCCTCTGCCTACACCTTCGGGGATAAAAGGCGTGAGCATGCGTATAAAAAAAAAATATTAAAAAATGTTCCATTAAAATTTATTTTTTCCAGAATACATCGAGGTGAAAGTGGAAGGTCTGAATGGACAGTTACCTAACTTGGATCTGGTGAACTTGGTGCACAAGTTGTGCGTCAAATCTGGTATACACCATTCGTACAAAAACAGGTGATAAAACTAAAATATAAGCATAAGAACCACTACAGTAAATCCGCGATAATTCGACGAAACTTTTACAAGACGGTGTCGGATTGTCGAATTTATTATATAACATACTGCCAGAGACCCTTTGTTGTCCAGCCCCCTTATTCTCTATGACGAACGTTATTTTCACGGCTCGTAACAAGCGCGTAACGTGACTCATCGCGTTTAACCATGTTACATTTATCCATAATTTATTTATATTTCAAATAACATAATTTAAAATGAACACACTATATTAATATGGTATCTTCATAATCAAAACGATTAATCGTAAGTATTTGCTTAATAATGATCCAGCTCTAAGACATTTACGTTCCGTTCTCATATCACCCATAGTTTTTCAATATATTTAAGAATATTATTTCATTACTCTAAACCAAAATGGACTTTTTAATTTTAAGTGTATAGTATTGTAATTAACAAAGATGATCACTATTTATTTTTTTAAGCTGGTTGCCTCATAGAATATAATTTATTGCATATTGATGAATAAAACAGTTTTTGCCAAGAATGGATTGTTTCGTAGCTGTCAGACCTCTTCGTAAAATAACCGAAGTATAGGGAGCATGCATGAACTATAGGGGGCAGCACAAAATCGACACAAGAGCAACAGGTGGATAAAAAAAGAAACTAGAACTAGCACAATAATTTGTTGATATATTCTTTTAATATGACAAAAATGATAAAATATGTGTTCCGGCCGAATGTTATTTACACCTAGCGGGTCCAGAATACGCTTTTTTTAGATGGGAGCTAGTTATTTAAGCAAAATTAGGAGGTTATGTTCCCTTAATTACAGATTTTTTGTATTGAATATTACCTTCAAAACATATTTATTTTTATAAATTATGCAACGAGACATTGCTAAATGCTTTTGGATTTCATAATTATGTATGTTTTATACAGCTTTTATTATTTTTGTCGTTTTCACATAACCATAGAATGTAAGTACTTAGGTACTATTCTTGGGAACATTATATAATTTCACATCATTTGATTTGTTTATTTTTATGTTTTGAGCATCGAGATACACAGCGATACATTATCAACAAATTAAATGTTATTTTTCATCCTTTTAATGAATATTGTACATCAATGCCAGGTATCGATGGTCTGAAAATGAGTCGTCAAGTGCCAGTGCCAAGTATCGATTGCGCCACTAGATGGCAGTGCTTACGACGTGCAAGTTCCCTATAAGGCTAATTACAAAGTACATGTTCACGTAACGCGGCCGCGTTGCGAGTTAACACTGTCAGAGAATAAGGGGGCAGAATTTTTTGGAAAAAGAGTACCTTGCAATCTGACAGATTACATACTCATAAAAAGCAGATTATACACTTATCTATGTGTACTTACTACATAATTGTGTATTGGCGAAGATATCTATAATAGGCTTGTTGGATTATCGGGAGCGTCAGATTAGACAGGGGCCGGATTACCGCGGATCCACTGTATAAAGAAAAAATATCGATACTTATAATATTATAAAGCTGAAGAGTTTCTTTGTTTGAACGCGCTAATCTCAGGAACTACCGGACCGATTTTGAAAATTCTTTCACTAATAGAAAGTTACATTACTCCTGATTGCTATAGGCTACTTTTTATCCCGGAAAACTTTTCCACGCGGGCGGAGCCGCGCGCATATGCTAGTATATCGAGTGGTGACGACATAACGACATTAAATGAAAATACGACCCCCACTAGTTAATCAAATCACTTTAAAATTATCAAATAAGTTATTACACAAAATTACAAAAACAATTTTTTTCAAACAAACTAAATGCGAAATAATCTAAATTAAAGACAACAGCCTCTATAATATTGTCTACTAACCTCAACTGACCTGTAGGCACTATACGTAAGAACGGCAACATCGATCCCGTTCATTAAATGACTACTTATTTGGCGGTCCCTTTTGAGCGTAAAGTTTCATTCATGTAGTTAATCTAAAAAATGGTGCGCGGCATCTATCCCCGCCCCGCCCGCCGCCCGCCGCCCGCCAGCCTGCGCGACTTTTTTATCATTAGATTCATGTTTCATGTAAACATTTAAACATTAAATCTAAACTCACACATTTTAATTACGATACACTAAATTAAATGTTTATTTGTTGAAATTGTCCACCGTTTACTCTAATACACATGTGACAACGTCTTGTGATATTGTTTCTTACTTTCCTTAACAAGTCACTACTGGCAGCCATTGTTTTTAATGTATTAAAAGCGTGAATAATTTTATCTCGCAGATCCTCTACGGTATTCACATCACGAGCATAAACCTAATTTTTTATAAATCCCCATAAAAAAAAATCTAGTGGTGTGAGGTCTGGTGACCTTGCTGGCCACCGGCGAGGTCCATATCGTCCCATCCACTGCTGTCCAAACAGGGCTCAGGGGGCGATGTCAAAGGCAAGGTCACGCGGTACGAAACATAAAATGATAAAATGGCATAAACTAATGCATGTGATAGAGATTAACTTGCACTTGCTGCTATTGTCTGGAATTGACAGGATTCATTATTATTTAGCCAAAAAAAGTGTAACTTTAGTCTTTAGTTTAGTTCTTTACTAATACAATCACGCACTGTTTAGTGAAGGATAAGTCACATTTACGTACCAACGTGGTAATACAACAGCTTCCAATGACTCAACTTAATGTGAGAAAACTAGGGCATTTAATGGACTAATTAATTACCAAAATAATTGTAAGTAGGTAAAAGTTATGTAGATGGGATTTAGTGCACTTGGTTGGGTTAGCCGCATTGGTACATTTGCGGCTCGTAGGCACTCGGCGGCCGCCGCGCCGGGCCGTGCGCGATCGTTGATCCGTCAGCTGATTCGAACAATCAGCTGACGGATCAACGATCGCGCACTCGTGTTACAACTTAAATAACGATGTGCCTACAATTAATTTGTTTAGACAAAAATGTCGAATTGACAACGTAGCAATCTTCTCAGTTTACGAAACGAATGGTGCGCCTCGGCAATCTTTGTTTGCTTATGATAATAAGAATGTTATCGTTATAGTGATTAGGTCTAAATTCAACCAGCAATACAATACAATATTGTACTATTATTTCTGAGTAGTGAGTCGCACATTGTAGGTAAATGAAATTGTTTTGAGGTGAATGTCCTAATGAACTTGCGTGGCGAAATCGTAATGGATGTACATCATGCTCTAAAATTGTTAAAGTAAAAAACAAACCTGCGACTAAACCGTTGATTATAATTTGATAATTTTTGGTATGCGTACTACTAACGTGATACCCAATATGTGGTTTCAATTAATGTCGTATTATCCCCACCTCCCGATATAATAAGTTCTTATGTTTACGCGAATGTTCGACATTGAACATACATTCGTGTAAACATAAATGCGAGAACATTGAGTCCGCCCCGTCACCTGAAGAACCCTCGCATACGAAAAACCTACCACCAGTTTTTCTTTTTGGTATCTTCCTGTAACGTGGCAATCTGTTTGTCAACAATAATCTTTTATTTTATCTGGCTTTGGTCGTTTAGAGGTAATTCAGAAGACCCATTCGTTTTCTATTTTATAGGTGGCTAGGAATCTGTCCTTGATTATCTGTTTATTAGCCTTATTTTTTTTAATTTTCGAAAGTTATTCTTGGATGCGAACCCGAGACAAGATGGAGGAGTGGACCAACAACCTGTGGACTATGCTGGGTATGGTGTCCACACAACTTGACGGGGTGAGTTGAAGTCTGAAGTTATAGCTTAGTGTACATAGTTTGGTACATAGTGTGCGCGATAGCCTAGTTGGGAATGGAGTGGTCTGCCGAGACGGATGTCCGCAGGTTCAAAACCCAACACACAGCTGACTTTTCGAAGTTATGTGTGTATTTTTTAATTATTGTGCGCTTAAGGTAGAAATAATCGTCGTGAGGAAACCTACAAATCTATAACATCAATATACAATCATAATACCAGCCCTGTAATATATTCTGACCCAATGCTGAGCACGGGCCTCCTCTACTTCCCAGTAGAGGTGGACTAAAGCCTAAATCCTCCCGGGTTTAGGCTTTAGTCCACCATAGTAGCTTAGTGTAGGTTAGCAGACTACACACACACACACACACACACACACACACACACCTTTTATCCCCGAAGGGGTATACAGAGACGTAAATAGTGAACCCACTTTTCGCCGTGCGCATTTCGTCCCATGATGTGACAGGGGGCGAGCCTGTCGCCATATCGCGCACAAATTCCAGACTTCGGGATGATACTGGATAGAAAATTGCAATATCACTTTGCTCGACCCGGGGATCGAACCCGCATTAGCATTGCAGTCTTAGCTTAGCATTGCAGTCGTACTGTAATGCAACTACGCCACCACGGCAGTCATCATTTATCAATTATCGTGCGCTAAATGTAAAAAAAATCGTCGTGAGGAAAACTAAATTAATAATATAAATCTATTCCATCAATATACCATCATAATACACGCCCTGTATTATATACTGACCCAATGCAGCTGAGCACGGGCCTCTTCTACTGAGAGGGGTAAGGCCTTAGTGCACCACGCTGGCCTAGTGCGGATTGGCAGACTTCACATACCCTCGAAACTCTTGTGGAGAATTCTCAGGTGTGCAGGTTTCCTCAAGATAATTCACCTTTAAAGCGGACGATAATTGATAAACAATACACACGTAACTTCGAAAAGTGAGAGGTGTATGCCTTGGGTTTTGAACCTCCGGACATTGTCTCGGCAGACCGTTCCATTCCCAACTAGACAGACTATCGTCATATCGGGCACAAATTCCAGACTCAGGGCTGATACTGAATAGAAAAATCCAATATTACTTTGCTCGACCCAGGGATCGAACCCGAGACCTTAGCATTGCAGTCGTACCGTAATACAACTACGCTACCGGCGCAGACTTCAAACATCAAAATTCTTACGGAGAACTTTCATATAATGGGTGCGATAATTTCAGGTGCCAAACGGCAACCACGGGCTGTTCCATCGGTTCGGAATCGAAGCCGTGACCCTCGAGGGTCGCGACGCGTCCGACCCGGCCGGCGCGCCGCCCAAGGTGACCGCTCTCAACACCGCCAACTTCTACCGGCTAGGAGCCGCGCTTGAGAGCATACTGCGATCTCTCAACAACTTACTTGAGAGGTTCCATCAGAGCTACTTCTTCTATTTACTCGCTGCTACTAATAGGTTTATTTCCATAGGTAAGATCTTAGTGCCTATTTATCATAACTATATGAAGTGGACGATAGCCTAGTTGGGAATGGAACGGTCTGCCGAGACAATGTCCGGCGGTTCAAAACCCAAGGCACACACCTCTGATTTTTCGAAGTTATGTGTGTATTGTTTATCAATTATCGTTCGCTTTAACGGTGAAGGAAAACACCGTGAGGAAACCTACATACCTGAGAATTCTCGATAAGAATTTCGAGGGTATGATTATTATATATGTATAGGACAGCAAAATATTAATTTATTGTCGACTATAGTCTCAAATAAGATATAGTAAAATCAAATAAGTAAAAAATAATTGGTGGTAGGTCTTTCATATGTAAGAGTCCGTCTGGGTGGTTACCACCGCAATGTCTATTTCTACCGCCAAGCAACAGTGTGCATGCACTGTTGTGTTTCGGTTTGAAGGACATTGTAGCCAGTGTAACTACTGGACATAATGAGACCTAACATCTTATGTCTCAGGATGACGAGTGCAGTGGCATGCCACACAGTACTTTGTAAGTCAAGGTGCTGGATGGTGTTGCTACTGTTTATGGGTGGTCGTATCGCTTACCATCAGGCGAACGCCATGCTCGTCTCGTCATTCAATGCAATAAAAAAAATATTAAAAAAATAAGCTGTATAATGTTATGGTTAACTGAATGATATATGTGTAAGGAAGCTAATGACCATAAATAGTTTATAGTACTAAATAACTCGTGTAAGAATCAGTACATTAAAAAGAACTAAAATAAAAGTTACATAGTTAATCTTAACATAGTAAAAAACAATGTCGCTTCCCGCTGTCTGTCCCTATGTTCCTATGTATGGTTAGATCTTTAAAACTACACAATGGATTTTGATGCGGTTTTTTCCAATAGATAGAGTGATTCAACAGGAAGGTTTATATGTATGATACATGCATAATATAGTAGAAAAATAAATTATATGTTCTATTGTGACTGCGAGTGCCTTTCTGACAAAAGTTGGGGATCTACTTAAACTGGACGGAAAGGCGTTTTGTACCAAATTGTCGTACAATTGCAAGATCTCTCGATCTGTATCAGTTTATTGTCGCCTGGTACTTGCAATTATAACGGATACTGTTAAAAAGGTTGGACCGATTTTAATGAAATATTTTGTGTGTCTTCAGGTGGATTCGAGAATGGTTTAGATTTACAATTCTGTCCGGGAAAATATGTAGTGGGACTTTTGTATAGGAAAAAGGGCGAAGCCGCCGGCAAAAGCTGGTAATAAATATTTAATTGATTATTATTATTTCTAGGACAATACATGCCCTGTTTATGTTTGCTTTGCGTGGCGATGTTACTACGTGCTTTATCATTGTGGGTCAGTATACAGCAAGATGTATGGGAAGAGGACAAACAGACAGACAAACAAGACAAGAAAACAAAGGAAAAAACCAGTAATTCCGAAACAAAAGTACCAGGGGATGATGAAGGTAAAGAACTTGTTGATAAAAACAAGAAACAACCCAAAGACAAACATAGTGATTCTGAAAGTGAGCAACCAGGAGACGTTAAACCCAAGGAGGTTGTCAAAGATGTGAAGAGGAGAAAGAAAGAAGAGGCTAATATCAGTGTAGTCAGTATTGGTGCAAATTATTTGTTGGTGCATTTAATTGGTTACGCCGTTATGAACTCGCCAATGCTTTTTACTTCTATCGGTAAGTTTTCATCCAGTTCCTTATTCATACTTGATACTATGACCAGAATGATCATATACTGAAAAGAAAACTAAAACTACACCTAGAAAAGAAAGCATACTACAGTATATTAGAGTTTCTGAAAGATAATATTACTTAGCTAAACCATCACGGACATCGTAATATTGTGTTTGTTATTAATGTTATTGCTGGACATGTTTGAAATATGTAAATGACTTTTTGCAATTACTATTATAGGACTTTTTAACTTTGACTTTGTATGGGTAATTATATTTTGCTTAACATTATAATACTTAATATAATATTAACTTAAACTGATACTCTCAATTTCTTTTAGACATATAGTGATTATTTATTATGTAATTTGTTATTGGTTTATTTTGATTTGTAAGAGGATATAAATAAAATGTATTAGGTAGCTACTGATTATAATTTGTACGCCACACTGGCCAAACATGATTGATCATTTTATATATAGATTTGAACAACTTGCATATTGTATGTATACTCATGTTTCACAAATAAAGAAATTTGATTTGATTTGATTTGATTTGATGCGCTACACTTTACCTATTAATAATTTATAAATGGACTAAGGCCTAACCCCTCTCAGTAGTAGAGGAGGCCTGTGCTCAGCAGTGGGCAATATATAATACAGGGCTGATGATGAATTTATAAATAGAATCTAAATTGTGACGCCATCACCAGTATTGAGGGAGTGTGGGAAAGTGACGGCAACAGTTTTCCCATTGTCTTATTTATCTTTTTACCGAAATAATTTATTACAAAATTTATTTAATACATTTGATTTTGATGCAGTTTTCTAAGTTTTTTTTGAACACTTATTCTTATTCTGCAAAATGATTGAAACCTTTTGCAATTGATTTTAATTCCTTCCCTTTCGTGTTCTAGGGGCAAAATACTTCAGTCAGCCATCAGAAGTATCAGTCTACTTCGGTTTAATAGGAGTATCAATACTACTTGTTATAATAACGCCATACTTCCCTCGTATGCTACGCAAGGGCCCCATAACATATGAGGAGATGTGCCTTGTGAACATCCTACTACTCATCGAAATGGCGACACTGTGTCTCACTGTTGGAATGCACAACTTCCCACTAGGGTTGGCGATTGCGGTTCTTTACACTCCTGTTGCCCTGGTAGTTGAGGTGGTTACTAAGCAAGGAGGAACAAAAAGGTAATTCGTCTTTTTTTTCTTTTAGGTGATATAATTTTTATTACTGGCATAAAAACTTGATGTCGGAAGGTTCAGACTGCAGTGCAGAAAATAATATTATGCTGGTGTAGCATTTAGCTTATTGCATATCGACTTGAAATCTGATGGATTATGGCTAAATAAACATACCATGTATTGGATTGCAGTGGATTTATTTAGCGGTACCAAATCAACAGTGTGTAGACAACGACCGGTAACCGGAGAGAGAGAGGAACAGGAACGTCAAAATCAATATGACATAAATGACATTTGATTGACAGATGGATTGCGTTTAGTTTCATAACCAACACTGGCCCTTAAACCAATCCATACAAAAAAAAATCTACATTATAGTTCACAACATAATTGTTCATCTCCCTTTTACATGTATAAACTTCTACAATATATTGTTACACACAAATTATAAGTAAACATTATTCAATTTTAGGTTACATCAGCCACAAAATATAAGTTAACCATTACATAAGCATAAACCTTTTACAAATCGATCATGAACAACTTTTGTTAGAGGTTTTGTTAAAACATCAGCTATCATTGATTCAGATTGCAAATATTTTACATCAATGTTATTATTTTTTATACAGTCTCTAATAAAATGATGACGTATGTCTATGTGTTTAGTTCTACTGTGAAACATAACATTTAAGCTAAGTTTCTGAGCTGACTGATTATCATTAAACATTAATATATTGAAATCCTTTTCCAGTAGCTCTTTAAGAAAATTACTGAGAAATAATGCTTCTTTGCAAGCATCAGAGAGGGCCATATATTCGGCCTCAGTGCTTGAAAGAGCAACAGTTTTTTGTTTACGACTTTCCCAAGAAATTAATGATGGGCCAAGCTTAAATATGAACCCCGTGTATGACCTGCGATCAACCTCACTTGCTGCCCAATCAGCATCAACATAGGCAGTTACATTTAAGCCTCCCCTTCGAAAACATAAACAATAGTCTAATGTACCTTTAAGATAACGTAATATTCGCTTAGCTGCCTTCCAATGAACCTCTCCATGTGATTCATTGAACTGACTAAGGACACTTACAGCATGCGCAATATCAGGTCTGCTGCACACTGCAATATACATAAGACAACCAATTAAATTTCTATAATGAATATTATCAGACTTTTTATCACATGCTACTAATTTTAATCCCTTTTCCAATGGTGTATTGGCAGGTTTACAGTCTTTCATTTGAAAACGATCTAACACTTTCATAATGTATGCAGATTGATCCAAAGTTAATTTTTCATTACTTCTACGAACTCTCATTCCTAATATTTGATGAACAGGTCCAAGATCCCGCATTTCAAATTCTTTCATAAGGTCCTGCTTTATTTCCACACTCGTAACAGAGCCCTTACTTGAAAAAAACAATATATCATCAACATATAAAGCAATTATTATGATTTCACCCTGTGTTCTTTTATAAAACACGCAAGGTTCTGAAGAAGTCTTATTGAACTTCATCTTCTTTAAAAGAACATCATTAATTTTGTTATACCACATTTTAGATGCCTGTTTCAAACCATATATTGCTTTGTTTAGCTTATAGACCATAGATTCTTTACCCTTTTTCATAAAACCTTCCGGCTGTTCCATATAAATAATTTCATCCAAATCTCCATTTAAAAAGGCTGTTTTTACATCTAAATGATTTATGTCCAAGTCATATTCTGAAGCTATAGCAAAGAGTGTCCTTATAGTTGAATGTCTTACTACTGGAGAAAATGTTTCATGGTAATCTACACCAAATTTTTGGGTGTATCCTTTGGCTACTAGCCGAGCCTTGTAATTAAGAATTTTTCCATCTAGACTTGTTTTCTTCTTAAATACCCATTTACATTTAATCGCCTTCTGGCTGACTGGTCTCTTAACTAATGTGAAACATTCATTTTTAATAAAAGACTGATACTCATCTGACATTGCTTGCTTCCAATGTGATGCTTCTGGTCCATTCAGGGCTTCTTTTACAGTTTCAGGATAATTTTCTTCACTGCATAGTTTTTTCACCAACAGCACAGTCTCTAATGATGACTCGAAGTCTTCATTTGACTCATTTTCATCAGATGTATCTGAGGTCGAGTCCTCCTTTTGTTGCTCCATTTTTCTTCAGGAACAAATCCATTTACCGCTTTTGTAGGAGATCTGTTTTTCAGATATACGGCAGTGTTTACAGCCTCTGCCCAAAACTTGTTAGGAAGCTGGGCATCTTTCAGCATGCACCTTGCCTTCTCCATAATAGTTCGGTTCGCCCGTTCGGCGACACCATTCTGCTGTGGAGAATAAGGAACTGTAGTATGATGTCTAATACCATTTTCCATTAAAAAAGATTGCATAGCTGAATTAATATACTCCCTACCATTATCACTTCTAATGATTTTAATTTTTCTATTGGTTTCATTTTCAACCAATGCTTTAAACTGTTTGAAGTGTGAAAATACTTGGTCTTTAGATTTCAAAAAATAAACAAATGTTTTCCTACTATAATCATCGATAAAGGTTAGGAAATATTTTGAACCACTAAAAGATGGGCAGGGCATAGGGCCACATAAATCAGTGTGAATAAGCCCTAATATTTCAGATGCTCTACTATATGACTTTTTTGGAAATGATAATCTTGTTTGTTTACCTTCAATACATCCTGTACAAGGCTGAAAATTAGCATTATTATAAACAACACCATCTACCATACCTTTTTTAAGTAAAGTCATGCTTTTCGAGTTGAGGTGACCAAGTCTCCTATGCCAGAGCTCCTGTGAATCTGTAGGCAACACAGATTCGATTGTGTCACTTGCATCTTCTTGCTGTTGCAATGACCTTGTCACTACTTTGTATGCCTTATCTATTTGTTTTAAGTGCAATTGGGGCTTAGTTACAGTATCAAGTCGAAAAATGCCATTAGATAATGTGGCAGTGGCCAGAATTTCCCTCTTATCACTAATGTAACATTTATTTTTTTCAAAAATTACTTTATAACCCTTCTTTACCAAGGCGCTTACAGATAACAAATTTGCTGAAAGATCAGGTACATAATAAACATCACTTATTGTCCTTACACAGTCTTTTAGTTGAACTTTGGCATCCCCGAGACCATTTGTCATTAACTTTTGCCCGTTGGCTACACTAACACTGATTGACTTATCAGTACTTAGGCTACACATTAACTTTTCACTATTGCACATATGACTGGATGCTCCGCTATCTATGTACCACTCATCACTTTTAATGCTTGCTGATAAAGCTGCCAACAAGGCCTTCTTTGGCTCTTTCTGCATCTTCTTGCTCCCCCCTTTCGTACAATCCTTCATGAAGTGGCCTAATTTCTTGCACTTGAAGCATTTGGGACCTTTCTTCACCACAAGGGCTGTACCATCATGGTCACTCTGATTTATTCTGTTAAATTCTTGAAGAAGTTTGCCGCTGACCACTTCACTGGTTAGCTTTAAGTTTGAGTTTTCTAGGGCCATGATAAGGGGATCATAATGCGAAGGCAGGCCACTCAGCATGATGATTGCGATGAATTCATCATCCACTGGAGACCCAATATCATATAATTGTTGTGCTACATTTGATATTTTATTTAAGTAGCCATCCATGCTCTCACATTGGTCGAGACTTGTTGCAAATAACAATCTTAAGAGGCTGAGACGCCTGCACAAACCTTTGTCTTCATAAGCTTTGGCAAGGTTTTGCCACGCTTCGTGCGCCGTTTTTGCATTCCTAATGTGGGGAATTGCAGCCGGTTGCACCGACAAACATATTTTTGCTAGAGGTTTCAACGATTTTCTCTCGTCAGAGTCCTTCCCCCCATCCTCCACGACATCCCACAATTCTTCGTGAATCAATAACATTTTCATTAAGAATTTCCATGTGGCATAATTTTCGATGCCTTTGAGTTTTTCAACGGTGTTACAGCTTACATGAGGAGATGTCTGGACATGATGTGTGTTGTTTGCCATTTTTGTCGTCGCCTCGCCGCGCCGGCCGGTGTGCTCCGTCATCGTTGTTAAATTTGTGTGGAATTACCAAAAAAATACGTCGTGTATTTCTGCATTCACGTTCTGGGCCCATAACCTGATGGATTATGGCTAAATAAACATACCATGTATTGGATTGCAGTGGATTTATTTAGCGGTACAAAATCAACAGTGTGTAGACAACGACCGGTAACCGGAGAGAGAGAGGAACAGGAACGTCAAAATCAATATGACATAAATGACATTTGATTGACAGATGGATTGCGTTTAGTTTCATAACCAACAAAATCTAATCCTGCGCAAATCACGCGTTTTACAACCGAAAATCTCTCGCGTAACCATAATTTTATTATCCATCTAAAATACAAACTAAATAGCGACACATTACTCTCAAATGAAATTCATTGTGACTTGCAACATTCGACGTTGTGAAGCACCGGTGACTCACGACGAGCATCGCGAATCACTTGTAACTCACGACAAGCTTTAGGTGGGGAGATATTTGTATCCTGGATAGCGAACACCGTACAAAAGGGGTTAAACCCACCATTATGGCTCACATAAGTGTGTCGTGTTTCGTTGCGTCGATTGACGACGGATAAATCAATCGATACTCTATGGTGCCCTTATAAAAAAATCATGGATCACCGGTGACTCATAACACTTTTCACCTCCAGCTCGATCCTTGTGGCGCTGAAGTGCCTCCTGTGCCTCACGGCGCAGCCTATGTTCACGCTGACCTTCGCCATGGTGCTGTACAGTCGCGTACTATTCCCAGAGGAGGGGTTAATGGCCATGGTAGGAAGGGGACGCGACGCCGCCATGCAGGCCACTATGTTCTCTGTCGCGGACTCTTTGGTGAGTATAAAGTTGTCTAGGTTAGTTTTAATGATGGTATACTGAAACTTACCTTCATTGGGGTATATTACACAGTCAATAATATCACGCGATACACGTATTATCACGATAATACTAATGGAATATTGTTGCGTATCGCAGTATCGCGATAATATCGCAAGTTATCCGGATATTTTGAAATCCACGATACTAAGGGGGCGTGGCTTCAATATTATTGACAGTGTAAGTGCATCGTGATATTTTCTGTCAGTACACACTCGCAGTCATGGAGGAAGGAAGTAAGCAGCCTATCGAATTGAGCCCCGACGATGCCGAGTCACAACTAAGTGACGAGCTTAAAAATGATTTAAAAGAGTTTCTTCTTTTGTACGATACATGCTTGTGTTTATGGAACCCTAAAGACAAAAAATATATAAACCCAATTAAAACAAATGAAGACCTCAACATACAGCTTATAGCTTGTCTCATATGTGTGTTTTGTTTAGTAATATAAGGTGAAAACAAGTTTGAAAGCTTCTCAAACAACTCTTCACTCATTCTAAAATAATTGGCGTAATCGTTCAAATCATCATCCAAGAGCATTTCTTGAGTGATGTTCATATGAGTGTATTGGTTTCGTTTTAAAATCCAGGCTTCTGTCTTTCACCCAACGCTTTCTTCGACGTTTACTTTTCAACGCAAAAAAACTGCCTTTCATCTATTATCATTATCATGATTTCAGAAACACAACCATACTCCAGTAAAGTCAAAGGCTTACTGAAGTGAAAATATTGATCATAATATTGATACGTGTAATAGCCCACTTCAGTATTTGAGATCTTGTGATAATATCGCGATTCCAGGATTAAGATATTATTATTATTAGGAGGCTCGCCCCCTATCACATCATGGGATGGAATAACGGCGAAAAGTGGGTCCACTAGTTGCGCCTCTGCTTACCCCTTCGGGCATAAAAGCGTGAGTGTGTGTGTGTGTAAAATGAGGTACAAATTCCAGGTTAAAATATTGCAATGAACAAAAGTGGGCGCGTACTAGGGATATCCCTCCATCTCTTTCTTTTGCTCGCATCATTACAACTATTTACAACCGGTGACGTCACGCCTGTTTACGCGCATTTAATTTCGGTTTTTGACACTTGCATTTCAAACTGATTTCAAACGCTTATAACTTAATTATTTTTCAGTGCATTTTGTCAGATCTTTCTGCGTTATGTTTTTTTTTTTATAAAAGGTATAATAAATTTACGTCTGCCCTATACAAATATTGTTACAGATCTACGGCAATTGGCTGTTCAACATGACCGCATCGGTTCTGCTGCCCGCGTGGATAATATTCTGGCAGATTTTGTGCAATAAAGTCGACGCTATGGCGTAGAAAATAAATACCATTCATCGGGAATCTTTTTGTGGAGCGTATACGCACTATATCCATCTCTGTCGCACTCGCTTGTAAACGTGCGTCTGTCTCACATGCTATTTGAAAATATATAGGGAACGTGCACGTCGTAAGCACTGCCATCTAGTGGCGCAATCTGACGCATTTTCAGCACATCGATACTTGGCGTTGCCGTACAATATTCATTAAAAGCATAAAAAATAACATTTAATTTGTTGATAATGTATCGCTGTGTATCTGGATGCTCCAAAACATAAAAATTAACAAATCAAATGGTGTAAAATTATATAAAGTTCCCAAGAATAGTACCTAAGTACTTAAATTCCATGGTTATGTGAAAATCGTCAAAAATAATAAAAGCTGTATAAAACATACATAATTATGAGTTCCAAAAGCATATAGAAATGTTTCGCTACATAATTTATAAAAATAAATATGTTTTGAAGATAATATATACAAAAAATCTGTAGTTAAGGGAACATAACCTCCTAATTTTGCTTAAATAACTAGCTCCCATCTAAAAAAAAGCATATTCTGGACACGCTGGGTATAAACATAACATTTGGCCGGAACACATATTTTATCATTTTTGTCATATTAAAAGAATATTATATAAACATTATTGTGCTAGTTCTAGTTTCTTTTTATCCACCTGTGGCTCTTGTGTCGATTTTGTGCTGCTCCCTATAGTTCGTGCACGCTCCCTATAGCCGATGAATTGTGTTAGTATTTATGCTCTCATAGTATTTATTGTATTATACGAATTTCACTGAGATTTATTTGTTGATTTTTAAGTTATCACTCCAAAGACTGGGTAAATAAAGAACAAAATAAAATTTTCTTTTTATTCCTCTTTTAATCTATATCTACCTAAACACAAGAGACAATTGTTGAATTAAAAAATCTTGTATGACCCAACTAATGGATCCATCCATATAAAGATGATATTCTAATCAATGATGTTTAAATTGATGCGTTAGGGCCGGCGCACATATGGCGGAGCGCATCGCAGAGCATTTTACACTGTCAAACTATTATCGACATTGTCCTCTTTGAAATAATATTTGAAATCATTTAACACAACGATTCATTCCTGGAAAGCACCGAAGCGACTACATGCGAAATGTAGCGCGCAGGAATGTGACTGTTCGAGCATGCGCGCTACTCCGTGGGTACCCGCTTTCGGTCGCCGGGCTCGCCGTAGCGACGTTCGCGCGGCACGGGCGGGAGCCACCATTTTGTTGGCAACACTCGTACCGTACAGTACAAATTTCGTCAACCCACAATCTTATTTTCTCTTGAATTCTCCTCTTTTTTAATTCCTCTTCCTCTTCTGCAAGTAATGTAATCAACGGCATGTCCCAACCCATCATTTTATTTACGAAAGTACACATTTGGACTCACAAAAGTTGCAAAACGAATGACGACGGTGTGTCTAGTATGCGCACTCTAGCCCATACTCGCGCAATTTCGAGTAGAAATTCGCCGAATGTGTCACGCGTTTAGAAGACTTCGCGGGCATGCTCTGCGCTGCGCTCCGCTACATGTGCCGGCCCTTATAAACGGTCTGCAAGTGACACGCTAAACTTGAGCTAATTAGCACAATCTGCGTTAGTTTCGTGTCAATGTAACTTGATTTCCGTATTTGTTCAGGTACTTAGATAAGTACATTTTTACTAACATAAAAAAGCGAAAAATATTTTTTTTTCCCGAAAAATATTAAAGCGCTTTCAAAACCACTAAAAATCGAATATAATTTTTAACATTCCATCAGAAGTGGTAATCCGTATGTAGGTAATGTTGAATTATTTTTCGGTTTTAGTGGTTTTTGAAGGCGGTAAATTTTTTTGGGATTTTTTTTTATTTTTCGCTTTTTTATGTTAGTAAAAAATGCACGAGTCACTATAAAAAATACCAAATCGCTTCAAGTGTGCCTATAAAATTGAAGAGTTTCCTCAATTTTTCTAGGATCCCATCATCAGATCCTGACTTGGTGCCAGTGGGACCACCTGGGAAGTATACCCTTTTAAACAAAAAAAGAATTTCTCGAATCGGTCCAGGCGTATTCGAGTAATCGGGAACATACCTAAAAAAATGATTTCGATGAATTTAGAACCTCCTTTTTTTGAAGTCGGTTGAAATGCCTCAAAAGGAAGATATAGTTTTAGAACAAATTTAAAACATAGACAGAAATTCGCTTTCGTTTATATAAGATAGTTTCAGCTAATAACTAAAAACATTTATCGTAACTTTTACTGGTGGTAGGTAGGTCTCTAGTATGCGTGGGGTCGCCTGGGTAGATAATCACCGCAGTGTCTATTTCTACCGCCAAGCAGCAGTGTGCAAGAACTGTTGTGTTCCGTTTTGAAGGACATTGTAGCCAGCGTAATTACTGGGCATTATGCGACTTAACATCTAATGTCTTAGAGTGACGAGCGCCGTGGAGTGCCACGCAGTATACATTGTAATCAAAACTTCTGTATGGTGTTGCTTCTGTTTATAGGCGGTTCTATCGCTCACCATCCGGCGAGCGGCATGCTTGTCTCGTTATTCAGAAGCAATAAAAAAAGAAAAGAAAGACATATTCAAGCGATGAATTGGATATTTTTTTATCATTAGAGATACTTAGAACACAAAATTTTATCGCAATCATAATTAGTAAATCTCTTTATTGGATGCTCTAAAAGTAAATCTTTTCTAATACATACTACATACATTGTGCGTAATTTCCCACCTAATGATATTACGACACGGTTTTTATTAATATACTATTATGCCATCCTCGGAGGGGTAAGCAGATATCGCGCGCTCAATAATAGATTGACCGACTACTGTTTAGGTTGAAAAGAAGTTGAGCATACAAACTCTTAGGGCGGTATGAATAAATCAATCTCAAGTTTGAGTTACATCTCAAGTAGACAATGTATTAATAGTTCCATACATTATGTCTACTTGAGATGTAACTCAAACTTGAGATTGATTTATTAATACCGCCATTAATGTTATCTATCTCCTCTCATACAGTTTTTTAGATACCAGTTTTCTACACCAATTTACAACTAAGTATATCGGTCTCATTATGTGCCCGATTTTATTTTAAGTGATTGATTAATAATCAAATCTGTTTTTTTTTTTTTTTAATAAAAACAAAAAACCCGACTGCGTCAATATCTGCCATCTTTATTTAATTCATTGAAGAACTGAAAACATAGAAACAAGATTTTAATTTGAATATTTTATTTTGGTTTTGAATAATCTTGGTTGACAGTGTTCACAAACGCTGTCGAAATCTTATTTCGGTGTATGTACCGTATATGTATTCATATACATGTAGTAAAAAACGGTTATTTCAATATTACAAACAGACACTCCAATTTTATTTATATGTATAGATTTTATTTATAATATGTACCTATAGATAAACGCGAAAGTTTGTGAAAATGTTTGGATCTTTGTTAAAAGTAAACGCAGAAACAACTAAACGGATTTGTATGAAATTTGGTCCGTGCCCGTGGAAAAAAGTAACCTATATTAACATATAGGTTACTTTTTTCCCGGTAATTTTCTCCCATGGAAAATAATGGATATTTTTAGTCAGATTCTTTAAGTACATGGCGCTGGCGTCGTACTGTGTTTTAGGGACTTTTGTAACGGGAAAGGCTTTTCACGCAGGCGAAACCGCAAGCAACACCTAGTATAATATAAACTTTAAAGTAAAAAGGAAAACTTACACTTTTTTGTGACGAGTAGTATTGACTCAGAAAAAGAAGAAATGTTGGTTTTGGCAGGTAGGAGGCATTGGCACTAAATAATCGATATACTTATCTCTTGTACATACACTGAAGTTCTTCAAAATATGAGATAATGTATCAATATTCAATACTAACCCAGTATAAAAGGGGGGGGGGGGGGGTAGCGGATAGTTTCAGACTGCTCAAGACTGAAATGTTTGGGGCTCATTTGGAAAGACCAACTCTACAGCGGAAGGTGAAAGGCCGATTGATTACCATCTCTATATCTTTACTATCCGACGACTGAGCTTTTCTACTACCGAGAGGGTTTAGGCCTTAGTCCACGATGGCCTAGTGCAGGTTGGCGGACTTCACAAACCTTCGAAATGCTTATGAAGAATTCTTAGTTATGCAGGCTTCCGAATTCCGTATTATGTTTTCTTTAGAAATAGAGTTCCGCAGGTTCAAAACCTATGGTAACCTTCTCACTTTTCGAAGTTACGACTTAGGTACTATTCTTTATCAATCCAAAATACCTCAGTGCCTGAAGACAAAAGTCTTCAATCAATGTGTGTTACCAGTGATGACATACGGCACTGAGACGTGGCCTCTGACTATGGGCCGCTTAAGACGGCTCATGGTCACTCAGCGAGCTATGGAGAGGGCTGTGCTAGGTGTTTCTCTACGTGATCGAATCAGAAATGAGGAGATCCGTAGAACAACGAAAGTCACTGACATAGCCCAGCGGTTTAGCAAGCTGAAGTGGCAGTGGGCAGGGCACATAGTTCGAAGAACTGACGGCCGATGGCGCAAAAAAGTTCTCAAGTGGTCTCCACTTGAGAACTTTTTACACGTACTGGCAAGCGCAGCGTCGGCCGTCCACCTGCAAGTTGGACGGACGACTTGATAAAGGTCCCAGGAACACGCTGGATGCGGGCCGCTTTTGACAGGTCCATCTGGAAATCTTTGGGGGAGGCCTATGTTCAGCAGTGGACGTAATGTGGCTGATGATGATGATGATGATGATGATTCTTTATCAGTTATCGGTTGTTTTAACGGTGAAGTCAGATAATCGCATACATTACAGTGAGAGAAAATTATAACTAAGGAATATTTATATAGAGTGATTTGGCATCACATCTATCGGAATACAGTACCTAATTCAGATCAAATCCAGCGGTATTCCCACCGCATTAGTTATGTTTGCCTAGTACTTAATTTATCATTATTACTCAGTAGATAAGAGTGGATGAAAATCTTTATTAGTTTTCTGCTAGCCGAGTGGTTTAAAACAGAATAGTTCTACAATTATTTTGTTATTTGCAATAATGACTAAGATAGTGCAAGTCGTGTGTACAGGACTGGGTGAGTGAATTATTTATAACGATTTCAGTGCAAATGCTAAGCACTGCTGTGTTTAGGGCAGGAGGCAAACCGCTTCTAACGGGTTGGTCTGGAAATCTTTGAGGCAGGCCTATGCTCAGCAGTGGACTTCGAAAGTTTGAAGGAGAAGAAGATATTGGGCTAGGCTGCAGTGAGGCCCGGTATAATCTGTCTATCTGCAACGATGTTAACAAACAAGGAGATTTAAATTTGTGGCCGTTCTGTTCTTGGATTGCTCGATGGAAGATCAAGTATTGTAGTGCATTTTCGCATAACGGGTATCCTGAGGAGGCCAAGACGATAATGTTATAGAGAATATTTTTGCGAGGACATTAAAAATGTGCTAAATTATTATTTATTGCTTAAAAGTGAAAACTTATTGCTACCGGATGAATCAGACTGGAATCAGATGAATCTTATTGTTTTTTGGATATCTTATTAATATTATATGTGCGATTTTTGTGATTTTTTTTAGATATTTGTGTATTGTTTGAGAAGTAAACTCAGAAACCATTGAAAGGATTGGGATTAATTTGGCACACGGTTAGATTATGTTCTGGATTGACATAGATTACGTTTTATCCCGGTAATTTGTTCCCGAAGGATATATTTTATTTTTTTACATAGATGGCACTGGGTACGTCTAGATAGCGCTATGGATAGCTACGGTGATTTTGGGACTTGCGGGAAGGCTTTTCACATAAATTCTAACGTCATTACTTACGGTCCCGACTAATAGGTTACAGTTCATACACACACTTACACTCACACACACACACACACGCCATTTATCCCCGAAGGGGTAGGCAGAGGCGCAACTAGTGCACCCACTTTTTGCCGTGCATATTCAGTCCCATGATGTGATAGGGGGGCGAGCCTATCGCCATATCGGGCATAAATTCCAGACTTCCGGCTGATACTGAACCGAAAAACTCAATATCACTTTGCCCGACCCGGGAATCGAACCCGAGACCTCAGCATTGCAGTCGTATAATACAACTACGCCATCGAGGCAGCTGAATATCATCCATGATTTAAATGTAAACCGTACAAAATTTGGAGGTGTGAAGCATCTCAAAACGCGAATCCATGCCACCCACAAGCCACAGCGTCTATACTGTCGAGAATTGGCAGCAGTTACTTCTAGCTGTTTATTCGGTTATAGCAAAGAGACGCCGCTACACCTGATGGCGTCCAGATAGTGTCGACTGATAAGAGATGATTACCAGGCGCCATAATTATGCCAGCTTTTTGAAACCTAACATATACAGGCTGATCTCGATGGCGAGTTTTAGACCTTTTTACGGTGGTCGCTATCTCGGCGAAAGCAAATATCCTTCCACCAATTTTTTGAGGTGGCGTTCTGTTAAAGAAACCGAGCGTTTCAGATTATTTCCTCCTACGACACCATTGTCGAGAAATTAACGCTCGTATTTCTTTGTGGGTTTGAATATTTTGTTATTCTAGATGGCATCTATCTGATTAAACCAAGTGTTGGATACTTACGCATCAATACAGACCATGCTATGAGCTGCCAAACACTCTACAGTGCCTAATCTAAATTAAAAGCAAAAGTGCGCCATACGGACAAGAAGGGTAACATTGGCTGCAGCTATTAGTCTGAAGACTCAAGAATTAGTAGGAAATAGCTGTCAGCTGTAGGTTTATCAGTAGCGTGGTTCGTACTATTGTTATGTTCGTACTGTTGTTATACTATTGTTCTTACATTTGCAAATCGACTGCATAGGGACGACGCGCGATGGTGCATATTTGAAAGATTCACCAGAGTAGCTCATGCTGAAGATTTTATATATCTACATACAGTTAAGGAAGACCGACATAACTTTAGCGTTATAAGACCCAAAATCTCCTGTCAATCTCATAAATAAGGCAGTGGGACAGTATACAATAGGTACCAGTCCTCATTTCGGACTAATTTAGCTTCCTAGAATTGCAAAATCGGTTCAGTAGTTCCAGATATTAGCCCATAAAAACCTACAAAACTTTCATCTTCAAGTATAATATTAGTATAGATGTACGTCGTGTACAATGAAATGTTGGCCGTAAGAAATAAAATTTTGCTTAGAGGCAACGAGTAATTTTGCTAAAAATGGCACCAAGTAGGAATTTAATGAACCCGATGATATTTTTTTAAAACTGTATGCATTAATTGACTTTTGACTGGCGATTCCCGCTTCGTTACCATTTACAATTTCTTGTGATGAATAGCACACGGTAAGACCAAAGAAATGAAGCATCTTGGAATATGATACAAAATCATTACTTATTTACTGTTTAGCAGAAGTTAAATCCGTATGTATATTTCAGTATGCTGCCTGTGCCTAAGCATGGGCGTGACGTTCTCGTGGCCGTCGTCCACGCTGCGTCTCTTCGAGTCAAAGAACACCACACTCCATCGGCCCATGACGGAGACCGAGCTGGCTCTCTTCGGCAGCTTGTGTTCCATCGGCGCATTGATTAGTACGCCAATAGCTGGTATCTTCCTTGACAGGGTGGGGCGGAAGTATTCCTCAATTATATCTGGACTTTTGGGAGTGGTGAGTGGCAGGTTTAATGAAGTTGTTCATCTCAACTAGGGTAGCTAGCATGAATATAAAAGATTTTCGCCGTTCTACAGATCTAATCAGTGAATTTACTGAAGGCAATTTTCAAAGTACGCGGTGTATCGGTCAATTGATTCTCTGAGAGTTTATGAAAAGTCGTCAAGCATGAATATTCAATCAACTCTCCGTTTTTTCTACCCGTGTAGACACAAATATTTTGGTATGAATAAAAATGAAATATACACATTGTTTACATTTCCATCTTGAGATTCTAATTTTAACATTTTTTTCAGCTATCCTGGGTATTGATAGTCAGCTGCGATCGAGTAGAAGTACTACTTACAGCTATATTTATATCAGGCCTTAGCGGCGCTGTGTTCCTGGTAGTTCCAGTATTCGTCAGTGAGATTTGCGAGGAATCCATACGGGGCGCAATGACCTCAGGGTCCATGATCTTTTACGGGATCGGAATGCTGGTCTCCTACCTCCTCGGAGGGCTTCTGGAGTACCACATGATGACTTACATCTGCTTGACCATGTCAGTTGTGGTGACTGTGATGTTGAGCTTTCTTAAGGAGTCGCCGGCTTGTTTGTTGGCGAAGGGTTTGGAAGAGGTAAGAAGATTCTTTTAATTTTCAATATTTTCAATACTAGCATATAAGTTCTAGATTTAAGATTGGCAAAACAATGCTATATTAGTGAAGATTTGTGTGGGTACCGAACAGAAATATTTGTAACAACAGTTTATATCGGTAAAACGTGGTAAAACGGAACAAAATGATTACTAAATAGAGTAACTTCATTGTAAAGCATATCTTAATTTTCGTTTATAAGAACATGAACCATGGTATAAAATATAAACACAGTAAGATAGATTGGCATATTCCTGCTGACTATTGATGGACTGTCTTATTGGTTCCAATTACACTGTACTTGTGTGAGCCGTGTGAGCTAGTTTCGATTCCCAGGAACATAATTGGGTACACGATTGATTTAACTTTAATACATTTCTCAATGTATATCATCGAGCAGAATAAGAATTTTCAACGTCCATATATAATGAATAAGTTATAAAAAGCTTTGAAATTTGATGGAAGGGGTAGCTGTCAAATAAAATTGCAAACTGTGACGTCACCAACCATAACTTTGCGTGAGTGAGAAAGAGATAGCGCGATAACCTTACATTTGCGCACAACAATATTTCAAATACGAATAACTGCTTTATTTATTAACTAATTTTGATGCTGTTTTGACAGTAGAATTTCTTTTTCGCGGCCGGCTTTAAAGGTCCTAGCCTAGATATAGTTGAAGAAATATTAGTGCATTAGTCGCCTTTACTTTATCGATAAGGCATTTTTATTTAGGTACTATGTTAGGGGATTCTGTAACACAAGGCAATCTTAGATCAGGCACCAGTCTCCACAGGTTTTTATGTAATATTTTAATTTAATGGCTTTTGTAATTGTAAGATCTGTGGAGAAATAAATAAACTTATTATTATTATTATTCAACGTTTCTTGTTGGTCTACATTATAGTTAAAGTCTAATTCAGTCACATCTTAGGATAATCTTCCTAATTATACCCGTTAAATGACATTCCTTATTTTCATTTATTAGCAATTATTATTGACGTGTTCCAACGTAATCAACAACCATGTCCTGCTGATTTTCGGAACTTATTAAGTTAATTCGGAATGAAATTCCCACAAAAAGCAATCGACTCAATCCACCTTTATAATTATGATTGCCTGGTACCTTTGGACAAATTAGATGTTATTTTAAAACTCATTTACATTCCACTACTTGATTTAGTTTGTAATGAAATTTGGGTAGGTAGAGTAGGTAAGAAAAGAATGGTATTATTGTCATTGATGTATTAATACATCAATGATTATTGTGTAATAAGACTTTTCAACATTTATTTTTTTTTGTCCCGGTTAAGATACAGAGACTAATGAAGTAAGATAAGTTCGAGACTTTATCTCCGAATCCAGTACATCCACTTTTCGCCAAGATTATTTTCGTGTACAAGTTAACGTCAGACGAAGGACTTGCAAGTCTCATTATTCAGTTTTATAAACAAAACTTCTTTCTCAGGAAGCTGCGAAGTCAATTGCCTACTACAGACAAGCAAAAACAGATTCTAAAGAAGTGTTGGAAGAGATGAATACTCTACGAAGAGCTCTACAAGCTGATTTGGACACTCCTGGTAAGACACACCACTCACGACATTTATCCCTGATGGGGTAGGCAGCGGCGCAACTAGTGCACCCACTTTCCGTCCCATGATTTGATAAGGGACGAGCCCGTCGTCAAATAGGGCCCAAATACCTCAGTACCTACCTTCAGTGTCCTGACACTGAGTAGATATTACTATATACTATAAACCGAAAATTACTTTGCCCGACCCGGCATTCGAACCCGGGACCTCGGAACAGTAGTCGTACCGCGCATGCAATATAATTACGCCACCGAGGCAGTCAGTCCTGATAAGATGGTATTAATTAATACTCTGACCAGGCAAATAAAATACTTTGCCATGTTGTGTTCAACTATGAAACTAATTTTTCATACTGACGACTTTAACTTTCAAACGAAAAAGCAAAACTTTCGGGGTCGAAAGTAGTTTGTATTTTCCAGACGGGCAAGTTAGATTGTTTTACCTAATCTAGTAGAAATCACACTTTGATCTAGTAACAGCAGGATTTTGGACTATGAGCGGCTGGGTTAGATTCGGGCCGAAATTATTTTTTTGGCATTTTGAACTTGATTTGCTCAGAACTGGATCGTCAAAAGAGGTTTATGTTCAGGCGTCCGGTCCTTAAACCAAGCCGTCGCGTTGTATACAAATGTCCAAGTAATATCATGTATTTCTTACTCTATTTGAGATTCATAGTCTTTCTGACAGAGTAACAGCAAGATAAATACAATTTATGAGGCAAATAATAGATTAACTTTACAGCATGTAATCTGGTACAATATTGTCATTTTAATAATAATTATATTGTTGTTTTATTACTATTTAAATTCTATGACGTTCCTCTGAGATTGCCGTTATATTGCCCAAATGAGAAAAGACATATTTAAAGCTAAAATGATGAGTTCTTAGAAAACTCAAAAATTATTTGGTTTTGAATACGAAAAAAGGGGGAAAAAGATGTACTGTAATTGAAATTAAACTATTATAACGGATTTTATCGCGGTTTTTTATTTTATTGTCTCCTGACGTTTCGAAGGCTTTGCAGCACTTCGTGGTCACGGGGCGGACTGTGTGACCACGAAGTGCTGCAAAGCCTTCGAAACGTCGGGAGAAATTAAAATAAAAAACCGCGATAAAATCCGTTATAATAGTTTAATTTCAATGTCTAACATTCGCGTAAACGTAAGGAATCATTATGTACTGTAATTAATGAAAAAGAAAATATCTAACCAATTCAGATTATATATATTTATAATTAAAAAAGACATATTTTGTAATCTTCAAACGACGTTTTAATAGAAAAAAGTCCAAAGTGACAGACAATGTGAAGATTTTCATGTGACGATTTTTTTAAACATAGGTTTCGCCCGTACGTCGCGTCGGTAAAGAAGTTTCACTTCAAATACTCTTATGTCCATTCCTAATAAACACACAGTTGAGTTACTTTTTGTTATTTAAAGAAAGAAAAACAGTTATTACCAATTAGTTAGGTGTTAAAAACACAATTTATAATGTGAGGTATTTTGAGTTATCTAGATAGATTTTTTTTTACGTTTTTGAATCATATACGCCACGTTTTATGGATAGATTTCAAGTGAGTGACTTGCCTGATGGTAAGCTTGAAATAGTGTGATAAGTCGACTCTACAGTGCAGTGTGTTTAGGGTAGACTGTGAAAGAAGCTTGTGCCGGATGATTAGAGAGCAGGTACATCACGGCGTAACTTAACTTGTACATATATACACATGACGCCTTTATACCTGAAGAGTGAAAGGGTAGGCAGAAGTGCAACTAGGGCACTCACTTTTCGCCATGTGTGTTCCGTTCCATGTGATAGGGGGCAAGCCTATCGCCATATCGGGCACAAATACCAGTCTCCGGGCTGACACTGAGCGTATAAAACAATATCACTTTGTCCGACCCAGGGATCGGACCCGAGACCACAGCATAGCAGTAGTACCTTAATACAACTACGCCACCAAGCAGTCGTACAAAAAAGTGTGTGAATGACCCTTAGACGTAAAATAATCAAAACAAGATTTTTTTTTCATTATAGAGATCGTATTCCAAGCTATCGTTTCATGACTGACCCGCTGTTAGGCTGCCCAGCAATTTTGTACTAATGTATTTTTTCAGATGTCACTCCCGAGGAACAGAAGTTAAAACCATTGGACCAGCCCAAGGAGAAATTGTCGACCTATCAGTTTATTAGTAAGTATTTTGTAACTTAATCGCTAATAATAATATATCAATCAGCTTATAACAGTTTGGGTTTTGAACTTGCCTGGCCGTTCCATTTCCAAGTGGCTATCCCGCCAAGACGAGCTGATCTTTGGGGAATTTCTAAAAATGTAACATCAATTATTGATGTCATTGCACCCCATCTAGCAGCGGTTTTTAATGGTTGTGTCGCATCGGGTGTGTTTCCTGATCTGATGAACAAAGCAAGGTGATACCTCTCTTCAAGGCTGATGATATATCGGATCTTTCCAACTTCCGACCTGTTTCAATATTACCCACTCTAAGTTACTTGAAAAAAATATTCTAAATCAATTGACACATTTTGACGATAATAACCTACTTCATAGGAAGCAGTTCGGATGTACTAAGTATCAGTCCACCATTGATGCGGGGGTGGATCTCTTGGAAAATATTTGTGAGGCCTGGGAAGAGTCGCACGATGCTCTTGGCGTCTTCTGTGACTTGTCTAAAGCATTTGACTGTGTACATCATGATACTCTGCTCAGTAAGCTACACCATTACGGCATTAGAAACACGGCTCTCAATCTTCTGACATCCTATTTGAGTAACAGGGTTCAGAGGGTTGATATTAATGGAAAAATCTTACCTGGATCTGCGGTTACCATGGGAGTTCCACAGGGTTCAATTCTGGGACCATTTCTATTTCTTGTATATATTAATGACTTACCTTACTACGTAAGGGATAATCATGAGATTGTATTGTTCGCGGATGATACATCATTAATATTTAAAATTAAGAGAATGTTACAAAATTATGACGAAGTGAACGATGCTCTCTCTAAAATTGTGCATTGGTTTAATTTAAACAACTTTTTACTAAATGCTAGAAAAACGAAATGCATGAAATTTACTATGACCAATGTAAGACAAGTAAAAACCAATGTACAAATAAATGGGGAAGAGTTGAAAAGATAGCTATTGTCTCGGACCTCGTGTTTCTCGTAGAGAAAAGTTCAAAGAGATAAATTTTCTTACCGTAACATCGCAATACATATTTCCAAATCTTATGTATGTTCAGAAAAATATAGCAAATTTTGACCGAATATGCGATATTCATAATAAAAACACTAGGAATAAAAATAAGCTTGTAGTACATGCTACTCCGTACTCGTCTCCATAAAATAAGCAATTCTTTTATTGGTCTATGCGTACGCTTCTTCAATAAACTTCCTATGCATATTGTTAATCTTCCAATAGAAAAAATTTAAAACTACTGTCATAGAACGTCTTTGCAAAAAAGGTTATTATAGTATAAGAGTTCTTTAACCCGAAATTGTGTCTATTATGTTATTTATTGATAGTATTTTTTGTTACATTTTAAACAAAAATAAAAAAACAGTACTATGACATTGTTGGAAAAATATATTTATTATAAATCATATTGACAGATCGTGTTGCTGAGGGAGTTTCTTGCGCCGCTTCTTCTTCACAGCGATAACACGTTCCGAAGCGGTAGTAGATTCATGACGATTCAAAAGAGCTTTTTAAATTCTATTTGAATAAAGAACATTTTGAGTTCGAGCTTGAGTATATTTTCCCGGGATAAGAAGGTCCTTTCCAGGGTCTTAAACTATCTCCCTACCAAATTTCATAGACATCGGTTTAGTGGTCTGGCCGTGAAAGCTCCACTCGCGAGAGAAAAAAATCCAGGATAAAAGTCCTGGTTTGAACTTCTCCGGGATATAAAGTAGCCTATGCTAGTCGGGGATACTGTAGCATTCTAATGGCGAAAGATATTTGAAATCGGTCCAGTAGTTTCGGAGCCTATTCAATGCAAACAAACAAACAAACAATCAAATCATTCCTCTTTATAATAATATTAGTATAGATAGACACATTAATGTAAAATAGACAGTATAGAAGTTTGATCACAATCACAGAATGGCATTCCTTAACATTTAACCTCTACTAGAGGAAAATATAGAGTTCCCAATTCATTTATCAATGATTTATACAGTGGGCCAATTCGCACGTACTACAACCACAACACATCGCAGTAACAAAAAGTGTTCTGAAATGAAATAATTGTCATTATTGATCTAAGTTCAAGGTATACCCCTAATACTTGGATATAGTAAGCGAAAAGGGCAGACCAGTCCACACGGCCTTCGGCCTCCTCAACCATACTACAGGGAAGTGGCCGACACGGCACCCGACGCGGCGACGCCGCCGTAGGCACAGACAGTTGAGAAGTATGTTCGAGCTGTTGCGTTGAGGTTGTAATGTGGTAGCGATATTCTTTCTTTTTGCCTGATTCTTATCTCTATACCGATAGTTTTAATATACCAGGAACACATAGCATCAAGGAGCTAATACATTATAAATTTATTTCAGAAAGGTCCCGCTCAACGCGCCAAGCTCTCTTCATTTGCCTCGTCGTCATGACAGCGTCGATCTTCCAAGGTTTGGTAGTGATTCAGGTCTACGCCGAGCCATTATTCGAGGAGGCAATCCCCAGCATGTCAGCTACTGTGTGCAGTGTGTTAATGGCAGTGGTGACTATTGTGGCTGGGTTACTGGGGGCGTATCTCACCGAGATGGCTGGGAGACGAGTAAGGACCTTTTGTTTTATGACGATCTGGTACTTTGGTCGATAGATAATTATTTACCACTGGAAATAAAACCACGTTTTTATTTGTTTACTTTCACTAACATGATTAGTGACAGTTCATTCCAGTAACCACTTGACGTCGTTTTTCTATAATGTACTCACAGCTTTATGCTGTGAATGTACTCCAGCAACGTGTGTGCAACAATAAAAAAGTTTTGATACTCTATCCAATGCATATTGTAATAAAAATGCAATAAAACTTGCAAAACAACGCATCGCATACTTAAGAACTTTCATTTGCTGCTGTGCTAGTTGATAGTTGTTGATGGGATGGTATTGTTTATCGAAAAAATGAAATTGTCGTTGCAATGTGTTATTTTACCTATAGTATTTTTTTTTATGTATTGTTAAGCGGATGCGTAATTAAGCTAACTGAAGAATGCGTCTACAGTTATCTCGCCATATCTTTTAATGTTAGCGCTTTTACTAAAAACGGTACAGCCGTGAGCACTTGCTTTCTCGTCAATCGAATTTCACCTTTCTCGAAGTAAAGGGTAGGTAGACTTTGCGACACTTTCGTAACCTATGTACATTTTTTTTACAGCCTTTGATAATATACGGGTCTTTCGCTTCCTGTCTCACTTGCATTCTACTGGGAACCCAACTCCACTTCCACTGGGGTCCTAACTGGTGGACAGCGGTCGTGATATACCTCTTCGCTGTAGTGTACACTTTCGGTGCTGGCACAGTGCCGTACGTCATCATCGCTGAAGTGTTCCTGCCTGAGGTGAGTACTCTTGCTAGGCTATATCCTGGTCCTTGGGTAATAGTTTACAACTGATTTTAAAATCGATATTTCAGGATTTGAAGTCAGAATAGTTTACCTAGTTGGTTGTTTGTATGCCTCGGTGACGTAGTTGTATTACGGTACGACTGCAATGCTGAGGTCTCGAGTTCGATGCCTGCCGTCGGGCAATGTGATTTTGGATTTTACACGCTTTATATTAGCTTCACTTGTATGTATGTATGTTTGTAACCGACTCCTTTGGGCGCGATTGTGACCCACTTTAAACGGTCAGATTTTATTCAAACTTTGTAGATTTGTCGAGGACCGATAACAATACACTAATTTGATAAGATTATGCCTTTATTCAATTTGCAAAATGAGATTTTTGTCAATTTGTATATTTTTTATTTTTAGTGACATCTGTTGGACCATAGTAGAATTACAACTAAACTGGCTACTCTTGTGCGTAAAAAAATCCTACTTGTCACAAGATGGCGCTTTCGTTTATTTTTAGTGACATCTGTTGGACAATAGTAGAAGAGAACTAAAAAATTAAAAATAAATAATAGTTTAAAACAACTAAAAAACACGCTTTACAGAAAATCAAACTAAAAAATAGAAAATAAATTTGAATTAAGAATAGTGTAAATATGAAAAAAAATATTTTATTGTACAAAAAAGCGTGGGGTGCATGGTGTCAATAGTTATAAATATTTTATTGACAGATAATATGAGTAGAAATATTATATATCATTTTGATAATATCTTAAAAAGCACCCCACGCATTTTTTAAAATAAAATATTTTTTTTTCTAATTTACACTATTTTTAATTCAAATTTATTTTCTATTTTTTAGTTGGATTTTCTATAAAGCGTGTTTTTTAGATGTTTTAAACTATTATTTTTCTATTGAGTAGCAGCCCGGAGTCTGAAATTTGAGCCCGAGGTGGCGATAGGCTCGCCACATATCGCATCACGGAATATGCACGGCAAAAAGTGCGTGCATTAGTTGCGCCTTTGCCTACCCTAGGGGATAAAAGGCGTGAGTGTGTGTGTGGGTCAGTGTAGTTGGTTGTGTTGTAATCTTAAATGTAAATAAGTAGAGTTAGTTAATTTTAAGTTTAAGTTTTCATCTCAATAACTGAGCTATGTTTGATTCTCGTATTAAGGACAAAAGCAGGAAATGTAATGAAAGTTACAAAGACCACATAATTATAGTTAAATGAAATTCGATCTTAATAAAAGGACAAAAGATTGAAAAAGGCGACTCCAGTCGTACTATCCCCAACGGATTATGAGTGCGAATGTAGAGTAAAACATTCCGATCATTTCAAAAAGTAAAATGGACAACTACCTTCAACCGTGAATAAACTAAGCAACTTCATTTTAAATTCCAGGTAAAGAGTTTCGTCTCGATGTTGGTGATGGAATGGGCGTGGCTGTGTAACTCAGTCATTCTGTTTATTTTCAACCCACTGCTTCGCGCGATCGGTCTTGGGCCAGTCTTCTACATATTTGCGGTAGTTTGTCTTCTAACAGCTATATTCAGCATTATTTATATGCCTGAGACTAAAGGTGTGCCTGTAGACGCCATACAGACGTTGTTTATTAAGAGAAGGAAAGGCCGGGAATATTAATTTTTAGGTTATTTTTTGTGAAATAATTTTGTTATGTTGAAGGTTGGTAGACTTGTAGAACTTTTTAATGTTGATAAGTTCTATAATTAATCTATGTGGCGAACAGGTAACCAAAGAATGTGATTTTTAATTTTAACTACGTAAAGGAAGAATATAATCGTGCAAATTAGTTTAATATTATTTGAATTATCAGAACACGAATTTAGTCTTTCGATTATTGTAACTTGTGTAAACGTTGTCACACAACTACTTTATGTTAACTAATTTACTTTAGGTATATTTTAAGTTTTCAAACTATAATACGACTTAAACCAAGGATCGAATTTTTTATCTGGGCATCTTTTTTTTTTTTTTTTATAATGGCATTTGTGTTCACATTTTGCCAATGTCAAGTTTGGTTTGTCTATTTTATTATCTGTAGTATGTCGAAGTAAAGCAGTGGCTACCTTACCAAGACTTTATCGAGGAGTATTGGTGGCAACAAAAAAAACACTTGATTAGCACAATTATTTCAATTCACTTCATTTGAGCTCTTTAATAGAACTATATTGGATAATATACCACCATAATTATGCAATATAACACTAAATATCACCAAAATAATGAATTAAAACAAGAGCAGCTCATGACACTTCCAAGTTCCCGCCAAAACTCCCCTGGGCATCATTTTCGATCCTTGTTACCCACAAAGTAATATTTATCGGTTTTAAGGTACTTTTTTTTGTAGATTCATGAATAATATTGCCTTACTCGCTGGCTCATAAAATACCATTGCTCCGTTGCCGCTTGAAAGAAGGACAAACCAACAAACACACTTTCATAATATTCTTGTTAACACCAAAAAGTTTTTACCTGTCAGTATTATTATGACGCCTTATAATATTTATTGTTGGCAACATTACCGAATGAATAAAATTACAATTCCATTTTTAATGTTTTTACACATTACGCGAAAGACATCTTGACATATTTCCTTAGTGTGTAAACTTTTTAATTCAAAGAAATGAACGTGGGCACTTTTGCGTGCACCAGTGTCGTAGAAGATTATTTTTCTTTCTCCTTTGAGAGAGAGAAAGTAGAAAACATGATAATTAAGATAGCGTTTAGTTGTTAATTCATAAAAAATGTAAATAAAATGTTTTATGTTACTTAATTTATAAGTGTGATAAAAAAATGATTCCAATAAAAGTGTTTTATTTAGTACAGCTCACGCTTAGCCCCCGTGAATGACCTTGCTCGGAATAGAAGTCCTAGCCTAATGTGTACTTTTTCGGGATACAAAATAGCCTATACCTACCAGTATATCTAAGATTTTGCACTCGGAGCTGAATACACCAGACCTACTGTCATTACTTTCTTTCTCGCAAACCCAATATATTTTCGCTGCAGATGTATAGGAATAACACCTCTTACTATAACCCATCGTCCGAATGTACAGCTTGTATAACTTAAACAAAGGAAAGGTATTGTATAATGATGTAGCTGTCAGTCATGTTGACATTGACATTTTCCGAAAAAAGTATGTATTTTTTTATATAAAAAATCAAACTTTTTAATATATCTCTATAAACATTAATTTAGATGTATTTTATTTTTAGTATTTTTACCCGACTGCGAAACGAGGGTCATGTTTTTCGAGTGTATGTATGTATGTATATTTCTTTGGCACGCCCTAGAGCCTAAACGGCTTGTATGATTATGTGAGTGGTGTCAATAGATTCGTCTTAGTCGTGAGAGTGACACTGGGTACATCAAAATTAAGGATTTTTAGCGGCAAAAGTAAACTAAAAAAAATGTTTTCAAAATACATCGAGTGTGGTATCAAAATAAAGATTTTTTATCGGTTATTACGAATACATATATAACTTAAATGTTTTATTGGAGTTTGGAATAGGAATAGCTAAAAAGATGGAAAAAAAACAAAAACCCGACAGCGTCAATATCTGCCAACTTTATTAAATTCATTGAAGAACTCAAAAGATAGACACAAGATTTAAATTTGAATATTTTATTTTGGGTTTTAATAAAATATTCAAATTAAAATCTTTTCAGTTCCTCAATGAATTTAATGAAGATGGCAGATATTGACGCGGTCGGTTGTTTTTTTTTTTAATATTTTTTATTTTTTCTACTTCGGTTTAGTAGGAGTATCAATCCAATATTGCTTGTTATAACGCCATACTTCCCTCGTATGCTACGCAAGGGCCTCATAACATACGAGGAGATGTGCCTTGTGAACATCCTACTCCTACTCTCAGAACAGCTTGTTATTGTTCTGAGATCCTACTACTCATCGAAATGGCGACACTGTGTCTCCACTGTTGGAATGCACAAACTTCCTGCTAGGATTGGCGATTGCGGTTCTTTACACTCCTGTTGCCCTGGTAGTTGAGGTGGTTACTAAGCAAGGAGGAACAAAAAACGATATTTTTCTTTTAGGTAGGATATAATTATTATTTTACGGGCATAAAGACCTGATATCGGAAGATTCCTCAGATTCAGACTGCAGTGCAGAAAATATTATGCTGGTGTAGCATTTAGCTTATTGCATGTCGACTTGAAATCTAATCCTGCGCAAATCACGCGTTTTACAACCGAAAATCTCTCGCGTAACCATAAAAACGATAACAAATTTTATTATCCATCTAAAATGCTCACTAAATGGCGACACATTACTCTCAAATGAAATTCATTGTGACTTGCAACATTCAACGTCGTGAGGCACCGGTGACTCACGACGAACATCGCGAATCACTTGTAACTCACGTCAAGCTTTAGGTGGGGAGATATTTGTATCCTGGATAGCGACCATTGTACAAAAGGTGTTAAACCCACCATTGTGGCCCACGTAAGTGTCGTGTTTCATTGCGTTGACTGACGACGAATATATCAATCGATACTCTGGATGCCACTCTATTTCTCATCAGGTGTTATGGAATCACTTTGTCATGCCCGTATAAAAAAATTATGGATCACCGGTGACACATAACACTTTTTACCCCCAGCTCGATCCTCGTGGCGTTGAAGTGTCTCCTGTGCCTCACAGCACAGCCTATGTTCAAGCTGACGTTCGCCATAGGAGGGGTTAATGGCCATGGTAGGGAGGGGACGCGATGCCGCAATGCAGGCCACTATGTTCTCTGTCGCGGACTCTTCGGTGAGTATAAAGTTGTCTAGGTTAGTGTTAATGATGGTAAACTGAAACTTACCTTCATTGGAATAAGGGTGGCATTAATATCAAAGCCTATTACGATAGTGGTTTTTATAGGCAGTGGAGTTAGTTAACTTGTCATCATTGTTAACATTTTTCCTTCTAAGATTCGTAATTATATTTTGCGCAAACACACAGTCGTATTTTTAACGTAACACCGTTCATCGTAACTTTATCAGGTAAACAAAATGTGCAAAGATAATCATTAAGTTTATTGGTGGAGCAAATAAACTGACACGTTTACGCAGATAAACAGACTTTGGCCTTGATTGATAAATGATTAATTAGTGATTTCCAAGAGTAATAGAGTAGATGCTTTGATTAATTATATACCTAGATAGAGTGCCGCGCTGAAATGAAACTAAAACAAACAGGCCAACTTTTCTTAAGCTAGTATGCGTGACAGCTGTGTCATACGCTATCGCTGCATCATTCTGCGTATCCTTCTGTGCGCGTATAATGATACCAGTTATTACATGGTTTCTATTAAAACGGGGAGATAATTATATCCATAAAAAACAACAAAAAATAATTCACTCGAACTCATTTAGCGGGCAACAGTTGGCCTCTATTTTTTTCGACGCGTTTGAAACGTTAAGTGTCTATCTAGGTATATAATTAATCAAAGAGTAGATGTTTGATTTTGTACATTATTTGCAATGCAATGCAATCAGCCCTGTATTATATACTGCCCACTGTTGAGCACAGGCCTCCTCTACCACTGAGAGGGGTTAGGCCTTAGTCCACCACGCTGGCCTAGTACGGGTTGGCAGACTTCACATAACTTAGAGATTCTTATGGAGAATTCTCAGGTATGTAGGTTTCCTCACGATGTTTTCCTTCACCGTTAAAGCGAACGATAATTGATAAACAATACACATGTAACTTCAAAAAGTCAGAGGTGTGTGAGGTTTTGAACCTCCTGACATTTTTTTTTTTTTCTGAATGGGCTCACGTTTGTCCGCTATCCGCCTGATGTTAAGCGATGATGCGGCCTAAGGTGAAGCACGCTTGCCCAGAAGAAACCGATTCACTCGCGACTTGAAGAGTCCCAAATTGTATCTATGCGGAAATCGACACGATGGTAGCGAATTCCACAATTTGGCTGTCCGCACAATAAAGGTGGAAACAAAGCGCTTAGTGCGAGCCCTTGGAACTTCGACCATGTAACAGTGACGCTTAGCCGTATCTCTGCTGCTGCTGTGGTGGAATGGGGATGGGGGAATCAAATTGTACAATTCCGTAGCACATTCTCCAAAATGTATCCGGTATAACGCCGACATTGTCTAGGCAGACCGTTCCATTCCCAAAAAGGCTATCGTCCACAAAAAAAATGATTCCAATAAATTGAGAACCTCCTTTTTTTGAAGGCGGTTAAAAATGCCTCAACAGGAATTTATAGTTTTAGAGCGAATTTAAAACAGACTGAAATTCGGTTTCGTTTATAAAAGATAGTTTCAGCTAATAACTAAAAACATTTATTGTAATTTTTACTGGTGACAGGTCTCTTGTATCTCTTGTATGCGGGGGCCGTCTGGGTAGGTACCACCCCAGTGTCTATTTCTACCGCCAAGCAGCAGTGTGCAAGAACTGTTGTGTTTCGGTTTGAAGGACTTTGTAGCCAGCGTAATTACTGGGCATTATGCGACTTAACATCTAATGTTTCAGAGTGACGAGCGCAGTGGAATGCCATGCAGTGCATGCTTTATGCTTAAAAGTTCTGTATGGCATTGCTACTGTTTATGGGCGGTTCTATCGCTTACCATCAGGCGAGCGGCATGCTTGTCTCGTTATTAAGAAGCAATAAAAAAAGAAAAGAAAGACATATTCAAGCGATGAATTGGATTTTTTTTTATCTCTAGAGATACTTGCAACACAAAATTTTATCGCAATCATAATTAGTAAATCTCTTTATTGGATGCTCTAAAAGTAATTTTTTTCTAATACATACTACATACATTGTTTGTAATTTCCCACCTAATGCTATTACGACACGGTTTTTATTAATATACTATTATGCCATCCTCGGACCCCTCCGAGAGATAAGCAGATATCACGCGCTCAATAATAGATTGACCGACTACGGTTTAGGTTGAAAAGAAGTTGAGCATACAAAGTATTCATGTTATCTATCTTCCTTTCTTACAGTTCTTTAGATGACAGTTTTCTACACCAATTTACAACTATATCAGTCTCATTGTGTGCCCGATTTTATTTTAATGTGATTGATTAATAATCAAGTCTGGTAAAGAAACAAATATTGTTTTCATATTTTATAGACTTAAAACAAAAAAAATATAAAGTTTGTACTTGACGTTTATTTAAATAGAGACTGGTTACAAAATATGCTACCAAAATTGAATGTTATTATATTACTTCTTGACATTAAAAGAATTAAGTCATGAATATAACTTTTGGCCGTGTTAAAATGTGATACAATAAAAAATAATCGAACACTCATTTGCGTTTTCCGTAAAGTCCCGCTTTATATTTTCCGTATTTATTTTTGCAGACGATATTTGTGTAACGGGGCAAAATCGTACCATACACTTGTCTAATTTAAGAGCTGTTCTCCAAAGGCTGAAAGAAAATGGTTTACGTGTTAACTTTAGCAAGTGTAAATTTTTCAAAGATAGTGTCTCTTATTTGGGATACAAAATTGACAAATTTGGATTACATACGGATACAAAAAAATTTAAGCCATAGTTGCGGCTCCTACACCATCTATACTAATATTATAAAGCTGAAGAGTTTGTTTGTTTGTTTGTTTGAACGCGCTAATCTCAGGAACTACTGAACCAATTTTGAAAATTCTTTCACTAAAAGGACGCTACGTTACTCCTGAATGCTATAGGCTACTTTTTATCCCGGAAAAACTTATCCACGCAGTCGGAGCCGCGCGCAAATGCTAGTCTAAGAAAACATTGAAAGGTAATATAAATTGAAAAGTTTTTTAGGTCTTGTTAATTTTAATTCAAAATTTTGTCCAAACATGAGTGATATTCTTAATCCTCTTTATAATCTGTTAAAAAAAGGACATCTTTGGAAATGGAGCCAAGACTTTGATATTGCCTTTAGTAAAATAAAGAAAGTGTTAAGCAGTTCCCTGGTATTTTTTTTTCTTTTTTCCGGTAGGCGATCCTGCAGTCAATACCGGGGGAAACCTGCGAATGGGATACTGGAGTCCCCCGGCTTGACGACTGCAGGGGCCTGGGAGGGGAGTGGAGGAGGAATATGGAAGGGAAGGTGGGGGGAGGGAGGAAGGTTCCCAGGATGGGCGGAAAGAGAGGGTGCCAGGAAGTGTTCGCGGGCCCTTTTAGGCCTCAATGTGTTATCCAACCAAGAGGTATACACACTGAACTGTGTGCCTCGGCCCGGTGAAGACCCAGCGCACAAGAATTGCCTCGGGGGGCAGTTCTCCGGTATTAGCACATTACAATTCAAGCTTACCACTAACACTGTCTGTGGATGGTAGTGCTTACGGTCTGGGTGCGGTGCTAACACAGCGTTACGCCGATGGCAGCGAACGAGCTGTGTGTTGCGCATCACGCACTCTCAACCAGGTGGATTGTAATTATTCGCAGCTGGATAAAGAAACGCTCGCTATAGTGTTCGGGGTGACACATCACCATCATTATCTTTATGGCTGACATTTTATATTACGTGATCATCGTCCATTAAGTTTTATATTTGGTAAAAATAAAGGTTTACCGGTGACAGCTGCTAGTCGATTGCAGCGATACGCTGTCAAGTTAGCTGCTTATAATTTTGACATAGAATTTGTGAAGTCATAAAAAAATTGTTTCGCTGACGAATTTTCTCGCCTTCCTCTAGAATCGAAAAATATAAAGCGATTTCGTGGTGAGAGTGAAGAATTTAGTTATTAAAATTTTGTGCAAGAGAATTTTCCTGTTGATTTTAAGGATATTAAAAATGAAACTGCGAAAGATAATTAACTTAAAAAGATATATGGTTATGTTACGTATGGTTGGCCAGTTAACGGAGTTAATGACGAATTAGAGAAGTTTTATTTTAACAGAAAAGAGTGTTTACATATACAAAGAGGGTGTTTAATTTGGGGATACAGAGTCATGGTCCCAAAAGTTTTACGTCAGACGATTTTAAAAGATATTCATGACGGTCATAACTACTGGACATAATGAGGCTTAACATCTTATGTCTCAGGATGACGAGCGCAGTGGAATGCCACACAGTACTTTGTAACTCAAGGTGCTGGGTGGTGTTGCTACTGTTTATGGGTGGTCGTATCGCTTACCATCAGGCGAACGGCATGCTCGTCTCGTTATTCTATGCTATAAAAAAAAAGGTCATCCGGGTATTGTAAAAGTATTGTATATTGAAACAAATTGCTCGAAATTATGTATGGTGGGAAAATATAGATGCAGATGTAAAACGGATAGTCAGCGAGTGTGTAGCTTGTCGGTCGCAGCGCGTGTACACTCGTGCTGTGGCCAGCTGAGCCGTGGTCGCGACTGCATCTGGATTTTCTCGGTCCGTTTAATAATAATTTCTATTTGATAGTAATTGATGCACATTCTAAGTAGATTGAAGTTGAAAACGTGAAATCAAAGTCAGCAATAATAGTAATTAATTGTTTAAGGCGGCTGTTTGCTCGTTTTGGTTTACCAAAGCGATTAGTTAGCGATAATGGTCATCCGAATTTTCTATCTACTTACAAAAGAATGGTATCAAACATACGTTAATTGCCCCTTACCATCCCGCGAGTAATGGCGCAGCAGAGAATGCCGTGCGTTCTATTAAACGAGTATTTAAAAAGGCACAATTAGAAAATCAAAACAGCGATATTGCGCTGAGTAAGTTTTTATTTTCATATCGTAATACTGAGCAGAGTACCACAGGAATTGAACCGGCTGTAACTTTGTTAGGGCGGCGCTTGCGCGGACGATTAGATTTGGTGCGGCCCAAAGTCGCTGAGACGGTGCGTGACACTCAGCTCAAGCGCGTGAACTGCAGTGATGCGCGAATGCGTGCTGTGGGGGTCGGTGACGAGGTGTTAATTCGCGATTATTTAAGGTTCGGGAATAAGTGGGCTGAGGCTGAAATACTCGAGCGATCGAGTCCAGTGACGTACAAAGGGAAGATCAGCGATGGTCAAGTTCATAAACGTCACATCGATCAAGTATTGGGGAACCGGAAATCGCGGCATTCATTGAGTCAAATTCATGAAGATTTGTTAGATAGGGCTGGTACCATTTTGCAGGAACATTCTCAGGAGGAGGGTGAGACAGAGGAAAGATTCGATAGTGCAGAGGAGACTGAGTTATTGCCGAGTCGGATTGAGCTAAATTCGCCAATTCCTACGCAGCCGCAGGAGCTTGCTTCAGATAACTCACGCCCAAAACGGAAAGCCGCATTACGCTGTCTAGAGATGTACCGTAATACAACTACGCCACCGAGGCAGTTTAAAAAGATATATCTTTGGGTAAGTTATTTGTTAAGTTGCGTAATGCTCAATGTTTACTTTTCGTAAGAAGTAGTGGTTATTGTTTAGTTAGAATTAAGGAGGGAGGAGTGCTATGTATAGACATAGACTATTATTATGAAACATTTTAAAACAGTTGGCATTCGACCTCGGTGTCTAATTGACAGCAAATACAACAGTTTTAGGCCTTAGCCCACGCTGGCCTAGTGCAGGTTGGCGGACTTCACAAACCTTCGAAATGCTTATGAAGAATTCTTAGTTATGCAGGCTTCCGAATTCCGCATGTTTTCCTTTGAAATAGAGTTCCGCAGGTTCAAAACACCTTCTCACTTTTCGAAGTTACGGTTTACTATTCTTTATGGGTTGTTTTAATGGTGAAGAACCGCATACATTACAATGAAGAAAATTATAACTAAGGAATGTTTAGATAAGAGTGATTTGCCATCACATAAGTATGTCGTAATATAGTAATCCAGATCAAATTCAACGGTAATCTCGCCTCAATAGTTATGTTTGCCTAGTACTTAATTTATTATTCTGTAGATAAGAATGGATGTAAATCTTTATTAGTTTTCTGCTAGCCGAGTGGTTTAAAACAGAATAGTTTTGCAATTATTTTGTTATTTGCAATAATGACTAAGATAGTGCAAGTCGTGTGTACAGGGCTAGGTGAGTGAATTATTTATCACAATTTCAGTGCAACGATAGGCACTGATGTGTTTTGAGCAGGAGGCAAGCCACTTCTAACAGGTTGGTCTGGAAATCTTTGGTGGGAGGCCTGTGTTCAGCAGTGGACTTCCAAAGGCTGAAGAAGAAGAAGATATTGGGCTAGGCTGCAGTCAGGCCCGGTATAATCTGTCTATTTGCAACGATATCAACAAACAAGGAGTTTTAAATTCAGTGACCGTTCTGTTCTTGGATTGCTCGATAGAAGATCAAGTATTGTAGTGCATTTTCGCGTATCGGCTATCCTGAGGACGCAAGAAGAAAATTTTATAGAGAACATTTTTGCGACGACAGTAAAAATGTGGTAAATTATTAGTTATTACTGAAAAGCGAAAACTTATTGCTACTGGATGAATCCGACTGGATTTATTGTTTTTTCTGGTATCTTATTAATATTATATATGCGCATTTTGTAAAAATGTTTAAGATGTTTGTGAAATAAACTCAGAAACCCCTGAAATTGGGATTAAATTTGGCACACGGTTAGATTATGTTCTGGATTGACATAGGCTACGTTTTATCCCGGTAATTTGTTCCCGAAGGATATATTTTATTTTTTTACATAGATGGCACTGGCTACGTCCAGATAGAGCTATGGATAGCTATGGTGATTTTGCGACTTGCGGTAAGGCTTTTCACGTAGGAGAAACCGCGAGTACCATCTAGTTAAATATTTTAGCGTCATTACTTACGATCCCGACCAATAGGTCATAGTTTGAAGTTGAATATCATCCATGATTTAAATGCAAGCCGTAGAAACTTTTGAGGCGTGAAGCATCTCAAAACGCGAATCCATGCCACCGACAGTCCACAGCATCTACACTGTCGAGAATTGGCAGCATTTACTTCTAGCTGTTTATTCGGAGACCCCGCTGCACCTGATGGTAAGTGAAGTCCAGATAGTGTCGACTGATAAGAGATGATTACCAGGCGACATAATTATGCCGGCTTTTTGAAACCTGGTATACACAGAAAAATAATTACAAAATTGCTTCAGTACATCCAGAGATTAGCCCATACAAACCTACAAACTTACAATCTGTTCATCTTTAAGTATAATAATATGTAGTACGTACAATGAAATGTTGGCCGTAAGAAATTTTGCTTAGAGTTATTTTTTTTTGTTTTCGCGGAGAAAGTGACTTATTACTACCGCCCAGCCTTCAAGGGGGGCGACTGAGCGGTTATGTTGGGTTCACCGTGCCTTACGTCCCGGCGTTGAGCCGCCCGGAGAGATGTAACCATCGGGCGACCGCCGGGCCGAGTCCCTAACATATGTATAACGCACGGCATACCAACCAAAACTCCGCGGTGGCCATCTTCGGCGCATTAGGGACGGCTGCGGGCTTCCTCTGACGGGAGTGTCTAAGTTGTCGTCCGCAGCCGCCTCTGCGCGTTGCCGCCTAGTGCGGCCCGTCTCCTGTTGTGGGGGGGCTCAGGAGCCCCCACGCACCGAAGGACGCCCTTGGCGTCAATGGCAGCGTGAGGCCTACCAGCCACGCTGCCGTCCATCACAGGGATCGCTACAATGTGCTAATAGAATACAAAAATTAAAGACGGACAGCCCCCTGCCGCCCGCCCGCGACCCCCGGTGGGCCCTATTAGTCGCCTTTTACGACAGGCAGGGGATACCGTGGTAGAATTCTCCAAACGCCCCCAATCCACAGGGCGGAAGACGCCGGTCAGTCGTCCACCCGGCGCCTCCTACGTCTCGTCTGGCGGCGGGAGGGATCTCCGCGCCTCTGATCCCTCTCGGCACTCTCCTTCCGCAAGAGGACCACCTCACAGTGTGCCACCGCACGCCAGGACCTCCGGCTGTCGACCATGGAAGCGACCACGGCCGGCAGCGAGAGGTCTCCTCCGACGACTGCTCTGAGAGCGCTGCGCTCCTCATCCCAGGCTGGGCAAAACTCTAACGTATGCTGGGCCGTATCCAGCGGGCAGTTGTCACAGTGGTGACACACGGCCGACACCTCCTTCCGCACTACCCGCCACAAGAACTCACCGAAGCAGCCATGCCCGGTGAGCACTTGCGTCAGGCGAAACGTTGCCGTATTTGATGGACCTGATGATATTTAAAAAAAATGTATGCGTTAATTGAATTTTTACTGTCGATTCCTGCGTTAGCATTTACAGTTTATTGTCATGAATAGCAAATGGCAAGACGAAAGAAATAATCTTGGAATCGGATAAAAAAAAATTAACTTATTTACTGTTTAGTAGAAATAATTTTATTCGTTAAAAGTTGCTTAAAGTAATTAAAAATACGTTTTAAGGCCAAATAAAAAAATAGTCTCGTCATTCAGTAGCAATAAAAAAAAGGTGACAACTGACAACCCTAATCCTACATGTACAGTCAGCAGCATAAATAGCTGAACAAATTCAAAATTTCAAATTGCCTACACATTTTTGTGTTCTTAATCTTTTTTTTCACTTCACAAAAATAAAATAAAAGAGATTTACTTTACTTCAAACGAAGAAAAAAAATGTCTCAGTTTAACTTAACGCGTATATAGGCGATTTGAAATTTTGGTTTTGTTCCGATACTTATGCTTCTGACTGTACAGTGTTCAATGTTCAAGTGTTCATTAAATCCTGTATATTTCAGTATGCTGCCTGTGCCTGAGCATGGGAGTAATGTTCTCATGGCCGTCGTCCACGCTGCGTCTCTTCGAGTCAAAGAACACCACACTCCATCGGCCCATGACGGAGACCGAGCTGGCTCTCTTCGGCAGCTTGTCTTCCATCGGCGCGTTGATTAGCACGCCAATAACTGGCATCTTCCTTGACAGGGTGGGGCGGAAGTATTCCGCGATTATATCTGGACTGTTGGCAGTGGTGAGTGATAGGTTTCATTAAGTTGTTCATCTCGACTGGAGTAGCATAAATATCAAAGCACTTCGCTGTTCTTCAGATTATATGATCAGTTAATGTACTGACAGCAATTTTAAAAGTAGGCGGCACATCGGTTAATTGATTCTCTGGGTGTTTATGAGAAGTCGTCAAGCATGAATATTGAATCAACGATCCGTTTTGTATACCTATGTAGATATAAACACTAACGTTTGAATAAAAATGAAGTATACATTGTTTACACTTACATCTTAAGTGTCAAACTTACAAAGATTCTAATTTCATATTTTTTTCTAGCTATCCTGGGTATTGATAGTCAGTTGCAATCGAGTAGAAGTACTTCTGACAGCTATATTTGTATCAGGCCTCAGCGGCGCTGTGTTCCTGATAGTTCCAGTGTTCGTCAGTGAGATTTGCGAGGAATCTATACGAGGTGCAATGACTTCAGGGTCCATGATCTTCTACGGGATAGGAATGCTGGTCTCCTACCTCCTCGGAGGGCTTCTGGAGTACCACACGATGACCTACATCTGCTTGACCATGTCAGTTGTGGTGGCTGTGATGTTGAATTTTCTTAAGGAGTCGCCGGCTTGCTTGTTGGCGAAGGGTTTGGAAGAGGTAAGAAGATTTTTTTAGCTTTAAACATTGTACACAACAATGGTTTTAAATATTTTTAATTCTAGCTTGTCAGTTCTAGATTTAAGATCGGCTAATTAATGTTATACTAGTGAAGATTTGGGGGATACCGAACAGAAATATTTGTACCCGAACACTGTAAAATGTGGTAGAAAGGTACGAAATGATTACCAAATAGAGCAATTTGGCTCGCCCCCTATCACATCTTCATCAAAAGTAGGTGCACTAGTTAAACACTTCTGCCTACCCCTTCGGGGATAAAAGGCGTGAGTATGTGTGTGTGTGTCTATGTGACTGTGTATGTCTGTGTGTGTAATTTCATTGTATAGAGAATCCTAATTTTCGTTTAGAAAGGGTAGAAGAACTTCCACCGTTGGGTACATCCAGTAAGACAGACCGGCATATTCCTGCCGAATATTAATGAAATGTCTTATTGGTTCAATTGCACTATACTTGTGTGAACTTTGTGAGCTGGGTTCGATTCCCAGGCGCATAATTCGGTACTTGATTATTTTAATTTAGTACGTTTGTCAATGTCATTTAGCGGAATAAAAAAATTCAACGTCTACGCTATAATGAATAAGTTATAAAAAGGTTTGAAATTTGATGGAAGGGGTAGCAGCCAAATGACAGAAATTGCAAACTGTGACGTCACCGGCCATATCTCTGCGTGCGTGAGAAAGAGATAGCGCGATAACCCCACCAAGGCCCCACTTTTGCCCCCATAATATTTCAAATACGAATAACTGCTTTATTTTCCAACCAATTTTGATGCTGATTTCACAAAAGTGTTTCTTTTTCGCCGGCGAGTATAATAAAGGTCATATCCCAGATTCAGTTGAAGAAATATTAGTCCATTAGTCGCCTTTACTTTATCGATAAGGTGTTTTTATGTAGGTACTATGTTAGGGAATTCAACGTTTCTTGTTGGGCTACATTATATTAAAAATCTAATTCAGTCACATCTCAGTATAATTTTCCTAATTATACCCAATAAATGGCATTCCTTATTTTCATTTATTAGCAGTTATTATTGACGTCATCGAGCGTAAGCAACAACCATGTCCTGCTGATTTTCGGAACTTATTAAGTTAATGCGGAATGAAATTCCCACAAAAAGCAATCGACTCAATCCACCTGTATAATTATGATTGCCTGGTACCTTTGGACAAATTAGATGTTATTTTAAACTCATTTACATTCCAGCAACTTGAACTACTTGTTTGTAATGGAAATTTGGGTAGGTAAGAAAACAATGTATTTGTTATAAAAAAAATAAAATTGCATGAATGACGAGACGAGCATGTCGTTCGCCTGATGGTAAGCGATACGACCACACATAAAAAGATCCAACACCATTGAGTTACAAAGTACTGTGTGGCATTCCACTGCGCTAGTCATCCTGAGACATAAGATGTTAAGTCTCACTATGTCCAGTAGTTACACTGGCTACAATGTCCTTCAAACCGGAACACAACAGTGCATGCACGCTGCTACTTGGCGGTAGAAATAGACATTGCGTTGGTACCCACCCAGACGGACTCAAGTATTACCATATGAGAGACCTACCACCAGTACAAATATTATTGTATAATATAACTTTTCAACATATATTTTGTCCCGGTTAAGACACAGAGACTAACGAAGTAAGATAAGTTCGAGCCTTTATCTCCGTATTTAGTACATCCACTTTTCGCCAAGATTATTTTCGTGTACAAGTTAACTTCAGACGAAGGACTTGCAAGTCTCATTATTCAGTTTTATAAACAAAACTTCTTTCTCAGGAAGCTGCGAAGTCAATTGCCTACTACAGACAAGCAAAAACAGATTCTAAAGAAGTGTTGGAAGAGATGAATATTCTACGAAGAGCTCTACAAGTTGATTTGGACACTCCTGGTAAGATACACTACTCACGACATTTATCCCTGATGGGGTAGGCAGCGGCACAACTAGTGCACCCACTTTCCGTCCCATGATGTGATAGGGGGCGAGCCCGTCGCCAAATAGGGCCCAAATACCAGGACACTGAGCAGATAAACCCAATAGCATTTTGCCCGACCCGGGATTCGAACCCGGGATCTCGGAACGGTAGTCGTACCGCGAAAGCAATATAATTACGCCACCGCGGCAGTCAGCCTTGATAAGACGGTATTAATACCCTGACCAGGCAGATAACAAACCTTGCCATGTTGTGTTTAAATATGAAACAAATTTCTTATACTAACAACTTTAACTTTAACTTTCAAACGAAAAAGCTAAACTCGCCCCGAAAGCAGTCTTTATTTTCCAGGCGGGCTATAATTTATTTATGTTAATTAGTCAATAAATGCCAATTTAGATTTTTTTACCTAATCTAGTAAAATCACAGTTTCATCATTAACAGCACGGTTTTGAACTAGAAGAGCCCTGGTAAAATTCTGGCCGAGAAACATTTTTTTTGGGTATTTGAACTTGATTTGCTCAGAACTGAAACGTCAAAAGAGGTTCATGTCGCGTCCAAGCCAACCACCAAGCCGTCGCGTTGTATAAAAAAGTCCAAGTAAAATCAGTATTTCTTACTCTGTTTGAGATTCATAAAGTCGTTCTGACAGAGTAACAGCGAGATACATACAATTTATGGGGCAAATAATAGATTAACTTTACAGCATGTAATCTAGTACAATATTGTCATTTTTAACAATAATTATATTCTTGTTTTACTACTATTTGAATTTTATGACGTTCCTTTGAGATTGCCGTTATTGTCCAAATGAGAAAGGATATATTTAAAACTAAAATTACAAGTTCTTAGAAAACCCTAAAATAATTTGTTTTGCATACGAAAAAAGGCGGAAATAAGATGTAGTACCTACTGTAATCAATGAAAAAATACTCTAATATCCATTCCTAACAAACACACAGTTGAGCTACATTTTGTAATTTAAAGAAAGAAAAACATTTATTGCCAATTAGTTAGGTGTTAAAAACACAATTTATAATATGAGGTATTTTGAGGTATCTAGATTGTTTTTTTTTACGTATTTGAATCATATTCGCCAAGTTTTACGGATAAATTCCAAATGAGTGACTTGCCTGATGGTATGCTTAAAATAGTGTGATAAGTCGACTCTACAGTGGAGTGTGTTTAGGGTTGACAGTGAAAGAAGCTTGTGCCGGCTGAGCAGAGAGCAGGTACCTTTGACTCGTATAGATATACATATTACGCCTTTATAACTGAAAGGGTAGGCAGAGGTGCTACCAGGGCACTCACTTTTCGCCATGTGTGTTCCGTTCCATGTGATAGGTGGCAAGCCTGTCGCCCTATGGGGCACAGATACTAGTCTTCGGGCTGACACTGAGCAGAAAAAAAAAACAATATCATTTAGTCCGACCCAGGGATCGAACCCGAGACCACAGCATAGCAGTCGTACCGTAATACAACTACATCAAGCAGTCGTACAAAAAAGTGTGTGAATAGACCCTATAACGTAAAATAATGAAAACAAGATTTTTTTATTATTTTCATTATAATATAGATCGTATTCCAAGTTATCGTTTCATGACTGACCCGCTGTTAGGCTGCCCAGCAATTTTGTAATAATGTATTTTTTCAGATGTCACTCCCGAGGAACAGAAGTTAAAACCATTGGACCAGCCCAAGGAGAAATTGTCGACCTATCAGTTTATTAGTAAGTATTTTGTAACTTAATCGCTAATAATATATTCTATCAATCAGCTTATAACAGTTTGGGTATTGAACTTGCGGATATTCGTCTCGCATTTCCAAGGGACTAACCCGCCAAGCTAATTTTACATGTAGGATTAAGAAAACATACCCTTTAACCACATGTTAACACTCAACTAAACCGTATGCTAAGTACCAGGATAGTATAAAATCAAACTTGCAGCCATGCCCGGAACACATAACCGCAAGCTGCGTTATTTTAACTTTAACTAGTTGTTTATTGTCTTGTTTACCGCTATTCCGTACCAGGACTTCATGAATGCCGTATGAATAGTGCGTAAATGCGTGCTTTGATGGCAATTACTTTGATACAACATTAATGTGCAACCACCATTGAGATGTTTTTTATACATCAACTAGCATCAACTTACTGGTGGTAGGTCTCATATGTAAAAGTCCTTCTGGGTGGGTACCACCGCAATGTCTAGTTCTACCGCCAAGCAGCAGTGTGCATGCACTGTTGTGTTCCGGTTTGAAGGACATTGTTACCAGTGTAACTACTGGACATAATGAGACTAACATCTTATGTCGCAGGATGACGAGCGCAGTTGGGTGCCACACAGTACTTATCAAGGTACTGAATGGTGTTACTTCTGTTTATGGGCTGTCGTATCGCTTACCATCAGGCGAACGGCATGCTCGCCTCGTCATTCAATGCAATAAAAAACAAAAAAAACTAGCGGCCCGCCTTGGATTCGCACAGGTAGCAAAGCATAATATTATATGCTGACATTTATTTTTCTGTCGTACAAAATATTTATGAACTATACACATAAACCTTCCTCTTGAATCACTCCGTCCATTGGTGAAAGACGTATGAAAATGCATTTGGTAGTTTTTGAGTTTATCGTGTTCAGACAAACAGATGCGATGGGGGACTTTGTTTTATAATATGTTATGATGTAAGGACATATCCTTAAAATATAAAAATAGCCTGTCCTTCCCTGGATCTCAAACTATCTTCATACTTAATTGATTCCAGTTCCACCTGCAAGTAAATATTTTTCGGGATGAAAGTCCCGGTTTATTTTTTACCGGGATAAGAAGTAGCCTAGGTCCTTCACAGAATCTTAAACTATCTTCCTACCAAATTTAATCGAAATCTGTTCAGTGGTGAGACTGTGACGGCGCCACTCAAGAGAAAAAAAACCGGGATAAAATTCCCGGTTTATTTTTATCGAGATAAAAGTAGCCTAAGTCCTCCTCTGGATCTCAAACTATCTTCATACTTATTTTCTTGCGGTTCTACTCGCAGAAAACGATTTTCCGGGATAAAAGTCTCGGTTTATATTTTCCCGGGATAAGAAGTACCCTAGGTCCGTCCCAGGGTCTTAAACTATCTCCCTACCAAATATTATAGACATCGATTTAGTAGTTTGGCCGTGAAAGCTCCACTCGCGAGAAAATAAAATCCGGGATAAAAGTCCCGGATTGAAGTTCTCCGGGATATAAAGTAGCCTATGTTATTCTGGATCATTCTAATGGTGAAAGAATTTTTGAAATCGGTCCATTAGTTTCGGAGCCTATTCAATGCAACCAAACAATCAAATCTTTCCTCTTTATAATATAACTAGCATTTGCGCGCGGCTCCGTCCGCGTGGAAAAGCCTATAGCACTCAGGAGTAATGTAGCTTCCTATTAGTGAAAGAATTTTCAAAATCGGTCCAGTAGTTCCTGAGATTAGCGCGTTCAAACAAATAAACAAACAAACTCTTCAGCTTTATATAATAAGTAATAGATATAGATTATAGTATTGAAGTATACATGACAACTACAGAATAGCATCCCTTAGCATCTAACTTCTACTAGAGGAAAAGATAGAATCCCCAATTAAATCTATCAATGATTTATACAGTGGGCCAATTCACACGTACCACAACCACAACACATCGCAGCAACAAAAAGTGTTCGAGCTGTGTTGCGTTGAGATGGTGGTTGCGATATTCTTTCTTTTTGCCTGATTATTATCTCTATCCCGATATTTTTATATACCAGGAACACATCAAGGAACTAATGCTTTATAAATTTATTTCAGAAAAGTCCCGCTCAACGCGCCAAGCTCTCTTCGTGTGCCTCGTCGTCATGACAGCGTCGATCTTTCAAGGTTTGGTAGTGATTCAGGTCTACGCCGAGCCATTATTCGAGGAGGCAATCCCCAGCATGTCGGCTACTGTTTGCAGTGTGTTGATGGCAGTGCTGACTATTGTGGCTGGGTTACTGGGGGCGTATCTCACCGAGATGGCTGGGAGACGGGTAAGGACCTTTTGTGTTATGACGATCTGGTACTTTGGTCGATAGATAATTATTTTCCACTGGCAATAAAACCACGTTTTTATTTGTTTACCTTTCACTAACATGATGGAGTGACAGTTCATTCCAGTAACCACTATTGCTTGACGTTGTTTTTCTATAATATACTTCAGTGTTGTATGGACCATAAAAAAGTTAATTTGGTTGATACTCTATTAAATGCATATTGTATTAAAAATGCAGTAAAACTTGCAAAACAACGCATCGCATAATTACGAACTTTCATTTTCTGCTGTGCTGGTTGTTGATGGGATGGTATTAGGGCTTGCATTCGAATATTTGAATAATAAAGCGGTTCGAATATGCGAATACAAAATCTGCGATATTCGAATATTAGATCAATGTCCACAACGCCAAACTCAGAGTTATGACGTGCCCAAAATATAATTTTCAAAGTTCGCGCGGGACGTTACGTTCTTAGATTTTTTTTTTTATGAGTTAAATTAACGGGTATAATGTTTAATGATCACCTCTAGAGCCAAGCGACAGGATTCGTCAAAGCTCGCAAGCGATCGGGAACTCTCGAGCATCAGTGCGACACTGGTGTCTTCGCTCACTCTTTGTCTTGTTTACCATTTGCGACTTGCCTGTGCGCGATAATTTTTTTTTTTTGTCGTCGAGGTTCTAGTCTTTTTTAATGAGTTTTGACTTGTGGTAGGCTTGTTTCTAAAGCACCAACTTTTTTTTGTAGGACTCCGTTTAGTACCTTAGAGAGTCAAATTCCAATTGTTCTTTAGTTTGTAACTAAGATTTTTTTTTTTTTTTTTTTTTTTTTCTCTTTGGCAAGGCGCGATTTGCGCATCTGCCAGTGTCAAAGTTTTTGGAAGTTACATATATAATATTGTTTCTTTGTTATCCTCAGTAGTAGTAGTACTATGTCGAAGTAAAGCAGTGGCTACCTTACCAAGACTTTATCGAGGAGTTTTGGCGGCAACAAAACAAACACTTGACTAGCACAGTTATTTCAATTCACTTCATTTGAGCCCTTTAATAGAACTATATTGGATAATATACCACCATAATTATGCAATATAACACTAAGTATCACCAAAATAATGAATTAAAACAAGAGCACCTCATGACACTACCAAGTTCCCGCCAAAACTCCATTACTAAGATTTCATTTTGATTTAGTTAAATTAGACTCTAAGTAAGACATTGGCAATTAAAAACAATGATTGTTAGAACAGTTTTTATATTTTTTAATTATTCGAATAATTCGAATAATACCCTAAAGGAAGTCGGTTAAAAAGGTCGAATATTCGAATATCAAAAATTTTCGAATATTTGCAAGCCCTAGATGGTATTGTTTATCGAACAAATAAAATTGTCGTTGCAATGTGTTATGGTACCTATAGTTTTTATTTATTTTTTAAATGTAGCGTAAAGCGGATGCATAACTGAGATAAGTGAAGAATGCGTCTACAGTTATCTCAGCATATCTTTTAATGTTAGCACTTTTACTAAAAACGGTACAGCCGTGAGCACTTGATTTCTCGTCAATCAAATTTCACCTTTCTCGAAGGGTAGGTAGACTTTGCGATACTTTCGTGCAATTTGTAACCTATCTGCAATTTTTTTACAGCCTTTGATAATATACGGGTCTTTCGCCTCCTGTCTCACTTGCATTCTACTGGGAACCCAACTCCACTTCCACTGGGGTCCTAACTGGTTGACAGCGGTCGTGATATACCTCTTCGCTGTAGTGTACACTTTCGGGGCTGGCACAGTGCCGTTAGTTACCATCGCTGAAGTGTTTCTGCCTGAGGTGAGTCCTCTTGCTAGGCTATGATATCCTGGTCCTCGGGTAATAATAGCTTATTGATTTTAAATTCGATATTTCGGAATTTGAGGTTCGGGTAGGTCTCGGGTTCGATCCCTGGGTCGGGCAAAGTGATATTGGATTTTTTATTCAGTATCAGATATGGCGATACCTACACACTATGGGACAGAATACGCACGGCGAAAAGTGGGTGCATTAGTTGTACCTCTGCCTATCCCTACGGGGATAAAAGGCGTGAGCGTGTGTGTATAGTTGGTTGTTTTGGTAAGCGTAAAAGTGAACAAGTAGAGTTCGTTTATTTTAAGTTTTCATCTGAATAACTAACTGAGCTATCTTTGATTCTCGTATTGAGGACAATAGCTGATAATAAATAGCAGGAAATGTAATGAAAGTTACAAAGACCACATAATTATAGTTAAACGAAATTCGATCTTAATAAAAGGACAAAAGATTGAAAAAAGACGACTTTTAAATCTCCAGTCGTACTATCCCCAACGGATTATGAGTGCGAATGTAGAGTAAAACATTCCTATCAGTTCAAAAAGTAAAATGGACAACTACCCTCAACCGTGAATAAACTATGTAACTTCATTTTAAATTCCAGGTAAAGAGTTTCGTCTCGATGTTGGTGATGGAATGGGCGTGGCTGTGTAACTCAGTCATTCTGTTTATTTTCAACCCACTACTTCACGCTATCGGTCTTGGGCCAGTCTTCTACATATTTGCGGTAGTTGGTCTTCTAACAGGTATATTCTGCATTATTTATATGCCTGAGACTAAAGGTGTACCTGTAGACGCTATCCAGGCGTTGTTTATTAACAGAAGAAAAGGGCGGGAATATTAATTTTTTTGGTTATTTTTTGTGAAATAATTTTGTTATGTTGAAGGTTGGTAGACTTGTAGAACTTTTTAATGTTGATAAGTTCTATAATCTATGTAACGAACAGGTAACCAAAGAATGTATTTTTTTATTTTAACTACGCAAAGGAACAATATAATCGTGCAAATTAGTTTAATATTATTTGAATTATCAGAACACGAATTTAGTTTTTCGATTGTTGTAACTTGTGTAAACGTTGTCACACAACTACTTCATGTTAACTAATTTACTTTAGGTATATTTTAAGTTTTCAAACTATAATACCACTTAAACCAAGGATCGATTCTTTTACCAGATAATACAACTTAACTGTACACTGGATTGTATAGACACTAGATTTTTTTATGTTACATTAATTATTATCTGGGCATCATTTTCGATCCTTTTTACCCACAAAATTCTATTTATCGGTTTTAAGGTACTTTTTTTGTAGATTCATGAAATAATGCCTTACTCGCTGGGTCATAAAATATCTCTATAAAAGTAATGCCATTGCTCCGTTGCCGCGTGAAAGAAGACTCGACCAACGGGAGAGGTACCGCTCTGGAGCGTTGTCTTGACATAGTAGATATGAGTATCCTGGTTCCTTCTGAACCAACTCATTATAGTTCAACTGTCGACCACCGACCCGACATACTCGACATAGCGCTAGTAAGGAACGTAAGCCTTCGCGTGCGTTCCTTGCAGGTGCTACAAGAGTTAGACTCTGACCACAGACCTGTGATCCTAGATCTAGTTCCCCAAAACGGCCCATCAAACACAGGTCCTAACGTTCCGATGAAGGTGAAAACGAATTGGCGCCTCCTAGGCACCAAGCTCGCGGACACCTCATCTACAGATCTTTCCGCGATTCCGACCAACATCGTGACTCCTGAGGAAACGACTGGCGCGATACGCTCCTTCACCAACCACCTTCAAAACGTCTTGAGCGAAAGCTCCGAGAAGGTGCCAGAGACTGTTCACAGTCAATGGCAAATTCCCGACGACGTGCGGTGGGTGGTGAGGAGGCGTAACGCTATGCTCAGAGCTTGCGCGACGAGCCCCACCCCGGAACGACGACGTCTTGCGCGCTTCCTTCAACGTGAGGTTAGACGTCGCATAAAAGAGGTCGTCGATTCGAGATGGGAAACTCGCTTAGCCGAACTCGACCCGACACACCAGGCCTTCTGGCAGCTGTGTCGTTCCTTCAGGAGAAACGATGTGACCTCTATGCCTCCGCTCAATCGTCCGAATCAACGCCCGGCGTTTGACGACGACGAGAAAGCGGAACTGTTGGCCGACAGTCTGGAGTCTCAATGTTCCCTCTCAACAATACCTATAGACCACGACCATCTTGTTGCGGTTAATTCACTCGTCGAAAGTAGGAACGCGGTCCGGCCACCGCCGAACTCGATTTCGCGAGCGATAAACGATACCGATACCGCCAACGTCGTCGACCCGGTCGTCGACCCGCCGCCGCCCGATCCCCTTGCACCGGTGACGATCGAAGAAGTCATCGCTCTGATCAAGGCGCTCAAAAGACGAAAAGCCCCCGGGGGCGACAGGATCCCTACCCGTATGATTAAGATGCTTCCGGAGCATCTGGTCCTAACGCTCACCGCGATATTCAATGCTGCTTTTCAAAACTGCCTCTTCCCAGAGGTCTGGAAGGAGGCAGTTGTGATAGGTATACATAAGCCGGGAAAACCCGCATCCGAACCGTCCTCTTATAGGCCAATCAGTCTGCTCAGTACTCTGGGCAAAATTTACGAGCGGATCGTCCTCGACCGCCTCAAAATAGTCGCTCACAACAACAATCTGATCCCTCCCGAACAGTTTGGTTTTCGTGCTAGGCACAGTTGCGTAAATCAGGTGCTCCGCATCACGGAGCACGTTTACGACAAATTCAAGATAGGCATGCCCACCGGTGCTCTCTTCTTCGATATTGAAAAAGCATTCGACAGGGTGTGGCACAACGGCTTGCTTTACAAGCTGTACACTCTCAACGTGCCCACTCAACTCGTGCACATCATACGAGATTTTTTGTCGAATCGCGGTTTCAAATATCGCGTGGAGGGTACTCTCTCTTCCCGTCACGCCATCACGGCTGGAGTCCCGCAAGGCTCCGCCCTCTCACCTTTTCTTTTCTCGCTGTACACCAGCGATATCCCTAAACCGAAAAACGCCCATTTGGCGCTCTTTGCCGATGACACCGCAATCTACGCCTCACGTAGAGACCCCGACAATGTGGTGCGCACTTTGCAGGCCGCCGCCGACAAGCTCAGTGAGTGGTTCCGCAAATGGCGAATCACCGTCAATCCCACAAAGAGCCAGGCTATCCTGTTCACTTTGAAAAGGAGAGTCCATGTGCCTCACAACTCAGTCCGCATGTCCAACCAGGTAATCCCCTGGACGGACAAAGCCAAATATTTAGGAGTGACCCTTGATCAGAAGTTGACCTTCATCCCACACGTAAATGCGGTACGTGCGCGAGCCGCATTCGCGATGAGCCAACTGCATTGGCTCATAAATAGGAAAAGCAAAATGTCCATCCGCAACAAGATTAGGATCTTTACCACGTGTATTAGACCGATCATGACATACGCGTCGCCCGTGTTCGCCCATATACCGCCTGCTCGTCTTAAGCGTATGCAGGTATTGCAAAACATTTTTCTTCGACACGCTCTTGGTGCCCCGTGGTACGTTCGCAATCGCAACCTCCACGTGGATACTAACATGCCGACCATCAGGCATTTCATGCAAATGACCAGCAAACGCTACTTCGACCGGGCGGTTAAACACCCAAATACGTTAGTCCGCAAAGCGTCAATATACACTCCATTCGACCGCGCCAAATGGAGACGGCCGCGTTCAGTCCTAACCGATCCAGAGGACGATATCACTCTGGCCATTCGCAGTAAGAACGAGTTCCTAAAACTCCTACACTCCACACGACCGCAGTTCCGTCCTCGCCGCCGAGGACCTCGCCGCGTTCCCCGTCGCCCTCCCGACCCTCCTAACAGTTCCGGCCCGCGTGCCGACGAAATAAATGGATAGGATTAGGTTAAACACCAACCTTCCCCACTAATCGTTGATGTCTCATCCTCTCCCAGTGACCGTCCTGAGCCGAGGTTCGTAACCCGTTAGTGGGTTGCCCTCAGCATGGTTACTCAAATCAAGGGTTGCGAGCGCCTAAAGCGTTCACCCGAAAGTCCGGTGTGGCCAGAAAAGCCGACTCGCGTCAGGCTACTGGCCGGTAGGGCCAAAACAAAAAAAAAAAAAAAAAAAGCGTGAAAGAAGGACAAACCAACAAACACACTTTCATAATATTCTTGTTAACACCAAAAAGTTTTTACCTGTCAGTATTAATATTAATAATTTTAAGAGATATCGTAAATAGCGTAATAAAACCATATTATTATGACGCCTTATAATATTTATTGTTGGCAACACTACCGAATGAATAAAATTACAATTACATTTTGTTTTTACACATTAGGCGTAAAGGCATCTTGACATATTTCCTTTGTGTGTGAACTTTTTAATTTAAAGAAATGAACATTGGCACTTTTGCGTGCACCAGTGTCGTAGAAGATTATTTCTCTTTCTCTTTTGAGAGAGAGTAGAAAACAAGATAATTAAGGTAGCGTTTAGTTGTTAATTCATCAAAAATGTAAATAAAATGTTTTATGTTAATTAATTTATAAGTGTGATAAAAAAATGATTCCAATAAAAGTGTTTTATTTAGTACAGCTCACGCTTAGCCCCCGTGAATGACTTTGCCCGTTGATGAATGACGTTGAATAGAAGCCTACTGTGTACTTTTTCGGAATAAAAATTAGCCTATACCAACCTGTATATCTAAGACTAGCATTGCGCGCGGCTCCGCCCGCGTGGAAAAGTTTTTCCGGGATAAAAAGTAGCCTATAACACTCAGGAGTAATGTAGCTTTCTATTAGTGAAAGAATTTTCGAAAATCGGTCCAGTAGTTCCTGAGATTAGCGTGGTCGAACAAACAAACTCTTCAGCTTTATAATATTAGTATAGATTTTGCACTCAGAGCTGAATACACCAGACCTACTATCATTACTTTCTTTCTCGCAAACCCAATATATTTTCGCTGCAGATGTATAGGAATAACACCTCTTACTATAACCCATCATCCGAATGTACAGGTTGTAAAACTTAAACAAAGGAAAGGTATAATGATGTAGCTGTCAATCATGTTGACATTGACATTTTCGGACACAAATATGCTTTTTAATAATATAAAAAAAATCAATCTTTTTAATATAACTTTATAAACATTACTTCAGATGTATTTTATTTTTAGTATTTTTATGTATTGCAATGTTATTTTTATATGTATGGATAATAAGGTTATTGTTTAGAGCAATATTTCACGTTTGTTTTATAAGTATTTAACATCAACTTGTTGTGGTACACACAATTTAATAAATAAATAAAATACTTCCGAGGCGTAGTTGTATTGCATGCGCGGTATGACTACAGCTCTCAGGTCCGGGGTTTGAATCCCGCGTCCGGCAAAGTAGTATTAATTTTTTCTACTCAGTATCAGCCTGGAGTATGGAACTTGTGCCCGATATGGCGATAATCTCGCCACCTGTCACATCATGGGACGGAACACACTTGGTGAAAAGTGGGTGTCCTGGTCGCACGTCGCCTACCACTTTGGGAATAAATGGCGTTATGTGTTTATGCCTATATTAATTTAAGATATAGTCTGTCAGTGTGCCGAACATCGAAATGCTTTCAACGGTTTCTACGTTCTAACAAACAGCTTCACAAACTTTCGAATTTATCAGTAAGATATGTTTTGAGTAAATTTTCACCATAATACCCGCATGCGCCCGCAGTACAAAGCCCGTGCCTTGTTTTATGGTAATGCTCGCGATGGTGTTTGATAAATGGCGTGTCACACAATTTGCCCCGGGTCACCGAATAAATATTGAAAACTGACAGGCTTTTGTGGAGTTTGTATATAACATCATCATCATCAGCCCTGTATTATATATTGCCCACTGCTGAGCACAGGCCTCCTCTACTACTGAGAGGGGTTAGGCCTTAGTCCACCACGCTGGCCTAGTGCGGGTTGGCAGACTTCACATACCCTCGAGATTCTTATGGAGAATTCTCAGGTATGTAGGTTTCCTCACGATGTTTTCCTTCACCGTTAAAGCGAACGATAATTGATAAATAATACACACGTAACTTCGAAAATTCAGAGGTGTGTGCCTTGGGTTTTGAACCTGCGGACATTGTCTCGGCAGACCGTTCCATTCCCAACTTGGCTATCGTCGCGCGTGTATATAACATACACAAAATAATATAATATTATGTAAGCTCACGCCTTTATTCTTGAAGGGATGGTCAGGCGCGTTTCTATTTTTTACACGCTTTATATTAGCTTCACTTGTATGTTTGTATGTATGTTTGTAACTCTGCGACTCCGACTCCGAGCCCTTTAGACGCGATTTTGACCCACTTTAAACGGTCAGATTTTATTCAAACTTTGTAGGTTTGTCGAGGACCGATAACAATACACTAATTTGATAAGATTATGCCATTATATAATTTGCAAAAAGAGATTTTTGACAATTTATATATTTTTTAGTGACATTTGTTGGACAATAGTATAACAGAACTAAAAAATTATAAATAAATAATAGTTTAAAAAAAACTAAAAAAACACGCTTTATAGGAAATCCAACTAAAAAATAGAAAATAAATTTGAATTAAGGATAGTGTAAATAAGAAAAAAATGTATTTTATTGTAAAAAAAGCGTGGGGTGCATGGTGACAATAGTTATAAATATTTTATTGACAGATAATATGAGTAGAATTATTATATATCATTTTGATAATATCTTAAAAAGCACCCCATGCTTTTTTTACAATAAAATATATTTTTTTCTTATTCACACTATTCTTAATTCTTTCTATTTTTTAGTTAGATTTTCTATAAAGCGAGTTTTTTAGTTTTTTTAAACCATTATTTATTTTTTATTTTGATGTACCCAGTGTCACTCTCACGACTAAGACGAATCTATTGATACCACTCACATAAAAAAACGACAAGCGGTTTAGCCTGTAGGCCGTGTCAAAAAAATATCAATCAATCAATCAAAAAAATATACAAACATATAAATATACAAACATACATACATACATACACTCGAAAAACATAACCCTCCTCCTTTCGCAGTCGGGTAAATATTGTATCGATCATTGTAGCTCTCCTACATACAATGTTAGGCCGAAAGCAGGACCACTGTCTACTTTGTACTAGGATGGCTACTAGGACGGATGCTATAGTGTGTAAATTGTATTTATTTTTAAATAATGAAGAATATGGCGATAGGTTTGCCTCCTATCATATCATGGGACGGAATACGTACGGCGAAAAGTGGGTTCACTAGTTACGCACCTGCTTAACCCTTCGGGGATAAATAGCGTATGTAATATTAACACTGCTAACGAAATCACAGGTCAATCCATCCTTTCTACGTGCAACACCTGAATGATTGTCTATCATTAAATTCCCGAGTGGTGACTCATTGAAGAATTGTTTAACCTTATCCCATCCTCTGCTCATCCGCTTGCGAAATCACAGCTTTGTGGTCTCTTCCATCCCGGCTCAGTAATTCATTTTTCTGGCGCACCATTAACCTGTGGAACAGTGTCAGCATACATGTTGCTTTCCTATAGCTTGGAGTCCTTCAATCACAGTGTGAAGAAGTAATTAAGCAGGGTGGCATAACTGTGCACTATTCGGGATGTTTATCTCTTGTCGTCGCTTGTCGAGATGTTTTTGGGCATCTCTTCACTTACCCAGGTGCAGTGAGGCCACTTTGCCTAGTTGTCGATAAATAAAATGTAGTCGTATGCTATTTTGGAGCAACAATTATTATTATCTGTAATCAAAGAATATTTTGTGATCGTAACGTTAAAGAGGGGCAGGATAGTGGATTCTAAAGAGATTTCCCTCATTAAAAGTCTTCCAATGGAAATATTTGCCGCTCAGAATCCCCACTAAAATAAGTAGCCCATAACACTAAAACTACTAGGGCAACATAGAACGCGCGGATGTTATCTCACGAGTTTATGTTCGACCTCCTTCCAATACTTGCTAAGCGGCCAACAATGGATCTACAACGCCTATAGCGTATTCCATTGACCCATTATCCTAGTTGCCTTGAGGGAACGAAATGGAATGATAATTTGGGTTGCCAAAATGATATTAATGGAATTACAGATTTCTCAATGCTTGACCAAGTCAGTCGATCAATGGAGGATATTTTTACACTGATCTGGTTTTTTTCATCACTTACTCATTAATGAAGACATGAGCATATTGGCTAAAGACGATTGTCTTTCATAATATCAAAACCAACTACAATTTAAAAGTTAAATCTTATAAGTCACAACGACCAGTAATCGCATTGAATACAATGTCGTTTAAACACCTATATTTGATGACAAGCAGTAGAGAGCGAGCAACATTAACGTTTCAATTAGAACACTGAAGCCATCAATTAAATTGAAATACGAATCCTGGGTGATATTGTTACTGTTTATGAAGTCCTGGTATTCATCACCAAGAGAGCTGCCTACTTGTTTAGCCAATAAAATGGCTGCTAGCCAATTTTATATTTATTGGCTGTACATAGATAGGACCTAGTTGGGATCCAGAAACAGACAAGACTCAGAGGTTATGACATGAAATCTAAGTGACATTTGAAATCTCTCCACCGTTTATAAGTTCTTTAACAGTTATGCAGCGCGTATGATCAAACATGAAGACGTATGTACCCCGGACCCCGGCAAGTTTACTTTGCATGCGAGCAAACACACTTTATTGCATCGTATAAATGAGGTAAAGTTGGCTTGTGAATGTGTAATGAATTTCAAATTAGTATTTTCTGACATGATAGCAACCGATGCAGGTAAAGTCTTCTTTGAATTTTTTTGAGCAAGATGCTCGCTTGAAGGCACGCGACACTTCTCTTAAACAGTAGCAAGGCCAGTCGAAATCTGAATAACAAAGATTTGCGTGGATGTTATGTTTCATACATATTTACCAGTACCACGCCTCTATCCTATACGGGTAGGCAGAGACTATGTTTGACTTTGTTTGATTCTAGCATACTTCTTTCGCTTCCTCTAGCTTCATCAATCATTTCTTATACATTCCCGCCGGTTCAGGGTACTTTTGACCTGGGCTTTACCAAGAATTTTAGATATCGGATATTCGAAAGATCGGTGGGTCGACCTCTAGTCTTATATACCCTATTTGTCAGTCTCTTAGCATCCATCCTCTCCAAATGCCCAAACCAATTTAGTATATCCATCTCAATTTTGGTCACTCCATAGATGTTCATCATCATAGTTATCCGCACTCTATCATTCACAGTCAATCCAAACATGCGTTTTAGTTTCACATTGCTCAGTATTATCTTCAAATCGGAACGTTGCAGTACGTTTAATCATCCAATTTTGTGCTAGTACACTTTCTCAAGATAAAACGCCAATTTTTCATACTTTACCAAGTAGGTGCGATGGTTTCGGATATGTACAAAGGAAACAGAAGATAATTCTTATTGTCTACTTTAGTTGTAAGTTGCATGTTGCTGACAAACGACGAGCAAGCGACTTTTTTAGAACCTTAAGGTGGTCGAGAATACACTTTTCTGACTGTACAGTCAGCAGCATAAATATCCGTACAAAATCAAAATTTCAAATCGCCTATATACTTATTAAGTTAAACTGAAATATTTTTTTCTTCGTTTGAAGTAAAGTAAATATCTTTTATTTTATTTTTGTGAAGAGAAAAACAAGATTAGTAAGAACACAAAAGTATGAAGGCAATTTGAAATTTTGAATTTGTTCATCTACTTATGCTGCTGACTGTACATACTGCAGCTAAGAGGCAGAAATAGACACTGCGGTTGACCAAATCAGACGGACCCTTGCATACGAGAGACCTACCACCTAGCAGTTCTACATTGACTCGATATTGTTTCTCCTCTCTGCTAACAAACAACATTTCCCTGCACTAAGAAATCTTTACTGACGAGGCGTTATATCTAGCGGCAATAAACTACTCAATTGCTTTGAAGACGATCTTTATAGTCCAGCTCATATAATTGTAAAACGGAAAGTAAGGAGGGAGGGTTTCTATGTAATTACAATATACCGTTTGTCTATACTAATATACTAAGATTGTAAAGTTTGTTTATAATTATGGATTTAGGGGTAATCATGGAGACAACTGATCCAATGCTAATAATGACGTAATAGGAAGGTATAGGTCAAATAGGAGAGTGCAAGCACTGTTGTGTTCCGTTTTGACATTGTAGCCAGCGCAATTACTGGGCATTATGAGACTTGACATCTTGTGCCTCGGATTGACGAGCGCAGTATTTTGTAATTAAACGTTCTGTATGGTGTTGCTACTGTTTATGGAAGGTCGTATCGCTTACCATCAGGCGCGCGGCATGCTCGTCTCGTCATTTAACCGCAATAAAAAAAATAACATAAGTAATAGAACTCAGGAAAGGACACATAGCGCGGTATAAATAAATCAATATCAAGTTTGAGTAAAATCTAAAGAAGACACTTCATGTATTGTACTATTTAATAAACCAAGCTTAAGCTGTCATTGAAGAGCTTGTTCTCGACTGAGTAAGCGCTGTTACATAAACAAAACTCAGCTGTCAAAATCCATCACACATTGTAACTTAAGATGTCATTTGACTGATGTTAATGTGGGTTTATTAAATAGGAACTATCTTAAGATGCCGATCTTAATTTGACAGCGTCTCAGCTGATATCGCACTTCAAAGCGAAATTGAGCTGCATTTATTAATACCGCCCTCAGAGGCTTTAGCCAATATGTCTTTCAGCTATATTAACTGTTATATAAAACAAAAACAAATATGGGAATAACATATCGCAACGATAAGTCCTTCGCCAGGACATGCCATTCCCATACATAAAGTTAGCGTTAACAATCGTAGAAAGGCGTCGTGGAAACGGTCCCAGGTGTTCTATGTTTATTTTTGCTAAGATAAGCTATAATTATAGTTACAAATGTAATATCTATACTAATATTATAAAGAGGAAACATATGTATGTTTGTAGCGAATAAACTCAAAAACTACTGGATCGATTTAAAAAATTCTTTCACCAATATAAAGCTACATTATCAGCGAGTAACATCAGCTACTTTTTATCCCGGGGAAATATAATGTGGGACTTTTATCACTGAAAAACTAATTCACGCGGGTGGAGCCTCAAGCAAAAGTCTAGCTTAATTATAAAATTGCTAAATATTCTTTACCGATTTTGATCAAATTTTGCATTGACTAACCTTAACTGCGGACAAAGGATTTCATCGTTCAAAAGAAATTTCATTTGATTTAGAAGAGATTTCCGGAGACTTAAACTTATCTCCTTTCTCTCTCGTTATTGTCGTCTCTTCTTCGGGGATAAAGACGAACAGTTATTTTAATGATTTTTTTTAATCCTTCGTCAACTTAATCGGGTCTTATAGAAGCCGAGTCGCGAGATACAACTAGTATGCAATAAAATGAAAAGTAAAGATACGAAACTTATGGCCGTAATAACCATTTAAAACGCGTGAAAACTGGAGTTGTTCGGAAAATTTGACTTTCTACGCAATTAGTTGACGAACTATCGTATACTGTCAGTAGACGGATGGCTGCAATATACAATTTCTACAATAGGGTAGATGACTACTTTTTTTTAAACACCTTTATAAAAAAATTTAGTTATCCTAAATCTAGCGGAAAAAGAATTTTAAAATTCCAAGCAATAATAAATGAGTTATAAAGATTTGAAGTTTGGTGGAAGGGGCATCTGTCAGATAACGGAAACAGCAGAATGTGACGTCACTCAGTGTCGCCAGCCATAAAGGCGCATGCGTGAGAAAAAGACAGCGCGTTATCCCCACTACGCCCCCATTTTAGCTCACAACAATATTTCAAATATGAATAACTGCTTTGTTTTTCAACCAATTTTGATGCTGATTTCACAGAAGAATTTATTTTTCGTATTAATTTCTGTTACAAATAAAATAATGTACCAAATCAAACATAGGAAACTACCCTGTTATATCAGCCCTCTTTGAGACAATTCCCACTACTGGGAACGGGATTAAATACATCATGCTAACCTAGTGATAGTATGGTATGGTTTAAGTAGATGCGAAAGTCCATCTGTATGTCTGAATGCCTTGTAAATTTGAGACTTTTTTAATTCGTGGTTATTTTGACATTGCGGTAATAAATTAAATCACATACTCGTCTTTGCCTCTCTTAACATTATGCCAAAAATCATCCATGAAAAATGAATATTTTACCAAAAATCTCAGTTTTACTTTCCTGATTTCCTAGTCATTTTGTAGTTTAGTGCGAATATGGTGTGTGCGTGAGTGTTTTAGTGTAATGGTGCCGCTGCAACAAATCCTCTTAGACTAGTAGTAATAATCATAATCATAATCCCTTCCTAGCCGATTTCGGCCACGGCGGCCAATCTCAACGGAGATCAACTAGGTGCGCAGGAGATATTATAGTGCACAAGTGTGTGCGCAATACACAAGTGCACTCACTATTCCTTCACTCTCATAGTCCAGTGAGACGGCAATCCGACATGACCGGAGAGAGATCAGGCGCAGGACCAACGGCTTTACGTGCTTTCCGAGGCACGGGGGTATCACACCGCCAACTTCCTGACTCCGAGCTGCGACTGAGTAATTTTTAAGATTGAAAAACCCAATCATAATGTTTTTGGCCCGACCCAGGATTCGAACCCAGGACCTCAGCGCGCAAATCGTACTCGTAATGCGTACGCAATACAACTACGCCACCGAGGCAGTCAAGACTAGTAGTAGTGGCATCACGGGATGTAAACTGAAGGTTACTTTTTATTGATCTTATACTTATTTTGTTCGAAACTTACACTTTTTTATTATACATCTAGGGTTAAAATAACTTAATCACAACTTAATAACTTATTCGTGAACGGATGCTACTTGCGTGGACTGGTCTGCTCTGTTTGATGGTTGACTCTATTGTTTACTTAAAATTAAACCTGTAACTGGTTATTTGACTTAGGTACTCTCCGTTAATTTTCGCATTTAATATCCATCTTTGAAATTGAATTTATATTGTTACTTGCAATTTTTATTTTGTTTTTAATATATATATATAAAAAAAGAAATATAACAATAAAAGACCTACGCTGAGTTTATTGATGCTTCTTCTCAGGTCAGAGGGCTTTTCCGAAGCACTGGTAGAATCTTTAGATGATAAAAACATTGTAAAAAATGACGTGTTAAAGTGCCTTTAGGGGCCTAATTACTGAATAAATGATTTGAATTTGAACTAATGGAAAGTGTTGTTTTCAAGGAGGTAACTGTGTGGTTTCTTTTTAACGCAATGTCAAAGTAACCATGGGTTTTTAATTTTGCCTAGTTATTGTTGATTAGTTAAGCAATTTATGTCGGTTTCATAGTAGTTGTATAAAAACGAAATAACTATTGACAGCTTGTTGCCGCCATTTTGTGTCATGTGTCTGGCGTAACATGTTGACAGTGTCTGACGCTTTAGTTAGAGTAAAATACAATACTTATTTGCAATTCCTTAAAAGCACCACTGAAATAAATCCTACCATTTAAGATAAATGTTCTACTAAAACAAAATACTTCCTCAACACGTCTGCTACTCTGGTACATATCCGCTACACCATACATATTCGGTTTAGTTTAATTGGATTTGCTAAGTTTAACCGCCCATAGACAAGTTAAACGGAGCTCGGTTAACTGAAATAGTTCAGTTTACTATTAGTTAAAGTTAAGATTAAACATTTTGAATCAAAGCGTTCCCCGCTCGCATTATTCAGTAACTTTGCTGAGGGCATTTAACGGTTAAGGCTTGTGTTGGCAAATTGGAAAAGGAATGATATTATCTTATCTAGATTTTAGACCTTTTATTATTCATTCACACGATTTACATATTATCTACTACATTTTGAACCTTAGTATCAGGAAATTTTAGTAAACGCGTAATTTTTATACGGGTCTAGCAACCGTATGTATACATGGTGAAAAACCCACCACATTGTCAGGTTCCAACATGAAGCGTACCAGGGGTCAGCCGATGTTCAGTCGGATGAGTATGCAATATATTTAATAAAAAATCCATGTTAAGTACTATCTCAGAATTTTTCGAATAATTTGGTTGAGTCGAGGTGGAGTATTTTTAAACAAAAACCTTTTTCGTAAGTTCTATTTTGATAATAAACTTGTTTTTTGAATTATGCAGGCTGCCTCATAGCGTATTTCGGTTAAGAGCCTTGAGGTGTAGAGGTCAATTCCCAGGGCGTAATTTCGTCTATTTCGACTTCAAAAACACTCAAGTTGTCTGGGATTGGAATGCGCTCTATATAGTGGTCTGTACCTAACCGTCTGAACATAAAGACTTAGGTAAGTCACGATTTAAGAAAAATGTAACCGTCCCATATAATATTTGAACTAGTTGCTCTTGTCTTGGGTCGTGGCCAGCGGTGTTTCCCTGCGCACACGCATCTAAACACGACCTCCACGGAATGTCAATCACGCGCAGAGCTCAAGATATTAATGTTATTAGATGTATCATGTATGCGCGCATTTACGCTCGATTCGGTATTAAGTTTTATTTCATTAGACAAAGAGACGTATATCTTTTGCCTAAAAATTCCATACCTGACAACTGATAAAGTATGATAAGATTTATCAGGCTATTCCAGACTCCAGGATGACATTGAGTATACCCAGCATTTTACTTAAGGGATAGTGGTAGATTCGTGACGATGTAAAAGAACTCTGAAAAAAGAAAATTTAAATGAAGATTATTTTGATTTGACTTGACTTGAATCGAAGCCTAGACCTCAGCATATACAGGGTCATTTTGACATTGCGTTAATAAATGAAATCACATACTTATCTCATCAAAAATAACGCTTTCCATTAAGTTATTTTAACCATAGACGAAAAATAAAAAAGTGTACGTTTCGAACAAAATAAATATCAATAAAAAGTAACTTTAAGTTTACACGCCCTAATGCCACTACTACTGCTCTAAGATAATTCGTCGCAGCGGCAACATTATACTTTAATTCAGAAATACACTTTCGCACACCCCATATTCGCACTAAACTACGAAATTATCAAAAAATTTGAAAACTACAACCGGGATTTTTGGCTTATTGCCAAATTTTTTGGTTTATTATATTTTTGGTTATTCGTTATTCATGGATGATTTTTGGCAAGATGTTAGAAGAGGTAAAGACGAATATGTGGTTTCATTTAGTAATGCAATGTAAAAATGACCCTGTATAGCGTAAGCTACAACTACGGCATTGCAATCAAGACGTGTTGTAAACAGAATCCTAGAATTCTTTGTTGTAAGGCCTTGTAATATAGTTGAATGGAAAGCGATAATTGTAATTCTACTAGGTATGCGTGGTGTTAACGAGCGCGACAACACTTGGGGACGACCAGGCTTCCATAATACGCGAGTGAAATTGCACGATTGTTACTTTTTATACAGGTAATAAGATAGGCGAGTCACTCGCCTAGAGTGATGCGACTGTCTATAAACAGTACAACACTTCACTTGCCCTTTCTAATGTTGAGTCTCCTTAATATTTTTAAAAAATATTATGCAGTATGGATTTTTAATGACTAAATTAGATGCTTGACGTCAACCCAGATCAGATCCTGGACAAATTTTGTTAGTAAAACAAACTACAAACCTGTGAAGTGGACTAGGATTCTAAAACAAGGCAACTACACCCTCATTTTCTCTATATTACACGACAGCTGTATAGGACACACACACACACTCACGCCATTAATCCCCAGAGGCGTAGGCAGAGGCGCAACTAGTGCACCCCACACACAGATAGGTATGTATAGGAATACACAGCTAATTCTCTACGTCAGGTATTGTGTCTGCCAGACCACCAGCCCGGAGCCGACTGTTAGTAGATAAATCAGCCGCACCACTTGCCTTTGATACGTATCTTTAAATTATACCCGTGTACCTGTCAACAGGTCAGTGTACAATATATTATAAACTTATCCGTTATGACAATACTGATTGGCATTATTATATCCGCGCAGATGACTGCCATGTTAAGTTACTATAATTAACTTAGCAAGAAATAAAATGATAGGTGATTTTAGTTATGACTGCGTTGCCCCAGTAAATAAAAACGGGAACGTTCTGACACACGAATTAAAAAGAAACTTATCATTTCGGACAATGTTGCAAGCGATTTAGACACCGATTATGTTCAGTCTATAAATCAACGTTAATCATCAATAAACACCGGCTGGTATTTTAATTAATAGAAGCTGCGGGCTACGTGAACCCAAAAAGCGAAAAAAAACCTACGCATCACGACCAAGTACCAGGGGCGCATAACAACGCAGCAACTCTCGAAAAACACTCGGTACCCGAGTCGTCAATTCGAAAACGTAGAAAACGGCGAGCACATAGGCTGCGTCTGACTCCTCATTAACCCAGAAAGTGCTGGCCGTCGACTCGCGGCTTAAACCAGTGAAAGACGATGAAAACTAGTATTTGAGATATATTAGCCGGTGGTACCTGATGGCAAGCTCAGTTGCGTCGCGAACGCGGACTACGACGGCCGCTTTAGCGTATCAAAGTCACGTTGACAACTTCTTGAAATCTGTTCGATAGATTCCATTTTTTTTTCATAGTGCTAGTGTTCGGCTGTGGCGAAGGTTTCGGGATTGTTTTGAGTAAGTTATATTGGATATTTTAAATATTTTTTTATTTTATTTATTTGGGAAATAATTGTCAACAATTATAAGGCTTTTTTAAAAGAAGTAAAAATTAAAAGAAAAGTAAGTAACAAATATTAGATATAAATTGGAAACCAAAACAGCTTAAAGTTTTCGGAGAACTTTTCGCGTTGACTTAAAGGTTTTTTTCCTCACTTTTTTTACGTACTTTTTAGATTAATTAACCAGGCAGTTATAAAATCCAAGATAGTTAAAAGCTGACATCTCACGCTGAGCCTCAACCGTGACCGCGCACTGATGATATGTCATTCATTGCATTTATATTCATAGAAATAACATTACAACCTATTTATTACATCGATAGAAAATTTAAATCGATTTTCTAATCGGTATGGGTGGAATATTTTTAACTAAAGGCCGATTATAATCGATTTCAAGCCTTTACTTCACTTTGCATTTTATTAGAAATGAATTATGGTACAAAATAAAAATAATTTTACTAGCTAAATGTGTGCGTCGAAATCTTTTCAACTACGATCTTTAAAACTTTTAAGGATATGATATATTAAGCTTTTATAGTAAGTTAATTCAATAATATGACATTAATAAAGAAAAGGTGTAATATTTTCGAGGGCCGTAGTTTTGTTAATTTAAGTTCCCATTTAAAGTTACATTAATTCCCAGATGACTTGCGTCGCTGCGTGCATTTGAAAGCATTAGTTCTTAAGCCGCTAATAACTGTTATTACCGAATCCAGTCGTAAAACCAAGTAACTGTTATAACTTGAAAAATTTTCCCAACCGCCAAACTTGAGTAGCGTGTTAAATGGTGTTAAATCTGAGTAAAACTACGATTCGAAATTTAAAATGCTGTCACTTTGATTGAAATGAAAAATGTGACTGACACCATGTATTTTGAATTTAGAATTCAGTGTCGATGGACATGAAAATATTGATGAAATGTCACGACAAATAGTTACCGGTATTTTAATTTACAATGACAAACTTTAGTAGATGAATACAACACACATACACACACACACACACACTCACGCCTTTTATCCCCGAAGGGGTAGACAGAGGCGCAACTAGTGCACCCACTTTTCGCCGTGGGGGCGAGCCTATCGCCATATCGGGTACAAATTCCAGACTCCGGGCTGATACTGAATAGGATAACCCAATATCACTTTGCCCGACCCGGGGATCGAAGACCTGACCTCAGCATTGCAGTCGTACATTAATACAACTACGTCACCGAGGTAGATAGATGATTACAACAACTACACTAAAATTAATTTAGACATAATGCTTTTCTAATGTCTCCGATCCCGTTACGTAACAACGTCATTTTCTTTTTTGCAATATAGTGAAACAAAAGACACGCCTTTTTTATGGATTTCGTGCGCTGATAGTCTTTACAAAATTACCCAATGGCACCAGCAATCATTTACAGCCACAGAGTTCCAAGACTGTATAGGGCGGACATTGGGAAAATTGTCATACAAAAATTTTGAGCCTGTTCGTCAGTAATTCAATCTACCGCGAAATAACAAAATACCCATGTAAAATTCATTAGAACATACTTTGACATGGTCGTAATGCATATATTGGCATATTACCTTCCAAAATATTGTTTTATTTATAAAATTTAAGCATACCAATTACCAAGACGTCTTGTTACACCGACATGTCAGATAAGACAGCGACTTATTACCAATATGTAATAACTTGCGGACATGAATTTGGTCCTGATGTCCGGTCTATAACTATACTGTTTAATGTCTTTGTTTACAGTACAATGAATATTATTGAATTTAAGCTAAACCGTGTAAATAAAGAAAGTCTTAATACTGATTTTACGCACAACTGCGTCCAAATGTATTCACTTTTGCTATGATGACATCGCATGTCATTATCATTAGATTTATGCAACAACGACACCGTCCTATCTATCTATTAGCTATCTTGTTGTCAAAAGATATATTTTTTTGATTGAAGAGAGACTTGGTGCAAAGGAGACGTGAAGGAGTCTTCTCTCGGGTTCTACTCTTTGGTTGGGCAACTCTTGAGGTTTTCAATTGGTTTGCTTAAGGTTGGATATCTCAGAGGGTGTTGACCTCAGGTGTGAAAAAAAGCTAAATCGTTTCTGGATTCAGCTTGAAAAGCGTTGCGAAGCGTTGAAAAGCGAAATTGCGTCGACCCCACATTGAAATAGGATATGGAAAAGAAGTTATGAAAGTGATTTGCAGATTTCTTAAACATCTGTATCACAATTTTTATGGACACTAAACCTAGTTTAAAGTTATTTTATAGTATAAAAGCTTAAGTTAGTACTCAGCCATACCAGTTTGTATGTTACGGGAACGGAACCTGGGACCTTTTGTATTGTCGGCCATTCACCTGCAGACAGAGGTCGTTAAGAATTAGCCGCCTCAGCCTTCAACGGATGTCATAAAACTTAGTTACTAACTTAGTTAAGATGAGTAAGATGGACATAATGGAAGACTATTTCAGTCATCACGAAAAAAGTAGTTTTTTTTTTACAAAAAATACGAATATCTTACTATTCTTAAATACATAATTAATAAATATAAATATATTGTGAGTAACCATGTTTTCCTAGTTGGGAATAGAATGCCGAGACCACAGAACGCCGAGACGAAGGTTTGAAACTCACGACACACTCCTTTGACGTTTCGAAGTTACGTCTTAAATCTTACGTCAATTTTCTTTGTCAATCATCTGTTACCGGTGAAGTATTAAAAAACCTTTGAGTATAAGAGTAAAACAACGCAAGGAATTCCTTCCTACCTACCAAGAATTCATAAGAAGTATAGATATCATATTTAATAATCCGTTTTTTTTGTTACCTCTTATAATGTATAATTATATCTACGTATATCTTATACATACCTGCTTCATCTCATCTCTACATCGCCCAAAGATAGACTGGTAGATAAAGCATTTAAGTCCGCCTATGTGCATGTTTGTATATAAAGTTAAATAAATAAATATAGATATTCTACAACGCACTAGGGCAACATAGATAAGGCCTAAACCTACTCAGTAGCAATTTCAAAACTAGGCAACACGCTTCCTCAAAAGGCACGGTCTATTTTAAGTAAAGTGCCAACATTCCGCTGCGATATTAGCTCATAGACAGGTGGTTAGAGACAGGTCTGTCGTTGATAAATTACGGCATACAATTTATAACAGCTGATGGACGATAGCAACTGCATACTGCCTGATACAAAGATGATTGAATAAGGACGATGTAGGATGTTAGAACTGGAACGAACATTAATGATACTAGATGATGCTCGCGGCTCCGCCCGCGTGAAAAAGATTTTCCGGGATAAAAATATTTTCCCGGGATAAAAAGTAGCCTATAGCACTCAGGAGTAATGTAGCTTCCTATTAGTGAAAGAATTTTCAAAATCAGTACAGTAGTTCCTGAGATTAGCGCGTTCAAACAAACAAACAAACACTCTTCAGCTTTATAATATTAGTATAGATTAAATGAGTAATGAACGAAAAATAATATAATTAAAAGGTAGATCATGGCAAGTAGTGGAAATTGAGAAATGCAAATGTTTGATTAGTTGTAAGAGGCTAATTAATCATGGAAGTTTGAAGGAGGAAATCTTTAAAACTACTGAACTGATGAAATTTTCAGTAATAGAAAATACATCTGATACGTAGGTTATGCAATTTTAAATTGACTACTTCTTATTAGTATCGTGACTAAATTTAATCTTATTACTCTTGGGAACGGTATGAGGCTGATTCGATTAAACCGATTCAACAAACAAATTGGATATAAATGGATCCATTGCATCAAAGATCTATTTAATTGTGAAAGCACGTAAAGCCGTTGGTCCTGCGCCTGATCTCTCTCCGGTCATGTTGGATTGTCGTCTCACCGGACTGTGAGAGTGAAAGAATAACGAGTGCAGCTGTGTATTGCGCACACACTTGTGCACTATAATGTATCCTGCGTACCTGGCTGATCTCCGTTGAGATTGACCGCCGTGGCCGAAATTGGCTAGGAGTATTTCATTTGATTGTGACACTTAAGGGTGAACTTTTTGTTGTTACATAAAGAACATGCCCAAAAAGGGGCTTACAATTCTAACCAAGACACTTTATTTATATATTTAGATAGTACTCTTAAAAACTAGGGCATTAAAATAAATTTTATAATTTTAAAGACCGCCGATTTTGAAATTTATGTAATTTTATTTTCCTTCAGAACTACACTTAAAGTGAACTTTTTTAAAAAAGTGAGTCATAAATGGAGGGGCCTAAAAATATTTTCTAAAGTATCTAAGATCTATATTTATACCCCTTTAATATCCCTAAAGTTTGAGTCTAGTTAGATTTTGGGGCCCAGCACCCATACAAAAAGCGGACATCTTCTTTGCAAATATAAATTCCGTAAGAATTATGTTGATATCATCATATTATCCTTATATTAATACTGTCCCACTTATAGGGGTGGGCAAGGGCGTCCGAGACTTTGTTCATCACGGCCATTACACGGGTAGGCAGACTTCCTATATCTTAGAAATTCATTTGGGATTGTTTATATATAATTGCTCTAATTGTAATGAGGCTTTACGTCTAATTTCTTAGGATGAAGAATTCTATAAAGTGTATGTTTTCATGAAATCGCTACTGGACAAGATTCGGTCCCTACACATTATGTATAAATAAAAATCAGCCAATATTTCGATTAATCCTAATAACGATAGTTTTGTTTCGTTAGATGTTTGAGTGTAAAAATAACTATTAAAATATATTGTATTCGATGTAAGCTTGTGTATTTTAATAACATCCATTTTATATTGCAAATTACTATTGCATTTTAAGATCTGAATTCAATGGGCTCACGTCAATTCCGTCAATTACGCATCTGGAAAAAAAAAACTTACCCATCAATCGAGACTTTTTTGAAACTGTAAAAACAGGTACCAGGACAGCATAAAAAGCGAGGAGCCACCCTTGATTGTCTCCACTATGGTGAAAAGGCTTGATTCCTCCCATTTTATTTGTGTCTGAGGCGACTGTATTGTTTTTGTTGAGTTTATAAGGAACAGCTGGGTAGCAATTGTCTCGTCTATTTTATTTATTTATTTGCACTTTATATTTTATTTATTTCCATTACTTGAAATAAAGTTTTATCTAAAACTAGCTTTTGCCCGTGGCTTTGCCCGCACGAAAGATTTTTTCCTGGATAAAAGACCCGCTATACATTTTCCCGGGATAAAAAGTAGCCACGTTCCCAGGGTCTCGAACTATCTTCATACCAAATTTCATTGGGAATGCGGCAGGCGACTTTATTTAATACTATGCAAACTTTGCCACCCCTTTTTACTCCCTTAGGGTTTGAATTTCGCAAAATCCCGTCTTAGTGAGCCTACGTCATAAAAGGAACCTCCATACAAAATTTGAGACTCCTAGCAGTTGTAGTTTCTGAGATTTCGTGATGAGTGAGTGAGTGAGTGACCTTTCGCTTTTATATAGATAAATATTTCATTTATGTTTATTACGAAATACATCTGTTAAATAAATATCCTTAGGTCTAAAAAGGTCTCATTACTTTCTAGGGTAAAAAACAATATCAAGCACGTATTCTAGTCATTAAATGAAAGTCCGAACGAAGGGAAACGCGTATACATTAACGTATGTTTAGCAGTATCGGTTTCTATGCGTTCTCGGCTTACACAGAATGTAGTAGTTAGATTGTAGTTCTATTAAATCTAAAGTTAATTAAAGGTTTTATGTACATTGTTTCATTAGTTCTTAAAGATTCAAGGGCTAGGCTTGCACTTTGATATCTACGAAGTTGGGTGTCAATTACCTTGCAGTAGATTTGTTTGAGATATAGTTTACATTAATGGAAGTTAACGGGCATTAATATTATATTGGTTGGTGTTTGATTCTTGTGTGCAATAGCTCTTTAATGTAGACCTGGTTTTAATTATATCTACATTTTGTACAGCAAATATGTGAAGTAAATTTATTTATTTGGACAAAATAATTGATGTTTTAGTAGATTTGATTCCAGATACTGTAGTTTTTAAATACTAAATACAGGATTTATGTTATATTCCAGATACGGTAACAGTACGGTTCTGTCGTCTTTTATTCGACTAAGACATACAACCATTCGAAGGTGTGAACAAAAGCAGTAAATAAATACAAATTTGTTAATCTTTTACGAATATTGAAAAATTCCCGTAACTAACCGGGTGACGAGTTAATCGGATTACCGTTACATCGGCTCTCCGATTAACCACGTTACACGGATATCATAACCGGCTCATCTCTACAAAAAAAATATATATTCATCTCTAACTTCCGAAAATGGAACGCGATAAAAAATCGGGAGATTTATGTCGGAGATTCTTTATACAGTTATACGGATGTTTGAAAATGGAAGGGGTTAGATATAGGATGAGATTCGTGTCACTTTCGAACTGATATAAAATCCAATTTGAATTTCTGGGCGTCGCTGATGCCCTGGTACCCGCTGTGCGGTAACGGTGTACTATAAACCGTTCCCAAAATTAATCTATTGTTAAAGACTCCTTTCAATTTAAGATCTCCTTAATGTCCATAGTTCATTTATGATAAGGAGAGAATTTTATTATGAATCATCCCTAGCTTACTGTAAACGCTTCATTGATATGATCGGTATTTAGTATGTGCTACTTGTAGTATTATCATTTAGGCACACATATTTTTCCAAGAGCCAACCAAAGCCTTATTATAGCAATGACGATTTAGATCATAGATAATTATTAAATTAGTATTGTTTCCCTCATTACATTAGTATGCAAGAATTGCAATAGCAAAAAACTCAAACCGTCGCGTCGTGCAAGGAATTCTAAAACTGAAAGTTCAAGTCAATAAATATGATTATTTTACAGAATTGAATAAAAGCCAAAAAAGATGGGAATCGTTAATTTATTTACAATCCATTTTTCTTATGCATAGTACCGGTTAAAACCTTAGTTTATGACATAAATAGGTACGTTTCTTTGCCACTTTAAATTGGCATTATCTGAACGCGAATTTTGACAGTAACAATTTCAACTTCAACATAAAATTCAACATTGAACGATACAAGTCAATTAGATACATTTTAAACTATATTATTTAATAATACGTCTTGTATAGGTAGAAAGCTCACGCGTAGGCACATAAAAGATGACCCTAATCGTCGTGAGGCAGCGGTCATGAGACCTCGGGTTGTTAAGAATTAATTTGGTGCTGGTACAATTGGTTTCTATTTAGAGCAGTGAAATTTACTTAACACTTTTTGTCGTCCAGCAATCGATCGGAGCTTTTAAATTTCGCTCAAATGAATTTACGTCTCGATTTAGTTTGAATAGGTCGGTGGCCTTACTACATGTATATGTATGTGTTCCTAGTATATGTATATGTTGGTAGGTCTTACGTATTACTGCTTTGATTATTTTTATTGCTAAGCAGTCTGTTAGCACTTTTGTACAATACAATATGTTACATCGCTAGAGTTATATGTCTACCGCAGTACTTAGGCTGTGAACATTGAAGTTGTTGGTTCGAATTGGTTAAGACAACAAAAAAAAATCCAGGGTTTTAATACTGATAGAATCACATTAAGAGAGACATATCATATAAGCTTAGAGATATTTTAAAGCAGAAATCACTGTTTAACCTGGGATAGAGGCGTAAAGTAATGTTATTAATGACGTTAATGTAACTCGGAACTTTGCACTAAGAAATGTTTTTGCGTACATTGCCCATTTTCTTGCTGACTGTAGATCTTTTTTTTTGATCTGTGAATGCAGATCCTAATACAATACTTTTCTTGTAACTGCAGCGGTTTAGTTGCCCTTGCTGCTCCATCTCAGAAAAATCCACCTGTATATTTCCTTCATAATATTATTATAATAATAAATCAATAAATCAGTTGTGTGATGTTTCTAACATAATGTGACTATTCACAGCTCATACGTCTGTTCGTATCCCTTACATTCCCGAAAGCAGTCCCATACATCATTCAGTTTTAGAAGAATTAAAAATCAACAATAGATGAATTTCATTAAACTGGAACCATTGACTGGCGCCCTCGGCGTTTCTACACGATTTATAGCACATAACGGTCGACTGCAGTAAACACGGACGGAAAACTTATAGCCTCTGCGTAGCTCATAATTTGCCTTTAAACTGCGGTTATTTCGTACTGTTCAAGAACATAACTTTATTTAAAGTGGATTTAGAAAACAAGTTCTTTTAACTAAGTGAAATCCGAAACAGAGCTTGCACGCGAAAATAGACACCAACTAAGGTTGGATGTCTCGTAATTTTGTTGACTATAATTTCACCGCTCGTTAATAAATGCTACTCTTTACATAAATATATATATATAAGCCGACGAAATACAAAAGTCATTAATCTATACTTCCAAATAAATGGTAATAAAATGAGTAGTATCTACATTGCTGTTTAATACTATAATTGTCAAATAACATTTACTTTAAAGTTGAAACCTGTGAAATGTATTATAGAAGGTACCATACCATAGGAGTCGTCCATTAATCACGTGATTTTTTAGCAACTTTTGTACCCCCTCCCTACCCCATGGTGATATGTAGTGACGTTTTAGAGACTTCCCCCCCTACCAAAGATCACGTGTTTTTTTTTAGTACAAAGAATCTTAAATATTTTAGTATATTATCTTCAAATACAGGTAGTATACCTCATCTAATTTGAATCGCGCGCGAATGCAGTGGAATGCCACACAGTACTTTGTAAGTCTAGGTGCTGGATGGTGTTGCTACTGTTTATGGGTGGTCGTATCGCTTACCATCAGGCGAACGGCATGCTCGTCTCGTCATCCAATGCAATAAAAAAAAATGAAATTATACACGTGATATATAACTACACCATCCCTTGTGATATTTCGTGATTTTTCCGAACCCCCTCCAGCCTCACGTGATTAATGGACGACCCCATACCATCCCTGTATTATATACTACCCACTGCTGAGCACGGGCCTCCTCTACTACTGAGAGGGTTTAGGCCTTTATGGAAGGTAATTCAAAGAAATTTCTCTTCGTAGTCTTGCATTCTGATAGAGTCGTCGTGGTTATGTTTGTGTTAATTGTTGAATTGCCGTTACGATGCGTCGTCATATGACTGGATTTTCGTAGTGGGAGCATTCATTGATAGAGGAGTGCGTTATGGATTTTATTAGGTCTATCCAACGTGAAGGAGCGTTTAAAAGAAAGAAAGAAAGAAAGAAAAAATGTTTTGTTGATGGGACAACAAGAAAATATACAAATTTAAACATAAAAAGCAAAATACAGCACAATATTGTACCAACAATAGGAACCCTCATTCGGCTCCTTACTACAGTACGGTCTAACCAATACTGTAGCGCTGATTTTCGATGAGGGACCCAGGTGACATACGGATACTAAGTCGATCAGTACGAATCTATGTACCTATACACTAAACTTACTAATAAACATAAATAAAATTTAGATTTTCTTCCACCCTCATACTCAAACAATAACAACACAATAGACCACAATTCACACCGCTGCACTGTACTTAATTATATTTATATTTACAATGTAACAGAGGCGGGGAATACAAAGCATCTGCCACTGGGTTTTTTAAAACTAACACCTATAGTTATATTATCTTATACAACCTATTTTCGACGAAAGTTGACAACATTCTACTGGTTCGTGTATTTAGTCAAAGTCTGCAACATTCATGATAGTTTGTACTGAATTCCTAATGGTATGGAAAATGTCACGCGGATGACACGACCTTATATAGGAAGCGTATCCTCGAAAATTGTCAAGATGACGTCACACAAGGCATATAATATCCGAAAGTAACATTAAATACTAAAAGCGTTAAATTAACACGTTATTGGCGTAAAATAAGATATTTACAACAACTACTTTCACAATTCATACTGAATTTATCGCTTTTCAAGAATTTGTACTGCAAAATGTTTTTGCATTGTATTTTTGGGTCTATGCATTTGAGAGTTGCATATTAGAATCTATTATTTAAGTATTGAAAATGGTTTTAAAACGGTTTCGCTCGCGTGAAAGTCCTTATCTGGTATCAAAGTACCATTGTTCTTTTACCGAGATAAATATGTCGAGTCTTTTCAGGAATAAATTCGTAACTGACATTTCGCCATTTTTGCTCAAAAGTATTTTTTCTTTTATCATCATCATCATCATCAGCCACATGACGTCCACTGCTGAACATAGGCCTCCCCCAAAGATCTCCAGACGGACCTGTCAAAAGCGGCCTGCATCCAGCGTGTGACCTTTATCAACTCGTCTGTCCACCTTGTCCTCTTTACTAATTATAAAATACTTGTGGAGTAGAATAAATACTTGGAGTAGTATTTTAAACGGTTATTTTTGTAAGTAAACAATACAAACATACCATAAATATTTAAGAATTAATAAGGCAAAAGCCGCTAGTAAAAAGTGGGAAATGTCGGTTACAATGTTCTCCTGAAAATGTTCGAAATGTTGTTTATCTATATAGCAAATAATTCAGGAGTTTCTAACAAAAATTCAAAAATTTACAATGTTTCGCATTTATATAAGTAAGATAGCTATTTCATTCTTATTAATTTGATCTTATATCTAAGTGAGCCGAGAGCGCAATGCAATTCGAAGTTGGGTTGAAGTTGCTACTGTTTATAGGCAATGTATTTTGAGCCTTAAGTCTCTAGAGTAAGTAGTGATTTGTGATCAAACTTCTGAATGGTGTTGCTACTTTTTATGTCCACCTTTGTTTAGCATTAGGCGAGCGTTTTCCTTGCCTCGTCATTCATTTGTATAAACACTTTAACATTAAACTTACGCATAGTTAAAACTTTCTTTTGCCTTCATTATAGCATTATCTGTCAGCCTAGGGCGACTTTCACCACTTAAGATAACAAAATCAAGATTGAATTGAATGACGAGACGAGCATGCCGTTCGCCTGGTGGTAAGCAATACGACCACCCATAAACAGTAGCAACACCATCCAGCACCTTGAGTTACAAAGTACTGTGTGGCATTCCACTGCGCTCGTCATCCTGAGGCATAAGATGTTAAGTCTCACTATGTCCTGTAGTTACACTGGCTACAATGTCCTTCAAACCGAGACACGACAGTGCAGGCACACTGCTGCTTGGCGGTAGAAATAGACATAGCGGTGGTAGACCCAGACGGACTCTTACATATGAGAGACCTACCACCAGTTCGATCGTAGTTTGGGTAAAGTTATATTGGGTATTTCTCAGTATCCCGGTGTAGTTAGCAGTTACTATCAGACACAGCATCGTCACTTAACCGTTTTAAAAATACGTTAAAGATACATTCTTAATCTAACAAGTTTTCAACACGATTCCGCGTAATAAGTCATTCCGTTTACAAGGCACGTCGCTCTCTTTGATGTAAGTAATTTTTGACAGCGGAGTTAACTGCGGTTATCACGATGAAACTAACGGTTGCCGACGTTTACATTCGTTCTAAATATAACTCGAAACAGGAAACCATAAAGCGTGGTTAGAGCAGTTACCATAGTAAATATTCATGAGATTTTTTTCCCGTCATAGCGGGGAAATGCAGTATAGAATGATATGTTAAGTGATGCTGTACATATTTGTTAATAGCATGAATGGGAGTGGTATCATTGCCTCATAGAAAACCAACGTGAAGTAATAAAAAATCTATGCCTTTATCAGAGGCAGACGTGCATCCAGGGCACTCGCTTTTCACCATGTGTTTTCAGTTTATGATAGTAGTGTCTATCGCCATCTTCATCATCATCATCATCAGCCACATGACGATTTCCAGACGGACCTGTCAAAAGCGGCCTATCGCCATATCAGGCACAAATTCCAGACACCGTGCTGATACTGAGCAGAAAAACCCAACATCTCTACCTGATCCGGAATTCGAACCCGGGAACTCAGATGGGTGGTCGTACTTTGAACGCAAGACAACTACCGAGTGATAAAGTTCCATAGTTTAAATTATTAAAACATAATGTGATAGGTTTTGGTTACATAATATTGTGATCGCACTATACAAGATGGATATTTGAGACGGGGTAGCAAGGTCACCTTCCTTAACCGCTGTCGCTACAAGAAAACTTTCTAAGGACACTGTCCATAATTTTTGAAAAAAAGCATACATGGGCAATTTATGCAAAAAACTTTTTTGGTGCCAATCGATCCTGTTGCTTATAAGGATCAAAAGTCTCTACATAACCATTAGAAGTTTCAGTACTTTTAAGGCAAGAAATTACAAAAAACATTCTCCGTACATTTTTTAGGAAATGTGACTCCAATTCGCTTTTCTACCAGCTTCAAAAAAAAGAGGTGGTACTCAATTCGTTGGTTACCAGTATATATAGATAATGTTAAATTATTTTTTGGTTTTTAGTTTTTTTAGACGTTTTTGAAGGCGGTTTAATTTTTAGCTAAAAAGTTTTTTAAACATAAAACTTTATATTCAGGGTCTATTAATCTAAGCTAGATTAAGTTACACCACCGTGAAGAATCTCGGTTTAGGCCGGGTCGTCACGGGATCACCTGTACTGAGCTGGACGACGACCACAGCCTCCTATAACTCAAAACTCAATCACAAAGTAATTAGCCACAGATGGGCCATTAATCAGATTAATCGCTAACATAATAAACAGTGTAACAAGCGTGATAAAAAATAAACAAGCATGTTTTTATCGACATAACGTAACAAAGCTCGTAATGGTGTGCGCGGGCGCATCGTTTCGTCACGCACTAGTTGGTTACGCGATGACGCGCGTATCGGAAACACTCGCTAACTACAAGGAAATGTGATTAAAGGTTTATTGGGAATAAATAATTAAAAAACCAAAATCAAATTATTTCTATTTCAGTAATTATTCCTCAATTAAAAAACAAACTGAATAAATGCGTTTAGGTTTCAGGTGCGTATAAGCGTTGTAAGTTTAGAAAAAAGCTTTTATTTAAATCACAGATAGAAGGTTTAACTAATGTGACGTGATGGGTATGATAAAAAAAATTCGTAAATAGCAAAAAATATAGCTGTTTGGAATTATAAATAGAAAAATAATATTATAGTTGAGTTCTGTTTTTAAAATTATGCGGGATTATGCTTCTTTTATTTTATTTGACACTTTTGTTTCGCATACAGCCAGGCTACAAACATCTTCGCTTGTTATTCCTGATTATCGTTACGTAATCCTCCTACCTAGTTTCGGCCACGGCGGCCAATCTCATTGGAGATCAGTCAGGTACGCAGGAGATATTATAGTGCACAAGTGTGTGAGCAATACACAGGTGCACTCGCTATTCCTTCACTCTCATAGTCCGGCGAGACGGCAATCCGACATGATCGGAGAGAGATCAGGCGCAGGACCAACGGCTTTACGTGCTTTCCGAGGCACGGGGGTATCACACCGCCAACTTCCTGACTCCGAGCTGCGACTGAGTCATTTTTAGGATGGAAAAACCCAGTCACAATATTTTTATGGCTCGACCCGAGATTCGAACCTCAGCGCGCAAATCGTACTCGTAACGCGTACTCAATACAACTACGCCACCGAGGCAGTCGCATTCCTGATTACGTTAATAGGGTATGGCTTCTAAGCATGCTATTGAAATTATGGTTATGTCGCTACAGTTAAGTAGAGTTCTCATCTATTGAGATAGTTTTGATATGGCTTTATTTAAGGGGTGCATTTTTAAGTGCATATTTTTTATATAAATATCCCTGATATGATTAAAAGTTAAATGGGTTTTTTAAATAAATTATTATATTGACTTTGGTCGGCTAACGGTCAGAGACAAGCACAAATGTAGCAACACAGCTTTTCCCTAACAAGGACATTTTACTATGTATGTCGCTTGATACCCTGGAACATAAAAAAAAATATATTAATAGTCATTAGAATACTGATTGAGATCAGAGAGAGTGCATACTGATGATTGGCGGGTGAAAAAGAGATACTAAGGGTGCATAACTACATAGACTCTCGCATAACAGACCCGCCCTAACGATGGCAGTATTCCTTTATTTTGTTAACTACATGGAGGAAACTTTGAAAGGTTACGTGTAGCATTCATTTTAAACGTTTGAAGGATGTTTTTATTTTGTTATTCAAGGAATAACGGTAACTTCAAGTTGCTTGTAATTAAATCAGTCTTTTCTTACTTTTTGGACGTCAGAGATGTTAAACGAGTTTTAGCTTTATATCTCCTATCTCCACCAGGGGCGCATAAACTAATAGGCAGTAAATTCCGCAACAGATCGCCAATGCCGTGTTCAGTGCATAGCCGGGTCACTGATCCCGACTATAATTGAATTCAAACTCGAACCTATCCAACCGCTAAATCAGTACCGTAAAGCGTACTATCCGCTGGCATCGGATAAAACAGTTCATTGTTAGCTTATTTGAAACAAACAAAATGCACCAGTTGAGAGGTAATGGCTCGCGGGCCGGCTGCATTACGAGCTTTGAATAAATAACGCCACCTAGTTATGCACTCCTGGTACTTTTTCTGAGTTTTGCCTTGTCCAAACGGAATAGAGATCAAGTTTGCCCTCTAAAATAGTTTTTTTTGCATCAAGGACAATTTCACTAAACTAGAAACGGTAATTTGCATGTTATACTTGTCGGCACACAAAAAAACATGCGAATCAGGTAAACGAGTGACTCACAAGTCACATCTGATCTAAATGTTATCAAGTGAAAGATTTAAAATGGAGGAATTTCACGTATTTTACGAAAACATGCTTGCTAACCGCTAAGATGCCGTATGTTTAAAACCCGTTGCAATGCATTTGTACGCAGACTTTCGTAGTATTTTATACTGTAAAAAATATTAAAATCTATTGAAAGTAATTCGTTATCCTTTTACTATTTTTTTAGCATTAGCTCGGCAAAGTGACTTCACTTACTATTGTTAATGAATGTGTATTTATTGTTTCCTAATTTCCTACAATCGCAAAATAACTTTTTACTGTTAAACTTATTGCTGGTTGCTATAAAAAGTGGACAAAATAATGATAATGCAGAATATTGAAATAGTGCTTTTGTTTTAGTCCGAGATAATTATAATCTTCGTTATTCCATAGATATATTATACGACCAAACTATATACAAACCATCCAAATACGTTTTACTAAACATTTTTTGATAAGCTTTACCTGTAACACTAGAGATTAGTAGAGTTGCAGTATTGACAGTTCAATACGACAACTATGATTCATCCGACCAGTCTTGTTCTGCGGCTGTACATGTACACTGTACAGGCTTACTGACGACTCGGTCCAATGCTCGCTCGGATGATGCTATACTGCCGAATAACGACATTGGACCGTAAGACCGGTGAAATCAACATAACCGTTCCACTGACCCCCCGGTGGTGGTGGCGATAACGCGTTTTTCCCTGCGAAAAAAAAAAAAAGGCTTATTGACAACCGTTGAGGGACAAGAAACTGGGCGTTATTTGGAGTATAGTCACTTTGTACAAAATATTTGAAATTACACACGCATACACTCACGCCTTTTATCCCCGAAGGGGTAGGCCGAGGCGCAACTACTGCAACCATTTTTCGCCGTACGTATGCCGTCCCATGATGTGATAGAGGGCGACCCTATCGTCATATCGGATCAAATTCCAGACTCTGATTAGAAAAACCCAATATCACTTTGCTCGATCCGGGGATCGAACCCGAGAAATCAGCATTGCAGTCATACCATAGTACAACTACGCCACCGAGACAGTCATTTGTAATTACTTCCTCTAAAATTTCATCTCATTGCAACCAAAAACCATTAAAGTTCACATTCCCCTAATTAAACGCTTTAAAATTATTCTACGCTCACGATTCGCTGATTTACTAAGCATTATACGCATGCACCATTGTGGCGTTGACAATGTAATGTCGATCTCGTGACAATCGGATCGCAAATAAAATTTCCGGTATGTCGGCCGAGCTCTCGTATCATTACGGCCGGGAATGCAGTGTGGTCTGTATGCAATCCGATGAGTTGGTATACCTAATGTTCAATGTAAATTGTCAACATTACTGTTTTAATTATAGACTGGCATTATTTCGAACAAGGATAGAGTAGTTGTGTGTTTCGTTTTTACAATGTGTTAACATATTTTTATCATTTTCATTTAAAATTTTGTGCCCTGCCGTATTTACTTAAAACTAAAACTCGCAAAAAACAAATTTTATTTCAAAACCGGAAATCGAATCCAAAACCACATGCCAAGTACAGTACTAAAGCAAGAAAACGTCCATAAAACGCTTTAAGTTCACACATGCCTAGAATGCTAGATCTAGCAAAAAAAGCATGGCCATCCGATTTATTCCCGACATCACCAATAAGTCCCATACAATCTTGGCAACAATGCCGTGTATTATATTTGCTGATAGACTGGCCAGTTTTCTGGACCCCCACTCCCCCTCTCGGCCCCTATAAAACTACTCCCAGCGGCGAACACGCATGATTATCTATGGTCGAAGTTATACTGGCCGTGCGTAAATGGATGTAGTATTGAAACGGCGTAGCATTCTTGTGGGATTGCATTGGTGCAGAGACAGGAATGCTTCGAATTGTTTTTTTTATGTCTACCTAATAGACGAGGAACTGAGAAGATATATTGCTATAAATATGACTTCCTGGTGACAATGGTGGTCAACTAATTAGGTACACTGCATTCGTACTAAATAATATCATTTTAGTGCCATGTAATTTTTATTCGACAGGGATTTTCATGTTGACATACAAGTAAACTAATGGTTTGTTTATGTCAGTAATAAAAAAAAGGACAATTCCACAATAAAATTATTTCGTAGTTACTAAAACTTAACACATGGTTATTATTTTCGGGATACCACTAGAGTCCATCAGTAAAACAAGCATTTTACCTGCCCGTAATTAGCTGTCCGCCATTGCTTAGGTCTATCAAAGTAAATTTTAGCTAATATTTACTTTAATCCAGACAGGCCGAGCGAAAAAGGCCATATCAATCCAATAAAACGTCGATAGCTGCCTACCCTCTGATAAACGCGTGAGAATGAATGCATATATTTTGCAACATAAACTTAATACTGGTGATGTGAACAGCTTTCTCTTAACAAGCCTGTAGCTTAACTGCATACGTTAAAATCCGAGTAATTTAACTTTCTTCTTAACGAAGGCAATAATAAAACAAACAGTTTTATTTTATTTGTGTTTTTACATTCGATTGACCTTAAATTCTTTGCGTAAACTAAATGAAACGATTTTGTCGAGCTCAGTTATCGAGGGAACATAGTCGCAATTGTAATGGCTGCCTAGAATATTTAGATTTAATTATTATATAGTAGGCTGAATATTCTATGAATATTAATATTATGTGTGTTATTTAATAGTTAATATAGTTAATAGCGACAATAATGTATTACGTTTAAGGTACCTGTAAAGATATTTAAACAAATGATAAATAAATAAATAAATAAAAAAAATCTTTCTGGTTAGTTTGTCCGGATAGGTACTACGAATTTTTTTATACCTGTCACCAAGCTGCAGTGTTTGATTGTTATGGGTCGGTTTGAAAAACACATCTAGTGTGACATTATGAAAAAGTCTATGGAGAAAGAAGAACTTTGTAAAGTTTTGGGTGATATTTTATTGTATACAGTACTAGGATACTAGAAAATGAAAGAGGTAACAGGAATCATATAACGCCAGATAATTCAATCATTGTCAATAGCGTTGAGCCCTTCGGCAATCGTCGAGTGTAAAACGGGGGTCAAGTGTTAACGCGCCGTATTGAGGCGCAATTGATGTCAATTAAAAGTACACAATTAAACCGGATGAGATGATCAGGGGTGAAATAAAAAAGTTTGATGACAGTTCATTGAATTTAGATGTCTTTAGTAGTTGATAATGTACTGGGAATTAGAAGACTTAACACCATGTTACAAGGTGACGAGCGCAGTGGATCGCCACGCAGTGCTTTGTAATTCAATTTAGGTGAGAGACTTGCTGGTTTCGTCATTCATTTGCATAAATACAGATACAAAAGCTTAAACTAAGTAATGTACCTTAATGTAAGTTGAAGGATGTGGTGACTAAGATTGAAAGAAGTAAGGTGAAATGGTTTGGGCACGTGGAGAGAATGGATGAAAGACGGAACACAAAAGGTATTTGTCGAGTGAATGTGGATGGTACGGCTGGAAGGGGACGCCCGAGGAGAACGTCTCTGACCAAATAAATGATCTTTTCCTAAAAGGCCAGGTCAGGAGTACCCTTAACCGACGAAAATGTATTAAAAGAACTACGAACGTGGGAGAGGCGAAAGAGGTGTGTCAAGATCGTAGCATGTGGCGCTCAATAGTCTCTGCCTACCCCTATGGGATAAGGGCGTGAGTGTGTATGTATGTATGTATGTATGTACACCTTAAACTTTTTTTTGCGTTGGAGGTTAAAAAAAAAGGATTATTATATAAAAAGAGAGATATAAAAACATTGCCATTGATTTTAGTTTTAGCAGATCATATTGTTAAATATTATCGCCTTTACAGCTGCGAATATTCTCAACTCTACACTGGCCATTTTACACGATACTAAACCACTTTGTGTATCATACTGGAAGTTTATAGTTTTTATCTGAGATACATTTACTTCTATATTTAACATCTCATTTATAATAAGGTTTGTAAGAATGTTATTAACACGTTCGAGTTAACAACGTTTAATAACGTATTTTTTTAATAATATCCATCACAACTGCTGCCTGACTCACTAACCGACTGCTGCCGTGGTGTACTTGTATTAAGGTACGACTGCAGTGCTGAAGTCGGGTTCGATCCCCAGGTCTATCACATCATGGGACGGAATACACATGGCGAAAAGTGGGTGCAATAGTTGCGCCTCTGCCTACCCCTTCGGGGATAAAAGGCGTGAGTGTGTGTGTAATATCACCACAACGTCTAATCACGTCCACCGTGAATCTGTTTTGTATGTATTCGGAAATATTGTGTTATATTATGTCTGGAAATCTTTGGGGGAGGCCTATGTTCAGTAGTGGACGTCATGTGGCTGATGATGATGATTATGAATGACTAGGGCGACGTTGGGCTGAACATGCTTTCTAATTAAAACGTATCGAGGGGTGAAATACTAATTGATTAAAGCGATTTTTTTGTTCTCGCATAAGAGAACTCTCCTAATAGAGTCGTTTATTGAATCTAGAATTATACCTCTTGTATGTTATACCACCCTGGTTGGTTTAATAAGCTTCTTACTTTGTTTTACGGGAATTCCAAGCCGTGATTTACATAAAGTGGTTGTAAAAAGAGCGAATAAAACAAAACAAAAACAAAATCGGCGCAAAAATCGATTATTCCCAAGCAGACACAGAAATACAGATTACTGGATTTAAAGATTCTATTTTATTATGGACTTAGCATTTTGAACGTGTTTATATTGGGATATGCCACATAAAATGCGTAATTCCTGATCACGTACTTACTTTGGGTTATGTCACGATTAGCACATAAAATTCTCAATTTTACACAATGCAGATTTCGTTCTTTTACTATTCATACAACTCTGATCTTTATTTTTTATGTTGCCCATTATCCTATAATTTATTTATATGCTCATTAAAGTATCGGCCCTTGTTGTCCAAAATTTGGAACCAATTTTAATTGTAATTAAAAAATGTGAAAGAAAGGCCCAATCTGATGACAAGCATGGACTAATCACTGCAGTCATGCTTAATTGATGGTCACGGTTCGAGATATCGAGAGTTGTGAGACCATTTAACACTTATTGTTACGCTAATTAATCTAATCCGCTTAAATCAAAGCCGTAGACGTAGAATGTTGTATTTTTTATAATTGAGTGACAAAAATAGGTCACTCAAATGCTGTTAAAGAGAAACGATACGTTTTTCATCGAATAAAACAAAATATATAGCACTAGACTTCTGCTCGCGGCTTCGCCCGCGTGTATCAGTTCTTCCGGGATAAAAGTCCCGCTTTATATTTCCCCGAGATAAAAGTAGCCTATGTTACTCGCTGATAATGTAGCTTTATATTGGTGAAAGGATTTTTCAAATCGTTCCAGTAGTTTCGGAGCCCATTCAATGCAAACAAACAAACAATAAAAGCTTTCCTCTTTATAATATTAGTATAGGTTAGTATAGATGAACTTAATAATATATTATTAAATACAAACGTATAACAATAATTTGATTTTTTATTATATAAGAGGCTTTTGATTGCAATGTAATGCAATCAGCCCTGTATTATATACTGCCCACTGCTGAGCACGGGCCTCCTCTACTACTGAGAGGGTTCAGGCCTTAGTCCACCACGCTGGCCTAGTGCGGGTTGGCAGACTTCACATACCCTCGAAATTCTTATGGAGAATTCTCAGTATGTAGGTTTCCTCACGATGTTTTCCTTCACCGTTAAAGTGAACGATAATTGATAAACAATACACACGTAACTCCGAAAAGTCAGAGGTGTGTGCCTTGGGTTTTGAACCTGCGGACATTGTCTCGGCAGACCGTTCGATTCCCAACTAGGCTATCGTCCACTTTTGATTATATTTTTGAAACTCTCTTCTCATATTCATTTCACTTTGACACTTAGATCACCGGAACTCAATAAGTTTCACTTATACCTATTATTATGTATTCTGCATCCATTAAATAGCATTTAGTTTCAAATAATTTAAATTTTTATGTCATTATGATGCAATCTCTGAATTTAGTATCAAAAATAAAAAAAAATAGAATGTCTAAGACCGGATCGCGAAGAAAGTTTGAATATTAAAAATAAATAGATCTATTAATTCTATGACATCATCTAAAACAGTTTTAAGTTGTGTATTTTATTGCATTATCGCTTTAGGAAGTCGTATACATTATTTAATTAACTAGAATTTGTTTTTACCGATCCTAATGGTGTAATCAAATCATGTCTATTAAAACACTCACACACACACGCCTTTTATTCTCGAAGGGGTAGGCAGAGGCGCAAATAACACTCCCACTTTTCGCCGTGCGTATTTCATTCCATGATGTGATAACGGGCGAGCCTATCGCCATATCGGGCAAATTGTAAAATCCAATATCACTTTGCCCGACCTGGAGATCGAACCCGAGATCTCAGCTTTGCAGTTGTACCGTAATACTACTACGCCACTGAGGTCACTCTATTAAAACAAACTAAAATATCGCTTCGTCTTTGCTTAATATAATGTATCTCATGTAAGGTTTTCTAGTCATGTAACTTTATGATATTGGACCGCAAAGCTCAGTTTTTTTCATCTGCTCGGCAAAGTGACTCAATTTTATGTAACCGGATATAGGACACCTAATAATAAGCGGCGATAGGCTAGTTGGGAGTGGAATGGGCTGCTGAGACGAATGTCCGCAGGTTCAAAACCCAAGGGCACGCACCTCTGACTTTTCTAAAAAAGTTATGCGTGTATTCTTTGTGAATTATCGCTCGCTTTAACTGTGAAGGAAAACAATGTGTGGAAACCTGCATAACTGAGAAGTTCTCTATAAAAATATCGAAGGTATGTGAAGTCTGCCAAACCGCACTAAGCCAGCGTGGTGGACTAAGGCCTAAACCCTCTCGATTGTAGAGGAGGCCCATGCTCAACAGTCGGCAGTATATAATACAGGGCTGGTATGGTGGTGGATGGTATAGGATACCGGGTGTTGAACCTGTAACGTGTCATTAATGTGAGCTACTCTGGCGTATTTTACACCATGTATGGTGGTCACTATTCGGAAGCATACAGATATCCTACCACCAGAAAACATCTGAACTAAGCTGCCTTTATTTATATTAATCACCAGTTTTTGCCCGCGGCTCCGCACGCGTGAATCAGTTTTCCCGGGATAAAAGTCCCGCTTTATATTTTCCTGGGATGAAAGTAGCCTATATGTTAATCCAGGACATAATCTACCCGTGTGCTAAATTTCATCGAAATCCGTTCAGTAGTTTTTGCGTGAAAGAGTAACAAACATCCATACATCCATACATCCTTACTTACAAACTTTCGCGTTTATAATATTATATAAGTAGGATGGATTTATAAGGAGATGAAATTGACATTGTTTACTTAGTCATGAGCGATAATCCATTGATCTTTAACTCAATTTCAAAATACGAGATTTCCTTTCGAGACTAGTTTGTTTTAGTGTCTCCAAGTTTCGTTTCAGTGAAATACCTCCAGGAAAAAGAGTGCAATGCACGTTTTATAAATGGTTTTCCCCCAGACCGTCCCAAAATATCAAAACATCTGGGATGATTTATTTAGTTGGCAACCTTAATGATTCGACATCCGCTTGTTTTTTTTTCGTCTGGCAACCCGCCGGTTATGTTTACGGTCTGGTAACACTATCATTGTCCCTGCCCTGCCATTCATTCCCATCCTTTCTCTCTGGCCTGTCATTAAACTTTTTAATCATTTTTTATGAAGCTAGTTTTCGGATTGAAACAGGTGGATGGTGTTCATTTTTACCCGACTGCGAAAGAAGGAGAGTTATTTACGTTGCGTAGGTTCTGAATGGAGTATTTTTAGGCTATTTATGGAATTTATCAAATTGATTACATATACAGATTACATTATGTTATTCGGGTGTAAAAAGCTAAATTACATTATCGAGATATTATTATTCTTCCTTAAAATGAAGTTTATAGAGTCAAATGTAAGATGTAAACATTTTGAGATTATTTTTTGTTAATACATATGATATCCTATATAAATACTGGAACAAATGAATTAATATCAAAACAATATATATAATATTCATTTATAAATACTCGAACAAATGTATTAATCTCAAAACCTAATAGTCTACCCAAACGAAAACCGAATCTCACTAGTAATCGATTTACCGATAAATGTACTTTTACTAGAAGATACATCCGGAAGACGGACACGCCATCAAAAACAAAACAACGTATACCAATAACAAACACCGTGAAATCGAAAGTACACGATACAAATAACAGTTAACACAATAACACTTTCACTTGTTTCCTACCTTTTTTTTTTATTGCATTGAATGACGAGACGAGCATGCCGTTCGCCTGATGGTAAGCGATACGACCACCCATAAACAGTAGCAACACCATCCAGCACCTTGACTTACAAATTACTGTGTGGCATTCCACTGCGCTCGTCATCCTGAGACATAAGATGTTAAGTCTCATTATGTCCAGTAGTTATACTGGCTACAATGTCCTTCAAACCGAAACACAACAGTGCATGCACACTGTTGCTTGGCGGTAGAAATAGACATTGCGGTGGTACCCACGCAGACGGCCTCTTACATAATGAGAGACCTACCACCAGTACCTGTCAAAATAAGAAACAACGGACAGGTCACTTAGAGGTGAATTGATGTACAAATTATCATTTTAATGGAGTGGTTAATTTATAACTAGGTTTTTCATTTCCTCCGAAGGCGGACGAGCTAACGGCCCATCTGATGGTATGTGGTCACCACCGCCCATAGACGTCGACAAGGGTCACAGCTAAGCTGCTGCATACCGATCTTTTGTTTAAACCGTTTTTGAAGAATTACAAGGCCGAGGAAACACCTTGGAAGTTCATTCAAGACTGCATTATGCGTAGTAAAAAAGGTCTCTAGAAATACACAGTGCTGACGGCAGAAATTTGCTCTAAGAACCATTAGTCCGATGGTAAAAAGGTTTTGGTTTTGGTACATGCTATTGCATTGTTTATTTCTACCACCCAGCAGCAGTGTAGCTAAGTTTTGAAAATCATTATAGACAGTGTAATTACTTGGCATTATAAAGCTTAGCATCTAATGTGTCAGGCTTCGGAACGTAGTGTAGTTCAACGTGGTACTTTGGGATTCAAAGAGTCTGTGAACGATTGTAATTGAAAACATACATAACTAATATAACATACATAACATGAACCGTATGCTCGTTTGCCCCCTATATAATGAAAAATAAAAATAAAAAGAAATAACTTCGAAAAATCAAAGGTGCCTTGGGTTTTTAATCTGCGGACGTTCGTTTCGACAGACCTTTCCAATTCCAGTCTATCGTGTATTTAATGGGTGATGGTGATACTATTGTTTATTGGCGGTCCTGTTTCAGACGAGCGGCTTGCTCGTCTCTGCACCATTACTAAAAACTATAATAGTTCCTTTTTTACTTTTGAGGAATAGAACCCTAAAAAGCGAGTCGTGTACCATAAAACCGTGGTTAGACTTGCAAGTTCTTGCAGGGATATATCGCGCTAAATCTTCCAGACGCGTCTACACAAGCGGCAATATTTTAATAACTCTATACAAATGCGGGCTTGCCGCATGCCCTGCAGCTCCAAAATTTGCAGGAGTTAGCTTGTAGTGACTGTTTAAACGGTAAAAAATAGCTTCCAGAAAATCCTGCAAGGTTTTTTGCTAATGTAAGCCCTACTTTACTTTTGTGTATTGTTTATCAATTATCGTTCGCTATAACGGTGAAGGAAAACATCGTGAGGAAACCTACATACCTGAGAATTCTTGATAAGAATTTCGAGGGTATGTGAAGTCTGCCAACCCGCACTAGGCCAGCGTGGTGGACTAAGGCTTGAACCCTCTCAGTAGTAGAGGAGGCCCGTGCTCAGCAGTGGGCAGTATTTAATACAGGGCTGGTATAAAACCTACTTTAAGGGCCAGTTTCAGTTTGGAAGTAAATTTTATTTGACAGTTAACGTACTAAAAAGCTAATGTAGACAGTACTCATTTTATTGACATTTATTTGAAATGAAATGAAATGAAATAATTTTATTCGAACCCATAAAATGTTATACATTATTTAGATTCCGTCAATATTAACTCTACCACCAGTTCGGAAAGCAGTTCTCACTAGAGAAGAACGGGCAAGAAACTCTAGTGTTGCTCTTTTCAAAATCAGTTCAAGGTACAATGCATTATGTAGAGAAAAAAAAATACAATTCAGTATTTGTTAACTTTTGCTTAGAGCAGTTCATTTATATACTCGCAAAATAGGTAATAAATTTTTAAATTCCAACACTAGTGCATAACTATCTCAGGAATCATGTAATAATTATTTGAGAGCTTACAGTGTGACTTTTGTAATTGGTCGCCGTAGCATTTATCAGCAAGCGGTGAAATCGACTCTTAAAGTAATTACAACCTTCTACAATCACAACACGAGCAACACAAAACTAAAAAAAAAAACAAAATCCATCTTCAAATACATGCGTGTATAAAGGGCTGTAATTTAAAAAGTAATCGCCACCGGTGCTTCGTTCACGGAAAAGTACTGAATCAATCATTGATAATAACTCGCGGGCTTCCCGAAACCGATTATTGCTTTAAAGAACGCAATACGGGAGGAGATAAAATTAATTGAGGTTTAGTGGAATATTTTGGGCGCAATTAACTGTGAAAGGCGGAGTGCGTAAATTTTTGCGTTCCCGATTTATTTTGTTCAAACCATAAACGGTAACTTTGCCATAAGTTAATAATTCGCATTTCGTCCTCAGCTGTACATTATTATAAGTACAGTGTCATCATCATGAACCACAGCGGCCGAAGCCAAAATACTTATGAACAAGCGCTAGCGCCTTTAGAAAACAAAATTGTATGGGAATGACGTATCCTTACGATAGACCAGGATATCACTTGCCAGGCTTCCAGCAAGTGACCGGAATTCAGTAACATATATGTACCTACAGGCTACAGTATTCAGAAGGCCAATAGCCTCACCCTTTCCTGGTTGATTTCGTTCGTTGAAGAGTGAAGTAAAAGGAGATGTCCGCTTTTTGTATGGGTGGTGGGCCTGAAATTTAACTAGGCTCAAACTTTATGGATATAAAAGGGGCAAAATATGGATCTTGGATCCATCATTAAAATATTTTTAGACCCCTTCATTTACAACTAACTTTTTTAAAGAACGTTCACATTAAGAGTAGTTTTTAAACAAAATAAAATTACATGAATCTCAAAATCGGAGGACTTTAAAATTATACGATTTATTGCAAAGGCCTAGTTTTTGGGAGTACTATCTAAATATACATGAAGTATCTTCGTTAGAATTTTAAGCCCGGCTTTAGACATGTCCTTTATGAAGCCCAAAACCTTTTCTTGGTTAATTCGTTGCGGAATGAAAATAGATAAGTGATCTCAGCCTCACCTTTGCTCCTTGGTGTCATAATATCGCATCTTTAGGACGAAAACGACACAATAAAAAAAATCTAAAATTGAGTTATCGTCATTAAATTACTTAAAACGAAATTTTCAATACAACAATAGTTCAAACACCGCCATATTCAAGTGGGCAAAGGACAAAACTATTATATCGGTTCCTTTTTTATTATATTTTCATAAAAAAGGGACCAGTTTTAAGTCATTTTATGACGATAACCCAATTTTTTATTTGTTTGAATTGCGTCGTTTTCGTCCTTAAGGTGGTATATGTGTTATCAATAGCCGATGAGTTGCAGAGGCTGTTGTGAGAGCACGATAGTCTTACAATTATTAAATCTATATTTTTTTTTCCGTAGAACTTGTGTTTAGATTTGAAAGCCTAGTGTCGCAAATTGAGTACACGATCTCTTCTCGGAGAAATGAATGACTTGCTTAAATAATGCTCACTTGGAACGTTTTTATTCTTTTAGACAATGCAACACTTGATATCTTTAAGCTTACTTAGAAAGTTATTTTTAATATTATATTTTTATCATGTTCATTTAAAATCTATACTAATTTCTTACTATTTCTGTACTAATATAATATTATAAAGCAGAAGAGTTTGTTTGTTTGTTTGTTTGAACGCGCTAATCTCAAGAACTACTGGACCGATTTTGAAAATTCTTTCACTAATAGGAAGCTACATTAAACCTGAGTGTTATAGGCTACTTTTTATCCCGGAAAACATTTCCGCGCGGGCGGAGCCGCGCGCAATAGCTAGTTAGTTATAAATGTTAACAACTCTGTTGGCTCATTTCACGGTTGTCACAAAATATTTTGTTACGAATTTTAACTCAAACCCCATTAGAATATAAAGTACTTTTTTCATTGCCACAAACGATTTTTAGGGCAATTTCTATTGCAGGCAATAAGAAAAACGCTAGTAAATATCGTTTTTAGATTACCTCAATAAGTTCCTGTCATTTCATATCAATACACAAAAAGCGCAGCCTAAAAAACTGACCAGTCATCACATCGTAATTTGCATAAAAAATCAACACTTACGGGCACAAAAACTCGTTGATTGGCATTCGACCGTACAGTTTTTGTCGAAAAGAGAAAATCAGGTCAATTATGGTCATATTAAAATATATTGCTCGTAAAAAGTATTAGGTGTCACTATTCGTTGTAAGCTCATGATTATGAGATACGAATCATAGGAAATTGGTCAGTTAATTTATACTTGTTAGTGATAGATAAAAAATTAATCCGACTTCAAAAGCACTACAAACCAAAACAATAATAACTTTATATTCGCTTAGTTACGTATATTTGGAGTCGTAGAAACTCGCGGTCAAATAAACTTACATACATACATACGGATCGAATACAGAACCTCATTTTTGAAGTTGTTTAAAAAGCGGTGATAGCCGTGTGTAGTGGAACCATATAATATATTGTCACACAATGTATACAGTACTTTACTTATATTTATACTTACACCTAAACTTATAACTAGACATAAACCTAAACTTACAACTAGACCCGAACCTAAAATTAAATCTAAAACTAATATATGTACAAACTTATGGCAAAATTAATTTTTAATTATATTATGTACATTACATGTTTCCACTACACCCAGTTAGAAGAATAATGAACTGACGAGCTCGAACCCCATCCCTGAGGCATGTACTCTTGAATTTAGGAGTTTAGCTGATAGTATGATAATTATTATAATTTTGTATCCGCCTGGATAGCGACCACCGTTCAGTTTGAAACTCGCCATAGTGGCCCACGTAAGTGTGCCGCGTTCCGGGATCATGTACGTACCACCACCATACTAGCCCTGTATTATATACTGCCCACCGCTGAGCACGGACCTCCTCTACTACTGGCCTTAGTCTACCACGCTGGCCTAGTGCGGGTTGGCGGACTTCACATACCTTCGAAATTCTTATAGAGAACTTCTCAGGTATGCAGGATTCTACACGATGTTTTCACCGTTAAAGCGAGCTATAATTCACAAAGAATACACACATAACTTTAGAAAAGTCAGAGGTGCGTGCCCTTTGGTTTTGAACTTGCGGACATTCGTCTCGGCAGTCCGTTCCACTCCCAACTAGGCTACCGCCGCTTATTATGTATATAACCGATACAAACAGGCCGGCATAATTGTATCGACTGGCGAAGGATCAACATCCTTCCTCAGTCAACGCTCTATCTGGACCCTTCTCTTTACTATCAGGTTCAGTGCGGTCACATGTGCGTCAATAAGTTTAATGTGTGTATGGAAAACATCGTGAGGAACCTTACCTGAGAATTCAACGTAAGAATTTCGAAGATATGTCGGCCACCCAGCACTAGGCCAGTGTAGACTTACATATCCTCAATGTTGTAGAGGCGGCCTAGCATTGGGGCATTATCAAGGCTGATATTATTAAAAGATATAGGTACATACATACACTTACGCCTTTTATCCCCGAAGAGGTAGGCAGAGGCGCAACTAATGCACCCACTTTTCGTCGTGCGTATTCCGTTCTATTACGTGATAGGGGGCGATCCTATCGCCATATCGGGCACAAAGTCCAGACTCCGGGCTGATAGTGAATAGAAAAATCCAATATCACTTTGCCCGACCCGGGGATTGTATCGCAGACCTCAGCATTGCAGCAGTCGTACCGTAATACAACTTATACCACCGACGTAGTCCAATAAAGATAGATAAATATATATAATACTGTTTTAATATATAACCACATATGATGTACAGTCAGCAGCATAAGTAGATGAACAAATTCAAAATTTCAAATTGCCTACATACTTTTGTGTTCTTACTAATCTTTTTTTTCTCTTCACAAAAATAAAATAGAAGAGATTTACTTTACTTCGAACGAAGAAAAAAATATTTCAGTTTAACTTAACGCGTATATAGGCGATTTGAAATTTTGATTTTGTACAGATATTTATGCTGCTGACTGTACAATACCACCCGCTTAAAGCCGGCAATCTATAATTACAGATTCAATTAGCAAAGTGCATTAAACCGAATGCCGGTTATGTTTAAACGAACCACTCTCAATGGCCGGTTATTATTTTGTACAATCAAATATTATAGTTAATAATATAATAGACAGCATCTATATATTAGTTCAGGATTAAGAAAATAAGAGAATAGTGAAAACAATAAGCTCAGAAAATAAGAAAATAAATTGTAAATAGTGCTTCTTTAAATAGCAAATGTGCCATACCTAACATTTCACGATATAGATTCCATTTAGTTAGGACAATAAACAATATAAACATATTACTAGTACAACTAAAATAATTATGCATATTGAATAATTTATACACACACACGCACTTACGCCCGTTATCCCCGAAAGGGTAGGCAGAGGTGCAACTAGTGCACCCAGTTTTCGCCGTCCGTATTCCGTCCCATGATGTGATAAGGGGCGAGCCTATCGCCATATCGGGCAGAAATTCCAGACTACAGGCTGACACTGAGTAGAAAAACCCAATATCACTTTGCCTGACCCGAGGGTCGAACCCGAGACCTTACCACTACAGTCGTACCATAATACAACCATGCCACCGAGGCATTTATATCGATCTTGCTTAGTTCGTACAATAATCGTACGAATACGGACGCCTCAAACTCGTATCGAAAATGCGACGGGTCTTACTATCAGGCGAGACACGAGAGAGATTACTCGTCTCGACTTTTATTTATACAAATAGATAATGATAATTTTACGTACTGCAGTTATCTATAAACACGTGTGGTAGTAAAACTAAACAATAAAGACAATTGCAAACAATTATTTATTTTTAACCAAGAACTACAGAAAACATAAATATAATTATATTTTATGATGGCATTTAATTACGTAAAGCCCGAACGAGATATGGTTATCTTTATGTTAAAAATAATAAAGTAAACTGCATGCTATAAAAGGACTACAAAAATAAGTCATTGTTATAACAAAACTTTTTGAAACTTTATAATTTACAGTACCAATTAAAATGTAAATTTACTTTTGCAAAATAGAAGAGCTTGTTCAAAATATTTATAAAACAAGAAAGAAAATACAGAAATATGTTTCTAATCACTAGGAATCTATGAGGTGTAACTTCTTACGCATAGAACACAATAATATAATATTTCTGTATTCTGTGACCTAACGTACAACATGGTAACATAGTTGACAATACATAGAGCCACATGTTGCGGTACATGTTGCGCGACACACTTTCTTTCACAGCCTATAAACAACTTCACTGAAGTTCTGCTTCATTCAACACATACGGTTAAAATGCGTAAACTGTTGCCAACAAAATTGGTTACAGATATCAAAACTAAAGTTAACCGCAATACCAATGACCCAGACAATCAAAACGGGTCAAAACTGACCATAATCACACAAATAATATAACAAAATAAATATATTCGTTTCCAACAGCACCGATCCCACAAGGCATAACTGTGGTGGTAATTTTCTCGTAATATAATTTTAAAAGCCGCCATATTGCAAAACTCCATTTGTGCACTGTGTAGCAATTTGAAATATAGACTATAGTGTTTACATACTTAATAAATATTAAGCGTACAGAGAGAATAAACATTGCAATTACAACTAGTTTTAAGTTTCAGAAATAAATTATAACAAAATTAAATATAATTACTGGTTTATCATTGGCCGTGGAAGGGAATTTGAACGGTTTTAAATAAATTAAAGTTGTAAAAGCTAATCATAAATCAGCGTAATTCCTGCATAATTCGCTTTTACAACTTTAATTTACTACAGGACTAATGTCCCAAATTGTAAATATCTATAAATACATTAAATAAAAAAAAACTATCTAATAAGCCTCAAGAATAGCTTACAATTACCCGCCAAAACCAATTTGCAGTTTCAACCATAGAAAAGTTTTTTTGCTCTTCGACGAGCAAATCGACGTTATAGATCTGCGTCGGTATAAAAAAACTCGTTTTATTCCTTAATAGAATAATCAATGAGTTTATTTATAAATCAAAGACTTAAAGGCGTTAAGTGCAGATGCATAAAAAATCTTGTTTCGATTCAATGACAGCTCATCTCAAGTGCAAAAACTATGTACCGTTATCGGTGGTTAAACAAATTTTATTTAATAAATTACGTTGAAAATGTGACAAATTGATCTACAATGCGAATCTTTTTGCGTTAAACGGAAAAACGGCAACATTTTGCAGTATCATTTTGGGTCAATGGTTTTGGTTCGCATGGACTTATGATTCTCTCATTTATCCGCATTGTTACGATCCGTGAAAAAAGTCTTGATTGTTTTATAAATTCGATGGCAAACTTTTTATTATACGGAATACGGATAACTGATTTTTTTATTTGGATCATCATCTACTTTTAGTAGATATGTAATATGGGTTACTAGGATTAAAGCGGTTTACTGAAGTCTATCAGAGGTACTAGGCAGGCATGAGTTGCGTGAAAGTCTCGCTATTGTGTTAAACGCTACTTTCATCCGTAGCGGCGCTCTACCGGGTCGCGGGTCACGCCCCACAGATTCAAGGTCGATTTGGTGCATCGACCTATTTGAATTTATGATTGCCTAGTACTTGACATCACACGATGCGGCACTTGAGACTTTCTTAGAACCGAGCGTGTATTAGGGTCATGTGTATATTATAAAATTGTTTGTATGTCATGTTTGTTGTTCAAGACTTTTAAGCAAAGTCTTGAAATATTTATTGCTTATGTAGGTGACCGAGTTAGTCAATCAATTTACCAAGCGAACTTAATTTTCAAGCCAATAAACGTTGATTAAATTTACTGAATAAACTAAGTTTAGTGGGACGGCGACCTTCAAAAACAAATTTAGGAATAGAACTCATCCATTTGGCTAAACGTCTAGTATCTTTCATAAGTCATAACTTAGAAGTACACTTAGAACTTAAAGTTGATTTATTGACTTGCAAAAAAATATTATCTAATGAATCATGTAGGCAAATAATGTACCAGTCAAGATGGTGCGGACTTTGATTCCTTGGCCTAATCTTGCAAAGCTTCAACCACCTATTTTTTCAGTGTCATTGTCAAGAAAGTTTTGCCTACGACCTAAAATTATATCACGTGTAAATTCACAAAGAATCCTTGTGACTTCATTAATTACAATTATATTTGGATCACGCTCGGCTCGACCACGGCGATGGCACTGTTTCTTAGAAAACTCGCATGAAGTATGGCATCTTTGACTTGTGATATTTCCCAAAGCTCACTACCATGGACGTTCATGCCTTTTCTTATCATCCAGACCCTACATCCAATAATTTCTGCCTTCTATGTATTTATCTCATGATGGACAATTTCACCCGTACCCGTTAAATGCATGTACTTGGGACTACCAACAAATGAAACATGTTTCTTAAATACAGATTCGAAAAGATAATTCAATTCCATGAAAATAAATTCACGGGAACCAATATTTATTCTATGGAATTGAAAAGCTTCTTCTAGCTATGTCTAAATCAATTAAATATTAGTAATATGCAAAAATTCAGACAAATCAATTCTGCATTTTAAAATTCATTATAAATACTTTCTTCTAATTTACTTCAAATTCTAAGTTGACTAGCTTTATGTTCTTCAATAATGACTTAAATGGCTTATCAACAAACTATGCGCCAGTTTTAGTCCCCTAGCACCAGTGTGCCACACTGTTCAATTTTAGGGCCATCGGTCAGGGCCACAGGGCCCACGAACTCTTGGCCCACCAAGTAATTGTTTAATTTATTTGTAGCATTTTACTTTATTATGCCGACTGCATTTATGTAATTTCCATTTGCGTGCAAATTAGTCGTGAATGACAGTTGAAATTGAAGTTCAAAAAGACGTCGACGAGGATGGGATTCGAACCCACGCGTGCAGAGCACATTGGATTAGCAGTCCAACGCCTTAACCTCTCGGCCACCTCGTCATGTCGCTGCTTGGTGAAAAAGATGCATATAACTTGTGACAAAACAAACATTGTCATAAAATATTTTTTGGATATTGTTTTGCAATTACTGCTGGAAACTACCTGAATTGTATATGACTGAATTACCAAAAAACACATAGGGGTTTGTTTTGACTTGTCTTGGGAATCTGTTAATATGGAAGACAGATCAGCTTAATTCTGACTATAGTGGTACACAGCAGTTTTTTATCTTATTTATTTATTTGCACCATATGCAAAGTATGTTGCAAAGTAAAGGTGGACTTAATATTAGGGTATTCTTTATTAATCACCCTTGGGTGGTGCAAAAAAAAACATATGTACACGAATATATTTTAGAGACAGGAAGGGTACAGTTAATATAGTATTTAATACGTCTTTACACTTGACTAGAAATTGGTCGCGGCTGCACCCGCGTGGAAAGCATATCCCAGTACAAAAGTGTCTAAATTGCTGCACCAATCCATAGCGCCATTTGTACGATGCTTGCGGCATTTATTAAAAAAATCAGATAAAAAAAAACATAGTAAGAGGATAAAAAGTAAACTATGTTTTAATCCAGGACTTGATCCATGTGAATACCAAATTTCATCCAAATCCGTTCAGTTGTTTCTAAGGTTACTTCTAACAAACATACAAATATATTTCACAAACTTCTTTATAATATTATAGTAAATAAATAAATAAATCCCTTCCTAGCCGATTTCGGCCACGGCGGCCAATCTCAACGGAGATCAGCCAGGTACGAAGGAGATATTATAGTGCACAAGTGTGTGCGCAATACACAAGTGCACTCGCTATTCCTTCACTCTCATAGTCCGGCGAGACGGCAATCCGACATAACCGGAGAGAGATTAGGCGCAGGACCAACGGCTTTACGTGCTTTCCGAGGCACGGGGGTATCACACCGCCAACTTCCTGACTCCGAGCTGCGACTGAGTAATTTTTAAGATAGAAAAACCCAGTCACAATATTTTTGGCTCGACCCGGGATTCGGACCCAGGACCTCAGCGCGCAAATCGTACTCGTAAATACAACCACGCCACCGAGGCAGTCACTAACTATAGTACCTATTAATAGTAAGAAGATAAGATAAAGGCTGCACGCTGAATGGATACCGCTTTTGACAGGTCTGGAAATCTTCAGAGGAGGCCTTTGTTCAGCAGTGGCCTGCAAGTGGCTGATGATGATATAGGTCCTGTCTGTCTTGTCTTAGTCCTATAAACATGACTTATTCTAACCTCATCGGCTTTATATTTTGATATAGTTACGATACAAATAGTAGCAGCGATAGCCTAGTTGGGAGTGGAACGAATTGCCGAGACGAATGTCCGCAGGTTCAAAACCCAAGGGCACACTCCTCTGACTTTTTTAAAAAGTTATGTGTGTATTCTTTGTGAATTATCGCTCACTTTAACTTCGTGAGGAAACCTGCATACCTGAGAAGTTCTCTGAATTTCGAAGGTATGTGAAGTCTGCCAAACCGCATTAGGCCAGCGTGGTGGACTAAGGCCTAAACCCTCTCAGTAGTAGAGGAGGCCCGTGCTCAGCAGTGGGCAGTATATAATACAAGGCTGGTATGGATATGGATGGACGATACAAGCTATAATAATTGTATGTGTAGATATAAATTTTGCGTTTTGGTGTTAATATGAAGCTCAATAGAGTTCAATCTGCTATTAAAACTAAAATGCAGTAATAAAATTTTATTATTCTTAGAAATGTAGATTTCTGGTTCTTACATTCAAGCTATTTTATCTAGATTGTCTATCAAGGAGTTCTCTGAATTTGTTTAAACAAAAACTTTTTGAATAACTTTGTGCTGAATTCTTTGTAGAAAAGAATTAGCTTTGACTTTATAGTTGTTTTATGTTGTGCTTTCATGAAAATCTTTGAGATATCAATCTCTATGTTAGGCCTTCTTTAAAACTTAATATATTTATTGAGACTAGATATTTAAAAGACTAGGTGATCTGATGGTAGCTTACCACCAAGACTCTGAAGCTGTCATAGATATTGCTCGTGAGTTACCAAACTTTAATAAACCCAGGAGTATTCAAAAGGCGGAGGCGATTTTTAGTTTCCCAGAAACATTGATACATACTTAAATCTATAAAAATGCCGCTTTATAGTTTTTTGACAATGAACCTAGTCAGGGCGAAATATTAATACAACATTTTTTTCTATTGGTAATCATTTAAATGCCAAAAGACAAAAATAAGAAATGAAATATTAGCAAAAACTCCAAGACTGATGAGCGAACCAACAATGACATCGAAATAAGTAGGAACAGTTGAGCAAACAAACGAACGGCGTTCAAACCAAGCTCGCAAGCTCGGCCCGCTGACACACTCTGCCAAACTAGATTACACTAGCGGTGCTGAGATGATCGTGCTATATTAACATAGGTTAGCGAAAGAATATCAGAAACCACAATTGAACTGGAAATATTATTGATCATATTTCCAGTTCAATTGTGGTTTCTGATATTCTTCACCACTGCCTCCGTGGCGTAGTTATTACGTGCGCGGTACTTTCGTTCTGAGGTCTCGGGTTCGAATCCAGGGTCGGGTTTTTCTTTTCATTATTAGTCCGGAGTCTGGCAATTGCGCCTGATATGGCGATAGGCTCACTATCATGAGGTAGAACACACGGCAAAAAGTAGGTGCCTTGGTTGCACCTCTGGCAACCCTTTGATTGAGGCCGGGACTTCAGTAAGACAAGTAAGCTACGTCTAAACGAATGTGGTGAGACCAGTAGTCCAATCTGTCTGAGAGTGGAGTCATTACCGCAGGCAGTTATGTCTCGTACCGTAACCGCGCTGTTACCGCCATCGACACGGATTCTTTCACATTCGCTTTATTTTCTTGGAGTTATAGCCTTGATAAACTGAATAAAAAATCTTTATTTCACATAGGCAACTTCACTCAAAAGTTCCACGTATGGCAAGTCATACCTACAAAGTCTTAAAATTATAGGCAATGGCAAATTGATCGTCGAATTTCGACCACAATTTAGTGCTTTGTTTGCAGTGGAGCTTTGCAATTAAAAGCTATTGCTGCAGCCTATGAGCAGTCAGCATCCGATAAGCGCTCTCATCACATTCAGTTACATAAAAACCAAACACCTAGTTCACATTCAAATGTCATCAACAACCGATGGGACGTAATGTCCATCAAAATGACGGTAGATCATCAGTGAGCCATAACGTCCGCAATAATATTCACATGAGTTACCAGTAAAAATGACCGTGGGAAGTGTGTTTTAACGGGTATATAATCACGGCACGTTTATAAAACAATTTTTGACTATCTTGTTACAAACATGTTTTGTTCGAGACGAGCAGGTCGATAGCTTGTTTTTAAGCGCCACCAAATCATAAACTTTGAAATTAACATATAGTATTCGTTGCTAAATAACATGATATCTCCGTCTACTAGCTTGAAATACCAAGACAGGCTGTTGGCGGCGTTCTGCGACGCGCGTCGCTAGTATTCCTCTGGATGAGGAGTGCTGTGCCGGCACTGGAGTGGGAAGTGTTAGCGACACAAATACGCTTTGATAGAATTGTAGTTTTGGTTTTTCAATAAAAAAAAATTAATTTCATTTCATTCGTTTTGAAATGTAATAAATATTCTTGGAGATATTCTTAAGATCATTTTTAATTCATGAAACGGGAACCGGGTCAGCGGTAACAAAGTGAACACATGCAATGCAATCAGCCCTGTATTATATACTGCCCACTGCTGAGCACGGGCCTCCTCTCCAACTGAGAGGGTTAAGCCCTTAGTTTACCACGCTGGCCTAGAGCGGGTTGGGAGACTTCACATACCTTCGAAATTCTTATGCAGAATTCTCAGGTATCTAGGTTTCCTCACGATGTTTTCCTTCACCGTTAAACTGAACGATAATTGATGAACAATACACAGGTAACTGTGAAAAGTCAGAAGTGTGTGCCTTGGGTATTGAACCTCCGGGAATTGTCTCGGCAGACCGTTCCATTCCCAACTAGGCTATCGTCCACTTATACTTAACACATATTTCCTTATTATAGTACATGATGTATCCTACTAGCCGATGCTGTGATGTGGTGGTGTGGTTTGTTGCCATCATTGTGGTGTACACACCACACATATAGCTCGACATAGTACACTAAGTCGAGCAAAAAAGCGGCAGGGCCCGGCCGTACCATCCTTTTCTCGAAGCAGTTTAGGCCATTTTCGACCCCTATAACTTCGTTGTGGATAAATTAATGTTAATGTAATAAATTAAAATTGAGGTAAAATACCTCCTTCGTTCATTATTTTTGTCGCCCGTTTTGCTATGGAGGGAAGTGGACAATTAATATTTCCAACTCCTCCCTATCTTTCTATTTGATTAATTTCGTTGCGGGTTAAAGACAGATTAGTGTTCCCTGAGACTCGCCGAGCTTCACCGCTCGGTGTCATAAAATGCGTGCCACTGCTGATCCTGGCTTACAGGAGTTACAGTGGCGGGTGTGAGGGCGGGGTAGTCTCTAAAATTAATGTTACTTGGGAACTGATTGAGACAAACAAGATACCTATCAAGAGTTACGAGAATCTTGTTAAATTGTTAAATAAGCAGGTTGAATCATCTATCTATAAAACCAGCCACAATTAATACACAAACTTCGTAATACAATGCACTAGTAAGAATAAATACTCAAAGAGTAGGAAGGTATATTTCTGGCAATAAGTTCTCAGTACATACATAGCTTTCCTTTTCAGGGCTTGACAGAGATGTAAAACCTACATTTCGCCAGCTATGTTAGGTCTCAAGCAATAGGGCGTGGGGCTATATTTACCGAGCATATTTTAGGATCCGGGTTGATATTGAGCAGAAAAACCCGAAATCATTTCGCTCGACCCGAGATTCGAACCCGTAACATCAGATAGGAAGTCGTACAATACAACTACGCCATTGAGGCAGTCGATCTCAGTGGTTGCCAAATTTCATTCAAATCCTTTCAATATCAAACGTATAAAGACGTTTACTTCAAACAAGGCTCGTGTGTGTGTGTGTGTGTGTGTTTTTCAAACAAACATTCAAATATTACAAACCTTCGCATTGACATTACCAAGTAAATTAAATGATGAACATTAAAGTAACTGTTTCTACGTGTACAATCAAAACACAACCCTATTGATATTACAAATGTAGTCACAAATCAACCCTAGGGCATGTGGCACGCGCTATCGTGAGTGTCGTGAAAGGGCAGCACGTGGGGAAAGTCTATATTAAAACGTTGCCTACTTCGGTGATTTTCTGTAAATATCTTTATTGTTAGCCTAGGGCTGTCATACAACATAAATTTTATTTTGTATACTGTATTAGGTCCCGTTTTTGCAACTGTGGTTAATGGTTATCTTTTTGTCCGGGTCTTATTAAGCTGGATGAACATCCATCCTCAATAACATCGAGGATTACTCTAATCACGGTTGAAAAAATCCGGACTTACTTGCATGTTGATAGGGAAATAACTTTCTACAAACAATAACAACCCTAGCTAGAACTTTAAATTATATAGCTCTGCGTATTGTTGCACTGTGTTCGTTGTCCCATGTCATAAAATGTGAAGACTACAGGGTTATAATGCATTTTAACGTAACCTAGCAGTGTTTTACGATATTGCTTATGTTGAATAGACAGAGCACCAGTTTCGGACCATACGGCATTTTAATTTTTAAATCATAAGGCTAAGAATTTTCAAAATCGGTCCACAATTGAAAAAGAAATTGGTAAACATCCAGCTCAGAACAAGAAACAGAACCAGTGGGCTTGGAATCTGGCAAAAAACCCATCTCATAAGACGACGTTTGTGATTGATCGAGAGACCAATATGTCAGTCACGTGTCAGTCTCTCAACCAATCCCAATAAAACTAAACTGAGTACTTTTTGTAGTCGGGTAAAAATATAAATAAGTTTATATCAAATATATCTAAAATAAAATCATAATAATAAACTTTTAATTAAATTACAAATACGCATTTAATTACAAGATATTAATTTAATTTCTCCTTGTTACAGACTACATCATGGACGACTGAGTATCACGCTGAGTGATATCAATACAGTGTGAAGACTGATTAGTGTTGAAAGTTCTTGTGGTGACTTGCAAAATGGAGTATAGGACACAGCTGTTAGCTACGGCGGCCGTTCTGCTGTTTGGTGAGTTCTTTTACTAAGATATTTATTATAATCATTTTTTTGGAAAGGCACAAATAAAAGTAAATAAAAGCAAGCTTGCCGCGAGATTTACTTTTGTCAAAATCAAGTTACATAATTATTGTATTATCTACACAAGTAAATCTTGCGACAAGCTTTTATTATGTAGTATTAAACAAAGTTTTATTCAATTTAAAGTTTATTTTTTTCTTTTCAGAGCATTTAAATAGAAGTTTGTTTTTAAAGTTTTTTTTTACTTTTAATTTCTTACTATTTTTCGAGTTATTCCCAGCAAGCCCTTTGATACCCATACTATAGGAGTGCGTAAAAAATAACTAGTCCGGTATCTGGGATCGTCCGCCATATTGGATTTAGAGAGATAATTTTATTTTTGTATTCTTCTCAGCAAACCCTTTCATCTGATATCCATATTATGGACATGCACAAAAAATAACTAGTCCACCATCTTTGGCCGTCCGCCATATTGGATTCAGAATGACGTCACTTAGCTAACAATGTCACCCAAACTAAACGTGTATGCAAAATTTCAACCCAATTAGTTAAGGGTAACTGCTTCAAAATTGACTTGCAAGATTCCACCCGAACAAACATAGTTATATACATACATTGCAGGTTAAATAAAAGATTGTAAGAAGAATAAGGATGTATTAGAAAATGAATGCTTCGGTGGTTTGGCCACATTGAAAGGATGGATGAAAGAAGAGGAACGAAAGAAATCTATGTCGCGAAAGTGAGTGGTAACGTCGGACGGGGACGACCTAGACGTACCTATATGGACCAAATTGACGACCTCCTAAGGAAGGGCCAAATAAGGAGTTCTCGTAACCGACGAGCATGTATGAAGAGACTGATGACTGTAGAAGAAGCGAAAGAGCTATGCTTGGATCGTAGCACTTGGCGCTCCATAGTCTCTGCCTACCCCAATAGGAGAAAGGCGTGAGTTTATGTATGTATGTATGTAGAAATACGCTTATAAGAAGTACACATGGAGGTCTTACCCTTATTACTAAACTTAACTAATATTTACCGTTAATATAATATGCAAAGAAAGAATAAAAAATAAAAAATAAAATACTTTATTCATCACGTAGGCGAACATAGTTGCACTTATGATAAGTCAAGATACATTAAATTGATTATATTAATAATTATTATAAATACCAATGGTCACTTATATAACTACTGACATTTTTATTGGGAGTAAATCTATGATAAGAAATAAACAAAAACAAAAAAAAACAGCTCGGGCTGGCAGGAAAGGGGATATAAAAAGGACATCATTTTATTAAAATAATGGGAGGAACGCGTCGCGATCCTCACCGGTGAGGACACTACAGGCCCTCCCCTAGCTAACCTACCAGCCTTTCACTAGCTACCTAAGCGATGACGACCCGAAGAAGAAAGGTAGAAAGAAACTCCGGGCTTACTTTTTTTGTCATCAATTGTTCATTGTTTCTTTCTTTTTTTTTTTTTTTTTTTTTTTTTCAATTCTTTTGTGCTGTGTACAAAGTCAGATTAGTTATATAAGCTAATGCACGCACATCACCGTTGAAATAAGATAAAATCCAAATGAAGGGATTTAGGGAATACCTGGACAGGCATGTACAAATAAGTAAAACTGGACATAACACAAAAAAATAAAATAAAATAACGGTGTACAATGTGCATTCGCCTACATTTACAAAATTATTTTTGTTGTATTGCTCTTCCTACTTTCTTAATAAAATGAAACTTATAAAGGCAAGCGCAACAAAATGATCGGTCGGTCGTCTTCCCTAAATTTAAATTTAAATTATATGAATGAAGTGAATGAAGTGAAATGAAGAAGTATCTACAAACTGAAATAATGTTTACTATGAAAATAATTAGATTCGTTACTCCACTGCAGACTAATATTTTTTGCATCACGACTTAGTTATTGCGAAACACCAAACATAACTCATAAAAATTCAAATAATGTGATAAGAAAGCGAAAATAGAAATAAAATTCCAAGCCAATGGGATGCTGGGTCTGTAAGCATTAGTATAAAATACGTCTAACGGATAAACCCTAACTCCACGAGATACAATATGTTGTAGTTATGGCATGACTTTATAAGAACAAACAAATTAATTAAAATCTTGTCATGATTTCGCCGAGAATAGAATTTGCGGCTTCTCATTTCAAAACCGTCTCTACATCCACTACACCATTAGATTAAACAGACAAACCGCTTAATTTACACGAGAACATGATTCTTTGTAAATTCTTAATGAAAATTAAGCTTTACATTGCAAATTGCAGTCCAAAGCTGTAAGTCATTAAGAACAGTTAACTCGATTAGTCTGCCAACACACACAATTATAAAGGTTTATTTCAATTATAAAGTCTTTTATACAGTCACTCGCTTTACTTTTAAGTGGCCATTAACAGCAGTCAGCAGAATTTTTACAAAGAAAAGAAACGATAATACTGTGTCCACATTATGGTTAATGTCAAAACCATAATGTGGTAGGTGGTAGGATATGTTTTGTATCCGCCACCACCTTATGTACAGTGACCACTGTACAATCACCCAATTTGGTGCTAGTACACTACAAGAAATGGATGCAGATGGGGCAAAAAAGTTCTCGAGTGGAGACCACGTACTGGCAAGCGCAGCGTCGGCCGTCCACCTGCAGGGTGGACAGACGACTTGATAAAGGTCGCAGGAACACGCTGGATGAAGGCCGCTCTTGACAGGTCCGTCTGGAAATCTTTGGGGGGGCCTATGTTCAGCAGTGGACGTCATGTGGCTGATGATGATGATGACTCTTATTCAAGATAAAACGCAAATTTTTCATATTTTACCAAGCAGTAGCTATAATTTCGGAGATGCATAAAAGAAACAGCAGATAACTCTTAACGTTTCCTTTAGTTGTAAGTTGCATGTTGAGCATACACTTTTCTGACTGTACTGTACAGTACATAAGGTGCTAAAACCCGGCATAGTTGCCCACATGAGTGTGCCGCGTTTCGGGATCGGCCTGTGTGTATCCGGTTTAAACAGGCCGGCATAATTGTGTCGACTGGGGAGGGATAATCATCGCTCGTCAATGGACACTCTATCTGGACTCCTTCGCTTGCCATCTTGCTCCGCTTCAAGTGCAGTGTAGATATCTACACCTACATTTCGTCTAAATGTTTACCTATTTTATTCTAGAATTCTAGAAATTAGTAAACGCATCATCTAATATTACGTGATCATTTCCAAAAAACTTAAAAACACACACATTCACGCCCGTTATCCCCGACGGGGTAGGCAGAGGTGCAACTAGTGCACCTATTTTTCACCGTGCATATTCCGTCCCATGATGTGATAGGTGGCGAGCCTATCGCCATATCGGGCACAAATTCTAAACTCCGGGCTGATACTGAGTAGAAAAACCCAATATCACTTTGTCTGACCCGGGGATTGAACCCGAGACCTCAGCATTGCAGTCGTACCGTAATAAAAATACGCCACCAAGGCAGTAACTTAGAAAATCCCAAAATAATTATAGATTTGGGCTTTACAGAACATGTGTTTCGGGAACACCGCCTCTTATAATAAAAGCATTATCTCCCTAAAGAAGTCGGTTAATAATTTTTTTTAAACGCATTATAGAAAGTCGAAGGCAATATTTAATACGCGCCCGAAGGAATTTTGTTTTGACAATCGTGGCACGCATAAATTACCTTTTTACATCAGGAAACATTAACTGCTATCTTGTATCGAAGGCGGAAGTTTTTTATCAAAGCATCAACTTTCTCACACGAAAACATTTAAAATGGTCTTTATTGACAAGTGGTAATTACTGCATCCGCATACCATGCTTTTTATTGAATTATGAGACGATCACCTGATGGTAAAGATAAGAACTAATGATTAATAATACCTGTATTGGACAAGTATGGATTATCTAATTATTTTGTGATTCCTAAGAGGGTTATACACTCGGATGGGAATTGTAAATGTATATACGTAATATTATGCAAGTAAATATACGAACTGCTCCAAACAAAATAAAAATCTGTATATATTTCTTTTTGTTTTATACACTGTACCTAATTTACCTACATTTGAACTGATTTTGAAAAGAGCAACCCTAGAGTTTCTTGCCCGTTCTTCTCTGGTGGAAACTGCTTTCCGAACTGGTGGTAGAGTAAAAATTTACTGAATCTAAGTAATGTGTAACATTTTATGGATTCGAATAAATTATTTCATTTCATTTCAGTTAAACTATGGGTCAAATCATCGACGGCTCATGACCAGTAACATCCTACTAATATTATAAACGCGAAAGTTTGGAATGTATCGATGTTTCATACTTTTTCACTCAAAAACTGCTTAATTGATTTCGATGAAATTTGGCACACGAGTAGATCATGTCCTGGATTAACACATAGGCTTCTTTTTATCTCGGGAAAATATAAAGCGGAACTTTTGGTAAAACATTTTAACGCGGAAGGAGCTACGGGCGAAAGCGTTTTTACTAAATAATTCTAATTACAAAAAAAATTATGAACTGCGTAGTGTGCTCCTTCTTCTAAGTGTGAAGTATCGTATGTGTAATAACTACACTGGCAAAAAATGCATTAACTTCTGTTTTCCTTACATAATACAAAGTCCCCCGCCGCGTCTTTTTGTCTGAACGCGATACATTAAAAAACTACCGAATGAAAATATCGAATCAAATATTCGAAATTTAAGTAGGCAAGGTATGTGATAGCTTTGATTAATTATATACCTAGATGGACACTGAACGTTTCAAACGCTTCGAAAAGAATAGAGGCCAACTGTTGCCCGCTAAATGAGTCGAGTGAATTATTTTTTGTTGTTTTTCATGGATATAATTATCTCCCCGTTGTAATAGAAACCATGTAATAACTGGTATCATTATGCGCGTACACAAGGATACGCAGAATGACGCAGCGGTAGCGTATAACACAGCTGTCACGCATACTAGCTTAAGAAAAGTTGGCCTGTTTGTTTTAGTTTCATTGCAGCGCGTCACTCTATCTAGGTATATAATTAATCGAAGGGTAGGGTGATAGCTGGAAATCCTGGGAAGGGCATAGGCTACTTTTTATTGCGGGAAAACATACAGCGGGACTTTTATCCCGGAAAACTTCTTCACGGGGGCAAAAACTAGTAAAAATAATTATTGTCAAAACTTTGATGAGCTAGTAATACCACACGCTAGTACGCGACGCTAGGGTATTTTTACGCGGCGCTGGTAAACGCGACGCTTTGGCATACGCATCGATAGGTACTCTCTGTTTCTTAAGCTATAATAATTGGTCAACCAATTTCCGTTCATCGCGGATCACCTACGTCTGGAACCGGTCTGTCAAGTTAATTGATTAGCACTTATTGACGCTTGTTAACAGTTCAATGTTTCGTTCACATAGTTTTTTTATTGAATATGAATCAGTATTTTAGTGGTATTTTATTTTTTATTCTGGTGAATGTTTTGAATTTCAAGTTTGATGATGGATTTCGTGTTCAGTTTGAATTTTAAAATTGAACCCGAGAGGCAGTACAAAATGCCTTTGAACAGTTTGTTGGCTCCCATACACCTAACTTCTTCAAGAAGGGCATTGAAGAACCCCTGTGTAGGCAGAGATGCATCGATAGCATGGGTGCATATTTTGATTGATAGAAATAAAAAATATTTGTAAAAGATGACTAACTTTCTGTATACTAAACGGCTATTTCATAGGTAAAGACCCAATAATACAATAACGTCGATGACTTTCGAAAACGAACAACGTGATATAGATAGCATTGAACTGGTTTTTTTTACTCAAAGACAAAGGAGGCTCTGTAGACATCTACCAAAGTGAACCGACGAGACATCTTTATCTCGTCGTATGTTTACAATCTTTTGTAGAATTGCATGTAATTTACATCTAAAGCAGTACGTAGATCCTATCAACTTGTCGCCGAGAACACTTATATTAAACTGACAGCTGCATCAGCAAAGACTTCACTTTTGCCCACCATTTTGCCACAGGCGTGACTATAAAATATATACTGAATCAATAAATTAACGAATATAACTTGTGGGTCAATAGCTCAAGCCAACAATGCGTAATCGACTTATTAATTTGCAAGTCATTTCTCGCGAATTAGGGTCAATATATTAGGCGTAGCGTCATTAATTTGTAAGTGATGATGTATTGATTTTTTTGGTACGTATAAATATTTTTATATGCGATTGAATGACGCGTGAGACTGCCTAGGTGGTGTAGTTGTGTTGCGCACGAGTTACGAGCGATCTGAGGTCCCGGGCTCGCATCTCGGGTCGGGTAAAGTAATATTGCGTTTTTCTTCCCAGTATCCGAGTAATATTTATAGTTTCTCTCGCCTGATGGTAAGCAATATGACTGAAGCAACACCACACAGAACCTTGGATCACAAAGTACTGCGTTGCGTTCCACTGCGTTCTTCACCCTAAGATGTCCCATAATGCCCAGTTACACTGGCTACGATGTAGTACAATACGCAACCGAACTTGCATACTGCTGCTTGGCGGCAGAAATAGGCAATACGGTGGTATGTTACGAATACGCACAATGGGTATTATGTTTTGATGCTTCGTATTTTCAAGCCTATAGTTATGTGAATTGGGCCTTATAGTCGATTTACTATTTTAACTGAAGTTATCCTCAATTACTTTTTTGATGTTTTAGCCTGAGATAAAACAAGATAGAGAACAATGCTGAAGTGAAAGCTAAGTAATCTACACAGAATAAGCTTTATAATCGCTAACGTCTGGAAAGTTAGCCAAGCGTATCAGCTAAATTACTGAAAGCTTGAAGATTCTAATAATTTCCCACATCCAATTGGTTCATGACCGCCTGGTATTTAGAATGGCTTGTCGTTTCAAATGCCTAGGAAGACCTAGGTTTCTAGGTTAGATTGTAATTAGTTAAGTTGACAGCCGTGGCTGCGGGTAATGACTATGAAACTAGAGGTCGCGGGTTCGAAACTGACAGCGAGACAAGTGTTTGTGTGATTCGCAAATAGTTGTTACAAATATGCTTTTAATTCGTGACTTTTTCACAATATGAAAATAATTTTGAAAAGTTTTCATAATTTTAAAAATTATGCTTTGAACTCTTAATTTGTTTTAGTTATGGACGAACGGGCAATAAACTTTAGTAATGTAATTCAAAACCAGTTTACGATATAGCGGTAATTATGAGTTACAACATTGACATATAAATTAAGTCAATACCAATAAAGTAATTAATTATATTACAAATAAAGTTTAATTTGATTTGTAGCATGATCTTCTACGTACAGTCAGCCACATAAGTAGCTGAACAAATTCGGAACTTCAAATCGCCCCTACACTTTTCTGTTCTTACCAATTTTCATTTTCTCTTCTTTTACTTCACACAAAGAAAAAAAAGGGTTTTAATTGAACTGAACAAGTATAGGCGGTTTGAAATTTTGAATTTGTTCATCTTCTTATGTGGCTGACTGTACATACATAATGATATTTTATAACTGAATATTTGCGGTTTCGAAAAATGATTTTCTAAGCTCACATAAATATTATTGGCCCGGACAGTGACCACAGTACCGTCCATAGTTGCCCACGTAAGTGTATCACGTTCCGGGATCAGCCTGTCAAACATGCATAATTAAGTCGACTGACGAGGGATAACCATCTCTCGCCAGTCGAAACTCTATTTGGACACCAATCCTAGTATCAGGTGCAGTGGGGTGCGGGGTCACAAAGCCGAGTCCATAAAAAAAAGAGTGTGTGTATTAATGTACCTACACATATATGAAGTGAAACTTTTTCAATCAATTCATTTTTTTCACTATTCTTATAATAATTATTGTATTCCTAATACGGGCAAATTATTATTATTTATTTATTTATATTTATATAAAATATTATTGTGTACTAAATTGAAAGTCATATTATTGAATGATGGTTAATTTCAATAAATTAATATATACTTACTAAAACTTACAATCAAAAGTGAGGTTAACATAAAAATTACATTAAAATCACAATCACGTGATGATTTTTCAAAACAATAAAAAATAATCTCTCACTTTCACTATTTATTTAAATGAATTTCAATAATAAACTTATTGAAACCATAATATTTAAACTGTTTACGCTTGTCGACAATAGATGGCTCTGTACAGTTTGACCTAATTACTACATCGCGATGTCAAGATTCTCTTCGAAGTACTGGCCCTAGAAGACGGCGCCGTGACGGTCCAGTGTGACGATTTTTTATTTACATAAATTTCTCCCGTACGTCAATAAAGAAGTTTCACTTCAAAAATATTGTAGCCATTGGAATTTTTGAGCTAATGAGACTTAACTCAGGGTAAAAAGCATAGTAGGAAGCAGCGCTTTGGAATTCAAACTTCTGGGTTACTTTCGTTTACGGACTCTACCATCAGACAACCTTCATTCATTTATTAAAAAAACATATTAAACCGCATCGTAATTCCTTTCTGAGCGTCGGCATTGCCTCCAAATTAACATCGTAACTGTATTTAATTAGTACCAGTTCACGAGTTTGATCCAGTCGTACCGTTCTGATCATAACTGTGCACCCGCTTCAGTTGATAATGAACGAGGTGTTTTTATCCAGTAATTTGATTCATATTAAGATATTGGTGATAGATTTATGTTGTCCTAGTATCTTGGATGTACTATTCAAATATGTTTTCTTTAATTTTATTTTGGTGGGAAGTAGGATTGTAGTTCTTTTTTGTTTACAAATAGACAAGGCTCTTCCCTATCCCTACCGCCATATCAGATACAAATTCGAGACTCCGGGCTGAAATAAGAGAAGCCCAATATTGCTTGACCCGACCCGGGAATCGAATCTGAGAGTAAGTCGTGCCCGCAATACAACGACAAACATATGAAGTCCCTCCACCAGGGTACCAGCCCAGCCTACACAACCTAAAAATAGATTCGAATTTGCATCCACACCGTAATGGATACAGTTACCAACTACACCCACGCGAACCAAGTTTACGTACGGTACACAACATCAAGAATTCAATTTAAATTATCTGATGCTGTATTGTTGACTTGTATTTGCTGTCTGGTGTGGACAATTTTCCTTATCTTTATGTTATTTTTTTTAGCTTTTATTGCAACCTGTCTGTCTTGTATTTGGTGGGTTCTATTAAATAAATCTCTGTGTTGGTTCCCATGTCTATATATTTTTTTATAAAGGCTTTGACTCGTTCTGATGCTGTGACGAATACTAAGAAAGGCTTAATTCTGCCCAAGAGAGCTTAGTTGCAAACATGACATTTATCTAATGCAACCAGAATAGCATTTATGATTTTTGTTATACTATGGGTGGAAGGCAATATGGTGATCGTCGGCCTACGCAATAAAAAAGAATCGAAAGATGCAACGTATCTCATTGATAGAAATTAAATTACTCTAGCCCAGGGCGGTGCATGTAGGCCGAGAGGGAATCTGCGTAGTAGAGGAGGCATGTGCCCAGTCATGGACAGATTTACTGGTGGTAGGTCTCCCATATGTAAGAGTCCGTCTGGGTGGGTACCACCGCAAAGTCTATTTCTACCGCCAAGCAGCAGTGTGCACTGTTGTGTTTCGGTTTGAAGGACATTGTAGCCAGTGTAACTACTGGACATAATGAGACTTAACATCTTATGTCTCAGGATGACGAGCGCAGTGGAATGCCACAAAGTACTTTGTAACTCAAAGTGCTGGATGGTGTTGCTACTGTTTATGGGTGGTCGTATCGCTTACCATCAGGCGAACGGCATGCTCGTCTCGTCATTCAATGCCATAAAAAAATACAACCTGATATTATTGTTATATTATACTTACATACTGTTTTAACATAACTATTAGATACTGCCTCGGTGGCGTAGTTGTATTACGGTATGACTGCAATGCTGAGGTCTCGGGTTCGATCCCCGAGTCAGGCAAAGTGTTATTGGGTTTTAAATTCAGCATCAGCCCGGAGTCTGGAGTTTGTGCCCCATATGGCGATAGGCTCGCATCACATCATGGGACGGAATACGCACGGCGAAAAGTGGGTGCAATAGTTGTGCCTCTGCCTACGCCTTCGGGGATAAAAGGCGTGAGTGTGTGTGTGTATTAGATATAGCATCAGGTTCCAGACACTACTTTGCTGGATAAATTACTTCATATAAGCTAGTACTTTTTGCATTCATGACTTTTTCTTATATTATCGTTATTGACAGCCCGCTTGCCGATAATAACTGGGTTTGTAAAAGCTTTATAATAAACCTACATAATATAATGTAAATAATGTTGTTCGAACATGAATGATGATGCACATCGAATGATGCGTTTAATTCCAACTTGGTATTATAAGTATTGAAATGGCGGTTTTTCGTGTTTTGTTCTCGATTTCAGATGCGTATCGCAAACTTTGGAACTCTATTCTGACTGGTCCATTTTTGTAATGCTTTTGCTTGTTTCAATTTATACCTCCGGAATAACGAATTAATGGTTAGGGTCAATATTATACCTATAGTGTTACAAGTATATCATTGCTTAAAAACACTCCAAGTACTGAAATATTATTGATTTTATTTTACTTATTGCAATAAACTTTTTCAACTCTCTTCCATCTTTCAAATTATAATCAGAGGATCGCGTGACAATTTCTTTTAAAACAACTAGAAAACGATTAGTATGTTGTTACAATATCAGTTTTATTATATAACCAATTCTAAAACCAACACACAAGTAACTGCCAATCGCGTGCGCATCATGTTGATGTTGACGCATGCGCGGTAATAGCGCTAGATCGATGATCGATACTCGATAGAAAATGATTGATGAACCCCCACCGCCGCTAATGCGACGTCGCCTTTGATTTATTGAGTTATTAAAGTTTACAGTTGTGTGACAATGTTTTTGTTACATGTTTGTATTTCAATTTGATTATAATCAACATTGGTCAAAATATTAAGTCGTTTCTTATAATAAATAATTGAAAGGTACCAGAACACCAGCAATGCCAAAGGCGTATTATTAAAAGTATTTGTGAAGGTCTTAACCCAATCGAACGTGTGTGTCTTTGTTTTATGGCGCCCTGGTAGCTCAACCCAGTTTCGCATCATCATGTCACGTTGACAGGGAAGTTGTATTTTTTAAATTCCAATATTATGTGTCTTTATAAAACACACAGCGTTGAGATGAAGAAGCAGTCTGTGAATTCTTGGTAATAATAAGAAAATACATAAAATCTTACCAGATACTCTATGGTTACCAAAGATAAGCTCACCAGGAAGGAGCGCTGTCACTGTCAAGCAGCGCTAACGTTGTCTGTGGTTGTGACGCATAGCTCATAGCGTTTGTGAATTTTGCCGCGTAACCGCCAAAATTTCTTGTAACTATCTAAAAAGTTTGTAAAACTCGTTTAAACTATTAAAAATGGGCGACGAGAATGTTGAAAACGCTCAGCAAGAGCCCATGAGTGAACGGGATAATGTGAATCGTTTGATTACACCAGAAATTGAAATTTCATCGAGTGATAGTTCGTCGGAGGAGGAGGGCATAGCGTCCCCGCCTCCCAATAAGCGTCCTCGGCAGTCATCGCAACAGTCATATTCAGGTATGCAAACTGAACATAACGACCCGCGAATTGATTCTTTAATGTCGCAAGTTAGCTACATAAGTCAATATTTAGAAGCATGTAGTCAGAATACGCGGAGTAATCAGACTACAATTCAGGCACCTTCTACTTTCCTTAAAGACCCATCTCCATCCAGTACCTTAAGTCTTAATTTAGGAGATTTAAACACCGACTTTGATGAAAACAAAATTGTTCCACCGGCTAATGCGGAAAGACTGAAGGATTTAATCCGACTTCAACAATTTGGTACTCCAGCTTGGAAAGGTATTAGGTATAAGAAACCTTTAAGGACAGTTATTGCCACACCTGGGTTCACAGCTTTAAGAGTCAATGAGGAGCTTTGTCATCTAAGCCCAGCAAAAGACTACTTGGCCTCTACGGAGCAGGTGCTAGCGGGCCTTTCTAATACTGTTCTAGAACAAAGGCAAATGATGCAATCTGGGTTACAGGACTTACTGAACTGGGCTTCAAAGAACCCTCAGGAACTTACACCAAGTAACTTATACAGTCAAATGACAAAGACTTTTGGTCCCGGATCACCTGCTTATAAAAACTCTGAACTCACAATGCAAATAATTTGTGGTAAAAGAGCTGAATGTATTGAGGTCCGCCGTGATCAGCTATTGAAGCAAATAACAAATACTAATTTAAAAGCTACGCTAAGAAGTGTACCACCCTGTTCTGAATATCTTTTTAGTCGGGAAGCATTATTACCAATCATAAAGTCTCTTGGGGGCACTCATGTCTGGTTGAACACACCAACCTATGTTAAACAGGCCTCCACTTCAGGGACCTCCCAGGCTCACAAGCCCCAGCCAAAATTTATTTCTAATAAAAAATATGACCATAACAAAGAGGGTCGGGCGGTTCACTACAACAATAGGATAGATAAAAAACAGGTCACTCATAAGACTAATCAAAAGAGGAATCAGCCCTTTCGTGGAAGCTACCGCACCAATCAGGGTGCACAAAAGTGACAATCACAGAATTTTCCAGGCAGGTTGTTTGAAAGAACATGTGGATTCGTGGGTTCAATTCAAAGCCAACCAATTCATATTAAAGACAATAACAAACTGTCGCATACCATTCAACAAGAAACCTTCACTATCCACACCAAACCGCCAGATTATAAAGATGTACTCTACAAAGGTTTCCCCTGCCATGACCAACATGATAAGGAAATTAAAAGAACAAAAAGTGTTAGAGCGACCAGCATGCCTAAATGCTGGATTCCATTCAAAAATGTTCTTAGTGAAAAAACCAGATGGCTCCCAAAGACCCATTTTCGATTTAAGGAACTTGAACACCTTCGTTTCAACCCGACATTTTCAGCTGGTTTCCCAAGTAACAGTAACAGAATTCCTACAAGACCAGGACTGGCTTGTAAAAATCGACATCCACCAAGCCTATTTTCACTTGCCAATTTCGGAGGCTCACCGCAGGTACCTCCGAATTATTTACGATGGCGAAGTCCTGCAACTGACAGCCCTACCCTTTGGCCTATGTTCAGCCCCCAGAACTTTTGCGGCCATATCGAATTGGATTGCGGAGATCCTTCGAGCCCGAGGCATTCGTGTTCTAGTATACCTAGACGATTACCTCCTAGTCCACCAGGACCGTTCCAAGTTAGTTGCTCAGGTTTCGGAAACACTGGGCATCTTGGAAACTTTGGGTTGGCATATAAACTACCAAAAATCCATAGTAGAACCTACTCAAAAATTAGAATACCTAGGTCTTATTTGGGACACAAGAAACATGAGGATGACACTTCCTGTAAAGAAGACAATGAGAATAAAAGAAACTTTAATAACACTTCTAGAGAAAGGCAATTGCACGCTAAAGGAACTGCAAAGACTGTTAGGAATGCTAAACTTCGCAAACTTCACAGTCAGAGGTGGCCGGCTGCACTGTCGAAGGCTACAAATATTTCTCAGGCACTTTACTCACAACAGGCTGAGAGAAAGGAGGCTTTTACCAACACTGGCCTCGCTGGAGTTGCAGTGGTGGAAAAACTCCATAGAGAAAAACGGCACCTCTCTGCACAAAAAGCAGATAACATTCTTTCTCACCACAGACGCAGCAGATGCGGGCTGGGGAGCACACCTGAACAGATTCTATCTGTCGGGACAATGGACTCCAACTCAAAGAGCATGGCATTCCAATGTCAAGGAGCTATACGCTGTATACGGGGCAATAATGAAGTACAAAAACATGCTCAAAGATGCTCACATCTTGGTTCAGACGGACAACCGAACCTTAGTCGCTTATATCAGAAACGAGGGCGGAACAAGATCTTTAGCGCTCTTGGCCCTGGCCACCAAACTTCTCAGTCTAACTTTTCATCTGAATGTAACTCTAACGGCAGCCTATCTCCCAGGGAGGTTAAATGGGATAGCAGACCGATTGTCACGAGGACGACCACTACCAGAGTGGCATCTATTGCCCCAAGCCACGGAGGCAATATTTCTAAAGTGGGGCACCCCAGACATAGACTTGTTCGCCTCAGAAAAAAGCGCAGTAGTTCCAAGATATGTAACCTTGGACTCAAGAGATGGCTGCGCAGAATACTACGACGCCTTCAGCCGTCAGTGGGAGTGGAATCTAGCCTGGGTATTCCCTCCTCCGAATCTCATCCCCCAGGTCCTTGCACATCTCAACCAAGCCAGGGGATGTTACATACTAATAGCACCCCTGTGGACTCAATGCTATTGGCTACCGGACCTGAAATCAAGAGCCCTAACAACACCATTACCAATACAGAACCTGGAAGACTATCTAATAGACCTGTCAACGAATTTACCTCCCCCACAAACGAACGAATTGACTTTTCTAGCATGGAAAATTGGGGGTGGCAAAACCAGGTAGCCCACTGGAATCAAGAAGAAAAGAAATTATTATCAGCAAGTTGGAGAGAATCCACACTACTAACTTATGGCCCTCCTATTCGGAGATGGCTTTTATGGTGTAAAACAAAAAATATAGATCACAAATCTCCTTGTAGTAATGATGTAGCCAGATTTTTGGCTAGTCTTCATTTAGAAAAGAACCTATCATACAATACAATATTATTACACAAATCCGCCATTTCTACATATTATGCCAACAAGGATGAGAGGTTAACTTGTAACTTTTTTGTGCAACAGATCTTGAAAGCAATTGCATTAGCAAAACCAAAATCTAGAAAACCACCAATATGGGACATTCAACTACTGTTTAACTGGTTAAAGTCTACACCTACCGAATTCACACTTTTCGATATATCCAGAAGAACGGCTTTAATTTTACTTTTATCATCTGGCCGCAGATTACATGACTTAACTCTTTTGAAGATCTCAAAAGAGCATTGTATCTTAAAGGATAATGAGATAATTTTATGGCCCATATTTGGGTCCAAAACTGACTCAGCCTCACATCAACAGTCCGGCTGGCGTTTATTAAGGCATCCTGATTCTACAATTTGTCCAGTTTCACATATTGAGAAATTGATCAAAGTTTCTGAAACCAGGCGGTTAGAAAAACAACTAGATAACTTATTTATATCAGTAAAAGGCCCAATAAAACAGGCCACAAGGACTATTATTGCAGGATGGATAAAATCTATTTTCAAAATGGTTGATATAGAAGCTGCTCCGGGTAGCATAAGGTCAGCAGTTGCTTCCAGAGGATGGCTTGAAAATAGGCCAATTGAAGAAATTCTTGATAGAGGCAATTGGAAGAATGCACAGACATTTAGGAATTTTTATTGCCGGCCAATCAATTTAATTAACAGTGTAGATAAAGTTGATTTGTTATCTACAAATTTCTCTGCAATTTAAGTACATTAAAAATTTGAAATTTGATAATTTTGAAATTCAATATTAAATTAGGAGCTAGTTGAGACACACAGTATTGACATATAATGTGAATATTATTTAATTGTTCCTAATAATTAATTATGATCTCATGTAGGTTACACCTTAGAATTAGTACTAATAATTCATTTGATCTCATTTATGTGATGTCTTAGAGTTAAAACTTATAATTCATTTGTTCTCATTTGTTATATTTTAGAAATAGTACTTGTACTGATGATTATGATAATATATTACTTTATTCACATAGCGTTTGTGTTATATTTCACCAGCAGATATCAAACACATCTTCATCTCAACGCTGTGTGTTTTATAAAGACACATAATATGAATGTTTTGCACAAAAACAAAACATGTATTATGTGATGATTAAAACACACAGCGTTGCAGTATATTGCTTGCTGATGAAGATGCTATGAGCTATGCGTCACAACCACAGACAACGTTAGCGCTGCTTGACAGTGACAGCGCTCCTTCCTGGTGAGCTTATCTTTGGTAACCATAGAGTATCTGGTAAGATTTTATGTATTTTCTTATTATTACCAAGAATTCACAGACTGCTTCTTCATCTCAACGCTGTGTGTTTTAATCATCACATAATACATGTTTTGTTTTTGTGCAAAACATTCATATTATATGGGTTTGAGTACCGTACTCGCTGTATTCATGATAAAATTATTTCATAGGACGCTTACTTTGTTTACATAGAGGAAAACCTTATTTATCATTTCAATGAGTCACTCTATAACCGTTTATTGGTCAAATGTCTATTACACTGGGAGTCATTCTTACGATAACTGTTTTCCTATTGCAAACTCAACCAAAATAAAATTTCTTCGACCACCACCGAAATTCATTCTCAGAATTTCTACTAAACTGTCCCACAATAGGATGGCTAAGAGAAAGTTCTCTCAAATGTCCTTGTATTGTGATGGGAGACGTCGTAAAGAAAGCCAGGTGCGTTCAGAATACCAATGCGCTGCGTCTGGGCCGCTGCGCCGGTTTGTGGGTAACAACAATGACTTTTATTTCCATGACTATTTTGCTTACTTTGGTATTTAAATAAAATTTACTATTTGTACGGGGTTTTCATACGTAATGATTCCTATAAGGATTTTGTAATTTCTAGAGATATTCGCTTCTTCTTCTTTTCATAGTTCAAGGCTATATATTTCCTTTGTTAAATATATCAAACAGTTCTTTAACATTTATTTAGATTGCCTCAACTATAATATTATCGCATGAAGAATGACTTCGACGAGTTGCTGGGAAAATTAGATCTTGACGAAGTTCCTCAAAGCAATCAATATTAAAATATCATTTACTCACTTTTCGAAACTGATTAGTATCATACTTTTATTTTTTTTATTGTTGCTTTGAATGACGAGACGAGCATGCCGTTCGCCTGATGGTAAGCGATACGACCACCCATAAACAGTAGCAACACCATTAAGTTACAAAGTACTGTGTGGCATTCCACTGCGCTCGTCATCCTAAGACATAAGATATTAAGTCTCATTATGTCCAGTAGTTACACTGGCTACAATGTCCTTCAAACCGAAACACAACAGTGCATGCACACTGCTGCTTGGCGGTAGAAATAGATTATACCTTATTTATTCAATATTCCAATCCCATTTAAAAATCTATGATAAACGAATACTATATTTTTAGCAACAGATTGAAACCTGTTGGGTTTATGCTGTTCTGTTCTTCCACTGAGGAAAACAAAGAGTATTATCAGTCCAGCGCCTACGCATTGCCGCACGTAGCCGCACCGTGTTACATTGATCCTGATTTTTTGCTGGCTTATGCTTAGCGGTAAATGCTTATATAGGATGTTTCATAATTTAATTACATTGTTATGAACGAAGCAGCCACTTCTTTAAAATAATACTACTTTTCGGGTTTTTATCGCGGTTTTTTATATTTTTATTTTTTCCGACGTTTCGAAGACTGTTCAGCCAGCAGTCATGGGGCGGACTGAGGTGCTAGTCGTCCGGAAAGTAAAAATATTCAATATTTACATACATTGAACTATTTAGCTTCTTCTTTATTTTGATTGACTATGTTTTAAATATGTATGATATTTATGCAGTTAGAATTTGTAATTGTATCATTATTCGACGATTTAGATCTACAACAATATTAGCTTCATCTCGGTTAGTAAAATTGTAATTTTTTTATTGTATTTCTAAACATTATTATGGATATTATAAAACCGAAGAACATATTTTGCAATTTGGCACATAGAAAGATCGGATAGACAATGTTATATTATCATAAGCATTTTTTTCTATGCAGTACTTACATAGAAATTATATTATTTTTGCAAAACTCTTTCACGCATTTTTTTCTCTTAAAACCTTGCATTGAAAAAATGAATGAACGATAAGAAAATCACGCGGTGAGTTATGACCAGCATCTAGTGTCAAATACTAAAATATAAGCCAACCTTAACCCCATTAAGATTCCCAACAACGATGTTACGGAAATAACCGCTATTTCTATCGCATTTGAAATCCAAACATCCTGTAGTCGTACGCAGCTTGGATATTAAGCGCCAGCTCAGATCACTTTTTGCATACATCAAATAGATCGCAAATCAACATGTGAAAGTACATTGGTTTTTACACGCATTTCGGCACTTTATCGAGTTAGTCATTTTTTGTTGCTGATTAAATTGACTGATTCGCCTGTGAATAATTTGGTTTGTGGTTTAACGGACTATAAGATGATCTTATTAATTTGACTGCCTCAGTGGCTACTAATGCTATTCGTTACATAAATGAATAACCCGACTAAATACTAAAGTCACATTGTAATATATTATGCTCCCAAATAAATGGTAGTAAAATGAGTTCTATTTACATTAGTTGTTTAATACGATAACTGTTAATTAAATTTGCTTGAAACCTGTGAAACTGGCCCTAAATCTATAATCGTACTAAAGTAGGTACCAACCAATTTACCCCTAGAACAATCAGTCAAGCCATCTCATTCATAATGATGAGTGAATGATTTATGACGAGCTATCTGGATTTCCATAAAACATAGTTTAAGACCATTAGTATGCAGCGGGGGACGCACTTTGCATAATGGACGGAGAGCTCTACTGCGCTCGCTGTTGTGAAATATTGATCACGTGGTCATTACCTTAATGGTTTAGATCTGAATCTAATAGCTGGCAGTAGGGAATATCTTAGGGCTTATGTACAGTCAGCAGCATAAGTAGCTGAACAAATTCAAATTGCTTGCATGCTTTTGTGTTCTCACTAATCTTTTTTTCTCGTCACAAAAATAAGATAAGAGAGATTTACTTTACTTCAAACGAAGAAAAAAATGTTTCAGTTTAACTTAACGCGTGTATAGACGATTTGAAATTTTGATTTTGTACAGATACTTATGCTGCTGACTGTTCACTGCGTCAAACTAGCTGAATATATTTTTGTTACGCTTTTCAGCACATGTATTTAGCTCCAGACTGCATTCTTGGCGCGGCCTATTTGCGTTTGAAACGCATTGTAAAATGTGTGTTTTGGCCCTTGCTTGAATTGTAGTCGAATAACAAAAATAGAAAGCTGATCTATGTCCATAAGTATATGATGCTAACCATATTAACCTTTGGGTGTCCGCTATTATATACTGCCCACTGCTGAGCACGGGCCTGCTCTACTACGGAGAGAGTTTAGGCCTTAGTCCACCACGCTGGCCTAGTGCGGGCTGGCAGACTTCACATACCTTCGAAATTCTAATGTAGAACTTCTCTGGTATGCATGTATTCTCATGATGTTTTCCTTCATCGTTAAAGCAAACGATTATTCACAAAGAATACACACATAACTTTAGAAAAGTTAGAGGTGCGTGCCCTTGTGTTTTGAACCTGCGGACATTTGTCTCGGCAGTCCTTTCCAATCCCAACTAGGCTATCGCCGCTTTTTGCTATAAGTTTAAATAGCTACATTGTTCACAATATCATTTGAAAGATAAATCATAGAGATCATAAAATACATGCTTGGTTATCAAGCAATCTCTAATTATCATTGGCAATAAAAGTAATATAATCTAAATCTTTCCACAGAGACTTTAATAGACAGTTCATTATCTAGCAGCAATGAATTCAAATTTTATGGCTATTTGGCTATAATTTACATTGATTATTAAATTGCTTGATAACGGTAGTATTAACCTTTCGAAGGCAGCGTCTCGAGAAGGATCCTTGCCATTATTACCGTCCAAAACCTAATATTACTTCCCGTGGGACATTTTTGATTCAAAATGATTGCACCTGAGCTGTTCATTATTGAAATTCGACTCACTGCCTATCTTATCACGAGATATAAGCTTGGTGAAGAGTCCATTAGTTGCCGACCACATAATTCTAGGCATAAAAGCTTGAGTATACATTATTTTCAATTTTATTTTACTTGCCTTAATGGCATTGGTAGAACACCATTTTTTGCACCTTTTCAATCATGTCAACGGAGTATTGACATCCAATTTTAAAAAGGATAATTTCCAACGTTGACATACGAGTTATTAAGATAATTATGAAATATCGTCGGAGACGCCTCGAATTACGTACGAGATACGATCGGTGTGTATAGAAAAGTGATATTAGGTTTACTGCAGTATCAGATTGGAGTGTGTAATAGTATCTGGTAAATGACAATAGGCTCTCGTCTTCATCACATAGGTCCTAAAAGCTGACGAATAGTGGTTACACCTTTGTCTAACCCTTAAAAAGCAAAAATATGTAATCTTACTAATATTCTAAATGCAAAAGTTTATGCCAATGTTTGGATGTTTCTATGTTTGTTGGAAAACGTAGAAAGTACTGAACTGATTTGGATGTTTGGCACACAAGTAGATTGTGTCCTGGATTAACACATAGGATTTTTATCCCGGCATTTTGCTTCCATGGGAAATAATGGAATTATTTACATAGATGGCACTGGCATTTACCAGGTGTCGCTATGAATTGCTACAGTGTTTTAGGCACATTCGTAGCGGGGAAGGCTTTTCCAACGGGCTAAGCCGCGAGAAACACCTGGTTTTTTTTTTTTTTTTTTATTGCATTGAATGACGAGACGAGCATGCCGTTCGCCTGATGGTAAGCGATACGACCACCCATAAACAGTAGCAATACCATCCAGCACCTTGAGTTACAAAGTACTGGTTGGCATTTCTGTGCACTCATCATCCTGAGACATAAGATGTTAACTCTCATTATGTCCAGTAGTTGCACTAGCTACAATGTCCTTCAAACCGAAACACAACTATGCATACACACTACTGCTTGGCGGTAGAAATAGACATGTCGGTGGTACCCACCCAGAGGGACAATCACAAATGAGAGACCTACCACCAGTAAAAATATATAAGAAACATCGTCTTCCAAGCATCGTACATAATCTCCAAAGATATGATCATTTATTTATAAAGTTAATAGCGTGTTATTCATAGTTTTACGAGCAGTTGTAAATTCACCTGCCTCAAATCTAATTGGAAGGTACTTTCGCTGTGCGAATGGGAATTTCTTGAATGGTTCGTAGTATACATTGAAAAATAACTGACGGCAGTTATTTTAATTGGTTTTTCAGTGATGCTTTTGTTTGTTGATTAATTTATTACCGCATCGTCAATATTGTTTATTTCAATAAAATGCTGGTTTCATAAGTTGATTGCCTAATAGTAATCATCAAGTCTACCTATAAATGGCAAGATTATCTACAATTTTCAATCATAAACACTACACAGTACTTATCACGCTGACATGATAAAAATCTTATGAGAAAAGTCCAATGAGAGACTATTTTTGTTGACGTCTTCTGATTATAGAAGCTTTTGGAAGTAACTAGAGATTTTGATTACAGAAATCTATTTCAAACCTACAAAGTAGTTATCGGGAGTTTTGGCGGGAACTTGGAAGTGTCATGAGGTGCTCTTGTTTTAATTCATTATTTTGGTGATACTTAGTGTTATATTGCATAATTTTGGTGGTATATTATCCAATATAGTTCTATTAAAGAGCTCAAATGAAGTGAATTGAAATAATTGTGCTAATCAAGTGTTTTTTTTGTTGCCGCCAAAACTCCTCGATAAAGTCTTGGTAAGGTAGCCACTGCTTTACTTCGACATACTACAGATAATAAAATAGACAAACCAAACTTGACATTGGCAAAATGTGAACACAAATGCCAATAAAAAAAAAAAAAAAAAAAGTAGTTATCGCACAAATCTTTAAAACTAAACAATCAATCGATAATATTTAAAATAATTAATAAAAAGAGAGTGCCTGAGAGGCGTAGTTGTATTACGGTTTACGTTACGACAGCAGTGCTGAGGTCTCGGGTTCGATTTTTCTACTCAGTATCAGCCCGGAGTCTGGAATTTGTGCCCAATATAGCGATAGGCTCATCCTTACATCGCGGGATGGAATACACACGACGAAAAATGGGTACATTAGCTGGACCTCTGCCTAACCCTTCGAAGATAAAAGGCGTGAGTGTGTGTATAAAAAAAAGACTCCTCAATGAGCAAACAAAACAAAATTCATTTAATATCCCATCTAGCCAAGAGTTAAAGCTTGCGTAAATCTTTAGATCTAACAAAAACTTTCAATTGCCAATCAGAGCAATCTATAGTATGATACGGCATATTTTTTTTGAATGAACCTACCGGCCAGTAACCTGACGCGAGTCGGCTTTTCTGGCCACACCGGACTTCCGGCTGAACGCTTTAGGCGCTCGCAACCCTTGATTTAAGTAACCATGCTGAGGGCAACCCACTAACGGGTTACGAACCTCTGCTCAGGACGGTCACCGGGAGAGGATGAGACAAGACAACGGACAATTATTAGTGAAAGGTGCTTTCGCATTACAAAGGACAGCCCTGCACTTAACGTGGACGTTGAATTACGATTAGCGTTTTAAAAGTTTTTTTGCCTTTTAGGAATATCATGTTTCCAGTGACTAGTAACACGTAAATTTAAGCTCCCTTGTTTTGAAGTCGATGAGTAAGTGATTGTTGTAGCAGTTCTGTGATCTCAGAAAGATCCTTATCGCGTTTTTAACAGCATAAATAAGCATATTGAAAAGGTTCTCTTCATCCTATAATCTCGTGCGCGTCCCTTGTCGCAATAGATCCTATTTCACCACGCTGGCCCACCTAGTATTTGGTGGACTTCAAATATCTTCGAAATTCTTAGGTATAAAGCTTTTCTCATGATGTTTTACTTCAATATTAAAAATAAATTACAATTACTACAATTATATCAATTAGTCTAAGTACGCTACAAAACAACAAGAAAACTACATTCAAAATCAATTTAAAAAATTACAGTCATTTATATTACAATGTCTTCATAATTCAACTGGTGTCGGTAATTTGCAAATTCAGCATATCCAATAACCTGTAATTTATCACAAATAAAACATGTAATTTCAATACAGTAGCTGATTACTGGATATATAGTGTTGCGAAAATGTGATGCATTCACACTGACAATTATTTTGTTATTGGAACCTTTTTTAGCGATGGTTAATAAGCGATCTTCGTCTACATGTAATGCCAGAGATTTTTTTATCATTAAAAACAATATTGTTGATTTATAAAGCATTTTAATACACAGCGGTCGACAACGTGAAACGTCGGATGTTAAGCGCCAATTTTGCACCTTGATACACGCTATTTTTCACATAAACGTATAAGCCGACTAAATACAAAAGTCACATTTTTGTCTATGCTCCTAGATTAGAGCATGACTTTTCTGTTTGGTCGGCTTAATTCAGATGAAATTGCATCTATCAGCAAGCAGAGAAATTGGACCTAATACTCATAATGCCCAGTAATTATGCTGAATAACCTTAAAAGCGAAACACCGTAATTAATAAATATTTATCAACTAGATTCTGCTCGCGGCTCCGCCCGCGTTAAAAAGTTTTTACGGTATAAAAAGTAGCATATGTGTTTATCCAAGACATGATCTACCCGTGTGCCAAATTTCATCGAAATCCGTTCAGTAGTTTTGCGTGAAAGAGTAACAAACATACATCATACATTCTTACAAACTTACCCGTTTATAATATTAAGTAGAATAATGCTTACAGGTGTGCAGAGACCCTTATTTTATAAAACCCAGCGTGAGTAATTTGCCTTTAATGTTAAACAAAATGATGGAAAGTTTAATAACCTTATTAACCTTGGGATATTAAATTCTCCATCACACTGCAGGACATTTCTTATTCTTTATTTAAATTATTTATTGGTTCACGTTTCCCGTTTTTTTAATTTGATGTTTTTTGAGGGACCATAAATACCATGCCTCTGGGAAAAGGTTTATTCCAAGTCTGCTATGTATTGATGTAAGGGCTTCATTATATTTATGACATTTTTATTTTTTAATTGTCCTACCGGCCAGTAGCCTGACGCGAGTCGGCTTTTCTGGCCACACCGGACTTTCGGGTGAACGCTTTAGGCGCTCGCAACCCTTGATTTAAGTAGCCATGCTGAGGGCAACCCACTAAAGGGTTACGAACCTCGGCTCAGGACGGTCCCTGGGAGAGGATGAGACATCAACGATTAGTGGGGAAGGTTGGAGTTTAACCTAATCCTATCCATTTATTTCGTCGGCACGCGGGCCGGAACTGTTAGGAGGGTCGGGGGGGCGACGGGGAACGCGGCGAGGCCCTCGGTGGCGAGGACGGAACTGCGGTCGTGTGGAGTGTAGGAGTTTTAGGAACTCGTTCTTACTGCGAATGGTCTGAGTGATATCGTCCTCTGGATCGGTTAGGACTGAACGCGGCCGTCTCCATTTGGCGCGGTCGAATGGAGCGAGCGGGGTCCTCTGGATCGATGGATTTATGACATGATGAACTACAATATAGATTGAAAACTACGTGCGGCAATGCTTCCGTCCTATGTACCAGTTTGCATATAGTTATGATAAATAAATAGGTATCTACCTATTTATCATATATCTGAAAAATAAAATGGCGTGTTGAATGATATGAAATTTTGACACGTCATTATTCTGTCCCAACGTTTCAATTAGTTCAACCGACCTGTCAATAAAGAACATAAATCAAATTAAAATTCAATCACTTGAGCCCGATTTCTGAAAGGCTGATCAAAGTTTTGTTCAACTTCACCAATGTCAATTTAACAGCGCTGTCAAATCAATTTAGGTTTCTGAAACATTCATCATCATCATGATCATCAGCCCTGTATTATATATTACCCACTGCTGAGCACAGGCCTCCTCTACTGAGAGGGGTTAGGCCTTAGTCCACCACGCTGGCCTAGTGCGGGTTGGCAGACTTCACATACCCTTCTCCCGAGACCTGTAGTCGTTGGCGATGTCGCTCTCGAGGTTGTGCAAGAATACATCTACCTTGGCCAAATAATTCAACTGGGCCCGCACAACTTCGAGAAAGAGGCAGATAGGAGAATACGGCTAGGTTGGGCGGCATTCGGGAAGCTACGTAATATTTTCAAGTCGTCAATCCCTCAATGCTTAAAAACTAAGGTTTTTAACCAGTGCGTCCTACCTGTAATGACCTACGCAGCCGAGACGTGGACACTTACTAGGGGCCTGGTCCACAAGTTTAAAGTCGCTCAGCGTGCTATGGAACGAGCGATGCTCGGGGTCTCTCTGGTAGATAAAATCAGAAATGAAGTTATACGCCAGAGAACTACAGTAACCGACGTCGCTCGCAAAATCAGCACACTGAAGTGGAAGTGGGCTGGCCATGTCTGCAGACGGACAGACGGTCGATGGAGCAGAGAAGTGCTGGAGTGGAGACCGCGTTTAGGTAAACGTAGTGTAGGACGCCCTGCTGCACGATGGACAGACGACTTGAAAAAGGCGGCGGGTAGCGGATGGATGCGGGCTGCTCAAGACCGGGATGGTTGGCGTTCACTTGGGGAGGCCTACGTTCAGCAGTGGACGGCGACAGGCTGATTGATTGATTGATTGACATACCCTCGAGATTCTTATGGAGAATTCTCAGGTATGTAGGTTTCCTCACGATGTTTTCCTTCACCGTTAAAGCGAACGATAATTGATAAACAATAAACATTAAAAATCTGAAACATTATTCAGTGAAAACTTTACCAATCTATGATCAATTTCATTTGACATCAACATTCTATTACGTTTGGGCCGCGTTCATTACTTTGTTGAGTTTATTGTTCATTAGTTTATTCTCAACTTTTAAAAGGTGCCAATATGTATATATTACGACATTAAACCGTGGTACCTACGAGTGTGTATGTCCCGAGTTTGATTCCCAGGTCGGGAAAAGTGATATTGTGTTTTTCTACTGATATGACGTTATGCTGCTTTTTAGCACTTATTACATTTTATCAACGGCAAACACTTTACAAAGAAAGATACAATGTATTTCAAACATTTAAATTTCATCTATTTACCTATTTTTAACAGTTAATTCGCCGATAAGCACTAATTAGTTGACAAATCATTTGACATCCGTTAAATCTAAGATCACGGCGTAACAAGCGTTCTAGAAACTCAATATAACGTTTGACATTCGATTCTGTGATCAAAATTTATCTATCAAACTGATACGATGATCAAATCAAAGCAGTTGCTTATAGCAACTCAAACGGCACTTTACAAGAGATTTGACAGTTATTCGTTTCTTTGATCAAGGCTTTCAGAAACTAGCCGTAAGTTAAATAACAAAGTGGGGAAAGTTAAACAAAATCCCCACCCGCTTTAGCATAATCAAAGAGCTGCTACCAGGAAAACATAACGAGAAGCTGTTATTCGAGTACAAAGCCCAAGTCCGTATTTATTATTGACGGTTTATCTCTTACCAGGGCATACCTTCCTGGTACGTATTTACACAAAATTGCCTTTACTGCGAAAGCGTTTTGTGAATCTGGAGCGAACGGTAATCCTTTCTATCTCTTTCACACGTATCGGCAAGTCGAAATTCTTGTATGAAGAATGTGAAAAACACCGCTCGGCCGGGAAATATTGATGTGAAATATTTACGATGTTTCGTGATAATATTTATTTAAATTAACCCGTTTTTTAAGAGATGCCTAAAGCCAGTTCTTTCTTTACTCGGTCAACAATTCGCAAGGTATGCGTTTCATGAAGGATTGATTTCGGAAATGAAAGCCGATATTTGGAGTCCATATTTTGGCGGTGAAATTTTATATAATGTCCATTCTTATTACTTCAATTGACGTAGAAGAAATAAACGTAAAAATGGAAGAAACACAACCAACCAGATTCCAGAAATCTAAACATAGTCATACAACAAAAAAACTTGTACTAGTGTAATGAATAAATTTAAATCTCGTAAGCGAGAGTGGAGAGAAACTTGCCTATCGTGTGGTCACCGCCATAATAGGAGAGATGCTATACCTGATGGTAACTATGGTAATGAACAAAAAGTAAGCGAAAGTGAAAATGGAAGTTGCATTAGTGATATTAATGTAGCGGTAAGTAGTATAGAATGTAAAGGTGTGTCTATCGAAGTTGAGGATTCTAGTCCTTTTAGGAACACTGAGAAATTTTTGCTAGCAATTATTGCTGAACATAACCGTCTTTTGAATATCTATTATCAAAAGGCTCACTTAAGTAAGTCAAAGCGTTCGAGAATTGCACCACCATTGCGCATGTTCAGACTTGGTTTAATAATTGCATACTATAATTGCAAACACTGCCTCGGTGGCGTAGTTGTATTACGGTACGACTGCATTGCGGAGGTCTCAGGTTCGATCCCCGGGTCGGGCAGTGATATTGGGTTTTTTCTTATCAGAATCAGTCCGAATTCTGGAATTTGTGCCCAATATGACGATAGGCTCGCCCTCTATCACATCATGGGACGGAATACGCACGTCGAAAATTGGGTGCCCTAGTTGCGCCTCTGCTTACCCCTTCAGGGATAAAAAGCGTGAGTGTGTGTGTGTATTGCTAGCAATAATTGATCCACCTAAATGAGGCATTGGGCTGTAAGTTTTCTCTCATTTCTCTAATAACTTTTTATTCTATAATGCAAAACTAGCTTTTGCCCGTGGATCCGCCCGCGTTAAAAAGTATTTCCGGGATAAAAGTCCCGCTCTATATTTTCTCGGTATAAAAAGTACCCTATGTGTTAATCCAGGACATAATCTACCCGTGTGCCAAATTTCATCGAAATCCGTTCAGTAGTTTTTGCGTGAAAGAGTAACAAACATTCATACATCCATTCTTACAAACTTTCGCGTTTATAATATTAATGTATGTATGTATAAGTAGGATTGCCTTTCTGTAACATTTTTGCGACAAAATCACTGAACTAATCTTGTTGAAATTAAGTACGGAGTAAGCTTAAAACTCAAAAAAGCACAATTAATAATGTGGAAACTATTTTTTTATATCTACCACACAAAAAGGAATGCACTTTGCCTTAAAATAGAATAGGTGTTAAGGAAGATTGGGGATTTATTTAAGCCACTTCACTTAGGCCCTGTTTCTTAATTAAGCAAATGTTATCTCTCAGTATAAGACAGTTAGGTCCAACTTGTCACATAAATCTATTAGTGGACCAAACACAAAAGTCACACTCTAATCTAAGAGCATAGATTAGAGCATAGATTAGTTTACGCTTTGATTAATTATATACCTAGATAGTGACGCGCTGCAATGAAACTAAAACAAACAGGCAACTTTTCTTAAGCTAGTATGCGTGACAGGTGTCATACGCTATCACTGCATCATTCTGCGTATCCTTGTGTGCGCGCATAATGATACTAGTTATTACATGGTTTCTATTAAAACGGACAGAAAATTATATCCATGAAAAATAACAAAAAATAATTCACTCCAACTCATTTAGAGGGGAACAGTTTGCCTCTATTTTGATCGACGCGTTTGAAACGTTCAGTGTCTATCTAGGTATATAATTAATAAAAGCGTTTACGTGACAAAATATCGCGTTCATAAACAAACGGTGAAATCAGCTCTAAATGCATATGGTTTACTATTTCCTTGGGAGCTTGACTATTTCATTTGGTCGTCCTATATATTCGACTATTAGGGCGAACACAAGTATCGTGAAAGACTACTAACATACGAAACGCAACAAGGTAATGGTAATACCCCGGTTGAGCCGGCTCATTCATGCAATGTCAATAAGCCATGAAGCATAACTTTTTATTTGAGAATGTAATATTTTGTTAACATCGTTGCCGCGGACACATTTTATTATGATCGCACGGTAAGAAACTTTCTTCAACCGTTTTGCCGTTAACGGAGGTAGGGTTGGCAGTTTTTGGTTCGCCAATAAAATTTAATAAATCTTTTCTATAATATTATAGTACATTTACTAAATTTATTATTATATTGGTGATCATTTTTGCAATTGGAACCCAAAATATATTTGAAAATTCAAGTAAAATCTTGGAACAGTCACTAATTCAATTGCCAAAGGTTGAAAATAGGTGCACTTCCATTTCGGCAACTTAATTACTACGGTGATGTTCATAAGTTTTTTTTTTTGGGAAAGGGAAAGGGGGTGGGGTATATGTGTATATAAATAAATAAGACATTTGATGACTTGACTGGTGGTAGGTCTCTCATTATGTAAGAGGTCGTCTGGGTGAGTACCACCGCAATGTCTATTTCTACCGCCAAGCAACAGTGTGCATGCATTGTTGTGTTTCGGTTTGAAGGACATTGTAGCCAGTATAACTACTGGACATAATGAGACTTAACATCATATGTCTCAGGATGACGAGCGCAGTGGAATGCCACACAGTACTTTGTAAGTCAAGATGCTGGATGGTGTTGCTTCTGTTTATGGGTGGTCGTATCGCTTACCATCAGGCGAACGGCATGCTCTTCTCGTCATTCAATGCAATAAAAAAAAAAAAAATCTTGTTTGAATGTTGTTCTCAGTGTTGTTTGTTTCTGTTTCGTCTGGTCATCTGGCGTAGTATTTTTTTATTTCTTCTGTACATGTATCCGTCTCACTTGGCATTGGCAAAATTGTCCTAAAGGACAGAGCCAGATAGGAAAAAAAAAACACATGCACACACACATACTCACGCCTTATGATTCGAAGGGGTAGGTAGAGGCTCAACTAGTGCACCCACTTTTCGCCGTGCGTATTCCGTCCTATGATGTGATAGGGGGCGAGCACATCGCGATATCGGGCACAAATTCCAGACTCGAGAATCGAACCCGAGACCAAATTATTGCAATCGTACCGTGCGATTCCACGTGGCTATAACTGACATCCCTGCAAGGCCGACGGAGCCCTGCAACCTACACACGCCCTCGCATTCACGAGTGCATGATAATTCAACGGGTCAACGTGAATTCTTTTCCAACGGCAACTTTTTATTGATTGTGCATTTATTTTATTTGCGAAGATTTTTGGTTTGAAGTCAATAAAGCACGACAGATGCATAAATATAGCTACTTCTATCTATACTAAAATTATAAAGCTGAAGAGTTTGTTTGTTTGGACGCGCTAATCTCAGGAAATACTGGACCGATTTTGAAAATTCTTTCACTAATAGGAAGCTACATTACTCCTGAGTGCTACTTTTTATCCCGACAAACTTTTCCACGCGGGCGGAGCCGCGCGCAATGCTATATACCATAACACAGTAGATCTTGATTTGTTAACGCCTTACGTAAAAACGGTTGAACCGATTTTGAGGCAAGTTTTACCATATTTAAATGTTATTACACTAGGTGATGCTCACGACTTCGCCCGCGTAAAAAGGCTTTCCCGCTACAAAAATAGTTAAATCACTGTAGCGATCCATAACACAACTTTTACGCAAGCGCCATCTATTTTAAAATGAAAATATTTCCTATTACCATAGGAAATATTTCTTCTTAGGCTACTTAGGCTAGCCCATTATCGGGTTAGCCTAAGTAGTCTAAGATAATCAAGCACGTGGTCTATCCGAGTCCCAAATTTTATCCAAACCATTACCTTTCTTCAAACATTTAATAATATAAGCATAGTAAGAAGTAAGATATAAAGTAAGAAGTGAATCCTTTCCCTTTCTATCTCTTTCTAGCCGATTTCGGCCACGGCGGCCAATCTCAACGGAGATCAGCCAGGTACGCAGGAGATATTATAGTGCACAAGTGTGTGAGCAATACACAGGGTGCACTCGCTATTCCTTTACTCTCATAGTCCGGTGAGACGGCAATCCGACATGACCGGAGAGAGATCAGACACAGAACCAACGACTTTACGTGCTGTCCGAGGCACGGGGGTATCACACCGCCAACTTCCTGACTCCGAGCTGCGACTGTGTAATTTTTAAGATGGAAAAACCCAGTCACAATGTTTTTGCCCCGACCCAGGATTCGAACCCAGGACCTCAGCGCGCAAATTGTACTCGTAACGCGTACGCAATACAACTACGTCACCGAGGCAGTGAAGTGATACACATACAATAAAGATTAAGTGATAAAAATAATACATTCAAACTTCAGTAAGCATGATTAAGCTGTGAAATATGACAATAATTAAAAAAAAACCATTCAAACGAAGTCGTAGCACATTCAATAATAAAATAAGAAGGAAATTTCGCCTTAAAGTTATTTAAACAAAATAATGATATATGACTGTGGACTGGTTACTTTATACTAAATCCTTTTATTTCGTCGCGTATTAACGTGAAATCCAGCTTTCGATGTCTAGTAGTTATGAGTTCCTAGTACCAAGCATGATTGAGATTTTGATCTTCTTAGGTTTACGACTTCTTTTTATGTCTGGTGAGATTTTGAAGATTTTTCTCATAGGACTTTGTAAAGCCATCACAGCGAAGTAGAATCTACAAAGGCGAGATTTTTTGGGTAAATTCCTATGACTCCCGCGCCTTAGGTTATTAATCAAAAAGTATGAATTTACAGGGGATCTCTTTAGAAATCATTTTTAATAACATATCTATCTATGTTTAAAAATAATTATCAATAATTGGAAAACACAGTTGAAAAATGTTTTAAAAATTTAGCAAAACAATAGTCTTAATCACTGTAGCAACAGGAAAAAAATTAAAAGATCATCAAAGAGATTTACAATTAAAAAATTATACTAAAATTATACCTATTCATGTTAACTGAAAAATCACCAGCAGTAACACGTTTCGGAAGATTCGGAAACGGTTGAAACATACAATACCGTTATTTTGTAAAAAAAAAAACCGTTTCGTCGTAAATACGTGTTTTTGCCTCGCCGGTAAACCGGAAGTTTGCAGCTTCAGCAGGAAAAATCACGCTGTTATTATTGAAATTAAAGAATGCTAGTATCAAAACGCTTTGAATTAAGAACTCTACAAATAATTTCTCTATTATACCAAAACCCATCGATTTGTAAAAGATGGCATAGTTTGTATAATAAATGTTAAAATAAACAATGTACTCGTAAATCAACTTCACTCAACTCAAATTTTTATTCCGCTACCGAATACCCCATGGCTTTCCCGTAGCCTTTCTCTCACGCAGTACTTGAAATACGTCCTTAGATACTGTTAATGTGCAAACAGCGCATGCGTCGGTTACTTATTAGCTTAGCTGCGGCCCACGATTCCGCACATTCTAATACTTTCGCGATAAAGTCCTTGTGTCACGTGTGTTGGTTTTAATGAATTGTCAGGTCAAAAAGAGTGTTTTGGCTTGTCTATTTAGATTACCGGATGGATGGGTTTTTTGGATTGATGGATTATATGAGGCGCTGAGCAGACGATGGCAACTTATTACCAAGAAACTAAGGGATTAGGCAAGACCGCCACTATGGGCCGAAGGACCAAAGTTTCGCCGATGGTGCTTTTTTGGCTGAAGGTGGCTGAAGCCGAATCCGAAGCGAAAATATTTTACTTTCGTCGGAAACGCGTTCGTAAATGTTTTCTTGAAATTTGCGTAAATATCTTCAGGAGTTGAACGTCTAATTATTTCCGGATATTTTATTTATGGACAGCTGAATTACACACACACACACACACTCACGCCTTTTATCCCCGAAGGGGTAGGCAGAGGCGGAACTAGTTAAATTAAGCAACAACAATAGCTAAATTAAGTTCATCATAATTTATTTCCCCAAAACTATTCCCGAATCTTGAGACCTCCGAATTTGGAGCAATTTTAGCTATTAGAGATTTCGAAGAAAACACATATTTTGTGAAGACAAAATTTTATAGCAGTGACATATTGACACCTGTCTGTTGCGTTTAAATAAGAACAAAGTTCCAATACTGGCCCTTAAACGCAACTAGTCTAATACACAAGCTTTTATTAAGTACCTATATATATAAAACTATATGGGTACACAGATAAACAAACAAACATTTTATGTTAACATTAAATTTGTAAATTTACAATGTTTATCTCTACAAAGTGGCTTTGTTAGTACATCAGCTAACATATCATTTGTATTTAAGTATTTAATTTCAACTATACCATCATTAACAATTTCTTTTATAAAGTGATGACGTATATCAATATGTTTTGTTCTAGAATGGAACATGAAATTTTTGCATAATTTTATAGCTGACTGGTTATCATTATAGATGGTAATTTTAGGCACAGTACCCAATGTCTCACGCAAAAATCTTTTAATAAATAAAGCTTCTTTGCATGTGTCAGACAAAGCCATGTACTCAGATTCTGTACTGGACAATGCGACAGTACGTTGCTTTCTGCTCTCCCAAGAGACAATATTCTTACCTATAAAGAAGGCATAGCCTGTATACGACCTACGATCTATGTTATCAGATGCCCAGTCTGCATCAGTATATGCAATAATGTCTTTACCACTTTTACAAAACACAAGACTTAAGTTCATTGTACCCTTTAAATATCTTAAAACCGTTTTGGCTGCTTTCCAATGAATTTCACTAAAACAATTATTAAACTGACTAAGGTAACTCACCGCATGACAGATGTCTGGTCTTGTACTTACCGCTAAGTACATGAGAGAACCAATTAAACCTCTATAGTCATAGGTTTCATCTTTAAGAGTTTCCTTGGATAATTTTAAACCAGTCTCCATAGGTGTTCCTGAAGATCTACAATCCTCCATTCTAAATTTCTTTAACATTTTTTGAATGTAGTTAGATTGATTTATAGAAATTTCAGCACCTTTTCTGGTAATTTTCATACCAAGTATTTGTTGTGCTGGCCCTAAGTCAGTTATTTCAAATTCCTGCTGTAATTTCTTCTTTACATCTTCTTTGCTTTGGAAAGTTTGTGAACAAAATATATTATGCGTCTTCTTCAACGTTCACAACCACTCTCTGCTACCATATTAGAGATTTTGAAGAAAACAGTGAAAACACATATTTTGTGAAGACAAAATTTTTTAGCAGTGACATATTGACACCTGTCTGTTGCGTTTAAATAAGAACAAAGTTCCAATATTAGCATCACCACAAAAGACGTCGTGATATCACGGTCATTGCCCACACAACTACGTATATCCTTACTATAAAAGTGAAAACCATTTTCAATGCGCGTCGTGTCTACATCTATAAGATCGAAAGTTATACATAAATAGGCAATGCAGGAAACACCATACCCTTTATAGAAATACCTGTATTTAGTGACACAAAGGTTATAGTTACCCTGAGATTCCAAGTGGTATAGCAATATTTTTCTATACGGGAAAGTGACCCTGCACCTGATGGTATGTTCACAGTTCAGTCCAGATCGAGTGTCGACTGACGAGCGACGATTACCTCTTAATAGTCGACACAATTATACCGACCTAATTGAAAAAAAACTTCGGCCCTTCGGTCAATATGGACCGAATCTTAAACTAAATTTCTTAAGGGTTTCAAGCCTTTGGCTTCGGCTTCGGCCGAAGGTATGACGATAGCCGATTATTTGGCTTCGGCTTCGGTCTGAGCTCGGTCTTTGGTCGGACACTATTGGAACCATGCACAACTATAGCAGCAGTAGAACTTAAAATAAAAGTTACACTGAACTGAGCTCGTTATCCTAAAACGTTAAATGTTAATGCCTAATAATTTATTTAACTTGCCTGCAAAGTACCTCAAACTGGAACACATAGAGGTTATATAAACAAAACAAAAAATATTTCAAAGAAGTGGTAAATGTTAACCATTAACCATATCCTTGTGAATTAATTTTGTATACAAAAATGCATTTTTTATTTTGACACCGAATTATAAAATTAAATTTTCAAGCACACCATTTAAATAATTTTCCAAATCAACCCAAATTATAAAAAAAAGCAATGACCCTTAAAAAAAAAATCAAAAGTACCAGGAATCCATACAAAGCGAGAGATGCAACTCAAAATCAAACAAATTACGTCATCCACATTAAAAGTACCGTTAAAAGGATGGTCGTTCGAAACACGGGGAACAGTGGTAAGTGGCGTAAATGGTCATTTCGGCGTGGTCGGCGGTCGATCACCCTGCGTGCGTCACATAATAAGCGGGAGATTTGAATTTAGCGAATGCTGCGCATGCGCATGTTGGCTCGCCCACGACCTGTTGCTATAAGATCATGGTTGTCACGGGGAATAGACAATATTATATTTGTGTATTAGCGTTAAAATCCAGGTTTAATTGATCTATAGCATGTACTATTATTTTTAAATCAAACTGTATCATAAAAACTAATCCGTCTTGCTCAAAATAAACCAAAAATATTCTCTTTCACTCACCATTTTTTATACAAGAAATCAATCAAGAAAGTCTTTATAGCTGCTATAACATCCACAAACCTAGTTAAATCAAATTTAATTGTACATTTACCCTACAGACGTGTGCCGCATTTTTATTGGTTGCATTATTTCTACTGACTGGGCGCGTGGCAACCCTAGCTAGTGCAACCGGTGCGTGGTACAGAGCGCGGTCGTTATTCAGAGCAGTTTATCTTTTATCTACAATTGATATATATTGGAGTGGCTGGAAGGCTCGGCAGACCGCTGCCAATGCGCTGAAAATGTTCAAAATGTTAATATCAAAGTGGTTATTTTAGTAGAAGCTTTTGTCTACGGATAGGGTTGTCAATTTCGACAAATTATTTTTGCTTATAGTAAAAAGTAGTAATCTTTCATATGCTATATTTTTATGTTTCTGGTATACAATAGTATTGAAAGAGCTATATTCTATATTACACTGTAGATTTAATAATTTGAAAATTCTGGGTATTGTTACTTTTTATGAACAAGAGCAGCGATTAATCATCCGAGGAGTAACTTGCAGTTCTCGTTTTTATGTAGATTTTTTTTTATTGCTTTGAATGACGAGACGAGCATGCCATTCGCCAGATGGTAAGCGATACGACGACCCATAAACAGTAGCAACACCATCCAGCACCTTGAGTTACAAAGTACTGTGTGGCATTCCACTGCACTCGTCATCCTGAGACATAAGATGTTAATTCTCATTATGTCCAGTAGTTACACTGGCTACAATGTCCTTCAAACCGAAATACAACAGTGCACGCACACTGTTGCTTGGCGGTAGAAATAGACATTGCGGTAGTACCCACCCAGATGGACTCCTACATATGAGAGACCTACCACCCGTGGAATTTCGTAGACAAATTTGTTTATAAAATTAAATCATTAATTCGGAACGAAATTGCGCAATCTATATTTATAGACTCAAAGGTTCCTTTTGAGATTGTATTCCGTACAGCCTCTGTTATATATTTTTTAGTCAACGTGCCAACCCTACGGGTTGCTAAGGACTTTCTTGCGTTGTTCCTTCTCCGCTGCTATATATCTCGAAGTGACAGTTCTGAGGTCATCGAAAAACAAACATTATTCTAGACCTTTAGACTTAAGTATTTATGATGCTTCGCCTTCTACATGCTCTCCAATGCGGAGACGCAACGCACTTTAACAAGCTTGTAGAAGAAGAGTTTGGATTAGTTTTTACGAGTAATCTAACGTCAAGTCGTGGTGGACTATGGTCTAACACCCTCAGTAGTAAAGGAGGTCTGTACTCAGCACTGGGCAGTATATTAAACAGAGCTGGTTTTAACACAACCTTTCAAAGTGGGATAGGTAGAGTTCCACTGTCCAAGTTGTTAACCTTTTTTTTATGTATACAATGCAATGCAATGCATTCATTCCTGTATTATATATACTGCCGACTGCTGAGCACGGGCCTCCTCTATTACTGAGAGGGGTTGGGCCTTAGTCCACCACGCTGGCCTAGTGCGGATTGGCAGACTTCACATACCCTCGAGATTCTTATGGAGAATTCTCAGGTATGTAGGTTTACTCACGTTCTTTCGTTCACCGTTAAAGCGAACGTTAATTGATAAACAATACACACGTAACTTCGAAAAGTCAGAGGTGTATGCCTTGGGTTTTGAACCTCCGGACATTGTCGCGGCAGACCGTTCCATTTCCAACTAGGCTGTCTTTCTTTCTTTCTTTCAAAGTGATCCCACTGCACCGGATGGTAAGTCCAGATAATGTCGACTGACGATGATTGTCCCTCACCAGTGGACACAATTATGCCGGCCTGTTTGACACCTTGTACTTAATGCCTTGCAGCACTTTTTAAGTCAATATTATCAATATTATTAATCTTTCTCAAAGTTTAGATGTGTAAGTAAAACTAGAAACAGCTGAACAGATTCCGAAGAAATTTATACAGAAGACCATGTCCTGAATTAATATACAGGCAATTTTTAACCACAAAATGACACAGTGGGCTTAGAATGTGATACAAAGACGCAACTCGTAAAACGATGTCGTTTAATTTTGATGTTTGTGATTGATCGAGAGACCAATAAGTCAGTCAAGTGTTAGTCTCTCAACCAATCCTAATAAGACGAAACGGAGACGTGACGAGTTTTTTTGGCACATTCTAAGCCCACAGAGGGGCTTTTACGCGGGCGAAATAGCCAGAAACACACAGTACTCTATATAAAAGTCCATTTCAACAGTTTTATAATGCTGAGTTCATCGCACTATTATCGTAGTTTATTTTGGAAAGGCAATGACTACCCCCAGACGGCTTAGGACTTGAATTGGAGTTCAAAACAGCAGGAGTTTTTTAATTATTCGGACTGAGCGTCGCTGTACATTTCAGTGTTTATATCAAAGAGCTTTTAAAATGTTTGTAAAAAAGATAAAACTGTTCTCTTTGAAATTTTAAACCTGTGTTTGTGGTTAGAAAATGTATTTTGTATTCAAAAATTGTTTTGTTTTGTGGTAGAGGTATTTTTTTGTCTCTAAATATGTATACATACATAATGTCACGCCTCTATCGCAGGGGGTAAGCAGAGACTATGAATTGCTACCTTTGCTAATTGCTAAATTTGGCACATGTCTTTCGCTTCCTCCACCTTCATCAAAATAAAATATTTAGTCTCTACCATGAAGATAATGTTTGTGATTACTACTACTTGTAATATCACAATACTAGAAGAAATGTGTACACATCTTGATAACTTTGGGAAGTGATTTTGGCACGCACATTTACCTATGCTCGTTACCTCACCATAAACCGTATCTTTGTAGCAAATACATTGTAAACTCATAATCTCGGTTGTCAATCTATACTAATATTATAAAGCTGAAGAGTTTGTTCTTTGAACGCGCTAATCTCAGGAACTTCTGGACTGATTTTGAAAATTCTTGTTGAGCAATGCTAGTCGTTCGTAAAAAGACTACACTATGACTCTACTACGTCCAAAAACAGGTGATCGTAGGGTATTTGCTACATACATAGCATCACGCCTTTTTCCCTTTTCAGGGGTAGGCAGATGTGTATCACACCCACAATTTATGCCATGCCATGACATGTAATAGGGGGCGAGCCTATTGCCAATTACCGGGCACATTTGCAGACTCCGGGCTGATACTGAGTAGAAAAACCCAATAACTTTACCCAACCTAGGAATCGAACCCGAGACCTCAGCACTGAAGTCGTACCGTAATACAACTACGCCACCGAGGCCAGGGTATTTGATAGGTAGATTTTATAGCCAACCGCAGACGACCGTCATAGAAGAACTGGTCACCGGTCCTCTTATCAGTAATTTCTGTGCATATCCAGCGAGAAACGCTGATATTCTTTGCTATATCAACAGCACTGAGGAGCTAGTATAGGTATTTAAAATTTATTACCTATTTTGCGGGTATATAAACGAACTGCTCTAAACAAAATAAACAAATACTTAATTGTATTTTTTTCCTGTAATGTATTACATGATGCATTGTACTTTATACCTTGAAGTAATTTGACTAGAGTTTCTTGTCCGTTCTTCTCTAGTGAGAACTGCTTTCCGAACTGGTGGTAGAGTTAATATTGAAGGAATCTAAATAATGTATAACATTTTATGAGTTCGAATGAACATACATATTTCATTTCACTATATTTGCCAAAGTTAAGGTATACGAGCGAATCAACTTAAATTGGCAGTATAATAGTACAGTCCAAGGGTCTGTACCTATTGATGGGACAATTGGAGTGTATGTAGGGCGCGGCATTGTGCGTGCGCCCTTGAGCCATCTGGGCCACATCCCGGCGATTCTTTGTTGCACCGGTGCACGCTTGACTAGGACGTCGTCAGTTTCAAATGTCAGTTATCATTACTTTACGATTGCATCCTTTGCCTCTTGTCGGGCTTTTTATTCGGCCTTCTGCTTGGCCTTCGTCCATCACGCTGGCAATGCGAGTTGGGTAATAAACTTTGAGGTTTCCGTAGGTTAATTGAGATTTTTACAAAAAACATTATTTATTTATTTATTTATTTATTGTTATAAGGTACACCAACAGCACTACATATTATAACATTATAAAACAGTAAAACAATAAAGTACAACATCTGATATGTGTGCTACTCATAGGTGTACACAGCATTCACCACAGACAACATACTTAAATTAAAAAATTAAAACATAATATTGACAAGATAGAGGATAATATGAAGTACTTAAATTTTGACATTATTGAGTAATTATTGTATGTATTATAAATAATTTGGTTACAACACTAAACGTAAAAAATAGGCAACAGGAAAGGCCACAGAGATATGATACGATGATGTCATTAACATGTTACGCGACATGACAAGCGATGTTCGGATTGCAATTTAACATGATACTACACAGAGTACTTTATCTTAAAATATTCTTTGCTAATTTTAATAATAACTACCATAATAATCAAATTATAACACAGGCGTACTTGCTCCGGGCAGAAATAAACAAAAACGACGTATCCACACTCTTGTATACGAAAGACCCACCACCTTGTAAAGTTCTATACGAAGTAAATTGTCTCATGAAAGCTATCGGTGTATCGAAAGGAAAATCACTTCATGGTTGATATATTATTATGAAGGTAATTGGTTAGAGCGGGATCATTAGAAACTGCAAGACTGGGCAATTTGTATCATCAATCATCCAATAGAATCGATCGGTTTCCAACAAGGGAAAGTGTCCTTCTATAAATTATGCATGATAGTTTAGCTATAAAGATATCCTGTTGTTTATGAGAGCCTGGTACTTTCGTAAGGTAATTTCTTAATAAAATAAATCTAGTAACTAAATTTTTTCTAGCTAAGTAAACAAACTGGCAAGAGATTATTAAACCTGATGGCAAGTGCTAAATTTTTAGAAGAATGTAGAGTCCACGGGACTGGGAATTTTGGTATTTTTTTGGCTTCTAGTATTTCTTAATCAATAGCAAAGCTTAAATAATTATGTCGTTTTCCCGTAAAATGTGTGTAATAATGTTTTTTTTGCTAGGAAGGTATTTGAAACAATTTATTCACCTGCTAATCTAACACTGCTTCTCAATTTCAATATAAATCGGTGACACGCACATACACTAAAGATTTCCATTATGGGAAGTAATGCGTGAAGTGTTGGGCCATTGTTGGACGCTAATGGAGTTTCCTGGTCGTCGCAGGCCGCGGGCGTTTTGTACTCGATAAGGCCGGGAGGTTTGCGGTTACCAACTTTTGGGAGAGTTACAAGGACCATTTAGTTTCTGCGTATATTACAATATTTATATTATTTAATAATGTGTTTTGTAGAGCAGTCCTTCAAGTGTACTGATAATTGATTTACTTATTTCTAGTTCTAGTGTTTCAGTTTAAAGGACTTAGTCAATGTAATTGCAGAAGCTTATTAAACTTATCATCTAATGTATCTCGATCTTCATCTTTGTATCTTGCGTTTACTTTCACAATTATTGTTGTCGCTTAGAAGCTATTGAAATGATTGTGTGACTTAATACTTAATTAGGATGTCGATTTCTTCGCTTGAGCGGCTGATCAGATCATGGGCGTGCACAAAAAATAACTAGTCCATCATCCTGGGCCGTCCGCCATATTGAATTCAGAATGAAGTCACTTAGGTAACCATGCATTGTCATCAAAATTAACCGTGTATACAAAAATTCATCACAATCGGTTGAGGGTAACTGCATTAAAATTCAGTTGCGAGATTTACCCCGAACATACATACATACATTGCAAGTTAAATAAAAGCTTTTAAAAGCATTATATAGATTTTTTGTATAGATTAGACTTCCATTAATTTTCTGTATTAAATCGCTCTCGCTTCCCCTCAAAGCACTCTCGCATCATGGCCTATCATGTACCCAACGCCTTATCTTCCCATGCACTTAGTTCCAGCCACAATCTCTGCTATTTCAACCTTACTTAAAAATAGATTTTATTTCTCCTCACTTTCATGCACTTTTTTGTTTTAAACAATCCAAGTATAAATTCTAGCTTTATAACGCTTTGCGTGGATTAAAGCTGTTGTTTTTTAAAAGCTTTTAAGTACTGGCCGTTGTGAAAATAAAATGCATTGAAAAGAGTCTGAACATTCGTGTAAATGGAAAAAGAGTAAAGAATTTAGTTGCTGAGAAAATGTTTAAGCTTTAAAATCTATATAGTTTCTGTCTCGTTTTAATCTTTTTTTTTATTAAAAACGTAATAAATGTTTCGTTTAGGATTGTAATTCGTGGTTTTTTAGAATGTTAGACACACAAAGAGAAAACATTCGGGGAGTGTTTCGGGATTGGAATCTGCATATTATCTAAGCTTATCACTAGTCTTATTAAAGGAGAATATCATGGGTTTACTAATAGAGTATCCAGCCCAACCTTTGAAACTTAACGCGGGATTTTAGGAAGATGTCCATACTTCAAGAAAAAAATCCTATTCAGTATAGTCTATGTTCTTTGTGGTAGAAATGTAAAATGATATAATATCAAGGTGAAATGCAATGGTAAATATGAAAAAACTTAATAGACATGTTTTGAGCTTGTTGTTTGTTGATGTTTTGTTTATTTATCTTTTGTCCCCAGTGTGTACGTGGTGTGAGGGTGCTCGAGACGCGTCCTGTCCCAGGATCTGCGGGCCCGCGCTGCAGGGGGAGCCAGTGTGCGCCACTGACGGATACATCTACCCCTCACTCTGTGAGATGAGGAAGAAGACTTGCGGGAAAGGTGAGGATCAAACAGATTTTTTTTTTTTAGTTAGATATCGCATTAAGATAAAGGCAGCCATTATTAAGGTTTCGCTGTCTGCCCTCTAAAGAGCTTAGTATATTAAAACGAGAAAGACGACAAGCTAAAATTTTGAATACCTACGTATATTTTGATTTTGTGCCCAAGTAAAATATTTCTAGAGCTTGGTTGTCTGTCTGACCACTTGGTAAAGCGTGTTTAGTAATATTAAAATATAAAAATAAGAAGAAAGTATTAGAGCTATCGATCAGATATATTATATACTAGCTTTTGGCTGGCGGCTCCGGCCGAGTGAATAAGTTTTCGGGGATAAAAGCCCTTTATATTTTCCCGGGATAAAAAGTAGCCGATGTTACTCGCTGATAATGCAGCTTTATATTGGTGAAAGAATTTTTTAAATCGATCCAGTAGTTTTTGTGTTTATTCGTTACAAAAATACAAATCTTTCCTCTTCATAATATTAGTACAGAAGTATACATTTTTAAATATTTTGTTCGTTGAAATCTCATGCTGTGTGTACAGTAACGTAAATCTTCTATTCCTTAGGTGTAAGACTAGCCCCGGACCAAGGTACGTGCTCTCGAGCCCAGGGGTCCAAGTGCGATCATCGGTGCACCTCCGAGAGAGACCCTGTGTGCGGCACCAACGGCAGGACCTATCTGAATAGATGCATGCTGCAGGTCGAGATTTGCAGGTAAGAACAAATATTTATTGATAGAGTTTTTTTTTCCTAATTCTCCTTCTTTTTCCTCATAGGGCAAGGTATAAATTATAATCTTACTTTTTTTATGATATAGGTGGCAAACGAGCATACGGTTCACCTGATGGTAAGTGATCACCGCCGCCCATGAACATCTGCAATACCAGGGGGCACAGAGTTGCGTTGCCGGCCTTTTAGGTGGGAATACGCTCTTTTTTTTAAGGTCGCCAGGTCGTATCTGTCCGGAAATGCTGCTGGCGGCAATTGGTTCCATAGTTTAGTAGTACGTGGCAAAAAATTACGGCTAAAACGTACAGTGGTGGATTGCCAACCTCCGAGGTGATGTTAATGGAATTTGGAGTTCTGCCTTAGTAGGTGTAGTCCGTGTAGTGGATATTTATATATTTAATACACTACCATTTTTATACACGCAAGGCAAATGCGTTATTAATACCTCCACTTTTCGCTAACCTTGTATTCCCTCTCATAATGATATAGAAGGCAGGTCAATAGCCATTAGGCACAAAATCGTATCTTGGGCCCTAGGTGTTTTGTGGAATCGATAAACTTCACAGCTTTTGATTGGCAAGCCAGGAAACTGCTGGGATATGATAATGTTACTGTTTAAGAAACAGTGCTGAGTTCCCGTTATGAGCTTCATCAAGTATTCCTAACGTTTCCCACGTTAGTCATAACGTGGTATTGATTGTACCAAAGGATCCGTGTGGCGTAGTGCCAGGAGGAACTTATTATCTTTTGTTTTGCGAGGAGCCTAGTTGGGAATGGAACGGTCTGCCGAGACAATGTCCGGAGGTTCAAAACCCAAGGCACACACCTCTGACTTTTCGAAGTTACGTGTGTATTGTTATCAATTATCGTTCGCTTTAACGGTGAAGGAAAACATCGTAAGGAAACCTGCATACCTGAGAAGTTCTCTGAATTTCGAAGGTATGTGAAGTCCGCCAACCCGCACTAGGCCAGCGTGGTAGACTAAGGCCTTAACCCCTCTCAGTAGTAGAGGAGGCCCGTGCTCAGCAGTGGACAGTGTATAATACAGGGCTGATTGCATTGCATTGCATTGCATTTGCGAGGAGTATATACCATTCTTTGTTTTTAAAATGAAGAAAATGGAATAAAATACTTGTCTATTCTTCATTTATAGCATCCTGAGGGTTCTTTTCCTAACATGAAAAAAAATGTGGCAACAAGTGTGTATACTTCGTGAGACACCCCGTGGTACAAATATCAAAAACAATATTCAATAATGCAATGATATTGTTTCAAAATGCATGATATTTTGAAAGTAATGTCGCACGAAATGGTTTTATTTACGTTCGTACTTTTGCAATTTAAATATCGAACAAACCCGACTTGTCCCAACGGATGAGTAATCATGAGTCGCAAAAAAGGGTAGTTAATGGTCGATTTCAAAAAACGATTGTAATCTTAATTTTCGATCCAATGGTTATACCAAACGTATTGTCATTTGTAGGCATGGAAAAAAAACTTTGTTCTGATTGGTAAATTTTCTAGATGGATCGAAGAAACGTTCGGAATCGTTTGTTATATACGGCAGTAAGTTATGGCTTTTGGAATTTGACTACATATCTTAGGGTGGTATTAATAAATCAATCTCAAGTTTGAGTAAAATCTCAAACGTGAGATTGATTTATTAGACATTAAAATGTATTGAACTATTAAATAAACAGCTTAAGCTGTAATTTAAAAGCTTGTTCTCAGCTTTTTTTTTGTGTTTGTCTGCAATCAGTCCTAAACTATAAGCAGACTTGTTCCCTGTCGTATTATCGTGTCGAAGGTGCTGCTCAGCAGAAGACCCTCCTCATCCGTCACCATCTCTCACCAAGTTGCTGTATCTCATAACGTTTCAGTCGCTTAGTGTAGCTGTTCTCAGCTGAGTAAGTTTTGTTACATAAACAAAACTTAGCTCTCAAAATCCGTTATTTAATGTATTTTAAGATGTCATTTCAGCTTGATATTAATGTGAGTTTAATAAATAGAGACTATCTTAAGATGCTAACTTTGACAGCGTCTCAACTGATATCGCACTTCAAAGCGAACTTGAGTTCCATTTATTAATATCGCCCTTAGACTCTATCGAATCTTCTAGACTGTAACAAGACATGTTGGACAATAGGGATTCCCTGAGACGTAAACTGGGTAATTGGTGCTTCCGGTATGCGACTGTGTGGGCTTCACCGGAACCTCATCCATCACGGCCGCCGTGACAATGCACTTGAGTGCACTGCTACTGTCAATTGGACCGGCTGATGCCATATTGCTTTAATTTGTAGAAGTCCTTTTGCGCGACATATTTTTTTTCTTGGCCTTGTTAAAACTTGATGTGTGTACAGAACACAATTATTCTTTACAAAAACTATTAATAATAAACCTTTATTGAAAATGACTGACTTTTGTTTACACTTAGAAAGGTTACTAATTACTAAAAACAAAAAACACACATTTGCCATGGGTACCTGATCCTTGGGATACCAGAAAAAGAAAATACATAACATAATTTGTTTTTTTTTATGTATTTGCTTGGTGAGACTCTAATAGAAAATAAGATTAAATAACAAAATCGAGTCAGGAAGGTTAAACGAAAAGCTTTGGTATTAGATCTGCATTAATAATTATAATTAATCTTGTATAGAGCATGGAATAAAAATTTGGTCTAGTTTTTGCTAATGGCCGCCTGTCCAATATCAAGTTTCGCTTGACGTGATGTAAGATTATTACTCGTGATTGAAATCTATACAAATCTAGGGTCAAGGTTATCAGTTGTATGCACTATGCACAAGAGAGTTCTCTTTATCTCTAAGCTGTATATCAATGATATCAGAAAGCAATATTTTCATTGTGAAGAACATGTTACTACGTAGTACTATTATTCAATATTCTGTGATATTACAGACTACAGCATAACACCATCCAATTACAATCACTTCACGCTACACCCATCTCTTTCTCTCCCGCAGACTCGGCATCGGTCTGTCTCACTTGGGCGCGTGCAACAACATCAGCGCTCACCGAGAGAACTGCCCCGTGGATTGCTCGCAGGCGCCGCTCGACGGACCCATCTGCGGCTCCGACGGCAACGTATACAAGAGCACCTGCCAGATGAAGCTGCTGACTTGCGGGTGAGTTAATTTGTGTTATGATATCCTGGTCCTGAATTGGAATTTTGTACAATATGACGGACAATGGACATTTTAGTGTCTCTATGATTCTATGATATCCTAGTATTTTAGTCGTAATATAATCGACTTGGTTCTTGAAACTTTGATTTTAATAATTCAGTTCTTATTTTGATCATCAAACTAATTAACTGCGTTAATTAATTAATTAGGCATAGATAATAAATATTATTATTATTATACGCATGCTCACGCCTTTTATCCTCGAAGGGGTAGGCAGAGGCGCAACTAGTGCACCCACTTTTCGCCAAGCGTATTCCGTCCCATGATGTGATAGGTGGCGAGCCTATCGCCATATCGGGCACAAATTCCAGATATTATTCTATTTTATATTATTTTATTTATTCTAGATATTATTATTATATCATCAGATATTTACGTTGCTAGCATACTAATTTATATAGCATACGAAATTAACGCATGGTCTCGTCAGCCATGCGTTAATTAACAGACCTAGATGTCAGTTTTCGTTAGTTCATCAATTATTCCTACAGACAAGGCGTAGTACGCACGAGCAAGAAACACTGCCAGACAACGCGTCACTGTCGCGAGTCGTGCTGGCGTGTCGCGCGCCCGACCTGCGGCTCCGACGGGAAGCTGTACGCGAACGCTTGCAGGATGAAGGCAACCAACTGCGGGTCAGTATTAACGAATCTATAGATATATAACGAGTTTAAACTACATTATTTATTTATTATCTCTATTTACACATGCTTGGTATTATAATTAGAACAACAATATTTACAGACGCAAACAAAACCACATGCTATATTTTTTGACTTACATTGCGTTGTCATGACGACATACGAAAGTTATGTTGAAACATAACACTACGTAGTGAACTACATACTTGCAACATGTAAATATGTTGTATGCGCCAGGTTTTCATATGACAAAAATCAGCTATATTTTTTGAGTTAATTGATGTGTGACCCCATTACAGCGTTTTCACATTATCTGTTCCGATTTCGGTATCGGACGCTGATAGCCGATATGGGGTCGTCCATTAACTACGTGAGGGGGGGTGGGATACAACCCAGGGTTCGGCAAAAATAACGAAATATCACAGGATTATACTTTTCCTGTATTTGAAAATAATACGCAAAGAAATTTAAGATACTTTGCACTAAAAAAATACATGTGATATTGAATAGAAGGAGGGGGTTAGTCTAAAACCTTGCCACATATTATGATTAAAGGACGGCCTCTATCTGCCAGTAAGTATATAAGTGTCGGATCCGAAGGGCAGGTACATATTTCATACATTTTACTTTCCCCGATATCGGTATTGGCGTCCGATACCGATATCGGATCGGATAATGTGGAAACATGTTGTGCGTAGGCAGTCTACATTTACGGCATTACGTTATTTTGACAACAGACGCAAGTTATTCACAGACACTACACACGCGCAAAATAAGAATGTGTTCTACGCGCCAGCTTATAATAATTATACGACCTATAAGGCTTTTTTAAAAAAACGTGTTTTAAACGCAAGTTTGTCAAAGAGAAGAGAGACAGACTTCGAAAATTACACAGCTTGTAAATTGTTCCTTATCGTTACAACAAGTACCAGGCGTTTATAAATCATCAAGAGTTCGCATGCGTATTACAGCAAACACGTGTTCGAGGTGCCGATGGCGTTCTGTGTGTCACAAGAGCGAACTTCGGGCGGCGAGCCGTGTGCGACCGACTGCGCCGGTCACAAAGAGAAGCTCGTCTGCGGCTCGGATGAGAATATCTACAGAAACGAGTGCGAAATGCGCATGCTTAATTGCGGGTAAGAAACTTGTATGGCTCTATGTATTCCTAGTACGCGACTCTAAACATTTGGCAGAGGTCATCGCTACGTGACCTCTGACGTCACGTGACTGATAATAGAATAAATTGTACGCAGTGTAGTAAAATAGTGAACTGTATTCTAAGGAAAATTAATGATTATAATTATTATTTTATAACAACTCTAAGTATGTAGCGCGAATCATGTGTTTTATTTGATTCTCAGAGTGAGCAACAGGAAGATAGTAAAGAAAGTCGACATGGAGAAATGTAAAGCCAAGATGAACAAGTGTCTGAAAGTAAAATGCCCGACGGAGTCAGACCCGGTGTGTGGCACTGACGCTAACGTGTACACCAACCCGTGCCACCTAAAGGTCGCCACTTGTCTGTGAGTACACCGCCTATATATTTATTGGTACCTGGTAGATAAATTTCGATATATTTTGCCCATATTCCGAAATTACTGTATTATTTATTGAGAACAAAAACACTAAACTACTTTCATTTACTTTTTTACATTTCATTTCATTTACTTTGCAGTTGTTTTTTGAAATGTCAATAATTATTGTTAAAGATAATACATAATAATATATGTTCTATATTGATAGATAATATATATATATAATATATTTATAATAAAGTGATAAATAATGCAAAAGTATTCTTAACATAATACTTAAAAATTTACAGTAAAGGAGTACAGCTGGCCCATTTCGGTAACTGCACACTTCTGCCACGACTCGAAATCGACTGCCCGGACAACTGCGACAACGCGCTCGAGCAACCCGTCTGCGGATCAGACGGCAATGTTTACAAGTGAGTCTATGTTACGAGTTCCTTCGGTTCATGTGAGCCTGGTAGTATTCGATCGTAAATTATCGGAGATCCGAACCTTGATTGTCAGTATAAATAAATAAATAAGGATTGCTTGCATTCATAAAACCAATCAATAAATAATTCTAAACACTGATAAGCGGTCATAAGAATTTTAGCTAACCACGCATTCAGATATCAAAGCAATCAAATAATTCCGAAGCCTGTTAAGAAAACAATTAAATAATTTTGTTTAGAAACTATTTTTATTTGAATTTATTTGACCCATCGGACCTCAGAAATCAGAGTAAATAAGAATACATATTTTAAAAAGTTAACTAAGTTTTGAAATGTTGAGGTGCTGGTTTGTAATTTATGGGAATTTATTATTTTTTAGGAGGTTGGTAAACATGCAATAAAAAAAGTTTTAAAAAATCCTGGGGATTTCATTAATAAAGCTTTTGCTACATAAACAGGTCTGAGTGTGAGCTACGTCGCGCAACATGCGGGCAACATGTTGTGGCGGTGAGTGCAGCTCATTGTCGCACAACAGCGCTGTGCCATGAGCAGTGCCCGGACACACCCGCCTTTGTCTGCGGCTCTGATAACCGCTTCTACCGCAACGAGTGTGTCATGAAGAAGGAGAACTGCGGGTAAATAAACTCTCTCTGTCTTACTTACTTGTCTTGTCTCTCTGTGTCTGATTTACTGGTGGTAGGTCTCTCATATGTAAGAGTCCGTCTATGTGGGTACCACCGAATGTCTATTTCTACCGCCAAGCAGCAGTGTGCATACACTGTTGTGTTTCAGTTTGAAGGACATTGGAGCCAGTGTAACGACTGTACATAATGCGACTTAACATCTTAATAAATGTCTCAGGAACAGGATGACGAGCGCAGTGGAAATCCAAACAGTATTTTGTAACTTAAGGTGCTGGATGGTGTTGCTCCTGTTTATGGGTGGTCGTATCGCTTACCATCAGGCGAACGACATGCTCCTCTCGTCATTTAATGCAATAATAATAAAATAAAAAAATACCTACATCTTTTTACAATGGAGTGAAGGGAACAGTCGCTTGGGTCTCTTTCACTATCTCCAAGTAAAGCGTTGATTAGTTATTTTCGTATATAGTTTCGTGTATTGTTTGTTGTATTTTTGGTTAGGAAATTATTGCGTGTGGTTTTAATTTTTTTTATAAATTATCATGGATAAAGTTAAAAGAGATAGAAGTGCAAACTCCTTGTTGTGGCGAGCAAGTGACAACCTCAACAAGCTATGCGAGCGCATGGATATTGATATTTTTTGTACTAATATCAATTCAGCGCGGCACCATTTAAACACAGATTTCTTTACTACATGAGACAACAAACCTTTATGAATTCTGTTATTGTTTACACATGTTTTTTTATATTATTATAAATGTTACAATTAAAGGCGAAATGTAACTGCTCACATCTCCAATTTATTCATCACGTAGTTTTAGTCGTGGGAACCTATTATTATGAACTCAATTGTTACTCTCTCTATAGTTACGCATACTCACGCCTTTTTATCCCCGAAGGGGTAGGCAGAGGCGCAATTAATGCACCCACTATTCGCCATTTTTATTCCGTCCCATGATGTGATAGGGGGCGAGCCTATCGCCATATCGGGCACAAATTCCAGACTCCGGGCTGATACTGAATAGAAAGACCCAATATCACTTTGCCCGACCCGGGGATCGAACCCGAGACCTCAGCATTGCAGTCGTACCGTAATACAACTACGCCACCGAGGCAGTCTCTCTATAGTTATTAAGCTATTATCTGTTGGTTCTCGAAAATTAATAAATAAAATAAACTTTTCATTACATGAGAGGGACATTTTGATATCACTTGTACCGAAATACCAAACTGCTTGATTTCAGAAATCAAGAATTTTTGTTTGTTAGATAAGTATAAGGTAGCTACTGATATAGGTTACTGACAGAACATCGTATTCAATCTTTATGTCCAAGGTGTAGAAGGAATTATCTATTAGTATAAGTATAGGTTATCTATTAGTATAAGTATTAAAAATATTTTAAATAATGAAAAAAATGATACTCACCTTTGCGTTTTAGGAATTATTTTATGTTTTATTAAGTTATGCACTTGGTTCACGGCATACTTCGATAGACGAAATATAGCGAAAAAATCAGTTTCATCTAAGTCCGTAAAATAATCAACACGGAATTTAAATACGCGAATCCTCGATATCCGTGGCAGCGTATAATATTCTAATTCATCCAATTGATGATCAATGAAATCAATTAAATCCATTTTTAGACAACAGATAGACAAATGTTCATTAATCTAAACTCTGTGATTTAATTTAACTGTCAAGTAAACACGCTAATTGGCAGACGACGTGGCAAGTAGTTACGGGTCAGTTTAATCATATGATTAGTGCTACTCGAACGTCGTGAAATTGACACGTGCAGTTACGGGTGACTTTAACTGGCGATTAGTCTACTCGATACTTTACTCGAGGATGGTGAAAGAGGCCCTTAGCAAATATTTTATCCGTCGGTTAAATGCGTTGGTTAACTAACAGACGTTTACCAGGATAACATAACGTATAAGATAATTAATGATTTTGTTAAATCCGCACAACGCGTCAGCGTAATTTAACTAGATGAACAAATAACGCGTTAGTTGCTATCGTCATACAGTTTATTCTGAAATTGCACTGGGGAGACTAGGTATTGAAATAATGTCGATTATAATAATTATAGTGGTGTCCATGATTAAATAAAGTACCAGGATATAACTAGAGTTTATGCCAGAGTAAGCAAAATATGGAGTTACTCACAAATCTAAAGTACCAGGACTACATAGCTTACGTACAGTAATTTTCCCGCAGCAAGCACGTGTTCGTGGTTCCACTGAAGCGATGTCTCGCGCGGTTCCAATACTCGGGATGCGCTCGCGTCTGCCCGCCAGAATACGATCCCGTGTGCGGTTCCGACCGCAAGACGTATTCCAACCGCTGTTTTCTCGATATGGAGAATTGCCGCTCTAGGTAATACTTGTTGTTTATGTGCGCCTAGTATATTTGGTATAAATTGTATGGAATATTTTTAAATTTACTCAATTATCCACTACTAATTTGCAACAGCTGGTGGTGGTATGGTTTATTAATTTGCAGAACATAGGTACGCGCGTATGTCGTGATGATACCAAATAGTACCATAGATACCAAGTAGCCATTTTGCAGGAGACTAAAAATTTAAACTTTCACTCCTAATGAAACCCGCATAGCAAAGTTACATTTAATCCAAATAATAAAATTCAATTTATTATTTCTTTCAGGAGTTTAGTCCAGTTGCATTACCTCGGAACGTGCACGGAGCCCATAGCCGAGGAGCCCAAGAACTATCTCTACCGATAAGTCATGTCTGCTTACTTTTCATTATCGTGTATGGGACCTGTTGTCCCACTGTTAGTGCCAACTCTTTGTAAGTTAATAAGTGACCAATATTTTGTCTTCCAGTAATCTTTTTATATTTACTTGTGTAAAGTGTCCGTGTTTGAAAGCTTTTAATCTCCTGTATTTAGAGCACAAAAAGATGTCACCTATGGTAAAAAAATATTATAGGATAGACTCATCATAGACTGCTAGGGAATTGATGAAGAAAGGACAATGGCGAAATCGTATTTATAAATAAATTATGCGTTTAGAAATTCCATACATGGTAATCTCAATATAATTATTTTGTATGATTTTTCAGCATACTAACTTTAGTTGTACAAGTGTGTATAAGTTGCATAAATTATTAAAAAAACTTAATTGACTTTTTAGCAATGTGTCACGGCCATTTTTTATGAATGACATAAGATTATTTAGGCTACCAAAACATCATTTTCATCAGGTCTCTAAAAATTGCAAAAAATATATCTGAGTATAAAATGTTCATTAGGAATAACAACAAAGATTTCAGCTTTCTTACCACATTTTTTTTACTATGTATATTCTATTCTATACATTCTTACCAGCTGCCTGTTGGCTGTATAGTTACGGTCATTGCTTATATCATTTTAGAAAAAAAAGCTATTTCCGACATTTCGTTTCTGGCATGTAGTATTTTTGTAAAATGTGTGATAATATGTTTTGATTGAAAATAATGTACCTGGTCGAGCAACCGTACTGTAGGTTGCTGCGCTCATACCATGACAGTTGTCTGGTATTTGGGTTGGGCCGCCAGACAAGGCAATGTATCTGCCCCGGGAGAATTTTTAGATGAGATATTTATCAGAGAGAATTATTATGAAGAAGATGAATAAACATTAAAAAAAAAACAAATGTGTTTTATTTTTTTTCAGAACTCGTTTTTATTTAATTGTTATTTCCCAAAGTCTAGGACTTAGGGTCTGAACGTATTTTTCCCAATAGTTTCAGAGTTTATTACAAAAAAAAACAAAGAAACCTTTACTATTTACTATAGTAGTATCTATAAATAAAAAATGATTTGATATATAAGCTTGTATAGCTGAGGAAGGTGCATGCCGCGCGCTAGTATGCCGTGTGGCAGATCACCCTTCTCCATGTTTAGTGAAATGTTAGGTTCGAATGTGATGAGGGAGGGTCTCGCGTGACAATAGACAGATTACCAAACATTTTATGTGTTTCATTATTCATATTATTATGTAAGAATCAATTCATAAATGTCAACTAAATCATAACCTCAAAATCTTTAAAATGAAAAATCTTTAGATTTAGACTTTTTTCACTAATAATCTTGATACATAATTGTTTAGGAATTGCTGCTGAATTGTTAAATATTTTTTTTACTTCTAAACGCTACACATTTACATCAACTAAAATCATGTATGGAGACCTGCCATTGTCCTTTTCTTTATCAAATAAATGGTGAAGAATCATATTAAGCCGTATTTCTAGGTACGTACTATGTAGGTAGGTAATTTTGCGTACGTGCTTATTAGAAATAAAATAAATATGTATTATGCTTAGTCAAAACCATGACTATATTCTGCAGGTCAAGGGCACTTTACAATAAAATAATTAACAAAAATATAACATCAGTACAAACATCTCTGGATAAAATGGCGTCGACAAAATGGACGCCATCACAAAATGGCGGGCCTCTTCGACTAGAACAATAACTTCCTAGATAATAAAGTAGTGATTTTAGATATTAGATATTGACTGTTTATTTATTCTCTATTTATTTTCCCATTCGTTAGTTTTAAGTGGAGCAATGTAAATAATTAGTGAATTTTTTTTCGACGTATTTATTTACTATTTTCTAAGAATTTCGATGCATTTAAGGAAAGACTTGTAACTTATTGTTTATGAAATATTTGAATTTGAAATAAATGTGAAAAATTTGAGTGATTTTTTTTATATCCTTTCTGTTCTCAACGTATAACTTACCTATTTAACATTAGGCTTCTTTCCCTTTGAGGGGTAATCGGAGGTTAGGTTAATCCGCTAGCTAAGTATGTTTAAATTCTCATATATTCGAAGACCCTTACCTTTAAAACGAAAGTAGCTAAGGCCTAAGGCACCGAAAAACTTGAAAGAAAATTATTACTGCACAGCAGTAACCACTTCTAGGACCTGCCATGCTATTCTGTAAGATCTCAGTATCAAGCTCACTTCTAAATCCCCAGTGTAATCTACACTAGCGCCATGAGAATGTCGCTGAAGCGAACTACACTCACTTACTAATAAGTAAGATCTTACATAGGTTACGCTAATCGGATTCTGTAAACAAAAAATTCGATTTTCACACTGGCTTTGTCATAATCGTACCCGAGATGTCGAAGTCACCTCACTTCACGCTGTGTTTCTACAAAATTGTACTGTTTCACAAGTTTTATTTGACAGTTATCGTTAAATGGAGATAGTTTATTACTGTAATCACAGAGTACTTTTGTATATAGGTAACTGTAATGTAGATTGATAATTTAGTTATTATTGTTATAGTGCGGGTAGATTTACATTGCACCGCCCCGCTAATTATACCTAATAAGCTAGTGCTGAGTCAGTCTGCGAATAAACTGGTTTACAAGACGCTCGAGTGTTCTTTTCCCTACACACATACGGTTCAGTGGCGACGAGGTTACATCGGACTAACGCGTGACAATATTATAAAGGAGTTTGACGTGCATTAAGATGATTGGAAATTGTATATCGAAAGAGTAGAACAATATTTGGTGGTTAACGAAGTGACGGACGCGCGGAAAGTACCGACATCAATAACAGTATGGGCACAGAAAGGTATGACTTGTTAGTGAATTTGTGTACATCAGTGAAACGGAAGGATAAAAAGTTCCAAGATATCGTAGACATCATGGAAAAGCATTTACAACCTATGCCCAGTAAACTAACCGAAAGATAATTTTCGATATAGGACACAAAAAAATAATGAAAGTATCGCAGAGTACGTAGCGGCGTTGAAAAAAATGTCCAAGTGAGTTGGCTCGAGGAATGTCATGGTTTGGAGAACATAGAGTGTCACTATTGTATTTAGTCGGCTTATACATTTATGTGACGAGCAGCATTTACTGACAAGTTGTAAAACAGATACTTAGATTTTTAAATGAAGTCTTCTAATCCCCACTTATTACAGGCTTAAAAAATATTTATCTAATTTTTGTAAGTAAGAATAACTAACTCATATAAGTTCAAAAATCTGTTGTTTCTTACATTCTCTTCGTGTTAAGGGCGCATTTACAATTTTACATGGTTTTGAGGTACCATTTATTGAATCAGGAGTCACGCTTATGAAGAGATCTTGGTATATAAATAAAGATTAAACATTCCTCTTTGCTTATGGCATATAGAAATTGTATGCTCCCATACAATATTAACACGTAAATACGTTTATTCTGGAGCAATAATCGCTGAAAATGACGAAAAATAGGGTCTGAATCGGAACCATTATACCTAAGACTAATGAACATTTTAATATAAAACCGAAATAATATGCTGGCTTATATAGTCTTCTTGCTTTATGGCTAAATATTTTTAAGTAAATTTAAATACTTTTCCAGTTATGACAAAAAATATAACCTGAATGGAATTTCTTCATACATTTTCCTATTTCGGGCTGTCATTCCGCGCTGAGACGCGGCCGAGGAAGCACGGGTGTACAACTTTTTTTCAAAAAATAAATACGTAATAAATTGATCGCGATGTCATTATACTACGAATAAAATAGTTGATACTATTTCAAATTATTATTTTTTAAAAAGCAAGTATGAAAATTGAATATTACAATAAGTCAATGCAAATTTGATTTAATTAATAAAAAAATAATTTATTTTAATGCGAATATTTAAATTTCATAATCAAAATGGCGGATGTATTTTTATATTTACAAAATCGACAAGTTTTGCAGTGTATGGTATTTGCTATTTATCTATTTATGATTTTTAGTATCGGTGATTATTTATTTTTAAATTTTACTAGGTTTAGTTCGCGTTTTTGCCCGCCTACAAAGCCTTTCCCGCTACAAAAATATCTAAACACTCACTACTACAGTTCAGCCACCACTACTCACTGGGCATGACTGCTTCGGTGAGTAGCTGTTTCGTATCGTAGGTACGGAGGTGTCGGCTGTGTGTGCCATTGTGACAGTTGCCCGCTGGCTACGGCTTAATATACGTTTGAGTTTTGCCCAGCCTGGAATGAGGAGCGCAGCACTCTCAAAGCAGTTGTCGGAGGCGGCCTCTCGTTGCCGGACGTGGTCGCTCCCATGTTCGGCAGTCAGGAGGTCTGGCGTGTGTTGGCCCACTTCTGCGAGATAGTCCGCTCGTAGAAGGAGAGTGCCGAGAGGGATCTGGAACGCGAGGATTCCTCCCACCGTCAGAGGAGACGTTGGAGGCGCCGGGTGGTCGACTGACCGGCGTCTCCCACCCTGTGGATTGAAGGTGTTCGGAGAATTCCACCACGGTATCCCCTGCCTGTCGTAAAAGGCAACTAATAGTGGCCACCCGGGGGTCGCGGGCAGGTGCCTTCTCTAGTTTTGTCTTTTTAGCACATTGTTGGGACCCCCCTGATGGACAGCAGTGTGGCAGGTAGGCCTCACGCTGCCGTTGACGCCGAGAGCGCCGAGATGCGCGGGGGCTCCTTAAATTAAAGCGTGGTATATTCCAGGGTCAGGCTACAGGGTACAGCCTGAGACCATTGTGGTTCTGCATGGCTCTGAATCCTCTCAGTACTCTGTTGTTGGATTCAGGATTAGGATACCGTCTATGGAGAGGGAGTGAGCCTATATCTCACTTGCTTTACATGGATGATCTCAAGTTGTTTGCATCAAAACAAAATAAAAATGATTGAGTCGTTAAAAATAACTGAAAGATTTAGCAACTCAATCAATATGGAGTTTGGTGTAGATAAATGTGCTGTTATCCATGTGAAGCATTTGAAGCGAGAAGAGGTCGTGGTCTCTGGTGACATACAAGTCTTAGAGAGTTAGATCCCTTTCTGAGACGGAAACTTACAAATATCTGGGTATGCCTGAGGCACCTGGTATTATGAGTGCCGACGTAAAACAATCGGTGAATGACCGTTTCTTCGGCCGCCTGATTTTTGTTGAATACTTTTGTATTTAACAGTTTTTTGTCAGGTGGAAACAAGATTTGTGGTTTCAACGGTTGGGTTATGCCTGTACTCATGTACTCTTTTGGTATACTTAGAAAGAAGGACTCAGACTGAATTGGACGCCCTGGATCGAAAGTTCCGGACCCTACTGACTGCATATCGTTTGCATCACCCACGGTGGTCAGTGATGAGGTTATACATCCCGCGGAGATGCGGGGCCGAGGCTTACTTAATGGAGTTGCATAACCGCGAGGTATGCAATCTTAGGGATTATATCCTTCACAGCGAAGTGGGCATGTATAAGATTGTAGTCATGGTGGATAAGGGATTTATCCCACTTTCCTTGGCGAATGAGAACTGGCGAAACCCTATGGCGATGGGCATTAGGGAACGCGAGGTGATATGGAAGAGCAAAGAACTAAACGGTCGGTTCTATTGGGGCGTTCAGCTCGCATCCGTATCTTGGCTACGTTTTGGTAACCTTTTTGGAGAAACTGAGGGTTTTGTCTTTATGGTTTCATTATGGACAAAGTATAAAGACGAACAATTATAGGAAATATGAACAATTATAATACATCCTGTAGGACGGTACGGTCGATATCTCTTGGGCATGCCACCGTCCCGGTGAATCAAACGGGCATGTGATTTCGGGTTGTTCGTATCTTGCTAACGGCGAGTACTTGCATAGACACAACCTTGTAGCCAAGATCTTGTGTCTCCTGAAGTGCCATATTACCAGTATGTGCCTCAACCAGTTCTCGAAAATGATCATGCAACGCTGTACTGGGATCAATCTATTATCACGGACAGGCTACTGTTGCCAATAAGATATTGTATTGTAATAGTAGATCCTGATATTGTAATAGTAGATCGATTGGCGCGCCGGTCAATACTTGTTGACGTCACCATTCCGCATGACGATAACCTCGTTAAGGCTGAAAAGGACAAAATGTCTAAATGTTTAGATTTGGCACACGAGGTTACCGACATGTGAGAAGAGGACTCCACAATTATTGTTCTGATTGTCGTTTCTGCTCATGGGTTGATACTGTTACGCGCGCTAATACTCGCGGATAGTAGCGCCATCTATTGGCTAAAAGTGGTACTATCCGAATGTGGAAAGTTCGGCGATGGAACATTCTCGAAAGATCTCGATGTCTCCAGAATGTCGTGGAAACGCGATTATTGACCTATATTTGCGAGAGAGTTCCCGACTATTCCGGATCTTTCGAGAATGTTCCACAGACTACGATAGTACTCGCGGCCGGCGACCGCGGCCTTGTGACCAAGGCCATTGACCGAGTATAAAAGTCGGCGCGCGGCCGCCGCCGGGCATTCAGTTTTGCTTAGCGAGCGGAGCGACAAGCGGACTACGAGCGATAACTCCGAGCGACTTCGAAGCGAATTGTGATTTGTGTGAACGTATAGTGAGTGACTATAATTATTGTATTCGAATATCGTAGTATTCAGTGCAGTGTTTTAATTGGTTTAATTGTAATTATTTGCTAATAAAAACTTAATTGGTACTTTTATCGCAATACCGGCGTTTAATTGTTTATACCGAACCCCAGCACGTAACATTTGGTGTCAGAAGTGCGATAAACCATGCCGGTATTACCAAAGGAGGACGATGGAGCTAGTACTGACTGGATTGATTGGAGACGCATGTCTTGTCTATTTGGATGACATTATAATTGTGGGCCGCACATTTGAAGAACATCTTAAAAACCTTGGTCATGTGTTATCGAAAATCCGTGGGGCTAACCTCAAGCTCAGTCCTAAGAAATGTTCCTTCTTTAAAGAGCGGGTTAGCTTCTTAGGACACATCATTTCAGCGGATGGCGTTCAAACAGACCCCGAGAAAGTGATAGCAGTCAAGGAATGGCCAGTTCCAAAAGACAAGACACAAGTTCGTGCGTTTTTAGGCTTGTGCTCTTATTACCGGCGATTCGTTAAGAACTTCGCGGATATAGCCAAACCGTTGCATAAGCTCACTGAAGAGAAGAGACAATTCTGCTGGGACGGGAGTTGCGACGTCGCCTTCCAAGCGTTATAAGACCGTCTGTGTGCCACACCTATTCTGGGTTATCCTGACACGGCAAACGAGTTCATTGTTGACACAGATGCAAGTAATACTGGGATTGGCGGCGTGTTGTCTCAACGGAAAGGCGATAAAGAGGCTGTGATAGCTTACTTCAGTAAATCGTTATCCAAACCCGAGAGAAATTACTGCGTCACCAGAAGGGAACTACTGGCTGTGGTGAAAACCTTGCAGCATTTTAGCAAATATTTGATTGGGCGGAAATTCCATCTGCGAACCGACCATGCTGCCTTGAAGTGGCTATTACATTTTAAAAACGGCATGCTCGCCTCGTCATTCAATGCAATTAAAAAAAAAAAAAAAAAAAAAAAAAAAAAACCCAGAGGGTCAGGTTGCGAGGTGGATTGAGTTGCTACAAGAATTTGACTTCGTTATAGAACATCGTAGTGGGAAATCTCACGGTAATGCAGACGCCTTGTCAAGAAGGCCGTGCCCTGATAGCTGTAAGCACTGCACCAGGCAAGAGGGTAAGGAAACAGTGCCAGTTAGAATGATAAGGGCAGACCTTAGCAGCGAGTGGAAAGGAGAGTTACAGGAAGCGCAGGATACAGACGCGGACCTCAAACCAATCCTCGAGTGGCTAAAAGCCGGTGCTACGAAGCCCCAGTGGAGTGATATCGCACCGTTAAGTTCCATAACGAAAAGCTATTGGGCCCAGTGGGACAGTCTGGTAATGCAAGATGGGATCCTGTGCCGTAAATGGGAAAATGCCAAGGGAGATCGATGTCATTTACAAATGGTGGTCCCAAAAGCCAAGGTCCCAGAAATACTACAACTTTATCACAGTGGATGCTCAGGAGGTCACCTGGGAGTCAAGAGAACATTGTTGAAGACCCGAGAGCGATTTTATTGGATCTACTGTAGAGAAGATGTTGAGGAATGGTGTCGCAAATGCACGAGTTGCGCGGCTGTGAAAGGTCCCCATACACGTAGCAGAGGGGCATTGAAAATTTATAACGTTGGTGCCCCATGGGAGCGGATAGCCGTGGACGTTGCAGGACCGTTCCCTGTAAGTGACAGTGGGAACAAATATTTTATGGTGGTCATGGATTACTTCACAAAGTGGCCGGAAGTATTTGCCATCCCCAATCAGGAAGCTTCAACAGTCGCGGACAAATTGGTTCATGAAGTCTTCTACCGGTTTGGAGTACCCCTGGAAGTACACAGTGACCAAGGACGTAATTTTGAATCCCAAGTATTTCAGGAAACATGTCGGGTATTGGGCATTCATAAAACAAGGACCACCTCGTATCACCCACAATCTGATGGCATGGTGGAACGTTTTATTCAAACGTTGGAGAGATACCTGGCTAAGGTTGTAGAAAACAGGCAAAAGGACTGGGACAAGCACATTCAGCCGTTTCTCCTATCATACAGAAGTTCAGTCCATGAGAACACGGCAGTGACTCCAGCTTTTGCTAACTTCGGACGAGAATTGCGACTGCCTGCTGATCTTATTACCGGCATTCCTCCTGACACTCCGCGCAGTGTAACGGATTATGCGGACGATCTGCGCAAAAGATTGAATGACGTATACGAGCACGTTCGACTATCAGGTCAACAAATGTCTGAGAGGATGAAGACCCGTTATGACCGAAAAGCGAACAATAGCGGTTTCGAGGAGGGCACGCTGGTATGGCTGCACAATCCGGCTCGAAGCAAAGGCAAGTCACCTAAATTACAAGCCAAATGGGATGGACCCTATAGAATCGTGGCCAAGATAAATGACGTCACATACCGTATACAGAAAGGCCAGCGAGGTACACCCAAAATTGTTCACGTTGATCGGTTAGCGCGCTATTATGGTTCTAACGATGCTCGGGACGAGCATGTCTTGGGAGGGGGCAGTGTTACGCGCGCTAATACTCGCGGATAGTAGCGCCATCTATTGGCTAAAAGTGGTACTATCCGAATGTGGAAAGTTCGGCGATGGAACATTCTCGAAAGATCTCGATGTCTCCAGAATGTCGTGGAAACGCGATTATTGACCTATATTTGCGAGAGAGTTCCCGACTATTCCGGATCTTTCGAGAATGTTCCACAGACTACGATAGTACTCGCGGCCGGCGACCGCGGCCTTGTGACCAAGGCCATTGACCGAGTATAAAAGTCGGCGCGCGGCCGCCGCCGGGCATTCAGTTTTGCTTAGCGAGCGGAGCGACAAGCGGACTACGAGCGATAACTCCGAGCGACTTCGAAGCGAATTGTGATTTGTGTGAACGTATAGTGAGTGACTATAATTATTGTATTCGAATATCGTAGTATTCAGTGCAGTGTTTTAATTGGTTTAATTGTAATTATTTGCTAATAAAAACTTAATTGGTACTTTTATCGCAATACCGGCGTTTAATTGTTTATACCGAACCCCAGCACGTAACAATACCAATTAGTCGTTGGGTCAAGAGCCAGATGCAGAAAGCAGTACTTCTGGACACCGCAATGTCAATGTCTTTTTCTACCGCCAAGCAGCAGTGTGCATGCACTGTAGTGTTTCGGTTTGAAGGACATTGTAGCCAGTCTAACTACTGGACATAATGAGACTTAACATCTTATGTATCAGAATGACGAGCGCAGTGAAATGCCACACAGTATTTTGTAACTCAAGGTGCTGTATGGTGTTGCTACTGTTTATGGGTGGTCGTATCGCTTACCAAACACATTGTGAGGAGATTCCTCACTTTGAATCCCTGACTACCGGTGGCTTGGGTCTTGAGCTTCGCCATCGGAGGGTGATACACTTTTTTAAATTTTATATGTATTAATGTTTTTTTTTTGGATATATAAAAATATTATATAAATAAATATTTGTATATGAAAAAAGGAACATTTAAAATAAAGAGATAAAAATGTCTATTACACGATGAAATTATACTGATAATAATTATATAATTGTAAACATTCGACAATTCCAAAAAAATAAATATGGATGAGTAAAATAATAACTTCAAGTATTAAGATTAGCTCGTTCCAATGGAAAATCTAGTTTAAATCGGTTTCGATGTGTGCGCGTGTAGCAAAGCGCGTTCTTGTCATTAAAATATCTAAAATCAAAGTTGTCAAAAATGTAAATGCGTCCTTAATGTTTCTACACGTATCTTTAATTTAAATGTTGTAAAGTTCTCTATAATAAGCAAAAATAACGTAAAATTTTAGTTAGTTTATTTTCTGCAATTTCTCTCTACAAAACCTAGCGACCAACTCTATGGGGAATCCACATGGTTGAAAATACCCTGACATTTCGTCCAGCAGGCTCTTGAAATTCGACAGGAATTGTGAGAATGTGACGGTTGTCAATGCTCCGTGGTAATTTAATATAGATACTGTAAGAAAGTATATTATTAGAGCTGATTTCTAAATCATTAGATACCTTCCTTGTAGAGGTAGAATATTTTAGACACTGGGCGGCTGTCTATAGAAATGATGCGTAAAACATTAGGACTGGGTTTTCCTTCTTAAAAAGTAGTCAGTTACGGCTCGGCGTCAGGAAATGAAGGGTGTGATCCCCCCTCCGCCGCTCCTCGAAATCACGTAAAGCCGTTGGTCCTGAGCTTGATCTCTCTCCGGTCCTGTCGGATTGCTGTCTCACCGGACTATGAGAGTGAAAGAATAGCGAGTGCACCTTTGTATTGACTTACCAACTGCGCATACACTTGTGCACTATAATATCTCCTGCGTAACTGGCTAATCTTCGATATTTTTTAGGGTTTTTGAAGGAATCAGGCTAGTTTCTAAATATAAATGAATGACTAGTATACTAGCAAGGAGCAAGTTACTCAGTTCATAGTAAACACGACAAGAAGAAAAGTATTAAAAATATAAATAACTTTGAACTACAATATACTGCACGATAGCCTAATTAGAAATGATATGGACTGCTAAGACGATGGTCCGCAGGTTCAAAACCCAAGGCACTGACTTATCGAAGTTACGTGGTAAGTGTTTATCAGTTATGAATAAGGCATCGTTCGCTTTAACTGTGTAGGATAAGCATCATAAGCAAATCTACATATCTAAGAATTCTCCATAAGAATTTCTAAAGTAACTTGCAATTGGCAAGCGTGTGCCACAGACAGATATACAGTTACACACCTTATACTTATTACACCCCTATTTTCCTGTCAGGGATAAAAAAACAGACTCACCTACTACGACAACGTATGACAGAATCCACATCCAAATCATATTACTTCCCTCTTCTTCAGTATTCAGTAATGCATGTACTGAAATATTTACTTTAATTACTGTTTAACACACAAATAGGCAAAGTTTATTAGTATTGTAATGTGTTAGAGGTTCAGGAGTTTGAATTAAACATGTCTTACTCGTTCAGAGTCATTTATTAGAATGCCATAAAACTTATTAATACAAAAATCAATAATTAATCAATTGCGTAGCAACTGCCTCGGTGGCGTAGTTGTATTACGGTACGACTGCAAGGCTGAGGTCTCGGGTTCGATCCCCAGGTCGGGCAAAGTGATATTGGATTTTTCTATTCAGTATCAGCCCGGAGTCTGCAATTTGTGCCCGGTATGGCGATAGGCTCGCCCCCTATCACATCATGGGACGGAATACGCTTGGCGAAAAGTGGGTGCACTAGTTGCGCCTCTGCCTACCCCTTCGGGGATAAAAGGCGTGAGCATGCGTATGCGTAGCACCTAATTATAAGTTGCAATCGATGCAAAATTCGTACACGCGAGTTTTAACTTATTGCTAAAGGAAATCCATATCAGATTACATTACAAAACAGTATGTACAATTCTCTTTGGTTTATACTCGGCTTGACAAAAGAATGCCTGACATGAAATACAGGCCAATTGGTTTTTTAAACCGCCCGCTAGGCTACATCAAGACAATATCGAACCTCGACTACTATCAGCCGACTATCATCCAGGAAAGTGCAAAGAAGGTGCAAAGTGGGACTTCTTAGGAAAAGATTCACTCAGGAATCATGAGGTAACGTAGAAAGATATCTAGTTAATCGTATAAGCTATTGTACTCACCCGTGTCGATAAATTTTCTTAATACCAAGCAAATATATTTTTAAACTTACCACTAGTGATTTTTCTTTCTATAAAATTCGTCTACTACGGAAAGTAATGTAATTGCCTGGTATTTTTTTAAAATGGTGTTTTGATGCTTGTTATTTATGACAATTGTTGACGTTAAAGGTGTTTACATACTATACCGCCGGATTTAATAGACGATTCGTACAGGTTTTTTTATATTATGTGTAGAAATGTATCTCTTAATAATGATAGATCAATACTGATCTTAAACACCAACATTATAGAGGAACAATACTAATAATTACCTGTTAGAAACGTCATATGCATAATTTACTTCACGTTAAAAATATATCATTTTTCACCACGTACTACAAAACCATGGAACCAATTGCCGCCAGCAGCATTTCAGGACAGATACGACCTTCAAAAAAAGAGCGTTTTCCCACCTAAAAGGCCGGCAATGCATCTCTATGCCCCCTGGTATTACAGATGTTCATGGGCGGCGGTGATCACTTACCATCAGGTGAACCGTATGCTCGTTTACCACTTATACCATAAAAAAAAAATAAAAAAAATACGTAATATATCTCCAAAAGGTTAGGCAGCGACGCAACGAGAGCACGCACAATATGTCATTTATTTGTTGTATGATGGTGGTAACCCTAAGATCATATTGTAGGGCAGTCAATTGCGGGTAAGTTAGGTTTCTTAGAATCAAGAAAGTCACACAAGTTGTTGTCTTACCCATGAGTCGGCCCCAGGACAGCAAAAGTGTGATTTCAAAAATAAGGTGATTATGAATATTGTATACATTGATTTATCAACTAGTAACTGTATATAGAGATAAGATAACATTAGACTTATACTCGCGGCTCCGCCCGCGTGAATGAGTTTTTCCGGGATCAAAGTCCCGCTTAATATTTTCTCGAAATAAAAAGTATCCTACGTTACTCGCTTATAATGTAGCTTTATATTGGTGAAAGAATTTTTTAAATCGGTTCAGTAGTTTTTGAGTTTATTCGTTACAAAATACAAATCTTTCCTGTTTATCATATTAGCATAGATAATTGACCTAGATCTACATACACACTCACGCCTTTTATCCCCGAAGGGATAGGCAGAGGCGCAACTAATGCACCCACTTTTCGCCGTGCGTTTTCCGTCCCATGATGTGATAGGGGGCGAGCCTATCGCCATATCGGGCACAAATTCCAAACTCCGGGCTGATACTGAATAGAAAAATCCAATATCACTTTGCCCGACCCGGGGATCGAACCCGAGACCTCAGCATTGCAGTCGTACCGTAATACAGCTACGCCACTGAGGCAGTCCAGATCTATATATTTTTATAATTATTAAATTGCCTGTATACCAACTACCCGGATTACTTCCCGGACCGGACCATTCTGCCAGTTATGCATCAGTGTACACTACTCATTAAATATACATGACATTGACATTTGTCAATTCTTTCACATTGAGGGACGAAAGGAGATCGCGACAGATAAACCTTTTTCGTACAAAGTAGTGTTATTGGTACTTTTTACATTATACAAAGTGATAGATTGACATTTATTATTTGTTTTCTTACCAACATACACAACACGCCTTTATCCCTGAAGGGGTAGGTAGAGGTGCAATCAGGGTACGCACTTTTCAACATTTGTGTTCCGTCCCATGATGTGATAAGGGGTGAGCCTATCGCCTTATCAGGAACCAATTTCAGGCTCCAAGCTTATATGAGAAGAAAAGTCTAATATCATGCCCGACCTGGGATTCGAACCCTGAACTTACCGCGCACGCAATACAAGTACAAAGAAGGAAAGGAAAGAGGATAGAAAGGAGATAAAGCAACCTTATTGCAATTAAAATTTAATTTTTGTTAAGAATGGGTCGTAGAACTTTCAGTATTCTTATAATGCTCTTTGCGTAGTACATTTATTTTTGAGATTTTACTTATATTATCTAATCTAATATTCATTTTATCCCTCCTCGAGCCTTCAGTGTCATTCATTCTAGTTTACGTCGTATGTAACAAACTATTTTTATGTGAACATAAAAAGCAGAGATTATAAAATGCGAAAAAAAATCAGAGTGATAGAACGAGTGTAGAGTCACGCTGTGCTAAAATAGGTATACAAAGTTTGTGCCGTGTTTCTCTGCGAATATTTTTTAGTGATGGCGCTTATGAAACGAGCAGTTTGCTCCTTTCACTCAGTTGTATAAACAGACTGCCTCGGTGGCTTAGTTGTATTGCGTACGCGTTACGAGTACGATTTGCGCGCTGAAGTCCTGGGTTCGAATCCCGGGTCGAGCCAAAAAACATTGTAACTGGGTTTTTCCATCTTAAAAATTACTCAGTCGCAGCTCGGAGTCAGGAAGTTGGCGGTGTGATACCCCCGTGCCTCGGAAAGCACGTAAAGCCCGTTGGTCCTGTGCCTGATCTCTCTCCGGTCATGTCGGATTGCCGTCTCACCGGACTATGAGAGTGAAGGAATAGCGAGTGCACCTGTGTATTACGCACACACTTGTGCACTATAATATCTCCTGCGTACCTGGCTGATCTCCGTTGAGATTGGCCGCCGTGACCGAAACTGGCTAGGAGGATTACATTACATTACATGTATAAACAGACAGACCAAGAAATTAACTTGTGTGATATAAAGCAATTATTTTTGCGTTCAATTTATGCCAATATGTACAACTGCTTATATTTGATGTAATGCTGTACTGTAACTTTAATATGGTTTTATTGCAGTCGCCATAAAATGTTGACACGTTTTGCCGTTAATTTTATAATTTCTTTCTTTGATATAACTTCACGATTTTGTTATGGTTCACGCAGATAATAGTTACATTTACAAGTATTTTACTGCGTCGCTTCTATTATATTACATTATACTAATACTAGGTGTTGTTCGCGGCTTTACCTGGTATCATTGTAGCGATCTATAGCGGCATCTGAAAAAATCCAGCGACATCTACTTAGAAATCAGATATTTTCAAATATTTTCCACGGGAAGAAATTACCGGGATACCATTTAGCCTATATGTTAATCTAGAACATGGTCAATCCGTGTGTCAAATTTTATGCAAATCCGTTCAGCGGTTACTGCGTTTAGTTCTACCAGCATCCAATCATTTTTGCAAACGTTCGCATTTATCTATCTATCTATATATATAAAAGAAAGTCGTGTTAGTTACACCACTTATAACTCAAGAACGGCTGAACCGATTTGGCTGAAAATTGGTGGGGAGGTACCTCAAAACCGGGAGAAGGACATAGGATACTTTTTATCCCGGGAAAATATAAACCGGGAATTTTATCCCGAAAAATCCTTTTCTGTGAGTTGTTGTGTTTTATGATGTCCTGGTACTTATATTTAAAATCATCTATCTAATATACCTGTTAATATTCGCTCGGTCGAAATCGACCATGACGTCACCTGTCAAAACGCGAAAATTGATTTTATTACCTACCATTAAAGGTTATAGACAAAAAATGTTGGTGCAGTGTTGCCAGAAATACGAATATAAAAAGGGTATAAGAGATTTTAAAATATATTAAGTACCAGGACATCATAAAACACAATACTCACCTGTAGGTGGCGCTGTACTCGGATTCCAAGATTTTTTTTCCATTTTAGGGCAGGACAACATTTTTTGTGTGTCTTCAGGTGGATTCGAGAATGGTTTAGATTAACAATTGGATTCGGTAGGTGGCTCTGTACTCGGGTTCTAGGATTTTATTTCTTTTTTAGGGCAGGACAACGTCTGTTGGGTCCGCTAAATAAATAAATAAATTGGTGGGGAGGTAGCTTAGAACCAGGAGACGGACATAGGATACTTTTTATCGCGGGAAAATATAAACAGTGACTTTTGTGCGGATAAATCGTTTTCTGTTTTATGATGTCCTGGTACTTAATATCTGAAAATTGGTGGGAAGCTAGCTTAGAACCAGGAGACGGACATAGGATACTTTTTATCCCGGGAAATATAAACCGGGACTTTTAGCCTGAAAAATAGTTTTCTTTGAGTATTGTGTTTTATGATGTCCTGGTACTTAATTATATTTAAAAAAAATAAAGAATCATTAAAATACTCATTTTTTTATTTGTATTTATTTCCTAATAAAAAATTGAACTTAATAAAATCCAAAATCTGCTTATTTATTGCCTCTAAGGCGGAACAGGGTTCGCCGGGTCAGCTAGTAATATTATAAAGCGTTTGAGATATAAGTAAGATTATTAATTGTCAAGTAACGCTATCTATGACGGTGCTAGTAAACCATTGAAACAGGTTTTTTATATACTTTTTATATGGAGTAAACTTGAACTTCAAGAAAAATAGGATTCTTTTTTGACATTTGTCAAAAACCAGATTCCACGCGGACAAAGTTGCGAGCAAAACCAATTTTATAGATATTTGCTTCTTTGTGTAGGTACAGACGGTCTGATAAAGGTAGCAAAAACTCGCTGGCGCCTTCTAACAAGCCTGTCTGGAAATCTTTAGGGCAGACCTATATACCGTAGACTTTCTATGGCTGATGATGCACAGGCTGTTGAATTTATCTCTACCTCTCGCCAAACATCTAGACCGTAGCTTCGAGCTGACTACTTTTTTCAAAATCTGTGACTACTGACATTCTCTTAAGAAAGTTTTTTTTAGGTTTAAGGTAGCTGTCCTTGCTGCCCCCTCGCAAAAATCCACCCTGTATAAACAGTGAGTGGGCATGCGCGGTAAAGGTTGACGCAAACTTCACAGTGGACTAGAAGTGTAGAGATAACAACGAAGTTAGAAGAAATAGACTCCAGACACGATACTCAACTGCAGATGAAATATTTGTTCACTCTCTCTTGAGTTGATGTTTCTTTTTCTTATTAAAGCAGTGGAGTCTTCTGGATTTGTTATTAAGGGAAGAACATTTCACTAGGTTATATGAGTTCAAGTTCTATTCACATAGGTGTTCAGAGCGTGGCCTTCACCTCTGGTGACAACTTTAAATTCGCGACTCGTTTTTTACGGGTACGACATCAATTATTTATACTTTTTAAAGTCATCAGTTTAATAATATGAATTATATGTTAAGTTTTGGAACGAAAATCATGTTTTACGTGTGCAACATAAAACAGAGTAGAAAGCTTGTTAACCATATGATAAAGTTAAAAATTATGCCAAATTTGAAGGAGATAGTGCGGGTATTAAAACAGGTAGAACCGAGCTTTATAACTGTTTTTACTCTACATCTGTTGGTAAGAGGAGGAAGAGGAATGATAGAGATAGATTATCGACTTATGAGAGATTATTGTTAAACTCAGACAAAAATCGGTCGTGTGCGTCAGAAAAAGGTAGATCTATCTTAGTATAATTTAAAAGCCTATTACGGTTCTTGCTTAGATATCATGATTATGAAAACAATATGATATCATTATCAAGTGATATCGCTTTAAAACCAGTGCCCAGAATTAGTACTAGAAAAGGCAATACAGTAATATTTTTGAGATGTCGATACCTAAATTATTACGGAGATAATATAATCTATTCTCAATTTGCCAAGTTTTATTGCTGTTGAATTGTTTTAACCACTGCCCTGCATATCTTGGCAAAGGCTACCGTATCATAATTCATAGCATCTATGGTCTGCGACCGCATCTCGTACGTTTACAAGTCATTTGCCATTCGTGTAGTCAAAGCCGCCGCGCGTGACCGATCCGTGAACTGCCATGTGCCATACCTATGACAGTAATAATTGACACACTATAAGGACTTTTCGTTTATATGTCTGGTGATATTTATAGTGTATTGGAACTATGGATTTCCAAATAAATACATGTACAATAATGGAAATTATTTATTAAAATAAATGTCTTTTGTAGAACAATTATGTTTTTATAAATACTTTGATGTAAATTTTGATAGTATAGTGAAAATGAGGAAATTTTATTTTTTGTTTGGTGAGGGGAGTAAGGTAAACCAAATATTATGTGCAGTTTTGAGTAAGTATTTTATATTTAAGTTATAAAATTTTTCGTTCAACTTTTAATAGGAAATTACGTTTTAATTAGAATAATTGTGGTTGGAAGTTGATTTTTTACCGAGAACTATTCAAATATGTTTAGGTTAAAAAGCTATGACTGCGTCCATGGCGTAATTGCATTACGGTATGACTGCAATGCTGAGGTCTCGGGTTCGATCCCCGGGTCGGGCAAAGTGATATTGGATTTTTCTATTCAGTATCACCCCGGAGTCTGGAATTTGTGCCCGATATGGCGATGGGCTCGCCCCCTATCACATCATGGGACGGAATATACAAGGCGAAAAGTGGGTGCAACTAGTTGCGCCTCTGCCTACCCCTTCGGGGATACAAGGCGTGAGTGTGTGTGCTATGAATAAAAACTTTTTCTTCCAAATAACATTTCAAACGATGCTGTTTTCTTATTTTTTCCTAAATACTCTTATGTATTTAATTATCCCGCAACAATTTGAAGAAAGAATTGTCAATATATGTTTTTCGAAAATTTGTATTCAATCTTGCAAACATGAAAACACTAGTGTTTATGGGCTGTCGTATCACTTACCATCAAGCGAAGGGCATGCTCATCTTGTCAATTAAGTGCAATAAAAAAAGAACTTGTATATATTAGTGTACATTCTCGGAAACTGTTTGGTAAATCCATACTAATATTGTAAATGCGACTAAATCACTAATTCGATTTCGATCAAATTTCGTATGGAGTAAGCTTGAATAACAAAGGATATCGGCAATTTTTTTTCCGAAAAAGTACGTAATAGGACTTTTGTTTGTAAGATGTTTCATGCAGAAGAAGTCGCAAGCAACAAATATACTATAAAATTTGAATTTAGAAAACAAATACTCAATCCAATATATTTGGCATGGACAAGTCACAAGAGTTTGTAAAAGTAACATTTTATCTTAGACTATGAGTCCAGCCAAAACAAGCTATTTTTTTTGGGCCACGCTCTAATATTACACCGAAAGTAGTTAAATACATATTATTGAAGTGAAAACTTCTTTAGCGGCGTTAAGCACTTTACTTGAGATGGGTATAAAATGTTAAACTCGTGTCAGGACACGTGACCTGATCGAAAATTCGTAAGACGGAGGGAGAGTAGACCGCCGGCGCGGCCTAGGCGAAAAAGTAATTTATGTAATATAAATTGTCATTTTTGTACGATAGCGCAATAAATAAATATAACATTTAACCACATAAATGCTGGACTTTTATACTGATAAATAAAGCAATTCGTGCGAAATTATTTCCTAACCATTCCAAAATATTCAAAAATGCACAACGTTAATGTTCAAATTTTCACTTCTGCCGGCACTCACTGAGTGCAACCCGTTGTTTTTTTTTATATTTTTGTTTGTTGTTGCCAAGGATAAACTCAAACAGTCAAACATATTTATAAAACTCAGAAACGATGTTTTAATACGTAATTGTTCATTTGTTATGAAATATTAGGTTAGAATTTGATTTTAATACAACAGCGACTGTTGGAATTTATGCCCATGATATCATTTTGATACCTCTCCTATTACATTTTGAGCGACAAATAAACTCAGTGATAAAAAGTACGTGCACTAATGCGCCTTTGTCTACCCCTTAGGGATAAATCCATCTGTGCATTTGATGGATGATAAAATTCTCAACGTAGCAATGTAGCACTGTGTGTGAAAAGCTAAGAAAGATTTTCGGAAATTCTACACCAGGCACACAGGAAGCGTAAGAATACTATTTTATTTCTCTAGTAAACCTACCAGTGTTGGCGTACGGCGCCAGTATCGGCTGGATGTCGCCGATGACACTTTTACTCCAGGGAGAACACTCGCCGCGAGGGACGCCGCTCACTGCCTCTGAAGTAAGATGCTAACCTAGTCATCTGTTTTATGATCTATCATCATTGGCCATTATACTCCCCGGAACATATTATGCCTCCTCCTTCTTCATCATTTATGTGCTTATACTGTATTATTAATTTTTACTGTACCTTTATGAATTTATGTTATGTACTTTAAGTAATCCGTGAAAACGTAGTGGAGTGTACACTAACCTAATCTTAAGATAATTTTATTAGTTATATATCTGTACACTTGTTTGTTTTCCTAATAAAATAAAATAAAATAAATCATCAGTCAGAAGATGTTTATTGTTGAATAGACTTTCCCCAAAATTCTTAGGCTCGGAGTCTTAGAGAGGTTAGGCTAAGGCCTAACCAAGGACTAAAGTCTAAGGTTCACTACGTTGGCCCAGTGCGTGTTAGTAGACTTCCCATACCTTCTAAATTCTTTAAATCTAGAACTCGTAGGTATGTTGTCTTCCTCACGATATTTTTCTTCAACGTTTGTGCGAGCGATAATTGATAACGATACGTCATATGTAACTTCGAAAATCAGAGGTGTGTGCGTTGGATTTTGAACCTGCGGACATTCGTCTCGGTAGTCTGTTCCACTCCCAACTAGGCAATGGCGCACTTATTTAGTAGTCTGATGCCTAAAGCTTTATAAATTTCCTTTGCCAACTGTCTCAGGATCAAAGCAGGGATCTTTCTGACAGTAAATTTTACTGGCATTCTCAGGTGTCATGGATGGCAGCTGTCGCGTACCTGACCTCCGTGCCCTCAAATTACCTGGTCGCATTCATGGGGGATAAAATAGGAAGGAAGATCACTCTGCTATTCGTGTCCGCGATGTTATGTGTAAGTTTGGTTTAAAAAGCATTATTTTCCCTTAGACCTAGTACTGTATTTACATTTGGTAATTTTACAATTAAGGGCACAAAGTTACACACTACATCTAATTACAATAAAATATTATAATTAATTGCCAAAATTCTCATGAGTGAGTCATGCCATTCCAGCCTTTTCAGTGCTATCATCATCATTAAATTTATCCTGTTCTCCAGGCCTGTTGGATCCTGAAGTTATCCTCAATGGATACCTGGGCATTCATACTAGCGAGGGCTTTCGTCGGAGTCACCATGGCGGGTTGCTACGTCACCTGCCCCCTGTACACCAAGGAGATCAGCCAAGACTGCATCAGAGGCTTCCTAGGTTCTTTGGTAAGATATGATTGCATAAGGCGCTACGCAGACGAAGTTATCTACTGCACCACACGTAAAATGGCTTGAATGAGTTATCCTTGTTTCATTTTCATAATTTTTTTGTGAATGATATGTAGTTACTAAACAATAGATATATAGTTAGATAGATAGTTGATTCACTAATTAATAGTCATACTTGGAATAGCCGAAAGCGCCTACGCCGTACCTTAAAATTTGAATGTTACTGTCTTACTTCTTACTATCTTATCTTACTAATATTATAAATGAATTTAATGATAACTAGTAATAGACATTGCAGTGGTACCTACCCAGATGGACTATCGTATAAGGGAGACGAACCGCCATTGAAAGCTTTTTTATTACAGATAATCCTATTCCATACTACGGGTAATTTACTGCTTTACGTGATCGGAGACCTGATGAGCTACCGGCCGATACTGTGGACGTGCCTCGCGATACCAACCCTTCACCTGGTGCTGTTCCTCATGATGCCGGAGTCACCCTCCTACTTGGTTAAACAGGGTAATCTGGAGGTCAGTTAATCATTAGGATAATGAGAGTCTTTCAGAAGCAAGAGATACCGTAAAGGGGTTTGGTCACAGAGCTTTGTGATAATAAGGGCCGCCAGGTTTTTATGACACCGCTTCGAGAAAAAAGAAATTTATTATAATATACATTTTTTTATTCTGTAGTCTTCTTTGATGAGATTATGTGATAGTATAATTTAAGAAACCATTAGTGTTATTTAAATTGAAGTCGTATTATTGTAATCAAAGATAATGTCAGCCTATAGTCAATCTATTCAACTCCTAGCCATGTAGGATTTCAAATTATTTTATATAAATTCTCAAAGGCAATAAAAGGAGGAGAGAACATAAAGAGCTACATCCTCACTTCAATAGAAAGCCAACGAAGGGTACATGTATTTCTTCTATCTACGCTTAATCAGATCTTAATTAGATCACGCGAAGAACTTAAATTATAGAGAACGTAGCATGACTGACCTGTGTTTTTAACCTTCAAACACCATCATAGTAATTTCTCTGGCTTATTATGTGTATAAAAGACTGTATCCCTCGTAGGAAGCTGTCAGAGTAGTAGCCTGGTTACGATGCAGGAAAGAAGATGACCCCAAAGTTCTCCACGAGTTGGACTTAATAAAGAAAGAACAGAAGAAGGACGAAGAGAGTAGTAAATTTATATTCAAAGCTATTTGTGAGTATATATATCTTTCTAGAATCTGAGATGAGAGCTTTGATTTTGTTAGCGTTCTTTGCTGAAACGAAAGTAACCTAGCAGTAGACATCCATTTATTGACCTATTTTCATTAAAAATTGAGTGTTATATAATTCATTGATTGCTACGTATAAAGACAAAACAACAAATAAACTATGTCATTCATAATAACTGTAAGAAAATTACTAAGGCTACATGATAATATGCGAAATACAATATGTGGTTAATAAATCAGTTACGCAATGCACTTGACATTTCCTCCAAAATAGTACAAATATTTTGCTGGTGTTATTGAGTATGGTTCGGTTGTTCTGTTCTCTAATAAATTTTAATCGAGACCAATTGAAAACGGTTGTCTCTTCATCAACAAGTTAATTGGACGGCGCCTTGGTTTTATGCCCTCCTGGTACATTTTAATATGGTCGTTATTGTTACACCAATTTTTTTTAAGAAAGTAGTGGTGGTAAGTTATTTTATACGATAAAAATTAAATTAAAGTTTAAATAACCAAAAGAAAGTAAAAAGTAAAAAAATAAAATTGTCTGTTTGTTGTTTAAGTATCGAGTAATATTTTGACCCAAGCGTCGTCGCGTCGCGGGACCGCAAAAGAAGTATTTTCTTCTCTCTGGTCCGGAGCTCGGTCCCCCGACGCAAACAACATACAAAGACACTTTTTTTTACATTTTTGAGGTTTTTTTTGGGCGGGGCTATTAAAATTTCAAGTTAATTTTTATATATTTTTTTAAATTAGTATATTCTGCATCATGAGCCAACTAGTATCTAGCACATACTCATTGAAACCATTCTAATGAGCTCACACACGCTATATCTGCTATAAGTTGATAAAGAGTTGGGTATCCCGCGGACTACTTGATGCAGCAGCATCAGATCAAAGTTAAGAAGTCTTAATAATATTGCTAAAGTCACACTACACCAAATTTAAATCAATCGGAGTTGGGAAAGTTGTATATGAGCTGATAATGTTGAAACGCCTGAACAGACCTTCATAATTTATAGCTAAGAACCATCTCCATCACATCAGCTTCCAAACAAAAAAACGCGTCAAAATTGGTCCATTCGTGTTGTGTAATGGAAGGCGAGCCTGTCATATTCCAGACTCCGGGGTGGTATGCAGCAGAAAAGCCTAATAGCACTGCTGGACCTGGGATTCGACCCCGGGTCTTCAGAGCTGTGGTTTTACCGCACATGCAATACAACGCTATCGAGGCAATGAAATCAAATCAAACGTCTGAAATTTTCAGTAAAGGATCCGATAATATTCCGAGCGTTCCGCATTGCTCTGGTCATAGCGTTGGCCAGGGAAGTGTGCGGGGCTATCCCGGTGCTCAACTTCGCTGGAGAGATCTTTGCCCTGGCCTCAGAGGGGTCCGGACTGGTCCTCTCGCCCAACCAGCAGGCTATGATGCTGGGAATCGTCCAGGTACTAGGGTCTACGCTTGCTGCTAGCGTTGTGGAAAAGGCTGGCAGGATGGTGAGTTAATATATTATGTTCATGGTTTTTATTTTGAAGGGGCGAGAGACGTAATCAGTTTACGTTTCTGTTTTGATCTTGTACTTATTTGGACTTGTAATGTGAAGTAAGTAAAAGTATGTTTATTAAAAAATGTAATTTATATGTGGGTTTATAACAGTTATCGTAACGCCACAGTAAACTTTATTGATCAATGTTTTTACTTCACTGTTTCGCAAATTTCTTTCTTAAATCAAATTTGAATCTGAAATAAAGAACCTGAATTTAGTTGCCTCAATAATTACAAATCATTCTTATGAGGTCGCAAAAACCTATTTTCGTACTCTTGCTTCTAGCCACTTCTGTTCATCACATCTTTCCTTTCCGGGTTGAGCATGTGCCTCCTGGCATCCTGGTTCCTGGCGAGGGAGTACTCGCTCGCCTGGCCTGCGTGGATGCCCATCACGGTCCTCTGCATATGTATCTTCTGTGACTCCTCAGGACTTCAACCGTTGACTGTCATCGTTACTGGGGAAATTTTCTCCTATAAGGTAGGTGTTTTGATTCTATGAAAGGTGTAATTTTTAAACTGAAAGCAAATGACTAGAGTAGTTGATCATAAGCATATCGTAGACCCAATCAGCTATTACATACGATAGAAAATGAGCTGTCAATAATTTTTTTCTCATGCAATGCAGACTTGCATTTCTTTATTAACTACATCTTAGTTGAGGAAGAAAAGTAAATAGTAAACAAAAATCTTTGTTGATATGTTTGTTTTTGTTCTGAATAGAGACTATGATATCGTATTAGTTTCATAAATGGCAAAGTAAATCGATTCACTTATTCGCATATCTAGCCTGAATGCTAGGAACGCGAACAAGCCACGATGGGAATTTAAAATCTTCACACAATTATTATTTCAACTAAGAATATTACAAATTGCGTTATTCAGTCATAGATTATTTGCAGTTTTTATTTGCATAGTAATAAAGTAGCTGAACAGTTTTTTGCCTTTTTTTTCTGTGATGGCAATGTACCATATTTTTTATAATATTATTGGTTTAGGTCAGGCGATGCTGTGTAAGCACGATTTTCTTGGATTAGTTCTTCCTGTAGGCATTTTTCACAGGGTTGGATATTAAACGCGTTATCGCTACCACCACTGGGGGGTGAGTCTGACGGTTATGTTGATTTCACACAGTCTTACGGCCCAATGTCGACACTTGGGAGTAAAGCGTCGTCCGAGCGAGCATTGGACCGAGGCCCTAACACTATGTACACCCTACACCGGCATACCAATCAAAGCTACGTGTGTATTGTTTATCAAGTATCGTTCAATTTAACGGTGAAGGAAAACATTGTGAGGAAACTTACACACCTGAGAATTCTCCATAAGAATCTCGAGGGTATGTGAAGTCTGCCAACCCGCACTAGGCCAGCGTGGTGGACTAAGGCCTAACAACTCTCGGTACTAGAGGAGGCCCGTGCTCAGCAGTGGACAGTGGGTGGTTAATAAAACTGGGTAATAATCATCATATTACATTAAAAAAAAATCGAATACAAATAGCGTTGATGCAGTTTTAGTATCATTTAACTTATAGTTTTTTGTTCTTTTGACAGTATCGTGGGACAGTAATGGCTACAACCATGTCAGTGGCGTCTTTCGCAGACTTCCTTCAAATGCTTTTCTTTAAACCCCTTGCCAACGCAGTGGGAATCCACGTGTCTTTTTACTTCTTCGGTGTAGTCTGCATAGCTGCTGCGATTTATGTGATCCTGGTACTTCCAGAAACGAAACAGAGACCTCTTCAGGAGATTTACGAAGATATGAAAACTAAGAAAGAGAAGGAAAAAGATTTAGAGTCACAAGAGAAAGAGAAGGAGATATACGTGTTTTAAAATTAATTGAGTCTGTTATTAATAATTTTAATAAACCAGCCATATTCAAATCGTTTTTATACCTCGTACACTTCCTACTCAAAACCCTGATAAGAATTCTTTGAGGCCCGCAAAGCATTCATAATTTATTCTAGTATTGATAATATACATAATAAATAATGGCAATACCACCTAAACTTTGATTTATCTTGAGACATGTTAAGCCTCAATGCTCAGTATACTAGCTACTATGTCCTCAACAGAGCTTGAACGCTCCTTAATGGCAGAAATAGACAATACCTACAATACGGACTGTTTAAAAAGTGACACCTATTACCAATTGCGTATATATAGATGTGTTGCGATTTTTGTTTTATTTATATCAGGTAACAAAGGACCCATAACAGAGATTTTATAATATTAAAGACAGTACTTAAAATGCAATATACCAAAATACAAACTTTTATCCGGGACTATATGTTAGATGTCTGTCACAACAGTGCCAAACTATTGTTTGAAGGAGCCACGGATCGATATTTACCTAATTTGAATGCAATGTTTATATGTTCTCTGTGTGGACGACAGCCTAGTTGGGAATGGGACGGTCTGCCAATTCAATTTTTTTTTAATTATTTTTTTATTTATGAACTATTTGGGAAACATAGTACAATTACAACTGAAAGTACGTAAATAAATATAAAACAAAATCCAACAAAGTTTTCGCCAAAAGCTAATACGTACTAGACGAAAGTGAACGGGAACAAATAGTAATGAATACAAGATAATAAAAATAACTCAATGATCACAATTATACAAAACAAGAGTGTTTGCGCCAAAACACACATTAACAATTAAAAACAATTTTATCAAACTATAAATCAACTCGCACTGCAATCCTTAGACATAACTGCCTTCTTGAATCAAGGAAGTGATTCAGAGAAAATATCAATGTCGGACAAAAATACATTATAATTATGTGATGATCTATAAATAAATCTATTAGAAGCGTAATTAGTACGAGCGGTAGTTGGTTGAAATGTGCGCTTATTTCGCGCGGAAATACGGGGACATTTAACAGAAATATTATTTAGAAGGTAAGGTGAATCTACAAAAGAATTAATTATTTTATACAAAAGAATTTGGTCTTGAAATTTTCTACGATCAACAAGAGATTTTAACTCAAAAGGGCGAGATGAATTTAAACCATGAAAAACAAATTTTAAATGCTTGATATATCTATTTTGAATTCTCTCAAGTTGATTTATGTGACTTAAATATTGTGGAATACAATGTCCGAAGTTTCAAAACCTAAGGCACACACCTCTGCCCTGACCTTTCGAAGTTTTGTGTGTATTGTTTATCAATTGTTGTTCGCTTTAACAGTGAAGGAAAACATCATGAGGAAACCTACATACCTGAGAATACTCCATAAAAATCTTGAGGGTATATAAAGCCTACCAACACGCACTAGGCCAGCGTGGAGGGGTTAGGCCCGTCTCAGTAGTGGAGGAGGCCCGTGGTCAGCAGTAGGCAGTAAATAATACAGGGCTGGTTGCATTGCATTACATACTCTTTGTTTAATTTGTCATAGTGGCTATTAAAGTATTTTAGAGCAATAGACTCGACTGGAAATTAAGTTGCAATAAAAATCACAAGTACAGCAATTCCGCTGCCATGCCGTTTCCAAAAATCTTTTGACTAATATCCCTGAGTATATCACTTAATTATATTTCTTTTTATCACAAAACAGATTTTAAGGTAAGTAAAGCTGCGGGCATAAGCTTGTTAATATAATACCTATATTAGAATTTCAATTAGACCACCCTTAGTTTTATTGGTCATCATTTATCACTTTGTTTGCCTCATTAATATCAAGTGTTCTTCAATCGATTAGTAACCGCTGTTGTTTTACTGAGAAGACAATTGAATATATACAATTCAGTTCGGTTACTTTCATAATCGTTGTAACAGCTCTACACGATATTGGGCTCCACATTTATATTTTTATTAGTGAATATAATGTGTTTGATCCATAATCCATTCGACTTTCATAATTTTTAAGAGGTAAAGAAAATCACAAAATTCTGATAGAGCTGCTCTTACCCCACTCCAAACTGAGGTCGCCTCAATAATTATTTCCAAGCATTAATATTATTCAAACATAAATCTTTATTTCAACAGTTTCTGAAATCAGGATACTATAATAATTGAAAAGGGACATTAAAAAATATGTTGCGGAAAACGAAGAATATAGTTGATGACGACATCCAAAAACTCCTAGCTCCACTCGATCTTTACCAGAAAATGCTCCTGATACCGAAATATAAGATTCGAGACAAATTTATAACCCCAAACGGATTTTGGGCGAACATTACTTGCATCATTAGTACTTGCTTGTTCACCATACTTTTGTTGTACAACAGAATGTTTACACAAAGGGCCGCCGATTATTCGACTTTTAGCTTTATGCATGCTTGTCTATCGTTGAATTTTACAGTTTTTACAATAGGTATTGTTGTTAATTGCCTAACATGCATTACCTTAAGCAAATTTTACGTGCAGCTTGTTTTGAAAATTCAGGAATCGCACAGAAGTTTGAATGGAGGAAGATTCCAATTTTTTGTGAAATTAAATTGGGTTTCTTGTGTTTTTTTGATGATATATCAGATAATTGAAGCGATTTTTATACAAGTAATCTATTTTAAGGAAGTAACGTTTGTAACTTTCCTATCTCAGTACCCACTAACTAGTAACGACTTTAACATAGTGATGGCCATCCGGTTCATGAAATTTATAAACTTGAAGTTTGAGCTGTGTTTGAAGGAATTTCGACTTTATTTAGAAGCTACAAGGTCCGGTTACGGAAGATTAAGGAATGAACTAATATGCAAGAGAATGTACCACATGTATGCCTGTGTCACGAAATGTTTCAATTTGTTTAAAAAGAGTTTTCAGTATGTGGTAAGTAACATAAAATTATTTCTTTAACCTGAATCATATGGTGAGCCGTGAGACAGGTACAAGCTTAGTCTCTGCCAAATTTTATAAAAATTGGTTTAGTAGTACGTCGCATAATAGACACAAGGACTGACAAAGTTACTTCTTAATTGTCTAGACAGAACTAGTAAACAGTTCATGTAGACATTGTATTTTGTCAATAATGGTTTTAAGAACTCTTTGCGAATGAATAATATTGATAATGAAAATCTTTTCAAACGTAATTAGCTCTACAATTGCGAAAAAGGATTAATAATTATACGACCAAATAGATCGACTCGAATAGAGTATGTGGCGATACCCTAACAGCCACACGAATCTTCACTTTCACTTATATAAATATTATTTCGGAATCATCGCATTAGCCTATCTCGTGTTAGGTCTTGCTTTAACAAATTAGCGTCATTTCTCACCACTAACTGAAGGCCTAAGTGACTTGGCTTGGAGACATTATAACATCTGTGGGCTTAGAATGTGATAAAAAAACACGTCACGTCTCCGTTTCGTCTTATTGGGATTGGTTGAGAGACTAACACTTGACTGACTTATTGGTCTCTCGATCAATCACAAACATCAAAATTAAACGACATCGTTTTACGAGCTGCGTCTTCGTGTCACATTCTAAGTCCACAGATGTGTTAAAATGACGACCGTAGACCAGTACGAATGTGCTTTGAAATTAAAACCTTGTGTGGGGTTGTTCATCATTAGACGAGCGAATCCCTTGTCTCGTTTTTGATTTGCATAAAAACGTGAGATGGTCTAAATTTCAGATAATGTACCACGTGGCCGAGATGTTCCTCCACACGATGGCTTACGTCCAATATTTGATAGATTTTAACAGGTCGAATTCGGATAGATGGAATCATGTAAGTTCTATCGGATGAATAAATAAGTAGTATAGTGTTAACTTGTTGCCGAGATACTACATTATTATGAAACTGACAGTTCCAAAGTTGTTGAAACAACTGTCAGTATCGTAGTAGTGTAGTATGTCTCGCAGCGACCATATAGCCTCATGTCTTGGTACATTGAAAGCATCTCTGTGGGTAGATCCGTGACGGTAGGTCGTTACAAGTCGCGTTAAATGTTATTAAATTTACCATCAAACAAGACTTCCGCTACAGGGTAATTACTAGTCCGTCCCATTATTTATGAAAAATAATAATAACGAGTCTATAATGTGACATTCAAGGAAGCTTTTCTGGTGCTCTTTTTTAGGTTACAAATAGATGAACTATCATCAAAAAAAATCTGCTGCTTGGTAATTTTCTTTCAGCGCAACGACTACTTTTCCACGGGACTAATGGTGATATGGTTAATAAAAAAGCTGATCCTCCACACGTGTTTGGCGCTGGCTTTGGAGAAGTTCTACATGATCCAAGAAAGTGTTGAAGATATCTGTTCTATGGTGCAGGCACGATCCGCACCAGGTATTAAAACATATTATTTCTCTTATGTTACCTTTCTTACCTAATGGAAAGAAGAATATACGATCCTTGGGTCTTTTCCTGGACCTATTATGTCAACATTAAAAGAAAATAACCTTGACCTATTGACATGTTAGTCACATTACCATTGAAATAAAAAAGTTACACAGCAATGGATGATATTTCTAGATGCTTGCAAGATCATATGCAAGAACGTTCGAAGGTTGAGAACTTCTGAAGCGGACAAGTTCAAGCCATGCCTTCTATTCCTGATAGATGCCAAGTTCCCGTTGCGCCTGCTCAGTCTAATCACCACTTATATTATAGTACTACTTCAGTTTGGGTACCTGTGAATGACCCACACAGACGTACTGGTAGGCTAGGGAGTCTCTGGTTTGGTCTGAGAGATCCATTTGTACCAAAATCAACTTTCTCTAATAAGTTTATTGTTGGTGTTACAATTTGAATTGTGATTAAACTAATATAATATGCATAAAGAGTTTCATTTTTCTAAATCAAACAATAAATCTAAAAAGTGATAAGCATAAAGATATGTCAGTGAGTGGTAAGTGGACGATAGCCTAGTTGGGAATGGAACGGTCTGCCAAGACGATGTCCGCAGGTTCAAAACCCAAGGCACACACCTCTGACTTTTCGAACTTACGTGTGTATTATTTATCAATTATCGTTCGCTTTAACGGTGAAGGAAAACATCGTGAGGAAACCTACATACCTGAGAATTCTCGATAAGAATTGCGAGGGTATGTGAAGTCTGCCAACCCGCACTAGGCCAGCGTGGTGGACTAAGGCCTAACCCCTCTCAGTAGTAGAGGAGACTCGTGCTCAGCAGTGGGCAGTATACAATACAGGGCTGATTGCATTGCATAAAGATATGTGATATGTTCTTGACAAATACAATCAAATTCTTAATCTACGATGTCCCAAATGGTTTTGGTAAAACAAGATGTTGTTAGGATTTCAAGGCGTTTGAAAGTGTCTTGTTTGGTAAGGATTGAAATTCACTATTGAACTAGTTTTTTTTTATGATATAGGGGGCAAATGAGCGTACGGTTCACCTGATGGTAAGTGATCACCGCCGCCCATGAACATCTGCAATACCAGGAGGTACAGAGATGCGTTGCCAGCCTTTTAGGTGGGAAAACGCTCTTTTTTTGAAGGTCGCCAGGTCGTATCTGTCCGGAAATGCTGCTGGCGGCAATTGGTTCCATAGTTTAGTAGTACGTGGCAAAAAATGACGGCTAAAACGTACAGTGGTGGATTGCCAACCTCCGAGGTGATGTGGATGGAATTTGGAGATCTGCCGCGATGTACGGTAGTATAAAAATATGTCAAATTCATAACCTCTTTCTGTTGAAGCGGTTAAAAAGTAAAGAAACTAACATTAATGTTTCGTCTCAAACATACCAGCTGAAGTTTTCAAAAACCGCAGCATGGATTAATTATTCATGTATTGTAGTACCAAGAAAAAAAAAACAAAACAATAACCATAAGTAATATGCAGTAACATGGTTATTCAGCATCATCAGCATTATTGTTTTTGTGTTATTCACGGCTACAAATATTAGCTGGAAGAAAGATTTCATAATAAAATCATTTTTTGAATAAAAAATAAAACCGTCTCCAAAAACCACTACAAACCTTTATTAAGTTTGGTCGGGGCGGCAAGAGCCCACGCTACGCCACTGACGTATATTCAGAGTCGGTGCCCTAAAATTGAAAATTGTTACCGTATATTTGTTCATGTATTTACTTAGCTGGCAAAATTAGTTAGGCACCAACTCTAAATATAAAGTTAATATATGTGTGGATACCTGGATACCCATCACAGTTCTATGCATATACATCGTCTGTAAGTCTTTAGGACTTCGGCCGTTGACTGACATTCTTACTGAAGAAATATTCTGGTATTAGGTAGGTCTTGTAATGCTATAAAAGGTGTCATTTTTAAGCTGAAAGCAAATAAATGACTATGGTAAATAATCATAAGCATAGTATAGACGCAGTCAGCTGTTGCAGTCGGTAGAAAATGAGCTGTCTATAATTTGTTTTCAGCTATTACTGAGTTCCATTTCTTTATTAACTACATAATAGACGAGGAAGGAAGAGTCCTTTTGGTTTTATGGTTATAAATAATAAAAAATGGCATGTTGAGTCTCAATGCACAATACAAATACTGGCTACAATGCCGTTAAAGAGCTTTCATGGACTTTTAGACTTAAACAGCAGTACAAGGCCTTGTTCTACCAAACGGACTGTCGCACGACGAACGTACCACATAATAAGTAGATTTTAAGTACGTTGTTTTTGTTTGGAGACCTCGACGATCGATACCTACCTAATTGCTTACTATCTCTTTGCCTAATTTGTATGAGTGCTTATAATCATTACATTCTTTGTCTAGTAGACGCGTATGTTTTTTATGCAGGCACAGCAAAGTGACACCACCTGATGCTAAGCAGAGTGGGGATAGTGTCAATTGAACTGAGATGATTATCCTTGGCCAGTCAACACAATTATGCTGGCCTGTTTGAACCAGATATAAAAAGAAAGAAAAAGAAAAGAAAGAAACATTTGTTCGCACAATATACTGGGACGCACGCAAACAATTAACAAAAATGGTAATACATATTACATAATGCATGTGGGCAATGTGCATCCCATGATACTGTCGAAAAGGATCCAGTTCAGGATAAAATGCCAGGCAAGGTGTGCCTGGCGCTGGTTTTCAACTGGAACCCTCACTTGAAGGATAGTGACTCACAGATTGATTGTAAAATATGAATAAATATAAATGGATATACACAGGCTGACCCCGATGTGGGCCATTATGGCAGGTTGTGTACGGTGGTTACTCTACGGGCGGATAAAAAAAATCTACCATCAGCTATTTGGAGATAGACAATAAAGTTGTGAACCGTCAGTTCGCTAATTTGATGCCCAGATCGGGCATCACATTGTAAATTTTCTAAACGCTATTTTGTGAATTCTTAAGGTTATTATTAGGTTGTTAGTTCGAATGAAGTCGAAATATGTAATATGTTTGCTTCGCACTTTGCATCAGTTTACGAGAAAGATACTAATAGCATCGATGCTAAACTGAATTTTCCTCATCGTTCTGTTGACAGCTGTCCGAATAGTAGTATTTTTACGTCGCTGTACATCTCACCTCATGAACTTTCTCGTAAAATTAAGGCTCTTGCGCAAGAAACTTGATGGGCCCACTATGTAAAATCTATAACAAGTCACTGAAAACAGGAATTTTTCCCACCGAATGGAAAGTGGCCAGAGTAGTGCCGATACACAAATCGGGTAATAACACTTTAATTTCCAATTATCGACCGATTTCTATTTTGTCAACTATGGCAAAATTGTTTGAATCGGTAGTATTTCCTTATGTGAATGCTCACTTCAAACAATTTTTATCTGACCACCAACATGGATTTGTTAAATCTCGCGCAACGTGCACTAATTTGGTTTCTTTTATAGAGTTGCTTTCGGAAGCCTTAGACAACAACATGCAAACTGATGTAGTATATACAGATTTCAGTAAGACTTTTGACAAAGTTTCTCACGAACTATTGCTGCAGAAGTTATCCGGGTATGGATACTCTGGGCACATGTATGAGTGGATTCAATCTTATCTTGGCGGTCGCACTTACCATGTAGTTCGTAATGGTTTTAGTTCCAATTTTCATCAAATTACTTCCGGGGTGCCACAGGGCTCCCATTTGGGACCTTTATTATTTAACATGTTCATCAATGACATTATCAATTGCTTTCATCATTCCACACGTTTCATATACGCTGATGACCTTAAGATCCTTAAGACCATTAATGCTCTTGATGATGTTAAGTTGCTACAGAGTGATTTAGATGAAGTTCACAAATGGTGCAGGAATAACAACATGTGTTTAAATCTTGCAAAATGTCTTCACATAAAATTTACTCGTAAGATTAACTTTATACAATCATCTTACAGCGTTGATGGTAGCTTATTACAAGAAGTTGATTGTTTGAGGGATTTGGGAGTAATTTTGGATAGAAAACTAACATTCATACCACATATGGAAAATATAATAAAAAAAGCATCTAATATGTTAGGCTTCGTTATAAGAAATGGAAAATGTTTTCGTAAAACTAAAACTAAAATTTTATTGTATAATAGCTTTGTCAGAAGTGTATTGGAATACTGCAGTGTAGTATGGCGTCCGCATTATTCGGTTCATAGTCTAAGAATCGAACGAATTCAAAAAAGATTTATGTGGCACTTATCATACTCAGAAGGACTAGTTAAAAAACTAAATTCATATCATTCCAGGCTGTATTTCAAAATGGATACACTTAGCAAGCGTCGAGCAATCCTAGACTTAATTTTCTTGTACAAGCTTCTTAGACAAAACATAGATTGTCCTCAATTATTGCAAAGGCTCAATATTAGAGTGCCAGCCAGATATCCGCGCGCCCCAATCACTTGTCTTTATCCCCCTCGTAGGAAAACCGTCTTTGGCTCCCATTCCCCAATACCACGTATGTGCAAATTAGCTAACGAATGCAGTAGTAATACTGATATATTCTCTGATTCTCTCCACCGCTTTCGCCGTATTATTCGAAGCTGTCTATCAAATTGAAGTTTGTCGTGCTTGATCCCTTTTGTGTGAACATTATTTTTGTACAAGGTGCAAGGCAGCAAATTTCTGGATAAGAGTAGCCTGTATGTTAATCCAGAACATGGTTTATTCCTGTGCCAAATTAAATAAACCCTCGAATATTTTCACTTATAATACCACAAGAGCTTCAAAATTATCGGGTATTTTCCGATAGGTTCGTTGCAAACAAATGAAGGAGTTTTCAGGTTAAAAAATCACGAGCGCGAAGCGCGAGTGATTTTTCCTGAAAAACTTGACGACTTTATTTGTTTGCAGGGAACCTTGAGGGAAATGCCAGATAATTTTGAAGCTCGTGTGGTATTCGGGGGATTATTTTTCCGTCCCAAATGTCGGCCAATAGAATTGCACCATGAGATGAAATGAACAGTCAACAAATAAGAATTTCATAATATATAGTAACGACCAGAGAAAATATTCAAAAAAAATTGTCAGTATAATACCATGTAGGTTGTACCACGTGACGTCGAATGGTGCAATTCTATTGGTCGATATTTGGGTCGGAAAAATAATCACAATAATTCGCATTTGTGATATTAGTATTATAGTTAAGACTAGATTGGTACCTTTCATGTTGCATTGGATTTGTAACTGTTGTCGCGGTGCCCGGGTCTCTGGGAATCTCATCCTGAGAGGTTGGGCAGTGTGATTGCATCCAATATTGTCCGTTTGTATTTTTATTGTTTTATCTTTTCTTCTTGTGTTTGTATTTTTTGCATTCTGTGTTTGCTTGTAATAGGTTGTGCAACTTATTCTAAACTAGTGTGTATGTTCTATATTTTTTGTCGTAAAATTGTTACAACTGTAAGCAAACCTATATAAATAAATAAATAAATAAATAAGCAAAATGACCGGTTTTGAAAGCTAAGCTAAATTATTTCCATAATATGTATGAACTGTGGATCCACCTCCAAATTGTATTATGTTCATAAACATATTCTCAAATAAAACATTACTACTAATTAATTGAAATTGGACTTTGATAAATGGAGAGAATGTCGAAGATTAATTGTTGGCAGGCTTGATAAAATCTAATGTTAAGAAATCATAAATTTGGTATTAACAGACAGAACCATTCAGACTTAGAAAGTTTAAACTAAATATTACTATTACCCAGCAGTTCTAGCACTGTCTAGCGTACAAAGTAGACTATACTGTCAACTGTGGTGCCCTCTGGCTTTTGACGGTGAGGGACACATCATGGGTTGTGAGGAAACCCATATACCCAAGAATTTTAACTAATATTTCTAGTAGCATTTCGAATGCAAGTGACAGCTGTACCAGACTAGCGTGGTGTACAAATGCCTAAATCCTCTGAGTAGCCCTCCGAGGCAATTCTTGTGCGCTGAGTCTTCACACCCAATGCACGCCCATGCACGGGGGGACATTAGTTGCGGGCCGAGGCACACAGTCACAACATCAAGATCAAGATTTACAACATCTTGGTTGTAAATCACATAGAGGCCTAAAAGGGCCCGCGAACATTTCCTGGCACCCTCTCTTTCCGCCCATCCTGGGAACCTTCCTCCCTTCCCCCACCTTCCCTAACTAACATTTGGATTATTACCTATAGATACTTAAATACTACTAAGATAAATCTAAAATCACTATTGATATAACTATCCTTTTTTTTTTCTCCTTGAAATTATTACTATCATAATAAATAATAATAACTATAAAAACTATCATAAATATTTGCACGTCAAAAATGACAGATTGTGAGACACTGATTATTGAATTCTGTAATTATATTATGCTATCTGTATATACAACCATAATCATGCAAATAAAATTTCATTTCATTTCATTTCATTTCCCTTCCATATTCCTCCTCCACTCCCCTCCCAGGCCCCTGCAGTCGTCAAGCCGGGGGACTCCAGTATCCCATTCGCAGGTTTCCCCCGGTGTTGACTGCAGAATCGCCAATCCAAAAAAAAAAAAAAAAACCTCTCAGTAGTAGAGGAGGCCTGTGTGCAATAGTGGGACAATGATTTTATTATTTATCCAGACAGACGTTTTCGACACACCTACCCATTAAAATATAATGAACTACCTACTCAATTAAACATAATAATAATAATAATAAAACCAGTCCAGCTAGATCCCATCCATAGACCCGGTATAATTCCCATCTTCTCCGCAATAGTCCTTGCACCTTGCGGGCGCTGTCTTTGGCTGTATTTCCATAAGTACAGACAGAGAGAGTACCTACAAGGTGTACACACCCCAACTAGAGTAACGTATCTTAAATGGGCCTCTACGTGTTGGATCCATATCCCCACGCAAGCCTTCCAAAAGGACCGGCCTTCGTGCCGTGATTTCCCGCAGGAAAGATACAACATAATAATAATAATAATAAAGCTTTATTTTAATTCCATGCAAAACAATTATTTTAAGAATTTATTGGGATAATATTATTTATGCTATTCATGTTTGCATGGACCCCCTCGGGTAAAAGCCTCCTCCAAAGAAGTCCATTTTTCCCTGTCGTTTGTAGTCTCCATCCATCCTCGTCCCGCTACCGCCACTATTTCATCTGCCCATCTAGCACAGGGCCGGCCTCTCGCTCTAGCACTCAATTAAACATACTAGTATACTAATATGTACTGGTAGGTGGTGGTATACTAATGATTAAATATGGGTTCCGACCGAATATTATTGATACCCAGCGTGGCTAGAATATATTTTTTTTAGACGGGAGCTAGTTATTTTGATGTTATTGAAGCAAAATTAAGAGGTTATGTTCCCTTAATTACAGATTTGTTTGTATTGAATATTATCTTGAAAACTTCTTTATTTTTATAAATTACGTAATGAGACATTTCCAAATGCTTTTGGAACACTCATTCTTATGTATGTTTTATACAGCTTTTATTATTTTTGTCGATTTTCACATAACCATGGAATGCAAGTACTTAGGTACTATTCTTGGGAACGTAATAGAATTTTACACCATTTGATGTGTTTATTTTTATGTTTTGGAGCATCCAGATACACATCAATACATTATCAATAAATTAAATGTTATTTTTCATCCTTTTAATATGAATATTGTGTGTCAATGCCAAGTATCGATAGGCTGAAAGATTCAGATTGCGCCACCAGATGGCAGAGCTTACAACTTGCACGTTCCCTATATTCGATTCTAATTTATTTAAATAACATAATTCTATCACAAGAACAGACCTTGACGTAGGCGATGCTACGGCCAAAACATGACCTAATATATTAATTATTAGAGTTCCCATTAGAGGAATTAATTTAACCATTTGTTTGCCTCATTAATAATGTCAAGTGGTCTATCATCGATTTTACCCGCTGCTGTTTTTAGCTTTGTAGCGGGAAAAGTTTTTTAATGGGCGAAACCGTGAGCAATACCTATATATGTAGAGATCTTCTCGTTAGACTAGTAGTATACTTGGGCTATGAACTATAAGAAACCGTGTGAACCCATGCGTCAGTTTAAGGATTCCTCCTCCTTGCGTCGATTCCCCAATGCTGGGGGTCATGAGTCATCAAGGAATTAACTTTTCGCGTACGAGGTTGTGCCAACTACTCCGGCTTTCAGCGACATGTATAGCTGCAGCGGCATTTATGTTGAGTGTGGTGTGGATTTGATCAGTCCAGCGCGTTGGGTTCTCAGATTTAAGGATTAAAAATACTTAAATCTGAGTTTCGCAAGATTGCAATTCGAGTCCTGTATAGTCATATACAGGACTATACTGTAACATAACGTCATATACATAGGTTCAGCAGTGGACGTCGTGTGGCTGATGATGATGATGACAGTGCGGCTTGGCAGAAGAAATACACGATACACTGAGACCTACCTAGTTTTGATTGTAGGAAGTTATTGCTGGAAAATCATTCACAATGTAATAGAAAACCATACTATCTCTAAATAGCGATATTTATTTCCTATTGATCCATACTTATAGTTCAGAAAATACACTCGATCGCAGTCACAAAAATCTAATTACCATTTTAACAGAATGAAGATGATAAGATACCTCTCATGCACGAATGAGCAACTTCTACAAGAATATCATCCGTATGAACAACACCTTCAAGAAAATCAACACGTGCGGTTTGTTCACGATGGACGTTGGTTCGACGCCGAGGCTGTTCGGAACCATTGGTACCTACACCATCGTGCTGCTGCAGTTCGCTTACTTTTAACCAGCAATGAATATCAAACTCTAGCACATTAGTAATAAATGTTGTTATTCAGTGTTCACCCGTATTCACAAATGGACCTACTTTCGCTAACCAACAAGCTCAAAAATTTGATTTGGTCGTAAAAAATTGTCACAGTTATGAATTTTATTAGCTACTTTATAAAATGCCAAACATTTTATATCAACCAACTAGTTGTAAAACAAAAGTATTTTGGTTTAAACATCATCATCATCAGCCACATGACGTCCACTGCTGAACATAGGCCTCCCCAAAGATTTCCAGATGGATCTGTCAAAAGCGGCCCGCATCCAGCATGTTCCTGCGACTTTTATCAAGTCGTCTGTCCACCTTGCAGGTGGACGGCCGACGCTGCGCTTGCCAGTACGTGGTCTCCACTCGAGAACCTTTTTACCTTTTTTTGTTTAAACATCAACAAGTAGAAAATATTTTGGTTTCGGTTGGTTCCCGTTTGATAAAGTAGGTCCAAATAATACGACGATGACGCACAGTGCGTAAATAATTGGGCCATAATAAAATTACAAATCTGTAAATTATACATTTAATTATTTTTTCATAACACTATGACTACTTTGTACTTTGCAATTACGTGTGTTACTATATTTATAACTATATAGGCACTGGTATATACATTCTATATTAACATGTTCTTAGAATACCTTATATTTAATTTTTCTTAAAGTATTCAATTTTGTGACTGACAATATCACAAATATTCTGCGTTGTCTTTTGATCCAGGTTCAATTCAGATAGGATTTTCATGTGAAGTTTTTGCCTCACGTTGCAAATTCTTCTTTACATGAGGTTTATTTTTGGAATTCCATATATTATGAGAATTGCTACCTCCTTGAAAATTCTGTAAATTTTCTATGATAATATTCTCGACATTATTTGCAGGTGCGTGCCTGTTTTACATAAATGTCTGTGATGAAGCTTGAATTGGTTGAGCAAAACTTATAATTATTGCCCAAAGTTATAGCGATTAAGCCACGATCAGCCGAGCTATTGTATTGTATTCTCGAAGCCTGGTAGTTCAAATGCCTTCTCAAATATCTTGAGTTGAAGCTCCGTACATGCTGCTATAGAAGAGACATTAGTTAAAACCGTAGCAAACATTACCGACACATTTTTCTTTGGATGCTACCAGACCATCGGAAGTTTATCATCACCAATCATCATTCATTTCTGTCTCGATGTATTATTTTAATTTCCCATTTACTAGGCTAGCAGAATGATTTAAAGTTCTATATCGCTGAAAATACCAACTTATTAGTATCACGCTACCAGGCTAGCAGACCCAGCTCGCTGTAATTTCTTTGGTCTCTCAACGCAGCTGAGTATCTTGAACTCTCTGCCGAACATCTCTCCATCGCCCAAAGTCTGAGGTAAGGGCTGGTTGAGTGTCTCCGGTAGAAAGAGTGACGTCACTCCTCCCATTACGCTGAGGATGCCCATGATGATCAGGGGAAGGGATCTGGCGTACACCGCCTGGAAGTAAATAATACTGCAGGCATCTTTAGAAATCTAGGAAGTATTTCAATAGTCATTTTAAAGTAATAAAATAGCGTTATGGAGATAAGAATAGAGTTTGGAATATGTAGCCGCAGGAACTATTGATTAGAAAATTTGTGTACTAGGAATATACTTCGTTATCCGCATGTGCAGCCAAACATCAGTCAGCAGTGACTTACCAAATGTACAATATATGGGCAGGCCAGCAGCCCAAGTCCAGATATGAAGGAGGCGGCGCCCATGGCCTGGGCTCGGAGGACTGTCGGCAGTAGCTCACCGATCAGCACGTAGAACACGGCGAAGGAAGACGCAGCACACAGCCGACCCAGCATAGCAAGAGCTACTGTGATCCAGGGCCAGGCTGGAGATATAAAAATAAAAATAATTGAAAATCTCAACAAACCATCCCAACTCCTAATTTTGGATTAAGAGCATTAAAGAAATATCAAAATAAATCATCTGTGAGCATGTCAAACAATCTTTATTCTGATTCTGAGATGCGAAGGTAGCGGGTAGGTTTTATTTTATAGAAATCGGCGTATGGTTTTAATATGCTATGCTTAAAAGTACTCGTAAAAAGGTATTCTTTTACTACTAAATGATGTCGATGGTCATTCCACTAATGTTTACTTTGACGCCTGTTCAGAAACAATAGCAATAAAATCCATAATGAAAATACAAAGTATTTCTTAGCACTATCTTGTGCCCGTCCTCCTGGTATATATTAGTATGTATTATGCAATTCAATAATATCTCAATTCTCACATCACCTGTCACATCATGTGGCGAAATACACTGGCGACAAGTGGGTGCCCTGGTTGCACCTCTGCCTATGCCTCCGGGGATAAAGGCGTGATATGTGTGTACATTATCTGCAGCTTACATTACTGCCTATGTTACAAACGGACACAAAAATTGAACCAGAAAACTGCTGTTACTTCGTACAATATAAGTGAACTTACATTCTGGCACAAGCACGCAGCTGAGACAAGCCACTCCACCCACGCACATGAAGATGCAGAGAACCCATCGCCGTCCGAAACGCTCCATGCAGCGCCACGCTATGAAGTACGAAGGCAGTTCCACTGCGCCACCTAGAGAAATATGAATGTAGGGTTGTAATGTGGTACCAATAATTTCTCGGAAACCTATAGGGCTGTAAGGATATGGTTAGGAATGCCTTTGTTCAATCAGAAGCCGTTTGGTGACTTTCTAATATCATTTTTAAAACTATTAGGAAATTAATATAATTCAGACTTACATAATTGTACAAACTTGTAATTTTTCGATTTAATAAAATTGATCTCAGATATGATGCAGTAGTAAAAGTTATTCAAAAGGGAAATTATAATTAACTAACTTTTGCACGCAGGTTCCCCCGCGCGATCAAGTTTGTCCGGGATAAAAGACCTGCTATGTACTTTACCGGAATAAAAACTTGCCTATATCCTTACCAGGGTCACAATTATTTCCACACCAAATTTCATCGGAATCCGTTCGTAGTTTTTGAGTTTCACGCGTTAGATATCGCGAGATAGACATGCAAACGCGGCGGGAAACTTTTTTTTTAAATATGTAAGGATGCTCACCGATGAAGAACGCTAGATAATCATCAACTCCTAAGTTAGGCGTGTTATAACTAAGACTGTTGTAGACTACGCCTAGAGCGACCCAATCAAACGTCAGTATAAAGAACTTCTTCCTAATGTTCGGATATCTGAACACATCCAAAGGCGTCGCCTTGCAGTCTCCTTCTGAATTCTGATCATCCATCTTCTTATTTTCTATTACATCATCTTCATCCTGGTTAAAAATCTTACTCATAAGTTGCAGAGACTTTCTTCTTAAAGTACTTCCTGGAGATTTGAAATCTGTCTGCGTTGCTTTCTGCTGGGAATCTGCATTTAATTGACTGTCTTCTGACGCCTCAATATCATCTTCTTTATCCCTTATTTTAGATTTATGTACTATGTCAGCTACTTCTAAAGCAATTATTCGATCTATTTCTGGTTTTGGGTCAGTTTCTACTCTGGTAAGATCTGGCTTAAATGTTAGCATGTTACTTATCCTTCTGTCTAGGTGCTCGTCTTTTTCTTGTACTCCAGTGATGTGGCCGTTCATGTTTGAAAGCATTGTTAGTTCTGCCTCAGCATCTTCTTCGTCTTTGATTTTTTTCTGTAATTCCAATAAACGTTAATCAAGTTAATTAGATATTGTTAGGTATAATGCAATCAATAAGATTTAATAATGTTTTTGGTAGAAAAAAGAAACCATGACAAGAGAACCAGTGTTTATTAATTTACCCTAGTTATGGATTTTATTGGATATAACATGAATGTAATTAATTTTAACTAGGTACTTACATGTAATTCTAAAAGAAATCCTCTGGGCAAATCAATTCCATTTTTCCTAGCAAGGTTCCTAAGGACTTTCTCGGCTTCCGCTATCCGACCCCTGCCAACGAGCCATCTCGGAGATTCTGGTAGGAACCAATAATATCTGTAACAAAAAAAGCAAATTAATTAATGAGCCAATATGTTGCTAATAAAATTGATGTCGGTTCCAACAAATTTGGATGACTGCATGAGCTGTACAATCTAGTTTATTATTCGATACTAAAGAAATAAAAAAGACGATAGCGGCGATAGCCTAGTTGGGAGTAAAACGGACTGCCGAGACGAATGTCCGCGGTTCAAAACCCTTACTGACTTTTTTAAAAAATTATGTGTGTATTCTTTGTGAATTATCGCTCGCTTTAACGGTGAAAGAAAACATCGTGAGGAAACCTGCATTACTGAGAAGTTCTCTGAATTTCGAAGGTATGTGAAGTCCGCCAACCCACACTAGGCCAGCGTGGTGGACTAAGGCCTTAACCCTCTCAGTTGAAGAGGAGGCCCGTGCTCATCAGTAGGCTGTATATAATACAGTGCTGGTATGGTATGGTATGGTAATAAAGAAATTATCACATTTAAGAAAAAGATAATCGTAGTTTCGGCTTCGTAGAGTGTCGTCTCTGTCACTTTTGTCTTTAAATCATTGCTGTTGATTCTCTGTATCATATATCTTACTCTATTCTGCAATTTTAGTAATATTTCTAGCTAGTACTATATACTAGATATTGTTATATTAAAGCATAATATTTTTATAAACCCTAATTTCGATTTTCATCAAGTTTTCCGCCCTTATCTTCAATCAAACTCACCCATACAACAAAACGAAGGGCAAGCTGGTGGCTAGCGACAGGTGGAACCAGTCGCGCAGAGCGTATGCCAAGAGAGAGAGCAAGCACATGCCAGTTGCGAACAGCATGCCTACCACGATGCCTGCAAAAGTTGGTTACAGTAGTACATCAAACCTATTTTTTAATGTATGATTTTGGTGAGAATGATTTTTTTTAATCAAAAACAAGCAAAACATTCTTGGAAAGGTTATCTTACAGTACTTGTACTCTAGTAACAAAAAGAAGATGATTAATTTCTGACGAATAAAGTGTCCAAAGAATTCTATCGAGTCTTGGTCAGGGGAAGTATCTTCTGTCTTAATAGAAATACAACAGAGGTCATAATAAAACTTATTTAACATCAGTAATTTAAAATTATAATCGGTCTTACCAGCATAATTCCTCCTGCCCGGTGGCATGAGCTCCAAAGCCAGGATGAAAGGCAACTGGTAAAGGGCAGGGAAGAACAAACCACCAGCTACCCTCAGCGCGATGTAGCTCCAGTAGGTAGTTGCGAAGGACGCCGCTATTGCAAGAGGAACTTCCACGAAGACCATCAGGAGGATGGTGATGCGCCGGCCGTACCTGGAGTAAGATAACATGAATTTAAGATCAAACTCTTATTGGCTTACCAATTATTAACTTGCGCATGTAAATAAATAGTTATTCATTGTATTATTCAACTATAGGGCTTATTTTACCATGTTGAGAAACATGAGAAAGCAAGACAAAACATTGCACATCTATGACAGATGTATGTACAGAATTTATTAGTAAGGCCCTTAGATTTTTTCTACAATAAAGCGTTTTGTCGTAGGTATACATGTAGAATAGTGTGTTATTATGCTCGTGGCAGGGTAAATGCGTCACCATTGCGGTCCTTATTAGGGCACCCTTCACCTAAGGTTACTGATCGGATACCATCATTCTTGGACGATCTAACGCTGGATCCTAAGACCGGTGAGCCGAACATAACCGACTGGACCGTATAGATCATTTCGTGTTGCCGGCGAAAAAAAGGTAAATGGTCACCTGTCAGACATCCACCCGAAGAACAGATTGCCGAATATCGATCCGACCCAGAACAAAGTGTTGCTCGTGCGCGGCAGCCATTCCTTGTCACACACCAGGGAGTACTGAAAAGAGTCATATATTTTAAGAACTTTGCACGGTTATAAATATTGATACGAGTATTACGTATAAACCTATACGATTGGTAATCATCAACGCTTTTGTCTGTTGAATACATGAACGCATCATAAATTTATGGGATTAATGATGGTGATGTCGGTTTACATAAAATTGTCTAGAAACGCGCAAATGGCAACCAGCTGTCTAGATTTTGTTCTTATATAATCGTACATAGCCTTGCGTGAGATTTATTTATTTATTTGTTATGGTACACCAACAGTACCTATATATATTAACTAAACATTCTATAATTATATCACTGGCCGATATATATGTCCATTACAGGTATACGCATCTATCGTATAAAAATGACATGTTTCAGTGAAAAAACTCAATAACTTTACCAGTGGTAGGTCTTTAGTATGCGAGAGGCCATCTGGATAGATATCTGTCTCTTTCTATCGTCAAGTAGCAGTGTAAATATGCTGTTGTGTTGTGATTTGAAGGACATTGTGGCCAGTGTAATTACTGGATATTATGAGACTTAACATAAAATTATGTCTTCGGGTGATGAATTTGGTTCTGGTGATGCGCAGTGGAGGGGTGGAGGGCCTCGCAGTACTATGTGAACCATAATATGCCCTGTATTGGTGTTGCAACTGTTTATGTGCGGTCGTATGGCTTACCATCAAGCGAACGGCATGCTTGACTCGTCATTCAACTGCAATAAAAAAGTAAAATTGGAGAAAAACAAAAATATGCTTTCCGAAGTTTTCATTCCTTTACTTCAATCCGGGGGCGATTATAGTCATTGGTATAGAGATAGTTTGAGATCCTGGAAAGGACATAGGGTACGTTTTATATCAAAAATCTTTTCCACGCTGTCGGAGCCGAGAGCAAACGCTAGTATTGGATATTCCACTTACCTCCGTAACAAGAGTCCTATTGTAATGCTCTGTGTTGAACCTCCAGCCGTAGGAGCAAGGTGTGGGATGCTTACTCCTGACTGCCAGGACTGCCTCTTTGATACGGGATATCTGATTGAAAAAGAAGTAATCATGCTCACGCCTTTTATCCCCGAAGGGGTAGGCAGAGGCGCAACTAGTGCACCCACTTTTCGCCAAGCGTATTCCGTCCCATTATGTGATAGGGGGCGAGCCTATCGCCATACCGGGCACAAATTCCAGACTCCGGGCTGATACTGAATAGAAAAAACCAATATCACTTTGCCCGACCTGGGGATCCAACCCGAGACCTCAGCCTTGCAGTCGTACCGTAATACAACTACGCCACCGAGGCAGGAAAAAGAAGTAATATCCTTAAATTTGATTATAATATCATCATCATCATCAGCCACATGACGTCCATTGCTGAAAATAGGCCTCCCCTAAAGATTTCTAGACGGACCTGCCAAAAGCGGCCTGAATCCAGCGTGTTCCTGCGACCTTTATCAAGTCGTCTGACCACTTTAATCATATATTTTAGTATATTATCTTAGAATATAATATTTTACTTCTAGGATTAATTAAATTCTATGATTTGTCTAGAATATGATGATCTATTATGGTATTTTGGCTACGGTCGATTAACAAGTAAAATCGTTGGCTTCTATTTCGAAAAATCTTGGTTATGATTTACCCTGAACTAGATTTCAGCTCGTTAATCGGCTAGTTCCGTCTGGAATTCTGGTAAAAATTGAACTTGAGAATCGACCCCAGTTCGCTGCTCTTACTTCATTATAATATAAATTTTAAAACTATCCATAGAAACTATCCGACTCTTATACCCGCCACTGCAACTCCTGTAAGCCAGGATCAGTAATAGCAAGCATTTGACACCGAGCGGTAAAGCTCGGCGAGTCTCAGGGAACACTAATTTGTCTTTTACCCGCAACGAAATTAATCAGATAGAAATATAGGGAGGAGTTGGAAATGATAAATTATACGATGTGATCAGTGACAACGAACGAACAAGACTGTTTTTATTCAAAAATATAAATAGACAACAGGATACAGTATAGATCAAAACATAGACAAAATCATAGTGTATAAAACATTGTTGATATAATTACAACACCCCCACTATATCTAACAATGTTATAATTTACTTAATACATCATTTAATAGGTTGAACACCTAACTTTTTTAATTTAAAATGACTAGCCAAAACATCATTCAAATGTTTGGTTTCTTTACTGTCATTAGAAAAAATAAAGAAATCATCTACATACAGTGTGACAATAGTTCTCAATTTTCCTTGAACTTTTGAATACATACACGGTTCTATTTTAGATTTAATGTAACCAATTGTTAATAAACATTCATCTACTTTCTTGTACCATGCTCTTGAGGATTGTCTAAGCCCATATACTGCTTTCTTTAATTTACGAACTTGACCAGTTTGTGTTACCTCAGAAAAACACTCTGGTATTTGCATGTAAATATCTTCCTCAAGAGTTCCGTTCAAGAATGCAGTTGTCACATCGAGATATGTTATATCAAGATCTAGTTGAACTGACAATGCAAATAACAATCTTAAAGTAGTATACCTCACTACAGGAGAAAAAGTGTCTGTAAAGTCCACACCTTCAACTTGTGAACAACCTTTAGCCACTAAACGTGCACGAAAACGAACTTTATTCTCACTGTCATATTTCTTACGTAATACCCATTTGCACTTCACAGTTCTACTATCTTGCGGAGCATCAATCAACTGCCAAGCATCATTGTCTTTGAAACACTGTAACTCTTCACTTATAGCCATCTTCCATTGTTCCTTTTCAGGTCCATTTAAAGCTTCATGCAGAGACAAACCAGCCGCATCATCATATGGTTCATTGTCTACACATAAATTTGATAAACCAAACCAGTCTGGTTTCTTCCTTATTCTTACAGGTCTGGGTGTGCGGTCTGTAACCACCCTCTCCAGCATGTTATCAGCATCCTCATAATCACTGAGACTATATGTAACATCATTAACTGTAGGTGTATCCTCTGTATCATCCAAGCTTTTTGTGTTATCTGAACTAGAAGTTGATTCAGGTGACTTCAAATCGGGTTCAGCAACATGGACTCTATCCCCCACTGAATCAAAACTCTGATCTTGTATTTCAATTAAACATTCAGATTTTGATTCTGGTTCAATTATAATTACATCTCTACAAGTAAACACTGTCCTTGTTTTCGGATTAAAAAGTCTATACCCTTTTACATTTTCTGGATATCCAATTAAAATACATTTTTCTGACTTTTTGTCCCATTTCCTACGTTTTTCTTTTGCTATATGAGCCATTACGGTACTGCCAAAAATTCTAATATGTGTTACATCTGGTTTGGAGCCGGTCCACATCTCATATGGAGTTTTCATTCCCAATGCCCCTGCTACAGTTCGATTCTGCAGATATACAGCTGTATTGGTAGCCTCTGCCCAGAACTTTTTGCTTAAATTTGCATCGAAAAGTAGACATCTTGCCTTTTCAACGATTGTGCGATTAAATCGCTCACACAAACCATTCTGTTGTGGCGTATAGGGATTTGTTTTCTGATGTATCACTCCAGTACTACTCAGATAGTTGTCAAATTCTTTGTTGCAATACTCTAGCCCGTTATCACTTCTTAATATTTTGATTCTATTATTTGTTTGATTTTCCACTTGGGCCTTAAATTCTTTAAAACACTTCAATGCCTCATTTTTATGTTTCAAAAAATAAACGAATGCCATACGACTATGATAATCGATAAACAATAGAAAGTATCTTGAGCCCCCTATAGACATATTTTCCATAGGTCCACAGATGTCTGTGTGCACTATATCTAGCAAATTATTACTTATTTGGCCAGTACTCTTAAATGGTAAGCGACACTGCTTGCCTTCACAGCATGTAACGCATGAGGATCTAGTTACATCTACTTTATCATCAATAGACAAACCCAGCACAGCATTCTTCATGTGATTCAAATAATCTTTATTGATGTGCCCTAACCTGCGATGCCATGTCACTCCTGAGACAACTGATGCTGCCAAATGTACTTGCTTAGACATATTTACCTTGTACACACCATGAACTAACAAAGCTGTGGCCACTAGTTCATTCTTCTTGTTATATACAGAACAACCGCTGTTAGAAAATACTATGTTGTTACCTTTCTTAATTAATTGACTGACCGATAATAAGTTAGTTGTCAAACTTGGAACACAGTAAACGTTTTGCACTACAATGTCATATTCCAAATTATTTACTGCAGTTGTAATTTTCACATCACCACAACATAAAACCGGCACTTTTTTGTTATTTGCAACAACAATTTCTTTTACTTTTTCAATCGAAGTATTTTTTATCCAATTTTCATTCGCTGTAAGATGTACACTCGCGCCAGAATCAATGTACCAGTCATTCTTATTGAAATTTCCATTTAAGAAAACAGCGCTAAATGCATTAGACTGTATTCGATCCTTATTCTTGGAATTAGATAAATTGTTATCGTAATTTGTACATTGATTTCTATAATGGCCTGTCTGTTTACATCGGTAACATTTCACTGACTTGACGTTTGACTTTGATACGTCAGTGTCACCAAAATTATTCTTTCCGACCATTGACAAATTAGATATTCTCTTCTTATTGAATTTCGAATGAGTTGTAAAAGCACCGCTAACTCCATTCACATCTTGTTCTGTTACTGACTCCATGTCTAACAATTTGGTTTTGATAGCATCTGCCGTTATCGAAATCCCGGAATGTTCAATTGCCATAATCATAGGCGAGAAACGATCAGGCAAACCTGCTAGCAGCAATGATCCTGTCCACTGATCATTAATTTCGAATCCTGTTCCACTCAATTTTTGTGCCGTGTCTATAATTTGAGTCACGTATGTTGTCATTGAGCTACAATTTTCTAACCGGATCGAAATTAAACTCCGCAGCAAGTTTATTCTTCGTGAAAAACCATTGTCGTCAAATAATTGCTTGAGTTTTTCCCACAACTCCTTCGATGACTGTACAGTTTTAATATGTACGTACAAAGATGGATCTATTGTCATGATCAGTTTCGCTTTTGTTTTTTCATCATCTGCAGCTCCAATATTTACCCCCGGTTCTGGCTTGATACAGTACTTCATGCCTTCGAGGATAAGAAAATTCTCTGCCGCGAAACTCCACTCTGTATAATTTTCGCGTCCCTTTAACTTGGGAACATTGACAAGATAGTTGGTAGACATTTTTTCGGCCACCAAAATTTGCACACCGCGAAAATAAAATCAGCAGTTCGCCAATACACGCTTCAATCGCGCTTTTAAACAGTCTTTAACACTCGTTGCAGTCCGAAATTCTTGTTAAAAACTCGCGATTTTTGAGCGATCTAGACAAAATCATAGTGTATAAAACATTGTTGATATAATTACAACAGGAAATATTATTTATTTATTTATTTATAACTTTATTGTACATCACAATATAACATTTCAACAAAATAAAAGCAGAGAGGTGGTACAATTGGCGGTCTTATCGCACAAGGCAATCTCTTACAGACAACCATGGGGTGGAGATAAGAGAAATAGCGAAAAGGGGTAATTCATGACGTACATGCAATTAATTAAGTAATTAATCGAGAAGAAGAAAGAAAACAAATCAAAATATACGAAAGCATATAAATATATCTCTAATTAATTGTCCATAGAGTGTACAATACCTGAAGTTTCCTTGCATCATCACCCACCACTGGCAGTAGCTGTTGAATCTTCACGACTCTTAAGGCGCCTAATTCTCTTATCGTTTCCGACCTGAAAGATGTTATAATTTTGCTTGTTTATATCTTTCCTACCTTGACGTACTAGGATTGTATTTTAGAGGGAGTTAGCATGAGGCCTAATACTAGCTCGTCTTTACATGCGCTATTGCCTTCTGTAAACCGAGATCGACAGTGGTACTCATTTTATGACACCACTTAGTGAAGTGGCTTTGATTAATCTATCTAATAAAATTAAACAAACAGAGATATTGAGGAGTTGGAAATACTTTATCCACTTCCCTTCAAATCCAAAACGAACTAGGAGCCACCAGGAAAGAGGCGGTCGCAAAAACTAAGACAAATCATTTTTCATCACGCTTGAAAAAGCGTGTCGATCCTGTTTGTGTATACGTTTATAGGTAGGTTTATGTTTGTGCTCCCTCAGTCGCATAGTTCTATTGCGCGGCACACCGCTCTGAGATCCTGGGTTCGAATCCCAGGTCGGGCAAAGTGATATTGGGTTTTTCGGCTTAGTACCATTTAGAGTTTAGCCTGGCATTTAGAATTTGTGCCCGTTTTGGCGATAGGCTAGCTCTTATCACATCATGGGTCGAAACAGGTGAAAAAAGGGGGCCCTGATTGCACCCGTACCTACCTCTTCGTTGATTAAGGCGTGATGTGTATTTGTTTGTAGACATTTGTAAAACGCTTTTACCTTTCCACCACATAGTCCTTCAAAGCATGATGTAGATCCGTGGGATCGATAGCGTACTCCAGGCAACGTTCATACACGCCCTCTTCTTCTGGTACTGTGAGCGAACGCAGCAACTCCTCAGAGAGGTGGAGAGAGGTCAGCTCCGGAGGCGGTGCGCACCAGTGCTCTGGGGTCGCGTTTGTGAACACCTGGAAGGAATTCTTCATGGTTTGATAAAGGAACTTTTCAAGCATGGAAAAGTCAAGGTATGCTTGATGGTAAGCGATACGACCACCCAGTACCGACCACCAAACAGTAGCAACACCATCCATCACCTTGACTTACAAAGTACTCTGTGGCATTCCACTGCGCTCGTCATCCTGAGACATAAGATGTTAAGTCTTATTATGTCCAGTAGTTACACTGGCTACAACGTCCTTCAAACCGAAACACAACAGTGCATGCACATTGCTGCTTGGTGGTAGAAATAGACATTGCGGTGGTACTCACCCAGACGGACTGTTACATATGAGAGACCTACCACCAGTAAAACCCCTTCAGGAATAAAGGTCGTGAGTACGTGTGTGTGTTCTAATTTTGAGGCTATGTAATATTTTACATAATATATCAGATTTGACAACACTATTGTGATGTAGAACAAGAAATACACGTTTAAAACAATACCATTTTCATTTGAAAAGCGTGATATCGTCTACCTGACCAATGAATGAGCTATGCTAAATGGAGCATGCTTGCTACGTTATGTCATAGTTATTCATATTTATGTAGCATTACTAGATTTTGCGATTTGAAGGAATCAGTAGCTGCTAAACTTGCGACTTAGGCGGTAAAAATAATGCCAGGCCTGTATTATATACTGCCCACTGCTGAGCATGGATCTCCTGTACTACTGAGATATCCACACACCATATCAAGCACAAATTTCAGACTTCGAGCTCATACCTACTGAGTAGAAAAACCCAATATCACTTACCGACCCGAGAATCGAACCATGATAGGTACTCATTACATAACTGTTAGTGATCTAGTCTTAGAGTCATAAAACTAATCTAAATATATTCACATCTACCATACATTAGTCTAACTATATTGACCATAGTCCATATTTCAAGGTCTTAGTAATAAAACGATCTATGCACCATGTCCTTAACCTAAGAGTCAGTACAGGCAGAGTGGTGGTTAAGAATTCTATCTATAACAATTAAGACTCCACTTTATGCCCCATCAGTATGATTGATATATGATTACGTACCATAAAATTAAATAAATAAATCCCTTCTTAGCCGATTTAGGCCACGGCAGCCAATCTCAACAGAGATCAGCCAGGTACGCAAGGAATATTATAGTGCACAAGTGTGTGCGTAATACACAGGTGCACTTGCTATTCCTTCACTCTCATAGTACGGTGAGACGGTGATCCGACATGACCGGAGAGAGATCAGGTGCAGGACTAACGGCTTTACGTGCTTTTCGAGGCACGGAGGTAATTTTTAAGATAGAATAACCTGATCACTATGTGTTTTTTCCCGATCCGGAATCTCAGCGCGCTAATCGTGGTTGTAAAGAGTACGCAATACAACTACGCCACCGAGGCAGTCAAATATAATGAAACGTATGTTACGTATAATATAATGAACCGACAGATAAAGGCAACGCCTGCCCATAAAAAGTAGCAATACCGTGTGTAAATGACAAAGCATTGCACAGTATGCTAGTCATCATGAGACTTTAGAAGTCAAATCTAATTATCAGTAATTACACTGGCTACAACATTATTTAAGAAGATAACAGTATACAGTTTAGCAACCTCTTAAATTATCTCAGAGTTCTTTTTTGCTGAGTTCGTTTTAAGTTCTCGCCCTGGTCCAAAGAGGTAAAGCAGGTTAGTGAGGTCGGTAGCCTATCCTAATCCATTAAAGTTCTTTTTTATGCCATTGAATGACGAGATGAGCATGCCGTTCGCCTGATGGTAAGCGATACGACCACCCATAAACAGTAGCAACACCATCCAGCACCTTGAGTTACAAAGTACTGTGTGGCATTCCACTGCGCTTGTCATCCTGAGACATAAGATGTTAAGTCTCACTATGTCCAGTAGTTACACTGGCTACAATGTCCTTCAAACCGAAACACAACAGTGCATGCACACTGCTGCTTGGCGGTAGAAATAGACATTGCGGTGGTACCCACCCAGACGGTCTCTTACATTACCTGCGGCATCAACTAATAAAATAGTATGTAATGTGGTCCATCTGTGTAATTTATCCAAATCCGTTCACACATTAAGTCTGCCCTATCTTTTGACAAACTCTAAAAAATCTTAACAAACTTTCTGGTTTATGTCTTTTGGGCTAAGCAATATCAACGTTGTGTTCTTTATGTACAGTCAGCAGCATAAGTATCTGTACAAAAGCAAAATTTCAAATCGCCCATATACGCGTTAAGTTAAACTGAAAAAAAATCTTCGTTTGAAGTAAAGTGAATACCTTTTATTTTATTTTTGTGAAGAGAAAAACAGATTAGTAAGAACAAAAAAATGTGTAGGCAATTTGAAGTTTTGAATTTGTTCATCTACTTATGCTGCTGACTGTACAAATTTGATTGTGGATTGTCAAATAACGCAAATATTTGCTCAAATACACCAAATTTGCATCAATAATTTGAATAAAAAGAGGCTAGGCTAGGATCTATCATGCTATATCATCTAGAGAAATAAAATATAAGAAAAAGAGAACCTATTTTGAAGTCTGTTAATAAACATATCAATGAGACATATCTAACCATGTAGATGGCACGCATGATTAATGTAAAACTTGTACTATGGCTTAAATAAGAATTAATCTCCCGAAACAATTTATGGGTCACACAAATATATCGTGATAGGAACAATTAATGGATCGAACACACATTTGTATTAGAGGCGACGGTCGAACTTACGTCCATGACAGCTGAAAATTTCCAATAGATGTTATATATACATAGAATCCTCAACTTACTCAACCCATTAAAGGTACAAGTAATAAGTTCATAGGCATATGATCCATTGTAAAAATTAATTATAACTACTTTGGTATTCCGCCTAGCTCTTTCCTTATCTGGTGCTCTTTCCTTATAAGTCAATCTTCTATTATTTACTGGAGGTAAAATATTTTGTATCCGCCCGGATAGCCACCATCGGTCACAAGGGGTGAACACCCGTCATAGGGTTCCGGGTATATATCCGGTTCAAACAGGCCGGCATAATTATGTCTACTAGCGATGTTCTTGAGCTAAGTATAAAATGTAAAAAAGCCGAGAGGGAAGGCGTAATTGGTATGGAGTAAACATAAACTGCAAGGTGGACAGACGACCTGATAAAGGTCGCAGGAACACGCTGGATGCGAGCCGCTTTTGACAGATCCGTCTGGAAATCTTTAGGGGAGGCCTATATTCAACAGTGGACGTCATGTGGCTGATGATGATGATGATGATGAAACATATAATTCATTCTATCTAATCAGCCTGTATCCAACCACTGGGTATTTCCTGGCCTGTTCATTGCAGTAAACAATTCCACTTAACCGTTACCTGAGAGAAGACAAGAAAGGAGGTGGGTATGGCGGCCAGCCCGCACATCAGGTAGAACAGCACGACGTGCCAGTGGCCAGCGCGGGTCGCCAGCACCGCCGCCGCGTCCAGCTCCCGCGTCCACGACGTCATCTCATCTCACCACCACTTCGCATGCCACGTGCCACGTTCTCGCTCTCGGCACACGGCCGCGCATTTTTAATTTAAACGTAAATTTGAATTTGGAATTATATATGAATGGTAAATATTTATTTATTACACTTATTTAACACTTTTGAATTTAGAACGCATTTTATCGTAAATACGTTTTCATTTATAAATAAAATTAACACACAATAAACTCTACGAAATCAATGACTTTTCACTATGCACTGCGTAAATTCATATGTGATTTATACTTTCGATGCTATGTCAACGATAGCGCGGTGCGTTTCTCATAAACTTAAGTAGTGTACTAAAACAACAGTGGCCGCTGTCCACCCAAAGGGATGTAATACGACTGCGCGCAATAGTCGCGAGTAACGAACGAACATTTGCAATAACAGAGCGTTTATATTTAGCAGTATTATAGAGATAAGACAGGACGAAGCCGGTACCATTGGAACGTGAAACTCGAAATGGAGTCGCATTAGTATACGTGACTTTTGTTCCCACAGCTACAATAATATAATGTTTTCTATAGCATAATTAGTTTGCTCTACCACGTTTGTGCCATTAGCTTACAAACTAGAGTGAAACGTATACTCTCTATGATTTTTATAGTAAGGACGTGAGAACGACGAAAGACGACCCAAATCTCCATCGCATCAATAAAATGGAAATGTTTAGTATGGCGTGGCGCCCAACAAAAAAAACAGTAAGATTTGCGAACTTTATAATTTAATAATTAACCTTAGAGACAGCTAGCACGGGTTACTAAGTAAGATATATATAGTAACGAGAATGATATACGGAAATGGCAGTAAAATAAAAGGAAAATTATTTGTGACCCGCTCTACATGGACGAGAAGTTACACTATTTAATCTTTTGTTGCTGCCAGTACTTACCATAGGCGTTTCCAATAATAATAAAATCATTTTATTATGGTCGCATTACACGTAAGTAAGTTACAAGTAATAAATTTATCACTTTTATTTTCCTCGAATTATAAGACGTGAGGAATGCAGTAATAAATAAAACTTACGAATATTTAGGTTACGAGTTACTTTAGACTGCCTCGGTGGCGTAGTTGTATTACGATACGACTGCAAGGCTGAGGTCTCGGGTTCGATCCCCGGGTCGGGCAAAGTGATATTGGAATTTTATATTCAGTATCAGCCCGGAGTCTGGAATTTGTGCCCGATATGGCGATAGGCTCGCCCCCTATCACATCATGGGACGGAATACGCTTGGCGAAAAGTGGGTGCACTAGTTGCGCCTCTGCCTACCGCTGCGGCGATAAAAGGCGTGAGCATGCGCGAATATTTAGGTTATTTAAAACATTAAGGAAAACTAACATTATTATTAATAATTAACTTGTAAATACGAGTAACTTCAATGGTTGGGGCGTGCAAGTACAAAACAAACATAAGGACGCGGTCCGTAAATAAGCGGATGGCGACATTTGTAGCTCGGTTGGGAAAGCGTATGCCAAGGGTATAGTAAGCTAATCTTGCATATAGAAAATAGAAATGCATAACGAAACCCCGTACACCGTTATGATACTGCATCGGTGGCGCAGTTAAATTGCAGTATTATTGCCCTCCTGAGGTCTCGGGTTTGATCCACGGGTAGAGTATTGAGACCGGTACATGGTGATAGGCTCACTCATTTACCCAAATAAAAAATGGGACTTAAACAGCCGTTTACATATTGTGAGCGTGATGTCACCTTTGCCTACCACGGAGAAAGAAAATGGCGATATGCTATATTCCATAATATGTGTATTCATAATATTTTCGAGTGCCCTTATGCAATTTGCCCACCCTTTATATTTTTCGGTTTCTTCCTGTGTATATACAGCTTATAGCAGTGTCGACTGGATAATTCTCTCTCGTAGTCTAATGGATGCTCTATCTTTCATCTTTTCATCTTTCATCACTATCATGGGATGCATGTTGCCGGAACCCTTATTTATGGTTTTTCCTTATTTTATTACTTTGTTTGTAAATGTTTTTGTGCGCCCCAGTGTATTTTACGAATAAATATGTCCTTCCTTTATCTAAGAGTCATTCCACTTACCGAGGCCGTAGCCAAGAGGCCTTTCTACAATCGTTAACGCTAAAGTTGTGTATGAGATTAACATATTCCAACAACAGACTTATCGATGAGATATGTCATTCCGATACATTATTTCTGGTTTCTATTTAGCGTTAATGATTGTAGAGACATCTCGGCTGCGGCCCTACGTGTAGTGTAGTCGTTTTGCCGCAAGTTTCAGTACCCCGCTACCCGCTGTAAAGCTGGCAGCGGCTCGGTGACACGCGGCTTTCCAATACCAGTTTGTTAGCTAAACAAGATTTATATTCATACACCGAGCGTTGCGTTACAATTACTGTCCACTATTATTAATAACGTATTGATAATACATTATTTATAATATTACATTATGATGTGTATTAATACACACGCTTAATTGATTGTGTATTTTACGTAATTGCGACATCAATTGAATTTGTAATCGATTATAATTTGTAAAACGAATTAATTAATAAACATTATAATTGGTCATGCATTATTATTGCAAATAATATAATAATACTATTACTAATGCTATAAACACGTATGTTTGTGTTTTGTGAAAATATTTGGTTTTTGTTAGAAAGACGTATCCGCTAAACGGGTTCGGATGAATATTTTGAAACAGGTAATGTTCTCGATTGACATATAAATACATTTTATCTCAAAATAGAGGGAATTTTAATTCTGAACATGTCTTAGACACAGATGGAACTGCGTGGAACATCTAGTCAAGTCTAATAAATTATTTAACTCTACGTGTATTTTTATTGCAAAATGTATTATTAATTGAATATTACACGTTTTATTGCTCGTTTATTGTAATTTAATGCGAGATTAATTGCTTTGTTGTCAATGTATTGTACCACATTAAAATTTTTATACATAAAAATAATTTGTAGTGTTTTTTAGGGTTCTATACTTTAAAACTATAATGACGGTTATATTGCTTTTTTTATTTAGTTATTCAAATTATAAATATTGTTACTTTTTTTAAATTGTAGAACATGTCACGATTAATAATTTTGTTTCACTTTTGACACTTAACTAAAATATGATTGTAAAATTCATGTTGTGTCCATCTGTTATTAGAGATACAATGATAATGTAACCATAATAGGATATAAATTAATGTAATTTGTTTATTGTAATCTCTGGCTCTGTTAATGGTTCTAAATAAATAAAAGAAAAAAAAGGAACCCTTATAGGATCACTTTGTTGTCCGTCTATTCGTCCGTCCGTCTGTCTGTCAAGACGCTTTTTCTCAGGATGGCGTAAAGATATAAAGTTGATATTTATATAAAATACTCGGGTCTCTTTCAGCGGTGAAAAAATCAAACTTCTAAGTCACCGCGATTAAGGGATATGACCGTTTATGTCGCATATTTTCGCATTTTTGCGATTACGCAAAGGATTCAAAACCTATAGGGTACTTCGGGGAAACCTTTAGGATGCTTCCTAATTAAGCAACAAGGAAGGTTTTACAGCAAATGTAAAGGAAAATTCTGTACACTGTAAATATGTACTTTAACAACAACTTTAATATTTGGTTAATTTATTAATTCATTAGCTTTTGCTCGCGGCTCCACCCGCTTGGATAAGATTTTCCCGGGATAAGAGTAGCCTATATGTTAATCCAGAACATGATCTACCCGTGTGCCAAATTTCATCGGAAACCGTACAGTAATTTTCGAGATGTGCAGTAACAAACAAACAGACAGACAGAAAAGAATTACAAAAATCGCTGATTTGTTTTCCATTACTGTTCTTTAGACATCCCCTTTCTTTTTTTCACATTTCTTTAAATGTACAGTCAGCATCATAAGTATCTGTACAAAATAAAAATTTCAAATCGCCTATATACACGTTAAGTTAAACTGAAACATTTTTTCTTCGTTTGAAGTAAAGTGAATACCTTTTATTTTATTTTTGTTAAGAGAACAACAGATTAGTAAGAACACAAAAGTGTGTAGGCAATTTGAAGTTTTGATTTTGTACAGATATTTATGCTGCTGACTGTACATACATACCGGTTCTACTGCTTTATTATATGTATAGACTAGCATTTGCGCGCGGCTCCGCCCGCGTGGAAATGTTTTTCCGGGATAAAAAGTAGCCTATAGCACTCAGGAACAATGTAGCTTCCTATTAGTGAAAGAATTTTTAAAATCGGTCCAGTAGTTCCTGAGATTAGCGCGTTCAAACAAACAAACTCTTCAGCTTTATATATTAGTATAGATTTGTCGAACTATTGAACTTATATACTTAGATACATTGATGTAAAAAACCCTTTTACATCAATGCTTAGATACCTTTCTTAGAAATTTGTCACGAGTCCAACTCACACTTCTCCGTTTTTTTTAAATATATGCGCATAATTTGTGCTTGATTAGGTTTGTATAAGTTTTTGCTATTAATACAATGTATTTAGCTTGTTTTTTCTGATTATTATTGCCATTTATTTGACTTTCAGAACAGAAAGATCTAGAAAACCAATGATTATCCAATGCGAAGTACTTGAAGTCACACTAGTTAGGAATTATGAGTTCTTCTTCTTCTTCTTTTTTTTTGTGGCTTCCATCGTTTGTCAGTGATTTCGCCAATGTCAAGTGTACGAAAAAAAAAAGTTTTTTTTTTTAATGACATGTTGCGAGAATCGCAAGGAACTATCTGGTAGAATCTTTTAGACAATAAAACACATTGTAAAAAATGACGTGTAAAAGTGCCCTTAGGGGCCTAATTACTTAATAAATGATTTGATTTGATTTGATATAGAATTTCAGCCCGAAGTTACCTAGCTAAATGAAGAGTAGGATTATTTCAAAGAATTATGAGTTATTGAAATCGTAATTCTAGAAAATCTTCAGGGTTTCTTTTCTACACCACTAAATTAGAGGCAAATGATGGTATACGCGATGCATCTTTTGTGCATGTGGAAGAAATAATCCCATAGATATACTTACGCTCTTATGGGTTACTAGCTTTTGCTCTCGGCTTCGCGTGAAAAAGTTTTCCGGGATAAAAGTCCCGCTTTATATTTTCCCGGGATAAAAAGTGGCCTATATCCTTTCCCAGGCTCTAGACTATCTGTGTACCAAATTTCATTTAAATCGGTTCAGTAGTTTTAGCGTGAAAGCTCGACAGACAGACAGAGTTACTTTCGCATTTATAATATTAGTAAGGATGATGCATCAAATCTCATCATACCCACTGTAGGCATAGAACTCTAATAGAAAGTACAATATAACTCTTAAGCATACTTCATTTCTATTGACTTACATAATGTGTAGATAGATAAGCAGGTGAATGTACTCGTCCTGCAATGAACACTCTTTAAGTAAGTGTTCTTATTGGAATCTTATATAAAGGTATAAGATCACGCAAAAAACACGGCATATAAGGGGATAAGTATTAAAAGATGCATATAAACATGTATATATTTTTTAATTTTTTTTTATGGCATTCAATGACGAGACGAGCATGCCGTTCGCCTGATGGTAAGCGATACGACCACCCATAAACAGTAGCAACACCATCCAGCACCTTGACTTACAAAGTACTGTGTGGCATTCCACTGCGCTCGTCATCCTGAGACACAAGATGCTAAGTCTCACTATATACTGTAGTTACAATAGCTACAGTGTCCTTCAAACCGAAACACAACAGTGCATGCACACTGCTGCTACGCTCACTCATAACGAAATCTTAGAAACTACAAGTGCTAGGAGTCTTAAATTTTGCATGGATCTTTAGGATCTTTAGGCATCTTTTAGGATGTAGGTGCTCACTAAGAGGGTTATAAATGGTTGTTCGCGATAAACACAAAAACTACCGAATGGATTTAGATAAAATTGACGCTTTTGACAGGCCCGTCTGGAAATCTTGAGGAGAGGCCTTTATTCAGCATTTGACTTTGTGTCGTTTATGATGACGACTGTGGAAATAGTTCCAAGTGAGCACAGCCGACTTCAAAACGTACTGTTAGTTTCTTAAATCTACTCCGCTTTGTCGAAAACATTTTTTTCCTGTGTATTAGACTTATATCGGTGCGTCTGCACTGAATCTAAAATCTAATCTATTTGAAAAGTAATAAAAATGTGTATATCTTAACTCGTTGATAAGATAAAACTAATAGAAATAGTCGAAAACACCATCAATATGATAATCGACTGCGTACATTTATTGGGGTGCACTGATTCGTAGTGTTCTAATGCTGCGATAAAAACCAACAAACTGAACAAGCCAGCAGGGCTACCACTTATGGAAATATGCTTTGTGAGTATAAGGGAAATCTCGTGGCTGTACGGCCTTTAACCCCCCTTCCCAATTCTAGTACTGTGATTGTCGCCTTGTTAACCCGGCTGCACGATGGAACGACGACTTGTAAAGGGCAGCGGGTAGCGGATGTCTGCGGGAATGGTTGGCACTTACTTGGCGAGGCCTGCGTTGAACAGTGGACGGCGATAGGCTGACTGGTTGATTGATTGAACTACTCATAGACCGTGACTCTAGACGTGCTACAACGTATAGAAAACTGGTGTGAAATGGCAGTTTGATTTATGTGATTATACGATCAATGTGGTAGACTTATTCTGATATTTTTCAAGTCTAAACCAGCGCACTGTAGGACCTCCTCCTCATTCGGTTTGAAGGAAATTGTAGCCAGTGTAACTACTGGACATAATAAGACTTAACATCTTATGTCTCAAGATGACGAGCGCAGTGGAATGCCACACAGTACTTTGTAACTCAAGGCTGTATGGTGTTACTATTGTTTATGGGCGGTCGTATCGCTTACCATCAGGCGAACGGCATGCACGTCTCGTCATTCAATGCCATAAAAAAGTCGCAGGAACACGCGGAATGCAGGCTGCTTTTGACAGGTCCTTCTGGAAATCTTTAGGAGAGGCCTATGTACAGTAGACTCTCTATAGCTGATGATGACTCCCGCTGGTTATAAAAAGACAAGTAAGTCATTTAGTAGGCATACTCTCCGCACTATTAAGAAAAGAGACGGAAGTACTAAGTAGTTTAATAAATGATCTAAATCAGCAAAACAAACATACAAATGAACTGAAGACAGCGTTCTAGTTCCCTCGGGCTCTAATAGGGCAATTGAGGGAGACAAGAGTGAATTATAGTAAGCATCCGGATGAACGCTCCGTTCGACATCTCGTAGACAATGCGCTATGCGAATGTCTATATTAAAATTGTACTGGCCTGTGTGTCCGATATGGAGATAGACTCAGCTCTATCACGTCATGGGACGGAATATACATGGCGACATATGCACTATTTGCACCACTGTATCTCTCTTTAGAGTTAAAAGGCGTGAGTGTGTGTTTAATGGTCAAATCTGATATTTTACTACGGTGTCAAATCTATACTACTACTTTTTGGCATTATTAATTATTATAGTATTTGTAGTTAACACAATTATATTGACAGAGTTAGGAGCTGGACTTTAGTTTGCTAGAAGCTGTATTGTGCTGCTGTTTGTTGGTCTATAGTTCTTGCCGTGGCGAGATAGAAAGTGGTTAGAAAACTGATAATTATTTTGTGCAGTTCCTTTCTCCAATTATGGGATGGTTAAGCTAGGTGAAATGTGGATGCACTAAATGCTACCTAACCCTAAGAGGATAAAGCCGAGGCCTTATTTATTATACGATTGTGGGACAAATTATACTGGTGTATAAATTGAATAAACAATGTCTTTAAAATAATTCTTGGTTTAAATCGCATTGTATAATAAAAAATACCGTAAAGTTATATTTAAAAAGCAATAGCACAAAACTATTTTTTACTGCCACGATATAAAGTATAGCCTACAGAGGTTTGTTCAACCTCTCGCGGAGTGCTTAACCTGGGACCAACAACGCAGCGCTCTTAGAGCAAAGTTTGTAAATGTAGGCGTATGCACTCTGTACACCGTTTAATTATAATTATTTATTTGTGTTCTCTGCTCTAATTATGTTTTTTTTTTTTTTTTTAGGTGTAGAGTTTAGTGTTTTTTAAATTCCTTCAATTGGATTTTATCTCAATTTAACGGTGATGTGTGTGCATTAGCTTATATAACTAATCTGACTTTGTATGCAAAAGACTTGAAAAAAAAAGAATATTATAAAGATTCAATGGACAAATGATGACAAAAAAGTAAGCCCGGAGTTTCTTTCTGCCTTTCTTCTTCGGGTAGTCATCGCTTAGGTAGCTAGTGAAAGGCTGGTAGGTTAGCTAGGTTAGGGCCTGTAGTGTCCTCACCGGTGAGGATCGCGACGCGTTCCTTCCATTATTTTATTATTATAAAAATGATTTTCTTTTTTTTATTTTATTTTTATCTTCTCTTTCCTGCCAGCCCGAGCTTGGCTTCATTATTTATTTTTCATTGATTTTACTCCCTATAAAAATGTCTGTAGTTATATAAGTGACTTTTTGTAATAATTATTATTATTAATTGAATGTATCTTGACTTATCATAAGTGCAATTATGTTCGCCTACGTGATGAATAAACTATTTTTTTTTTTTTTTTTTTTTTAATCGTCAGAGGGAACCTCTCGTTGCTAGGCATATTGTCCGCCATGGTTGGCGGCTAGAGGTCATCGCGAGCGATGGCCTCCAAGGTTCTACGAGTGCATCATCTTACGGAAAGAGAGCGCTGAACGGGATCGCGAGCAGAACCATGCGGCCCGTAGCCAGAGGAGACGTAAGAGGCTTAGGGCTTACGACTGACCAGCGCCTTTTAGCCTGGTCTGGGGGCATCTAAACAACTCCACCACGGTATTCTACTGTCGTAAGAGGCGATTAAATAGGGCTTAAAGGAAGTCGCGGAGAAAGCAGTGGCTCCTTATTATGAGCTTTATAGTTTATTTTGTTCTTTGTCCGTGGACCGTCTACTCTTCGTCCGCGGATCACTAGAGGCCTTCGGACCCTAGGTTGGGAAACCTAGGTCTACAGCATGAGCTGGCTTGACTGCGGTGGTCTACAGTGCATTCAGATTATCTCAATCTGAAATAGCCCCTTCTTTTTCAAGTGCCTCTCCATTACTGAAGGTTAGCAGTCAGTTTCTTGAACCTCTCCTTGTCCATGGCTAGTCAGAATAGTTCTTCAACCGTGTTTATTCCGGTCCACTCCCGTATATTGCGATCCCATGACTTTCTTCTCCTTCCTACACCTCTTTTTCCAGCTATTTTCCCCATCATGATGGTTCTCAGCAGATGGTACCTATCATGTCTTAGAATACGACCTAGGTACGACACTTTACGTTGCTTGATGGTCTTAACTAACTCTGTGCTCCTTTGCATTCGGGCTAGGACCTCAGTGTTAGACATCTTATCGTATGCCTAAACATTAATAAATTGGACCACATGTTATTCCCTGTTTGGATACAGAAATAAGGCATCCAGACTTGGCTGACCTAATAAATAACTTATGTATGCGAAATCAACACGCATTATTGATGTAATGTGCCACACTTTTCAACACATGTTATGTGATAAACAGACTGAAGCGCGATAATGTACGCGCTAATCTATTTATAAATTGTCACATGTTACCAATGAGGCCAATATGCAAAACAACTCCCACGGCCTCATGACGCCCTGGTACATCAAATTGTTGTTGTTAATTGCCTTATTGTTTTGTTTGTCTGTCTAGTTTTTTATCGATATGACCTAATTGAAATTAATAAACAATGATACTTTCAAGCCTTCGTTCCTAAAAGGTAGACAAATATTATAATACTAGCATTGCGCGCGGCTCCGCCCGCATGGAAAAGTTTTTCCGGGATACAAAGTAGCCTATAGCACTCAGGAGTAATGTAGCTTCCAATTAGTGAAAGAATTTTCAAAATCGGTCCAGTAGTTTCTGAGATTAGCGCGTTCAAACAAACAAACTCTTCAGCTTTATAATATTGTAGTATAGATTAAGAAGCTACAAATGGTCATCAGAAGACTTAGAATAGAGGACGAGCCTACTATGTCGAGGACAAATATAATCAGGGGAAAAAAATAATTGTATACGTATGTGTTTCTAAATGAAAACTTATATAAAGGACATTTGACTTTCATAAAACTAATATTGATGAAGTTCACATAATAGAATAATCATAAAAAGGAATAATCAAGAATTACTTAAAGAAATAAACTTAATAGCCACGAACAAGAATCAAATTCAAAAGTAAGAAAGTTGTAAAAATAATTTATTTCAAAAGTTTATTGCGCTCTACATTTTGATTTCTGATTCGAAGATATATCATACGGGGCCCATGTTCTGCAGTGGACTTCCTGTGGCTGATAATGATGATATACGAAATCCTCAGTTGCATTGCTTAGTTAAAGAAAGAAACAAAATAGACGTATGTAATTTTTTTTCATCTCGGTAATTTGCTTCCATGGGATTTCTAATCTGATTATTTAAGTGGATGGCGCTGGCGACGTGCATTGCTTAGTTAAAGAAAGAAACAAAGTAGACGTACCTACCTAGATGGACCACATGACAAATGACCCACTAATTTGAGAATGAATTAGAAACAGCTAAACGGATTTTGATGAAATTTAGCACACGGGTCGGTCATGTCTTTTTTTTCATCTTTTTTTTTTATGAAACTGATTGACGAGACCAGCATGCCGTTCGCCTGATGGTAAGCGATGCGACCACCCATAAACAGTAGCAACACCATCCAGCACTTTGAGTAACAAAGTACTCTGTGGTATTCCACTGCGCTCGACATCCTGAGATATAAGATGTTAAGTCTCACTATGTCCTGTAGTTACACTGGCTACAATGTCCTTCAAACCGAAACACAACAGTGCATGCACACTGCTGCTTGGTGGTAGAAATAGACATTGCGGTGGTACCCACCCAGACGGTCTCTTACATATAAGAGACCTACCACCAGTAAATCTTCTCGGCAATTTGCTCCCATTGGAAATAATGGATATTTTTAATCTGCATGTAAAGTGGATGGCGCTGGAGACGTATTGCGATTTAGGGACTTGTGTAGCGCGAAAGGTTTTTCACACGGACGAAACCGCGAGCAACACCTAGTATTTTATATTTTTAAGGATACAGCGTAAAACATTTTAGGCAGTTGCACAATAATCATGCTCCGTTGTTATTAAAGGCATGGTCGGGCGCACGCATGATTGCATTTTGTAGAGGTCTCGTACGCTCTGGCGCGCATGCGTCAGTCGTCACTTAGCTTTCCACATCATGCAAATTACATAGCCAATCTTCACACGATAGATACTTAACATTGAAGACCGGAGCTACTGGTACGCATCAAACAGGATGTAGATTCAATCTATCTTTAAACTTCGGGAATGCCTATATAATTTAGTACGCCTATACATCCCATTATATGAAGAGTAAATAAATAAAGTTTTGACTTTAAGACTGACTTTTGAAGATGTATCTCCTAACATGAAGAGATTATCAGTAAGAGCAGTGCCACATAAATTGTGCATTAAATAAATTATAAAAGCAATATAAGTAAGTGGTTTGAAATGTAGAGTTGACTGCCTCGCTGGTGTGGTTGTATTACGGTATGACTGCAATGTTGAGGTCTTGGGTTCGATTTCCGGGTCGGGCAAAGTGATATTGGTTTTTTCAAATTCAATATCAGCCCGGAGTATGGAATTTGTGCCCAATATGGTGATAGGCTCGCCCCCTATCACATCATGGGACGGAATACGCACGGTGAAAAGTGGGTGCACTAGTTACGCCATTGCCAACCCCATCAGGGATAACAAGTGTGTGTGTATGAAATGTAGAGTCGTAATGCTAGCATGCCAAGCAACTATAATTACTAATAAAATGTATTTATTATGCTTGCGTCTGGCGCGATCAGGGCGCTAGCTGGTGTGTCAACGGATTTCTCGAAAACCGAGAACTGAGGTAAATCCCTTATTCATCAGCGGAAGTGTACGTACGTGTGGTATCTACTGTCATAGCCTCGTCATCAGTTAGTAGTCTCGTCAAGAATATGATATTCCTTTAATACGATAGTCTCAACTAAAGAAATCAGATTTCATGAACCTTCCAAAACTTGTATGACATGAAAAGAAAGATTCATACGTAGTAACAGTCCAAAACTTGTTAGGTTTAGGTTTTACCGCAAAGTTTGCAAACTGCACCAGATGTTAAGCTTAAGGTAATGAAAAAGGCGTTGCCTGCGACCCTCGATTGTTGCTAGATTTATGCATGTCGCACCAGATGTACCAGTTGTGAAAGATCATGGCCAAAAACTGGCTTAAAATTCTAACCAAGATACTTTTTTTTTTAAATTCACGCCTTTAATCCCCGAAGGGGTAGGCAGAGGCGCAACTTAATGCACCCACTTTTCGCCATTCTTATTCCGTCCCACGATGTGATAGGGGGCGAGCCTATCGCCATATCGGGCACAAATTCCAGACTCCGGGCTGATACTGAATAGAAAAACCCAATATCACTTTGCCCGACCCGGGGATCGAACCCGTGACTTCGGCATTGCAGTCGTACCGTAATACAACTACGCCACCGATGCAGTATAACCAAGATACGTTATAAGTATCTATTTGGATAGTACTCCCAAAACCTAGGTATTTGCAATAACTCGTATAATTTTAAAGTCCTCCGATTTAGAGATTTATTTAATTTTACTTTGCTCATAAACTACACTTAATATGAGCTTTTTAAATAAGTTAGTTATAAATGGAGGGGTATAATTTTTTTTTAATTGATCCAAGATCCATATTTTGCCCCTTTAGTATCCGTAAAGTTTGAGCCTGGTTAGATTTTAAGGCCCAGCACCCATACAAAAAGTTGACACCTCCTTTACTGGATAAATCCAAAACGCTATTGGGAACCAGCCGCTATGGCGGGATTTTGCCATAATATGTACCATTGCTATACAACCGAGCGCAAAATGTGATATTTTTAAGGACCTGGCGATCTTCAAAAAAAGACCGTATTCCCACCTAAAAGGCCGGCAACGCATCTTTATGCCCCCTGGTATTGCAGATGTTCATGGGCGGCTGTGACCACTTGCCATCAGGTGAACTGCATGCTCGTTTGCCTATATCATAAAAAAAGATTGACCCAGCTAACAGAACTTATAAAGAAGATTTTCGTAAATACCTAAAACATTTAATGGAAGCAAAACACTTAACAAAATACGAGTTTCTTGTTTACTTAACATTTAAATTGTTGGTTTTTAATATGCGTTAACGAGGTAATGTTGGATGTGTGCCAATATTATCCGAAGACCAGATAAATCTGTACTAATACTAGCTGTTGCCCACGACTCCGCCCGCGTGAAAGGGTTCTTCCGGGATAAAAGTCCCGCTTTTTATGGAAACTAAAATAAATGTAGCCTAAGTTACTCCTTATTACATCAGCTACCTGCCAATAAAAGTCCCGTCAAAATCGGTCTAGCCATTTCAGAGATTAGCCGGAACAAACAGAAAGACAGACAGACAAAAATTGTAAAAAAATATATTTTGGTGTATGTACCGTATATATATTTATATACATGTAGTAAAAAACGGTTATTTCAATATTACAAACAGACAATCCAATTTTATTTATATATATGTATATGTATAGATTATAAAGAGGAAAGATTTGTATGTAAGTATGTTTGTAACGAATAAACTCAAAACTACTGAACGGATTTCGATGAAATTTGGCACACGGGTAGATCATGTCCTGGATAACAAATAGGCTACTTTTTATCGCGGGAAAATATTTTTATCCCAGAAAATGAATCCATCCAAATCCCAGAAAGATACCAGCCCTAGACTTTACGAGCAACGAGATGCAATGTATGCAAGGTTTATTAACTTTGTCCTCCTATTAGTTCAGATTTCACTACTTGCTGATAAATGCTCCACGTCACATAAATTTACAAACCGACTATTTTTTTCTTTTTTTTTTTTTATTGCATTGAATGACGAGACGAGCATGCCGTTCGCCTGATGGTAAGCGATACGACCACCCATAAACAGTAGCAACACCATCCAGCACCTTGACTTACAAAGTACTGTGTGGCATTCCACTGCGCTCGTCATCCTGAGACATAAGATGTTAAGTCTCATTATGTACAGTAGTTATACTGGCTACAATGTCCTTCAAACCGAAACACAACAGTGCATGCACACTGTTGCTTGGCGGTAGAAATGGACATTGCGGTGGTACCCACCCAGACGGCCTCTTACATAATGAGAGACCTACCACCACTAAATGCAAAAGTCACACTATAATCTTAACACAAAATTGAACATAAGTACTATCTACAGAACCTGTAATACTAATACCATAACTGTAAAATAAATTTGTAACCTGTGAAATAGGCTCTTAACCTCTTATTTTTTGTCTGTTTCCTCTTTCTTCGTGCAAATATAGGTTAAATAGCGTCAGAAGGAAGTGAAAGCAACAAACATATCAACAAAACAGTCTCGGGACTTGCAATGGCAAATATCAAAGTATCAGTATAACTACTGGACATAGTGAGACTTAACATCTTACGTCTCAGGATGACGAGCGCAGTGGAATGCCAAACAGTACTTTGTAACTCAAGGTGCTGGATGGTGTTGCTACTTTTTATGGGTGGTCGTGTCGCTTACCATGAGGCAAACGGTATGCTCGTCTCGTTATTCTTCTTCTTCTTCTCAGTCGTACACTCCTGGCGGAGTGGTCGTGGTTATGGATCGTCTGAAAATTTGGTTGCAGCTCTAGCGAGACTTCTTCATCTCCCTCTACTTATGGCTCTGCGTGTGCATTCAGTAAGGGAACAGTTCATAGATGATTTAATGACGTCTGTCCATCTTGTGGGTATCCTGCTACGAGAACGTCGACCTTCTACTCTTCCTAGTACCAGTAATCGCTCCAAAGAGCTTTCATTTCGGATGACATACTCAAACATTGTGAAGATCCGCATGTGCACAATAGACGAAAGTCTTTGTTTGATGCGAAGCTCGTTCAGGATAGATTTGTTAGTGCGGTGAGCAGTCCATTTAATTCTTAGCATGCGCCTCCAGCATCACATTTCAAGGGCGTCAATCCTTTTGCGACATTTCTGTTTGATCGTCCATGTTTCAGCTCCATACAAGAAAATAGGAAATACTAGGCATCTCATTAAGCGGATCTTGGTGTTTTTAGTTATGCGGCGATCTTTCCATATCTTCGTGAGTCTTTCCATGGCTGATCGTGTCATGGTACACCGTCTTCTGATGTCTTCCTCGAAACTACCAGTATTTGTGATTGTGGATCCCAGATAGATGTACCTCTGGACAACTTCGCAATTGGCTATTACGCCTAAGTCAGGTCGATTATTATTCTTACGATCCACTATCAGCATTTTAGTTTTATCGCGATTTATGGTAAGGCCAAAGTTGGAGCTGGTCGTTTCCAGAAGCGAAAGGATCGTTATACGATGCAATAAAAAAAAAAACAATAAATAAAAAAAAACAATCTTTAAAACGCAGGGCAAGTAATTTCAATGTTATAGCAAAACGTCTGCGAACCTTCTGTAGTAACATTCTGTTAGGTATGTTATTGAAAACACCTGCAAACAAACCGCTGTATCCTCTGATGTACACATACACTCACGACCTTTATCCCCGAAGCGGTAGGCAGAGGCGCAACTAGTGCACCCACCTTTCGCCAAGCGTATTCAGTCTCATGATGTGATAGGGGGAGAGCCTATCGAGCACAAATTCCAGACTTCGGGCTGATACTGAGTAGAAAACCCAATATCACTTTGCCCGACCCGGGGATCGAACCCGAAACCTCAGCATTGCAGTCGTTACCGTAATACAACTACGCCACCGAGGCAGTCCTCTGATCTGAAGTAATAACGCACACACAACACGCCTTTATCCCCGAAGGGGTAGGCAGAGGTGTAAACCAGGACGTCCACATTTTGATTCATGTATATTACATGGTATCAAGGGCGAGCCTATCGCTATATCGTAAGTAATCTCTACCGCCCCTAAACGCTCATAATACTCAATATAACAATCATGCTCTACCGGTATTAAAGAAAAAGAAAATGGGAATGTAAAGGAGTCGATTTGGTCTGTGTGAACCTCAGTCACTGTGTATTGTTTATTAATTTTCGTTCGCTTAGTGGTGAAGAAAACATCGCGAGGAAACCTGCACATTTGAGAATTCTCCATAAGATTTTCATGGGTATGTAAATTCTGCCAACCCGCACTAGGCCAGCGTGGTGGACTAAGGCCATAACCCTGTCAGTAGTAGGGGTCCGTGCTCAGCAGTGGACAGTATATAATACAGGGTTGGAATTATTACCTATATTATTATTATAAACCTCACTCATCACAAACAAATAGAACATTTTACAAAAGTTCCTAGAAATAAATTACCTTCCCCGTAATGCACTGGAATTTTCTCCCCCAGCTGATCACGTCACGATGCGCAGCCAATTGTTCCGCGTGCCTTGGATTGGTTAATGGACATTAAATTGTACGTAATTGGCGTCTCGTTTAGCTTTTGTTTGTCCACCATTTCTGGGTTATGATTGTCGGAAAATAGTTGCTCGTGGGGGAGCAAGGTCATATTGAAATGCTAATGTCAGAGAGATAGTTTATATTTATTAAAGGACATGTCCAAAAACGGGCCTAAAATTTTAACCAAGACAGTTTATATGTATGGATAGAACTCCTAAAAACTAGCCTTTTACAATAAATCGTTTAATTTTAAAGACCTCCGATTTTGTGATTTATGTAATTTTATTTTGCTTAAAAACTACACTTAATATGAACGTTTTTAGAAAAGTTAGTCATAAATGGAGAGGTCTAAAAATATTATTTTAACGGATCCAAGATCCATATTTTGCCCCTTTAATATCCCTAAAGTTTGAGCCTGGTTAGATTTTGAGGCCCAGCACCCATACAAAAAGCTGATATCTCCTTTGCGAATTTTTGTCGAGATAGAAGTAAACGACGGAACAGTTGAATAGATTTGAATAAGGTACAGTCAGAAAAGTGTATGCTATACCTTAAGGTTCTAAATAAGTCGCTTGCGCGTCGTCTATTAGATACATGCAACTTAAAACTAAAGTAGACATTAAGAGTTGTCTGCTGTTTCCTTTGTACATCTCCGAAACGATCGCACCTGCTTGGTAAAATATGAAAAATGGACGTTTTATCTTAAGAAAGAGTAATAAGCACCTAATTGGGTGATTGTACATTGATAGATAATGTTGATGACGAAGGTCCACCGCGGGTTTTGATTGGCATGCCGGTGCACATAGAGTTAGAGACTCGGCCCAATGCTCGCTCGGATGATGCTATACTCCCGAGTATCGACATTGGGTCGTAAGACCGGTGAAACCAACAAAACCGTTCAACTCACCCCCCAGTGATGGTACCGATTACGCGTTTCTCGGCGTGAAAAATGGTCCTATAAATGCTATTGTACGAAATTAAGTGTCTAAATTCTATATAGAACTGACAATATTATAATTTTTAATAGTTAAATCGTATTTGTGGGATTTTGCTTTCATTTATGTCGAGTCAACTGCCTCCTATCAACCCACGCCTATAAGATGCAAACCACCACCAACGTAGTGTCTCATGTAATCTAATTTGGTAATCCTCCCTTATACAGGATTACATACATTCCATACAACATTATAGATATGGACGTGCGTCTGCGGCAGTCACTGACGTCACACCATGACGCACGCGCATTATCGATTATGCGAATATAATCCTTGCCCTAATCGAAGTTACCTTTATCAGTTCTGCAGACTTGGCAAAATGATAGAGGCCCACTGTAGACAATTGATTACAGAATGAATTGTCCGGCTTGATTAGGGTACCTTTGGCCCAGAAAATCGATTTGATGTTACGTTTCGTAATATCATCATCATCAGCTACACACATCCACTGCTGAACATAGCCCTTCCCTAAAGATTTCCAGACGGGCCTGTCAAAAGCGTCCAGTGTGTTCCTGCGACCTTTATCAAGTCGTCTGTCCACCTTGCAGGTGGACGGCTGACTCTGCGCTTGCCGGTACGTGGCCTCCACTCCAGAACTTTTTTGCCCCATCTGCCGTCAGTTCTTCGAACTATGTGCTCTGCCCACTGCCACTTCAGCTTGCTAATCCGCTGGGCTATGTCAGTGACTTTCGTTCTTCTACGGATCACCTCATTTCTGATTCGATCGCAAATCCGTTTCGTATAGCAAATCCGAATGTCCAAATACTTCATCTTTTCGTTCAGTCAAATGCACATCAACAATTTTTCAGAAATTGTGAATGTTTATGGTCAGTACTGCCTCGGTGGCGTAGTTGTATTACGGTACGACTGCAATGCTTAGGTCTGAGATTCGATTCCCGGGTCGGGCAAAATGATATTGTATTTTTCTATTCAGTATCAGCCCGGAGTCTGGAATTTGTGCCCGATATGGTGATAGGCTCGCCCCCTATCACATCATGGGATGGAATACTTTAACTTTTTAGGAGACTTCCTTGAACTTATAACACGACTCTTGTTATTTCGGGAGTTAAAATTATCATCATCTATAATTACCTATTATAGGTGCGTTGCCAATATTATAATAGGAATAGGAACTGGTAAAGGGGAGGTAAGTTCTTCGACCTCTCGGTCGGTCATATTACAATCGTGATTCATAATAATATTTTTTTTTTTTGGCATTTGTGTTCACATTTTGCCAATGTCAAGTTTGGTTTGTATATTTTATTATCTGTAGTATGTCGAAGTAAAGCAGTGGCTACCTTACCAAGACTTTATCGAGGAGTTTTGGCGGCAACAGAAAAAACATTTGATTAGCACAATTATTTCAATTCACTTCATTTGAGCTCTTTAATAGAACTATATTGGATAACATACCACCATAATTATGCAATATAACACTAAGTATCACCAAAATAATGAATTAAAACAAGAGCACCTCATGACACTTCCAAGTTCCCGCCAAAACTCGGGAGGTAAGTTCTTCGGCCTCTCGGTCGGTTATATTACAATCGTGATTCATAATAATAATATTTTCTATGCGTGAATGAAGGCTCAACACAGCTGGTTTTTTTTTTTTTTTTGTTATGGACATTACGGTCAGTAGCCTGACGCGAGTCGGCTTTTCTGACCACACCGGACTTTCGGGCGAACGCTTTAGACGCTCCAACCCTTTATATTTAAACGACCACGCTGAGGGCACCCCCTAAGTGGGGTACGAGCCTCGGCTCAGGGCAGTCGTTGGAAGATGATTGAGACATCAGCGATTAGGGGATTTTAGCGGTGTAATACACCAATCTATCCATTGTTTTCATCGGCACGCGGGCCGGAACTGCTAACTGGGTCGGGACATCGGGGGACACGGCGAGGTCCTCGACGGCGAGGACGGTACAGCGGTCTTGAGGAGTGTGAGAGTTTCAATAACTCGTGCTTTCTTTGGATGGCCAGAGTGATGGCATCATCTGGATCGGTCAGGACTGAACGGGGACGTCTCCATTTCACGCGGTCAAATGGAGTAAGTGTTAAAACAGGCCAGCATCTTAGAGGTAATATTGGGGACAAAGATGCCCCAGGTGAAAACTGAATTATTTCTCTTGCTATGTGTATCAATAGTGTTAAATAACAATTACTTGATATTTGATAAGTAGTTTCAATTATTACATATTTTTCGTTATTTTTGTCACACCCGAAGTAATTTTGACACTAAAACAATTTGTACCTTATGCATGGGAATACTTTTATTTTTAATCCAAATAAATAAATAAATTATGCTAGGCCTTTTATCGTACAGCGTTTGAAGCGTCGGAGAAGGTGGTGGTTGCCTCCATATTATTATTATATAATTTTATTTTTTAAATATTAACGCTCCCCTTATAAACCTAAATCCTTCTCATCATGGTACCAGTGAAGCCACGTCACTTCAAGTTGAGAGGCCGTAGCCAAAACAACGAGGCCGTGCGTGGAATAACGATTGCGATCGATAAACAATAATGTACCAGGAGTACATAACATACGTAGCAGTATAGGAAATTAATAACATACTACCGTCATGCTTGGATGGGATTTCTGAATATTATAATTTCGTATGACCAGTAAATGCTAGTTTGTTTTTATATAATTCAAATTTTTAAATGGATTATTGTTACTTTGGGTTTTGAACTTAGAACCTTGAAAATTAAATAATACATTATAAATATTTATGAAAATAAATAAAAACTACTATTTTACAACAATTGTCATCGGTTTCCGTGGTGTAGCGGTTATCACATCTGCCTAACACGCAGAAGGCCCCCGGTTCGATCCCGGGCGGAAACAATATTTTTGAAATTGGTTTTTGTCGTAACAGTGTTTATAATCATTTTAGTTTTTTTCAGTAATCCGAACTTTTCACGTATATTATAATTTTCATGTTGCTGTATTTTTAATATTTCATATTACTTATTAAGATCTTTTTTTGCCGAGATAATAGATAGGACTAAAATAAATAAATTAATGGATGCCTCATTCTTTATTATTAACCGACTTCTTTTGATTTAAGAATTACAGTGAAAAAATTTATTGTGAGAAAATTATATATATGTAGACTAGCGCCACCTGTTGTGGAATAGCTATACCTCACAGTGTAATACTATTACAAGCCTAGTATAGATACACGTGTTGTACAATAGATGTCGTTAGTAACAGTATCTAGTACATTTCTATGATAAACAATACTTAATATTATGATAATATTGAACACATAATTACTGAAACCACTTTTTATTTTTTAGGCATTGAAAATTAATATACTCAATATTAGCGAAAGAAAAAATATTGACACAAATACCTTAGAATATCATTGCAGTATATTAAATTATTTTATTACACGAAATATTCGTAAAGCCTAAAATGGAATATTTAAATTAACGCCATCTAGTAAAATTACATATAAACTTATATGGATACATTTTTAAAAGAAGGTAGTAATGACTAATGGTAAATACTTCAAGACACCCTGAGCTCTTTATGCATGGAACCGTCAACACACACACACACACACACACACACACTCACGCCCTTTTGTGCCCGAAGGGGTTAGCAGAGGCGCAACTAGTGCACCCACTATTCGCCGTGCGTATTCCGTCCCATGATGTTATAGGGGGCAACGGACTAAGTTTTTTCAATTTTGTATAATTTCATAATGCAGGTAGTTATGCTTTTACATACTTTTTTCAACAACAGTGAGACTCAGTCCGCCCCGAGACCATGGAGGCTGCAATCTTCGGAACACTGGGAGTCAAAATTAAACAAACATCGCGATAAAATCCACAAACTTATTTTATAGGTGGTAATATTTTTTAAAATTTTACGAAATAAATGTTAATAAAAACAAAAAATTGACTTTTTATTTTAGGTCATAATGTTAGATTTTGGGACAGACTAAAAATTTTGAGAGTGACTATAATGTTGTCTGACAATTGTAGAACACAATATAATTTGATTATAATGTCTGACTGCCTCGGTGGCGTAGTTGTATTACGGTACGACTACAATGCTGGTGTCTCGGGTTCGATCCCCGGGTCAGGCAGAATGATACTGGGTTTTTCTAATCAGTATCAGCCCGGAGTCTGGAATTTGGGCCCGATATGGCGGTAGGCTCCCATCATCACATGGGACGGAATACGCACGGCGAAAAGTGGGTGCACTATTTGCGCCTCTGTCTACCCCTTCTGGGATAAAAGGCGTGAATGTGTGTGTGTGTAATGTGGTAAGCGCCAGAAGGGATTTTCGACCAATGGTGACTGCACTGTGTTTCTCAGCCTCAGTCATGAGATATTAAGTCCTATTGGCTAGTACATTGGATAAATATGTTTTACCAAAACCCCTAATTGTTGCACATTCCTGGCAGCAGAAATAGACAATATAGTACCTATCTAGATACTGTTGAGTGTCATATATGGTTTAAGACATTTATTGCACCACAAGAATTACATTCACTTACTTAGAGAAATACAATATAATTACTTACTGTCAGAAACAATAATATAATGCGTGTACGAGAAGTCGTTGGTGCTAAATACGTTATATTTTGTAGAAACTTGTAATATACACTTTAATTCAATCTTATTTATAAAATAGTTATATTATCTAAATACTCTTCTTCTTCTAGTGCCTCTTCAATGTTGAAGGTTGGCCGTCAGCTTCTTGTATTCCTCCTTGTCACTGGCCAGGCGGAATAGTTGTTCAACGGAGGTGATACCGGTCCACTCCCGGATGTTTCTAAGCCACGATTTTTTCCTTCGTCCAGCGCGTCTCTTCCCCTCTACCATATCATATCCATATCTAAATATACGAAAGGGCTATCTACCTATATAGGCTTATGCACTAACATTATCAGTCGAACTGGTTTTTCAGGAAAAAAAACAACGCACCGAGATCAGTGTACGATAAAAATTGCAACAAACGATAACATGCATTATTGCATCGGTTAGTGAACTCGGAGCCTTCGCATCCTGGTACTTTTCCGTTTTTAAATAGATAATATTCATGATATCATAGATTTGTAAGAAAAATATATGATGAGTACTTTCTCGAAATTTTGCCCACGCTTTTATCGAATATTAAGCTATCTAAAATTAAACGGTGTTCGTCTGTGTAAGCAATTGATAATATATTTGATGCTCCTTGTAAATTTTAAGGGTAAACGAAAACATCGCGAAGAAAATTATATACTTAAAAGTTCCTACATTATAATTTGGAAGGTATGAGAAGCCTGCCAAACTGCAGTAAACTATCGTGGTGGACTAAGGACTAAATCGTTTTAGTAATATCGGCCTGCCTCTGTGGTACGATAGAATATAATATCGGGATGGTATAATAATAATATAACAATACCAGCCCTATATTATATTCTATCGTACCACAGAGGCAGGGCGATATTACTAAAACGATTTAGTCCTTAGTCCACCACGCTAGCTTAGTTCGGGTTGGCAGACTTCACATACACCACGAAATTGTTTTTGGAGAATTCTCAGACTGGAAACATTATTACTATATTTTGATGCCCTCCGACCGCCAAAATATCTGACTGTGCAAATGACTTCGACGAATAAGGCAATGTTTTAATAATATCAAAATATTATTTGATACACGTCTACATTTATTTATCTTGATTTTATTAAAATTAATTTTCATCCCACGCTGACCGCGATTTGAGTAAATTAATTATAATTGCAACTTGAACATAGCGTACCATCACGCTTTGTTCTCTTTTCAGGTGTAAGTAGAGAATTACCGTTCCCACGTTTTTCTATGTTAGGTCTCATAAAATGATAATAGGGAGAGCTTATTGTGATCTACTGGGCACAAATACATACTGATACTGAGCAGAAAAATTTAATATTTTACCCGACTCGGGGATAGAACCCGTGACCTCAATATGGTAGTCGTATTGGAATATAATTACAGTTCTGCTAGGTTACCGAGAAATATTCTTGGAATTAGTAATATGAAAAAATCTTTATAAAATCGGATTTTACAGATACACAATACAGATTTCGGTTTCAGCGACCTTTTTTAACTACAATTACAACTATATTTATGAAAGCAGTGCTGCGAGCTTATTTGAATTTTTAATATGAAGAATGTGTATAAAAATTTTATCCAATTTTACTTGGGAATTTTTATTAGGTCCCAGTCATTGATATAATATAAAAAAACCCTATACAATGGTCCCAATACTAATTTATTTTGCAAAAGCTGTCTTCCAGTTTGAATCCGATAAATACATTAATATTGGCTAAAATCTGTGTAAATTATTCACGAATTGTAAAAATCCGTATAAATTCAGAAAGAAATAAATACAATTAAACTTATTTGCAGCTCCGTTCAGGAAGTTGGTGGTGTGATACTCCCGTACCTCGGAAAGTACGTAAAATAAAAAAAAAATAAAATAGTTTATTCATCACGTAGGCGAACATAATTGCACTTATGATAAGTCAAGATACATTCAATTAATAATAATAATTATTACAAAAAGTCACTTATATAACTACAGACATTTTTATAGGGAGTAAAATCAATGAAAAATAAATAATGAAGCCAAGCTCGGGCTGGCAGGAAAGAGAAGATAAAAATAAAATAAAAAAAAGAAAATCATTTTTATAATAATAAAATAATGGAAGGAACGCGTCGCGATCCTCACCGGTGAGGATGCCCTACTACAGGCCCTAACCTAGCTAACCTACCAGCCTTTCACTAGCTACCTAAGCGATGACTACCCGAAGAAGAAAGGCAGAAAGAAACTCCGGGCTTACTTTTTTGTCATCATTTGTCCGTAAAGCCGTTGGTCCTGTGCCTGATCTTTCTCCGGTCATGTCGGATTACCGTCTCACCGGACTATGAGAGTGAAAGAATAGCGAGTGCACCTGTGTATCGCGCACACACTTGTGGACTATAATATATCCTGCGTATCCGGCTGATCTCCGTTGAGATTGGCTGCCGTGGCTGTAATTCAATTGGGAGGGATTTATAAATATAGATAAATTGCAGTATATAACTATGCCACTGAGGCTGACAAGTGTGATAATTAAGTATTCTTCATCGCCGATCATCATCCACATTACAAAATATAACAATTTGTTTCAGAAACGTCACCGAGTTGCGGGGATTTCTGGGAATTGAATGACAGGACGTATTGAGACGATCATGCTCACCTGATAATACGACCGCCCGTAAACAGCACGAAAACCATACAGAACTTTGAATACTCATTCCTTACGTCTACGCGAATGTTAGACATTGAAATTAAACTATTATAACGGATTTTATAGCGGTTTTTTATTTTATTTTCTCTCTACGTTTCGAAGGCTTTGCAGCACTTCGTGGTCACGGGGCGGATTAAGGTGTAGGTAGGTGGTTCGAAAAGTTAGTGTTACAAATTGAAGGTAGATTTTAATAAAATCCGTTATAATAGTTTAATTTCAAAGAAATTTGAATGACAAAGTACTGCGTGGTACTCCACTGCGCCCGTCAGCGTGAGACATAAGATGTACCCAATATTTGGTACCCAATATGGAGAGAGGCTCTTCCCCTATCCCATAGAAGTATGACGGCAAAATATCTGGACTATTGCTATGCCTACTCCATCAATAAAAGAAATAATGTACGCCCAAGATACAAAAGAAAGAAAACTTAATTTTTTTGCCTCATTCTTCCGTATAAAATAAATAGAACATAATCTAGATAGTAACTTGATATAATTTCATGACATCGACCGATACACCGGCCGATCACCCGGTGAGTGATCGAAGTGCATCCACCTGCGTTAAAACGTGTGTTTAGCATGTAGTTGTATTACGGTACGACTGCATTGCTGACGTCTCGGGTTCGAGCCCCGGGACGGGCAAAGTGATATTGGGGTTATCTAATCAGTATCAGTCCGGAGTCTGGAATTTATGCCCGATATGAGTATAGGCTCATCCCTATCATATGAGACGGAAAACACATGGCGAAAAGTGGGTGCTCTAGTTGTCCTTCTGCTTACCCCTTCAGGAATATATTGCGTGTATGACGTGTGCGTGAGAAATGAGCCACCTAATGGTAAAACATATACAGGTTGTATTTATGAGAAGCGGAAGTAACGCCAGATACATTCACCGCTGTAGCAAAAGAAAACATTCTTAGGAGACCGTCTATCATGAGATGTTAAGAACTGCATTCACATTTTTTCAAAACTGTGTACAGTCAGAGACTATTCCGCCCTCACACCCGCCACTACAACTCCTGTAAGCCAGGATCCAGGAACACTAATATGTCTTTAACCCTCAACGAAATTAATCAAATAGAAAGATAGGGAGGAGTTTTCGTGTACAATCAGCATGAAAATGGGAAATTTACACAAAAACTTTTTCATACCAATAGATCCTGTTGCTTATAACGATCAAAGGACTATATGGGACCATCCGAGGTTTGAGGACTTTTTAGGTAAGAAATCGAAAAATAACTTTCTTTATACATTTTGTTGTAAATGCGACTCCAATTTGCTTTTTAAAACATTACACAAGCCACAAGGAAATAGGCTGAGTGTCAGATATACAATTTATTTTATGACTTTTATAACGTATAATTACATAGGCTTCAATATGCTTCTAGACATAACAGTGCAATTTACTGCTTGGTGGTAGAAATAGACTATGCTAACAGACGGACACGCCCAGACCTGCAGTAGAATCATATTAAGGTGACATAAGTTCAGGAAGAAATTACAATGGCTCAGTTCTTCTCATTTTGCACGCTCTTGCGTAAAACTGGTTGCAATTTTAAGATTTATGTACAGCGTGTGCGAATTTTGTATTGCAATAAATGTAATATTAATAATTATTATTATAAGTGGACTGTATATTGTGATGTTGTGGTTTGAATCCCAATAGTGTGGTATGGATGTTTGTTATTCTTTCACGCAAAAACTACTGAACGTATTTCGATGAAATTTGGCACACGAGTAGATTATGTCTTCGATTAACACATAGGCTTCTTTTTATTCCGGGAACATATAAAGCGAGACTTTAATCCCGGGAAAACTCATTCACGCGGGCGGAGCCGCGGGCAAAAGCTAGTAAATAATAATTTTAATTTAATTTGTTTTAACACCTATGATGCAATAATATTATGTTAATGTATTTTTAAAAGTACATGTCCAAAAACTGGCTTAAAATTCTAACCAAGATACTTTATATATTTTGATAGTACTCCCAAAAATTAGGCTTTTGCAAAAAAACGTATAATTGTAAAGTCCCCGATTTTGAGATTTATGTAATGTTATTTTGCTTAAAAACCACACTTAAAATGATCGTTTTAAAAAGTGAGTCATAAATGAAGGGTAGGCCCCTTCATAAAATATTTTTTTAACGGATCCAAGATCTATATTTTTTCCATTTTAATATCCATAAAGATTAAGCCTGGTTAGATTTTGAGGCCCAGCACCCATACAAAAAGCGGACATCTCCTTTAACGTAACGTTATTAAAGATATTGAAAATTCCGTACGTATATGAAATTACAGAATATTATGAAATACAGTACCAATATTGAATTAGAAATTTCGTATATTGTAGTGCTGTGGTAGGCTATAAAGAAAATTCTTTGAGTATTAGCAAAGGTTTCCCAAGTTAATCGAATTTGGTTTTCGTACATTGTAAATTCTTATAACCATAGAAAATTATATTCGAAAATACGCGTATCTTCAATCTTTTTAACTGGTACAGTGAATAACAAATAAGTATAATTTAGATTAGACTGCCTCGGTGGCGTAGTTGTATTACGGTACCTACGACTGCAATGCTGAGGTCTCGGGTTCGATCCCCGGGTCGGGCAGAGTTATATTGGCTTTTTCTACTCAGTATCAGACCGGAGTCTGGAATTTGGGCTCGATATGACGATTTATTATATTATTATTAGGGCGATAGGCTCGCCCCCTATCACATCATGGGACGGAATACGCGCGGCGAAAAGTGGGTGCACTAGTTGCGCCTCTGCTTACCCCTTCGGGGATAAAAGGCGTGAGTATGCGCGTGTATGCGTATAATTTAAATCATGCAATGCAATCAGCCCTGTATTATATACTGCCTACTGCTGAGCACAGGCCTCCTCTACTACTGAGAAGAGCTAGGCCTTAGTCCACCACGCTACTCATCATTACTAATAATAAATAAATAAACAAAGAATACTAATAATATTACTTGCTATATAATCTTCTATAAATCACTAATTTACAAAAAAAAATACTCAAAATACGATTCCAAAATGTGAAACTACATTATTTCGCCGCACCCTGTATTCAGTGCCGTTCCGGTCTACTTGCCCAGTTGCCAGACAGTTGCGGTGGGTTATGTAACGCCCTGTAGCAACTTATAATATTTTATTGCATCTAGCGACAACAAAATAGTTCATTTTATTAATGTGGCCCATTTGATGTAGCTTGCTCATGGTTTAGCGTCGATCTTTTTATGGAATTAAAGTCCGAAAGGAAAAAATCATTTATTCGGTCAAAAAGTTGCCTATACCATCTCACAGAGTACCTCGGTGGCGTAGTTGTATTACGGTACGACAGCAATTCTGAGGTCTCGGCTTCGATCCCCTGGTCGCGCAGTGAAATGAAATGAAATAATTTATTCGAACCCATAAAATGTTACACATTATTTAGATTCCGTCAATATTAACTCTACCACCAGTTCGGAAAGCAGTTCTCACTAGAGAAGGACGGGCAAGAAACTCTGTGTCTCTCTCAGTGATATTGGGATTTTCTACTCAGTATCAGAGTCTCGAATTTGTGCCCGATATGGCGAAAGGCTCTCGCGCCCTATCTCATCATGGGTCAGAATACGCACGGCGAAAAGTGAGTGCACTGGCTGCGCCTCTGCCCACCCCTTCGGGGATAAAGGGCGTGAGTTTGTGTGTATGTGTGTGTATATCATCTTATAGTTCATAAAGTATATCCAATTAAATAATCTTGTCGGTCAGTTATTCCCTTGCTATTTTTAACATGGATTATAATCAACACACTCTCGCATCCTTATCCTTCCTTATCTATACTAATACATAAAGCTGAAGAGTTTGTTTGTTTGTTTGATCGCGCTAATCTCAGAAACTACTGGACCGATATTGAAAATTCTTTCACTAATAGGAAGCTACATTACTCCTGAGTGCTATGTGATACTTTTTATTCCAGAAAACTTTTCCACGCGGGCGGTACCGCGCGCAATGCTAGTATAGCATAAAACAAAGTCGCCCACCACATCTGTACGCGATAAACTCAAAAACTACCGGACGGATGTCAATGAAAGGTATAGAAATAGTTTGAGACCCTGGGAAGGTTTTAGACTACTTTTTATCCCGGAAAATATTTATAGGCATAAATGGCGTAAGTATAATATGTTGTATGTATATACACTGGTGGTAGGTCTCTCATATGTAAGAGTCCGTCTGGGTGGGTACCACCGCAATGTCTATTTCTACCGCCAAGCAGCAGTGTGCATGCACTGTTATGTTTCGGTTTGAAGGACATTGTAGCCAGTGTCACTACAGGATATAGTGAGATTTAACATCTTATGTCTCAGGATGACGAGCGCAGTGGAATGCCACACAGTACTTTGTAAGTCAAGATGCTGGATGGTGTTGCTACTGTTTATGGGTGGTCGTATCGCTTACCATCAGGCGAACGGCATGCTCGTCTCGTCATTCAATGCCATAAAAAAACACTGTCTTTTAGTGTTATAACTATGTTTCCCATGTATTTCATGTACAGTTAACCACAAACGTAGCTGATCAAATTAGAGTTTTCAAATCGCCTTTACACGTTAAGCTTAATTGAAGACACATTTTTTTCTTAGTGTGAGGTAAACTAAATGACTTATATTTTATTTTTGTAAAGGAAAAATAAAGGACATGTCCATTACGGGCTTAAAATTCTAACCAAGATACTTTATATAATATATATTTGGATAGTACTCCCAAAAACTAGGCCTTTGCAAATAAATCGTATAATTTTAAGGTCCTCCGATGTTGAAATTTATCTAATTTTATTTTGCTTAAAAACTACACTTAATATGAACGTTTTTAAGAGTTAATCCTTGGACGCCCGCGGTGGACACCGGTGTCCATTTATATAAGGAAATTAGCTTATAGCTATATATAAGCGGGCGTTGACTGGTTAATTATAAATGGAGGGGTCTAAAAATATTTTTTTAATGAATCCAAGATTCATATTTTTGCCCCTTTAATGTCCATAAAGTTTGAGCGTGGTTGAATATTGGGGCCCACCACCTATACAAAAAGTGGACATGTCCTTTGGTAAGCGCATAGATATAACCATACTACACCATACACCACCATGCTGCTGAGCACGGGCCTCCTCTACAACTGAGAGGGTTTAAGCCTTAGTCCACCACACTGGCCTAGTGCGGGTTGGTAGACATAGATATAACATTAGAGGCAATTTGAAGATTTTAATTTGTTTAGCTATTTATATATATATTTTTTTTTTTTTTTTTTTTTTTTTTTTTATTGCATTGGATGACGAGACGAGCATGCCGTTCGCCTGATGGTAAGCGATACGACCACCCATAAACAGTAGCAACACCATCCAGCACCTTGAATTACAAAGTACTGTGTGGCATTCCACTGCGCTCGTCATCCTGAGACATAAGATGTTAAGTCCCATTATGTCCGGTAGTTATACTGGCTACAATGTCCTTCAAACCGAAACACAACAGTGCATGCACACTGTTGCTTGGCGGTAGAAATAGACATTGCGGTGGTACCCACCCAGACGGCCTCTTACATAATGAGAGACCTACCACCAGTTATATGGCTGACTGTACTTATTCAATCCCATGGTATTTAAATGCAGGTGTGAATGAGTAATATTTAAAAGAAAGCGTCTTCGACAAAATCATTGTGAGTGTTCTCGGAACGGCTTTGTGTGGTGGTCGGTTTGCGCTGACCCCAGGAATGTGCTGACCTGACTACTGTTTGTTCTAAAAACGTTAATATTGTTTTTTTCCTTGGAATTGTTTTGGTGTGGTAGATATTGGTCCGATTCTGATGTTTTTGATGGTAGAATGTTTTTATATGATCACCGTAAACAAGGTTTCTGTATATGTCTATGTTACTATGATCGCACAAAAGAGATTCATTAGCCGCTTAGAAATGCTGAAATTATACTTTTATTTAGAATAGGCTACGTCCCGGGAACAAAGGTCTCCGGTTTCAACAAAGGACATGTCCAAAAACGGAAAGTCCTCCGATTTAAAGATTTGTGTAATTTTATTATGCTTAAAAAATATATTATTATGAATGTTCTTAAAAAGTTAGTTATAAATGGAGGGATTTAAAAATATTTTGTTAATGGATCCAAGATCCATATTTTAGCCCCTTTAATATCCATAATGTTTGAGCCTGGTTAGATTTTGAGGCCCAGCACCCATACAAAAAGCAACATCTGCTTTGTATGTAACATGCGCTTTTGGTTAACAGACGTGTCATAAAAAGGTCCTCATATAAGGCACCCAAGACACCGCTGTCACTCCTAGGCCGCGGCCTATATTGACACATCTACACAGCAGCCTCGTAGCTTTGTTTTATGTACAGTCAGCAGCATAAATATCTGTACAAAATCAAAATTTCAAATAACTCATATACTCTTTAAGTTAAACTGAAATATTTTTTTCTTCGTTTGAAGTGAAGTAAATACCTTTTATTTTATTTTTGCGAAGAGAAAAAAAAGATTAGTAAGAACACAAAAGTATGTAGGCAATTTGAAATTTTGAATTTGTTCATCTACTTATGTTGCTGACTTTACATTTTTATGGTCTTGATCAGTGTATTCTGATTCCTTGGCTTAGTAACGTATAATATTATCTGGGCTGTGAATAAGGGAGTCTTGAGTTCCAATTCCAGATCAGGCATTATGTGTTTTCTAATTAAGGATTTGCCGAATCGATCCTCCTCTATGTGAATTATCGCTCACTTTAACGATGAAAACATCGTGAGAAAACCTACGTACCTGAGGAGTTCTCTATAACAATTTCGAAGGTATGTGAAGTCTACCAACCCGCACTAGGCCAGCGTGACCAAGGCCTCACAGTAGAGGAGGTCCGTGCTCAGCAGTGGGACACTATATAATACAATCTGTGATCAATATGTAGCTGATGTCAAACGTTTCTCCACTGTTTATGTTTTCGGTGTGGTTCCGAGTTTTCCCGCGGCGCTGCTGTCGCGGAGGCTGCGCCGGTCGCCGACCTGACGACCTTGCACGTGGTTTGTGTATATACGAACGACATATTGGAACTAGGTGTTTCGAGTTGGGTTGAATTATTGGAATAAAATCTCATTAAGAAGGGTAAGTAGTTGCGAGAAATAATCTATGAATGAAGATGAAGGACGAGACGAGTAAACAGCTCGCTTGATGGTAAGTAACACAATATGTTCTCTGAAACGAGGGTCCGTCTGAGTCAGTACCACCGTAATGTCTATTTTTACAGCTAAGCAGCAGTATGCATGCAATGTTGTATTTTGGTTTTAAAGGCATTGTAGCTAGCGTAATTACTGGGCATTTTGAGACTAAACATCTTATGACTCAGAGTGAGTTCAATTGCAATAACAAAAATCTTTGGGGACACCTAAGTGCAACAGAGGACTGCAATAGGGTTTGGAATCAGTTCACTACGCATGACGTCACTTAGCTGTTAAATAGCTTATAACGGTATTTTTTTATGTCTAGATCTAAAGTGTAATTCTAAAGTCAATAACTTCTCCATCCTCAGACAGTTACTAGTGGTAGGTCTCTCATATGTAAGAGACCGTCTGGGTGGGTACCATGGCAATGTCTAGTTCTACCGCCAAGCAGCAGTGTGAATGCACTGTTGTGTTTCGGTTTGAAGGACATTGTAGCCAGTGTAAATACAGGACATACTGAGACTTAACATCTTATGTCTCAGGATGACGAGCGCAGTGGAATGCCACACAGTACTTTGTAAGTCAAGGTGCTGGATGGTGTTGCTACTGTTTATGGGTTGTATCGCTTACCATCAGGCGAACGGCATGCTCGTCTCGTCATTCAAAGCAATAAAAAAAAAGTCAAATATTAAATTTTTCCAAAAATTGACTCTCTAACCAACATCTCGCGCGCGCGTACACCTGCGTGCAACGACCGGTGCGTTGACATGCAGTTTTGGTAATACCTCTAGGACGGGTTAGACGGACATGCACAGCGCTTAAAGTGCTCAGTTGTCAAGTGTTATCTTGCTTTTCCGCATGATTAATTTTGTTTAGCGTGAAATAAAGCGCTTTATGCTTTATTGGTAAATGATTGCGTGCGTTGGCAGAAATAGGAAACCTACATACTTGATAATTATTTATAAGTATTTCGAATGTATGAAGTCTACGCGCACTAGTCCAATCTGGATTAAAGCCCAAACTCCCCCATTAATAGAGGCAGTGAGAATGTACCTAAATACAGCACTTATATTGATGATAGGACAGAAAGCTTTAATAATAATTTTGTCTTTTCATGGGAAAATGACTGTGGTAAAGTTAAATACAATTAAAGTACCATGAGATTTGTCGTCTTTCCACTTGCCAGAATGTCTTACCGGATGCGCATGCGTGTCTCATTGGGAAGCGTGAGACGTGCTTTAAACGGATGTGATCCTATGCACTGAGGATAGGTCTCCGATATGCATAAGTCCAAATAGTTTGGTCCATGTTAAATAGCATTCGGGCGGTATTATTTTTCGAAGGAATTTCTGAATATTATGAGACAAATACAAGTCCTTATAAATAACTTCTTTGTATTCCTTATTTAAATTTAATTTAAATATAGGATAACAGATGAGCCAAAAGAAAGCATTTAAAAATTAATCCTTACAATAATTTAAAGGCCGCCACACACAAATTCGAAAATTAAAAATAAAAACCAATAAACCATAAAATCGTATTCCATTTTCAAAATTCAATTAAAAGTCCAAAATACGCGAGGTGTAACAATGCCCGAGGCGATGCACCGCGTAGGCGACGGGCGGGGATGCGGCTAGCATTCCACTATCGCTTTCCGAGCTTTCTTCCGCTTCTAGCAGCCTTGGAAATTCGGCGCAGTGGAGGGTGTGGAGTCGCGAGAAAATATAGTTTTATTAAAATTTAATCTCAAAAATATGTTTTTAATATAAGCCATACATATAAGTTTACACCTTGAATTTTTGTCTATAAGTTCAAGACTTTATTTGAGAAAGGTTATTTAGTGCAACAGTGCTTTTCATCGAGCTTATATCCGTCCTATGATGTAATGGGGGATAAGCATATGGGGCACAATTCAAAAAGGGCTTGCTCTTGCTGAATTATGCCAATTAAATATTGTTGAATTATGGGCATTTGGTTGATTAGATGGTTCGAGCCCAGAATATTTAGTTTTTGAATTATTAGACCCTGCCTGCCTCAAAAGGTTAGTAAAAATTAGAGTAATGTATTGATTTATCATACAACTATCGTTCATAAAACAAAAATCCTTATGTTTTTAAGGATAACAAATACTTAACGTTGATAACACCTTTACAAATCTAAATTATTTTTTTAACATCAAGCTTAAAAAATATAGTCGTAAGAAATCCCGACAGCTCCACAGCTCTGTCCGTTCCCGAAGTGAACGAACTATATAAGCGAGATGGTTCGGCCGTACTTTCACCGAGGTGAAGGCCCTCTCCCGCGTGAGGCCCTTGGCCCTAGGCCGATGCACTTATCTGCACCACAAAAAACCCTTTGTGCTTCCCGAATATTGACAACCCTAGTGCAAATATGGGTGTTACAACGTTTAAGATGGTTGAATTTAAATTTTGTTTTGAATATGGAACGAATTTTAGTAGTGGCCGCCAATTGCAGCCATGTCTTTTTATAACGTGAATGCAATTTTAATATTTTGCTGACAACCCTCAGTGGTGAATAAAGTTGTATGTATAGGGTTGTTATATAATACCGTTTTTATGTGGCTTTAAATTAAATGTGAGAAGAAAAAAAGTACTGGCAATTAGGGATACCAAAGCTTTATATTTAAACTTAGGTACATATTTTTTTAATGGTTGTATCTATATGTTACGAAATCATAAATATTTACGTTTTAAAGAAAGAAACATTAAATTTTCTTACATTGTTTCCTTTTCAACAGTAAATCAATTTATTAATTATTTCAACGTTTTCCTATCATTCTATTTGATTCGCGGTAGGTAATTAAATGACATTTCCGCAAACAGTTCCTCATAATGACGTTTTAATTTCATCATCAAATAAATAATTATTGACGGTTTCTTTTACACGACAAAGTGTAAGCTTTAAATACTTAACTATAGACTTCTAGACTAAAATAGATTAAAATAAACTCATATTTTTATACGTCATTTAACATCTAACACAAAGAGGAGGATCAAAATCCGGTAAAAATTACAAGATAAATGTCTTTGAAATTGATGGAAGGGCTAAATGTTAAAAATCGAAAAAGAGACGCCGATGTCTAATGACGTCATCAGGCATAACGATGCGTGCGAGAGAGAGCGCGCCATCCCTAATATTCGAAAAATGAATTTGCTGCCCAATTTCTACGTCGCTATCCGGGCGGATACAAAAGATCCAATTCCTACCACCAGAAGAGTTTCAATAGATTCAAATACCAAATACCTGTGGGCTTATAATGTGGCAAAAAACACGGCACGACTCCGTTTCATTTTATTGTGATTGGTTGAGAGACTAACACGTGACTGACGCCTTGGTCTCTCGATCAATCACAATCATCACAATTAAACAACATCGTCTTAGGAGTTGCGTTTTTCGCCATATTCAAAGCCCAATGCTTTAACATTATCCCGCTAAGTCATTACACTTTCGATTAATGCCGTAATTAATGTCATTAAACGTTAGTGTACCAAGTATAAGTCAATAAGATAATAACAGTTTTATCTCCCAAGGATAACCAACACTTCCTAATCTCGCAATAACAAAGAAAATGCTGTTTATATCGTGTGGTTAATTATTCATAGTATCCACAATGGCTTCAGTAGATTTATTATTTGCGGACGTGATTAGAGACAGCTTTTATTCAAATTATCTCGGAGCTATGTTTACTCCTGTAGAGTTCTGCGAGCCTGGTAGTTTTTCTTAGAAATGTGGAAAAATCTATCTAGGTATTTTTTTCTTAATAGAGGTTTTTTTATATAAATAAATACATTTTATTAAACACTATCGGCGTATTTCGAATATGTAATTAATTATTCCAATCTTAGTTTTCGAACTGATTCCAATAGTAAGATTGAACCAATCAAAATAAGTAATTTGTAACCGTGTCAAGAAAATTTTATTCTGATTGGTCCATTTTCGTGTCGATCGAAATAATTATTGGGATCGATAATTAAAATCAGCGGTATATAAACGAAATTTGTAATTGTGAAATATGTTAATATAATATTTTTAACAGAATTTAAGAAGGCAATAATTGTTTTATATTTCAAGTTATTTCTATAAAGACCTTTATGTGGGTTGCAAACTGAAATCTTAGAGTATTTTCGCTTAGCTTGTATAGTTGAAATATTTTTGTTTATTTATTTTATATTTAAAGTATTTTTAGTATCTGGGAAACACACAGAACAATTCCAACTGAACGTACATAAATAAATATAAATCAAAATCCAGCATAGTTTCCACCAAAAGCTAATACATACTAGAAGAAAGTGAGAGGTAACAAATAGTAGGTAATGAATACATGATAATAAAAATAACTTAATGATCACAATTATACAAAACAAGATTGAATGAGCCAAAACATACATTATATTAAAATTTTGGCATATTAAATTTTATTAGGAAAAAACAATTTTATCAAACTATAAATCAACTCGCACTGCAATCTTTAGACATAATTGATCGAGAAAGTGATTCAGAGAAAATATCAATGTCGGAGAAAAAAACATTATAATAATTATGTGATAATCTATAAATACATTTATTAGAAGCATAATTAGTACGAGCGGTAGTTGGTTGGAATGTGCGCTTGTTTCGCGCAGAAATACGGGGACATTTAACAGAAATATTACTTAGAAGGTAAGGCGAATTTACAAAAGAATTAATTATTTTATACAAAATAATTTGGTCTTTAAATTTTCTACGATCAACAAGAGGGTTTAACTCAAAAGGGCGAGATGAATTTAAACCACGAAAAACAAATTTTAAATTCTTGATGTATCTATTTTGAATTCTTTCAAGTTGATTTTGACTTAAATATTGTGGATTCCATACTACGGAGCCATATTCTAAGGTTGAATTTTTAATTAGTGTTCAGACCGAAAACTATGGAAACTAAGCTACTATGTGATATTTTCTTAACTATGCGAGCTAAGTTAAGTTAATTTAGCTTAGTTTTCGGTCTACAAACCAGCATTATTGTAACAGCTGGAAACATCGGTCCCCAATGTAATAAAGTGGAGTCTGTGTACCATTTACAGGGAATAGATTTTCGACCGCATTTTAATATTATTGTAATAAAAAGTCAAATTTACATAGACTCTAAACCATGAAATATTTTAGACTTGTTTAAATAATGCATTTTTTTATTGTATTGAATGACGAGACGTGCATTCCGTTCGCCTGGTGGTAAACGATACCACCACCCATAAACAGTAGCAACACCATCCAGCACCTTTTGTTACAAAGTACTTTGTGGCATTCCACTGCGCTCGTCATCCTGAGACATAAGATGTTAGGTCTCATTATGTCCAGTAGTTACAATGGCTACAATGTCCTTCAAACCGAAACACAACAATGCATCCACACTACTGCTTGGCGGTAGAAATAGATATTGGGGTGGTAACCACCCAGACGGTCTCTTACATATGAGAGACCTACCACCAGTAATAAAATAACACGTGGAGTTGTTGGCATAGTTAGGTTACAAATATAGTAAGTACCTGAATAGCAGTGAATTACAAAGTTACGAAAAATTATAGCTTCTCTAAATAAGTTTTTGGTAAATACTCAAACAATCGTAATATCTGATTACAGTATTACATAATTTCATCTAAGGATTCAGGACATAAAATCGAAACATTAATAATCGTCTCTATCTCATTGAATTAAGGTGTACTGTACAATAAAAAAATCCACTTGTTTCCTCACAATCGACACAGTGCGACCGATCTCGTGGGATAGTTCCCAGAAGGTAAATGTAATTATAATAGAATTTTATCAGTACAAAGAGCTCCTATCGGCTTATGTGAGCCTAGTACTTTGTTTGGTATTGTCCGTGTTTTAACAATGTTTTTTTTTTATCCTGAAAATACAACTTAACTGTCTGTTAGATAACTATTATAAACTGTTAATTGAAAAGCAGTAATTTCCCGAATTTTTGTATTTTTTTAAAAGGCCAGGAACCGAGCATACCTGACCTTGGATTAAGAGAACTTCTACTAGGTAGTACAATATATCAGAAAATTCCAAGGATACGATGCCGATCTCAAAGGAAATAAATAGGAAATAATGAAGGGGAAGGATTCTTGGTTTCCAGGAAAACTTATTTAACATACAAAAACGAAGAATAAATCGCATACTTCATGTAAATTTTCATTGATACAACTACAAACTAGGCAGCACAAAAAATAAAATAGTGTACCACACAACGTGTAACCATATTGATTGCGATTTGCGACCCACAATTTTAAATAAAGAGTCACACCAACCTTTTTTTTCATAACATTAGGCTTACCTTGTGCCTTATTTCGATATAGGCAATCACTGTAGTAAAAGTCAAAATTATTAGTATCCTATTTACTAACTAATGAATAGTCATACTCTAAAACAGGTTCAAAAACAGAAATCTTTAAATCCCTCAACCTGTTAAAGTGACCGATAGGGAAATTAAATGGTTATTAAAGTTTATAAGGGCTCGCGCACACCGCTGATAGTTAATCGTTTGGACATAATATTTGAAAAGTGATTAAGTTCCTTTTTTAAATAAAGTGGTTTAGTTGGTAGAGTTTTTACCCACACACTCTCTCACGCCTTTTATTCTCGAAGGGGTCGGTAGAGGAGCAAGTGCACCCATGTTTTCCGCGCGTATTCCGTCCCATGACGTGATAGGAGGCGAGTCTATCGTCATATCGGGTAAAAATTTCAGACTTCGAGCTGATATTGAGTAGGAAAACCCATTATCACTGCCCGACCCGAGAATCGAACCCGAGACCCAACACTAAAACCCAATATCACTGCCCGACCCGAGAATCGAACCCGAGACCCAACACAAAAATCCAATATCACTGCCCGACCCGAGAATCGAACCCGAGACTCAACACAGCAGTCGTACCGTAATACACCTACGCCGCAGTCAAAAAGAGTTTTTGTATATGCAGTAAAAATAAGATTATGGAATTAATGAATTTGATTAAACTTTATCTATTTTTGAAAGGGTCTTATTAAATATTACACGTTCTATCACTATGTTTTAAAATATTACATAATGAATGAAAAAATGGGTTTACTTATTTTTGGCTGAAAACTATGTAATAAACTTTATTAAAAATACTAGGCTGGACATTAAATACTTTATTACACTGACCAGTGTACGCAATAAATTATGAAGTATGTGTCCGACAAAAAGTCGCCAGTGTGCGTAACACCTAACCCATACAGCTGTCGTACTAATGGACGCCATGCCGAGTGGCTACAACATTTTACTTTCATCCCGATTAATTCATTTGCATCTATTTCAATACATTTGCATTTGGTCCGAGTTCGGTATTTGTTGATTTATTGACTTGTTCATATAAATTATTTGAAATTAGTTCGTGTTTTAATAATAGATGGCGTTAAATAAATACAATAATAAAATGGCCAGCATTATATGCTGCGCGGGTCTCTTTTACTACTGAGAGGGTTTAGGCCTTAGTTTACCATGCTGACCTAGTACGGAATTGCCTTAGACAATCTAGAAAGGACGCGCCATGTGTCTAAAAAATAAAAAATTACGTATGAAATACGAACAAACAAATCTGTCACTTTCAGTGTCACTACGACATTGAAAGTAAAATACCGTGTGTATTTACAAACCGTGTTGTGCCACGGTGGCATGGTTGTATTGCGGTACGTCTGCAATACTGAGGTCTCGGCTTCGATCCCCGGATCGGGCAAAATTATATTGGTTTTTCTATTCAGTGTCAGCCCGGAGTCTAGAATTAGTGCCCGATAGGGCGATAGACTCGCCCCCTGTGACATTGTGGGACGGAATGCGCACGGCGAGGGATGAGTGTACTGGTTGCGCCTCTGACTACCCCTTCGGGGATAAAAGGCGTGAGCATGCGTATGTATAAGTCGTGTTATGTTGATATGAACGCTACATACATAATCTTTAACGATTTTTTTATAATATAGGGGGCAAATGAGCATACGGTTCACCTGATGGTAAGTGATCACTGTCCATAAACATGTGCAATACCAGGGGGCATAGAGATAGAAACGCTTGTCCATTTGCGTACACTAATATGGTTTAATAACCGTGTGCATGATCATCTGATCTTATACCGTTAGCAGTTGGAGAGATCATACAAGCAGCGTCCTTTATATATTGTCTAATAGGATTGCAGATTTCACGCATCTTTGAAATTCTTATGTAAAATTACTAGGAATGTATGTTTCCTCATTATATCTTCCTTTATCGTTAAAGCAAGTGATAAGGGTTCGTCCATTAATCACGTGAAGCCCAAAAGGAGGGGGCGAGGTCGTCAAAAATAACATGTATTCGTTCGTATTTTTGATATATCACTTGTATTTATTTTCGTTGAACGCTTTTCAAATTAAATTAGATTATACCTGTATTTGAAGATAATACTGTAATTATTTTTTTGGTATTTAGTCTAAAACCTCACCACATATCATCAGAGGGGGGTTAAAAAGTTGCTAAAAAGCATCGAGTGATAAATGGACGACCCCTGATTAAACAAAGTTTTTAACTATAAAAAAACTGTATAAACACCAACTTACTATCTATCTTAAATAATGTAATCGGAGGGAGGGCACTGGATATATTTGAACGTGGGAAGCAAAACGGACTGCCAAGAGTCAGGGCGCTGTTTTAAACGCCGCCCTCAAGACTCGCATCTCCGACTTATACGAACTGGGGTTAAAAATGCTTCACCAGTAAACCAAAATATCATGAGAAGATCTATAATATGAAGATCTATACCTGAGAATTCTCCGTAAGCATTGCATGTGAAGTCTGTCAGCCTGAAGTAGGCCGGCGTGGTGGACTAAGGGCCGTATTAATAGATGCCACTCAGTTTCGCTCTCAAGTGCGATATCAGCTGAGACGCTCTTAAATTAAGGTCGGCATCTTAAGATACTCCCTATTTAATAAACCCACATTAACAGCAGCAAAAGTCACATAACAATATGTGACGGATTTTGACTTAGTTTTGTTTATGTAACAGCTCCAATTCATCTGAGAACAAGCTCTTAAATAATAGCTTGAGCTTGGTTTATTACATAGTTCAGACACACTCACGCCTTTTATCCCCGAAGGGGTAGGCAGAGGCGCAATTAGTGCACATACTTTTCGCCGTGCGAATTCCGTCCCATGATGTAATAGAGGGCGAGCCTATCGCCATATCGGGCACAAATTCTAGACTCCGGGCTGATACTGAATAGAAAAATCCAATATCAATTTGCCCGACCCGGGAATCGTACTCAAGATGCTGAGTGAATGTGCAATGCTGAGGATTGCAATACCGTAATACAACTACGCCATCGAGGCAGTCAGTTTATTACATAGTTCAGTACATAAAATTTCTACTTGAGGTTTAACTTAAACGTGAGATTGATTTATGTATCATAACATTACTAACGTTAAACTACTCAGGAGGATTGGGTCGACTGCGAGGGATAATCTTCTCGCGTCAGTCGATACTATCTTGACCCCTCTTCGCTTATTATCAGGTGCATTGGGGTCGCTTTACCGTGACCTCGTCAGTCGATACTGGATCTTACTCCGCTTAACGTCCGGTGCAGTGCCGTGACCGTTGGCACTGCGTGTTACTACGACGCACCGCACTCGTCACTCTGAGACGTGAGATGGTATGTCTTATACCTAGGGCGGTATAAATAAATCCATCTCAAGTTTGTGTTAAATCTCATGTAGACATTTAATGTATTTAACTATTTATTAAGCCAAGCTTAAGCTGTCATTTAAGAGCTTGTTCTCAGCTGAGTGAGTGCTGGTACACAAACAGAACTTACCTGTCAAAATCCATAACACATTGTATCTTAAGATGTCATTTGACTGCTGTTAATGTGGGTTTATTAAATAGGGAGTATCTTAAGATGCCGACCTTAATTTGACAGCGTCTCAGCTGATATCGCACTTCAGAGCGAAATGAGTTGTATTTATTAATACCGCCCCTATTGCCCTGGATACAGTGTATTTAAACCTGAACAATGCATGCACAATGCATTGGCAGTAGCAATATACAATTGGCGTGGTACATACTCAGACAGACCCCGCTAACGAAGGACCTTATACCTATAATATCTCAGCATAATCCTTACATAGTATATTATAACACCCCGCTTTTTCTGTCGCGACATAAAAACAAAGTTGCCCGTCGCCTCTGTACGCGATAAACTCATAAACTACAGTTTGGTACGGAGATATTTTGAGAGCCAATGGAAAGGACATAGACTTTTATCTAGGAAAGAAATGGCGGGACTTTTATCAGAGAAAAAACTTTTTCTAGCGGGTGAAACCGCGGGTAAAAGCTAGTATATTATATTTTAAGTTGATATACTTGTCCTATTGTATATATTCACGCTATGTCATAAGATTTTTTATCTCTCAGTTCCTTCACCCATGCCGCGATTGATTCTACCAAACGCCATAATGTTTTCATATATGCCCATTTCAACTTTCGCACTTTCATCTTCACGACCGAAATGATACTAAATATGAGCTGGTGTCTACGTGCTGTGGATCATCAAGCGTCTAAATCCGCGTTAAAATTCGACGCAGGCGCACGCCCCCTCCTACTGCGACGTGGGTATACTTTCACTTTCCGTTGTAGGGCAAACTGTTTACTGCGGTAGAGGTAACTCTACATTTTAGAAACAAGTCATTTTAAGTTTTAAGCCGTGGAAATAAAGTTTATTTTTGGTTGTGAGTGATTGAGTTTAAGAACCATGTCGCAGTAAACTTTGGAGGTAACAAAAGTCGAAAGTAAAATTCGATTTTGAATGGACTTTAATTCTTTAGTGAAAGTGGTAGAGACGGTTTTTGTTTGACTGTCGAGCGAGTTGTAATCTTCCTCCATAGATAATGTTGGTTGTACCGAGAGAGATTCGGTGAGGCTCACGATGGAACCACGTTTGGGGCATTATGAAATCCTATTGACATGAACTTTGCTACTAATGGATTTAGTTTAATTATGCCTTATGCCTAGGTCTTGTTTTGTCTCTGTACTATCAAGTTGAATTGAGGTTATGTAACTTCCTAAGAGTGACGAGTGCAGTGCTAAGCAATGCTTTGTATTCGAAGATTTGTTATCTTTATTATTATGTTGTCCTGGTACTTACTATCAAAGATCTTCTCATTTGAGATCTAAGTATTAAAAGGATGTAAAGTACGTACGTAAGGCTGGCCGTCTGGCCCTAATTAATTTAAGTGACCTGCACGTAATGCTTTACTAATATACAAGGCTTAGGACTGATTTCATCGCTTGCTGAGTAATGCTACTCGTCACATAAATGTATAAACCGACCAAATCAAAATGTATCCTGCAATCTATGCTCCCATATCAATTGACATAAAATGAGTACTATTAAAATTATCTGTTTAATGCGATAACAGTCAAACAAAATTTACTTGACACCTGTGAGATTTGCCCTTAGAAAAATCACCCATACTAGATTGTTGAGTTTCGGTTTCTCCGAGCTGAGATTTAAGGGGATACCTTTGTCCAGCAGTGGGATAATTATATTTATCTTAATTCCAGAGTAATGGCTTAGCAATTGTGAAAGACTAACTGGGAATAAAATAGCCTGTATGTTATCCAAGATATGGTTTACCTGAGTGCTAAATTTTATCAAAACCTGTACAGCGGTTTCTATGTTTGGGCGGTAAGCATCATCTGAAAATACCATCTCTCTATTATACTGTCCCAGAGCTGGGCACGGCTCTCTTCTACGACTGAGAGGGTTTAGGCCGTAGTCCACCACGCTGGCCTAGTGCGGGTTGGCAGACTTCACATACCTTCGAAATTCTTATAGAGAACCTCTTAGGTATGCAGGTTTCCTCACGATGTTTTTCTTTACCGTTAAAGTATCTTACTTATAAATATAGAGTCTTTTAAAAAAATGACTCTATTATACTCTCAGCACCTCCCTTGCATATAATTATTGCCCAGAATTCATACATTTCTCAGTATAGCGGTAATGACGTGACATATTAAATATAATTTCGTACGAAAGTGAAGACGACCCACTTACAAGGGTGAGTCAGAAAAAAACCCGTTAGTGTTGTCACACCGTTCTGTAATTTATCATGAACTTGCAAAATATTGTATATTTATCAAAAAATTAAAGTAAATACAATAAAATGAATGGAAAATATGAATTAGTATATAGTATCCGTTGTCTCTCGCATCCGATAATCCTCACTAATATTACAAATGCGAAAGTAACTGTCTGTCTGTCTGTCGCGCTTTCACGCCAAACTACTTAACTGATTTAAATGAAATTTGGTACACAGATAGTCTAGAGCCTGAGAAATGATATAAGTTACTTTTTATCCCGGGAAAATATAAAGCGGGACTTCTATCCCGGAAAAACTTTTCACGCGGGCGGAGCCGCGAGCAAAAGCTAGTATAATCTAAGCAATGATACATTTACAATGTGGAAATAATTTTTCATGTTCGACTGCCTCGGTGGCGTAGTTGTATTACGGTACGACTGCAAGGCTGAGGTCTCGGGTTCGATTCCCGGGTCGGGCAAAGTGATATTGGATTTTTCTATTCAGTATCAGCCCGGAGTCTGGAATTTGTGCCCGATATGGCGATAGGCTCGCCCCCTATCACATCATGGGACGGAATACGCTTGGCGAAAAGTGGGTGCACTAGTTGCGCCTCTGCCTACCCCTTCGGGGATAAAAGGCGTGAGCATGCATTAACAGTTCGTTCCTCAAAGTAACTATTCAATATCAACAATTTAATATCAATAGGTATATAATTTAATTATCTGTTCGTTTATCAGTATTTTAGCTACGAAGCGTTTAATCTTGCTTTATTTATTCCATAAAATAAATTATAATTAAAGAGTGAAGAAGACAAAATACTATTACGGATTAGTTAATTTTAAGTTAATGACAGATTATTTAACATTGGCAAGATCCGTCACGATTTCATGAACTAATTGTAATGTAATTATTGGATTTTATAGTATTACGCGACCGTTATAAAGGTGGTAAGTCTTATCGCAAGTTTTCACTTAATACTCCACAATACTAGCCTAGATACTAGAATTGCAAATAATATATATATGTCGGAGACAGCGTCGGCCGATAGGTATACGTAGGCACACATAATAAAAGTCACAAACGAATTATCTGTTCAACTCACTATTTATTGTTCGTTGATCAATTGTTACGTTATCAAATGTTCTCAGAGTACAATACCACGTCAGGATTCACTATTAACTTTACTTATTATAACACATTGGTAATTGAGACAATTACTTAACCAAACTTCTCAACAGTAATCGACTCACCTAGTAACAACCCGAATTAACATAGTAACCGCTTTACTAAGCACTGACTGCTATGAAAACCACCATAGTTACTACTTAGTATCGAACTGCACTGAACTAGTTGCTACATATGATTAGGCACCCTTTTTATACACCCAACTGTCGCTCCCACTACCAGTTTTACATCTCGACTTGTATTTTTCATGATTATTATTTTGTCTTACCCGACGTTATATATTCAGACACCCTCAATGGGATTAATAAAAAGGAATTACCCGACACGGCCATTCTGACAATACACACGTCCTCGTGTGTTACTCTGAATGACACAAAGTTTGATATCACGCAAACTTATCTACACTCTTCAAAAACAATATAGTTGAAAGTTTACAAAAATGGCTGAAGGTTCATCTACAACATAAATCTATTTATTACCTGCTCAGTTTACTATACGAATTCAAGAGACACTAAACGCTCGGGCATCGTACCTCCAAGCACGATTCTCCCGGGACACAACTCCATCGTGCGTTCCAGTACCTACTTGTGCCACCACGCACTAAGCTTCCGGGACATGCCTCCATCGTGCGTTCCTCACTAGGACACGCATACATCGAGTTTCCCATTCGTGTGCCTCCTCCGAGCACAAACCGCACTAGGATACGCATACATCAAGCTTCCCGTACTTGTCTCTCCCTCGAGCACTAAGCAATGTGTAGACTATCGTTCTGCTCAACATTTACTTTGCTCTATTATCAATTACCTCAAACCTTCAGGCATTTTTCGCTAATGCAAATTTCATAAAATCATGAAAATTTAACACTTCGACTTAATGAAAATTTAAAATTCCAATTAAAGTACAAGAACCCAACCGAAATTTCAATTAAAACTTAGGAATGAATATCACCGTGAATTTAAAATTATTTCTGTAGTCATACCCTTGACCATAAATCGACAGGCAAAGAGAGTCATCACTGTGACCCTGTGCACAAGTTACTATAGTCAGTCGCTTGTATTATTCAAAGGTTAAGGAAAAGCTCGCAATAGTGTCGCCCTAGTTAAAAGAAATTTAAGTAACAAATCTAATTTCAAAACTCAGTTAGATCACGTATAGTGACATGGACCTCCTGACATGTGATCGCTCTCTTACGTACATTTTTACAAAATAGACAGCACCCCCAAAACGCCCTTCCTCCATCACCTCCTAGTATCATAGCCAGAGAGAAGAAGTGACGGTAACAAACTCTCATGATACAGCTGTCAAATAGTTACTAAGACAGTATACAATGCAAACAATTCTTATCTAAGCGGAGATTAGTGCCATTGACAATCAGCAGCAATATCCCCCGAGAAGTGGCTCAGTAGCTGCAATGCACACAGTCCTCGAACCGGACCAGACAAGTCACACGCGGCACCACCAACAGCGATTTCCAATGTCTGCAAACAGAAAATATACGCAGCAGCATCAAATCGCTCGGCCATTCCTGGCCTAAACCAGACAAATTCAAGGGAACAGAAGGATTTTAAAATTACAATTAGTAGACGAATGTGTTTATTGCTTAACCTGCGGCATACTGACAAAACTTAGACGGTTGCCAAGCGTTTTGTACTCAGATCAATCTTTAAATTTGCAAGAAAAATAAAAACTTCAGACTCTATAAAAAAACTCACTAACAAAATAATGAGACATGGCAGAATGACAACTTCTCACCCGAGTGCGCATCGCCAGGAGCGCGTAGTTCAGCAACGCGAGAAGCGCACAGTTCAGCAGCGCACCACACCACCAGGAACGTTTGCACACCAACAGGAACGTTTGAACACCAACAGGAACGTTTGAACACCAACAGGAACGTTTGAGCACCAACAGGAACGTTTGAACACTAACAGTTTGATCGCGGTACACAACAGTTTGATCGCGGTACACACGCAGATCCTTATTCATTTGAAGCCGTAAGCAGATGACGTCAGAAATAAACATGCGATGGCTATGTTTCACACGTGTCCACTTTTATTCACGTTGTAGTCTAGTTCTTATTCAGATATTACTCAGCGCAATTTTTTTCTTCACGTAAATTGCGGGTAGTCAAATATCTCCATCGTACGATGTATTCCACATAGCGTACATATGTAGTGAGCACAATCTATTTCTGTGGGCATTGATTGTTTATCCCAATTCTGATGTCGGAGACAGCGTCGGCCGATAGGTATACGTAGGCACACATAATAAAAGTCACAAACGAATTATCTGTTCAACTCACTATTTATTGTTCGTTGATCAATTGTTACGTTATCAAATGTTCTCAGAGTACAATACCACGTCAGGATTCACTATTAACTTTACTTATTATAACACATTGGTAATTGAGACAATTACTTAACCAAACTTCTCAACAGTAATCGACTCACCTAGTAACAACCCGAATTAACATAGTAACCGCTTTACTAAGCACTGACTGCTATGAAAACCACCATAGTTACTACTTAGTATCGAACTGCACTGAACTAGTTGCTACATATGATTAGGCACCCTTTTTATACACCCAACTGTCGCTCCCACTACCAGTTTTACATCTCGACTTGTATTTTTCATGATTATTATTTTGTCTTACCCGACGTTATATATTCAGACACCCTCAATGGGATTAATAAAAAGGAATTACCCGACATATATATATATATATATATATATATTTTATGGGGTTGAATGACGAGACGAGCATGCCGTTCGCCTGATGGTAAGCGATACGATCACCCATAAACAGTAGCAACACCATCCAGCACCTTGAGTTACAAAGTACTGTGTGGCATTCCACTGCGCTCGTCATCCCGAGACATAAGATGTTAAGTCTCACTATGTCCTGTAGTTCCACTGGCTACAATGTCCTTCAAACCGAAACACAACAGTGCATGCACACTGCTGCTTGGCGGTAGAAATAAACATTGCGGTGGTACCCACCCAGACGGTCTCTTACATATGAGAGACCTACCACCAGTATTTAAATATAATTAACATAATATATTTATTTATTTACTAAAATATTGCATAATGTGCAATTTGTATGCAAAGTAAAAGCCTAAGTGATGTTAATAAAATACAGCTAATTGGAAACAGACTCCCATAAATTAAAATTAAATTAACATTAATTTAGTTCGTTCCATTTTGATTTTAAATATTACTCATCATATCATCATCAGCATACCAGCCCTGTATTATACACTGCCCACTCCTGAGCACAGACCTCCTCTACAACTCAGAGGGTTTTAGGCCTTAGTCCACCACGCTGGCCTTGTGCGGGTTGGCAGACTTCACATACCTTCGAAATTCAGAGAACTTCTAAGGTATGCAGGTTTCCTCACGCTGTTTTCCTTCACCGTTAAAGAGAGCTATAATTCACAAAGAATACACACATAACTTTTTAGAAAAGTCAGAGGTGTGGGGCCTTGGGTTTGAACCTGCGGACATTCGTCTCGGCAGTCCGTTCCTCTCCCAACTAGGCTATCGCCGCTCTAGTATTGCTATTATACATTTATTTTATTTAATGAAATAAAGGTATTTATTCTATTAAGCTTAAAGTTATCACGTGCTCTTGGATAAAGTAGCAAAAATATTTGAGAAATAATTATACAACTATAATACCAATGTTTTTATTTTAAACAACTTTTTATTTTCGTAATAAGGTATCTGTCAGTTACATTGTAGTTTTTTTCTGTAACAAGTGCATCGTTGCATCGTTTGTGCTTCACCTGAAATTTTAATATCTCTTTCATTTTATTTCAATCACGTATGCATAATTAATATATTTCTGGTAAATACTATCGTTACAATTTTGCGTGTCGCCTTATTTTTCGCTGCATATGACATTGTTACGCGTCGGTGTGAGACATACATTCGCTGTGTAGTGCGTTGTAACTCGACGCCGGATCCAGGATATCTCTCCTTTTGCTTTCATTTGCTAAATGCTAATGTTGCTAATGAGCGATAAACACTATACACTGTACACTGTAGACCGACATTCGTCAAATCAGTCGATATTTTTAATTTTCTCGTCCTTTCTTTAGTTTTAAGTTTTATCATTTGTCATAGCTAAATAATTATTTGTCTTTCCTTTGGCATCGATAGTCAAAAAATAAATAAATATATATCTTTATCCCTGAAGGGGTAGGCAAAGGTGCAACCAGGGCTATCTTCACCAAGTGTCTTCCGTCCCATGATATGATAGGGGGCAAGCCTATTGCCATATTGGACACAAATTCCTGACGCTGGGCTGATACTGAGCAGAAATTCCAATATAGGTACCACTTTCCCGACCCGGGATTCGAACCCGGGACAGAGAGATGTCGTACCGCGCACACAATACAACTACGCCACCGAGGTAGTCTGTTGAACATCAATTCATCATTCATTGCTTATCAAAGATACTGGCTTTAATGTCTGGAAACAAAATAATATTGCATACTGTTGCTTGTTGAAACAAACTACACAAAACAATAGTAGCTAACCAGTCTAATTTTACCATATTTTATTGGAGTCCTATCATTTAGTATTCTTTTTGGCCTTGACCCAATGTGACGTCATCGCATTTCGATGTCGGATCTCAAAACACTTTCTTCAAAAACCCATTGAATCCAATAAGGAAAATCCTCCTCCAAAATATTGCGCAAGTTGCTATTCCGTTAGTTACCGTTACCTGTGACCGTTAGTGGCGGCAATAGTAATACATTATAGCCAGTGTAACTACTGGACATAATGAGACTTAACATCTTATGTCTCAGGATGACGAGCGCAGTGGAATGCCACACAGTACTTTGTAACTCAAGGTGCTGTATGGTATTACTACTGTTTATGGGCGGTCGTATCGCTTACCATCAGGCGAACGGCATGCTCGTCTCCTCATTCAATGCAATAAAAAAAGTCTAGTTGGTAAAAGCCTGTCGAGGTGGTGCAGGTTCAAAACCTTTATATACGGGCATGGTGAAGTGACAGTGACACCTGATGGTAAGCGGAGAGGTCCAAGTAGAGATTTGACGAGAAATCATCATCATCATCATACCCGGCTGGGTATGATGATGATGATCTTATTTATTATTTTACTTGATTTTACTTACTAATTGTTAGATTCCGGCCCAAGTACCGATGAAAACAATGGATAGATTGGTGTATTACACCGCTAATATCCCCTAATCGCTGATGTCTCAATCATCTTCCAACGACCGCCCTGAGCTGAGGCTCATACCCCACTTAGGGAGTGTCCTCAGCGTGGTCGTTTAAATGTAAAGGGTTGGAGCGCCTAAAACGTTCACCCGAAAGTCCGGTGTGGTCAGAAAAGCCGACTCGCGTCAGGATACTGACTGTAATATCATACAAAAAAAAAAAAAAAAATTATTAATACCGCCCCATGACGGGTTGTACACCTTATGTACGGTGGCCATTGTGACTGGGTTTTTGCATCTTAAAAAATTAATCAGTCGCAGCTCGGAGTCAGGAAGTTGGCGGTGTGATACCCCCGTGCCTCGGTAAGTACGTAAAGCCGTTGGTCCTGCGCCTGATCTCTCTCCAGTCATGTCGGATTGCCGTTTCACCGGACTATGAGAGTGAAGGAATAGCGAGTGCAGCTGTGTATTGCGCACACACTTGTGCACTATAATATCTCCTGCGTACCTGGCTGATCTCCCTTGAGATTGGCCGCTGTAGCCGAAACTGGCTAGGAGGATTACGGTGGTCGCTGTCCGGGCGGATACCAATATTCTACCTCAAGCTCCTAAGGCGCCCTTGACTTATTTACGTATGTATTTGTCACTTATCGCTCGCTTTAACGGTGTAGGAAAACATCGTGAATAAATCTACATACTTAATAAGATTTCTGCGAAACAATTTCGAAGCTATATGAAGACTGCCAACCATAGGCCAGCGTGGTGGATTAAGGTCTCAAACCCTCTCAGTAGTAGAGACCTGTGCTTAGCAGTGGGATATACATATACAGGGCTGGGTTTAATTATTTTTGTTTGGGTAAGGCCGGCCTTAGATATTCGTGCCCCATGGGCGGAATAATTTTTGGCGCCCTTCTTTTATGAACCACTTGAATCTTTGTAGGCAAAAGCATAACATCGATGATTAAATTATAGTCAGTCTGTGATGTCCCGTTAATCCTTTGGCGCCCTCCCTGGGATCTTGGGCCACGGGCGACCGCCCCCCCCTCCTAAAGAGGGCACTTTGTGGATCGTGATCATACACCAGCTAATGCTAATGCTTATATGTCTTGGGCGTCGTTAGCCGAGCATTTTACTCTCATCATTCGATATAAATAAAGCAATGACAACATGGTAAAACTCCATCATGAATTTCGTGAGTGATGATGACAGCGCATAAGTACAAAATTTTATGCAATTTGTAGCTCTGTACACTTCATCCTTTCTCCAACAAATGCTTTTTTCGGAGTACAATTACCTTCAAATTAAATAACAGGGGTGAGCCAAACTTATTAAAAGCCATTCTATCAGTCCAACAAAGCCTTTCAGCAGGGGTGCCACCGACAAAAAAACAATTGGCGTTACATAAGTTCGCGCAAATCGCCAAATGTCGGTCAACGGGTTGCGCAACAGAGAAAGGTTGCATAAGCGGGCTTAGAGCGAGACGAGATGAGGCCTGCGCTTGCGACATGGCATAGAGTAACTTGCAGAACCGACGGGATTAGATACTGTGACTTATACTTTCCTGGCACCACATATTATACAGGATTAAGGTAGAAAGGACAAAAAAAAAACGTAAATAAGTATACGAAAATATCAATGTCATTTTTCGTTTTAATTTTTGGTACTAACTGTAAGCTTTGCTCTCCTGGTACATGCACGGGCGTAATACTACAGACCAACCGAAGTAGAATGTACCCCCCCCCCCCCCTTTATTTTTCAGAAGTAGACAAAAGGAGATGTCCGCTTTTTGTATGGGTGCTGGGCCTCAAAATCTAACTAGGCTCAAACTTTAGGGATATTAAAGGGGCAAAATATACTTAGGTCCATTAAAAAAATATTTTTAGACCCCTCCATTCATAACTGACTTTTTTTAAAACATTCATATTAAGTGTAGTTTTCAAGCCAAACAAAATTACATAAATCTCAAAATCGGAGGTCTTTAAAATTAAACGATTTATTGCAAAAGGCTAGTTTTCAGGAGTTTTATCCAAATATATGTAAATTGTCTTGTTTAGATTTTCAGGCCCGTTTTTGGACAAGTCCTTTCCACACCCACATTTCCCGAGCTACGTTAGGTTCCTATTACTATTTACGGCTCAATTTCAGGTCCTCGGCTGATGTGGAACAGTAAAATAAATTTAATCTCTGAACGCCCGCAGTGGACACCGGTGTCCATTTATATAAGGAAATTAGCTTATAGCTATATACAGGGTCATTTTGACATTGCGTTAATATATTAAATCACATACTTATCTCGTCGAAACTAACGCTTTCCATTAAGTTATTTTAAGCATAGATGTAAAATAAAAAAGATTAAGTTTCGAACAAAATAAATATTAATAAAAAGTAACTTTAAGTTTACACGACCTTATGCCACTACTACTGCTCTAAGATAATTCGTCGCAGCGGCAACATTATACTTTCATTCAGAAATACTCTTTCACACAAACCATATTCATACTAAACTACGAAATGCTCAAAAAATTTGAAATCTGCTACCGGGATTTTTGGCAATAATATTCGTTATTCATGGATGATTTTTGGCAAGATGTTAGAAGAGGTAAAGACGAATATGTGGTTTCATTTAGTAATGCAATGTAAAAATGACCCTGTATAAGCGGGCGTTGACGAGTTAAAGCAAAATGAATAAGTATTTTTTATTTCAAGATAAGAGGTGTCTTGGTGTTGAACCGTAATATTTTTTGACGTGCTTCGGAATTGAACCTCATACCGTCTCAGCAATCCGCCAAGATATCGCATACAACTATTTACTTTAATTACTAATATATAAAAATAAATAATAAAAAACAACACGTCTCGAAGTTGCGCAGTGATAACGCGCATGCGTGCACTATCTAACAAAGGCTATCTCAGAAATTACGTGTCAAAAGAAATGCAGATACGACATGAAAATGTGTTGTGAAAATTGTTTTGTAATAAAAGTCTCTTCCAAAATTGTTGAGGTTTCTACATATTTGCACCGCACTAGATAGTCTTCACGAGATATTCCTACAAGGTGGATAGACGACCTCGTAAAGGTCGTAGGAACTCGCTGGATGCAGGCCACTTGTTACAGGTTGGTCTAGAAATCCTTAAGGGAGGCCTATGTTCAGCAGTGGACTTCCAAAGGCTGAAGAAGAAGAAGAAAATAGTCTTTAGGTCACGTTTATTAGAGTTAGAGGCAGACATTAAACACAGATTCAACGGAACATATATCCGTTCCACGGTAGTGGAGCCTAGAGTCATGGGACACACATTATATTTCTTATTCCTATTTCACCATTTCTTAGGGCGGTATCAATAAATTAATCTCAGGTTTGAGTTACATCTCAAGTAGACATAATGTATTAATAGTTCCATACATTATGTCTACTTGAGATGTAACTCAAACTTGAGATTGATTTATTAATACCGCCCTAAGTAATATTCGTCACATAAATGTATAAGCCGACCAAATACAAAGCTCATACTTAAATCAATACTGCCAATAAATGCTAATAAAAAGAGTAAGTTAACATTAAATAATACGATGACTGACAAATAAAATTTACTTAAAACTTTTGAAACAGAAAAATTGCAGTTGTATACGAGTAATAGCCAAAGAGTAACATCCTACTAATATTATAAACGCGAAAGTTTGTAAGAATGGATGTATGGAAGTCTGGATGTATGGATGTATGGATGTTTGTTACTCTTTCACGCAAAAACTACTAAACGGATTTCGATGAAATTTGGCACACGGGTAGATTATGTCCTGGATTACCACATAGGCTACTTTTTGTCTCGGAAAAATATAAAGCGGGACTTTAATCCCGGGAAAACTCATTCACGCGGGCGGAGCCGTGGGCAAAAACTAGTGTTTCATATTTATAACGTTAGATACCTATTTATTTGTTCTTACACGTTTAGTGTTCTCTCAAATTATTTCTTCAAAGTTCTAGTTGTTGTTCGCGACTCCGCACATGTTAACGCCCACTCTTGAGATATCCTATATGTCTCAGACCTCAGTTATATAGCCTCCTATCAGTGAAAGTAGTTTAAAAATCCGTTATAGTACTAGCACGCTATGATGCCCGTTTTGACACATTATAAAAGTAAGGTGAAATCTCATTTTTTAAATTTTGATATTCGAAAATCAAATGCTGATTTGTGTCGTAAAATTATACATTCCATAAATTGGACTGCACGTCACTATTGACAATAATGTACAACAATTAGCTCCAAACGTAGTTATGAATTAAGACGAAACTTTATGAGCGGACAAACGTCAAAACGGCCATCATAGCGTGCCAGGAGTATAGATAGGTAGTTTTCGAATTTATCTAATACAAGAATACAAAAAAAAAATATTTCTTGCTTAATTTATCCAAATCCGAATGTAAAAATTAAGTAATAGCCTACCCTAGAAGGCAGTTTACATAAATGTGTATTTAAATGAACTATGCAAATGGCGCCTTTCATTTTTTTACATTATTTTTTTTACGTTAAATACATGTTAATATGATAAATTTATTTCCGTGACTGCTTCGGTGGCGTAGGTGTATTACGGTACGACTGCAATGCTGAGGTCTCTAGTTCAATCCCCGGGTCAGGCAAAGTAATATTCGTTTTTTTTTTTTTTATTTTTTTTTTTATTGCTTTGAATAACGAGACGAGCATGCCGTTCGCCTGATGGTAAGCGATACGACCACCCATAAACAGTAGCAACACCATCCAGCACCTTGACTGACAAAATACTTAGTGGCATTCCACTGCGCTCGTCATCCTGAGACATAAGATGTTAAGTCTCATTATGTCCAGTAGTTATACTGGCTACAATATCCTTCAAACCGAAACACAACAGTGCATGCACTGTTGCTTGGCGGTAGAAATAGACATTGCGGTGGTACCCACCCAGACGGCCTCTTACATAATGAGAGACCTACCACCAGTAAAGTAGTTTTCTATTCAGTATCAGCCCGGAGTCTGCAATTGGTGCCCAATATGGCGATGGGCTCGCCCCCTATCACATCATGGGACGCAATACGCACGGCAAATCATAGCCATCTGCCATCTAGCCATCTGTGTTCCGCCCCATGATGTGATGGGGGTGAGCCTATTGCCACATTGGGCATAAATTTCAGACACAGGGCCGATACTGAGCAGAAAACACAATATCCCGATAGGGGATACGAATCCGGGACCTCAGAGAGGTGTCGTATCTTATAAGAAAAACGACTACGCCGCGCCGCCGGGATAGTCCAGAGTGTTCACAAGATTATCGCGTCCAAACATTATATTTTTCATGACTTATACTTGTAATTTAGCTGTTGATTTTCTTATATTGCGTGCAATATTTTGTTCAGTCTCTCAGAGACATCCACCCTTAGTTTTACCTAACGCCGCATCTGCACAAGTAGAGTTACTCTATATCGAAAGGGGGGAGCTATGTAGGTTGCCAAAGTCTTTGTCCCCCCACCCTTAGGACATTTCCCACCACCAAGCGGTCATGTTGCAGATTTATGCACCGAGTGATTTATTGGTTATTTTTGATAATGATTTTTTAATGGATATTGATTGAAAGTAAATGTAATTTTATTGTAATTTTTTACGTTGGTCCGTCAGGTCAGTCTCTTTGACAGGTTCATTTGGAAATTTTTAGGGGAGGCTTCTGTTCGGGAGTGGACTTCATGTGTCGCTGGTGATGATGGAATAATTTTATTGGTAAATTGTTATGATGGTTTTGTGAAATTGAAATATTTATTATGAAAAAAGCTATTCAATAAGTAAATTAAGTAATTAAAATGGTAGAGATCATAATATGATTATAATTTTATTTAAATTTACACATTACAGTTAAATTGCTATACATTGTAGCTAGACTGCTTCGGTGGCGTAGTTATATTACGGTACGACTGCAATGCTGCGGTCTCGGGTTCGATCCTCGGGTCGGGCAGTGATATTGGGTTTTTCTACTCAGTATCAGCCCGAAGTCTGGAATTTGTGCCCGATTTTTTTTTTATAGCATAGAATGACGAGACGAGCATGCCGTTCGCCTGGTGGTAAGCGATACGACCACCCATAAACAGTAGCAACACCATCCAGCACCTTGACTAACAAAGTACTGTGTGGCATTCCACTGCGCTCGTCATCGTGAGACATAAGATGTTAAGTTTCATTATGTCCAGTAGTTATACTGGCTACAATGTCCTTCAAACCGAAACACAACAGTGAATGCACTGTTGCTTGGCGGTAGAAATAGACGTTGCGGTGGTACCCACCCAGACGGACTCTTAAATAATGAGAGACCTACCACCAGTAAATATGGCGATAGGATAGGATATCACATCATAGGACGGAATACGCACGGCGAAAAGTGGGTGCATTAGTTGCGCCTCTGCCTACCTCTTTGGGGATAAAGGGCGAACGTGTGTGTGTGTGTGTCCTATACATTATTAAAGTCATTTTAATCTATTTTTTTGTTCTCCCATTAGAGTCCTAATCAGATGTTTAACCAATATAATATTATGGTACTTGAGAGCAATCGTGGGTTCATCATCATACCAGCCTTGTATTGCTGAGCACGGGCCTCCTCTACTACTGAGAGGGGTTGGGCCTTAGTCCACCATGTTGGCCTAGTGCGGGTTGGCAGACTTCACATACCCTCGAAATTCTTATGGAGAATTCTCAGGTATGTAGGTTTCCTCACGATGTTTTCCTTCACCGTTATAGCGAACGATAATTGATAAACAAGACACACGTAACTTCGAAAACTCAGAGGTGTGTGCCTTGGGTTTTGAACCTCCGGACATTGTCTCGGCAGACCGTTCCATTCCCAACTAGGCTATCGTTCACTATGTTCAATCGTGGGTTAGAGGGCATTTATCTGTTTTTCCGTTGGATTGATTTTCTTATAGTTCTCTTAGAATCAGTCAGGATAGTTGCGCTTCGTTTACTTCTGCCGCCAAGCAGTGTGACGCTGTTTACGGTTTGAAAGGTATTGTGGGCAGTAAGAGACATTTAACACCACAGGATGACGATTTTGACAAGTCCGTCTGGAAATCTTTAGGGGAGGTCTTTGTTCAGTAGTACACTTTATGTGGCTAATGATGATGTTAATCCAGGTCATGATCTATCTGTGTTTTGTCATCCACACAACAGCTTCTGCATTTACGTCTAACAGACGACCAATAAACTTCACAAACTGTCACATTTATAATATTACTAGATTTTGATCGCGGCTCTGTCCGAGTGATAAAACTTTACCGGGATAAATTCATACTATGTAGTTTCCAGGATAAACGGCGTATATCCTTTTTTACGGTTCAAGCTTATTTCGGAGCAAATTTCATCAAAATCGGTTCAATATCTAACCGTGAAAGCGCAACAGACGGACAGGTAGACACAGTTAATTTCGCATTTATCGCTTTTGTATAAAAGCAAAAGGTCACTGACTCACTCATGGCGAAATCTCAGAAACTACAAGTGCTAGGAGTCTCAAATTCTGTATGGGGATTCCTTTTAGGATGTAGGTGCTTATTAAGACGGGATTTTCCGAAATTCAACCCCTAAGGGGGTAAAAGGGTGGCAAAGTTTGTATAGTATAAAATAAAGTCGCACGCCGCATACCGAACGGATTTCGATGAAATTTGATATGGAGATAGTTCGAGATCCTGGGAGGGTTTTAGGCTACTTTTTATCCCGGGAAAATGTATAGCGGGACTTTTATCCAGTAAAAACTCTTTCGTGCGAGCGAAGCCTCGGGCAAAAACTAGTTATATTCATAGTATGGATTAGCTAGTAGGGTACAAATCATAATACAAAAACCACTATTATTTCAGTTTTTGTCTTTTCCTACGGGATAGCTCGTCTCTCCTCATTCAGTTATATTTTAAGGAATACTAAGATTAAATTATGACCCAATGCCGGAACTAGCATAGTTCCATTACGACACCGTATCAACGAAACGAGATCAAAACCGCGACAATCAGTAAAATTTTAATTACAGTTCGCGTGTGAATTTTACATAATGCTTACATAACGAACTGTTACTGTGTGTCAGTGGCTCACAGTCATTGTGTAAGTGTTATGTGGGTTGTCTGTTGGCTTTTGGGCGAAGAAAGGGCAGCTATTTGATCTGGAAAAATTAAAACTGCAATATATAAAGTATTAAAGTAAGTACTGCGTTGATTCTGAAAATTATTTCATAATACTAAGTTCTGCATTACTAAGTGCGTGCTTTATATTCCGGTAATGAACTTTGCGGCGGGTTGAGATGCAAGCACATAGTTGCAATGTATTAACCGATACGATGTTATGTTTCAAGGTAGCAGTTTTAACTGTTATTCTCTGACTTTATAATCTTTAAATTTAGAAATAATTACTGGCATTGTTAACTGGCAAAGGAAAACAAGCATGTTTTGATTGTTTTCGACTTCAAAAAAGGAGGTTCTGTATTCGACCCGTATGTATTGTGTAAGCTTGTAAGGCCGCAATTTTCTCAAAAAACTACTGATCCGACTTTAAATAATATTTTGAGCCTTTAATTTTTTTAAAGTATGACAGAAGGAATAACAAAAAACCTAGTGACACAAACTAGTCAGATTATGGGAAAATTAAGGATATTATTCTATTTTCTTTTAAAATAATTATATTTACGTAAGTTTTTCCCGCTAGTCCAGACACAACGAAACGAGTTCATTAAAAAAAAACGAGAAAACGTCACGTCAACATCAATTCCGAAAGTGTACTACTAGGAGTTCATAAGTGAGAGGCCGTTGTCCGCAGTGAAATTCGGCGTAACCGGGCGGCCTTCGCCTCGCTTTCCATTGTACCACCTTCGTTTTCTGTCCGCCTAGTACGTCCGACGTGTTGTGGTGCACAAAAAAACTTTGATCGTTTTTGAAATGACTTTTTTGATGGGCGTGTGCACAGGCGTGTGTATCTTCTAATGTATAAAATTCTCGTGTCACGGTGTTTGTAGTTAAACTCCTCCGAAACGGCTCAACCGATTCTCATGAAATTTTGTCTGCATATCGGGTAGGTCTGAGAATCGAATAACATCTATTTTTCATCCCCCTAAATGTTAAGGGTAGTCCACCCCTAAATTTCAATTTTTTATTTTTTAGATAAATATTTTTGTTTTTATTTTTTTATTAATAAAATAAATAAAAATAAAAAAGCCTTATATTTCTTACTACAAGATAATAATACAAAAAAAATACATACATTCCTAAATTTTCAACCCTGTACGATCAACCCCTATTTTTTAATAAATTTTAACCCCGGTCGGTAAACAACGTTTGCGGGGTCAGCTATCACACGCGTGAACGGCTAGACCGATTTCGTTTTTTTATATGTGTTTGTATTGTCAGGAGAAGGTTCTTATGAAAGAAAAAAATTAGAAAATTTAAGAATACATAACCACCATATTAGAAATGTAGCTTTAGCGCTTTTGACAATATTAACTTTTTTCGGAGTTTTGGCGGGAACTTGGAAGTGTCATGAGGTGCTCTTGTTTTAATTCATTATTTTGGTGATATTAAGTGTTATATTGCATAATTATGGTGGTATATTATCCAATATAGTTCTATTATAAAGCTCAAATGAAGTGAATTGAAATAATTGTGCTAATCAAGTGTTTTTTTGTTGCCGCCAAAACTCCTCGATAAAGTCTTGGTAAGGTAGCCACAGCTTTACTTCGACATACTACAGATAATAAAATAGACAAACCAAACTTGACATTGGCAAAATGTGAACACAAATGCCATTATAAAAATAAAAAAAAAAACTTTTTTAATTCAACCTTATGGTGTTTGACATAACATTGACATAATGCGTGCTGCAAATATCGTCAAAGAGGTTGTATATTTATAATTCTTCTTTGCGTGTGTATGTTACTGAACTCCTAAACGGCTGGACCGATTTTAATGATGTTTTTGTGTGTGTTCAGGTGGATTCGAGAATGGTTTAGATTAACACTTGGATTCGGTAGGTGGCGCTGTACTCGGATTCTAATATTTTATTTCCTTTTTACGGCAGAACAACATTTTTTGGGTATCTTCAGATGGATTCGCGAATGGTTTAGATTAACAATTGGATCCGGTAGGTGGCGCTTTACTCGAGTTCTAGGAGTTTATTTCCTTTTTAGGGCAGGACAACATTTTTTGTGTCTTCGGGTGGATTTGAGAATGGTTTAGATTAACAATTGGATCCGGTAGGTGGCGCTGTACTCGGGTTATAGGATTTTATTTCTTTTTTAGGGCAGGACAACGTCTGTCGGGTCCACTAGTTATGTATAATATTTTATTTTGGTTTTGAATAATCTTAGTAGACAGTGTTCACAAACGCTGTCGGAGGCATAACGCGCTCACTTCTCATAATTTGGTTGGTGATATATGTAGAGCAACAAAATCTCGGAGTGAGCAGATAAATGCCTTCGACTTCGACGTTTGTGAACGCTGTCAATTAAGATTATTCAAGACCAAAATAAATTTTTCAAATAAAAATCTTGTTTCTATCTTTTCAGTTCTTCAATGAATTTAATAAAGATGGCAGATATTGACGCAGTCGGATTTTTTGTTTTTGTTAAATATTTTTTTGAAGGCCTGAACCCTCTCAGTAGTAGAGGAGACCCGTGCTCAGCAGTGGGCAGTATATAATACAGGGCTGATTGATTGATTGTTTTTTTTTTATTACCATCTTTTTAGTTCTCAAGCACCTTTATTAGCATTTCCTATTCCAAACTCCAATAAAACATATAAGTTACAAATATATTCGTAATCACCTGTTAAAAATATCTATTTTGATACCACACTCGATGTATTTTGAAACCTTTGTTTTTAGATTACTTTTTGCCGCCAAAAATCCTTAATTTGTTTTTTTTTAATTTTTATGTACCCAGTGTCACTCTCACGACTAAAACGAATCTATTGACACCACTCACATAAAAATACGTCAAGCCGTTTCGGCTCTAGGGCGCGGCGTGCCAAAGAAATATACATACATACACTGGAAAAACATAACCCTCCTTCTTTCGCAGTAGGGTAAATCGTAGGACGCGCCCAAGTCAATTTGTGTTACAATTCTTAACGCTTGCCTTGTCAGCATTGTGGTATTCACAATTATCACCACGCCTTTATTCCCGAGGGGTTTGCAGATGTGCAACCAGGGCACTCACTTTTCGCCATATGTGTTCCGTCCCATGATGTGATACGGGGCAAACTATCGATCGCCATAGCACAAATAATACCAGACCAGGCGCTCTAATATCACTATTTTTAAAAAGAGTACCAGAATATCATAAAACTTCAGAAGTTGATATAATCTTACAAGCGCGTGGTATTCTGCTGGGAAACAGATTAGAGTTTATCGCCTTATCAAACCGCATTAGGAAAACGTGGAACATTTTGTGATGATTATTTATTTTCAACTTGATTGTACACCAAAAATAAAAACAATCTACTTAAGACTAATAATAATGAAGGCAGAGAAGAGGCAATCTTTTGCTTTTTGATCCTTTTTATTGGATGGAATAAAAGAAAATAACGCAAGGGGTAGTCTAAAAAATTGGTAACTTTACCAGTAATGTATAAATACTTTGTTCGGAATTAACCTAAACCAAGCCTTCATATTCGAAAATAAATATAATTTTAGATTAGGAAAAAATTAACAAAGGTTTTAAAGATAATATAATATTTTACTGGTGGTAGGTCTCTCATATGTACGAGTCCGTCTGGGTGGGTACCACTGCAATGTCTATTTCTACCGCCAAGCAGCAGTGTGCATGCACTGTTGTGTTTCGGTTTGAAGGACATTGTAGCCAGTGTAACTACTGGACATAATGAGACTTAACATCTTACGTCTCAGGATGACGAGCGTAGTGGAATAACACACAGTACTTTGTAACTCAATGTGCTGAATGGTCTCGTCATTCACAGCAATAACAAAAAAAAACTTTTCCACACTCAAATGTATGAAAAGTTTCCAGAGAATTTAATCATTTCACAACTAATTTGACCGGCAAACTGTGCACTGTTTGTTCGGTTTGAAGGACTCAAGCCAGTATAATGAGAATGGACAAACAAAAATGCGGCTTGCCCCAGGGTAAGCGATACGATAAACAGTAGCAACACCATGCAGAATTTTGACTTACAAAGTAATCCACTATGTTTGTCACCCCCCTAATAGACTTACAGGTCTCAGGGTAATTACAATACGTCTTAGGGTGACGGCATTCCTATACCATGTAGGGTTTTTGTAATTCAATGATCTAGATGCAGTTGTTACTCTGTATGAAAAATCATAGCGTTTTTGAAGTTCCACGATGTATTCGTCTCTAGATTCCACTGTATGAAACCTAAAAGCTAATTTGAATTAACTGATGTCGGAATATCAATATCCATTACAAATGAACATGTCACAATGATAATTAACTTATAAATACTTTTTGAGATCTTAATCGAAAACTAAATGAAAAGAAAACGATTTCCCGGTCGGTGTCCCGGAGCGGTGCGGGGCGGGAGCGGGACGGGAGCGTGGCGGTGGCGGGGCGTAGCGGGAAGTGTGCGGGGAGAGGTGAACGCTCTCCATACCACGGTATCATCCGCGATGCGCCCGCGCAGGGATTTTGTTACTGTGCTTGAAGGGCTACCGAATTTATTATTTACTATTATTAAATAAATAATAATATAATTCTGGATAAATTACAACTATCATTGACAATCTGTATCTGACTATATCTAAGACCTAGTGAAGGATGAGTCACCGCAATGATCGGTCTTATAATTTAATCAGTTTATAAATTATTTGAAATATATTGTATGAACAATCAATTCTTTGTTAAATAAGTTGAGACTATTATAATTGATTTACATTGTTCATAAGTAATGCTATATACATCCTAAAAGCGGATAACATTTCATTAATAATTCATGGCCTAATTTCCCCAACCTACTGTTTGAGGATAATTTTATAAAAAAGACTAACGTCAAGTTTGTTTATGATTCAATAAATATTATATTAAATCTATTTTTTTAAAAACCTGATGTAATATTTGTTATAAATAAAAATTAGAAGTTACGTTGATTGAGATCTATCTATTTTTTTTTCATTTTTCGTTCCCGAAATCCTAGCGCAGTACACTAATAAAGTTCCGGCCCTCTAACACGTGTCTCTCGTATCTCTGTGACCTACTTACACACACAGATACACATACACACACAACAGTGCGCGTGAGTGCGTGGGACGGCTGCATTTGTATGCATTCGTGTGTGAGGGTATTGTGTGAGTGTGATTATCTAGGACTAGAATTTTGGACGATAACTATTTTCTATTTATGTTGAATGAATGTGTGTATTAGTTTTAAATGGATGGCTTTTAAAGTGGTTTTTTGTTTGCGCCAAAATTCACTTTTTTAACAACTCCAGTGGTAATATCATATCATAATGTACCAGGGAAACAAAAGAAAAAGATAATTACCTTACACCAGATAAACATCCCTTTACATTTCAAAATGAGAATTAAACAAAATTAAGGAGCCCGATTTATAAACGATCTCCGAAATACAGAGCAAAATCATTATAGTTTTCTGTAAAAATCGTTGATTTATAAAAAAAAACCCTACCAAATTAACTATAGGTAAAAGAAAACCGAGGCTCTACCATAACAATATCGCCAAACCCGGAACCGGCTCAGAACGGGGAATGTTTCTCTAAGTTATGATCTATTCAATCTGTTAAAGGTAAGGGCTTAAGTCGGAGGCTAAAGGTCGACGGTCAAAAGTCACAGGCAGATGGCAAGGTATGATCGGTAATGCAAATCTGCATCTAACCATCTAGGTTTTAACTGGGCTCTGGGTGAAAGTGTTTTCTTGGAAAACTAATAGAAAAATATAATCCTATGTTTCACGAATAAGGTAGCGTTATAATAGAGAAAGAATTATAATCCGACAAACAAATTCACTGAATAATATTTGTATTGCGTGTGCGGTACGACATCGCTCCGAGTTTCGGGTTTGAATCCCGGATCGGGTAAGGATGTTGGGTTTTTCTACTTATTATCAGCTCGAAGTCTAGAATTTATGCCCGATATGGCGATAGGCGATAGCCTGGTTGGGAGTGGAACGGACTGCCGAGACGAATGACCGCAGGTTCAAAACCCAAGGGCACGCACCTCTGCCTTTTCTAAAAAGTTATGTGTGTATTCTTTGTGAATTATCGCTCGCTTTAACGGTGAAGGAAAAACATCGTGAGGAAACCTGCATACCTGGGAAGTTCTCTATAGGAATTTCGAAGGTATGTGAAATCTACCAACCCGCACTAGGCCAGCGTGGTGGACTAAGGCCTAAACCCTCTCAGTAGTAGAGGAGGCCCGTGCTCAGCAGTGGGCAGTATATAATACAGGGCTGATATGGTGGTGGTGGATGGCGATAGTCCCTTGACAAATCATGGGACGGAACACACTTGTCGAAAAGTTGGTGCCCTTAGTTTGAGACCTTGGGGAGGACATGCTATTTTACCTCGGGTAAGACAACTTTCAATCCTGAAAAACTCTTTCACGTAGGCGAAGCCATGAGCATGAGCTAGGTTTACATAAATAACAGCTCTTTAGTTCCATTCAAGTAACGTCAATAACTCGTGTCAGTTTACTTCAGTTAAAATAACAATACTGCGCACTTGATGTCCATTTGACTTGCAAGGCTTGCTGCTCGAGGTATTGTACCCACGGAAGTGACAGGTATTAGACATAATCAAAATATCTTGATACTTGGGTGGGTCAGAGAAAAAATTTGATTGTTTGCCTTTTGTTACTATTAAAATTGTACATATTATCATTTGTATTATGTAATGAAATCATTTATTCGAATCTATAAAATGTTAAACATTACTTAGATTCAGTAAATTTCTACTCTACCACCAGTTCAGAAAGCAGTTTCCACCAGAGAAGAACGGGCAAGAAACTGCTCTTTTCAAAATCAGTCCAAAGGTATAAATTAGGTATAGTGTTTAAAACAAAAAGAAATATATACAGATTTTTATTTTGTTTAGAGCAGTTCAGTAGCTGTAAGTAGATGCTTTCTCAAATTAAATCATATTATGAGATTAATATACGTTTACGATTCCATTGATTAAATTGCTTAAATGCAAATGTCATTCAATTCTTCATTTACATGTAAATTTAAAAAAATGGAATAATATATAGCCTATAACCATCACACAATAAATGCGAGTCGATAGACACCTCACGTGTCAAATTCAGTTCAATAGGAGTGACACTAGAATGGAATAAAATGGATACATACATGCAGCCATACATAGAGTGTTAAAATCATCACCATTCCCTGCTTCGCCGCATTCGGGTAAAAATGATTAAGTCTAAATTCGATAAAAAGCATCTAAGAACTATATATTTCACGCTGTAATTCTGTACCAAAATTGGCTACAATATCCAAGTAATTTGAAATGTGAAAGTTTATATGCTTTTGAAAAAGAGTAGTAGATCATTTAATCTCTTTTTGATACAAATTAAGTTTAATCAACTGCCAAAATGTGAAGAATCTACACAACCCTGAAAAAATAGTACAATCTCAGAATAATAACTGAAGCATTAGTTGTTATTCTGAGAGTACAATACACGACCGACCGACGATAAAAATAATTAAGATTCTCATTGAAATAGTACTGAAATAATAAAAGTATAATGATTTCTTATATTTACGCGAATTGAAATGAAACCATTTTGCGGATTTCATCGCGGTTTTTTAATTTTGTATTTAATAAAAGTAATTAAATATGAATAAAAATGACTTTATGACAGCCAGGAAGTGAGTCCAGAATTAGGAAGTTTTCGTTAGTTGTTTCGCGGTCCAGTCAACTTTGTGAACCACTGGTGTAGAGATAGACGACTATTCACTCCTTCGTAATAAACCTCATTATTCACTGTTTTAATGAATCACTGTCATTTAAGTCGCAGAAACAACACAGGTTGATTGCTGATTAAAAATTACATTTGCTATACAATTGCACGACAGGACGAACAAATCGCTTGAAAGATGCTAAGAAATAAGAATCAAGTACATCATCATCAGCCATATGATGTCCACTGCTGAACATAGGCCTAAAGATTACCAGACTAACCAGTCAAAAACGGCCTGCATTCAGCGTGTTCCTGCAACCTTTATCAAGTCGTCTGTGCAACTTGCAGGTGGAAGCCCGACGCTGTGCTTGCCAGTAAGAAAGCGCTGGCTTTGTGCCTTTACTAATAGATATTAAACTAGCTCCCACACCCACTACTGCATCCCCTATAAGCCAGGATCAGCAGCACACATTATGACTTTAGGTGGTGGGCGTGCTCTCATGTAGGAAGAACTATTTCTCCTACCTATCATTCTTTCTCTTTGTAGTCTTGCGCTCTTGACAAAGTAGTCGTGGTCATGTTTAGACAGATTGTTAAATTGCCCATCATTACCATACCATACCAGCCCTGTATTAAATACTGCCCACTGCTGAGCACGGGCCTCCTCTACAACTGAGAGGGTTAAGGCCTTAGTCCACCACGCTGGCCTAGTACGGGTTTTCATTATGTTCAATTAATTTCATTGCAAATTAAGAATAGTGTTCCAAGAGACTCATTGTTTCACCGCTGGATGTCATAGAATGTTTGCTTAATTAGGAGTTGCAGTGCCAGGTGTTAGGGCGGGATAAAAAGTAGTAAAGTGACCAAGTCGCTTTCTTTTCATTCTCTATGCACTTTATTATTTTCTGACTAGGACAGCATTGGGGCGAACGAGATAAATATCGCAAAAAAATGTCGCTTACGTCATATTTGCTAGCGGTAGGACATTTGTATCCGCTCCGATAGCAACCGCCGCGCCGTTCACAAGGCATAGAACACCACCATAGTGACACACGGACAGCGCCGTTCGGGGACCAGTCTGTGTATATCAGGTTTGGATGTCTACATAACTGTGTTAACTGGCACGGGATTGTCTCTAATCATGCACATAATATGAACTCCATTCCACTTACCATCAAGTGCGGTAGGGTCACTTTGCCTTACCATAACCTTCTGTCTAGACTGGACATTCCAGGAAGCTAGCGCAAATAAATAGCAATTTATAACATTGCATTGAAAGGGTTAAGCCAGTTTAATCAGGGTTAAATGTTTGGCAAAAGTCGAGCGACACGCGGGTATGTTGGCGGTTATTTTTAACCGGCTCGGTTAAATAGGACAACGCGCGGTTAGCGGGAAACTGGCTAACGGAGCTCTGATATTTACTGCACGGTTTGAACTGTGCGATAAAGGGGATCCATCATATGAATAAATAAACCATATGCTTCTATTTCTTTTATGATAAATTTTCCAGATGTCAACACAGAAAAGTTAGTACGCTTAAATATAGCATGGACTTAAAATTACAATTATATACATAAAAATTGTTTGTTTAATTTTTATATTCGGAGCTAGGGTATAACTTATAATTTGGATAACTTTTACCTGACGATAGAAAAGTCTTTAACAAAATAAGTATCGTATCAGCTTTAAATCCCGGCTCCACCAGTGTGAATGTGTTAGCTATGGTCAATAAAATCCACAGAAGCCCAATGACCCCCTTCGCCTTTTCTTAATGCTCATTACCTACATTTAAGACCAGCAACGAACAGCAGAATAACATCATTTATCATTAGAAATTAACTCGTCAAAGCAAGTTGCTACATCATCTTTTCTGCGTACCTAATTAAAACAACAATGTACCTGATAATCTAAGATCTAAATCATGATTCCCAAATGTCCTTTACTGGTCTTTTGGCCTAGAAGATAAAAGTGTACAATTTATTTACTCTACATAAAGTCAAGTGCTTCCATTGAATTGCGATTCCAGGTCCAATTCTTTCATTTTACTCTAGAGTAAACTTACCACACACATCATCACATTATTACTCTCGAAGGGGTAGGTAGAGGTGCAACAAGGGCATCCACTATGCGCCAAGCGTGCTTCGTCCCATGTTTCTGCCACCAAGCAGCAGTGTGCATGCACTGCTGTGTTCCAGTTTGAAGTACATTGCAGGCAACATAATTACTGGGCATTATGAGAATTAACATCTTATGTCTCGGGGTGATGGGCGCAGAGGAGTGCCACGCAATACTTTGTAATAAAAAGTTATGTGCGGCGTTGCTACTGTTTATGGGTGGTCGTATCGCTTATCATCAGGCGAACAAGATGCTCGTCTTTTCATTTAACTCTAATAATCTGGTCAGCAAAACAAAATATCATTATATCTGACAGAAAGATTGAATCTTCAACAGATATTGTTAACAGTACGGCACTTCAAAAACACTGATCCTGGAAGCATTAACGCGGAAGCCGACCTCGCCATTACTTATTAATGATAGACTATAAATTAGCCTGAAACAATGGCCGAGGGTTTTTTCCTTAGCGAGGTGCACGCGATGCGGCGTACCTAGGAACACGAAGCACTGAATCATACCATTGTCAAGGGTAGTGGTTATTGAAACTGCGCAGATTTGTATGAGAATTGTTGACACTGGGAGTCTGATGTGATTTGCATCTGATGGATGATGATATAGTAAATCCAATCCCATAGTAACAGCCGGTAAAGTTATTTGTCTACACCGGCATTATTCTGGCGATAGTTAGAATAATAATAACCACATGGGCACTGTCTTTGGCTGTAGTACCTCCCTTAGTACAGACAGATAGAGTACCTGCAAGGTGTACACATCCCAATTAGAATAATGTATCCTAAAGGGCCCTCTACGTGTTGGATCTATATCCCCACGCAAGTCTTCCAAAAGGATCGGGCTTTGTACCACAAAGATCCATACAAAAGTTATCACTGATTGATTGTATTTAGACTGAACTGTATCAGATCCATTAATTTTACCATGCCTGAAAAAAGAAAACTCTACAATAAAACTAAAATCAGCTTCTACAAAGACTCCCAGAATACATGACAGAAAAATGTCGCTAAAACCCGTCGGCGACAGCTAGTCTATCAATAAATCAGTCGCGGGTACCAGGAGTACATAAATGCCGAGGCGCGGCACGAGGGACGCGCAGGGCTGGCCCACAAACGCATCCCACTTTAGAATTTGGGCCGATATAAATACGCATTGCACTTGCATTGGCGGCAAGGGCTGGCACGAAGCGAAAATGTGTCTAACGCTCTATGGAAAATTGTGTTTCTTAGCAGGAAGCACAAAAGTTGGTTACAAGTGCTTTATTTTTATCAATTTTAAGGTAATACTGCAAACAATGAAACGGTAATTTAATTTGCGAAAATGCTGTTGATTTTAAAAATTTTTTACGCAGTGTGATATGGGCATATTCGGCATCGGGTCTTTATGTTGTGGCATGTAGGCATAAAGACACAACAAATATTACGGTGGCTCCCTAAAATCCAGCTTCTAGAATTCGTTTAACCACGTCTCAGATGTATTCCTTTGTCCTAAAAATATTTTATGTCCTTAACAGTTTTTCTGGCCTAGTAGATGTCCATGACACAACACTTATGTAGTGTAGAAACCAGACTATGTATGTGACCGTTGAGAGTTTTTACTATTTAAGTTAAAAATATCCCATAGTAAGAACTCATAATTTCACCAAGTGGCAACCCTACGCGCGTCTGGGCGGACGTTCCACGCGCGCGGTTACCCGGCCGAACGTAATACCACTTATAACTCTTTTCATTACACTTTTTATTCCTACCATTTTATTCGTATTTGATAACTATGCACATCTCATGGTATCCTGGTAGTGGAAAATATCATTGCATAGGAATGACGAAAACCTGGCCAGTCGTTTTCCAAGTTTTGCCCAATGGGTCTGGCTAGGTCAAAGTGGCGGGACCCTCAGTAGAAGGCGGTGCTGGGCAGAGATCGGCAACCTGGAAGGTTCACACCTGGAAGGGAGCAACGATGCCTCCAAGGTCTAGCTGTGCCACAGCCGAAACTCCCTATGGTGAATGCGGCCCCTGGGAATGATACCTGCGAAGCGAACCGAACCAAAGCGAAAGTGGCAGCTCCACCCAAACTGGGACTAAGGGTGAAATGGTTCCCAAGGAAGTGAACTGATCACCCGTCTGTGCGACTGCATACGTCCCCATTAGACATACATACATAGGTCAAAACATGGTGGAAATCGTCACACTGGCTCATTTCCTGTTGCTTTCAGATGTAGTCCATAATAATTCTTCTGTTTCATATCTGGTTTTTAATTTGATTGATTTTATTCTAAGGTAAGGTTTATTTTTAACTATGGAATGGCTATTAACTCTATTTTACTGGTGGTAGGTCTCTCATATGTAAGAGTCCGTCTGGGTGGGTACCACCGCAATGTCTATTTCTACCGCCAAGCAGCAGTGTGTATGCACTGTTGTGTTTCGGTTTGAAGGACATTGTAGCCAGTGTAACTACTGGACATAATGAGACTTAAATTCTTATGTCTCAGTCAGAGTGTCAGAGTCCACGTTCTTATCCTAAGCGGGGGGGGGGGGGGGGGGGGTGTCGGTCAGCGATACACCAACATCTGTTCACCGCGCTTATTTCCAATTATGCCTTAACACTATCGCCATAAATCAATCAGCCTATCAACGCCCACTGCTGAACGTAGGCCTCCCCAAGTGAGCGCCAACCGTCCCGGTCTTGAGCAATCCGCTTCCATCCGCTACAAGCAGCCTTTTTCAAGTCGTCGGTCTATCGTGCAGCAGGGCGTCTTTCACTAGTCACTACATCTACTCTCCCTGGATAGCTTGATATTTCAAATCGATAAACACAAATGGTTATTAAACCCCAAAATCGAGTTCAGAATTTGGCGGTCAGTAAGCCCTGGAATTTAGTTAATACTGCAACCATGTAAGCCTTTGTTCCCGGAGAATAATGCAGTCAACTAGTGCACCTACATTTCCCGTCATAACCATCCCATGGTGTGATAGGAGTCGTGTCCACCTATCAGACTAATTTAAATACAACGCAGGTATTTTTTTACGAAGAACCCACACATTAATTTTGCCCAACCGAGGTATCGAACGCAGTACCCTTCGATCCACAACCTAAGCATTTGGATGATATTTTCGTAAAGACACCAAAACGATTCTATTCCTATACATTTTTTAATCAAAACTAACAATATCACAACCTAATAAGCCCATAACTTCATAGGGGATATAGCTCAGTGGCAGAGCAATCGACTGCAGATCGATAGGTCCCCGGTTCAAATCCGAGTGTCCCCTTTTTGGCAATCACAAAGGAAATATAATTTTATGTTTTGTGTAAATAGAAATCTCATTCATAAAAGTAGCATACCAGCCCTGTATTATATACTGCCCACTGCTGAGCACGGGCCTCTTCTACTACCGAGAGGGCCTTAGTCCAACACGATGGCCTAGTGCGGGTTGGCAGACTTCACACATCTTCGAAATTCAGAGAACTTCTCAGGTATGCAGGTTACATCGCGATGTTTTCCTTCACCGTTAAAGCCAGCGATAATTCACAAAGAACACATACATAACTTTTTAGAAAAACCAGAGGTGTGTGCCCTTTGGGTTTTGAATCTGTGGTCATTCGTCTCGGCAGTCCGTTCCACTCCCAACTAGCCTATCGCCGCATTAAATTCATAAAAGTAATAAATTTAAAATAGACTATTCGAAACATCGATTTAAAGTCGATGCGTCCAAACGCTAATCATTGTGAGCTGGTAATTCCTTACGAATTACCTTCAGTAACATTGTTTTGGATATGGTAGTTATACTGTATAGAAATGGATGTCTAAAAGCATGATTAGACTTGGTTGGGGTCGGACTTACCATTGTCACGCTGAAAACCAATGTGTGTTGGCAGCTTGCTGTTGCGTTTCGTCAGGCGAGATTTTTGGAGGCCTAATCGCCTCTTACCCTTAGCTAGAATATAATTAGCTAAACGGAAGACTTAGATTAAATTCTATTTATTATATAAATTATGCGAATAATTGTTGCAAACTATCGTCCGTTATTATTTAAAACATCGAAAGGAAACCTTTATTCGCCATCAGGATTAAGAAGAATCAATTTTACACACTATAATACACCATTACATCATATTTAGCATCATTCATACTTAGCATCACGCCTTTTCCCTTTTCGCGGATAGGCAGATGTGTATCACACCCATATTTCACCATCTATATTAGATTCCATGTAATAGATGAGCCTATTGCAATTTACGGGGCATAATTCCAGATTCCGGTCTGATACTGAGCAGAAAAACCTAATAACACCTGCTCCAAATCGAACCCGAAACCTTAGCAAGGTAGACACGCCATACTCCAATACGTCTATCAATTTTAACAATAGACTATTGATCTGCTGATGCCCAACATTTGCCCAAACGTTTGTCATACCATCCACATTTATTGGCAGGGCAGCACGCTCTGAAATACTCCGCATTATGTCGAGGATCACCTTGACAGACATTCTACACCTGATCTTTCTTTAGGTCTATTTATATGTATCCTAGAGTAAATCATGACCTGGGTGAATACGGAATTAGGCTGAAGTTTCAGGGACATACACCATCAAGGTGGACAGATGACTTAATAAAGATTGCAGGAACACGCTGGATGCAGACCGCTTTTGACAGGTCCGTCTGGAAATTTTAGGGGAAGCCTATGTTCAGCAGTGGACTTCATGTGGCTGATGATGATGACCAGGGATAGGGGACTATACCATACCATACCAGCCCTGTATTATATACTGCCCACTGCTGAGCACGGGCCTCCTCTACTACTGAGAGGGTTTAGGCCATAGTCCACCACGTTGGCCTAGTGTGGGTTGGCAGACTTCACATACCTTCGAAATTCCTATAGAGAACGTCTAAGATATCCTGTTTCACATGATGATATTATTTTATAGATATCCAAACACCAATCATTCTCTAATCCCTATTGCAGTGTATCCATGATCTTCAAGAAAGACTGCAGTATATATGCGTGTTAAAATACTTAAAATCAACTAACCCATTCCGTCATATGTCTTATGGTTCTCATTACTTACCAAGGTATTGCTAAGAGACTGGTTAAGTTGGATTTCGACAATATCTAAAGAGGTTTATTGTCGTCACGGAGAAGATGTGATCAAAGTTTACACTAAGATAGTATACTGAGATCATTTAATCAAGAAACTTGCCTATTCTAGTTCTCTCATTCTAATATATTTTTTAAAGCTATGATGCCAAGATGTGTGGTAGGTGATGTGTGTGGTTCACTGGTGGTAGGTCTCTCTATTATGTAAGAGGCCGTCTGGGTGGGTACCACCGCATTTGTCTATTTCTACCGCCAAACAACAGTGTGCATGCACTGTTGTGTTTCAGTTTGAAGGACATTGTAGCCAGTATAACTACTGGACATAATGAGACTTAACATCTTATGTCTCAGGATGACGAGCGCAGTGGAATGCCACACAGTACTTTGTAAGTCAAGGTGCTGGATGGTGTTGCTTCTGTTTATGTGTGGTCGTATCGCTTACCATCAGGCGAACGGCATGCTCGTCTCGTCATTCAATGCAATAAAAAATAAATAAAAAAAATGTGTCTTCGATGTCTGGCAGGCCGGCAGCATAGCAATTATTCATCATTTCAATGGAAGATAAATGGTCCTTCTTTCCCTAAAATTATTTTGTTGTTTATAGTAAGGTTGGCAAAAAAAGACGTATTATATTAAATATGTATATATTAAATTTAATTGCACCTATAACATCAAAATTATGCGGTTCATTCAACCACTTTACCACTAACATTATTGTCAGAGAAAATTTCACAAGGCCTCGTTTATTAAAAAATAGACGATTTTTGAAGCATACAAGTATATAACAAAGTATATTATATAGGCTATTCACTTAATCATATTTTTGCCTCTCGTTCAACGAAAAAAAAAAACAATAAAATGATCCATTTTTAAATAAGTGATGATTAAGCAGATAGTCCCATATACAATGTGGAAAAAAAAAGTCTTTGGCTCAGAATTATAGAAAGATTTGATCTTATAGCACCATATGGACGAAGTAGAGGAAGAAAACGTAATAAAAAAAAAACAATAAGGCAAAAAAAACTAAAGGCCTCTTCGAATCGCAATTAATTGACAATTTGAAAACGTTTTAGATATTGTGCTTTACATCTAATGAGCCTCCAACGGACAATATCAGAAATATTTAACTATAAAATTGTATATGATACCGTAATATTCCATCAAAAATAGTTTCCAGTGGCTATATGTTCTTATATTAAATAACGCAACGGGACGGAGTGGGTATTATGACATCTACACATACCTCATAATTTTTAGAAATTATGCGTTAATAATAAATAGACGCTCAGTCAAGTGTAGACGCCATACTTAATTATGTAGGATTCGTAGTGGTAACTATATGTTTCATGACCCGTTTCACATGTCAACTAGACAACATCCATAATATACATACTTAGTTGACAAAATTATGCATTTATTATAATTAGTTTTTTAATCAAAATAAAATCTTTATGCAGCCTATAACCCGCGCTCGTAGCTACCGAAAACAAAATTAAGTAGCGAAAGAACATTGACAAAACCCATACTTATCAACAATAGAAAAAACTATAATATTTTTTTCATTAATTTATAACATCTTATAATAAGTAGAGGAATAATTTCTAACAAAAAAAAATGTAAAAAGGTACTTTAATAGGAATAAAAAATTTAAGAAATCAACAAAAAATAACCGAAGATGTTACCCTATTCGCTTAGCGTTATACTAAATATATACAATTACTCGTTTTATTAAATAAAAGAGACAGCAACAATAACACAAGAAAGGATTAGAATAACAAGATTTCACGCAAAACGATACCTTGAGTTCAAGGAGTTAAGAAAAAGAAATTAATTCTAAAACATTCGATTACTGATCCAAAATTATATACAACCAATTTACATTAACACCTATATACTCTATGTACAACATTAACTATTATATACCTTAAAACGAACATAGTATATATGAGAAGCATCTGTTCTGTATGTTTAAATTTTTTGTAAATCGAAACGACCTAACGTAGTATGGAACTTTAGTTTCAAAGAGGAATACATTAATTGACGATGATTTCCTAATTAAAAATGTAAAAAAGGTCATTTAAAAATGTTTTTATTTTTTCAATTTTTACACTTTTCATAAAACAGTTTTATATTTGTAAAAAGTTGTATACCTTAAAATATTTAATGTACAAAAATTCATATATACAAATATATGTAATCTTCTTCGGTGGAATCCGTTTTTTTTTTTTTAAATTCTATAAAGACTGATTGATTGTTAAAATATTTCGAGCTTGTTATAAACGGATACTTCTCATACGCACAATTGTCTTCTTTACATATTTGCTCAGTCATTGAAAATGTAATGAAAATGACGAAACATTCACAGACTCTACAAAAAATGATTTTTTATTCGACAAAAGATTTGAAAATGAAACAATGATACAGCCTTAATTGGACTCTGTTGCGTCGATATAAGGTACATTTTCGAGACAACAATGGCAGTGATTGCTGGACGAGCCCTGGCCACCGCGTTTGAGATCACTTTTTGGGCCAGGGCTTGCTCGTAACATGATGTCATGTGGTAATGCGTTAGATTAAAAAATACTTTTATAGCGACAAGATTCATTTTTTATATATTTTTTGCGTGAGTATATCTAAAAAAGAAGCCCAAAACCCTCGAAAGTAAGTAAGTAGGTAAAAGTAGAGTCAAAATAATCTAAACTAAATATTTAAAGTAAAAAACCGAATCGTTTTAAATTTGCACCTTTCTAACCTGCAGCTATGAAATTTTGGGACAATTTACTAAGTAAAATAATGAGGTTACGATTAATTAAAACATGCGAGGTTTTGTTCCACACCTACCAAAGGAAAATTTATTCGCCACAAATCTGGCATACTGCGATTTGATAATATCGAACGAATAAGTATAGAAATCGATTACACAGAAGAAAGTGACTTTTAAATAAGGAATTCCCTAACAAAAATGCTATCGGAGTCCACCCCGGCCACCATTTTGTTTTGAATATAGTCTTCGTATTTTTTAATCTGACGACACATCTTAAAATCTATCTGTGTATATTTTATATAAAAGTAAACGGTAAAAATCACAAGTAATTTCTCTAACTAAACTTATGCAGAGAATTCACTATTTTGTTAGTTAATGCACATTGTATCACACGGAGAGACACTCCTTAGCTCCGCTCGTTTGACTGCATCTGTGAACAAAAGAAACAACCGTTAAAATACGTTTTTAAAATTTGAAAAAAGAACACTGTAATTTTACAGGAGGTTAATAAAATTAATAAGTATTCAGTTTATTTAGATTTTAAAATTTCGTTGACACTTAATGTGCGGTGGGTACCTAATACACTTAGAGCATTTATCGGTAAAAACTCAAAGTTAATACAGAATAATATAAATAAATAACGTGTGAAAACCTTATAATAACATATTTTTGTTTTTTTTTTAAATTTCTTAATAAGAGGCATCATCATATCATTTTTACAATGTTTTAAAACAGAGGTTTTGCTCAATTTGCGTAGTGATAAAATGACGCAATGAACGTATTGAATAAATTTGATGTCGTAACTTAGCCTTTTTAACCGACTTCCAAAAAGAGGAGGTTCTCAATTCGTGTGTTTGTATTTTTTTTATGTATGTACACTGATTTTCTATTCTCATGTCCACAATTAATTACAACCAAAAAATAACAGTAAATGTGCATAGTAAAGGTCATAAAAGCACCAACAGTACCAGGCATTTATAAATCGCAGCGGTCCATTCGCGTGAAGGAAGCTACAACGCAAAATCAACCACGAGCGCAATAAAAAATTCATGGTCCGCAAAGAACCGTGTCAGAACACTTGAGAGAGGTTACATAAGAAGCACGGAAGCACGTCGGCACACTTTCACAGTTTATGCAACGCCGAAAACCGTTTACGCAATGGTCCCCAAGACCCAATGTCCCACTAAGTTACGTCATTTATAATAATTTTTGACGGTTAAAGTTGAATGTTAGTAGAAAGTGGGTCGTGAGAAATACCAATAACTAATTATTATCTATTCACATTGGCATAGATTCGAATAACATTTGGGTTTGGCAATCTGATGAGTTTGTTGATTTGTAATTGTATGACGACGAAATTATGCTTAGTTTAACGTATATCCAATTGGAAAAACAAATTAAACCCAAAACCCTCGAAGTCGAAAGAATGGAAAACTTTATTTTTCACTTATTTATTTATTACTTATTCACTGGTGGTAGGTCTTTCATTATGTAAGAGGTCGTCTGGGTGGGTACCACCGTAATGTCTATTTCTACCGCCAAGCAACAGTGTGCATGCACTGTTGTGTTTCGGTTTGAAGGACATTGTAGCCAGTATAACTACTGGACATAATGAGACTTAACACCTTATGTCTCAGGATGACGAGCGCAGTGGAATGCCTGACAGTACTTTGTAAGTCAAGGTGCTGGATGGTGTTGCTACTGTTTATGGGTGGTCGTATCCCTTACCATCAGGCGAACGGTATGCTCGTCTCGTCATTCAATGCAATAAAAAAAATATATATATATTTTTGCATCTTACTTAAACTACGTCCTTTTGTTATGAAACCTTTTTTAACTATAAAACTTTTTGTTTTTATTTTTCATACCCTTTAGTTTTATACAAAATGTATTCAATCAAACTTATTTCTTTATGTAGCTAGGGAGGTTAACAATGCATTCGCTAAAATTAACTCCTATTTACAATTTGTTTCTATTGTTCAGGAATTCTATTCAACGTTATGAAGTAACTTTGGCGTGGTCCATTTTAGAATTATGTAAGCTTTATACAAGCTTACCGGCGCTTTTCATACAAAAATATTTGTAATAATTCGTGTTGCTACTGTTCGGTAAACGAGTAACTACAATCAGGCGAATGGATTCGTTGGATTGTCATTCATTAAATATGAAAAATCCCTCCATAGTATTAAACACCCGCGACCTCTGTACGCAATAATCTAAAAAAACTACCAAACGAATTTCGAGGAAATTAAGAGGAGAGGAGGACAGTTTAATACCCTGGGAAGGCTTAGAGCTACTCTTTATTTCGAGATATACATAGCGGGACTTTTATCCCTGAAAAACTCTTTCACATGGACAAAGCCGCAAGCAAAAGCTAGTAAACATTGTAAAACAAAACCCCCTTCGCATCTGTCTGTCTGTTTGTACGCAATAAACTCAAAATCTACCCAACGAATTTCGTGAAAAATTTGTATGGATATAGTTTGAGACCCTGAGAAGGGCAGAGGCTACTTTTTATCCCGTAAAAACTTTATCACGCGGGAGAAGCTGCAAATAAAAGCTAGTCTTACTAGTCTTATCTCACTAATATTATAAATGCGAAAGTTTGTGGAAATGTTTGGATGTTTGTTAGAAGTCAATTTGCAAAAACAACTAAACGGATTTGGATGAAATTTGGCACACGGGTAGATCATGTACTGGATTAATACATAGGGTACTTTTTATGACTGCCTCGGTGCCGTAGTTGTATTACGGTACGACTGCAATGCTGGTCTCGGGTTCGATGCCCGGGTCGGACAAAGTGATATTGGATTTTTCTATTCGGTATCAGCCCGGAGTCTGGAATTTGTGCCCGATATGGCAATAGGCTCAGCCCCATCACATCATGGGACGGAATATGCACTGAAAATTTTTGCACTGTTGTGGACATCGCGACAGAAATTAATAATATTGATCCCATATGAGTATGGTGTTCGAAAATATTGGAGATAGATTTAGTAATTCATTTATAATTAGACAAACATTCAAAGTAAATCGATTTCTGGTCAGAGCCTGTAGTACACACAACAATCGTTATTATCACATTGATTTGTTCAATAGTAGACTTAGTGGATATAAAGCGCTTGTCAAAAAAGTGAATTGATGATGTTGTTTTCTTTTCTGTTTATCTATTCATTTATTTATTTTCTTCTGTTTAAGAAAATTTAGTGTAATTTTACTGGTAATACCTATTGTGTAATTTTATTTAAATTAATGCTGTTAAACCTGAAACTGTCTTCACTTTGGAAAAAATATTTGTGAAAACTGTTTGGCTAGTGTAAAAGTTATTGTACTTAATTCATATGTTGTAATTTTGTGCTGTTTGTTTTCCTAAATAAATAAAATAAAATAAAATAAAGTATATTTATTATTATACTAGTATTAAGCTATGTTATAATATTTGCCTTAGTAAGGCCAAGTTCACCATGCTCTGTTAAATACTTTAACAGCCTGTTAACTATCTTAACGGACTGTTAAGGTTTTTGAGTGTCCCACTATGCCCTAACGGATGATTATCTTCCCTAACTAGGCTTTATTTCATAGAATTAGGCTAGAATTAGACATAGGCTTTATTGCGCGCTGTTTTAAAATTCGCGTTAATTTTAACGCCCGTTAACTAAGAAATTGGTGAAACCCATAAGTCCTTTTCTGGAATGAAAGCGCTAAAATGTACTTTCTAGGATAAAAAAATACGTGTGGCACTCGGAGACTGTCGCGGTAAAGCTATTCATAGCATTTTTTACAGCAAATTTTGATTGACTAAACACAAATTCGATCTTACGCTTACCACATAAAGTAGATTTTTAAACGCGAGCAACGCACGTTTAGTCTTGTTATTGATAAATGTCAGAAATGCAATGGTCATCACAACCAAAGTAGAATAAATCAAAATTTGAAAAAAGAATTTTACGTTCGATTCTTTTGTACTCGTGCCGTGCCAACGCTGGGGAAATAGCTTCTACGCAATGTATTTAAGGTTCATATTAGATTAGTAAGAAATGGTTTTAATGACTTTAATAAATAAAAATATACTCGTTTCAAGAATTATAGCTTCTACGCAATGTATTTAAGGTTTATATTAGTAAGATTTTTTTTTTTTTTTTATCCTTTGTTGTAAGAACTGGGTTCTTAGCAATAAATTACAATCTAGTCTATAAGACTAATAAGCAATATTATTCTAACTTAATTTTCTAGGTGATATTAGTAAGATAAAAAAGATGTCAGGTTATTTTCGTTACGGAATTTCTGGATTCGGTCTCCACGCTCAAGGCCCGCGATAGAAGCTATGCAATAGCTTAACAAAGTATTATATTATAATCAGGAACTTTATCTGTGTATCTTTCATCAAAATCCGTTGTGCGTTTACCTCCAACCAACACCCGTGAATTAATTTATTTAGCAGGATAAATTAATCTGGAAATAGCAAATTATTGTGGATGCGAACTTAAAACGAGTTTTGGTCTTAAACTACACTAAAATCACATAAATATTCAGTGCATTTTTTTTTTTTTTTATTGCATTGAATGACGAGACGAGCATGCCGTTCGCCTGATGGTAAGCGATACGACCACCCATAAACAGTAGCAACACCATCCAGCACCTTGACTGACAAAGTACTGAGTGGCATTCCACTGCGCTCGTCATCCTGAGATATAAGATGTTAAGTCTCATTATGTCCAGTAGTTATACTGGCTACAATGTCCTTCAAACCGAAACACAACAGTGCATGCACACTGTTGCTTGGCGGTAGAAATAGATATTGCGGTGGTACCCACCCAGACGGCCTCTTACATAATGAGAGACCTACCACCAGTAAATTTATTATTAAAATTATTTGTTTTGCTATAATTTTTAGCACCTTTTAATTCAATTTTTTCGTATCGAAAAACAATTTTGATAGCATTCCACGTATTGTGAATAAAAAATAATCGATAAAATCACCATAAAATGTATGGATATGATTTATGTGTTTTTTACGTGAATGGCAATCTAATGTGAAATGAGTTCGAATTGACCACCGCGGCGCAGTAGCTGAACTGAAACTAAAAGTCGCAGGAACTCTGTGGTTTCCTGTAGTTATTTTATAGTCAGTACACGTATTTGTTGTGTGTTAGGTAGGATTTATTACAGTATATTGTAGTACTCAAAACGTATATATAATATTCCCATATTTTTTTTTAGAGTATATTTTAATTACTAGAATACTACTACGTAACAAAATGAAAATGCATTGGAAAAACCTTTCTTGATGACAGGATGAATGTGACATTAACAGATAAAACTGGAACAAATATTACCTCCATTATCAAACCATCAGGGAAACATAAAAGGAATTAGATAACATTTTACAAGGCTCCATAAAAAATAACTAGGCTACCAAAGAGTTACAACCCATATCTTCAAGTACCAGGAGCGCATAAAATAAAAGAAAGCTACACACGTTCGGTACTATAAAAATGCAGTGATCTCTATCCAGTGAGCGCATGAGTGCAATACCCGCTTTTGGGCACCGACCGGGGGTCGTTGACCCCGCAGCACGCAGGGACTTTTATGGCTCTCCGTACTTTGTACGTAAACTGTGTGACCTTATTTAATTGTCGTAGTATTTTCTAGTAAAATGCGGCGGCATTTTACTTGGGAACCGTTTTTGAGAGAAAAATATCCTAAGAAATATAATTTGAAATTTGAGATATGAATATGAATTAGGTGTTTATAACTTTAATACTTGCTTGTAGAAGCTGTTGTTAAACTCTTATCACACGTTTGGAGCTGAATACAACTAAGGGACGGCATAAATGACAAAACAAGCTGAGAAAGTAACGAAAAGTAGCAATTTGAGACCGCAATTAAATAGGTGATTTCGACGTTATGATCAGCAATGAAGCATGTTATAGTATTATAGAAAACTGCAATAAGTATATAATATCGGAACCTTGCTACTCTTTACTTCCAGACCTATGCTGCGGCGGTTTTGGTTGGTATGCCGGTGTAGGGTTTACATAGGGCTAGGGACTCGTTACAATCCTCGCTCGGATGATACTATACTCCCGAGTGTCGACATTGGGCCGTAAGATCGGTGAGACCAACATAACCGTCCACTCACCCGCAGTACTGGTAGCGATAAGGCGTTTTTCTCCCACGAAACAAAAAAAATAGAAGTGTTGAATTCAAGACATTTATATAAAACACCAGCATTGCGCGCGGCTCCGCCCGCGTGGAAAGTTTTCCGGGATAAAAAGTAGCCTATAGCACTCAGGAGCAATGTAGCTTCCTATTAGTGAAAGAATCGGTCCAGTTGTTCCTGAGATTAGCGCGTTCAAACAAACAAACAAACAAACTCTTCAGCTTTATAATATCTATTAAAAAATATGTAATTACTAGGTGTTGTTTGCGGCTTCGCCCGCGTGTAAAGCCTTTCCCGCTACAAAAATCCATGAAAAACAGCACGACGCCAGCGCCATCTACTTAAACAATCAGTCTAAAAATATCCATTATTTCCCATGGGAGCAAACTACCGGGATAGAAAGTACCCTGGGTGTTAATACGGGACATGACCTACCCGTGTGCCAAATTTCATATAAATCCGTTTAGTACTTTCTCCGTTTACTTCTAACAAACATCCAAATATATACATTTTCACATACTCTCGCAATTATAATATTAGTAAGGTAAGAAGAAAGAAAAAAAAATGGGTAATTTAATTCTAATGAAGTAATTTAAACGTAATTAAATTAAGTTATTTAATTACATACATACGTAGCATCACGTCGTTTTCCCTTTCTAGGGGTAGTCTAAGTCTCGCCACTCAGTTCTTCTACCGTAAAATGGTTTGAGATCCAAGTAATACCAAGTCAGTTAATTTATTCAGTCCCTACGTAAGGGACCTTTTGTCTTAAGTTATTACGTAATTAGCTAACCTAACAACATGTTATAGTGGCCATATCAATATTAAAATTCCTTTGTTTTAAATAAAATAGATTGACTTGGCAGCTTGCATTCCGACCCGCTGGGAATCTGATTCCAGGTTCTTTCATGGTGCGGCGTTGACCGCCGTGTTGCGCGGCACGGAGTGCTGACTCCGTGCTCCGCTGGCGTCGGGAGAGCTGTGTCCCGATCCCGGCTACGTGCGTACCATCGTCGTCGCGGGAGCTGACCCCGGCCACGTGCGCACCAACATCGTCGGGGGTGTTGACCCCAGCCACGTGCTCAACACCACCATCGCAGTCGGATTGCTGACCCCAACCACCTCATCACTGTTGCGCAGACCACGTGGCTCACCGTCTGCCCGGCGAGCTGTCGCCGGAGCTAGCCACGTGCATCAACGTCATGCCGTTCGCCTGAATCGGAGTCCCCGCAGGCCAGTGACTCTCGTTGGCATACCACCAGCAAACCGTACCGAGTGTAACGCGGAGGTGCAACAATAAAGCTCATACCACGTACCTAAACCCTGAGTTTTTCTTCTGTCTCACTAGAACTAACTATCTGCGGCTAAACCCGCCGCAATTATTAATAACATTTGATTCTAGAGAATATATATATATCTTATAACGGCCTGCCCTATCTATTCGGGCGCCCTAATCGAAAATTTTAGGCCGCCCCTAAGTCCTTGGTATCTAAAGGACCTGGGTTATGCGGAATGGACCTCATATTTTAGTTAGTAATATGGGGGATTTTAATAGTATATTGTCGGCTTCTATGTCAGAGGGGGCTCGGGTTTTGGTAAAAAAATATTTTAAGTGTACTAGGGCAAATGTTTAGTCTGTAGACATATATTAAGTGGATGTATGGAGCGATTTATTCGTAACAGACGACAAAGCTCCTTAAAATATGAATAAAAAAAAGTACCTGGCATAGAGCAACCATAACTTCTACTATTGAAAAAGGAGTTCTCAGTATAAGTTATGAAGGGCATATTCGTAATGGGTATGTAGGACGGTGTTATTCAACAATTATCGCATGTTACGTCAATGTATAGCGTGTCATACACACGCGTGTCAGTGTGTTGTGAACACGAAAATAATTCAGCAGAACATATTATTCATACTAAGCTCAAACCTTTACACTCAATGGACAAGGCAGAGATGCATTGGCAGGTTTCTCGTATGCGGGAGACCGTCTAGGTAGATTCTTCCGCAATGTCTATTTCTAAAGGCAGCAGTGTGTGTGCATTGCCCTGGGATCTGGACGCCAAATCCCTCTCCGATGTCTTTCATTGGCGGGAGGAGGCGTCCAGTCGCGGGCAACATCCGGCCCTGAAGGAGGTGGAGGCCATGAGGGCCTCCCTACGGCGAGCCGCCGTGGAGGAGTGGCGTCTCAGGCTGGAGGCCCCGTCAGCGGGGCTCAGGGTCGTCGCGGCAGTGCGTCCTGTCTTTGCCGAATGGCTGGACAGGCGCCACGGTGCGGCAACTTTTCGCCTGACGCAGGTGCTCACCGGGCATGGCTGCTTCGGTGAGTTCTTGTGGCGGGTAGTGCGGAAGGAGGTGTCGGCCGTGTGTCACCACTGTGACAACTGCCCGCTGGATACGGCCCAGCATACGTTAGAGTTTTGCCCAGCCTGGGATGAGGAGCGCAGCGCTCTCAGAGCAGTCGTCGGAGGAGACCTCTCGCTGCCGGCCGTGGTCGCTTCCATGGTCGACAGCCGGAGGTCCTGGCGTGCGGTGGCACACTTCTGCGAGGTGGTTCTCTCGCGGAAGGAGAGTGCCGAGAGGGATCGGAGGCGCGGAGATCCCTCCCGCCGCCAGACGAGACGTAGGAGGCGCCGGGTGGACGACTGACCGGCGTCTTCCGCCCTGTGGATTGGGGGCGTTTGGAGAATTCCACCACGGTATCCCCTGCCTGTCGTAAAAGGCGACTTATAGGGGCCACCGGGGGTCGCGGGCGGGCGGCAGGGGGCCGTCCGTCTTTGTTTTGTGTTTCTTTTAGCACATTGTTGCGACCCCCGTGATGGACGGCAGCGTGGCAGGTAGGCCTCACGCTGCCGTAGACGCTGAGAGCGTCCTTCGGTGCGCGGGGGCTTCTGAGCCCCCCCCACAACAGGAGACGGGCCGCACCAGGCGGCACCGCGCAGGGGCGGTTGCGGACGAAAACTTAGACATTAGTCAGAGGAAGCCCGCAGCCGTCCCTAATGCGCCGAAGATGGCCACCGCGGAGTTTTAGTTGGTATGCCGTGCTTTGTACATAGGTTAGGGACTCGGCCTGGCGGTCGCCCGACGTTTTCCATCTCTCCGGGCGGCTCAACGCCGGGTCGTAAGGCACGGTGAACCCAACATAACCGCTCGGTCGCCCCCCACGAAGGCCGGGCGGTAGTGGTAACGCACTTTCTCCGCGAAACCAAAAAAAAAAAAAAAAAAAAGCAGTGTGTGTGCATGCACTTCTGTGTTCAGCTATGAAAGGCATTGTAGCCAGTGTAATTACAAGTATTGTGAGATCTAACATCTTATGTATTAGAGTGATGAGCGCTTTGGAGTGCCACGCAGTAATTTTTAACCGACTACCAAAAAAGGAGGAGGTTCTCAATTCGTGTGTTTGTTTTTTTTTAATTCAAAGTTCTGTATGGTGTCGCTTATATTATGGTAGTGTTAAACACTAGTTTATGGGCGGTCGTATCACTTACCAGGCGAGCCGCATGGTCGTCTCCTCATTCGACTGCAATAAAAATGCATCTAATACACCGTAGAACTAAATATGACCCTTTATGTGGTAGGGGCTAAGTTCTCCATTCCCATATCGCGCACGTACCGAAGCAATTGTAATGTTTTTTCAAATGCAGAAATGCATAGCTTTTTACCAAGTAATCGAACCTAAACCGGCTTCTACTAGATATGAAGCTACTAGCCACGGCGTGTTTATCTAACATGACGATTAATCACCACGTATTCCTCGATGATCAACAGCGTTGGCCGTAAAATAACCTCTACAGATACATCCTGAATGATTTATGATTATGAAAATGATTCCCATGAGATAAGATATATCCTACTTATAAATGCAAATGAGTTAGGTTTTACCGTTCAGCATAAGTCGAGAGTCTGGAATTTGTGACCTATATGGCGATAGGCTGGCCTCCTATCACATCATGGGACGGAACTCATGACGAAAAGTGGGTGCCTTGGTTACACCTCTACCTACCCCTCCGGGGACAAAGGGTGTGAGTTTACGTGAGTGTGTGCATAGTGAGGTTGTAATACTGAGAAAGGTATTCAAAGAGCCGAAAGTATGATAGGATTATTAAAAAGATTCTAAATTCTTATTATATTTTTCTTTATTTACAGTTAAATTTTAATTTTAAAAGATAATTGTATTTAAAATCTCACGTATTTAATTAAAGTCAGTAAAACTATGTCAAACTTGCATATAAAATGATAAAACCGGTTCTGAAAAGACGTCGTGCCACGAAAAAACAGTAAAATACAAGTTAGCAACAAACATAATTGAGGTTCTTAGTGATAGAGACATCCTATACCACGGAGAAAGAGATTCTCTCTCTCTCTCTCTCACACACATACATACTCACGCCTTTTATTCCCGAGGGGGTAGGCAGAGGCGCAACTGGTGCATCCACTTTTCGCCATGCGTAGTCCATCCCGTGAAGTGATAGGGGGCGAGCCTAACGCCATACCGGGCGCAATTTCCAGACTCCGGGCTGATACTGATTAGGAAAAGCCAATATCACTTTACCTGACCCAGGGATCGAACCTGAGAACACAACCTGAGAATACAACTACGCCACCGAGGCAGACCTCAAACATATTCTCAACTCTAGTATTTTGGATTAGAGTTTTTTTTATCGAATGCACAGCATAGCCTACCTGAAGTTAAGTGAAGTGACGCCAACAAAAATGACGATTGGCAAGAGAAGCAACCTCGGGCGGTCAGCACATTTATGCTACTTTTATACTTGTGTCATATTCAGCGAACGAAAAAATAAAATGTTGCAAATATAAATAGGTAATACGACTGCAAAAGCAGCGATAGCCTAGTTGGGAGTGGAACGGACTGTCCAGACGAATGTCCGCAGGTTCAAAACCCAAGGGCACGCATCTCTGACTTTTCTAAAAAGTAATGTGTGTATTCTTTGTGAATTATCGCTCGCTTTAACGATGAAGGAAAACATCGCGAGGAAACCTGTATACCTGAGAAGTTCTCTGAATTTCGAAAGTATGTGAAGTCTGCCAACCCGCACTAGGCCAGTAAGGTGGCCTAAAACCCTCTCAGTAGTAGAGGAGGCCTGTGCTCAGCAGTGGGCAGTATATAATACAGGGCTGGTATCGTATGGTATGGTAATACGACTGCGTGAAAGACTTCGGAATAAAAGGGCCCATATAAAAAGCAGCCTCATAGTATTATCTTAAAACACGAAATGCTCTATCCGTGTGCCAAACATTTAACCCAGTACAACGGTTTCTGTAGTTACTTCTAACTTCCAAACATCTTCACTCATCAACATCAGGCATATGATGTCCACTGCTGAACATAAGCCTCCACTAAAGATTTCCGGACCTGTCAAAAGCAGCCTGCATCTAACATCTTCACTAACTAACTTATTTATAATATCAGGAATCTTATCTGTCATCCAGAACGACTGAACCACTTTTGATGGACTTTTATAAATAGATAGGACTTATTTGAGAGTAATTTATATAAAATTTTCTATTAAAAAATAAAATTCACATCTCCGAACCTCTAACAACTAGCTAATAAGCAATATAAGCTAAATTATGCGAACTCGTATAGGGAAAATACGCATATAATTTTGCGTTGAAAGCGAAATGACATTGCATTCGCGATCGAAGTGCATCAATGACGTAACACGAGATGTGGGACAGAATCGCCACGCCCACACTAAATGTAGATCTTTTGATGACTGAATGAAGCGACGTCTCTGTTTAATATCATAATAGATTGTTCTGTCTCTTTTTAATTTGGTAAATGGATTTGATGGTAAACGATATAAATGTGGTTTCTAGATTATTAGTTTCTGCCCTCCGTCCCGTCGGTGTGAATCTCTTTTTGGTATAAAAGTGACAGTAACAATGGACCCACATAAGTTTGGCACTACACTTGGCTATTTGTCCAAAATATATGCCGCTTTTGGGCGAAGCAATATCGACTTTATTTTCTTTACGTACAAATGTACGTATGCCACCAATCGCCATAACACGATTACTATCGGCTTACTTTTGTAAACTTATCAAATAGCAATACTAGTGTTATTGAAAAAGTAAGTCAGCTTCTTTTAAAAAAAATGATTATAACCAGGAAAACATAAAGAATAATAAACACCCTTTAGTATGACTTTTGGAAATTAAAAAGAAAGCAGTTACTTCATGCGTGTTTTCTATGATACATGCTATAACTCAGTCCAAAACTTGCTAGTGATTGGATACTTGTATCCGCCCGGATAGCGACCACCGTTGAAGGTGTAAACTCCGCCGTAGTGGCCCACGTAAGTGTGCCGCGTTCCGGGATCAGCCTGTGTATACCCGGTTCATATAAGTTGGCATAATTCTCATCTCTCACTAACTCGATCTGGACTCCACTCCGTTTGCAATATAGACGTACGTAAACTAAGTTTTCTGCTTGCATCTCATTCCCAAGCGGGGTTGATACAACACTCTTTCATGTCGCAAAAACAACGGCTTTATTTTATAACCATGAAAGTGCAATCTTAGACAAATCTTATAAAATCCCACAAAATGAACAAAGGAATTGAACCCCATCAACACACTAGAACTAGCGATAAACCACTTATATATTTATTTAGACTAAAATCGACAGCGATATATTAACCCAGTTCACATATTCGCTGCCGTGACGTAAGCGAGTGTACTGTAGTGAAAGTGCGCGGGCGCAGCGTATCGTACATTGTCATTCTACGCGCGACCGTCGACGTGTGCGGACGTGTGATAACAAATGTCCTGGGCTACTCACAGAATGTTCTAGAATATTATGTGGCTTATCGTTTCAGAGTTAAGGTTCATATCCCTTTGCATACAAACAGTATCAAAGATATGGATGATGGTATGAATCTTCATAGGTGACTTCATTATCTACTTATCACGACTTAGCAATTTGCTAGTATTGATTAATCTAAAGAAAAGTCATTGCATTGAATATGATTAGGGTCGTCGTATTTAGAATCCTTATATAATGGATTTATTGCATAATTAATTTGAACTAATTATTTTATACATACGCTCATGCCTATATTCCCAATAGGTTTGGCAGAAGCGTAATTAAGGCACTAACGGTTTACCATTGCCATTGCTAGTAAACGCATACGTGGAATTAAAAAAGAATCGAGCTAAGGATCAAACACAGAACTTCACGTTTCTCAGCCCAAATACACACTAGGCCAATGAGCGATTCTCACACTCAAAACCAATAACATAAGTGTATTATCTCACAATTATACGATGGCACGCGGCGAGTTCACAAGACCATACATTTCGGAGGTCACGATAAATTTGGCATAGCATGATAAATTATAAGATTTCGCACGTGCAATAGACATCAACGCACGTTTCACAACATCTCTAGTGTTTTTTCAGTAATTATTGCTGTGAGTATGCCTAGTACTTTAAGCTGATAGATGTATTGTATAGCACCAAATACACACACACACACATTTACGCCTTTAATTCCTGCAGGGATAGGCAGAGTTGCAACTCACATTCTTTCCCCGTGTGTTCCGCCTGCACCAAAAATTAACATAATTACTCACCTAGCACCTTAACCCGCCCAGGAATCGAACCTTTTGGTATATAATCACACCCGGTGGTCCTATTGCATCACAATAAAATGATTCACGAAAACAACATTAAAACTATGAATCGACTACCAATGTTCAATGATAAGAAAGAGCATTGATAAATGATAATACATTCACATTCCATGGCATTTCACAACCACGTTGAAAATATTTAGCAGTAGAAATAACGGCTTACCTAAACATTTTTTGTTATTATTATATCTCAAGATATTTTATTTGACTGTCTCGGTGACGTAGTTGCATTACGGTACGACTGCAAGGCTGAGGTCTCGGGTTCGATTCCCGGGTCGGGCAGTGATATTGGATTTTTCTATTCAGTATCAGCCCGGAGTCTGGAATTTGTGCCCGATATGGCGATAGGCTCGCCCCCTATCACATCATGGGACGGAATACGCTTGGCGAAAAGTGGGTGCACTAGTTGCGCCTCTGCCTACCCCTTCGGGGATAAAAGGCGTGAGCATGCGTAAGATATTTTATATGTAAGAGTCTCATATGTAAGAGTCCGTCTGGGTGGGTACCACCGCAATGTCTATTTCTACCGCCAAGCAGCAGTGTGCATGCATCGTTGTGTTTCGGTTTGAAGGACATTGTCGCCAGTGGAACTACAGGACATAGTGAGACTTAACATCTTATGTCTCAGGATGACGAGCGCAGTGGAATGCCACACAGTACTTTGTTACTCAAGGTGCTGGATGGTGTTGCCTCTTTCTATGGGTGGTCGTATCGCTTACCATTAGGCAAATGGCATACTAATTAATTAATTCATTTTGATTGAATAATTTAATTTAATTCACGATAGCCTGGGTGGGTATGAAATGGACTATTCAGACGAAGATACGCAAGTTCAAAACCCAACGCACATATGAATTTCGAAGTTATAAGTGTATTGTTTATCAATTATCGTTCATCTTCATCATGAGAAAACCTACATATTTGAGAATTCTACCAGAATTTTGAAAGTATGTTAAGTCTGCCAATCCGCACTAGGCCAGCGTGAAGGACTAAGGCCTAAATCCTCTTAATAGAAGAGGCCCGTACTCAGAAGTGGGAGAGTATCATACATAGCTGGTATTATTATATTAAATAAATCGGAAAATTTGCAATTATATTTGGAGGTTTACAGGCGCTTCATCAGATCACACCAAGATCAAAAACATAGGTATCAAAAATAGACGTAAAATTATCTAACTTAACACAATATGTATAATAGTAATATAAGAATTAGAACCTGCTGAACGGATTTTGATGGAATTTCGCACACAGATAGATTATATTTTGGATTATAAACTACCCTAAACCGATATGGTGGACTAAGGTGTAAACCCTCTCAGTAGTAGAGGAGGCCCGTGTACAACAATAGCAGTGGAGTAGCTTGCGATAGAGGGACCCTATATCAAAATTTTGTTGGGGGCCCTTCCAGCGCCAGTTTTATAATTTCTTTCAGTATAGGCCATTCAGTTTGTGTCGCTCCACATATCCCGAGTCCGGAGGCCTATTATTCGGTAGCAAAAAAAGGTCTACGAACTTTTGGGTGACCGCTTAAGTTTAGCGTATGGGCTAAGAGGGGCCCCTAGAGCTCGGGGGCCTCGTGTCATCGATACGGCTGATACAGCGGTAGCTACGCCCCTGAACAATAATATATAGAATAAAAGGCTAGTAAATACATAGTTTAGTATCTAAGAACTTTATCTATTGAATTGTGATCGGCTCGTCTCGATCAAGTATCTGATATGTTTGTTTGTTTGCACAGCCCACTGATAACAGTATGTGTGTCATTGTTATCGTCGCATGCCCTAAATACAACACGCGCACTTCTGAATGTTTCTTTCACCCTGGTACTTCAATAAGATTTCATGGTATTCTCTAGAAATATATTTTGGTGAATTAATGAATAGCTTTTTTCAAGAAAGGTCATGTTTAAATTAGATTCTAGCCCGGTGATAGGCTATCTATCGCTTTATATTTCTCGTCTCTTAGGAAAAAGTAATTTTAAGTGTAATATGAATTTCCCAGTCCCTAAGAGATGTCGCAATATATTCTAAGTTTGGTACATGTATGGTTTTATTAAAATATCTTATCCAATTTACTACGTTTATCCTTGATTATGATTCAAAACCTAATAAATTGGTCCATAAACATAAATCCAAATACAAAAAATTATGCAACATTTCAGTTTGTGTCTCGCAACACCAAAAACATGTGACTAGAAGCTTCGAGTTTCGGGCAACGTGGCTGACGATTGCGTTGGCGAAAAAATCGTACAAACTCTGCAAAAGTTTGCTGAGGGAAAACGCTTTGTTTTCCTCTATTTTGATGGAAAATTATAAATATTTGTATTTACAATATTGATATTTTTCGCAACACTTTTACCTAATTACTAATAACAGCCCTATATAATTAGCCCACAGCTGGGCACGGTCACTATTGAGAGGGTTTAAGGTCTTAGTCTTATACGCTGGCCCAGTGCGGATTGGCAGATTTCACATAAATCTCCTCGAAATTCTTATGGAGAATTCTCATGTATGTAGGTTTCCTCACGATGATTTCCTTCACTCTTAAAGCGAACGATAAACAACATACGAAAATAAATAACACAGATTATACTCAATATTTTACATCAGTTATCTAAATTTTCTTGTTTACATTATACATGCCTATTTTAATTAGTTTTATCCTGAAAAGAACGTGTTTTAAACTTGTTGATGTTGTCTAAAACGATTGTGGCATACTTATGGATTTAATTACTTCTAATAAGCTTAAAGTTAAATAAATTCTATGCTATTAAATGCAGTGTGTAGGTATACATGAAAATCCATTAGAAACTGTAAAAAAATTAAACGAAACTGTAACTGGATCAATAGTATTAAAATGTCACCTCAAATTGAATGAGTGTTAATTTATCAATTCAAATCTAAATGACTCTGGTTTCCCTTCAAAACGCTAATTATATCAGAAAAATAAAGAAACAAACGAAATAACTATTGTTAATAAAACAACTGCCTCGGTGGCGTAGTTGTATTACTGTACGACTGCAATGCTGAGGGCTCGGGTTGAATTCCCGGGTCGGGCAAAGTGATACTGGATTTTTCTATTCAGTATTAGCTCGGAGTCTGGAATTTGTGCCCGATATGGCGATAGGCTCGTCCCCTATCGCATTATGGGACGGAATACGTACGGCGAAAAGTGGCTGCATTGGTTGCGCCTCTGCCTACCCCTTCGGGTATAAAAGGCGTGAGTGTGTATGTATGTATGTAAAATAACCAAATCCCATTTTGTATATAATAAGCAGCTGCTTACATTAACTATGTTAGATTTACTTCCTAACAAAGTAATAGTATTTCAATTAAGTTGTGCTGACGAGTGACGTGACGTGACGTGATTTGACGTCGTGTGACGAGAACGTCAAACTTCATTTAGCTAGACAACCTAATAAGTTGCATCTATTTCTAGTTCATTCATAAACTCTAAAATCAAAAAACAACGATTAATAATGTGATATTATTTTGTAAAAGAATATAAAGTCAATGACTCAAAGAGATGCGTTGTAGGCACCATGCTTGTAAGCAGAAGCCAACGTGCAACACCGCGACCACGCCACGTGAAACCTACTATTTCCATACCTATAGCAACGTGTTTGCGGCGGCCAACGTGACAAAAAGTATTTTATTGCCCTTTTTAGAAAAGTTTCCAAACTTTTATCGGTTTCCTGTTTGCACAATGTTTTCATTTAAATTAAAAATATGTTTGGTCAAGTTTGTTTATATTTCGCTACGTAATTAGGAAATTGCCGTCATTGATTTGTTTATAAGGAAGATTTTGAAAAAGGTTATCTTTAAAAGTAGCGCCTTAGGAAAAGACCTATCGTCTATTTTTTTCCTCATTATTACAAAGGTCTTAATTTCACCATTTTTTTATTTAACGGGTTTTAGATAATGGGGCATTAATATTAACGCAAATTTTAAAGAATAGCGCGTCCTATAAAAGAACACCTAGTTAAGAAAGATAATCAATCACCCGTTAGGGCACGGCTGGACACTAAAAACTTACAGTCCGTTATACAGGTAACGATCAGGCTGTTAAAGTAATATAATAATAATAAACTTTATTGAGCACCAGAAATTATAGTTACAATTTATATTGTGTACAATCTCCTGAACTAGGTTCCCATACCTGTATGTCAGGAGAGAGTTCCTTCCTTATATCTAAATATGTGAAACAATAATAACCGGTGAGCAATTAGTTAACTATATTGAACAACATTGTATTTGTGATGTACTTGCGTTTAAAGTAACTAAACAGATCATGTTTCTAGTATGAACAGTATAATGAAGTATTAATTGAGTAAATTAGATAGATAGCTTCTAAAATCTAGAGTCTAGAAGAGACTTCTTCACAAATCAAGTTTTTTTCTATATAAAATCGCATAACGTGATCAAGCCAAAACAAAAAGTAATTTAAACTTTTTATGGAATTCTTTACCAGAGTATTTTATGAAAGTTATAAAAACTATATATATATTCTTACAGAAATTTCAGAGTAATAAAAACAATATATAAATTTAAGAAAATTAGACCCTAACGACTTGATTTTACTTTAGTTTAATTTAATTTACAGCAGATTGCAGCATCATACATTGTTTGTATCAAAATACTAGGACAACATAGCACCAAGAAGCCCCATAACACAAAGTGGAGATCAATTCTACGCCTTAACAGTTCTGCATTATGAACTCCGGGTGTAAAACTACGCGCGAATTGATCGAATACCGATCGGAATTTCCAAAAATTTTTCATGACAACGACCTCATTTACGTTTGCGATACGCTCGCTACACCACCGGCGCGACTTACTAACATAGTAACTGAATATTTTTAATGTTTCGTGCATTTTTGCCGTAGATAACGCTACGACCGGTTTCCTTCATAATATTGTTTTATTTTTAATTTTATTTATTGTCATTGTTGTCGTTTTGTAAAGCCATCCATCCTTATTGTTTTTCTGATTTACCTATTTCAAATTTCGAACTTGGTAACGTAGGTTTTCTTCTTCGGAAAACCTACGTCAACACGATAAACAGTAATTAATCTGCGTAAATAAAACATGCTCTGTAACATAATGGTAGTTCAGTTACCAAAGATTTGTCGTGTTAATTTTTCACAATTTGGTCTTTGGTCACGTGCGCTTAAGTAATCAAATGCTTGTCAGAAAATACTTTTTTTTTAGCAAAACTTCTTTACGCAGGCTTGACTTGGGGAGTAAGCTGGTGAATGCGTTACGAGAGCATTACGGAAAGTGTGATCGGGCGAGGCGAACGGAAGTTGAGAGTGAGAAAGTCAGTATATATAAAGAGAGAGAGTTACGAGTATATATAGTATATGCTGTACAAGAGTGTTTATACATTTATATATATATACATGTGTACACACATACATATAGATGGAGCTAAAGAAGTTTTACTCCAGTCAAAAGCACACTCGTTTTTTTGTATCAATAGCTAATTGATTCATTTGTAGCCGATATACGATTGGATATGTATAAATATTTATTTTCTTTCCAACGTGTCAACGTCAAAACAAAAAATCAATCAGTGTCAACGTCAAAACAAAAAATCAATCATCAAGTTAAATCATCGAAATAATGAAAGTACTAGGATAGAATAACTAGCAAGTGTTCACCTTAAGTACCTCAAGCAAATAAATAGCGCGTAATTCCGCATGTCATTGAATGGACAGTATCAGTTCTTCCTGTGTGGACGTTATCTTCGTGATTCAAACGCTACAAAATTATAATTTGAATGATATAATACTATTCGTATTATAAATAGGATGTTACGAGCGATTAGCGGCCGGCCCTCAAGGGCGATAGTTGTTCCACCTACAAACTGGCGCTTTGTAACGTCTTGTGAATTTATGATGTCCTAGTACTCAAATAAAATTCGCAACGTTTGCAAAAATGCTTCGATTTTTTTTCGCACGACAACTATTTTAGACAAACCTGTTTGGGTAGATATCCACTTTCGCCCATTATGTGAGCCTAAAGAAATCCTTAGTGTGTTTAAGTTAACATAGTTTATGTTTGAAAAAACACATGGCCAACATAGATTTTTTGTCTGCATAATAATTCGATAATAAATAACAGAAATATTTTGCCGATGCAAATCCACTTTTCCCATGGGCTGGATGTTGAAAAAAACGTTTTTAAAAACGCAGCTGCTGAATAAGAAAAAAAATGAGAGGTGTCAAGGGACACCCGGATGGAACGAAGTTCCTTTCGATTAATTAGTGAAGGAATTGTAATAAAATTTTATTTATATAAAGAGTGTGTATATATATAAATATATAAACATTTTCCTATTTCCGTTCCAATACATAAGTTTCTAGAGAAAAACAAATAAATACGTGTGGCGCTCGGAGACTGCCGCGGTAAAGCTATTGCATAGCATTTTTATCACAAATTTTGATTGACTAAACACAAATTCGATCTTACGTTTACCACATAAAGTAGATTTTTAAACGCGAGCAAAGCACGTTTAGTCTTGTTATTGATAAATGTCAGTAACCAAAGTAGAATAAATCAACAAAATTTTAAAAAAGAATGTTACGTTCGATTCTTTTGTACTCATGCCGTGCCAACGCTGGGGAAATAGCTTCTACGCAATGTACTTAAGGTTCATATTAGATTAGTAAGAAATGGTTTTAATGACTTTAATAAATAAAATAAATAAAAATATACTCGTTTCAAGAATTATAGCTTCTACGCATTGTATTTAAGGTTCATATTAGTAAGATAATAGCAAAAAGTGTCGTGACAACTTTTCGTGAGAATTTTTTCCGTCTAGCCCCCTTTCACAACGCGCGATAAGGAACGTGGTTCCAAAAATCAACGCCCTCTTTTAAAATTTCTGTTCTTATCGGTTGGGGCAGAGCGATGAGTCAAAGAATGAATCATTCAGAACTTAGCCTATTATGCATAATCATTTCTATGCGAAATGAAGAGTCACTGTGGTAGCTCTCTGCCCCATCCAGGGGACATAGGACCTTAATGATGATGATGATGCATAACCGACATCTGTGTTACAACATTTATTTATCCAAATTACAGGTACATAATTCTCTTAGCGGTGATGTCCACACTAGGCTATGCAAATTTAAATCATGGATTTGAGACTCAGGCTTAATAAACATTCAGTTTTTATTATATTTGAAAACCACCTAGGGATCTAACCAAGATACATTTTTACACGCGTTAACGCTAAAAGAAAACATATAATATATGCGAAGGACATCATCGCGAAGTCTATCGCAAGAATTCGTCATTCGCATACAATTTTTTTTATATTAGCGTTAATGCACCATTGGCAGATTTCAACTCAGCGAAGTCTGCGTGCAGTAAATACTCCTCAGATCTGGCAAGAAATCGGGTAGAAAATTTCTCCAGTGGAGACCACGTACTGGCAAGCGTAGCATTAAAGGTCCTCCTACAAGGTGGACAGTCGACCTCGTAAAGGTCGCAGGAACCCGCTGGATGCAAGCTGCTTCTAACAAGTTAGTCTGTAATTTTTTGGAGGAGGCCTATGTTCAGCAGTGATCTTCTAAAGGCTGAAGAAAAAGAAGAATAACTCTCACATTTTAACTACAGTGCTTTGAACACATGTCAGTGGTGCATACCTAGCCTAAATAATGCTACAACACGATTCCCACAGTACTAAAGACATCTTAAATAAATCCCTCGATCGCCCACGCTACTATCAAATATTTTAGTCACCTCACTTGGCGTGGGTGGGCATAGGTTATATCAAAACCTAGTCATAGTATTGTAGCTAAGTTAGTGTTTTAAGGACAATTGATTATTAATTATAAGGGATTTTATTTTATTACCTCTATGAAGTCTATGGGTTGGAACAAGAGAATGCTATTTTGATTTCTGTATCGCAAATAACAATAAATCTATAAATATAACAGGGCTAGGTAACACAAAATACTTTGTTCGCGTTCCAATACCTAATAATTTATGATGACTAAGGAAATTGCTATTCAGCTTTGTCGGTCATATGACAAGTTTTCGAGCTGTCATCCTAACATAGTACTCTGAAATCAACTAAACAAAAATGGCGCCAGAACGTGACTAAAAAAAATAAAAAGCCCTATAGAAATTCGTGTACAAGTACCAGGCGGGCATAAGCTGCGCGGAGGTGAGCAATGACGCGGCACGTGGCGAGTGGCGACCCGTCACAGATTTCCCCGGACGTTGCCGAAAACTTTCCAACACGGCTGCTCCTGCGCCTGCGCGTGTGGACTTATGCAATAAATAGGCAATATCATATTTATTATTTTATGATACCTATTTTTCGTATTTAATATTTTTTAGTACGGCATTTAGGATAATAATCTAAAAAATCCTTTTGTGATCTTATTATGTGTGTGTCCTTTTGTGATATTATAAATATTTTTTGTAGGATTAATTGTGTACATCGTGTAAAGCAAAGTCTTCTACCGCACAACTAGATCATAATTTTAAAACTTTAAACAACAATGTAAGGCATGTATCTTTAATTTACAGTCTCTACCCAAATTACTACTAAAAATTCCGATCACAAATTTTTGACTTCAATAAACAAATCTAGTTAACAATTAAATCCAACACGACAATTAAAACACCTTTATACAAACAATACACAAGTAAGTGTATTTGACACAGATAGGCGTTGCGACAGACCGCTCCGCCTGGCACGGCAGCCCTCGCGTCTGCTTAGCTTCTGGTGTTGAAAAACGGATGCACCGCGAATTAACCAGTGCTCAGTCAGCTGTTTCAAGTATATTTGGTAGTTACTATCCTAGTGCACTCTTTTAATAGTAAGCGAGGAAGTAGGTTGGTTATTTTTTTGAGCGACTACTGCCCATGAAAAGTGCCTTAAAATGATATCGTCAACTTTAACCAAAGATTTTCAGACTGATTTGTGGGAAACGGCCTGCGTCAGCGATAAAAAGTAGATTCAAAAACATCAAATGTCACTCTCATCCCAAAGTGCTAAGATAGTATAGAAAATTGCTCGTAACCTCAAAAACACGAAGAAGAATCACAATAGCTACTTGTTCAATGAGAGCAAAACAGTAATTATCTAGTGTACAGAGATGATTTTCTTGAAGCGAGGGTGTCAGGATTTTTTTAAGACCTTTTCATATAACTATGATGCAGACATGGACGCCAGCTGCAAGCTTTACTCGGTGGGGAAATTTACCTCACAACTTCGATTAATTGCTAAACTCCTACCAACATAACGAAAGAAAAGGCCATGTTATTAACTGTTTCGCAAATTTAACCAAGTTGACTACAGCCTGTCTTCCTCAATTACTACTCTGTATAATTTGAAATTATCAATCATTATTTATAACCCTATTAGCTAGTCCTTAATTTGTTGCGGTTTTCGTTGGGGTTATTTGTAACGAACTGAAATACCGGTATTTGCTAGCAGTATTAGCGCAGAGATTATCGTGTTTCACTACCCAGGGCGCCGGCAAATACCAATATTTCAACAGGTCTAAAAGTCTTGGCTGAAATAATAAATTAAAGCCAAGGGGTTACATGATTTATAACATAATTTGCCTATATTTCTCCATGCGTGTTGTGGAAGTATGTGTGGTAGTTTGTTGAAGCTACAAGCCAGAATCAAATTATCGAGCCTTTTTCGAAGCTAAATGAGCTCTTTGATATTTAGGTTATGAAGATTCATCAAATGTAAATATATTTAATATTAACACTACTTACTGGTTTCAACTACGATCGTATGTTATTCTTTCAATACAAGTAAATAAAGAATTACGGATTTTTTCAAGAAGGGATAGCCCATGCTGGTTCATAAATTATTTGTAAGAATCATGACAAATACAACAAACTAGAAAACATATATACAAATTCAGTGAAGATTAAATGTGGTATGATTTATCAATATGATAAATATTTAACAATAACTTCATTCAGCATAACGCCGTCCAAAAACACAAAAGGCATATTAACGAAAAAAAGTGAAAGTCGCCCGGCGGCACGCACACACGCAGAGCCGCCCACATGCGTAGGCCAACTAGAAACTATTACGTTGATACGCTTATGTGAGTGTGCTGCCCTGGTATACTATTAGGACGATAAATGGAAAAAATAATAATTGAATTTAATGAAAAAGGAAAAATATATTTCAGAAAATGAAAACTTAAAATTTTCCCGTCAACGGACAAAAGTGCCTTTAATAAGAAGGTCCGTCATAATTTTATTATTGGAACCATCGATTGGAACACTATTTTTTTTTTGATAAATGGGTGAATAATATCCCCCTTGCTTCGTACGTAGTAAGTAGATTCCTAAGCTAAGTGAACAGTATTAATTTTTAACGAATAGCGCTATATTGGCACGTTTTTATTTACTACATACACACTCACGTCTTTTAAAATGGCGAACCACGTCATTTTATAACGATAAACCAATTTTTTTTTTTTTGAATTGCGCCGTTCTCGTCCTAAAGGTGCTATATATTAAAAGTAAGTCATATTTTCTTAACATAGTAAAGACAGTGAATTGCCAATTCGAATAAAGTAAATCTGTGTTAGTTTCAACATTAACTTACATAACAATTATTTAAAGAAACGAACTCTATGTAGACTGTGGATTTTATAACATACATTTGATTTTTGGAGGTTTAGACCACTACTGTGAATTGGTCCTACACTTTCTTTGAATGAGATATCAAGAAAGAGTCTTGGCCTGTAATAGTACGGTTCATAATAAGGTACGATAATTTGAATTCCACTTATACGAATTTCAAAATCTTTCATCAGTTCTTTCGTGGCCACGGTATGATTGAGAATTGAGAATGATTTAGAATTCTAGTTTACTTATAATTAAAACCTTTAACAAAGCTTTAACCTTCAAACCTTCTTCGATTTAAGTAAGATTGGACTTCTTGGTCATCTAAGGAATATATTTCGAGTAAAATACTGGCACACACATTTTTTCTTTAATAAACTGTTTCATAAAACGTCAAAGCCAAATTTAAAAAACCAACTCCATTGTTCCCAAAGACATAAAATAGTTAAAATGAACAACAAACTGACGGAAGCGGCAAAGTGGGACGCGAGAAGCGAAAATTTTGGCAATTACTCACAATAACCGCCTCTATTTCCTTACAATAGGGTTCACTTTCGTCCGCTGGTAGTGCGGTGAAATTGAAAGTTGCACACAACATTTTGCACAAACCAATTTGAATACAGAATTCTCGATCCGGCATAATGTTATGCTTCTTAACGTTAGCTAATCCTAGTTCATGGCACGGTCCCTAAAGATGGCTTTGTGTAACATGACCCAAGCTTATTAGTTTTATAAATGAGCCAATTCGAAAACTAAAGAGCATTACCGTATAGTATCCATATAAAAATAATAATAAATGATAGAATGAACCAAAAAAACAATCAAGCGCCTGAGCAGCTCTTCATAAATTAAAGTTAAGAACCATCTCGATCACATCAGCTTTCAAACAAAAAGAACCGGATCAAAATCTGCCCATTCGTTTGAGAGCTACGATGCCACAGACAGACATACAGAAACACAGATACAAGGATAAACTTATAACACCCCTCTTTTTTGTTGGGGTTTAAAAGACGGGGGTAGACAGAGGTGCATCTCGGGTTACCACTTTTCGCCAAGTGTGTTCGGTTCCGAGGTGTGACAGGGGCGAGCCAATTGCCATATCGGGCACAAATTACATTAGTAGATGGTCTTTTGTATGTAAGAGACTGCCTAGGTGGCGTAGTTGTATTACGGTACGACTGCAATGCTGGGGTCTTGGGTTCGATCCCCGGGTCGGGCAGTGATATTGAGTTTTTCTATTCAGTATCAGCCCGGAGTCTGGAATTTGTGGCCGATATGGCGATAGGCTCGCCCCCTATCACAACATGGGACGGAATAACGGCGAAAAGTGGATGCACTAGTTGCCTCTGCCTACCCCTTCGGGGATAAAAGGCATGAGTTTGTGTGTGTGTGTGAGCCCGCTCTAGGAAGTGCCGTCGTAATGTCTATTTCTTCCGCCAAGCATCAGTGTGCACTGTTGTGTTATACGATTTGAAGAACATTATGCCCAGTATATTTACTAGTCATTACAGGACTAAATATATAATAATGCAAGTGATAGCTAATGCAGTTAAATGCCACGCACGCTTTGTAACAAAGTTCGGGTGTTGCTACTGTTCATGGGCGGTGAAAACATTCCTAGTTTTATGTTTACGCGAATGTCATCGAATTAAAACTAGTTTTCGGTTTCGAATATTTGCTTGACTTTTTGAAAAGTTTTCATTCCGTTCTTTGACCAAAGCTTCCAAGTCTTCGAAACGTCGCGTCGGAAAAAATAAAAGCCATAACATTGCAATAAAATTTCAAAACAAGTTTTATATCGAAAAAAAATCTTGTTAGTATTTTGTTCCCGAAGATGTCTTACACAGTCGGTCTTAAATAGTAAGATCTATAAGTTACAAAAAAACATACAAACACATGAATTAAGAACCTCCTACTTTTTTGGAAGTCTGTTAAAAAGGCTTTGGATTGATTTTCGTAGAGCAGTTCTTTGTAACTCGAAGTGCTGGATGGTTTAGCTACCATTTATGGGTGGTCGTGTCGCTTACCATCAAGCGATCGGCATGCACATCTCGTCATTCAATGCCATAAAAAAGAACCTGGGAAATATATAGCGGGACTTTTATCCTGGAAAAAAATCAAGAAAAATCTAGTTAATAATAAATTTAAAGATTTATTAAGTAAACTGTTCCCGAGATTCGAACTTACACTCCCCGCAACTAAGCACATAGTTGACGCTCTATTGCTGAGTACTCTACTGCCCTAATAATGTATTTCCGGGTGAACTTTGTGATAAACTGTGCTGTTAAATTAACTGAACACGTGTTAGTTATTTTAAACTTGTAGTTTGACGTATTTGGAGTAAGGGTTTAGTGTAAGGTTAGTGTTTTATGAAATATTGGTAACAGAAAACTATGATGCAATATGTAAAAGTTACGCAAAATTGATGATTTTGACGTGAGATTGTAAATCTTAATATAGCTTAAAACTATTACTAAAACTACATATATCTTAAAATCTATAGTCAGATTTTTATTCAAATAATAAATAGAATCTATTGTCATATTAAAAATATTAATTATTTCGGATTTACAAAGACGACACAGAAGTCATAAGTATACCTAAAATGGAATGAAACCTCAACCAAATGTAATCGACCTTCGAATTAATAAACGTTAAGTATTTTTTTAAGATTCTTTCACACGGGCGACGCGACACCGCGAGCAGAATATAGTTTCAAATAAAACCTAGACCAACGAGAGACATTTTATCTTTCCATAATCGCCTTTACGCTTGCTTAATACTCGAATACCCAACAAAATATATAAACGTTTTCCTTTTTCACATGAAATAATACGAAATCCTTGAGACGAACTCTACCAAGAATTACTAAATTTCCAAGGAAATTAAAACATGAGTACAAAATGTAAACATGTAGTCTGTTTGGATTCTAATTAATTACCATTATTATGTCATTGGTACTGGAATGATAATGAAATTTTACGTCATACGTCCAGTCCGAACACATGATAAATTTGCACAAACCTTAAAAAAAGTGATACTATAAGGGTTCCTTTTTTTCCTTTTGAGGTACGAAACTGTAAAAATAGATTTGGTCATAATATTTTAAGGGTCTGTTTCACAGTCAATTTTATTTGACAGTTATCGTAATACTCGGTATAAATGACTGCCTCGGTAGCGTAGTTGTATTACGTTATGACTGCAATGCTGAGGTCTTGGATTCGATTCCCGGGTCGGATAAAATGATATTGGGGTTTAAATTCAATATCAGCCTGGAGTCTGGAATTTGTGCCCGATATGGCGATAGGCTCGCCCCCTATCACAACATGGGATGGAATACGCACGGCGAAAAGTGGGAGCACTTGTTGCGCCTTTGCCTACGCCTTCGGGGCTAAAAGGCGTGAAAACATGTGTGTGTGTTATGATAATAAAATGAGTACTATCTACATGCTGCTTAATGCTAATGTAGATAGTACTCATTTTTAACCGACTTCAAAAAAATTAGGTTCTGTTTTCGACTCGTATGTATGTATGTATATGTATGTAAGTTTGTATGGCCGCGGTTTTCTCAAAAACTACTGATCCGATTTGGATGTAATTTTCGTTATTGAAATGTATATTTTTCAGGGAAGGTTTTAGTATATTATAATTTATTAGGATGTGATAAACATCTTCGGAGATACACAATGGAACTCTTCAATAACTAACAGCAAATGACCCGCGAATGCTGCAATCGTATATCTATGATGTATTGTTTACACGATTCCATAATAAACTACTAACAAAGCAATAAATAAATCTTTTTAACAAAAAATAATATTACCATTTATTTGGGTTAGATTGTAAGTTTTGTATTTGGTCGACTTATACGTTTATGTGACGAGTAGCATTTATCAGCAAGCGGTGAAACCAGCCCTAAAACTGCTTAAAATATCCCGCACAAACAAAATGATGTTCTAATGGTAATTAACTTAATCTTACCAATAAATAAAATATGCAGATGATGGTGATTTTTTTTATTTATGATAGAAATAAATGCAAAAATCGCTGAACGGATTTGGATGAAATTTGGTACACAGATGTTCGACGTTTTGAGCTAATGTAGGTATCATGTCGCAAAGGTACATAGTAAGACTATTTTGGGAAAGATGTTTCACCTTTGAAATGGGGAATGATGTATTAGTAACACACGCCTTTTACGTTTTCCAGGGGTAGGTAGAGGTGTAACACGCCCACGTATCGCCAGCTATGTTAGATCCCATGTTATAGGGGGCGGGCCTATTGCCATTTACTGGGCACTTTTCCATACTCCGGGCTGATACTGAGTAGAAAAACCGTCACTCTGCCTGACCCAGGATTCGAACCTAAGACCTCAGCGCGATAGCCACATAGAAATACCCAATATCGTTTTACTCGACCCAGGGGTCGAACCTAAAATATCAGCGCACTAGTCGTACCGCGCACGCTTTACAACTACGCCACCGAGGCAGTCTGTAGCATACAATGCCTTTTTCTTCAAATTATCTATTCTAGTAAGCATTAAATGATAACCATAAACCATAGCTTAATGCTTGAACTCACAAATTAACGTTTCTCATTACATAACATAATAATTTGTTTCCCATGAATTTATTAACACCAATTAATCAAATTAATCACCCATGATTAATTACTAAATCGATTAGTCGAAGATGTATTCAAATTATACGACTCTATTTAACGAAAGTTTGGTATGTACAGTCAGCAGCATAAATAGCTGAACAAATTCAGATTCTCACATCGCCTATATACGCGTTAAGTTATACTGAAACAACTTTCTTCGTTTGAAGTAAAGTTAATCTCTTTTATTTTGAAATAAAACTATTTTGCGGATTTTATCGCGGTTTTAATTAATATTTTCTCCCGACGTTTCGAAGGCTTTGCAGCACTTCGTGGTCACGGAGCGGACGGGAGAAAATATTAATTAAAAAACCGCGATAAAATCCGCAAAATAGTTTATTCCAATGTCTAACATTCGCGTAAATATAAGAACTCTTTTATTTTATTTTTGTGAAAAGAAAAAAAATGATTAGTAAGAACACAAAAGTATGTAGGCAATAAGAAATTTTGAATTTGTTCAGATACTTATGCTGCTGACTGTACAGTACAAACTCTACAAATTGTTATTAATGTCTCGACATAGTGAATTTTAATTAGGTTACGCTCCAAATTTAGTATTTTAATAAAAGCACTTAATTTATTATTTACTGGGATTAAAGTCACACTTCTATTACTAAAGAGGTGTCTAGAAGTCATACAATTTGAACTTTAAATAAATTCAGCGGGTCACCCTAATTGCATTCCTACCCTTTTAGATTAAACTGTCAGTTATATTGGCGAAAAGTGGGTGCCCTGGTTGGACTTCTGTCTACCCCTTTGCGGATAAAGCCGTGATTTAGAGTGTTTGTCAGTCATATTAGTTTCAATATGAGTAAATCATAATGGAACTTAGACTCTACTTAACAAGTTACAAAGTAACTTAATACAATATCTAAGTTAAACGTTAGTTATTATAGATAAAGATTCGAAGTAATTTAATTGTAATCATTATTAATCACGGTCTTTAAGTCTGACTGCCTCGGTGGCTTAGTAGTTAGTAGACAACTCCTCTGAGGTTGCGGGTTCGAATCCGCTGTCGGGCAAAGTAATATTAGGATTTTCTGCTCAGTATCAGTCTGGAATTTGTGCCCAACATGGCGATAGGTCTGCTTATCACATGGGGCACCCACGCACATGATGAAAAGTGGATGTCCTGGTTGCACCTCTGCCTACCTCTTCATGGAAAAGGTGTGATAAATGTGTCATTTTTAAAATGTTAAATTACTGTGAGCTGCCTCTTGGTCTAGTGGCAGGTATTACTCGTAATGTGAACTGTGGGGGTCAGGGTTCTAAACCCAGGTTAGACAATCATATTTGGATTTCGACAACTACACCACGATTGTCTAGGATAGGAATTTATGCCCCAACATGACGAGAAGATCGCCTCCTATAACATCAAGGGACAGATATAAATTGACCAAATAAAGGTGCACTATTAGCGCCTCTGCCTACCCCTTCATGTATAACAGCATGAACTTATATATTTGTGTAATATACAATCAACTTAAGTTTTGTGTTATCTAGGTCTTAAGTTATCCTAACGAGCTTAACTAGGTCATTGCCCTTCTTAGTTCATTGTTAAAAATAAAATTCGAGTTTTTAAATAAATAAAAAAAATAAACCAAATCGGCAATTTAAAACAACAAAAACATATATTAAAAGACTTTTCATCTATGCCAACGTGACAACTCTCGCGTGGCCTCTTCACTTTCAAATCTAAACTATACGCTGACGTAATAAGGTGTATATTAAATATAGCGTTTCTCCCTGGGACTTCTTCAATTATGCTACAATAGATAATGTGGAGATGATTTAAGTAAATGTCTTCTCGCATTTATGAGTACGAATTATGTCAGTATTTGGACGTGACTTGACGTTTATTACGTATAATTACGTCAATTTATTTGGACGTACTATAACGTCAATGAAAAAGATCAATATTAAAAAAGATAAACTTCAGTTAAATTTTAAACTTGAGTTATTGCTTAAATGATATATCATGACCTAAAAAACGAATACCGTGAATTATATAATCAAAATCGATTTAATAATATTGAATACATAATAAAACTACGCACGCATGCTTTCGTAGTTCAAATTAAAATAATATATAAAATATATGAACATACTATGTTTTTGGATGTAGGTCAAATGGAAAATAGATTGATGAATCATCGAATAAACAAAATACATTTGATTATATAAATATTTAATTATTTCTACTACTTAAAGTATCACAGACATTATTTATACAATTATTATTAAGTACATAAAACTATTAATTACATTAAGACATTATTTCTATTTTATTTTCTTTAATCATCATTGAGAGATTTATGTATAAACAGATAAATATTTTATGCAAAAAATACAATAAATATAAATTGACACATGCATTATTTATGAACAGGCAATATATTCACAATCAATAAAATATATTAAAACTATATGATTTTTAAAATTAAAAGAAATAATGTTTGCCAAAGCACCAATAGTGGACATAGTGTATATTTACATAATGATCGAACGTAATGCCAAAACAAATAAGATTCAACTTAGGAAGGTTTGCGCGGGAAAATTAAAAAAAATACCCTAGTATGATTAATACAACTAAAGCGAAATACGAAACACGTGACGTTGTTTAAAAAATATAATGCCATAATACAATAATAAGCCTCCCAACACGTGGCCAACCCAACGTGATCGCTAAAATAGCGACTTTCGCTAATATACTTTTCCGATTTTCTTTAATCGAAGAAAGCTAAGATTACTCACAAACAATTCTATGTCAAAACCAATTTCATTCCAAAACACATTACACAACGCCGTTAAAAAATAACAAAACCTCTTTTCATAGTGATTTACGACTCATGCACACATGTCGAACAGTAATAGTACAATAGTAGTCAGTTGTGTGACACAGAGAGTGGACAGTGGTGAGTACTCACCTCCGGTCAGAGCGAGTGGTCGGGCCCGTGCGGGGCTCCCAGCTGCAGCATGGAGCGGCACAGCTCCGTGATCTCCGGGTGGTTCAGGTTGATGAGGTGCACGTACATCTGCTTGTGCAGGCTCAGCTCGCCTGACACCGCCTCCAGCCTCTTCAGCAAAGCCTCTTTCTCTCTCAACAGCGTCTTCACCTTCTCTTCTACCTCACGCGAGCGCACCTTCGCCTTCTCCCGCGACTTTCGCACGGCGATGTTGTTGCGCTCGCGTCGCCTCCTATACTCGTCTGTCCCTTTGTCTAACACTTTCCCGGAGGATCGCCGCGAGGGCGGAGGCTTGTGTTTCAACAGCGGAGGCAGCAGCGGCCCTCCCAGCGGCGGCAGCGGTGTGAAACTCCCTGTGTAAGGGTTGTTCACTCCCACCGGCGGTTGCGGGTTGTACTGTCCCGTATACTGCGCACATGTCACCGCTCGACGGAAGTCCTGCGGCTCTGGCGGCTCCTCCTTTATCGGCGGCGCTTGCTCGTGCCCAGAGTTGGTCTGCACCGGCGCGTACGACGCCCCGGAGTGCACCGGCTGCGGCATATACGCCAGCGTGGTCCTCGTGAACCTCGGCTGCGGCGACCGTCCCCCGGGTAGGATCTCCTGGAAGAGCGCCATGGTCTCCTCGCCCCGGAACTGGTCCTCGATGAGGTGCTGCAGGTCGAGGCTGATCTCCTGGCCATTGAGCTCGTCAAGATCCGGAGGCGGGAACGGCGCACGCTTGTCTTCCCCGACCTTCTTGAGGTCGGGCTGCGGCGGTGGCGGCGGTGCGGCGGCCGCATCGTACATCTGTGGTGACTCCATGCCGCCGCCCGGGCCTATCACGGGCCCAGCGGCGCCGGTGGCCCGAGCCTCCACGTCAAAGCACTGAGAAGCCGTCACAGAAGCACATGCACTGTGTGAGAGCGAGAGCGGCGGCGGCGTGTTCGCGTGTGTGGGCGCGGGCGGTGCGCGTACTGTGCGCGTGCGGAGCGCGGGGCCGGCACGGAGGCGGGCGAACGCGGCGGCGGTCGGACGCGAACTGGCGCGCCGGAGCCGCCACACGCCTCGCAAGGTTGGCCGGAAGGAAGCGCTGAAAGTCCCCGGTAAAAGTTTGCGCTGCAGTGTGCTGGCTCGCGGGGTGACGACTGCGGTGATGTTCACCCCGGCTCGGAGGCTGTCACCCCGAGCGTGCACCCCGCGACGTTACATTACCTCTTATCTACACATTTGTTATTATGAATCATAGTTTAATAATATTTATGGATTATTGCTATTAATCACGTGTTGATTTTTTTTTTACTTTGTTCTTTGTGATATTTATATTATAATATGATTACATTTATTGTTTATCAAACAAATATTCTATTGCATGCGTTTAATTTCCCTTGTTGTTTTTTATTTTATATTATAGCCCTGGTGGACGGACGACTTGATAAAGGTCGCAGGAACACGCTGGATGCCGGCCGCTTTTGACAGGTCCGTCTGGAAATCTTTAGGGAGGCCTATGTTCAGCAGTGGACGTCGTGTAGCTGATGATGATGATGATGATAATAGCCCTTACTTAAAATTATTAAACAATTTAAATTTAATGTATTTTCCCCGCGAAACATTCTTACACCACTATCCACCACGCCAGACTGCAGATTTGTGCTATTAGAGTCCTTTAGTATGATTAACTCGAGATTCAGCGGTAGTCCATTACATATTAGAGAGCACAACCATAAAACAATTTTGTAAATCTAACCATATTCTTTTTACAAATTCCTTCTTTTCTTTGTATAACCAAAACTGAAAACCAAATGGAAATTTTCACAACTGAACTCTAAATCACGTTAAAACCACTTAAAAATTAGACTTATAATCGTACCCTGAACTATTCTCTACCCACACATACATGAAAAATCAAGTGATATGCACTTGAATTTAATACCATTTATATCGGAAAACAAAAACCTTTATATTTATTCTCACGGAAAAATATACACGGCATCACGTCTTTTTCCCCTGCAGGGCTAAGCAGAGGAGTTATAACACACATTTTACTGGTAGGTCATAAAAGAGAACACAATAAAACATATTTATCAATATAATTTTAATTGTTTTGATCTAGATTTATTTATTTCCTTGCACTTTGGCGGCGATAGCCTAGTTGGGAGAGGAACGGACTGCCGGGACGAATGTCCGCAGGTTCAAAACCCAAGGGCACGCGCACCTCTAAATTTTCTAAAAAGTTATATGTGTATTCTTTGTGAATTATCGCTCGCTTTAACGGTGAAGGAAAACATCGTAAGGAAACCTGCATATCTGAGAAGTTCTCTATAGGAATTTCGAAGGTATGTGAAGTCTGCCAACCCGCACTAGGCCAGCGTGGTGGACTAAGGCCTAAACCCTCTCAGTTGTAGAGGAGGCCCGTATTCAGCAGTGGGCAGTATATAATACGGGCCGGTATGGTATTTGCACTTTATACATAGTTATGTAAAGGTGGACTTAAAGCCGAAGGCATTCTCTACCACTCAACCTGAGGCGGTGCAGAGACAAAAACATAGTAGGTGCACGAATTTGAAATCGTTTTTACTATTTAGATATTTACCGAGCACAATTCCAAACCCCGAACTGATATTGAGTATTGACCTTTGACGCGTCCCAGGAATCCAACGCGGGACCTCAGCCCGGTAGGCATAACGTCAATGGCGGCGTAGGATACCGGGGCCACGCGTGGAGCCTTGTCTGACCTTATTATTTACAAACCACCCTGATAACCAACAACAAAGCGTCTTAGATTTTTTTACCCGACTACGACGAAGCAGGGAAGGGTTATGATTTTAGTAGTCTATGTATGTATCCATTTTATGTCCCATCCTAGCGTCGCTCCTAATGAACCGATTTTGATAAGTGAGATGTCTTTCGATTCGTATTTCTTGTGCAATGGTTATAGACACATATTTGTGTATTTTTTTTTATCGGGGAGATTTTCGTTGGTCTTTCCTTAGGTCTTGCGCTTACCGCTTTGTCGCTCCAGTACATAAATAATTTTATCCAATTTTTTAGCGGAGATTTCGCGGGTTAAAATGCCTTTTATAATTATTTATCGTAGTATGCGAGTGCACTCCTATGAGTGTACCTATGTACTTGAGTGTATTTACAGAACTAAACCACAAGCGGAAAGTAGCCCACTTCTCCTGCAGTCGTGGACTTCAAAGGCGTCCTGTAGAGCTCAGGGGCATCTTAGCCGTCTCATTTAGAGATGGGCTGCAATGCGCCATCGCGCAGGGGCGGTTCCATGCAGCTATCTTCGTGCAACAAGATACCCCGGGGCCGTCCCGTAGGCGCCGAAGAAGGCCATCGCGGGTTTTGGTTGGTATGCCGGTGTAGGGTGTACATAGAGTTAGGGACTCGGTCCAATCCTCGCTCGGATGATGCTATACTCCCAGTATCGACATTGGGCTGTAAGATCGGTGAAACCAACACAACCGTCCACTCACCCCCAGTGTAGGTAGCGAGTTTTATCCCCATGAAAAAAAATGGTTGCCCACTTGGATTGTAATCGATTAGGAAAAATAGTACAGCGCGTCATCGTGTATGAATTTACCATACCATACCAGCCCTATATTATATACTGCTCACTGCTGAGCACGGCCCCCTCTACTACTGAGAGGGGTTATGCATTAGTCCACTACGCTGGCCTAGTGCGGGTTGGCAGACTTCACATACCTTCGAAATTATTTTTGGGGAATTCTCAGGTATGTAAGTTTCCTCATTATGTTTTTGTTCACCGTTAAAGCGAACGATAATTGATAAACATTACACACATCAGTTCGAAGAATCTGAGGTGTTGAACCTGCGGATATCCGTCTCGTTAGACCGTTCCATTCCCAACTAGGCTATCATCCACTTCGGATGAATTTACCTCTACCATAATACAACTACGCCACGGAGCCACTCTTCCTGGAAAAGTCTCTATCCCCCAAGACCACGCCCACACGTGTCTCCGTCGCAATATCATCAACCTATCATCACGTCTGGTGATTGCGATGATACGTGACCACAGAACGTGGACAATCAACTACTGATAACGCTTGATAAGATCCGATTCCTATCGAGGGTCTCTATGATCTGTTTACATTTTTTTTCGCTGAGATGAGGGTCCGAAGTAGTATCCCCCATTATGGATACACCTGTCGATGGTCTCTATGGTCTATCATATGATTTATTTAGCTGCGATGAGGTTTCGAAGTACTATCCCCCGTAATGGACACAAGTTTCGGGTAACATAGATATTTTCACATTGAGCCCTGAACGGTTTATAAGTACGCTGCCACATAGGTTGTTTATTTTTATAATATTTATTGTTATTATTTGCGAACTCATGTTGCGGTTAAAGATAATTGTCGTCGCTTTTTATGCTTATTTTGGAATTTTATTACCTCCTATTGCAATGGATATACATACATACATACATACATACACACGCCTTTTATCCCCAAAGGGGTAGGCAGAGGCGCAACTAATGCACCCACTTTTCGCCGTGCATATTCCGTTCCATGATGTGATAGGGGGCGAGCCAATCGCCATATCGGGCACAAATTCCAGACTCCGGGCTGATACTGGATAGAAAAATCCAATATCAATTTGCCCGACCCGGGGATCAAACCCAAGACCCCAGTATTGTAGTTGTACCCTAGTCGAGGCAGATTGCAATGGGACTACACGTTATTTATTTATTTATTTACTTTTCTGCTTTAATAGTTGGTACTCAAATTCATTTTATTACTTACCTATTAGTTGTACTCCTTTGGCCTTTGCGATCTGGATGTCTACTCATTTGCCCATGTTTTTTTGGTGTATGTTTTGCACAGGGCATTCGTGATGCTCTTTAGTTTCCGTAGCATTCATGTAATCAAAGAGTATTATTACGGAAAATAATAATGCTCTTTGCTCCTTAGCTCTTTAGTTTCATAATTTTCTTTTGCTTTTACCTTTATTTAACCTTTAGTTTTAGTTTTCCACTATGCCTTGCTGATTTTGGGTAATAGTTTTGATAGTTTTGACAGGTCACAATAAGGAGGAGGGTAGTGTACAATCCTTAATGTACCTATCCGATTATCGATTGTTGTTCACCTAGAACTTAGAATTGATAGTACATATTAATATGCTTTGGAAGTACCTACCTAATACATACCGAAAAAATGAGCGTGACCTGTCAGGATTGTCATCCTAGGTGTAACAAGGTACATTGTTTGTGCCTTTGGCGCCCGTGACATCACAAAGCGGCCCAACGGAAGACCAGCGCTGGTTTTTATCAGCTTATGCTGAGTTGGGGTCGTTTTTGTAACGAGCAATTTTAATTTTAAGTGTGTAATTATTATCTTTTAATCTAGCTTGTTATAAATAAATATATTTCTTTCTTTCTTTCTTTCATTTACAAACATTTAAAGAAAAAGAGAAATTATGCGAAGTATTTTTCAGTTATGAAGGATGATAGTATTTATTAAAATAAAATTAAAGTAAAGTAACGTAAATTATGTCGTAGTATTACCATACAATGTTTTTTTTTTTTTATAATGGCATTTGTGTTCACAGTTTGCCAATGTCAAGTTTGGTTTGTCTATTTTATTATCTGTAGTATGTCGAAGTAAAGCAGTGGCTACCTTACCAAGACGTTATCGAGGAGTTTTGGCGGCAACAAAAAAAAACACTTGATTAGCACAATTATTTCAATTCACTTCATTTGAGCTCTTTAATAGAACTATATTGGATAATAAACCACCATAATTATGCAATATAACACTAAATATCATCAAAATAATGAATTAAAACAAGAGCACCTCATGACACTTCCAAGTTCCCGCCAAAACTCCCCATATAATGTTATAAGTAATAAACTCAACATAAAAGAAAAAGAGTTGCCACTCTGTAAAAAAAACCCCTATTTTACAAGGTACAAAAATCAATGTTTAGTGTTACCAGGAAATCATAAACAAAACGATATAATGACCTCAATCGTTACGTAATTAATACTATTTAAGTAAAGAGCATAACAATTGCGCTCTTAATTTAGTCCAGATAGTAAAGAATTCCTTTTCAGTGATTCATGTACAAAAAGCTGTGGGACTAACATATTTTTATCTAGTTTTAATAAGACTGATAACCGAGGAACAGGCTAATGATGTCTACTGCCCATAATATCCACAATAGCATAGTCTTTTTGGTGTAACTGCGTATTATCTTTAAAACATGGTGTTCATGGATTTCGAGATTCAGCAACTATATTATATGTAATTTATAGCGTTTAAAATACAATTCGGTATGTCAACTTAGCCATCCCATACTAGGCCAGTGTGGTAGACTAAACCCTGAACCCTATTATTAGTATAGACGGCCCTTTCCCAGTAGTGGGACAGTAATAATAATAATAACTTTATTTGGCAAACATTTTTACATTAGATGCATCGGAGGACAGTTATTTGTAAACTTAGTACTTTAGTAGGAGCAGTATAATAACAGTATAATACAGGAATGGTATATAAGTCATACCGATAACGAATGTCTTAGGATTTCGTACGCAGTTTAATAGCATTCAATTCTTTGAGATCAAAAGCTTTAGGTTATTTTGCCAGTAAATAGGTTCCAACAGACGAGAAAATTACTCGTCCCATACATTTATACAAAATCGAACAGCATAAAAAATAACTAAAAAAATAATACGTAGAAAATGCCATTGACGAGTTCAATTAATGCGAACGTATCGAATTCTGCACACATCGAATATTTTGTGTTAAACTGCTTGAATCGCCATATTATTAGGTCGCATAACACGTGCACTCTTACTGACTCATATTTATTTTAAAAAGGTAATTTTGTTTATAAACTTACTGAGTATTATGGGACGTTATGAGTTAATAATAATACCTGTTATACTACTGCCCACTGTTGGGTATGTGCCTGCTTTATTACTGATTTAGTTTAGGCCTTAGTCCACCACGCTGGCCTAGTAGGGGCCGTTTATAATCCAGATCGTGGTCTATCCAAAACTCATCAGCAGTTTCTAATTCCGATTTTATTTATTTATTTATTTCAGCACTTCATACACAAATGTACAAAGGCGGACTTAATGCCGTAGGCATTCTCTCCCAGTCAACCTTAGAGTGGTGCAGAGATTAACAAGGTAGGTGCATCAGAGGTAGTCAATTCGAAATAATATAAACTTATAAATACACAGACATAAATATTGATTCATACTATGATAAGTACAATGCAAAATTAAAACATTGTGACTGGGTTTTTCCATCTTAAAAAATTTACTCAGTCGCAGCTCGGAGTCAGGAAGTTGGCGGTGTGATACCCCCGTGCCTCGGAAAGCACGTAAAGCCGTTGGTCCTGCGCCTGATCTCTCTCCGGTCATGTCGGATTGCCGTCTCACCGGACTATGAGAGTTAAAGGAATAGCGAGTGCACCTGTGTATTGCGCACACACTTGTGCACTATAATATCTCCTGCGCACCTGGCTGATCTCCGTTGAGATTGGCCGCCGTGGCCGAAATCGGCTAGGAAGGGATTATTACAATGCAAAATTAATAAATATATATACCATACATATACAATATATAAAAGTGTTTACAATAAATATATACGTAGTTACAAATTCATAGATAATATTCAAGACGTAAACTAGAAATTCACGATGATTCCGCTAATTCACCCGAAAGTAGTTCTTTAACTTTTTACTACTATAGTACCCTCAAAACTCTTGTTAGAGAATTCTCAGGTATCTAAGTTTCCTCGCGATGTTTTCCTTCATCAAAATAAACGAATGATAATTGATAATCACTGCACACGTAACTTTGAAGTGTGTGCGGTTTTGAACCTGCGGAATTTCGTCTCGGCAGACAGTTCCATTCCCAAGTAGGCGTCAACGCACTCACTTATGAGAGTTAACATAATTATATTGTAACAATTAAAGCTGCGTAGTAGTCATTTTTCTACAGAAACAATGTGTAGCCTCATGGAGGATTAATATCAAGGCAACCTTCATACCTAGTAATTTTGTATAAGAATTTTGATGGTATTGGGAGTGGTGGACTAAGACCCAAACCTTCTCTAGTAGAGATGACCACAATGAGATAGTATGCATATTTTAATCATCATCGTGACTACCTCGGTGTAGTTGTATTAACGGCACGACTGCAGTGCAGAGATTTCGGGTTCGATCCCTGGATCGGGCAAAGTGTGTTTCTTTCTACTTATTACATCATGGGACGGAATACACACGGCGAAAAGTGGGTGCACTAGTTGCGCCTCTGCCTACCCCTAAGGGGACTCAGTGACATAACATCCACTGCTGAATAGTCCTCTCCTAAAGATATCCTAAGCGACCTACCTCTGCATCATCTGCATGCATCCAGCGTACTCCTTTTTTTTTTTTTTTCGTGCTCCTGCTACAACTTTATCAAGTCGTCTATCAACCTTGCAGGACGTAGTATATACATAGTATGTATATTATAATACAAGACTGGTATTATTATATACGCCAGTATAGCAGGAGTTTTCTTCTTGGTGGTACAGTCAGCCACAAAAGTAGCTTAACAAATTCAAAAATTCAAAACACTTCTACACATCAACTAAAATCGGAATATTATTTTTTTCTTTATCCTACTAATATTATAAACGCGAAAGTTTGTAAGAATGTATATTTGTTACTCTTTCACGCAAAAACTACTGAACGGATTTCAATAAGATTTGGCACACGGGTAGTTCACGTCCTGAATTAACACATAAGCTATTTTTTATCCCGGAATAATATAAAGCGGGACTTTTATCCTAGGAAAACTTATTCACGCGGGTGGAGCCGCAGGCAAAAGCTATCTAAAATAAAGTTAACCCTTTAAAGTTTATTTTAGTGAAGAAAAAACGATTGTTGATACGACACAAGTTTATAGACGATTTGAAATTTTGAACTTGTTCAGCTTCTTTTATGGCTGACTGTCCCAATTTTTTTGCAAAAACTTCACTAGAACCCAACAAGACCAAGCGAATTACGTATAGTGTTATGGCAGTCTCTACCGTGATGAAACGCGTTACATTAGCATTTATTGTTCTGCCCGGCCTTGGCTTAGGATGAAACTCAGTCTTAAATTCTCGATCGGCCACTCACCAAAACGGAGTTTATAGCTTTTGTTCGTGTATTTCCCTAGAATAAAATAATTTGTGTTTATGGATAATTTATTCATTAGTAAAGTATTTGCTGAATAGGAGCAGTACATATAACTACTTATAAACTATAATTTAGCTTCCGGTTTCAAAATCTAAATTCATGCATACAGTCCCGCCTTTTATCCCCGAAGGGGTAGGCAGAGGGACAACAGGCACCCACTTTCACCGTGCGTATTCCTTCCCATGATAATATGATAGGGGGCGAGCCTATCGCCATATCCGTCATAATTCCAGACTCCGGACTGATACTTAATAGAAAAACCCAATACCATTTTGCCTGACCCGGGGATCGAACCCAAGATCTCAGCACTGCAGGCGTACCGTAATACAACTACGCCACCGAGGCAATCATAAAAACAAATCAAGTCCAAATTCATAAAACATTATTTGAGTTGTCTTACTAGATTACAAGTGCTAGGTGCCTCGTTTTGTTAGTTTGTATTTCGTTACTACCACTTTGTCAATATCTGCCGCCATGCAGCACTGCGGCGCACCTTTAGGACGAAAACGACACAATTCAAAAAAATCGAAAATTGAGTTATCGTCGTAAAATTACTTCAAACGAAATTTTCAATACAACAATAGTTCAAACACCGCCATATTCAAGCGGGAAAAGGACAAAACTATTATATCAGTGCTTTTTTTATTATATTTTCATAAAAAAGGGACCAGTATTAAGTCATTTTATGACGATAATCCAATTTTTGTTTTTTTAGAAATGCGTCGTTTTCGTCCTAAAGGTGCTGTTTGTATTCTGGTGTGTAAATCATTGTAGCCAGGGTGAAAACGTTTTTCCGGGATAAAAAGTAGCCTATGTCCTTCTCGGGTCTCAAATTATCTCCATACGAAATTTCATCGAATCCGTTCTGTAGTTTCGGAGATGTGCAGTAACAAACATACAGAAAAACAGAGAAAAGAATTATAAAAATCGCTGATTTGTTTTCCATTACTCTTCTTTAGTCACCCCCTTTTTTTTTATTACATTTCTTTTAATGTACAGACACACCGGGATCTGGTTTTTATATGTATATTTTCTAGGAGTTTTTAAGTTTCTTGCTTTACACCTTAGACGCTCAGACTAGGATATCATAAATATAGGTCAATCGTCTTCACGAATCAACACTTTCAAATAGTATCGTCGCTATAAAAATCACTTTCATTCATTGCGTTCTCTTATGATACTATTATGAAAGAAGCAAAGGTCAAGAGCCAAATCATGGTTTACAGTTATTATAGATTAGACTTTACGTTGTTCTCTGAATACACGGTTTTTTACTATTTACTGCGGCGAACCCCTTTATTTAGTCTTAACTTAAAAGTTATTTTGTTTCATTTCAGTCAGTCGAAATTACAATTTAATTCATTTATATTTTGCTAACCTCATTGGAAAATTTAAATTTAACACAACTCAAATGACGGACGGATATGAGCTTTAATTTTACAGGAAAACGACATATTTATATACTAGTCTACGAACTATATGATGTTAAATGGACTCTATCGACAATATGTATATAGTATTCACAAATTCTGCAGAAGAATCAAGGCCAGAGTGGCGAAATGATATCTCAGGTGAGATAATGAAACATGACGAAGCCTGGCTCGATAAGATTAAGCAGAAAAGGCTTAATGCTGCTGCGTCTACTTCTCCCTCGGAATCGCGCTTCACCTGCGACATATGCGGCAAGAGATGTCGCGCTGCTATTGGTGTTGTAAGCCACAAGAAGAAATGCGCCAACACAAGATTACTAACGTCTTGATTCGCGTGCTATTTACCGTTTCTAATACTTTCCGCAATCATCTGCTAAGATGCTGTGACCGATATATTATATATATCCACAAATTCTGCAGAAGAATCAAGGCTCGAAAGGACAAATAACTTCGACGATGACAACAAATTCCTACCGAGCACTAAGATAATAGAGAAGCACGGTGCCCTTAGTTTCTATGTCACAAAAATTGCACACAGTTTGACATTACTCGGTACCAGGATATCATACCGCTAAACATTCCAGTCGCGTACCAGGGGAACAGGAACACGCTGAGGCTGCGTTACCTAATTCGCGCTATGGCAATTTCCTGAACCGCCGGCGCGCGCTGCAGCCCTAGTAACAGCCCCCCACCTGGTGGAGGGAGGCGCGGTGAGCGGCCGATTGCGCTGTGACGCAACCGCTTATACTGTCTATGTGCAAAATGTTGGCCAGATTTGTCTATGTAATGAAAATAAAACTAACCAATTTATAAGGGGTTAACAATAATGAATAAATATTACTGGGAATTTATTCCTTATTATTTTGTACGACCAACACTTCACAAATAGGTATATATAATAATATCATTGGTCTACAGAAAAATACACTTCTTGTATCTTGGGTATCAAGAACTCAAGAAACTTTCATCCCAATAGAGACATATAATGTTAAGATGAAACACAAGCATTTTAAATCTCAACGCACGGTTAGAAGTCACTGCATACTGCATAGCGGCTTTGTTTCATAACGAAGCGCGAAATCCTAATCGCATCTAAGAAGTCATCGCATAAATCTACATATTCATTCGTGAAGACATTCTTTGTACCTCTTTGTTTGTATCCATTTAAAGCACATTGCGCACTCGGAGAAGTGTGAGTTTTGGCCTATAGTTCATAAATATGAAGGAAGTACAGGAAAATATTTTTTATGTATGATATCTATATGTATAAAAATGAATCCCTATTTTTCTCGGTCACGGTATCACGCGCGAACGGCTGGTTCGATTTTTTTTCTTGATGTGTTTGTTATTGTCAGGAGAAGATTCTTATGAATGAAAAAATTAAGAAAATTGCGCGGAAAATTTGAAAATTTAAGAACACCTAACCACCATATTAAAAATAAATGATCACTGAACTCCTCCTAAACGGCTGGACCGATTTTCATGTTTTTTTTTTGGTGTCTTCAGGTGGATTCGAGAATGGCTTAGATTAATAATTGGATCCAGTAGGTGGCGCTGTACTCGGGTTCTAGGATTTTATTTCCTTTCTAGGGCAGGACAACGTCTGTCGGGACCGGTTGTGTTTTATAAAAATACAATTAATTAACGATTGAATTTCGACCACTGGACGACCATTAGATAGTATATTTTTATATTAACCGTAACATAGTTCATAACGGCCAATACACTGCAGCTCGCTGTCTCAGTGAGTGGGTAAGTAGGCAAACGACAGTACAGAAAGTGGTTTTTGTGACGCAACGCGCGCCGCTAACCCAGTCACCGTGCCGTACCACGCCGCTGGTGGCGCTGCTGGTCACCATCCGGTGGTAGCGTAGCAGGACTAGCAATGGTCCATCATACATCTAGCAATTGCAGAAGAGTCAAAAAAGGATTAATAATAAGGATTTGTTTTTAAAAGTAGTACCAGGTGATCATGAGGCATTAAGAAGTTCAGTTCTGTATTGATGTCTAATCACCCAAAAAGAGTTTGGGTGAGCTACATTTAATTTTTATCCTGAATTCTTCTTTCTGCAGTACTTACTCCAGGGATAAAACAAGGCATTCTCGATGTCTAGAATAATATTAATGGTTTTACTCTCTTCCTTCCATCATAATGGCCCACATGTTATAATATGTTAAAATAATATAGGACTAATATTTCTCCTCACTTGATTATGAATAAAATAACCACAATTTACAATTGCTGTTGGATCACATATTAACATAAAGCGTGGGTTATGGGATCAATCAAACACAACAATAAAGTTATTTATTTTACAACAGTGTTCTGCCATACATTGAACATATTCTGGTCAAGCTGTTCATTCATTCACTCATTCGGTCTAGACCAATTTTCCCGTTCCTATTTATGGCAAACAGAGTTCTATCTTACGGTTTCCCCTATATAGATAGTCTAGAACTTCTAGAACAGGGGTTCTAGCTTATGATTACCAGCAGACAAATATACCTTACTTCAAGGGTGTACTGTGCACACAGCCTTCTTCAGCCAGACAGATGTTATATTTATTTTTATGGCATTGAATGACGAGACGAGTATGCCGTTCGCCTGATGGTAAGCGATACGACCACCCATAAACAGTAGCAACACCATCCAGCACCTTGAGTTACAAAGTACTGTGTGGGATTCCACTGCGCTCGTCATCCTGAGACATAAGATGTTAAGTCTCATTATGACCAGTAGTTACCCTGGCTACAATATCCTTCAAACCGAAACACAACAGTACATGCACACTGCTGCTTGGCAGTAGAAATAGACGTTGCAGTGGTACCCACCCAGACGGACTCTTACATATGAGAGACCTACCACCTGTAAATGTCTCATTATATCCATTAAACTATTCAGAAAGACAAGCTCCTGTTTACCTTTATGTTACCGACGCGGCAAAATGACTCCACTGAACCTGATGTTAAGCGGATTATCGACGATAAATGATAACCCTTGTTAATCGACATAATTATGCCGGCATATTTGAAACCGGATAAACATGGGACGCGATTACGTGGGCCATGGCGGTTCTCCAATATAATATCAAAATCCGAAGAATGAGCAAGCGCATCAGCTGATATTATGTGATGCCCACCGACGGTAACGCCCAGCACTATTTAAGCCGACCTTTAATAATACGAATAGAAATTAGGGAATGAAAGAAGGTTCTTATTCCGCTGCTAAAATTGTTGCAATAGTACTATAGACAATGTCAAGACTATAAGATACGCAACACAACTCAATCTCACCATACAATTCAACGAATATTTTATTTGAAAATCTGAACTATGCATGGGATAAAATAATTATTTGGAAAATCAAGCGAATTCTGAAGTGGAAATTTAATCGATGCTTATGATAAAACCGCACTATGAATAATATAAATGCTCTCTTGTCAAAATAATATTTTTTTTATTTTATTTTTTATAATGGCATTTGTGTTCACATTTTGCCAATGTCAAGTTTGGTTTGTCTATTTTATTATCTGTAATATGTCGAAGTAAAGCAGTGGCTACCTTACCAAGACTTTATCGAGGAGTTTTTGCGGCAACAAAAAAAACACTTGATTAGCACAATTATTTCAATTCACTTCATTTGAGCTCTTTAATAGAACTATATTGGATAATATACCACCATAATTATGCAATATAACACTAAGTATCACCAAAATAATGAATTAAAACAAGAGCACCTCATGACACTTCCAAGTTCCCGCCAAAACTCGTCAAAATAATATGTATGTAGATGGATTAACTCCTACAGCCGGAGGAAATGCATCGTTTCACGGTAAAAAAAAAAATCATTCCTTATCATCCAGGATTCAAAACTGGTGCAGAGAAATCTCTGAGACCCATTAATTATATCAATGACAAACCCAAAATGAATCTTAGGCCAAGGTATCTGCGCACATTCATTCATAACTGACTCACACAAACTTGGCCATTTCGTAACGTTCCGTCACATCCTTTCTAGAAATTATGGTGCAAATTGGAGGATGTGGCCCTTCGTACTAGGAAATCATAAATATTCGATAGATGTTCTGATCCAATACTAATTTGTCGTCGTCTCTGTGTCTCTGATATCAAAAACTGTAATGAATGAAACAGCAAGAACCGTGAACTTTTTCTGCTATGGGAGGTGAACCTACAAGCTACTACCCCTTTTTATTATTTGCTTTTTTTTATAATAGCGAAGCTAACCCCACATAGGGCCATAAATTCCAATCCTAGGCAAATTAAAATATTCCAACAAAAAAAAAATACCCCAAAAAATGTAGTCTTGAATTTTATAACCATTTTATTCAGCATTATTCTTCGACTTCATGTTTTTTTGACCGACCTTGGAGTATTGTTTGACTTCTTTAGCCATGCCAATTTCTCGATGCACTTTCAAAATAAATTAGATTCGAGACACTATTTTAAAATTGGAAGCGCAGAATCTGCTGGCTTCTTTTTATACGTGACGTAACTTTAAAACCGTATCTTTTGTTACTGGACTATACTGACTTTTTTCTTGTCTTATGACATAATAAGTAAAGTTTTTTCTTGCGGCTTGTTACTGAAGTTTTTCAAGCGATTCATTTTAGATTTGTTCAGTTTTGTTCATCCTCTTCTGCATAAAGAGACTCAATTTGAAATCAAACTCATTGTTTGGAATTTTCCACTATTGGATATTACCAAATTAATTCTATATGAAATTAAATTTATACGTTGATGGTTAGAAGAACAAAAAGGCCAAGATGTCAATCGCAATAGACCGGACAAAAACTCGGCGCGTCGAATGTAGGTAAGCGCGGTACCAGGGCGTCATGAGTTGAACGGCGTTACGCAACCAGGCCCACTCTCACTTTCGCGAGCGCCGGTCTGAGGCCGCGAGCTTTGTGTGCCTCTAATGCCATCAGTGCACCTACTGTACGCCGTTGACGCCCTGGTAAATTATATACATGCCCTGTAATAATTTTATAATAAAGAAAATAAAATATTATGATTAAGGTAATTTTTTATATGGAATTTGTGCCCGATATGGCGATAGGCTCTCCCCCTATCAAATCATGGGACGGAATACGCACGGCGACAGATGGGTTTACTTAGTACTAGTTGCACCTCTGCCTACCCCTTCGGAGATAACGGGCGTGAGTGTATGTATGTGTATAGTAAGAGTAAGAAGTAAGACAAGATACACATGACTTTTCCTAATTTTGATAGTGTAACTTGGCTTGACTCAATTAGCATCTATTTAGTATTTTAAAATGTTTAATAGTGGGCATCTCATAAAATATATTGGAATTAACGCGGCACGATTACAAATTCATATAAATAAATCTAATTACATAATAAATTAATTATTAAGATTTTGTATAAAAATAGAAACGCTACAGTTTTTTTTTTTATATAACCAACGCATTAAAAATCAACTTTTACTTTTTACCGGCCTAATACAAATACAAATAAATACAACCATAAATATTTAAAAAAATCCTCGTAGACAAAGAAAATTACGCAATCATTTAAAAACCCTCTCCTGTCCAACACACTCCAAAACACCAAATTTTAATTCACAATTTACTGCATAATCCTTCGAACAATACCAAGTTATAGATACAAAATTCAAATTTTATAACTCGTCGCAAACATGATTCGCTCGGAGCGAAAGTGTGTCATGCCCACGCCGCCTCCGTAGTAGGGATGTGGTATTCCCACTGCCTTATAGACATAAAAGGCAATAAATAATAGTCTATAACGAATTTTAGAGAGTATTATGTGGCTTTTGTTGACTTTAAATTACGGCCATTGATTTAAAAAAGGTTTTATTGATTAAATAAAGACAGTCGTCAGCTACGAACAAATTGTGTGAACGTTGTAAAACGAAACCTACATCCGCAAAGTAAATTTAGTATGCGATTTCGATACTCAAAATCTAAAAAGGACGGATGATGTAGCCGTCTCTTTCACTCCTTATATAATACGGCATAAATCATATTATAAACTGACCTTCAAATTGCAATGAATTCAAATTTAGAATTTAGAATTTATGTTCTTTTATTTTATATTCTCCTGGTATTTTCAAAATCAAGTAAAACATAGTGCCGTCTCAAAAACGGAGGGGGGGGGGGGGGTGTTGAAAGAAAAATCCCACTTGACTTGAGCTTGTGATGTGATTCTTTGCAATATAATTAAATTATTTATGGCTTACCTAATTTTGAGTGGTTCATCAAAGTTTTTTTTTGTAATTAATAATAATCTCGCCTTATACATCAATCAATGCCTTTGAGGCACATTTTCTACTGGCTTGCTGCTATAAATGAACTAAATCTGCCTTTTTACCGAATTCAGTATTTACACCAAAATTAACAACGAATTTAAATCAAGTTTGATATGCAAATTATTTTATTAAAGTTAAAATGACATTGAATGAACTAATTAACAAAGGATGTAATCGTTAAGCAAAATGTCGATCGTTGGTTCCGTTTGTCTGCCAGGTCGAGGACGTCACGTCACACGACGATTCTTTCAAATAACATGACTTCATCAAGAAAGTTTTTGAAATACTACTTGTGATATGTCTCTCGAATGCGAGGAGCCGTCTGGGTAGGTACCACTGCAATGTCTATTTCCACCGCCAAGCAGCAGTGTGCATGCACTGTTGTGTTTCGGTTTGAAGAACATTGTAGCCAGTGTAATTACTGGGCATTATAAGACTTAAAATCTAATGTCTCAGGGTGGCGAGCGCAATGGAATGCCACGCAGTACTTAGTAATTAGAAGTGTATGGTGTTACTACTGTTTATGGGGGTCGTATCGCTTACCATTAGGCGAGCGCCATGTTCGTCTCGTCATTCAGTATGTACCAATAAAAAGTTACAAAAAAGTCAGATGTATAAAAAGACACAATGCATCTTAATTTGGAGACAAAAAGTTAAGTATTCCAAAATCTATCTACACATAAATAATCAGCTTATATCAGTTCATCGCAGGACGTCATCATCATCGCTGTGACGCTATATTGCGGCACATCTAATGATCCATCACCTTCCTAATCTATCTTATTCCCCCATCGTGTTTTTAGAATGCCATTCAAGGGGTACTAGCTACTCTGTACGTGGTCTCCACTCCAATATGTTTTGGGCCTATAAATTATATTATTCCTTGTTTTGAAATCTTAGGGAATCACTCCTGAATTACAATCCAGAAGTGATATGAATTCCTCAATGAATAAGCAATTTGGGATATGAATTGGGACAAGGACTGCTAGAGCGAGTTATCGAAATATCCCTAACATGAATTCACGCGCAATAGTATCGTTAACGATCAGCGCCCCGTGAGCGTATTTGGAACTTAAATACGACAGCAGAACATTGGGCGCGTTTAAACTTCGAATCTCAGAACATTTGAATAGTTCGTGTAACCATGGTAACAATAACTCAAAATGTATGGTAATCGGCAAAGGTAATCGGTAACACAAATGTCTTGTCAAACCTACGTACTTCGTTAACTTGATACGAATCCTTTACTATGATGCGTACATTCCTACTAGGGGTACAGAAGCAAGAAGATTATAACGCGTATCTCCGAAGGGATTATACTAATACATAATTAATACCAGCCTTGTATTAAAATATCCCACTGATGGACACCGGCCTGCTCTACTACTGGGAGGGTTCAGGAAATAGTCTCCAACGCAGGCCCAGTGTAAGCTGGTAGACTTTGCGATCGGGATCTCCGGGATGAGGTTTGAGGTACCACTCGCTACACAACCAACAGCACTCCTACTTTTCAGGCAAATTAACAGAATCAGCGCTTCACAATATCATCTCGCCAATCGAGACAGCACTATCAACGCAATCATCAGCGCTCGTAGTCTTTATAGACGTCGAAGAAGCTTTCGACAAGATGCAATTTAGCAGCATAAGCCATGCACTGCTCAAGCACGGCGCTGACCCTACCACAGCCAGAGAAGAGAGCGGTGCAGGTAACAGTCAACGACACAGTCAGAGCGATTGTGTGATAGGCTACCCGCAGGGAGTCACTCCGAGAAGCCTGTGAAGGAACCAGGAAAATCCTGCGCTTCTGGAAGGAGTTGAGCTGGCTAGACTTCTAGCTGGCACATCACGCACAACGGCTCGACTTTCTACGAGCTAAGTGCGGAAAAAGGAGCCCCACAACAGTAACAGCTGGTAGACTTCAAATATCTTTAAAATAATAATTTAGCTTACGTGAGCTACATACTGAAGAAACCCACATAGCTATGTAGGTTTCCTCACTGTTCTTTCTTCATTGTTAAAGCAACCTATAATTATAGACAAAGAAAAGAAACGTAAGTTTAAATATTCAGATACATTGTCAGCATTATTATCGCCAACGAATATCACACGCATTCCAATCCTTGTGTGACAAATTTCATTTACACATTCACTTGCAACAAACGTTTAAATATCACCACAAACTTCTAATAATATTAGATACTAGATTTCTGCTGCGTGAAAAAGTTTTTCCGGTATAAAAATATTTTCCCGGGAAATAAAGTAGCCTATGTGTTAATCCAGGACATGATCTACCCGTGTGCCAAATTTCATCGAAATCCGTTCAGTAGTTTTTGAGTTTATTCGTTACAAACATACTTACATACAAATCTTTCCTCTTTATAATATTAGGTGGCTATGAATGATTCAATTTTGTCTTTATAGATTCAGAAAAATAGCCAAACAGCGGGAAAATTTCGGCAAATTGTATTGGAGGAAGTTAAAATAATATAACCGAGGAAGGGTAAAATTAGTCAAAATGCATTAGATATAGGTATAAATAAGGACCAAATAAACAACCCACAATGCATACCTGGTGGTAGGTATCTCATATGTAAGAGACCGTCTGGGTGGGTACCACCGCAATGTCTATTTGTACCGCCAAGCAGCAGTGTGCATGCATTGTTGTGTTTCGGTTTGAAGGACATTGTAGCCAGTGGAACTACAGGACATAGTGAGACTTAACATCTTATGTATCAGGATGACGAGCGCAGTGGAATGCCACACAGTACTTTGTAAGTCAAGGTGCTGGATGGTGTTGCTACTGTATATAGGTGGTCGTATGGCTTACCATCAGGCGAACGGCATGCTCGTCTAGTCATTCAATGCCATAAAAAAAAATACGTACTTTATATAATTAGGTGGTATCTTTCCAACAAATGATTAGATTATAGTAATTTGATTTGCTTTAAAAAATAAAACCAAACCCAAATGATCTAATTTATACGACAGACAACAATTAGCATACAATGTGTCCGCAGTAGAAATGGAACTAGTTGGTCAATCAGCGAGACACACTGACCCGCGGCCCTGCGACCTTGGGCTCTACGCGCTTGCACTACTGGACGTTTAAGTATGGAAGCCTAGAGAATCAAGCAAGTCTATCCCATTATAATAATGATAAGACGGCCCATGAACAGTAGCAAGACCATCCGAAATGATGAATTACGGAACACTATGTGGTGCTCCTTTGCGTTTGATTTCCTGAAATTTTAAATATTAAGGGGCGGTTTCACTTAATGTGTATGTACTCATTTTATTACCATTTATTTGGGAGGGATTAGAGTATGACTTTTATATTTGGTCGACTTATACATTTATGTGACGAGTAGCATTTGGTGGTAGGTCTCTCATATGTAAGAGACCGTCTGGGTGGGTACCACCGCAATGTCTATTTCTACCGCCAAGCAGCAGTGTGCATGTATTGTTGTGTTTCGGTTTGAAGGACATTGTAGCCAGTGGAACTACAGGACATAGTGAGACTTAGCATCTTATGTCTCAGGATGACGAGCGCAGTTGAATGCCACACAGTACTTTGTAACTCAAGGTGCTGGATGGTGTTGCTACTGTTTATGGGTGGTCGTATCGCTTACCATCAGGGGAACGGCATGCTCGGCTCGTCGTTCAATGCCATAAAAAATTAAAAAAAAAAGCATTTATCAGCAAGCGACGAAATCAGCCCTAAGTCTCATAAGAATAATATTATATTAATTTCCTTCAAAGCGAGGCACGCGACAGAAATAGGCATTATAATACCTAACCAGAGGGACCTAATAAAGAATCAACTTGTTTCCTGATTGAAAAATGTTCAGGTGTTGGAAACTTATTTAGTTTTATTTTTAACTAATATATAGTATAAAAGCGGCGATAGCCTAGTTGGGAGTCGAATGGACTGCCGAGAGGAATGTCCGCAGGTTCAAAACCCAAGGGCACATAACTCTGAATTTATCTAAAAAGTTATGTGTGTATTCTTTGTGAATTATCGCTCGCTATAACGGTGAAGAAAAACATCGTGAGGAAACCTGCATACCTGAGAAGTTCTCTGAATTTCGTAGGTAAGTGAAGTTCGCCAACCCGCACTTGGCCACCGTGGTGGACTAAGGGCTTAACCCTCTCAGTTGTAGAGGAGGCCCGTGCTCAGCAGTGGGCAGTATATAATACAGGGCTGGTATGGATATAGTATGGAATATGTAGTAACTTATTTGGGTATATAATATTTTAGTTTCCTTTCTAATGATAAAAAAGTGTTTGTAGCTTTACTACTTAGCTTTGCAAATATCAACTGTGGCACTGGACACATCTAACAAGACACAAAAGTGCGGCAACTATATCTCCAAACTATTGTCAAACTGACAGTTGCTCCAACTAATTGAATCATCAGTTGATTTGTTGCCTGTTGTGTCTACTGTCTGCGCCAGTGTCATGTGCAACTAGTTGATAGCGACTGCGGATCACCTGAAAGTAAATAAATCAATTGAGTTATACAGAGTCATTTTGACATTGCGTTAATAAATAAAAACACTTACTTATCTCGTTGAATAATAACACTTTTCATTAAGTTATTATAATTATAGATGTAAAATAAAAAAGTGTAAGTTTCGAACAAAATAAACATCAATAAAAAGTAACTTTATGTTTACACGCCATAATGCCACTACTACTGCTCTAAGAGAATTCGTCGCAGCGGCAACAGCCAACATTACACTTTCAGTCAGAAATACACTTACGCACACACTATATTCGCATTAAAATACAAAATGATAAATAAAATCGGAATACTACAAACGGAATCCTTGGCGAAAATTTTCGTTATTCATGGATTATTTTAGGCAAGATGTTAGCAGAGGTAAAGACGAATATGTGGTTTCATTTAGTAACGCAATGTAAAAATGACCCTGTATAATCAACAGTAAGTTTAAGGGCTTGTTTACAATGATCAAGTATTTTTTTATTCGCCTCTTAAAGTATTAGAGTTAGACAGTTAATGCTGAATGCACTCTTTTGTTTACATTCGGAAGCTTGACTTTTTTATTTGGTCGCCCTATAATATTCGACTGCCTCGATGGCGTAGTTGTAATACGGTACGACTGCAATGCTGAGGTGTCAGGTTCGATGCCCGGGTCGGACAAAGTGATATTGATTTTTCTAATCAGTATCAGCCCGGAGTCTGGAATTTGTGCCCGATATGGCGATAGGCTCGCCCCCTATCACAACATGGGACGGAATACGCACGGCGAAAAGTGGGTGCCCTAGTTGCGCCTCTGCCTACCCCTTCGGGGATATAAGGCGTGAATATTTGTGTATAATATTCGATGATTAGCACTTTATACATCTTGGAAAAATATAAATAATAAATAACTTCAGAATCAATTGAAATTGGCCCAAACGTTCAACAAATGATATCTAAAACAAAAGAGATACGCGGAAATCATAAAAATATTCGTCGTTGTACCAGGAACGCAACAATACACCGGACTTATACGAAAAATGTTATCAAGGAATGCTATAATGTTTATACGCGAGGGCGTGTGACCCAAAAACTTTAAACTAAAAAGATGCAAACAATCTCTTTAAGTTTTGATACCAGGGCCGCATCCGGACTGTTATGTAATATAAAAGTTTTTTTTAGCATATCGGTAGTGATAACGGAAATGGTTCACTTGATGTTAAAATATTTCCATCGTCTATAAATGCCCATAAAATCAGAATTATTATGGATAAACCCATAAATATCGTCAAAATAATAAGAATTGTGGATGCACTGTGGGCCATAAAGAAAAGGTATAGGGCCTAGGAAAAAAGAGAGAAAGAGATAGAAACATGTTTGGATTTCCGGAAAAATCCGTCACTAATCACCATATGCTTTTCGAAATATCCATACAATATTTTTGTTAATATCCTAATAAGTCTAAGGGACAGTTTGGACAACCGTCACACCGTGTATAACCTTCTCAACAAACCTAAATAAAATTACTATTCAACACAAAACTGAAAAGAAAGCATATACATTATTCAAAATAGGAACTCGGATAACTATATAATGTATGTGCATACGTTGATCCGAGTGAAATGGCGATAGGATCTTAACGCCGTCCCTGGTTCTTTCTATTAGTGTCTGCCGACCTCAATAAAGGGATTGCAACATGGCGCCCGCGTGTGTGTAGGGATACTATCTTATGGTCGTACGTGGGATATTCAATAAGTTATAATACTCTGATTTCTAGCGACCGGATTATATGCAACTGAAAAAATCCGTAATATGCATGAAAAATTTCAAAACATGTAACATAAATAATTAAAAGTGATTTGTTTGTGATTTCACTTTTTAGGTTCATAATGGAAAGTAGTAATTAATTATAATATGGCCTAATTTAGTAAAAATATGCGCCATGATTTTAGCCATTAAATAAAAAAACTGGCGAAAATGCCCAAAATATGCAAATTCATATCATCTGTCTTTAGTGATTATTATAAAATATTTCCATATGGTAAGTACATTTTTATACCAGTGGGCAAGTACATTATAGTCTAAATATAATGTTGAGCAAAAAGTCTCAGTTGCGACTCTCGATGATATAATTAAATCTTACTGGATATATTTTCTGTTTCAGAGCCACTATTGCGGTTTTTTTTTAAATGACAGCTGGAGCCGGGGTGCACTAGGCAGCACCTCGAAGGGATAGTTGCCAACGACAGCTACTTTTTCGTCAGAGAAACCTCGCAGCCGTCCCTAATGCGCCGAAGATGCCCACCTTGAAGTTTCAATTGGTATTGCCATAACTAGGGTATACACAACGTACGACAAGAGCGTAATGCCTTCGTGGCGTAGTTGTATTACGGTATGACTGTAATGCTGAGGTCTTGGGTTCGATTCCCGGGTCGGGCAAATTGATATTGGGTTTTTAAATTCAGTATCAGCCCGGAGTCTGGAATTTGTGCCGGATATGGCGATACCCCCCCCCCCCCCCGCGCCTACCACATCATGGGACGGAATACGCACTACGAAAAGTGGGTGCACTAGTTGCGCCTCTGCCTACCCCTTCGGGGATAAAAGGCGTGAGTGTGTGTGTGTGTGTGTGTGTGTGTGTGTGTATGACAAGAGCGTGACCGGCCAAATTAAATTACGAAGTGAAATAACTGAAACTGATAAAATAGTTAGTTCATTATTCATACTTTGATGCTTAAATATCAATATGATGACCAGTTTTCTCTATTGTTCATAATTGATTGGTATTGTTGGGACATAATATTCACAAAATTTTCAGCGTAGTCTCGGGATAAAACCCTCTATTTCTGCTTTATATTGTGACTAAGCTCAGTAACAATTTGGGCGTTGCATTCACGCAAATTTAATTTCCTTAAACCCAAACGTTTTCAATAGGGTTTACGTCTGGCGACTGTGAGAGCCAGTCCAAGACCTTAATGTTGTTCTCAGTCTTTCACGCAGTGCACACGTGACTTCGATGTTTGGAGTCCTTGTCCTCTTGCAAGAACTAAATATATATTTTTTATTGGCTACAGCCTTTTAGAAGAAGGTATCTTAGCTTTTTCATTGATTTCGATTGATCTTAGTAACATTCAATGTCCTAGGAAATAAGTTTAAATTTACAAAACCTCTTTACGAGAAGCTTCCCGAAACATGCACCATTACTGGATGTTTGACAGTTCGCACCACTAGTTTGTTATCGACAGTTGACCTAGCCCGAGCTATTGTATTCGAAACCAAAAACAGCACTTCATCCGAAAATATAACGCTACTCCAATCACGCTCCTTATTTTCTTCTGCCCAGGCCAAGCTTTTTTTGACGTGTCTCTAAAAGAAAAGGTTTTTTCGTTGTGCTTCTATATTTCACATTCGCTTCCTTTAGGCGACTCCTTATAGTAACCCGAGATATGCTGGGACCTGATTTGTTTAATTTTTCTTGCAGAAACGCAAGACAACAAACCCCCTTTTCTTAAACATACGACTGACGAAGTTTTTCTCAATTTACCCCGTTTTGGTATGTCATCAACATTTTTATTATGTGAATACCACTTTAAGCATTTTGTCATGAACACCGCTGACCTGTTTATAAAATTTGCTGCTTGGATTAGGGACATTTTAGGTCCTTTCGGGTGAAAACACAAATATACCGCTTCGTAGCGCAGCGTACATATTGCACTCATGGCGGGAAATTTGATCTCGCTCCTATGTAAGCGCTTAAAGCGGCTCAAAGGTCGTAACCTTTGCATTCATGATAAGGAATCACTCAATTTGAAGACAGAAAAAAGCAATGAGAGGTGTCAAGGGACACCCGGATGGAACGAAGTTCCTTTCGATTAATTAGTGAAGGAATTGTAATAAAATTTTATTTATATAACAGAGTGTGTATATATATAAATATATAAATATTTTCCTATTTCCGTTCCAATACATAAGTTTCTAGAGAAAAAACAAATAAATACGTGTGGCACTCGGAGACTGCCGCGGTAAAGCTATTGCATAGCATTTTTATCACAAATTTTGATTGACTAAACACAAATTCGATCTTACGCTTACCACATTAAGTAGATTTTTAAACGCGAGCAAAGCACGTTTAGTCTTGTTATTGATAAATGTCAGTAACCAAAGTAGAATAAATCAACAAAATTTGAAAAAATAATGTTACGTTCGATTCTTTTGTACTCGTGCCGTGCCAACGCTGGGGAAATAGCTTCTACGCAATGCATTTAAGGTTCATATTAGATTAGTAAGAAATGGTTTTAATGACTTTAATAAATAAAATAAATAAAAATATACTCGTTTCAAGAATTATAGCTTCTACGCATTGTATTTAAGGTTCATATTAGTAAGATAATAGAAAAAAGTGTCGTGACAACTTTCCGTCCAGCCCCCTTTCACAACGCGCGATAAGGAACTTCGTTCCAAAAAAAAAAAATATGGAATCCAAAAATAAAATGCCGGTAACGTTCTTATCAAACAGACTGTTATATACAGTGATGGGGACTCGGCCCGGTGTTCGTCTAATGCTTTCCATCTCTCTGGGCGACTCAACGCCAGGTCGTGAGGCAGATTAATCCAATATAACCGTTCAGTCCCCCCACGAAGACGGTAGTGATAAACTACATTCTCCTCAAACTAAAAAAACTCGGCATAACTCCAAATTCCACCCACATCACCTCGGAGGTTGTTGGCAATCCACCACAGTACGTTTCTGGCGACATTTTTTAGCACGTTCTACGTTCTATGGAACCAATTGCCGCCAGCAGCATTTCCGGACAGATACGACCTGGCGACCTTCAAAAAAAGAGCGTATTCCCACCTAAAACGCCGGCAACGCATCTCTATGCCCCTTGGTATTGCAGATGTTCATGGGCGGTGGAGATCACTTACCATCAGGTAAACCGTATGCTAGTTTGCCCCTTATATCATAAAAAAAAGAGTTTGTTACCATGTTCGTTCCTATCTAGTTAGGTGCGAGATATCTGATATCATCTTAACTCTGAACAACTCTTCTTAGAACTGTTCTAATCTCACTCCAAGCTGATGTTATCGCAACATAGTTTTTCAAATAGCAAGCTAAAATTCGAATTCCTTAACCTGGGACTGAACCCGGGGATCTTGAGCCTACAATCCATGCCCTCCTAAGAGCAAATAGATTATTTATAATATATAGATTGTCCATATAAATGTCGGCGCTTGGTCACCCTACTAAAGGGCCGCGTGTATGTGTGTGCTGCACACAAACATCACATATTTTTTTAATAAAGATAGAATATAACTAAATAAATGAGTTATGGAGTAGAGCCGAGTGTCGCGTGGATTTAAAGATAGCATGGAAAATTTTGCATGGATTTTTTTATAGATCTCTTTGTTGATAAGATATAGGGATTATGACAGAGACTACTATTTTTTAAGGTGACGAGCGCAGAGCAATCACGCAGTGTCATGTAGAGTTATTTTAATCCTATTTGTACAGTCGTCCCTACCATCAAATAAATCTTGATAGCCTCAGCCTATTATAGTTATTAAAAAATGGCACATCTTTTAGGGTGACAGTTATGAGTGACAACGCACTGTCACATTGTACACTGCTATTTGCTGCTATTGTACAAAGCAGTAAATCAATCATAATATTTGTCCGGTAACATTACATAAACATACAATGAATCCAAAGTACCAGGCTATCATAAGTCGCAACAATTCACATGGCATTTACAGGTAATTATAAAACTATGTCAGTTGGTATGTAAGCGATATTCCATTGTTAAGGTTAGTATTGTATCGAAAGCTATACTTCAATGTCAACTTCGATCTCAATAGTAGTAATAGGAGTACTCCTTCACAGATATTTCTGAACTTCCTGGGATGTCTCCTGCATGTTTGAAATTTCATAATGTTTTTTTGCTTAAGGGATTCTTTGCCATTTAAAAAAAAACGAATTTAAGAGATTGGAATAGATTCACTCAAAATTAACATGCTTTAAGCATGCGTATGTGACAAACAAATCATAGTATATTTTACAGTTACACACAGTGTGACGTCACCACTATGACTGTATTGGCGTGCGAGGGAGATAGAGATATGCCTTAATTTACATCCAACTTGTTGCTACTTTTATAAGATTTCGTCTTCATTTATTTGGCACTTATATGTTTTACAATAGCACACACAAGAAATAATATATCCATCGAAGGTTATATTGTTATTTAGCTATATATTGTTATATAGCTTGCAATATAAACCAGGCTAACTGACCATCTGAGTAAACATAATAGAAAAATGCCTCTCAATGCATTTGCAAGAAAACTTAAATAGTTATGTAATAAAAAATCTCGATCAAGATGATTTCTAAATGTCAACAGCGTGGGACCTGAAATAGTTTAGTTCCGCATTGTTTATTATTTTTACTAGCTATTTTTCGTGGGTCAGCCACGAAAAAGTCATTTTTAAGGTTCCGAACCGTAAAAGAAAAAAAGGAACCCTTATAGGATAACTTTGTTGGCCGTCTGTCTGTCTTTCTGTTAATACCCTTTTTCTCAAGAATGCGTAGGGATATCAAGTTGAAATTTATAATAAATAATCGAATCTACGGTTTCTTTCAGCTGTGAAAAAATCAAACTTGTAACTCAACGCAATCAAAAGATATGACCGTTTATGTCGCAAATTTTACGATTTCTCAAGGGAATCAAAACCTGTGGGGTACTCCCCGATGATCTAGAATCATGAAATTTGGCAAGAAGCAAGGTCTTACAGCACATCTCAAGGAAAAAAATTTAAAACTGTAAATATGTACTTTAATAACATTTTTTTTTATTTGATTAATTCATTAATGACTTTTGGCGAACTATTGAACTTATTTACTTAGATACCTTATCTACAAGTTTGTCGGAACCTTCGGCATGCGAGTCCAACTCTCACTTGTCCGGTTCTATTAAAATAAAAGTCCAATTGGGCAGTGTGCATTTTTCTAAGATGAAAGTAACCTGTTCATCCAGGACTTAGCCTCTATGAATTCCAATTTCTATCAAAATCCATCGTGGTTACTGCGGTAATTTCTAGAAAATAATAAACGAAACATACACATATTTTAACAAACATTCACTAATTTTCACAAACATTCACACTAGGTGATGATTAGGATTCTTAAAAAAGTCTATTACAGATGTAACAAATGCACGAATAACAAAAAAAAACAATTCCGAATGCATTATAAAATCGGTCAAAATAGTTGAAATGTTAGTGTGTCAATAGTTACTGAATACATAAGTAAATGAGTCATATCGCAACTAACCCACGGAACTATGGAATCGTGAATATATACCATACAAGCCCTGTATTATATACTGCCCACTGCTGAGCAAGGGCCTCCTCTACAACTGAGAAAGGTTAGGCCTTAGTCCACCACGCTGGCCTAATGCGGGTTGGCAGACTTTACATACCTTCGAAATTCTTATAGAGAGTTCTCTGAGAAGTTTCTCAGATATGCATGTTTCCTCACGATGTTTTCCTTCACTGTTAAAGCGAGCTATAATTCACAAATAATATACACATAACTTTTTAGAAAAGTCAGAGGTGCGTGCCCTTGGGTTTTGAACCTGAGGACATTCGTCTCGGCACTCCGTTCCACTCCCAACTAGGCTATCGCTACTTCAATATCCCGTAATCTATAGTAATGTACAAAGCTAAATAATTTTAGTCTTCGTCTTAAATCTTACTTACTTACTTTGAAATATTATTATAAATGCGAAAGTTTGACTGCCTCGGTAACGTAGTGGTTTTGCAGTTGGAGTGCAGTAACTGCTGAGGCTTCGGGTTCTATCGCCGGATTCAATGTTTATCAGCTCGGAATCTGAAATGTTTGCCCGATATGGCCACAAGCTCCGACTACAACATGGGGCGGAATACACACAACAAAATTCATTTTGAATATTTTATTGTATTTTGATACATTTTTTATGTTTAAAATTGTATTGACTGCCTCGGTGGCGTAGTTGTATTACGGTATGACTGCAATGGTTAGGTCTTGGGTTCGATTCCCGGGTCGGGCAAAGTGATATTGGGTTTTTTAAATTCAGTATCAGCCCGGAGTCTGGAATTTGTGCCCGATATGGCAATAAGCTCGCCCCCCTATCACATCATGGGCGGAATACGCATGGAAAAAAGTGGGTGCACTAGTTGCGCCTCTGCCTACCCCTTCGGGGATAAAAGGCGTGTGTGTGTGTGATAAAATTTTTATGTTTAAAATTTTATTGTTTGTCTCACCAATAAAATCTTTCTTTCTTTGTACCCTAGCTTGTCCGATTCGTCTCAATCATCAAAAGTAAATGCAGAGTGCAGACTGTATCATCAGAATAAAAGTAAGACGAAAACCGCTGTTAATTCAACGTTTTCAACAATGAAGTGCACTTTCAAACAATATTTTATTTGCAAAGCTACCTACAACTTGAACAACGTTATGTAAGGGACAATTTGGCCGTGTTCGGACTGCGTTATGCAACATATTGCGCGAGTCATGAAAATAATCAAAAACCGGTCAAGTGCGCTGTTTTGACCACAAAGCTTAGACTGACAGCTCACTGAAAGTACCGATGACATAAAACTGAGTTTGAATACATTTATGTATTTTTTAGTAACTGTAGAGTGTAGGCGTAGTTATATGGCGCGAAGATAGCTTTGCTGAGTTCTCGGGTTCGATGATGTCGAGTAAAGTGATTAATTTTTCTGTTTATCAAGTAGGAGTCTGATATTCTGAAAAAGGACCTTTGGGTAATTGGGGAAATTTGGGTGTGATACCTCGGCGTACCACGGTAGAAGGAAAAATACGTGGATGTATGTATGTATGTTTTATGTGATGCAGCAGTATGTACTCTGTGTTACGGTGTAATAGTAACGCCAGTGTTAATGGGTATTATGTAATCATTTAATATTTCAGGTTGGTAACACAGTGATTTGTAATTTAATGTTTTTTTTTATTGGTACTTTTTATAGGCATCTTTTAATCTATACTAATAATAAAGAGGGAAGATTTAATTGTTCGTTTGTTTGTTTGTAACGGATAAACCCAAAAACTACTGGATCGATTTTGACATCACTCCTGAGTGCTATAGGCTACTTTTTATCCCGGGAAAATATTTTCTTCCCGGAAAACTTTTAAACGCGGGCGGAGCCGTAAGCAGAAGTATAGTTGAACATATAATTGTGTCGACTGGCGATGCATAATCATTTCTCGTCAGTCGACTCTATCTAGTCTCAACCCCACTTACCATCCGGTGCAGTAGGTGACCAATTAGCCGTGACCAAAAAAAATATCAATAATCGATATATTTTAACTAATTATAGCAAGCTAAAGTTTATAATGCCAGTTTTTTTTTACCAGTTTATCATTTCAAAACGTTCCACTTATGTGATTAACGATATTTATGCTAATATATAACATATTGTTATTTGTCGCAGAAACCCATCCCATTTTGCAACTCTTGCATAACATAATTGGATTTTTGACCAAATACAGCGGATAGTTCTGCACCAATTCGCTTTATGTAAATTGTTCTAACTCTGTCCCTCGGAAGTAAACGGCAATAGAAAAGTGTTAAATGTAAAATTGTACCGGCATTGTTACATTTTTATTCAAGTTTTCCTGTTGTTTGGGAAAAAAAGAAAAAAATGTACAGCGCCATCTAGTGGAAATTTTGACAACTTGATTTAATATACGTCGCATGGATGGCTCTATAAAGTTCCATGGTGTTTTTTTATATTAATTGAAACTATGTGTAGTAATTGAAATATTATAATACTTAAATTAAGACCTATATGTTGAATACAGTTTTTGCTCGCGGATTCATCCGCGCTGCACGTAGATAGATTAGATATTAAAATATATTTTTTAAAATCTTTCCAATTACCCACAGCGATTACCTATAAACAAAATGCAATTAACTTCTTTATAACCTCAATTTATTAGTGTAAATTATGTCAGCATTGCCCACGTTCACAATGTGAAGTTTAAATGTTACTCAAACGAAATTATGTAAGATATTCATCATGCCACTTGACTTAGATTCGAACGAAGTCACGGGCTTGACGATCAACTTTCCTAATTAATTTGCATTTTAATACTTCAATCTGTTTGATACCAGGGTATCATAAGGTATACTTAGTGAATTTATTATTGAGTTTTGAATGGTGAGTGTAGCCTGACGATCAGATAATTCCTATTCCTCGTCTTCAAAGGTGTGCACTTAGTTATAAGTGTTTATATGATTACTATCAGGTGACCCTTTGAAAAAAGAATAAAATGTTTCACATTAGAGATTTTTATACCAAGCAATGTGTACTGACGTATCTACAGAGCAAATAAAAATATTGAACACCTCTATAAATCAGAAACAAATAAAGTATTTCTTTGTTAAAACCGTAAATAAAAGGAAAGGGAGTTCAAAGCAATCAAAGAGTTTTAAAAGGAATCCATTGTGATTTGTGAATCATACAGCGTGGTATTACAAATTATAATTCGTTTCACGTTGAAATTACATTTCATAAATTTATTATAGCGACATCTATCGGATAATAGCAACATTGTAATTTGGTGACATCTAGGGACAAGTAGCGAAAGCATATTACAGGTGAACTTACTTAACACTATGTAGTACTATAGTATCAACATAGATGGCGCTAAAATTAACTTTTAGAAACATACGCGACAAAGGCTTCAACACTGAGGTCAGTATCTTTAGATCTGTAAATAGGAGTGAACACCTCTTTATCATCACTTTGCATCACTTCATGGAGTGCTAACGTCCTGAGTAATCTCTCAGCCTCATTTGCATTGTCATCTCCTATTATTCTATCGTTTATCAAATTAGAAAGATTGATTTCGTCCATAGTTTTGTCGTCTAATGTACTGGTATTCATTTCTTTGTTCCAGCTTCGTCTTGTGTTAAAACCTGCTTCACGTAGTTTCTTCTTCGCGAGTTCTATGAAGGTTGGTGACTTCAGTGTTTCTCGTAACCAATTTTTTATTTTATTCTTTTTGTTTTCTACTCGTGCTTTAAATCTGGAAAAATAGTAATGTTTTGAAGTCTCACCTAAAAATATCAGCCTAGAATATATTATGTAGAGACTTAAGTGCGAAGGGGACTTCAGACGAGATTAAACTGCAACAAAATTAAGTACCTAAACTATAGCCAGGGTGGATATAGGGAGAAAATTATCAGATTAATTGTTTATACACTATGAAGAATTATTGTATTTAAGATCGAACTTTATGTGTTATGCATAGCAATTCATACTTTCACAATGAAAATAATACACATTATATTCAATTTACACCAACATTACAAATCTCAGCACGCATCTTTGACTTTTCTAAAAAGTGATGTGTGTATTCTTTGTGAATTATCGCTCGCTTTAACGAAAAAATATCGTGAGGAAACCTACGCACCTGAGAAGTTCTCTATAAGAATTTCAAAGGTTTGTGAAGTCTGGGCCAACCCGCACTAGGCTAGCGTGTGGACTAAGGCCTCAACCCTCTCAGTAGTAGAGGAGCCTCGTGCCCAGTATAAAATACAGATCTCATATGATGATAATGATTATAAAACTCACTTCTGCAACTCCTTCTCTCTTTGCCGTGCCTTCTCAATCTTAGGCTTCAGGTCGGGGACAGTATAAGCCTCATTGTGACTGATGGTGGTCTCCACCCAGTCCGTGATCTCCGACACGCGGCTATACACTCCTGGAGAGCGAGGGTCACCACACTGCTTCCCACCGAACGATACTATACCGATGAGAACTCCGTCTCTTACAGCTGGACCGCCTGAATCGTGCTAAAAATATCGTAAAAATTATAAAGTGAAGGGAAAGACCAGAAAAGCATACGTTAGAAAGAAGATAATTTGAATATTCATAATAAACGTATAATAAATATGGTACAAAATTATTAGCATTTTCTAAAGTGAAGGGAAAACCTAGATAGTCATAAGTTACAAGAAGACGATTTTTCCTCCTTCTGATCCTTATGTTGATGTGCCTCGCCATTGATTCATTATTCAAGACTATAGGGAACGTGCGAGAACCATAAGTGGCAGCACCAAATCGACACAAGAGCCATCATAAGGATAAAAAAAGAAACTTTTCAGACCTATAATGGGTTTCTTTACATCAATGCCTGTAATTAATTGATATATTTTTTTAATATGACCAAAACGATAAAATATGGGTTCCGGCCGATTAGTAATGATACCAACTGTGGCCAGAATATCCTTTTTATGGATGGGATCTAGTTATTTTGATGTTATTGAAGTAAAATTAGGAGGTTATGTTCCCTTAACTATAGATTTGTTTGTATTGAATAGTATCTTCAAAATTTCGTTGTTTTTATAAATTTCATAATGACGCATTTCTAATTGTTTTTGGAGCTTTTATTATTTTTGACAATTTTCACATAACCATGAAATGTAAGTATTTAGGTACTATTCTTAGGGACATAATAAAACTTCATACAGTTTGATTATTTTTTTTATATTTTGGAGTATCCAGATATGCAATAACACATTATCAAGAAATTAAATGTTATTTTTCAACTTTTTATAAGAATATTTAACGTGAAGGCCAAGTATCGATAGGGAGGAAGATTCAAATTGCGCCACCAGATGGCAGAGCTTCCGACGTGCACGTTGCCTATGGGGTGCAATAAGTTTATTCTAGACTTATTTCTATGAGAGTTTAAATAAAAATCCCCTAATTGCATTCCAGATATCAAGACCTTCAGAGCCCAGTTTGCTGTGGTGTTAAAGTAGGTAATGCATCGAATTGTCATGAATACACTGTCAGGACTACAACTTACATTACAAGCATCCTTCCCACCCGTAGCGTAACCAGCGCAGACCATCCTAGGCGTGATGTAGAACCTGTAAGACTTCTGGCACTCTTCCAGTACCATCACAGGAACGGGCACGAAACGAATCCTCTCTGGAATGTGACCGTATCCCGATACCTGAAAGAATAGTATAACTTAATTTTATTGCATTGTGCTAATCATCAAGGGATATATTTATTGATGGTCGACATTTTCCTTGAGCTTCACTTCATTTAACATCAGGGCCCGTAGAGAAAGTGCCTTTCTGCAATTGTGAATGCTAGTCTATACATTAGTATAAGAGGAAAAGTTTGTGAGGTTTTCAGGGGCTAATCTCTAACTGCTGAACGATTTTGAAAATTCTTCCACTAATAGGAAATGGGCTTTTTTATCTCGGGAAAATATAAAGCGGTACTTTTATCCCGGAAAACTTTGCACGCTGGCGGAGCCGCGGGCAAAGCTTGTAAGAAATAAAATGCTATTTGGGATTTTATACATTTTAAACAACTGGATGATGACGAAACTTATTATACCAAACAATTATTCGTCAGCAAATGTTTCAACTTTGTCAATCGTATGATAGATAACTCTATAACAGTTTATGTAAATCAATATTCGTTAACAACACTCAGGAATATTGTGTTCATGCAGACATATACTACAACGTTACTGCTAAATAATGTACTATTTAGCATGTACGTACTGGATCTTAGTTAAATAATTTTAAATGTGAATGCTAGTATAGGTTTGTGTTTCTTATGAATCAATAGCTCAATTTTGAATAGTTACGTTAATTGTAAATGTTTTTATATTATATAAGCCATTTAAATAAATTAATAAAGTCCTCTGCGAGAGCTACCATCATAAGTTATTACATACATACATACACTTACGCCTTTTATCCACGAAAGGGCAGGCAGAGGCGCAACTAATGCACCCACTTATCGCCGAGCGTATTCTGTCACATGATGTGATAGGGGGCGAGCCTATCGTCATATCGGGAACAAATTCTAGAGTCCGAGATGATACTGAATAGAAAAATCCAATATCACTTTGCCCGACCCGGGGATCGAACCCAAGACCTCAGCATTGCAGTCGTACCGTAATACAATTACGCCGAGGCAGTCATAAGTTATTGATAATTCTGAATCAATAATTCTTTGGCCATTTGCTTTTTAGATAATTTCTTCATATGATCCAATATACTTACATCAGTACTACCCCAACCAGTCACTATGAGTATATCCTGCTCCTTGATGACATAGTCTTTCGACGGGAGGTTCAGCACCGCAATATTTCGACCGATAGGCATCGGTCTGTCGAGTCGGAGAAGCGAGAAATCGTAGTCTGCGCTGCCTGGAACGTAATCGTGTGGGAAGAACACCTAGGAAAGAAATAGCATGAGTAAGGTGGTGACTTCATGGAGAATGATCTGGTTCCAAACATACCGCCATAATAGGATATTTTACTATGTTCGATTTCGACAATTATTCCATACGTTATTGCAAATAGCACCTAAAAGAAGCCCTTTCGTGAAATCAGCAATAAATGGGGCAGCAATTCATATTTCAAATAGTGTGATGGGCGCGTAGTGGGGATAGCGCGCTTATTCTTTCTCTCGCGCGCATCGTAATGCCTTATAACGTCAATTAACTATCATTGTGTCTCTTTTTCGTTTTTTGACATTAAGCCCTTCCATCAGATCACGTAGAATTTTTACCGGATTTTGATCGTGCTGTTTATGTTCGATTTTAAATGACGTAAAATTGTAATGAACATAATAAAAATATGAGTAAAATAGCATAATGTGTCTGCGGCGAGGAATAATCACCTCTCGTCAGTCCAAGCTCGTCGAACTAATCAATAATCTCGGACCCACTTCGATTACCAGGGTACAGTGTCACTCTACCGCGTCCGTTTAAAAATACACAAAGAACTTAAGTAATATAAATTCCGTTTCTTAAGCTTCAAGACATTCCTGTATTATGTGGAGATATAAGATCAAGGTATGAGGCTTGTTATAGCTCAGGTCGGCATCAATGATCAAAGAATGATTTATGATGTAGAACTAAAAGGTGAATAATCAATAGACGACCTCAGAAAAGTTGCAGGAAAATTCTTTCTAACAGGTTGGTCTGGAAATACTATTTTCAGTAATGTCAGCTGATCGAGCTACTTTGCTGGTCTTATATAAAAATATCTTCGCAAAGTACGCAGTAGAATTATTCCTTCAGAAAAAGGGGTAGCGTTATTGGCACGATAAATTCATTTGTTAAGGGTCGCCGGACAGATTGATAGGTGTTTCTTACGGGGATTTATTGTACGACGCCATTTTGGCGAGTCGCTACCAAATAGATTAAAACCTCGAACAAATACGAATGTTTGGAGGAGTAGCATTGCATAATACTTTTGTTTTCAAGTTGTGATTAGAAATTGAAAGTAGATGTCCGCTTTTTGTATGGGTGCTGGGCCTCAAAATCTAACTACGCTTAAACATTTGGATAAGGGGCAGAAATATGGATCTTGGATTCATTAAAAAAAAATTTTTAGGCCCCTCCATTTATAACAAACTTTTTAATGACGTTCATTTTAAGTGTAGTTTTTGAGCAAATTAAAATTACATCAATCTCAAAATCGGAGGACTTTAAAATTATACGATTTATTGCAAAGGGCCTAATTTTTGGGAGTACTATCCAAATATACATAAAGTATCTTAGCTAGAATTTTAAGCCCGTTTTTAGACATGTCCTTTTCACTCACGTACAATTTTACATAATACCATACCATATCAGCCCTGTATTATATACTGCCCACTGCTGAGCATGGGCCTCCTCTACAACTGAGAGGGTTCAGGACAGTCCACCACGCTGGCCTCGTGCGGGTTGGCAGACTTCACATACCTTCGAAATTCAGAAACTTCTCAGGTATGCAGGTTTCCTCGCGATGTTTTCCTTCACCGTTAAAGCGAGCGATAATTCACAAAGAATACACACATAACTATTTAGAAAAGTCAGAGGTGTGTGCCATTGCGTTTTGAACCTGCGAACGTTCGTCTCGGCAGTCAGTTCCACTCCCAACTAGGCTATCGCCACTTCTTTATATAATAGATGCATAAATATCATCACATAGGTAAGTTAGGTCTCAGGTAATAGTGGTAGATCAGTTTACTAGTACAGGTTAGTATTATAATAATATATGATTACACACTAAGTACTCCACCTACCTTTGACCACTTTTTTGTTTTTTTTTTTTTTTCGCGGAGAAAGTGACTTATTATTACTACCGCCCAGCCTTCAAGGACGACTGAGCGGTTATGTTGGGTTCACCGTCCCTTACGACCCGGCGTTACGCCGCCAGGAGAGATTCGACCACATACCTAATCATTACCCATCTCTACTATAAAAAAGTGTGTAAACTTGCTTGTAAAAGACGAGGTCATGCCGTGCAAATTAAAAAGGTTTTTACATGTTTGTATGACTTACCTTATTGACTCTCGCCTGATATCCCCCACGGTTATGGAAGGAGCTACCGGCGCGTATAAGGAACGGCTGGAGTTTCCTGGTGTCCCCGTCGTAAGCCCTGAAAAGTTTTAATTTCTAAGGCATCTTAGAGTAATGTTTTAAATATTATAATGGTTACTACGCAGTAGTCTCAGACGTAGACATTCTTATAATTCTAAACAAAAAAAAGTCCAGTATTTCATCAACATTTCAACTGAATCTAAGGCTCAATAAGCTAGAAAGAATGAAATACTGTCCGAACTCTCGCCGGGAAAAACGCGTTATCGCTACCACCACTGGGGGGTCAATGGAACGGTTATGTTGGTTTCACCGGTCTCACGGTCCAATGTCGTTACTCGGGAGTATAGCATCATCCGAGCGAGCATTGGACCGAGTCCCTAACCCTATGTACACCCTACACCGGCATACCAACCAAAACCCGCGGTGGCCTACATGCCCCCGGACCACAGAGCATGAACTCTCAAGTCTACCATAATAAAATAAAGAAAGACTTGAGCCTTATCTGATGTATATTACAAATTGGTAAAATTATTAAGTAGAGTGGATGTACCCTTAGTGGAATCATTAAACTCATTTTTTTCTTACGATTCCAAGCAATGTCCAGCAGTAAGCACCCACTGTTCATCAATAATGGAGCCACCACACCAATGCTTGCCGTTCCTGGATATCGCCACGTTGTACGGATACATGCTGATGCTGGTCTCCATGCCGCCCACGATCCGTCTCACGGCGTATGACCGGAATGCCCAGGCTATGTGCTTGTCATCGTGGCTCTCAGGAAAAACTGTGGGTAGATGTTTAATTATTTACATCTTTACCTTCAATAATACTATTTATGGACTCCATGAATGAATGAATCCATTCACAACTGTGAATGGACTTCATGTACACTGTGTGGACCTGTAAAGTGATATATTTTTATTTGACGGTCGATTTAGATGAAGTAACCCTAAATATTACTCAGAATAAGCCTTAATATTTTTTTGTAATTAATAATAATATAATAATAATAACGTTTATTGCCAAAATCAATTTTGTTACAAAATTTTAAATAAGCACAAAAAACATACAATATATAAAAAGATAATGACAAAAGGAAGTGGCTCAGCTTAACTGCTGTCTAAGATGTATAACTCATCCAGCGCTGATTTTCAGCCACCCCTGTTTAATCCTAATTAGATCACCCCTAATTAGATTTTGATTTTTTTAGTGATACGCTCAATATAAGAAAATATTTTTTAAATTCTATTTTTTGCATATGTTTTTTTTTTGTATAATACTAGTTAGTGTACAGATCTTGTGAGACTACAATTATTCTCATTTTTTTAACGGCATTGCATGACGAGACGTGCAAGCCGTTTGCCTGATGGTGAGCGATACGACCGCCCATAAACATTAGTAACACCATACGTGCTTGAGTTACAAAGTACTGTGTAGCATTCCACTGCGCTCGTCATCCTGAGACAAACGATGTTACGTCTCATTGTGTCCAGTAGTTACACTGGCTACAATGTCCTTCAAACCGAGACACAACATTGCATGCACACTGCTGCTTGGCGGTAGAAATAGACATTGCGGTGGTACCCACGCAGACGGACTCTTACATATGAGAGACCTACCAACAATATCGATGACAAAATTATAAGGTACTTGAATATAGAAGTCGAATACCTATACATATAAATTATACATACAATAAATAAATTCTATCATAAAGAAAGAAGCTAGATCCTTGCAATGCAATGCAATCAGCCCTGTATCATATACTATCCACTGCTGAGTACGGGCCTCCTCTACTACTGAGAGGGTTTAGGCCTTAGTCCACCACGCTGGCCTAGTGCGGGTTGGCAGACTTCACATACCCTCGAAATTCTTATGGAAAATTCTCAGGTATGTAGGTTTACTCACTATGTTTTCCTTCACCGTTAAAGCGATCCTTATTAGTCCATAATTGAGTTTAAAACAATGTTAAAAATTGTGGAGTAATTCCTATAACCATAAGGAACTAAACTTCGATTGTTTAAATTGTTTAAGCATTTTACTACAGAATCATAATTTGACTAAACTTAAATCTACCAAACTATATTACCTGGATATTCTCTATCCTCTCGTGTTATTTTATATCTCGTGGACATTTCATCGTTTCTAAACTTATACTTTTCTTCTAACAACGTTTTTATTTCTTCGTCGCTGTCTTGTTCCTGCTTCGTCCTTAATATAGGAATATCTTCTATCTTTGTAGGTATATCTTCTGAATCTTCCGTTCCTAATTCAATATTTTCAAAAACTAAATCGTGATCGTCTATAAATTTAATTGTTTCTAATTCTGATACCAGATTTAGCAATATGATTTTGAGTATTGTATTTTTAAGTCTTCTTTTTGTAGACATATTTCTTTAAATTTTCTCTTACTTGTTAGCATAAAAATGTTCTAGAGAGGAATTTATGTTTCCCAATTCTAGAATCTAGAAATATCTTCTTATTTCTGTTATTGATTGCCGTAGATTATGATATTTGATAACTGTAAGATATTTTTATTTATTTGAGCTCCTAATAAATGAGCTTAAAGATTCTTATTAGAAGATCACTATTCACTATTAATATATAATAATACGAGAAATGAAACCGTGATTCATCAACAAATTCCCTTCACAGCCTTATACCATCGATCTGTTTACCGAAGAGGTTCACAAACTTTGATTCCGTAAAATTATATGCAAATGCTATTTGTGCCACTTATTGTAATAAATAATGAACGATGTGACCCAACACATGTTTCTTTGTTTCGACGCAGTTACCTCTGATGCTATCGTGTTTTATGATTTGATAACGTATATGGATTTCGTTTTATGATCGTTGAATCGTGCGTAGTTTCTTGTACATGCAATTTATTACAAGGTGTTGCTCGCGGTTTCACCCGCGTGAAAAGCCTTTCGCGCTACAAAAGTCCCTAAAACACAATACGACGCCAGCGCCATCTACTTAAAGAATCAGATTAAAAATATTCATTATTTTCCATGAGAGTAAATTACCGGGATAAAAAGCAGTCTATTTGTGTTAATCCAGGACATCATCTACACGTGTGAAAATTCCTTTCAGTTCGTTTTCGTTTAGTTCTAACAAATATCCAAAAAAATTCACAAACTTTCGCATTTTAGTGCGGCAAGCGATTTATTTATTCACACTATATTCAAATGTATATCGGCAGACTTAATAATATAGTCATTCTCTCCCGGTCAACCTTAGGGTGTTGTAGAGATAAATAAGGTAGGTGCATCCAGGTAATTTTATGTTTACAGAAAGGTGATGTGTGCGGATGCAGGCCGCTTTTGACAGGTCCATCTGGAAATCTTTGGGGGAGGCCTATGTTCAGCAGTGGACGTTGTGTGGCTGATGATGATGATGATGATGATGTGTTGTACGTCACGCTGGATGCAGACCGCTTTGGACAGGCCCGTCTGGAAATCTTTAGGGGAGGGCTATGTTCAGCAGTGGACATTATGTGACTGATGAAGATGATGATGATGTGTTGCTTTTGAAATTGTGGAGTTCGTTTTTTTTGTTGAGACAAATGATCGTAGTTAAGACGTTGTATACAAAAAAGTCATTCAAATATTATGAAACAAAATCATGCATTTTGCATTTAATATTTGATAGACCAGTAACGAGTTACGTTTATTTTACAATGTACAAATAAATGTTGAAAAATGTTTCCCAAATCAATATTGAAACCAATAAGTTTGGTGGGGCATAAAAAGAAAACCATATTTATTAACAGACCTCGTTTGGCATTTTCAAGAAGAATCTTAATAGTCTTTGATTTGACATCTTCGTGTGTTTAGTGCAATTATAATTCTCTTTGGTGTAGTGTATTATCTGTGGTAAAATGTTTACTATTTATTTACATAGCTTACAACATTTTAATAATAATATAACTTAATGACTCATACTGCAGCTTTAGTGCTAGCTATTTGTTTATTGTTAAACGAAGTGCATTTCTTACAAGGTTAGTAAAGTACTCATAGCTTAGATCGACATCGACGCACGCAAACTATAAGATCAACAATGTTGTTGAAAATATGTACAACAATTCGTTTTCAAATGAAATAAGGCATATAAAGCATGAGGTATTGGTTACTTTGTCGAAAACTAGAAACACCGTGATATTAAGTTCTAAAAATATTTATGTTGATGATTTGGACTTAGTGCATGATATTCAATGCTTGCCCTCATCACGTCTGCATACCAACTAAAACTCCGCGGTGGCCATCTTCGGCGCATTAGGGACGGCTGCGGGCTTCCTCGGATGAAAAGTGTTTAAGTTGTATGTCGTCCGCAACCGCCCCTGCGCGGTGCCGCCTGGTGTGGCCCCGCGCACCGAAGGACACTCTCGGCGTCAACGGCAGAGTGAGACCTACCTGCCACGCTGCCGTCCATCACGGGGGTTGCAACAATGTGCTAAATCACATGCAAAGATGACACACACAATCACACTAAAGATGGACAGCCCCCTGTCGCCCGCCCGCGACTTTCGGACCCACTCCACAGGGAGGGCCCTTATTACATCTTGGGACGGAAATAAATCGCTTATTTGTAAATACATTAGTTCATTCTATCTAGGGATAGAACTACATAAGGTTATGATATGAAAAATATTGACTATTTACACTTTGAAATCCCATTTATTTCCAAGATTTATTCTCAACGTATTTTAAAAATGGAACAAAGTATGTGAATGTAACTTTCTGTTGCAGGCAGTGTATTGAGGAACAAGTATTTTCCCTCGAATCTAGTGTACCTTATCGGCGTATGCTTGGTATTGGAGAAAGCGTCTTTGGTACCCACAGCGTTAAAGAGAAGATTCCCTTTATTATGCATATTGGTGGAGGTAAATATAGAAATATATTTTGTAGATGAAATGTCATAACCAAAGACATTAAACAGTATAGTTATAGACATCAGGACTAAATTTTTCGTCCAAAAGTTATTGCAATCAGCCCTGTATTATATACTGCTTAGAGCTGAGCACGGGCCTCCTCTACTACTGAGAAGGGTTAGGCCTTAGTCCACCACGCTGGCCTAGTGCGGGTTGGCAGACTTCACATACCCTCGAAATTGTTATAGAGAATTCTCAAGTATGTAGGTTTCCTCACGATGTTTTCCTTCACCGTTAAAGCGAACGATAATTGATAAACAATACACACGTAACTTCGAAAAGTCAGAGGTGTGTGCCTTGGGTTTTGAACCTGCGGACATTGTCTCGGCAGACCATTCCATTCCCAACTAGGCTATCGTCCACCAAAAGTTATTACCAATTGGTAAAAGGTCGCTGTCTTATCTAACATGTCCGTGTAACAAGACGTCTCGGTATGCTTAAATTTTGTAAAGAAATCAATATTTTGGAAGGAAATATGCCAATTTGAGCGCTACAACCATGTCAAAGTATATTTAATGAATTTTAGATAGGTATTTTGTTATTTCACGGTAGATTGTGTTACTGAACAGGCTCAAAATATTTGAATGTTAATTTTCCCAATGTCCGCTCTATATAATCATAGAACTCTTTGGTTATAACTAAAGAATTAGGCTGTACACCTGTAACTGCTGAGTATTTAAACGAAATGCCTGTGTAATTTATCAATAATAGTATTATACGATTATATCCGCAAGTACATTAATATTTTAACCAAAAATATAAATGTATGTACAACACCACACTTCTTGGTACCAGTGATCTCCTGGTACATCTGGCGATAGAAGACCCAATAAAATAATTGCCTTGCAGGTACCTCTTTCTATAATAATTTTGGAAACTTTTCTCCTCTACACCTGGTCATATATCCAAGACTACACACTCTTGAATGCTGATGATCTCCTAGTAGAACTAGCAAAGGAAGAGTCCCTGGAATGGCTCATCTGTCACATGTGTTGCGGACGGACAGACTGTTCAGAGATGTTTGCTGATATATTAATGAAGATTACCAGTTTCTGTATGTTGTTGAGTGCTTGTTTTTTTAGATATAAATAGGAAACCGCCAAACACATTTTATTTATAGTAATAATAACCCGATCACACACACACACACTCACGCCATTTTATCCCCGAAATTGTAGGCAGAGGCGCAATTAAGTGCACCCACTTTTCACCTCGCGTATTCCGTCCCATGATGTGATAGGGGGCGAGCCTATCGCCATATCAGGCACAAATTTCAGACTCCGGGCGGATACTGAATTCTAGAAAAATCCAATATCACTATGGCGGACCCGGGGATCGACCCCGAGATCTCAGGAGTACAGTCGTACCGTCATACAACTACGCCACCGAGGCAGTCATAATAACCTGATATGGCGATAAAAGTCGAGCCTATCGCCATATCCGAAAAGGAATTGAACCTGAGACCTGAGGACTGCCTCGGTGGCGTAGTTGTATTATGGTACGACTGCAAGGCTGAGGTCTCGGGTTCGATTCCCGGGTCGGGCAAAGTGTTGTTGGATTTTTCTATTCAGTATCAGCCCGGAGTCTGGAATTTGTGCCCGATATGGCGATAGGCTCGCCCCCTATCACATCATGGGACGGAATACGCTTGGCGAAAAGTGGGTGCACTAGTTGCGCCTCTGCCTACCCCTTCGGGGATAAAAGGCGTGAGCATGCGTACCTGAGGACGACAGTTTTACCTATGGCATACTAGTAAACGCAATTTCTCTTCGATCCCGTTCAAAATTGCAGTGGAAGTTGTCGTTTAAGTTGGCATCCCTGGTGTATTAAATTGTGTACTGGGAAGAGGTCAATAAACACATCAGCTGGTTTCTGTGTGAGTCACTGGAAATTCATTAAAACAGCAACCGCACTGCTGTGCAAAATTACCTTACCACCAAAGACAGTCAGACGTTAAAAAACTCTTCGCGTTTTTGTTAGAAGCTAAATTTTATTGTCTTTAATGGTATGAGACCAGCGCCGCGATTGCATATGTACAGAAAAAATGTGAGTAAAGCTGGATGTTTTGTCTATTTCTATGAAAATGGTGACGAACGCAGGGGAGAGAGACTAGTTCGTGGTAATTTTTCCTAAAACCACCCACTAGGAGTAAATTTACCCCTTATTAAAAGTAATTAAAAGCCGCAATAGCTAGTACCAGGTAAGCAAATTCCCCGAGGAGGTTACGCCTCTCTTACATCAATTAGTTTTATGACGATGCAAGAGTACTATTTCGTTGTTACTATGCCCAATAGTATTGGCTTTAATTTTGTTAATTATTAATTTACAACAAAATTAATATTTTTAGAATTTATAGATGTGAATTAGTGCGAATCAACCATGTCCTTTTTGCAATGTTTAATTTAATTCAGGCAACGCGATAGTCTAAAAGTCTTAACTGTGTTTTCACTTTGAGTATATAGCAAGTGTTTTCATTATAAATATATAAAAGGTAGATGAAAAACTATCATGACCTTGACAGCTTTCGAAAGCTTAAAAATAAAGTCTGAACTACAGAACTACGTTCAGTCTCCTGCTGACCGTTAAGACGATAAAAGATCTAGTTTAAGTCTTTGCCTCAAAATTGTGTGATACATAATTAGAAGATGTATCCAGTAGTGTTCTCAACCGTCAGGTGGTAGCTGCATTCTGCGCAAATGCAAACGCTTCAGTCCCTACAAACTTGTAAAAAAGGAACGTACATACTCCATTAATTATCTCTCTTTCTCTAGCTCTCTTTCTCTCTTTTCTCTCTCTTTTTCTCTAATGATAACGAACCTTACTACCTAATAAAATACATTTAATCTTGCCCCCATTGCACGAAAAAGCAAGTAGCTTATTAATCGCCGTTGTTTCATCGATGGTCAAGTTAAATTAAGGATCTTATCACACTGGACGAGCAGCGCCTCCGCCTCGCTGTGAATTACTGGTGGTAGGTCTCTCATATGTAAGAGTCCGTCTGGGTAGGTACCACCGCAATGTCTATTTCTACCGCCAAGCAGCAGTGTGCATGCACTGTTGTGTTTCAGTTTGAAGGACATTGTAGCCAGTGTAACTACAGGACATAGTGAGACTTAACATCTTATGTCTCGGGGTGACGAGCGCAGTGGAATGTCACACAGTACTTTGTAACTCAAAGTGCTGGATGGTATTGCTACTGTTTATGGGTGTTCGTATCGCTTACCATCAGGCGAACGGCATGCTCGTCTCGTCATTCAATGACATAAAAAAAAAACGCTTGCAATTCGCCAGTGTGGAAAGACTTTACTTGACCACGGTTGAAACAACGGCTCCTTAATCTTCTTCTTATCTTAATCTTAATCTTCATTTTCCTAGATAGTTGAATGAATGAATGAATGAATGAATGAATCTTATCCAGGCCGCTTACGGCTACGGCGACCATTTATTGTTTAGAGTGGTTACTGATGTGTCTTCACATGGCTGATATAACCAATTTTAGCTGTGAATGTTCTTGAACATATGCTACATGTGAGGACGCCATTGACATAATTGTAAGTAATATTTGAAGGTGGTTTACTTTTTATGTGGTCTCTTTTTACATTACATTTTCCTAGATAGTTACTTGGCTCTCACTTCCGTTATCGAATCTGGAATCTGTGATAATGAAGGCGGACTGCCTTCAATCCGAATTTTCAGTTCAACAAAGACCATTTTTACTAAAATCAAGATCCAAATAGGCACCATTTAGTCCAATTAAGCATATTTTAAAATCATCGCAAACCAACCCTTGTATTATTGTAATAAAGTCTTATTCACCTTGATGGTATTTGGAAGGTTGTGTGAATATCGTTGCATAACCACACAATTTTATTGCGTTTCAGTTGACTACTATTTTAAGTGAATAAAGTTCACTTTAGTTTAGCGAAGCAGGTAAGTAAATTGGCGTATCAAAGCACACAATGTTATTCTGCTAAGATGAGACGCGTCGGTTTTGGAGATAATATTGCAATTTTGTGTGTCAACTCGCGCGGATCGTGTAGTGCTTATTTTGTACTGTTGCCAGCTTTTTTTTTTTTTTTTTTTTTTTTTAAAGCCTAATATGTGTCCCACTGCTGAGCAAAGGCCTCCCCTTTTTTCTTCCAATTCCTTCGATCTTCCGCTAGCTCTTTCCAGTCTGGTTGAAATGCGTCCAGGTCGTCTCTCCATCGCTTCCTTGGTCGTCCACGTTTTCTGCGACCATTTGTTGGGGTCCAATCCGTAGTTAGCTTGGCCCAGCGTTCCGGATGCATTCGGACTACGTGACCCGCCCAGTTCCACTTCAGTGTCGCGACCTTTTTCCCTACATCTACTACTCGAGTTTTGGAGCGCAACTCTGTGTTTCTGACACGATCCATAAGTTTCACATTGAGGATGATGCGCTCCATCGCTCGCTGACAAACCTTAAGTTTCAGCTTTTGGGACTCCGTTAAAGACCAGGTTTGGGCGCCATAAGTTAAGACGGGCAAGATACACATGTCGACGAGTTTGCCTTTGATAGAGAGTGGAAGATCGCCTCTTAAAAATTCTTTTAAGGACCAGAAGCTCTTCCAAGAATTTTCAATCCTTCTTGTAATTTCCTGGTCCTGTCTATTCTTGAAAGATACTATCTGGCCCAAATATTGGTATTCGTCGACATAGTCGATCTCTTGTCCGTCTATTTCTACCCGATGTCTATTGCAGTTGGTCATTAATTTTGTTTTTGTCCCGTTCATACGGAGCCCGACCTTAAGGCTGGCAACGCTCAGGTCTTGTAGCATTGCTTGAATTTCCGCAGGTTTCGAGGCGAAGAGAACTATGTCGTCGGCGTAACGAAGATTTGACAATCGTTTGTCGCCAACTACGATACCTTCTTTAGCCCAAGAAGTCGCTAGGGTCTTAAATACTTCCTGCAGAGTGCTCGTAAAAAGTTTAGGAGATAGCGGATCTCCTTGCTTTACTCCTCTCCGTATGTTAAATGTTGGTCCTGAGTCGGATATATTTATTTTGAGATTAGCGGTACTGTTTTGGTAAATTTTACTTAAAATATGAACATATCTGGGATGTATTTCCTGATTTTCGAGCGCTTTAAATATAGCTGAATGTCTGATGCTATCAAAGGCTTTTGTGTAGTCAATGAACGCCATGTATAAGGGTAAGTTAAATTCGTTATATTTTTCTATTATCTGATTCAGAGTGTGTAGATGATCGGTGGTCGAAAAACCCGTGCGAAAACCTGCCTGCTCTGGAGGTTGATAGCTATCAAGTTGGCTCTCAATTCTATTCTGTACGACTTTAATGAAAGTTTTATAGATATGGGACACCAAGCTGATAGGACGGTAGTTACTTATCTCACTTTTGTCTCCTTTTTTATGGATAAGTGTAATATTAGAGTGACACATTTTGTCGGGCAATTGACCTGATAAAAGAATTGAATTGAAAAGGTTGGTTAGGTGTGGTAATAGTGTCTGCTGTGCTACTTTTAAAGTTTCTGTTGTAACGCCATCTGATCCAGGACTTTTATTGTACTTGAGGCTTTTGAGAGCTTTATGGACTTCATCTATGGTGATGGGGTTAATGTCTTCAAAAAATGCGGATTCTACTGTTGCGTCTACTTTCTCTGTATCAGAATAAAGATTTTTGTAAAATTTTGTACATATGTCTAATATTTTTTCTCTGTTTGTTTGTTTTTTCCCATCTTCGTCTTTTAAGTTTATTATCCACTTCTTCCCTCTATTGTTTCCATGCTTGGCCGTTCTCAAATTAGAATTGTTTATTATTGCAGATTTAATCAAATTTGTATTGTAATTTCGGATATCTTTTCTAATGCGTTTTTTAACTGTTTTATCTAAGTTTGAAAATTCTGTGGTTCCATATTTGAATTTTGATCTTTCGTTAATAAGGTCTATAGTGTCTTCAGATAGTTTATGGGTTTTCCTAGGAACACCTCTGATCTTCTTGCTAGCTTTCTCTATACCCATCAAAATAATATTATATTTTGTATTTATGTCCATATCGTTGCTGTCTGTATTGATATTATTAAAGTGATTGGATAGTTCAAGATTAAATTTATCTTTGTTACCTATTAAGGTCGCTAGGTTGTGTTTTTTAATTGATTTTGAAAAAGTTTTTGCTCTTTGCAATTTTATATCTAGTTTAATCTTTGCTCTAAGTGGTCTATGATCTGAACTAAATTTGAGATTGTTTATTATCCCGACATCCTTTACTATGTCTTTTGATGAGCTTAGCATGTAGTCTATTTCATTTTTGGTTATATTGTTAGGTGAAGCCCACGTCCAGCGACGCTGTGGTTTCTTGGGGAAGTAAGTATTCAGAATTTTTAGGTTTTGTCCCAACGAAAATTGTAACAAACTATCGCCGCGCTCGTTTCTGGTACCCAGTCCATGAGGTCCAATGATTTGGTCGTTGTCAAGGTCTTGCCGAATACCAATTTTGGCGTTAAAGTCGCCCATCACCAGATTCCATGTACCCCTTTTTTCCTCGCACGCTTTGGTTAGCTGGTCATAAAACTGTTCAATCTCATTGTTTGAATGTGATGATGTGGGGGCATATACCTGTATGATAGTTAGCGTAGTTCTTTTTGATACGCGAAACTTTAATACTGCTATTCTCTCTGAGTAGCTCTCGAAACTTATGATGTTTTGTTTCCATTTTGCTGCCACTATGAACCCTACACCATACCTTCCCTCACTTTCTCCTATGTGATAAAATATTTTGTCTTCTGTTTCTTCTGTATTCTCGCCCATCCTTCTCACCTCCGATAATCCTATAATGTCCCATTTGATTTCTTTTAGAGCGTTGTCGAGTTCTAGCATGCGTGCGTTACTCGAGAGTGTGCGCACATTGTACGTTAAAATATGTAATAATTCGGAGTCCTTTTTAACATGAGCATTGGTCTTTTGACGGTTAGGGGTTCCCACCCGGAGATTCTTAGCTCCCCATGCCTTAGTACCGGTTTGGCCCCCGTCACTGCCATCGCGGTGACCAAGGACGCCGGGCACTCGGGGCCAATATACGTTGTAGTTCATAAAAGGGGGGTTTGGACCGTGTCCCACCACGCTGGTCCAGTGCGGGTTGGTGGATCGCCAGAGCCTCGTCTGTTAGTCAGCAGGGTGCACCACGTGCAGGTGAGGTTGGCTTGGGTCCTGAGGATGGTGGTAGGACCCCATACACCCTGCCAGCTTTAGAAAAAATATTTTATATTGCCAACAATTCTATAGAATTGAATGACAGATGCGGTCATATTTATGGAGCGGATTATTTGGAATCATATTTATTTTAAGTACTTAAACTTTTTGCTTAAATCAAACACATACAGCCCCTTTTATCCCCGAAATATGCAGAGGTGTAACTACTTGCCCAATTTTCGCCTTGTGTGTTCCGGCCCTTGATGTGGTAGGAGGCGAGCCTATCGCCATATCGGGCATAAATTCCAGATTCCGGACTGGTATTGATCAGAAAAACTCAATATCATTTTCCTCGGGATTCGAACTCAGCTGAGTTGCTGCTTGGACGTAATGTACCTCAATGCGACATATTTTTTTATTTCAAACCTATTAATACGCGAGATATATTAAAGACATTTAAATGTATCAATCAGAAAAAGACTGCTGATCTTTGGGGAATTTCTGTTAAAAATGTATCATCTATTATTGATGTCATTGCACCCCATCTAGCAGCGGTTTTTAATGGTTGTGTCGCATCGGGTGTGTTTCCTGATCTGATGAAACAAAGCAAGGTGATACCTCTCTTCAAGGCTGGTGATATATCGGATCCTTCGAACGTCCGACCTGTCTCAATATTACCCACTCTGAGTAAGTTATTTGAAAAAATTATTCTAAATCAATTATTGACACATTTTGACGATAATAACCTACTTCATAGGAAGCAGTTCGGATTTACTAGGGATCGGTCCACCATTGATGCGGGGGTGGATCTCTTGGAAAATATTTTTGAGGCCTGGGAAGAGTCGCACGATGCTCTTGGCGTCTTCTGCGACTTGTCTAAGGCATTTGACTGTGTACATCATGATACTCTGCTCAGGAAACTACACCATTACGGCATTAGAAACACGGCTCTCAATCTTCTGACATCCTATTTGAGTAACAGGGTTCAGAGGGTTGATATTAATGGAAAAATCTCACCTGGATCTGCGGTTACCATGGGAGTTCCACAGGGTTCAATTCTGGGACCATTTTTATTTCTTGTATATATTAATGACTTACCTTACTACGTAAGGGATAATCATAAGATTGTATTGTTCGCGGATGATACATCATTAATATTTAAAATTAAGAGAATGTTACAAAATTATGACGAAGTGAACTATGCTCTCTGTAAAATTGTGCATTGGTTTAATTTAAACAACTTGTTACTAAATGCTAAAAAAACTAAATGCATTAAATTTACTATGCCCAATGTAAGACAAGTAAAAACCAATGTACAAATAAATGGGGAAGAGTTGAATCCTGCTGCGTCAACAACTTTTCTGGGCATCACATTAGACGCGAGACTCCAGTGGGGACCGCATATAGCAAAGTTAGCAGGTAGACTAAGTTCAGCGGCCTATGCTGTCAGAAAAATAAGGCATCTGACTGATGTAGACACGGCAAGAATTGTTTATTTCAGTTATTTTCATAGTATTTTGTCGTATGGTATTCTTCTTCGGGGCAATGCTGCGGATATTAATACAGTATTCGTCTTGCAAAAGAGAGCTATTAGAGCCATCTATTGTCTAGGACCTCGCGTTTCTCTTAGAGAAAAGTTCAAAGAGATAAACATTCTTACCGTAACATCGCAAAATATATTTGCAAATCTTATGTATGTTCGAAAAAATATTGAAAATTTTGACCGAATATGCGATATTCATAATAGAAACACTAGGAATAAAGATAAACTTATAGTACATGCTACTCGTCTCCATAAAATAAGCAATTCTTTTGTTGGTCTATGCGTACGCTTCTTCAATAAACTTCCTACGCATATTGTTAATCTTCCAATAAAAAAATTTAAAACTACTGTCAAAGAAGTCTTTGCAAAAAAGGTTATTACAGTATAAGAGACTATCTTGAAGATCCAAATGCTTGGGATTAGGTTGCTCAGATTCACACATGTTCTATAATTAAATTGTGTCTATTATATTGTTACTTGCAATTTGTAAAAAATATATATAAAAAAATTTAATACAAGACCTACGCTGAGTTTCTTGGTGCTTCTTCTCAGGTCAGTGGGCTTTTCCGAAGCACTGGTAGAATCTTTAGATGATAAAACATTGTAAAAATGACGTATAAAAGTGCCCTTAGGGGCCTAATTACTTAATAAATGATTTAAATTTGAATTTGAATTTTGAATCCGAAACCTGCGTACCACCTACGCGATACCCAGCACCGACATTGTTAATTAATTGAGAGGCTTCATAATCATACAAAGCGGCGATAGCCTAGTTGGGAGTGGAAAGGACTGCCAAGACGAATGTCCGCAGGTTCAAAACCCAAGGGCACGCACCTCTGACTTTTCTAAAAAGTTATGTGTGTATTCTTTGTAAATTATCGCTCGCTTTAACGGTGAAGGAAAACATCGTGAGGAAACCTGCATATCTGAGAAGTTCTCTATAGGAATTTCGAAGGTATGTGAAGTCTGCCAACCCGCACTAGGCCAGCGTGGTGGACTAAGGCCTAAACCCTCTGTTGTAGAGGAGGCCCGTGCTCAGCAGTGGGCAGTATATAATACAGGGCTGGGATGATGGGATGGGGGATGATAATCATACAATCAGGTGCATCTTATATGCAAAAGTTAGTCTGTACAGTCTGATGAAGTGATAGGTACACTAATAATATTTTATTTCATACCTACTATCTTCTCCCGACTCTACCCGCGTGAAAACTCCCGCTATATATTTTCCCTAAGTAATAAGTATTCTATGTCCTGCTCAAGGTCTCAAACTATCTTCATAACAAATTTTATCGAATTCAGTGGTTTTACCGTGAAAGCGTTATTGCTAGACAGATAGACATAGAGTTACTTTCACATTTATTACCATACCATACCAGCCCTGTATTTTTTTTTTCGGTAGGCGATCCTGCAGTCAACACCGGGGGAAACCTGCGAATGGGATACTGGAGTCCCCCGGCTTAACGACTGCAGGGGCCTGGGAGGGGAGTGGAGGAGGAATATGGAAGGGAAGGTGGGGGGAAGGGAGGAAGGTTCCCAGGATGGGCGGAAAGAGAGGGAATGTTCGCGGGCCCTTTTAGGCCTCAATGTGTTATCCAACCAAGAGGTATACACACTGAACTGTGTGCCTCGGCCCGCGACTAATGTCCCCCCGCGCATGGGCGTGCATTGGGTGTGAAGACTCAGCGCACAAGAATTGCCTCGGGGGGCACCAGCCCTGTATTATATACTGCCCACTGCTGAGCTCGGGCTTCCTCTACAACTGAGAGGGTTAAGGCCTTAGTCCACCACGCTGGCCTAGTGCGGGATAGCAGACTACACATACCTGCGAAATTCAGAGAACTTCTCAGGTATGCAGGTTTCCTCACGATGTTTTCCTTCACCGTCAAAGCGAGCGATAATTCATATTTATTATAAGGATGGAAAGTATGGATTGTTCGTGCATACGTAGTATCACGCCATTTGCCTTTTCAGGTGTAGACAGAGATGTAACATCCAAACTTCGCCAGCCGAGCCTATTTTATATATGCAGTTCATGGTATTTAGGACTATATTAATGAATTAATAAATAAATAAACGATGTTGCAGTCAGTGTAATTGTTGGATTTTATTGGTGGCGTAGATGTTTTGCGTATGCGGTATGAGACTGCTCTCAGAACCCAACATAACCACTCAGTCGCCCCCCTTGAAGGCTGGGCGGTAGTAATAAGTCACTTTCTCCGCGAAAACAAAAAAAAAGGTCCTAGATTCGAATCCCGGGTTAGGCAAAATGGTATTGAGTTTTCTTAGTCAATATCGGAGTCAGGAATTTGTGCCCGATATGGTGATAGGCTCGCACCCTATCATGGGACGTAATGCACATGAAAAATGGGTGCCCTGGTAATACTTCTGTCTACCCCTTCCGGAATAAAGGAGTGATGTTTATAATTACTGGTCACATCTAATGACTTTCAACGAGCCGAACGCGATGTTCCATGCAGTACTTTGTATTCAAATGGGGGGTTGTTTATGGACATTAGTATTGTGATCGTTTCGTAAATCGCTTAATGTAGTACAATTTAAAACAAGATTTTTCAATTTACTTAAAAATAAATGTTATTATTCTGTTATAGAGTATTTAAATGATAGTAGCCTATGAATGATCTCAATTTTGTTATTTCTTATTAAGAAAAGAATTTAAGATTGTTTTTATTCTCATTATTAAAAAAATTATGTAGTTTAGTTTAGCCAAGTAATAAAAACAAATAACTTTATGTGATGTAATAGTCAACATAAAACTAATATATTTGTACGCTGACGCAACGGCAAAGCATGGTGAACAAAATATTATGTACTCATTTCAATAACACCTGTAAACTACCTATGCTTACAAATAAACAATTTGATTTGATTTGTGATCAGACGAGCGCATAAAGATGGGTTGTTTCATCCTTAGGGCGGTATTAATAAATCAATCTCAAGTTTGAGTTACATCTCAAGTAGACATAATGTATGAATAGTTCAATACATGTCTACTTGAGATGTAACTCAAACTTGAGATTGATTTATTAATATCGCCCCTAGTTAAGTTAAGGCTCTTATCACACTGATGAATTTCGAGCATATTCACAGCGAGGTGAAGCCGCTGCGCACTCGCCGCGAATTCCAGTGGTAGGATAAATCTTATATCTATACCCACCTGGATAGCGACCGCCGTACTTCTTCTTCTTCTTCAGCCTTTAGAAGTCCACTGCTGAATATAGGCCAAAGTGTTAAAACCCGTACGTGGCCCATGTGTTGCCTCGGTTTCGTAGTTGTATTACTGTATGACTGCAATGCTGAGGTCTTGGGTTCGATTCCCGGGTCGGGCAGTGATATTGGGTTTTAAATTCAGTATCAGCCCGGAGTGTGGAATTTGTGCCTAATATGGCGATAGGCCCGCATCACATCAGACAATAATGGAGCTCTTAATACGATGTTGGTAAATCTTAGTGGACCCACTCTTCCCATATATATCTCTGAAGCATTAACGGCCAAAACTAAACGGCTATTCGCCATATCACGAGAATTTGCAAAGACTAGCGCATTTAAGTACTGTTGGACAAATCATGGAGTTGTTTTTCTGCGAAAGAAAGATGGTCAACCGGCAATTCGTATCGCACATGAAGAAGACCTGCAAAAACTAGCACGTTCAGTTTGACTATTGAGCTACACATCACCATTTATTTATCATATTTTAATAAGCTTAATACTTATATTTAGAATTAATTACAATACTTTCATTACTTTAACTTTTACAGTACTATTGTGTTATGATAAAATATTTAAGTTACACTATACAAACTATCACACATTCAATTTTGGATGTATATATAAATGCATATCATCATACTATGCAATAAAATCTCGACACTTCACAATAATACACTCATGTTACACACAGGTTTCAACACACACACATACTAAAAATAAACTATTCCAAACACATTACCAGTTAAAAAGAATCCGCAATCTCGCTATTATTATAGTATTAAAATTACCGCTCACTTTAATAATTAACTGCAATTATCCATCACAACAACCATTTCCTAGTAGAAATTTTGTATACAGTAATGTAAGCCCACTTAATTTATATTATTCAAATTCAATATTATAGATCTAAATGAAATGAATAATGAAATAGATTCATCTGGGGAGATTGTATGTTTAAAAATAAAAGATCCAGCTCAATGTAAACTCTCTAATAATGCGAGTTCGGATAATGCGTTGTCTATAATCTGTGTTAACATACGTAGCGTTAATCATAACATCGACCCCTTCCTAGTATTCGTTTCTCAATTTGAGAAACTTATAGACGTCATTGTCCTTACTGAGTGTTGGATCAGTGACAACTCAGTGATACCTCAGATTTGTAATTATAGATCCTACAAAACTAAAAATACAATTAATAAAAACGACGGTGTAATAATTTATGTGAGGACAGCACTTAAGAACGTACATGTAACGGAACCAAAAATAGACAATGGAAACTGTCTAGTGCTTTGCATTGATAAATTATATTCGATAGTATGCACCTACAGACCCCCCTGCTTTCGGAACCCCACGACATTTATCGATTCATTAGACAAGGTCCTTAGAGATCTAAACACTAAACATATTATTCTAACAGGTGATCTTAATATTGACATTTCGCCAGACCGGCTAACTAACTATGGCTCCGAATACTTGAATCTTATGGCGGCACACGGACTAAGACCGGGTATTGATAAACCCACAAGGCATGAAAGCTGCATTGATCATTTTATGATCAAAAGTTCTTGCCAATCCTTTACTTATATACTTGAACCTTTTACTGATCATTGTCCTATTATAATGTTCTTAAACACTTACGATGTAAGAAAACAATACACTAATAACAATAACCATAAAACAAAAATTTGTACAAAGAAATTAGGCGAAGCGATTAAGGACATAGCCTGGGATAATTATTACAGTCTTGACGATGTGAATGCTGCCGCAAATTTTCTTATTTATAATATGCAAGAAGTTATATTGACTCACAGTACATGCCAAAGAATTGCGAACAGGAAAAGACCGATTAAGCCATGGATTACGATAAGTGTTATTAAGTGTATTCGTAAACGAGACAAACTACATAAAAAACAAAGAAAGAATATGTAATGATGAATAAATGATCAGGATTTTAGACTTTATTATGTGCAGTATAGAAATACATGTAATAGATTAATAAAATCCCTGAAACGAAATTATTATCGCGAGAAAATTAAACTTAGCATTGGCAACGTAAAATCTACGTGGAATATCATCCGAGAGGTGTGTAACCTCCAAAAGTCACGAACGACAGGGGAGGATCTTTTGAACATAGGGGTTACAGAAACTACATCTTTAAATACAGTAAATATATACTTTACTTCAATTGGACGGACACTAGCTAATAGAACATTAAGCAATTTAAAGGAAACGGATACTTCACTTGCTAAAAAAGCACGATCGTACACAGAGCCAATAAACTCTATCTTTTTCACACCAGTAGCTACAAATGAATTTGACAGGATAATTTCATCCCTTAAAATTAAAAGTGCTCCCGGCTATGATAAAATACCCAATAATATTATAAAATTACACCGACATCTGCTCGCTGAACCGATTGCTCATCTCTGTAATCTGAGCATCACTTCTGGTATATTTCCAGATATATTTAAAAAGGCTATAGTTACACCCATATACAAAACTGGAGACAAACACCTTCCCAGTAATTATCGGCCTATTTCGCTACTAGGTACAATCTCAAAAATCTTGGAAAAGACTATTAATATGAGACTAGTGAATTTCTTGGAGTCACACAATCTTTTATCCACGCAACAATACGGATTTCGTAATAAGCGTTCTACGGAGGATTCTGTTATCGACCTTACATCTACGATTACCGAATACATGATTAAGGATATAAGACTCTAGGAGTCTTTATTGATCTACAAAAAGCTTTCGACACTGTGTCCCTACCCATTCTGCTGAAACGATTACATAATTTAGGAATAAGAGGCACTGCCTACTCCTGGTTTGAAAGCTATTTGACGAATAGAGTACAGTGTGTTCGGGTTAATAAACATGTAAGTGATGAATATACTTGTTCTTACGGTGTCCCACAAGGAAGCACGCTCGGCCCAACATTGTTTCTTTGTTACATCAACGAATTGTGTAAGATGGTTTTGCATGATGGCAAAGTTATAATGTATGCTGACGACACAGTGTTATTATTCCACTCTGAGTCCTGGGACAACCTAAAGATCATTGCCGAACGAGGGCTATGCAAAGTATCACAATGGCTAGAAAATAGCCTTCTTACATTAAATGAATTAAAAACTAAATACATATGTTTCGGCAAAACGAATGCCTCTCTCCCCAACAATGAATTCAATATATGTGTACATGCTTACCCATGTAACTTAGAATATGATAACGCCTATAAGTCCTGTATTTGCACTAAGCTCATGAGAGTTCATGTAATTAAATATCTAGGGGTGTTAATTGATGACAAACTGCAATGGAGTGAGCATATAATGAGTGTTGCCAAAAGAATTCGGAAGTTAATTTATGTATTCAAAACGTTGCGCCATGTAGCAGACCAAAACTTAGTTATCAACACGTACAGGGCGCTATGCGAATCCATCATTAATTACTGTATCTGTGCGTGGGGAGGTGCCGCCAAAACCCATTTACTTGTACTTGAACGAGCCCAACGTGCTCTATTAAAAGTTAGTTTGTTCCTCTCTTTTAGATGTTCAACTACTGATGTTTATAAAGTATCTAAAGTACTAAGTGTAAGAAAAATGTTTATTTGCAACTGTATTACAAGATACCACAGAGTAACCGTTCCTTTTTTACCCGTTTTAAATAAAAGAATTGATTATTGTCCAGTCCCACGTCCTAGAAGTGCCTTTGCTAAAAGACAATATTCCTTTTTAGCACCAACACTATATAATAAATTAAATATAAAGAGTAAAATAAAACAATACAAAAAGCAACAACTAAAATCCAAAATTTATGAGTGGTTATTAGATTTAAATTATGAAGATGTGGAAACCATAATAAAATAGTACTCACACACACACTCACACACACACACACACACACACACACACACTCACACACACACACACACACACACACACACACACACACACACACACACAAACACACACACATAGATTAGATTTCTTTCTATTGTCATTAAATTCAATCTCATAATGGGAAGTATACTGACTCCTGATATACAGCTACGCTAGTTTGGGAGTCAGTGACTATTTCGAATTTGTACCACTATTTTAATGTACAATAAAAAATAAATCATGGGACGGAAAACGCAAGGCGAAAAGTGGGTGCACTAGTTGCGCCTCTGCCTACCCCTTCCGGGATAAAAGCGTGAGTGTGTGTGTGTGTGTGGCCCATGTAAGTGTGCCGCGTTCCGAGATCAGCCCATGTATCCATGTTGAACTGGTTCAAACAGGCAAAAATGTGTTCACTGGCGAGGGGTAGACTGTACTCAGTCGAAACTCTATCTAAACCCAACTCCGCTGATCATCAGGTATAGTGGGTTCACTTTACCATACCCGTATAAAAACCTAACCTGGTACATTTTAAGTTAAGCTTTTCATTTGCTAATTATATAAATTGAAAAGCATTGAAATTCGCTTACTATTTCCCAAATAGTTGGAACAAGACTTAAAATTATATTTATAAATTCCAAGTGACAACCCTAGACAAACTGTTGCTGCGCGACCGCCCCGACGGGAGCCAATCGCGCTTATACCGAACACTGGGCATTACACGTGGAATTATATAGAGTTTATCGTTTCGTGTAAAATCTTTAATGGTCTAGAATTTTCTAGAAAACGTTAGAGGACGAGTGTTGCGAGCGCCAGTTAGGCCAGAAGATCGTGTTTTAGTAAAAGTTTAGAGCTCACGTGGAAATGTGTTACATGATATACGTGGGTATAGGTTTTGAGGTCTTGTAAATATTCTAGAACTTTCAGAATGATGTATGTAGAACACAGACAGACAACAGAAGGTAATAAATAGAGTTAATGGAAATATTAACTACAATTTATCAGTAGTCCATAATTTGCTACATTTCCATTACTAATGAATCTTCATCAATATTTTTAAGATACGGCAGCGTTGCAACTTGCATATCATGGTCTACCTATTTTCCATTCATTATGCCTAATGTACTTTATATATCCGATACACCCTATAAACGATATCACTAACAACTCTATATAAATCTGTAACACCCTCGCACAACAGGCGTCAGTACTCTTCTCTCGCTGAGAGGGAAAGGACGCCTCGGTACCGAGGGCGCGGACATGCAAAGGTACGAGCAGTAATAATAATTATCCATTAAAATTAAAAAATAAAATAAAAACCGTCAATTAAATTTCGTTCATGCTGATATAAAAGTACTAGGAAACGATGAAACGCCAGAGCTGAACGCGTAGTGACAAATTGATGGAGATGGATGTCCTCGCATCTCGTTAGGATGAATTGTGTTCGCTTATTATACCCTGGTAATTGCTAGGTCATTATCATTTTATTTTCGTGGTGAATTTTTTATTGTTATTTTTGCGCGATTTTCTGTGTTTTCACAGGTAAGTTTGTAATTAAGTTATTTATAGCAAGTTAAATTAAGCTTAGAAGCAAGATAATTCTGAAATACGTAACATTTTATGCCACCATGTTGTTATTGGAATAAAAAAAATACTTAACAGTGAGTTCTCAATTTAAATAATTTTGAATTCATATTTTAAAAAATATGGTGCATGAACATATTTTGTCATACTTCAAGAGGTTTTTACATCAATGACTTCAAGGTATATATTTTTTACTGAGATTTTTTAATATGATAATCGATAAAATAAAACAACGAAACATAATTTAAGAGAATTTTATAAAAAGCAAAGATATACACTACTAACGATCACAAAAGAATAAATATACACAAAACATAATACATAAAACCAGCTCTACGAAAAATAAAAAGAGGTGATCCCAAAAAGATTTTACACAACCAAAACTTTCCTTTCCTCTGATCCTTGCAATATAACATTTCTTAGCCCGCTTTCACTAAGAATAATATATATGTACTATGTAAGGTGGACAGACCACTTGATAAAGGTCGCAGGAACACGCTGGATGCATGCCGCTTTTGACGGGTCTGGAAATCTTTATGGGAGACCTATGTTCAGCAGTGGACGTCGTGTAGCTGATGATGATGATGATGTACTAGCTTTCGCACGTAGTTCTATCATTCAATGACGAGACGAGCATGCCGTTCGCCTGATTGTAAGCGATACGACCACCCATAAACAGTAGCAACACCATCCAGCACCTTGAGTTACAAAGTACTGTGTGGGATTCCACTGCGCTCGTCATCCTGAGACATAAGGTGTTAAGTCTCACTATGGCCTGTAGTTACACTGACTACAATGTCCTTAAAACCGAAACACAACAGTACATGCACACTCCTGCTAGGCGGTAGAAATAGACATTGCGGTGGTACCCACCCAGACGGACTCTTACATATGAGAGACCTACCACCAGTAAATAGTAAGAACTATATATATAATATAAGTACTATAGATAATGTCATCCGCAATACTCTACTAATTTTCCTGATCGCTTACAGTCCAAGTGGGCCACTTGTGTTTTAGTTCTGTTAATATACACTAAACACCTATACTACGATAAATAATCAAAGTATTCTTAACCCGCGAAATTCCTGCTCAAAAATTGGTAGCGCGCGTCATCGTGGATGATCCACATCACCTCGGAGGTTGACAATCCACCACAATACGTTTCAGCCGACATTTTTTACCACGTACTGCAAAACTATGAAACCAATTACCCCCGGCAGCATTTCCGGACAGATACCACCTGACGTCTTTCAAAAAAAGAGCGTATTCCCACCTAAAAGGCCGGAATGCATCTCTATGCCCCCTGGTATTGCAGATGTCCATGGGCGGCGGTGATCACTTACCATCAGGTGATCGTTTGCTCGTTTGCCACTTATACCATAAAAACATATTTAATAAATGAAATTATCTAAATTGCAAGCTTATTAACAACAGACGCTTCATCACTTAAATATTTTTAGAATATTATGTAGGTGGTTTCAAATACTACCTCTACGAAATCAAACTTTGGTAAACTGTGGTATTATGTTAACTTAGATTATAATTAATACTACAAGATGGATTCACAGCGTGCCCTTGAATAAGACCTAGCGATTCAGCGTTTGGGTTTTAAAAGACCCACTTCTTACATCATAATAACAACTTTACAAACATTTGCATTTTTATATCAGATTGAGTCAGATAACAAAACACCAGCGTGGCCTACACGTGTTGTATTTGAACCTTGAACTTTCATAGTTTTACCAATGAATACATTTAAGCACTCTATCATGCACAGCACGTTTTTGAAACTATTTTTCACTAGCGGCTCCGTTTGTTTAAATCTTTGGCTATGGCCTCACGACTTCTGGGTAAATCCTTCTCGTCACATCTATACTAATATTATATAGCTGAAGAGTCTGTGTGTTTGTTTGAACGAGCTAATCTCAGGAACTCCCCCCGAGGCAATTCTTGTGCGCTGGGTCTTCACACCCAATGCACGCCCATGCGCGGGGGTACATTGGTCGCGGGCCGAGGCACACAGTTCAGTGTGTATACCTCTTGGTTGGATAACACATTGAGGCCTAAAAGGGCCTGCGAACATTTCCTGGCACCCTCTCTTTCCGCCCATCCTGGGAACCTTCCTCCCTTCCCCCCACCTTCCCTTCCATATTCCTCCTCCACTCCCCTCCCATTCCCTGCAGTCGTCAAGCCGGGGGACTCCAGTATACCATTCGCAGGTTTCCCCCGGTGCTGACTGCAGGATAGCCTACCCAAAAAAAAAACTCAGGAACTACTGAACTATTTTGAAAATTCTTTCACTAATAGGAAGCTACATTATTTCTGAGTGCTATAGGCATTTTATACAGCGAAAATACTTTTATCCCGGAAAAACTTTTTCACGCGGGCGGAGACGCGTCCAAAAGTCTAGTTTTTTATATGCATGGATAAATGTAAATCAAAGTATTTTATAGTAGCAGGCGACAACTCGAGAGCTCTCACGCGTTTGCTGCCACTTCGGCACCTAAGAGACGCTTTTGCACGAGTCGTGTAAAAATTATATTATTTTATTATTTATTCAACAAGCCGTGTCCCCAATGAGTTTTAACCTCTAGGGAGATGAATATCCAAACTTCATACTTCCTGAACCAACAGTTTTAGCATTATAAGTCAGTATTAATAAAAGCAAGGAGAACTGAGAAATAAAAACATTGGTTCTAGGGAAAACTATCATTATCAAATTATTAATGGAAATCAATAAAGGAAATAAAAAAAAAATACTTCTAAAAATTATTTCAAATTAAAAAACAAATCGAAATGGTTACATTAAAAAATATTCTCTATTCGAAATACAAAGATTTTCGTTTTTAAAAATCTTTTCGCGCGCATCCCATTGTTTCCATATTCGAATGGACCAATGACGCGGCGGCGCGTTAGTCCTTGAGCCATTTGCTTTTGTTATGCCGGAGCGACTTAATCATCCAGCCAGTTGCATTATAACAATTCTTACTTTGAGTAAGTTTGGTTTTCACACATGATAATATTTTTTTTATTTGGTTGGCTACTTATATCTTCAGGGAACGAAAATATACGTCTAGATAGGCCTCTCGTATGCGGCGGTTCGTCTTGGTAGGTATCACCGCCATATTTATTAATAACACCAAGCAGCAGTGTGTTTTATCCAAATTTGAAGGTGTTAGTAGTGTAGGTAATAAATACTTGGCATAAAATATGAGACTTAGCAATCCTAGGGTGAATATGTCACCTGTATCAGGGTGAGGAGTGTAATACAATGTCACACAGCGATTTTTACTTAGTTCGAAGTACTAGATAGCGTTTTTATTGTTTATGGGCAATCATGTCACTTATTTAGTAACACATGGAGTCATCATGGGACGGAAGACGCAAGGCGAAAATTGGGTGCACTGGTTGCGCTTCTGTCTATCCCTTCGGGTATAAAAGGCGTGTTTATGTGTGTGTGTGTGTGTGTGTGTGTGAGTTTGTGTGTATCGGGTGTCTTGCTTGTATCGTCATTAATTTTACGCATAGGCATACTCACGCCTTTTATCCCGTGCCCATGATGTAATAGGGGGCGAGCCTATCGCCATATCGAGCACAAATTTCATACTCCGGGCAGATACTGCTTAGAAAATCCCAATATCATTCTACCCGACCCGGGGAACGAACCTGAGACCTCTGCATAGCAGTCGTACCGTACCGTAATTCATTTTATTTTGAATAAAATTTAGAAATTTGGAAAAGTAACTACGAATGCGTTCTGATCTACTCTCAATGGGAATAACTTATTCCCAAATTGAGTAGGTACGTACCAAAAAAGTAAATAACAATTAATAGTAATTTCGACCTAACAATTAATGAATTTACATTCTTTTTCAATTTGATGAAAGTACTTAACGATTTACCCTACATTTCGCCCACTTATGAGTTGACTTAAAGATTATGACACACTACGTGAGTTTTCGACTTATAATTTCATCATCATCATCATCATGATCATAAGCCACACAACGTCCACTGTTGAACATAGGCCTCCACCAAAGATTTCCACGCGGACCTGTCAAAAGCGGCCTGCATCCATTGTTTCAATTCAAAATTAGACTGAGTTTTCACCAGAGATTTTTCCCTTCCATGGGGAGAGAGCTCAGCTGTGTATGAAAACCCTCTAATAAAGAGACTAGAATGCCGTCACATCTGTCATCTATTATATACTGCCCACTGCTGAGCACGGGCCTCCTCTATTACTGAGAGGGGATAGGCCTTAGTCCACCACGCTGGCCTAGTGCAGGTTGGCAGACTTCACATATATTCGAAATTCTTATAGAGAGCTTCTCAGGTATGCAGGTTTCCTCACGATGTTTTCCTTCACCGTTAAAGCGAACGACAATTGATAAACAATACACACGTAACTACGAAAACTCAGAGGCGTGTGCCTTGGGTTTTGAACCTCCGGATATTGTCTCGGCAGACCATTCCATTCCCAACTAGCCTATCGTCTTCTTTCTATTTAATCTCAATAATCAATATATCAGGTTATTAAATCAAAGAACCGATATATTGTCCACTTCTGTCTTTATAGTTAATTTCATCCACGATGGCGCGCGCTACCAAATTTTTCGTGGATATTTCGCGGGTTAAAAGTATTTTGATAATCCATCATGGTATGCGTGTGCACTCATGTGTATTTAGTGTGTATTTACAGAACTAAAACACAAGCGGGAGGTTGTTCACTTGGACTGCAAGTGATAAGGAAAATTAGTAGAGCGCGTCATCGTGGATGACATTATCTATATCAAAGTGGGAGACGAAATAAGAAACAACATGAATTAATAGTATCACTTTATTTCCCAACCCCGCTCAGCGCAGCTCTGGTATGACTAATAGTATTTGCATATAAAAATTGCGAGAACGTAAGTTACACGAGCTAGGAGTTCGTGCGAATATTGTCTGCATGGAATAACAAATATCATACCCACACACATACTCACGACTTCTGTTCCCGAAGGGATAGGCAGAGGCGCAAGTGCATCTTATTTATGTAATGTCTATTCCGTCCTATGACGTGATATGGGTGAGCCGATACGATAGCACAAATTCCAGACTCCGGATTGATACTGAGCAGACGTTTTGTCGTTCCGCTTAGCCAGCCCTTCTCTGATATAAACGCAGCCTAACCAAAACTCCTTTGATAAGAAAAATGTTCAAAGCTTTGAAAGTTGTTTATAAAATAATTTAATATTAGTAGCTATGTCATAAGGCATTTTCACTCACTTTCATTTATCTCGTGCTTTCATGTTTTTTTTGCTGCTGAATTACGAGACCAGCAAGCCTCTCACCTGACAGTAAGCGCCGCCCAACAGTAGCAACACTATAGAGAACTTTTAATTACAAAGTATTGCGTGGCACTCCGCTGCACTCGGCACCCTGAGATACGAGATGATCACTCTTACTGCCCAGTAATTACACTGGCTACAATGTCCTTCAAACTGGAACACAACGGTGTATACACTGTTGCTTGGCGGTAGAAATAGGCATAACGGTGGTACCTAGGTGGTGGTTTAGGATACATTGGATGTTGTCATCTATCAGTGGCAAAAGGACTATGTAATACAATTCCTAAAGGCTTACCTTTGAGAACTTGTCAAGTAATTACTATAATTTATTATTCACTAGTTTTTGCCCGCGTAAATAAGTTTTCCCGGAATAAAAGTCCCGCTTTATATTTTCCCGGGATAAAAGGTAGCCTGTGTGTTAATCCAGGACATGATCTACCCGTGTGCCAAATTTCATCGAAATCCGTTCAGTAGTTTTTGCGTGAAAGAGTAACAAACATCCATACATCCATACTTACAAACTTTCGCGTTTATAATATTAGTAGGATTTACAATAAACATATTATTTTTACAACCTTCGTTCCTATTCGTGATTAGTTTAATATTTTTTATATTCCAAATATTATAACGTTTTCTTCTTGCTTCCTTGAAGTTAGTCCTTCACTTTTATTGCGAACGAAGCTAAACAAGATTGTAGTTTTACTGTCCTGGGCCACGTGCATCCGCATCATTTCCTCCGGGAGTTTATATCCGTATCCGGTGACGTTTTCTTTGAATATGACTGTGTGGTTTGTTTTACCTCTATTTTATTCTGTGTTTAACTAAGGAGTATAAAAGAAAGATGGAGGTCACACTAAAGTATTTGAAGACGATAAAAAACTCAAACTTAATTGAGATTTTCGTCTTTCTAGATATGACTGCTTCAATTTATTGGAAGGGAAAGTTCGTCTCTACGTGGGGCTTTTCTGCTTATTATCAATCAAGCATCTATAATTATGCCCCGTAAATGGCGATACGCTTGTTTCCTATTTTTTTTTATTGCAGTTAAATGACGAGACGGGCATACCGCTCGCCTGATGGTAAGCGATGCGACCTCCCATAAACAGTATCACCATAAACTTTCAAATACAATGTACTGCGTGGCACTCCACTGCGCTCGTCACTCTGAGACATAACATGTTAAATCTCATAATGACCAGTAATTACGATAGTAGCCAGTGTAATTACTGACACTTACTACTTACATGAAACCTAACATCGCTGGTGGCATTTTGATACATTTACCTCCCCTAGCAAGGTAAAAAGCGTGATGTGATATATTAATCCATACCATACCATCCCACACCATCCCATACCATCCCATACCATCCCATACCATCCCATACCAACCCAGTATTATATACTGCCCACTGCTGAGCACGGGCCTCCTCTACAACTAAGAGGGTTAAGGCCTTAGTCCGCCACGCTGGCCGAGTGCGGGTTGGCAAACTTCACATACCTTCGAAATTCAGAGAACTTCTCAGGTATGCAGGTTCTCTCACGATGTTTTCATTCACCGTTAAAGCGAGCGATAATTCACAAAGAATACACACATAAATAAATAAAAGCGGCGATAGTCTAGTTGGGAGTGGAACGGACTGCCGAGACGAATGTCCACAGGTTCAAAACCGAAGGGCACTCACTTTTGATATATTAATACGGATAGGAAATCATTCATTAAAGTCATTAAAATGCAGATTCCAATTTCGAAACAGTGTTAAATCACAATGTTATACGAACCTATTTGATTGCAGCGAGCAATCAACGTCATTTCGAACGAAGCACTTGATGTATCGACTCATTGAAGCCTCCCCGTACCCGTACCACCCTCGTATAGAAATTTGAACTGAATGTTGCTATAAGCTGAATGTAGCAAATGTTGCTATCGTAATCTAGGATTGAGTGTCGCCATCTAGCGGTATTATTGGGCGTTATTTTCTGGTTGTCAATACCACTGTGTCAGGTGAGCTGCTTGAGTCTTCCAATTGACCACTTAATTCAGTAGTTCCCTGCCATTTTCTGCCGCCACACAGTCTTCCGTCTTAATGATATACTGGCTCTTTTGTATTGTCATTTTTATTTGCCACAGCAAAGTGACCCTGATGGTAATAAGGGTCCAGATAGTGTGTCTAACGAGAGATGATTACTTCTCGATAGTTGACATAATTATGCTGGCCGGTTTGAAATAGGAAACAAAACGGCTGATCCCGGAACGCGACACACTTACATGGGCCAGTATGGCAGGTTTGACAACTTGTGTACTGTGGTCCCTATACGAGGGGATACAAATATACCACCACCAGCAAAGATTCCTGATCTAGAATTCAAACCCCGAACCTCCTGATACTCAGTCTCTACACTGCAGTGAGACCAAAGAAACGTTTAAAATACAGCCTACCACCGTAAAAACGAATGTCACTCGTTAACAACTGTAATGAAGAAATTCTTTAGTTTTTCTCATTTCCAGCCAGCCATTTCGAGAAGAAACTTTTTTAATTTCAATAAAAAAGTATTTCTTTGCGAATGTTTGGGTAATTGAAATGCTTTTTATTTGAATTAGGTTATTGTTAGGATTTAGTTGCTAGAGGTGGACTGAAATATTACAACTAGACCTTTATGTTTGAGTTTTCTGTTCAGTGTCAGCCCGGAGTTTAAAAATGTGCCCAATACATTGCAATACGCTTAACCTTGTATGACATGGGACCTGACATAGCTGCCCTGAAAAGGGTAAAAGGTGTGATGGTATGTTTTGTAGTACAACCCAGCAAATCAACGGTCTGTTGATAAGTTTTGACTGGTCTTTGGTCCTATTTAAAGAAACTCTATATAATAAAATAAAACTGACGGCAGATTGGGCAAAAAAATCTCGAGTGGAGACCACGTACCGGCAAGCGCAGCATTGGACGTCAAACTTTAAAGTGGACAGACGACTTGATAAAGGTCACAAGAACACGATGGATGCAGGCTTTTGACAGGTCCGTCTGGAAATCTTTAGGGTTGATATTTATGGATTCACTAGCATCTGCTCGCGGCTCCACCCGCGTGTAAAAGTTTCTCCGGGATTAAAGTCCCGCTTTATATTTTTACGGGATAAAAGTAGCCTATGTCCTTTTTAGGGTTTTAAACTATCTCCAAACCAAATTTCCTCGAAATCCGTTCAGAAGTTTCGGAGATGTGTAGTAACAAACAAACATAAAAAGAGACAGACAGAAAATAATTATAAACATCGCTGATTTGTTTTCCATTACCCTTCTTTAGTGACCCCCTTTTTTTTTATCACATTTCTCTCAACACACCGGGATCTACTGCTTTATTATAGTAATAGATTGCTAATACTAAAAAAAACATTGTTTTCGCGGAGAAAGTGACTTATTACTACCGCCCAGCCTTCAAGGGGGGCGACTGAGCGGTTATGTTGGGTTCACCGTGCCTTACGTCCCGGCGTTGAGCCGCCCGGAGAGATGTAACCATCGGGCGACCGCCGGGCCGAGTCCCTAACCTATGTATAACGCACGGCATACCAACCAAAACTCCGCGGTGGCCATCTTCGGCGCATTAGGGACGGCTGCGGGCTTCCTCTGACGGGAGTGTCTAAGTTGTCCTCCGCAGCCGCCTCTGCGCGTTGCCGCCTAGTGCGGCCCGTCTCCTGTTGTGGGGGGGCTCAGGAGCCCCCACGCACCGAAGAACGCCCTCGGCGTCAATGGCAGCGTGAGGCCTACCAGCCACGCTGCCGTCCATCACAGGGATCGCTACAATGTGTTAATAGAACACAAAAGTGAAAGACGGACAGCCCCCTGCCGCCCGCCTGCGACCCCCGGTGGCCCCTATTAGTCGCCTTTTACGACAGGCAGGGGATACCGTGGTAGAATTCTCCAAACGCCCCCAATCCACAGGGCGGAAGACGCCGGTCAGTCGTCCACCCGGCGCCTCCTACGTCTCGTCTGGCGGCGGGAGGGATCTCCGCGCCTCCGATCCCTCTCGGCACTCTCCTTCCGCGAGAGGACCACCTCACAGAAGTGTGCCACCGCACGCCAGGACCTCCGGCTATCGACCATGGAAGCGACCACGGCCGGCAGCGAGAGGTCTCCTCCGACGACTGCTCTGAGAGCGCTGCGCTCCTCATCCCAGGCTGGGCAAAACTCTAACGTATGCTGGGCCGTATCCAGCGGGCAGTTGTCACAGTGGTGACACACGGCCGACACCTCCTTCCGCACTACCCGCCACAAGAACTCACCGAAGCAGCCATGCCCGGTGAGCACCTGCGACAGGCGAAACGTTGCCGCACCGTGGCGCCTGTCCAGCCATTCGGCAAAGACAGGACGCACTGCCGCGACGACCCTGAGCCCCGCTGTCGGGGCCTCCAGCCTGAGACGCCACTCCTCCACGGCGGCTCGCCGTAGGGAGGCCCTCATGGCCTCCACCTCCTTCAGGGCCGGATGTTGCCCGCGACTGGACGCCTCCTCCCGCCAATGAAAGACATCAGAGAGGGATTTGGCGTCCAGATCCCAGGGCAGGAATCCGGCCAACAAACAAGCCGCCTCGAAAGAGACCGTGCGGTACGCCCTGATCGCCCGCTGCGCCAAAGTTCTCTGCGGAGTGCGCAGGAGGGCGATGCAGGGGCGGTTCAGGGAGTCAGCCCAAACGGGGCTGCCATAGAGGGCCATGGACCGCACGACTCCGTGATATAATCTCCGGCAAGGGATGCCAGGACCTTCCAGGTTGGGCAGCAGGCTGGAAAGAGCGCCCGCTGCCCGAGACAGTTTCGTCCCCAGTTTCTTGAAATGGGCGCGGAATTTCCATCGGCTATCTAAGACTAAGCCTAGATATTTCATATCTTTGCCGATGGGAATCCGCACCCCCTCAACCACGATGTGGGCACCGGCCGGTGGCCCTCTCCGAGGCCCGTGGAAACAAATGGCCTCGGTTTTCTCGAGGGCCACCTTTAAACCCAACCGTCGAATCCGACTTACTACTTGGCCGGTGCCCACCGCCGCCAAGGTGGCGGCGTCCCGGAACGTCCTGGCTGTCGCTGTGACCAATGTGTCGTCGGCGTAGCACGTCACGCCGACGTCCCAGAGATTTGCACCACGGAGCACCCAGTCGTATCCGATGTTCCACAGGAGAGGGCCCAAAACCGAGCCCTGTGGAACACCGCACGACATCGCTCTTCGGTGCCACCCGTCGACGCCCGGATACACAACGTCCCTGTCAGACAGCCTGCATACCTGAAAGATTTGACTTGAGAATTTATAAGTCTTCAGTAGGGAAGTAGACGTCTCATGTTGGACCAAAGTGCAACCGACTCCTTTAGGGGGTTTAGTTTCCAACATGTCAACCATAGTAACCCAATACCAATCACGCTTTTGAAACAGTGGTACTACCTCAGTCGAGAATTATCTTCAAGCTTTACCACACACAAAAAATAAAAACTATTTTTTGTCCGAATAAACCCAAATTTTTCTCGCATTTTATACCGGACTCTGGACTTTTGCGGTTACTATGAAATATGTACGCTCAACGCGACGTTTGGCATAAAAATAAAAGCTCTTTTTGGCCACATCAATCCGTACCGTGTCCTTGCAGAGGCGGGACAATGATGACATACCACATTGAAGTTGGGATGCTGGTGTTTTGTTGTTTTTTAACCGACTTTAAAAAAAGGAGGTTCTGTTATCGATCCGACATGTATGTATGTAAGTTTGTATGTCCACGATTGTCTCAAAAACGACTAATCTAATTTGAATAGGGTTTTCATTTAAACAACTGATTGCCATGGGAACGCGCTCAATATTTCCCGTCTAGATTTTGGGAACCAATACAACATATATATTTTGTTATTTCTAACCTAACACGCCCTTCCCTGCCCGAGCCCTGAACGTGAGACTAACTCTGCATTTTAACGAGTAATCTGTTCGCCGAAGGGTCGGTTAACAGCCCGTTAATCCTGACATCCAATTAATTGTCGAATGAAATGCTATGAGCGGTTATAATCCTGTTTATGGTAGACGTGTTTTTTTTTTACGATATATTATAATTATTATGAACCGCAGTAAAGTATTTGTTTTTTTCTATGTATCATTTCATTTCTTCTTTGTCTGCCAGTCTGTTTTGTTGTTGGTGCAAATTCTACTTTCTATTTTTAAATTTCGGATTATATTATAGAGTTTTGAAACAATCAACCTCTCCTAATACTAGGCTTAGACTAACAAAAAAAAACACAAAAATAAGGCATTTTTCAAAAGAAATAAAAACTAGCTCCATACAAAATGATGAAGATGGAAGAAGTGAAAGAAGTATGCCAGAATTAATCAAAGAGGCAATCCATATTCTCTGCCTATTCCAATGGGATAGAGGCGTGAGGATGTATGTTACATACAAAATATTAAACGTCATTCATAAACTTGTAGGACTAAGAAAAAAAAAGTACTCTCCCGTATTCCGAACTCCACTCACAACTTAAACTTAAATGTCAACAGCGCATACCTAGGAAGTGTGGGACTTTAATATCCATGGACATTGGTGGTCCCCATCAGACCAGTTTGCTTATCTGTCTACTCTCTCTTACTGACTATTCATCCCACATGATGGCGGGGTCAGCCTTCTTCTCTTTTCTCTTCCACTTCTCCCTATCCATGATGTTGTCATCGGAATCATTGTATGCTACCAAGTGGCGTTGTAACACATTTGTCCATGTGTTTTGGTCTCCTTCTTGGTATTTTAGTTATCAATTAGGTATTACCGAATAATCTTTACATATTATAAAACAAAGTCCCCCAGCCGCGTCTCTGCCTGTCTGTCTGAACGCGATAAACACAAGCACTACCAAAGTATTTCGAAAATTGGGTATGGAGATAGTATATATAGTATAGATATAGTAGATAGATAGACTTTTTATCCCGAAATATTATAGAGCGAGACGTTTATTCCGGAAAAGCTCTTTCACTCGTGCAAAGCTTTCTGTTACCAATTCCTCAGGTCTTCCAGATATTTTCCCAACAATATTTAATATACAGACATAGAAAATCTAATGTTCTTTCTTTAATGAACATATGACGTACCTATAGATTTGAGGTTCAATTGATGTTAGTTTCAATTTCAATATTTGTGATAGGAAACTAGTTGGTCGCGATCGATTCCCATTTGAAGCAAATTGCTTTAAACCTGTTGTACAATGCCAGTTTACCGGAATGGAAACTTTTAATTGGAACATCGGTTTTGTATAGGTCAATGATAAATTAGCTCTCCATTACGCAGAATAAGGTCTAAAATACTGCGATAAATCAAAATCAAATTTCAAATGCCTAATGCCTTATGTTGTGAATAAATTTAATTTCTTTCTTTTTGTCTTTCCTTATGGTATCTTGGCCTTAATAAACACAAAAATCGTTGGAGAGTTTGGATGAAATTTCTCATACAGATAGACCATGCCCCGAATTAACACGTAAGTATACTTTTTCCGGAAAAAGACATAATAGGGCTATTATTCTAGAGAAGTTGTTCTACATGGGAGATCTGCGAGCAACGTTTAGTTACTAATGAGATTTATATGCAATAAATATTAGATATCACTGCCTTAATGACCTTTTTATTGACTTCAATAAAAGGAGGTCCTATTACTGATATTTACTACATAGTTCTATGTGGTTGTATATTTTCCTAGTAATCTTCAGTGGTTAACAATATCCGGAATAAAATGCCCATTACCGGGAAATTATCCTTATCTCAATAATTTTCCCGGAAACGACAACCCTAACACAATACATGTCGTAATCAACTAATTACTCGGTTGGTAAACGCTCCCGGTAGGAACTTTTCAGAGTTTAACAAAAATGCTGCCTCTGCGGTTCAATCTAAACAATGTTGGCATTCTAAATGGAATGGAATTTTTGGTCTTGTTTACAGCGTGTTCAAATTTCTATATGACAAGTTTTGATTACAGGTAATTTCTCACGGTTTCGCCTATTTGTCCTTTTCCAAGATAGTCCCGGGATAAAACCTATGTGGAATTATAGTTTTATTTATTTTATTTTATTTGGGTACAGTACATGGACTATTGGTGTCAAAATCCAAATCCGTACAGATTTTTTTGCGTTTACTGCTAATAATCTGCTGAAAAAAAAATACTGCTGATATTATTATTGTATGCAATTAAAGTTGGGTACATATACCTTTTATAGACATGTATTATCAACCCCAATAATATTGTGTAGTTCTCATTAATAGTATGCTGTTAATATACCTATAAATATAATACTCTCATACCAATTACAACACAAAATCCCGGTCGCTATTTTCTCTTAAATATAAGCAAATTCATTTATTTTTCCGCGCCATAAAGTCACGGAATAATCTTCCGGCTCATGTATTCTGTGCCTTATATTAAAGGACCCTTTAATCGAGTCGTGATGGGTCAGGCCGACACGATAAGAACAACTAATGGAAATGCTTGGTCTACTCGTAATTGCAATGGATTTTTTCTACTTAAAACTGACCGAAAATCTTTTTGCATACGTTAAATCTTTATTAGCTTTTTACTAGCCCGTATCTTGTTGAACACAGTATATATAATATATTTGTGCTGAACTAGTATAGGTGGGTATAATAAATAATCCAATACGCTTGTATAACAAAGGTCGGTGACTAGCCTGAGCCTTACCCGTTATCTATAAGACACACTCCACCCAGAATATGAGCATAGCATGAGTCCTAAAAGGGCTTGTCTGACCTCATATACACTATTTTATTTTTTGATTTAATTATTCTTAATTTTCATACGCATACTCACGCCTTTTATCGCCGAAGATGTAGGCAGAGGCGCAACTAGTGCACCCACTTTTCGCCGTGCGTATTTCGTCTCATGATGTGATTGGTGGCGAGCCTATCGCCATATCGGGCACAAATTTCAGACTCCGGGCTGATCCTGAGTAGAAAAACCCAATATCACTTTGCCCGACTCGGAGATCGAACCCGAGACCTCAGCTCTGCAGTCGTACCGTAACTACGCCACCGAGGCAGTCGAGTTAAGCTCTAATAAAGAAAGGATTAGTAAATATTCCACCACGCTGGCAAACAAAGGTCAGTGACTAGCATGAACCTTCTCTGTTAGCTAATAAGATACACGACACCCAGATGAGGATAACTTGAGTCCTAAAAAGGCTTATCGTATTTACTTTTCTATTTTTTAATTTAATTAAAATCACTTATTTTTAGTGTAACTATTAAGGCTGATTTATTAGATTTATGTAACCAAATTGTGACTAAATATCCGGATTAGTTTTCACTTTTCCCTGTCTGGTCTCAGGGGATCCTTTCAAAGTGTAACTTAATCAATTTCACAGTCGTCTTCCATTTTGAAAGCGATCGATACGACCTTTGAAAACCTTTTTCTCGAGAGTTTTCGCGTCACAACAGCGTTCGAGTACCAGGCTCTCAGATGCGCGGCGTAGGTTTGATAACCGAAAGCAGTAAGTGGCACGAGTCGGTGCGTGATCGCAATTTTTGTTTCAATTTTGCTTTCGTGGTATGTTTTTCTGGTAATTAAAGATTTATCAGCAATGTCTTCGATATTTTATTTTTTTGCCATTTCTGTAATTCGTACCATCGGTTCGTCTAACTTTTCTAGATCCTCTGTTTGGCCAAGTTAAATTTATGCCTGTAATATGAAAAAAGTTTGGGGACCCTTAACTTTATCGAGATGAAAAAATAATAATTTTCGTCACAAACTTTAATAACAAGACAAGCAGCTGGCACACCCTCATAAAAAAGCAATCCAGGACGAATATTACTACTTGTCAACTGCGCTAGTCATCTTGAGTCACTAATGTCTGCAATGTCATTGATGTTAAATCTCATAATTCCCCGACATTACTGAATACACCGAGCTTGAGTTCGAATGAAGTAATTTCAGTGGAATTGAAAACAATATTGTTTAATTACTTTGAATATAACCTCAAAATTATTTCCATACGATTTCGTCTGAGCTAAAGCCGGCTCCACACTATCGCGCTACGTCTCAGCGAAGTTCGGCGAGACAAGCAAAACGAGAGTAAACCTTTACTCTTTTGCCTGGTACCTACAGTTCTATTAAGATGAACTTGGAACTATATTTTCTTAATTACAGTTATTGGGTTTTGTATTATGAATACACATATCACTGGTGGTAGACTGGTAGGTCTCTCATGTGTAAGATTCTGTCTGGGTGGGTACCACCGCAATGTCTATTTCTACCGCCAAGCAGCAGTGTGCATGCACTGTTGTGTTTCGGTTTGAAGGACATTGTAGCCAGTGTAACTACTGGACATAATGAGACTTAACACCTTATGTCTCAGGATGACAAGTGCAGTGGAATGCCACACAGCACTTTGTAACTCAAGGTGCCGGATGGTGTTGCTACTGTTTATGGGTGGTCGTATCGCTTACCATCAGGCGAACGGCATGCTCGTGACGTCATTCAATGACATAAAAAAAATTAAACAAAAAAACTTCCGGAAACACTACCAACACTGAACTAAAACAATTTAGTAAACGAAAATTCTCGTGTAGTTTTTCCCAGAACGTAGAAATGGTTAACTCCCATCGGACAAGTGTTGTATCGTAATCGTATCGTACACACAATTTTATCATAATATTTAACCACTATCAAATATACAAGTACGATTCTGAAACGATAACGCGTCGTATGCTAACATGCTCAATGTATATGCGTTGAAAACCAATCTCATTTTTATTCGGAATACGCGACGCTTACGATACCTATTACCTCTCTTGTGGAAAAGGCCTTAAAGTACAGACTGCGTATTAATTTCATTAGCGCGTAGAAACGACAGTTCGGAGGGATTCGGAGGGAATATGGTCGTTACGTCGACGTCACGTGCCATTTTGGGTTTCATTTCGACTCCTCGGAATTATTTTGAACTAGTTTTTGTAGGTTGCGAAGATTTGTGCTATATTTAACCCGATTGCAAATAAAGTTATTGTTGAATTAAAAACCTTTAGCCTCACAGCCTACTGGAAGGTATGGCGTGCTTTAACAAAGACTTACGACATTATTCATAAACAGTTTATAAATCTATTTTACTTATAGAATGTTTTGTCTTCTTCCTTCAAACTCAATTCAAAATTCATTCGAAGAAGAAAAAACATTCGGTAACTAAAATAAGTTTATATACTGAAGGTCGTTAGTTTTTACGAACGCTCAAATCCTCTCAGTAGTAGCGTAGACCCGTGTTTAGAAGTGGGATATAGTATAATATACCTTATCATCATCATCATTAGAAAGCCTGCCTCCCCTAAAGATTTCTTGAAGGATTTGTCAAATATACCTTATATCCGTCTGGGAATATACCTTATACAGCGCTGCAACTTCTGCTCACGATAGCCTAGTTCGGAATGGAACGATCTGCCGAGACAATGTCCGGAGGTTCAAATCCAAAGCACACACCTCTAACTTTTCGAAGTCTCGTGTGTATTGTTTATCAATTATCGTTCGCTTTAACCGTGAAGAAAAACATCGTGAGGAAACCTACATACCTGAGAATTCTCTATAAGAATTTCAACGGTATGTGAAGTCTGTCAACCCGCACTAGGCCAGCGTGATGGACTAAGGCTTGAACCCTCTCAGTAGTAGAGGAGGCCCGTGCTCAGCAGTGGGCAGTATATAATACAGGGCTGATTGCATTGCACACTTCTGGTAGCGGCTCCGCCCGCGTGAATGAGTTTTTTCGGGATAAAAACCCCGCTTTATATTTCCCCGGGATAAAAAGTAGCCTATGTTACTCGCTGATAATATAGCTTTATATTGGTGAAAGATGTTTTCATATCGTTGCAGTAGTTTCAGAGCCTATTCAATGCAAACAAACAAATGTTTCCTCTTTATAATATTAGTATAGATATAATTTATTACCGCCCATAACCTTTAATTTGAAAGCTCATCACCCGTGTGCGAGAACGGCATTAAAATAAGAACAATAGTGATTATAATAAAACATTACTAATAAAAAATAAAGCCTATTGTTTTAAATTGCAAAAAACGCTCAGCAAAATGAAAAACTTTTCCGCAGTTTAGTTTTGTCGTAGCATCAAAAGCTCTGTTGTAGGTACCGCTTTCAAAGCTCGTGCTTTGTGGCGTTGAGAGCTTCGTGCCGAGCACTCTTGCAACGGCCGACATAAGTCTCCGTGGCTAAGACTTAAGACGTGACACTATAGTTATACAATATATTTCTAAGCTACTTTGGCTCACGGCTCCGCCCGCTTGTAAGTCCTTTTCACAAATCTAAATTTCCTTTGTGTCTTTTCGGGATAAAATCTTATCTTACATCTTATTCTTATTCATAATAAACATGCGAAAGTTTGTGATTTTTTTGTATGTTTAAAAAGCAGTAATAGCTAAGCGGATTTGGATGGAATTTGGCATATTGGTAGACTATATCCTGGATTATCACATAGGCTACTCTTTGTCCCGTTAATTTGATCCTATGGGAAACAATGGATTTATTTATCTCCTCTTTTTATTATTCGTCGTATGGATGGCGCTTCACACTTAATTAGGGATTTATATAGCGGAAAAGGTGGACAGATGACTTGATAAAGGTCGCAGGAACACGCTGGATGCAGGCCGCTTTTGATAGGTCCGTCTGGAAATCTTTGGGGGAGGCCTATGTTCAGCAGTGGACGTTCTGTGGCTGATGATGATAGCGGAAAAGGCATTTAACGCAGGCAACGCCGCGAGCAATGCCTAGTGGTCTATAAGAATACACATAATATTTTTTTATAGACTAGCAATACCCAAGGCCCAAGATTTACTCTTATTACCCAATATTAATTTTATTTAAGAGCTTTTCTACGATCCTTCTGGTTGCTTTAAAGTCTAAGAAAAAGCAGTTTTAGTATTTACAAATTACAAAATTTCCTGATACAATTCGAATCTTTTACATTAACCTCAAATATCCAGATACCTACTTTAAAAGAATTTAAGGGTATCGCAAACCCAACCTGTTTAGTTCCCGATTGAAATTTACCGTATAGATTCGCTAAACAACTCTGTGGGGACTTTGACCCTTGAAATACACGGTTAGATACTGAATATATTTGGTATAGGAACGGCCTCGAAGTGTAACCTTATCTTATAAGCGTATTGTGTACAACAATTTATGGGGGGTCGATTGTATCCGCGTGAATATTAATATTGTCACTGAGAAGCAGATATAGGGTTGTCTATCCCGGCCAAGCAGTAATGCTTGCGTTTGACGGACATTATCTATACTAATATATAAAGCTGAAGAGTTTGTTTGTTTGTTTGATTGTTTGTTTGTTTGTTTGAACGCGCTACTCTCAGGAACTACTGGACCGATTTTGAAAATTCTTTCACTAATAGGAAGCTACATTACTCCTGAGTGCTATAGGCTACTTTTATCCCGGAAAAACGTTTCCACGCGGGCGGAGCCGCGCGCAATGCTAGTAGTTGATATACAGAGGCAGAGGCGCAACTAATGCACCCACTTTTCTCCGTGCGTATTCCCATGATGTGATAGAGCGCGAGCCTATCGCCATATCGGGCACAAATTCCAGACTCCGGGCTAATGCTGAATAGAAAACTCTAATATTACTTTGCCCGATCCGGGGATTGAACCCGGGACCTCAGCATTGCAGTCGTACTGTAATACAACTACGCCACCGAGGCAGTGTGATATAATAAAATAATACTATGAAATGGAAATTTCCAACTCCTCCCTATCCTTCTATTTAATTAACTTGGTTGCGGGTTAAGACTAATTAGTGCTCCCAGACACTGGCCGAGCTTCACCACTTGGTGTCATCAAATGCGTGCAACTGCCGATCTCGGCAAACAGGATTTGCAATGGTGGGGGAGGGGACAGTCTCGTAATATTAAAATTACCGTTAAAGCGAACGATAATTGATGAACAATACATACGTAACTTGGAAAAGTCAGAGGTGTGTGCCTTGGGTTTCGAACCTCCGGACATGTCTCGGCAGACCGTTCCATTCCCAACTAGGCTATCGTAGCTTTGTATGTTTGTTAGAAGTACACTCAGAAACAGGTGAACGGATTTGGATGAAATTTGGAAGACACATAGACCATGTCCTGGATTAACACATATTTTCGGTAGTTATCCGGATAGGTAGGTAGGGCGGATACAAAATTCTACTACCAGCAATAAATACTTCATAGCACAATAAATTACTCTCACGTTTGGAGATGGATATTTTTGAATTTACTCCATTCCCAGGAATGCTCGTATCGTTTGCCATTTATGTTATTCAAGAATCGTACGAGGTTAAGTTAAAGATAGATGGAGTCGCCCGTAATATCATATATGGAAATGGCTTTTCTTTACGGTCACGGCAATATCCTTTGCAAATTATAGTAACTGGAGTTTAGTCAAAGAGATCGACTGACGAGAGATAATAAGTCGTCAGTCACATGCCATTCGCCTGATGGTAATCGATACGACCGCACATAAACAGTAGCAACACCATACAGCACCTTGAGTTACAAAGTACTGTGTGGCATTCCACTGCGCTCGTCGTCCTGAGACATAAGATGTTAGGTCTCATTATGTCCAGTAGTTACACTGGCTACAATGACCTTCAAACCGAAACACAACAGTGCATGCACACTGCTGCTGAGCGGTAGAAATACACATTGTGGTGATACACACCCAGACGGGCTCTTACATATGAGCGTCCTACCACCAGTCCCAAAATAACCCCAATCTTAATCTTCGATCCGATTTCCAGAATAATCCAATCAAAATAAATCATTTTCAAGCATGTCTAAAGCAGCGACGTAATGTGTAAAGCGGCAATAGCCTAGTTGAGAGTGGAAAGGATTGCCGAGACAAATGTCCGCAGGATTAAAACCCAAGGACACGCATCTCTGACTTTTCTAAAAAGTTATGTATGTATTCTTTGTGAATTATCGCTCGCTTTAACGGTGAAGGAAAACATCGTGAGGAAACCTGCGTATCTGAGAAGTTCTCGAAAAGAATTTCGAAGGTATGAGAAGTGTACCAATCCGCATTAGGCCACCGTGTTGGACTAAGGCCTAAACCCTCTCAGTTGTAGAGAAGGCCCGTGCTCAGCAGTGGGCAGTATATAACACAGGGCTGGTATGGTAAGCATGTCTAAAATACGTTGTTCAGATTGGGTAATTATTGCGATGGATAGAAAAAAGCAATTGGAATAGTCTGTGAAAACGGTTGTCAGTTGGTTGAAATGATTGTTGATTAAATTTGTCGCCCTTGTAGTAAGTTGGTCCAATATCGAATGTTATCATTTCTGCTTGATTCACAAACAATACATACATACTCACGCGTTTTATCGCCTAAGGAGTAGCGAGAGGCGCAACGAGTGCACCCACTTTTCGCCGTGCGTATTCCGTCTCATGATGAGATAGGCGGCGAGCCTATTCCAAACAATACATACGTAACTAAAAAGTCTGAGAGCCTTGGGTTCTGACTGAAAACTCCCAAATCAGACAGCGAGATGTCAGATCATGAACAGTCGTAACCCAAGTCTTTTATGAGCCGTAAAGCGTAGTTGTGGAAAAGGCTTTATATGGATCTTAAATTTGGAGGTTGGCCTTTATATTTCGTTTTTCATGACCATTATAATACGTACATTTTAGTGGGTAGTTATTTTTTTTCTTTATCTTTTGTTTCTTTCTTGGTCAAAAATGCTCTTTCGACGACCCTTTCTGTACTGCTTTGGTTTTCGTTATTTAAAAAATAAATAAAAAAATCTTTATAAACAAGCTTTTATTTAAATTATATAAAAAGAAAAAAAAATACTTTAAATTGAATCAATCTTTGTTTAATACTATGTAGAGATAAAAATGACGCTAGATTTACATTTGTCAAGATCAAGTTACATAATTATTGTATTATCTACACAAGTAAATCTCGCGACAAGATTTTATCTCTACATAGTATTAAACAAAGTTTGATTTAATTTAAAGATTTTTTTTCTTTTTAGAGCATTTAAATAAAAGCTTGTTATTAAATATTTTTTTATTTTTTATTTATTTTATACTTTATATTTATTTTTCGAGTTATTCTCAGCAAATCCCATTCATTTGATACCCATATTATAGGAATGCGTAAAAAATAACTAGTCCGCTATCTTGGATCGTCCGCCATATTGGATTTATAGAGAAGTTATATTATTTTTTGTATTTTTCTCAGCAAACCCTTTCATTTGATACCCATATTTTATTATGGACGTGTACAAAAAAATACTAGTCCATCATCTTGGGCCATCCGCCATTTTGGATTCAGAATGACGTCACTTAGCTAACAATGCATTGTAACCCAAACTGAACGTGTATGCAAAATTTCAACACAATCGGTTGAATGTAACTGCTTCAATATTGACTTGCAAGATTCCACCCGAACAAACATAGTTACATGCATACATTGCAAGTTAAATAAAAGCTTGTAAAATACTACCATTATGACAATAACATAACTTTGACCATTGTTTTTAATACATCAATGACTTTGACGTACTGTTTTTAATAAATAGTTGTCTATCAATCCAGGATTTGCTCCATTTGTTTGACTTATTCATCCACATTTAGCCGTTTAAGTATTTACTTCTAAAATAAACATCCCCAAAATCTTTCGCATTTATAATGTTAAACGAAATAGGATTATAAGACATATTATTCACAATCTTGTGGTTCATGCCACGGTGCATTCTTAAGAGGCAGCGAGCTGTAGGGCTCTCCAGCTGTCGCACTCTAGCATAATATCATACACTTTGATTTCCATTTACCCATACATTCAAGACAGATGTTTATTGCTAGAGTAATACAAAAAACTGCCTCAGTGACGTAGTTTTATTATAGATCATCTACGATAACATGGCTCGCGCCTCCAAAATTCAAAACTTTAAAAAGTATTTGTGAAAGTATTTATAAAGCCCCATCAAGACTCACAACGCATACAGTGCGTGCCGAGTGGGCCGTCAATAAGAAAATTAAATCCAAGGGTTTGTTGCTCGATTAGCGGTGTCACTAATATCAAATTATCGGCGAGCCATGTTATCGTAGTTCATCTATACGGTAAAACTGTAATGCTTGTTAACTGTAGGTCTTGAAAAACTGGGTTCCATGGCGGCACGTCTGCCTACCCCTTCGGAGATAACGGCGTGTATATTTTTTTTTTTTTATAATATGTAAAACCACAATTTGAAACATTTCATTCCTTATACAGCTAGAATATGTCTCTAGATACCTTTGTATATCTTTGCTGCTGAGGAGCATATACTACTGCTTTTGGTTTCGATGTACCTGTTTGAGACCACGGGCCAATTTCACCGCATGCTGATAAATGCTACTCGTCACAGTAGCATAAATGTATAAACCGACCAAATCAATCAATCAAATCATTTATTAAGTAATTAGGCCCCTAAGGGCACTTTTACACGTCATTTTTTACAATGTTATTATCATCTAAAAGATTCTACCAGTGCTTCGGAAAAGCCCACTGACCTGAGAAGAAGCACCAAGAAACTCAGCGTAGGTCTTTTAGTGTTCATATTTTTTTTTTATATATGTATTTTACAAATTGCTAGTAACAATAAATATTCAATTTCAAAGATGGATATGAAATGCGAAAATTAACGGAGAGTACCTAAGTCAAATAACCAGCTACATGTTTATTAAGTAAACAATAGAGTCAACCATCAAACAGAGCAGACCAGTCCACGCAAGCAGCACCCGTTCACGAATATGACGCATGTGCCAGCCATCGGCCTCCTCAACCATGTTGCAGGGAAGTGACCGACCCGGCACACGACGCCGCCGCAAGCACAGACGTTAAAGCGAGCAAGACTACTCAGATTGTGGCTAACCAAGAAAAATTAGATGCAACAAAGGAGTATATCAAATGACTAACGTAGTATGTAAAAAATATACTCTTAGGACTATCCGGGAAAGTCGCACATATCCATCTCTCACAAATCACTTATCCTAAATACAATAGATCTTATCCTTGCGTAGCGAGCAACTATTCCCATGGATTTTTGTCATCAAAATACGCGTCAACAGTATAGTAACTTTTTTTTAATAACTTGTTTTTTATAAATTGCTTAAATTTGTTCAAAGGTAAATTTAAGACAGTTGGTGGTATTATATTATAAATTTGTATACCCAATCCCACAAACGAACAGCGTACCCTGTGCAATCGATGACCTGGCACTGTTAATTTATCTTTATTTCTAGTGTTAATATTATGATGATCACTATTTTTACTAAAATATTCAATATTTTGTTTTACATACATAATATTAGCTAAAATGTATTGTGATGCAACTGTCAAGATGCCTATTTCTTTAAAGCGTTCCCTAAGAGAAACTCGTGCCCCTAAGTTATAAATAGCTCTTATGGCTCTTTTTTGTAGGATAAAAATTGTTTCAATGTCAGCGGCTCTGCCCCAAAGCAAAATTCCATAGGACATAACACTATGAAAATAACTAAAATAGACAAGCCTAGCAGTGTTGACATTGGTCAATTGTCTCACTTTGCGTATTGCAAACGCGGCTGAGCTGAGTTTCCCCGCCAAGCAAGAAATTTGAGTGTTCCATTGAAGTTTGGGGTCCAATGTTATTCCCCCAAACTTCAAAAAACCAAATGTAAAAATCACAAACTAATCTATGATGATAAATAAATGTTAATAAAATAAGTACTATTTACATTAGCTGTTTAATACAATGACTGTCTTTATTTGAAACTTGTGAAACAGGTCAACGTCTAATATGTCAGGATGATGAACCAAGTAAATGTCATGTAGACCTTGTGGTTTTTATTATGATAAATATCTATCGGGGACAATGTCTAACAAGGACAGCAGCAGACAGCACAAGTATCTTCAGTTCCATTCAATAACTTATAAAGAACAATAAAATTCGTCCTTGGCCACCTGATATTGGCAATGCAGTCGACATTAGTGTCCAAAACAAAACTAAACTTATAAATTGTGCAGATCGCTGCGAGTTGGTACATTTAATATTTCACCTTGGCCGGGCTAAGTTTCTAACAAATCTGTCCGTGCGCCATCTTGACGCCCCGTAGGCTCCAACACTGAAACTAGCGATTAGCGGATCAACAATAAATCACAGATTTGTTTGTTACATTAGTATGGTTGGTGACTGCCTCGGTGGCGTAGTTGTATTGCGTACGCGTTACGAGTACGATTTGCGCGCTGAGGTCCTGGGTTCGAATCCCGGGTCGAGCCAAAAAACATTGTGACTGGGATTTTCCATCTTAAAAAAAATACTCAGTCGCAGCTCGGAGTCAGGAAGTTGGCGGTGTGATACCCCCGTGCCTCGGAAAGCACGTAAAGCCGTCGGTCCTGCGCCTGATCTCTCTCCGGTCATGTCGGATTGCCGTCTCATCGGACTATGAGAGTGAAGGAATAGCGAGTGCTCCTGTGTATTGCGCACGCACTTGTGCACTATAATATCTCCTGCGTACCTGGCTGATCTCCGTTGAGATTGGCCGCCGTGGCCGAAACTGGCTAGGAGGAGTACATGGCTGGTTAACACAGATAGAAAGAAGAAAGAAATAATTTTCTGCTCCACAGGCATAGTTGGAACTGGTTTCAAAAGATTAAAACCATAACGCATACTCACGCCTTTTATCCCCGAAGGGGTAAGCAGAGGTGCAACTAGTGCACCTACTTTTCGCAGTGCGTATTCCGTCCCATGATGCGATAGGGAGTCGCCTATCGCCATATCGGGCATAAATTCCAGACTCCGGGCTAATACTGAATAGAGAAATCCGATATCACTGCCTGACCCAGGGATCGAACCCGAGACTTCAGCATTACAGTCATACCGTAATACAACTACGCCACCGAGGCAGTAAAAGATTAAACGGTAAAAAATAAAAAAATAAACGGTAAGCTACTAGTCGTGTGTGTTTGCGGCAACCGATCGGTTGATATGCGACGTCTAACAGGTTGTACGGTGGATGTACCCAACTAAAGCTGGAACTAGCGTAGGCATATAAAAAAAAACACCACAACCGCTAGTTTGATTAGCAATGCAATGCAATCAGCCCTGTATTGTGTACAGTCAGCAGCATAGGTAGCTGAACAAATTAAAAATTTCCAGTCGCCTATATAACTGACACATTTTTTTTGTCGTTTGATTTAAAGTAAATCTCTTCTCTTCTATTTCTTTGAAGAGAAAAAAATAAAGTATGTATGCAATTTGAAATTTTGAATTTGTTCAGCTACTTATGCTGCTGACTGTACTGCCTACTACTGAGAGGGGTTGGCCTTAGTCCACTACGCTCGCCTAGTGCGGGTTTGCAGACTTCACATACCTTCGAGATTCTTATGGAGCATTCTCTGGTATGCAGGTTTCCTCACGACGTTTTTCTTCACCGTTAAAGCGAACAATTATAATTGATAAACAATACACACGTAACTTGGAAAAGTCAGAGGTGTGTGCCTTGGGTTTTGAACATCCGGACATTGTCTCGGCAGACCGTTCCATTCCCAACTAGGCTATCGTCCACTTTTACTAGATCATAGATAGATAGTTTTATTAGACCGGTTTGAAATATTATTTATTTAATTAATTATATTTAGAAACTATTTATTTTGTAATGAGTAACTAATACCACGCTTTATAATTAGCTCGTAATTGTTGATACCTTATATTTTAACATTGTTTCTCCTCCCCTCACAAAGTCCGCACTCTCACGAAACAGATTGCCGAAAAGTTCTTGCATAACTGCTGCGGTCGGACCATATTCACGTTCTTTGAGACATGACTATCTGAATGACGAAGGACTGATGGTTACCAGTCTACAGTAAATACTCGATTATTGAAATGCCAGTGTAAAAGTTAACGTAAAACCGCTGTGAATCCCTGAGATTGGCAAATAAGTAACTATCAAAGAGCAGCAATTTGTGTTTTATAGCATAAACTGGCATATGAATAAGTATGTGCACAGCCAACAAAAAAAATACCATCGAAGTTTTATATACCAGTAAAAGATTTTCACGCAGCCGTACCCAAGCAAGAACTAGTCGATTAATGGAAAAACAAATGCCTACAAAACCTACCCTTGTTGACAGGGATATATTTGAACGCCCCAAAAAAGGTGTAACGCAAATCCAAGTACCAGGCAATCATAAATTCAAAATAGTCAACGCGCAATATCCGTTTCGACGCGACGGAATCGTCCGTTCCAAGCGAAATTAAATTGCTCCCGGCGTAAACATTGTCGCCATAATTTGAACATTTCATCAACTAATGGCCGCTAAATTTGTAAATTGTATTTGTCATGAGTTTAAAAGTGTTTATTCCCACGAGTGCCAACAGAAGGAATGTCAATTAACGATCCTTGAATGAAAGGTGACTCATAATCGATTTGGAATTATATAATGATGATAAAATGTTTTACTGGTGGTAGGTCTCTCATATGTAAGAATCCGTCTGGGTGGGTACCACCGCAATGTCTATTTCTACCGCCAAGCAGCAGTGTGCATGCACTGTTGTGTTTCGGTTTGAAGGACATTGAAGCCAATGTAAATACAATAGTGAGACTTAACATCTTATGTCTCAGGATGTCGAGCGTAGTGGAATGCCACACAGTACTTTGTAACTCAAGGTGCTGGATGGTGTTGCTACTGTTTATGGGTGGTCGTATCGCTTACCATGAGGCGAACGGCATGCTCGTCTCATCATTCAATGCTATAAAAAAGAAGACATACTTCTAATACATGTTATTATGCTCGCGCCTTTTTTAGGAGTAGACAGAGATTTTTCACACATTTCGCCAAATAGATAGAGCACGAATCCCTAACATAAGAAGCTATAACAACTTTCTAATGTTTTGACTTTAAAAAGGTTCAACGTCTAAGGAACCCTAAATATTATAGGCTCCCGATAAATGTTAGTGGAATATTGTTTAAGGGTGAGCATGTGATGTTGAATAAGTAATGCCAATCGATAGTGTGTAGGCGGCCTAATAACGAACCAACTCAATACACACCCCTTAAATAAATCTATTTTTAATGTGTGGGTATGTAAAGCTTTGTCTATTTCTGCTGTCAAGCACTGTGTTTGTACATTATAATTGTAACTTAAATTGGCTAGTTTTACTATTATTGACAGATCCGCCTGGAGGTCTATGTTCAGCAGTGGAATTTTGAGAGTATGTCAGGTCAACACGCACTGGGCCAAACCCTCTCAGTAATAGAGAACCGTGCTCAGTAGTAGGCAATATAATACAGGGCTAATATATCACACTAAGAAGTAAAATAAGCTAGCTTAAGTCCAAGTTTACTTTACAGAGCAGGCAAAGAAGCTTAAGTGCGATCTCTACCGACCGCATCCTAAGTTCCTCAACCACGAGAATAGATTAAGTGTACCATGCGATACTACTTAACAGCAGTTGAGCACAGTTTGGGTAACTGGCGTTTAAAAGCTCGACACTACTGGGCTGTTCCGTGTCGTTTATAGCAGGGTAAAGGAAAATAAAAAAACAGATTTGTAAGGTAGAAAATATTCATGAAACAATAGATGCAAATAATCTATATACATAAAAGCGAAAGGTCATTCACTCACTCACATACTCATCGCCAAATCTCAGAAACTACAACTGCTAGGAGCTTCAAATTTTGCATGGGGGTTCCTTTTAAGACGTAGATGCTCACTAATATGGGATTTTGCGAAATACAACCCCCAAGGGGGGTAAAACAGTGTGACAAATACCCGCCGCGTTTGTACGCGATAAACTCACAAACTACCGAACGGATTTCGATGAAATTTGGTATGGAGATAGTTCGAAACCCTGGGAAAGTTTAAGGCTACATTTTATCCAGGAAAACTCTTTGGTGCGGGCGAAGCCGCGAGCAAAAACTAGTTATAATATAATGCTAGCAGCTGCGCCGATGTGAAAGGGTTTTTCCGTGATAAAAGTCCCGCTATTTCATTTCTTGGGATTAAAAGTGGCCTAAGTCCTGTCCTGAGTCTCAAACTATGTCCAGACCTAATTCATCGAAGTTAATTAAGTCCTTTGAGCGAAAAGTCCAATTGCTAATATCTAACTGCACAATTCAATATTTGAGTGTTTGTTTGCGTCTATTTTTAAGAAACCAATACATAGATTTGAATATTTGCCACATAAATAAACATACAGACTTCTTTTCCGGAATATCATAACAGAAAATTTTATTCCGAAAATGATTTTATGCCGACACAGCTGTCTGCTTTTCTAATCATAAAATAGAATGCAAAAACCTTATCTGCTTGACTTGCATGGCGTTCAGATTGCATTGCGTGTCACAAATCACAACTCAGAGAACATGCGCTGGAATTATTCAGTTACACATTGATATTCTATATGAGATTATGATATTATATATATATATATTTATTGGTTATGTATAATTTATGCTTAATGCTTGATTTTTTGTTTCAAATTCTCAATTATTATTTATAATATTCATTGTTAATTAAGTTGTTCATTATTTATTGTTTGGATTAGTTCTTCATTTTAAAGTTTCTTTGATAATTGATTACTGTTGATTGTCTTTTTTGCGGCTGTTATTATTTTGCATGTTGGTTTGCAGCTATAATTATTGTTGTACTTGGCCTGTGTTATTTTATAAGTGTTGATTTCATTTGTATTAGTGCTTTCAATGTTGTTGCAACTGAATAAATAAATAAATAAATATTCGGAGCGGTGATTTTTATTCGTGTGATATCTGTTCGATTCCTGACAGTTGACCTTTTGTATGACGTGGGTTACACAGAATAAAATGTAATTTTATAGAGGTTACGAACATTCTCTCTCTCTCTCTCTCTCACACACACACACACGCACTCACACATCACGCGTTTGTTCCCGAAGGCGTAGGCAGAGGTACAACCAGGGCATCCTCTTTTCCATTCCATGATATGATAAGGGCGAGCTTATCGCCATATCGGGCACAAATTCCACATTCCGGGCTGATACTGAGCAGAAAAACCCAATATCATTATGATCGACCCGAGATTCGAACGCGGGACCTCAGAGCGGTGGTCGAACCGCGCACGAAATACAACTACGCCACTGCGGCATTCAGTTTATAAAAGCCATACCTGGCTTTTTACGACGAACGTTTTTATTTCCTTCCTTTAAGGACCCATGATTCTTTTGGTATTGTGTGTGTATGGACAGTAAAGATTACTAAGTACCCCTAATACAAGTATTTGCGTAATGGTATGCGTTAAGCTATGATCAATTATATACCTAGATAGACACGTTTTACGTTTACGTTTTACACGTTGAACGTTTCAAACGCGTCGAACAAAAATAGAGGCGAACTATTCACCTCTAAATTAACTAAATGAGTTCGAGTGAATTGTTTTTTTGTTTTTTTTTCATGGATATAATTATCTTCCCGTTTTAACAGAAACCATGTAATAACTGGTATCATTATGCGCGCACACAAGAATACGCAGAATGATGCAGCGATAGCGTATGACACAGCTGTCACGCATACTAGCTTAAGAAAAGTTGGCCTATTTGTTTTAGTTCCATGGCAGCGCGTCACTCTATCTAGGTATATAATTGTCAAAGGCGTTAAGTTATAGTTACATTTAAGTAAAGTTTTGTATGGAAATTCTAACCCGTGACCTGTGAGCGTGTTACGAACAAAAGACGGCAGAAAGAATTGCGCGTATAAACTTCGAAGTGATATGTAGCCATAGAACGATGTTTGTCAAAATGTCTGGGAGCTCCATACGAATACTTTACGCTATTATTTATTGTACAGTGAGGTACATAAATAGCTGAACAAATTCAAAACTTCAAACGCTTATACACTTTTGTATTCTTACCAAATTTTATTTTCTCTTCACAATAATGAATAAAAAGGGATTTACTTTACTTCACACACCGGAAACAATAATTTTCAATTCACTTAACGCGTATAAGTGATTTAAAATTCTGAATTTGTTCAGGTACTTATATGGCTGACTGTACGTAATCAGGATACATGTAGCCCACTTACTTGTTTACCGGTTTCAACAATAATTCCATTAGATAAAGTTCGCCACATATCAGCTATAAAAACTCTAAATTATGACGTTGACCTATGAATGAGCCATCATTAGATAAAGTTCGTCGCATTTCAGCCTTAAAAACATTATGACGTTGAACTATGAATGAGCTCCAATGGTTAATGTTATCTTTGCCTTGAGGCTGACTACTTCTTGCAACTAAGATAGTTTTTTTAATATGCAGTGATACAAACTAGGGCTTCAGAGACCGAGTGAAGGATGTTGAACTAAGGAACTTCGGTAAGACAGCTTTAGCCCAGAGCAATTACTAGCTTAATGACATAACTTCGGAGCAATAGAGCTGTGAATATTAAAACTGTTATAAGATGCTTTGAGGTCAAAAGGCCAACTATTAAATCAACTGTTGGGTTGTAAAATGTCGAAACTAAAGCTTCGTTTAGACTTTAGCTGGATCGATTGTTACTTTTAATCAGTTCTCCGTCTAATAAGGCTTAACTATTTTAATTTAATTTTTAGCAATAAAATCTGGAAAGACGTCGAAATTGTTCTAACAGGAACTTATTACTTAGACTTTGACTGCCTCGGTGGCGTCGTTGTATCACGGTACGATTGCAATTCTGAGGTCTCGGGTACGATCCCCGGGTCGGGAAAAGTGATATTGAGTTTTTCTATTCAGTATCAGCCCGGAGTCTGGAATTTGTGCCCGATATGGCGATAGGCTCGCCCCCTATCACATCATGGGACGGAATATGCACGGCGAAAAGCGGGTGCACTAGTTGCGCCTCTGCCTCTGCCCTTTGGGGATAAAAGGCGTGAGTGTGTGTGTGTATTACTTAGATATAGATTTTCAGAATCGAAAACCTCACCTTTGATTGTTCATATTGATCGCTGACTATGTCGTGACGAAATAAATACCAAACGCTGACTAAAATAATTACTATAATTATTTAGAATGTAAACAAAGGGAAAATTACAAGCTACGTACTGTGACATAAATAATGTAATGTATGTGAAATTTATTCTACCAATTTATAAAAACTGAACGCTTCTTACAATAAATAATTATAATTGTTTTTAATTCAATAAAAACATATTTTACATGCCACAATAACTAATAACTTAAAATAACCTACCAACTTATAATTAATTAATAATATTTGTATTTAAAAAAATAGGTATGCAAGTGCAACGATTGTTTAAAAAGTTAAAGCAAATGAAATAAAACTAATATACGGATTTCTTCGCGGTTTTTTATTTTATATTTTTCCCGACGTTTCGTAGACTTTACAGCCTTCATGGTCACGGGGCGGACTGAGGAACGAAAAACTAAATGTGGCATTCACGATCTTCTACCATTTTTCGGGAGCCAAGTTTACCTGCATAACCATGGCTAAGGAGGATCTATATATTATAGCACCAAACAATTCCGAGTACCACAAAGTGATAGAACACTGCCTTGGTGGCGTAGTTGTATCGCGTGCACGGTACGACCACCGGTCTGAGGTGCCAGGTTCGAAACCTCGGCCGAGCAAAGGAATATTGGATTTTTATTCTCAGTATCAGCTCGGAGTCTGGTATTTACGCCCGATATGGCGATAGGCTCGCCCCCTATTACATCATGGGATGGAATATAAACCGCGAAAAGTGGGTGCACTCTACGCCTTCGGGAATGAAAGGCGTAATGTGTTTTGTGACAGAAAACCTAATTTCGTTTAGAATAATAAAACACGAGTACAATAACTTTAACTTGGCAATACTTAAATTTCATGTGACTTACAAGTTATAGCGTAATGTAAGCGCAGTGACGGATTTAGGAGTTCAATAATTATGCATAAGCGGCGATATCCTAGTTGGGAGTGGAATTAGGACTGCCGAGACGAATGTCGCAGAATGTTATGTGTGTATTCTTTGTGAATTATCGCTCGCTTTAACGGTGAAGGAAAAACATCGTGAGGAAACCTGCATACCTAAGAAGTTCTCTATAATAATTTCGAAGGTATGTGAAGTCTGCCAACCCGCTCTAGGCCAGCGTGGTGGACTAAGGCCTAAACCCTCTCAGGAGTACAGGAGGCCCGTGCTCAGCAGTGGGCAGTATATAATACAGGGCTGGTATGGTGGTAATTATGCATGGGGAGCGTCATAATATTATTGAAGCCAAATTCGATTTTGTCGAAGGACGGATTCAAAAATAGTAACGAATAATTGGGTTGATATTTTTTTTCTTTTTATAGACCTATAACACTTTGTAAAGATTTTTGGATTTTTGTTATAAATAAATATAAACCGCTGAACGGATAATAATTTACGCACAAAAAGACCGGGTTCTGACTAAACAACTAGGCTACTTTATATCGCTAAAAAAATTACACGAATTTACGCGTTATCATATCGTAAACGTAATAGTTTCGTTTAAGTAAATTTTTATATGAAAATTTTATCAGCGCCCCGGTGAGCGTATTTGGAATAAAAATACGACAACGTGAACATAGCTCGTGTGTAAACTTCGAATAATTAATCGTGTAACCATAGATAAGCTTTTGTCAAAATGTATGATAAATGGCAGCACGTGTCCCTTTTTTACGTATGGTATCGTCTAACGAATGCTATAATCTAATCGTATAAATTACTCCATACGAATACGTTACGATAATGCGTAAATTCGTGCTAGGGGCACAGTAGTACTTTTAACGCAACGCATGCTCCCGCCTTTTATCCCCGAAGGGGTAAGCAGAGGCGCAACTAGTGCACCCACTTTTCGCCAAGCGTATTCCGTCCCATGATGTGATAGGGGGCGAGCCTATCGCCATATCGGGCACAAATTCCAGACTCCGGGCTGATACTGAATAGAAAAATCCAATATCACTGCCCGACCCGGGGATCGAACCCGAGACCTCAGCCTTGCAGTCGTTTTTGCCATGCCTATTATTGGAATCAAATTTGACAGCTCATATGATAGGACCCTTTCATTCAAATTTTATCCGTGGTGCTTTACAACTGGCTTTTCTAGTTGTAAGCGTCTCTAAACTTGAGGTTAAAATACCTCCTTATTTCATTATTTTTGTCGCCCGTTTTGCTATGGAGGGAAGTGGACAATTAATATTTCCAACTCCTCCCTATCCTTCTATTTGATTAATTTCGTTGCGGGTTTAAGACAGATTAGTGTTCCCTGAGACTCGCCGAGCTTCAACGCTCGGTGTCATAAAATGCGTGCCACTGCTGATCCTGGCTTACAGGAGTTACAGTGGCGGGTATGAGGGCGGGATAGTCTCTATTGCAGTCGTACTGTAATACAACTACGCCACCGAGGCAGTCTTTTATACTGGTAAATTTCTCTAAACATTAACTCCAAACTAACGATAGTTCAAATGCAGCCCTGACATACGTAGGCTTAACATACACTCCCATTAACACCCTCTGAAGTATAAAAAACCGGCAGTCACAAATCATGTGAAACGAACGAGTGCCTACGACAGCAACTGGCCTCCATTTCAAGGTCACTTCGTTGCAGACTGCACAAATGACCCCGATATGTCAACCGATGACAAGCACAGCTTTATGCAAGACAATGTTGTTTAAAATATCATTGAATTAGAAAGAACTCCAATTTACAATTGAGTTTATTTAGCGTATGTGTTGACTTTTTAGGACATTGGATAAACTTCTTTTTTAATAATTATGAAAAAATCAGTGGCTTTTTTAGGGGGGAGGGGATGTATGAGGCAGCGATAGGTACCTTGCGCGATGTTCAACTGAGTTGCTGTTTTTAGTTTATCACTTATTATCTACTGGTGGTAGGTCTCTCATATGTAAGAGTCCGTCTGGGTGGGTACCAACGCAATGTCTATTTCTACCGCCAAGCAGCAGTGTGCATGCACTGTTGTGTTTCGGTTTGAAGGACATTGTAGCCCGTGTAACTACAGGACATAATGAGACTTAACATCTTATGTCTCAGGATGACGAGCGCAGTGGAATGCCACACAATACTTTGTAACTCAAGGTGCTGGATAGTGTTGCTACTGTTTATGGGTGGTCGTATCGCTTTCCATCAGGCGAAGGGCATGCTCGTTTCGTCATTCAAAGCCTAAATATATAAAAAAAAACACCCTGTTAACCAACGCATCTCAAGATCTCATCTTACTGACGAAATTGTTGAAATCGGGGATTTTTTGCTTCCAAACGGTGCGCCGACCCTGCTAAGGCGGCAATAGGAAAGTATTAACTCTCTCATTCTATACTCTACCTAGTCCCAACTTACCATCAAGTTCAGTGATCATTTTGCCGTTCAGAATATAATCTAAATTCAACCCCAATTCCTTATAATAAAAATAGTTTACCGCAATACTCCACTAACAAAGTGACTCAAAATGTCTTGTAACCCGATATTTACCCCCCAGCCTGAGTGCCTCCCTAATGAACATTGGCTGCACTTAGCTCTCTCATTTTACAGCAAACCACTCAGCGCTCTTGAGATAAATCTTTCAAGTTTTATAAGTACTTATCTCCGCCCCTATCGCTTGTCCGTGCTACTGTTTCGGGAAACGAATAATAGATGGAGGTGTCTTTGAATAATTCCGTTTTGTAACAAATCGTCTGGATTTCAGTTTGAAGGGTGAGAATGGACGATACTTTCTCTCAATACAGACCTGAGCCCTGAGGAGTATAGATACTGATTCTTAAGTTATTAAACGTTGCGAGTGCACTATGGTGTCATCATGTAATTTTTTTTTAATTTTGCGAAGGTGTAGGTAGAGTTTCATCTAGTACTTTTCGTCATGTTTATGTGAATTCTTTTACCAAAAACTACTTACTAGCTTGCAGTCCTACTTACTTGGTCGCCTACAGCAACTTACATTATTAACTTGTGTCTTAAAACTTTTTTTTTTTATGGCATTGAATGACGAAACGGGCATGCTTTTCGCCTGATGGTAAGTGATACGACCGCCCATAAACAGTACTAATACTATACAGCACCTTGAGTTACAAAGTACTGTGTGGCATTCCACTGCGCTCGTCATCCTGAGACACAAGATGTTAAGTCTCATTATGTCCAGTAGTTACACTGACTACAATGTCATTCAAACCGAAACACAACAGTGCATGCACACTGCTACTTGGCGGTAGAAAAAGACATTGCGGTGGTACCCACCCAGACGGACTCTTACATATGAGAGACCTACCACCAACTTGACAAAAACGCTCAGTCTAAACCATTTTTAGAAGCATTTTTTACGCGAGTTCCTGTACAACGTAGATGATTACTAATGAAATATGTAAAGAATTCATCCCCTAAAGCCTAAATTAGACGGAGCGAGTTTCTTGCGGCAAATTTATTGAGACAAGTCTCACCTGTCACGCGGGTAATAATTATACCGCTATTGTGTTCTGACAGTGCAATATTTTTATGTTCTTTCAAAAATACCACGTGCGAGGCAAGAAAATTGCTCCATCTAAATGTGTCTTAACGGCATTCAATAAAGTTTAATTTTAGATTCTATGTTAGTACGATGGTTGGATCTGTTAATAGTCTCTTCGACCTAGAAAATATGATTGTTCGTACTATTATTAGGGTGACCTTTGCAGCAAGGGTGAAGGGAGACCCGCTGCAGTATACTAGCAGCGGAATGAGTCAATCGGTGTTTCTTATTGCAGATTTACTAGCTGTTTTTCGTGGCTTTGGCCCAAAAAAACAAACACACATCACGACCTTATCTCCGAGGGGGTAGGCAGAGCTGCAGCTTTTTTTTATTGCAGTTAAATGACGAGACGTGCATGCCGCTCGTCTGATGGTAAGCTACGCTGTAGCTAGGCTGGCTACAGAGTCCTTCAAACCGAATCACAACAGTGCATACACACTGCTGCTTGGCGGTAGAAATAGACATTGTGGTGGTACCTATCTAGACAGCCCCTCGCATACGGGAGACCCACCACCAGTAAACTATACTGGCTCTACATTTCACCATATGTGTTTCGTCTCATTGTGTGATGGGGAGTGAGCCTATCGCCATATCGGATTATCATCTCGTGTTCTGATGCTCTCGATGCTCTGTATCAACGCCACTCCATATACAATCAGGTGCCGAGGAATCAGTTTGCCGCGTTCATATAATAAAAAACAGGATAACCTCCATAAAGTTTTAGAGAAAAAGCCTACCATCTGAGCGATATGCCTTGGCTATACTAATCCTTACTAGTAATATTATAAATGCGAAAGTAACTTTGTCTGTCTGTCGCTCTTTCATGCCAAAACTACTGAACTGATTTTAATGAAATTTGGTAGGTACACAGATAGTCTAGAGCCTGAGAAAGGACATAGGCTACTTTTTATCGCTGGAAAATATAAAGCCGGTCTTTTATCCCGGCAAAACTTTTTCACGTCGGCGGAGCCGCGGGCAAAAGCTATCATTAACCTTCCTGGCTTCGCCGTAGTCAGGTAAAAAGGAAAAGTTTGTGAGTTTGTAGGTTCGTAGGGCCTAACCTCTGGAATTAGTGAACCGTTAGTGCCCCTCTGGGCACCTCTGATCACTGCCTGGTTGGGACGTCAGTACCGTTCGCTTCACCTCCACGTCCTGTGCAGGTTAGGCGAAGGGTCTGGCATTACTCGTCGGCAGATTGGGATGGTATGCGGGAATATTTCGCATCCATCCCTTGGCGGCAGCGCTGCTTCGAGGGAAATGATCCTTCGGCGAGTGCCGACGCTATTGCTGGCGAGATCAGGTTAGGAATGGAATATTACATTCCTTCCTCTGAGGTCGCTAGTAAAGGCCGTGGACGCTCCTGGTTTAATCGCGCATGCGCCGATGCTGTTGGTGAAAAACAGGCGGCGTATCGCGCTTGGATCAGGGGTCGCGCAATGAAGGATCCCAATATAGATTCCCTCAAAGCAGCTTATAACCGTGCCGCCAAGGCCTGCAAGAAGGCCTACGTTAGATCGGATGCCCAGCGCATATGTGGGATTGGGCGTGCATTGGCCAGCCATCCGACGAGCAGCCGTGCTTATTGGAGTCTGGCCAAGGCCGTCCAGTCTAACTTCTGCCGCCCATCACTGCCACCGCTGAGGTGTCCAGATGGATCGCTGGCCCACAAGCCGCAGGAGAAAGCCACTCTACTGGCTAATCTCTTTGCGGCTAACTCCCAGCTCGAAGACTGTGGTTCTCAGCCGCTGCCGGCGCTGCCTGATTGCGGATTCACAATGCCTGATATTCGCATCAGGCAGTGTGACGTGCGGCGGGAGCTGCGGTCTCTCGATGTTCGGAAAGCCAGTGGTCCTGACGGTATACCGGCGGTGATATTGAGAGGTTGTGCAGCGGAGTTGTCTCCTGCACTGACACGCCTCTACCGTGCGTCCTACCTCTCAGGTATTGTGCCGGAATCTTGGAGGGAGGCCAATGTGCAACCGATCCCCAAAAAAGGTGATCGGTCAGACCCTACCAATTACCGCCCAATCGCTATAACCTCAGTGATATGCAAAGTCATGGAGCGGGTAATAAACACGCAATTGACCCGCTACCTGGAGGATCACTCGTTGATCGGTGACAGACAATACGGATTTCGTCGGAACCGATCAACGGGTGACCTTCTAGCGTACGTCATGCATCGCTGGGGGGAGGCGATTGACAGGCATGGCGAGGCTCTAGCTGTGAGCCTCGACATAGCTAAGGCTTTTGATAGGGTCTGGCACCGTGGTCTCCTTTCCAAGCTTCAGGCATACGGTTTGCCCGACAACTTGTGTGCGTGGATTTCTGGCTTTCTGCATGGGCGTAGAATGCGTGTCGTCGTTGATGGGCACGCTTCGAAGCTCATGACAGTAAATGCCGGTGTTCCACAGGGCTCGGTGCTGTCGCCCACCTTGTTTCTTCTGCATATCAATGACATGTTATCGCTTGGCAACATTCATTGTTATGCAGACGACAGCACGGTTCATGGGCGATACTGCTATGAGCCCCCTGGTTTGCGGGTGGACACTGTGAGGAGGCGCAATGATCTTGTCATTGGGCTCAACCGGACTCTGGACCTTATTTCTACATGGGGTTCCATGAACCTGGTTGAGTTCAATGCCAAGAAAACGCAGGTGTGTGCGTTCACGTGCAAAAGATCCCCGTTTTCTCCTCTCCCCAATCTTCAGGGTGTTCCACTCTCATTGCGGAATGACCTGAGTATCCTTGGTATGGATATCCGCTGTGATCTGAATCCAAGGAATCACATCGAAGGCGTAATATCTGCCACATCACGCAGGGTTGGAATCCTGAACAAGGTGCGTCGGTTCTTCACGCCCGGTCAAATCTACCGCTTGTATAAAGCACAGGTACGGCCGGGTATGGAATACTGTTCGCACCTCTGGGACGGTTCCGCCCAATACTTGCTCGATGCCTTGGATGGATTACAGCGGCGGGCCATCCGCATTGTGAATGATGCAGACGTGACGAGCAACTTGGAGTCGCTACAGTTGCGGAGAGATGTCGCTTCTCTAAGCGTGTTCTACCGTCTGTATCATGGTGAATGCTCTGAGGAATTGTTTAATCTGATCCCTTCCTCTCCTTTCCTCAGCAGAACCACACGTGCTGGCATGCGAAGCCACAGCTTGATGGTGAAAACCATCTCGGCCCGAACCAATAGGTTCGCTAAATCTTTTCTTTGCCGCACCATCAGGCTTTGGAATAGTTTGCCGGCGCACGTGTTCCCTCCTTCCTATAATCCTGGGTCCTTCCGCCGTAACGTGAAGAAGCAGCTTAGTAGGCCGGCATGATTGTGTCGAGTGGCATTAGATAACCATCTACTGCCATTCGATACTCTTTCTGGACGGCATCGCGCTTACCATCAGGCGAGGTGCAGTCACTTTGCCGTGCCCGGATAAAAAAAAAAAAAAAAAAAAAAAAAAAAAAAAAAAAAAAACTGAATATGAAAATTCATTCACTAATAGGAAGCTACAAAACCTCCTGAGTGCTGTATGCTACTTTTTATCTTGAATAAAAATGTATGCCGGAAAATCTTTTTTACTCGAGCGGAGCCGCGTGCAAATCATTTATAAAAAGTCGTTATAACTGTCTGTTTCCTTTACTGACAGGAGCTTTTATTCCAAGTCAAAATAAGCCAGAACGTTCTCTTTTCGTAAATAAAGTTTGTAAAACGATTTATTTCGGTTGAGTAACATTAAAATGCAATCAGGAAAATTAAAGTTTAATCTATCTGGTTGTTCATGGTAAACTCCTTGGCTTCCGTCCAGAACCATGGTTTCCGCCATGTATTCAAATATATAGAATCATTCTGTGATTTACAGACTAGTTTTAACCCTTGTTCCCATCGTGTTAGTCATTTGGCAAAATAATATAGGGTACAAACTTTCTGTAATATCTATTAGATCAATGATATGGTCAGTATTGGTTCAGTTATTTTGATGTTTATCCCGAGGTTTATGAAATATCAAACTAAGTTCTGGATTAACATAAAAGGCTTGATATTTTTTTTATGGCTTTGAATGACGAGACGAGCATGCCGTGCGCCTGATGGTAAGCGATAGGACCACCCATAAACAGTAGCAACACCATCCAGCACTTTGAGTTAGAAAGAAAGAAAGAAACATATTTATTTGTAACAAGCAAGATTACAAAATTATTCCATAACAAACTTAAATTAAATTTGCTCGTTACAAAAACGACCCCAACTCAGCATAAGCTGGTAAAAACCAGCGCTGATCTTCCGTTGGGCCGTTTTGTGATGTCACGGGCGCCAAAGGCATAAACATTGTATATTGTACCCTGTTAAACCCAGGATGACAATCCTGACAGGTCACGCTAATGATATTTAGGTACTTCAAAGTACTGTGTGGCATTCCACTGCGCTCGTCATCCTGAGACATAAGATGTTAAGTCTCACTATGTCCTGTAGTTACACTGGCTACAAAGTCCTTCAAACCGAAACACAACAGTGCATGCACACTGCTGCTTGGCGATAGAAATAGACATTGCGGTGGTACCCACCCAGACGGACTCTTACATATGAGAGACCTACCAACAGTCAAAATCCCTCAAGTCAGATTATACCCAGATAAATGAACAGTTCCATTTTCACGTGAACAACGCCACATGTAAAAGGTAGACTTAAATAAAAATATCACCGTTCAATTTATATTTTTGAAGCTGAAAAGTGACAATACGGTACAAAATGTTGCATATCTGAAGCAAAACGCGACAAGAATCCTACTAATATTATAAACGCGAAAGTTTATAAGTACTCGTAGTACTCTTAGTAGTACTCTTTCACGCAAATACTACTAAACGGATTTCTATGGAATTTGGCACACGGGTAGATCATATCCTGGATTAACACATAGGCTACTTTTATCCCGGGAAAACTCATTCTGTGAAATCAGCATCAAAATTGGTTCAAATATAAAGCAGATATTCATATCTATTTGAAATATTGTTATGAGCAAAAGTGGGGGCGTGGTGGGAATATGGCGCTACCTCTATCGCACGTACGCGGCGTTATGGCTGGTGACACTCGGTGACGTCACAGCCTGATATTAATTTTATTTGACACGTATCCCTTCCACCCAATTTCAAAGCTTCATAACCTACTTATTGTTGCACCAACCTCGAAAATTCTTTTTACGTTGGATTTTGGATAACGTCATACATTTTTGATAAATGTATTTAAAAAACGTAGTCAACTACCTTATTATATCTAATATTTCACAATATAGTACTCATAAAGTTATTCTTAAAATATACTTAATCCTTTCTTTTCCATTTCAAGTTGACAGAGAGATTAATATTAAAACACAGTTTTGGTTTTCAATCAACTAACTATTTATTTGGAGTGACAGCTACAAGAGCATACTTTCATAACAGTATCAACAGAGGGCGCTATTTATTGTTTTGACAATATATAATTTTGTTACATAATCATTGTATGTAATTATAACAATTAATAATACATTTCTTTCATTATAACTTTAAAATTGGAAAAAAAATCGTTATGACTTTCTTGAAGCACGAAGTGAAGATGTAATGGATTTCTTTTTTCAATGTTATCAATTCTATGATATTTTTTAAATGGAATCTATTTATTTACGCTCGTTGCCGCTGCGCCACATGTCTCACTACTGTACGACAAAAGATGAACTGTCGAGTGCCGCTATTTGCGGCGTGGCAGAGGTGCACTGGATGCCTAAGCGGTGTATATAATTATAATTATACATTAACTACTTATTCACTTATAGTAACTATTTTCTTCCTTTTCCCACTATTTCATTTATCTATTTATATTTATTCGTATATTACAATCAATCCGTGAGTCACTCCATTAAGTGAGGGTTCCAGTGGATAGCCAGCGCCAGGCACACCTTGCCTGGCATTTTATGCTGAACTGGATCCTTTTCGACAGTATCATGCGATGCACGTTGCCCACATGCCTTATGTAATATGTATGCCTTATGTATTCACTGGTGGTAGGTCTCTCATTATGTAAGAGGCCGTCTGGGTGGGTACCACCGCAATGTCTATTTCTACCGCCAAGCAGCAGTGTGCATGCATTGTTGTGTTTCGGTTTGAAGGACATTGTATCCAGTATAACTACTGGACATAATGAGACTTAACATCTTATATCTCAGAATGACGAGCGCAGTGGAATGCCACACAGTACTTTGTAAGTCAATGTGCTGGATGGTGTTGCTACTGTTTATGGGTGGTCGTATTGCTTACCATCAGGTGAACGGCATGCTCGTCTCGTCATTCAACGCAATAAAAAAAACAAAAAAGTATTACCTTTTTGTTAATTATTTGTGTGCTTACCAGTATATTGTGCGAATAAATGTTTCTTTCTTTCTTCTTTCTATTAGTAGACAATGATTCGTCGCCAATCGACACAATTATACCGGCCTGTTTGAACCGGATATACACAGCGTGATCCCGGAACGCGACACATTTACGTGGGCCACTATGGTTTTTTCACCTTGTGTACGACGATCACTATAGAATATTTCATAGTAGATTTTCATTATAACCATATAATTATTATGCAGCTACCTTCGCTTCAGCAACGGCTACCATTTAATGCTTGCATTTTGAAGAAGTGGTTTTTATACCGTCAAAAAGTGACCTTTTTGTTTTTTTTACCGCTTGAACGGAACTAGCGGTACATTACCCAGCAAAGCACGTAAAGCCGTTGGTCCTGCGCCTGATCTCTCTCCGGTCATGTTGGATTGCCGTCTCACCGGACTATGAGAGTGAAGGAATAGTGAGTGCACTTGTGTATTGCGCACACACTTGTGCACTATAATATCTCCTGCGCACCTGGCTGATCTCCGTTGAGATTGGCCTTCGTGGCCGAAATCGGCTAGGAAGGGATTATTATTATTATTACATTACCCATGTTTTATTATAATTTTAATTTTACTTTATATTTAATATTGTATGTATTGGTGTGCTTTGTGGATGTATGTAAGTAACAGTGTAGGCTACACCTGCTGTCATGCCTTCTACAAAAGAGCAGTGTATAGTGGTAGCTATCCGGGCGGATACCTATATCCTATCACACTCAAGCCTTTTGTCTCCAAAGGGGTAGGCAGAGGCGCAACTAGTGTACCCACTTTTTGCCGTGCCTATTCCGTCCCATGATGTGATAGGGGGCGATCCTATCGCCACATCGGGCATAAATTCCAGACCCTGCGCTGCTACTGATTAGAAAAACCAAATATCACTTTGCCCGGCCCGGAGATCGAACCCTAGACCCTTGCAGTCGTACCTTTATACAACTACGCCACCGAGGCAGGCATATCCTATCACCAGTAAATATAACAATATATCAAAAATCTAATGAAATTAAACCATTCAGCCCATCAAGCTTTGACGAATAACCTCTATTCAAGTAGCAATAACTACAAACGACTCGAATCGATCGAATACGATAGACAATGACATCTCGACTCTCGAGAATCGAGATGAACTGAAAATGCGCCGCTTAAAACTTACGATTCAATTATCGGCTATTTTATCCGACTACAATGAAGGTGAATTATATTTATCAATTTATTTATGGCTAGTAATACGTAATTGTAACTTGTTTTCTGTATAGTTTTAGAATTATGTTGGTATCAATGTATGTATCTACATGTAAAAACAATTTAAATGGTTAAAAATACTACTTACTCAAACGTTCAATTCATTGGCGAATACTTTTAGGCTTAACTTTAATTATATTTGTATCGTATAGCTGTATGTATAATATAAGCTGCTTGTTATTCCAAATAAAATAAAATAATAAAATAGAAAAGATTATGTGAGTAATTGTATCTGTGAATATACTGGATTCTCGTTTGACTCCGCCTGAGCAGATAGTAGATACTACTGATCTGTCTAATACTAAGGCAGTGTCTTTCAGCATTTTTGCATTTCGGTTCAAAGGATCCTAGGTAATGTAAATTGGATATAAAGAAACTTTATAACTAAGGATGTTGAGCAGTGACAGGCAGTACTTACTTCATAATTCTATATTCAGAGCGTTACTTTTTACCTGTGGATGAGATACTCTTGAAGGCTAACTTTCCTTTTAAACCTACAACGCAAAAAGAAGGGTGCTAGTTTTAGGTGTGTAGATTTTAACTGGTTGTCTGTGGCATCGTAGCTCCCATACTAGTGGACTGATTTTGATGCTTTTTATTTGTTTATAAGTTAATATGATCAAGATGGGTCTTAGCTCTAATTTACGAAGATCTATTCAGGCGTTTGAAGACTATAATTTGTAATTTTTTGGGGTCTGATTCATTTGAAGTTTAGTGTACTGTGATTCAATTTTATAATCAAACTAGCTTTTTCCTGTGGCTCCGCCCGTGTAAAAAAGGTTTTCCGGGATAAAAGTCCCGCTTTATATTTTCCCGAGATAAAAAGTAGCCTATGTGTTAATCCAGGACATGATCTACCCGTGTGCCAAATTTCATCAAAATTCGTTCACTAGTTTTTGCGTGAAACAGTAACAAACATACATCCATACATTCTTACAAACTTTCGCGTTATAATATTAGTAGGATGCATTATTAAAACTTCGCGCTATAAACAAACTCTATCATGTATCTTCTATATTCATGACGTAGATAAAAGTATATTCAGAGTTCGCTCTCCTCAAACAATATTAGCAATCCGTCGATGCAGCCGTAGATAAAAATCGTATTTATGAACCGAGCAATGTATGGAACAATACCGCTGTTCGTGTTAACCTCATAAAAAAAATGGTGGGAATATTGACTCCGTTTATTGCGAACACGGTTGTAACGCACGCCCTGTTATTACGTTTATATTATACGTAGGCTTTATTACAGTTTATAGGGAATTCTAGTTTTGATCCGATGTAAAGGTAGAAAGAATTATGTTACAGACGTTTATGCGTAATATTAGATACTTATTAGGTTCATGAGGAACGTTATAATACTAGCTTTTGCTCACGGTTCCACTTATGAAATTTATTTTTTGAATTAAAATTTCACGATGCTTTTACCAGGATTTTCTTGTATGCTGTAGGTCTGGGTCAGTACCATTGCATTATCTATTTCCGCAAGGCAGCATTGGGCTTGCACTGTTGTGTAGCCAGCGTAATTACTGGGAATTATATGGTATAACATTTTAAATGTCACAGTGTGACGAGCGCAGTGGAGTGCCATGCAGTGCGTAAATCAAAATTCTGTATGGTTGCTACTGTTTATGGGCGGTCGTATCGCTTACTATCAGGCGAGCGGCAAGCTTGTCTCGTCATTCAACTGGAATATAAAAGAAACATCAGTCAACACACATCGTCAGTCGACAATGTATCTGAAGCCCTTTCCACTAACCATCAGGTGCAGTGGGATCATTTTCCCGTGTTCGTATAAAAATATTATGCAGAGTATGGTAGATCCGTATGTAAATTTGCAATCAAATTCCAACGATTTTTGCGTTTACGTCTAACAAATATTTTACACAATCTATTTAACTATCATATTACTAAATATCATTAGGTATTACCATTTCAATCTTGAATCTTATCATTACTGAAAGAAGCCTATGTTAGATACTTAAATTAAATTTAATATAGTAGTTTCATAATTTATGGACTATAAAAGAATCTTTAGGGGAGGCCTATGTTCAGCAGTGGACATCATGTGGATGATGATCACGATGAAAAAAAGCTTTCCTCTTTATATTAGTATAATGGAAGTAAGATTTCTATTTTTTATACCACATTCATTATTTATTTATTTATTTAGTAATGCCCACGTAACGTACATTAACTCATGATTAGTGATTAGTTAACTTAACAACGTTCATAGTAGCCTTAAGCTAAATGCCGTTACAATACAAGGCGTACATGGCATGCATATAAACCACAACAACTTAGCAAAATTATACACAAAAAGTAAAAATTAATAGTGCGTGAATTAAATGCACACACATAATTGATACATTATTTTTACAATCTTAAGGATAACGAAAGGAAAAAAAAAAAAAAAAAAAAAAAAGGAAATCTAACTGAATTGAGTAAACGATATATTAATAACATTATTATGGTATGGAGGATTGTGAATGGTATTCTAAAATGGCGTTCCGAAATTTAATTTTACTTTGGAAAAATATGTCAATGTTACTAGATTTATGCAATGAATTATAATTTCTACATAGTCTGTTAACATTATAAGCGGGTTCACCGGTACACTCTGAACGTGGGAACAGTGAGCTGTTTTTAAGGCTGTGTATACCCCTAACTGCCATTCGCGTGATGCTTACATTATTCATGTTACATAAGCTTACCTCGTAGTCATTTATTTATGGATGGTAAACGTTTTACTATGTCATTACAAGAACCATTTTTAACACACGGAAATGAACGAATGCCCTCATTGCACCTCTGCCTATCAGCTCTATATCTTCGGGAATAAAGCCGTGATGTTTGTGTGTGTGTGTGTGTGTGTCTCTCTCTGTGTGTGTGTGTGTTTGTGTTTGTGTGTGTTTTTGTGTATGTGAGTTCTGTGTGATAAATGAACTGTAAAAGAATCCGCTAAAATAAAAGCCATAATAATTGCAAAAAACAAACGTCGTTAAAGTAAAAGCTATTAGAGTAAACTATAAACGTCACAAATTCCGAAAAGTAACAATAACTTTTACAGTGCTGACTGTTAGTGCTCATACGTTGAGTAGAAAATGGCTAGCTAAATTTTATGGTTCTAGAGCCTTCGATCCAAACGCTCCGTTGACTGTAATAGAACTATAGTATATAAAAAAATTAAATATTAATATAAATATATCTGATACCTACATGTCATCTGCTGCCTTTCGGAAATAGGGTCTTAAATAACTGAGGGTCCTTCAAACGGAGCGTGAAGAAGCAATTATGCAGGCCGGCATAATTGTGCCGACCGACCAGGGATGTTTATCTCTTGCCGGTCGACATTGTTTTGGGCTTCACTTCATTTACCATCAGGTGCAGTGGAGCCACTTTGTCAAGCCAGCGATAATTATTTTTTTTATCAAACTCAAACTCAAAATTTTCTTTATTCACATAGTCTTTCACAAGCTCTTTTGAATCGTCATTAATCTACCACCGCTTCGGAACGTGTTATTGCTGTGAAGAAGAAGCGTAATATAGTCTTGAGGCTAATGTAATTGTTTCTAGATCAGTTTTGCTTCTCCTGTGGGGTTCATGCAATACTTTTACCCATACATTTGCTGCTAAAAGGAGTTTAGTTTTGATCCATGCATAATCACAAACCACATGTCAACAAGATACAAAAAGTACGTATTTCCGAGTATGTTAAGAATTCAAAAGGCAGTTTAGAACCAGACAGAATTTATACATAATGCAGCCGACGAACATAAATACCACAATTTACGTATCACACCACCAGCGAAACTTCCGACAGGGCTAGTGATGGGACACTTGGGATTCAATCGAAATCGATAAACTTGCATTCGGCTCTGAGAAGCGAATTAGTAAGGATGCCGAATATTTTATTCTATCCAAATGTATGTCTCAGGATGACGAGCGCAGTGGAATGCCACACAGTACTTTGTAACTCAAGGTGCTGGATGGTGTTGCTACTGTTTATGGGTGGTCGTATCGCTTACCATCAGCCGAACGGCATGCTCGTCTCATCATTCAATGCCATAAAAAAAATGGCGAAATGTGGGTGTGATACACTTCTGCCTATCTGAAAAGGAAAACTGCGTGATGCTATGGATGTAGTCGGTAGTTTGAATCACGTTTTTTTTTATTACTTTGAATGACGAGACAAGTCAGTTATATAAATGTCACTTACCATGAATCTGTACGAACCAAAATAACATGAAAAGACACGATATCCAGTCAAAACTCCGTAAAGTAGATTAAGTCGGCACTTACAATTTCTAGGTCACGTATTCAACCGCTTTAAGTACGAGGCGCTAGTTTATGGCCCGTCAATATTTCAGTAACTGAAAAAGATACAATATGAAAACACTTCTTTATTCTGTGCGTGACAGGATCTATTTTAAATAAGGCTTTCATGAAAGATACACAGCGGCTTTTTTGGTTGAACGATTAAATATTAGAAACATTTAGGGCCTATTTCACAGCGTTCAAATAAATTTTATTCGACAGTTATATTAAACTGTTAAGTATTCATTTGCCTGCCATGACTGCCTGACGGTGGCGTAGTTGTATTACGGTACGACTGCAGTGCTAAGGTCTCGGGTTCGATCCCCGGGTCGGGCAAAGTGATATTGGATTTTTCTATTCAGTATCAGCTCGGAGTCTGGAATTTGTACCCGATATGGCGATAGGCTCGTCCCCTATCACATCATGGGTCGGAATACGCACGGCGAAAAGTGGGTGCACTAGTTGCGCCTCTGTCTACCCCGGGGTTACAAGGCGTGAGTATACGTATGCGTAGTATTCATTTGATTACCATTTATTTCGGAGCGTAGATTAGAGAGTAACTTTATTTATGGTAAGCTTAAACACAAGCAATTATTCGGGAATCTTAAAACAGGCCCTTATAACAGAAATTCTAGATATAGGGCCGATTTCACTGCTTCCTGATAAACGCTACTTGTCATATAAATTTATAAGCCGACTAAACACAAAAATCAGACTCTAATCTATGCTTCTAGAGAGTTCCTATTAGGGTGTGACATTTGTTCTCGGTTGACCCCAAATATCTATGTTCTACTACAAAATGTGTGGTTTTTAATATAGTGAAACGGCGGTAAGCTCATTAAATATAAGTATTATTTGCCTCGATGGCGTAGTTGTATTTCAGTGCGACTGCAGAGCTAAGGGCTCGGTTTCGATTCCCGGGTCGGGCAGAGTGATATTGGGGTTTTCTACTCAGCCTGGAGCCTGGAAATGTGCCCGGTAAATGGCAATAGGCCTGCCCCTATTACATGGCACCTAACATAGCTGGCGAAATGTGGGTGTGATACACCTCTGTCTACCAATGAAAGGGGAAAAAGGCGTGATGCTATCTATGTATGTACCATTTGTTAACAGTAAGGTTGCTCAGCTGATACGTCTGCATCCTGCAGCTCTAAACCACGTTTTCATTTTTTGAAATATATCTTTAATGTTTCTCAACCTCAGTGTAATTTACCTGGCTTCTTGAATATACTTGAATTTCCTTCTCCTTTGAAACAATCTTGAAGGAACTTCGATATACTAGTCGTCTTACCTTCTAGCATACATGAGCTTGAAATGCAATGCTGGTTGCATTATTATATACTGCCCACTGCTGAGCACGAGCCTCCTCTACTACGGACAGGGGTTAGGCCTTAGTCACGCTGGACTAGTGCGGGTTGGCAGACTTCACACACCCTCGAAATTCTTATAGAGAATTCTCAGGTATGTAGGTTTCCTCACGATGTTTTCCTTCACTGTTAAAACGAACGATAACTGATAAACAATACACACGTAACTTCGAAAAGACAGAGGTGTTTGCCTTGGTTCCCGAACCTGCGGACATTATGTCGGCAGACCGTTCCATTGACGAGCTTACATTGAACTAATTAATTAGTACTTAATATATTATTATGATTATCTTAGATTCAGCCCAGTCCAATATGCAGAATTTAGTATTTAAATTTCAATATAGTGTTGCTACTTGTTTGTCTGTTGATTTTGGCTATATGAGATGCTTATCATGCAAACTTGTTCTTTTCATGTTCCACTCAACTAAAACATTGTTTTAAAAAAAAATGTCTTGTCTCCGCATTGCTACCTGCCCTTAATCCTGACAACAGCTGTCGCTACAAATATGACAAAAACGACTGAGGGTTAACTGTGCCATTTTATCTACGGGTCACTTCGACCCCCGGATTCCACATTCTACATTCTCATACATAATTTATCCGCGAACCGCCATAAAATCCGTCGGTCACGCCACTTCTCTTGCAAAAACTTTCAACCGACTAGTGATGTGACGCTGTATCGATAATTATATCTTAAATATACGCAGCAAGATAATATGCGTTTGATTTATACTTTTTTTATCTGCATGGTATAAATCTTCTTTTCAAGCGTAATAGGCGTCCTATAGGAAAATATCAGAATCGGAAAAATGTTTTGATGGTTACCCTTAACGCCCAAATTTAAAGAAGTTATAAATAGTTATTAGTTAAATCGGTAAGACACTACGATGCCCCTATTTTTACTTACTTATTAGGGAATTTTACTTATTAGGGAATCCTGAAGAATATAGGTTTCCTAACGATGTTTTCCTTCACCGTTAAAGGTATACCGACAACCGATACACTAATATTTTTTATTGCTTAGAGCAGATAAATGTAATCACACTCTGCTATCCTCCAGAGACCGAGAATACTTCGCCGACTTTATCCTATATTGGTTCGGAGATTCAAGACTCGGCAGTTAATAATATTTTTATATCCATAAAGTGGAGTTCGGGAGAACGAAGTGTTTCATACTGCAAAGTAACTGTATTTTACCTAAAACTGGTGATGCCTTTCTCAGCCAAACTCCACCTCATCAAGATTAGTGTTTTCTGTGTATGTTTTAATTGTAGTTGAAGACGAGGCGAGCGTATCGCTCGCCTGATGGTAAATGATATGACCGCCCAACAGCAACACCATACAGACATTTGAAATACAAAGTACTGCGTAGCACTCCACTGCACTCGTCACCCTTAGACATAAGATATTTCTATACTACTTTTTAGCACGAATTAGATTCTAGGTCTACTTTCTTGAAAATTAGCCTTTCTTTTCAATTGGAAAATTGATATTTGGAACTAAACCCTGTCTTTTTATTTGTTTTATTTCGTTGTGGATTATAACAGGTAATCCCATGTAATGGCGGGAATTAAGGTATAGTCTCATTGTACACTTCTACGGGATAAACAGTACATAAACTTAAACATAAATACATGCACAGACTGCTTCGCTGGAGTAGTTGCATTGCGTGCGGGCCTCGACTTCCGTTTCGAGGTCTCGGGATGAGATCCTGGGTTAGGCAAAGGGTTGTTCTTCTCAGAATCAGTCCGTAGTCGGAAATTTGGCGATATAGCTCGCCCCCTATAACATCTGGGATGCAACACATGACAAAAAGTGGGATTCCTTGTTGCGCCTCTGCCTACTCCTATAGGCATTAAGGCGTGTGTGTATAAAAACATGCAGTGGTTTCTGCATTTATTTTTAGCAAACATTCATCTAAAACTTTAGCATAATAACAAGGACAATAAGAATCGGATTACATTAAACACAAACATCGGTGCCATAGTTCGGTGACATTCGAATTCGGCCTATCGTTTCTAAGTATTAATATTTAAGAGAATCCTCGTACATTGAACTAAGCGTGTAAAATTTTTATACGTATTGATTTTCATTCGTCCTTTCGTGGTCATTCTAGAATAGTTCGGAAGTTAGGAAGTTATTGATTCGGAGTTGTTTATTGGAAAGTTATTGCTTTTTTACGTCTTTTATTCACAAATGAAATACGGGGTCATTAAAATAACATTAATTAATATAATTATTACTATCACTATCCACTTTTAATTTGAAAGTATTGCTTTGAAGTACATCACATTGCGCTCGATATTAAGACATGAGATGTTAATGATACATCATTGTGCAATAATTACATTTGCTAAAACCCTTTGAAAAAGAAAGATAACACTGCTGCTTGTCGCTATAAATACACAAAACGATTATTGTTAGCCAAAAGAACTTCGCTTACGAAATAAATTTTTAAACAAGCAACACTATAGTTTCTTGTCTGTCCTTCTCAGGTGGAAACTGGTATCCCAACTAGTACGAAAAAATTACGGACTCTAAATAATTTTTAACTTTAACTAATAAATTTAAAAAAAAATGTATTTTATTTCATACTCAGTGAGTCCATAGTATGTTAGTAACTAATAAATAATTTCATCACATACCATTTAGCAAAAATAAATTTAATAAAACCTTGAGTTGTAAGTTTACCTACTACAAGCACAGTGTAACTTCATTCCATGAAAAATAAAGTGATTAAAACCCCTCCTAAAATAACCCATCCGCGCGTCATCGACACGAATACTTTATCGTCAATCGATATCTATATTCAGGAGCATCACTAATGACCTGAGTTCGTAAACTGCGCGGAACAAATTATCTTTTTAAATACCACAGATTTGCAGTTTCTTTTTATAGCTTGTTTGAATTTCTTGAATAAAAGGACCATGAATTAGGGATATCAAGCTATAGTTAGGCATTGAAAGTTTTAAACTATAACGGCCTTATTCATAGATAGTTTATAAACCTATTTTAGTTACCGAATGTTTTGTCTTCTTCAAACGAATTTTGAATTGAGTTTGAAGGAAGAAGACAAAACATTCTATGTATAATATAAGTCAGTCTGTTTATGCATAAGGTCGTAAGTAGATAGTCAAACTTTTATTAAGGGTGAATTAAAATGAAAGAACGTGTTGCCGATGTGAAGGCTACATTTTAATTAATCTTTGTTAATTGTTACACAAAATAAGTACAAGACAGTGTGTGGGCTTATTCTATAAACAAGACAGTGTGTGGGCTTATTCTATGAATTGACCGACAATGCGGACTCAGCGTCTCAATCCAGAACGCACGCTTCGGGACGTTGAATATTAACTAAGGATGGTTCGGGACGTAGCATAACTAGATGGTAGAGCGTCTGTCAACTTATTGTCGAGTAACATTATACTAGGTTAGCTTTCTCTGTCTACGTACTAGGTACTTGCTTCAGCAACTCAGTACCTGCCAGTATCATTGGAATTTATGAATGCTTTAGTCTTTATTCTGAGGTCAGGAATTTCAGCATTCTGTTGACAACCCTTAGGCTACATTAAAAATGATTTGTTGCTTCTAGAATAACGAGACAAACATCTATCATAACAAAACCACTGCAAACCAAAAAGTAATTTAAATTTATATTCGCTTAGTATATTTGGAGTCGGTGCCTAATTTAAATTGAACAATGTTTTCATATATTTGTTCGTATATTTCCTTAGCTTACATACATACATACGGATTGAATACAGAACCTCCTTTTTTGAAGTCGGTTAAAAAGACGTATTGCTACAAAATGGCTACTACACGTAGCAGATTATCATTAGGCCGGCAAAACTGTGCCGACCGTCTGAGGATGTATATTTCTCTTGTCGGTTGACATTTTCTTTGGGCTTCACTTTACATCAGATGTAGAGAAGCCATTTCGTCGTGCCAGGATAAAAAAATGATCTCATATAGGGAACATACACGAGCTATAGGTGGCAGCACCAAACCGACACGAGAGCCTCATGTGCATAAAAAAAGAAACTTTTCAGACCTTTAATTTATTTACATATATTCTTTAAATAACAATAATTATAAAACATGGCTTCCAAGTGATTATTATTGATACCCAGCGTAGCCAGAATATGTTTTTTTTAAATGGGAACCAGTTATTTGATTGTTATTGAAGCAAAATTATGAAGTTATCACAGATATACAACAATAGATTATCATCAAATTAAATGTTATTTTTCACTACTTTTAAAATTAATATTTTAAGTCAATGCCAAGTATTGATTTAGTAAAAGATTCAGATTGCGCCACTAGATGGCAGAGAGATAAAATCTCTTCTACTTCTTCTTCTTCAGCCTTTAGAAGTCCACTGCTGAACATAGGCCTCCCCCAAAGATTTCCAGACCAACCTGTCAGAAGCGGCCTGCATCCAGCGTGTTCCGTAAAATCTCGTTAACGCGTAATTATATTTTGAACAGTTTGACAGGCGATATGTCGAGCTAGCGTTTAGTCACGCCATGTAATTTTATAGGCCCAGTAACCTAGTTCTACCTGAAGTTTTGAAAACTAATTTGTTGTCACAATTTGTGCAGGTTTAATTACAGGGCATGATATTATCGGCCATTATGAAACGCTGTTTCATTGCGGTAGGCGTATGCATTACTTATGCATAGATAATATTATAGAGAGCGTGACTTGCTATCTAGCTGTAAGAGGCTATACAACACTTTGTCATCCTTTCTATGTGACGTTGTTGTAAAAGAAAAATATGTGCCATCAAGGAATTATGGTGGTAGCAAACTGAGCGCAAGTATACAACGCATTATGACATCTTAGGCGGTATAATAAATCAATCTCACATTTGAGTAAAATCTCAAGTAGACAGTTATTGATGCAAATTCAAATTCAAATCATTTATTAAGTAATTAGGCACATTTACACGTCATTTTTATATCATCTAAAGATTCTACCAGTGCTTTGGAAAAGCCCACTGACCTGAGAAGAAGCACCAAGAAACTCAGCGTAGGTCTTTAATTGTAATATTTTTTTTATATATATATTTTACAAATTGCATGTACCAATATAAATTCAATTTCAAAGATGGATATTAAATGCGAAAATTAACGGAGAGTACCTAAGTCAAATAACCAGCTACATGTTTAATTTTAAGTAAAAAATAGAGTCAACCATCAAACAGAGCAGACCAGTCCACGCGATGCTTCGAACTATTTAATAAACAAACTTAAGCTGTAATTTAAGAGCTTGTTCTCAGCTGAGTCAGCGCTGGTACATAAACAAAACTCAGCTGTCAAAATCATTGTCACCTACGATGTCACTTGAGCTGCTGTTAATGTGCGTTTATTAAATAGCGACTCTCTTAAGATGCTATCCTTAATTTGAGAGCGTCTCAGTTGACATCGCACTTCAGAGCGAAATTGAGTAGCATCCATTAATACGGCCCTAAGAGACCTATCACACTTGCGAATGGCCAGCAGTGTCATTGCGAAGCGTAGGCGCAGCGAATTCGCCAAGAATTAGCAGAGGCCGCGCAGCGAATACAGCTCGCAACACGTCTTAGACAGTTATTGACAGATTAGATTGCGAAGAGGAAACATTTCTGTTAGCTTTGTTCATTCGAAGATGCAGAATACGAACGTGAAAGCGACGGATTTCGGAGAATCCATTTTTAACGAATCGACTGGAAGAGAGCGACTACTATGTGTTATTTTACTAAAGGCGGAAATGTTTGTTCCTACATGCGAATATCAAGAGCTACATTTTCGAGTTGATTCTGATACAAAGATACGTCGTAAAGACACTCACTTATGATAACCAATTTCAATTGAATAATAGTTGTACGTTGTACGACAGTGTACAAATTTACACCAGGGAGCGAAGACGTTGCGCACCTGTGACGTTATAAAATAAAATAAAAATAAAATAAAATACTTTATTCATCACGTAGGCGAACATAGTTGCAGTTATGATAAGTCAAGATACATTAAATTGATTATATTCATAATTATTATTAATACCAATGGTCACTTATATAACTACCGACATTTTTATTGGGAGTAAATCTATGATGAGAAATAAACAAAAAAGCCAGCTCGGGCTGGCAGGAAAGAGGATATAAAAAAGAGATCATTTTATTAAAATCTTACTGGTGGTAGGTCTCTCATATGTAAGAGACCTTCTGGGTGGGTACCACCGTAATGTCTATTTCTACCGCCAAGCAGCAGTGTGCATGCATTGTTGTGTTTCGGTTTGAAGGACATTGTAGCCAGTGGAACTTCAGGCCATAGTGAGACTTAACATCTTATGTCTCAGGATGACGAGCGCAGTGGAATGCCACACAGTACTTTGAAACTCAAGGTGCTGGATGGTGTTGCTACTGTTTATGGGTGGTCGTATCGCTTACCATCAGGCGAACGGCATGCTCGGCTCGTCATTCAAAGCCATAAAAAAAAAAAAAAAATAATAAACCCGCAGGGGCGGCTTTGTGGCGAGCCGTCGGTGAGTGGCGACACCGCGTACCCCGATTCCGTGGGGGCTAAATGAGACCCCCTGACCCTTGGCTTGCCTTAAATGGCTGGCTAGGGGTGGAAATCGCAAGAGCTAAAACCTGAAGCTCCAGGGTGGAAGTGCTCAAGCTGCGTAATAGCGAGGAAACCCGCTCCGGGACGCGTTAGCGACCCGCGATGGTGAAATCGGTGCACACCTCTCGACACCCTTTAGCCACCCACACCGATGTTGCGTCCTTGGCATGCGCCGCTTTTGGGATGCCCATCTAGTGGGGGGCAAGTCACCGTCTGCCTTGATTACAAATGATTGAGACATTTTACTTGGCAGGCGTCCCGTTGTCTCAATCAATAGCCCAGCAACCAGTCCAGCTAGATCCCATCCATAGACCCGGTATAATTCCCATCTTCTCCGCAATAGTCCTTGCACCTTGCGGGCGCTGTCTTTGGCTGTATTTCCATAAGTACAGACAGAGAGAGTACCTACAAGGTGTACATACCCCAACTAGAGTAACGTATCTTAAAGGGGCCTCTACGTGTTGGATCCATATCCCCACGCAAGCCTTCCAAAAGGACCGGCCTTCGTGCCGTGATTTCCCGCAGGAAAGATACAACATAATAATAATAGTGGGAGGAACGCGTCGCGATCCTCACCGGTGAGGACACTACAGGCCCTAGCCTAGCTAACCTACCAGCCTTTCACTAGCTACCTAAGCTATGACGACCCGAAGAAGAAAGACAGAAAGAAACTCCGGGCTTACTTTTTTGTCATCAATTGTTCATTGTTTCTTTCTCTTTTTTTTTTTAATACTTTTGTGCTGTATACGGTCAGATTAGTTATATAAGCTAATGCACGCACATCACCGTTGAAATGAGATAAAATCCAAATGAAGGGATTTAGGGAATTTATCTGCGCGTCTACTGCGAATTCGCAGCCAGTTCGCTGCGTCTCCGTTCCGTTGTGAATTCACTTGCAATTCTCCAGTGTGATAAGAGCTGTAGAAACATATTGACACGCAAAGCTGTCACAAGTAAGATCCGTCAAGGGGAGGAGTTAGGTCCGCCCTGTGGTTTGGGGGCGATTGGAGAATTCCACCACGGTATCCCCTGCCTGTCGTAGGAGGCGACTAATAGGGGCCAGGGGGGGTCGGGGCGGTCGGCACGGGTGCTGTCCGCCGCAAGATAACATGTGTGCCCCCTACAAGAGGAGACGGGCTGAATTAAGCAGCACCGCGCAGGGGCGGTTGCGGACGACAACTTAGACACTTTTCGTCCGAGGAAGCCCGCAGCCGTCCCTAAATGCGCCAAAGAAGGGAAAAAAAAAAAAAAAAAAAAAAAAAAAAAAAAAGGGGAGGAGTTAGGTGTCGGGGGATGCGAGTATGACTAGTGTGTTCCTGGAAAACAAATCACTTGTTTACTAGATAAATGACAAGAGCGTCTGATGTCAATATGCGTTGCATATGTGGCGTATGTGGGCTCGGTTTGAATCTACCTGAACCTTCTTAACCTGAACTTGCTCATGTGACTACTCAGTTGTTGTCAGTTTTACTGGTGGTAGGTCTTTCATATTATGTAACAGTCCATCTGGGTGGGTACCACCGCAATGTCTATCTCTACCGCCAACCAGCAGTGTGCATGCACTGTTGTGTTTCGGTTTGATGGACATTGTAGCCAGTGTAACTACTGGACATAATGAGACTTAACATCTTATGTCTCAGGATGATGAGCGCAGTGGAATGCCACGCAGTACTTTGTAAGTCAAGGTGCTGGATGGTGTTGCTACTGTTTATGGGTGATCATATCGCTTACCATCAGGCAAACGGCAGGCTCGTCTCGTCATTCAAAGCAATAAAAAAAAAATTGAATATTAAAAAAAACAGGTTTAACGAATCCTAAGTATATGGAATTATTTATAAAGGAGGAGTAACGAACATTTACGTATCTTCAGAAAAATAATAATAACGGCACGTAGGTAAATAATATTTTTATTACATCACGTCTGGTACTAAGCAGTCATGAATACTAAGAAGGTGGTAATATACAAATTGCTAATTCCATATATTTCCTCGTAGGAATCGCATCGAGAGAACGGCTTCGAAACGATGGCGTGGCTCCGTGCGTCGGATCATCGCAGCTGCTGTTTGTGAGTAATTTAAACTCTACTCATGTTATGATCACCTGGTAATAGGTATTCACGCGTTAACTTATTTATTCAAATAAACTTCGTGTTGGATACAACAATGACAAATTCTGTTATGTCGCATTCTAAAAACAATTCATATTTTTATACTTAGTATAGCCATATATTCAGAGTCTACTTAATACACATCTATATTTATCATTCATGGTGCATTAGCAGAAAAAATCTAAGTTTATTTCAGAAAACCACGACAACAATTAACAAAACATTCACAATTTATTTACAACATAAATTTGTCAAAACACAATAACTGTCTCTACCCATAGCAAACTTTATCATGTGCAATATTTCATTGAATGAATTCAAGTTTTAGTTCGCAAGTTGTCTCTCAGTTCTTTAACAATGTTTTTGAACACGTGCCAGACGTAAAGCCAGACTCAGCTCTGTATGATGTATGGCTACACGCCTTTGTGTTTGCCAAGGAGACAGGTTTTGAAATATATTAAATTTATCATTTCATTTATAATTGGATTATTTTTTTAGACTTTCCATTGAGTTGAGAGATATAATGATTATCTATTTATCAATCGATTTTGCATCTGAATTTCATTCCACATTCCGTCAGGTGCAATTAAATCCATTATTATGCTGTGCCCCTCCTAATTTTCTAAGTAAATTGTACCAATGGTTGAACGAACTACAAGGAAAAAAATTATAAATCTGAGCAAAAGATATATTTGAAATTTGAAAAAGTAGCCATGATTTACTTTACATTTTTTTCTTCCCAAAACCTACGCAATATTTGGCGTTATACCCTAGGACGCAGCATAAGGCCAAATATTCGCTTAACATTGCCACTAGAAATATCAACAGGGTTCTCGTGATTCCAGATAATTTATCCTGCTTCACACACGGCTGCAGCACCGGCTGGGTGTCTGGTGTACTTGGGAACGAGGCGCTGACCGGTGGCGCCTGGCTCGCGGCTCTACCTTGCCTCGTCGCCTTGCCAGCAGCCCCGTTCTTCGCGGTCCTTGCCGATGCTAGAGGGAGAAAGGCTGGCGCGTTTTGTATTTGCATCAGTTTTATTGTAAGTATATCGAAGACACGAGCCGTAAGTTTAGGTTAAAGGTGATGTTTTAACCCAGGTTAATATTTTTTCGGGTTAGGTTTAAACCTCTACTATAAGTGTTGACAATCGGGTCATAATATAGGGTAACGTAAGGTCCATTTTTACATCACACCCCTCTATTATTCATTTGAAAATCAATTACTCAACCTATCGCCGTCTACTATAGAACATGGGTATCCCCAAGTTAACATTAACCATGAATAACCAACCCCCCCCCCCCCCCCCAGCCCCCTTCCCTAATAAAAGTTAAAATTTGTAAAATGTTTTATTTTACGCATTTTGACGCTCCCCACCATGCTTCGACACTACTTCTAACTAATGGGTCCCTGGTCGGAATCATACATTAAAGTCTGCCTCTGCTAGGCCTGCGTGGTGGGTAAATAGGGGAAGTATGGCCCTCTCAGTACTAGGGGCAGTCGTATATTATAATACAGGGCTGGTGATATTATTACTATATTTATAATGTGTTTTGTTATATTATTATCGGCACACGTCTGACTTTTAGAATTTTTTTTCGTATATTTTTTATCAATAATTATCGTTTATTTTAATGGTGAAAGTATTACTCGAAAGGAAACCAACACCTACCTAAGAATTTTCCATAACAATTCTACTTTTGAATATTCTACGCTAATTAATGTTGTTTTATTACTATTTACTGCGAAAACTACGCGTCCAGAACCAACTGTAAAGTCTTCAAAACTGAATAAATTATAGTACTTAATGCAAACTTTGTATGGTGTTTTGATTGCTTGCCGGCATCTGCTACTAATTGAGCGATCTTCTGCCTCATAGCAGCGCCGGCCATCTTGAATTTAGTAATAAGCTCTTTTTGGTTATTTTAACGAATACCTAAAAACCTTTTATACTTTTAGCCGCTATAGTCTTAAAAACTAGGCAATATAAAAAGTATGTTGCGGCAATTCCACATTTTAATGTCAAAAGGGCAGGTGCAAGGCAAAGGACTAATCAATGCTTTGACGAATTACTCTTTCATCGTTACAGAAAATAATATTAGAAAAAAGGGGATAAGAAAATGAAAAACAAATCATAAGTAAAAAGTTTATTATTTAATAAATATCATCCCATAAATGACACTTTGTAGTTTACATATTTCATCACTTTCATCATTATCATAAAAACCTTTGGAAGTCCACATAGGCCTCCCCCAAAAATTTAAGAGCAACCTGTTACGAGCGGTCTGAGAACAAAAAGTTCCTGCTACCTTTATCAGATCATAGTTTAGTTTTCACACTTATAAAACAAAAAAACATTCTTCCTCCTTTCCAGTTAAGTTGGTCTCTAGCAGCATGGTGTGGCCCGCGAGGAGTGTGGGCTGCCAGGGTCGCAGCAGGCGCAGGAGGTGCCGGAGCGCTCGCTCTCGCGCCGCTCTACTGCGCGGAGATCGCGCCAAGGACCAGGGGGCTTGCTGCCATGCCGGCGCTAGCTTGCAGGTATTTTGTGGTAACCAGTTTAGAAGATACGTCAATAATAAAGACAACACTATAAGAAGCTAAAAAAATATTTCTGGCTTACACAAGGAAGACTTGAAATATCAGCCCAAAGAATTTGATTTATATTTGAACATGAGCATGACATGGATGGATGGGAATGAGGTGTACTTCTAAGAAGATGGTCCGTAGGTTTGAACCCAAGGCACGCCTGACTTTCCAGTAAGGTTTGTATTTAATAATTATCGCTTGCCTTAATGTTGTAGAAAAACATCGTAAGAATTTTGAGGGTATGTCTAAAAAGGGTAAATCTGCCATCAGGTTGGCGTCATCATTGACTGGCGTTATAAACTTTAGTGATTCTTAGGTCTTAGCTTAAACACTTTTAAGCCATAGAAGAGGCCTATGCTTAGCAGTGAGTCAATTAATTAGGCATGATAAGAATTAGAAGAAAAATCTCTTTCTGATGAAGCATTGTTTATTTCTCCTAGTTGCGGCATCCTATTCGCGTATGCAGCAGGGGGCGCGTTGTCAGCCCACGCGTTATCGCTGTCGATGGCGGTCGCGCCGATGGTGCTGCTGGTCTCCCTGATCTGGCTGCCGGAGACACCTTCGTTCCTCATCAGCGTAGGAAGAATACAGGTGTGTGATTAATAACGTAGAATTGATTGTATTTCATAGCACCGGTGAAATTTTCAGATAAGACCAAGAAAAGATGTTAGCAAATAGGTGGGTTTTAACAAAATTAGCTGGGGATCAGGTCTCCCTATAGTGGGGTGACGACAGGTACCAATTGTAAAAACTTTTCTGCAACATGCATTCTATGGATTTAAAAGTATTAACAATTCTAGTAAAAATGCCGATGTTTCTAGAAACTCATTACTAAAATCATAATACATATAAACTTCTATACCTCTTCAAACTTCCAGGACGCAGCAAAAATAATCTGCTGGTTCGACGGCTCGGACTTCCGAGAGGACCTCACTGATGTGATAGAGCAGCAGGAGGTCAGGATCCGAACCTCAGACTGCTACGCGAGTAGGCGAGAAGCTATGCGGAGGCAAGACTCGGATACCTTCCAACCCATGCTCAAGAGGAGCAGTGGACTCGACTCCGCATCGGAGAAGAAGGCTGAGCAGTCGGCTTGCAGAGAACTTTGTAAGTTTATATCGGATTCACTATAGCTTTTCTAGTAACTTATAGTTACTAGTAAAGCTTATCTCCCACTGAATATAAAATCTAATACTTACCTAATGAATAGGCTATGTCATGGAGTTAGAAATACGCTATTCATATATGAAAATGCATAATGGAGTTTTATTCTGGATAAGAGTCAACGCGGGCGGAGCCGTGATCAAAAGCTAGCATCTGATAAGGCAAAATAGTCTTGATATAGTTCGAGAAGGGATTGATGGTAGGTGGATGGTGGTGGCGTAGTTGTATTACGGTACGACTGCAATGCTGAGGTCTTGGGTTCGATCCCCGGGTCAGGCAAAGTGATATTGGGTTTTTCTATTCAGTATCAGCCCGGAGTCTGGAATTTGTGTCCGATATGGCGATAGGCTCGCCCCCTATCACATCATGGGACGGAATAAAAATGGCGAAAAGTGGGTGCATTAGTTGCGCCTCTGCCTACCCCTTCGGGGATAAAAGGCTTGAGTATGCGTATGCGTTTTCGTCCTAACGGTGCGATATGTGTGTTCTAGTCCGCCACCGCCGCTCCCGGCGCGCCCTGTTCTCGTGCTGCGTGGTGCTGTGCGCGGCGGCGGGCAGCGGCGCGGGCGCGGTCAACAGCTTCGCGGCCGCTGTGCTGCGGCACTCGGCACATAACGTCCCGCACCTCAACATGACCGCTTACAACTTTACTATTTATAATGGGTGATTGGTCCTACTTTCTTTAGTCTAAAGAGTTTCACAGACACGTTGTTGTTGTTTCCGAGAAAAACTACACTACTTTGATTAATTATATACCTAGATGGACACTGAACGTTTCAAACGCGTCGAAAAAAATAGAGGCGAACAGTTGCCCGCTAAATGAGTTCGAGTGAATTATTTTTGTTGTTTTTCACGGATATAATTATCTCCCCGTTTTAATAGAAACCATGTTATAACTGGTATCATTATGCGCGCACTCAAGGATACGCAGAGTGATGCAGCGATAGCGTATGACACAGCTGTCACGCTACTAGCTTAAGAAAAGTTGGCCTGTTTGTTTTAGTTTCATTGTAGGGCGTCACTCTATCTAGGTATATAATTAAATAAAGCTACCTTACTAAGAAACTAACAGTAGTTTTCACAACTTCAGTGACTGTGAGTTTAAAGAAAAAGAGAACAGTAATTTGTTTTTTTTTTATTAATTTATTCTTGTCCATGGATACAAGTATTTCAGACGCATACTTGGTTGTTGTTTTTTTTTAATCTTCAGTAGCATGTCACCGTAAAGCAATTGCTACCTTACCAAAACTTTATGGAGGAGTTTCGGCGGCAACAAAAAACACTAGATTAGCAGTTATTTCAATTCACTTCATGGGAGTTTTGGCGGGAACTTGGAAGTGTCATGAGGTGCTCTTGTTTTAATTCATTATTTTGGTGATATTTAGTGTTATATTGCATAATTATGGTGGTATATTATCCAATATAGTTCTATTAAAGAGCTCAAATGATATATATCATAGTAGTGAAAGGAAACGCCTAAATGCCCATTAGTAAATGCCTTATCAATAAATAAATTTTAAGTTTGGATCTTAACAAACTCCCTACACTGTTTTATTTCGGATTAGTCGTCATCAAAATCTTATTTAGAATATAGTAGAACGCACTAGATGCAGATGAGGTTAGTTCGAGTTCTAAAAATGTTAACGATACCTCATGTAAAACGTTGAAACCGCATGGGTTAGCAATAATTACTATTCGTTGCAGAACTCTTCCGAGACCTTTGTTCGAAACATCAGAAGCGGGATCCATTCTCTGCGGCACGGCGCTTGTATTGGGAGCCGCTGTGGCAACAGTTACTGTGGACAAGCTTGGTAGGAAGGTAAAAAAAATCATAATTACTCGAAACAATGAATATTCAATCCAATAAGAGTATCCGTTGATTATTTTACCTTCCAGATGCTTCTCCTCTGGTCATGTTCGGGCATAACCTGCTGCCTCGCCGTATTAGGAGTTTACTGTGACCCTCAACTACGTATGTACTCCTGGTACACGCACCGTCTGTGGCCGTATAGAATCAACTTAAAAGACAAGACCCAATTAAATACAACTGCCGACCAGTTCGGAAACCTGACGAAGGATTTGATTAATGTTTCAAGACCTTGGAGAGTTGAGAATGAGACCTTGGTGGATTGGTCTCCGAAGGTCCAGAACGGAACGGAGGAGCAGTCGATGTGGGCTCCCGTGGTATTGCTATCGACTGTTCTCTTCTTGTATAATATCGGCTTGGGATCAGTGCCTTACGTGTTGATATCGGAGATGTTTTCTATCAATGTAAGTATTTACCTCAGTAATTATTGGATATCATAATATTATGCACAATTATTTAGAATTAATTTTTATAGTTACAATCTGCCGAGATATTGAAACCCCCTTATATATGACCGCGCCTAATATTAAGCGTAGTAGATGTCAAGAAAAATATCCATTGAAAATAAATTACTGTAAGAAGGAAATGAACGATTTGCCAGTTTTACTTTTCAGTGTAAAATACTTTTATCATTCATCAGATGCCTCGATGACAAGTGGGTTTATAGATTTTGAAATCGTAATATTTATTTTAATAGTTTCTTTACATCATATTTTATTTCCTGCCTAATTCTGCATCGGGTACTCTTAAATAGTCAATACAGTTCTTCAACTTTTAGTAATGTTAGCTTTAAATTTAATGGAAGTTCATAGACCAAAGTAAATTAAAATCTTTCATTTACAAATTCATCTACACCTCTACTACTCTCAATACAGGTCAGGAGTCTAGCATCAAGTCTCCTCATATCCTGGATGTGGCTGAGTAGCTTCATCCTCCTTCGCTACTACGGCACCATGGCCGTCTCCCTAGGCCTCCACGGCACCTACTACATCTGCGCCACCATCACATTCCTCGGCTCTCTGTACATCTTCTTCGTGATACCAGAGACTAAAGGAAAGTCTCAAGAACAAATCCAAGAAGCGCTTGACGGACCACTCTTGGTTCTAGGAAGAAAGAACGAACAGCGATGACAAAGACTGTCAGGTATCATAATGGTGTTCACTTTGATATAGTGTGGATTGACCAAGCAAGTCCCGTATTCACAAAAGTTACCAGCAATATTATGATAATAGGTCTGTTTCTCAGTGCATACGGCATGAAAGCCTTCGCAGTGCGTAGGCATAGGGGCGCTGTGATTGGTTAATATTGAAATACAACTACTTCAGCTGGCTTTCTGGCAAACAAAGCCAAAGAAAACTATGAAATTGCCGACACTATGCGTTCAGGCGCACTGGGCGTCCGCAAAGAATTGGTTGTGAATACGGGTGTAAAAGAAGCCAAAGTAGTTATACAGATGGCGACTGCCGTTGTAGATTTTTAAATGTAGAATGAATGATACGAGGATAAAAAGAAACTACAAAATATAGTCACCTGGGAAAAGTTTATTGCTAAACTACGGAATTTATTTTTGAAATGTTTAATTGTAATAGAAATGTTTTGTAACATCGATTATAACACAGCCCACAGGAGTATAATAAGATGATGAAGTCATTCTATAGTGTAAAAGAACCTATAAGAGTTAATTCAGTCTTTGATGACGTAATCAACGCAAACGCTCAAGATCTGAAATCAATAAAGATTCCAATCGTTATCTTCGGATCGAACGCGAAAAGTTTTTTGAGCCGTGGTTAGGTTACTCCTCGGTGTTATTTAGCTGGACGCGCTCGCAGAGCCAGACTGCCTCAGTGGCGTAGTTTTGCGGTACGACTGCAAAGCTGAGGTCTCGGGTTCGATCCCCGGGTTGGGCAAAGTGATATTGGGGTTTTATACTCAGTATCAGCTCGGAGTCTAGAATTTGTGCTGGATACGGCGATAGGCTCGCCCCTATCACATCATGGGACGGAATACGCACGGCGAAAAGTGGGTGCACTAGTTACGCTTCAGCCTACCCCTTCGGGAATGAAGGGCGCGGGTGTGTGTGTGTATGCACTCGCAGAGGTTCGAGTGCGCCAGGAGTGAGGCTCTGCGAGCACGTCCAGCTTAATAAGACCCCAACAATAAGATAACCGCGGTTGAAAAAACGGGGCCAAAGGTCCAATTTCACAGGTTTCAAGTAAGTTTTATTTGAGTTATCATATTAAACACCTAATGTAGTTACTACTCTTTTTATTACCATTTATTTGGGAACATAGATTAGAGAGTGACTTTCATATTTGGTCGGGGTTTTTTAATACATTAATGTTGGTCGGCTATTTATTATGTGACGAGCAGCATAATCAGCAAGCGATGAACTCAGCTTTATTAAGAATAAAGTTTGTTTATCATTCGTACCGCTAAGTGACATTGATTGGTATATTTTGGGGATAGAAGATAACCATTGAAACCTTTTATAAAATTCGGGCGATAGCCGGATTTATGTCATACTAACCTTTATAAAACACAGTTATTTATAAATTGAAATATATTTTGCCCAAATAAGCGTAATGACAACAAGCAAAAAAATAAATCATATCATTCTCTTGATAAAGTAATTATAACTTATTTAGTCATGCTATGTAATAATGTATGCTATATGTTACCAAGTGTAGGCAGAGAGGCAATAACAGGTAGGGGACCTGAGTTGTCCAAATATTACATCAAAATACAAGTTGCTAAGTATGGAATGAAATGCTCAAGGCCGTTTCCTCGAGGGAGGCCATTAACTCGTCGATATAAAACAAATATTTTTGAAACACACACAGTTCACAACACAAAGAATCATGTAAATGTATTGTAGCCTATAGTTTCTATGAAAGCTCAACCTGTGGCCAAAAGCTTTCAGACCGAAAGCGTCTGTCAAATGACGACACTGATAACTTAAAATATCGTCAAAGCATTAAGCCAGGAAAATAAAAGAGCTCAAGTACATAATATGTTTAAGTATTAATTTCTTGTTTAAGTGTCGTTTGAACTTTAAGTCCATTTATTACATCTTTCAGACTTGAAGGTTTGGAAATCTGGTAAGCAACCAAAACCCCTTAATTATGAGATTCAGTCAGAATTTTTCCCAGCAGTAATTATTTACATGGGAATTAAATTTCCAAAAAATTTAAATAACTGACAAAATATTAACAATAAAAACCTCTTCTATAAATTTACTTATATGTACGAAGAAAATTTTCTTAAAGGGGCCATGGGCCCCAGAATAATCCTCTAGATTTGCGCCTGCCCCAAGTTAAAAGATAATAAGAATATAGTGCTAAAGCAGTGAATTGCCCAATCATTTTCTTGTCTTCAATTTCTACCCAAATCACAAAAGGAAAGCTTCAAAAACCCTAATAGGATTAGTTAAAAAATATTTACCCAAAATGCAGTTTGTATGACAAATATTTTGTTACGGATTTTTATGGACTCAAAGGATTTGCCTTAGTTTAGGATGTTGTATTCAAAGTATTATAAAATAATTAGGATAGTTTAAATGTGTCTAAACCAGATGCGGATCTATGACTAAAAACGAAAAGTTTTGAAAATAAATTGGAACTAAAAATTCTAACAAATTGTTTATGTCCTACAATTGTCTAGCAATAAAATATCGAATACTATGGAGGGTTAGAGTCCCCATTACTTCGTCCTAGATCCGCACCTGAACGAATTTTTTAGAAATGCGTTTCTGAGACAAGTATGTATGTAAGTGTTTAACGGATGTCACATTATTCGGGAATTGATGATTATCGCACTAAGGATAGGATAAGTTGTGTTTTGCCAAATGTTCACGTTCTAAGAACAAGATTGACGAGACGGTGAGATGAGACAAGATAATATTTGAAACACATTTACGATCTCATGCTTTTTTTTAAACTAATTTCCAATAACAATGCTGAATGCACTGTTCGCAGAATTTATAAAACGCTAGTGTAAAATGATAACTGAAAGAGATAACAGCTGGGGATAGCAGTTATATAAACTATCCGATTATAAAGTCAATCAGATTTTCAAGAAACTGATCAACTGTACAATCAGTTTCTTTTAAAAGTTGCATAAATGCGAACTTATTACTAGCGACATTATCTACCAATCAACTTTAGAATAGTTAAAACATACCCTCTAAATTCACGGGGGCTCAGCGTCGCAAAACATCTTGAGTCCCGCCCAACCTTTAGAACAGGCTAAATTCTAAATTAAATCCTTCGTGAATGGGGTCCGGAGTCCCAAAACATATTTCCAAATCCCGCCCATTATCTTGTCTCGTCTCTTTCAGACTAAAGTAACGGACACATCCCATGACATATTTATTAAACTATTTTTTGGTCGGCCACTGTTACCCTAGCAAGTAATACAGATGCAATATATTTATATAACATTTATAATAATAAGGATTTGGGGAACATTTTCGATAAATTGTATCCGCCAAATTTTCCAATAATTAAAATAAAGCAGCATTCAAGAATGTAAATTTCTGTCATAAAGAATGTTCAGAATCGGCAAATTACTTAAAAAAGATTTGAGCATTAAAAACATGCTGTCTCATGTTAGTACATAAATACACTACTCGGCAGTAAAGATACGTCGAGTTATAGATAGAAATATATCTGGCAGTGACACGCCAGATATATTTCTGATCACACTCAAAAAGAGATAAGAAGCCTCCATTAATTACATTAGAAGATTTTGACGGTTTTTTGACACCGTTACACGACACGATTCCGTTTCGTTTTATTGGGATTGATTGAGAGACATAGCGCGAAGGAAACCAGACAACTTGGAGAAGTCGGTGCTCACCGGTAAGCTCGAAGGCAAGCGACCAAGAGGGCGTAGACTGACGCGCTGGTCAGACCAGGTCGCCAACTCCCTAAATATGCCAATGAGCGTAGCGATGCACCAAGCCGAAAATCGCGCCTCGTGGAGAAGACTGCTGAATGACTTTGGACGGGATCACGATCCTCAGTAATGAGGGGCCGACTGAAGAGAGAACTAACACGTGACTGACGTATTGGTCTCTCGATCAATCACAAACATCAAAATTAAACGACATCGAGTAACCAGGTGCGTTTTTAGCACATTCTGCTTTGTCTAGCATAATCTGCCACTTACATACATTTTGAATTATCTTTTTTTTTTTTTTTTTTTTTTTTTTTTTTATTGCATTTAATGACGAGACGAGCATGCCGTTCGCCTGATGGTAAGCGATACGACCACCCATAAACAGTAGCAACACCATCCAGCACCTTGACTAACAAAGTACTGTGTGGCATTCCACTGCGCTCGTCACCCTGAGACATAAGATGTTAAGTCTCATTATGTCCAGTAGTTATACTGGCTACAATGTCCTTCAAACCGAAACACAACAGTGCATGCACACTGTTGCTTGGCGGTAGAAATCTTTCTATAGCTCTACATTTACTGCCGAGTACTTTAATATATATAACATACTATATACATGGAATTGACGAGTTATCGTGAATGTTTCCCAGACACGCATGAATCAATTATCCCGCACAAACGTACAAAAGGTTAGAATAGTCAGGTTTGAGCCAAATATTAACGTTGATATTGTATTTACTGGAATGTTGGTAAATTGGGATCCATGTTTTGTATGGATTAATAAACAGCTTTAAATGTCTTGTGGTTTTTCAATTTACCCCTTTTTAAGAAATTTTGTCGACAGGAGACTCGGTGGCGTTGTATTTCGGACGACTAGCGCGCTGAGCTGGTTCGAATCCGGGTCTAGCAGCTATTGAGTTCTTCGATTCAGTATCAGAGAGGAGAATTTGTGCCCGACATGGACATAGGCCCGCCTCATATCATATCATGGGATGGTATATACAAAGCAAATAGTAGGTACAATAGTTGCGCATCTACCTAACCCTTCGAGCATAAAGGCATGAGGTGTGTTTCTTTTGTAATAAGGTAACATCTAATTCAGACGATACATAAAAGGTATTGATGCCATTAAAAAAAATGTGGTAAATAAAACCTAATTTAATCAAAAACAATAAACACAATAATCGAGAGAATTATAAAATTAATAAGCCTAATATCTATACAATGATATTTACTTAAAAAATGAAAACAAATCACATTATATACAGAATTATAAAAAAAATCACGTAGTCCACTGTGAAACTATAAGGAGTCGCACAGAAGCAGCCCCTGTTAATCTTCTCCCCTTCTTATATTTCGCACCATTCTCAGTTCTAAAACCCTTACTTCTTTTTATATTTTTCTTCTTCTACTACCTTCCTCTTAAATGTGAAGTCACCGCGACATTGTTTTTCAAGCTATTTTATAAAGGCGGTGCCAACTATGAGGATAAAGACGATTCACACTTATATCAATATAAAGCCTCATTCATACCAAAATACATAGTATTAAAGGACATGTCCAAAAACGGGCTTAACATTCTTCTTATTGCTCAAATTCTAACCAAGATACTTTAATTTGGATAGTATTCCCAAAAACTAGGACTTTGCAATAAACAGTATAATTTTAAAGTCCTCCGATTTTGAGATTCATGTAAGTTTATTTTTCTTAAAAACTATACTTCAAATGAACGTTTTTAAAAAAGTAAGTTATAAATGGAGGGGTCTAAAAATATTTTTTTAATGGATCCATGGTCCATATTTCTGCCCCTTTAATTTTTTTTATGATACATATATCATAAAAAAAATGAAAGGGGCAGAAATGCCCCATAGGGCAAACGAGCATACGGTTCACCTGATGGTAAGTGATCACCGCCGGCCATGAACATCTGCAATACCAGGGGGCACAGAGATGCGTTGCCGGCCTTTTAGGTGGGAATACGCTCTTTTTTTGAAGGTCGCCAGGTCGTATCTGTCCGGAAATGCTGCTGGCGGCAAATGGTTCCATAGTTTAGTAGTACGTGGCAAAAAATGTCGGCTAAAACGTACAATGATGGATTGCCAACCTCCGAGGTGATGTGGATGGAGTTTGGAGTTCTGCCGCGATGTACGGTGATGGAACTCAGCAGCAGGGATAAGTCCGAACAATTCTTCAGAGCACTCCCCGTGGTAAATGCGATAGAGAATGCAGAGCGATGCCACATCGCTACGCAAAGCCAAAGGAAAATAAAGGAAAATATATTCATAAAGTTTGAGCCTGGTTAGATTTTGAGGCCCAGCACCCATACAAAAAGCGGACATCTCCTTTACATAAATACTACCAGTAATATTCTACAGTCATAAACATTCATTCTCTAAAATCTTGCATTTATAATCAGATTCGATTATTTGAAAGCAATAATATATCTTTCAATGATACCACCAATTTACCCTTTATCTACTAAATTACAATCACAATTTCAAATTACCCTGAAGTATGTCGTCATACAACTTCTGCGTCAAAGGAACGAAGTCCCAAGTCTTCTGGTCTAAGAAATATATAGGATCTTTATGAAGGTTCAGGTTATACCCTGCTTCCATTAACTCCTTCTTTTTCAGCTTAAATGTGGCTGTGAGGGGGGTTTCTGGGAGGATGCGGAGGAATAAAGGCCTGGCGTACACTGGGAGAGAAGATTTGAGACCTTTTGCCAGTGCTGTAAGGTCTAGTTTGTTTTCTGGGTCTGCGATCGCCGCCATACCTGCTTTTCCTTCTGTGTGGGGTACCTACAAAAAAGATAATAGGTATCATTCAACTGCGAATTAACTTTTTAAAGTTACGTTAAGCTTAGGACTGCCTTGGTAGCATTACTGTATTACGGTACGACTGCAATGCTGAGGTCTCGGGTACAGTCTCCGGGTCGGGCCAAAGTGATATTGAGTTTTTCTATTCAGTACCAGCCCGGAATCTAGAATTTGTGCCCGATATGGCGATAGGCTCGCCCCCTATAATATTATGGGACTGAATAACGGCAAAAAGTGGGTGCACTAGCTGCGCCTCTGCCAACCCCTTCAGGGATGAAATGTGTGTGTGTGTGTGGGGGGGGGGGGGGGGGTGTTAAACTTAGGAAATGAAATGGAATACTATCATTAAATAAATATTAATGGAACTATATTAGTCTTACCGTCACTCCATACACGACAGCGTCCTTTAATCCAACTAGTGAGCTGATCACGCCTTCCACTTCAGCTGTAGATACATTCTCTCCTCGCCACCTAAAATATAACATTTTAATACTTCACCATGATTTTGCAAAGGTCGATGAAATATTTAGTATCCTAATGATTTTTACTGCTGCACAAGAACTTTATCATTGCGGTATTTTTTTATTTTAATGATTGAGGAGACAAACAAGGCCGTCCCTAGTTGATGAACGTCATGACTGTCCATGTCAACTGTAGATTCACCAGAACTTTGATTTACAAATCTCTACATGGATACTACATGATGTTCGTCACAGACATTATAAATTATGTTGTATAATATTTTTCAAATCCATGCCACGTCATCAGTAGTCTTCGTTCAAATAATCAAGAAAACATATAATTTTACGATTCAGATCCGAAATAAGTTACCATTAGAGAAAACGATTTTATACCTGAAAGTATCTCCAGTCCTATCTTTAAAGTAGAAGTATCCGAAGTGGTCCATGACGAGGATGTCTCCCGTGTTGAAGTAGCAGTCTCCCTCCAGTCTTACGTCACGCACCATCTTCTTTTCTGACGCGGTGCGGTCGGCGTACCCAGCGAAGGTGAGGATGGCTTTCTTTGGATCGATTTTGCCGAGAAGCAATCCTGAAAAACGATTTACCTATTTAGTTTATAGTATAATTTTATTCTTCTCCTATCCTTTTTATGCGAGTGTTCGGCTAAGTACCACGACAATGTCTATTTCATCGTAAAACTTGTGTTTAAAGGATATTGTAGCCAGTGGAAATTAATGAGCATTATGAGGCTTAGCAAATTATGTCTCCGGGTGAGCGCAGTGCGGTTTTATTTAAATTTCAAGAGGTTTTGCTACTGTTTTGGGTAATTGTGAAGCTTACCATCAGACGAGAGTGGCTTGTCCATCTCGGCATTCAGCTATATAAAAAGGTTCATCTTACCAGGTTCATGAGGTCCACAAGTGATGCATCTTCCGTTGCTATCTCTCAGTATCTCTCCAGTAATTTCGTCACATCTAAAAGTTTTAAAAATATTGTTTCATTTGCATTGAAATCTAAATATAATGCGGAGATTTTTATGATTTATGTATGCGCGAAACTTACTTAACAAGCGTCAGTGGATATATTGAGGAGACAAGCCTGCTGAGGAATCCAATCGCTCCGACTTTTGAGTCTAGGTTTACTGAAAGGATATTAGAGATTTTTTATTTTTTTTCTCGATATTTATTAAATATTTGCATTGAAAATCAGCGCTGCAGTATTGGTTAGGCAGTACTGCAGCATGCAGCTGAATGAGGGTTCCCATTGTTGGCACAATATTATATTATTATTTTTTTTGAACGTATACTTCTTTTGGCGCGTTAGGGAAAAATGATGAGATTTTTACGATGCCCGCGCACGCCGTCACGAAAAACAGACATCCTCAAGTTAGCTATAGTCAACATTTTTGAATTTTGAACATAGAATAAACCGAAAGATAAAAATTTTAAAAAGATTTTTATCTTGTTACGACTTACGCCAAAGAAGTATAACTTCTAACGCGTGTACTAAGTACACCCACACTTCTTTTGTTACATTTTATTTTGCAAACATGTAAGTTTGTTTATTGTCCCAACAATAAGATTTTCTTTCTTTCTAAATAAAAAATATTTCAAGACCGTACCAGGCTAACATACAATACAAGAGACTCACCAAGATTACTATTCCCTTCTGTTGCGCCATAAAACTCGAGAACCTTTTTAACTCCAAACCTGTCTACGAACTCTTGCCATATCTGCGGCCTTAGTCCATTTCCGAATATCACCTTGACTTTGTGCGTCCGGTCATTTGGCCCTGGTGGTACCGATAACAGATACCTACAGATTTCGCCTATATACTGAGCTGCCTGGAAGTTAAAAACAGCATTTTTTTAAAGAGATGTCAGGAATAAGTATACGCAATTAAGCCACCTTTGACTTCGGTATACAGAAAAAAGATATGTTCTAGCCATTCAACCGCATGTAAATTCTGTTGATAAATATCGTGACTGCATTGCCGATTGCCATCTTATAATTTTTCAACGACTTCCAAAAAAGTAGGTTTCTTTTACCATTACTCTAATATTTGTGAGCCGATTAGCGCGATTCCTATTTTATTTATTAAAGTATGATTGCTTGATTGTAATTAATTTTCAAATACTTACTGTGCATCCATGCTTCGCAGCATCATTCCAGTAATTGGATGCGGAGAACTTCTTCCTCAAAACCACTGTACAGCCAAGTACCACGGCCTGGCCAGCCCCTAAGACACCACCTGCAGTGTGGTGTAGAGGCAAAGGATCGTAAACAACGTCCGAAGATGAGAGCCGCGCTGACGTATGCACTCCTAGTGGCATGAGTAGGTATCTGGAATTTTATTTGTACGTTATGATCTCCCGGTAGTTAGATAAAGAGTTTCCGTCAAGTTGCAGATAGGTTAGAATCAAAATCAGCCACAAAAGAGTTGTTGGTGCATTGTCGATCCTTTTTTAAGGATAATGTACTGTATGTTGCCTGCAATAATATTATAACAAATCCCTAGCTAGTCGACACACTGCTAGGACTCCTACTCTATATACCATTTCAATAGGACCCTCGTGTGACGTCTAAGCTCAGAATCGGTCGGTTAACATCTTCGTGATTAAAAAAAAGTTTATTTTTCGTTAATTAAGTTACACAAACTTACCTAATATTAGTTATAATAGCAGCTTTAGGGAATCCGGTGGTTCCACTGGTATAAATATACAGTAATGTATCCCGTGGGTTGCTAGGGACTATTGGGAACGATTCGGAAGTCATCTCATTCAGTTCTGTGGCCAAGGGTGCGGTGTCTTGAAGAAGGGTACTGCTGTCCCTCTCTGGTGAGTTGAATTGAAAGAGAGGCATGTCTCGGATATCGTGTTGGATTTCTTTTATGGCTGGAATAAAAAACCGAATGTTCTTAAATAATTCTGCTTTGCAAATTAAATATAATTTTATTTGTGAATCTTTAAGGACTCTATTGCTTTTTTAGTTTACTTGATCTGTAAACTATGTAGTTCTGCATTTATTTCTCAAGACAAACAACTTACTTTGTAACTCAAGGCGCTGAATGGTGTTGCTACGGTTTATGGATGGTCGTATCGCTTACCATCAGGCGAACGGCATGCTCGTCTCGTCATTCAATGACGAAATCGAACGAACGAATAAAAAAGAAATAAAAAACTATTAAATTTACTAGCAAATTTTCTTTTAGTTGTCTTATTGGCACACATTTGCACACATTGGTACAATAATGGCCGTTTGCAATAAACGATTTCAATCTTAATCTTCGATCCGATCCCGAGAATTCATCAATCGAATAACTCATTTGAAAGCATGTCAAAAAAAATACTTTGCTCTCATCCTGATACATCAATGTTTTTTGCTCTAATTGTTTTTTCTAGATGGATCGAAAAAAGCGATTGAGATCGTTTATTGAAAACTGTCGTAAGTTGTAAATAGTACTAGGGTAACACAAAATCAAACAACTCACCGTCAATCATCTCGTCACCAAACACAACAGCTTTGCATCCAGCGATCCTCAAACAATGGATCAGCTGAGCCCCCCTTAAATTAGTATTAACAAGCGCCGTGACAACCCTAAGCTTTGCAAGGCCGAGCCACACAAAGATGTACTCCGGCTGCGTCTCCATGAATAGGGCTATGACTTCACCGCTTTTGAAACCCTGGCGTTTAAAGTACCAGGCTATGCGGTTGCTGAATTCGTCGCCCTAAGTACAAAGAGATTTAAAATTGTTATACACTTGAAGTTCTTGAACATAACATTTTGGCAAGTCGTGAATTTTATTGATAAAGAAATTTGATCATTTTTTTTACATAATATAAAGCTCGCCTAATCCTTTTTAATACCCTCTAAGCCATGATTATTACAATACTAAAGTACCAGGAGAACATAAACATAAACAACTCATATGCTTTACCAAATACTACTGAACCGATTTTGATGAAATCTGCTATGAAAATAGCATAAACGAGAAGAAAGGACAAAGACATCTTTTATAAACATTTCCTATAAATCAATTTCGTAGAGAGGCACATAACCACCAATACTGGTGAACTCCGAACACCCACTATCTAAATCTAGAATTGAATATATTGCGTTCACCGTCAACATTGGGACTGAAGCCAAATATTTTTAGTATAATGCAACTCAAAATTGTCCTGAGCGTAGATTTATAATACCGAGGCTATTGAACTCGTGATCTTTTTACAGAATTTTAATGTCAAGCGAGACGCGTGGACGCTCAATAATAAACAGTGGTTACCAGTGGTAGGTCTCTCATATGTGAGAGTCCGTCTGGGTGGCTACCACCGCAATGTCTAATTCTACCGCCAAGCTGCAGTGTGCATGCACTGTTGTGTTTCGGTTCGGTCCTGTAGTTTTTGAGTTTATCCATTACAAACAAACAAACAATCAAATCTTTGCCCTTTATAATATTAGTATAGACTAGGAGTTGCTCGCGGCTTCTGCCGCGTTAAAAGCCTTACCCTGTACAAAAGTAAACTACGACGCCTGCGCCATCAATTTAAATTTTTTTTTTTTTATTGCATTGATTGACGAGACGAGCATGGCGTTTGCCTGATGGTAAACGATAAGACCACCCATAAACAGTAACAACACCATCCAGCACCTTAAGTTACAAAGTACTGTGTGGCATTCCACTGCGCTCGTCATCCTGAGACATATGATGTTAAGTCTCATTATGTCCAGTAGTTATACTGGCTACAATGTCCTTCAAACCGAAACACAACAATGCATGCACACTGTTGCTTGGCGGTAGAAATAAACATTGCGGTGGTACCCACCCAGACGGCCTCTTACATAATGAGAGACCTACCACCAGTGAAATCAGTGAAAATCTGATTAAAACTACCATTATTTCCCATGGCAACAAATTACTGACATAAAAAGTAGCCTATGTCCTAATCCAGATTATGATCTACACGTGTGCCAATGCAATCAGCCCTGTATTATACAGGGTCATTTAGACATTGCGTTAATAAATGAAATCACATTCTTAGCTCGTCGAAAATAACGCTTTCCATTAAGTTATTTTAACCATAGTCTTAAAATAATAAAGGGTATGTTTCGAACAAAATAAATATCAATAAAAAGTAACTTTAAGTTTACACGCCCTAATGCCACTACTGCTGCTCTAAGATAATTCGTCGCAGCGGCAACATACTTTCATTCAGAAATACACTTTTGCACACACCATATTCGCACTAAACTACGAAATGATCAAAAAATTTTAAAACTGCACCCGGGATTTTTGGCAATAATATTTGTTATTCATGGATGATTTTTGGCAAGTTGTTAGAAAAGGTAAAGACGAATATGTGGTTTTATTTAGTAATGCAATGTAAAAATGACCCTGTATATTGCCCACTCATGAGCACGGGCCTCCTCTACTACTGAGAGGGTTCAGGACTTAGTCCGCCACGCTGGCCTAGTGCGGGTTGGCAGAGTTCACATATACTCGAAATTCTTATAGAGAATTCTCAGGTATGTAGGTTTCCTGACGTTGTTTTCCTTCATCGTAAAAGCGAACGATAATTAATAAACAATACACACGTAACTTCGAAAAGTCAGAGGTGTGTGCCTTGGGTTGGAACCTTCGGACATTGTCTCGGCAGACCGTTCCATTCCCAACTAGGCTATCGTCCACTTCACGTGTGCCAAATCCGTTTAGTAGTTTTTGTGTTTTCTTCTAACAAACATCCAAACTTATCAAAAACTTTCTCATTTATAATATTAGTAAGATTTATTATGTTAATAAGATAAAATTTACTTTGAATGCGTCTGAATGTTACACCCGTGATAATGAAATCCATGTATATGAAAAACTTCCAATTTCAATTCACTTTTTATACTATTAAGCTATATTATGCAAATACCTGACGAAAAGTCAACGCCCTCTCTCCCATAACAAAGGCGTTCTTCTCAGGAGACATCTTCGCAACTTCTGCCCACCTGGTAACTACGGTCTTCCCCTTCCGCTCCCATACCCATATCTTGAACATGGTCACCAGCAGAACTCTGAGACCTCTGGAAATAAAAAAAAATATGTTAACTAGTGGTTGTTCGTGGCGGTGCCTGGGTAAAGTAACTATCTGAATATCTGATTGCTTCTAAGGCATAAATAGTAGATACATCACTCAAGACTCGTTTACCCCAGCGGTAGATACAACACAATATAAACGATATTATGTTACAGGACATACAGTGCAGTACAGTATACAGTGTATAGTGTCTTCGATTTCATAGTATTCTTTGGCTTTGTTTATCTGACAGCCATCTGACACAAAATTGTATTTATCACATCATGGGATGGAATACACGGCGAAAAGTGGGTGCATTATTTGTGCCTCTGCCTACCCCTTCGTGCATAAAAGGCGTGAGTATGGGTGTGTGTTAATTGGCGATATTTTTGTGATGCGAATTGATGTGTCACTGCTTTATGAGACACGGGGCCTGTTTCAGAGGTTTCAAGTAATTTTTATTATTTTATTTTCATTTATTTGGAAACTTACAGCTAACGTAAAATAGCGTAAAATAACATAGGATAGACTTATTAAGGCCAATTACAAGCTTTCACAAGTGGGTTAATATTTAAATAGGTTATAGGTCGGTTAAAGCTTTATAAAATAGAATACCCAACGATATAGATAGTTTATTTAGGTATATGCATAAGCTAGAAAAATAACAACAAAGTATAATTCTAGGTACAGAAAAACACTTTCGTTAAAATATTTTTGGGTTGAGGTACACTGGTAGCAAAAAGGTTCAAATCAGGCTTAACTGAAAGGTCATTAAACGGTCTACACGCACGTATAGTGAAATAATCTGCCTATAGATGGTACGAACTGGGGGTGTGTGGAGCAGTCTAGGCTTACGTAGTTGTATTTGTCGCGTTACGAAACCTAAGTTGCCAAGCAGATTTGGGCAGTCGATACTATTATTTACTATTTTAACGCATACTCACGCCTTTTATCCTCGAAGGGGTAGGCAGAGGCGCAACTAGTGCACCCACTGTTCGCCGTGCGTATTCCGTCCGATAATGTGATAGGGGGCGAACGTATCGCCATATCGGGCACAAATTCCAGACTCCGAGGTGATACTCATTAGAAAAATTCAATATCACTTTGCCCGACCCGGGGATCGAACCCGAGACCTCAGCATTGCAGTCGTACCGTAATATAACTACGTCACCGAGGCAGTCATTATTTCCTATTTTAAAAAGATAGTTTTTAATATTTATGAGCATTATTCGGAAGCATTAATATGCTTCCTTGGTCTAATGACCAAATAAATTTAGGCATACATACACACAAAACAATATAATATATATTGTAGTTTATTAGTTTATCATGTATTATCCTCTTTTGTGGGCCAAAACTTTTACTTTTAAGTAAAAAGTGCGGTGTGTCAAAAAGTCAAATAAAAAAAGTGTATGAAAATTATCGGGACGAGTCGGATCGTCAGCTCGCGGGAGCAAAGGCAAAGAACATTTGAATACTACGGAAAAGCAAAGTGCAACCCAGAGAAGCCACAACCAATAGCACATGTGAGGGATTTTATTTATTAATAAGTATTGATATCGCACACAAGGACGAGAAGTTCGACACGGCGGCCGAGGTCTCAGTTGCCACCAGCCAGATCACCTATGAATCATGTATGAACATCTTAAATACATAACAGATAGATTAGGTCTGCTATGCGCCTGCGTTCATGTAACGGTGATATGTGAAACTTTTTACAATGAACTTCATAATTAGTTTCATAAGTAGTGCATAGTTTTGTTTTGGAGAAACCGCAGAAAACGTTTTTAAATGCGTTCTATTCTATCGATATAACTGTTATAAGTCGGGTTCCACACTTGTGAGGCATACTCTAAGTGGCTCTAAGTAACAGTTATCGTATTAAATAGCTAATGGAAATAGTACTCATTTAATTTGGGGTCATTAGAGTGTGACTTTTGTATTTGGTCGGTTTATACATTTGTGACTGCCTCAGTAGCGTAGTTGTATTACGGTACAACTGCAATCCCGAAGTCTCGGGTTCGAACCCCGGGTCGGGCATAGTGATATTGGATTTTTCTATTCAGTATCTACGCGGAGTTTGGAATTTATGCCCGATATGGCGATAGGCTCGCCCCCTATCACATCATGGGACGGAATAGCCGAAAGGCGAAAAGTAGGTGCCCTTAGGTGCGTCTCTGCCTACCCCTTCGGGGATAAAAAGGCGTGAGAGTGTGTGTGTATACATTTGTAATGAGTGGCATTTATCAGCAAGTAGAGGATTCAGCCCACAAACATTGCCTCATATTCTTTAATATGAATCAATGAGCTACTCACGCTGTCCTACATTTCAATGAATAGACACTCATTCCATAAACTTTTGTACTATACATATCATATCACTGAATCGTAAAGGTTCACGCACATATGGGCGTTGCAATGCATCGCTTTAACATTTTTTCCAAGACTGAATTTACTAAAATACATCTAGTCAGCCAAGCGGACATAATTCGTATGAGCGTCGCGACAAGCGACTTCTCTCGTTGTCGAATTTATTATTCACGGTATTTACAATAACGTCCCATACAGAAGCTATAAACTTTATCACTAGTTATTAATATTTAAAATTTTATGTACAATTACTGCAATAGACAATCGCTTAAAGTTCACTGTCTTCTAACAGTCAAATTTCAAATTTCACCATACAAACTCTTCCGCTAACTTCAGATCAATCTTAAAAATAAATCAAACGAAACATTATGTGATAGCATATTGTACCAACATCATTCTGATTAGGGCATTTAGTGATCCGAATTGTGGCGGCATAATTGACAACACCGCCACCTATCCACATGGCTGAGGACTACTACAATAATAGTCAATTAGATGACCCGACACTCATCCATCAGACATCGAAGTGGTATCGACGATTGACAGATGGCACCATACGATCGAGAATTGCGATAGCAATATTCGCGCAAAGCGAAGCATATATACCACCTCCGATTAGGAACCATCGGAGGGGCCGCGGCCGGTCAAGCGCAACATCTGCTTGACTGGAAATCTTCCCCTTCCATAGAGGAACGCAACCATCTGTTCCTCTACTGCGGCGACGCCCTTTCGCCGCCAAAGAATGAATAGATAATTTCATCCACGATGACGCGCGCTATCAATTTAAGTGGGGATATTGCGAGTTAAGAGGACTTTGGTTATGCATTGTAGTGTGTGTATGCACATAGGTGTTTTGTGAATATTTACACAACTAAACACAAGCGAAAAGTTGCCCACTTGGACTGTAAGCGATTAGGTAGAAAAGTGGGGCATCGTCGTCACCGCGGATGGCATTATTTATTTATTTATTTATTTTTTGTCGCGGGGTTAAACGCGTTATCGCTACCACCACTGTGGGGTTAGTTCGCGGATAGCATTATCTATACCTAACACTTAGGAACGCTATCGTAATGGTTGTAAACAATAAATTGCTACGCGATGCGATTTATGTGCGCCATCCTTAACTGCAAATGATATGTGTAAGCTATGCAATTTTTCAGCAAATTATATGTCCAATTGTGTCTCCATGAACACGTAATTTGAATCAAGGTTTGTGAATATTTCTATCATGCAAGTTCTGTACACGCAAGTACTAGATTTACTAAGAGGGTTTAGGCCACCACGCCGCGCTGGTCTAGTTCAATGCAATCTTCACCACCGGAATTCTTACGGAACTCATGATGTTTTTATTTTATTTACACTTCGTAAAAAGCGGCGATAGCCTAGTTGGGAGTGGAACGGACTGCCGAGACGAATGTCTGCAGGTTCAAAACCCAAGGGCACACACCTCTGACTTTTCTAAAAAGTTATGTGTGTATTCTTTGTGAATTATCGCTCGCTTTAACGGTGAAGGAAAACATCGTGAGGAAACCTGCATACCTGAGAAAGTTCTCTGAATTTCGAAGTGAATGTGAAGTCTGCCAACCCGCACTAGGCCAGCGTGGTGGACTAAGGCCTTAACCCTCTCGGTTGTAGAGGAGGCCCGTGCTCAGCAGTGGGCAGTATATAATACAAGGCTGGTATGGTATGGAAACACCGTCGTGTATACCGTGGTATACACTATGCAGGCGAACTTAAGGCTATAAGCATTATCTCCTAGTCAACCTTTGGGACTTTACTTTGGGTGATACAGTGATACAGGAAGGCAGTTACACAATTAAACATAATATAAATGACAATATTTTTTTAAATAATTCAGGTAATAAAAAGGTAAGTACTTGGTTTTTCTTTCGTTGACTCCTATAGTAGCTGAAGACACTGAATCAACTGTCAGTTTCATAGTGTATCTTGACCACAAGTTAACAACATCTGTGAGATACCTATCAAGCTTATTATGAAGTCCACAATAAAGGCGGTTTTCGTGTAACAATCTTAAGAATCCGGTCGGCGTTATGCCCTATGAACCCACTTACTACACGCTTGGGTTGCAATGATTGAGCCGTGAGCTACAAAGGGCAATTTAATCTCTATCCTTCTGACTTAAAAAAATGTGAGCCATCACGGGACGCTTGGCAGATGTGAAACATCGAAATTATTTTATACAAGTAATATGCATAAAAGAAAAGATTACGACAGGAACTAAATATGGCATAAAGTAAAAATATTACGATTTTTTTTCACGAAAATGATGACTAAATTTAATAAACATTTATTTTCGTTAAGGGCGCATTTACAAATTTCCGTAGTTTTGAGGTACCATTTATTGAATCAGGAGTTACGCTTATGAGGAGATCTTGGTATATAAATAAAGATTAAACATTCCTCTTTGCTTATAGCATATAGACATTGTATGGTTCCATACAACATTATCACGTAAATACGTTTATTCTGGAGCAATAATCGCTGAAAATGACGAAAAATAGGGTCGGAATCGGAACCATTATACCTTAAACTAATGAATATTTTAATATAAAACCGAAACAATATGATGGCTTATATAGTCTTCTCGCTTTATGACTAATTATTTTCAAGTCAAATGAAATACTTTTCCAGTAAAGAGAAAAAATATAACCTGAATTGAATTTCTTCATACATTTTCCAATTTCGGGCTGTCATTCCGCGCTGAGACGCGGCCGAGGAAGCACGGGTGTACAACTTTTTTTCAAAAAATAAATACGTAGTAAATTGATCGCGATGTCATTATACTACGAATAAAATAGTTGATACTATTTCAAATTATTATTTTTCAAAAAGCAAGTATGAAAATTTAATATTACAATAAGTCAATACAAATTTGATTTAATTAATGAAACATTCATTTATTTTAATGCAAATATTTAAATTTAATTATTAAAATGGCATAGTATTTTTATATTTACAAAATCGATAAGTTTTGCAGTATATGGTATTTACTATTTATCTATTTATAATTTTTAGTATCGGTGATTATTTATTTTTAAATTTTACTAGGTTTAGTTCGCGTTTTTGCCCGCGTTCAAAGCCTTTCCCGGTACAAAAATATCTAAACACTCAATACTACAGTACTACAGTTCAGCCACAACTACTCACTAGGCATGGCTGCTTCGGTGAGTAGCTGTGTCGTATCGTAGGTACCGAGGTGTCGGCTGTGTGTGCCATTGTGACAGTTGCCCGCTGGATACGGCTTAATATACGTTTGAGTTTTGCCCAGTCTGGAATGAGGAGCGCAGCGCTCTCAAAGCAGTCGTCAGAGGCGGCCTCTCGTTGCCAGCCGTGGTCGCTCCCATGGTCGGCAGTCAGGAGGTCTGGCGTGTGTTGGCTCACTTCTGCGAGATAGTCCTCTCGTAGAAGGAGAGTGCTGAGAGAGTTCTGGAACGCGAGGATTCCTCCCGCCGTCAGAGGAGACGTAGGAGGCGCCGGATGGACGACTGACCGGCGTCTCCCACCCTGTGGATTGAAGGTGTTTGGAGAATTCCACCACGGTATCCCCTGCCTGTCGTAAAAGGCAACTAACAGTGGCCACCCGGGCGTCGCGGGCGGGTGCCGTCTCTAGCTTTGTCTTTTTAGCACATTGTTGCGACCCCCCTGATGGACAGCAGTGTGGCAGGTAGGCCTCACGCTGCCGTTGACGCCGAGAGCGCCGAGAAGCACGGGGGCTCCTGAGCCTATATCTCACTTGCTTTACATGGATGATCTCAAGTTGTTTGCATCAAAACAAACAGAATTGATTGAGTCGTTAAAAATTACTGAAAGATGTAGCAAATAACTCAACATGGAGTTTTGTGTAGATAAATGTGCGGCTATCCATATGAAGCGAGGAGAGGTCGTGGTCTCTGGTGACATACAAGTCTTAGAGACTGTAAGACTTAGATCCCTTTCTGAGACGGAAACTTACAAATATCTGGGTATGCTTGAGGCACTGGGGATTATGAGTGCCGACGTAAAACAATCGCTGAATGACCGTTTCTTCGGCCGCCTGGTAAAAGTATTTAACAGTTTTTTGTCAGGTGGTAACAAGATTTGTGCTTTCAACGGTTGGGTTATGCCTGTACTCATGTACTCTTTTGGTATACTCAGAAAGAAAGACTCAGACTGAATTGGACGCCCTGGATCGAAAGTTCCGGACCCTACTGACTGCATATCGTATGCATCACCCACGGTGGTCAGTGATGAGGTTGTACATCCCGCGAAGATGCGGGGCTGAGGCTTACTTAATGGACTTGCATAACCGCGAGGTATGCAATCTCAGGAATTATTTCCTCCACAGCGAAGTAGGCATGTATAAGATTTTAGTCATGGTGGATAAGGGATTTATCCCACTTTCCTTGGCGAATGAGAACTGGCGAAAACCTATGGCGATGGGCATTAGGGAACGCGATGTGATATGGAAGATCAAAGAACTATACGGTCGGTTCTATCGGGGCTTTGTCGTTTCTGCTCATGGGTTGATACCAGAGTCTCGACCAACACCTGCTGAAGCTCTCAATTGGTAGTTGGGTCTAGAGCCAGATGCAGAAAGTAGTACTTCTGGACACCGCCATGTCAATGTCTTTTTCTATCGCCAAGCAGCAGTGTGCATGCACTGTAGTATTTCGGTTTGAAGGACATTGTAACCAGTCTAACTACTGGACATAATGAGAGTTAACATCTTATGTATCAGGATGACGAGCGCAGTGAAATGCCACACAGTATTTTGTAACTCAACGTGCTGGATGGTGTTGCTACTGTTTATGGGTGGTCGTATCGCATACCACACGCATTGTGAGGAGATTCCTCACTTTGTATCCCTGACTATCGGTAGCTTGGGTCTTGAGCCTCGCCATCGGAGGGTGATACACTTTTTTTTATATTTTTATATGTATAACCTAATTAATTTTTTTTATATATAAAAATGGTGGTAGGTCTCTCATTATGTAAGAGGCCGTCAGGGTAGGTACCACCGCAATGTCTATTTCTACCGCCAAGCAACAGTGTGCATGCACTGTTGTGTTTCGGTTTGAAGGACATTGTAGCCAGTATAACTACTGGACATAATGAGACTTAACATCTTATGTCTCAGGATGACGAGCGCAGTGGAATTCAACACAGTACTTTGTAAGTCAAGGTGCTGGATGGTGTTGCTACTGTTTATGGGTGGTCGTATCGCTTACCATCAGGCGAACGGCATGCTCGTCTCGTCATTCAATGCAATAAAAAAAATGTCTATTACATGATGAAATTATAATAATAATAATTATTAAACATAATTGTAAACATTCGACAATTCCAAAAAAATAAATATGGATGAGTAAAATAATAACTTCAAGTATTAAGATTAGCTCGTTCAAATGGAAAATCTAGTTTAAATCGGTTTCGATGTGTGCGCGTGTAGCAAAGCGCGTTCTTGTCATTCAAATATCTAAAATCGAAGATGTCAAAAATGTAATAGCGTCCTTAAATACAAAAACTAAAATTTCATAAATTCATTCCAAATTGTGACATCTCAATTCTTTTAATCAGTGACTTCGGTAATAGTTATATTCTATGATGCCTCTGTCGGTATTACTGTGACAATTGGTCAATTATAACTGAAGTATGTTACAAAAGAATTGGACATAACATTACGAAGATATCTAATAAATACAGCATCTATTGTTGTTCCATATATGGTAGTAGGTTCTCTTGGATTGTTGTTAATTTGCAATTGAAATTCTTCTTGGAGGAACGAAATTAATAGCATTGATTCATATTTTGCAAAATGTACATTGAAATCCCCTTATTAAAATATCTATCGTCAATTATTATATATACTATCATATAGAGTGACGACGCGTCGCCACGGCATACGTCGCCACGCCAGCAATCGGTTTTACATGCGGCTATAGATGTTCCTCATCAAAATACACAGTAATTCATGGTTTGTTTCATAATAATAAATATAATATACGGATATCCATTGAGAAAGAAAAATTACGCATAGATTGACATTAATAAAATGTAAATACGGTTTACTAACCTTCTTTCCGATCTATTATAATTGAGTAAGCCATATCAAATACGATCCAGTCCCTAAAAAATTTAGCTATTTTTTGTTCAAAAATATTCATTTTGTCATTGTGAAAGTATCTGAACAGTAAAGACAGAACTTCAAAGACATGATAAACTTAATGAAACTAAATTACTCCATTTGACCGCGCGAAATGGAGACGTCCCCGTTCAGTCCTGACCGACCCAGATGATGCCATCACTCTGACCATCCAAAGAAAGCACGAGTTATTGAAACTCTCATACTCCTCAAGACCGCTGTACCGTCCTCGCCGTCGAGGACCTTGCCGCGTCGCGTCGCCTGGTGTCCCGACCCAGTTAGCAATTCGGGCCCGCGTGCCGATGAAAGCAATGGATAGATTTGTGTATTACACCGCTAAAAGCCCCTAATCGCTGATGTCTCAATCATCTTGCAACGACCGCTCTGAGCCGAGGCTCGTACCCCACTTAGGGGGTGTCCTCAGCGTGGTAGTTTAAATGTAAAGGGTTGGAGCGCCTAAAGCGTTCGCCCGAAAGTTCCGTGTGGTCAGAAAAGCCGACTCGCGTCAGGCTACTGAATATAAAAAAAAAATCTATTGTTTTTTAAGTTAATCTAAAGAACAACGATATACCAATAAGTTGCTTACTTGGATTTAGTCAATTATGAATAATTTATGCTCCTAGATTCACATTCCAGATCGAGATTGCGATCCTGTTAGATGTAACCGACAGTTAAGGCCCTGATAGACATAATATACAACAAACCAAACGACATCACAAACGAGGTCCTATATTAGACAACTAGGTACATCCTAGTAACGCGTCCCCCGGTAAACAAATTACCAGGCGATCAGGAGAGGCCAAGGTCCAAGTGGCAATTGTCGCAGACACCTTGTGCCGGCACAATAGTCATCAGCCGCGTCCGGTGCTGCCATTGTCGATGTACCTACACGGTTATGCGCTCCTGGTAATTGTGGAGAATTTTGTCGAGGGAACGTGGGAAAAAAATTGTTGGAATGTCGTTAAGGTCTATTTTAAGTTAAAACTGGTCTCGTTCAACCATACTTAGTAAACAGGTCCTAACCACTGCAATTGCATTACTTATAAAATAAAAAAGAAAAGATAACTTAAACGACTACAATTTAGTAAATTATCGTAATGTTTATTCTTTACTTAGAAAATTTTTCAAATTGCTAAATTACATGATTATGTAAGTACAATAGTGGGTGCACTAGTTGCGCTTCTGTCTTCCCCTTCAAATAAAAGGCGTGAGTAATATCAACATCAGTATGAACAATATCATGTTATAAATTTATTATACAATTAGATACTTCCAATAGAATTTATAGCTGATGATCAAGAGTCAACTGTAGAAAGCAATGAATCTCTGTTCGTTTGGCGCATCACGTATCGTGGATAAATAGGAGACCTAAATGAACAATTTAAAATTTTATCTAAAGAAAAATTGAAATTCCACACGTGCGGTTGTGTTCTAACATTAAAATACTAAAGTAAATAAACAAAAAATGGAAATGACTCTAAACGTTGACCTTGAGAATGTGTTAATGAAAGGTCATATAAATTTTAAATACAAAATCGCTACATAATGGATATAATATTGATATTTAACAAATTTTGGTATACACCAGTTTGAACCCGATGAAGCATATACAGGGTCATTTTGACAATGCGTTAATAAATAAAATCACATACTTATCTCGTCGAAACTAACGCTTTCCATTAAGTTATTTTAACCATAGATGTAAAATAAAAAAGTTTCGAACAAAATAAATATTAATAAAAAGTAACTTTAAGTTTACACGACCTTATGCCATTACTACTGCTCTAAGATAATTCGTCGGAGCGGCAACATTATACTTTCATTCAGAAATACACTTTCGCACAAACCATATTCGCACTAAACTATGAAATGTACTTCTCTTAATTTGTAAACCTATTTAACAATTGTGGAGTGCAATAAATTGATTTGATTTGATTTGAAATGTTCAAAAAATTTGAAAACTACTACCGGGATTTTTGGTAATAATATTCGTTATTCATGGATGATTTTTGGCAAGATGTTAGAAGAGGTTAAGACGAAAATGTGGTTTCATTTAGTAATGCAATGTAAAAATGACCCTGTATAACCAAATATAAAATAATTTGTTAAACCAAAATTATTATAATCAAATTTATAAGCAATTTACTATCAAGAAGGGAAAAATTCACTAAGAGGGACCATATGCATGAAATAAAGTCTATGTTTAACCGACTTCCAAAAAGCAGGAGGTTCTCAATTCGTGTGTTAGTATTTTTTTTTTGTATGTACACTGATTTCTCTGAAAATTGTGAGCCTATTTATTCACTTATTTTTTAACAGTCTGAAAGTAAAATGGCAGTGAAAAGCACAGTTTGAGACTACTTATCCTAAACCTAAGCGAAAATATATAAAGATATAATAAGTGAACGCTTAAAAACCGCTAAATGATTTTGATTAAAATGTAGGGGGTAAGTCCTGGATTAACAATACAGGCTATGTTTTATCTCGGAAAATAGCATAGAGGGAATTCCGGGAAGTGCGAACGCAGTCACAAGTAAATATAGTCCACAGAGTACAGATAAAGTTTGCATTTTACGTTGTTCCCTAGAGTCAACAAGGCATTGTGTCCGCGAAGAATGGCGGACTTTGTACTGTTTGTATTAGGAGACTATAAACAGTGTCTGAGCCCTGAGATACGCGATACCTCTTTTGACCTTTGCTTTCCTGGTACGACCGACCGATTATCTCAAGTTAATTGTTATCTATCTGTAAAGGATAAGAAAGAAAAGGGAAATTGTTTTTAATTCCAGTTTTTTGTTTACATTTTATAATTATAGAATAATAATAAGTACCTGGGTGACCGAGCCTTGCTCGGGTGATTTTTTAATACCTACTATACATGGTATTTATTACTTTAAAGTATGTCCTAATAATATTTTCCATTATTCACGACTGAAGTCAAATGAGTCAAAGATAATGATGATATTCATTGGAGAAAATAAACAAATATTAAATCTTATTAATTCAAATCTGCGATATGATTTCAAATAACTATTTAATTAATTTTGATAAATAAAATAGAAAACATAAAGGGTAGTGACACGTGAAATGAAATTTATGACCATACTTTGTTTATTTTGGGTAACAGTGGTTATCATTTTTTGGGTCAAACAAGTCACCTAATGGTGATAGATCTATGATAGATTTTTCATTATTTGTATTTTTTATATAAGGGCACTGCAATGTGACCCCATTGCACCTTCGTTAGTGGATTGGGATCCAAAATCTAGATAGACAATCTATTAGTGAACAACTTTTTTTTTATTTCTTTATTTATCAATTTACAAAGAGATCAATTTTACATATCATATATCTTATAGCATTGGAAAAACCACTAAGATTTGTCTACAATGCTATGTTCTGCATCGGTTAACACGAGGCGTACTTACAAGGTACAACTAATAAGTACACCCTACGTGTCAATAGGTGAAAAGGTGGTAGGTCTCTCATATGCAAGAGACCGTCTGGGTGGGTACCACCGCAATGTCTTTTTCTACCGCCAAGCAGCAGTGTGCATGCACTGTTGTGTTTCGGTTTGAAGGACATCGTAGCCAGTGTAACTACAGGACATAGGGAGACTTAACATCTGATGTCTCAGGATGACGAGCGCGGTGGAATGCCATACAGTACTTTGCAACTCAAAGTGCTGGATGGTGTTGCTACAGTTTATGGGTGGTCGTATCGCTTACCATCAGGCGAACAGCATGCTCGTCTCGTAATTCAATGCCATAAAAAAATTAAAAAAAAGAGCTAGGTAAGCATAGTAAAAAATTATGAAGATGAGAAGGTAACTATTATTTGAAGAAAATACGACTTTGGGGTCGATTTAATGTTTTTATGGGTTAACTTGTTTTTTAGTATTGAGGGTAGTTGATTTATAAGCCGAGGAATCAAGTAGTGGGTTTTCCTTTCACCGTACATAACCGTACTGGTGGTATGTCTTTCGTATGTGAGGGGCCGTCTAGATCGGTACCACTGCAATGTCTATTTCTACCGTCGAGCAGCAGTGTGCATGCACTGTTACGCTCCAGTTCGAAGGAAATTGTAACCAGTAATTTGACAGCGGCTCAGCTGATACGCACTTCACAGCGAAATTGACTTGCATCTTAATACGGCCCAATGTCTGTTTCTCCATGATTTTGGCATAACAGTCTTCGTAGTGCGTAGGCATAGGGGCGCTGTGAATGGCTAATACTGATTACTGAGATACAACTTTAGTTCAGTTGGCTGTCACATAAACAAAGCTGAAGAAAGCCAAGACTATGAAATTGCCGACACTAGGCGTTCGGGAGCACTGTGTGACCTCATAGTATTGCTTGTGAATCGGGTGTTGATGTGATTAAAAATATATACATAAATAGCTGCTAAGTATGGATATTGGATGCATCATTAGCATACATAGCAGGTAAGCTCTCGGGACCTTTTGTAATGTAAGGACGCATTCCCTTGGGCAAATGTTAAGGATAGTCATGATATTATGATTGAGATAGAATTCAATAACAAATTCAAATGATCTTACTTACTAATATTATAAATGCGAATGTTTGGATGTTTCTTCAATGTAAATGCAGGAACCATGTCCTTTATTTTTAAAGTTTAAGTACTTGGTTTACATCTTTATTGAGTAGATGTAAGGCAATATTAGTGCAATTGATATTAATTATAATCAAATGGCGTCCTAGTTCTTGAACTGTCCAGAGTTGTTGAGTAAAATCGGGTTTCGTGCTCCGTCAGCTTTATTCAGAAGACCTACACTAATAAATGTTCCATCGGCCACCACTGCATACCGACAGAACTCCTTTACCATTAGAGCTAGCAATTCGTTCAACGCAGTGGCGCCAGATGTGGACGTCGATCTGTTCACCAGTAACGTCACTAAACTAAAACAATATTAAGCGACAGTTTCATATAGTTGTTGTTTTCTTCCTATTATTCTTAGTTTCTTTTAATTCTCTATCCTGTACTGTCTACCAATTCCAACTCACTATTCTAATCCTATTCTATACATGAAAACTTGTAATTGGCCTTCTGTAACATTTGTTTATACCACTTATGTATGTTAGCTGTAAGTTTTCTAAATAAATAAAACAAAACAAAAAAATATATAATCTTGATATTCTTTTATTGTGAAATACGTAAAACTGATCCTGACCTTATACAAAGATAGTTAGTAAATTAGAGAATCCACGGAGGACTTTATAACACCGATAATGGCCATGAAAGAAAAAATTACTATGCCGAAATAACGAAAAATGTAGTCGTTGGTTGATTGCTTGTAGGGTCAAACCGTCGACGACTTCTACCTACACAGCCGACCCTTCGCTCACTTCGCTACAAAGGCTGCCGATTTCATTATCGTTTATAACAACTGTACTTTCATTTTGGTACAAGAAGGCGGCCTTAACCCTCCCTATCTACAGTGAGAAAGGACCATAAAATAATTAAGATCTTGTGTTTACGTTTCATAATTGTATAAGTGCTTTTATTTTTTTATCCAATAAAAACTGCTTAAAACGAAGAGAAATGCGAAAAAATCAAACTTAAATCAGCTACAAAATACTAGGATATCATAAAACAAAAGAACTTACAGAAAATCCCGACTGTGCGTCTTCTTCCAAATATAAATCCACTGGTACCTATCCCCGGTCATAAGATATGTCGCCAGGAGCGCCACTGCCCCCATCATCGTCGTTGATCCACGGCACAGCCATCCGAGACCGGCGCACGAAACTCCAATGGATGTGAGAATAAGCCCCTTCTTTCTCTCCGCCTCTTCGAATCGAACTCCTGTTTTTTCTGCCATCCTGGTAGATTCACGTGGCTTGCATATCTTTGGTTCCTTGAAAAAAAAAAGGTATTTTTTTATATTTTTACACTACTGGAAATAAATACATCAAAAATAAATGTATGGAAGGCAAAAAGATTTCCATACAAAAAGTGGAATTCAACTTCATAAACAGGTGTTATTACGACAGAAAGCAACAAATAAACTGAGACAAAAATTATATTTTTTTTTATTTATTGCTACCAAATAAATTATGCACAGACTGGACCGCGAGAAAACTAGAAGAATAATTAAGTAGGTACCAAGATCTATTATTCTGGTTTTAATGGTTTAGAACTGTTTCATAAATAAACATACTATATTATTTCTGAATTAAAATCGGTACTAATAAACTAAGTAGCAAAGGAGTACCTAATGGTAACTTGTTATCAGTAGAGATTAGGTTTTATTTATTTATACAGGCTTGCTTACAGTTGTAACAATTTTACAAAAAAAGTATAGAACATACACATAGTATCTTAGTAGGCATTGTACAACTGATCGAGCACAAAACTGGGTTAAGTAGGAAAGCAACAAGTACACCCACACTTCCCCTAGCTTATATTCGTCCCGTAATGATTGAGGAAATTATTATAGCCCATCGTAATTTCGGGCTGCCTGGTGGCGTAGTTGTATTGCATGCGTGGTACGACTGATGAGATCTCGGGTTCGATTCCCAGGTCAGGCAAAGTGATATTTAGTTTTTCTACGCACTATCAGCCCGGAGTCAGCCAATATGCCCGTTAAATAGCAATAGGCCTACGTCATATTACTTGGGACCTAACATTGCTGGCGAAATGTGGGTGTTTTATACCTCTGCCTACCCCTGAAAAGGCTTGATGCTATGATTGCTATGTATCTATTTACGGGAACAAACAAACTACGACAACGCATGTGATTTTTCAATAGAAAATTTTGTAATTTCACTTAGCCTTGGAATTTATCCAGATAATTTGGCTGATGTTAGTCACTCAGCCTGAGAAATAAATCCTGAATCTCACGGTCCAATTTCGATGCCATTAAATCAATAAGATGTACATAAAGGATAATGTATCTCAGTGAGCAGCGCAGCGCAGTACCTTCGTGATCACCCAATTTGGTGCTAGTACACTATCTCAAGATAAAACGCCCATTTTTGATAGCCAAGCAGACCTGCGATCGTTTTGGAGATGTACAAAGGAAACAGAAGATAACTCATATTGGCTACTTTAGTTGTAAGTTGCAGTTGACAGACGACGTGCAAACGACTTATTCAGAACCTTGGTGGTCGAGCATACACTTTTCTGACTTTACATAGAGCGTATCCAGGGGCGGGCAGGGGAGAACAGCTGCCACTGGATTCAAGACAAGTACTCGTGTAATGTTTTGAATTAATGGCACTACCTATATGACATTTCCGATTTACCATCCTGAGAGATTCCGCAATGGATATTCTGTGGCTAATATACATTCATTTCACGAAGAACTATGTTATGGTACTTTCTTGCCGAGAAATGGAATTTAATCAAGCAAGCAAAACGGATTCTTAGCAGACAGGTGGACAGACGACTTGGTAAAGGTCGCAGGAACACGCTGGATGCAGGCCGCTTTTGACAGGTTCGTCTGGAAATCTTTGGGGGAGGCCTATGTTCAGCAGTGGATGTCGTGTGGCTGATGATGATGATGATGAAGCTAAGCGGAAATTTATGAAAAACTGTGAACCATAGGAAGGCTGACATAAATTAAAAACTATCAAGACACATTTCATTGGTCATCATAATTTTACTGTGTTTGTCGTCGCTACTGGTCGCAACAAGATTAAATCTTCGTCAATTATTGTCCAAAATTTATAATACATTAAACCAAATAACATTGATTATTTACTACAAAGTGTAGCTCGCAGCTCCGCTCGCGTTTATTTATTAATTTAAAATACTAGGAAAAAAGAGTACAATCATAATATATTTTTAATAAATATGTTTAATGAAGACGTTTCTTGGCATAAAAGAACCAAAGTGTACTTCTCTGGGATAAAAGCGTTTGTATAAATGTATCTCGGTCCACAACTTCTGTATCGAATAATCAGGGTACAAGCATTCAAGCAATTGGATCTTTAACACATCTTACAAGGTTATAATATTATGTATGTTAATCCAGGACATTGTCTATCTTTGTATCAAATTTCATCTTAATCAGTTCAGCGGTTTGGCGTTTACTTTAAACAAACATCGAAACACCCACAGAACGCCCCCCGAGGCAATTCTTGTGCTCTGGGTCTTCACACCCAATGCACGCCCATGCGCGGGAGGACATTAGTTGCGGGCCGAGGCACACAGTTCAGTGTGTATACCTCTTGGTTGTAAAACACATTGAGGCCTAAAAGGGCCCGCGAACATTTCCTGGCACCCTCTCTTTCCGCCCATCCCGGGAACCTTCCCCCACCTTTCCTTCTATATTCCTCCTCCACTCCCCTCCCAGGCCCCTGCAGTCGTTAAGCCGGGGGACTCCAGTATCCCATTCGCAGGTTTCCCCCGGTGTTGACTGCAGGGTCGCCTACCCAAAAAAAAAACACCCACAGAACAAAGATAAGAGCTATTAGTTGCGCCCCTGCCCACCCCTTCTGGGATAAAAGGCGTGTGTGTGTATATTCAAGAGATCTCAGTTTTAAATGCCAAGCCGACAACACCAAAAAAATACTCCAATACAAACTAATCAAATTTAATTTTCAATATTACGCCCTCAATTAAATTACAGAACAACTTTAATTAAACTCACCGAAGTAAATAAACGATATTACGATACCACAGTACAATACGAATAAAACACAAGCACTGTCCACGAGATTCGAAACGCGACTGTTTATGGACGGAGCGATGCGTCGGCGCACAACGAAATAGTGATGGGAATAGCTACTAGACTACTAGTTATAAGCGGAGAGTGGAGACCGGGCTATAATATTTTCATATTTTGGCCAATGTTGCCGGTTTTTGCGTATAATGCCTGAAACTTATGAATTGGTGCATGGTGCATATAAATAAATAAATAAAAAAAAAATACCACCCCTGTATTTTATACTGTCCCTTAGCTGCTTAGACAGTATATAATACAGGGCTGGTATGGTGGTGGTGGATTAGGGTAACTAAAAATAAGTAACATTTTAGGTCACCTCTCTGTTAAACAAAAAAAAACATTTTAATTACGAATTAGTTGCAGTCGGGAACCTTTTTTTAGCTCACGCAAATATGCTGATTTTAATTAAAAATACTTTAGTATTCGTTTCTTATCATTAACTGCTATTGCATATTTTGACGATTTTCATGCATATTTTAAGCATATTTAGCTCTTTAGGTTGCATATAAGAGTCTCTAGTTAAAAGTTAAAACTAAATGTTAGATAAAATACACCTTATATAAGCGGCATGCTTGTCTTAGCATTTCATTGCTACAAAAAATGCCCAACTCATTTGCTACATTCATACCGGAAAGTGCATAATGGAACTTGAAATAGACCCTGACGCGGGCGAAATCGTGAGCAAATTCTAGTTTAATGGCCGTCGGTTACGCTGTCTACAATGTTTCCAAAGGACATGTCCAAACACGAGCTTAAAATTCTAACCAAGATATATACTTTGATAGTACTCCCAAAAACTAGGCCTTTGCAATAAATCGTATAAGTTTATAGTCCTCAGATTTTGAGATTTATGTAATTTCATTTTTGTTAAAAACTACACTTAACATGAACGTTATTAAAAACATACTTATAAGTGGAGGGGTCTAAAAATATTTCATGATCCATATTTTTGCGCCTTTAATATCCATAGAGTTTGAGCCTCGTTAGATTTTGCCGTCCAGCACCGATACAAAAAGCGGACATCTCCTTTGGGACCGGTTTCGAAAACAGTTGTTTCCAACCACACTCGTCACTCATACTACATCCTACTAATATTATAAACGCGAAAGTTTGTAAGAATGTATGGATGTACGGATGTTTGTTACTCTCTCACGCAAAAACTACTGGACGGATTTCGATGAAATTTGGCACACGGGTAGATCATATCCTTGATAACATAAGCTACTTTTTATCCCGGGAAAATATAAAGCGGGACTTTAATCCCGGAAAAACTTTATAACGTGGGCGGAGCCGCGGGCAAAAGCTTGTAATACATACATAACTATTAGAAAAACATTATGAATTACTACATTAGCTATACTTTAGTACAACACTATATAAATTCCTCTTATTATACGGATCTCAAAACATCGGACACCGTCCTTTACATAAAGTTATCATTATAAATTACAAGAAACATATTCAAAAACGACTTAACCACCATCTCGTTAAATCTTATTTTACAATAACACGCCACATAATCGTATGTCGTCGTGTTATTCATTCACTTCACGTGACAAAATTGTTTTGCGGTTGATCGTGGCGCTAGAGTCGCATTACTCATACACATAACTAAGGAAATAATTAGTTCCTCATGACGCCACCTTCGTTTATAAATTGGTTGGCCTTTTATGTCCAATGCAGTGTATCAGGCCAATGACGTCTATATTGCGTTAATGTAATATATACTTTATGGTTCAAGTTTAAAGTACAGTTTTGAGTGTGCGTGTGTATATTTACTTTTTATAGACATCCGTTATCATATTGTTTAGACGACTATTATGTAAGTGATAACGGGACAACTCATTTTTTCTTGTTTGTTTTGTTCCAAGGTTGAGTTCAAGTTAATTAGTTTTTGCTTCTTATCAAAAGTCGATAGTAGATCTAAAATAGCATTTTACTGACCTACCTTAATTATCTAGGATATTCGACGATAAAGGATTAATGAGGTACTTTGATAATATGCCTTAGGGCTCATACACATAAACACGATACCGTGTTTATGTGTACCATCGTTTCACGATGCGACGTCGTATCGTGGAAATCTACGACGAGCAACGTAAAAATTCACGACACGACATCGCAACGCGCCACGATAAACGACTTGGCGGCGTAGGACGACGCGACGTCGTATCGTGTTTATGTGTAAGAGCCCTTAGGTACAACTTACAGTGTACCATAATAGAAGCCAGTTTAGTGAGATTTTTCACCAGGGGGGGGGGGGGGGCTATTGCCTAATGTTGACATCTCGAGTGAACAACGAAACATCTATGTCAACCGAACTTTGATGTCAACCGAAATTTTGTATCCATTGGTGTTGCGTATGATTTTATAGCTACATTCAGCACAAGTGTCATATCATATCAACGAACCACTTAACATCTCTACTTTTTAATCGACATTACGCGGCAGCCGGCAAGATATTATACTCACCAATTAGACATACAGCCGAAATGGATGACTTGGTCATTTTTGTTTAGCGGTTTAACTATGCATTTGAAACTTGAGAATAACATGATGGAATATGGTGCGGGAATCATAACAATATGAGAAGTGTTTGTGCTCGTGTGTTCCAACTTGTATTTTTGGGTTAGAATTATACTGGCTGGGACATGTTTTTACGAAGAAACAAATCCCATGGACAGCCCAAATGAATCAGACGCTGTTAAGCTCAATGCAGTAGGATATAATGTAGATCAATCAATGTAAGTGTTAATATTATATTAGGTATATAAGATAAATAACTCTTGTAGGTAGTAATATCGCTTGCCGTATCATAGGCAACCTGCTAAAAAGGGCGTGGGCAGTTAACCATTTTTTGTCTTTACACTAAATAGACTATTCCATTTGAGACATTCGCGAATGCGCCAAAACATTTTATTATACATTTCACGTAGAAATTAGCTGATAACAGACTTTTCGACCAATAATTTTGAGATAACATATAATTTAAGAACATTTGATTGAAGTCATTTGTCTTCAAGCACTGAGGTATTTTGGATGAGAAGACCTTGCCTGATTTCCCGAACGCTGCTCAACCAAACTGGTTTTGACCTCTATCTTAAAGTTGGACCTACCTAACTGGACCAATTGTCCTAGATAGACAACTTCGAGAGTTGCGTTCCCAACACTAATCGGCTTATGCAAAAAATGAGCATTATACCCTCGAGCAGCACGAAATGAGAGAGCCTGTGAAGGACTTTTAGTATCGGCTCACGCCCGCTTACAGAAGCTCTGCAGTGAGTCCGTCCTTGCTTGCCTGTAGAACCTCTCAGTCTCTTTCAATATCACTGCCTTCGTCGACACTACGTTGCCGTATTCCGTCTTCAGCTTGGCCATTTGGCTTTACGCGATAGACAGGTCTTTTACTAATACTTTGGAGCCTTTGTTCCGCTCGATCGTCTCTTGATACTTATAATATTGTAAGCACGGACGTCATGTCACGAGGACTTCCCTATCTGTCAATCGAGCTGCCCATATACTTCAGCGTCCTCCGAAGACTGCAATGAAATATTTCGACGTTTGTAACTTAATAATTTAAATTTAAGAGAAAAACACTAATTGTGGTAAAAAAAAATATAACTAGTCCATTCAGGTACTTAAGAAAATAGTCATCAGTGCAACTGAAGGATTTAAAAGGTCTAATGACATTGAAGGAAAAACATCAAATTTAAAATATTTTAATGTGTTAGTTATATTCTGACAATATTCTCCAATAATTTTATAAACTGTATTATTGGTCACCGCACGCCCTCGCTATTCTTGTTATACTGCAATACGTACATTATACTTACTAAAGATATTATTAATTTCAAATAATATAATAATATAACAATTTATATTTATTGACATTTAGTATAGCGAGCTTGTGTATATAACGCATGCTCACGCCTTGTATCCCCGAAGGGGTAGGCAGAGGCACAACTAGTGCACCCACTTTTCGCCAAGCGTATTCCGTCCCATGATGTGATAGGGGGCGAGCCTATCGCCATACCGGGCACAAATTCCAAACTCCGGGCTGATACTGAATAGAAAAATCCAATATCACTTTGCCCAACCCGGGGATCGAACCCGAGACCTCAGCCTTGCAGTCGTACCGTAATACAACTACGCCACCGAGGCAGTCAGTACAGTGTATATAACATAACATAAATCCTAACACGATGTGATCTCTGTAAAAAAAAAAATTAAGTGCGTTTAGAAAGTTGGAAGTTTATTGTTATCACAATATAATTGTTATTTTGTATGAGGACTATAAATACTCACTAAATTATTATTTATACATTGTAAATTTAATCTGTAGCAGTGTTATTTTATAAATTAGTTTCACATGTAATTGCCAAAACCATTCGCATATTATTCGCATAATTTATTGCGAATGCGAGTACGAGTGCGAATATTAAAAATACGCGAATATTCGTGAATGCGAATACGAATATTGTTCCACCACTAACACCTAATTATTATGCTCTAATAAACCAATGTTGCATTTTTTTATTATCTACCTACTTCGAGTTTTTGGCGGGAACTTGGAAGTGTCATGAGGTGCTCTTGTTTTAATTCATTATTTTGGTGATATTTAGTATTATATTGTATAATTATGGTGGTATATTATCCAATATAGTTCTATTAAAGAGCTCAAATGAAGTGAATTGAAATAATTGTGCTAATCAAGTGTTTTTTCTGTTGCCGCCAAAACTCCTCGATAAAGTCTTGGTAAGGTAGCCACTGCTTTACTTCGACATACTACAGATAATAAAATATACAAACCAAACTTGACATTGGCAAAATGTGAACACAAATGCCATTATAAAATAGAAAAAAAAAATCTACCTACTTCATGTGATAATTAATACATATTTGAATAGCGTGTTTCTATAATAATCATATTATATGTTTATCTACATCATTAACTTACTCATTTTATTGAGAATCGACGGAGATTTATTTTTATTAAATTTGTATTTAATGCTATATTAGGAACATTTTATATGTTAACATTATCAAACTATAAAAACATATTTTTGACATACTGTGTTACAGGATGCCTCGGTCGCGTATTAGTATTACGGTACGACTGCAATACTGAGGTCTCGGGTTCGAACCCCGGGTCAGGCAAAGTGATGTTGGATTTTTCTATTCACTATTAGCCCGGAGTCTAGAATTCGTGCCCGATATGGCGATAGGCTCGCCTCCTATCACATCATGGGACGGAATATGCACGGCGAAAAGTGGGTGCTTTAGTTGCGCGTCTGCTTACCCCTTCGGGGATGAAAGGCGTGAGTGTGTATGTGTGTGTGTCTACAAGTACAGTTGCGTGACGGTATTCGTACGGATCAGACGGGTGTGTACTAATTAAAGTATTATTTTACTGCCTTTAACGAGCGGTGACCTTGGTGCCGGCCGACCGGCCGACGTGCCACATTTCGTAAACAAGTCTGTTTTGTGTTGGCGTATAATTCATAATAATATGCAATGTAGTGCAATCAGCCCCGTTTTATATACTGTCCACTGCTGAGCACGGGCTTCCTATACTACTGAGGGGGGATTAGCCCTTTGTCCACCACGCTGGCCTAGTGCGGCTTGGCAGACTTCACATACCCTCGAATTAATAATTAATAATAATATCGACGGTTAACGGCCAAAACGTCGTAAGCGACATTTTTTACGAAATAGAGTTATATATACCGTTAGAATCGGCTTTTTTTTCTCCGTCGTTTGGTCTAAGTTTCATGACGCTACAAGAATTTTTTTGTCGCTTAAGCGGGCACAAATTTAGGGCAATACCATTAAATTTGTCGTCGTAAACGACGGACTTATTTGTGTTTTTTTTTATTATGGTAGTTGGACGAAAACAGTTCTTCAAAATTGACAGTTATGCTATTTAGGCTTTATGTAAAATATTGTTTCTTGCACGTTAACCTGTTTGGGCTGGAAACATTTTTTACAAATAAATAGATTACTCCAATTTTGCTTACATATTCTTGGTCTAAATTTCTGCTTAGGACATTAGGTCTCATTCTCAGAAAAAAATAATTTTCATTTAATACGTTTAGACCGAATTTTCAAGACTTTATTTGGCGTTTAGTCCTTTTTTTTCGAGTTCCTATGTCAATTATCCATGACGCTTAATATAAATCGCTCAAACAAACCTCACCTAAAATATTGTCGCTTATCCTTTTTTTTCCCCCCGATAAATTTTAACAGAATGGTGGTTAGATAAAAAGGTAAAACGAAAATTAATAGTTAACCCAATTCGAATAAATCTAATCGTGAAGAATTTGGCGATTGGCTTGTCCAACAAAAATGAAACTCTTTCACTCGTTTGAATCAAATGGGGTTATAGTTGAACAGCGAACATCCAGTGCTCACACGACTACGGCATAAGCACCACATGTCACGTGAGTCATTTTGGCACGCGGTCTTGTGTCTACGTAAACTGTTAAAAAGGTAAGTTCATAGTTTGTCTTATTGATAATAATTGTATGTAAGTATTGCCATTTATTTATTTAGATATAAATCACACATAATGTCAATATGAGTGGTTAAATGCGTATACGCTATATTAGTTTTTGAATGCTTTATTTGTTAGGTAGCTTTGCTATGCTTTGATTTGGTTGTGATCATCATTATTTTAGCTAGAAAACGAAATATAAGTGTATGTATACTGTATCTTTAGAACAGGTGGTAACAGGTAGCGCAACTTGATGAAGACTAAGATTACTCCATGTTTAGGGGATCACGACCCTCAGCACTGAGGAAAACGATGCAAGGAGGAGGAGGAGATACAATTTTCCTGTGTTACTGTAACGATTTTATTGAGATAAAAAACATTCTGCTAGGAAGCTTATTCACTCATTTTGAACGCTTTAGTGTATTGGTGATGTAATGTCATTTTTGTATTGCGGTACAACTCTCATGCTCAGCTCTCGGATTCGATTCCTGGGTCGAGTAAAATAATATTTTGATTTTATGCTCAGTATCAGCCTGGTAAATGGCAATTGACTCGCCCCCTATTACATGGGACCTAACATAGCTGGGTGAAAAATTGCTGTGAGAACATCTCTGCCTACCTTCGAATGTAAGTAAGTATGTATACTATTGTATATGTGCCTATATACCTCGCTATTACATAGTATTAGTGACGTCTTGAAAAACACTTGATTAGTAATTGGTAGATTGTTAGGACACCTTATCTTCTAGTCCTGGAGAGCATCCTTGATGTTTCAGCACTTGTTAGATTGTGATATTGTACCTATTATATAATACTATACAATATTATATAGACAAAATAACCCCGACACAAAAATCTCTAAAAAGTAAAATAATAAAAGTGTCTTTGTCGTTAAGTACCTAGTAATATTTTGACACAAGCATTGTCGCGTCGGGGGACTGCTAAAGAAGTATTTTCGTCTCCCTAGTCCTGAATTCGGTCCCCCGACGTGAAGACGCTTAGCTCAAACTATTACTAGGAGTTGGGTATCCCGCAGAATACTTGATGCTGCAGCATCAGCTCATGTTTAAAAATATTGCCGAAGTCACAGTACACCAAATTTAAATTTAATCGGGCTTTTTAAATTGGAAACGAGCAGATAATCTTCAAACGCCTGAACAGATCTTCATAAATTATAGCTAAGAACCATCGTGATCATATCAGCTTTCAAACAAAAAAAAACCGCGTCTAGATTGGTCTATTCGTTTGAGAGCTACGATGCGCCAGACAGACATACAGATACACATCCTAAACTTATAACAACCCGCTATTGTGTCGGGGGTTAAAAATTTAAGTACTTAAATCATAATGTATCGCTTTGGATAGTTATCTGTAGTAGTATTAATATAGGTATATACCTAATTAGTTTAGTTACATACACCCATTTAGTACGTAAACCCATAGAGTATAGATGTTGCGCGACTTCATCCGCGTGTAAGACATTTCACGGTGTAAAAATCCTACTGTGTACTTTTCACTGTAGCTATCCATAGCGTTATCGGTACGACGCCATCAACATCACTGCCTCGGTGGCGTAGTTGTATTACGGTACGACTGCAATGCTGAGGTCTCGGGTTCGATCCCCGGGTCGGGCAAAGTGATATTGGACTTTTCTATTTAGTATCAGCCCGGAGTCTGGGATTTGTGCCCGATATGGCGATAGGCTCGCCCCCTATCACATCATGGGATGGAATACGCTCGGCGAAAAGTGGGTGCACTAGTTGCGCCTCTGCCTACCCCTTCCGGGATGAAAGGCGTGAGTATGCGTATGCCATCAACATCAATTACTATACTCAGATAAAAAAAAAAACAAATATTGCCTACGAGTGCAATTAGCCATGATTAAAAGTAGCATAACATACGCTAATCTGATATGGTCTATGTCTGTGCCATATATTATGCAAATCCATTCAGCAGTTTGTGTTTATTTCTCACAAACATCCAATTTCATACAAACTTTCGCATTATTAATAATTATTATTATATTATAGTAAGGCAAGATTTTTCCGTTTCAGGCAGCCCATTTTGTCTCAAAAACATCGTGCCGGACATTATCGGCAAAGCATTACATAAATCAAACATATGCCTCCATACTCGAAGAAAACTTTATTTCGATAATCTAGAGAAAATAAAGACTGATTTAAGAAAAACAATATTTTTTTTATATCCCAGGTCTCTGGGTGTAGATCCTATGGAATTATGGTTATTTTATAAGAAAATCACACAAAGTGCTTTCTTGTTTTTTAAGGAGCTGAATGTAAGTTTTATAAACTGTTCATTTATTACAATTTCCCTGTCTGTTTGTCACTATCCAAGAGTCGGTTATATGATATTTGGTGCTACTTGATAAACAAAAAAACTCACAGTATGCTCTTTTTCCATCATTTAAACAAAATGAAAAAGGCAGTAACATCATTTAGGCTGGAAGAGGATCAGTGAGTTGTTTCATTTACGACGTTCTTTCTGTTAGTAAAATCAGGTACATTTGAGGGTAAGCGACAGTAAATAGTGTTAAAACGGTGATTTATATTAATTTAACAATGCAGTTTTGAAGAAAACCATTTAAAAGCTATATGGTTAAAATTTGAAACTTTTGGAATCAAAGGAAAAATTTATATGATTTTTTTCGGTTATATTCAACTTTAAACCACTCTCCTGTAAAATTTGTAAAGTGGCAGTTATCCCCTTTTGGCCGTTAACCGTCGATATGAATCATCGATAATAATGATTTATTTGATGTAAAAGATATAAGTAAGAATAATAATATGGAAGATTACGTGAGAGAGAAGATAGTACACAGGCCGAAAGAAGTGATTATACATTAGCAGCAAAGAGATCAAGAGAGAGAATGATACTGATTGAACCACAAAGGAAAAAATAATAAAGGAAAGAGGTAATATTGAAATATATATATCTTGTAATTAGAAGTTGCCAAAACAATTAGGGCTGGCAAAATTGCTAAAAATAGAAGGGATAAAAGATATTACAAGTGTGAAGTACATAAATTAATACATAGTACGAATTGATTTTATAAGTGCGAACAGTACAACACAGGTAGATATGTGCAAATCATTTGTTGACAAGGGGTGGAAGTTCCATAGGGCTATGGAAGTGACTAACTTCTATGGGTAATTAAAATGTAGGCATTGATATGTCTGATGACGAAATTCTTACGACCATAACTTGCCCGAACGACTTAGAAATTATGTCTGTAAATAGTCTGATAAAATGAAATTTTGATAAAAATGACAGTGAAAATTCATGGCTTCCGAGTGAAGCTATTAAATTATGCTTTAAAGGTTCAAGAATTCCGGCATACGTGTATGTGGACGATTTATGAATAAAAGTGGACCCATATGTATTTCCCGTGACGCAATGTAAATTTAGGCATACAATGAAGACATGTAGTTCAAAAAATTAAATCTGTCTGAAATGTGGAGGTGAGCTCAGAACAATAACTAAAGGAAGGTGAGCATGATAATTGTGATTGTCAAACTTTTAATTTTATTCGAAGGAGGCGATATAGCTAATGCTGTTTTTGTAAATAGAGTGTAAGTTAATTTTGTAATACAATGAGGGTGACATAATCACTGCGTGATAAAACCCTCCTAATGATTAACGAGAAAAAAAACCCTACACGTATAATTTACCGGTGGAAGGTCTCTCATATGTAAGAGTCCGTCTGGGTAGGTACCGCCGCAATGTCTATTTCTACCGCCAAGCAGCAGTGTGCATGCATTGTTGTGTTTCGGTTTGAAGGACATTGTAGCCAGTGTAACTACAGGGCATAATGAGACTTAACATCTTATGTCTCAGGATGACGAGCGCAGTGGAATGTCACACAGTACTTTGTAACTCAAGGTGCTGGATAGTATTGCTACTATTTATGGGTGGTCGTATCGCTTACCATCAGGCAAACAGCAAGCTCGTCTCGTCATTCAATGCCATAAAAAAAACTATTAACAATACAAATTTGTTAATTTCTACTCTAATATTACTAATCATATTATTTATAGTTTATAATATATACCACGTCTGTCGACGAGCAAGACACTTGAAACTTATAAAAAAAAAACAACAAATTAAAAAAAACTATTATGCGTATTTTACCGCAGTTTTTTAATTTATATATTTTATATGACCGGAGTCAGTACCATTGTATTTCCATACAATTATTACATATTCCAAACGAAAACCGGTATATTCAGTTTCAAATAGGTAATATGGATAATTGGGTCGGCTAGCGAGAGGTAATAATTATCATCATCTATAATAATATGGTATTAGGATAAAAGTTTTGTAACGGTATTTGTAGCGTGCTAACCAGATATGAAAATCAGTCGAAATGTCAAACTAATAGTGGAAGTGTCAGTTGGGTGTATAAAAAGGCTGCCGTATCGATGTGCACTCTCATTCCGGCTCATTCTGCTCATTCGTGCTGAGTCTCGTAGTCGATCTCAGTCGTAGTCTTAGTGACAGTTGAGTAAGTTGATCATTGACTTTCATGCTGGTCAGTTAAGTGCTGATATCTTTGTAAAAGTGTTTCTATTAAATGTGTTTATGTAAAACCAGTGATAAATGTGCTTATGTAAAAACAGTAATAAATCGTTTTTATTTAAATCAAAATGGCTTCTGTTTCTAACATCAGAAGTGAGATAAACAATCAATGCCCACAGAAATAGATTGTGCTCACTACATATGTACGCTATGTGGAATACATCGTACGATGGAGATATTTGACTACCTGCAATTTACGGGAAAAAAGAAATTGCGCTGAGTAATGTTGGAATAAGGATTAGACTACAACGTGAATAAAAGTGGACAAGTGTCAAACATAACCATCGCATGTTCATTTCTGAAGTCATGTGCATACCGCTTCAAATGAACAAGGATCTGCGTGTGTACCGTGATCAAACTGTTTGTGTACCGCGATCAAACTGTTGGTGTTCAAACGTTCCTATTGGTTTGCAAACGTTCCTGTTGGCGTTCAAACGTTCCTGTTGGTGTGCAAACGTTCCTATTGCGTTCCGGTAGATGTGCTGCCGTATGGTGCGTCGTAGTGGGTTTCCCGGGCAACGTGACTGCACGGTTGTGTAGTACCGGTTGATGCCAACTGCTGCATCACATATCACGTGTGGCTATCTGTGACGACAGATATGATGCTTACTGCAGCGGTAGAGGAAGTCTGGTATCGTATGACCCATAACCCTTGTTTGAGGGTTCTGGTTTCTTTTATTTCTTGGTAACCTTTACAAATATTGAGATCTTGTTTAACAAGGCATGTGCAGACATGGATTAACGAACATTTTGTGGTTATTGTTGGTACAGAGTCGTCCCTAAACTTAAGGACTTGGAAAAAACTACCTGTTGTAGTAAACAATGACTGTACATGGCCTTGGTTGACAAAAGCGATCTAGGTGCATAGTGTTCGGTCTGAAGGATTGCTGGCCTTCCTTGGTCAAGGTTTCGGATTGCAACACTGCACTGTTTAAAATTTTGGATTAAGAGCGAGTCAAGCGATAATTTTGAGGTTGTCCTCATGTTAAGATGAACTACTGAATTCCTAGTCAAAGTTTGATGCGAATCTTAATCAAAGGTCAGAATAGGCCGAACGGTGTGTTTCTGTTTTGGTTTTTCTTTGCTTGCAGGAACAAGAGATCTGTGTAGTGTGTGCCCAGTGCAGAGCAGCGTACTCCATGCTGTGCGGAGACGCGCGGTGCATGCTGTGCGGATACGCGCTCGAGGGCGTGCGGGTACGCGCTCCTGTGCGTGCGGATACGCGTGCCTCTGGCTGCGCTGGAGAACTGCGCGCTCTTGGCGATGCGGTGCGTTGCTGAACTGCGCGCTCCTGGCGCTGCTGAACTGCGCGCTCCTCGCGCTGCTGAACTGCGCGCTCCTCGCGCTGCTGAACTGCGCGCTCCTCGCGCTGCTGAACTGCGCGCTCCTCGCGCTGCTGAACTGCGCGCTCCTCGCGCTGCTGAACTGCGCGCTCCTCGCGCTGCTGAACTGCGCGCTCCTCGCGCTGCTGAACTGCGCGCTCCTCGCGCTGCTGAACTGCGCGCTCCTCGCGCTGTTGAACTGCGCGCTCCTCGCGCTGCTGAACTGCGCGCTCCTGGTGATGCGCTGCGCTGCTGAACTGCGCGCTCCTGGTGATGCGCTGCGCTGCTGAACTGCGCGCTCCTGGTGATGCGCTGCGCTGCTGAACTGCGCGCTCCTGGTGATGCGCTGCGCTGCTGAACTGCGCGCTCCTGGTGATGCGCTGCGCTGCTGAACTGCGCGCTCCTGGTGATGCGCTGCGCTGCTGAACTGCGCGCTCCTGGCGATGCGGTGCGCTGCTGAACTGCGCGCTCCTGGCGCTGCTGAACTGCGCGCTCCTGGCGCTGCTGAACTGCGCGCTCCTGGCGCTGCTGAAATGCGCGCTCCTGGCGCTGCTGAAATGCGCGCTCCTGGCGCTGCTGAAATGCGCGCTCGTGGCGCTGCTGAACTGCGCGCTCCTCGCGCTGCTGAACTGCGCGCTCCTCGCGCTGCTGAACTGCGCGCTCCTCGCGCTGCTGAACTGCGCGCTCCTCGCGCTGCTGAACTGCGCGCTCCTCGCGCTGCTGAACTGCGCGCTCCTCGCGCTGCTGAACTGCGCGCTCCTCGCGCTGCTGAACTGCGCGCTCCTCGCGCTGCTGAACTGCGCGCTCCTCGCGCTGCTGAACTGCGCGCTCCTCGCGCTGCTGAACTGCGCGCTCCTGGCGCTGCAGGCTGCGCGAATACGGAACGACACGCTCCACTATGCTTACAGTGGCACGGATATCAGGCACAGGCGACTGGCAAGCTCGACTCCGGCATGCGCGGGCCTTATCGTGTGGTCAAAGCGCTTCCCCATGGCCGATATGAGCTAAAACTGCTGGCAGGCTCCTATGGCAAATCAACGCAAGCTGCGGCCGAGTTTATGGTACCGTGGCGCGGGGAGTGGACTCCTGAGACGTGCGCTGTATACTTCGAGGGTGAACATGCATGTGTATGATAAGCTAACGTCGTGCCTATGTCATACATATGTAGATTTTTCATGTTACGCTAACGTCGTGCCTATGACATGTGTGTGAGAAATAAGCTAACGTAGTGCCTATGTTTCTCGTTAACGGAGATAGCTAACGTAGTGCTTCCTCTCTGGTGTGTGGTGAACATGCATGTGTATGATAAGCTAACGTCGTGCCTATGTCATACATATGTAGATTTTTCATGTTACGCTAACGTCGTGCCTATGACATGTGTGTGAGAAATAAGCTAACGTAGTGCCTATGTTTCTCGTTAATGGAGATAGCTAACGTAGTGCTTCCTCTCTGGTGTGTGTGAGAAATAAGCTAACGTAGTGCCTATGTTTCTCGTTAACGGAGATAGCTAACGTAGCGCTTCCTCTCCGGTGTTTGTGTGAACTATAGTACTTATGGTTCACTGTGTAAGATTATATAAAGCGCTGAAGATTTATTTTCAGTGTTTCTAATTAAGATGTTGTTTATGTTCTCAGGCGCAGATAGCAATGATGATAATTCGGAGTCCACGCCTGAGCGATCCGCCGTGCCCAGCGGAGAGCCTTCTGACGAGAGGATGACGGAGCCTGTACCTGGCACTTTCAGATCTGCAGAAGAGATCGAAACACGGGAGAACGAGGACGTCCTCCAGTCAGGAGAGGCCGTATTAGGATAAAAGTTTTGTAACGGTATTTGTAGCGTGCTAACCAGATATGAAAATCAGTCGAAATGTCAAACTAATAGTGGAAGTGTCAGTTGGGTGTATAAAAAGGCTGCCGTATCGATGTGCACTCTCATTCCGGCTCATTCTGCTCATTCGTGCTGAGTCTCGTAGTCGATCTCAGTCGTAGTCTTAGTGACAGTTGAGTAAGTTGATCATTGACTTTCATGCTGGTCAGTTAAGTGCTGATATCTTTGTAAAAGTGTTTCTATTAAATGTGTTTATGTAAAACCAGTGATAAATGTGCTTATGTAAAAACAGTAATAAATCGTTTTTATTTAAATCAAAATGGCTTCTGTTTCTAACAATGGTATCTCTCATAATTCGACACTCTATCTAGTGTCTAGACCCTACTCCACTTACAACTAGATGCAGTGGAGTCATTTGTCGTACCCTAATAGAAAAACACGTAAATCGGCAGCTTGCTGTTGAATTTATCATTGCATGAGAAATATCTGGAAGCCCAAATGCCTTATTTCCGTTCTTCTCCGATTATTTTGCAATCGTGTGTGTTTTTATGCGCTGAAGATCCCTAAACATCAAGTAACATAATGATTTAAAAAAAAAACATTAAGATGAACATTGATATATAAAGAAACCCATAATGACAGAAAAATAAAACATAATTTTCAATAAATAACATTTAATCCTAATTTTTCCGAAGAAAACAATCCTGTATCTGCTGATTGGAGAGACCCTTGGTCTCCGGCACTATGAAGTAGCTGATGATGGCGTTGCAAAAGGCGACCACCGCGAAGGTGTAGAAGACGCCGTGGATGCCGATAATCCCGTTAAGGAATGGGAAGAGCGCCAGAATGAAGAAGTTGAGGAACCACGCCCATTCTACGATGATCATTGATGCAAGGTTTTGGACCTGAAAAGAGCGCAGAAGAAACCGGTTCTAGTGACATCATAAGTCATAACAACATATCGTTTATAACGATTATCAGATACAGCGTCCAGATGAGATAGACTTCGTTGACTGTATTGTAGTATATTTCTGACGCAGTAGCCTTTGCGCCCCACAATAGGAGTCGGGTCGCTAGGTGGTAACGCGTAGAGTCAGTTTTGCTGGCTAACTAGACACTTCTTGCCTGAGAAAACCTACACCGGTATTGGTGCGCCAAAGATGGCCACGGGTTTTGGTTGATATGTCAGTACCTATAGGGTGTATATGATAATATATAGCATTAGAGACACACATAGCCAATCATCGTCTGAAGTTAGACCATCTTTCCAAGAAGCTCAAAGCTGGGTCGAAGACCAGTCGTCGTCCTAAGACCAGTGGGCATGGACACTCACGCCAGTAATCCCAAGGGGTAGGCAGAGACGTAATTAATGCACCCTCTATTCGCCGTGTGTATTTCATCCTATGATGTGATAGGGGACGAGCCTATCGCCATATAAGGTACAAATTCCAGACTCCCGACCGATACTGAATAGAAAAAGCCTATATCACTTTGCTCGACCCGAGGATCGAACCCGAGACCTCAGCATTGAAGTTGTATCATAATACATCTACGCCACTGATGCCCGATTTCTGAATCTCCCAGTTAAACTTTTAATAACTATTGATCCATTAAAGTTAAACTTAAAATAAACGTCGGTTGACTTTCACTGTATTTCTGAACATAATATAATGAAGCATTCGATAACTATGAAGCCGACGACCAGTTCCTTATTTTGCTACTAGATGGCTATTTTTAGCAGTCGACTTTAAAATGGAATTTGTTACTAAAATTCGTAACTAATAATTATTTTATATACAAAAATAACTTATTTTAACATAGATCAACGCCTAAACATTATTTTAATTTTATTTTGTGGTAATTTGTTATTTGTCTCTGGCTGATGAATTACATCAATGCCGAATTTAAAAAAAAAAGTCAAACAGTTCTACAAAATGTCTTATGTCATGCTAGCACTAGTTTGCTAATTTGTGTTTTATGTGGATTTATTTAGGATTTGAGAATTTATAACACTACTGAAACTGTTGTGATTGGCCGTATCAATTATGTTCCTCTTTATTGTAAATAATATCTAACAAGATGCCGTCGTTTGTCACAAAATGACACGTCAAATAGTAATGGAACAGATAAACGACAAAAAATGGCCAGTTAAGTTAAAGTAAGTTTAAACTGAGTTTATCTTGCAGTGCGTGGTTCAGAAACGCAATTTCATGGGTTAACGAACCAATAGCGTTAACGGATAGATAAACTGCCGTCAATAGTACTTCAGAAATCGGGTATGAGACAGTCCACCAGTGACCAGCGACCCTAATATAACCGCCCTAAAATCGTGTCAATGTATTGTCGGGACATTGACCCGTTTATGATTAATTTAAAGGATTCTAGGAATAGACCTTACCTCAGGCACAAACACCTCAGCAAGCAGAATGTACGGCACTGCACCTGCGCCAAAATTGAACGCGAAGCAGTAGAACAGGATCATGAACACTATCACCCAGGAGGGCGCTATCTTCGACTGAAGCAGGTAGCCCAGTGTCACCAGGCAGGAGCCAACTAGGATCGAGGAGGTTATTATGAGCACCTGAAATTTTAAAGAATTAATCGTTAATTATCACAATAGTTGGTACATAAAATAAACGAGATAAAATTAAAGCAAGGCAAAATAATATGGAAGTTTCCAAGTTTTTGACACGCTTTTATTAGCTTCACATGTATGTATGTAATGAAAGCTTTGAACATGCTTTGACCCCCTTCAAAACGTCTCGTCGGATTAAATCGAAATTTGGCACACTTATCAAGGACTGATGAAAATTTAATATATTAAACTAAAAAACGAAAAATAAATATTAGTTTAACAAAACTAAAAAACACGCTTTTATAGAAAATCCAACTAAACAATAGAAAATAAATTGTAATAAATATTTAGTTGGATTTTCTATAAAAGCGTGTTTTTTCGTTTCTTTTATTATTTAGATTGTTCTCTTAATTTCATCCGTAAGAAAAGCTTACGGCCCCGGTATTCGGTTTTCTGACTTAAAAAGTAGCATGACAATGCACAAACTTGCACAAGCCTGGGACCCTGTCATACATCTAATTAAATCGGGCCCCAAAAGACCTGCTGCCAGACCTCAAGACATTGTGAGCTCTTACTGCGTAGACCGGACCGCAAACAATGACTAACATCTTTAAATTGTATAATTGTAAATTGAAGGTAGATTTGTAACACTAACTTTTCGGACCACCAACACCTCAGTCCGCCCCGTGACCACGAAGTGCTGCAAAGCCTTCGAAACGTCGGGAGAAAATAAAATAAAAAACCGCGATAAAATCCGTTATAATAGTTTAATTTCAATGTCTAACATTCGCGTAAACATAAGGAATCATTATGACAATGCAGCTTAGCTCACATAGTTGAGAATTTTTGACATACTTGTACAGCACAATAGTATATCACATATTTTGCGTGCTCCACTTAGGGCCTAAGTGGGCATTAGGCGCTCAACTGATATGCAGTAACTGCCTAGTGAAAGTCACATGTGTACGAATATTATAAAGCTAAAGAGTTTGTTTGGTTGATCGCGCTAATCTCAGGAACTACTGAACCGATGTTAACAAAAATCGTTCATTAATAGGAAGCTACATTACTCCTGAGTGCTATAGGCTACTTTTTGTCCAGGGAAAATATTTTCATCCCGCAAAACCTTTTTCACGCGGGCAGAGCCGCGAGCAATACTAGTCTTGAATTAAACTGGTTTGCCGGTATAAAAGTTCAACTTCAATTTCGGAAAAGTAGCTAATCTCTTGATCCAGTATATTTTATATCCAGTGCCCGGCCCTAGGGGTTCAAACCGAGGGCTCGCGTTTAGACGTGGACCCTTTATATCAACGCTTCTTAAGCATCTTACATACGCAATTGAAATAATCGAGCTATTTTTAGCTACCACCCAGGGCCTTTCGCCTTTGACAAGGGTACAAACACAAAAAACGGCTTCCCAAAGATTTGCCACCAAGAGCTTCGTGTCAAAGCCGCTCCTGGTTTCATCTGTCTGCCACATTCCATTCAAATCCCTTTCAAGGTTTCTGCGTTTATCTCAAACACCCAAACACCTTGACAATCTTTCGCATGATAAAGATCCGGTAAACTCACCCTCCTACCAGCCTTGTCAGCGACCACAGCTGTGACCATGGCCCCGCTGACCAGGGTCAAGGCAAACAGAACTGTGTAGAAGTCAGACCGAGCTGGATCAGTCTGTGTGAACACGGTTTTGGCGTACACCTGCACTGGGACCATGCCCATGAATACCTGGAAATGAGGTAGAAGATTAGAAGTTTAATACATAGGTTCAGTTGGTGACGGCGAATTTTTTAGATTCTATTTTAGAGATATGTTAGGTACTTTGAAAATATTTAATTGTTTTACTATTAAAAAAAATAATATCAGTGCCAATGTCATATCTCATATAATTAAAGTTAAGCCTAGTGCCTTTTACCAAACTCCAAAATGATACTCAAGGAAATCTCAGTATCTCTACCCGACCCGGGGGATATCAGCACCGTAGTCGTACCAAGTAACGAATACAAAATACCTACTGTGGCAGTCAGTGTAGAAAAGTAGATAAAATACTTACTTGTGCTGAAATAACTGTCATGACAACCAGGAAAGCACGAAGAGACGTTGATGACATAACTGCAAAGGAAATAAAGACTTGTTATTCTGGAATGCGTCTTTTCATTTTATTAAGTGTTGCTTGCGGCTTCGCCGTGTGAAAATCCTTTTCCACTACTAAAGTACCTAAAACACAGTACGACCCCAGCGCCATCTACTTAAAGAATCACATTAAAAATATCCATTTATAGCTATTGCCCGCGGCTCCGCCCGTGTGAATGAGTTTTCCCGGGATAAAAGTCCCGCTTTATATTTTCCACGGATAAAAAGTAGCCTATGTGTTAATCCAGGACATAATCTACCCGTGTGCCAAATTTCATCGAAATCCGTTCAGTAGTTTTTGCGTGAAAGACATCCATACATTCATACCATATTAGTAGGATTTCCCATGGGAGCAGATTACCAATACAAAAAGTATCTTATGTGTTAATCCAGGACACGATCTACCCGTAAGTCAAATTTCATCCAAATACGTTTTGTTTCTGCGTTTACTTCTAACAAACATACAAACATCCAAACATTTTCACAAACTTTTGCATTTATAATATCAGTAAGAGTAAAATAAGGAGTAAGATAATGAGACGGGTTCCCCTAGATGGACTCTCAATTACCATAATCGTCCCTTCGCAGAGTCTTTAAGCGGTTTTCTTATGTAGGCGCCATACCTGGGTCATAGATATGTGTCATTCTTATTGGGCGATTTAATTTCCTTTTTTATACGGGCACGAGAAAGCAAAAAGCACCTTATGGTAAGTGGAGTAGTGTCCAGATAATGTTGACTGATGAGAGATGGTTTTTTTTTTTGGTTAGGCGATCCTGCAGTCAACACCGGGGGAAACCTGCGAATGGGATACTGGAGTCCCACGGCTTGACGACTGCAGGGGCCTGGAGGGGTCGTGGGAGAGGAATATGGAAGGAAAGATGGGGGACGGGAGGAAGGTGCCAGGAAATGTTCGCGGGCCCTTTTAGGCCTCAATGTGTTTTACAACCAAGAGGTATACACACTGAACTGTGTGCCTCGGCCCGCGACTAATGTCCCCCCGCGCATGGGCGTGCATTGGGTGTGAAGACCCAGAGCACAAGAATTGCCTCGGGGGGCGATGAGGGATGGTTACCCCTCACCAGTCGACATAATTATGCCGGCCTGATTGAAGCCTGATATACACATGTTGATGCCGGAACACACACTTACTTGGGCCACTATGACGGGTTTGACACCTTGTGGATGGTGGTCGCTATCCGGGCCGATACAAATATCCTTCCATTAGCGACTGTCATTTAACTGTCAATTTAGAACGAATTTCCAAATTTTGAAATGACAATATAAACGGGTATGTATGTGTAATCGATAGGTCTTTACTATTGTTTCATCATCATCATTATCATCAGCCACACGAAGTCCACTGCTGAACATAGGCCTCCCCTAAAGGTTTCCAGGTGGACCCGTCAAAAGCGGCCTGCATCCAACGTGTTCCTGCGACCTTTATCAAGTCGTCTGTCCACCTTGCAGGTGGACGGCCGACGCTGCGCTTGCCAGTACGTGGTCTCCACTCGAGAACTTTTTGCCCCATCTGCCATCAGTTCTTCGAACTATGTGCCCTACCCACTGCCGCTTCAGGCTGCTTATCCGCAGGGCTATGTCAGTGACTTTCGTTCTTCTACGGATCTCCTCATTTCTGATTCGATCGCGTAGAGAAACACCTAGTATAGTCTTCTCCATAGCTCGCTGAGTGACCGTGAACCGTCTTAGGCGGCCTTTACTACTGTCGTTTACTTACTTTAAAATAATTGTCCCTGACCATATTAGTGGTAGTAAAACTTACATAATAGTTTTATCGTAGACACGCTCTGTTGTTTTACTGGTATTATGGTTTCAGCATTCAATTTTTCCTTTTCAGCCTCCGCTTCTTTACTTTCAGGATCTGAAATTAATTTAAAAACATACTTAATAATATCATATTTTAGTAAGGTAAATCTATGGCGGTACCTTGCTGGTCTCCAAGCCCAAGAGAAGAAATATAAATGTTTATGAATTTTAAAATGACAATCAGAAAAGCAGGAATAAATTATCGTTGTACAAACGCTACATCAAGATATACATAACAAGGACCCAAGTAAACTGAATTTAGCAAAACTTCACACTTTTTGGGGCAACTGAGTTCTATCTGACAATCCATCAAATTCACAGGTAGAACCTTGTATGTGTTTGCTACTCACCAGAGGTAATTGAGATGAGCTCAACAGCCGGCAGGATCTGCTGCTTCAGTCTGGACACCTCGTCGTGGACGTCCATCGACGATGCTGACAGGCCTCTGTACTGCGCAATAGACTGACGAGCTTCCTGGAAACAACATATTACTTCTTTAGAAAACTAGTGGTTATTATGGTCATACTAGTGGTTATTATGGTCATATTTGGTGGTCTGTGGTGCCGTCTGGTTAGGTTCTCTAGCAATATCTATTTTTACCGTCAAACAGCAGTGTGCATGCACTGTTGTATTTCGGTTTGTTATTGTAGCTAGCGTAATTTCTGAGCATTATGAGACCTAACATCTTATGTCTTAGAATGACAAGCGCAGTTGATTGCAACACAGTAGTTTTTTAATTCAAATAACTATATGGTGTTGCTACCGTTTATGGGCGGTCTTACAATCAGACGACCGGCATGCTCGTCTCGTCATTCAAATGCAGTGAATAAATAAACTCTTAATAAAACAGAGTTGAGAAGTAATAGAGCTATTACAGGTACTTATGTCAACAGTTCAAACACTAGACGACAAACTAATACCAAAGTATCATAAACCATAATCTACCTTAATTGGTGGAGAATATAGAATTATTTCCTTAAAGATAAGCATCTCATTGATACCTTTATCAATGAGGATATTCACGATATTGTTTTCCTTTAGTCAGATAACGGACTTTCTGGTCTTTTTATTTAACCTTTCTTGGGTATTAGCATGTGTATGTAAAACTTCAAAGTCTGCAGTCCGGAATTGACCATCAAATGGGCAGGTTCACCTCCTATTTCACGACCCCAATATAGCTGGCCAAATGTGACACAATAACCTTCCCATTCCATAAAGGGAAATTATATGTATAAAAGAGAACTTACTTCATCCTTCTTCTGTCGTATCCAATACACAGGACTTTCAACAACGAAGATCATCAGCGCTGTGCACATAACGCTGGCTAGGAGTTGGCACCAGACGATCACCGGGTACGTGAGCTTCCATCCAAGAGTGTAGGAGATCAGGGCACCCAAACCGTAGGCGAGGATGGGACCTGGTATTGAAGGAATAACAAAATGAAATTTGACTACCTCGGTGGCGTAGTTGTGTTGCACCCTGAGGTCTCGGGTTTGAATTCTAGGTCGGGCAAAGTTATATTAGGGTTTCTGCACGGTATCGGCCCGGTAGCTAGAATTTGTACCCGATATGGCGATAGGCTCGCCCCCATCACATCATGAAACGGATCACACTTGGCAAAAAGTGAGTGCCCTGTTTGCAACTGAAGGTAGAAACCTTCTCATTCGAGGATAAAGGCATGATGTACGCGTTTAAATTTAAGGCCGTAAGTAAATAGTTTCTTGGTCCTTATAAGAGTGTTGGCTACAATTCATTCTGGATAAGAACTACCGTTATTTATTTTAGCAACAGTGTGAATCTGTTGTAAAATTTACGTCACATATCCATACTATAAGCTTTATAAATAAAATTATACTTTATTATAATTATATGATATTATGAATGATATATCACGAACGTAAAATTCTAAAATAGGAATGTTTGCATAAGCCTTCGAATATACAGCAAATACTTGAAATCAAACAAAATATGATCCTACTTGCTGATAATTTGTAGTAAGTTAATATAAGATTTTTGTTAGTCATGAAAACGTGGTTCGCATTTGGCAGCTATGTTATGTCTGCAGTGCATATTGTAAGCACAATTATAAGCATCGATCACACAGCCTCTTGATGATCAGTGATGGAGCCAACTTGTGGACGCTCTACATGACTAATGATCGTCTGAAAAGCTACCATTAAGTAAAGTGAAATTATTCGAAGACTAAAAAATCCTAATTATTTTTCCTCCACAGTAAAAGTTGTTAAGTATTCTCAGATGGTCTTTTACTCAATTAAGAAAAAAATATATGTATTAGCTACTGTTATGGATCGAACTTGACCATTTACCATCACCGTGTTCGTAAAATATAACCTCGTTCTTAGACAATAAAACACAATAATTTTACCTGAAGCCAAAGTTCCTCTGATGGAGTCTTCAGCAATCTCTGATATAAAGATGGGTGCGAAAACCAGGAAACCACCTCCTGATACACCGATGAAGAACCTGGCTGCCAAAACTTGTGTGGGGGAGGTAGTTAACTCGATCATGACCCATGAGACCTGTAAAAAAATACGAGAAATTGAACATAAATTGTCATACGATTAGGCATCATCATCACTAACACCAAGTTCAGAGGAAATTATGAGTAAGGGGGTGCACGTTTTCTTATACAAGTAAATGACTGTGTCCATTAACAATAGCAAAACTATCCAGAACTATACATTACAAATTTTCTAGGATTGTGGATGCTCATGGGCAGGTGAGACTCCTTAACATCAAGTGACCTTCTTATTGAGCTATACTACTAAATCTACTACTTTCACACCTTCACTTACCACTGAAAAGAGTGACAACACAATGCCCCCTTTCTTCCTCCCCAGCTTGTTAATCAGAACCCCAGTAATAGCAGTCCCCACCATCGCTCCCAAGGAGGGCAAACTGCCAAGCAGTGAGTCTTCAGCCTTCGTCATGGGGCGAGAGAGAGGAGTGTTCTCTGATGCGTAGAGGCTTGACGTGTAGGAGGGCCAGACGTTTATCATCCCCATTATTAGGGAGCCGAAGCTGGCTGCGAATGGGGAGAATAACATAAAATTATAAATCAAGTTACTCTGAGTTCCCAGGTTCAAATCTCGGGCTGGGCAGAGTTATTTTGAGGTTTTCTGTTCAGTATCAGCATGACATTCTTAGTATCCATTTATTCCTTTTAAGGGGAAGTAGAGATGTTATGGCCTTTGGATGCATGCCGCTTCTGACAGGTTGGTCTGGAAATCTTTGGCGGAGGCCTATGTTCAGCAGTGGACTTCTCAAGACGGAAGAAGAAGAAGAAATTGGTTGCTTCGGTGTTTGCATTTCGTCCGGCTTACGAAATGCTGTGAAGTACTGAGTTCAAATCCTCTATAGGGCAAAGTCATATTGGGTTTTTCTGCCCATTATCAGCCCAGACTCTGGATTTGAGCTCGATATGGCGATAGGCTCGCTTCCTATCACATCATGAGACAGAAACAACTAGCAAAATGTGGGTGCCCTAGTCGCACCTCTGCGTACCCCTTCGAGGATAAAGGCGTGATTTGATTTTATTTTAACTTATACATAAATTACTTGATAGTCAGTAGTCACATGTCATTTAAAAATACACAATTTTACTGGTGGTAGGTCTCTCATATGTAGATAAGAGTCCGTCTGGGTGGGTACCACCTCAATGTCTATTTCTACCGCCAAGGAGCAGTGTGCATGCACTGTTGTGTTTCGGTTTGAAGGACATTGTAGCCAGTGTAACCACTAGACATAATGAGACTTAACATCTTATGTCTCAGGATGACGAGCGCAGTGGAATGCCACACAGTACTTTGTAAGTCAAGGTGCTGGATGGTGTTGCTACTGCTTATGGGTGTTCGTATCGCTTACCATCAGGCGAACAGCAAGCTCGTCTCGTCATTCAAAGCAATATAAAAAATATTTAAAAAAATGTAGGACGTTAGGCTCGCTTCTAACACATCATGGTTACAATCTCGGTGAAACGAGCTACGTCTCTGCCTTCAGTACGACGGCAAACTGGAGATAAGTTGTAGGACATGAAATTCTATCGATTAAGGTCCAATTTCACCAATTTCTTATTTAACGGGCGTTAGTTAATCGGGCATTAAAATTAACGCGGATTTTAAAGCATCGCGCGTCCCATGAAAGAACGCCTGGTTAAGGAAGATAATCACCTGTTAGGGCTTGGTGGGACACTCAAAAGACTCAATAGTCCGTTAAGACAGTTTATAGGCTGTTAAAGTAACCAACAGAGCATGAAATTTGGCCTGAACCTAAATTACCTGTCAAAATTTTAAACGCATTGACATTCTCGCGTTAGAACTTTACAATCGTCGCGTCTTGTTAGACAATCCTTAAAGCGTGTTCAGTGTCATAACATAACCTAAAAACTCACCCGCAAACGCGCCAAACAGCTGATTCAATTTCCCACCCATTTTTCAAATACCGTCACCGCATCGGCTGAATAATGATACACTGAGAACGAAAGTGTATTTTTACTGAAGACTCCATATTACATAAGGGTATTAGGAGGTAAACACAACTCATATTAGAATTCTTAAATTAAATACAATCCAAATATTTTATTACGAGATAATGTTCTACCAGTGTTATCATTTTAGGAAGGTGAAGTGTTCCGTAGTTTTTAAGTGGGCTCGCTGAAATTTAACTTGGGTGACGAATTATCAACAAAATTTAATAAATAATTATAGTTCGGACAAACTAAGCTGGCCGGTATGACAATTAAATTTTTTTCCCGACGCGATAACTCTGTGAGAAAGTCAAAATTCAAAACCGTTCATGTCATACCGACCAGATTAGTTTGTCCCTACTATAGTGCTTACCTATTTTGTATAATAGTGGATTCTGTGTATAAAATTTCATGCTCTTGGCTTAAGCGTTGTTTGTCAATAGAATTAGTAGAAGATAGAAATGTTTGTGAGAGATACAATCTTCTCCTCGGTTTATAAGTAATAATTTCTGTACCCTACCTTGGCAATAGCCATCTTGTTAGTAAATAAAATGCTAAAAGTGTTCAAAAGATAAATAAATAGGGAAAAGATTACATAAACATAATATAACATTAGTGTTTCATGGATACTAAATATTATGAAACATGATTCCATTCCTGCCGATAAATTCACAACAAAATCGATGGCAAGGACAATGTTAACAAAATAATATAATGCCGCGAGAATTATGTCGACTTTTTTTTATTTCATTGAATGAATGACGAGCATGGCGTTCGCCTGATGGTAAACGATACGACCACCCACACACAGTAGCAACACCATCCAGCACCTTGAGTAACAAAGTACTGTGTGTGTATGTCCAGTAGTTACACTGGCTACAATGACTTGCCTTACAACTCTAATATACTGAACTAACCTGTACCATTCTGTACTCGACATGAAACAAACTATTTTTGTGATTTTAATAATAACATGGTGCATGGTAGTCGCTTTATATTAACACAAACACATCAGCTCCTAGCGATTCAAATTCCACTATCTCTACTTATCTCTCGTCAGTCGACGCTCTATCTGGAAACCCCTTATCAACAAAGGAAGTAGTGACTCTACTTGGTCTTTGGTCCGTATTTTTTTCTCATCAAGGATCTCCAATTTACGTAGTCTTGTCATCGGGCTAATTGCGATTCCTCACCTCGTATTTACCATAGATAAGAGATAAACAACACATTTAGCATTAAACAAATTGTGATGCTATGCATCTATAAATCTTGATTAATTAGTTGATTATTACTGTCAGTTTGCTTTCATCAATCATTTCAGTTTGTAGTCATCGCTTATGTAGTGAAAGGCTGGTAGGTTAGCTAAGTTAGGGTCTGTATTGTCCTCACCGGTGAGGATCGCGACGCGTTCCTCCCATTATTTCTAATATAAATGATTCATCGTTTTTTTTAACTCCTCTTTCCTGCCAGCCCGAGTTTGGCTTCTTTATTTATTTTTCATTGATTTTACTCCCTATAAATATCCCTATAAAATGTCTTTAGTTACATAAGTGACTTTTTGTAATACTAATTATTATTCTCTTTATTTTCAATTTTCCTTTTTTTACATTTTTATATACTAAAAAAAACATAAATACATATTATAAAAATATAAAAAAGTGAATCACCTCTGATGACGAGGCTCAAGACCCAAGCCACCGGTGGTCAGGGATACAAAGTGAGGAATCTCCTCATAATGCGTGCCGTGTCCAGAAGTTATGCTTTCTGCACCTGGCTCTTGGCCCAACGACCTTGAGAATACTAATTATTATTAATTTAATGTATCTGGACTTATCATAAGTGCAAGTGTGTTTGCCTACGTGATAGATGGGAAATTCATTTTTTTTATTGCATATGAAGTAACTCTATAACTAAATACCAACAACACCAGAATAATGACTGCCGCAGTGGCCATACATCCGACATGGGACCTAGCATGGCTGGCAAAATGTGTATTACACCTCTGCCTACCTCTGAAAAGATAAAAGGCGTAATGCTATGTATGTATGTACCAGAAGAATGTTTTGCCGATGCCGAACTTAAAAGAAAGTAATATGGATTTGGGGGTTAGAACTCAAAAATATAAACATGTTGTCGCTGCGCGCTGGTTTTAACATGATACAACTTGTAGATAGATATTTCTACAGCATGGCTTTACGATATTTAAAGTCACTTTTAAATGGCAGGTTACTTTATTTCACAGTACTCAATTATTCTAAACCTTCTTTTATTGATAGGAGCATTGTCCTTAGTATTTATTGTTTTCGATTCCATGTATCAAATTTTATTGGAACACAGACGCGTAAATGAGATAGTGAAAATAAAACGAAATACCATAAAACAAAACAAATTTAAATAAGTAAATTTAACATTACAAACAAGATGAGTCCATTGTTTTTATATGAAAAGATAAAGATCACAAAAATAAATGCTTTAATATCAAACCCTATCAACATACACAACACAGTAATCATAAGTAGCCTAATAGTAGCCGACTCAGTCTCAGTACTACCTTTCGTCATTCAGTTAGTTATACACAGAAATATGTTCTAGTAATTGTTTCTACAAAAACATAGCCATACATTCCACTTACAAAAACTTTGTTAACAAATAATAATTATAGTATCCTACTGCTGGGCACGGGCCTCTACTCCTGAGAGGGTTTACGCTGGCCTAGTTCAGGATGACAAGTTTATTTATTTTACGTCACGGCTCCTATCTTTAATGAAAAGCAGTTGAATAGCATCCACAGAGAGACCCTTCGTCTCTGGTAAATAGAAGATGCAGTAGACGACGCCGAAGGCACTGGCTACAGCGAAGATGTAGAACAATGGGGCTAGGCCTAAGATCTCAACCATGATGGAGAAGATGAGTAGCGTGACGAAGTTCATGATCCAGGCGCAAGCGTTGACAAGGTTGCTGCAGAGGCCTCTCACCTGGAAATAGAATTTGATGAAGAAAATTTCTAAGAAATGTGAGTGCTCGTAAATGATTATATAATTTGAAGTTGCCTTTATTTTGAGGAAGAATGAACAGTTTGCGAAATATTGGAAGTTTGTCTTATTTTTACTGGAGAGTATCTAGAGAAAGTTGATGTTTTGAAGAATATTTTGAAAAATAATTGTAATCTTTGGTATTGTTTGCTGACGAGTGACGTTTGAAAAAAGTAACCTTACTATTAAATTACCTTTTTTTGAGATTTTTTAATACCTTACCTCGGGTAAGAAGAACTCGGCAGCTATAACAAATGGTATCGGAGCTGGTCCCAGATTGTAAAAGAAGCAGTAGGCGTATATGAAGAATGCTGAAACGTAATGCGGTGCCCAGTGGAACTGGAGCTGCGAGCCCAAGAGTAGCAGGCAGACTCCTGATGCGAAGGTCGTTCCTATCATCAGGTACTGTGGGAAAGGCATTGTATGTTAGAAAACTTGACGGTGCTTTACTAATCTACTTTTACTACGAACTTCCTATAATAATGTACTTTTTAATCTTGAATGAAAGACAACATGTAGCTTAAAGTATCGTTTAGATCGTAACAAACAGTTTTAGGAAGTATTTGTATTGCCAGAGTTTTATGATTAAACCGTTATATAAATTTGAATGAAATCGAGTACACAGTTCACTCTTGGATCTTAAGCCTGGAAAACTCTACAGCGGACTTCATTCCGCGTATCATATATAGGTCCACTTCTATGCAAAACCAGCAGCAAAAGCCTAGTCTTAAATATTTCAAAGGCATTTCCTACCTTCCTCCCAAGTTTATCCACAAGTACTCCGCACAAGAGGCTGGCTACAATGAAATCTATAGCCAGGAATATAGAACACTGGTTCGATTCCATGGACGGCACTGCTTCTTTGAATAGGGGTTCTGCGTACACCTGCATAACTATGATACCCATCAGCACTGTATAGGCCATCACTATGACGGCCACTGTCAGACCTCGTTTTGATGACTGCGAGTTTTCTGGAATAAAATTGAGAATTCAATACTTATTAGACACCAGTGGCGTTTCTAGTGGGATTGGTGGAGCTATCGCCCCGGGTGATACATGGAAAAAGGAGTAGTGCGTCCGGATTTTTTTAACAATGTTTTGCTCTAGATTCGGCTTCGCGCCGTCTAGTAAAATAATGGTCACAAAAATAATGGTGCCAAATTTAGGTCAATTTGGATTAAAACCCACGCTATGCCACTGAGAAACACTATTTTTGATTGGCTTTTTGTGTCATTTAGTTGAATAACAAAAGCGACGACTGAAATCAGCGAAATAGGTTTAGTGCTTGATTTAACTGGACAGACGATCATTTTTAAACATGGATTTTGGTAACTTGCTTGATACCTAATGGTCCATAAAGTGGGTTACATTGCTTTCCCACCACGTACAGGGATCTCTCTAAGGGATCTTTAGCCAATCAGGTTCAAAATAAATAAATAAAATATAAAATAAAAAATAAAATACCTTATTCATCACGTAGGCGAACATAGTTGCACTTATGATAAGTCAAGATACATTAAATTGATTATATTAATAATTATTATAAATACCAATGGTCACTTATATAACTACCGACATTTTTATTGGGAGTAAATCTATGATAAGAAATAAACAAAAACAAAAAAAAAAAAACAGCTCGGGCTGGCAGGAAAGGGGATATAAAAAGGACATCATTTTATTAAAATAATGGGAGGAACGCGTCGCGATCCTCACCGGTGAGGACACTACAGGCCCTAGCCTAGCTAACCTACCAGCCTTTCACTAGCTACCTAAGCGATGACGACCCGAAGAAGAAAGGCAGAAAGAAACTCCGGGCTTACTTTTTTTGTCATCAATTGTTCATTGTTTCTTTCTCTTTTTTTTTTCAATTCTTTTGTGCTGTGTACAAAGTCAGATTAGTTATATAAGCTAATGCACGCACATCACCGTTGAAATAAGATAAAATCCAAATGAAGGGATTTAGGGAATACCTGGACAGGCATGTACAAATACGTAAAACTGGACATAACACAAAAAAAATAATAAAATAACGGTGTACAATGTGCATTCGCCTACATTTACAAAATTATTTTTGTTGTATTGCTCTTCCTACTTTCTTAATAAAATGAAACTTATAAAGGCAAGCGCAACAAAATGATCGGTCGGTCGTCTTCCCTAAATTTAAATTATATGAATGAGGGAATATTTATAATTGTAGTAATTAGGTTATATACCTAATAGTCACAGTAGATTTAAAAGTTAAAATTATTGTAATGTCAATATTAAAGATAGATACAGATGAGACACTTTATGCAGTCAATCACTAGTAAGTGTTAACAGGGTTGGCCATGGTGTGCAGGACCACTTCTCCAAACCGTCTTATCATCGAGGTAATCCGCTACATTATAATACGCTCTAGACATTAACTCGCGCCTAACATAACACTTGAACTGGTGTCCGGGCAAATCGGCTACTTCGGAGGGAAGTTTATTGTAAAATTTAATGCTATTCGCTAAGTATGATTTACTCGTTTTACAGAGCCTAAAATTTGGAACAACTAGTTTATTCTTATTTCTAGTGTTCAGACAGTGCAAGTCACTGTTTTTAATAAAAGTACTAAGGTTTTTGCGGACATACATAATATTCCGGAAAATGTATTCGGCCGGCAAAGTCAGTATATTAGCCTCCTTAAACAGTTCCCTAAGGGAATCACGAGATCGAAGGTTGTAAATAGCACGAATCGCTCGTTTCTGTAAGACAAAAATGGTCTGCAGATCTGCGGCAGAACCCCACAGAAGAATGCAATATGACATAATGCTGTGGAAGTAAGCAAAATATACTAACCTTGCCGTAGCCACGTCAGTTAAATGTCTGATCTTTCTAATAGCGAAGATGGCAGAACTCAATTTACTCGAAATTTTCTGAATGTGGGGTCCCCATTGCAATTTATTATCTACTGAAACCCCGAGGAAAACCGTTGACGGAACTAATGCTAGTTTATTTCCATCCAAATCAATATTTGGTTCATTTTTATTACTCAGTAGCGAGAATCGGACACATTTAGTTTTTGCCGCATTTAACAGCAAATTGTTAGCTGAAAACCAGTTAGAAATCAAACTAAGTACTTTATTGGGCTCCACAAAATTTTGTTCCCTTCTATTTATCTTAAAAATTAACGAGGTGTCATCTGCGAATAATACTACATCTGCCATATTGTTAATCATATAAGGCAGGTCATTAATGTATACTAAAAATAAGAACGGACCCAAAATTGATCCTTGAGGAACCCCAATCCTAACTGCGGACCCTACAGAGGAGACATTATCAATAAATACTTTTTGTTTGCGGCCTGATAAATATGAGGATATTAGTTTAAGCCCTACTCCCCTAATACCATAATGGTGTAGCTTTAGGATGAGGGTACTGTGATCGACGCAATCGAACGCCTTGGAAAGATCACAAAATACCCCTAAAGCATCCTGTGATCCCTCCCAGGCATCCAACACAGCTTTTACCAATGCACATCCAGCATCTTGCGTGGACCTACCCTTTGTAAAACCGAATTGCCTATCATGTAAGATCTCATTTTTATTAAAAAACACCAGCATTAAAAAAAATAGAAATAGGCCTATAGTTAGAGGGTGTGTTAGAGCAACCTGCTTTAAAAACTGGTATTACTTTACTAATCTTCATAAGATCAGGGAATACGCCGTCTCTTATATAGCAGTTAAAAATATCTGAAAGGATTGGGGCAATGCTTACTATTATTGACTGCAACGCTTTAACAGACAAACCCCAAAGATCTTCGGTGCTCTTCAAGTTTAAGCTCTTAAAAACTTTTATAATATCGTAATGAGTAACAGATTCAAACTTGAAATTTGGAATTGATAATTCTAGATTTTTCTTTAAGAACGACTCAGCTGCCCCTGGTGAGGATGGCAGACATTTTGTCGTCTCAAAAGGTATGTTAGAAAAAAATAATTCAAAATAATTAGCAATATTATTTTTATCTGAAACTAGTTCGTCATTAATATTCAATACAATATTGTCTTTACACTTGGTTTTGCCAGTTTCAGTATTAATAATCTTCCATGTTGTTTTAATTTTATTATCGGAGTTTTTAATATTACTACTAATATAAGCAGCTTTAGCAAAGGTGCAAACACTTTTAAAAATTTTAGAGTAAGTTCTTACGTAATTGGTAAAATTGACATCAGGTGTATAGGACCTTCTGTCATATAATTCGTACAGAACATCTCTACTACGCCTAATACCTTTTGTTGCCCAAGAACTGAACGATATTTTATTTTTTAGAAGCACTGATTTTACACAACATGTTTGAACAAAAGAGGTAAATAACACTAACGAACGAAAAGAAAATTTTAATGTTTCTTTTTTATTAAACTTTAAACTTGTTGTGTAGGACTCAGGTACCAAGAAAAAAACTAAAGGAATTCGAAACTTAATATACAGTAATTAAGTTTATTTGATACATTTTTTTTTATACCCGAAGTACACCTTTTTTAGTTTATTTCAATGAAAAGAATTCTTGGTAAATACACGAAAGTATAGACAAACTAAAGATTTGAATTTATTTCGCTATTGTTGTTGTTTATTCTACTTTTCAAAAAACTTGACGAATGGCTGATATTTGAATAGTTAACATTAATTGAAAATTTTACGGTTATTTGGCAGAAAAAAATACATGTTATATATGTTAATCAAGTGGTTTTTATCTTTATTGTTTTCATGTTGGCAAACGAATATTAATGCCTAAAGATTATCTTTGATTGTATAAATAATACGCCTAGATGGACAGTGGAACCAAATTTAGACGCTTATTAATAACTGGTGGTAGATCTCTCGCATGTGCCGGGCCGTGTGGCAGTGTCAACGTCTATTTCTACCACCAAACAGAAGTGTGCATGCACCGTTGTGTTTCGGTTTGAAGGAAATTGTAGCCAGTGTAACTACTGGACATAATGAGACTTAACATCTTATATCTCAGAATGACGAGCGCAGTGTAATGCCACACGGTACTTTGTAGCTCAAGGTGCTATATGGTGTTACTACTATTTATGGGTGGTCGTATCGCTCACCGTCAGGCGAATGGCATGCTCGTTTCGGCATTCAAAGCCATAAAAAAAATGGCTGTCTCCATGTTTTAAATTAAAACTTATTTTATTTCCTATTTTTTGCTGATTTTATGTTATATATTCAACTTAATTGATGCACACACATCATTACCATATTTTTACAGGTTATTTCTAGTATGGTTAACTAATGGAAATTCGCAGAGATTCGATAGCATATCCATCCTAAATGTCCTATCTAGAATCTACACAATGAAATTGTAACAATATTTGCAGTGTGCGCCTTCCCTTAACAGAATCAGGGCATCTAGACGTGTATATTGTGAGTTATCTAAAGATTTGAAGTGTCATTTGATAACGTATTACGAGTTACCACGTAACTGTTACATTAGTCAAAATATCTGATAACAAAACACAATCAAGTAATAGTAGTGTACAATGTTCAGTCACCAGCATAAGTAGCTGAACAAATTCAAAATTTCAAAGCGCCTACATACTTTTTTGTTCTTACTAATCTTTTTTTCTACACACACACACATCACGCCTTTTATCCCCGAAGGGGTAGGCAGAGGCGCAACTAGTTGCACCCACTTTTCGCCATTATTCCGTCCCATGATGTGATAGGGGGCGAGCCTATCGCCATATCGGGCACAAATTCCAGACTCCGGGCTGATACTGAACAGAAAAATCCAATATCACTTTTCCCGAAAAAAAATAAAAAAATAAAAGAGATTTACTTAACTCCAAACACAGAAAAAAAGGTTTACGTTTGACTTAACGCGTATATAGGCGATTTGCAATGTTGATTTTGTACAGATATTTATGCTTCTGACTGTACATTCTCATGTCTTTTATCATCGAAAACTAAGCAAACAAGAATTAATTACAAGGCCATAGCGATGATATTTCGAATATATTTGCTGTCAAGAAGTATTGTGTTCAAAGGCCAATTAAAAACAACCAAAGATTTATCAACACAGATATCACTCCCATATTTTTTGTTTTCTCTTAGCATTAACTGTTATGGAAGACATCTTGATTATGACACCTGGTCTAAATTCGTACTTATGTAATTATGTTGTACTTACATGTACATTAGTATACATAATATAATTAAGGAGCATTATGACAAGCATCTCAAGATTATGATGGAAAGGCAGTACAATGCATACAAAATTCAAATAAGAATAGGATCTTTGCGACATATTGTGAAGTGTAAATAATTAAATATTATGTTAACCTAATTTAGCAATAAAGTTTTTATTTAAATTTGATGTAAGAGTCAATTAGACTAAACTAAATAAACCGTTATTGATATGCTAATAAGTTTCTATGCAAACCGTACTTTTCAAGTGGCATTTGACACATATAGGTCATTGACGTTCCTATTCTTATTTGAATCGCATTGTACCTAGAAGTGCTTTGTGATTTTAAATTCTGGATGGTTCTCCTGGTGACTGTGTATAATATGACTGGCGACGGACAATAATTTCTCGCCAATCGACACTCGATCTGTATCCTAAACTACCATCGGGTGCAGTGGGGTCACTTTACCGTATAAAAAAACTGCCTCGGCGCGGTGGCGTAGTTGTATTACGGTACGACTGCAATGCTGAGGTTTCGGGCTCGATCCCCGGGTCGGGCAAAGTGATATTAGGTTTTACTAATCAGCATCAGCCCGGAGTCTGAAATTTGTGCCCGATATGGCATTAGCCTCGCCCCATATCACATCATGGAACGGTTCATACGCCGAAAAGTGGGTGCACTAGTTGTGCCGCTGTCTATGACTTCGGGGATAAAATGTGTGACTGTGTGTATGTATGTGTGTGTGTGTGTATTTTACAGTGTAGTAGAAGACAGTCGTTATGCTATCATCATGCGGCTAACTTGCTCGTCTCATCATTCAGTAAGACAAAATAATACAAATGAAAATTACTTAGGAACTGCCATTCAGAAACTGCTCTCTTTTCCTCAGATTTCCCTTCAACCAGTGCATCAGTTACTCCAGGATCTGGAATCAAAATGAACAGTATTACACAACTCTCTTTTCAAAAATTAAGTCGGACTTGAGCTTTTACAATTTACCTCCAAAATTACATAACCTTCCAAACTGCATAATACTACAGTTTATAGTAATTTCTTTAGATTCTTCTTATAAATAGAGGATACGAAAGTCGATCATGCCTACCTCAGATCTTGTTGCGGCATCAACAAAAACTGACAATGGATTGGTTTCACCGTCAAGGATAGCGCCTTCAATCAAATCAATCAATCAATAGCCTGTCGCCGTCCACTGCTGATCGTAGGCCTTCCCAAGTGAGCGCCAATCATAACGCCTTAGAGTGCCAAATTAGACCAGCTTTGGGAAATGGCTTACTTGAGGCTTTTGAGTCCCTGCATACTGCATCCAGAGTATTGACAATACTTATCACTAGCCAATTATGTTGCTAATTTATCTAAGACTAGACTTTTGGTCGCGGCTCCGCCCGCGTGAAAAAGTTTTTCCGGGATAAAAATATTTTCCCGCGATAAAAAGTTTACCTATTACAAACAATCAAATCTTTCCTCTTTATTATTAGTATAGACAAGGCACACGCCCTTTCATCACTACAGTTTAAAAAAGAGACTCTACATGTTCGCTTCCGACAGAGTGAAAAATTTTGCAAGGATGTTACTCAGGCCATTCTTTGGTGTCACATACTTATTCAATCTTCATTTCATTGTATAAATAGCGCATAAAGTCTGTACAATAATATTTTTTCAGCCATAGAAAATCATGGATTATGTGAAATATTTGCATTCGAGTGAATGACATGAGATATAATTAACAAAACAACTGATTGTTAAAGTAAATAGAAATATCAGATATCAAAGCGTGCAGTGACAAAAACATTACAAAGTCACTTGATTTTTAGAAATAGTCTTCACAATAGGCAAAACATATAGTAACTCCCGACAGTCACCTACAAACATCCTGACAAAACCTACATACTGAGAATTCTCTTCAGGCTCTCAAGTCTTTTTTGTATTTTTCCATGTTGACACAATCATGTATTTATTCATAATATTATTTGCTGTGATTGTAATGTATGGGCTGTTGGGCGACGGGTGCAAGGTTCCACCATTTGATACGTAGCTCGCCTCCCTCCAAACCTATATGAAGCCTGCCAACCCGCACTACTGGTGGTAGGTCTCTCATATGTAAGAGTCCGTCTGGGTGGGTACCACCGCAATGTCTATTTCTACCGCCAAGCAGCAGTCTGCATGCACTGTTGTGTTTCGGTTTGAAGGACATTGTAGCCAGTGTAACTACAGGACATAATGAGACTTAACATCTTATGTCTCAGGATGACGAGCGCAGTGGTATGCCACACAGTCCTTTGTAACTCAAGGTGCTGGATGGTGTTGCTGCTGTTTATGGGTGGTCGTATCGCTTACCATCAGGCGAACGGCAAGCTCGTCTCGTCATTCAATGCCATAAAAAAAAAAAAAACTACCTTTCGCCTCACAGTGATGGAGTAAAAATAAACCCTCTCAGTAGAACACAGGTCCGGCCCTAGCAATAGGACAGCACATAATTAAGTAGTCAACCCACCTTTCCCACCTTGAAGTCTCGTCTCTAACGCGGGGTCGAGCTGCAGTCTGATCTTCGCCAAGGCCACCTCCACTTGTTTAGACGTCACCGACACTCGACGATAGAATGCTATCGACCTCGCTGCCTCCTGTTTGATGACATGATTATCAAGACAGTAAATATTTGTGTCGGAGAATAGTAACAAAGATCATTTATATATGATATAGACTATATTGTATACTATACTGTATTGTAATATACACAGTATAGGTTAGGCTGTACTACAGCATGGAGCTGAATGAGGATTCTTACTGATGGCAGATTATTATAATATTTTTTTTTTACAAATTTATAATGCAAACTTGTAAGTGCTGTCTAAACAATTAAAATTGTTTTTGTTTCTTTCTTTTTCTTTATATATTTTCTAAGTGAGTCTCTCGTATACGCAAATCCAGAGTTGGGTACTACTATTTATAGCAGTATTTTGCAAGCATTGGTTTGTTTAAAAGGACATTATAGTCAATGTAATTAATGGGCATTATGAGACCTAGCGTCTCATTCTCAAAGTGGCAAGCAAAAAAATTGCATTAGATATTTTACAATCACGCGTGCTTGTAAAAAACAATTCTTACCTCCTCTTTCCCCAACTTCATCAGGAAAACGGGAGATTCCTTCAGAACTCCAACCAGCAGTATATAAAGGATCGATAGCGTCAGATGAACGTACACCACCTTCTCGTAACTCAAGTATCCTCCCCAGGCGTAAGATAGCAGAAGACCAAGGAAATACCCGGAGACCACTGATGATGTGAGGGATCCCCTGATGGAGTCCTGGGAAATCTCTGCTATGTAGACAGAGGAAGCAGCCTGCCCTGCCGCACCTACTCCTGCTAACCCCATAGCTACTATGACGATGGTTACTGATTTGGTGTATGCTATTATTATCCAGCAGAACTGAAAGAGAAATCATTCTTAGTAATATACGCTCTATTTAGCGTCATCCATTTTAAGATGTTATGGCCGCTGGATGCAGGCCGCTTCTAACAGGTTGATATGGAAATCTTTGGGGGAGGCCTATGTTCAGTAGTGGACTTCTAAAGGCTGAAGTAGATGAAGAAGAGATGTTATGTGCATGCAGTACAACTACACTACTAAGCCACTTGGAATTTAAGAAATGACTTAGTTAGTTGAAGTGAATTTAGGGAATCTTTGCGATTATTTACAAGCAAGTTTCATTTACATAATAACCTAATGAAGTTCAAATCGTACACGATGCACCCAGAATTATTGATCTCGATGAATTTGATTGGTGAACTCAATAGGTTAAAAGGTTGATTAGGATTGATAATCGCTGATCAAAAGTTATAATCAATTAAATTGTAGATGATACGAAGTTCACCTGGTCCAATATAATAAATATCCGTTATAATATATAATCCGTACAGTTTTCCTGGAAGAGATCGCTTGAAGCGATAAGGCCGCCCATTCACTATAGATTTAAGAACCTATATTAATCGGACTGGTTTTTTTTTAAACAATAGTTTTTTTTTATGGCATTGAATGAAGAGATGAGAATGCCGTTCGCCTGATCGTAAGCGATACGACCACCCATAAACAGTAGCAACACCATCCAGCACCTTGAGTTACGAAGTACTGTGTGGCATTCCACTGCGCTCGTCATCCTGAGACATAAGATGTTAAGTCTCACTATGTCCTGTATCTACACTGGCTACAATGTCCTTCAAACCGAAACACAACAGTGCATGCTCACTGCTGCTTGGCGGTAGAAATAGACGTTGCGGTGGTACCCACCCAGACAGACTCTTACATATGAGAGACCTACGTAAACAATTACAATATGTATATTGTACTAGGTCTTGCTCGAGGCTTCGCGTAAAATGCCTTTCCCACTATAAAAGTCCCTAAAACACAGTACGACGGCAGCGCCATCTACTGAAAGGAACAGATAAAAAATTACCATTATTTCCCACGGGAGCAAATTACCGGGATAAAAAGTAGCATATGTGTTAATCCAGGACATGATCTACCCGAAATTTCATCTAAATCCGTTCAGTAATTTCTGCGATTATTTTAACAAACAACCAAACATTTTCACAAACTTTGGCATTTATATTATTAGTAAGATTGTATTGTATAATTTGTCTATCAAATCAGAAGGGTTGACTGAAGTCTTCATATCGCTACATTAAAATTTACTTGAAGTTGCAGCTTTGCCCTTAAATGGTCATATTCGCCTTTTTTCCTTTGAATACTCAATGGTTTTAATTCGTAAAGAACTTTGCGTCTTTCGGCTACTTGCGACATAAAGCAGAAGAAACTAATTTTATCCTCGTTTTTATTTTTTGTTTGACTAAAGAGATTTTGCACCATGCAGTAAGAGCAAACGTTTATGAGGCAATAAAGATAATTGATTACAATTGTCACATGAGAAAGCTTAGCTGTCGGATTCCCCGTGCCGTGGGATTGTGCGCCCCAACGAAAGAAATGATTGTTGTAGCAGTAACCTCTTCTGCCTTATCTTATTATGATGTGGAGTTGGCAGAACGTATTATAAACATGTCACAGATAGGAATTTGCTTAGTTTTTACGATCGGCTAACTGTCTGACATCGACTTCATATCATCATCATCAGCCACATGATGTCCACTGCTGAACATAGGCCCCCCCTAAAGATAATACTTTACATAATAGGTGATCATTATCATCGTCATCTAACCCAGTTTATTCTATGCTCTAGACCGCCCATGAACACACAGAATACCAGAAATCATGAATGCGTTACCAGGTTTTATAGAACCTTTCTAATACTTTAATTAAAGGATTAGAGAAGGTAAGAGAAGGTTTCGGGCAAACTCTGTTATAAAAACCCTTACGGGGGAGTATAAGATTTGGCATAATTAAAGTTCACATAGAGGAGAGCAGAGAAATAAAATTAACAAATTGCGATTGATTTACGACCAGTGAGCAACCACTATAAGCTGATATTATGCTAGAGGCAATAAAGAATAACTTACCACATAAGGCAATCCAAACAGCATACAAGTATACTTCCTGCCGAGACTGTTGAGCAAATAAGTGCACAATGGTGTGGCCAACAGAGCGCCAACGTTGGCCAAACTGCCCAATAGCGACACTTCCACCGAAGACATCGGACTTGACAAGTTGGTGGTGTTGGACACAAAGTTGCCCACATTGTACGAAGGCCAGGCGAAGACATATCCGGTGAGGATTGTGATGTTGGCGACTGGAAAAAGAATGGTTATTTTATGAACTTAATATTCTGTTAAGACCTTATTTTGATTTTTTCCATTAGGATGTTGTGTATTTTTCTTAACAGTTAACATTGACGAAAAAAAGGGTTTGGCTGGCAGTTTCACCCACATGAAAGACTTTACTGAAATGAAAGTGAAAATAAAGAAAAAACGTAGATTCGCTATAGTTTATGTTAATTCAAGACCTTTAAGTTTTAGCTATTATTCTGAGTCCAAGACATTGTCTATCTCTTTGACTTTTGATCAGGTCACCATAGACGCCTGCTCATAAACAATAGTAACAACAAAATTTGAACTCAGAACCTTAAAGTTGATCGCCTAAGTATGTTGCCACCAGACCAGCAGGGCGATGAATCCAATAAGTATTATATTTGGCTCAGTCCCAGCTCGGAGTCAGGGAGTTGGCGGTGTGATACCCCCGTGCCTCGGAAAGCACGTAAAGCCGTTGGTCCTGCGCCTGATCTCTCTCCGGTCATATCGGAGTGCCATCTCACTGGACTGTGAGAGTGAAGGAATAGCTAGCGCACCTGTCTATTGCGCACACACTTGTGCACTATAATATCTCCTGCGTACGTGGCTAATCTCTGTTGAGATTGGCCGCCGTGACCGAAATCGGCTAGGAACGAGTTATCATTATTATTATTAAGTATTATATAAAGTTTTATCTTTTCTAGGGGTTCTCTATTATCTAAGCTCTTCTTAGCGCCTGATAAAAATTTTATACTAAATTCATAAATGTATTATTGTTCAGTTTTTTTATGACAGGTACGTATATAAAATGTTGTTCAAAGTTCAAACACACGTGAGTCCTTACAACCAGTGAAGGAATACCGCTTTATTTATACTAATATAAAACTAAATGTGATACTGATATTATAACTGCACATGATGCAGTAGACGCACGAAATTACATTTGATTATTTTAATCGTTACGAAAATGAACCAGCGCTTTGGTAGGTATACCATACCAGCCCTGTATTATATACTGCCCACTGCTGAGCACGGGCCTCCTCTACAATTGAGAGGCTTTTAGGCCTTAGTCCACCACGCTGGCCCAGTGCGGGTTGGCAGACTTCACACACCTTCGAAATTCCTATAGAGAACTTCTCAGATATGCAGGTTTCCTCACGATGTTTTCCTTCACCGTTAAAGCGAGCGATAATTCACAAAGAATACACACATAACTTTATTAGCAAAAGTCAGAGGTGTGTACTTTTGGGTTTTGAACCTGCGGACATTCGTCTCGGCAGTCCGTTCCACTCCCAACTAGGCTATCGCCGCTTTGGTAGGTAGGTAGTAGGTTGTAGGTGGTAGGTATAGCTTGTCGACAAATCACAAACAAGAATTAAATGACGACATCCACGACGACAGGTTTATCATATGTTGACTACTGAATAAAACCATAACGGCAGCACACGAAGCCAGGCAATCCATATCAATGGACATGTTGGAATGTTGGCCAGCCGGCCGCGCCAGGCCGACTCACGCCGTGGAAACACTCGGCACGGGTCGCGGCAGGCCGCGCCAGGCGGTGCCCCCTCTGCCGCAGCCTGTCTATTAACGGACCGTAAGACCTCTCCATTAGCCGGCACAAGACACCGGGCGAGAGCAAAATAAAGCTCTCCTTTTTATCTAATTACCTCTACTTAAAAAAATTCCGGCATGCGTCGCCTCTTTTTTTCATGTGCCATCTAGGGCCTTGTCCTAAGAAGAATTGTATTACTGACTGTTGTACAATATATAACACGTATTATGTAATATCAAACGATCAATAAGTATATTTATTTTATTAAGCGATAACGGAACCCACTATGAACATAGAAATGGATTGATCGTCAACGTTCCCTGTATAGTAAAGTGACTAACGTCTCATACACATAAACACGACACGGCGTCGCGCCGTCCCACGACGCGATGCCGCTTCATGGCGCGACGCCGTGTCGTGGAAATCTACGACGTAAAAATTCACGGCACGACGCGCAATATATGTCTATTGCGGTCCATTTTCGAGATTAACTGTCGACGTGGATTTCCACGACACGGCGTCATGGGACGGCGCGACGTCGTGTCGTGTTTATGTGTATGAGACGTAAGGCCGTTTGATTGATCCATGGTGAGGTAAAGTTAAGAGTCTTATCCCACTGGCGAATTGCAAACGAATTCACAGTGAGACGAATATGCCCTTTCAGTGAAATAACATCGTTGACCACGACTTTACTTGAAAGGAAGATATAAAATGAGCGTGTGACCCGTTATAGTTCACCCATTTTTATTATTTACACTACAAATGTCCCTAAAACAGTACAATGCCAGCGCCACCTACTTAAAGAATCAGATTAAAAATATCCATTATCTCCCATAGGGGCAAATTACCGGAATAAAAAATTACCCTATGTGTTAATCCAGAATATGACCTACCCGTGTGCTAAATTTCATCCAAATCCGTTTAGTTGTTTCTGCACGCATGCTCACGCCTTTTATCCCCGAAGGGGTAGGCAGAGGCGCAACTAGTGCACCCACTTTTCGCCGTGCGTATTCCGTCCCATGATGTGATAGGGGGCGAGTTGTTTCTGTGTTTACTTTTAACAAACATCCAAACATTTTCACTAACTTTCGCATATATAATTGTAGTAAGATAGTAAGATCTATATCAGACTGACAAAGAGATACCTACAATGTCAGAAGAATGCCTATAAACAAGATGTGTTAAGAACAATAACTAAAACTTAAGTACTAATGCAGATAATTAGACAAAGCTATAAATCTTAATCCAAAGATCAGATTTGCAAACATTGCGGGCTCAATCACATTTAAAAAGGTTTGTCTAAAGCCTCGTTTAGACGGACTACTTCGGTAGCGTAGTTGTATTATGATATGACTGCAATGCTGAGGTCTTGGGTTCGATCCCCGGGTCGGGCAAAGTGATATTGGGTTTTGCTTTCGTTGAAAGACCTAGTAAAATGTAGATGTCCTTATCCAAATTCCAATTCTTTTACAAGCAAAAGTTAAAATCAAAGCACGTCACAAAAGCCAAGCTTTTCTTTAATAAGTAAATAAAAAAAATTACAAACTAAACAATGTCGCCAACGCCTGTACCAGGAACGCAGAGACTGTAACAACCTCGCCGTCCATCACTCACAACTGCACAGAGGGACCGTTTGTTTCTGAATGACAAAGCCCACATATTACGTGAAGATTAGTTTTGCTGTATAATATTTGTTTAGTTCTTAGCTTTTGATACGCTGGATTTTCTAATCGGTGTTTTATAATGGATTTGTTGGTGTGTCTATCTGTTGATACAGAAATTTTATGTCTATGCTACGTCTAAAATGTCTATGTCAATGTCTATTTCTACCGCCAAGCAGCAGTGTGCGTGCACTGTTGTGTTTCGGTTTGAAGGACATTGTAGCCAGTGTAACTACAGGACATAGTGAGACTTAACATCTTATGTCTCAGGATGACGAGCGCAGTGGAATGCCCCACAGTACTTTGTAACTCAAGGTGCTGGATGGTGTTGCTACTGTTTATGGGTGGTCGTATCGCTTACCATCAGGCGAACGACATACTCGTCTCGTCATTCAATTCCATAATTTTCAGGGGTAGACAAAGGATTTTGACATGAACATTTCACCAGCTATGTTAAGTTTACCATACTATTCTAGACTTCTAGCTTATGCTGAGCAGGAAAACCTAATAACTTTACCCGACCTGGATTTTGAACCAGAAATGTCAGTGGTACCGTGTATGTAGTATAACTAAGCCACCAAGGCTTTGAAATACACCCTATGAAGTTACTGGACATTGTGAAAAACAACAAATTTTTTGCGACGGTAAACGCAATACGGTGTTATGATTTGGCTTTAAGCCTCATATGCTGAATAAAGGCCTCCCCGTCTTTCTTCCAATCCCTCCAGCCTTCCGCTAACTCTTTCGAGTCTAGTTCGAATGCGTCCAGACCGTCGCTGCATCGCTTTTTTGGTAGTTTTCTACGTTGGTTAGGATCCAATACGTAGAACTAGCTTGGCCCAGTGATCCGGATGCATTTCAAGTTCGAACTAAGTGTAGCTTTCCATAGCTCGTTGACAAACTAATACTATGTTATGCAGTAACTTATAAATCGAAGTTCCAAAATAAAAAAGACGTTATGGTAACGTATGTAATTCGTTATTTAAATCAATCGGCAGGTGAAGTCGTAGCAATGACAATAGTTAAGTTTACAACTTTATTATGTGTATTTTGGCATAATAATAGGAAGTTAGTCATCGCTCAAGACTGATAGCATCTTCAACTAGGCAATATAGTTACGCTGGCCCGGTAGCGTATTTGTATTGCACACACGGTGCAAGCGGCAAGCAAGCAAAAAAGCGGCGATAGCCTAGTTGGGTGGAACCTAGTGGAACGGACTGCAAAGACGAATGTCCGCACGTTCAAAACCCAAGTGCACGCACTTCTGACTTTTCTTATGAAGTTATGTGTGTATTCTTTGTGAATTATCGCTCGCTTTAACGGTGAAGGAAAACAACCTGCATACCTGAGAAGTTCTCTGAATTTCGAAGGTATGTGAAGTCTGCCAACCCGCACTGGGCCAGCGTGGTGGACTTAGGCCTAAAAGCCTCTCAATTGTAGAGGAGGCCCGTGCTCAGCAGTGGGCAGTATATAATACAGGGCTGGTATCGTGGTATGGTGGTAACGGTGCAAATGCCGCGGTGAGGTCTCAATACCCCTAGCACGAATATTAGACTATACGTTAAGTTACAGCAGATTTTGGGATAACTCGTTAGTCCTACCGCATAAACAATACAACTACACCACCAAGGCACTCATGCTCATTATATTTTTGGTAGCCCTACATTGGATAGGAAGGTGGTAAAGAAAGCGTTGTCTCAGAGTAATACTTCCTACATTTTAATTCGTTTTATTTCAGCCCCACGCGACCTATGCCAGTTATAAAATTTTATACGTAATACTATGCTCATTTCTTCTTCAAAAACAATAGCTGTATAGCATCCACGGGCAGTCCTCTAGTCTCCGGCACGAAGAACTTGCTGAAGAAGGCGCCGATGAAGCAGACGCCGGAGAAGATGTAGAACACTGGGCCGAGACCCACGGCGTCGACTAGCGGGTTGAAGATGAAGATTGTGGTGAACGTGGCGATCCAGACGAATGCCATTGTGATGCTGTTGCAAAGGCTTCGGACCTGATGAAAAAATTACACGTATTTTGTAGCCCAGGGAAAATTCTAGATATTTTTCAGGAGTTTTTTTATTCAGATGTTTTCAGGAAAAGGTTATGCTGGACTCACTGGCCTTCTGTCGAACTAATCACTTGTATGACTGCTGGATCTTTATTGTCATTTTCCTGTAGTTTTTCTATGCCAGCATATCGACTATGAGACTACAATTATTGGCGATGACCATTAAGGCCACTAGCGCATACATTATTCTGGAATTACACGGGTATTAGTCTAAGAGCATTTAGCCTTTAACCATCTCTCTGGTATTAGTGGATGATTGTGATTACTTGGAAAAAAGTCTATCGGGGTATTCATTTGCCGAACTGCATTTGCTATGTTTTTGACATCCTAATACTTTGTAAGCTATATATTCTAGTTATTATCTTAACATCGGCTAATATTTCAGAATAATGGGTGTAATGGAGTGCCTTGGATGGATTTATGATTCAGGTAGAACTTACCATCAGGTGAGCGACTTTAAAAATAAGTGAATCTTTATTCATTCTTTATGTGGTTAAAACTTTTTTGTTCTCATTATTATTCATTGTAATTCTAAAGCTAAATCCTCAAGTACATTTGCTTAGAATTGTAAAACAAATTACCTCAGGAAGAAATACTTCCGCAGCCAGCACGAATGGTATGACAGCACACCCGACACTGTATACAAAGCTGTATACATAAATGAGTAGGGCTGTGAACCAGTGCGGCGCCCAGTGGAGCTGCAGCTGCAAGCCGAGGAGTAGTGTACACACGCCCGACGCCGCTGATGTCACTATTAGTAGCGTCTGTGGATTACTCTTGTGTTGTTATGGGAGCCTGATACTTTGATTGAGGTTAGTTGGGAAGTTAAAGATTATTTTTAAGTAGAGTTAGTTTTAACTTGGTTTAAAAGCGCTTCTATTTTGTATGATCTTTCATAATTTTGTGACCATATTGGTCGACTCGCGACCTCTGTCTCACAGAAAATCTGTGAAGTTAGAGCAAACTGGTACATTTATGGTAACAAGGATTTTCGGACGCCCTAATCTTTGTTCTTGCTAGTAGCGCTCCATGTTCCTTTTGGTGTCATGGGTAGCAGTTCACTTAACACGTTTGCCGTCCTATGCAAATCATAATGGCACTCAGTTAATCTCACGTTCTTATTTCTTCTGCCCCATTTTCGACATAGCGCGCTAAAAAAGTTGCTAACGATGACATGATTAAATGTGCCCAACAATTTCGTCATCTACCATTGAATGCAGTTGACGTACTAATTCACAAAAAAACACTTGATCGAAATAAATGTCACCACCCATTTGAGACGTGGAAAGCGTTTTTCGGACCAAGCGTTAACTATGACGTTAACTCAAGTGTAGGAATAGCATAACAAGCTGGACTTTTATACTGAATATGGGTTTTCATATATTGGCTGTTTACCATCGAGTGTCTGTAACCACTGTTGTAACTTGCTGGTGGTAGGTCTCTCATTATGTAAGAGGCCGTCTGGGTGGGTACCACTGCAATGTCTATTTCTACAGCCAAACAACAGCGTGCTTGCACTGTTGTGTTTCGGTTTGAAGGACATTGTAGCTAGTATAACTACTGGACATAATGAGACTTAACATCTTATGTCTCAGGATGACGAGCGCAGTGGAATACCACACAGTACTTTGTAAGTCAAGGTGCTGAATGGTGTTGCTACTGTTAATGGGCGGTCGTATCGCTTGCCACCAGGCGAACGGCATGCTCGTCTCGTCATTCTATGCTATAAGCTAAAATAAAAAAGAAAACACTAACCTGCAACCCTAATTTAGCATTATGTTTTCTCTTAATAACCTCGAAAGGTAAAGCTGAATTATTTTTACCTTTCTCCCAAACTTGTCAATGATCAGCACGCAAATCAGACTCGCTACTAAGAAGTCTATTGCAAGGAATATTGCGCACTGGTTGGCTGGCATCGACGGAACTGCATCCTTGAACAGAGGTTCAGCGTAGACCTGCAGCACCACGCAGCCCATCATGATTGTCATCGTCATTATCAACAGCACTATCGCTAATGCTCGTTTTGATGATTCTGACCTCTCTGAAAATTGAGCCACGGTATTATTGATCAAACGGGCAAGACTATTTCATTTATTTATTTATTTATTTTATTATTTGAGGATTGCCAACAAAATGTACAATAATATAAACATAATAATAACAATCAGAAAATAAAACTAATTGTAACTCAGACTACAGGCAACCACAACGTGAATAATACAATTTTACGATATAATTACTCAATTAAACATTATAAGGAACTAGACAAAAGAATAGATTTATCAGAATGTCAGGGTCCAAGTTTATCCATCTCACCTAAAAGAGTTTTCCTAAATGCGTATAGTGAATCATGAAATATGTCAAGCTTAGTAATTTTCTTCGATAGCTGATTATATAATGTAGTCGAGGTATAGGGGAGTGCTTACCTATGTTGGTTCTATATCGGTGGATATGAAGAGTAGGGGGAGGTTTGCGAGGTGGACGCAAAGGGACATTAAGAGCAAATTTGCTAAACGCGTATGAAACTCTCTAAAAGTGCTAGATAGTAGCTCGTGTATGGGACCGTTGTGATAATGTTAGTAAGAGAGTGTTGAATTGGCAGGACTCGAAGAGTGAAAAATTTATATCGAAAATAATTCCCAAATACTAAGCAATATAATTAGTGCAATTTGATTTCAAATAAATGCTCTACTCCCCATTCATAACGAATGCTGGTGGAAGTTTATATTTTATACCCGCTCGGATAACGACTAGCGGGCTGGTTTGTCAAGTTTCACAAGGTGTAAACCCGCCATAGTAGCCCACGTAAGTGTCGCGTTCCGGGATCAGTCTATGTACATCCGATTTTAAACAGGCCGGCATAATTGTGCCGACTAGTTAGGGGTGATCTCTCATCAGTCGACACTCTATCTGGACCCCCACTTACCACCAGGTGCAGCGGGGTTACTTTACTGTGCAAAAAAACCTACATAATATTAGTACTCCATACTTTAATTACCATAAAAAAATGCGGGCATATAAAAAAAAACAAATCCTTAATAATAAATAGTACAAAGTATTGAAATTAAACAACTCTAACCATTGATGTAATTTTTTACATCAATGACTATAACGGATTTTTTAGCGGTTTTTTATTTAATTTTTCTCCCCACTTTCGAAAGCTTTGTAGCCATTGATGTATTAAAAAACGCTTTGTAGCACTTCGTGATCCGCCCCGTGACCACGTGGTCCCCACCAATGTCTAACATTCGCGTAAACGGAAGGGATCATTAGTACAAAGTACTTACTAAATAACTTCCATGAAGACTCATGTGGTATTTCTATGTTGTTTTTAAGGAGATTCTTTGCTTCCTCTAAATCTGAAATAATAGAGACATTAAAAATCAATAAGTAGGTATACATACAATACAGTATCATGTACTTTATTAGCTCACATATAGCAGAAGTACTTAAAACCCTTAGTAGCAGATATGTCGTTTATCATTAGGGCCCTGGGGCCGTAGCGTGCTTTTCTACAAGCTTTGACGCCAATAGAACAGAAACTATACATTGGTTTCTAGAACTTCTCAGATATGCAGATTTCCTTACGATGTTTTCCTTCACCGTCAACACAAGCGATATTTCACAGAGAATACACACATAACTTTAAAGAAGGCAGTGGTGCGTGCCCTTGGGTTTTGAACCTGCGGACATTCGCGTCGGCTGTCCCTTCCACTCCCAACTAGGCTATCGTCCATATATAACCATACAGAATACCATTCGCTAATTTCGCGAAGATAACATAGCCGTGCCCGTGGTACGAATTTACACTGTCGTAGAGAATAAGGTCCCAGTAAAGCAACTTTGCACCTAAATTCTGAATCCCCTTGTTTAATAGGAGCCATTAGACCTTACCTATACCACCTTGAATCATCTTCTCCAATCTAGGATCAGTCTGCAGTCGTATCTTCGAAATCTCCGCTTCAATTTCTTTCGAACCGATCTTCATTCTTCTGTAGAACGCTATGGACGTCGCCGCTTCCTGAAAATATAGATTCGCCTTTTTATATCGAAACTAGAAAGTATATCACCTGATGATGGGCACCTATAAGTACCCAGAGAAATAATGAGAACCTTCGTGACATTTCCGAAAGCCTAAATAGCCCCCCACCTTTCCCTTACTTCTATACCTTGTATTACCTATTAGTTGGACAGCGTCTGTGGTAAGTCTTAAGTATCGTAAAGTAATTACTAAAATTTATCATGTGCATGATATCACGCAAGTATATTTTATTACCTACTAAGTTGATATTATGACGAATTAATATAATATACCTAAATGTCACCTGTAAGTATTTTACATTTAAGGAATATGGGAGGTCTGCACGGAACTTTATACGGTTGGTTAATATTGGAATCAATAAATTGTAGAAGAGAAAGGAAATATTTTGCTCCTACAAGAATCCAACTTGCATTCTTGACAGAACAACTAAATACGTAAACGACACATTTTTTTATAAACAGATAGATGAATTGCAACAACGTTGGTGTAAAAAAAATATAACTCACCTTTTCTTTACCCACCATTACCAGGAAAACAGGACTCTCGTGGAGAAACATCAGTAATGCGATACAAATTACAGATAGAGTCAAATGTGTGTACACTACTTGGAGATACGTTAACCGCCCTCCAAGGATGTAAGATACCAGGATACCAAGATAGTACCCTGATGCTGAGAAGGCAGTTAGACCTCCACGTATGGCGTCATTTGATATCTCGGAGATGTAAATTAGGGACACATTTTGACCAGCAACCCCCACACCTGCTATGGCCATAGCAATAAGTACCAGGGTGACATCATTGGTGAGAGATATCACGGTCCACGCAATCTGAAAATGTTAGAAAATAATATCATAAAAATACCATGCATGAATAGATACAATACAAATAATACAAACAGATTTACTTTATCTACAATAGTACTGTCTGTCCATTCTTCTATTTTAATATACGTAATTATATTTACATAAATGTTATCAGTGACTGCCACGTTGGCAGATGTTACGTGGAAATGTACTTTGGTTATCAGCGTACCTTTATTACTATTAAATATTTGCACACCTCTCAAACAGATTCAACGCTCATTTCTGCTGTGATACAGAACAATACATTTTTACGATGTAGCAACTTAGGCATAGAAACGCACCCTCAGCTTGTTTATTAAAACGAAAATGCTATTGGGCTGATAGGACACGCCTGTTTATACGTATCAACACCATTCAGAAATATGACTTTTTTAATTTTTTTTTTTTTTTTTTTTTTTTTTTTTTTTTTTTTTTTATTGCATTTAATGACGAGACGAGCATGCCGTTCGCCTGATGGTAAGCGATACGACCACCCATAAACAGTAGCAACACCATCCAGCACCTTGACTAACAAAGTACTGTGTGGCATTCCACTGCGCTCGTCACCCTGAGACATAAGATGTTAAGTCTCATTATGTCCAGTAGTTATACTGGCTACAATGTCCTTCAAACCGAAACACAACAGTGCATGCACACTGTTGCTTGGCGGTAGAAATAGACATTGCGGTGGTACCCACCCAGACGGCCTCTTACATAATGAGAGACCTACCACCAGTAAAATTGAACAGCAATCGTCACTCTGAGACAAAAAATATGTTTATCCTCTTAATGCAAACTTTAACGTTTTCCCAAACCGGAACAAAGAAGTGCTTGCACAATGCACACTGATTGAAAGCAGCCCACCTGTGCTATAACTCCTATACACTTGAAAGCTTCGACTACTAGCATTGTTTAGCCAAATTCTGTCATAATATAGGCATGGGCTACGGGAGGGCCAGGGTATCCAAAGCCCACCCTTAAAATGTCTTTGCCCACCCTAGAAAAATCCTTGTGCTCAGCTAAAAGTGGCAAAGATAGGCGATACCCACTCTAGTAAAATTTTTGCTCACCCTAGAAAAAGCCTTATGCTTACAGGAACCTCGTGTTGTGCAGGCCTTTCATGCAGGCAGTGAATTCAGCAAGTTTTTTTTAGCTCCAGTCTGCTGCCCGCCATGGATGGGCACAGGTTTGAGAGTGTTGACTCAATGCTCTTTAGGTTAGCGTGACGAAAGATAAGGATATAGTTTCGTTGTTTAGTGTCTATAGATACCGTACAGATGATGGTCTCTTGCCTACTTAAAAATAACTCCGTCTGGGTACGCTTCTGCCGCTAAGTTCATTATTCTGGTCCATTTTGAAGGGCATTATAGCCAATAGAATAATTAGATATCAGCGGTTACGCCTTATACTTAATCTCTTACGTCTCAGGGTGACAAACGCAATTTAATGTGAATCAAGTCATATCATCCCATACCACCATACCATAACAGCTTTATATTATATAATGCCCACAGCTGAGCACGGGCCTCCTCTACAACTGAGAGGATTTAGGCCTTAGTCCACCACGCTGGCCTAGTGCGGGTTGGCGGACTTCACATGCCTTCGAAATTTAGAGAACTTCTCAGGTATGCAGGTTTCCTCACAATGTTTTCGTTCACCGTTAAAGCGAGCGATAATTCACAAAGAATACACACATAACTTTTTAGAAATGTCAGAGGAGTGTGCCCTTGGGTTTTGAACCTGCGGACTTTCGTCTCGGCAATCCGTTCCACTCCCAACTAGGCTATCGCTGCTTAGTCAAATCATCATAGAACTTAAAATATTTTACGGATTTTATCGCGGTTTTTTAATTTACATTTTCTCCCGACGTTTCGCGCGACGTGACGCGATAAAATCTGTAAAATAGTTTTATTTCAATGTCTAACATTCGCGTAAATATAAGATATCATTATGCAAATCTTCATAGTTTTCAAATATGTTGCCACTGTAACTTACCATTAGCCGAGCAACATATCTGATATTGAAGAATGAAAGATCGACAGTAGTTGGGAGACGAAACTCTTCAAAAGCAAAAAGGGAAAATGCCCATTTACTTACCACATACGGCAATCCAAAGAACATAGTAGCATACTTCCTCCCGAACTTGTTGAAGGCCACGCTACAGAAGGGACTTGCTAAAAGTCCACCCACATTGGGGAGTCCACCGAGCAGCGATATCTCAAGTGACGTCATAGGTCGCGACAGGACTGTTGAATTTGACGTGAAGTTCGCCACTGTATAGGATGGCCAGGCGAATACATACCCAGTCTGGCATGCCAGGAATGATACTAGAAATAATAGCATTATTGAACTACATGGCTGTGCAGTCTGAGATACTGGGTTTGATTCTTAGGTCGGGCAAACAAAATCTATGTGGGTATTTAAATTCTAACAAGAGTTCTCGGATTTAAAATGTGCTCAATGTGGTAATAGGTGCTCAGTCACAAAAGAAAGATATGAGAATTAGAAAAAGATATTAAAAAAAAAATACAAGCACACGAATTGATAACCTCCTCCTTTTGGAAGTCCGTTAAAAATTACAGACTTTATTTATACATATAAAAAATATCAGGACCGCATGAAACAAAAGAACTTACTGCACAAAGTCGCCACAGACTGCACAAGAAACTCCGAAGTCTTTATTGTACCACCCATTTTCGATAACAGTCACAATAAACTGATTTCAGTTTTAGTCTCGTCTATTATATTTATGTATTACTAAATAAATATTCGAGATAATAATATAGCAATTCAACTTGCATTATGCCAGCACAGTGTGTAGGGCAAAGGGCCGTTTCACTGATACATTTTAGAAGTTGCTCTGGGGCGAACATCTGTCGTTGGTATAAAAAAAAAAAAATTGATGTTATCTCGCCTTAGGTCTATGGACTGCCTTCACCAAAGAGACCTGCACTACAAAAGCAGCATCATTCTCTAATGAAATGATTGATTTTAATATCTTATTATAGAATCAAGCCAATGCTTTTTAGGCCGTCCATCGAAACGTACCCTAGTATAGTTTGGTAATTAGTACATTTGCAATAGACATAGATAGTCCTCATTAATTTTGCCATATAACTAGAATCATGACATTAATTGTAGGACAAAATGCAAATCTCGACTTAATATGCGTTGGCATTACTGATCCTGATTACAGAAGTTGTAGTGGCGGGTGTGCGGGCGGGATAGTCTAAATAAAAGCCCGACTTAGTTTAAGCTTATTTTGTAGGATATCCCAAAGTTATAAGCTCTATTTTACGAGGACAAAGATTCTACCGAAGAGTTTATTATTTCTTTAAAACAAGGTGTCCACAACGCGTACCTTCACCTTCCCAGTGCAATAAAAGACGTAACTGGCCGATCCCTGCAAACATCCATCAGATATCCTTATTTGAACTATTAACAGTTCTTTACAATGTTATTATTCTACGGAGGAACTTTCTTCATACTTTTTTCAATCAGTGCTGACTGTCGACAATAATATTATTTTGACCTATGAATTGACCTCGCTCACTCACTCACACACTCACGCCTTTATCCCCAAATGGGTAGGCAGAGGCGCAATTAGTGCACCCACTTTTAGCCGTGCGTATTCCGACCTATGATGTGATAGGAGGCGAGCCTATCGCCATATCACCACACAAATTCCAGATCCGTTCTGATAGTGAGTATACAAACCCAATAACACTTAGCTCGACCCAGGGATCGAACCCGAGACCTCAACATTGTAATCGTACCGTATTACTACGTCACCGAGGCAGTCACGCGCTCCAATAATTTACTGGTGGTGCTTTGACTGGTAGATCTCTCGTATGCGAGGGGCCGTCTGGGTAGGTACTAACGCACTGTCTATTTCTACCGCCAGGCAGCAGTGTGCATGCAAAGTTGTGTTCCGGTTTTAAGGACATTGTAGCCAGCGTAATTACTGAGCATTATGAGACTTAACAGCTAATGTCTCAGAGTGACGAGCGCAGTGGAGTGCCACGCAGTACTTTATAATTAAAAGTTCTGTATGGTGTTTGTACCGTTGTTATATCGCTTACCATCAGGCAAGCGGCATGTTCGTCTTGTCATTCGAACGAAAGCCATAAAAAAAGGAAAAATAAAAAATTATCGGTCCGGTGTCTGGAATTTGTGCCCGATAAGGCGATAGGCTCGCCCCCTATCACATCATGGGACGAAATACACACGGGCAAAAGTGCACTAGCCTCTACCTACCCTTTCGAGGATAAAAGGCGTGAGTGTGTTTTTGTGTAATTTAAACTAAAGTGTATAGAAATGTATTTAGGCTTTAGGGATTTTTTTTCCAAAGGCACAGTTTGATGATCATAGGTAAGTACTTATGTTTGTTTAATAATAATAATAATTAATAATTTATTTATTTAAACTAATCCGAATTGTTACAGTAATAAATTGTGCTATGATAACCACACTAGGCGCAGCCTGTATCGTGGCGACCATTACAAATATTAGTTATATCCGAGAGGACTGTACTGTTATTAAACACAATCATAATATTAAGACAAGGTGTTACGTTACAATCAGGAATAACAATTTTAGATTTCAACAATAGAATGTTACCTACTCAACAAAATAAAACAATACCTTAATTTTTTTTTTTTTTTTTTAATGATGTGTGTGTGATTGTGTGTGTGTGTGTGTGTGTGTGTGTGTGTGTGTGTGTGTGTGTGTGTGTGTACGTGAGGGGGGGGATGCATTATTGAAGTACTTTCAGCAAATTTTCTGTATCATTATAGCTTAAGTTTGAAATATATTCTTTAAGTTTAATTTTGGCCTGCTCAAGCGTCTTGTTTTTGATATCACATGTTTTAATTATACCATTATATAAGTGGGGAAAAAGGAAGTTTTGAAAACGTCGAGCAAAATTGGTTTTCACTGTAGGAACTGATATTCTAAAGACTCTACGATTTAACATATTTTTATAATTATTACAATTATGTACTTTTTTATGCGTGGAGATACATGCATTGAGGATATACAGCTGGCGCACACTTAATTGTTGGGACTCTTTATGCAGTTGAGATGTGGGGAATTTTACAGGTTTATTTAAAATGACCTTAAGTACGGACCTCTGGGATCTTTCTAGACTTATGAGGGTGGAAGAGGCAGCGCCGCCCCAAGCCTTTATACAATATGTTATGATTGATTGGCAGAGACTGAGGTAAATCGAAAAGAGCAGATCCCTGTTTGCTACTTTCCTGATGGTTCTGAAAACATACGACAGTTTTCTAACCCTTGCTGAGAGGGCTGTAATGTGCTCCTTAAAGGAAAGTTTGTCGTCTAGCAATACACCAAGGTATTTTAGGGACTGCTTTCTCTCAATTCCTCTGCAATTGCAACTCCTTATGTTTTCATGAACTACGTGATAACCGCATGTGTGTACAATAATGTCAGTGTTCAAATGCGGAGAAGATGATAGTGTTTTATGAAAACACAAGAAATTTGTTTTGTCTCTGTTCAACGTGAGCAAGTTTACATTAAGCCAATGAGCAATTGCTGCCATACCCTTTTCTGCAGTTTGAAAGCAGCAACTCCAGTCCACGTCATTAAAAATAATAGCCGTGTCATCTGCATAACAAATTATATCTGCGTTTGCTAGAGGTAGCGAAGCCAGTTCATTTAAATAAAGTAGAAACAAGGTTGGCCCAAGCACACTGCCCTGTGGTACACCAAAGCTAATGTCGGCGAAGGCGCTGTATGTGGAATCTATTTTGAGACATTGCTTTCGCCCGGTTAAGTAACTACGAAACCACTCTAAAGCAATTCCACGAATACCGACACCCTCGAGCCGTTTCAACAATATGGGAATAGCGACCGTATCAAAGGCTTTGGCCAGATCTAAAAAGACCCCAATGCAAGATCGTCCATTGTCGAGGTGTTCGGCAATTCGATTTGTTAGTGAACACACAGCATCCTCAGAAGATTTTTTGGACCGAAAACCATATTGACTGTTTGATAGAAAACTATTATTTTCTAGGTAATGTATTAGCCTCCGATTAACTATTCTTTCTAACACCTTAGAAAAGGTTGATAGCAAAGAGATGGGGCGAAAATTGTTGGGGGATACAGTTGACCCCGACTTATGTATTGGTATTACCACTGCAAGTTTCCATTCGTCTGGAACTATTCCAGTGGACAAGCTTTGATTAATAATTGACGTAAGAGGTTCAACGATATAGGGTTTTACAGTTTTAATTAGATTATTAGTGATGCCATCTATTCCCGGTGCGCTGTGTGAGGTAAGGCTCGAAACTATAGCATCTACTTCGAAGATATCAGTTGGCTCAAAGAAGAAGGAGTTGACTGGAGACTCTAAGCAGGAGATGCCATGAGCTAGTGAGGCCTCTGTAGAAGAAGTTTCATCAAGGATTTTATTCGCATATTTTTCACCCACGGTAGCAAAGTGATTGTTACAGAAATTAATTGATTCCCGGGGACTAGAATAGGTATTCAGTAATGCAGAGGCAGCATTATATGTTGAAGTATTTTTACGATGGGTGATAGTATTTATTGTCTGCCAAAGTTTTCTCGGATGTTTTTGGTGGCTTACTAGTAGATTCGATTCGTAGTCCTGTTTTAAATTTCGCTGTAAACTAATGTAAAAATTTCTATACCTAGAATAAACGAGAAGTTTAACATCATCAGTTGGCAGCGATCTAGCTTCTAAATGTAATTTGTCGCGCAAACGAGAGCAGCGTATTAAACCATGTGTCATCCACGGTTTAAGTATTATTTTTGACCGACTAGTCGTTACCACGATTGAGTTAGCATCTACTATATTCTTGATAATACCTAAAAAGGCGTTAGTTTGTGTGTTTAAGTTACCCATGTTACTTAAAGAAGACCAGTTTACATTACTGAGTTCTTCTAAGATAGAGCTATAGTTAACGCGTAGTCTTTGTCTTGGAATTTTAGTAGGACGTACCATAAAGTCCCTAATACCAGTAATAATCATATCATGATCAGTAATACTAGACGCACAAACAACAGATTCAATAGTTACATTACCGGTATAAAGGTACTGGTGGTAGGTCCCTCATTATGTAAGAGGCCGTCTGGGTGGGTACCACCGCAATGTCTATTTCTACCGCCAAGCAACAGTGCATGCACTGTTGTGTTTCGGTTTGAAGGACATTGTAGCCAGTATAACTACTGGACATAATGAGACTTAACATCTTATGTCTCAGGATGACGAGCGCAGTGGAATGCCACACAGTACTTTGTAAGACAAGTTGCTGGATGGTGTTGCTACTGTTTATGGGTGGTCGTATCGCTTACCATCAGGCGAACGGCATGCTCGTCTCGTCATTCTACGCTATAAAAAAAAAAAAAAAAAAAAAAAAAAAAAAAAAAAAAAAAAAAAAAAAAAAAAAAACATGATCTAGACAAGATTCATGTCTAGTGGGTTTGTCAATGACTGATATTAAACCTAACTCTGACATTTGGCAGAGATATCTTGAGGAACTATCTGCAAGAGTATTAATTATATTAATATTAATATCACCAGTGAGTACAAAACACGGTTTTTTGTTCAGATTACGAACTAATTCATCTAAGGAGGTTAGGAAGGGATTAATATTTGTGAATGATGGAGATCTATATACACCTAAGATTTTAACTTTGCCAGGGATATCAATTATAAGACAATTAGCGTCTTCTAGGTCGGGTTCATGTACTCTCGGTTCCCATATGTCCTTTATATATTGCTCTTATCTTTGATGTTATGAATTATTAGAGTAGGAAAGGGCATCTTTCATATATTCATATATTTATAATCAATATTTCTTAATTTAAAATAATACAGTACAAATTAAGTGATTCACTTTCAATGTTTTGGTGTTCTGCATATAGCCCAGTTGATAACAACGCCATCTATGAAGAAGTTGTAAAACTATATAGCTGTGTTTAAGATTTTAAAAACAAACATAGATGGCACCGCTGAGTCTCACACCTCCAGATTAGATCATGTTCTGAGATGTACTCACCTAATAAATATCGTGTGGAATATTATCTATGGCGGCAAATACGAAGCCGGTTAAAAAAGTAAATTTCATGGACATTAAAAAACAGTGCTTCATTTCAATTTAGAGTAAAAAATGCCTGTATGACGTTAAAATATCTATTAAAATGAAAACTTAATTAAACAACAGGGTATTATGAAATTTTTATTCAAATTTTTTACAATAGAAAACTTAAGTTATATTTACAGAAGAGAAGTACTTAAATAAGTTAGAAAAAATATTTACTTCATACAGCTTAGTTTTAAATACTTAAAATAGGTACCTAAGGGGTAATCTCCATCGGCCTAAAATGTTCAAAACGCTAGAAAATACATTTTACTTTTTTCCATATTTTTAACGGAGATTTCGTATTACTAAGTATATAATACTTATTGTTTATGTGGCAGTGTCCGTTTCGAAATCGTACACGATATTTTTTATAGTGACATGATTTCGTATTTTTTTATTGCTTCCATAAAAATTATTCGTATTATGCATTGTTTATTGTCTACCGCCATTTTGTACTAATAGCTATTATATTATTACTTTTCGAAAATAACCAGAAAATCTCAAAGTTGCATGCCACTAAGAATTGACGAAAATCAGATTTTGTTTGATTTGATTATGAAAATTTAACCGACGCTCTCGATCTTTGCCAGCAGTATGATACTACAACGCTGCTCATCAAGGAACCTATGAGTACCATCACCGAACCCCAAACAGCAGCTGATGATGATAAGCATACTCCTGAAGGTTCAGGCAGATCCTCGGCGAAGACCACCTTCAAACCTTTGCTGATTGTAGTCATTGGCTCTTCCGTCCTGTTTCCAATATGGATAATGTCTCTTCTCCTCCTCTTAGGGTCCAAGCTTCCAGGGTTCGGGCAGGCGTCACAATCAGTCTTGCAAAGCTCAACATCACACTGGATAATCAGGTCCATTTCGTCAGGGAATTTAAAGGCATTAAAGAATGCGTAGGCAATGATTGAAGCTCCAGTGTTTCCTGTCTCCCTGGTCTTCTGGAAGGATCCGAACAGTTTAGGCTTCAGGACACAACCGTTGCTATCAGTCAGCGGTACGACATGACGACTTCCTGAGTCGCGAGCTATACATTCCTTAACCTGGATGTCGAATCCAGCGTCACCAGTTACTGATACTACCAAGGTCATAATTTCTCCGATCTTGACCAGTCCGTTGGCTTCAGGAGCGAAGGGTCCACGTCCAGTCTGAATGTCCAAGCGGGCCATGGCTGTATCTCCGCTGAAGTTGCTTGTAATCTGGTTCAACATACCAACGCTCAAAGAGGACACCAATTGTTTGGTCAAGTTACCTTCCCACAAACATCTCACTCTTCGAATATGATCCCAAACTTCTTGGATTCCAGCTTCGTTTTGCAGAACCAGCACATTCTCTAAGTAAGCCTGGCCTTCATTTTGGAAATCGCTGAAGAATCTTGTACCGCAAGTATTCAGGCTGACAGTGAAAGAGTATTTGATCTGGTTAGAGTTCTCTCTAACGTAGACACATTCGGGCTGGTTGAAATGATCTTGGGAGTAGATGATGCCGTTATAAGGCTTATTGAACTCTATATTGATTGTCATCATTTCTTTACCACAGTCGACAGTGATGGCGTGGATATGAGGTGGATGGCGATCTTCGCCATCATCAGGGATAGATGGCCCTTGAGTGATATCAGCAATTTCAGAACCACTACTTTCAGAGACATAAGGTGGACGTGTTGTTTCCTCAGGTATAATTGGCTGGCTTGGTTGGTACGATGGTGATGTAGGTTGGTATGAGGACCCTGGCTGCGAAGGCTGGTACGATGATCCAGGTTGGGAAGGTTGGAAGGAAGATCCAGGTTGGGAAGGTTGGAAAGACGATCCTGGCTGAGATGGCGGGAAGGACGATCCTGGAAGCGATGGCTGGAAAGATGATCCTGGCTGAGGGGTTTGGAAGGATGATCCTGGCTGGGAAGGTTGGTAAGACGAGCTTGGTGGGTAACCTGGCTGTGACGGTGGGTAGCCCGGTGACGTAGATTGAGTCGGTTGGTAAGATGGCTGGGAAGGTTGGTACGGAGGCTGAGACGGCTGGCTAGGTTGACTAGGATAAGACGGAACCGTTGGCTGACTAGGTTGGTAAGTGGGCGAGAAAGGTTTACTCGGCTGATAAGATGGCGGACTTGGGGAGAAGGTCTGGTCTGGCTGACTAGGCCTGTAAGATGGCTCAGAAGGGAAAGCAGTATCAGGTTGACTTGGTTGGTAAGTGGGAATACTGGGAGCACTGGGTAGGGTTCCTTCGATGTAGGAGGGAGTGGGACGAGATCCCGCGGGAGGGTATCCGGTCACAGGAGGCAGATAGCTCGCTGGCTCGAACGGTCTGGGCTTCTCGGGTTTACCTCCGAAGTATTGCCGAGCTGGAATGTATAAAAAGTTATTTTAAAATACAATTGAGTATTATAAAAGCTAGCGCGCATCACCGTTTACCAGAATGAGATTTTTGATTATTTACATTCTAGATAAACTCTCAGGGATAGAAAGTAGATCAAAATTGATATATTCAGAATGTATATAATCAAAGTATTTCGTAATTCAATTTTTGCAGTTGTGCGCTCTCCCTAATTGCTTTAAACCCAGTGCAAATGCGTGCAGTGCTGAATTTTCCCGATAATGTAAATGAAATTTTTCACTCCTTAACCATCCAAATATAATTGTATGACGTTATATAATTTTCACTTATAATCCTTATAAAATACCTGCCTCATGTATTACTTAACAACTATTAAAAACTAAAGTGCCTAACAAAAGTTTAAACATATTAGAATGATGAATTTTCGGACCTTTCCTACTCCTCTGCTGGTACAACCCTTGGATCCAGTGAAGCAGGTTTCCCACCATCTCATCTACGTCCGCCTGCCGGTTCAGCTGCAGATCAGCTGGAAACCAGACCTTGGTCAGGAACAACGATGGAAGTCAAGTGCCAACACCTTCAAAACTACTGTATGCAGTAGATTCTCTAACAGCTCCAGGAACGAATAAAAAGCAACTAAATAATAACGAAACTGAAGCAGCTTTTACTGTAAGTTGGCGAGAAGTATCGAAAACGTTATTACCAAGTAGTATCAAGTCACTTATGAAAAATTAGAAGAAGTAGACAACCACAAAGAACGACATAAGCGAGACGTACGCGAAACAACTATATTAGTAGATAGAAGAATCAGAGCTGTCAGTTATAAAGAGTTTAAGGTTGAAAAGATTAAAAAGAGAACGATAGTGAAAAATCAATAAACAACAACTAGAAACAATAAAAAGAAATGAAAGCAAATGTAGGAAATAGCGAGATATAAAAAAATAGAACAACAATGATATGAAAGAGACAACATCAAATACATGAATCAGAAGAAGTTAGATGATTAAGAGATACAAAGCGATTTAGAGAGATGAAATAAATTATGTAATATTAATATTATTAACGAAGTAAATGATTATCTATATAAATACAAAAAAACTTTACATAACATAAAATATACAAAAATCTAATTCAATAAAAAAAACAGCAACCGCAATTAAAAACTTGTTTAAAAACATCGCAGATTTCAAAAAACACGCCAAATTAAACAATACAGAAATCTCTAAATAATTAGTGAAAGTGAATTGAAAGTATGCATAATATTTGATTGGGCGTGAAACATTTTATGTGTGTATAGCCAACTGCAAAAAATATCTAAACAAAAATACTTCAAATCGCCTAAATGCTTTTATGTCCCTAACAATATTGTCCACTGCATGTAACTTAAAAAAAAAGTGTATTATGTTTAAGTCTTTTGTCAAACTAGATCTTTTAAAGTACTGTGTTTGTTCAACTATTTGTCTTTCCGACTTTACCTATTGCTAAGGTAATGATTGGCATAACCGATTGTGTGGGCACACGTTTTTACCAGATTCACATACGTTGAGGCAACTAGCGACCCAATTCGTCCACAATATTAAGATTTCGCGTGATCTTGTGGCCTTATTGTGTTATGCTTAGAATTTATTTTCCCTTGCCTGTCTTACTTTAAACAGTTTTGATTTATTTACTACTATGCTGAACTATTTGAAATGTATCTTTCTTTATATTTTTTCTACCTTTTTCTGTGTATATAATGTAGTACAACATAAAAAAAATATAGTTGATGAAATGTACAGATATTACAATAAAGTAGCTTTAAATGATTACATATAATTGTATACAAACTGACATATACACCTCTTCTTGGAGGTAATAGACAAATATATTAATGTCATACATAATTTATAAATAAGAGCTCAGTTTTGTGAGTTATTAAAGCACCACGATGATCCACTTGACGAGTTAGTTGTTACTAATGAGTAAATTAATCTAGACTACGTTTTTAATCTAAAAATAAAAGATTAAAAAAACATATTACACAATTCCGAATGAATATTAAAAGTGAACATTTTGTCATTAAAGCTATGTTATAGGTGAATTGATTATAAAATGTTTAAAGTTAAATTAGCAGAGCGTGAATAAATAGCGTTTACACGGTGTATGGATCACCCTTAGGGGTCTTATCCATGTGGCATAATAAACGCAGTGGTTAAACGAAGCGTTTTGACGCTCAGTTTTAAGGTGACATTGTGATGTGATAAGTAAGCAATTATAGTCTTGTAAAAAAGTGATTTTTGTGAATTAAATGTTATCGTAACCCCGGTTGGGCTTGTTGAAAATTAACAGACTAAAGAAAGAGAATGAAAAAGGATAGCGAAATAACTTAACTTTAAGACTCTTCATAAATATACAATCAGTAAACTAATTTATACTGCACTGCTTTATTTTTTTACTTATTTCTTTTGTAACATTTCTTAAGATCATAATAATTAGTCAATGTTTTAAAAAAAGGAATTTTAAAATGAAAATAGTTATCAATAAAAAGTAATGATCAAATTTAGATACATTTTCAACAAGCCACTTGTAAATGATCGTATACATCTGTGTACATACCGTTCCTAGACCTTGACTTTCGTTGTTCTGCAAGAATATACCATAATAACATATTTAAAAAGTTCACTTTCATAAAACTTTACGAGTAAAAGTCAATATATACAAAACACGCAATTATAATACAATAGTAACTACCGAAACCAATTTTTATGATACATACGTACATTGTAACCATAAAAGGAAATTTATATAATTCATTAATCGCGTGATTTTTTTACTTTATTTACAAAAAAACTCACGCATTTTATATTTTACAATTCTAAGGCGATTCATGTCACATATTATGAACACGAACCTGAATAATTTAGCTGTAAATTTAATATTTTAAGAAGTAAAATCCAGTGCATTCCTTCAAAGATCTGCTATTGCTACTGTTTATGGTTAGATAGTAGTTACCATCAGATGACAAAATTACTCGTTATTTAGCTGTATAAATCAAAGTCAACGGGAATAACGTATGGTTTCTTCCAAGTAGGTTTATTATCTAGAATATTGTAGACCATCGCTAGCTTTTGTATTCTATTGTCGAAAAAATTACTATACAACTCTTCTCGAATTGTATTTATGAGAAATGATCACTATCTACTAGCTAGCTTTCTGCAATAAGTTAAGAGACTATCCCGACCTCACACCCACCACTGCAACTCCTGTAAGCCAGGATCAGCAGCGGCACGCATTAGACATCGAGCGGTGAAGCTCGGCGAGTCTCTGGGAACCTAATCTGTCTTTAACCCGCAACGAAATTAATCAAATAGACAGATAGGGAAGAGTTGGAAATATTAACTGTCCACTTCCCTCCATGGCAATAATAAGTACAGAACTTTCTTGATTGAGAGTATACTTACGGAATCTGGAGGTAGTGTCCGCGGCGCTCACCACCAGCGCGCACAGCGCCACCGCTGCACACCATCTCAGCATCTGGAATGATCAGGTAAATCTCTTATTGACTTGGCAAATTGGGCATCAACGTGTAATGTTGGCGTGAACATGTTAAGGCAATGTAATGTTTAGGCATTCTGAATCTTATAGTATTGGGTACGTTGAAATAAAATAACCTAACGGATTTTAACGCGATTATTTGTTTTTTCCATTTTTACACCCGACATTTCTACGACTTTACAGTCTTCATAGTTACACGGTGACCGGTGTACGTAACATATTTAGACATATTATCAGGCCGAAGACGCAGTTAAAATTGTTTTAGACGGTGTTGCTCATTGCTCAGGGGTGGTTGGGACTTTACCAGTGAGCAATGAACTCGTCTCTTCTTCAACCAAAAATACTACTTAATATATTAACACTGTAAGTAAACAATATTTACAGTAAGTTATCAACATAGCATTGATAACGCTAAAAGAATCTTGACCGTACAGCCATAGAATCCCGAATAGTACGTACGTAGTACAGCAGACGTTTAAAAAATAATTAGTAAAACGAATGTTGGCCGAGCGTACGAAACAAACACCCATGCGAACTTATTTTTAGTCTATGAAACGAAACGACTTAATAATTTAAGGACAAGACAAACAATAAAAGACGACATTCATTCTGTCAGTAATTCATCAAATAACAAAAAAATAGAATTAGAAAAATGGAATATAGCATGTCAAGGATTAATTAACATCGGAGATAAAATCGATTGTACGAACTTCATGAGAGCATACTTACAATGCACAATTACGCGGGAAACATTTCGCAATTCGCTAATGCAAAGTGACGTTGATGGAAGAGTGGCTTATTAGTGTTGGAAGAGTTTTAAAACTGGATGTTGAAATTGTCTGCCTCGGTGGCGTAGATGTATTACGGTACGACTGCAATGCTGAGGTCTCGGGTTCAATTCCCGGGTCGGGTAAAGTGATATTGGATTTTTCTACTCAGTATCAGCTCGAAGTCTGGAATTTTTGCCATCGTGGCGCGGAATACGCAAGGTGAAATATAGGTGCACTAGTTTCGCCTCTGCCTACCCCTTCGGGGATAAAGGACGTGAGTGTGTATGTATAATGTATGTATGTATATTTTAATTGTTGCAATGCAAAGATGTTATCGTAGTAGAGCAGGATGATTTGAGGGGAAGCCATCAATTTATAATTCTTCACTATTAAAGTGATATCGATGAATTATAATAAAAAAAAGTATTTATAAATCATAATTATTCATAAATTGTGTGACTTATAGAGCCATTCCCTTATATTTTTATAAAAAAACGTCAAATAATCTGGAACAAATGCTAACAAGTAACAGATAACCCTAGCATAACAAATATTGTCAACAAATACAGAAGCATTTCCCAACAACTTGCGACACTCGTTAAAATTTAAGACTAACTTAACAACGTATTTTGTAACATGCACCTCAACCAGAGAGGCAGGCAGAGGTGAGTAAGGTCATCTCTCTTAGGTACCAAATGTTTGACCTACAATGATAATCGTAGTGACTAAATCGTAATTATTTTCGTACTTAGTTAATTATTAGAATTATCTAGATTTTGCTTAATAATCTACGGCTAACATTATAACTTTTTGAATCCCTGTCAGGAAAAGAGGGGTGTTATAAGTTTAGAATGTGTACCTCTGTATCTCTCCGTGACATCGTAGCTCTCAAACGAATGGACTTATTTTGCCGCCATTTTTTTGTGTTCTAAGATCAAAATAAAATCACGCTTTTCAGGATGAGCAGATGTAAGTAACTTATTGGATAAAATATTTTGAGAAACAAAACAAATGAAGTCTTCGTATTCCATTATCAGCCACATGATATCCACTGCTGACATAGGCCTCCCCTAAATATTTCCAGGCAGACCTGTCCAAAGCTTCCTGCATCGAGCGTGTTTCTGCTACCTTTATGATGTCGTCTGCCCAACTTGTATTCCTCTATCTCGGTAATCTCATCAAATTATTAATTTGCTTTGAACGAAAAAAAAATAGTTTGCTTGCTATATTTTTTTTTTTTGTGGCATTGAATGACGAGACGAGCTTGCCGTTCGCCTGATGGTAAGCGATACGACCACCCATAAACAGCAGCAACACCATCCAGCACCTTGAGTTACAAAGGACTGTGTGGCATACCACTGCGCTCGTCATCCTGAGACATAAGATGTTAAGTCTCATTATGTCCTGTAGTTACACTGGCTACAATGTCCTTCAAACCGAAACACAACAGTGCATGCACACTGCTGCTTGGCGGTAGAAATAGACATTGCGGTGGTACCCACCCAAACGGACTCTTACATATGAGAGATCTACCACCAGTATATTCAATCAATTATCCATAATTGAGTAATTAATTGAACATACTGCTGCATCTAGTTTTTTTTGGCTTGGCTTGACACGCTTACCATGAGGCGAACGGCATGCTCGTCTCGTCATTCAATGCAATAAAAAAAGGTAAAAAAAATTGAGTAACAAACAAAAAATCATCGCAAATTTTGGTGAAAATATTTAACCAATTCACAAGTATGTACCAGGGTCTCAAAAATTCATAGAAGGTAAAGTTGACAAATAGTCGCAGTTGTGTGTTACTATTAACACCTCGCCTTCACTCGAAGGAGGCCAATGCAACAAAAATAAGACATCATTACATTGATTTGGTTACTTTAAAAATATATATTCACCAACTTACATTGGCCCAATGTACTTTGATCAAACTTTGTACAATAGAAAAAAACAACAAGAAATATGCTTTTCTAAATCTATAGATAGAGAAACATACATTACATAGAGATAGATAGTTTACATAGAGAAACTCTCCTTAACCCTTTGACCCATAAGTCTTGGCAGCAGAATTATCAAAGTATTTTTGCAAATAAATATTCTATAGTATTCTTGTAGATACAATACTTCAACATCTTTATAACTACAAGTGAATGGCGAAACGAGATAGTCTCAAAGCGCCATTGTAACTTTTAAGTACAACAACTTATTATAATTCGTATTATTTTTGTTGATTGGCAAATGATTTACTTAACTCAATATTAAAAATGGCTTAATTTCAAATCATAAGCATCAGATCTTTCGAAAACACAATATCGCAAAATCATTGTATCAAACATTTGCTTAATAAGCCAATATTTCACCAACTAACAATCACATCAATGAATGACATTTGACAAATCGATATGTTAATGCCAAGTAAAAGCGTTGACAAATATCCCATATTCTTTTTTTAAATCGTACTGTCATCTATTACATAAGAACCATAGAGCTTAGCAAGTCTCAGACTGTTATGTCATTTCGTTTTGTCAAGTTACATTGAACAGACTATGTTAAAGTAAAGTTTTTATATAACTTGTTAGCAGTTTTCGATAGCTGATCTAAAGATTTGCGCAGTCAGATGTTAACTATTTAAAAGTTATGACATCGTTAAAAAAATAACTCGGAAAAAACGATAGATCTACTTCCGATTGCGATTTCGTAAAAGGTATTTCTGTTATATACAATATTATCAAACGTAAACTATTAACTACCGAACGAAACAAAAATACTAACCGTTACGCGGATACAAGCAATTATAATTTATTTAAATTAAGCATAAAAAGTGAAAATTTCAAAGCTTATTAACCAGTAGGCAATTCGATGAAACATTGGGCGGGAATGTCAATGGCACTAACAAGACAATGACGTGAATAATGTGGTGGAAATAATCGCTGCGGTCCGCTGATCGCCTGGTAGTTAATTTAATATTTAATTTAATTTTGTTACATTTAATTTAATTACGGCTAGTTAGTTACAATAATTAAACATTCTGTTATGAAGATTTTGTGCAGCTTTCATTAAAAAAGGTGATTCTTGCTCTTCCTATTAATTTTTGAAGACGCTGTTATTTTCATCCGAAATAATTCTTAGAATTTGTTTTTTGGCAAGAATTCGTGTGTATGACATAATTCATAATAAAATGGCGGGTGCCGTCGTTGAACATAAATAGCAACTTTATGGGATTCTGATCTCGATCAGGAAAACGACTTAATTGATTTTTTTAACTCACCAAGTATCATTATAATTTATTCATTTTTAAATGCTCAGACATATCAAAATATAGTTTTCTTTACATCCGTCATATTGACCTCGGCTATTTTAGGTACAGAAGGAAGCATGGGAAAAATCTAGACAGTACTTAAATTATCTATAAGGAAACATCGCATTTCCGCACAGCATCACGACATACAACATTATGACAGCTTTGGTTCGTGATTTTAAGGGAAAGTAAATTTAGATGTATTTAGAGTTTAGCATATTTAAGCGACTTTCCATGACTTAAAGTGTCTTGTGACCTAGCATAGCTAGTGAAACAGGAGAGATATCACTTCTGCATACCCCTGAAGAGGGAGAGAGACATGATGCTATGAACATTTATTTACAATATTTTAATAATATTTTGGAATCCGAGAACCCAGAGATACTAGACACTCAAGCTGGTGGTGCTGGTGATAGGATGAATCTAAGCAGCGGCAGCTAAGATATCGCTTGCTATCAAAGCAGATGTAAGTATCTAGTTGGATAGCGAGCACTTTACCCAATGCGTTAAAACCCGCTATAGTGGCCCACGTAAGTGAACAGCGTTCTGGGATCAGCATTTGTATATCCGGTTCAAACATGTCGGCATAATTGAGTTGAGTGGCGAGGGATAACCATCGCTCATCAGGTGGCACTCTATCGGGACATTAAAATTAAACTATCATAACGGATTTTAAGTGGACGATAGCCTAGTTGGGAATGGAACGGTCTGCAGAGACAATGTCCGGAGGTTCAAAACCCAAGGCACACACCTCTGACTTTTCGAAGTTATGTGTGTATTGTTTATCAATTATCGTTCGCTATAACGGTGAAGGAAAACATCGTGAGGAAACCTACATACCTGAGAATTCTCGATAAGAATTTCGAGGGTATGTGAAGTCTGCCAATCCGCACTAGGCCAGCGTGGTGGACTAAGGCCTAACCCCTCTCAGTAGTAGAGGAGGCCCGTGCCCACCAGTGGGCAGTATTTAATACAGGGCTGGTATTATTATTATATTAACGGATTTTATCGTGGTTATTTATTTTTGTTTTTTTTTTATTTTCTCCCAACGTCCGCCTGGTGACCACGAAGTGCTGCAAAGCCATTGAAACGTCGGGAGAAAAAATAAAATAAAAAAAAACCGTGATAAATTCCGTTATAATCGTTTAATTTCAATGCCAACATAAGCGTAAACGTAAGGAATCATTACTCTATCTGGACTCCACTCCTCATACCATGAGGTGCAGAAGATCACTTTTCCATGCCCGTATAAAAAGCTAAAGAGATGCCTCACAGTTTGAAATAAATACAGAAAAAACATCCACATATTACGCATATTGGTTCATTCATTCACACCTAACGTAACAAAATCTAGTTTTCCATACAATCCGTAATAAAATGAATTTCTCATACTATGCTTGACGCAACCATATCGCGCACCGACAATCGGACCATCAAATTGATACGGTGTGGTTAGTATAAGATGGCTTTACGCAATAGCCCCGTACGTTCAAAACTGGGGAAAATTTTCTCCTTGCTTTTCCCTATTTAGGTTAACTTTTGAATATAGCTAAACGCGTCGTTCCTATCCTTCTATTTGATAAATTTCGGGTTAAGACTAATTAGTGCTCTCAGAGACTCGCCGAGCTTCACCGCTCGGTGTCAATGTGTGCCACTGCTGATCCTGACTATCAGGAGTGGTAGTGGTGGGTGTGAGGGCGGGATAGTGCCTATAGCTGGGCATATGCGTATATAGAGGGGGACGGGTGGTCCACGCCTACTCCAGAATTACGTGGTACCACCCACAGGATTTTGAGGCAACCTACTATTACCTTAATTTTTTAAACGACCAAAATTATCAAATCTGCAAGTACACAGCAGTCGTTTTATTTAATTAGTCTAGGACACTATCCCCTTGGAAAATGACTCTAACTACACCCATTTAGCTGACCTCAATTGAATTTAATTGCCTGGAACTTTTATTCTTAATTTTAATTCATTATATTAATCCACTTTTTAATCTAAAAACATCCTTGGAGGATCATATTTGGAAGTTAAGAGTTGGATTCCCAAGAGAGAATTCAATTAGTAAATAATAATATTATTTATTTCCAATACACACTTAATTTTAACTATAACCATTCCTATTGAAATTAATTGTAGTCGATAGTCGTATCTTCATAGACTCTACACTCTTATAGGTTTTAATATAATATGGGTGCACTAATTGCTGTTCTACCTACCCTTTGAGAGATGCAATTCAATGCAATCAGCCCTATATTATATACTGCCCACTGCTGAGCACGGGCCTTCTCTACTACCGAGAGGGTTTAGGCCTTAGTCCACCACGCTGTCCTAGTGCGGGTTGGCAGACTTCGCATACCTTTTTCGACGTGTTTTTCCTTCACCGTTAAAGCGAACGATAATTCACCTAACTTTTTGGAAAAGTCCGAGGTGCGTCCTTGGGTTGTGAACTAGCGGAGGTTCGTCTCGGCAGTCCATTCCACGCCCAACTGGGCTATAGCCACTTTGAGAGATAAAAGGCTTATTTATTAAAGCTAGATCTTATGTTATTACATTAGTTTTATCGGATATGATGAGATTTGCTTCAAACAAATTAAGGAAGAAGAAGAAATTTTAACAACAATATTATCATTAATATAACTTTTTATGAATATGTATGAATGTGTTTTACATTCTCTCATACACAAATTGATATACATAATGGATGTAATAAAATTATTCAATCGTGCCAAATTATATTGTTCCGATGAGTTCATGTTGTGTAATTTGAATTGTGTTGTTTTTATTCATAGAGTGCGAGGTCGCGAGATGACTATGTGACGTGCATTCGATTCCAGGATGGGAAGATTGTTAGTAAATTATTCTCTTCACATATCACATAATCAACATACTTCTCTTCTTCATCTGGTTCTTATAAAATTACGAAAATCTCAAAGAAGATCTAAACAAAAAAGTGTGTTACATTTTAAGTATTCTGGATTGAATATTTTTATGAAGGATGCTTGTCCGCTTTTTGTACGGGTGCTGGGCCTCAAAATCTAACCAGGCTCAAACTTTAGGGATATTAAAGGGGCAAAAAGTGGAACTTGGATCCGTTAAAAAAATATTCTTAGACCCCTCCATTCATTCATTCATTCATAAGTAACTTTTTAAAAAACGGTCTTATTAAGTGTAGTTTTTAAGTAAAATAAAATTACATAAATCTCAAAATCGGAGGTCTTTAAGACGATTTATTGTAAAAGGTTAGTTTTTAGGAGTTCTATCCAAATAAAACTGTCTTAATTAGATTTTCAGGCCCGTTTTTGAACATGTCCTTTTGTTATCTTAAAAAAAAAACATACATAAAAACCTCAAGTCCTCTTTTTTTCTAACTAAAAAAAGGAATAAAATATCTAACAGCTACCAGGAATCCATAAACAAACAAATGAAGTCGTGAAGGAGGTCGTGGATCTTTAAATTAAAGCCACTTCTAACAGAATTCGCAACAGTGATGATTCAGCAATATTGTTATCGATTTTCCCGATTGGCCTATTTAAAATGACTAATCATTTTCACCAATCACGCGTCATTTTAGGTTAAATTATGTAAGGCATTGCGTTGTATGGACTTTCATGGATGCGCGGAAGATTATGACCTTTTACCGTCACTTATTTACAAACGTTAGAAGTGTTGCGTGACTCGCGACCTTAAAAAGGCTTGAAACTTTCGTTTTCACTTGACATAAGGCATAAACGAGGATGCGGAATGAAGAAGTTATTAAAATGATACTATTTAATTACGCATAAATAATTTATGAAGTAAAAAACGTTTTGAAAATACTTTATGATTTTCTTGAAAATATAATTTGAATCTTATGACGTTAGCTTACTTTCTATGGAGAGAAATATTATGAAATATTCATATTATTTAAAAACTTAGTCATTCTGTTCTAAATATGTGATGAAATTTAGTTTTAAAATAACTATGTTAAAAGCTACTTCATCAAAATTTATTCTAAACCGTTTAAATATACTAAATCAATTATATTATCTGACAGAGCTTTGTAACAGCATCTAAAAGACCTTCACGGGTCACCTTTACAATTTATTTTCGGAGGATCAACAAAATCCGAAGACTCAAAGAAACCCTTATTCTTCCCGGAATACACCCTCGATTTTCCAAAAGTGTTGAGTAATATGATATTAGTGATCATGTAGCATCAGTTAACCCATTTTCTCATTTACTATCTAATAAAGGTGGTTAAATAAGAAATTATAACGCCATTACTTACCAGATTCACTATATCATGACCTTCCTTAAAGTCATGTGAAATTCGCGAAAGCCAAGGTAGCTTCAACGATATTTGATAAAAATAACCATGTAGTTAGAATAGACGAAATTGTAGGAATGTGTTATTTATTTCATACTTGTATATAGTAAGGTCTATGGGTCCATTGTAGGTACGTTTCACAACCGCACAAAATTGTGGCTCAATTTGTAAATAGCCATTCTATTGAGCAATCCGTACAGCCATCCATCTTATTCTTAGGCCACTTACCTTAATGTCGCACAAAAATGTTCGCAAACTAAATAAAGTTACAATGGATGAAAAAATCTAAAAAATTTGACCCTTCTTAGGAACTCCCTTTTTTCCTAATTGGTGGTCTCGCGTATGCAAGGGGCCGTCTGGGTAGATACTACCGCAATGTCTTTTTCTACCGCCACTCAGTGTGCACACACTTTTGTGTTCCGGTTTGAAGGACATTGTAGCCATCGTAATTTACTGGGCATTATGAGAATTAACATCTAATGTCTCCGGTTGTCAAGCGTAGTCGAATGCCATTCAGTACTTAAGTACTGAGTTTGTACTTTGTAATTAAAAGTTCTATATTATGATGTTGCTACTGGTTATGGGCGGTCGTATCGCTTACCATCAGTCGAGCGGCATGCTCGTCTCACCAATCAGAAATGATAAAAAAAAGAAATTTGCATCTAAGTACCAGGACATCATATATCATAATTTATTAAATAGAAACATGGAGTTTTGGCGGGAACTTGGAAGTGTCATGAGGTGCTCTTGTTTTAATTCATTATTTCGGTGATATTTAGTGTTATATTGCATAATTATGGTGGTATATTATCCAATATAGTTCTATTATAGAGCTCAAATGAAGTGAATTGAAATAATTGTGCTAATCAAGTGTTTTTTTTGTTGCTGCCAATACTCCTCGATAAAGTCTTGGTAAGGTAGCCACTGCTTTACTTCGACATACTACAGATAATAAAATAGACAAACCAAACTTGACATTGGCAAAATGTGAACACAAATGCCAATATAAAAAAAAAAAAAATAGAAACATGACACGATCAATTACGTTCTAAAATTAAATCTGCGTCAATGTTTCACAAGATTATTAGTTTTAGGTCGAAAACACTAAAGGCGTCATCGCACATTATGGAAGCACCCTCGATATTAGCGTATTTTGCAATGGCGCCGCTGAATGCAACGTTATGATATGTCATCATTAAAGTCGATGTATGTCATAGCGTACTCGAAAATTACACTTTACCTACATTGATGGATGCCTTTATTACCGCATTTCCATGATTGCTTTAGTACTACTTAGCGTATGGAATTGCCACATTAGCTGCTATAAAAAATAGAATAAATAATATATAATAGAATAAAGTTTTTGATTATAGTGTGAAGTCCAGATTCCATAAATTTATTTGCAATTAATAAAATAATTAATTACATTTAATCGGTAAGAAGTATTACGACGACTTAAAGCTACATTAAAAATACACTTCGGTATAGGTAAATGTAATTAATTTTAATTTAGATGATCTGTAATATCACTTCTAATTCGTAATCAATCAGTTTAGTTACAGGTGTCATCAAAATTAATTATTAATGAAATAAGTTTGATAGCAATTGAAAAATCCCTCACAATTACAAAGCAAATGAAATGAAACGAAATTATTTCATTTCATATCATCAAAAATAATTAATTAAGGATTGAAAAATCCCTCCCCGATAATAAAGCAAATTTACCAGAAGATCATAAGCTAATGAGGATGTCACGTGCAACAGTGTCGGACGAGAGACGAACTTTTCCGGAGTCATACTCTTCACTTTTTATTGGTGTTTAGCACATCTAGTATAGTTAATAGCTTCATATTATGTTTATGATACCCTAGTAACTTTTCTGTGGTAGAAAAGATACTTAGGATCTTATCTTAGGGATTGTTTGTACTTTGCTGGTTTAAAATTAAATGCATCAAAAATAAAACTTTAATCTCAACCGTTACCTTCATATAAAAAGATTTTTGAAGTAAAACTTCTTTACGCACGCTTGACCTGGGGAGTAAGCTGGTGAAAACGTGACGAGAGCGTTACGGAAAGTATGCGTAACGCTCTCGTCACCACGTAGACCACAAGGCAGCAGGTTTTACTTCAGTCGTGTGGTCTAAAGTACACTCGTTTTTTGTAGCCAGTGTAACTACTGGACATAATGAGACTTAACATCGTATGTCTCAGGATGACGAGCGCAGTGGTATGCCACACAGTACTTTGTAACTCAAGGTGCTGGATGGTGTTGCTTCTGTTTATGGGTGGTCGTATCGCTTACCATCAGGCGAACGGCAAGCTCGTCTCGTCATTCTATTCAAAAAAATATGGAATTCAAACCCTATTCGTAGAGCTCGGTCTAGTGAATATGTAAAATAGCTGATATGGCATCATAAATCTTTAACAATATTTTCGTAACGTCCACTCAACTGCACTCATTTGACATGATCGATTTGTCTTCAACTAATATTTGACTAATGTTGACCCCAAATTCGCATTGCATGGAGATGTTTACGTTACCTAACTTGGTCAAGGGTCGCGTTCAATTGTCGTTGATTTAGAAGTGCATTGAAATATTTGACATAATCCTTAGAATCCATAACAATTAGGGGTATTAAATATAACATTAATCGAAACATAAGTGTAAACATAAGTGACTTAATTTAATTTGACAATAACAAAAAATAACTTCACAGCAACCTAGAAATATAGAGATAGCTGTAATACAGTCATCGAAAATTACTTCTCACATTCACGTAAAATATCTAAATGTTGTGCTTTGCTTGTCCTAAATGACAATAATGTACCGAATGTAAAATGGTTACTATATTCCAAACAATTTGTCAGTGTTCTGTTCCGGTTTGAAGGACAATGTAATTATTGAGCATTCTGAGACTTAACATTTATTTATTTATTATTACACTAAGTTATATATTACTGTTTATGGGTGGTCGTATCGCTTACCATCAGGCGAACGGCATGCTCGGCTTTGTCATTCAATGCCATAAAAAAAAAAAAAAAAAATTCTACCAAGAGAATGTATACATATATCTTTTAATTTTTGAAATGTACTTTTTTCTGAAAAATAAGTAAAACTTCTAGCAAAAATTATTATTATTAGTACATTATCGACTCTACTATACCAATAATCAACATATTTCGTTCCCGATTTAACTATCAGCTCTAATCTATGTCAAAATATGACATGCGAGCATATCAAATTACATTTACGGCATGTTCAGCACCGAACGTGGGATTCAATTGTTTTTGCCCAGATAACATCTGCGAATGTGGGTAAATTATTTAGGTTATGTGGCAACACACGAAAGTTTGAATTTGAATAAGATGACACCTTTTATTCCTTATTGTATAATTATTTCAACATAATAATTATTACATTTTTACACGCACTTTCGGCGTTTTGAAATTGCGTGTGTTGTGTTACTGCCTCGGTAGCGTAGTTGTGTTACGGTACGACTGCAATAAGGTCTGAGGTCTTGGCTTCGATTCCCAGGTCGGGCAAAGTGATATTGAGATTTTCTATTCAGTATCAGCTCAGGGTCTGGAATTTGTGCCCGATATGGCGATAGGCTCACCGCATATCACATCAAGGGACGGAATACGCACGGCGAAAATGTGGGTGCACTAGTTGTGCCTTAGAAAATTCAGAGGTGCGTGCCCTTGGATTTTAAACCTGCGGACATTCTTCTCGGCAGTCCGTTCCACTTCCAACTAGGCTATCGCCTGTTCCTTTTATCACGATTAATTCCACTTTCGGATTTCTGGCAGACTCACAGACATAAATAATTCGACTTAAAATCATGCTATATCCTCTCCTTTAATATATCGAAGGTTATAGGGTGCGCAGGCGCACGTATGACGGAGCCCATACGTTCCTTCGTCTACCGTAAAAAAGTTACCCTACTTTTTGTTGACTCTACATTGTCTCTATTCCCCTCCACTTATCTCACTTCATTGGGTCGCAATCTTTCTCAACCTTTTTTTCTACTCGATATCTTTATAGGCCTACTATAATATCTAATTTATATAAACGCAAACTAATAGAAACTGCGCAACATTAATGGCTATGTTTCTCATTTATTTTTTTGCAGCCATTACATCATATCTTAGTTACTCAAGTTAATAACATCTGGTGCAGTGAATCATTTCGCATTTTTTCTTAAAAGTTTCTTCGATAATGTTTCATCTTGGAACTCAAATCAGCTATTCATGGCTCTTTTAAAATAATCAGGAATGGAATGACACCACAGTCTAACTTAAAAACTAAGTGGATTTTGCATTTCGTTTCAATAAGAACTTTTTAGCTGTGGCCTATATGCCATATATAGTATATGGGCTAAGAGAGACCCTGAAGAAGTAAAAAAGAAATCAAGTTAATTTACTCATTCACCTTCAAAAACAAATCTAAAGTACCGATCATTTCCTTCGGCTATGAACTTAGATATCATAAATTAACGAACCTTAACCTATTTCCAAAATACCAGAACAATAATGAACATCTGTAAACAAATCGGTTCGACCTCTGTCCATTGTTTTACTTCGATACCAAAATAAATGAAACAATAGGCTATAGAATACAATTTTGCATTACGCATGCGTGGGAGTGCGAACTTAGTGTATCTTATGAGTTTTTTATGAATATCAGTGTACGAAGTATCTCTCCCATGACACGGTTTGTACGCGCTCATTCGCGTAGATTGATGCGTTTTGTGATAAATTCAATATTCCACAATACATTTTTTGGATCCGCAAGAAAAACATGTCAATAAAATAATTTATTTATTTATTTATTTGCACTTTATATACATAAGTATATCGGCGGACTTAATGCCAAAGGCATTCTCTCCCAGTCAACCTTAGGGTGGTGCAGAAATACATAAGGTAGGTGCATCAGGTACTTAAACTTGATATTAGAGATATGAATAAACGTACATAAAAGTAAACAAAGCAATCAATCATAAATATGTAAACTAAATACAAAACATAATATAAGTAACATTATAAATATAATAAATACATAATAAATATAATAATATGTTTTACTAGTTTTTGCCCGCGGCTCCGCTCGCGTGAATGAGTTTTTCCGGGATAAAAGTCCCGCTTTATAATTTTCCGGGATAAAAAGTAGCCTATGTGTTAATCCAGGACATAATCTACCCGTGTGCCAAATTTCAACGAAATCCGTTCTGTAGTTTTTGCGTGTAAGAGTAACAAACATCCATACATCCAGACATCCAGACATCCATACTTACAAACTTTCGCGTTTATAATATTAGTAGCAAGTAGCATAGTAGGATTTACAACGCGTAATATTTATAGTCTCTAAATTGCCTTACATTTCATTAGTGTTTGTTTGGTTATGTGATTAATAAAGTTTTTTTTTATTGAACTATATTCCCCTCGACCCGAAAAAAGGGGAATCAGAACTCGTTAAACCTTTTTCAATCAAGCATGATTGCCAACCACAGACAAATCTATTTTTTTTTATTATTATAATTATTAATACTAATTTAATTTTGCCCCCACACATCATGGGACGGAATACGCACGGCGAAAAGTGGGTGCACTAGTTGCGCCTCTCTGTACCCCTTCAGGGAGTGGCGTAACTATAGGGTGGCAGAGGTGGCAAAATGCCACGGGCCCCCGGCCGCCCTGACCCGAAAGGCCGCGAGCTCAGATATAAATTATAGAAAATTTGATGACGGGGGGAGGGGTGTATACGTGACATTTTGGTTTCCTAGGACGGGAGTCCTATGAGAAAGCTATAGCTACGTCCGTGAACGTGACAATTTTTACATCTTCCCCATCCAATGAATTTGCCACGGGCCTCAGATGATATAGTTACACCACTGCCTTCAGGGATAAAAGGCGTGAGTGTGTGAGAGTTAATACTATTTTAATGACTTCAGCCCGCATTAAACCTGCGTGGTAAATGGTATCTAATTAAGGGAAGTTTTTTTTTTTTTTTTTTTTTTTTATAATGGCATTTGTGTTCACATTTTGCCAATGTCAAGTTTGGTTTGTATATTTTATTATCTGTAGTATGTCGAAGTAAAGCAGTGGCTACCTTACCAAGACTTTATCGAGGAGTTTTGGCGGCAACAGAAAAAACACTTGATAAGCACAATTATTTCAATTCACTTCATTTGAGCTCTTTAATAGGACTATATTGGATAATATACCACCATAATTATGCAATATAACACTAAATATCACCAAAATAATGAATTAAAACAAGAGCACCTCATGACACTTCCAAGTTCCCGCCAAAACTCAAGGGAAGTTAAAGAAAACCACGGCACAGCGTTCGAAAACAGTAAAAAAAAGTGCTTCATATTTAATAACTTATCGTCTGTAAATTGCATTCTTGGTTTGAATTTTTAAATTAACATTTGCAATTTTCTATCATCATAATCTAAGGGAACCCTATTTCAGAACTTCTCATGATCGTGTAATTTTTAAACAAAAACTTCCTTGAAGACGAGATGAGATAAAAAAAACAAAAAGCATTGCAAATCTTATCATTAGCGCTCCTTTTGTTTCTTCAGTGTTACATGCTGAAGTTGCATCGTTCCAAATAAAGGTGAATGTGTCTCTTACATAATTTAAAAGGTCAAATGAGATTTTCTTGAGGTCAAGTTAATTAAGTTATTCAATACATCTGTTCTTTCAGAAGCAATGGTTAGCGTAACTGAAGTATGCAACCGCAAATTTATTGTATGTTCTCCTAGTAATTCAACATAATTTTGCAATACAAAACGATATACCCTAGTACTAAATCTTTCCTTGTACCAGGGCAGCATAACAAATAAAGCTCATGTGGATCATTCATTATTCGTCTATCTCATTTGAATCTGAAAAGCGACGCGATTGGCGGAAAATGGAGGGAAACGTGCAGAGTCCTGTCAATTAGCCAATCAGGAAGCGGTATGATTGCTCTTTGCGCAATCGGAACATCTTCAGACCAATTGACTTTCGTTTCGTTGCACAATCCGGGAAAATGGTCTTGACAATGTATAGCTGTTCATTATGGAGGGAAATAAGAGTAAAACAGATTTTAACCCGCCATTGTTGTGTATGTGTGCAGCGTAAAAAAAATTATTATAATTGGTCTGCTCTTTGCGTTTTATAGAGTGGCAAGTTAAACAAGCTTTCTATTAAATTCGCGGTAATATAACATAATTTTTCATAAATAAGGATTATTAAACCCCGCAATCCATTAAAATCTGTCTAGATTTTATTTTTACTTCCAGTAAGTACTAGGCTCTCATTAAACCAAAGGAAAACCACAACGCTTCACTGAGTGGACCAATTCTCAGGAGATTTGTTAAGCTTCTAAGAAAAAACAATACTGTGCAGCCAGAGTACTGTATATTATTTCTATAATAAACGCCTTTAGCACAACTCTATCTGTTACAGTAGAAATTCGAATGCATTTGACTTTAGTTACAATTAAAGCCACGGCGCCATGTAACATATCGTGATGAAAGTGAACCCTAGATAGACATAGGAAGTTGTTACCTTAGATTTTAGTCACAACGGGTTGGTTAAAACCGTTTGTAGGAACAAGACAATTATTTCCACTGATTCTTGTAAGGATTTTGTTAAAGTCCCATCAAGGTTATGTAACCTCATTATATTTAACAGGATAGCCATGTTAGAATATAGAATAAAAAATCAATTGATAGACAATTCAAAATTATACACTGAAAATATTCCTTTTTTAAAAGATCACATTTAAAGGACATGTCCAAAAACGGGCCTGAAATTTTAAACAAGACAATTTATATATATTTGGATAGAGCTCCTGAAAACTAACTTTTTGCAATAAATCGTTTAATTTTAGAGACCTCCGATTTTGAGATTTAAGTAATTTTGTTTGGCTTGAAAACTACACTTAATATGAACGTTTTTAAAAAAGTTGGTTATTAACGGAGGGGTCTAAAAATATTTTTTAACGGATCTAATTTCCATTTTTTGCCCTTTTAATATCCCTAAAGTTTGAGCCTTGTTAGATTTTGAGGCCCAGCACTCATACAAAAAGCGGACATCTCCTTTTAAACAAGACAATTTATATATATTTGGATAGAGCTCCTGAAAACTAACCTTTTGCAATAAATCGTTTAATTTTAAAGACCTCCGATTTTGAGATTTAAGTAATTTTGTTTGGCTTGAAAACTACACTTAACATGAACGTTTTTAAAAAAGTTGGTTGTGAATGGAGGGGTCTAAAAATATTTTTTTAATAGATCTAAGTTCCATATTTTGCCCTTTTAATATCCCTAAAGTTTGAGCCTTGTAAGATTTTGAGGCCCAGCACTCATACAAAAAGCGGACATCCCCTTTAAAAAATAATCATAGAAAGAATAAAACAAAACACAGAGCCGCATCCAGTATAATGTGTGACAAATCGACAGTATGCGGTGAAATCGAGAGGCCCGGGTCACGGGTCGGCGAAAGCTGAAGCGAGGACATGGTCGGGAGACGAAGGGCAAGGTTGATTATTAGACGAGTTAGCGAAAGTGGATATATATATATTGAATTAATCTTTATTTGTATTTCGTTTGTGCATTCGTATAATAATCTCTAGTATATTTTATTAAATTTCCGTTTATTTTCTGAATTTATTTTATGTTTGATGGAACTTCTTAAATAACTAATATCACGTTTGGGATCCTTAAAAAGATATTTCGCATGTAGTATACTCATTTTTAGTAGAAATAAATTTGGAAATGTAGAATACAATGCTTCGTTTAGTAATAATTATATCGTTTTGTTCCTCCTAAGATACCGTCACATCTAATTGTACCAAAAAAAACTGCATATTTGCAAGACATGTTTAAATACAAAAGAGTTTCCTAACAAATAAGGTTTTGTGTCAAATGCCAGACGATTGCAAGTATTGATAAATTATATAATGACTTGATAATGATAGAATCATCACATCTCTGAAATATTTTTTGTTTTTGATGTTGCTGAAAGATCTTGATAAATTGGCATCAAAAGATGGATTACAATCTCTAATATTGTGTAATTTTGCCTTTGTTTAATAAAATACATCTGCTTCCGCGCAGTTTCAAAATCGATCGGAGAAAGGATCGATTGCATTTGATACGCTTCCTACAAAAGGATTTTTGTTTTTATTTTCTATTAATTGTATAATCACCTGTATTCTTATTATTTTATATTGATGGTCTATCTTATATCGCCTATAGCTTACTGGCAGCTAATATCGGCTATCGACCGAGAAGTCCTCAGTTCGATTTCAATGTTAGCCAAGACTTTGTTTTTGGTTTTTGTAACACGATTTGCTGGAGCCTAATGTAACAACTTAGTTTAAAAAATGCCTCTCTAATCTCTATATACAAAGAAAAAATATTGCTTCATCATCTACTTAGATTTTTGCTTAAGTAAAACATAATATCGACAACTCAAAAGGAATCATCTTGAATAATAGATGTTACTGTTATTGTATTTCTTAACCTTAATGCCAATGCAAGTTTGTATTGATGTTACGCAATGTCTGTAATAGGTATAATTTGGATGTATTGAATTTATATCGTGTATTAAGGTCAATATTATTTTATAAATAATCGTATATATTGATGTATGATGTCTAATAAAATGAATGTTTGCTATAAACAAAAAAAAAGTATTTAAGTAATCCCTTCATCATCATCAACAGCCACATGACGTCCACTGCTGAACATAGGTCTCACCCAAAGATTTCCAGAGGGACCTGTCAAGAGCGCCCTGCATCCAGCGTGTTCCTGCGACCTTTACTTTCCCTTAACAAAAGCTTACGAATCAGTTTTTCAGAGCGCTTCATTTCTCCAATCACTAGTGGCAGCCTAACTGGCCTGGGTACCGAAACAAACTGCCTACACTCTTTAAGTTAAAGGTGAAAGTTTCCCATAGTATAACAATAAACTAATTTCAATACAAAGTAATTTACACAATCCTAATTATTAAAGTATTCCTTAATAAGCAAGTAACAACACGTAAAATTACCATTAATATCAATTACCGTCACTCGAAATAAATTATGATCATCATTATTTGTAGCATTTGCGTCAGTGCATATCACTCCGATTGCCACACGTGGTCACGGACCCCACCAAGCCCCTTACACTGGCCCTGTATTACATAACTTGCATCATATATCAAGTACAATGATCCAGACTAATGTCTTCCTTGACAAATGACTATTGAATACTGTAACAAAGAACTTATTGTGACGCTAGAAGTCATCAATATACCTGTGAACATTTGCCTAAGCGTGTGAATATGCTTTTGTCACTGATGTCGAGACGTACAAGTGCTGTGACTGCCTCACAGCATCCTCACCGACATTTTGAGTTACAAAATAGCATGGAGTTGCCTTGCGGTCTTCACTATGGAATAGATATCTCATTATGTTCACAGTCCAGTACATTGGCTGCAATTTCTATCATATTCCAACACAACAGTGCTTGAACTCTGGCGATGGTGGCAGAAATTACCCAAATACATAATATTCCTTCCTAGCCGATTTCGGCCACAACGGCCAATCTCAACGGAGATCAGCCAGGTACGCAGGAGATATTATAGTGCACAAGTGTGTCCGCAATACACAGGGTGCACTCGCCATTCCTTCACTCTCATATAGTGCGGTGAGACGGCAATCCGACATGACCGGAGAGAGATCAGGCGCAGGACCAACGGCTTTACATGCTTTCCGAGGCACGGGGGTAATTTTTAAGATGGAAAAACCCACTCACAATCTTTTTGACTCGACCCGGGATTCGAACCCAGGACCAAAGCGCGCAAATCTAACTCGTAACGCGTACGCAATACAACTACGCCATTGAGGCAGTGTAATATAAATCTATACTCTATACCATTATATAAAGCTGAAGAGTTTGTTTGTTTGTTTTTTTGTACGCGCTAATCTCAGGAACTACTGGACCGATTTTGAAAATTCTTTCACTAATAGGAAGCTATATTACTCCTGAGTGCTATAGGCTTTTTTATCTCGGAAAACTTTTCCACGTGAGCGGAGACGCGCGCAATGCTAGTACATAATATATCTACTCCGACAGATTATCAAACACACAAGAGTTTTTACGCAGAGCTATTTTTTATTTAGTACTTAAGCTATTACTATGCTTCTATTTAGAGTCTTGCAAGTTCCATAGAAATATACATACACACACACTCACGCCTTTTTATCCCCTGAAGTAGACAGAGGAGCAACAAATGCACCCACTTTTCGCCGTGCGTATTTCGTTCCATGATGTGATAGAGGGCGAACCTTTCGCCATATCGGGCACAAATTCCAGACTGCGGGCTGACTGAATAGAAAAATCTAATATTACTTGGCCCGACCCGCGATCGAACCCGAGACCATAGTATTGCAGTCGCACCGTAATAGAACTACACCACCGAGGCAGCAGAAATATGCCTCTAGGAGTGAAGTGCAACATTGTTACTCAGGTAACCATATGACTGCTATCCAATCGGATACGAGATGTATGTAATGTAATTTACATAATCCTAATTATTAAACCATGCCATAATAAGCAAATAACAACACGTAAAATTACCACTAATATCAATTACCGTCACTCGAAATAAATTATAATCATCATCATTTGTAGCATTTGCATCAGTACATATCAATCCGATTGGCACACGTGGTCACGGACCCCACCAAGCCCCTTACGCCGGCCCTGTATTACATAACTTACATCATATATCAAGTACAATGATCCAGACTAATGTCTTCTTTGACAATCTCTATGTCGCGTCCTATCAGCATTATTTATTAATACTATGTCATCTTAACATACAATTCCTTGCGTATATCTTCGGAAGTGAATGTCTCGTGACACAGCAAAACGTAAATGATAAAGTTACGCAAACTGTGCGCAAATGTTATTGTAAGGTAATGTATGTATGAGATGCTGGACCCTTAGACTAGGATATGTATGTATGATATGAGATGTTAATGGCTTTTTTACTGAATTAAAAGTACATAGAGCACCTATTCGTATTTTAAGAGATATTACAGATAAGGTACACTTACGTATTTTTGAAGTATGATACAAGAATACGGTAGAAAAATCTTTAAAAATATCGATTACAAAAAAATCCGTTTCCCTTACTTCATTATCCTTGAATTTTATTTCAGAAATATTTAATCTTCTGTACACATAGACCCCCCAATTACACAAATCATGACCCCCACATTCCCTAATCCGGCCCTATCTAAAATAATCGCGCATAGGCTTTGTGTCAATCTTTGTTTAAAATAATAGAAACTTCACAAAAGTCTATTGTCCGTGCATTTAACGCTAAATATTTCCTACACTTGTTATACAACAGCTTAGTTTTGAGATGTTACGTGATGGCGTAATGCGGTTCGATTCTTGGGAGGGACGTTTTTTACCATTTTACTTTTTTTACTTTAGACAATATTTCTTAATACTCTACTTGCAGGACGAAATATTACAGAGGAACTGGTGTTCCTCATTGGACACTGGTGTCCAATGCCGGCAAACTGTTATCACCGCCGTTTATGGATAGCTTTTTAAATATCGAGCGTAATAAAAAAAAAATTGGATGTTCGAATCATTATAATGTTTTGCAAACATTTCACACATAATTGTCATGTGGTTAATTTAAGTTTGTCTGCAGAAAACACAAGCACTTAAAATATTAGACTTATAGCATTAAAAAAAACCAGGCTAATGAACCAAATTACTAAAATTATAAAAATAATACTCACCCTGGATGTTTCGAATCAAAATGAAACACCGGCTCAAAATAAACTAAAAAAATAAAATTAAAATTATTAAACTCTAAAAAAATACACAACACAACACTGGCCGTAAAACAAACTCACGTTCGAAATTCGAAAAATATACAATTCGAAAATGGAATGCGCCGCAGCTCGTCCACGTGCGATGAGCGAATGCACGCGTGCGAACCATACACCACGCTTTTAACCTTTTCCCCTTTCTAACCGCCATTATATTTTGATCCGCGAGTTAGAACTTTCTAACAAGACCAAGAGGCTAAGTTACTTTGGATGGTCTTTTCGGGGCTTACTGGGAAATTAATGAATATTTGACAATTAGAATGGAGTTGGCGGGCTAAGAAGAGGAATTATAAGAAAAGTCTAAACAATTTTGGTAATATATGTAATTTGGCCTAGGCGATCTATATCTTAGATGGTAACATCCTTGAGAGTAAATTGTTAGAAGTTATGCAGCCCTAGTAAGAATCATTATTTTAGTAGATAAAATTCTGGATTTTTCATAGCAAAGCTTTCTATATCCAAAACATTTAAAGAGGTTAAAATAGCTACTGTGGAGGATCTATTAGGAAAATCTCGAGGCAATAGAATGTACTTTAGCTTATCAGGCAAAAAAATATCTACTATCCATAGTACTATCGAATTAATCAAACCTGACTGTAATATAACAATATTTGACAAACAAATTATACATAAAGGCTAATATAATATACATTTATCCATCCGAAAACATCAATCTCAATTCAGTGTTATGTTTGCACACTACTATAAAGATGCCGATTTTAAGATCACAAAATGGCGTCTTGTAAATTAGGTGATCGCAGAAATTACTGTTATTTTTTTAAGTGTCATATCGTTCTTTAGAAAAACCATAGATAATAGACATAGCGAATGACTGCGCGATCCAACCCCGCTGTCAAATACGGACAGAAGCGTGAAAGAGATAACGCTATATTGCGGCCTCTAAGGGTAGATCATCTCTAACCCTACCTGAAGCACGTTCTTCGTTCTGCTACACGTCCTTATACCACACCGAGTAAGGGTATTAATAAGTCAATCTCATGTTTGAGAAAAATCTCAAAACGACATTTAATTTATTAAACTATAAAACAAACCAAGCTTAAGCTGTTATTTAAGAGCTTGTTCTCAGCTGAGTAAGCGCTGTTACACAAACAGTATATTAAAATCAGTCATATATTGGAGTAGACAGAAAATACAATATATCGTAACTTAAGCTGTCATTTGAGTTGACGTTAATGTGGGTTTATTAAATAGCGACTATCTTAAGGTGCTTTAATTTGACAGCGTCGCAGCTAATGTATATAAAGCAGCAGACTGGGCTATGTGGCGTATCTTGGGAGAGGCCTATGTCCAGAAGTGGACTGCGACGAGCTGATGATGATGATGATGATGCAGCTAATGTAGCACTACATAACGAAATTGAGTTGATTTTATTTATACCGCCCTTAGAGACGTCGCAATATACTTCATCAAGTATATTTCAGAAAACTTTAATTCAGTTTTTATATATACCTTGATCGCTTGATATCTGCTCCTGGGATCATGGCCAAATAAAGGCAGTTTCTTTGTTTCTTTCTGATATCGACTCCCTCTGGAGCATTCAGTCTCGGTTCAGTGATGCTAACTTAGCTATTTTATAGCTAAAACGAACAAATTTCCATGTCGGTAACTTATTTTTCTTTTTATTAGTAGATTTTTGATGATCTTCTTTATTATAGTTATGACTTATGAATACATTTATCCAGCCAAATGCTGTACACAATTGAATTAGAGACTCGGGTAAATCGTGCAAGAAAGCCCGGAAGTACCTATTGTCCAACTTGGGATTTGAAGCTAGGACCTCTTATTCCTCAACACATATGCTCTCTCACTAAGAACATTTTTAAATTGTCTATAAACATCAATTCATGAATCTAGATATTTCGCGAAACAACAAATCGTACACACACGGACACTCTTGCGCAAAGCTGCTTAACAAAACCATTGAGATGTCTCGTCCAATGATTACGCAGCGCATGCGCCATTTTTAACGTGGACGTTGAGAAATGGGATGAAGATTAATTGGCGGACTTTGGCAAAGTTTAGCGGGACTTAGCGCTTGGTTTAATGTGGTTCTACGACATCTAGTCAAATATAAGACGGCCAAATAGAAATGTCACTATATTAAGAAAAATCTATATAACATAATATTCATAATATTTATTTGTTATTTATAATTTTATTGCTTTCTATAATGCCCCCAATTTTTTAACTTCAATTGCTCAAACTGAAAAAGATTCATTTGGTCTTATGAAGTTATCTTAACATGTACCCGGGGTTTCAAGTTTGATGGTTGAATATCATGAAAATATTGTCAAAAATATATGATCTGGCTCCATTGGTGAATTGTTTGTACGGGGCGGAGAACCGTAAGGTGCCGGGTTTAAATCACGAGTATAAATTTCGTGATAGTCTACTTCAGCTATACTCAACCTGCAGCCCCCGGAGCTTTAGCAAGTGGCCTGTCCACCTTTGTTTCTTTTTGTTCGTGGAGAAAGTGCAGTTTTACCAGTAGGTACCACCCAGGCGCAAGGGCGGAGGGGGGGGACTGAGCTGTTATGTTGAGTCCGTCAGCCTTACAACCCGGCGTTGAGCCGCCCGGATAGGTGGTAAACATCAGGCGGCCAACAGTACGAGTCCCTAGCACTACATACTATACAACACCCTAAAACAATACCAACTAAAACTCCGCGGTGGCCATCTTCGGCGCATGAGGGACGGTTGCGCGTTCCTTTGGCATAAGGTACCTAGTTGTCGCCCGCAACTGCTCCTGCGCGGTGACGCCTAGCGCGGCCCGTCCCCTGTTGTGCTGGGGATCAGAATACCCTGCGCACCGAAGGAGGCCCTCGGCGTCGACAACAACATGAAGCCACTCACGCTGCCGCCCATGTGGCCCAGTAGCCCATCTTCAATAATACCTCAAAAAGTAAAAACTAAAGAAACTTCTCCCTCAAGTACTTGCCTTATAATAACCCTATATGATTTCAATAAATCGTAGTTGGGACTCCTTGTAAAAATGCTTGTAAAAAATTTAGGTTATGTTTTCGACTCTCAGGGCCGATTACACCGCTAGCTGCCAAATGCTACTCGTCACAAAAATGTATAAGCCGACTAAATACAAAAGTCAGAGTCTAATCTATGCTCCCAAATAAATGGTAATAAAATGAGTACTATCTACATTACCTGTTTAATACTATTACTGTCCAATAAAATTTACTTGTAACAGTCCCTTTGGCAATGAATTTACGTTATAGTCCAGCATCATAACTAAGACGTCTTTGTGGCGCGTTTAAGAAAATGGTGTACGGCTGGTCTAGACAAACTTACATGACCTAATGGAGTTTAATCATAGCTTATATCTTTCGAAACATGCTTTTTAAAATTACTTAACTGTAGAGCGTAATTAAATTGTCAAATTAGAGAAGTCACTAGGTTAAACCATGTTATTAACGGACTTCTAAAAAAGGAGGAGGTCCTCAATTCGTTTGTTTGTTTTTTTCTGGATTTTGACGCAAACATGTGAACTAATTACGTAATCTATACTAATATTACAAAGAGGAAAGATTTGATTGTTTGTTTGTTTGCATTGAATAGGCTCCGAAACAACTGTACCGATTTAAAAATTCTTTCACCAATATAAAGCTACATTATCAGCGAGTAACATAGACTACTTTTTATCCCGGAAAAACTAATTGACGGGGACGGAGCCGAGAGCAGAAGTCTAGTTTATTAATAAGAGCAGATTTGTAAAGCCAATTACATACTTGACTACCTTAGTAGTTGTATTGCGGACGACTGCCATGAGCTCTTAGATTCGTTCCCGGGTGGGGTATAATGGGATTTTTCTACTCAGTACTTATCAGCCCGGAGTCCGGAATTGTGTTCTATAACATCGGACCTAAAAAAGCTAGCGAAATGTGGTTGTGTTACAACTATGCCTATCCCTGAAAAGAGAAAGAGGCGTGATGTATGTAATTATAAAGGTACTTGTAATTTTATAAGTTTACTTGTGACTCGCGGATTCGCCCGCGTGAAAAGCCTTCTCCTTTACAAAAGTCCTAAAACCTGTACGACACCAGCGCCACCTATTTAAGGAACAGATTTTAAAATTCCAATATTTATCCGGGAGCTAATAATCGGGATAAAGGTAAACGTGTTACTTTACTTAAAGAAAAAAAAATAAGTAAACCTTAACGAGTAAATGTGATTTATGTTGCTGACTGTACGTCCTAACATTTTCACAAACTCACGACTTTTATCCCCGAAGGGGTAGGCAGAGGCGCAACTAATGCACCCACTTTTCGCTGTGCGTATTCCGTCCCATGATGTGATAGGGAGCGAGCCTATCGCCATATTGGGCACAAATTCCAGACTCCGGGCTGATACCGAATAGAAAAATCCAATATCACTTTGCCCGACCCGGGGATCGAACCCTAGACCTCAGAATTGCAGTCGTACCGTAAAATAACTACGCCACGGAGGCAGTCGAGGCAATAATATTAGTAAGATAAGATAAACAGAAATTCAATAGTTAAAACATAAGTACGTAGTGCCTATTTCAAAATGTGTAAGTAAATGTTATACGCCAATTAGATATCTATAGGCAACTATTGTAAATAGGACTTATTTGATTACCATTTGGGATCAGAGTTGAAAATCCGACCTTTTATTTGGTCCTTTTGATACGTGTTGCTCACGGCTTCACTCTCGAATGTCCCATTCTGCACCTTTCCCGGATAATAAGTGTGCCGCGTTTCGAGATCAGCCTGTATATCCGTTTCAAGCAGGCCGGCATAATTTTTTATACCTGCAAGGGGATCATCTCTTGTCAGGCGACATCTGGACCCCCCTTCGCTTTCCCTCAGGTACAGTGGGATCACCTTACTGTGAAAAAAAACAAAGGTTTGCACTCCGGGAATGCCGGCAGAAGTGAAAACTTGAACATTAACGTTGTGCATTTTTTAATATTTTGGAATGGTTAGGGAATAATTTCGCACGAATTGCTATATTTATCAGCATAAAAGTACTAGCATTTATGTGGTTAAATACAATATTTATTTATTGCGCTATCGTACACAAAAATGACAACCTCCGTCTTACGAATTTTCGATCAGGTCACGTGTCCTGACGCGAGTTTAACATTTTATACCCATCCCAAGAAAAGTGCTCAACGTCGCTAAAGAAGTTTTCACTTCAAAAAGTAGCATATTGATTGATTGATTCCCTCCTAGCCGAATTACGGCCACGGCGGTCAATCTTAACAGAGATCAGCCGAGTACCATATTATAATGCGCAAGTGTGTGCGCAATACACAGGTGCACTTGCTATTCCCTCACTCTCATAGTTCGGTGAGACGGCAATCCGACATGACCGGAGAGAGATCAGGCGCAGAACCAACGGCTTTACGTGCTTTCCGAGGCACGGGGGTATCACACGGCACACCACCAACTTCCTGACTCCGAGCTGAAACTGAATAATTTTAAAAATGAAAAAACCCATTCACAATGTTTTTGGCCCGATCCGGGATTCAAACCCGGGACCTCAGCGCAGTAGTAGTACTCGTATCGCGTACGCAATACAACTACGCCACCGAGGCAGTCAATAATAATGTGGTACTCCAGAACGTGGTCAGATTGGGAAAGAGATATCTATGTCTCAGATTTTATATACCCATAAGTTAAGCCACATTATGACATAACCTGTAAACGCAAGATCGTAAATCCGTCATAACAAGCACAATGGGTGTTAAACATACGTTTATTGTACTCGAAAAGCAACAGCATAGAAACCGTTCCGGTCAGCGCGTTCATCTTAAAGTTATATAGATGATGATCTAAGAACATCAGTTTTATAATACCGGCCCTTTATACTATCCCACTACTGGGTATGTCTGCCAACCTGCACTAGGCTAGCGTGGTGGACTAAGGCCTAAACCCTCTCAGTTGTAGAGGAGGCCCGTGCTCAACAGTGGGCAGTATATAATACAGGGCTGGTGTTATTATTTATTATACTGTCACTTTGGGCACGCGGACTCCTGAGAGGATTAATACACAGTTTTGTTAACGAAATTGCTAAAGTAGTCAACAGTTACTTCAACAGATTGGCAATGCAATGAGGTCAAGGCTTTATTAAAATTTTTTAGAGTCATTATGAACTAATACTAGTCATGTATATGCTGTCCAACTGCTATCATCATTATCATCAGCCACATAATGTCCACCGCTGAGTTTAGGCCTCCCCTAAAGATTTCTCGACGGACCTGTTAAAAGCGGCCTCCATCCAGCTTGTTCCTGCTAACTTTATCAAGTCGTCTGTCCACCTTACCATACACGGGCCTTTTTAACTACAGAGAAGGATCCATCTTTACTCCTGACTCTTTAGGCTTCAGTCTACCACTCAGAAGGGATGCCCATTAACCCCCTATTTAATGAGATGGGCTGCAAGGCGGCATCGTGCAGGGACACAGATATCTTAGTACAACAAGATACTCCGTCTCGTAAGTATGCACCGAAGAAGGCCATCGCGGGGTTTGGTCGGTATTCCGTTGTAGGGTGTACATATTCTTAGGGACTAGGCCCAATGCTTGCTCGGACGATTCTGTACCGAGCGTCGACACTGGGTCACAAGACCGGTGAAACCAACATAATCGTTGCACTCATCCCTCCAGTGACGGCAGCGACGATGCGACTTTACCAGTGAAAAAAATGGGTTTCCCAACTACAACTTAGTAAACGGTTAACTTGATGGAGACCTAACTTAAAAAAGAGGTTCTCAATAAATTTTTTTTATTCATATAAGTAAAAACGTTACCAGGATTTAGAAGTTAATATTTCTAAAATCATCGAAAAATCATAAAGCATTAATAATGTTACGTTAATCGTAAGTTTTAAGCTTATCTTGTGACCTGAGTCTTCAATGTGATCACTTCCGTGTGCATTATTACACTCTATGATCAGGCAAATTCTATTGATTTATCAAAAATATATTGTTAAAAGTAGTTCATCTAAAAAATAATAAGTGACTCTTTCACGACGCGGAAAATGTTACTCGCCACATAAATATATAATGACGACCAAATACAAAAGTTAATTAATCTATGCTCCCAAATAAATGGTAATAAAATGAGTACTATTTACATTAGCTGTTTAATACGATAATACGTAAATAAAATTTACTAGAAACATGTGAAATAAGCCCATAAAGACGCCGTGTAATAATAAAATAAAACCATATCATTTAGACTAATAGGTATAATTTATATTCTCAAAGTCGGGTAAGAGACGTTACCTCGCTGGTTGCTAATATTACGCTGGCCTGTCAAGTCAGTCAATAGAAAGGTTGCAGCCAATGTTTGCTTAATAACTATAGCTTGCAGTATTGATGCGCAATATTTTGGATGGATCATAATTGTTTATTGCACCACGTCTGCTGTGTAGACTACTTCATGGCCATGCTTTTTACCCGACTACGGCGAAGCAAGGAAGAGTAATGATTTTAACACCCTCTGCATGTATGTATGTATCCATTTTATGTTACACTGTAGAGTCGCTCCTATTGAACCGATTTTGACAAACGAAGTGTCCATCGATTCGTATTTATTCTGCTATGATAATATAAATATGTTTGTATACGGGCAAGGCGAAATAATCCCACAGCACCTTTACTGGTGATAGGTCTCTCATATGTAAGAGTCTGTCTGGGTGGGTACCACCACAATGTCTATTTCACTGTTGTGTTTCGGTTTGAAGGACATTGTAGCCAGGGTAACTACTGAACATATTGAGACTTAACACTTATGTCTCAGGATGACGAGCGCAGTGGAATGCCACACAGTACTTTGTAACTCAAGGTGCTGGATGGTGTTACTACTGTTTATGGGTGGTCGTATCGCTTACCATCAAGCGAACGGCATACTCGTCTCGTCATTCAATGCCATAAAAAAAAGCAAGTGATGATCCGTCGAATAGGGTCCAGGTAGTGTCGACTGACGACAGATGATTACCCTCTAAACAAAATTATGCCAGCTTTGAACCGGATACACACAGGCTGATCCCGGAACGCGACACACATATGTGGACTTATGGCGGGCTTTACACCTTGTACAGTGGTCGCTATCTTGGCGGATACTTATATCCAATCAGCAATTCCTGTACCACAGTGACTACCCAGGCGAAGCAGCTATTTTGTTCTATAAAGATTATCGTATTATATCTACAACGTTCTATAAATAATTTCACCCACGATGACGCGCGCTACTTATTTTTGAGGGAGCATTTCGAGGGTAAAAAGGACTTTAATTATTTATTATAGTATACGTGAGTACTTATAGATAATAAGTTTGTATTATTAGAATAAAAACACAAGCAAAAGGTTGCCCACTTGGACTGTAAGCGATACGCGAACTTAGTAATGCGCGTCATCGTGGTTGGCTTTATCTATACTATGTACACATTTAAAAAAAACATAAGAGTGAATCATTTACCAGCCTCTGCCTCGATGGCGTACTTCGATCAACAATACTAGTGGCGTAGTTGTATTACGGTGTGACTGCTATGCTGAGGTCTCGGGTTCAATCCCCGGGTCGGGCAAAGTGATATAAGATTTTTCTATTCAGTATCAGCCCGGAGTCTGGAATTTGAACCCGATATAGCGATAGGGTCGCCCCCTATCACATCATGGGACGGAATACGCACGGCGACAAGTGGGTGCATTAGTTGCGCTTCTGGCTACCCCTTCGGGGATAAAAGGCGTGAGTGTGTATATATGTATTTTACTAGCAAACATTGTTATGTTTTTAAACTCTGTTTTACATTACTGTGTTACGGAATCACTGTTTCTTCAATTACGTCAAATTAACTTGAGAGTAAAGACAAAACGCAGTAAGTTACAACGTTAAGGTCCTTATTTTCAACAGATGTACGCATTTGGTTGTGTATTCAGAGATACTGAGATAGTAATAAAATACTATCATAATATCTCCATGTTACGTTAAAACATGAAATTTGAGAATAATGAATTATGCAAAATTCGTGGAATCATGTACGATCATCGTGCTAAAATATATACTTTTAGTCAAATAGCTTTGCTTTCAATTGAGCATTAAAGTGAACAAATCAGTATGTTCGAACTTATCTAATGTATTTGTTTATTTTATGTAAGAGGAAAAAACGTCACAGGAGCTAATTTTCAAAAACAACCATATGTATGAAAGTCGATATGCTAAATATAATAATTTAATTACATACATTAGCATACATAGCTTCTGATTGTATAACTTGTTATCTCATCGGTTACCGGAAGCATAGAGTCTCCTTAAAGAGGTAAGGAGAGATTGTCTTTGGTTCATTAAAAAGATTCTAATCACTTGCACGGAAAAATTTAAGAAATTTATTAGTAAAATTTAATTAGAAACCGCACTAATAATGTACAGTCTCAGAAGAAAATAGCGTGACAAGTTCATAAATTCCAATCATCCATACTTACGTTTACATGCCAAGTTCTTTTTCTTTAACTCAGTTTTACTATAGTTATAGACCGGACATCAGAACTAAATTTTTCATACAAAAGTTATTACCAATCTATACTAATATTATAAAGCTGAAGAGTTTGTTTGTTTGTTTGCACGGGCTAATCTCAGGAACTACTGGACTGATTTTGAAAATTCTTTCACTAATAGGAAGCTACATTACTCCTGAATGCTATAGGCTACTTTTTATCCCGGAAAACCTTTCCACGCGGGCGGAGCCGCGCGCTAAAGCTAGTTGGTAATAAGCCGCTGTCTAATCTGACACGTCCATGTGACAAGATGTCTTGGATGCTTAAATTTTGTAAAGAAAACAATATTTTGGAAGAAAATATACCAATGTTCATATTACGATCATGTCGAAATGTATTTTAATCCGTTGCACGCAAAACGTAATCTAAAATGTTACTAATATTATAAAATCTAAAATTTCTGTAATTTTTTGGATGTTTGTTAAAAGTACACGCAAACACTACTGAACGGATTTGGAAGAAATTTGGGACACGGGTAGATCATGTCCTGGATTAGGACATAGGCTCCGTTTATCTCGGTAAATTGCTGGGAAATAATAGATATATTTTATGATGGCGCTAGCGTTGTACTTTGTTTTAGGGACTTATGTAGCGGGGAAAGCTCTTCACACGGGTGAACCCGTGTGCAACATTTAGTAAATTATAAAATATTATAGTTTATAATATCAGTTAAAAAAAATATCGATAAGTCCGCAAAAGTAACTGCAATTAAGTTTTGAATGTCTTCAGTTATTTTTCTGGCTGACTGTACATTAGAGATAAAACTGCCCGACACGATTATTTGCATACTAACATTACGAGACCCTTGGTAAAAGCTTTACCGAAAAACATTTTTAAACATTAACCTATTGTCTCTTTGACTCGCAAATTATGTGACGTAACTTAAACTGGAAAACAGTGATTAGTTAAACACTGACTGACTGCCTCAGTGGCAGTTATATTGCGGTACGCACCGGCACAACTGTCGTACTAAGGTCCTGAATTCGATTCCTGGGTCAGGTCGAATGATATCGGGTGTTTCTGCTGCTCAGCAGTGTAGCCAACTTAGTGGATTTACCACTAAAACTGGTGGATTATATTGTATTTCTGGTGGATTGACCAAAGATCTTATTTTCGAGTGGTTGGTCATTTTTTGGGGGTTGGACAAAAAGAGTTGGCAATACTGCTCAGAATCAGCCAAGAGTCTGGAATAATTATCCCCAGTATAGAGTCATGGGTTTAACCCTGCTTCTAATGGTGTTTGGATATATCTTGGATCCGCTCGGTTAGCGACCACTGTACAGTCAGCAGCATAAGTAGCTGAACAAATTCAAAATTTCAAATTGCCTACATACTTTTGTGTTCTTACTAATCTTGTTTTTCTCTTCACAAAAATAAAATAAGAGGTATTTACTTTACTTGAAACGAAGAAAAAAAGTTTCAGTTTAACTTAACGCGTATATAGGCGAATTGAAATTTTGAATTTGTTCAGCTACTTATGCTGCTGACTGTACACAAGGTGTAAAAACCCCCATAGTGGCCCACGTAAGTGTGTCGTGTTCCAGGATCAACTTGATTATATCAGGTTCAAACATGCCGGCATAATTGTGTCGACTGGCGAGAGATAATCATCTTTAGACCCCACTTCGCTTATCACCAGGTGCAGTAGGTTCATTTTGCCTTGACCGTTTAAAAATACCATTACATTAACTGATTATAGCTGGCAATATATGGGGTTTGTTACATCTCTGTCTTCCCCTGTAAGAGCAAAACAAGCGTGACGCTATTTATGGATGGAATTAAACGAAACAACGCGTAATTATTACCTCAATTACTAAACATTACGCTTATTCTGATTATCTTTAACGAAACAAAAAGGTTTTAATTTAATCACGGCAATAAAGCAATTTGATCTTTATAGTCTGTATAAAATTACCGCAAAAATCCTTTTAGAATTAAGTTTTTTATACACTAGAATGACAACATCTAACTGCTCAGGATGAGGACGTCAAGATGCGTGAAGGTTTACCAGCATACTTCTTTGTAATTCTATCAGTTTTTAACGTTCTATGGGGATCGAATACCTAGTAGCTTTCACCCATTTGCGTGGGTTTTTGCCGCCCGGGGCTAACCGATAATATACATACATAGTATCACGCCTCTATCCCATAGGGGCAAGCAGAGACTATGGATTGCCTCTTTGCTTGATTCTGGCACACTACTTTAGCTTCCTCCACCTTCATCATCTTTTCATGCACTCCCGCATAATACGCCACCCCCTATTTCAGTGACAGCCTAGCCAGCGTGAGCCTCCAGACGAGAGCAAAACAAAGGTCCCCATATTTAACTATAATTTTTAAATAATTTGCCTCCCCGGTCACATTTACAGACTTCGGGCGGGCATTTTTGACTCCAAGAAGTCTCTGGGAATGCCACTTTACCCGCAACAAAGTTAATTAATTAAATTAATAAGGAGGATTTAGAAATTCATTGTCCCCTTCCCTCCATAGCAAAACGGAGACGAAATCAAGAGACCGTGTATCACTATTCAGTATTCTGTTATAGCCTTGTTATTCTTCTGAGGTTATAGCAATTAAACTTACTCGAATTCATTTGACGTTAACAGATAATTGACAATAACAGGAAACGATTGGCTTCAAATCATCGCTCTTCGACGACTTCAAAAATAAAACAATGAACAAAACATTAAAGGGCATTATGATTCTGCCAAAAGATATTAATAGGAAGTTAATTATTTTTTCCCACAACAAAATGGGCGGATGTCATTTGTGAGGTTATAATTGGTAATTAATTAACTTGTAGTATCTTGTAATCAGTAATAAACATAAACGAGATGAATTACAGAATTAAATGATACCTGGTAGAGACTTGGCTTTGGACTTGAAAACTGCGTAATTGTATTTGTACGATTGTCTCGGATTCGATCCCCCGATACTGTGATGTTGGGATTTTGCTCAATATTCTGGAGACTGGAATTTTTTCTCGATATGGCGACAAGCTCGCTTCCTATCACATGGGACAGATTAACATTTATTATTTGATTTACTGGTGGTAGGGCTCTCATATGTAAGAGTCCGTCTGGGTGGGCATCACCGCAATGTCTATTTCTACCGCCAAGCAGCAGTGTGCATGCACTGTTGTGTTTCGGTTTGAAGGACATTGTAGCCAGTGTAACTACTGGACATAATGAGACTTAACATCATATGTCTCAGTATGACGAGCACAGTGCAACGTCACACAGTACATAAGTCAAGGTGGATGGTGTTGCTACTGTTTGGTGTAAGGTGTAAAGTTTAAATATTATAATGGTGTGTACCTACTTCTGTATATTTTGTCTAGCAATTCTGGCATTTGTGCTGGACTGGAACCTTTTCGGCAGTATCACGGGATGTAAGTTTCTAGAACCATTGTATTTTTCCTTATTTTCATACCTTTTTATAATTGTTTGTGACTCGTGTGTGTGTCCAAGTTTATTGTACGAACAAATTCTTTATTTCTATTTAAATCTTACTTCTCACTCCTTTATTTAAAGTTGTTAAACACAAAATGAGTATGTACAACAAAATAATTATAAATATTAAGAAATGATAGGTTTGGTAATAATTTATCGTTATGCACAACACCAGGGGCTCAATTATTACGAAATAGACATTTCTGTTGGAAATATTAATTGCGTGCTACTAACTCATACGACATTATGGAAGATAGAAAGAAATATGGTTTTAAAGTCAAAGTCAGAATCTTTATTTAAGCATACGCATACTCACGCCTTTTATCCCCAAAGGGGTAGACAGAGGCGCAACTAGTGCACCCACTTTTCGCCGTGCGATTTTCGTCCCATGATGTGATAGGGAGCGAGCCTATCGCCTTATCAGGCACAAATCCCAGACTCCGGGCTGATACCCAATAGAAATACACAAGTGCACTCGCTATACATTCACGCTCATAGTCCGGTGAGACGGCAATCCGACATGACCGGAGAGAGATCAGGCGCAGGACCAACGGCTTTACGTGCTTTCCGAAGCACGGGGGTGTCACACCGCCAACTTCCTGACTCCGAGCTGTGACTGAGTAATTTTTAAGATGGAAAACCCAGTCACAATGTTTTTGGCTCGACCCAGGATTCGAATCCAGGACCTCAGCGCGCAAATCGTACTCGTAACGCGTACGCAATACAACTTCGCCACCGAGGCAGTCAAAAATAATGTGATGGAATAATAATACCTTTTATAATACTATACTGTTTAATGACTTTGTTTTTATATGCCATCTGTCATTTTATTCCGATATTACGTCTTATCTCGTCAATGGACATTACTAATGTCTACTGTGTCGGAATTAGACCGCTTCATTAAAAAATTCTTCATAAGAATTTCGAAGGTAGGTGAAGTCCGCCAACCCGCACTAGGCCAGCGTGGTGGACTAAAGCCTTACCCTCTCAGTAGTAGAGGAGGCCCGTGCTCAGCAGTGGGCAGTATATAATACAGGGCTGGTAGTCGTAGGAATAGTACTAAGCTACATTGTTCCGAATAAAGTTTATTTTTTAAATATAATTTCTCGATGTCTACATAATGACACATAATATAATTTCAACTGCGAACTAACAACTGTGTCATATTAGATTATATCATACAAGCGTTTAATTTACATACAAAGAGATGTAAGGTCGCCAGAGCGTTGTTCGACAATCATAAAAATAGGAGAAAGTAAAAGTCGATTCGTTTCACTCGATCATTTATTGGATTTGGCATTGAATGTTTGTTATGGAGATATTGGTTTAACTAAAAGATTCGGCCTTAGATACATACATACATACTCATACCTTTTATCTCCGAAGGGGTAAGCAAAAGCGCAACTAGTGCACCGACATTTTGCCGTACGTATTCCGTCCCATGATGTGATAGGTGGCGAGCCTATCGCCTTATCGGGCACGAGTTCTAGGCTCCAGGCTGATACTGAATAGAAAAATCCAATATCACCTTGCTCTATCCGGGGATCGAACCCGATACCTCAGCATTGCTGTCGCACCGTAATACAACTACGCCACCGAGGCGGTCTTAAATGATGACACAATGTTTTTTTTATGGTATTGCATGTCGAGTCGAGCATGCCGTTCGCCTGAGGGTAAGCGATACGACCACCCATAAACAGTAGCAACACTAGCCTCCATTCCACTGCGCTCGACATCCTGAGATATAAGATGTTAAGTCTCTATGTCCAGTAGTTGCACTGGCTAAAATGTCCTTCAAACCGAAACACAACAGGGCATGCATACTGCTGCTTGGCGGTAGAAATAGACCTTGCGGTGGTACCCACCCAGATAGACTCTTGCATATGCGAGACCTACCACCAGTCCTGGGATCAGCCTGTGTATATCCATTTTCAAACATGCAATAATTGTGTCGGCTGGTTAACCATGTCCCCGAGGGGTAAAGATCTCTCGTCAGTCGAAATCTAGACTCTACCATCAGTCGCGGTAGGCTCATTTTGCAGTGCCCAATAGAAAAAAAGCCAGGTACCTAGTAATTGCACCCTCGTGATAACCAAAAAGGTCCTGGGTTCTGAAGGTCGGGGATTACTTTGTATGTTACACAATTTGTCCGAAAAAAACATAATAACATGATACGGGTAATATAGAATTTATAGCCATAAACTGTAATTGCCAAATACATTAGACGTATCTGAATGAAGTCACTGATGAGATTTTGCGAACTCACACGTTAGGTAACATCGAGCAGAAAAGCTATAAAATTACAATTAATATTATTATTTGTAATGTTATATACCCGTGCAGGATAATCAGCTTTTTCTAATCGGTATCAGTTTGGAGTTTGGAATTGCGATTGATATATGGTCATAGTCAAAGCTCAATTGCACGTGACCTAACATAGCAATCACCCCCCCCCCCCCCCGCCAATTCTTGTGCTCTGGGTCTTCACACCCAATGCACGCCCATGCGCGGGGGGACATTAGTTGCGGGCCGAGGCACACAGTTCAGTGTGCATACCTCTTGGTTGTGAAACACATTGAGGCCTAAAAGGGCCCGCGAACATTTCCTGGCAACCTCTCTTTCCGCCCATCCTGCGAACCTTCCTCCCGTCCCCCACCTTTCCTTCCATATTCCTCTCCCACGTCCCCTCCAGGCCCCTGCAGTCGTCAAGCCGAGGGACTCCAGTATCCCATTCGCAGGTTTCCCCGGGTGTTGACTGCAGGATCGCCTACCTAAAAAAAAAAACATAGCAATCACAATGATCTTCTAGTAGTTATATTACGCTGACTGCCTTCCTCTGAAAGTGAAAAGACATCACCCCTATCAGGCCCATTTAAACCCAATTTAACGGTGATGTGTGTGCATTAGCTTATATAACTAATCTGACTTTGTATGCAAAAGACTTGGAAAAAAATATATAAAGATTCAATGGACAAATGATGACAAAAAAGTAAGCTTGGACTTAGGTAGCTAGTGAAAGGCTGGTAGGTTAGCTAGGTTAGGGTCTGTATTGTCCTCACCGGTGAGGATCGCGACGCTTTCCTCCTATTATTATTAATAAAAATTATTCATCGTTTTTTTATCTCCTCTTTCCTGCCAGCTGGAGCTTGGCTTCTTTATTTATTTTTCATTGATTTTGCTCCCTATAAAAATGTCTGTAGTTATATATGTGACTTTTTGTAATAAAAAATAATTAATTAAATGTATCTTGACTTATCATAAATGCAATGTTCATGTTCAATCATGTTCGCCTACGTGATGAATAAAGTTTCTTTTTGACCATGGGATGGAATATACACGGTGAAAAATAGGTACAGTATTCCCACTTCTGCTTCTCCATAAAAGACGTATCTGCCCGCTATTTATGCATATTTAGTATAAGTAAATTACTGAACAGATATCTAAATCACTCGATTATGCCGGCCTAGATGTCTTCTGAAAGGACCTAACAAGGAGAATGTTACGTTACGTAAAATCTAAAGAACTAAACGCTTAAGGTCAATCTCCATATTTTAAAAGGATCCGTAGACATGTTACATAACGTCTATAACTTACCGAAAATACCGCAAATAAGACATTAATATAAAGATTATATTACTTCCGATTTCGGTGACATTATTTCTATACTTTTAATATATAAAATTCTCGTGTCGCGGTGTTTGTTGCCAAACTCCTCCAAAACGGCTCGATCGATTTTCATGAAATTGTGTGTGCATATCGGGTAAGTCTGAGAATCGGTCAACATTTATTTTGCATACCCCTAAATGTTAAGGGTGACCACCCTTAATATTTTTTAAATTTTTTAGACAAATTTTTTGTTTTCATTTTTTTATGATACAACATTCAAAATAACATACTTACAACCCTAAATTTTTACCTTTCTACGATCAACCCCTATTTTTTTATCAACTTTTAACCCCGGTCGGTAACTAATGGCAAAACAACGTTTGCGGGATCAGCTAGTATATATATAATAGTGACGTCTATATTAAAATTAACTAGATTTTGTTCTTTGCCTCGCATTCGTGAACATTCTTAGATTCAATGCAATAAAAAAAAAAAAAAAAAAAAAACTCACTATATAGGTAAATGCATTTGACTGCCTCAGTGGTGTCGTTGTATTATGGTACGACTGCATTCCTGAGGTCTCGGGTTTGATCCCCGAGTCGGGCAAAGTGATATTGGATTTTTCTATTCAGTATCAGCCCGGAGTCTGGAATTTGTGCCAGATATGGCGATAGGCTCGCCCCCAACCACATCACATAAAAAAATGAGAAATCTCTCACAGAAAGTGTGGTTTTTGTCTGCCAGTTAGTAACAATGACCTTTTTTGTCCATACTCACCTTTTCAGATGCGTGACCTTAATTACCCATTTCAGTAAAGCGTGGGTGACTGCACTAGTTGCATCAATATTAATAGAACACTCATTTTACTTTTACGTAGTCAGATAAACTTAAATAAAGCCTAAAACTAAAACCTATTCTACTGTGGAATTTACTCCCCCTCGAAAACAGAGCGTCAACTATACGGCAAAGTTCAAAGTGAGAGTCCGGCAATTACTTTTGAATGAAACCAAAGAGTCACCAACTTAGTTCTTTATGTTTTATGTATTATATTCCGTATATAGGGTCATTTTGACATTGCGTTACTAAATGAAACCACATACTTATCTCCTTGAAAATAACACTTTCCAATAAGTTATTTTAACCATACATGTAAAATAAAAAAGTGTAAGTTTCAAACAAAATAAATATCAATAAAAAGTAACTTTAAATTAACACGCCCTAACGCCACTACTAATACTCTATGGGGATTCGTCGATGCAGCAACATGAAATTTTCAGTCAGAAATTCACTCACGCACACGCCTTATTCGCACTAAACTACAAAATGATGAAAAAATCAGGAAAGTAAAATTGAGTTTTTTGGTGAAAATATTCGTTTCTCATGGATGATTTTTGGCATAATGCTAGCAGAGCCAAAGACGAGTATGTGGTTTCATTTATTAACGCAGTGTCAAAATGACCCTGTATATTTATTTCTTGTTTCTAAATAATAAAACAGGTGCTACTGGGAGATTGAGACAAGCTGAGGAATCGATTACTGAGCTAGGAAAGTGTAGCCGCATTCTTTTGTCAGAGTTCTAAATTTTTTGTTTTTTCTAAATGGCCATAGAGATCTTCGTATGTAATTGGTGAACCAAGAGTGAAATCTTTCCACAAAAATCATTAACACATACATAGATGTCTAAAGTTCTTGTTTTATACCGTGTAGTAGTTTACGCAATTCCCTTTAGTTTTAAAATTAATCATAGGCAAAGGTCGTTAACGTAATATAACCAATATAAAACGCAAGTCAAAAATATAAAAACAATGCATTCATAATATTGGATAACACAAAATTATGTTAATTTATTCTTAATTCCGGTATCTTTGCATTCACATTTGACCTCATCAATAATTCTGATGGAATAGATTGGAGCTATAGGATAAAAATACAACTTAATACTTGAGAGACGGTTTGTTCAATCTCCTTACTACGAAAAAAGAAACCAACTCCTAAACATATTTAGTTCAATTTTATTGAAAAAAGGGTATGCATATTACTAACATAAAATCATGAATTAGAAAAAGTTTACATTGTTTGTGTTCTAATAATTCCTTATAAACCCGTATGTAAGGTTGAATTATTTTATGGAAATGAAATGGTTTTTGAAGGTGGTTATTTTGGTTAAAAAGCTTTTATTTTCCTCTTTTTTTAGTTATAAAACATATCTAGTTGAACACAATACAAAAATAATTTTGAGGAGACCTACTGCATCTTTGAAATCCAAGATCATATACCAATGAAATTAAAGTGGGACTATTCAGAACCTTTACAAAATCAAGCGCAAAAAGAATCATTTAAATCGAACCATAGGATAAAAAATATCGCTAAACCAACATAAAAGAAAATATGACGAATATAATCTCTTATGGAGTCGGTTAAAGTATTAAAACAAAACATTATGTACTCACCTGTACTAAAAGTGGGTACACACGATCCGACATTGACCTACTCCTGACCACACTATTTCCAAATCGTTTTATGACATTTGCACCCTTTGATTCAGTAGTATATAATTGTCGAGACAAATTATGGAAAGTTCCAGACTGGAAAATAGATGAAGTAAGTTTGATAACAACTACTTTTGATTATTGAATGTTTTTTTATTTTTTTTTTATTTTTAGGAATGAATTTCGTTTAATTAATTATAACCAGAGAAGGAAAGGTGTTAAACTCTTTGATTTTTTATACTCTATACCGGAATACCAACTAATACTCAGTAGTAGAACTTTTATACGCTTTACGAGCAACTCTTAGGCGAAAATCGCATAACTTCGAAACCTTCCGCTGAGTAGGTAGCCTAAGTTCAGAACCTTCGTAGAGCAAAAGACGCTAAGCCAGGCGGACGTCCAAAACAATATTTGTTTCACAAACAGCATTCTCTCACACACATAATAGTTTGTCGCGTACGCGCCAAAATCTTTGCTAGATGGTCGACTGTCATGGCGGCAACTTTCAATTGACACATAGAGGTATCACACCAATTATTTTATTGAAATAGCCAATTAAAAGAATGTAGCAATCGACTAACCCTTTCAATTGGTTGCAACGGATGTAACACCGACAATTTACGATAATAGTTATGGCTACAGAGCCGGGCAGTGTCCGAGCGACGGTAGGGCCCGTGCGTTCGCAGGGCATCCCGAACCACATATTATAAAAATGACTATAATATGTGTATTCCCTAGGATTGGCATTGTGCTGGTTGTCGCGATAGCCTTATCCCCTAAGAATACAATGCTCTTACTATTGCATAATTGATAAATAAGTAGAAACTTGACAAAGAGTGTGCATAATGCACCGCATTTAAGATCATAGCGTGGGCATCTACGTGAGTAAGAATTCATTGACATACACAGTACATCAATCTTCTTGAACTTAATTGCATTTAAGTAATACGGCATACGTGCCTATTTTTTCCTGACATCACACGGCTCTACAGCGAAAACTCGAGTGTGTGAACGAAGCTGTCAATCGCAATATGAATATTTTGAAACATTATTTTGTATAATAAACGTTGACAAACACAAATTGAGCTGCCATTGTTAAGAGTAATTAAACGGGAGAAATAAAAGATGTCAGCGCAGAGATGTTTTGTGTAATCCATCTCGTAATATAAATGCGTTTTTTAAGATGTTTTTTCGAAGTAAACGCAAGTGCTGACTGGATTGGAATGAAATTTGGCGATCAAATCAGAAATGAAGAGATCCGTAGAAGAACGAAAGTCGCCGACATAGCTCAGCGGATTAGCAAGCTAAAGTGGCAATGGGCAGGGCACATAGCTCGTAGAACTGATAACATATGGGGTAGAAAAGTTCTCGAGTGGAGGCCACGTACTGGCCAGCGCAACGTGGGACGTCCTCCTACAAGGTGAACTGACGAACTCGTAAAGGTCGCAGGAACCCGCTAGATGCGTCATGCGGCCATGTCTTGGATTGACATATAGGCACGGCTATCTTTACCCGCGAGTGCAAAGGCTGCGTGGCACCCGGGTGCAGGGTCCAAGACGGCGCAAGCCGCTCGCCAAAAAAAAATCTCCGGGAAAGGGAGCGCTTAAATTTTATTGACTGAACCTTGTAAATTTTTGTGTGCAAGGAAAGGCACAGGCTGATTATCGCGCCTCAGCGTCCAACATGGCTGAGACGGCTCTAATTATAGGCTATGTTTTACATGTTTTACTACATAGTGAGACTCTGGCAGCGATAAAGGACTTTCTTCTGCCTGGGTGTAGGTAATTGGCACCGACTTGATCACGGCATTGCTGACTGCCAATCAGACTCTTCAGTTGTAAACCATTTCTACCTCAATTGACGACGTGACCCCTCAGTTGCTATAATTACGCCGGCCTGCTTCATACGCGGAAGAGCATCACAATGCCCATTGCCCATCGGTTTCATCACGGTTGTCCATAACTCCGCATAAATCTCTAGTAATAACATAATGAATGGGTAGTAGTGAAAGCATGATTTCTTGTGGCCATAAAGATAGCTTAAAACAGGGACGTAGCTACCGCTGTATCAGCCGTATCAATAATACGGGGCCCCGTGGTCTAGGACCCCTCTTAGGCTGTAGCCCATACACTAAACTTAGGCGGTCACCCAAAAGTTCGGAGTCCTATTTTTTGCTCCCTCATAATAGGCCTTCGGACGTAGGACATGCGGGGTGGAACAAACTAAGCGGCCCTTCTGCTTAAGGAAAGTATAAATCTGTCGTTGGAAGGGCCCCCAACAAAGGACATGTCCAAAAACGAGCCTAAAATTCTAACCCCGATACTTGATATGTATTTGGATAATACTCCCAAAAACTAGCCCTTTGCAATCGTATACTTTTAAAGTCCTCCGATGTTGAGATTTAAGTAATTTGTTTTGCTTAAAAACAACACATTATGAAAGTTTTTTAAAAAAGTTATTTATATATGGGGGGGGGGGGGTTTAATAGATTTGTTTTTTTTTAATGATTTTGTTTTGGTCCTTAAATATCCATAAACTTTAAGCCTGGTTAAATTTTGAGGTCCAGCACCCATACAAAAAGCGGACATCTCCTTTTGATATAGGGCCCCTCTATGGCAAGCTATGCCACTGACTTTAAAATCTTGTCTCTTTAGTGATTAATGGATTTTGGGATTCAAAATCTCGATTTCTTGTGTCCACAGGGACTTAAAACGTATCTTTTGCTAAGTGAGTGAGTCTCATATTACTGAAACGGGTTATTTTTGTAAGATTTTTCATTACCTAAATTTGAATTTGATTGAATTACTTAGGTATGCTATATCATAGGACCGAAAGGAAGAAAGATAAATGGTATAAAAATATGTGACAATTAAATTGTTGTTCCTATTCCCGCTTTTTGGGAAGGAAGCATTCTATAATAACTGCTAAAAAAGAACCATAAATAGAAACCACATTGAATGGAGTTAATTTTAAACAGACTCTATCACTGCAACTATTTCCAACTCCTCCCTATCTTTCTATTTGATTAATTTCGTTGCGGGATAAAGGCAGACTAGTGTTCCCTGAGACTCGCCGAGCTTCACCGCTTGGTGTCATAAAATGCGTGCCATTACCTACTGATCCTGGCTTACAGGTGTTATAGAGGCGGGTGTGAGGGCGGGATAGTCTCTATCACTGCAATGATTATACAGAATTTCTAAATATAATTCGCTATTAAATCGCCATCTTCAGGACCATACATTGCTTACATTATAACAATGCAACGTAGCGATTTTGACTCTCTGACCCTCGCAACTATTTCCATACTAAATGCTCTACCAATCGCTATACCTTACTACCTCGACATAAAGTTCTAATTAAAACTGTTTAGATTTTAGCAAATTCCTCGTCATGGATATTATCAATTAAAACATGTTTCGCGCAAAACTGGTTAAAGAAAGTGAAATGGATGTGAAAATAATAAATTTGTGAGGAAAATTGATTAAACGCAATGTTTGTTCTCAGGACATTTGCGTAATCAATAGATATTGAGCGATAATTATCATAAATGATAATGTAATATCTCCTAAACTGAATAATTACGCATTTTATTAAATTATTTCTTATTTATGTGAACTCTGTAGGTATGGATATGCGCCACGAAATAATCTATGGTTACATAAGTATGGTAGGTATGTATGCGCCCATTGAAAGTCAAAATATTTCGTGTTTTATATACCTACTATACCTCTGCTGTGCCCGGGCCTCCTCTAGCACTGAGGGGGCTTAGGGCTTAGTCAGAAATGCGTGGCCTTAGGTTTCGATCGTTCCACTCCCAACTAAGCTAACGCCGCAAGGACCGTAGTACTATACGCCTATTATAATAATTATAGCAATTCATCTGAAAATCATAAGTACACGAGCTCAGTAGCAGGCGTGGTCACATGGAAATAAAAAAAAAGGATATAAAAATTATTATGAACACAACTTAGTCATTAATATTAATTACATATGTTCTACTAGCGGCCATACTCATGTTAAATCCAATACCATTCAAAAAGTACCTACCTAAATAAGTACAACATAGTACTCCATTATAGCTTCTTGTTTGTGAAATAATTTCAAAAGGACAATGGTTACAGAGATTAGCGTACTCAAACAAAAAGATACTTATATTTATACTATAAACTCATAGTATATCGGATTCTCTTTCAATGACAAAAAAGTAACCACGTACAAAATGCAAAAGATATGTTTCCGCCCGGGATCGAACCGGGGGCCTTCTGCGTGTTAGGCAGATGTGATAACCGCTACACCACGGAAACCGATGACAGTATAGGCAAAATTATATTACAAAAGTCCTGACTATAAATATGGTACAATAGTCACACGTCATAAATAATATTGTTTAATATTTTTCAAGATTGATGTTTACAATTTGCATTTTTTATTTATGTATTTGAGTTCCTACCTATTTAAAATAATTTGGTGTTATAATATTTGTATAAAACAGACTTATTTCTTTATCTTCTTAGTCCAATCATTCAAAAAATATTTCTTTAATAGATAGGTAACGGTACATTAGACGATGTTTGTTTAGGAAAAAATAAAGATCGATTTACATTCTTTTTTTTTCTTCTAGACTATAAAAGAATTGTATATTTAACCATTTTTTTCAACATCTACATTACTTTGTGAAAACCAGATTTTGTAAATAAAATTCTTAAAATTACCATAATTAAAAATAACAACTCTATATTGGTGTTTAAATAAAACAGATGAGAAAAAAAAAGCTTTTTATTAAATATACATTAAAATATCTCACAAAATTCCGTAAAATCTCACAGAGCAACTAGAAATATAAGCTCATAATTATATTAAATAAGAATATCTGGAATTAGGGCTTACTTTGGATTATTTATTCTATAATAGATTGAGCGCCCACAGAATTCGAAAGGTTTTTCTTCAATTATCTCTAAGGCATATAAACAAACTTTATTAAAAACAATGTTTTATCATTCAGCTGAAAAAAAATACGTAAAACATGTTTAGAAATTAATCTCACATGTCATACTTTATACAATTTTTTTAATTCTGCTTGGGGTTTTTTTTATTTAGTTTTCTTCACTTATTGCTTAACCCGTCAACGCCCGCTTATATATAAATTACTTATAAGCTATAAGCTAATTTCCTTATATAAATGGACACCGGTGTCCACCGCGGGCGTCCAAGGATTAATGGGTACATCAATAATTTTTTAATATATAATTTCTCTTTGATAGCATTTCACTTATTGGCATCATTAAAAGAGTTATTTTTTTACTGATTATTGTTATACTTCGAAATACCACTCATTGGTATTGGAAAACTATGAAAAAATAATGGATTGTAGCATATTTCTTAAGCTGAACAGTATTTCCCTTACAGAGTATAGACTAATATCAGTAGCAGCATAGAAATAAGAAAATATACGTACATATGGATCAAATACAGAACCTCCTTTATTGAAGTTAGTTAAATGGGTGGTCTAGATTTGTTGCTAAAGTACTATATTACAAATTTTCTGCTATATTAAGGCTTATTCTCAGGTGTATAAAAAATGGTAGGTATTTGGTATTATATATTTAAAAAAGATTAAATTATGACAAATACTATTTTATTAACAACTATTGCAATAAATTGCCAGATTTCCCTGCTTACGTAAAGGACCACCGCTGCAAAATGTATTAAGTATAGAATGTATCAGTATAGTTTTCCAATAGAACATACAAACAATGTAAACATATTATACTGTGTTAACTAAATTTGCGGAAAATGTGCAGTTCGGAAAAAAAAGAATCATGTGTATTGTGCCTTATTACTTGGAAAGAAATATGTTTCATATTAAATCTATTATTAAATATATAATGTGCTATGAAAGCCTGTGAATTTAAGTTGTCAACATTGTCTGAAAATTCTATTGATAATTACAACTTAATTCAAGAATGGACAATCCTAGATATTGCAACATAGCTATGTTTAGTGTCCATATCGTAATAGCCTACAGGGCCCGCGTCACAATCAGCACAACTTAAGTACTTATGGTTTGCAACTGTGTGCGTAAAACCAATATTTTCAAATGTATACATGTTTTCAACATGGTAGAACTCTTTTATCTTCTCACTTTGGATTTCGCCCTCTTTTCGATTATTGTCTTGTCGCATCAGTGGTAAATCTTTCTGAAAATCAAAGAAAAAACTGGTAATTTTTTGAAAATCTTACTATGCCAATGTCGTTGGTAAAATCAGCTTTAAAAATAGATAATTTTAGTTCCTTTGCTCATGTGGGAAAAAGGTTACATATTAAGGTTAGGTATTTGTTTGTGAAGACTACTAGAAGTGAAGGAATTTGTGGTTATCCACAATCTAACTGATATTCCTTCATATATTCCAAATTACTTCATATATTATAGGTGTATTTCCGATATATATTTGTACTCAATACATGACATTAGGGTTAATGCATACCTCTGCTTCCATATATTTTCCTGATTTCTTGTCCAACATCTTTGAACCGCAAAATTTACATTTCACAACATACTTGTTCCTACCATCTTGTACGTAGTCTTTTTGTTCCTCCTCGGCCGGGCCGTCTTTGTTTTCTATTTCGGACATGTTAGTATACTTGAGAATTCTTTGCTTTATTTAAAAATTATGAAGAAAGTTCATTTAAAATTCTAATTTTCAGCGAAATTCAGCCCGGTAACTCGACAGGAAATTGACATTTCCAATTTGCAGTTTGATTTTTGCACGTTTACAATGCATGTTTGTTGAGTATTTATGTGTTATGGAAAAATATTTATTAAAAATTTATATTACACTCATTTCCCGTAGCTTTTATTAATTTTAAAAGTTCTATTCATGGTTAATACGATTTTAGTTTACAAAATAATATTTTTTATTTCGAACAAAATATTACTTTTACTGTAATTATATAAGATTTTTGAACGTATAATGCGTTTGGTTGTTGCATCTATTGAAAAAACAGTTAACAATCAACTTCAAAAACAAAATTCCAAACATTACTATTAAATTCAAAGGTAATATTTATCTATAATAAATGAGGTAAATTAAACACACGACATAAATACAAATAATAATTATTTTTTTATATGTTTCACTTTTCTCTGTACAACCGAAGCCCATATCAAAACTCAAAAGTCAAAACAAATAAAAAAAAAAGAAAAAAGAAATTGAGGTTATGTGCATATGTCAAAATTGGCGACATATTTTGTTCTGTAAGTTGCTGATTTGTTATTGTTTCAAAGATGAGTTCTGGATTTATATCGGAAAGTGAGATACTGGAGCAGCGGCGTCGCAGACAAGAGGAATGGGAGAAAGTACGCACAGAAGACCAACCGCAAGGTACTGGAAATTACATATTGTCACAGTTGATGATTGTTATCATATTTTACACATCAATTACACCGTAATTGCGTCTTATGGATATTGAATTTGATGGTCCGCACTTAGATATAATGTATTTCATAGATGGATTATGAAATAAACACGTAAATGCGTCATCTTTGAATAGAGTACAGCTTTCCTAATAAATATTACGTTAAAGTAATTGCAGGTATTTCCTTTGATATATATTATATTACAGTGATTAGCTGTTTAGAATTTATATTACAATTGTGACACCAAAGCACTTAGATGTAGGTAACATATTAAAAAAAAAGTCATATGATGGGTCATTATATGGCTTCTTTTAAGTAAGCAACAGTAAAGTAGTCTTTATTCACCACACTGAACCAGTTTTTACAGTTAGTAATTATCTGTTGGTGTTCAAAATGTTCCACACGCTGGATGCGGGCCACTTTTGACAGGTCCGTCTGGAAATCTTTGGGGGAGGCCTATGTTCAGCAGTGGACGTCATGTGGCTGATGATGATGATGTTCAAACTGTTTATGAATGATGAGATCTAAAATTTACATTTATAAAAAATCTATACATATAATAAAGCAATAGAACCGGTCTGTCTGTACATTTAAAGGAATGTGACAAAATAGATAGGGGGTGACTAAAGAAGAGTAATGGAACACAAATCAGCGATTTTTGTAATTCTTTTCTATCCGTCTGTCTGCCTGTCTGTTTTTCTGTTTGTTTGTTACTGCACAACTCCAAAATTACTGAATGTATTTCAATGAAATTTGGCACACGGGTAGATCCTGTCGTGGATTAACACAAAGGCTACTTTTTATCCTAGGAAAATAAAAAGCGGGACTTTTATCCTGGAAAAACTTTTTGTAGCAGGTGAAGCCGCGGGCTTAAACTAATTTATGATAAAAACACAGACTGTTTTACAAATAAGTAAATAATTTATTTCTTAACTATACTATGTATCATCACCAGTCTTATGATGTCTACTGTTGATTATAGGCGTCCCCTAAAGATTTCCATAGTTACTATTTATATAATCCATGTGCGATTAAGAATGGGTTGGAACCTTGTCATAGTAAATAAAAAATGTCAATTCCCAAGCGAAGTAGCACTCCTAAATTTCTCAGTTTAAACTCTTGAATTGAATTCTCTTGTTCATTGTAATTGTTATTGTATTGTAAAACCAAAAAGAGGTGGTGATTTAATTAAATTTTCTACTCCTATATTATGTACAATGTACAGTCAGCCACATAAATAGCTGAATAATATTCAAAACTTCAAATTGCCTTTACACTTTTGGGGTTCTTACCAATTTTCGTTTTTTCTTCACAAAAATAAAATAAAAGGGATTTACTTTACTTTACACAAAGAAAAAAAATTATGTTTATTTGTACCGAATGCGTATACGCTATTTGAAATTTTGAATTTGTTCACCCACTTATTTGGCTTACTGTACATGTGTACAAAATATGCACATTAATATTATGTAATTATAGTTATACAAAACATAACAAAGTATTTCATATTTATTTAATTTGTAGCTCTCGTACATTAGCATGAGTTTGCTGACCATACCTAGGTCGCGCCCCTTTTTGATCGTGCGCGGATTATACTTGATATAAATGACATATGTAATTTCAGAGGCTCCAGAGGAACCCTACGATAACAGACCCTTGTACCAACGGCTAGAAGAGCAGAGACTGAAAAAAGAAGCGGAATATGAAGAGGCTCATAAACTCAGTTAGTACTGTCATCTTACTACAATAATATAAAGTTGTTTTGGATGTATTTTATAACTTCTATGAAACCGACCAGGTCAAAAATGGTTTCGTGACAGTAATGGGCTAAGACAAATATTATTAAAAGTTTTCTACTTGTGACTATCCCACTTCATAATGGAGCTCATGCAACACTTTATATTATATTTCAGCTCCTTCTGGAAGATCTTGTGCTTGTAATATTAAAAAAAAGAACAATTTGTTGCTGAATAATTTTTCAATCATATTAAAACATCCAGAATAGTGTTGTCTTACCAGGTATTCAAAACCACAATCACCCAGTCCTTGTGCCCTGTATGTGATTTCACAAGAGAATCATAATAAAAAAATCAATACTCTGAAAGATTTTAGTACTAAGTCTTGTTGGGGCATAAAAGTGCATAAAAATAAATTTTCTCACAGAAAACATGATTCGTGGCCTTGACGATGATGAGGTGGGCTTCCTCGACTTGGTGGAGAGGTCCAAGGCTAAAGCAGCACAACAGATCTCTATTGAAGAGAAGAGAGAAATGCAGGAGTTCAGGTATGTTATGTGTTATGAGATTTTGGAACAGTAGTTCTGAAATCAGGCTTTCTTTTTTTTTTAATTTTACCAACATCAATTCCCGGCGGTCAGAACTTGACTCAAATGCGGCTAACGAACAACCCTGTGGTACAGCAAGTCGCACGATGCGAGTAAGAATTCGCCAACATAAAAAAATAAACCTTATTATAGTCAGAGATAAAGTTTTACTTTACTTGAGGCTTTGAAACACTCGAAGGACTGAACTAACATGAATGGATTTTATGAATTATAAGTACTTAAAATTATTTTAATATCGACGTATTTCTAATTAAAATGATCTAACATTACTGTAGTCAAACATTTATTTGAGTTTTTTGAATGTATTGTATACATTTACGTTCAAACATCATGTATTTTTTTATTTTTTTTATTGCATTGAATGACGAGACGAGCATGCCGTTCGCCTGATGGTAAGCGATACGACCACCGATAAACAGTAGCAACACCATCCAGCACCTTGCCTTACAAAGTACTGTGTGGCATTCCACTGCGCTCGTCATCCTGAGACATGAGATGTTAAGTCTCATTATGTCCAGTAGTTACACTGGCTACAATGTCATTCAAACCGAAACACAATGGATGGTCCATAGTATATTGTCTGCAGGGAGCGCGTGTCGAGCCTGGCGGAGAGTGAGGAGCTGACGCGCCTCCGCGCCCAGCTGGCACCGACACGCGCCGCGCCCACTCCCAACGCCAACGCACAGAAGAACAAACTGCAGGGGGTGAGTCTATAGACTGGCAAATACCCATCATCATCACCATCATCGTCATCATCATCATCAGCCACATGACGTCCACTGCTGAACATAGGCCTCCCCTAAAGATTTCCAGACGGACCTGTCAAAATACCCATACTTATATTTAAATTATATAGACTGCCTCCGTAGCATAGTTGTATTACGATACGATAGTAATGCTGAGGTCTCGGGTTCGATGCGTTCGTGACTAAAGGTAAATGGCAGATAAATGTATTAGAACTCTGTCTGTCTGTTACGCTTTAACAGCTAAACCAGTTTTGATGAAATTGGGTACGGAGTAAGCTTGAATCATAAGACAAAGACATAGGCCAGTTTTTCCCGGAAAAGTACACAGTGGAAGATTTGTGGAGTAATTAAATAAACATACCTGACAATTCTCCATAAGAATTTCGAGGGTATGTGAAGTCTGCCAACCAGCACTAAACCAACGTGGTGGACTAAGGCCTAAACCCTCTCAGTAGTAGAGGAGGCCCGTGCACGGCAGTGGGCAGTATACAGGGTCATTTTTACATTGCATTACTAAATGAAACCACATATTCGTCTTTACCTCTTCTAACATCTTGCCGAAAATCATCCATGAATAACGAATATTATTGCCAAAAATCCCGGTTGCAGTTTTTATTTTTTTTTATCATTTCATAGTTTAGTGCGAATTTGGTGTGTGCGAAAGTGTATTTCTGAATGAAGGTATAATGTTGCCGCTGCGACGAATTCTCTTAGAGCAGTATAAGGTCGTGTAAACTTAAAGTTACTTTTTATTGATATTTATTTTGTTCGAAACTTACACTTTTTTTATTTTACATCTATGGTTAAAATAACTTAATGGAAAGCGTTATTTTTGACGAGATAAGTATTTGATTTCATTCATTAACGCAATGTCAAAATGACCCTGTATAATACAGGGCTGGTATGATGATGGTGAATTAAATAAAGAACACACCATAAGCCCATTAAGTTTGAAAGGATACGCAGATACATAACTGGAGCAACTGAATAAAATTTAATAATAATTTTTGTTTTAGTTAATTGTGAGGAAGCGCAAAGCAAGTGAAATGGAGGATGAGAAGCAGAAGGGCGCGCCTAGTGCCAAAGTGAACGGAGTCGTCACTGCGTGAGTGCTAACAGTTATTAGTATCAAATCAAATCATTTATTTGTAAATGTAGGTACATATTTTACAATAGATGGTATAATTAAATTTATTCCGCTACATCTTACTTAAGAGAAAAGTAGTTTTAAATTAAATAAAAGATTATTAAACCATATTCTAAACCTAGTTCTAATATCACTCTCTTATTTAAACGCGCTAAACTTTTATATATATCTATAAAAATTTCGTGTCACAGTGTTTGTTACCATACTCCTCCGAAACGGCTGAACTGATTTTGATTAAATTTTATATTCACACTTGGTAGGTCTGAGAATAGGTTGTTATGTATTTTTCATGCCCCAAAGTGATAAGGGTGGCCCACCCCAAAAAATTTTTTTATTTTTCGGACAGATTTTTTTTATTTTGTGCCATTAAAAAATACATTTTAACATTTACTAGTACTGCTCGTGGATCCGCCCGCGTGCATAAGTTTTTCCGGGATAAAAAGTAGCCTATAGTACTCAGGAGTAATGTAGCTTCCTATTAGAGAAATAATTTTCTTAATCGGTTCAGTAGTTGTTGAGTTTATCCATTATTATGTAGTATTTTACGTTTATTTAATGATTTAAATAATAGTAATAGCATTGATTTGTTTTGTGATAGTACACGAAAACTAAAAAGCACTTTATATACTGAGCCAAGCCTATTGTCAAAACTGGATTATATATCATTTACTTAAATTTATCGTCGTAGGTATAGATTTTATTGTTTCTCTTTTTTTTTCTACCTGTGGAAGCTTGTAATTGGCACATAGTTATTTAAGTTTTAACTTATTTTGTAAAATTAGCCGTAAGCTCCCCGAATAACCCAAAATAAAAAATAAATAAATTACAAACAAACAATCAAAACTTTCCTCCGTATAATATTAGTATAGATGTGCCCTTTTCTGTTTCTTGACACTTACACCTACCGAATTTCAAAAGCTTTTAACTTGTTGATATTTACCAGATTTAAATCATTCTGTGTTACATTTTACATAATATTTTATTTGATAACAGTATAAAACAGAAATGCTCTGTTCCAGTGAGTCCGGCACGGCGTCGAGTGAGTCGCCGACCCCACCGACCCCAGCGACCCCAGGGGTCGGTGGTGAGGGCGGCGCGCTGGTGGTGGCGGGCGTGCTGCCCGGCCTGGGACACTACAGCAGCCACTCCGACTCCTCGAGCGACACCACCGACTCCAGCGACGATGATCTAGAGGTACTACATATTTAACTTATAATCATCGATTAACATCAGGCAGATAGCGGACAAAGGTGAGCCCATTCAGAATTCAAAAAAAAACTTGCTCGGCATATTTTTGCTTTAGGTCACAACAGTCTTTTGAGATTCGCTCTATGAGTGGGGAACACGCCGAGCGTGTGGTGGCAGGTTAATTTCCAATGTTTTATTTTATAAATGACTAGCTTTTGCCCGCGGCATCGCCCGCGTGATAGAGTTTTTCCTGGATACAAGTCCCGCTTTACATTTTCCCGGGATGAAAAGTAGCTTAAATCTTCCCGGAGTCTCGATTTATCTCCATACCAAATTGTGTCGGAATCCGTTCAGTAGTTATTGAGTTTAACGCGTACAAACTTTGCCACCCCTTTTTACCCCCTTAGGGGTTGAATTTCGCAAAATCCCGTCTTATTGAGCACCTACGTCCTAAAAAGAAACCCCATGCAAAATTTGAGACTCTTAACACTTGTAGTTTCTGCGATTTCGTGATGAGTGAGTGAGTGACCTTTCGCAAAAGCGAATTCTATATATATAGATTTTATGTCATAATACGTTATGAAATAAGCATCGAAATTTCTTGAAAAATAACGCAGTTATTCATATTTGAAATATTGTTGTGAGCAAAAGTAGGACTTTGTGGGGTTATTGTGCTATAGTGTATTTAAACAAAAGTAGTCAATTATTATTTTTATTGACTGCCTTGGTGGCGTAGTTGTATTACAGTACGACTGCAAAGCTGAGGTCTCGGGTTCGATCCCCGGGTCCAAAGTGATATTGGGTTTTTCTACTCAGTATTCAGCCCGGAGTCTGGAATTTGTGCCCGATATGGCGATAGGCTCGCCCCCTATCACATGGGACGGAATACGCGCGGTAAAAAGTGGGTGCACTTGTTGCGCCTCTGCCTACCCCTTCGGGGATAATAGGCGTAATAATAGTGTGTGTGTGTGTAGTCAATTACCCTACACATAAATAAATACAATTTTAGGGTTTATAATTGATTAATATATTTGCAGGACGACAAATGCTGCAAACGCGACTTGCTGGGTCGCAGACCGGACCAGTCCGGAGATAAATCTAAAACCGACACCAAAAGCTAGACTCGTCTTATATAAGAATGGTACATTATTACATTTTATAGTTTAGTAATATTAGTTCGTTTTTCTGCTATAAAGGTTCGGCTTTAAGACTATTGTAAAGGTGCATCCACACTATTGTCCAACCACACAATTGGCATGTCTCAATTAATAATGTAAGATAAAAATGGGATATTTTTGGATTATGTCATAAATAATCATTTGGGATATGTTTTAACCGCGTTAAATAAATTGATATATCTATCAATTTATTCGTCCTTTTCTGAGATTTTTAAATAATAATTAACAAAGTTACGCATGTAACCGTATTTAACTGCTTCTGTTGAAAATTATACCAATTGCATTGTTAATAGGGACTTGCGAATTATAACTAATGAAAAAATAACTAATACTTACTTAGCTAATGAGAATTTTAAAGGTACCTAATAAATCATCACAATGCCTACTTCTCACGAAAAACTTATAATAAATTTGGAGCGTTGGGCGATCGTGTGGCTGCACATATTATTTTCTATAACTACTCAAACTTATGGTACTCTGGTAAATATTTATTTCTCTAAGGCAGTTGAAAGCAAATTATTTAATTTAAAATGTATTTATTTATAGTCTATGTATTCATTTATATACTAAAATGTAATGTGACAAGAAAAAAAGATTTTTAATGACATTTTTTTTTATATCAATGCAATCAGTCCTGTATTATACTGCCCACTGCTGAGCAGCCTCCTCTACTACTGAGAGGGTGTAGGCCTTAGTCCACCACGCTGGCCTAGTGCGGGCAGACTTCACATGCCTTCGAAATTCTTATGTAGTGTCAAGTATGTATAGTCAGCAGCATAAGTAGATGAACAAATTCAAAATTTCAAATTGCCTACATACTTTTGTGTTCTTACTAATTTTTTTTTCGCTTCGCAAAAATAAAATAAAACGTATTTACTTTACTTCAAACGAAGAAAAAATATTTCAGTTTAACTTAACGCGTATGTAGACAATTTGAAATTTTCATTTTGTACAGATACTTATGCTGCTGACTGTACGTTTCCTTACGCTGTTTTCCTTCACCGTTGTACCGTGATGGTACATAGGGACAAAATCGAAACTTCGCGTGACGATGGAAATGTGCACAAGTACTCACATCTGCCACTCCACGCGACGCCAGGAAACCGCCTTGGTCTGCTGCTGCACTCCGTCACTATATTACCAGGGCACTACACACAATTAGTCCACACGGTGTACGGATTTTGGGTGCTCAGACAGCCCAACTTACATAGTTTATTCAATTAATTATAAAGCGCGCCGGGGATCGTGCCGCCATAGATGCACCGACCTTGGTTACTATTCCATCCGTTCGATGGCGCGGGCGCGCGGCCTCCCGTTGGCTACCGGGAATGGCCCGTTTAGTTGGCGGCAAATGTGTGCGAATTTGAATCGCCTTCGCTCTCACACACATACCACCATCACGCGAATTTAAGGATAGGAGTATTGTTGTTACATTTAACATTAAACTACGGTTACGAAACAACCGTTAAAGCGAATAAGTGAATAACTATATTGGGTATAATAAGCGGAATATTTCTTATTAAACTTGCATACATTTATTGCGCGTATAAAGGTACCCATAGTGGACCGTACAGTCAGCAGCATAAGTAGCTGAACAAATTCAAAATTTCAAATTGCCTACATACTTTTATGTTCGTACTAATCTTTTTTTTCTCTTCACAAAAATAAAATAAAACAGATTTACTTTACTTCAAACGAAGAAAAAAAAATGTTTCAGTTTAACTAACGCATATATAGGCGATTTGAAATTTTGATTTTGTACAGATACTTATGCTGCTGACTGTACATCTACTAATAATAAGGAGGAAAGATTTGATTGTTTACGCATACTCACGCCTTTTATCCCCGAAGGGGTAGGCAGAGGCGCAACTAGTGCACCCACTTTTCGCCGCGCGTATTCCGTCCCATGATGTGATAGGGGGCGATTTGATTGTTTGTTTGTTTGTAATGGATAAACTCAAAAACTACTGGACCGATTTTGAAAATTCTTTCACTAATAGGAAGCTACATTACTCCTGAGTGCTATAGGCTACTTTTATCCCGGAAAAACGCGGGCGGAGCCGCGAGCAGAAGTCTCGTGTAAAATAAAACTCATTATAATGTAATCACCCTTAAAAGATAATTCAAATGGAACTTCTTACCAAGAGTAAAAGAGAACGTTTTCTAAATCACTCGCTCCTTGTAATACTAAGGTCCGTTTCACCGCATGCTGATAAAGTCCCTGATAAACTATTCGATACTTATCCGCCATATAAACATATTTGATATTATAGCTCTAAATTTATCGGGCAGAAAAAAATTTTATGTCAGGATTATTTGTTAGATAGCGTTATGTGTCAGATAATTATCTGAAAGGTTATCAGTAGCCGGTGAAACTGGCCCTACTTGTAACTTATCGTTTATATGCAACGCCTGCAAAAATACTGGAATATTCATTTTGAATAAGGGTTTCCTGTAATACGTTTACAACATAAGACCCAAATCTACCTCGAAATTGTTCTAAACTAGATGTATTTGCATGTTCGGTGTCGTAGAATAGTTGTCGAATTATTTAACTGATGTACACTTTATATGCAAAACTATCAAACGCCTGTCGATAAAAAATAGCAATGTGGAGAAATTAATGAAGCATTGCATCTTTATTGCAGGCCGGCATAATTGTACCGACCAGCGGATACAATGTCCTTTATTATTTGACATTTTTGTTTTCACTTCGTTTAGCATCAGGTGTAATGAAAATATTTTGTAGATTAATTTAAAAGTAAAGTACTTTGAATAAAGTAAATTAATTGTTCGTAACATCAGTGGGCTTAGAATGTGGCAAAAAACTCAACTCGTAAGACGATGTTCTTTAATTTTGATGTTTGTGATTGATCGAGAGACCAATACGTCAGTCACGTGTTAGTCTCTCAACCAATACCAATACAACGAAACGGAGCCTTTTGCAATTAATTGTTTAATTTTAAAGACCTCCGATCTTGATATTAATGTAATTTTATTTTGCTTAAAAATTACTTTTAATATGAACGTTTTTAAAAAAGTTAATTATAAATGGAGGGGTCTAAAAATATTTTTTAATGGATCCAAGATCCATATTTTTTTCCCTTTCATATCCATAAAGTTTGAGCCTGGTTAGATTTTGAGGCCCAGCACCCATAAAGAAAGCGGACATCTCCTTTGTTTGACATTACAAATGAGTCGTTTTGATTGGTTAATATTTGCAACTGGTCCGAAGTTACGGATGGGATTGTTTATTGGAAATTTCAATTTGAAATCGGCCGTAAGATTAATTGTATTGTGGGCTTTAATCATGAATGTTAACGAACACTCGGACCCGAAACAAATGTTTGCAAAGAAATATTTGTCTCTAATCTCAATGTGGTTACTCCATTTTGTATCCAGCCGGGTCATTGCCCGCTGTCAGCTGTCAATTGGTCAAGACAAAGTTCAAAACTATGCCAAATTCAATAAAAGATAAAACTATTAAAAAAAAATGAAAAAAAAAAGATAAAACTATAATATGTAGACAAATATTTATATAATTTATAAAATGTACAAAATAGTCTTATTTTTTTGCAATTAATGCTATTTACTTCAAGTGGAACGTCTATTGAAATTAAGTAGTATTTAAAATATAACATCAGTTCTTTAGCAATTTAAAATCAAATAAATAAAAACACCAGTTTTAGTACTAAAGTTACTACTTTTTCGAATTTCTACTATGGAATGCGGGTAGATATTTGTTTACATATTTTATTTCCTTTATTGAATTTAGTATAATTAATAATATGATAAATAACTTTTGAAATGTGGTTATGGGTTATTCCATAAGTTTATTTTTTTTTCTCCTCGTGTTACATTTTACCTCAATGGTGCACTGTTGCCCAATCCCATATAATTTCTGGTTTGCTGTATATTATGTGATCTAGCTGTTAAGATGTGTAAACTAGTAAATTTTCAAACGATTTTTGCGTTTTATTTTACCATTTTTTTCCACTTTAACTTGTGTCTGAAGTCGAGAGCTCTCTGGGGCGGGCCTCCAAATGGGGCGAAATGAACTTAGTTCAATTTAACCCCTCGAAGACACAAGTTTGCGCGTTCACTGCGAAGAAGGACCCTTTTGTCATGGCGCCACAATTCGAAGGAGTCACTCTCCAAGTGTCCGAGTGTATTGGGATCCTCGGCGTCGAAATCTCGAGCAAAGTGCAGTTTAGGAGTCATTTGGAAGATAAAGCCAAACTGGCAAGTAAAAAGTTGGGCATCCTGAACAGAGCCAAGCGGTACTTTACGTCGGGTCATAGGTTAACGCTTTACAAAGCGCAAATCCGGCCCCACGTGGAGTACTGCTCTCATCTCTGGGCAGGTGCCCCAAAATACCAGCTCGACCCACTTGACTCCTTACAGCGCCGAGCTATTCGAATCGTCGATGATGCCAATCTCACGGACAAACTGGAACCGTTAGGACTGCGGAGAGACTTTGGGTCTCTCTGTGTGTTCTATCGTTTGTTCCACGGGGAGTGCTCCGAGGAATTGTTTAAGATGGTACCATCGTCACCTTTCTACCATCGCACCACTCGGCACCGCAGTAGAGTTCATTCCTACCACCTGGAGACGTACCGTTCTCGAACGGAACGGTTCCAGCGTTATTTTCTACCACGTACGTGTAAGCTCTGGAATGAACTACCTGTGTCGGTGTTCCCTGAGCGCTATGACCTGTCCTTCAAACGAGGCTTAAAAAGAGTATTGTCCCTACGGTAGGCAGCGGCTTGTCTGTGTCCCTGGCATCGCCGAGTCCATGAGCAGCGGTGGCCGCTTACCATCAGGCGGGCCGCTAGCTCGCCTGCCTATACAGGCAATAAAAAAAAAAAAAAAAAAACTTTAATATGGGATCGGCGCCAATCGGTGTCAAGCATGGATTTTGCAAGGAATCTAATTCCTGGCAAGTCGTGTTAACAAAAACCTAGTCTTGCCTGACCTAGAATTCGAACCATCAACCATAGAGTCGGGATCTCCCGATGTACATATATACATATTACGCCTTTTTTGGTTTTCAGGGGTAGACAGAGGTGTATCACACCCAAATACCGCCAGCTATGTTTGGTTCCATGTAATTTTGGCGGGCCTATTGCTATTTCTCCCGATTTATACCTTAAAATTTTTAGTGTTACTCAATGCGACATTTCCTTTGCAAAACAAACACACATCACGCCATTTATTCCCAAAGGGATAGGCAGACGTGCAACCAGCCCCCTTTTTGTCAAGTGTGTTCCGTCCCATGATGTGATAGGGTCGAACCTATTGTCATATTGGGTGCAAATTCCATACTCCAGGCTGATACTGATTAGAAAAACCCAATATCACTGCCCGACCCGAGCATCGAACCCGAGACTCCGCATTACAGTCGTACCATCAAACAAGTACGCCACCAAGGCAGTCAACAGAATATGGTCTGGGCATAAACAGTTACAACTAAAACGAAATTTTTGCTTTTAATAATTTATTACAATACACATTGTACAGTTTACATCAGACGCCAAAGCTAAGCGCACTGTCACATCACAAATATTGTTTAAACACAACATAATTTTCACACACATTTTTAAAAGCAGATTCTCAAAAAAAAATACACAACAATCATATAATTAATAATAAGTTACATTATTTTACTATCTGAAACAACTGATTCTAGTTACAATAAGTAAAAAATATACAAAAAAAAATATTTCTTTTCAACACTTCTCGTTATTTTAAATTTAATTTAAGTTTTCATTAATATTCGTAAGGCTTTTCACAACAAAGTAACAAATTATGACGTCAAAATCCGTCACCGTTTCGCAACACGAAATATTCCGTCTAAAGATTTTTTACATTTTTTATTTTCACAACCACCTAACTATTTTGTGCCTAAATATTGCTTATTTTGACTTGACGCAATACTACGTCCAAATATCAACGTGTCATTGCGCTTAGCGACCTTAAATATATGCGAATCATGTATCAAAGACTTCTTCATAAATTAATATAAGTGACAAAAGTATTAATTTAGATATTACGTCACATACAAAGAATGATGATCACCCCTTATTCTCTGACAGTGTTAACTCTTAACGCGACCGTGTTACGTTGACTTCGTGTTATTAGCGTCAAATGGTATTCTGTATGCCAATTTCCATAGTGATAAACGCGATGAGTCACGTTACGCGCTTGTTACAAGCGGTGAAAATAACGTGCCATAGATAATAAGGAGACAGGTCCCACGGATCAAATTTTTAATGACCCAATAACCCATCAAGAAAGGTAACAAGTTTTAAGTCACGCACTTTTTATTGGAAAAGCATAAGTAGCGCCATATCGTCTCAGTAAGAGAAACGAACACCTTTTCGTTGAACTGCCTATTCACCACACGGACGTGAAAGACGCAATATTTTAGTATAATACTTATATTAATTTATGCAGAACCCACCGTTTCACTTAAATAAAACATATAAATCAAGACATCAATAAATGCTAGTTTGAGTAATCCATTACAATAGACGATACAGGATTGAATGCAAAAAATATTATGTTCCTATACAATATATAGGTACTGGTGGTAGGTCTCTCATATGTGAGAGCCCGTCTGGGTGGGTACCACCGCAATGTCCTATTTCTACCGCCAAGCAGCAGTGTGCATGCACTGTTGTGTTTCGGTTTGAAGGACATTGTAGCCAGTGTAACTACAGGACATAGTGAGACTTAACACCTATGTCTCAGGATGACGTGCGCAGTGGAATGCCACACAGTACTTTGTAAATCAAGGTGCTGGATGGTGTTGCTACTGTTTATGGGTGGTCGTATCGCTTACCATCAGGCGCACGGCATGCTCGTCTCGTCATTCAATGCAATAAAAAATAATAATATATATATGATGTTTTGGACGTAAATGTATACTACAATACATTCAAAAAACTCAAATAAATGTTTGACTACAGTAATGTTAGATCATTTTAATTAGAAATAAGTCGATATTAAAATAATTTTAAGTACTTATAATTCATAAAATCCATTCATGTTAGTTCAGTCCTTCGAGTGTTTCAAAGCCTCAAGTAAAGTCAAGTAATAGTGTTTATAGTATTTTTCTACAACTGGTCCAAAAAAAACTCCCTTTTATTAAATTCGACAAAATCTCAAATGCTAGTGCTAGGAACAAAATCTCAAATAAAAAGTACGCTGAGTTGTGGAGATCAGGTGAAAATTAACGACACAGTACTTGAACATGTAAACTCTGCACGAAATCTGGGTCTTATTATAGATGGGGAACAAAAATATATTGAACATATAAACAGTAAAGTTAGAAACGCCTTTTTCAAATTAAAAACCCTATACAAAATTAGACCGTATATCAATGAAAACACCCGGATTCTTCTAACTGAGTCACTAGTCCTGTCTCAGTTTAATTATTGCAGCACGGTGTTCGGGCCGAGGTTAAATTTGAAAGCAGAAAAAAATATTCAAAGAGTACAAAATGCCTGCATACGATTTTGTTTCAACATACCCCGGAGAGAATTTATCACACCATATTTGAACAGGAAAAAAATTCTCAATATGTCTGCAAGAAGGGAATTACAATACGCATGCACAGTACAAAGAGTAATATGGAATAAAAATCCAGAATATTTGTTTGAAAAACTCTCCTGGGTAAAAGATGTAACCTACAGAAATTTACGGTCAGCTACTTGTAACTCTCTTGTTACTCCAGTGCATAGCTCCACACGGTACAGAACGTGTTTCAAGTTTACTGCAGCAAAAATTTGGAACGACCTCCCCCCTCCTTTAAGGAAAAAGATGAGTTCACCGATATTTAAAATTAAGTACAAACATGCTTTACTTAAAAGACAGCTTGCAGCAGAAAACTTGTTTCAACCCCACTGGCAATTTTTGAGCCTATGTGACTTTTTTAACTAATAACCCACGCTGTACAACAAGGTCACACAAACACCAACACACACAAATACATACATACACACACATACATACATACACACACATCCATACATACACACACATACATACATACACACACACGCTCACGCACACACACTAGAGTTCCAATATTGTTAAAATGACTGTTCCTTTTTATTATATAGTTATTTCATATATATTTTTTTTTACATTAGATTAATTTACTGTAACATAAAACGTTACTTGTCGCTCAGTAGGCCAACGCTATAAACTTTCCGCATAACATCTTAGGAAATAATTAGGAGAGGCTGAAAACCAGCGCTGCTCGGAACTACTGTCCCGGTCAGCACGAGCTGAGCCGCCTCCTTTTGCCTTTATTTTAGTTTAAGCTTAAGAGTATCTTTGTTGTTATTAGTGTTATAAGGCAATAAACTGATTTTATTATTATTATTATTATTTTTGGTCTTTGACAGTCTCCTTCAATACTGAAGGGTAAGTAATAACTATACACGGGCCGAGGCCAAGTGCATAGCTATGTATTTTACAGTTTAACTATTTGTTAAAAATTTGCGGACTAGGCGGCACGTGTTTAGAATAACCGCCTTTTGGAGGAGTGTGTATGTGGATGCGTGAATGTTGAGTGTTTTGAGGCTTGCGTGTAGTGTATGGGGTATAACTCCCGTGGTCGACAGAACAATAGGGACAGTTTTGGTGCTATTAACTTTCCATTGTGTTTTAATTTCAATTGCAAGGTCAGTGTATTTCGCTATTTTTTCTGTATGTGTGGAAAGCAGATTATGGGTGTTACAGACTGCGATGTCTATTATGTATACGGTCTTATTTATTTTATCTAATACTGTTAAATCAGGTCTATTGAAATGGATGGTTTTATCTGTAACTATTGTTCTGTCCCAGTAAATCCTATAGTTATTGTTCTCTAAAACTGATTGCGGCTGATATTTATAATAAGGCACTTTTTCTGGTATAAGTTTGTGTTGGAAAGCTAAATATTGGTGGATTATGGATGCGACTTGGTCATGACGATGCTTGTAATCGCTTTGTGCTATGGCTTTGCACGCACCCGTAATATGTTGTATTGTTTCGGAGCTGCTATGGCAATGTCTACAAATGTCGGTGATGTTGGGTGTCCTGATTATGTGTTTTTGGTAGTTTTTAGTCTCTATTATCTGGTCCTGGATTGCTAGCATGAAACCCTCTGTTTCTGGGAAAAGATCACCTTGCTTCAACCACGCGTTCGACGCTGGCATGTCGACATGTTGTTGTTGTAAGTCGTGGAGATGTCTTCCGTGCAGGCTCTTCCGGGACCAGGTTTCTATTTTTTCTTTGTTCTCTATAATATGTTCGTTATTTTGGGGATTTTTGTCTTGAAGATTTAAAGGTGTGAGTTGTTTGTCGGCTTCTACTATGGCTTTATGGAGATCAGAGTTTTCTGCTCGATTATGGAAGAATTTACGAAGTGTTGCTGTTTGTCTGTTGTGCATATTGGCTATATCTATAATCCCCCTGCCTCCTTCCTCTCTTGGTAAGGTTAGGCGCTGCGTGCACGATCGTGGGTGGTGTTTACGCTGCTTTGTCATGGTGGTGTTAATGATACGTTGGAGGTTTACAAGCTCAGTGTGAGACCATTTTACAATACCAAAAGAGTAAGTCAGTATGGGGATGGCATAAGAATTAATGGCTTTGATCAAATTATGTGAATTAAGTTGTGTTTTTAATAAGGAGTTGAGTCTGTGTTTAAACTTCCGGGTGAGTTCTATTTTGGTTAGTTTTTGGTGAATCTGTCGGTCTTGTTGATAACCAAGGTATTTATATGTATCGTTTTGTTCTAATGGTTCCATTCGCTCACCTGTAGCAAGTTCATAATCTGTTAATTCTAGTCTGCCATGTTTAATTGTAAGTGTTTTGCATTTATCTATGCCAAACTCCATGTGTATATCTTTTGAGAACTGCTGTGTAATATCTGCAAGCTGATGAAGTGATGTAATATTGTTACTATATAATTTTATGTCGTCCATGTACATTAAGTGTGAAAGTGTGACTGCATATTGTGTTGATGGGGTGCTGTTAGTAATAATTCCAGAATTTAAGCTATTTAAAAGATTGGAGAGGGGATTCAGTGCAAGGCAAAACCAGAGGGGGCTAAGGGAATCTCCTTGGAATATCCCGCGTCTGATCGGTATATTATCTGTTTGTATAGCCTGAGCTCCATAACCTGCGTTAAGGTTTGTTCGCCAATTCTGCATAGTATAGGAAAGGAACGCTACCAGTATGGGATGAACTTTATACATATGTAAAATTTGTACAAGCCAACTATGGGGAACGGAGTCAAAGGCTTTACGATAGTCAATGTACATGGTACAGATGTCTTGTTTATTTGCATACGCTTGTTTCATGGTGACAGAGTCTATTATAAGTTGTTCCTTACAGCCTTGGCTGTTCTTCCGACAACCCTTTTGCTCTTCGGAGAGAATATTATTGTCTGTTACATGTGTACCTATAAGTTGTGTTATGCAAGCTGTTAATATTTTGTAAATTGTTTGTAGACAGGTGATCGGTCTGTATTTGGCTGGGTTTGTAGTATCGTTGGTATCTTTTGGGATCATAAAAGTCCTTCCTTGGGTTATGTAGGTCGGCACTGAACCTGGGTTTTGAATGAAATAGTTAAGGTGGTTGTATAATAAGGGGTGAACTGACGTGAATTTTTTATACCAATAATTTTGTATATGGTCAGTGCCAGGTGTCTTCCAGTTATGTGATTTTTTAAGTACATTTGTAAATAAGTCTACAGGTATCTGAGTGAATGTCATTTGTGAAATAATGTTTAGGTTTTGTGTTTCTCTTTGTATCCAATCGGCTTGTTGATTATGTTGTACTGTGTTGGCCCAAATACGAGACCAGTAATTATGGAATTCCTCAGATGATGGTAGAGGTTTTTGAGCCATGTTGTCTGTTTGAGTGTTACTCGTAATTTGATATATTTCTCTATAGAATATTTTTTCATTATTTACAAATCGAGTGTTTTGTTTTTTCCTAAGTGTGCAATGGTCGTATCGTCTCAGTCTGCTAGTAGCTGTTGAAAGTCTCTGTTTTAAGCTGTCTAAATATTGTTCATTTGTTGAATTTGGTTCTTCATAGCGTGAGTGAGTTTTGTATTTTTCTTTAAGTATTTCTATATGTGTAATGAGTCTATTGCTTCTGTTTCCTTTAATGTAGTGGGTGAGTCTACCTATATCTCGTCTAAGTGACTGTATTTTGTTTTGTAGTCTTTTCTTCCATGCTGGTGTTTTTGGTAGGTTTGAATTCTGTCGTTGCTCTTCAAGAGAGTCTTTTATTTTAGAGCCATTACAAATGGCGGAAGTGTATGCAGCACAGTATATTATGGTTTGTGTTTGAATGAAGTCGTGATCTTTTGCAGTATGCTTTAGAATAATATATTTGTCAATATACTTTACAATATAAGATAATTTTCTGGAAGTTTTTTGTTTAGGAATGAATGGTCTCTGGGTTGGTATGGTATCTTTATATTTGTTGTATGTGGTACGAAAAACTTCTTCAATTTTGTTATTTAACTCAATATTTAGGAATGTGTCATTACTCATAATATTATTGTTAAAAGTTTGTGGGGATGGTGTAAGACATGGATGTTGACTGCGATCTATATCACTTGTTCGTAGTGTGGGTAGTGTAGAGCTTTCAGAAACATTGGTTGCTAAAATATTTTGCACTTCAGTTCTTATTTCTTGTAATCTTTCGGGTGTTATTAGTTTATTATTTATTATAACGCGCCTTTGATCAGCAATCCGTTGTTCGGACACATGGGCGATTTGTGGAAATTGTTCAGTAATTGTTTCGTGTAGGAGTTTTCGGTAAGCTGTTTTATTTGTTTCTAATTTAGTTATATTGAGGTAGGCTCTTATAATAGCTTCGTTAATGTCATCAGGCCATCGCATTCTTGCAGGTGTAGGATTTGCGGGTTGTAGTATGTTTGTTGGGGAGCTAATAGGGGCAACCGTTGCTGATGGAGTAGGGTGGATATTTCGTTTTACTTCTTCTCTTATTGCTTCTAAAGTATTATGTGGTAGAAGTTTATTTCTCACTATCGCTCTACGTTGGTCGCCAATCCGTTGTTTCGATACTTCAAAGTCTGTAAATTTTTCTGTAAATTGTTTGTGTAATGAATCTAAATAAACTCTAGTTTTTGTTTCTAGTTCAGTAATAACCAAATACGTGCGCCATATGAATTCATTCATTTCTGATGACCATGATTTTCGCGCACGATGTGGGCCAGGGGTGGGTACAGGAACTGTGGCTGTTGCCACCTGTACAACATCCTCTGGTTCTGACGAGCTACTTGATGAGTTGGGTCTATTTGTGGTTTGAAATGGGTGAGGTGAAGAAGATGGTGAGTCAAATAGACTTCGGGTAGACGATGGGGATGAGGATAGAGTATTATAGTGGGTTGGTTGGTATGAGGTAGCACTTTCTGCACAGTTTGTAGAATTATAGTTCTTTTTACGTGTTCTTAAGTTATATCTAGCATTTTTCCGCTCGTTTACATCATTCATTATATCATTACGAATCTCGGAGTCCAGGGGTATAGCTTGGGTTATTTGATGGTTGGGGACCGCCACCCGGAGATTCTTCTCTCCCCTGACCCTTCGAGGTATCTGCCTACCATCATGAGCATCCCTCTTAGGGTCCCCGGGCACTTGGGGATGGGCCATTGGTTTCATTGTCATAAAATTAAAAGCGGACGTCAAAACCCACCGTGTTTGTCCAGTACACGAGAGTGTGCATTGAGCTACCTAACTAAGCCCGGGTCCGTCGCCGTTGGTACTGTGCGTACTCTTCCGCCGCGGTCCTAAGTCAATACCCTGCACTAATATCGACTGTTCTGTCACAGCCTCTAAGAACTTGAGCGTTCTTGAGCCTAGAGACAGCATTGATTGGCATTTATCCCGCCGCCAGCGGCCGGTCGTCAAAGCTACCCATATTCTTACTTCTTAGCTATTAAAGACCTGTCTCCTATCCTAAGTTCCAGAGCCACGTTAGCCGCACCAGTAATTACTTATTGCGTTGCCCGCCCCTCACGTGATCAGTTGGTCGATCAGGACGTGTGGTTGGCCTTTGAGGGGCTTATTATTATTATTATTATATACTTTAAGTTATTCACTTTATTCTCCCATGAGAATGGGGTAAATCCATTCAATGCGGGCTTTTGGGCCAAGCAAAAAATGGTTGGACAGTAAATGATTGATGATTAGCTAAGACTAAGTAGACAGAAATTTTCGAACAATTCTGCAAGTATTAAGAATTGTTGCTTTTTGAAGGAGGATATATGAGAGTCTATGCATGCCAAGAGCTTGAAGACTGGTATGTAGGGAGTGAGGTATGACGCCTGTGGAAGATAAAATAACTGGGACCGTTTTAACTGAATGCACTTTCCACTGTTTTTTTAGTTCTATGGATAGGTCTGTATATTTAGCAATTTTTTGAGTGTATGTAGATGCAAGGTTGTGGGTGTTAGGTAATGCAATATCTATTAAGTATATGGTGTTATTTTTTTTGTCGTAGAGTAGGATATCCGGTCTATTATAGTGTATTGTTTTATCAGTGATAATTGTTCGATCCCAATATAATTTATGATCAGCAGATTCTAATATTGATGGAGGTTTATATTTGTAATACGCGGTTTTGTGTGTGACGAGAGAGTGTTTAAACGCTAGGTGTTGGTGAATGATAGCGGCAACTTGATCATGACGGTGCTTGTAATCAGTTTGTGCAATGGATTTACAAGCACCGGTTATATGTTGTATTGTCTCAGAGCCGCTAAAACAACGTCGACACTGGTCAGAAGGTAGGTTAGGAATTCGAATGATATGCTTCTGATAATTGCGTGTATTTATTATTTGGTCCTGGATAGCACACATGAAAGCCTCTGTCTCTGGGAAGAGCTCTCCGCGCCGCAGCCATTCGTTCGACGCTACTTTGTCGACGTGTGTTTGGCCCAGATCGGCTAGGTGCCTTCCGTGTAGAGATTTCTGAAGCCATATGTCTACCTTGTGCTGTGTAGAGGTGATGTGGAGATGGGATTCCGTGTTACAGTCATGCAAGTTAAGCGGAGTTAGTTTTTTATCTATGTCTACTATATATTTATGGAGTTGTGTATGTTCAGCTTTACTGTGAAAATAGTGACGTAGTTTAGTTTATTATTATTATTATTATTACCATGAATGATAACACCAAATACTTAAGTATACAACAAGACTATCCCGCCCCCACACCTTCCACTGCAACTCCTGTAAGCCAGGATCAGCAGTGACATGCATTTTGACACCGAGCGGTGAAGCTCGGCGAGTCTCTGTCAACACTAATCTGTCTTTTACCCGCAACAAAATTAATCAAATAGAAAGACTGGGAGGAGTTGGCAATATTTTTCCACTTCCCTCCATAGCAGAGTTTTAGCGGGAACTTGGAAGTTTCATGAGGTGCTCTTGTTTTAATTCATTATTTTGGTGATAATTAGTGTTATATTGCATAATTATGGTGGTATGTTATCCAATATAGTTCTATTAAAGAGCTCAAGCTGAAATAACTGTGCTAATCAAGTGTTTGTTTTGTTGCCACCAAAACTCCTCGATAAAGTCTTGGTAAGGTAGCCACTGCTTTACTTCGACATACTACTGAGGATAAAAAAAGAAACAAGTATGCGTCTGAAGGACTTGTAGGTATCCAAGGACAAGAATAAATTAATAAATAAAAATTCCGCCATAGCAAACCGGGAGACAAAATTATGAACTAAAAAGGTATTTTACCTTAATAGAATACTTAGGTATAATACAAAATTGTGACTTGTAAAACGACAGAAATATATTTTAAACATGAAAATAACTGATGCTCTAGTACATCTGCCTAACCCTTCCCGATACAAGCGTAGGCTTATATACGTATAAGAGTACAAATAAAATTAAATATATCACAGATAATTCCTGAAGCAAAAAAGGACCAATAGATAAAATATGAGTACTTGTTTCTGTTAGAAAATAAATTGTATAATAGAGGTTTTAATGTTTGTAATGGCCTTTGTGTTCGGTTACATTTAAAAAGAAAAAAGGTTTATTGATTCTGTCATCAGTCATCATGTCAAAAAAACTGCTCAGTGGGCTTAGAATGTGGAAAAAACGCAACTCGTAAGACGATGTCGTTTTAATTATTTTTTATTCATGCCGTTCGCCTGATGGTAAGCGATACGACCATCCATAAACAGTAGCAACACCATCCAGCAACTTGAATTACAAAGTACTGTGTGGCATTCCACTGCGCTCGTTATCCTGAGACATAAGGTCCTGAAGACTGCATAGCCTTGCAAAATGACATAGATGCAGTTTTTGATTGGAGTGTGGAAAATCGGCTTAATTTTAATATAGCTAAATGTAAAGCTATAACATTTTCTCGAAAGCGCAAACCGTTACAATTTGGCTATCATATTGGGGGTAAATTGATAGATCGGGTTGAAAAAATTAAAGATTTAGGAGTAATATTGGACTCTCGATTGAACTTTCAACAACATATTTTGTCAACCTGCGAAAGGGCCAATAAAATTCTGGGCTTTGTTATGAGGGTTTGTTCTGCTTTTAACGGTTGTAGAGCAGTAATAACACTATACAAAGCGTATGTGCGTAGTATACTGGAATACAACGCGATAGTGTGGAACCCGTACCAGAGTATGTATACCTTGTTAATCGAGCGAATTCAGAGAAAATTCGCTCGATATTTATTCAAACGCATGTATGGATATTACCCATATTTATATCCATCTATGTATGAGTCGGGTATGGTAGGATTAAACACTTTGGAGTACCGACGCAACCTGTTGCTCTTGATACACTACTATCATCTCCTTACCAACAAAGTAGACAACCCTGCAACACTCGAGCGGATTGGTATTGCGTGCACTCCAGCTCGGTTTTTGGTTAGTGACGAGAGTGAGGAGGGCCCGCGTAGGCGCAGGAATCCGTTTTCATTGCCGCGGGGTGTGCGCACACGCCGCGCCGAGTCAGCACCTACCGCCCGAGCGGTCACACTTCTCAATGCCGTGCACGCTCATCACACAGATCTAGATATATTTTATGATAAACCTTGCCATGTTTACAATAGGATTAAGTTATTTTTAGAAACGCTGTAAAATATTGCTTAGTTTAATTAAGTATTAGAAATAGTTTTAGTTATCTTGTTATTTGTTAAAATTTTATTGTTATTAGATTATTATACTTAGATTATATTGTTAGATGTAAGTGTTTTGGCCAAGTGCTGTAAACTTTCATCAAATAAATAAATAAATAAATAAATAAGATGTTAAGTCTCATTATGTCCAGTAGTTATACTGGCTACAATGTCCTTCAAACCGAAACACAACAGTGCATGCACACTGTTGCTTGGCGGTAGAAATAGACATTAATTTTGATGTTTGTAATTGATTGAGAGACCAATACGTCAGTCACGTGTTAGTCTCTCAACCAATCACAATAAAACGAAACGGAGTCGTATCGTGTTTTCCCCTACATTTTAAGCCCACGGATTGGTCCAATTTCGCGATGGATCGAAAAACATGTATGGGATCGTTTATTCGATATTTGAAATCCGCCTTTGTAATTAACACTTTTTATTTTATAACCGCCTTTATTTTGAATAATAGTGACACTCACACTATTAAAATCACAGATAACATCAGTCTATGGTCCACCCACTCTAGCCCATACTTAGTGAGTCCACATTGCATACAATCCTGCACCGTAGTCACAATAATAAGCTACAAAACACACACACACAAATAAATCAACCGTTTCACAACACTTGTGTTAAAAATTGCTTTATCTTTGGATTCACATTATAATTACAATCTGGAGAGGAAGCTTTCCCTGAGCTTCGAACGACAAATTGATAATAGGGCACTTTTAGTCACAGTATTAAGGTAAGTTTAGGGCCTGTTCACAACTCCTGAGTAAATGCTATTTGTTTCAAAAATGACAAAATATGAAAAAGTTTAATTATCTATGTAGGGGTCATGAGTAAGTCGTAATCCCTACAAGTAAGTTGTGGCTTGTGGGAAGTTAAAGTTTGGTTCATATGTTGAAGATATTTTACTGTTCGCACAATAACTATGTTAATGTTATATATGTTATTGCGAATAACTGCTTTAAAATCATGCGATACAAGATGTGCAGAATCGTATATTTAAAAGTAGTTAGAATTCTACAATCTATGCTCCCAAATAAATGCTAATAAAATAAGTATAATCTACATTAGCTGTTTAATACGATAACTGTTTAACATTTATTTGAAACTCGTGGAACAGACCCTTAGACTAGCAAGTTCTCGCAGCAATATGTTGCAATAATTCAATAATTATATACACATGCGATCGCCGCAAATCCTGCAAGCTTCAAAATTTGCAGAAGTCAACGTGCTGTGACAGTTTACAGTTGACACGGTAAAAATCGACTGTGTAAGTCAACTTCTGCAAGTCTTCTTGCTAATATAAGCCTTACTTGACAATATTATAGTAGGCAGGCTTGCTAGACATTTCTCGAAAGAATTGAGAGTTGAGTATCATTGGAGATTTGGCAGCCTCTTAAGACTTATAGATCCGTTGCCTATATTTAAACATGTATGGGGATTGAAATAGAAAAGGGGATTTTTGGGCCACAAGCAATCTTATAGACTGTACGGAACCCAAAAACAGTCATAAGTTCCACTTAAGTCAAGCCGGCCTATTCATGTTATGACAAATTATCTATACTAATATTATAAAGAGGAAAGATTTGATTGTTTGTTTGTATTGGATAGGCTCCGAAACTACTGGACCTATTTGAAAAATTCTTTCACCAATATAAAGCTACATTATCAGCGAGTAACATAGGCTACTTTTTATCCCGGGGAAATCTAAAACGGGCCTTTTATCCCGGAAAAACTCATTCATGCGGGCGGAGCTACGAGGAGAAGTCTATCTACAATAATTATCACACACAACACTGAATATTCAAGTACCCTATTCTCCCTGACAAAACTAAGGTATTCAATACGGTTGCAGACCTCTAAGCGGCTTTTACAAGGCGTAATATACACCTAGAATATACTACCACACATGGCAATTTCAATACATAGCCATATATAGACAGAAATCTATCAATAATGGAATGCGAAGTATTTATATGCATTTAAATATGACAGATTTTATTAATTACCCCAAAATAACCCTCATAGATGAATAACATGTTACCCCATACATTTTGAAGTTACCCCAACAATAAATACATAATAAATAATATGGTAATATTTAAAATTATAATAAATTAGTATATCTTCATAATATAACATTAGATACTAAAAAGGACTTCAAATATCATGTGAGAGATATTTTACTTCAGTTCATTTTATATATTAAAATTAAACATAATACGATATTAAAACATGAGTAGCAAATATGTGATTTCTTAATAAATAGCCTGCTTTGTTTTGGCAGCACCAAATTTTTGTAACCCGAACAGGGGAGCTACTGCTGTTAGGCCGTATCAATGATACGGGGCCCCCTAGCTCTCTTATGCCCCCCCTTAGCCCATACGGCGGTACCGAAAAGTACCGAGACTTTTTTTATTTTTTTTCTCCCGCATAATAGGGCCTCCGGACGCGGGACATGCGCGGTACCACAAACTGTGTGGCCTGTACTTAAGGAAAGTATAAGCCTGGCGCTGGAAGGGCCCTCAACAAATTTAGATATAGGGCCCCTCTATAGCAAGCTACGCCACTGAACCCGAAACTGTCCTAATTAAGCTGCGTATTTTTTTTATCGCTTGTTTACACAAAATCGCATAACATAGCCTATTAAAACCGTTTTTAAAAATAATCGGTACGACTTACCATTTTTTTTAAACGGTTGTTTATTTCTCCTATGGATAATGTTATTTCTTTGATCATAAAACGCGATGCCCTAAGCAGTAGTGTGATATTTCTTCTATAAGCAACAGGATACTCATATTGTGCAATTACAGCGGCTTAATTTATCAAATATTTTCATTTTATACCAGCCTAGTTAACCGACTTCCTTTTAGTATAGGGAAGTAAATTAGTGCAAACAAATTGTTCCTTTTTAAGACCTGTTAATCACATACCATACAGCCGACATAATTGAAAGCTTCCTTATAATTACAACAGCAAATTTAATTACCGCTAATTTAAGACAAATAGATTAGAAACAGTATTTGTTTATGTTTGCTATGCTTGAATAAATTTTGAATATTTTTGCACTTTTTCATTAGAATTCTATTGGAGAGATATTTTATTACAGTATCTTCCCTATAGAATAGAAACTAATATAAAATTTCGAGCTACCTAGTACATTAGTACCTACTCCATGTATTAAGTGTAAATAAATAAATAAATAAATTAGTCCAGTTAAATTTCCAGCGTTTTACCTTCATTGTCATCAGCCACATAAAATCTACTATTGAACATAGATCTCTCCTAAATATTTTTAAACAGACCTGTGAAAAACGGCCTGCATCCAGCCTGTTCAAGCGACCTTTATCAAGTCGTCTGTCAACCTAACAGGTGGATATCCATGATCCAACCCTGCACTTGCATTTTACTTTGGGTTTATTTTATTATCCATTTAATTCCCTATAGAGTAGAAACCAATATAAAATGTCAACAAAGCTAGCCTTACATGAAAAGTCAAGATAAATTACCAGCATATAACCATAGCTTACTGCGGTTAAGTACTGTCTCAGAGCCGCAGATACTGCGCATCATTATCTACTACGGGAACAGCGTCGGGTACGGGTTCGATTCCCATTTGAGGTTCAGGCATATCGGGTTCAGGGAGGCTGTGGTCCGACTCACCTTCGGTGGTCACCCCTGCTTCAGTTGTAGTCTGCGGCTCTGGTTTCTTTTGACGTCTATTTCTGTGAAATTAACAAAATGCACATCCTTTTTTATTCTAGCCCAACATTTTTTTTTTATTGCTTTGAATGACGAAACGAGCATGCCGTTCGCCTGATGGTAAGGGATACGATCACCCATAAACAGTAGCAACACCATCCAGCACCTTGAGTTACAAAGTACTGTGTGGCATTCCACTGCGCTCGTCATCCTGAGACATAAGATGTTAAGTCTCATTATGTCCTGTAGTTACACTGGCTACAATGTCCTTCAATCCGAAGCACAACAGTGCATGCACACTGCTGCTTGGCGGTAGAAATAAACATTGCGGTGGTACCGACCCAGACGGACTCTTACATGTGAGAGACCTACCACCAGTGAATACATGAGGTGCGCGCAATACTTTTTCAGGAATGTTGCAGAAACGACTCAGCTAAGTTTTTACGTCCAAACCGCCTGCCTGCCTGACTTCAACTCTCTTTGGCGAATCCAGTTTACGGCGAAAACGGGCAATATTTTGTCTGATGCCGCGGAGCCAGTTTGCCATTCCATATACAAAAATTGCAAAATGTACACTGTGTTACCCGACCTGGGATTTGAACCCATGACTCCCGCCCCATGCTGCCGCTAAACTAAGGAAGCAACAATTTTCTGTTAATTTGAAATCAATAAAGACTAAAGACATCCAAAAACGTACCACTTAGTGTACGGGTAAATAAAAGTTAAGAAAAATACATACCTTTTAGGATACGGGTGTTTCAGATGGAAAGTTTTGATGTGTAACTTCAGGCTGTTGCTCTGCGTGAAGCGTTTGTCGCATTGCCGGCACACATACTTTTTCTCGCCAGTGTGGGTCTAAAAACATATTACAAGAAATTGGGGTAACTTGTAAGTTATGGGGTAACTCAGGAATAGTTCAGAAATAATTTAATCGACTAGATACATCAATTATGTTTTGCTCGCAATTACATCTTTGTGCCTTCGGGGACAAAGTTGTGAAATACGACTTACCCTTTTTTTATGATATAGGGGGCAAAGGAGCATACGGTTCACCTGATGGTAAGTGGTCACCGCCGCCCATGAACATCTGCAATACCAGGGAGCACAGAGATGCGTTGCCGGCCTTTTAGGTGGGAATACGCTCTTTTTTTGAAGGTCGCCAGATCGTATCTGTACGGAAATGCTGCTGGCGGCAATTGGTGTTTTCACACGAAAACAACTCTAGGACGAATCAAATCAAACTAAGATAGGCATTTTTGTAATAAGATCAGTCAGAACCTACTTAAAGAATATTGTTACTTCAAATGATTAGCACGTTTTTACACGCTTTATATTAGCTTCACTTGTATGTATGTTTGTATGTTGGTAACCGACTCCTTTGGGCGCGATTTATTTTAGTGACATCTGTTGGACAATAGTAGAACAGATCTAAAAAATTAAAAATAAATAATAGTTTAAAACAACTAAAAAACACGCTTTATAGAAAATCCAACTAAAAAATAGAAAATAAATTTGAATTAAGAATAGTGTAAATAAGAAAAAAAAAAATTTATTGTACAAAAAAGCGTGGGGTGCATGGTGTCAATAGTTATAAATATTTTATTGACAGATAATATGAGTAGAAGTATTATATATCATTTTGATAATATCTTAAAAAGCACCCCATGCTTTTTTTACAATATTTTTTTTTTTCTTATTTACACTATTCTTAATTCAAACTTATTTTCTATTTTTTAGTTGGATTTTCTATAAAACGTGTTTTTTATTTGTTTTATTTACTGTATACTCACGACTAAATGTCGTTTGAGCCCAACGCTGGTGTGGAACTGTCTTCCACATGTGTCGCATGTGTAGATCGTCTCGCGAGTGTGGATGTTTAGATGCACTGCGACGCTGCCGGGCTGCATGATGTATTAATAACTAATATAAATAATTATACTGAAAGCTTATGTAATGTTGAAATGACAAGGTTTTTTCTAAATTTTTATTATAATTGGTAACTTTATTGTCTTAGGATATCAGGGCATTACTAAAAAATAGAGAAGTTTCTTATAAACATAAAAAGACTTAAAATTTTCGATATGACTTAATAATAATAAATAATCCCTTCCTAGCCGAGTTCGGCCACGGCGGCCAATCTCAACGGAGATCAGCCAGGTGCGCAGGAGATATTATAGTGCACAAGCGTGTGCGCAATACATAAGTGCACTCACTATTCCTTCACTCTCATAGTCCGGTGAGACGGCAATCCGACATGACCGGAGAGAGATCAGGCGCAGGACCAACGGCTTTACGTGCTTTCCGAGGCACGGGGGTATCACACCGCCAACTTCCTGACTCCGAGCTGCGACTGAGTAATTTTTAAGATGGAAAAACCCAGTCACAATGTTTTTGGCCCGACCCAGGATTCGAACCCAGGACCTCGGAGCGCAAATCGTACTCGTAACGCGTACGCAATACAACTACGCCACCGAGGCAGTCAATATATAATGACTTAATATATAATGTCTCAGAGACATCAGGGATGAGGGCAGTGCAGTGCCACCTAGTATTTTATAATTCAAAATTCGAATGACGCTACTACTGTTTATGCGCAGGCGCGACGCTAACCACTAGACGAACTGCCCCCTTATTCTCTATGACAGTGTTAACTCGTAACGCGGCCGCGTTACTTATATTAGCGTTAAATGGTATTCTGTATGCCAATTTCCATAGTGATAAACGCGATGAGTTACGTTACGCGCTTGTTACGAGCGGTGAAAATAACGTGTGTCATAGAGAATAAGGGGGCTGATTGCTCATCTTATCATTCACATGCACATGAACACTTACGGCTGGGAGTTTTGGCGGGAACTTGGAAGTGTCATGAGGTGCTCTAGTTTCATTCATTATTTTGGTGATATTTAGTGTTATATTGCATAATTATGGTGGTATATTATCCAATATAGTTCTTGAAATTAAACTATTATAACGGATATCCGTTATAATAGTTTAATTTCAATGTCTAACATTCGCGTAAACATAAGGAAGCAATATAGTTCTATTAAAGAGCTCAAATGAAGTGAATTGAAATAATTGTGCTAATCAAGTGTTTTTTCTGTTACCGCCAAAACTCCTCGATAAAGTCTTGGTAAGGTAGCCACTGCTTTACTTCGACATACTACAGATAATAAAATATACAAACCAAACTTGACATTGGCAAAATGTGAACACAAATGCCATTATAAAAAAAAAAAAAACACTTACGGCTAGAGAGGCGCCACATATCTCACATATGTGTCGGTCGGCGGGCGAGTAGAAGGAAGTACGCGGGTGAGCCTCCAGGTGGTGCTTCATGCACGCCGCTTGAGTGTCGAAGTGTTTTCCACACTGGACAAAATCATGGTGCTTACATAAACAGTGAAATGAATACATAAGCTTTGATTTTAGTTTGCATGAAGGAAATATTGCACATTCTGTTATCTTACTTTATTAGAGTCAACTCAATTATTCAGGCATGTTCCAGAAACGATTGATTTGAAGTCTGAACCTTTATTAAAGTAAGCCAAGCAGTGTTGTCCGATCCATGAGGTCTCAGTCCACAGGCTTCGTACGCTGCCACTTCATTAAGGTATAACAGCCGGCAAACAACTTGACCACAGTACCACGGGTGTTTTTTTTTTGGTACGTTCGTGTAGCTATAGTTACGTACAAAAGAACCCCTCTCCATGCACTAGGGTACTCAAGTTGTTTGTCGGCTATTTTATCTCTCCTCCAGCTACATGCACTGATAGTCGTCAGTCTGTTTGTCTGTCTATCAATACTCACTTGATAACACGTGGTGGGCTTACGATGTATCCGCTTATTTTTCCTCTTGCGCCGTTTATGAATAATCGATGGAAACACTAAATCCGGTTTCAGACTAAAATAATATTATTTACTTTAGTTTAATTTATGGGGTATTATGTAAGACAGACTATTTTAATGGCGTCACAAGTAATGATATTTTCATAGCATAGCTCATAAATACTGGACACAAAATATTAATAAGTACACAGCGTGAATGCTTTACAAAATAAAAACAGTCATTTCAGGCTTCTAATAATTGGTATACTTTTTTTATTTAATATGTGGTGTTTAAGATCAAAACAAATATATAGAACGTGCTTTAAACTTACATAGTACGCAATGAGGTGATGATCTGTAAGAGAAAATATTTTTCTATAATTAATTATTACTTACAATGCGTACAACTTACACCTTATGTACGGTAGTCGCTATCCGGGCAGATACGAAATATATCCTACCACCGGCAAACATGAAGTCAAAGAAACACGAGGTTAATAATTTATAGCTACATATTTATATACGAAACATTTGTATATGATATACAGGATAGTAAAAAAATAAAATCCAAGATGAGACATACCTTAGCTTTCTCATTTTTGTTGAAAATTTTCTTAGCATGTGCGATGTCATCCTTAGACTCCCTTATGTCAAACAAAAAATTACATATATAATACCACGCCAGCACCCTATAGGGATGCAGCAACCCTTCAATTTATCGACTTCCGACCCCTTAATCATAAAGAAAAATACAATATAAAACCATTCTTCATTTCATTGAACATATTATTTCTCAAAGCCCAAATGTACATAATTTATGGATTAATAATATTTTTTCTATTTCTCCATTAATTTCAAGTTTAAAAATAATGGGGTAGCAGCATCCTATGAGTATATTAATTACCCCAATCATACTATCAACAAAAACGTGAGAAACACTGTTTAAAAGAATCCCATGACTATCTAACCTAATCACATATATTGCATTTGTAGCACACAGCTTAAAATATTATTATTGAGATTAGGAAATAATGGAACTCTGCAGTAATAACCACCCATGATATTTCTACTCAAACTATTACCAACAAATTGTATGGGGTAATGTGGTAAACTCACATATCTTCAGCGTGCATGGCCGAATGGAACACGTGTTCCTCGTAAGCCTTCCGCGTCTCGAAATTAATGTCGCACTTTCCGCAGAACGTGTTCACCTCATCGTCATCATCGGGACTCTCCTACGACAAGGACAATACTCACTTTTATGTAGATCGACGGTTGTAATATTACAAGGTGATGCTCGGGGCTTCGTCCGCGAGAAAAGCCTTTCCCACTACAAAGTACCTAAACCTGATGTGATCAATATCCCCATACTTAGGCACAAATTAGTTTTAAGTAGCCTATATATTAATCCAGGACATGTTCTATCGGTGTGCCAAACATTCAAATCCTTTCAGCGGTTTCTGACATACATCTAAACATTTTCATATTTCTAATTATTAAGATGATGTATCATTAGATGGAAGGCCTCTCGTATGCAAAGAGCTATTCGTGTAGGTATCACTGTCATGTCCATTTCTGCCGTGCAGCACTGTGCTAACGCTGTTATGTTCCGGTTTGAAGGACATTCTAGCTAGTGCATTTACTTGTGATTACGAGACGGATTAAAATGTATTATTAAGTATTATTATGTATTTTAAGTGGACGATAGCCTAGTTGGGAATGGAACGGTCTGCCGAGACAATTTCCGGAGGTTAAAACCCACGGCACACACCTCTGAATTTTCATAGTTACGTGTGTATTGTATATCAATTATCGTTCGCTTTAACGGTGAAGGAAAACATCGTGAGGAAACCTGCATACGTGAGAAGTTATCTGAATTTCGAAGGTATGTGAAGTCCGCCAACCCGCACTAGGCCAGCGTGGTGGACTAAGGCCTATAACCTTCTCAGTAGTAGAGGAGGCCCGTGCTCAGCAGTGGGCAGTATATAATACAGGGCTGATTGCATTGCATTGCATGCATTGCTCCCTGGTGGCAAAACAAAAATTTTGGCTCCTCAATCAAACAACCATAGATCGGACAACTGAAGCTGGCGCGCTCACAGTACTTGTGAGTACAATACAATTTTATATAGATTATAAAACAAATCATTATTAAAATTGAAGGGAAATTATGCATAGATGATGAAAGATGAAAAAAATACTATTATACTAATTATCTTACAATTTCATAATCAGCATGCTTGACTTGCTTGTGCTGATGCAGTCCAGCCTTGCTCACGAACGAGCTGCCGCACAATGTGCACACATACTCGCTCCTGTGCGTGCGCAGGTGTGTATAGTATGTCGACAGATGCCTGTAAAGATTGTGACAATATGTGTGGAATTATTAAAAATATTTGCTGATATAGTAGTTACACACACATGATATAGTATAGTGTGACTATACATAGAGTGATTATACGCCGATACTCTAAAAACATATTAATTTAATTTAGAGTATATGAGTATTGGTATATAATACAAATTTATTCATATTTTTTAAATATACGCCAATTATTAATACGAAAATTAACTTCTGAGGTCAAACTGTAGATACGCTAATTAGTAGTAGGGAAAAAAAACATAAATGTGACGCCGCGCCACTGCACTGTGGAAATATTAACGGTGCTAAAGAAAATCAACACGACCTACCTGAATTTCTGATCGCAGTGAATGCACTGCTTCATCTCGCCGCTATGAAACTCCTCATGAAGGACTGCTGTGTTTCTGAAATAACATGAGTTCGAGAATTGATTAAATACAGTATCGTATTTATATGCGTAGTAAATTATCGCAGCGTCGTATAGCGGTACGACTGTCGAGCACAGGTTTCGGGTTCGATCCCCAAGTCGGGTAGTGTTATGGGTTTTTCTGAGTTGTGTTCGGTAAATGGCAATAGGCTCATAGGAATTAACATAGCTTGCGAAATGCAGGTGTATTAGCACCTCTACTTATCCCTAAAAACGAAAAAGACGCGATGCTATATTATCCCATAGCCTCCCTGTTATATGGGAGACACATTTCGCTACCATAGCTAGCGAAATGTAATGTGTGATGAGACTTTTGCCTACCCCTGAAAAGTGATGTTATATTATTCTGTACTCACTCCTGCATACAGACGAGGTCACATCTCAAGCACTCGAACTTGTAGTAGTGTTGTAGCATGTGCTTGCGCAGCATGCACTTCCATTTGTATCGCATGCGGCAGAACCAACACTCGTACTCGCCTATACCCTTTAACAAGTTACCCCATTTACAATTTACCCCAATCACTTATATTACACTGCAATGAAAATTCACCCGTGGGGTCGACGCAACACACTTTTTTAAGCAAATATTACTTAATCTAAAGTTCTAGATTTAAACCATTTAAAAACCCGCAGATCTAAAAAAACATGTAATCATGTATTTTATTAAACACTTATTTAAGCAAGACCTGGTCAAACATCTAACTAATTTAAAGATAAAATCAAAGATTCAGAATAAATTTTTGGCAGGCTCGCTTTTGCTCATTTAAATTATTAAAATATAATTATTACATAACATAGAATCAACTATACTGAGTAATATAAGACAATAAATTTTATTTCCTTTGAGATTTTTCAATAGAAAACACACTTCAAAAAAAATCAAATGCAACTGTAATAATTCTTACCTCAAAATGCCTTTTCTTGGTGTGCCTCTCCAACATTTCTTTCTTCGAAAAACCTTTAAAGCATTCCGTACACTTATACCTTGCAGCCACATACTTTGGATGTTCAGCTCTCGCCCTAAACTCCTCCAACGCTTGCTCCTCCGTCAACGAATACACCTTCCAATTGCTCAGATCCAAACCTTTCTTAATCTTTCTATTAGGCTCATCATCATCATCTCTGCTACGTTTCCGTTTCTTATATTCTTCATATTTTAGTATACTCTCTTTCTTATCATCTACAACCATTGCTACTGGACTGTATGGTGCATCTAGTCTCTTGCCGATTCTTGTATCTTGATTTTCATTTCTCATCAATTCTTTGTCATTAGAATAGTCACTATAGAGATCAAAATCTTCTGTATGCCGTTCTTTTATTTCGTGTTTGACGGATGATAGATCAACCTCTTTGATGTTGTAACCTTTGACTTTATCGGACAATGTAACCACGCTTAATGGTGATTCTAGGTTTCTGTTTTGACGGTCAATTTTGTAGATTGCTTCATATGTGATCTAAGATATAAAAAGATACGTTTTTAAATGTCTTCAAAAAAAAGAGGTTCTGTATTCGACCCATATGTATCTAAGTTTGTGCGTCTGCGATTTTCTCAAAAACTACTGATCCGATTTGGATGGGGTTTTTGTTACTTAAGAATATACTTATATTCTTCATGGAAGGATTTAGTATATAATTAACAGCATAGGGTCTCCTTGCTGTAGCTTTGAAAGTGATGAAATTATGTGGTTGATCCTCAGCTTAACTAAAGGATAACATCATAATTTTTTCAGTAATCATTCTTTAATTTTATCTAGGCAAAAATTTTGTATTACCTAGAAACATTGACCTAAAATTATTTTTTTCCATCATGGCATGCCGGTTCTATAAGTAACATTAGTGAATACAGACCCGTGTGGGCTACCAAACCTCCAATACTATTACACATAAAATTAAAAGCACTATATTCCGCTTACTTTGCTATAAACAAAGCCTAAAGAAATTTACTTACGTTGCCTGCCCATTGGATCTCTTTAAGAACCATCTGTCCATTATAACATTTTTCTTTAAATTTGTGGAACTTGTGCAACATAGTGGCGCATTCATAGCACATGTATTGTGGCAGGTCATCATTCTCGGGTACCTGAACACAATAATCTTATTTTTATAATAATTAATAATGTAGGATTATTTCAAACATATTGACACAATTTTATCCTAATTTAGAAAGTAAACTATAAATATTTATTCAATTAAAAGTAGAAAACTATACGATAACCTAATATTTATTGAGACAGGTCTTATTTACTTACCTTTAAAGCCATCATTTCTTCGTAATAAAGCTTAAGATGAAATCTATCGTATTTATACATTTTCGCTTCCGTCCGTAGACATATCCTACAAATTTTAATGTTGGACATTTTTGCATATTTATTTCACTGTTTAAATATAAAAAAATATATATTCTGTTATTATTTTCATACATAAATAGGCGAAAACAAGAAATAGTTTGATTTCACGGGTAATTAAAATAAATTGACAGTTCAAAAACTTCAAAACAAATGTGCGTTCCATTATACGGCACTTCAAGTTAAAATATAATATTATAATTTCTTGATGCCTCATACTCATAGTGTTAGTAGTATTGTTTTTGTTGTCTTTATTATATTTCACACACACACACACTACCGCCCTTTATCCCCGAAAGGGTAGGCAGAGGCGCAACTAGTGCACCCACTTTTCATCGTGCATATTCCGTCCCATGATGTGATAGGAGGCGAGCCTATCGCTATATCGGGCACCAATTCCAGACTCCGGGCTGATACTGAATAGAATAGATAGCTGATACCCAATATCACTTTATCCGACCGGAGATCGAACCCGAGACCTCACTACGCCATCAAGGCAGTCATTTGTGTGTGTGTGTGTTTCAGTTATTTATTGTTCAATATAATAATGATATTTTTTAGTTTTTTAGCTAGGTAATTGCACAATATCCATCAAAAATCACCACACACAAAAATAATATAATATGATGCATCAAATAGACACTGCGTAAAAAGGAATATAAAGTAATATTCTAAGAAGTGATCATATTTTGATTGCGCAGCTGCAGCGACCATACAGCCTCTGCAAACTCTGCATCATAATTATCTTTGCTCTGCGTTACCAATTGCATATCGAGTCGGCGCTGCAATGTTTCGCGGGTAAAATGTAAATAATTTTATGGTCGGTCATAATGTATAAGAGCCGGGCAAATAACTCGAGCACTCTATAGTGTGGTAGGGGATTATTTGTATGCAAGTGTGGCTACACCATGGAATTACTATGTACCTACTGATCAAAGAGTTTTATATACCTACCTACATTGGCTACTGACTACTCCGTAAAACTCACACTCCCACATCCTACTTCCATGACCTACACTAACGTACCAAAAAACCGCCACTACGCGGTAGTGTACTCTTATTGTTTGCCGGATATTATAACAAAGTAATGTAAACCGAGCTTACCAATTCCTATTTTTTACCTCTCCACATTCAATATTGCTCGTCCACTACGAGTGCGTTATGAAAGTTAGGCGTTGTTCACAAATTACTTAGGAAAGATGTGGTTAGTTTTTTAACCAAGCTGCTCATAAATGTTACGGCATCAGACGACTTAGGAAAAAATAATCGAAACAGCTACCCATATGAATTGTTTATTATCTTCTTTACATTATAAAGCTTACACAACACAAAGCTACACTTACTCTCTAATTAAAATGTGATACAAATATTTATTTTATAGATCTGGTTCATTGCATTCAGCTCTCTCAAATAATCACCGAAACCAATAAATGATCTCAATCGTTATCTTCGGATCTATCCGAGAATAAACCAACCAAAATAATTTAACTATACTTACTGGGCACTATGAGAATTAACATCTTATGTCTCAGGGTGACGAGCGTAGTGGAGCGCCACGCAGTACTTTGTAATTAAAAGTTCGGTATGGTGTTTCTACTGTTTATGGGCGGTCGTATCGCTTACCATCAAGCGAACGGCATGCACGTCTCGTCATTCAACGGCAAAGTAAACCTGTAATCATGTAAATTTTTAGTTGCGTCAATTCTGAGTGACTCAATAACTGTTCCAATATCTAACTTTGGATTAATGCTAAAAATAACCAAGTCGTCTGTAAGTATGGATAACAAACCCTTTTTTACCGTGATTAATCGATTCGATCGATCCAAAGATAGCAATTGCGATCGTGTATTGATATCGTCCGTCGGTGTAAAATTAATTTTATTTCTGAACATACACATTCATTTGTCTAAAATTTTATAAAATCTAATAACGACTATGCTTTGATGTGTCTGGCCGACATAATTCTCGCGAACGTTGTGAGAAGCCACTTGTTTCATTGACCTATATTGTATTTTGACTTCACTGTCCTTAAATATAAATTTTGCTCAGTCAGAAAAATAATAAAAGCAATTGACAAACTTCAGACTTTTTGTGATTAATCAGCTTAACATAATTAATAATTTAGCAACCAAGTCCTAGCATTATTTTTTTTCATTGGTCTAGTATTATAAATCAGACTTGTATAACTTCGAATTACTGACCTTCTGAATTAGTAAATAGTAATTAGCCTTTCTTGGCAATGACCATTAAGATGCGTGTCCATCAAAATATGGTTAAGAAATTCAACCAATAATATTAGGGTGCTTGTTCAAGAAAAAGAATGCATTGCAAAATACGCACTACAACACTTTGGTGGAAGTTTCCTTTAGCTATTGGGTGGCAACTGAAAACCAGTGCCGTGTGATTGCTCTCATCATTACACAGCGTATGTTGAGATGTCCACCTAGTTGCCACGGTATGGATGCGCGTGTGGTAATAGGTATATGTAAGTGTTTAATTTTTTTTTGTTTTTTTCTTCGAATTTTTTATTTTATTAATTACCTATTAGTTACATGTTCTCTCATCTGTGGCAATAAATGTTTCTCTCCTTCTTTCATTTTTCTACCAGGTTCTTGTTTGTGATTCTTTAAAGAAGTATGAAGGCTTGTACACTGTACGATTTATCGTACGTGTTTGAATCGTGTCGTTCGTATACAGTTGTATAAAGTGTGTATCAAATTGATACCAGAACAAGTATATTGAAAATTTCAATGAAGTAACGATAAATAGAAGGTACCTTAACCTATTAATACTCTTATGCAAATAAAACAGATACAAAAATGAACAATGGTCTGTTTTTTTGTTGTGGTCTGGTTCTAGATTTTTATTTAATAGTATAAGAAAATAAATAACTAAAAACAGATGTATCACAATAACATTGTAAAATATTTTTCTGCGTAATAGTGATTTACATTTTTTTTAAATAGCTATTTCAGTCATAGTCTCCTAGATATCGTAGGATTCCTGTTAGTTTTACCAAAATTGCTACCCTAGGTACAGAGAGCACAATTTGTATGCTAATCAACAAAAGAAAACAAAAGGATATAATAAATATAGAGTAGTTCGAATAAAAAACAGATTATAATCATGCGTTATTGAACTCATTATGAGACCCGAGTTTCAAGAAAAACTCTGTGCATGAACTTATAAAGCTAATTTTGTCCAGTGTTACAAATATTGTGTAAAATATTTTTCTAACCCAAAGACTCAAGTTAATTTCAATCGAGTCTCATTAATTCGCCTACTATACATTTACTATGAAATTGCGTAAATTAGGAATCGTGGTGAAACCCAAAATAAATGCGATTCGATTTTGGTCTGATCGACGCCAACCTTTATTCTATTGACTATTGCACAATATTTCACCAGCGCAACGTGCGCCATTTGCCCAAAGACATCTCGTTGGACGGCTCCTTGTTGTTATAATGTTCTGCGATGAGCGATGTCTCTTCTGGAGGGTCGGCTTTTCTTTTTCTGGTTCTGTTAAAATAAGTTTTTATAAAAAAAAAATTTTTGTTTTTTTTTTTACAATTAAACGAGATGTCTGCTTTTTGTATGGGTACTGAGCCTCAAAATCTAACCAGGGTCAAACTTCATGGATATTAAAACGCAAAAATATGGATCTTGGATCCATTAAAAAAAATATTTTTAGACCCCTCCATTTATAAATAACTTTTTTAAAAAGGTTAATTTTAAGCAAAATAAAATTACTTAAATCTCAAAATTGGAGGACTTTAAAATTATACGATTTATTGCAAAAGCCTAGTTTTTGGGAATACTATCCAAATATATATAAAGTATCTTTGTTAGAATTTTAAGCCAGTTTTTGGACATGTCCTTAACTTTTTTTTTACAAATAATGGTGGCAGTCGTTTCCATAGCAAAGAAAATGATATTTGAAATTCAAAGTAAAAAAAAAAAAAACTAATTTTAATATTCTATGCAATGCATATCCAATGCAATGCAATCAGCCCTGTATTATATACTGCACTGCTGACCACGGGCCGCCTCTACTACTGAGAGGGGTTAGTTAGTTAGTTAGTTAGTCCACCACGCTGGCCTAGTGAGGATTGGCAGACTACACATTCCCTCAAAATTCTGATGGAGAATTCTCAGGTATGTAGGTTTCCTCACGATGTTTTCCTTCACCATTAAAGCGAACTATAATTGATAAACAATACATACGTTACTTCGAAAAGTTTTGAACATCCGGACATTGTCTCGGCAGACCGTTCCGTTCCCAACTAGGCTATCTTCCACTCTTCATTCTATATTATTCTTTACGCATACTCACGCCTTTTATCCCCGAAGGGGACTTTTCGCCGTGCGTATTCCGTCCCATGATGTGATAGGGGGCGAGCCTATCGCTATATCGGACACAAATTTCAGACTCCGGGCTGATACTGAGTAGAAAAACCAAATATCAATTTGCCCGACCTGGAGATCGAACCCGAGACCTCAGCATTGCAGTCGTACCACAACGTAATACAACTACGCCACTGAGGCAGTCATATTATTGTTTAATATTTTTAATTACCTTTTAGGATACGGTTCTTTGAGATGTATGGTGCGGTAGTGAAGTTTCATGCTCGCCACTTGAGTAAACCTCTTTTCGCACAACGAACATTCCACTGGCTTCTCCCCTGTGTGCGTCTGACACAAAAATAAACATTAAATCTGAGAAAATAACGCCGGAAAGTCATTACATTTAAATATCTTAATCTAATAAGAGAATGATGCCCCCCGAGGCAATTCTTGTGCGCTGGGTCTTCACACCCAATGCACGCCCATGCGCGGGGGGACATTAGTCGCGGGCCGAGGCACACAGTTCAGTGTGTATACCTCTTGGTTGTAAAACACATTGAGGCCTAAAAGGGCCCGCGAGCATTTCCTGACACCCTCTCTTTCCGCCCACCCTGGGAACCTTCCTCCCTTCCCCCCACCTTCCCTTCCATATTCCTCCTCCACTCCCATCCCAGGTCCCTGCAGTCGTTAAGCCGGAGGACTCCAGTATCCCATTCGCAGGTTTCCCCCGGTGTTGACTGTAGGACCGCCAAAAAAAATAAAAAAAATAAGAGAATGATGCAGTGCAACATTGTAATAAATCCGAGGAAAATTACTGATAAACATAACATTTCCCAACACAGACAACACAACCTGAGTGCCATTTTTAATGCACGACAAGTTGACTACTTTTTTTAATAGATTTTTTAAAAAAATTATGCCTCCCAAAATCAAACGGGAAAAATAATTTTCAAAATTGGAGCAATAATTAGTAAGTTATAAAGCTTTGAAATTTGGTGGAAGGGGGCAGTTGTCAAATAACAGGAATATTACACTGTGACGTCACCGAGAGTCGCCGGCCATAACGCTGCGCGCGTGCGAAAGAGATAGCGCGATATCCCCTCCACGTCCCCACTTTTGCTCACAACAATATTTCAAATATGAATAACTGCTTTATTTTTCAACCAATTTTGATGCTGATTTCACATAAGAATTTCTTTTTCCTATAATTTTCTGTTACGCATAAAATTATTTACAAAATCAAACACAGGTAACTACGCTATTGTTTGCCATTAAATTATGTAACAAATACTTTGAATCGAAGAACCCACCCTGTCTGAACCTTACAGGTAGGTCTGGAAATCTTCAGCGGCGGCCTATATCTAGCAGTGGACTTCAAAAGGCTGAAGCTGATCTTACCTGTCATTCGAATTTACCCGAACGCGTTATTTCTCAAGTTTTTTTTTTTTTTAATGTGGCATTGAATGACCAGCCGAGCATGCCGTTCGCCTGATGGTAAGCGATACGACCACCCATAAACAGCAGCAATACCATCCAGCACCTTGAGTTACAAAGAACTGTGTGGCATTCCACTGCGCTCGTCATCCTGAGACATAAGATGTTAAGTCTCACTATGTCCTGTAGTTCCTCTGGCTACAATGTCCTTCAAACCGAAACACAACAGTGCATGCACACTGCTGCTTGGCGGTAGAAATAGACATTGCGGTGGTACCCACCCAGACGGTCTCTTACATATGAGAGACCTACCACCAGTAAAGTTATTCTAAACCATGCCTAGCTGATCTAGTGGCCGATTGATGCTTACCAAGTAATGCCTCTGCAGCGTTCCCTTCGCGTTGAACTGCATACCACACGTAGTGCAAGTGTACTGTCTCTCTCGCGTGTGAGTGTTCACGTGGCTATATATACTGTTTGGCTACAAAAAAAAACAATTTTATTCTTGACTGTATGAGTATCTCGGGAATAAACTAGGAATTAGTTAGTCCATCTCTTTACCCGAGTACGGCGAAGCTAGGAAGGGCAATGAGTTTAACACCCTATGTATGTATGTATGTATCCATTTTATGTTCCACTTTAGCGTCGCTCCTATTGAACTGATTTTGACAAACGAGGTGTCTATCGATTCGTATATATTGTGCGATGGTTATAGGCTATATTTTTCCAATTTTTTTATAAAAATATATAAGTTAGCTAATTAACTGTGTTTTTAAGTTGGAATATTCGAAAATAAACTAGAGCTAATTAGTACTTTTTTATAACATAGCAAATAAATAAGTGAGCCAGCTAATCCTGATTATCTTATTAAGTTAGAAAAATCTAGATAAGTTTTGGGCCTCTAGAAATCTTCATCACTATAGCGTAAAATCTTTTCATTATGAATATAAGATGTATTATAATTTATTTGTCACAAACATTTATTATACTAACACGAATTTTATGTAGTAAAAATATTAACATACAAAAATGCACAATCTTTGATTAATTATATACCTAGATAGAGTGACGCGCTACAATGAAACTAAAACAAACAGGCCAACTTTTCTTAAGCTAGTATGCGTGACAGCTGTGTCATACGCTATCGCTGCATCATTCTGCGTATCCTTGTGTGCGCGCATAATGATACCAGTTATTACATGGTTTTTATTAAAACGGGGAGAAAATTATATCCATGAAAAACAACAAAAAATAATTCACTCGAACTCATTTAGCGGACAACAGTTGGCCTCTATTTTTTTCGACCCGTTTGAAACGTTCAGTGTCTATCTAGGTATATAATTAATCAAAGTGCACAATAATAATTGATCACTAATAACATTTGATGATAAAAAAACACTTACCGCCAACAAAGCTCCGCATATCTCGCAAATGTACCTCCCCTGGCCCTGCAAGTCCCCTGGAACAGACCCTGGCGTCTTCGTACTGTTCACCACAGGTAATGGTAGATCAGGATGCTCGGTCTGATGATGCTTTGTGTATGCTGTCAGTGTTGAGAAGTTTTTGTTGCACTGTTGATAGAAAAGTCGTTTTAAAGTTGGATATTGTAATTTATACACACACACACACACACACAGACACACACACACACATTCCAGCCTTTTTTATCCCCGAAGCCGTGGGCAGTGCCGCAACTAGTGCACCCACTTTTCGCCGTGCGTATTCCGTCCCATGATGTGATAGGGGGCGAGCCTATCGCCATATCGGGCACAAATTCCAGACTCCGGGCTGATACTGAATAGAAAATCCCAATATCACTTTGCCCGACCCGGAAATCGAACGCGGGACCTCGGCTTTACTGTCGTACCGTTATACTACTACGCCACCAAGGCAGTTTAATATTATAAAGAGTAAAGTTGTATTGCTGTATGTTGGTAAAGAATAAACTCAAGAACTATTGAACCGATTTAAAAAAATCTTTCACCAATATAAAGCTACATTATCAGCGAGTATCAATCCCCAAAATGTCAGCGATCAGTGGCATAGCGTGGTTTATTGTAAGCTAAGGGGGGTTCCGGACTCCCTGAACCCCCCCTTACATACGCCCATGCACAGGTTGATCCTGGAATGCACATTTACATGGAACACAATGGCGGGTTTTACTCCTTGAACGATGGTCGCTATCTGGGCTGGTACAAATATACTTCGACCAGAAAGCTTGAAGTTTGTATATATTTTTGTGAAAAGAAGAAATCTTTACAACTGGTGGTGGCTAGCTTAGAAATCGAACCTGGAGAAAGCGGTTATGACTCACAGATGTGTATACTTACTACGGTACATCGTGTGTGCTTCCGTGGAACTCTCCTGATAACAATGCCTCCTTTTAGGTTCATCAGTGTTGGTGTTTCTTCTGCCCTGTGAAGGGAAACAATACATACATAGCATCACGGCTTTTTCCATTCTTAGGGGTAGGCAGAGTTGTATCAAATTAATACATGATTCCTGAGATTGTTATGCACTCCTGTTGGAATTTAAAATTTATTACCTATTTTGCGAGTATATAATTGAACTGCTCTAAACAAAAGATAAAAAATACTGAATTGTATTTTTTAAAAAAATCTTTCACCAATATAAAGCTACATTATCAGTGAGTAACATAGGCTACTTTTATCCCGGGGAAATATAAAGCGGGACTTTTATCCCGAAAAAACCCATTCACGCGGGCGGAGCCGCGAGCAGAAGTCTATAGTCCATCGGTTTAGATATTTAACTAAATGTAAACAAATCATAAAAATGGTATTTTACCTGTCCTTTTCTCTTAACAAAATACGTTATATCCAAAATCAACGTCTACATAACCTACACAACACTTAGCACTGTTATTCCCGTTTATTAAAGTTGTTTGGATATTATAAAGTTATAGTTAGTAATGAATAAACGCGACCACAATTAATTATTAAAAATTACAGTACTTTTATAAAAGATCTCGATCTGTCAACTGTAAAAGGGCTAATACGACAGGCACGCCAAACATTTTTCCAATGGATCGTAATAGATAGCCCTACAAAATTTGAGAGTACGACTGTCACGTAGCTGGCCATTAACACTGACCGCCATTTAATTTAATTGGTTAATTAGACACCAATTATAATACCGATACATTTCCGCATTGTAGAAATTTGTTTATTTATCATATTTTTGCTTTGGTTCTGATAATTAGAAGGTTTTAGTTATTTATTTTGTTTCTAAAGTGAATTTAATAATTTTAAGTGTTTGTTGTACGCCGTAGCTTATTGACTCTACTATCTTCGTAAACACTTTCATAAGAAAATGTTGCCTACCTGGGAATCATATGTCATTTTTTGTTTACATTTAGTTAAATACCTAAACGGAGTTTTGGCGGGAACTTGGAAGTGTCATGAGGTGCTCTTGTTTTAATTCATTACTTTGGTGATACTTAGTGTTATATTGCATAATTATGGTGGTATATTATCCCATATAGTTCTATTAAAGAGCTCAAATGAAGTGAATTGAAATAATCGTGCTAATCAAGTGTTTTTTTTTGTTGCCGCCAAAACTCCTCGATAAAGTCTTGGTAAGGTAGCCACTGCTTTACTTCGACATACTACTGAGGATAAAAAAAGACAACCCAAACTTGACATTGGCAAAATGTGAATACAAGTGCCATAAAAAAAAAAAAAAACCTAAACCGATGGAGTATTAATAAATGTGTAACATTAGTCAACTACCCCATAGTACTCACGCGGAGTGCATCGTTGAGTGCATCAGATGTTCCTCGTAAGCTTTGTTTGTCTCGAATTTGACGTCACAACGTTCGCAGTACGTCGTCTGCGCCGCGGCGGGGTCTTGACTCTCCTGGTATAAAGAAAAATGATTAAATTTCCTCAAAAAATCCTTCTCAAATACCCTTTATAATTAGGAGCATCATTAATTTAAAAAAAAATTATTAATAGGTAAGGACGAAACGAGAGTATTTATCCCTTTTATTTATAAACAAATATTATTTAACTTGTTGGCAACCTATTGATGAGCATTGCCAATAAGAAAACAGTATTTTCCCACATAAAATTTCCCGAGATCAAAATTTAAATAGCTACTGGCAATGATTATCAATGTTTTTTTAAAGTATAGATATGTCATAACAAATCAAATGAAAAAGTGGTTCGTACGCACGCATACACACTCTTGACATTGACATGTCGGCTGAAAGAGTTGACATTTTAACCCGGTACGAATAAGAAAGACAGCTAGGAGTTTTGGCGGGAACTTGGAAGTGTCTTGAGGTGCTCTTGTTTTAATTCATTATTTTGGTGATATTCAGTGTTATATTGCATAATTATGGTGGTATATTATCCAATATAGTTCTATTAAAGAGCTCAAATGAAGTGAATTGTAATAATTGTGCTAATCAAGTGTTTTTTTGTTGCCGCCAAAACTCCTCGATAAAGTCTTGGTAAGGTAGCCACTGCTTTACTGCGACATACTACAGATAATAAAAAAAGACAACCCAAACTTGACATTAGCAAAATGGTCACACAAATGCCATTAATAAAAAAAAATGCTAAAGACATATCTATGTTTTTGGAATATCATTGGTGATTATGGTCTATTCGAGAAAGGAATGCTTCGGTGGTTTGGCCACATTGAAAGGATGGATGAAAGAAGAGGAACGAAAGAAATCTATGTCGCGAAAGTGAGTGGTAGCGTCGGACGGGGACGTCCTAGACGTACCTTCATGGACCAAATTGGTGACCTCCTAAGGAAGGGCCAAATAAGGAGTTCTCGTAACCGACGAGCATGTATGAAGAGACTGATGACTGTAGAAGAAGCGAAAGAGGTATGCTTGGATCGTAGCACTTGGCGCTCCATAGTCTCTGCCTACCCCAATGGGAGAAAGGCGTGAGTTTACTTTGTTAGTCAAGGTGCTGGATGGTGTTGCTACTGTTTATGGGTGGTCGTATCGCTTACCATCAGGCGAACGGCATGCTCGTCTCGTCATTAAATGCAATAAAAAAAAAAAAAAAAAAGTTTATGTATGTATGTATGTATTATGGTCTAATTGTGTTTATTGGAAACAGCAAACACTAGCTAAAATAAATAAACTTACCGTGTCCATGATGTGCTTAATCCTCCGATGCATGTACAATCCGAACTCACTTACAAACGATTCTCCGCATAAAGCACATAAATGCTTGCTCCTGTGCTTCCGCAGATGTGTGTAGTACGTCGATAAGTGCCTATGAATAATGAGCAATTATTTTAATAAGTATTTTTTTGCTATTGAACGTTATATTAAAATTTTAGGTAATCCCAATAATACAAAAGTATGGACTTGTGTTAAATCTAGGTTGGGGGGTCAAGGGGCACCCGTGCCCCCACCTGCCTACGGCCTTGCCAGTTCATAATGAAGGCACCAAAAAGGTCATTTCAACAAACGAGTCACGCGTACAGCCCCCTGCCCGTGCCGCCACCAAAAGTAAAAAAAATGTAGCCCAATCTCCCCCCTCCCCAACCACGCTACGCCACTACATCACAGCTGCATCAATATTAATTATACGATGTACATACGTGAACTTTTCGTTGCAGTATTCACATGTTCTCGTCACCCCATTGTGGAACTGGTCGTGATGATGCGCCGATGTTCTACAAATAAAAAAACTCATATAAGATTGCCATCTATAGTATTTTTTCGGAATTGGAAGGACATAGTATTTATTACGTGTCCGAGATTCTTTTAGTTTTATTTTTATTTATTTATTTTAGGAAGACTTAGAGACTTATACAACTTTTACATACATACTTAAATGGACATATTGCTTATAAATAGTCTCCGCATATATCTATACTTAATATATAAAGCTGAAGAGTTTGTTTGTTTGTTTGTTTGTTTGAACGCGCTAATCTCAGGAACTACTGGATCGATTTTGAAAATTCTTTCACTAATAGGAAGCTACATTACTCCTGAGTGCTATAGGCTACTTTTTATCCCGGAAAAACTTTTCCACGCGGGCGGAGCCGCGCGCAAAAGTTAGTGTAACAATATAACGCACCTTACTAAAAATTAGGCATGTACATAAAGTTGTATTATAGTTGTTGTATAGTTGTATTTTCTTTAGGTTTACATTCTTATTTAGTTTCTTTCCTAGTACTGTTGTGTTTAGTTGTATGAGCTGCTTTTCATTGTCCATATTATTATGTTAATTTAGGTAGCGATCGCAAACTACTGCTGTGTAGTGGCTCTTGTATTATGGTAGTTTCGTATGTTCTATTTTGTACATTATTTTATATGTAACAGAAAATAATACGAAAAAGAAATTCTTCTGTGAAATCAGCATCAAAATTGGTTGAAAAATAAAGCAGTTATTCATAATTGAAATATTGTCGTGAGCAGAAGTGGGTTCGTGGTAATATCGTGCCATCTCTCTCGCACGCACCCAGCGTTATGGCCAGTGAGACTCGATGACGTCATAGTCTGATATAACTGTTATTGGACATTTACCCCTTGTAGCAAATTTCGAAACTTACTTATTATTGCGCCAATATTCTCTTTTTCCGTTGGCATAAATTATTGACAAATGTATTTAAAACAAAGTAGTTAACTACCCTCTTTTGCAGTTTATGCTGAAATGGCCACCTAGTTGTCGCAGCGTGGCCATTCAGGTTAAATAAAGGAATCATATAAAGTAAAATAATAACTGATTAATTATATACCTAGATAGAGACTGAACGTTTCAAAAGCATCGAACAAAATAGAGGCCAACAGTTCCCCACTAAATGAGTTCGAGTGAATTATTTTTTGTTGTTTTTCATGGATATAATTTTCTCCCCATTTTAATAGAAACCATGTAATAACTGGTATCATTATGCGCGCACACAAGGATACGCAGAATAATGCAGCGATAGCGTATGCCAAAGCTGTCACGCATACTAGCTTAAGAAAAGTTGGCCTGTTTGTTTTAGTTTCATTGCAGCGCGTCACTCTATCTAGGTTTATAATTTATCAAAGAATTAAAATTGGGTTACTCACTCTCTTGAAAACGTGAGGTCACATCTCAAGCACTTGTATTTGTTGTAATGTTCCTTGATGTGTCTGCTGAGGAGCGACTTCCACTTGAACCTGATGCGGCAGAACCTACACTCCAAGGAGCCATTGGACTGTGGGAATATAGTTTACTAGTTAATAAATATGACTGTATGATGATAGCCTAGTTGGGAATGGAACAGTCTACCGAGACAATGTTCGAAGGTTCAGACCCAAGGCACACACCTCTGACTTTTCGAAGTTACGTGTATATTGTTATCAATTAATTATCGTTCGCTTTAACTGTGAAGGAAAACATCGTGAGGAAACCTGTATACCTGAGAAGTTCTCTGAAATTCGAAGGTATGTGAAGTCCGCCAACCCGCACTAGGCCAGCGTGGTGGACTAAGGCCTTAACCCTCTCAGTTGTAGAGGAGGCCCGTGCTCAGCAGTGGGCAGTATATAATACAGGGCTGATTGCATTGCATTGCAAATATGACTACCCTATTTAGAGCTTTATTGTTAAATAAAGTATTACATAAATATAACTAGGTGCTGTTCGCGTCATCGCCCGCGTGAAAAGCCTTTCCCGCTACAAAAGTCCCTTAAACACTATAGCGATGTATATACCACGGGGTCAACGCCAGCGTCATCTATTTAAAAAATCCCATAATTTCTCATGGGAGTAAATTACCGGCACAAAAAGTAGCCTATATGTTAATCCAGGACATGGTCTGTCTGTGTGCCAAATTTCATCCAAAACCGTTTAGTTGTTTCTGTGTTTAGTTCTAACAATCATTCAATCATTTTTACAAACTTTTGCATTTATAATATAAGTAAGAAGTAATAGATTTGGGTAGATTCTACTGATTTGTCTATTTCTTGTCTTCAAGTCTTATCAAGCAAAATGAATAGTAAGGTTTGAAAACAAGCAATTCATGTAATTTTTGGGCGTTATGAGACTAAACCCAATCGTCGTATTGGGATGGCTTGACAGTTTTTATAAATAATTTACTCTAATTCATGACAGAAAAGTTGAAATATCAATGAGAATGATGGTTACAAAACAAAAGCATGCTTGAAAATGCTGCTGTTTGCTATTTATGTACATATGATAGCACATGCCCAATCATCATGGGAACCAACAAGATAAAGGCTTATTTAATCTTATCCTTGACTTTGAAGTTTATTACTTCATAAATCATAGCACATTACCAAGCACTTTACAATTTGAAGACAAGAATGTTTCACAAAGCATTGTTTTCTCTATAATGCCCTTTTTGTCCTAAAATAACTAACAATTTACTAAAGATAGCTCACCTCACAATGTCTCAATTTGATATGCCGTTTCATCATGTCCTCTTTTGAGAATCCTTTCAAACACCCCATACATCTATGTATGGAGTTAATGTATTTTGGATCTTGAGCCCTTGCCTTAAACTCCTTTGTTGCTTCCTCCTCAGATAAGCTGAATTTCTGCCAATGTTCACTGTCTAATACTTGCTTCTTATGCCAACTTTGCCTAAACTTCTCTTCGATTTTTACATCTTTACCTTCTCTCCTTTTTTTAGGTTTCGTGTCACCCCTATTCCTTCGTCTTTTAGGTATCTTTTTCTTTAACTTAATTTTGCTTTTTATCACTTCTGGTTTTTCTTCATTGTCTTCTATTAAATCTGCCATTAAGACCTTTGCTTCCTCAACTACATGCTTTATTTCGTATTTTTCTTGTTCAACAGCTTCCTTATCTGGGTTTATTATCTCTTCTTTATTGTCACTTGGTATATCTTCTACATCATTTTCAAAAACGTCATCAATGTTTTTATCATCATAATCACTTTCTGGTGAATTTACATCAAAATATTCTTCAAGACTGACCATTTCTGGACTTGGTATCCCTTTCTGTATATCATCTTCACTCTCTTTGTGTTGTATTACAAAAGTTTTAACTCTATTATTTTTATTTATCAAGTCTATAGAGGATTTTAGGATGCTGTACTGTTTATCTACTTTTGATATTGCTTTTAATGTAATCTGTAATAAATTTATTAAAAATAGGTACGTAAATGGAAATTTCAAAATGCAATTCATATTTTATTTTGCTTGCAACTCCATCTTATTGAATTTTTTAAAGTAACACTATGCTTTTTCAGGATAAAAACTAGCTTATATCATAATCCAGGAATTAGTTCATCTATGTACCTAATATCTACACTCATTCAAAGTATGTTTTTGTAGTCATGGCAAAGCGACTTCACTGCAACTGAAGGTAGTTGGATTAGGGTCTAGATAGAGTTTCGACTAACAAGTGACTGATTACCACAATGGGGTAGTTTCGTATGTTTAATTTTGTAAATTACTTTATATGTAACAGAAAATAATACGAAAAAGAAATTCTTCCGAGAAATCAGCATCACAACCGATTGAAAAATTAAGCAGTTAGTCAATTTTGAAATATTGTTGTGAGCAAGAGTGGGGACGTGGTGGGGATATCGCGGGATCTCTTTCGTACGCACGCAGCGTTATAGCCGGCGACTCGCGGTGACGTCACAGTGTAATTACTGTTATTTGACAACTACCCCTTCCACCAAATTTCCAAGTTTTATAACTTACTAATTATTGCCTCAATTTTGAAAATTATTTTTCCGTTCGATTTTGCATGGCATACATTTTTGATAAATGTATTAAATATCAATAATAAAATAAATAAAAGCAGTCAACTAATCTAATATGTCAGCCAGTTTCAAACCAGATATACACAGGCTGTTCCCTGAATGTAACAGTCTTATAGTGAGTTTTATATATTGTGTATGATGGTCAATATGGATAAAAATATCATACCATCAACATGCTCACAAACATCCAAATACTTTCACATACATATGTACATACATACATACACACTCACGCCCTTATCCCATAGGGGTAGGCAGAGACTATTGAGTGCCACATGCTACGATCTTGACACACCTCTTTCGCTTCTTCCACATTCATAGTTCTTTTCATACATTTTCGTCGGTTAAGGGTACTCCTGACCCGCCCTTTTCGGAGAAGATCATTTATTTGGTCAGAGAATGTTCTCCTCGGGCGTCCCCTTCCAGCCGTACCATCCACATTCACTTTACTAATTCGCAAATACTTTCACCTTTTATTTATTTATTTTATTCAAGAGGAACAGAAAACAGTTACACATTATAAAACTAAAGAATAAAATTACATAGGTATTACATTAATAAACATGTAAACAACACCACTGTTCACCGATTTTCATCAGCAAGTAGAATAATAATTAAATATTCTTACGGATCCCTTCCAAAGTATTTCTTGAAGTGTCTGCCGTCCATGGTGGCATTTCTCTTTGAACTTGTGGAATTTGTGCAGCAGCATCGCACACTCATAGCAGAAGAAACGAGGAAGACCATCATCCTTCACCTAAAGATGTCATTTACTCAATTTTTTTATTTTTTTATGGCATTAAATGACGAGACGAGCATGCCGTTCGCCTGATGGTAAGCGTTACGACCACCCATAAACAGTAGCAACACCATCCAGCACCTTGAATTACAAAGTACTGTGTGGCATTCCACTGCGCTCGTCATCCTGAGACATAAGATGTTAAGTCTCACTATGTCCTGTAGTTACACTGGCTACAATGTCCTTCAAACCAAAACACAACAGTGCATGCACACTGCTGCTTGGCGGTAGAAATAGACATTGTGGTAGTACCGACCCAGACGGACTCTCACATATGAGAGACCTACCACCAGTGATTTATTTGTAATTCAAGTAAAATCTGTGATTTATGATTTGATAAAATAATTTATAAGAATGAAATTGTTTAACATGATTAACAATAATATTATAATATCAGCCCAGTAATTTATGGCCCTAGACCAAAGGAAATAAATAAAAATAGGTTTTGCCTTATTACCTACTTAATCCTTAGACGCCCGCTGTGGACACCGGTGTCCATTTATATAAGGAAATTAGCTTATAGCTATATATAAGCGGGCGTTGATGGGTTAAATGTATTAATCAAAGATATCAATACAATACTGAAGAGGCAAAAGTACACTGTTCAGCTTGTCCTGACTGGGACAATAGTTCCAAGCAGCATAGGTTTTCAACCTACTCTCTATATTTCTATATTAATATTTAAAAAAAATCTTAATAATTATTACAATATACAAGTTTCGAACTATAAGTAATCTCTTATTTGTAGAAAAATATTACTATAATTATTAGGACTTTATGTGTCCCTGTAAGTAAGATAATTTTAAAGCTAAAATGATTTTTTGCTTTCGCCGGCTAACAATATTTTTTAATAACATAAAGAATTAATAATTTATAGCCAAAATTAATATACACGTATTTTATGAGAATATTTTGCACTTCACAATATTCACACCAAATCGGCTTCAAATCTCTTTAGCACTTTCTTACTGTTTTATCCAATAATAAACTTAAAAAATACGAAATAAATATTACCATTTGAGCGATAACCTCTTCATAATACTGTTTTAGGTGAAATTCATCCAATTTGTATAATTTAGTCCGTGTACGTAAACACACTCTACAAACTTTGATATCCGACATATCAGCGTAATTATTTTATGTCATCAAATTATTATTATGTGTAAAAACTTGTATTCTGAAGGAATTTACATAAAGGTAAACAATAAACTTGTCTTGCGAAGTCAGCCATGACATAGGGATGTTTAAAAATATCGATACTTTAAGATACTACTGCTTTTGCTCGCGGTTCTTGTTGCCTAAAAGTTCGTTCCTAATGTAGTCAGAATCTAATAGGTCATCAGTAACCACTAACTATAATTCATCATAATTCAGTATCGTCTTAAATCATTTTGACATCTTTATCTATTTATTTTAAAGAGTAAAGATAGAGTAACAACCAACTAAAATAATTAAATACATTATTGTTACTTTCCAATTTTTATTATTATTATTATATTTCTCTTTATTTTCAATTTTCCTTTTTTTACATTTTTATATACATACTAAAAAAAAACATTAATCATATTATAAAAATATAAAAAAGTGAATCACCCTCCGATGGCGAGGCTCAAGACCCAAGCCACCGGTGGTCAGGGATTCAAAGTGAGGAATCTCCTCACAATGCGTGCCGTGTCCAGAAGTACTGCTTTCTGCATCTGGCTCTTGGCCCAACGACCAATTGAGAGCCTCTGGAGGTGTTGGTCGAGACTCTTTGGTATCAACCCATGAGCAGAAACGACAATCGGAACAATAATTGTGGAGTCTACCTCCCACATGTCGGTAACCTCGTGAGCCAAATCTAAATATTTATTATTATTATTATTATACATAATCAGGCAGGCAGTTGAGACAACTGATAATGCCCATATCTCGCTATTACTACTGGTTTTCATTTGCAGCTAAGTATTTGTCCAGTCGGTTCTTAAACTGGTTTATGTTTTTAGCTGTAATCACATGTTCTGGGAGTTTGTTCCACGCTCTGAAAAAATACAATATACAGGTGCACTCGCTATTCCTTCACTCTCATAGTCCGGTGAGACGGCAGTCCAACATGACCGGAGAGAGATCAGGCGCAGGACCAACGGCTTTACGTGCTTTTCGAGGCACGGGGGTATCACACCGCCAACTTCCTGACTCCGAGCTGCGACTGAGTAATTTTTAAGATGGAAAAACCCAGTCACGATGTTTTACAGCAAACCATTTTCAACTTCTTTGTAGATCCAGACTATACGAAAGGAGATGTCCGCTTTTTGTATGGCCTATGCGTGCTGGGCCCCAACATCGAACTAGGCTTGGAATTTTCGAATATTAAACAAGCACATATGGATCTTGAATACATTAACAAATATTTTTGGACCCCTCCATTTACAGTTAACTTTTGTTAAAACTTTCATTTTAAGTGTAGTTTTTAAGCAAAATAGAATTACATATATCTTTAAATCGGAGGGCTTTAAAATTAAATTATTTAGGTATTGTAAAAGTCTAGTTTTTGGGAGTTCTATCTAAATAATAATAATAATCCCTCCCTGGCCGATTTCGGCCACGGCGGCCAATCTCAACGGAGATCAGCCAGGTACGCAGGAGATATTATAGTGCACAAGTGTGTGCGCAATACACAGGTGCACTCGCTATTCCTTCACTCTCATAGTCCGGTGAGACGGCAGTCCAACATGACCGGAGAGAGATCAGGCGCAGGACCAACGGCTTTACGTGCTTTTCGAGGCACGGGGGTATCACACCGCCAACTTCCTGACTCCGAGCTGCGACTGAGTAATTTTTAAGATGGAAAAACCCAGTCACGATGTTTTTTTTGGCCCGACCCGGGATTCGAACCCAGGACCTCAGCGCGCAAATCGTAACGCGTATGCAATACAACTACGCCACCGAGGCAGTCATCTAGTCTATCTAAATACAACTGTCTTGATTAAAATTTTAGGCCCGTTTTTGGACATGTCCTTTAGCAAAAGTAACTAATAATACGTATTTCGATACATTTCTTCTGCGATGAATTCAAATAATCAGGTAATATATTTTTTGAAATACATCGGTGCATTATTTATAGATATTTTTTGTTAAACTTCCAACATCCCTACCAGGATATATTGACAGTTGTGCTGTCATTCGTAACTTTAGGGACGCGCTAATATTATCTGCTGCGTAATTTAGTTTGATGAAAATAAAATCGACTTTATATTTTTTTTATTGTAATGTTATATAGTATTTATTTATGATGCTTTTCATCGCTTTATAAGCTTTCATTACCTATTGGAAATTTAAAATTATAAGGAATAGTTAAAGTTAATCGGAGAAGAAAAAACGGACTGCAGCCGAGTTGAGGCTGACTAGGTGTACTTTTCAAGCGTTATTTAATCCATGAGCTTAGCTGGAGTAATATTCCAGTGTCCTAGTCTATAAAGAATAAATTACTTCTCTGTTAAGTAGGTACTTTCAGTTTTGATAACTTTGGCCGTATTAATTTATAATAGTAGGATGCTTCACCAGGAAATTCTGGGGAGGGCAGGGCCCACCAGGCCTCTCTTCTATATAGGCCTATGTTTGATGTTAGAGCATTAACTAATTTACCTGTAAATCCTAAATAACATCTATCAGCGTCGGATTGCTTTATTCGTATTGAAAATAGTTATTTTGTATAAAGATGCTATGCATCAATTATTCCAACACGGATTTAGCTTTAACATTTCCAATTTTTAAATGCATTGTAAATGTAACACTTTATTTTACATCAATTACATGTTAATTTTAAGTACGCGAATGCATGAGAATGGCATCTCATCTTACGTACTTTATGGTCGCTCCAGCATACATTCACCGAGCTTATTTCCGTACCACGATGTGGTTGGGGACCTCAGTATCAGCTTCAACGGAGGGGCGGGCCAAACCTTACCCCGAAGCGTCAGGTTCAGTTCCAGGCTTTAGAACGGCCCTGCATGCCCTAGGGACCTGGAAATCATCGTCAGGAGATAGCAGTCCTTGTCATGATGTTACAAACGTATTTTTAAAAGGGCAAGGATGCTGAAAAAAAAATTATGCAGTGTCGTCCATCATTGGCCAGGTCTATCACCATACTGCCCTGGTAATCAATGTAAAAGTAAGTCAGAAAAATGGCCTCTTTGATTAACTGCCCTCTCGATTACCACAGTAACATAGTGGGCAAAATGAAAGTTTCAGATAAGTAAAGGCGGCGGTCGCCCAGTGCTTTCCATCTCTTCGGGCGGTTTAACGCCGGCTCGTAAGCCACGCTGAACCCAACATAACCGCCCAGTCGACCCCCACGATGGCTGGGCGGTATTAATAAGGCACTTTTCGCGACACATATAAAAGGTAGTTCACTGGTGGCAGGTCTCTCATATGTAAGTGGCCGTCTGGGTTGGTACCACCGCAATGTCTATTTCTACCGCCAAGCAGCAGTGTGCATGCACTGTTGTGTTTCGGTTTGAGACTTAACATCTTATGTCTCAGGATGACGAGCGCAGTGGAATGCCACACAGTACTTTGTAACTCAAGGTGCTGGATGGTGTTACTACTGTTTATGGGCGGTCGTATCGCTTAACATCAGGCGAACGGCATGCTCGTCTCGTCATTCTATGCCGTAAAAAAAAAAGAAGGTAAGTTAAGGTAAAAAAGTCTCAGTATATACAAAGTTGTATTTACCACGGGCGTAGCTATAGCTTTCACATGGGGGGAGTCCTACGATATAAAAAAAATAATGGTGTATACACCCCCAAGTACTTACCTAACATATTAGAGTGTGGACATGTTTGGTAACCCGATCATTTTAGAATCCCCAAAATGTCAGCTGTCAGTGGCGTAGCGTGATTTATTGTAAGTTAGAGGGGGGGTCCGGACCCCTGAACCTTATATACGCCCATGGTATTTACTACAACCTACACATACATAAGACATCACTAATCCATGCAAATGTAATAAGTGTCGCTTTACAAAACTTTCTAAAAATGTAAACAATGTTTTTACAAATACGTTTCAAATTAGAATGGAATCATCAGATGTTCAATACTGAATACAGGCCTCTTCCTAAAGAGTTCCAGACCGACTTAGAAGCGGCCTGCATCCTGCTAACTTTAGTCATCTTTCTTGAACTGGAAATATCCACTCAAAATGTAGTGGAGAAAGTGGAAAAACGAATGTGAAGACAATACCCGCCCTACTACAATGTGGCAAAACCAACACGACACGAACGACCGTCCGATTGTACTTGGTCGAGAGACCAATGCGTCTGTCACGTGTCCGTCTCTCGACCAATCACAATCAAAGGACACGGACATTCGTGTTACGTTTTATGTCACACTAGGTGTTGCTCGCGGCTTGGCCCGCGTGAAAAGCCTTTCCCGCTACAAAAGTCTCTAAACCAAAATACATTTTTTTTTATTTATTTATTACTCACTTAACTACGACTTTTACAGGGTTAGCCCTAATACAGTAGTGTTGATTTACTTATACCTACTACTTATACTTAAATCTATATTATTTTTCTTTAAAACTACCATAACAAATTGTATTTAATGATATTTTAGTGAAATTACTGAGAGTACACCAAAATATGTAAATTTTTTCGGCAACTTCATTAGGAGTGCGCAAGGCGCGTGTAATATGGGGCTTGTTAAGTTGGTCCCACCACGGTCCGCGCGGAACAACCAGCAGCCGGCCGCCTCCGAATCTGATTAAAAACAGCCATTATTTCCCATGGAAACAATATTACCGGAATAAAAAGTAGTATGGGTTAGTCTACTGCCTCGGTGGCGTAGTTGTATTACGGTACGACTGCAAGGCTGAGGTCTCGGGTTCGATTCCCGGGTCGGGCAAAGTGATATTGGATTTTTCTATTCAGTATCAGCGCGGAGTCTGGAATTTGTGCCCGATATGGCGATAGGCTCGCCCCCTATCACATCATGGGACGGAATACGCTTGGCGAAAAGTGGGTGCCCTAGTTGCGCCTCTGCCTATCCCTTCGGGGATAAAAGGCGTGAGCATGCGTATGTGTTAGTCTAGGACATGATCTACCCGTGTGCCAAATTTCATCCAAATCCGTTTAGTCGTTCCTGCATTTACTTTTAACAAACATTTTCACAAACCTTCGCATTTATATTAGTAATATTTTAAAGAGGCTGGGCTTTTTAATGACAATCTACATTATGGCAAGAGTTAATTGGACGCACATTCGCTTTATCGAACATTTCTTGCCAATACTAACGGCGGATTTCCATAAACGATTCTTAATTTAGTTATAGACCAATCAAATATCTCTTTTTTTTTTGGCATTGATCTATATATATGTGTGTGTGTGTGTGTATTTGTCATCTATTTGTAATTATGTGTATGTATTTGTCACAATGTATTCTATAAAGTACAGTGTACACCTCAACTGCCCGTTCTTTTCCCTGCCTTCATACTACGGTTGTCTGTAAGACATTGCCTGGAGTGATAAGACCGCCAATTGTACTTTATTTCTAGTATACTGTATTTTTCTAATGTACAGTCAGCCACATAAGTAGCTGAACAAATTCAAAATTTCAAACCGCCTATACGCATTCAGTTCAATTAAAATGCTTTTTCTTTGAGTGAAGTAAAGTAAATCCCTTTTATTGAATTTTTGTGAAAAGCAATGAAAATTGGCAAGAGCACAAAAATGTAGGGGCGATTTGAAGTTTTGAATCTATTCAGCTGCTTATGTGACTGACTGTACGTATACAATAAAGTATTATAAATAAAAAATATAGTAATCTTATAAGCATATAATAATTTATTCTGATTGATCTATTTTTCATCAATAGAACACTGACAACTTTTTTAGTATCTAAGGTAGTTATAAATTATTTTGTACAGCTGCGTTCATAGAGTAAACTGAATTCAGGTCCATCTATCGAGCGAGAGGGATTCCGACTCGCTCTCTGCCCGGAAGTCTGCGGCTAGCGTCACCCCGTCTGTCTTTTTTTTTCTGTTTCTGTAAGAAAGCGGTACCAATAATATTTGTTTAGGAAATACTTATTAATTATATTATCATCCTTTTACTGCCTCAGTCGCGTAGTTGTATTACGGAACGACTGCAGTGCTGAGGTCGGGTTCGATCCTCGGGTCGGGCAAAGATATTGGGTTTTTCTATTACATGGGACCTAACATAGCTGGTGAAATGTGGGTGCGATACATTTCTTCCTAAAAGGACGTGATGCTTTGTATCATCTTTTTTATCAGTTGCAATACAATAAAGCAATTAATTAAGCAGGCCGGCATAAATATGTCGCCTGTCCAGGGATAACTTTTGTCGATCAACATGTTTTTGGGCATCTCTTCACTTACCATCAGGTGCAGTGGGGCCACTTCGACGTGCCACAGTAAAAAAGAAATACAAACAATAAAGTTACCCTAAAATACTAGCTTAGCTGGCAATTTAAATTAGGCACTGACTCCAAATATACTTATATGAAGGTTTTGTTGTCGGTTTTATTTTACGTTAAAAAGTTTTTATTTATTGCTTTTTTGTTAGTTAATTATGGAATGGTGTAAACAATACATCATAGATATACGATTGTAACATTCGCGGGTCATCTGCAGTTATTGAAGAGTTCCATTGTGTATATCCGAAGATCTGCATCAGATCTTAATAAATCATATATTATAACCTTCCCTGAAAAAGATACATTTGAATAACGAAAACCCCATCTAAATCGGATTAGTAGTTTTTGAGAAACTCGCGGCCATACAGACTAACATACATACATACATACCGATCGAATACAGAAGCTCCTTTTTTTAAAGTCTATTAAATAACTACTGGACCGATTTTAAAAATTCTTTCACCAATATAAAACTACATTATCAGCGAATAACATAGACTACTTTTTATCCAGGGAAAATATAAAGCGAGACTTTTATCCCAGAAAAACTCATTAACGCAGACGGAGCCGCGAGAAAAATTCTGGTTAAGTAAATTTTTTTTTTATTTTTTTATTTATCAATTTACAAAGAGATCAATTTAAGCCTATTACTAAAGCTTTATACACAGACATTTGGCAGGCACAGTACCGTTTAGGATAAGGCTCTTTAAGATGAACCGTCTTGTAGTGCAGCTGCCTGCTGTTGGCCTGCGTGAACCGCTTTTCACATAGAGAACACGCGAACGGCTTCTCGCCCGTGTGTGTCTGCAAACAAATAAGCTATAATTGTAGTTTGTACACGCACTCACGCTATTTATCCCCGAAGGGGTAGCCAGAGGCGCAACTAGTGCACCCACTTTTCGCCGTTTGAATTCCGTCCCATGATGTGATAGGGGGGCGAACGTATCGCCATATCGGGCACAAATTCCAGACGCCAGGCTGATACTGAATAGAAAAATCCAATATCACTTTGCCCGACTCGGGGATCGAACCCGAGACCCCAGCATTGCAGTCGTACCGTAATACAACTACGCCACCGGGGCAGTGTAGTTTGTACAATCACCCAATTTGGTGCTAGTACACTTTCGCTGTATTGCTGTGTCATACAGGGCTGTTATGGTATGGTATACATTTTCTCAAGATAAAACGCCCATTTTTCATATTTTACCATGCAGGTGCGATCGTTTCGCAGATGTACAAAGGAAACAGCAGATATCTCTTACTGTCTACTTTAGTTGTAAGTTGCATGTTGCTGACAGACGACGCACAAGCGACTTATTTAGAACCTTAAGGTGGTCGAGCATTCACTTTTCTGACTTTACATTGATGCAGTGACGGCTTTAGAGGGGGAGAGGGGAGGAAAAGCCAGCGCCATGAGCCTCACGTGATGCCTTGTCTAACTTTTTTTTACAAGATTACCCAGATAACAAACTCAAAATTATTTATTTCAGGTAAAAAAGGACCCATAACAAACATTTTACAATGGTAAAAACAGTACTTAAAATGCTTCGATTAAGTATATTATTATTTTATTATTTATTTTGTTTACCAATTCATAAGGATACAATCACAATCTTACATTACTGGTGATCTTTGCACTAGGCTCGCAGGCCTGTATCGCAAAGATCTATGAGTGGTTACATTGGCATAAATTAGATTTCTATCCATATGCATAACTGTTATAAAGGTAGATTGTTAACTAACATCATGTATAATTTAAGCTAAACTAAAATCAAAATGTTCGATATTAATTAATTAATAGAAGCAAGTAAGTACAATAAGTTACAGTAAGTTTGCCAACGTGATGTAGCGCGGAAGTGTCAGTGTATGTGTGTGTGTGTGTGTGTGTGTGAGTGGGAGGAGGGGGTAAGGTGGAATATATATATATTTATATATATTTAAAAAGAAGTATTTGAGACTAAATTTTCTAATTCGTCATATTTTAAACTTGATAACCATCGTTTTACCTTATGTTTAGCTGATTTTACTGTTAAAGTTTTAATATTGCAGACTTTGCATACCTTATTATAGATGTTACAGCTCTGAAAAACAAGTAGGCGTCTTGCAAAAGCCGTACGGACATCGGGTATTGCTATTTTATAGGTGCGCTTACTCAGCAAATCTTCATAATCCAAAGAGTTCAGGGTTTTTTTGTGAGAGATCAGAACCACTTTTAATATGTACATTTGGCGAACTCGAAGAACTTGGCATTCTTCGTAGAGGTCGTTAGTGGGGTAAAGGTAAGGTTTGCGAAGCATGACTTTCAACACTGCGCGTTGAGCTCTTTCGAGCTCGATCATAGCTGATTTAACTGCACCTCCCCATGCTGTGATACAATAGGACAAAATAGATTGACAAAGGGCGAAATACACTCGTAGTAGGATCTTCTTATTAGTAAGATGTTGAAGACTTTTCATAACATAGATGATCTTTCTGGTGCGGCCAGCAAGTGCAGAAATTTGCTGTTTAAAGGTAAGTTTCTCGTCAACTAGAATGCCCAAATATTTTATACATTCAGTGCGACTAACGTTGCTACAAGAGCAAGGGGACGAGAGAAGAGAATGATTGATAGAAGGTATGCAAGAGTGTATTGTCAAATTTTTCAACGTTTTTGGATTTGAGCGCTCAGTCTTATGAAAGGCAACAAATTTGGTCTTGGTTGTGTTTAGAAGTAACAAGTTATTATTAAGCCAGTTATTTATCTGGCGTAACCCAGTTTCAGCCCTCTTTTGTACTTTGTCCCAGCTTGAGTCTTTGAAAACTATGGCAGTGTCATCGGCGTAACAAATTGTTATTGTAGCGTTACTCGGGAGATCAAGAATATCATTAATGTAAATGGAAAAAAGAGTAGGTCCAAGAATACTACCTTGAGGAACTAGATATACCTAGATAGACACTGAACGTTTCAAACGCGTCGAAATATATGGAGGCGAACTGTTCCCCACTAAATGAGTTCGAGTGAATTATTTATTGTTGTTTTTCATGGATGTAATGTTCTGCCCGTTTTAATAAAAACCATGTAATAACTGGTATCATTATGCGCGCACACAAGGATACGCAGAATGATGCAGCGATAGCGTATGACAGCGGTCACGCATACTAGCTTAAGAAAAGTTGGCCTGTTTGTTTTAGTTTCATTGCAGCGCGTCACTCTATCTAGGTATATAATTAATGAAAATTAAAATGCTATATTACACTTAATTACGAACTTTTATCCGGCACTATATGTAACATGTTTGTCACAACGATGCCGGACATAAAAGCAATCTGGTTTATCTATACTAATATTATAAAGAAGAAAGATTTGTATGTTTGTAACGAACAAACTCAAAAACTACTGAACGGATTTCGATGAAATTTGGCACACGGGTAGATCATGTCCTGGATTAACACATAGGGGGCATTCCACGTGAAGCGGACAACGAAAAAAATGTCAGGTTCTGAATTTTGTTATTTTAAAATTATGGTTATTTAACCATCTTTCATTAGTTAAGATATAAACTGTACGAAGCGAGTCACACTAAGGAACCGCCTAGTACATGCGCCTTGCGGCACCTGTGTACTTTAGTTCATCTATCTTCTAAACGAATCGAGATCCCATTCTACATTTTTTTAAGTGATATTTCAATACTACAAGATATGCTTTTAAGTAAAAATAAAAAATATAAAAAAATGCGAAGTTGGAAAAAAACAGATTTTTAATATTAACTACCGGTTTACTATACGCAAAAATAATCAAATTTTAAATTTTAATCAATTTACAAAAGAAACAATTAATCTTCTCTAATAAACACTGTTTACTTATTGTTTAATCCATTTCGTTGACTAAATTAAAAGCTATCGAAAAATCCGTTCCTCAAATTTTTACAATTCTTTGAAGTCGCATTAATTCGTAACTAGGCTAAAAAAAATATAATGATAGACATTAATTCAGGCCCCACAGAAGTCCAATTGGCCCAATTATGAACAAAATCCAGAAGCTGTCATTTTTTTCGTTGTCCGCTTCACGTGGAATGCCCCATAGACTACTTTTTATCCCGGAAAATATTTTTATCCCGGAACAACTTATTCACGCGGGCGAAGCCGCGAGCAGAAGTCTAGTCAGTTATCATTTCAAAGCATTACCTACGATTTTTTTTATTGTTGAGCTTTTGCTCTTGCTTCTGCCCGAGGCCTCGTGTCGTTTAAGGCTGCCATTGTGTTGATATAATAGCCGACAAACATCTTGAGCACAACGCGTTGTAGATTATTTTGTACGTAAGCGAACTTGCATTTACGTATAAGATGTTTGCCACCTAATATGGTTGCATAGCTCAAGTTTATGAAGTTAAACTGTTTTACAACCACTTTTTATAGGCTGTAAAAGTAACAACTAAAGTAGTATAAGAATGGCCAAAAAAACGTCGCTAAAGTGAAAGACATTAAGGTAATTAGTCAGCAATCGACTCAAAAATATACGTGAAACAGCTATTTTGCAAGTAATTATAAACCTTATAGCAGGTAGCAATAAAGGCAATAGTAGAATCGCACGTACCACTTGGTGTCGATTCATGCTGCCCTTCGAGTTGAACTGCACGCCGCACGTTTTGCATGTGAAAACGCGTTTGCGCGTGTGCGTGTTTAGATGAGTCGCCACGCTTGCAGCCTGCCAAACAGTCATAATCATAATAAATAATTATAGTCATAATCATAATAAATACTTATTGACATAATCATAATAAATAATTATAGTCATAATGATTAACCATAATCATTGTTTCATAGGGGCTATAATGAAGATACATAACAAACAATTTTTTATAAATAAGGATGTAAACGAACGAATCAGCGTTAGTAACAGACCATGTAGCTCATCAAATCAAAATGGATGAGGCGCAATGTGTTCAAACTTCAAACGTTGCGGCGTCTTCCAGTGTTGTCAACGCTCAAACAGAGCAGAGGTTTAATTAAAAATACTTACAGCCAAAGACATGCCGCATATCTCGCAGATGTGCCTCTCGTTCGGTAAGAACGGCGTCCGAGGATGTTCAGTGTGGTGGTGCTTCATACACGCCGCCTGTGTTGGGAATGTTTTACCACACTGGGAACGAAATATAAGACTATTTTGTGAATGTTATAGACGGTATATCACCAATTTTTGTTAGATTTTGTAAATTATAGCCATAGGTCTGGCAAATTAGGGAGGATTTTTAGATCGGAAAATATATTTGTAGATTTTGAAATTTAAGTATTACGGACTTTATCGCAGTTTTTTATTTTATCTTTCTCCCGACGTTTTGAAGGCAGCACTCCGTGGTCTCGTGGCGGACTGAGGTGTTGGTGCTCCGAAAAGATAATGTTACAAATCTACTTTCAACGTCTAACATTCGCGTAAACGTAAGAAATTTTATTTGAAGATTATTCAAAAATGACATTTCGAAAATGATTTTTCTTATTTTTTAAAATAGCCCCCATTTTTATTAATAGATGATGAAATTAATACATGATTAGAAATTGATTTTTTATTCATATGGCAAAAAAAAATGCCCAAACACACTTAATACTTTTCGAATCTTGAGTTTTATCTTATATCTTTAAACGAGCAGTTCTTGTATCCACCACACCAGCCCTGTATTATATACTGCCCACTGCTGAGCACGGGCCTCCTCTACAACTAAGAGGGTTAATGCCTTAGTCCACCACGCTGGCCTAGTGCGGGTTGGCGGACTTCACACACCTTTGAAATTCAGAGAACTTCTCAGGTATGCAGGTTTCCTAACGATGTTTTCCTTCACCGTTAAAGCGAGCGATAATTCACAAACAATACACACATAACTTTTTAGAAAAGTCAGACGTGTGTGCCCTTGGGTTTTGAACCTGCGGACATTCGTCTCGGCAGTCCGTTCCACTCCCAACTAGGCTATCGCCGCTAAGTTCTTGTATATATATATATTCGACCGCGCCAAATGGAGACGGCGGCGTTCAGTATTAACCGATCCAGAGGACGACATCACTCTGGCCATCCGCCGTAAGAACGAGTTCTTGAAACTCATACACTGCACAAGACCGCAGTTCCGTCCTCGCCGCGTTCCCCGTCGCCCCCCCCCGACCCCCTTAACAGTTCCGGCCCGCGTGCCGACGAAAGCAATGGATAGGATTAGGTTAAACACCAATCTTCCCCACTAATCGCTGATGTCTCATCCTCTCCCAGTGACCGTCCTGAGCCGAGGTCCGTAACCCGTTAGTGGGTTGCCTTCAGCATGGTCACTTAAATTAAAGGGTTGCGAGCGCCTAAAGCGCTCACCCTAAAGTCCAGTGTGGCCAGAATAGCCGACTCGCGTCAGGCTACCGGCAGTTAGGTCCGCGACAAAAAAAAAAGAAGATAATTCGAGTCAGTTACAGGCTATGCAATCTTAGTACATTGGTGACGGTAACTTCAGATAGATTATTGTACTAATTTTAGTTGTACGGGAGTGCAATAGAACGTAGACCTAATCTTGATTACTTTCAATTTAGCAGCCTTATAATTTACTGTTTCCATAAAAAGTTTAGAGATGTCGCTACGGTTATGTTATCGCAAGTGTAAATATACTAAATGAGATATACATGCTTACAACAGTATTTTGGGTGCGTTGATGGTCTCTTTAAAATAGCCAAATAATTTTCACGACCGTACTTTGAATTTCTGCTCTTTGGTAGAATTATTTTAAATGAAAACTAAATTGGTAAATAATAAACTCGAGCGATTATAATGACATTTTATAGGTATGCTAATTAATTTTGATTTATATAATTTTATAGTCAAACATGAGCCAAATCGGTTGCAATGTAATAAAAATCGCGAGTTTTAAGTATACTGTAGAAGCTAAACGTAAGATTTTTTTTTACTATCCTGGCAACATTAAAAATGTCATTCTGGTTAACCCGGTCCAAAGTAAAAACTTAAAACGAATTTGCTGTTTATCAGAATTCTCGTTTTGTTGCAGATTGCCACTTCTATATTATCATAATAATCCGTTGAGTTGAGATTTTGTCCTCCGGTTGCTGTGATAACTGCTTCGTATGAGTGTTCTGTGTAGTGAGATATAGACTCGAAGTGTTGTGGCGAGACAGTGACTCTTTTTCTTTTTTCTGTTGATTTATTTGTGAGATAGGACTTTGATTATGTCGATGTAGTGTTTATATTCAATTTATTATTATATTATACTTTTAAATCTATCTTCATCTTTTTAGTTCAATATTTATGATCCAAATATATAATATTATGTGAATGTATCTAGGTCTTGTCAAATAGATGTTTTAATTCACTTCTTTCGTTTTATTTACATTTGCCCTAAATTCAAATTTGAATAATCGGATTTTTATACATTGATACTAGAGTACCCACCTATATATTATAATATCATTATGTAGTGTGATATAATAGGTCTATAAAACGAGTACAGATGGCGCTGTAAATTTGTTACCAATAAAAAGGCCGGAGAGATATCTCTATTTCAGTATATTATAAAGTACTCTGTGGTCAGTTAATCATTGACTTTCGTGCCGGTCGGTCGCTTGGTGATATTTTTTGTGAAATTATTTCTGTAAATTCAGTGGTAAGTACATATTTTTATTTAAATCAAAACCGTTGCAGTTTCTAATAATATAATTTATAAAAAAAAACATTTTACAAAAATAAACAAAATATACCGAGCGAAGGTAATCCAGGTATTATTTTAAAAACGAACCATGCCAGGAATAATGTGTTATCAAATACTTACGTAGCTACAAGTGGTCGGTTTCCGCCGAGGCCTCGGGCCCCTCTTCCTCTCCTTGGAACACGCCAACGCGGGAGTGCCTTCAGCCAGGTCTCTAAAAGGTATATCTATTAACTGTACTTAAAATCTAAAAGGATTACATCAACAAGAAGTAGGGTAGTTCCCTTTGATTGAGTTAGTACAATATTTTATATGAAACGAAAAATAACACAAAAACAAATTCTTCTGTGAAATCAGCATCAAATTGGATGAAAAATAAAGCAGTTATTCATATTTGAAATATTGTTGTGAACAAAAGTGGGGATCTGGTGGGGTTATCGCGCTATCTCTTTCTCACACACGCACCATTATGGCCGGTGCCATTATACTCCGTCCAACCATTTATTTAACTTTTGACATATGCACGTGTTAGAAACAGATAAACGTATATATAAAAAATATATATACTTTCTATAGAATTTATTATTGTATTTGTTCATAATTCATAATAATTTTATAAGACACCAAATTGTAATTAAAATCAAATTAAAATAAATATAACTGGAGCTGTGCAGTAGTTATTAGACCATAGATTTATAACATGTCTCTTATGTGTATAAAATTCAATCTGCTGTCTATACTAATCTATAATATCATAAAGAAGAAAGATTATATTTTTTGTTTGTAATGAATAAACTCAAAAACTACTGGACCGATTTTAAAACCTCTTCCATCAATATAAAGCTATATTACCAGCGAGTAATATAGTCTGTAATAATACAATAGTACACTATTAATAATATTATTAAACGCCCCAAAGGAATTCCAGTGATAACCACGATGATAATAACGACATTGTACGGACTACCTAATTTGGACGCTATATCCGATAGTCGATATAAACGGTACTCTTTTTCCATACTTGTATTTGCCGGGACCTTGCCTTTAAGTCGTTATGCTATAACCGGTATAAAAACAGGGTGATATAGTGTTTAGGATGCGATTCCACCACAGATTGAGGTAGCTAAGCTGATGCGTAGTGAAGATCGACATTTCGCTGGCTCACTATTACAAGGTTCTATGCTATATTTTTGCAAATACTGAATTATATAATACTAGCTGTTGCCCGCGGCTCCGCCCGCGTGAATGAGTTTTCCCGGTATAAAAGTCCCGCTTTATATTTTCCCGATATAAAAAGTATACATAATCTACCCGTGTGCCAAATTTCATCGAAATCGAAAAGTTATTAAATTACTAAAATGGCTATTAAAAAATAGGGGTTGATCGCAGAGGGTTGAAAATTTAGGGTTGTATGTATTTTTTAATGCCCTATTACAGAAAAATAAAAACAAAAAAATTTGTCCAAAAATTAAAAAAAAATGTTAAGGGTGAACAACGCTTATCACTTAGGGGGATGAAAAATAGATAACAACCTATTCTCAGACCTACCAAGTGTGAATATAAAATTTCACCAAAATCGGTTCAACCGTTTCGGAGGAGTACGGGAACGAACATTGTGACACGAGAATTTTATATAATACTAGCTGACCCGGCAAACGTTGTTTTGCCATATAAGATCTTTTTAGATATTATTTTAGTAGAAAAAAATGAATAATTGATCAGTTACCGACCGGGGTTAAAAGTTATTAGCCCGTCAACGCCCGCGTATATATAGCTATAAGCTAATCTATACTTAATAGCTTTGCCCGCGGCTCCGCCCGCGTGAATGAGTTTTCCCGGTATAAAAGTCCCGCTTAAAATGTAGCTTATATGACACGTTCGTAGATTTACCATAGCAGCGCCATCTATTGATTACTTACTCAACCCAGTCGAAAGGTATCGACATCTGTTAGAATCATTCATAGCAGCGCCATCTATTGATTACTTACTCAACCCAGTCGAAAGGTATCGACAGGTTTTGGCGGGAACTTGGTAGTGTCATGAGGTGCTCTTGTTTTTATTCATTATTTTGGTGATACTTAGTGTTATATTGCATAATTATGGTGGTATATTATCCAATATAGTTCTATTAAAGGGCTCAAATGAAGTGAATTGAAATTACTGTGCTAGTCAAGTGTTTGTTTTGTTGCCGCCAAAACTCCTCGATAAAGTCTTGGTAAGGTAGCCACTGCTTTACTTCGACATAGTACTACTACTACTGAGGATAACAAAGAAACAATATTATATAGTATGTAACTTCTAAAAACTTTGACACTGGCAGATGCGCAAACCGCGCCTTGCCAAAGAGAAAAAAAAAAAAATTAAAATTGCGACTATAATTTGAGATTTAAACTATCCTATCTCTCAAGTTGGATCGAACTGCACATGGTGTGCGAATTTTATTATAATCGGTTAAGTGGTTTAGGAGTCCATTGAGCACAAACATTGTGACACGAGATTTATATATATTAAGATTAGATGTATAGTCTATACCAATGTTATAAAGAGGAAAATGTTGTGAGTTTGTAGGTTTGTAGAGGCTAATCTTTGGAACTACTGAACCGATTTGGAAACATTTTTTTTTTATGGCATTGAATGACGAGACGAGCATGCCGTTCGCTTGATGGTAAGAGATACGACCATCCATAAACGATAGCAACACCATCCAGCACCTTGAGTAACAAAGTACTGTGTGGCATTCCACTGCGCTCGTCATCCTGCTCGCGGATAGTAGCGCCACCTATTGGCTAGAAGTGGGACTATCCGAATGTGGAAAGTTCGGGGATGGAATATTCTCGAAAGATCTCGATGTCTCCAGAATGTCCTGGAAACGTGATAACTGTCTTATATTTGCGGGAGAGTTCCCCACTATTATGGATCTTTCGAGAATGTTCCACAAACTACAATGGTACCTGTGGCCGACGGCCACGACCTTGTCACCAAGGCCCAGTATAAAAGACGGCGCGCGGCCGCCGTTGGCATACCCCACTAATCGTTAATGTCTCATCCTCTCCCAGTGACCGTCCTGAGCCTCGGCCTCGGCCCGTAACCCGTTAGTGGGTTGCCCTCAGCATGGTCACCTAAATTAAAGGGTTGCGAGTGCCAAAAGCGCTCACCCTAAAGTCCGGTGTGGCCAGAAAAGCCGACTCTCGTCAGGCTACTGGCCGATAGGCCCGCGATAAAAAAAAAAGCCGTCGGCATTCAGTCTTGTTTACGACGCGATCAAGAGCAAGCGACAAGCGGACTTCGAGCGACTTCGAAGCGAATATCGTGAATTGTGATTTGTGTGTGAACGTGTAGTGAGTGACTATAAGTGTATTTGAATATTGTAGTATCCAGTGCAGTGTTTTCGTTAGTTTACTTGTGATTTTGTGCTAATAAAATCCTAATTGGTCCTTTTATCGCAATACCAGCGTTTTAATTGTTTATACCGAACCCCAGCACGTGACAATATGTTCAGTCTCATAATGTCCTGTAGTTACACTGGCTACAATGTCCTTCAAACCGAAACAGAACAGTGCATGCACACTGCTGCTTGGCGGTAGAAATAGACATTGCGTTGGTACCCTCCCTAGACGGACTCTTACATATGAGAGACCTACCACCAATAAACTTCTTTCTAATAGGTAATTATTTTACTAATATGAAGCTTAATTACTCCTAAGTGCTATAGGCTACTTTTTATCTTGGGAAATATCCCGAAATACTTTTCACGCGGGCGAACTGGTGGGCAAAAGCTAGTATCACATAGTCTATGTCGTGTTCATCAAAAATATTCCCGTTCCCAACATATAATGTCAAATTAACATAGTTTTTTGTAATAGTGAGCCAGCGATTTCCCGGTAGCTTTTTCCATCTGACTTGAGTGGAATTTTATACTCACTCGACCCCCTTGGCGTGCATGGCGGAGTGGAACAGATGTTCGTCGTAAGCTTGCCGCGTATCGAACTTTATATTGCATCGCTCGCAGTACGTGTCGTTCTGCGCGTCACTTTTAGCGCCATCTTGTGTCTGTTTGGGAATACTCTCTGAATAATATTTGTGCTATGGGGCTGACATTATGTGATAAACGTTAACCATGAAATAATTTATAATAAGATTGAATAGCGAATTCAAAGAATACCATACCATACCAGCCCTGTATTATATTATACTGGTCACTGCTGAGCACGGGCCTCCTCTACAACTGAGAGGGTTAAGGGCTTAAGTTATGTAAAACTCGATTTTATGCCCACTTTGAAAATTCTAAATAAGATAACCAGTGGGCTTAGAATGTGCCAAAAAAACACGTCACGTCTCCGTTTCGTCTTATTGGGATTGGTTGACAGACTAACAAGTGACTGACGTATTGGTCTCTCGATCAATCACAAACATCAAAATTAAACGACATCGTTTTACGAGTTGCGTCTTCGTGTCACATTCTAAGTCCACAGAGCATTCTTTGCAAATATATTCAGGAAATAAGTAGTATACCCTTTGGTCTAGTGATTTCTCGTGCGATTTTTTTGTTAAATACAACACCAGCTAAAATCCTCCCAAAGCATGTATTTTATATCGCTCACATTACGATCTCTGTGTTATTTGTTTGATTTTACTATACTATGACTTAATAATTGGTCTATTTTTTTTAAATATTTGTTGTTTCCTTTTTTTGAATATTGTAAAATATATAACAAAATAATTAATTATTTCGCAAATCACCTACTCAAACAACAGTTTTTAGTAATAGACACATTTGCTCCAACGCGCAGCAACGTGTTTTCAGCCACTAATGTCAACGTCATATTATTATCTAGAATGTGTATAATATACATAATATTATGTACTAATAATTATAAAATATTCTAAAATGTTATATACATTTTATTATACATGGAAAATCTAAAATTAAAATTTAAAAATGTTACCCTGTGATTTGAACCTCGTCTAATTTATATTCAATGCCTTAGCCTTCCAAACTAAAGGTTTTTGGGCGCGTGTCGGGAGCGTACATACAGTTCTTCTTTCGCTATTTTTGGCTTGGCGTTGTATGCAAGATCTTGACGAAGGTAATATTAAAATTGAGAAAAGCGGCCGTCATTTTGAATGTCTTTGTTTTAAGGCCGATTGCCCTCAAAATCTATATTGGGCATAACTTAGGTTACCAAAGACTGATCCAATGTCAGAATTGAAATAGTGGCCGCCATTTTGAATTTCTTCATTTTAAGGTCAATTGACCACAAAATCGATACCTGGGTATAACTTTGGTTACCAAAGACTGATCCAATGTCAGAATTGAAAAAAGTGGCTGCCATTTTGAATTTCTTTGTTTTAATGCTCAAGACAAATTGGATCAGTCTTTGGTAACCAAAGTTGTACCCAGATATCGATTTTGAGGTCGATTGGCCTTAAAACAAAGAAATTCAAAATGGCGGCTGCTATTTAAATTTTGACATTGGATCAGTCTTTGGTAATGCAAAGTCGTACCCAGATTCGGTTAACACGTCAGGAGCAGCGAGCTCACCCACACACTCAATCAACACGTCAGGTGCAGCGAGCTCACCCACACACTCAATCAACACGTTAGGAGGAGCGAGCTCACCCACACACTCAATCAACACGTCAGGTGCAGCGAGCTCACCCACACACTCAATCAACACGTCAGGTGCAGCGAGCTCACCCACACACTCAATCAACACGTTAGGAGCAGCGAGCTCACCCACACACTCAATCAACGCGTCAGGTGCAGCGAGCGCACCCACAACTCATCAAGTCAGGCACACCGCCTACTGAGCACTGAGTACTGACCTGTTCAGCCGCTCCCACATGCTTGTTGAGCCGGTGCAGACGCAGCCCGGTGGCGCTGACGAAGGACACGCCGCACGCGCTGCACACGTGCTCGCTGCGGTGCGTGCGCAGGTGTGTGTAGTACGTCGACAGGTGTCTACGGGGAAAGGGACATAATGTAGTACTAGGATTCGACGCAGACCAATACGTTGGTCTGACCAGATCCGCACCGCTCTTGACTCTACAGTTCACAGCGCTCTCCGCACCGCATGTGACAGATACGAATGGAGAAAGCTCGTTCGAGAGAAAATGATACGGAAGGGGAATCGCGAGTCGCGACCCTCAGTACTGAGGAACACGACACAAGAGAGAGGATTCGACCACAGAGTATTTTTTTTATGGCTTTGAATGACTAGACGAGCATGTCGTTCGCCTGATGGTAAGCGATACGACCACCCATAAACAGTAGTAACACTATCCAGCACCTTGAGTTACAAAGTACTGTGTGGCATTGCACTGCGCTCGTCATCCTGAGACATAAGATGTTAAGTCTCATTATGTCCAGTAGTCACAAAGAATGGGAAAAACAAATGATAGAGATGTGGCAGAAATGAAAAAGAAATATAAAAGAATAAAAGAAGAAGTGAAAACATCAGTAAAAAAGAAGAAGGATGAAGCAAAAGATGATTTTGATAGAAGATTATGTGAGGATTTCCAGAGGAACATTAAGTTTTTCTGGAAAACAATCAGAAAAGCCCGAGGAAAATCAGCATCCTCGGAGTTTAGTAGAGTCAGAGATGTGAATGGGAATTTAGTGAATGGAAGATTCGCATTAAAAAGATGGAAAGAATATTTTGAAAGTTTGTTTGAAAATGAAGATACACAGGATTTAGATGTGATGGTCGAAAGGGAAGAAAAAGAGGATAAAATAGGCATGAATGAAATTGCGAGAGCTTTAAACAGCATGAAGATGGGTAAGGCAGCCGGGTATGATAGGGTGTCTGTCGAAATGCTAAAGGCTGGACAGGGCGTCGTGGCAAGTCTGTTGTGCCGCCTCTTGAATTTGTGCTGGAACAGAGGTGTGGTACCGAAAGATTGGTGCCGCGCCGTTATTGTTCCACTATACAAAGGAAAGGGGTCGCAGCAAGACTGTCAAAGCTACCGAGGCATTAGCCTTCTTAGCGTTGTCGGCAAACTATATGCAAAAGTTCTGATCGAAAGGATTATAAAAGAGACCTGTGATAAAGTATGGGATATGCAAGCCGGATTCCGAAAGGGTATGGGATGCACGGACCAGGTCTTTTCCCTGCGAAGCGTCGTGGAGAAGTATTTGTCTAAAGGGCAAAAAGTTTTCTGCGCTTTCGTAGATTTGGAAAAGGCCTATGATAGAGTGATAAGGAATGAACTGTGGTCAGCTTTGTCCATGTTTGGGGTGGATAGTAGCCTGATTAGAGCACTGAAGTCTCTTTATGAGAACTCTAGTGCTTGTGTCAGGATAAATGGAGCCTACACTGATTGGTTTCGCATTAATAAGGGTATGAGACAGGGATGTGTAGCGTCTCCGTGGCTGTTCAACCTATTCATGGATGGCTGTCTAAAGGATATAAAAGAGAGTGCGTATGGGCTGAGAATGAATGGTTTGTCACTCAACTGTCTACTCTATGCTGATGATCAAGTAATTCTTGCGTCATCGGCGGAGGAGTTACAGAAGTTAGTGACAATTATGGATGATGCTTTTGAGAGAAAAGGCATGAAGATGAATGTTAGTAAAACGAAAGTTATGGTGTTTGAAAGGGACGATAGCATGACAGAATGTAATATTTTTATAGGTAACGACAGGGTACAGCAAGTAAGTGATTTTGTATATTTGGGATGTGTTTTCACAAGTGATGGTAGGTATGACAGTGATATTGAGAGACGAGTGAGTGCAGGTAATCGGGTGAATGGAGCGTTGCACGCCTTTATGGGTAGCCGGAAGGTGTCCAAAAAGGCACGACTGGCTGTCTATAGAGGAGTGTTATTACCAACTCTGATGTATGGTAGTGAAAGCTGGGTATGGCAGAAAAAGCACGAAAGTAAGATTAAAGCAGTGGAAATGAGAGCGTTAAGAAGTATGTGTGGGGTGATAGAGTGCGGAATACTATGGTGATGGACATGTGTGGAGTGACAGAGGATGTAGTGACCAAAATTGAGAAGGGTATGCTAAGGTGGTTTGGGCATTTGGAAAGGATTGATGATAGGAGAATGACAAAGAGGATATACAAGGCGAGTGTGGATGGAAGGGCCGGCAGGGGTCGACCGCACCGAACTTTCGAATGTCAGATATCTGACATTCTAAGTAAGGGCCAGGTCAAAAGTACCCTAAACCGGCGGGAATGCATGAAAAGATTGATGAAGGTAGAAGAAGCGAAAGTGGTGTGCCAGAATCGAGCAAAGTGGCAAGCCATGGTCTCTGCCTACCCCTATGGGATAGAGGCGTGATACTATGTATGTATGTTACACTGGCTACAAGGTCCTGCAAATCGAGCACAACAGTGCATGCACACTGCTGCTTGGCGGTAGAAATAGACATTTCGGTGGTACCCAGGCCACCCAGACGGACTCCATAATATGAGAGACCTATCACCAGTTAGGATTCGGCCACAGTGTAATAATATTATGTTTAAAACAGATTTCAATAGAACAAAGACATAATAGAAAAATAAGTGGGTAGTAATAGCACTCCAACAGCATCCTTATTTGGAGCACAGATAAGGATGTGATCAGTGTGGTACCGCAAAATACAGCAAAAGTGTATTGTGTTGTTTTTCTTTTGTTTTTCTAGTTTCTTGAACTAGAAAAATAGGGAGCGTGCACGAACTATAGGGGGCAGCACAAAATCGACACAAGAGCCACAGGTGGATAAAAAAAGAAACAAGAACTAGCACAATAATTTGTTTATATATTGTTTTAATATGACAAAAATGATAAAATGTGTGTTCCAGCCGAATGTTATTTACACCCAGCGGGTCCAGAATATGCTTTTTTAGATGGGAGCTAGTTATTTAAGCAAAATTAGGAGGCTATGTTCCCTTAATTACAGATTTTTTTGTATTGAATATTATCTTCAAAACATATTCATTTTTATAAATTACTTAACGTAACATTTCTAAATGCTTTTGGAACTCATAATTATGTATGTTTTATACAGCTTTTATTATTTTTGACGATTTTCACATAACCAGGGAATGTAAGTACTTACCTAAGTACTTACATTCCATGGTACTATTCTTGGGAACGTTATATAATTTCACACCATTTGATTTGTTTATTTTTATGTTTTGGAGCATCGAGATACACAGCGATACATTATCAACAAATTAAATGTTATTTTTCATCCTTTTAATGAATATTGTACGTCAACGCCAAGTATCGATGGGCTGAAAATGAATCAGATTGCGCCACTAGATGGCAGTGCTTACGACGTGCACGTTCCCTACAAATGCCTATTACAAGTGCAGTGCTATGTAATGGATGAAATTGGCATTACTTATCCGCAGATACCTGCTTGTCTCAAAAACTATATTATTATTAGCTGACCCGGCAAACGTTGTTTTGCCATATAAGTTCTTTTTAGAGATTATTTTAGTAGAAAAAATGAATAAATTATTGTAAGTACGTGAGGAGGTAGTGTAAGAGTGGAAGAAGCATGGAGCGCTGTAATTCGGTCTCATCCCTACTTCAAGCTGTTTACTGAATGAGAAGTGACACCGGCAGACGCCTTGCGGGAATAACTAATCAGAGATAATGGATCAGTTACCGACCGGGGTAAAAAGTTATTAATTTACTAATATCGCTATTAAAAAATAGAGAATGATGGAAGAAGGTAGAAAATTTAGGGTTGTAAGAGATGCCACATCATAAAAAAAAACTGTCCGAAAAATAAAAATATTTTTTTTGTGTGGGCCACCTTTATCGCTTAGGGGGATGAAAAATAGATAACAACCTGTTCTCAGACCTACCAAGTGTGAATATAAAATTTCATCAAAATCGGTTCAGCCGTTTCGTAGGTATGGTAACAAACACTGTGACACGATTTTTTTATATACAGGGTTATTTTGACATTGAGTTAATAAATGAAACCACATACTGGTCTTTGCCTCTGCTAACATTATGCCAAAAATCATCCATGAGAAACGAATATTTTCACCATAAATCTCAATTTTACTTTCCTGACTTTTTTATCAGTTTGTAGTTGAGTGCGAATATGGCGTGTGCGTAAGTGTTTTTCTGACTGAAAGTGTAATGTTGCCGCTGCGACAAATCCTCTGAGCAGTAGTAGTTGCATTAGGTCGTGTAAACTTAAAGTTACTTTTTATTGATATTTATTTTGTTCGAAATTTACACATTTTTTTTATTTTTTTATTACACTTTGTACACATGGTATACAGGCGGACTTAATGCCATGGGCATTCTCTCCCAGTCAACCTTAGGGTGGTGTAGAGAGGGACGGAGGCAGGTGCAAATACTAATAATAATAATAATGATAAACATATAAAGTAAAGGTAATAATAAAACAAATGTAAGAAATAAATAGATAACATACTAAGTTCAAAACTATAGACTCACATATATAAAGATATATATAAACAATTTTATATATATATATAAGTATACATAAATATATAAATACACTAATAAGCTAACGAGGAGAAACTGCTACTTCAGCCAGCAATAATTGCCGAACTTTCATTTTAAAAGCCAGCCGTGTTGAGGACGACCTGATTTCAGGCGGGAGTGCGTTCCAAAGAAGGGAGGATTGGATAGCGAATAGCGATATTTTATATCTATGGTTAAAATAACTCAATGTAAAGTGTTATTTTCGACGATATATGTATGTGGTTTCATTTAGTAACGCAATGTCAAAATGTCCCTGTATATAGAAGATAGATTTATTATATTATGAAGCTACTAAAATCTACTCACGTGAATTCCTTGCCACAGTGCTCGCATTTCCGTATAACACCATTGTGATAGTCATCGTGGAAAACGGCTGAATTTCTGAAAATGACTTAACTCTTCAAAATCGGAGATAAAGCAGTTTTATGTTAATATTTATTGTAAATAACGTTGCTTTTAGAAAATCAATAAGGTCATTTAACGTTAGATGCAATATCGCTCAGCTGTTAATGACATTTTTTTTATATGGGTACGGCAAAGTGACCCCACCTGATGGTAATTTATTTTTTATTTTTATGGCATTGAATGACGAGACGAGCATGCCGTTTGCCTGATAGTAAGCGATACGACCACCCATAGACAGTAGCAAACACCATCCAGCACCTTGAGTTACAAAGTACTATGTGGCATTCCACTGCGCTCGTCATCCTGAGACATAAGATGTTAAGTCTCATTATGTCCTGTAGTTATACTGGCTACAATGTCCTTCAAACCGAAACACAACAGTGCATGCACACTGCTGCTTGGCGGTAGAAATAGACATTGCGGTGGTACCCACCAAGACGGACTCTTACCTATGACTCATATGCGAGATCTACCACCAGTAAAAAGTAAGTGTAAGTAAGTAAGTGGAGAGGTCCAGATAAAGTGCCGACTGAAAAGAATCATCCCTCGCCAGTCTAGACAAGTATGATGTTTGAAACTGCATACACACAAACCTACTATAACTTTGATGTTACGCATATGCATACTCACGCCTTTTATCCCCGAAGGGGTAGGCAGAGGCGCAACCTACTAGTTAAGTGGGTGTACTCACCCACTTCTCGCCGTGCTTATTCCGTCCCATGATGTGTTAGGGACGAGCCTATCGCCATATCGGGCACAAATTCCAGACTCCGGGCTGATACTGAATAGAAAAATTCAATATCACTATGCCCGACCCGGGATCGAACCCGAGACCTCAGCATTGCAGTCGTACCGTAACACAACTACGCCACCGAGGCAGTGTTTGAGGTTACGCGTAGATTATTTAAAAAAAAAATGCTCACTCCAAATTAAATACAAGGTTGCAGCGTAGGCATTTGTATATTATATAATGTCGCGGCATATGACTAGTTAAGATGTTTTTCCATTTGAACCGCATGCGACAGAAACGGCACTCGATTGGACCTACAGTCTGAAATTAAGAATTAGTTATAGTCTGCCTAGTATAAATCTACGACCTTATAAACCTGTTTTAGTTATAGAATTATTTATCTTATTCCTTCAAACTCAATTCAAAATTCGTTCAAATTCGTTCGTTATGTACAGTTTTTTAGATTATTGACCAGTTGATGCGTGATTTTGTATAATATATTTATACTGTCTGTTTATAAGTAAAATACATAATTTTTAGGGTTCCGGACCTCAAAATGAAAAAGAAACCCTTATAGGATCACTTTGTTGTCTGTCAGTCTTTCTCTGTCAAGACACTTTTTCTCAGGAACGCGTGGAGACATCAAGTTGAAATTTATCAATTCTAGTTGATACTTTTTGAAGTTATACTTCTTTTGGCGCGTTAGGGAAAAATTATGAGAGTAAATATTTACGATGCGCGCGCACACCGTCCCGAAAAACCGACACCCTAAAGTTAGCTAAAGTCAACATTTTAGTTTTGAATTTTGAACGTAGAATAAGGCGAAAGATATTGATATTTTACGTCTTTTGGCGCGTTATTTAAAAAGATTTTTATCTTGTTACGCCAAAGAAGTATAACTTCTAACGCGGGTACATAAGTACACACATACTTTTTTTAAATACTACATTTTGTCGCATGGCAACTTTATTATAATTCATAATAATATTTATTTTTAAGGTATATTCATACTTAATATTTAGCAAAACATTACACTAACCTCAACATGCCTCAACTTTATGTGTCTATCCAGCATATCCTGCTTCGAGAAACCTTTGAAACAATCAGTACACTTATACGGAGCCTTAAGATACTTCGGGTCCTCACCCCTCGCCTTGAAATCCCTTGCAGCTTCCTCTTCAGTCAAATATATCTTCAACCAGTGATTTGAATCCAGAGATGTCCCTCTTCTCGATTTACTGCGTTTATTTGTGTTTTCTTCACTTTCTCTATTCTTCTTTTTCTTTTCTTTCTTTGTAACTATCTGCTTATTTAAAAGTATGTTATTATTCGATTTCTTATCAACATTCACTTTCTTTATATCTATGAGAGCTTTTTCATCGTCCGAAGACATTCTATCGTAATCTATTTTGGTTTCTATTATGTTTTTATCATTTTCCTTCTTACTTAAGTTTGTAAGTGTTTCATCATCAGATGATATCTTATCATCAACAGCTACCTTCACATCATCTGTAATTACTTTATCTATATCAAGGTCCTTGGTTTCAACAATTTCTTTGTCATCATAATCATCTCTAAACGAACACTCGCTTTGTAGATCTATCTCTATGTTTTCTGTAGGTGGTAATACTGGCTGTTGTGTTTCAACTTCATGCTTTTGCTTGTGTTTGTAAATGCGCGTTCGCACTCTTTTGCTTACGGTTATTATGTCTATATGAGACTTCAGATTGTGACTTTGTCTGTCTATTGTATTAAGAGATTCGTAAGTTATCTGCAAAGTAAGTTGGTTTTTAAAGCCTCATTTAGGCATTGGCTTTGCTGCGCCTCTGTCATTGCTAGTCCATGGGCACTGTTGGGTGGGTCAAAAAACTTTTTTTTGTAATTTTCTGTTCTAATACCGATAATATGGTGTCGCTGGGACTGGTATGGCGTGTGTAAAATATTTTTGTAATTGCTATAGTATATCTGCCTCCGGATCAGGTTCGAATTTTGCAATTTTTATTATATTTGCTGGTTTATTAAAATAATAATAAATATGCAGCATTTATACATTAAAAACTGCTTATATTTATATTAGAATGAGGTCTACTTTTACACCGATACGGAAAACCTTAAAAAAACCCTTGTTAGATGTAAATTTTTCATTAATTATTACTTATAGCAAAGTAATTTTTTTAGTTGTTTAGTTGCGTTACATTTAGCTAGAACAAAGTTGTGTTACTTTTATTTATTTTATTGTATTCGAAAAGCTTTTGAATGTTCTGTATTTGGTATAACAAGTGACTTGAAAGATTATAATATGCCTCTGACTTACGTGAAGATATTAGATGTAATGAGTGCTAAGAATGGTTGAAAATTTAAATTAAATAAGCCAAAATGGGATGAAGGAAACAAATTTTCTAGAAGTTGCTATTATTATCATCCTAAAATAAAAAATATAATGAAAGAAAACATCACTACCAAAGTTTTCACATGTAATACTGCAGCAAATACTTAAAACTTATCAACTCAAATTCTAAAATATTTCCAGCAAAGATTTATTTGATATTTTTTCTTACAAGTGCTCAGATTTCGATAATACAACGCAACAGTTACAAAACCTATCCTGAAAATCTACCGGTTGCAAAAGGATATCAGACTCTAAAAAAATTTATAAAAGAATTGGTTTTGCATGGTTTTTGAGTGAAAATGGTAAAAAATCTAAAAAATATTAGGCTGTTTCAGGTTCCGAAGTAAACCAAGGATGCAACAGTTTATTGCGAACTTATAAACTGACAGAATCATGTTATAGAACCACCTCTCCTAAAGCAAATCTTGTCCGAAGAGCTGAAATCTCTCATTGTTTGATGAGGGGACAAATTGATTTTTTGCGTTTTTTGCCTTAGAGAGTTTAGTGAAAACTGTTAAGAAAATTTTAGGTAGTTTGTGCACAAAATCAGGATGATAGGGGTTCATCAAGGCTTAGATCGAGTCTCGTAACCTTATGCCAAACTTTTGAGAGTAAAAACGATTTTTGCGTAAAACAGAGTCACTCCATAACTAAGGAAAACCTATCCACTTATGCCTATATAACTTTATAACTAATTAAAATACATTTTGCTTATTTTTTTTAGTAATTACATCCAACTTTAATTGAAATAATAAACAGTTATAAAAAATTATCACAATTCAGAAACAGATTATTTTTTATTTTTCAAAATTTCAAGTTATATCCGGGGAGGCCGAAAATAATATCCTATTGCCATATATTTTTTTTTGAGATAGTTTATATAACCACATGACACGTTTTTATTGCTATTACAAGTCAATAAAATAACATTTTTTTTTCTCCATACTAAAGTGACCCACCCTAAAGGGCAGCAGATGCTGGTTATCATCAGACTGAATATTTGCTAACTTGACTACTTAGTCAATAAAAAAATAATACAATCTTACCGCCCCTTTCCAAAGTATATTATTAAGGATCTTCTGACCGTTATAGCATTTCTCCTTAAACTTGTGGAATTTGTGAAGTAATGCCGCACATTCATAGCAAAATCTTTTGGGAAGGCTGTCCTTTTCCCTTAACTGTAAAGGTTTTATTATAGTTAAAAGTAATATAAGTAACACTATTTTTTTTGTTAAGTTTGCTTATAAATTATTATTATATCTGTCTTGTATACTTAGGCTAGAGAGACATTACTTGGTCAGGATGTGCTTTGATTAATTATATACCTAGATAGAGTGACGCGCTACCATGGAACTAAAACAAACAGGCCAACTTTTCTTAAGCTAGTATGCGTGACAGCTGTGTCATACGCTATCGCTGCATCATTCTGCGTATCCTTGTGTGCGTGCACAATGATACCAGTTATTACATGGTTTCTATTAAAACAGGGAGATAATTATATCCATGAAAAACAACAAAAAATAATTCACTCATTTAGTGGGCAACAGTTGGCCTCTATTTTTTTCGACGCGTTTGAAACATTCAGTGTCTATCTAGGTATATAATTAATCAAAGAGGATATGTTTGTTTCTAAAACAATAGGCTTCCCATTTATACTATGGATGAATTACCTACAGTATAATATGTCAACAATTTTCAAAAGTCTTTCAGTTTCAGATGTAATTACTTCAGGATTTTAGAGCTAGTTATTTCTGACTGAATTTCACTATGCATTATATAGTTAAATCAACATTAATGACATGTATTTGGCTGAGCTACAAAGACAAAAAATAAAATTTTAAACATAGTCATTAACCAGCGACCATATAGCCTCATATAGTCTCTGCCATTAACAGTGCTTATGTGAAGAATAAAAACTTGATAAAGGTCGCAGGAACACGCTGGATGCGGGCCGCTTTTGACAGGTCCGTCTGGAAATCTTTGGGGGAGGCCTATGTTCAGCAGTGGACGTCATGTGGCTGATGATGATGATTATGTGAAGAATAAAATGTAGTATTCATAGCAACTGGTGGTAGGTCTCTCATTATGTAAGAGGCCGTCTGGGTGGGTACCACCGCAATGTCTATTTCTACCGCCAAGCAACAGTGTGCATGCACTGTTGTGTTTCGGTTTGAAGGACATTGTAGCCAGTATAACTACTGGACATATTGAGACTTAACATCTTATGTCTCAGGATGACTAGCGCAGTGGAATGCCACACAGTACTTTGTAAATCAAGGTGCTGGATGGTGTTGCTACTGTTTATGGGTGGTCGTATCGCTTACCATCAGGCGAACGGCATGCTCGTCTCGTCATTCAGTGCAATAAAAAAAAAAAAATCATTACGACATACTTTCAAATTTATTCAAGATATTATAACATATAAAGCCAACAGTTTATCCTAAATATTCGCGGGTTGTATCACATCATAGATCATCTATACTAATACTAATAGTATAAAGAGGAAAGATTTGTATGTTTGTAACGAATAAACTCAAAAACTACTGAAAGGATTTCGATGAAATTTGGCACACGGGTAGATCATGTCCTGGATTAACACATAGGCTACTTTTTATCCCGGGAAAATATTTTTATCCCGGAAAAACTTTTTGACGCGGGCGAAGCCGCGAGCAGAAGTCTAGTAACAAATAATTTTATTAAACCAACTCACTTTCATAGCCGTAACTTGCTCGTAATAATTCTTCAGTTGATACTCATCGTATTTGTACATTTTGCCGCCCGTTCGCAAACATATTCGACATATATTCAGATTGGACATCTTATCAAACTTATTTTACGTTAAATATATAAAACTTGGAGGTAAAACTTGACTTATTTTAGTAAAATTGTATGACCATTCACCATTTAATTAGTAATTAATTATCAGACACAAATATATATAATTATTCGACAGGCAGTGTCGCCAACATTTCGAATTTGAACCCCCTAATTGCCCCTAAAGGCAACTCAAAAAATCCCTAAATCCCCCTAATCCCATGCGCAAAAATGCTGCTGACCGGTAGAGTATAGTGTTAATATTCAAACATTTATATATGCATTTTCATAGGAAAATATTATACGCAGATATTATTTTATTTTCATTTAACGTTATGTTAAAACTCCTAAAAAACCCAAAACTCCCCTCCCCCCTAAAAACCCCCCTAGACAAGTTTTTTCCCCCTAAATTTGGGGGCAAAACTCCTAAGTTGGCGACACTGTCAAGAGGTGTTGTGACTTCTGAGCAAAGAGAATTACTACTGAAACTTCTGAGTAAAGAATAGGCATGTGCGTATTTACGCGACCAGGTTTTTACACCAGGTATATACTTGCAAGTACGGCAAACAGGTGCCGACCCGAAATACTTGAAGTATTTTACTTAGCTACTCTCTCGCGAGACGAACGAGTCACGTGACCTCGCCTCGGCCCGCCGCCGCGCCGCGCTCAGGCGTCGTCGTCTGCAAATGCAATTATGCTTCTTATTTCAACAAACCCAGTGTACAATTTCCTATGCACGTATTGAAGTGTTAAAAGTATTTTATTTGTTAACGCGATTGTGCTCCTTATTTTTACCGAAACATGGGTCAATATCCTATGCAGTAAAGTATTTCGATTTTCGAATATCCAAGTGCTACAAGTACTTTATTTATAAATGCGATTGTGCTCTTTATGAATATTGAAACACGGATCAATTTCCTATACAGAAAGAAAATACCTAGTATTTGTAGAATCAAAGTATTAGAAGTTTTTATTTGTGAACGCGATTGTGTTCCTTATGTGTATCGAAACACGGATTAATTTCCTGTGCAGAAAGAAAATACTTGGAATTATTTCGAACCCTGGTTTTTGGCGATGGTTTTTTTAGGCGGAAGTACTTGTAAGCCCTGGTTCCCGATTTTCTACGACCCATGCCTAGTTGTGAGTTGTCATGTAATTTTGACTTTTGTATACATTGTATTGCTATGTTTGTATTTGGAATGTTTATGTTTCTCGTTCTTATCTATGGTATTAGAAAGAGATATCTACAGTAAATGGATAAAGATATTGGATAAACTGTTCTAGGAACAAGAACGCTACATAAATGTACTGTTTTGTTGATGTTCCAGGTTTAGACTTTAGAGCAAAGGAATGATACATCCTACAGCCTCTACTACATTTTGTCATAACAGGATATTTTTGTCTGTTTTTCTCTTGTATAGAAATATGCATAGAAACAATGATTTATAATTATGAAATATCAGCATAGAAATTGTAATACTTACTGTCTTCAATCTATGCGCAATAAAAGACTAATTTTATAACATCGAAGTTATTGTTGATGGTAATAATGATTGGATTAGGTCATTGTTTTTGCAACACAATATAGTCTAAATAATAAAAAGAAATGCAATCATTATTTTATTTTTTTCATTCACACATTAACACCACAAACAGCTAAGTACTTAGGTATTAACTGCCATCTATCAGTCTTAATATTCTCATCCGACTCGATCCCATTTCGATACTCGGACTTAGGAATTTCTTCAGGATGCGACTTTTTTTCTTCTATTTCTGTAAAATACTATATATGTACTATATATACGACTGCCTCGGTGGCGTAGTTGTATTACGGTACGATTGCAATGCTGAGGTCTCGGGTTCGATCCCTGGGTCCGGCAAAGTGATATTGGATTTTTCTAATCAGTTATCAGTATCACCTCGGAGTATGGAATTTGTGCCCGATATGGCGATAGGCTCGCCCCCTATCACATCATGGGACGTGTGTTGTGTGTGTGTGTGTTTGTGTGTGTTCTGTAAAATAAATTTTAACTGTAACATAGCATTAGTTTCTATCATAATAGTTGTTGTATTGCGTACGCGTTACGAGTACGATTTGCGCGCCGAGGTCCTGGGTTCGAATCCTGGGTCGGGCCAAAAACATTGTGACTGGGTTTTTCCATCTTAAAAATTACTTAGTCGCAGCTCGGAGTCAGGAAGTTGGCGGTGTGATACCCCCGTGCCTCGGAAAGCACGTAAAGCCGTTGGTCCTGCGCCTGATCTCCCTCCGGTCATGTCGGATTGCCGTCTCACCGGACTGTAAGAGTGAAGGAGCAGTGAGTGCACTTGTGTATTGCGCACACACTTGTGCACTATAATATCTCCTGCGTACCTGGCTGATCTCCGTTGAGATTGGCCGCCTTGGCCGGAATCGGCTAGGAAGGGATTATTATTATTATTCTATCATAAATTATCAACACTAAAATTGAGGCGCCTTTTTCCACCTTTATATAGGAAGAAGAAATTGGTTTAATTTTGTACCTAACCTACAATCCACTTACTATAGGCCACTGAAGGATTCAGAAAATAAAAAAAAAACGAGTGTGCTTTAGACCACACCACTGAAGTAAAACTTCTTTAGCTCCATCTATATGTGTGTGCGTATATATATATATATATATATGTATAATAAGGTTCGTTGGGGTAAAATCGGACACTTTTTTAAGGTGTTAAACAGTGTTTGTGAATAATTTTTTTACACGAATTCTATAGACAATATCATAATAAATCTTTGATTTGTTTATGTATTATTAAACATAGTAAACGATGTATATTTTTATTTTTTTAAAATAATAACTGTTAATGTTCTACGAGGCTTTGAAAGGCTACCATACTTTTATAAATGTGCGGGAAACATAGGGCCTTCACAGGTATAGTTCGGAGTACCTTCTAAAACCTTAATTCTTAAGGGGATTCTAAAATCAATAGAAGGAGTACATTCCGAGCGTTGACGTTATTGATACAAATTCGAAATATTAAATAGATACCTTAAAATATTTTTGGTAGCAAAGTTTGTTTGCTAAATAGTTCTAAGCATCCGATCTTACCCCTCACAAGCAAAATTGCATACATTTTGGTTCCAAATTGGTGTCAATGAGGTGTATAGTCCGTTCTTTAACGGGTTAAGATAGGATCTCAGCAACCAGACGTGTTACGACAAGTTTTAATAAACATATCAGCAACCAGACGTGTTACGACAAGTTTTAATAAACATATCAGCAACCAGACGTGTTACGACAAGTTTTAATAAACAAACCCCAAGTTTATTTACCGTATAGTACCACATAGTTTGAAAATCTATTAAAATTCAGATAAAACTCTTTGTAGCGGTGGCGCGCGCATGCCGTAACAGCCGCGCGGATCCCTATTTTCAACGTCAAATTAAAATTATAAATAATAGAGGTAGAGTTCCGGGAGTTCGGACTTTTTTTATCGGAAATTTCTTCCTCCTTAACGGTTTTTTTTTTAAATTCCTTAAATGTTAATATTTTTCGAGTTATTAACGAAAAACTGAATATCATTTTTTTTTTATCTTATTTTGTTAGCAATTTTTACCTGCACCAAAATCTTTCAAAAACATTATTTTAGAGCTGATTCCTAATCCAATGAGCTGTCGCTCATATTTTTAGGACCTTTATCTCTATTTTTCACGTTTTTGAACTTGTTGACTAGACTAATTAAGGACATGGCACGTCCCGCCTAGACAAACATGAAAATATTTATTGTACGATAACCCCTCAATAAAATAGAATGATATTTTATGTGAAAGTCCGTTATTCCATCTCGTTTGTGTTAATTTTTTTTTATAAAAAATTATATTATGAGGTCTCCCATACACAGATGGGCATTGTTCTTTGCACTTATGAGTTTTATTTAAGTCCTTAATTTTGTTTTGACAATCTATTAAGATCCAATGGGAAAATGTTTAGCGTGCCTGTCGTATTAGATCTATTACAATTGATAGATCGAGATTATTTTAAATAATTAATTGTGTTTGTGTTAGTTAATAATTATTACTGTATAATAATCAAATAAGTTTTATAAACGAGAGTAACAGTGCTAGGTGTTGTGTAGGCTCTGAAGACGTTTATTTTGGTTACAATGTATTTTGTAAAGAGAAATGGGTAGGTAAAATACCTTTTTAATTATTTGTTTACATTTAGTTAAATGCCTAAACCGATGGAGTATAGAATGTGGCAAAACGAACACGACACGAACGACCGTGCCGTCTGATTGTGATTGGTCGAGATACCAACGCGTCAGTCACGTGTCCGTCTCTCGACCAATCACAATCAAACGACACGGACATTCGTGTTGCGGTTTATGTCACACTAGGTGTTGCTTGCGGCTTCGCCCGCGTGACAACCGTATCCCGCTACAAAAGTCCCTAAAACACAGTACGACGCCAGCGCCATCTATTCAAAACAGCCATTATTTCCGACCACCACACCACCACATCAGCCCTGTATTAGATACTGCCCACTGCTGAGCACGAGCCTCCTCTACAACTGAGAGGGTTTTTAGGCCTTAGTCCATTAATTCCCATGAGAGCAAAATTACCAGAATGAAAAGTAGTATGTGTTAATCGAGGACATGATCTACCCTTGTGTCAAATTTCATACAAATCCGTATAGTTTTTCTGCATTTGCTTACTTTTAACAAACATCGAAACATTTTCACAAACTTCTTATTTATATTAGTAAGATTTCAAGGAGGCTGGGCCTTTTTTATAAATGACAATCTACATGCTGGCAAATCAATTGGATGCACATTAGCTTTATCCAACATTTCTTGCCAATACTAACGGCGGATTTCCATAAAAGATTCTAAACTTGGAAATAAACCAATAAAATATAGTAATGTTATAAGCATATAATAATTTATTCTGATTGATCTATTTTTCATCAATAGAACACTGACAACTTTTTAGTATCTAAGGTAGTTATACAGTATTTTGTACAGCTGCGTTCATAGTAAATTTAATTCAGCGCCATCTATCGAGCGTGAGGGATTCCGACTCGCCCTCTGCCCGGAAATCTTCGGCTAGCGTCACCTCGTCTGTCTTTTTTCTTCTGTTTCTGTAAGAAAGCGTTACTAATAATATTTGTTTAGGAATAAAGTATTAATTGTATTATCATCTTTTTTATCCATTGCAATATAATTCAGCACGCATAACTGTGCCGACAGTTTTTAGACTTCTTTGCACTTACCATCAGGTGCAGTGGGGCATCAAAAAATTACAGGCTCTTTGACCTACGACTTCGTTGTAGGGCAAAAATAAATTAAAAGCAATATAAAAATCCTATTACTAATTAATATGCACAGACATTTGACAGACACAGTACCGTTTAGGATAAGGCTGTTTGAGATGAAACGTCTTGTAGTGCAGCTTCACGCTGTTGCTCTGCGTGAACCGCTTTTCACATAGAGAACACCCGAACGGCTTCTCGCCCGTGTGTGTCTGCAAACAAATAAGCTATTTTACGCGCATACTCAAGCCTTTTATCCCCGAAGGGCTAGGCAGAGGCGCAACTAGTGCACCCAATTTCCGCCGTGCGTATTCCGTTCCATGATGTGATAGGGGGCGAGCCTATCGCCATATCGGGTGTAAATTCCAGACTCCGAGCTGATACTGATTAGAGAAATCCAATATCCCTTTACCCGACCCCGGGATGGAACCCGAGACCTCAGCATTGCAGTCGTACCGTAATACAATTACGCCACTGAGGCAGTCATAAGCTATTTTAGTTTGTACAATCACCTAATTTGGTGCTAGTACACTTTCGCTGTATTGCTGTGTCATACAGGGCTGTTATGGTATGGTATACATTTTTTCAAGATAAAACGCCCATTTTTAATATTTAACCAAGCAGGTGCGATCGGTTCAGAGATGTATAAAGAAAACAGCAGATAACTGTTATTGTCTACTTTAGTTGTAAGTAGCATGTTGCTGACTTATTTAGAACCTTAAGGAGATCGAGCATACACTTTTCTCAGTATATATTTTTGCAGTGACGGCCTAAGGGGGGGAAACGGGGAGGAAAGGCTAGCGCCTTGGGCCTCTCCGTGGTGCCTTGCCAACTTTTTTTTAATGGCTGCTACCCAAATAACACCCATAAAGCATTACCTACGATTTTTTTTCAGTTTTTTTTTTCGCCCGTGGCTTCGCGTCGGTTAACGCCGCTACTGCATTGATATAATAGCCGGAAAAGTCTTGAGCACCCTGCCGCGTAGTAGTAGTTTTTTTTATGTGAGTATACTCTTTTTTTTTTACTTTTAAGTACAAGATGTTTGCCGCCTATTATAATTAGTTAGGATTGCGTAGTTCAAGCACATGAAATTAAAATGTATTACAGCCACTTTCTTCATAAACAATAACTGCTGAAGTAATTTAAATAAATCATCATCATCATCATCAGCCACACGACGTCCACTGCTGAACATAGGCCTCCCCTAAAGATTTCCAGACGGACCTGTCAAAAGCGGCCTGCATTTAGCGCGTTCCTGCGACCTAAGAAGATAATAAGAATCGTCACAACGTAAACTTCGCTAAAGCGAAAGTCATAAGAGTTACTATAACACGTCAATATTGTGACAAAAGTAACAGTAAGTGTGAATGAGTCCACAAAAAATTGTTCAGATAATTAGTCAGCAATCGACTCAAAAATGTACGGAAACAGCTATTTTGCAAGTAATTATAAACCTTATAGCAGGTAACAATAAAGGCCATAGTAGCATCGCACATACCAGTTGGTGTCGATTCATGCTGCTCTTGGAGTTGAACTGCACGCCGCACGTGTTGCATGTGAAAAGGCGTTCGCGCGTGTGCGTATTTAGATGATGCGCCACGCTGACGGCCTACCGAACAGTCAGAATAAAATAAATAATTATAGCCATAATCATAATCAATCATAATAGTCATAATCATAATCAATTATTATAGCCATAATCATATGCCGTAATTATAGTCATAATCAATAATTATAGTCATAATTATTATCGACAATTATAGTTATTATTTCATAGGGGCTATAATGAAGATGCATAACAACCATATTTTTCTAAATCGAGATTTAAATGAACGAATTAGCGTTAGTAACACACCATGTAGCTCTTCATATCAAAATGGCTGAGGCGGAGTGTGTTCAAACGCTGCAGCGTCTTCCAGTGTTGCCAACACTCAAACAGAGCAAAGGTTTATATTTAATTAAAAACACTTACAGCCAAAGACATGCCGCATATCTCGCAGATATGCCTCTCCTCGTTCGGTAAGAACGGCGTCCGAGGATGTTCAGTGTGGTGGTGCTTCATACACGCCGACTGTGTTGGGAATATTTTACCACACTGGGGACGAAATATTAATCTATTTTGATTGTTGAAGACTACTACTACTACATATACGGATACAACGTATCGGCTACTTATTGTAGATATCGAAAAATATTTTCTTTATTTAAAAAAAAACTTTTTATTATTGAAAGAAAACTAATAGTAGACTAAGATTATTTTATTCGTTACTGGAAAAAAAATACTCCTCACTAAATAAATAAAACAAAATACTTCATACCTTTCGAATCTTGAGTTTTTATTTATTTGGAAGGAATAATGTGTTATCAAATACTTACGTAGCTACAAGTGGTAGGTTTCCGCGGAGTCCTCATGCCCTTCTTCCTCACCTTGGGACACGCCGGCGCAGGAGTGTCTTCAGCCATATCTCTGAACAATACATGTGTTAATTATAGTTAAAATCTACCAGGACTATATCAACATGAAATAGGGTATTTTCCTTTGATTGATATTGTACAATATTTTATACTAGCTTTTGCCCGCATCTCAGCCCGCGTGAATGAGTTTTTCCGGGGTAAAAGTTCCGCTTTGTATTTTGCCGGGATAAAAAGTAGCCTATGTGTTAATCCAGGACATGATCTACCCGTGTGCCAAATTTCATCGAAATCCGTTCAGTAGTTTTTGCGTGAAAGCGTAACAAACATACATTCTTACAAACGTTCGCGTGTATAATATGAGTAGGATGTAATTTTATATGTTACAGAAAATAATACGAAAAACATATTCTTCAGTGAAATCAGCATCAAAATTGGATGAAAAATAAGCAGTTATTCATATTTGAAATATTGTTGTGAGCAAGAGTGGAGTGTGGTGGGGTTATCACACTATCTCTTTCTCACACACGCAGCATTATAGCCGGTGCCACTAGGTGACGTCACAGCATGATATTATTGTTATTTGACAGCTACCCCTTCCACCAAATTTCAAAGCTTTATAACTCTTTTATTAGAGCTTGGATCTAGAAAAATCTTTTTCCGTTAGATTTTGGATGACATACATCTATACTATAATATTATAAAGCTGAAGAGTTTGTTTGGTTGAACGCACTAATCTCAGGAACCACTGAAACGATTTGGAAATTTTTTTCACTAATAGGAAGTTAATTTACTCCTGAGTGCTATAGGCCACTTTTTATACCGGGAAAATATCCCGGAAAAACTTTTCACGCGGACGGAGCCGCGGGCAAAAGCTAGTATCACATAAATCTATGTCGATTTCAACAAAAAAAAATCCCGTTCCCATCATAATTCAAATTAACATAGCACCTTTAATAGTGAGCTAGCGATTTTCCGTTAGCTTTTTCCACCAGACTTGAATGTAATTTTATATACTCACTCGACACCCTTGGAGTGCATGGCGGAGTGGAACAGATGTTCATCGTAAGCGTGCCGCGTCTCGAACTTTATATTACATCGCTCGCAGTAAGTGTCGTTCTGTGCGTCACTTTTACCGCCATCTTGTGTCTGTTGGGGATTTTTTTTTTTTTTTTATTTCATTGAATGACTAGACGAGCATGCCGTTCGCCTGATGGTAAGCGATACGACCGCCCATAAACAGTAGCAACACCATCCAGCACCTTGAGTTACAAAGTACTGTGTGGCATTCCACTGCGCTCGTCATCCTGAGACATAAGGTGTTAAGTCTCACTATGTCCTGTAGTTACACTGGCTACAAAGTTCTTCAAACCGAAACACAACAGTGCATGCACACTGCTGCTTGGCGGTAGAAATAGACATTGCGGTGGTACCCACCCAGACGGACTCTCACATATGAGATACCTACCACCAGTAAATAATAATAATTTCTGAATAAATTATATTTGTCAGAAAAAGCACGAAAGTAAGATTAAAGCAGTGGAAATGAAAGCGTTAAGAAGCATGTATGGGGTGACTGTGTGTGATAGAGTGCGGAATACTATGGTGATGGACATGTGTGTAGTGACAAACGATATAGTGACCTAATTTGAGAAGGGTATGCTAAAGTGGTTTGGGCACTTGGAGAGGATGGATAATAGGAGACTGACAAAGAGGATATATAAGGCGAGTGTGGATGGAAAGGCCGGCAGGGGTCGACCGCACCGAACCTTCTAATGTCAGATATCTGACGTTTTAAGTAAAGGCTAGGTCAAAAGTACCCTGAACCGGCGGGAGTGCATAAAAAGATTGATGAAGGTAGAGGAAGCGAAATTGGTGTGCCAGAATCGAGCAAAATGGCAATCCATAGTCTCTGCCTACCCCTATGGGACAGAGGCGTGATAGTACATGTATGTATGTAATATTTGTGCTTATTGCGACTGAAATCATTGGTTAAAAGTTATAATTTGATTGCTTATATCTTAAAGTTTAGAAGCTGTGTCATGGGTATTAGGGTAATCTTTTCCAATAAAAATAATAAAATCAGTTCCGTAAGTTTTTGTTATAAATAATTAAATTAGGACCAATGTGTAATATTAACTCATTTAATAAAATCCAGGTGCAGTGACTACATCAATAAACTTAATTACTAAAATCAAGCAAATTGAGTACACCAGTAAATTTAACCATTTTATAGTAATACTATCAGCAAATCCAACAAGAAAGAAAGAAAGAAAGAAAGAAAAAACATTTATTGGCCACTAGTTGGGTGGTGAGTGGTGAATACATAATAATATATACATTATTATTGCAAGTACTAGATAGGTACTCACTCTAATGTGGATGGTATATGTCCCACCGCAACAGTGTCAATAGGATCTAGATCAGCATATGCCAACCATCAATGCTTGGCGCTGATTTTCATCTAGACCCTAGAGCAACGTCAGCCAAAAACAAATACACAGAACATAGTGCGTGCGCACCTTTCTTTGCGAGTGTGTGAGTGTGTATGTACGTGTAAGTGTGTGCATGTGTCGACGATAATTTATTATTAAAAAAATAAAATAATAAAAAAAATAATAAGAAAAAAACATATTTTACACATATGGCGAGGCTGTATGGTCTCCAGTTCTTTGCCTGTCCAATGTAATACAGATCAATATAAAACTCTAATGTCAGTGTCAACTGACATCAAGTGTCATTGCAACCATGCCATTGCCACGTCGATTAAAATATTAGCCATAACATAAAAAAAATTATTGAAATGATTAACAACGCACTCCCAGACTCAATAAAAAGTCAGTTGCAACAAACACTCCCACCCACTCAATAAACAAGTCAGGTCCAGTGAGCGCACCCACACATTCAATCAACAAGTCTGGTGCAGTGAGTACACCCATACACTTAATCAACAAGTCAGGTGCAGTGAGTACACCCACATACTCAATCAACAAGTCCGGTGCAGTGAGTACACCCACACACTCAATCAACAAGTCCGGTACAGTGAGTACACCCACACACTCAATCAACAAGTCCGGTGCAGCGAGCACACCCACATGCCCAACGACTAAACACAAACGCATCGCTAGAACTTAGTACGCAACAGAAGCTAGGTGCAGAGCCCACTGACCTGTTCAGCAGCTCCCACATGCTTGACGAGCCTGTGCAGATGCAGCCCCGCTGCGCTGACGAAGGACACGCCGCACGCGCGGCACACGTGCGCGCTGCGGTGCGTGCGCAAGTGCGTGTAGTACGTCGACAGGTGTCTACAGGGAAAACCACACCATGTAGTACTAGGATTCGACTACAGAGTAATAATATTATGTATGTACTAGCATTTGCTCGCGGCTCCGCACGCGTTAAAAAGTTTTTCCGGGATAAAAGTACCGCTTTATATTTTCTCGGATAGATAAAAAGTAAGGACATGATCTACCCGTGTGCCAAGTTTTATTGAAATCTGTTCATTTTTTATTGCGTGAAGGAGTAACAAACATCCATCCATACATTCTTACAAATTTTCGTGTTTATATAATTAGTAGGGAGTACGATGTTTGGTGGGTACGTATGCGGTCGCACAGACGGGTGATCAGTTCGCCTTGTTAGAACTATTTTACCCTTAGCCCCAGTTTGGGTGGCGCTGCCATTTTCACTTCGGATCGGCACGCTTCGCCGGTATCATACCCAGAGGCCGCGTTGACCATAGGGAGAATAATATTATGTAAACAGGTTTCAAAATAAGCAAGGTTAGACCACATAGTAGAAAAATAAGTGTGCAGGAATAGCACTTTTACAGCATCCTTATTTGGAGCAAGGATAAGGATCTGATCAGTATGGTTCCACAAAATACAGAAAAATGTAATACGTTAATAAATTTTGAACGAGAAACTAGAAAAACAAATGGAAATTACAAGCAAAAAATGCAGTACCCTTGCAATCCAAAGTAATAGATGAAATTAGTATTGGTTATCAGCTGGCACCTACTTTTCGCAAAAATTATATTATGAAGCTACTAAAATCTACTCACTTGAATTCCTCACCACAGTGCTTGCATTTCCGTATAACACCATTGTGATAGTCTTCGTGGAAAACTGCTGAAGTTCTGCAAATGACTTAACACTTCAGAATCATGGATAGAAGAGATGGATCTCATGTAAATAGAATCGTAAATATAAAATGAATAACATTACAACAGGTTTTAGAACATTAATAAGGTAATTGAACACTAGATGCAATATCGCTCAGCTATAAATCACATTGATTTTTTTAAGTCGAAGCCACACATAGCAACAATATTTGAAAACTTGTTTGAAAACATGTATGGCACAGGTATTTGCGTATTTGTACAAAGTTTGTTTATTTATTTGCCATTCGGTATCGGTTTTTCGACCACACATCAAAGCGTTCAAAGATAAAATGCGTGCGTAGCCTGCCACACTTGCGCAAAGTTCAGTTGTTTGTTAATCCACGAGCGGAATGGATGCTTTGTTTATTTGCGAGATGTACTGGAGCAACGAAAGTCGAAAGGGTATTTGAATTTATTGAGTTGCTTGAAGGAGAAACATGTATACGGAAACCTAAAAGTAAAAAGCCACAAGAATAGAAATGACATAAGTAATTATATAGGTACACTTAAATAATACAATTATACCATGTCCACAAAATCGTGGTAGTGGTGTTTGTTGTCTATTTGAATACTGTGATCAAATGTGTTTGCAAAGCATGTTTTTTTTTTTTTATTGCATTGGATGACGAGACGAGCATTCCGTTCGCCTGATGGTAAGCGATACGACCACTCATAAACAGTAGCAACACCATCCAGCACCTAGACTTACAAAGTACTGTGTGGCATTCCACTGCGCTCGTCATCCTGAGACATAAGATGTTAAGTCTCATTATGTCCAGTAGTTATACTGGCTACAATGTCCTTCCAACCGAAACACAACAGTGCATGCACACTGTTGCTTGGCGGTAGAAATAGACATTGCGGTGGTACCCACCCAGACGGCCTCTTACATAATGAGAGACCTACCACCAGTAAATGCATGTGTGGCAGGTGCAGGAAAAACTTTGTTCAAATGTGTGGCAAAGTCTGTCAAAGCTTTTGTTCAAATATTTGTCTGTCTCTGGCATTATATGAGTACGGCAGAGACCCACTGCATCTGATGGTAAACGGAGACGGGTCGAGATAAAGTGTTGACTGAAAAGAATCATCCCTCACCAGTCTAGACAATTATGCTGTTTGAAACTGCAAATAAACAAATCTAATATACCTTTGATGTTAGGTGTGGTTTATATAAAAAAAGTAGCTGACCCCGCAAAAGTTGTTTTGCCATCAGTTACCGACCGGGGTTAAAAGTTATTAAAAAAAATAGGAGTTGATTGTAGAAAGGTAAAAATTTAGGGTTGTATGTATTTTTGAATGCTTTATCATAAAAAAATAAAACAAAAAGTTTTGTCTAAAAAAAAAGAAAAATTAAGGGGCGTACCACCCTTAAAATTTAGGGGTATGAAAAATAGATGTTGACCGATTTTCAGACCTACCCGATATGTACACAAAATTTCATGAAAATCGGTCGAGCCGTTTCGAAGGAGTTTGGCAACAAACACCGCGACACGAGAATTTTATATATTAGAGCGATACTCACTCCATCCGACAAACGAGGTTGCACCGTAGACATTTGTATATTGTGTAATGTCGCGGCATATGCCTAGTTAAGTAGCATTTCCATTTGAACCGCATGCGACAGAAACGGCACTCGATTGGACCTAGAGTCTGAAATTAAGAATTAGTTGTAGTTTGTCTAGTATGAATAGTGTTTATAGGAACGGGCAGATATTTTGAGCGCTAGATAAAAGTGAAAGGGATAGTCCTAATTATTAAGGAGGAAAACTATTTACAATATTTTACGTGTACATTTTTGTTTTAAATAGCCAGTATTATCATTTTTTTAAGTATGTAATTTGTCAGATTACAAGGTACGTTCCTTTTCTAAAAGTTCTGGACTATAAGAGGTCAGTGGTAGTACCCTGTACTGCGACAATTTCGACAATCCGACATTGTCTTCCAAAACCTTTTTTCGTATCACCACGGGTCTACAGTAATGTTTATTTCGTTGTGTTAACTTTTTAGGAAAAATCAAGTTCAAATATAATAATTTAGCAAGACATTACACTCACCTCAAGATGCCTTAACTTAATGTGCCTATCCAGCATATCCTGCTGCGAGAAACCTTTGAAACAGTCCGTACACTTATATGGAGCCTTGAGATACTTCCGGTCTTCACCCCTCGCCTTAAACTCTCTCTCAGCTTCCTCTTCATTCAAATATATCTTCAACCAATTATTAGAATCCAGAAATTTCCCTTTCCGCGACTCCAAACGGAATTTATTTGTGTTTTCTTCACTTTCTCTGTTCTTCTTTTTCTTTTCTTTCTTTTTAACTTTCTTTTTATTTAAAAGTATGTTATTATTCGATTTCTTATCGACATTTTCTTTCTTTATATCTATGAGAGCTTTATCATCGTCTGAGGACATTCTATCGTAATCTATTTTGGTTTCTATTATGTTATTATCATCTTCCTTCTTACTTAATTTTATAAGTGTTTCATCATCAGATGATAATTTATCATCAACAGCTACCTTCACATCATCTGTAAATACTTTCTCTATATTAAGTTCCTTGGTGTCAACAATTTCTTTGTCATCATAATCGTCTCTAAACGAACACTCGCTTTGTAGATCTATCTCTATGTTTTCTATAGGTGGTAATACTGGTTGTCGTTTTTTAACTTTAGGCTTTTGTTTGTGTTTGTAAATGTGTGTTTGGACTCTTTTGCTTACGGTTATAATGTCTATATGAGATTTCAGATTGTGGCTTTGTCTGTCTATTGTATTAAGAGATTCATAAGTTATCTGCAAAGAAAGTTGTTTTTAAAGCCTTATTTAGACGGAGCAACTATTGCAAGCAATAATCGGATTATTCATTGATTGGGGTGTACATACATAAAGTATTTGAGCAAATAATGTTTCTTTGAAATAATGATTTCAAATTATTTTTAGCTAGGTAACTTTGTGCTGTAATTCTAGTCTCTAGCGAGTCTCTGCAAAACGTTTTTTGTACTCGACATTGGCAAAATCACTGATAAACTGTGAAAGGCATAAATTAAAAAGAGGAAGAATATTTAAAGGAAATCTACAATGAACAGTAGTGTGTTAGGTATCCAAGGGTCCAGATATAAAAAATGTGCCCCACAGTGTCTGTAGCACAGCCAGTGGCATTCATAACAATCAACACCTAGTGATGATGATGAACACCTAGTAAAATAATACTGGTAGGCATTGGCTTGGCAGTGTCTCTGACATTGCTACTCCATAGGCAGCAGATGCTGATTATCATCAGACTGAACACTTGCTAACTTGCCTACTTAGTCAATAAAAACAATTAATACAATCTTACCGCCCCTTTCCAAAGTATCTCATTAAGGATCTTCTGACCGTTGTAGCATTTCTCCTTAAACTTGTGGAATTTGTGAAGTAATGCCGCACATTCAAAGCAAAATCTTTTGGGAAGGCTGTCCTTTTCTCTTAACTGTGAAGGTTTTATTATAGTTTAAAGTAATATAAGTCACTGTAATTTTTTTGTTAAGTTTGCTAGTAAATTATTATTATATCTGTCTTGTACACTTACAACCTTATTTATAATCAGTTTATAAACCTATTTTAGATATCAAATGTTTTGTCTTCTTCAAACGAATTTTGAATTGAGTGAGAAGGAAGAAGACAAAACATTCTATAACTAAAATAAGTTTTTAAACTGTTCATGAATAAGATTGTTAGACTAGAGAGACATTACTTGTTCAGGATATCGCACCTTTAGAACGAAAACGACACAATTTAAAAAAATCGAAAATGAGTTATTGTCATAAAATGACTTAAAACTGGTTTATTTTTTATTAAAATATAATAAAAAGGGACCGATATAACAGTTTTGTCCTGTTCCCGCTCGAATATGGCTGTGTTTGAACTATTGTTTTATTGAGAACTTCGTTTTAAGTAATTTTATGACGATAACTGACCTAGACATATTCTCAGATTCCTTAAAATTATGCAAAAACAAAATGTTAAAATTATTTTTCTCTGAACCGATAACTGACACGGATTAGTTATACATTTCGATTTTAATACATATAATAATATTTATAGTATGTTAAAAATGATGTTATTAAAGTATTATTAGGTATGTTTTATTTCATTTTAAAAACTTAGTCTATATAAATTATTTGTGTGTTATTTATTTACAGTTTATATTAATGTTTAAATTTGTCAACCTTAGATAACAAAATATTAGTTTATAACTGTTTGTTCGTAAAAGTGTAATTGTGAATGTTGGTACATCTTTATTTGGTAAGCACATAAGAATAGTACTTATAGAATAAGAAAACTGTAGCAATGTTAGTTATGTGTAAACTGTTGATGTTCCTATGAATAATAAATAAATGAATAACTCAAATTCCGATCATTTAGAATATTGCTGTTTTCATTCTAAAGGTGCAATATGTTTGTTTCTAAAACGATGGGCTTCACATTTATATTTATATTAATTTACATACTATGGGATGAATTACTGTATAATATATAACTAATTTTCAAAAGCTTTCCAGTTTCAGATGGAATTACTTCAGGATTTTGGAGCTAGTTATTTTTTGTTGTATTAAAAAATGCATTATACAGTTATACCACCATTAATTACAGGATTTGTATTTGGGTGAGCTACAAAGATAAAAAAAGAAACTATGAACATAGCGGTTAACAGAGCTTATGTGAAGAATAAGATGTACACATAGCAATCATTACGACATGCTTTCCATATATTCAAGATATTATAACATAAAAAGCCAACAGTTTAATCCAAATATTCGCGGGTTGTATCACATCATAGCTCATAACAAATAATTTCAATAAAACAACTCACTTTCATAGCCATAACTTGTTCGTAATAATTCTTCAGTTGATACTTATTGTATTTGTACATTTTGCCGCCCGTTCGCAAACATATTCGACATATATTCAGATCGGACATCTTATCATACTTATTCTACGTTAAATATATAATACTTGGAGGTAAAACTTGGCTTATTTTAGTAAAGTTGTATAATAATTCAGTCAATAATTATTCGAGAGGTGTTGTCTTGTAATTTTGTATACATTTTATTGATATGTTTATATTTGGAATGATTATGTTCCTCGTTCTTTTCTATGGTATTAGAAAGAGAGATATAATATAAATGCTATAGATAGTGTACAGAATGTTCTAGGAACAAGAATGCTACGTAAATGTCACTGTCAAATCACTTTTTTTGTAGACGTTCCTGGTTTTAAGCCAAGGAATAATATATCATACAGGCTTTACTACTTTTTGTCATAACAGGATATTTTTTTTTTTCTCTTGTAAAGATATATACATATAAACAACGATCTATAGTTTTGAAATATCGGTGTATAGAAATTATAATAAAATAAAATAAAAGTCTAATTTTATAACGTATTTTATTCGTAGTTATTATTGGTGGAAATAATGATTGAATTATATTCCATCGGTTAAGGTATGAAACTAAATGTAAACAAAAAATGACACATAATTCCCGGGTACTCAACATTTTCTTACGAAAGTATTTACGAAGACTGTTGTGTCAATGAAACTACGGCGTACAACAAACACTTAAAATTATTAAATTTACTTAGGAAACAAAACAAATAACTAACAACAACTAATTATCAGAAATAATGCAGAATTTATGATAAATAAACAAATTTCTACAATTCGGAAGCGTATCGATAATTGGTGTCTAGTTAACCAATTAAATTGAATGGCGCTCAGTTCTAATGGCGTGCTACGTGACAGTCGTACTCTTAAATTTTGTAGGGTTATCTATTACGATCGATTGGAGAAATGTTTAGCGTGCGGGCCGGCGGGCGGCGGGCGATGGTAAATATCTGTGTGATATATAAATAGCTCTTTTATAGTTGACAGGTTGAGATCTTTTAAAAGTATTGTAATTTATGGTAATTAATTGTGTTCGCGCTTATTAATGAGTAACTATAAATAATAATAATAATAAAACAACTTTAATAAACGGGAATAACAGTGCTAAGTGTTGTGTAGGTTATGTAGACGTTTATTTTGGAATGAAGTATTTTGTAGAGAAATGGACAGGTAAAATACCTTTTTTATGGTTTGTTTAGATTTAGTTAAATACCTAATCCGATGGAGTATAGGTCACTTATATTGCAATACAATGTAGTCTAAACCACTGAACAAAGATAGGAGGTCTAAACAATACAAAGAAATATAATAAATTATTTTATTTTTTCATTCACATAGACCACAAACAACTAAGTACTTATTAACGCCATCTATCAGACGTAATATGGTCATCCGACTCGGGCCCATTTCGATACTCGGACAGAGGAATTTCTTCAGGATGCGATTTTTTTCTTCTATTTCTGTAAAATAAATTTTAAATCTATACTAATATCATAATTACGACCCACAAGCCCCACTGGTCTTTTATACAGGAACAAGAGACTGGGTTATTTGTGTATCTAAACTCAATGATGATGGGATCAGAAAATAATAGACTAAGATAAAAGTATTGAAGCTTAAGACTTAAGGGTCACACCACGCAGGTGCCAAAAGTAATATTCCTACTACATTTCTTGGTCGATATCCACTTGCTATCTGGGTCTTTTCTAAGATAAATAACGGCTGTACCTTTTCGGATAAGGTTGCTTCAGATGGAAGGTTCGGAAGTGGAGTTGCATGCTGCATTTCTGTTTGAACCTCTTCTCGCATAGACTACACGGATACGGTCTTTCATCGCTGTGGGTCTGAAATAGTTATTGTAACAAGACCAGCCCCCTTATTCTCTATGACACACGTTAGCAGTAACACGGTAGTAGCGTAACACGACCGCGTTACGAGTTAACACTCTCATAGAGAAAAAGGAGACTGTACAGTAATATTGTTAAAATATTTAAAACTCTGCCATTGCCGGTCCCAAGCCCGGATGAAAAAAGAGGAGGGTTGGCTGAAAATGACGATGCCTATACTCCTATCTAACACCTAGGTCTGTGAAGGCCAGCCGTAAAATTCGTCAACGCCGAGCAATGGGCGGCGGGAACTAACCCATCGAACTGGCTATCGAACGCCATGAAGGACTAAATATCCTCTAAAAGATCGAGGGTAGGCAATTGGGAACTGTCTACTACTATTTTCCCACACCTTATATGAATATGGAAAATGATGATTGCGATTTGTCCTGCGATCCGGCTAACGCCCGGCGCCATGAGGTACCCGGGCCTTGTGGTGTGAAATATGCTACCGAAGACTGTGTAGAGGTGGACAACCAGGCTTCTACATCAGTGAATGCTACTGGAAAACGAAAATTCATTCAGCAGGCGTTCCATCCTAGCCTATTTATAAGAAAGAGAAGTGAATCGCTAGGAAGCATCACCCAACTTGAAATATCTACCACAGGTTCCCAAAAGCAGAGTACTGCAGCCAAGGTAACCAGCCAATGCCCACCAAATTGGCAAAGAGTTCCAGAATCGAGAAATAAAAGGAAAAAAGTCTCACAGTCTCCTCCTAGTAATGTAGTTCAAACGAAAAACCAGTTTTCTGGGTTGGCCCTAGATCTAGCTGATAATGAAAACCAAGCTATAAACAAAAATCCTCCCAAACCTCCACCTATAATCTTATATGGTATTGAGGATGTCTACGAGTTATCTAAACTCTTACAGACAGATGCTGATAGCGAAAACTACACCTTTAAAGTGATTAACAAAAACCAACTTAGAATTAGCTCGGCTGATATTGCCACTTATAAGAAAATTATTGATATAGTGCGAGATAAGGGTCTAATAGGCCATACTTTCAATAGAAAAGACCAAAGATATTACAGAGTGGTCATAAGGAACCTCCACCATTCAACTCCTCATAGTGCCATTGAAGAAGAAATAGAAAAAACCGGCAACAAGGTATATGGTGAAATCATAAACGCGAGATTTGGACCAGATAAGACGCCAACTTCAACATTTTTCGTCAATATACTCCCCGGGCCTAATAATAAAGCTGTCAAAGAAATTAAGTACATCTATCACCAGTCTATTATCATTGAAGACCCAAAAAGGAAAAGGATAGTTATTCAGTGCAAAAGATGCCAACAGTATGGCCACTCGAAGAATTACTGTATGCGACCGTACCGCTGCGTTAAATGTGTTCAGGCACATAAAACAGAAGATTGCCCTAAAAAGGACCGTAGCACCCCCGCGCAGTGTACATTATGCCAGGGCTCTCATCCTGCTAATTACAAGGGATGCGAGGTTTATAAAGAAATTCTTGCTAGAAGACTACCCAGAAACCAAGCCCTTAAACATAAGAAACAAGAACCCATGCTAGAAGTTCAAAAAATACCAGACAAAGACGAAATTAATATAAATAACATGTACGCAGCAAAGGTTAAAAGTAACATAGAAACCCAAAAAACACCTACAACCATTCAACAATTAGAACAACTACTGCAAAACCAAACTGAAAAGTTCGACTTAATCTTACAACAAATGAGCGCCATTTTGAGCCTCATGACTACCGTTCTAAACAAACTATCAAAATAGGTCTTAGAATCGCTACATGGAACATAAATGGCCTAGCGCCAAATAAATCGGACTTAGAGGTGCTGATCAAATGCCACACCCTTGATGCTGTACTGATCTCGGAAGCACATTGCACTGAAAAAAGCAAGGTAAACATTGAAGGATACTGCGTCTACGTTACCAATCATCCGGATGGAACAGGACATGCAGGAAGTGCAATAATAATACGCAAAACAATCAAACACTATTTGATGCCGCAGTTCAAGACAAACCATATCCAAGCTACTTCTATTGCTGTAGAGGATAAATGTGGGTACTTCACTTTATCAGCGATTTACTGTCCACCAAGGCACACAATCGACTCCACGGCATTCATCGAGTACTTCTCAACATTGGGAGGCAGATTCATTGCGGGAGGTGACTGGAATGCCAAACATGTCCACTGGGGCTCCAGACTCACAACAACCAGAGGCAGGCAACTAAAACTAAGCTGTGACACCTATAATCTAACTACAATTTCTACTGGCCAACCAACATATTGGCCAACGGATTTGCACAAAACACCGGACTTGCTTGATTTTTTCATCGTAAAGGGACTCTCAAAGCATTACTTCAAAGCAGAACCCTGTCTCGATAGTAGTTCTGACCACACACCGGTCCTTCTCACTATTAGCACAACCATAATCTGTCGTGAGAGCCCAGAAGTACTCTACAACGCTCAAACTAATTGGGATGGTTTTAGAACATATATCGAGGAGAAACTAGATCTACATATCTCCCTAAAAACACCCGAAGAAATTGATGACGCTACGTTTACTATCACCAATTTAATACAAACTGCGTGCTGGCTAAACACCCCCAAATTGGTGAACAAACAGATATCTAAAAACCTACCACTTGACATAAAACATCAAATATTAGAAAAGAGAAGACTGCGAAGAATCTGGCACTGCAGCAGACATAAAAAAGACAAATCAGCCTTCAACAAAGCTATTAAGGATCTTTGATAATATTAAAAACCATGCTGGATGATACACGAAATGCCACACTCCAGAGTAAATTAGAGAGTTTAACTGCCACAGTGACAACGGACTATTCACTCTGGAAGTTTACAAAATCTCTCAATAGACCCCAAGAGCCTAGGTCAGCAATAAGAACCGACAGTGGATGGGCACGAACTGGTAAGGAGAAAGCCAATGTCTTCGCTAAACACCTAAGGGAAGTATTTACGCCCTACGAAAGCATCGGTTCCGAAAAGAAAGTCGATCATGTGCTCCAGCAAGACCTCCAGCTCTCTTTACCCCCCAGGGAAGTAACAGTTACGGAACTAAAGAAAACCATAAAAAGCCTCCAGAATAATAAAGCTCCCGGATTTGATCTCATTACAAAGGAAGTGCTCTCACAACTCCCGAAACGTGCTCTGGTGTACCTGACTATTCTCTGCAATGGAATACTTCGAGTGCAATACTACCCCAAGATATGGAAGGTATCAATGATAACAATGATCCACAAATCTGGAAAGCCTAGAGAAATAGTCACATCATATAGGCCGATTAGCCTGCTTGTTACACTGTCCAAAGTTTTTGAGAAAATGCTACTGCATCGAATTACTCCAATACTCACAAATCATGGAGTTATCCCTAAACACCAATTCGGATTCAGACAGCAACATTCAACTGTACAACAGGTGCACCGGGTCTGTGAAGACATTCGCAAATCCCTAGAAGGGAAGGAGTATTGCTCAACAGTATTTCTGGATATTCAACAGGCTTTTGATAAAGTGTGGCATAGGGGATTGCTCTATAAAATAAAGCAATATCTACCACATAGCTACTATCTGCTACTGAAATCATACCTCTGTGACCGCATATTCCAAGTACGTGAAGAAGGAGAGTCGTCACATTTCCACGACATAACAGCTGGGGTGCCACAGGGTTCGGTACTGGGTCCAGTTCTATATACACTCTACACTGCAGACTTGCCAGAAACACTTGGTGTTACTACAGCCACCTTCGCCGATGACACTGCCCTTATGGCAAGCAATAAGGATCCTGCAATGGCTTCAAAAATTCTACAGACGGCCCTCGACAAAATAGATAAGTGGCTACAAGAATGGCGAATAAAAGCAAGCACGTCTAAATCCACTCATGTCACTTTTGCCCTAAGAAAGGGAAATTGCCCGCAAGTAACATTGGGAAATAAGACGCTTCCCCAGATGGACTCCATCAGATATCTTGGCATGCACCTGGACAGGAGACTGACATGGAAAAAACATCTAAAAACAAAGAGAGATGAGATAAATATGCGTTTCAAAAAAATGTACTGGTTGATGGCACGCAACTCAAAACTCTCAGTAGACAACAAGCTACTTATATACAAGGCTGTGTTAAAACCCATTTGGATGTATGGGATACAACTGTGGGGAAGCGCATGCAACTCCAGTATTAGCATCATACAAAGGCTGCAGAATGGAATCCTGCGCACCATAGCAAATGCACCATGGTTCATTACCAATGCTGAGATCCATGAAGCCTTAAATGTCACCACAGTCAAGGAGGAGATAAAGATATCCTCCTTAAGGTACAAAGATCGACTCGCAGATCATCCTAACGACCTGGCAACTAAGCTGCTCCAAATCAGTTACCACAAGCGCCTGAAACGGAAAGACATCCAAAGCCTAGGTGCTTAATTTCATTCAGAGTCGTTCCCTCATTGGAGGGCTCTCTGGTACATGCGAAATAAACAAAGAACATATCTGCTCATAGTTTATGACTGATTGCAGATTACCAAAGAAAACAAAAAAAAAAAAAAAAAAAAAAAAAAAAAAAAAAATATTTAAATTCATTCATTTAATAATAATTATTTTCTCGTATGAAATATTTTTTGTGCTGTCACTGGGTATTTACAAGTAGAAAATATAGTAATGAATTTTCCAGCCAACTTATTGCCTACCTAGGGTCTACTATGAAAAAAGATACCATAGTGGCTCTATGATTTTTATGGTTTATGGACTGAAGAAATCTATCATATAGCAAAATCTTGGACCTGGAAAATTTACTTGTGTGTGGCCCTAAGCATCAAATACTATTATTATAATCAAAGTATGTTTACCAGCTGGTGCCGCGTGAGACTGCCCTTGGAGTAGACCTGCAGGCCACACACGGAGCAGGTGAACCTGTTCTGCCGCGTGTGCGTATTCAGATGGGACGTCACGCTCACCGGCTGAAAATACAGCAGTCGTTGCTTTGCACGAATAACAGCACAATCCAACATTTTTGAATTTGCGTTTTATAACACCATAAAATCCATAATAGTCCATATTTTATGGCAAATAAAACTCACAGTGATATCGGCAAAAATGGCGCAGTGGTATGACAAAATGTCTTTATGTCATCGGTTGATTTTTGGAGACAAATCGATTAAAAGCCGTGCACATAACAATCAGGATTTCAGCAAAACATTGATGAATGCCTTTTTGGTTAATACATTCTTTGATTATATATCTTCACTAAGAACAAAGACACAAAAAAAAATCAAATGGCTCTCCTGTAAAATTTGCTTTCTTGGGATTGTGTTATTCATGCAAAGCAGCGAGCCGTTAATAAATTATTATAGGTCGATTAGCAACTGGTGCGTTCATCACATTCTCAAGCTGTGTGTTGTTTCTGGGAATGGCCATCAACAAAGTCAAATAGGACAATATCTTTGTAATGATTTCTTAAACTGAAACTGATCCAAACCAATCTACACAATAGAGAGGTTATTATGTTAACATATATCATAGAGGAATAGAACCTGTATTTGTTCAATATATAACCATTTCACTACCCACTACGCCTCGTGGATTGTAATAAAATCTCACCGCAAGAGATATCCCGCAAATCTCACAAATATGTCTCTCGTTGGGTTGAATGATGGGAATTCGCGGATGCGCCGCTAGATGGTGCTTTACGAAGTCCTTCTGAGTCGGGAAGTGTTCGCCGCACTGTAACAGTGTATTTGGTAAAATTAGAGCTCCTAGCTTAGAAAATCTAGACATGTAGGAAATTAATTCATTGTTATTTGAGAAGTTTTTTTTATATATTTAGAGCTAATAGACTAGTTACTAGGGGATGTAGATATCTAGAAAAACTGGCTAAAGTATATGAAGAATTTTCGAAATAAATTTTATTTTTTGTTGAATTTGCTTGAATTTAGAATGTGCTTCAAAACGAGGACATAAAAATGTCCTTTTTTGTAACTATCAGCACAGAATACTGAAGAGTACTACTATACTATTGTCTATTCGAGTTTTCGCAGGTACTAGTTTTGATATTAAAAAAAATGGCAATAAGTGTCATCTATGGGTACTTACTTTATTACAAGTGGTTGGTTTACGATAATTTCTTTTGAACAATTTCTTCCTTCGTTTGGGATTCGACGGTGCAGGTAATTCTCCAGCCAGGTCCCTTGAAAATATACTTTATTGCCATTAACAGAAGATTAATTTCCACAATATTTATTTGGTTGTTTTCTTATTAATAAACTATTATGAAATACAAGCAATGCGTAAGAATAAGCGCCATCTAGTGGCAAACATTCATAATTCATAAGGAGAAACACAGTGCAATTTAGAAAACCAAGCACAAAAATTATTCTATATAATGCTCTTGTAAGGAGTGTTTTAGAGTATTCAAGTGTTGTATGGAATCCTATATACAGTGTACACTCTCAAAGAATTGAAAGCATACAGCGCTCATTTACAAGGCATCTTGCATACTTTTCTCCTGGTTTTTCCCATAGATCCACTTATCATAATAGATTAAAATATTTTGGCATGGATACATTACATAATAGGTGGCTATTGAGCGATATCAAGTTTTTATACAAATTAATTCACGGTGAGGTTGACAGTATTGATATTTTACACAAAATTAGTTTTAATGTTCCGCCCAAGATACCCAGATTTCCTATATTTAGAATTTTTCACATTCCAAACTGTAATACTAATGTCGGGGTAAATTCACCAACTGTCAGAATATGTAATCAATACAATCTGGTGAATAAGGGCGCAAAACATCTTGATATATTTAATGATAAATTTAATGTTTTTATGAGTAAAATGTCGAAACATATTCGTGAATAAATTTTGTCATATTTTTACTTTATCGTTAGGTAGATAATATTCTGTTCACATAACACGTTATGTATGTAATTGGTGAATGCTGAGTGTACCTGTTATTGGCATATATATCAGCCACATTAACCTTTAGCAGTGTTTGTGTATAATTGTATCAATATGTATGCTGTTGGTATACCTTAAATAAATAAATAAATAAACATTTAAAATTATAGTGCCATATATTTTCTATGTAATGTTTATTTATTTATGATATATCCTTAATAAAAATAAATATTATAGGTGTGTGTGTGTGTGTGCAGGGGTGTGTGTAATGCAAGTATTATTTAATAAGATAAGCAAGGTAATACATATTAATGAAAAGTCTATTTAAAGTACACAGTTTTTCTTGTACTTATTTCTAACTATAACAATGTAAAAAATGTAAACATTCTGTATATCAGAGCGAGTTACATCCTGTATACTAATATACTCACTCGACGCCGTCTGTATGCATCGCCGAATGTATCAGATGCTCCTGATAAGCCTTCCCGGTCTCAAACTTCACGTCACAACGTTCACAATACGTGGTCACTTGATCAGTTTCTTTGGGTGGATCCTGTATATAAAAAATATTTTACTTGATCATTGACTTCCCAATATCTATACTAAAAAATGTTGTAAATAATAAACTGTCAAATCAATAGCAACAAAAATATACACATATCTCTTTCGTTTGTACTAAACACACAATGAAAGAAAGAGTCTACCTATTATAATATTATCTGATTGGATTGCAATGAGCTTAGGTTCAGGCCTTAGACGTTTGATTATTGTAGCGGCACGCTATGATGGCCGTTTTGACAAATTACTATAGTGCAGTGAAATCACATTTCAATATTGAAAAATTAATATACTAACATTTAAAAAAAAATTAGTTTCGCAAAACATACCCAGAATTTTGTCGTAATATTATACATTCCAATTAATTTTTCTGCACGTCACTATTGACAATCAATCAATCATTGGCCTATTACATCTATTGTAGATGATTTAAACAGCGTCAACTGTTGGAGGATGTTTGTTCTGAGAAACTTTTTTTGATGGCTGTAGAGACCAATACGAGAAAGAAAATCCGGCCACACGACACAGTATTGACAATAATGTACAGCTATTAGCAACTTGCGAACAAGCGACGATAGCCAATTTGGGAATGGAACGGTCTGCCGAGACAATGTCCGCAGGTTCAAAACCCAAGGCACACACCTCTGAATTTTCGAAGTTACGTGTGTATTGTTTATCAATTATCGTTCGCTTTAACGGTGAAGGAAAACATCGTGAGGAAACCTACATATCTGAGAATTCTCCATTAGAATCTCGAGGGTATGTGAAGTCTGCCAACCCGCACTAGGCCAGCGTGGTGGACTAAAGCCTAACCCCTCTCATTAGTAGAGGAGGCCTGTGCTCAGCAGTGGGCAATATATAATACAGGGCTGATGATGATGATGATGATGATTAGCAACTTCAACGTAGTTATGAATTAATACGAAACTTGATGAGCGGACAAACGTCAAACCGGCCATTATAGCGTGCCGGTACTATAGAAGATAACGGACTTGGTGCTCATGTTGTTCACTTCTGGTACATTTTGGTTGAAAATACTATAATATTTTCTTTTTACGGTCACGGCTAAGTGACTCCACTGCACCTGATGGTAAGCGGAGAAAACCAGATAGAAAGTCGACTAACGAGAGAGGATTATCGGTCAGTCGACACAATTATGCCTGTTTGAACCGGGTATACACAAGCTGATCCCGGGACGCGACTCACGTGGGCCACTATGGCGGTTGTTAGCACAATAATCAACCAATTTGGTGCTAGTACTTTCTCAAGATAAAACGCCCAATTTTCCAAGCAGGTGCGATCGTTTCGGAGATGTTACAAAGGAAACAGCTGATAACTGTTATTGTCTACTTTAGTTGTAAGTTGCATGTTGCTGACAGACGACGCGCAAGCGACTTATTCAGAACCTTAAGGTGGTCGAGCAAACACTTTTTGACTGTACAGTGGTCGCTTTTCGGGCGGATATAAGACATATCCTACCAGCAGCAGTTAATATCTTTCTTTATTTGTTTTTTATTGCATTGAATGACGAGACGAGTATGCCGTTCGCCTGATGGTAAGCGATACGACCACCCATAAACAGTAGCAACACCATCCAGCACCTTGAGTTACAAAGTACTGTGTGGCATTCCACTGCGCTCGTCATCCTGAGACATAAGATGTTAAGTCTCACTATGTCCTGTAGTTACACTGGCTACAATGTCCTTCAAACCGAAACACAACAGTGCATGCACACTGCTGCTTGGCGGTAGAAATTGACATTGCGGTGGTACCCACCCAGACGGACTCTTACACATGAGAGACCTACCACCAGTAATAAGTTGGTAATGAATAGATGCACTCACAACATTCCTTTCGAAGTGTTTCAACAGCTTGTGTCTATGCAGTCCCGCCTCGCTGACGAAGGAAGCGCCGCATAGTGTGCACACATACTCACTCCTGTGTGTGCGCAGGTGTGTGTAGTACGTTGAGCTGTGTCTGCAATCATCGTTTTTAACCCAACACTTGTTAAATTGCATAATTTTTACCCTATGTACAGTCAGCCACAAAAGTAGCTGAACAAATTAAAAACTTCAAACCGCTTCTGCACGGTCACTCCAGTCGAAATATTCTTTATCTTTATTTAAAATAAAGTTAACCTTGTGAAGTTTATATCCATAAGAATTTCGAGGGTATGTGAAGTCTGCCAACCCGCACTAGGCCAGCGTGGTGGACTAAGGTCTAACCCCTCTCACTAGTAGAGGAGGCCTGTGCTCAGCAGTGGGCAGTATATAATACAGGGCTGGTATGATGATGATATGATGTGAAGTATATTTTAGTGAAGAAAAAACAATTGTTGATACTGACGCAAAAGTTTAAAAGCGATTTGAAATTTTGAATTTGTTCAGTTACTTATGTGGCTGACTGTACAGCCACACACACACAAACTTCTTACGGCTTTTAGATAATAAAGCCCAACTAATGCCCACTGTTTGCCGCGTGTATTTTGTCCCATAATGTGACAGGGGGCGAGTATATCGCCATAGGTACTTACTTGAATTCCTCACCGCAATGCTTGCATTTCCTTATGACGCCATTGTGGTACTCCTCGTGAAAAAGGGCTGTAGTTCTGAAATAAGAAGAAACTTTTTGTATTTTTATCTTGCTAGTGTTATTATATAAATGCGAAAGTTCGGATAGATGTTTATTACTCAATTACGCCGGAACGGCTAAATGGTTCTGGATGAAATACGGCACGGAGATAGATTATAATCTGGCATGGCACGTAGGCTACTTTTATCCCAGGAAAAATTCTTCACGCGAGCGGAGCCGCGAGCAAAAGCTAATCAAACATATGCAAATACCCTTTATTATGCCTGACTGCTGACACACACACACAAATGCAAAATATAGACACTCTCAAATCGGCTCACACACAGGCTCAATCTAATTTGAGAACCTCTCGATATAATTTTTTTTTTTTTTTATGTACTACCTTAATAAAGGCTGACTGCCTCGGTGGCGTAGTTGTATTACGGTGTGACTGCAATGCTGAGGTCGTGGTTTCGATTCCCGGGTCGTGCAAAGTGATATTGGGTTTTTTAAATTCAGTATCAGCCCGGAGTCTGGTATTTGTGCCCGAAATGGCGAGAGGCTCGCCCTATCACATCATGGGACGGAATACACACGGCGAAAAGTGGGTGCACTAGTTGCGCCTCTGCCTACCCCTTCGGGGATAAAAGGTCTGTGTTGTTGTTGTGTTGCTCATCATTCATCATCATTGCGTATGGCTTATTATCCTGCATGGATCACATTTCAAGACCTAGTTGCCTCAACCAGTTAGCTAGATTAGATTAGTTCGCTTGTTAGTTGCGTTGTGTTGCTAAATAAAGGTTTTTAATTTTCATAACACTTACTCTCTGGAGCACACTAGATCACATCGAAGACATTTGTATTTGGTGTAGTGTTGCCTCATATGCCTGCGTAGGAAGCATACCCATTTGAAACGCATCTTGCAGTACCGACACAATATCTCTCCAGCAGACTGTAATGAATCTGGGGTTAATATTAGTGGATATTTAAGGTGGTATAAAATTTAAGGATTTTTTTGTTAGTTGTATATTATTGGTTTTAGATATAAGATGGACCAGTTATACTGGTAATTAGATTTAATTTTAGTAGTTAAAAAAAGTGTTTATAATCATACAGGAATATAAAAAAGCACCTATGACAGATCATGACAAGGTAGACAATATAATGTCAATTTTCAAAAGTACATATTAAATAAATAACATAAAAGTTGCTCTAAATAAGCTATTTTACCTCATTATGCCTCAATTTCACATGTCGATTCAGCATGTCCTCTTTTGAAAAGCCCTTAAAACAGAGTACACACTTGTAGGCCATCTTTAAGTACTTAGGATCCTCTAACCGTGCCTTAAAATCCTTTTCCGCCTCTTCTTCAGTCAAAGTAAACTTCTCCCAGTTATTAGAATCCAGAAACCTCTCCCTCCTATTCTGGATTTTGAATTTATTCGGATTTGACTCTTCATTTAAATTTTGAGTGTGTTTCCTTTTTTTACTGTTTTTTCTTTTTTTATCCTTTTGTGTGTACTTCTTTTTACTAACTTTGGTCTCTTTTATTTCATTCAACTTATTTAGGGGTATGTTTTCTTCATCTATTTTGTTTAATGCTTTGGTTTCAGTGAAAATATTTTCATTAATTACTTTGTTATCATTTGTGATATCTTGTTCATTGTTTATTTTAATTTTCTTTTTTATGTTTTTGTCACCTATATTGATTCGTTCATCTTCTCTCTTTACAGTATTTTCATTATCAGATTCATCACCAAAATAATCATTTTTTAATGAATCGTTATCTGAATTTACTTCTACATTAGCCATTTCTATATCAAGTATTGTTTTTGTATATTTAGGAATGCAATTGTGATCTTTAATGATGCATGTTTTAATTCTGTCGTTAGTTACCATGATACCCAGTGGTGAATGAAGATTTTTAGTTTCTCTGTCAATATTTTTAACATTTTCATAAATCAGCTGAAATGTTGTATTTATAAAGTGTATTAATAATATAGTATGTTTAAAGCACAGAGGCCTAAATTGTAGGTCATGAGTTTAATTAAATATCATGTTAACTGAGTAAATTCTACTCAACAAATACTAACACAAAAGTCAGCTATTCTCCTAAATAAATTATGTACATACTCAAAGTACCTAAGTAATAATTCTATAACCCTGCTATAAAGGTATGTTGGCTGTTGAATATGCTAAGTGATAAATAAAACATTAAAAATGCATTAAGGCTTTGCCTGTATTATTAAATCAAGACATTTATATGTAATTTAGTAGCTTATAAGTTTTAATAAGTTCTGAAATATATACATCAAATTACATTACTTGTAAGTAATGTAATATAAGCCAAATAAAATGTATGTCATTTGATACTTACATCTTTATTTTTTATTATATCTCTAAGGACTTTCTGCCCAGTAAAGCATTTCTCTTTGAATTTGTGGAATTTTTGCAACATGGTAGCACATTCATAGCAGAAATATTTAGGTAATGGATCTTGCGCTGTGATCTGCAAAAAATATGTAAAAGCAGTATTTAAGTGAAACTTTCTGTAATATTTCATTAAAATCTTTGGTAACATTTAGCATACTAGGACCGCATTAACACATAGTTTTCGTTGATTTTAATTAAATTTGTGATTATATTTACATGATTTAAGCACTTAGTTCAGCTTCACGTTGAATAGAAATGCGGCAGTATTATGTTTGTGTTTTAATTAGCATTTTTTTACACAAAATACATACTTTAGTTACAAGTATTTGTTCGTAGCAATATTTTAACTCAAATTGGTCACATCTGTACATTTTCACATCGATACTAAGGCAAATCCTGCATACTTTTATTTCCGACATATTCGGTACTTCATATTCAAACTGTTAATACATTATTTTATAATAATCGAATTAAACGTAAAACAAACACAGTGATACTTAGAGTGACAGCGAATCGAAATTTGAAGTATTTCGAACAGATTTCGAAGTTGCAATTTTGGAGCTGTCAACAGTGTGACCAGATTGAAATTGAAAATTATGCTAGCTGCTCGGTAAAATTCTGCTAAATCTGCTACTTGCGCGCCCCATTTTTCCGGCGAACTTTTTTTATGCTCCGAAATGTATGTGTATAGTATATTTTATAGGTCTCATATTGCGCATTTTTTCTAGCAAAAATGCCGCCCACCTCATAAAATCTGTTATTTTGTAAATATCTAATCTTGCTAATTTTCTGCGGTTTTATAAGATTCTGCCGAAAGTTCTAACTTTTTAAATCTTCGACAAAATCTGCTAAGCCCAAAATTGGTAATTCTAATTTTGCTAAAATCGCAGAATTCTCCCCCATTTCTGGTCACACTGGCTGTCAATGTCAAGCTATGACATTAATGTTTTTTTTTTTTTATAATGGCATTTGTGTTCACATTTTGCCAATGTCAAGTTTGGTTTGTCTATTTTATTATCTGTAGTATGTCGAAGTAAAGCAGTGGCTACCTTACCAAGACTTTATCGAGGAGTATTGGCACCAAAAAAAAAACACTTGATTAGCACAATTATTTCAATTCACTTCATTTGAGCTCTATAATAGAACTATATTGGATAATATACCACCATAATTATGCAATATAACACTAAATATCACCGAAATAATGAATTAAAACAAGAGCACCTCATGACACTTCCAAGTTCCCGCCAAAACTCGACATTAATGTTACGTTTCGTTTAAAGTAATAGGTTCACAACTATTCTAAGTTCACAACTTCATTTCCTTTGAAAATACATAGGTAGAGAAAATATTATTATTGAAAGCTTAATTGAAAGATCCATTGTAAACTGTATTAGTTTGAAATCATTTTTTTTAAACCAAGTCCAGAAAAGATTATAATTACAATTATAATCTTATCTTACTAATATTATAAATGTGAAATGTTTGGATGTTTGTATGTTTTTATGTGTGTTAGAAGTAAACTCAGGAACAGCTTAACAGATTTGGATGTTTGGCACAATTAGTATTATACCATACGTTTATTTAAATTGCGTTTCTGCGTAATTAAAGCGATTTGTATAATATTAAGTGGATAGCCTTGTTGAGAAAGGAACGGTCTGCCGAAACAATGACTGGATGTTCAAAACCAAGGAACACACCTCTAACTTTTTGAAGTTACGTGTGTATTATTTATCAATTATCGTTCGCTTAAACGGTGAAGTTAAACATCGTTAGGTAACCTACATACCTGAAAATTCTCCATAAGAATCCCGAGAGTATGTGAAGTCTGCCAACCCGTACTAGGCCAGCATGGTGGACTAAGGCCTAACTCTCAGAAGTAGAGGAGGCCTGTGGTCAGCAGTGGGAAGTATATTATACAGGGCTAATTGCATTGCATTGTATATTTGAGATATCCAGAAGAATGGCAGTGTGAGTGGGTTATTACCCAATACTTCCATAATTCCTATATTTTATTTCCTTCAAGACCGGAAGCACATCCATGACTTTTTGGAATTGCTGGTGTTCATGGGCGATGTAGATCATCAAAGATAAGTAGGTAGGTACTTCATATTCAGGTGATCTGGTCCTTTAGACTTAAAAAAATAATGTATTTTTCTAGTAAGTATAGAATTTTAGAAAAAATCTATAAGTACTTTTTCTACAGCAAGAAAGGTGATACCTTTATTTCCCCAACGGTAATATTAAGAATATTTTTCGAAGTTTCGCAATTTGAAATATGGGCCCTAAACGGAAATATATTCTCATAACTTTAGGTAGTACCAGTTCAAAGTTTTTTACATGAATGATAAATTGAAGGTGCGTGAATAATATAGGAGTACGTCAGTGATAATATTTACTAGGTATTACCGAATGAAAGTATCAGCGTGTGCTTTTCCGGGGAAAAATAGCTTAAATGTACATCCTGGACATGGTATATCCAGGCGCGGTCCGAAGAGGAGAGTCACATGGGACATAACCCCCACCCCCCAAATCCTACACGTCAAATTGAAAAATCATCTGAAAATTTACAAAATAAAAAAAAGCAATTTTCTGCCCCTAGCCGCGATTTTATTATTATTGACAAAAAATTTAGGCTGCGCACGCACCTGGGTATATCTTAGTGCTATTTCATTTATATCCGGTTAGCGGTTATAGTATTTATCTACTTATAACAAACATAATAAGTAAATATACTTCACAAACATTCAGATATTTTAGTTATAATTTTAGTCAGTAAAAAGATTTTATGTTTACATAATGTTTTTTTATATTTACGCGAATGTTAGACATTGAAATAAAACTATTTTCCGTTTTATTTCATTGTAAGATTACGTTTTTATTACAATTATTACGATCTTTTATTTTAATAATCCCCAATTTATCCTCAGTCTCTTATCTAACCTACTATCTAACTAGGTGTGGTTCGTGGCTTCGTCCTTCCCCGTTACAAAAATCCCTAAATCACTTTAGATATCCATAGCGTTATCTACTTCAAAAACTGATTAAAAATTTAAATATTTCCCACGGGAACAAATTCGCTGGGTAAAAGTGGCCTATAAAGCATTTTTCTAGAACATCGAAATCCTTTCTACGGTTACCTACTTCACTTATGGAGTATAGGCAGTGGCGTGCCTAGTGTTTTCGATGAGGGCAAGCCAAAGCTGATCTAAAAAAATGTTCGCATATCCGATTCATATAAAATGTGTACATATAAAAAAGAAATACAACAACTAAAAATTTAAATTAAAATGACTATCCCTATCGGGATTCGAACCTCGTCCTCAAAGCAATGGTCCATACCGCGTACGCGATACAACTACGCCATCTTTTTTTTTTTTTTTGTTATGGACATTACGGTCAGTAGCCTGACGCGAGTCGGCTTTTCTGACCACACCGGACTTTCGGGCGAACGCTTTAGACGCTCCAACCCTTTACATTTAAACGACCACGCTGAGGGCACCCCCTAAGTGGGGTACGAGCCTCGGCTCAGGGCAGTCGTTGGAAGATGATTGAGACATCAGCGATTAGGGGATTTTAGCGGTGTAATACACCAATCTATCCATTGTTTTCATCGGCACGCGGGCCGGAACTGCTAACTGGGTCGGGACATCGGGGGACACGGCGAGGTCCTCGACGGCGAGGACGGTACAGCGGTCTTGAGGAGTGTGAGAGTTTCAATAACTCGTGCTTTCTTTGGATGGCCAGAGTGATGGCATCATCTGGATCGGTCAGGACTGAACGGGGACGTCTCCATTTCGCGCGGTCAAATGGAGTATAAATGGATGAGTTTCGGATGAGCGGATTATGATGATTAACCGCGCGATCGAAGTAGCGCCTGCTAAGCGTCTGAATAAAGTGCCTGATGGTCGGCATGTCGGTGTCCACGTGGAGGTTGCGATTACGCACGTACCACGGGGCATCGAGTATTTGTCGTAGAAATTTATTCTGGACAACCTGCAGGCGCTCAATCCAACCGGGTGGTATGTGAGCGAACGCGGGTGCTGCGTATGTCATGATCGGCCTAATACATGTCGTAAAGATACGTATCTTGTTGTGGATAGAGAGCTTACTCTTTTTGTTAACGAGCCAGTGGAGCTGACTTTTCGCGAATGCGGCTCGCGCGCGTACCGCATTAATATGTGGGATGAAGGACAGATTCCGATCAAGGATCACTCCTAAATATTTGACTGTATTGGTCCATGGGATGGACTGCGAGAACATTGTGACAGTAGCGTTAGGCACTGGGGGTGCAATCCTACTCCTAGTGAAAAGGATGGCCTGGCTTTTGGTGGGATTAATGGTGATTCGCCATTTGCTGAACCACTCACCGAGTTTGTCGGCAGCGTTCTGCAAAAGGCGAATCAACTGTGTTTTATCTCTACGTGAAGCATAGATGGCAGTATCGTCAGCGAAGAGTGCCAGATTGGTATTCTTCGGCTTTGGAATATCGCTAGTGTAAAGCGAGAAAAGAAATGGGGATAGTGCGGAGCCTTGCGGGACTCCGGCTGTGATGGGGTGTCGGGAAGACAAGGTTCCCTCCACTCGATAACGAAAGCCGCGATTCGACAAGAAATCTCGTATGATGTGCACGAGCTGAGTGGGCACGTTGAGAGTGTACAGCTTGAAAAGCAAGCCGTTGTGCCACACTTTGTCGAACGCTTTCTCTACATCGAAAAATAGGGCACCGGTAGGCATTTTTAGGTAGAATTTAGAGTGGATGTGCTCCGTGATGCGGAGGATTTGGTGAAGGCAGCTATGCCTAGACCGGAAGCCAAACTGCTCCGCGGGGATCAGGTTGTTTTGATGGGCGACTATTTTGAGACGATCGAGGACGATTCGCTCATATACCTTTCCCATAGTGCTGAGTAGTCTGATGGGTCGGTAAGAAGAGGGTTCGGACGCGGGTTTACCCGGTTTGTGGATGCCAATCACAACCGCCTCTTTCCATTCTTGTGGAAAGAGGCAGTTGCGAAAGGCTGCGTCATAAATGGCGGTGAGGGTCTTGACTAGATGCTCAGGGAGCATTTTGAGGACGCGATTAGAAATGCCGTCGCCCCCGGGGGCTTTACGTTTTTTGAGTGCCTTGATCAGATCGATGACCTCTTCGACCGTCACCGGTGCGAGAGGGTCGGGCGGAGGGTCGACTTCCGGGTCGACGGGAACGGGTCGCAAGATCGACTACGCCATCGATGTGTCACATTGCAGAAATTGGGTATCTTTATTTAACAACGATTTTGACCTATCGCAAGTCTGAAAAAAATTCTTGTCCTAAAGATAAACTACTTAAATTATACTTATATGCACTAATATAAAAAGAAATAAAAATAATAAAAAAAAATTACGTCGCCGCTCACATTTTGTTTAGAAATTTTCTAATTTCTTCATAGGTACTGTACCTATTTAATTGGACAAGATAATCAGGTTACAATTCGCTGATTACCGAAATTATGAAAAGAAATTAATGCATTAAACATATGTTTTGGTGAATTGGAATTACTTTTGATAACACTGATAATTAAATCATTTTATTAACCAGATGTACCTACCTATTCCAAACATTTGTTTTGTTCGAGAAAATATGCAAGACCGACAATGCAATTTAATAAGTAGTCGTATAACGTATTAAAGCATCCAATAAGACAATTCGTTTGGTATACTGATCTAAATACCTTTTAAGTTTCTTCAAATATATTTCGCGCCATTCGCCAGCTCGTTGAAAGTTATTGTTTACCATCATAACCTAACAAATGTAACTTATTTTCGTCGATCAAAACATTCGCAAAGTTTAAACCATCACAGCGAATAATTTCACTCATCTTTTTTGTACTTAAATGTTTATAATAACTCAAAAATCACTTAATAAACATAAATACTTTAAAATGTATCACCGGCTCAATCTAAACAAACAATTAGTGTTGCCAGTAATTCAGAATAAAATGTCTACTACAAAATTAATGCTGAATATGTAACGCAAAACTTTATGATAAATAAAATTATAGTGCAATACACTAGAATAATTATAATAATTTTAGTATAATTATAATTAATTTAAATTCATTACATATTCAAGATAAATTAAAAGATTATGCATAATATGGAATATTATGTAGAATTATTGCAACCATATTAGAAGCAAATTCAAATACTTGGCAACTCTAAATCAAAAGCTTGGATTATTTTCACCCCACAGTGGGGTAACTCCTGAAACTGATTCGATTGTTCGATTGTTCCTGGATTCGAACTCGATTCGATCTCGTTTCGAACTTGAAATGCGCACTCCCGACGTCGATCGACTAGCTGATCAAAAACGGCCGTTATCAACTCGTCGATCGAGTATTCGTTCACAGATTATAGCTGTATCCTGTAGATCACGTCATATTTATGTGGCTATGTTCTATGGAGAATTTCATTACAATAATTTATATTTAATTTATTTTACTTATAAAACGATGCTCCAGTTGTTGTTACATACATATTTATATAAATATAAGAAATTAATACGTTGTTTATTGAGTTTTTTGTAATAATTCAGCAACCAAAGATAAATTGAGTTGCCCAAATCTATTTAGTCTATGCTATGAACTATCAAAATATCTGACATTGTCAGCGTCATGTCACAACTATATAAGTCGTAGCGGGAAACTCAAAATACAGTTTTTGGTTAAGATTTAGAATCTTGTAACAGGAGTTTGAGGTCAAAACTGGCATTAATTGGATTATTTATTGTTTTCACTTATAACAAAACCATTTTCAAGCTTAGAAAATATATTTTTTTGGAAACTAATATCGAATTATTTTTATTTTTATATGGTTAAAATAAGTAAAGTAATAATAATTTACTGGTCTCTCATATGTAAGAGTCCGTCTGGGTGGGTATCACTGCAATGTCTATTTCTACCGGCAAGCGGCAGTGTGCGTGCACTGTTATGTTTCGGTTTGAAGGACATTGTAGCCAGCGTAACTACTGGACATAATGAGACTTAACATCTTATGTCTCAGGATGACGAGTACAGTGGAATGCCACACAGTACTTTGTAACTCAAAGTGCTGGATAGTGTTGATATTGTTTATAGGCTTGAGTCTGGAATTTGTGCCCGATATGACGATAGGCTCGCCCCCTGCCACATCATGTGACGGAATACGCACGATGAAAAGTGGGTGCATTAGTAGTAGCGCCTCTGCCTACCACTTCGGAGATAAAAGGCGTGAGTATGTGTGTGTGTAAAGATAAAAATAAATTGATATCAGTTTCCAAAAAAGTTACAGGCAAGTTCTAGGCTCAAAAATGGTTTTATTATAAGTTTTAGCAATTTGCAGTAAATAACACCTCAGTTCTACTTTTCACAATCGCTTTTATTAAACACTTTATCAGTTGTTTACTTTACAAGACTTGCACCTCGAATGAGCGTGTTCGCATGACCAGTGTTCTCAGGTGGGGGTGAATGAATGAATGAATACATGAATGAATGAATGTTAGAGTGACCGATATGAATGAATCACTAAAGTGAATGACAAATGGGTCAATACACCATCTTATATTATGCGAACACGCACATTAAGGGGCCGATACTTCCTTATAAAACTTAAATAAAATATATGGTAATTATAATAGTCGCTAACAGTCGGCCTTTCCTGACGACTTCACGTCCCGTGAAAGGAGAAATGGAGAGTGAAAAAAAAGGAAAAAAAATAAATAAAAAAAAAATAATAAAATAAAATACAAGAGCAGTAATAATAACGAATACAAGTACATTACTTGACTTAATAAGGACTACCTATATGAGCTATAGGTATACTTATAATTACATTAGTAAATATTTAGGTTATGAAGTAACTTTTCTTCTAAATAAATCAACTAATTCATTACAATTGTTCATTTCGTACTAATAGCATTGAAGGAGTTACGCTGGCCTCTACATATCCATAATAACTCAAGCATGCTGTAGCCCCTTCATGTCTACAACACGACAGCGACAATACTACTAATACACATTATAATGTAAAGATATTGAAGGAATTACTGTAGCCCCTGCATGTCTACAATAACTCTGGTGTACTGTGGTCCCTGCATGTCCACGACACCGGCAACAATATCGAACTTTACCATGTGCTCTTACCATGATATAGTTATATGTATATTATGCTGTGGCCCCTTCATGTCCCAGCACAATAATTATAATAGTTTCAATTAGAGAATATGTTATTATGGCAAATTCATATCCATAATAACTACTTACTGACACACTGTAGCCCCTGCATGTCTACAGTTGCCCGAAATTACAATTCATTATACATATTATAATATTCATTTTAATCAAGACAATATTAATGCATTAAACTTCATTAACTACATGATATGTATATTAATTACATTCTCAATTCTTATATAACGTTATACAGTATCAGCATGTATATTATATTACTTATAGACACTTGTAAATGAACTAACTTCACCTCAAAGTAAATAAATAATAATTAGCTTTAAATCTGGGTTACTGTAGCCTCTTCATATCTACAGCAACATCTTACATCAATACTGTAACCCCTTCATGTTTACAGTATTGCTAAGATTATAAAATACTTTTGTTGAGCCTGTAATATGAAGACGAAGCCCCTTCATGTCTTCGCCTCAAAGTAAATAAACCATAATTAGCTGTAAATCTGGGTTACTGTAGCCTCTTCATATCTACAGTAACACCTTACATCAATACTGTAACCCCTTCATGTTTACAGTATTGCTAAAATTATAACATACTTTTGTTGAGACTGTAATACGAGGACGAAGCCCCTTCATGTCTTCGCCTCAAAGTAAATAAATCATAATTAGTTATAAATCTGCGTTGCTGCAGCCTCTTCATATCTACAGCAACACCTTATATCAATACCAAATAATGCTTGAGCTGGTGTTTTTCCGATTCCTTTATTAAGAGTATTATTTAAGCCCCACTGTATTTCCGATACACTTTCGTTCCATAATTCTTCCGGTTTATTGTGATTGGTTGCAGTTAAGGCAGCTAAAACAGTGCGGTTATAGCGCTCCACTTGCCCATTGGCCCGTGGTGTCGCTACAGCATTCATGACATGCTTAATGCCTAATGAATTTAAATATTGCTGAAAATGTTTAGATGTGAATGAAGTGCCTCTGTCAGAAATTATTCGCGTGGGAACGCCAAAAGTATGAAAATATGTTTTTAAAGCGGATATAGAATTAAGTGATTTCGTGTTTTTAACAGGTACTAAAATGAGGTATTTGGTGAATGCATCAATAATTAAAAGCAGATATGAATTTCTCTTTTTGCTTCGCACAAAAGGTCCTAAATGGTCTATGTGCAAGGTATGAAAAGGACGATTGACTTGGTACCGGATGAAGGTTGCCGGCTCTTTTACCAGCTGGAATCTTTGTGTGGGCGCATTCCAAGCAAGAATTAACATATTTCTTTATGAACCGCCTCATTTTAGGGAACCAGAAATTACTTTTAATTTTATCAAATGTCTTATCGAAACTGTAATGACCTATATCATCGTGGTGGGCCTTTAGTATCTGCCATCGAACCCCTTTTGGCACAACCCAGTGATTCCCTGCATCAGTCTTTCTATACAACAATCCTCTTTTAATTATAAAATTGTTTTTAATTTCTAATATATTATTTGTTTCCTGATCTTTTAATATAGTAATAATGCGCTGAAGCTCGGGGTCGCTCTGTTGTACTGTCGCTATCCAATTTGTACTCTCAACACATCTTACTTCGGCAAAATTAGTTTCAACGGGATTCCTACTAAGCGCATCTACGTGGGACATAGTGGAGCCGGATTTGTAAACTATTTTAAAATCATATTCCTGCATGATGTTCCACCATCTTGCCACTCTAGGTAAAACATCTCTCTTTTCCAATGTCGCCCTCAGTGAATTACAGTCAGTTACTATTGTAAACGATATGTCTAGTAGATAAGTCCTAAATCTCTGCAATGAACTGGCGACGGCTAAAGTTTCCAAATCGTAAGAGGTAAAGCGGGATTCTTCTGGCGAGGTCTGCCTGCTATAATAGGCCACTGCATTAAATGGCGCGTCTTTACTAGCTCTTTGTAATAGTATGCCAGCTATACCTATTTTCGATGCGTCTGTATGGAGTTGGGTCTCAAAAGTAGGATGATAAAAAGCTAAAATTGGACGTTTTATCAATTCGCCTTTTAATGTAACAAACGCATTCTCCTCAGCATCAAGCCACTGCCACTTAGAGTCCTTTTTAAGGAGCTGAGTAAGTGGCCGGGCTATTGAGGAAAAGCTTCTTATAAATCTGCGAAAGAAGCTACAGAGCCCTAGGAACTGTCTGACTTTATGCTGATCGGTTGGACGTGGAAATATATCAACAGCGTTAATTTTATTTTTACCCGGTCTCAAACCCTCGGCAGACACTTCAAATCCGAGATAGTCTATGGACTCCCTTAAAAAATGACATTTGGATAATTTAAGTGTTAAGCCAGCAACACGGAATAAGTCTAAGGTTGATTTTAATTTGTGAAGCCCTTCTTCTATGGTTTTAGAAGGAATTATTATATCATCCATATAGGCGAATGCTTCCTTAAATCTTGCATTGCCTAATATGTTGTTAATTGCTCGTTGGAAATTTGATGGTGCATTGACAAGTCCGAAGGGCATTCTATTCAACTCTTAATGCCCATCGGGCGTTACAAACGCTGTCAAGTGTTTTGAAGTTTCAGACATGCACAATTGGTAATAGCCCGACATAAGGTCTAAGGACGTATAATATTTGTATCCAGATAAATTATCTAGTTGGTCATCAATTCTGGGGAGCGGATAGTGTTCCTTTATAGTTATCTTATTGAGAGCTCTATAGTCAATGCACAATCTATACTCCCCAGATTTCTTCTTCACAAGGAGTATAGGAGACGCATAACTAGAAGTTGACGGTCTAACTATGTTGGATTCTTCTAGCTCCTGTACCATATCACGGACTATCTGTCGTTCCACGTATGGCATACGATATGGTCGATAAACAACCGGTGTGCTGTCGGTTAATTTAATTTCCATCTCAGTATTATTAATACAACCTAACTCCTTAATTGAAAAAGCAAAACAATCCCTGTATTCATTTAACAGGTGGGTTAGACCTAAAAGATCGTTTTGGCTAATTTGGTCACTTACAGATATCATTTTACTATCTATGGGCATACTATAAGAACCATCACATTGTTCGATTTTGTTTACGTTATAACTCTTGACTTGAAATACGGGAAGAGCACGAGTTAAGAGAGTGCCTTTATTCAACGTAAAACCAGTTTTGATTAGCCCGTCTAATAGGACGGTTGATTTTCCATTAACTAATTCTATAATACCAGGTACTATTATATATGTCTTCTGAGGCAGACTGCAAAACCCAGGCTCTACCAGAATTTCCCCATCGTACGGTGGTATCGCATCTATAGCTACTTCAGAACGTCCGACTACTGTAACCGTCTCACTAACAAAAAGTTTAATATCTTTTACGTTTTCTGTCATTTTGCTGTTAATTATCAATTTATCCTTGGTTTTATACACGACTATATGATTTTGTTCAGTAAACGTCTGACCTACCAGTAGAGGTACTTTTAAATAGTGGTCAGGAACTATCAATACTTCTACACGGGCTTTTACTAAATCTATCTCGATATCAATCTCGCATTTCCCTATGCAATGAACTACAGAATTTCCGAATCCTCTTAGTATAGGTAAATTAGTAACCGATGAGTGTATATTCAATGATTTTGATTCGGTTTCTCGGAGCATAGTTATTTGACTACCAAAATCAATAAAACAGTGCATACTCTGCCCATCAATTATTGCATTTTTAAAATATTTCATATCGTTATTTTGTTCTTTCGAAATATTCATGACAGTTTTATCATTATCGGATTCCTGTTTGTTAGGACAATCGTTAACTAAATGACCCACTTTATGACACTGATTGCATCTTTTAATTGGATGTTTACACTTGTAGTAGGGATGTCCCTCTGCACCACAATTGTAACATTTTGGTACCTTGGTGCCTACACTATCCTTTGATCGTTTACCTTCAGAGCTAGGCCCAGTCTGCAGAGGCACGTTTGATTTTTCGTTACGTTTTGCTACTTTTACATTACGAATATAAACTAATAATTTATCGGGTTCGCTAAATTGAACAGCTTCGGCACTAATTCTGACCGATCTGTCTTCTATTCCGAATAATATACAGTCCGTAGCATTTTTACCAGAAATATTACATTTATTTAACAAAACCATCTTTTCGTAATAATATTCCTCCAAATTATCCCCAAAACGTGCCTTACAGGCGAGCATCTCAGTCAGTAATCGACCATAATTATCATCACTAGGAAACGCTAACCTAAGTTTTTGTTGCCACTCTGTCCAAGAAAATAATAAACTAGGCAGCCCTTGATACCATTTCTGGGCAAACCCGGCTAACTTGGGCAGAGCATAATGAATTATTTGTCGTTCTGACCAATTATACATCTTTGCACATTCGTTAACTTTAGTGAGCCAGACATCGACAGTTTGATTTCTCTTAGAGGGATCAAACTCCGGCACTACGTTTAGCGTAGGGTATCTCTCGGAATTACCCTCCATGCGTATAGATTTAACAATTTCTTGAAATATATTAACTAAATTACTAGAGTCTAAACCAGCACTTTGAGTACCTGCCAATACCGGCGACGGGATGTTACCAGGTATTGCCGATCCACTTGGTTCATTCTCGCAACACCGTTCCACCGCAATCTCGCTGGTACTGGCCCTCGGTCTTGACGTCGGCTCGTGACGTGTTGCAGAATTAGGCGAGTTTAATCGCCTCGTTCGTTCTGTGCTCCGTAAACTTCTATGCCGAGATTTACGGCTACGCCGCCTCTCTGATGGGGTCTCCGAATCAGAATCAACGGCGGATCCCCTGGTGTCTCTCACGCGCTTACGTGATCGGTGATTCGGCATAATTCTTACGTAGCTGAAAAATATTTACAAACAAGTATATTATGCTGCTAACGAATCAAGAACAGTTAAGCTTTAGAAAGAGGGTAATAACAGAAGAAAAGAAAAAAAGAAACATCATGATTATGTAATTATCTGTTATGAAATTTAAAATAACTTTTTTTTTATTGAAGTTAACGGATAATAAAATCTCAAGGGATATGTCACCTTTTTATGAAATTATATTACCGATATGAAACTATTACTGATTACTCGCTGATGATGCAGCTTTATATTAGCGAAAATTGTTTCAATCGTTTTTGAATTTTATTCGTTACAAATCTTTCCTTTTTGTAATGTCAGTATAGATATACCTATTTGTTGCATAAACGCAGTGGCGTGCCTAGTGTTTTGGATGAGGGCAAGCCAAAGCAGACCTAAAAAAAATTCGCACCTCCGATACATATAAAATGTGCAACTATAAGAAAGAAAAGTAATATCTAAAAATAAAAATGACTACCCGTACCGGGACTCGAACCAGGGCCTCAAAACAATGTTCGAGCCGTGTACGCAATACAACTACGCCATCGAGTCGACTAGTTACCTTTTCGAAATTAGGTATCTTTATTTAAAAACGATTTTGACCCATCGCGACTTCTAAACGAAGTTCTTGTAAAGATTAACTATTTACATAGATTTTATCTGTATCAAGTAATTTAAAAAAAAGTAAAAACACTACAATCATCATTATTACTGTCGACGCACAAGTTTTGTTTAGAAATTTTCAAATTTCGTCACAGCTACTGTATCTATTTAATTGGACGAGATAATCAGGTTACAATTCGCTGTTTACCGAAATTATGAAATGAAATGAATGCATTTAACATATGTTTTTGTGAATTGGAATTACTTTTGATAACACTGATTAATTATATCATTTTACTAGCCAGATCTATGTACCTACCTATTCCAAACACTTGTTTTGTTCGAGAAAAATATGAAACACCAACAATACAACTTAATACGTAGTCGTATAACGTATTAGAGCATCCAATAAGACAATAAGTTTTGTTGTATACTGATCTAAATACCTTTTATGATTCTTCAGACACATTTCGCGCCATTCGCCAGCTCGTTAAAAGTTGTTTTTTCCATCATAACCTAACAAATTTAACTTATTCTCGCCGATAAAAACTTTCACTCACTTTAAACTATTACAAGAAATATATTCACTCATCTTTATTGTGCTTAAAAGTTTAAAATAACTCAAAAACCACTTAATAAACACAAATACTTCACAATGTAGATCGCCGGCACAATCAAAACAAATAACTGATGTTGCCTAGTTGGAATCAAAATTACACCACAAAACGAATGCTAAAATTGTGAGAAAAACTTATCGATAAATAAAATTATAGTACAATACCTTAAATAATTATAATCAGATATGTAATTTTAATTATGTTATCACTAAAATCTTTACATATTCATGATAAATAAAAATACACATTAAAATAAGCAAATTAATGCAACCATATTAGAGGTAATTCGTTTAATTGGCAACCCTGTATTTTATACAGTATCTATGAATGCATTAAGCCTGGATTATTTTCTAGTACTGATTGCTATAGAAACTTACTATAGCTATACGTACATACGTATATCGGTATCAGTTTATCCATTAGTGTGAACGAGAAAAATATGGCGGCGAAAAGCCAGGTAAAACCCAACGAGAGAGAGAGTGATAAGTATATTTTGTGCGCATCTAGCTGTTTTGTATAAAATATGAAATGAGTGTACGGCGCGGATGTGGTTGTGTGTGTGTAGGTGTAGTGGTGTGTCTTTAGGTGCGCTCGAGGCGAACCGGTTCAGCGAACCGTAGCGCGGGAATTTTAAAATTTTAAAGAAAATTATGTCGAAGCGTTTTGTTACCGTAAAATGTTGGTTATTGTTTCATATTCGATTTTGAGTACTTAGGTAAATAATTTTAGGGCAAGCCAGGCTTTTCGGCTTCTATGAAAGGACCGCCACTGCATAAACGTATATTGAAAAAAAAAATGTTTTGCAATTTGACCTTTAATAAATGGGCGTCGACTTGTCCACCAAAACCGCAGTGTTTTGGTTTTATCCCTCTTCTGAACTTTTAGCAATTTGCAGTAAATAACACCTCAGTTCTACTTTTCACAATCGCTTTTATTAAACACTTTATCAGTTGTTTACTTTACAAGACTTGCACCTCGAATGAGCGTGTTCGCATGACCAGTGTTCTCAGGTGGGGGTGAATGAATGAATGTTAGAGTGACCGATATGAATGAATCACTAAAGTAAATGACAAATGGGTCAATACACCATCTTATATTATGCGAACACGCACATTAAGGGGCCGATACTTCCTTATAAAACTTAAATAAAATATATGGTAATTATAATAGTCGCTAACATAAGTGAAAACAAAAACAAAAAAAAAACCTTTTCAGTATCAGCATTTAAATAAAGTTTGAACATAATATGCTTTGTAAATCAGAATGATTATAATGGTTATGATATGAATATAATAAGAACTAGACTTCACCTAGTGGTCGAGATTAGACTGCATTTCATAAAAAAATATGTAACAGGGCTTAATGAGATAAAAGGAAAAAGTAGATTTTTATCTTATCATGTATATTATTATTTTATAAAAAACTAAGAAACAACTAAATTTAAAAAAATCAAACAATAAGTCAGCTTCGCCTATTGTACCTACTCCTCCACGGACTTTGAACAAGACGTTGCCGTGCATTTTGCCTACGTCGTAGCTCATCATTTCGAGATGATGATGAGGCATGTATGACATTGTCTGCAATGCCTGTTTCCATGTCTTCAGCAATAATAATAAGGGATGGGCAGTTATGCAAACTTCGAAACTCATCGAAATCCATATTAATTGCCCGATTAGTAAAACGGCCCATCCTAAGCAAATTTCTTCTTCTTCGATTGTCAATACGGTTAGCTTCTTTAAAAACATTAAAAAATGATTGAAGACTAGCCATAATTGCACAGATATTTTTAAACATTCTCACCAAAACACAAAACAACTTCAATTGAATCGTACACGGCACCTATTTAGCAATCGTAGAATTTGACAGATAAAGTCGAATTGACAACTCGATTCACGATCGTACGAACGAGTGGAGAGTAAGCATTTCTCGATCCTAACGGATTTTTTTGATCCAAGTAAGTTCCAATTTGAGGCACGGCTCGATCGTGCGCTAGTGTAGATTTCGGGAGTACCAAAACGCTTGAAACCGAATCAAACTCGATTTGATTTACGATTCGAACGTGTCAGGAGTAACCCCACTGATTGCTATAGAAACTTCTATATCAGCTATACGTATGTGGTAGCAGTTGATGCGTATTCTATCTAAGTGTGAATGAGACAGAAATATGGAGGCGAAAAGCCAGGTAAAACCCAACGAGAGAGAGAGTGATAAGTATATTTTATGCGCATCTAGCTATGTTTTGTATTTAATATGAAATGCGTAGACTACGGCGCGGGCGTGGTGGTGTGTGTGTGGGTGTAGTGGTGTGTCTATAGATGCGCTCGAGGAGAACTGTTTTGACTGTAAAATTTTGGTTATTGTTCCATATGCGGTTTTCAGTACTTAGGTAAATAATTTTAGGGCAAGCCAGGCTTTTTGGCTTCTATGAAAGGACCGCCACTGAGTATAGGTTATGTGAAGGTTATCAAGAAGTTTATTTTGGAAAGATATATTTTGTAACGAGAAATGGACAGGTAAAATACCTTATTTATGATTTGTTTACATTTAGACCTACCATTTACATTTATTTATTTATTTATTGGTCCTTCACAGCTGACAAATTTTACACAATAAACTAAAATAAGAAATAACAGATACTATACGCCAATTACGAAGTACACATTCTTATACAAATTAATTTGCGAAAGTAGACACAAAAAATGTTACAAAGGATCTATAGATATGAATATGTGTGTGTGTGTGTGTGCGTTGAGTGCGTGCGTAAATACATGTTTGATTATGTTTAAAATTAAAAAATTAAAGGTGACTACCAAAGGACGCTATGACCATTTCATATGAGATCTTATGATTGAAATGGTAATGCCTTTTTTTGTAGCATAGCCATTAGTATGTGTTTTTTATAGGAGTGTCGGGTGGTATTGAAAGAGTCTAGTGAGGAAAACTCGGTGTTAAAAATATCTGGTATACGAAAAAAAGGAGACATTTTCAGATATTTCGTTTTGGCCGATGGAACAGACAATAAGGGAGTGTGTCTGAGACGTTTGTTGGTTACATTAAAATTTAGTTTTGCCAGTATTTCATTTACATCCTAAACCGATGGAGTATAAGGTACCTACTGTGTTTATTGCAAACATCAAAACATTTTCACAATCTTTCATTATAATATTAAATATAATATAAAATCAATACCTACTTTTGGATTAAATATTTACTCAGTTAAATAAAAACATAATTTTTTGGCTATTGGCAGAATCAGCCTGTATATACTTATGAATGTACAAGCCTAATAGTTAAGTTTACTTTGCTCACGAGAGGAAAGAGCAAGTCAGCTCGAATTAGTGTTCACAATACAGCAACTCATTTAGTTAATTAACTTTGCCCCCTTTTTGTAGTTAGTTCGAAAGCTGACGATAGTTTCGATGTAATTTAGGTCCATTATGGTAAAGTCCGTTTCGTAGGTCGAAATTGACATGCTGATAAATCTTTGGTGTTATTATTATAATTGTATCTATTCAAGATCTTTCCTTTCTGCCAAAGTGTAGCTGATGTTATCCTCCTAGCCAGTTTCGGCCACGGCGGCCAATCTCAACGGAGATCAGCCAGGTACGCAGGAGATATTATAGTGCACAAGTGTGTGCGCAATAGCAATGCGCATTCGCTATTCCTTCACTCTCATAGTCCGGTGAGACGGCAATCAGACATGACCGGAGAGAGATCAGGCGTAGGACCATCGGCTTTAAGTGCTTTCCGAGGCACGGGAGTATCACACCGCCAACTTCCTGACCCCGAGCTGCGACTGAGTAATTTTTAAGTTGGATAAAACCAGTCACAATGAAATAAAAAAAATCTGTGCGTAAAACAGAAAAGTGTTTATGATTTATTTATGTGTGCGTTTATAACGACAGAAAACGGTATAGTATGTGTTGCAATTTCTATGTAGTACACATACACACACACTAACGTTTTTTATCCCCGAAAGGGTAGGCAGAGGCGCAACTAGTGCACCCACTTTTCGCCGTTATTCCATCCCATGATGTGATAAGGGGCAAGCCTATCGCCATATCTATGTGTAGGTATATATCATATTTCTATGTAATAGTTACACGAAAAGTGTTTTTTTTGCTTGCGACAGTAAGCACATGGCATGTCCTTTATAAATGATCTAAGATTTGGGATGATAATTATAAATGCATTGATTTTAATTCTACCAATATCTTTGAGTCCTACGTTTGTAGCACGTGAATGTGATGCGTCTTTTTAAATAAAACAAGTCTTGGGAACCAAATCTCTGTAATGGCGGTCTTTCCGTAAGGTCGACTAAGCCCCGGGGCTATATATTCGGGGCAAGACACAAAACAGCAAACATGTACAACAATGATCTCCTCATTTCTGATTCGATCGCGTAGAGAAACACCTAGCATAGCCCTCTCCATAGCTCGCTGAGTGACCGTGAGCCGTCTTAAGCGGTCCATAGTCAGAGGCCACGTCTCAGTGCCATATGCCATCACTGGTAACACACATTGATTGAAGACTTTTGTCTTCAGGCACTGAGGTATTTTGGACGAGAAGACATTGCTTAGTTTCCCAAACGCTGCCCAGCCGAGCTGGATTCGACGATTGACCTCTTTCTCAAAGTTGGATTTGCCTAGTTGGACTACTTGACCTAAATAGACGTAGTCGTCCACAACTTCGGGAGTTGAGTTCCCAACGGTAATCGGGGTAGGCACAACATAGAGATTCGACAGGATCTTGGTCTTGTCCATGTTCATCTTGAGGCCTATTAGTTGAGAAACTCGGTTGAGGTCACTGAGCATTGTGCTAAGGTCTTCCAACGATTCTGCCAATATAACGATGTCATCGGCAAAACGAAGGTGAGTGATGTATTGGCCATTGATGTTGATACCGAGTCCTTTCCAATCCAAGAGCTTGGAGGTATCTTCCAACGCGGCAGTGAACAGTTTCGGAGAGATAACATCTTCCTGTCTCACGCCTCTGTGTAGTGGGATAGCCTTCGAGCTCTGTTCTTGTACTCGGACCGCCATGGTGGCGTTGTTATACAAGCACGTCAACACTTCGATATACCGATAATCGATGTGGCACCGCTGGAGAGACTGCAGCACAGCCCAGGTCTCGATCGAATCGAAGGATTAATTAGGACATGCAGTAATTGAATGATGTAGTCATGGAGCCTTCAAGATATTAGATAAGGGAAAATTTGCGTTTTTAAGTATTTCAATAATATTTGTCCCATTACTAGCGACATGACAGCCTCCAACATGAGCTTAGAGTCTTAGGTCGCGCAACTCTGGATATTTTACACTCAAAGGATATTTCTAACAAGATTATCAGTTATTATTATTATTATTATTGTTTCTTTCCTGTGGAATATCACGGCACGAAGGCCGGTCCTTTTGGAAGGCTTGCGTGGGGATACAGATCCAACACGTAGAGGCCCCTTAAAGATACTTTAATATAGTTGGGATATGTACACCATGCAGGTACTATCTCTGTCTGCATTTATGGAAGAAATACAACCAAAGACAGCGCCTGCAAGGTGTAAGGACTATTGCAGAGTAGATGGGAATTAATTGGGTCTATGGATGGGATCTAGCTGGACTGGTTGCTGGGCTATTGATTGAGACAACGGGACGCCTGCCAAGTAAAATGTCTCAATCATTTGTATTCAAGGCAGACGGTGACTTGCCCCCCACTAGATGGGCATCCCAAAAGCGGCGCATGCCAAGGACGCAACATCGGTGTGGGTGGCTAAAGGGTGTCGAGAGGTGTGCACCGATTTCACCATCGCGGGTCGCTAACGCGTCCCGGAGCGGGTTTCCTCGCTATTACGCAGCTTGAGCACTTCCACCCTGGAGCTTGAGGTTTTAGCTCTTGCGATTTCCACCCCTAGCCGGCCAGTTAAGGCAAGCCAAGGGTCAGGGGGTCTCATTTAGCCCCCACGGAATCGGGGTACGCGGTGTCGCAACTCACCGTCGGCTCGCCACAAAGCCGCCCCTGCGGGATTATTATTATTATTATTATTATTTTTTTTTTTTTTTTTTTATTGCATTTAATGACGAGACGAGCATGCCGTTCGCCTGATGGTAAGCGATACGACCACCCATAAACAGTAGCAACACCATCCAGCACCTTGACTAACAAAGTACTGTGTGGCATTCCACTGCGCTCGTCACCCTGAGACATAAGATGTTAAGTCTCATTATGTCCAGTAGTTATACTGGCTACAATGTCCTTCAAACCGAAACACAACAGTGCATGCACACTGTTGCTTGGCGGTAGAAATAGACATTGCGGTGGTACCCACCCAGACGGCCTCTTACATAATGAGAGACCTACCACCAGTAACATTATATAACTCATTATTATATTATATTATTTTAAATTCAATTCATCTAGCCTAGATTTGTCCTACCTTCGGCCAAGAGGCTTACTCGTACTGTAAAAAAAAAAACTACCATAAAGTGATGACTTCTTCGGTGGCGTAGTTGGATTGCGCGCGAAATGTGGTGTAGATTCGAATCCCGAATTTGTGCCCGATATGGCGATAGGCTCATCATATAGCATATCACAGCATATCACATGGCATGGAAAATACATGGCGAAAACTTGGTGTTTTGGTGTCAAATCTGCCTACCCCTTCGGGGAAGGGGTGATGTGTGTTTTTGTCTTCTTTTTTTTAAGGGATATTAGGTATTTCTTCACAGTATCAGCCCGGAGTCAAGAATTTTGTGCGGTAAATGGCAATAGGCCCGCCCACTATTGCACTATTGCCAACATAAGATATCTAGATGGCAAATTTGATCGCTGCTTACCCCTGAAAATGGATACAGCCGCAATGCTGTAATATAATTGTACATAGATGATACCAAATTAAGAATCTTAATACTGCCTACAAAATATGTTTAATATTAGATATTAAAAACTCGATTAAAACAATCTGCCACCGGCTTGCCGCCAGTTTAATTTCCTGTGAAATGTTTTAGTTATATGTACTTACGTTATACAGGATGGATTTTTAGATGGGGCAGTAAGGGCAGCTTCCTCAACTGCTGCAGCTACGAGATAATTTTCTTAGGAGAATGTCCCAATTTTTTTTAAGATATGAAGATTTGCATGTTAAAAATTAAAAAAATATATATTAGCAGAGAAACCAGGCCTATCGATCCGCTCGTCTATAAGGATCAAACGTCTCTATAGGATCATCTAAGGTTTGAGTACTTTTAAAGTCAGAAATTGGTAAAGACTTTCTCTAGCTTAGGGCTTCCCAAACTATGCGTCGATACGCCCTGAGGCGTCGCAGCATTGTGCCATGCAAAAAAAGGCAAATTCTCAAGGGCATCACAGTACAAATAAGTTTGGGAAGCCCTGCTCTAGCCTTTAGTGGCACATCTCAAAAAATCACTCTGTATAATCTGTTTTGCTGGCAATATCCGGTATTGTTTAAGATATTGATATCTTTTTTAACGTGGCGTTGTAACGTGTTGTATCTCTACTCAGCTCCGAGTTTGGAAAAATATTAAATGTTTTCGATATGGCTAGTTCGTTATTTAAAATTTAAGTCAAGGATACCAACATAATAATATACGTACCTAGGTACTAAATGAAAAAGGTTTCGCTCCATTTCAGTGTTACTTAATTGAGTTTTTGGTACGATCTAGCCAAATTCGAAAACATCGACAGCGCATTTAAATTCAACCCGAGGGCACTTTGAATAGATTCACTCGCCGATAGCTGTCCATTTCGGTAAATATTTTTTTTAAAACAATTGATTAAAATGTAACGGGATATTTTGATATTTTTTGTAAGACTTTTATGGAAAAGGAAAAAGAATTGGTCATCATCAAGGGCGACTGAGGAAAATTACAAGTAGTCCAAAAGTAAAGAAATACTAGGTCGGCCCTTTGTATGCATGCCAGGGTTCATTTGGATAATACTTAACCACGGCAATATTTATTTCAGTCCTCAAGCAGTACCTAGTGCATGAATTATATTTTCAATTTTAAATAAAAAAACGACTGCCTCGGTGATGTAATTGTATTACGGTACGACTGCAAAGTATCGGGTTCGATCCCCGGGTCGGGCAAAGTGATATTGGGTTTTTCTTTTCAGTATCAGCCTGGAGGCTGGAATTTATGCCCGATATGGCGAAAGGCTCTCCCCCTATCACATCATGGGACGGAATAAGCAAGGCGAAAAGTGGGTGCAACTAGTTGCGCCTTTGTCTATCCCTTCGGGGATGCATGGCATGAGTGTGAGTGTATAAAGAAATAGATAACGGAAGGCAGAACCTGCAGCTATTTTAAGATCTATTCCAGTGCGTAGCAACAGGCATAAATTAGCCCTTGCTTGATAAATTTAGGGCGAAAGCCGGCGAATACCTAATAAATAATCCTTTGTGATACAGTCTACTTTACATAGATTTTAGGGTTGTCGGTTTCTCGTGAATAAATATGACTTATATTATTTTAGCATCGTATTTCTAACCCAAAATATATTATGTATTGTTAGCTGACTGCATAAAAAGTACTGGCTGGTTGTGGACGTTAAAACCCACGATGAAGTATACTTTGTGTAACACTGATGTCACTATTGTCAATCACCGAAGGTTATAAATAGAGGCGCCCTATGTGGAGTCGTTCTCTTGTTCCCTCGGGCCTGGACGGCGCAAATAGATCTGGCGGTTTCCTAATACCTATATGTTTGGTGTTTAGTAATATTTTTCGCTATATTTGGAGCAATTTAATAAACGTTATTATCCTCGTATTCACATTATTTCACTTCTGATTCCTAACAGTATTACATGTTGTTTTTTTTTTAGGTAGGCGTTCCTGCCAACACCGGGGGAAACCTGCGAATGGGATACTGGAGTCCCCCGGCTTAGCGACTGCAGGGGCCTGGGAGGGGAGTGGAGGAGGAATATGGAAGGGAAGGTGGGGGGAAGGGAGGAAGGCTCTCAGGATGGGCGGAAAGAGAGGGTGCCAGGAAATGTTCGCGGGCCCTTTTAGGCCTCAATGTGTTTTACAACCAAGAGGTATACACACTGAACTGTGTGCCTCGGCCCGCGACTAATGTCCTCCCGCGCATGGGCGTGCATTAGGTGTGAAGACCCAGAGCACAAGAATTGCCTCGGGGGGGTATTACATGTTGTTAGGTGTGCTAATCACGCTGCGTCGCCCCCCGAGGCAATTCTTGTGCTTTGGGTCTTCACACCCAATGCACGCCCATGCGCGGGGGGACATTAGTCGCGGGTCGAGGCACACAGTTCAGTGTGTATACCTCTTGGTTGTAAAACACATTGAGGCCTAAAAGGGCCCGCGAACATTTCCTGGCACCCTCTCTTTCCACCCATCCTGCGAACCTTCCTCCCTCCCCCCACCTTCCCATCCATACTCCTCTCCACTTCCTTCCCAGGCCCCTGCAGTCGTCAAGCCGGGGGAATCCAGTATCCCATTCGCAGGATTCCCCCGGTGTTGACAGCAGGATCGCCTATATAAAAAAAAAAAATCACGCTGCGTCACCGTGAAAGACTTCCGAGATAAAAACCCTAAGTATACCTCAGACATGGTTTAACTGTGTATAAAACATCCAAATCCGTTCAACGATTTCTGCTTTTATTTCCTACATACATCCAAAGGACAATGGCAGGTCTCCATACATGATTTTAGTTGATGTAAATGTGTAGCGTTTAGAAGTAAAAAAAATATTTAACAATTCAGCAGCAATTCCTAAACAATTATGTATCAAGATTATTAGTGAAAAAAGTCTAAATCTAAAGATTTTTCATTTTAAAGATTTTGAGGTTATGATTTAGTTGACATTTATGAATTATTTCTTACATAATAATATGAATAATGAAACTCATAAAATGTTTGGTAATCTGTCTATTGTCACGCGAGACCCTCCCTCATCACATTCGAACCTAACATTTCACTAAACATGGAGAAGGGTGATCTGCCACACGGCATACTAGCGCACGGCATGCACCTTCCTCAGCTATACAAGCTTATATATCAAATCATTTTTTATTTACAGATACTACTATAGTAAATAGTAAATAGTAAAGGTTTCTTTGTTTTTTTTTTGTAATAAACTCTGAAACTATTGGGAAAAATACGTTCAGACCCTAAGTCCTAGGCTTTGGGAAATAACAATTAAATAAAAACGAGTTCTGAAAAAAAATAAAACACATTTGTTTTTTTTTAATGTTTATTCATCTTCTTCATAATAATTCTCTCTGATAAATATCTCATCTAAAAATTCTCCCGGGGCAGATACATTGCCTTGTCTGGCGGCCCAACCCAAATACCAGACAACTGTCATGGTATGAGCGCAGCAACCTACAGTACGGTTGCTCGACCAGGTACATTATTTTCAATCAAAACATATTATCACACATTTTACAAAAATACTACATGCCAGAAACGAAATGTCGGAAATAGCTTTTTTTCTAAAATGATATAAGCAATGACCGTAACTATACAGCCAACAGGCAGCTGGTAAGAATGTATAGAATAGAATATACATAGTAAAAAAAATGTGGTAAGAAAGCTGAAATCTTTGTTGTTATTCCTAATGAACATTTTATAGTCAGATATATTTTTTGCAATTTTTAGAGACCTGATGAAAATGATGTTTTGGTAGCCTAAATAATCTTATGTCATTCATAAAAAATGGCCGTGACACATTGCTAAAAAGTCAATTAAGTTTTTTTAATAATTTATGCAACTTATACACACTTGTACAACTAAAGTTAGTATGCTAAAAAATCATACAAAATAATTATATTGAGATTACCATGTATGGAATTTCTAAACGCATAATTTATTTATAAATACGATTTCGCCATTGTCCTTTTCCATTTATAATTATGATTTCGCGCCATCCTTGCCGATTAAAGACGTTGAAGCCCTCGTTCTGAGATTAGGTGTGTTCTGAATATAAGTCCTTTAATTCTCGAGTATAAATAAGGGATTAACGAGATGCCTCCTGCCTTGTTGGTTTATATTAATATCGTGTTGACATTGTTGTTTCATCGCTTGCAGATTGACTTAACAATTAGTCAAATATGTAACATCTTGGTTTGGGAATAGCTTAGATTAATAACTTATAGATTTTATTATTGAAGTTATACTTGTTTTGGCGCGTTAGGGAAAAATGATGAGAGTAAATTTACGATGCGCGCGCACACCGTCATAAAAAACCGACACCCTGAAGTTTGATATAGTCAACATTTTAGTTTTGAATTTTGAACGTTGAATAAGGCGAAAGATAATGAAGTTATACTTCTTTTGGCGCGTTATTTAAAAAGATTTTTATCTTGTTACGCCAAAGAAGTATAATTTCTAACGCGTGTACAGTCAGCAGCATAAGTATCTATACAAAATCAAAATTTCAAATCGCCTATATACGCGTTCAGTTAAACTGAACTATTTTTTTCTTCGTTTAAAGTAAAGTATATACCTTTTGTTTTATTTTTGCGAAGAGAAAAAAGGATTAGTAAGAACACAAAAGTATGTAGGCAATTTGAAATTTTGAATTTGTTCATCTACTTATGCTGCTGACTGTACATAGGTACACACACACTTTTTTATATTTTACAAAGTGTTATTCACGGCTGCGCACGCGTGAAATGCCTTTCCCGCTACAAAAGTCTCTAAAACACAGTACGACAGCGCCATCTACTTAAAGAATCAGATTAAAAATATCCATTATTCCCCATGGGAGCAAATTACCGGAATAAAAGTAGGCTATGTGTTAATCCAGGATATGATCTACCCGTGTGCCAAATTTCATCCAAATCCGTTTAGTTGTTTCTGAGTTTACTTTTAAAAACATCCAAACATTTTCACTTATTTTCGCATTTATAATATTAGTAAGATTAGATCTAAAAAGGTCGAGTATCCATATAATACGTATAATGACAAATCCTGAAAATGGTTACATTAGTGCCAGCCACACACGGTAACGATTTATCGTAGCGATTTGTCTGTGCAGTCCGTTTGCGCAGTTTTATCGGACGTGTGTATGGTGTATCGTATATACGTATGTATGTATTAATTAATATAATCAATTTAATGTATCTTGACTTATCATAAGTGCAACTATGTTCAGCTACGTGATGCATAAAGTATTGTTACGTGCTGGGGTTCGGTATAAACAATTAAAACGCCGGTATTGCGATAAAAGTACCAATTAAGTTTTTATTAGCAAATAATTACAAGTAAACTAACCAAAACACTGCACTGGATACCACGATATTCGAATACACTAATTATAGTCACTCACTATACGTTCACACAAATCACAATTCGCTTCGAAGTCGCTCGGAGTTATCGCTCGTAGTCCGCTTGTCGCTCTGCTCGCTAAGCAAAACTGAATGCCCGGCGGCGGCCGCGCGCCGCCTTTTATACTCGGTCAATGGCCTTGGTCACAAGGCCGCGGCCGCCGGCCGCAATTACTATCGTAGTCTGTGGAACATTCTCGAAAGATCCGGAATAGTCGGGAACTCTCTCGCAAATATAGGTCAGTTATCGCGTTTCCACGACATTCTGGAGACATCGAGATCTTTCGAGAATGTTCCTTCGCCGAACTTTCCACATTCGGATAGTACCACTTTTAGCCAATAGATGGCGCTACTATCCGCGAGTATTAGCGCGCGTAACACTGCCCCCTCCCAAGACATGCTCGTCCCGAGCATCGTTAGAACCATAATAGCGCGCTAACCGATCAACATGAACAATTTTGGGTGTACCTCGCTGGCCTTTCTGTATACGGTATGTGACGTCATTTATCTTGGTCACGATTCTATAGGGTCCATCCCATTGGGCTTGTAATTTAGGTGACTTGCCTTTGCTTCGAGCCGGATTGTGCAGCCATACCAGCGTGCCCTCTTCGAAACCGCTATTGTTCGCTTTTCGGTCATAACGGGTCTTCATCCTCTCAGACATCTGTTGACCTGATAGTCGAACGTGCTCGTATACGTCATTCAATCTTTTGCGCAGATCGTCCGCATAATCCGTTACACTGCGCGGAGTGTCAGGAGGAATGCCGGTAATAAGATCAGCAGGCAGTCGCAATTCTCGTCCGAAGTTAGCGAAAGCTGGAGTCACTGCCGTGTTCTCGTGGACTGAACTTCTGTAGGATAGGAGAAACGGCTGAATGTGCTTGTCCCAGTCCTTTTGCCTGTTTTCTACGACCTTAGCCAGGTATCTCTCCAACGTTTGAATAAAACGTTCCACCATGCCATCAGATTGTGGGTGATACGAGGTGGTCCTTGTTTTATGAATGCCCAATACCCGACATGTCTCCTGAAATACTTGGGATTCAAAATTACGTCCTTGGTCACTGTGTACTTCCAGGGGTACTCCAAACCGGCAGAAGACTTCATGAACCAATTTGTCCGCGACTGTTGAAGCTTCCTGATTGGGGATGGCAAATACTTCCGGCCACTTTGTGAAGTAATCCATGACCACCATAAAATATTTGTTCCCACTGTCACTTACAGGGAACGGTCCTGCAACGTCCACGGCTATCCGCTCCCATGGGGCACCAACGTTATAAATTTTCAATGCCCCTCTGCTACGTGTATGGGGACCTTTCACAGCCGCGCAACTCGTGCATTTGCGACACCATTCCTCAACATCGTCTCTACAGTTGATCCAATAAAATCGCTCACGGGTCTTCAACAATGTTCTCTTGACTCCCAGGTGACCTCCTGAGCATCCACTGTGATAAAGTTGAAGTATTTCTGGGACCTTGGCTTTTGGGACCACCATTTGTAAATGACATCGATCCCCCTTGGCATTTTCCCATTTACGGCACAGGATCCCATCTTGCATGACCAGACTGTCCCACTGGGCCCAATAGCTTTTTGTTATTTTTTATTTTTTTTTATTAATAAAATAAAATAAAAAATAAAATAAAACTGGCACTGCTTCCTTACCCTCTTGCTTAGTGCAGTGCTTACAGCTATCAGGGCACGGCCTTCTTGACAAGGCGTCTGCATTACCGTGAGATTTCCCACTACGATGTTCTATAACAAAGTCAAATTCTTGTAGCAACTCAATCCACCTCGCAACCTGACCCTCTGGGTTTTTAAAATGCAATAGCCACTTCAAGGCAGCATGGTCGGTTCGTAGATGGAATTTCCGCCCAATCAAATATTTGCTAAAATGCTGCAAGGTTTTCACCACAGCCAGTAGTTCCCTTCTGGTGACGCAGTAATTTCTCTCGGGTTTGGATAACGATTTACTGAAGTAAGCTATCACAGCCTCTTTATCGCCTTTCCGTTGAGACAACACGCCGCCAATCCCAGTATTACTTGCATCTGTGTCAACAATGAACTCGTTTGCCGTGTCAGGATAACCCAAAATAGGTGTGGCACACAGACGGTCTTTTAACGCTTGGAAGGCGGCGTCACAACTCTCGTCCCAGCAGAATTGTCTCTTCTCTTCAGTGAGCTTATGCAACGGTTTGGCTATATCCGCGAAGTTCTTAACGAATCGCCGGTAATAAGAGCACAAGCCTAAAAACGCACGAACTTGTGTCTTGTCTTTTGGAACTGGCCATTCCTTGACTGCTATCACTTTCTCGGGGTCTGTTTGAACGCCATCCGCTGAAATGATGTGTCCTAAGAAGCTAACCCGCTGTTTAAAGAATGAACATTTCTTAGGACTGAGCTTGAGATTAGCCCCACGGATTTTCGATAACACATGACCAAGGTTTTTAAGATGTTCTTCAAATGTGCGGCCCACAATTATAATGTCATCCAAATAGACAAGACATGCGTCTCCAATCAATCCAGTCAGTACTAGCTCCATCAGTCTCTCAAAAGTCGCAGGAGCATTGCACAATCCGAATGGCATAACCTTGAATTGCCATAGACCTTTCCCAGTAGAAAATGCAGTTTTCTCTTTGTCTAACGGGTCTATTTCTACTTGCCAGTAGCCACTCTTCAAATCTAGCGTGCTAAACCACTTCATTCCAGCAAGCGTGTCCAGAGTGTCGTCGATCCTAGGTAGAGGGTAACTGTCCTTTTTTGTAATATCGTTTAATCGACGATAATCCACGCAAAAACGCGTACTGCCATCCTTCTTTTTCACCAAGACAACTGGAGAGCACCAAGGACTAGATGAAGGCTCTATGACACCATCTTTCAACATCCCTTCAATCATAGAATCCACCTCCTTCTCCCTTGCCACCGGCAATCTTCTTGGTCGCTGACGGACCGGTAACTCGTTGCCTGTATTAATTTTGTGCTGGACTAAATTAGTTTTTCCCATGTCCGCATCATTGCACGAGAAGATGTCTCCGTATTGTGTTAACAATTTATTTGCTTGGCTTACCTCTTCCTTTGACAAATGATGACAGTCCTTCAAAAGTGACGTCACGTCGAAATTCGCAAGTGTGATGTTCTTAGTGGGTGGATCTTGACATGTGCGCAACCAAGCCACTTCCTCGCAAGAACCCATTAACATGCCTTTTCTAATAACATGCTGCTCATTACTGAGATTCAGTACGCGTACAGCTGACTTGTTAGTAGCTCTTACCAGGGTTCGCGCTATTTTCCATGGAAGGTCATTGTCAAGCTTCTCAATGAGAACGCACCGTTCCTTTGGGCCAGAGTTCCGTGGCAGACTAACAGGTACGATCACTTCAGATCTCGGCGGAAGAACTGTCTTCTTGAAGCAGTATACCCCTCCTGATGGTGCTCCTTCCACAAAAATTTCCTCTGAACCGCATTTTAGAACACCCTGCTTGACGTCTATCTCGCAACAATGTTCTCGCATGAAGTCGAGACCCAGAATGCAATCATCGACAATGTCAGCCACTATTACATTATGCAGATAAATTCTATTGCCTTGTTTTAATTGTACTACCTTCTCACCTCGGACGGATATGTGCTGACCGGTGGCTGTTAGAAGTTCCACGTTCTCTCGGTTACCCTTGTAATTCCAAAGAAACCGATTTGCTAGTCGAGCACTGACAACTGTGCGAGAGGCTCCAGTGTCTAAAGTCAGTTTACAGGCTGTTCCATTGATCTCGCCTCTAATGACCAAGCTGTTCCCATCATGAGCTTGCGAAATCATAATTCTTAGGGCTTCTTTGACACCGGCCAGCACCCGCCCCAAAGTCCTGGCCTTTACTCGTTTCCCTGCTGCTGTTGGGTGGTGTTAACCACCCTTTCCTCATCAGTTCTTTCTTCCCCTGCAATTCGTCGCTTGGCACAATTCATGCGGAGGTGGCCCATTTCTACGCAGTTGAAACATCGAGGGCTGTAGCCCTGTGGACGTCGGCGTACGGGTGTCGCCATAACCTCTCTAATGCGGTGAGCGCGATGATCTTGCCGCACGGCCTCCACTTCCAGCGCATGTGCCAACGCATCCTTCAAGTTCTCGTGGTGCCCAAGTCTAACAGCAACCCGCACTTCTAGGTCTCGAATCCCGTCGACAAAAGCCTGCACCAGAGTTCCATTAACAAGCCCAGGTGTAGACTGATATGCCTTTCGGACCAGCTTCTCAACCTCCAGGGCCCACTGCTGTAAACTTTCCGAAATGCGTTGGACTCGGTCTTTTAGCTGAGCGCGATACACATGTTCCAAATGAGCATCACCATACCTAGATTCCAAGGCTTCAATCAGCTTGTCGTAGGTCACATCAGTACCAAGGGCCTCCAGGATAGTTAGGGCCTGCTCGCGTAAGCCCAAGGTGAGTGCAGTCCCAGCCTGTTCTTTAGTCCATCCATTCGCCCGCATGACGGCTTCGAATTGCTTTCTATAAGCCGACCAGGAGGATGTGCCGTCAAATGGTGGCACCTTAAATCCTCGAGTTGAAGATGCCGCAACCACGGTCTCGCTACCACGTGTTTCCATCTTCTTCTTGACATCAGCAATCTGAGCTTCAGCCTCTGAGATACGCTTTTCATGTCGATCGACATGATCCTTTACTGCTTTGAGTTCCTGGCCGATCGCAGCCCTCAGGTCTTTCATCAGAACCGTCTGTTCTTCTTGGCGACGAGCAGCCTGCTCTTCTTGCCGAGCAGCCTGCTCTTTTAACAGGCGAGCCTGCTCTTCTTGGAGTCGAGCTAACTGCTCCTCATGACGTTGAGCCTGCTCCTCCTGACGGCGAGCCTGCTCTTGTTGAAGTCGAGCTAACTGCTCCTCCTGACGGCGAGCCTGCTCTTGTTGAAGTCGAGTTTGCTCCTGCAGCATTGCCATAATCGCCGTAAGGTCCGTAGGTGCCAACGCTGGAGAGACTCCAGATGGTCCAGGGGTAGGCTGCCTTGTCGGTTGTCCAACTACCTGCGCTGGGGAATCCTCGAAACGGCCCCGGTCCATCTCTTGCTGGCGCTGACTTCGGGTGCGGATACTAGCACCTTCTTCCTCCTTTGGTAATACCGGCATTATTTATCGCACTTCTGACACCAAATGTTACGTGCTGGGGTTCGGTATAAACAATTAAAACGCCGGTATTGCGATAAAAGTACCAATTAAGTTTTTATTAGCAAATAATTACAAGTAAACTAACCAAAACACTGCACTGGATACCACGATATTCGAATACACTAATTATAGTCACTCACTATACGTTCACACAAATCACAATTCGCTTCGAAGTCGCTCGGAGTTATCGCTCGTAGTCCGCTTGTCGCTCTGCTCGCTAAGCAAAACTGAATGCCCGGCGGCGGCCGCGCGCCGCCTTTTATACTCGGTCAATGGCCTTGGTCACAAGGCCGCGGCCGCCGGCCGCAATTACTATCGTAGTCTGTGGAACATTCTCGAAAGATCCGGAATAGTCGGGAACTCTCTCGCAAATATAGGTCAGTTATCGCGTTTCCACGACATTCTGGAGACATCGAGATCTTTCGAGAATGTTCCTTCGCCGAACTTTCCACATTCGGATAGTACCACTTTTAGCCAATAGATGGCGCTACTATCCGCGAGTATTAGCGCGCGTAACAGTATTTTATTTTATTTATTTTATTTATCGTTGCAGATTTTTCGTTTGCGCAGTTGATCGGTGGCAGTTGCATTTCCTATTCGATAAATCGTTGACGATTTTGTTTGCGCAGCTTTATTGTAGTGTGTAGATGGTGGTGTCGATCTATCCCTCAGTTTATGAAGGGGCTTGCATCTGATGTGAAGCGTTGTGCGATCGTGAGCAGGTCGTGACATGTTGAAAGAAGATCGAAGATTTAAATATGTCTTCTCGTTCATCCTTAAATAGCTGTGCCAATTTTTAGCGCGAATTTTAGCTCAGTTAACAAATTTGCATGAGAGTATGACTTCCGTTTTAGAAGCCAATCCGTACACCATACACTGCGTGACTCCTTTTTCTGTCAGCAATTTCAATAAACCCAAACATGCAAGTGCGTCTTCATCATCTTCTGTTATTTCTGATGACATATTTCACGTGTTTCACACGGGAGCTTCTGTAGAGAACTGACGATCGATGTAGATATCGGTGACGTGTGGAGAATATAGGGCCGCCCGATATAACTGTGCAAACTGGAATCGCTACGATAAATCGTTGTGGTGTATGGCGGGCATTACTTATACATATTTAAATAAGGTTCATTTTAAGTGCAATTTTTAAGCAAAATAAGATTACATAAAGCTAAAAATTATACGTGGACGATAGCCTAGTTGGGAATGGAAAGGTCTGCCGAGACAATGTCCGCAGGTTCAAAACCCAAGGGCACACACCTCTGACTTTTCTAAAAAGTTATGTGTGTATTCTTTGTCAATTATCGCTCGCTTTAACGGTGAAGGAAAACATCGTGAGGAAACCTGTATACCTGAGAAGTTCTCTGAATGTCGAAGAAATGTGAAGTCTGCCAACCCGCACTAGGCCAGCGTGGTGGACTAAGGCCTTAACCCTCTCAGTTGTAGAGGAGGCCCGTGCTCAGCAGTGGGCAGTATAATACAGGGCTGGTATGGTATGGTAAAAATTAGGTATACGATGGCAAAAGCATTGTTTTAAGGATTTCTATCCAAATGTATATAAAGTATACATGTACATAAATAAAACACACTTTCTGCACATATCCTTTGCTTGAAACCTTTGAAGCTGGTTTTATATGAGGCATACCTAACCCTACAATAAATGTCATCAAACGTCTCGAAGCGTCAAATAAAATCCCATTAACAAGTTCCCCACCTTTTGACAAATCTTTATTCGCATTTGCCGAGTGTTTTCCTTCAAAATCTCATATTCTGTCGACGGGGGATATGCGTACATTTGAATGATCCAGGAGCTTTGAGTAAGTTATCAAAGCTGGGGGTCAGGGATGTATTCAGATATTAGGTGTAGGGGCATTTTTACCCGTCTACAGGGAAGCAACAAAGTGATTTTGACACCCTATATATTAACGTTTGTATGTAAGTAAGTATTTTATACAAAAAAAAGTGCGTGGAATCCCTCCGCGTGGAAGAAGTGAAACTTCGTAATGTGGAGAAAACCTAACAATCAATTGATATTCACAAGAAACGTACCTTGACATAACCTTAAATCCGTCGCATTGTCCGTGGGATTGTTTTCACTTATTTTTTACAATTCTTATCCACTAAATTTGAAAATAAATTGACGTTGTGCATTTTTGAATATTTTGGAATGGTTAGGGAATAATTTCGCACGAATTGCTTTATTTATCAGTATAAAAGTACTAGCATTTATGTGGTTAAATACAATATTTCACCCTGACAGGCCGGATTGTTCTATCCGTGGTCAAGTAAAGCTAACGGTCTAATACTAAATGACCGCGCAGAGTTTTAGTCTCGCTGTGAATTCTCTTGCAATTCGCCAGTGTGATAAGATCCTTAACTTTACCTGACCACGGATGAAACAACCCCGCCTGAGTCATAATGCGTAGTAATTGTATTGGATATAATGTCACAACAGTGCTTGCAATAAGCTGTTTGAATCCAGGAATTATCATGGCGGTACTTCTAACAACGATCCTAACATTTTCACAATCATTCCCATCTATACTAATAGTAAGAAATAAAACAAGATAATTATAACCACAATATTAGCTTCCAAATCCGTCCACCGCAAAGGACGTGCAAATATTTGGAAGCCACGGTTCATCTGAGACGCAAACGTAGCCTTCTACATCGTCGGCTTTAGCAGCGTTTGCTGTGTGTTGTTACTAGATAGTATGAAAATATAAGGTGGAATTTTGACCTTGCGGCTTGACAATACTAAGCAAAATTGCGTACAATTGTTGCTAGCAATAATTGATCCGTCTAAATGAGTGCGTGTCACGGAATACACACTTAACTTTTTAAAAAAGTCAGAGGTGTGTGCCCTTGGGTATTGAACCTGCGGACATTCGTCTCGGCAGTCCGTTCCACTTCCAACTAGGCTATCGCTGCTTTTTATATTAAAACTGAAATATTTAATACTTTTTGATTCCATAAATCGATTTTGATCAACCAAACTCTACTTACACATAATAAAGCTACACATTTTTCAATAATTCGATTTTGTATCCATTGAGTGGCTTTAGCGTGATGCGCCGACGAAAACGTATGGATAGACGTAAATCCCTTACAATAGGAGACAAGTTGTGTCAAACAATCAAAAACTCGAAACTCGAAAGCATGTAGATGAATAAATGCAAACAGAGCTAACGAAGTGTTTCATATTTGAACGCGGAGCAAGCGTTGTATTTGTAAGCTTGCCGTTGAATTGTGTTAATTAATTTTCTTTCAAAATTGATTTGTTGAACGTTTTGATGGTTCATTTAAACTAATCTTATACACAGACAAAATAAGATTTTTTGTTTTTCTTTGTAAACAACTCCTGTGATAAATTACTTAACCGATTTTATAATTCTTTCAATAATGGGAAGCTGCATACCCCTTTTACATTTTGGCAAGAAAAATATCATTACCGGTATCATCACTGGGGGGTGAGTGGAACGGTTATGTTGGTTTTACTGGTCTTACGACGTAATGTCGACACTCGGGAGTAAAGCATCATCCGAGCGAGCATTGGACCTAGTCCCTAACACTACGTACACCCTACACCGGCATGCCATCCAAAACCCGCGGTGGCCTTCTTCAGCGCACACGAGACGGCCCCGGGGTATCTTGTTGCACTGACATAGCTGGGCAGGGCTGTCCCTGCGCGATGCCGTTGCAGCCCCTCTCTATTGGAGGCAGCTGAGATGACAGTGGGAGACCGACCACATGCATTGTCGTCCACCTCGGAGACGCTTACATCAGAGTAGTCTAGCTACTGCTCGCCCAGCGACTCCCTCTATGCCCTATTTAGTCGCCTCTTACGACAGGCAGGGGATGCCGTGGCGGAATTCTCTAGATGCCCCCGGACCACAGGCTACATAATAATATTATCTTTGAGTTGTATAGTGCTCAACATTCTATGCCGGGAATTGGCGTTAACGCGGGCGGAATGGCGAGCAAAAGTAAATTATACCTACTTAGACAATAAAAATTCCAACAGGTAGGTAACCCACTCGATCGTTTCCACTTTAAATAACTCTTTTGTTTATTACAAAATTGATGACAGTAAAACAAGGTCTAATTAAGTGATAACTCCACCAAAATTCTGAACAATAGGTCTTAGATATAAAGGTAATGTTTAGAACACTAAGTACGTTGTAAACAAAAGAATTATCAACGTACAAGGGCCATAAAAACCTTCACACGACGTTTTATACTGAGACATCTGGTGTGACACACTGTCTCTTAGATTATAATTATTGGACATGTTTGTTTTAGTGACGTAAGTAAGTATATGTATATGGCGCCGGAAGTACATGAGGCTCTGCAAGTATACAAAGAAATGGTGGTACATAAGGCTAGATAAGTATACATATAAGGTGGCATAACTATATATAGCACCGCGAGTATATAAAGCAACGAAAGTATATAAAGCGAGATAAGTATGTATGTATGTAATACTAAAAGCTGGAATTACATATAAAGGTGATGAAGTAAAGCACTGGTGGTAGGTCTCCCATTATGTAAGAGGCCGTCTGGGTGGGTACCACCGCAATGTCTATTTCTACCGCCAAGCAACAGTGTGCATGCACTGTTGTGTTTCGGGTTGAAGGACATTGTAGCCAGTATAACTACTGGACATAATGAGACTTAACATCTTATGTCTCAGGATGACGAGCGCAGTAGAATGCCACTCAGTATTTTGTCAGTCAAGGTGCTAGATGGTGTTGCTACTGTTTATGGGTGGTCGTATCGCTTACCATCAGGCGAACGGCATGCTAGTCTCGTCATTCAAAGCAATAAAAAAAAAAAAACATATAAGACATCGCAAGTATATATTCGATGTCGGATGTGAAATTTCGCATCTCTGATGCCTAATGTCAGAAATCGGAGGTCAAAGGTCAGACATCAGATGTTGGAGGTATATCTAGTATCAGATAGATAAGTACCACTTACTGGATTAACAGCTACCCCACAAAATGCAAAGTAAGATCTAAGAATTATAAGAGGTCACTACTACTGTTTTTGCTGGTCCCAACAAATTTGTCTGTTCGACGCTCGGCTAACCAAACATTGCAGCAGTGTGTGCAAAACGCGTACTTTGTTATCGCGTTATGTGTCCACGTAGCTAATTTATCAGTGTTAATGTACGTATGGTAACAGACCTACAGACTTTGTAGTATAGCGCAGCGGGTAATCTCAGATATTATCTTAATATGGAACATAATTCTGTTACTGCCTCGGTGGCGTAGTTGTATTACGGTACGACTGCAAGGCTGAGGTCTCGGGTTCGATCCCCGGGTCGGGCAAAGTGATATTGGATTTTTCTATTCAGTATCAGCCCGGAGTCTGGAATTTGTGCCCGGTATGGCGATAGGCTCGCCCCCTATCACATCATGGCACGGAATACGCTTGGCGAAAAGTGGGTGCACTAGTTGCGCCTCTGCCTACCCCTTCGGGGATAAAAGGCATGAGCATGCGTTATAATTCTGTTACTGTGTTCTCGACATCAGGGCCTGTAGCTAAGATGCTTTTCTAGAATCATTAACGCCATAGAATAGAAAATTATGTATTGGAATGACATAGGTACCGTATCGACAAGCGCAAGGATACGTCATTCCCATACATTTGTTTTTATTCTATTGGCGTTAACGCTTCTAGAAAAGCATATTGGCTACAGGTGAAGGTACCTTTCATCATCATCAGCTACATGACGTCCACTGCTGAACATAGGCCTCCTCTAAAGAATTCCAGACGAATCTGTCAAAAGTGGCCCGCATCCAGTGTAAGGTACCTTTATAATAATACTACTCCTGTATAACTTCCCACTGCTGAGCACGGGCGTCCTCTACTGAGAGGGTTTAGGCCTTTGTCCACCACGCTGGCCTAGTGCGGGTTGGCAGACTTCACATACCTTCGAAATTCAGAGAACTTCTTAGGTATGCAGGTTTTCTCACGATGTTTTCCTTCACCGTTAAAGCGAGCGATCATTCACAAAGAATACACACATAACTTTTTAGAAAAGTCAGAGGTGTGTGCCCATGGCTTTTGAACCTGCGGAAATTCGTGTCGGCAGCCCGTTCCGCTACCAACTAGGCTATCGCCATTTATATGTATTCGGAAAGTATCTAAATAGAGCTATAGTTTTTTAGCATTATACTCTATGGTTTTAATAGATCGCTAAAGCACCAAAAAATTACGCTTGATCGACAAATTACGCCTGATCGATCTCGATTAATCGACATATTCGAGTAACAATTCATCCAATCATTTCGTAATATTGCTTGAATTAAAATAAAATATAAAATTTAAAAAACCATTAAAATATTTTAGTGTCAAAGTTAAAATCGATACGCGACAAAGGTTTCTCTGTAAATGGACGCAGTGAACATGAGATGGGCAGATTTAAGCCAATTTGACCCACGCACGTGAGCTGTTGCGTTAAAGGATGCGCACAATTGATTTACAGTTGAACGATTCTATTGCTGGGGCTGTAGATGCCTTTCTATAATAGTTAACGGTAATAGAAAACAATAAAGATGTATGGGAATGACATATTCTTAGATTAATTATATAATATATATAATCACATAAACCGTCATTTTCAAACAATATAAATCTGCGTAACAACGTGAGCGAACGCCATGACAGCTCGAAGCATACTAAGCGCGGGAAAATGACCTTAAGGCCAACAATAGGCCTTTAGTTTTATCGACGCGTTTGAAGCGTCAGAGTCTATCTAGTATATAATTAATCTAAGGACATATTGTATCGGTCTTTCGATAGGATATGTCATGCTTATACATAATGTTAGCGTTAACGATGATCAATTAAAGTGTATTACAATTGTAGAACTGACAACAGATGGGGTAGAAAAGTTCTCGAGTGGAGGCCACCTACTGGCAAGCGCAGCGTGGGACGTCCTTCTACAAGGTGGACAGACGACCTTGTAAAGGTCGCAGGGACCCGCTGGATGCAGGCCGCTTCTGACAGATTGGTCTGGAAATATATAGGGGAGGCCTATACTCAGCAGTGGACTTCTAAAGGCTGAAGAAGGAGAAGACAATCGTGAATTATAGGTATATAGTGTCCGACTTTCTACCTACTTAAATACGAAATAAGGAGTCTTTAATATTGTAAATGCAAAATTGTGAAATAAGTGATTGGGTTTTTCGCTTAGTAGCAGATACTGGAATTTGTGCCCGATATGGCGATAGGCGCACCTTATCACTTTATGAGACGGAATACGCACGGCGAAAAGTGGGTGCACTAGTTGAGCCCTTTGGGGATAAAAGGCGTAAGTGTGTGTGTGTGTGATTATTGCATACGATAATTGCTAGCAAAAATTGCTCCGGTAAATGAAGCGTAATAATATTACTATTTCTACCGCCGAGCAGCAGTGTGCATGTACTGTTGTGTTCTGGTTTGAAGGACATTGTGGCCAGCGTACTTACTGGGCATTATAAGACTTAACATCTAATGTCTCAAAGTGACGAGATCCCACGCAGTACCTACTTTCCACTTAAAGGTTCAGTATGGTGTTGGTACTGTTTATGGGCGGTCGTATCGCTTACCATAAGGCGAGATAATAGAAAAAGCAATCAATTTCTGCACGACGAAATAATCGCTCGGCAATTTGTAATCCGTATGCGATTCGGCACATCAACGTTGCTTCTTACAGTACACCTGATGCCTCTGATGACATCCATTAATAAAAGATTGTGACGTAAAAGCTAGGTTTTAGAAAGTATAAACCGAAGAGTTCTAAGATTATATATAGGGGACATTGGGAAAATTTCCATACAAAATTTTTGAGCCTGTTCGTAAGGCGCAAATTGGCATATTTCCTTCCAAGATATTGTTTTCTGTACAAAATTTGCGCATATCGAGACGTCTTGTCACATGTGTCTGATAAAACAGCGACTTATTACCCACGAGTAACAACTTTTGGACGAAAAATTTGGGCCTGATGTCCGGTCTATAACTATACTGTTTAATGTCTTTGGTCTAAACTGAATGACATAACAATTTCCTTTGTTAGGCGTGTCTTGCATTTTGATGACGCTTAGACGGTATGTAAAACGTAATTCTCCTAGCCAGTTTCGGCCACGGCGGCCAATGTCAACGGAGATCAGCCAGGTACGCAGGAGATATTATAGTGCACAAGTGTGTGCGCAATACACAGTTGCACTCTCATAGTCCGGTGTAGCGGCAATCCGACACGACCGGAGAGAGATCAGGCGCAAGACCAACGGCTTTACGTGCTTTCCGAGGCACGGGGGTATCACACCGCCAACTTCCTGACTCCGAGCTGCGACTGAGTAATTTTTAAAATGGAAAAACCCAGTCACTATCTTTTCGGCTCGACCCGGGATTCGAACCCAGGACCTCAGCGCGCAAATCATACTCGTAACGCGTACGCAATACAACTACGCCACCGAGGCGGCTTAGACGGTATTTATGTAATGACAATGATATTTTGTATTTCTTTTTAATCTGTGTTCGGTAATAATACTGCATCTGATGTACTCTCAGACCAATAACTAAAGCAACGATGTACTACAGTGGGTATATGCATAACGGACTTTGGAAGTAAAAATAAATCTAATCAATCAGCCTATCGCCTTCCACTGCTGAACATAGGCCTAGTGAGTACCAACCATCCCGGCCTTGAGCATTCCTTAAATACTTTGGAAGTATAGGCAAATTATAATAACCCTATATACTTGCAGCGGCGAGACATCAGCGTTCTTATTTCAAATTGTATCGGCCAGGAAAATTTTATTTATAAAAGACATGTCCAAAAACGACCTTAAAATTCTAACCAAAACAGTTTATATATATTTGGATAGAACTCCTAGTTCCTTAAACTAGAAATCGTTTAATTTTAAAGATCTCCGATTTTGAGATTTGTGTGTTGTATTATGCTTAAAAACTACACTTATAATGAATGAATAAAAAGTTAGTTATAAGCGAAGGGGTCCAAAAATATTTTTTTATGGATGATATGAAGATACATATTTTGCCCCTTTAATATCCCTGAAGTTTGAGCCTGGTTATATTTTGAGGCCCAGCACCCATACAAAAAGCGGATATCTCCTTTGAATTCCTCTTAGTTTTTTTTTAATTTTTCGTTGTCAGTTTCTCAGTTTTTTATTTACCCTCGTTCCCGCTTCCGCTTCCGCTGTACATAAGGTAACTACCGGGCAGTTAAGCGTGTTTTATGGTTGTGCGACGCGTAATCGTATCTTTATTCACGGGATAATGTTTTGACTCTGGCAGGACGTGTCTTTCTACATAATTATTGTCTTGAGGAAGTGTTCTCTTATTTTGCAAACAACAAAACACATATTTGCTTCACTAAAGGCATATCTTGAAACTTTTGATTTTAGAAAATAATGTTTTTCACCTTTAAGAAAAAAATATGTCGGATTTTTTTATTATTACACATGCCTAAAATTTCCACGATTTTTGGCAAAATAAAATGAATGCTGTAGTTATGAAAAAAATAAAATAAATTAAAGTAACCCCCGACACAAAAATCTCTAAAAAATAAAATAATAAAAGTATCTTTGTCGTTTAAGTATCTAGTAATATTTTGACCCAAGCGTCGTCGCGTCGGGGGACCGCTAAAGAAGATTTTCGTCTCCCTAGTCCGGAATTCGGTCCCCCGACGTGACGCTCGGCTCTTAATATTAGTAGGTACTTAAACGACAAAGACACTTTATTATTTTACTTTTTAGAGGTTTTTTTGTGTAGGGGGTTATTTAAATTTTAATTTCAAACTTTTTCAATTACTATATTCTCCATAATGGGGCCTTGATAATCAACTATCTAACACCTACTCATTAAGACCATTCTTATGAGCCCACACACGCTATATCTGCTATAAGTTGTTAAAGAGTTGGGTATCCAGCTGACAACTTAATGCTGCAGCATCAGCTCAAGGTTAACATGTCTTTAAAACATTGCCGTAGTCACAGCACAACGTTTAAATCAATCGTCGTTGTGAAAGTTAGAAATGGGCTGATAATCTTCAAACGCCTGAACAGATCTTCATAAATTATAGCTAAGAACCATCTCGATCACATCAGCTTTCAATAAAAAAACTAGCATCAAAATCGGCCCATTCGTTTGAGAGCTACGATGCCACAGACAGACATACCGATACACAGATACACAGATGCACAGATGCACAGACATACAGATACACATCCTAAACGTATAACACCTCTGGTTTTTGTCGGGGATTAATAAATTTTACATCAACAAACCGAAAGTTAACGTCTGAGTGACTTTCCGTGTTTTCACTTATTGATCAACAAGTTACAAACCTCTGGGAGGTCCGTGAAGGTCTAGTTCCTAAGGGAGGGCAGAGGACACGACCGCCGTGTTCCGTCTACGTTATATATTACGAAGTTTGTAAATTATGGGGCATGTATCGAGAATTGCGTTTGTTTTGAGCTTGATACCGAAAAATGGGGATAAATAGGGACGAAGTTATTAATAACGCAGATACAGTCATTAGAAATGGATATATCTCAAACAGAAGAATACAATAATCTATATATCTATACATATAAATAAAATTGGAGTGTCTGTTTGTAATATTGAAATAACCGTTTTTTACTACATGTATATGAATATATATACGGTACATACACCAAAATAACATTTTTTACAATTTTTGTCTGTCTGTCTGTCTTTCTGTCTGTCTGTTTGTTCCGGCTAATCTCTGAAATGGCTGGACCGATTTTGACGGGACTTTTATTGGCAGGTAGCTGATGTAATAAGGAGTAACAGGCTACTTTTTATCCCGGGAAAATATAAAGCAGGACTTTTATCCCGGGAAAACTCATTCACGCGGGCGGAGCCGCGGGCAACAGCTACTATAACAATAATATCACCTTGTATGTACTGTCCATCTCGGATTTTTCTAATCAGTATCAGCTCCTAGTCTGGAATTTATACCCGATATGGCGATAGGCTCGCCCCCTATCACATCATGGAACGGAATACGCACGGCGAAGAGTGAGTGCGCTAGTTGCGCCTCTGCCTATCCCTTCGAGGATAAAAGGCGTGAGTATGCGCGCGTAAATCTAACCAAGATACTTTATATATATTCGGATAGAACTCCTAAAAAATAGGCCTTTGTCCTCCGATGTTGAGATTTATGTAATACAGCATTGCGCTCGGCTCTGCCCGCGTGTAAAAAGTAGCTTATAGTACTCAGGAGTAATGTAGCTTCTTATTAGTGAAAGAATTTTCAAAATCGGTCCAGTAGTTCCTGAGATTAGCGCATCCAAACAGACAAACAAACTCTTCAGCTTTATAATATTACTAGCTTTTGCCCGCGGCTCCGCCCGCGTGAATGAGTTTTCCCGGTATAAAAGTCCCGCTTTATATTTTCCCGGTATAAAAAGTATACATAATCTACCCGTAGCTTATATGACACGTTCGCAGATTTACCATAGCAGCGCCATCTATTGATTACTTACTCAACCCAGTCGAAAGGTATCGACATCTGTTAGAATCATTCATAGCAGCGCCGTCTATTGATTACTTACTCAACCCAGTCGAAAGGTATCGACATCTGTTAGAATCATTTGGAGTTAAGATAATTGTGACTGTCAAATAATAACAGACAAATAATTAGCAATAAATTAAAATTGCGACTATAATTTGAGATTTAAACTATCCTATCTCTCAAGTTGGATCGAACTGCACATGGTGTGCGAATTTTATTATAATCGGTTAAGTGGTTTAGGAGTCCATTGAGGACAAACATTGTGACACGAGATTTATATATATTAAGATTAGTATATAATATTATTATTTTGCTTAAAAACGACAATTAAAATGAACGTTTTAAAAAAAGTTAGTTAAATGGAGGAGTGTAAAAATATTTTTTAATGGATCCAAGATTCATAGTTCCCCCCTTTAACATCCATGAAGTTTGAGCCTGGTTAGATTTTAAGGATCAGCACTCATACAAAACGCAGACATCTCCTTTGCCATATAAATTAATAATACCAGTCCTTTATGACTGTATAATATTATATCGTTCTGCTGAGCACGGGCCTCCATTACTGAGAGGGTTTAGGCCTTAGTCCACCACGGCCTAGTGCGGGTTGGCAGACTTCTTATACCTTCGAAATTCTTACCGAAAATTCTTAAGCATGTAGGTTTTCTAATATGGTTTTCTTTCACCATCACAGTGAGCTATAATTGAGAGAATAAATAAGCAACTTAAAAAAGTCAAAGGTGCCTTGGGTTTGAAATCTGCAGGCCGTCATCTCCGAGCAATCCCAACTAACCTATCGCTAATCTAAATCACAAATCTTTATCAGTAAAGTGCAATTTGCATTGTTCTCCAAAAATGAAGTAATATCATTCAATATAAATGTATCCGAATATTGCTATTGTTGTATTAATCTTGTGTAAACAGTATTATCTCGAGGGGTGGCCATGTTTAATTAATATTTTTGGAGTAACCTTCCTGATGCGGGGATATGTGGCCCTTCTTTGATATTGTTATCTCTTGAGAATATTATATTGTGCGGGTCGATTCATTATTGTATTTGTAGGATTTAGGTTATTATCAAACAATTGCTTTGTTGCTTTTGTAGAAGGAATTGGGAAGAGTAAGGTCCTGAGTAACATTTTTAGGACAATTATGAATGTTTTCGATTCATAAAGGACACGCATGGAACGAGGTAAACAATTGCTTTCTTAATTTTGTAACAGGGATTGAGAATTGGGTTCTGCGTATTTAAGACTACTTATTATAAATGTTTTCGATTACAAAAACACGCGTTGGACGAGCTAATATAGCAGGATTTTAACGTGTAATATTTATGTAGTTGAGTACACACACACTCACGCCTTTTATCCCCGAAGGGGTAGGCAGGGGCGCATTTAAAGCACCCAATTTCGCCTTGCGTATTCCGTCCCATGATGTGATAGGGGGCGAGCCTATCGCCATATCGGGCAAAAATTCCAGACTGCGGACTAATATTGATTATAAAAACTCAATATCATTGCCCGACCTGGGGATCTAACCCGAGACCTCAGCAATTTTTTTGGAACGAAGTTCCTTATCGCGTGTTGTGAAAGGGGGCTAGACGGAAAAAATTCTCACGAAAAGTTGTCACGACACTTTTTGCTATTATCTTACTAATATGAACCTTAAATACAATGCGTAGAAGCTATAATTCTTGAAACGAGTATATTTTTATTTATTTTATTTATTAAAGTCATTAAAACCATTTCTTACTAATCTAATATGAACCTTAAATACATTGCGTAAAAGCTATTTCCCCAGCGTTGGCACGGCACGAGTACAAAAGAATCGAACGTAACATTCTTTTTTCAAATTTTGATGATTTATTCTACTTTGGTTACTGACATTTTTCAATAACAAGACTAAACGTGCTTTGCTCGCGTTTCAAAATCTACTTTATGTGGTAAGCGTAAGATCGAATTTGTGTTTAGTCAATCAAAATTTGTGATAAAAATGCTATGCAATAGCTTTACCGCGGCAGTCTCCGAGTGCCACACGTATTTATTTGTTTTTTTCTCTAGAAACTTATGTAGTGGAACGGAAATAGGAAAATATTTATATATTTATATAAATACACACTCTGTTATATAAATAAAACTTTATTACAATTCCTTCACTAATTTATTTATATTATAATTAATCGAAAGGAACTTCGTTCCATCCGGGTGTCCCTTGACACCTCTCATTGCTCTTTTTTTATGGCATTGAATGACGAGACGAGCATGCCGTTCGCCTGATGGTAAGCGATACGAGCGATAAACAATAGCAACACCATCCCGCACCTTGAGTTACAAAGTACTGTGTGGCATTCCACTGCGCTCGTCATCCTGAGACATAAGATGTTAAGTCTCATTATGTCCAGTAGTTACACTGGCTACAATGTCCTTCAAATCGAAACACAACAGTGCATACACACTGCTGCTTGGCGGTAGAAATAGATATTGCGGTGGTACCCACCCAGACGGACTCTTACGGATGAGAGACCTACCTCTAGTAACCACCGAGGCAGTCAAATTGACTGCTTTATTATTACAAACTATGGGAAACTAGTAGGTACTGCTCGCGGCTCCGCCACGCCCACTTGAAAAGTTTTACCGGGATAAAAAAATTATCCCGGGATAATAAGTAGCCTATAGCACTCAGAAGTAATGTAGCTTCCTAATAGTGAAAGAATTTTCAAAATCGGTTTCTCAGTTCCTGAGATTAGCGCGTTCAATCAAACAAAACTGCTCTTCAGCTTTATAATATTGCTATAGATTTGTGAAGATTTTTGGATGTTAGTTCGAAGTAAACGAAGTAAGCTTAGTTGAGAGGCGCGGTTGGAGCATTTTTAGGCGACATTTTGCCAAGGTAAAACACGCAGCCAGGCTATCTGCAAAAGGCCTTTATGACGTAAAGCAGTGAGCGAAATTAGTCTATTCACAAAAATTTAATTCTAGTCCCTTTTATAATCTTTTTACCTGCAAATTAGACAGTTAATCGATGCATAAATTGTTCCATTAATAAGATTCAGTGTACCGTGACTGCCATGAACATACCATCCGATAATGCCACTACTATTGGTTCAAAACCATATAAATGTAGAGTAAAATAAAAACTAAAAAACCGCAAGAAAATCCGAAAACTAGTTATTTGGACATACGAATGAGTTTTTAGTTAAATGGTAAGTAATATTTCTGTTTTGTAAAAGGACGCAAGTGCACGTAAATACGGTCGATTTTCGTGAATTATTTTTCATGTCTTTTCGTGAACTATGAAAACAATGTTTTTGCTAATGTCTCTTTTTCCCACGTGGAATGGGCGTAAACAAACAAGATAAATCTAGTATTTAATAAAAGGGTAGACAAAGCAGACAACTATTTATAGATTAAAGGTAGATTCTAAGAAAAAGAAACACATCCGTTTATCAAGTTGGCAGTCTACGCGGGAAGTATGGCAGGATTCAGTAAAATTGAATGTTTATCGTTAACATATTTACGGAACGTATATTGTTTAATTTTGCAGAGACAATATAATAGTTAAAATTGTGAATCTGAGTTTGTAATAAAACAATTATATAGTCTGAAATGTAACTATTTAGCTATTGTTCACAGATCCGCCTCGTTAAAAGTCTTTTTGTCTATTCAATTTACTTATCATTGACCACAATGTCTATTTCTGAAGCTGTATGGTTCGAGTACTTACTGATGTTCAGTAATTACCGAGTATAAGAAGATGTTATGATAGTGGACGATAGCCTAGTCGAAAATGGAACAGTTTGTCCAGACAATGTCCGGAGGTTCAGAACCCAAGGCACTCACTTGACTTTTCGAAGTAACGTGTGTATTGTTTATCAATTATCGTTCGTTTTAACAGTGAAGGAAAACATCGTGAGGAAAACTACATACCTGAGAATTCTCCATAAGAATAGGGAAGATGCAAATTTTTATTTTTGCTTTCATTTGAATTAACTTCATGTAGAATAGATTACGAGTATATTAAAAAATTTAAATGCTATAATATATTGCTAAAAATTGCGGTTTGAAAATGACAGTTTACATTTTCGCGCGCAAACGGAGCTACATGCTTAGTGACGTCACACCGCTCATATTTATTCGCCGGTGGCATTCAAATATTGATAAATATTATTTTTCCATCTTCCCTATTTCGAGGGTATGTGATGTCTGCCAACCCGCACCAAGCCAGCGTGGTGAATTAAGGACAAACCCCTCTCAGTAGTAGAGGAGGCCCGTGCTCAGTAGTGGGCAGTATATAATACAGGGCTTATTGCATTGCATGGCTTTGCAGCAGATGTTAATTAATTTTTCAGCATAGTATTATATATTATTTGCCACACATACTTCTACAGGGTTTATATAGGTAATTAGCAATAGCTTACTCATGTAATGTTTCCTTACAGTCTATCTCAGTGGTGTGATTGTAGTGCCTGCATGGTACGATATCGCTTTGAAGTCCCAGGTCGGGTAAATTGATATTTCTATACAATACAATATAAATATTGTATTTTTTGCTCAGTATCAGTATGGAATTTGAGCCCGATATGGCGATAGGTTCGTCTGCTATCTTATCATGGGATACACTTGGCGAAAATTGGTTGTCCTGGTTACAACTCTGCCTACCCCTTCAGGCATAAAACCGTGATGTGTGTAAAACTAAAATTTCAATCCTTAAAAAAAATTAAAATCGAAAACAAATAGTTTAAAAATCGATTGAATGCAGAACTCGTGAAGGTTTCCCGCAGAAAACGATTCTCGGACTAGTTGTGCTTGCGCTGACGTTAAACCAATTTCAGACTTATGTATCTAGTCTGTAGGTCTAATCTAATCTACCTATATACAAGGTGTCCTGTAAATAATGGATGACAAGTAACGAGCTAATTCTACATATCATTATTAAAAATTAAGTGCTTATTATTCTTAAATATCTCAGGGAATTAAAAACTAGGGTTAGCAACATTTTTTTTATGACATTGAATGACGAGACGAGCATGCCGTTCGCCTGATGGTAAGCGATACGACCACCCATAAACAGTAGCAACACCATCCAGCACCTTGAGTTACAAAGTACTGTGTGGCATTTCACTGCGCTCGTCATCCTGAGACATAAGATGTTAAGTCTCATTATGTCCAGTAGTTATACTGGCTACAATGTCCTTCAAACCGAAACACAACAGTGCATGCACACTGCTGCTTGGCGGTAGAAATAGACATTACGGTGGTACCCACCCAGACGGACTCTTACATATGAGAGACCTACCACCAGTAAAAACGAAAATCACGACAAGTTATGCTGCTCCTACAAATATTTTTTAAATATGTTTTTGTAAAATATTGGCAAATACGCAAAACAGTGAAAGCAAAAAGGTCTTTACTAACTTTGTACTTCATGTCATAATAGGAAAATTAAATTACTTCTTTTAGTTTCTGTTAAGCAATACTAAACTTTAAAAGACTTTACTGAGCTGCTTTGCTAAGGTCTTTGAAAGTTTGATCTATCGTTACATTTTCAATCATGTCAAATGTCTTCTGAGCAGTAAACAACATGGATTTGTATCTGGAAGATCTACGTGTACAAACCTGCTTCTCTACACCAACTTTTTATGCAAAGCTTTTAATAAAAAACAACAAGTAGACTCGTTCTATAGCGACTTTTCTAAAGCGTTCGACCGAGTGAATCACAAAATATTGCTGCTCAAGACAGATCACTTAGGTATTCACGGTGATCTACAACGTTGGCTTAGATCCTATCTTTTGAATAGAACCCAACTTGTAGCGCTGTATGGTTATGATTCGGTGCCCTTTTTGGCTACCTCCGGTGTGCCTCAAGGCTCTAACTTGGGTCCCTTGCTATTTTTAATATTTATCAACGATTTATTGAAAATTATTGACAGTGAATGTCTGGCATATGCGGATGACATAAAGATCTTTAGAGTTATTGACAATTACGATCAGTGTGTGGCCCTGCAGCGCGATATCAATGTTATTTTTCAATGGTGTAAGGTTAATGATATGCAGTTAAATATAAACAAATGCAATATAATCACGTTTTCAAAAAATATTAATGTTTATCTTAATAATTATGATGTAAATGGAGTAATTTTAAAACGAGTCAACACTATACGAGATCTTGGAGTGCTGTTTGACTCAAAGCTATCTTTCATCGATCACTATGACAAAATATGTAGTAAAGCCAATAATATGTTATCGTTTATTCTTCGTGTCGGTAAACCATTTAAAAACATTTCGTCACTTTTAACCCTATACAGCTGTTTAGTGAGATGCACTTTGGAGTATTGTTCGCCTATTTGGTCCCCGATATACCACACACATAACGATAGAATTGAATCTATTCAACGCCGATTCGTTCGATCATTGTGCACAAAATGTGGTCTTCGACGTAAAATACCTGAATACACCGATAGGCTACAGGAATTTCATATGGTTTCCTTGGCAAAACGTAGGGAGGTAATTGATCTCTGTACTCTTCATAAAATTGTTAATGGAGCGCTTGACTGTAATTTGGTTGAGCCGTTGTACTTTAAGTTGCCGACTCGGTCAGTGCGTGTTCAGCAATTGTTCAGTATACCACCATTCACCAACAATGTATCACAAAATAATCCCTTTACCAGAATGAGCAAGTCATATAATAATGTTTGTACGAACTTAGACATTTTTAACATTAGTTTTGCTTCCTTCAAAAAATCCCTACTTAAAAACCTGTAACTAATAATTAATATATAATTTTTCCCGTAAACTAGACTAATCATTCCGAATTTTGCGTAATGTTACCAATTAACTAAATTGTTGTGTATAGTTGTAATAGGGCTTCAGACTCATTCAGCTTTTTAATGTATTATAGATCTATCATTTGTTTAGTTTGTAGTCTGTTACTGTACCTAATAAATAAAATAAAATAAAATAAAATAAAATAAAGCGTTTTGTGTAAAAAATGTACTGATAGTGAATTGTCCCATCATTTAAATAAGTTCTGTAGGTACTTCATAAGGTTTCTTAAATAGTCTGCAGTTTGCACCTAATCCTCAAAATCACACAGACATTGCTATAAAACTGTGTAAGAAGCTAGTTTGACGAAAATTTATTAAGCTATTGCATAGCTTTTATCGCGGGCCTTGAGCGTGGAGACGAATCCAGAAATTCGGTAACGAAAATAAACTCACATCTTTTTTATCTTACTAATATGAACCTTAAAGACAATGCGTAGAAGCTATAATTCTTGAAACGAGTATATTTTTATTTATTTTATTTATTAAAGTCATTAAAACCATTTCTTACTAATCTAATATGAACCTGAAATACATTGCGTAGAAGCTATTTCCCCAGCGTTGGCACGGCACGAGTACAAAAGAATCGAACGTAACATTCTTTTTTCAAATTTTGATTTATTCTACTTTGGTTGTGATGACCATTGCATTTCTGACATTTATCAATAACAAGACTAAACGTGCGTTGCTCGCGTTTAAAAATCTACTTTATGTGGTAAGCGTAAGATCGAATTTGTGTTTAGTCAATCAAAATTTGTGATAAAAAATGCTATGCAATAGCTTTACCGCGGCAGTCTCCGAGTGCCACACGTATTTTTTTTGTTTCAATCTATGATATTTGACTTCTATTTTTGTGTCGTAATGCTTTATTCGGCACTTATTTCGTTTAATATTGTTTATTAGTGGACATACAAACTCACGCTTTATATCTCCGAAGGGGTAGGTATTGGCGCAACGACTGCACCCACTTTTTGCAGTGCGTATTCCATCCCATGATGTGATAGGGGGCGCCCTATTGTCATATCGGGTACAAATTCCAGACTCCGGGCTGATACTAAATAGCCAATATCACTGCCTGACCTGAGGATCGAACCCGTTTCCTCAGCATTGCGGTTGTACCGTAATACAACTACGCCACCGAGGCAGTCCACCAGAATATGCTTCATAATATCAGAAAAATTCGACAACCCTAAAAACCCTAGCCAAAATCAGAGTATTCAAAAATATTTGAGAAGTCCGCTTTTCAACGCGTCAATTAGGCAGTGTGGTTATTAATAAAAGGGATTCCATAGAACACCGCTACAAGCTCCCTTTTCACTTAATTAATTCGTATTTTTCTTTATAATTTATAATTATGATGAACATTTATTATCTTGATTCAGTTGATTAATTAGTTTCAAGCCTTCTTGAATATAATTTCATAAAATTGAGATACACTTGCGGGCTCCAAATCGAAGGGCAAGTCAAGTTGTATACTTTAGTTTATAACTCTTTTATTACCTACTCCACGTATTGAGATTTGTTGTCTAAATGAGCTTGCAGATAAAACACCTCATCCTAGGGACTCATTTTTTTTATTTTTTTTATTGCATTGAATGACGAGACGAGCATGCCGTTCGCCTGATGGTAAGCGATACGACCACCCATAAACAGTAGCAACACCATCTAGCACCTTGACTTACAAAGTACTGTGTGGCATTCCACTGCGCTCGTCATCCTGAGACATTTATTTATTTATTATTTATTTATTCAACACACACAGTCATTACAGGATATACCCAATTTGAACTGGCGGGACTATTATAAAATAACATAAACATACTGTACAAACTATAACTATTTATAAAAACAATTATACAACATAACTTAAACTAAGTATAACAAATAACATATAACAACAATTTTGCGAGCTCACTCCAGTTACATGACAAAACATCTGTTTTTACATGCACCTCATTTAATGTTTTAATGGCTAGGGTGAGAGGCGTCTTGGCCAAGAGGTTGGTCCTGGCAGTCGGCACCGCCAAGAAGATAAGATGTTAAGTCTCATTATGTCCGGTAGTTATACTGGCTACAATGTCCTTCAAACCGAAACACAACAGTGCATGCACACTGTTGCTTGGCGGTAGAAACAGACATTGCGGTGGTACCCACCCAGGCGGCCTCTTACATAATGAGAGACCTACCACCAGTTATCAGTATATCCTGAATTCCATATCTACACTATATTAATATTATAAAGAGGAAAGATTTGTATTTTTGTAACCAATAAACTCAAAAACTAGTTCTTCTTCAGCCTTTAGAAGTCCACTGCTGATAGAATTCCTAAAGATTTCCAGACCAATCTGTCAGAAGCGGCCTGCATCCAGCGGGTTCCTGCGACCTTTACAGGTCGTCTGTCCCCCTTGTAGGAGGACGTCCAACGCTGAGCTTACTAGTACGTGGTCTCCACACGAGAACTTTTCTACCCCCCATCTGTTGTCAGTTCTACGAGTTATGTACCCTGCCCACTACCACTTTAGCTTGCTAAACCACTGGGCTATATCAGCGACTTTCGTTCTTCTACGGATCTCCTCATTTCTGATTTGATCGCGTAGAGAAACACCAAGCATTACCTTCTCCATAGCTCGCTACTTGACACTCAAACTAAAAAACTACTGTACCGATTTTAAAAATTCTTTTACCAAATAAAGCTACGTTATCAGCGATTACCATAGGCCACTTTTATCCCGGGAAAATATAAAGCGGGACTTTTGTCCTGGAAAAACTCGTTCTCGTGGGCGGAGCCGCGAGCAAAGGTCTAGTTTATTATACTTGGTTTTACATTTGGTAGAAACGTAAATTACGCCTAATTGCATATTTCCGAATCAGTGCTTTTGAAAACACATGTCATAAAAACAATTTGCCGCTTGGCCGGACAAAAAAGTCGGCACAATCAGCCGGTCAAACCGCACATTTGGCCGGGGTCCAGACCCGGCGCATCCGGTACGGAATCTTGTTCCAAACAATTAACAAGCTTCTACATGAGTTTTGGATTTGAAATTATTTACGTTGTATGATTTGCAAAGTACGTGTTAGTTGTTATCATCACGCAATTTTTCATTTTAGGAGAAGGCAGAGATGTTAACACACCCACTTTTAGTTATGTAAGGTCCCATGCAATAGGAAGAGAGTGGGTCTGTGTTGGCCCAGGTTTGGATAGGGGAAATGTCTGTAAGAATGGTTGTGTTCTTTGTAATTGATCGCTTGCTTTAACGGTGACGAAAAACATCGTGAGGAAACCTGCAAACCTGAGAACTTCTCCATAAGAATCTCGAAGGTATGTGAAGTCAGCCAACCCGTCCTAAGTAAGTATGGGAATGAAATAAGGGCAGTTAGAAGACATTTGAATTAAGAAACTTTAAAATAGTTTGAAATTCATTCTACGTGCAGTTGATTAGTAACTATGTTAGCTAATTACAGATATTTTCTGCATAATGCTATTAGCCCTTATTAGCCCTGAGCAGAGTTAAGGTTTCTTTAAACTGTTCATGTTGTACTTGACTTTATAATTGCGCAGTTTCAAAGGTACTGTTTTGAATTCTAAGGTGTATTTTATTTATCTAGGTAAGGCTAACAAGGTCTTAGGTTCGACTTCTATTAATACAGTACAGGGGTCGTCCATTAATCACGTGATGTTTTTAGCATCCTTTTTAACTCCCCCCCTTCGAGGGCCGAGGCACACAGTCAGTCAGTGTGTACCTATACCTCTTGCTTGCAAATCACATTGAGGCCTAAAAGGACCCGCGAACATTTCCATTTCCTGGCACCCTCTCTTCCGCCCATCCTGGGCAACTTCCTCCCTTCCCCCACCTTCCCTTCCATATTCCTCTCCCACGTCCCCCCCACACCCCTGCAGTCGTTAAGCCGGGGGACTCCAGTATCCCATTCGCAGGTTTTCCCCGGTATTGACTGCAGCATCGCCTAACTAACCCCCCCCCTGGTGATATGAGGTTTAGGACTACCCCCCACTATACAATGCCCCCCCCCCTACCATGTGATATTTCGTGATTTTTGTCGATCCCCCTCCCCTTTCGAGCCTCACGTGATTAATGTACGACCCCATAGTCCGTATACATCCTGAGACATAAGATGTCTCATTATGTCCTGTAGTTACACTGGCTACAATGTCCTTCAAACCGAAACACAACAGTGCATGCACACTGCTGCTTGGCGGTAGAAATAGACATTACGGTGGTACCCACCCAGACGGACTCTTACATATGAGAGACCTACCACCAGTGCAGTTCTTATAGTATTGTTTGTGGATACGGGTGTAAGTTCTAATCGCAGCTCCATCCGCATGAGACCTTTTTTGGAATAAATCACTATGTTGGAAGAAGATGTAGTGACTAAGATTGAGAAAGGAATGCTTCGGTGGTTTGGCCACATTGAAAGGATGGATGAAAGAAGAGGAACGAAAGAAATCTATGTCGCGAAAGTGAGTGGTAGTGTCGGACGGGGACGACCTAGACGTACCTTCATGGACCTAATTGGCGACCTCCTAAGGACCCTTCCTTACCTCCCAATAAGGAGTTCTCGTAACCGACGAGCATGTATGAAGAGACTGATATCTGTGGAAGAAGCGAAAGAGGTATGCTTGGATCGTAGCACTTGGCGCTCCATAGTCTGCCTACCCCAATGGGAGAAAGGCGTGAGTTTATGTATGTATGTATGTTGTTTTTTTATATTAAGGTACAAGTCTGACGTGCTAAACAAAATAAGATGAATAAAATCAACGGTATGCGTAACAAGCACAATGCCATTTTCAACCTTCATAATTGTCATACAAAATCGAAATTAGCATACATAAATGTGGATCAAACGTCCATTCAAGCGAGTGGTAAAATAATTAACTTAGAGAACCCAGCAATAGACGAGCGGACGGACCCGCAATCAAATTACATTCGTGGACTACAATGTTCAGACTTGTTTGTTATTTATTTGGGTTTTCCCCGGAGCGTTGTTGTCGGTTTCGATCCGGATAGATCGTGTTAAATCGTACACAAAAATGTGAATCGGGAATCGAACTCGGGCCTTCTTTCGAACCCAGTAGCAAAGGTCAGGTTCAGTGATATTTACCGACTATCTTACTAATCTTATCGTACTAATATTATAAATTCCAATTTAAAAAAAAAAAATTGGATATTAAGATGTTTGGTAGGAGGAAATGCAGAAACTACTTAACGTATTTGGATGAAATTGGGCATACGCACAGTGGGTCGAAAAGGCAATTTTAGTGACTTAGGAAATGATTTGGTTTTGTTTCATCTTTTTTTGACGCTGATCGTTAGATGCTATTAACCCTTCTAATATTCATTCTTAGTCATTTTTTGTGAAACGTTATAGTTTCGGCTAAAAAAAATATTTCTTGTTTGTGATGTATGGAACGCACTATAAAATCCTAAATTTCTGTGAAATCCTGAAATGTCTTGGTTTGAAACCATTGTTTTCTTTGTCTTGGTCTGTTCTAGTATACTTGTGCACTTCGAACGTCTGCATCGACCTGCCACTTCTCCACTTATAAGGGTTGAAAAATGATAAAATTCGATACTTTTAAAAACTTGTTTTACATAAATTAAAGAAAATTATGTAATAAATTGATAATTATTAAAGCTAACTAGTATATTTGGGAAAAAATTTAATAAATAATTGTAGATTTTCAAAATTACTCTCCACATTAATACATTTTGGCTCTTTCGGATCCATTGGCAAATTTAGAAGTATCAGCTATAGCTGCAATTAATTACTCCGAAGATATAGTATTTTGTATTTGATCTTTGTGAATTATCGCTCGCTTTTATGGTGAAGGAGGAATCGTGAGGAAACCTGCATACATGAGAATTTCTCTGAATTTCGAAGGTATGTGAAATCTGCCAACCCGCACTAGGTCAGCGTGGTGGACTAAGGCCTTAACCCTCTCAGTTGTAAAGGAGGCCCGTGCTCAGCAGTGGTTGGATCTCTATTGGACTTTGGTTTTTCTGCAACAGAAAATAAATGTGACAGATAAAACAGTGTAATACTTCAAAGATTTGTATGAAATTCTGTTTTACTATAACTATTAGGTGGCCGAAGTCCAATCGCACATTAGCTCAGTTTATAAGAACAAATGGAGACTGGCTAGAAAGTTTAATAATTTAGCTTGAATGACAAAGGTTAAACGAATAACATGAAGAACATTCATGTTGTTCGTTTAACCTTTGTTCGTTTAACAGAAACCTGAAAATTTGCCTCCATCCACATCCAAAGTTCCTACTGCTATGATTAGTCATAGAAATCTTTTGATGGTTTGAGCTGCAGATAAAAATGAAGACGAGTAGATCAAATACAAAAGACTTTATCTTCGGAGTAATAAATTGCAGCTACAGCTAATACTTCTAAATATGTCAACAGAACTTGAAGAGCTAAAATGTATTAATGTGGAGAGTAATTTAGAAAATTTACAAAATACAGTGGGTAGTTTTGGCATAAGCTTTTTTTAATTAAATGATTTATTGGATTTTTTCCCAAATATACTAGTTAGCTTTAATAATTATCAATTTATTACATTGTAACGGTTTTGCTATTATCTAAATAAAAAATATATTTACAAACTTACAATTAAAATAAATATTAATTAGGAGGCAGAACCAGGTCGCAATATGTGTTTAGCAATGACGAACCGTTCTCGCGGAACCGGTTTGGTGGCCGGGCGCACAAGCGGGCACGGGACGGCGATTCGTGATTATTCACTGCTGGACGAGCTATACGTGTAATACCTACTTACTTGGCTACTTACTTGGGTGTTGATTAATCTTAACTCTGCCACTTGTTTAACTGTGGTCTGTGAGTGTGATTACCCCGAATTGGGTGAGTGTTGCAAATAATATAAATTACCTATAATAGTTACGTAAGTCTTTAGTCGTAGTATGAGTCAGCTGATCAAATTTTGCAGCGTCACGGTCGGACGTTGAACTTATTTAAGGCCAAGCATATTTTGATATTAGCTCCTTGTATGTTTATGCTTTTGTTATTGGGTTTTATCGTAGTGCATAGCTATTTTTACTATAGTTAAATAACATAGGTACCTACTGACCAAATGTGTACCTACCGACCGCTTAAATGTGTAATTTAGTCTTAGTATCAGTTGACTGCCTCATCATTGATTGCTATTATACGCACTGCTATTACAAGAGTGTATCAACTCAAAAAGAAGCTTTTTTCAGAAACGACGGAAAACTGATTACTCGCTTCCTGTTAAAGATTATAAAAAAGTTAGCACTATATTAAGATAATTGATAGAATTAAAGGATTTCTGTATTTAGGAATTATTTTAAAGATTGCAGGTTATCAAGATATTTAAAAAATTTGAGTTAATACTGTATTATCGGAGCAAATTTTTAAAAATTATGAATTATTTTTAGTTGTGTAGTTATTAGTGAAATATTTTGACTTACTACAAGTTACTTCGCTTATTTTTGTATGATTTTAGGTCACTTTTTTGAGTTAATATAATTTTACATTATAGGCCTATTATTTTAAACTAAGGTTAGGACGTAAATAAAGGCCGATACTGAGGATAAATAATGTATTTATCAAAAGAAATAACTAAAAACTGAATTATACGAACATAATATGGCACTTCTTTATATAAAGAAATAATAACAGGGAAAATCAAAATTATTTATAATTTTTGAGTGGATGATCCATATTTTGATTTAATTTGTGTGCAATGCAATGCGATCAGCCCTGTATTATATACTGCCCAATGCTGAGCATGGGCCTCCTCTACTGAGAGGGGTTAGGCCTTAGTCTACCACGCTGGCCTAGTGCTGGTTGGCAGACTTCACATACCCTCGAAATTCTTATGGAGAATTCTCAGGTATGTAGGTTTCCTCACGATGTTTTCTTTCGCCATTAAAGCTAACGAAAGTTGGTAAACAATACACACGTAACTTCGAAAAGTCGAGTTAGAGGTGTGTGCCTTGGTATTTGAACCTCCGGACATTGTATTGGCAGACCGTTCCATTTCCTACTAGGCTATCGTCCAGTTATAGCCAATTAATTTGAGTAGTATGAGCTATTATAAATTATCTTTCTTATTGCGTCTCCCTAACTCCAGTAACTATTGAAAATGTCCTGTCTCGAGATCCCATTTATTTTTTAATTCAATCGACATTTATCTCCACACAGAGGACCCATATTCCTTGCAGGTACTTGTTTTTAACCTTGATATGTAGTCCTTACCTGTGTTTCAAAGTGTTTTTGCAATTTTACCATTCCAATTCGCTTCATTGCTCACCCTTTTACGAGTTCCTACACTTCTGAAGCATTTGCCTCTGTAGTTCTATGACCTGCTAATTCACTAGTAGAAGCAACGGGACTTAAATTATTTTATGCTTCATCGACTGAGCTACTTGATGAAGATGAGCTGGAACTATTTGCAGAAGAGATACTTGACGAAGAACTACTTTACTGTTTCGTGGCTAACTGGGAACATTACCAACAGGTAATGTTCCCAGGGTGTTTTACATTCCTGGGTCAACGGACCCAGGAATGTAATGAAGGTGCAGTCAGAATCGTCAAAATCAGTCTGTTGACTGTGCAGGGGTGAAATGTATTCTTTTCTTTAGTTGGATGAAGTTTTTTCTTCATTTTTGTTGTTTTCTTTGTCATTCTCATCGATGAACGTAGTTTTGGTCGCCACATCAACTAAAATCCGCCCATGGTTCATGCTACAAATAAACGAAAAGTATGTACTTATGAAGTAAAGGAAACCTTTTTTTTCGTCACCTAGAATGTAGTAACTCAAAATTATTTTTTAAATCATAGAGATCTATTTTTATTTTGACTTTATTATAATTGTTTGAACGTAAGATTTTAAATATTATTAGTAACAACAATATATTTTTGAAATTCTAATAAATTACCACAAAAAACTAGTAAACAAAAATTCTTCAACAATACTGTATTAAGTCTAAAATTACTTACTGAACCAATAAGAACGTCTTTAGTCAAAATATTACCTAAAATCGATTTTTCGTTAATGGACAATAGTGTAACAACTCGAAATACACCAAGTTCATATTTAAGTTTAAATCAACAATAATGTATTAAGTTTAAATAATACTTGAATTGTTACATACCTGATTCAGCAATAGCGTTACAATCCAAAATAATGAAAAGCGACATGTCCTCACCACTCGAATTTGAAAAATAACTAAAGATGATGCAATATTGCACGGTGGATAACAACAGTCAGTCAATCATGAAGAGTGACTTTTAACGCCATTTCTTAATTGTTTCTTGGACTATTTGAACGACGATTTTATTGACGCGTAGGGAATTGAATTTTACATATGAAAAATTACTTATCTCAAATTTACCCTTTTTTGAGTTGATACAGTCTTGTAATAGCAGTGCGATGTCCTCATTACCATCTGTACCCTGTACAGCTATGCTTAGCATCAATTACGACCGTTGAAAGATGTCGCAGATCTGCTGTAAGGATCGGGATAAATGTAACAGATCTTACAACCTCATTCTAGGGTTCATCTCACCGGCTCCGGATATTATCGTTGGTACTTCGCGTGATCTCTACGAACACCAGTTGGGAGGAGACAGTTGTGACTACCCGACATCGACTCAACCGTCATCCAGCCACGTCGAGACGCACCTACCCTCTACCCGTCTTCGCTTCGGTCGTACAGGACAGTGGTTTTGATACAAAAAAACTTTTTATACGTTCGGTTCGGGAGTGTAACGTAGCCCACGTCTAACTCTAAGTTTTATTAATTTCAATATATTGTGCTGACTTACTGAAACTCCTAATTGTTTTCTTTTTGCATCCTATTAGTAAAAAGGTGACAACATCATTTTCTTTAATTTATGTTAAATTTGTTCAAGATAATTGTAAAAAAAGTTTTTAAAAATATTGAATTTTATAATTTTTTCGACCCGTATAACTGGAGAAGTGGCAGGTCGATGCAGACGTTCGAAGTGCACAAGTATACTAGAACAGACCAAGATTAAGAAAACAAAGGTTTCAAACCAAGACATTTCAGGATTTCACAGAAATTTAGGATTTTATAGTGCGTTCCATACAACACAAATAAGAAATATTTTTTTTAGCCGAAACTATAACGTTTAACAAAAAATGACTAAGAATGAATATTAGAAGGGTTAATAGTATCTCACGATCAGCGTCAAAAAAAGATGAAAAAATAACAAATTATTTCATAAGTCACTATAATTGCCTTTTCGACCCACTGTGATACGGGTATCTCATACACATACAGGGTAGGCAGAAGCGCAACTAGTTTGGAATTTGTGCCTGATATGGCGATTGGCTTCCCCTATCACGCCATGGGACGGAATACACACGGCGAAAAGTGCGTGCACCAATTGCGCCTCTGCCTACCCTATAGGGATAAAAGGCGTAAGTGTGTATGGCTTATTGTCATCCACTGGCCACGATTACTTCGAGCTGATATTGAAAATCTCCATATTACCAGCATCGAAATAAACACACAACAAATAATGTTCAATTTTAACTTTAAGCATCAAGCCATTAAACACGGTCAACAAAAATTCAGGCCCGTATTGAGTATAAATTACCGGGTATCGAATATAAATCACAATACACGGACATATTTGTGTGGCAATTTTATCTGCTCGTAACATTGCATTCTGCATGCGTCTTTATCAGTATTCAGGCGTTGAGGTTGTGGGGGACTAATTTGGGTTAAAGGTTTCGGAGGCAGAATTATTTTTTTATCAATTACAATTATTTGAGCTTGGGATCTTTTAAAAATGGCAATGTTAAAAGAATCCACATTTCGCTACCTATATTCAATATTAAAATAGTAGAATGAGTACTTGTTTTTTTATATAACTTAATACCAAGGGAAATGCTAGACGCAATTCAGTGGACGGAGATAATATATTAATGTATTTCTATGACTTTAATTAATGATTGCGAAACAAATTAATGAAACTCTAGTAAGTCAATAATCTAGCTACATGCAACAGTACTGTAAGGGACTGTTTCACAGATTTCAAGTAAATTTTATTTGACAGTTAAATTATTAAACAGCTACTGAGGAAAGAACTCATTTTATTACCATTTATTTGGGAGCATGGATTAGACTGTGACTTTTGTATTTAATCGGCACATTTAAGACACGATTAGCATTTATCAGCAAAAGTAGAATCAGCCCTTAGTATGTTATTCTACTGTTAATTTGTTAACCAATCACGTGCCCCCTACAATATTTTCTCACTCCGCCCCTGAGTTGTATTCGGAAATACAGCTCCATCGATACAATTTTATGCTTTTTCATGCAAAATGTATATCAATATTGTAATGTTGTTTGTTCGTTGACTAAAAATTCATGAATATTTTATAAATTATTCGAATTTAAGCCCGATACATGCAATGATTTTAAACCTTTGACTTGTATGCGTTGTATGGAGTTGATTGTTTGTTCTGGGATAATTAGTTGTATTTGTAATGTATAGTCGACAATATTTTTTTGCAATGCGGTGTCTAGTCAGCAGTTTTAATTTGTATATGTGGTTCCGCCATAATGATTCCACATTTAACAATAAAACGCAATTATTGGTTGGCAGCCTAATCCTTGTCCTTAGTTCCCTTTTCCGCACCTCTTTCTCCCTTACTCTTGCACGCCTACCTATCTGTGTCTCGCGCGCACCGCGCCGAACAAGCTGCGCGAGTGCCACACACTTCCGTAAACGCCGCCGCCGCAGCCACATTAATGGCTGTCTAATGATTCGCTAATCCGCTTTAATTTGGTGCATAACTCGCATAAAACGCACATGTAACGCTAATTGAACTGCTGAATGCTCGTGCTTGGTGTTGGTGACGTTATTTCGTGTGTGAATCAAGCCCTTTTGCGTGCGCGTCGTATATCTACAGCGACGCCATCGCCGGGACCGCGTACGCCGCCTGATGCAGAATCGTCAAGGTAAGGCGTGTTTTACCCACCAAAATTTCCCAATAGGTTGCCAACCCAAATACTCCTCCGCGATCCAGCCCCTCCGAAGGGGATCCTAAAATACAGTCCACAAACGCCAGGGTCATTGTTGGCCCAACGCACCGAGCCTTAGGACTCGGCCGGGACAGTTTCGACTGTCCCATTTAATTCCCCCGCTCCTTTCTCCTTCTCCTTTTATTTCGGAGGCCCATTACGTGGCGCCTCCAATATGTACTAAAAGCATACTAGGTTTTTGGAACAAATATTGAAATGGACTATACGCTTTTTCTTTCCAGGCTCTTTAGGTAATTATTTGTAGCGCCCATTGCCCAGTAGTACACAATGTAGGCTAGTAAGAGTAAAGTATTGATTTTCCAATTAATCAATTTCAAATAGGAGTTTTTTTCCAGTCGCGAACTTAAAATGACATTTCCGGTAAATTCAAATCAATCAACTCGCACTTGATCTCTTTTTTTAAATATGGCGCCCCCGTACATGTAATGATTCTACCAATGTCGAATAATGAAAACTGAAAAAGTTATCGTCAATCTGTCAATGTTTTGGCAATATATTGAAGATCTCTCACAGACTTCTGTCTCATTCACTCACTCACTTTTCATATTATGAGATTTAAAAAAGAACTATTCTATTTTTTAAATTTCCTTTTATTCAAACCTTGTCCTGACAATAACGAACACAAAAAAGAATGATCTAATTTGGTGCAGTCGTTCTATACTCTAGAGTTATGCGCTTAGGTACATACATTTCGACGATTCTTTTATTAACGTATGCTCACGCCTTTTATCCCCGAAGGGGTAGGCAGAGGCGCAACTAGTGCACCCACTTTTCGCCAAGCGTATTCCGTCCAATGAAGTGAAAGGGGGCGAGCCTATCGCCATATCGGGCACAAATTCCAGACTCCGGGCTGATACTGAATAGAAAAATCCAATATCACTTTGCGCGACCCGGGGATCGAACCCGAGACCTCAGCCTTGCAGTCGTACCGTAATACAACTACGCCACCGAGGCAGTCATTTTTTAAATCCCGACAAAAAAAGACGGGTGTTATTATTTATATAGATGTAGGTACGTCTCAACCCAATTAGTAATCAAATACTCTACACAATATTTGTAAAGAATTCTTTTCCATTTAATCTGTTTTGTAACTGAATTCTAAGAACTCGTCTAATGATTCCATTGTTTTTTTGGAATGTTTTCATTTCGGCGAATCTTTGGAATCTTGATCTTTTATTCTTTAAGGGTTACTTGGAATTGTTTGTTAATGTAAACTAATCGTTTGTATACGTTAATTATTCGAGACATATTAGAAATCCCATTATTTATTGTGTATCTTTAAGTTTAGATATTTGTGAGTTAATCCAGGATAAACTGTTGAACGGATTAATTAAAAAGATAATATTTAATATTTGGAACCATTTGGAACCAGTGACGTCGCATTTCACCATCCAATCAGCGGTCGAGTGTTGCGCAAGTTAATCCATCACGCTGTAGCAGGGGCTGTAGTGTTGACGGGTGTTGTACACACTACAGAAACGCATTATTGACGTGCGTACAGAGGTGTGGAGGGCTCGATACCGCGAATTGCGGCTTTCTCTATTTCGACTTATTTCGTAACAGGTTCTTAAAGTGAAACTTCTTTATCTACGTACGGGAGATAGTTATGTTAAAAATAAACATCACAGAAAAATCGTCACATTTTCTGTCATTTTGAACCGTCACGGCGCCGTCTTCTAGGCACATTATTTCGAAGAGAATCTTGACATCGCGATGTAGTAATTAGGTGAAACTATACAGAGACATCTATTGTCGACAAGCGTGAACAGTTTAAATATTATGATTTGCTACACTTATTGAAATTCATTTAAATAAATAGTGAAAGTGAGAGATTATTTTTTTATTGTTTTGAAAAATCATCGTGATTGTGATTTTGGTATTATTTTTATGTTAACCTCACTTTTGATTGTAAGTATTCGGTTTAAAGATATCTTTATTTTTCTCGACAATGAACAATTACAGCTCTCTTACATCGAGAAATTATTAACAATATATAATATGTATAGTTAGTACTCCGTTAACCTACGTTAAATATTTACATTCATTTTTACATATTTCTCTAAAAGAGTTTTAAATAATTTTAAATTTTTACTTTTTAAAACAAGTTCTGGTATTTTATTGTACAGCTGAGCACCTTCAAAAAGTATATTTTTCTTGCCATAATTGGTCCTAGGCGTAGGCAGATGAAGTTTGTTTCGTTGTCTTGTGTTATATGTATGAGTTTTTTTGTTAAAGCTAAGTTGTGAGTGTGTTTCCTGGGTCAATATTTTAGTAAGTATTAGTGAATGTATATTAATTTATTGAAATTAACCATAATTTAATAATATGACTGTCAATTTAACAGTTTACTGGTGGTAGGTCTCTCATATGTAAGAGACCGTCTGGGTAGGTACCACCGCAATGTCTTTTTCTACCGCCAAGCAGCAGTGTGCATGCACTGTTGTGTTTCGGTTTGAAGGACATTGTAGCCAGTGTAACTACTGGACATAATGAGACTTAACATCTTATGTCTCAGGATGACGAGCGCATTAGGATGACGAGCGCATTGGAATGCCACACAGTACTTTGTAAGTCAAGGTGCTGGATGGTGTTGCTACTGTTTATGGGTGGTCGTATCGCTTACCATCAGGCGAACGGCATGCTCGTCTCGTCATTCTGTACCATAAAAAATACCATAAAAAAAAAAAAAATGAACAGGCAATAATATTTAAATGCTGTGGAATAGTTTGCCGGCGCACGTGTTCCCTCCTTCCTACAATCCTGGGTCCTTCCGCCGTAGCGTGAAGAAGCAGCTGGTCAGGCCAGCATGATTGTGTCGAATGGCACGGGATAATCGTCCAATGCCATTCGATTCTCTGTTTGGACTGCCCCGTGCTTACCATCAGGTGCGGTGCATTCACTATGCCGAGCTTTTATAAAAAAAAAAATATATAATCACGTGACCTTTGGTTTGCAAAATTAAGTTTATATGTACTTAGATGTTGTTTATATGTAGGTATTATGTTAAACTTTTTCTAGTACTTACAAAATATCTTAATCTAAAATAAAAACACACTTGTGCATTGTATTTTTGTTCCTATTTACAAACCGGAGTGTGCTTTGAAACTTCAATGTTTCAATCAGCTAAGTTTTGATGCCCTGCATTTTCAATCGGAACTCACAACTTGGTGCAGCTGGACTAAAACTTGTTTTGAGATAATTTTCATTAGTTAAAATGTATATTTAGTTTTACTCTTGTTTTAAAAATTGTTCTAAACTAGCGATTTGAAGGATTTGTGTATTCTTATGCGATGTCTATTAAACGTATTATGAATCAAATCACGAGCTTTCAGAATTTTTATATTTGGTTTTATGAAATCTGTCTCATAATATAATTTTGTGAATTAAACAAAATAATATTGCAATCAGCCCTTTTTTTTTATCGCGGGGATAAACGCGTTATCGCTACCACCACTGTGGGGTGAGTGGAATGGTTATGTTGGTTTCACCGATCTTACGGCCCAATGTCGACGCTCGGGAGTATAGCATCATCCGAACGAGCATTGGACCGAGTCCCTAACACTATGTATACCCTACACCGGCATACCAACCAAAACCCGCGGTGGCCTCCTTCGGCGCCTACGGGACGGCCCCGGGGTATCTTGTTGCACTAAGATAGCTGCACGGAACCGCCCCTGCGCAATGCCGCATTGCGGCCCCTCTCTAAATGAGGGGGCTCAGAAGCCCCCGAATTCTATAGCACACCTTTGGCGTCTACGACTGCAGGAGACCGACCACCCGCAATGTCGTCCAACTCGATTGCAATCAGCCCTGTATTATTATACTGCCCACTGGGCACGGGCCTCCTGTACTACTGAGAGGGGTTAGGCCTTAGTCCACTAAAAAAAACAAAAAAAAAACTAAAAAGAAAAAACTAAAGAAAAATTATGAACACGCAATTAACTTAACTTAGTTTTTATGTTTATATTTAAATTGGTAATTTCTAGTTTCTTCTTTTATATATAATTGATAACTTGTGAACTTGTAATTCCATTTGGCATTCACTTGTTATTTTATAAATATTCTTTTTTTTTTTTTATGTTTAATCATTTTTAGCTTTACCAATAGCATTTACTGTACTGTATAATAGCTTTCTATAAGTGGAAACTTTATTGATTTCTGTATGTATTATCTTACCTAGCTTATAAGAATTAAAATATTGTATGTTTCCCAAATAATAAATAAATAAACGCGCTAATCTCAGGAACTACTGGACCTATTTTGAAAATTCTTTCACTAATAGGAAGCTACATTACTCCTGAGTGCTATCGGCTACTTTTTATTCCGGAAAAACTTTTCAACGCGGGCGGAGCCGCGCGTAAAAGCTAGTACTGAATATTGGGACGACACACAGACACACACACACACGTCCCATGATGTGATAGGGGGCGAGCCTATAGCCATATCGGGTACAAATTCCAAACTCCGAGCTGATACTGAATAGGAAAATCCAATATCACTCCCCGACCCGGGGATCGAACCCGAGACCTCGGCATTGCAGTCGTACCTTAATACAACAACGCCATCGAGGCAGTCGTTTTAGAAAAGTTCACATACATCAAAACAACTCAACAAAGCTAAGTCACGGTGACGTTTTCCTTTATGAAATAACACCATTCGGGAAACTGATGTTTTGCAAAGTCTCGTCTTACTAACGTTTGAAATATTAGAATCTAAGGGGATTGAGCAGGAAAGGATACGGCTTCGAGCGGACGTTTCCCGAACATTGATATAAAAAAAAACATTCGAAAATAAAATTTGATTTGTTTTTTGATAAAAACAATAATAAAAAAAGTATACTTGTAAACTAGGTGTTGATCGCAAATCCCCGTGAAACACGTTCCCCAGAATGTAAATAACACTGCCTACTCCTCAAGGATAAAAATTAGCCTATAATATGGTAATCTAGGACATAGTGTATCTGTGTGCCAAAGGACATGTCCAAAAACGGGCTTAAAATTCTAACCAAGATACTTTATACATATTTGGATAGTACTCCTAAAAATTAAGCTTTTGCAATAAATCGTACAATTTCAAAGCCCTCCGATTTAAGATTTATGTAATTTCATTTTGCTTGAAAACTACACTTAAAATGACCGTTTTTGAAACAAAATTGTTATAATGGAGGGTCTAAATTTTTTCGGATCTACCGAATCCATATTTTTGTCCCTTTAATATTCATAAAGTTTTAGCCTGGTTAGATTTTGAGGCCCAGCACCCATACAAAAAGCGGACAACTTTGATCCAAATCCATTCGGTCTGCGATTACTTCTAACAAACTTTCTCATTCTATTTAAGATTGTATATAAACAAGAACGCCATCAAATTACCTTCTTTGATGTTTTAACACGAATTTCTCGATGATGCTGAGCATCGTGGCCATTTGAATATTCATAGGGTATTTTAAATATTAATTTAGTACTCGCGGCGCGGGGCGTCGTGATTTTCCATTAACGTGCAGCGCCATCTGTTAGCAAACGCCGGTACTATTTTACCTGAATTTGACTAATGAGATCGGTGCTTCGCTTTAGTTATTGCATTTGGCATTTTTATATTATTAGTTAAAAAAAAAATCTTATCAGAAGTGCTATAAGCTTTGATATCCGTTAATAACAGCTTTTTAAACAGTAAGCAGCATCGAAGTACCAATAGAGGGCAGGGGATGGCAGCTGCCCCTCCTTCCCCTAGTTGTTTTATTCTTACCCATTTTAATGTATATGAATTTATGAAACCAAATACTTATTTAAGATTTTACTTTGATAAAAATTAGGTGTGTTGTATACCCCTCAGGAAAATAAATTCCTATAGCATGCTGACAATTACTTCCTATCCGTAAAATAATTTTCTAAATCCGATCAGTAATTCCAAAAATATTTTGTGCGTACAAATTCTCGTTACTGAGATTTACGCACTATCCATTCATCTTTGTAATTAGCAAGGTAAACGAGGAAAGACGATGTAAACTAACATTTTCAATCTATTTGACAAAGCGTTAGCTACAAATCATAATGTTTACGAGTGCGCGGGATGAGTGAGATATTACAAACTTGAGTAGCGATGCTGGGGCCACAGTAATTTATAATAGCATGGCATCGCAGCGCAGAATAAATCACAGGACCAATGGCGGCCTCGAGGGTTCAGGCGATCAAAAAAGGCGCCGTTTTTAAGAATTATGTATGTAATATGCTTCCTCTCGAAGCCCCAGATTGCCCGGTGCAGGGGGGTAACTTAGCCGTGTTTGATTAAAAAAAGAATATTATTATTGTTTTAGATTCGATATTTGAAATTAGTGATGTCAGTCTTTTGTGCCCTATCTCTATTAGGGCATAAAAGGGATCGTCCTAGGTTTGATTTTGTACATTATTCTATAAGTAACGGTAAATAAAATGCAAAAGAAGCCCTTCTGTGAAAACGGAATTAAAATTGGTTAAGAAATGAGGCAGTAATTCATATTTCAAATATTGCAATGTACGTGTAGTGGGGTTATCGCTTCTTCTCTGTCTTTTGCACGCGTCGTAATACCCAATGACGTCATATGTTGCTATTGCGCATCTTTTCTGTTTCTTGACACTTACCCGTTCTACCGAAGTTCAAAGGCTTAGAACTTGTTTGTTTTTCACCGAATTTAAATCATTCTTTCTGTTTTAGAATTTATATGACGTAAATATACTGCTGCTGTAGTAGAGGAGGCCCGTGCTCAGCAGTGGGCATTATATAATACAGGGCTGATTGCATTGCATTGCATGACGTAAACATGTGATTGATGAAAGTAAAAAACAAAAAGAGTCCGGTACTGTATTTGCAATAAAACTTTAGATATTTTTCTCAGTGTGCCCCCAGCATCGCAAACTGTTAACAGGTTTGTGCGTAAGCGGTACACTCGCAGATTTGTAAAGGCCCAGAAATTCCTAGAGGCGTCGGAATTCCGCCATATATTGAATTCTTGCGGCTAGAAACTCGATTGTACAGTCAGACACATAATACTGAACAAATGCAGAACTTCAAATCGCCTTAATTTGTTAATCTTCCAATAAAAAAATTTAAAACTACTGTCAAAGAACGTCTTTGCAAAAAAGGTTATTACAGTATAAGAGACTATCTTGAAGATACAAATGCTTGGGATTAGATTGCTTAGATTCACACATGTTCTATAATAAAAATTGTGTCTATTATATTGTTACTCGTAATTTGTAAACAATATATTATATAAAAAATATATAATAAAAGACCTACGCTGAGTTTCTTGGTGCTTCTTCTCAGGTCAGTGGGCTTTTCCGAAGCACTGGTAGAATCTTTAGATGATAAAAACATTGTAAAAATGACGTGTAAAAGTGCCCTGAGGGGCCTAATTACTTAATAAATGATTTGAATTTGAATTTAACACTTTTGTGGTCTTACAATATTATTTTTCACAAAAATAAAATAAAAGGGATTAACTTGACTTCACTCAAAGAAAAAAAAACAATTAAGGTATTCACGAAAATTTACGCCTCCAGTTGGCGCCACTTTGGCAAGAGATCTCCATCTCGACAATGCGTGCTGTCAAAACATAGATCTTGCGATTCCTTTTGTCTCATAGATGTGTTTCGATTCTAAGGGTATATTTAATGTTCTTATTTTATTTAAAAACTAGCGGCCCGCCCTGGCTTCGCACAGGTAGCAAAGCATAATATTTTATGCCTACATTTATTTTTCTGTCATACAAAATATTTATGACGCATACGCATACTCACGCCTTTTATCCCCGAAGGGGTAGGCAGAGGCGCAACTAATGCACCCACTTTTCGCCATTTTTATTCAGTCCCATGATGTGATAGGGGGCGAGCCTATCGCCATATCGGGCACAAATTCCAGACTCCGGGCTGATACTGAATAGAAAAACCCAATATCACTTTGCCCGACCCGGGGATCGAACCCGAGACCTCAGCATTGCAGTCGTACCGTAATACAACTACGCCACCGAGGCACTATATTTATGAACTATACCTACACATAAACCTTCCTCTTGAATCACTCCGTCCGTTGGTGAAAACGTATGAAAATCCATTTGGTAGTTTTTGAGTTTATCGCGGTCAGACAAACAGATGCGATGGGGGGACTTTATTTTATAATATGTAGTGATGTAAGAACATATCAGAATTATGCTCACCAATGCTTTCCTTTCCCTTTTCTTTTTCACTTCATAATATTATGGACACTTTTGGCGATCTTTATGCGTTTAGTATTGTTTGCATATAGCATTATTGTACATTATTAGATTAGTCGGATATTAACTGTAATAACATCAATATCATCATTTATTTAATATAAATTTATTATTATTATTTTTTTTTAAACAACACGTCCGTGCGCTCTCATCGTCTCACGGGTCTATGGAAGATCAGTGCGTCGCGGCTAGCACGCGGCTCCTCGCTGAATAGATCCATTTGCACACAAACAACGACATTCGGAACAATGCACTCAACTCAACGTTGCTACTGTTTTTTCATTTTATTTCTGTATTATTGTTATTATATTTTTTTTTTCTCGTTTTTGTTACTGTGTTATGTTCCCTTTGTTTTTTTTTTGTTAATACTTATTGTACCTAACTTTATTTGTGAATTGTGTGCAATAAATGATTTTTATTATTATTATTATTATTATTATATCCTTAAAAATAAAAAGATAAAAAGTAGCCTACATCCTTCCCTGGTTCTCAAACTGTCTCCATACTATTCTCTCGGAGTTCCACCCGCAAGAAAATATTCTCCGGAATAAAAGTCCCAGTTTATATTATTCCGAGATAAAAAGTAGTCTATGTCCTCCCTTGGATCTCAAACTATGTTCATTCTCAGTTTTTCGCAGTTCCACCGGATAGAAACGATTTTCAGGATAAAAATATATAGATCTATATAGATTAAACATATTAAGTACCAGGACATCATAAAACACAATACTCACAGTAAACGATCTTTCGAGAAAAAAGTCCCGGTTTATATTTTCCCGGGATATATGTATCCTATGTCCGTGTCTTGGTCCTGGGGTACCACCCCACCATTTTTCAGCCAAATCGGTTCAGCCGGTCTTGAGTTATAAATAGTGTAACTAACACGACTTTCTTTTATATATAGATAATAAAATTCATTTACGACTTAAGAACATGTAGGCACGTTGATACTTCACTGACAGGTGACTGGACCTGACGTCTCGGTGCTGCCACCTCGCGGGCGTTATTTCAGAAAACGCTCATGGAACTTAATGCGTATGGACGATTTGAATTTGTTTAGCTCCTTATGTGGCTGATTGTACTAGAAATATAAAATCTAGCCTTACAATTGTACTAGAAGTTCCTCTGTGCTCAGAATCGGTGGCGTAGTTGTATTGCGTTTGCGTGTGCGGTACGACTCCGCTCTGAGGGGCGGGTTTGAATCTCGGGTCGGGCAAAGTGAAATTGGGTTTTTCTGCTCAGTGCAATCAATCAGCCCTGTATTATATACTGCCCACTGTTGAGCACAAGCCTCCTCTACTACTGAGAGGGGTTAGGCCTTAGTCCACCACGCTGGCCTAGTGCGGGTTGGCAGACTTCACATATCTACGAATTGTTTTGGAGAATTCTCAGGTACATAGGTTTCCTCGCGATGTTTTCCTTCACCGTTAAAGCGAGCGATAATTCACAAATAATACACACAACTTCTTTTTAGAAAAGTTAGAGGTGCGTATCCTTGGGTTTTGAACCTGCGGACATTCGTCTCGGCAGTCCGTTCCACTCACAACTAGGCTATCGCCGACCACACAAAAGTTCAATTACAGCGGGTGTCAGCCCCATATCAACAATCTTATCATGATAAACTTTCAAGGGCCGTCAGAGCTTACAAATTGCTTCTTACGTTGAATATGTTATGAGAGGAAGTCAATCTCGTAAATTGAAAATATTTGATTGTTTTAGTCCTTAGTAGGTCAAAACGGTTTATTTTCTACCTTTACATCACTTTAGTGTGGAGTCAGCTGAAATATTTCAAACGATTTGGCTTAGTATTTACTCCAGGCTGTAGTGGTATTTAAATAAAAAACAGCGTAAAGTGAGACAATCGACATCATATGTAGTGGTTCTCGCTAGGATGCGCCCATCCGCGCATGGCGTGACGTGATCTCGCCACGCGACTCTTTATTGTTTCTCTTTCTAGACAGGGTCTGACCATGTGTGACCATCACGCCGTGCTCCCATCACATGTTCATCACACCAAGCTACGCTTCTGTGTGGCGAAACCTTAAGGCGCCGGGCAGATGCTGACAACTGGTACACCAGTGACCAGACACATAAATGGTAGCAATGAGCCTTCAATATTTATTTTTAAAGATTCACTACGAAACAACCAGTCGCCTTAATTTGCTAAATGCTAATCAAAAGCAATACAAACAGTTGATGTTTGCAGTCGCTTTAGCTAAATGGTTAAATTAAATTACATAAGTTGACAGTGGTTTCAACTTAACTGCTCAATTTGGCGTAAAGCGAAGTCAGCGGAATTGTAAGCAGGAATATTCTGGAATTACAAGAACGCATATATCATCACACGTCTGGCTGAGGATTGTTACCTATATTTCATCCTCCAATCCGCTGAGACCCGGACTACGTGGAACGTTAATGCTAGTTTAATTGCTAAATATATTAGGGGAGATTGGGGTCAATTGGAACGCTTTTGAGAAGATACATATTATATGAATACTAGCTGACCCGGCAAACGTTGTTTTGCCATATAAATTCTTTTTAGAGATTATTTTAGTACAAAAAAATGAATGATTGATCAGTTACCGACCGGGGTTAAGTTATTAAATTACTAATATCGCTATTAAAAAATAGGGGTTGATCGTAGAGGGTTGAACATTTAGGGTTGTATGTATTTTTTAATGTTGTATCATAAAAAAATAAAAAGAGAATTTTTTACTTAAAAAACAAAAAAATAAATTTAGGGGTGAACAACCCTTATCACTTAGGGGTATGAAAAATAGATAGTTGCCGATTCTCAGACCTACTAAATATGAATATAAAATTTCATCAAAATCGGTATAGCCGTTTCGGAGGAGTAAGGTAACTAACATTGTGACACGAGAATTTTATATATAAGATATTATTGAATAGATTTGGATGAAATTCTGTATGAGTACTTACATTTAAGTCTTGGTTTAACCTAAGCTTACTTTATTTGGAATCTGAATTGTTACCTTATATTCCATGAAATTTAATACTGTTTACGAACAGATACCTTTTTCATCTATCATCATCTAAAATCGAATTATATTTTATTAGATCTATTTCGATAGAGTTTATCGTGTAATCACAAATCTAATTACTAAATGCTTTTTAATTAATGTTACTACAAAATATTTACATCGCATGAAAATTTACGGTCTTTAGAATTGTAATATTGTAAAAGATATGATCTTACATCTTGAAATATTCCAACCCATCCCTATAATAATAAAATAGACTTAAAATTACTTAGACTAATTAAAATACCTTAGATTTTCGTTTATTCGTCCGCCATTTGCAATTTAAATGAAAACAAGATGGCGGCGTTGTGACATAAGGCCTCTATTCTGTGTATTTCACGAGGAATTATTATTCCACAAAAACGAAATCATTATTTGTTTATATTTCACCCTATAACTTAACAGATATTGTAGAAATAGAGAAATATATGGCACCTTCAGGACGAAAACAACCCAATTCAAAAAAATAAAAAATTGGGTCATCGTCATAAAATGACTTAAAACTGGTCCCTTTTTTATGAAAATATAATAAAAAAGGGACCGATATAATAGATTTTTCCTTTTCCCGTTTGAATATGGCGGTGTTTGAACTATTGTTGTATTGAAAATTTCGTTTTAAGTAATTTTATGAAGATGTCGTTTTCGTCCTAAAGGTGCGATATGTGAACGTAATGAATTAAGGTTAAGAATAGGTACTAACGACCTTGTTCATAAACAGTTTATAAACCTATTTTAGTTATCGAACGTTGTCTTCTTCGATCGAATTTTAAATTGAGTTTGAAGGAAGAATACAAAACATTTTATAATTAAAATAGGTTTATAAACTGTTTATGAATAAGGCCGAAAGTATTTAGTGACTTATTAGTGATATTATACTTGTTAAGAAAAATGCGTTAATTCCCCGCGGTTTCAAAACGAGAGATTTTTATAAATTCATAACAAACTTGCGGTCTGCATCGTTCAGTAGAGTGAATTAGATAATTTGTTTTAAATTTAATTGATTATAAAGTATATTTACTTAAATTATATATAAGTTAACATGTTTGACTGCCTCGGTGGCGTAGTTGTATTACGGTATGACTGCAAGGCTGAGGTCTCGGGTTCGATCCCCGGGTCGGGCAAAGTGATATTGGATTTTTCTATTCAGTATCAGCCCGGAGTTTGGAATTTGTGCCCGGTATGGCGATAGGCTCGCCCCCTATCACATCATGAGACGGAATACGCTTGGCGAAAAGTGGGTGCACCAGTTGCGCCTCTGCCTACCCGTGGCAGGATAAAAGGCGTGAGCATGCGTTTAACATGTTTGTATAAGTGCATCGAAAAATCCACGTGGAATTTTAGTTGACATAGAATATAGGCCCATAAGGCTTCAAATAAAACTGCCAAGGGATTTAGAGCCTTAGGATTTGCTGTTAAAAGTGATATTAGTATATTCCTATAAATATTTAAATAGATGCATCTCGTCGATGGAATTAACAAGAAAATAAAACCCTTTGAAAAGTTGACAAGGATTGCTTTAATTGGCTGTTGCTTCGATGTAAAGGGATTAGTATATACTTATAATAAATCTCGGCTTTATGTAATTCTTTACACTGCCTCGGTGGCGTAGTTGTATTAAGGTAAGACGGCAGTGCTGAGGTCTCGGGTTCGATCCCCGGGTCGGGCAAAGTGATATTGGGTTTTTCTACTCAGTATCAGCCCGGAGTATGCAATATGAGCCTGATATGGCGATAGGCTCGCCCCCTATCACATGGGACGGAATACGCACGGCGAAAAATAGGTGCACTAGTTGCGCCTCTGCCTACCCCTTCGAGGATCAAAGGCGTGAGTGTGTGATTCTGTATGTTAGGTCGCAAAGTGCTAAAGGAGGTCACCCATGACGACTTTTTGTAGCTATGCAATCGCGATGCTCTCACTGACAATCCACCTTCGCTCTCGTCCACGCATCAGTATCGCTACAATCGCGCTGCTGTGACGACGTAGCTTGTGAACGCCACAGTTGGAAGTCGTTTGTAATGTAGATACAGTAGTAATGCTGTCGTGGGTTTGTAGCGTTACCGGTGCGCGTTGCAAATGCGACTAGCGATAGTACTGATATAAAAGCGGGTTTACGATACGCGTGACAGCATCCCTATAAAAAATCCCCGTAGGCGACCTCCTTAATCCCTTAATGTGCCCCCCGAGTCAATTCTTGTGCGCTGGGTCTTCACACCCAATGCACGCCCATGCGCGGGGGGACATTAGTCGCGGGCCGTGGCACACAGTCAGTGTGTATACCTCTTGGTTGTTAATCACATTGAGGCCTAAAAGGGCCCGCGAACATTTCCTGGCACCCTCTCTTTCCGCCCATCCTGGGAACTTTCCTCCCTTCCCCCCACCTACCCTTCCATATTCCTCCTCCACTCCCCTCCCAGGCCCGTGCAGTCGTTAAGACGGAGGACTCCAATATCCCATTCGCAGGTTTCCCCCGGTGTTGACTGCAGGATCGCCTACCTAAATAAAAACCCTTAATGTGACACTCTCCTGAAACATATTGTCTAAAGGCCAAATACAATAAACGATACAAATCGATAGCATGACACTATTCTCGTAGGTCTATTTTTGCAATTGTTCCGATGATAAATTCTTTCTTTATAAATGTGTAAACTGGAAACATGTTTTTAATTAAATCATTGTTAACAAAATCACAGAGCAATTGATGTTTGAATTCCAGTTACATGATGAAACTCCATTTTAAATTATAATTTATGTGGGGTTGCGACTATTGGAATAATTATAGGCCTTGGCAATGTTTGGTCTGTTTTGTGAGGGATAGCGAATAATACTTTATACCACAGTAGTGTACTGTAAATACTGAGGGGGTTTAGGCCCTAGTATGTACACCACGCTGGCCTAGTACAGGGCAGTATCTTCAAAATTTTGATAGAAAATTCATAGGGATATTGGCTCCTCATGATATTTTCTTTTAATATGTGAACGAATAATTAACACAGATTAGTCAGGATGGGAAAATTCGGTCATTTAAGTGGCTGGTTTAACCTGTGATCATCGTCGCGATGGCTCCATTCCTAGCTAAGCTGTGCCGACCGTCCGGGGATGTTTATCTCTTGTCGCTTTTCTTCACTTTTATTTACCGTTAGGTGCAGAGTCCACGTTGCCGTGCCACAGATAAAAAAAGCTTTCGCCACTTTTGCTGCCAACGCTTTGCTTCATCATCATCATCATCATCAGCCACATGACGTCCACTGCTGAACATAGGCCTTCCCCAAAATTTCCAGACGGACCTGTCAAAAGCGCCCTGCATCTAGCGTGTTCCTGCGACCTTTATCAAGTCGTCTGTCTACCTTGCAGGTGGATGGCCGACGCTGCGCTTGCCAGTACGCTTTGCTTATTCGACGAGAAATATTTACACACAGCTAATCTACATTCCGCTATAGGTTTACCTTCACGCCACCCCCTAAAAGGGTCAAGACACAGATTAATACCGCAGAAGTAGAGTTACCAGGGTAATTGGAGTTCCACCTAATTGTATCATAAATTGTTCTGAATGAGCAATGGCGGGAGAAGCTTTCGTCTTAATCGACTTGTAAAAAGCTCTTGCGGTAGAAATGTTTGAAATAAATCAGCGTATTGTGGTCTGGACTTAGGACTTATGAATGAGCTTGCGGTATTTTAATGTAGCTTCTGCTCGCGGCTTCACCCGTGTTATAAAGTTTTTCCAGAAAAGTCTCGATGTATATTTTCCTGGGATAAGAAGTATGCTATGCCTAAGCGCTATTCTAGACTATAATCTATCTCTGTGGCAAATTTTATCTAGATTCGTTCAGCCGTTCTGGTGTTATTGGCTAACAAACATCCATACTTTGGCATTCATAAAATTAGCATAGATTAATAAAAAAATGTTCTATTAATTCTATATGCCAAATATATCTATCAATTGAAAGAAAATTCGTATAGTACTTACGAATATTACATCCAAATATTCTATACTTTTACATAGGTAGTATTAAAATAGGATTTTCCTTAGAAAAGTCAAATCAAACACCAAAAAGCTAAAATCGTAAAATCCCTAGATTCTGTAAGTGATTATAATCCACGGCCTCTCGAGGTGAAGTGGAAGATTGCTCTGAGGGTCCTTAAAAGCGGTATCGAATCGGCATTGTTGACTCAGGGACTGGGTTAAGGTTCGATTCCAAACATGAATTATACGACTTAGCTTATAGGAGGTATTTTGTAACCGCCTGAATAGCGACCACCGTGCATAAGGTGTTAAACCCCGCCATAGTGACCCACGTAAGTGTGCCGCGTTCCGGGATCAGCCTGTGTATATCCGGTTCAAACAGGCCAGTATAATAGGTTTTTTTTTTAGGTAGGCGATCCTGCTGTCATCACCGGGGGAAACCTGCGAATGGGATACTGGAGTCCCCCGGCTTGACGACTGCAGGGGCCTGGAAAGGAAGTGGAGGAGGAATATGGAAGGGAAGGTGGGGGGAAGGGAGGAAGGTTCCCAGGATGGGCGGAAAGAGAGGGTACAAGGAAATGTTCGCGGGCCCTTTTAGACCTCAATGTGTTTTACAACCAAGAGGTATACACACTGACTGTGTGCCTCGGCCCGCGACTAATGTCCCCGCGCGCATGGGCGTGCATTGGGTGTGAAGACCCAGCGCACAAGAATTGCCTCGGGGGGCGGGGCATAATAGGTTAGTTGACTACTTTTTTTTTAATACATTTATCAAAAATGTATGCCAGCCAAAATCTAACGGAAAAATATATTTCAAATTGGGGGAATAATTAGTATGTTATAAATCTTTGAAATTTGGTAGAAGGGGTAGTTGTCAAATAACATTAATATTACACTGTGATGTCACCGGCCATAACGCTGCGTGCGAAAGAGATACCACGATATCCCCTCCACGTCCCTTTTGATTTTGAGATTTATGTCATTTTATTTTGCCTAAAAACCACCATTAAAATTAACGTTTTTAAAAACCGTTTGTTCTAAATGGAAGTGTCCAAAAATATTTTTTGATGGATCCTAGATCCATATTTTTGCCCCTTTAATGTCCATAAAGTTTAAGCCTGCTTAGATTTTGAGGCCCAGCACCCATACAAAAAGCGGACATCTCTAAGAGGAGTTTTGTCCTCAAGGCATTTCAATCAATCAATCAGCCTATACCCGATCTACTGACGGTAGGCTTCCCCAAGTGAGCGTCATCCAACCCGGTCTTGAGTAGCCCGAATCGATCTGCTACCCGCCGCATTTTTCAAGTCTTCGGTTCATCGTGCAGCAGGGCGTCATACACTAAGTCATCCTAATCGCGTTTTCCATTCCAGCACATGTCTGCTCCACGGTTCGTCATTCTTTCTGTAGACATGGCCGGCGCACCTCCACTTCAGTGTGCTGATTTTGCAAGCGATATCGTTACTCCGGTTCTTAAGTGTAAAATAATTACAGTAATGATTTTTCCTCTGCGTTTTTGGAACAGTACCTTAACACAGATATTCGTAATTCACCCTTCTGGAGAATTTGTCTTTGAATATTAGTTTTACGCAGTTGTTCGTGAGTTCAAGTGGCATCGGCGTGTTTTTCTTTATTATAAGAAATTAGTTGACGTAGGTTTAGTTTAAGAAATTTGAAAAGGTTTTTCACGTAAAGGACTGCCTTAGATATCTTAAAATTATTGGACTTTATTTATACCAAATATTGATTGCCTTAGTGGCATAGTTGTATTTCGGTACGACTGCAATGCTCAGGCCTCGGGTTCGACCCCCGGGTCGGGCAAAATTATATTGGGTTTTTCTAATCAGTATTAGCCCGGAGTCTGAAATTTGTGTCCGATATGGCGATAGGCTTGCTCCCTGTCACATCATGGGACAGAATACGCAGGGCGAAAAGTGGGTGCACTAGTTGCGCCTCTGCATACCCTTTCGGGATTAAAAGGCGTGATTGTGTGTGTGTTTTACAAAATATTTTCCAATTACTGATCGCACTAATATCGAACCAATATGTTCCAATTGTATCGTATCTCGTGCTCCTCTTCTCCCAAGTTCTTTTATGATATTACTAGCTTTTGCCCACCTTTTTCACCCCCTTAGGGGTAGAATTCCGGAAAATCCTGTGTTATCGCATGCCTACGTCATACAAAGATCACACCCTCTAAATTTCAGGTCTCTACGATCAACGGTTTAGGCTGTGCGTTGATCCGTCAGTCAGTCATTCAGGACAAAGCGTTTTATATATTTAGATAACTAAAATTATAAAGCTGAAGAGTTTGTTTGTTTGAACGCGATAATCTCAAGAAATACTGGACCGATTTTGAAATTTTTTTCATTAATAGGAAGCTACATTACTCCTGAGTGCTATAGGCTACTTTTTATCCCGGAAAAACTTTTCCACGCGAGCAGAGCCGCGCGCAATGCTAGTATTTAGATAATGAGGTCGGAATAACATATTCTTTTACGTATTTTGCAGGTGGGATGATATTTGTATCCGCTTTAAAAGCGACCTCCAAGGTGTTAAACCAGCCATAATGGCCCCCGTAAGTGTGTCACGTTCCGGGATCATCCTGTGTATATTCAATTTCAAACAGGCCTGCATAGTGTCCACTGGCCAGGGATGATCATCTCTTATCAGTTGACTTTCTATTTGGATCCAACTTCGCTTACCATCAAGTTTTTTATTATGGTATTGAATGACGAGACGAGCATGCCGTTCGCCTGATGGCAAGCGATACGACCACCCATAAACAGTAGCAACACCATCCAGCACCTAGAGTTACAGAGTACTGTGTGGCATTCCACTGCGCTCGTCATCCTGAGACATAAGATGTTAAGTCTCATTATGTCCAGTAGTTACACTGGCTACAATGTCCTTCAAACCGAAACATAACAGTGCATGCACACTGCTGCTTGGCGGTAGAAATAGACATTGCGGTGGTATCCACCCAGACGGACCCTTAAATAATATGAGAGACCTACCACCAGTCAAGCCTGTGTATATTCAGTTTCAAACACGTCTGCATAGTGTCCACTGGCCAGGGATGATCATCTCTTATCAGTCGACTTTCTATTTAGATCCAACTTTGCTTACCATCAAGTGCTGAGGGGACAATCTCCGTACCCGTAAAAACGTTTTGGCGTTGTTTTTATCGAGCGCTTGCCTGTTAACTTACTTTAGGGAATCTTATTTCGTATAAGAATAACAAGATGTTTAATATTCCGAAAATATGTCGTAATTTAATAGTCTAGAGTCGCAATGTTTCGCAAAGTCATCAATGAAGACTGTAAGTAGTTAAAATAAGTGTTACTCCGCCTAATAAAAAAGGTTTAGTACGTTTTGCTTAACAAAACAGAACATGACACGAAACATCCTCAATATACATTAAAAATTCCGCATTCGCTATTACCTATTTCAGTACAGCATTTGAATGGTATTTGCAGTCTGAAGGCCTTTGATTTTAAAGATTGAAAATATAAATCCTTAAATCTGGTATTTTGCCGTTTGTCGTTTCATGCAAAATACTGCAGGAACTCCAAATATTCCTTTAAAGGTTTCAAAATGATTTACGTTTTTAAATCCACGACCTTTCGGCAGTAAAAAGGCATTGAAATCCGGATAAATACCACTTTAAAACGCTCTTTACTGATTTATTGGTCGTTGCTTGGCTTTATCAACGCAGTCCTATTGAAAGCGATGGATATCATGAGATTTATTATAGGGTCGTACAGGGTAACAGCAGGCAGTTGGTATAAGTTCGCATGGCTCATATCTCGGAATCACTTTTTCGGGCCACAAGTAATTTTGCCAAGCCTCACTTGTGAGAGATGTAGACAATTCTATAGTAATTAGGTATGTGTATTGCGTCCCATGATGTCATAGGGGGCGAGCCTATCGCCATTTTGTGTACTAAACTATATTAGTATATAATATTTATAGCATATTGATAAATATATAATACTAGCTTTTGCGCGCTGCTCCGCCCGCGTGGAAAAGTTTTTCCGGGATAAAAAGTAGCGTATAGCACTCAGGAGTAATGTAGCTTCCTATTAGTGAAAGAATTTTCAAAATCGGTCCAGTAGTTCCTGAGATTAGCGCGTTCAAACAAACAAACAAACTCTTCAGCTTTATAATATTATTATAGTAAAGATAAATCTTTGTAATTTATTTATGTATATTTTACAGTCCGACAGTGCCCTTACCTCGTTACCGCTACCATTGTTTCTCGATAGTAACTCGAGAGTGAATAATGACGTCGATTTGCTACGGACTGGACGTCGAGTCGACAGTCGATTAACTATCTTTACGTCACCTCCTTGTTCTAATTAATGTGTCGAGTTGAAGTTACCTGATAATTAAAGATTGTTTTTTGAAAATTTCGTGATCTTGTGACCTGAATAAGGCAAGACTGAAATAGTTAAGATCCAGATTGGATTACTTTGAGAATAATTTGTCTTATTGCGTTACGTAGTAATTTATCTATGATACATATTTACACGGTGTACTGCCTCGGTGGCGTAGTTGTATTACGGTAGGACTGCAATGCTAGGGTCTCGGGTTCGATCCTCGGGTTGGGCAAAGTGATATTGAGTTTTTCTATTCAGTATCAGCCCGGACTCTGGTATTTGTGCCCGTTATGGCGATAGGCTCGCCCCCTATCACATCATGGGACGGAATAACGGCGAAAAGTGGGTGCAATAGTTGCGCCTCTACCTACACCTTCGGGGATAAAAGGCGTGAGTGTGTGTGTGTGTGTGTGTGTGATACTGAATAGAAAAACCCAATATCACTTTGCCCAACCCGGGAATCGAACCCGAGACCTCAGCACTGCAATCGTACCATAATACAACTACGCCACCGAGGCAGACATTTCTAGAAATGTATTTTGCTAAGAGTACTTGGAATGCATAATCCACGGTTGATTTCTAAAATATAGCCATTTCAATACTGTTTTATTATTTTCTCTTTAGTGCTTTCAAGTGCTCTTTTAAAGCATTTTCTTAGTTTTAAACGACAAAACAGAGACCTTTACAGTATAATTACGGGTGACCTCCAGACCTTTATGTTTGAGCTCTTGTAGTGTACAGTCAGCAGCATAAATATCTGTACAAAATAAAAATTTCATATCGCCTATATACGCGTTGAGTTAAACTGAAACATTTTTTTCTTCGTTTGAAGTAAAGTAAATCTTTGTTATTTTATTTTTATGAAGATAAAAAAAAGATTGGTAACAACACAAAAGTATGTAGGCAATTTGAAATTTTGAATTTGTTCAGCTACTTATGCTGCTGACTGTACAATAAATGCGCGCACCGTTCACATTAAAGACACTAACTTGAGTATGGACAAATACTTCTAAAAAGCCCTTGTAGAAAATGACTTACCTATACAATACCTAAATATATATATATTTTTTTATAGCATTGAATGACGAGACGAGCGTGCCGTTCGCCTGATGGCAAGCGATACGACCACCCATAAACAGCAGCAACACCATCCAGCACCTTGACTTACAAAGTACTGTGTGGCATTCCACTGCGCTCGTCACCCTGAGACATAAGATGTTAAGTCTCATTATGTCCAGTAGTTATACTGGCTACAATGTCCTTCAAACTGAAACACAACAGTGCATGCACACTGTTGCTTGGCGGTAGAAATAGACATTGCGGTGGTACCCACCCAGACGGCCTCTTACATAATGAGAGACCTACCACCAGTATATGTTTCTTTATCTCTTTAGGGCTGGAAGAGGTGAACAACACCCACATTTCACCAGCTATGATAAGTCCCATATTATAGGGCCGAGCATTGACATTTACTGGGCACAATTCCAGATTCCCGATACAGAGTTGATAACCTAAATCATTTATCGGGTCGGGGGATCGAACCCGAACCCACAGCACTACGGGTACTGCAAAACATTTACTAAAAAAGCAGGTCAAAGAGCATTATCTGAGAGAAAATGAAGACATTGCCATGGTATAAATTTATTATCTCTGTTTGTATATCTACTTAGTCGTATATCCATATATTTATATGTATATATTTATACTATACTTGTATGTATTTATTAAATAGTTAATCTTATACTTCGTACACCTTATGCTGCCCCATATTATCTTTCCGTTTTCTCTCATGTCCATCCCATGGTTGTCTGTAAGAGATTGCCTTGTGCGATAAGACCGCCATTTGTACTTTTTTTCTCTTGTTTTTTATGATTTATGTCTCTGGTGTACAATTAAGTGTAAATAAATAAATAAATAAATAAAAGAAAATTATGTATAGTTCTGTCACAGTACATAGTAGATAGCTATACCTTGGTTCTGTATAGCCATCAAAAACGGAGGTTATGTATTCGATCCGTTTGTATGGTGTACGATTTTTTTTAAAAACTACTGATGTAATTTGAATGGGGCATACGTTATTCCATTTGTAAGTTATTAGCGACCAGCCCCGCATGGTAGTATTCATAATAATAATCTAAAGCCAAGTGCCTATGAACGCCATATTGGACATCTTTTGTGTTGGTTTTAATAACATGCGTACTTTTATTACTACTAAACGGTGCTGTGTTTTGACTCACATCATAACATAGGTTATGCTGAGTTGGTCACCTAATTGTCGCGGCGTGGACATGGGGTTGGTGTGGTGCTTATTTTTATTATCTTTAAGTATTATTATTTTGTGTTTTTTTAATTCTTTGCTCACTGCTGCGACAATAAATGATTTTTCTTTCTTTCTATATTAAGTTTACAAATTTTAAGATGAAACGTTTATTAAATTTGAATAACTTCTGTTGCTCTAATTTGTTCTTTCTTTACAAGGAAATGATCCTTATATAAAACTGAGTCAATCCGCATTAAATAAATATTTTATCATTTTTTTATAGAAAACTCACGCTTGACCAAAATAAATACTATGCCACAATTGTTTTCACAAAAAAAGAACTAATGGTTCCTAAGACAGTTTCCCTGTATCTCCTATAATGGTTTCGGTTAAATCTCCATACTGACCCAGATAAAAAAAAAACACTCTGAATAGACTCTTTCGGTCTTCTAAGACGTCCTTTTGCGAGCACTAGTAATATAACCATTCAATAGAGAATTGCTATTGAAAGAAAATTATACAAATCTAAATGCGATATCTTGGAATAAAATACTTAACTTGAAGATTATGGTTGAATGCATTCATTTTTATTGGATAAAAGGTAGGTAGCGTGTGTCGGACAGGCATTGTAATAACTTTTGGGTTTTCAATATATGAATTTCAAATAATATGATCAGTTCTGTATTATTTATTTAACGTTAGTCTGTGGTTTCTTAAGGTTCCGTACCTCAAAAGGAAAAAAGGAACCCTTATAGGATTACTTTTTTAAGGATGTGAGAGAGAATATCCCGCCCTCACATCCACCACTGCAACTCCTGTAAGCCAGGATCAGCAGTGGCACGCATTATGACCGAGCGGTGAAGCTCGGCGAGTCACTGGGAACACTAATTAGTCTTAACCAGCAACGAAATTAATGAAATAGAAGCATAGAGAGTCTAAAATATATTTTCCACTTTTTTTAAGAATGTGAGACCAGTCTTGTTTAGAAACGCCGCGATGGCCTAAGCAAGTTACATCTTATCTTACTAATACTATAAATGCGAAAGTTTGTGAAAATGTTTGAATGTTTGTATGTTTTTTTTATTTCCTAATGATTCTACAAAATTTGATGTCTTATTTACAGTATACATTGTGGCTTCGATTTAAGGGAGGCGCGGGGGGGGGGGAGGTTCCGCTATTTGATACGTAGCTCACCCCCCCGATGTTTGTATGTCTGAATGTTTGTTAGAAGTAAACGCAGAATCTGCTAAACGGATTTGGATGGAATTTGCCCCACGGGTAGATCGTGTTCTGGTTTAACACATACTCAACATAGGCTAATTTTTATATTATATATGCTGTTACTCGCGGCTTCGCCGGCGTGGAACCCTTTCCCGCTACAAACGTCTCTAAAACACAGTACGACAGCGCCATCTACTTAAAGAATCAGATTTAAAATAACCATTATTTCCCATGGGAGAAAATTACCGGGATAAATAGTAGCCTAAGTGTTAATCTAGGACATGGTCTCCTCGAGTGCCAAATTTTATCCAAATCCGTTCAGTTGTTTCGGCGTTTACGTCTAATAAACATAAAAGTGTGTGTGTACTTATGTACACGCGTTAGAAGTTATACTTCTTTGGCGTAACAAGATAAAAAACTTTTTAAATAACGCGCCAAAAGAGGTATAACTTCAATATCTTTCGCCTTATTCTACGTTCAAAATTCAAAACTAAAATGTTGACTATAGCTGACTTCAGGGTGTCGGTTTATCGTGACGGTGTGCGCGCGCATCGTAAAAATTTACTCTCATCATTTTTCCCTAACGCGCCAAAAGAAGTATAACTTCAAAAATATCCAAACATATTCACAAACTATCACATTTGTACTTTTAAGTAAGATATCAGTACTAGCACGTAGGTATGAAACGTCTCGTAATTTTCGACTCGACGTCTGAGATTGCGTACTTAAAATGGTAATGCGACCATTTTTCTCGTTTCACTATTTATTTCCTATTCAGGGAGTCCGAGAGAAAAATGACACACATTTTTCAAGGAACAAGTTGGTTAATAGAATTTGTGTTTGAACTATGAAACGATTCTCTTTATATTGTGTGTTATGTTGCTCGCGGTTTCGCCTGCATGATAGATATTTTACTAAAACAAAATTACCGCTATATAAAGGAATAAAAGTAGCCTATCTCAATTACAAAACGAATTTCAAGAGAGCGAAGACGCAAACTAAAGCTAGTACGATTCTGTTACATGCACGTCCATACATTGCCGACCGCAAGAATGCACAAAATAATTGAATGCACCCACACTGAAACTCAACAAACATATATAGAGATGTTTACCAAATATTTTCTCAAGACACGCTACTCATATGTCTAGTCTATTTTTAAAAGCTTTTATTTAACTTGAAATGTATGTATGTTTGTTCGGGTGGAATCTTGCAAGTCAATTTTGAAGCAGTTACCCTCCACCGATTGTGTTGAAATTTTGCATATATGTTTAGTTTGGGTGACAATGCATTATAAGCTAAGTGACGTCATTCTGAATCCAATATGGCGGACGATCCCAGATGATAGACTCGTTATTTTTTGTGCACGTCCATAATATGGGTATCAAATGAAAGGGTTTGCTAAGAAAAATACATAAAATAAAATTACCTCTCTAAATATGGCGGCCTACCCAAGATAGCGGACTAGTTATTTTTTACGCACTCCTATAATATGGGTATCAAATGAAAGGGCTTGCTGAGAATAACTCAAAAAATAACTAATAAGTAAAAAAATAATTTAAAACAAGCTTTTATTTAAATGCTCTAAAAAGAAAAAAAATACTTTAAATTGAATCAAACTTTGTTTAATACTATGTAAAGATAAAAGCTTGTCGCGAGATTTATTTGTGTAGATAATACAATAATTATGTAACTTGAACTTTTTTTTTTTTTTTTTTTTTTGGTTTCGCGGAGAAAGTGCGTTACCACTACCGCCCGGCCTTCGTGGGGGGCGACCGAGCGGTTATGTTGGGTTCACCGTGCCTTACGACCCGGCGTTGTGCCGCCCGGAGAGATGGAAAACGTCGGGCGACCGCCGGGCCGAGTCCCTAACCTATGTACACCGCACGGCATACCAACTAAAACTCCGCGGTGGCCATCTTCGGCGCATTAGGGACGGCTGCGGGCTTCCTCGGACTAATGTCTAAGTTTTCGTCCGCAACCGCCCCTGCGCGGTGCCGCCTGGTGCGGCCCGTCTCCTGTTGTGGGGGGGGGCTCAGAAGCCCCCGCGCACCGAAGGACGCTCTCAGCGTCAACGGCAGCGTGAGGCCTACCTGCCACGCTGCCGTCCATCACGGGGGTCGCAACAATGTGCTAAAACACACAAAACTAAGGACGGACAGCCCCCTGCCGCCCGCCCGCGACCCCCGGTGGCCCCTATTAGTCGCCTTTTACGACAGGCAGGGGATACCGTGGTGGAATTCTCCAAACGCCCCCAATCCACAGGGCGGGAGACGCCGGTCAGTCGTCCACCCGGCGCCTCCTTCGTCTCCTCTGGCGGCGGGAGGGATCTTCACGCTCCCGATCCCTCTCGGCACTCTCCTTCTGCGAGATGACCACCTCGCAGAAGTGGGCCACCGCACGCCAGGCCTCTCGACTGTCAACCATGGAAGCGACCACGGCCGGCAGCGAGAGGTCTCCTCCGACGACTGCTCTGAGAGCGCTGCGCTCCTCGTCCCAGGCTGGGCAAAACTCCAACGTGTGCTGGGCCGTGTCCAGCGGGCAGTTGTCACAATGGTGACACACGGCCGACACCTCTGTGCCTACGATACGACACAGATAGTCACCGAAGCTACCATGCCCGGTGAGTACCTGTGTCAATCGAAACGTAGCCGGGCCGTGGCGCCTGTCCAGCCACTCGGCAAAGACCGGGCGCACTGCCGCTACAGCCCTGAGCCCCGCTGACGGGGTCTCCAGCCTGAGACGCCACTCCTCCACGGCGGCTCGCCGTAAGGAGGCCCTCATGGCCTCCACCTCCTTCAGGGCCGGACGCTGCCCGCGACTGAACGCCTCCTCCCGCCAATGAAAGGCATCGGACAGGGATTTGGCATCCAGATCCCAAGGCAGGAATCCGGCCAATGTAACTTGAACTTGCCAATATCTGAATAAAATCGAGTATCAATAGTAAAATTTTATACAGGCTCATCAAACGGTTAATACGCATTTTTTATGGAGTCTCCTTAAGGAGTTTTGGGCTTAACGGCCGGCTTTAAGGCACTTCCAATAGGCCCCGAAATTGTTATTGAGACTTTGAGGTAACTTTCTGAAATCGGCTGTTGACTAAAGTAGGTATAAAGGACCATTGATGTGCCTTTTGGTGCACTTGTTTTAGGCCAAAGTACTGAATATTATAATTTCAGGATTACAAAGTACTGAAACCTGTATATATTACAAGTTGTCTCAGCGTCTGCCTCTGTTATTTGCATTTAACTGGTAGGTCTCTCGTATGCGAAGGGTCGTCAGGGTGGTACCACGGCAATGTCTATTTCTACCGCCAAGCAGCAGTGTGCATGCACTGTTGTGTTCCCGTTTGAAGGACATTGTAGCCAGCGTAATTACTGGGCATTTTGAGACTTAACATCTTACGTCTCAGGGTGACGAGCGCGGTGGAGTACCACACAGCAAGTAATTCAAAGTTCTGTGCGGCGTTGCTACTGTTCATCGCTTACCATCCGGCATGCAGCATGCTCGTCGCTTCAATACAAATCTTCTTTTCTCATTATCTTTCTTGATATTATAAACTTGACTGCTTCGGTGACATAGTATTGCGTGCGCTGTACGACACAGTTCTGAGGTCCTGGGTTCGAATCACAAGTGGAGCAAAGAGATATTCGAGTTTTTCTGTATCAACCTGGAGTCTAGAATTTGTGCCCGATATGGAAGACTTGATAAAGGTCACAGGGACACGGTGGATGCAGGCCGCTTTCGACAGGTCCATCTAGAAATCTTTAGGGGAGGCCTATGTTCAGCATTGGACGTCGAGTGGCTGATGATGATGATGATGGCGATAGGCTCGCCTCCTATCACATCATGGGACGGAATACACTTGGCACAAAGCAGGTAAACACTAAGTTATTATTAATTTTGATTTGCGTAATTTTAGTACCATTAAAAAGGGTTTTTTTATGGGATTTTAATGACGAGACGAGCATGCCGTTCGCCTGATGGTAAGCGATACGACCACCCATAAACAGTAGCAACACCATCCAGCACCTTGACTTACAAAGTACTGTGTGGCATTCCACTTCGCTCGTCATCCTGAGACATACAGACATCCTGGTTCAATACATGCTCATGAATTTAATTTCACCCGGTACCTTGGTCTTTATTAGTTTTGAAATACATTATCTTTGATATTGATATTAAAAATGAACACAAAAGACATCTTAATAAAAGCTGGTGCGTAAATTTCGAACAAAAGTTTTGAATGAACAAAGGTTCTTTTAACTTTTCAAGGCCCCCGACACCCGAGCTGTACAACATAAACAACACGTCAACAATGTGAGGCAGCAAGTCACATTGTTGATGTGTCGTTTATTTTGTAGTCACGCCACCATGGATTAGTAGCGTATATGGTATTATGAAGTTTCTATTTGATTTCCATATAATAATTAAATAAATCAGCCCTGTAGTATTATATACTGCCCACTGCTGAGCACGGGCCTTCTTTACTACCGAGAGGGGTTAGGCCTTAGATCACGACGGTGGCCTAGTGCGCTTTGACTGCCTTTACATAATATCTTCAAAATGATGGAGAGTTCTACAGTGCATAATAACCTAGTTGGAAGTGGTAGGGACTGCTGAGACGAAGGTCCACAGGTTCAAAATCCAAGGCACCTTCTCTAAAGGCGTACCACCCGCATCAGGCCAGCAAACTCTCTCAGTACATAGTAGACGAGGCCCTCAGTAGTGAGACAGTATATAATGCAGGTTGGTATTAATGCCTCGGTGGCGTAGTTGTGTTACGGTACGACTGCAATGCTGAGGTCTCGGGTTCGATCCCCGGGTCGGGCAAAGTGATATTGGATTTTTATATTCAGTATCAGCCCGGAGTCTAGAATTTGTGCCCGATATGGCGATAGGTTCGCCCCCTATCACATCATGGAACGAAATACGCATGGCGAAAAGTGGGTGCACTAGTTGCGCCTCTGCCTACCCCTTCGGGGATAAAAGGCGTGAATATACGTATGGTATTGATTAAAACAAATTATTATAAAGGGTTCTAATTTTCAAGGTTTTTGTTCTACTCAAATTACTAATCTGGGGATGAGAATTTGAGTCGGAAAACTCTACGGCTTTAATTCCAAACATTTTCCATGTTATTAGGAGTCGAAGCGAAGACAAGCTCCAGTAAGATGACGTTAATAAGAAATAAGATCCGACGCCATAATCACCGCGTTGCAGTAATATGCGAAGTAAAACGCGGATGCTATTATTTTTGAAATTTGCAATCTTTTCTATCGTTTTAGTAGGCAAATGAGCTGCATGCTTTACTGATGGCAGGTCTCTCATATATAAGAGTCCGTCTGGGTGGGTGCCACCGCAATGTTTATTTCGACCGCCAACCAGCAGTGCGTAAGTACTGTTGTGCTTCGGTTTAAACGACATTGTAGCCAGTGTAACTACTGGACATAATGAGACTTAACATGCCAATGTTGAAGGTTGGCCGTCAGCTCCTTGTATTCCTCCTTGTTACTGGCCAGGCGGAACAGGTGTTCAACGGAGGTGATACCGGTCCACCCCGGGATGTATCTAAGCCACGATTTTCTCCGACGTCCAGCGCGTCTCTTCCCCTCGACCTTGCCCATCATTATTAATTGCAGCAGCATATATCATTCGTGCCTTAGTACGTAGCCGAGATATCCTATCTTGCGCTTTTTGATGGTTTGCATCATTTTTTGGGGACGAAGAAAGATTTTTAAGATAATGAGGCGCGTTCTCAGTCACATAATTCTGTCTTAGACCCTTCAGAGTTCGCTTTACGCTCTATCATAAAACATAATACGGCATTGTATGTGCCTAATTTTTATGAGTTTGTATATCTGATTAAATTTTATGAGACATTAATTTTTGACCTCGCTCGGGGCTGGTTGGGGGAGATAAGATTTCCTGCCGTTTCCTTAGTAATATCTTGTGGTAATAAGTGTATTTTAGATTTGTTTTTATATTAGTCCTAAAAATTCTACTAACATACAAAAACCAGTTTGATTACTGGACCTTAATATCCGATGACTTTTTTAATGCAACGCTCGGATGCATTTTTAATTCAAAGTTGTCGATAGTATTATGTGTCCAAAAACACAGCATTGAGATGAAGAACGCAGGCATTTGATTCAGTTAATTCCAAGATAATGTTATTCTTATCCTTGTTCTGTGGTTAGTTCAATTGATGCGCAACTATCAAGCCTTAGTTCTTACGAGTGTCACCAGAACGCGCTGAGCCTCTTACGCGCGCAATTTTAGCTGTAGACTCATGCGTCGGGGTCCGGGGATAGTGCAATACCGCCCGACTAACATTGGTTGATACCGCGTAAGTGAAATAAAAAAAGTATAGTTAGTTTGGTAACGTAAGGATCAATTCCAATTAAGCTTTTTTCGTCACTTACGCGGTATTTACCAGTGCTAGTTACGCGGTTTTGCACTATCCCCGACGATAGGGTCTTTTGACAATTAAGCATAATGCCAAGTAATTACGTTGGCTATAATGTCCTTCAAATCGGAACAGAAAACAAAAAAAAAAATACGTGTGGCACTCGGAGACTGCCGCGGTAAAGCTATTGCATAGCATTTATCACAAATTTTGATTGACTAAACACAAATTCGATCTTACGCTTACCACATAAAGTAGATTTTTAAACGCGAGCAAAGCACGTTTAGTCTTGTTATTGATAAATGTCAGTAACCAAAGTAGAATAAATCATCAAAATTTGAAAAAAGAATGTTACGTTCGATTCTTTTGTACTCGTGCCGTGCCAACGCTGGGGAAATAGCTTTTACGCAATGTATTTAAGGTTCATATTAGATTAGTAAGAAATGGTTTTAATGACTTTAATAAATAAAATAAATAAAAATATACTCGTTTCAAGAATTATAGCTTCTACGCATTGTATTTAAGGTTCATATTAGTAAGATAAAAAGATTACGGAAAGTTACGGAATTTCTGGATTCGGTCTCCACGCTCAAGGCCCGCGATAGAAGCTATGCAATAGCTTAAAAATAGGCCCTTCGCATATGAAAGACCTACCAATTTTAATAGTAACGTAGTGTTATCGGCAACAAGTTGTAATTTTTTTTTTTTTGGAAACACATTACAGTCATTATTAGCCTGACGCGAGTCAGCTTTTCTGACTACACCGGACAATTTCGGGCGAACGGTTTAGGCGCTCCAGCCCTTTACATTTAAACGCCCACGCTGAGGGCACCCTCTAAGTGGGGTACGAGCCTCGGCCCAGGGCGGTCGTTGGAAGATGATTGAGACATCAGCGATTAGGGGATTTTAGCGGTGTAATATACCAATCTATCCATTGTTTTCATCGGCACGCGGGCTGGAACTGCTAACTGGGTCAATTGTTGTCAGTGTCTGCGTGGTGCCTTACGGACAATTAATAACTAGGTTAAAAAAAAAATAGACTATAAATATAAACACCAAACCAACTTTAGTGTTAATGAATATGGTTGCCGAAAATGTATATATTATACTTTCCATGCAGAATAAATTATAACAATAAACAAATTATATTTTCGAAACAATAGTGGTTTAGAAATTGATGACGAAACCAATTTGTTACGGACTTGGCGCGTTCCACTTGAAGTAACAAAAGGAACTTTCGAGAAAAGTTTCACGGGCTTTTTACTCTAATTTATTGATTTGGAACTTCGAAATTTCCTTATTTGTTCATAATTACTGCTTCAGTGTCCTTTTTAAATGAAAGGGTTTTTCTGTAATGAATGTTATATTTAACTAGGATGTGTTAGCGGCGATAGCCTAGTTGGGACTAGAACGGTCTACCGAGACAATGTCCGGAGCTTCAGAACCCAAGGCACACACCTCTGACTCTTCGAAGTTATGTGTGTATTGTTTATCAATTTTCGTTCGCTTTAACGGCGAAGGAAAACATCGTGAGGAAACCTGCATATCTGAGAAGTTCTCTATAGGAATTTCTAAAGTATGTGAAGTCTGCCAACCTGCACTAGATCGTGGTGGATTAAGGCCTAAACCCTCTCAGTAGTAGAGGAGGCCTGTGCTCAGCAGTGGGCTCACTGGGCAGTATATAATACAGGGTTGGTATGGTTTGGTATGTTCGCGGCTTGGTCGGCGTCAAAGAGATTTTCCGGTATAAGGGCCCCGATATAAATTTTCCAGGGATAAAAAGTAGCCTATGTCCTTTCCAGGGTCTCAAATTATCTCCATACCAAATTTCATCAAAATCGGTTCAGTAGAATCATGTAAGCGCAAATTTACTTTCGTTGAATAGGTATTAGTGTATTGAAGTTTTATATGCATGATGTCATCACCATATTTCATGCTAAAGCGTACATTTTTCCACAAATTGCATGCAGTTTCAATATCATCGGCTCAGTCTACAGAACACAAAGGCTATTGTCTACAGCTCCCAGTTGAAAGTTCAGGCACAAAGGCGCACTCCAGAGGTAATTAGTCGCGGCGAATGCTTTTTTACACGCTTTATATTAGCTTCACTTGTATGTATGTTTGTAACCGACACCTTTGGACGCGATTTTGACCCAGTTTAAACGGTCAGATTTTATTCAAACTTTGTAGGTTTGTCGAGGACCGATGACAATACACTAATTTGATAAGATTATGCCATTATTCAATTTGCAAAATGAGATTTTTGACAATTTATATATTTTTTAGTGACATCTGTTAGACCATAGTAGAATTACAACTAAACTGGCTACTCTTATGCGTAAAAAATCCTATTTGTCATACGATGGCGCTTTCGTTTATTTTTAGTGACATCTGTTAGACAATAGTAGAACAGAATTAAAAAAATAAAAATAAATAATAGCTTAAAACAACTAAAAAACACGCTTTATAGAAAATCCAACTAAAAATAGAAAATAAATTGAATTAAGAATACTGTAAATATGAAAAAAAATATTGTGTTGTACAAAAAAGCGTGGGGTGCATGGTGTCAATAGTTATGAATATTTTATTGACAGATAATATGAGTAGAAGTATTATAATATATCATTTTGATAATATCTTAAAAAGCACCCCACACTTTTTTACAATTTTTTTTTTCTTATTTACACTATTCTTTTTTTCAAATTTATTAGCTAGTAAGTGGGTCAGGTTGTGGTGGATGGTGATGTGTATGCGTTCGGTTTATTATTAATATAATAATCAAAAATATATTAAATTTAACGTCTAGCGGAAAAAAGATTTTTCAAAATCTACGCAATAATGAGTAAGTTAAACTTTGAAATTTGGTGCCTCGGTGGCGTATTGGGAATTACGGTACGACTGTAATGCTGAGGTCTCGGGTTCGATCCTCAGGTCGGGCAAAGTGATATTGGATTTTTCTATTCAGTATCAGTCCGCAGTATGGAATTTGTGCCCGATATGGCGATAGGCCCGCCCCCTATCACATCCTGAGAGGGAATACGCACGGCAAACAGGGGGTGCTTTAGTTGCGCCTCTGCCTATACCTTCGGGGATAAAAGGCGTGAGTGTGTGTGGGTGTGTGAAATTTGGTGGACGGCGTAACTGTCAAATAACACGAGTTGTAAACTGTGGCGAGTAGTAAGGGATTCACCGATACTGGAGCAGGTTCGACGGCCGGTCCGCGGCGCTCCGGCGGCTGGTGGCCGACGTTTTCGATTGCTCCAGATTCGGCCCGCGGAACCCGCGAATAAATCCGCGGATTACTTTAATACCTACCGCGGATTAATTTGATACCTACCGCGGATTAATTTGATACCTACCGCGGATTAATTTGATACCTACCGCGGATTAACTTGATACCTACCGCGGATTAATTTGATATCGACCGCGGATTACTTTGATAACACCCACGAATAAAAATTATATCGTCCGCGGAATCCGTTTCATATCACCCGCGAGGTAGGTATGAACCACGAATTTGTTCATGGTCTACGGTTCCCTTAAGCTTGTACTTTTTCCCTGTTCGTTGTGCTTTTAACTTTCTACTTTCTACTTCTATCGGCGATCCTTTTTTTTATTTGAAGGATGCTAAGGTCTTTGTCGCGTATTTCTATTAACTCGTGTTTCTACGCAAAAGCCGTTTAAAATTACTTAATAGTTACCCTTTACGCATTACGAACATTGTTTATGATAGATAAAGCAACATTTTCCCTGTTTCGTTGTGTTATTAACTTTCTACTTTCTATCGGCGACCCTTTTTTATTTGAAGGATGCAAAGGTCTTTGTCTCGTATTTCTACTTAAAAGCCGTTTAAAATTACTTAATAGTCGCCCTTTACGCATTACGGGCATTGTTTATTATAGATAAAGCAATCGTTACAATACACCATACCTTTCTCAAATTCTAGGTAAAACCCTTTGGGTCTTCTCATTGTCATAATAATTACGGTTCCCATTATTCACATTACCTGATATTACGTATTCAACGGAACATTTAAGGTGAAAGTCGAAACATGTTGGATCTTGTCTGCAAGGAAACAATACTCCCTCTCCATATAAAAGACCGACGCAAAATCACATGGTATCGTATTCCACTCTGTGCTCTGCTCGAAGTGTGATCTCCAGTTGTTTGTAACAGTGAAGTGATAGTAAAATTGTGAAATAGTTAAATAGTGAAAGTGTTATAAAAATGAATGTAAGTACCTTTATATACTTTGATCTAAAAGTGTTGTAACCAGATGTTTCATTAATTGTTTATACCATGTGTTGTCCACCAGGTTAATACATTTTAGCTATCTTTGATGTCTTATTAATTTATCATTGTTACTAATGTGTACATGTATACTTCGCATACCTATAAGTATTTATCATACAGTACTTACTTAACCGATAATTAAAACAGTTTCATTTCATTTTGTTACAGTTTTCTGAAAATACTTTCAAAAACTACTATTATGCTGAAGAAATCGACGAACCTAGTGATGAAGAAGGTACACTCGCCTTTAAAGTAAAAAAAGCGATAATAGCAAATAAAAGACCGATCGAATGCAACAGCATTGATGAGTTTTTCGAAAAACCAAAAAAGAAGAAGACAACAACAAGAAAGTCATCCAGTGTTGGTCGATCGACGAGCGGTGGTGTTTCATACATCCGATCAAACAGCGATGACAACAGTTCTGCATCACATCTCATAAAAATTGAGGTGTATGAAGTGAATAAAATAAAAAACATCGCACCGACGGAACATTGGAAACACGCTGATGTGCGAGTTAAATATTACGCGGAAAACGACAGTGATAAGAACTTGCAAAGTGTCAAGGAAACTATATATAATATAACTAAACAGTTGGCTAGTAAGGAAGATTGTGTGAAATATTTTATAGACACAGACAAATGAACAAAAGTGCCAGTGCGTGTCAATGTTTTAATATCATAACTTTAATCATATGCTTTGTACTACTATTATTGAAATAAGAAACTATTATTGTATTAACTGTACTTAAGAATCTACCTGTTTAAATTTAACTTACATTGTATTGTATTTAAACTTTGTACTCTTTTAAGTTACATACTTAATAGATTAATTTGTTTTTGATTCTAGAACTCTTTGTGAATTGTGTTATTGCTAAGTATTATTGTAAATAGTTATAAGTCTTTTTAGTGTTTTTTCATGCTCATGCTTACGATTGTAAAGTTATTGGGAACATTCATAAATTGTTTGGAAGAATTATAAGTATTGTATGGGGTTATTAATCTTCAATAAAGAAAAATCATTCATTCATTTTCATATTTCATTTATTCACCTCAAAACATGATTTAAATAAACCATTTAAAAACACATCATTGCATATCGTATTATCACTAAATAATACTTGAAAATCTTTGAGACTCTTACCATAGTATTTATAATACAGATACATTAAACAGTACTCTCCACAAACTATAGTAAAGTCATTTTGAATTCGACTTGTATTGTAATTCCACATTCTAGAATTTCTCGCTAAAAACATTCGGTGGTATCCTTGAGGTGGTCGACCGTATGAATCAAAGTACTGTCCAAAACCATTCTTATCTATGTGTATGGCGACCCAGTGAGATCCTGGTTTGTTATCAGAGTCTAAGTTGCTAACTACGTATGTAGGAGTTACCACATATATTGGTAGACGATTGGCTGCATATACATTATATTCAATACTTGGATCGATTTTCTTTAAGTAATTCTGTATTTCTATTGTATTCATTTTTATTCACCGTATCGCTGCAGAATCTTATCAGGTCGAATGATAAAGTGGTAATGTCTTATATAAGGTTAACAAGACACTATTATGGTACTTATCAGCCAAGTTGACTCTTGTTGTGGGGTTGCAAGGATTATAGTAAAACAAAGAACTTAATATTTTATGAATTCGTTTTATTGGTAAAATTAAACTTAATTGCTTAAATCTAACAACAAGTCTGAATTACATTATTCACGCTTAATCTAATCTTAATCAGTTAATTTTGTGTTCTTAACTACTATAATCTACTGAAATATTGCGGTTTTTATCTATTTCAATAACATTATCAAACTCCGCATAAACAATGCAATTAATAGTTTGTGATAAAGCTGTTTCAAAACGCACTTCTAATCTCACACTACCATGCTTTACAAGATTCCAATGACTTGCAGAGTTTGCTGATAAATCAGGTGTCAAATCAAACGCTAACATACAATACCCTTCAGCGTATTGTTCTCGGGATATCCCATTACCTTCATTGAGAAAGTGTATACCTGTTCCAGAAAACAATGTATGATATACTGAAGTAAAAATTTTGTTCTCAAATGAGGGTTGTAAAGCCTTTGATGGTATTTGTTGACCGTCTATATATAAACTAAAAGTATTGATGTCGTAATTTTGAAAGTTAAATGGGTTCTTAGTGAGGTTTCCATTGAAAGCAGCGTTATTTACAAATCCCACTATACACCTTTTAGGTAATTGTCCTAAGAAAATGTTATCTAGAGTTTTTCCTTGAACACCTGATGGTATTGTTAAAACTTTAACTTCAGCTCGAGTAATGGGGTATTTAGCTGTGGTAGAAGCTAAGACCTTTTGATGAGCAAGTAACACGCTGGGATTGATTCGTGCTCTACGAATAATCAAAGATGCATCCGTAATAGATACCTTTAATTTAAGGTCACCTGTAGAGGCCATGAGATTGAAATTTTCTCTAGAACGAATTAACTTAACACATATATCAACACCATTGATTAAAAATTTTTCTTGATTGAATAAATCACCATGTAAGTGACCAATCATTTCCATTTCTTTACTTTCACTAGATAATTCTTGCCTCTTAGTAAATCCTTTATTAGTATCATCGGTGGAATCCATTTTTCCAGCTGTATCTTCATACCATAAACCACAGGTGAGGTGAGATTTTTTTGCTGCAGGAGCATAGTTCAATAAGTTTTCTATATACGCACGATAAGCATATGTGTTATTGGGTGGTGATACAAGTTTTTGATTTAAGTAGACATCAAGTTGACTGAAGAGTGAGTGCAACCAATTATTCACCGGAGCAACGACTGTAGATGCCGTTAGTTTGGTGTTATCTTGATTTACTATTTTCGCTTTCAAGTGAAGTAACGTATGAGATAAATCTATGTAGTCATCTCCTGCTCCAGGAATTTGAAATTCTATAGGACCATCATCGGCAAGAGATGAAATTGGTTTATAATGGATCCAAATTCCACTTTCAATGCTAGTTTGAGTTGACGGCAATGCAAACAAATCCAATTCGGACTTTATACATTCACAGGAATGACTATGTAAAAAAGACATTTTGATTAATTGTTAGAAAATATGTCTTTGATTTGTTTTTGAGTAATTTTTGATTTTTTAGAGCTTTCACTTTCGCGGTCAACGACGGACTGACTCCAGGTAGACGTTTTCGTTTTGTTATATATCCGGATCCAGACATATTGATTTTATCTATTTTTTCATCAGCCTTGCGTTTCAAGTTGGAACCAACTTCTTTAAGACGTGCTTTTATTGAATCTTCCATTGGTCGCGCACTAACCATATCTGTCAATAGACCAACACCAGCGCTCAATGCCTCTTTACCAAAAGCTCGAACACCGCTAGATAATAATGGTAAAACTGACCTAAACAATCCCCCAAGAAAACTACCAATTCCATGTCCTTTTTGATAAGGCGCCCCTTTATATACCACCCCTATACCTGAACCAGCCTGATGAGAATAATAGCGTTGATAAGGACATATCATGTTGGAGCGTTCAAAATGCATTATAATTTTTTAAAATGTAGTTTAACACACACCGTTCCAAATTGAAATGGTATCTTTTGTCCGGTGCTTGACCTTATATCTATTTCAATGGTATCGAATTCTCTTCGCATTACCGATAAGTAATGAGGAGGTGAAAATACATGCATTTTATTGGCACCATAGATGTATTTTGAAGGATCTAATGGTATTACTCTCAGAAGAGGTGTCATTACATCACCTACAATTTGAGGTTCAACTATATCACAGTAAACGAATAGTTGAGATGGTAACCCTAAATGTAAATTAGCTGGACATTTAGCTAAATTCTTTTCAACAAGGTTTCTGTTTGGTTCAAATCCCAACTGTAAGCCTAGTTTAGGAGATAATGTTACAGATTTTATTGATTCGTCTAACACAGAAACAGAAACAAATTTAGATATATTATCGTAGCGGAATTTGATTTTTTCTCTTATATTATTTAATGCTGATAAAATATGGTTAATATTATCATAGTTTGTGGCAGGTATGTGAGTCTTATAATAAACTGTAGATAGTTTGTCTTCATTGGGCATTTTCATGATTTTTGTTATGTAAATAACATTCTCATGATCTTGAACAGTAAACATGGTGCATGGATATTGGAATTCAACGATTCCTACACACCATTCTCCTTCCAATATTATGGGTTTGGGTAATTTTGTTGAAAAAATTGATGTTTTGTTCTCAGGAAAATATTCCATTGAACTATTGCTAAGTAAAGTTAAATAAAAATCTTTAATCATATTTTTTTTAAACTGGAAGCTAAAATCCAACTATTAAATTTGTTTGGATAACCTTTCCACTTAACTAACACTTGTTGTCTGCTGCCAGAGTAACGAGAGCGAATTATTTTATCAATCTTGTGTTCAATGGTGGGGTCATAAATGACCTTTTGTAATTCTCGTTCATAAAACGTTCCTACTATCTCCTCACCATCTAAATCTTTTATAGTATAAACGGGCCACGGAGTACGTTCTATTATAGAAGAAATCACAAATATTTCATCGCTCCAATTAGATTCATAACCTTTTTGGAATACATGTTTATATTTAGTTATTCTGACATGGTCACCGACATGAAACATAGGTAGTATAGTTTTTGATGATTTTTCAGATTTTTCATATAAATTACTCCAAACTGTCATTATATTATTAGAATTAACATCTGAAGGACACATTTTAATACTAGAATGAAAACTATGATTGTAAGAGTGTATTAAATTCTGCAAAATATCAATATATTTATGTGTATTCTTGTGTGTAAAATAGCGCCACATCTTCATTTTTAGCGTTCTTTGAAATCTTTCTACAATGCTTGCTTTGATGTCTGGATTATTTGTCGTATAGTAATTTATGTTTTTTGTTTTAAAGTATCTTTGAACATCTTTCGATACAAATTCAGTGCCTTTATCAGATTGAATGTGAGTGGGTGTAGTATTAGCTTCATTAAATATACTGTCGAAACACTTTTTTACGGTTTCTGAATTTTTCTTTTTCAAGGGTCTAGCATATGCATATTTGCTAAAAACATCAATAACACAAAGAATGTAGTTGAAACCTTTATTATCTTTAGAATAAGTCCGCATGTCGCTTAAGTCAGCTTGCCAAAGTTCATTGAGATTAGAGAGAACGTATTTGTTTCGAGCGAATTTTCTATGTACTGGTTTGTGGAGTGTATACGTAGATTGGGATTGCAACCAGTTTTTAACTTCTTCCTTTTTCATTTTACCTTTCATAGCTTTTGATAATTTGTCGATATTGCTATATCCAGCTGGGTGTGATACATCATAATAAATTTGATTTATTTCTAATAAGGGGTCCATTTTTCCCAATCAATCTTTTTCTTAATTTTATTTGCGTGTTTATCTTCGCTCGTTGGCGTCAAATATACCTCTGTGTTTTGTGGCGGTTGTTCTTCGATGGCTTTTTGAAGTTGAGCTATGTACTCACGTCTTTTTGGATTGCCAATATATGTTAAAGGTACTTTTAAATCCTTTAACGCTTTAGCAAATTTTTTCCAACCAGGTGGGTCGTTGTTTTTTAATGGTCGCAGTGTATCGCATACTAAATCAATAATGTTACTGTTAGGAATCACTTCATTATCTACAATCACTGTGCCAGCATCATTCCAATAAATTTTGTTTTTATTTAGTGACACCGAATTCAATAACAACTCACCTTTTTTTACATATGTTTTTGGTATTAAATTTAAAATTTGTTTTGTTGAGTAGGAAGGTTTTTTTTCGAGTGTAAAACTTTCTTGTTGCTTCTCTTCATCACTCAGTGTCTGACTGACAACTACATCTTTATTCTTGATATCATTATTTATATTAAAAAATTTCCAGCTTTCAGATGTGGGTTTAATGTTATCGTCATTTGAAGTTATTATAGGGAGTTCAATGGGACGACGATCTTCTTCCATAAAGTGAAGATATCTTTGTAAAATTTGTAAGTATAATTTACACTTTTTTCGATCATCCATATTACTGTCGAGTATTTTTTCCATTTCACTATCTAAACGAGAGGTAGGATTTTCATTTCTTTTTTGATTTAACTTATCTATTAAGCTTGGATCAACTAACAGCATTTTTTTGGCGTGTTCCATTTTTAAACTAGTCCACTTATCAATCCACTCAAAATAGAACCCAATATAATCGGAAGAAATGCACCACCTTTTTGAACTATAATATTCTTTCTTATTTTATTTGTACTTTTACGTACCAATTTTCGTAGTAGATTTTTATACTTTTGTAGTTTACTCTTTGATTTTTCTTCAAGTTTTATATTTCCTTGTAAAACGTTATGAATACATTCACATATAAAATTAATTTCGTTTTCGTTACAGACTTTTAAAAGAGCTTGTTGATGTTTTGGTTTAAGTTTATAAAGAGCATTTAATAAGTGTTCATGCGTCTTTAAGCGTCGATCCATCATTTGTAAATGACGGGTATTGGTTGGTTCTTGACATATTTAAACTCTTTTGTGGGAATGTACACTGTAGAATGACCATCAGATGGAAATATCTTTGATTTAATTCGACACATGTCAAAAGTGTCTTGTTTTAGATCTATCATCAAATAGCCATGTGCTTCTTTTGTAGCATCTCTGTAAGCATCTTCTATGAATTTGCTATTTTCTGGTGATACTTGTCGTGCTAAGTAACGTATTTGAGTTTTATCACGTGGGTTTTTAAAATAAATTATGTAGTTTGAATTCAAAGAAATGTCTCTTTGTCCTTTACCTTGATGAAATAAATTTTGAGTAATGTAAAATACACTCAAGTTCCTATGATGACTACCTTTGGTAAATATGTCAACAATGCGACCATCAGATTCCCTCATGAGATCATCGATAATAATAAGGTTAGCTTCCTTTCCATCAAACATATGCAAATCTGGTATACCCTGATAATAGTTTACATTTGGTAAATTATATAAAGGCTGCATTTCATCAAAACACCAAGTAATTTGATGAAAATTTGTGTTGCATACCTCATTAATATGTTTAATAAAGTTTGTTACAAAATTAGACTTTCCACATCCACTTGGACCTGCAACTATGGCAGTAAAAGGATGATAAAAATGAAACATTTTTAAATGCACGTGTGATCTCGAAAAGCGTTTCGGAATGAATAAAACTAGAAGTTACGATTGAATGTATTATATTTGATTTTGTTTTATATACAAAGATTACATACACAAATACTTTGAAAAATGATCACATACAGTTCATAGCTGTTTTGAAAAATATTACAGTAAGAAAATTATTATAAAATAAAGTTAAATCAGGTATAACAAATAACTAACTACATACATTAAAATTTACATCTAATTTTTCATGATATTATACAAAACAGTTGTCATAGTAAAAAAATAAAAAAAAAAAGATAGTACATAATAAAGACAGAACTTTAAGTTATTAAAAACCACAATTAAAACACACACACACATTAACATACATATTTTCGTTGTACAGAAATCGTTGATAAAATCAAATGTCCTTTATTTTATAATGACCCCATGCAAGAGTATCTGTTGAATTTTCTATTAAATAACGTTTTGTGTCATTGTGTGATAAAGATATTTTATTAATTTTTTGTGTATATATAGCATGTTTAATTGATTTAAATCTTATCATTTCACTGTATTGCGTTTTCTTTTCATATAAACAATATGATTTATAATCGGTAAGACAAAATTTTTTTGTTACACTTTTGTTAATCCCTTTTGCTTTACATATACATTTATTCTGCACATCCATTGCATACATTTTAGAGCGAAGACCTACAAACTCTTTAAGAATTTTACCGTTATTTTCGTCTTTAAAAAAACCTAACCGTTTTTTATTCAATAATGGTAAACCATATTGATTATTTGGTGGATAGTCGGACGTATCAAAGTAGTTGACTAAATCAAGTTTTATATCAGCATAATAATTTTGCGTAAATATTTGATATATTAAGCTATCGGTATCAGTATATAGTAACTTAATATTATCTTGATATTTCATTTTCATATAATCGTAATGGAAATCGTATAGTAATGTTTTAGATATATCTAAAATACAAAAACCGAGGTAAATTGGTTTATTATATAAAACGTTAGTTTTATTTAATTGTATTGCAACTAAGCTCTCTGAGAATATAGATAAACTATGGAATTCTGGTCTTGCTATCAAAGATTGAGCACCTTGAGTTTTGCCACGATTTAACCAATGATTAATTAATTTGACATTAACTCGTTTTCTTACATTTTCCATTGTTTTACCAAAAACAGAATTATTCATAAGTTTAAAAAAATCTTTCTCAAAATCTGAAGTGGCTAATGAACGCATATGAGTATTCAAGTCTATGTAACTTTTCAACCACGCGGATTGTTCAAATTTTAAAATTCTATGTACTTTAACCAATCGGAGACCATTTTTTAAACATTGCTTAAGGTTTCTATAATGAATGACGTAATTTTTTTTATTTTTTAAATTTGGGATCAGTTTCCTGTCTTTGCTGTTTCCTAAACATACGTTTTCTGGACAAAATGGAAAATCTGAATGAAAATCATGTAAATTTTTTGAATATTCTAAATCTACTTCCAAAATTAAACCATGTTTGGCATCATCGGCTATATTAAAATCTGTATTTATATCGACCCATTCAAATTTGCCTGTTGGGAGACATTGGGACATAGCCCAACCATAAAGGTTATTTGCGTCTAAGTACATCAAAAATGAAGATGGTTTATCTGAATCGTATTCCGACATAAACATGTTATTTGCCACTGCATGTCTATTGCTGCATTGTGATATACCCCCCCGAATATTATTCGCTATAAACGTAACCTTGTCGATATCTGTTAAAAGTTCTAAATTTATTTTGGTAAAATTTAACATAGCATCCCAACTTAAACCAGGTGCTGTATAATAGTGGGCAGGATCTAAACCGTATGTTTTAAGACAGACATCCCTAAAGTTTTCAAATATATCTGCTAACAACAATACATCTGTTTTTAAATACAGGTCTGAATATTCACCCATGTTTTTACAATTAAAATGATTCCACACGTCTTGAGCATGATGGTATTCACTTTCTGTAATGTGACTATCATTTAAAGAACTATAAAATTGATCGCGAGTGGGAAGAGAAGTTATTTTTAAAGAATCAAATGTCGTCATGTATTCGTATGGATAAACACCTTTTCTTATTAAACGTTTAAAATCTTCTTCACATGGATATTTTAATTTGAGTTCACGAAATTGTTCAAGTAATAAGTTCTGAGCTAATTTGTTAAGGCTACTTGACATAAATTTAAAAGAATCAAGAAATCGTAATTTTATAACTCTGTTATTGATTTGTAAAACTTTAGAAAAAGAAATATATTTTTCCTTGTTCTCAGGAATAAGTTCAATGTCACCTTTCTCGAAATCAAGACCATGCACTATGAAATGAGCGTCATAATTACTTAAATTATGTAAAAACACTGGCACAAAATTAGGAGCTTTGTATTTCTGAGAGCATACTCTATGAGCTACACCTTCATATGCACCAGTATGCCAATTATAAGATATTGTTCTATCCACGTTTAATTTAGTAGCACAAATGTAACAAGACTCACTTTGATTGATATTTATTTTATTTTCTTCAGTTAACGGTAATGGTGATTTGACAAAAGAATTCTTTTTACAAATATTTTCTAAATCTGCATAAATGAATTGCATAAATTTTAGCGCACAATCTTGCCCTGTATAAGACCTATATACTGAAAGATTATCATCATGAGAACATTTAACATAATACCCAAAACTATACGTTTCATGTTTTTGAATATTAACAGTTGATGATTGATTTGGATTGTTAGAACAACTCTCTATTGGTTTTAAAAATGCTTCAAAGTCAGCATACACAACGAATGGAACTCTTAATTTACGTTCATAGTTGTTAAATGAAATTTGGTTTGATGGTATTAATTCATTAAACCAGTTTCTTTTTCTATCGTTTTCCGATGGTAAATTTGTGCACACATTGAAACAGTCATTTTCTTGGTGTCGTTTTAAATTATCTAATGACGTGAAATTTAATAAACACCCATCACAAATATGAACTGCATGTTCAGAAGTCGATAACTGTTTAGATAATAATCTCGAGAGGTTTTTAATAAAACAGTAATGACCTTTAGAACCTTGAGATATATACAATAAATTTAAGTGAGTAGTTTGCCGGAGTTTCGTAAAGTGTAATGGACCCACAACTTTATTTGATTTGCTTATTGAATCATATTGTAATCCAAAAACATTAATACTTATACTATTTAATTTTTCAAACTTATGGATGTCATTAATTTTTATAGGAAACGATAGGTTATCAAATTTTAGTTTGTTTTTGTGTATTATATAAGATGATACCCTATTGGAACTATGAGTAGCTGGAAATAATCCTGACAAAACTGCCCAACGAAAGCATTCGTGATCGTTATTTTGAACATTGATTACAGCTTTCTTATGTTTTATATCTAACGGTAGGTCTATGTATGAAGATCCACGCAATGGGTTAAATTTGTTGACATTCATATCCAAGTGATTTATTTTAACTAAACTCCATCCACTACCTTTTTTTTGGAAATTGGTCATTTTGTTTGTTATTTCGGTAATTATAGATGAGAAAATAATATCTTTGTCATCACCTTGACAAACAAGATAGTTTGAAATTTGAAAATCAAAAACATTGTGTAGATTTTTTGTTTCTTGTGTGAAATCCGCATTGAGAATAAAATTAACTTTTACAACAGAATATTCTAAGATAGATCGTTCTAGTAATGTATAAATTATTTTTTTTATATTTTGTAAAAATAATTCAGGTGATTCAAGCTGTGTATCGGAAACTAAACTAGATTTCACTCGATATGTAATAATTCTATTACCGAAAGCACTATCAATGAATTGAACATTAGGTAGATTATTATCTCTTCTAATTAAATTATTTTTATGTTTATTGCTCTTATAGTGACTGGTCATATATTTTTTTGATACATATATGTGACACTCAGGACATTCAATTTTATCATTATGCTGTTCTGTACTTACATTTAAAATGTTATCCAGCGACGATGTAGATGTCGAAGGAGCTTCAAGATGAATATTTTTTCTTCTCTTTAATGGATCCTCTTCAAACAATTCAGTTGGCGCTAATCTTTTTCTGCTGCCTTCTCCATTCTGCATAGATCTGATGGATAAGAAAACTGTTAAAAACATGTTATCTCACGAAATAAATATGCTACTATGTTTCTATTATTTAAATAGATACTAACATTATTTGTTATTTACACTGCAAACAATATGCTTTCATTGATAATACACCATCAATATCATCTTCATCGGAATGAGTTTGTTTTGAGATTTTATGTCCACTACATGGTGTATAATAAGGAGAAATATCAGGATCTCCCAACATTGATTCTGGCAAAACATTTAATATATACCAAAACCGTATGAAACGATGATATTTATGTAAAATTATCTTTTTATCGAAACTTGCAATCTCACTCTGAGATAAACTAGAAATATCAAGTGAGTGGTACATTTTGGTTGCACTTCAATGTTAAAAATATAAACGGAAGAAACAAGTTGAATGATTGTGCAAGATGTTCGAACCATCCCGTGTGGAGTTGCCCCCGTGTGGAGTTGCTGGTCTCCCATCGGGCGCGTCTCCCTGGGTGGCGGATAGGGGAACGCCCCCCAAATTTGGGGGGTACCGGAAACGGCGTGGACCAAAACCAGCAAGGTGGATTCTTCCACGTTCCCTCTGTTTAGCAGAGGGCACAGTGGAGGAATACAGACGGGTTCCGTGTGCACTCACACTGCCACGGAACAGGCCAGGGTAGAACTTGTTCTCCCTGGCCACCGCCAGTCTCGGAATCCCAAGCTACACTGTGGTCATGTCTCGCGGTGTCTCTTGGGGCTGAGGGTCTTGGCTTAATCGCCCGGGCTGCGAGGGAGAAAACCTCTATAAAAAGTTACCCCGAATCCCAAGTGGCGGCGCACCGCGAGGGGATGCATGGTCGATGGGCAGTTCGGTCACTAGTGCGACCCCCGTCGGAGTACCGGCCGACACTCCTGGCGGGTTACGCTTGGCTTACCCAGGTACAGGGGGCACTGCCTGGGCGGACCGTTTTTTCCCCCATACTCGTGGGAACAAAAATGATTCACCAAAAACCAATTTTTAATGCGGACGTGCTGGAGATGTCTGTCCCGAGTGTCAATTTTGAACTCGGGCAAAATAAAGACGAGAGTTGTAAGGCTATAGATGGAGCCGTGGCGATGGCTCCGCCCGTGCTGGTCCCGGAATCACAGGCGGGACCGAGCGGCGTATCCTCACGCCCTAAAAGAGGTCGCCGAGACCGGGTAACTAACCTGATCTCGAGTGATAGCGAGTCAGAGCCGGCGGTGAAGGTGGTCGCCACAAGCCCTACTCCAGAGGAAACGGATCCAATGGAAATGGTGACGGTGCCAGCTGAGCAGCAGGACTGGCGTTTACGGCTGGCGGAAGAAGTCCGGGGAGTCTCGAAAAGGTCCCGGAACCTGAAAGGGACAGAGCAGCGAAGGCTAAATTTAGCGGCTCAAGAGTTACTGGAGAGGGCCAATGAGTCAGCCTCTGCTGAAGTGTCCCGCCTAGAAGCAGAAAAGGCTGCAATGGCGCAGCATATTGCAGCCCTTGAAGCTTCCTTGGCGGCGCAGGGAAAGCTACTGGAAGAGGCGCTAGCGGCTGTTAATGCATCCCGACAGTCACAGAAGACGATTGACTCGGTGCCTACTTCTGTGGCCGAAAATTGTTATGAGCGGTTGGAGCGCCGTCTTAATATAATGGACGCGCGCTTCGACGCCTTGACCATGAGGCTCCCTCCAGAGTCCATTGCTGACGGGCGCCCTTCACTGGCCGCTGACAGGGCCAGAATAGGAGCAGCTGCGCGTTTGTCGTTTGCCGTAGCTGGACCATCGACTGCATTACCTGCTATCGATAGGTCACCACATGTCCTGCCAATTGTCTACGGCCCACCGGTCACAAAGGGTAAGGGAAAAGGGAAGGGCAAGAGTGCACCTCAGTCAGCCGTGGGCGTAGTTTCTCAAACGAATGCCGGGGAAACTAGTACTGCACAAGTCGTTGCTCCCGCTGGGCCTGGGTTTCCCCCTAGGCAAACTTCTAATAAGGGGTTGAAGAGGGGAAAACGCGATGCAGCCCCGAATCGGACACAGGAGGAGCAACGCCCTCTACCTCCACCCCCCATGTCGATGGACGAGGGATGGTCTGTGGTGGCAAAGCGGGGCAAAAAGAAAAAGAATGAAAGTCCTCAGGCCACATTGACCGCCGCTCCGGCTGCTATGATGCAGCAGCGGCGGAAGCCTGAGCTTCGAATTCAGTTGCCCCGCAAAGCCGCCGTCACCTTAACGGTGATGCCAGCTGGTGTGGAGCGGGGGGTGACTTATGCCCACGTCCTGAAGGAGGTGCAAAAAAAAGTGAGCCTCACCGGTCTGGGCATTGCCGGAACGCGTGCGAGACTGATGGCCACGGGCGGATACCTTTATGAGGTACCCGGCCCAGACTCGGAGGCAAGGGCCAACTCCCTCGCCGAGAAAATGAGGGAGGTTTTCCGTGGATCGGATATGGCGGAAGTCGTTCGCATCTCCCGTCCATTTAAGACCGCGGACCTGCGAGTGTCCGGGTTGGACCCGTCCGCCGACCCGGAAATGGTTGCAGCGGCCCTTGCAAGTGCTGGGGAAATAGCGGCGGAAGACATAAAAGTCGGGGAGATCCGTCCCGACCGTTCAGGCCTTCGTGCAGTGTGGGTAAGATGCCCAGCGAAGGCCGCTGATAAAGTAATTAGGGCGAGACGTATCCTAATTGGATGGGTTGTGGCGCAGGTCCGGCTCCTTGAGCCGCGGCCCTTGCGGTGTTTCCGTTGCCTCTTTAAGGGGCATGTGCGGATGCGCTGCACCGAAGAGTGTGACCGCAGCGGGATCTGCTACCGCTGCGGTCAAGAGGGCCATAAAGCCAAAGGGTGCACTGCGGACCCGCACTGCGCAATCTGCGCTGCTGCGGGCAAACCTGCGGGGCACCATGTGGGCGCCAAGGCATGTGTCGCCTCCTCGAGACCCCGTCGCGTTAATCGCGGAGGGGGCGCTGAGGTTGTGACGCAGCCGGACCTGTCCCACCAAGAGACCATGGAGATCGCCCATTAATATGGCGCACCGATTCCTCCAGGCGAATATTAACCACTGCGCCGGGGCACAGGACTTACTAGTTCAGAGCCTGGCGCAGTGGTCGATTCATGTGGCTGTGGTCTCTGAGCCGTACTATGTCCCTCCCAGGGAAGACTGGGCAGGGGACTTAGACGGTTCGGTAGCCGTCATTACCCGGGGCGCTGCCGGCTCCCCGCCTTTCGAAAAAGTAGCGAAGGGCTCGGGATGTGTGGCGGTTCTGTTAGGGGGGGTCTGGATTGTGGGAGTATATTTCTCCCCTAACAGATCCCTGGCCGAGTTCGAGCACTTTCTCACTCGGGCAGGGGCCCTGGTGGTGCAAGGCAGTCAGCCTCGCCCCGTTATCGTCGCCGGTGACTTCAACGCTAAGTCCTTGGCTTGGGGCTCGTCGGCGACGAACGCGCGTGGCGTGGCCCTGGAGGAATGGGCGATCGCGTCCAGCTTGGCCGTCGTGAATCGTGGGTCGGTGAACACGTGCGTGCGGCACAATGGCGGCTCGGTGGTGGATATTACGTTCGCCACCCCAGCGCTTGCCCACCGTGTCCGTGACTGGAGGGTTCTGGTGGGCGAGGAGACGTTGTCGGATCACCGATACATTCGGTTCGACGTCGCCTTGCCCCCTTCTCCCCGGTCTCGTGGTAGCATGATCGCCCCGCGATCGGACGGCCCGCGATGGGCGTTAAAGCGCCTCAATGTCGAGGCCCTGAAGGAGGCTGCTCTGGCCCAGGCGTGGATCCCTGTGCCGGACGGGCCAGTACAGGTCGAAGAGGAGGCAGCATGGTTCGGGGCGACGATGTCGCACGTCTGTGATGCGGCTATGCCCCGAGTCAGACGCCTCCCCGAGAAACGCCAGGTGTTCTGGTGGTCGGCGGAGCTCACGCAGCTGCGCACATCCTGCGTAGCTGCCCTCCGTCGAGTTGGCAGGCACCGTCGTCGTCGGACTCGTTTACCCGGCGACGAGGACCAAGAGCGGCTGCTTCACGGCCTCTACAAAGAGGCCAAAAGAGCGCTGCGAGTAGCAATAATGAGGGCAAAGTCAGCGGCGCAAAAAGAATTCCGAAGTACTCTCGACAGCGACCCGTGGGGGCGCCCGTATCGTATAGCGATGAAGAGGTACCGTCCATGGGCGCCTCCGCTGACGCAGAGTCTTCGAGGCGAGCTGGTGGAAGAAGTCGTCGCGACTTTGTTCCCCGCTACCGAGGATGTCACTCCCCCGCCAATGGCGTCACACGTCGTCATCGTAACGAGTGCGTCATCGCCATTGTCGCAGGGTTCGGCAAGGGAAATACCGGAGGTTTCGCCCGCAGAACTTAGGGCGGTAGTGCTTCGGCAGCGGAGTAAAAACTCTGCCCCAGGTCTTGACGGCATACCCGGTCGTGCGTGGGTTTTAGCTGTCGAGCACCTGGGTACGAGGCTCCGCGGCCTCTTCTCCGCGTGCATTCAGCAGGGCCTTTTTCCATCTCAGTGGAAAACTGGGAAGTTGGTCCTGCTCAAAAAGGAGGGTCGACCCGCAGAGTCACCATCGGCCTACCGGCCTATCGTGCTGCTCGACGAGGTCTGCAAACTTTTCGAGCGGATTATACACGCTCGCCTCGTCGAGCACCTCGAGAGGGTCGGGCCGGACTTGGAAGACTGCCAGTACGGTTTTCGGCATGGCCGATCTACGATCCATGCGATTTTGCGGGTCAAGGCACAAGCGGAGGATGCAATTACCCGGGGTGAAGTGGTTGTGGCGGTGTCTCTAGACATCGCCAACGCGTTTAATACCCTGCCCTGGGCGTGCATACTCGAAGCACTGCGGTACCACGAGGTGCCACCATACCTTCAGCGTCTGGTCCGATCGTACCTGTCTGACAGGTACATAGTGTACCCGGGCGCTGTTGGGTGGCACCGAAGAGCAATGGCCTGCGGTGTTCCACAGGGTTCAGTCCTGGGCCCTCTCCTGTGGAACATCGGTTACAATTGGGTGCTCCGTGGACCCAACCCTCAAGGCGTCGCTGTTGTCTGCTACGCGGACGACACCCTGGTGACAGCGACGGCTAGGACCTTCCAGGAGGCTGCCGTGCTCGCCTCATCTGGTACGGAGCAGATGGTGACCAGGATTCGGCGGATGGGCCTCTCAGTGGCCCTGAACAAAACGGAGGCCCTTTATTTCTACGGGCCCCGGAAGAGGCCACCTTCGGAGGCCCATATCTTAGTGGAGGGGGTGCGGATTCCCATCGGCTCCACAATGAAGTATTTGGGCTTGGTCTTGCACAGCCGGTGGGACTTCCGTGCCCACTTTGAGATGCTTTCGCCGAAACTGGTGCGTGCAGCAGGCGCACTCGGACGCCTGCTGCCAAACTTGGAAGGTCCCGGTAACCCTTGCCGAACTTTATACGCGGGAGTTGTGCGGTCTATGGCCTTATACGGTTGTCCCGTCTGGGCCAGGTCCCTGAATGCTCGATGCGTCGCTCTACTGCGCAAGCCGCAGCGTTTAGTGGCGCAGCGACTCATTAGGGGCTACCGCACGGTCTCCCATGAGGCGGCCTGCGTCTTGGCCGGTATTCTGCCATGGGATCTCGATGCCAAATACCTCTCTTCAGTATTCTTCTGGCGTGAGGAGGCATCCCGTCTCGGGCGAAGACTGGCTCCGAGGGAGGTCACGGCCCAATTGGCCTCCATCCGCAGCGTCGCCGTGGAGGAGTGGCATACCAGGCTGGAGAGCCCGAGTGCGGGCTTGAGGACCGTCGCGGCAGTGCGACCTGTCTTCTTAAGTTGGCTTGACAGGCGCCACGGTGCGCCGACATTCCGTCTGACGCAGGTGCTGACGGGCCACGGGTGTTTCGGCTCATTTCTGTGTCGGATTGGAAAGGAAGAGTCCGCCGTGTGCCACCATTGTGGCAACGGCCGCGAGGACACGGTCCAACACACTCTCGAGGAGTGCCCAGCCTGGGATCTACAACGCAGCGCTCTTAGAGCAGTCGTCGGAGGAGACCTCTCGCTGCCGGCCGTGGTGTCTGCTATGGTCGGCGGCTGGAGGTCATGGCGAGCGATGGCCTCCTTCTGCGAGTGCGTCATCTCGCGGAAGGAAAGCGCCGAGCGGGATCGTGAGCAGAACGATCCCGCCCGCAGCCAGAGGAGACGAAGGAGGCGCCGGGTGGACGACTGACCGGCGCCTCATGCCCTGTGGTCCGGGGGGCATCTAGAGAATTCCGCCACGGCATCCCCTGCCTGTCGTAAGAGGCGACTAAATGGGGTTAGGGAGATTCGCGAGGCGAGCAGTGGGGGGCTGCTCGCCTGACTACCTCAATTTAAGCGAACCCGAGGTGGACGGCAATGCGGGTGGTCGGTCTCCTGCAGTCGTAGACGCCAAAAGCGTGCATTAGAGTTCGGGGGCTTCTTAGCCTCCTCATTCAGAGAGGGGCCGCAATGCGGCATCGCGCAGGGGCGGTTTCGTGCAGCTATCTTCGTGCAATAAGATAACCCGGAGCCGTCCCGTAAGTGCCGACGAAGGCCACCGCGGGTTTTGGTTGGTATGCCGGTGTAGGGTGTATATAGTGTTAGGGACTCGGTTCAATGCTCGCTCGGATGAAGCTATACTCCCGAGTATCGACATTGGGCCGTAAGACCGTGTGAAACCAACATAACCGTTCCACTCACCCCCCGGTGGTGGTAGCGATAACGCGTTTTTTCCCCGCGATAAAAAAAAAAAAAAAAAAAAAAAAAGATGTTCGAACCATTATAAATACTTTAAGTGTATCCCCTCTTCATGGATTCCCAAAACATGTTGCAACTAGTCTTAAAATAATAAAAAATGTTTTACTCACGTTTCAACTTGTCTTTGTTCCATTTTATCACAGAGCTCGTACAGTTCTTTGTCGTATTGCGATGACATCAGATCCATTGATTCGATGTTTTCGAGAAGTGCGACGAGTTCCATGTTGTATAAATCACAGCTTGTATCCATGGTAAGGAATGTCTCAGTATTTTTAAAAGTTATTTCAACGCTTATAGGTATACTACCCAAAACAATGTAATTACATTCTAAGCTATCCACTTTTTTCCAAACAATTTATGAATGTTCCCAATAACTTTACAATCGTAAGCATGAGCATGAAAAAACACTAAAAAGACTTATAACTATTTACAATAATACTTAGCAATAACACAATTCACAAAGAGTTCTAGAATCAAAAACAAATTAATCTATTAAGTATGTAACTTAAAAGAGTACAAAGTTTAAATACAATACAATGTAAGTTAAATTTAAACAGGTAGATTCTTAAGTACAGTTAATACAATAATAGTTTCTTATTTCAATAATAGTAGTACAAAGCATATGATTAAAGTTATGATATTAAAACATTGACACGCACTGGCACTTTTGTTCATTTGTCTGTGTCTATAAAATATTTCACACAATCTTCCTTACTAGCCAACTGTTTAGTTATATTATATATAGTTTCCTTGACACTTTGCAAGTTCTTATCACTGTCGTTTTCCGCGTAATATTTAACTCGCACATCAGCGTGTTTCCAATGTTCCGTCGGTGCGATGTTTTTTATTTTATTCACTTCATACACCTCAATTTTTATGAGATGTGATGCAGAACTGTTGTCATCGCTGTTTGATCGGATGTATGAAACACCACCGCTCGTCAATCGACCAACACTGGATGACTTTCTTGTTGTTGTCTTCTTCTTTTTTGGTTTTTCGAAAAACTCATCAATGCTGTTGCATTCGATCGGTCTTTTATTTGCTATTATCGCTTTTTTTACTTTAAAGGCGAGTGTACCTTCTTCATCACTAGGTTCGTCGATTTCTTCAGCATAATAGTAGTTTTTGAAAGTATTTTCAGAAAACTGTAACAAAATGAAATGAAACTGTTTTAATTATCGGTTAAGTAAGTACTGTATGATAAATACTTATAGGTATGCGAAGTATACATGTACACATTAGTAACAATGATAAATTAATAAGACATCAAAGATAGCTAAAATGTATTAACCTGGTGGACAACACATGGTATAAACAATTAATGAAACATCTGGTTACAACACTTTTAGATCAAAGTATATAAAGGTACTTACATTCATTTTTATAACACTTTCACTATTTAACTATTTCACAATTTTACTATCACTTCACTGTTACAAACAACTGGAGATCACACTTCGAGCAGAGCACAGAGTGGAATACGATACCATGTGATTTTGCGTCGGTCTTTTATATGGAGAGGGAGTATTGTTTCCTTGCAGACAAGATCCAACATGTTTCGACTTTCACCTTAAATGTTCCGTTGAATACGTAATATCAGGTAATGTGAATAATGGGAACCGTAATTATTATGACAATGAGAAGACCCAAAGGGTTTTACCTAGAATTTGAGAAAGGTATGGTGTATTGTAACGATTGCTTTATCTATAATAAACAATGCCCGTAATGCGTAAAGGGCGACTATTAAGTAATTTTAAACGGCTTTTAAGTAGAAATACGAGACAAAGACCTTTGCATCCTTCAAATAAAAAAGGGTCGCCGATAGAAAGTAGAAAGTTAATAACACAACGAAACAGGGAAAATGTTGCTTTATCTATCATAAACAATGCTCGTAATGCGTAAAGGGTAACTATTAAGTAATTTTAAACGGCTTTTGCGTAGAAACACGAGTTAATAGAAATACGCGACAAAGACCTTAGCATCCTTCAAATAAAAAAAAGGATCGCCGATAGAAGTAGAAAGTAGAAAGTTAAAAGCACAACGAACAGGGAAAAAGTACAAGCTTAAGGGAACCGTAGACCATGAACAAATTCGTGGTTCATACCTACCTCGCGGGTGATATGAAACGGATTCCGCGGACGATATAATTTTTATTCGTGGGTGTTATCAAAGTAATCCGCGGTCGATATCAAATTAATCCGCGGTAGGTATCAAGTTAATCCGCGGTAGGTATCAAATTAATCCGCGGTAGGTATCAAATTAATCCGCGGTAGGTATCAAATGAATCCGCGGTAGGTATTAAAGTAATCCGCGGATTTATTCGCGGGTTCCGCGGGCCGAATCTGGAGCAATCGAAAACGTCGGCCACCAGCCGCCGGAGCGCCGCGGACCGGCCGTCGAACCTGCTCCAGTATCGGTGAATCCCTTACTACTGTGGCGTATGTATTGCATGTATTATATACTGTCCACTGCTGAGCACGGGCCTCCTCTACTACTGAGAGGGTTTAGGCCTTAGTCCACCACGCTGGCCTAGTGCAGGTTGGCAGACTTCACATATCTACGAATTGTTTTGGAGAATTCTCAGGTACATAGGTTTCCTCGCGATGTTTTCCTTCACTGTTAAAGAGAACGATAATTGATGAACAATACATACGTAGCTTCGAAAGTGAGAATATATGCCTTAGGTTTAGAGCTTGCAGACATTCGTCTTGGCAGACATTTAAATTCCCAAATAGGCTATGGCTAATTTTGGCTTAGCTACTCTTATTACTTACTAAAATTGTAAGACGCCAATATTTTGTCAGTACGGGGCGCAGTCAAGTACTATTCGAATTGCGATGTTTTGTACTGCAAATTTCGTTTTACGACCGATCATGACGCCAATAACCAGGCGACCTGCATTACTCGCCTCGTCATTGTTCTATAAACAGAAATTAGAAAGTATTATAGTAGAGTCTTCTATTTTTAACCGACGAAAAAAAACGGAGGAGGCTCTCAAGTCATCGTGTAGGTATATTTTTTTTATGTATTGACCACGCATTTCTTTTTACAGAGTAGCTCGATTTTAATAATAATTTTTTCATTGTATAGGGTCAAACCTCGAAATTAGGCCCATGTAAATTTGGAAAAAAAAATCTACCCTAAGGGTGGGAAAAAAGGGTTATTTATTGTTTACTCATAGATTCTAATGCTCAGTTGTGTATTAAGCATGTAGTTTATGGACACAAAACATTATAAAATAAAATCTTTTTAACAAAAAGATGGCGGGATGACTTGCACAAGAGGGCCGGCAGCGACTGGATGCATAAAGCAGCAGACCAGGCTCTGTGGCGTACCTTGGGAGAGGCCTATGTCTAGCAGAGGACTGCAACGGGCTGATGATGATGACGATGATGAACAAAAAATTAAACCGCCGAAAAAATTGAAAAGCAAAAATAATAAACATTTTTTATTTAACCTTAATAACTAAGTTCTTAAACCAATGTAATGTAATACCTACGTAATTTTGAGCCGGCACGTAGTGTCGGTTGCGTTTGGCGCCGACCTAAAATTAAATATTTGTTTAAAAGTGTTTTCTATTACGAAAACCCCAGATCAGATGTCATCACAAAGGATATCAGCTTCCCATTGTATCTTCATATAAAATCCGTTTCTTATTGTGCCTTTAATCTAATACCTCCCACCTGACATAAGGGTGCGGTTTTACTGTAAGAGAAAGAGATGGCAGAGACAATACAGCTCTTTGGTATCCATTAAGATATTATAATGTTATTAAACTTTACAACGTTTGGAGCGCACGGCTGTACTCATTAGCGGGACCTTAAATGGATTATTCGGATGAAGTATTTCTGTTTATGTAGCCTGTACGGCACTTAAATGGAAAGTGATTTATTTTAGGATTCGAGCCCAAAGCCTCCCAGTCTACTGTCTACGTTGCCACTAGATCAAGGACGTTAGAGATATTTCTAAAAATCCGACGTTATTTTTGACGACCTTCAACAAAATCAGTATAAACTTTCCTAAAAAGTTATGTGTGTATTCTTTGTGAATTATCGCTCGCTTTTAACGGTGAAGGAAAACATCGCGAGGAAACCTGCATACCTTAGAAATTCTCCATAAAAATTTGAAGGTATGTGAAAATTTTAAATCAATCAGAGTTGTGAAAGTTTGAAATGAGATGATAATCTTCAAACGCCTAAACAGATCTTCATAAATTATAGCTCAGAACCATCTCGATCACATCAGTTTTCAAACAAAAAAACTCGCATTAAAATCGGTCCATTCGTTTGAGAGCTACGATGCCACAGACAAGTATACAGATACACAGATACACACCCTAAACATATAACCACTATTTTTTTCTGTCGGGGGATAAAAATAATACAGCAGTGTGCATGCACTATTGTGTTTCGGTTTGAAGGACATTGTAGCCAGTGAAACTACTGGACATAATGAGACAACATCTTACGTCTCAGGATGACGAGCGCAATGGAATGCCACATAGTACTTTGTAACTCAAGGTGCTGTATGGTGTTACTACTGTTTATCGGTCGTATCGCTTACCATCAGGCGAACGGCATGCTTGTCTCGTCATTCAATGCCATAAAAACAAAACCTGAAATACCCGCCTGCATCATAACCGCGGCTCAACCACTCAGTAATTTTATTTTATTATCGAACCATTTTTGTTTATTGCTTTTACTGTAACCACATCCTAATATGATTTCTGTTTTTATACATTTATCCATCATATTTGAGGGGTCCAAATGTAGCGAGGATTTAATGTTATTACAGATTTCTTTGTAGCAAGAAGGATTTTTTGTGTGTTGTGTCAGTGTATAGTGTATTCAAACAGTGGTGATCTGAACCGACGCGAGGGCCTGGTTGGGAGTTAAAAAAAAAGGTCTCTGGATTCAAAAACTTCGTAGATAAGGTGCTTTATTGTTGGCTTATTAGTATGGTAACTTGTAAAGAATTAAACCGTCTTCAAAAACCACTTCTTCTTCCTAGTCGTTTCCTCATTACTGAGGGTCGTGACCACCATGCGTGTGGCTCTCCTGTACACTTCGCACCACCTTCCTCCAGGCATTCCTATTCTGTGCCATTTGTAGGCAAGCCTGGGCACTGGATCCTGTAGACCTTTACTGTGTCTATCCACCGGGACGGCGCTCTTCCTCTACCTCTCTTCCCCTCCACGTGGCCAACCATAATAAGTTTTTCCAGGCTGTCCTCCTGCCTAGCCACATGGCCAAAGAAACTAAGTACGCGTTGAGTAGTAATGGAGGCGAGACGTGTCTTAATCTTTAGCTGGTTCAGGATTGATTCGTTTGCGCGGCGAGCTGTCCACTTGATATCCAGCATTTTCCACCAGCACCACATTTCGAACGCGTCAATCCTTTCCCTTGTTCTTGCCTTTAGGGTCCACGTTTCAGAGGCATATAAAAAGATGGAAAAGATTGGAGTCCGCATTAACTTGACTTTGGTCTTCAAACTAATCCCGCGGTTGTTCCATATCTTCTCCAACCTCTTGACCGCCGCTTTTGACATCTGACCTCGTCGCACCACTTCTTTCTCGCAGTCGCCGTTGGAGCGTATCAAAGAGCCCAAGTAATTGAAATCCTCGACTGTATCCAAATCTCGGAGTTCAAACGTGCGAAGATTGGTGTTGTACCTGTCTACGAACATACAGGTAATCGAGTACCTCTCCGACGTCTTTTAGATACCTACAACACACATTTTTCAAATATTGATATTTTTTCTGATCCAAATTTCAAGTTTAAAAAAAAAATTAATTCTCAAGTTGTCTAAGATGACTTCATAATATTACATAGTCTGTTCGTAATTTAATACAATGCTTAATTCTGTAATTATGTCAATATGTGGACAATGGTGTGGGTTATGTGTTTTTTAATTTATTTAGATTAAGATTAGTTTATAATATATTTTAGCATGTAACCGTTTATTGTTCCTATAAAAAAAAAAAAAAAAACAATTTAGTCTTGCCTCTGTTAAAAACCACTACAAACCGTAAAATAATTTAACGTTACCTAAGCCTATAATAACTAATTTAACATTACCTAAGCCTATAATAACTAATTTAACATTACCTAAGCCTATAATAACTAATTTTAGAGTCGGTGACTAATTTAAATTAAATATTATTTTCGTATATTTCTTCATGTATTTATCGGGCTTGCTAGCAATTTTAATTACTCACCGACTTAGAGTCGGTAATAATATTAATATTGGAAATTGTTTCTATTGCAATATTCAAGTATCAATGTCCATTGTTTACACTTCGATATATTCGAACGGCGCATTTTCGATGCTCAGTTCTTTTGACTGTGTTTTTCATATAACCGATGGCTTACAATAGGAAGTGACAAAGCAAACTTTTCTATAGTACAAAGCATTCATGAAGGCTATGTAGGCTTACAATTGTATAGACATTATCACTGCTTAAAGTATTTATTTAGAAAATGTAAAATCTTTTGGTGAAAGTATTAAATTGTGTCTCTTTTTCGTTTTTTTTTAACGTTTGTTTTGTGTAATTCCAGAACCTCTCTTATGTAGAGTTTAGTAGAGTTAGGCGATTGGTTCTTGTCACAATATTTTTTCATAGCAAAGGTATGACTTTTTGTGACCTACTTTACATAGTTTTGGCACATATATTGCCACAATTTTTACTCCCGAAGGAATAGGCAGAGGTGCAACTATTGTACTCACTTTTCGTCATGTTCCTCACATGATAGAATCTGATGGGAATGATTCAGTGAATACACTAATATTGATCTCGAAAATGTTCTCTAGTAAATTTTTATCTGTTCTCTCGACTGCGTCAGCGGCGTAGTTGTAAGGCGTTTGCATTAAACTCGCGCTGGGGTCTCTGGTTCGAATCTCAGGTTAGGTAGAGTGATTTTAAGTGTTCGTGCTCAGTAGTATACATTTTGAGTGTAAAAATTTTCCTAGATATGGCCATAGGCATACCTCTATCATATCATGGGACAAAATACTTACGGCGAAATGGTGCTCTAGTTTTTTTTTTTTTTTTTTTTTATTTGAACTTTTACAAAAGAATAGGAACATACTATATTGACAAATGTCCTTCAAAACTATACAAATAGTTTGACTGAAGGATCAGTATTTAAAACTAATTAATAACAAAAGCAAATGTATTATGTTACAATGAAATGGCTAAATAATTAAAAACTATGGGGTTAATAACTAAGGCAAGCTTTCTAACAGGTATTTTTTAACCTTGGATTTAAACAAAAACTTGTTGGATTCACGTCTAATGTCCTCAGGTAAGAGGTTAAGTATAAGTTGCGTTTATTACTTCTTCGGAGGTATACTGAGTGTGTGTGTAACTTCATATATTTGGCGATTTATAACTGCCACCTCTACAAGTTTTTACATCTACGATAGATTAGTGCCGTCCCAGCCTACCGGTGCCTCGGTATTAAGCCCCCTATCTTGGGTTATCAATGGCATGTATGTACTGATACTTGTACCTTTTACGCTAGGTGACAACTCTTCCAATAAATTCAATACACTTTAAATATCAAAATATGATCATTAACATAAATAAACACTGCGGTTTAAAATACGGAAAAAACATATTTTCTAATACAGTTCTATTATTTATATAATCCAAACTGAGACTGAACAGAAAGGCACAATTATATCATTTACGATCAGAGGATCGAACCCAAGAAATATTACGAATAAATTACATTATTATTAAATAAAATTTATGATCAATGTATTAAAAGATCTTATTGCGATACGATTTGTTAAAATATTCATAAGTAACAGAAAACAGACCGCAGTTTCCCGCCTTTTAAATAAAGTTACAAGATGGCGCTAACACAACCCGCGCTCCGCGTTTCAGCTCCTCGGAGGTTTGTTTGAACATAAATATTTGAAGTCCAGTGGACAATTTCCTTATTATACCGCGGTAGGAAATTGCGAACCGTCGGCTGGATGTACTGAACCGAATCTTCTCGAAGATTTGCAGTTTGAATTTTATTTATTTTTATTGGATGGCAAAGTTCATAAATGCAATATTTTTAAGGTGTAGATTAGTCCGTAACTTTTTTTCAACGAGCCACAAAGACGTCTTAGTTTTTGTGCTACAATCATTGATCTACAAAACAAAATTAAACGTATTATTTATTACAATAAAAGTTCACATTTATATTATAGGGCTGGCATACAAATCAAGGTAACTTGGGAAGAGTTTCTTTACCATACCATACCAGCCATGTATTATATGTATACTGCCCACTGCTGAGCATGGGCCTCCTCTACAACTGAGAGGGTTTAAGCCTTAGTCCACCACGCTGGCCTAGTGCGGGTTAGCAGACTTCACATACCTTCGAAATTCCTATAGAGAACTTCTCAGATATGCAGGTTTCCTCACGATATTTTCCTTCACCGTTAAAGCGAGCGATAATTCTCAAAGAATACACACATAACTTTTTAGAAAAGTCAGAGGTGGGTGCCCTTGGGTTTTGAACCTGCGGACATTCGTCTCAGCAGTCCGTTCCACTCCCAACTAGGCTATCGCCGCTGTTTTTCGAGTTTCCTTAATTATCGTATATTTTTAAGTCAAGTCAACTTGGAAAGCCTCAGCGAGCGGAATGCAAGGTCCCGGCGAGCCACAGGTTCAGTATGGCAAGGGCTACACACAAGATGCCTTTATAGTATAATCGTTAACGCTAAGAGAAGACAAACAATCGATAAGTCTATTGCTATGATATGTTATTCCCATACAATTTATTTTTCTATTAGCGTTAGCTATTGTAGAAACGCCTCTTGTCTACGATCCCTCGTGTAGATGGAATTATAACTTAGATAGGTTTCTCGTATGCGTATGCGTATCAGTATTGTGTAGGAACTTGGATTTTACCCAAAGTAATCGCTATAGAAAACCTTCCCTGAACAATATACATTTGAATAACGAAAACCCCATCCAAATCGGATCAGTAGTTTTGATAAAATCACAGACATACAAACTTACATACATACACACGGGTCGAATACAGAACCTCCTTAACTTGAAGTCTGTTAAAAAAAATACGGACATTTTGAATCTAACATCAGCTTTGCCACCTACATTTGGGCGTACACCAGAGTAAAGCCAGGTGTCTTCGAATACTTCGTGGAGGACATCATCATGAGTCTTAACAACTTATATCTCAGGGTAACGAGCGCAGTGGAGTGCCATGCAGTACTTTGTCATTCGAAGTTATGGCCGGCGTTGCTACTGTTTATGTGAGATCGTATCATTCCCATCATCGAATCGGCATGCTCGTCATTCAACTGCTATAAAAAAAAGCCACTGAAATTCCTGGATATCTTCTTCTTCAGCCTTTGGAAGTCCACGGCTGAACAACTGAGTGCTACGTAGCTACGTTATTCAAAATTAAAATGGTGTTTGTTACTGTTTATGGGCGGGAAACGGTCGTTGCTTACTTGTCTCATTTAGCTGTAAAAAATATTTAGCTATTGGGGATTTATTGGCGATAATTATCACTATATAATCAGGTGATCGAAATGATTGTGTTGGCATAGGAATAAAATTGCGAGAAATATCTTATAGTTATTAAAAGTTTATCATTTATTGTTCACTTTAACAGTGTAGGAGAACATCTTGATCCTACAGACCTAAGAATTATCCATAAGAATTTCGAAGGTATGTGAAGTCTGCCATCACACACTAGGTTAGCGCAGTGGACTAAGGCTTAAACCCTCACAATAGTAGAGGAGACCGTCAGAGAGACAGTATTTTCTTTTTGGAACGAAGTTCCTTATTGCGCGTTGTGAAAGGGTGCTGGACGGAAAGTTGTCACGACACTTTTTTCTATTATCTTACTAATATGAACCTTAAATACAATGCGTAGAAGCTATAATTCTTGAAACGAGTATATTTGTATTTATTTTATTTATTAAAGTCATTAAAACCATTTCTTACTAATCTAAAATGAACCTTAAATACATTGCGTAGAAGCTATTTCCCCAGCTTTGGCACGGCACGAGTACAAAAGAATCGAACGTACCTAACATTATTTTTTCAAATTTTGTTGATTTTTGATTTATTCTACTTTGGTTACTGACATTTATCAATAACAAGACTAAACGTGCTTTGCTCGCGTTTAAAAATCTACTTTATGTGGTAAGCGTAAGATCGAATTTGTGTTTAGTCAATCAAAATTTGTGATAAAAATGCTATGCAATAGCTTTACCGCGGCAGTCTCCGAGTGCCACACGTATTTATTTGTTTTTTTTTTTCTAGAAACTTATGTATTGGAACGGAAATAGGAAAATATTTATATATTTATATATATACACACTCTGTTATATAAATAAAATTTTATTACAATTCCTTCACTAATTAATCGAAAGGAACTTCGTTCCATCCGGGTGTCCCTTGACACCTCTCATTATTTTATTTTATTGGTTGTAGAAAACTTACAGCTAATACAAATGATAGTATATAAGATTATAATAGCGACAAAAGGCCAATTAAAAGTTTTCACTGATAGGTTAGGTACACTCTAGAAACAAGTTATGAAGAAATTGTTATATATTACTAGCTTTTGCCCGCGGCTCCGCCCGCGTGAATGAGTTTTCCCGGTATAAAAGTCCCGCTTAAAATGTAGCTTATATGACACGTTCGTAGATTTACCATAGCAGCGCCATCTATTGATTACTTACTCAACCCAGTCGAAAGGTATCGACATCTGTTAGAATCATTCATAGCAGCGCCATCTATTGATTACTTACTCAACCCAGTCGAAAGGTATCGACATCTGTTAGAATCATTTGGAGTTAAGATAATTGTGACTGTCAAATAATAACAGACAAATAATTAGCAATAAATTAAAATTGCGACTATAATTTGAGATTTAAACTATCCTATCTCTCAAGTTGGATCGAACTGCACGTGGTGTGCGAATTTTATTATAATCGGTTAAGTGGTTTAGGAGTCCATTGAGGACAAACATTGTGACACGAGATTTATATATATTAAGAATATAAAATTCAACCGTTAAAAATATATTTATCTAAGTTAAAGAACGCATAGAACCGAACTCAGAGGAAGAATGCATCGCTCATAATTTTTTTGACTACTTCTTTTAACTTGTATACTACAGGGTTGGTATTATTTTAGTATATTCTTACCTCAATAAAGCTACTCCCTCGTTCTATGGTAAAAAAAACCTGAAATCCATTCACATAGAAAATAGGAACAAGCTTGAAATCTTATTCTCGTCACAGAGTAAACCAGTCGTAACAAACGCAATGAAAACGACGTAAACCGGTCTCGTTTAACTGCCTCGTAAAATTGATGGCATCTGTGATTGCCTGTAGGGTTCGATGCAATTTAAATTAACCCTTTGAATAACAGGTGCAAACATGCGCAGCTTTAAAATCAGGGGTGGTGGGTTAGTCAAATTTTGGTCCAGGGGCAAATCTGAAATTTGAAATGAAATGAAATGAAATGAAATGAAATGAAATAATTTATTCGAACCCATAAAATGTTATACATTATTTAGATTCCGTCAATATTAACTCTACCACCAGTTCGGAAAGCAGTTCTCACTAGAGAAGAACGGGCAAGAAACTCTAGTGTTGCTCTTTTCAAAATCAGTTCAAGGTATAAAATACAATGCATTATATAGAGAGAAAAAAAAAATACAATTCAGTATTTGTTAAGTTTTGTTTAGAGCAGTTCATTTATATACTCGCAAAATAGGTAATAAATTTTTAAATTCCAACACTAGTGCATAACTATCTCAGGAATCATGTAATAATTTGATCTGAAATGTTCAAGATGTCGCTATTAATCTAAGTTCAAGATATACCCCTAATACTTAGATATAGTAAGCGAAAAGGGCAGACCAGTCCACACAAGCAGCACTCGTTCACGAGTATGACGCATGTGCCAGCCATCGGCCTCCTCAACCATATTACAGGGAAGTGGCCGACCCGGCACACGACGCCGCCGCAGGCACAGACAGTTAAGGAGTATGTCATACCCAAGCCGCTCACAGATGGAAACAAAGAAACTTTATTGAAACGAAAAACATGATTCCAAAGAAAATCATATGAAAAAATTTAATCCCAGGCTTTTTTATCCTCTATGTATTCTGAAATCTTGTAATAAGCTTTATTACATAACTTTCGCTTAATAGTTGTTTGGAATTTACCAATGTTTAAACACTTAATTTCAGTGGGAACTTTGTTATAAAAATGTATACAGTAACCCTTAAAAGATTTGCTGATTTTTTGGAGCCTTGTTTTATGATTAACTAGATTATTTTTGCTTCTAGTATTTAAGCCATGGATATCGCAAACTTTTGGAAAGTTTTCTATATTCTTATGTACGTACATTAAATTAGCGAATATAAATTGTGATGCTACTGTCATTATATTTGTTTCTTTGAATTTTTCTCTTAGAGAACATCTAGAGTTTAGGGAGTAGATAGATCTTATAGCTCGTTTTTGAAGAACAAATATAGTATTAATGTCAGCAGCACCACCCCACAGCAAAATTCCATAACTCATCAAACTATGAAAGTAAGCAAAATAGACCAATTTTGCTGTTTCAATGTCAGTTAATTGGCGTATCCTGCTCACTGCAAAAACTGCGGCGCTCAGCTTTTTAGCTAGCACAGATATATGAGGACCCCACTGAAGTTTAGAGTCCAATGTGATACCCAAGAATTTGGTTGTATCCACAAGGCATTTCATATGGGTAGTTCTAATTATTCAAGTACTTACTTTAAGTATGTATGTATGTATCAAGAGAGTGAAAAGGATTGCAGTTCTAAATTTTTTTTGTTACTTGTATAATTTGTATAAGACATTTATATATCCTCCATTTATATGTTTTCTCAGTTGTACGCGACAGATGTCTTAATTATATGAATGTAGGTCTCACGTATGCAATAGTCCAGATAGGTATGTTGCATTACCGCAATATCTATTTCTTCCACCAACTAGCATCGTGCAAGTACTGTTGTGTTCAGATTTGAAGGAAATTGCTGTTAAAGTGGTAGAGGGCAGGGCATATAGCTCGTACAACTGGCAACAGATGGGACAGAGTAGATCTTGAGTGGACATCACGTACCGGCGAAGCATTGGACGTCCTCCCAGGCCAGATGACGTCGTAAAGGTCGCAGAAACCCGCTGAATGCAGGCCACTTCTAACAGGTTGGTCTGGAAATCTTTGGGGGAGGCCTATGATTAGCAATGGACTTCTAAAGGCCGAAGAAGTAGTTTTTACTGGTGGTATGTCTCTCGTATACTGGAGGCCGCCTGTGTAGGTAACACCGCAATATCTATTTCTACTGCCAAGCAGCAGTGTGCAAGTACTGTTGTGTTCAGATTTGAAGGACGTTGTAGCCAGCGTTATTACTGGGCATTATGAGACTTAACATCTTATGTCTCAAGGTGACGAGCGCAGTGGAGTGCCATGTAGTCTTTTGTCATTCGAAGTTATGGGCGGCGTTGCTACTGTTTATGTGCGAACGTATCATTCCTATCGTCGAATCGGCTTGCTCTTTTCGTCATTCAACTGCTATAAAAAAGCCACTGAAATTCCTGGATATCATGAGCTTAAACATCACGGGCCATACTAATAATCGCTGTATCTGTCATAGTTATACAATATTTTGTCTCGATTCCTCTGAGGGTAAACGTCACTCGACATAGCAAGACAGCGATAGCCTAGTTGGGAATGGAACGGTCTGCCGAGACAATGTCAGGTTCGAAACCCAAGGCACACACCTCTGACTTCTCGAAGTTACGTGTATATTGTTTATCAATTATCGTTCGCTTTAACGGTGAAGGAAAACATAATGAGGAAACCTACGTACCTGAGAATTCTCCAAAAGAATTTCGAGGGTATATGAAGTCTGCCAACCCGCACTAGGCCAGCGTGGTGGATTAAGGCCTAACCCCTCTCAGTAGTAGAGGAGGCTCGTGCTCAGAAGTGGGCAGCATATAATACAGGGCTGGTTGCATAGCAAGACAAAACATTGAATAACTATCACAAACATATACAACGTTTGTTTAGGCGGATAACGTTTATCAAGCGCAAAGTAATACCTAGTTGAATATAGACCCGTGGTTCCATTTTTATCACGCACGGAACCCTCAAACATTTTAAAATTCATTCGAGCAAGCATCTAAGAATCCTCTCGTGACGTAACACAAAGTCTGCTTTACACACTATGAGCTTTCAGTGCTTACCGCTTTGAGCTTACCTCGTGTTCGTAGGTAATCGTGTAAGCTTTATGAGCTTTTGACACGAATACTTACTCGATATTTGTGTTGCGGTTTTTGTTAAGTTTCTATGAATTGTTTTTTAAATTGATTTGGTGGCGTAGTTGTAGTGCGGAACGACTTCTGCTTTGAGGTCTCGGCTTCAAATCCCGGGTAAACTGATATTGGGTTTTTTACCGTATCCGCTCGGAGTCTGGAACTTGTGCCCGATATGGAAATGGTCTCGCCCTCTATCAAATGATGGGATAGAACACACATGGTGAAGTAGGTGCCCTGGTTGCACCTCTGCCTACCCCTTCGGGATAAAGATGTGATGCTTGTTTGTTTGTATATGTACCAGCGTTGAGAGACACTTTAGTTTTGACCTATTGGGTTTGCTAATCAAAAGCAATTATTTCTACTTATTTATGTGTACAATAATTAGTCATGAGACATGAGTGATCTTCAGAAGACAAACTGATTTGATTATTCTAGACAATTCTGTTACGGCCAGCTGCGCCACTCGAGAACCGAGTAAGTTATGTATTGACTTAAATAAGACTTAAAATGTATGTCTTTTGTTTTAGTGGACAAACATAGCATAAGACGCCGCGCAGACGTTAACTATTGTACTGAAGTATGAAATATATAAATACACATTTAAGTGATATGCTTCAACAATATTTATTTATGAAATAAAAATCTAGAAGAAAATGACTTTCTAAACGAAAAATACATTTTTTTAAAATTAATGTACCTTTTTTTTTTTTTTTTTTTTCGCGGGGAAATCGATATTATCGATACCGTCCAGTCCCTGGGGAAAGGCAGACGGTTATGTAGCGTAAACATAACAAACATGATGTTCATGGGCGGCGGTGATCACTTACCATCAGGTGTACCGTATGCTCGTTTGCCCCCTATATCATAAAAAAAAACAATAGAACAAATATTTGTGTAATATTTTTGTATAGTTGGTCTGGACTTTTATACATTTTCAAAGTATTTTTTATAATACTTTATTCTTTTTATATAAAATCTCGAAAATTAATAGGATAATCATTATTTACAATGACAGGGAAGAACGAGAGAAATTAATGCCAGAAAACCAATATTTTACACAGGCAAATAAAATAGGGTTTTATAATTTTTTATTTTCATTTTATAAGTTTTATAACCCAATAGGTTTTCTATTGTCTAATACCGCTGTTCATTTATATTTAAAATAAAAATATAAACACAACTATGTCCCTTTGACCCCCTGCTCCATATTTTATAAAACCATACCAGTAAAACCATATTTTACTGGTGGTAGGTCGCTCATTATGTAAGAGGACGTCTGGGTGGGTACCACCGCAATGTCTATTTCTACCGCCAAGCAACAGTGTGCATGCACTGTTGTGTTTCGGTTTGAAGGACATTGTAGCCAGTGTAACTACTGGACATAATGAGACTTAACATCTTATATCTCAGGATGTCGAGCGCAGTGGAATGTCACAGAGTACTTTGACACTCAAGGTGCTGGATGGTGTTACTACTGTTTATGGGTGGTCGTATCGCTAAATATTCAATGCAATAAAAAAAAAAAAAACACTTGAAAATATTTTATGAAACCAGCCAGCCCGTGTTGGCTTTTTTGTTAATTTTTCATAACTGATTTTACTCCCAATAATAATGTCTGTAGCTATGTAAGTGACCTTTTGTATTAATAATCCTACTAATATTATAAACGCGAAAGTTTGTCAGAATGGATGTATTATGTATGTTTGTTGCTCATCTACGCAAAAATTACTGAACGGATTTCGATGAAATTTGGCACACCGGTAGATCATGTCCTGGATTAATACATAGGCTTCTTTTTATCCCGGGAAAATATAAAGCAGGACTTTTATCAAAATCAGTCTTTTGGCAAAATCTAGTAATTATTATAATTAATTTAATGTATCTTGACTAAGTGCAACTATGTTCGCCTACGTGATGAATAAAGTATTTTATTTTTATTTTATAAATCCAGATAGTCCATAGATATTTTTTTCCATTCGGATAAATAAGACATGACAGAGTTTCATTGAATTAATTAGAAAATGACTTATTTTGTTGCCTAATTTGCAAGTGGGAGTGTATTTTAGTCACATAATAGGCTATGTCGAAGTAAGTTAAGTCATCTTGTATAATTTACTTACTGGATCCTAAGTTTTCTTCATTAACTGGATTCTGTAAGTAATAATTAATTAACCTAAGACTGCGTCGGCGACGTAGTTTTATTGCGTGCGCGATAAGATACCTCTCTGAGGTACAAAGTTCGAATCTCGTGTCGGGCAAAGTGCTAATACGTTTTATGCTCAGTAAAAAATGTCGGTAGTTATATAAGTGACCTTTTGTATCAATAATAATTATTATAATTAATTTAATGTATCTTGACTTATCATAAGTGCAACTATCTTCGCCTACGTCATGAATAAAGTATTTGATTTTTATTTTATCGACTTGGAATCCGGAATTTGTGCACAATATGGCGATAGCCTCAACCCCAATAACACCATGGATGGAACACACACGTGAAAAGTTAATGCCCTTGCACTGGTTTAACCTCTGCTTACCACTTCGGAGTTAAAGGCGTGATGTGTCTCTGTTCTTTTGTTTAACTCATTAAACAACTTTGTTTTAGTAAAAGTTAGGGCGCATTCAAATTTGTTACATAATTAAAACGATTTAGCGTTATATACAAGGAATTCGTTAAAACACCTCAATTATATGTTCTTACATGATGGCTAGCTGAACTATTTCTGGCCCTCCACCGGGCATAATATCGGTGAAGGTCAGGTGTTGGCATGCCAGGTTCCAGGGTACTGTATAAACGACTGCTTCTACAATCGTCAATATATACTGTTCCAATAAATATCGATCATCATCATCAGCCACACGATGTCCACTGCTGAATATAAGCCTCCCCTAAAAATTTTCAAATATCGATCGCTGGAAATTAAAATAAAATATATTAAAAATGTAACATGTATGACCCTTATTAATCCTGCGGTCACACAGACCCAACAATTTGCGGCCGTCCTGAGAGCGCCGTGGCCATTTTGAATAGAGAACCTACGTAGAACACAATTGTGGCTGATTTACAACAAATGGCGTACCGGTTGAGATCTGCGACTCACGAGGGAGTTACGGAAATAAATTGCTGTGCGCCGCAAACTGTTACCCTGGTGTGGTCGCGACCTTATGTAGAGTTATGTGTTGTTTCTTTTTTTAATATTTCTTTTTTGTGTAAAGAGTTTTCTGAATTGCTAGACAACTTTTTTTTACCATTGTACCTTTTATAGGTTTGTTAACTCTTTGAACATTCAAAAAGTTAGATTATGTACATTGTGGGTTCTGGGTAAACTTCCCAGGGGCACTGCCCTTTGCCACCCACCGCGTCGCAGGTTGGGGATAGCGACACGGCCTCCAGATATGAAGGCTAGCTGCTTTGGCAGTCGCGGACAATTGGGCGATCCATCTTGAGGGGTGCTGGGAACTGCTCATGGCTGAGTGTTTTCTATAAAATAGCACCAAACCCAATGATAGAGGATGACAGTGGCGAGTATGAGCCGCCACTTAAATCAAAGCTCGGACCCGGGGAGACTCAACCTCGTAAGCCTTGGATCGGCAATTGGTCTAGGAGATGCTAACTCCAAAATTAAATTGCACCTGCTGCCTTGTAGATAGATGAGGGACCATCAAAGGCTAGGGCGTCATCCCGAAATTCTGATGTGTTGTACTGTGGGAAAGTACTACACTATCTTCCCAACCATGTAAATGAAATGAGTGATAATAATGAGATTGTGCCGCCATGCAATCCGGCTAGCACCCGGCGCTCACAGGTACCCGGGCCTGTGAGTGAGAAATTGGTTACCGAAGACTGTAAGGTGGTGGGCACCCAGGCCCCCTTATCAGTGAATGCTACTGGTCTAAAAGAGAGTAATAAAAAGCTAGCTCAGCAAGTCTTTCACCCTGGTTTATTCATAAATAGGACTAGAAGTGCGTCATTAAGCGCTATGACGGATTCTAATACGCAAACACAGATGCACACACATAATATTATGGATTCACACAGCTCTAACGCGACAGGCTGCATAGATAACAAAGAAACTAGTCCTCCCACTTGGCAAAGAGTACCAACCTTGAGAAATGCCAAACGAAAAAAAAATATCCTCACTATCCCCTGAAACAATCAAAGTTACTAACAAATTTAGTAATCTTCCTGTTGACCAACAAGAGGATAATTCTACACAACCTGACGAAATTTATAAAAAAGTTACTAAACCTCCACCTATAATTCTCTATGGCATTGAAGACGTTAATAAGTTAACTGAACTCCTTGAGAGTGTGGCAAACAAAGTCCACTTTACTTATAAAATAATTAATCAAAACCAACTTCGGATTAACTGTGTAAATGTAGAGGCATACAAAAATATAATAGACATAGTTAGGAAAAAGAAGCTAATTGGACACACATTCAACAGGAAAGATAAACGTCCTTATAGAATTGTTATCAGGAACCTTCATCCCACAACACCAATCAATATAATTAAAGAAGCACTAGAAGAGTCAGGTAACAAGGTGGAAGGAGAAATAATAAATGCAAAGTACGGACCTAACAAGAAACCAACTTCAACATTCTTTGCGAACTTAGTCCAAGGTCCAAATAACAAAGCCGTGAAAAATATCAAATACATACACCACCAATCAATTACTATAGAAGACCCAAGAAAACGAAGTACGGTTGTCCAGTGCCAGCGTTGCCAGCAATATGGCCACTCTAAAAACTATTGCATGAGGCCATATAGATGCGTGAAATGTGCAGGACCACACAAGACATCGGAATGCTCTAAGACAGATCGTAATACCCCAGCGAAATGCGCTCTGTGTCTCGGTGCCCACCCAGCAAATTTCAAGGGATGTGAGGTCTATAAAGAGATACTTACTAGGAGATCTAACAAGCAGTTGCACGTTAAAATTAGATACAATTCTAAAATAACTAACGAGTTGAGTAACTCTGCCACACTAAACCCTCCCAATGGAGAAACTAGACTAAACTCGGAATCCAACAATAGCGCAAGCTACAATGATGTATTGAAAAGTACAAAAAATACGAAAGATGCATATGTTACTTCATCCTCAAATGAAACACTTGAAAAAATGCTACTTAAACAAGCAGAAAAGTTTGATGTTATCCTACAACAAATGAGTACCCTAATTACACTCATAACAACGCTCATATCAAAAATCACAAAATGACCTCTTTGAAGTTAGCCACATGGAATCTAGACGGACTAGTCCCGAATAAGGATGACGTCGAAATCTTATTACACACACACAACATAGACATACTATTGGTGTCTGAAACCCACTTTACTGCAAACAGTAGCATTAGGATACAGAATTATCAAATATATGCAACCAATCATCCAGATGGCACTGCACATGCAGGGGCTGCCATTATCGTGAGATCTAGTATTAAACATCATGAATGTCCACAATTTAAAAAAGCCCACCTCCAAGGAGCTACTATTGCAATAGAAGATAGAAATGGAACGTTCAATGTTTCAGCCATATATTGCCCCCCGAAACATAAAATTATAGAGGAACAATATGATGAATTTTTCAACACCCTGGGATGGCGTTTCATAGCAGGTGGAGATTGGAATGCTAAACATGTCCATTGGGCCTCAAGATTGAGTAATACCAGGGGTAGAGAGCTTAAGAAAAGTATAGATAAGAATGGGCTCACCACAATTTCCACAGCAGATCACACCAACTGGCCTACTGATCCCAACAGATTACCAGACGTCATAGACTTCTTTATTATAAAAGGTTTATCCAAACTTTTCCGCCATGTAGAAACATGCCTAGACGCTAACTCCAACCATGTTCCGGTAATCCTGACAATTGGTACAACAGTCCTCAATATGGAGAAGAATTTAAAATTATATAACAAACGCACAGACTGGGTTGCTTTCCAGGAACTAATTAACGACAAACTTGACCTCAAAACTTCATTAAAAACAGAGTCAGACATTGAAGACGCCACCAAATTGATAACCACGACAATTCAAGAATGTTGCTGGGTGTCTACGCCAGAAGTCACAGAACGCCCGTTACAGTGTAAAATTTACTCGGAGACTATACGTTACCAAATACGGGAAAAAAGGAGACTTCGACGAGTATGGCACACCAGTAGGCATCCAAGTGACAAAAAGGCATTTAATAGAGCGATCCAAGAATTGAAAATCCTTATATCCGAAGCTAATGATCTCGCCCTGGAAAATCACTTAATGGGGCTATCAGCTACCAGAGCAACTAACTACTCACTATGGAAAGCCTGCAAAAATTATAATCGACCACTACATCACAAACCACCACTTCGTAGACAGGACGGAAAATGGGCTAGAACTGGACAATCTAAGGCTGAAGCTTTTGCTAACCACCTCAGCAAAGTTTTCGTACCAAATGAAGCTAGTCCAAACGTAGATGAATCGGACATTAACTTTACTCTTAACCAAGACTTTCAATTGGAATTACCTCTCCAAGCAGTGACGCCTAAAGAGATTCTGAGAAATATCAAGTTTATGGATAATAATAAGGCACCGGGGTTTGATCTTATAGATAAAAGAGTTCTCCAGGAGTTGCCGCGCAAAGCAGTAGTTTATCTTACGAACTTATTTAACGCCATTCTGAGAGTGGGGTACTTTCCAGGCTTGTGGAAAGTCTCTCAGATAGTAATGATACACAAACCTGGTAAACCTGCTCACGAAGTTACTTCATACAGACCTATTAGCCTACTTCCAGTCATGTCCAAGCTTTTTGAAAAGACCCTACTTACTAGACTAAATAAAGTTCTCAAAGAAAAGTCTATAGTGCCCAATCATCAATTTGGATTTCGAAAAGAACATGCCACTATAGAACAAGTCCATAGAGTGTGCAGGACTATAAGAAGAACTTTTGAAAAGAAAGAATACTGTTCGTCCGCATTTCTCGACATACAACAGGCGTTTGATAGGGTGTGGCATAAAGGGTTGATGTATAAAATAAAATTCCTACTACCACATACGTTTTATGGAGTGCTCAAGTCGTATTTATCTAACAGAATATTCCAAGTGAAGGAACATGACTGCACATCACAATTCCATGCAATATCTGCGGGCGTTCCACAAGGCTCTGTACTCGGACCAGTTTTATACACACTATACACATCAGATTTACCAAACAATCGAGACATTACTGTCGCGACCTTTGCTGATGACACTGCCTTACTTGCTTCGAGTAGCTGCCCAATACATGCTTCACGGATTCTACAAAATTGTTTGAATAGGGTAGAAGAATGGCTTACCAAATGGAGAATCGTCGCCAATGTGTCTAAATCAGTACATGTCACGTTTACGCTATGCAAAGAAGACTGTGCACCGGTCAAACTGAATGGTACTCAACTTCCACATCGCAGCAACGTTAAGTACTTGGGAATGTACTTAGACCGCAGACTTACATGGAAAATGCACATTGAAACAAAAAGAGATGAGATCAACCTAAAGTACAAAGGCTTGTACTGGTTGCTGAATAGAAACGCTAAACTAGCAATAGATAATAAAATCCTCATCTACAAAACAATGTTAAAGCCCGTCTGGACATATGGCTTACAACTCTGGGGCTCCGCTTGTAACTCCAATGTAATGATAATGCAAAGGGTACAAAACTACATCCTGAAGCAAATTTCAAACGCACCATGGTTTATAACAACAAATGAACTCCATGAAATCCTCAACATCCCACTTATAAAAAATGAAATAATACTTCAAGGTGCTAAGTACAAAGCACGACTACAAAATCACCCCAACCAACTCGCGGGTCAACTTACCATACCTGAAAGTATACGTCGGTTAAAAAAGAAGCGTGACATCTTTGATAAGGATAACTAGTGAAACTTGACCAATCCCAAGAAAGCGCTTCCACCACTGGGAGAAGCGCTTTATCTTACCAGTTCCGACATCTCATCTGCTCATAGTCAACATGACTGATCGCATGATAAAATAACAAAAAAAAAAAAAAAAAAAAAAGATTATGTACATTATAAATGCTCTAAGATTATTATAGGAGTAGATATATACCTTTTTTATGAGTTTTGGTGGGAACTTGGAAGTGTCATGAGGTGCTCTTGTTTTAATTCATTATTTTGGTGATACTTAGTGTTATATTGCATAATTATGGTGGTATATTATCCAATATAGTTCTATTAAAGAGCTCAAATGAAGTGAATTGAAATAATCGTGCTAATCAAGTGTGTTTTTGTTGCTGCCAAAACTCCTCGATAAAGTCTTGGTAAGGTAGCCACTACTTTACTGCGACATACTAAATAGTTGTTGTTGTAATATAAGTTAACTTGCATGATATATCACGTGACAGAAAACTAAAACTAATGTAGCGTAGTCTCAACTCTTAAATTCTTAAAGTTCAAGAACAAAGGATTGTGAAAAAAAACGATATAGTTTTAAAGTACTTTATTTATTTCTAGGAATAATAAAAGATATATGTACATTTACACATAGATATTTTTGGTCAATACATCTTGTGATAAAATATGTACAAAGGAGATACAGGCCATATAATTATTAAATTCGGGTAAATATAAAACATTATTTCAAAGAGTTTTTTTTGTATTAATGTTTTTCAATAATAATGGCGGCCATTATAATAAATTTTCAATTATTTTTATCATTTACTGACTTCATTTGAAAGCCTAGAGTAATACAGAGAAAATATAGACCTCATCACACACCAGAGAATTTAGGTTGCCATAAATTTTGCATAAAAATGAAAAATACCTAATATAGTGTTAGCTTAAAATATAATTTAAGACCTTTTCGTCAGGTCCCACGTATAGTAGTGCAAGTGCAAAATCACTTTATAGGGGAGTGGTTTAAAGATTCAAAAACATGTTTTTCAAAACAATTCAAAAACACAACACAACTTTTGTTGGTATCCGACGAGATATAGTGACCTATTTAGCTTGGATCAGTGTAGCGTTTAGGCTTAATATTATGTTACTTTCCCCCGCGTATAAGATTTTATCTTTGAAACGATTTGATACTTTAGAATAAATTTCACAGGATTGAAAATGTAAAAAATGGCGAGAGATTTATAATGAGTTTGAAGAAAAAAAAAGTTCTTTGTCAATTGCGAGTTGCACCAGTATACGTCGTTTTACACTCGAATATGCGTAACATTAATAAAATTTAAAAATGGAACTCCTTTTCAAGACATACGTCATAGTGAGTGGCCTTTAATATTAATTTAGTAGTAAATTCGAGATGTGTATTTATAACTTTTCTAACCGCTTTATCTTTTCATGCATGAGGTTTTTATTGAATCAAATTAGAATTATTTACATAAAATATAAGGTTTTACTCAGCATTGTAACATGTGTTGAAATTACATCGATACAATCGGCGAATGGACTTCAAGGGTGAAGGGAACAAAATTGCGATCGAATCTTGATTATCGTGAAGAATGAGTAAACAATGATTAAAAACAAACTATAGATATGCCATTATCATCATCAGCCACATAAATTCCTCTGAACATAGGCCTGCTCTAAAGATTTCCATACCTGCGTCCAGTGTGTTTCTGTTAAATATTTCAAGTCGTCCATTTTGCAGGTGGGCGTTTAACGCAGCGCTTACCAGTACGTAGTACCAAGTAGTGACTTGGTCTCTATTCAAGAACTCTTATGAGACATACGGTCTTCACACTAGGCAAGCCTGTATCGTGAAGACCCAAATATAATCTAGCCTAGTTGCCTACAGGTATACATTTCCAATTGACACTGGTCTTATCACAAAAAATAGTTTTATACTGACATGTAGATTATGTATCTAGAAGTATATACATAAATATGCATACTTGAATACGCATGCTCGCATGCTCACGCCTTTTATCCCCGAAGGGGTAGGCAGAGGCGCAACTAGTGCACCCAGTTTTCGCCAAGCGTATTCCGTCCCATGATGTGATAGGGGGCAGGCCTATCGCCATACCGGGCGCAAATTCCAGACTCCGGACTGATACTGAATAGAAAAATCCAAGACCACTGTGCCCGACCCGGGGATCGAACCCGAGACGCATTTCAGTCGTACCGTAATACAACTACGCCACCGAGGCAGTCATGTTAGTGGAAATGTGCTCGAGAAATGGCAATATATGGCCCCTATTAGATGAGACCTAACATAGATGGCAAAATGCGGGTGTGTTACACGTCTACATACCCCTGAAAAGCGAAAAAGGCGTGATGCTAGTATGTATTTATATGATAATTTACTTTTTACTGGGAAAATGAAAGAATTTCGCGCAAGCGGAGCTGCGAACAAATACTAGTACAATAATATACAATAATACAATAAAATAACTTCACAAAAAACACAAAACAAATAAAAACAAGTTATTTTTTATCGTAACTTCAATTATTGCGACTGTATTGCTATGGTTTCGATTATTTTGTTTTTCCTTATTTCGTAATTTTGTTCTTTTTAAAATAATTTTCAGCAAAAAAGTAATTATATGAATACCAGTCCATTATATAGTGCCTACTGCTAAGCATGGGTCTTCTCTATTACTTACAGGCAGACTTAGTGATTGGGTTTTTCCATCTTAAAATTACTATGTCGCAGCTCGGAGTCAGGAAGCTGGCGGTGTGATAACCCCGTGCCTCGGAAAGCACGTAAAGCCGTTGGTCCTGCGCCTGATCTCTCTCCGCTCTTGTCGGATTGCCGTCTCACCGGACTATGAGAGTGAAGGAATAGCGAGTGCACCAGTGTATTGCGCACAAACTTGTGCACTATAACATCTCCTGCGTACCTAGCTGATCGCTATTGAGATTGGCCGCTGTGACTGAAATCGACTAGGAAGGGATTACTTAGAGCGTTTAAGCCTTAGTCCACCACCACAATGGCTGCTAGTAAGATATATTCTATCTATATATTTTACTGGTCTCTCATATGTATAAGTCCGTCTGGATGCATACCTGAGAAGTTCTCTATAAGAATTTCGAAGCTACTATGTGAAGTCTACCAACCCGCACTAGGCCAGCGTGGTGGACTAACACCTAAACCATCTCACTTGTAGAGGAGGCTCGTGCTCAGCAGTGGCCAGTATATAACACAGGGTTGGCATTATTATTATATAAATATATAACTTTCTATGTAAGTGAAAGATTTTTCGAATTAGTTTATCGAGTTGTTTATCCGCTAAACAAACTTCCCTTCTTATTAATGTTGATTTATCACCGAACATTATCGCATCGTAAACGCGGTCCGGTATCCCGGAACCTCCGAGCCGGGATTCCGCTTCGGTACCTTATCTAAAGCCGGCTCTGATTTCAGAAAATCGTACAATAAATTTTAGCGTGTTTTAAATTTACTATTGGACATGACCTAACGCATTTTCTATTTTGAAATCAATTGCTTAGAAATAATTTAGTTTGAGCACGAACCGATCAAATATTTAATATTAGTTGGCATTTGTTAAATGTTAACTGTCAGGAATGCAATAAAATTTAACGTTAACAAACAGAAACGGGCATTTCGAATTTAAAGCCGAGTTGAAATCTATTTTGTAGAGCTGAAGTAAATGTTTATGCAAGATTTAGTAATACAGCAATAAAGAGAAATAATATATTTATTTGGACCAATAGTTTCTTCTATTCCACAATATATTATGTAGTTTAGAGGAAGTACATAAATATGTTCAAAATCTTTAAACTTTAATACACATCTCGAATTCTAATTGGTAGTTCTAACATACCAGATTGAATTAAATCAACTGTTCCACACATAGACATTTATGCTAAATTTAGTCTTAACATTATACAAAGAAAGTTGAAACTTATTTGAATAACGAGCTCTTATAACTCGACAAAGAAATATTTACAGAGAATTCTCTTAAACTTTGTACACTAATACGCCATATTTACCTTCCTTTTATTCTTAATCTGACAACTATTCAAACTCCTATTGAATTTGAACTTAAAACCTTTCGTCTCATCGCCATTGTAAAGCTCTTTAGCCTCATTTTGCCTGTAGTCGTAGCAATCGCTATGTCTCTCACCAATCTCTCCGTTATCACCCTTGAAACAATCGTAATAAGGTTTACAATCGAAGCTATTGGTGCTCTTAGCGATATACCCAAATCCGTCTTTACGTATGTCGCAAGCGAGAAAGTCCTTACCCATCTGTCAATCCTTACCGACGTCAGTAGCAAGGGTGAATCTGGTACCTGATTCACTGATGGAATCGTCTCGAATCTTCGGTCGCCGGTTCCCATTCATTTGGTCGATGAAGGAAGTGTTAGTATTCCTCATGTAGTCTCGATGGATGTTGTGATTCGAGGGAGAGAGATGGGTAAGTCGGTAGCTGACGCAAGAGTCGTTTCGTCGCACTATGGTCCTGGTTGTTCCCGCCCTGGAACTGCCGATGGGGGCGAAGGAAGTCCCATTCTGGTCCGGGGCTGGTGTGTGGCAGCAACAGAAGCATTTGAAGTACGACCTGTGGAACTCGCGGCGGAATTTGCCTGCAACAATGGAGAAATGTTTAATTCTCCCTTTAGATGAAGGTGAAATGTGCTGATCGTGTTTTAGTGGGTTACATTTTGTACAAGGTGCGTGAACATTATAATAAAGTAATAAAGTTCTAAAAAGTATTAAAATTGATTTATGTCTACAGTTATACCATCTCCTTTGTAATGTTTCCAACGCGCCCTTACACTCATAAGGCATACGGTCTACTCCGAGATGATAACGTATGTGGGCCATGTCACACGGGGCTTGAGATTTGTATATTATCTTCGGATTTAAGTTTTATTTCTTTCACCCCTTATACATCCCCTTTACGAACGTTTATTCACTTACGCACTGGGGTCAATGGCAACATCTTTGTATACTATATATACCTGTTTTCTGCGTAATATTTCAGAAAATCAACAATGATGCCATTTCTGCTAACATGTTTTATATTTTATAGACTGCCTCGGTGGCGTAGTTGTATTACGGTACGACTGCAAGGCTGAGGTCTCGGGTTCGATTCCCGGGTCGGGAAAAGTGATATTGGATTTTTCTATTCAGTATCAGCTCGGAGTCTGGAATTTGTGCCCGATATGGCGATAGGCTCGCCCCCTATCACATCATGGGACGGAATACGCTTGGCGAAAAGTGGGTGCACTAGTTGCGCCTCTGCCTACCCCTTCGGGGATAAAAGGCGTGAGCATGCGTATGTTTTATATTCTTGATAAAACATTTAAATACACATAAACTTAGAAATAAAAAGTAAAGAAAGTAAAAGTAAGAAATAATAAGTAAAAAAATGTGCTGTGTGACTAATACATAAAAAAGGTTTTAGGAAACATCGAACATTGAAAATATACGTTTGTGAGCGTAGTTTTTAATAATATTACCATACCAGTCCCGTATTATATACTGCCCACTGCTGAGCACGGGCCTCCTCTACAACTGAGAGGGTTTAGGCCTTAGTCCACCACGCTGGCCCAGTGCGGGTTGGCAGACTTCACATACCTTCGAAATTCAGAGAACTTCTTAGACATGCAGGTTTCCTCACGATGTTTTCCTTCACCGTTAAAGCGAGCGATCATTCATAAAGAATACACACATAACTTTTTTAGAAAAGTCAGAGGTGCGTGCCCTTGGGTTTTGAACCTGCGAACATTCGTCTCGGCAGTCCGTTCCACTCCCAACTAGGCTATCGCCGCTTAATATAGGTAATATTATTGCGATATATTATTTAAAATACAAGGGAAATGAGGGGAAGGATACATCATAAGGTGACTTCACAAGCTTGAAACAATATATTAGTACAAATATCTTGATGTATTGTGAGTAATAAGTGATTTTATCTCAACTTTCATAATAAACATCAAAACTATATTCAGGGGAAGAATAAAATGTAAGCAAAGAAAGCCTTTTCAAATAAATCTGTATAGAATTCAGATGTGTAATTTTTAAAGAATAAACTAAATTGAAAAATTCAGAGTTGTAATTTTTACCGAATAAAATAATTTTAATGTGGCTTACTTGCTAACTTTTTATCTTTGCCTGAACATATTATATGATAAAGAAAAACATTTTACATTAAAACAATTCAAGTGCAATCGAGGTCAGTGTAAAAATAAAGGGTACAAAATATATTCCTGAACAGTTGCCCGAACGTAACGGACACTGGATTTCCGTTCCTCTACACCAATGATAAAATCCTCTTTGCCATGCATGAGTTGATCGTAGGGCCGTATTGAGAGATGTGTGCGGGGTTCATATTAAAAACTAGCTGTTGCCCGCGGCTCCGCCCGCGTGAATGAGTTTTCCCGGGATAAAAGTCCCGCTTTATATTTTCCCGGGATAAAAAGTAGCCTAAGTTACTCCTTATTACATCAGCTACCTGCCAATAAAAGTCCCGTCAAAATCGGTCCAGCCATTTCAGAGATTAGCCGGAACAAACAGACAGACAGACAGACCGACAGACAGACAAAAATTGTAAAAAATGTTATTTTGGTGTATGTACCATATAAATATTCATATACATGTAGTAAAAAACGGTTATTTCAATATTACAAACAGACACTCCAATTTTATTTATATGTACAGATTGCATATTTAATTTGACTTTAATTTTAATTTGATTTTAATTATCTTCAGTAAGTAGTATTATATCTGACCATATTAAAATAACTACAAAAATACGATAACAACGATGGAAACTTACAAATTGTTTTCTTATAAATTAATTCATCAGGACGGCCGTATCGGAACTTCATTATCTATAAACGAACTCTATTTATCTAAAAGATGGCATTATAATGACATTACGAAGGGTCTGAATTACGTTAGCTGTTACGTCGAAGCGTTGTACACAAAATGTAAGGGAACATTTTGTATAAATTGCTTTCGCATTTACATCATTATATAGGCACGTCTTATCTCATTACATTATTAAGAGACTGAGAGCTATGATTTTCGTGTAGATTTCGTCACAAATGGAGTGATCCTAGCGATTATCAGGTCCGTTGGATAGCGGGTTTATATTTTTTTAGTTTATATTTTCGTGATCGTTAGGCACTGAAGTTACTTCCATATCATTGGATTAAAATAGCAGTTTAGATATTACCTATTACTATAACTGAAGCCTAACGTTGACTAATTGGCGTAAATGTAATCTAATAAATCTGTGGCCCACGACCCCCAATCATCTCTCAATACAACCCTGTGAATACAACATTCGGTAAAGCAGAACATTTTTAGTGTAGCACAAACCAAGGTCTAGTACTGACCTGAAAACCCAGGGAATCCTGCAAGCAAAATATTATAAAGTAACGCCTTTTGTTAGAAACAGAAGCTTATATGAAGTTAAAATCTAGATCACAGGCAAAGGAAGCGCATGCTCATGATAATGGGATGATTTGCGTAGATTGAAACATATTCTCACTATAATTATGTTTTAACTGAGCTTGAAGTTTGTATTAAAAGGTTTCGTATGTAAATTATTATATATTCTTTAGAGCACTTCGCAGGTACCAACCCACTCACTCACACAAACATACACGCACACACACACACACACAAACACACACACACATAGTCGTAAATATATATTTTCACACACTAATGCTGTTTTCATTTAAGTTTTCAATCTTTTAATAAGGATATGTGATGGATTTTATTTATTTGTTATAGATATTTTTAATGAATGTTATTAGAAACTAAGTAAAAATTTATGGAAGAGGAGTTAGTCCTAACTTCTAAATGCCTCGCCTAATACCTAAGAGGCCAGGGGTGGCTGAAAATCAGCGCTGGATGAGTTTTATACCTTAGACAGCAGTTAAGCTCAGCCACTTCCTTTTGTCATTATTTTTTTCTATATTTTTTTATGGCATTGAATGACGAGCATGCTTTTCGCCTGATGGTAAGCGATACGACCACCCATAAACAGTAGCAACACCATCCAGCACCTTGAGTTACAAAGTACTGTGTGGCATTCCACTGCGCTCGTCATCCTGAGACATAAGATGTTAAGTCTCACTATGTCCTATAGTTATACTGGCTACAATGTCCTTCAAACCGAAACACAACAGTGCATGCACACTGCTGCTTGGCGATAGAAATAGGCATTTCGGTGGTACCCACCCAGACGGACTCTTACATATGAGAGACCTACCACCAGTAAAGTAGTAAGTTTTTTTGCTTATTTAAAGTTTTGTAACAATAACGATTTTGGAAATAAACGTTATTATTATTTTGTGATCGACACTTATCACAGCCCAAGGCTGGTTATCACCACATTACGGGCCTACACCAAGTAAATGTGGCGTAAAAAGTGAATAAATTAGTGAGATTTATGTTGTCATTGTCTTCTAATGACATTAATTTTCTCACGATACGGCAGGTATTTAAGATAGCAGCTTTTTGCAACGTTATGTACAGTCAGAAGCATAAGTAGTAAGGGATTCACCGATACTGGAGCAGGTTCGACGGCCGGTCAGCGGCGCTCCGGCGGCTGGTCGCCGACGTTTTCGATTGCTCCAGATTCGGCCCGCGGCGCCCGCGAATTAATCCGCGGATTAATTTGATACCTACCGCGGATTAATTTGATACCTACCGCGGATTAATTTGATACCTACCGCGGATTAACTTGATACCTACCGCGGATTAACTTGATACCTACCGCGGATTAATTTGATATCGACCGCGGATTATTTTGATAACACCCGCGAATAAAATTTATATCGTCCGCGGAATCCATTTCATATCACCCGCGAGGTAGGTATGAACCACGAATTTGTTCATGGTCTACGGTTCCCTTAAGCTTGTAAATTTTCCCTGTTCGTTGTGCTTTTAACTTTCTACTTTCTATCGGCGATCCTTTTTTTATTTGAAGGATGCAAAGGTCTTTGTCGCGTATTTCTATTAACTCGTGTTTCTACGCAAAAGCCGTTTAAAATTACTTAATAGTTACCCTTTACGCATTACGAGCATTGTTTATGATAGATAAAGCAACATTTTCCCTGTTTCGTTGTGTTATTGACTTTCTACTTTCTATCGGCGACCCTTTTTTATTTGAAGGATGCAAAGGTCTTTGTCTCGTATTTCTATTTACTCGTGTTTCTACTTAAAAGCCGTTTAAAATTACTTAATAGTCGCCCTTTACGCATTACGGGCATTGTTTATTATAGATAAAGCAATCGTTACAATACACCATACCTTTCTCAAATTCTAGGTAAAACCCTTTGGGTCTTCTCATTGTCATAATAATTACGGTTCCCATTATTCACATTACCTGATATTACGTATTCAACGGAACATTTAAGGTGAAAGTCGAAACATGTTGGATCTTGTCTGCAAGGAAACAATACTCCCTCTCCATATAAAAGACCGACTCAAAATCACATGGTATCGTATTCCACTCTGTGCTCTGCTCGAAGTGTGATCTCCAGTTGTTTGTAACAGTGAAGTGATAGTAAAATTGTGAAATAGTTAAATAGTGAAAGTGTTATAAAAATGAATGTAAGTACCTTTATATACTTTGATCTAAAAGTGTTGTAACCAGATGTTTCATTAATTGTTTATGCCATGTGTTGTCCACCAGGTTAATACATTTTAGCTATCTTTGATGTCTTATTAATTTATCATTATTACTAATGTGTACATGTATACTTCGCATACCTATAAGTATTTATCATACAGTACTTACTTAACCGATAGTTAAAACAGTTTTATTTTATTTTGTTACAGTTTTCTGAAAATACTTTCAAAAATTATTATTATGCTGAAGAAATCGACGAACCTAGTGATGAAGAAGGTACACTCGCCTTTAAAGTAAAAAAAGCGATAGCAGCCAATAAAAGATCGGTGGAAAGCAACAACATTGATGAGTTCTTTGAAAAACCCAAAAAAAAGAAGACAACTACAAAAAAGTCATCCAGTGTTGGTCGATCGACGAGCGGTGGTATTTCATACATCCGATCAAACAGCGATGACAGTAGTTCTGCATCACATCTCATAAAAGTTGAGGTGTATGATGTGAATAAAATAAAAAACATCGCACCGACGGAACATTGGAAACACGCTGATGTGCGAGTTAAATATTACGCGGAAAACGACAGTGATAAGAACTTGCAAAGTATCAAGGACACTATATACAATATCACTAAACAGTTGGCTAGTAAGGACGATTGTGTGAAATATTTTATAGATACCGACAAGTGATAAAAGTGCCAGTGCGTTACAATGTTTTATAACTGTCAAACTATTATTTTAATAACTATACTTAAGTATCTATCTGTTTTATTTTAATTTACATTGTATTGTATTTAAACTTTGTACTCTTTTAAGTTACATACTTAATAGATTAATTTGTTTTTGATTTTAGAACTCTTGTGTTATTGCTAAGTATTAATGTAAATAGTTATAAGTCTTTTTAGTGTTTTTTCATGCTCATGCTTACGATTGTAAAGTTATTGGGAACATTCATAAATTGTTTGGAAGAATTATAACTATTGTATGGGGTTATTAATCTTCAATAAAGAAACATCATTCATTCATTTTCATATTTCATTTATTCACCTCAAAACATGATTTAAATAAACCATTTAAAAACACATCATTGCATATTGTATTATCACTAAATAATACTTGAAAATCTTTGAGACTCTTACCATAGTATTTATAATACAGATACATTAAACAGTACTCTCCACAAACTATAGTAAAGTCATTTTGAATTCGACTTGTATTGTAATTCCACATTCTAGAATTTCTCGCTAAAAACATTCGGTGGTATCCTTGAGGTGGTCGACCGTATGAATCAAAGTACTGTCCAAAACCATTCTTATCTATGTGTATGGCGACCCAGTGAGAACCTGGTTTGTTATCGGGGTCTAAGTTGCTAACTACGTATGTAGGAGTTACCACATATATTGGCAGACGATTGGCTGCATATACATTATATTCAATACATGGATCAATTTTCTTTAAGTAGTTCTGTATTTCTATTGTATTCATTTTTATTCACCGTATTGCTGCAGAATCTTATCAGGTCGAATGATAAAATGGTAATGTCATATATAAGGTTAACAAGACACTATTATGGCACTTATCAGGCAAGTTGACTCTTGGTGTGGGGTTGCAAGGATTATAGTATACAAAGAACTTAAAGTTTTGTAAATTCATTTTATTGGTAACTTAAATCTAACAAACAGATCTCTATTAAAATTATTCACGCTTAATCTAATCTTAAATAGTTAATTTTGTGTTCTTAACTACTATAATCTACTGAAATATTGCGGTTTTTATCTATTTCAATAACATTATCAAACTCCGCATAAACAACGCAATTAATAGTTTGTGATAAAGCTGTTTCAAAACGCACTTCTAATCTCACACTACCATGCTTTACAAGATTCCAATGACTTGCAGAGTTTGCTGATAAATCAGGTGTCAAATCAAACGCTAACATACAATACCCTTCAGCGTATTGTTCTCGGGATATCCCATTACCTTCATTGAGAAAGTGTATACCTGTTCCCGAAAACAATGTATGATATACTGAAGTAAAAATTTTGTTCTCAAATGAGGGTTGTAAAGCCTTTGATGGTATTTGTTGGCCGTCTATATATAAACTAAATGTATTAATGTCATAATTTTGAAAGTTAAATGGGTTCTTGGTGAGGTTTCCATTGAAAGCAGCGTTATTTACAAATCCCACTATACACCTTTTAGGTAATTGCCCTAAGAAAATGTTATCTAGAGTTTTTCCTTGAACACCTGATGGTATTGTTAAAACTTTAACTTCAGCTCGAGTAATGGGGTATTTAGCTGTGGTAGAAGCTAAGACCTTTTGATGAGCAAGTAAAACACTGGGATTGATTCGTGCTCTACGAATAATCAAAGATGCATCCGTAATAGATACCTTTAATTTAAGGTCACCTGTAGAGGCCATGAGATTGAAATTTTCCCTAGAACGAACTAACTTAACACATATATCAACACCATTGATTAAAAATTTTTCTTGATTAAATAAATCACCATGTAAGTGACCAATCATTTCCATTTCTTTACTTTCACTGGCTAATTCTTGCCTCTTAGTAAATCCTTTATTAGTATCATCGGCGGAATCCATTTTTCCAGCTGTATCTTCATACCATAAACCACAGGTGAGGTGAGACTTTTTTGCTGCAGGAGCATAGTTCAATAAGTTTTCTATATACGCACGATAAGCATATGTGTTATTGGGTGGTGATACAAGTTTTTGATTTAAGTAGACATCAAGTTGGCTGAAAAGTGTGTGCAACCAATTATTCACCGGAGCAACGACTGTAGATGCGGTTAGTTTGGTGTTATCTTGATTTACTATTTTCGCTTTCAAGTGAAGTAACGTATGAGATAAATCTATGTAGTCATCTCCTGCTCCAGGAATTTGAAATTCTATAGGACCATCATCGGCAAGAGACGAAATTGGTTTATAATGGATCCAAATTCCACTTTCAATGCTAGTTTGAGTTGATGGCAATGCAAACAAATCCAATTCGGACTTAATACATTCACAGGAATGACTGTGTAAAAAAGACATTGTGATTAATTGTTAGAAAATATATCTTTGATTTGTTTTGGAGTAATTTTTGATTTTTTTAGAGCTTTCACTTTCGCGGTCAACGACGGACTGACTCCGGGTAGACGTTTTCGTTTTGTTATATATCCAGATCCAGACATATTGATTTTATCTATTTTTTCATCGGCCTTGCGTTTCAAGTTGGAACCAACTTCTTTAAGACGTGCTTTTATTGAATCTTCCATTGGTCGCGCACTAACCATATCTGTCAATAGGCCAACACCAGCACTCAATGCCTCTTTACCAACAGCTCGAACACCACTAGATAGTAATGGTAAAACTGACCGAAACAATCCCCCAAGAAAACTACCAATTCCATGTCCTTTTTGATAAGGCGCCCCTTTGTATACCACCCCTATACCTGAACCAGCCTGATGAGAATAATAGCGTTGATAGGGACATATCATGTTGGAGCGTTCAAAATGCATTATAATTTTTTAAAATGTAGTTTAACACACACCGTTCCAAACTGAAATGGTATCTTTTGTCCGGTGCTTGACCTTATATCTATTTCGATGGTATCGAATTCTCTTCGCATTACCGATAAGTAATGTGGAGGTGAAAATACATGCATTTTATTGGCACCATAGATGTATTTTGAAGGATCTAATGGTATTACTCTTAGAAGAGGTGTCATTACATCACCTACAATTTGAGGTTCAACTATATCACAGTAAACGAATAGTTGAGAAGGCAACCCTAAATGTAAATTAGCTGGACATTTAGCTAAATTCTTTTCAACAAGGTTTCTGTTTGGTTCAAATCCCAACTGTAAGCCTAGTTTAGGAGATAATGTTACAGATTTTATTGATTCGTCTAACACAGAAACAGAAACAAATTTGGATATATTGTCGTAGCGGAATTTGATTTTTTCTCTGATATTATTTAATGCTGATAAAATATGATTAATATTATCATAGTTAGTGGCAGGTATGTGAGTCTTATAATAAACTGTAGATAGTTTGTCTTCATTGGGCATTTTCATGATTTTTGTTATGTAAATAACATTCTCATGATCTTGAACAGTAAACATGGTGCATGGATATTGGAATTCAACGATTCCTACACACCATTCTCCTTCCAATATTATGGGTTTGGGTAATTTTGTTGAAAAAATTGATGTTTTGTTCTCAGGAAAATATTCCATTGAACTATTGCTAAGTAAAGTTAAATAAAAATCTTTAATCATACTTTTTTTAAACTGGAAGCTAAAATCCAACTATTAAATTTGTTTGGATAACCTTTCCACTTAACTAACACTTGCTGTCTGCTGCCAGAGTAACGAGAGCGAATTATTTTATCAATCTTGTGTTCAATGGTGGGGTCATAAATTACCTTTTGTAATTCTCGTTCATAAAAGGTTCCTACTATCTCTTCACCATCTAAATCTTTAATAGTATAAACGGGCCACGGAGTACGTTCTATTATAGAAGAAATCACAAATATTTCATCGCTCCAATTAGATTCATAACCTTTTTGGAATACATGTTTATATTTGGTTATTCTCACATGGTCACCGACATGAAACATAGGTAGTATAGTTTTTGATGATTTTTCAGATTTTTCATATAAATTACTCCAAACTGTCATTATATTATTAGAATTAACATCTGAAGGACACATTTTAATACTAGAATGAAAACTGTGATTGTAAGAGTGTATCAAATTCTGCAAAATATCAATATATTTATGTGTATTCTTGTGTGTAAAATAGCGCCACATCTTCATTTTTAGCGTTCTTTGAAATCTTTCTACAATGCTTGCTTTGATGTCTGGATTATTTGTTGTATAGTAATTTATGTTTTTTGTTTTAAAATATCTTTGAACATCTTTCGATACAAATTCAGTGCCTTTATCAGATTGAATGTGAGTGGGTGTAGTATTAGCTTCATTAAATATACTGTCGAAACATTTTTTTATGGTTTCTGAATTTTTCTTTTTCAAGGGTCTAGCATATGCATATTTACTAAAAACATCAATAACACAAAGAATGTAGTTGAAACCTTTATTATCTTTAGAATAAGTCCGCATGTCGCTTAAGTCAGCTTGCCAAAGTTCATTGAGATTAGAGAGAACGTATTTGTTCCGAGGGAATTTTCTATGTACTGGTTTGTGGAGTGTATACGTAGATTGGGATTGCAACCAGTTTTTAACTTCTTCCTTTTTCATTTTACCTTTCATAGCTTTTGATAATTTGTCGATATTGCTATATCCAGCTGGGTGTGATACATCATAATAAATTTGATCTAATTCTAATAAGGGGTCCATTTTTCCCAATCAATCTTTTTCTTAATTTTATTTGCGTGTTTATCTTCGCTCGTTGGCGTCAAATATACCTCTGTGTTTTGTGGCGGTTGTTCTTCGATGGCGTTTTGAAGTCGAGCTATGTACTCACGTCTTTTTGGATTGCCAATATATGTTAAAGGTACTTTTAAATCCTTTAACGCTTTAGCAAATTTTTCCCAACCAGGTGGGTCGTTGTTTTTTAATGGTCGCAGTGAATCGCTTACTAAATCGATAATGTTACTGTTAGGAATCACTTCATTATCTACAATCACTGTGCCAGCATCATTCCAATAAATTTTGTTTTTATTTAGTGACACCGAATTCAATAACAACTCACCTTTTTTTACATATGTTTTTGGTATTAAATTTAAAATTTGTTTTGTTGAGTAGGAAGGTTTTTTTTCGAGTGTAAAACTTTCTTGTTGCTTCTCTTCATCACTCAGTGTCTGACTGGCAACTACATCTTTATTCTTGATATCATTATTTATATTAAGAAATTTCCAGCTTTCAGATGTGGGTTTATTGTTGTTGTCATTTGAAGTTATTATAGGGAGTTCGATGGGACGACGATCTTCTTCCATAAAGTGGAGATATCTTTGTAAAATTTGTAAGTATAATTTACACTTTTTTCGATCATCCATATTACTGTTGAGTATTTTTTCCATTTCACTATCTAAACGAGAGGTAGGATTTTCATTTCTTTTTTGATTTAACTTATCTATTAAGCTTGGATCAACTAACAGCATTTTTTTGGCGTGTTCCATTTTTAAACTAGTCCACTTATCAATCCGCTCAAAATAGAACCCAATATAATCGGAAGAAATGCACCACCTTTTTGAACTATTATATTCTTTCTTATTTTATTTGTACTCTTACGTACCAATTTTCGTAGTAAATTTTTGTACTTTTTTAGTTTACTCTTTGATTTTTCTTCAAGTTTTATATTTCCTTGTAAAACGTTATGAATACATTCACAAATAAAATTAATTTCGTTTTCGTTACAGACTTTTAAAAGAGCTTGTTGATGTTTTGGTTTAAGTTTATAAAGAGCATTTAATAAGTGTTCATGCGTCTTTAAGCGTCGATCCATCATTTGTAAATGACGGGTATTGGTTGGTTCTTGGCATATTTAAACTCTTTTGTGGGAATGTACACTGTAGAATGACCATCAGATGGAAATATTTTTGATTTAATTCGACACATGTCAAAAGTGTCTTGTTTTAGATCTATCATCAAATAGCCATGTGCTTCTTTTGTAGCATCTCTGTAAGCATCTTCTATGAATTTGCTATTTTCTGGCGATACTTGTCGCGCTAAGTAACGTATTTGAGTTTTATCACGTGGGTTTTTAAAATAAATTATGTAGTTTGAATTCAAAGAAATGTCTCTTTGTCCTTTACCTTGATGAAATAAATTTTGAGTGATGTAAAATACACTCAAGTTCCTATGATGACTACCTTTGGTAAATATGTCAACAATGCGACCATCAGATTCCCTCATGAGATCATCGATAATAATAAGGTTAGCTTCCTTTCCATCAAACATATTCAAATCTGGTATACCCTGATAATAGTTTACATTTGGTAAATTATATAAGGGCTGCATTTCATCAAAACACCAAGTAATTTGATGAAAATTGGTGTTGCACACCTCATTAATATGATTAATAAAGTTTGTTACAAAATTAGACTTTCCACATCCACTTGGACCTGCAACTATGGCAGTAAAAGGATGATAAAAATGAAACATTTTTTAAATGCACGTGTGAACTCGAAAAGGTTTCGGAATGAATAAAACAAGAAGTTACGATTGAGTGTATTATATTTGATTTTGTTTTACGTACAAAGATTACATATACAAATAATTTGAAAAATGATCATTTACATACATCATACAATTCATAGCTGTTTAGAAAAATATTACAGTAATAAAGTGATTATAAAATAAAGTTAAATCAGGTATAACAAATAACTAACTACATACATTCAAATTTACATCTAATTTTTCATGATATTATACAAAACATAGTAAAACAATTAAAAAAAATATAGTACATAATACGGCAGAACTTTAAGTTACTTAAAACCACAATTAAAACACACATTAATATACATATTTTCGTTGTACAGAAATCGTAGATAAAATCAAATGTCCTTTATTTTATAATGACCCCATGCAAGAGTATCAGTTGAATTTTCTATTAAATAACGTTTTGTGTCATTGTGTGATAAAGATATCTTATTAATTTTTTGTGTATATATAGCATGTTTAATTGATTTAAATCTTATCATTTCACTGTATTGCGTTTTTTTTTTCATATAAACATGATTTATAATCAGTAAGACTAAATTTTTTTGTTACACTTTTGTTAATCCCTTTTGCTTTACATATACATTTATTCTGCACATCCATTGCATACATTTTAGAGCGAAGACCTACAAATTCTATAAGAATTTTACCGTTATTTTCGTCTTTAAAAAAACCTAACCGTTTTTTATTCAATAATGGTAAACCATATTGATTATTTGGTGGATAGTCGGACGTATCAAAGTAGTTGACTAAATCAAGTTTTATGTCAGCATAATAATTTTGCGTAAATATTTGATATATTAAACTATCGGTATCAGTATATAGTAATTTAATATTATCTTGATATTTCATTTTCATATAATCGTAATGGAAATCGTATAGTAATGTTTTAGATATATCTAAAATACAAAAACCGAGGTAAATTGGTTTATTATATAAAACTTTAGTTTTATTTAATTGTATTGCTACTAAACTTTCTGAAAATATAGATAAACTATGGAATTCTGGTCTTGCTATCAAAGATTGAGCACCTTGAGTTTTGCCACGATTTAACCAATGATTGATTAATTTGACATTAACTCGTTTTCTTACATTTTCCATTGTTTTACCAAAAACAGAATTATTCATAAGTTTAAAAAAATCTTTCTCAAAATCTGAAGTAGCTAGTGAACGCATATGAGTGTTCAAGTCTATATAACTTTTCAACCACGCGGATTGTTCAAATTTTAAAATTCTATGTACTTTAGTCAATCGGAGGCCATTTTTTAAACATTGTTTGAGGTTTCTATAATGAATGACGTAATTTTTTTTATCTTTTAAATTTGGGATCAGTTTCCTGTCTTTGCTGTTTCCTAAACATACGTTTTCGGGACAAAATGGAAAATCTGAATGAAAATCATGTAAAGTTTTTGAATATTCTAAATCTACTTCTAACATAAAACCATGTTCGGCATCATCGGCTATATTAAAATCTGTATTTATATCGACCCATTCAAATTTGCCTGTCGGGAGACATTGGGACATAGCCCAACCATAAAGGTTATTTGCGTCTAAGTACATCAAAAATGAAGATGGTTTATCTGAATCGTATTCCGACATAAACATGTTATTTGCCACTGCATGTCTATTACTGCATTGTGATATACCACCCCGAATATTATTCGCTATAAACGTAACCTTATCGATATCTGTTAAAAGTTCCAAATTTATTTTGGTAAAATTTAACATAGCATCCCAACTTAAACCAGGTGCTGTATAATAGTGGGCAGGATCTAAGCCGTATGTTTTAAGACACACATCCCTAAAGTTTTCAAATATATCTGCTAACAACAATACATCTGTTTTTAAATACAGGTCTGAATATTCACCCATGTTTTTACAATTAAAATGATTCCACACGTCTTGAGCATGATGGTATTCACTTTCTGTAATGTGACTATCATTTAAAGAACTATAAAATTGATCGCGAGTGGGAAGAGAAGTTATTTTTAAACAATCAAATGTCGTCATGTATTCGTATGGATAAACACCTTTTCTTATTAAACGTTTAAAATCTTCTTCACATGGATATTTTAATTTGAGTTCACGAAATTGTTCAAGTAATAAGTTCTGAGCTAATTTGTTAAGGCTACTTGACATAAATTTAAAAGAATCAAGAAATCGTAATTTTATAACTCTGTTATTGATTTGTAAAACTTTAGAAAAAGAAATATATTTTTCCTTGTTCTCAGGAATAAGTTCAATGTCACCTTTCTCGAAATCAAGACCATGCACTATGAAATGAGCGTCATAATTACTTAAATTATGTAAAAACACTGGCACAAAATTAGGAGCTTTGTATTTCTGAGAGCATACTCTATGAGCTACACCTTCATATGCACCAGTATGCCAATTATAAGATATTGTTCTATCCACGTTTAATTTAGTAGCACAAATGTAACAAGACTCACTTTGATTGATATTTATTTTATTTTCTTCAGTTAACGGTAATGGTGATTTGACAAAAGAATTCTTTTTACAAATATTTTCTAAATCTGCGTAAATGAATTGCATAAATTTTAGCGCACAATCTTGCCCTGTATAAGACCTATATACTGAAAGATTATCATCATAAGAACATTTAACATAATACCCAAAACTATACGTTTCATGTTTTTGAATATTAACAGTTGATGATTGATTTGGATTGTTAGAACAATTCTCTATTGGTTTTAAAAATGCTTCAAAGTCAGCATACACAACGAATGGAACTCTTAATTTACGTTCATAGTTGTTAAATGAAATTTGGTTTGATGGTATTAATTCATTAAACCAGTTTCTTTTTCTATCGTTTTCTGATGGTAAATTTGTGCACACATTGAAACAATCATTTTCTTGGTGTCGTTTTAAATTATCAAATGATGTGAAATTTAATAAACAGCCATCACAAATATGAACTGCATGTTCAGAAGTCGATAACTGTTTAGATAATAATCTCGAGAGGTTTTTAATAAAACAGTAATGACCTTTAGAACCTTGAGATATATACAATAAGTTTAAGTGAGTAGTTTTACGGTGCTTCGTAAAGTGTAATGGACCCACAACTTTATTTGATTTGCTTATTGAATCATATTGTAATCCAAAAACATTAATACTGAGACTATTCAATTTTTCAAATTTATGGATGTCATTAATTTTTATAGGAAACGATAGGTTATCAAATTTTAGTTTGTTTTTGTGTATTATATAAGATGATACCCTATTGGAACTATGAGTAGCTGGAAATAATCCTGACAAAACTGCCCAACGAAAACATTCGTGATCGTTATTTTGAACATTGATTACAGCTTTCTTATGTTTTATATCTAACGGTAGGTCTATGTATGAAGATCCACGCAATGGGTTAAATTTGTTAACATTCATATCCAAGTGATTTATTTTATCTAAACTCCATCCACTACCCTTTTTTTGGAAATTTGTCATTTTGTTTGTTATTTCGGTAATTATAGATGAGAAAGTAATATCTTTGTCATCACCTTGACAAACAAGATAGTTTGAAATTTGAAAATCAAAAATATTGTGTAGATTTTTTGTTTCTTGTGTGAAATCCGCATTGAGAATAAAATTAACTTTTACAACAGAATATTCTAAGATAGATCGTTCTAGTAATGTATAAATTATGTTTTTAATATTTTGTAAAAATAATTCAGGTGATTCAAGCTGTGTATCAGAAACTAAATTAGATTTCACTCGATATGTAATAATTCTATTACCGAAAGCACTATCAATGAATTGAACATTAGGTAGATTGTTATCTCTTCTAATTAAATTATTTTTATGTTTATTGCTCTTATAGTGACTGGTCATATATTTTTTTGACACATGTATGTGACACTCAGGACATTCAATTTTATCATTATGCTGTTCTGTACTTACATTTAAAATGTTATCCAGCGACGATGTAGATGTCGAAGGAGCTCCAAGACGAATATTTTTCCTTTTCTTTAAAGGAACCTCTTCAAACAATTCAGTTGGCGCTAATCTTTTCCTGTTGCCTTCTCCATTCTGCATAGATCTGATGGATAAGAAAACAGTTAAAACAATGTCATCTCACGAAATCAATATGCTACTATGTTTCTATTATTTAAATAGATACTAACATTTTTTGTTATTTACACTGCAAACAATATGCTTTCATTGATAATACACCATCAATATCATCCTCATCGGAATGAGTTTGTTTTGAGGTTTTATGTCCACTACATGGTGTATAATAAGGAGAAATATCAGGATCTCCCAACATTGATTCTGGTAAAACATTTAATATATACCAAAATCGTATGAAACGATGATATTTATGTAAAATTATCTTTTTATCGAAACTCGCAATCTCACTCTGAGATAAACTAGAAATATCAAGTGATTGGTACATTTTGGTTGCACTCCAAAGTTAAAAATATAAACGGAAGAAACAAGTTGAATGATCGTGCAAGATGTCCGAACCATTATAAATACTTGAAATGTATCCCCTCTTCATGGATTCCCAAAACATGTTGCAACTAGTCTTAACATAATAGAAAATATTTTACTCACGTTTCAACTTGTGTTTGTTCCATTTTATCACAGAGGTCGTACAGTTCTTTGTCGTATTGCGATGACATCAGATCCATTGATTCGATGTTTTCGAGAAGTGCGACGAGTTTCATGTTGTATAAATCACAGCTTGTATCCATTGTGACGAATGTCTTATTTTGCGCAGTTTCAAAAGTGATTTCGGTGTCATATACTACCCAAAACCATGTGATTATATTTGAAGCTATCCACTTTTTTCCAAACAATTTATGAATGTTCCCAATAACTTTACAATCGTAAGCATGAGCATGAAAAGACACTAAAAAGACTTATAACTATTTACATTAATACTTAGCAATAACACAAGAGTTCTAAAATCAAAAACAAATTAATCTATTAAGTATGTAACTTAAAAGAGTACAAAGTTTAAATACAATACAATGTAAATTAAAATAAAACAGATAGATACTTAAGTATTAGTTATTAAAATAATAGTTTGACAGTTATAAAACATTGTAACGCACTGGCACTTTTATCACTTGTCGGTATCTATAAAATATTTCACACAATCGTCCTTACTAGCCAACTGTTTAGTGATATTGTATATAGTGTCCTTGATACTTTGCAAGTTCTTATCACTGTCGTTTTCCGCGTAATATTTAACTCGCACATCAGCGTGTTTCCAATGTTCCGTCGGTGCGATGTTTTTTATTTTATTCACATCATACACCTCAACTTTTATGAGATGTGATGCAGAACTACTGTCATCGCTGTTTGATCGGATGTATGAAATACCACCGCTCGTCGATCGACCAACACTGGATGACTTTTTTGTAGTTGTCTTCTTTTTTTTGGGTTTTTCAAAGAACTCATCAATGTTGTTGCTTTCCACCGATCTTTTATTGGCTGCTATCGCTTTTTTTACTTTAAAGGCGAGTGTACCTTCTTCATCACTAGGTTCGTCGATTTCTTCAGCATAATAATAATTTTTGAAAGTATTTTCAGAAAACTGTAACAAAATAAAATAAAACTGTTTTAACTATCGGTTAAGTAAGTACTGTATGATAAATACTTATAGGTATGCGAAGTATACATGTACACATTAGTAATAATGATAAATTAATAAGACATCAAAGATAGCTAAAATGTATTAACCTGGTGGACAACACATGGCATAAACAATTAATGAAACATCTGGTTACAACACTTTTAGATCAAAGTATATAAAGGTACTTACATTCATTTTTATAACACTTTCACTATTTAACTATTTCACAATTTTACTATCACTTCACTGTTACAAACAACTGGAGATCACACTTCGAGCAGAGCACAGAGTGGAATACGATACCATGTGATTTTGAGTCGGTCTTTTATATGGAGAGGGAGTATTGTTTCCTTGCAGACAAGATCCAACATGTTTCGACTTTCACCTTAAATGTTCCGTTGAATACGTAATATCAGGTAATGTGAATAATGGGAACCGTAATTATTATGACAATGAGAAGACCCAAAGGGTTTTACCTAGAATTTGAGAAAGGTATGGTGTATTGTAACGATTGCTTTATCTATAATAAACAATGCCCGTAATGCGTAAAGGGCGACTATTAAGTAATTTTAAACGGCTTTTAAGTAGAAACACGAGTAAATAGAAATACGAGACAAAGACCTTTGCATCCTTCAAATAAAAAAGGGTCGCCGATAGAAAGTAGAAAGTCAATAACACAACGAAACAGGGAAAATGTTGCTTTATCTATCATAAACAATGCTCGTAATGCGTAAAGGGTAACTATTAAGTAATTTTAAACGGCTTTTGCGTAGAAACACGAGTTAATAGAAATACGCGACAAAGACCTTTGCATCCTTCAAATAAAAAAAGGATCGCCGATAGAAAGTAGAAAGTTAAAAGCACAACGAACAGGGAAAATTTACAAGCTTAAGGGAACCGTAGACCATGAACAAATTCGTGGTTCATACCTACCTCGCGGGTGATATGAAATGGATTCCGCGGACGATATAAATTTTATTCGCGGGTGCTATCAAAATAATCCGCGGTCGATATCAAATTAATCCGCGGTAGGTATCAAGTTAATCCGCGGTAGGTATCAAGTTAATCCGCGGTAGGTATCAAATTAATCCGCGGTAGGTATCAAATTAATCCGCGGTAGGTATCAAATTAATTCGCGGTAGGTATTAAAGTAATCCGCGGATTAATTCGCGGGCGCCGCGGGCCGAATCTGGAGCAATCGAAAACGTCGGCGACCAGCCGCCGGAGCGCCGCGGACCGGCCGTTGAACCTGCTCCAGTATCGGTGAATCCCTTACTACTAGCATAAATATCTGTACAAAATCAACATTTCAAATCGCCTATATACGCGTTAAGTTAAACCTAAACCTTTTTTTCTTTGTTTGAAGTAAAGTAAATCTCTTTTATTTTATTTTTGTGAAGAGAAATAAAAAAGTAAAGTAAGAACAAAAAAGTATGTATAGTAGGGACAAATTAATATGGCCGGTATGACATGACACGGTTTTGATTTTTTTGGGTAAACGTTCTCACAAAGTTATCGCGTCGGGAAAAAAATTGAATTGTCATACCGGCCAGCTTAGTTTGTCCGAACTATAGGCGATTTGAAATTTTGAATTTATTCAGCTACTTATGCTGGTGACTACATTCTTTTTTTTGAGATCCAAGAGTTTTAAGCTACTGTGGAGATTATTCGGGATGATACCAGTCGTGGATAAAACAATGGGAATAATATATACCTATTTTTTCTTGCTTCGAGATTCTCGTTACTTCATCTTTGAGTTCTGTGTATTTAGTTATTTTTTCTGTTATGGTCTTTTGTATATTATGTGTATTTGGAATAGCGATGTCGATTAAGTAGGTAGTTTTATTTTGTTTGTCTTTCAGGGTGATATCTGGTCTGTTATAATGAATTGTTTTATTAGTGAGGATAGCACGGTCGTAGTATAATTTATGGGTAGCGTTTTCAAAGATTGTTTGAGGAGAATATTTGTATATACTGGTGGTAGGTCTCTCATATGTAAGAGTCCGTCTGGGCGGGTACCACCGCAATGTCTATTTCTAACGCCAAGCAGCAGTGTGCATGCACTGTTGTGTTTCAGTTTGAAGGACATTGTAGCCAGTATAACTACTGGACATAATGAGACTTAACATCTTATGTCTCAGGATGATGAGCGCAGTGGAATGCCACACAGTACTTTGTAACTCAAGGTGCTGGATGGTGTTGCTACTGTTTATGGGTGGTCGTGTCGCTTACCATCAGGCGGACGGTATGCTCGTCTCGTCATTCAATGCCATAAAAAAAATGAACTTTTCCAGGATAAAAAGCGTTACATGCATATCAATCTAAGACATGATTTATCTGTGTTTTTTTTTTTTTTTTTTTTTTTTTTTTTTTTTTTTGTCCCGCAGGAAAAATCCGTCTTATGGATACTTATCTTGAGCCTGGGGAGGGGAAGAATAGTTATGTCGGACTCACCGGCGTTCCGACCCAGATGCCATCTAAATGACCTCTGGAACGGGTCCCTCAAATTATGCCGGCATACCGACTAAAACCCGCGGTGGCCCGCTTCTGCGCATGTGGGACGGTTCCGGGGGGTCGTGAATGCATCCGAATTCGCCGGACCCGTCACCGCGCTATACCGCTTCGCGGCTCGCCTCTTTGGACTCAGAGGTCCCCTTCTTTAATGGCAGCACGATGATTCCGTGCTGCCGTCAACTTGAGACTGCGCATTCCCCGCTGCGCAGCCGCAACTCCCACTAGCTCCCTTTTAGTCGCCTCTTACGACAGGCAGGGAATACCATGGTGGAATTCTTTAAATGCCCCCATACCACAGGGCGGGATGATTTATCTGTGTGCCACATTTCCTCCTAATCCATTTAGGCGTTATTCTGTTTACATGTAAAAATCATCCCAACATCTATAGTCTACACATACTATCGCATCTATACATATATATTCATATTAATGAATGCGACAGTATGGTTGTTTGTTACTCATTCACGGCAGAACGGCTTAACGGATCTAGATGAAATTTGGCGTAGAGATAGATTATAGTTTGGAACAGCATGTAAGGTAGTTTTTATCTCGGGAAAATTTATAGCGGGAATAAAATCCCGGAAAAACTTTTTCACCCTGGCGGAGCTGCGTACAAAAGCTTGTTTATAATATTAATAAGATAAGCGAATAAGTAGTGGACGATAGCCTAGTTGGGAATAGAACGATCTGCCGCGACAATATCCAGAGGTTCAAAACACAAGGCACACTGTGACTTTTCGAAGTTACGTGTGTATTGTTTATCAATAATTATCGTTCGCTTTAACGGTGAAGGACAACGTCGTGAGGAGACATGCATAACTGAGCATTCTCTATAAGAATTTCGAGGGTGTGTGAAGTCTGTCAACCCGCACTAGGCCAGCGTGGTAAACTAAGGCCTGGCCCCTCTCAGTGTTAGAGGAGGCCGTGCTCATTAATCCTGAAAAATTAATTTCACGCGTGCGGAGCCGCGAGCGATACTAGTATCTCTAATGCCAAGTAATTACGCTGGCTGCAATGCCTAAACTCATACTACTAGCTAACCCTTAGAGATTCACGAGTATATTACCTTATTTTACTAAGCGTAGTAGCATTTATTTATTTATTTAACACTTTATTGTACATCAAACTAAAATGAATGTATAAATATAAAATAAAACTAAGATGATAAAAACACAAGTACAATTGGCGGTCTTATCGCATGGTCTTTAGTAATCTGAGTTCATGAGAAACTAGAGCCGATACACTTTGCTTAAGGTGGGAGGAGCTACTGAAGGTAACAAATCTCTCGAGAAATTACCTTAAGAATACAATCTGTAAGGTAAATACAATGATGCATTAGAATTTACTAGTTAGTGACTGCCTCGGTGGCGTAGTTGTATTGCGGTACGACTGCAATGCTGAGGTCTCGGGTTCGATCCCGGGGACCCCGGGTTGGGCAATATGATTGGGTGTCTCTTATCAATATCAGTCCGGAGTCTGAAATTTATGCCCGATATGGCGATAGGCTCGCCTCCTATCACATCAGGGGACGGAATACGCACGGCGAAAAGTGGGTGCACTAGTTGCGCCTCTGCCTACCCCTTCGGGGATAAAAGGCGTCAGTGTGTGTGTGTAGAGGTAATAAACTTTGCTTTAGGTGGGAGGAGCTACTGAAGCTAACAAATCTCTCGAGAAATTACCTTAAGAATAACAATCTGTAAGGTAAATAATGAAATGTCAAGTTATAGTTAAATAATATTGTCTCAAAGCACGATGCACCCAGTCCCAAATGTAATCTAGATTTTTTTATTAATAATAAGAAGAGAAAGTAGCTCGTTTGATGGCAAGCGTTATTGCTAGCGTATAAGCGTTATTTGCCTATAAGCGTTATTTGCCTATAAACCATCACCTAAAACTACAAATCAGTGCGTATTTACATCTTAATACGCAGTTTTTAAAAGTGATTTTGCTTAGTCTTTACTATCCTTACACGGGCCGCCTTCTATGGAATCTACATTCATGGCTTTTATCCCTAAAGGATGCAAAGGCGCAACTAACGCACCCAATTTTCATCGTTTGTATTCCATTCCATGCTAGGGAGCCAGCATATCACCATATCGGGCACAAATTCCTGACTTGGGTTGATACTGATCGAAAAACCCAATATCCCTTTGTTCAACCCGGGGATCGAATCCGAGACCTCAGCATTGCAGTCGTACTGTAATACAGCTACGCCACCGAGAGAGTGAAATACATATCGATCGTTGGTAGGCTAACTGACTAAAGCGACATTTTTTTTTCGAAAATTTTTATCTATTCAACAAACTGAGGATAATGTGCTGATTCCAATTATGCATAAAGCTCAATTAGCCCGCGAACTGTCGAATTATGGTGAGATAATATTATGTGGAAGGTCTTCCTTCCGCATGGAATATTCCGGATGGATAGGTTCCGCCTTAATGTTTATTTTTGACGCCAACTGCCAAGCATTGTAGTACAAGTAAGTACCGTAGTTCCGTATTATAAATTCATTTTAATATTACAACTTTAAAATTTTGTAAAAAGAAAGAAAGATTTATTGCTGGCACAATTTTAAAAGTTTCGAAGGTATGTGAAGTCTGCTAACCCGCCTAAACCCTCTCAGTAGTAGAGGAGGCCCGTGCTCAGCAAAGGGCAGTATATAATACAGGGCTAGTGGTATGGTATGGTACAATTTTTAATACACACAAATATACTTTTATTACAATAAAGACCAGCAAAGCTACCAGGCCGCTTTTGACAGGTCCGTTTGGAAATCTTTAGGGGAGGCCTATGTTCAGCAGTTGACATCATGTGGCTGATGATGATGATGATGATGATGATGAAAGCTACCTCTCATTCAGCTGGATGCCACAGTACGACCTAAGTAGTGCAACGCTGATTTTCGATGAGAAGCCCAGGTGACATACGGACGCTTCGTCGGTTCATATTATGATTTATAATAATAACTTACATTATTATAATATTCATATATTATAATACATTTCGATGGTTATTTGGAGTAACCTAAAACCGCTGTACGCATTACTGAAATTTGGCACTTAGATAGAACATGTCTTGAAAGAAAAGACACATTTTTAGCCCAGGAAAGTACACAGTAGAACTTTTGTTCTGGGAAAGGTCTTCCATGCAAAAACAAGAGCATAATCTAGAAATATACGTTTTTAAAGGGTATATAAGACCGTAATGCATTTAAAAACCTATTTATGAATCTTAAATATTATCTATTGTTGAGACAGCGAAGCGCCGAACGTCTTAACAAAGAATCTTCGTGGAAAGGTAGTCTCGCTATTTAGAAAATGGCTTAATATTAAGAAATGTTTTATCGCTCATAATGCAGAACAGAAACCGAGATTTCTTATTAAATTCATGTTAAAATAGACTTTTATGCACTAAATGCATTAGGTTGAGAGAAAACTTCCCAAGTGCCTTTAAGACGGCAATTTTTCAACCACAATTATGTATGTACATTATAAATTAGCTTTTGTTCGCGGCTTTGCCCGCGTGAAAGAGTATTTCTGAGATAAAGGTCCTGCTATATATTTTCTCGGCATAAAAAGCCTGGGTCTCAATTCTCAAAATTATTTCCATGCCAAATTTCATTGAAATCCGTTCGGTAATTTTGAAGTTTATCGCGTTAAGACTTACGCGGCGTGGGACTTTGTTATGTGAGAATAATAACTAAAGCCATATTATTCTGAGGTTATTATGTAGTAATTATAGTTGCGGTTAGAATGAAATTAAGTTTTTTTTGTCCACAAATCGGCGGCAAATATAAACCAACAATTGGTTGTAATGGAAATCGTTTATTAATCTCAATACAGTTGAATCCGCTTATAGTGACATCGAAGGGAAATAAAAATCACGTCATAATAAGCGGACGTCATACAAAGCATAAGGATTCTTTCATAATATTTTTTAGTGTCCAAATCACTCACACACAATGCCATTAATTTGACACAAAGATTTGAACAAAGCATGTCAATACGCGATCCGCAAATTGCAGAAAATGGGTAAAAAAAGTTTCAGTATTCTATTGGTCACTATAACCGGCATATTTCCTTAAAAATATGGTCATGATAAGCGATATGTCATTATAAGCAGCATGAAAAATCATTGTATCTGAGTTTACTTTCGTACAAGCTTCTGTGAAACCAAACTAATTGTACAGTTTCGTCATATTAAGCGGTTGGTCAATATATGCGGAGTCATATTAAACGGATTCTACTGTTGAAAAAAACAACTAATCAACTATTAATATTATAATTATAAAGGTATCGTCTGATACATACTTCCAACACTTTATATAACCCTCTTTTGAATAAGTGAAAGACACACAAATGAAATCTGAGGTAACGTAAGTTTACTACGTGCCCTTGGTATATTTTTTTTAACTTGGTGCCAGCGCCCGTTCTATGTCCAAACTTGACACTTCAAGCTTGAGTGAATAAGGAAGGACTGAATAGGAGCTGTGTTGTTTACCATAATAGACAATGCACAGTGCATAATGCCAATCTATACCATCTATACTTAATATTATAAAGCTGAAGAGTTTGTTTGTTTCAACGCGCTAATCTCAGGAACTACTGGACCGATTTTGAAAATTCTTTCACTGATAGGAAGCTACATTACTCCTGAGTGCTATAGGCTACTTATTATTCCGGAAAAACTTTTTAACGTGTGCGGAGCCGCGCTCAATGCTATACATTATAACAATACCAACCACTACGCATTAACTCTATACGTGTCACCTTAAAAAAATTACGTCACCAAATGAAAAGTCACCGAATTACATTCTATTATGAGAAAAACATACTGGCCTTCGTTAGCAGTAATGCATACCTGAGAAGTTCTCTGAATTTCGAAGGTATGGGAAGTCTGCCAACCCGCAATAGGCCAGCGTGGTGGACTAAGGCCTAACCCCTCTCAGTAGTAGAGGAGGCCCGTGCTCAGCAGTGGGCAGTATATAATACAGGGCTGATGTGGTATGGTATGGTAGCAGTAATTCCAAGTCCATAACTTTCTGCTTGATTAATTTCATTGCAAATTAAAGACCTTCCCCGCTCGGTGTCATAAAATGCGTGCCTCATAATACTGGCTACAATGTTCTTCAAAGAGGAACACAACAGTGCTTGCACAATGCAGCTTGGCGGGAAATAGACATTGTGACCTACCCACATTTTTGCATACCTTTACTAGTAAAGACATTTTACAATTTAGATAAATCTTATACTATTTCTTACTATTCTTACTATTCTTATATTACGTCCTACTATATACTTATATAAAATTAGGCACTCGGAAATATTATGCTCTAAATTAACACATAAGCAACTATTCATCCCAGTAACTTGTTCTCGTAGGAAGTATTTTTTTTAATCGGATTTGAATAGATAGTCAGTCAGTCAGGATCGTACAGCTGGCACTATGGATTGGTACAAATGCTACAATTATTTAGGGATTTTTGGAGCGGGAAGGCTTTTCCACACGCAACACCTTTTTTTATCGCGGGGTAAAACGCGTTATCGCTACGACCGCTATGGGGTGAGTGGAATGGTTATGTTAGTTTTACCGATCTTAAAGCCCAATATCGATACTCGGGAGTATAGCATGACCCGAATGAGCATTTGACGGAGTCCCTAACACTATGTACACCCTACACCGGCATACCAACTTCCACACGCATCACCTAGTTTTATAAAAATGAAAATTATTAAGCTATCGCTAACTATCCGTCTTGTGTAACCGCGCCCTGGCGTTAAAACGCAAGTCATGCCCAGCCCACTGCCACTTCAATTTAGTGACGCGCAATATTTTGGCTTTATAATGTTATCAGAGGTCGGGGAAAAAGTATTTTCGCATTTAGTATGTATAAACTTATAATAAAATCTCTTTGGCTGTACTATTTATATCAGGCTGGTTTTGATGACATTAAAAAGGTTACATTTAAAAAAAAGAAAGAATTGAGTTAAATGTTTTCAGCTATTTTCTTTGAGGTTATTTTTCATTTATTTTTCTTTCGGTTTTTTTTGTTCTTATTTTAAGGAGCTTTGTCGAATATTACGACCAAGTCGCTCCATACGTCCACTTAAATATATTTCTACAGACTAAACATTCATCATAGTACACTTAAAATATTTTTTTACCAAAATCCTAGCCCCTTCTGACATAGGAGCCGACAACATACTATTAAAATCCCCTATATCCGTACACACTCCGACAAAATATGGTATACATCTTCCTTCACTCCACAGTCAGAGCAGTTTGGTGAGTCTGACGCCCCCACAAGATATTTAAACATATTTGTCGGAATGTGCCTGGAGCGGAGTCAAACTCTTTCGGTTAAAATGAGTAAATCTAATGAAGAAGTTCGATACAATCACAAAGTGGTTTTAAGCATTCCATCCGGAAATTTTGATGTCAAAGATGCGCCTCGCTCTGGTCGCCCTGTTGCGGATAAAGTGGACTACATTTTTGAAAAAGCGGAGCAAGATCAATATATCAGTAGTTATGACATAGCTGAAGAACTGAGAATTGACCCCAAAACAGTTTTGACCCATTTGGAAAAAGCTGGGTACACAAAAAAGCTCGATATTTGGGTGCCACACTAGCTCACTGAAAGAAACCTAATGAACCGTGTACTCATTTGCGATTTTTTATTGCGACGTAATGAAACCGAATCGTTTTTGAAGAGATTGATAACTGGTGATGAACAGTGGATAACGTACGACAAGAAGGTATGTAAAAGGTCGTGGTCAAAGGTCGGTCAGGCTTCACAGACTAGGTAGTGTCAGGTTAACATCAAGAGAGGACTGCCAAAACTACTTGTTGCGTTTTTTTTATCAGAAGTCCCAAAATTTCTACAGCAACGGGACTATGGCACTACCTACAAAATGGCAGAAAGTCATCGAACAAAATGCCACCTAATGTAAATAAACTTTGAAAAAAGAAGTCTTTATTTTTCATTTAAAATGCGAAGAAACTTTTTCCCCATCTAATATTACAATAGCCCCCGCTATTACCGGTGTCATATGAATATAGATGATTAGTTGACGGATATTTAAGTTGGAGCAAAAAGACTGACGAGAGATAATTGCCTCTCGTCAGTCGACACAATACGGTAGCTGACTTTTTAAAATTAATTTATCAAAAATGTATGCCATCCAAAATTTTACAGAAAAACAATTTTCAAATTTAGTAAGTACTCTATAGCTTTGAAATGCGGGGATGTTGTCACATAACAGTAATCAGACTGTGACGTCACCAAGTGTCACCGGCCATAAGTCTGCGTGCGTGTGAAAGAGATAGCGCGATATCTCCGCCGCGCCCTAACATGCTCGCAAGCTTATTTCAAATATGAATAACTGCATTAAAATAAAACTATTTTGCGGATTTTATAGCGGTTTTTTAATTATTATTTTCTCCCGACGTTTCGAAGGCTTTGCAGCGCTTCGTGGTCACGGGGCGGACTGAGGTGTTGGTGGTCCGTAAAGTTAATGTTACAATATCTACCTTCATTTTTTAATTATACATTTTTAAAAAATTTGTTGTTGATGACGGTCCGATCTACGCAGAGAGCTCACAGTGTCTTGAGGTCGTAGAATAATTTCTTTTTCGTATTATTTTTACATATAAAATAATGTACAAAATCAAACATAGGAAACTACCCTCTTATGCCTGTTTGAACAATGTTTACTGTACAAGCTGATCTCGGAACAAGACACATTAACTGGGCTACTATAGTGGCTTTGATTAATTATATACCTAGATAGACACTTCAAACGCGTCGAAAAAAATAGAGACCAACTGTTGCCCGCTAAATGAGTTCGAGTGAATAATTTTTTGTTGTTTTACATGGATATAATTATCTCCCCGTTTTAATAGAAACCATGTAATAACTGGTATCATTATGCGCGCACACAAGCATACGCAGAATGATGCAGCGATAGCGTATGACACAGCTGTCACGCATACTAGCTTAAGAAAAGTTGGCCTGTTTGTTTTAGTTTCATTGCAGCGCGTCACTCTATCTAGGTATATAATTATTCAAAGTATTGGGGTATTAAGACCTGGTGTACGTTGATAGCTAATGGTGGGTGGTCCGGGTGGATACAACATGGATCCTACCACTAGGAGTGTCAAGGTTTCTCCGCAACAAATTTCATCAAAATTTAAAAAAAAAATCTTTATTCATCACGTAGGCGAACATAGTTGCACTTATGATAAGTCAAGATACATTAAATTGATTATACGCATGCTCACGCCTGTTATCCCCGAAGGGGTAGGCAGAGGCGCAACTAGTGCACCCACTTTTCGCCAAGCGTATTCCGTCCCATAATGTGATAGGGGGCGAGCCTATCGCCATATCGGGCACAAATTCCAGACTCCGGGCTGATACTGAATAGAAAAATCCAATATCACTTTGCCCGACCCGGGGATCGAAGCCGAGATCTCAGCCTTGCAGTCGTACCGTAATACAACTACGCCACCGAGGCAGTAAAAATAATTATTATTAATACCAATGGTCACTTATATAACTACCGACATTTTTATTGGGAGTAAAATAAATGATGAGAAATAAACAAAAACAAAAAAGCCAGCTCGGGCTGGCAGGAAAGGGTATATAAAAACGAGATCATTTTATTAAAAATAATGGGAGGAATTGGTTCAGTAATCCTTAGACGTGTCACAGAGAGCTACTTTCGCAATAATATTAATCTATATATTAATACCTGAAGAAAAAGGTTATACCCCTTTATTAGCACATTGCGCGCACGGAGGAACGAGATTTGGCATAATTAAAGTTCATATAGAGGAATGCAGAAAAATAAAATTTATGTACAGTCAGCAGCATAAGTAGATGAACAAATTCAAAATTTCAAATTGCCTACACACTTTTGTGTTCTTACTAATCTTTTTTTTCTCTTCACAAACATAAAATAAAAGGTATTTGCTTTACTTCAAACGAAGAAAAAATATTTTAGTTTAACTTAACGCGTATATAGGCGATTTGAAATTTTGATTTTGTACAGATACTTATGCTGCCGATTGTACAATATGTGTTACAAATATATTAAAATCGACGGTCGAATTTCGACAATTGGACAACCACTAGTTGAGATAAATAGTTGTATCTCTGCTTACCCTTAATCGTATAACAATGAAATTTTTGCTTACAAACTTAGTTACTGATCCCGGTGTTCATTAGTGAAATGAATGGTTTCTTTTTATTACTATTATAAAAGCTGGTCCAGTTTCCCGGGTAGTGTTAATTAACTCCTGAATTAATATGTAACCCAGAAGGCTAATTAAGTTTAGTTATATAAATATATTTATACAACTAAACTAGGTAGGTCTCTCATATGTGAGAGTCCGTCTGGGTGGGTACCACCGCAATGTCTATTTCTACCGCCAAGCAACAGTGTGCATGCACTGTTCTGTTTCGGTTTGAAGGACATTGTAGCCAGTGTAACTACATAGTGAGACTTAACACCTTATGTCTCAGGATGACGAGCACAGTGAAATGCCACACAGTACTTTGTAACTCAAGGTGCTGGATGGTGTTGCTACTGTTTATGGGTGGTCGTATCGCTTACCATCAGGAGAACGGCATGCTCGTCTCGTCATTCAATGCAATAAAAAAAAAATCTAACAATGTTTATATGAATTTACTTATCTATTACATTTGGCAAAAAAAATTGAGTAGACGCGCAAGGCCGGAGTGTTGCGTACAGTGCAAAATAATATGCTGTCGCTAACATACTAAAAGGCGGTGACAGCCTAGTAAGCGGCGATAGCCTGGTTGGGAGTGGAACGGACTGTCGAGACGAATGTCCTAAGGTTCAAAACCCAAGGGCACACACCTCTGACTTTTCTAAAAAGCTATGTGTATATTCTTTGTGAATTATCGCTCGCTTTAACGGTGAAGGAAAACATCGTGAGGAAACCGGCACATCTGAGAAGTTCTCTATAGGAATTTCGAAAATATGTGAAGGCTGCCAACCCGCACTAGGCCAGCGTGGTAGACTAAGGCTTAACCCCTCTCAGTAGTAGAGGAGGCCCGTGCTCAGCAGTGGGCAGTATATCAGATAAAAAATGTGTACGAACAAATCACTTACTTTAAATGGTTTAAAGTATTCTCGCAGAGACCTTTCAATTTTGTTAAACGAAGATTCAGGGGAAAATCGCGTCGCGGACAGACAATTATAGATACGTCTGTCTTTTTCTCCTACCTAACAGGCCGACATAATAATGTCGACTGGCGACGAATCTCTCGTCAGTCGTCACTCTATATGGACTCCACTTTGCTTACCAACAGGTACAGTGGGATCGCTTTGCCCATATGTTCAAGATTTATTAAAGCTATAGGCAAAATTTATTAGGTAGATTAAGTGCTGATCATCGATATATATGTACTACTTACTAAATTACGCAATCCGAACGTTCACTCTGTTCAACTGAACTGTACTGTAATCCGTACAGATGACTTTAGTATGGGTTCAACATTGATTAAAGCGATCTAACGATGTATGTTTTAAGTTTTGTTAGACGACATAAGTAATGTTTTAAAGCAAACTTTAGTTCTTACTCCAGGATTGTGTCTATTGTCCCTTTCCCTTTTATCTGGGTACGTTCTAACTCTTGCTTTTTAAGATATTATCAAAATGATATATAATACTTCTACTCATATTATCTGTCAATAAAATATTTATAACTGTTGTCACCATGCACCCCACGCTTTTTGTACAATAAAATATATTTTTTTCTTATTAATACGTACGAGGAAGCTTTAAAGTCGCACCAATTACCGAAAAAGTTGTTGAAAGACGCCTTAGATGGTATGGTCATATAATGAGGCGCAGCGAAGACCACGTGATAAAAGTTGCGTTAATTCTGCCTGAAGAGAAAAGAGGCAGAGGCCGCCCGACGTCGACCTGGTGGTCTAATATAAAGAAGGGACCTCAAGAAAGCCCAATTACCAGATGTGACATCCCAGGATAGATTAACCTGACGCAAGCTAGTGAGGAGACCCGACCCCAAATAATGGGAACAGGGTTGGACAAAGAAGACAAAGATTCACACTATTCTTAATTCAAATTTATTTTCTATTTTTTAGTTGGATTTTCAATAAAGCGTGTTTTTTAGTTCTGTTCTACTATTGTCCAACAGAAGTCACTAAAAACGAAAGCGCCATCTTGTAACAAGTAGGATTTTTGACGCATAAGAGTAGCCAGTTTGGTTGTAATTCTACTATTGTCCAACAGATATCACTAAAAATAAAAAATATATAAATTGACAAAAATCTCATTTTGCAAATTGAATAATGGCATAATCTTATCAAATTAGGGTATTGCCATCGGTCCTCGACAAATCTACAAAGTTTGAATAAAATCTGACCGTTTAAAGTGTGTCAAAATCGCGCCCAAAGGCGTCGGTTACAAATATACAAACATACATAGAAGTGAACCTAATATAAAGCGTGTAAAAAAAATAATATTTTGTCTACGAACGAAGTAAGAAATATGTTGGCGCAGTAGTTAATTTTCTCAGAACATTCAAGAGTACTTATGGTCTATAGGTTATTGACAGCTGAGGGCGGACTGTCACTTAAACTTGCTAATGCGTTGACCCTGTCAGTCCTATCGTATAATTTGCTCCTATCTCGGGTCCTCAGGGAACGAGGCCAAATAATGTTTTTTTTTTATGTTTACGCGAATGTTCGGCATTAAAACAAAATTATTTACCGGATTTTTTGACTGAGTTTAAGCTGCAAAGTCTTCGGAATGTCGGGACGAAAAATTAAAAAAGTTTAATGACTTCTGATATTTACGCGAATGTTAGACATTGAAATAAAACTATTTATTATAAATTAAAAAACCGCGATAAAATCCGCAAAATAATTTTATTTAAAAATGTTTGTCGCGAAATAATCGTTAGGTAGCTTTATTTGAGTGCAAATATTTCGATGCTAGACTCCACATGGAGTTTTTATACAATTGAATGACGAGACGAGTGAACCGTTCGTCTGGTGATCACGGCTGCTCATATACTTATAGTAATTAGTAGTTACATCACCTGAATTTAGAATTACCAGAAATTGGCACAGCGTAGTGCTCGTTACCCTTAGACAAATGTTTGCTCTCATAATGAGTGCCTAGATGGTGTAGTTGTATTGCGTACGCGCTACGACTACCGCTCTGAGGTAGGCTCTGGGTTCGAATCCCGGGTTGGGAAAAGAGATGTTGGATTTTTCAGATCAGCCCGGAGTCTGGAATTTATGCCCGATATGGCCATAGCCTCGCTGCCTGTTATATCATGGGACAGAACACAGTTGTCAAAAAGTGGATGCCTTGGTTGTTCCTCAGCCTACCCCTGCGAAGATAAAGCCGTGATGTGTGTCTGTTTTTTTTACAAAATTTACCAGACATAACAGCTGCATTGTCATTCAAAATATATACGGCCAGACTAAACAAATGTATAAAGAAACAATTTATCCAATATATTATGGCAACATTCTGGAGAAAAAAAATCGTGTCACTCATGGGTTTGTGTTTAGCGAAGAATTTGATGTTTCTAATCAATGGGTAATCGTCTCATAGATTCTATTAGAAACTGCTGAAGTCTTAGACAAGATATCTATGTCAAGAAACCAAAATTTGGTACAGTTAGCTGTAGTAAATATAGTAATAGGTAGCTGATTGGAGGGACGCACACACTTGCGCAACTATGTAAGTGCACGTACGTAGTTGTGCGGGAACGCTGTGTCACACCATGCCTTCCATATATAAGCGATGTACGCCTTTGTTTAACCAATACGTCTGACAAATTATTACTGTTACCATCGAAGTAGTCCGCTGTATATACGTACTCTGAAGTTTTGAATTAAACCTTATACAAGTGCCATCCCTGGAGTTTTAATTAAAGTACTACAAGCTAGAGCTCACACTCCCATACACGCAAGCTCTACACTGATCAAATTGAAAACTTCAAATAGCGCATACTCTTTTGTGTTCTAACAAACGTTTTTTTTCTTCACTAAATTAAAGTCTTCTTTGCCATTTTCTTCATGGCTGAAGGTCGTGCCCGATTTGGTAAGCATTGGTGGTGGCACTGACGAGCTGCTTCCACTCCACCTTGTCTTGTGCCTGTCGCAGAGCATCCGTGCCTGGGATTGCCATGATCTCTCTGATGGTGTCAGACCATAGGGTAGGTGCTCGGCCTCTATGTCTCATTCCGGCTACACTACCCACCACAACCAGCTTATCCAGATTAAAATAGTGAAATAGTGATTTGCTATACTTCACAAAAAGAAAAAAAATTAAACTTAACGTGTATAGGTGATTTGAAATTTGTCCGGCTACTTATGTGGTTGACTGTACAAATATGATTCTTTTCTTCAGGAATGTTATTTCAGAAATATTATTATAGCGAAAACTTTTGAACGTTAGCTGTAAAAACACGTTGCTGTTAGAAAAATATAATAAAAAAGAAGGACACTTCGACCCACTTTTATTTTCTTTATGACGTTGAATAATTACGACGGAAATAAGCAGAAGTCGTGAAATTTATATGAATTTTCTAAATATAGCATTTATGTAGACTGTGAGGTAGTTTTAGTGGAGTACCAATTAGTGGCTTTGTAATTTGTGGAGAACTGTCATTAAATGTAATAGAATGTCCGCATTATGCTAATTAGATTAGAGTTGGCATTTCGTTAATACCTTTTGTCACAAAACATCAAATTAAAGCTTATGTTTGAAGTTAAATTGTTTTGTTAGTTTTCAAATTGATATTGTTTGCATCGTAACATACTGCTTCTTGAGAATAGAAAATCAATTCCATGACAATATTGAATGGTTATAAAACAAGTTTACTTTGATCATGGTAATATTTTGACAACCTAGGTAGTATTTTTTCTCGGGGTTATCTCGTTATCTCTCTATACGCGTTATCTATACAACCACTGGGGGATGAGTGGAGCGGCGTTGGTTTCACCGGTCTTACGGCCCAATGTCAACACTCAGGAGTATAACATTATCTGAGCGAGCCTTCAGCCGAGTCCCTAACTCTATATAATTTCTACACCAGCATGCCAACCAAAACCCGCGGTGGCCTTTTCCCAATCAGTGCTCAACACACTGCCAACTATCGATCGACGCACATGACGTACCTGCCAAAGGGAACGTTCATCAATTCTGAATCGCGGTAGCAAGATTTGCGCGAAAATAGGATAAATAAGGTGAAAACGATAGCGTGGGCGTCCCAAACAAATCTGACGACACACTGTGATTGCCGAAGCAAAATGTATTGGCAAGACTTGGAACGAAATCAAATGCGAAACTCAAGACCGATCGAAATGGAGAGTCACTGTGGAAAGCCTCTGCTCCATCCAGGAGACATACAAATTTCCATACCATCCATCCATGCCAGCCTTCTATTATATACTAGACCCACTGCTAAACACGGACCAACTCTACAACTGAGAGAGTTTAGACCTTAGTCCGCCACGCAAGCCTACTGCGGATTGGCAGACTTCACATACCTTTGAAGTTCTCATAGAGAACTTCTCAGGTATGCAGGTTTCCTCAGGATGTTTTTCCTTCACCGATAAAGTGAGCGATAATTCACAAAGAATACACACATGACTTTTTAGAAAAGGCAGAGGTGCGTGTCCTTGGGTTTTGAATCTGCAGAAATTCGTCTCGGTAGTCCGTTCCACTCCCAACTAGGCTAACGCCGCTTAGGCTAGTAATTTAATTATGAAATATTTGATAAATGTAAAAATCAGAAATGAATCAAATACTCTATTGCCAAGTTTTTTTTTTATTCGGGCACTACAAAGTGACTGCACCTCACCTGATGGTAAGCGCGATGCCGTCCAGATAGAGTATCAAATGGCAGCAGATGGTTATCTCATGCCCTATGGCACAATCATTCCGGCCTACTGAGCTGCTTCTTCACGCTACGGTGGAAAGACCCAGGATAATTTGAACAGCGACCGTCAGAAACGCCGCGGCAGATTAATCAGAACCCCTAGCTGAAGATCTTCTTATTCTATAGGTACACTATCTATCCTTCCCTTTATGATAGTTTAACTGGTTTCAAGTTATCATTAGTTATTACAATATTCTTCACGTGTATCGGATTGAACTTAAGTTGAATAATTATTTCCCATAATGGCATTGGTACGTCCTTTGTGGTTGGTACAGATTTCAGTTGCGGAAACAATTTAGTATCGGGAATTATCAATTAACAAAGTTATCTTCGAGGACGAGCTTTATTCCTAGTATATTGGATTGGAAGTTTTGATAAAATTAATCCTTGGAAGTGATTGTTGCTGGTAGAATATATTTTGTTTCCGCCCGGACAGCGACCACCATGAAATGAAATCCTCCTAGCCAATTTCGGTCACGGCGGCCAATCTCAACAGAGATCAGCCAGGTACGCAGGAGATATTATAGTGCACAAGTGTGTGTGCAATATACAGGTGCACTCGCTATTTCTTCACTCTCATAGTCCGGTAAGACGGCAATCCGACATGACCGAGAGAGATCAGGCGCAGGACCAACGGCTTTACGTGATTTCCGAGGCACGGGGGTATCACTGACTGACTGACTGAGTAATTTTTAAGATGGAAAAACCCAGTCACAATGTTTTTGGCTCGAGCCGGGATTCGAAACCAGGACCTCAGCGCGCAAATCGTACTCGTAACTCGTACGCAGTACAACTACGCCACCGAGGCAGTCATAATTAATATCTATACTAATATTATAAAGCTGAAGAGTTTGTTTGTTTGTTTGGTTTAACGCGCTAATCTCAGGAACTACTGAACCGATTTTGAAAATTCTTTTACTTATAGGAAGCTACATTACTCCTGAGTGCTATAGGCTACTTTTTATACCGGAAAAACTTTTTCACGCGGACGGACATGTGATATATGCGACAAAATATCGATGAATATAGGGAGGTCCCACATGCAAGGTCCGAGACAAATTTGATTTATATATGGCGCTGCGTGGGTAGACAGAATATTTTCCAACGGGGAAGTTTTTCATAGATACGTTGTGTACGAGTAATTCGTTTATGGCGTTACTGGGCTATTGAACAGAACACAGATAGTACGGTGTATTTGTTATCTCAAATGTCCCTGAACAAAACGATGGCCTAGCTTAAAATGAATACAATTTAGGAAACAAATCATCATCATCATCCAGTATGCATCCAGTCGCTGCCGGCCCTCTTGTGCAAGAACTAAAAGCTGAGTTATCACCTACACAGATTTTTGTGTTTTGTATGAAACCACAGGACGAAGAGAAAGAACAGAGAATAATCAAGTAAAGTCAATGCAACTAAGATAAGAACTTTAGGGATTGTACACAGAGCTAAAAGTACCTAAAAGTAACAAATTAACACTGATATATTTCATAATACACACACACACTCACGCCTTTAATCCCCGAAGGGGTAGGCAGAGGTGCAACTAGTGCACCCAATTTTCGCCGTGCGTAAACCGTCCCATGATGTGATAGGGGGGCGAGCCAAGTGCCATATCGGGCACAAATTCTAAACTCCGGGCTGATACTGAATAGAAAAACCCAATATCACTTTGCCCAACCCGGGAATCGAACCCGAGACCAGCATTACAGTCGTACCGTAATACAACTATGCCACCGACGCAGTCATACTAATGCGCCTAATAAGCTTCAATAATAAAATACTTTTACCTTTCGTTCCTACACTACTTTGTTCTCAAATTGTGAATAATATATAAAAATCTGTTATTTAGAAACTACATAAAATGTAATTTTGGCAATACAAAAGGTTAACAGCGAAACTTCGGTACTATATCTTTAAAAGTAATAAAATGATGAAATTTACTTTGGTTGTTGAATGTGTAACTTGGCACCGGTCTGCGCCAATTTCGAGTAGTTCGCGTAATGGTTTAACAATGTATTATTTATTTTTTTGATTTGACGATGTTATTAAAGTTGAAGTAAGTAAATGCAATCTTAAGTTTGCATCGGTTGCTATTTCATTATTTTATTTTATTTATTTTTGCACTTTTTAAAAATATGTAAAGCCGGACTTAATGCCAACTTAATGCTATTGGCATGCCTTTGTATAATATTACGTAAATAAATTGCCGACGTTATTTAAGTTTGAAAATTTGTTTCAATAATGAACGTAATTAGCTAAGTCAATAAAACGCCCAAAATTACCTCCGAATTAAAGAATTAGAGACAAATTAAGATCAAAGAAAATAAATTAATTACAAAACTTAATTAACAGGTGTTATTTCTTCGCAAAAATATAAACAAAGAAACTAATCTGTTGAAAATATTAAATTCTCGAAACCCGATTGAAGTCCAAATTACAAGATTTTTTTTATGGAATTATGAAATCAAAGATAAAAGAAAAGATCAAATTATGGAAATCGAAGAATAAATAAATTAGAAATGGTTTGATAGAATATATTTTAAAAGACTTAAAAATATTTTTGTGGCTGCCGAAAAACGTAAGCATGATAACACTAAAGAAGAGATTATAAAACATTCCTTCATGAAGGAAACTAGAACTACAAGAACTAGAATCTAATAAATATGACGAATTTCTAATTAGGAAAGATGAATATGACAGTTTGACAAGCTTAACTGTGTGTGTGGTGAAATTCGGAAAACGTATCTTATATTAATACTACTGAGTGCTAGCACTGAAATGACAGCACTGCTTTTATTGTATTGATAAACACACAGGTAAGCAGGTAAAACTGTTAAAATATCATGAAGTTGAAATGACAGCAATAAGTAAATGTCTAAAAGTTTAATCTAAAAGTGACGGCTACACTCTTAACACCTTTGTGAAGAAGTTCTCAAAAAACTTTTAGCAGGACGTTTATTTCAAATAGAAAAAGTATCTAAAGAGTGAGAAGATAATTATATCTCGTGAGGTGTTCAGTGTGTGGCTTCCATTCTTTGATTTATGCTATGGATGGATACAATGTAGTCACGAAATTCGAAAATGATTATCTCAACAAAGTAAAAGATTGTTCGTAGATGAAGTAAGATGATCTCAGCGAAGCATAGGTAGATTATGCATTTGATGAAGTAATAAAAGATGTACTCACCGCTCATGAAGTTGTAGATGAGAGGATTGACGGCGGAGTTGGCATAGCACATGACGTGGGATATGAGAGCTATGCAGGTCATCACGTCACTTTGTCGAACATCGTAGGCCACTCTGAAACAAATGGGGAATCAGTTCATTGCTAATTGGAGATGATTTGCCTTAGCAAGTATAAGAAAGGAATTCAGAAACTTCAACATATTAAAATGGAGAGGTAGAAAGTCAAAAGGCCTTTATCAATAAATCGTAATATAACGTGACCCTGGAAGGTTATAATGATCTAGTTAAGGTGCTTTCCACGACTCATATCTCTGTTAGTTTCCATTTCTGTAATCCTAGTCTTATCGTTGACAAGGTTAGGTTAGCGTCTCGGTATTTAAAGTCCTAAGTCAAAGGGTCATCGCACCGAAGACTTCTATGTTAAAGTTCATCTTTTGAATAGTTTAAGTTACAACGTGTTACAAGATAATGTTAATTGAAATTTGCCCTTCCAGTAAATTATACTGAAATTAATTTTAATGGGTTGGATAGACTTAACTTTAAACTTTAAAATGATTTAAAGCCTTTGTATTTTATTTTCACGAAGAAAAAACTGAGACTTTGCATAAAGACGATTTCAAGTTATAAATTTGTGAAATATTTGAGGTTCATTGTGCAGACTATGAAATTGGTCATAGTCTAAAATTCTACCCATTTTTTTTTAAACCAACGAAAGAACATGGTTTAACAGATATCTTAGTTGGAAATAATCAAGTCACTTGCTCGATCATTTCCGTTAAAAATACAAAACCCATTAAAATAACAGCCCTATTTTTTCTGTGGATAAAAACAGCAAATTAACACAGAAACAAACAAACGTTCATAAGAAAAGGTGCTATGACACCGTTATGATATGCTTATGGCTATGGTATTAATATCTGATGGTTGATGCTTACCTGAGCACAGACAGAAGATGCACGGGGAAGTAGCAGACGGCGAACATGGCCACCACTGCCACCAGCATCTTGGCTGCTTTCCTCCTAGACCTCAGTTGCCCTTCAGTGGATGCGTTGGTATGTATTGAAGGAGTGGTGCGGCGGTTGGCGGCCAGCCCTGTTAGAATGTACATTTCTTCATACAGTATAGACATTCAGTGGTAGAGGAGGCCCGTGCTCGGCAGTATATAATACAGGGCTGGTATGGTATGGACATTTGACCACAATCACCTGAAGTTCTGTTAAAGACTATCCCGCTCTAACGCCTTATCGAAGTCACTATAAATTATTATTTGACTTTCAAACTAATATACTTCGGTCGCGATAAAAGCCTCATAAAATTAAATGTACCTACAAAGAAACTATTTTAGTTACAAGCTGTACTTTAGATAGTTTAATAATATTCAGATGTGGAGTAAGTTAATTATAACTTACGATCACAGAATATAAATCTATGGTACAAATTATTCTTTTAATGAATTTATATGTTTTATAAACTATGTCCAATAATTTCATTTTATCAAAAAAAAAATCGTAGCGTTGGTCGTCCTCCTACAAAGGAAGACAGACGATCTCATAAAGGTCGAAAGAACCCGCTGGATGCAGGCCGTTTCTAACATGTTGGCCTGGAAATCTTTGGGGAAAGCCTATGCTCAGTAGTGGGCTTCCAAAGGCTGAAGAAGAATAATTTTAAATTAAAAGGTAAATAGAGGATAGTTTGTGATTAGTTTGAAAACTTTCCTTACGTTTTTTATATTTCAACTAAATGACGAGATGAGTGTGCCGGTCGCCTGATGCTAAGCGACAAAAATTATAAGCAGTTCTCATCCGGTACCTAATACTCCCGATAGAAAGGCAAAAGGTGTTAAAAACTGAAACCCGACTACGGAAAGACGGAACTGAATAGATCGAAATAATAACAATAAATTAGGGGGACAACTTAACAGTAATCATATGCATGTAAAAAGTCATTTTGATATAAAATAATAAAGAACGCTATCAGGAATGGGTCACGCAACACTCAATCCAAGAGTCTCAGGGGATTTTAGAATCTAAACCTTACCTGTTAAGTCGCAATGTCTATTAAGATATTGTTTTCAAGGAATAGCTCCTAATAATTTCTTTTCTGCTAATTCATTTTTATGTTTATTGCTTCGCGCAAAACAGTCAAGTATAAGTTTTTCCTATTATATTTAATCTTAATATTTTATTTTCCTTTTAATTGAACCGAATAAGGTTTCAAAGGTTACACGAAGAACGTGATTACATAACATTTATCAAAGGCTCACGATAAAAACTGAAGAATTATAAAGCTCTTACTGAACTTGGAAATTGTTTTATTGTAATTGGCAGGGCTGTTGTAAGCAGTTACGTTTGAAGCATAAATGCCCGCTCGAAAATACCTGTTTGTTAAAATCTTATTGATTTCCTTAAAGTATTAATTTGGTTGTAATTATTTTGTTGTTTGCTTTGTAATTATTTTGTTGGTATTCAGAAAGATATTATCATCGGGTGACCTGCTGCTTTGTTTTTTTCGCGGAGAAAACTAAATTATTCAGCTGGACGGTTATGTTGATCTTACTGGTCTTACGACACGACATACTCTCAGGAAAGATGACGACAATCGAACATCACGTATATTGTATGAGTACCAATTATTATGCAGATTTTATACCGTCATAGCGATGAAGGAAAACTTACATACCCAAGAATTCTCCATCAAAATTTCGAAGATATGTGAAGCCTGCCCGCACTAGGCCAGCGTGATAGACTTCAGCCTAAACCCTCTCAGCAGTAGAAGAGGCCCGTGCCTACAGGGCTGCTATTATTGTATGCCGTCATAATAAGTTAAACTCCTCGGTGGCCCGCATATGGTCCTTCTGAATTTAAAGGCGAGGATTAACCTACCTGCCCTGCTGAATATTATTACTTACAATTGTTTGGTCCAGTCGGTGGATTGCATAACTTGTGAGATTCCGTGTGTCCAGGAATGTTGTCCGACCTCCACAGCACTCTCACGATTTGGCAGTACGCTATCATCATTAGAAGTAGGGGAAACCTGGTAAACAATATTTATAATAATGTAGACTCGTTAACGGATTCTTGGAATGTGGGTAAATTTGAAATGACTTATCTTTCCTTTTATATAGATTCAGAATAATTATGAGACGAGTAATTTTTTGAATTACATTAATTGACAGTAAATTCTTGTTAAGGTCGCAGGGACACGCTGGATGCAGGCCTCTTTTAACAGGTCCGTCTGAAAATATTTAGGGGAGGCCTATGTTCAGCATTGGATTTTATGATGAGGATGATGTTTTCAGCAGCGACATTACATGTAATTTTATGCATAGTATGGTTGGCACTCACTTGGGGTGGCCTACGTTCAGCAGAAGACAGAGATAGGCAGATTGATTATGCTCAGTAATTACACTGGCTACAATGTCCTACAAACTGTAACTCAACAGTATATGCACACTGCAGTATGGTGGCAGATATATCTACATGGCGGTGACATCAGGCGGATACTCGCACATGAGAGACCTAACATTAAGGAGCCGTTCTTGAATCCGTGGACAGGTAAAGTTAGCAATCTTATTACATTGGATGAGCTCCAGTGTAACAAGACCCTTAACTTTTCTGGGCCACGGATGAAATATTACAAAACAAACGAAAGACAGGCCTATGTCCAGCAGTGTACTTTAACGGGCTGATGATGATGATAATGATGATACGAAAGACCTACAATAGTATAAATTGAACCAAGAGTTTGGTACTCAAAGCATACGAAAAACTTTCCACTCAGATATAGATTTAAGAGTCTTGTACTTACGTGTACAAAAACACCGCCTTGATGATGTTCCACTTGAGCTCGCTCTCATCCGACCAGGTGGAGGCGCACTGCATGAAGTACTGCACGTTGAAACGCAGCTGCATCTTCCTCTGTACTTGCAGCACCACAAACTCAGGTACGTCTGTCAGGGGCAGTTCAATTAACTTGGCATTATTTTATACTTGCACAGAAACGGGACCCCACTTCACTAAGTGAGGTCAAGGTATGGTGTTGACTAATGATAGATTCCGTTGTCAGTTAACACAATTATGTCGCCTATTTGAAATCGGATAAATTATCGTTGTGTACGATTCTCGCTATCCAGGTTATGCAGTCGATGAGTTGGTGTGACTGCCTCGGTGGCGTAGTTGTATTATGGTACGACCGCAATGCTGAGGTCTCGGGTTCGATTCCCGGGTCGGGCAAAGTGATATCGGATTTTTCTATTCAGTATCAGCCCGGAGTCTGGAATTTGTACCCGATATGGCGATAGGCTCGCCCCCTATCACATCATTGGACGGAATACGCACAGCGAAAAGTGGGTGCAGTAGTTGCGCCTCTGCCTACCCCTTCGGGGATAAAAGGCGTGAGTATGCGTTTCTTCTTTCGAAATGCTCTCGATCTTGGCTTACAGGTTGTAATGGTGGGTATGAGGGTCGAATAGTCTCTATTACCCTCATCTGTAGTAGAGACACTTTACCGTCTTGGTACAACAAAATGGTTTGGATCTTTCCCACTTAAGGTTACTTACTGAATAACAAAGACAGCAGCCATATGATGAGTATGGCAGTCTTGGCGCGGCTGGTCGTTGACTTGAACTTGAGCGGGAAGCAGATCGCGTACCAGCGGTCAACCGAGATGAACGTCAGCGTGAGCACCGACACCGTCACCGACACGGACTGGAAAGAGAAGTTAGTTAACCGACTCCTTAAAAAAAGTATATGAGATGGGGGTCATTTGGTGCTAAGGGATTATTGTAAATTGTGGTAGATAAGATATTGTTTGTTGGTTTTGTCGATAATATTAATATTTTCGATGTTGGAAATAATTGTAGTTTCATATAAAACTAACTTTGCAAAAAAGAAGTCACTTTGAGAAGATACAAGGTTCGGTACGATCTCTACACTGCCGATGAGCTGAAGAAAATAAACATAATCTACGGTAAATATCCTTTGGAAAATTTAAGTCAGATTTTAGTAGATAACTGAATGGTAACCAACTTAAAATTAGTAATAAACTTGCTGAGCTCTACACTGCCTACAACGCAAAGGAAATAAAGCTACTCTACGATAACTATGAAAATTCGCTTAAACAAACCCAATACAATTCACAAACAACTTGAATTATCTTGGGTTATTTTCGTACTTTGCTCTTGCGTGGCATAAAAAATAATTGGAGGGGCTCTTTATTATAGCCTAGAAAGTGGCGAAAGGCCTACATTTGATCTCGTAAAATTAGCGGGCAGTTCCCATTCTGACTGAGTTCACAAAGTTTTATTTGCGTAAGTATTTCGTTTTTTAGAGGAAAATTATGGTGAGGCACGTAGCCCAGGCGTCGTATAAAAGCATAGAACTTTGCTTTGCTAGAGGCTCCGGCTATGTGTAATTTTTCACAGTATACTTTTACTACGGTGCATTTATTAAGAGTTTTAAAGAGCAGCTTGGAACTAAGGGCCTGTTTTCAAATCAAATCAAATCAAATTCTTTATTTGTAAGCATAGGTAGTTTACAGGTGTTATTGAATACGTACATAATATTTTGTTGACTATGCTTTGCCGTTGCGTCAGCATACAAATATATTAGTTTTATGTTGACTATTACATCACATAAAGCTATTTGTTTTTTATTACTTGGCTAAACTAAACTACATAAAAAATTTAATAATGAGAATAAAAACGAACTTAAATTCTTTTCTTAATAATAAATAACAAAACACACGAATTGATAACCTCCTCCTTTTGGAAGTCGGTTAAAAATTGAGATCATTCATAGGCTCCTATCATTTAAATACTCTATAACAGAATAATAACATTTATTTTTAAGTAAATTGAAAAATCTTGTTTTTATTTGTACTACATTAAGCGATTTTATTGAATTTGGTATTTTGTTAAATATTTTTGGTGCCAAACAGAATAGGCTTTCATGCTTTAATTTGGTGTTTGATGGTATAATGCACAGTTTTTGGTTATTGCGTAATGTTCGGTGGGATACTTCATTAAATAAGTACGTATAAATAAATACGTATTCGTTTTGACAAATACAGCCACTTCAAAAATGTATAAACATGGAAATGTTAATACATAATTGTAATGATATGAAGTGTGGTTTACAACTTTCTGATGTTTTAATCTTGACCATAGCTCGAATACAACGCTTTTGCGCCTTAAAGACCCTATCCCTGTCTACGGAGTTCCCCCAGAAAATAATGCCATAGCGAAACGTCGACGCCACGAACCCGTGATACGCTACTACGATAGCCTTCATATGAACTATTTTAGACAACCTATACAGGGCGTAGGAATATTTACTTACCCTTTTGCAAACATTGTCAACGTGTGTTTTCCATGACATATCCCTATCTAAGTGTAAGCCCAAGAATTTGGTTGGAGTTGTTTCTTTAACAATATTACTTTTAAAATTAACAACACAACCAGGTGACTTTATTCGCTGGGAAAAGAACATGACTTTAGTTTTGTCTACGTTAATTAAAAGATTGTTATCTGTAAGCCATTCAATAATTGTGCTTAGTGCATTATTTATGTCGTTTTCAAAGGCAGAAGGGTTATTGCAATGAATTAAAACCGTACTATCGTCTGCGAATAACACCATCTGATGACTTATATGCCTGGGGAGATCATTTATATACAGTAGGAATAGTAAAGGACCTAATACGCTTTCTTGTGGAACACCGAATTTAATTTTGCGGCCTTTAGATCTAATTTTAATTTCCTTGGCTGATTTAGGAGAAACATGTGTTATTTCGGTATACTGAATTCGGTCATTCAAATAAGATTGTATTAATTGTGAAATGTTTCATAGGTTTCTGTATTATGTTTGTGTGATGGCTTGTGACAAATGATGAGACAGACGTATCTTGACAAATATATATTTATTGTAATTAGACAATACATAACCATGCAGATGCCACGGGACGCGGGAAGTGGAAGTGAAGTAGTGAAGTGACCGGAATAGGAATCACAAGACATAGTGATGTGACTTTAGTAATACAGCTTACAGACTATACATAACTATGGTTACATAGTGAAAGTTACACATTACATGAAACTGTTAAGTATCAAGTACATTTTATTTATCAGTTATCATATTAAACGCTCATGAAGATAGTACTCATTTGATTACCATAAATACAAAAATCACTAAGTTATGCTCCCCAATACAATGTATTCTGGAGCATAGCTTAGAATGTGACTTTTGCATTTGGCCGCATTATTTTATATCACGTGTAGCATTTACTGTGAAACTGGCCCGTAGACTATTTCTGTGCTAAATTAATTTATTCAGCAGTTCATTTTGCTAACAAACATCGTACCTACGGAAATAATAAAATAAGTTTTATAAAATTCTACCCATTACTTCCTATCGATATTAAATACGTAAGGAGCGATTTGGTCGTAACGTTCGACAAAGCTCCTTAAAAAAAATATTGTCAAGGTGATTAGAAAATTAGAAGTTAACGTATAACGGCTAATGTGAAAAAATGGTTTTGGATATTTGGCAGTTTTGGCACACATTGACCATAATCTCAATCACATGACTGGTGGTAGGTCTCTCATATGTAAGAGTCCGTCTGGGTGGGTACCACCGCAATGTCTATTTCTACCGCCAAGCAGCAGTGTGCATGCACTGTTGTGTTTCGGTTTGAAGGACATTGTAGCCAGTGTAACTACTGGACATAATGAGACTTAACATCTTATGTCTCAGGATGACGAGCGCAGTGGAATGCCACACAGTACTTTGCAACTCAAGGTGCCTTATAGTGTTACTACTGTTTATGGGCGGTCGTATCGCTTACCATCAGGCGAACGGCATGCTTGTCTCGTCATTTAATGCTATAAAAAAAAAAAACTTTGACTAACATAAATAATTTGACTTTTCTTTTGGGAAAGGTATTTCACGTGGACTAAGCCGCAAGCAGCAGTACAGTCAGCCACATAAGTAGTTGAAAAAGTTCAAAACTAAAAATCGCCTATTCACGTTTTTAGTGAATACCAACCATATTTTTTCAATAATTTTACAAAAAAAGTGTGTGTGTACTTATGTATACGCGTTAGAAGTTATACTTCTTTGGCGTAACAAGATAAAAATCTTTTTAAATAACGCGCCATAAGAAGTATTTTTTTTATCGCGGCGAAAAACGCGTTATCGCTACCACCACTGGGGGGTGAGCGGTTATGTTGGTTTCACACAGTCTTACGGCCCAATGGTGACACTCAGGAGTATAGCTTCATCCGAGCGAGCATTGGGCCGAGTCCCTAGCACTATGTACACCCTACACCGGCACACCAACCAAAACCTGCGGTGGCCTTCTTCGGCGCCTACGGGACGGCCCCGGCGTATCTTGTTGCACGATTTAACTTTAATATCTTTCGCCTTATTCTACGTTCAAAATTCAAAACTAAAATGTTGACTATAGCTAACTTCAGGGTGTCGGTTTATCTACGTTTAAAATTCAAAACTAAAATGTTGACTATAGCTAACTTCAGGGTGTCGGTTTTTCGTGATGGTGTGCGCGCGCATCGTCAAAATTTACTCTCATCATTTTTCCCTACCGCGCCAAAAGAAGTATAACTTCAAAAATGTTTCAATAAAACTGAAGGTGCTTTGAATTCGCTGAGCCACTTTTGTGGCTGACTGTACATAATAATAGTACGTCATTGGAGTTGATAAGCCGCCATCGACAAGCGATTGAGAGCGGATGGTGCTCGCTCCAGTAACTTTAATAGCTAATAACTGTCGTTTGTAGTTGAAATATTAATTTACTGCACGAGCTAAAGGCATCTTACCTCATACTGTGGCCGTACCTAAGATGTTATTCTACAAGTGTTCACGCCAAAAGAATCCTACTAATATTATAAACGCGAAAGTTTGTAAGAATGTATGGATGTTTGTTTGTTACTCTTTCACGCAAAAACTACTGAACGGATTTAGATGAAATTTGGCACACGGGTAGATCATGTCCTGGATTAACACATATGCTACTTTTTATCCCGGGAAAATATAAAGCGGGACCTTTATCCCGGAACAACTTTTTAACGCGAGCGCGGTAGGAAAATATTTATGGGAATGACGTAGCCTTACGATAGACTTGACTGGCCCCGAGGGAGGTCAAGGTCCAATTGGCCTCCATCCGCAACGCCGCCGTGGAGGAGTGGCATACCAGGCTGGAGAGCCCGAATGCGGGCTTGAGGACCGTCGCGGCAGTGCGACCTGTCTTCTTAAGCTGGCTTGACAGGCGCCACGGTGCGCCGACATTCCGTCTGACACAGGTACTGACGGGCCACGGGTGTTTCGGCTCGTTTCTGTGTCGGATCGGAAAAGAAGAGTCCGCCGTGTGCCACCACTGTGGCAACGGCCGCGAGGACACGGTCCAACACACTCTCGAGGAGTGCCCAGCTTGGGATCTACAACGCAGCGCTCTTAGAGCAGTCGTCGGAGGAGATCTCTCGCTGCCGGCCGTGGTGTCTGCCATGGTTGGCGGCTGGAGGTCTTGGCGAGCGATGGTCTCCTTCTGCGAGTGCATCATCTCGCGGAAGGAGAGCGCCGGGCGGGATCGTGAGCAGAACGATCCCGCCCGTAGCCAGAGGAGACGTAGGAGGCGCCGGGTGGACGACTGACCGGCGCCTCGTGCCCTGTGGTCCGGGGGCATTTAGAGAGTTCCGCCACGGCATCCCCTGCCTGTCGTAAGAGGCGACTAAATGGGGCTTCAAGAGAGTCGCGGGGCGAGCAGCGGGGGGCTGCTCAGTCCAATTTAAGCGACTCCGAGGTGGACGACAATGCGGGTGGTCGGTCTCCCGTTGTCGTAGACGCCAAAGGCGTCCTTTAGAGTTCGGGGGCATCTTAGCCCCCTTGTATAGAGAAGAGCCGCAACGGCACCGCGCAGGGACGGTCCCGTGCAGCTATCTTAGTGCAACAAGATACCCCGGGGCCGTCTCGTATGCGCCGAAGAAGGCCACCGCGGGTTTTGGTTGGTATGCCGGTGTAGGGTGTACATAGTGTTAGGGACTCGGTCCAAAGCTCGCTCGGATGATGCTATACTCCCGAGTGTCGACATTGGGCCGTAAGACTGTGCGAAACCAACATAACCGTTCCACTCACCCCCAGTGGTGGTAGCGATAACGCGTTTTTACCCCGCGAAAAAAAAAAAAAAAAAAAAAAAAAAAAAAAAAAAAAAAACAAGACTTGCCGATAAGATATGTCATTCGCATACATTATTTTCTATTCTATTGGCGTTAACACTTGGAGAAAAACATCATGCCTACGGCCCCAGCCACTAACGCATTGAAAACTCTTTTAATTGATTCTCTTTTAATTCGGTTTAAAGGGCATTGTAGCCAGTACTACAGGACATAGTGAGACTTAACATCTTATGTCTCAGGATGACGAGCGCAGTGGAATGCCACACAGTACTTTGTAACTCAAGGTGCTGGATGGTGTTGATGATTGTGATTGATTGATTGTGATGATTGTGATGATGAAGTCCACTGCTGAACAAAGGCCTCCTATAAAGATTTTAGTACCTATTAAATAGCAATCAATTTATTTTTATTTAATACGAAAAAGGATCTCTTGTTTCTTCAAACCACCCTTAAATAAATATTTCTTAGATATCCATATCCGAAGTGAACAACTTCACGAATCTTTGGAATGTAATCTTATATATAAAATTCTCGTGTCACAATGTTCGTTCCCATACTCCTCCGAAACGGCTGAACCGATTTTGATGAAATTTTATATTCACACTTGGTAGGTCTGAGAATAGGTTGTTATCTATTTTTCATCCCCCTAAGTGATATGATAGTGGGGTTGTTCACCCTTATCATTTTTTTAAAAATTTTTGGACAAAAAATTTTGTTTTTATTTTTCTATAATGTGGCATTAAAAAATACATAAAACCCTAAATTTTCAACCCTCTACGATCAACCCCTATTTTTTAATAGCCAATTTAGTAATTTAATAACTTTTCGATTTCGATGAAATTTGGCACACGGGTAGATTATGTATACTTTTTATACCGGGAAAATATAAAGCGGGACTTTTATACCGGGAAAACTCATTCACGCGGGCGGAGCCGCGGGCAAAAGCTGGTTGATTTATAATTCTCTATTCTTACTTGCTGACTCCACAAATTCCTTTGAACCCGACGTCGTTCGCGATTAACGCGAGTTGCCAACGTGAAAAATTCTCCCCGCCGCTGACGAGCGTGAAATCTCAGGGTTAAATTGAATGGCAAATACGCGCCGTCCGGTGTTGCCAGATCGAGATTTTTTGCGGTCTTATTTATCCAATTTATTGGTAATGTTTGTCGACGCACTTGAGGTTGGTTTTCAAATTTATTTCTGTTAGCATAGCGTTTTTATAAGAGACTTAACGAGGGGTATTCATCATTTGCTTGTAAACTTTGAAGTTAATTGTAATTATTTGTATGACTTGTTATACTGTCCACGAAATGATGTAGTAGAAGCGGTTTTGTGTTATCCATTTTAAATTGACCTTTGTAAGTACATACACACACACTAATGCACCGACTTTCGCCGTGTGTGTTCCGGTCCATGATGTGATAGTGGGCGAGCCTATCTCCGTATCGAGCCTTTGTTAGATAGCATGTCAATACCAGAGAGTTTACACTGTAGCCTGGCTTTTTTTGTCAGTGTAGTTAGAGGTGTGTGTCCTAGGCTTTTGAACCACTTCTTTTTTTTAGTGGAATGCCACACAGTACTTTGTAACTCAAGGTGCTGGATGGTGTTGCTACTGTTTATGGGTGGTCGTACCGCTGACCACCAGGCGAACGGCATGCGCGTCATGTCATTCAATACAATAAAAAAAAACCTGCACACATTCCTCTCGGCAGTCTCTTCCACTCCCAACTAGGCTATCTCCGCTTCACTTTTTATAAAAATTAAACGGACGAAAATACCTTAGACTCTACCGCGAACATGAGAGGAAGGTGACCACTCAGCACGATGCTGTGCTTCGGCGCAGGCCGCGCCATAATTTAGATTTTAAGACAGTTAGATAATCCTGAATACAATCTTTTATTTACCATTTATTTGGTCCCGTTATATTTTATTCAACGATATCCGTGACGATATCGTTTACTCAGACTTCGTGACACAGGCTCCTAGTTTTATAATTATGCCTATTAATTATCATAGCTTACATTTTCATTAAACCTGAACAACTGTACTTGTATTAGTATAAATTAAGTACTTCCACTAAATACTTTTATAAATAGAAGGCGGTTAAATAAGTTTAATGAAAAGTGAAAATTATGCGCGGTAACCGTTAATTAGGGGCAAATGAACGAATAAAAACCCTTATAAATATTTAGTTGTGAATGCTAATTTGTCCCAAAATGTTAGTCCAATCTTTATTCGCCTTATTTGAATTACAAATCACTTGAATAATTATAGGCATGATTTGAACGAGGCCGTACATATTTTTTAAATGCCGTAATTTGTGATAAATGTTACACGTGTATAAATTAGTTTTTTTGGGAAATATACCTAGTTTTTATGGCATTAAAATGTTTTTAATCTGTTTATCTATAATAAACGTTTTTAAACCAGCCAAATCACTTTATGAGGGTAAAATGTAAAATTGAAGTTAATTGACACCGCACAGATTTTTTAGTATCTATGTAGGTACATCTCGATGGGTAAAAGCCTATTTAATTTTTACCTAAAAATTTTAATTTTTTTTTTATGGCATTGAATGACGAGACGAGCATGCCGTTAGCCTGATGGTAAGTGATACGACCACCCATAAACAGTAGCAACACCATCCAGCACCTTGAGTTACAAAGTACTGTGTGGCATTCCACTGCGTTCGTCAACCTGAGACATAACATGTCAAGTCTCATTATGTCCAGTAGTTACACTGGCTACAATGTCCTTCAAACCAAAACACAACAGTGCATGCACACTGCTGCTTGGCGGTAGAAATAGACATTGCGGTGGTAAGTACCCACCCAAACGGACTCTTACATATTATGAGAGACTTACCACCAGTAAAAAAATCTCAGAATATTTTGCATATTTACAATATGGTATACAGTTCACAGTCTGATATTACTGTTATTTGACAACTATCACTTCTACCAAATTTTAAAGCTTAATAACTTATTATTAAATGGGCACACCAATTTTGAAAATTCTTTTTCCGTTGGGTTTTGGATGGCATACATTTTTCATAAAAGTATTTAAAAAAATTAGTCACCTACCTTATTCAAAATAGCAAAATATCATACGTCTTGATTTTTTTGTTAATCTACAAATTTTTCTGCGTTGTATTCTCAAAAACTGCCTCGGTGGCGTAGTTGTATAATGTATTACGGTACGACTGCGATGCTGTGATCCCGGGTCCGATTCCCGCGTCGGGCAAACTGATATTGGGTTTTTCTACTCAGTATCAGCCCGGAGTCTGAAATTTGTGCCCGATATGGCGATAGGCTCGCCCTCTATCCATCATGGGACAGAATACGCACGGCGAAAAGTGCGTGCACTAGTTGCGCCTCTGCGTACCCTTTCGGGAATAAAGTGCGTGAGTGTCTGTGTGTGTATTCTCAAAAATTGCACATAGAGAAAAATATTAATTTCAATTATTAATAATATTGAATTATATCCAACTTTGTATCTGGTAACCCCGAACACATGATGCGACATAAACGTTTATTCATATTTATAAAATTCAATTCTCTACCAAATATCGTAAAAAGTAACGTTATTTTTTCGCTATCGTGATTCGTGCGATAAAACTTTCATAAATCAATTTTACTTCGAAAAGGCGACGCAATTTGCTTAGACCAGTATAAAATGAACGTTCACATAGGTTTAATCGAATTTTTTTTTTCAGCTTTTTGTACAGCTATGGTAATGTACTTTTATTGAGGGTTTTTCTTTAAATGTCATTAGTGGCCGTAAGTTTTTGCCTATTTTTAGCGCCAATCGACCTTCGCTATTTTATCCTAAGCTAAGGTGATGTATATAAAAAAGCATAAACTAAATGTCTATTAGTCAGTTCCAGAAGTAGAAAAAAGCTACCTACTTAACGATATTATGTTTATTTTTTGGTGTAAGCCTATAGTTTTGTTATTCCATGATAACGATTTAAGTAACAGATACCATAAAAGATTGCCTCGGTGAAGTATTGCATGCGTAGGTACAACTTCCGAGGCTTCGGGTTCGGATATTTCGGTATAATCGCATCGCTAGAACTTTACGATCGTTAACTTTTGAGACTATCATCCAGGTACGTTTGACAAATGGAAAAAAATATAGAGCACATAGTCCTGTGTCGTAGAATGAACTATCACTGGACAAATTGCTTTAAGCTATATTATTTCACATACACACACAGAGATATATATAACCACACATACACCTTTTATCCCCAAAGGGATAGGCAGACGCGCAAATAGTGCACCCACTTTTCTCCGTTCATATATCGTCCCAAGATGTGATAGGGGGCAAGCCTGACACAAATTCCGGACTCTGAGCTGACATTCAGTAGAATAACCCAATATAACTTTCCTGGCCCGAGAATCAAACCCGAGACCTCAGCACTGCATTCGTACCTTAATACAACTACGCCACCGAGGCATACATTATTTCAAGTATTGCAATAAACGCTTCGTTTGGTTTCTAAAAACCATTTTCAGTTAATTACTCTTCTTCAGACAAAACCGCAGTTGCACTGGCAAGTACTGAAAATGGACATCAAAGGTGACCTTTTGAATTCATTTGGAAGTTTTGTGGTCAAGTTATTGATTGAAAGCATACCTATTGGCAACCAATTTCTTAAGCGAGGTTTACGTTCGCAAGAAAGTTAGCAGATGTCAACTTCCACAAGCAATTTTTATTTGCAAATTTTGAAGATTGCTGAACTTGCGGCAAGTCTCATATGTACACCACTATTGAAATATTGCCGAGAGTGTAAAACCTTCTGGAAGTACTTGCGTAATACAGCAGCAAGAACTTGCTAGTCGAAACATAATGGCATTTACTTTAGTAAATGCCATAAGAGTTATCGCCATATCGGGCACAAATTCCAGATGAAATTTGTTACGGAGATAGTTTGAGACCTTGAGAAGGACGTAAGCTACTTTGTATCACGGAAAACCTCTTTCATGGGGGAAGCCGCGAACAAAAGCAAGTAATATTATATTTCAAGGCTATTATTAGATTGTCCACTATCTTATTGAATGTTGTGTCTAGCATTTGATCCGTGGGATGCATCTGTTGACAAGAGATTTTATACAATCTTGTTACTAGTTATTTATAACTCTTTTGTTGGCATTGTCATTATTTTAATTATACACCGTCACTTTATATCTTTAATGGACCAGGTAGAGCCTCAAAACAATAACAAGCAGGGTAGAGTGCATTGCATATATTCTTCGAGATTCGTTCTGTAACGTTCTGAGTCTTTTAATAGGTTGCATTAGGGTAATACCGAGTCACGGGGTAATCTCGTTTCAACATTAGTGATAAACTGTAGTAAACTGTAAAGGTGGACAGACAACTTGATAAAGGTCGCAGGAACACGTTGGATACAGGCCGCTTTTGACAGGTCCGTCCGGAAATCTTTAGGGAAGGTCTATGTTCAGCAGTGGACATTTTTGGCTGATGATGAGAAACTGTAGCTAAAACTGCGATAAACAATAGAGGTACATTAAGACAGTATTCAGCGTCCGTATTGGAAATTCCGGTGTTACTCCAGGGCATCCAACCGTATTTGCCGACGTTTTTACCGAATTGAGAATTGAAGGATTCTCGTGGTTTATTAGTCAAGGTCATTGCCAATAGGCGTATCAGGCTAAATACTCTGCCCAACGTTATAGTGGATCGGACACCAACTTTCTCGGGCGGTCTAACGGCCTGGCCACAGCCACGCGCGATGCGAATTGCGACGCGAATGGCGACGCGACGGGCGTCGCGATGAGCGATGGTATGCCACAGCTCGATTAGCCGCGACCGCGGCTTGCTTTTATAAAAAAAAAATACATTTTAGTTATTTTTCGAGTTATTTTCAGCAAGTCCTTTCATTTGATACCCATATTATGGACGTGCACAAAAAATAACTAGTCCATCATCTTGGGCCGTCCGCCATTTTGGATTCAGAATGACGTCACTTAGCTAACAATGCATTGTCAGCCAAACTAAACGTGTATGCAAAATTTCAATACAATCGATTGAGGGTAACTGCTTCAAAATTCACTTGCAAGATTCTACCCGAACAAACATAGTTACATACATACATATATTGCAAGTAAAATAAAAGCTTTTAAAAAAGGCCGCTATCAAAAGTGGCAAAGTATTGCCTTGAAACAAGTGCGCTTTGTTCAAAATATAATTGAGTCAAGATTAGGTGTACGTCTAGTTAACCAAAAAAGAGACTACTACCAGGAAATACTTGTTTTATTTCGTCTCATATAATTTTTATAACGTTCCTGAATTTAATTTGCGTATGTTTAACAGGTCTGCTTAGTATTTCACTTATAAAATGTTCAATATCCATTATGAATTTACCGCGGTCGCGCGATTAAAACAAAATATTTTGTTTCGGTCGCGCGATGCCGAGTGCGCCGCTCTGAGCTGTGGCCACCCCGGTACTCGCTAGTACATTTGTTTCATTCGCTCGCCGCGCCGCCCGTCGCAGGCGCGATTCGCTCGACTCTCGCCGCGTCGCACGTCGCGCCGTAATTCGCGTCGCCGGTAGCTGTGCCCTACTTCATACAGTTCCCTACATTTGTTTTCGCCGCGCGTCGCTCGTCGCGCCGCAATTCGCGTCGCAATTCGCATCGCGCGTGGCTGTGGCCAGGCTGTAACGCTTTTTTGTACGAACGGCGAGTTTAAAATGCCTACCCTGCCCTCTACTGGACGACAGATATAATATAATTTTCCAAAACAAAAAAGCCAATAGCTACACATCCTTTGGCAGGTTAACATACTCGTTTATTTTTCAGCGTTCTTTCACAATACAATATTTTTAATCCATTAATTCTCATCGTCCTGTTTTTAAAGCTCTTTTTATTCTGATTAAGGCCTAAACCCTCTCATCAGTAAAGGAGGTCCGTGCTCAGCAGTTAACAGTAAATACAGGGCTGATATTATTGTATTATTGTTTCGAGTATTTAAAAAAATAAGGACTTTTTCACTTAGTTCTTCATTACACAATAAGATGGTTAGCTATTCAAAGATCTACAAAATTAACATTACAATCAGTCAATAAAACTCGTCAAAACGGAAATCAAAACGTAGGCCCAAATCACAAAAAAATGCCATTTAAAATCCAATTATATTCCTTTTGAAATAAAATTCTCGTTTCTCAGAAGCAATTTGCCGGGGTAAGGCAAATTAATTGCAAGCTGAATCTGATTGACTAGGGATGGAATTGCTAAAACAACCCTCGCTGGGAAGCCTTTAATTGAACTGGTGAGGTTTGAAATGGCCTAAGTCATAAATTATTGTTTTAGCGTCAATCCGACTGGTGTAAATATTTTTACGATGAATTAAGTAACTTCCTCCTTTTTCGAAGGGGATTAACATAAAGGGTCGCTTACTAATGAAATATTGTTTTGGCTTAGTATTTATGTGTTACAATAAATATATAATTAAACCATACATAAGAAAATGACCTATCGGAAAAGACGACGCGAATATCCAGAATATCTGTTTCTTGTCTCATGTACATACTCATACTGTAGATTTTCTAGACGCACAAAAGCAGCACCATAGCCTTATTTCTTTCTCATTTTTATCCGACTTCACTTGAAGTTATATGTAATATGTTATGCTGTTGGTGTACCTAAATATATAAATAAATAAGTTGGATAGAAACTGAATCCATAGTTTGGCTAAGGTTCTAACTTAAATATCACAAGGTAAGTCTTCCAAGGCGATAGCCTAGTAAAGCGGCGATAGCCGAGTTGGGAGTAGAACGGACTGCCGAGAAAAATGTCCGCAGGTCCAAAACCCAAGGGCACGCACCTCTGACTTTCTACAAAGTTATGTGTGTATTCTTTGTGAATTATCGCTCACTATAACGGTGAAGGAAAACATCGTGAGGAAACCTGCATATCTGAGAAGTTCTCTATAGGAATTTCGAAGGTATGTGAAGTCTTACCAACCCGCACTAGACCAGCGTGGTAGATTAAGGCCTAAACCCTCTCAGTGGTAGAGGAGGCCCGTGCTTAGCAGTGGGCAGTATATAATACAGGGCTGGTATGGTATGGTATGGGGCAAAAAGTTTTCGAGTGGAGACCACGTACTGGCAAGCGCAGCGTCGGCCGTCGACCTGCAAGGTGGACGGACGACTTGATAAAGGTCGAAGGAACACGCTGGATGCGGGCTGCTTTTGACAGGTCCGTTTGGAAATCTTTGGGGGAGGCCTATGTTCAGCAGTGGACGTCATGTGGCTGATGATGATGATGGTATATAGTATGTCTTTCAAATTTTCCCGGGATAAAAAGTAGCCTATGGTACTCAGGAGTAATTAGCTTCCTATTACGGAAAGAATTTTCCAAATAGGTCCAGTAGTTTTTGAGTTTATCCTTTACTAACAAACAAACAAATCTGTCCTATTTATAATATAAGCATAGATAATTATGGAGTACCACAGAATAACACAAACAGAACCGCAAAAATCAGCTTTTATTAAAATGGTACTTATACAACATTGACTTTCGCGTCCGGAATTAAACTCTGTATAAATGAAAATTCTAGAATACGTTTCCTTTTTCATTATTTTTGCAAAAATAAATAACGGTCTCAAACATTTTCCTTTGATGATACTGTTTATGTTTTTACCGATCAAAGTGGTGATTAAATGAAAATATTGAGGTGGTATTGCTGTGCATTCTAGACTATTGTAAGTTGAGCTCTATGATAAACATTGGTGCGTACTGTGTAGAGTTCAAGTAAAATATTATTATTTTCAAGTAAATTGAAAATAATAATATAAATCGATAGGCTCGCCCCCTATCACATCATGGGACGGAATACGCTTGGCGAAAAGTGGGTGCACTATTTGGGCCTCTGCCTACCCCTTCGGGGATAAAAGGCGTGAGCATGCGTTCAAATAAATTGTAATAAATAAGCCGTATTACATTAATTTCAGAGACGAATATAGTATTTCCGTTATGCACGATCTAGTTATTACTTGAATCGTGAACATACCTACATAAAAACATGAACTGAATTGGATTTATATTTAAAGTAGGCAATTATTTTTAAGCATGAATTTCTTTTTTAGTAGAAGGCCGATAACCTGGGCACTTAGTTCTAAAACAATGCTAAGAGAATCGTTACCTTAACAAATTAAGGAAAAGAACGATAATCAAAAGGATATATTTTTGAATTTCCCTTCCTTGTCCAAAATCCAAAATACGAACTACTTATCCAACATTGATTTCGAAAAAAAAACACTTACCTGAAAATACAACACGATCCTGCACATAGCAGTGCCGAAGAACCAGGTCTCAGTAACATCCCATAACACCGTAGGGGGTAGGCAAATCAGTATCACCATAAAATCCGCCACAGCAAGATTTACGATGAAGTAATTCGTCACGGTCCTCATTGAATGATTTCTATAGACAGCTATGCAGACCAAGGCATTTCCTATGAGTCCAATAACGAAGACAATAGCATGCGTTGCTATCAGCACCCATTCATAAGGTTGAGGAAAGATGTAGTCATTAAGCATTGCCATATATTCTTCCTTAGTCATATTACAAAATTCCATGTCACCCACACATTCCTCTGTAATGTTCTCATATTCAAATCTGCTAAGTTCGATAGCAGTTATATTTTCTTTCTCTGTTGAGTTGTAATCTACGATGGTCGTGTTGTCGATAGATCGTTTACTCCTTATGTTTGGCTGGTAATCATGCCTGGAGCTCAGGCAGAAGCTGCAAAGGAGGATCATAGCGATGGTCAGCAGTTGTTTAGACATCATGGTTATTTCATAGTTTTGATGATCATGTCTTGTTGTGGGATTTTTGCGTCATCTGTAACAAGGGAACTGAATTTTAATATTATTCATGTTTTGATAAAAAAAATTAAGTGATATAACTTTGTACAACTTGTGATCATTACAAAATAGCATTGGCTGCATTGTTATTTAAAGCTTGAAATTATTGGCAATTTTCGTGCCGCACGCGTGCCATTCAAAAGCCAAAATGCTGTCTCGTCTGGTCATGCCCAATGGTGGGGCAGTTCCCGGTTGCGTTGAAAGGAATTCTCGCCTAGCATAAACAATAATGACGTTTTGAATTCCTTACATAAACGTATTCCACTACTACTATCAGGTCTTCCTCAACTACTAAGAGGGGTTAGGCCTTAGTCCACCACGCTGGCTTAGTGCGGGTTGGAGACGTATTCATTTTTATATATTATGGAATGAAATAAAATTAAATCATTTATTCGAATCCATAAAATGGTAAACATTACTTACATTCATTATGAATATAGATAGAAGATACATAGATACATGAGATGTTACTACATATTGTAACCAACATTGCCTGCATCATTCAAACTGGAATACAACATGGCAATACACAAAACGGATAGTGTTATGTTTCCCTTTCATACAAGCTGTCAAAGCTTTCATACAATGTCATCAACAGTCTCCGCTAATGAGGCTCGATGAATACCAACTAATCTTCCACAAGCCTTAATTAAGCGACTATTCTAAACAAGGAGACCGTAGGATTATGTACTGTAAGTTTTAATTTGATGCAATTTGACCCTTATGGTTGTGATGATTTGTTGTTTTGTGTAATGTATAAATGTTGTTTTAAGAATATCTGCTTTTATATTAATTTTGTTTCTTTTGAACGATGCCTCGGTGTCGTAATTGTATTTCGCGGTACGACACTGCCCTGAGTTTGTTTGTGCCCGATATGGCGATAGGCACCCCCCGATCACATCATGGGACGGAACAAGATTAAAAGTGGGTGCACTAGTTATGCCAGTACCTATTTTGGGCATAAAGTATTGCGTGTTTCCACCACATACATGAAAATAGGTCGACGTATCGTGAACTGCCCTTCAGGAAAATACGCAGAGGTCAGTTGAAACGGTCGTTAACCTTTATTAGTATTGTAAACGTTAAGTACTGTATTGCTTACATAACATCACGCCTTTTGCAGTAGGCAGAGATGTATCACACTCACATTTCGCCAGCTATGTTCGCACGCAGGACGGTCCCGTGCCATCTTAGTGCAACAGGATACCTGGGGCCGTCTCGTATGCCCCAAAGAAGGCCACCGCGGGTTTTAGATGGTATGTAGGTCTGTATACTTATTGTTAGGGACTCGGCGTAATGCTCGCTCAGATGACGCTATACTCCCGAGTGTCGACATTGCGCCGTAATACCGGTGAAACCAACATAACCGTTGCACTCACCGCAGTGGTGGCAGCGGTAAAGCGTTTTTAACCGCATAAATAATATTATATTATTTTTACAACAGCAATTATTCCACCAAAGTAGGCATCATAATTACATTGTAAGCAACATGTTCATGTCCAAAAACTATTGGAAATATACGATAAATATTTTAGAATTACCACACATACTCACACCTTTTATTCCCGAAGAATAGGCTGAGGCGCAACTAGTGCACCCACTTTTCGCCGTGCGTATTCTGTCCCATGATGTGATAGAGTGCGAGCCTATCACAATATCGGGCACAAATTCCAGACTCCGGGCTGATATTAAGTAGAAAACCCAATATCACTGTCCGACTCGGGGATCGAACCCGAGTCTGCAGCAGTCGCATATTAATACAAATACGCAACCGCAGCAGCCAGAGGCAGAAAAAAAAAGTCCTTTTAGCAGAAAGTGTAACATATCCGTTATAATATTTCTGATAAAGAAAAAGTGTTGCTTAAGTTATAAAGCCTAGTAATTCCATAGGCTCCAATTATGAGTTCTTTGCTTTAAATGAGATGTCCGCTTTTTGTATGGTTGCTGGGCCTCGAAATTCAACCAGACTCAAATTTTATGGGTATTAAAGGGCCAAAAATATAGATCTTGGATCTATGAAAAAAATATTTAGAATTAACTTTTTTTAAAACGTTCATATTAAGTGTTGTTTTCAAGCAAAATAAAATTACATTAATCTCAACATCGGAGGACTTTAAAAGTATACGATTTATTGCAAAGGCCTAGTTAGAATTTGAGGCCCATTTTTGGACATGTCCTTTATCCATTCAAGTAAGTTGGTTTTATTTACCAATTTAATTTTGGCTAAATAGGTTAGAACTGTAGTAATATAAGGCTGCGTTTAAACCCATATTTCATTGCATATGCGGGGATGCCATAATTAAAAATAAAACTCATATTACTGGCTGAAAGCTTTAAATTCCAAGCTCCTATGTAGATTAAAAAGCTCTATGTTTTAATACGAAAGCTTTATTTTCCATGTTTATTAAAAATACCTTTTTATACTATACCTTTTACGCGCGGCTCCGCCCGCGTGGATAAGTTTTGTGGGATAAAAATTAGCCTATAGCACTCAGGAGTCATGTAGCTTCCTATTAGTGAAATAATTTTCAAAATCGGTCCAGTAGTTCCTGGGATTAGCGCGTTCAAACAAACAAACAAACTCTTTAGCTTTATATATTAGTATAGACTCAATGATGGGTATATTTTAAACTAGTTTCTTGTAATGTTTTCAACTTAGATACCTTGACATGGCTCGCTGGAACATAATTATATTATTCTAGTTTAGTTTGGAACTCAAATTGACATTTATTTGAATACGAAATGACAGTGACAGCAAAAGTTTCGAGCATTGATTTTCTATTTGTTTCATTATTTTTGACTAGGTGTAGCTTGCGGATCCGCCCGTGCTTTATATATTTTTCGGAATAAAAGTCCCATTATTAATATAATTTTATTAAAATGTTGTATTTTTCCTGCGAGGAGTCACGGCACGAAGGCCGGTCCTTTTGGAAGGCCTGCGTGGGGATATGGATCCAAAACGTGGAGGCCCCTTTAAGATACATTACTCTATTTGGGATGTGTACAATATGTGTGTGTGCGCAATTATTAATATGTGCGGGGGCTTCTCAGCCCCCCCCACAACTGGTCGCACTAGGCGGCACCGTGCAAGGGCGGTTGTGGACGACAACTTAGACATTTCCGTCAGAGGAAGCACGCAGCCGTCCCTAATGAGCCGAAGACGGCCACCGCGGTGTTTTAGTTGGTATGCCGTGCGTTGTACATAGGTTAGGGACTCGGCCCGGCGGTCGCCCGATGGTTACATCTCTCCGGGCGGCTCAACGCCGGGTCGTAAGGCACGGTGAACCCAATATAACCGCTCAGTCGCCCCCCTTGAAGGGTGGGCAGTAATGAGGCACTTTCTCCGCGAAAACAAAAAAAAGATGACGTCACGAGAAAGTATTGCGTCTTTCGATTTTCGAGGTTTAGCCTCTTCATTGGATTTGAAACACTTATAACTTGTTTTTGATCGTGGTTGCTGTGGTACATTTCAAATTAGGTTAACTATTGATAAACTTAATAAAAAATGTTTGAATAGCCTATTGCGAAAGAATCGTGGATGTCTCAGCTCTAGAGAAAAGGAGAGGGAATTTTTAGGTGTAGTGTTTAGTGTATGTTAAATTCCTTCAATTCGATTTTATTCCAATTTAACGGTGATGTGTGTGCATTAGCTTATATTACTAATCTGACTTTGTATATAAAAGACTTGGAAAAAAATATGTAAAGATTCAATGGACAAATGATGGCAAAAATGTAAGCCCGGAGTTTCTTTCTGCCTTTCTTCTTCGGGTAGTCATCGCTTAGGTAGCTAGTGAAAGGCTGATAGGTTAGTTAGGCTAGGGCCTGTAGTGTCCTCACTGGTGAGGATCGCGACGCGTTCCTCCCATATTTTTATAATAAAATGATTAAAGTCAAACAAGTGAAAATCTAAATAGCACACAAGCACTAGACATGCTTTAAAATTATTTTTTCCAGATCGATGGAGTCCGTTCATGCCGAAGACGTAATACGTAGGTATATCTACAGCAAGACTAACGTTTAATATAAAAATACATTTAGAAATAAACTAGGATTTCCAGACATATCTTAAGCAAGAGATTACCTCTTAAAAAAGAAATAAAATACAAAAAAATATTGTTTATCCCCTGCAGAAGTCACTATCTTGTAAACGTTTCACAAAACAAAATAAGGTTTATTTTAGAATACTTACAAACATTGTTTGGGTGAGAATACTATCTTCAGTTGGGTAAATTACATTCTTTTGCCTCAAATAAAAGTGTTTATATAAGAGAATACAGTAAATTAACACAGAAATGACACGTGGTCGTGCGTGTGTCACGGAATGAATGCTAAATGTGACCGCATTTTATTTACCCCCCTAGTTAGGAATAAGTTATATCCACGGAGGACAAAAGGTTATTTCAGAATCATAATAAAAAACGTCGTGTATAGTAAAAATTTTATATTGTGACGTTAATTTTTTGGAGTAACACCTCAGTCCGCTCCGTGACCACGAAGGCTGTAAAGTCTTCGAAAAGTCGTGTCTGGAGTAAAAATTAAACAATCGCGAAAAAATCCATAAAGTAGTTTTATTTCAAAGTTATATTAGTTTGGTGGTAAAAAAGTTTTTCCTATGTCCTGGATTAACATAGGCCTGTATATCAGCTTGGGTAAAAAAGTATTCTTTTTATGTCCTAGATTAATATATGCCACAATCTCTCTCTGAAAAATAGACAGACTTTAAGACTCACGGAGGACTTTTAAGACTCACGAAACGGTCTCTCATGCGGTCGTACTCTCGTGATTTATGTTACGGTATATGTGATGAAAATAATGGATACGCATACTCACGCCTTTTATCCACTAAGGGGTAGGCCGAGGCGCAACCAGTGCACCCACTTTTCGCAGTGCGTATTCCGTATGATGTGATAGGGGGCGAGCCTATCGCCATATCGGGACCAAATTCCAGACTCCGAGCTGATACTGATTAGAAAACTCCAATATCACTTTGCCCGACCTGGGGATCGAACCCGAGACCTCAGCATTGCAGTCGTACCGTAATACAACTACGCCATCGAGGCAGCCTTAATGCAGAAAATAATGGATACTTTCACTTTTACCGGTCATAAAATAATAAATGTAAAAATGTTGAATCCTGTAATCGAATATTAAATGTAAGAGAAATTTTATGCTTGAGCATTTATTTCAAAGTAAACGCAGTTTCAACCTAACCTAACCAACTTGATGATTTCTGGTTCATTGACTTTGGATGACATTGAGTGGCTATAGGCTATGTCATCAATGCGCTTAGAGTACCTTAGTTACTGGTGGTAGGTCTCTTATTATGTAAGAGGCCGTCTGGGTGGGTACCACCGCAATGTCTAATTCTACCGCCAAGCAACAGTGTGCATGCACTGTTGTGTTTCGGTTTGAAGGACATTGTAGCCAGTATAACTACTGGACATAATGAGACTTAACATCTTATGTATCAGGATGACGAGCGCAGTGGAATGCCACACAGTACTTTATAAGTCAAGGTGCTGGATGGTGTTGCTACTGTTTATGGGTGGTCGTATCGCTTACCATCATGCGAACGGCATGCTCGTCTCGTCATTCAAAGCTATAAAAAAAAAAGAAGTTTTGGTCATTTATTAAAGGACATGGCCAAAAACGGTCCTAAAATTCTAACCAAGACAGTTTATATATATTTGGATAGAACTCCTTAAAACTAGCCTTTTACAATATATAGTTTAATTTTAAAGACCTCCGACTTTGAGATTTATCTAATTTTAATTTGCTTAAAATTTGCCCTTAATATGAACGTTTTTAAAAAAGTTAGTTATAAATGAAGTGGTCTAAAAATTTTTTTTTTATGGATCCAAGATCCATATTTTGCCCCTTTAATATCAGTAAAGTTTGAGCCTGGTTAGATTTTGAGACCCAGCACCCAAACAAAAAGCGGACATCTCCTTTACCAAATGTATTGTGTTATTAATGATTTCTTGTGTTTACACGAATGTTAGACATTTAAATAAAACTATTTTTACGGATTTTATAGCGGTTTTTTAATTTATATTTTCTCCCGACGTTTCGAAGGCTTTGCAGCCTTTATGGTCACGGGTCGGAATGAGGTGTTGGTAGTCCTAAATATAAAAGTTACAATATGTACCTACATTTAACAATTATTAAGATTTTTTAAAATTATTAGTAGTTGACGGTCCGATCTACGCAGAATCTACGCAGCCATGAAGGCTGCAAAGCCTTCGAAACGTCGCGTCAAGAGAAAATATAAATTAAAAAACCGCGATAAAATCCGTGAAAACATTTTTATTTAAATATTGTGTTATTGTTATAATACCAGTCTTTTATCTTTGATTTTTATTAATAATAACTAGTAATTATGAATAATTTACAATTAGTCACTCTCTCTGTGATATTTATACGAACGTTTAAATATATTTAGACACTTCGAACTGAAATTTCGTAAAGGGGTTTCATGGTTGACCTGCTGTTTGTTTCTTAGACATAACTGCATAAGCCGTTGAGTAGATTTGCATGAAATTAGACACACAGACATACCAAATCCAAGATTATCAATTAGATATAAACGATTTGCCTGAGATTGGTACTTGTGCCTGTTATCGACTTGCCCCTATCAGATTGGACTGATAATAAGCCTCGCGAAGCATGAGAGCATTATCTCTGCCTTTGGTGTTATAGACAAGAGTATAATATATATTATATAATCCTTACGCCTTTTATCCCCGAAGGGATGAACAGGCGGCAAAGGGGGCAAGCCTTTCGTTATATAGGGCACAAATTTGAGGCTCCGAGTTGATACTGAGAAAAACCCAATATCATTTTACCCACAAACACACAAAAATACACGCCTTTTATCCCCGACGGGGTAGGCACAGGCGCAACCAGTGCACCCACTTTTCGCCGTGCGTATTCCGTCCCATGATGTGATGGGGCGAGCCTATCGCCATATCAGGCAAAAATTCCAGACTCCGGGCTGATACTGTATAGAAAAACTCAATATGCTTTGCCGACCCGGGGATCGAACTCGAGAACTCAGCACTGAAGTCGTATCGTAATACAACTACGCACCGAGGCAGTCTTTTTGCGTCGAGGGATAATAAAAGGTGCCAACATGGCGGACATTAAATATTTTGTTAGCGGGTGATAATGAGGTAATCGCCCTCAAGGTGGCATTAACCTCTTTCGGAGGGCCACGGGAGGTCGAATTATTAATTTTTGTGAATCTAGATTATTTAGGTCATTCATTAAAGCAGCTCTTTAGTGACACAAAGTGGGTATTAACGATAAAGCACTAAAAATATAATTTCTATTTTCCAAGGGTAGGCAGAGAGTTAGCGATTCGCTCTGTTAGGACCCATGTAATGTAAACGTATTGTAATTTACCGGGTATCAGATTTCGGGCTGATACTGAGCAGACAAACTCAATAACACCCAACTCGGGATCAAACCCGAGACCTAAGTACCGTAGTCATGCCGTAATACAAAATTGTTGATGGTATATGGCTTGTGATTCTTTTTTTTTGAGATTTTTCACGATATTTCCCTTTACAGTCACAGCGTATTATCATTGCTAAAGGACACACAACTTTGAAAAGTCGGAGATGTGAGCCTTGGGTTTTGAACCTGCGAATATCCATCTCGGCAGACCGTTCCATTCCCAACTAAGCTTTCGCCTATTTAACCATAAAATCCGCAATCGATTTCCCAGAAGAATCAATGACAAAGGAAAATAAAGTGGAAATTAATGTTCTATAAATTTTCCTGGAGATTTATTTGTTGTACTTTTAATCTGATATCAGAAGAATTGAATCCTACTAATATTATAAACGCGAAAGTTGGTAAGAATGTATGGATGTATGTATGTATGTATGTTTGTTACTCTTTCACGCATAAACTACTGAACGGATTTCGATGAAATTTGGCACACGGATAGATCATGTATTGGATAAACACATAGGCTACTTTTTATCCCGGGAAAATATAAAGCGGGACTTTTATCCCGGCAAAACTCATCCACGCGGGCGGAGTCGCGGGCAAAAGCTAGTCACTTATATTTTTTATAGGAGCGGGCAATGAAAGAGACATTTTAGCATAGTGTTATATTTTCGTTTTGGAGGCAAAAGAGCAATAACTTGGGAGATTCTTGCTTCGGAACGAACAAGTGGGTCACTTGAAGATAATATGAGGTTTATGCTTTCGATATACATATTCAATACCTACAAAGGCAATTGTAAAACCAGATTCACATGCGTCTTCCGTTAGCGGAATATTGCCCACGAATCAGCCAATATATCAAAGCATACTTATATTAATATCCATACTTTAATATCTTTTGGTGTAAAGAACCCCAAGGTGTATGCGAAATGGAAACCGAGTCACTTTGAAAATCCTATTCTATACTAATATTATTAAGAGGAAACATTTGATTTTTTGTTTGTTTGTAATGGATAAACTCAAAAACTACTGGACTGATTTTGAAAATTCTTTCACTAATAGAAAGCTATATTACTCCTGAGTGATACTTTTTTATCTCGGGAGAATATTTTATATCCGGTAGGTGGCGCTGTACTCGGTTTCTAGGATTTTAACGTCTGTCGGGGCCGCTAGCATTAGTATAGATTAATAATAGAAGATGTACAGTTACAACTGTACATCTTCTATTGACTGCTTCGGTGGCGTAGTTGTATTACGGTACGACTGCAAGGCTGAGGTTTCGGGTTCGATCCCCGGGTCGGGCAAAGTGATATTGGATTTTTCTATTCAGTATCAGCCCAGAGTCTGGAATTTGTGCCCGGTATGTCGATAGGCTCGCCCCCTATCACATCATGGGATGGAATACGCTTGGCGAAAAGTGGGTGCACTAGTTGCGCCTCTGCCTACCCCTTCGGGGATAAAAGGCGTGAGCATGCGTGCGTGTACAGTTACAAACAAAAAAACATACATTACGAACTTCCGTGCTCCTTGAGTAATTATTATTTAACACTAGGTGATGCTCGCATCTTCACCCGCGTGAAAATCAATCCCGCTACAAAAGTTGGAAAATCTTTGTACCAACAATTATTTTATATGTGTTAAGTCAGGACATAGTCTATGCGTGTGATAAATTTCATTCAAACCTGTTTAGCTTTTCTGAGTTTACCTCTAACAAACGTACAAAAATTTTCACAGACATTTATAATAATTATTATTACTAATTATAGATTTCATACAGAGGTTTTACATTTTAGCATACATTACACAGTCAAGTTTCGAACTTTGAACGCTTATCCAAACATAAGGCCTCAACGTGGTAGTTCTACTGGTGGTAGGTCTCTCATATGTAAGAGACCGTCTCGCATTGTCTATTTCTACCGCCAAGCAGCAGTGTGCATGCACTGTTGTGTTTCGGTTTGAAGGACATTGTAGCCAGTGTACAGGACATAGTGAGACTTAACATCTTATGTCTCAGGATGACGAGCGCAGTGAAATGCCACACAGTACTTTGTAACTCAAGGTGCTGGATGGTGTTGCTACTGTTTATGGGTGGTCGTACCGCTTACCATCAGGCGAACGGCATGCTCGTCTCGTCATTCAATGCCATAAAAAAAAATGTAGTCGCAAAAACCAAAACTCGGCGAATCAATTTAACGAAAATAAATGGAGCACAGGATTTTATTACGAGTAGATTAATAACCCCTTTTTAATCACCCGCTACATTAGCTGGATGTAGCTTAATCCTTTTAGCTGGTGTGGAACCCGTTTAGCCGAACCCTCTGGATCGCATTAATGTGTGTTATTTAATCGTCTGAAAAGCGTTTGACGTGGGTATTACATGTACAGTCAACATTAGCTGAACAAATTCAAAACTTCAAATTACCCATACAATTTTGTGTTATAACCAAATTTTTTTCTTCACAAAATTATAATAAAAGTTATTTGCTATAACTCACACAAAGAAAAAAAAGCAATGGGAGGTGTCAAGGGACACCCGGATGGAACGAAGTTCCTTTCGATTAATTAGTGAAGGAATTGTAATAAAATTTTATTTATATAACAGAGTGTGTATATATATAAATATATAAATATTTTCCTATTTCCGTTCCAATACATAAGTTTCTAGAGAAAAAAAACAAATAAATACGTGTGGCACTAGGGGACCGCCGCGGTAAAGCTATTGCATAGCATTTTTATCACAAATTTTGATTGACTAAACACAAATTCGATCTTACGCTTACCACATAAAGTAGATTTTTAAACGCGAGCAAAGCACGTTTAGTCTTATTATTGATAAATGTCAGTAACCAAAGTAGAATAAATCAACAAAATTTGAAAAAAGAATGTTACGCTCGATTCTTTTGTACTCGTGCCGTGCCAACGCTGGGGAAATAGCTTCTACGCAATGTATTTAATGTTCATATTAGATTAGTAAGAAATGGTTTTAATGACTTTAATAAATAAAAATATACTCGTTTCAAGAATTATAGCTTCTACGCATTGTATTTAAGGTTCATATTAGTAAGATAATAGAAAAAAGTGTCGTGACAACTTTCCGTCCAGCCCCCTTTCACAACGCGCGATAAGGAACTTCGTTCCAAAAAAAATCATTTTTTTATTGCATTGAATGTCGAGACGAGCATTCCGTTCGCCTGATGATAAGCAATACGACCACCCATAAACACTAGCAACACCATTCAGCCCCTTGAGTTACAAAGTACTGTGTGGCATTCCACTGCGCTCGTCATCCTGAGACATAAGATGTTAAGTCTCATTATGTCCAGTAGTTACACTGGCTACAATATCTTTCAAGCCGAAACACAACAGTGCATGCACACTGCTGCGGTAGAAATAGACATTGCGGTGGTACCCACCCAGACGGACTCTTACATATGAGAGACCTACCACCAGTGCGCGGAGACGGGCCCAGATAGTATCGACTGACGAAAGATAATATTCCCTCACCAATTAACACAATACCCGTACTAGGCCAGTGTGGTGGACTAAGGCCTAAACCCTCTCAGTTGTAGATGAGGCCCGTACTCAGCAGTGGGCAGTATATAATACAGGGCGGGTATGGCATGGTAATATATATATTAAAAAAATATAACAATAAAAGACCTACGCTGAGTTTCTTGGTGCTTCTTCTCAGGTCAGTGGGCTTTTCCGAAGCACTGGTAGAATCTTTTAGATGATAAAAACATTGTAAAAAATTACGTATAAAAGTGCCCTTAGGGGCCTAATTACTGAATAAATGATTTGATTTTGATTAATAAACACAATTATGCAGACCTGTTAAACTGGATATACACAGGCTGATCACGGAACGCGACACACTTACGTAGACCACTAGATGGGTTTTATAGCTTGTGTATTGTGGCCGCAGGAACCCGCTGGATGCAGGCCGCTTCTGATAGTTTGGTCTGGAAATCTTTGGGGGAGGCCTATGTTCAGTAGTGGACTTCTAAAGGCTGAAGAAGAAGAAGTACGGTGATACGAGATATATTGCATTAATTTGTAGTGTAGATAATTTAGATGTTTACGTCTTTTAAAAAAATATTTATCTTTGATTAAGTTCGTTAGGTTTTTTTTTGTAGATTTAATTTTTTTTATATTGTTAATTAACTTTCTTCTATGTTTGTATTGCCTATTAGTGGAAGCTGTTTTGGATTAAGAACCTTAATTTTTTATTCATTTATTTTTAGTTCTGTTTGTTTCCCAAATAAATAAATAAATATTCTACCACCAGCAAGTCACCTAGCCAGCAAATGATCGATCAGTTAATTGTCAGATATACACTTTGAACTATCCATTAGGAACGCGCCGTCAAACCACCGCATACATTTAAATGAGATGCGATATGGCTTTTAACTATATTGGAAATTATAGATCATCAAATTATTTAATGATTCCTAAGAGGGTTGTGTACTCGGATGGGTATTAAAATGATATTTATATACAAGTTAATTATAAACTGCTCTAAACAGAATAAATAAAACTACATGCATTTGCTTTGTATTATACACTGCACCTAATTTATACCTTTGAAGTGATTTTAAAAAGAGCAACCCTAGAGTTTCTTGCCAGTTATTTTCTGGTGAAAACTGCTTTCCGAACAGATGGTAGAGTAAAAAATTACTAAATCTAAGTAATATTTACATTTATGGATTCAAAAAAAGTTATTTCTTTTCATTTTGCTCAAGTCGACGCCGCGCCTTATGATCGAAAAATCCAGTTTTAACCCGTCACATCCCATAGCTATTGTCGTTTATTGTGACTATCGTTGTGCTATCGTACCCGCTTTCCATCAATCATAAAGGGTTAACTGGTGATACCGTCATGTCATTTATAAAATTTTGTCAATCTGTTAGGGTGACGGGTGTGTCTAAGGCGTGGCTTTGGGAAAAAAGTAGTGAAATGAACTGAAATTCACATACACACACACTCACGCCTTTTAGCCCCGAAGGGGTAGGCAGAGGCGCAACTAGCGCACCCACTTTCCACAGTACGTTTTCCGTCCCATGATGTGATAGGGGGCGAGCCTATCGCCATGCAATGCAATGCAATCAGCCCTGTATTATATACTGGCCACTGCTGAGCACGGGCCTCCTCTACTACTGAGAGGGGTTAGGCCTTAGTCCACCACGCTGGCCTAGTGTAGGTTGGCAGACTATCGCCATATCGGGTATAAATTCCAGACTTCGGGCTGATACTGATTAGAAAAACCCAATATAATTTTGCCCGACACGGGGATCGAACCCGAGACCTCAGCATTGCACTCGTACCGTAATACAACTACGCCACCGAGGCAGTCAATTCTGAAATTCATCTAATGAATTAAATAGAATTAATAATAATTATCCAACAGCTCGGTCTGGTAATCTTTTTCATCGCTCGGTCTGGTAATGACTTTGGTCATTCACTTATAATTTGTATTGCACTTGTTTGTTTCCCAAATAAAATAAAACCACCACTTTAAGTTGTGCTTTGTCTGTCATTAATTGAGTAGTCAAAGTGAATTGTTCGTTAATATTGAGCGAGAGATAGAAGTGTCTAGTTCACATCGAAGCCACATTTTAACGCATCGTCGGCTGCAGCCACAGACCGCCTCGGGCCACGGTCGCCTTCCAGTTCGGGTCAATTCATACGAGCGTAATCTCTTCATAAGTCGCACGAATTCGCATTCAAATGAGCAACTCAAACACAGCTTTTTTTTTTTATGGAATTGCATGACGAGACGAGCATGCCGCATAAAATATATGTAAATGGTAGTAGAAAAAACCTTTTATCGGATAAGGTATAAAATGGCAGTGTTATGAATAATGATTATAATACTATAAATAAAAAAAATATTTAAGAAAAACAAAAAACCCGACTGCGTGAATATCTGCCATCTTTATTAAATTCATTGAAGAACTAAAAAGATAGAAACAAGATTTTAATTTGAATATTTTGTTTTGGTTTTGAATAATCTTAGTTGACAGTGTTCACAAACGCTGTCGGAGGCATAACACGCTCACTTCTCATAATTTGGTTGGTAATATAGGTACAACCACAAAATCTCGGAGTGAGCAGATGCCTCCGACTGCGTTTGTGAACACTGTCAACTAAGATTATTCAAAACCAAAACAAAATATTCAAATTAAAATCTTGTTTCTATCTTTTTAGTTCTTCAATGAATTTAATCCTTAGACGCCCGCTGTGGACACCGGTGTCCATTTATATAAGGAAATTAGCTTATAGCTATATGTAAGCGGGCGTTGACGGGTTAATAAAGATGACAGATATTGACGCAGTCGGGTTTTTTGTTTTTCTTAAAAAAAAAAAAAAATCCATCCTTTTAGTATTCAAGCACCTTTATTAGCATTTCCTATTCCAAACTTCAATAAAACATATAAGATATATATATATTCGTAATCACCGTAAAAAAAATCTTTATTTTGATACCACACTCGATGTATTTTGAAAACATTTTATTTTTCGAAATCACTTTTTGCCGCCAAAATCTTTAATTTTGTTTATTTTTTTATTTTGATGTACCTAGTGTCACTCTCACGACTAAGACGAATCTATTGATACCACTCACATAAAAATACGACAAGCCGTTTAAGCTGTAGGGCGTGCCAACAAAATATACAAACATACAAACATACATACATACACTCGAAAAACATAACCCTCCTTCTTTCGCAGTCGGGTAATAATAGGTCTGTTTAGGTACATTTTAAAAGTAAACGGATGAACGAATTGAAATTAAATATGTACAGTCAGCCTCATGTAACTGAAAAAAAACAAAATTTAAAATCTCCTTTATGCGTTTAGTACCTATAATTAAAATATTTTTTTTTGTATGACGTAAAGTAAATCCTCTTTATTTAATTTTACTGAAGAGAAAACGAAAATTGGTAAGAACACAAACGTGTAGAGGCGATTTGAAGTTTGAATTTGATCAACTACTGATGTGGCTGACTGTACGTATATGTACTCTTTACTATATTACATGAAATATTGTAACATATAGGCAACATTTTTACCTGAAAAAGTATTTAATAGGACTTTCATGCCGGGAAAGCGGGGGACGCCGAGAGAAACAAGTTGTATAAAAAAAATTGCTAGCGAATCCGCCCGAGTCATATTTAACGAATAAAAGTCTCACTGTACTTTATATATGTAGCCTATATTTTAAATCTAGGTCATGGTAAAAAAGTGTAAGAACCAAATGTTCTGCATTTCCTTCTAACGAACATCACACATTTCATAAATAAGTACAGTAACTACACAACACTTGCAAATTGCACGCATATTTCTATAAAACTATTTCACTTCATTTCATTTTATTTTATTTTACTTCTTTTTATAATATTGTGTTGATGGATTTGATTACGGCAACGATTCTCTTTTTAAATGTTCAAATTTTTTTTTTATATAATTGTTAATAACTTTTAATGGATTTTACTGTTTTTTTTTTTATTTTAAATTTTTAATTGATTTTCTTTGTAATTTATATATTTTTAATTCTTATTTTCAGACATTTTATTATTATGATTTTGACTTCATGTTTTAGTTCATTTTAATCAGATTTATATTATTATTTATTTTATATCCAAATTTTTGTAATGCTGTATCCACTTATAATGATGGTACTCATAGTCCTTAGTTTTATTTCATATTATGTTTGATTGTAATATTTTTGTGAACTGTCGCTAGTGGATCTAAATAAATAAATAAATAAATAAAAACAAATTATAAATTCTAAAAAAATACTAAGTGCAATCTGCCTGTTAAAAAAATAGTATCTATTAAGGAATACAAATCTAGGAAATAGATAAATGAGATGTCCGCGTTTTGTATGGGTGCTGGGCCTCAAAATCTAACCAGGCTCAAACTTTGGGGATATTAAAGGGGCAAAATGTGGATCTTGGATTCATTAAAGAAATATTTTTAGTCCCCTCCATTTATAACTAACTTTTTTAAAAACGTTTAGTATTTTAGCAAAATAAAATTACACAAATACCGTATGCTCGTTTGCCCCCTATATCATAAAAAAAAAACTCAAAATCGGAAAAAAAAAATTATACAATTTATTGCGAAGGCCTAGTTATTCGGAGTACTATCCAAATATATATAAAGTGTCTTGGTTAAAATTTTAAGCCCGCTTTTGGACATATTGTCATTTGGATAAAAATAGGAATCTAAATTATGTAAAAATGCCATATGAAAGTTTTTCCCCAGAACGGACTATTGCAGTAGCAAAAACTGTTAAGTAATAAAAAAAAGCAATGAGAGGTGTCAAGGGACACCCGGATGGAACGAAGTTCCTTTCGATTAATTAGTGAAGGAATTGTAATAAAATTTTATTTATATAACAGAGTGTGTATATATATAAATATATAAATATTTTCCTATTTCCGTTCCAATACATAAGTTTCTAGAGAAAAAAACAAATAAATACGTGTGGCACTCGGAGGCTGCCGCGGTAAAGCTATTGCATAGCATTTTTATCACAAATTTTGATTGACTAAATACAAATTCGATCTTACGCTTACCACATAAAGTAGATTTTTAAACGCGAGCAAAGCACGTTTGGTCTTGTTATTGATAAATGTCAGTAACCAAAGTAGAATAAATCAACAAAATTTGAAAAAAGAATATTACGTTCGATTCTTTTGTACTCGTGCCGTGCCAACGCTGGGGAAATAGCTTCTACGCAATGTACTTAAGGTTCATATTAGATTAGTAAGAAATGGTTTTAATGACTTTAATAAATACAATAAATAAAAATATACTCGTTTCAAGAATTATAGCTTCTACGCATTGTATTTAAGGTTCATATTAGTAAGATAATAGCAAAAAGTGTCGTGACAACTTTTCCGTCCAGCCCCCTTTCACAACTTGCGATAAGGAACTTGGTTCCAAAATTAAAATGATTTAATAGGATTAAAGATTAAATTCTAATAATTTATATCAGACACCAGTAGTAAGGGATTCACCGATACTGGAGCAGGTTCGACGGCCGGTCCGCGGCGCTCCGGCGGCTGATCGCCGACGTTTTCGATTGCTCCAGATTCGGCCCGCGGGACCCGCGAATTAATCCGCGGATTACTTTAATACCTACCCGCGAATTAATTGGATACCTACCGCGAATTAATTTGATACCTACCGCGGATTAACTTGATACCTACCGCGGATTAACTTGATACCTACCGCGAATTAATTTGATACCTACCGCGGATTAATTTGATACCTACCGCGGATTAACTTGATACCTACCGCGGATTAACTTGATACCTACCGCGGATTAATTTGATATCGACCGCGGATTATTTTGATAACACCCGCGAATAAAATTTATATCGTCCGCGGAATCCATTTCATATCACCCGCGAGGTAGGTATGAACCACGAATTTGTTCATGGTCTACGGTTCCCTTAAGCTTGTACCTTTTCCCTGTTCGTTGTGCTTTTAACTTTCTACTTTCTATCGGCGATCCTTTTTTTATTTGTAGGATGCAAAGGTCTTTGTCGCGTATTTCTATTAACTCGTGTTTCTACGCAAAAGCCGTTTAAAATTACTTAATAGTTGCTCTTTACGCATTACGAGCATTGTTTATGATAGATAAAGCAACATTTTCCCTGTTTCGTTGTGTTATTGACTTTCTACTTTCTATCGGCGACCCTTTTTTATTTGAAGGATGCAAAGGTCTTTGTCTCGTATTTCTATTAACTCGTGTTTCTACTTAAAAGCCGTTTAAAATTACTTAATAGTCACCCTTTACGCATTACGGGCATTGTTTATTATAGATAAAGCAATCGTTACAATACACCATACCTTTCTCAAATTCTAGGTAAAACCCTTTGGGTCTTCTCATTGTCATAATAATTACGGTTCCCATTATTCACATTACCTGATATTACGCATTCAACGGAACATTTAAGGTGAAAGTCGAAACATGTTGGATCTTGTCTGCAAGGAAACAATACTCCCTCTCCATATAAAAGACCGACTCAAAATCACATGGTATCGTATTCCACTCTGTGCTCTGCTCGAAGTGTGATCTCCAGTTGTTTGTAACAGTGAAGTGATAGTAAAATTGTGAAATAGTTAAACAGTGAAAGTGTTATAAAAATGAATGTAAGTACCTTTATATACTTTGATCTAAAAGTGTTGTAACCAGATGTTTCATTAATTGTTTATGCCATGTGTAAACATGTGTAATACATTTTAGCTATCTTTGATGTCTTATTAATTTATCATTGTTACTAATGTGTACATGTTTACTTCGCATACCTATAAGTATTTATCATACAGTACTTACTTAACCGATAATTAAAACAGTTTCATTTCATTTTGTTACAGTTTTCTGAAAATACTTTCAAAAACTACTATTATGCTGAAGAAATCGACGAACCTAGTGATGAAGAAGGTACACTCGCCTTTAAAGTAAAAAAAGCGATAATAGCAAATAAAAGACCGATCGAATGCAACAGCATTGATGAGTTTTTCGAAAAACCAAAAAAGAAGAAGACAACAACAAGAAAGTCATCCAGTGTTGGTCGATCGACGAGCGGTGGTGTTTCATACATCCGATCAAACAGCGATGACAACAGTTCTGCATCACATCTCATAAAAATTGAGGTGTATGAAGTGAATAAAATAAAAAACATCGCACCGACGGAACATTGGAAACACGCTGATGTGCGAGTTAAATATTACGCGGAAAACGACAGTGATAAGAACTTGCAAAGTGTCAAGGAAACTATATATAATATAACTAAACAGTTGGCTAGTAAGGAAGATTGTGTGAAATATTTTATAGACACAGACAAATGAACAAAAGTGCCAGTGCGTGTCAATGTTTTAATATCATAACTTTAATCATATGCTTTGTACTACTATTATTGAAATAAGAAACTATTATTGTATTAACTGTACTTAAGAATCTACCTGTTTAAATTTAACTTACATTGTATTGTATTTAAACTTTGTACTCTTTTAAGTTACATACTTAATAGATTAATTTGTTTTTGATTCTAGAACTCTTTGTGAATTGTGTTATTGCTAAGTATTATTGTAAATAGTTATAAGTCTTTTTAGTGTTTTTTCATGCTCATGCTTACGATTGTAAAGTTATTGGGAACATTCATAAATTGTTTGGAAGAATTATAAGTATTGTATGGGGTTATTAATCTTCAATAAAGAAAAATCATTCATTCATTTTCATATTTCATTTATTCACCTCAAAACATGATTTAAATAAACCATTTAAAAACACATCATTGCATATCGTATTATCACTAAATAATACTTGAAAATCTTTGAGACTCTTACCATAGTATTTATAATACAGATACATTAAACAGTACTCTCCACAAACTATAGTAAAGTCATTTTGAATTCGACTTGTATTGTAATTCCACATTCTAGAATTTCTCGCTAAAAACATTCGGTGGTATCCTTGAGGTGGTCGACCGTATGAATCAAAGTACTGTCCAAAACCATTCTTATCTATGTGTATGGCGACCCGGTGAGATCCTGGTTTGTTATCAGAGTCTAAGTTGCTAACTACGTATGTAGGAGTTACCACATATATTGGTAGACGATTGGCTGCATATACATTATATTCAATACTTGGATCGATTTTCTTTAAGTAATTCTGTATTTCTATTGTATTCATTTTTATTCACCGTATCGCTGCAGAATCTTATCAGGTCGAATGATAAAGTGGTAATGTCTTATATAAGGTTAACAAGACACTATTATGGTACTTATCAGCCAAGTTGATTCTTGTTGTGGGGTTGCAAGGATTATAGTAAAACAAAGAACTTAATATTTTATGAATTCGTTTTATTGGTAAAATTAAACTTAATTGCTTAAATCTAACAACAAATCTGAATTACATTATTCACGCTTAATCTAATCTTAATCAGTTAATTTTGTGTTCTTAACTACTATAATCTACTGAAATATTGCGGTTTTTATCTATTTCAATAACATTATCAAACTCCGCATAAACAATGCAATTAATAGTTTGTGATAAAGCTGTTTCAAAACGCACTTCTAATCTCACACTACCATGCTTTACAAGATTCCAATGACTTGCAGAGTTTGCTGATAAATCAGGTGTCAAATCAAACGCTAACATACAATACCCTTCAGCGTATTGTTCTCGGGATATCCCATTACCTTCATTGAGAAAGTGTATACCTGTTCCAGAAAACAATGTATGATATACTGAAGTAAAAATTTTGTTCTCAAATGAGGGTTGTAAAGCCTTTGATGGTATTTGTTGACCGTCTATATATAAACTAAAAGTATTGATGTCGTAATTTTGAAAGTTAAATGGGTTCTTAGTGAGGTTTCCATTGAAAGCAGCGTTATTTACAAATCCCACTATACACCTTTTAGGTAATTGTCCTAAGAAAATGTTATCTAGAGTTTTTCCTTGAACACTTGATGGTATTGTTAAAACTTTAACTTCAGCTCGAGTAATGGGGTATTTAGCTGTGGTAGAAGCTAAGACCTTTTGATGAGCAAGTAACACGCTGGGATTGATTCGTGCTCTACGAATAATCAAAGATGCATCCGTAATAGATACCTTTAATTTAAGGTCACCTGTAGAGGCCATGAGATTGAAATTTTCTCTAGAACGAATTAACTTAACACATATATCAACACCATTGATTAAAAAATTTTCTTGATTGAATAAATCACCATGTAAGTGACCAATCATTTCCATTTCTTTACTTTCACTAGATAATTCTTGCCTCTTAGTAAATCCTTTATTAGTATCATCGGTGGAATCCATTTTTCCAGCTGTATCTTCATACCATAAACCACAGGTGAGGTGAGATTTTTTTGCTGCAGGAGCATAGTTCAATAAGTTTTCTATATACGCACGATAAGCATATGTGTTATTGGGTGGTGATACAAGTTTTTGATTTAAGTAGACATCAAGTTGACTGAAGAGTGAGTGCAACCAATTATTCACCGGAGCAACGACTGTAGATGCGGTTAGTTTGGTGTTATCTTGATTTACTATTTTCGCTTTCAAGTGAAGTAACGTATGAGATAAATCTATGTAGTCATCTCCTGCTCCAGGAATTTGAAATTCTATAGGACCATCATCGGCAAGAGATGAAATTGGTTTATAATGGATCCAAATTCCACTTTCAATGCTAGTTTGAGTTGACGGCAATGCAAACAAATCCAATTCGGACTTTATACATTCACAGGAATGACTATGTAAAAAAGACATTTTGATTAATTGTTAGAAAATATGTCTTTGATTTGTTTTTGAGTAATTTTTGATTTTTTTAGAGCTTTCACTTTCGCGGTCAACGACGGACTGACTCCAGGTAGACGTTTTCGTTTTGTTATATATCCGGATCCAGACATATTGATTTTATCTATTTTTTCATCAGCCTTGCGTTTCAAGTTAGAACCAACTTCTTTAAGACGTGCTTTTATTGAATCTTCCATTGGTCGCGCACTAACCATATCTGTCAATAGACCAACACCAGCGCTCAATGCCTCTTTACCAAAAGCTCGAACACCGCTAGATAATAATGGTAAAACTGACCTAAACAATCCCCCAAGAAAACTACCAATTCCATGTCCTTTTTGATAAGGCGCCCCTTTATATACCACCCCTATACCTGAACCAGCCTGATGAGAATAATAGCGTTGATAAGGACATATCATGTTGGAGCGTTCAAAATGCATTATAATTTTTTAAAATGTAGTTTAACACACACCGTTCCAAATTGAAATGGTATCTTTTGTCCGGTGCTTGACCTTATATCTATTTCAATGGTATCGAATTCTCTTCGCATTACCGATAAGTAATGAGGAGGTGAAAATACATGCATTTTATTGGCACCATAGATGTATTTTGAAGGATCTAATGGTATTACTCTCAGAAGAGGTGTCATTACATCACCTACAATTTGAGGTTCAACTATATCACAGTAAACGAATAGTTGAGATGGTAACCCTAAATGTAAATTAGCTGGACATTTAGCTAAATTCTTTTCAACAAGGTTTCTGTTTGGTTCGAATCCCAACTGTAAGCCTAGTTTAGGAGATAATGTTACAGATTTTATTGATTCGTCTAACACAGAAACAGAAACAAATTTAGATATATTATCGTAGCGGAATTTGATTTTTTCTCTTATATTATTTAATGCTGATAAAATATGGTTAATATTATCATAGTTTGTGGCAGGTATGTGAGTCTTATAATAAACTGTAGATAGTTTGTCTTCATTGGGCATTTTCATGATTTTTGTTATGTAAATAACATTCTCATGATCTTGAACAGTAAACATGGTGCATGGATATTGGAATTCAACGATTCCTACACACCATTCTCCTTCCAATATTATGGGTTTGGGTAATTTTGTTGAAAAAATTGATGTTTTGTTCTCAGGAAAATATTCCATTGAACTATTGCTAAGTAAAGTTAAATAAAAATCTTTAATCATATTTTTTTTAAACTGGAAGCTAAAATCCAACTATTAAATTTGTTTGGATAACCTTTCCACTTAACTAACACTTGTTGTCTGCTGCCAGAGTAACGAGAGCGAATTATTTTATCAATCTTGTGTTCAATGGTGGGGTCATAAATGACCTTTTGTAATTCTCGTTCATAAAACGTTCCTACTATCTCCTCACCATCTAAATCTTTTATAGTATAAACGGGCCACGGAGTACGTTCTATTATAGAAGAAATCACAAATATTTCATCGCTCCAATTAGATTCATAACCTTTTTGGAATACATGTTTATATTTAGTTATTCTGACATGGTCACCGACATGAAACATAGGTAGTATAGTTTTTGATGATTTTTCAGATTTTTCATATAAATTACTCCAAACTGTCATTATATTATTAGAATTAACATCTGAAGGACACATTTTAATACTAGAATGAAAACTATGATTGTAAGAGTGTATTAAATTCTGCAAAATATCAATATATTTATGTGTATTCTTGTGTGTAAAATAGCGCCACATCTTCATTTTTAGCGTTCTTTGAAATCTTTCTACAATGCTTGCTTTGATGTCTGGATTATTTGTCGTATAGTAATTTATGTTTTTTGTTTTAAAGTATCTTTGAACATCTTTCGATACAAATTCAGTGCCTTTATCAGATTGAATGTGAGTGGGTGTAGTATTAGCTTCATTAAATATACTGTCGAAACACTTTTTTACGGTTTCTGAATTTTTCTTTTTCAAGGGTCTAGCATATGCATATTTACTAAAAACATCAATAACACAAAGAATGTAGTTGAAACCTTTATTATCTTTAGAATAAGTCCGCATGTCGCTTAAGTCAGCTTGCCAAAGTTCATTGAGATTAGAGAGAACGTATTTGTTCCGAGGGAATTTTCTATGTACTGGTTTGTGGAGTGTATACGTAGATTGGGATTGCAACCAGTTTTTAACTTCTTCCTTTTTCATTTTACCTTTCATAGCTTTTGATAATTTGTCGATATTGCTATATCCAGCTGGGTGTGATACATCATAATAAATTTGATCTAATTCTAATAAGGGGTCCATTTTTCCCAATCAATCTTTTTCTTAATTTTATTTGCGTGTTTATCTTCGCTCGTTGGCGTCAAATATACCTCTGTGTTTTGTGGCGGTTGTTCTTCGATGGCGTTTTGAAGTCGAGCTATGTACTCACGTCTTTTTGGATTGCCAATATATGTTAAAGGTACTTTTAAATCCTTTAACGCTTTAGCAAATTTTTCCCAACCAGGTGGGTCGTTGTTTTTTAATGGTCGCAGTGTATCGCTTACTAAATCGATAATGTTACTGTTAGGAATCACTTCATTATCTACAATCACTGTGCCAGCATCATTCCAATAAATTTTGTTTTTATTTAGTGACACCGAATTCAATAACAACTCACCTTTTTTTACATATGTTTTTGGTATTAAATTTAAAATTTGTTTTGTTGAGTAGGAAGGTTTTTTTTCGAGTGTAAAACTTTCTTGTTGCTTCTCTTCATCACTCAGTGTCTGACTGACAACTACATCTTTATTCTTGATATCATTATTTATATTAAAAAATTTCCAGCTTTCAGATGTAGGTTTAATGTTATCGTCATTTGAAGTTATTATAGGGAGTTCAATGGGACGACGATCTTCTTCCATAAAGTGAAGATATCTTTGTAAAATTTGTAAGTATAATTTACACTTTTTTCGATCATCCATATTACTGTCGAGTATTTTTTCCATTTCACTATCTAAACGAGAGGTAGGATTTTCATTTCTTTTTTGATTTAACTTATCTATTAAGCTTGGATCAACTAACAGCATTTTCTTGGCGTGTTCCATTTTTAAACTAGTCCACTTATCAATCCACTCAAAATAGAACCCAATATAATCGGAAGAAATGCACCACCTTTTTGAACTATAATATTCTTTCTTATTTTATTTGTACTTTTACGTACCAATTTTCGTAGTAGATTTTTATACTTTTGTAGTTTACTCTTTGATTTTTCTTCAAGTTTTATATTTCCTTGTAAAACGTTATGAATACATTCACATATAAAATTAATTTCGTTTTCGTTACAGACTTTTAAAAGAGCTTGTTGATGTTTTGGTTTAGGTTTATAAAGAGCATTTAATAAGTGTTCATGCGTCTTTAAGCGTCGATCCATCATTTGTAAATGACGGGTATTGGTTGGTTCTTGACATATTTAAACTCTTTTGTGGGAATGTACACTGTAGAATGACCATCAGATGGAAATATCTTTGATTTAATTCGACACATGTCAAAAGTGTCTTGTTTTAGATCTGTCATCAAATAGCCATGTGCTTCTTTTGTAGCATCTCTGTAAGCATCTTCTATGAATTTGCTATTTTCTGGTGATACTTGTCGTGCTAAGTAACGTATTTGAGTTTTATCACGTGGGTTTTTAAAATAAATTATGTAGTTTGAATTCAAAGAAATGTCTCTTTGTCCTTTACCTTGATGAAATAAATTTTGAGTAATGTAAAATACACTCAAGTTCCTATGATGACTACCTTTGGTAAATATGTCAACAATGCGACCATCAGATTCCCTCATGAGATCATCGATAATAATAAGGTTAGCTTCCTTTCCATCAAACATATGCAAATCTGGTATACCCTGATAATAGTTTACATTTGGTAAATTATATAAGGGCTGCATTTCATCAAAACACCAAGTAATTTGATAAAAATTTGTGTTGCACACCTCATTAATATGTTTAATAAAGTTTGTTACAAAATTAGACTTTCCACATCCACTTGGACCTGCAACTATGGCAGTAAAAGGATGATAAAAATGAAACATTTTTAAATGCACGTGTGAACTCGAAAAGCGTTTCGGAATGAATAAAACTAGAAGTTACGATTGAATGTATTTTATTTGATTTTGTTTTATATACAAAGATTACATACACAAATACTTTGAAAAATGATCACATACAGTTCATAGCTGTTTTGAAAAATATTACAGTAAGAAAATTATTATAAAATAAAGTTAAATCAGGTATAACAAATACCTAACTACATACATTAAAATTTACATCAAATTTTTCATGATATTATACAAAACAGTTGTCATAGTACAACAATAAAAAAAAAGATAGTACATAATAAAGACAGAACTTTAAGTTATTAAAAACCACAATTAAAACACACACACACACATTAACATACATATTTTCGTTGTACAGAAATCGTTGATAAAATCAAATGTCCTTTATTTTATAATGGCCCCATGCAAGAGTATCTGTTGAATTTTCTATTAAATAACGTTTTGTGTCATTGTGTGATAAAGATATTTTATTAATTTTTTGTGTATATATAGCATGTTTAATTGATTTAAATCTTATCATTTCACTGTATTGCGTTTTCTTTTCATGTAAACATGATTTATAATCGGTAAGACAAAATTTTTTTGTTACACTTTTGTTAATCCCTTTTGCTTTACATATACATTTATTCTGCACGTCCATTGCATACATTTTAGAGCGAAGACCTACAAACTCTTTAAGAATTTTACCGTTATTTTCGTCTTTAAAAAAACCTAACCGTTTTTTATTCAATAATGGTAAACCATATTGATTATTTGGTGGATAGTCGGACGTATCAAAGTAGTTGACTAAATCAAGTTTTATATCAGCATAATAATTTTGCGTAAATATTTGATATATTAAGCTATCGGTATCAGTATATAGTAACTTAATATTATCTTGATATTTCATTTTCATATAATCGTAATGGAAATCGTATAGTAATGTTTTAGATATATCTAAAATACAAAAACCGAGGTAAATTGGTTTATTATATAAAACGTTAGTTTTATTTAATTGTATTGCAACTAAGCTCTCTGAGAATATAGATAAACTATGGAATTCTGGTCTTGCTATCAAAGATTGAGCACCTTGAGTTTTGCCACGATTTAACCAATGATTAATTAATTTGACATTAACTCGTTTTCTTACATTTTCCATTGTTTTACCAAAAACAGAATTATTCATAAGTTTAAAAAAATCTTTCTCAAAATCTGAAGTGGCTAATGAACGCATATGAGTATTTAAGTCTATGTAACTTTTCAACCACGCGGATTGTTCAAATTTTAAAATTCTATGTACTTTAACCAATCGGAGACCATTTTTTAAACATTGCTTAAGGTTTCTATAATGAATGACGTAATTTTTTTTATTTTTTAAATTTGGGATCAGTTTCCTGTCTTTGCTGTTTCCTAAACATACGTTTTCTGGACAAAATGGAAAATCTGAATGAAAGTCATGTAAATTTTTTGAATATTCTAAATCTACTTCCAAAATTAAACCATGTTTGGCATCATCGGCTATATTAAAATCTGTATTTATATCGACCCATTCAAATTTGCCTGTTGGGAGACATTGGGACATAGCCCAACCATAAAGGTTATTTGCGTCTAAGTACATCAAAAATGAAGATGGTTTATCTGAATCGTATTCCGACATAAACATGTTATTTGCCACTGCATGTCTATTGCTGCATTGTGATATACCCCCCCGAATATTATTCGCTATAAACGTAACCTTGTCGATATCTGTTAAAAGTTCTAAATTTATTTTGGTAAAATTTAACATAGCATCCCAACTTAAACCAGGTGCTGTATAATAGTGGGCAGGATCTAAACCGTATGTTTTAAGACAGACATCCCTAAAGTTTTCAAATATATCTGCTAACAACAATACATCTGTTTTTAAATACAGGTCTGAATATTCACCCATGTTTTTACAATTAAAATGATTCCACACGTCTAGAGCATGATGGTATTCACTTTCTGTAATGTGACTATCATTTAAAGAACTATAAAATTGATCGCGAGTGGGAAGAGAAGTTATTTTTAAAGAATCAAATGTCGTCATGTATTCGTATGGATAAACACCTTTTCTTATTAAACGTTTAAAATCTTCTTCACATGGATATTTTAATTTGAGTTCACGAAATTGTTCAAGTAATAAGTTCTGAGCTAATTTGTTAAGGCTACTTGACATAAATTTAAAAGAATCAAGAAATCGTAATTTTATAACTCTGTTATTGATTTGTAAAACTTTAGAAAAAGAAATATATTTTTCCTTGTTCTCAGGAATAAGTTCAATGTCACCTTTCTCGAAATCAAGACCATGCACTATGAAATGAGCGTCATAATTACTTAAATTATGTAAAAACACTGGCACAAAATTAGGAGCTTTGTATTTCTGAGAGCATACTCTATGAGCTACACCTTCATATGCACCAGTATGCTAATTATAAGATATTGTTCTATCCACGTTTAATTTAGTAGCACAAATGTAACAAGACTCACTTTGATTGATATTTATTTTATTTTCTTCAGTTAACGGTAATGGTGATTTGACAAAAGAATTCTTTTTACAAATATTTTCTAAATCTGCATAAATGAATTGCATAAATTTTAGCGCACAATCTTGCCCTGTATAAGACCTATATACTGAAAGATTATCGTCATAAGAACATTTAACATAATACCCAAAACTATACGTTTCATGTTTTTGAATATTAACAGTTGATGATTGATTTGGATTGTTAGAACAACTCTCTATTGGTTTTAAAAATGCTTCAAAGTCAGCATACACAACGAATGGAACTCTTAATTTACGTTCATAGTTGTTAAATGAAATTTGGTTTGATGGTATTAATTCATTAAACCAGTTTCTTTTTCTATCGTTTTCCGATGGTAAATTTGTGCACACATTGAAACAGTCATTTTCTTGGTGTCGTTTTAAATTATCTAATGACGTGAAATTTAATAAACACCCATCACAAATATGAACTGCATGTTCAGAAGTCGATAACTGTTTAGATAATAATCTCGAGAGGTTTTTAATAAAACAGTAATGACCTTTAGAACCTTGAGATATATACAATAAATTTAAGTGAGTAGTTTGCCGGAGTTTCGTAAAGTGTAATGGACCCACAACTTTATTTGATTTGCTTATTGAATCATATTGTAATCCAAAAACATTAATACTTATACTATTTAATTTTTCAAACTTATGGATGTCATTAATTTTTATAGGAAACGATAGGTTATCAAATTTTAGTTTGTTTTTGTGTATTATATAAGATGATACCCTATTGGAACTATGAGTAGCTGGAAATAATCCTGACAAAACTGCCCAACGAAAGCATTCGTGATCGTTATTTTGAACATTGATTACAGCTTTCTTATGTTTTATATCTAACGGTAGGTCTATGTATGAAGATCCACGCAATGGGTTAAATTTGTTGACATTCATATCCAAGTGATTTATTTTAACTAAACTCCATCCACTACCTTTTTTTTGGAAATTGGTCATTTTGTTTGTTATTTCGGTAATTATAGATGAGAAAATAATATCTTTGTCATCACCTTGACAAACAAGATAGTTTGAAATTTGAAAATCAAAAACATTGTGTAGATTTTTTGTTTCTTGTGTGAAATCCGCATTGAGAATAAAATTAACTTTTACAACAGAATATTCTAAGATAGATCGTTCTAGTAATGTATAAATTATTTTTTTTATATTTTGTAAAAATAATTCAGGTGATTCAAGCTGTGTATCGGAAACTAAACTAGATTTCACTCGATATGTAATAATTCTATTACCGAAAGCACTATCAATGAATTGAACATTAGGTAGATTATTATCTCGTCTAATTAAATTATTTTTATGTTTATTGCTCTTATAGTGACTGGTCATATATTTTTTTGATACATATATGTGACACTCAGGACATTCAATTTTATCATTATGCTGTTCTGTACTTACATTTAAAATGTTATCCAGCGACGATGTAGATGTCGAAGGAGCTTCAAGATGAATATTTTTTCTTCTCTTTAATGGATCCTCTTCAAACAATTCAGTTGGCGCTAATCTTTTTCTGCTGCCTTCTCCATTCTGCATAGATCTGATGGATAAGAAAACTGTTAAAAAAATGTTATCTCACGAAATAAATATGCTACTATGTTTCTATTATTTAAATAGATACTAACATTATTTGTTATTTACACTGCAAACAATATGCTTTCATTGATAATACACCATCAATATCATCCTCATCGGAATGAGTTTGTTTTGAGATTTTATGTCCACTACATGGTGTATAATAAGGAGAAATATCAGGATCTCCCAACATTGATTCTGGCAAAACATTTAATATATACCAAAACCGTATGAAACGATGATATTTATGTAAAATTATCTTTTTATCGAAACTTGCAATCTCACTCTGAGATAAACTAGAAATATCAAGTGAGTGGTACATTTTGGTTGCACTTCAATGTTAAAAATATAAACGGAAGAAACAAGTTGAATGATTGTGCAAGATGTTCGAACCATTATAAATACTTTAAGTGTATCCCCTCTTCATGGATTCCCAAAACATGTTGCAACTAGTCTTAAAATAATAAAAAATGTTTTACTCACGTTTCAACTTGTCTTTGTTCCATTTTATCACAGAGCTCGTACAGTTCTTTGTCGTATTGCGATGACATCAGATCCATTGATTCGATGTTTTCGAGAAGTGCGACGAGTTCCATGTTGTATAAATCACAGCTTGTATCCATGGTAAGGAATGTCTCAGTATTTTTAAAAGTTATTTCAACGCTTATATACTACCCAAAACAATGTAATTACATTCTAAGCTATCCACTTTTTTCCAAACAATTTATGAATGTTCCCAATAACTTTACAATCGTAAGCATGAGCATGAAAAAACACTAAAAAGACTTATAACTATTTACAATAATACTTAGCAATAACACAATTCACAAAGAGTTCTAGAATCAAAAACAAATTAATCTATTAAGTATGTAACTTAAAAGAGTACAAAGTTTAAATACAATACAATGTAAGTTAAATTTAAACAGGTAGATTCTTAAGTACAGTTAATACAATAATAGTTTCTTATTTCAATAATAGTAGTACAAAGCATATGATTAAAGTTATGATATTAAAACATTGACACGCACTGGCACTTTTGTTCATTTGTCTGTGTCTATAAAATATTTCACACAATCTTCCTTACTAGCCAACTGTTTAGTTATATTATATATAGTTTCCTTGACACTTTGCAAGTTCTTATCACTGTCGTTTTCCGCGTAATATTTAACTCGCACATCAGCGTGTTTCCAATGTTCCGTCGGTGCGATGTTTTTTATTTTATTCACTTCATACACCTCAATTTTTATGAGATGTGATGCAGAACTGTTGTCATCGCTGTTTGATCGGATGTATGAAACACCCCCGCTCGTCGATCGACCAACACTGGATGACTTTCTTGTTGTTGTCTTCTTCTTTTTTGGTTTTTCGAAGAACTCATCAATGCTGTTGCATTCGATCGGTCTTTTATTTGCTATTATCGCTTTTTTTACTTTAAAAGCGAGTGTACCTTCTTCATCACTAGGTTCGTCGATTTCTTCAGCATAATAGTAGTTTTTGAAGGTATTTTCAGAAAACTGTAACAAAATGAAATGAAACTGTTTTAATTATCGGTTAAGTAAGTACTGTATGATAAATACTTATAGGTATGCGAAGTATACATGTACACATTAGTAACAATGATAAATTAATAAGACATCAAAGATAGCTAAAATGTATTAACCTGGTGGACAACACATGGCATAAACAATTAATGAAACATCTGGTTACAACACTTTTAGATCAAAGTATATAAAGGTACTTACATTCATTTTTATAACACTTTCACTATTTAACTATTTCACAATTTTACTATCACTTCACTGTTACACACAACTGGAGATCACACTTCGAGCAGAGCACAGAGTGGAATACGATACCATGTGATTTTGAGTCGGTCTTTTATATGGAGAGGGAGTATTGTTTCCTTGCAGACAAGATCCAACATGTTTCGACTTTCACCTTAAATGTTCCGTTGAATACGTAATATCAGGTAATGTGAATAATGGGAACCGTAATTATTATGACAATGAGAAGACCCAAAGGGTTTTACCTAGAATTTGAGAAAGGTATGGTGTATTGTAACGATTGCTTTATCTATAATAAACAATGCCCGTAATGCGTAAAGGGCGACTATTAAGTAATTTTAAACGGCTTTTAAGTAGAAACACGAGTTAATAGAAATACGAGACAAAGACCTTTGCATCCTTCAAATAAAAAAGGGTCGCCGATAGAAAGTAGAAAGTCAATAACACAACGAAACAGGGAAAATGTTGCTGTATCTATCATAAACAATGCTCGTAATGCGTAAAGGGTAACTATTAAGTAATTTTAAACGGCTTTTGCGTAGAAACACGAGTTAATAGAAATACGCGACAAAGACCTTTGCATCCTTCAAATAAAAAAAAGGTAGTAGAAAGTTAAAAGCACAACGAACAGGGAAAAGGTACAAGCTTAAGGGAACCGTAGACCATGAACAAATTCGTGGTTCATACCTACCTCGCGGGTGATATGAAACGGATTCCGCGGACGATATAATTTTTATTCGCGGGTGTTATCAAAGTAATCCGCGGTCGATATCAAGTTAATCCGCGGTAGGTATCAAGTTAATCCGCGGTAGGTATCAAGTTAATCCGCGGTAGGTATCAAATTAATCCGCGGTAGGTATCAAATTAATTCGCGGTAGGTATTAAAGTAATCCGCGGATTTATTCGCGGGTTCCGCGGGCCGAATCTGGAGCAATCGAAAACGTCGGCCATTAGCCGCCGGAGCGCCGCGGACCGGCCGTCGAACCTGCTCCAGTATCGGTGAATCCCTTACTACTGACACCCATACTGTGGATGGATATAGATAGATTATAGTATAGTATTGGTGACGTACGAAAATCGATGGACTGCGTTCATTATTTATATCCTCTATTATTTTTTCTGAGACCACTTCAATACAAATTAAAGTTTTTCCGGAATAAAAATATTTTCCCAAGATAAAAAGTTGCCTATAGCACTCAGGGGCTCAGGAGTAATGTAGCTTCCTATAGTGAAAGAATTTTCAAAATCGGTCCAGTAGTTTTTGAGTTTATCCATTACGAACAAACAAACAATCAAATCTTTTCTCTATATAATATTAATATCGACTAAATAATGGTAAACAGGATAAAGTACAATACAAATCGTGAAGTCATTTTTTATCCGTTTATACCGTAAGCAATTTGTTTATTTCCAGATTCTTTGATGTTTTGTGAAGTATCGTCGATTTGAATACCAATAATAATCTTTGGTTATATTTTTGCGTTACATCTTGTTCGCTTCAATCTAAAAAATCTATGAAAGCACCTAATATACGTTCGAATTACGTCTTCTTCGTCTGACGGAGCAAAATAATCTAGTAACACACACACACACACTCACGCCTTTTATCACCGAAGCGGTAGGCAGAGTTGCACCCATGGCACCTACTTTTTGCCAAATGTGTTCCGTCCCATGATGTGATAGAGGGCGAGCCTATCTCCATATCAGGCACAAAATTCCAGAGCTTCATATAAGCAGCATTCCGGGCTGCATATAAGCAGAAAAACCCAATAACACTTGCCCGACCCGGGAATCGAACAACTACGCCACCGAGGCCATTACCCATTTACTTGTATAATAAAATCTATGCGCATACCCTTTGGTCCATTGATAACAATTCTATAAACCTTCCAATTTCCAAGCCATAAGTTCCATTCTGGAAAACTTTTACCATTCGGGGACAATACGATCGCACTCTGTTTGACGTTCAGCCAAACCTTTTTGAAACCTACCTGTTTTATGGATTAATAATAAGTTTCTGCTATTTTAGGTTGGTATTAGTAGATATATTGGATAAGTTTATTATTGGTCTGCTAGGGAAGCCTTGGTTTTAGGCTTTATGTTTGATTCTTACGATAAAACACAAAAACACACACTCACACTTTTTATCCTCGAAGGGGTAGGCAGAAGCGCAGCTAGTGCACCCACTTTTCGCCGTATTCCGGTCCATGATATGATAGAGCCTATCGCTATGTCGGGCACAAATTCCAGACTTCGGGCTGATACTGATTAGAAAAATCTATACTAATATATAAAGCTGGAGAGTTTGTTTGAACGCGCTAATTTCAGGAACTACTGGACCGATTTTGAAAATTCTTTCACTAATAGGACGCTACGTTACTCCTGAGTGCTATAGGCTACTATTTATCCCGGAAAAACTTTTCCACGCGGGCGGAGCCGCGTGCAAATGCTAGTCAAATATAATTTTGCACTCGGGAATCGAACCCGAAAGAAACCTCAGCATTGCAGTCGTGCAAAAATAGTATTTAGTATAACCTAAAGCCTGCCTCGGTGGCGTAGTTTTAATTCGTGCTGAGGTCGACTATCGCGCGAGATCTCGTTTTCGAAACCGGGGTCGGGCAGTGCTATTGGGTTTTTCTACTCAGTATCAGCCCAGAGGTTGGAAACGTGCCCGGTAAATAACAGTATACCCGCCCCCATTCCATGAGACCTAGTGTACGGTTTCACGTACATTTTTATTATATTATACTGATTACTTAAAGTGACTGCGACATACATTTGGCTGATGCGGTAATTATTTATAGCAAACCACACCAATTTTAAAACACTGTGTTTCGAACAACTTTACCGAACACACGTCACGAGAAAATCACCTACTTGTCTCTGTAATATTAAAAATATACTACTTATACATCTAAAAGGAGACTTTTAACTTCAACTTAATCTTAACTTCAACAAACTATAACTTAGTGGATGTTTTTTTTTTTTTTTTTTTTTTTTTTTTATTGCATTTAATGACGAGACGAGCATGCCGTTCACTTGATGGTAAGCGATACGACCACCCATAAACAATAGCAACACCATTCAGCACCTTCAGTTACAAAGTACTGTTTGGCATTCCACTGCGCTCGTCATCCTGAGACATAAGATGTTAAGTCTCATTATGTCCAGTAGTTAGTTACACTGGCTACAAGTTCTTAAACCGAAATACAACAGTGCATGCACACTGCTACTTGGCGGTAGAATTAGACATTGCGGTGTATTCATCTGGAGTTGAAAAAATATTTCTACACGAATTTAAGGACTAAAAATTTTATTTTGATAAAATTTTGAATAAACGTATCATTAGTTGACAGAACATGCTAATGTAAATTAGAATTCTAATTCGGTAAAATGTCACTACTTATATTTTTTACCCTCATCACGCCTTCATCCAAGAAGGGTAGGCAGAGATGCAACCACGGCGCCACTTTCCGCCATGAGCGTTCCGTTCTATGATATGATAGGGGGAGAGCCTATCGTGTATATTTTAAGTATATTCTGCTACTAAAATTATATGCGAAAGTTTGTTAAGATTTTTGTTGGAAGTAAGCGCAGAAATCACTGAACGGATAAGGAAATTTAGCATAGAGATAGACCATGTTTAACATTTAGACTACTTTATATCCCAGAAAATACATAGAAGTACTTAACGTCCGCGAAAGATATTTCACGCGTGTAGGGTAGCAAACAACACCTAGTTATTTCTTTATTATTTTACAGCATAAGTTATTGCGTGCAATGCAGACGGCCATTAAAGTGAGGTCGTATCTAGCTACCGTTGAGGGACGTTGGTCGATATTCTGACTTCGTGTTATCGCTTCATGATAAAAACTAAGCTAAATCTAGTATGGCCATGAAAAGAAAAACCTTTAAAACAGGACCAAAACATATGATTCTTATTTCAATGCCAACATTCGCGTAAACTTAAGAAAGTTATGCTGAATCTGGTCTAAATATGTTAATATGTGTCAAAATTTGGGCTGGCCCCACATTATAATGGAATAGGGCTGAATATCAGGTAGATATTCGTTTACATTCTTATGCAGCCTTAATAATAACTGAACAAAAATGTTTAAAATCACAAAACGTTTAGTTTAATTGAAATATCTAAATAAAAGTAAAGCCTTTTAGTTTATTTCGGAAATATTGTTAAGGAAAAATACAACTTTTGAATTCGTTTAGAGCAACTATTTGTGACTGTAGAAGGAGTACACAAGCCATAAAAAAACAGTGCACAGATATTTCTATGGAACATCGGATATTTAGGAACTGTGTTTACATTCTTTAATTGTGGATGGATTCCATCAACGTATTCTAAACTGGTTTGTTTGGTTTTTCGCGCCTGGAAATGTCCGTCAGATTCGGATGTGTTCAGATTAAATTGATTTTCAGTTGCTTAGTTGCGGTTCGACTGAGGTGTTTGGTTTCATCTTCGAGTTGCGTGTATTATATTTTTACACTAGACTTCTGCTCGCGGCTCCACCCGCGCGAAAAAGTTTCTCCGGGATAAAAATATTTAGCCGGGGTTAAAAGTAGCCTATAGAAAGAAAGAAACATTTATTGCCACAGATGAGATAACATGTAACTAGTAGGTAATTAATAAAATAAAAAATCAATGGAAAAAAACAACAAAAAATAAATTAAACACTATTACATATACCTATTACCACACGCGCACCCACACCGTGGCAACTTAGTGGACATCTCAGCATACGCTGTGTAATGATGAGAGCAATCACACGGCACTGGTTTTCAGTGGCCACCCAGAGTGCCGCACGGACACCTCAGAGAGAGCAGCTCATAAATTTACAAAACACCTATAGCACTCAGGAGTAATGTAGCTTCCTATTAGAGAAATAATTTTCAAAATCGGTCCAGTAGTTTTTGTGTCTATCCATTACAAACAAACAAGCAAACAATCATATCTTTCCTCTTTGTAATATTATTATAGATCTTTGATTAATTATATACCTAGATAGAGTAACGCGCTGCAATGAAACTAAAACAAACAGTGGGCTTAGAATGTGACACGAAGGCGCAACTCGTAAAACGATTTCGTTTAATTTTGATGTTTGTGATTGATCGAGAGACCAATACGTCAGTCAAATGTTAGTCTCTCAACCAATCCCAATAAGACGAAACGGAGACGTGGCGTGTTTTTTTGTCACATTCTAAGCCCACAGGCCAACTTTCCTTAAGCTAGAATGCGTGACAGCTGTGTCATACGCTATCGCTGCATCATTCTGCGTATCCTTGTGTGCGCGCATAATGATACGAGTTATTACACGGTATCTATTAAAACGGGGAGATAATTATATCCATGAAAAACAACAAAAATTAATTCACTCGAACTCATTTAGTGGGGAACAGTTAACCTCTATTTTGTTCGACGCGTTTGAGACGTTTAGTGTCTATCTAGGTATATAATTAATCAAAGAGCAGTAATAATTATACAAAACTTCACTATTAATCCTCGTTCAGTACATTATCTATCTAAAAGCGATAAACTCAAAAACTACCAAAATGATTTCATTGTTTGATATAAAGATAGTTTTGGACCCTGGGAAGGACATAGGCTACTTTTATCCCGCAATAACTGTCACGCGGGAAGCCGTGGGCAAAAGCTAATGTATTATAATTTATTTAATGAAATCTACCATTTATCAAAAGAATATAATTCAACAAGTAAGACGCTCTTCGCCTCTAAATTCTTGCAAACCAAGTAGCAATAACACTGCTATTTTTAAAGTGTCTATAGGCAAAATTTTCCCTGGAGTAATGGAATTTGTCGAAGCGGGTAAAAAACGTCCCTGCGCCTAACGACATTACTAAATATAATCAACTGAGTGTTTGAATGTAGTGCGAGTGCTTTTATCGCTTTGAGATTTATAATATTGAGTATATAATGCCTCGGTTGCGTAGTTGTATTACGGTACGACTGCAAGGCTGAGGTCTCGGGTTCGATCCCCGGGTCGGCCAAAGTGATATTGGATTTTTCTATTCAGTATCAGCCTGGAGTCTGGAATTTGTGCCCGATATGGCGGTAGGCTCGCCCCCTATCACATCATGGGACGGAATACGTTTGGCGAAAAGTGGGTGCACTAGTTGCGCCTCTGCCTACCCCTTCGGGGATAAAAGGCGTGAGCATGCGTTATATAATGTATTTGATTTGTAATTGGATGCGATTTATTTTTTATTGAGCGTGTTTGGGGTACCGCTGTGATAGTTCGTGGATCAGTGTTGGATTTGTCAGTAGGTCTTATAGGCCGCGCCCTAGGGGCGGTATATTTGTGTAGGGGCCGCACAAATAAGGCCAACTTCCGTTTACGCTGTAGCATAAAGCTGAGCTGGATCCATTTTGGTTTTGGATTGTTTCTTTTTCTAGTTTTTAAGTTTTTAATTTAGTTTTTCTTTATCAGTTTATTAGTTTTTGTTATGTTACTAAAACCAATTACATTATTTCTTTCTTTCTCTCTTTCTTAAGTTGTGACAGTTGAGTGTGGTCATTTTATGTGTTACCTGAGGACATTTTGTATTTTTGTCACCTAGTTAATCAAAAAACTATGTATTACACCTGAATTCGTTGCAATCGGAAATCATCGTGAAGAAAACTATATACCTAAGATTCAAAAAATGGAATCTTTAAGGTATGTGATGTTTGCCAAACCGCACTAGGCCAGCGTGATGGACTAAGGCCTAAACCCGCTCGGAGGCCTGTGCTCAGCATTGGGCAGTACATAATACAGGGCTCGTTTCATTGTTTAGGAGATGTTGTGGCTAAACGTAAGTATCGCCTCGATTTATGTGATAATTTATGCCATTAGATGTTATTGCCCCAGCGAAATAAATTTTAGCGTGGCCCCAGCGTTGGAAAGATTACTGTCGAAACATTCTTACTACGAGTACGTCATGTTGATGTTTAAATTATCTAAAAATAATAGTTCAAGCAAAATCTTTTATCTACCACAATACCGTATGCATCCATTTAAAATGATTGACATTTCCTATTTGTTTGTAACGTATTTCCGTCGAGGTATTGTTCGATTTTTAAATTATTTTTTGGCCTTGGCCCAACTGTTTTTAATGGCCAGTTAGAAGGCATCTTTGTTGGTAACATTATGTTTAAATGCAAACAGCCAGTCCGATATAAATCGCATTCAATTACTTATTGGAAGCATTTGTGATAATTCACTTGTGGTAGATGTCTTGTTTGCGAGGGGACGTCTGCATAGGTACCACCGCAGTGTCTATTTCTACTACCAAGGAGCAGTGCGCATACACTGTTTGGTTTGAAAGCCATTGTAGGGATTGTAATAGGGAATATGCAAGTGCGGCGATAGCCTAGTTGGAAATGGAACGGTCTGCCGAGACAATGTCCGGAGGTTCAAAAAAACCCAAGGCACACACCTCTGACTTTTCTGAAAAGTTATGTGTGTATTCTTTGTGAATTATCGCTCGCTTTAACGGTGAAGGAAAACATCGTGAGGAAACCTGCATACCTGAGAAGTTCTCTGAATTTCGAAGGTATGTGAAGTCTGCCAACCCGCACTAGGCCAGCGTGGTGGACTAAGGGCTTAACCCTCTCGGTTGTAGAGGAGGCCCGTGCTCAGCAGTGGGCAGTATATAATACAGGGCTGGTATGCATGTATGCATGGTATGCAAGTGATTTAAATTAACTTGATTATTTTATCCTCGATACTTTGTGGTCCTGATGTTACTCCTAAACCATTATTTTATTGTTTAGTTTGCATTTAATGGCATAAAACTTTTTTCAAAAAGCGTAAATTATGCGTGCGAAATATAAATTCACGAAACGCATCACCATTGGTCGAAACGTAAAGTGACGTCACAGAGCACGTTATGGGATTTACAATCATACTTTGCTAGTCGTATTTGAGAGAAAAATTGTTTTTATTTATATTCCTGTAGTGTTTTCTATTACCTAGTGCGATTTTGATACATAATGATTCTAGGGATTATTAAGAACAGTGACAGAAAGTGGTTTTGTCAAAGCACAACCGGATCATCTACCAAAATAAGTATATCATTTTATGATGACAACATATATTGCATCAAATCATGATTTTACGTCCACCTCGGTCAAAGGAGTAAAAGTGAAAAATTATTGTAATATATGATATTTTTTATCTATTAAATCGGTTATTATGCATATGTTTACACAGCAATACTTACCTAAACATAACTTTAAACATAACAACAGTTAACATTCACCTAACTTTATTACATTTTAATCGATTTTAATGTTGTGTGTGTGAAGAGTTAAAGTATTTGATGGAGAAATAGATACCTAACGAAATAGATGACAAATAGAATAGGTATTTTTTAGTGTGTTATGCTCTACTGAGTTTTCTTCCAACTTTTATTTTTATTTCTGACCAATTCACACCATTTTAACTGTCAAAATATAATATACTTACATTAACATGATCTGCACAACAGCATAAACGCGATATTGAAGATACTTTATCGCTTCTCATAAAATAACACCATTGTTTACATATTTTCGTATCTCTTAGAACAGAAAAAAAAAACACTTTATTTGGTGTACTTCTAATAGGTTTTTGGCACATTGGTACCATGCAATATCTATAAAATGGTTTTTTAGCTTCTTCCATAACTTAACAGCGATTTAAACTGTTAAACCTTCAATCATAACTCTCTATGCATACAGTAAATAACACTGAACGTGCTCTGTGACGTCATCCGAAGCGCGCGAAAAAATGGGGCGTTTAAACACGTTAAATTTAATCGTTATTTTATACATTATTTAAAAAAAAATTAGTGCACTTTCAACAATATTTATATTTTTTACTTTATTATAACGAAGTAAAGGCTGGAATAAAAATAATGTATGCGTATTCCCTATTACTGTGAATAATGAGACTTAACATCTTATGGACGGTCGTATCGCTTACCAAACGAGCGGCATGCTAGTCTAGTCATTCGGAAGCAATAAAAAAAAAAATCGTGCTTTTCTTGCTTTATAATAGCCCTAGCCTAGTAACAATGTAATTTTTTTTAATTGCATAGAATGACGAGACGAGCATGCCGTTCGCCTGATGGTAAGCGATATGACCGCCCATAAACAGTAGCAACACCATCCAGCACCTTGGCTTACAAAGTACTGTGTGGCATTCCACTGCGCTCGTCATCCTGAGACATAAGATATTAAGTCTCATTATGTTCAGTAGTTACATTGGCTACAATGTCCTTCAAACCGAAACACAACAGTGCATGCACACTGCTGCGGTAGAAATAGACATTGCGGTGGTACCCACCCAGACGGACTCTTACATATAAAATAAATAAAATAAAATCATTTATTGATCAAGTAGGCTTATAAAAAAGCACTTATGACAAGTCATGACAAGGTAGAGACAATAACAAAGGTACATATACCAATTAAATAATTTAAAGTACCTAGATTAAATAATGAACAACCAGCACGGGCTGATAGGTACAGAGGACACGGACATTGGGGACGGGAATAGGGCTAGGTAAGGAGAAGTGGAGCTGATATAAAAGAAAGGGAAGGAGTATCTTTACATTACGAGGAAAGGAAACGCCACGGTCCTCGCCGGCGAGGATAAAAAGGTCCTAGCCTAGCTAACCTACCAGCCTTTCACTAGCTACCTAAGCGATGACGACCCGAAGAAGAAAGGCAGAAAGAAACTCCGGGCTTAATTTTTTCGTCATCAATTGTCATGATTTTCTTCATTGTTTTTCAAATGTATATTTGACAGTATTATTATTACACAGGTTAATGTATGCATGAATGTAGCCCTAAGATATAAATAAAATACTATTTGGAAGCAACCAAATAGAAATATATTGGCGTTCATGATGCATTAACCCACGTTTACAAGTCATTAATAGTAATAGATACCTATAGATCGGTCGTCACTATAATTAAACAATGTCAAAATGTCTAAAAAAATTGAACTTAAATGTCAAAAAAAAAAAGTAAAAATATAATATTATGGACATAGCCATATAAATGTCATATTAAAATATATTTTTTTTTCATAGGCGTTCAATGTGAATGCTCAGTGCCTTGGTGCTGTGCCGGCAGGACTGATTCCAAATATCCTTATCATTTAAATAGTCTGTCACTTTATAGTAGCCTCTAGAAATCAATACACGTTTAACGTAAGGCTTAAATTGGATTTCAGGCAGATTTATTACTTCAGAAGGAAGCTTATTATAGAATTTAATGCAGTTGCCCATAAACGAATTACTTGTTTTACTCAGTCTAAACTTTGGAACTGCAAGTTTGTTTTTGTTCCTTGTATTTATACAATGTATGTCACTGATTTTTATAAAGCTATCTAGATTTTTGCGGACATACATAATGTTTTGGAATATGTATTCAGCTGGCAAGGTTAGTATATTAATATCTTTAAAAAGGTCTCGAAGAGAATCGCGAGATTGCAAATCATAAATAGCGCGAACAGCTCTTTTCTGTAATATGAAAATAGTCTGCAGATCAGCTGCAGAACCCCATAGCAAAACACAGTACGACATAATACTATGAAAGTAAGCAAAATACACTAACCTGGCCGTCGCCACGTCTGTCAGTTGCCTAATCTTTCTAATGGCGAATACAGCGGAGCTTAATTTACCAGCTATTCTATGTATATGCGAACTCCACTGTAGCTTAGCATCAACTGTTATTCCAAGAAAGACAGTAGAAGGAACAAGATCTAAGACATTTCTATCTAATACAATATTAGAAACTTGTTCAGTATTGTTCAGTAGGGAGAATTTAATACATTTGGTTTTCGCCGCGTTCAAAAGTAGATTATTTGTGGAAAACCAGTCTGAAATGAAACCAAGTGTTTCATTAGGCTCTACAAAAGCCTCATCTTTCCTATTGATCTTAAAAATAAGTGACGTATCATCAGCAAATAAAACTACATCTGCTTTTTTATTTATCATGTAAGGTAAGTCATTTATATACACTAGGAATAAGAACGGTCCTAATATGGAACCCTGAGGTACCCCTATGCTAACTGGAGATCCTATAGAATTAATATTATCGATGTATACTTTTTGATGCCGGTCTGAAAGATATGATGATACCAATTGAAGTGCTCGACCCCGAATACCATAGAAATTAAGTTTCAAAATGAGTGTTCTGTGGTCAACGCAGTCGAATGCCTTGGAGAGATCACAAAAGACCCCCAAGGCATCCTGTGATCCCTCCCAGGACTCGAATACAGCTCTAACTAAAGCATGACCGGCATCTTGTGTAGACCGGCCCTGGGTAAAACCAAACTGCCTATTATGTAAAATCTCATTTTGATTAAAGTGCGACAGCATTTGTAGTAACATTAGTTTTTCAAAAATTTTGCTTAATGCTGGTAGTATGGATATCGGTCTGTAATTAGAAGGATTGTTTAAGCACCCTGATTTGAAAATTGGTACAACTTTACTTATTTTCATGAGGTCCGGAAATATGCCGTCTTTAATACAAAAATTGAAGATTTCCGCTAATATTGGGGCAATCCTAACTATCACCGACTCTAAAGCTTTAACTGATAACCCCCAAACGTCTTCAGTGGTCTTTAGTTTTATGCTTCTAAACGCTTTGACAACATCGTAATTACTAACTACTTTAAATTCGAAATTGTGTTGCGAGCAATTGACATTACGCCTGAGCAGAAGTTCAGCGGCTTCAGGTGACGATGATAGACCTTTTGTAGTTTCAAAGGGAATGTTAGTGAAGTAGTTATCGAAAAAATTGGCAACGGTATTTTTATCAGAAACCAGTACGTCATTTATATTAAGAACGATTTCTTTGTCAGTCCTAATTTGGCCAGTTTCAGAATTAATTATTTTCCACGTTGTTTTTATTTTATTATCCGATTTTTTTATATTTTCACTAACGTAAGAAGCTTTAGCCAGTTTACACACTATTTTAAAAATTTTTGAGTATGTTCTTACATAATTAGCAAATTTGACATCCGGTGTAAAGGACCTTTTGTCATATAATTCGTAAAGAACATCTCTACTACGCCTTATGCCTTTAGTTGCCCAGGCACTAAATATTAATTTATTTTTTATTGTTATTAATTTAACCCCACAAGTTTTATTAAATTCACTTGTTATAGCATTAAGCAGGTTTTTAAACATATCGTTTGGATTTTCCGTTTTGTGTGTCAATAAAGGTAAAATTGAATTTAACCTAGTACTAAATTTCTCTAGTCTATACTTTGACAGTGGTCTAAATTGTATGATTTTATGAGTTTTAGAACTATAATAATTTAATTTGACCATCTGACATTTGTGATCAGATCGAACACCAGTTATTACCTCTTTATGATCTATATTAAAATTTGTGATGACATTATCTATACATGTAGCTGATGCAGTGGTTATTCGCGTAGGCTCGAAAAATTTACATTTAAGATTAAAAGATTTAAATAATGATAAGAAATTACTTTTGTCTGTTGAATCTGTAAGCAAATCAATATTAAAATCACCGCAAACTAATATTTTCCTGTTCTTCTTGAGCTTACAAAGAATATCCTCCATTTTAGAAAGAAAGCTCAGAATATTTGATGATGGAGGTCTATACACACATAAAACTATATATTCATCAATCTCTGCGCACGCGACCTCACAGACTCGCTCAACAGAAAGATCGGATATGTCTTGTCTCTCCTTACAAGTAACACTATCCTTAATTAATATCAGAGTACCCCCACCTTCTGCTGACACTCTGTTGAACGAGCTGGCGACCCCGAAACCATTCACCCTGAACGCCATTCTATCTGGTTTTAACCAGGTTTCTGTAAAACACAGTATATCTACATTATACTTTTCCACAAAAATATCAATGTCTAAAATTTTGCCAGAGAAGCGATTTATATTTTGATGAGTTAATGTTAAAAACTTACAACCCTTCTCTGTTGTCAAACATGAGAGACCTACCACCAGTAATAATAGGTAGCAATATTAATAAGAACCTTAGAGTATTTAGAGGGTAGTCTATAATAAAGTAAGTGCCATCTAGTTTCCAAGAACGGTAAAAACGCAAGCAAAACTATAATCAAATTATCCGTGGTATTCGTGTCGTCCTTTTATGTGGCGAAAGTTGGTAGACGAGCGCTCGTGTAAAGTTCTGTGCCATTAGACGAAGTTTGCACAGTCCACCGGGTGTTGAGGGCGGGGTGTGACTGCAAGCGGATTGTCTAGCATGCTACGACTCATTTTGGTTAGCAGGAAAACACGAGTCGATTATTTCCCTCATCTAGCTTCCTATCCTACAAATATTATAAACGCGAAAGTTCGTAAGTATCGATGTATGGATGTTTGTTACTCTTTCACGGAAAAACTACTAAACGAATTTCGATGAAATAGGGCACACGGGTAGTTTATGTCCTGGATTAACATATCGGCTACTTTTTATCCCGGGAAAATATAAAGCGGGACTTTTATCCCGGGAAAACTCATCCACGCGGGCGGAGCCGCGGGCAAAAGCTAGTTAAGAATATTACTAATACTGTTTTGTTGTAAAATAATGGTTTACTTTTTAAGTAGGGTTGGCACTACTGCGCTTCGAGATCTGCGCGTTTGACCGTGGTCGATGCTCATTTTCCCTCTTATATCATTTTTGCACACGTTTGTTTTCCCGCCGAGATATTACCATCCTAGACCTTGGCCTAATCGCCCTTGATAAAGTTTACCACTGGTTGCCACAATGATTTGTCACTTTCATAAAGTTTTTGGATATCACTTTCACCACAGAATACCGAATAGTACAACGTACAACAATCCCTTGTTCTTTCACGTCTTTGTTCGATTTTTCTTTATACGGCCACAGCAAAGTGATTCCACTGCATCTGATGGTAAGCAGAGAGGTCAGATAGAGTGTCGACTGACGGCGATGATTAACCATCGTCAGCCGACACAATTATGCCGGCCTGATTGAGCCGGATATACACAGGCTGACCCCGGAACGCGGCACACTTACATGGACCACTATGGCGGGTTTTTGGCCTTACGTACAGTGTTCGCTATCCGGGCGGATACAATATCCTACCACTAGACTACTATAATTGCAACGATTCCCGCTGACACTGACACCACACCTTCGCCAACAATACACACGCACCCTTATTCTAATGGCGTCGTCAGATACGCCTCTTCAGTGTCAGCGGACTATTACTTAATTTGTTGGCACTTTGCATTTTTTAACACAATGTACAGTCAGCAGCATAAGTAGATGAACAAATAAAAAATTTCAAATTGCCTACATACTTTTGTGTTCTTACTAATCTTATTTTTCTCTTCATATAAATAAATTAAAAAGTATTTACTTTACTTCAAACGAAGAAAAAAATATTTCAGGATAACTTAATGCGTATATAGGCGATTTTAAATTTTGATTTTGTACAGATATTTATGCTGCTGACTGTACTGGAAAACAGACGGTATTCTGCAGATTCATAATAAGTTGGGATTTGTTGTGTAAAAGGAGGAGTTTGGAGTTAGTTTAAGAGCTTCGTTTATTCCCACCAATCGTAGTGTAAGCTCTAAGTTTTAGGATTTGGTTCTCTGGTCATATTCCATGCACATCTTTTGAATGGAACTTTTTTATAGTGAGGGGCAAACGAGTAATTTTATTAAGGAGTTTCTGGGTTTTTTGGCGGGAACTTGGAAGTGTCATGAGGTGCTCTTGTTTTAATTCATTATTTTGGTAATACTTAGTGTTATATTGCATAATTATGGTGGTATATTATCCAATATAGTTCTATTAAAGGGATCAAATGAAGTGAATTGAAATAATCGTGCTAATCAAGTGTTCTTTTGTTGCCGCCAAAACTCCTTGATAAAGTCTTGGTAAGGTAGCCACTGCTTTACTTCGACATACTACAGATAATAAAAAAAGACAACCCAAACTTGACATTGGCAAAATGTGAACATAAGTGCCATATATAATATATTAAATAAAAAAAAAGGAGTTTCTGACGAACATCTAAAAGTCAGAAATTTTCGCATTTATAATATTAGCTTGACTGCTTCGGGGGCATAATTGTATTACGTACGATACGATATAGCTCTAAAGTCCCGGGTTCGAATCCCAGGTCGGGCAAAGTGATATTGGGTTATTCTTCTTAGTATCAGTCCGGAGTTTGGAATTTGTACCCGATAGGTCACGATCGCCCCACATCATGGGACGGAGCACATGGCGAAAAGTGGGTGCCCTGGTTGCACCCCTGCCTACCCTTTCGTAGATAAAGGCGTGAGTGTGTATGAAACATTTAAACATCAGATAATTTCGAATTTGACACTGAAAATAAGACACTGAGAATGGTGGTAGGTCTCTCATATGTAAGAGTCCATCTGGGTGGGTACCACCGCAATGTCTATTTCTACCGCCAAGCAGCAGTGTGCATGCATTGTTGTGTTCCGGTTTGAAGGACATTGTAGCCAGTGTAACTACTGGACATTATGAGACTTTATGTATTTATTTATTTTTTATGGTACACCAACAGCATATATATTAAAAAATCATGAAAAGAACATTCTGTGTCATTATATCACAGGCCAATATATATGCGACTTAACATCTTATGTGTCAGGATGACGAGCGCAGTGGAATGCCACACAGTACTTTGTAACTCAAGGTGCTGGATGGTGTTGCTACTGTTTATGGGTGGTCGTATCGCTTACCATCAGGCGAACGACATGCTCGTCTCGTCATTCGATGCTATAAAAAAAAAGAAAAAAAAACACAGGCAGTGTGATGCCCACTTCGTGGTATTGTTGATCGAAGGATGCCCATCAGTAAAAATGGGGTCGGTACAACGCTTTGATTGAATTCGCCGCATATTTGTGAGGGGTCGCGTGGAGATGGCATTCCTTTACCCGCCTGGATTGTTACAAAGGTCAGTTCTTGGAAATTGTGAGATTAATAATATAATATCAGTAGATATACTCTTGTAATACTATATTTGCTTTCACGAGAAATATTTCGAAATTCTAAAGGGGAATAAATTATATCGAAATTAAATTGTGAGATTTGCCCGCGGCTCCGCCCGCGTGAATGAGTTTTCCCGGGATAAAAGTCCCGCTTTATATTTTTCTGGGATAAAAAGTAGCCTAAGTTACTCCTTATTACATCAGCTACCTGCCAATAAAAGTCCCGTCAAAATCGGTCCAGCCATTTCAGAGATTAGCCGGAACAAACAGATAGACGGACAGACAGACAAAAATTTAAAAAAATGTTATTTTGGTGTATGTACCGTATATATATTCATATACATGCAGTAAAAAACGACACTCCAATTTTATTTATATGTATGTATGTATTAGATGATAACAGTAGCAAGACTAGGTTGTCTTTGCTTTCACGAGAAATATTTCAAAGAATTCTAAAGGGGAATAAATTATATCGAAATTAAAAACAGACCATAATAATATAGTCCCTGGAAGTAGGTACTATTTCAATCTTACTCTAACTAATATTATAAACTAACTTATGCCCGCGGCTCTGCCCGCGTTAATAAGTTTTTCTAAGATAAAAGTACATATATTATAAACCTTCCTCTTGAATCAATCTATCTCCGGACAGATACGACCTGGCGACCTTCAAAAAAAGAGCGTATTCCCACCTAAAAGGCCGGCAACGCATCTCTGTGCCCCTTGGTATTGCAGATATTTATGGGCGGCGGTGATCACTTACCATCAGGTGAACCGTATGCTCGTTTGCCGCCTATATCATAAAAAAAACTATTAAAAAAACCGCATCAAAATCCGTTGCGTAGTTTTATAGATGTAAGCATACATAGGGACAGGCAGACGGGAAGCGACTTTGTTTTATTGAAATAAAACATTCGCGTAAATATAAGAAGACTTTGTTTTATACTATGTAGAGATGCGAAAGTTTATGAAAGCGTTATGATTTTTGTAAGTTTGGATGTTTGTTAGAAGTAATCGCAGAAACTAAACGGATTTGGTTATTTAGCACACGGGCATGTCCTGTATTAACACATAGGCTACTTTTTATCCCGGTAATTTGCTCCCATGGGAAATAATGGATATTTTTAATCTGATTCTTTAACTAGATGGCGCTGGCGTCGTGCTGTGTTTCAGGGACTTTTAAAGTAGGAAAGGCTTTTCACGCGGGCGAAGCCGCGAGCAACAACTTACACTTAAAACTTCTTATGTGATATAGGTTTTAACACGAATTCAGCCATAACTTCTGTATACGGCCATTAATCTATATACATAAAAATGAATGTGTGTATGTATGTTCTCTATGGACCAAAACGGCTCGGATTATTTTAAAGAAATTTTAAGTAACAGTAGCCCAACGGGATATCCTGTGATGTTTGATATCGATCGCACCAACAAAAACCAAATAATAAAGCAGAATGAAAGAATAATTTACTGTCGCCGTACATGTGATACATAAAAAAACAAACAAAGTTCAACATAATATATTACCACATATTACATAATATTCACCGCGACAACAGAAGTAACCTTGGCTTACGTTTACAAAGAACTGAAACGATTTTGATAAACTTTGGCACAGAGTAAGTTTAAAATACAAGAAAGGACATGGAATATATCTATATATCTATACTTAATATATAAAGCTGAAGAGTTTGTTTGTTTGAACGCGCTGATCTTAGGAACTACTGGACCGATTTTGAAAATTTTTTCACTAATAGGAAGCTACATTACTCCTGAGTGCTATAGACTATTTATCCCGAAAAATCTTTTCCACGCGGGTGGAGACGCGCGCAATGCTAGTTATAATATATGCGAATTCCACGCGAGAGAAACTGGGAAAGTTAGTAATATTATTTATGATTTACATATTATAAAACACAGTCCCCCGCCGCCTCTATGTCTGAACGTGATAAACACAAAAAATACCAAAGGTATTTTGATGAAAGTTGGTGTGAATATAGTTTGTGCGTAGTATATATTATACTGTATCACGAAATCACATACACACACGCATATACACACCCACATGGCCTGGTAATGTAACTATTTTATATTAAGTTTTAGTTTATTTTGGTATCACTAATTAGTAAATTTTGTTACGAGAGAGCGGGATCTCCTGATACAGGCATTTTTTATGCCTACTAGGAGGACTCAACCTTACCCTAATGTTTTTTGTCTATTGTGGAACGAAATAATCATTTTTCATTTGTATTTTTTTTCAAATATATAGCGGGACGTTTATCCCAGTTAAATAATACAAATCTCTAATATGCGAAATCCACCTCCCTCTGAGGTGTAGTTGTATTACAGTACGACTGCAGTGCTGAGGCCTTGGGTTCGATTCCCGGGTAGGGCAAATTGATATTGGGTTTTTCTGCCCGGCGTCTGGAAATGTACCCCGTAAATGGCAATAGGCCCGCCCCCTATTACGTGGGACCTAATATAGCTGGCGAAATTTAGGTTCTCACACCTCCGCCTACCCCTGAAAAGGGAAAAAGGCGTGATGCTATGCTATGCATGCCTCTGTGGCGTAGTAGAATTGCGCGCGCGGTACTACCACGCGCTGAGTTCCGGGTACGAATCCTGGGGATGCTTGCCCGATATGGCAAAGGGTCGTGGGCAGAACACACTCGACGAAGTGACTTGATTGCACGTTCGCCTATCCCTTCGGGGATAAAGCGTGATGCGTGTTCGATTCAACAAAACCGGAACCGACAGCAAAAGCTAGGAATGTAGTTGTAGATGATCTATCTCGTCTACGGAAAGCCGAAGCGAGCACGTGCGCGCGTCTCACGTCAGTAGTGATTAAATTCCAATAGCACTTGTACAGTCAGCCACATAAGTAACTGAACAAATTCAAAATTTCACATCGCTTCTAATCTTTTGCGTCAGTATCAACAATTGTTTTTTCTTCACTAAAATAAACTTCACAGGGTTAACTTAATTTTAGATAAAGAAAAAAGAATATTTCGACTGGAGTGAACGTGCAGAAGCATTTTGAAGTTTTTAATTTGTTCAGCTACTTTTGTGGCTGACTGTACAATAGACGCCTACTCTATGATTTAACAGTAGCGTTTGCCACGACTCCGCCCGCGTTAATGAGTTTTCCCAGGGTAAAAGTCCCGCTTTGTATTTTCCCGGAATAAAAGTAGCCTATGTCCTTTCTCAGGATCTAGACTATCAGTGTACCAAATTTCATTTAAATCGGTTCAGTAGTTTTTGCGTGAAAGAGTAACAAACATCCATACATTCTTACAAACTTTCGCGTTTATAATATTAGTAGGATTATGTAATTTTTTTTAGGGGGAAAAAAGTGACTATATCTAATGGTAAGTGAAGTACATTAAGAGTATCGATTAAATTCCAATAAAGGCGGAGATACATGTGCCTGTAGCTGCCATACTTGCATGCCAACTCCTTGCACGTGCCGCCGACTGTCATATGTATACACTAACTGGTATGCCTTTAGGTGGAAAGCAAGTATATATTTACGCATGCTCACGCCTTTTATCCCCGAAGGGGTAGGCAGAGGCGCAGCTAGTGCACCCACTTTTCGCCAAGCGTATTCCGTCCCATGATGTGATAGGGGGCGATCCTATCGCCATATCGGGCACAAATTCCAGACTCCGGGCTGATACTGAATAGAAAAATCCAATATCACTTTGCCCGACCCGGGGATCGAACCCGAGACCTCAGCCTTGCAGTCGTACCGTAATACAACTACGCCACCGAGGCAGTCTATATTTATGCACATATATATATATAGTATTAGGATAAAAGTTTTGTAACGGTATTTGTAGCGTGCTAACCAGATATGAAAATCAGTCGAAATGTCAAACTAATAGTGGAAGTGTCAGTTGGGTGTATAAAAAGGCTGCCGTATCGATGTGCACTCTCATTCCGGCTCATTCAGACTCATTCGGCTCATTCGTGCTGAGTCTTAGTAGCAGTTCAGTAAGTTGATCATTGACTTTCATGCTGGTCGGTTAGTTGCTGATATCTTTGTAAAAGTATTTCTGTTAAATGTGTTTATGTAAAACCAGTGATAAATGTGTTAATGTAAAAACAGAAATAAATCGTTTTTATTTAAATCAAAATGGCTTCTGTTTCTAACATCAGAAGTGAGATAAACAATCAATGCCCACAGAAATAGATTGTGCTCACTACATATGTACGCTATGTGGAATACATCGTACGATGGAGATATTTGACTACCCGCAATTTACGTGAAAAAAGAAATTGCGCTGAGTAATGTTGGAATAAGGATTAGACTACAACGTGAATAAAAGTGGACAAGTGTGAAACATAGCCATCGCATGTTCATTTCTGAAGTCATGTGCATACCGCTTCAAATGAACAAGGATCTGCGTGTGTACCGTGATCAAACTGTTTGTGTACCGCGATCAAACTGTTGGTGTTCAAACGTTCCTGTTGGTGTGCAAACGTTCCTGTTGGTGTGCAAACGTTCCTGTTGGCGTTCAAACATTCCTGTTGGTGTACAAACGTTCCTGTTGGTGCTCAAGAAGATGTGCTGCGTATGGTGCGTCGTAGTGGGTTTCCCGGGCAACGTGACTGTACGGTTGTGTAGTACCGGTTGATGCCAACTGCTGCATCACATATCACGTGTGGCTATCTGTGACGACAGATATGATGCTTACTGCAGCGGTAGAGGAAGTCTGGTATCGTATGACCCATAACCCTTGTTTGAGGGTTCTGGTTTTTTATTTCTTGGTAACCTTTACAAATATTGAGATCTTGTTTAACAAGGCATGTGCAGACATGGATTAACGAACATTTTGTGGTTATTGTTGGTACAGAGTCGTCCCTAAACTTAAGGACTTTGAAAAAACTACCTGTTGTAGTAAACAATGACTATACATGGCCTTGGTTGACAAAAGTGATCTAGGTGCATAGTGTTCGGTCTGAAGGATTGCTGGCCTTCCTTGGTCAAGGTTTCGGATTGCAACACTGCACTGTTTAAAATTTTGGATTAAGAGCGAGTCGAGCGATAATTTTGAGGTTGTCCTCATGTTAAGATGAACTACTGAATTCCTAGTCAAAGTTTGATGCGAATCTTAATCAAAGGTCAGAATAGGCCGAACGGTGTGTTTCTGTTTTGGTTTTTCTTTGCTTGCAGGAACAAGAGATCTGTGTAGTGTGTGCCCAGTGCAGAGCAGCGTACTCCATGCTGTGCGGAGACGCGCGGTGCATGCTGTGCGGAGACGCGCGGTGCATGCTGTGCGGAGACGCGCGGTGCATGCTGTGCGGAGACGCGCGGTGCATGCTGTGCGGAGACGCGCGGTGCATGCTGTGCGGAGACGCGCGGTGCATGCTGTGCGGAGACGCGCGGTGCATGCTGTGCGGATACGCGTGCCTCTGGCTGCGCTGGAGAACTGCGCGCTACTGGCGATGCGGTGCGCTGCTGAACTGCGCGCTCCTGGCGCTGCTGAAATGCGCGCTCCTGGCGCTGCTGAAATGCGCGCTCCTCGCGCTGCTGAACTGCGCGCTCCTCGCGCTGCTGAACAGCGCGCTCCTCGCGCTGCTGAACTGCGCGCTCCTCGCGCTGCTGAACTGCGCGCTCCTCGCGCTGCTGAACTGCGCGCTCCTCGCGCTGCTGAACTGCGCGCTCCTCGCGCTGCTGAACTGCGCGCTCCTCGCGCTGCTGTACTGCGCGCTCCTCGCGCTGCTGTACTGCGCGCTCCTCGCGCTGCTGAACTGCGCGCTCCTGGCGCTGCAGGCTGCGCGAATACGGAACGACACTCTCCACTATGCTTACAGTGGCACGGATATCAGGCACAGGCGACTGGCAAGCTCGACTCCGGCATGCGCGGGCCTTATCGTGTGGTCAAAGCGCTTCCCCATGGCCGATATGAGCTAAAACTGCTGGCAGGCTCCTATGGCAAATCAACGCAAGCTGCGGCCGAGTTTATGGTACCGTGGCGCGGGGAGTGGACTCCTGAGACGTGCGCTGTATACTTCGAGGGTGAACATGCATGTGTATGATAAGCTAACGTCGTGCCTATGTCATACATATGTAGATTTTTCATGTTACGCTAACGTCGTGCCTATGACATGTGTGTGAGAAATAAGCTAACGTAGTGCCTATGTTTCTCGTTAATGGAGATAGCTAACGTAGTGCTTCCTCTCTGGTGTGTGGTGAACATGCATGTGTATGATAAGCTAACGTCGTGCCTATGTCATACATATGTAGATCTTTCATGTTACGCTAACGTCGTGCCTATGACATGTGTGTGAGAAATAAGCTAACGTAGTGCCTATGTTTCTCGTTATTGGAGATAGCTAACGTAGTGCTTCCTCTCTGGTGTGTGGTGAACATGCATGTGTATGATAAGCTAACGTCGTGCCTATGTCATACATATGTAGATTTTTCATGTTACGCTAACGTCGTGCCTATGACATGTGTGTGAGAAATAAGCTAACGTAGTGCCTATGTTTCTCGTTAATGGAGATAGCTAACGTAGTGCTTCCTCTCTGGTGTGTGGTGAACATGCATGTGTATGATAAGCTAACGTCGTGCCTATGTCATACATATGTAGATCTTTCATGTTACGCTAACGTCGTGCCTATGACATGTGTGTGAGAAATAAGCTAACGTAGTGCCTATGTTTCTCGTTATTGGAGATAGCTAACGTAGTGCTTCCTCTCTGGTGTGTGGTGAACATGCATGTGTATGATAAGCTAACGTCGTGCCTATGTCATACATATGTAGATCTTTCATGTTACGCTAACGTCGTGCCTATGACATGTGTGTGAGAAATAAGCTAACGTAGTGCCTATGTTTCTCGTTAATGGAGATAGCTAACGTAGTGCTTCCTCTCTGGTGTGTGGTGAACATGCATGTGTATGATAAGCTAACGTCGTGCCTATGTCATACATATGTAGATTTTTCATGTTACGCTAACGTCGTGCCTATGACATGTGTGTGAGAAATAAGCTAACGTAGTGCCTATGTTTCTCGTTAATGGAGATAGCTAACGTAGTGCTTCCTCTCTGGTGTGTGTGAGAAATAAGCTAACGTAGTGCCTATGTTTCTCGTTAACGGAGATAGCTAACGTAGCGCTTCCTCTCCGGTGTTTGTGTGAACTATAGTACTTATGGTTCACTGTGTAAGATTATATAAAGCGCTGAAGATTTATTTTCAGTGTTTCTAATTAAGATGTTGTTTATGTTCTCAGGCGCAGATAGCAATGATGATAATTCGGAGTCCACGCCTGAGCGATCCGCCGTGCCCAGCGGAGAGCCTTCTGACGAGAGGATGACTGAGCCTGTACCTGGCACTTTCAGATCTGCAGAAGAGATCGAAACACGGGAGAACGAGGACGTCCTCCAGTCAGGAGAGGCCGTATTAGGATAAAAGTTTTGTAACGGTATTTGTAGCGTGCTAACCAGATATGAAAATCAGTCGAAATGTCAAACTAATAGTGGAAGTGTCAGTTGGGTGTATAAAAAGGCTGCCGTATCGATGTGCACTCTCATTCCGGCTCATTCAGACTCATTCGGCTCATTCGTGCTGAGTCTTAGTAGCAGTTCAGTAAGTTGATCATTGACTTTCATGCTGGTCGGTTAGTTGCTGATATCTTTGTAAAAGTATTTCTGTTAAATGTGTTTATGTAAAACCAGTGATAAATGTGTTAATGTAAAAACAGAAATAAATCGTTTTTATTTAAATCAAAATGGCTTCTGTTTCTAACAATTATATATATTTATAATATGTATAAGCTCGTTAATCTTAAATAAAACTACTGGCACTTCTAAAATAAATAAATAAATTTTACTATTTTCTCAGAACTCCATAACTGCAAACTAGGACACCTGGGCCCTATGCCGTTGTAAAAAATGGCGTGATTTGAGATCGCGTGTGACTCCGCCCACGTAAAAAACTTTTATAATATTTATTTTGCCTGTCATAGACATAATTGCTTCCATAATTACTTTTAAAAAGCATAGATATTATTTAGGTGCTTTATTTTTTCTTTTTAGGGTTCCGGCCCTAAAAAGAAACCTTTATAGGATCACTTTGTTGTCCGTCCGTCTGTCTATCTGTCTGCCTGTTTGTCAAGGCTGTTTTTATCAGAAACGCGTAACGATATCAAGTTGATATTTATATCAAACCAGTATAGCTCGCGGCTCCGCCCGCGCGTAAAAGTTTTTCCGAGAAAAAATATTTTCCCTGGAAAAAAAGTAGCTTATAGCACTCAAGAGTAAGAATGTAGCTTCCTATTAGTGAAAGAATTTTCAAAATCAGTTCAGTAGTTCCTGAGATTAGCGCGTTCAATCAAATAAACAAACAAACTCTTCAGCTTTATAAATTACTAGCTTTGCGCGCAGCTCCGCCCGCGTGGAAAAGTTTTTCCGGGATAAAAAGTACCGTATAGCACTCAGGAGTAATGTAGCTTCATATTAGTGAAACAATTTTCAAAATTGGTCCAGTAGTTCCTGAGATTAGCGCGTTCAAACAAACAAACAAATTCTTCAGCTTTATATATTAGTATAGATAATATTAATATAGATACTATTACTCTCGACTGCGTCGGTGGCGTAGTTGTATTACGGTACGATTGCAATGCTGAGGTCTCGGGTTCGATTCCCGGGTCGGGCAAAATGATATTGGATTTTTCTATTCAGTATCAGCCCGGAGTCTGGAATTTGTGCCCGATATGGCGATAGGCTCGCCCCCTATCACATCATGGGACGGATACGCACGGCGAAAAGTGGGTGCATTTAATTGCGCCTCTGCCTACCCCTTCGGGGATAACGGGCGTGAGTATGTGTAAGTTGTCTAACAGAGTTAGAAACAATATAAATCCACAGATAATCCTCAGCTTAAATCTGAAACGCCTTCTAAGCCTTAACGTTTGAAGGACATTCCCGAATCTAGACATTATCAGATACAACTAAATGGAAAGTGTTTGTGACATTCATTTAGATGAGGAAATAAACAGTACCTATATTTGCGATAGGCGCTTTAGACTTCTAGGTAAGTGAGGTAGGAATACATACAAATCATCACGCCCATTTCCCTTTTCAGGGGTAGACAGGGGTGTAACAACTCCACATTTCTTTTTTTTCTATTTATTAGGTTCACAAAACTGGTTACAAACAATTGAAATTCATAAAATAAGTCATACTAATATACTGTTATTACACATATTTGCAACCTTCTAGTTGTGAACACGACATGCATGAATTAGAAACGGTTAGTAAAACAGGTAATTGACTATTGACGTTAAGTGTCAAGTAAATGGTACATAAAAAGTGTGAAGATTAAATTAAATAATATTTAAATAATGTTTTTAAGTATGCTAATTTTAGCAGAGGCAAGTGAACCAAAAAAGATGTCGTACTTATTTGATATGACGTTATAGGAAGAGCACATGCGGTAAAGGGGTGAATGTTGACCGATATTCGTTTTGAACAATGGTAAAGCAAAGGTTTTACGATTCTGTAAACGGCTACTTGGACGAAATACATTAAATCGAAGACGATGCAACATGTCAGGACAGCTAATCTGAGCGTTCACCAGTTTATATAAGAACAAAATGTCAGCAGCTGTTCTGCGCTTCGCCAGCTATGATGCCACATGTAATAGGGGGAAGGTCTATTGCCATTCACCGGGCACATTTCCAGACTCCGGGCTGATACTGAGTAGAAAAACCCGTGAAGAAGTAGAATTGAGAATAAATTTAATCTATTACTAGCTATTGCTTGTGGCTCCGCCCGCGTGAAAAAGTTTTTCCGGGATAAAAGTCCCGCTTTATATTTTCCCGGGATAAAAAGTAGCCTATGTCCTTTCTCAGGCTCTAGACTATCTGTGTACCAAATTTCATGCACCCGTCAACGCCCGCTTATATATAGCTATAAGCTAATTTCCTTATATAAATGGACACCGGTGTCCACCGCGGGCGTCCAAGGATTACATCGGTTCAGTAATTTTGGCGTGAAATCGCGACAGACAGACAGACAGAGTTACTTTCGCATTGATGATATTAGTAAGGATTTAAAAGACACCGATGCTCTGGTAAAGTTATATTGGGTTTTTCTGCTCAGTACCAGTACGGAGTTTGGAATTTGGTGCCCAATATTGCGGTAGGTTAAAGGCATAATTATCAACATCTTTTGAAATATAAAGTTCATTAGGAAAATTGGAGAGCTCTTCCCATGTAAATAGTGAAGTCGAACATGATGATAAGTACAAACGTCAGTATAAGGTTAAGTATAAGATTTTGTTATTTGTTGACATCATGAAATATCGGGAGAATTCTGATGATTCCCGCTCATCTGGCAACCCTATATGAGATTGTCTGAAATAGTTTTAAGGCCGCATATACGACATTGCGGGCACAGCTAGTCCCTCATAAACGTACAAAGTAAAACATAAATAAGCTCTTTATTTTAATGATATTAAACTAACATCATATAATTAACATTAAAATTACAAAGTAAATGTATTTATGGCCGACCGTAACGTATAAATTTTGGTTATGAAGGCCTATCATAATAGTATTATACTGTTGCGGGAAATGTTAGCTGAATACATGTATTAATTATATCTTGTTTTGACACCTATATATTTTTGTCGAGTTTTGCCAAGTGAAGGCTAAAGTATAGAGAGCATATTTGCCTTGCCTTGTCATCGCTCGGTGTCGCTTGCCTAGTCGGCTGAGATTTTTTTTTTTTTTTTTTTATTGCTTTGAATGACGAGACGAGCATGCCGTTCGCCTGATGGTAAGCGATACGACCACCCATAAACAGTAGCAACACCATCCAGCACCTTGACTGACAAAATACTGAGTGGCATTCTACTGCACTCGTCATCCTGAGACATAAGATGTTACTCATTATGTCCAGTAGTTATACTGGCTACAATATCCTTCAAACCGAAACACAACAGTGCATGCACACTGTTGCTTGGCGGTAGAAATAGACATTGCGGTGGTACCCACCCAGACGGCCTCTTACATAATGAGAGACCTACCACCAGTTAAAGTTTAGGCAAGTTTTTGCGTGTGTAAAACTTATTTGGCGTGGCTTGTCACAACTCGCAGTATCTTCTCTTTAAGCATTTTTTATGAATAATATTATGTTCACGCGTACAAAACGTTTGGATGTATGTTAGACGTAACCTTAAAACCTGAGCTGAAATTTGGCACACGCATAGACTATGTCCTGGCGCGTCGGTCAGTGGATTCAGTTTGTTCAGTTCGCTATGGATCGTCATAATGATTTAAGCACATTTGTAGCGAAAAAAAAGGACGCGTGCGAAGCCGCAAGCTACACCTAGTTATGTATAAAAATACAGTTTTCTATTTCAGTCAATATTATAAACAGATAAATTTTGTAATTTTAATATATGTAAGAGATAATCTCTGAAACTATTGCTTCGATTCTGAAATTTATTCCATTAATAGGAAGGTACATTATTCAGTGGTTTAGGCTACTTTTATCTCGACAACGGACCTTTATACAGGCGGAGCCACGAACAATCGTAAATAAAATCCCTGTTAAATTTCAATAACCACTAACCAAAGTCTTCACTACCAATTAAGTTCATAACATTCAAACTTTGAGTTTGAAAGCATTCAAAGTAAGAGCTTTCCGACAATACACGAAACATTACAACATCAAACCTCGGGGCAGCCCTACACGTGTCGCCCTTGAACAACGTGACAACCCTGGCGTAATTAGTAACATTAATTACCAATCGATTGGCAGGGATTATAGGGTTGTCTCCTATTTGAGATCAAATTTAATTAACAAAGTAGTGTATGAAATTGTCTATACAAGCCGAAGATATAGAAACACGCAGTTTTTGTTTTCAAGGGTAGGCAGAGTTTAACACACACATTTTGTTAAGTAAGTTAGGTCGTGTACGTAATAGGTGGTTAGGTTATTGACATTTACTAAGCGCAACAAGGTCCCGAGTTAGATTCCGGGTCGTGTAAAATCACATTGATTCTTATTAATCTATACGCTGTTGGTAGGATATATATCGCACCTTTGGAACGAAAACGACACATCTCACATAAATCGCAAATTGAGCTATCGTCATAAAATTACTTAAAACGAAGTTCTTAATACAACAATAATTCAAACGCAGCCATATTCAAGCGTGAACAACAAACTGTTATATCGGGCCCTTTTTATTATATTTTTATAAAAAAGGGACCAGTTTTAAGTCATTTTATGACGATAACTCTATTTTCGATTTTTTTGAATTGTTTTGTTTTCGTTCTAACCGTGCGTCATATGTATCCGCCCGGATAGCGACCGCCGTACATAAGGTGTAAAACGTGTTCCGGCATAAAAAAGGTAAGTGTGTCCGGGATCAGCCTGTGTATATCAGGCTCAAACAGGCCGGCATAATTGTGTCGACTGACAAGGTATAATAATTGCTCATCAGTTGACCCTCTATCTGGACCTCTCTCCGCTAAAGATCAGTTGCAGTGTCACTGCATTGCCCGTATAAAAATCCTTGAGGTCTGAAATTGCTCTCGTTAAATGGTAATAAACTCACTCCTATTACATGGGACCTTAGCAGCCCGAAAACGGGCGTGATAACTTTTGTCTGCCCCTATGGGAAACAGGCGTGGACTATGTATAATCAGAAAAGTGTATGCTCGATCACCTTAAGGTTCTAAATAAGTTGCTTGCGGGTCGTCTGTCAGCAACATGCAACTTACAACTAAAGTAGACAAGAGTTATCTGCTGTTTTGATTATACATTACCGAAACGATCGCATCTGCTGGGTAAAATATAAAAAAATGCCGTTTCTTGAGTAAGTGTAATAGAATCAAATTGGTCGATTGTTCGAATCAAATATTTCCTTGAACATGGCATAAGTTGGCATTTCTTTATAACACTAGAAACCGCTCCACATCTAATTTTACACTGAACTTGCAAAGAATTCCAACATTATTCCACAATAAACAACTGTATCGTATTTCGAATCGATTGGTGCACGCATTATCGTCCGTCCAATTTGCTAAACCCAAAACGATGTAACTACCGACTTCAGTAATCGCATTTCGACGTTAAATCAAGTTAATACGGTTTAAAATCGTGCGTGTGTTTTGGGTGGTTGTGGTATAACGATTTTTGTATGCGTAGTATGAAAATTATTGTGCTAGATTGCTTGCTAGCCATTATGAGCTTGTGTGGGACGATGCTTGTTTGGACGTTTGCGAATTATTTATTCGATATCTCATTTTCTTTACGAGCCTGGTTTGCGGGGCTTTGCCTAATTTCGCTTGAAGTCTGTGGGCGATTTGGTAATTCCTCTATGGATGTAGGTAACCCAGGATATCTCTAAAGTACACACACACACTCACACCTTTTATCCCCGAAGGGGAAGACAGAGGCGCAACTAGTGCACCCAATTTTCGCAGGGCGTATTCCGTCCCATGATGTGATAGGGGGCGAGCCTATCGCCATATCGGGCACAAATTCCAGACTCCGGGCTAATAATGAATAGAGAAACCCAATATCCCTTTGTCTGAACCGGGAATCGAACCAGAGACCTCATCATTGCAGTCGTACCGTAATACAACTAAACCACCGAGGCAGTCTCTCTAATGTGATGTATTTTATTTATTATTAAGTTTGATGTTTAGGGTCTCCCTATAAAAGGAGCGGCATCTTTTAAAGTCTCTTTCCTAATACTATCCTCCAGATAACGTATCAGACAGTTAGGGCTAATTTCACCGCTTGCTGATAAACGCTACTCGTCACATAAATGTATAAGCCGACCAAATACAAAAATCACACTAATCTATGCTCAAAATCTATGAATACTATCTACATTCACTGTTTAATACGATAACTGTGTAGTTATTTCGTCATCTATATCTATACATATAAATAAAATTGGAGGGTCTGTTTGTAATATTGAAATAACCGTTTTTTACTACATGTATATGAATATATATACGGTACATACACCAAAATATCATTTTTTACAATTTTTGTCTGTCTGTCTGTTTCAGAGTTTGTTCCGGCTAATCTCTGAAATGGCTGGACCGATTTTGACAGGACTTTTATTGGCAGGTAGCTGATGTAATAAGGAGTAACTTAGGCTACTTTTTATCCCGGCAAAATATAATCTATACTAATATTACTGCCTCGGTGGCGTAGTTGTATTACGGTATGACTGCAATGCTGAGGTCTTGGGTTCGATTCCCGGGTCGGGCAGTTATATTGGGTTTTTTAAAAATTCAGTGTCAGCCCGGAGTCTGGAATTTTTGCCCGATATGGCGATAGGCTCGCCCCCTATCACATCATGGGACGGAATAACGGCGAAAAGTGGGTGCACTAGTTGCGCCTCTGCCTACCCCTTCGGGGATTAAAGGCGTGAGTGTATATGTATATATGTATGTACTAATATTATAAATGCGATAGTTTGGATGAATATTTGTTAGTTACGCAAGAACAACTGAACGGATCTCGATGAAATGTGGCACAGAGATAGATTATAGTCTGGAATAGCACATAGCCTTAGCGGGGGTTAAAAACTTTTTCACGAGGCAGAGCCGGGAGCAAAACCTAGTGCTTTATAAACCAAAAACACTATGAACTATTATGCGTTAACAGAAATAGGCAAATCGGCGGTACACAGACGCAGTGTCGCATACGAAAACCTACTTACTGGGTTGACAATGACACGGTTTGAAAGCAGATTGTTCAAACTAACTTATTTCTGAAACTACTGCTCTGATTTTGGAAATTCTTTTACTAATAGAATGTCACATTACGCCTGATTATTAAACAACACTTCGCACCTTTAGTTTCTTTCTGCCTTTCTTCTTCGGGTAGTCATCGCTTAGGTAGCTAGTGAAAGGTTGGTAGGTTAGCTAGGTTAGGGCCTGTAGTGTCCTCACCGGTGAGGATCGCGACGCGTTCCTTCCATTATTTTATTATAAAAATGATTCAGTTTTTTTTTATTTTATTTTTATCTTCTCTTTCCTGCCAGCCCGAGCTTGGCTTCTTTATTTATTTTTCATTGATTTTACTCCCTATAAAAATGTCTGTAGTTATATAAGTGACTTTTTGTAATAATAATTATTATTAATTTAATGTATCTTGACTTATCATAAGTGCAACTATGTTCGCCTACGTGATGAATAAACTATTTTATTTTTTTTATTATTTATTTAGATTGAAAACGACACAATTCAAAACAATCAAAAATTGAGTTATCGTGATAGAATGACTTAAAACTGGCCAATTTTTTTATAAAAATATAATAAAAAAGGCCTGATATAATAGTTTGGTCCTTTTCCCGCTTGAATATGGCTGTGTTTGAACTATTGTTGTATTGAGAACTTCGTTTTAAGTCATTTTATGAAGATAACTCAATTTTCGATTTCGTTCTAAAGGTGCGACTGGTATCATTGAAAACGAGTGTTATATGAACGAAGTCGTGAGCAGAAACTATAGTATAAATGTACACAATTCTTGTGCATGATTCAGAGACTCCATTAAAATGTGATTTATTTATCCTTACATATTATAAAGATCTCGCCGCGTCTGTCCGTCTGAACGCGATGAACATGAAAACTACCGAACGTATTTCGATTAAATTTGGAATGGAGGAAGTTTCAAACGGTGGAAAGGTTATATGTAGGCAACTTTTATCCCGCAAAATTATTATGCAATGCAATCAGCCCTGTATTATATACTACCCACTGGTGAGCACGGGCCTCCTCTACAACTGAGAGGGTTTAGGCCTTAGTCCACCACGCTGGCCTAGTGCGGAAATTTAAAATTAGTATAGCGGGACTTTTATCCCACAAAAACTCATTCATGCGGGTGCAGTCGCGAGTAAAATCTAGTCTTACTAATATTATAAATGGTGAAAATTTGTTAAAATGTTTGTTAGAAGTAAACGCAGAAATTACTTAACGGATTTGGATGAAATTTGGCACGCGGGTAGAACATGTCTTGGATTAACAATATTACACTTTTTATTCCGATAATTTGCTTCCATGGGGATTTTTTTGTGGTATTGAATGACGAGACGAGCATGCCGTTCGCCTGATGGTAAGCGATACGACCACCCATAACAGTAGCAACACCATCCAGCACCTTGAGTTACAAAGTTCTCTGTGGCATTCCACTGCGCTCGTCATCCTGAGACGTAAGATTTTAAGTCTCATTATGTCCAGTAGTTACACTGGCTACAATGCCCTTCAAACCGAAACACAACAGTGCATGCACACTGCTGCTTGGCGGTAGAAATAGACATTGCGGTGGTACCCACCCAGATGGACTCTTACATATGAGAGACCTGGGATGTTTTTAATCTGACTTTTTGAATAGATGGCGCTGATGTCGTGCTGTGTTTTTTTTATGATATAGGGTGCAAACGAGCATACGGTTCACCTGATGGTAAGTGATCACCGCCGCCCATGAACATCTGCAATACCAGGGGGCACAGAGATGCGTTGCCGGCCTTTTAGGTGGGAATACGCTCTTTTTTTTAAGGTCGCCAGGTCGTATCTGTTCGGAAATGCTGCTGGCGGCAATTGGTTCCATAGTTTAGTAGTACGTGGCAAAAAATGACGGCTAAAACGTTAAGTGGTGGATTGCCAACCTCCGAGGTGATGTGGATGGAATATGGAGTCTGCCGCGATGTACGGTGATGGAACACAGCAGCAGGGATAAGTCCGAACAATTCGTCAGAGCACTCCCCGTGGTAAATTGGTTTTAGAGACTTTTGTAGCGGGAAAGGCTTTTTACGCGGGAAAAGCCGCGAGCAACACCTGGTTATATATAAATGTGATTTTGTCACACAATACAGCTCAGTCGGGCAGATTTCGTGTTAAAACATTTTAATAAAACTCATGCATGGATTTATTCACACGTCACCACTTTTAATTTATTTATTAGCTGTAAATCCCTGTGCGATTACGGGCTTTCACAATGAACTGAATCCTACTTATAAATAAAAGTATTAAGCTTGGATTGTTAACGCATAAACTGAAAGAATTTTAACGAAATTTAACACAGAACTAGTTCTGAATGAATATTTAGGTCATTTTTATCCGGTCCGTCTGCCCGTCGGTATGTCTGTGAACCTTTTTTCTCAGGATCGCGTAGAGGTATCAAGTTGAAATATTAAATACTCTTTCAGCTGTGAACAAATCAAACTTGTAATTCAACGCGATCAAAAGATATGACCGTTTTATCACATATTTTGCGAATTCACAAGACATCCTCCTAGGATGTCTCAGGGTGACGAGCACAGTGGAGTGCCTATTAGCAAAGTCTTTCTCCAAAAATATACATTGACTTTTGTCTTCAGCGACCCATCTCCAATTTAGACCGTCTGTTTTATATCGTCTTCGTATCCTTTGCCTTATCTTCCTTCTACCATTTCTAGGACCAATCTTTTATAATTTAACTTCACTCGTAGGTGTTGTTATACTTAACTTTCTGCCTTGGTGGCGTAGTTGTATTACGGTATGACTGCATTGCTGAGGTCTCAGGTTCGATCCCCGGGTCAGGCAAAGTGATATTGGGTTTTTCTATTCAGTATCAGCCCGGAGTCTGGAATTTGTGCCCGGTATGGGGGTAGGCTCGCCCCCTATCACATCATGGGACTGAATACGCACGGCGAAAAGTGGGTGTACTAGTTGCGCCTCTGCCTACCATTTCGGGGTTAAAAGGCGTGAGTGTGTGTGTATACTTAACAACGTTTGCGAAGCGTCTAAGTGCATCTATAAATAAGTATCATAATAACATCACCGCCATCCCGGCTCCGATAACTCCATGCCTCGATATTTCGCCCACATTGTCCAAGGTAGACAATGGGCCATGGAATTAAAACCGGGCTATGACACGCCGAGATAACAAGTTTTCTGTGTCAATTAAATTTTTAAACGGTTTTCGAGGTCTCGTGTGGAATTTTTGATGATTTTTTAAAATGGTCCGTGATTCTTTGAATATCGGCTGTCATGGCAGGGTGGTAGGCTTTTGTTTGGTTGATTTACTATAAAACAAATATTTTTATAATGGTACCTCTTTGGGAACTTCTTTTTCGAAATAAAAAAGGAATTACGCATATCTGCCTACAAAACTCGGAAAAATCGGTGTAGATCATTACCATACTATATATTGCCCACTGCTGAGCACGGGCCTCTTCTACAACTGAGAGGGTTTAGGCCTTAGTCCACCACGCTGGCCTAGTGCGGGTTGGCAGACTTCACATATCTTCGAAATTCGTTTAAAGAACTTCTCAGATATGCAGGTTTCCTCACGATGTTTTCCTTCACCGTTAAATCGAGCGATAATTCACAAAGAATACACACATACATTTTAGAAAAGTCAGAAGTGTGTGCCCTTTGGGTTTTGAACCTACGGACATTCGTCTCGGCAGTCCGTTCCACTCCCAACTAGGCTATCGCCGCTTCAAATTATGTTTAAACTATAATTTATCAGAAGTTTTAAAACTTCCAACGTTCACATTTGCAAGCCGAGTCAATCTCAAGGCGGAAGGCGACAATTTTCCTAGCAAGCGCTTCTTATACACTCCCAATAGAATACACACTCTATTCCCTAAGTTCAGAGCGCTATTTGCTTTGTAAATTGACAAATAATAACAATCGTTTGACATACTGTGGTTTGATGTTGGGTGAATATCCTTGGGCAATTCTCCGAACTGCAAAAAAACAGGTTTTTCGTCTGATAACGTATGTTTTTTGATAATTTTTAATTATTTCTATATTTTATATTGCCCTAATACTAGTTGTCTACTAAGGCCTATACATATTTTTTCGTATAATATTATAATTTACTAGTAAAAAAAAAATTATCATGCAAAATCTAATTAATGTGGCGCGTCCAAACGTCCAAGTTACGATTTCAAACCCTTAGAAAAAAAAATATACAACCCTTTCATTAATTTAAAGTAGCCGGATCAGTACTTAAACTATGTGTCCGTAATTTACCACATACAGTAGATTAATTAGTAAGAACCAATGGTATTTACAGAAGTTTAAAAAATGTCCAGACGTACATGCATAATTTCTATGGCTCATGCTTTCGCCAACTGCCTACAATAACTGTGAGTACTTATCGGCCGTCGTGGTTCGGCATTGCTTTGGTGTCAGGTGTGGCCGTGCTGGCGTGAAGTATATATGTCTCTTTGTCTCGTAAATATTGAAATAGACACGATTATACAATCGATTCTGGCTTTTGTAAGGTAAGTGGTCTAATTTTTATGGTCTTATTTTATTGCTTTTACATTATCAAAGTACTTTCCATACCAAAGTCCCAAATAACATATTCGTTTTAAAATTGATTGATGCATTTGTATCTTGTGTACTCTGTAAAAATTTGCAAGGAAATGAATTTTAGTACATAAATCTCAGTCATCTGGGCCTAATTATTCTGGAATTCTCTGGCGAATTTACGTCAGATGAATGAAATAGGGGCCACGTAAATTAGAATTTGAAACAAAATTGGGAATTTCAATTAATGACACTTGAAATATTATCTTTTCTTGTAATAAGAATACGACAAAGGTAAGGAAGCAGACTAGAGAAGAAAGACTTGAAGAGTGGTTAGCAGAAGAGAGAAGATATAACCGAATTAAGAATTACGAGAATTTATGGAAACAAAGAACAAAAAAAAGACCAACCTAGATATCTTAGGCGTAGGGAAGATAACAGGCAACATAGTATTTCAAAAATGTCACCAAGAGAACAGAAAATTCAAGGAAAAGAAAGGGGACAACATTTTAAGGCTTTCTGTTTAGGAAAAAGGAACAGAAGAAAACAGCTCCGTCACTAGCGACTAATACTCTACCACTTGAACGCTTTCAATAACATAAGGAGAATGAAGTTGTGTAATCGCCATGGCCTAAATTATATCTAACGAGAAATATATTTCTAAAGCCGTATCATTCATTAATCAAGATGGACAAGGTGCATCCTGTTCAAATTCAGTTAAGCGTCATTTGCGTTACGTGAACTGAAACAGAAAAATTACTATTATCGAATACCTTACGCACTGCAGTATGTACACGTCACGATATTTCAGCAGTCTGGACCCATATCGTTCCTATTTTGGACTACATAGCCGAAAACATCTGCTAGATCTGCTGCCTTTAATGCATTCATTTTATATCCGATTTGGTATCAAGCCAATAATGTAACATATTTTTTTTTTCATATTATATCTTCACTTTCTCAATATACAAATTTTGTGCGAACTATTATATGGAGCTATAGTGAAAGAGGCCACGGAAAGGGGAGTCCTGATGGTATTGGAGCTACGATAAAGCAAGCTGCCGACCGAGCTGTGTCTCGTGGATATAATTGACTTTGACGACTTTTTGAAGGCTGTTTCTCAGAACGTCCATAGTGAAGTAATAAGAACGGTATTAGAATATGACGCGTATGAAAAAGATTTATTGTTTCTGCAAAAGTTTAATGCTTATGCTGGTAGTATGAACATGCAGAAAATCGTGTGGATATATGATTCAAATGTAATTGCCGCTTTAAAATTGAGCTGTTGCGAAAATTCCTGTGTTGAAGAAGCTATTTTCTGTCCTCATACAAAGCGTCTACGTTTTTATACACTGCCTCCTAGCAATACGAAAGGTGCTGTTGTACCATTAGCGGAATCAGCAAAAGAAATTAGCTTATTAAGGAATCGAGATAGGCCGAATAATCTTAAAAAAAAATGCACTGAATGATTCTGATTGTCTGATAATAGTCAAACCTTCTATTGCCACTTTCACAGATAATTCATTGAAATTAGAAGAAGCCAAGTAGAAGAATATTGATAGAAAAGAGAATGTTATGACAAGTGAACCGGACTTGCCAAATTATAATGATGAGACGTTTGACCAAAAAGTTATCTAATAACCTCGGAACAGATTAATCGTTCCTATTTAATTGTGATGACATGGTTTAAGAGAACACAATATTGTCAAACATGTTTAAAAAATCGTCATGAGTAAGTCTTATAATAGAAACATATATTTTATGCTCAATAAAATAAGCCTCATTTTTATAAAAAAGAAAAAAAATTAAAGGTGAGTGCATTATGTTATGAGAAATTTATTTAGTTATTTTATTGAACTGATGGAAAATTTATATTGAAGAAACTACTACTATATGCAGGATTACATTTAATGCTAATTTTGAAAATATAAACAGACTGAAGTAAGTTATTATTAATAATAATATTAATAATTGATGATAACTTATTGTAATATATTGATGAAAGGTGAATAAAACATGGCTTTGTAGTATTTTTTTTCATGTTTTACTAATTTATATGTGCCTTATTTCTCATTCATCTGTCTTCATCTCATTAAGCTGCTAATGAAAAAATTCAATTAGCTATATCTCCTTACCTAGTGAATCAATTTAAGTGCCTTCACTATCATTATATTCCTTTAAGTTATTGCTTTATTATGAATAAGGCAAACCATGCAAAAGTACAAAAAAAAAGTTGACCAGGTTAATTATACAAAAACCTTGCTTTTCGGAGAATTGCCCCCTTATTGTTATCGTTTAATCCAGGATAAACTATATCTTATGCTTCTAACTTTATGGGCGTATTTGCAGTGCCATTCTTTTACACAAATCTAAATAAGACACCTTTTTATCACATTGATAGACAATAAAAAAGAGATTTATTTAACGATAAAGGGCTTAGAAAGTGGCAAAAAATACGACACGACTCCGTGTTGTTTTATTGGGATTGGTTGAGAGACTACCACGTGTCTGACGTATTGGTCTCTCGACCAATCACAAACATCAAAATTGAAGGACGTCGTCTTACGAGCTGCATATTTAACCACATTCTAACCCCACTTTCCTTCATTAATACTAAAACCAGAACAAAATAAACACACATCACGCCTTTATCTTCGAAGCGGTAGGCAGAGTTGCACCCAGGGCACCCCGGCTTCGCAAGCGTGTTGAGTCCCATGATGTGATAGGTGGCGAGCCTATCGCCATATCGTGCACAAATATCAGACTCCGAGCTGATACTCAGCAGAACACCCAATATCACTTTTCCCGACCCTGGGATTTAAACTCGAGACCGCGGAGCGCTGTTGTACTGCGCACGCAATACAACTACGCCACTGAGGCAGTCTAAAACTAAACTAACACCAAATAGCTTTAAAAATGATTTTATACGTGCGTGATAATATTATAGTAAAAACTACGGTATTCCGTATTCGCAAAAAAATCAATGTGTATGTTCTCTATGATGTAGAGGTTGCTACAACCAAGCCACGTTTTTATCTATACTAGACCGGATTAACTGGGGTACCACTGTCTTACAGAAAACTGACATAAGACTGCTTGCTACAGTTGCCAAAGTCATTTTTTCATTGCGTTTGAATGACGAGACATTCGTTCTCGTCTGATGGTAAGCGATACGACCGCCCATAAACAGTAGCAACACCATACACAACTTTCAACTACAAAGTACTGCGTGGCACTCCACTGCGCTGGTCACGCAGTCTCATAATGTCCAATTATTACGCTGGTTATTGTCCTTCAAACCGGAACAACAGTGGCTGAACACTGTTGCTTGTTGGTAGAAATAGATATTGCGGTGGTACCTAAACGGCCCTACTAATACGAGAGACGTATCACCAATAACATAGACTTGATTATTTTACCAAATCTACAAGGTGGATGGATGACTTGATAAAGGTCGCCGGGACACGTTGGATGCAGGCCGCTTGCAGCAGGTCCGTCTGGAAATCATTAGGGGAGGCCTATTTTAAGCAGTGGACTTGATGTGGATGATGATGATTATATTAAACGCAATAAACCATATGCAGCCACTAACTTAATTTGTTCCTCAAGGAACCGGCTAAGGTCAAAGAGCATGCTGTCAAGTCATAACTCATAAGTGATATTTTTGGTGGTCTGTTTTTTTATCATCTGTAGTATGTCGCAGTAAAGCAGTTGCACTACCTTATCAAGACTTTATCGAGGAGTTTTGGCGGCAACAAAAACACACTTGATTAGCACGGTTATTTCAATTCACTTCATTTGAGCCCTTTAATAGAACTATATTGGATGATATACCACCATAATTATGCAATACAACACTAAGTATCACCAAAATAATTAATTAAATAAAAAAAGAGCACCTCATGACACTTCCAAGTTCCGTCAAAACTCCCAACCCCTGACTTAAATCTAATCAAGAGCTCTCGTGTCAGCTGTCAAAATGACATCTCACGTTACGTAATGTCATCGGAATTACTCATTCCCAATCTCATCACGTAGAAAACTGCAAAAGCGGTTCGGTACAAAATCGTAATTTTAGAATTCCTGCGACATAACAAATTCTGGAGAACTTTGGAAGGAGTAGGTTAATCACGGTTGAATTCAAGGGCAAACTGAGTCTTGACTATAAAGATAATGGGTAGGGTTATGTGTTTAATAAAAACTTTGAGTTTCGAGGACATACAGGAGAATACGATGTTAAAAGTCTTTATAGTGAAAAGTTAGAGTTGTGCGGAATACAGAAGAATACTAATATATTAAAATTCTTTACGGGTCATTTTAATGATATTATTATAAAATAAATTGTATTTAAAACAGCTTTAGGTACTTAGAAAAAAGAAGTCAAACTAAGAGTAGAATTCAATGAGGAAACAATGAATGAAGTGAAATAAAATCTTCATTATCAGTGATTTTGGCTGTGTAATCCTGTTTGATAGACTAATTTTAACTAGGTACTTGCTTTTAATTTGATCATAAGTTATTCTCGCGGTTGGAAAAAATAAACAAAATATTAGACATTTTTTCACTTTTAGAATATTGAAAGCTCCTCAGAGGGCGGAAAATCGCAAAATATAAATAAAATGCATATGGCAAGTTTCTAAACACAAAAAGGCAACCTTGAGGCACGCCTTTTTACGTTGTTTATCAACGCAGTATCAGCGCGGTATTTAGAAACTGCCCGGTAAATGGCAATAGGTCCAACCCCAATGACATGGGACCTAAAATAGCTGGCGTAATGTGTGTTAGACCTCTGTCTACCCCTGGAAAGGGAAAAGGGCGTGATGCAATGTATGTATGTCATTTATACGCCAAGTTGTTCTACGAACGCACTGTTGATATTGTAGCCAGTATAATTCATCATCATCATTCATCGTCAGTCACATGACGTCCACTGCTGAACATAGGCCTCCCCCAAAGATTTCCAGACGGACCTGTCAAAAGCGGCCTGCATCCAGCGTGTTCCTGCGACCTTTATCAAGTCATCCGTCCACCTTGCAGGTGGACGGCCGATGCTGCGCTTGCCAGTACGTGTTCTCCACTCGAGAACTTTTTTTTTAGTATAATGGGTACTAACTATCAATGTCTCAGAGTGACAAACACTATGCAATACTTTACATTGCTACTAGTACAGACGCTGACTACGCATGACATTATAGTACCGGCACGCTATGATGGCCGATTTGACGTTTGTCCGCTTATCGTTTTCATTCATAACTATGTTGAAGGAGCTAATTGCTGTACATTATTGTCAATAGTGACATGCAGTAAAATTATTGTATAATTTTACGACAAAACTCGGCATTTGTTTTTCGAAATTCGATATTTAAAAAAATGAAATAATAAGATCGTCACTGGTAGAATTGCTGGCTAGAGATTTGACCTCACTATTGTAATCTGTTAAAACGGCTGTCATAGCGTGCCGGTACAATATCAGACGACCTACACGTCTCATTATACAGTTGTATAAAAATAAGACAAAATGTCACAAAAGAAAGAAAAGCGGACGGATCTCTCCTCATTTTTTAATTATCTTCTTTGTGACAAGGGTGCCGCTCACATACAGCCAATTACAAAAAGGTTTTTCTAAAAATACAACAGTGACAGCATACTGTAACAAGGCGGGACAACCATGAATGAGGTCTTTTTATTATAATACGAGCTTTTGCCCGCGGCTCTGCCCACGTGAATGAGTTTTCTCGGGATAAAAGTCCCGCTTTATATTTTCTCGGGATAAAAAGTTGCCTATGTATTAATCCAGGACATAATCTATCGGTGTGCCAAATTTCATCGAAATCCGTTCAGTAGTCTTTGCGTGAAAGAGTAACAAACATCCAGACATCCATACATCGATACATCCTACTTACAAACTTTCGCGTTTATAATATTATAGTAGGATTGTGACTGGCCGGTGTAAAATGAATAATATTATTCAAAAAGATAAACTATTACTGATGCGATTATTGACTAGAAATTAAATGTTCTAAGACTACAAATTTAATAAATAAGGGTAAATATTTAAATAAAAACAAATATTAACAAACTTTTTTATAAGATTTCATTTTAAATGTAGTTTTTAAGCAAAATAAAATTACATAAATATCAAAATCGGAGGACTTTAAAATTATATGATTTATTGCAAAGGCCTAGTCTTTGGGGGTACTATGCAAATATGAAGTATCTTGGTTAGAATTTTAAGCCCGTATTTGGACATGTCCTTTGCAGAGATATCAAACATTGGCAGCTAAAAAAAGCAATATCAGAATGCTCGTCTTAGAATATTCACCACGCCGCGCCAGCATCATTACCGATGCATCTACAATGCCATTCGCAGCTTCCGAGTTAGTATGGACGGATGCGGTCTGAATAAAGTGTGGTAGGTATTTAATTTTTACTGGATGCCTTCAGAATTTCAAAATGCGTTCGGCATTTGACTTGGGTTGGGGATATTGACATTTTTTTTATCCGGACACGGTAGACTGACCCGACTCCACCTGATGGTGCGCGGAGAGGGGTCCAGATAATAACTACTACTGGACATAATGAGACTTAACATCTTACGTCTCAGGATGACGAGCGCAGTGGAATGCCACACAGTACTTTGTAACTCAAGGTGCTGGATGGTGTTGCTACTGTTTATGAGTGGTCGTATCGCTTACCATCAGGCGAACGGAAAGCTCGTACCGTCATTCAATGCCATAAAAAAAACGTGTGTGTGTACTTATGTACAGTCAGCAGCATAAGTAGATGCACAAATTCAAAACTTCAAATTGCCTACACACTTTTGTGTTCTTACTAATCTGTTTTTTCTCTTTACAAAAATAAAATAAAAGAGATTTACTTTACTTCAAACGAAGAATTTTTTTTTTCAGTTTAACTTAACGCGTACATAAGCAATTTGAAATTTTGATTTTGTACAGATATTTATGCTGCTGACTGTACACGCGTTAGAAGTTATACTTCTTTCGAGTAACAAGATAAAAATCTTTTTAAATTTTTTATCTTTCGCCTTATTCTACGTTCAAAATTCAAAACTAAAATGTTGACTATACCTAACTTCAGGGTGTCGGGTTTTCGTGACGGTGTGCGCGCGCATCGTAAAAATTTACTCTCATAATTTTTCCCTAACGCACCAAAAGAGGTATAACTCCAAAAAAAAAGATAGAGTGTCGATTGACGAGAGGTGATTATACCTTGTCAGTCGATACAATTATGCCGGCCTGTGTGAGCCGGAACAGAGTCATAAGTACGGGCGTAGCTATAGCTTTCATATGGGGGGGTCCTACGATATAAAAAATTTAGTGGCGTGTGTTCTTGCCTTGCATAACTCCGTATACGACTCCCTGTCACGTAATATATTAGAGTGTGGACATGTATGGTAGCCCGAACATTTTAAAAGCTAAGGGGGGTCCGGATCCCCAAAATGTCAGCGGTCAGTGGCGTAGCGTGGTTTATTGTAAGCTAAGGGGGGGTCCGGAACCCCTGAACGCCCCCCTTATATACGCACATGGTCATAAGTATATTATCTTCATCATCACCATCATCATCATCAGCCCGTTGCAGTCCACTGCTTGGCAAACGCAGCGTGGGACGCCCTCTGGCCAGATGGCGGGACGTCTAGCACAAGAGGGCCGGCAGCGACTGGATGCATAAAGCAGCAGACCGGGCTCTGTGGCGTATCTTGGGAGAGGCCTATATTCTCTTACTTCTTACTAATATTATAAATGCAAAAGTTTATGAAAATATTTGCATGTTTGTTAGAAGTAAACGCAGAAATAACTAAACGAATTTGGATGAAATTTGGCACCCGGGTAGATTATGTCGTGGATTAACACAAAGGCTACTTTTTAACCCGGTAATTTAGGCCCATGTGAAAAGTTAGATAATTTAAATCTGATTCTTCAAGTATGTGTATGTAATGACCGCCCGCTCTCTTTTTCCTAGTTAACTAAGTCCATCCAAGGGTTGTCTGGAAGAAATCGCCGATTGCGATAAGACCGCCATTTGTACTTCTTGTTTAAGTGTAGTCTCTATTGTATATGCAAATGTTTCTTTTCTGTGTGTGATGTACAATAAAGAGGTAAATAAATAAATATGTGGTGCTGGCGTTTTACTGTGTTTAGAGACTTTTAAAGCGGGGAAAGACTATTCATGCAGGCGAAGCTGCGAACAACACCTAGTTGTAACTATAAGTCAATCCCGCGTCTGCGTGACACTTTTTCGACAGAAAAAGAAAAGATCTATCATTGTAACAAAATCGTAACATGCTTTTTTGTTTAACAGAGACGTGACCTAAAAAGGTCCTTATATTATGTACACAAAATATCCCGCATTCAATTTTCAGAAAGTTGGCCTTATTAGTACCACTGCCTAGAAGGCTTACTGACAAATCCAACATTGATCTGTTTTACGAAGAAGATAGACTGAGGTGGAAATACTAGTATTTTAATCCTATACAGGATGGAAGGGGTATACCCACTAAGGTATTTTAATCATATATACCTACTCACTTAGGAAGAATTCTGGAGAAACTCGTTCACTTCATAAGTATGTTGCTCTCATAAAGTTTGCATAGAAATATGGTCATTTAAATCCCAAATGAACCCAATCCTTCAACACAAGTAGTACAGAGGTCTCAAATAGAAATGCAAATTGCATTCGCGATTTAGCCACCTTATTTCTATCGCAATGTATGTACACTTGGAAGTGTCGAAAAACTTACACAATTAATTCCTCAATAATGGCTCGTTGCCAAGACCGGTCAATTGATAATGAATAAAAGTGGTTCTATTAACAAAAAAATCTTTTTACTACGTAGTGAGTAAGAACGTTCTTGCCAAATATTTCCGACGGATGTGAGATATTCCATCTTGAATAATAGACGCTTGCCAACTATGATTGAACACACTTTGGTAATTTGAGTTTTTATTGTGAATGGTTCCGGTCATTTGTGTGGTGGCAAGGTAGCTTAAAAAAAGCGACGGTAGCCTAGTTGGGAGTGGAATGCACTGCCGAGACGAAGGTTCACAGGTTCAAAACCCAAGGGCACGCGCATCACTGACTTCAAGTTATGTATTTATTAATAATTTCTTATGTTTACGCGAATGTAAGACAATGATTTAAAACTATTTTTCAGATTTTATTGCGGTTTTTGGACAATCAATACCTCAGTCCGCCCCGTGACCATTAAGGATGCTAAATCTCCGAAACGTCAGGAGAAAATATAATTTAAAAAGGGTTTTATTTTACTGTTCTGTGTGTATTATTTTTGAATAATCGCTTGGTATGACGGCGAATATTTTATTTTATTTTTATTTTATTTTATTTTATTTTTTTCGGAAAACTTACAGCTAGCATGTACAATATTAATAGAAAATAAGTAAATGAAGGCCATTTACAAGTTTTCGCAAGTAGATTAATGTGTAAAATATAAGGGTCGGTTAAGCTAATATTATACATATAAGATAAAAATAAAAAAAAAATTATAAATTATATGCACAAAAAAAAAGTAATGGAGCAAATTTAACACGGTCAATAAAACGTTAAGAAAAAAAATTATTTGCAAGGTTTTTCTTTAGCTGAGAGACACTGGTAGCGAACAAGTCTAAATCACAGTCACTGCAGAGTTTATTAAAGCTCCTACATGCACGAATCGTGAAGCAGTTATGCCTGTACGTGGTACTAACAGGAGGTGTATACAGAAAAGTTGGTTTACGTAACACTATAGGTCGGGTTATTAGTCCAAAACTACCAAGCAACTCTGGACAATCAATGGCCCCGTTCAAAATTTTAAATAGGTACACTAAATCGGCCACTCGCCTGCGCTCGTATAGAGGTAGAAAGTGAAACTTTTTACATTGATCTATATAGTTTGTTGAATACATTTTATGATCTTTAAGCTTAAACTGAATGAAACGTAGAAAACGTTTTTGAACGCGCTCAATTCTGTCAATATAAATGTTATAATTTGGGTTCCAAACTTGCGAAGCGTATTCTAAATGGGCACCGTAATAATAATAATAATATCGTGAGAAAACCTGCAACCCTGAGTTCTCCATAAGAATTTCGAAGGTATGTGAAGTCTGCGAACCCGCACTAGGCTTGCATGGTGGACTCAGGCCTAAACCCTCTCTGCTGTAGAGCAGTATATAATACAGGGCTGGTATAGTATGGTAAAAACTTTGTTGAGTAAAAAAGGCAAGTTTAATATGTTCACGCTTAAGAAAAAAATTAAGCGACCTTTGAATATTTGACCCGAGGGGCAAACTTCGCTGCAATTTCTTTCTCCGCCACGTCAGCGTTTTCGTAGGGTCTTTGCGTCATTAAGGGTAACGACTTCGTTCAAGTACTTCCTTAATTTTGGCAGAAGTTAGCAAGTGTTGGTTTTTATAACCATTGTAGAATAAGTAAGTTTTTGTTTAAGTGAGGAACATTGATTTTATTTACCTACTTTTTTTTATTGCATTGAATGACGAGACGAGCATGCCGTTCGCCTGATGGTAAGCGATACGACCGCCCATAAACAGTAGCAACACCATCCAGCACCTTGAGCTACAAAGTATTGTGTGGCATTCCACTACGCTCGTCATCCTGAGACATACGATGTTAAGTCTCATTATGGCCAGTAGTTACACTGGCTACAATGTCCTTCAAACCGAAACACAACAGTGCATACACACTGCTGCTTGGCGGTAGAAATAGACATTGCGGTACCCACCCAGACGGACTCTTACATATGAGAGACCTACCACCAGTAAAAGTATGATCGCTATTCAGACGGATAAAAACATCCTACCACTGTATATTCAACATTGTAAGCCTATTTCTGAGCATTTGTATCGCTTACTCTATAGGAATTTCAAAGGTATGTGAAGTCTGCCAACCCGCACTAGGCCAGCGTGGTGGACTAAGGCCTAAACCCTCTCAGTTGGAAAGGAGGCCCATGCTCAGCTGTGGGCAGTATATAATACAGGGCTGGTATGGTGGTATGGTGGTATCGCTTACTGACAGTTTTAATAGGTCCGTCTAGAAACCTTTAGGGGAGGCCGATATTCAGCAATCGACTACATGTAGCTGATGATGATACTCATCAGTCGAGCAGCTAGCTCGTCTTTTTTGTATGATAATAAAAATCTTCCGGTTTCATATATTTTAACTAGATCAATACATTTATACGTAGGAAATTAATAATATAGACTATTTCGATGCTAAATATACCGAAATTCCGATCTCAGACAATAAGACATCCGGCGACCTTGTTTCGAAGAAATATCATATTGAATGTGCTCCGTTCCTGATGTTTCTTTATTTTTATTGAGATGGCATATTTCATAGTTCTACAGCATGAGAATATTCAGTTTTCTCTAGAAAGCTTTATAATATTCATTCATCAGTATGGTCGAACAATTCTGCTTCCTATGACACTTGTTTTATATTCCAAAACTGAGGTTATCAATTCGTGTGTTTGTATTTTTTTTTATGTATGTTTACTTATAAATGCAACTTTTGAAGATATCTTAAGGTTGAAATATTAATACGAAACTAAAAACCTGTAAGTTCCCTTTCGGCTTAGACCATAAAAAAGGACGCTCTATATGCTCATTGGCGCAAACAAAAATCTGTCACTTTCAATCTACTATTTATTTATTTATTTATCAATTAAGTATCACACAAGCTTACAGTGGAAATACACCAAGACGCTTGAATGAAAAAAAAAAAACTGCATACAAACAAAACAAAAGAATAGAAGAATATCAATAAAAAATCAATTACTTACGAACTACATTTTAGGAACAGCTTTTTCAAATAAAAAATACATATAACAACTATTAAGTAACAAAATAACTTAAGAATAAATACACACTTCTGTATATAGTGTGACTATTATCGACAAATATGTCAGCATCTGGTCTACTCTCAACATACGCATTTAATAAAGCTATTGCCTTGGCGGTGGGAATATTGCTTGTTTGCGTAAGATGCCAAGCAGATGGACCAGTGAGGAGGTGGTGTCTTCTCCTCCCAGTGGCGCGAATGTACTGGTTAGGGACGTACAGATGAATATTTTCACGCACAGATGGATTGTCAATCTTATGTCGCAAGAGTAGATAATAATGCATGATGGACGCTAATTTGCGTCTGAGTTGTAATGTGTCATAGCCAACCATCCCAGTCACAAAGAGTGAAGGAAACAAAAATGGGTAGTACCCATACATCCGGTGGTATAGGTACCGACAAAACTTCTTATGTATTTTCTCCAGCATGAGAGTATACATTTTTTCATGGGGATCCCATATAATAGCATTATATTCTAACTTGCTTCGTACGTAGGAATTATATAATAGTTTGAGAACGCTAATACTTCTGAAATGCGCGGAGGTTCTGATAATGAAGTCCAAGGACTTGTGAGCAGCTTTACAGGTGCTTAAAGTATGCTCATGGAAGTTTAGTTTGGAGTCAATAATAACCCCCAGATCACGTATTGAGGTAACTCTGTCTATGATTACCCCTCCTATTGTATAACTCATTGTAAGTGGTCTTCGCGAACGTGAAAAAGTAATAATGCTACACTTAGAAAAGTTAAGTGGCAGCTTATTTATTTCACTCCACCTTGCAACAGCATCAATATCACTCTGCAGCGCATCACTGTCACTATCATTTGTGATTGACATAAATAATTTAATATCATCAGCAAACATTAAACACTTTGCCTTACGTAAAATGCTGGGAAGGTCATTAATCATGATTAAAAATAATGTGGGTCCCAGAGTGCTTCCCTGACTAACACCAGAACGAGTATAATATTCTTGAGAACAACAGTGTGCTATTCTAACGTATTGTTTTCTATCTCTGAGATAATCAGCAAAAAATATAAGGAGACGTGGCGAAAACCCTATAGATGAGATCTTCTGCAACAGGATATCATTATCGACAAGATCAAAAGCTTTTCGAAAGTCCAAATATGCTGCGTCGACTTGAGAGCCTGCCGTCATTCTTGTGCTAACATAGTCTACGAAATTGACATGGTTTGTGAGAGTGGATCGCGCTGGACGAAAACCATGTTGCGAATCAACTAAGCAGTTCCTGATTAGTGGAGATATACTATGATTGATTATGGATTCAAAGAGCTTTCCAAATACAGTAAGAACTGCTATAGGCCTAAAACTAGTGACATTCAAAGATGATCCGTTTTTTGGCACGGGGGTGACTCTTGACACTTTCCATTTACTGGGATATACACAGTGTTTAAGTGACAAATTAAATAAATATAGGAGAGGCTCCTCAAGTGCCAGGGAACAGTCCTTCACTATGAATGTAGGTATAGCGTCCGGTCCACAGATAGTAGACGCTTTGAGTCGGCATATCGCTCTACGCAGTTCACGCTCGCTAACGTAATCAAGACTAATACTCGCAGCCCAGCCATTGTTAGTTGCACTGAGTTCAGCAGTTATTGGGTGTAGACTTGGGACACACTTATGGAACACGGAACTAAAGTACTCTGCGAATGCATCTGCAGCTTCCTGGCCCTCCACTGACTTGTCTTTAAATTTGTATTCTTTCGGCTGATGATGATTTTTCCGTCTCTCTTTTACATATTTCCAGAACTTAGCAGGATCACGTGTTATATTTTGTTCTACGAGCTTGATATAACTATTAAAAGCCCTATTAATAAGTACTTTAACTTTTGACCTATAGTATTTAAATAATTCCTTATTCACTTGTAGTCGTAACATTTTGTACTTTTTTAGGTTAAAATACTTTAGTTTAATGTAATGAATTATTTCACCATTAAACCATATAGGGTATACATATCTTTGATTGTTGTAGTTTACTTTTTTCCGTGGTACATGTTTATTAATTACGTTAAACAATTTATCATAGAATATATCAACCGCCATATTTACATCCTGCTGATATGCTAAGTCACTCCAGTCTATCTTGGCTAAGTCACCATACAAACCAGGAAAATCTGCTTTATGGTAGTTCCAGTCAGAGATAGGATTTCGGGTTCTACTATGATTCACTACTGATGTCTGCTGACTGTTGGCGACTAAGCTTTTCGAACAAGTGAGAATTATTTCCAAGGGCGGATGATATGCATCCATCTGTACGAGAGCCTCAACATCTGACGTCACAGTAACTCGGTCCGAGTTGAAATTTGTTAGGACTAGATCTAAGATGCCGCCATATTTGTTGCGATTGACATTATGTTGACGTAGTTGACAATAATCTATAAAATAATTGAATTGAGTAACAACAGACGCATTGCAAGATTTGAGATTAAAATCACCGAGAACGACAATTTCATATTCAGAGTATTTAGAAACTGCCCTTTCAATGCAGTTCAATACATCAACATACTGTTTATCATTATATCTAGGCGGTAAATATACTAGACAAATAAATATTTTTATATAATTTTTCGTTACTATTGCAAACAACAGTTCCTTATCATCGGACAAACCTTCAATATCACTAACTTTTCGTACTGTATAAGTGTTTTTTACAGCCAATGCAATGCCTCCCCATCCAACATCGCCATATCTATCTCTTCGTAATACTACGTAGCCAGGAGGAAATAATTCACTGTTGTAAACAGAGCTATTAAGAAACGTTTCAGTAAGCGCAACAAAATCATAAGAACTTACGGAAATGTTATTGTAAAATTCATCCGTTTTTGTTCTCAATCCTCTTACATTTTGATAAAACATTGATACAGTTTTAGTTTTCAATTGGTTTTTGAGATAACTTGATGTTGTTCCTACGAAAATTCTGTCGCCATGGTTTCATGCATATATCTGTTGCCCAGTGCTTAGAGTCCAAAACCCGATCTGCTAATTCATTAGGTATACCAATTTTAAACGAAGCATAATTGCCTCTTGCTTTGAGGATTTCAACCGTACAAGCATCACTGCCACAGATCGATTGGAGGTGACGGCGTACTTGTTCTTCAGGTGTACCAACTTTCACATAGAAGAGGTGTAGATATCTCCAACGTTGAGAGGCCTCAAGTTGCATTGTGCCAGGAGAGGCTGAGCCGCGCATAATCACGTTTGGCAACCTAGATCGTCTTTTGGCTATTTCACTTGATCGATCTCGTTTCACTAGCGGTGTGTCCTTCAGAATATTATCCTGGGAGATCTCATTGATGTCGGGTCCAGGAATAGTAACTACATCAATATTGGGTGCTGTAGGTTGATTATGGATGGTATTGGAATGGACACCTTCTGGTTGAATCTTAACTGATTCACTTATGTTCCTTGCAATTTTACTTTCAAAATTTGCTAACTTACTTACTTACTTTCAAGCTCGCTAACTCGATTATGTAATGTCGTAATTGTAATTTTCATTGTAAGAGCAACTTGTTCTGCCACGACATTGCTAATCATATTCGTTAGGTTCTCATTTAAAGCAAATTTTAACTCATCTCTTATTATTTTCCGTAAATTCTCTGTAATGTATGTGTCGTCAAGCCCAAAGCCAACGCTTGTTAGTTCACCACTATTTCGATATTCTTTTGAACAGGTTTTACGGATAGTGACATTCTCATGTGGGTCGACACTATAACTAATGTTGCCAAGGTGTTCTACCGACATATTGGGATCTTGGGCCAAGTTACTTTGCAAGTAGTTGCTGGCGGAATCAGCATATTCCTCAGTACTTGGCCGCGCCGGAGTATTTGAGTTGTCTATTTTCGGTTGTTTACTTTTGCACTCAATGCAGGTCCACTTTTTCTTTTGACCTAGTGTCATTCTAGTATTATAGTGAATTTCTGAGATGTTAGCACAGAGTAGATCATACTAGTAGTTCTACTATATAGAAAGAACAACATACTTTATTCTTTTGTGTCGTGATAGTCCCCACACATAAATAAATCTTATACATTTGTCTGTTTTACGCACACTACAACAGTTTTTATAAATATTTACATGACCATTTGCTCTTATAATTAGGCAGAAAGCAAAAGATAAAACAAGCTGTTAAAAGTATCGTATTTGGTTTATTAGCAGAGTTTACACTGGTTTACACTACATCGAATATGTATAACATGCAAGAACAATTTTCTTGTTACTTATCATCGTTATGGAAACAACATGTGTCAGATTAAAATCAGCCAGCACTAAATTGATACAATATATAAAACCTTCAACACAAGCCTTGTCCTTTGTATATTGTTTAAGTAAGTTCCTAAAACAAATTAACAGAAAATTCAATTTATTATACTCTGCAGCAACACTTGGTGTCAATTGAAAATGTAACTAGGGGGTATTATCTCTTAGATTGAAAATAAGATGGAGTATTAGCGAAACAAAAGAATAAAAATCTTCGTGGTCATCTTAAATCCAAGCTAATCTTAGCATATCACCACCCTTCTAAATCTCAGCAAATCTACGCATTTTTCCATCTAAAATAGCCATTGAAACTTAATCCATGTGATTTACCATTGACATTGGCAGCGAATTACAAAAGCATTGGTCACAATGGAATGACGTGGCGATTGTGTCAGTACGTGCTGAATCGTAATGCACATTGTAAATAGCGAACTATTTTTGCATTAATAGTGCATAAGGTTAACCACAGGAAAATAGTTACACATTTGAATATATTTGCTAGAGAATGGTGGTCTCATGGTATGTTTGTGTTTTATTTTAAATTTTCATTAGTCGAGAATGGTGGTAGGTCTCTCGCATGCAAGGGCCGTCTACTACCATACCATACCAGCATATTATATACTGCCCACTGCTGAGCACGGGCCTCCTCTACAGATCAGAGGGTTTAGGCCTTGAAGTCTACCACGCTGACCTAGTGCGGGTTGGCAGACTTCACATACCTTCGAAATTCTTATAGAGAACTTCTCAGGTATGCAGGTTTTCTCACGATGTTATCCTTCACCGTTAAAGCTGTCTACTACCACAATATATCTATTTCTACCGCCAAGCAGTAATATGCTGCTGTGTTCCCGTTTTGAAGGACATTGTAGTCAGCATAAGTGGCATTATGAGAATCAACATCTTATGTCTCAGACTGACGAGCTGAGCGGAGTTCCAAGCAGAAAGTAGTAATGTAAAAAAATAAATTCTATGGACTCCTGGAGGAGTTTCCAGGGTGAGAAACACTTGAGTTTTTCTAACATTTTGTTGGAACTCGAGGGGATTGTCGTAGGCGGTCTGTTAAATCTAAATCGAATAATTTCTGAAATATGTTTGAAAGGGTATACGACCCTATAATGGTATGTGTAAACGAGAAAGATATCGCTGGCTCACTGTGACAAGGTCCTGTGTTCATTTTAATTACGTTTGGAAAATGAGATTTCAAATTCTCATGTTGATAAAACGGGGAAAAGACAATAAAGGAACAGTTCCCATTTTATTTATCTTTCAGGATTATTGGAAATTTTTACTAAAAAAGACATGTGCAAAAAGTATAACATAGAACCTTGTAATAGTAAACCAGCGATATTGTTTTAGATCGGCAGCGGTTTCTCTTGCATTGGGACTGAAATAAAATTCCTACCGTAGCATTCCATTTTCCGGGGAAAAATGTGTTTCCGGTACTACTACTATCTATGCAAATGATTTCAATCCGTACCTGAATACATGCAAGAATGACGTATAAACGAACATTGAAATAAAAATACCTTGGCTCGATTTTACCGTTTGCTGATAAATGCTACACGTCACATAATACATTAGCGGCATAATACGTCAAATAAAACTTACTTGACACCTGCGAAACTTATCTCTAACAATTTTTTAGAGATAAATAGACCGCTACTTCTACTTTGAGGGTTGTAGAAGTAGAGGCGTGCCATATAGGCCATAGTCTACCATGCCGGCCTAGTGCGAGTTGACAGACTTCACGTACGTTCGAAACTCTTATTAAAAAAACTCAGTTATGTAGGTTTCCTATTAAAACAGACAATCTATATTTAATCTTATAAAGAGGAAATGTTTCATTTTTTGTTTGTTTTATGTAAAGGAGAAACTCAAAAACTACTGGAACGATATTAAAAATTATTTTACCAATATAAAGCTACACTGTCAGCGAGTAGCATAGGCTACTTTTTATTCCGGATTTTTTTTATCATGCGGGCTGAGCCGCGATAAAAAGTTAGTTATTAATTAAATGAGTTCCCCTGATAGTAAGATCACCAGCAATAGCATAAATACATGTGTTATTAATGGAAAGGGTATCGATTAAATTAGTAATTGATACGTATGGAAATATTGATTCATTTATTTCTTTTTTTATCAACCGAATAAGATTGCCCTCTTGGAAAGCGATATACCTGCCTGTAAACCGCACATGGATACCGCAGCGTTAGCTTTTAATTTCAAAATAAGTTGTGCCTACTACTATATTATGTTTAAATCCTGACATATTATGGCACAGTGCAGACTGTCATTTATTTCTTTAAACACAACCATTGATGTATTAAAAAAATACATCAATGAACACAACACAAAAAAGCGGCAACAGATGCTTCAACAAGGTCATAAATTCCAGTCTAGAGCATACTATGTTTTCTTGTATTTAAAAGTAGGTACACACAAATTTTCATAGCTTTCGGTATCCAACCCGCAATCCCTCACTTTCAACCGTCTTCTTTGGCCCCCCGAGGCAATTCTTGTGCGCTGGGTCTTCACACCCAATGCACGCCCATGCGCGGGGGGACATTAGTCGCGGGCCGAGGCACACAGTTCAGTGTGTATACCTCTTGGTTGGATAACACATTGAGGCCTAAAAGGGCCCGCGAACATTTCCTGGCACCCTCTCTTTCCGCCCATCCTGGGAACCTTCCTCCCTTCCCCCCACCTTCCCTTCCATATTCCTCCTCCACTCCCGTCCCAGGTCCCTGCAGTCGTTAAGCCGGGGGACTCCAGTATCCCACTCGCAGGTTTCCCCCGGTGTTGACTGCAGGATCGCCTACGTAAAAAAAAAAACCGTCTTCTTTGATTAGAGTAACGAGATGCATAATTTTACCGTCACAAAATTCCGCAACCTCGGATTTGTAGCTGCTAAAGAAATATTTGTGAAATTCGTCGCTCGCTGAAGGAATTCCAAGAGGGCTAATTCAACTCAGAAAGCATGCATCCCTAGAATGACCTCTTTATTTAATGTCGGGGTACAAACGACCCTTGTTTACAAATTTGGGAAGGAACATTGTCTTTGTTGGACAAAATGATCTCCGTTAGCAATAAGAATAATTATCGCATTGGACAGATTTGCCTAAAATGTTATTTGGGCCATAATGTCCTATTCCTGTAATTATGCGGTCTTTGGGAAAAAGGGTCAATGCTAGTTGAAATAGGTCAACGAGGTAAAGAGATTTCCCATAATAGGTGATTAGTTTTGACTTCGTGGTGCGAAGGACGTTTTATAACTTAAGATAGCAGTTTGATTCTTGTTTTAATTTGGGTAACTTCGACGATAAATGTTTTTACTCAAAGTCCTCTTTTCGATAAATATATCCAAAATACTATCATTATGTCGTATTAAGGTAAAGGGAGACTATAATATACTGAACCTTAGACCAATTGAACAATTCGCTAAGAAAAAAAACTATTTCTTTCAATTTGGAAAAAAATTATTGGCAAATAAATTTATCTATGCAGCCAAAATAATTATTAGATATAGCATATTATTTCCATTTACTTGACAGCTTCTATTTCTATACATAATATAATAAAACCAAAGAACCCGGTGTATCTGTAGTCTTTACATTGAAGGCAAAGTAATAAAAAAGAAAAAAGAGCAATAGATTTATAGAACACAAATAAGCGGTTTTTAAAATTCTTTTCTGTCTGTTCGTTTGTTTGTTTGCGTTCATCTCCGAAATGAACGATTTATTTAAAAAATTTGCTTAGATTTCTTCTACGCGAGCAGAGCTACGAGCAAAAAGTTAGTCTTCTTCAATAGGAGATAGATCGATATGCAAAATTGCGTCAATAAAACGCTATCTATATATAGTAAATCTACTTTACTGGAATTTTATTTACTTACCTAGTTATCTGTGTAGGGAATTGTAAATTACCTGGCTTAAAATAGTCACTTGTAGGAAATAGCGAAATCGGTCGATCCGTCGACCGGTCGTACGATCAATCGTTCATCGGTCGGGCGGACGGCCGGAAACCAAAACGTTAACTGGACTAGAACAGATAGGTAATATTCCAATTATCTCAGTTAATGTGGTTGGGGAATCATTTGACCCCTACAATGTCCTGTGTGACGTAGGTCCTATTGGAAATGTGGGACATATGAATTGTAGTGTATTGTTATAATTGTTTATCAATTATCGTCCGCTTTAACGGTTTTTTTTAATGCTGCTGAATGACGAGACGCTCATAAACAGTAGCAACACCATATAACTTTTAATTATAAAGTACTGCGTGGCACTCCACTGCACTCGTTACCCTAAGACAATAGATGTTAAGTCTCATAATGCCCAGTAATTATGCTGGCTAAAATGTCCTTCAAACTGGAACACAAAAGTGCCTTGGGTTTTTGAACCTCCGGACATCGTCTCGGCAGACCGTTCCATTCCCAACTAGGCTATCGAAACATCTACATGTTTTAATAAAATTCTAAACAATCAACGGTACGAACGAAACCTTCAGTACAATTCTCCACGCTGATTGTGCGCTGATAAAATGAAAATGTATTTTCTTAATGTTATGTTAAGGTGTATCCGGTTTTGTGAAGTTATTTAAGTAAGCGTTCTGGGTGAATGTGTTCTTATTCTTGGTTTTCCGGGTTGACTGCCTCGGTGGCGTAGTTGTATTACGATACGACTGCAATGCTGAGGTCTCGGGTTCGATCCCCGGGTCGGGCAAAGTGATATTGGATTTTTCTATTCAGTATCAGCCCGGAGCCTGGAATTTGTGCCCGATATGGCAATAGGCTCTCGCCCCTTATCACATCATGGGACTGACTACGCACGGCGAAAAGTGGGTGTACTAGTTGCGCCTCTGCCTACCCCTTCGGGGATAAAAGGGTTGAGTATGCGTATGCGTTTTCCGTGTTCAATTCTCGAATAAAACCTGTCTTGTTTCATCCATAGTCATATAAAGTTAACGGTCTTACTACATTGGACGAGTTCGCCTTGCTGTGAATTCCCTTGCAATTGGCCAGTGTGATAAGACCCGTAACTTTACCTGACTACGGATGAAATAACCCGGCCTAAAAAGTTACAGACATACAGATACACAGATACACACACTAAACTTATAACCCCCCTCTTTTTCTGTCGGGGGCTAATAAAATAGGTACGTGAGTTTTTTTTTTATATCAATAGGCTCACCCCCTATCACATCATGGGACGGAATACACCCAGCGAAATGTTGGTGCACTAGTTGCGCCGCTGCCTACCTCTTGAGGATAAAAGACGTGAAACGTATATGCGTTAGTTTTTAGAGTTTTTAATGGATAGGTGATAAGGGAACAGACGTGATGTTATGATTTTTTTAGGAGGTACCAGGTGGTTAAACTCTCGTATGCGATAGTTTGACGATAACCAGGCGACAGATGTAAACCTATCATCTGAATTGTGCAAAAAATGTAACTCAATGTGTTTAAATCTAACTCTATCTTTCTATTTAATTAATTTCGTTATGGATTAAAAACTGATTAGTGCTCTCAGAGACTCGCCAAGCTTCACTGCCCTCTATTATAAAATATCCTAGTGTAGTGACGTCATTAGGATAGTCTTGTTATTGACTATCACATAGGCGTTGCTCTGATTATATCTGTACGTCGTGTGGATTTGCCCTTCTGGTATTTGTCTCTACAGCCATCAAAGAAAGTGTTTCAGAACAACCTCCAACAATTGACGCTGTTTAAATCAATGATGATAGGTGTAGGCAGGAGAGACAGGGGATTACTGTTCCTTGATTCAACACAAGTAGGTACATACTTATGTATGTTATTGTGGAAAATTATTGGAAATACCTACCTGTTACTAGTGGTAGGTCTCTCATATTTAAGAGTCCGTCTGGGTGGGTACCACCGCAATGTCTATTTCCACGGCCAAGCAGCAGTGTGCATGCACTGTTGTGTTTCGGTTTGAAGGACATTGTAGCCAGTGTAACTACTGGACATAATGAGATTTAACATCTTATGTCTCAGGATGACCACACAGTACTTTGTAACTCAAGGTGCTGAATGGTGTTGCTACTGTTCGTGGGTGGTCGTATCGCATACCATCAGGCGAACGGCAAGCTCGTCTCGTCATTCGAAGCAAAAAAAAATCCTAGATGAAATGTTCGCTTTGTCCCCCCCGGGATAGAAGTTGAGATACCCTCCCACGAATTGAAAGCTGGTTACGTCCTTGTCAACCCCTTTGGGGATAAAAGCGTAAGCGCTTGACAATTTTAACTTGAATAAAAATATCTCTTTGTTTCTTATACAACAAAAAAAATCGAGCGCTCTTTTCGTGAAAGTTTGACATTCCCAGAAATTAGCACCGCGTCCTTCGGGATCCTTCCTCAGGAATTTAAGAATATTCCACACTTTTGTATGAATATCATTCGTGTTTTTTGACGTGATGGCGCAGGATTATATCACGGAATGTGGAGATATTGACACACGCAAATTGGAATGGATGTGAGGGTTTTATTTTTGGAATATTTTATTTAACCGACGAAAAAAATGGAGGAGTTTCTCAAGTCAACGTATATATTTTTTATGTATGACCACGCATAAAATTTTACAGAGTAGCCCGATTTTAATAATTCTTTTTTTATTGGATAGGGTATACCTCGAAATTCGTCCCTTGTAAATTTGAAAAAAAAACCTACCCTAACGGTTTCTCACCGTGTAGCGCTAGTGTAGATTTTACTACGGATTCGAATGTGAGATCTTATGCAATAGTATACTATACCATACCAAACCAGCCCTGTATTATATACTGCCCACTGCTGAGCACGGGCCTCCTCTAAAACTGAGAGAGTTTTAGGCCTTAGTCCACGACGTTGGCCTAGTGTGGATTGGCAGACTTCACATACCTTCGAAATTCTTATAGAGAACTTCTCAGATATGCAGGTTTCCTCACGATGTTTTCCTTCACCGTTAAAGCGAGCGATAATTCACAAAGAATACACATATAACTCTTTAGAAAAGTCAGAGGTGTGTGCCATTGGGTTTTGAACCTGCGGACATTCGTCTTCGCAGTCCGTTCCACTCCCAACTAGGCTATCGTCGCTTTTTTGAAAATGATGGATATATCCGAGTACAAAAGCTTTTTTCTATTTGCAGTACGGCCTGACACTTGAGTTGCTTGGAATTTGTTGTTGCGTTTCCATGATTGGGTGAGGTTTCCGGAGTCTCGAAAACACTCCGCTTTCTAACCTCTATTTTTTTTAGGCTGACAGATGGGCAAAACATTCATAATTTTTCAGAAATTAAGTACAGTTTACAGCGGTGAAGACTTCTTAATACCAGGCTCCACTCACCCATTCGCAGGCTATGTTGTAAAAAGAGAAATCCTTATTTTTTAAGTATTAATGTTGCGGCGTGAGGCGCCGCAGGTAGATAGTAGAGAGAGAAGAGAAACTCAGGGTTTTAGGTTCGTGGTACGAGCTTTATTTTGCACCTCCGCGTTACACTCGGTACGGTTTGCTGGTGGTATGCAAACGAGTCACTGGCCTGCGGAGACTCCGATTCAGGCGAACGGCACGACGCTGATGCACGTGGCTAGCTCCGGCGACAGCTCGCCGGGCAGATGGTAGCACGTGGTCTGCGCAGCGGTGGTGAGGTGGTCGGGGTTAGCACACCCGACTGCGATGGTAGTGGTGAGCACGTGGTCGGGGCCAGCACCCGCGACGACGGTGCACACGTGGTGTGCACGTGGCGGAGTCAGCACTCCGCACCGTGGAGAAGGCGGTCAGCACGTGGCTGGGATCGGGGTCAGCACTCCCGACGCCAGCGGAGCATGGAGTCAGGGCGCCGTACCGTAGAAATACGGCGGTCAACGCCGCACCGTAGAAAAAAACCTGGAATCAGAATCCACCACGTCGGAATGCAAGCTAGGCTTACATTCCGCGCCAGTGACTCGTGATAGCTCACGAGCCCAGGTGCACAGAATACCTGGAAGCGGTTAGTAGAAGTTGGCACACTCACCCCAGCGGGAACAACGATGTACGTGGCAACACGCAGTTAGTAGTGTTGCTACGGCGAAGAAGATTATAGAAAAAGGGCGCGCGTGACATTGCACGCTTATTTATACGAGCGCCGTTCAGACGTACGTCAAAACTAGTGACAGTTTAACCAGCCAATACGATACATTAACAGTTTCAATTGGTAGTTAAACTGACGTAAACGATAACGTTTACGAAGAGAGTTAACGTTCCTAGCAACGTTACAGTACCCCGCCGAAAAGACCAGGATTTTACTTATAACTGAATATAAGTAAAATCCGTCTGTCTACCTAGCATTCATGTTATTTCACCCATTCATTCCATCCTCTAACATACATCTTTCTAACAAACTGTCTAGCATCAAAATATATGACCCGAGACCCTATCTAACAGAAAGTACTTTATAGTATTAAAGGACTCTCCTAAAACAACAAAAAGAATAATTGTATCATACTACAATATTCAAAAATACCAAGTAGAAGGTGTTATAATGGCAAGTGGTATTATGTATGTTGCACAGTTGTAGTGTAGTGAAGTTAATTAGTTAAATGTTTGTATAAGTTATAGAAATATAATTTAGTTAAGTGTACAATTTAGTTTATTAGTAAAGTTATAGGATTTTAAATAAGAGTTTAATAATATAATTTATATAAGATTTGTAGAATGTATAGTTTAACATTTATAATTAGTAAGTTTCAAGTCTTTGATATGCCAGGTACCAAGTGGATTACCATTCATTTTAGCTAAATCATACACTAGAGGTGATTTTTTAAAAATAATTTTACATTTAATAAATTTAGGAGCTAGTTTTTTACTAAAATGTTTATCTTTATCACTTTGATAAAACGTTTTTCTCCAAACTACATCACCAACATTAAATTCTGCAGATTTCTTTCGCAAGTTATAGTTAGCACTATTCCTCTTATGAGCTTGCAAAAGTAAAGACTGTACTTTGTTAAATATATTAGATAGTACGCCTAAATTTTCAGCATAATGGTCTCTAGGTATGTAAACAATGTCTTGATCCACGTTAGTGTCTAAGTAGTGTGAACCACAAGTAACTAGTTCACGACCATGCACTAGGAATGAGGGAGTGTAGCCAGTCACCTCATTAACAGAGTTGTTAATAGCAAACTGTATTTTGGGAATCAAGAGATCCCATACTCGCTGATCATTTTCAATGAAGGTGGAAATAGCGGTCATGATAGTCTTGTTGTAGCGTTCGACAGTGTTTACATGAGGAGTATATTTAGGTGTATAATGTATGTTAGGAACTTTGTACTTTTCTAACATCTGTTTTAAAGTGGAGCTAATAAATTGCCTTCCATTATCCATAAGAATGGTTGATGGAATGCCATGTACAAGGAAAACATTTTCTTCTAGGATTTTAGTGATAATTTCCGCGGTAGCGCGTTTTAAGGGAAAAAGTAAACAATATTTAGAAAAACAACAAGTCACAACAAAAATATAACAATTTTGCTTTCTAGTACAAGGTAGAGGTCCAATAAGATCTATACTTAACATTTGAAATGGTCTGGAACATGACTTAGGTCTGCCCATTTCACCCAAAGTGGAGTGGTTTTGATGTTTGTGAGAAATACAAATATCGCAAGAAGAAACAAAATCGACTACACTAGCATGCATGCCTGGCCAGTAGTATTTTTGTGCCAGCCTTCTGTACGTTTTGAAAATACCAAGATGTCCAGCTAAAGGGTTACTATGGTTTTCAAAAATAATAGGGGACCGAAGTTCTTGAGGTACAACTTCCTTCCATTCAAATTCAGAATTTAAAACACATTTAGATTTCATAAAACGATAAAGACGATTATTTTTTATAATATAGTTAGGAAATGAGGTTGGAGAATTTTGACAACCGTGAAAGATATTTAGGTACCATTCATCAGTTGTATTTGTAGCATTTAAAGAAGTATCTATAGTACTAAGCTGAATAGGACACGAACGAGACAATGCATCAGGAATAACATTATCCGCACCTCTACGGTGTTTGATGTCAAAAGAAAATGCAGAGAGACGGACACCCCAGCGAGCAAGCCGTCCTGTAGGGTTGTTTAGGTTTAGAAACCATTTTAGAGCTGAGTGATCTGTGTAGACAGTAAATTTTTTACCAGTTTCTAGGTAACATCTCCAGTGTTCTAATGCAACTACGACTGCTAAAGCTTCGCGTTCAGTGATGCTGTAGTTACGCTCCTGTGGAGACAGTGATTTACTCATATAGGCAATAGGATGTTCTACGCCATCAGTAGTTTGTGTGAGTAAAGCACCGACGCCATAGTCGCTAGCATCTGTGTGAACGTCGAAGGGCAGATCATAATTAGGACACGACAATATGGGAGCTTGAACGAGACAATCCTTTAGTTTAGCAAAAGACTCTTCCGCCTCTTTAGACCAAATGAAGGGTTTAGCCTTCTTACTTGTAGAAGTAAGTTTATTGAGGGGTCCAGCAATTGAACTAAAGTTTGGAACAAACCTACGATACCAAGATGCAGTGCCTAGAAAACGTTTGACCTCCTTAGGGTTGGTCGGTACAGGAAAATTCAGAATGGCATCGACTTTTCCAGGATCGACTTGTAGACCATTCGAATTAACAATATAACCTAAATACTTAAGTTCAGTGCGAAAAAATTGTGATTTAGAAAAATTAATAGTTAAATTAGCAGATTTTAATTTATTATGGACTCTTAAAAGCATAGACATGTGATGATCAAAATTAGGTGAAACAACAATAATATCGTCCAAGAAAACGAAAACACAATTCTCAAATTCAGGCCCATAGAATAAGATATCAACTAACCGTTGTTGTGTAGCAGGCGCGTTAGTAAGGCCAAACGGGGTAGTTACGAACCTGAACGAACCGCGTGATGGAATATAAAATGCTGTTTTATCGCGATCACACTCTTGAATAGGTATTTGCCAAAAAGCTTTCGATAGATCAATAGAACTTAAATAACAAGCATTACTCAAATTATCCAAAATTTCTGACATGTACGGTAATTTATAGGCATCTTTTTTAGTAACAGAATTTAATTTACGACTGTCTAAACAAAATCTCAATTTACCATCTTTTTTAGGAGTTAGTAAAACAGGTGAACACCAAGGACTCTCACAAGGTTCTACAACACCAAGCGCTAACATGTCATCCAGCTCGTTACATAACACGCGTTGTTTTTCCGGAGAAAGTCTGTAGTAACGTTGTCGTATAGGCGGTGAGTTGCCTGTGTCGATGTGGTGTGTGATGAGATGTGTTCTGCCTAGACCTCGCTTTTCAGCAGAAATGGAACTAAATAATTCTATAGTGTTATCAGCGTTTAGACGCTGTGATTTAGTTAAGTCATCATAGGATAACAATTTAGTTTTGTTATCATTTATAAAAGAAATACTACTAGTTGTAGAATTACCCATGGTTATTGATTGTAAATATTTAGGGCAAATTTCAAATTTAGTCCAAAAATCAACACCCAAAATTAAATATGATGACACTGTAGGTATCACATAAGCTTTAAGAATGTGAAAATTATTTTCAAAACTAACAGGAATATTTATATAACCTATGGAGTTTAAAAGTTGGCCGCCCGCGGCAACAAAGTGTGTATCGTGTTTTAGTGCATTGTTCGCAATTTTTGTCCGACTACCCTCCCATATTATTTTATCAAAAAAAATATTTGTACTTTCGTGTCACTAATCCATTTAATTTTCTATAATGGGCACTCACCCTATTACCTTCTTTCTACTAAATAAAAACGAACTAAGCTATGAGGTTATTATCCGTGGTGAAGATCCGGGTAATACCGTATTACAATTGCGGAAGCAAATACATAAGCTTTCAATTTTATATCCCTCCGAAGATATCGATGAGTCTGGTCTCGATATTGATACTGATTTTAATAATCTAAAATTATCCCTTGCTGAATTAAATTCTAAAATTCTAAACTTAGAAAATAAATTTGAATCGAATATTTTTAAACGTAGTAGTGCTTTATCCAATCATATTTATCATAGAATTCGTAGAATCAAACCTCTCACTTCCGATGACAAAAAATTATTGCATACAATCCTAAGTGACTATAACATTTTAGTTAATAAACTCAACAAATTCGCCGCAGTGGCGCCCCACGTTGGGCGCCACTGCGGCGTGAGGCGCCGCAGGTAGATAGTAGAGAGAGAAGAGAAACTCAGGGTTTTAGGTTCGTGGTACGAGCTTTATTTTGCACCTCCGCGTTACACTCGGTACGGTTTGCTGGTGGTATGCAAACGAGTCACTGGCCTGCGGAGACTCCGATTCAGGCGAACGGCACGACGCTGATGCACGTGGCTAGCTCCGGCGACAGCTCGCCGGGCAGATGGTAGCACGTGGTCTGCGCAGCGGTGGTGAGGTGGTCGGGGTTAGCACACCCGACTGCGATGGTAGTGGTGAGCACGTGGTCGGGGCCAGCACCCGCGACGACGGTGCACACGTGGTGTGCACGTGGCGGAGTCAGCACTCCGCACCGTGGAGAAGGCGGTCAGCACGTGGCTGGGATCGGGGTCAGCACTCCCGACGCCAGCGGAGCATGGAGTCAGGGCGCCGTACCGTAGAAATACGGCGGTCAACGCCGCACCGTAGAAAAAAACCTGGAATCAGAATCCACCACGTCGGAATGCAAGCTAGGCTTACATTCCGCGCCAGTGACTCGTGATAGCTCACGAGCCCAGGTGCACAGAATACCTGGAAGCGGTTAGTAGAAGTTGGCACACTCACCCCAGCGGGAACAACGATGTACGTGGCAACACGCAGTTAGTAGTGTTGCTACGGCGAAGAAGATTATAGAAAAAGGGCGCGCGTGACATTGCACGCTTATTTATACGAGCGCCGTTCAGACGTACGTCAAAACTAGTGACAGTTTAACCAGCCAATACGATACATTAACAGTTTCAATTGGTAGTTAAACTGACGTAAACGATAACGTTTACGAAGAGAGTTAACGTTCCTAGCAACGTTACAATGTTTCATCAAAATAACAGCATGTTCATTACATTTTCATTATGATCCTCATTATCCAAGAAGCTTTTATCATTTCAGGGCCGATTTAAGCTGATAAGCCGACCAAATACAACAGTCCTACTCTAATAGATGCTCCCAGAATGGCAATGAGTACTATGTACATTAGCTGATTAATACGATTATTGACCAATTAAATTTTCTTGAAACCTTAACAACTAGGCGCTTAACATCTAATATCTCATGGTGACGACTATGTAATTGAAAGTTTGGATAGTAAAAAAAAAATCCCTTCCTAGCCGATTTCGGCCGCGGCGGCCAATCTCAACAGAGATCAACCAGGTACGCACGAGATATTATAGTGCAAAAGTGTGCGCAATACACAGGTGCACTCGCTATTCCTTCACTCTCATAGTCCGATGAGACGGCAATCCGACATGACCGGAGAGAGATCAGGCGCAGGACCAACGGCTTTACGTGCTTGGGTAGCACGTAAAGTGTCTGTTTGTGTTTTTGGATAGTATTACGTGGATAGAGCTACTTCCTCTCATTAGTTTGCATAAAAAAACAAGTTTTCCAATACTCAAACTCTTGTTCAATAATTTATCATCTCAATTCACCATTTTGTAAAAGTAGAGTGAACGCCTCGGCTGAGTGCAGAGTTCTGTTTCTAGAAAGTTCGCTTGATATATGGAAATCGTCGCTCATACTTATCGACTTTGGGTGTTAGATATATTGAATTATTGTATTTTTGTTTGTAACTTTTTAAGCTGTTAAAGATTTATTTTGAATGGGATATACTGGTGGTAGGTCTCTCATATGTAAGAGTTCGTCAGGGTAGGTACCACCGCAATGTCTATTTCTACCGCATTGTAGCCAGTGTAACTACAGGACATAGTGAGACTTAACATCTTATGTCTCAGGATGACGAGCGTAGTGGAATGTCACATAGTACTTTGTAACTCAAGGTGCTGGATGGTATTGCTACTGTTTATGGGTGGTCGTATCGCTTACCATCAGGTGAATGGCATCATCGTCTCGTCATTCAATGCCACAAAAAAAAACAAATCCATCAAAACTCCTTCAATTTCTAATCCATCCTTGGTGGGTTAGAGCTGCCGTTTCTAAAAAGGAAATACGTCTTATAGCATCACTGAGGGTGAGTTGAACGGTTATCTCGGTTTCACCGGCCTAGCGGTCCAACGTCTATATATACCTTACACCAGCATACCAACCAAAACACGCGATTGACTTCTTCAGTGCATTCGAGAGGGTCCCGAGGTATCTTGTTGCACAAAGATAGTTGCACGGGATCGTCTCTGCGTGATGCAGCGTAACGGCATCTCTCTGTACAAGGAGATAATATGCCCCCGAACTCTAAAGGACGTCTTTCGCGTCTACGACAGCGGGACACCGACCACCAGCATTGTCGTGCACCACGGAGTCGCTTAAATTGTAGTACTGCTCGCCCTGCGACGCTCTCTAAACCCCATTTAGTTGGCTAGAGCACCTGGCATTCTGAATTTTCATGTATGATAACTATCAGGTACTTAATTTGCATAGTCAGCCTTTGACTTTCAAAAGCACGCCCCTATAAATATTGCTGTTTTTGCTTGCAGCTTATAAAATACTTTAAAGCATCCCCAGTGAACAATAGTTTCAAGCTAAATGAAGCGAGCAACGTGTTGCGAAAAAAATTACAATTCAGTTAAGATTAGTAACATTGTACATTCTCCAATTTAAAGGACAGAATTTTATAATTCAGTTTTAAAATTGGAACAACATCCAGGCAGGCAATGAGGCAGGTTGGCATAACTTTGGTGACCGTCTAGAGATGCTTTTATCAGCTCTTTCTGCTCGACATTTTGCTTTGCTTCACCTCACTTAACACCAGCAGCAATTAAATCACTGCCGTACTATTGATAAGAACATAAATGTTATTTATCAATTCATAACCATATGGCAGCGTCATCTTTCTGGTACCTACATGCTTGAAAAAGAAAATTGCTTGAATCTGCATTGGTAAGGGAAGCTGCTAGAAGCAGTGTTTAGTTCGTGATGTAGGACGATAAGCTAGCTATTAGAGCTTCCGTGTACGATTCCCGTTCTGTGGCATATCGTCGGAGATACTGCAAAAGCGCGTATCTAGACTGGTAAATACCGCATAAATGACAAAAAAAGTTTAATTGAAATCGATACGACGATATCGACGAGACGAGCATGCTGTCCGCCTGATGGTAAGCGATACGACCGCCCATAAACAGTAGCAACACCATTCAGCATCTTGAGGTACAAAGTACTGTGTGGCATTCCACTGTGCTTGTCATCCTGAGACATAATATGTTAAGTCTCATAATGTCCAGTAGTTACACTAGCTACAATGTCCTTCAAACCGAAACACAATAGTGCATGCACACTGCTGCTTGGCGGTAGAAATAGAAATTGCGGTGGTACCCACCCAGACGGACACTTACATAAAATATGAGAGACCTATCACCAGTAAATTTCGTCCAATTATGTGAAATGTGGATAAGGGGCAAGTCTATCACCATATCGGGCACAAATTCCATAGTTCATTTTGACACTGAGCAGAAAAACCCAATATCAGTTTTACCGATCCGGGATTCGAACCCAGGTCCTCAGTGCGGTCTCGTACAGCGCACGCAACGCAACTACACCACCGAGGCAGTCCAATTCAATAGACATATTCAATGGTTGTGTAACAATATCAAACATAATAAAACATAGAGAGGGAAACATAGAAAATGCTTCCTATTATTGTATTAGAAAGGTCGCAAACTGAATAAAATATCCATAATCAATTAATCTTTCCTTTGCGGACGAGACCCAACTTTTAAAAGCTAGATTTATATGCTGTTTTATTCAGGGAGGATAATCTAGAACCGAGGTTATAATTTACAATAGGATTCGCATTTACCCCCTAATAGAGAAGATTTATGATATGGGTGTTCTGAGCATACGTCAGTATATTTTGTTTCAAACTTGGTAGTTTACAAGAATTTTTAATGAACTTCAATCATTTTGGAGGTTCTATGTTCGACTGTTTTGTTTTTTTGTTGTAATAAATTGACCGATTTGCCTGTTAAATGGGAGCTTCGGATTCGACGATGTAGAATGGAATTCCTCAAAATCAATTTCGATTGATTCTTTTAGCGTTGGGTTCAGTATAGCTTTGACGATGATTATATATCTATATAGTTATACAATAGCGAAAGGTCACTCGCTCACTCCCTCATCAGGAAATCATCAGGTGTTGGTTGATGTTGTTACTGTATATGGGTGGTCGTATCGCTTACCATCACATTACTCACTAAGCCGGGATTTTGCGAAATTCAACCCCTTGTCATTAAGGTCCTATGACCCCTGGATGGGGCAGAGGGCTTCCACAGTGACTCTCCATTTCGATCGGTCTTGAGCTTCGCGTTTGATTTCGCTCTATTAATTAATTAATTCAACGCCTAAAAGGGTAAAATGGGGTGGCAAAGTTTATATGAAACTTCTATAGTTTTATTAATAGGCTTTACTAGAAAACTCCAGAGTGCTCTAGCTTTTATCCCGGGAAAATATTTACCCTGGAAAAACTTTTACACGCGGAGCCGCGGGCAAATATAAGTTATGAATATTGTTGACTGACCTTAAGTTTCAAAGATGCAGCTGGGATATACTGAAAATGAAAATGATTGTTCTTTTTGTATTGGATCGGTTTATTTCTTACAAAGAAAATGAAAATTCAGTCGGTGCCTAATCAGAATATAAAATTATAAATAACTAAATTATAAAAGTAGTGGACGATAGCCTAGTTGGGAATGGAACGGTCTGCCGAGACAATGTCCGGAGGTTCAAAACCCAAGGCACACCTCTGAGTTTTCGAAGTTACGTGTGTATTGTTTATCAATTATCGTTCGCTATAACTGTGAAGGAAAAAATCGTGAGGAAATCTACGTACCTGAGAATTCTCCATAAGAATTTCGAGGGTATGTGAAGTCTGCCAACCCGCACTAGGCCAGCGTGGTGGACTAAGGCCTAAACCCTCTCAGTAGTAGAGGAGGCCCGTGCTCAGCAGTGGGCAGTATATATAATACAGGTCTGGTATGGTATGGTCCATACCAGATAAGGGTAATTAAAAGAAAATAACATTATACAGAGATAGTGTACCATTCCAACATTCAAAGATTTCCACTTCAGTTGTCTGTATACCTAACAAACTTTATATCAACAATATTAAATTAATATCTGTATACATATCTACATAAGTTAGATCGGCCGTCCGTTATCCAACTTGGCCAAGTTCTCTGCAAGTGGAGCAACTGCCAATCATGGCCAACTTGGAAACTGTTGTTGATATGTCCGCTGAAAACTAAGTTGTGCTCGCGGATCCACCTGTCCATGATCGAATAACCCTCACTTGTCCGGGTAACATACCTAAGTTGAAAACGCAACTATCTATATTAGCTAAGTTTTGCTCGCGTCTCTATCTACCCACACATACACACACTCACGCCTTTGATCTTCGAAGGGGTATGCAGAGGCGCAACTAGTGCACCTACTTTTCGCCGTACGTATTCTGTCCCATGATGTGATAGGGGGTGAGCCTATCGCCATATCGGGCACAAATTCCAGACTCCGGGCTGATACTGAAAAGATAAATAAAATTTTACGAAATCAAAACATAATTCCTGTAGTAAATAAATCCAAATCGTTTCTGTATTATAACGTGTTACATTAACAGTGGATTAAGCAAGAAATTATTATGATAAATATGAACATGAAAGAATACATTTATGAATAACAATATAAGAAGTGAGTTATCTTACGTCACTTAAATGTAAATGCAGGGTGACATTTACTCACACTCGCATATGCTGTTTGGTGAAACTTATCGAAGAATAAGTATCGCATAATGAGATGAATGGGGTTAAAGGCATTAAAGGAGACAATGGTGATGTAGAAAAACAAAAAAGGGGTAGGCAGGCGCAACTAGGGGCGGTATTAATAAACCAATCTCAAGTTTGAGTTACATCTCAAGAAGACATAATGTATTGAACTATTCATACATTATGTCTACTTGAGAAGTAACTCAAACTTGAGATTGATTTATTAATAGCGCCCTAGGGCACTCAGTTTTCAAAGGGCAAACCTTATGGCAAGCTTATCTCCATATCGGGCACAAATTCCATTCTCTAGGCTGTTACTACGCATAAAAACCTAATATCAATTTTCCCGACCCGGTTCCGAACCTGGAAACTCAAAGCGGTGGTAGGTCGGTGTAGTACAATCACTTTACCGTTCTTGAATAAATAAAATTGAAAACCATATTGCTTTAACAATAATAATACCAGCTCTGTATTACATACTGCCCAGTGCTTAACACGGGCCTCCTTTACTACTAATGTTATAAAATAAAATAATTTATTAATTATGTAGGCTTATAAAAAATACAAACACTCGAGTTGATAACCTCCTCCTTTTGGAAGTCGGTTAAAAGGCATTTATGACAAGTAATGACAAGTTAGAGAATAACAAATTTACAAAGATACATATTCTTCTTCTTCTTCTTTGTCGGTATCACTCTTGACAGAGTGGTCGTGGTCATCACTTCAGGTGTTGGTGACAATGATGATGAGCCATTTACTGCCGCTTTTATCTGGTCAGTCCACCTCATACATATACCAATTAAATAATATAAAGTACCTAAATTAAACAACGTACAACCACCACGGGCTGATACGTACAGAGGACACGGACATTGGGGACGGACCTTAGACTACTACGCTGACCTAGAGCGGGTTGGCACACTTCACATACCTCGGTTATTTTTACAGAGAACCTCTCAGGTATGCAGCATGTCCGTGCCCAGCAGTGGGACAATATAATAAAAGGCTGATAATAACTTCTCAGTTTGAAAACCATATTGTTTTATTAATCTAAAAATACGGCTAAAGCTACATTATTTTTCATATTTTTCGAGTTTTTAGACCCGGTCTTGCAACCCTGGGGAACGCTAGGTCACTAGGACGGAGATGCTAAGTTAACCTTTTCTCTTAGGAGGCGATATAACATTTTATTAGATTCCCGTGAGAACACTTTTTTTTTTTTTTTTTTTATCGCGGGGAAAAAACGCGTTATCGCTACCACCACTGTGGGGTGAGTGGAATGGTTATGTTGGTTTCACCGATCTTACGGCCCAATGTCGACACTCGGGAGTATAACATCATCCGAGCGAGCATTGGACCGAGTCCCTAACACTATGTACATCCTACATCGGCATACCAACCAAAACCCGCGGTGGCCTTCTTCGGCGCATACGGGACGGCCCCGGGGTATCTTGTTGCACGAAGATAGCTGCACGGAACCGTCCCTGCGCGTTGCCGCATTACGGCCCCTCTCTAAATGAGGGGGCTAAGAAGCCCCCGACCTCCAAAGCACGCCTTTGGCGTCTACGACTGCAGGAGACCGACCACCCGCAATGTCGTCCACCTCGGAGTCGCATAAATTGGAGAAGCAGCCCCCCACTGCTCGCCCCGCGACTCTCTCAAACCCCATTTAGTCGCCTCTTACGACAGGCAGGGGATGCCGTGGCGGAATTCTCTAGATGCCCCCAAACCACAGGGCACGAGGCGCCGGTCAGTCGTCCACCCGGCGCCTCCTTCGTCTCCTCTGGCTGCGGGCGGGATCGTTCTGCTCACGATCCCGCTCGGCGCTTTCCTTCCGCGAGATGACGCACTCGCAGAAGGAAGCCATCGCTCGCCATGACCTCCAGCCACCGACCATGGCGGAAACCACGGCTGGCAGCGAGAGGTCTCCTCCGACGACTGCTCTAAGAGCGCTGCGTTGTAGATTCCAGGCTGGGCACTCCTCGAGAGTGTGTTGGACCGTGTCCTCGCGGCCGCTGCTACAATGGTGGCACATGGCGCACTCCTCCTTTCCGATCCGACACAGAAACGAGCCGAAACACCCATGGCCCGTCAGTACCTGTGTCAGACGGAATGTCGGCGCACCGTGGCGCCTGTCAAGCCAGCTTAAAAAGACAGGTCGCACTGCCGCGACGGTCCTCAAGCCCGCACTCGGGCTCTCCAGCCTGGTATGCCACTCCTCCACGGCGGCGCTGCGGATGGAGGCCAATTGGGCCGTGACCTCCCTAGGGGCCAGTCTCCACCCAAGATGGGATGCCTCCTCACGCCAGAAGAATACGGACGAGAGGTATTTGGCATCCAAATCCCATGGCAGAATACCGGCCAAGACACAGGCCGCCTCGTGGGAGACTGTGCGGTAGCCCCTAATGAGTCGCTGCGCCACTAAACGCTGCGGCTTGCGCAGTAGAGCGACGCATCGAGCATTCAGGGACCCGGCCCAGACGGGACAACCGTATAAGGCCATGGACCGCACAACTCCAGCGCCCGTGAGAACACTGAGATACGTGATATCGTTGGAGATAGTACAATACTAGGTTTGGTAAATATCACGTAAGTGAAGAAAGAATACAAATCTATATGTTAACACGTTCGGCCCAACAACGTTTAATAACGTCAATATTCATCTATACTATAATAAAGCAGTAGATCCCGGTGTGTCTGTACATTGAAAAAAATGTGATAAAAAAGAAAGGGGGTGACTAAAGAAGCGTAATGGAAAACAAATCAGCAACTTTTATAATTCTTTGCTGTCTGTCTGTCTTCTGTTTTTTTTTACTGCACATCTCCGAAACTACTGAACAGATTTCAATGAAATTTGGTATGTAGATAGTTTGAGACTCTAGAAAGAATATAGGCTTTTATAACTTTTTATTACGGGAAAATATAAAGCGGGACTTTTACCTCGGAAAAACTTTTTAACGCAGGCGCAGCCGCGAGCAAAAGCTAGTTTTTCAAATAAAATTAATTAGACGTTTAATCACGTCTACCATAATATAAATGAGCATTGTATGTATGGAGACTGGGGCGTTAGGTTGAACGTGTTAATACGTGAAGGGAAATCTTTATACCGCTTTTAAGCACATTGCGCGCACTGAGGTGGATCAGATTTGTCATAATTAAAGTTCATAACATAGAGGACTGCAGAAAAACAAATGTATTTATATTTTGTGTTATAAATATATTTAATTGGACGGTCCAAATTCGACCTGAACGACCAGTAATTAAGATTGATACAATATGTACGATCATAAGTAATCATCCACAATCTCAGGATTAACTCTTACGTGAATTATTTTTTGTCGCTTATGTGGTTTTTACGAATGATAGTTACCTGATATTGTAAGTACTATTCCCGACGATATGCTGTCCATTCCTTTTTTAAATAGATCACCGATTTTTTTGCATAAGGTATATAAGCCACATTTAAATTCACTTGCACATTCAATATTCATAAGTAAAATTGGTTATCAGTGCAGGACAATGATTAGGTGCCCAGTCTTAGTAGAATATACCCGCCCAGTTCTAGTTTTTGAAAGCAGCTAGGAAGATCTAAACATAAACAAAGATAGCCTAGTTGGGGACGGAACGGACTGCCGAGTCGAGCCGTAGATTCAAAACTCAAAGCACTAACTTTTTAAAGTTACGTTTATTCTGTCAATTATAGCTGATTTACGGTAAAGGGAAATATCGTGAAGCCTTTTTACTGCTGAGAGCGTTTAAGCCTAAGTCTACCACGCTGAGCCTATAGTATTGTCCCCACGGTAGGCAGCGGCTTGTCTGTGTCCCTGGCATCGTCGAGTCCAAAAGCAGCGGTGGCCACTTTCCATCAGGCGGGCCGCTAGCTAGTCTGATTATACTGGCAATAAAAAAAAAAAAAATTGAGGCAGATGTCATACCTTCGAAATTCTACTATAAAACTTTAACGCATTGTAGTTATATTATCTTTGACCATAAACTCGAGAGATGATAAATATAACTACAATTTATATTGTTTCAATTCTTTCCACTCTGAAAATTTCATTCGTCGAGTTCTAAAGTACTAAATTTAAGTACTCTAGTTCATATCCAAGTCCTTTTAGTATCTCAAGGCGAGGTCTCTGTCGATCTTTGTTAGAGGTTACCTTGAACCAAATACTATATAGAATGCTAATGTGGACTCTAAATTTTGTGTCAGGGATACCATGTCTGACACCATTTTAAATAGTTATATTAGGGTATTCAAATATTTGTTTCTTACATCAATATTTTACGTTACATAAAATCTAAGACACAGAGAATGATTAAAATCCAGTAAAAAATTAACAAGTTGTAAGCCTTGGAAATTCAGTAGAAAGAATAAGTGTCAACTGTCAAGAACGAGAAAAGAATCGAAATACTGGTATGTAACGTTGTATGTATGTAACATTAGTTATATGCATGTCAAGTTCGGAGGAACCGGCTGGATGCAGGCCGCTTATAACAGGTTGGTCTGGATTTTTTTTAATGCATTGAATGACGAGACGAGCATGCCGTTCGCCTGATGGTAAGCGATACGACCACCCATAAACAGTAGCAACACCATCCAGCACCTAGACTTACAAAGTACTGTGTGGCATTCCACTGCGCTCGTCATCCTGAGACATAAGATGTAAAGTCTCATTATGTCCAGTAGTTATACTGGCTATAATGTCCTTCAAACCGAAACACAACAGTGCATGCACACTGTTGCTTGGCGGTAGAAATAGATATTGCGGTGGTACCCACCCAGACGGCCTCTTACATAATGAGAGACCTACCACTAGTCGGGGTAGTCTAATCTTTGGGGGAGGTCTATGTTCAGCAGTGGTCTTCCAAAAGCTGAAGAAGAAGAACGTTATACGCGTGAAAGGAAGAGATAGCACGATACACTACTACTCTTGGATGGTGTTGCTACTGTTTATGGGTGATCGTATCGCTTACCATCAGGCGAACGGAATACTCGTATCGTCATTCAATGAACAAAAAGAAACCTCTTGTGCAATGAAATTATCAGTTATAAAGCTCATTATAATGATAAAAAAATCAAGTTTATATAACAAGTCAAACAGCCTGAATTTTTATTGTATCCGATATAAACCCAAAACCACACAATATGCTAAGGTGGTTTGGATATTTGGAGAAGATGGATGATAGGAGATTGACAAAGAGGATGTATAAACATAGTAGAAAGAAAAGAAAGAAAAGAAAAAAAATATATTATTAACACAAGCATGTATCTTTTATAAAAAAAGGGAGAAAAACTAAATACAAACAAATATAAAATAAATGCATGCATTGTGCCAACAACGGGAACCCCCATTCAGCTTCTTGCTGCAGCATCACCTTGACTGATACTGCAGCGCTGATTTTCAATGGGGGACCCAGGTGACGTACGGACACTAAGTCGGCGCGAACACAACTTTAGCTACACCTTAGTACAAATAAATACAAAACATAAACAAATTTAACACGCAACACATTCAAAACGAGTACGGATAGAATAACCTGTAGGGGTCGACTGCACTGAACCTTTGAATGTCAGAATATCTAACATTCTTTATGAAGGCCAGCTGAACCGGCCGGAATGCATGAAAAAAATTATGAACGTGGTGGAAACGATAGAAGAGTGCTAGAATCGAGGCAAATGGTAATCCAAAGTGTCTGCTTACTCCTATGGGATAGTAAGTAATTAAGTAGTAAGTAATTATTATCCTACGATCAAAAAATCAATATCACAACTAAAACTTCCAGAATTTTCCATTACAGTTTATATAAACGAAACAAACACTACGCCATAATAAATGCAACGTAACTGCAAATTGCATGTACTGGGTAATGTGACACAAGTTGACGTTACGTAATTAAAAGGGTGCTCGCAATTTGATATCTTAGTGCTCATTTGACATCTAAGATGCTACTCATCAAATAATAAGGCATTTACCTACACACACACTCACGCCTCTTATCCCCGAAGGAGTAGGCAGGTTTGCAACTACTGCACCCACTTTCCCGTCTCATGATGTGATAGGAGGCGAGCCTATAGCCATATCGGGCACAAATTCCAGACTCCGTGCTGATACTGAGTTGAAGAACACAATATCACTTTGTCCGACCCGGAGATCTGACCTGAGACCGCATTGCAGTCGTACCGTAATACAACTGCGCTACCGAGGAGGTAGTATTTAATCTATGTTTTCAAAAAAAGAAATTATATTTTCGGCGTGGGCCGCTGCAGACTCGGGAACAACTTGGACCGTTACGTACCACGTACTGACAACTGTCACGTTCCGTGATTACATAAACTCACGCCTTTCTCCCATTGGGGTAGGCAGAGACTATGGAGCGCCAAGTGCTACGATCCAAGCATACCTCTTTCGCTTCTTCTACAGTCATCAGTCTCTTCATACATGCTCGTCGGTTACGAGAACTCCTTATTTGGCCCTTCCTTAGGAGGTCGTCAATTTGGTCCATGAAGGTACGTCTAGGACGTCCCCGTCCGACGCTACCACTCACTTTCGCGACATAGATTTCTTTCGTTCCTCTTCTTTCATCCATCCTTTCAATGTGGCCAAACCACCGAAGCATTATTACCCACATTTCACATATATATACTACAACTAGTTTTTTATACAGGCACTATACCTGATGGTAAGTGGAGATCTAGATAGAGTGTCAACTGACGAGAGACGATAGCCCCTCGTCAGTTAACCCAATAATGCCGGCCTGTCTGTAATAGGATAAACATAGGCTGATACCGGAACGCACGGACGGACAAGCTTACGTAGGCCACAATGGCGGGTTGGACACCCTTCTGTACGATAGTCGCTATCCAGGCGACTACAAAAATCCTACCTTCCATAGCATGACAATCGAAGACTATATCCACTTCGTAATTTCAAATTCTCTTAAATTGACTACGATTGACTGCCTCGGTGGCGTAGTTGTATTACGGTACGACTGCAAAGCTGAGGTCTCGGGTTCGATCCCCGGGTCGGGTAACGTGATATTGGGTTTTTCTACTCCGTATCAGCCCATAGCCTGGAAATGTGCCCGGTAAATGGCAATAGGCCCACGCCCTATTACATGGCTCGTAACATAGCTGGCGAAATGTGGGTGTGATACACCTCTGTCTAACCCTGAAAAGGGAAAAAGGCTTGATGTTATGTATTTATGTATGATCACGAAAACCTTCACCATCAAACTCATCATTCAGTAACATCAAACCGAATCACTCAATTCGTTCACTCAATCTAATTAGTTCACTCAAACAAACAGAACTCCTTTGTTTGTTCAGTGACACTTGTTCTATTTCGATGCGTCGGTCAATCCTGACCGCATTTAGTATTGCTTTCAGTCTGATAGTTCGGTTTATACAAATATCACGATGATATAGTTTTGTTGTCAGAAAAATAGGTTAATAGAACTTTGGCCAAGAAACAAAGCCGTATTATCTTACCTCTTATCTATATAAAAGCGAAAGGTCACTCACTCACTCACTCATCACGAAATTTCATAAACTACAAGTGCTAGGAGACTCAAATTAGGCATGGGGGTTCCTTTTAGGACGTAGGTGCTCACTAAGACGGGATTTTGCGAAATTCAACCCCTAAGGGGGTAAAAAGGTATATAAGCCACATTTAAATTCACTTGCACATTCAATATTCATAAGTAAAATTGGTTATCAGTGCAGGACAATGATTAGGTGCCCAGTCTTAGTAGAATATACCCGCCCAGTTCTAGTTTTTGAAAGCAGCTAGGAAGATCTAAACATAAACAAAGATAGCCTAGTTGGGGACGGAACGGACTGCCGAGTCGAGCCGTAGATTCAAAACTCAAAGCACTAACTTTTTAAAGTTACGTTTATTCTGTCAATTATAGCTGATTTACGGTAAAGGGAAATATCGTGAAGCCTTTTTACTGCTGAGAGCGTTTAAGCCTAAGTCTACCACGCTGAGCCTATAGTATTGTCCCCACGGTAGGCAGCGGCTTGTCTGTGTCCCTGGCATCGTCGAGTCCAAAAGCAGCGGTGGCCACTTTCCATCAGGCGGGCCGCTAGCTAGTCTGATTATACTGGCAATAAAAAAAAAAAAATTGAGGCAGATGTCATACCTTCGAAATTCTACTATAAAACTTTAACGCATTGTAGTTATATTATCTTTGACCATAAACTCGAGAGATGATAAATATAACTACAATTTATATTGTTTCAATTCTTTCCACTCTGAAAATTTCATTCGTCGAGTTCTAAAGTACTAAATTTAAGTACTCTAGTTCATATCCAAGTCCTTTTAGTATCTCAAGGCGAGGTCTCTGTCGATCTTTGTTAGAGGTTACCTTGAACCAAATACTATATAGAATGCTAATGTGGACTCTAAATTTTGTGTCAGGGATACCATGTCTGACACCATTTTAAATAGTTATATTAGGGTATTCAAATATTTGTTTCTTACATCAATATTTTACGTTACATAAAATCTAAGACACAGAGAATGATTAAAATCCAGTAAAAAATTAACAAGTTGTAAGCCTTGGAAATTCAGTAGAAAGAATAAGTGTCAACTGTCAAGAACGAGAAAAGAATCGAAATACTGGTATGTAACGTTGTATGTATGTAACATTAGTTATATGCATGTCAAGTTCGGAGGAACCGGCTGGATGCAGGCCGCTTATAACAGGTTGGTCTGGATTTTTTTTAATGCATTGAATGACGAGACGAGCATGCCGTTCGCCTGATGGTAAGCGATACGACCACCCATAAACAGTAGCAACACCATCCAGCACCTAGACTTACAAAGTACTGTGTGGCATTCCACTGCGCTCGTCATCCTGAGACATAAGATGTAAAGTCTCATTATGTCCAGTAGTTATACTGGCTATAATGTCCTTCAAACCGAAACACAACAGTGCATGCACACTGTTGCTTGGCGGTAGAAATAGATATTGCGGTGGTACCCACCCAGACGGCCTCTTACATAATGAGAGACCTACCACTAGTCGGGGTAGTCTAATCTTTGGGGGAGGTCTATGTTCAGCAGTGGTCTTCCAAAAGCTGAAGAAGAAGAACGTTATACGCGTGAAAGGAAGAGATAGCACGATACACTACTACTCTTGGATGGTGTTGCTACTGTTTATGGGTGATCGTATCGCTTACCATCAGGCGAACGGAATACTCGTATCGTCATTCAATGAACAAAAAGAAACCTCTTGTGCAATGAAATTATCAGTTATAAAGCTCATTATAATGATAAAAAAATCAAGTTTATATAACAAGTCAAACAGCCTGAATTTTTATTGTATCCGATATAAACCCAAAACCACACAATATGCTAAGGTGGTTTGGATATTTGGAGAAGATGGATGATAGGAGATTGACAAAGAGGATGTATAAACATAGTAGAAAGAAAAGAAAGAAAAGAAAAAAAATATATTATTAACACAAGCATGTATCTTTTATAAAAAAAGGGAGAAAAACTAAATACAAACAAATATAAAATAAATGCATGCATTGTGCCAACAACGGGAACCCCCATTCAGCTTCTTGCTGCAGCATCACCTTGACTGATACTGCAGCGCTGATTTTCAATGGGGGACCCAGGTGACGTACGGACACTAAGTCGGCGCGAACACAACTTTAGCTACACCTTAGTACAAATAAATACAAAACATAAACAAATTTAACACGCAACACATTCAAAACGAGTACGGATAGAATAACCTGTAGGGGTCGACTGCACTGAACCTTTGAATGTCAGAATATCTAACATTCTTTATGAAGGCCAGCTGAACCGGCCGGAATGCATGAAAAAAATTATGAACGTGGTGGAAACGATAGAAGAGTGCTAGAATCGAGGCAAATGGTAATCCAAAGTGTCTGCTTACTCCTATGGGATAGTAAGTAATTAAGTAGTAAGTAATTATTATCCTACGATCAAAAAATCAATATCACAACTAAAACTTCCAGAATTTTCCATTACAGTTTATATAAACGAAACAAACACTACGCCATAATAAATGCAACGTAACTGCAAATTGCATGTACTGGGTAATGTGACACAAGTTGACGTTACGTAATTAAAAGGGTGCTCGCAATTTGATATCTTAGTGCTCATTTGACATCTAAGATGCTACTCATCAAATAATAAGGCATTTACCTACACACACACTCACGCCTCTTATCCCCGAAGGAGTAGGCAGGTTTGCAACTACTGCACCCACTTTCCCGTCTCATGATGTGATAGGAGGCGAGCCTATAGCCATATCGGGCACAAATTCCAGACTCCGTGCTGATACTGAGTTGAAGAACACAATATCACTTTGTCCGACCCGGAGATCTGACCTGAGACCGCATTGCAGTCGTACCGTAATACAACTGCGCTACCGAGGAGGTAGTATTTAATCTATGTTTTCAAAAAAAGAAATTATATTTTCGGCGTGGGCCGCTGCAGACTCGGGAACAACTTGGACCGTTACGTACCACGTACTGACAACTGTCACGTTCCGTGATTACATAAACTCACGCCTTTCTCCCATTGGGGTAGGCAGAGACTATGGAGCGCCAAGTGCTACGATCCAAGCATACCTCTTTCGCTTCTTCTACAGTCATCAGTCTCTTCATACATGCTCGTCGGTTACGAGAACTCCTTATTTGGCCCTTCCTTAGGAGGTCGTCAATTTGGTCCATGAAGGTACGTCTAGGACGTCCCCGTCCGACGCTACCACTCACTTTCGCGACATAGATTTCTTTCGTTCCTCTTCTTTCATCCATCCTTTCAATGTGGCCAAACCACCGAAGCATTATTACCCACATTTCACATATATATACTACAACTAGTTTTTTATACAGGCACTATACCTGATGGTAAGTGGAGATCTAGATAGAGTGTCAACTGACGAGAGACGATAGCCCCTCGTCAGTTAACCCAATAATGCCGGCCTGTCTGTAATAGGATAAACATAGGCTGATACCGGAACGCACGGACGGACAAGCTTACGTAGGCCACAATGGCGGGTTGGACACCCTTCTGTACGATAGTCGCTATCCAGGCGACTACAAAAATCCTACCTTCCATAGCATGACAATCGAAGACTATATCCACTTCGTAATTTCAAATTCTCTTAAATTGACTACGATTGACTGCCTCGGTGGCGTAGTTGTATTACGGTACGACTGCAAAGCTGAGGTCTCGGGTTCGATCCCCGGGTCGGGTAACGTGATATTGGGTTTTTCTACTCCGTATCAGCCCATAGCCTGGAAATGTGCCCGGTAAATGGCAATAGGCCCACGCCCTATTACATGGCTCGTAACATAGCTGGCGAAATGTGGGTGTGATACACCTCTGTCTAACCCTGAAAAGGGAAAAAGGCTTGATGTTATGTATTTATGTATGATCACGAAAACCTTCACCATCAAACTCATCATTCAGTAACATCAAACCGAATCACTCAATTCGTTCACTCAATCTAATTAGTTCACTCAAACAAACAGAACTCCTTTGTTTGTTCAGTGACACTTGTTCTATTTCGATGCGTCGGTCAATCCTGACCGCATTTAGTATTGCTTTCAGTCTGATAGTTCGGTTTATACAAATATCACGATGATATAGTTTTGTTGTCAGAAAAATAGGTTAATAGAACTTTGGCCAAGAAACAAAGCCGTATTATCTTACCTCTTATCTATATAAAAGCGAAAGGTCACTCACTCACTCACTCATCACGAAATTTCATAAACTACAAGTGCTAGGAGACTCAAATTAGGCATGGGGGTTCCTTTTAGGACGTAGGTGCTCACTAAGACGGGATTTTGCGAAATTCAACCCCTAAGGGGGTAAAAAGGGTTGTACGCGATAAACTCAAAAACTACCCAACGTATTTCGATGAAATTTGGTATGGAGATAGTCCGAAACACTGGAAACGTTTAAGACTACTATTTATCCCGGGAAAATATACAGAGGGACTTTATCCAAGAAAAGGCTCTTTCGTGCGGGTGGAGCCGCGAACAAAAGCTAGTATATAATATCTTAATACAGAAGATAATTACACCAAAGTATTTTCCTAGAAAGACCAATATATTGACTAGAAATAAGCTTTTGTTTTTCACAAATTCATATTCAGTATTTCTTGAAATTAGCATCAATTTTCTTTGAAAAGTTTTAATGCCTAAAGGGTTTCGTGGAAAATTAAATATCTGTTTACAACGTTCAGTTTTTATTTTTTATTAACATATCATACGTATACTCACGCCTTGCATCCCCGGAGGGGTAGGCAGAGGCGCAATTAGCGCACCCACTTTTCGCCGTGCGTATTCCGTCCCATGATGTGACAGGGGGCGAGCCTATCGCCATATCCGGCACAAAGTCCAGACTCCTAGCTGATACTGATTAGAAATCCAATATCACTGGGCCCGACCCGGGCATCGAACCCGAGACTTCAGCACTGCAGTCGTACCGCAATACAACTACGCCACCGAGGCAGTCAATTATTATAATTAACATATCAATTTCCATTATTTCAATAAGAATGGTTTTACAACCTCTTAAGCGGCTTACGACGTGTCTTGTTTTGTTGTTTGTCTTGTCTTACAACTACTAATAAAAATAATTTAATTCTATCTCGTTTACTTTATTTTAAAAGGCTTTGTATCTCACTTGCTTGTTCCAGAAATATAAACAAGCTAACGACCAACTCCCACTTCACATGGGTAGCTAATATATACTAATATTAGGTATTGTTGATCGAAGAATATTATAAAGATTAAAGATTTGTATTTTTGTATGTTTGTAACGAATAAACTCTAAAACATCATTCGTGACATCACAAAACGGCCCAACGGAAGATCAGCGCTGGTTTTTACCAGCTTATGCTGAGTTGGGGTCGTTTTTGTAACGAGCATATTTAAATTTAAATTAATTGTGTTCTGGAATAATTTTGTAATCTTGCTTGTTACAAATAAATATGTTTCTTTCTTTCTTTCTTTCTTCTTTAAAACTACGAGACCGATTTTGAAATTCTTTCACCAATATAAAGCTACATTATCAGCAAGTAACAAAGGCTACTTTTTATCCTGGGAAAATATAGAGCGGGAATTTTATTCCGTAAAACAAAATCACGCGGGCGGAGCCGGAGCAAAAGTCTAGTCAATAATGAACAGTCATTCTTGTTCCATATTCAAATTTCGAACACACATCGGCCAGTCACAGCATACAATAAAAATTGGGAATATCTATTGGAAAAATAATAAAGAAAAAATATTCACATATAATACCACAAGAGCTTCAAAATTATCGGGTATTTTCCGATAGGTTCGTTGCAAACAAATGAAGGAGTCAAGTTTTTCAGGTTAAAAAATCACGAGCGCGCGCGAAGCGCGAGTGATTTTTCCTGAAAAACTTGACGACTTCATTTGTTTGCAGGGAACCTTGAGGGAAATGCCAGATAATTTTGAAGCTCGTGTGGTATTCGGGGGATTATTTTTCCGTCCCAAATGTCGGCCAATAGAATTGCACCATGAGATGAAATGAACAGTCAACAAATAAGAATTTCATAATATATAGTAACGACCAGAGAAAATATTCAAAAAAAATTGTTTCTTATTATATAGTAACGACCAGAGAAAATATTCAAAAAAAATTGTCAGTATAATACCATGTAGGTTGTACCATGTGACGTCGAATGGTGCAATTCTATTGGTCGATATTTGGGTCGGAAAAATAATCACTTATAATACCACAAGAGCTTCAAAATTATCGGGTATTTTCCGATAGGTTCGTTGCAAACAAATGAAGGAGTTTTCAGGTTAAAAAATCACGAGCGCGAAGCGCGAGTGATTTTTCCTGAAAAACTTGACGACTTTATTTGTTTGCAGGGAACCTTGAGGGAAATGCCAGATAATTTTGAAGCTCGTGTGGTATTCGGGGGATTATTTTTCCGTCCCAAATGTCGGCCAATAGAATTGCACCATGAGATGAAATGAACAGTCAACAAATAAGAATTTCATAATATATAGTAACGACCAGAGAAAATATTCAAAAAAAATTGTTTCATAATATATAGTAACGACCAGAGAAAATATTCAAAAAAAATTGTCAGTATAATACCATGTAGGTTGTACCACGTGACGTCGAATGGTGCAATTCTATTGGTCGATATTTGGGTCGGAAAAATAATCTTCAAAATTTACGCCCCCTCAAAAGTTAAATAAAACAAGTTATTATCTTCACTCTTGTATCCCACAAGTAAAGGTATCCAATCTGTTAAAATATTTAGGACATATGTAATTAAAAACGATCCTATAATCCCAACTCTAGGACGAAACAGGCATCCCATTCGTATTAAAAGACTAAGTAAATATCAAATAAATGTAGATGAACCTATGCATAAACAAGTTAGTCCTAGATTAACATTAGGAAATACTTTTTTCCAAAAGGAGGAAGGTACAGTCACTGTTCATCCGTAGATAGTTAAAATTTTCATTTTAATACAAAAGCAGATGTCTGCTTTTTTTATAGGTGCTGGGCCTCAAAATCTAAGCAGGCTCAAACCTTATGGATATTAAAGGGGCAAAAATATGGATCTTGGATCCATTAAAAATATTTTTAGACCCCTCCATTTAATTTTTTTTTTAAAACGATCATATTAAGTGTAGTTTTTAAGCAAAATAAAATTACATAAATCTCAGAATCGGAGGACTTTAAAATTATACGATTTATTGCAAAGGCCTAGTTTTTGGGAGTACTACCCAAATGTATAATCTTAATATATATAAATCTCGTGTCACAATGTTTGTCCTCAATGGACTCCTAAACCACTTAACCGATTATAATAAAATTCGCACACCATGTGCAGTTCGATCCACCTTGAGAGATAGGATAGTTTAAATCTCAAATTATAGTCGCAATTTTAATTTATTGCTAATTATTTGTCTGTTATTATTTGACAGTCACAATTATCTGTTAACTCCAAATGATTCTAACAGATGTCGATACCTTTCGACTGGGTTGAGTAAGTAATCAATAGATGGCGCTGCTATGGTAATGATAACAGATGTCGATACCTTTCGACTAGGTTGAGTAAGTAATCAATAGATGGCGCTGCTATGGTAAATCTACGAACGTGTCATATAAGCTACGGGTAGATTATGTATACTTTTTATACCGGGAAAATATAAAGCGGGACTTTTATACCGGGAAAACTCATTCACGCGGGCGGAGCCGCAGGCAAAAGCTAGTATAAAGTATATTTCTTGGAATTTTAAGCCCGTTTTTGCCGTATCCTTTGGCACACACATTTCGCCAACTATGACAGGTCCTATAGGAAACATCATCTTGAATTGCCTAAGAAGCTTTACAATTATTATCGAATAGTTTGGGTCAGATAGAAACTACTGGTTTGGGATTTGCTTCTCATCCTGGTCGATAGGTATCGCTTGATACCTCATGAATATTTACGTAGTAACTGTTCTAGTGTCTCGAGGCTTCTCTTATCTAAAGAATCCTCGTAATTCTGCCTACGTTTAAGTCCTTTTTTGGAATAACAGCCTTTATTCAGAGATAACAGTTACCTACAGGCTTTTTTGTACTTTTTTAATTTTATTTGGGATAACAAACAGTTATGTAATAAGACTTAGACTGATAACAATAGTATAGGTAACTTGAATAATTACATAATCAACACCATTATCTACTGAGTAATATTTTAGAAAGTGGATAATGGTGTTTATTGAATCAACTTGGTGTTGCTCGCGGCTTCGCCCGCGTGAAAAGCCTTTCCTGCTACAAAAGTCCCTAAACACAGTACGACAGCGCCATCTACTTAAAGAATCAGATTAAAAATATCCATTATTTCCCATGGGAACAAATTACCGGGATAAAAAGTAGCCTATCTGTTAATCCAAGACATGATCCGTTTAGTTGCTTCTGCGTTTACTTCTAACAAACATCCAAAGATTTTCAAAAAGTTTTGAATTTATAATATTAGTAAGATCAGTCAAATATCATAAAAGATAGAGAGAAATACCAAGATGTTTAAGTGAAAGAACTGCATATCAATAACTCGGTGTTATTTTATACTACCTATCGCACCTTTAGAACGAAAACGACACAATTAAAAAAAACGAAAAATGAGTTATCTTCATAAAATGATTTAAAACGAAGTTCTCAATACAACAATAGTTAAAACACAGCCATATTCAAGCGGGAAAAGGACAAAACTGTTCTATCGGACCTTATCCTACTAATATTATAAACGCGAAAGTTTGTAAGTATGAATGTATGGATGTTTGTTACTCTTTCACGCAAAAACTACTGAATGGATTTCGATGAAATTTGGCACACGGGTAGATTATGTCCTGAATTACACATAGGGTACTTTTTATAGGCCGCGGGCGTAACCTAGTTTATTATATTTTTATAAAAAAGGGACCAGTTTTAAGTCATTTTATGACGATAACTCAATTTTAGATTGTTTTGAATTGTGTCGTTTTCCTTCTAAAAGTGCGTTATGTTCGAGCATAGGCGGGTGGGCGAAGCCTCGAGGTTTCACCCGTGTGAGAGTTTTTCCGGGATAAAAGCCCCGCTTTATATTTTCTCGGGATAAAAAGTAGCCTAAAACCTTCCCATGGTCTCTAAATATCTCCACACCAAATTTCATCGAAATCCGTTAGGAATTTTTGAGTTTTTTTTTTTTTATGGAATTGAATGACGAGACGAGCATGCCGTTCGCCTGATGGTAAGCGCCACGACCACCCATAAACAATAGCAATACCATTCAGCACCTTCAGTTACAACGTACTGTTTGGCATTCCACTGCGCTCGTCATCCTGAGACGTACGATGTTAAGTCTCTATGTCCAGTAGTTACACTGGCTACAATGTCCTTCAAACCGAAACACAACAGTGCATGCACACTGCTGGTTGGCGGTAGAAATAGACATTGACATTATCGCGTAATTTATTTATTTATTATAATGGGACAACAAACAGTTACACATTATGAATTAAGTCTATAAAATACATGCAAATGCCACAAGTAATAAATGTGTAACCCACAACGTTATCCTCAAATTAGCTTTACGACAAATTATCGATTGACAGCTTTTTTTTTTTTTTTGTAATAAATAAACTCATAAGACCCTGGGAAGAACATAGGCTATTTTTTGTACCAGGATATACAGCCGAGCTTCCATCCCGGAAAAACTATCAAGCAGGCAAAACTGCAAGCAAAAGCTAGACGTAAAATAAATATAAGCTCTGCGATGAGTGGGTGCATTAGTTTTACTTCTGCCTAACCCTTACGAGTTAAGGAGAGAGTTAATTCAGCGTTAACTTAGTACATTAGTTGAGAAATATGAGTATTACGCAGATTTCTAAGATTATATAGAACGGACATTGGGACAATGGTCATAAAAAATATTTGAGCGTGTTCATCAGTAACTTAATCTACCGTGAAATAGCAAAAAAAAACATGTAAAATGCATTAAAACACACTTCGACATGATCGTAATATGCAAATTGGTATATTTTCTTCCAAAATATTGTTTTCCTTACAAAATATAAGCATACCGAGACAACTTGTCACATGGACGTGTCAGATAAGACAGCGACTTATTACCAATGGGTAATAACTTTTGGACGAAAAATTTGGTCCTGATGTCCGGTCTGTAACTATACTGTTTAATGTCTTTGGAATTACGTTGTTAAATCTCCAGTTTACTGCGACCATTGTTGCGCAACACAGCAACATCTATCTCTTCTTCGCGATTCAGTTCGTGATGCGTACGATCTGGCAAAGTCGCATTTGTTTAAAACCTAAGGTCTGTATTCCGGTTTAAAGATATCGTTATTTTCTCGATAATGAACAATTATAACTCTCTTACATCGAGAAATTATTACAAATATATAATATGTATAGTTAGTACTCGCAAACGCTAAACTAACTAATCTATTCACAAACGTTACTTTGCTAAGTACGGTGCAATGATTTCATAATAAGTCTGTTTCTAAGTGCTTACGGCATGACAACCTTTGCAGTGCGTCGGCAAAGGAGCGCTGTGATTGGCTAATATTGAAATACAACTTAGCTTCAGTTGGCTAGATAAACAAAGCTGAACCAGGTCAAAGAAAACTATGATATTTCCGACACTATGCATTGAGGCTCACTGCGCGTCCTTATATAATAGTATTTTTATTTTGTAAATACGGGTGGAATAAAAAAAATTAAATATAGCTTTTGCCCGCGGCTCCGTCCGCGTGAATAAGTTTTCCCGGGATAAAAATCCCGCTTTATATTTCCCGGGATAAAAAGTAGCCTATGTGTTAATCCAGGACATGATCTACCTGTGTGCCAAATTTCATCGAAGTTCAGTACTTTTTACGTGAAAGATTAACAGTCATCCATACTTCCATTCTTACAAAGTTTCGCGTTAATAATATTAGTAGGATCTAAATGTTAATGAAATCATTTTTTTTGTTTTTACGGAGTAAGTGTAATTACTACAACTGCATCAGGAGCAATCTAGTGGTTGTGTTTGGGACCAGGGTCTTATCAACCATTAAGTCACCCAAATCTACCAAATTTTATTATTTTAGCTAAAGGCTTAACCTTTTTAAATTAATTTAGGCTTTTCTGGCTCTCTTATGAGCCTAAAAGTGGTAAAAATCAAGTATTAACAAAGTGGCAAAAATAGGAATCTCTTAAAATTCCACAATGTTGGAATTTGCGATACAAAAATGAAAGATCTGGATTAATATAAAACAATATTGCGATGAAATCCGAAAAAATACTAATAAGATTTTTAGTTTTTAAAAATTGTGAACCTAAGAAGTTCTTTATAAAAAAATCGAAGGTATGTGTAGTCTGCCAACTCGCACTAGCCCACCGTGGTGGACCACAGCCTAAACCCTCTCAGTAGTAGAGGAGGCTCCTGCCCAGCAGTGGGACAGTATATAATACAGGGCTGATATTAATATTATAATTGCCTGGCTTGAAAATTAAAACAATCGTAAATCCTTCTGTTTATCTTGCGATCGACTTCTGCTCGCGGCTCCTCCCGCCTGAAAAAGTTTTTCCGGGATAAAAATATTTTCCCGGGACAAAAAGTAGCCTATAGCACTCAGGAGTAAAGCTTCCTATTAGTTAAGAATTTTCAAAATCGGTTAAGTAGTTCCTGAGATTAGCGCGTTCAAGGAACAAACCAACCAAACAAACAAACAAACGAACAAACTCTTCAACTTTATTTATTACTAGCGACCCGTCCCAGCTTCGCCTCAGTAGCAGAACATAAAATGCTTGAATTTTTTTCTGCCGTATTACCTGTTTTCGTGCTCCATTTTCGGGGATAAGAGTCCCGCTATATATTTTCCCGGGATAAAAAGTATCCTGCCCTTTCTAGGGCCTTAAATTATGGCCATATCAAATTACTCGGTGCTCCGCCCTAGTGTAAGATTTTCCGGGTTAAAAGTCCCGGTTTATATTTTTCCGGGATAAGAAGTAGCCTATGTCATTTCCTGGGTCTCGAAACTATCTCCAAACTTATTTGTTCGAGGTTCCACTTCCGAAAAATCGATTTTCCGGAAAAAAAATCCCTTAATATCTTGTAATGTATAATATGACCAATATAAAGGTAAGTACAAAAAGTTTATTCGTCATGAAGCTTTACAAAAGCTTTCTTCAATAAGTAATACTAGTGGTCGTCCAGTAGTTCAGTATTGGACCGTCGAAATTAATACATTTGGAACACATATTACACATAAAGGACATGTCCAAAAACGGGCTTAAAATTCTAACTAAGATTCTTTATATATATATATATCTGGATAGAACTCCCAAAAACTTGGCGCATACGCGCATACTGACGCCTTTTATCCCCGAAGGGGTAGGCAGAGGCGCAACTAGTGCACCCACTTTTCGTCATGCGTATTCCGTCCCATGATGTGATAGGGTCGCCCCCTATCGCCATATCGGGCACAAATTCCAGACCCGGGGAGACCTCAGCATTGCAGCCGTACCGTAATACAAGTACGCCACCGAGACAGTAAAAACTAGGTCTTTGCAATAAATCGAATAATTTTAAAATCCGATTTTGAGTAATATGTAATTTTAATTTGCTTAATAAATACACTACACTAGTACAATTAACGCTTATAAAAAGTCCGTCATGTATGGAGGGGTCTAAAAATATTTTTAATGGATCCAGGATTCACATATTGCCCTTTTGATATCCTTAAAGTTTGAGCCTGGTTAGATTTTGAGGCCCAGTACAAAAAGTGGACATCTCCTTTTATTATTCTGCACTCCTTCGCTATATGAACTTTAATTATGCCAAATCTCACAGTCCGTACGCGCAATGTGCTTAATAGGGGCTATCCAGTTTTTTCTTCATGTATTACGGTATAAATAAAATAAATAAATAAAAGTAATTTATTGCCTTCAAATTAACAAATACCAATTAAAAATAAGCAAACAAAATTAGTGAAGGACAAAAGGAAATGACTCAGCATGAGCTGACCGAAACTAGAGTTTAGATCAGCGCTGGTTTTCAGTCACCCCTATCTCCCTATGGTCTTGTGCTAATTAATGGCGTAATTGCAACGGAAAACTTCAATTAAGTTAAATATCATAGGACTACATACAGAATAAAAAGTGAAGCAACAACATAAAAGTTACAATAATTTATAAAACACAAATAATATATAATGTATATATTCGGGTAGTTTAAGAAATATATTATTATATACAGGGTCATTTTGCCACTGCGATACTAAATGAACCTACATGCTTATCTCATTGAAAATAGCTCTTTCCATTACGTTATTTAAACCATTGATGTAAAATAAAAAAGTGTAAGTTTCGAACAAAATAAATATCAATAAAATGTAACTTTAAGTTTACACGCCCTAATGCCACTAAGTTACTATTATAGAAGGATTCGTCGCTGGAGCAACATCGCACTTTCAGTCAGAAAAACACTCACCCCCACGCCATATTCGCACTAAACTACAAAATTATAAAAAAAAACACGAAAGTAAAATTGAGATTTTTTGTGAAGTTGTTCGTTTCTCATGGATGATTTTCGGCACAATATTAGGTAAAGCAAAGAATAGTATGTGGTTTCATTTATTAACGCAATGTCAAAATGACCTTGTATACGAATTAAAGGTATAATATATTGTCAATGATTTTCAAAAAGTATAGATACGCGATACCGTAACAAATTTAACGAATAAAGTGTTCCGCACGCACATTCTTGATATTACGTATGTGAAACAGTTCACGTATTAAAACCAGCAAGAACAAAAAAGACCGCTAGTATTTATCGTTTAAGTGTAGTGTACAAAACTATCCCAATTGGGTTACTATCAAGTCTTCAGATTGCGATTCCTTTTTTTATGATATGGGGGGCGAACGAGCATACGGTTCACCTGATGGTAAGTGATCACCGCCGCCCATGAACATCTGCAATACCAGGGGGCATAGAGATGCGTTGCCGGCGTTTTAGGTGGGAATACGTTCTTTTTTTGAAGGTCGCCAGGTCGTGTCTGTCCGGAAATACTGCTGGCCGCAATTCCTAATATCATAGATGTTTTTGGAATATTATTGGTTATAGTACAAATAACTATTTCGCAGTAACACCGGTGCTAGCTCGTTTATCTCAAAATCGTACCAAAATATTTCAATATCGAAATCCAGATTTTTTGGTCGTGTAGCCGATTGAAGCAGAATTTATTAAATTTTTCTTTTTATACCTTATTTAAGATGACTAATGCATTTTTTAACGATATTCATATGTATTGTTTCTGATTTATTAATTATTTTTCATTGCATTTTAGCTATAAATGTATACAAATAAATGTACAATGTAAATTATCATAACGTTGTTCTGGTAATTAAATGGTAAAATTCTAAGCATTTACTTACGTTCCACGTACTACTGGCACTGGTTCAACTATTCCTTCATTAACTGTTAACAATTAAAACACACACTATGAACAACTCAGTAATTTTGTATTCACAACAAAACCATTCGCCAGTCTCACCACAAGAAAAAAAAATAGTCACATTTATGTCGTAATTTTTCACCAATAATATTTTTTTATTACCATTTTAAAACTTTTTTCAATGTACAAATTAAAAAAAATATATCGTCTTGAAAAAGGAACGTCGAAAATAAAATTAAATGAAACGTTTTAAAACTGAACTGGCCACTTTATTTTTAATTATAAATAAAAGTAACTGGCCGTTTATATTCACTTTATAAGTTTTCGAGCAGAGCGCGCGTCGCAGTCGGCTGTCAAAGGCATGCACAACCGACGATAAGCAACACAGAACTGAGTTGAGAGTTCCCGCCGCGGTCGCCAAACGTTCGCTGAAAACTGTACACCGCGCCGCTTCGTTTATGTACGTTGCTTTATTATTTGTATTTTCCTTTGGTACATGATTAATATCCAGTAATACGTTATGTTAAAATGACATGCTATATTATGTTAGGCAATTACTTAAGTTATCGTCTATTTAAATTGAGCCGTAGGGCATCGTATTTCAAATTTCGAATGTAATTCGCGACTGTTGAAAACAACCTTTGGAATTGTTATTTAATTTTCGTGGTAAAATAGTATTATGTTTATTGTTCGTAAGTCTTTATAATTTATAAAAAAATATTTGTACAAAGGCGTTTTCATTTCTTTTACTCTACATAGAGTACAACAATACAAGAATCTATAAATGCAATATATGTGTACCTATTAGTAATTAGATTAACAGATCCGTTCTTATTTGCCACAACTACGGACCGTCATGTTTTTTATAGAGAATAGAGATGATTTATGTATTAGATAATAATTCATTATCTTACTATATTTTGTTTTTAAATCTTGTTGCTACTTATTTCATGAGTGAGTAGACTTGATTCTCGTGCTAATTTTAGATGTAATAAAGATTTTTTTTTTTTATGATGAGATCAGCATGCTCTTCGCCTAATGGTAAGCGATACGACGGCCCATAAACAGTAAAACCATACCTACAGTACTTTGAAATTTGAATTATAAAGTGCTGCACGGCACTCTACTGTACTCGTCATCTGAGACATAAGCGTTTTAAGTCTCACATAATACCCAGTAATTACGTTGGCTACATTGTCCTTCAAACCAATACACAACAGTGTCTGCACACTGCTGCTTGGCGGTAGAAATAGACATTGCGGTGGTACTTACCCTGGCGACTTCTCGCATACGAGAGGCCTACCATCAGATATCTGCAACACTTTTCGATTGATTGCAATGTAATTATTGATGCATTAAATAGCCCAGTGTGACAAATTTCCATAAAATCTTTTTAATTTAATTTAGCAATAATAAAAAAGGAGTTTATTTTATTAACAAAACTCTTTGAACAGTTTTTTTTAATTCTAGTCGAAGGTAACAAAGAGTCATAACTGAGAAGTTGCATAAACTTTTTTTTAATTAGTTTAAAAAAATCTAAACTCAATTGTTAAGTCTTTTTGTTCGTAAATCTAATGAACCCCTTGCTTTTTTAATATTCATGTTCATTATCTTTTTCATTTCAGTTAACTTAAAATGGATACTGCTAACGTTTGTAAAGGTTTGTTTATATAATCAGTTGAGGCAAAGGACATTGAAACTATACAGCCTTGCTTAAGGTTATATAATCGGCCTGTTTTGATATTATCTCCGGTTAACGTCAGGCTGGTCTTAACTCTAAACAACAAAGTTTAATCGTTTTTGCTACAAGCGTGAATAATGTTTGACGCCGATTCTAAATTATGTTAGAGAGATAAGGATTTTTTTTATTTTTTATTCTTATTTTAAGGAGCTTTGTCGAGCGATAAGGATTGGTGAAAGAGAGTTTAATGATACCTTTACTTATTTTTAACCCCCGATAGAAAAAGAGGGGTTTTATAAGTTTAGGGTGTGTATCTGTGTATCTGTATGTCTGTCTGTCTGTGGCATCATAGCTCTCCAACGTATGGAACGATTTTGACGCGGTTTTTTTTTTGTTTGAAAGCTGATGTGATCGAGATGGTTCTTAGCTATAATTTATGAAGAACTGTTCAGGTGATTGAAGATTATCAGTTCATTTCCAAATTAAAAAGTGCGATTGATTTTACATTTGGTGTACCGTGACCTCACCGATATTTTTAAACATGAGCTGATGCTGCAACATCAAGACGTAGTCTGCGGGATACCCAACTCCTTAGCAACTTATAGCAGATATAGCATGTTTGGGCTCATAAGGATGGTCTCAACGAGTAGGTGTTAGATAGTTGATTATCAAGGCCCCATTATGGAGAATAAAGTAATTTAAAAAGTTTGAAATAAAAATTAAATAAAAATTTAAATATACAAAAAATCTCTAAGAGTAAAATAGTTAAAGTGTCATTGTCGTTTAAGTACCTAGTAATATTTTGACCCAAGCGTCCTCACGTCGGGGGACCGGTTTTTAATTTTCTTTAATTAGCTGTTGACAGTCCAATGTAATCCTCCTAGCCAGTTTCTACCACGGCGGCCAATCTCAACGGAGATCAGCCCGGTACGCAGGAGATATTATAGTGCACAAGTGTGTGCGTAATACACAGGTGCACTCGCTATTCCTTCACTATCATAGTCCGGTGAGATGGCAATCCGACATGACCGGAGAGAGATCAGGCGCAGGAGCAACGGCTTTACGTGCTTTCCGAGGCACGGGGGTATCACACCACCAACTTCCTGACTCCGAGCTGCGACTGAGTATTTTTTTTAAGATGGAAAAACCCAGTCACAATGGCAATGATTTTTGGCTCGACCCGAGATTCGAACCCATTCGAACTCAGCGCGCAAATCGTACTCGTAACGCGTACGCAATACAACTACGCCACCGAGGCCAATAGAAGTATTTGAAAAAGAATATATTGTGTGCAGATTAAAAGGTGAAATAAAAATAAATCTATGAAGAATTAAGGTATCTTAGTGCTTATCTACTATTATGTATCTATTATGTATTCGTGTACTACACACTACTTAAAATGGAATTAAGAAAAAATCATCAACTGACGTAACCAAGTAACAAAGCGCGCCAAACTGCGAACAACGTTCTTCCATTCTAAAAGGCAAAGGTAACTAAGCTCATTCAGCCTTGCTTTTTTATGGGTGTAAATCTGTATAGCCTGCACAGGGCGTACGGCGGTTCTTTGTCAAGCGTGGGTGGCACTCCAGTAAAGTTATAATTTTAGAGCACATTTCCAGTGGCCTACGTTTTTACGTTAAACGTTTTTTTTTTGGAATAAGTCCAGAACAGTTTAATCCCATTACATCGTAAAATTGGAGGGTGGAAAAATTATGGATGCATAATTTGCATACCGTGGCCCTTACTCTCAGGCGAGATATATTCTCGTCTCGTTATTTAGTGGTTAGTGCGTCTTTTATCTATTTATTAACCGAATTAAAAAAAGGAGGAGGTTCTATGTTCGAGTGTGTATTTTTTTATGTATGTTCACCGATTTCTGCGCCGATTGTGGACCGATATTCAAAATTATTTTTTTATTGGAAAGCCTATACTCCTGAGGTGGTCCCAATGTCACCAAGTCAGAATCTGATAATAGGTTTCCAGGGAAATCGAGGGCAACCCCTAAATTTTAAAGGTACATGCAATGTTTTTCTTATCCTACTATCCTACATCCTACTTATATATAATATAATATATATAATAATGTTATAAACGCGAAAGTTTGTAAGTATGGATGTATGGATGTTTGTTACTCTTTCACGCAACAACTACTGAACGGATTTCGATGAAATTTGGCACACCGGTAGATTTTATCCTAGATTAACACATAGGCAACTTTTTATTCCGGGAAAATATAAAGCGGGACTTTTATCTCGGGAAAACTCATTGACGCGGGCGGAGCCGCGGGCAAAAGCTCGTACATTATAATTTTTATCGGTGACTGCATTTTGAGTGCGATTTGTAGGGAATAGTTTCAGTATTAGTTTTTAGTTGGCGCTACATCTCATCATAAGTACGCATGCTCACGCCTTTTATCCCCAAAAGCGTAGGCAGAGGCGCAACTAGTGCACCCACTTTTCGCCAAGCGTATTCCGTCCCACGATGTGATAGGGGGCGAGCCTATCGCCATATCGGGCACAAATTCCAGACTCCGGGCTGATACTGAATAGAAAAACCCAATATTACTTTGCCAGATCCCGGGGATCGAACCCGAGACCTCAGCCTTACAGTCGTACCGTAATACAACTACGCCACCGAGGCAGTCCTAAGTCATCATAAGTAAATGCGAAAATTTGCGAAGATGTTTCGATCTTTGTAACAATTGCACACATATGTCCTGGATTAATATATTAAAGATTACCTTTAACCTAGAATACAACTAAGAGCGAATTCCAAAACGTGAGTTTAAATAGAAGGCCCATTGAAAAAAAAAATATCGCTTTTTACTGATAAAGCAATCATTCCTAAAATGTCTGTCAGCCCCGCTAAAAAAATACGATGATATTTACTACCATACAACCTGTTTAACATTGTTACGCCGTGTAAACATTCATGTTATGTAACGCAAAGGGCCTTAGGCTTACGTAATATCGCTAAGACGAGTCTGAGGTATTCACCGGGATTGTTTCTGAAATATAAACAAACTAGCTTTTGCCCGCGGCTTCGCCTGAACAAAAGCTTTTTCTTGGATTAAAAGTCCCGCTATACATTTTCCCGGGCCGAATTGTAAATCTAAACCATTCTCGAATCCACCTGAAGACACACAAAAAAATTCATTAACCCGTCAACGTCCGCTTATATATAGTTACTAGCATTGCTCGCGGCTCCGCCCGCGTGGAAAAGTTTTTCCGGCATAAAAAGTAGCCTATAGCACTCAGGAGTAATGTAGCTTCCTATTCGTGAAAGAATTTTCAAAATCGGTCCAGTAGTTCCTGAGATTAGCGCGTTCAAACAAACAAACAAACAAACAAACTCTTTAGCTTTATATAATAGTATAGAAGTATAGATAAGCTAATTTCCTTATCTAAATGGACACCGGTGTCCACCGCGGGCGATGAAGAATTAAAATCGGTCCAGCCGTTTAGGAGGAGTTCAGCGACATACACACGCACAGAAGAATTATATATATAAAGATATCTACTCATTGTTATCGCCTTTCATAGTAGGTATATCAATCCTTATCTTACTAATATTATAAATGCAAAAGTTTGTGAAAATGTTTGGATGTTTGTCAGAAGTAAACGCAGAAACAACTAAACGGATTTGGATAAAATTTGGCACACGGGTAGATCATGTCCTGGATTAACACATACTTTTTATCTCAGTAATTTGCTCACATGGGAAATAATGGATATGTTTAATTTGATTCTTTAAGTAGATGGCGCTGGCGTCGTTCTGTGTTTTGGGACTTTTGTAGCGGGAAAGGCTTTTCACGCAGGCGAAACCGCAAGCAACACCTAGTATATAATAATAAGTACGAAGTGCGACTTTAACACGGTTAAAAGTCTTAATAGAGGGATAGGCAGCAACATTTGGGAAATCTGAAATTATCATTACTTTCATTTATTCGTGTATACTTACAATGTAGTTTTGAAATTTAAATTCACAAACGTTTTGCTGTATACTATACCGGCCCTGTATTATATACTGCCCACTGCTGAGCACGGGCCTCCTCTACAACTGAGAGGGTTTAGGCCTTAGTCTACCACGCTGGCCTAGTGCGGGTTGGCAGACTTCACATACCTTCGAAATTCCTATAGAGAACTTCTCACATATGCAGGTTTCCTCACAATGTCTTCCTTCGCCGTTAAAGCGATTGGTAATTCACAAAGAATAGTCAGTAGTCAGAAGTGCGTGCTCTTGAGTTTTGAACCTGTGGACATTTGTCTAGGCAGTCCGTTCCAATCCCAACTAGGCTATCGCCGCTCCTCTTTTTGCCATATACTGCGATCATTTTTTTTGTAACATATCGTTTTTCCGTTTACCACATTTCAATTTATTTAGGTGTTTCAAAGATATAAGGATGCCGCCCGGTAATCGTACCTTTACGCAAAGATTGGTGCGAAAATTCATGTAATTTATCAAATATGCACCAACTGTATACCCTTTTTAGAAGTTAATAAATGAGGGAACGTATATCAAAACAATATTAACTTAAAGATAGATTTATTACTTTACGTTACGACAAGGGATATAAATCTATTTCTTATGTTTTATTTTAGTTAATATGTGTCAGAATGCTCTTCTCATACATTATATTGTATGAGACTTAACATCTTATGTCTGAGGATGACGAGCACAGTGGAATGCCACACAGTACTTTGTAAGTCAAGGTGCTGGATGGTGTTGCTACTGTTTATGGGTGGTCGTATCGCTTACCATCAGGCGAACGGTATGCTCGTCTCCTCAATCAAAGCAATAATAAAAAAATGATATTGATAGCTATCACTTGCATCTATTATATGTTTAATCTGATGCAAGTAAAGTTTTAACTTACACACACCATTGACGTATATTCTACCGATGGATAAGTCTATGAAAACAATTTGTTCTAAATACTGTAGGTAGAACTAAAGTTCGCTGCAGCGCAATATAAACAAACAGCGCTAGATCGCTTTAATCAATGTTCAAGCCACAGTAAAATCAGGTGTACTACAGTACAGTTGAGTTGAACAGAGTGAATGTTCAGATCGCTTAATCTGGTGCGTATGTCAGGATCCCTCCAATTAAACTTCAGGCTCGAATATATAATCGTCTATTATCAATTTAATCACTTCACAGTTACTTCACACTTGCTACTTACATAACAATATAACAAAAGACTATAACCAACTTTAGTTTGTGTTGGTACACTTTATTTGAACTTATACTTCTTTTGGCGCGTTAGGGAAAAATGATGAGAGTATTTTTTTACGATGCGCGCGCACACCGTCACGAAAAACCGTCACCCTGAAGTTAGCTATAGTCAACATTTTTGAATTTTTTTGAATAAGGCGAAAGATAAAAATTTTAAAAAGTTTTTTATCTTATTACGACAAAGAAGTATAACTTCTAACGCGTGTACAGTCAGCAGCATAAATATCTGAACAAAATCAAAATTTCAAATCGCCTATATACGCGTTAAGTTAAACTGAAATAATTTTTTCTTCGTTTGAAGTAAAGTAAATACCTTTTATTTTATTTTTACGGAGAGAAAAAAAGATTAGTAAGAACACAAAAGTATGTAGGCAATTTGAAATTTTGAATTTGTTCATCTACTTATGCTGCTGACTGTACATAAGTACACACACACTTTTTTTTAGTACACAACTTGTCAAATCCTGCGCCGAATGATTCCATCTGCCGAGTGCTCCCACTATAAATACCCTTTTCCCTTCACAACTACCCTTCATCTTATGATTTTTGTACAAAGTTGCCGTAGTAAAATGATGAAACCTTTCACTCGTCCATCCTGATAACGTGTATGTCCCCATACACGACCCTGTTGGAAACCTTACACTCGGTGTACTCTACAGATGGAGTCATTCAGTTAACAATTATAATTAACATTTTTAAATACTGATACCCATTGTTTCATTTACATTATACTGTAGCTTTTGCGCGCGGCTCCGCCCGCGTGGTGAAGTTTTTCCGGGATACAAAGTAGGCTATAGCACTCAAGAGTAATGTAGCTTCCTATTAGTGAAAGAATTTTCAAAATCGGTCCAGTAGTTCCTGAGATTAGCGCGTTCAAACAAACAAACTCTTCAGCTTTATAATATTAGTATAGATAATTATAGTATCGCTAACACTAATAGCTGTAAAGTTAGTGTAATCGATTATTTTTGTTTATTTTAAAAGTATGATGTAAATCTTTATTGTTGACCCCCATAGGACGGGCTAAGCCTAGTGCGGGAGTCAGTGTAATACAATTTCATAGTGTAAACATTTCCTTCCACCAAATATTTTTTTATCTTCTTTAACTAAAGCAACTCGTGGACGCGTTCCAGTTCACAACGCCTCTGCGGTGCCTTAATCCTGTAAGTATGACGTAAAACACCGCCGTAGAACATCTATACATGTAATAAAACAGTAGAAGGAAGGTTAGCTAGGCTAGGGCCTGTAGTGTCCTCAACGGTGAGGCGACGCGTTCCTCCCATTATTTTTTAATAAAAATGATCTCTTTTTTATATCCCCTTTCCTGACAGTTCGAGCTGGCTTTTTTGATTTTGTTTATTTCTCATCATTGATTTTACTCCCAATAAAAATGTCGGTAGTTATATAAGTGACCATTGGTATTAATAATAATTGTTAATATAATATGTGGATTGAAAGAGGATGTAGTAACTAAGATTGAGAAAGGAATGCTTCGGTGGTTTGGCCACATTGAAAGGATGGATGAAAGAAGAGGAACGAAAGAAATCTATGTCGCGAAAGTGAGTGGTAGCGTCGGACGGGGACGTCCTAGACGTACCTTCATGGACCAAATTGGCGACCTCCTAAGGAAGGGCCAAATAAGGAGTTCTCGTAACCGACGAGCATGTATGAAGAGACTGATGACTGTAGAAGAAGTGAAAGAGGTATGCTTGGATCGTAGCACTTGGCGCTCCATAGTCTCTGCCTACCCCAATGGGAGAAAGGCGTGAGTTTATGTATGTATGTATGTATTAATATAATCAATTTAATGTATCTCGACTTCACATTCATTCCGTCTTGAGCAGCCGACTCGGACGGACCTATTGTTTGCCATAGCGCCAGCTGTGGCACACATTGTTCCCTCCGGGTACCTGCTCGGTCGGATAGTAGCGACCTCGCTACGCGTCAAAGCCGACGGGGAACAATAGGACTATTGTCCTATTGACTACCTGAAAGCTTTTCGGGCTAAACCGCGTCCTTCTCAGGACAGGGTTTCGCCCAAACTCACGTCTAAAGTATTTATTGCCCCTTCAGGGCTAGCTCGGTGGTTAACCTACCGGTGTAAACAAGCCGAGCTAGCGGTGACCCGGCCACGCGCTGAGCCCCTTCAGGGCAAAGCAAAGCCGGACGGGTGCGGGTTTGGAAGCTGTGGAGACACACCACAGTTTCCACCGCATATCGCCTTCCCTACCTTACCCTTCCCATAAATCCATCCCGTGTATCGGTTGAGCGTGCGGTCCTCGGACCAATACCGCTTACGGTACACGGATTGATAGGGACCCTTTTGCACAATAAGATTGGCAAAAGGGAATACAAGCTTAGGGCACATCTATTTATAAGTACAACCCCCCCTCGCCTATACCCGGCGAGGAGGGCCACACACGCACTCAACCCCGGGCACTCCCACCCGGGGACTTAGTCAATCTTTTTCCGCGTCCGCGATCCGCGACCGAACGTTTGTGTGATAGCCGCCTGGTTTCTTGTGCGTTCTTTGACAGGCGGAACACACCCGGGGTTAGTGAACGCACACGCGGCCCCCTAAATTAAAACTATAGGCTCGGTATCAGCCGCCAAAATGGCTGACTCCGGGCCTATGGACATTAGTGCCGAGCGGTTATCCGAAACCGCAAATTGCGCCCCAACTACCGCGTCCTCGACTGTCCCCATCTACTCCAAAAAGGAGTTGATGGAGACAATCAAGGAACTGTTTCGATCGGACCTAGAGGTCCGCAAATATGTAATAACTTTGGCACGCGAAGCCAGGGAACCGTCCGAATCGTCGGACACCTCGGAGTCATCCGGGATCTCGACCTCCTCCGGAACAACCGAGACCTCGACCTCCTCCGGGACGACCGAGACCTCGGAGGGCTCCGTCGAGTCCGTCGATATGGAAACGGACCCTGACTTAGCTATGGCCCCAACCCCCGCCTCCACCGCGGTAAAACGCCCCATCTCTCCTTCCTCTTCCTCCTGCGGCTCACGGGCGGAATCCTCAGCGTCGGAACACGACGATGACGGATTCACGACCGTCAAGAGCAACAGGAGGAAGAAGCAAAGGAGCATTAACGCTCCCGCGCCTTCTTCACCCTCTGCGCCTTCTGCGCCCCCAGCGCCCCCTGCATCGGCGTCGACGTCGTCGCCACCGCCGCCACCAACCCAACCTAAGGGGAACAAAAAACCCCCGCGGCTGAATCTTCAGTTGCCCGCCAACATGTCCATTCCGGACATCTTCGCTGAGCTGCGCCGGCAGCATATCGCCATCGCGTCCAATTCGTGGAATAAAATCCACAAGCTTCTTGCTCTGCAGCCCGCCTCAATCGCGGACCACAGAGCGCTGACCAAATTCCTGGATTCCAGGAAATATCATTATTTCACCTTTGCTCTCCCGGACGAACGTCGCTTCCGCTACGTCATCCGGGGGATTCCTGTTCAAATGTCTGCCCAAGAGGTCAAGGATGGCCTCCTTGAGAAGGGCATTTCTGTATTAGAGGTGCACAGGATGCACCGTCAATCCCGTGCCTCCCGGCCGGGCATTCAGTACGAGATGGTTCTCGCCATCTTAAAATCCTCAGACGATGTTAAACGTCTTTTTGAGATTAAAGACATCTCGGGGCTAGGCGGCTTCACCGTCGAAACCCCACACAAATCTGGACAGGTAGGGCAGTGTCACAACTGCCAGAAATACGGCCACAACTCCCGTGGCTGTCGCCTCCCCGCCAGGTGCGTCAAGTGCCTCGGCGAACATGGCACACTAGAGTGCCCCCGTCCCAAGGATAGGACCCAGTGCACGGAGCCCCCTTCGTGCACTAATTGTAGGCAGACGGGCCACCCCGCCAACTATCGCGGTTGCCCTCGGGCCCCCAAAAAACAGCCCAGAGCTCTTAAAGCTCCAGCCCCTCAGGCCGCACCACCAGCCTTTAGGCTGGCCCCTGCTCCGGTGCGAAACCCGTGGTTCCCACCCACGGCTCGCCCCGACCCCCGTCTTGAGGCCCACAGCGGAGTCACTCCCGCCACCCCGGCCACAACCCAATCACCCTCTCACTCGACCTCTTCGGCTACCGCGGCTCCCCCTTCGGAGGCAGCCCAGCCAAATCAACCCAAAACCAAACCCAAATCCAAACCCCAACCTCCAACCCGCCAGGTGGCGACGACGCCGGCGTCGGACAACTCGGCGGAAACAGTCTCCGCCCTCCTATGCTCTCCGGAGATCATGCGTCTCCACGGCAAAATAGCCGAACTTTCCGCTCTCCTCTCCCGCTCTGGGGACGAAGAGCATATAATCCTTGCAGAAATCTATCAGACCCAGAATAAAATTTACTGGGCTATCAACAACGCTGTGCGCCTTCCGTCGTCATCATAAATGGCGAACAACAGCGCAGTGCATCCCCCTAAGCGGACCAAACCTCGCTCCCTCAGAGTGGGGTTTTTCAACATTAATGGTATTCGCGGCCAGCGTGCCGAACTCTCTGATTTTGTCCGCACAAATAATTTAGACGTTTTCCTATTCCAGGAAACGTTCCTCAAACCCGCCCATCGCAGTCCCAATATCCCCAATTTCAACCTGGTACGCAACGATCGTACCAGCGGCCCGTTTGGTGGCACCCTCATATATTACAAAAGGTCCCTGCACTGCATACCACTAGACCCCCCAGATAGCTTGAGGAACATTGAGACTTCAGTTTGCAGGCTAGCTATGACAGGACATCCGCCGATCACCATCATATCGGCCTATCTCTCGCCCTCTAAGGAGCTTCACTCCGATGAGCTCAAGACCCTATTGGAAATGGGGGACTCCGTCATCTTGGCGGGGGACCTCAACGCCAAGAACACTCTCTGGGGCTGCAACTCGACCACTGGGAGAGGTGCCGCCCTGGAGAGCTGTCTTGAAACAATAGATATGAGCATACTGGTTCTTTCTGAACCTACCCACTATAGCCATGTTGACAACCACCGACCCGACATACTCGACATAGCGCTCGTAAGGAACGTAAGCCTTCGCGTGCGTTCCATGCAAGTGCTACAAGAGTTAGACTCTGACCACAGACCTGTGATCCTAGATCTAGTCCCCCAAAACTGTCCAACAGACACAGGTCCTAATGTCCCGATGAAGGTGAAAACGAATTGGCGCCTACTAGGCACTAAACTCGCGGACACCTCATCCACAGATCTTTCCGCGATTCCGACCAACATCGTGACTCCTGAGGAAACGACCGACGCGATACGCTCCTTCACCAACCACCTGCAAAACGTCCTGAGCGAAAGCTCCGAGAAGGTGCCGGAGACTGTTCACAGTCAATGGCAACTTCCCGACGACGTGCGATGGGTGGTGAGGGTGCGTAACTCCACGCTCAGAGCCTGCGCGACGAGCCCCACCCCGGAACGACGACATCTTGCGCGCTACCTCCAACGTGAGGTTAGACGTCGCATAAAAGAGGTCGTCGATTCGAGATGGGAATCTCGCCTAGCAGAACTCGACCCGACACATCAGGCCTTTTGGCAACTGTGTCGTTCCTTCAGGAGAAACGATGTGACCTCCATGCCTCCGCTCAATCGTCCGAATCAACGGCCGGCGTTTGATGACGACGAGAAAGCGGAACTGCTGGCCTGCAGTCTGGAGTCTCAATGCTCTCTCTCAACGATACCAGTAGACCACGACCATCTTGTTGCGGTTAATTCACTCGTCGAAAGTAGGAACGCGGTCCGGCCACCGCCGATCTCTAACTCGCGACCGACAAACGATATCGTCAACGTCGACTCGGACGTCGACCCGCCGCCGCCCGATCCCCTTGCACCGGTGACAATCGAAGAAGTCATCGATCTGATCAAGGCACTCAAACGTCGTAAGGCCCCCGGGGGCGATAGGATACCCACTCGCATGATCAAGATGCTCCCGGAGCATCTGGTCAAAATCCTCACATCAATTTATAACGCCGCGTTTTCTAACTGCCTCTTCCCAGAGGTCTGGAAAGAGGCAGTGGTGATAGGCATCCACAAGCCGGGAAAACCCGCATTCGAACCGTCTTCATACAGGCCTATCAGCCTGCTCAGCACGCTGGGCAAATTATACGAGCGGATCGTCCTCGACCGCCTCAAAATCGTAGCCCACAATAATAATTTGATCCCTCCTGAACAGTTCGGTTTTCGCACCAGGCACAGTTGTGTCAATCAGGTGCTCCGCATCACGGAGCACGTTCATGATAGATTCCGCGTCGGCATGCCAACCGGCGCTCTCTTTTTCGATATTGAAAAAGCATTCGACAGGGTGTGGCACAACGGCTTGCTCTTCAAGCTGTACACTCTCAACGTGCCCACTCATCTCGTGCACATCATACGAGAATTCCTGTCGAATCGTGGATTCAAATATCGCGTGGAGGGAACTCTTTCCTCCCGACACTCCATCACGGCCGGAGTCCCGCAAGGCTCCGCCCTCTCACCCTTTCTTTTCTCGCTGTACACCAGCGACATCCCGAAACCGAAGAACGCCCATCTGGCGCTCTTCGCTGACGACACAGCGATCTACGCCTCACGTAGAGACCCTGACCAAGTGGTGCGCACTTTGCAGACCGCCGCCGACCAGCTCGGTGAGTGGTTTCGCAAATGGCGAATCACCGTCAACCCCACCAAGAGCCAGGCCATCCTTTTCACTCGGAAAACGAGGTCCCAAGTGGCTCGCACCTCAGTCCACATGTCCGACCAGGTCATACCCTGGAAGGACAAAGCCAAATATCTAGGAGTGATCCTTGATCAGAAGTTGACCTTCTTGCCACACTTAAACGCGGTACGCGCGCGAGCCGCATTCGCGATGAGCCAATTGCATTGGCTCATAAACAAACAAAGTAAAATGTCCATCCGCATCAAGATTAGGATATATACCGCGTGCATTAGGCCCATAATGACGTACGCGTCACCCGTATTCGCTCACGTACCGCCCGCTCGACTTAAGCGTATGCAGACGTTGCAGAATAGATTTCTCAGATACGCTCTTGGTGCCCCGTGGTACGTTCGCAATCGCAACCTCCACGTGGACACCAACATGCCGACCATCAAGCACTTCATGCAGAACATCAGCAAACGCTATTTCGATCGGGCGGAAAAACATACAAATACGCTCATCCGCAAAGCGTCAATATACACTCCATTTGACCGCGCCAAATGGAGACGGCCGCGTTCAGTTTTGACAGATCCAGAGGACGAAATCACTCTGGCAATTCGTGAGAAAAACGAGTTTTTAAAACTCTTACACTCCACAAGACCGCAGTTCCGTCCTCGCCGTCGAGGACCTCGCCGCGTTCCCCGTCGCCCTCCCGACCCCCATGACAGTTCCGGCCCGGGTGCCGATGTAAACAACCCGAACTGATAGGATTAGGAAAAATCCTTCCCCCCCCACTAATCGTTGAATGTCTCATTCTCCCCTCAGCGACCGTCCTGAGCCGAGGTTCGTAACCCGTTAGTGGGTTGCCCTCAGCATGGTTGCTTAAATTCAGGGTTGCGAGCGCGCCAGCGTTCACCCTAAAGTCCGGTGTGGCCAGAAAAGCCGACCCTCGTCAGGCTACTGGCAGAATAGTCAGGGACAAAAAAAAAAAAAAAAAAAAAAAAAAGTATCTCGACTTATCATAAGTGCAACTATGTTCGCCTACGTGATGAATAAAGTATTTTTTTTATTTTAGAATACCTGAGAAGAGACCCTGGGAAGGGCGTAGGCTACTTTTTATCCTACAAAAATTCATTCACGTTGACGACGCCGCCAGCAAAAGTTAGTATTGTATAAATATCAAAAAATAAATGAGACTTATTTTCATATTCCAGACTTTACTAAGTGGAATTATGAAAATAAGACCCCTCATCTTTTAAAAAAACCAGACAAATGCGAGTTAACTTTGGCTACCGAGGGTTCCGACAAACTTGTAGATAAGGTGGCTAAGTATATAAGTTAAATAGTTCGCCAAAATCAATTAATAAATTCGCTTTAACGGTGAAGGAAAACATCGTGAGGAAACCTACATACCTGAGAATTCTCCATAAGAATCTCGTGGGTATGTAAAGTCTGCCAACCCGCACTAGGCCAGCGTGGTGGACTAAGGCCCAATAATAGAGGAAGCCCGTGCTCAGCAGTGGGCAGTATATAATACAGGGCTGATGATGATGATGAATTAATAAATTAATCAAATTTAAAAAGTTTGTAATAGTAATAAATTACCTTTTTTTGTTATTAAAGTACATATTTACGCACACACTGACGCCTTTTTATCCCCGAAGAGGTAGGCAGAGGCGCAACTAAGTACGCCCACTTTTCGCCGTGCGTACTGCGTCAAGTTGTCTGCAGGATACCTAACGCTTTAGTAACTTATAGCAGGTATAGCGTGTGTGGGCTCATAAAAATGGTCTCAATACGTAGGTGGTAGATAGTTGATTATCAAGGCCTCATGGTGGAGGACATAGTTATTTAAAAAGTTAGAAATAAAAATTAAATTAAAATTGAAGTACGAACTCCGGACCAGGGAGATGAAAATACTTCTTTAGCGGTCCCCCGACGCGAGGACGCTTGGGTCAAAATATAAGTACTTAAACGACAAACAAAGACATTTATTTTTTAACTTTTTAGGGGCTTTTAGGGTCGGGGGTTATTTTAATTTTAATGATCGCGTTGACTTACCAGTTTGATATTTTCACAGCTGAATTTCAACTTGATACCTCTACGCGCTCTTGAGAAGAAAGCAAAGATGGACAGACGGATAGACTGACAGACGGACACATAAGCTACAAAATGATCCTATAAGCGTTCCTTATATTCTTTTGAGGTACGGAACCCTAAAAACTAAAATGGCTGTGTAAAAAGTAAAAGAGGGAAACAAAAAGCAAGGGCTTCGTCTGCGCAGTAAACAAGTATATACTTCTATCCATACTTATATTAAAAATACGAAAGTCTGTCTGTTCAACCGTTCCTCTGTCTGTATGCAACACATACAGGGCTCAACTACTGAATTGCGATGAAAATAGGCATAGGCTTTTATCCCGAAAAATACATAGTGGGACTTTCATCCCGGGAAAACTTTTACACACTGGAGCTGCCAGTAAAAGTACCTACCAATATAAATATGAAAGTATTTCTATCTCACTTTCATGTCTAAACCTCTAGCTGAATCAAGTAAGCTAAGCTATTTTGATATCAAATTTCACAAAGGCGATGCCAAGAGCGAATGCTAGTTGTAAAATAATCCGATACATCAATTTAATACTTCTAAAATAAAATGAATTTATTACATTACATTATATAGCATCACGCCTTTTTCCCTTTTCAGGGATAGGCAGACGTGTAATACACCCATATTTCGCCAGCTATACTAGGTCCCATACGGGAGCGAGTCTACTGCCACTTACCGAACACATTTCAAGACTCCGGGCTGATAAGTAGTTAAACCCAATATCACTTTGCCCGACCCGGGGATCGAAACCAAGACCTCAGCACTGCAGTCGTATCGTAATAAATCTCCGCCAAATTTTATTAATTACTTATAATAAAATTAACTACAGTGCCTAGGCAATAGGTCAGCGTGGTGGACTAAGGCCTAAACCCTCTCAGTAGTAGAGGCCCATGCCCAGTTGTGGGATATAGTACGGGACTGGTATTACAATGAGTAGATTATAGCCTAGTTGGGAATGGAACGGTCTGCCGAACCAATGTCTGCAGGTTCAAATCCCACATCTCCGAATTCCGAAGTTACGTGTGTATTGTTTATCAATTATCGTTCGCTTTAACGGTGAAGGACAACATCGTGAGGAAACCTACATACCTGAGAGTTCTCCATGAGAATTTCGAAGGTATGTAAAGTCTGTCAACTAACACTAGGCCAGCGTGGTGGACTATAGCCTAAACTTTCAGTGGTAGAAGCCCCGTGCTTAGCACTGGGCAGAATATAGAGGGCTGGTATTTTTATAATATCATGTAAGCATGATGCTGTATTTTCATCTTCGCTAAGTGGCATAATCAACTTTACATCTTTCTTTACGATGTTAGAAAGTACGGAAATTGCTTGCTCTCATTTTTTCGATTAACTTTGCGGCTGTATACATGACTTCTTTTGCACTTTTTACTTTTTTATTATATCGTTGTTTTTAATACTAATGCTGGAGGGACATTTGTATCCGCCTGGAATGCGACTTCCGTATACAAGGTGTATAACCCGCTATAATGGCCCATGTAAGTTGCAGAAGGGTTCCTTAAATGACGCATACTCACGCCTTTTATCCCCAAAAGCGTAGGCAGAGGCGCAACTAGTGCACCCACTTTTCTCCGTGCGTATTCCGTCCCATGATGTGATAGGGGGCGAGCCTATCGCCATATCGGGCACAAATTCCAGACTCCGGGCTGATACTGAATAGAAAAATCCAATATCACTTTACCCGACCCGGGGATCGAACCCGAGACCTCAGCATTGCAATCGTACCGTAATATAACTATGCCACCGAGGCAGTCCTTAAATGACGCCAGTGATTATTGGAAATACATCCTTTAAGGCGTGCCAAAATAAGGGGTGTGCAAGAATAGGTATTAACGCGGGCGGAAATGCGACCAAAAGCTAGTATTCAAATAAAATTCGAGAAACCTAATCGCACCAAAATAATCCGTCTCTGATAGGCGAGGAAATCGCGGTCCCCTTAAGTCCTTGACATTCACGTAGATATGAAATGACGCGGTTTTTTATTACTACCCACGCTTCTGCATTTATTTCGGTTGTGAATTTTAACGTGCTCGTATTTACACATATTTTAGATTGAGGGCCTGTTTTATAATGTTCTAAGAAAATAAGCTAAGGTTTCGCGCAGACGTTGTTCACTGGTTACTGGTGGTAGGTCGCTCATTATGTTAGAGGCCGTATGGGTGGGTACCACCGCAATGTCTATTTCTACCGCCAAGCAACAGTGTGCATGCACTGTTGTGTTTCGGTTTGAAGGACATTGTAGCCAGTATAACTACTGGACATAATGAGACTTAACATCTTATGTCTCAGGATGACGAGAGCAGTGGAAGGCCACACAGTACTTTGTAACTCAAGGTGCTGGATGGTGTTGCTACTGTTTATGGGTGGTCGTATCGCTTACCATCAGGCGAACGGCATGCTCGTCTCGTCATTCAATGCTATAAAAAAAAAAAACTTGTTGTCGAACACTATTTTAAATCTGACAGTTGGTAAGTTTCTAATGCCTGTATTCACAAACGTTACTTAGCTATATTTTTTTTATTTTTTTTAATTTTCCCTTTATTTTGGGAAGGCAAAGGGTTCAAGCCTTACTTAGCGATAGTTCTGACAATCTTACCTGACCGTTATGACAATTCATTGACACTTCACAGAATACTATGTGTAGGGAAGAGAACAAAAAATCGGTTGCCCCAAATAACCGATTCTTAAGTGATATAGATTTCTTGTTCAGAGAGTTTATAATCGATAGTCAACAGGGTATTTTTTTTATTAAATCATACATAATGAATCTTTCTATTGTGGTAGTCTGTGATTTTAGTCGTAATTTTTGTATCTCGGGCCAAAATATCACCTTTATCCTTCATTTAAACTTACATTAATAACAAGATACCTAAAAATCACGTAATGCGTACTCAAAGTCCAGTACAAACAAGCCAAAGTAAACACAAATAACAGAATCAGTTCAAAAGTAACAGCCTAGCCGAGTAAAAATGCAACGTATAAGCACAAACCAATAATTTCTGACAGATTATGTGACTAATACACGGAGCATTGACGAATCAATGACGATAGACGTGGATAAACATCTGAAGTTTAAATTACATTGACATAATTTCTTTTTCATTGATTTTATCAACCAGCCCTTTTAGGCCAATTAATATCTAATAAATCCTAGTAGAGTTCGGTGCGACAGTCTAAATGCATATTCAGTTGCATTAGGTACTTATATTTACTAAAATTACATTAGAAATGCTATAAGAATTTTGCTACGCTCAGATGCATTAAAAAAAATGAAAAGATTAATTATAATTATCGTCCAAATAAATTACATATCGAATACATTGTACTAGACTGTTTTAAAAATATTCAGTATATTTTTACAATATTAATTCAAGGTTTGTACATAAATATTATACTCATTATTATAATTTATGGAGAACATGGTAAATATGCGCAATTATATAGTTGAATTTTATACTTTTTGGGTAGACGTTCTCACAAAGTTATCGCGTCGTGAAAAAATTGAATTGTCATACTGGCCAGATAGGATTTTCAGAACTATAAATACAGAACAATGCTGTAAAATAAGTCTGTTTCTCAGTGCTTACGGCATGACAGTCTTCGCAGTGCGTAGGCATAGGGACGCTGTGATTGGCTAATATTGAGATACAACTTTGCTTCAGTTGGTTGTCGGATAAACAAAGCTGAACTAGGCTAAAGAAAACTATGAAATATGTTGTTCGCACTGTGCGTCTACCTAGTATTGTTTGCGAATACGGATGTAAGACTGTCAACTGTGGAATATGAGGTCCTGGGACAATTCTCAGTTTAGGCAAGACTGAGAGGGTTTTTAACGCAATTTTCTCAGGATTGCTCCTTCAGAGGCGGCTATTAGACACGAAGCCGAGCGTATAATTTATAATAGCTTAATAGCTACGAGACGAGCTTTTTTTTTTTATTGCATTGAATGACGAGACGAGCATGCCGTTCGCCTGATGGTAAGCGATACGACCGCCCATAAACAGTAGCAACACCATACAGAACTTTTAATTACAAAGTACTGCGTGGCACTCCACTGCGCCCGTCACCCTGAGACATTAGACGTTAAGTCTATCAGACATTAGATGTTAAGTGTATTAAACAAGGTTTTTAATAACTGCCTCGGTGGCGTAGTTGTATTACGTGCTCTGTACGACGCCACTCTGAGGTCCCAGCTTCGAATCCGAGATCGCGCAAAGTTTTATTGGATTTTCCTACTCATTATCAGCTTGGAGTCTGAAGTTTGATTTTGTTTATCACATGATGGGACGAAACACAGATTGCGAAAAGTGGGTGCCCTGGGTGTACAGTGTACACCCAGGTAGGTAGAAGTACCTCTACCTACCCCTTTGAAGATAAAGGCGTTTGTGTTTGTTTTGTGGTTTATAATGTGAAAAATTTACAGATCGTTATTTTGTGTTTAGCATAAGTGAACATCGTCTGCGCGGCGCTTTACGTAGGCAACACAACTCACATTTAATGTTATTAAAATTGAAACTATAAATATCTTGGACTCTGAGTATTATTTACGAGGTCTGGAGAGCGTGAGCGGGATTAAATTTATTTTAATAGATGGGAACACTATTTACATAATATTCACGTCTCTGGGGTAGACAGAAGTGTATGACATCTATATTTTAATGAATAATTTGATAGTTTGTGCAGATGTTTGCTGGTAGGGTTTGATTTCGGTCCCACAATATTCTGTTTCCGCGCTGCGTTAGGTGTTAGAAGTTAGGTGTGTATTCTATGTGAATAATCGTGAAGGAAAACATCGTGAGGAAACCGGCATACCCGAGAAGTTCTCCATAAGAATTTCAAAGGTATGTGAAGTCTGCCAACCCGCACTAGGCCAGCGTGGTGGACTAAGGCTGCCTACGTATTTTTCGACGATTATCGTTTACTCAGACGAAATAAAACAGGTTGTAAGAAATAAAATAATAACAATGGTACCAAAAATAATGAAGTTTATAGAAATTCCCGTAATTCTATATTAATCATTTCTATGTTATCCGAATACAGAATCCGTAGAAATAATTAAGGTTTTTTTCTTCCAGTAATAAATAGGGGCGGGAAATATACACTGAAGATTTATACGAAACTAGCTTTTACTAACGGCTTTGCCTGCGTAAGTCCGTTCTTGAGATATCAAGTAACCAATATTACTGCGGAATAATGTATGTATCATCAGGCCATTTTTCCTTTCAGGGTCAGGCAGAGATGTAATAAATCCACCAGGTCCGATGTAATAGGGGGCGGGCTTATGCCATTTACCTGACACATTTCAAGACTCCGGACCGATATTGAGCAGAAAAACCCAACATCACTGCCCGACCCCAGATTCGAACCCGGGACCTCAGAGCGATGTCGTACCGCGCACGAAATACAACTACTCCACCGAGGCAGATAATGTTAATACTATATTTTTATTTCACATACACATACACTCACGCCTTTTATCCCCGAAGGGGTAGGCAGAGGCGCAACTAGTGCACCCACTTTTCACCGTGCGTATTCCGTCCCATGATGTGATAGGGGGCGAGCCTATCGCCATATTCGGCACAAGTTCCAGCCTCCGTGCTGATACTGAATAGAAAAATCCAATATCACTTTGCCCGACCTGGGGATCGAACCCGAGACCTCTGCATTGCAGTTGTACCGTAATATAACTACGTCACCGAGGCAGTTTTTATTTTCAGAATCAGAAAATATGAATCCAGAGATTAGTACGGCTAACCAAAAAAGAAAGTCAAGTATTCTTATAAAATAATAGTGTAGAGGTATACGCATTACGCATGCTCACGCCTTTTATCCCTGAAGGGGTAGGCAGAGGCGCAACTAGTGCACCCACTTTTCGCCAAGCGTTTTCCGTCCCATGATGTGATAGGGGAGGTGTAGAGGTATATTGGATTATAAAAGGCCTTTAATTATAATAAAGATTGCAGTTGCCTTAACTAAATTGCTAAACTAATCAACAATGAGTTCACAGTAGCTTCAACTTAATAAGTTTATAATCCTACTAAATTATAAACGCGAAAGTTTGTAAGTATGGATGTATGGATGTCTGGATGTATGGATGTTTGTTACTCTTTCACGCAAAAGCTACTGAACGGATTTCGATGAAATTTGGCACACAGGTAGATTTTGTCCTGGATTAACACATAGGCTACTTTTTATCCCGGGAAAATATAAAGCGGGGCTTTTATCCCGGGAAGACTCATTCACGCGGGCGGAGCCGCGTGCAAAAACTCGTATTTTATAATTTAAATAACAAGGTAACAATTGCCAAAAAACTAGAGCGCAAACAATTAAATGCAATTAAAAATCTTCAAACAAGGGAGTTCTGCCAAATGGACGCTTCAATTGAGCTTTTAAGTGCACAAACGAACTTGCAATTTGTTACATATAAAATACTTCTTTCTTCACCTGAAGTCGTAGCCAAGATATATTTCTATAATCGTAACGTACGTTATGTATGAGAATGACATATACGATAGACTTATATCCCTTCCTAGCTGATTTCGGCCACGGCGACCAATCTCAACAGAGATCAGCCAGGTACGCAGGAGATAATATAGAGCACAAGTGTATGCGCAATACACAGGTGCACTCGCTATTCCTTCACTCTCATAGTCCGGTGAGACGGCCATCCGACACGACTGGAGAGATCAGGCGCAGGACCAACGGCTTTACGTGCTTTCCGAGGCACGGGAGTATCTCACCGCCAACTTCCTGACACCGAGCTGCGACTGAGTAATTTTTAAGATGGATAATATCTAGTCACCATGTTTTTGGCCCGACTCGGGATTCGAACCCAGGACCTCAGCGCGCAAATCGTACTTGTAACGCTTTCGCAATACAACTACGCCACCGAGTCAGTCGATAAACTTATCGGTAGATCATTCCCACCTTATTTCTGTTTTCTATTAAACTTAAGGCTTGTAGAAAGGTATCCTGGTCTCTGATGGTGATCTCTAGATTCATCGCATAGCAGTATAATACCTTAAATCATGAATTCGCTGCTCGCTTTAAAGAAACTGCCTTGATAGTGTAGTTATATTGCGTTGTATTTATGCTTTCAGGTCTCAGGTTTGAATCCTGGCAAAGTGATGTGCAGCTTTTCTTCTCATTATCAGCCCGGAGTCTGGAATTTGTGCCCGACATGGCGATAGGCTCGCCCCCACTAAGCAAGCGTGGTGGACTAAGGCCTAAACCTTTTCATTCTCTCAGTAGTAGAGGAGGCCCGTGCTCAGCAGTGGAGAGTATATGATACAGGCCTGATTATTATTAAATATGCCGACAATTAATAATTGAAATCGACAGAACAAAGGATTATTTGTGACGTCAACTCTTTATCAAATGATTTGTAATTATATTATGAATTAACGTTTCTAGAAATAAATGTACTGTTTTAACTTAACTTTCTATTGTCGGTATTGATCTTTATTCCAGTTCTTCTTCCCTTGCCCTAATCCCGTCCCCGCTGTCCATGTCATCTGTACCTACTAGCCTATGCTTATTATTTAAATAATTTCATCGAAAATTTTCAACAAGAAGCATGTGTGGGGTGACTGTGTGATAGAGTGCGGAATACTATGGTGATGGACATGTATGGAGTGACAGAGGATGTAGTGACCAAAATTGAGAAGGGTATGCTAAGGTGGTTTGGGCATTTGGAAAGGATGGATGATAGGAGAATGACAAAGAGGATATATTAGGCGAGTGTGGATAGAAGGGCCCTGCCAGGTCTACCACACCGAACCCTCGAATGTCAGATATCTGACATTCTGAGTAAAGGCTAGGTCAAAAGTACCCTGAACCGGCGGGAGTGCATGAAAAGATTTATGAAGGTAGAGGAAGCGAAAGCAGTGTGCCGGAATCGAGCAGTGGCAATCCATAGTCTGTGCCTACCCCTATGGGATAGAGGCGTGATACTATGTATGTATGTAACATTTTCAAAGTTCTAATCGTTTTTTTTTAAGTAACCCACTGCACCTTATTGTAAGCGAAGAGGGGTCCAGATAGCGTTGACTAACGAATGATTTATATATACTTACATGAAGAAAATTGCTTTTTATTTTATTTTTTATTTAAATCGCTCGCGGCTCCGCGTCCGTGAAAATGTTTTCCGGAATAAATAGTAGCCTATAGCACTCAAGAATAATGTAGCTTCCTATTAGTGAAATAATTTTCAAAATCGGTTCAGTCGTTCCTGAGATTAGCGCGTTCAACCAACCATACAAACAAACAAACTCCGGATAAAAGTCCCGCTTTATATTTTCCCGGGACAAAAGTAGCCTATGTGTTAATCGAGGACATGATCTACCCGTGTGCCAAATTTCATCGAAATCCGTTCAGTAGTTTTTGCATGAAAGAGTAACAAACATACATACATTCTTACAAACTTTCGCGTTTATAATATTAGTAGGATAGTATAGATAAATAAAGTATGGATTTAATCCCGCCCTCACAAACGCTGCTGCAACTTCTATAAGCCAGGATCGACAGCTCACAGCACGCATGTAATTACCCTGAGCGGTGAAGCTCAGCAAGTCTCTGGGAACATTAATATCTAGTAATCAAACAGAAAGATAAGGAATTGTATTTCGGTGTGAAGGATTCAGATTCAGCGCTGCAGTATCGGCCAGGCTGATGCTGCAGCAAGAAGCTGAATGGGGGTTCCCGTTGTTGGCACAATGCATGTAATTATTTTATATTTGTTTTTATTTAGTATTTTCTCACTTTTTTATGAAAGATAGATGTTGTACCTATTGTACTAATAATAAATATTTTCTTTCTTTCTTTCTTTCAAGGACATTGTAGCCAGCGTCATTATTGATCATTATGAGACTTAACATCTAATGTCTCAGGGTGACGAGTGCAGTGGAATGCCACGCAGTACTTTGTAATTTAAAATTCTGTATGGTGTTGCTATGGTTTATGGATGGTCGTATCCCCAACCATCAGGTGAATGGCATGCTCGACTCGGCATTCAGTAGCGATAAAAAAATCAACCAGAAAGATAAATAAAATAAATCCTTCTAAGCCAATTTTAGCCACGGCGGCCAATCTCAACGGAGATCATCTGGGCGCGCAGGAGATATTATAGTGCACAAGTGTGTGCGCAATACAGAGGTGCACTCGCTATTCCTTCACTCAGATAGTCCACCACCAAAAAGATAAGAAGGCGTTAAAATTTTTTTTTTCCCTTATTTAATAATAGCCATTTACCGGTAACTGTTACATGTTTTAAATAAATTCTACATTACCAATAACCGATATTAATTGTACCAACCCCACAAGCCACATAATTCCAATCCGCCAATTCTCCGATTCCAATCTTGTTCAATATTACTTTTTGCTATCATATCTGTAGTCGATATCACTCCGAGGGCTGCGAGTGACTCATCGAAGCTCCTCCATTAATTTCATTTTGTATTAATTTTTAGATTGATTTTATTGGTATTTGTTCCTGTGTTTGTTCTGTAAAGATCTAGGGTACTTATTAATAACTTTGTTTAGTTGCTAGTTTACACTGTCAGTAAATGTTAAATTTACTGTTACTTTTGCCAAAATATTGGCTTTTACTATAACTGTTATCAGCCTTGTATATATTATTATTACTCCCTATGCTGAGCAAGGTCCATCACGGTGGCCTAGTGCGGTTTGGTGGACGTCATAAACCTTAATTATTTTTTTTGTGTGGTCTAAGTTATATTTAGAAACACAAAGTTTTCCTTCACCGTTAAAGCGAACTATTGCATTGAAGATTTTACTATTGCAGTAATTAATAAGAAAGAGATATTATATAGCTACTAAGTATCTCTAAAATATGCGCAATAGGAATATTATTCCGGGAAGGGACATTTGGATGGAAGCGAGACTGCACTATTCTATTTGCGTTTCCCAGAAACTAGAATAGCTATTGATGGTTCGAATGGAATCTTCAACGTTCAATGTGGGAGATTGATTTTATATTTATATATTATTGCTTATATGGCATTGAATGACGAGACGAGCATGCCGTTCGCCTGATGGTAAGCGATACGATCACCCATAAACAGTAGCAGCACCATCCAGCACCTTGATATATACTTAAGGCTAGTTTCACCGGTTCCTGATAAAGTTCTATATAATTATCTGACATATAACGCTATATAACAAATAAATCTGACACATTACTAGTTACTTCTTCTGCTAGATATTTTTATTCATCATCATCAGCCACATGGTGATGGGGGACGTCCTCTTACGAGGTGGACAGACGACCTTGTAAAGGTCGCAGGAATCCGCTGGATGCAGGCCGGTTCTGACAGGTTGGTCTGGTAATCTTTGGGGGAGGCCCTTAGAATAATAACCCAGGGAGGCATATGTTCACCAATGGACTTTCAAACGCTAAAAAAGAAGCCACATGAGCCACTGCCGAACATAGGCCTCCCTTCAAGATTTCCAGACTTTATTTTTATTCCAGTTTTGTGAAACCGAGTTTCAGTTTAGTTGGATAAGTTCCAACTAGGCTATCAGGGACCTTATTATTAAGTGAATCGACCCTAAGCATCTAAGGTATATTTGGGTCTGTTTCAGCTAGTGGCATTAACTATGGAATGAGAATTGAGGGTTTAAATTTAAGTTTAGGAAAAAATTTAGATCATCAAATTATTTCATGAACCCTGAGAGGGTTGTGCACACGTATGGGAATTGAAAATTTATTATTTTGCAAGTAAATAAATAAAAAATAAAAAAATCTAAATTTATTTATTTGTATTATACCTACACTGCACCTTCTTTGTATTAAAAACAATATCACGTCTGTTTTCAGTAAAACAGTGGTACTACCCAGTCACGCCAGTCTTATAATTTACTATATACAGGATGTTCCAGAATGTGACGATAACACAGCATCATCATTCCATTCTCAGTATCAGACTGAGTAGAAAAGCCCAATATTAGTTTGCTCGACTCAGGATTCAAACCCGAGCTTAGTATTACAACTATGCCACTGAGGCACAATATGGCGACAGGCTTGCCCTCTACCAGAATATCATGGGATGAAATTAATCCACCACTTCTAATCTTGTCAATCCGTTTTTTATTGTGATAAAAAGCGCTATCACTTCCACCACTGGTGTCAATGGAAAGGTTATGTAGGTTTCACCGGTCTTACGGTTCAACATGTACAGTCAGCAGCATAAGTAGCTGAACAAATTCAAAATTTCAAATTGCCTACATACTTTTGTGTTCTTACTAATCTTATTGTTCTCTTCACAAAAATAAAATAAAAGTTATTTACTTTACTTCAAACGAAGAAAAAATATTTCTGTTAACTTAATGCATATGTAGGCGATTTAAAATTTTGATTTTGTACAGATATTATTGCGGCTGACTGTACAATCGGAAGTATAACATCATCCGAGCGAGAATTAAGACGAGTTCCATACACTATTTACACCCTACACCGGCATACCAACCAATCCGCAGTGGCCTTCTTCGGCGCATACGAGACGCTGCGGGGTATCCTATTGCACTAAGAATCTGCACGGACCGTCCCATTAAATCGAAAAAATCGTCCCAGTAATGCGTCATCCGAACGAGTATTGGTCCGAATCACTCTTGCCAACCCTGCACTATTTTATTGCGTCAATATTGCGTCTTTTCTTCAAGCTCTTAGACCAGGTTTCTTTATCAATAAATGCACTTCAAGCCAACATAAGGCGTCTATTACAGAACAAAATGTAATTCGAACCATAGCCTTTTACCCACTGAACGTTCGTTCAATTGGGTTTTGGGTTCATTCATAGTCGTTCACTCTATTCATTCGTTCAATGGTTTTTCAATACGGGAATTTTAACGAAGCATTTAGGAATTGTAAAGATTTGAGGAGTGTTAAGTACGATTATTGGAAATGTGGTTGAACGATTTTAATGGTTTTCATTTTTGGGTGGGTTCGGGTCCCTTTCCACTATGCGATCTAATGTCTGTTAAGTTACTATTTTTAACCGACTTCCAAAAAGGAGGAGGTTCTCCATTCGTGTGTTTGTATGTTTTTTTTTCATTGGAGAGGAGGTTTTATTATTCGATTATGAATGGTACTGAGCCCTTCAGTATTCTGAGAAGACGCCGGTCTTCACTAAGCCACATCGTTGCAGTAATATTAAAACGCGCACCCACCTCACATTAAATTTCAATAGCGGTAGGTGAAAGTGGAGTACACGAGGTACTCCACTTTCACCAGTGCGTACCAGTGAGTATCGGATATTCCACTGGCTTGTTTATCAACATGGATTGGTTGCAGGGCCGTCGTTAGCTATTCGGTCTACCCGGCGAAATATTTATGGCACCCCTTTTTCTAGCGTTTTTTTATCAGGCATTGAAAACATAACTTCGATAACGTTCTAGCCAGAGTCTGTGGCGCCCCTCTAAGCCCTCCCTGGGATGTGGAACCCCGGTCGACCGCCCTGCCCGACTCCAAGCCAGCACAGCGTGCTACCGCAGTTCAAACTTACTCCGTACCGAATTTCATCAAAATCGGTTCAGCAATTTACTCATAAACTCCTAACAGATCGATAAACTATCATATTTATGATATTTGTATGGATCTCTGAGGCTGATAAATCGACAACACTATGGATAAGGTTCGGAAGTCTCGCGACTTCTAATAAAACTCGAGCGCCCTATATTGGCATTCATCTGAATAAACCATAAATCAGTACATCGTAGGGTTGATTTTAAAGAAGCAATATTTTTATTTATTGTATTTTTTATTTAAAAGCATTTTCATGGACTCACTATATTTAGTGTTAATACCTTACACCAGTCTGGGTTGACTAATAGATAATGGTGGCATTAAGAACACCTAAATTCATCTCGATATTTTATTTTTTTATTACATTACAAACTAGGTTTTGCTAGCGGTTTCGCCCGCGTGAAAAATCTTTCCCGCTACAAAATCCCTTTAGCGATTCATTGCACCATTTGTACGACGCCGACTATATAAAAATCATTGCATACATAAACTCACGCCTTTCTCCCATTGGGGTAGGCAGAGACTATGACAGAGTTTCTCGAATGGTGACCGCGTACCGGGAAGCGCAGCGTTGGACGTCCACTTGCAAGTTAGACAGACGACTTAATTAAGGTCGCAGAAATATGCTGGATGCAGGCCGCTTTTGACAGGCCCGTCTGTATCTTTAGGGAGGCCTATGTTCAGCAGTAGACTTCATGTGACTGATGATAATGATAAAGGATTTGACACGCAAGCGAAACTGCGAATAACACAGTACTTTGTATAACGAGAAACAAATAAACCTTGACATTTTGACAGGTTCTCTACAGAGAATACATTTACAAAGTTATTTTTGTGATAGAATTTTATGTGGAAAACTGGGTACAATATTTTTATCCTTATATAAGGATCCTAATTTGATTTTCTAATCGTGGCTTGAGATGTTTTATATTAAAAAGCATATAAAATTCCCCACTTGAGAGTAAGTGCAAAATTAAATGAAAATTAAACTTTTATAATGCTATAGTGAGCTATGGAGAGGGCTATGCTAGGCGTTTCTCTACGCGATCGAATAAGAAATGAGGCGATCCGTAGAAGAACGAAAGTCACTGACATAGCCCAGCATACACATAGTTATATCATTACTTGGACTAGTGGTCATCCGGTGGTCGAAATTAATATATTCTACATATAAAAAATATTTTTCTGGCGCTTTTCTATATATTATGAACTTCATTTACGCCAATTTCACACTAAACTGTGCTCAATGTGCTTAAAAAAGGATACGAACTTGGTTCTATATGTATTAATATATAGATTTTGTAAATGTTTACTGTTTGTTTGTATGTCCTGCCATAGACAGGACATACAAACAAACAGGTGGTACTGGTGGTAGGTCTCTCATATATAAGAGTCCGTCTAGGTAGGTACCACCGCAATGTCTATTTCTACCGCCAAGCAGCAGTGTACATGCACTGTTGTATTTCGATTTGAAATAAATTGTACCCACTGTAACTACAGGACATAGTGAGACTTAACATCTTATGTCTCAGGATGATGAGCGCAGTGGAATGCCACACAGTACTTTGTAACTCAAAGTGGATGGTGTAGCTACTGTTCATGGGTGGTCGTAACGCTTACCATCAGGCGAACGGCATGCTCGCTCGTCATTCAATGCTTTAAAAAAAAAGATCACTTTCTACATAGACCGCATTTTATGTAAAACACCATTAATCTTTTTGAACTCGACAACAACACCATCTGAACGGTACAAAATTATCTAATTTTTGTTTGAAAATACATACCAGCGGCTTGTACGAATTATTTTTTGTACAAATATCCAAGTTTCCAACCTTCCCTGTCTCTCCCGTTGATTTTTCATAACAATTCTTACACTCAAATATTGCCTTGATAGTTACGGATACAATAAAAAAATGAAACAGCCAAATTGGTGGAGCTGTTCTCAAGTAATACTCTTAAATATAATCAGCAATTGTTTTTTATATAGATTGCTTACCCTCCGGAGATTTAACCTTAAATGTACTATAATTTTCCTATACTTAAACACAGTAACGCCATTTATCCCTGCAATGGTAGGCAGGAGCGCAACTATTGTATTCATTTTTCTCAATGTGTTCCGTCCCATGATGTGATAGAGGACGAGGTTATTGCCACATCGGGCACAAATTCGAGACTCCGGGCTGGTACTGAGAAGTAAAACCCAAGTCGCTTGTAGACAATCATCTTGGCTAGAGTCCCTGGGTGGGATTCGAACGCGGTACCTCACAGCTACAGACTACATCTACTATACTAATATCAAAGTATGAATAATTTATGTTTAAAGGACAATTCCATGTTCATTTTTCGCAAAATAAAAATACACAGATTAAATAAAATTACCAAACACACGCCTTTTATCCCCGAAGGGGTAGGCAGAGGCGTAAGAAATGCACCCACTTTTCACCATGCGTATTCCGTCTCATGATATGAGCCTATCGCCATATCGGGCACAAATTCCAGACTCCGGGCTGACAGTGAACACAAAAATCCAATATCACTTTGCCCGACCCGGGATTTGAAATCGAGACCTCAGAACTACTACTGTACCGATATCATAAATTGTAAATAATTCCTGTTAGGAGTAACATGATGATTTTTGTGAAATAAAAATACCCATGAAAAAATTATCAATCCCTAGAAATAGAATAAAAGAACTCAAATTCAAGACAAGAATCTAATTTCGTATCGCGTTCATAAACTAATAACAAACTTTGAACATCTGTTTGACATTGAAAATTGTTCGGTGTTTGATAAAAGAAACTTTTAACAATGTCGCTATGTACAGTCAGCAGTATAAGTAGCTTAACAAATTCAAAATTTTAAATTGCCTACATACTTTTCTGTTCTTACTGATCTTTTTTTGCTCTTCACAAAAATGAAATAAAAGAGATTTACTTTACTTCAAACGAAGAAAAAGAATGTTTCAGTTTAACTTAACGCATATATAGGCGATATGAAATTTTGATTTTGTACAGATACTTCTGCTGCTGACTGTACATATAAGTACACTTGACACGTGTACAGCGGCAGACACAAGTTAGTATTGACTAGCTTTAGCTTTCAGCTCCGTTTGTGCGATGGTCTTTCTTGTATAAAAGTCTATTTCACTATCCCATTCCAACTTAAGGTTTTTAAAATATTTGGTTTAGTTTTTACAATCGTCTGCCTGACGACAACTCTCGTTGTTGACGGTCCTGGGTAAATTGTCTTAGAAAAACCCACCAAAAACGTATATAAAAACATACAAACGTCCGTTTAATTGTGATAATCAAGAGACCGACACATGACTCAAAAACAATACACATGACGCCTTTACCTCCGAAGAGGTAGGCAAAGGTACTACCAGATCACCCACTTTTCTCCGTGCGTATTCCGTCCACGAGGTGATAGAGGGCGAGCCTATCGTCATGTCGGGCACAAAATCCAGACTCCGCGTTGATCTAAGAAGAAAAACCCAATATCACTTTGCCCGGCACGGGGATCGAACCCGAGACCTTAGCATTGCAGTCGTACCTTAATACAATTACGACACCGAGGCAGTCAAATTGCCATTATTACTATTACTATAGCTTTATTTATCCCTTACAATTTTACAAAAGAATAATATATTTACATAGATAAAAGTACTTATGTTTTTGTTAATAGTGTGTTGTATTTCGGTAATAGCTATTGTGAGTAGGTATTTAGCTTTAAGTTAGGTGTAAGGGCCGCCATTTGCGGTAAAAGCCTGCTCCAAACTTCTCCAGCAGGCTCTATTTTGTGCCAGTCTTGGCCACAGCGTACCGGCTACTTGAACAATGTCGTCGCTCCATCTTTTTGAGGGTCTGCCTCTTCTCCTTTTCTTGTAGATGAGGCACCAGTTTGTTACAATTTTTGACCATCTTTTATCTGGGGCTCTGTGAATATGGCCGGCCCACCTCCATTTTAATGTCATTATTTGTTTTGTTATATCTTTTGCTTTCGGGGCCTTTCTTATAAGTGAGCTTTTAATTCTATCTTTTAGTTTTATATTCGTGTAGCTTCTTTCTATAGCTCTTTGGAATGTTTTTAGTTTTATTATGTTTGATTTGCTCATTGCCATATTGGGCACAAATTTTAAAATACGGGTTGATATTGAGCAAAACTTAATATCAATTTGCCCGACCCGGGATTCCAACCCGAGACTTCAGAGCGGTGTCGCACACCACCGAGGCAGTAGTTATACTATTTCCAGTTTAAACGTCACCAATGTCACTGAGTTTGGAAACGTTTTATCAATACCCAAGTCCGTAGTTTGGAAGTTTGGCATGATTGATAGCAGTCCGATATCGGCTTGAAGGAAACTCAAACTGTTCCTTGACTGATTGCTGTTAAGTTTGATAGCAGATGTGAACCGGGTTCGAAAGAGCATTTATCATTTGGTCAGTAAAAGCAATGGAATCGGATAGCGGAATTTGAATTCAACAAAGTTTACATTATAGGAAAGGTCTTTAAACGAGAGTTTGTCTATAGAACTTTCTGAGAGCTCTTCTTTTTTATGGTGGTGCCAAAGTCACTGCACCTGATTATATGTGAAGTAGCCCCTAGATGGACTATCGAGAGATGATAATTCCTCTTAGTTGACACACTACCACAGGACTGAAATCCGATATACCCAGACTTATACCAGAACGCAACACACTTGGGGCATTATAGCGGGTTGTTCGCGGGATAAAAAGTAGCCTAAAACCTTCCCAGGGTCTCGAACTATCTCCATACCAAATTTCATCGCAATCCATTCAGTAGTTTTTGATTTATCGCGTACAAACTTTGTACCCTCTTTTCACCCCCTTAGGGGCAGAATTTCGGAAAATCCTTTCTTATCTAAAGCCTACGTAATACAAAAAACACACCCTCCAAGTTTCAGGTCTCTACGATCAGCGGTTTAGGCTGTGCGTTGGTCCGTCAGTCAGTCATTCAGGACAAAGCATTAAATAATAAATATAGATATTCCGATTTCACGCAATGTTATTACAATAGGCTAGCACCCTTTTAGCCTGTATCGATTTATAGACGGTGTTACGTCAAAGGATCGCGCTCGAATTAATTGAATTTAGACGCTTTTAACATTCATTAAACGCGAATTTTACATGCCCATTACGCCTTCTTCCTTGTCAGGTAGGCAGAGGTGGAACCCAGTCACCAGCTATATTAGATCCCATGTATTGGGGAGCTTACTATTGTCTATTATACCGACTCTGTGTGCTTAGTATGTGGCAAAAAACGCAACTAGTAAGACGATGTCGTTTAATTTTGATGTTTGTGATTGATCGAGAGACCAATACGTCAGTCACGTGTTAATTACTCAACCAATCACAATGAAACGAAACGGAGTCGTGTCATGTTTTTTGTCACATTCTAAGCCCACTGAACTGAGCAGAACTCAATGTCAGTTCAAATCTTTATTCGTCACTGACATTACCACTATTAAGGACTGATTGCACCGCTTGCTGATAAACTCTATTTATCTATGCCCCTAGATTAGAGTGTGACTTTTGTATTTGGTCGGTTTATACATTTATGTGCCGAATACTGTTGACCAGCAAGCTCTGAAATTGGCCCTAAATGATGCTATATAGCTTAGTTGGGAATGTAACAGTCTACTGAGACAATGTCCGAGGTTCAAAAGTTACGTGTGTATTGTTTATCATTTATCGTGCGCTTTATGGTGAAGGAAAACACCGCGAGGAAACCTACGTACCTGAGAATACTCCATAAGAATTTTGAGGGTATATGAAGTCTACCAACCTGCACTAGGCCAGCGTGGTGGACTAAGGCCTAAACCCTCTCAGTAGACGAGGTCCGTGCTCAGTATAATACAGGGCTAGTATTATTATACATAATATGTATGTAATATATGTTTCAAACATAAAATTGTAAATAAAACTGGATTTAATTTTGCATTAATATTGTTACTTTTTTTATTTATATATATATTTTGCCTTTTTATGTTTATGTTTTAGTTTTATTTCATAGTTTATTGTATTTGTTTTCCTTATATTGTTACAATATTTAATTAAGATAGTTTGTTATAGTTGTAAGAATACTACTTTCGTTTTTTTTTTTTGACTTTGTATAATTGCTATGTGGCTCATGTTGTGGTTGCATATAATCAGAGTTGCAATTATTTTTTGTTTATTATGTATGTGTGATATATTTGCAAATTATCATTGTGAACTCAGTTTGCAATCCTAAATAAATAAATAAATATGCTACACTGCTGTATCAGGGTATCCTGTAATATTTGACTTAACTATGGATACAATATTCCTTACTTTTAAATAGAATCCCCTAGGTTTTTTTTTTTTTTTTTTTTTTTGGTTAGGCGACCCTGCAGTCAACACCGGGGGAAACCTGCGAATGGGATACTGGAGTCCCCCGGCTTGACGACTGCAGGGGCCTGGAGGGGACGTGGGAGAGGGATATGGAAGGAAAGGTGGGGGACGGGAGGAAGGTTCCCAGGATGGGCGGAAAGAGAGGGTGCCAGGAAATGTTCGCGGGCCCTTTTAGGCCTCAATGTGTTATACAACCAAGAGGTATACACACTGACTGTGTGCCTCGGCCCGCGACTAATGTCCCCCCGCGCATGGGCGTGCATTGGGTGTGAAGACCCAGAGCACAAGAATTGCCTCGGGGGGCGGAATCCCCTAGGTTAGCATACTCCAAAAATACTTAATTTAGAGCTCCAAATGTAAATCTATACACTCAACAATTTATTTAACATAATAACATTTCTAAGTCGCTATAAACTCTTGTAAATGCCGTAATACCATCAAGCGATAATTGGGTCACATTTTCCATTTGCCGTTTGGGCTGTAAGAAATTTAGGGGACAGATTTGGTGAAATCTTCGAATTGTAGTTGAAAGAAGATTTTCTACGAATTAACATGGATTCAGTATAATTTGGGTCTTCTAGGACCTTTAGGAGTTTCAAGTTTTTATGACAGTTATCGTATTAAATAGCTAATGAAAACTCATTTGATTACCATTTATTTTGGAAAATAGATAATAATGACTTATGTATTTGATTTGCTTATACATTTATGTGAGAAGTGATACAGGCCCTACAACATGACCTGGTTTAAAATATAGACAACATTTTACTCCATAATTTGCTCCCATGTAAAATATTTGAACTTTTAAGAATAGCTATGAATCGCTGTAGTAATTTAGTCACTATTGTAGCGGGAAAAGCTTTTAACGCAGGCAAAGTCGTAGCAAGAGTTACAGCCATATTCACAAACAATACTATGAGGACGCACAGTGCGAACGCATAGTGTCGGCAATTTCATAGTTTTATTTGGCTTTGTTCAGCTTTGTTTATCTGACAGCCAACTGGAGTAAAGTTGCATTTCAATATTAGCCAATCACAGCGCCCCTTTGCCGCACGGCGCAGGCTGTAATGCCATAAGCACTGAGAAATAGATTTATTATCATAGCATTGCTCCGTACTTAGCTAAGTAACGTTTGTGAATACGGGACTTAGTATCCTACTAATATTATAAACGCGAAAGTTTGTAAGAATATAATGGATGTATATTTGTTACTCTTGTAACAAATCCAAATGTAACAATCTTGTATACATCCATACATTCTTACAAACTTTACAAGCGTAAAAGATCACGCAAAAACTACTGAACAGATTTCGATAAAATTTGGCACACGGGTAGATCATGTCCTGGATTAACACGTAGGCTACTTTTTATCCCGGTTATTTGCTCCCATCGGAAATAATGGATATTTTTAATCTTATTCTTTAAGTAGATTACGCTGGCGTCGTTCTGTTTTGGGACTTTTGTAGCGGGAAAGGCTTTTCACGCGGGCGAAGCCGCGAGCAGCACCTTGTATTGTATAAAGTGTAAAAATACAAAAACACTTTATTTTTACACCACAAAATCGTGACATCACAAAACGGCCCAACGGAAGACTAGCGCTGGTTTTTTTAGCAGCTTATGCTGAGTTGGGGTCGTTTTTGTAACGAGAAAATTTAATTTAAGTGTGTGATTATCTTGTAATCTAGCTTGTTACAAAAAAATATGTTTCTTTCTTTTTTTACACCAGGCGGCCTTTTTTAGTTGTAATGTAACCACACTATCATTCACTGATGGCTTGTTTAAGGTCCGTGACGTCACGCAGAGCACGAGGGCCATAAACTCGACAAATATTTGGCCACCCTTACGGCCTAACTACATCCTAAAATGTTTACAGTTCACGTTTTACACGGATCACTTTGTTAGAGTTTGGTGGTTTTTGTTTAGCTCTCCTATAGTAACCTATAATACAGACTGTTTGTCATTAAACAGTGTAGAGTTCTGTTGGGTAAAGTATTCCAGTTCGGAGGCGTAGTGTTTTTTTTTAAATGGGCATGGTAAATTGATAGCTACACTTTACGGTAAGCGCGGCTCAGAAAAAAAATCGATTGACGATGATCGATGATACCTCTCGCCAGTTGACACAATTATACCGGCCAACTCGATATATACAGGTATACTGTAACGCGACACACCTACCTGGGCCATTATGGCGAGATTTTTTTTTTAGGTAGGCGATCCTGTAGTCGACACCGGGGCAAACCTGCGAATAGAATACAGGAGTCCCCCGGCTTGACGACTGCAGGGACCTGGGAGGGGAGTGGCGGAGGAATATGGTAGAGAAGGTGGGGGGAAAGGAGGAAGGCGAAGGAGGAGGTGCCGGCAAAAATTCGCGGGCCCTTTTAGGCCTCAATGTGTTTTACAACCAAGAGGTATACACACTGACTGTGTGCCTCGGGCCGCGACTAATTCCCCCCGCGCATGGGCGTGCATTGGGTGTGAAGACCCAGCGCACAAGAATTGCCTCGGGGGGCGGCGGGTTTATTATTAGTACGCCGCATATGTTGTAAGCTATGACAAATAAATGTGTTTTATTTCTTTCTTTCTTTTATTTTAACGTATTTTAACAGGGTTGATCCTACCATCAGCTTTCAGCAAGTTTAACAGTAGTGTATTGTTCGATTTAACATTCATGACGAAATTAATTATCTATACTAATATTATAAAGCTGAAGAGATTGTTTGTTTGTTTGAACGCGCTAATCTCAGGAACTACTGGACCGATTTTGAAAATTCTTTCACTAATTTGAAGCTACATTACTCCTAAGTGCTATAGGCTACTTTTATCCCGGAAAAACTTTTCCACGCGGGCGGAGCCGCACGCAATGTTAGTCATAAATAAAATTTATAATTAAATCTACGCGAACGTACACTCTGTTAAATTGTTATTGAGAAAGGCAACTTTAAATCAGTTTGATAATGTGTTTCTTGGCTAAAACATCGTGAGGAAAGCTGCATACCTTAGAAGTTCTCTGTAAGAATTTCGAAGGTATGTGAAGTCTGCCAACCCGCACTAGGCGAGCGTGGTGGACTAAGGCCTAAACCCTCTCATATGTAGAGGAGGGGCGTGCTCAGCAGTAGGCAGCATATAAAACAGGGCTGGTATGGTATGGTGGTATGGTTTTTTGGCACCAACATGTTTTCAGGTTCTGCGCGATATCAGAGAGTAACAAGCTTCATACAGTGCATTGCAGTATATTGTTATTAAAGGTCATTCATGTTTGTTTATTTGTAAGGCGTTGCCCTAGCAAGTTTACAAATATCAATCTCAAAAACAACATTGACAATAAAACGTCAATTAACAGTAATCATATTAACATAATATTTATCTATTAACGTATCATTTTACAAAAGAATGACGCAGGCGACCAATTTTACATACAAAGCATCAAGCCTTTTTCACTTTTCAAGGGTAGACAAAGGTGTATCACACCCACATTTTACCAGCTATGTTAGATCTCAAGGGGCGAGACTACCTATCGCCATATCGGGCAAAAAATCAGTCTCGGGGCTGATACTGAGTAGAAAAACCCAATATTATTTGTCCCGACCAAAGGATCGAACCCGAGACCTCAGTATTGCAGTCGTACCGTAATACAACTACGCCACCGAGGCAGACAGGTTTCAAGTAAATTTTATTTAATAGTTATCGTATTAAACAACTAATTTGTAGAAAGTACTCATTACCATTTACCATTTGTTTGGGAGCATAGATTAGAGTGTGACCTTTGTATTTGGTCGGCTTATACATTTGACGAGTAGCATTTATCAGCAAGCGGTGAAATCAGTCCTTAGCTTCTTAGTAATTGCATTGACCGTTCGTTGCCGTAATTTTGTGTCATGTGTCCGGTACAAGCTGACAGCGAGATGGCACTGGCCATTACTATACTGAATTCCTTCACGCCGTCATACGACACGATTTATCTCCCTGTTACACGCGTGCAAGTTATTTAGGCGGACGATTAACGCGACACGTGAAGTGTCAGACGTGTCATAACTCATTGGTAACGACCATTTTCATGGGTTGAGTTTATGTCGAAATTTCTCACTAAAGGACGAGAATATAAAATACCAAAAATATAAGGCCAGTATTTAAATAATTAAAAAATTTAACAACAGAATAAATAATACTGGCTGTCTGCATCGGTGGCGTAGTTGTATTGCCAGCATGGTACGATTGACACACTGAGATCTCGGGTTCGAAAGGTCGGATAAAGTGATATAGGGTTTTATGAGTATCACCTCGTTGGCGTAGTTGGTATTTGTGTCCGATATGATGACATGCTAGCTCTCATTCAATTATGGGATGGAAAAAAATGGCGAAAAGTGGGTGCACTATTTTCGCCGCTAAATCTTGGAGATAAAAAGCGTGAGTGTGTATAAAAAATCTGTTATATTTTACGTATTAACTAAACTCAATTTCCTAAACAATAGAAGTCTCATTATGTCTAGTAATAACTACTGGACTTAACATCTTATGTCTCAGGATGACGAGCGCAGTGGAATGCCAAACAGTACTTTGTATGTCAAGGTGCTGGATGGTGTTGCTACTGTTTATGGGTGGTCGTATCGCTTACAATCAGGCGAACGGCATGCTCGTCTCGTCATTCTATGCTATATAAAAAAAAAGAAGGTTATTGTTTATCAAGAATTCATGCAACCTTAACTAACACGTTTGAGTTCGAAGAATGTTGACTTCCGTTCAAGATAACGGAACCGGAAATTCTACAAGAGCGGGTTTCAGTTATTGACACATATTCCTTTGTTTAATCCGGGAATGTGCTACGTATGACAATGTCTTTGAGTTAAATGAAAAATGTTAGTGAGTTAAAAATAAAATGAAAGCTTGTGCAACTGCCGTTATTCAACTACAATGGGAGTCAGCGCCATCTTGTTTCAAACATATTGCAGAGAGTATTAGTTTTTACGATTTGAACTCGAGCCTTTATTTAGCTCAGCTCACTCCAGTCATGGGAAATGTCACGAAACCTATACAAACTGTTGCCTGAGATTCGAACCCAGAACCTTTGGGAAATTTTCAAAATCGGCCCAGTAGTTCCTGAGATTAGCGCGTTCAAACAAACAAACAAACTCTTCAGCTTTATATATTAGTATAGATTAATCAAGTTCATCATTGTTTTAGAATTTCTCACTTTGACACGGCTTTTTAAGTCGACATTTGTAATATTATTTCTACTTTTAAAAAAATAAACAGAAAAGTATTCTGTCTACGTTTAAAAATATCTTTAGTTTTAAATATTTGCACGTCAATAATGACAGAGTGTGTGATTCTGATTTTATTGTAACCACATTCTAGCAAATAAATGTTCATTCATTTGTTCATTCATTCACTCATTCATTCGTTCATTCATTCACTCATTCATTCGTTCATTCATTCACTCATTCATTCGTTCATTCGTTCATTCATTCACTCATTCATTCGTTCATTCGTTCACTCATTCATTCGTTCATTCATTGATTCATTCGTTCATTCATTGATTCATTCGTTCATTCATTCATTCTATCCGTGTGCCAAATTTTTGTCAAATCCGTTCAGCGGTTTTCGCGTTTACTTCAATCAAACATCCGCACAAACTGTCGCTTTTATAATATCACTAATGGTCCCGTCAGACATTGTCTGGCTACAAAATGCCTTCTACGTACCTTTCATCTTTTAGATATCGATAACAGCGCCACTTGTCAGGTCCACAACTATCTTTAAAAACTGTAACCAACCAAACCAGAACAAAATTTAGTTGAAATATGTTCGGTGCTTTGATTAATTATATCGACGGTAAAAAGCGATTTTGTCGTATCTCGAAATATCCAACTTTACACCAGAGCCAAAAAACGATTTAAAAAATTCATAACTCGTAAATTTATGAAGATAGAAAGTTGAGATTTGGAACATATTTCCAAAAATCTAAACCTTACTTTTCACGGTTAACCGAAATATCCTAAAGTTACTACTTCATTGATTTTGTACTAGTTACAGCAGTCGATGGTTTAATGTCGAGCGGCAGAAATGTTTTATCTGTGAGGTGAAATGTATGACCAACTAAGATACATAAAGATTTCGATGCGACGGATCTGCTGTATCTCAAATAAAAACCATGCGAATCATGTTTATTTTGCTGTATATGATTTAATCGAACTAGATTATGAAAAAAACACGTCTTACATACAAGCAGTATCATAAAAGTTATAAAAATAAAATGCTGTATCTTTTACTAAACGCTTTTATTTTCTTTTTAAGAATGTAAGGACAAAAAAAACAAATGAATTAACTAAATAAACAGTAATTTTTCTATTCAACTCTAACTATATTCGTCTCCTGTTGTTGGGGGGGGGGGAGGGCTCAGAACCCCCCAAGCATCGACCTTCACACCCGCGACTGCAACTCTTGTAAGCCAGGATCAGCAGTGGCACGCATTTTATTATACCGAGCGGTGAAGTTCGGCGAATCTCAGAGTACACTAATCTGTCTTTAATCCGCAATGAAATCAATCAAATAGAAACATAGGGAGGAGTTGGAAAAAATAGGCGTCAAGGGCATCGTGAGGCCTACTTTCCACGCTATCTTCCATCACTGAAATCGCAATATTGTACTAAAAGATAATACAAAATTAAAGACGAACTACCCTGCTTGAAGCGGCGATAGCCTAGTTGGGAGTTGAACGGATTGTCGAGACAAATGTCCGCAGGTTCCAAACCCAAGGGCGCACACCTCTGACTTTTCTAAAAAAGTTATGTGTGTTTTCGTTGTAAATTATCGCTCGCTTTAACGGTGAAGGAAAACATCGTGAGGAAACCTGCATACCTGAGAAGTTTTCCGAATTTCGAAGGTATGTGAAGTCCGCCAACCCCCATTAGGTCAGCGTGGTGAAGTAAGGCCTAAACCCTCTCAGTTGTAGAGGAGGCCCGTGCTCAGCAGCGGGCAGTATATAATACAGGGCTGATATGGTATGGTATAGTACCCCCTGCCGCCCGCCCGCCATCCCCGGTGGCCCCTATTAGTCGTCTTTTACGACAGGCACCGTACCGTACCGTGGGGGACTTCTCCAAACGCCCCCAATCCATACGGTGGGAGACGCCGGTCAGTCCTCCACCTAGCGTCTTCTACGTCTCCTCTGGTGGCGGGAGGTATCTTCGCGCTCCTGATCCCTCTCGGCACTCTCCTTCTGCTAGAGGACCACCTCGCAGAAGTGGGCCATCGCACGCCATGACCTCTGGCTGCCGACCATGGAACCGGCCACGGCCGGCAGTGACAGGTCTCCTCCGACGACAGCTCTGAGAGCGCTGCGCTCCTCGTCCCAGGCTGACCAAAACTCCAATGTGTGCTGATCCGTGTCCAGCGGGCAGTTGTCACAATGATGACAAACAGCCGAAACCTCTGCGTCTACTATTCGACACAGTTACTCACCGAAGCAGCTATGGCCGGTAAGTATCTGTATCAAGTGAAACGTAGCCGGGCCATGGCGCTTGTCCAGCCACGCAGCAAAACCGGGCGCACTACCGCGACAACCCTGAACCCCGCTGTCGGGGCCTCCCGCTGTCGGGGCCACCCGCTTGATACGCCACTTCTCCACGTCAGCTCGAGGTAGGGAAAGCCTTCATGTCCGGATGCCTCCTCCCACCAATGAAAAGCATCGAAGAGGGCGACCAGATCCCATAGCAAGAAACCGGTTACCAAGCAAGCCCCCTCGAAAGAAACTGTGCGGTACGCCCTGATCACCCGCTACGCCAAAACTATGGGTTTAGCAAGAGAGCGATGCAGCGGTCGCTCAAGGAGTGCTTTGGAAGTCGAGAAGCTGGTTCGGAATGGCGTAGGTAAGGCACACGCTGGGGTAGGAGCGAAGTGATGGGAGCGGGTCTGGCTAGAGTGACGTATTGACAAAGTATTAATCACTGAAAAAAAAAACAATACTCTGTTCCTATGACGTAAGTGTAATTTTCACTATCCGATTCAATGTTTGAAATGTAGTAACTATTCAATAATTATACGCACATCTCTGGCAACGTAAAATTTTGGGCCGACAGAAATGCTGTATCTCCGAAAATCAATCTCCATAATTGAAAAATAATGTTGTAACAATTATTTACACTGGGCGTATTGTTGTATCTCTTTTATTTTCAAAAGTAACGTTTTTTTCTCTATTTACAGCAAATTTTTGTATAAACTGTACAAAAACTAGAAAAAAATCGATGGCGTATCTTAATTTTTTTTCGTCGTAAGAAGACGAGACCTAGACCATTCGACGCGGCTTTTTTTTCTGATCAATAATATAGTAATAAGTCATTTTGGCCATTTTCCGAGATACGACACTTCCGCTTTCTACCGTCGATATACCTAGATGGACTCTGAACGTTTCAAAAGCGTCGTAAAAAATTGAGGCCAACTGTTGCCCACTAAATGAGTTGGAGTGAATTAATTTTTGTTGTTTTTCATCGATATAATTTTCTCCTCGTTTTAATAGAACCCATGTAATAACTGGTATCATTATGCGCGCACACAAGGATACGCAGAATGATGCAGCGATACCGTATGACACAGCTGTCACGCGTACTAGCTTAAGAAAAGTTGGTCTGTTTGTTTTAGTTTCATTGTAGCGCGTCACTCTATCTAGGTATATAATTAGTCAAAGGTTCGGTGGTTCCGAAGATACACTTTTGTTTGTTTTCCTGTGCATCTTCTATTTGAAATTCTGAAATAAAATAAATGAATTACAGTATATCTGTGTATACGAACATCGCGACAAGGATTTTTGAAGTTATACTTCTTTTGGCGCGTTAGGGAAAAATGATGAGAGTAAATTTTTAGGATGCGCGCGCACACCGTCTCGAAAAACCGACACCCTGAAGTTAGCTATAGTCAACATTTTAGTTTTGAATTTTGAACGTAGAATAAGGCGAAAGAAAACCGACACACTGAAGTCAGCTATAGTCAACATTTTAGTTTTGAATATTGAACGTAGAATAAGGCTAAAGCATAATTTTTAAAAAGATTTTTATCTTGTTACGCCAAAGAAGTATAACTTCTAACGCGTGTACATAAGTACACACACTTTTTTTTACATAAATGAAGATTATTTGAAGCAAGATTGATAATATTCTCTACGCGACGTTCTTTGGAATCTAAATTCTCATACAAGTCAATTACAATACATTTCGGTACTACGAGTTAAATATGGACTAAACATATATACATTTTCCAAGTTCTATTTCCATTTGTGGTGTCCTACATGCGAGATGATAAACTAATCTCAAAAGTTTGCCCTTGAACCTAACATTGCCCTCGTTCTAACTTTGCCATGAACAGAATTCAAGTTTACCTTATTGTTTAAATATAATAATATTGCCTCTTTGGTTTGGTGAAAGCGTAGAAGTTGAAGATTGGGACGGCTTACGATTAATTCTATAACCTTTCTGTGGGTTTTTTAACAGGATTTACAGGGGTGGGATGTCCTATATTGTGTGGACGGCCTGTAATACTTACTTAAAACTAAACATGTAGCTGGTTATTTGACTTAGGTACTCTCCGTTAATTTTCGCATTTAATGTCCATCTTTGAAATTGAATTTATATTGTTACTTACAATGTGTAACATATATATGTATAAAAAAATAAATATATAACAATAAAAGACCTACGCTGAGTTTCTTGGTGCTTCTTCTCAGGTCAGTGGGATTTTCCGAAGCACTGGTAGAATCTTTTAGACGATAAAAAACATTGTAAAAATGACGTGTAAAAGTGCCCTTAGGAGCCTAATTACTTAATAAATGATTTGAAATTTGAAATTTAATATGCGCGAAAAAGTGTTACGCTGATTCCACATTGAGTTTGATCATCTAACTCCCTGCATTGATTCCCCAATGCTGAAGGTCGTGAGTCATTAGGGAATTAGCATTTCGGATGCAATGTTGCGGCGTCCACTCCGGGTTTTGCCGAAATGAACACCTTAGCGACATTTATGTTGAATGTGGTAAGGATCTGATCCAATTTCATCCAAATAAACGCAAATAAAAAAATCGTTATACCTATCAGTGAAGCTAAATTAAATAGTTTAGCTAGATATCAAAATTTTGTATTTGATATCCAAGGTTACGGACCATCTCGCCCTCGCATAACACCCGCCACTGCTACTCATGTAAGCCAGGATCTACACGTATTATATGCCATCGAGCTTGAACTCATTAAAAATCCTACTGGTGGTAGGTCCCTCATATGTAAGAGTCCGTCTGAGTGGGTACCACCGCAATATCTATTTCTACCGTCAAGCAGTAGTGTGCATGCACTGTTTTGTTTCGGTTTGAAGGATATTTTAGCCAATGTAACTACAGGACATAGTGAGACTTAACATTTTATGTCTCAAGATGACGAGCGCAGTGGAATGCCACACAGTACTTAATAATTCAAGGTGCTGTATGGTGTTGCTACTGTTTATGGGCGGTCGTATCGCTTACCATCAGGCGAAAGGCATGCTCGTCTCGTCATTCAATGCCATATAAAAATACTCATTAAAAAGGGTAGTTGTAAAGCACCACAGATATTTTTTTTATAATAATGTCCTGTCATATGAGCTGTTAGATTTGATTCCAATAACAGGCATAGAAAAAACAAATAAGCGCACGGAAATTACATCTAGTCTCTACAAGAACCATGTAGTATACAACCCTGGATGTTAAACTAACGTTAGTCTAACTCTAAAGTTTGCGTTCCGATTTCACACTTCAATCAGTTTGTACGCACGCACGCACGCATGCTCACGCCTTTTATCCCCGAAGGGGTAGGCAGAGGCGCAACTAGTGCACCCACATTTCGCCGTGCGTATTCCGTCCCATGATGTGATAGGGGGCGAGCCTATCGCCATATCGGGCACAAATTTGTATCAGTTTGTATCACGCCATTATTTCACTCCTCGTCGAAATATTCCATACTATGCTCCCAATTTATCTCTACTTCAATGTACTTTACACACACACATACACACATTCACGCTTTTTATCCCCGAAGGGGTAGGCAAAGGTGCAACTAGTGCACCCACTTTTCGCCGTGCATATTCAATGATGTGATAGGGGGCGAGGCTATCGCCATAACAGGCACAAATTCCAGACTCCGAGCTAATACTGAATTGAAAACCCAATATCTCTTTGCCCGACCCGAGTATCAAACCCAAGACCTCAGCATTACAGGCATACCGTAATACAACTACGCCACCGAGGCAGTGTACTTTACCTCGAACTTTAACTTTCCCTACCCTATATTCGGGTGTGGCATATCAAATAAATAGCTAAAAAGCTCTATTTTACCAACCTGCCGTCTATTCCGGTAATGGCACCGGAACCGTAGTATTTCCTGAACGAGAAAGTGCTAGTCCGTTCGTTTACAAAGGTATTGTAGGATAAAGGTCACTTGATCATAGGGTAACATTGCCCATTATTGTTAATTATAATTCAACAGTTAGGAGGTGTGTGACTTATTTTTTTTAATGATACAGATGATGCTGTGGATCGCCACAGTAATTAAAGACTTTTTAACCTACTTCAAAAAAGAAGGTTCTGTATTCGACCCGTATGTATGTAAGTTTTTATGTCCGCGATTTTCTCAAAAACTACTGATCCGATTGGGATGGGGTTTTCGTTATTCAAATGTATATTTTTCAGGGAAGGTTTTATTTAATAGGCTCTCAACGTGAACGTAGCAAGACCTACTTAAATAAATGGTCAAACTTGTAGCCTATTGTACTCATACAGTAATTAGTTTCTGCCTCGCTAGCGTAGTTGTATTGCAGTGCGATTGCAGAGCTGAGGTGTCGGGTTCGATTCCCAAAGTGATATTGGGTTTTTTTACTCAGTATCAGCCCGGAGTCTTGAAATGTGGGTGTCTCACACCTCTGCCTACCCCTGAAAAGTGAAATAGGCGTGCTGCTATGTACTTATTGAGTCATTCGTTTCAAATTTATTCTATGAACAACAGATCTGATTATTGGAAAATCAGCCCTAACAGAATCTTTTAAAAATACCGTCCTCGACTCTGAACTTCACAAATGCCCTAAACCCAAGGTCTGGTAACCGACGTCTGATGTGGGTACAATTTGCATCAAGTACTTCTTTTTGGAAATTGATTTGAATTGATCGCACAAAGTTATGGTAATTGGGGGTGAATTTAAATTGCTAAGCCTAAGGGGTACTTATATTCTCTCTATTCGACTAAGCGGACCATTGTACGATTAATCTGATAATCAGTTTATTCACATTCAAATTTCAGTGTTTTTTTATTTATATAATGTCACACACTATCACGCCTTTTATCCCCGAAGGGATACGCAGAGGTACAACTAGTGCACCCACTTTTCGCCGTGCGTATTCCGTCCCATGATGTGATAGGGGGCGAGCCTATAGCCTTATTGGGCACAAACTCCAGGCTCCGGGCTGATACTGAATAGAAAAACCCAATATCACTTTGCCCGACCCGGCAATCGAACCCTAGACCTCATATCAGCATCGCAGTCAAACCGTAATACAACTACGTCACCGAGGCAGTCGTTTAGGCATTCGTATGGTGTATCTTCTTGTAAATAAATTTCAGGAATATCTACAATGGTTGGCACCCATTTAGATCTCAATTATTTTGTCACCGGCGTCGACAATAACCACAGACAATAAACAGTATAGTTATAGACCGGACATAAGGAGCAAATTTTTCGTCCCAAGTTATTACCAATTGGTAATAAGTGGCTGTCTTATCTGACACGTCCGTGTAACAAGACGTCTCGGTATGCTTAAATTTTGTAAAGAAAACAATATTTTGGAAGCAAATATGTCAATTTACGCATTACGACCATATCAAAGTATGTTCTAATGAATTTTACATAGGTATTTTGTTATTTCACGGTAGATTGAGTTGCTGACGAACAGGCTCAAAATTTTTGTATGAAAATTTCCCAATGTCCGTTCTATATAATCTTAGAACTCTTTGACAATAACGAATATTCCTAATATTGCCATTGGTGTTTCCAAGGTATGTTTTAGTTTGTATATTATGATGATTACATGAAACAAGCTGACCTAAGTACCAGTGAATACTTTCGCATTTATAATCTAAGCTACACTCCTGATGGGGTTAACCCCTAGGGTTAATAGCAAATCCTTCCTTAGTTATCACTTACACTATGTAAAATTCCATGCTTTTAGAACTACCCTTTTAAAGTGTTCTTTGCCAGTAAATGTAATAATTAAAATAAAGCCTGATGCTTCAATCAACAAATAAAAGTTATTTGAAATTCAAAACACAGAATGTAAAATGTCACAAATTAAAAACTACAGTTTTATGAATAAACTTGTTCTATTGTGCCGCTTTTATATTCATTCAAGCCATTTATTCGTAGAATTACTTTGATCAGACGGTTGGAAAATCAGTCTTAAATGTAATATAGATTAATATTTAAAATATATTACTTCGAGTCTATTATCAACATGACCTTCTAAAATTGTATTCTCCTTTTCGACCCAAGTTAAGCAAATACCAGCTAAATCCATATATCTTAGCAAACGTACAGGTAATCAGTTTCGTAATTAATTTAGTGTATTCCCATTTGATTTGACACGAAGGCAGCTTAGTTTCAAATAATTAATTTATTCTGTTTGCATTACGAGTTATATGGCTGTCAATTCGTATAGCTTTAAACAGTCATTGAATAGTCAAACAAGTGATTAATCAGTTTCAGTTCTAGCTTTTAATGTGAAGTAACAAAGAAAACTGATTTTTTTATAGTTAACATACTCTTTGTCGTACTTTTCATTAGGGGGTTTTTATTTATTGGAACGAAGTTCCTTATTGCGCGTTGTGAAAGGGGGCTGGACGGAAAGTTGTCGCGACACTTTTTGAACCTTAAATACAATGCGTAGAAGCTATAATTCTTGAAACGAGTATATTTTTATTTATTTTATTTATTAAAGTCATTAAAACCATTTCTTACTAATCTAATATGAACCTTTAATACATTGCGTAGAAGCCATTTCCCCAGCGTTGGCACGGCACGAGTACAAAAGAATTGAACGTAACATTCTTTTTTCAAATTTTGTTGATTTATTCTACTTTACTACTACTGACATTTATCAATAACAAGACTTAACGTGCTTTGCTCGCGTTTAAAAATCTACTTTATGTGGTAAGCGTAAGATCGAATTTGTGTTTAGTCAATCAAAATTTGTGATAAAAATGCTATGCAATAGCTTTACCGCGGTAGTCTCCGAGTGCCACACGTATTTATTTGTTTTTTTCTCTAGAAACTTATGTATTGGAACGGAAATAGGAAAATATTTATATATTTATATATATACACACTCTGTTATATAAATAAAATTTTATTACAATTCCTTCACTAATTAATCGAAAGGAACTTCGTTCCATCCGGGTGTCCCTTGACACCTCTCAAGTTTTTTTTATTTATTTCTGGTATCAGAGACCCATATTACAACAAAATTACAACAATAAGTCACATTACATGTCATAAATAGAAATTTAAAAGAAACGTACACTTCGATATAAACACACAATTAAAATGTCAAAAGCGAGCAATATGTAACCCACAACAATGTCTAATGATGGGGCAGTCAAACCTTGCTGCCAGCACAGCCAGTAGACTGTTAGGGCTCCCTCGCACTCGCCGCACTAGGCTAGCACATCTCTTGCGTATAATTGAATATCATTTTTGTCAATACTCGACACGCTTGGCAGGCGGGTTGAGGAACGCAGGGCGCAGCTTCTCGCGCTGATTATGCTGCTGCCCATAATCAGTCTGTGGCATTTAGCTGCGTCATGGCTACGATGGTTATCCCGCCATCGGTCGGTCACCAAAGCCTCGTCCGTTAGCCAGCAGGGTGCAGTGGCGCGAGACTTAGGCTGCCACTGACTGGCAAATAACTTTGAATTAAAGTCTAATAATGCCCAGTAATTGCAATGACTAAAAACCTGCAAACTGGAACTCAACTACTGTTGCTTAGTTACAAAAACACATCAAATGATATTTAAATATCTCTCGCATATTTTTTTATTTAAAAGTAAATTTACATTCCATATGAAATTGCTAGAAACTCGAAGTCAAATTTTTATGTACGCCGTTGCCTTCATCTCTATCTCAATATTTATAGGGGTCAGAAGATATGGCATGTTTTATGGATTTAGAGTTGACATTTTGCAAGAATATTCTATTTTATATCCGTGGCAAAGGAATATTTTACATAAAGCTTACACACATTAAATGGGTTTGCAATATTTTCGATTGAAATTTTATGTTTAATGTACTGAAAAAAAAGTGGGATATGATGAACTCATATTTACTCCCGAAGGGTTAATGCAGGTGGATGTGAAAACAAAAAACGGGCTTAAAATATTTACCAGAATACTTTCATCATCATCATCATCAGCCACATGACATCCACCGCTGAACAGAGGCCTCCCCCAAAGATTTCCAGACGGACCTGTCAAAAGCGGCCTGCATCCAGCGTGTTCCTGCGACCTTTATCAAGTCGTCTGACCAGAATACTTTAAAGTCCTCCGATTTTGAGATTTACGTTATTGTATTTTGCCTAAAAACTATATTTAAAATGCACGTTTTTAAAATAGTTCGTTATAAATGGAGTGGCTTAAAAATATTTTTTAATGCATCCAAGATCCATATTTTAGCCCGTTAATATCCATAAAGTTAATGTCTGGTTAAATTTTGAGGCCCAACACCCAAACAAAAAGCGGACATCTCCTTTGCGAATTAATTCAATTCATTTTAAGATTAAATAGCAATTGTGCTTGACAAAATAATGTCATTCAAAAGACTCAATTTTATAAGACTCGGTATAATAAACAACGCAACAATTTTAAACACTTCAACGACTATCGTTTATTACATTTGACATATTCAATTTAGACGCGCGACCCATGGACTAAATTATATGTCAATTGCATACGTTTGAAAGAGGGTGTTTTCTGTTTGCTGGTGATGTGATTTGGATATTATTATCAGTATTGTTAGTTTGTAGTCTTGGTAAGATGTATAAAAAGTAATAATAGAAGGTTTCGTTTTTATTATGATGTAGAATCAGAACCGCTGTTAATAGGTCCGTCTGGAAATATTTAGGGGAGGCCTATGTTCAACAGTGAACTTGTGGCTGATGATGATCAATTAGAATCAATTGTAAGTGTAGTTAAAGTATTTAAAGGCACGGCACAGCAACGTCACTGCACCTGATGTGAAGTGAAGCCGAAAAGAATTTCGACTGGCTAGAGATAATACGTCTCCAGACAGTTTTTTTTAGGTAGGCGATCCTGCAGTCAACACCGAGGGAAACCTGCGAATGGGATAATGGAGTCCCCCGGCTTGACGACTGCAGGGGCCTGGGAAGGAAGTGGAAAGAGAATGATGGAAGGAAAAGTGGGGGAATGGAGTAAGGTTCTCAGGATGGGTGGAAAGGAAAAGGGTGCCAGGAAATGTTCGCGGGCCCATTTAGGCCTCAATGTGTTATCCAACCAAGAGGTATACACACTGAACTGTGTGCCTCGGCCCGCGACCAAAGTCCCCCCGCGCATGGGCGTGCATTGGGTGTGAAGACCCAGCGCACAAAAATTCCCTTAGGGGGCCATCATAGTTATGTCAGCACAGTTATGACTACCTCGGTGGCGTAGTATTGCGTACGCATTACCGCTGGATGCAGGCCGCTGCTGACAGGTTGGTCTAAAAATCTTTGGGGGAGAGCTATGTTCAGCAGTGAACTTCCAAAGGCTGAAGAAGAAGAAGATATTCCAGGCTGACCTAGCGTGTTTTAGCAGAGTACAGTTACCTTCGGAAGTCTTATGTGGAATTCTTAATTATGTAAGTTTTCTCACAATGTTCTACGCCGAAACGAGGGATAATTGACAAAGACGTCACATGACTTCACTAAGACAGATAAATGGTTGCTGGCAATAATCCCACGCAATTATTGAACCTCATCTCAACATGAATGACGAGGCCTTTTTGACAAATATTTATAAGTCTTTTACATAAAATGATGAACCCTTAACCAAGATATATAGTAATGGGACTATTTCGAGACCCTAATTTACTAAATAAAAAAAGAATCACGGAAATACGCCCACAATTTTCAGAGAAATCAGTATACATAGTACATTAAAAAACACATACAAACACACGAATCGAGAACCTCCTTATTTATAAGTCGGTTGAAAAGGCGATTACTGCTAACAACAATTTTGTACGACTTTGCTAGCAATCATTGATCAGTCTGCATGAGGCTTTAGAAATGTCAGTGGGTGGATTCGATTGAAAAGTCAGAGATGTCTTGGGGGATTTAGAACCAACTTTAATATCGCCAGATCTTACTCGAAGGTTATCCCCGCCTTTTGTCGCATGAATTGTAGATAAAATCCAAAACGTAACCAGTAAGTCTCTACGAAGTTTTATGATCGTTTTACGAATTCCCAAATACTCGTAAACAGCAGTAAACGTTACTGCCGATAAACTTGGTGTCGTCATGCTGCACGCAGACTCGAGGATAAGGGGATTTGGGGAAGGACTTTCACAGCGAGTGGCAGTTATTTCTTAAGGATATCTAGGTTTTATGTTTATGGATGAAGTGACTGCTGATTCGTGCTATGAAAAGGCTTCAATACAGAATACTATATCGCACCTTTAGGACGAAAACGACACAATTCAAAAAAATCGAAATTTGAGTTATCGTCATAAAATTACTTAAAACGAAGTTCTCAATACAACAATAATAATACAACAATAGTTCAAACACCGCCATATTCAAGCGGAAAAAGGACAAAACTATTATATCGGTCCATTTTTTATTATATTTTCATAAAAAGGGACCAGTTTTAAGTCATTTTATGACGATAACCCATTTGAAATGCGTCGTTTTCGTCCTAAAGGTGCGATTATGTTCAATGTAAATAAAGTCGTTTTTGAAATAGGTAGTGTCCGAATTGGTCAAGCTACAGTGTAGATTTATTGGTGTACAGCATAAATCCGAATGGAACTGAGAGAATGCTAGTGTCTCACAAAAATGTGACGTAAATTTACAGTTTGCTGCTATGTTTTGTTGAAAAATTGAGGATGTCTGTGGTAAGGAAGGTAAATTAACATCTAAGGCGTTAGACAAGATGCCTTTCTACAATCGTTAAGGCTAATGGAAAACAAAAAAAAGGACTGACGTAATATCCTAACGTCACTGGTCTCTCATATGCGAGGGACCGTCTGGGTCGGTTCCACCGCAATGTCTGTTTCTACCGCCAAGCAGCAGTGTGCAAGCACTGTTACGTTTTGGTTTGAAGGACATTGTAGCCAGTGTAACTACTGGACATAATGAGACTTTACATCTTATGTCTCAGGATGACGAGCGCAGTGGAATGCTACACAGTATCTACTTTGTAAGTCAAGGTGCTGGATGGTGTTGCTACTGTTTAGGGGTGGTCGTATCGCTTACCATCAAGCGAACGGCATGCTCGTCTCGTCATTCAATGCAATAGAAAAAAAATGAAGCCTTTTAGTGAAGGAATGTTAAATTCTTCAGACTTTTACCAGAAACCCTTATTCCCTACTTTTAAAAGAACGCTCATACGAATTAGATGACCCGGGTAACATTAAAACGAGTATAATGCGTCAGGTTTGTGGGTTTTTAAACACACTTTTACTGTGCAAGTTATTGAGATGACTCTCTTAAAACACACCAGAATTCTAAGTACGTCGTCATTTTTATGGCGAAGTTGGGGCAACTGACAGTTTTTAGATGGCAAATAACTTAAAGAAACAAACATTTGTGTCGTCTTTCGCAATTTTTATAATAGTATGAGAAGGACTAGCAACAGACAAAAAAGACTGAGGACTATGAATTTTATCACTATATCGTGGCAGTCAATAGTCGTTAACAGACGAAAAAAAAACGAAGAAGGTTCTCAAGTCAACGCGTAAGTTTTTTTAATTACAACTTTTTGCAGAGTAGCCCGATTTTAATAATTCTTTTTTTATTGGATGGGTATACCTCGAAATTGGTCCCATGTAAATTTGGAAAAAAACTACCCTAACGGTAGGAAATTAGGCGTGGTTTATTGTTTACTCACAGATTTTAATGCAGAGTTGTGTAAGCATGCATATGTGTTTATAGCCAGAACAAAATTATAAAATAAAAACTTTTTAACAAAAAAAAATAACCGCTGAAAAAACTGAAAAGCAAAATATAATAAACATTTTTTATTTAACCTTAACCTTAATAACTAAGTTCGTAACATTCGTTTAATTATTTTTTTTAAATTTATATTACTTCTTATCTACAACTAAACGGATTTGGATGAAATTTGGCACACGGGTACATCATGTCCTGGATTAACACATAGGCTTAGGTAAATTTGCTCCCATGGGAAATAATGGATATTTTATTGTGATTCTTTAAGGAGATGGGGCGGGGCTGTTGTACTGTGTTTTTGGGACTTTTGTAGCGGGAAAAGCTTGTCACGCGGGCGAACCCGTGAGCAACACCTAGTATTATAATAATTATTATAGAAATAAAGGTGCGTAATATTGATATGATTACTATTGATATCGTTAGTTAATCGATTGGATAAAAATTTATAAAAAAAAAATGTGCAATTGGTGTTTCCATAGACACTAACTAAAACAACTGACTTGGTTGTAGTTGAGATATCATAACTTTTTGTGAAAGAACTACCTGGCATTTTTTTTTAAACTTTTATTTAACTTTCATTGTATGTATGTTCGGGGCAAATGTTTCAGCTCAATTTTAAAGCAGTCACCCTCAACCGATTGAGATGAAATTTTGCATACACTTTTTAGAAAGAAAGAAAGAAAGAAAACATATTTATTGGTCACAGCTTATGACGACGTACAAATGACATTAAAAAAAACATATATATATATATATATATAAAATATAAATTCAGTGTCAGCCCGGAGTCTGGAATTTGTGCCCAATATGGCGATAGGCTCGCCCCCTATCACATCATGGGACGGAATAACGGCGAAAAGTGGGTGCACTAGTTGCGCCTCTGCCTACCCCTTCGGGGATTAAAGGCGTGAGTGTATATGTATGTATGTATGTATATATATAAAATGTTACAAAAAAATAAAGATTGCACGTCGCGTCGTGGCTGTGACAAGTAGGTGACCACTCAGCATAATGTTACATTTTATGTTTTGATGAAATTGGGTATTTTCTGCTTAACATAAGCCCGGTGTTTGGCATATGTGCCCGATATAGCGATAGGCCTGTTGCCCCCTATCATAGAACGGAATACACTTGGCGAGAAGTGGGTGCCCTGGTTACACCTCTGGCTACCCTTTCGGGGATAAAGGCGGGTATTTGCTTGTTGATGTTAAGAAACCTTATTGATTTAGAGATAGGTATAAATCATGTTTAGTTTTTATCTATTTATTTAGTCTATACTAATATCATGACGAGGAAGATTTGATTTTTTTTTGTGTTTGTAATGGAAAAACTCATAAACTACTGGACCGGTTTTAATAATTCTTTCACCAATATAAAGCTACATTATCAGCGAGTATCATAAGATACTTTTTATCCCGTGAAAACTTATCAACGCGAGCGGTGCCGCGGGCAAAAGCTATAAATTATGAGGTTACGCGGTTCAAGTCAAACGAAGACCTCAAAGCAAATTCTCAGGTTATAGCATAATTATATTACGCGGCGCTGCTCACGTGTGTGTCTATATCTTCATAACTAACAACTAGTATCTGACGTAATGGCTCATTAATATTATTAGTAATATTATAGAGGGCAAGCGTGACCGCCCGCTATACATCTATTGCTGGATTGCGTGAGGGGAATGGCTATGCCAAGTTACAAGTTAAACACACAATAAGGAAACAAATGTATATTTTATACACAGTGTACAGTTTTATATGACCGTTACAATCTTCAGTCAAGTAGCGACGTGTAGCGACTCGAAGCAGCTCGCGGTGACGCGTAGCAACTTTTAGTGGCACACAGTGGCACGTAGCAGCGAATGGCGGGAGAGAGCGGTGCAACTGCATACGCTCACCCAGAGCTTCTTTCTTGAGGACCATTTCTCTCTGGAGGACGGAGGACTATTTCTTTCTAGAGGTCTATTGCTTTCATGAGGACTATCACTTTCTTGAGGACTATTACTTTCTTGAGGATTTCTTTCTTGCTTTTTCACTAGCTCGAACTTCGCTGGTTTAAAAACCGGGCTCACTTAAGTACTTCAGGGCTACTTAAGGAGAGCCCTGAAATTCAGAGCCTTTTTGAAGGACGATTTTCTCTTTGTGTAACGCACTTATTTGTGTGTAACGATGAGATCTTCTGGTTGTCCTATTCTATTCATACATTGACACATAGGTATTGAAAAGTTCTATATACTATAGTTATTTTAATTACTTACACTAAGTTTAATTATAATCGGTGCACAGAGGTGTCAATTGTAATGATTACTCTACTTAATTTACACATATGACAACCCCGTTAACGTAGCGGGGAAGGCAAAGCCCTACGCTATCTTAATACACTCGTTTGTATACTGGTCCGTTCACACTGCGCGTGCGGGGGCCCGGTAACACTCATTGTGATAAAACACGATTACACACATGCTCTCGCGCATTATCCGTCTCTTTCGTGTGTGCGACGTCTCACATGTAGCGCTCACTGCGCAGGCGCCGATGTCTTGCTTTTCGCCTCGTTGATACATGTGCGTCCTGCACAAATATATCTAACTAGCTTTTGCCAGCGGCTTCGCCCGCACGCATAAGTTTTTCCAGGATAAAAGTGCCGCTATACATTTTCCCGAGATAAAAAGTAGCCCATAGCACCCAGGAGTAATGTAGCTTCCTATTAGTGAAAGAATTATCAAAATCGGTCCAGTAATTTTCGAGTTTGTCACTTACAAACAAACAAACAATCAAATCTTTCTTCTTTATAATATTAGTATAGACAAAGTATAATCTTACACACGTCATATGTTATGTATTGCATGCACCAGATGTGACAATAAACCTGTTTCTTTACGCATACTCACGCCTGTTATCCCCGAAGGGGTAGGCAGAGGCGCAACTAATGCACCCACTTTTCGCCATTTTTTTTTTTTTTTCTATAATGGCATTTGTGTTCACATTTTGCCAATGTCAAGTTTGGTTTGTACATTTTATTATCTGTAGTATGTCGAAGTAAAGCAGTGACTACCTTACCAAGACTTTATCGAGGAGTTTTGGCGGCAACAGAAAAAACACTTGATTAGCACAATTATTTTAATTCACTTCATTTGAGCTCTTTAATAGAACTACATTGGATAATATACCACCATAATTATGCAATATAACACTAAATATCACCAAAATAATGAATTAAAACAAGAGCACCTCATGACACTTCCAAGTTCCCGCCAAAACTCTTTCGCCATTTTTATTCCGTCCCATGATGTGATAGGGGGCGAGCCTATCGCCATATCGGGCACAAATTCCAGACTCCGGGCTGATACTGAATAGAAAACCCACTATCACTTTGCCCGACCCGGGGATCGAACCCGAGACCTCAGCATTGCAATCGTACCGCAATACAACTACGCCACCGAGGCAGTCGACCTGTTTCTTTCTTTCTTTCTAATATAAAAATTAAAAGTCTGTTGCAAGATTTGACACGGACATACATAGATACATTGAACATTGAAGGTTAAATAACGCTTATAATATCGCTCACATAGATTATATTTTCGTATTATGGAGTATTAGATTTGTCATATTATATCAGAGTAAATCCTCAGTACTCGGAAAATTGAGCTTAAGTCTGCGCATAGGGAGAATAATCTTGTTCAATATAATTTTCTTTATTGCTCCTATAATGTTCCAATTTTGTTAAAACATACTGGCTTTTTACTCACGATTTCGCCCATGTGTTTCCCTATATTACAAATCCCATAGTAATCATCGTCATTCAAATATGAAAAGAAAGTAGCCAAGTATAGCTTCCAATCCCGCAATACCGAGATCCCGGTATTTCGCGCGTCATTTTCCAGTCTCGCATGTTGCGGGATTATCGGCGCGGGATTTGCGGGTCTGATTTTGCATATTGGAAACGACACATTGGGCATGTTATGTTTTCTTCGCAAGCATTTTCAACTGAATGCTGACCCTAGCAATCAGTCTTAATTCGTTTTGTAAACCTTCAGTTGGAAATGGTTTTTGTTTCTATTGCACGTCAATTATCCCGCAAATACCGGGATCCCGAGAGATTGGAAATTTGCGGTCCCACAAATACCGAGATTGAACATAGGCTGCGGGATTGGAAGGATTGGACTTTTTGGCATATAAAGTTCCGTAATAATAATTCACAAATACTTTATTATAAATTAGGTGTTGATAGCTGCTTCGCCTACGTCAATAGCCATTCGGGCTACAAAATCTCTAAATCGCTGTAGCAATCCATAGCGCCTTGTATACGACGTCAGCGCCATCTACTTAAAAATCATATGAAATATTCAAATATTCTTAAAATATCACATAAAATATATCCCACGGGAGTTAACATCGTATTATTCTCGTTCGCTTTAACGGTGAAAGAAAACAATGCAATGCAATGCAAATCATCGCGAGGAAATCAACATACCTAAGAATTCTCCATATTAAGAATCTCTAGGGTATGTGAAGTCCGCCAACCCGCACTAGGCCAGCGTGGTTGACTAAGGCCTAAACCCTCTCAGTAGAAGAGGTCCTAGCTCAGCAATGGACAGTAAATACAGGGTTGATATTATAACGATTACATAAATAAACTAAAAAAGTCAGAGGCGTTGAACCTGCGGACAATCTTCTTGGCAGTCCGTTCCATTCCCAACTAGGCGATACCTAACCTCATGATGTAAGTTAAACTCTAGAGAGTAGAGACTGCAGATGGGATTAACTCTAACTGTTCATTACTATGTTAATTTGTTTCATGAATAATAAACATCAGTTTTCGTATTATCTTTTATGTAATAAATTACAAATTTGATATTTGTAGTACAAAGTTTAGAAGCCTTTGGAATATTTAATAGTTAATGTTTAGTCCAGTAAGATATCGTTTCAAGTTTGTTTATCGTATGATGAAACTAATACGGTTTATTTAAAAATATTCTTGTCTAAGTCACCAGTTTAGTGGCAACTTTTTAACGTGAAACACTACTACTATAACTGGTGGTGGGTCTCTTATATGTAAGAGTCCGTCTGGGTAGGTACCACCGCAATGTCTATTTCTACCGCCAAGCAGCAGTGTGCATGCACTGTTGTGTTTCGGTTTGAACGACATTATAGCCAGTGTAACTACTGGACATAATGAGACTTAACATCATATGTCTCAGGATGACGAGCGCAGTGGAATGCCACACAGTACTTTGTAAATCAAGGTGCTGGATGGTGTTGCTACTGTTTATGGGTGGTCGTATCGCTTACCATCAGGTGAACGGGAAGCTCGTCTCGTCATTCGATGCTATAAAAAATAAATAAATATTATAGTGCTGTTCGCCTGTCTCGGTGGAGTAGTTGTATTGCATCGCAGTATGGGCCGTATAGATGCAACTCAAATTCGCTCTGAAATGCGAGATTATCAGTTGAGACGCCGTCAAATTAAGGTTAGCATCTTAAGATAGTCACAATTTAATAAGCCTTCATTAGCTTAAGTAACATCTTAAGTGACAATATGTGCCGGATTTTGACAGCTGAGCACCGACTCATTGAGAACAAGCTCTTAAATGACATCTTAAGCTTGGTTTATTAAATAGCTCAATACATTAAATGTCTACTTGAGACTTTACTCAAACGTGAGATTGAATTATTAATAGGATTATTTATTTATTTTATTTATTTATTTCACTCTTTTTTGCACACGAGTATCACAATTTAAATAAAGAATACGATAATAAAAAGAAAAGTACAAATGGCGGTCTTATCGCTCTAGGCAATATCTTCCAGACAACCATGGGATGGATATAAGAAAAGAAAATAGAGAGGGCAGTCTAGTGAATATATAATAATTTCGGTTATGAATAATAAAAACACGATAATAATAATAAATAAAATTATTTCAATTAAAAATCAATAATATAGAAGTAATATAATATACATACATACATATATATAAGTTTATAAATAAGCATACATATATAATAAATTACCAATAGAAATATGTTGAAAAATCTCGTTAACGACCTTATCGGGAAGAATAATATAGATGTTTTCTATGATAGTGCTTTAGTTATAAGAAAGCAATTGCTCTCGGACTTTTTTGACTCTGATCTCTAATTTGTAATTACGGTTGACTGGATTTTGGGAACTCGTCGCTCATATTTAAACATCAATGTATTAACCATCGGTGAAAACTTGTTGTTGGCCCTGGTGTATATTTGTAGCACTTAAACTTATTATGTTAGGCTGTAAGTTTTCCATGTAAAAAATAAATAAATAAATAAATAAATAAATACTCGTCAGTGAGTCAGTTCAGTGAGAAAGGTAGTGTTATGTATGTATTATTGAATATTCTTGAATGAAATAAAGTTGATAAGAAAACAAAAGTAGACGCGATTTGAAGTTCTCTAGTCCAGTTACTTATATGGGTGACTGTATGTCATAAACTTTTGAATCATAGACTGCCTCGGTGGCGTAGTTGTATTACGGTACGACTGCAATGCTGAGGTCTCGGGTTCGATCCCCGGGTCGGGTAAAGTGATGTACAACGATTGTTTGTCACTATACTAGTTTTAGTAACAGTTAGCAGCAATCTTGATACAACGGAATTACCTCGTAATCCGGTATTAGCCCAACGCACCTTTCCTATTATGTATTCCACAAAGCACTGCCTTTTTACGTTGTTCCCCTATCTCGAAATTACAGGAAGAGACTTAATGTAATCCACGATGCTGTATTATCTGGAATTACGAGAAGATTTGAATCATTGATCTCGTATAAGAGTGAGTACCGTATTACGTGGAAAATCGATAGCATAGTTGGGAATGGAAACAACTACACAAACACATCTCAAGGAATACATATCTGACATTTTAAACTTACATGTTTGTCAATTATAGTTTTATGGGTTTTTTAATACATCAATGGTTGTAAAGCTCATTTCATCATCATCATCAGACTATATTTGGTCATTTAGATGAAGCAATTTTCTTCCCGCGGCTCGGTGATTCTAGAAAGGGAAATCAACATTTTGCTGTCTGAACATGCGCAATGGCGAGACAATTTTTGCCCGCTTTGACAGGCAACACTCGCCTGGTCTTAACAATAATCATATACAAGTCCTTTGATAGAAATAAAAAAAAAATTGCGATATTTCCATTCGAGAAAAAATTTCACCCTGTAAACAATTTCAAAAAGAAGCGAGAAAATTGCTAGAGTCTGTCTTTCTGAACGCGATAAACTCAAAATCTACCGAATGGAATCTATGAAATATAGAAGGTTTGAGATCCTGGGGAGGACATAGGCTACTTTTTATCCCGGGAGAACTCCTTCAGGCGGAAGCGGTGAGCAAAAACTACAAAAAAATTAAGTACAGTCAGCCACAAAAGCAGCTGAATAAATTAAAAACTTCAAAACGCTTCTACACGTTAACTCCAGTCGAAATATTCTTTTTCTTTATCTAAAATAAAGCTAACCCCCCATGAAATTTTGTTGATTCAGACGCATAACTTTAAAGGCAATTTGAAATTTTGAATTTGTTCAGCTACTTATGTGGCTGACTGTACGTACAATATACCAAAAAAATTAATAATAACATAATAAATAAACCATAATATCCCTACTTCCCATAATCCTATAAACGATACTGGTATAATCATGAAATATTGCGGTAAATTATTTAACCGAATAAATCCGCGGTTTTGCGAATTATGTTTTTGCGGTTTTGGCGGAAAATTCGTCCTTTGTCTATGGCATAGTAAATTCAATGTGTTGCCCTTACAGTCCGTTTCTTTATAACCTGTAATAATAATATTCATTTTTGGGGGGAACCGCTGCGTTTATAACTGGGTTATCCTGCGAACGGGATACAGGCGATCCCCCGTCTTGGCAACCGTAGCTACTCTGATAAAGTGTGGGGATGAAAATGGGGGAAGAGAGAGTGAAGGAAGGGAGAAAGTTTCCCAGGATGGGAGGAGGGGAGAAGGAGGAGAAGTTGTTTGCGGGCCCATGTAAAAATAATTAGTAATTAGTAAAACAAGCAGTAAATTAGTAAAAAAAACAAAAAAAGCCTCTGAATCTGACTGCCTCGGTGGCGTAGTTATTTTACGGTACGACTACAATGCTGAGGTCTCGGGTTCGATCCCCAGGTCGGGCAGAGTGATGATGGGCTTTTCTGTTCAGTATCAGCCCAGAATCTGGAATTTGTGCTATACATGGCGATAGGCTCGTTCCCTGTTACATTATGGGACGGAATACGCACGGCGAAAAGTGGGTACACTAGTTGCGCCTCTGCCAACCCCTTCAGTGACAAAAGGCACATGCGCGTGTGTGTGTGTGTGCGCGTACGTGTGCATGTGTTTAAAGTAAAAGCCATGTGAGTTGCCACGACACAAACGAAGTTTAGGTAAAAATATCAAAAAATCATAAGCCGAAATTGTGAAGGTATTAATATCACTTGGGACGGAATACAAATGGCGAAAAATGGGTATACTAATTGCGCCTCTGCCTACCTCAGAGATGAAAGGCGTGTATTTAAACTTTGTGAATACTGGGTGTTATAGTTGAAGGTCCAACTTTAAAAAAATAGGAATTTTTGGCTTCAATAATTGTGCTTATTTTAACTTGTATTTACATTAAAATAAAGTTTATTATTGAAACTAGAAACTAATGTTATATGAACTATCGATATTAAATCAGTCTGTGTAGACTTTAAAATAAGTGCAAATATGGTTCTAAAGTATTTTAATAGATAAAGGTTTTATTTCTGACGCAACAATTATTTAAAACAGAATTAATGCAAGACTGCCTCGGTGGCGTATTTGTTTTAGCTTGCGTGGTATGACACTGCGATTCCGGGTTCGAATCCGTATAAAAGGCAAAGTGATACTTGGGTTTTTCTGCTCAGTATAAGTCCGGAGTCTGGAATTTGTGTCTTGGTTACACTTCTGCCTACTATTTCCGATTTCGGGGGAAAGGGCGTGATGCGCGTGTGTTAATACATTGAACTACTACTATATACCATACCATGAACTATTTCATGGTCGTACTTTTGTTCTTGGTGCACCCTATAGTGGATAGAGTTCAAGGTGATGAAAAGAAACAAAATTTAGGTCGAAATCATATCAAGTAAAGTGAAGGTCGCTTTACTGCAATCACTAAAAAAGTGACTTACTTGATCGTATGCCATGCAAATAAATCATCGATATCTCTTTTAAACATAAAATCGTCGGTGTGTGACCAGGCGAGTGCGTTCACACACTAACGAGATTTCGAAAATCCCCTAAATACAATTAGAAATTGTATATTTTATTTTTAAAAATAAATTGTTGTTAAAATCGGCGATGTATGTGTGACCAGGCGAGTGCGTTCAGACACTAACGAGATGTCGAACGGCGCACCGAGACTACTTCAGTCGGATTTAAAAGGTTGGCGACACACCACGGTTTGATTTTTTTACAGACATACATACATACACTCACGCCTTTTATCCCCTAGGGGATAGGCAGAAGCGCAACAAATGTACCCACTTTTCGCCGGGCGTATTACGTCCCATGATGTTATAGGGGGCGAGCCCATACTACGTTAAAGATAAAGGGTGTGAGTGTATGTCTGTGTGTGTGTTAACGTAGTAGCAAGGGATAGGCTGTGTTGTCTATACACATACTTAATAATACTAGGCAACCACAGAATCTTTCTGACAACGTTCCCGAAGGTTTTTTAGAAGTCGGTATTGTTTACCATTCATAATTATGCTACTATGTATCAATCGTCTATTTTTGTAATAAGAACCAATTATAATACCAGAAACAGCAATTTAATTTTCGATCCTAGGAAAATATATACCTATAGCCAGTAATGTACTCACCCTTATGTAGTTAAGCGGTACGCTTCGTCCCACACTGGTATTCACGTGAACCGACAGATTCCCCAGTTAGATGCGAGTGGAAATAGACTGAATCGGAAATGTATGGCAAATCGTTCATCCCAGCGAGAATAATTTGGGAAATTATTTTAAATGCTGCGTGTGGGTTTTCTGCAGCCCGGAGACTGAAATTTATGCCCGATATGGCAATATGTTGGCCTGAGGTCTCCTATGACGTCATGGGATAACACATGGGCTCGCTGATGGTAAGCAATACGACTGCCCTTAGCAGCAACACTACACAGAACTTTGAATTACAAAGTACTGCGTGGCACTCCACTGCGCTCATCACCCTGGTATATTTACAATAATATTTACACACACTTATAATAATATCCCAAAAAAAATCAGAACTGAAAATAAAATTATTATATTTAAAAACAAATTAAAAATATTTATGCTTCAAAAAACTTACTACAGCATTCAGGAATATTTAAACAATTAAAGTTATGTAATATTTTTTTGTTCTTTTTAATTGTAGTTCTAGCAGCAGTAATACATTCATAGATTTATGTTTTATTTTAATTCATGTTATCAATAGCAATCAGCCCTGTGTTGTATACTGCCCACTGCTGAGCACGGTCCTCCTCTACTACTGAGAGGGGTTAGGCCTTAGTCCACCACGCTGGCCTAGTGCGGGTTGACAGACTTCACATACCCTCGAGATTCTTATGGAGAATTCTCAAGTATGTAGGTTTCCTCACGATGTTTTCCTTCACCAATAAAGCGAACGATAATTGATAAATAATACACACGTAACTTCGAAAAGTCAGAGGTGTGTGCCTTGGGTTTCGAACCTGCGGACATTGTCTCGGCAGACCGTTCCATTCCCAACTCGGCTATCGTCCACTCTTATATCAATATCAATTAATTTATAATTTACACTTAGTTATTATAATAATTAATGCCTACACCCTAACGGGTATTTAGGCTATATTGTTGAATAAATAAATAAATATGATTAAGTCTAAAAATACCAAACATTACTCTGGCTACAATTTCCTTCATATCGGAACACAGCAACTCATGCATTTAAATTTTTTGCTAAATACATTTATATTATATCTATTTTTTACTAAAGCATGTTGTGTCGCCTTGATTTAAGATGCACATTGTTACCATATTTTTTTGTTAGCCAGTAATTAATTACTGTGTTATCTTTTTTGGAGAACTTATAATAAATAAATACTGCTGCTTGGCGGTAGAAATACACATTCCGGTAGTATCTACCTAGACGGCTCCTTGTATACGAAAGACCTACCACCAGTATTCTAATAAAATGTTAATCTACCATCTACATTAAAAACCCTTCAAGAAAATACTAGCAAATCTCAAAATATTAACGTGCTTTCCAAATTCCCAACATTCTGCTTTAATTTCGGAATTCGCATTCGGAGAGCGAGTGAAAGAAAAACAACGCAATGTATTTAATTCAAGCTTGTTTTTGCCTAATTTGTCTGATTAAAAGTTTGTCATTTCAGGGTTGTGTCACACCGAATACTGGAAATAGAAAAAAAAATAAGGGATAAAAGAAAGTATCAAATACGAAATCTAGGTTTTATAATACCACGGCAAAGGCACTGCACCTCATGGTAAGCGGAGCGGGGTCCTAGAGTGTCAACTGACGACTGATGATGACCCCCCGCCATTCGAAATAATTACGCCGGCCAATTTGAATCGGATGTACACAGCCTCACCATGTAACGCGACATACGTGGGCCAATATGACGGGCTTTAACACCTTATGTATGCTGCTCGGTATCCAGGTGGATACAAAATATATATCCTACCACCAAAGATAAACAGTAGGTAATAGTGTAGTTCTTCCATGTGTCCTTAATAATAATAATAATATTAATAAAGCCGTGTATTCCATATCTTCAGTTTCATTTTACATTTCTGTATTTGTTAGTAGGTTATAGCTTAAAATTACAAAGAAAAGAAAATACTTATAATTAATGTTAGTATTGTTTATGAGATATGGACCCCTATTTGGGTATTGGCCTCCTCCATCCTTTTTCATGACTCCCTGTCTTTGCCTGACTTTATCCAGTCGTTTCCTGCGACGTGTATTATATCAACAGTCCACCGTCTTAATTGTCGACCGACATTCCTTTTCCCCTTTGGTCCATTCCATCGTGTGGCTTCAACGGTCCATCTTCTGCCTGGGTATCGTGAGATATGACCGGCCATGTGTCCTTATTCTACTTTAAAGTGGGGTCGATGCAACACACTTTTTAAAATTTGAACATACTGAATAGCCCAGCGGATTTGCAAGCTGAAGGGCAGGGTACATAGTTCGAAGAACTGACGGCAGATGGGGCAAAAAGTGCTCGAGTGGAGGCCACGTACTAGCAAGCGCAGCGTCGGCCGTCCACCTGTAAGGTGGGCAGACGACATGATAAAGGTCGCAGGAACACGCTGGATGCAGACCTTTTTTGACAGGTTCGTCTGAAAATCTTTAGGGGAGGCCTATGTTCGGCAGTGGACGTCATGTGGCTGATGATGATGATGATGATGAATAGATTCATTATAACAACGTTTTTTTTCTATTTTGATTAGTTTACTCTCGGGATCGGATCGAAGATTAAGTGTAGGATTGTTTATTAAAAAAATATTTAAGAAAAACAAAAAAAACCCGACTGCGTCAATATCTGCCATCTTTATTAAATTCATTGAAGAACTGAAAATATAGAAACAAGATTTTAATTTGAATATTTTGTTTTGGTTTGGTTTGGTTTTGAATAATCTTAGTTGACAGTGTTCACAAACGCTGTCAGAGGCATAACACGCTCACTTCTCATAATTTGGTTGGTGATACCTATAGGTAGAGCAACAAAATCTCGGAGTGAGCAGATGCCTCCGACTGCGTTTGTGAACACTGTCAACTAAGATTATTCAAAACCAAACCAAAACAAAATATTCAAATTAAAATCTTGTTTCCATCTTTTCAGTTCTTCAATGAATTTAATAAAGATGACAGATATTGACGCAGTCGGGTTTTTTGTTTTTACCCGACTGCGAAAGAAGGAGGGTTATGTTTTTCGAGTGTATGTATGTATGTATGTTTGTATATTTCTTTGGCACGCCCTACAGCCTAAACGGCTTGTCGTATTTTTATGTGAGTGGTGTCAATAGATTCGTCTTAGTCGTGAGAGTGACACTGGGTACATCAAAATAAAAAATAAACGAAAATAAGGATTTTTGGCGGCAAAAAGTGATCTTGAAAATCTTCACATATTTTCACACACACTCACGCCTTTTATCCCAGAATGGGTAGGCAGAGGCGCAACTAGTGCACCCACTTTTAGCCGTGCGTATTCCATCCCATGTTGTGATAGGTGGCGAGCTTATTGCCATATCTAGTACGAATTCCAGACTCCAGGCTGATACTGAGCAGCAAACCCATTATCACTTTGCCCGACCCGGGGATCGAACCCGAGACTTCAGCATTACAGTCGTACCGTATTACAACTAAGCCACCGAGTTTGTCACATACTTTCGCATTAATAATATTAGTATAGAGTTATAATCATATATTGATACACACCAGTGTGATTGGTGCCCAAAGCGCGAATCTCGCTTGTCTGCCCAATTTATTCCGCAAGCGTATAATTTGTTTCTGCACATGTTTAAATTTGTTTTCACGTTCATTTCACAACTTAATAGATGACAAATTAGATTTAGGTCTCATATAAGAGAATGTGTCTGGTATTTGTCTTTACTCGTCTACACGCAGTGTTATGTGCATTTTTTAGTTTAATAGTTCTGTTTTTGTGTTATATCTTTACAAAGTAACCGTAAGGACTAAATAATGTGTTATAATTTTTTTTTTGTGTTATAATGTGTTATAAACTGATCTTTCTGATTTCCATGCGATGCTATCGTTTAAATAAATTTAATTGCTGTGTATTATGGTATTTAGAGAGACTTATTTAACTTTATAATTTAAAACGTAAAGTTTTTAAGCTATTGCGTAGCTTCTATCGCGTGCCTTGGGCGTGGAGACCGAATCCAGAAATTCCGTAACGAAAATAAACTGACATCTTTTTTATCTTACTAATATGAACCTTAAATACAATGCGTAGAAGCTATAATTCTTGAAACGAGTATATTTTTATTTATTTTATTTATTAAAGTCATTACTTACTAATCTAATATGAACCTTAAATACATTGTTAAATGCACCACTGTTAAATCTGGTACCACCTGTATTCTATGCAAATAAATGTTTGTTTCTTGTTTCTTGTTTCATTGCGTAGAAGCTATTTCACCAGCGTTGGCACGGCACGAGTACAAAAGAATCGAACGTAACATTCTTTTTTCAAATTTTGATTTATTCTTCTTTGGTTGTGATGACCATTGCATTTCTGACATTTATCAATAAGAAGACTAAACGTGCGTTGCTCGCGTTTAAAAATCAACTTTATGTGGTAAGCGTAAGATCGAATTTGTGTTTAGTCAATCTAAATTTGTGATAAAAAATGCTATGCAATAGCTTTACCGCGGCAGTCTCCGAGTGCCACACGTATTTTTCTACTTTGTAGTTGTAGGGGAGACCGGGGATAGTTGACCAAATTTCAGCTTTGACGCTTATATTTTTGTTTTAATACGTAATATCAAAAAACATATAGGTTCGATTATTGATAGTTGCACTAATAAGTTTTCGAAAGAAATCCCAAAAACCTCTCGATTGTTTATAACATAGTGTACAAAAGTCATTTTGTAGGACGAGAAAATCCAGTCAACCTACCCCATGCCTGGGGTTGGTGGACTATTCACTTGGGGTTAATTGAGCTACGAAGTAATTGGTATAAAATACGGCAATAAAAAAAAGAAAACACAAGCACTTATTTACTATTATCAATGTTCCTTATTGAGACAAAATATCATTAACATTTAGATAGTAAACATACAAGTTGTCACTTTTTGTACGATATTTGTTATTGGGGCGGAGACAATAACCTGCCACCAGCAGAGGGTTGGTTTACTGTTTCGATTAGTTACTCTTTTGTAAATCCAAATGGTTTTGAAATAACAAACTGTTGATAAAATTGTCAAAAAACTCACTTTATTCCATGTGAAAAATAATTAGGTTGCTACGTAGCACATATTCTAGATAGTCAACTAGCCCCGATAAAAAGTTTGTCTACCAGCTCCAAACAACGTTTTTAATTTTCAACGACATGTATTACCTCAAAACTGTGGTGAAATCTATCTATACAAACAATATAAAGCTGAAGAGTTTGTTCGTTTGTTTGAACGCGCTAATCTCAGGAACTGCTGGACCGATTTTGAAAATTCTTTCACCAATAGGAAGCTACATTACTCTTGAGTGCTATTGGCTAATTTTATCCCGGAAAAACTATTCCACGCGGGCGAAGCCGCGCGCGAAAGCTATATAAAATAAAATACATTAAAATAATCATCAATAACAAACTCTTACTTTTAATTGCTTGAAAGTAAATAACATCGAGTATAAAGGCTTCAATTTTAACCTGCCGCTATCGCCAACCATCCCCGGTCTCCCCTACCTAATGATGGATGCATACATATTACATGCATTCATATCACTTATCCCCGAAGGCGAGAACTATTGTATCTTTTCGTTTTTTATTACTTGCCATGGTGTGATAGGGGGTTGGCGAGCCTATTTCTATATCGGGCAAAAATTTTAGACCCCGAGCATTGAAAACCCAATATATCATAGATCAATAATCTAAATCTAACTCTCTATGGACTACAAAATAGTTGGAGTGATTTTAATCTTCTTTTAGTTAATCTTCAGAGCCCAGAAGGTGATCCTACGAACTACGAAGTTAGCGAACGAACAAACAATTTTTTTGTCTCTAGTCAATTTTGTTTTATCATCGGCTATAGATAATTAGTATTACCCATGCAAAGCCGGTGGAAGTCGCTAGTTAATAATACATACATACATACACACTCACGCCCTTTATCCCAGAAGGGGTAGGCAGAGGCGCAGCTAGTGTACCCACTTTTCGCCGTGCATATTCCGTCCCATTATGTAATAAAGACTATCCCGCCCTCACACCCGCCACTGCAACTCCTGTAAGCCAGGATCAGCAGTGGCACGCATTTTATGACACCGAGCGGTGAAGCTCGGCGAGTCTCAGGGAACACTAATCTGTCTTTAACGCGCAACGAAATTAATCAAATAGAAAGATATGGAGGAGTTGGAAATATGTGATAGGCGGTGAGCTTATCGCCATATCGGGCACAGATTCTAGACTCCGGGCTGATATTGAGTAGAAAAACCCAATATTACTTTGCCCGACACGGGGATCGAACCCGAGACCTCAGCATTGCAGTCGTACGATAATATAACTACGTCACCGAGGCAGTCTAGTTAATAATATAAATAAATGTACCTACTTGGTAATATTTGGAAATCATTACATTCATTCTAAAGTCCAGTTCCAACCCGAACAGCCCAGATTAGCTGCTAATTGAAAACAAATGACTGAAGACAGAGCCGCAATTACAGCTGCTCGGGGAAACGATTTCAGCAGACAATGGCGCGGGTCGATCACAATGAAATGTGCGGCGAAAGTGGGAGCGGGGTTCGGTGCCGCAGGTAGGAATTATTGGACAGGGTAAATTTTTTCGATCGACGAGATTGTGTTACTTGGCAGGAGCCAGAATTTTGCCAACCTGCCTTAATTTTTACAGGGACGCGATTTGCCGTAAATTTGGTAAGTTTTTATATTCCTACTTATGCATTTATGTTGGCGTCGGATACATTTTATGAGGCGCTTTCTTATATGCCACCGCCTGAATCCTCCAGAGTGGACAACCGGTACTAGGTAATGGCTAGTATTAACTTGGAAACCAACGAGTCCCTCATTCTGACCAGACTACTATTAATTGTTAAAGAAACCTACCTTCATCCTACTCCAACGAGGGACTCTTCTGCAAAATCCTTTTTCAACCATATTGTAGTAAAGATTAGGTTCAGTTAATCGCATAGGCGTATATAGAAAGGGGGCCGGGTGGGCAGTGCGAACCTCAGAATTGCGTGGTGCCCACCCAAAGGATTTTGAGGCAGCCTACTACCAATTTTTTAAAAACAAATAAAAATTTTCAATTATTTTTTTTGTGGCATTGAATGACGAGGCGATCATGCTGTTCGCCATATGGTAGAACGCAAACGCCATTTTTTTAGTCTAGGTCACTAGCCCCCTAGGAAATGACCCTAGCAACGCCCATGATTATAGGGCTCAATTGCAAGGGAGATACAATACCTGGCCATCAAATTTAGTAATTCAGTAATATGAAAACTTCTTCCGATATTTCCACCTTCTCCATAATTCCTACATCCACGTTTCAAACAAAGTTGCCAGTTCCATTTGAGTGTTCTACATTCTTATATCGCAGATGTAACTCGGTTTCTTTTGTTTTACACCCTTCGCTAACTTTATTAAACCCAACAGTTGGACTTAAAATGAACTGTTGGATGAAGTGAATGTTTGGCCAATACTGGTGAAACACTTACTGCGTTCTAAATTTAAAATACTGACCCATCTATGGCAAAATAGTAAGATTACTTTTAAAAAATACGTGTGGCACTTGGAGACTACCGCGGTAAAGCTATTGCATAGCATTTTTTATCACAAATTTTGATAGACTAAACACAAATTCGATCTTACGCTTACCACATAAAGTAGATTTTTAAACGCGAGCAACGCACGTTTAGTCTTGTTATTGATAAATGTCAGAAATGCAATGGTCATCACAACCAAAGTAGAATAAATAAAAAAAAAATGAAAAAAGAATGTTACGTTCGATTCTTTTGTACTCGTGCCGTGCCAACGCTTGGGAAATAGCTTCTACACAATGTATTTAAGGTTCATGTTAGATTAGTAAGAAATGGTTTTAATTATTTTAATAAATAAAATAAATAAAAATATACTCGTTTCAAGAATTATAGCTTCTACGCATTGTATTTAAGGTTCATATTAGTAAGATAAAAAGATGTCCGGTTATTTTCGTTACGGAATTTCTGGATTCGGTCTCCACGCTCAAGGCCCGCGATAGAAGCTATGCAATAGCTTAAAATTCTAGGAAAAGACAATACGTTAGTTCTACCATACCAGCTCCGTATTATAGGCTACTGAGCACTGGTCTCCTCTACAACTGCGACGGTTTAGGCCTTAGTCCACCACGCGCGCCTAGTGCCGGTTGGCAGACTTCACATACCTTCGAAATTCTTATAGAGAAGTTCACAGCTATGCAGGTTTCCTCACGATGTTTTTCCTTTACCGTCAAAGCGAGCGATAATTCACAAAGAATACACACATAACTTTTTAGAAAAGTCAGAGGTGCGTGCTTTTGGATTTTATAACCTGCCGACATTCGTCTCGGCAGTCCGTTCTATTTCCAACTAGGCTACCGCCGCTTACAGAATATTATCTTAATTCCAATAATAATCAAAATATTATCGCAGTTTCCAGAATATTCACTTATAATTTCCTCTAGAGACATTTATAATGATCGCTAGAACAGCTATAGTCCAACAAGACTTGTGAGGAAGTTGTGGAAGTAGCATACGAATCAAACTATCCTTTCTAGTCGTCGAGTCGTAAACTCGAGAACTAGTAAAACAACTATAAAAGAAAGAGCATTATACATTTTCAATTCCTGATGCAATACCCGACCTTTGACGCGATAACTCCTTGTCGATTTAACATGGGTAAGGTTTTGTTAGGGTCTGTTATAATGGAGTGTTTTGACGCTGCGTTTTTTATGATATTTTATGAACGTTCAAATATGAATAATGTTTTGTAGCGTGATGGGGTACATGATTCCAGACAGGAATAGTTTTTCTTAGTTCATTACTAGGCTCATGACTTGACTAGCGAGATAAGTCTCTGACTGCAATTTTTTTTAAATTGCTTTAGTACGGCGATAGCGCCATCTAATTAAAACTGCCTCGGTGGCGTAGTTGTATTACGGTACGACTGCAATTCTAAGGTCTCGGATTCGATCCCCGGGTCGGGCAAAGTGATATTGGGTTTTTCTACTCAGTATCAGCCCGGAGTCTGGAATTTGTGCCCGATATGGCGATAGGCTCGCCCCCATCACATCATGGGACGGAATACGCACGGCGAAAAGTGGGTGCACGTATACAATATATGTGCCACATTTCATCCAAATCCGTTGAGATTTTTCGTATACTTCTGAGTTCTGACAAACATATAAACAATGTCACAAAGTTTTGCATTTATAATATTACAAAGAGTAAGAGAAGATGCGAGTTACATTACCGTAGTCTGTATTCATTTTTGAATTAACGTTAGTGTCATTATGAATGTTTGTCATTATGAATGCCTCGGTGGCGCAGTTGTATTGGGTACGCGTTACAAGTACGATTTGCGCGCTGAGGTCCTGGGTTCGAATCCCGGGTCGAGCCAAAACCATTGTGACTAGGTTTTTCCATCTTAAAAATTACTCAGTCGCAACTCGGAGTCAGGCAGTTTGGCGGTGTGATACCCCCGTGCCTCGGAATCACGTAAAGCCGTTGGCCCTGCGCCTGATCTCTCCGGTCATGACGGATTGCCGTCTCACCGGAATATGAGAGTGAAGGAATAGCGAGTGCACCTGTGTATTGCGCACACAGTTGTGCACTATAATATCTCCTGCTTACCTGGCTGATCTCCGTTGAGATTGGCCGCCGTGGCCGAAACTGGCTAGGAGGATTACGTTTTATGAATGTTTAAAATGGTATTCACGTCAAAATTACGAATGACCAACCCATACTTAGTCCACAAGCTCCTATTATAGTATACCAAGCGTTGAGAATTGTCTTGCGTATGTACGAGTACGAATCAATTTAGTACGAAAAGGCCAACAAAATGGAGTCGACCTAAACATGAATAGAAATGACCAAAACGTTGCCTAAATCAGTCAGTGTGCCGCACCCTTACATTTTATATTGTATCGAAAGAAATTTAAAAAGATCCCAACAGACAGGCGAAATTCTCGGATCAAATCGAGTGTCAGCCCGTGGGACCATGGAATAAATGGATCAGTGAGATGTGGCTGGAAATGGTACTGTGGTTACTGGTGGTAGGTCCCTCATTATGTAAGAGGCCGTCTGGGTGGGTACCACCGCAATGTCTATTTCTACCGCCAAGCAACAGTGCATGCACTGTTGTGTTTCGGTTTGAAGGACATTGTAGCCAGTATAACTACTGGACATAATGAGACTTAACATCTTATGTCTCAGGTTGACGAGCGCAGTGGAATGCCACACAGTACTTTGTAAGACAAGTTGCTGGATGGTGTTGCTACTGTTTATGGGTGGTCGTATCGCTTATCATCAGGCGAACGGCATGCTCGTCTCGTCATTCTACGATATTAAAAAAAAAAAAAAAAAAAAAAAAAGGTTCTTTTTACCTACTATGATAGACTTTGGAATTGAAATAAGCGTCAGATCTCCAACCGCAATACACAAATACTGGGCATTATGAGACATAACATCTTATGTCTCAGGGTGACGAGCGCAGAGCTTCATGCATTACAATACAATAATACAATACAAAACTCTTTATTGTATAACCAAGTTACATGAAAAGTAAATATAAGTTAACAACTAATTAACAACATTACCTACTTTGTAATGCAAAGTTCTGTACTTTGCTGCTGTTTATGTGCGATTGTAAATACCATCAGACGAGCCACATGCTCGTCTCATCATTCAAAAGAATAAAAATATAAATATGCTAGTTGTAGAGTGTCCTTCCCATTATTGTAATTAAGGAAGGAAGTGAAGATTTTGGGTCTTCAGAAATCTCACTTACGAAATGCAACAACAAGCTGTCATTTCACGTTGGTATTCTGTAAGACAGTGGTAGTATCCCAGTCGAAGACATACCTATAGACCTTAGTGATGGAGATTATATTCTCGATGATAAACAAAGCGTTTCCTCTCTTTAACATCCTTTAATAACCAATAACACAATAAATACTTGTGTATGTACATCTGTTTGGTCGGGCCTCGTGTTTGCTTTTTGTATGTAATACTATATTAATTAATAAAACTATTTCAAGAACATCATTGGCCATATTTTATTTAAAAACCGACACTTATGACCTTATTCATAAACAGTTTATTACCCTATTTTAGCTATAGAATGTTTTGTCTTCTTCCTTCAAACTTAATTCAAAATTCGTTCGAAGGTGATAGAACATTCAATAACTAAAATAGGTTTATGAACTGTTTATGAAGAAGGCCGTTAGATAATATATAAAGGACCTGGCTTGTTCGATCTCTCCTTTCCCACAAAGTATACGATATTTTTTTCTATCTAGTTTAAGATTAATTGATGTGCGCGTTCGTCAACGTGAACGTCACATAACAGTATAAATATATAAAATATGAGTTGCACAACGACTATTGCACTTTCTATGTAGTAGTCATTGAAAATTACACAATTTTTTGTTCGAATAAAAGCACATGGCGTGTCCTTCTAGATGGTAAAAGCTCTAGACAAATATATGTAACAATTGTAGTTCTACCACTTTAAAACTATTTTACACTGAAAATACATAGAATAGTTTTAAAATACTTTCACAAACTCAAGCCAGAACACGTGGCAAAGTTAGCGAGTTATGAACTTAACCTCTCGTTGTAAAGTTGCCGCAATCAGTCCGCATTGTGCAACGTTAAGCTTGTGCTTACTGGCATCTTACTCTGTATAATTTTTACCCTACTGCGAAAGAAAGAGGGTTATGTTTTTCGAGTGTATGTAGGTATATTTCTTTGGCACGCCCTAGAGCCTAAACGGCTTGTCGTATTTTAATGTGAGTGGTGTCAATAGATTCGTCTTAGTCGTAAGAGTGACACTGGGTACATTAATTAAAAAAAAAAGAAAATAAAGTATTTTTGGCGGCAAAAAGTAATATCATAAAAAAATAATGTTTTCAAAATACATCGAGTGTGGTATCAAAACAAATATTTTTTAACGGTGATTACGAATATAATTAAACAACATATAAGTAACAATTAAGTAAGTAAGTTATAATTATTATTATAACTTATATGTTTTATTGGAGTTGGAATAGGAAATGCTAATAAAGGTGCTTGAAAACTAAAAAAAATGGATATAAAAAAAACCGACTGCGTCAATAACTGCCATCTTTATTAAATTCATTGAAGAACTGAAAAGATAAAAATAAGATTTTAATTTGAATAATTTATTTTGGTTTTTAATAATCTTAGTTGACAGTGTTCACAAACGCTGTCGGAGACATAACGCGCTCACTTCTCATAATTAGGTTGGTGATATAGATAGAGCAACAAAATCTCGGAGTGAGCAGATGTCTCCGGAGTCGGGTTTTTTTTTTATTTATAAGGAGTTGCGAAGTAATTTTATACAGGAATAGATTTTGCTCGCGGGCCCGCCCGCGCGAAAATTTTTATCCGGGATAAAAGTCCCGCCTTTTATTTTCCCGGGATAGAAAGCAATCGCGTAAGCGTAAGAAATCATTATAGTGAAAATTGATAAAATCTTTATGAAGGCGTAAGAAATTAACTGATGAACTTCAAACGCCTGAAAAATCTTTATAAATTATAGCTACGAACCATCTCGATCACATGAGTTTCAAAAAAAGCCGCATCAAAATCGATTAATCCGTTTGAGAGCTACGATCAACCATGCCACAGTACACACGTTAGACTTATAATACTCCTTTATGCGTCGGCGGTTTAAAATATATCATTCTCAGGCCCCCATCAGCTGTCAAGTTAGAGGTCGTTACATTAAAGGGCGCCGCGAGCGAATTACAAGGGAAGGAAATGACACGCCAAAACTGAGCTATTTCGGTTAAACCCTTTAAGGGTCTAAAGGGCATTTGAACGTATTACAAATATTATAGTGAGGACTAGGCTAATCCTTACAGAAAATACCTGCAGTCTTTTTTTAAGTTTTATAGTTTTTTTACGCGACTGCCTCGGTGGCGTAGTTGTATTACGGTACGTCTGCAATGCTGAGGTCTCGGGTTCTATCACCGGGTCGGGGAAATTGATATTGGATTGTTCTATTCAATACCAACCCGGAGTCTGGAATTTGTGCCCGATATGGCGGTAGACTCGCTCGCTATCACATCATGGGACAGAATATGCACGACGAAAAGTGGGTGCATTAGTTACGCCTCTGCTTACCCTTACGGGGCTAAAAGTCGTGAATGTATGTATGTAGTGTTTATACAATTTAACCCGTCAACGCCCGCTTCTATATAGATATATACGTGGTTGCCCTATATACCCGGACACCGGTGTCCGCCGCAGGCTTCGACGGTTTAAATTGATGGTAAATTTCACTGCACCGGAGGCGTAGTTGGATTGAGGGTTCGATACGACATCGCTCTGAGGTCCCGACTCCCGGGTTCCGTAAAGAAGTTTGATTTAAAACATAAAAACGTCCAAAGATCAAATTATTTTCATAACCTTTCGCATTATAATATTAGTAAGATAGGTAACAAAACAATCAACAAGAAGTAGAAAGAAGAGTTCAAAAGACCTGGAACAAATATTGGAGTTATAAGGAAGTACTAAAAGGAAATTTTCCTATGAAACTTAAAAGAAAAGTAATGAACACATGCCTTTTACCTTCCTTGACATATGCCTGTCAAACGTGGAAGTTCACTCATAAAATCAAGAACAAGATAAAGACAACCCAAAGAAGTATGGAGAGGAGTATGCTGAAAATAAGTAAATTTCAGAAAATACCACACAAAATAATCCGCGAGAAAACAGATTAGAACATTATTGATGCCCTAAGTTACGCACAGAAATTAAAATGGAGATGGGCAGGCCATGTAGCCAGAATGACTGACGACAGATGGACTATACGGGCCACAGTGTGGCCAGGACCAGCCGGCTACAGAAAGAGAGGCAGGCCGCAAACACGATGGGCAGACGACATAACACACGTAGCTGGTAGAGACTGGGTAACAGTGGGAAGAAACAGGGACGCATGGCAATCTCTGGAGGAGGCCTTCACCTGAGAAGGGTTCTTGCTCATTCATTAAATATCCAAGATCGAATATGACAAAAAAAATATATATATATAAATTATCTAATTATAACTAATTGAATAATTTTCACTAAATGTTAATATTGATTTATAATTTAATTTATCGAATTTTAGTTAATATAATGAAATTTTGTTTAACTTTTTAAGTAATATGGCAAGAAATATAAGGCTTTTTTATTTTTTATTTTATTTATTTAAGATAGGTAACAAAACGAACAAACATACATCAAACAATCACCGAAGGAGTAACTAGAGGTGCAATACAATGTAGTGTGTAAGTATAGTGTGTAAATTATGTGTAAATTACCTTTATAATGTATGTCAGTATTTGCATGTACTGGCGTAATTGTAACATTTTATATTTAAGAGTCCGTCTGGGTGGGCACCACCGCAATGTCTATTTCTACCGCCAAGCAGCAGTATGCATGCACTGTTGTGTTTCGGTTTGAAGGATATTGTAGCCAGTCCAACTACTGGAGATAATGAGACTTAACATCTTATGTCTCAGGATGACGAGCGCAGTGGAATGCCACACAGTACTTTGTAACTGAAGGTGCTGGATGGTGTTGCTACTGTTTATGGGTGGTCGTATCGCTTACCATCAGGCGAACGGCATGCTCGTCTCGTCATTTAATGAAATATAAAAAAAAATATTTTCTATTGTCACTCATAAATGGCAACCTAAACTGGCTTAACAATTCTTCTTTCAAGTCTTGTCTTTGTCTTGTGTTGTCTTCAAGACACATCACATGGCGACCCTGACAGGATGGCTCTCCGTATCTCTCCATATTCATTCCGGAGCTGTCTACCGCTGGATTTAGAAAACTATGGTCAAAACTCAGAGCAAGGAAGAAGTGATCATTGCGCAGACTGCAGGAGGCGACAACCACCCAAAGGCGGCAGCGGACCACATACAAACAACATCCTTCTCTCCATCACATGCTCCTGTCTGTTACTGGCTGTCCTGATTGGATTTTTCCTGATGTTCAAGAAGTGCCACACTAGTTGGATGCAGAGCCAGTTGCGGAATGAAGCCATGGAGCGAGTCCTGTCCCGAATGAGCTACCGCAAGGCTATTCAAGAACGTGAGGACGACGAGTCAAAGATAATTACACACTATACTTACACACTACAACAAGATAAGTAAAATGTTGTTTTATAATAATATCTTCCTCCCGTTTTTTGTTTTATTTCCCATGACATTTAAAAAAAAACTCCTTTTGGTAATATTGTATACCTAAAATCCGTGAGGAGGAACCAGGAGTCTATAGCACAGGGTATCCTAGTTTGGGTTCCTGTCTCCCACTGTTACATCACTCATGCAACATAGGTACTTAATTTTATTACTGTTATTTAGCCTTGTATCTTACGCACTGCAAAAAACGTTTATGTGGGAATATAAATAAATAAATTATTATTAAATTAGCTCACGTACGAAATATAAGAACACCTCATACTGTATTTAGCCACAGATTTCCGCCCATTTCATCACAGAAAGCTATCCCATATCATTATATCACAAACTGGCGTGTAATGGTAACCTGCATAAATTTAGTGGAATAAAATAAAAACGTTTAATAAATAAAAGGGTTTATCCGGATTTCCAGCGATTTACATCCGCGGCGCGGTGAGGATTTTAACATATTTTTTTGTTAAACACTTTTTCAGAAACAAAAATTTGATTATTTACTTTTAGAATTAAATACATTACACACAACCATATTTTATCTTCGAAGGATAGGCAGAAGCGTAACTAACACATTCGTGTGTGGTTGGTCCACCAAAACTTAACTTAATTTTAGGCACTTGTCTCACCGCTGACGAGGAAGCTACGTACTATCGACTATTTTTCGCTCAAGAAACGTAATATAGATGTAAATCTCATGTGAATAAAAGATATATAAATAGTTGATCGCTGAATGTTCAAATTCTGAGAGAACCCTCTCCACTAGTTTGTCAATCAGCTATCAATATTTTTTTTATTCATTATTAAGGAAAACTTACAGCTAAAATTAACACTTATAGATATTGTATGAAGTTAAGTACAGTTGGATGATGACAAGTCTTCACATATAGGATATAAAGGTAAAAACCACTACAAACAAAAAATATCTTTTTTGTTTGTAGTGGTTTTGAAACATGGTATTATTTTTTACTAGCGGTCCCGACAGACGTTGTCCTGCCCTAAAAAGGAAATAAAATCCTAGAACCCGAGTACAGCGCCATCTACCGGATCCAATTGTTAATCTAAACCATTTTTTTTTGTAATTTTACCATCGTATAAGTATTGACAAATATTGACATTAATATTCATACGATACTAACGTCACTCAATTGTTTTGGAACCTCTCCACTAACACTTAAACTTTATGGTATGGTATTAAAGTTCAAATTGACTCTACATTTTAGTTAGAAAACATTTGTATGGGAAAAAGAAAAGGGCTGTTTTTAGGGTTTTCCCGACAATTATTCGAATTATTATCCTTGGACTTCAACGAACATTTAAAAAAAAGAATTGGCCAAATTGGTCCAGGCGTTGTTGCGCATAAGCGCTTACCAACACATTTTGCGATTCATTTTTATATTATAGATTAAAACGTTTTTATTGTTTGCTTTTGTGTTATATATTATGAAATGGTGTAAACAATACATCATCGATATACGATTGCAGCATTCGCGGGTCATCTGCTGTTAGTTATTCCATTGAGTTCCATTGTCTATCTCCGAACATCTTCATCAGATCCTAATAAATTATATACTAAAACCTTCCCTGAAAAATATACACCTGTAAAATAAAATCTGTAAAATAAAAATTTTACAAATTTAAAGATGGGGAGGGAGTGCTGACGTGACTTTTATTTCTTGAAATTATTGGTCCTTGGGGTGGCAAATTTTGGGCCCGCCCCGGGCGGCAAGAACGCGCGCTACGCCACTGGCTCGCTAACTCGTTTCTCGTTTCTAGCTTTACTCGCTGCTCGTTCATCGTCGGCAGTGGGACAGGTGCCTAATATTCAGTCTTATATTTAGTACCTATTGCACGCATGTTGCAACCATTTGTTGTTCCCTCGCTATATCGTTTCTCGTTTCTATATTTCTTCTTACGCGCTGCTCGTTCATCGTCGGCAGTGGGACAGGTGCCTAATATTCAGTCTTATTTTTAGTACCTATTGCACTTATGTTGCAACCATTCCTTAAAATGTCCATGCGAAGGCAGCCTGTAAGAGAGCAGTGCAGATTGTTCTTGAATTCTACAAATAAATACTTTCTTTCTTTACTTACTTATTTTAAATGTAATTAGATATATTACGTATGGTGAATGTCTTGTTGGTTGTCAATATAAAATATTTAAAGAAATACATGTCGAATTGAGAATCTCCTCTCTGAGTATGTAATTAAAATAAAATATATTTATTATACAAAATTTAATACATGTGGTTGCACACTCACTCATTCACGCCTTTTATCCCCGAATGGGTAGGCAGAGGCGCAACTAATGCACTCACTTTTCGCCGTGCGTATTCCGTCTCATGATGTGATAGGGGGCGAGCCTATCGTCATATCAGGCACAAATTCGAGACTCCGGGCTGATAATGAATAAAATAATCCAATATCACTTTTAAAAAATAAAAAAAATAAAATACTTTATTCATCACGTAGGCGAACATAGTTGCACTTATGATAAGTCAAGATACATTAAATTGATTATATTAATAATTATTATAAATACCAATGGTCACTTATATAACTACCGACATTTTTATTGGGAGTAAATCTATGATAAGAAATAAACAAAAACAAAAAAAAAACAGCTCGGGCTGGCAGGAAAGGGGATATAAAAAGGACATCATTTTATTAAAATAATGGGAGGAACGCGTCGCGATCCTCACCGGTGAGGACACTACAGGCCCTAGCCTAGCTAACCTACCAGCCTTTCACTAGCTACCTAAGCGATGACGACCCGAAGAAGAAAGGCAGAAAGAAACTCCGGGCTTACTTTTTTTGTCATCAATTGTTCATTGTTTCTTTCTCTTTTTTTTTTTTCAATTCTTTTGTGCTGTGTACAAAGTCAGATTAGTTATATAAGCTAATGCACGCACATCACCGTTGAAATAAGATAAAATCCAAATGAAGGGATTTAGGGAATACCTGGACAGGCATGTACAAATACGTAAAACTGGACATAACACAAAAAAATAATAAAATAACGGTGTACAATGTGCATTCGCCTACATTTACAAAATTATTTTTGTTGTATTGCTCTTCCTACTTTCTTAATAAAATGAAACTTATAAAGGCAAGCGCAACAAAATGATCGGTCGGTCGTCTTCCCTGGGACTTTGGACTTTGTCTGACCTGGGATCGAACCCGAGACCTCAGCATTGCAATCGATATTAATTTTGATTTTAATATAATTTAATATTATTTTTAAATGTAATTTAATATTATTTTTAATTTTAACACTATTTATATGAGTAACTTCTTTAAAAATGTATTAGTCTTAATTGACTGATTGAGATTGACTGCCTCGGTGGCGTAGTTGTATTACGGTGCGACTGCAATGCTGAGGTCTCGGGTTCGATCCCCGGGTCGGGCAGTGATATTGGATTTTTCTATTCAGTATCAGCCCGGAGTCTGGAATTTGTGCCCGATATGGCGATAGGCTCGCCCCCTATCACATCATGAGACGGAATACGCTTGGCGAAAAGTGGGTGCACTAGTTGCGCCTCTGCCTACCCCTTCGGGGATAAAAGGCGTGAGCATGCGCAGTCTTAATTAATTATATACAATTTGCATGCAGTCTTCACCTATAATTGCAATGGCACTTAGCTAGGGTGATTTATAATATTATGAGTTTAATTTATTGCTATGTCAATACATATATATACATACACACCAATGGTGTACATTGTATTGATGATGAACAAAAAAAACATCGTGGGAACAAATAACCTTGGAAAAACATACCTCTCGGTAGTGACAGGATGTTTTTATCCGCCCAGGTAGCGGCTAGCGTAAACAATGCGTAACATCCGTCATACTAGTCCACATAAGTGTGATCCAAAATCGACCTGTGTATATCTGATTTAAGTATAATTTGCGTCAACTAACGAAGGATATCTCGTCTCTCTCGTCGGTGTTTCTCTACGGGATCAAATCAGAAATGAGGACATCCGTGGAAGGACGAAAGTCACATAGCCCAGCGTTTAACAAGCTAAAGTGGCAGTGGGGAGGTCACATAGTTCGCAGAACTGACGGCAGATGGGGCAAAAAGTTCTCGAGTGGAGACCACGTACCAGCAAACGTAGCGTTGCTCGTCCACTCGCAAGGTGTACAGAAGACTTAATAAAGGCCGCAGGAACACGCTGTATGCAGGCCGCTTTTGACAGGTCCGTCTGGAAATCTTTAGGAGAGGCCTATGTTCAGCAGTGAACATCATGTGGCTGATGATGATGATGATGAGTCGACACTCTATCTGGACCCTGCTTCAGGTGCAGTGCAGGGTCATTATGTCATGCCTGTATTAAGTCTCTTGGCCGCGCACATACAAAAATATAAGTGTGAGTCTGTATTTAAAATATATTTATTCGATACTGGACTATAATACCATTCTGAATACCGACATCGATCATCTCGAACAACAATGGAGCTGTCGTGTTCACAACAGACATATTATATCAGAAAATATTGGATTCAACACCGTAAACTTCAATATGTATTTTGCTAAGTCTCTTGTGGATGGTTTTTCAACAAATTGCGGAATAAGGCGAAGAGCAAACGCTGACGATTTGTTGAAATTCTTCTTCTTCTTCAGCGTTTGGAAGTCCACTGCTGAATATAGGCCACCCCCAAAGATTTCCAGACCAACCTGTTAGAAGCGGCCTGCATTAAGCGGGTTCCTGCGACATTTACAAGGTCGTCTGTCCAATTTGTAGGAAAACATCTCACGCTGTAGAAATACGCTTCTATGAAATTTATACTTTGGCAAATTTATAGGTTGGTTAGGTGAAGCTCGTTCACATTACGTATTTTTTTTCACGTGGGCCTAGCCGCGAGCAATTACCTGTATTATTGGACAGATACATAAATGACTGCCTTGGTGGCATAGTTGTATTGCTGCACGAATGCAATGCTGAGGTCTCGGGTTCGATCCCCGGGTTGAACAAAGTGATATTGGGTTTTTCTATTCAGTATCAGCCCGGAGTCTGGAATTTGTGCCCGATATGGCCATAGGATTGCCCCCTAGCACATCATGGGACGGAATACGCTCGGCGATATGTGGATGCACTAGTTGCCTCTGCCTACCCCTTCTGGAATAAAAGGCGCGAGTATGTGACCCTAGAGTATATTAAAAATCTATGCACGAAACATAAGTGTTGTACGCGTCAGCTTTAGATAATCGACCCCTGTCTGTTTGATATCAGAGCATCTATCTGTTTGACACCAATGCAGTATCTCGACAAGCTCACATCGTCTGCAGGTTATGTAAGAGTCCGTCTGGGTGGGTACCACCACAATGTCTATTATACCGCCAAGCAGCAGTGTGCATGCACTGTTGTGTTTCGGTTTGAAGGATATTGTAGCCAGTGTAACTAGTGGACATAATGAGACTTAACATCTCATGTCTCAGGATGACGAGCGCAGTGGAATGCCACACAATACTTTGTAACTCAGGATGCTGGATGGTGTTGCTACTGTTTATGGGCGCTCGTATGTCTTACCATCAGGCGAGCGGCATGCTCGTCTCGTCATTCAATTGCATTAAAATATAAATCTATACTAATATATAAAGCTGAAGAGTTTGTTTGTTTGAACGCGCTAATCTCAGGAACTACGGGCCCGATTTTGAAAATTCTTTCACTAATAGGAAGCTACATTACTCCAGAGTGCTATAGGCTACTTTTTATCCTGGAAAAGCTTTTCCACGCGGGCGGAGCCGCGCGCAATGCTAGTATCATAATAAACATCAGTTATAAACTATAAATTCATTCTAAAGTTGTTGATGTACTGGAATTTATATGAAATAAACATTAATAAGAGTATTGCGTGGTCGAAAGCTTTTATCCTCCTCGAATTTCATTAGAAGGCATTATCAAAAAGCTTTTTGTATTGCAACAATGGCGTAAATCTTGAATGGATTTGAACGCATGTAATATTGTACATACATCACGCCTTATTCCCTTTTCAGGGGTAAGCAGAGGTGTATCTCACACCCAGATTCCGCCAGCTATGTTAGGTCCCATGTACAGTCAGCAGCATAAATATCAGTACAAAGGCAAAATTTCAAATCGCCTATATACGCGTTAAGTTAAACTGACTACTGGACATAATGAGACTTAACATCTTATGTCTCAGGACGACGAGCGCAGTGGAATTCAACACAGTACTTTGTAAGTCAAGGTGCTGGATGGTGTTGCTACTGTTTATGGGTGGTCGTATCGCTTACCATCAGGCGGACGGCATGCTCGTCTCGTCATTCAATGCCATTAAAAAAAAAAAAAAAAAAAAAAAAACTTAAATTTTATTTCTTCGTTTGAAGTGAAGTAAATGTCTCTTATTTTATTTTTGTGAAGAGAAAAAAAGATTAGTAAGAACACAAAAGTATGTAGGCAATTTTAAATTTTGAATTTGTTCAGCTACTTATGCTGCTGACTGTACCTAATGGGGGCCTATTGTCATTTGCCATTTTACATTATATTTTTATTATTTATTTATTTATAACTGTATTGTACATCACAACATACAGTAATTTACATGCTAAAGGTAGAGAGGTGGTACAATTAGCGGTCTTATCGCTCGAGGCAATCTCTTACAGACAACCATAGGATGGAGATAAGAGAAGTAGCGAAAAAGGGTAGTTCATGACGTACATCAAGAAGAAGAAAGAAAACAAATCAAAATATTCACATACAATATATCAATATTGTATGTTATAAATTTATATAGGTAACTTTCCTTTGATACCTTTAAGCGCGCTCCTGAGAAAAAAGGTCTGGACAGGCAGACGGACAACAAAGTGATTCTATAAAAGTTTATTTTTCCTTTTGAGGTACGAAGCCCTAAAAATGCATGAGATGATAAGTCTATCGTTACCTATATATCAATCTCATATGTAACGTTAGCTTTAACGATTGTAAAAAGGTGTCTTGTGTACAGCACTTGTTGGTAAGTGTTACCGCCCATAAACACCTCCCCACATTAACCATGAATGAATGAAAGAATTCTTGGGCTGTCGGATATCTCACCATGCGAAACCAAACCACAATCTATCGCTCTACGTTGTGTCGGTTGTCTACAAAACTATGGTTATTACCTTAGTTCACAAATTATTGTATACGATATCCATTTAAAGCATTTAAACCATTTATTTTTCTACACACACATAACAAAAACAAAAAAAAAGTAAATAAAAAAAGACACAAAAATCATTTTTTTTTTTTTTTTTTTTTTAATGGCATTGAATGACGAGACGAGCATGCCGTTCGCCTGATGGTAAGCGATACGACCACCCATAAACAGTAGCAACACCATCCGGCAACTTGAATTACAAAGTACTGTGTGGCATTCCACTGCGCTCGTCATCCTGAGACATAAGATGTTAAGTCTCATTATGTCCAGTAGTTACAATGGCTACAATGTCCTTCAAACCGAAACACAACAGTGCATGCACACTGCTGCTTGGCGGTAGAAATAGACATTGCGGTGGTACCCACCCAGACGGACTCTTACATATGAGAGACCTACCACCAGTAAGTTTAAGTTTAAGTTTGTTGCGATACGTGTGGTAGAAGGGTTACCAGCTCAGTATACGCTGTTAAACAGCACTGATTTTCAGCTGTACCCTACTGTTACATAGCACAACAATCTTTACAAATGTGCGGACAGGTGAAGTATAATAAAGAATTAATAGAACTTTGGAAACAGTACAGGAATAACAATAAAGGTATGTATATCCAGGGCGTTGACTACGTAGGCCTTGGACACTCCAGCACCCTTGAGAGTCCAGTAGTGGGTTGAGCACCTACGACCACGGGGATTCTAATAAGAGTATTTTTAAATTAATTATAAAATGAGTCACCTTTTGCAACTTTAATACCTGTCTACAAAAATATGGTCATGGGCACCCACGTGACATTTGGTAACCTGATAAACAATGTCCTGGATTAAGACATATGCTTTATCCCGGTAATTTGCTCCCCTAGGAATTAATTGAATTATTTAACTTAGTGTGTAATGATTCCTTACGTTAACGCGAATGTTAGACATTGAAATTAAACTACTATGACGGATTTTATCGCGCTTTTTAATTTCATTTTTCTCCCGACGTTTCGAAGGCTTTGCAGCACTTTGTGGTCACGGGGCGGACGGAAAGTCCGTTATCCGTTATAGTAGGTTAATTTCAATAACCTAATGTTTTAAACAGATGGCGCTAGCGTCGTACAGTGCCATGGAACACAATAGTAATAAAAAAATGATCGTTCCCACCTAAAAGACCGGCAACGCATATCTATGCCCCCTGGTATTGCAGATGTTAATGGCCGGCGGTGATCACTTATCATCAGGTGAATCGTTTGCTCGTTTGCCACGTATACCATAAAAAAAAATTTGGGACCTTTGCAGTAGTTAAGACTTTCCCGCGGGCGAAGCCGCGAGCCACACCAAAAATAAACTACAGCGTACCTCTACCACTTTGAATAATAAAAAAATGCATAACTACAACACAAAAGCAACAATATCTAAACACAATGAAATCACGAATCGAATAGACTTCGCACTACAATCCACTACATTATGATATATCGCAAGTCAGCTGTGTGCAGTCTTTAATATTTCACTAACTGTCTGGATTGTGTTTAACGCAATTGTGAGGAATGAAAATGGAATAAATATTTAGATATCTGGAAATTTATGTGAGCAAGTTAAAATCAGTATCTTATTCTTACAAATATTAAGTACTAACTTTTACGAAAGCCTCCGCCCAAGTGAAAGTTTTCCGGGATAAAAGTCCTGCTTCATATTTTCCCGGGAAAAAAGTAGCCTATGTATTAATCCAGGTCATGATGTAGCCGTGTGCCAAATTTCATCGAAATCCGTTGAGCAGTTTTTGCGTGAAAGAGTAACAAACATCCATACATCCATGGATGTCCATACATTCATACATCCATACATCCATACATCTATACATCTAGACATCCATACATCTATACATTCTCGCTGTACACCAGCGACATCCCGAAACCGAAGAACGCCCATCTGGCGCTCTTCGCTGACGATACAGCAATCTACGCTTCACGTAGAGACCCTGACCAAGTGGTGCGCATTTTGCAGACCGCCGCCGACCAGCTCAGTGAGTGGTTTCGCAAATGGCGAATCACCGTCAACCCCACCAAGAGCCAGGCCATCCTTTTCACTCGGAAAACGAGGGTCCAAGTGGCTCGCACCTCAGTCCGCATGTCCGACCAGGTCATACCCTGGAAGGACAAAGCCAAATATTTAGGAGTGATCCTTGATCAGAAGTTGACCTTCTTGCCACACGTAAACGCGGTACGCGCGCGAGCCGCATTCGCGATGAGTCAATTGCATTGGCTCACAAACAAAAAAAGTAAAATGTCCATCCGCAACAAGATTAGGATATATACCGCGTGCATTAGGCCCATAATGACGTACGCGTCACCCGTATTCGCTCACATGCCGCCCGCTCGACTTAAGCGTATGCAGGTGTTGCAGAACAAATTTCTCAGATACGCTCTTGGTGCCCCGTGGTACGTTCGCAATCGCAACCTCCACGTGGACACCAACATGCCGACCATCAGGCATTTCATGCAAAACGCCAGCAAACGCTACTTCGATCGGGCGGAAAAACATCCGAACACGCTAATTCGCAAAGCGTCGATCTACACTCCATTCGACCGCGCCAAATGGAGACGGCCGCGTTCCGTATTAACCGATCCAGAGGACGACATCACTCTGGCAATCCGAGAAAAGAACGAGTTTTTAAAACTCATACACTCCACAAGACCGCAGTTCCGTCCTCGCCGTCGAGGACCTCGCCGCGTTCCCCGTCGCCCTCCCGACCCCCATGACAGTTCCGGCCCGGGTGCCGATGTAAACAACCCGAACTGATAGGATTAGGTAAAAATCCTTCCCCCCCACTAATCGTTGAATGTCTCATTCTCCCCTCAGCGACCGTCCTGAGCCGAGGTTCGTAACCCGTTAGTGGGTTGCCCTCAGCATGGTTGCTTAAATTCAGGGTTGCGAGCGCGCCAGCGTTCACCCTAAAGTCCGGTGTGGCCAGAAAAGCCGATCCTCGTCAGGCTACTGGCAGAATAGTCAGGGACAAAAAAAAAAAAAAAAAAAAAAACATCTATACTTACAAACTTTCGCGTTTATAATATTAGTAGGATTTTCCCGGGAAAAAAAGTAGCCCATAGCACTCAGGAGTAATGTAACTTCCTATTAGTGAAAGAATTTTCGAAATTGGTTCAGTAGTCCCAGATATTAGCCCCTACAAACTTTTCATCTTTATAATATTAGTATAGACTGCAATGCTGAGGTCTCGTGTTCAAGCCCCGGGTCGGGCAAAGTGATATTGAGTTTTTCTATTCAGTATCAGCCCGGAGTTTGGAATTTGTGTCCGATATGGCTATAGGCTCGCCTCCAATCACATCATGGGACGGAACAACGGCGAAAAGTGGGTGCACTAATTGCACCTCTGCCTACCCCTTTGGGGATAAAAGGAGTGAGAGTGTGTGTGTAATAGGTAAGATGAGTTATTTTTTTATGTTTATTATTATGTGGTTAAACTTCCTGCGTGTATGCATCTCTACAGAATATATTATAGTACTAAGTGATATCATTCCTTGGAACCATTGAATGTATCATTCAAAAACAGAAATTATCATTACCTTAGTAAAGCTATTTTAATTTAATTGTGACTTACATAAGCAAATGTGCAAAGTTCTAACAAATTTTGGACTCTGTTGTCAGTTCCTAACATTTTCCTTTACCGGGTCGATGAATGATAAAACATTTACAAAAACAAGGGAAATTTAGATATCATAAATATGGGGGGACATAATGTTCGGGGAAAGTTTTGGAGGAAAAATTAATTCAGTAAGAAGCAAAAAAAACATGGTATTAATTGTCTAAACAACTTTAGATGGAAAATAGGTGAAAGTTTTTTTTAATTTGACACTATCTAATTCACAATAGTTGTGTTTTAGGCATTTCAGAATTTAATTTGGGGGCTATTACAAACAGACATATGGGATCACTGTTGTCTTGGACTGGTTTTTACGTTTAGAGCTTTTTTAAGAACCGTCTCACGATTCTATTCAGCTTAGTTTTTTTAGAATGCGAAGACCTTATTAGCGCCCGCTGTTACTAAAATAAGTTGCCTTTGAAAACTTTCCGAACTGTACTATTTTAATATTAGTAAAGAAAATAAAATGTAAGATTTTTGTTTGTTTATTTGAAAGTGTTCCTGGAATTACTGTATCGATTCTAAAAATTCTTTCTTTAACCGTCGATTGTTAGAGACAGCTTTTATTCCGAGAATGAGCTTTGCGGCAGCGTAGGCGCTTGTAAAGTAATTCTATATTACCTACAACTTTTATAAATATTAATACGACTTAAATTGATTTTTATAGAATTTTTAATTATTTTCTTGCGGACGATAGCCTAGTTGGGAATGGAACGGTCTGCCGAGGCAATGTCCGGCGGTTCAAAACCCAAGGCACACACCTCTGACTTTTCGAAGTTACGTGTGTATTGTATATCAATTATTGTCCGCTTTAATGGTGAAGGAAAAACATCGTGAGGAAACCTGCATACCTGAGAATTCTCCATAAGAATCTCGAGAGTATGTGAAGTCTGCCAACCCGCACTAGGCCAGCGTGGTGGACTAATGCCTAACCCCTCTCAGTACTGGAGGAGGTCCGTGCTCAGCAGTGGGCAATATTTAATGCAGGGCTGGTATTATTATTATTATTAATCATTTTCTTTGCTCAGGTATTACAAGCAATTGGCATACTATCTAAATAAAAAAATATCAAAAAAATATTTGTATTTAAATTTCTTTTATTTACTACTAGACTTCTGCTTGCGCCTTCGCCCGCGTGAAAAAGTTTTTTTGAGATAAAAATATGTTTCCGGGATAATGTAGCCATTAGCACTCAGGAGTAATGTAGCTTCCTATTAGCTAATTTTCAAAATCGGTCCAGTAGTTTTCAATCAAATCAAATGCCATCAAAAACAAAACTTGTAAAAAAAACAAGTCTCGCACCTCAATTCTTTTACCGTAAAAAGTTGTGAAATCCATGTAATGCCAAGTCGGTTAATTTATTCAGTCCCTACTTAAGGGACCTTTGTCTTAAGTTATTACGTAATTAGCTAACCTAACAACATCTTGTAGTGACCATATCAATATTAAAAATCTTTTATGTTTTAAATAAAATATATTGACTTGGCCATCACATGAAAACACAATGTATCTCACAAGTAATACATATTATATTAAATAAGATTGTTTAGTGCGATTGCTAAGTCTATCATACATTATTTTATTTAAAACAAAAAAAAATTGAAGTGATGAAGTGGGGTCACTTTGCCTTGTCCGTCTAAAAATCATCTATTTGTTTGGAACACCAATACATAGTACGCAGTATAAATACACACCGTAGACGCTCATATCTACCCAATAATCCAATTAAATTTTCCAGACGTGTAAAAACCAAGTCATTGTGCAGTAAACAAGTTTACGAACATTAATCACTGACGCGGACGCTGTAGGATGAAATATTGTTACTCTTATACATTTTTACAGTTCTCGTTGTATGTGAATATATTTATGACCATTCATTATATTAACATCCAGTTATATCCTTAGGGGATTGACTGGCTTGACATAAGAACCGGGTATACCGATGCACCACGAATTGCAATCAGCCCTGTATTATATATTGCCGACTGCTGAGCACGGGCCTCGAAGATTGATAAGCAAGTCACTAGCTTAACTTTGGATACTGCGCCTACTCATATATAATAGCAACACCTAGTAGATCTTTGAAATGTATGGAATTAACTGCGCTCTTGATAGATTAGATATCAAGTTATGTTCACACTAGCCGTAAGACCCTTCGAACCTCAACACCAATACATAATGCTTACCAAAATCGGCATTAAAATAGATTATAATAAGGCATATAATGCTCAAATAACAGGAGCATTGCAGCCAGTCCAGGACTGTACTTCAAACCTATAAAATTATGCTTAAACAGCACTGAGATCAATTAGAGCAACCGTCTTACCCAGCGAACAATTGCATACGTCATTTTTAGGTAGGTCATAATGCGAACTCAAACTTCGTAGGCTACCTCCGGCCTGAAAGACATTGTAGCCAGCATAATTACTAGGCATTATGAGACTTAAATTCTTGTCTCAGGGTGACGAGAGCAACAGAATGCCACGCAGTACTTTTTAGTTCAAAGTGCAGGTGTAGCTACTGTTTATAGGCAGATGCTTATCATCTATCAGGCCAGGCTACGCTCGTCATTTATCTGCAAAAAACTCTTCAATACCTAATAGTAAGTTTTCGCATTTCGTAACTCTGTTTTCAATATCGTCATATATTTTCCTGGTGAATTACCTCAACTGAAAATATCTGATATTCCCAACATTAATAATGTTGAAGTATTGGAATACATCTACCACTGATAACTGATAAACCGATATCCCCAACATTAATATGCAAAAGCCAATATCGAATTGTGATAAGTGAAAAATTGAGGACGCTTTATGGTCGTTACAGTGTTATTTCGTCTTACGCCACACTTGGGCGCCGTGGGGAGGGAGCAAAAGGATGCACTTAGATACACTCACTGTCGAGAAATAAACTAAACATTGTATTTTTTTATGACATCACTCCACATACCTAAAGTTTACTGCTGAACATGCCCCTCCTAAGGACTTCCAGACGAACCTGTCAAAAGTGGCATGCCTCCAACGTGTTCCTTCTACATTTTTAATCAAGTCGTCTGTCCACCTTACAGGTAGACAGACGTCCAACGCTGCGCTTGCTTGCTGGTACGTGGGCTCCATTCGCAAACATTTTTTGTACCATTTGCCCACTGCTACTATTTATATATATACCATTTTTTATAAATGTAGGGGTAATTACTAGGCATTGTGAGACTTTTCCAACAGTGTCTTATGGGTCAGGCTGTCTGCATAATACTATCAATTCTAAAGAATGAAGGTAAGAAAAACAATCATCCACCATTATCGTCAAAGATATCCATTTATTACCTCCCTAATCCTTGCTTGATAAACCTAAAAAGAAAGGTAAAAGAAAACAACTCCATCATGCCGGCAATGGTATCCTTTTTATTTGCTTCTCGATTTGTTTCATAGTTTTATGTCTAGTATTAGGTACTATAAATAAGGTGTATACAGCACCATACAAGTTTACGCTAGCAAATATATAGAACATAGTGTAAACTCCGACGTAATCTTCGATGTATTGTAAGGTGTGTATGTGGAGTAACTTGATTGCTTGAGAGTACGTGAAGATAATGCCTAAAAGCGTAGCTTGGATCTGAAACAAATAAAATTTATTGATTTTGACTACGTAGTTGTATGATACGACTATCCTGCTGGCAGAATTGGATTCCGATTCGGAAAATGGTTTTCGTTGTATCAGCCCGAGGTCTAGAATTGTTGAAAATGCCAAAATTACCATATTAATGCGACCGACCTTGAAAAGAAAAAATACCCTTGAAAAGTATAAATTGCAATGATTATCTATACCTACATATACACTTACACCCTTTATACCCGAAGGGGTAGGCAGAGGTGCAACCAGTGCATCCACTTTTCGCCGTGCGTATTCCGTCCCATGATGTGATAGGAGGCTATCCTATCGCCATATCGGGCACAAATTCCAGGCTCCGGGCTGATACTGAGTAGAACAACCCAATATCACTGCCCAACTCGGGGATCGAACCCGAGTCCTCAGCATTGCAGTGGTACCGTAATACAACTACGCCACCGAGGCAGTCATGATTATCTATGTATTATTTAATTGTCTCGACAGTCTGTTTCTCTGGCTTTCGCCGGTTACAACTTTCAGTAGTACTAAAGGCGGCCCGTGTAGTGTCTTATTGATAGTTGGTTTTAGACTAAATTTAGTTTTAAAGCGTTGTACAGACGTTCACAGTAGGGTAGTTTCCTATGTTTGCTTTTATAAATTATTTTATATTTTATGTAACAGAAAATAATACGAAAAAGAATTCTGTGAAATCAGCATCAAAATTAATTAGTTATTCATATTTGAAATATTGTTGTGAGCAAAAGTGGCGACGTGGAGATATCACGCTATCTCTTTCGCACGCATGCAGCGTTATGGCCGGCGACTGGCGTCGACGTCACAGTGTAATATTACTGTTATTTGACAACTTCCACCAAATTTCAAAGCTTTATAACTTACTAATTAATGCCCCAATTTTGAAAATTATTTTTCCTTTAGATTTTGGATGGCATGCCTACATTTTTGATAAATGTATTAAAAAAAATGTAGTCAACTAGCCTATTAGTTTGCTGAGAAACAACACTAATATAAAATTTACTTCAGCTGCTTTGGCAACTATTATTTTTAGAAGTGTAGTGTTTCTCGACAAGCTGACAGCGTCTGCGTAATATTTAAAATCCGATCATGAAAAGAAAAATTAAAATTATCCTAAAGTATTTTTTTATCGAAGCCCAACAAAGTGGCTTCACGTCACCTGATGTTAAGTGAAGTAAAACCTACAGAAAATGTCAACTGGCAAGAACTAAAAACATCTTCAGACAGTCGGCAAAATTATGCCGGCCTGCCTAATTGCAATTAATGCAGTACTTACCTCAAAATTAAAAATTTCTACAGTGATAATAAAAGGCAGGGCCCATGACACTCCATATCCGAACACAAGGACGGCCAGGGAAGCGACTGGCAACCATCGCAGTGAGTAGACTGTCAGGTCGGCCTGCGTGTACACTGCTATCACTCCTGATGATAGTGCCATCAGCACGTAGCCCAGGGTTAGGAGATACTGAAAGCAAATTATTTTATTTTATATGGCCATTTTCGTGAGCTGCTCTTCATGTATGTCTTATTCTTGAATTAATCTTCTTTGACAGACGACTTGATAAAGGTCGCAGGAAAACGCTGGATGCAGGCCGCTTTTGACAGGTCCGTCTGTAAATCTTTAGGAGCGGCATATGTTCATCGGACTTCATGTGGCCGATGACGATGATGATGAACAGTAGCTCATCCAGTAGGATGTCTATACATATATTGTAGTCTTTTCACTCAAGCGTTGATAAATATATAAATATAAGTAAATAAACAAAACTACACACCTTCCTATCAATAATAGTCGAGGAGACCATGGCAAAGAGACTGCCAGCGAACATAGCAGACAGCACCAAGATGTTCTCAGGGTCTGAATCTACCAGTCTCAGCTGGAGTAAACTCTTCTTCTGATCCAGGAACACCACGTTTCCACACAATACCATAGTGGTGTGTAGGACCAGTGACATCTTCAAACTGTCCCACCAAATTTTATTTCTATCTGAAAATAGAAAGTTCATTGTGAGTGTTCCGCGTGAAAGACTTATGTTGTCTGGGATTTGTCCCGATATGGCGATAGACTCGCCCCCTATCACATCATGGGACGGAATACGCACGGCGAAAAGTGGGTGCCCTAGTTGCGTCTCTGCCTACCCCTTCGGAGATAAAGGGCGTGAGTGTGTGTGTGGGAATACTTTGTGTATGGTGGTCGCTACCCAGGTGAATACAAAGTATTAATACTTCCACCAGCAGATGTTTACTATTGACAAACCTCCAATTAATTTATTTTTTTATTTTTTTTATGGCATTGAATGACGAGACGAGCATGCCGTTCGCCTGATGGTAAGCGGTACGACCACCCATAAACAGTAGCAACATCATCCAGCACTTTGAGTTACAAAGTACTGTGTGACATTCCACTGCGCTCGTCATTCTGAGACATAAGATGTTAAGTCTCACTATGTCCTGTAGTTACACTGGCTACAATGTCCTTCAAACCAAAATACAACAGTGCATGCACACTGCTGCTTGGCGGTAGAAATTGACATTGCGGTGGTACCCACCCAGACAGTCTCTTACATATGAGAGACCTACCACCAGTAAACTTTTATAAACTATCAACTATACAATAAGAAGTAAGTACTAAATCTATATGAATGTGGTTTAAGTCTTGAATAAATCACTTCACACCATTTTTATAGTTGCAAACACTATCAACTTTTACGATTTTAATTATCCCTTTTACGTACTGGTCACTAAAAGGCCAACATCAAATTTAATGGAAGTTTACACTGTAAAAGCTATTTTATATCTTTACTTTAAAGTTTTTTTTCCGCCCACACAGAGGCTGATAATACTGAAAATACTTAGCGCCTATTCCACAAGTTGAGTAAATGCCACTCGTCCAATATTTAAAGACGACCAAATATAAAAGTATGTTCAAAAATAGATGGTTATTAAAATATGAGTAATACTTGCATTAGCTGCCTAATAAAAAAGCTGATTGACAATATTATTTGATTTTCTTGCAAATTATGATATAGTCAGGCAGAAAATTCTGATAACTTACTAAGCATTTCTCATAAATTACTATTTCATTGTATAAATCTTTAAACCTATTTATTATTCTATTATAGAGGCATTATCAATAAGACAATTAGTTACAAACGAACAGAAATTGCGCATCTTTTAACGCCTCTATAGTTTGGTCCGAGAGACATTGCTTAAAATGTAAACAAAAGCATAGACCACCATTTTTACTTCTTCTAGGATAGGCCTAGCCTGTAACCATTATTTTATACCTTAGATCTATAAAAAGCTGATAAATAGGCAGTAGTCACAGATAAAATTTTGTATTAAGCTGTCATAATAATTGCCTACCTCGGCGGCGCAGAACGACCAACGCTATACCATCCGGGTTCGAATCCCGCGTCGAGCAAAGAGATATTGGGTATATCTGCTCAATACCAGCTTGGTGTCTGGAATTTACACCCGAATAGGCCACCTATCATATCAGTCACCAGTATTTTGCCAATGCATTTGTTTACACATTTTTCATCCTGTCTCGTAACAGGCTATACAATGGACAGTAACAAAGGACGTACTTACAAAGACTAATCACGGACAATTGCCCACTACTCTTGGCACGCTCGCTTTCAACTTTCAATTCTGCAAGATGGCTTCTTACATTGCCGTTGTCTTCTGGAAGTTCTTTTAGTTTTGCTATTTTCTTTTGAGCCGCCTGAAATGGTAAATGTGTAAATAAAAAGTGACTATGCTTAATGCACTTAATTATTGTCTTAGATGGTAATTTTAGAAACATCTCGATGCAATGGCCTCTTGGCATTGTACCTTGGTACTTAGGAACCGTATGTTTCTAAGTTTGATACCCAGGACGGGCTCAGATTAACTATAAACTAGGCTATTTCGTTTTAATGCATTATAAGCAAATTTAGAATCTATACTTAATATATAAAGCTGAAGAGTTTGTTTGTTTGAACGCGCTAATCTCAAGAACTACTGGACCGATTTTGAAAATTCTTTCACTAATAGGAAGCTACATTACTCCTGAGTGCTATAGGCTACTTTTATCCCGGGAAAATCTTTTAATCCCGAAAAAACTTTTTCACGCGGGCGGAGCCGCGAGCAATACTATTAGTTTTATATACACGGAGCACAAATGGTGAAAAGAGAGTTTACTAATTTCCTCTGTCTACTACTTCGGATATAAAAGACGTAAGTATGTGTGTTAAAATGTGTGTTAAAGCGACGATAGCCAAGTTGGGAATGGAACGGTCTGCCGAGACAATGTCCGCAGGTTCAAAACCCAAGGCACACACCTCTGAATTTTCGAAGTTACGTGTGTATTGTTTATCAATTATCGTTCGCTTTAACGGTGAAGGAAAACATCGTGAGGAAACCTACATACCTGAGAATTCTCCATAAGAATCTCGAGGGTATGTGAAGTCTGCCAACCCGCACTAGGCCAGCGTGGTGGACTAAGGCCTAACCCCTCTCAGTAGTAGAGGAGGCCTGTGCTCAGCAGTGGGCAGTATATAATACAGGGCTGATGATGATGTGTGTTAAAATAAATCTCTATAATTTCGCACACATCCAATGAATGGAATGGCAATAAAACAGCAGTATACAGAACGCTTTATAATAATTTATGCAAGCCTTTATCTTATCTTTACAAATTATTGTTAAGCATTGGATTATTTGTAACAACGGACGCTGGAAAATTATAACCGTAGTAAAGGACATGTCCGCTTTTTGTATGAGTGCTGGGCCTCAAAATCTAACAAGGCTAAAACTTTAGGGATATTAAAAGGGCAAAATATGGCACTTAAATCCATTTCATAAAATTTTTAGACCCCTCCATTCATAACCAACTTTTTTAAGAACGTTCATATTAAGTGTAGTTTTCAAGGCAAACATAATTACATAAATCTCAAAATCGGAGGTCTTTAAAATTAAACGATTTATTGCAAAAGGTTAGTTTTCAGGAGTTGTATCCAAATATATATAAATTGTCTTGTTTAGAATTTCAGGCCCGTTTTTCGACATGTCCTTTCATACACATTATGTGTACCGGCAGCGGTGAATGGAGAGGAATGGACGAGAAGGGACACCAATGACGAATATAATTAATTTGATGTATTAACACACGTTACTATTATCGACGCACGACGGTTTGCGGACTAATTGACTTCAGCGATATTTTATGCGACATTGAGTTTTATACATATTTGGAATCAGCACTGCCTTGGTGGCGTAGTTGTATTGCGGTATGACTGCAATGCTGAGGTCTCGGGTTCGATCCCCGGGTCGGGCAAAGTGATATTGGATTTTTCTATTCAGTATCAGCCCTGAGTCTGGAATTTGTGCCCAATATGGCGATAGGCTCGCCCCCTATCACATCATGGGACGGAATAAAAATGGCGTAAAGTGGGTGCATTAGTTGCGCCTCTGCCTACCCCTTCGGGGATAAAAGGCGTGAGTATGCGTATGCGTATGGAATCAGCACGTTCTGCTACGTTTTTGAACATAGGTAAATTTTTTCGAAAAAGCCAGTTCGCCCGCCAACCGTCGTTATATTATAAAAAAAGGAAACTGAAGAATGTTAGCATTAATCAAGCCTTGAATAACAACAATTTGGATCCTACCATCCGTGTAATCACAATACCAAATCTTTTTGCCAACATTGGACAAGCACTGCTGTAACCGGTTCGATGCACTTATGTTGATGCATTATGAGACTTAACATCTTATAAGGGCGTCGAGCGTTGCGCAATGCCACACAATGGCTTGTAATTCAAAGTTTGAATGGCATTGCTATTGACGTCCAATCGTGTCGATTACAGTTAAACAGTTTGCTTTGATCTTTATTCAATTGAATGAAAATAAAATACAACTACCTAATTGAGTAATCAAGGCAAGTTAGTGTTCCTTGAGACTCGACGAGCTTCACCGATCGGTGTCAAATGCGTGCCACTGCTGACCCTGGCTTACGGGAGTTGCAGTGGCGGGTGTCAAGGGGATAGTATCTAATTGAGTAACCATCTTTCCAAGTCTGTCAAAAGAATTACCTTTTTGCCCTTACATAATCTACAGTATACTCCAAAGAGATTAGTCTCAACTAGTTAACTAGTCGAATTACGTTAGCAATTGAGAGAATCGACGGATGTCGTTTAAACGGTGTTTACGAGACATCCCGTTTACGTTACAGATGTGCGCAATAGAAACATTAGCTTGATTAGACAAACTATCACTAGAGTATCAGCCCGGAGTCTGCAAATGTGCCCGGTAAACGAAAATAGGCCCGCCCTCTATTGCAATCAATGCAATCAGCCCTGCATTATATATTACCCACTGCTGAGCACGGGCCTCCTCTCCTACTGAGAGGGTTCAGGCCTTAGTCCATCTCGCTGGCCTAGTGCGGGTTGGCAGACTTCACATATCCTCGAAATTCTTATAGAGAATTCTTAGGTATGTAGGTTCCCTCACGATGTTTTCCTTCACCGTAAAAGCGAACGATAATTGATAATCAATACACACGTAACTTCGAAAAGTCAGAGGTGTGTGCCTTGGGTTTGAACCTCCGGACATTGTCTCGGCAGACCGTTCCATTCCCAACAAGCCTATCGTCCACCTTTACATGGGACATAACATGGGTAAAAGTGGGTTTTACACCTAAGCCTATCCCTGAAAAAGGGAAAAAAGGCGCGATGCTATGTATGTTTTTAGACGGACTAAACTACCTTTTTGGTGCTTATTGACTGTTTTATGACTTTGTTCTTTGTATATCTGATAGCCAACTGTAGTAACGTTGGAATTGAATTACTCCCTATAGTCTATTGAAATGTTAAATTTTTTTGGGCTTAGCGTGCATTTGTTAAAAGCAATTTTATTTTTTTGACATAATGCGACCACAAATGTACCTTTTAATGGACTACTATGCTTACGCACTGCGAAGGCTGTCATGCCCTAAGCACTAAGAAACAGACTTATAGTTCGGACAAACTAAGCTGGCCGGTATGAGAATTCAAATTTTTCCCGACGCGATAACTCTGTGAGAACGTCTACCCAAAAAATTCAAAACCGTGTCATGTCATACCGGCCAGATTAGTTTGTCCATACTATATTATCATAGCATTGCTCTATACTAAGCTAAGTAAAGAAATCTTTGGGGGAGGCCTATGTTCAGCAGTGGACGTCATGTGGCTGATGATGATAATGATGATGAAGCTATGTAACGTTTGAATTCGGGCATGATAATCGCTAAAGTTACTGTTGTTAAAGCAATTGTTTAATTTGTATTTTATGCAACAAATTAACAGTGTCTTCACGACGCCTATAATTTTGTAATGAACATATTTATAGACCAATTATCAATTATAAAACATAGCATCACAGTTTACAAAATAAAATTAACTATAATTTTATTTTTTGTTTTTTTTTATTATTTTTTTTATAATGGCATTTGTGTTCACATTTTGCCAATGTCAAGTTTGGTTTGTATATTTTATTATCTGTAGTATGTCGAAGTAAAGCAGTGGCTATCTTACCAAGACTTTATCGAGGAGTATTGGCAGCAACAAAAAAAACACTTGATTAGCACAATTATTTCAATTCATTTCATTTGAGCTCTATAATAGAACTATATTGGATAATATACCACCATAATTATGCAATATAACACTAAATATCACCGAAATAATGAATTAAAACAAGAGCACCTCATGACACTTCCAAGTTCCCGCCAAAACTCGATATCTTAACTATAATTGAAAATAACCAAAGTAGATTATGAAACCAAAATTATTGCTTAAAATTACTTCTTTGTAGTAGCGTCCAGATGTTTATAATTAATGTTAAACCGAAAGATGTTAACCGAAGCGTGAAAACCGACGGAAATACCGAAAGGAAACTGGGCAACATCTTGTTAGGGAAACTTTGTAAGTTCATTCATAGCATGAACCGATTACTGCTTCTAAATTTAAACTGAACACGCAGATAAATTAATGAATAAGTGGCATAATTTTAAAATGTAATGTTTTTTTTTTTATATGATGGAGATTTACGGCAGTACGTAGATATTTTTTTTTGGATTTCATTTAAAAAAATATCAGTGTATTTAGTGTTTCGGCCTTTATAAACATTAAAATAAAGTCTACAGACGCACTCACAGTCACCAGGGTGGTGAAAAAATAACTAATTTATTTTCCAAAAGCCGGTGCCCAACAATGAGACAAAATAATACTATTATCAATTATACATTAAAAGACAGTCGCTTACCTCAAATTCCCCCTTCATCACCAAATATCTTGGGGACTCCACTACCGCCAGCATGCACATCACTTGACACATCACCAATGCTGCAATCAAGTACCTCCTCTCTTCAGGATTCAACACCAATTTCATCATATACCCCGCTGTCAACATTGCCATGATTATGGTGATGGAAAACCCTCGGAGTTTTTCCGATGAAATCTCTCGTATGTAGGTCGGAAGGATGGTGAAGATTGCTCCTGATGATAAGCCAGCGAAACCGTGAAGGATCAAACAGCTGGTCTCGTTGATAAGGAATAAAGGGATTAGGGATGTCTGGGGAGAAATTGTATAAATTAATTCTTGAGAGTATTTTAAGTTACGCTAGAGTCTAATGACTTTAATTATCGCATTAATAGAGACGAAGCGAATATGTCTGTTTTTTTTTATCGTTGGCAAAGGCAGACAAACTAACGGCCCACCTCATGGTAAGTGGTCATCGTCGCCCATAGACGTCGGCAATGCCAGGGGCTAAGCCAAGCCACTACATACCGTAAAAAATCTTTTTAAAACCTCATATGGAAAAGGAAAAGAAGAATTTAATAATAATAGTCATTATTTTGACAACTGAAACATTATTTCGGTATAAAGCCTTCCTATCTTAATTTCGATAATCGGCTTTCTGAATTCACTTTAAAGTAAGTATCTATGGTAAAGTTCATAAGAAATCTTCAAATCACAATACACAAACAACAACAAGAAACTGTATAAAAGTACAACTACAAGAATATTCTCAACTCACCCCCTGAACAAAACTGACGATAAACACTCCGCATTGCCTTCCAAATCTATTGATAACGTAGCAGCAAAATGGGGCGGAGATACCAGCGACCAGCACCAGAATCGTGGTGCTCCAAGGGACATCATCGGAATTGATGAAGTGGCCCGTGTGAGCTGATGCAGTAAGGATCGTGGTCTCCACTCCAAGCGTGAAGAAAGGAAGACTTGCTGTTAAAGAAAAAATAAGTTAGGTTTTGGATTTAGGCATTGCTCATTTTGGCAATAGAAAAGTTTGGAACAATGGCCTAGTTATAAGCAACGGAACCAATTATAAAAGCCCACTTTATTTTAAAATCTTAAATTGCACCATATTATAAATTTTTATAATAAAACAAGAAAAAAACGTAGTACGTTTTTGGATTACAAAACATAAAACATTGATGGTCGGCCATGTTAGGAACCGGACTTTCTTCGGTCACACTACTATATAATAGCTTAGTAATGTGAAGTTGTGTTTCAAGACAAAACATACCTTTGACCAAAAACATTACTTTTATGTACTGTTTTTTCTAACAATTGTTCACTTTATCAACTATTGTATCTTGTGTGTACAGTCAGCAGCATAAATATCTGTACAAAATCAAAATTTCAAATCGCCTATATACGCGTTAAGTTAAACTGAAACATTTTTTTCTTCGTTTGAAGTAAAGTAAATCTCTTGTATTTTATTTTTGTGAAAAGAAAAACAAGATTAGTAAGAAAACAAAAGTGTGTAGGCAATTTGAAGTTTTGAATTTGTTCATCTACTTATGCTGCTGACTGTACTCATTTCGTGTAAGAATAAAGTAATAATACGCTGACCAGCTACATCACTGATTATGATAAATTTCATTTCACTTAAGAAAATAACATAATTTGGAAATTGACCAAAACCAGATGGCAGTAGGTACATAAAGCATAAGGAACATTAAATTAAGATAAAATATGGTTATTTACTTAATAAAACAAAATTAAAGACTACTTATTTACGTAAAGATTCCCTCAGCATACTCTTACACCCCAGCTATAATATCATTGTTAAGAAAGTAGATTTCATACACTGTATCCAATTTCAAATATGCTAAACAAACGTAGACAAAGGCTTTGAGGTCAAACCACTCCGACCTTCAATTGAACGTCCGGAGCCCAATTCGATCCAATAGACTCCACTTAACCTATTACTTCGAAGATTACTAGTGAGAATCGAACAAACGCCTCCCATTCACAACTATTGATTTCACATGCATTTTTGTGCTTGTTTTAAAGTATCCACTTTTTGTATGGGTGCTGGGCCTCAAAATCTAACCAGGCTCAAACTTTATAGATATCAAATGGGCAAAAATATGGATCTTGAATCCATTAAAAAAATATTGATGACTAACTTTTTTAAAAACGTTCAACTTAAGTGTAGTTTTTAAGCAAAATAAAATTACACAATTCTCAAATTCAGAGGTCGTTAAAATTAAATGATTTATTGTAATAGGCTAGTTATTCAGAGTTAAAAACTCAAACATACTATCTTCATTAGAATTTTGGGCCCGATTTTAGACATGTTCTTTATTAAGACTGCTGTTAACTTAACGATAGTTCTTTAATAAGCTGGTAACTTAACGATAGCTAAGTATTATGAATTACCGTCTGAACAAATTTGGATGTAATAACTAGACATAGACTATGTCCTGGACATCGTTTAGGCTTCTTTTTATCCCGGAAAAAATACAGTGGAATTTTTATACCAGGGAAGATCTTTTTTTTTATTTCTGTATGGGCTCACGTTTGTCCGCTATCCGCCTGATGCTAAGCGATGATGCGACCTAAGGTGAAGCACGCTTGCCCAGAAGAAACCGATTCACTCGCGATTTGAAAGTCCCAAATTGTATCTATGCGGCTTGACGACTGCAGGGGCCTGGGAGGGGAGTGGAGGAGGAATATGGAAGGGAAGGTGGGGGGAAGGGAGGAAGGTTCCCTGGATGGGCGGAAAGAGAGGGTGCCAGGAAATATTCGCGGGCCGTTTTAGGCCTCAATGTGTTTTACAACCAAGAGGTATACACACTGTGTGCCTCGGCCCGCGACTAATGTCTTCCCGCGCATGGGCGTGCATTGCGTGTGAAGACTCAGCACACAAGAATTGCCACGGGGGGCCGCCAGCTATGTTAGGTGCGTGTAATACGGGGCGGGCCTTTTGCCATATCGGGCACAAGTTCCAGACTTGATGTTTATACTCAGCAAAAACACCCAATATCACTTTGCCCGACCCGGGACTCGTACTCGAGACCGCAGCGCGATAGTAGTACCACGCCATTTATGCAGTGACACCGAGGTAAATATTATATGACAATTTTACGCACTATTTACTTAACAAATTAGCACACTAAATTATTACATGTATTTGTTGAACTTTAACCAACATCCTAGAACAAAGATCTGTACGTACCTACTATATTATTTAGAGAATGTTTTAGATACCAAGATTTGGTGCAACTGAAATGGTTGCAGATCCACCGCAGTCCATTAGTACGCATTCCGAATCCGGAGTTCTAGATCAGGATTAAGTTCTTAATACTTTGCCTAGAAGGTCTTTCCCCTAGATATTTACTAGGTCGTATTTTCTGTTTTCAGCCAAATTGAGTGCATTTGCTGTGTCGATTATAATCGTACTCAACATAAAAACGAAATATATTATCCAACCCGAGATTCGAAGCCAGGACATTAGAACAGCAGTCTTACTCCAGTAACCATTGAATTTAAACTGGCAAAATAAACTATGAAATATAAAACGTCTGATTCACTGCTGATGAGGCAACTGTTCTTTGTTAGAGATAACTAATCCCCGACGTTCTCAGAATAAACAGAATTTGAATCCTACAGAATCATGTTTTTAAACGTGGTGAAATCTTTGTACGAATCTTATGATAATCTATAGATATGATAAAGCTGTAGAACCCGGTGTGACTGTATATTAAAAAAAAGTAATACAAAAGTAAGAAAAGAAGAGCAATAGTACACAAATCAGGGATTTTTAGAATCCTTTTATGTCTGTTTGTTTGTAAGCGCTTATCTCCCAAACTATTGAATAGATTTTCACGCAGTTTTTATAGGTGGACAGAGTTTAATTGGGAAAATATAAGCTTGTATAATAAAAATTGGATATCAAATTTTGCTATAAATTCGATGTTGGGATGATTGTTAGAAGTAAACGCCGAAAACGCTGAGTGAATTTTGATAAAATTTAGCCCACTGATAGAACATAATATCCTGCGTAAAAATAGGCTACTTTGTGCAAAAATTACACAGTAGGATTTTTGTTGAAGATTTTTCAGAACGTAATGTTATAGCTTTATTAAATTTTGTAAATAATATAGTTATAATACCAGCCCTGTATTATATAATGTCTAACTGCTGAGCACGGCCCTCCTCTACTATTAAGAGGGTTTAAGCTTTAGTCTACTACGCTGGTCTTATTCGGGTTGAATTCTGCATAAATAATATCAGTCAAGAATCGAAAAATTATAGTAATACCTACTTGCTGTGCCCAGAACTTCCTTTGCTTGGACTAACATCTATCTAAGCCTGAAAAGTTTTAAAGTAAATTGCAAATATATTAAAATGACAATAAATTTTCCGATATCCGTTGTTAAAGAAACAATGATTATATCCTGCTTTCAATTTCACTCTGTCCACCAAAATCTACATGAAAATACGTTCAGTAGTTTCGGAGATATGAAACAAACGAATAGATAAGCAGACAGACAAAAAATAATTCTATAAATCGCTGATTTGTGTTGTTACCTTTCTTGAGTGATCGGTTTTTTTATTTATTGTTTTTATTTCAAAGTACAGATACACCAGGTTCTGCTGTTTTATTACCTATATGTATAAATAGATTGTAAAGATATTAGAAGTTCCACGCCAATCGTCAAAACTCTGATATAATAAATTAACGTTTCTGTCCACTGTGGAGACACTACTTAATAAAGATTTTACTGGTGGTAGGTCTCTCATATTTTTTTTTTTTTGCTTTGAATGACGAGACGAGCATGCCGTTCGCCTGATGGTAAGCGATACGATCACCCATAAACAGTACCAACACCATCCAGCACCTTGACTGACAAAATACTGAGTGGTATTCCACTGCGCTCGTCATCCTGAGACATAAGATGTTAAGTCTCATTATGTCCAGTAGTTATACTGGCTACAATATCCTTCAAACCGAAACACAACAGTGCATGCACACTGTTGCTTGGCCAGACGGCCTCTTACATAATGAGAGACCTACCACCAGTATATGTAAGAGTCCGTCTGGGTGGGTACCACCGCAATGTCCATTTCTACCGCCAAGCAGCAGTGTGCATACACTGTTGTGTTTCGGTTTGAAGGACATTGTAGCCAGTGTAACTACTGGACATAATGAGACTTAACATCTTATGTCTCCGGATGACGAGCGTATAGGAATGCCAAACAGTACTTTGAACTCAAGGTGCTGGATGGTGTTGCTACTGTTTATGGGTGGTCGTATTGCTTACCATCAGACGAACGGCATGCTCGTCTCGTCATTCAATGCAATAAAAAAAAGTCCGTCTGGAAATCTTTAGGGAAGACCCATGTTTAGCAGTGGACGCCATGTGGCTGATGATGATCATGATTAATATAATTGTTGTTAAGACTGAAGAGTTCTTCAACCTGTCATTTTATTATCTTAGTACTTGTATTATTCAAGTATCGGTATTTATTAATAAATTTGTAGCACCTCCATACGATTTAGAAAAGAAATATAATCGCACCTTTAGGACGAAAACGACACAATTCAATAGAATCGAAAATTCACCTATCGTCATAAAATTACTTAAAACGGAATTTTCAATACAACAATAGTTCAAAAACTGCCATATTCAAGCGGGAAAGGGACAAAACTGTTATATCGGAACCTTTTTTAATATATTTTCATAAAAAAGGGACCAGTTTTAAGTCATTTTATGACGATAATCCAATTTTTTATTTTATTGAATTGTGTCGTTTTCGTCCTAAAGGTGCGAATATAATGCAATGAAAAAATATTCAAAAATTTCTTTACTTACACCATTAATCGCGACGATTTTACGGTATTTTTTCTTCTTTTACCTACCTAGCTCCTACTTTAAAATAGGGGCAGTGCAACACACATTTTTATAGCTTTACTGAAACAATTTGGCTTAGTTTTATGTCTGAACTATATGCCTGGTGCAATCCCTTCGAAGATCAAGTCCTATGAAAATCGTGTTAAAATAACCCTGTCAAACTTTTGTCCACCCTGGGGATCGAAATCTGGACCTCCAAGTCTACAGTCCATACACTACAACAAGATATTAAGCACTTACAATTATTATCACATATTTTATAAATCCATTTTTTTCATTTGTAATAAATTCAAACATCTTTTAGAATATATTTCTTTATGGATTATTCGGTTATTTCTGGGATAAGTGTTGTTGTTAAGTGCAAGATGTGTGTATATTCCAAGTTGTGAACCAAATAAAAAAAAAAAAAAAAAAAAAAAAAAAAAAAATAAGACTTCCACTATGAAATTTTTGAGATGAAACATTATTATTCATTTGCGCGCCAAATATCACTAAGTAATCTGTTTATTTTTAAAAATGTCGCCACATCTTCCTAAACTTTCGTAGTTTATTATTAGGAATAATAAACCGTTCTAAATGGAACACATTTGAATTTGAAATTATTAGTATTACGTTATTATATTCTATTTTCAAACACATATTCAAATTGATCCTTACTACATCACTTTAAGGCTTATTTTTAACTCACCAACGAAAGCGACAACCAATTCCCTCCAAAGAGTTCCCTTATCCTCCTTCACTCCTTCACTTCCACCAGATATAGTGTACACCATATTAAATCACAATCGTCTGGCACCTTCCACTTTTATGATACTTTTACATTCAACTAACATTTATATACCGTCTTATCTATGACTGGATAGATTTTCCACCTTCATATGATTTTCAACTTTAATTATTGTTATTACAGTTGGTATTAAGTTTATCTTTTGTTTTACAACGTTTGTTGAGGCAGTAGTGTTAGCAATGCGTGATGTATCATCTAGATGATTGTACGAATGAGCTGTGGAGCGTTTGCGTTCTGGTCAAATAAGTGCCTTTGACTTAGTGAGGATGCCGTTCAGATGAACTGAGGAAATTGGTATTTTGTTAATCATCATTAGGCCGGCGTAGTGGACTCTAGGCCAGCGTGGTGGACTAAAGCCTTACCCCTCTCAGTATAGCGGAACTTGCCCTCTCTCCAACACCCCTTATTGTAAAACACATCCAAATTGTAGAGAAAGTAAATCAACAATTAGTTAATAATTGGAAAAAAACGAAAACCCTCTCAGTAGTAGAGGAGGCTCGTGCTCAGCAGTGGGCAGTATATAATACAGGTCTGATTGCATTGCAGTCGTCGTTAGTTATTATATAACAGACTTGAGTGACTCTAGCTTTTGGCTTTGTAAAGCAGCAAATTCTGAAAGGTATTTCCATTTTATAATAACTTCAAACAAGTACCTATACAGTGCGTAGGAATAAAAAATACTGCGAAGTTTATCAAGATGTAATAATTTTTTTTTTTATGATATAGGGGCAAACGAGCATACGGTTCACCTGATGGTAAGTAATCACCGCCGCCCATGAGCATCTGCAATACCAGGGGGCACACAGATACGTTGCCGGCCTTATAGGTGGGAATACGCTCTTTTTTTGAAGGTCGCCAGGTCGTATCTGTCCGGAAATGCTGCTGGCGGCAATTGGTTATAGGATTTGGATTCATAATAGGTTGTGAATGCAGTTACATTAGAGCTGATAGAAGATAGAAATCTAAATATATCTTTTACCTGCCTGAATTACCATTCTAATTTAGGCACAGCGTTTCATATCTATAGACCAACTTTTGCCCGCGGCTTCACCCGCCTGAAAGAGTTTTTCCTGGATAAAAGAACCGCTATACATTTTCCCGGGACAAAAAGTAGTTTAAGACCTTCCCAAGGTCTCGAACTATCTCCATACCAAATTTCAACAAAATCACAATTTCATCAACATTTTTGAGCTTATCGCGTATAAATTTGCCACCTCTTTTTACCCCCTTAGGGGTTGATTTTCGCAAAATCCCATCTCACTGAGCACTTATGTCCTAAAAGGAACCCCCATGCAAAATTTGAAGTAGATTGAACCAAGGAATCACTTTATCCCATACAAACTTTGCCCCCCTTTTTCAGCCCCTTAGGGGTAGAATTTCGGAAAATCCTTTCTTATCGAATGCCTACGTCATACAAAGAACACACTCTCCAAGTTTCAGGTCTCTACAGACAGCGGATTAGACTGTGCGTTGATCCGTCAGTCAGTCATTCAAGACAAAGTATTTTATAATATGTATAGATACTAACACGGCTTCGCGGATGCCAGCGCCTTTTACTTAAAGAATCAGACTAAAAAGATCCATTATTTCCCATGGGAGCAAATTACCGGGATAAAATGTAGCCTATGTGTTAATCCAGGACATGAACTACCCGTGTGCCAAATTTCATCGAAATCCGTAAAGTTGTTTCTGCGTTGATTTCTATCAAACAAATAAACATACAAACATTCGCATTAATAATATTATTAAGATTGCAGAAATTATTTGCCTTTATGACAACATACCTCTTGTCTCGCTTTTTTGAGTTCCTATCCCATGTAAAGAACTATACCTACACATGAAATTGAACCGTTTACCCTTGTGCGTAAAGTTTCTATTCGAAACGACATCTCTTACCGAATCAACTAAATTAAAAACAAAATTTACATGTATTACTGAACTAGCTTTTGCCCGCGGCTCCACCCGCGTAAATGAGTTTTCCCGGGATAAAAGTCCCGCTTTATATTTTCCCGGGATAAAAAGAAGCTTATGTGTTAATGCAGGGCATAATCTACCCGTGTGCCAAATTTCATCAAAATCCGTTCAGTAGTTTTTGCGTGAAAGAGTAACAAACATCCATACATCCATACTTACCAACTTTCGCGTTTATAATATTATAGTAGGTTTATAGTAGGATTCTTACTTTCGCTTTTGTCGTTCAAAAGGTCTAGACAGATTCCAGAAGAATTTGTGCTGCGTTTAATATTTGGAGTATTTTTAAGTCTAGTATAAATAAGTGGATTAATTTTTATTACTGATATCACATACCGAGCCTTCAGAAATACAATATTTTATTCGGAAATATGTGCTCGATTTGACGATACACTCGTCTCCTATCATATCACAGATATTATAAGCTCGGCATGATGCGAGTACATTAGATGTGCTTCTTTCTAACCCTTCAGCGATGAAAACGAGAGATATTTTTTAAAAAGTGAGAATTAAAAAACCTTAAAACCGTGTAAAATAATCGACATGATATTTTGAATATGCAAAAAAACTAGTTCATTGAAGCCATTCCACTGCTCCCAATTATTACGTAGTTATGTTTTACTGTCTTATTAGTGGACTAGTTACTGTTCTAGTAACTGTCTCGTTCGAACATCTGCGCCATACAATCAGACCAGCTATAAATCGAGTTACTTGATTCCCGACCGCTTTTTCTCGCGCACGATGCTGCGGCGACATATTTCATGTCTTTGTGGTATTCAAAATATTGTATTAATATTTTCTGATTTATGAGCGTATTTTTGGGAGATCGTAATTCCTAGGATTTTACGTAATTGGATCTATTCTTTTGAAAGCAAGATCTTTTTATGTGATAGTCACTATTTTATACGGGTACGACAAAGTGACCCCACTGCACCTGGTGGTAAGTGGAGTACCTACTCCATCTATCTGGACCTCCAGATAGTTTTGACTAACGAGAGATGATTACTCCTTGTCAGTCGACATAATTATGCCTGTTTGAACTGAATATACACAGGCTGATCCCGAAACGCGACAGACTTTCGTGGGACATTATGGAGACCTCAGGTCACTATATTGATAAAAGCCGGCTTCTCTGGGTTAGAACCACTAGTAGAGGCCTTGAACATGAGGATCTAGGCGATAATAATTTTTGAAGCCTTTTTACCCGATTATCAAAAGAGGTTTATGTTTTTTCTTGGTGTTCCAGGCCGACCCAAAGCTATCGCTACCACCACCGAATACCACTGTCTCATCGAAAACTAAACTGTGAATAAGATTTATATCTTATTTTCCTATCTTAGGTCCCATGTAATGGAGGGCTAGCCTATTGCCATTTATCAGGCACTTTCCAGACTCCGGATTACTGAGTAGAAAACCCCAATATCACTCTGCCCACCCGGGTTTCGAACCCGAGACTTCAGTGCGATAGACGTATCATGCACGCAGTACAACTACGCCATCGAAGCAATACATTCATTGTAATTGGAGTTAGGGTGTTCACTGTTCGTTTCCTGATGAGCGAACAACGTATACATGATGTAACTACTGGTCATAATGAGACGTAACATCTTATGACGATGACGAGCGCAGTAGAATGGCACACAGTACTTTGTAACTCAAGGTGCTGGATGGTGTTGCTACTGTTTATGGGCGGTCGTATCGCTTACCATCAGGCGGGAGAACGGCATGCTCGTCTCGTCATCCTATGCAATAAAAAAAAAGATGTCTCGTCATAGTGGCTCACGTAAATGTCGTGTTCCGAGATTTGCTTGGTTTCGTATACGGAATAGGCCGCCACTGTGTTTACTGTCGAGAAATAATCATCTCTGTTCAACCAATGCTTTATTTGGACATTACTCCACTAATATAGAAATAATAAATTCACTTTATCGTTTAAAAATAACTAACCTAACTTTTGGACTGGCCTACAATTAAAACTTCGTAACAACACCATCTATCGGCAAACTGTACGAAACTAGTTTATAAAACGATACGAAACCGCATACCATCCAAACTTTTTCAATTAACACACGACATCTGTGCGACAAAGAACTTTGCTTTAAACAGCCAAGTTTTGTCTTTACCGACGTATTAACTTTGCTTCATATTAAGTTACGTTCTTTGACAGTGTGTTTGCTATTTGGGGTATTAGATTTTGTAAGCGAATTTAGGAGCTTTTTCCTAGGTTTCTTTTTAGTAGTAGTATGCATCATGGCGCTTCTGACAGCTCCGTCTGGATATCTTTAGGGGAGACCTATGTTCAGCAGTGAATTGCACGTGGCTGATGATGATGATGCACCATAAATTACATAGCACTGTTTGACTACACGGCACTCGTCAGCTCATTCATTTCTTTATAACACCAAATTTCAAATCAATCGGACCATTGCAAGTAGAAAAAGACCTGATGATCATCAAACACGTGAACAAATCTCCATACATTATAGTTAAAACCATCTCGATCACATCAGCTTTCAAACAAAAAAAACGCTTCAATATTAGTCGATTCGTTTGTGAGCTACGATGCCACAAAAAGACACCAAAAATAAAAATAATTAAAATAGCGTAAAAATCATCAAGTTATACTATAAATAACCCTTGAAATCGAATGGAAGGGCTAAATGTCAAAAAACGAAAAAGAGGCGCAATACTATCCAGTGACGTCATCAGTAATTCGAAGCGCGCGAAAGAAAGAGGTAGCGCGCTGTCACCATTCTCCACGCGAATTTGAATTACTGCCTCATTTTTAAACAAATTTCACAGTAGGGCTTCTTTTTAGTATTATTGGGTATTACTTACGCATAGAATAATAATTATCAATATCGAAAAAAAATAAGTATCCCAACTAAAAAGAAAAAGATCGTCTGTAGAGACCAAAAATATCTTGTCTTCAGTTAGGTACTTGTATGGTTCTATTCTTCTAATTTCGAGGGTATCTTACAAGTAGCGCCTTTCAGTTCAAAATGACGTAGCTGTTTTAAAAATAACACTTTATTTTGTTAAGGAAATATGGAGCAACTGTATATATATTTTAAGCATGGGCTTAAGTCCTTATCATTGTCTCACCATGTGTCAACTCACGTAGCAGTAGAATCTTGAGTAATAACACAAACACTTATTCGATGAAAGATTACACGAGACGTGATCTCCTAAATGGGAGAGATATGAAAATTATCAATTAAAAATTATTGTTTGATATGGGGTTCGCTATATTTGTATTTTTAGGGTTCCGTGCCTCAAAAGGAAAAAAATTACCCTTTTAGGATCACTTTTTGTCCGTCCGTCTGTCAGTCTGTCTGTCTGGCTGTCGGTCAGTCTGTCTGACTGTCTATCAAGACCGCTTTTCTCAGGAACTCGTAAAGATACCCTGTTTAAATTTATATCAAATACTCGGATTTACAGTCGCTTTCAGCTGTGAAAAAAATAAACTTGTAAATCTACGCGATCAAAAGATATGACCGTTTATGTCGCATACCTTCGCATATTTTGCGATTTCGCAGGGGAATTAAAACCTATAGGGTACTTCGTCATGAAATTTGGCAACAGGCAAGGTCTTACAGCACATGTAAAGGAAAAAGCGTGGAAACCGTAAATATGTACTTCATAAACAAAAAAAAGCGAATTTACAAACTTTACATTGATTTTATTAATAAATTTTGGCGAACTATTGAATTTATATTAATATACTGAGATACCTTACCTACAAGTTTGTAGTTTGTCGGAACCCTCGGTACGCGAATCCAACTTTCACTTGTCCTTTTTTTACTCTTATCTAAACATTTTTTCATCTATTTGATTTCTAGGCTTGCTTCTTAAGACATAGTCTTCAAAAAAAGTTATCTTTCTAAATCTTTGAAAATATTTCTCCTTTTTTTATTTTTGGGCTTAGAAGAGTAACCGAATACCATAATAATGTTTCGTTCTCTCTTTGAATTTATTTTATATTGTATGTATTAAAATGATTCGGCAGTATCTCCACGTTGCAATTCGTAACTTAGTTCAATTTGAACCAAACAAAGTTTTGCTAACGAAGCGGTTGCGAAATATCTGATTAAGGCGTTAGGACAAGCTACGAAATAGTTCCCAACTTATTGTTCTGTTTAAGTTATTGTTAAGTGTGTGGGAAGATGCGTAGCGTAGGGTTGCCAACATTGTGCCCTGTGGTCCGTGGGCATCTAGAAAATTCCGCTACGGCATCCTCTACTGTCGTAAGAGGCGACTAAATGGTGTTTGAGAGAGGGCGAGCAGTGCGGGACTGCTACTCCAATTTATACGACTCCGAGGTTGACGACATTGCAGGTGGTCGGTCTCGTGCAGTCATAGATGCCAGAGGCGTGCTTTACAGATTGGGGGCTTCTTGGCCCCAACATTTAGAGAGGGGCCGTAATGCGGCATCGCGCAAGAGCAGCTCCGTGCAGCTATCTTCGTGCAACAAGATACCCCGAGGCAGTCCCGTATGCGCCGAAGAAGGCCACCGCATGTTTTGGTTGGTATGCCGGTGTAGGGTGTACATAGTGTTAGGGACTCGGTTCAATGCTCGCTCGTATGATGCTATACTCCCGAGTGTCGACACTGGGACGTAAGATCGGTGAAACTAACATAACCATTCCACTCACCCCACATTGGTGGTAGCGATAACACGTTTCTCCACGCAGTAATAAAAAAAAACAAAAGAGTTTGCCAACATTTTGTACGATTAATATTTTTATCGAAATATAGATAAATAAACAGTGTTTAATTATTTAAACTTAAAAACATATTGGCATTTCTGAAGTTTCTCTTTCACAGAGAGATTTTTTCACACAAATTAACCATTGTTATAATTAAAATTAAATCGTAAGCCGCTATACAAATTAAATCAAATTTAAAATATACGAGAAAATATTTAATTTAATTTTGGCGAACTATTGAACTTATATACTTACCTACAAGTTTGTACGGAACCATCGGTACGCGAGGCTAACTCGCACTTGTCAGGTTTTTTTTAAGTACCTAAACATAATTAATAAGCGAAATAAAGTATACTTAATACTGTTTTTAACAGTATGGTTGGCAACCCTAGTAGGTTGACATTTATAGAGCCTTATTGCAATATAATCTTACTTTTCAATCATAACGTATAACCAAAAACATTAAACAGTATAGTTATAGACCGGACATCAGGTCAAATTTTTTGCCTAAAAGTTTATTACCCATTGGTCGCTGTGTTATCTAACACGTCCATGTGACAAAATGTCTTGGATGCTTATATTTTGTAAAGCAAACAATATTTTGGAAGAAAATATACCAATTTGCACATTACGGTCATGTCGAAGTGTGTTTTAATGCATTTTACATAGGTTTGGTGGTAGGTCTCATATGTAAGAATCCGTCTGGGTGGGTACCACCGCATTGTCTATTTTTAGCGCCAAGTAGCAGTGTGCATGCACTGTTGTGTTTCGGTTTGAAGGACATTGTAGCCAGTGCAACTACTGGACATAATGAGACTTAACATCTTATGTCTCAGGATGACGAGCGCAGTGGAATGCCACACAGTGCTTTGTAGCTCAAGGTGCTGGATGGTGTTTCTGCTGTTTATGGGTGGTCATATCACTTACCATCGGGCGAACGGCATGCTCGGCTCGTCATTCAATACCATAAAAAAAAATACGTGTGGCACTCGGAGATTGCCGCGGTAAAGCTATTGCATAGCATTTTTTATCACAAATTTTGATTGACTAAACACAAATTCGATCTTACGCTTACCACATGAAGTAGATTTTTAAACGCGAGCAACGCACGTTTAGTCTTGTTATTGATAAATGTCAGAAATGCAATGGTCATCACAACCAAAGTAGAATAAATCAAAATTTGAAAAAAGAATGTTACGTTCGATTCTTTTGTACTCGTGCCGTGCCAACGCTGGGGAAATAGCTTCTACGCAATGTATTTAAGGTTCATATTAGATTAGTAAGAAATGGTTTTAATGACTTTAATAAATAAAATAAATAAAAATATACTCGTTTAAATGATAACACGTTCTATTTCTTGATATTGTGTAATGGAATAAAGAGGAAGCGTACATTCTCCCACGGCACTTTCTACTTTACTGGACTTCTGCTCGCGGCTCCACCCGCATGAAAAAGTTTTTTCGGAATAAAAAGTAGCCTATAGCACTCAGGAGTAATGTAGCTTCCTACTAGTGAAAGCTTTTTTAAAATCGGGCCAGTAGTTTTTGAGTTTATCCATTACAAACAAACAAACAATCAAATCTTTCCTCTTCATAATATTAGTATAGATATGTGGCATTAATCCAGTCTTTAATTTTTTAAATCCAATTGAGACACAATTTTAATTTAAGTTTTAAATTTGGAATTGAATTAACGCACTAGACATTTTTAACCGACTTCCAAAAGGAGGAGGTTATCAATTCGTGTGTTTTATTTTATATCATGATTTCTTTTTCCTTTTCAGGGGAGAAATGTATCACTCCCACATGCTAGCAACGTAAGGTTAGTAATAGGTGATGAGTATTTTACCTATCATAATTCCAGAGTGGCTTGATGGCGTGGTTTATGGTGCGGTACTACTATCGCGCTTAGGTCTTGGGTTCGAATCCCGGGTCGAGCAAAGCCATATTGGGTTTTTCAGCTCAGGATCGTCTCGAAATCTTAAATGTGCCCGGTGAATGGCAATAGACCCATTTCTATGACAAAGGGCCTATAAAAGCTGGCTGAATGTTAGAGTGTTACACCTCTGTCTACCTCTGAAAAAGGAAAAGGCGTGATGCTTTGTATGTAATTCCAAACTCTGGGCTGATACTAAGTAGAACAACCAAAAACTTTACTGAACCCGAGACCTGAACACAGGAGTCGTGCCGCGTACACAATTAGCACTCAAGGCAGTCGAATTAAAAAAACTTAGAGAAGTATTATATTGCCTATAACCATCGCAAAATAAACACGAATCTATAGACACCTTATTTGTCAGAATCGGTTCAAAAGGAGTGAACTTGCATACATACATACATGCATACATACATACATACATACGTACATACATACATAGTACATACAAAGGGTGTTTAAATCATTACCTTACTTCGCCGTACTTACTATTTTGAAGTCTGTTTTAAAGATTAATATTTCGTTTCACATTCAAGAATTCATCTTCTTGATACTCGATAATTTGATAACAGTTACGTAACTCTATTCAAAAGCACAAAAATGCTTTAGGATATTCAAGCGGGCTGCTGAAATGCAGGCCGCGTTGCGAACTGGCGTTCTGCCAAGCTCTTGCCATTTAACTACACAGTACACTGAATAATTTCTTAGGTTTCACTTTTAGGTAATTCTGTCATACATATTGTTTACACAGGCTTCAATGCCTATGTAATGCGACAAAGTCATCTACATTAAGTAAACGCAAAGTATTTTTGTGAGAATATGAAATTTATCATGAACATTTAAAATGAATATGTCTAATTATTTCATGAATCCTCCCCCATTGCTATAAAGTCACGTCTAAATGCTATAAATTATATGACGACCAAATACAAAAGTTATTGTCAACTATGCTTCCAAATAAATGGTAATCAAATATCAGTCTACTTTATCAACAGACTAGCATTGCGCGCGGCTCCGCCCGCGTGGAAAAGTTTTTCCGGGATAAAAAGTAGCCTATAGCACTCAGGTGTAATGTAGCTTCTTATTAGTGAAAGAATTTTTAAAATCGGTCCAGTAGTTCCTGAGATTAGCGCGTTCAAACAAACAAACAAACAAACTCTTCAGCTTTATATAATAGTATAATAGATAACAGTCTGGCGGAGAACACTCACTAGGAAAATGTGAAGCAGGCATCGTTTATGGCATGATTTGGCAAATCACTGTCCATAAACAGTAGCAAAACCATATAGAAACTTTGAATTACAAATTGTGTCACTCTGAGACAAAAGATGCTAAGTCACATACCTAATGCTGAGTAATTACGCTGGCTACAATGTCCATCAAACCGGAACCAAACAGTGCACACTGCAGCTTGACTGTATAAATGGACATTGTAGTGGTACCTCCTATCTACTCAGAAGACACCTCGGATACAAGAGACCTACCACTAGTAAAGTTATTTCTAACAAACATCTTCACAAACTTTAGAATTTATAATACGCATTGCGTAACTCTTTCAAGTACGTTGCAATTTCAAAATCCTGTTTCATAGCAAGTCTAACTTTACCACACGTTCGAATAATGAAAGTACGGTCCAGGAAGATGGTGACAACGCATTTATCACGACTTGCAGCGATTACCTGCATCCGATGCGACGGGGAATCAATTTGTTAAGCTCAGACAGGAGGCTTCAATTCCGTTTAAATATCACGCGTTATCTACGTGGAATTGAGATTGTTTACAGCTTGAATGGTTCGACGGGAGCATACAGAGTACAGACAACTGAGATGTGTCGGCTGCTGTATTAGGTACCTATGGTGAGATTTCTTGTAGCTCAATAACTTGCTCTCTTGTAATTTTTTTTAAATCGCTTAATTTCAGGTGATGCACATGATAGCTTACTGGATTTTGCAATCAATAAAAAAGAGAAAATTATTTATTTCTGCTGCAAAGCAATAAGAGAAAGCTGATGATTTTTTCTCCGCACAGCAAAATGTTACCACAAATTTACAGACATTATTATGACCTTGCAAGCTGGTACCATACCATACCATACCAGCCCTGTATTATAAAGGGTGTAAAGGACAGCCTACCGAAAACTGATACCAGGTGTTCAGTACATGATTCTGAAACCCCCTGCGTTTCAATTTTTCGTCGCTCTTTTCATGAATTTTTAATTTTTTTTTTCAATGATAACGCAATATTTTTAAATAATAATAATTTTCAAGTGGTGTTCTTACTGTCAATAGATCTTCTTCCCGCTTACCATCAGGCGAGCGGCTTACTCGTCTCGTCATTAACATATTATTATTTAAAAACAATACAAACACACAAATTGAGAGCGTTCTCCTTTTTTGGAAGTCGGTTAAAAAAGATTCGTTTCTTTAAAACCGCGCGGAATATCATAATTAGAGCCCGGTAGGATGTATTTAGGTCAATAAAATTTATTTACAGATTCATTTGTCTCGTTTATAAAATGAATATTTAAATGTATAGGGCACGGAATGAATACAATGAAATTTAGATAACGTATATTTTATTTATTGATAAGTGCAACGGGCTTGGGCTGTGAATCGTCATGTTCAGGGTTTGTTTTTCAAATCTTTAAGCTAAAAAAAATATATTTGTTTTTAGATACTCTTCTGCAGTACTTGATGCTACAGCATCAGCTCAAGGTTAACATGTCTTAAAAATATTGCCGAAGTTACAGTAGGTACACCAAATTTTAAATCAATTATAGTTGTGAAAGTTGGAAATTAGCAGATAATCTTCAAACGCCTAAACAGATCTTCATAAATTATAGCTAAGAACCATCTTGATCACATCAGCTTTCAAAAAAAAAACCGCGTCAAAATCTGTTCATTCGTTTCATAGCTACGATGCCACAGACAGACATACAGATACACAGATATACAGATACACACCCTAAACGTATAACACCCCTCTTTTTTATCGGGGGTTACAAATACCAGGAAAACAGCAACTACTCAGATATTTTCCCTTCGATGTTCTTAAATCCATTTCCAATAGACCGCAAGCTTAATGAACCTCGTGACGTCATCAAAGCCGAACCAACGGCTTTGCTGCACTAATGCCAAATATAAGCCTCTTTAATCAATGTTTTAAGCCGCTTCCTCCTCACTAATTGGACTGACCATCGAAAATCAGCTTGCACGGCGGGAACCTGACGAAGGCCTCAGGTTCGACGCCTTGGGCAACATTTCTGGTTATTTTAAGAGTATGTAATAAATGTGTTTTTTTTTAAAGCAATTTTGCTTCATTTTGCAATATTAGTGACATTTTCAAAGGCCCAAACACTAAATTCTTAATAATTTCATTTAGCCAACAGCGCATCCATGATCCTGGTATTGTGGACATTTGTAGTGAAATAATCGACATAAATACTCACTGAAATAAAACTACTGATGGATTTATTCGTGTTTTTTAATTCGTATAATTTTCGCATGCTTGTTCGCCATCAAGCGACCTTGCTTATCAGCTTGTAAAACAACACACACACTCACGCCCTTTATCCCCGAAGGGGTAGGCAGAGGCGCAACTGGTGCACCCACTTGTAAAACAAAAGCAACCTTATTGCCACTTCATTCCCATGCTAAGAGCAAACAGTCAAAAATGGCGCCCGAGTGCACTCCAAATACTTGTGCACACGCAAGCGGATACCTGACGAATTTGTAATCAAGACTGACTTGTGGCGACCTTCCGTTACATTCGTTTACAAAACACTAGAATGCGCCTGATATGGCGATAGGCTTGCCCCCTATTACATCATAGAACGGAATATACATGGTGAAAAGTATGTACCCTGGTTGCGCTACTGCTTACACCTATGGGTATAAAGAGGTGATGTGTATTTGTTTGTAATTTGACTCGTCTGTGAGTGGATAAGATCATTATTAAAGTTAATGCGCAACTCCAATATCACAAAGATGTCACATCTTACTAATAATAATACCAGCCCTATATTATATACTGCGCCACTGCTGAGCACGGGCCTCCTCTACTACTGAGAAGGGTTAGGCCTTAGTCTACCACGCTGGCCTATTGCGGGTTGGCAGACTTCACATACCCTCGAAATTCTTATGAAGAATTCTTAAGTATGTAGGTTTCCTCACGATGTTTTCCTTCACCGTTAAAGCGAACGATAATTGATAAACAATACACACATAACTTCGAAAAGTCAGAGGTGTGTGCCTTGGGTTTTGAACCTCCGGACATTGTCTCGGCAGACCGTTCCATTCCCAACTAGGCTATCGTCAACTTCACATCTTACTATATTACTTCTTAATACATAAATGCGATTTTGAAATTAAAGTACTATAACCATTGATGTATTAAAAAACTAATACATCAATGACTATAACGGATTTTTTTGTTTTTTTTTTCTGCCGACGTTTCGAAGGCTTTGCAGCACTTCGTGGTCACGGTTAAATAAAAAACCGCTATAAAATCCGTTATAATAGTTTAATTTCAATGTCTAACATTCGCGTATACATAAGGAATCATTATAAATGCGAAAGTTTGTGAATTTTTTTTAGAAGTAAACGCAGAAATACCTGAACATATTTGGATGAAAATTGGCACACAGATAGACCATGTCCTGGATTAATGTAAAGGCTACTTTTTATCCCGATAATTTGCTTCCATAGGAAATAATGGGATTTTTAAACATATAACGTTGGTGTCCCTTAGGTGGTGCTATACATCGCTACAGTGTTTTAGGGAGTATTCTAGCGGGAAACCGGAAAGACTTCACGTGGGTGAAGCCGTGAGCAACACCTAGTTTCTTAATAAATTTTATCGTTAAACAGCCTTCAGAAACTGTGCGTATAATTCAAAAAATTAATTCACGTTGCTAGGATAAAAAAATAAACAACACGCAACCAGTCAATCATCACAATAAATTTCAAACACTCGAGGCTCAAACTTTTCCACTCCTACCTCAATATTCAAAGGAAACTGAAACAAACGGTAACAAGAAAAAAACTTTCTTTGTCATCATACTCGGTCTCGAATACGCTTAAAATTCCATCTGAATTTCTGTGTATTTGGGATGAGTTTTATTCTGTTTGATCTAGTGTTTAGGTCTTCGGTTTGATTTCCAGGTCGAACATTTATGGCCTTTCTAGCATAATTTTTCTGTCTCTTTCTGTATTTCTTTCTAGTCAAGTAATCGGTGCGAGGAGTTTCTTATCACCATTTTCTCTTCAACCCATCAATTTACTTATATTAAAACATTATAAACTTGTTTTTGTCGCAGTTTCGCCCGCGTAAATGAGTTTTTCTGGGATAAAAGTCCCGCTATTTGCCCAGGATAAAAACTAACCTATGTCCTTCCTAGGACCTCAAACTATCTCCATACCAAATTTCATCGAAATCCGTCAGGTTGTTTTTGAGTTCATCGCTGTCACACAGACGTGGCGGGGACTTTGTTTTTAACCGACTTCCAAAAGGAGGAGGTTATCAATTCGTGTTTTTGTAGGTTTTTTTTTATAATATGTTATTAAATATTTTTTTCACGCATACACATACTCACGCATTTTATCCCCGGAGGCGTAGTCAGAGGCGCAACTATTGTACCCACTTTTCGCTGTACATATTCCATCCCATGATGTGATAGGAGGCGAGCCTATCGCCATATCGGGCACAAATTCCGGACTCCGAGCTGATATTGATTAGAAAAATACAATATCCCTTTGCCCGACCCGGGGATCGAACCCGATACCTCAGCATTGCAGTCGTACCGTAATACAACTACACCACCAAACCAGTCTGATTTGTTTTACAACATTCAATATATCCAGCAATTATCATTACTCATTATGACAATACTCACATCATTACCATTTGGGAACATAATTATATGATTTGTGGTAGATTCATGACGATTCAAAAGAGCTTGAGAAAGACTATTTGAATAAAGAAAATTTTGAGTTTGAGTTTGACTTTTAAATTTGTCCGTCTTATATTTGACGAATAAGTAGTTCATGAAACAACCACCTTATCTCAAACAGAACATAAAAACTCTTGCAATCCAATAATCTGTTTCGCGATATTGTTACGTTGATGAGATAATTTGATGTAAAACCTTATTAAAACGAATAGAGATGAAATCCTTGCTTTGGTAGCAAAATTTCGTGATATCACCGTACAATTCTAGTAATTGGGGAATACGAAAAGCTTTCTACAGTGCTGTGAATTAGCGGTATCGCTAACAATTTCAATGGCGTGAAGTTGAAATTTATTAATGAAATGTCTCTTTGAACCTTACATACTAAATCCAGAGCCATACTAAAACTGTTACGTACAAATCCTCGTTAATTAGAGGAACTAAAGGGAGGTATAGTTGTTTTTTAATGATATAGGTGGCAAACGAGCATACGGTTCACCTGATGGTAAGTGGTACTTTCGTTCGAATGCATTATTTGGATGCTAATCTGAGTGGCTATGCGGAAGATTGACGAAACGACGATACAAATATTGTCGAAAGGAAATTTTCGATAACATTGAAGGAAATTGTAATAGGGATGAAATTTATTTATATTTTTGCACCATTCGACAGAGAATAGCTTCATCATATAATCATGATATTGTCAATTGTTTAAAATTTACAAAGTAAACAATCGTTAATTAGTTGTTTCAATTAAAACGCTAAACTAAATGCATCTGCGCTAAACATTAACAATTATGCTATGCAAGCTGCTTAATTAATAACAAACGAAACGACCGCATATAAATAGTAGAAAAACCATCAAAAATAATAACTAAACTGAATATGACAATAAATGCGCTCGTCAGTTTAAAAAAACATAAATCCAGAGATTTATTTACTAAAACATATTAGATTGATCTAGAGATTTATAAGCAGTAGAGTAGATAAGTCCTCCTCTACAACCCTCTCAGTAGTAGAGGAGGCCCGTGCTCAGCAGTGGGCGGTATATAATACAGGACTGGTATGGTATGGAGTAGATAAAAACCCGTAATCATAACTTATCGCTTCGTTTCGATTTTCAGCATAGCCACCTTGACAAGTATCGAAATACAGTTCGAAAACGGCATAAACTTGTATTCATTCGGGAACGTGTGCCAATAGACAATATATTACAATGGATAACTAAGCTCACCTTGCTTGCAACAGCAGTATCAATTCCCAGGTCCTACATTTTTTTTAATGGGAATTTGATCTGAGAAGCTTGGAAATCTGTGTTCGATATGACGATAGATTAACCCTTATAAAGCTATGAAATAGACGCAATATCTCAGTATGATAATGAAAAGTGAAGAAGAAGTGAAGTGCTTAGCAGTATAAATTTCTAGATGTTGCTTTAGTAGCAGTTGTATGGGTTACCATCAAGAGAACATCTCTTCTTCTTCTCTCAACATCTCTCATGGAGCGATATATATCCGCTCAATAAAATGCTGTACAAAGTTTAGTACTGAGTTATGTCAGCTCTCGCCGCGGCTTCGCGGAGATTTCTCAATCCAACTCTAATGTATTAGCATTTTATCAGATTCCCACTTCCACGGTTTTATCTTCGCATAAATTGTAAGAAAGTGCTTTCTATATTTGCATTTAGGGTTGATTTTGTAATAAAATAATAGTTGTTCGTAGTAGTATTAAGGTCCTATTTAACGTTGTCCAAGTAAACTTTAATCTTCGAATATAATAGGATGACCGAATATAAAAGTTTTGCTCCCAAATAAAATGTAATCAAATAAGTACTATATCCAATAACAGTCTTATCTGTTAACTGGCGGACATTAACTTTAAAATACGTAACAGGTTCCAACAAATAAAAAATATAGTATTGTTAGAAACTGACTTTACACTGATTTTACAGCAATACTTTCACAGAGATATAGGACATTACGACTAAGCCAAGACTGACATGACCGTATTCTAAGACGTTTCCCCGAAACTTCCTCAACCTTATCTCACTCGAGGTTACCTTGAGGATTAATTCAAGGAATCCTCGCAAATGGTATTCTTAGTTAAAATTTGAGCTATTCTTGAGGATCCTCGAGTGAGGTCGAGTCAAGGAATTACGTCATTGATGTACAGATAAATCTATCGTACATGCAAGTATTGCAGGAACCGTTAGAAATCAATTTTTAACACACGAAAAAATATCGATTGTAACACTGTATACAAAGCGAAAATCTTTCCTCGAGTCTTCCTTAAGGTCCGTCGCGAGGTACCTTGAGTTTTACAGTTGATTCCTTACCTCGAGAAAGGAAAAATCTTGAGGGACGTTGAGTGGGGGAGATTTATTTCAACTAAAAATACAGATTACCTCCAGTGAGATTGAGTGGAGTCGAGGAATTTTCGAGGAAACGTCTTAGAATACGGGTGTGAGACCGAAGTCCAACACGAATGAACGTGACCATCGATACGCCACCCTTTTTATACACCCAACTGTCACTTCCTCTACTAGTTTGATACCACAAACACACTCACAAAACGTAGTTATGCTACGTCCCGAACCATCCTTAGTTAAGTATTCAACGTCCCGAAGCGGTCGTTCTGGATTGAGACGCTGACTCTGCATTGTCGGTCTCAATTCATAGAATAAGCCCACAGAATATCCTGTTTATACAGTAAGCCCACACACTGTCTTATATTTATTTTGTGTAAAAAAAATTCAATTAAAATCGGCAACACGTATTTTCATTTTAATTCACCCTTAATAAAAGTTTGACTACGTTTTATCAATAAATATTATGTTCAATTGTATCACATTATTTGCAGTCACATTATAATAATTTATTTGATGACTATTTTTTTCCTAGCGAACTATTAAACTTGGAAGTTTTTGAAGTTATACTTCTTTTGGCGCGTTAGGGAAAAATGATGAGAGTAAATTTTTACGATGCGCGCGCACACCATCACGAAAAACCGACACCCTGAAGTTAGCTATAGTCAACATTTTAGTTTTGAATTTTGAACGTAGAATAAGGCGAAAGATATTGAAGTTATACTTCTTTTGGCGCGTTATTTAAAAATAGTTTTATCTTGTTACGCCAAAGAAGTATAACTTCTAACGCGTATGTATACATAAGTACACACACACCTTTTTTCGTTGCACTAGAACTGATGCTGTCCTCTCCTTAGTTAGTGGTTGCGAATGTGGGCTGATAATCGAGAGGCCTTGGGCTCTATTATCTCTGCACTTACTTACTAACTTACTGCAGCACGCACCGCTGACGCGCGCGCTGTGTGTGCTCAATGCGGTGTCCAGCCGGGTTGATTTATTTTCGTGCTCACTGACGGAGTTCACAGAGGCCGCTTGTATCTTAGTTAGTTATACTTAATATCATTTAATAACATGTTACTTGTTGTACTTATTATAATGTTGAAGATGTCTGTAGAAAGAAGAAAAGTGTAGCGGCGGTAGCCTAGTTGGGAGTGGAACGGACTGCCGAGACGAATGTCCGCAGGTTCAAAACCCAAGGGCACACACCTCTGACTTTTAAAAAAAATTATGTGTGTATTCTTTGTTAATTATCGCTCGCTTTAACGGTGAAGGAAAAACACCGTGAGGAAACCTGCATACACGAGAAGTTCTCTGAATTTCGAAGATATGTGAAGTCTGCCAACCCGCACTGGGCCAGCGTGGTGGACTAAGGCCGTGGCCCTCTCCGTTGTAGAGGAGGCCCGTGCTCAGCAGTGGGCAGTATATAAAACTGGACTGGTATGGTATGGTATGAAGATGTCCTACACACCAGTATTGGGTGTAACCTGTAATTAGTAGTAAGTATGTGGAATAAATAAATAAATAAAAACTTGTGAAATAATTCCTGTGGGTCTTTGTAACACCCCGGAAATTGGAGTTGGATTTTGACGTCAGACCCGCGATCGTAGAATATCAAATCTTCTTAGCACCGTACTAAAAAAAATAATTAAAATTGAACTCTGAATGAATTCTGATTTCTGAACCCACCGTGGATTGAGTCAAATTTCACTACAAAACAATTAAATATTAAACTATTGGTTTCACTAACTGAAAACTAGGTACAAGCTATCAAGCACCTAAAAGCTATCTCTAAATTGCCTATTACCCTAAAACTAAACAAATATTTTAATAAACTATTTAAAATTTAAAAAACGAAATGAATGGCTATACCACGCCCTTCCACTGACCATCGCTCATCCCCACCTGTCGTGGCCTGCACTCAACAGTTACATCGTGGACGTCCAAAACACATAATTTACGGTGACGTAGGTTCGGCGACGGCCCAACTCCCAACATTGTTTAGCTTTGTGAATTGGCGCCATTTTTCATTATGATCGTTTTGGTCAGTCCAAGGTTTGGCAGAAAGCGTTTGAATAAGTTGTAATGAGAGATTAAGTAGAAAATGATAATTACGTTTACGATGATGTTAGTAAGAAAGAAAAAGCTTTATGGTCATATTTTGTGCATGCAATACATAACATAGTAGGTATTTTAGTCGAGGTACTTATATAAACACACGGCAGTTCATACACATATACACACACACACTCACGCCTTTTATCCCCGAAGGGGTAGGCAGAGGCGCAACTAGTGCAACCACTTTTCGCTGTGCGTATTCCGTCCCGATAGTGGGCGAGCCTATCGCCATATCGGGCACAAATTCCAGACTCCGGGCTGATACTGAATTTAAAACCCAATGTCACTGAGATCATGCGCAGGACCAACGGGTTTACTTGCTTCCCGAGGCACGGAGGTATCACACCGTCAACTTCCTGACTCCGAGTTGAGCCTGAGATATTTTTAAGATTGAGTATTATTTTTTATTAAGTCCTGGGATTCGAACTCAGGATCCCAGCGCGTTAATCTTACTCGTAACGCGTACGCAGCACAACTACACCAATGAAGCAGTCAAACTTACATACTGTATAAGGGACGTGACTATAATAAGAATTTAAAAGAATAGTTCTATCGCTCTCCGCCTTTATTTGCGCCAACCCCAAAGAGAAATTATACGTCATAAAGCAGCTATTTGTTGGCAGCTTATAAAAGTTTTTAGATTTATTTTATGATGTTTAATACCAACGTACCAACGCTATATATCTTTTGGAGTGACGCAAACGTTCTGACGTCTTGTATATTTGGAAATAGCGATACATACAGACGTTACATTTGTCCTGTTTAGTTCTCAAAAGATGACGGGCGATCTACATAGGCATTGCGCAAGTTTTTTTGGGGCTTTATGGGATGATAGAGAACGTGGACGTCGTAAGCTCTGCCATCTGGTGGCGCAATCTGAATATTTTTCAGCCCATCGATAAATTATTGACATTGACGTAAAATATTCATATTAAAAGGATGAAAAATGACATTTAATTTGTTGTAATGTATTGCTTTGTATCTGGATGCTCAAAACATAAAAATAAACAATTCAAGTGGTGTGAAATTCTATTATGTTCCCAAGAATAGTACCTAAGTACTTACATTCCATGGTTATGTGAGAATCGACAAAAATAATAAAAGCTGTATAAAACATACATAATTATGAGTTCAAAAAGCATTTAGAAATGTTTCGTTACGTAATCTTAACATAGATTAAAACAAAGTCGCTTCCCGATATATCTGTCTCTATGTCCCTATGTATGCTTAGATCTTTAAAACTACGCACCGGATTTTGATGCGGTTTTTTTATACATAGATAGAGTGATTGAAGAGGAAGGTCTATGTGTATAATATATGCATAATTGTATTGTTTTCAATATATTTATATGTACCTATATATATATATACAATATATACACTTATTTATTTTTATGATTTTATATTATTATGTTTTTATTTATTTAAATATAAACACACCCACACTCCAACTTCTCCGCAGAAAGATTCCATCCTATGGTTGTCTGGAAGAGATCGCTTTTAGCGATAAGACCGCCTATTGTTACACTAGCTGTAGTTATTAATCGTTGGACGCCCGCGGTGGACACCGGAGTCCATTTATATAAGGAAATTAGCTTATAGCTATATATAAGCGGGCGTTGACGGGTTAAGTATGTTTGTCTATCTATCTATCTATCTATCTATCTATCTATCCATCTATCTATCTATCTTTCTATCTATCTATCTATCTATCTATCTATCTATCTATCTATCTATCTATCTATCTATCTATCTATCTATCTATCTATCTATCTATCTATCTATCTATCTATCTATCTATCTATCTATCTATCTATCTATCTATCTATCTATCTATCTATCTATCTATCTATCTATCTATCTATCTATCTATCTATCTATCTATCTATCTATCTATCTATCTATCTATCTATCTATCTATCTATCTATCTATCTATCTATCTATCTATCTATCTATCTATCTATCTATCTATCTATCTATCTATCTATCTATCTATCTATCTATCTATCTATCTATCTATCTATCTATCTATCTATCTATCTATCTATCTATCTATCTATCTATCTATCTATCTATCTATCTATCTATCTATCTATCTATCTATCTATCTATCTATCTATCTATCTATCTATCTATCTATCTATCTATCTATCTATCTATCTATCTATCTATCTATCTATCTATCTATCTATCTATCTATCTATCTATCTATCTATCTATCTATCTATCTATCTATCTATCTATCTATCTATCTATAGTATATCTATTTATAAATTCTATTGTGACTGCGAGTGCCTTTCTGACAAAAGTCGGGCATCTACTTATACTGGACGGAAAGGCGTTTTGTACAAAAGTGTCGTTGACCGACCATATTGCAATATCTCTCGATCTGTATCAGTTTATTGTCGCCTGATATTGCAATTATAACGGATACTGTTGAAGAATGTAAAGTTTGTATATAAAGTGACTTTTATACAGGAAAACTCTTTAATGCGGCCGAAGCCGCGGGCAAAAGATAGTTTATAAAGAAGTTTTGATGATAATATTCAATACTAACAAATCTGTAATTAAGGGAACATAACCTCCTACTTTTACTTCAATAACATCAAAGTAACTAGCTCCCATTTAAAAAAAAGCTTATTCTGGCCACGCAAAGTATTAATAATATTCAGCCCGAACTCATATTTTATCATTTTTGTCATGCAATCAGCCCTGTATTATATAATTGCCCACTACTGAGCACGGGCCACCTCTACTACTGAGAGGGGTTAGGCCTTAGTCCACCACGCTGGCCTAGTGCGGGTTGGGAGACTTCACATACCCTCGAAATTCTTATGGAGAATTCTCAGGTATGTAGGTTTCCTCAGGATGTTTTCCCTCACCGTTAAAGCGAACGATAATTGATAAACAATACACACGTAACTTCGAAAAGACAGAGGTGTGTGCCTTGGGTATTGAACCTGCGGACATTGTCTCGGGAGACCGTTCCATACCCAACTATACTAGGCTATCGTCCCTATCGTCTATTTTTGACATATTAAAAATAAATTATAGCTCTGAAAAGGTTTTATCCATATGTGGCTCTTGTGTCGATTTTGTGCTGCCCCCTATAGTTCGTGCACGATGCCTATAGCTATAGATAATATTACCGTGCTATAGCCTTGTTGGCGATGGAACGGTCTGCGAAGACAGATTTTCGCAGGTTCAAAGCCCACGGCAGACATTTCTGACTTATCGAAATTATGTAACACACAGACACACACACCCACTCATCTTTTATCCCCGAAGGGGTAAGCAGAGGTGCAACTAGTGCACCCACTATTCTCTGTGCGTATACCGCCCCATGATATGATAGGGGGCGAGCCTATCGCCATATCGGGCACAAATTTCAGACTCCGGGCTGACATTAACTAAAAAAACCTAATATCACTTTGTTCGACCCACGGGCCACGGATCGAACCTGAAATCACTGCAGTCGTACCGTAATGCTACGCTACCGAGGCAGTCAAGGAACTTTATCCTTGAGTAATATAGATTTTTTAGCAAGAACGGACTTTTCTAAGCGAAGAGGCAAGCAAAAACCATTGTATTATGTCTAGACAAAGTTTTATAATACAAAATATTTAATGTTTCTTTTTTATAAGCAATCTAGGGCGCTCAGTATCATACATACCTACATACAAACATACTATCACGCCTCTCTCCCATAGGGGTAGGCAGAGACTATAGATTGCCACTTTGCTCGATTCTGGCACACTACTTCCGCTTCCTCTACCTTCATCAATCTTTTCATGCACTCCCGCCGGTTCAAGGTACTTTTGACCTGGCCTTTACTCAGAATGTCAGATATCTGACATTCGAAGGTTCGGTGCGGTCGACCCCTGCCGGCCCTTCCATCCACACTCGCCTTATATATCCTCTTTGTCATTCTCCTATCATCCATTCTTTCCAAATGCCAATTCCAAATTTCAGTATCAGACGAAAGGCTAAATTTCAAGGATCAAATTTACATACATACTCATGCCCTTGTTCTATAGAAGTAGTTAGTATATCGCACCTTTAGGACGAAAACGACGCAAATAAAAAAAAATGGTTATTCGTTATAAAATGACTTAAAACTGGTCCTTTTTTTATGAAAATATAATATAAAAGGGACCGATATGATAGTTTTGTCCTTTTCCTGCTTGAATATGGCGGTGTTTGTAGTTAGTATATATTTGCGCACCGTACACATGTTGCTAAAATCTGCCATAGTGGTCCACGTAAGTGCCGCGTTCCGGGATCAGCTTTAATATCCGCTTCAATCAGGCCGGCATAATTGTGCCAGCTGATGAGAGATAGTCATCGCTCGACAGTGGATACTCTATCTGGACCATTCTCCACCATCAGGTGCTGTGGGGTCACTTTATTTATTTTATTTATTACACACAAAACAGGTTATAATCGGGTATATATTATATATAGAATTGTTTGAAGTTTTTTAAAATAATTGTAACCCAAAAACTTGTGTTCCGGAATTCATATTAAGTGTTAACGAGATAACAAAGGTAAAATTAACTAAACGAAACTGATAATGCTAACTTCAATGGGTTATACCATGAATTAAATTAGGAAGTTATGTTTAAAATAAGTTTGTGAAGTGGAATACAGAATACAAGCAAAAGTTAAAGTTAAAATGGTGTATGACAAAGTTAAATTGGTGATAAATTTAGCTTAAGTTGAATCCTTAAGGACATTACGGATCAGATTCTTATAAGTAGTGATATTATTGCTATGAAATAAGTCTACAGAGGGATTCTTATTTATTAGTTCATTATATTGCCGACACATACGAACAATAGGATTAAAATAAGATGTTTTTTTTTTGTAACTTTGCAAAAAAAAAATGTAGAGACTATTGAGTATCATCGATCGTGACACCTCTTTCTCTTCGATATGCATAAGTCTTCTCATGCATTTCGAATATCATTTTGCTCGACCCGGGATTCGAATCCGAGACCTTAGAGCGGGAGACGTACAGTCAGCCGCATAAGTAACGTTAAGTTTATTTGAGACTTTATTTTTGCATTGTGTGAAGAAAAGTAAATTTTAATTTAATTTATTATTGTGAAGAAAAAATAAAAGGTAAGGACACGAAAGTTTATAAGCATTTTGAAGTTTGAATTTGTTCAGCTACTTATGTGCATGACTGTACTGCACGCGCAATAGAACTACGCCATTGAGGTAGTCTTCAGAAATTTCAGCACAGTAACGTAGAATTTCTCGACAACAAGTTGATATCTACGCGATACCTTTCTTGAAACAAGACATCTAAATAAGTTAAATCCGAAACCAATTGATCTATACTAATAGTATAAAGAGGAAAGATTTGATTGTTTGTTTGTTTGTTTGCATTGAATAGGCTCCGAAACAACTGGACCGATTTGAAAAATTCTTTCACCAATATAAAGCGAGTAACATAGGCTACTTTTTATCTCGGGGAAATATAAAACCGGACTTTTATCCCGGAAAAACACATTCACGCGAGCGGAGCCGCGAGCAGAAGTCTAGTGTACTATACAAATTGGAATTGCTTGAGTAGAAATAGAAACGAAATGGGACCTTCGTAATCTGATGAAGGACCGCGGGCTGTATTGGAATCTAATTTTATTGTTTGATAAGTTGATTTTGTGGATGGCCAATCAGACGTCTTATAAAGGTATAGCTATTTATATGATCATAAACAATTATAAAAGCCATATAGAATTTCGAAGTCCTAAATACCGCATAGGAACACGCTGGATGCTTGGTTTTGAATGGTCCGTCTGGAAATCTTTAGGGGAGGCCTATGCAGTGGACTTCATGTGGCTGATGATGATCATGAAATACCGACCACTTTTTTTTATTCTGACATTGGATAAGTCTTTGGTAACCAAATTTATAGCCAGATATCGATTTTGAGGTCAATAGGCCTTAAAACAAAGAAATTAAAAATGGCGGCAACTTTTCAATTTTGACATTGGATCAGTGTTTGGTAATCAAAGTTATACCCAGGTATCGATTTTGAGGTCAATTGGCCTTAAAACAAAGAAATTAAAAATGGTAGCCACTTTTTCAATTCTGACATTGGATCGGTCTTTGGCAACCAAAGTTATACCCAGATATCGATTTTGAGGTCGATTGGCCATAAAACAAAGAAATTCAAAATGGCGGAGACTTTTACTAATTTTAACATTCGATCAAGATTACCTATGCATCCAACGGCAATTAAAACAAAATCGGGTTGCACTCCGGGAGTGCCGGCAGAAGTGAAAACTTGAACATTAATGTTGTGCATTTTTCAATATTTTAGAATGGTTAGGGAATAATTTCGCACGAATTGCTTTATTTATCAGTATAAAAGTTAGTACCTACTTTTAGTGCATGTTATCATTACATGCTAGTGCATTTATGTGGTTAAATCATTGATGTATTAAAAAACCCTAAATACAATATTTATTTATTGCGCTAGCGTACACCAAAATGTTACACAATTTCACTATTTCTTCGTTACTTTAAAAAAAAAAAAAACGATTTCCTTTGCCCATTTGAAAAAACAAAACTGAATGAGCGGCTGTTATTGCGATATCGATACTTCACTAACCGATATTTATTTGCAACAAACACAAATTATACACGTATAAAATAAAAACAGACCAAAACACTTTGCTGCAAACAGGCTGCAACTCAGCAATATGTTGGCAGTACAGCCAACGCTGGTCTTCCGTTGGGTCGTTTGAGATGATTGTCACGGAAGACAAAAAATCTCTTTGTACAATAAAATAAAATCGACATTGGCAGAATCATCGCGTATGCGGGGACGCCATTTAAAAAAAAAAAAAAAAACAAACAAAATGACATAAAAAATAATTAAAAGCTAAAATAAAACTAAATCATGTTATCTAAAAACAACAACACTATTAATTAATTAACAACACTATTATAAAAAAATATATTATACCTATTAAAAACCCCATATCAGTTTGCCCGACCCGGGGATCGAACAAGAGACCTCAACACTGCAATCGTACCGTAATACAATTACTACGCCGCCGAGACGCCGACATACCTAATATTTCGACAACCAAGAATAAAATAAATGCACAACCATGTGTAGCTACGCCTACTGCCATCTAGTGAGTGTTATAGTACAACTGTACGCCCTCAACGTTCAAGGGCATTCGCGGCACTTAAAGTCTTAAAGGAAAGATGAAACTATAATAAGATATCAATCAAAAAATACTGGCAACACTGGCCTGCTACTAAGTTGGTCCGCGTATTTATGTTTGGAAAAAATAGTTAAATCGTTTTTTATAGTGTTATCTCAGCGTATACTAACTCAAAAAACTCTAATACCTATGTAACAACGTTATCAGGAACTTTTATAATAGTTTAGTGCAAAATAAGTGAACTTTTATGTGTGAGTGCAAAATTTGAAAAAAAAACTACCAATACTTTCAACCATTAACTATATTGAACTCATGTAAGCTTCAATACGTCGAAACTAGTTTCCAGTGTAAACTAAAGTGTTAAAAAGTGCAAAAAATGATAAAAATAGAAAAATAAAAAACGGTTACGTTTTTAAATTCATACTCATTAACCGTTCCCAAGAAAATCTTAACGCATTTACTAGTCACTAATTTCGTGATGTGTTTGATGCGTGCATTTGGCCCCTAGCACGGCTGTTATTATATTATTCCGAAGTACAGCGCGCGAACAACCGATGGTTCGAAACCTGAGTGGGGTATTAAGAGCGAAAATATTGGTTTTTTAATTTGAATTTTTCGTTTGAAAATAATAATTACGATGACATCGATACATCACGGAGTTTGTATTGGGTGTGGCACGAAAATACTAAATAAAGAATTTTTAAACTGTATTATCTGCAAGCGTCGATACGACTTAGGATGCGCAAAAGTGCCAAAGAAACGTTTCCAGGTAATGGATACTGATCGCAAAAATAATTGGAAGTGCCTCGAGTGCGCAAACAAACAACACAAACTAAATCATAGCACTATATTGGAGTCGGATGCAGAAACTACACCGAGGACTGCAAACTCTTCAAAAAAAAACGTTACACCACCGTCATTACAAGATAATAATAATATAACAACTCGGAACAAGCAAAGATCACAACAGCTTGACGATATTCCTACACACTATAATTCAATTCCACCCGCTTCTGTTCTCTCCAAGGATGAGATTAGAGAATTGTTTAGAGAAGAATTTGCAGCAATAAGACAGACATTAATACAGGAACTGCGTCAATCTCTGAAAGACATGGTAAAGGAAGAGTTTCGGCTGCTAAAGAATGATATGTGCTCATTGGAACAAAGCGTCAACTATATGAATAACGAATTTGAATCCATTAGACTAACTTTTAATAAGCAACACGAGTCGATTCAAGAATTACAGAAAGAAAATGCACAACTCATTGACACCATCCAAAACTTATCAGCACGACTGCAAATTATGGAACAAAATACTCGATCATGTAATTTAGAATTACAGTGTATACCCGAACATAAACACGAAAACCTACTAACTACCATAACCCAACTTGCAAAAGTAGTATCATGTGACCTAGGGGAAGACAATATACACCATTGTACTCGTGTTGCAAAGACAAATCTACAAGACAGCAGACCTCGGGCGATAATCGTAAGGCTGGCGACACCGAGATTACGGGATACATTTTTAGCCAAAGTAATTTTATATAATAAAGCCAACCCAAATGAAAAACTTAATACTAGTCACCTTGGAATAGGCGGACCCAAGCGACCAATTTTCATATTGGAGCATCTATCACCAAACAATAGAAAATTACATGCAGCAGCTCGATTGAAGGCAAAAGAAAAAGGATATAGGTTCGTGTGGGTGAAGCAGGGACGGATCTTTATGCGAAAAACTGAAACCTCGGAATTCATATACGTGAAAGATGAACGTGTGCTCGAAAATATTAACTAGGGCCCTTCATTTTGTTTTTATAAAGTAAAGTATTTTAATTGGTATCTCAAACATTAAAATTCAATTGTATCCAATTGTATTACCAGAACGTAAGAGGTCTTCGCACTAAAACCCATGATTTCTATTGTAACATTACTAGCACTAACTTTGATATCGTCATACTTACGGAAACATGGCTGAATGGTAGTATCAAGGATTCCGAATTATTCGACAACCGCTATATTGTATATAGACGGGATCGCGATAGCTCTGGCTTCCATAAACATAAAGATGGAGGCGGAGTACTAATAGCTGTTTCAAAAAAGTTACGCGCTTTACGCCTTAAAGAAAAAGAAACCCTTTGTGAAGACCTATGGGTCAAAATAGAGCTTACAGATAATTATAGCTTAAACTTATGTGCAGTGTATATTCCGCCACCAGTGAATCGTAATATCCTTGAACACTTCATAGACCATTTTAACAGCATTTCCGAAAGTATGACCAATGTTTGTATTATGGGTGATTTTAATATGAGTTGCATCAACTGGTCACATCTTGGAGTAAATGCTCCTTCTCGACACAGAGGGTCATCATTAGGTCAACAGTTAATAGACTTTGCCTGTCTTAATAGTTTAACTCAATATAATCATGTATGTAACAATAAGGAAAAAGTTTTAGATTTAATTTTGTCTGATATACCAAACATACAAGCCAAAGCATCATCTGACGTTTTGACAAATGTAGATCCTTTGCATGTTCCACTAGAGTTATCTATAAATACACAAACTGTCATTCATCTTGAGCCTAAAGATAGAGCGGTTAAATATAATTTTTACAAAGCTGACTATGAGAAAGTAATTACAGAATTGGACAAAATAGACTGGCCTGGAGAAATTGCTACAAGCAGTAATGTTAATGAAATGGTAGATAGATTTTACAGTATTCTTAACAAAATTATAAATCAATATGTGCCTAAAAAAAAATCTCACAGAAACAGACATCCATGTTGGTACACTAAAGAACTAATTAAACTACACAAAGAAAAGATAAAACTACTATACAAATACAGAATATACAAAAACCCTTTGGATGGTATATCACTAAGTATTTTAAATAAAAGATGTAAAGCGTTAACCACAGTCTGTTACAATAATTATGTTCATAATATTGAAGAGAGTATAAGTGTTAACCCAAAGTATTTTTGGACGTTCTTGAAACAAAAAAACAATTCAATTAATGATTACCCATTTAAAATGAAACTCAATAATACAACTGCGACAGAAGGCACAGGCATATGTAATATGTTTGCATCATATTTCTCCTCCACCTACACTAGCTTCATTACTACCCCAGGTACAGATACTGTCTCTACTGGCTGTCCGCACGACATAAACACTTTGGGCAAAATACATATTACACGCTCCACAACTAACAGACGTTTAAAAAGACTTGATCCCAACAAAGGTTATGGCCCCGATGGTATACCGTCGTATTTTATAAAAAGATGCGCATCTGCATTGAGCCAGCCGCTAACGTTCATTTATAATAAATCTCTAGCCACGGGACTGTTTCCAGAAGTCTGGAAAAGGGCGAAGGTGGTGCCAATATACAAATCTGGAGACCCCGAAAACATTACCAACTACAGACCCATCTCTATATTACCCGTGTTCGCCAAAGTATTTGAGTCACTCTTATATCCCCACTTGAAAAACCACTTCAAACAACATCTTAGTAACGCCCAACATGGCTTTGTCCAATGCAGATCTACTAGCACGAATTTAGTAACTTATTCAGATTATCTCGTGGACTCTGTTGACGCTGGTTACCAAGTAGATTCTATCTATACAGACTTTTCAAAAGCGTTTGACAGAGTCTGCCACGACATTCTTATTGAAAAATTAGAAAATTACGGTATCTATGGGAGGCTATTAAATTGGTTTAAATCTTATTTAGAAAGTCGGCAACAATATGTAGTTATTAAAGGTTACATGTCGGACACATACATTGCAAATTCAGGAGTTCCACAAGGGTCCCACTTAGGTCCTTGGCTATTTAATGCACTTATCAATGACATAACATCTTCAATTAAACATAGTCAAGCCTTTCTTTTCGCAGACGACCTTAAAATATGCAAGGCCATAAAAGTTCCAGAAGATAGCTTATTGCTTCAAACTGATCTAAACAATTTGGCAGTGTGGTGTTCTAAGAATAAGTTAACATTAAATAGTACCAAATGTCACCATATAAAATTCACACGTAAGCATAACAATCTTTCCACAGTATACAAAATAAATGACATGTCGTTGCAAGACAGCCACACAATACGCGACCTTGGGGTAGTCTTCGATACAAAACTAACTTTTCTCCCCCACATAGACAAAATCATAAGTAAGGCATCCAAAATGCTTGGATTTGTGTTGAGAAACGGCAAGATATTCAAGAATCCGCACACTAAAATAGTACTCTACAACACATATGTCAGGTCTATATTGGAATATTGCAGTGTAGTCTGGTCACCCCATTATAATGTACATCAGTTACGGATTGAACGTATCCAAAAAAGGTTCACGAGACATCTTGCCTATCATAGCAAGGTTAAGAAAAATCTCAACTCCTATACAGAAAAACTCAAATATTTCAATATGATAAGCTTAAATGACAGGAGGAAAATTCTAGACATGAAATTCTTATACAAAATTTTGAGAAATCATATTGATTGCCCACCATTGCTAGAGTCTATAAAACTACGCGTTCCTAGCCGCTTGCCGCGACAGCCTATGGGTTTGTTATATCCACAACAAGCAAGAACCAAACTTAAATACAACTCTGTGTTATCCAGGTTATCCAGGACGTACAATTCTCTTAGCCAGTCTATAGACGTGTTCAACAATTCACTGAGAGATTTTGAAACTGAGCTCTTGAAGGCTTTGGATGCTAATATTTAATAATTATTTATAATTTATATAATATAAGGTAAAGCCCAAAATGTTCCTTTTTAAAATAAGCATTTAATATTAATTACAGTTAAAATTATTTCCTCAAAATATAATATGTTAGATAATATATATTAATTTTTATATGATAATTTTAAGATTTTTAATTGTTATTTTTAAACATTTTAATTGTTTTTTCCTTAATCTTAATGCATGCTGTGGCAACTGAAGGTAATGCATTTAAAATATTGTTAGTGATTTGTAATTTTTTTTATTCATTTAATGTAATTACCACTGATTGTCCTTAAACAATAAATAAATAAATAAATAAATTACTAGGAATTTGCCACAGAAAACAATTCAAAAATAGATATTTCATAAACAATCATGTTTTGATATTGGATTTTTCTGCTCAGTATCGGCAAATAGACAACAGGCTCGCCCACTATCACGTAATGCGAAGGAACATACTTGGCGAAAAGTCACGAGGTCGGTTGTACCTCTGCCTACCGGGTGTAAAGGCGTGATGTGTTTAAAATTCATCTATACACATATAAATAAAATTGGAGTGTCTGTTTGTAATATTGAAATAATCGTTTTTTACTACATGTATATGAATATATATACGGTACATACACCAAAATAACATTTTTTACAATTTTTGTCTGTCTGTCTGTTTGTTCCGGCTAATCTCTGAAATGGCTGGACCGATTTTGACGGGACTTTTATTGGCAGGTAGCTGATGTAATAAGGAGTAACTTAGGCTACTTTTTATCCCGGGAAAATATAAAGCGGGACTTTTATCCCGGGATAACTCATTCGCGCGGGTGGAGCCGCGGGCAACATCGTTAATAAATTTACCCATAATTGTAAACGAATTTAATGGAATAGAGTTCTGAGTAGTAGTTAGTGCCTATTTCCTACTAAACATTGAAGTAAATAAATTCAATTTACTCTTGGGGACTGGTTCAAATGTACAGTCAGCCCCAAAAGTAGCTGAACATATTCGAAACGCCTTTACACATGACGTTCAGCCGATTTTTTTTTATTTATGTAAAATAAAGTAAGCCTTTGAAGTTTATTTTAGTAACGAAAAACCGATTGTTGATGAGGGCAAAAAAGTTAAAAGGCGATTTAAATTTTTTGAATTTGTACAACTACTTTTATGGCTGACTGTATATGTAATTGATACATATTTGACGTAAAATCATCTATAATAATAACACTTATTTAGAACAAAAAATTTACAGTGTCATAGAGTACAATTGTAAGTTGCTAACTACAGTAGTTAAAAAGATAACTGTGTCGCAGTTAGCAACGCCCTATCTGACAATAGCGTACATCAAATAAATAATTAGGTGACACAAAGCTGCAGTAAGAGACGCATTTTTATATCAAGGGAATATAACCCGTGGTTTCCTATAGATAGTACCGAACCGAATATACACCGGCTGATACTGGAACGCGACACACTTCAATGGGCCACTTTGGCAGGCTTTAACACCTTCTGTACGACGGTCGCTATATTTTTTCTATATTTTTTTTATTGCATTAAATGACGAGACGAGCATGCCGTTCGCCTGATGATAAGCGATAAGACCACCCTTAAACAGTAGCAACACCATCTTGAGTTACAAAGTACTGTGTGGCATTGCACTGCGCTCGTCATCCCGACAGATAAGATGGTTTTTTTTTTGGATAGGCGATCCTGCAGTCAACACCGGGGGAAACCTGCGAATGGGATACTGGAGTCCCCCGGCTTGACGACTGCAGGGGCCTGGGAAGGAAGCGGAAAAGGATGTTGGAAGGAAAGGTGGGGAGTGGAGAAAGGTTCTCAGGATGGGCGGAAAGGAAAAGGGTGCCAGGAAATGTTCGCGGGCCCTTTTAGGCCTCAATGTGTTATGCAACCAAGAGGTATACACACTGACTGTGTGCCTCGGCCCGCGACTAATGTTCCCCCGCGCATGGGCGTGCATTGGGTGTGAAGACCCAAAGCACAAGAATTGCCTCGGGGGGCAGATAAGATGGTTAGGTCTCATTATGTACAATAGTTACACTGGCTACAATGTCCTTCAAACCGAAACACAGCAGTGCATGCACACTGCTGCTTGGCGGTAGAAATAGACATTGCTATGGTACCCAGACGGACTCTTCGGGCTATCCGGACAAATACAAAATATACCTTATCACCAGCAGGCACACGTAACTTCGAAAAGTCAGAGGTGTGTGGCTTTGAACCTGCGGACATTCGTCTCAACGAACCGTACATTACCAACTAGGCTGTCATGCACTTCTTTACTTTTGTACTTTTAATCTCTTGGCGGTTATAAAAACGCAGCGTTTTAATAACAGTCTACAAGCTCCCTAGCAGCTAGCAGTAATCATTTAGCCATTTGGAAGCATTTCTCACGAGTCGATGGAATTTCTTTGTGAGTAAAATGATTTTGAATCAAAATCCTTATTGCCTTTATGACTGACAGGCATGATCAGAATCTATTTAGAGTTGAATTTGAACTTATTCAGAATGTCTTTTCAATCTGAACTTGACATAGATCTAGTGATGGCGTATTGATTATAAAACCGCGCGATATTTAACCCGCTTAAAATATTAAAAAAAAAAAAATGGGGTTCTAAAAGTGTGTATTTTTTATATGTAGGTACAGTCACCCACATAAGTAGCTGAACAAACTCAAAACTTCACTTCATACACTTTTGTTATCTTACGAACATATTTATTATTCTTCACAAAAACCAATTAATAGCTATTTACTTTACTACGCACATAGAAAAAAAAATATTAATTAAGGACATGCCATAAGTCCATGCATAAGTGGACGATAGCCTAGTTGGGAATGGAACGGTCTGTCGAGACAATGTCCGCAGGTTCAAAACCCAAGGCACACATCTCTGACTTTTCAAAGTTACGTGTGTATTGTTTATCAATTATCGTTCGCTTTAACGATGAAGGAAAACATCGTGAGGAAACCTACATACTTGAGAATTCTTCATAAGAATTTCGAGGGTATGCGAAGTCTGCCAACCCGCACTAGGCCAGCATGGTAGACTAAGGCCTAACCCCTCTCAGTAGTAGAGGAGGCCCGTGCTCAGCAGTGGGCAGTATATAATACAGGGCTGATTGCATTGCATTGCAAGGACATGCCGTCCACCTGCAAGGTGGACAGACGACTTGATAAAGGTCGCAGGAACACGCTGGATGCAGGCCGCTTTTGACAGGTCCGTCTGGAAATCTTTAGGGGAGGCCTATGTTCAGCAGTGGACGTCGTGTGGCTGATGATGATGAAGGAGATGTCCGCTTTTTGTATATACTGTCAGCTAGGTTTTCTTGTGATTTAACGTATTGCCAACATTTCGACGGCATAGTGTCAGTTATTTTCCTGACTCGATTTGTTACGAAGGGTTTCTAACGACTTGGTTCTCCTTGCAGCCATCCAAGGACTGCCGTGGAGTCACACCACCCGTACACCGGAGTACTATGCTTACTGAGACTTTGTTTGATTTTTTGGATTAACTTTGAACGTAAATATGCTCCACTTAACTTCAATCGTGGTAAAGTTATTGGTTCCAATGTTTTGATTTTGCGCTTACTGGTACCAGTTTCGTTTTAGCTGCTAATAACGTTATAGAAACCGAGTTTTCCTTACGTATTCGTGAATATTCCACGCAAGCATAGGCCTTTGTGGACGCGTCACAAAAACATTCGGTAGTTTTTGAGTTTATCGCGTTCAGACAGACACACAGGCGCGGCGGGGGACTTTATTTTATAACTAGCATTTGCGCGCAGCTCCACCCGCGTTAAAAAGTTTTTCCGGGATAAAAAGTAGCCTATAGCACTCAAGAATAATGTAGCTTCCTATTAGTGAAAGAATTTTCAAAATCGGTACAGTAGTTTCTGAGATTAGCGCGATCAAACAAACAAACTCTTCAGCTTTATAATATTAGTTTGGATATGTAAGGTGTACAAATTTGGTTTATCCTTATAATCAAAATTTGTTTTTGCCGATATCGAAAACTAGTTAGTATGGATTTTCTATACTGTTTATATCCATCTTGGATCTAATGAAGCGACCCAAGCAAGGGTAGCAAACTAAGTTAGCCAATATGCGGGCTAACGTTGCAAATTCAATTGCTAGCGGACTCGGTTAAACAAGGTACTTTGTGTTACAGGGACGGATTAGGCAGCGTTTAGGGGGGTCTAATAAGATCAAAAATATTTTGTAAGTATGTCTCTGGTATTAGCGCGGTAAAAGCGGCGATAGCCTAGTTGGGAGTGGAACGGACTGCCGAGACGAATGTCCCCAGGTTCAAAACCCAAGGGCATACACCTCTGACTTTTCTAAAAAGTTATGTGTGTATTCTTTGTGAATTATCGCTCGCTTTAACGGTGAAGGAAAACATCGTGAGGAAACCTGCATATCTGAGAAGTTCTCTATAGGAATTTCGAAGGTATGTGAACTCTGCCAACCCGCACTAGGCCAGCGTGGTGGACTAAGGCCTAAAAACCCTCTCAGTTGTAGAGGACGCCCGTGCTCAGCAGTGGGCAGTATCTAATACAGGGCTGATGTGGTGGTGTGTTGGTCTCTGGTATTTAATTATGAAGGAAAACATCGTGACGAAACTTGTATATCAGGTATACAAAATTCTCGAAATTTCGAAGGTATTGGAAGTCTACCAACCCGCACTAGGCCAGCGTGGTAGACTAAAACCATCTCAGTAGTAGAGGAAGTCGGTGCTCAGCAGTATATAACTAATGTACGCATGTAGCTATTATATCTAGATCCATCAACACCAGTTTTGGTTAGCATTTCTGCTTTGTAAAACAATCTTGGCTCTTTCTCTCAAGAAACTAATTAAATAAAAAGGTTCATGAAGATGTTTAGATGTTAGAAGTAATAGCATATACCGCGAATATGAGTGGATTTTTAGCAGACGGATCGACAATATCCTGGATTCTTATAAAGGTTACATTTTATATCTGAAAAGTATATCTTCTCATTCGGGCACTCTTGGCAGAGTGGTCGTGGTTGTCGCGATGGTAATACATGGAAAAATGTCAGCGTTGTCAGTCTTCTCGGTGATGTTCGTAGGTCTACTAAGGCTTCTCCATTTTTGTCGGTAAGTAGCGCTGCGTGTACACTCTGTCACGGAGGACTGTGTTGCCGTTTAAATCAAGTCAGTCCAGCGAATGGGGGATCTGCCTCTAGCTCATTTTCCTTCTACCTGTCCTTGGATCACCAGTCTTTCCATAGAGTCTTCGTTTCTTGATATGTGAACGAAGAACTTTAAGACACGTTGTTGAACGGTCGACGAAAAGTATATACTTACGGCCTTATTCTTAAACAGTTTATAAACCTATTTTAGTTATAGAATGTTTTGTCTTCTTCCTTCAAACTCAATAAAAAATTCGTTTGAACAAGATAAAACATTCGATAACTAAAATAGGTTTTTTTTTTTATTGCATTGAATGACGAGACGAGCATGCCGTTCGCCTGATGGTAAGCGATACGACCACCCATAAACAGTAGCAACACCATCCAGCACCTTGACTTACAAAGTACTGTGTGGCATTCCACTGCACTCGTCATCCTGAGACATAAGATGTTAAGTCTCATTATGTCCAGTAGTTATACTGGCTACAATGTCCTTCAAACCGAAACACAACAGTGCATGCACACTGTTGCTTGGCGGTAGAAATAGACATTGCGGTGGTACTCACCCAGACGGCCTCTTACATAATGAGAGACCTACCACCAGTAACACTGTATACACTGTTTATGAATAAGACCGTGAGACTTTTATTCCGGGATTTCCTTCCTGAATGGAACCCTGTTCCATCACTTTCAACACGTCCATTTACCCACGCTTCATCTGTTTTAAAACGATTCCAACGTGGGAAATAACATACCATTTGTTTCAAAGCTAGAAGCTCTTTTGAAGTGTTTTTCCATGTTGAATATTTATTACCTAATTTACTAATAAGATTGAAGAAAAACAAACTGCTCGATATTTTGTCTTAGCAACTTATAACTCCTAAAAAGATTAAGAAATTAATTCAAGTTTAAAAATATTTGTAATCCGTTTTAACTTCTATCTTATTGGAGGTTTTATTAATAAACACAGACACTGTATGGATTTAGATTTTGTTTTTTTCTAGTCTTAGATTGTTTTAAAAACAAATAAAATCTTAACGCCGACTTAAGAATAATATCAGCCCTGTATATTCCGCCCACTACTGAGCACGGACTCTTCTACTGAAAGGGTTTAGGCCTTAGTCCTTAGGCCTTAGGCCTTAGACCACGCTGGCCTAGTGCGGGTTGGCAGACTTCACAAAACTCGACTTTTTTTTTAAGTAGTCTCATGTATGTAGATTTCTTCACGATGTTTTAGCGAACGATAATTGATAAATAATACTTACACATAGCTTCAAAAATTCAGTTGTGTGCCTTGGGATTTGAACCTGGGGCCATTACTCTCGGCAGACCGTTCCATTCCCATTTCCCAAGGCTACCGTAACACCGATTACCGATATAAACATAATTATCTCCAACGCACGCAATAAGGAATACCTCGCAACTGGTAGCTAACTCAGGCTGATGTATTGCCCACCCCGCATCTAATATAGCGCGATATCACTGAGTTTATGCCCATGTAGATCACCCGCAAGGTTTAACGAGGGGAGATAGGGCTGTGGTATCCGTACTATCCACATGGAATATATGGGATCCTTTGGATACAGGGTCATTGACATCGCGTTAATAAATGAAACCACATACTTGTCTTTACTCCTGCTAACATTGTACCAAAAACCATGAATAACGATCATTTTCACCAAAAATCCCAGTTTTACTTTTCCGATTTTTTATCATTTTGCAGACTGAGAATATGGTGTGTGCGTGAGTATATCTGACCGAAAGTGTGACTTAGCAGCTGAGAAAAAAAATCTTAGTGTAGTAATAGTGGCATTAGGGCGTCGAAAATTTAAATTACTTTCATTGATATTTATTTTCTGCGAGACTTACGCTTTTTTATTTTTCATCAATGATTCGAGTAACTTATTTTTATGTGTTATTTTTAAAAAGATAAGTATTTTTTTTTATTGCCTTCACTAACGATTCCAGTATGTCGTTCGCCTGATGGTAAGCGATACGACCACCCATAAACAGTAGCAACACCATCCAGCACCTTGAGTTACAAAGTCCTGTGTGGCATTCCACTGCGCTCGTCGTTCAGAGACATAAGATGTTAAGTCTCATTATGTCCAGTAGTTATACTGGCTACATTGTCCTTCAAACCGAAACACAACAGTGCATGCACACTGCTGCTTGGCGGTAGAAATAGACATTGCGGTGGTACCCACCCAGACGGACTCTTACATATGAGAGACCTACCGCCAGTAAAGTAAGTAAGTATGTAGTTCCATATAGTAACACTACGTCAAAATGACCCTGCATACTGCAAAAACAATAGGCGTTTTATCAAGAATTAGTAGTAGAAAGTTTTTCACGTGGAAAGGGCTATTGTACGGTTATACCGTACATAATTTCATACGCACTCAGCACTTCTACATGGCACGCGTCAATTACTTATAATATTGTAATAATTCGTTAGTTCACGACCATACCGTGTCCGCATCGCACATACCATTATTTATCATTATTATCATTTGTGAGCTCAATACATCAGTCAGAAAGCAGTTTAAGGTGTTTTAATTATATAAACCAAGTAGGCCCTCGGACAGCAACCAAACATCTTTTTGGTCCTTCGAGCCTCCGAATAGGCTGGACTCGTGTAACACGTGTACTGACTTTTCGGAACTTTTAGCAACGTGGACAATACAGTTCAGTGCATATTATTATCAATAGACTATTAACAGCAGTATATGAAAGTGTGAGTAAATAGCATCAGCAGCAGATACCGTAGCGTGCGCAGCAGCGGCGCATCACTACACCTCAAGTGCAATCAACAGCATCAGAAAAAGTAAGATCTTTCCATTTATTACCTTAATACAATCATCATGGAGGATTTGTTATCCAACCAGAACCAACTTATTGGCGCGATGGAGCAACTTTTTAGGAATTTTAAAAAGGATAGCCCCGAACGTAAAACACCTGATTACATTAGGAGGCGATTAGAAACCCTTGAATCGTACTGGGCGGAGTTCCAGTCAAATCATAACAAACTCATAGAGTATGATGATTACACGCATGCTTATTTTACCGGCAATCATTACGAACAAACTAAAGATTTTTATGAAAATACTCGGGCTTACATTAAAAAATATAGTATAGGTAAACCGGAACCACGACCGGAGACACCTAAGACGCCGCTTTTGGCACCTCCACGGTTCGTACCACCTCAGCAGACAACGAGCCAGGGAGCTAGCAGTAAAACAGACGAAATGCTTCGAAAGCAAGCAAGCAACTTCCGTGCATTTATGCATACCGTTTCTAGCATTGATTTAGATTTTATTACAGAAAAATGGGAGTACGATGATCTACTTAGCACTCTCCAATCTCGATGGGCTGCCATCGATTCGCAGCATTGGGAGATAGATAGTGAATTAGAGGGACAAAACGAAAAGTATGAACAGTCCTTTGCTTATCATGAAAGAAAATATATTGAAATTAAAAAGGCCGTAAATACTAAATTGTGGTCAGAATCTCATAGGGAGAAATCTACTCCTCAAATGGATATACCGTATTTTTATGGGAATTTTCATAAATGGGTTTCTTTTAAAGATTTGTTTATGGAAGCTATACATAAAAATCCGTCACTTTCAAAGGCTCAGAAAATGCAGTTTCTTAAAGGTAGGGTAAAGGGAGAAGCAGAACGATTAATACAACACCTAAACATCAGTTCCGACAACTATGACGTGTGCTGGGATATCTTGAACCATAGATATAATAATGACAGACTCATATTCAGATCTCATATAAACTTGATAATGAACATACCCGTAATGCATCTGCCATCTTTAAAAAACATTAAGAACCTTCATGACACAACTCGTGAATGTTTATTTGCCATAAAAAATTTAGGTGTTGATATTTCAACTTGGGACCCACTATTGGTCCATATATTATCCCAAAAATTGGATAATGAAACCTATAATGACTATAATGACTCCATTAAGAATCCGAGACAACTACCTGTTCTTCAGGAATTTTTCGACTTTTTAGAAAGCAAATTTACAAACATGGAGTCCTCTCGTAAGAAGTTAGAAAATTCTACCCCACCAAACAGATCTTCCAATAGTCAATCTGCAACAAAATACTCTTATCAGAAAGGTTATAATACCAAGCAGTCATTTTCTAGCAGTCGTGTGGATAATCAATATCACGAAAACAAAAAACCAAATTGTCCTATTTGTAACCTTAATCATGGAGTTTTTAGTTGTGAAAAATTCCTTAACATGCCAAATTATTTAAAATTGAAAACTATAGAAAAATTAAATTTATGTAAAAACTGTCTTTATAGTCATAAAGATAAGGCATGTTTTTCCGAGAAACGGTGCCGCGAATGCAATGAACGTCATAATACTGTATTGCACAATGCATACATGGAAGCGAGAAATTCGACACCGACTAGGGCACCCAGTGGCTCGTCGGCAACGCAACCAAGACATGAGCGGAGTCTTACCACAGGTTCAAATCCAGACCATTTACACAGAAGTTCACATGTATCCCTACAAACCGAAATACCAGAAGTATTATTGGCTACTGCGCTTATCAAAGTAGAATCAGAAGATGGATCCTATCATGTCTTACGTGCACTTCTTGACCAAGGCTCACAAGCATCTATAGTGACTGAACATGCGGCCCAATTATTGAGACTGCCACGAAAAGCATTTAAGGGAGTCATATCAGGAGTCGGAGTTAAGGAAAGCCAATGTAAGGGCACAATCAATATTAAGTGTAGATCAATTACCAGTGATTATGCATTTCAAGTAGAAACTTTAATTATGAAAAATCTTATTACAAAACTACCTTCCTATACATTTACTAAACCTACGTGGGACTTTTTGGAGAATATTCAATTAGCAGATCCAGAATTTTATAAGAGTAGACCTGTAGATGTTCTATTAGGAGCAGATGTCTATTCTCTCGTGATATTAGAAGGTATATGCAGAGGAGGAGAATCACTACCGCTCGCGCAGCATACCCGTTTAGGATGGATCCTGAGTGGTAATGTTAAGACATTACAATGTAACGTAATTCAGAATAACATTGACGAAATAAAAAAGTTTTGGGAAATTGAAGATATTACGGAAGATTCTACCCTAACTTCTCAAGATTTAAAATGCATCGATTTCTTTAAATCCACAACTTTACGTCGACCTGATGGTAGATTCACTGTGAGGATCCCTTTTAAGACTGATTTTGAAAAACATTTAGGCAAATCAAGGGCAAAAGCATTAGCTCAGTTTATGCAATTAGAACGGAAATTTACACGTAATGAAATTGTTGCACAAGACTATAAACTGTTTATAAATGAATACCTAGCGTTAGGACATATGATTCCGAGTTCCGGTAATCAGATATTAGAATGCTATTTGCCGCACCACTGTGTCCATAAAGCGCAATCTTTAACAACTAAACTTCGCGTGGTATTTAATGCCTCGGCTCCAACCTCGAGTGGCTACAGCCTGAATGATCTAATGGAACGAGGACCAAATCTACAACAAGATCTGCAATGTTTAATTTTAAGATGGCGGAAGTTTAAGTATGCTTATACAGCTGATATAGAAAAGATGTTCAGGCAGATTTTCATAAATGAAGTAGATCAACGCTATCATAAAATAATTTGGAGACAATCACCTAAACATGAAATTGAAGAATATCAGCTGACTACCGTTACTTACGGCACGAAATGCGCGCCGTTCCTAGCTATGATGTGTTTGAAACAGTTAGCTAAGGATGATCAAAGATATCCTGAGACTTCACAAGTTTTAGATCAATCATTTTACATGGATGATTTAATTCATGGCAGTCACAGCATAGAAGCAGCAAAGTCATTACAGGGACAGCTTATACAATTATTGAACTCCGCAGGATTTAACCTTCGTAAATGGACTTCAAATACCAAAGAATTATTAACTGATACAAATACACTCGAAAATTATTACTTCAAAGGATCCGAGTTCACAAAAATATTAGGCGTTTCCTGGAACCCTCAACAGGATCAGTTTTATTTCCAGTCTCCGATCGAAACTTCACAAAAATACACTAAACGTGCTCTATTGTCCGAAATATCGAAATTATTCGATCCTTTGGGTTGGCTTGCACCTATAAGCACTAAATTGAAAATAATATTTCAGTCAGTTTGGCTTGCTAACATACAGTGGGACGACTTTATACCTAATGATATTTTTATAGAATGGCAAAGAATGAGGGATGATTTAAAAAATATTGATAAACTAAGTGTACCTAGGTGGCTCGGTACCGAACAGCAGGATAATATCGAATTACATGGATTTTGCGATGCCTCTACGAGAGCGTATGCATGCGTTATTTACAGCAAAATACACAAAAAACATGAAAATAAATCAATAATATCATTAGTTGTAGCTAAAGCAAAATTAGTACCAGCCAACAAGACCATATCAGTGCCCAAATTGGAGCTCAGTGGAGCTCTTCTTCTGTCAAAATTAATGACTAAAGTAAAGCAATGTATCAGTGAACATAACACAAATATATATGGCTGGACGGATTCAACAGTAGTCTTAGGATGGCTAAATGGAGATCCAGATAAATATAAACCATTTGTTTCGAACAGAATAAAGCAGATTACGGCAAACATGCCAAAGGATTGCTGGCATTTTGTAAAATCTGGGGAAAACCCGGCTGACTGCGCCAGCAGAGGTTTAACAGCAACTCAATTGAAAGATCACGTTTTGTGGTGGCAAGGGCCTACTTGGCTACCAATTTTGCCGAATATACCTCAAGGACAATTTTACACATCCAATGAAGAAAGTAAAAAGCAGTACCAAGCTAATAATGTTCAATATGATCAAAATAATAGCATTATAACACAATTATTAACAGATTGCAGCACTATTACTCGAGCAATACGTGTACTAGCATGGATAAGCAGGTTTATCTCAAAAAACATACCAAAGTCTTATCTTACCCTACTAGAGATGAATAATTCACGAATAAAGATTATAAGATTTATACAGGAATTCGAATTTCAAATAGATATTAGCAGCTTAAAAAACAAAGGAGAAGTAAGCAATAAAAGCAGAATATTAAATTTGAACCCTTATCTTGATAGGGATAGCATCCTTCGTGTCGGCGGAAGATTAAGAAACGCTCATATGGACAACAACATGAAACATCCTATAATTTTACCACACTCTAGCAGGTTAACTGATTTGATTATCGATGAAGCTCACAAGCTCGCCTTCCACGGCGGACCACAGCTGACCTTAGCAATAATCAGACAACGGTACTGGATTATTGGTAGCGTTCGGGCCGTTAAGAAACGTCTTCATTTTTGTGTTACATGTAGGAGAAGCAATCCCCGGCTCCAGCATCAAATCATGGGGGACTTACCCGAGGCTAGATGTAACCCTGCACGTCCATTCTATCATACTGGGGTCGATTACACAGGCTTTATAATGCTAAAAGCGAATAAAGGCCGAGGAATAAAGTGTTCAAAGGGATACATAGCTGTGTTTGTGTGTATGGCAACTAAGGCTGTACATCTAGAAGTTGTATCAGATCTAACAACTTCATCATTTTTGGCCGCACTCAAACGAATGGCTGCCAGAAGAGGGACCCCAGGCCACATATATAGCGACAATGGCACAAATTTCGTAGGTGCTAATAAAATTTTACAAAGCGAATACGAGCAGTTAAAAAGTATTTTTAACGAAGAATTTATGAATAAAATATCAGATATGCAAATCAGTTGGCATTTTAATGCCCCCGCATGGCCATCCGCAGGAGGGCTATGGGAAGCAGCTGTGAAGAGCCTAAAAAACCATCTCAAAAGGGTAATTGGCGAGCAACGATTAACATACGAGGAATTAGCTACCCTTCTATCTCAAGTAGAAGCTTGCCTTAATTCAAGGCCACTCTGTCCATTATCAGAAGATCCTGATGACCTAGATTGCCTCACCCCAGCACACTTCCTAGCTGGTGGGCCAACATTAATAACAATTGATACAGAAAGTGATTTAAGAACGAGATGGCATTTGACTCAGAAATTGTTTAATGATGTATGGAAACGCTGGCGAAATGAATACCTTAGTCAGATTACAACAAGAAGTAAGTGGAAAAAATCAAATAGCAGCATACAGATCAATGACCTAGTGCTGATTCACGACTCTATCTTGCCGGCTGGAAAATGGGCAATGGGCAGAGTTATCGAATTGCACCCAGGCAATGACGGATTTGTCAGAGTTGTGACTTTGAAAACAAAAAATGGAATTTTGAAGCGTCCTATAGTGAAATTATCAGTCTTACCTACTCAAAACAGTGAAAACAGAAACAATCAAGAACCCAAAGAACCAGATGTTTCAAACAGAGTTAAACACCATAAAAGGCCAGCTTTTAGTTCTCTTGTATTATTACTTTTATATTTCATGGGCATAATAATGAACTCACAGTGTTCATATAACGCCACAAGATTTCGGGAAAAGCAGGGCCTATATTTCGATAAAATAACTGACATGCATTTAGTGCGAGACTACTGGAAATTAATATTATATTACGACATGGACCCTTATTGGCAAGGTGTTACGTCATTTAATCAGTACATGAAACACTTAGATCATATGTGTAACAATATACGACCGCAAACACATTGTGACGTAATCCTTATGCAGCTACGTCACGGTCAATCAGAGCTCGAGTACTATGATCGCTTATTACTTACTCAACATTTAAACAACGGCGCCAGACGCCGGCGCGGACTCATCAACGGTGTCGGTTACATTGCTAACTCATTGTTCGGCGTACTAGACGAGCGATTCGCCGAACAATATCAACGAGACATAGAGGCGCTGAAACGTAATCAGTACCACCTAACGCGACTTTGGAGAAATCAAACATCTGTTATAGAAGCTGAGTACAATCTACTTAAAAGATCAGAGGAAGCCATCGACAAGCAGAATAAAATCATCAATAAACAGTTTTTAAACTTGGATAAAGCGGTTAATGTTTTAGGAAACCGAGTAAATTCTCTGTCAAATATTAGTGACTTCTCATTAGCAGCGCTAACAGCAAATAATATGCTCCACACCCTACAAGGCATTCAAGAATTATTGTTGGACACCGTAACAGATATCTTCCACGGCAGGTTCAACTTCCATCTTTTATCACCAGAGCAGCTACGAAGTCAATTAAGTATTATTTCTTCACAAATATCCAAGGACTTAGCACTACCCATTAAAAATATTCAGATGAACATCCGCAGCATTTACAACTTCCTGAGGGTCAAAACCAGAATGCTCCGCGAGTATTTACTTTTTGAAATTACAATTCCATTAACTAGCAGAGACTCCTATGAGATTTACCACATAATTCCAATTCCTGAAAGGCCTTCCAAAGGAGTGGCAAACATAATAGTCACCATAGAGCCTATATCAGAATATATAGCAATTAATTTAGCAAAGGACTCTTTTATAAAATTAACGAAAAATGATTTAGCACTATGTGCTAGAGACTCGGATATATACATATGTTACTTACAAAGACCTATTTACGACATGAAATCTGACGACAATTTATGTGAAACTGATCTAGTCACTAATCAATGTAAGTCCAGCATACAGACGTGTCAAGATACGTGGCATGAATTGAATGAGATAAACAAGTACATGTATTATTGTTGCTCCGAATGTTACTTTAGAATAATATGTGAACATCAAATGACAGCAAACCGTTTGAGAGCCGGAGGAATTATTAGTATAGCTCCGGGTTGCACGGTAAAGTTTAATAAATTTACGGTTTACGCACATAATCAAGATCATAGCTCTCTACAGATAAAACCCATCATAGAGATTCCTAATAACAACTCGATTAATAATATAATTAACATATCGAGTCTGTGGCATGCTACCGCCGTAAATAAATCAGATGATGAAAATTGGAAAAAGCAAATGAGTGCATTAAGCGACAAAATTAAGGAAATTAAGGAAGAGCCAGGCCTAGACATAGATGGCCTATCATATCATGACATACACCACTACACAATAATATATGTGATAATTAGCGTGGTGGTGATCGCGGGAGCAGTTATGGCGTGGAGACGCGTCCGGCGCGCAGGACAAGATCGCGCTGGAGCCGACCAGCGCGTCTCCGACAACGGTCGTTATTGTGGAACTAGCAGTGATAGTGTTACTGAAAGTGGTAATGTTGTTGAGTGTAGTGAAATGAGTGCAATTAGTAAATCCGATCGGGCTTCTTCACCCATTGTCAGAGCACCTGTGTTCAGAACCCACGAGAATATTGTTTAAAGACTCTTATGTTTAGTTATAACTTGAAATTGTTTCTTCACCTTGTAATTAGGTTAATTGCACTTTCATGACATATCATCACCCTTTGCTTATCTTCTCCCGGAGCATGTACGGTTATACCGTACATAATTTCATACGCACTCAGCACTTCTACATGGCACGCGTCAATTACTTATAATATTGTAATAATTCGTTAGTTCACGACCATACCGTGTCCGCATCGCACATACCATTATTTATCATTATTATCATTTGTGAGCTCAATACATCAGTCAGAAAGCAGTTTAAGGTGTTTTAATTATATAAACCAAGTAGGCCCTCGGACAGCAACCAAACAGCTATCAACTCCTATTTTAAATAAACATTTATAATTACTGGTTAAATATAACGCTTAGGGACTGTTTTACTGCTGGGTAAATGCTTTTCATTACTTAAATCTATAAGCTGACCAAATACAACAGTCACACTCTAATCAATGCTCCCAAATACATGGTTATCAAATGAGTACTATCTATATTAGCTGGTGTCGAATAAAAAATATCTGAACATTATGAAATAGGCCCCTAAATCAATAAACGTACAAAGTAAATACAGACGTATCTGACAGTACACAAGCGATAAATCAACTTGCAGAAAAAGCAAAAATCATTTTAATTGGCAAACTTTGCTTCCTATATTTTGAATAATCACGAATCGAACGAGTTGTATCGTTTATTTTTAGTATTCGGAATTTTAATACTTTACATTTCTACCTACTTGCTTTTAGGTTATACTTATTTTCTTTTTTCTTACCTAATCCACCTCGTTGCTATTGTTTGTAATATTTATGCTTGTATTCTAGTTGGTGATCAACTTTTTACTGGTGATAGGTCTCTCGCATGCAAGGCACCACCGCAATGTCTATTTCTACCGCCAAGTAACACTGTGCATTCACTGCTGTGTTTCGGTTTGACGGACATTGTAGCCAGCGTAATTACTGGGCATTATGAGACTAACATCTTTTGTCTCAGTTGACGGGCGCAGTGGAGTGTCAGATAGTCATAGATTCCTACCAACATAATATAGTATTTTAACCGGCTTGCAAAAACAAGAGGTTCTTAATTCGTGTGTTTGTATTTTTTTTTGTAATTCAAAGTTCTGTATGGTGTTGCTGCTGTTTATGGGTGGTCGTATAACTTACTATCTAACGAGCGGCATGATCGTCCCATAATGTAACTGCAATAAAAACAATATATATGTATCCGTACTTATAAATCCGAAAGTAACTCTGTCTGTCATGCCTTCACAACAGAAACAAGTGAATCGATTTCGATGAAAGGACATGTCCAAAAACAGGCCTAAAATTCTAATCAAGACAGTTTATATGTATATTTGAATAAAACTCCTAAAAACTAGCCTTTGACAATAAATCGTTTAATTTTAAAAACCTCCGATTTATATAATTTTATTTTGCTTAAAATCTACGCTTAAAATGACTGTTTTTAAAAAGTTTATTATAAATAGATGGGTTTAATTTTGTATTTAATGGATCCAAGATCCATAGTTTGCCCCTAATATCCCTAAAGTTTGAGCCTGGTTGGAATTTGAGACCCAGCACCCGTACAAAAAGCGGACTTCTCCTTTGGTATATGGATAGTCTGGGATAGTTTGGATACCCTGGGAAGGATATAGATATTAGTATCCTCGGAAAACCTTTTCACGTAAGTGGATTCTCGAGCAAATGCCAATATTTTTCTTAAAACCAGTGTTTATGAATGAATGAATGAATGAATGAATGAATGAATGAATGAATGAATGAATGAAAGCACTTTATTGCACACCACGTTATACAAAAATTAAATAAATAACAAATAGATTTAGAACTTTGAATCGTGCGACAATAGGCGGTCTTATCGCTAAAAAGCGACTTCTAGACAACCTACACTGATTGAGAGAGATATATGAAGTGAAGAAGGGGTTGTATAGATAACATACGTTTATAATAATGTATTAAAATTTTCTTCCTTATACACTTTCGGCACAAAACATTCGATAACTAAAGTAAGTTAGTTTATGAACCTATTTTAGTTGTCGAATGTTTGGCTTCTTCGAACGAATCTTTGACGTTTCTGCCGACATTTTTTACCACGTACTACAAAACTATGGAACCAATTACCGCCAGCAGCATTTCCGGATAGATACGACCTGGCGATATTTGGAAAAAGAGCGTATTCGCACCTAAAAGGCCGGCAACGCATCTCTATGCCCCCTGGTATTGCAGATGTTCATGGGCGGCGGTGATCACTTACCATCATTACCAATAAAAGAGCATACGCATGCTCACGCCTTTTATCCCCGAAGGGATAGGCAGAGGCGCAACTAGTGCACCCACTTTTCGCCAAGCGTATTCCGTCCCATGATGTGATAGGGGGCGAGCCTATCGCCATACCGGGCACAAATTTCAGACTCCGGGCTGATACTGAATAGAAAAATCCAATATCACTTTGCCCGACCCGGGGATCGAACCCGAGACCTCAGCCTTGCAGTCGTATCGTAATACAACTACGCCACCGAGGCAGTCAATAAAAGAGCACTTAAGTGGGAACAGTAGGTAGGTAGGTAGGTACTTGAGAAATTATGAAACTAGTGTTTTAACGTCTCCAAGAGTATTTATCTTATATTTTGATTAATTATATACCTAGATAGACAGTGAATGTTACAAACACGTCGAAAAAAATAGACGTGACTGTTCCCCACTAAATGAGTTCGAGTGAATTAATTTTTGTTGTGTTTCATGGATATAATTTTCTCCCCGTTTTAATAGAAACCATGTAATAACTGGTATCATTACGCGCGCACACAAGGATACGTAGAATGATGCAGCGATAGCGTATGACACAGCTGTCACGCATACTAGATTAAGACGCCGTCATATTCTCAGCGCTATATCTTTATCTACCCCGGCCAGTATCTGGACGTTCCTTGGGACTCTAGGTATTGGCAAAAATAAAAGCCTAGATTCCTGTGGAGTGACTATTGATTTGGATGATATTAATCGTCATTTCTCTTCCTCTAACCTAATTGCTCACCAAATCATGCGTCGTACCATAGGTTTCCTAGCTGGTCTCCCCAGACCTAACATCAAGCCTTTTCAGTTTTCTCCAGTGTCGCTGGGTGAGATCAAAAAGGTTATTTTTTCCATTAAATCTAATGCGACTGGTTGCGATAGCATCAGTCGTCGTATGATAATCCCTATCCTAGACCACCTTCTTCCAGCTATTTCTCATATCATTAATAGCTCCTTTAGCTCTGGTATATTCCCGTCTCTATGGCGGAAAGCTATTGTAATCCCTCTTCCCAAAATCCCTAACCCTTCTCTCGTGAATCATTTCCGTCCTATATCCATCCTTCCTTTCCTCTCCAAAGTGCTCGAGGCCTGTGCCCATAAGCAGCTGTCTAATTTTGTGCACCTAAACAACCTGTTGTGCCCGCTGCAATCTGGTTTCAGGCCTGGTCACAGCACTACTACCGCGCTACTCAAAGTGACTGGCGATATTAGGGCGGGCATGGAAGACACCAAAGTCACGGTTTTGGCTTTGGTTGATTTCTCGAACGCCTTTAGTACGGTCAGTCACGACATTCTTCTAGCCATCCTCTCCCACCTTTTGATCTCTCCTGCGATCGATTCTCGTCCGGACTGTCAAGTAGGAAAGACGTGTTACTGAGTGTGATTTGACCAAAGTGAAAAGGCAAGATATCTGCATTCTACTCACGCCAACTGATAACTTATAGTATAGCACGAATCACCAGATAAAACATGCAACGGACTCCAATATCCAGTCACACTTTATTCTCTTCTCAACCAAATTTGTGTACTAATAATGAATCAAACGAAATAGTCAGAAACATGAATCTAAGAAAACGCAGAAATCCAGATTTGGACCATTTAGTGGAATTAAAAGACTCTCTTACCCAATCTTTTAAAAAAATGTTGAACGAAGAGATCGAAGAAATGAAAAACCAAAATATGCAAATTCTGGCGACTAACACTGAAATTATACATCTTCTTCAAACCAATGCTGCAAATCTCAAAGAAGCAAATAAAAGGTTAGATAACCTTGAGACTGATCATGCTAAGGTAGTAAAGACAGTAAATGATCTTGAATACCAACTTGATATGCTGCAGAAACAATCTCTACTAAACATGATCGAGATAAGAAATTTCCCTAAGCAGGATAATGAAGATCTCGGAAAAGTTTTTAGTAGTCTGTACAATACTTTGGATCTTCAACCGATGGATGATGTTCCCCATATTTATAGAAAGGGTAAAAACGCTAACTCGCCTATATTGGTAGAATATCAACGTCTTCAACAAAAAGAAGAGCTACTAAACGCTGTCAAAAAATTTCACAGAGGGAGTAATGACCGTAAAATATCTGCTGAAGACCTAGGACTTCAAGGAGACACCTCTCAAATTTATATTTCTGAAGCTCTAACTCCTATGGCGAAAAAAATTTTACGCGCGGCAAGAGACTTGGTCAAAAATGGTCAGTACAAGTATTGCTGGATAGCCCATGGCAACGTATTGTTACGCAGACAAGAAGGTGAACCCGCAGTGCGTATCAGATCTCTAAATCAAATTACAGAAGAACGTTCATCTTGACTAGTTTCCTTTGCAGCAGGTAGTTTTTCTTTTTTAATATGTTTTTCCATCCCTTTCATAGCCCTTAAAATAGTGTTATACAATAAGTCAGATAACGAGCAAAGAATGTATCTTTCCAAACATAGTAATACAACAAATGAACCCTATATAAAATTTTTATTCCTTGTATATTTGTATGCTAAACGATTTCTCTTCTTTATTTTAGCATATAATGCATATTATATTCATTCTCATAGTTCCGTTTCAATCATAGCCATTTCAAGGATAATCATTTTCCAAATGTATCTTTCCACTAACCACGTGTATCACCAAAAAAATTATATTCATGTTGAATTATTTTATATCTATAATAATGGCTAGCAGCCTCAAGAAAGTAGTCACCGAAATTGACATTGAAGTTAATCCTGGTGACGCATTTTTGGTTGGCGATCCAAGTGGTTTTTTCGAACTTAGTGTCAAAACTGAAATTTCCTTTAAAGTCATTGTACAGAATATTCGCAGCATTAATAAAAACCTTCAGGATCTTGAAATATTTTTGACCAGAAGTAAACTGAATTATGACCTAATAATACTAACGGAATGTTGGTTACAGGACTGTTTAACCATACCGTCGATTAATCATTATCATACCTTTAACACATGTAGACACATAAACCGAAATAGTGGAGTCATTGCATATGTCCATAACGGGATCACTAATATCTCAGTATTTGAACCCAAAATAAATGATGCAGACTGCTTAGTAGTTAAAATAAGTATGAACTTTGCCTTTGTCTGTATCTATAGATCGCCTTCGTTTACTTGTTCCGACAACTTTCTTTCCTCTCTAGATGGTCTACTGACAAGCTTACGACACATTCCAAATATTTACATAGTGGGTGATTTGAACATAGACATAAGTAACACGAACAGTGACCCAAAGTCTGACGATTATTTAGATTTAACTGCGACACATGGTTTCTTGCCAAGTCATACCCTACCTACCCGTGAAACTAGGTGCTTGGATCATTGCTTAGTTAAATCTCATACAAAAGTATCAACCGTTATCTGTGATCCTTCTGTAACTGATCATAGCTGTATATTTCTTGCAATCTATAATTTAACCAAGTTCAAACATAATATTACTCGGCCACGTTATTTAAAAATTAATTATAAACAAGCATCCAAACTTCTGGCCGAAGTTAACTGGAATAAAATACTAATGACATACGATCCAAATATTAGCACTGAGCTATTTATCAAAAATGTGTCTAATGTTATCAATAAATCCTCACAATCTATCTTGACATCCAATAGAAAAACTATATTACAACCGTGGATAACCCCGGGACTATTAAGATGTATAAAATTTCGAGATATTTTGCACCGGCGTCATAAAAATTCACCTAATGATGAAAATTTGAAGCTCACCTATAAACGCTATAGAAATTATTGTAACAATATTCTTCATAATCTAAAAAATAATCATAATCGCGCTGACCTTCATAAAAATAAAAAAGATATTAAAGAGACATGGAATGTAATAAGAAGAGTTTGTCGTATTAAAAAATCAAATAAGGATACATTAGTGGCAACTGATTTGTTAAACATGAAAACTACACCACAAATGTCCCTTAACCACATAAATGACTTTTTTTCAAACGTTGGAAGCAATCTGGCTTCAAACATTTTACTCAAATTAAACACATGCCAAGAAAAATTGTCCTCACAATACACTCCTACTAAAACACAATTGAACTCGTTTATGTTATTGGAAACTGACGAAATAGAAATAAAAAAAATTGTATCAACTTTAAAAAACTCTTCTGCCTCCGGGTGGGATGGAATATCATCCATCTTTATTAAAAAATATATTAACATCCTTTGTGCATCCATTACTCACATATGTAACATCTGTTTAAAATATGGTAAGTTCCCCAAGGTACTAAAGGAGTCTATCGTCGTGCCTATTTTCAAGTCAGGGGATAGAAACAGTATCACAAATTATCGCCCAATATCACTGCTACCAACTTTGGCTAAGATCCTTGAGAAAGTCATTAACTCCCGTCTGGTAGGGTACTTAGAAAAAAATAATATTCTTTCTATAAACCAGTATGGCTTCAGGCGAAAAAAATCCACTACAGACGCAATAGAATGCCTAGTTTCACATATAGTGGCCACCTTAGACAAAAATAATAAATGTCTTGGAGTTTTCTTGGACTTGGCCAAGGCTTTCGACACCGTATCTGTTTCCTTACTTATAGCCAAGTTAGAGTCTATAGGAATCCGTGGCGTTCCACTAGAACTTCTCAGGGACTACTTGCATGATAGGTACCAAATAGTTAAATTAGGTGAGATGTGTAGCTCTAAGCAATTAGTCAGGTTTGGCGTACCACAAGGATCAGTTCTCGGGCCAACACTCTTTTTGGTCTATATAAATGATCTCTGTAATACTATTATACCAAATGCTAAAATTGTAACATTTGCAGATGATACTGTCATACTCTTTGAGGGATCGTCATGGGAAAACGTACGACTTGCAACTGAGAATGGTTTACGCATAATATTTGGATGGCTGAATAACAACTTACTTACTTTAAATATAATTAAAACAAAGTATATTACCTTTTCTATATATAATAACAGCCAACCTAGTACAAATTTCAACATAAAAGCACATACGTGCGCTGCTCATACACATTACAATAATTGTGAATGCTACAGACTTACTCGTACAGAGAGCATCAAGTATCTAGGAATTACAATAGACAAGAATTTAAATTGGAAACAACATATTGACGCCTTAAAGACTCGACTAAGAAAATTAATACCAATTTTTAAACAAATTCGTCATCTAAAGGATGATCAAACTAACAAAGTTGTCTATTTGACCCTATGCCAGTCTCTACTGTGCTATGGAATTACCGCTTGGGGTGGAGCAAACAAGACATCGTTGATTAAATTAGAAAGAACACAAAGATCTATAATAAAAGTCCTAACTTTTAGGCCTTTTAGGTATCCTACTATCCATCTTTATAATGAGTTTCAGGTCCTCACCGTAAGGCAAGTTTTCATAAAACTTATAATCTTAAGACAACACTCCTACACTGGTAGAACTGACAACGTAACAAAAAGAAGAGCTCATGATGTTTATATTGTTCCCTTTTGCAGGACGACATTTGCTCAAAGTTTTGCCTCTTTTCTTGCACCACTGTTATATAATCGCATAAACAAAACTATAATGATAAAGGATAAAACTAAGTTTTTATGTGGAAAGGCGCTGGAGAATTTTTTACGAGGCTTTGATTATGAAAAAACGGAAAATTATATAAAAGCAATGTATTGACTTATACCTAGCTTACCATCCTGTAGCTTGACACAAGATGATCTTTCTTTGAACGGTTCCATCCACGTGAGAGTCCACGTCCTTAACAATAAATATATAGTGGACTGATATAGTCTATCATTGAAAAATATTAATATTATATAATACTTTTATTTGTATATTTATAAAAATACTCTTCTTGTTTATTTACATGGGTTCTACCAACAAATTTTGTTGTATTATTATGCCATTTTGTGTTTAGTTTTATTTTTTTTTAATCTAGTTCTATAAGTTACGTAACTGTTTTTTCAATTATATAGTTAATTTAAACATAATATAAAGAAGGGAACAATAAAATATATATTATATAAATATATATATACCTAATTAAACATTGTCACAAAAAGAAAAAAAAAAAAAAGAAAAAAAAAAAAACACTTCAGTAGCGAGTTTTATCTGTATTGCTTACTAGTACTACGCTAAGTTGTTTACGCAAAATGTGCAATATCCTAAACAATAGAATTGCTTGTATCATTCGAAAGTGAGCCCTAATAGGTAGTTTATGAGGCGAGAATCATTTACCCTGCCGTAACACAGTATTAACTAGCACGGAGGGTAAGATTTTTAAATTGTATACGTACCGTCTAACTATGTGGACTAATTTTATATACTCATTACTTATATTTGTCTTGTACTTTTAGCGTCAAACGTAGTATACAACTGTACGATAAATTGGTTCAATAAATTTCTTTCTTTCTTCCTGCGGCACTGGATTGGTTCTCGTCTTATCTTCAGGGACGCCAACAGTTGGTGCGACTCGGCGATTCCTCGTCTAGTTGGTGCGATATCGACTCTGGAGTCCCTCAAGGCGGCATACTCTCCCCATTATTGTTTTCCATTTTTATTAACCTCCTTACTCAAGACCTTCAATGTGCGTACCATCTGTATGCCGATGACTTGCAAATTTATTCTCAGGATGGAATAGATTGTGTATCCGCAGCCGTGAACAGGGTGAACAGGGACTTAACTCAAATTAAATTATGGTCCGACAATTTCGGCTTATCTGTAAATCCCGCGAAATGTCAGGCCATAATTATAGGCAGTTCAAGGATGATTAGCAGGTTGGATAACTCGATCATTCCATCTGTTATATTTAACGGCACTCACATTCCTTGGAGCACTAGTGTTAGAGATCTTGGTCTGCACATCGACTCCACCCTGAGCTGGAGGCCGCAGGTAACCTCTGTTTGTCAGAGAGTCACCGGTACTCTTCGCGCTCTTTGCCGTCTAAAGAACTTCCTCCCGCCTAAGACCAAGACTATGCTTGTGCAAGCCTTAATCCTTCCTATAATCGACTATGGTGATGTATGCTATTTTGATCTGAATGCAGACCAACTCAACAAACTTGACCGTCTTCTTAATAACTGCATTCGATTCGTATTTAATCTTCGAAAATATGATCACATTTCTGACTATCGACAACAATTAAAATGGCTACCTTTACGACAGCGGCGATCTTTACGTGCACTTACCACTCTGTACTCTTTGCTTACCTCCCCTACCCCTCCGACTTACTTATCTTCTAATTTCCAATACCTTTGCGATAGCCACGATAGGAACTTACGCTCATCCAGCAATCTTCTGCTCAAGTGTCCCCCTCACAGCTCTGACTTTACTCACTCTTCTTTCGCTATCCAATCTATACACTTATGGAATTCGCTCCCGCTCGAAATCAGAACGTCTACCACTCGGTTTGCCTTCAAAGTGAAGGTACGACGGTTACTGCTGAATGAAGAGGAAGAATCACCACCTTGATTCGTTAATATTTTACACTATATATATTATATATATATTTACTATGTATTTTATGGTTGTCCGTATTTATTATTAATGATTATGTGTATGCATTATACTTATCATAATATGATTCAATATTTATGTATGTGTATTTATAAGTTTATATTATTTCTAATAAACTACCTCTAATGCACCTACCTTGTTAATCTCTGCACCACCCTAAGGTTGACTGGGAGAGAATGCCTACGGCATTAAGTCCGCCTTTATACATTTGTATATGAAGTGCTTAAATAAATAAATAAATAATTAAGGAAAAGTTGGCCTGTTTGTTTTACTTTCATTGCAGTGCGTCACTCTATCTAGGTGTATAATTAATTGAAGACCTTATATTACCGCCAATGTTAGGCATCGAAATAAAACATAATGGACATAATGAGACTTAACATCTTATGTCTCAGGATGACGAGCGCAGTAGAATGCCACACAGTACTTTGTAACTCAAGGTGCTGGATGGTGTTACTACTGTTTATGGGTGGTCGTATCGCTTACCATCAGGCGAACGGCATGCTCGTCTCGTCATTCAATGCAATAAAAAAAAAAAAAAAAAAAAAATCTGATCTTATCACGGATTTTTAGTTTAGTTTTACTCCCTACGTTTGAAGCCAGCAGCTTTCATGATTACGCAGCGGTCTGTGAGTAGATTTATTTTGATGTGTTCAAGAGTGTATTATGTAAATGCCTCTCATTTACATAATGTACTTAACATGGTTTAACACTGAATCCAGCTTTATCTTGTAGACAAATTCAAGAGTGTCTATCTATACATATAATAAAGCAGTAGAACCAATGTGTCTGTCCATTTAAAGAAATGTAATAAAAAAGAAAGGGGGTGACTATAGAAGAGTAATGGAACACAAAACAGCGATATTTGTAACTCTTTTCTGTCTGTCTGTTTTTCTGTTTGTTTGTTACTGCATGAGACGAGACGAGCGGCATGCTCGTCATTCAATAGCAATAAAAAATAAACTGCTGAGCACGGGCCTCCTCTACCACTGAAACGATTTTAGGCCTTAGTCCACCACGCTGGCCCAGTGCGGGTTGGCGGACTTCACATACATCAGATTTTTTTTGACAATTCTCACCTAAAATAGGTGAAAAGGTAAACAACCTTATCTTGTATGTAAAGACAAGATATCGTAAAGCCTTTATTATAATCATGTGATAAGGTGAAGCCATTTCCGCCAGATCGTGTGGCGGAAATGATAATGATCTGCAGGAAGTATTGTTTCAGTGAATCCGGCCCAAGTCATGAGATTTGGCGGGTTGTCTATTTTTGCTTAATACTCATTGTGTTAGTTACGCACCACGGTTTTTATTCTAGATTATTTATTTATTTAATTGTAGGAACGAAAAGAAATATATGACACTTCTGATTCATATCAACTTTCATAAGGCGAAGGTTTTGCTTGTGGAGTCGTGACGAATACAAAAAAAAAATAAATCACTTTATTAATAAACATACATACATACACACTCACGCCTTTTATCCCTGAAGAGGTAGGCAGAGGCGGAACTAGTGCGCCCAACTTTCGCCGTGCATATTCCTTCCCATGATGTGATAGGGGGCGAGCCTTTTGCCATATCGAGCATTAATTCCAGACTCCGGGCTGATACTAAATAGAAAAATCCAATATCACCTTGCCCGATCCGGGGATCGAACCCGAGACCTCAGTGACCTCAGAGACCTCAGCATTGCAGTCGTACCGTAATACAACTACGCCACCGAGGCAGTCAGTAGAGAGTTAGTATTAATAAGCGTTGTGTAATTATTTTGTATTATTATAGAGTGTTTTTGTATTTCTATGTCGAAAGGTTTTTTTATGGCATTGAAGGACGAGACGAGCATGCCGTTCACCTGATAGTAAGCAAAACGACCACCCATAAACAGTAGCAACACCATCCAGCACCTTGACTGACAAAGTACTGTGTGGCGTTCCACTGCGCTCGTCATCCTGAGACATAAGATGTTAAGTCTCACTATGTCCTGTAGTTACACTGGCTGCAATGTCCTTCAAACCGAAACACAACAGTGCATGCACACTGCTGCTTGGCGGTAGAAATAGACATTGCGGTGGTACCCGCCCAGACGGACTCTTACATATGAGAGACCTACCACCAGTAAAATTTCGAGGAACACGATAAAATATTCTTTAATAACTTACATACCTTTTATTATTAAAATAAATCAATTCTGTTCTTCACTTGCACCACACTCAACTCAACATCTTGACAATGACAAATGTCCGCTGCCCAAATTGCCGCAGTAGAGTTTATCTTCTGATTTACTTTTAGTTTCCTATTACTTAATTTACAATAACCCACTTAATTTGAATACCTTAAGGAAGAATTTTCAATGGTCGGATAAAGTCCATTATTATAACCTGACTAAATATAAAAGTATAAAATTAAACCCCTTTATTTATAGTATAATAATTTTTGATTTGTTTATACTGTATGAGTTGTCAAAATTATAATATATGTTCGTATATCTGGACAAAACTTGGCGAATAGTGATACAAAGACAAATATTTTAGTGGATGCACTTATGTTTCTGCCTACCTATTCATAAAGAATGTCGTGAATATGTATCTAATTGCACTGGCTACCTTTAAACTAAACACTGGTGCTTGAAAACAAAAACAGTCAATGACATAAAGACGGTCCACTTCGCCCCAAAAGTGTTTAAAAATCTCAATTCGAAACACGTCGCAAAGTTTTCTAGATCGTTGATTCGCAGATTGTGAGTTAATGAATTTTCGAAAGCTCCGTGAAGATTTCATTATTTTACTTCTTTGAGTTTTGATACGAATAATTAAAACGACAAAAGATGTTCGGTATTTGAATTGAATTTTTTAGCGCTGATAATTTTAATTACATACAATTGATAGGTAAATCGATAGTATGTTCTAAATTGAAGTACTAGAGAGAGTTTTTAGATTCGATTAAATCCCGTTAGAAGTGCCTAAGATTTCAATTTGTGCCCAATATGGCATTACGCTTGCCTCCTAACATAAATAATATTCGTAAGTATAAGAACCCGTGCGGAGTTGCTGGTCTTCCATCGGGCGCGTCTCCCTGGGTGGCGGATAGGGGAACGCCCCTCAAATTTGGGGGGTACCGGAAACGGCGTGGACCAAAACCAGCAAAGAGGATTCTTCCGCGTTCCCTCTGACTAGCAGAGGGTGCAGTGGAGGAATTTGTAGACGGGTTCCGTGTGCACTCACCCTGCCGCGGAACAGGCCGGGGCAGAACTAGTTCGCCTTGGCCACCGTTAGTCTCGGAATCTCAGGGGGCACTGTGGTCATGTTTCGCAGCGACTCCTGGGGCCGAGGGTCTTGGCTTAACCGCCTGGACTGCGAGGGAGAAAACCTCTATAAAAAGTTACCCCGAATCCCAAGCGGCGGCGCACCGCGAGGGGATGCATGGCCGATGGGTAGTTCGGTCTCGAGTGCGACCCCCGCCAGAGTACCGGCCGACACTCTGTGCGGGTTACGCTAGGCTTACCCAGGTACAGGGGGCTCTGCCTGGGCGGACTGTTATTTCCCCCATACTCGTGGGAATCAAAATGAATAGCTCAAATTTAAAAAAAACAAAATTACATTGACGGGGTTACCTACCCCAGTTCCGGCTGGAGAGGCGGAGCTCGAAGGGCGCAAGCCCAACGACGGAGAAAAAGAAAGGCGGAATGTGGGCGTGAGGCTCACTGAAGACATGTGCGTGGACTCAGAGTCCAGCGATAGTGGCTCTTCAGTGAGAGGCGGGCGATTTTGGAGGAGCCTGTCGACCGACACGGACGAGCCGGCATCGAAGACAAGGGCGACCGTTGCTCGCGGTAGAGCGGATCCGCCTTCGGTGGGCAGCTCAAAGAAGGCGGAGAGGGAGCGCATCGCGAAGCGTGCGGAGGCTCGCCAAAAGCCGGAGAAGTTAGTGCCGAAGCGGCTCCACTCTGCCGGGTCACTGGCGCGCTCAAAGACTGCAGAGACCACGGTCACCGGCTTTGAAGGCGAGGCGAAGAGGTGGCGGGAAAAGAGCTCCCGCCTTGAGGCTGCAGTTAAGCAGCTTCAAGAGGAGAATGCCTCCCTCCGTCGCCGCCTCGAAGACCTAGAGGCGGCCGCCAGCAAAAGCTCCACCGAGGACATGCTGGAAATGGTAGAGGCAAGGGTGCGGGCAAGGATGGAGTCCCTGCTCATGGGACCAGCCAAAAGACCGCCTCTGGCCCATGAAAACAGGGCCCAAACAGTGGAGCTTCCGGTGCAGGGGGGTTATGTCCGGGGTCAACCCCAATTGTCGGATAAAGGGAAGGGCAAGGGAAAAGGTAAGAGCAAGGAATTAGCCCAACCCAGTCCTCCCACCCTTACCCCAATCGCCGGTCCCTCCAGTGCTCCACCCCGATTCATCGTGGCGGCACCATCTGGGGTGCAAGCGAAGAAGGGAGTCGTTCCGGCCCCCACACTTCCTCCGGCGCCCAATCTGAAGGCAAAAGGCAAGGGGGGGAAAAGTAAACCCAGTCCCCCAGCGCAGCAAGCTCCCTGCAAGCCCCGCCCGCTACCGCCGGCTCCAGTGTCCCTGGACAGGGAATGGACGGTCGTGGTGGGCAAGAAGAAGACGAAGCCCAGGGCCGACGCGACACCGGCTGCAAGTCAGCAGCAACAACCGCGCCGGGCCGAGCCCAAGCTCCGCCCACCGCGGTCCGCGGCCGTCATGATATCCCTGACGCCGGCGGCGGTAACGAAGGGACTCACATATGCCAAGGTTTTGACGGAGGCGCAGCATAAAGTAAGCCTCGCCGGCCTTGACATCACACGACTGAGGCCGAAGTTTGCAGCCACGGGTGCCCCAATGTACGAGGTGCCCGGGGCCAACTCGGATGAGAGGGCCGACTCCCTCGCCGCAAGGCTGAGGGAGTGTTTCAATGGGTCGGAGGACGTTCGGATCTCCCGGCCCATCAAAAATGCGGAACTGCGGCTGACGGAGCTGGACTACACGGCCACTCCTGAGTCAGTCGCAATGGCCCTCTCCAAGGCCGGTGAGTGTGCGCTGGAGGCCGTAAAGGTAGGGCAAATCCGTCCTGACCGGTCTGGTGTGAGCACGGCTTGGGTTCGGATGCCGATAAAGGCAGCCCAGAAAGTGCGGGGGGCGGGCCGTGTACTAATCGGCTGGGTCGCGGCTCGAGTTTCTGTGCTCGAGGCGCGGCCCCTTCGTTGCTACCGGTGCCTGGAGACAGGGCACGTCCGGGAGCGCTGCGACTGCGAAGTGCACCGTAGTGCGCTGTGCTACCGCTGCGGCCAGACAGGCCACAAGGCCCGTGAGTGCAGCGCTGCGCCGAACTGCGTGGTCTGCGCGGCCTCCGGCAAGCCCGCCGGGCACCAGGTCGGGGGGAAGGCGTGTCCCGCCTCCTCCCGCCGCAACCGTCGTCGCCCCTCCCGACGAAATGCTGCTGCTGCTGTGGCCACAACCCAGCCGCAGACAGCAAGCCCACCGCAAGAGGCTGAGATGGAAGGTGTTGAAGAGATCGCCCAATAATGGACCTAAAGTTCCTCCAGGCGAACATCAACCACTGCGCCAGTGCCCAAGACCTGTTGTCCCAAAGCCTGGCACAGTGGTCGGTGCAAGTGGCCGTGGTCGCTGAGCCGTACTTTGTCCCTCCCCGTGACAACTGGGCTGGGGACACCGACGGTTCAGTGGCCATAATCACCCAGGGTGCCGCTGGCTCCCCGCCCTTCGAAAAGATATCGAAGGACCAGGGATGCGTGGCGGCTCTGTTGGGAGACGTTTGGGTTGTAGGAGTATACTTCTCTCCCAACAGACCCCTCGCCGAATTCGAATCTTTTCTCGTTCGGCTGGGGGCCCTAGTGGAACAAGGCCAACCTTACCCGGCAGTCGTCGCCGGTGACTTCAACGCCAAGTCTGTAGCTTGGGGTTCGCCGGCGACGAGCGGTCGCGGTAGGGTCCTGGAGGACTGGGCGATCTCTGTCGGCCTGGTCGTCCTGAACAGGGGATCGGTGCACACGTGCGTGCGGCACAACGGCGGGTCTATTGTTGATCTGTCGTTTGCAAGTCCCGCCGTCGCGCACCGTGTCCGGGGCTGGAGAGTCCTCGCGGACGTCGAGACGATGTCGGACCACCGTTACATCAGGTTCGACGTCTCCGCGTCTCCGAGTATCCAGCCCGGTGGTGAACCGAGTGCCCCGAATCAGGACGGCCCGCGGTGGGTAACTCGTCGCCTCAATAAAGAGGCCCTAGAGTTGGCCGCTCTGGTGATGTCGTGGCTCCCCGTGCCGGACGGGCCGGTACGGGTCGAACAAGAGGTGGAGTGGTTCGGGGTGGCAATGTCGGACGTTTGCGACGCCGCCATGCCCCGAGCCCTCCGACGCTCGCCGCGGCGACAAGTGTACTGGTGGTCGGCAGAGCTAGCGCAGTTGCGCGCGTCATGCGTCGCTGCGCGCCGCCGATACGCCAGGCATCGTCGTCACAGGCTTCGAGGTGGGGATCACGCAGACCAGGAGCGGCGGCTCTATGACCTCTACAAAGAGGCGAAGAGAGCGCTGCGGGTGGCCGTTCACAGGGCCAAGGTCGCGGCACGCAAAGAGTTCCTGGAGACTCTCGACAGTGACCCGTGGGGGCGCCCCTATCGTATGGTAATGAATAAGCTTCGTCCAGCGGCGCCCCCGCTGTCGCAGAGTCTCCGGCCAGAATTACTGGCCAACGTCGTCGCGGCCTTGTTCCCGGCCACCGTGGAGACCACTCCTCCACCGATGGCGCCACCGGATGTGGCGTCATCGTCGATTGAGAATCCGGCAAGGGATATCCCAGAGGTTTCGCCCGCAGAATTGCGGGTGGTAGTGCTTCGGCTGCGGAGCAAAAAAACGGCCCCAGGGCTCGACGGCATCCCAGGAAGAGCCTGGGTGCTGGCCCTCGAGCACCTGGGCCCGAGGCTCCGCAGTTTATTCACCGCCTGTTTGGAGCAGGGCGTCTTCCCGGCGCGTTGGAAAACCGGGAAGCTCGTCCTGCTGAAGAAGGAAGGACGACCCGCAGAGTCGCCGTCGGCCTACCGGCCCATCGTGTTGCTCGACGAGGTCGCCAAACTCTTCGAGCGTATCGTCCATGCTCGCCTCGTCGAGCACCTCGAGAGGGTCGGACCGAACTTGGCCGACAGCCAATTTGGCTTCAGGAGGGGACGTTCCACCGTCCACGCGATTCTGCGGGTGAAGGCACAGGCGGAGGATGCAGTGGCCGGAGGCGGAGTAGTTGTCGCGGTGTCCTTGGACATCTCCAACGCGTTCAACACGCTGCCCTGGCCCTGCATTCACGAGGCACTGCGGTACCACGTGGTGCCGCCCTATCTTCGGCGTCTGGTGCACGCGTACCTGTCTGACAGGGACGTGGTGTATCCGGGCGCCGACGGCGGGTGGCACCGAAGAGCGATGTCGCGCGGTGTTCCACAGGGCTCGGTTTTGGGCCCTCTCCTGTGGAACATCGGGTACGACTGGGTGCTCCGTGGTGCAAATCTCTGGGACGTCGGCGTGACGTGCTACGCCGACGACACATTGGTCACAGCGACCGCCAGGACGTTCCGGGACGCCGCCAACTTGGCGGCGGTGGGCACCGGCCAAGTAGTAAGTCGGATTCGACGGTTGGGTTTAAAGGTGGCCCTCGAGAAAACCGAGGCCATTTGTTTCCACGGGCCTCGGAGAGGGCCACCGGCCGGTGCCCACATCGTGGTTGAGGGGGTGCGGATTCCCATCGGCAAAGATATGAAATATCTAGGCTTAGTCTTAGATAGCCGATGGAAATTCCGCGCCCATTTCAAGAAACTGGGGACGAAACTGTCTCGGGCAGCGGGCGCTCTTTCCAGCCTGCTGCCCAACCTGGAAGGTCCTGGCATCCCTTGCCGGAGGTTATATCACGGAGTCGTGCGGTCCATGGCCCTCTATGGCAGCCCCGTTTGGGCTGACTCCCTGAACCGCCCCTGCGTCGCCCTCCTGCGCACTCCGCAGAGAGCTTTGGCGCAGCGGGCGATCAGGGCGTACCGCACGGTCTCTTTCGAGGCGGCTTGTTTGTTGGCCGGATTCCTGCCCTGGGATCTGGACGCCAAATCCCTCTCCGATGTCTTTCATTGGCGGGAGGAGGCGTCCAGTCGCGGGCAACATCCGGCCCTGAAGGAGGTGGAGGCCATGAGGGCCTCCCTACGGCGAGCCGCCGTGGAGGAGTGGCGTCTCAGGCTGGAGGCCCCGTCAGCGGGGCTCAGGGTCGTCACGGCAGTGCGTCCTGTCTTTGCCGAATGGCTGGACAGGCGCCACGGGGCGGCAACGTTTCGCCTGACGCAGGTGCTCACCGGGCATGGCTGCTTCGGTGAGTTCTTGTGGTGGGTAGTGCGGAAGGAGGTGTCGGCCGTGTGTCACCACTGTGACAACTGCCCGCTGGATACGGCCCAGCATACGTTAGAGTTTTGCCCAGCCTGGGATGAGGAGCGCAGCGCTCTCAGAGCAGTCGTCGGAGGAGACCTCTCGCTGCCGGCCGTGGTCGCTTCCATGGTCGACAGCCGGAGGTCCTGGCGTGCGGTGGCACACTTCTGTGAGGTGGTCCTCTCGCGGAAGGAGAGTGCCGAGAGGGATCGGAGGCGTGGAGATCCCTCCCGCCGCCAGACGAGACGTAGGAGGCGCCGGGTGGACGACTGACCGGCGTCTTCCGCCCTGTGGATTGGGGGCGTTTGGAGAATTCCACCACGGTATCCCCTGCCTGTCGTAAAAGGCGACTAATAGGGGCCACCGGGGGTCGCAGGCGGGCGGCAGGGGGCTGTCCGTCTTTAATTTTGTGTTCTTAGTGGCACATTGTTGCGATCCCTGTGATGGACGACAGCGTGGCTGGTAGGCCTCACGTTGCCATTGACGCCGAGGGCGTCCTTCGGTGCGTGGGGGCTCCTGAGCCCCCCCACAACAGGAGACGGGCCGCACTAGGCGGCAACGCGCAGGGGCGGCTGCGGACGACAACTTAGACACTCCCGTCAGAGGAAGCCCGCAGCCGTCCCTAATGCGCCGAAGATGGCCACCGCGGAGTTTTGGTTGGTATGCCGTGCGTTGTACATAGGTTAGGGACTCGGCCCGGCGGTCGCCCGATGGTTACATCTCTCCGGGCGGCTCAACGCCGGGACGTAAGGCACGGTGAACCCAACATAACCGCTCAGTCGCCCCCCCTTGAAGGCTGGGCGGTAGTAATAAGTCACTTTCTCCGCGAAAAAAAAAAAAAAAAAAAAAAAAAAAAGTATAAGAACCATACCATACTATACCATACCAGCTTGTATTATATATTGCCCAGTGCTGAGCACGGCCTCCTCTACAACTGAGAGGGTTAAGGCCTTAGTCCACCACGCTGGCCTAGTGCGGGTTGGCAGACTTCACAATACCTTCGAAATTCAGAGAACTTCTCAGGTATGTAGGTTTCCTCACGATGATTTCCTTCACCGTTAAAGTGAGCGATAATTCACAAAGAATACATACATAACTTTTTAGAAAAGTCAGAGGTGTGTGCCCTTGGGTTTTGAACCCTCGCACACTCGCCGCTTACGTAGTATAAGAACACTAGTTAAAAATTTCCCTAATTCCTATAAAGGCGAAATTTTATTAAAACCAATAAAAAGATAATCAGAAACTGAAGTAAAATAAATTACATCTTTTCTAGCGGATTTACAGACAAAAGAACAAAATAGCATTAAACCGAACCACAGCTGCTACGTTTTATTTACGGAAAAACTGCAACGTCGGTAATTGGAATACAAAAACCAGATAAGAACGAACATAACAAGAAATTGTTTACAGCGCTGTCGTTTCTTACGTCTCCATTGAATGAGTTAATTTAGCTGTTGTCATAAAACTGCATTTGATTGCTTTAAATCTTTGATTAATTATATACCTAGATAGACACTGAACGTTTCAAACGCGTCGAAAAAAATAGAGGCCAACTGTGGCCGCTAAATGTGTTCGAGTGAATAATTTTTTGTTGTTTTTCATGGATATAATTATCTCCCCGTTTTATTAGAAACCATGTAATAACTGGTATCATTATGCGCGCACTCAAGGATACGCAAAATGATTCAGCGATAGCGTATGACGCAGCTGTCACGCATACTAGCTTAAGAAAAGTTGGCCTGTTTGTTTTAGTTCCATTGTAGCGCGTCACTCCATCTAGGTATATAATTAATCAAAGCTTTAAATAAATAAAATGTTCAATGTCGCGTCGTGAGTTCAACAAAATGGTATGTTAAAATCTGACAAATACACGTGTATTTTTATTGAACAAAATGACAAATAACTTCTACATACATACATATACACTCACGCCTTTTAACACCGAAGGGGTAGGCAGAGCAACTAGTACACCCACTTTTTGCCGTGCGTATTGCGTCCCATGATGTGATAGGGGGCGAGCCCGATATATCGGGCACAAATTCCAGACTCCGGGCTGATACTGAACAGAAAAATCTAACATCACTTTGCCCGACCCGGGGATCGAACCCGAGGCCTCAGCATTGCAGTCATACCGTAATACAACTACGCCACCGAGGCACAAATAATTTCTATGTTCAAATTCCTTACTTATATTATATATCCTTCTTAATATTATAAATGCGAAAGTAGCTCTGTCTGTCTGTCTGTCAGTCGCGCTTTCACGTCAAAACTAATAAACCGATTTAAATGAAATTTTGTACACATGTAGTCTAGAGACTAAGAAAGGACTTAGGCTACTTTCTATCTTGGGAAAATATAAAGCGGGACTTTTATACCGGAAAAACTGTTTCACGCGGGCGGAGCCGCAAGAAAAAACTAGTTGTATATAGGAATCTATTTGCAGTACGTAAAGACGTTCACAGACGTTCTGAGCGTTTGTAGTGTACAAAGGATGGTTTTATTAACGCAGTCGGTGCAGCTGCGGCCGTTCCCTGATAATTCTTCCATACAAACTCGTGTTATAAGAATAGAGCGATCTTAATCTCTACTATAGGGAGCATGCTCGAACTATAGGGGGCAGCACAAAATTGACACAAGGGGGCCACAGGTGGATAAAAAAAGAAACTAGAACTGGCACACTAATTTGTTGATATATTCTTTTAATATGACAAAAATGATATAATATGTGTTCCGGCCGAATGTTATTTACACCCAGCGTGTCCAGAATATGCTTTTTTTTAGATGGGAGCTAGTTATTTAAGCAAAATTAGGAGGTTATTTTCCCTTAATTACAGATTTTTTGTATTGAATATTACCTTCAAAACATATTTATTTTTATAAATTACGTAACGAAACATTTCTAAATGCTTTTGGAACTCATAATTATGTATGTTTTATACAGCTTTTATTATTTTTGTCGATTTTCACATAACCATAGAATGTAAGTACTTAGGTACTATTCTTTGGAACATTATATAATTTCACACCATTTGATTTGTTTATTTTTATGTTTTGGAGCATCGAGATACACAGCGATACATTATCAACAAATTAAATGTTATTTTTCGTGCTTTTAATGAATATTGTGCGTCAATGCCAAGTATTGATGGGCTGAAAATGAGTCGTCAAGTGCCAGTGACAAGTATCGATTGCGCCACTAGATGGCAGTGCTTACGACGTGCACGTTCCCTATAAAATTTTTCAACGATCAGCTTTCTTCCTTAGATAATAATATATTTTCTAAGCTTTTTTCGGTAACACAAAGAAGTAAGAAGTATTAAAACAACGTAAATTACTGTATAATATAATTGTTTATAAGAGGCTATTTACCGACGTCTATGGACGTCCTGTAAGCCTTTTTAGCGTACGAAGATAACCTTTCTGTAGACACTCGTGTTGTGAAAAGAGAGCGATTGTCAAAGAAATAAATTTTGTGTAATTTTCCAATGTTTTGCTGATATAATTTTGGCTGTAATGTTGAAGAATTAGCTTTATAACTATACTATGCTTGTTCCAGAAATAATTAAGCTTAATTTTTACGGCACTACCTGACATCAAGCACCTTTTGAAAAATTCAGTCAAGGGAAAATTATATAAGAAAATTTAAAGTCTTGGTTGACCAGGGATCGAGACCTTCTAACCCACAGCCACTAAACGCCGCGCTGGCGACTGACAGACTAGACTGCCTCGATGGCGTATATATTTCGTACGCGTTACGAGTACGATTTGCGCGCTGAGGTCCTGGATTCGAATCCTGGGTCAAGCCAAAAAACATTGTGACTGGATTGTTCCATTTAAAAATTACTCAGTCGCAGCTTGGAGTCAGGAAGTTGGCGGTGTGATACTCCCTTGCCTCGGAAAGCACGTAAAGCCGTTGGTCCTGCGCCTGATCACTCTCCGGTCATGGTGGATTGCCGTCTTACGGGACTATGAGGGTGAAGGAATAGCGAGTGCTCCTGTGTATTACGCACACATGTGCACTATAATATTTCTGCGTAACTGACTGATCTCTGTTGAGATTGGCCGCAATCGGCCAGGAAGGATTTTTTATACGCTGGCATGTGAAAAAGGCAACATAAAATATAAATTAATTAAAATCATGGAATACAATTAAGTACTACGTACAAGGTTCAACTTAAAAAAAAACCAATGAGAGGTGTCAAGGGACACCCGGATGGAACGAAGTTCCTTTCGATTAATTAGAGAAGGAATTGTAATAAAATTTTATTTATATAACAGTGTGTATATATATAAATATATAAATATTTTCCTATTTCCGATCCAATACATAAGTTTCTAGAGAAAAAAACAAATAAATACGTGTGGCACTCGGAGACTACCGCGGTAAAGCTATTCCATAGCATTTTTATCACAAATTTTGATTGACTAAACACAAATTCGATCTTACGCTTACCACATAAAGTAGATTTTTAAACGCGAGCAAAGCACGTTTAATCTTGTTATTGATAAATGTCAGTAACCAAAGTAGAATAAATATACAAAATTTGAAAAAAGAATGTTACGTTCGATTCTTTTGTACTCGTGCCGTGCCAACGCTGGGGAAATAGCTTCTACGCAATGTATTTAAGGTTCATATTAGATTAGTAAGAAATGGTTTTAATGACTTTAATAAATAAAATAAATAAAAATATACTCGTTCCAAGAATTATAGCTTCTACGCATTGTATTTAAGGTTCACATTAGTAAGATAATAGCAAAAAGTGTCGTGACAACTTTTCATGAGATTTTTTTCCGTCCAGCCCCCTTTCACAAAGCGCAATAAGGAACTTCGTTCCAAAAAAATATTAAATATAAATCTAAATCTCTCATCGCTTATAACACAAACCCAATTAATTCACGGCCTCTGTCTACTTTGTCTTGTGCTTCCGTTTCCCGTGGATAAATAGTTTAACTTGTAACACTCAGTAACACTGAATAAGTAACACAGATTTGTGTTTTAATATTTTCATAAAAAATACAGAGCTCACTTTGCCCGACCCTGGGCTTGAACCCGAGACCTCAGCATTGCAGTCGTACCGTAATACAACTACTCCACCGAGGCAGTCAATGTATATCTAATATGACCTTGATAAATCCTTCTACACAGCATTGACCTTAATTCTTCCGTATAGTTATATAAACCCTCATGAACATGTCCGGAACGTGCAAACTATTTTCATATACACTTGCGTAGCCGATATAAAATGTACCTAAGTTTAATCAAATTCTTAAATCAGTTTCGCGAAGATTGTGCCTCAAATATGAAAGTATGTTAAACTTTAATATTTGCTGGTATTTGAATTTTTAAAAGGGTTTTATATGTCACTAGTTTTTGCCCGCGGCTCCGTCCGCGTGAATGAGTTTTCCCGGGATAAAAGTCCCGCTTTATATTTTCCTGGGATATAAAGTAGCCTATGTGTTAATCCAAGACATGATCTACCCGTGTGCCTAATTTCATCGAAATCTGTTCAGTGGTTTTTGCGTGAAAGAGTAACAAACATATCCATACCTTCATTCTTACAAACATTCGCGTATATAATATTAGTAGGATTACTTGCCATCGGCCCACCGTTGGGGGATGAAAGGCGTGTGTAATATATGTATAATAGTGAATAACTCATGTATTAACTGGTGTGTAAATATAAGTTTTATAATGTAATTTCTGAGAAATAATTTCCATCAATGTATTTTGGTTATTATGAACGTACGAAGCTTATCATGAAACGAATGATTATAAATCTCATAATTCATTTTATATATAAATAAAATCTACTAAAAAAATTATGTTTGAAAAAAAAATACCGGTCCGGCTCGAAGGATCAATATCTGAAAGCCTTGATCGAGCGAATAGCATTTATAATAGGGATTCATTAAATTTGGAATTGATTATGTTTTTCATGGAACTGGATAACGGCATGGATAAGCCTCAAATCTGATAACTCACGTAGGTAAACGTCAGGGCGACATAATACGACAAATCCAGGAAAGGTAAATTCCGCTTTTTGTATGGGTGTTGGGCCTCAAAGTTTAACCAGGCTCGGAATTTAAGGATACTAAAGAGCCAAAAATATGGATCTTGGTTCCATTAAAATATTATTTTAAACCTCTCCTTTTATATCTAACTAACTATTTTTAAAACATTCATATTAAGTGTAGATTTTAAGCAAAATAAATTTGGGAGTACTATCCAAATATATACAAAAGTATCTTGGTACTTTAAGCCCGTTTTTGGACATGTCCTTTAAATGAATTGCCTGAATGCCATGAATACTAAAATTGTAATAATAAATAAATAAATAGAACTTTGAATTATAAATAACTGGCAACGCACTGTTTAATATATTTATATTTCGCTTATATTTTTAAGTCACACTTTCTGCGTAATAAAGAATTTTTAAACTATTGTTTATTTGACTAATGACTTTTCATTCCACTTATAAATGAGTTTATTACAAATTGAAATATTCATTTTTCTTTTTATTCCATCGATGACCGTGGACAGTAGCATGAATCCAAGAGATGACATCCGTTGCAGAGATGAGTGTGACGAAACTAGAACCGGGTGCCTCCTCGGAGCAGTCTGGTGGTTTCCATGACGACACGATGCCCAGTAGAACTCCGTTTAGTACCACTGGTGCTCCTGTGTCCCTCTAAAAAGAAGAAGAAGTAATTAATGAACCGTTGGAGAAATACTAGCCCCTTTTTTACAGTCACACTGCTGAGCACAGACTACTGAAAGGGTCTTCCGCCACAGTGTTAGCAGGCGGACTTATTGATTAATTTAGCAATTTTGATGAAACAAATTTTAGTTTCAATGAAAACAAAATATTTTCATCTCGTTGCCGCCATTTTGTACCATGTGTAGATAAAGTAGATAGCGCTAAATGATTTAATATCGTTTGTCATTCAATATATCATTTATAAGTATTTAGTTAGTAGGTACTAGGAGCAATATGAATAATTATTTTAGCAATATAATGTTCCTCACCCCACAAGAATCTGTTTTGACTCCAGGATCCAAGCACATCACCACATCAGTTCTATTGACGTCTAGAGTCATCAGCTCATCAGCGCATTCGTCAGGGTCTGATGGATGGAGATGTGACACTGAGAGTATTCGACGCCGGATAATGGAATCCATTGATTCTAGGTGATTGGGTTTGGATTGATTCTGATTCTGTAGAAGATATTTTTGGATAAAATGGAATTCTAGAAGCCTATGTTTTAATGCATCGCAAAGATAATATTGTGACCCATAGCAAGCAATAAAGTGTTCTTAAATGAAACCAATAATCTAGTGCAATTTTTCAAGTAATTTAAAAAATGCAAGAATTCCATCTTAATTTCATTTTTAATGTCTTCTAGTATCATAAAATGAACCAACTAGTTCGTATGGGACTATTATAATACTCACCAGCGCAGAAAACCAAGAAGTGACAAGGTAATGAGTAGCAGCAACAACCCTGGACGTCTTCTCCAACCTGATGGCCCTAAGATTTGGCGTATACCTCACTGATCTTGGAAGCATTAGCAAAGCGATATCAAACACTGGTCTCTGGTCGTCAAAATATGGATGGATTTGAAATAACTTGATCGGTAGGAGGATACCTCCCTTCTTGTAGTTTATACTGCCAAGTCTTACCCTTACGGATTTGAGTGTTTCTCTTGTCCTGGAAAAGAAAGAATATGCTGTTGTGCTCACACACATATGCACATCACGCCATTATCCTCGAAGAGTTAGACAGCGGTGCAACCAGGGCACCCACTATTCGATTGTGTATTCTGGCCAATGATGTGATAAGGGGTTAGCCTATCGCCATATCGGGCACAAATTACGGACTGATATTGTTCGGAAAAGCCAATATCACTTTCGTCGACCCGGGATTTAAACTGGGATCTCGAAGCGGTATCGTACCGCACACGCAATACAACTGCGCCACCGAGGCAGGCATTATTATTTAAAATTGGAAACATGTTTGGAGGAATCTTTTGGAATGGGAAGCATTAATATGTGTTTTAGGTTTTGTGTCGCCCACTCAGGATTCAAAAATATTATCATGTTATCTAGAAACTACGTCTTTCTCGTGGCTTTGCAAGATCTAAAGACCATTCCCACAAAAAAATATGTCTTGTGCGTTAATCTCGGACATTGTTTATCTGTGTGCCAACATGTAAATCCACTCAGAGATTTCAGCGTTGACTTCTAACAAACATCCAAATATATTCACATATTTTCGCCTTTATAATATTAGTAATTAAAATAACTTACAAAAATAGACTGTCAGCAGCTGTCAGCACCCAATTTTCGTCGATCAACGCTCCAGCACTGATATAAGTAGATTTTCTTAAAACAGCTGCTACGTACGGAAATATTTCACTGTCTGTCACCATAGTATGATCTCCCAAATCAGAATACTTACTTTCCTTAGCTACTAAAGACCTTCGTCTATCTATTTTGGCATTATTTAAAGGTAAAACTATTATAATAGGTATCAGAAGTGATGTAAGCATTGTTAGTACGTTAATTGTGATTGAAATTGCGAGATTGTTTTGGTTTTTGTATTGCTTTGTGAATGTTTAAAGTTTGAAACAATGGAGTTCGGTGAAAAGCAGTGTTCCTTTAGCTAACACAATACCTATATGGTTTGGAAGTTTTATATCTAAACTAGGAGCTACTCGCGACTTCGCCTTCTTTTGAAGACATTTTTCAGAATAAAAGTAGCCCAGTGGACTTAGAATGTGACAAAAAAATACGTCATGTCTCCGTTTCGTCTTATTGGGATTGGTTGACAGAGTGACGTATTAGTCTCTCGATCAATCACAAACATCAAAATTAAACGTCATCGTTTTACGAGTTGCGTCTTCGTGTCACATTCTAAGTCCACTGTGTTCTTTTCCGAGATAAAAAGTGACCTCTAAATCTAATCTAATCTAAGACATGGTTTATCTATATGACAATTTCCATCGAAATTTATTCAGCGGTTACTAACTATACATTTAAAAATATGTGGCAATAGTTTGGCAACATGGTAGTTTCCTATGTTTGAATTTGTACATCATTTAATGTGTAACAGAAAATAATACGAAAAATAAATTCTTCTGTTAAATCAGAAACAAAATTGGTTGACAACTAAAGCAGTTATTCATATTTGAAATATTGTTGGGAGTAAAAGTGGGGTGTAGTGGGGATATCGCGTCATCTCTTTCGCACGCACGCAGCGTTATGGCTGGCAACACTCGGTTACGTCACATTCTGCTGTTTCTGTTATCTGACAGATGCCTCTTCCACCAAAGTTCAAAGCTTAATAACTCATTTATTATTGCTTGTATTTTAAAAATTCTTTTCCTCTAGATTTTAGAAGACGATAATTTTTGATAAATGTATTTAAAAAAAGTAGTCCACTACCCTATTATCGAAGCCGTATTAGTAAGAGTACAAGTTGTAAGATTTACAATTTATCTTTAAGTTACGTACTTCTAGATTATTTAGAACAAAGGCGCAGAGGCGTGCTGCGTGGTGTTGCAACCAGCCCTGTATTATATACTGCCCACTGCTGAGCACGGGCCTCGGGTTAAGGCCTTAGTCCACCACGCTGGCCTAGTGCGGCTTGGCAGACTTCACATACCCTCGAAATTCTTATGGAAAATTCTCAGGTATGTAGGTTTCCTCACGATGTTTTCCTTCACCGTTAAAGCGAATGATAATTGATAAACAATACACACGTAACCATGTTCACCATGCTTTGTTAGTTACTTTAACAGCCTGTTAACGGACTGTTAAGGTTTTTGAGTGTCCCACCATGTCCTAACCGATGATTATCTTCCTTAACTAGGCGTTCTTTCATGGGACGCGCGATACTTTCACATTCGCGTTAATTTTAATGCCCGATTAACTAACGCCGGTTAAATAAGAAATTGGTGAGATTGGACCTTAACGACGCCCGGTAAATGTAATTTTGACATTGTCGGCCTGTTGTTCATTAATTATGCTCTTAGTTGTTTTCTTTGCCTCTATAATTTCTTTGAAATAATTACTACTGATTTCCAACTGATTAATATTAAGTACAGATATTTAGATTCACAATGGATCTGCTTTTAGAAATCTAACATATACGAAAAATAAGAACGGGTTGCACTCCGGGAGTCCGGAGTGCCGGCAGAGGTGAAAACTTGAACATTAACGTTATGCATTTCTGAATATTTTGGAATGGTTACGGAATAATTTCGCACGAATTGCTTTATTTATTAGTATAAAAGTACTAGCATGTATGTGGTTAAATACAATATTTATTTATTGCGCTATCGTACACAAAAAAGACAATTTCACTATTTCTTTATAGATCAAAATTTGAAAAAAGAATTTTACGCTCTTTTGTACTCGTGCCGTAGCAACGCTGGGGAAATAAATAAAAATGAAGTCGCTTAAGAATTATATCTTCTACGCATTGTATTTAAGGTCCATATTAGTAAGGGATGGTTTTAATGAAGTAAATAAATAACAATTTTCTCGTTTAAGAATTATAGCTTCTACGAGTGGTATTTAAGGTTCATATTAGTAAGGGATGGTAAAACCTCCTACGCATTCGATCGAGGCCACGTGATCCTGTCGCGAGTTTAACATATTTTTATACCCATCCCAAAAGCGCTCAACGCCGCTAAAGAAGTTTTCACTTCAATAATATTTGAAAGAATGTGATTCTACTCTTATAGACATTAAGTTGAATTTGCTGTGATGACGGAAAATAGGTATAGAAAACGTGCACAAGTTGCGCACAGAATACTCCTTAGAGAAGTTAGATAATCGAGAGTGCAATTCTGTGTGACCAAAATATGAACTTTACAAACAACGCTATACAAGAAAGTGTTGTTATGAAAAATTCAAAAACCACGGCCATTTCATATTTCACAAAACAAATTTCACCAAAGTACGCAGTTTTGGTACAACGACACGCCGGGGCATTTGCGGGAAGCCTGGTTTTCTAAATACAGCATTACTCCCGTAGGATATCGTTTTGGAAGATTACTAAGAGTAAACAAGATGCCTTTCTACATTCGTTAAAAAATATGGAATGAGTCAAACATGAGATAACGATCGTATAGTACATGTGTTAAAATTGTCACTTAAAGGGATATGTTATCATATTAAGATTTTATTTTTTGTTAATTTTTGAGATTTTTGATTGTTAATTGTGTATTTAATTTTTAATTTCAATTCATTCTCTATTATTTGATAATTTAATTTTAATACTTATTAGTGCCTCGACTGCCTCGGTGGCGTAGTTGTATTACAGTACGACTGCAATGCTGAGGTCTCGGGTTCGATCCCCGGGTCGGGCCAAGTGATATTGGATTTTCTATTCAATATCAGCCCGGAGTCTGGAGTTTGTGCCCGATATGGCGATAGGCTCGCCCCCTATCACATCATGGGACGGAATACGCACGGCGAAAAGTGGGTGCACTAGTTGCGCCTCTGCCTTCCCCTTCGGGGATAAAAGGCGTGAGTGTGTGTGTGTGTGTAATACTTATTAGTTATATACAATTCGCATGCAGTCTTCACCTTCAATTATAATGGCATTTAGCTAGGTTGTTAACAATTTAAATTTTATTCATGTATTGGTGTTCATTAGTTGGTGATCAAATAAAAATAAAAAATAAAAAAAATGGTCTTAAAATTCTAACCAAGATATTTTATATGTATATATTTATTTGCAATAAATTGTATGATTTTAAAGTCCTCCGATTTTAAGATTCATGTAATTATATTTTGCTTAAAAACTACACTTAAAATCAACGCTTTTTTTAAAAAGTTCGTTATAAATGGCGGGGTCTAAAAATATTTTTTTAATGAATCCAAATCCATATTTTTTCCTCTTTAATATTCATAAAAATTTAGCCTGGTTAGATTTTGAGACCCAGCACTCTTACAAAAAGCGAACATCTCCTTTAGATTGAGTCAGCAGCGGCGTGTCAGTTGACGGCAGACTTCCTTCGTTCTGATCCCGGAAATGAACCAATAAAAAAAGTCATTTGTAAGTAAGTCAAAAATCTTGAAGTCAAAATTCTCTAATTGGTCCATTTTCACGATAGATAGAAAAACAGCGATTGGGATCGTGTAAACGCGATCTTTAACTATGTTAAGCATAATATATCATGAACTGGAAAGAATAAGAGACGGAAATCTGAAATAGATCTAAAAGTAAATAACTTCCAACTGGCTGACTAACCATATTACTTTTTCTTACTAAAGATTATGAAAATTTTTGTTAGAAGTAAACGCGGAAATCGATTCATGGATTTGGACGAAATTTGCCACACGGAGAGATCAAGTCATGGATTAGCATATAAGTTATTTTTTGTCCCGGAAAGGCGCAGTGGTAATATATTATAATATAACAGTAGGTATATAATACAGGGCTAGTATGCTATGGTACGGTAAACGTATCTAGAAAGGTCGACAACTCAGCCGCGAACAATACCGAGTTGGGTATAAACCTAACAAACAAATACACATCCGTCTTATGTCTTCGAGGGGGTATAAGGCAAAAGTGCTACAAGGGCACCTACTTTTAACATGTGTGATCCGTCCCATAATGTGAAAGAGCGAGCCTATCGCCATACCGGGCACAAATTCTAGACTCCGAGCTAATACTGAGAAGAAAAACCTAATATTACTTTACGCGACCTGGGATTCGAAACCGCGATCTCAGAGCGGTTGTCGTACAGCACAATACAACGCCACCGACGCAGTCAAAATAGCCCGAATTTAAATTGAACTTCTGTTTACTCCTTCATTGATAAAAGCGTATACTTAATGTTTATTGACTGCTTTTTCTCGTTATTATTATAAGCTCCACTCAATTCTGTGTTCACATCTATAATGGATGCTGACATTTGCGGCCGAAAGTTTCGGTCTCTTAATCCAGATGAATAAAATTGTAATGTCTGTCTTTGGTTTGCAATTGAGGCATTTTTAAAGGGTTAAAAAGGGGTAGAAAGTTTTTTTGGCATTGATTTGTTTCGAAGTTGATATCAATAGGTACTCCTTAGTGCTTTTGATCGCAAACATATTCAATTGATTCAAACAATTTGAAAACTCAATCCGATTTTATAAAAAAAAACATTTTCGCCTTCTACGCGGACGATATCGCGGACAAAAGCTATCTATCTATACTATAATAAAGCAGTAGATCCCGGTGTATCGGTACAGTCACCAGCATAAGCAGCTGAACAAATTCTAAATTTCAAATCGCCTGCATACTTTTTTGTTCTTACTAATCTTTTTTTTCTCTTCACAAAAATAAAATAAAAGAGATTTACTTTACTTCAAACAAAGAAAAAAAGGTTTCAGTTTAACTTAACGCGTATATAGGCGATTTGAAATGTTGATTTTGTACAGATATTTATGCTTCTGACTGTACATTGCAAGAAATGTGATAATAAAGGAAGGGGGTGACTAAAGAAGAGTAATGGCTGTGGTTTGGCAAGCAAATCTGCAATTTTTATAATTCTTTTCTGTCTGTCTGTCTGTTTTGTTTGTTACTGCAAACTACTGAACGGATTTCGATGAAATTGTGAACAGAACAGTGTTGAGGAAATGGAGATGTTTCTTAATAAACTGACTGATATACTCACACGCTTTTGTTTAGGACGCAAGAGAATAGTCCTGTGCGGAGATTTTAATATTGATATTTAAAAAAAATAACAAGTCTTGTAATGCTTTTAAAAATCTTCATGCTAGTTTCAATCTTAAAATAGCTGTAAACTCACCTACGCGCTTAATTAGTTCAACATGTATAGATAATATAATACACAATATCCCTAAATGTCAACTAGATATTATAGAACTAGCTCTTTCTGACCATACAGCCCAACTATTAACATATCAGTTAAATATAATTACAGTTCAAATTTTTGGTATTGCAAACGTAGGGACTACTCAAAGGACAATATAAATATTTTTTTAAATTGTCTACGCTCGTTAAATTTTTATGAAATATATAATAAAAAAGATCCTACTGCTGCTTTTGATGAATTCTATGAATTGTTTCTACTGTTTTACAACTTGTGATAAAAGTGAAAATATCTACAAGAAAACGTCCTATATGGATAAGCAAAGGTATAAAATTATGCAAGCGTAAAAGAGAATTACTCTGGAAGTATAGACACACTAAACATGAATTAGACAGAAACAAATTTAAAATATATTCAACGCGATTAAATAAGATAATTATATTAACTCAAAAAGCTCAACATAATTATTACATAAACACTGCCCCCAATAAATCAAGAGCCAGTTAGAATATAATTAATAATAATAATAAAATGAGCGTCCATAAAAAAATCATAAAACAAATACATATTGATGGTAAACTGGTTCAAGATCCAGTTAACATTGCACAAGAATTCAACAATTATTTTATTGACCAAGTAAAACCCCTAACGAAGATTAATAATACGAACATGCCAATTACCACTAATTGTAACTCTATTTTTATCAAACCAAGTACCCCTCAAGATATTAAAAGGGCTATAATTTCTTTAAAAAACACAAAAAGCACAGGTTATGATGATGTTGCAACTCATGTTATTAAAAATGTATGCGATATTATATCGCCAGTACTGAGTCATATTTTGAACCTTTGTATACTGCATGGTGTATATCCAAATAAATTAAAAATAGCAATAGTAAAACCATTATTTAAAAAAGGAAACAAAGAAGATATAACATGTTACAAACCAATAGCGTTAGTACCAATAATATCTAAGATATTTGAAAAACATATTTATGAAAACATATACAACTATCTTGAGGCAAAAAAAATATTAACAGAAGAACAAGTAGGATTCAGAAAAAATAAATCTATACATTTGGCTATTTGCAATTTTCTAAATAAAACTATGAATAAGTTAAATAATAAACTTCCGGTATGTGCACTGTTTATGGACCTTACTAAAGCTTTTGATTATGTGGACCATGACATAATGAATGACAAACTTCGTAGCTATGGTATTAGAGGAAATGCATTAGATTTGATAATATCATTCGTGTGAAATAGAAAACAAGCTACGGCGATTACAAGAATATGTCCAGTAAAAAAAGAGGAACTAACATCAATGTCGGATTTCAGGGTAATAAAATATGGGGTACCTCAAGGCAGTGTTTTGGGACCTTTATTATTCCTCATATATATAAATGATTTTCCCAAAGCAATAAATGAGTCAATGATTTTATTTGCTGATGATAGTACGGTAATATTCTCTGAGAAAACTCAATCATTACTAGAAACCAGAATAAATTCTACATTAGAAGACATTGTTACTTGGCTTAAAAAAACCATTTATTAATTAATTTAAAAAAAACAAATCTCATATTGTTCAAGAATAGGTCAGCATCTAAATTGCTTTCTATAAATTACCACGGAGAACCAATCTTACAGGTAGAAACCACACGATTTTTAGGGCTTCATGTAGACTGCAACTTGAACTGGAAGGCACATTTAAGACATATTGAAACTATATGCATTAAGCTATCACAGTTTTGCTATGCTTTATACCAACTCACAAAAATAGTAAGCATTTCCACTGTAATAACAGCATATCATGCATACGTAGAATCTACATTGAGATACGGAACAATCTTTTGGGGAAACTCTGTGGACTGAGAAATTGCGTTTAAGTCACAGAAAAGGTGCATTAGGGCAATGTGTAAATTATCAGTTACAGAAAGCTGTAAATCATACTTAAAATCTTTAAAAATTCTGACATTAACTAGTTTATATATATATGAAATTTCAATATTTGTAAGAAGAAACCTACATCTGTACACTAAATTTAATAGCAAACGTAATAGTAATAAAGTAAAAATTCCATCAAACAATACAGCCCTATTAAATAAGAGTGTTTTCTGCATGAGTCCAAGAATATATAATAAATTACCAAGTTACATTATAAACATTGAAAACATAGATGTATTCAAATATAAATTAAAAAACTTTTTAATAGATAAGACATATTACAATATTAGAGAATATTTACAAGAATAAATTAGTTAAATACAGTGTACTGTGACAGATTATAATTATATATTGTTAACTTTTAGTTACTTTAAGATGTAATTTTATTAACCGACTTCCATAAAAAGAAAGGAAGTACTCAATTCGTATGTTTGCATCTTCTATGAAACATGAATTATAATTTTTGCACGTCATTTGACTAAATATGGCAAGATACTTTGTTGTAAAATGCGCCACCTAATAATGTACCCATATTTTCAAAATAAATTTATTGATTGAAAAAAAAATTGGTATGGAGATAGCTTGAGACCCTAGAAAGGACATAGGCTACTTTTTATCCCGGGAAAATATAAAGCGGGACTTTTATCCCGGAGCCGCGAGCAAAAGCTAGTCTGCAATAAAGTACTGAAATATTTTTAAACCAATTTGAAAATTATTTCAGTATTTATTAAATTTAAACTTCGAGAAAAGGCCTAGGCCACTTATTAAAACTTTTTTTTAATTCTTTAAGTTTCATCGGAAAATGGTTGCAGAAGGTGCAAATAAGTATTGTGTATTGCGCCAAACTTGTGCATTTAAAGATCTCCTTTGATTCCTGCCGACTTATCTTCGTTGAAATTCGGTTGCAATATTTATCATTTTTACTTTTTTACATTTGTAACAAACCGAATTTCGTGCAACTAAAACTAGTAGTTCAAAACCCAAGGCACACACCTCTGATTTTTCGAAGTTATGTGTGTATTGTTTATCAATTATCGTTCGCTTTAACGGTGAAGGAAAACATCGTGAGGAAACCTACATACCTGAGAATTCTCGATAAGAATTTCGAGGGTATGTGAAGTCTGCCAATCCGCACTAGGCCAGCGTGGTGGACTAAGGCCTAACCCCTCTCAGTAGTAGAGGAGGCCCGTGCTCAGCAGTGGGCAGTATTTAATACAGGGCTGGTATTATTATATTATTATATAAAACTAGTATTTATGGTATAAGCCGCTTTAGTCTGTTCCACTCGGCCGTAAAAGTGCTCCGTAAGAAAGAAAAGTATTGGAATCAATTCCATTTGGGCTTCGGTATTTATATTTACTTTTCTTACACAAATTTATTGTGTTCCCTTTCTCAATTACCGTCCGAATTACGCTTGAGATATTGAACAATGTTACTTTTCTCTTTATACTTTTTCTCTTTGATTAATTATATACCTAGATAGACACTGAACGTTTCAAATGCGTCGAAAAAATTAGAGGCCAACTGTTGTCCACTAAATGATTTAGAGTGAATTAATTTTTGTTGTTTTTCATGGATATAATTGTCTCCCCGTTTTATTAGAAACCATGTAATAACTGGTATCATTATGCGCGCACACAAGGATACGCAGAATGATGCAGCGATAACGTATGACACAGCTGGCACGCATACTAGCTTAAGAAAAGTTGGCCTGTTTGTTTTAGTTTCATTGCAGCGCATCACTCCATCTAGGTATATAATTAATCAAAGCTTTTTCTATAGATGTTTCGTATACGATATTATTTACAGCGCAGAAACGGCTTAAGGTAGAGTGGCGTCAGGTTCTAGAGGGATGCCACGGGCCCAAGTTCCTTCCAATCTCTTTGAATTGAATTTCAATCAGTCATTAACATCGAAGCGGGACGCGAAGTAGGAATAAGTCATAGCGGCATAATTATGGCGATCTTGGGATACATCTCTTGGTGGTCGATATTTTCCATGGGTTTCACTTAATATCACAGCGAGCCTCAGCGAGATCATCGTACACAAGGGACCTTCGTCAATATTTCACGTTCCGAGATCAGCCAGAGTATATCTAGCTATCCAGTGTCAAACAAGGCGGTATGGAGGGTGTATTTTTTAGACATAGTAGTAAGGGCAGCTACATGAACCGCTGTAGCTAGTATTTATAATTTTTACAATAATATGAAAGCAGATTGTAGGGACACACATACTTGCGCAGCTATGTAAGCGTACGTACGTAGTTGTGCGGGAACGCTGTGTCATACCATGCCTTCCATATACAGGGTAATTTTACATTGCGTTATGCAAAAATGCGTCTTTACCTCTGCTAACATCGTACCAAAAGTCATCCATGAATAACGAATACTTACGCCGAAAATCCCGGTTGTAGATTTCCAATTTTTTGATCATTTTGTAGTTTAGTTCGAATATGATGTGTGCGTAAATGTATTTCTGACTGAAAGTGTAATGTTGCTGCAGAAGAATTCTCCTAGAGCAGTCATCGTGGCATTGGGGCGTGTAAACTTAAAGTTACTTTTTATTGATATTTATTATGTTCGGTCCTTACACTTTTTTATTTTACATCTATGGTTAACATAACGTAATGGAAAGCGTTATTTTCAACGAGATAAGTATGTGGTTTCATTTATTAACGCAATGTCAAAATGACCCTGTATAAGCGATATACGCCTTTGTTTAATCTGTACGTCTGACAAATTATTACTGTTACCATCTAAGTACGCCGCTGTATATACGTACTCTGAAGTCTTCAATATAAACCTTTACAAGTGCCTTCTCTGGAGTTTTAATTACTACAAGCTAGAGCTCACACTCCCATACACACAAGCTCTACACACATCATACACACACTCACGCCTTTTATCCCCGAAGGGGTAGGCAGAGGCGCAACTATAGCACCCACTTTTCGCCGTGCGTTTTCCGTCCCATGATGTGTCATGTGAGCAGCGAGCCTATCGCCCCCGGTCTGATACTGAGTAGATAAACCCAATATCACTTTGCCCGATCGAACCCGAGACCTCAGCACTGCAGTCGTACTGGTGATAGGTTTCTCATATATAAGAATCCGTCTGGGGGGGTACCACCGCAATGTCTATTTCTACCACCAAGCAGCAGTGTGCATCCACCGTTGTGTTTCAGTTTGAAGGACATTGTAGCCAGTGTAACTACTAGACATAATGAGACTTAACATCTTATGTCTCAGGATGACGAGCGCAGTCCAATGCCACACAGTACTTTGTAAGTCAGTAGTAACAGCGGTTTAGGTAGCTGCTCTTACTGCCCCGTCTCAAAAATCCACCCTGTACAATTGATAGGTCAAAACGATCTCTCACCAATCGTTAGTCTATCTGAAAAATACTCCACTTACCATATTGTTCAGTGAAATCAATTAGTCTTATTAGAATAAGAAAAAACATTAGCATAATGTGATGTAAGAACCTTTTTTGCCCCATCTGCTGTCAGTCCTTCGAACTACGTGCCCTGCCCACTGCCACTTCAGCTTGCTAATTCGCTGGGCTATATCAGTGACTTTCGTTCTTCTACGGATCTCCTCATTTCTGATTGAGCTTTTGACAGATCCGTCTGGAAATCTTTAGGGGAGGCCTATGTTGAGCAGTGGACGTCATGTGGCTTGTGGCTGATGATGATGATGATGATGATGTAAGAATTATTAAAATATCTACATTATGTGACTGCCTCGGTGGCGTAGTTGTATTACGGTACGTCTGCAAGGCTGAGGTCTCGGGTTCGATCCCCGGGTCGGGCAAAGTGATATTGGATTTTTCTATTCAGTATCAGCCCGGAGTCTGGAATTTGTGCCCGGTATGGCGATAGGCTCGCCCCCTATCACATCATGGGTCGGAATACGCTTGGCGAAAAGTGGGTGCACTAGTTGCGCCTCTGCCTACCCCTTCGGGGATAAAAGGCGTGAGCATGCGTTCTACATTATGTTCAGTCAGTCATTAAGATTATAAAACTTTACGCCTGACGTCAGAATGTTCACATCCGCATCAGCCGCGCGGAGCAATTACGCTTTTGTTACTTATCGCACCGTTTTCGTAAATAATGAGTGTATAATATGAAATGATGCTAGACGAGGGTTCACTGTAACGTCATAGACTTAAGAAAGAGAATTGTATCAAAGACCAATGTCAAAGCGATAGGAATAATGTGAAAAGAGACATTTCTTAAACTGTAGTAGGATATGTGTACCCGACTGAATAGCGAGCACTATATACAAGATGTGCAAGTGTGTCACGTTCCGGCAGCAGTCTGTGTATAGTCAAACAGGTGGGCATAATTGTCAACTGGCGACGGGTAATCAGCGCTGTTTTTTTATTTTATTGTATTGAATGACGAGACGAGCATGCCATTCGCCTGATTGTAAGCGATACGACCGCCCATAAACAGTAGTAACACCATACAGCACATTGAGTTACAAAATACTGTGTGGCATTCCACTGCGCTCGGCATCCTGAGACATAAGATGTTAAGCCTCATTATGTCCAGTAGTTATACTGGATACAATGTCCTTCAAACCGAAACACAACAGTGCATGCACACTGCTGCTTGGCGGTAGAAATAGACATTGCGGTGGTACCCACCCAGATGGACTCTTACATATGAGAGACTTACCACCAGTATTTTCAAAATCGGTTCACTAGTTCCAGAGATTAGCCCCTACAAACCTACAAACTCACAATCTCGTTATTATATTACTATAGATTACGTACCTATAAATGTATAGATTATTTAATTTATTTCTCTGACCACGGCCGCAAGTGTAATGTAAATTAGTATTGCTATTATCGAAACAACTCATGTGTGAAGTGACATGTCTCCGCTACTTCTATTTAAATTAACTTTATGTGCTCCCACAAGACGCTCCTACAAGACGTGCGTCATGTTATTAGATTTCGTCAAAACCGAATATTTACTCCCGAAATTGTAAGAGAATTCGTGCAATAATTCTCATTTTAGACGCAAACGTGTCCTAATTTAGTGTGTTTTTCGGAGTTTTGTATTTATACCTAAATGTTAAACGTGTCCTAATTATTATGGTTAAGTTTAATTTATATAATATAATTTAGATTTAAATATGCTTGTGCAATGCTGCTTGACGTCAGAAATAGACATTGCGGTGATACCCTGCCGAATACCATACCATACCAGCCCTGTATTTATACTGCCCACTGCTGAGCACGGGCCTTCTCTACAACTGAGAGGGTTTAAGCCTTAGTCCCCACGCTGGCCTAGTGCGGGTTGGCAGAGTTCACATACCTTCGACTTTCTTAAAGAAAACTTCCCAGGTATGCAGGTTTCCTCAAGATGTTTTCCCTTCACCGTTAAAGCGAGCGATAATTCACTCCATACGAAATACTAACCATATACCAAATAAAACTTAAAAGCCTACAAAATAAAAACTAAATTCGTCAAAACAGCTGTTTTTTGGGTACTTTTTCGTAGTTTTGCCAGACGTAAAGTCAGGGCTAGACGGTGACAATCTTCTTAATTGGAAGCTGTGCATTTAAGCTTAAGCGGATTTTTGTCGCAGTCTGCCTTGCTAGATAAACTCGAATGCCATCTTGCGTGGTCGCTTCGGTATATAGTTAAGAACAGTAACATAACTTATTAAACGATAAGAAGAAATACGTGGGCGGTAAATGAATCTGACATTTGAGTAAAATCTCCAGTAGACATATAATGTATTGAATTATTTAATAAACCAAGCTTCAGTCATTTACGAGCTTGTTCTCAGCTGAGCAAGCGCTCTCTGATTAATAATATACCTAGATTGACTGTGAACGCGTCAAATGCGTCGATAAAAATAAAGGTTTACTGTCCGCCTTTCTATCATTTTCCCGCGCTTAGTACGCTTCGAGCTGTCTTGGCGTTCGCTCACGTTGTTACACAGATTTTTATTGTTCGAAAATGTCGGTTTGTGTGATTAAAGTGTGCAAAAACTACAAGGGTCGACGTAAAACAACGAATAATGTCACCTACCGCCGGTAATATTGGCTTATTTTGCAAGAAGTGACTATAAAAATGTAACTTCCTAGTGATAGGTGACATTATTCGTTGTTTTACGTCGACCCTTGTAGTTTTTCCACACTTTAAACACACAAACCGACATTTTCGAACAATATAAATCTGCGTAACAACTTCAGTGAACGCCATAACAGCTCGAAGCGTACTAAGCGCCGGAAAATGTTTTTTTTTTTATGGCATTGAATGACGAGACGTGCATGCCGTTCGTCTGATGGTAAGCGATACGACCACCCATAAACAGTAGCAACACCATCCAGCACCTTGAGTTACAAAGTACTGTGTGGCATTCCACTGCGCTCGTCATCCTGAGACATAAGATGTTAAGTTTTTTTTTTTTATAACATAGAATGACGAGACGAGCATGCCGTTCGCCTGATGGTAAGCGATACGACCACCCATAAACAGTAGCAACACCGCTCGTCATCCTGAGACATAAGATGTTAAGTCTCATTATGTCCAGTAGTTATACTGGCCACAATGTCCTTCAAACCGAAACACAACAGTGCATGCACACTGTTGCTTGGCGGTAGAAATAGACATTGCGGTGGTACCCACCCAGACGGCCTCTTACATAATGAGAGACCTACCACCAGTGATATAAAGGCGAACAGTTCGCCTTTATTTTTATCGACGCGTTTGAAGCGTTCAGTGTTAATCTAAACATATTATTAATCAAAGATTTACATTAGGGTTTTAGTTTGGAGTGTCCTTGTTATTATGGCGAATTTTTATCTAGACCCCAATACCTGCTGTTCTCCTATAACTATTTTCCACAATAAGCTTGTTGACTGCAATAAATTGTATATCCAGTGAATATTTCATTTTATGCCTGCATTACCACGCCCACGATGGCCCACCTTAGACGGATCTTGACCACTTATGATGTCGATATTGAAGAGTGTTTTCCAACAAACATATATTTAGAATATTGGAAAAGATGTAAACATTTAAAGAGTTTCCATGAAGAGGTCAGTTATTTTAAGATATCAAGAAAAATACTTCAATGTTATTACACTATCTTTTGAACGCGGATTCGCCCGCGTGTAAGAGTTTTTCCGGGATAAAAGTAGTCCGTCCTAGGGTCTGAAACTAGATAGTTTGGTACCGTTTAATTTGGTATGGAGATCCATACCAAATTTCATCGATATCTGTTCGGTCGTTTTTGAGTTGATCCTTCTCAGACAAACGCGGGTTTTAAATAAAATTACTACAATTTTTGTGCCCTAGGCCGATTTTAATGGAACATAGCCTATATTCTGTAACTGATTATCAAATGAACCTTAATTCCTTAATTAAAACTACACAAAATTGAAATTAAAATTTTCGGTCCAATTTTTCAGACATTACATTTTAAATATATTGATTGGATTTTGCCGCTTACAAATCAATAAAATGAGAAACAGACAAGGATTTCAATATTTTTTAACGGTACTCACACCTCCCAAATATTGTTGTAAAAACACGACTGTACAGACACAAAGTCTGGGATCCTACTTATAAATGCGAAAGTTTGTAAGAATGTATGGATGTTTGTTACTCTTTCACGCAAAAACTACTGAACGGATTTCGATGAAATTTGGCACACGTGTAGATCATGTCCAAGATTAACACATAGGCTACTTTTTATCTCGGTAAAATATAAAGCGGGACTTTTTCTCGGGAAAATTTATTCATGCGATAAAGCTAGTATTATTATAAAATACAAGGTGTTTCTCGCAGCTTCACTCGCGTGAAAAGCTTTTCCCGCTACAAATGTCTCTAAAACACAGTACGACGCCAGCACCATCTACTTAAAGAATCAGATTTAAAATATCCATTATATCCCATGGGAGCAAATTACCGGGATAAAAAGTAGCCCATGTGTTAATCCATACCATAATTTACCCGTGTGCCAAATTTCATCCAAATCCGTTTTGTTGTTTCTACTTTTACTTCTAAGTTCTAACAAACATGTAAAAAATTTCACGAACTTTCGCATTTATAATATTAGTAAAAATAAGACATACATTTTCGAAGTTACGTGTGTATTGTTTATCAATTATCGTTCGCTTTAACGGTGAAGGAAAACATCGTGAGGAAACCTACACACCTGAGAATTCTTCATAAAAAATTCGAGGGTATGTGAAGTCTGCCAACCCACACTAGGCCAGCGTGGTGGACTAAGGCTTAACCCCTCTCAGTAGTAGAGGAGGCCTGTGCTCAGCAGTGGGCAGTATATTATACTTACCTACTGGTGGTAGGTCTCTCGTACGCGAGGGGCAATCTGGGTGGGTACCGCTGCAACCTTTATTCCAGCCGCCAAGCAGCAGTGTGTCATGCAGTGTTGTGTTCCGGGTTGAAGGACATTGTAGCCAGCGTAATTACTATGCATTATGAGATTTAACATCTAATTGACTGCCTCGGTGGCGTAGTTGTATTACGGTACGACTGCATTGCTGAGATCTAGGGTCGATATTGGATTTTTCTATTCAGTATCAGTCTGGAATTTGTGGCCGATATGGCGATAGGCTCGCCCCCTATCACATCATGGAACGGAATATACACGACGAAAAGTGGGTGTATTAGTTGCGCCTCTGCGTACCCCTTCGGAGACAAAAAGACGTGATTGTGTGTGTGTGTAACATCTTATGTCTCAGGGTGACCAGCGCTGTGGAGTGCCACGCAGTACTATGTACTTAAAAGTTCTATATGGTGTTGTTACTGTTTATGGGCGGTCGCATCGCTTACCACCAGGTGAGCGGCATGCTCGTCTCGTTATTCAGAAGCAATAAAATAAACTATTGATTATCTGTACTCTTATTGAACGTAACATACTGCGGCATCTCTACATCGCACGTGCTTACTCTATCGAAAGAGGCTGCAAGCGTTATCCGGGAAACAACGAGAGTCGGTGATCCGAGACCTGTGTAGTGTCTAGACAAAACAACTAAAATCAACGATGTGCACACAGCGCAGATTCATTTTGGAGAGTGCTAAAAATCTTGAAATATAAACAAATAACTTTTAGACCTCGCACAGACGATTTGTTTCTTAGCAACTGGTTTATAATGTCTGCGCGGCGCCTCAGTGTTTTAACCACGGAGTAGGAAAAATATGTTTCTGGAAATGTCTTTAACTTGTTCATTCGACCAAATATTATCATCTATCTATACTAATATATAAAGCTGAAGAGTTTGTTTTTTTGTTTGATCGCGCTAATCTCAGGAACTACTGGACCTATTTTGAAAATTCTTTCACTAATAGGAAGCTATATTACTCCTGAGTGCTATAGGCTACTTTTTATCCCGGAAAAACTTTTCCACGCCGGCGGAGCCGCGCGCAATGCTAGTAGTAAATTTTAAATAGCGTAAAAATACTGTCAAAATAGTTAGCATTATGTCCGATGTCGTAGATACAGAATTATAGTATTATCTTATGCTTCGTGTCCACTCTGCACCTGTAGTAATAGTTCATGGGCGTATATAATACAAACTTTTTTTTTTACTTTTGGATAGGGGGGGGGGGGGTGTATACGTGACTTATTTTATTTTTTTTATTCGGGCACGACAAAGTGACTGCACCTCGCCTGATGGTAATAGCAATGCCGTCCAGACAGAGTATCGAATGGCAGTAGATGGTTATCTAATGCCATTCGGCACAATCATGCCGGCCTACTAAGCTGCTTCTTGAACTAATAAACGACTATTTTCCGGGAATGGTTTCAAAGTAGATTTCCCGTCACTATTTATATTCATTTTTGACACATTTTACAGCATACATTTTGGCCTCAGTCGTATTTAGAATTTGAAATACACTGCCATCTAGTTATTATTCTTCTAACTGAATTGCGCATGTGACTTTCAGGTGACTGAAAGCTCTGGCTGAAACTGTATTAGTTCAAACGTCTCTCAGTAGATGTCACTGTACATTCATAGCTGCTTACCTAATTACAGTTATCAATGGTGTTTCAAATCCAACATAGAGAGGCGATTATGGCCACATGGAATGCTAAGCTTTAGTTATTAATCTAAGTTGAATGCTAATTTATAAAGAAAACACATGTATGTCGCACACTGACCTAAATCTCTGTCGCAACTACATTCGAAATTCAAAATGGTTCACAAGAAGCATTGTTATTTTTTTACCCGAATACGGCCAAGCAAGGAAGGGTAACGATTTTAACATCCTGTGTATGTACGTATGTATCTATTTTATGATCCACTCTAGTGTCACTCCTATTGAACCTATTTTAACAAATCTACCGATTCGTATTTATTGTGCGATGGTTACAGGCTAGATATTTTAGCATTTTTTTTACCATTGTCAGTCTGAATATTCTTGCAATAAGGCCCATCCATACCATACCATATCATACCAGCCCTGTATTATATACTGCCCACTGCTGAGCACGGGCGTCCTCTACAACTGAGAGGGTTTAGGCCTTAGTCCACCACGCTGGCCTAGTGCGGGTTGGCAGACTTCACATACCTTCGAAATTCAGAGAACTTCTCAAATATGCAGGTTTCCTCACGATGTTTCCTTCACCGTTAAAGCGAGCGATAATTCACAAAGAATACACACATAACTTTTTTCTTTTTTTTTTGAAAAGTCAGAGGTGTATGACCTCTATAAGGCCCATCAGTAAGGCTTTTTACCAACAATAAGCGTCATCAGAAATATCAATGGAGACCTACTTAGACTAAAGCCTTAGACGGTACCAGTTTCTTGCGGCGAGTCTCGCTGGCAAGAATTGCTCGCCATTGTGTTTAGTCGGGGCTTCTCTTTATGGAATTTTAAGAATCGCACGTGTAAAGTGAAACAGTTGCTTCGTCTTGTTCGGGCTTAAATCTGCGAGTTCTCATTTTCGGGATTGATTGATTCGTTTTAGGTATGTAACAGCCATATTGCTATGTAAGCACAGTGCATACGGAGTGCAGTCACTCGACAGAGTCAGAGTGTAACGTGGAGTCCGGCATTGTGTAGACGCGTATAACTATTTAATAATGTAAAATGTGTTTTTGCCTGCTAATAAACTTTTATAAATTTACAACTCGCACCTTTAGAACGAAAACGACACAATTCTATAAATTCGAAGATGGAGTTATCGTCATAAAATGACTTAAAACGAAATTCTCAATACAAAAATAGTTCAAACACAGCCATATTCAGGCGGGAACAGGACAAAACTGTTATATCGGTCCCTTTTTTATAAGTCATTTTATGACGATAACTCAATTTTCGATTATTTTGAATCGTGTCGTTTTCGTTCTAAAGGTACGAACTATATTATTGTGGGACACTCACATACTCCCTAATAATGGTGCCACACTAACAGGTATTAGAAAAATAACTCTAAAATCACCTATGTCCTTGGTGGCATAGTATACATATCGCACCTTTACAACGAAAACGACACAATTCAAAACAATCAAAAAATGAGTTATCGTCATAAAATGACTTAAAACTGGTCCTTTTTTATAAAAATATAATTTAAATGGTCCGATATAACAGTTTGGTCCTTTTCCCACTTGAATATGGCTGTGTTGGAACTACTGTTGTATTGAGAACTTCATTTTAAGTCATTTTATGAAGGTAACTCAATTTTCGATTATTTTGAATTGTGTCGTTTTAGTTCTAAAGGTGCAATATATCCGTCTAGATAGCGATCACAGTACACAAACTGCAAACCCCGCCATAATAGCCCGCGTGAGTCGCGTTCCGGGATCACCCTGCGTATACATTGTAAAAAATTACGTGTAAAAGTGCCCTTAGGAGCCTAATTACTTAATAAATGATTTGAATTTATATCCGATTTCACACATGTATAATTGTGTCGAGTGGAGACCACGTACTGGCAGGCGCAGCGTGGGACGTCCTCCTAGGTGGACAGACGAACTTGTAAAGGTCGCCGGAACCCGCTGGATGCAGGCTGCTTCTAACAGGTTGGTCTGGAAATCTTTGGGGAGGCCTATGTTCAGCAGTGGAATGAAGAAGAAGATAATTAGTCGTCAACATCTTATCTGGACCCCAATCCACAGCTGCAGCTAAAATTAGGTGCGTATAAAAAAATCCAACTCATTTTCCTTTACCATTCTAAATAAGCAGTCATGAAAACCTCAAAATAAATTAGTTATCTAAATAAAAAGACAAATATATTCCAAATATTTATTAAAATTATACACTTATTAAAATAATCACCTCAGTATCGTACACAACTCAATTATTTCTACACGATTAACATTTTTAATTTAACAAGTTTTACATCGTGGGGATATCCGAAATTTACATACCTAAGATTTTTATTTAAAAACTAAGGTATATGAAGTGTGCCTGCACTAGCCCAGCGTGCTGGACTAAGACCTAAACCCTATCAGTAGAGGTCCGTGCCCAGCAGTAGGTCAGTATATAATACGGTGCTTATTATAATATACTTAGGGCGATTCCACCGCTTGCTGATAAACGCTATTTGTCATATAAATGTATAACCCTTGGATTAATTATATACCTATGTAGATACACTGAAAGTTTCAGACGCGTCGAAAAAAATAGAGGTGAATTAATCCCCACTAAATGAGTTCGAGTGAATTCTTTTTTGTTGTTTTTCATGGATAAAATTTTCTCCTCATTTTAATTTTTTCCTCATTTTCCGGCAACGCATCTGTGTGCCCTCTGGTATTGCAGATGTTCATGGGCGGCGGTGATCACTAACCATCAGGTGAACCGTAAGCTCGTTTGCCCCATATATCATAAAAAAAAAAATAGAAACCATGTAATAGCTGGTATCATTGTGCGCGTACACAAGGATACGCAGAATGATGCAGCGATAGCGTATAACACAGCTGTCACACATACTAGCTTAAGAAAAGTTGGCCTGTTTGTTTTAGCTTCATTGCAGCGCGTCACTCTATCTAGGTATATTATTAATCAAAGGTATAAACCAACTAAATACAAAAGTCAAACTCTTATCTTCAGATTTGTTAGTGTGACTTTTGTATTAGGTCGGCTTATACATTTATCTGACAAATAACATTTATCAGCAAGCGGTGAAATCGGCCCTTAATTACATTTATATTATATCTAACACCTATTATATTTGACTTAGATCGTACATTTCAGAGTGCACATGTAGGGTACATCGAAATTACCGTCAAAAGACATAAAAGCGTTAAGGGTTGCGAGTGCTGATCGCTCACCCGAAAGTCCGATGTGGGAGTTTTGGCGGGAACTTGGAAGTGTCATGAGGTGCTCTCGTTTTAATTCATTATTTTGGTGATATTTAGTGTTATATTGCATAATTATGGTGGTATATTATCCAATATTCTTATATCTAAGTTGGAAGCAATAGGGGTGCGTGGACTGACTCTAAATCTGTTTAAGGACTATCTGTCTAACCGCACCCAGGCGGTAAAAATTGATGATATGGTGAGTGACGAAGAGCAAATTAACTACGGTGTTCCACAGGGAAGTATCCTTGGGCCAACCTTGTTTCTGGTATACGTTAATGACTTATGTAAGATGAATCTCAAAAACTGTGAAATATTTGCATATGCAGATGACACAGCCTTGTTGGTACACGGCAGAACATGGTTGGAGGCAAAATCATTTGCTGAGGATGCTTTGAGAAGAGTTATGTCTTGGTTGTCATCAAATCTACTCACCCTTAATTTAGACAAAACTAAATATATACGCTTCTGTATGCCGAATACGAAAAGACCATCCGCGGAAACATTATCACTTACTGCACATTATTGTGCTTATTTTACGCCAAATTGCTCCTGTTTACCGCTAACAAATGTTACTTGCATAAGGTATCTTGGCGTTCTAGTGGATGAGCGACTTGACTGGCGACCGCACATAACAACTCTCACCCAACGGGTTCGACAGCTCATTTACATTTTTAAAAACCTACGTCACTCTGCAGAATCATCTACCATGAAGACTGTATATATCGCTTTATGTCAGTCCATTCTCAGCTACTGTATTCCCGCGTGGGGTGGAGCTTACAGGACTCTGCTTTTGCAATTGGAGAGAGCGCAGAGATACCTTCTTAAGGTTATGTATCACAAACCACGGTATTATACCACCACACAATTGTATAAAGAATGCCGAGTTCTTACAGTGAGGCAAATATACATTCTCCGCTCCCTACTTCGGCGACATATACATACTCCTTTTGATAAAAATATTGCAAGGAAAAGACGCGGAGCAATTGTTTGTAGACCTGTGAAATGCAAGACTGCTTTCGCACTTCGACAATACAATGCATTGAGTTCCAGGGTTTACAATAAAATCAACAGTAAGATCTCACTGTACAGACTCAGTAGGCATGAAGTGAAACAAAAACTAAATTGCTGGTTACAGTCACTTGATTATTACGAAACTGAAAACTTAATAGTGGTGCCTAAGTAAATACTGAATAAAATTTTCTGCAAATTAATAAAAATAGTAATGCAGCATTTTAAAATTAAAAATATAATTATAATGTAGTTAGTACTTATATATTGTAATCTCTTTCTGTTGTGCGAAACACAATATAATAATTATGTCCACTTTGCATGGTTATATACTATAGCAATATATAACGGAGGCCCCCCGATTTCTATAATACGAGCTGGACTCAGTTTAGAAATCGGAGTGTCATGTATAGAGTGCCAATGTACAACCATCCTATGCTCCTAGACTATGTATTTCTCTTTGTTGTACCTCTACTTTGAAATAAATTATTATTATTATTATTATTATTATTAATATAGTTCTATTAAAGAGCTCAAATGAAGTGAATTGAAATAATTGTGCTAATCAAGTGTTTTTTTTTTGTTGCCGCCAAAACTCCTCGATAAAGTCTTGGTAAGGTAGCTGGAGGCGCCACGTAATGGGCCTCCGAAATATAAAAGGGGAAAAGAGAGGCGGGGGAATTAAATGGGACAGTCGAAACTGTCCCGGCCGAGTCCTAAGCCTCGGTGCGTTGGGCCAACAATGACCCTGGCGTTTGTGGACTGTATTTTTGGGATCCCCTTCGGAGGGGCTGGTTCGCGGAGGAGTAGTTTGGTTGGCGGTATAAGGTAATTATATGCACGCCTTACCTTGACGATTCTGCATCAGGCGGCGCACGCGGTCCCGGCGATGGCGTCGCTGTAGATATACGACGCGCACGCAAAAGGGCTTGATTCACACACGAAATAACGTCACCAACACCAAGCACGAGCATTCAGCAGTTCAATTAGCGTTACATGTGCGTTTTATGCGAGTTATGCACCAAATTAAAGCGGATTAGCGAATCATTAGACAGCCATTAATGTGGCTGCGGCGGCGGCGTTTACGGAAGTGTGTGGCACTCGCGCAGCTTGTTCGGCGCGGTGCGCGCGAGACACAGATAGGTAGGCGTGCAAGAGTAAGGGAGAAAGAGGTGCGGAAAAGGGAACTAAGGACAAGGATTAGGCTGCCAACCAATAATTGCGTTTTATTGTTAAATGTGGAATCATTATGGCGGAACCATTCCCCCGGCCTTAAAGGGTTACCTTTAGAAAACGCTACCTTATAAGAGAAAAGAAATAGAGCGTAAGCCTACTCCTACCTGTACATTAAGCGAGATGAGCGAATTAACGAAATAAGCGTAAGAATTACGCCCACGGGCTCTTGGCATCGGCTGTGAATCTAGTATCCACAGCCGCTAGGTATCCTAGGCCTACGAGCAACCGTGGGTTATAAATATTTACTGACTGGGCAGCGGGCACAGCCGAACGACAGGGCGCACGAAGCTGCCCTTGCTCGTCCTAACTGTGACAACACGCGTTGCACCATCCTTCGAGGGGTGGACAGCTGCCACCACACCGAGAGGCCAAGAAAGCGGCGGCGAATTATCTACAATAGTGACCACTACCGTTCCTAATTGGATCGGAGTGGATGGCGTGGCCCATTTAGCGCGAGCTTGCAATTGATGCAAATACTCTATCCTCCAGCGTTGCCAGAAGGATTGGACCAATTTATCCAATAGCGAATGTCTCTCACGTAGATTAGACGAATCTATGTGAGACGCGGGTAAAGAAAAAAGCGGAGCGGTATGAAGGAAATGAGCCGGCGTGAGCGCCGTCGGCTCGGCGGGGTCGCTGCTTAAGGGCGTAAGCGGGCGCGAGTTTATAAGTGCCTCGACTTGCGTAAGTACAGTTAATAACTCTTCATAGGACAGCAGCTGTTGCCCTATGACCTTGAAGAGGTGAGACTTTACTACCTTGACCATGGATTCCCAGCATCCACCCCAGTGAGGGCTAGCAGGCGGAATCTGCTTGAAATCAATGCGACTTTCTGATAATTCATGTTCAAGGCGCGGGCGATATTCGTCGAGGAACTTATAAAGGTCGCGTAGGTACGAGCGACAACCTACAAAATTGGTACCGTTGTCAGTGTATAAACACTGAACCGGACCGCGGCGAGAAAGAAAACGCTTAAGCGCAGCGAGAAAACTAACCGTGCTCAGTTCCGTGGCTATCTCAACGTGCAAACAACGCGTCGTGAGACAAGTAAAAATACAGAGCCAAGCCTTGCGGCTTTTGACACCTCTACCACGCACGGGCGTGTATTGTAGAGGGCCTGCGTAATCACAACCCGTATGCGAAAATGGTTTGTCAACCTGGTTGACGCGGTACGCGGGCAAATCGGCCATCAAAGGAAATGTAGGGCGCGGCTTTGCCCGAAAACAAGTGTTGCACTTGTGTATACGATGCCGAATAACTCGGCGAGCGGCGAGTATCCAATAATGACGCCTAAGTAAGGACATCAGTAGTTCAGGACCGGCGTGTAAGTACTTCGTGTGGTGATAATCGATGATCATGTCGACTACGTGATCACGTCGCGGGAGCACACACGGGTGTCTTTGCGTATATTCGACGGCAGCATTCGATAGACGGCCGCCGACGCGTATTATATTTTCACTATCCAAGAACGGATTTAATTTTTGCAAAGCGGGTGAACAAATTTGTTTGTTTTTTAATTTACGAATGTCGTCAGCAAAATAAACATTTTGAAGAGCAAGTATGATTTTACCTTCAGCGTAATCTAAGTCAGAACGAGTGACGGAAGGTCGACGCGGTAATAGTTTTGTAAAACGGTAAATCATTCCTAAACAAACGCGATTTAATTCGAAACTTGACACTGGGTCATTAGTTTGAAAGCTAAAAAGAATACGCTGGAACTTGCGATGGGATTCTTGCATACCGATCTGCAAGAACATCTGACGACAATCAGCGGAAACAGCAATTTTGAAAAGGCGAAAATCAAGAAGAATACAATTCAAGTCACCTTGAAGGTTAGGACCTGAATGTAAAGCTTCATTCAGCACCAGCCCTGAACTTGTCCTACAACGGGCATCTAACACCATGCGGACCTTAGTAGTGGTCTTGTCCTCACGTTGCACGCAGTGATGCGGAACGAAATAGGATGAGGCGGCGACGAGATCGAAATTATTATTTATTCCTATTTCGGTAATGTAACCCTTAGCAACGTATTCGCGAATGATATCGTTGTAGGCGGCGCGCAACATGTCAGACGACTGCAACTTACGCTCTAAACACAAGAAGCGTCTGTGAACAGTGTGGTAAGAATTACCTAATTTATGAGCATCGTCCCTAAACGGCAGAGCGACGATGTATCTACCACTAGCGTCACGCGTAGTGGTGGCGCAAAAATGATTTTCACACTCAAGGTCATCATGACCTTGAGCGGGCGGAGCGGAAACCTCCTCAAGTTCCCAAAACCTTTTAAGAAGGTGGTCCAAGGGAGGTTGATCGACAACAGCACAGCAAGCCGAGGTCGACCTTGAAGCGAAAGTTTTGGATAGTAAAACGGGAGCGGAACCCATTATAACGTATCCGAAAACAGTATTTATTGCGGGCGGCAACCCATCCACACTGTAAACCGTACCCGGTATTAACAGGTGTGGAAAAATACTAGCACCGAGAAGTATTTGCACTTCGGCCGGTGTGGCAAAACTACCGTCCGCAAGCGGGAGTGAGTTAATATAACGCGCGAACAAAGATTTATCAACGGGCACCGAAGGTAGGTTGTCCGTGATGCGGTCGACAATAAGTGCCGATACGTCAAAACAAACGTTATTATTATGACGCGAATGTACTATAAAGCGTGTGCAACCCCTAATGGATTTTTCCGTACCACCGAAACCACGTACAATAGTTTGCGTATTTTTGTCGTAATTCATACCTAAGAGCGCAACACATTCGGATGTTATAAAGTTACTTTGCGATCCCGAATCAAGAAGACATTTAATTAAATGCGCCCGACCGCCACGATCATAGATAGTAATTTGCGCTGTCGACAACAATATAGTGGATTGCGTACATCGCTTGAGATAGCCACTAGAAGCGGTTGCGTTCGGCACTGGCACAGCGATGGATGTGTGCAGCGAGGAGACGTTGCCGCTCTGTGCACTATCGGGCGGCGGCGCACGAGGCGGGCCGGCGGCGCTCACGCCATAAGAGGGCGAAGTCCGAGCGCTGATTGCGGGTGCGCCTGGCGCGGGTTCGGTTCCCGACGCAGGCAATTTTACATTACGTTGCGCTTGCGAAATGGATTGAGAATTTGAATCATTGAAATGTAACAACGAATGATGTTTTGAGTTACAATTACGACATCTAAAATTAGACTTACACTCTCGCGATTTATGATATAAACTAAGGCAGTTAATACAAGCGCCATGATCCTTTACGCATTTAAATCGTGCTGAAGGCGCTAATTGATTAAATGTAGGACACTTAAAGAGATGATTATGTGCGAAATTATCACAAAGACATTTTTTGTTATTAGGTGTTGAAACTGACGTGTAAGTCTGCGGGTTGGGTACGTGACTACGGGGTTTACTTTTACTAGAATTATTATTACGCGAAACACTGGGAGCGACGTAATTAATTTTCGTGTTAGTATAAATTTTAAACTGACTACGAATAAATTCGGATAAATTAATAAATGTAGGCATTTCTACATCGCGATATCGCTCCTCGAATGCATGGACCGTCTCGGCGTCCAGTCTTCGCAAAGCGAGATGCAGCAGCATGAAGTCTGCTAGATCATTGAGGTGCAGGTTTTTTAATGCACTCGCAGCAGTTATGAACTGTTCTAAGAAGCTTTGGAATTTAGACGCAGAGGCGGGACCAGTGCTCTTGAAGTTAACCATTTGATCTAAATAAGTAGATGCGAGTGTTCGAGTGTCTTGGTACCTATCAATTAGACATTGTAATATAGTGTCATAATTTTCTGCGCACGGTGTAATACCCGAGAACACGTGTTTAGCCTTAGTCGAGAGTTTACTCACTAAATAGTACAGCCTGTCGTCATCTGTTAACAACGGATTCTCATGTACCATGGACTTAAACCCTGCGTAAAATAGGGGCCAGTTTCGTATGTCACCGTCAAACGCCATAATTTCGAGTGACGGCAAGGATGGTTTTTTATGTTTTATACCACTGCGGTTGGAAACTGTGTCCACCCTCGAAGGCTTGGAATCAACACGAGATAATACGCGCTTAATACGACAATATAAATCCTCAAACGAGATTAAGGACTGAAAATCAGGCTTACTAGTAGGATCAGTCTTAAGTAAAACGCGGTTATATTCAACAAGAATTTCTTTAAATTGAGACCTAGTGTCATCAATTGTTTCGACTGAACTAAGAAAGGTTTCCAGACATTCCTGACTAGTGTCAACCCTTTGCGAATTCTCGAACACATTTTGAATTATTGCGTAATAGGTATTTCGTTGACTTTCTAACAATATAAGCTCAGTATTTTGTACAGGTGACTCGGTGTCTATTCGTTTCGAACGCGACATTTTACCGAAATATTATACACCGATATAACTAATAAGTAACTATAGGCACAACAGCTGTGCGCGGCGAATATTATAACAGCTACTTACTTATATTTATGAATGCGATGATTCACTATGCGTGCGGAGTTTTATTCGAACTGAGCGTTCGCAACAAAATACTTTTATAAGATTTACCCTCTATGTATAGAAATAAAAGGTAAATAGGTATTTTAATGAATAAGCGTTTTTGTTTTTAACAATGATATTTAAATGAGTTATGTAACCCCTTTAAGACCAAGGTAGAAACAAATAAGCGAGAAGAGTAGGTACCTAGGCAGGTACTTACGAATATACTAAATGCGGAGAGGGGCAAATCTAGACGAATCTAGGCCCTAATTAATAAGCGGCGTAGTCCGATGACCAGATATTAATCCGTCTCGTATGGACCAAAAATGGAGGCGCCACGTAATGGGCCTCCGAAATATAAAAGGGGAAAAGAGAGGCGGGGGAATTAAATGGGACAGTCGAAACTGTCCCGGCCGAGTCCTAAGCCTCGGTGCGTTGGGCCAACAATGACCCTGGCGTTTGTGGACTGTATTTTTGGGATCCCCTTCGGAGGGGCTGGTTCGCGGAGGAGTAGTTTGGTTGGCGGTATAAGGTAATTATATGCACGCCTTACCTTGACGATTCTGCATCAGGCGGCGCACGCGGTCCCGGCGATGGCGTCGCTGTAGATATACGACGCGCACGCAAAAGGGCTTGATTCACACACGAAATAACGTCACCAACACCAAGCACGAGCATTCAGCAGTTCAATTAGCGTTACATGTGCGTTTTATGCGAGTTATGCACCAAATTAAAGCGGATTAGCGAATCATTAGACAGCCATTAATGTGGCTGCGGCGGCGGCGTTTACGGAAGTGTGTGGCACTCGCGCAGCTTGTTCGGCGCGGTGCGCGCGAGACACAGATAGGTAGGCGTGCAAGAGTAAGGGAGAAAGAGGTGCGGAAAAGGGAACTAAGGACAAGGATTAGGCTGCCAACCAATAATTGCGTTTTATTGTTAAATGTGGAATCATTATGGCGGAACCAGTAGCCATTGCTTTACTTCGACATACTACAGATAATAAAATAGACAAACCAAACTTGACATTGGCAAAATGTGAACACAAATGCCACTATAAAAAATTAAAAAAAAAAAAAGAATGTCCAATGTGGCCAGAAAAACCGGCTCGCATCAGGCTACTGGCCGAAGTAGTCAGATAAAAAAAAACCTGTATTCATGCATTTTCCCGCTGACCATCGTCCGATAAACATCTCTGATATTTTCCGTTGCATTATAATTTATACGTAATTTTTTTTCCATATTTCTTTTAGACTATATCGTTTGATCCCCAAACGGGGTCAACCCCTGTTGGCGTCAACGCTGCTTATCATTTATTTGTATTAAAAATATAAACTTGAATTATATTTAAAAAAAAATGATTTTTAAAAATTGTATACTAGAAAATGGTTTTTCCCTTAATATTCACGATCTTGTGCATAAGCACTTAGGTTACTTTTTACATTTCCAAGATAGAAACAGACATCACAAGAGGTCAACATAGCAATTGACACATATTCAAAGAAACTACACGTGCGGAGCCTGTGAATGTTTTATACTGGCCATCTTTCGGTAATCGTCCTAACTTTGATTAATTATATGCCTAGAACGAACTGAACGTTTCAAACGCGTCGAAAAAAATAGAGGCGAATTGTTCCCCGCTAAATGAGTTCGAGTGAATTATTATTTGTTGTTTTTCATGGGTATAATTTTCTCCCCGTTTTAATAGAAACCATGTAATAACTAGTATCATTATGCGCGCACACAAGGATACGCAGAATGATGCAGCGGTAGCGTATGACACAGCTGTCACGCATACTAGCTTAAGAAAAGTTTGGCTGTTTGTTTTAGTGTCATTGCAGCGCGTCACTATCTAGGTATATAATTAATCGAAGCGTCCTAAATACAATTCATTTTGGCGAGCCTAATCCACACTAGCCATAAAACGTTTACGTAGACATTGACTGACTTATACCCAAATCATAATTTCTACGCGTAATATCCATTCTTAAATCTATTCTGAATAAAAGTGGTACTGCAGACGTTCCTTTGTTTTGTCGAACTTGAATTTGAGCCTTTGTCGAAAGTCTGTTCTTTCTTCCTGGTGGTGACGCGCGTGAGGCTCGTGAACGTCTCGTGAACTGGACTTGAGGAGCAGCAGAATGCGCGGCGAAATTCACGACGGAATTTGCCTGAAAATATTAATAATCAGTACATCACAAACAGATAGATCTGACAATTTATTCCACACACCTTTATTCCCAAAGAGGTAGCAGATGTGCAACCAGGGTTCCCATTTTTCCCCAAGCGTGATCTGTCCCATCATGTGAATGAGCCTACCACCATATCGGGCACAAATTTCAAACTCCTGACTCATACTGAGCAGAAAAACTCTCGGTCAAAGTGATGATCGATCCGGGATTCGAACCCGGGATCTGAGAGCGGTGTTCTGGGATCAGCCTGTGCACATCCGGTTTCAAACCGACATAATTGTAGCGACTGGCGACGGATAATCATATCTCATCAGTCGACATTCTGTCTGGCGTATGGACTCCAATCCGCATACCATCAAGTGCAGTGGGTCACGTTGTAATAAAAAAAAAGTTTTACCTCCAGAAAAAATATGGATATGCTACTGAAGAAAATGGATTAGGGAAAGAGATCCAACAGAAATCTCAGCATAGAAAACGTGACAGCTATCACTTTACGTTGGTTATTGCTAGTTACTGGTACTTTACTGATCCTGCCCATGCATGCGTTCAGACGAAATGGATTCCTATCTTGATATACCTTCAGATTCTTTTCAAATGGATTCTATTTCTTCTAGCAAATGCAATGCAATCAGCCCTGTATTATATACTGCCCACTGCTGAGCACGGGCCTCCTCTACTACTGAGAGGGGTTAGGCCTTAGTCCACCACACTGGCCTAGTGCGGGTTGGGAGACTCCACATATCTTCGAAATTCTTATAGAGAACTTCTCAGGTATGCAGGTTTCCTCACGATGTTTTCCTTCTAGCAAATATCCATACCTATATCTATGAAGAGGTGAGAGTCACTAGCGTTGTGTAAAAAGAACTTTATCTTACCGCTCATAAAGTTGTAAATGAGTGGGTTAACGGCGGAGTTGGCGTAGCACATGACGTGAGATACCAGCGCCAGAAACGTTATAACGTCGGTCTGCTGCATGTCTAGCGTGTATCTGGAACGAGGGATAAATACTTCTTACTTCTTTATCTTACTAATATTATAATTTTACTGGTGGTAGGTCTCTCATATGTAAGAGTCCGTCTGGGTGGATACCACCGCATTGTCTATTTGTACCGCCAAGCAGCAGTGTGCATGCACTATTGTGTTTCGGTTTGAAGGACATTGTAGCCAGTGTAACTACAGGACATAGTGGAACTTAACATCTTATGTCTCAGGATGACGAGCGCAGTGGAATGCCACGCAGTACTTTGTAACTCAAGGTGCTGGGTGGTGTTGCTACTGTTTATGGGTGGTTGTATCGCTTACCATCAGGCGAACGGCATGCTTGTCTCGTCATTCAATGCCAATAAAAAAATAAAAATAAAAAAAAGCGAAAGTTTGTGAAAATGTTTGGATATTTGAGTGTTTTAGAAGTAAACTCTGAAACGGCTAAACGGATTTGGATGAAATTTTTCACACACATAGACCAGTGGCGTAACTGGGGTTCTTGAGGCGGACTCAATATTTGCCGCCTCAAGGAACGGAGTGATAAAAATTACATTTCATCATTCAAATAAGTCACGCGCACCCACCCCTAGCCACTGGTTCAAAGTATAATGCCATCCGTGATGACGCGCCCCTCTAATTTTCCTAACGACCGATTTTGAGATTTATGTAATTTTATTTTGCTTAAAAACTACACTTAATATGAACTTGTTTAAAAAAGTTAGTTTTTCAAATGGACGGGTCTAAAAGTGTTTTTTAACCGGTTAATATTCGCTTTTCTGGAAACACTGCATTTTTTTTACTTTTTTTTTAACTAAAACCTTATGCGCCGCTGCGTAAAAACGATGTCCGCTTAATTGACAGGTGACGTCATGGCCAAATCTGGCCAAGCGAATACTGACATGTTTTTTTTTTTTATAATGGCATTTGTGTTCACATTTTGCCAATGTCATGTTTGGTTTGTCTATTTTATTATCTGTAGTATGTCGAGGTAAAGCAGTGGCTACCTTACCATCGAGATGTTTTGGCAGCAAAAAAAAAAACACTTGATTAGCACAATTATTTCAATTCACTTCATTTGAGCTCTTTAATAGAACTATATTGGATAATATACCACCATAATTATGCAATATAACACTAAATATCACCAAAATAATGAATTAAAACAAGAGCACCTCATGACACTTCCAAGTTCCCGCCAAAACTCTACTGACAGGTTAATGGATCCAAGATTCATATTTTGCCTCTTTAATATCCATAAAGTTTGACCCTGGTTAGATTTTGAGGCCCAGCATCCATACAAAAAACGGACATCTCCTTTCAATGAAATCCGTTTATTCGTTTTTGAGTTTATCGCGCACAAAGGCTTCGAGCGACTTTGAATACTACATACATACATACACACTCACGCCCTTATCCCATAGGGGTAGGCAGAGACTATTGAGCGCCACATGCTACGATCTTGACACACCTCTTGCGCTTCTTCCACATTCATAGTTCTTTTCATACATTTTCGTCGGTTAAGGGTACTCCTGACCTGCCCTTTTCGGATAAGATCATTTATTTGGTCAGAGAACGTTCTCCTCGGGCGTCCCCTTCCAGCCGTACCATCCACATTCGCTCGATAAATACCTTTTGTGTTCCGTCTTTCATCCATCCTCTCTATACTTTAGACTTTGAATACTATCTAGTGATAAGGAATGATAATGGGTTTACTAATATCGACTACAAAATCTCTGTATTAAATATATTAGATTTAAGACTAGAATGTTGGTATGATGAACGTTTATGCCCTATATTAGTTTGAAGTACCAAGAATTACGCGCTGTCAAGATATGATGGTAAACAGGCCTGAATCATGGATAGTAGTTTCTCCAATCAAAACAACTTAAATTGCTAGAATTGCGTATGATTCGGCTTGTAAGTTTTATTTGGTGTGTGAGAAACTGAGTATTTTTCGAAACAAAATATATTTTGATTACAAGGCAGCAAAGGGAAAATAAACACACATTTTTTAATTTAGTCTATTCTCACAGTTATATTACTAAATATATTGATTTTGTTTGTTTGTTCTTTAAATACTGCTCAAATTCTCTAAGTTCTTTCATTGATATAAAACTTGTTGTAGTTTTAATACTATAATTTTTTTTATGGCATTGTTAGACGAGACGAGCATGCCGTTCGCCTGATGGTAAGCGATACGACCACTCATAAACAGTAGCAACACCATCCAGCACCTTGAGTTACAAAGTACTGTGTGGCATTCCACTGCGCTCGTCATCCTGAGACATAAGATGTTAAGTCTCACTATGTCCTGTAGTTACACTGGCTACAATGTCCTTCAAACCGAAATACAACAGTGCATGCACGTTGCTGCTTGGCGGTAGAAATAGACATTGCGGTGGTACCCACCCAGACGGACTCTAACATATGAGAGACCTACCACCAGTAAAACTAACCACTATAAATTGTACTTTATATTTCGAGAAACACAGGTCAAGATGCAAAGTGCGAACATAACCTACTGTTAATATAGATCGAAAAACTATTAAAACTAATTTAAACTAACAGAACATAAATAAAACGCTCAGTCTATTTGTCGAGTGTCTGCGCTGAGCTAATAAATGTTAAATTTGTATTATACTTGTTCATTAGCATGAACTTTGGAATAGTGTTGGGCAGGACACGACATGAAATTGAGTTTGTAAAAGTAGTCTCTTTTTTGCACTAAGCCAGTACAATGTCCTACTTCAAATGAGGCGAGGCGTACTGGCTACTATTGCAGTATGTAGCATCCGTCTCGCTCTCTCACTGTCCTCTTCCTATAGTTTTACGGAGTCGGAGAGTTAATAACGCGAATTCGCGACTGCCGCGACATAAAACTTGAAGTAGTACAACATAAAATGTTGAGCCGCTCTTACATTTTGACGTCATGTACGGGACAAATGTACCGCCTCTTGTATGTCCTACCCAACACTACTTTGGAACAATGTTATTCGATTTGATACATATTTCAATGTTTATAATTTGTGTTTTTTGAAACGTTTGCCGGGGTAGACTGCCTTGGTGGCGTAATTGTATTACGGTATGACTGCAATGCTGAGGTCTCGGGTTGGATCCCAGGGTCGGGCAAAGTGATATTGCTGCAATGTCCTTTAACACCCAGGGCAATTGGAATCCCTCCCCTTTTCCTGCTTAAGCCAATACCAATAGTATCTAACCCGAAAAACACACACACTCATTTTATCCCCGAAGGGATAGGCAGAGGCACAACTAATGCACCCAGTTTACGCTGTGCGTATTCCGCCCCATGATGTGATAGGGGACAAGCCTATCGCCATATGGAGCACAAATTCTGGGCTGATACTGACTAGAAAATCCCAATATCACTTGGCCCAACGCGGAGATCGAACATAAGACCTCAGCATTGCCGTCGTACCGTAATTCAGCTACGCCAACGAGGCAGTCATAAAAAACATCTTTGCATTATAGCTGCCGATCACCGCTTAATGTTCTTGAGAATTCTACGTCTATGATTTAATACTTACTGTGAATTTCACACCAAATTGTTATGTTTACGACGGCCTCCGTTCTCGCAAATGTAATGTAGCACTGTGTAAATATAGTCGATTGGTGATATTACCATATTTGTTTTAGTGCCCCTAGCAAAAACACACGGAAGCCGTATTTTTAGAAGCTATTCGAAAGGGGACATCTCCTTTTTATGTGAGTGCTGGGCCTCAAAATATTACCAGGCTCAAACTTAGGGATATTAAAGGGGCAAAGTGGTGTGTGATTTCTAAACGAATTTGCAAGGAATTGAAAGGCAAGCCGTCTAAAATAGCGCTAATCTTTTTAGGGACATTTTTTTTTTTAATCTTAGTGGTTTTTTGAAGGCTGTTCATTTTTGTAAGTAATATTTTTTCGCTAATGAGAACTAAGTAACTATCATTCAAATTCCGTTTACACTTTGATATGTAAATTAACCAAAAATTCATATATCTTTGAATTTATTTTCGGCAGCGCGTTTTTACTCAGTACAATCGTGGGTGGAATAGCGACCTATAAAGAAACGGAATGGGGATTATTTTTGGGGTCAACGCCCATATAGATTTTTTTTTTCAAAATACAGTTACATTCTCTCACAATCTTTTGTATGTATATTTTTAGTAGGGCATTCGAAAGTAGAATAATGTATCTTCTTCTTCAGCCTTTAGAAGTCCACTGATGACCATAGGCCTCCCCCAAAGATTTCCAGACCAACCTGTCAGAAGTGGCCTGTATCCAGCGACCTTTACAAGGTCGTCTGTCCACCTTGTAGGAGGACGTCCCGCGCTGTTTAGAAAGGCATAATATTTTCTGTCTATTTTTTCTAGGGTGTAGTACTGCAATATACAGGGTCATTTTGACATTGCGTTACTAAATGAAACCACATACTCGTCTTTGCCCCAGCTAACATTGTGCCAAAAATCATTCATGAGAAACGAAAATTCTCACCAAAAAACTCAATTTTACTTTCCTGATTTTTTTATCATTTTGTAGTTTAGTGCGAAAAAGGCGTGTGCGTGAGTGAATTTCTGACTGAAAGTTTCATGTTGCTGCAGCGACGAATCCCCATAGAGTATTAGTAGTGGCATTAGGGCGTGTTAATTTAAAGTTACTTTTTATTGATATTTATTTTGTTTGAAACTTACACTTTTTTATTTTACATCTATGGTTAAAATTACTTATTGGAAAGTGTTATTTTCAGGGAGATAAGTATTTGGTTTCATTTAGTAACGCAATGTCAAAATGACCCTGTGGGCTTAGAATGTGACACAAAGACACAACTCGTAAAACGATGTCGTTTAATTTTGATGTTTGTGATTGATCGAGAGACCAATACGTCAGTCTCTCAACCAATCCCAATAAGACGAAACGGAGACGTGACGTGTTTTTTTGTCACATTCTAAGCCCACTGTATAGTTATAGGTAGGTTGGTACGCAATATGTCTCATAGTAATATATTATAAATCTTACCTCAGCACAGATAAGAGGTGGACAGGGAAGTAGCACACCGCAAACATGACCACCACAGCTACTAACATCTTCGCTGCCTTCCTACGGGAGCGCAGTTGAGCTGGAAAAAATAAACATGTATTTATTTTATTATATACACTTTATATGCTAAAAGTATGAAGGCGGACTTAATGCGGGAGGCATTTTCTCTAGTCAACCTTTAGGTGGTGCTGAGACTAAAGAAGGTAGGTGTACCGTGTATTCAAGGAGAAAAAGAAGTGGACAAAACATTTATCAATTTGTCCAACAACGGAGCTGATACTGACCTATACCAATTTCTAACCGAGCAATTATAATATAATCCGAAACATCATTATAAATTCGAAAGTAGCTCCCTGTCTTTTTACGCTTAAATCGCTCCGAATTCGATCAAATTTGGTATGACGAGTTTGATATCCTAGGAAGGACATTGAAATAAAACTATTTTACGGATTTTATGGTGGTTATCTAATTAATTTTTTCTCCCGACTTTCGCTTTGACCATGAAAACTATAGTCATCGAAACGTCGCGAAAATATAAACGAAAAATTGTTTTATTTCAATGTCTAACATTCGCGTAAATACAACAATTTATTACCCTAGAAAGGACAAAGGCAATGTTTTATCCGGAAAAAATATATAGCGGGACAATAATCCCGGAAAACGTTTTTCAATCATGCGGAGCCGCGAGCAGAATCTGTTATATTATATTTGCACTTGACTTGCATTAAAATTAGAACCGCTTGAATCATGGATAAGTATTTGAGTGCAACGTTTCTTTTTTTATTTTATCTACGGCCCTTACGTATGATATATGGAGTGAGGTCAGAAGCTCGCATCAACGTTTCATAATATAGATCGTAAATTTGCCATTCAACAACATTGGAATTGTTCGTTAATCAATCGAGTGGACGTGATAAAGAGAAAATATTTTGCGAAAATATGAAGCGAAATCTTTTCGCGACCACCCTGTTTTTACCCAAAGATTATGTAGACGTGTCAAATATTGCTAGCAATAATTTTATGAAATTGTTGCTTAAAAATTACCACGTGAACATGAATGGCGAGGCAATTCCCGCTCGCGCTGATTTATACGAGTCTTTTGAATCAAAAGACTCTGTATAAGTCCAAGTTTTGACAAATGAATTTTCAAAAACCGTAGAACAGCCAAAATGTCCCCTATTTACCTATATGGATATCAAAGCTAATCTTCAATTAGAACGCCCGTTATTTCCAAAAGACGGACTTGTCCCCGTAGATGGCATAGGCTCCCCCGACATTATTACTAAGGTATTTAAAAAAGTTGCAGATGCAGTTACCAAGCTAGGGGACGCCAGTATCTCATTAGGGACCTTTTATGATAGTGCGGCAACAAGTCGCTGACCTCTATCCGTGGCCTTTTCTGTTATCGCTCATACGTGAGTAAGTTCTGATCAATATAATCTAAATTATGATAATAGCTGAGCCAATTGAGATAAACTTTGATGGAAAAATAATGCATACTAATTCACCTGATAAGGTGGTTATTGGTTATTATGCATGTTTTGCAGGTAACTCGGATATTTATTGTACTTGGTTAGACAAGGATCGGTAGAAGTCGGATTTGGGGTGAGGCGATGAAAGACAAGTGCGCAAAATTCTCAATAATTGAGGTTAAAAATACCTTTTTAGTTAATTATTTTTTCTTCCGCTTTGCTATGACAAAACACGATATCACAAAACGGCCCAACGGAAGACCAGCGCTGGTTTTTTTATCAGCTTATGCTGAGTTGGGGTCGTTTTTGTAACGAGCAAATTTAATTTTAAGTGTGTAATTATTATCTTGTAATCTTGCTTTTTACAAATAAATATATTTCTTTCTTTCTTTCTTTCTTTCTATGGAGGGAAGTGGAAAATATATTTCTAACTCCTCCCTATCCTTCTATTTGGTTGACTTTGTTGCGGGTTATGACTAGTTAGTGCTCCTAGAGACTCGCTCAGCTTCACCGATCGGTGTCATAATGCGTGGCCCGGTGCCACTGTACACCCTGGCTTACAGGAGTTGCAGTGGTGGGTGTGAGGGCGGGATAGTCTCGTATGAATGAATGAATGAACATTTATTTGCTAGAATGTGGTTACAATAAATAGATTGTACAATAAAATCAGAATCACACACTCTGTCATCATTGACGTGCAAATATTTAAAACTAAATCGTAGTTGACTTCTGGGGCATTTTTTATTATAAAAATAATTTCAGCATTAACTAATAGTATTTTTTTAAGTATTCCTCGGATATCTTTACAATTTCTCTGTTATTTTACGAAAATTCAGCATCACCTGGCAGATACAATGAACAAAAATGTAAAGCGTCAATATTTCTAAGGTTACGAAAATTGACAAGAATTGGAACATTTATTGAAGCTAACTCGTTCATATTGTTCGGGATGGGTTTCAATTGAATCTTGCTTTTGGTTAAAATATATTTATTAGTTAGAAATTAAGGCAAATTACTCCACAACCTCATTATAAATATTTGTTGGTTGTTTAATAATAAAATTGCCTGCCTCGGTGGCGTAGTTGTATTACGGTACGACTGCAATGCTGAGGTCTCGGGTTCGATCCCCGGGTCCGGCAGAATATTGGGTTTTTCTAATCAGTATCAGCCCGGAGTCTGAAATTTGTGCCCGATATAGCGATAGACTCGCAGTCTATCACATGATAGGATGGAATACGCACGGCGAAAGTGGGTGCACTATTTGTGCATCTGCCTACCCCTTCGGGAATAAAAGGCGTGTGTGTGTGTCTGATTTCACTAAAGTTCAAATTTTCGATGATGATAACTAAATGAGAGACAAACAGACGTAGTGAAGTCACATAGCTATTCAAATTAATAACGAACCAAGACCAGTAGGAGTTCCAAAGCAAGCGGTCCGTACGTCTCTTTAGTAAAGCCTATACTAGCTCTGTATTATATACTGCCCACTGCTGAGCACGGACCTCCTCTACTACTGGGTATAGGTCTTAGTCCACCACGCTGGCCTAGTGCGGGTTGGCAGACTTCACATACCTTCGAAATTCTTATCGAGAACTTCTCAGGTTTCCTTACGATGCTTTTCCTTCACTGTTATAGCGAGCGGTAATTCACAAAGGATACACATAACTTTTTAGAAAAGACAGATTTGCGTGCCCTTGGGTTTTGAACCTGTGGACATTCGTCTCGTCAGTTCGTTCCGCTCCTAACTAGGCTATCGCTGCCCTATGTAGGCTATACCTTGACCATTACGACGATAATAACAGAGCAGAAGGCATGCAGTAACAGGATACCGTTAGCGTCTCTGTCTCCTAAGCCTACGAAACTAAATGCAGTTTAACCTGGTTAATTGGGATCTCAAGGGACCAAGTAAAGAGGGATTTTGTACCATTTAAAGAGGTGTTCCTTATCCAGTTTTCCAATTAGACAGGTTTAAAATTATAGTTGTCTCATTTACAGAGGCCCCCGCTTATAAAGGTCGAAATGTACCGTTATTCCATTGATAAAAATGCGTATTTTTGGTGTTACGAATTAAGTGTAGGTATGTAAACTTGTCGCAACCTGTCCCAACATGATAAAATGTCTCATTTATACAGGGACTTGAGCTACTGAGTCCCAATTATAGAGGTAAACATTGAAAAAATCCTAAAAATTAAATCTCATTTAACCAGGGTCGACAGAGGTAATTCGATGACAAAGTGTCGGGACCTTATTGGAATTCTCAATAGTAGAGGTTTCTCACTTATCCAGGTCCCACTTAACCAGGTTTCACTGTAAATTATTTTAAATCTACACAAAGAACGATAACAATATGTCAACAAGGGATAAAAGAAAGAATTTTCACACAACGGAATAATTAGTGTTATTTTTGTACAATTGTATTGTGGTAAACATCTTTGTTCCTCCCACGATTATTTGACCATTTATTTTACTGATTTCAGTGAGAACCAAAACAAATACCTATCACAGTGCAAAATAACTTTTTTTTTATTGCATTGAATGACGAGAGCATGCCGTTCGCCTGATGGTAAGCGATACGACCACCCGTAAACAATGGCAACACCATCCAGAACCTTGATTTACAATGTACTGTGTGGCATTTCACTGCACTCGTCATTCTGAGGTATAAGATGTTAAGTCTCATTATATAGTTACACTGGTTACAATGACCTTCAAACCGAAACACAACAGTGCATGCACACTGCTGCCTGATGGTAGAAAAAGACATTGCGGTGGTATCCACCCAGACGGACTCTTAAATATGACAGACCTATCACCAGAAAACAGTAGACGTAAAGTGCAAACAGTTTACGTTTATTGAATTCAATGTCCTTGCAGGTGGACCGACGACTTGATCAAGGTCGCAGGACACGCTGGATATAGGCCGTTTTTGATAGATCCGTTTGGAAATCTTCAGGGGAGGGCTATATTCAACCGTGGACTTCATGTGGATAATGATGATGATTTAAATGAAACCTGAACAAACACACATGACGCCTTTTTTCGAAGGGGGTAGGTGACGAGGAAGCTCATTTTTCGCCCTGTGTGTTTCGTCCCATGATAGGCTAGTCTTTCACCACAATATCAAGCACAAACTCCTGATTCCGGGCTGACACTGAGCAGATAATCTCAACGCGCATAAGGAAACATGAACTAACACTTACTCTGTTCAGCTGGGGCTAGTTTGATGGTCTCGGCCTGGCCCGGAATCTTATCTGAATGCCACAGCACTCGCACGATCTGATGGTACGCCACCGTCATCAGCAGGAGGGGTATCCTGAAACAAACAATTGGCTTTTTTGTTGGGTTGAAGGATGAAATCGCCTTATATCAGATGATATTAGGCGATTTCATCCGCTTATCTAGGTGTAACACGGTATAACTGCCCAGTGTGCTTAAAATGTGGCAAAAAAACGCAATTCGTTAGACGATGTTGCTTAATTTTGATTTTTGTGATTGATCGAGAGACGAATATGTTAGTCATGTGTTAGCCTCACAACCAATCCCAATAAAACGAAACGGAGTCGTGTCGTGTTTTTTTGTTACATTCTAAACAAAAGTTTATTTTTATCATAACGATTATAACGTCTCTTCCACTCAATCGAACATGCCTGGTTATACGTCCTTCAGGATTTTTAAGGACAGTATTTATATCTCGTGTTATTGAATCGTTTTCTGATGGTACGATATTTTATTGGTTGTAGGTCTCTAATATAATATGTAAGAGTCCGTCTGGGTGGGTACCACCGCAATGTCTATTTCTACCGCTAAGCAGCAGTGTGCATGCACTGTTGTGTTTCGGTTTGAAGGACATTGTAGCCAGTGTAACTACAGGACATAGTGAGACTTAACATCTTATGTCTCAGGACGACGAGCGCAGTGGAATGCCAAACAGTATTTTGTAACTCAAGGTGCTGGATGGTGTTGCTACTGTTTATGGGTGGTCGTATCGCTTACCATCAGGCAAACGGCATGCTCGTCTCATCACTCAATGCCATAAAAAAATTGTATTCGACCACAAAGCGATCACCAACCCGTTTTTTTTGACGTATAAAACCCGCCATAGCGGTCTAAGTGTATCGCGTTCCCGGATCAGCTTGTGTATATCCGGTTCAATCAAGCCGGCATAATGATGTCAACTGGCGAGAGGTAACCATCGCTCGTCTGTCGACACTCTATTCTTTTTATTTTTTTTCGCGGTTAAAGTGACTTATTACTTCCGCCCAGCCTTCAAGGGGTCGGTTATGTTGGATTAACCGTGCCTTAGCACCCGGCGTTACGCCGCTCGGAGAGATGTAACCATCGGGCGACCGCCGGGCCGAGTCCCTAACCTATGTACAACGCACGGCATACCAACTAAAACTCCGCGGTGGCCATCTTCGGCGCATTAGGGACGGCTGCGGGCTTCCTCTGACTAATGTCTAAGTTGTCGTCCGCAACCGCCCCTGAGCGGTGCCGCCTGCTGCGGCCCGTCTCCTGTTGTGGGGGGGCTCAGGAGCCCCCGGGCACCGAAGGACACCCTCGTCAATCATTTTTCCCTAACACGCCAAAAGAAGTATGATTTCAAAAAAATGTGGTCCAATGATAACGGCTTGTGGAGTCTTTGGGCTTCAACAAACAATACTAGTACTGCGCGTGGTCGCATATCTTCGGTTTCAAGATAATAGGATTTCAATTCTGAAACTACAGATTCGAATCAATGTTCTTAACTGATTTCTAAAAAGGAGGAAGTTTATGGCGACAAAATTCGTAGTAGTTTATTTCAAAGAGGTTTTCAATTAAGTTGACTGTTATTTCAATAACATAAAGTTAAACTGTGTCCAAGTTACATAGGCTAGGTATTTCATTTTGATCCCATTAAATCTATTTTAAGAAACAGCTTAGAAAATTAGAGTTCAAAGCTTCCCGGAATATTATCACGCAAAACTTTTCAAGCACGCGGAGGCGCGCGCAAATCTATTTTTAGCCGACTTCAAAAAAGGTGGATCTGTATTCGACCCGTATGTATGTATGTAAGTTTGTATGTCAGCGATTTTCTCAAAAACTACTGATCCGATTTCAATGGGGTTTTCGTTATAGAAATGTATATTTTTCAGGAATGGTTTCAATGTATAATTTATATATAAGTGTACTTTTAAGTAGAGCGAATTGTTCAGACCTAGCGACTCAGTAGCATTAATAATTATCAGATAACTTCTGGTGGTCCGATCGCTACCAAACTCACAGGACCACCAGCTGGGCTAATCTGAAGATTACCTTATGTCATTAAAGTCGCTCCAGTCGTTTTGGAATCAATAGGGAACAAACATACATACATTTATTTTACTAGTGGTTGTCCAGTGGCAGAAATTCGACCGTCGAATTCAATATATTTTTAACACATATATTAATTTTATTTTTCTGTATTCTATACATATTTATAAACTTTAATTATGTAAAATCTCAGCAGGGAGACCCGCTATCTCCCAAATTATTCACCAGCACCGTCGAAGGTGTTTTCAGGAAGCTGGCGGCTAGCTGGGATGGGCTGGGCATTGATGTCGGCGGAACCAGATTAGCAAATCTGCGCTTTGCTGACGACATCGTTCTGTTCTCATCTTCAGCTTCTGGGCTACAGACCTTGCTAGAAGATCTCAGCGATGCAAGCCTTGAGCTTGGACTTAAAATGAACATGATAAAGACCAAAGTCATGACGAACTACCGCAATTGATCATAACTTTTACCGGATTTCTGGTAAGTTGATAGCGGAACAGTAAATAGGGAAGGAGCAACTTTTAAAGACTCGTCTTCAAATTTCAAAGATTTTGTAAAGTATCTAAATTCAACTTAGCACCTTTAATTATGTTTGTAAAGTATTATGTTAGTCCTTATTTATTGAATACTATCATTGCAGAGGGTGTAATGTTTTGATGTATAATTACCTAATAATAGATTTTTTAAACATAAGTGTCTTGCCAACAGCCCTGGATTGCATTTACGGCCAAATATATCCGAATGATATCAGCGTTATTTATTTATTTGGGAAACAAACAGAACTAAGTATAACTAAAAATAAATGAATGAAAAAATTAAGGTTCATAATCCAAAACAGTTTCCACTTATAGGCAATGCAAACATAGAAGAAAGTAGACGAAAGTTAATTAACAATATAAAAAAAAATATTAAAATCTAAAAAAAACAAACGAAACGAAACGAACTCAATAAAAGGTAAAAAAAATATATATTTAAAAGACGCAAACATCTAAATTATCTACACTACAAATTAATGCTTTCCTGTAACTTTGTAGTGTTTGATAAAATATATCGATATAAAATAAAATAAAATACTTTATTCATCACGTAGGCGAACATAGTTGCACTTATGATAAGTCAAGGTACATTAAATTGATTATATTAATAATTATTATAAATACCAATGTTCACTTATATAACTACCGACATTTTTATTGGGAGTAAATCTATGATAAGAAATAAACAAAAACAAAAAAAAAAAACAGCTCGGGCTGGCAGGAAAGGGGATATAAAAAGGACATCATTTTATTAAAATAATGGGAGGAACGCGTCGCGATCCTCACCGGTGAGGACACTACAGGCCCTAGCCTAGCTAACCTACCAGCCTTTCACTAGCTACCTAAGCGATGACGACCCGAAGAAGAAAGGCAGAAAGAAACTCCGGGCTTACTTTTTTTGTCATCAATTGTTCATTGTTTCTTTCTCTTTTTTTTTTCAATTATTTTGTGCTGTGTACAAAGTCAGATTAGTTATATAAGCTAATGCACGCACATCACCGTTGAAATAAGATAAAATCCAAATGAAGGGATTTAGGGAATACCTGGACAGGCATGTACAAATACGTAAAACTGGACATAACACAAAAAAAATAATAAAATAACGGTGTACAATGTGCATTCGCCTACATTTACAAAATTATTTTTGTTGTATTGCTCTTCCTACTTTCTTAATAAAATATCGGAGAGTAGAACAAATTTTTTATGCTTAACAGTAGCTCTACTAATAAATATGTTAGATCCATAATTAGTTTTAGACGCAGGAGGTTGAAACAAACATGCCTTACGTGCACTAATCCGGGGACATTTTAATGTAATTTCACCTAAAAGATAAGGTGTGTCAATAAAGTTATTAATAATTTTATACCCAGTGGCGTAGCGTAGTTTCTAAATTTGCCGCCCCTAGGCTCCAGAAAGAAGGTCAATCAAAAAACAAACAATCACGCCTGTATCCACCCCCGTTACCGAAACTTTAAAATTTTAAAGCTCTCTTTTTCGCATCCCCCTTCCCCCCACCAAATCACGCTGCGCTACTTATACCAAACTGTCCCACTGCTGGGCATGATCCTCCACTACTAAGACGGCTTAGGCCTTAATCCACCAAGATGGCCCAATACGGATTAAACAACAAAAACAACCGCTAAATATAAACTATAAATAATTAAAATAAAAAAAAACATTTATTAATCAAGTAGGCTTATAAAAAGCACTTATGACGAATCATGACACGGTAGAGACAATAACTTTACAAATATACATATACCAATTAAATAATTTAAAGTACCTACATTAAACAACGAACAACCAGCAACCTACAAAACAATATTAGATATAAGACCCAACAAAGTTAAAACTTGAAGATTTGCGGAACAATTTAACAATTTCGTGCCCTTTTGAGGGAATTTGCAAAGACATTTTTTATGGAGAGACCAACTTTTGTAATAAATAAAAATGAAACAAACCGATGCCTTTCCTGTTTTCTTGGGGGCCGTTCAAGTATTACGTAAGCACCAAAGGGGGGTGGGCGTGTCCATGCTTTGTTTATTTGGGATGCCATGGGGAACGAGGCATGACATGAAGCGGCGATAGTCTAGTTGGGAGTGGAACGGACTTCCGAGACAAATGTCCACAGGTTCAAAAGCCAAGGGCTCTGACTTTTCTAAAAAAATATGTGGGTTCTTGTGAATTGCTCGCTTTAACAGTGAAGGGAACACATCGTGAAGAAACCTGCATACCTGAGAAGTTCTCTATAAGAATTTCGAAGGTATGTGAAATCTGCCAACCCGCACTAGGCCAGTGTGGACGACTAAGGCCTAAACCCTCTCAGTTATAGCGGAGGCCCGTGCTCAGCAGTGGGGCGTGTATAATACAAGGCTTGTATGGTATGGTGGTATGGGGGAGGCGGGGACTCAACAGTGATTACATCAACAATATTTATGTAATTTATTTTTAATAAATAAATAAAGAAATTATAACACAATTTGTAAATATTATAACTATGCTTACGTAAGTATAGGTAGGGGGGGGGGGGGAAGTACTTGAACGGCCTCTAAACAGACGGACGTTTACGATTAATTAAAACCATATTTTTTGTAGATCATTCTGTAATACGTAATAATCGTACGCAATTGTAGCGATGATGCGGCAATTCTCGCACGCGTTGACAGGCAATAATCGCCTGATTAATCGTATGCGAAGCTTTTGACATAATATATAAAAAAAATCGTACTCTCAAGTTCGAAATAAATGTGTAAATAATTCTAGTGGGCGAAAAACTGATTCGAAAATCTTGTACAATGCGATTCAAATAAGAACAGGATCGACTTTGCGCCATATTGTGACGACTAAATAATAAAATATATTGAGCTAATTTAGCAATAAAGTTTTTATTGAAATTCGAGTCAATGAAAAGAGAGCAAATAAAATAAACCGTTATTGATATGGTAATAAGATTTCTATGCAAATTTTGTACTTTTCAAGTGACATTTGACACATAAACGTCATTGACGTTCCTATTCTTATTTGAATCACATTACATTATCGGCTGCGTCTGAATAGTGTGATAAAATAATTGCCTGTCGATCCTAAAAATATTTGCGTACGATAATTGCTAGCAATAATTGATCCGTCTCAATGAGGCTTTAATTGAAATCATTTATTCGAATCCATAAAATGTTGCACATTACTTAGATTCAGCCAATTTTTACTCTACCACCAGTTCGGAAAGCAGTTTCCACCAGAGAAGAACGGGCAAGAAACTCTAGGGTTGCTCTTTTCAATTCGATATGAGCCTCACGTAACACGTTCTCATCTCATACTTTTTGGTAATATTCTCTTGACAGCTGAATGAGACGGTTCATTCATCCACGTCCGAGTTACTCAAACTTACTTTACGTGCCTTTTTCCGTCGTGAGATATTTTGAATGCCTCGGTAGTGTAGTTGCATTGCGTGGGCGGTACGACGGCTCTGTGTTCTCGGGTTCCAATCCCGAGTTAGGTAAAGTGATATTGGGATTTTCTGCTCAATGACACTCTTGTGTGGAATTTATGCTCGATATGGCGATAGGCTCGCTCCCTATCACATCAGGTGGAAAGTGGGTGTACTAGTTGTACCTCTGTTCAACCACAGATGAAACAACGGCTCCTTAGTTTTCCTGTTAAAGTTTAACGACACTAATCCTAACCTTCCATGGTTAGGTGACAAATTTGTTTATCCCCGACACTCCCGTTGCTTTAATAGTTTGTTTACCAATGCCAAATGGACTCGTAATCAATGGCTACTTCAAGGGAAACTATTTTTAAATCGCAAAACAAATATTTAGTACAATATGGTACAAATGTATACCCAGTGGTATACTTTGAAATCGAGCATCACACGTTCTTCCTTCCTTCCTCACATAGCATAAGACAAAGTCACCCGTCGCCTCTCTACGCGAAAGACTCAAAAACTACCAAACGAATTTGGATGATATTTGCTATGGAGATAGTATGAGACACTGGGAAGATTTTAGGCTAGTCTTTTAACCCCGGGAAAATATATAGCGGGACTTTTATTTCGGAAAATCTCTTTCACGCGGGCGAAGCCACCAGCAAAAGCTAGTAGATAATATTATTTAGGAGGTCAACTACAAGAGGTCCACTACAAGAATCTATAACTCACTGTACCGATCCATAGTGTCACATACATAAAAAAAACAGATAAAACTCTCGATGTGAAGGAATCTCTTCCCGTTGTAAAATAGATCCCCATGCTTCTTCACTGTCTTAAAGTAATTTACTGGTGGTAGGTCCCTCATATGTAAGAGTCCGTCTGCGTGGCTACCACCGCAATATTTATTTCTACACCAAGCAGCAGTGTGCATGCACTGTTGTGTTTTGGTTTGAAGGACATAGTAGCCAGTGTAACTGCTGGACATAATGAGACTTAACATATTATGTCTCAGGATGATGAGCGCAGTGGAATGCCACATACTTTGTAACTCAAGGTGCTGGATGGTGATGCTACTGTTTATGGGTGGTCGTATCGCTTACCATCAGGCGAACGGTATGCTCGTCTCGTCATTCAATGCAATAAAAAAAAAAACATTCTCGGATTGATAGCTAGTTTCCATCTTGGCCATGTTTGGAATTTTATCCTGAACCACCCAAGTAAAAGATGCTATACCAATACTCACGTGTATATGAACACAACTTTCAAGATATGCCACACCAGGTCAGCCCGCGAGGACCAGTTCGCGATGCACTGTACCAGGTACTCCAGTTCGAACCTCAGGGGCACCGGCTTGTCTGTCTTCAGCACCACCAGGTCTGCTGAATCTGAGAACAAAGATTACTTGATAATTATACGGAATTTGGTGTTACGACTATAATAAATTATCAATACAATTATTATATTAAAGTAGTGTGATAGAACGAACGTCTTGTCGTCCAGGGCAAGGTTGAAGGCACTCGACCGCGAGGAAGGACACCCATGCGCTGGACCTATCAGGTCAAATCTGTCGTGGACCGTCCCGTACATGAATGCACTAGAATAACATCCAACAGAGAGATGTGGCGAGAGATCGTAAGGCGCATTACATCTGCTCCGAAAAACACTACATGACGAAAACGACCACTCTGTCAAGAGTATTACGACCAAGAAGAAGAAGTGTGATTAAAAACAAGTTAGAATTAAATGTATCGAAATGTTATGTGTGCATCTTCACTCGCAAACCCAACCATTTCAATTTCACGTACACGCTTAATGGGACTATTCTGGAAAGAGTTAATCTGATAAAAGACTTATAACTTTTGACTCTAAACTTTTCTTTGATGCTCATATCTCTAACATTGTAAAAAAAGCATCTCAAGCACTAGGATTTGTAATGAGATTATCTTCTCAATTCAAGAGCATTAAAACCATTCAAATCCTATATTGTGCTTTCGTCCGCAGTCATCTCGAATACTCCTCACAGGTGTGGAATCCAAACTACAAGGTTTATATAAACAGACTTAAGAGTATTCAAAAAAAGTTTTTAAGATTTGTTCAATATCGTTCCAAAACATACCTTCCCAATTATATAAGTCGCTGTAAGAAATTCCACTTGCTACGTTTTCAGGAGCGGAGGCGTATTGCTGATCTAGCCTACCTGTTTCCTATAGCAAACGGTAAGGTCGATTGTCCCGAGCTTTTAGGTGAATTAGGGATTCGGACGCACCCCAATTTTGTGAGGTGTCAGAGATTGCTTAATATCCCCCGCACAAACACAAATTACTGCAAAAATGCCTTCCTCAAAAGAACCAGCAATCAGTTTAACAATATAATGTATGATATGGGCTTAGATCTTTTTTGCATAAGTATTCCAAAACTTAAAAGAATTATGAGCGATGCATTCTTCCTCTGATTTCGGTTCTATGCGTACTTTAACTTGGATAAATATATTTTTAACGGTAAAATTTTATATAATATATAACAATTTCTTAATAACTTGCTTCTAGAGTATACCTAACCTATCAGTGAAACCTTTTAATTGGCCTTTTGTCGCTATTATAATCTTATATACTATCATTTGTATTAGCTGTAAGTTTTCTACAACCAATAAAATAAAATAAAATAATGCTTGCCATCCACTTTATGATCCACCGGAGTGGTCTAGCTGTCCAGGTATGCTTGCGCTGGTAGACCGGAACGTATGGGAATAGACCTGCGCAGGCGACCGGCCCAAGATAGAAGATCAATTCTTTCTAGTGCCACTGTACGATGTACCTGTGCGTGTGTGCATGTAGTCCGATCGCCTGCGCAGGTCGCGTCTGTTGTTTTCATAGATTAATTACTATCCTGAAGAGTTATTTTCTAGCGTCTGTCTCGGTCACACGTGATTCTGATGATCCGTTCACGCTCGGTAATGTCAGGACAAAAAAAACTTCCATAGGAACTGACAGTGCAAGAATGTACAATTGACATTCCGCGTTCTATCTTTCTTTTGTATATTTTTTCTTCAAAATACAAGCAAGGCCTAAAAATACTAGTGCGCCGTCATCCTCAATCGATGCCATCGCGAAAAGAGCTGAAGATCGCTCCGGTACGCCGGAAGGTACACGCTACCGACGTGTGGTTGACCTGCGCAGATAAACCTGCACAGGTAACCTCTCCGGAAGATCGTAGCGTGTATGCTTACAATAACATCGCCCGGATCCCAACATAGCCCAGTTTGCAAAACCTACTTAAAGAAATTTGAAGTACCTTCATTACATGGCTTTTAATGTCAATTTTAAGAATCTATTTCACCGCTTTCTTATAAACGCTAGTTGTGCTAGCTGTTCCAATTAAATACAAAGCAGCAATTAACATACTTGTCTAATCATAGTATACCACGTCGTTCAACAATGTGCGTTCTCTTATGATTTCTCAGCTCTTCTGGAGGGTGTTTTGATTATTTCAATGGAATCGTTATAAGGATATGGAACATCTTATAGCTCTATCGAACCGTATACATTCCCAAATGGAATACATAACGATAGAATGGCTACATCGTGACTGGAATTTGTAATAAAAGATTCGGTTGGTATATTTCACGATTTCTTTTGTCTAAAATCCTGTTATATCAGATAATATACAGGGTCATTTTGATATTACGTTACTAGATGAAACCACATACTTATCTCCTTGAAAATACCACTTACTGTTAAGTTATTTTAACCATATATGTAAAATAAAAAAGTGTAAGTTTCGAATGTAATAAATATCAATAAAAAGCAGTTTAAGTTGACACGCGCTAATGCCACTATTACTACTCTAAGAGGATTCGTTTTCATTAAATAACTCAAACCGGGAATCGAATTTGATACCTCAGTACAATGTACAGCAGTCGTACTACATACGCTATCAAGTCAGTCGTGATATTCATTATTTTGTGTATATCTTTAACAGACAAGATCAGCAGTACAGCTTATATATTACACACACACATACTCACGCCTTTTATCCCCGAAGGGGTAGGCAGAGGCGCAACTAATGCACCCACTTTTCGCCGTGCGTATTCCGTCCCATGATGTGATAGGGGGCGAGCCTATCGCCACATCGGGCACAAATTTCAGACTTCGGGCTGATCTCTTCAGTCGGCCCCTCATTGCTGAGGATCGTGATCCCGTCCAAAGTCATTTAGCAGTATTCTCCACGAGGCGCGATTTTCGGCTTGGTGCATCGCTACGCTCATTGGCATATTTAGGGAGTTGGCGACCTGGTCTGACCAGCGCGTCGGTCTACGCCCTCTTGGTCGCTTGCCTTCGAGCTTACCCGTGAGCACCAACTTCTCCAAGTTGTCTGGTTTCCTTCGCGCAATGTGTCCAAAATATTTTAGAACCCGACTCAGACAGACGGAGGATAGCCTCTGTTGACGTTCCAGCTTGAGCTCACTTAAGATGGATGCATTTGTGCGATGAGCTATCCATGAGATGCCGAGCATGCGACGCCAGCACCACATTTCGAACGCATCGACTCTCTTACGATCGGCAGCTTTTAAAGTCCAGGTCTCAGAAGCGTACAGAAAGACAGAAAAAGCTAAAGTCCGGACCATGTGAATTTTCGTACGGTTGCTGATGTTTCTGTCCCTCCAGACCTTGTCGAGCTTTGTCATCGCAGTTTTCGCCATCGCGATGCGTCTGCGAATCTCTTTTTCACAGCTACCGTTGTTGGTTATGAGTGATCCCAGATATTGGAATTCTTGAACCGGGCTGATACTGAATAGAAAACTCCAATATTACTTTGCCCGACCCGGTGTTCAAACCCGAGACCTCAGCATTGCAGTCGTACCGTAATACAACTACACCACCGAGGCAGTCTCGGTCTCTTATATTAGTACAAGATTAATCCTATTAGGGTAAGTCTAGGAATGATGGCCATAGCTTTTTAATGGGGGAATTGAAAAAAAAACTATTGGGAATAAAACAGTTGGTTAAATTGAATTATAATCTTTAATAATCTCTTTTAATGACAATAAACAAGAATCACAAAGATAATGAATAAATATTTAAAAAAAAACATATTAAAAAGAAACACATTAAAAATTAAAAAAGAAAAAAGGACTTTTGGCCATCTCTCCTAGATTATATAGGACAGATGGCCATGACCGTATAGGTGAGAAGGCCAGTGCATTATTTAAGAGATTTCTTCTTTTTCCCAGTTTCCTCCTTCCATGAGCGTTTTCTTTTTGTTATTTCCACACTTAGAACACATGTCTTCGAATTCCGTGCAGTTTTCATGCACCCACAATTTGCATATTACACATTGCAGCCACTATTTGATTAATTTCGTTTTTAAATCATTTTCTTCACAATCGCGACAAATATTCTCTTCTTTTTTATAAATATTTAAGACTGGTTCGTCTTCACTGCTGCTATCTTCTGAGTCTGATATCTTACAAATAGCTTTTTGCTTTCCTACAATTACTCTAGTACTATCAGTCTTAATTTCTTGATTAGTCACAGTCTTTTCTGGTTTTATTTCAGTATTTTCATGTTTTATCATAAACTCCCTCAGATTTTCTTATTGTTATTCCGGGATTTCTCCGCAAAAACGACTGAAGCCAGACATAACCGGCTTTCTCTGTAATTTTATTAAACCATCATTTTGTACCGAAACCATAGCCGCTCGCAATGCTTCTTCAGTACAAGTACCACGGATACTTACAGCCTTTCTTTGGTCTATCAAATCTACTTAATAATCTATAAATTGACGTATAAAAATGTAGCCCTCTCTCCTTGAATAAGTATGGCCATCTCTCCCAATTATCAAGGACAGATGGCCACATCAACTTTGCAAAAAAAATAAAAACTTAGACCGGCAATTTATAGGTTAGGATAAAGTTTTGTACCTATACTGTTAATTAAATATAAAATAATGCACTTTCACAACAAAATAACTACTTCACAGTATGTATTGTGAACATTGTCAGAAATAATTAAGTATCTTATACAAAATATGATGATTTTACTTACTTTTTGATTTTCTTCTTGTGAAGTCACCTGCTGACGAACAACTGCGCTCAAGCCGCGAATCAAACTAGCCAAGCAGTACCGCCATCTATCTATTGCTTCCCTAAATTATTTTAAATGGCCATTTCTTCTCTATGGCCATCGTTCCTAGACTTACCCTTTATACCCAAACTGTTCCCAGAATGGGAATCAACGTCAGTAAACGAACGGATATGGTCTACAAAAGCTATAAACGCCTGATAAACAATTATGGACAGACTACCCTCAAAACTAAAGGGAGCCATTTTGAATGACTCTGTGCCACAAACGAAGCCATATAAGACAGTTGATCGTTAAAAGCCCTTGAATACCCCATAAGCCTAGTTTTGTTAGATTACTGCAAAGTCGAAACGGAGAATCATCATTCTCGATCGTTTTTACTAAGCCTTATTGCGCAGACTGAAATAAAACTTAAGTACATGGAATTAAGTCTCTTTATTGTTAAACTAGACATCTGCTCGCGGCTCCGCACGCGTGAAAAAGCTTTCCGGGATAAAAATATTTTCGCGGGATAAAAAATAGCCTATAGTACTCAGGAGTAATGTAGCTTCCTATTAGTGAAAGATTTTCTAAATCGGTCCAGTAGTTTTTGAGTTTATCTATTACGAACAAACAAACAATCAAATCTTTCCTCTTTATTCTTAGTATAGATATAACATTGCTTCGATTTCCGATAGGAGGAAGTTTAGCATACAAGAGTTATTGTAGTAATGTTCGCAATTTGTACCTACTCTAGACAAGACGTCATCTGTCTCGTATTAGTTTTTGAGTTTATGTTGAAAGTGTAAAATAATCAGTAAAAAAGACCTGCACAAAATTTTGTAAAACAAATAAATTTAATTTTAAATAACCCCCGACGTAAAAAACCACTAAAAAATAAATACGTGTGGCACTCGGAGACAGCCGCGGTAAGGCTATTGCATAGCATTTTTTATCACAAATTTTGATTGACTAAACACAAATTCGATCTTACGCTTACCACATAAAGTAGATTTTTAAACGCGAGCAACGCACGTTTAGTCTTGTTATTAATAAATGTCAGAAATGCAATGGTCATCACAACCAAAGTAGAATAAATCAAAATTTGAAAAAGAATGTTACGTTCGATTCTTTTGTACTCGTGCCGTGCCAACGCTGGGGAAATAGCTTCTACGCAATGTATTTAAGGTTCATATTAGATTAGTAAGAAATGTTTTTAATGACTTTAATAAATAAAATAAATGAAAATATACTCGTTTCAAGAATTATAGCTTCTATTGTATTTAAGGTTCATATTAGTAAGATAAAAAGATGTGAGGTTATTTTCGTTACGGAATTTCTGGATTCGGTCTCCACGCTCAAGGCCCGCGATAGAAGCTATGCAATAGCTTAAAAAGTTTCTTTGTCGTTTAAGTAACTAGTTATATTTTCATCTCCATGGTCCGGTGTCCGGTCCCCCGACGCGTTGTTTAAATTTTAATTTAATTTTTATTCCAAACTTTTTAAATTACTATATTATCCGTCATGGGTCCTTGATAATCAACTATCTAACACATACTCGTTGAGACCATTCTTATGAGCCCACACATGCTATATCTACTATAAGTTGCTAAAGAATTGGGTATCCCGCAGACTACTTGATGCTGCAACGTCAGCTCAAGGTAAACATGTCTTAAAAATATTGCCGAAGTCACAGTACACCAAATTTAAAATCAATCGGACTTGTGAAAGTTGGAAATGAGCTGATAATCTTCAAACGCCTGAACAGATCTTCATAAATTATAGCTAAGAACCATCTTAATCACACCAGCTTTTAAACAAAAAAAAAACGCATTAAATCGGTGCATTCGTTTGAGAGCTACGATACCACAGACATACAGAGACACAGATACATAGATACACTGACACACAGATACACAGATAAACAGATACACCCCCTAAACTTATAACACCCCTCCTTTTTGTTGGGGGTTAAAAAATAATTCTTGTTACAGGTGTTTTTGACAAGGGTCTTCGATAATAACTCGGTAGGTTTATAAAGTAAATTCGTTCATCTCATTTTACATGATTTGTCACTTTGATCAAAATATTATGAAAGAATTCTCATAACGAAAAAATTTGTTTCTTGATTATGATTCTGTTGAAATGGAGTCAATGTTGTTTATAGATTAAATTTATTCGCGGCTTCGGTCGTGTGAATCTACATACTTCGAGTATAAGTTTCACTAAACATATTTTTGCTTTAAATGAAGCCTATTATAAATGAACACGTAAATTAATAATACCAGCCCTATATAATATACTTCCCACTGCTGAGCACGGGCCTTGAGTGGCCACTGTTGAGAGGGTTTAGGTCTATGGTTTAGACCTTTTGTCATCTTTAGTGCGGGTTGGCAGACTTTACATGCTCTCGAAATTCTTATGAAGAATGCTCGGGTATGTAGGCTTTGTCACGATGTTTTCCTTCACCGTTGAAGCCTATACATTAATCCAGGATTTGATCTCTTCGCATGGATCATGCCTTGAATTAAATTTTTCGCGAGAATTGTCTCGTCATTGCGCATGGTCTTCAATAATTTCGTAAGATTATTTCGAGCAAAAATTGATCCGTCTTCATAAAGCTTAACTGGTATTAATTGAATTAACTGGTAAATTGTTACAAGTTTCAGCGTGTAACGCTTGAAACTTCAGCTATGAAACAAAGTTATGGAAGTTAGTCTCTTGTTATTTAAACCTCAATTTATTATCAAATGGATGATGAAGTTTAAATTAGTGTCAAATCAGAGTTATAAGAGTTTCGAGAGAATTCGTTGTGTTGTAATGTGCTTGTTCGTCTGTGAATTATGGGGTCCTAGTTTCGATTCCCAAGATGGGAAAATTGTATAGGAATTTTAATTTAAAAAAGCCGCCTTTAGTCACATCATGAGACGGATATAGGGTCGGCGAAATGTGGTGCGTGAGTTGCACCTCTACCCACCTTTTTGAGGAACAAAGGCGTGAGTGTGCTTATGACATAATCCTTACTAATAATATTATAAATGCGAAAGATGTCTGTCTGTCTGTCTGTCGCGCTTTCACGCTAAAACTACTGAACCTATTTAAATGAAATTTGTTACACAGATAGTCTAGAGCCTGAGAAAGGACATAGGCTACTTTTTATCCCGGGAAAATATAAATCGGGACTTTTATCCCGGTAAAACTTATTCACGCGGGCGGAGCCGCGAGCAAAAGCTAGTCAATAATAATTCTAATAAAATAACATGTCCTTGTATTTTTCCTACTATTTCTAGAGAATTTTGGTTCACAATTCTGATTGTTTTGTTACTATTACTACGTAGTACTATTCAGTATTCTGTGCTATTACGCTTACTATAATGGCTTGTCTCGTAGATCGTCTACAACCTACATAATCAGAACATAATCTGTAACTAAATAGAAAAGGAACCGAAGACAGATAGAGGTCAAAAGTGGCCCGTTATTTAATCTATTTACAAATTGGAAGCAACAAAACCCGCCCTTGTGGCATAAGCCGCGGCCTCAATTCCTTAAGTCTTTTCCGATGATGCGAAAAGCGTTTTGTGACAGATTGGAACTTTGATTTTTGAAGACGAAATGAGATATTTGCTTCATTGATGGTAAAAAACTTTTCATAAACAGTATCATCATAACTTTCAATTACAAATAAATGCGCTGCTTTCATAACCCGGAGTTATTAAGTATAATACCAGCTCCGTATTATATACTGCCCACTGCAGATGGGTAATCTCCCGGGAAAAAACCCAGGACTGGGGAAATAACCCCATTTATACCCATTTTTTCCCACCCATTGGGAATTTTGGGTGGGAAAAAACGAATTATTTAAGATTTCTGTAATTGAAACATGCAGCAGGTAGTGGCCACATATCCTAAGGCAGGACATTATGGAATGCGCAGCGCACCCGCAATTATTCGCGCATCCCTTAGTTTACTTTATTTCATCTCGATGGTTAGAGAGTATGTTCTGTGAAAGTTTGTGTTTTTTATTTACGACCCGGAAGTTTTACACTGCGGCCTGATCCTGTTATAACCTGAACGGCCTTGGCTTGAATTTACTGACAACGATCTGCTTGTGAACTGGATTTATTATAGGAAGAAAATTAAAACCATTAAGTAATAAAATATTGATACATTACAATAAGCTTTATAATTTGATGTAAATTACCTATTTTGTTCGAAATGTATTCTTAAATTAGATACAATAATATATGAATGTTTCAGACCTAACAAATAATTTTTAAAAATACGCTTAAATTTAATACAGTGTGGAACAGTTTAGTATCAGCCGAAGTTTTGGCACTTTAAAAGGTCAGTTAAAATATCAGAAAAATACAAAACATTAAGAATGACATTGTTTATATATTGAAATAAATGAAATCCCTGTATTAGCTTAGTGGAAAGAAATATGTGCTTCCACAGCATTCAGCAAAGTTGCTGTTCGAATTGAACCGCACTAAGCACAACTTTTTACTGGTGGTGGGTCTCTCATATGTAAGAGTCCGTCTGAGTGCGTACCACCGCAATGTCTATTTCTACCGCCAAGCAGCAGTGTGCATGCACTGTTGTGTTTCGGTTTGAAGGACATTGTAGCCAGTGTAACTACAGGACATAGTGAGACTTAACATCTTATGTCTCAGGACGACGAGCGCAGTGGAATGCCACACAGTATTTTGTAACTCAAGGTGCTGGATGGTGTTGCTATTGTTTATGGGTGGTCGTATCGCTTACCATCAGGCGAACGGCATGCTTATCTCGTTATAAAATGCCATAAAAAAAGAGAAGACTGAAAAATATATTTTTATACAGGAAACCAGTTAACACATACCTATGTAATAATTATGTATTTTAAATTATATAAAAAATTCTGAATTCAGGCTTTTATTTGTACATCTTATAATTCAAACCACTTTTGCCATTAAATAATCGACAAAAGACATTTTTCCCGAAAAATGGGTGTTTATGGGGAAAAACCGGGTAAAAACCCAATTTCCCGGGTTTTTTCCCAGGTGGGAAGATTGGGTTTTTACCCATTACCCATCTCTACTGCCCACTGCAGAGCACGGGCCTTCTCTACTACTGAGAGGGGTTAGGCCTTAGTCTACCACGCTGGCCTAGTGCGGGTTGGCAGACTTCACATACCCTCGAAATTCTTATGAATAATTCTCAAGTATGTAGGTTTCATCACGATGTTTTCCTTCGCCGTTAAAGCGAACGATAATTGATAACAATACACACGTAACTTCGAAAAATCAGAGGTGTGTGCCTTGGGTTTTGAATCTGCGGACATTTTCTCAGTAGACCGTTCCATTCCCCACTAGGCTATCGTCTCACTAAAAACGTGCAACGTGAACTAATGGCGGACTTATGGGCAACCTATAATACTAATAATAAAACATTCCCAAAAGGAATACTTACTTACTTTTTGTACAAAGCAGAGTAGTAATCTAATATATAAAATTCTCGTGACGCGGTGTTTGTTGCCAAACTCCTCCGAAACGCCTCAACCAATTTTCATGAAATTTTGTGTCCATATCGGGTAGGTCTGAGAATCGGTCAACATATATTTTTCATATCCCTAAATGTTAAGGGTGGTCCACAACTTAATTTTTTTAGACAATATTTTTTATGATACTACGTTCAAAAATACATACAACCCAAAATTTTTACCTTTCTACAATCAACCCCTATTTTTTTAATAACTTTTGACCCCGGTCGGTAACTGATGGCAAAACAACGTTTGCGGGGTTAGCTAGTAATAACATAAATTATTTATTTTATTTTATTTATTTATTTCTCTTACTTCTACTATTACAGGATAACCTAATACAGTAGTGTGGCATATTATAAATGGGTAATTTGTTGACGAAGAATCATCACATTTTAGGTACATAATATGAAATTATCATGGCCGCTATCTTTGTGAATTCACTCAGAGAACAGATAAATATATCCGTTTCGACTGCAATGAGGTTGAGAGTACGAAGGAAGGGAGTATTAGGATCTATCAGTGTTAATGGCTATTAACAGAACATAATGATAATGTTATAGAAGATGAAATATAATTGAGTCAAATGGAGGTTCTTGATGCCGTTAATGGACTTAAGTCTGAATATGACAGCAACAAAATTGCTTCCTTTAAATGTTTTATGGATATTATCGTTGTTTCGCATGCTCACGCCTTTTATCCCCGAAGGGGTAGGCAGAGGCGCAACTAGTGCACCCACTTTTCGCCAAGCGTATTCCGTCCCATGATGTGATAGGGGGCGAGCCTATCGCCATCATATCATATCGTTGTTTCACATGCGTAGGTATAAATGTTTTTCCTGGATACAATGTAGCTCAGATTCATCTCTGAAATGTGACTTATTTGCCAATAAAAACCTTATCGGAATCGATCCAGCCGTTTCTGAGTTCCTGTGTAATTTTTTTTTTTTTTTTTATGGCATAGAATTACGAGACGAGCATGCCGTTCACCTGACCTAAACAGTAGTAGCACCATACAGCACCTTGAGTTACAAAGTACTGTGTGGCATTCCACTGCGCTCGTCATCCTGAGACATAAGATGTTAAGTCTCATTATGTCCAGTAGTTACACTGGCTACAATGTCTTTCAAACCGAAACACAACAGTGCATGCACACTGCTGCTTGGCGGTAGAAATAGACATTGCGGTGGTACCCAAACAGACGGTCTCTTACATATGAGAGACCTACCACCAGTAAATACATAGTTATTATACTTAATTGCTAATCATAATGACGGCGGCTTTCTTGTTTTTTAGTTCAGCCCAATAATATCTAAGGATCTTTTTAAATAGGGTAGTTTCCTATGTTTAATTTTGTACATTAATTTATATGTAACAAACAATAATACGAAAAAGAAATCCTTCTGTGAAATTAGCATCAAAATTGGTTGAAAAATAAAGCACTTATTCAAATTTGAAATATGGTTGTGAGCAAAAGTGAGGGCGTGGTGGGGATATCGCGCGATTTCTTTCATACGCACCCAGCGTTGTGGCTGGTGACACCCGATGACGTCACAGTCTGATATTACTGTTATTTGACAATTACCCCTTCCACCAAACTTCAAATCTTTATAACATACTTATTATGATTATTAATTTTGAAAATTCTTTTTCTGTTAGATTTTGGATGGTATACCTACATTTTTGATAAATGTATTTTAAAAAAGTAGTCAACTAACACATTACTTAAATTATGAACGATAAACAGTAGCGTCAGTCTCATATTAGTTATTAACTGTTACTCTGCCTACAATGTCCTTCATACTGGAACACTTGTACTGGGACACTTCTTGCCGATTGATAAATATATTGCGGTTGTATCGATTTAGCAGGGCACTCACATATATTCCCTGTGATCCGGGGTATCTAAAGAATTCCGCCACGGCATCCCCTGCCTGTCGTAAGAGGCGACTAAATGGGGTTGGCGAGAGTCACGGGGCGAGCAGTGGGTGTACTCGCTCGACTACTCCAATGTAAGCGACTCCGAGGTGGGCGATAATGCGGGTGGTCAGTCTCCTGCAGCCGTAGACGCCAAAGGCGTATTTTATAGTTCAGGGGCTTCTCAGCCCCCTCATTTAGAAAGGGGCCGCAACGCGGCATCGCGCAGAGCCGGTTCCGTGTAGATATCTTCGTGCAACAAGATACACCGGGGACGTCCCGTTGATATGCCGGTGTAGGGTGTACATAGTGTTAGGCATTCGGTCTAATGCTCGCTTGGATGATGTTATACTCTCGAGTGTCTACATTGGGCTGTAAGATCGGTGAAACCAACATAACCGTCCCACTCACCCCCCAGTGGTGGTAGCGATAACGCGTTTTCTCCTCGCAATAATAAAAAAATAAAATAAAAGGGCATTCAAATACGACATACATGCCTTATAGTCCAACTGTTCCATAGTTTAAACACATAAAAACAGCTAGATAAGTGTAAATACCACCAAACAAACGAATCCTTTCGTCATTCAGTTATCTTAAAAGTAGTCAAAGTAACACACACGCACATCACTCCTTTATCCCCGAAGGGATAGGCAGAGATGTAACCAGGACACGCACTTTTCGCCATGTGGATAGGGGGCGAGCCTATCGCCATATCGGGCACAAATTTCAGACTCCAAGCTGATACTGAGCAGAAAAACATCACTTTGCCTGACATGGAATTCGAATCCGAGACCCCAGAAAGATGTACCGCGCACGCAATACAACTACATCACCGAGGCAGTCAAAGTATCAAAGCATAAATATACTCACTGAACGACAGAGATAAGATCCATATGACGATTATGGCGGTCTTGGCGCGGCTGGTCGTTGACTTGAACTTGAGCGGGAAGCAGATCGCGTACCAGCGGTCAACCGAGATGAACGTCAGCGTCAGCACCGACACCGTCACCGACACGGACTGGAAAGAGAAGCCTATATAGAATATGGTAAGGATAAAAGTTGAGATGTTCTGACTAGTCGGCAAGTAGTCGGTAAAGCCTACTATCCGGCCACTTTCGTAGTCGGCGACTATCCGGCTTCTTACTTTGTATTTATTTCTCAATGAAATGTATATAGGAGTAATTACATTACATAAAAGCCATGATTGTTTATTAATATTTTTATTTTATAATGAGTCTTACAAAGGAGATGTCCGCTGAAACTTTAGGGATATTAAAGAGGAAAAATATGGACCTTAGATCCATTAAAAAAATATTTTAAGACCCTCTATTCATATCTAACTTTTTTAAAAACGTTCATATTAAGTGTAGTTTTCAAGCCAAACAAAATTACGTACATCTCAAAATCGGAGGTCTTTAAAATTAAACGATTAATTGCAAAAGGCTAGTTTTCAGGAGCTCTATATAAATTGTCTTGGTTAGAATTTCTGGCCCGTTTTTGGACATGTCCTTTTAAAATATAAAGCAAAGCTACCTTTCGTTTACTAATCAGTTTCTAAAATTATTTACTTGTAAAGAAAAAATATTTATGACATTTATAAATAAAATTGTATCTTAATTAATAAACAAAACAACATCTTAATATCTTCTCATCTCTAATAAACATTTGGGTAGGTTTTTTTAATTAACAAACTACTGACTGCAATTTGTGAGCTGCCCTTGACCTGTCATCTTGAATCTAAGATATCTTATCAGGTATAAACGAAGCTTCACGGAAATTGCCGAGTACTCCCGAAACCCGACTGGTCGGCCTATTTACAACTGACTAATCGGCTAGTCGGCTAGTCGGCCAAAGTCATAGTCGGCACATCTCTACAAAAAAGGTATCAATACATATTTAGCTGGTAGTAGCATGTTCTATTTTGTATACGCCCAAACAGCGACCACCGTAGTACATAAGGTGTTAAAACCAGTTTAGTTTTTTTTTTATGTACTGTGTGGCATTCCACTTCGCTCGATATCCTGAGACATAAGATGTTAAGTCTCACTATGTCCTGTAATTTCACTGGCTACAATGTCCTTCAAACCGAAACACAACAGTGCATGCACACTGCTGCTTGGCGGTAGAAATAGACATTGCGGTGGTACCCACCCAGACGGAAGAAAGAAAAGTAATAAAAAAAAGGGGGTGAATAAGGAAGAGTAACAGATTACAGAACATAAATAAGCGATTTTTAGAATTCTTTGTTTAGGCTTATGGGTAGGTGCATAAATCTTGAGTCATCATAATCATCATTAGCCACATGACGTCCACTGCTGAACATAGGCCTCCCCCAAAGATTTCCAGACGGACCTGTCAAAAGCGGTCTGCATCCAGCGTGTTCCTGCGACCTTGAGTGCTATAAGTTAATTATTTGATCCCCGAAATGGACTCAAACTCGACCAGCGCTGCAAACAAAAACTACTACTAAGTACTCTAAAGTAACCCCTCTATTCCCATTTGAATACTTTCGCAGTTCGCACACACTCACAGTTTTTTTACTCGAATGTTTAGGCAGAAGCGCAACTAGTGCAGTACTGGTGGTAGGTCCCTCATATGTAAGAGTCCGTCTGGGTGGGTACCACCGCAATGTCAATTTCTACCGCCAAGCAGCAGTGTGCATGCACTGTTGTGTTTCGGTTTGAAGGACATTGTAGCCAGTGTAACTACAGGACATAGTGAGACTTAACATCTTATGTCTCAGGATGACGAGCGCAGTGGAATGCCACACAGTACTTTGTAACTCAAGGTGCTGGATGGTGTTGCTACTGTTTATGGGTGGTCGTATCGCTTACCATCAGGCGAACGGCATGCTCGTCTCGTCTAACAATGCCATAAAAAAAAAAGTCACTTTTCGCTGAATGTATTCCGTCCCATAATGAGATTTCAGACTCCGGGCTGATACTGTGACGAATACTTTCAATATTGATATAGCGGCTACTTACTAAAATCATATAAAAATCATGCTAAAAAACACAATTGTGTGTTCGATAGCACCTTTTCTCATATTCCGTAGAATCACATTGTATTTCGATTTGGTTTCGCGAAAACAATTTCATAAATCTTTCACAATACATTTGTTTGCGTTCGAGGAAATTAAAGAAACATCCAGTCATACAATACTTTTCATTTCGTTCGTGCGTGGTTGGACACCCGCCTACAAGGACAGACGACCTGATAAAGGTCGCAACAACTCGCTGGATACAGGCCACTTCTAACATGTCAGTCTGGAAATCTTTAGGGGAGGCCTATTGCAGTGTAGTTTTTGTGGTTTATGATGAAACTGTAGACAATAATGCGACACCTTTGATTAATTATATACCTAGATAGAGTGACGCGCTGCAATGAAACTAAAACAAACAGGCCAACTTTTCTTAAGCTAGTATGCGTGACAGCTGTGTCATACGCTATCGCTGCATCATTCTGCGTATCCTTGTGTGCGCGCATAATGATACCAGTTATTACATGGTTTCTATTAAAACGGGGAGATAATTATATCCATGGAAAACAACAAAAAATTATTCACTCTAACTCATTTAGCGGGGAACAATTCGCCTCTATTTTTTTCGACGCGTTTGAAACGTTCAGTGTCTATCTAGGTATATAATTAATCAAAGTGCGACACGTAGACGCTGACTACCACCAAAGGCAAAAGCAGCAGTTGAAGCAACTTATTCCGTACTAGTTTCTAAAGGAAGTTTAAAAATCTGTTTGATAGTTTTTGAGTTAATCGCGTTCAGAGACCATAATATCATGGATTAACATTTATGACTTTTATCCCGCAAAAGTACACATTACAACAATGTGATTGTTTTTATTTATATATCTTTGTATGTATAGTTCTTCTGTACGTGTGTATGTCGCTGAACTCCTCCTAAACGGCAGGACCTTAGAGCATTTGGTTAAATACTCAAAGGGCAGGACCGATTATAATAAAAAAAATCGTGTCTTCAGTTGGATTCGAGAATGGTTTATATTAACAATTGGATCTGGTAGGTGGCGCTGTAGTCAGATTCTAGGATGTTATTTCCTTTTTAGGGCAGGACAACGTCTGTCGGGGCCGCTAGTCTTTCTTTATATCTTCGCATACCGAAGAAAACTCATACAAATACCTGACTGGGAAATCGAACCAGAGACAGCTATACAGTCCAAGTAAATCACCACCAGACTAGACGCGATGCATAAGCATACTCAAACGTTTAATGTATATACTCCAAATTAAATTCTAATTGGAATGAATGTTATTTAAATGGTTTTCCTGTGGCATCTCATCAGTGGCTTTCAAAGTATTTGTAAAAAACATTACAACCTTTGATGTATGTTTAAGCTCTTTTAAAATGTTTGATTCTCTTAAATTATGTTTTGAGTTGGGTTCGCGACTTCTCGTTGACTTTTTAAATAACTTTCTCATTAATTAGCTTTTTCTTTCGGTCTAAGAAAATCGATGTTATTGTCGTTAATGCTTCAGGCGACCCGCAAATGTTTTAAATCGTGTGTAAAATGTGATGCTGAAATAAACTACAGGTTAGGAGCTGCTGCTGAGGGCTACGATAAATTACGGGTAAAATTTTCTCGCTTGCAGAATTCAAAACTTTCTATAAAAAATAATGTATATTGGCTGTAAGTACTGCTTCCCGTACTCTTCAGATATAATCCCTTCTTAGCCGATTTCGGCTACGGCGGCCAATCTCAACGGAGATCAGCCAGGTGCGCAGGAGATATTATAGTGTACAAGTGTGTGCGCAATACACAAGTGCACTCTCTATTCCTTCACTCTCATAGTCCGGTGAGACGGCAATCCGACATGACCGGAGAGAGATCAGGCGCAGGACCAACGGCTTTACGTGCTTTCCGAGGCACGGGGGTATCACACCGGCAACTTCCTGACTCCGAGCTGCGACTGAGTAATTTTTAAGATGGAAAAACCCGGTCACAATGTTTTTGGCCCGACCCAGGATTTGAACCCAGGACCTCATCGCGCAAATCGTACTCGTAACGCGTACGCAATACAACTACGCCACCGAGGCAGTCTTCAGATATATGGATCCTCTGTCGCAAACATATTCGCATCCTTGATTTTCACCTTAAATGTCTTAGAGACATCAACATCCAGCTGTCTGACCGCGTCCGGTACACAAGTATTCTAAGGGTGGTATTAATAACTGATAGGTTTAATGTATTTCACAGTAAATAATTAAATCTATAGGAAATTAATAAAATAAAATACTGCGCTCGTTTTACTCAGAAAACATAAGACGAATATATTAACCATAAACAATACAAACTAAACCACAAACAAAAAGTAAAACTACTACATATCCATAGACCATATACATAGGTTGGTAAGGCAATATATTTAAATACAACACTCTTGCCAAATTTTTGCCTTCCATATGGATGTAATGTTTGTCTAAACAACTTAAGTAACATTTACAAGCTTAGTTTATCAATGTTTAATATTCCAATTTTATCTCGCAAAAATTGAAACTTAACCCTAGGTAAAGCCTTTGTTAATAAATCAGCAAGTTGATTATCAGTTGATACATAGTTTAGATCAATAACCCCATCATAGAACTTATCCTTAATGAAATGATACTTGGTATCAATATGTTTACATCTTTTATGAAAATTCAAGTTCTTTATAACACTGATAGTACTTTGGTTATCTATATTAATACACACTGATTGTTGATCAAATTCACTTAGATCACATAGTAGCTGCTTAATCCAAATTGCTTCCTTTGTAGCAGCACAAGCTGCCATAAATTCCGCTTTTGTTGTTGATAAAGCGACAGTGTGTTGTCGTTGGCTACACCATGTTACAGCAGCTCCATTCTTGATAAAAATATATCCAGTAGTTGAGCGTCTAGTTGTGACATCATTTGCATAATCAGCATCACTATAGCCAATTACGTCAGAACATTTAGATCCTAGTGAGTAACATAGACCAAAACTGATAGTATCTTTTAGATACTTAAGAATTTTCTTCACTGCTGTCCAGTGAGGTTCGTCATAACAATTCAAATATCTACTCACCAAGCTTACAGCGAACATAATGTCTGGACGACTTACAACAGCAACATGCATCAGAGAACCAACTGCCTCTCGGTAAGGAATGTTCTTGTCAGGTTGGTGTTCACTTTTGTCCAGCTTTGAGTGAGGATCTACTGGAACGCTGTTAGGATTAGCATTTTCCATATTAAATTTATTTAATAAATTTTTAATGTATTGTGTTTTATGTAAATATATTTTTCAGAAATTTCAATATCCATTCCAACAAAATTTCTCGGTAGGCAAATTGTCATATCAAATATTGTCTGCAAATCATTTGTAACAGATTGCAATACAGACTTTGATTTACAAAATAAGAGTCCATCATCAACATATATACAGAGATAACACTTTGTTTCTTTGATATTTGCCATATAAACACATTGGTCTGCCTTACTACTTGTAAAACCAAATTTCTGAAGTACTGAATTGAACTTAGTATTCCAGCACCGTGGTGCTTGTTTAAGACCATACAGCGACTTTATCAATTTACATACTTTATTAGGTTTACAAGTTAGACCTTCAGGGGGATACATAAATATGTTTTCCTTTAATTCCCCATACAAGAACGCAGTCTTAACATCAAGTTGAAGAATTTCATAACTATTCTGAGCAGCTAGAGATAGTAATAAGCGTATAGAATCATACCTGACAGTAGGAGAAAAGGTTTCCTCATAATCTATACCTTTAGTCTGTGCGTACCCTTTTGCACAGAGCCTGGATTTGAAGCGTGGACCCGTTGGTTGATCTTTAATTCTAAAAACCCATTTAGACTTAATGACGTTTATATTTTCAGGTTTATCTACCAATATCCATGTACCATTCTTTTGATGAGCTTCAAGTTCCTCTGCAATAGACTCTTTCCATTTTTCTGAGTTTACTGAGTTTACAGCTTCATTATATGTATCAGGAATCTGTTCTGGTAATAAGTAATTATCAGCACACAGGTAAGTATATTCTTTTGTTTTAGTCCTAGGTCTCAGGGTCATATTATGCAATGCAGGAGTATCACTTTCAACATCTGGTAAGTATTCATCTGAATCCGATTTATTTTTGACTGTATTGTATGAACTATCTGAGTTGTTAGATTCTTCTCCGCTATTATATGACACTGAACTGTCTTCATTACTTTTACCATGTGTATCTAATTCTTTATTTTCTGTTTCAGATAATTCCATGGGAACATAGTCTTTCTTCACAGTAGATTCCAGAAATACCGCATCCCTGCTCTTTACAACAATTCTAGTGTTTATTTTTATGAATCTGTAACCTTTTGTATTATCACAATAGCCAATAAAGATCATCTTTTGTGCTTTTGGATCCCATTTCTTGCGTTTTTCTTTAGGCAAGTGGACCATGGCTTCGCACCCGAACACCTTCATGTGACTGACGTTAGGTTTATGACCACACCACAGCTCTTTGGGAGTTTTAAACAATAAAGATCGTGTTGGAGATCTATTAATAATATATGCAGCAGTTTTTATGGCCTCAGCCCAGAAAAACTTTGCCAAGCCAGCATTTAAGATCATACATTTTGCTCTCTCAACCAGTGTCCTATTTAACCTCTCTGCAGCACCATTTTGTTCTGGAGTATACGGTGTTGTAGTCTGATGTTTTATTCCAGAACTTTTTAAGTAGTCAGAGAATTGTTTATTGACATATTCTCGTCCGTTGTCAGTTCGAATACATTTGAGTTTGCATTCGGTTTGATTTTCAACCTCTGTTTTAAACTCTTTGAATTTTGACAATACGTCAGTTTTGTTGTTTAATATATAAACAAAAACCTTTTTAGAATAATCATCCAAGAATGTTAGAAAGTATTTAGCCCCACCTAGTGACTGTGTTTCCATAGGGCCGCATAGATCAGAATGTACCAGTTCCAATATTTTTGTGGAATGTGACATTTGACTTTTAAAAGGCAGTCTTGATTGCTTGCCTTCTTTGCAAGTTATACAAGTCATATTATTGCTTTTGCCAGATAATGATAATCCTTCTGTGCTATCAGTCATTTTCTTAACACTTTCAAAGTTTAGATGCCCCATACGTTGATGCCATAAGAATATATCATCGTGTTTAACATCGGACATGCATGCATAATCAGTATTCATATTAAGCCGGTACATGTTGTTAACTTTTGTTGCTGACGCTACAATGACTTTCTGTCTATTCAGTATTACACAGCCCTTAGAATTAAACTTTACTTGTCCACCATTTTCTGTAATCTGATGCACAGATATCAAATTCACAGCAAGTTCTGGCACGTACAAGACATTTCTAAATATAATTTTATTTGACTGACCTTTTCCGTTCAATGTATCCAGAGTCACATCACCCGAGCTACTTACTGACAGTGTCTTGTTATTAGCAACTTTGATATGTTTTATGGGTGGTGGACATTCACTTTGAAGAAGGGTATGATGTCTTGTCATGTGCATGGTCGCCCCTGAATCAATGTACCAAGCAGAGCCGTTGTTGTCAAAAGGAATGACAAATGCTGCAGCATATGAACTATTTGATTTAGCAACCTTTTCTTTGGGTTTTGTCCTACATTCTGTGCTTTTATGTCCATACCTGTTACACTGAAAACATCTAGGACCTTTACTGAACTTCTTTTTCATATACTTGGTTTGAGAACCATGTGCAGATGTAAAAGCAGAGTTGTTGTTTTCAGATTTCACTTCTTGGAGCAATTTAGATTTAACCGAGTCAGCACTTATTTTCATTCCAGAGCTTTCAATAGCGAGGATCATCGGTTTATAAGATTCAGGCAAACCAGAGAGCAGTAGCGTTCCTAGCCATTCGTCGTCGACCTTGAATCCAATGTTTCGCAGTTTGTGTGCGGTAGACATTATCTTGCTCACATATTCGTCTATATTTTGGCATTCGGAGAGCGTAGTTGTGCACAGATCACGTAGTAGACCTACTCTTCGTGTAAGCCCCGAGTCGTCAAAGGCGTGCGAGAGATTTTCCCATACTTCCTTCGCTGTTTCTGCCTCTTGGATGTGTACATAATTCATTGAATCGACAAGCAAAATAATTTTTGATCTTGCTTTGATATCCTTCTTCGTGTCAAGAGGTTCGTTTTTGGGATTTTCAATGCAGTCCCAGAGTTCCTCGTGTTGAAGATATGTTTTTACCGCAAAACGCCAAGTGCTATAGTTTTCTCGGCCCGTCAATTTTTCAATTAATGCCAGAGGATTACTGTTAGCCATTATAATTATTTCTTGACGATTTGAACAAATTTTCAACTTTGTAAAATTGAACAACGTGTCTCTTTAGGTTATGTCAATTCACTTTTCCGGCAAGAAATTATTTGCGATTTGTATTTATGCAAAACTTTATAAGCACCTTTGACTACTTTGGCTTTCTGGGCCCATAACCTGATAGGTTTAATGTATTTCACAGTAAATAATTAAATCTATAGGAAATTAATAAAATAAAATACTGCGCTCGTTTTACTCAGAAAACATAAGACGAATATATTAACCATAAACAATACAAACTAAACCACAAACAAAAAGTAAAACTACTACATATCCATAGACCATATACATAGGTTGGTAAGGCAATATATTTAAATACAACAATAACTCAATCTCAAGTTTGAGTTACATCTCAAGTAGACATAATGTATGGAACTATTAATACGTTATGTCTACTTGAGATGTAACTCAAACTTGAGATTGATTTATAAATACCGCCCTAAGACGTGCGGCCATCGGGACCTTGAGGTTTATATGTTAAGGAAGCTGTACTGGTGTGATGTGTCGCACGTTTGAAGGCAGACTAGCGAAGAAATCACGCAAACCAGGAGCGGCAGCTCTATGACCTCTACAAAGAGGCGAAGAGAGCGCTGCGGGTGGCCGTTCATAGGGCCAAGGTCGCGGCACGCAAGGAGTTTCTGGAGACTCTCGACGGTGACCCGTGGGGGCGCCCCTATCGCATGGTGATGAATAAGCTTCGCCCAGCGGCGCCCCCGCTGTCGCAGAGTCTCCGGCCAGAATTACTGGCCAACGTCGTCGCGGCTTTGTTCCCGGCCACCGTGGAGACCACTCCTCCACCGATGTCGCCACCGGATGTGGCGTCATCGTCGATTGAGAATCCGGCAAGGGATATCCCAGAGGTTTCGCCCGCAGAAATGCGGGCGGTAGTGCTTCGGCTGCGGAGCAAAAACACGGCCCCAGGGCTCGATGGCATCCCCGGAAGAGCCTGGGTGCTAGCCCTCGAGCACCTGGGTCCGAGGCTCCGCAGTTTATTCACCGCCTGTTTGGAGCAGGGCGTCCTCCCGGCGCGTTGGAAAACCGGGAAGCTCGTCCTGCTTAAAAAGGAAGGACGACCCGCAGAGTCGCCGTCGGCCTACCGGCCCATCGTGTTGCTCGACGAGGTCGCCAAACTCTTCGAGCGCATCGTCCATGCTCGCCTCGTCGAGCACCTCGAGAGGGTCGGACCAAACCTGGCCGACAGCCAATTTGGCTTTAGGAGGGGACGTTCCACCGTCCACGCGATTCTGCGGGTGAAGGAACAGGCGGAGGATGCAGTGGCCGGAGGCGGAATAGTTGTCGCGGTGTCCTTGGACATCTCCAACGCGTTCAACACGCTGCCTTGGCCCTGCATTCACGAGGCACTGCGGTACCACGTGGTGCCGCCCTATCTTCGGCGTCTGGTGCACGCGTACCTGTCTGACAGGGACGTTGTGTATCCGGGCGTCGACGGGTGGCACCGAAGAGCGATGTCGTGCGGTGTTCCACAGGGCTCGGTTTTGGGCCCTCTCCTGTGGAACATCGGATACGACTGGGTGCTCCGTGGTGCAAATCTCTGGGACGTCGGCGTGACGTGCTACGCCGACGACACATTGGTCACAGCGACCGCCAGGACGTTCCGGGACGCCGCCACCTTGGCGGCGGTGGGCACCGGCCAAGTAGTAAGTCGGATTCGACGGTTGGGTTTAAAGGTGGCCCTCGAGAAAACCGAGGCCATTTGTTTCCACGGGCCTCGTAGAGGGCCACCGGCCGGTGCCCACATCGTGGTTGAGGGGGTGCGGATTCCCATCGGCAAAGATATGAAATATCTAGGCTTAGTCTTAGATAGCCGATGGAAATTCCGCGCCCATTTCAAGAAACTGGGGACGAAACTGTCTCGGGCAGCGGGCGCTCTTTCCAGCCTGCTGCCCAACCTGGAAGGTCCTGGCATCCCTTGCCGGAGGTTATATCACGGAGTCGTGCGGTCCATGGCCCTCTATGGCAGCCCCGTTTGGGCTGACTCCCTGAACCGCCCCTGCATCGCCCTCCTGCGCACTCCGCAGAGAGCTTTGGCGCAGCGGGCGATCAGGGCGTACCGCACGGTCTCTTTCGAGGCGGCTTGTTTGTTGGCCAGATTCCTGCCCTGGGATCTGGACGCCAAATCCCTCTCCGATGTCTTTCATTGGCGGGAGGAGGCGTCCAGTCGCGGGCAACATCCGGCCCTGAAGGAGGTGGAGGCCATGAGGGCCTCCCTACGGCGAGCCGCCGTGGAGGAGTGGCGTCTCAGGCTGGAGGCCCCGACAGCGGGGCTCAGGGTCGTCGCGGCAGTGCGTCCTGTCTTTGCCGAATGGCTGGACAGGCGCCACGGTGCGGCAACGTTTCGCCTGTCGCAGGTGCTCACCGGGCATGGCTGCTTCGGTGAGTTCTTGTGGCGGGTAGTGCGGAAGGAGGTGTCGGCCGTGTGTCACCACTGTGACAACTGCCCGCTGGATACGGCCCAGCATACGTTAGAGTTTTGCCCAGCCTGGGATGAGGAGCGCAGCGCTCTCAGAGCAGTCGTCGGAGGAGACCTCTCGCTGCCGGCCGTGGTCGCTTCCATGATCGACAGCCGGAGGTCCTGGCGTGCGGTGGCACACTTCTGTGAGGTGGTCCTCTCGCGGAAGGAGAGTGCCGAGAGGGATCGGAGGCGCGGAGATCCCTCCCGCCGCCAGACGAGACGTAGGAGGCGCCGGGTGGACGACTGACCGGCGTCTTCCGCCCTGTGGATTGGGGGCGTTTGGAGAATTCTACCACGGTATCCCCTGCCTGTCGTAAAAGGCGACTAATAGGGGCCACCGGGGGTCGCAGGCGGGCGGCAGGGGGCTGTCTGTCTTTCACTTTTGTGTTCTATAAGCACATTGTAGCGATCCCTGTGATGGACGGCAGCGTGGCTGGTAGGCCTCACGCTGCCATTGACGCCGAGGGCGTCCTTCGGTGCGTGGGGGCTCCTGAGCCCCCCCACAACAGGAGACGGGCCGCACTAGGCGGCAACGCGCAGAGGCGGCTGCGGACGACAACTTAGACACTCCCGTCAGAGGAAGCCCGCAGCCGTCCCTAATGCGCCGAAGATGGCCACCGCGGAGTTTTGGTTGGTATGCCGTGCGTTATACATAGGTTAGGGACTCGGCCCGGCGGTCGCCCGATGGTTACATCTCTCCGGGTGGCTCAACGCCGGGACGTAAGGCACGGTGAACCCAACATAACCGCTCAGTCGCCCCCCTTGAAGGCTGGGCGGTAGTAATAAGTCACTTTCTCCGCGAAAAAAAAAAAAAAAAAAAAAAAAAAAAAAAAAAAAAAAAAAGACTAGCGAAGAACATCTTCTTTTCAGAACTCCTGTACAGCAAGCGTAAAGGTGCCCAGTATCTATGTATTTAAAAGCGAAAGGTCACTCACTCATCACTAAATCTCAGGAACTACAAGTGCTAGGAGTCTCAAATTTTGCATGGGGTTTCCTTTTAGGACGTAGGTACTTAATAAGACGGGATTTTGCGAAATTCAACCCCTAAGGGGGTAAAAAGGGCTGGCAAAGTTTGTATTGTATAAAATAAAGTCGCCCGCCGCGTACCGAACGGATTTCGATGAAATTTGGTATGGAGATAGTTCGAGACCTTGGGAAGGTCTTAGGCAACTTTTTATCCCGGGAAAATGTATAGCGGAACTTTTATACAGAAAAACTCTTTCGTGCGGGCTAAGCCACGGGCAAAGCTAGTTTAAGAATAAGGATGTTGTGACGGCAGAGGGGGCGAAAAAGTTTTCGAGTGAGGACCACGTCGACGGCCTTAATACATATTCTGGTTCATGAAAAATCTTTCAAAGATCCTATTAAACTACAAAGTTTTGTACTTAATACGGTTTGTTTAGGAGAAATACTCGTCGTATAGGCATTTGTTAACCTTTTCTGCTCAATGTGAAAACTTTTGTTTCGTTCCATAAAATTACGAGTTTGAGATTAGATTTTGTTACTCTCTCTCTAACGTATTACGCTTTCACGTACAAACTACAAACTATTTTGATGATGTTTACTAAAGTGATGGCTAGAAAGGACATGTCCAAAAACGGGTCTGAAATTCTAAACAATACAATTGATATATATTTGGATAGAACTCCTGAAAACTAGCCTTTTGCAATAATTCGTTGAATTTTAAAGACCTCCGATTTTGAGATTTATGTAATTTTGTTTGGCTTGAAAACTACACTTACTATGAACGTTTTTAAAAAAGTTAGTTATGAATGGAGGGGTCTAAAAATATTTTTTTAATGGATCTAAGTTCCATATTTTGCCACTTTAATATCCCTAAAGTTTGAGCCTGGTTAGATTTTGAGGCCCAGCACCCATACAAAAAGCGGACATCTCCTTTAGATGTTTATAACTAGGCTCGCTCGCGCCAGCGTCTATATTCCCGAGAAAAAAGTAGCCTGTAGCATTCAGGAGGTATATAGCTTACTATTAGTGAAAGAATTTTAAAAATCGGTTAAATAGCTTTTGAGTTAATCCATTAAAAAAAAACACAAAAAAATTTAAACTTCTCTGGTAATATTATCAACAGTCCAATTTATACTCAATATTATTGATTATAAAATTAAACGTCGAATAAGCAGTGGTGTTCATAGAAAATTTATTGATTGCTTTAAAATGTTAACTAGAGGGGTAGGCAGAGAGGCAACCACTTTTCAAGTGTGTTTCGTGTTTCGTACCAGGATGTGATAGGGGGCAAACTTATCACCTTATCCGGCACAAATTTTAGACTCAGGGCTGATATTAGAAAAACCCAATATGACATTGCCCGACTCAGGATTCGAACCTGGCACCTCGCAACGGTGTCGTAGCACGCAATACAAGTTGTATTACATAACTACGTCACCAAGGCAGTCCAAAATGAATAAATATATTTTCTTTAATATAATGTACTATTTTATTTATAGTTTTTATAAATATGTCATTAATGATTGACATATCCGTAACTGTACCTTTACAGATGTTCAAAAATAAAAATGGTGATGAAGTCAACAAAAATCTAATACGTCAATTCGTTGCCAATTCGCTAATAACTGTCATCAAACGAATTAACGTTTTGCTTTAACGTATAATTAGCTTATGCTCGCTGCTTCACCCGAGTGAAAGAGTATTTCGGGGATAAAAGTTCCGGTAGGTATATATTTTCCCGGGATAAAAAGTGGGAGTGATGAAGCGTTCGCAGTTCAGAGGAGACCGAGTTATTTCCGGGTCAGACTGAGCTAAATTTACCAAGTCCTACGCAGCCGCAGGAGCCTCCTCAGATAACTCACGCCCAAAACGGAGAGCAGCATTACACTGTCTAAGAAAATTAAAAAACTTTATACAAATAATTAAACCGCTTTCAAAATCCACCAAAAAGCGAATAATAATTTAACATTATTATATACAAATTACCTATTTTGGAGTCGAAGACCTGAACATTTAAAAAGAAAAAAATCACGTTGTATTGAAAACCTCCCCTTTTTTTAAATCGTTTAAAAATATTGCACATTGTCTTCGATCTTAATATTTTGTATACATATATTACGTGTAAAGCAATGCAATCAGCCCTGTATTATATACTGCCCACTGCTGAGCACGAGCCTCCTCTACTGCTGAGGGGGATTAGGCCTTAGTCCACCACGCTGGCCTAATGCGGGTTGGCGTTAAGTATTACATAATAAGAAATATTTCTTTGGTTAATGTTATGTTTGGTGATGCTCAACGTTTAGTTTTCTGAAGAATTGGTTATTTTTTTGTTAGAATTTAGGACGGAGAAGTGCTATGTATGAACATAGCACTCCTCTGTCCTCCTCACTCAGCTTTTATAGACAAAATATTTGAAATATAAACAGTTGGCATTCGACCTCGGTGACTAATGGACAGTAAATATAACAAAAAGTAGCCTATGTCCCTGCCAGGGCCACAAGCTTTTTTTTTATCGCATTGAATGACGAGACGAGCATGCCGTTCGCCTGATGGTAAGCGATACGACCACCCATAAACAGTAGCAACACCATCCAGCACCTTGAGTTACAAAGTACTGTGTGGCATTCCACTGCGCTCGTCATCCTGAGACATAAGATGTTAAGTCTCACTATGTCCTGTAGTTACACTGGCTACAATGTCCTTCAAACCGAAACACAACAGTGCATGCACACTGCTGCTTGGCGGTAGAAATAGATATTGCGGTGGTACCCACCCAGACGGTCTTTTACATAATATGAGAGACCTATAGCTATCTTCATACAAAATTTTATCGAAATCCGATTGGTCGTTTTTGAGTTTATCGCGTTCAGATACACGGACAGACATTCAGGGCAGGAGACTTTGTTTCATAATATGTAAGGATGCGAAAATTTATGATGTTTGGATTTTTGTTACAAGTAAAAACTGAACCGATTTTGATGAAATTTTACACGCAGATAGACTGGATTAGTTATGGTCTAAATTTCATCCAGTTGATTTATAGAACTTTTATTCCATAAAATATCCTTCACGCGGGCACAGCCACGAGCAGCGTTTAGTATGTAAAAAAACATGATCCTAACAAGACTTCTCTGCAAAGTGCGTTCAACTGCAAACTGTCGAAGGAAATTCTGAATGGCGTTTTCGATACTTTAACAATGTGAAGCCATTCCATTGTTTTCTTTTATAACGATGTTGTAAAGCATAGCGCCGTTAATTAGCCGTCAACGAAACAGGGTACAAAGAGCCCCATTTTCCCGAGAATTGGGTAAGGCGCCGCGCAGACTCAACCGTTGAACTTGACACAATATCGGAAATGTACATATTTCATTTTCATATTACTTTGATAGCCTTTTTTGTACGAGCCATAAGATGTCCTAGTTATTGTACAGTCACCAGCATAAGTAGAACAAATTCAAAATTTCAAATCGTCTCCATACTTTTTTGTTCTTAATAAAAAAAAATTCTGTCACAAAAATAAAATAAAAGAGATTTAGTTTACTTCAAACAAAGAAAAAAGGTTTAGGTATATAAGCGATTTGAAATGTTGATTTTGTACAGATATTTATGCTTCTGACTGTACCTCGGCCGACAACGTAAATTCATTCACCTAATCAAGTGTCTCACCGTATCTAAAAAATAATACTGTGAAGACGTACAGTGCGCCCGAATGCAGTTTCGGCAAATTCATACTTTTCTTTGATCTAACAAACAACTGAAGTAAAGTGGTATGATGGTTGCTGATATATATTCTATCACATATTTAAATGCATCAGCTGACAATGTTTCCCTCGACTTACTGATAACAGATTCTTTTTATTAATTACAGCATTGTATTAACAATCAGCTTATAAATTTTCATCTGGGAAGAAATGATGTATCTTAAATTTTCTCGGCTTCACGCTCCGATTTTAAGCGTTTTCAATCCGGGAATTTTGATGTCAAAGACGCACGTCGCTCTGGTCGCCCTGTTACGGATAAAGTGCACGCCATTTTTGAAAAAGTGGAGCAAGATAGACATATCAGTGGTTATGATATAGCTTAAGAACTGAGAATTGACCACAAAACAGTTTTGAACCATTTTAAAAAAGCTGGGTACACAAAAAAGCTCCATATGCGATCCTTTATTGAGATGTAATGAAACCGAACCGTTTTTGAAGAGATTGATAACTGGTAGTGAAAAGTGGATCTCGTACGACAATAATGTACAAAAAGGTCGTAGTCAAAGTCCGATCAGGCTTCACAGACTGTAGCAAAACCTGGGTTAACTCGCAATAAGGTGATGCTGTGTATATGGTGGGATTGGAAAGGCATTGTTCATTATGAGCTTTTACTGTCGGGCAGAACCATCGATTCGGATCTCTACTGCCAACAACTAATGAGATTAAAGCAAGATGTTGAGAGAAAGCAGCCGAAATTGATTAATAGAAATGGTGTGGTCTTTCAACGCTAGACCAGAAACATCTTTAGCCACTCAGCAAAAATTAATTACTGGTGGTAGGTCTCTCATTATGTAAGAGGCCGTCTGGGTGGGTACCACCGCAATGTCTATTTCTACCGCCAAGCAACAGTGTGCATGCACTGTTGTGTTTCGGTTTGAAGGACATTGTAGCCAGTATAACTACCGGACATAATGAGACTTAACATCTTATGTCTCAGGATGACGAGCGCAGTGGAATGCCACTCAGTACTTTGTAAGTCAAGGTGCTGGATGGTGTTGCTACTGTTTATGGGTGGTCGTATCGCTTACCATCAGGCGAACGGTATGCTCGTCTCGTCATTCAATGCAATAAAAAAAAAAAAAATTAAGATAGTTTGGCTAGGAGTTGGTAATGCATCCACCATATAGCCCTGACCTTGTACCTTCAGATTTCCACCTGTTTCGGTCTATTCGGAATTCTTTAGGCAGTATTAGGTTTACATCAAGAGAGGACTGCCAAAACTACTTGTTGCGTTTTTTTAATCAGAAGTCCCAAAATTTCTAAAGCAACGGTATCATGGCACTACCTACAGGGTGGCAGAAAGTCATCGAACAAAATGGCACATATATACTCTAATTAAATGTAAATAAACTTTAAAATAACAAGTTTTGAATTTTCATATAAAATGCGAAGAAACCTTTTCCCCAACCTAATAATATATTATGTTAAAGAAGGCAACCATCGTCACATCACGTTGGTTTATATAAAACAGTGGTACTGCCTCGGTCCGAACCATTCGTGTTATAGATAAAAATTCCTACAGTGAAATTCTACTAATTTGGACACAGTAAGAAGTGTAATTAGAAGTTTATATATTTGCTCCAAAGCCTTTTTTCTTATCCAAAGACTTTCTCTAGCGGTCAACCTAAGTGATGATTTTATTTTTTGTGATTCTTTAAAGATTCAGTTGTTACCTTACCTGAAAATAAAGCAGCATTTTGCACAGCACATCCCCAAGGAACCATGTCTCAGTAACATCCCACAGCACCGTAGCAGGCAGGCAGAAGAGTATTACCATAAAATCCGCCACAGCCAGATTTACTATAAAGTAATTCGTCACGGTCCTCATTGAATGGTTTCTATAGACTGCAATGCAGACCAAGGCATTTCCTATTAGTCCAGTAAGAAAGACTATGGAATGAGTAGCTATTAATACCCATTCGTAAGTCTGTGGGTATATATATTCTTGTAACATCGCTATGTATGCTTCTTTCGTCATATTGCAAAACTCCGCTGCGCCTACGCATTCTTCTGTCGTATTCTCTTTTGTTTCTGTAGGATCTTCGTCATTCTCTGATAAGCTTCTTTTATATCTGTATGTGAGATCATCGTTACTTTCTTTGATTTCGATTAATCTTTGTAGTCTTCTGTCTAGTTCTGCTTCTTTAATAAGATCTGTTGTTATATTTTCTACGATTTCTATTGTTGAAACTTTAACTACTACTAGGAGTAGAATAGAAATGTTTACGCTTATGTTAAGCATGTTGGATATTAATTCTTCTTTCTTCTTTTAAGTCATGTTATCTGTAACAAAAATTATATCCCTTAGAACCTTACAAATGGCAATTGATCACCAGTAACTATGAATATTGCTCATGAAAAGGATATTAAGATACTGGCCTATGTGAAAAATTATCGTATTTTTTTAATTCAAGTATGGATAAGATACCCGCACTAGGCGAGCGTGGTGGACTAAGACCTGACCCCTCTCTGTAGTAGAGGAGGCCTATGTTCAGCAGTGTACGTCTAAAGGCTGATAATAATGACTATCAAAGAGAATCTACAAATAATGAATAAAGAATTATTGTCGCGTAAATTCGTATAGATTTTCTCGTTATATTACCTCGAGCAACCTTATATCGGGGTGTAATTTGCATTCCCTAGGCGCCGACAGTAAACCTTCCTCTCATAACCCTGATTTCCTCTTATATCTCATTAGGTTAGCCGAATATGTACACCTAAATAAATTGTTTTTATACGTAGAACTTGAAATACCTCTGCTTCTTAGAATACGTGTATATTATAAGTATTTTATTGATTCAAGGTTATAATCTTTAGAATCGTAAAGAAGAACTATGCTTTTCTATAGTCAGATTGAATTAAAATTTTAGTGATCGATATATAACTTTTAGTATCTGTCTGTAATAATAAATAATATTAATTTATTTATTAATTTATCTAAATATTTAAATTTGGCTCACGAGGTTACCGACATGTGGGAGGTGGACTCCACAATTATTGTTCAGATTGTCGTTTCTGCTCATGGGTTGACACCAATGAGTCTCGACCAACACCTCCAGAGGCTCTCAATTGGTCGTTGGGCCAAGAGCCAGATGCAAAAAGAAGTACTTCTGGACACGGCACGCATTGTGAGGAGATTCCTCACTTTGAATCCCTGACCACCGGTGGCTTGGGTCTTGAGCCTCGCCATCGGAGGTGATTCAGTTTTTTATATTTTTATAATATGTATTAATGTTTTTTTTTTCTTTTAGTACATATATAAAAATGTAAAAAAAGGAAAATTGAAAATAAAGAGCACTAAATAACATTATAGTATCCGTTATTACATACACATCACTGGTGGTAGGTTTCTCATATGTAAGAGTCCGTTTGGGTGGGTACCACCGCAATGTCTATTTCTACCGCCAAGCAGCAGTGTGCATGCACTGTTGTGGTTCGATTTGAAGGACATTGTAGCCAGTGTAACTACAGGACATAATGAGACTTAACATCTTATGTCTCAGGATGACGAGCGCAGTGGAATGCCACACAGTACTTTGTAACTCAAGGTGCTGGATGGTGTTGCTACTGTTTATGGGTGGTCGTATCGCTTACCATCAGGCGAACGGCATGCTCGTCTCGTCATTCAATGCCATAAAAAAAAATACGAGACATCACCTTCTCCCTTTTAAGAGTAGCAGAGTTGTTATTTATTAACGTGTAGACCTGTATTATATTATTATACTGCCCACAGCTGAGTGCCGGCCTCCTCTACTTTTAAGAGGGTTTAGGCCTTAGTCTACCACGCTGGCCTAGTGCGGTTTGGCAGATTTCGCATACCTTCGAAATTTTTATGAAGAATTCACGGGTATATAGGATTTTACACGCTGTTGACCTTCATCGTTAAGGCAAATAATGCTTGATAAAAAATACACACTTCGAAAATTCACAGGTGTGTGCCTTGGGTTTTGAACCGGCAGACAATGTCTCGGCAAACCAGTCCGTTCCCAAATAGGCTATCGTGTGGTTAGCAGAGGTGTATTACACCCATATATCACCAGATATTTTATTTTCCATCTAATGGTGCCACTTCCATTCACTTATAACAATTCCAGACTGCGAGCTGACCTGGGATTGAATCTGAGACCTCACCACCATAGCCGTACGGCATTCATGATACAACAACCTCTGAGGTAGTCTATTCTTTCACACACACACATCATGCCTTATTCCCGAAGGAGTAGACAGAGGTGCAATAAGTGCATTGAATTTTCGCAAAATGTTTTCCGTCCCATGTTGTGATAGGGGGCGAGCCCATCACGATATCGGACATAAATTCCAAACCAAGCTGATACTGAGCAGGAAACCCAATATTACCCAAATAGTAATAGATATTCTGGAATTAATTAGTTTGCTTTGTAGTCTAGAATGATGCCTAAACTAATATTTTGCTTGAACGATCAAAGTCCTTCATTACTATGCAGTTGGTGTACTTAATTGTTCTTGGAATCAAATGTTCCCCGAAAGGGCGAGGAGACTTTACACCTTTAATTTGTACACCATAGTGGCTATTTTCATTGTTTTCTAGTAGACGTGTGTATGGGCTAAAGCGGTTTTTTTTAATACATCAATGGCTAAAGCACGTAAAGCCGTTGGTCCTGCGCCTGATCTCTCTCCGGTCATGTCGGATTGCCGTCTCACCGGACTATGAGAGTGCACCTATGTGTTGCGCACACAATTATTAACATTATTGTAGCCAGTGTAACTACTGGACATAATGAGACTTAATATCTTATGTCTCAGGATGACGAGCGCAGTGCAATGACACACAGTACTTTGTAATTCAAGGTGCTGGATGGTTTTGCTACTGTTTATGGGTGGTCGTGTCGCTTACCATCAGGCGGCATGCTCATGCGTCATTCTAAAAAATAAAAAAATAAAAAAGGAAACACACTTGTGCACTATAATATCTCCTGCGTACCTAGGTGATCTCCGTTGAGATTGGCCGCCGTGGCCGAAATTGGCTAGGATTTCATTTATGTATGGGCTATTCCCAGGTCAGGAATTTTTTTTTTAACGGGCACGGCAAATTGACCTTACTTGAATGAGGGTTACGTAGGTACCGTTAACTACACTAGGGGACAATATAAGAATGCCGAAATGACAATTCACATTTTTCCCAGCGAAATAACTTTGTGAGATCGTCACACAAAAATATAAAAATTAACTGCTTTTTGTCACGTTCTAAATACATTATTACAATGTGTATCACAGATGTGTATCATGTATGTACCAACTTTGAATTAATATTATAAAAATACATATATTGAAATAACTGGACTGCCTCGGTGGCGTAGTTGTATTACGGTACGACTGCAATGCTGATTTTTCTATTCAGTATCAGCTCGGAGTCTGGAATTTATGCCCGATATGGCGATATGCTTGCCCCCTATCATATCATGGGACGGAATACGCACGGCAATCAGTGCGTGCACTAGTTGCGCCTCTGCCTACCCCTTCGGGGATAAGGGGCGTGAGTGTGTGTGTGTGTCTTAAATCAACGCGACGCCTTTACAATGTTGTACCCAGCAGTTCATGAGCATAGTGTTGGGAAGGTTTTTTAACGGTTCATAGTGAGCAGGTGCCTAAGAATCATCTCTGGAACACATAGTACTAGAAGTAACTGTTTCAAGATGAGTGGAATAAACTTTCCTTCGAGAACGGGTAGTCTATTGGTAAAAGATGCTGTATCTAAATTGCTAAACTAATCAACAAGTTGACAATCAATTAGCTATTCATTAGCAGCACACAGTTTATAGCATGATAACAAAGCAAGCTTGCCGCTGATTTGTTACACCAGACAACATCGTCTGCGCGGTACCTTAACCACTACGCCTATCTTAAAGAGATTAATATTGGATAAGCATAATGGATACTTAAAAAACATTATTCCTGAAAATCAAAGAGGCGCCAGATGTTACTTTAAATATCCGTCTCGTTTGCGTAACTTCATTACCGATGAAAGTACAGTCAGACACATAAGTGGCTGAACAAATTCAAAACTCCAAATTGCCTATACACTTTTACTCACAATAATATGGGATTTACTTTCACACAAAGAAAAAAATAAACTAATCGCGTATAGGTGATTTGAAATTTCGAATTTGTCCAGCTATTTATGTCGCTGACTGTACTTGATGAAAGAAAAGTTTCTTTCATACGACGGATCTAAAACCACCGGTAATTAATTATGATTTTATGTAGATTAAGACCTTTGTTGCTGACTCTTCTCAGGTTAATAATCTTTTCCAAAACCCCGATAGATTGTTACTTACAAATAGAGACCGAATTATATGCAAATTAAAAGCTCGAAATATGCATGAGGATATGCACGAAGAAAGCTTAAAATTTGTATGAAAAAAATGGTCCCCTATTGCAACTAATCCGTGGCTTTCTGTTTAACAGAACGGTGACCTAAAAAAGCGCTCCTCAGGTAAGATACACAAAATGTCCTGCATTTATTTGTATTGGACTTATTTTTTGTTATCGCAATAAAAAATAGTAATATAATATCGCTAATGTGGCAAAAATATGGTCCATCCCGTGATTTTAGCCATTATGTTCAAAAACCGCCGAAAATGGCCAAAATATTCAAAAGCATAATATATTCCGCTCTTTACTTGTAAATAATAATATATTTCTTTTTTTGTAAAAACGTTCTTGCCGGCCTAAAAATACGTTATACCCATTTAATTATTTCTACATTGATGTATTAAAAACCCTTTCTATAAAACAAAGGGATAATGTTAGAACAATTTTGTACACTGTACATTTAACGTTTTCTTTATTGTTCCAATTTTAAATTTAAAAACGGACTTATGATCTTCTCCGAAAAGGGCAGGTCAGGAGTACCCTTAACCGACGAAAATGTATGAAAAGAACTATGAATGTGGAAGAAGCGCAAAAGGTGTGTCAAGATCGTAGCATGTGGCGCTCAATAGTCTCTGCCTACCCCTATGGGATAAGGGCGTGAGTGTGTATGTATGTATGTATGTAAAAACGGACTTCAAAACCACTAAAAACCAAATAATATTTTAACTTTATATACGTATTTTAGGAGTAGGTGCCTAATTTAAATTGAACATTGTCGTTAATCGTATATTTGTTCGTGTATTTGCTTAGCTTAGCTGGCAATTTATTTTTTCCTTTCTAGAGATTTTGAAGTCTGTTTTATTTATTGTTAAAAAGTTTTTATTTATTGTTTTTTTTTGGTTAATTATGGAATGGTGTAAACAATACATCATAGATATAAGATTGCAGTATTCGCGGGACATCTGCTGTTAGTTATTGAAGAGTTCCATTGTTTATCTCAGAAAACCTTCATCAGATCTTAATAAATGATATTCTAAAATCTTTCCTGAAAACTATACAATTGAATATCGCATACCCAATCCAAATCAGATCAGTAATTTTTGAGAAAATCGCGGCCATACATACATACATACGGGTCAAATACAGAACCTCCTTTTTTGAAGTTGGTTCACAAATGAGTCGACTTCTCTATTCTTCATTCTCTTCAAATCTTTGACGAAGAAGCAAACAATTTTGAGACATTATGCTTCTTTTAAATATGAGAATACTGTTTTCAGTATAGAAAAAAAAGAAGCTCTATAAAAAGTACGGAAAATAATATATCTGCTTACAAAATGGCACAATATTATTATGTACCCATTGTAAATGCGCAATTGGCTGATAAACTGTTTTTTATCAACAATGTTGTTCCTATTAGTTTAATTATGTTTTTATCAAGTTTGACATGCAACAGTTATTTACACACACACTCACGCCTTTTATCTCCAGGGGTAGACAGAGGCGCAACTAGTGCACCGACTTTTCGCCGTGCGTATTCCGTCCCATCATTTAATAGGGGCGAGCCTATCGCCATATCTGGCACAAATTTCAGTCTCCGGGCTGATACTCCACACTTTGCCCGACCTGGGGATCGAACCTGAGACCTCAACTTTGCAGCCGTACCGTAATACAACTACACCACCAAGGCAGTCAGTTATTTAATGTGTGAAAATGTGCAATTTATCAATTTTTGAGGAACTAGTTGTCATGTAGAGTACAAGTGTAGAGTCGTCGAATCCTACTAATATTATAAACGCGAAAGTTTGTAAGTATAGATGTATGGATGTTTGTTAATCTTCCACGCAAAAACTACTGAACGGATTTCGATAAAATTTGGCACACGGGTAGATCATGCCCTGAATTAACATATAAGCTACTTTGTATCCCGGGAAAATATAAAGCGGGACTTTTATCCCGGAAAAACTCATTCACGCGGGCGGAGCCGCGGGAAAAAGCTCGTATTCATTAAAAGGATGAAAAATAACATTTGATTTGTTGATAATGTATCGCTGTGTATCTCGATGCTCCAAAACATAAAAATAAACAAATTAAATGGTGTGAAATTATATAATGTTCCCAAGAATAGTACCTAAGTACTTACATTCCCTGGTTGTGTGAAAATCGTCAAAAATAATAAAAGCGGTATAAAACATACATAATTATGGGCTCCAAAATCATTTAGAAATGTTTCGTTACGTAATTTATAGAAATAAATATGTTTTGAAGATAATATTCAATACAAAAAAATCTGTAACGTCATCTGTATCCGTCAACGCCCGCTTATATATAGCTATAAGCTAATTTCCTTATATAAATGGACACCGGTGTCCACCGCGGGCGTCCAAGGATTACGGGAACATAACCTCCTAATTTTGCTTAAATAACTAGCTCCCATCTAAAAAAAGCATATTCTGGACACGCTGGGTATCAATAACATTCGGCCGGAACACATATTTTATCATTTTTGTCATATTAAAAGAATATATAAACAAATTATTGTGCTAGTTCTAGTTTCTATTTTTATCCACCTGTGGCTCTTGTGTCGATTTTGTGCTGCCCCTATAGTTCGTGCACGCTCCCTATAGGCGAGAGCTTATGTAGGGTTTTTATAGCATAGATAATAATAATATGGATCTATCGACAAACACATTTAATTAAACCGTTATTATCTTAGTACGGGGATCTATAGCCGATAAGAATTTGTTTACTTTAGAATTTAGTTAGGTCGGTAGATTTGTTATTTGTCTAATCGCCTACCTACGCTGTTTTCACTTCACAATGTCAACTTTTTGTACCAGACCCTTTACGCAACACAATAGGGAATAATTATGTACATAAATTTATATGAACACAGAAAATAATACGTAAACGAAATTCTTCTGTGGAATCAGCATCAAAATTTATTGAAAAAAAAAACTTGATAGGTGTCAAGGGACACCCGGATGGAACAAAGTTCCTTTCGATTAATTAGTGAAGGAATTGTAATAAAAATTTATTTATATAACAGAGTGTGTATATGTATAAATATACAAATATTTTCCTATTTCCGTTCCAATACATAAGTTTCTAGAGAAAAAAACAAATAAATACGTGTGGCACTCGGAGACTACCGCGGTAAAGCTATTGCATAGCATTTTTATCACAAATTTTGATTGACTAAACACAAATTCGATCTTACGCTCACCACATAAAGTAGATTTTTAAACGCGAGCAAAGCACGTTTAGTCTTGTTATTGATAAATGACAGTAACCAAAGTAGAATAAATCAACAAAATTTTAAAAAAGAATGTTACGTTCGATTCTTTTGTACTCGTGCCGTGCCAACGCTGGGGAAATAGCTTCTACGCAATGTATTTAAGGTTCATTTTAGATTAGTAAGAAATGGTTTTAATGACTTTAATAAATAAAATAAATACAAATATACTCGTTTCAAGAATTATAGCTTCTACGCATTGTATTTAAGGTTCATATTAGTAAGATAATAGAAAAAAGTGTCGTGACAACTTTCCGTCCAGCCCCCTTTCACAACGCGCAATAAGGAACTTCGTTCCAAAACTAGCGGACCCGGCAGACGTTGTCTTGCCCTAAAAAGGAAATAAAATCCCAGAACCCGAGTACAGCGCCACCTACCGGATCTAATTGTTAATCTAAACCATTTTCGAATCCACGTGAAGACACACAAAAAATGTTGTCCTGTCCTAAAAAGAAAATAAAATCCTAGAACCCGAGTACAGCGCCACCTACCAGATCAATTGTTCAAATCGGTCCAGCCGTTCACGCGTGATGCCGTGACCAAGGAAAATAGGGATTCATTTTTATATATATATAGATTAAGCAGTTATTCATATTTCAAATATTGTCGTGAGCGAAAGTGGGGGGCGTAGTGGGGATATCGCGCTGTCTCCTTCACATGCACGCAGCTTTAGGGTCGGTGACACTCGGTGACGTCACAGTTTGATTACATTTATTTGACAATTACTCCTTCTACCAAATTTCAAAGCTTTATAACTTACTTATTATTGCGCCAATTTTGAATATTTTATTTCCGTTACATTTTGAATGGCAACATTTTCCATAAAAGTATTAGAAAAAGTTATCCACTACCTTATCTATACTAATATTATAAAGCTGAAGAGTTTGTTTGTTTGTTTGAACGCGCTAATATCAGGAAGTACTGGACCGATTTTGAAAATTCTTTCACTAATAGGAAGCTACATTACTCCTGAGTGCTTTCGTACTTTTTATCCCGGAAAACTTTTCCACGCGGGCGGCGCCGCGCGCAATAGTTAGTTACTATATAATTAGTTAAGTAATTGACTGTTAGCTTAACATTACAATCGCAATTACGTTTGCGGGCGCCTTACCTACATTTAAAGCTACAAACAGAAAACAGCACGATTATACGAATTACGTGATATTGAATACCCTTGAAAACAGTATTACTCTGCATCACTAATAAGTATGTAAGTCTTTATCGTTAGGTAGATAAAACTCTGTTCACATAACACGTTATGTGAACAGAAAATACATCATATAGCCTAGTTGGGAATGGAACGGTCTGCCGATGCAATGTCCAGCGGTTCAAAACCCAACACACACCTCTGACTTTTCGAAGATACGTGTGTATTGTTTATGAATTATCGACGGTGAAGGAAAACATCGTGAGGAAACCTACATACCTGAGAATTCTCCATAAGTATCTCGAGGGTGTGTGAAGTCTGCCAACGCGCACTAGGCCAGCGTGGTGGACTAAGGCCTAAACCCTCTCAATAGTAGAGGAGGCCCGTGCTCAGCAGTGGGCAGTATATAATACAGGGCTAATTGCATTGCATAACACGTTATGTATGTAATTGGTGAATGCTGAGTGTACCTGTTATTAGCATATACAAGGTCATTTTGACATTGCGTTAATAAATGAAATCACATACTTATCTCGCTGAAAATAACGCTTTCCATTAAGTTATTTGAACCATAGACGTAAAATAAAAAAGTGTAAGTTTCGAACAAAATAAATATCAATAAAAAGGAACTTTAAGTTTACACGCCCTAATGCCACTACTACCGCTCTAAGATAATTCGTCGCAGCGGCGACATTGTACTTTCATTCAGAAATACACTTCCACACACACCATGTTCGCACTAAACTACGAAATGATCAAAATAATTGAAAACTACAACCGGGATTTTTGGCAATAATATTCTTTATTCATGGATGATTTTTGACAGGATGTTAGAAGAGGTAAAGACGAATATGTGGTTTCATTTAGTAATGCAATGTAAAAATTACCCTGTATATCAGCCACATTAACCTTTAGCAGTGTTTGTGTATAACTGTATCAATATGTATGCTGTTGGTATACCATAAATAAATTTTAAAAAAATAACAGACGCAAACCGCCCGGCTCAATCCACGAAAGATCATGAATTGAGATGCTTTAGGGAATTGTAGAGAAAAACACTGTTATGTTCTGAGAATGAATAAATAACATTATTGATGTTATTCTATTGTATGTTACGCGTTCACAATTCATATTTTCATAACAGCGAAGGTTTAGTATTGGGAATGAATAAATAAGACAATATTCAATATGTTAGGCGTTCACAATTCGTATTTCCATAACAGCGAAGTTTTAGTATACAAACATTTGAATGTTCCGGATCGTAGGACCGTTTTGACTTTTTTGTATTTAAGGGAGAATAGTATACTGCTCATGTAAGCGACCCTATGATTACAATACCAGACTCCAGACAGATACTGAAAACCCAATATCACTACTCAACTCAGGATTCGAAGCGACACGTTAGTCGCGCAACGCCACCGAAGCAATAATTGGGTAATTAAGACGGAACATCAATAAATTAGAAGTAAACACTATAGGAATAATATTTACGTTGGCTGAGTGGATAGATATATGAGGGCTGTGTTTACGAACAGACGTGTTTATTTCAACTGTTAATAGATACGGGACATACACACACTCACGCAGCTAGTGCACCCACTTTTCACCGTGTGTTTTTCGTGGCATGATGTAGGGGACGAGAGATACAGGACATATTACATACATTTCTCTATTTAAAAAAACGGATTGCACTCCAGGAGTGCCGGCAGAAGTGAAAACTTGAACATTAACGTTGTGCATTTTTGAATATTTTGGAATGGTTAGGGAATAATTTCGCACGAATTGCTTTATTTATCAGTATAAAAGTACTAGCATTTATGTGGTTAAATACAATATTTATTTATTGCGCTATCGTTCACAAAAATGTCAATTTCACTATTTCTTCGTCACTTTAAAAAAAAAACGATTTCCGTTGCCCAAAACAAAACTGAATGAGCGGCTGTTATTGCGACATCGCTACTTCATTAACCGATACACAATACATTGCTTATAAATCAAAATTTGAAAAAAGAATGTTACGCTCTTTTGTACTCGTGCGTTTAAGAATTATAGCTTCTACGCATTGTATTTAAGGTTGATATTAGTAAGGGATGGTTTTAATGAAGTAAAAAAACAAAAAATTCTCGTTTAAGAATTATAGCTTCTACGCATTGTACTTAAGGTTCATATTAGTAAGGGTGGTTTTAATAAAGTAAATAAAAATGTACTCGTTTAAGAATTATAGCTTCTACGCATTGTATTTAAGGGTCATATTAATAAGGGATGGTAAAAACTCGTACGCATTTTCGATCAGGGTCACGTGATCCTGACGCGAGTTTAACATTTTATACCCATCCCAAAAAGTGCTCAACGCCGCTAAAGAAGTTTTCACTTCAAAAATAACGCCTCATTAAGACGTATCAATTATTGCTAGCAATAATGGTACGCAATTCTTGAATACCATCTGTGTGCTTGGAATGTCTCCAAAAAACACAACTCGTAATAATTTTGTTGTTTGTGATTGATTGAGAGACCAATACGCCAGTCACGTGTTAGTCTCTCAATCAAACCCTTTAAAACGAAACGGAGTCTTGTCGTGTTTTTTTGCCACTTTCTAAGCACACTGAACATGCGCAATGGCAACGCAATTCGCCTGTGTATATTCAAATGGCGATTATTCCTAGCAATACTAGGGTAGTTAACTACTTTTTAAAAATACATTTATTAAAAATGTATGCCATCCAAAATCTAACGAAAAAAGAATAATCAAAATCGGAGCAATAATAAGTAAGCTATAAAGCTTTGAAGTTCGGTGGAAGGGGAAGTTGTCAAGTAAGAGTAATGTCAGACTGTGACGCCATTCAGTGTCACCGGCCATAACGCTGCGTGCGTGCGAACGAGATAGTGCGATATCCCCGCCGCGTCCCCACTTTTGCTCAAAACAATATTTCAAATATGATTTATTTTTTATATTTATTGATATTTATTTTTCAACCAATTTTGATGCTGATTTCACAGAAGAATGTATTTTTCGTATTATTCTCTGTTACATATAAAATAATGTATAAAATCAAACATAGGAAACAACCTATTGCTCCGTCTAAATGACACAAACGAAATATTTTTTATAGATTTAAATGTGTAAGCACTATACTAATATTATAAAGAGGAAAGATTTTATTGTTTGTTTGTAATGGATAAACTCAAAAACTACTGGTCCGATTTTGAAAATACTTTCACTAATAGGAAGCTACATAACTTCCGAGTGCTATAGGCTACTTTTTATTCCGGGAAAATATTTTTATCCCGGAAAAACTTTTTCACGCGGGCGGAGTCGCGAGTAGAAGTCTAGTTAAAAATAAGAAGAAAAACAATAATGACGGAATGTTGACAGTGTCTTCAATTTATTACTAAACTGATAATTTCAGTTAAAGAAACTCTGCGCGTAGCCTATACCTATGCTTTATAATTCAAACTCTAAAATCTCATTTTAACGAAGCAATTTTTGCTAGCAATAATCGTATGCAATTATCGACATAAACGTAGTCCTCTGATACATTCAACATTCACAATTGCGAGGCAATTCTCGCCCGCGTTACCAGGCAATACTCGCCTGGCAAAAAAATTGTCTACGATTATTTTGAGTAATCTTACTCTTTACTATCGTACTTCTTACTATCTTAAGTTACTCTTACGAATATTATAATTAATTAATGCGAAAGTTTGTGAAAATGTTTGGGTAATAAACGCAGAAACAACTGAACAGATTTTGATTAAATTTGGCACACGGGTAGATCATGTCCTGGATTAACACATAGACTTTTTATCCCGGTAACGTGCTCCCATGGGAAATAATGGCATTTATTGTGTGATTTTTTTAAATAGATGGCACTGGCGTCGTTGTGTTTTAGAGACTTTTGTAGCGGAAAAGGCTTTTCACTGGCGAAGCCGCGAGCAACGCCTAGTATTATATTAAGCTAGTATTGCTCGCGGCTCCGCACGCGTGAAAATGTTTTCCCAGAATAAAAATATTTTCCTGAGATAAAAAGTAGCCTATAGCACTCAGGAGTAATGTAGTTTCCTATTAGTGAAAGAATTTTCAAAACCGGTTCAGTAGTTCCTGAGATTAGCGCGTTCAACCAACTAAACAAACAAACTCTTTAGCTTTATAATATTAGTAAGTAAAGATACGCCAGCGTCTGAGTACGATTCAGTATCCTGAAGATTATTGCTCTCTCAATGAGGCTTTAGGTGCCAGTTAATTAATTCGTGTAAAAAGTTGTTCACTTATGAAGTATTCATTTAAGAACAGTAGGCGTAGTTTATTATCGTATTCGAATTCCATGGAATTATTTTTATTAACCATTAGTGACTCATTCGAGTTGTGGGCGATCTGTTTGTTTTTATCCCGCCTTTGTAATGGCAACAACGACTAATGTATAGCGGGTGGGTTCCTTGGAAAATTCACCAGGGTTTCCAATACTTACTTTATTGCAATTGAATGACGAGACAAGTATGGCGCTCGCGGTACGACCGCCCATAAACAGTAGCAATGGTATACAGTCTGCTTTAAATGGGGTAAATAAGTAAATATTTAACGTAGGTTAACGGAGTACTAACTATACATATTATGTATTGTTAATAATTTCTCGATGTAAGAGAGCTGTAATTGTTCATTGTCGAGAAAATAAAGATATCTTTAAACCGAAAAAAAATACGATGCAAATGTTTCGTTTCCAGGTCCGTTTCGTTTTATCGGGGTTAGTTGAGAGACAAACACGTGACCGACGTATTGGTTTCTCGATCAATCCATCCGTCCATACCAACCCTGTATTATATACTACCCACTGCTGAGCACGGGCCTCCTCTACAACTGAGAGGGTATAGGCCTTAGTCCACCACGTTGGCCTAGTGCGGGTTGGCAGACTTCACATACCTTCGAAATTCCTATAGAGAGCTTCTCAGGTATGCAGGTTTTCTTACGATGTTTTCCTTCACCGTTAAAGCGAGCGATAATTTACAAAGAATACACACATAACTTTTTTAGAAAAGTCAGAGGTGCGTGCGATTGGGTTTTGAACCTGCGGACATTCTTCTCGGCAGTCGTTTCCACTCCCCACTAGGCTACCTTTTTTTTAAAAAAAAATCAAGTTGATGATTTTTTTTGAGATACGGCTTTTGAGTTTAGCACGGCAGCGCATGTACCACCGCAAATTCTACCGCCAAAAATCAATTCTCTTGTATTAGGTACGTACGTACCATTATTTATATTATGGACAAAGAAATTGTGTGCACTGACATGGAAAAATGCTTACTTTGTTCAATAAATGAAAAAACAAACGCAAATCAATCAGAATTCGATAAACAAATCAGTTGTTGTTTTGAATTCAAATTTGGAATCAGTGACTCAAGAGTCATGACTGAAGTATTTTGCACTTTATCAGAGGACATGTCCAAAAACAGGCTTTAAATTCTAACCAAGATCCTTATCTATATTTGGATAGTACTATCAAAAACTAGGCCTTTGCTATAAATAGTATAATTTTAAAGTACTCCGATTTCGAGTTTTATGTAATTTTATTTTGCTTAAAAACTACACTAATATGTAGGTTTTTAAAAAAGTTAGGTTTAATTTTACTGGTGGTAGGTCTCTCATATGTGAGAGTCCGTCTGGGTGGGTACCACCGCAATGTCTATTTCTACCGCCAAGCAGCAGTGTGCATGCACTGTTGTGTTTCGGTTTGAAGGACATTGTAGCCAGTGTAACTACAGGACGTAGTGAGACTTAACATCTTATGTCTCAGGATGACGAGCGCAGTGGAATGCCACACAGTACTTTGTATGTCAAGGTGCTGGATGGTGTTTCTACTGTTTATGGGTGGTCGTATCGCTTACCATCAGGCGAACGGCATGCTTGTCTCGTCATTCAATGCAATAAAAAAAAATAAAAAAAATGGAGGGGCCTAAAAATATTTTTAATGGATCCAAGATCCATAATTTCCCCCTTTAATATCCATAAAGTTTGGGCCTGGTTAGATTTTGAGGCCCAGCACCCACACAAAAAGCGGACATCTCCTCAAAACACATACGGCAAAACGATGAGGAAATATTTGACGGCGTTGACAGGCAATACTTGCCACGCCTAAGAAATAATTTTATATGTGTCTTGATTCTGAATCTGCCTAAGTATATTTATACTAGGTTATGGTCACGGCTTTGCCCGAGTGAGAAGCCTTTCCCTCTACAAAAGTTCCTAGAACACTATAGGGATTCATAGAGCGATCTGTACGACGCCAGCGCTAATATAAAATTTGATATTTTTTTCCCATAAGAGCAAATTACCGGGAATATTTTTTTTTTAGTTTATTTGGGTGGCTCACAAGGAACTATAACAATAAACAAAAATAAGAACTAAATACAATAAGCCAATCACGAGCCACCACAGATAGAATAAAATATATCTATACTAATATTATAAAGCTGAAGAGTTTGTTTGTTTGTTTGTTTGTTTGAACACGCTAATCTTAGGAACTACTGGACCGATTTTGAAAATTCTTTCACTAATAGGAAGCTACATTACTCCTGAGTGCTACTTTTTTACCCGGAAAAACTTTTCCACGCGGGCGGAGCCGCGCGCAATGCTAGTAGATTATAAAGTAGTCCATGTGTTTATTCAATACATGATCTACCCGTGTGCCAAATTTCATCCAAATCCGTTCAGCTGTTTAAAAAGAAAAATTGATATGTGTTTTCTCTTTTTATTGTGTTTTCAGTAAGAGAGTGTCCGACCACAGTCGTTTATCCTTAGGTTTTCATAGTGTTGCCTCCACGTTTATCCACAAGCTTCTCGGTCCTATCCAACCTGGTAATTTGACACACCACCCCGATTTACTCTAAGTGCTTTTCAAATAAAAATAACTGAGTCATCACCTAGCACTAAGAATATAGATAACCCATAACGCGTTTATCGTAAACATTCCGTCCAAATCCAATGCATAAATCATTTTTTATGATGATGGCGTTTGGTTTAAATAATGTAATATTTTGTATCAAGTAATAATGTAGTCAGGAACACGCTGAATGCGGGCCGCTTTTGACAGATGCGTCTGGAAATCTTTAGGAGAAGCCTATGTTCAGCAGTGGACGTCATGTGGCTGATGCTGATGATGATGATGATGATGAATAATGTAGTCCTGGATTCCACAGAAAGGCCTCAACTGGGGTAGAACCACCAGAAAACGAGGCGTTGTAGCTACTTATTGCTAGTGGTACGATATATTTCATATCCGCCCGGATAGCGACCACTGTATATAAGGTGATAGAACCGGCCATAGTGTCCCACGTAAGTGCCGCGTTCCGGGATCAACCTGTGTAGCCGGTTCAAACAGGCCAGTATAATTGTCTCGACTCACGATGGGTAATCATCGGTCGTTAGTTGACACTGTATTTGGACCGCTCTCCGCATACCATCAGATGCAGTGGGGTCACTGCCGAGCCCGTATAAAATAAAAAACTGCCCAAGTGCGAGTTGGTGCGCTTGCCGAGGGTTCCAACAAACTTGTTGGTAAAGTATCTAAGTATGTAAGTTCAAAAGTTGGGCAAAATTAATTAATATAATGATCAAATAAAAAAAAAAACGCTTTTTTGCTATTAAAGTACATACTTAGAGTTTTCAGATTTTTTTTCTTTACATGTGCTATAAGACCTTGCTTCATGCCAAATTTCATGATTTTTCTTTCTTTCTTTCTTTCCTATAAGGGTCGATTCCCTTGCTAAATCGCAAAATAAGCGTTTTTTTATGGCATTGAATGACGAGACGAGCATGCCGTTCGCCTGATGGTAAGCGATACGAGCACCATAAACAGTAGCAACACCATCCAGCACCTTGAGTTACAAAGTACTGTGGCATTCCACTGCGCTCGTCATCCTGAGACATAAGATGTTATGTCTCATTATGTCCAGTAGTTACACTGGCCACAATGTCCTTCAAACAGAAACACAACAGTGCATGCACACTGCTGCTTGGCGGTAGAAATAGACATTGCGGTGATACCCAGCCAGACGGACTCTTACATATGAAACCCCTACCACCAGTAATATGCGACATAAACGGCCATATCTTTTGATCGCGTTGACTTACAAGTTTGATTTTTTCACGGCTGAAAGAGACCGTAGCCCTAAGTATCTTTACTAATATTATAAAGCTGAAGAGTTTGTTTGTTTGACCGCGCTAATCTCAGGAACTACTGGACCGATTTTGAAAATTCTTTCACTAATTGGAAGCTACATTACCTACTCCTGAGTGCTATAGGCTACTTTTTATCCCGGAAAAACTTTTCCACGCGGGCGGAGCCGCGCGCAATTTGATATAAATTTCAACTTGAAATCTCTACGCATTCCTGAGAAAAAGGGTCTGGACACACAGACAGACAGACGGACAAAAAGGATTCTATAAGGGTTCCTTTTTTATCCTTCTGAGGTACGGAACCTTAAAAAGATTATAGTTATTGTTTATGGGCGGTCATCAGACCAGCGACTTGCTCATCCCATCATTCAATTGCATAACAATGTTTGTTTAAATCAATAGAGATTTTGACGTAAAATAAATCAAATTAGTTTCATTAAGAAACATTAATCTGGTTTCCAAAAAGTTTGCTCGTTAAACTGATCGCGGTGATTCCAATTACGTCGAGTTTCCTTTAATTTTAAACCAAATTGAGCGATAAGTTCCTACGCCAATGTGAATTTCTGAGGCTTTGATTCAAGTAATCTGTTTTTAAACACAGAAACTGCTGAACGGATTTGAATGTCGATAAAGTTGTCCTGATAAAGTCACGCGGCATAATATCCGTATTCTTGCAATTTCGGACGTTCTAACTATGTTCAACAACAGACTTCGTGTGGCTGCTGATGATGATTTATTTATTTATTTTATTTACAATATTATCATTACAGGAATTACCCAATGCGATATATATTGTCATACAATTCAAATAAATCATTTACATTAGCTTTCATAGAGAATTAACTCTAATGTATCGATCTTAGTTAGCATTTCCAAAGTCACCTTTTTGAATTCTATTGATAATTTCTAATCTAAGGACAACTTTGATGGCCGTATCGTATCGTAAGGAAAATATCGCGAGGAAACCTGCGTATCTGAGAAGTTCTCTATAAGAATTTCGAAGGTATGTGAAGTCTGCCAACCCGTACTAGGCCAGCGTGGTGAACTAAGGCCTAAACCCTGTCAGTTATAGAGGAGGCCCGTGCTCAGCAGTGGGCAGTATATAATACAGGGCTGGTATGGTGGTGGTATGGTATAGGTATGAGTAAAAACATCCCCTATTTACCTATGTAGCTAACAAAGCTGTCCTTCAATTTAAACGCCGGTAATAGCAAAAAGACGGATTCACCCCCGTAGACGGTATAGGGCCAAATGACCTTACTGGAAAATTACACAGGACATTTTTTTACTCCAATTGAATCACGAAACAAGTCACTCGCCTGATGGTAAACGATACGTCCGCCCATCAACAGTAGCAACACCATAAAGAACTTTTAATTACAAAGTACATCGTGGCACTCCACAGCACTCGTCACCCTGATACATAAGATGGATGAGACATGGTGATTTAATTCCTGGAAACTCGATCTTTCCATCGATCAATTATCGACTGCCTGGGTGGCGTAGTTGTATTATGTTGTACGATTGCAGTGCTGAGGTCTTGGGTTCGATTCCCGGGTCGGGTAAACTGTTAATGGATTTAGCTACTCAGTATAAGCCCGGAGTCTAGAATTGTGCCGGCAAATGGCAATAGGCCCGCCCCCTATTACATGGGACCTAACATAGCTGGTGAAATGTGGGTGTGATACACTTCTGCCTACCTTTGAGAAGGGAAAGGCGTGATGCTATGTATATATGTATGTATTCCTGGAAACGTCTGCGGGCGAATACGCGAACAAAGCCAAGTTAGAATATCAAATGTACAATTGAAAAGGAAACAATGTCGTTTGTATTTATAGTAATTTTATTCGATCAACAAAACACTGAGAAGGGGCTAGTTAACTTGTAAACAACCATTAATCTTACCTCAAAACAAAGAAAGTTCAAAATAATCCACCAAGGACGTATTGACTTATTGAGAATGCTTAAATTAGAAATCTCACAAATTATGGATGATGTGGTAATTGACTTGTAATGTCTGCCGTACCTTAGTACGGCAGACATTACTTATTACTTATTACATTATTAGTAGCACTTATGCTAGGGTGTGATTTCAGCGTTGTGATATTGAGGTTTTGAGCATTAGCCTGAGATGGGAAGCGCGCCGGGTATATTTTTTTTTATTGCATTGAATGACGAGACGAGCAAGCTGTTTGCCTGATGGTAAGCGATACGACCACTCATAAACAGTAGCACCACCGTCCAGCACCTTGAGTTACAAAGTACTATGTGGCATTCTACTGCGCTCGTCATCCTGAGACATAAGATGTTAAGTCTCATTATGTCCAGTAGTTACACTGGCTACAATGTCCTTCAAACCGAAACACAACAGTGCATGCACACTGCTGCTTGGCGGTATATAGCAATGGACTCATCCTTATACGGAACCTACTACAATATAAGTATTGTGAACATTGATATTATAGTTAGCATTTTGCGTACCATCTTCGGGTTAAATATGGTTGTTCTAAATAATCTCATGTACGATCGTCTGTTTTACCCTATATTTTCAAAATAAATAAATCAATGTATTATTATTAAGTCTGGAGTATTTTGTGCTGACCCCATAGAATCTGGGTAGGTAGCGTGATGGCAAGTACAAAATAATTATAAAATGGTCCATCGCGTGATCACAAGCAGACAAAATAAAATTCCAGTTCAATAAATCAAAGCAACAGTACCAGGTTAGCATAAAACGTAAGGTCATGAGGCTAGTAATTAAAAGATCCGATGGCGGACAATTGACTTTTACGATACAAAATTTATTACTTTTTATTTAGGTTAATTAGATTTTTAAAAATACTTTTTATAGCGTATTGGGGTCTGTACTTACGACATAAAGGTATTTTACTTAGATATCAGACCCTTGAGTATGCACCTGTGATTTTTCAAACTGAAGTTTTTTTTAATGGCATTGAATTGTGTGTCGTAACTGCCTCAAAATATTATAAATTCCAAAGTAGTTTTTAATGTTTCTCAGACGTAAACGTAAAACCGCTAAAAGGATTTGGATTAAATTTGGGACAGTATAAATGCTGGCTTTACGTAATCGTGGCTTTTGGAGACTTTGCAGCCTTCATGGTTACGGGACAGACGGTATTAGTCATCCAAAAAATTAAAGTTTTATTTCAATATCAAATTTATTTATTTGCACTTCATTCAAAAACATGTAAAGGCGGACTTAATGCCGAAGGCACCGGTCAACCTAGAACGGTGCAGAGAAAAAAACATAGCAGGTGCACGAGACTAATTTATACACGCACACACACACACACTAACGCCTTTTATCCCCGAAGGGGTAGGCAGAAGCGCAACTAGTGCATCCACTTTTTGCCATGCATATTCCGTCCCATGATGTGATAGGGGGCGAACCTATCGCCATATCGGGCACAAATTCCAGACTCCGGGCTAATACTGAATTTAAAACCCAATATCACTTTACCGCCCCGGGAATCGAACCCGAGACCTCAGCATTGCACTCATACCTTAATACAACTACGCCACCGAGTCAGTATATATACTACTCAACACTAATTTATATTTGTAGAATTATACGTCAAAACCAACCAGTGCCCTTCTATATTTCCCCCACCACATTTCTGAACGCAAATACGAACATTCGAAATCATTCTATAATAAAGATCAGTAAACAGCAATAAAAATATCACCGCGCTAAAACTGGTCAGTTTAAAAATATTTAAAATAATTTTTCCGTATATTGAAAGCTGGGTAATACAAATACTACTGTACTGATAATGCAATCAGCCCTGTATTATATACTGCCCACTGCTGAGCACGGGCTTCCTCCACTACTGAGAGGGGTTAGGCCTTAATCCACCACCCTGGCCTAGTGCGGGTTGGCAAATTCTTATAGAGAATTCTAAGGTATGTAGGTTTCCTCACGATGTTTTCCTTCACCGTTAAAGTGAACGATAATTGATAAACAATACATACGTAACTTCGAAAAGTCAGAGGTAAGTGCCTTAGGTTTTGAACCTCCGGACATTGCCTCGGCAGAACTTTCCATTCCCAACTAGGCTATCGTCCACGTTAATGTTCAAGTTTTCACTTTTTTTATACGTTCATGGCATATTGAACCCACTGCACTTGATGATAGGCGGAGAGCGTCCAGATAGAGTGGTGACTGACGAGCGATGATTATTCCTCGTCAGTCGAGACAATTATGCCAGCCTGTGTGAACCGGATATACACAGGCTGATCCCAAAACGCGACTCACGTGGGCCGCTTTGGCGAGTATATCCTAGCACCAGCTTATCCGTGATGGCCAATCTATACTAATATTATAAAGCTGAAGAGTTTGTTTGTTTGTTTGAACGCGCTAATCTCAAGAACTACTGGACCGATTTTGAAAATTCTTTCACTAATAGGAAGCTACATTACTCCTGAGTGCTATAGGCTACTTTTTATCCCGGAATACTTTTCCACGCGGGCCGAGCCGCGCGCAATGCTAGTCTGTAATAATAATGCAAGATACGGAGAATATTCCTTTTCTAGCCGATTTTTGCACGACGGCCAATCTCAACAGAGATCAGCCAGGTACGCATAACGCAGGGGATGTTATAGTTCACAAGTGTGTGCGTAATACACAGGTGAACTCGCTATTCCTTCACTCTCTTAGTCCGGTGAGATGGCAATCCGACATGACCGGAGAGAGATCAGGCGCAGTAACAACGGCTTTACATGCTTTCCGAGGCACGGGGAATCACACCGCCAACTTTCTGACACCAAGCTGCGACTGATTAATTTTAAGATGGAAAAACCCAGTCACAATTTTTTGACCCGACCCGGGATTCGCCCCCAGGACCTCAGCACGCAAATCCTACTCGTAACGCGTTCGCATTACAACTACGCCACGAGTATTTTATTTGGAGTATAGAAGACACTTACACTAATAAAATCACTGATGACATCATATGATCCACCCACTTAACCCCAAGTGGCAGCTGGCAGGCTTTAAATTATTCGCCCTCATAATGGAGACACGATATTGGCAATAACAAACATACTTTATAGGTAGAATCAGCCACATAAATTGATGAACTAATTCAAAATTCAAATCGACTATACGCGTTAAGTTTCATTCTAACTTTTTCTTTGGCTGAAGTAGTCAATTTTATTTTATTATTACGAAGGGAAAAAATTGGTAAGAACGCAAAAATGTATAGACGATTTGAAGTTTTGAATTTCAGTTTTGAAGTTCAGCTATGTGGCTGACTGTACATATCATCAATTTAACAAATTATTTAAATAAAATAGAAATTATAGTCGGTCGTTTCAGAGTTATACGGTTCATCCTGCTTTCAACGAATGATTTTTATGAGTCGTAAAATGCGTATTATTTTAACGCAATGACGGCTTACGCAGCTTTGAATTACGATGACAAATCTTTATGATACTAGAATATTTCTACATAAATCATAAAATACAGAGTTTAGGCGCACATCAAACTGTTGCTATGACGCAAGGTATCGCTCTCCTGTTAAAAATCTAGTGCCCCATACCGTGCACTGTTGTGTTTCGGTTTGATGGACATTGTAGCCAGTGTAACTACCGGACATAATGAGACTTAAAATCTTATGTCTCAGGATGACGAGCGCAGTGGGATGCCACACAGTATTTTGTAAATCAAGGTGCTGGATGGTGTTGCTACTGTTTATGGGTGATTGTATCGCTTACCATCAGGTCAACGGCATGCTTGTATCGTCATTCAATAAAAAAATACGTGTGGCACTCGGAGACTGCCGCGGTAAAGCTATTGCATAGCATTTTTATCACAAATTTTGATTGACTAAATATAAATTCGATCTTACGCTTACCACATAAAGTAGATTTATAAACGCGAGCAACGCACGTTTAGTCGTGTTATTGATAAATGCAATGGTCATCACAACCAAAGTAGAATAAATCAAAAATTGAAAAAAAATGTTACGTTCGATTCTTTTGTACTCGTCCCGTGCCAACGCTGGGGAAATAGCCTCTACGTAATGTATTTAAGGTTCATATTAAATTAGTAAGAAATGGGATTAATGACTTTAATAAATAAAATAAATAAAAATATACTCGTTTCAAGAATTATAGCTTCTACGCATTGTATTTAAGGTTCATATTAGTAAGATAAAAAAGATGTCAGGTTATTTTCGTTACGGAATTTCTGGATTCGGTCTCCACGCTCAAGGCCCGCGATAGAAGCTATGCAATAGCTTAACAAAACTATATTTTAATAATGTTTTTTAGGATCAGCCGTTATATGTTATGTGGTGCGAACTGACATAAGTGTGTATTTAGAGTCTGTTTTACAACTTCTGAGTAAATGTTATTTGTCACATAAATTATTAGCCGAATCTATGCTCCCAAATAAATGGTAATAAAATGAGTACTATCTACATTAGCTTATCACTGGTGGTAGGTCTCTCATATGTAAGAGTTCGTCTGGGTGGGTACCACCGCAATGTCTATTTCTACCGCCAAGCAGCAGTGTGCATGCAATGTTGTGTTTCGGTTTGAAGGACATTATAGCCAGTGTAACTTACTGGACATAATGAGACTTAACATCTTATGTCTCAGGATGACGAGCGCAGTGTAATGCCACACAGTACTTTGTAACTCAAGGTGCTGTATGGTGTTGCTACTGTTTATGGGCAATACTTTTTAAAATAGTTTTTTATTAAAAAGCGAACACGATAACTGTCCAATGCATTTTTTTATCTGTAGAACAGGCCCTTATAGTGTTCTGAAATAAGATGGTTCCGTTCAACGGCATTGTTTTAAAAATATAAATTCAATTATTTTATACTACTCCTAAGGTGACATAACAGTAAACACAATCTACCTGACCTGAAGGTTATAAAACCTACGTAACTATGTCACGAAATCTTCAAACCGCTGATACTTAAAAGGCTTTCAGGTTTACTATTGTTTAATCCTGAAATATTGTGAACGTGGATTTGGGACAGTCGCGATAATAAAGTTTGAGAAAATACAGAGACTTTGTACTTTTTACGACCATCCCGCGCACTGACGAGTGTGAGATTGACCATAACCTTTTTTTTTATTTTTATTGCATTGAATGACGAGACGAGCATGCCGTCCGCCTGATGGTAAGCGATACGACCACCCATAAACAGTAGCAACACCATCCAGCACCTTGAGTTACAAAGTACTGTGTGGCATTCCACTGCGCTCGTCATCCTGAGACATAAGATGTTAAGTCTCATTATGTCCAGTAGTTATACTGGCTACAATGTCCTTCAAACCGAAACACAACAGTGCATGAACACTGTTCCTTGGCGGTAGAAATAGACATTGCGGTGGTACCCACCCAGACGGCCTCTTACATAATGAGAGACCTACCACCAGTAAAACCTGTGCAGATAGGGAATAATATTATGTGGTACAAATATCTTAAACTAGTTTTTGCCCGCGGCTCCGCCCGCGTGAATGAGTTTTCCCGGGATAAAAGTCCCGCTTTATATTTTCCCGGGATAAAAAGTAGCCTATGTGTTAATCCAGGATATAATCTACCCGTGTGCCAAATTTCATAGAAATCCGTTCAGTAGTTTTTGCGTGAAAGAGTAACAAACATCCAGACATCCATACATCTATACATCCATACTTACAAACTTTCGCGTTTATAATATTAGTAGGATTCGGTCGAAATTCAACTACAGGACAACGGACAATCACTAGCACAAATAAATACAATTCATTTGACAGCTCGTTCCTGCCATTTCGTGATGTGTGTTCAGTGAGTCTGCGCTTCGTCTTACATTTTCTTGCGCAAATATTTCGCAATGGTTATATAAAAAATGTAAACTACACTGAACAGTTACCAAATCAATCACAGACGCGTTAAAAGTCAATTAATAATTTCCTTAGCCCATGTTAATAATTGTGCCGACATTGGAGTGACACGATGAGATGCCCTTTGAGCTGTCAAAAGTAAAATCGACAAGCATTCGAGAATAATGAGTATTGACTTTAATTTATTGGGTTTTCAATTAAATAATGTCGGACGCGACGGTCGGACAAGCAGATAGGTGTGAAGGAGACCGCAATTAGGTAGACATAGTGTAGGACGCTCTGCTGCACGATGTACCGACGACTTGACAAGGCGTGTAACGGATGGATGCAGACTCAAGACCGGGATGGTTGGCGCTCACTTGGGGAGACCTACGTTCAGCAGAGGACGGCGATAGACTGCTTTTTATGGCATTGAATACTGAGACGAGCATGCCGTTCGCCTGATGGTAAGCGATTGAATTAAATGAGTGTGAAAACCATAAGTTAGAAGCGGTAGAAACAAGCTGGAGACATCTTTGTCTACGGCATGAGTGGGTCAGCTAGATTTCGAGAGACCCAAACAAACCCTTCTCTTTCCTTTATTGGCTACTCTTTAACGTAAGCTCTAGCGAATCCAAGATACATTTGGTATTTTGGGTGTTCATGAACGATAGAGATAATTTATCATCCACTTGCCGGTATGCCAGCTATGCAATACAAGATTATCCCGCCCTCACACCCATCACTGCAACTCCTGTAAGCCAGAATCAGCAGTGTCACGCATTTTATGACACCAAGCGGCGAAGCTCGGCGAGTCTCAGGGAAAACTAATTAGTCTTAACTCTTAACTCGCAACTAAATTAATCAAATAGAAGGATAGGGAGGAGTTGGAAGTATGTGGAGGAGTGGCATACCAGGCTGGAGAACCCGTGTGCGGGCTTGAGGACTGTCGCGGCAGTGCGACCTGTCTTCTTAAGCTGGCTAGACAGGCGCCACGGTGCGCCGACATTCCGTCTTACACAGGTGCTGACGAGCCACGGGTGTTTCGGCTCGTTGCTGTGTCGGATCGGGAAGGAGGAGTCCGCCGTGTGCCATCATTGTGGCAACGGCCGCGACGCCACGGTCCAACACACTCTTGAGGAGTGCCCAGCCTGGGACCTACAACGCAGCGCTCTTAGAGCAGTCGTCGGAGGAGACCTCTCGCTGCCGGCCGTGGTGTCCGCCATGGTCGGCGGCTGGAGGTCATGGCGAGCGATGGCTTCCTTCTGTGAGTGCGTCATCTCGCGGAAGGAGAGCGATCCCGCCCGCAGCCAGAGACGAAGGAGGCGTCGGGTGGACAATACCAAAATATTATTAAATGTATTAATTAACGGAACAATAGATAACAAACAAGATTTATGTTTAGATAGATCTCGTTTCGGAATAATTTCTTATTTATTGTTATTGTTTGTTGACTGGCTTTTAAAAGCTGAAACAAGGAATGTAAATTAATATTTATTAAGAAATATAAGGCGATAGCCTATTTGTAAATGAGATACAAGACGAAGGTCCGCAGTTTTAAAATCAAAATAATATTAAATAGAGAAAGTATTTGTTTTTTGGGAGTTTTTCACTACATAGTATAAAACAAAGTCGCTTCCCGCCGTCTGTCCCTATGTATGCTTAGATCCTTAAAAATACGCAACAGAATTTGATGCGGTTTTTAAGCTATTGCATAGCTTCTATCGCGGGCCTTGAGCGTGGAGACCGAATCCAGAAATTCCGTAACGAAAATAACCTGACATCTTTTAAGCTATTGCATAGCTTCTATCGCGGGCCTTGAGCGTGGAGACCGAATCCAGAAATTCCGTAACGAAAATAACCTGACATCTTTTAAGCTATTGCATAGCTTCTATCGCGGGCCTTGAGCGTGGAGACCGAATCCAGAAATTCCGTAACGAAAATAACCTGACATCTTTTTTATCTTACTAATATGAACCTTAAATACAATGCGTAGAAGCTATAATTCTTGAAACGAGTATATTTTTATTTATTTTATTTATTAAAGTCATTAATCCCATTTCTTACTAATTTAATATGAACCTTAAATACATTGCGTAGAGGCTATTTCCCCAGCGTTGGCACGGGACGAGTACAAAAGAATCGAACGTAACATTTTTTTTCAAATTTTGATTTATTCTACTTTGGTTGTGATGACCATTGCATTTCTGACATTTATCAATAACAAGACTAAACGTGCGTTGCTCGCATTTAAAAATCTACTTTGTGTGGTAAGCGTAAGATCGAATTAGTGTTTAGTCAATCAAAATTTGTGATAAAAAATGCTATGCAATAGCTTTACCGCGGCAGTCTCCGAGTGCCACACGTATTTTTTTTTAATAGATACAATGATTCAAGGGGAAGGTTTATATGTATAATTGTATCCAGGGGAAATATAAAGCGGGACTTTTATCTCGGAAAAACTCATTCACGCGGGCGGAGCCGCGAGCAGAAGTCTATAATGAATAAACTTAAAAACGACAGCCTTTTTTAAAATTCTTGCACTATTAGGAAGCTCCTTTACCCCTAAGTGCTTTAGGACATTTCATTCCAGGAATGGGAGTCAACAGGACCTGGCTGTAACGGAAAGCTCATTATTATATAAAAAAACTGGTTTAATGTGTAGGTACGTACGTATTTGGGCTAACCCAATAAAAGGCATCGCCAGAGTTTTTTACCCGCCTTAAAAAAAGAGGTTCTGTATTCGACCCGTATGTATGTCCGCGGTTTCTCAAAAACTACTGAACCGATTTGGATGGGGTTTTCGTTATTCAAATTTATATTCTTCAGGGAAGATTTTAGTATATAATTTATGAGGATCTGATGAAAATTATCGGAGATAGACAATAGAACTCTTCAATAACTAACAGCAGATGACTCGCGAATGCTGCAATCGTATGTCTATGATGTATTGTTTACACCATTCCATAATTAACTAACAAAAAAGCAATAAATGAAAACTTTTTAACAAAAAATAATATATTCTGTCTTTTAGATAGAAAATAAAGAAACACTTCCCACAAGAACCTATCCCACATTAGACTGGGATAAGTTCAGATGAATAATTAGCCAAACTGAGGCCTAAGATGCGTTTCTACAAGCATTAATGCCATTACAATAGTAAATAATGTATGCAATCAGCCATGTATTATATACTGCCCACTGCTGAGCACGTGCCTCCTCTACTACTGAGAGGGTTTAGGCCTTAGTCCATCACGCTGGCCTAGTGCGGGTTGGCGGACTTCACATACCTTCCAAATTCAGACAACTTCTCAGGTATGTCAGGTTTCCTCACGATGTTTTTCTTCACCGTTAAAGCGAACGATAATTGATAATCAATACACACGTAACTACGAAAAGCCAGAGGTGTGTGCCTTGGGTTTGAACCTCCGGACATTGTCTCGGCAGACCGTTCCATTCCCAACTAGGCTATCGTCCACTTGCACAAATAATGTATGCGAATAACATATTTTATCGACACCTGACAAGTTTATCGCAAGGATACATCCAAAGAGAATTATAATACATATGGGATACGACGTTCCCATACATTTTTTCTATTCTATTGGCGTTGACGGTCGTAGAAAAGCAGTCTATGGCTTATGTTTGATTTATGTAAGTTCACTTGATCAACCATAGCTTCAATATTTGAATAATGTTTCAATTCCCAAAACACTTCATCAACGGCAAGGCCGAATATGACTCACATCTTAATGTTGTTTGATCGTTCAATGTTTTGCAAGCTCTATTGTTTAATTTATTAGGTCGTTTTTCGTTTGGTAGACATTATTTGTTTTTCTTTTGTTTATTGATGGGAAAGTTTTACGAATTTGGGTGTTTAGTTTATAACAGGCGTGAGTTATATGTCACCGCAGCGCTTACACTTCCAAGCGCCCTTAAGACTTACTACGGCGGAGCAATAATTGCTAGCAATAATCGACTAATAAATATCTGTCAAAAGGCTCTTATACGTCAACGAGTATTACCTCGCCATTCATGTTAAGACGGAGTTCAATAATTGCATGCGATTATTGCTAGCAATATCTGATCTATCTATATGAGAGTTTACATTGAACCAATTATATTTTTATCAGACTAAAGCCTCATTTACATGGAGCAATTGTCTTGCGCGTTCGATTCTTGAAATGACACAAATAAGTTGTCCTTTCTAATTATTCGTAATGGTGAGGCAATTCTTGCCCGCGTTGACTGGCAATACTCGCTTGGGACAAACAATAATCGTATAGGAGTCTTCACGTCCACACGTTAGCCCAGTACACATAATAGTCACTCACAAATTGGCCAATGATTAGAGGGGCCATAACGAGACGAGCAACTGATTACATGTCAATCATTTTATATCAAAATATAATGTCTAGACGTGTCGTATAAAAAACGTTTTTAGGGTTTCGGACCTCAAAAGGAAAAGGGAAAACCTTATAGGATCACTTTGTTGTTCGTCCTTCTGTTTGTCTATCTGTCGGTCTGTCTGTCTGTCTGTCTCTCTGTCAAGAACCTTTTCCTCAGGAACACATAAACATATCAAGTTGAAATGTATATCAAATACTCGGATCTACAGTCTTTCATCTGTGAAAAAATCAAACTTGTAAGTCACCGCGATCAAAAGATTAATACGACCGTTTATGTCGCATATTTTGCGGTTTCGCAAGGGAATCAAAACCCATAGGGTACTTCCCATTATCCTAGAATAATGAAATTTGGCAAGAAGCAAGGTCTTACAGCACATGTAAAGGAAAAAATCTGAAAACCGCCAATATGTACTTCAATAACAAGAAAAGCTAATTTACAAACTTTTTAAAGTTGATTAATTTATTAATTAATTTTGGCGAACTATTGGCATTATATACTTAGATACCTTATCTACAAGTTTGTTCGGAACCCTCGGTACGCGAGTCCAAGACGCACTTGTCCGGATTTTTCCTCCTGTACTGCGTGCAACCTGTAGTCAATCTCTCTTCATTCATAATTACTTTATTCACGTAAACATTTTAGTTTAAACTCATCCCCTTACAGCTATTAACTCTGTCTACCCCACAATTCTCCCCACAAACCTCCCTACTATTCCACACAAACATATTAAAATTTACAAGGCCCATATTAGTACGAGCAGGTGGTCTTTATGTTGAAAAACGACTGGAACAGATTTATTCTGGTGTAACTCACGGCCTTCTTTTTATTATGATTACGGTTTTAATATATTATATGTGTCAACATCGTGAGGAAACCTTCATACCTGAGAAGTTCTCCATAAGAATATCGAAGGTTTGTGCATTCTGCCATCTCGCAATGGGCCAGCGTCGTGGACTAAGCCCTAAACTCTCTGAGTAGTTAGTATCAGCCCTGTATACACTGTCCCACTTCTAGGCACGGACCTCATCTGGCCTTGTGAGAATTAGTAGACCTTTAAACTAGAAGAGATCCGTGCTGAGCTCTGGATAGTATACACTATGGTATTATTATTTCTAATGGCTTAAAGTTTATAGAAATGTTACACATTGAAATAAAACCATTTAAACGATTTTTTTTATTTCGATAATGTTCACAGAATTGCTTAAAAACAATATATTTTAGAAAACAAACTTACTAATTAAAAGTTAAGCATTTCAAAAATATCACGCCGACTTCAAGTGGTGGACAAGGAGATAATGAAGAAATACATAAATAAGTAACAAATGACCATGGCGAGATCTTTGGCAAAATCTCTAAGGACAAGCAAGGACGACGGAAACGGATAACGAGGAAAAACGATCTGTAGAAAGTAGATACTAGAACGATGTACTTACTGCCAGCGGCGCAGTTATATTGACTGCAGTACTAAGCTCTCTGGTTAAAGTAATATTTTTGAAGTGAAAACTTCTTCAGCGGCGTTGACTTTTGGGATGGGTATAAAATGTTAAACTCGCGTCAGGATCACGTGACCCCTATCGAATGCGTAGGAGGTTTTACCATCCCTTACTTATGAACCTTAAATACAATGCGTAGAAGGTATAATGCTTAAACGTATACATTTTTATTTATTTGCTTCATTAAAACCATCCCTTACTAATATGAACCAATAAAATAAAAATAAAAAATAAAATGAACCTTAAATACAACGCGTAGAAGCTATAATTATGAAACGACTACATTTTTATTTATTTACCCAGCGTTGGTACGGCACGGGTACAAAAAAGCGTAACATTCGTTTTTCAAATTATGATTTATAGAGAAATAGTGAAATTGACATTTTTGTGTACGATAGCCATTAGATGTATTTTTTATTAATACATCAATGACGATAGCGAAATAAATAAACATTGTATTTAAGATTTAACCACATAAATGCTAGTACTTTTATACTGATAAATAAAGCAATGCGTGCGAAATTAGTCCCTAACCATTCTAAAATATTCAAAAATGCACAACGTTAATGTTCAAGTTTTCACTTCTGCCGGCACTTCCGGAGTGCAACCCGTTCTTTTTCTATTTACTATCAATATGGGCTCTAGAATTTATGCCTCATGGCGATAAGCTCGTCCCTATCCCATCATGGGACGGAATTCACGGCGAAAAGTAGATGCACTAATTGCGCCTCAGCCTACCTCTTCGGGGAGAAAATACGTGTGTGTATGTATTTTTTTTATGGCATTGAATGACGAGACGAGCATACCGTTCCCCTGATGGTAAGCGATACGACCACCCATAAACAGTAGCAACACCATCCAGCACCTTGAGTTACAAAGTACTGTGTGGCATTCCACTACGCTCGTCATCCTGAGACACAAGATGTTAAGTCTCATTATGTCCTGTAGTTACACTGGCTACAATGTAACTACAGGACTAATGTTCTTCAAACCGAAACACAACAGTGCATGCACACTGCTGCTTGGCGGTAGAAATAGACATTGCGGTGGTACCCACCCAGACGGACTCTTACATATGAGAGACCTGCCACCAGTGTGTGTATGAGCGCGAGCGTTTGTGTGTATGTGTGAGTGTGTATAAACGATGAAAATAGGATAAATCCTCAATCGAAATGAGTAAAACGTAGTCTTAGATAACATTAACTAAGTCTTGAATTTATTATGGCATAATCTGAAACGATTCGAATTATGACGATGACTAATTTAACAAAACCATTTTAGTAATGGTTCTCGGTTTTATGGTGGAAGAACAACATGTTTTTTCACCTTTCATTAATTCTTACCTTTATATTAATTACTTTAGTTAAGTTATTGTTACCTGTCAATTTTATAGATTTCGATATTACCTTCATGATAAATTACTATTTATTTGAGCATGGTTTTTGGTGACTTCTGTATTTGTTGGTCTTATATTCAAAAGTCGTGAAATAAGCGCGTAAACTTATTCTTCTTTCGTCATAAGATTTTTCTTGCATTGCTGTCCTTGTTGATCAAGTTTTATATTAAAATATAGGCTACTTAGGGCCTATTTTCGCGGTGAAAAACGCTTATCGCTACAACCACTGGGGGGTAAGTGGAAGCCTCACAGGTTTCTTAATTGACAGTTATAGTATTAAACAGCTAATGTAAATAGTACTCATTTTATTACAATTTATTTGTGAGCATTGATTGGAGTGCGATTTTTATTTATTCGGAGGGTTTATGGTTTTATGTGACGAGTAGTATTTATCAGCAAGCGGTTAAATCGGCCCTTATTGCGAAAAATGTGCATTATAATAATTGAAAATGTCATTGTTGTGAGCCGGCACGTGCGCTCAAGCTAGTACAGTCAGCAGCATAAGTATCTGTACAAAATCAAAATGTCAAATCGCCAATGTACGCGTTAAAATAAACTAAAACATTTTTTTCTTCGTTTGAAGTAAAGTAAATAACTATTATTATTTTTTGTGAAGAGAAAACAAATATGAGTAAGAATACAAAAGTAAGTAAGCAATTTGAAATTTTGAATTTGTCAGCTACTTATGCTGCTGACTGTACACAATGATTTACGCCAAAACAACGTACCTTTGAAGGCTTAACCTCAAAGTTTCAAACTGAGAACAATTATAAGCTTTCGTGAATACATCTATATAGTACTATATTATATGCTGAAGATAAAACAGTTTTAAACATACTCCAAATGAGCATTCCTGACCCTCATTCAATAACGGGAAATGTTTAATTTAGTCTGACAAGGATATAAAATGCTTGAAATTGCGAGTTCTGTATAGAAAATGTACTTGAGTTCTGTTTTTTCTTTCTATAGGCTTACATTTTTGCACTTTATATACAAATTAATATCCGCAGACTTAAAACCAAAGGCATTCTCTCCCAGTCAAGTCTCGTTTTTTTTAAAGCTATTACATGACGAGACTATCATACCGCTCGCCTGATGGTAAGCGATACGACCGCCAAAAATAGCAACACCATACAGAACTTTCAATTACAAAGTACTACATGGCACTCTAGAACGCTCGTCACCCTGAGACATTAGATGTCGAGTCTCATAATTCTCAGTAATTACGCTGGCTACAATATCCTTAAAACCGGAATACAACAGTGCATGCAAACTGCTGCTTGGTTGCAGAAATGACAAATACCTACCCAGTCAGCTCCTCGCAAACGAGAAAGCTACCACCAGTAGATCTTACCCGGATTTATCTGCTTAATCTTTAGATGACAGCGAAGGTGGACCTATCAGAATAAAGTTTGTTTGACATGCTCATAAATCATTCATTTTGATTGGTTTATTCTTACCATTGATTCGTTGTAATAATTGGGATTTATTGGAACTGGGTATATATCTATGGGCCGCATGATATCTATATCTCCCAAACATTTTTTTAATCGTACCTACCTTCGATTCAGGTAATAGATAATTTTCGAGTGCGTAGTCCATCAATCTATAGTCATTACTTATAACTTGGCAGAATATCTTTTTTACCTGTACCTATTCACCTGACAGCAATTTAGGAGTGCATAGGCCATCAATCCATGGTCAATAACTTGGCAGAATGGCTTCACGCCAGCCGGATCAATAAGGAACGAAGTAAAATAGCTATAATTATTTTAAATTCGAAAATCGAATTTCATCTCTCAATTTAAATATACGGGCGAGGCGATCAACGGTCTTTTGTGGACTTTATATTTACTTAAGTCATGAATGAAACTTATCTGATATTGAGTTACACTGGTTAGTCTGACGTGAGCAATTTAATAAGAAAATGGATTACACATCATGATATATTGATGGATATATTATTCAAATATATTCTAAACATATAAAGCTTGTACTTTAGTAAATTATCGCTCGCTTTAACGATAAAGAGAACGACATACCAAAAAACTCTACTTGAAAATTTCGAAGGCATGTGAAGTTTGCCAGTCTGCATCAGGCCAGCGTGCAATAAGCATTGTCCAAGCACTATTAAGTTTGTTTTAAAAATTGTGAAGAAAGTACAACTTTATAAAGATCGCGAGGATGCAGGTCGCCTTTGGCTAGTCCGTCTAGAAATGTTTAGAGAAGTCTACGTTCACCAGCGGACATCATGTGGCTGATGATGATGACGTAGAAGAGAATGTGGAGGGATTTGATTTGCTACTGTTTATGGTCGTGTCGCCTACCATCAGACGAGCAACAGACTCGTGTCGTCTTTCTACTCTCAAAAATGAACATTAACTCCTTGTCACCGTAGATGTAACCCATGATATTTCTGCAATCTCTTTTGATGAGATCTCGTGGAATTGTTCACGTACACAATTTAATTTGCATGCAATCTACAGTTACGCAGAAAATGTTTATTACAGTTTTACATTCAACGCTTTTATTTTGGAAGAAAATAACATTATACGAATGGATTTTTGGATATAAATTTCGAAATGAGCATGTCTCTTGCAACAGGTTATGCAGGTTATCTCATATACGCCGAAGAAAACCACTGCGGGTTTTGGTCGGTATGCCGGTGGGTGTACATAGGATTAGGGACTCAGCCCAATGCTCGCTCGGATGATACTTTACTCCCGAGTATCTACATTGGGCCGTAAGACCGGTGAAACCAACATGACAGTTTAACTCACCCCCACAGCTAATTGATACACGTTTTTCCTCACGATTAAAAATATCTCTTAAAAGTAACTCTTTAAAAACAGGAGCAATACCTGGTCCGGTCGTCACAACATGAGTTAATTATAGTAAACTCTTAGGGCCCGTTTTATCAACTGTAGTTATCTTTTTGTCAGGATCTTATTAAGCTGGAAGCGCTCGCAGCACCTAGAGCACTCGAAGCTCTGCGAGAGCGTCCAGCTTAATAACATCGTACACAAGGTTTAAAGCCCACCATATTGGCCCACGTGAGTCCCATTCCAGGTTCAACCTATGTATAACCTGTCCGGTGCTGCTTGTGTAGACTGGTATGCCCATTTCGCTTACTATGTCTAAGAACTAATGATTAATAATACCTGTATTGGACAAGTATAGATTATCTAATTATTTCGTGACTCCTAAGAGGGTTTTACACTCGGATGGGAATTGAGAATTTATTATTATGCAAGTAAGTATATGAATGAAATATATATTATGCAAGTACATTTATACACTGTACCTAATTTATACCTTTGAACTGATTTTGAAAAGAGCAACCCTAGAGTTTCTTGCCCGTTCTTCTCTGGTGGAAACTGCTTTCCGAACTGGTGGTAGAGTAAAAATTTACTGAGTCTAAGTAATGTGTAATATTTTATGGATTCGGATAAATGATTTCATTTCATTTCATTTCATTTCATTTCATATATCCGGTTCAAACAGGCACAATTGTATCGACTGGCAAGGGTTTGTCAGTCAGCAGTCTATTAGATGCTGTCGATGATGCTGATGCTGATGTCCATTAGATCCATTAGATGTGGAGTAAAATTGCGAAGTGCGTAAAAAAAATTAAATAAAATTCAAATTTGAATAGCCCCCGACACAAAAAAACCTCTAACAGATAAAATAATAAAAGTGTCTTTGTCGTTTAAGTATCTAGTAATTAGACCCAAGCGTCGACGCGTCTGTAGACCGCGAAAGAAGTATTTTCATCTCCCTGGTCCGGAGTTCCGTCCCCGTCGTCATGTGATAGGGGGCGAGCCTATCGCCATATCGGGCACAAATTTCAGACTCCGGGCTAATACTGAATAGAAAAATCCAATATCACTTTGCCCGACCCGGGGATCGAACCCGAGACCTCAGCATTGCAGTCAAATTTTTTAAATTACTGTATTTTCCATCATGGGCCCTTAATAATCAACTATCTAACATCTACTCGTTGATACCATTCTTATGAGCCCACACACGCTATATCTGCTATAAGATGGTAAAGAGTTGGGTATCCCGTAGACTACTTGATGCTGCAGCATCGGCTCAAGGTAAACCCGTCTTAAAATTATTGCCGAACTCACAGTACACCTAATTTAAAATCAATCGGACTTGTGAAAGTTGGAAATGAGCTGATAGTCTTCCAACTTCTGAACAGATCTTCATAAACTATAGCTAAGAACCATCTCGATCTCATCGGCTTTTAAACAAAAACAAACCGAATCAAAATCGGTCCATTCGTTTGAGAGCTACGATGCCACAGACAGACACACAGATACACAACCTAAACTTATAAAATCCCTCTTTTTCCGTCGTGGGTTAAATATCACAATTTTGACAGTTAAGTTCATTATTACATAAATAGCACTTTATGATCATTAACTTTGAGATTACCGCCCCTAAATTTGTAATTACAAAACTTTGAAGATCACTGCGATATACGGTGTCCCAATAGGCCCAGCAATTAAATCAGCTATGTCTAAAAATATCTTCGAGCTAAGGAGAGATTCCCAGAATACGTCAAATAAGTAATTTTAATGTGAACAATACAATTTAATACAACACGTATTGCCCCTGCCCACCTATTCAGGAAAAGGCTTGAGTGTGTCTGTATTTTTGTATGGAGAAATCTTTGAGTATGAGCTCTAAGGGAGAAATAGGTCACATTGTGAGTATCTGACTAGGACGGCGCTGGATCAAACGTGTTAACACTCCTCCACCCTTCCACTCAACTCTTCAGCTAGAATCTAGACTGGGTGATAAAGCATACAGAATGTAATTCAATATCTCTCTACCTTTTACGGATTTTAGCTGTCAAAATAAATGCTATATAAATATTCTAAATCATCATCATCATCATCGACCCGTTGCAGTCCACTGCTGGACATAGGCCTCTCCCAAGATACGCCACAGAGCCCGGTCTGCTGCTTTATTCATCCAGTCGCTGCCGGCCCTCTTGTGCAAGTCGTCCCGCCATCTGGCCAGAGGGCGTCCCACGCTACGTTTGCCAAGACGCGGTCTCCACTCCAGAACACGCTTACTCCAGCGATTATCTGTTCTGCGACATATGTGGCCAGCCCATTGCCACTTCAATATTCTAAATACTCTTAATTATTAGAGTGGAAGATAATATAATTAGTAAAAAATTTAGACAACTCTTAAGTGCTTTAAACCTCTCTGAGTATATTTAAAATAATTTTAATATTATATTTTGTGTTAACAAAATAAGCATTTTCTGCAAATCTGCAAGATTTACTTTTCTTCATAATAGGCATAATTTCTCTCATTAAAATTAATAAAGCAAGTGGACTTTGGATGACAAAATGGAATATTTAAAAAGATGTACTTTTAAAGAGAAATTTGTTAAGAAATAAATATTGAAGAAAACATATTATAGAAAGTTTGAGCTGTGTTTTACGAAACTAAGTTTTTTCTTCTTCTTTCCTTAAGTTCTCCAATAGTTGACTTAATTATTTATATATCCAGCACGAAGTAAGAAGTTAATATAAAATTCAAAAACAGATTGTCGTATAAAAAAATAAACATCTTTTACCAATGGTTATTGGAAAATAAGTTAAAAATAAAGATGTCCCATCCTTGAAAATAATAATTTTCCATTCCCAACCTGGACTACTCGGTGTGCTCAAATCGTAAAACTTTCACTGTGTTCCCTTCTATATTACCCGACCAAAGAATCGAACTAAGAACTCTTGGAGCATGTACCATATTATGATATTATATTTTTTAAATATATCCATCGAACTCACTAAATTATATAAAATATGCATTATGCATTCTAAATCGCAAATCAAGTGAAAATTAAACGCACAAACTCAAATTGAAAATACTACAATATTTTACACTAACAAAAACAAATGAATATCCATCAATTTAAACAGCTTTATAATAAGGAACTGAAAGTAACTTGAACAAAAGCAAGAAAAAGATTTGTTAAATAACCAAATACTTGATGAGATCATAGAAAAAAATGTGTTTAAAGGACATAGTAGCCAGTGTCATGCATTTAGACTGCAGTATGTAAGCACAGTGTCCTATTACAGGATTTTATAATTCAATGTTTATTTAGAAGACAAAGTGCGCAATAGCTTAGTTGGAAATAGAACGGACTGCCGAGACGAAGGTCTGTAGATTCAAACCCAAGGCACACGCCTTTGACTTCGAATGTGTGTAGGTATAGTTTAATTGTCGTTCACTTGAACGGTGAAGGAAAACATCGTGGGGAAACCTACTGCTCTATAACAGTTTCGAAGGTATGTGAAGTCTGCCAACCCGCATTAGGCCAGCGTGGTGGAGTAAGGCCTAAACCTCTCAGTAGTAGAGGAGGCCCGTGCCCAGCAGTGGGATATTATACAGGGCTGGTATAATTAATAAGGTATATTTGAAAACAATTAATCTGCTATTAATAAGGTGCATTTATTTTGTATTGACTGCCTCGGTGGCGTAGTTGTATTACGGTACGGCTGCAGTGCTGAAGTCTCGGGTTCGATTCCCAGGTCGGGCAGCGATATTGGGTTTTTCTACTCAGTATCAGCCCGGAGTCTGGAAATGTGTCCGGTAAATGGCAATAGGCCCGCCTTCTACTACAAGGCATCCAACATAGCTGGCGAAATCTGGGTGTGCTACTCCTGTGCCTACCCCTAAAAAGGGAAAAAAGTGTAATGCTATGTATGTACAGTCAGACGCATAAGTAACTGAACAAATTCAACATTTCAAATCGTGTTGAAGCTTTTGCGTCAGTATCAACAATTTATTTTTCTTCACTAAAATAAACTTGACAGGGTTAATTTTATTTTAGATAAAGAAAAAGAATATTTCGACTGGAGTTAACTTGTAGAAGCGTTTTGAAGTATTTGTTCAGCTACTTTTGTGACTATACTTATTTCGTAAAACTACCACCAATTATAAACGTCATCCCATTATAAGAGACTATCAACATGTTTCATTACAATGCATTCTTCCAACGTACTCCTATAAAATTTGTAAGATAATTCAACTATTAATTATTTTTTCATTATTTTCAAAGAATTGATATTGTATTAAGCCCTCGGCTGCGGCATTACCAGCTCTTATTAAATTTGCATTGAGATGCTCTTGCCTTGGAAACATATTGAAAATGAGTAATTCATTAATCTCGTTGAAGCATATTAGACTTTGTACCGTTAAGTCATTGATGTAGGGTGGGTTTTTTAATACATCAATGCGTTAAGTACATAAATAAAGAGCATCTAGCCTTTCCCTTTTCAAGGGTAGACAGAGGTGTCACGGCATTCACATTTTTCCAGCTCTGTTATGTCTTAATGGTAAGTCCTGGGTTCTCTTTTTTTTAACTGATTCGATACTGGTGGTACTTCTCTGGTATGCGAAGAGCCATCTGGATAGGTACCACCGCAATGTCTATTTCAACAGCCAAACAGCAGTCTGCAGGCTCTGTTGTGTTTCGGTTTGAAGGACATGGTAGCCAGTGTAACTACTGGACATAATGAGATTTAACATCTTATCAATATTCATAACATCTATATTTAACATCTTAATGACGAGCGCAGTGGAGTGCCACGCAGTGCTTTATAATTAAAAATTCTGTATGGTGTTGCTACTGTTTATGGGTCGTATCGCTTACCATCAGGCACAAGGCATGCTCCAATGTTCGACTTTGAAATAAAATTAGTATACAGATAAATTTGTAAAATGTTTACGCCCGCCATAATCCGACGATAATCTGCCTCGTGAAATGAATGATGGACTTTTTTTACTACAATGACGTTAATATTTGTAAATTGAACCTCTAAAGGCATTCAGTATTTAGGCAAGTGGAGTTGCGATCAAATGCTAGAATAACGTATTCTAAATTAGCGAAAATATTTTTTACCAGGTTTTGCCCGCGGCTCCGCCCGCGTGAATGAGTTTTCCCGTGCCATGATCTACCCGTGTGCCAAATTTCATCGAAATCCGTTCAGTAGTTTTTCCGTGAAAGAGTAACAAACATACATACATCCATACATCCATACATACATTCTTACAAACTTTCGCGTTTATAATATTAGTAGAATTTTAATATAGCAATTAGGGTTATATTACCCCATTACCCGTTAAGCGAAATTAATTTTCTTTTATGTATGTTTATACGTATAATGGCCCATATATTCTTGTTATAATGCTTGTTAATATGTACTTGCGTAATAGAAAAGTAATTTATTAAGGCGCGCCTCGACCGACTCCGGGCTCAGTTGATGAATTTATTTTCTACTAAGAGTTGCTGGCGGTTTCGCCCGCGTGAGAAGCCTTTCCCGCTACAAAAGTATCTATAAAACACAGTACGACGCCAGCGCCTACTCTACTTGAAGAATCAATTTAAAAAATATCATTTTTTGCCATGGGAGCAAATTACTGGAATAAAAAGTAGCCTATGTGTTAATCCAGGACATGATCTACCACTGTGGCAAATTTCATCCAAATCAGTTTAGTTGTTTCTGCGTTTACTTCTAACGAATATACAAACATCCAAACATTTTCAACATCTATCTATACATATAAATAAAATTGAAGTGTCTGTTTTTAATATTGAAATAACCATTTTTTACTACATGTATATGAATATATATACGGTACATACACCAAAATAACATTTTTTTCAATTTTTGCCTGTCTGTTCCGGCTAATTTCTGAAATGGTTGGACCGATTTTGACGGGACTTTTATTGGCAGGAAGCTGATGTAATAAGGAGTAACTTATGCTACATTTATTTTAGTTTCCATAAAAAGCGGGACTTTTATCCCGGAAGAATCCTTTCACGCGGGCGGAGCCGCGGGCAACAGCTAGTATATAATAAAGTAATTTTAGATACTAATTAATATAAATCTTATTATTAATAATAATGAATTTATCATCATCATCATCATCATCAGCCACATGACATCAACTGCTGAACATAGGCCTCCCCCAAAGATTTCCAGGCTGACCTGTCAAAAGCGGCCCGCATCCAGTGTGCTCCTGTTACCCTTATCAAGTCGTGCGAGAAGCTGCGTCCTGCGCTCGCCAACCCGCCTGCCAAGCGTGGCGAGTATTGGCAAAAACCCCCCCTTATGAAGACTAAGAATGAATTTATAATAAGAAATAAATTTATTGTAAAAATAAAAACGTTTTATAGAATGATATTATTTTACAATAGCTGTTGCCCGCGGCTCCGCCCGCGTGAATGAGTTTTCCCGGGATAAAAGTCCCGCTTTATATTGTCTCGGGATAAAAAGTAGCCTAAGTTACTCCGTATTACATCAGCTACCTGCCAATAAAAGTCCCGTCAAAATCGGTCCAGCCATTTCAGAGATTAGCCGGAACAAACAGACAGACAAAAATTGAAAAAAATGTTATTTTGGTGTATGTACCGTATATATATTCATATACATGTAGTAAAAAACGGTTATTTCAATATTACAAACAGACAATCCAATTTTATTTATATGTATAGATGTATAGATGATTCCCAAACTAGGCTAAGCCTAGCCTATGGGAGTCATAAAAAAACATTGACGTAATTTTTTTTTAAAGAAACAAATTGAAAAAAAAATGCTTAAAATTAGAATAACAGGGATGAGTGTGTATGTATGTGTCTTTATTTTTATACGAATATTTAATACGTTATTAGTAATTAGAATTAATGCCAACACCCTAACATAGTCTTAGTGATTAATTTATTAAAAAAAATACACCATACCACCAGAAAATACTCGTTTCCATGGTATAATATAATTAGTAAGAATCTGACATACAAAATAATCCCCTCCTAGCCAATTTCTGCCACGGCGGCCAATCTCAACAGAGACCGGCCAGGTACGCAGGAGATAATATTATACTGCATAAGTGGGTGCGCAATGCACAGGTGAACTCGCTATTCCTTCACTCTCATAGTCCGGTGAGACGGCAATCCGACATGACCGGAAAGAGATCAGGCGCAGGATCAACGACTTTACGTGCTTTCCAAGGCACGGGGGTATCACAACGCCAACTTCCTGACTCCGAGCTGCAACTGAGTAATTTTTAAGATAGAAAAACCCAGTCACAATGTTTTTGGCCCGACCCGGGATTCGAACCCAGGACCTCAGCGCGCAAATCGTACTCGTAACGCGTACGCAATACAACTACGCCACCAAGGCATATAAAATCCATAAAATAAACCAGGAATCAAGGTTTGAAAGCTCGACACAACTATCACGAGAAAAGAAAGTCATTAATCCGTTAATATCTATATACCTACCCCTTGAATCAGCAAGCCGTATATCATGATCCTACCGTTGGGGGCAATTAATAATTCCCGTGACGTAATGTATCCCGGTTTATCAGTAATTCAGGCAGCGACTTGGAATATTCAGAAACAGTTCGGAAACGACATCACTCACAAATCTATACTAATATTATAAAGCTGAAGAGTTTGTTTGTTTGTTTGAACGCGCTAATCTCAGGAACTACTGAACCGATTTTGAAAATTCTTTCACTATTAAAGCTACATTTCTAGGCCAATGTACGAGAAGATCCTTAAAGTTAATCTGAATATGTAAAGGTTTATTGAACTTTCACAAGAATTCGTGAAGGCACTGGTCTTTAAAAATGTCTTTGAGAAGGGCAATGACCGATTAATCTGTAGACGCCCGATATCACCTTTCATGATCAAAAGAACTTCCTATTATGTGAAAAATATCTTTAGTTCGTCTACACGAGCATACAATTGTAAAGATGGCTATCAAGCGAAAAACCTAAAGCTTAAGCATCAAAGCTCTGTTCAATCTAAAAAAATACACTTTTTTCTTTCTTTTCTTCTTTCTTTCTATCTTTAAATTTTTTGAATTATTTTATACTTTTACTTTCTCCGTTAATTTCTAAACATGGGCGTAGCTGGAGCAACTGTTCAGGGGGCGGGGGGTCAGAGCCCTAATAAAAGAAAAAACTTTGTGTACTCGCAGTTTTGATAATGATCGTTTTAAAAATTATAGTAGTAGGACACTTTAAAATCCTGAGGATGCGCACCAGGTAATTCTAAGGGGGGATGGCCCACCCGCCCCCCTCTATACATACAAGCTTCCAAACATCTTCACAAACTTTTACGTTTATAATATACTAGGTTTTGCGCGCCGCTCCGCCCGCGTGGAAAAGTTTTTCCGGGATAAAAGTCCCGCTTTTTTGTTTGTAATGGATAAACTCAAAAACTACTGCACCGATATAAAAAAAATCCTTCGCCAATATAAAGCTACATTATCAGCGAGTAGCATAGGCTACTTTTTATCCCCGGAAAATATATTCTCTGCCTACCCCTATGGGATAAGGGCGTGAGTGTGTATGTATGTATGAAAATATATTTATGCCGGAAAAACTTTTTCACGCGGGTGGAGCCGCGTACAATACTATATTAGTATAGATAAGAAAGGATATAAATAGGTATAGTAACAAAAAGTAGCAGATATAGTAGCGTCTCAGCAGGGAATTGAATTTAAAACTGTTGGACTTGTTATGCCCCAGGGATCACTAACCGTACTAAACGAAGGAAAAGTTTGCAGTTTATAGGAAATGAGTTAAAGAAGTCAGCCTTTGAAATCAAACTTTGTACGCGACCCTACATCCTCAACCCAAACTTCACATCAAAGACCATACCCCTATACATCTTAAACATGCTCCTTTTCATTAAATTTTAAACAGTGAAATAATCATTATTTTGATACGAAAAACATATTTTATAGCTTAATATCATTATTGATTATTCTATGGGTCAAAACGCGATCATTACAACTTCTCTTGGTCATAAAAAACCGGACAAGTGCGAGTTGAACTTGCGTACTGAAGGTTCCGTACAAATTTGTATGAAAAGTATACAAGTCCAATAGTACGCCAAAATTTATTATTATTAAGCAAATTTAAAAAGTGTGTTATAGTATTTTCGCTTTGTGTTTTTCTAAAGTACATATTTACGGTTTTCAGATATTTTCCTTTAAAGACCTTGCTTCTTGCCAAATTTCATGACTAGGTGAACGCGAAGTATCAAGTAAGTACCCTGTAGGTTTTGATTCCCTTGCGAAATCGAAAAATATGCGACTTAGATTTGTCACAGCTGAAAGGGACCTTAGACCCGAATATTTGATATTAATTTCGACTTGATATCTCTACGCGTTCCTGCGATAAATGGTCTTGACCGACAGAGAAACAGACAGCTGACAGACAGACGGACAACGAAGTAATCATGTAAGGGCTCCTTGTTTTCTTTTTGAGGAACGGAACCCTAAAAAATACTTAAACAGAGAATGTTGATTGTTTTACAGTTTTACTTACAGTATTATATATCAAACGATTACTTAAAAATATATGTCGAATAGGTAATGACATAGAAGAATATCCTATGGTCACTTTTTCTCAAATCAGTCTAGTGTTTTTACCCGACTACGGCGAAGCAAGGAAGGTTAATGATTTTAACAACCTATGTATGTATATATCCATTTTATGTTCCACTCTAGCGTCGCTCCTATTGAACCGATTTTGACAAACAAGGTGTCTATCGATTCGTATTTGTGCGTTGGTTATAGGCTATAATTTTCTTTTGTTTTCCAATTACATGTATAAGAACAATGGTATTTGCATTTAAGCTACGTATTGAAAGTGTAATTCAATGGAATCATATCCGTTTTATGGAACAATTAAAGTAGTAAATATTTTTATCTTCTGCCAACACGCACTAGGCCAGCGTGGTGGACTAAAGCCTAATCCTTAGAGTTTTTTTTTGTATGACATTAGCCTGACACGAGTCGGTTTTTCCGACTACACCGGACTTTCGGCCGAACGATTTCGGCGCTCCAACCCTTTACATTTAAACGACCACGCTGAGGGCACCCCCTAAGTGGGGTACGAGCCTCGGCTCAGGGCGGTCGTTGGAAGATGATTGAGACATCAGTGATTGGGGGATTTTAGCGGTGTAATACACCAATCTATCCATTGTTTTCATCGGCCCGCGGGCCGGAGCTGCTAACTGGGTCGGGACACCGGGGGACGCGGCAAGGTCCTCGACGGCGAGGACGGTACAGCGGTCTTGAGGAATGTGAGAGTTCCAATATCTCGTGCTTTCTTTGGATGGCCAGAGTGATGGCATCATCTGGGTCAGTCAGGACTGAACGGGGACGTCTCCATTTCGCGCGGTCAAATGGTAATAAATGTATGAGTTTCGGATGAGCGGATTATGATGATTAACCGCGCAACCTTACAGTAAGCCCGTGCTCAACAGTGGGCAGTATATATAATACAGGGCTGATTGCATTGCATTCCATTGCATATTCTTATCTACAGATTTTTCCTTAGCCAAATTTTATTTAATTTTGTATAGAAATTCATAATAACATAATGGTTTGCCAAATCTGAAACATACATAGCGAAAATTATACGAAACATCTTGAGACAATCAAGACAAAGTATCTTACTCCATTGTAATAAAACCATTATTAGAATAAGAGTATTAACAGAATAAATAAATACTCTACCTTTTTCAAAAGGCATTAAATTCCATCTGTCACTCCTGTCAGAGTTACAGTGGTGGGTATTATTCTTACGTAGTATTACTTACTCTATGGGTATTATTTCGGTATTTATATTTACATATACATACACACTCGCGCCTTTTATCCCCGAACGGGTAGGCAGAGACGCAACTAGTGCACCCACTTTTCACCGTTCGTATTCCGTCCCATGATGTGATAGGGGGCGAGCCTATCGCCATATCAGGCACAAGTTCCAGACGCCGCGCCGGGCTGATAATGAATAGAAAAATCTAATACCACTGTGCCTAACCCAGCGATCGAACCCGAGACCAAAGCATTGCAGTCGTGCCGTAATATAACTACGCCGCCAAGGCAATCTTTACATTAACATATTTATTTTTTCAAGCTAGGACTAGCTTATACGCACACAGCTACATAACCATAAGCCATGGTATATAGAATGGAACTATTACGAGATAATCAAGCTAAACAGAGTTAAGAAAAACTTTTTACTGAATTCGAACAAAGCTGATGTCGAGATGTTTACCCCGATTTTTTTTTTTACGAGCTATTGCCCACGGCTCCGCCCGCGTGAATCAGTTTTCCTGGGATAAAAGTCCCGCTTTATATTTTCCAGGGATAAAAAGTAGCCTATGAGTTAATCCAGGACACAATCTACCCGTGTGCCAAATTTCATCGAAATCCGTTCAGTAGTTTTTGCGTGAAAGAGTAACAAACATCCATACATCCAGACATCCATACATCCATACTTACAAACTTTCGCGTTTATAATATTATTATAGTAGATTTTTTTTTATTGCATAGAATGACGAGACGAGCGTGCCGTTTACCTAATGGTAAGCAATATGACCATCGCTATGGTTTTATCTCGCGGGCCGCAGGTTGCGTGTGGCTGCTATAGAAAGAGCGTTAAATAGATTTAAAGACCCTTTTAGATTCTAATAAGTTGTGATGCTATAAATAACATTATGTAAATTCTATTTCGAATAGACAGACACACTGTATTGTACCTTCAAATTATATTAGGAAAGCCATTATTCCAAAAAACAAAGACATTTCGAACAAGTTTTCAAAGTGTCAAATTCCGCGTCGAATCTCATTTGTCACTGAATAGAGAACCTAGTTGAAAGGACCAAGTTATATTGGATGTACTTACTCTTTGGGTATTGACATGGTCGGTATGTGTCCCGGGCTACCCAATATAGTGGTCTATTTATAGATATCATTATGTTAGCACGTAGAATATTCACACACGCATTTTAGACCCCAAGGGGTAGATAGAGGGACAACTAATGCACCTAATGTGTATATTTTTTTTTTATTGTAGTTCAATGACTAGACGAGCATGCCGTTCGCCTGATGGTAAGCGATACGACCGCCCATAAACAGTAGTATCGCCGCACATAACTGTGAATTACAAAGTACTGCGTGGTACTCCACTGCACTCGTCACCCTGATACATTAAATATTAAATCTCATAATGCCCAGTAATTACGCTGGCTACAATGTCCTTCAAAACGGAACACAACAGTATGCACACTGCCGCTTGCCGGTAGAAATAGATATTGCGGAGGTACTTACCCAGACGACCCCTCGCATACGAGACACCTACCACTAGTAAATTAGTTTACTGGTAGTAGCATATCTTTTATTTTACTGGTGGTAAGTCTCTCATATGTAAGACTCCGTCTGGGTGGGTACCACCGCAATGTCTATTTCTACCGCCAAGCAGCAGTGTGCATGCACTGTTGTGTTTCGGTTTGAAGGACATTGTAGCCAGTGTAACTACTGGACATAATGAGACTTAACATCTTATGTCTCAGGACGCGACAGACAAACAGACAGACAGAGTTACTTTCGCATTTATCTTAATATATATAAATCTCGTGTCACAATGTTTAAGCTCAATGGACTCCTAAACCACTTAACCGATTATAATAAAATTCGCACACCATGTGCAGTTCGATCCAACTTGAGAGATAGGATAGTTTAAATCTCAAATTATAGTCGCAATTTTAATTTATTGCTAATTATTTGTCTGTTATTATTTGACAGTCACAATTATCTTAACTCCAAATGATTCTAACAGATGTCGATACCTTTTTTTGTTTTTTTTTTCTTTTTCTCTTTGGCAAGGCGCGGTTTGCGCATCTGCCAGTGTCAAAGTTTTTAGAAGTTTCATACTATATAATATTGTTTCTTTGTTATCCTCAGTAGTAGTAGTACTATGTCGAAGTAGTGGCTACCTTACCAAGACTTTATCGAGGAGTTTTGGCGGCAACAAAACAAACACTTGGCTAGCACAGTTATTTCAATTCACTTCATTTGAGCCCTTTAATAGAACTATATTGGATAATATACCGCCATAATTATGCAATATAACACTAAGTATCACCAAAATAATGAATTAAAACAAGAGCACCTCATGACACTACCAAGTTCCCGCCAAAACCTGTCGATACGTTTCGACTGGGTTGAGTAAGTAATCAATAGATGGCGCTGCTATGAATGATTCTAACAGATGTCGATACCTTTCGACTGGGTTGAGTAAGTAATCAATAGATGGCGCTGCTATGGTAAATCTACGAACGTGTCATATAAGCTACATTTTAAGCGGGACTTTTATACCGGGAAAACTCATTCACGCGGGCGGAGCCGCGGGCAAAAGCTATATTATATATTTCTTCTGTGCGTGTGTATGTCACTGAACTCCTAAACGGCTGGACCGATTTTAATTAATTTTTTTGTGTCTTCAGGTGGATTCGAAAACGGCTTAGATTTACAATTGGATCCGGTATATAGCGCTGTACTCGGGTTCTAGGATTTTATTTCCTTTTTAGGGCAGGACAACGTCTGCCGGGGCCGCTAGTAATAATATATATTATATATATATTAGTAAGAATTAATCGTTAGCGCTAAAGAAAACAAAAAATGTATGGGAATGACATATCCGATCCATTAGTCTGTCGCTAGGATATATCATTCCCATACATAACGTTAACAATGTAAAAAGGTATCCTACGGCTGCTGATTCTGAGCAGATCAATATCATTTTAACCCAGGATCATGAGATCTCCAAACGGGGGTTACGCAATACAAACGCGCCACCGAAGCGGTCCACATAAAGTATTTCGTTTATCTGAGTTATCTCATGGATCACTTTTTATGGCGACTACATTCTTATACTTGGTTCAGTGGCAGTGTTATATCGACTGGGAAGCCACAGGTTCGATTTCCAAGTAGTAATATTTTTATTTTTTATTGCATTGAATGTCGAGACGGCCATGCTGTTCGCCTGATGGTAAGCGATACGACCACCCATAAACAGTAGCAACGCCATCCAGCACCTTGAGTTACAAAATACTGTGTGGCATTCCACTGCGCTCGTCATCCTTAGACATAAGATGTTAAGTCTCATTATGTCCTATAGTTACACTGGCTACAATGTCCTTCAAACCGAAACACAACAGTGCATGCACACTGCTGCTTGGCGGTAAAAATAGACATTGCGGTGGTACCTACACAGACGGCCACTTACATATGAGAGACCTGCCATCAGTAAACATACGTCGATATTACAATTTTCATTTCCCGAAATCATTCCTCTTACACACAGTATTTATTAACTGCCTTTGTTTATGGGTCATCAAATTCATTTCAAAGGTCAAAGGACAATTATTCGCTAATGAGAGATAAAAGCGAGATTAAACCGTCCACTTTGTTTGGACCTAATCTCGTATGGCCGTTTTCCCTGTTTGTATTGTATACAGGATATTCGATTAGACATTCGTTTGAAGAGTTGATATATACTGACAAAATGTCCGCAGGTTCAAAACCAAAGGCCACGCACCTCTGACATTTCTAAAAAGTTATGTGTGTATTCTTTGTGAATTATCGCTCGCTTCAACGGTGAAGGAAACCTGCATGCATGAGAAGTTCTCTATAAGAATTTCGAAGTTATGTGAAGTCTGCCAACCCGCAATAGGCCACCGTGGGGGACTAAGGCCTTAACCCTCTCAGTTGTAAAGGAGGCCCGAGCTCAGCAGTGGGCAGTATATAATACAGGGCTGGTATGGTATGTTATGGTATACCTACAAAATAGCATGTGACTTATTTATATCTGGTTTCTATTACACATAAAACCTTATTTAGACGGATCAGTTCTTGCTAGCAATAATCTTAAGCAATTATTGCCAGTAGTACATAATCGTCATTAAATTATTGCGTCATACTGTTCAGTGTTCCGACGCAAGTGAGAACTTAAAACGTGATTATGTCATATAAGAATCAGCCAAGCAACTTTCTCGCCTACTAAAACTTTTTACACGATGACATTTTTCCTTGAGTACTTATCGTTCGATTTTTTTTTCAAAGAATATCTATAAATATTTTTCAAACTACCTCGGGGACGTAGTTGCATTATGGTACGACACTTCGTTCGAGGTCTTGGGTTCGATCCCCGGTAGGGCAAAGTGATATTGGGTTTTTCTAGTTAGTATAATCCCGGAGTCCGGTATTTCTGCACGATATGGCGATGGACTCGCCCCTATCCCATCATGGGACGGAATACGCACCGCGAAATGTGGGCGTATTAGTTGCGCCTCTGCCTACCCCTTCGGGGATAAAACCCGAGACCTCAAAGCAGTAGTCCTACAGCACACGCAATACTATGCCAGCGAGACAGCCGAATATTATTGTACTATTATTAAAAAAAATATATAAAACAGTAATAAAATATCAGTGTAGCTATTTGTTCTTTTTTTGACACTTCATTAATTTCTGTACCATCGTGGGCGGCAGGGATAATGTGGATCACGGAAAATACATACGTTTTAGTCATACTATTATTTCATATTGCTTTTAGCTCTATGTATACTGAAATATTATTGAAATAATCTAAGTATGTCATACAAAAAAACATCAAATAAAACTCTACCAAAATTATTAAATTTAAAAATATCGAAAAGTGAAAAAAATATTTAAAAATATTACGTATACTTGCCATGAGCTGTCTTCGCAAGAATTTTTATATAGGCATAAACAATGTTTGTTTGAAAATGTCCACTCACACTCTTTACAAAAATAAATAAAACACCAGTTGCAGAAAAATATTTAGAATAGTCTTTGTCCACTTTAAAAACCACAAAATTTACTAAAAATCAATTTAAAAAAAAAATACATTTAATAGTACTTAAATAAAATCGATCACTTTTTCAAAAAAAGAACAGCAGTTTAATCACTTTTTTGAAAATGGAATGTTCGAATACATTTGAATCTCCCGCCAGCCAGTATTCGAACACAAGCGCCTCACGCGAAATTTCTCGAACAACTGGCAATTATACGTAGCCGCCAAAATGCCCTGTAATATTGGGCGCGCTAAAATGGAAGATTGTTGACATTGGTTCTATAAAATAAACTTTGGTGACGAAATATTTTATAATTAAATCGTAACCGGAAGTACTTATTGGGTTTTTATAGCGGAGTGAAGTAACAATACATCAATGGAAGTAACCATAGAAAAATACTAGTTGTTACGTTTAAGATTTGTTCAAAAGTTTATTTGGCCATACTATATTCGATTTGGTTAGTTGTATAATTAATATCTTCGCACTGTCTCGGTGGTGTAGTTCTATTGCGTACGCGTTATGAGTATGATTTGCGCGCTGAGGTCCTGGGTTCGAATACCGGGTCAAGCCAAAAACATTGTGACTGGGTTTTTCCATCTTAAAAATTCCTCAGTCGCAGCTCGGAGTCAGGGTGTTGGCGGTGTGATACCCCCGTGACTCGGGAAGCATGTAAAGCCGTAGGTCCTGCGCCTGATCTCTCTCCGGTCATGTCGCATTGCCGTCTCACCGGACTATGAGAGTGAAGGAATAGCGAGTGCACGTGTGTATTGCTCACACACTTGTGCACTATAATATCTCCTGCGTATCTGGCTGATCTCCGATGAGTATGGCCGCCGTGGCCGAAATCGGCTAGGAAGGAATATATATATCTTTGCGACTATAGTGAAGGGGAGTGTGGAGAACAACGATTAAAACGAATTCTCTCGTGGTTTACAAAGTTGATATAACAGACATTAAATTAAACTACATATACTATATATCATTATCACTCTATACAAAAAAACACATTTAAATAGAAGTAGTAGTTTAGCCACAGTATAATATTTTAGTTGTCACGCCCGGCGCCCGATCGCCCTTGCCGTGACGAAGAGATATTAAAAACTAAAAAAAAATATATGCGACGTTGCCATGGTGTTATGCAGATCACTGAAATTATGACGTATAAATGGTGTTTGCATATCGCTTTGATTGAAGAACTATTTAAATTGTTAGGATTTTTTTTATTTTTCATGCCATCTATTTTTTTCCTATTTGGAATTAATGCTAAGCTTCAATTACAGTTTGGTATAATGTCCCCTTCCCCGTATAAAAAGGTGGCAAAGGATAAAGAGGATAAAGAGAGAAAACAGAGAGGAAAGAGACAGTTTAGGTCCCCCTAGAGTACAAGCAAAAAAATAACCTCATCAATGCCGTCTAAATAGACATTCATTCATCACCTAAATTGTGTCAGGAACTTTATTAGAGTTAATTTATATACCATATCAGCCCTGTATTATATACTGCCTACTGCTGAGCACGGGCCTCCTCTACTACTGAGAGAGTTAGGGTTAAGGCCTTAGTCCACCTCGCTGGCCTAGTGCGGGTTAGCAGACTTCACATACCTTCGAAATTCAGAGAACTTCTTAGGTATGTAGGTTTCCTCACGATGTTTTCCTTCACCGTCAAAGCGAGTGATAATTCACAAAGAATACACACATCGCTTTTTAGACAAGTCAGAGGTGTGTGCCCTTGGGTTTTGTACCTGCGGACAATCGTCTCGGCAGTCCATTCCACTCCCAACTAGGCTATCACCGCTTTATATGCTTATATACTTTAATAATATTCTACAATAAGTTGATCATCTCATAGGCAATGTGTTGGCTATGGCCCAGAGCCCTGATTCACTATGCTACACGTTATTTGACAGTTCATAAGAAGCACGTAACCCATCTCTAATTTTACAACAATGGAAATTGCCACGCGAATCGAAGGGTTACGCAGAGGTAATAGGGCATCCACTTTCCGTTATGTTTATTCCATCCCATAATGCTATGTGAGCCTATCGCCATATCGGGCACAAATTTCAGACTCCGGGCTGACACTGAGCAGAAAAACACAATGTCACTGCCTGAACTGGGACTCGAACCCAAGACCTTTGAAGTCGTACCGTGAATAAAACTACGCCACCGAGGCAGTCCATTATGTAGTTAGATTTCTTCTGTGAAACAAGGGATTCGGTAACAGCTGTCGCCACCCATTTCTCAGTTATATTTGATATCGCAGACCTGCTGTAAAAAGGTCGATATTCGGGTTCGCAGTTTTATAAAATATGACGTCACCTCTTCATGCATTTTTTTAAGGTTAGGCAGAGTGTAACACAGCTACATTTTCCAGCTGTGTTATCCTACTAATATTATAAACGCGAAAGTTTGTAGGTATGGATGTATGGATGTTTGTTACTCTTTCACGCAAAAGCTACTGAACGGACTTCGACGAAATTTGGCACACGAGTAGATTATGTCCTGGATTAACACATAGGCTACTTTTTATCCCGGGAAAATATACAGCGGGACTTTTATCCCGGGAAAACTCATTCACGCGGGCGGAGCCGCGGGCAAAAACTCGTATCCCATATAGAGTAGCAGCCGGGTATTTTACTTTTCACCGGGAAAACGAAAGTCCGAGCTGATACTGAGTAGAGCATCCCAATATGATAGCCCGATACGAGATTTGAACTAGAGACCTCAGCGGAATAGTCGTACCGCGCACACATACAACAACAGTTTTATTAAATACCAACTTTCGCTCGCGTCTCCGCCTGCGTGAAAAAGTTTTTCATAGATAAAAGTCTCGCTTTATATTTTCCCGGGATAAAAACTTATGTCCTTTCTAAGGTCTCAAGCTATCTCTATACCAAATTTAATCGAAATCCGTTCAGTAGTTTCCGAGATATGTAGTGAGAAACAAACAGATAAACAGACAGAAAATAATTATAAAAATCGCTGTTTTGTTTTCCATTACTCTTCTTTAGTCACCCCCTTCCTTTTTTATCACATTTCTTTCAATGAACAGACACACCGGGATCTACTGCTGTATCATAGTTTATAGATAGCATCACGGTTTCCCCTTTTCAAGGGTAGCCAGAGGTCAATAATTGCGGGATGGAAGTGGCATCAGTCGATTATGTTTCGCACAGGTCTGTTACGAACGGGTTTCTTAAAAGATTTAAGCAAGCGAATGGACTGTGGATATAATATCCATATATAATATTCATTTTATGACAATATTTTGCTTGAGACTCCAGACAAAATATTGTGAACAAAACACGTATTTTAGTGATGAATAAAATATGAAAGGTCCTCTATTAAAAGTTTTAACGAGACGAAGAGCGAAATTGTAACGTGACCGCGACCAACTCAAAAACTGCCAAACGGATCGTATGAAATGTAATTGGGCGTAATCCGACCCGGTCGCGGACATTAACGACAATGGTATAAAATTAAAGAGTATACATTCACTTAACATTATATATGGTTATTTTATTTGGAATCCATGGGAGAACAAAGTTTGAACCAAAAATATATTTATTCACAAAACCGACTTCAAAATCCAAAAAATAATATTTGGAATCGGTGCATAATTTAAATTAAACATTGTTTACGTGTATTTGCTTAGCTTAACGGCTATTTAAATTAGGCACAGACTCCAAATATTATTTTTTTGGTTTATAGTGGATTGAAATCGGTTTTATTTTTTGTAAAAAGTTTTATTTATTTGTATGTGAATTATGGAATGGTGTAACAGATATACGATCGCAGCAATCGCGGGTCATTTACTGTTAGTTATTGACGATCATCATCATCATCATACCAGCCCTGTATTATATACTGCCCACTGCTGAGCACGGGCCTCCTCTACAACTTAGAGGGTTTTTAGGCCTTAGTCCACCACGCTGGCCTAGTGCTAGATCCTCATCAGACCCTAATATATTGTTACGTGCTGGGTTTCAGTATAAACAATTAAAATGCCGGTATTGCGATAAAAGCGCCAATTAGGATTTTATTAGCACAATACCAAAAGTACTTTCGCTTCGGTATCGCTTGGAGTTATCGCTCGTAGTCCGCTTATCGCTCGCTCTTGATCGCGTCGTAAACAAGACTGAATGCGCGGCGGCTATTTTTTTTTTTTGACCTGACTAATACGGGCAATAGCCTGACGAGAGCCGGCATTTCTGGCCACACCGGACTTTAGGGTGAGCGCTTTAGGCACTCGCAACCCTTTAATTTAAATGACCACGCTGAGGGCAACCCACTAACGGGTTACGGACCTCGGCTCAGGACGGTCACTGGGAGGCGCGCCGCCTTTTATACCCGGCTGCAAGTACCGTCGTAGTTTGTGGAGCATTTTCGAAAGATCCAGAATAGTCGGGAACTCTCGCAAATATAGGTCAGTCCCCCCCAATGGAATCGGATCCGTAGTTAATAAGAAAATCGCGGTAATAAAAACTTACATACATAAATGCATACGGGTCGAATTATTTTATGATCTCTATCGGCGCCAAGGCTTAATAAATAATAGAATATTGATAAGAGAACGAATTCAGTCGCGCCATATTAGAGCACGACAATACTACACATGTATATTTTAATAAACCCAACGAGACAAGGAATACAAAATGTTGACGATTAACTACTGCTCGTGTATGCACGGCCGCCGTACCGTCGGGAGCTGCGCGCATATTGCCAATATAGTTTATTGTTTATCCTGGGCTAGGCACCAACAACTACTCGAAGCCCCTGCAGTATTTTTAGATGAAATCATAGTAGACATTGATCAATCAATCAATCAATCAATTAGCCTGTTGCCGTCCACTGCTGAACGTAGGTCTCCCCAAGTGAACGCCAACCATCCCGGTCTTGAGCAGCCCGCATCCATCCGCTACCCGCCGCCTTTTCAAGTCGTCGGTCCATCGTGCAGCAGGGCGTCCTGTACCTAATCGCGGTCTCCACTTCTCTGCTCCATCGACCGTCACTTCCACTTCATTGTGCTGATTTTGCGAGTGAAGCCGGTTACTCTGGTTCTCTGGCGGATAACTTCATTTCTGATTTTATCTATCAGAGAGACCCCGAGCATCGCTCGTTTCATAGCACTCTGAGCGATTTTAAACTTGTGGACCAGGCCACTGGTAAGTGTCCACGTCTCGGCTGCGTAGGTCATTACATGTAGGACACACTGGTTAAAAACCTCAGTTTTTAAGCATTGAGGGATCGACGACTTGAAAATATTACGTAGCTTTCCGAATGGCGCGCAACCTAGCCGTATTCTCCTATCTGCCTCTTTCTCGAAGTTGTGCCGGCCCAGTTGAATTATTTGGCCAAGGTAGATATATTCTTGCACAACCTCGAGAGCGGCATCGCCTACGACACGGTAATATTCCTACGACTACAGGTCTCGGGAGACATATTGCCTATGTCCAAAATTTTATGAGTATAAGTTCATAACGAAAAAGCGTATATAACCTTCTCAATGTTCCCTCATCTAAAACAAATTTAGGTCATTTCGCTGCTGTGCCAAGGCTCTGTAGGCAGTATAACGCTCTTGCAAAAACGCATGATCTAGACATCACGGACATTTCTAAGAATAGGAAACAAGTCCTGCAATTATTATGTTCTTCAGATAAAATAAAATAAATTAAAATAAAATAAATTAGAATAAGTTATAATTGATCACATTCACTAGCACATATTATCACGTAAGATGTTATTATGCTTTGTTATTTCTTATTATGATATATTGTTTTTTGCCTGTTTTAAGATCCTTGCAAAAGTTTTATTGTATTCATTTATTGTAATCTTCATAATATTTTCATAAATTCTTAATAATATTTATAACAAATATCCATTTTTAGCCATTGTACTGGTACTCAAATTTGCATGCTGTGGTCTCTTATAATTGAAGAAGCACGTCACACTGTAAATTGTGAAAATGCTACATCATTGTTTTTATAATATGTCGTGTATTCTTCGTTGGAGGTCCTTAAATAAATAAATAAATAACTTCAGCTAACCATTCAATTTGTATGTCTGCTTACTCCAGAGGGGTTTACGCGTAAGCACTATTTATCATAATGAATTCGGTGAGCAATTTTTCATCATAATTAAATGAACTTGAATAATCCGCAAATAATAACAAAAGAAAAACTGAGCAAAGTTGATGAAGTTAATCTTCCGAGCCAAATGTTTGCCAAATCGGCAAATATTTGTGTTATATATAAAGTTTGTCAGGCAATTGGCGCCAACATTGCGCCGTATACGATTAGCAAAACAAAAATCGATAGCCATTGACAAATTTTGGTAATGAGCTGTTATGTTAAAGTTTGGAACACAATGAGATGAATTCCAGGTATGGATTACCTGGGTAGGTTTTAATAAGGCCGGCCATAATAGGGTAGTTTCCTATATTTGATTTTGTACATAATTTTAGATGTAACAGAAAATAATACGAAAAAGAAATTCTACTGTGAAATCAGCATCAAAATCGATTGAAAAATAAAGCAGTTATTCAATTTTGAAATATTCTTGTGAGCAAAAGTAGGGGCGTGGCGGGGATATCGCGCTATCTCTTTCGCACGCAGGCAGCGTTATGGCCGACGGCGCTTGGTGACGTCACAGCCTAGTATTGCTGTTATTTGACAGCTACCCCTTCCATCAAATTTCAAAGTTTTATAACTTACTTACTATTACGCCAATTTTGAAAATTCTTTTACCATTAGATTTTGGATAGCATACATTTTTCATAATTATATTTAAAAAAAAATAGACACACTCACGCCTTTTATCCCCGAAGGGGTAGGCAGAGGTGCAACTAGTGCACCCACTTTTCGCCGTGCGTACTCCGTCCCATGAGGTGATAGGGGGCGAGCCCATCGCCATATCGGGCACAAATTCCAGACTCCGAACTTATACTGAGTAGAAAAAACCAATATCACTTTGCCCGACCCGGGGATCGAACCCGAGACCTCAGCTTTGCAGTCGTACCGTAATACAACTACGCCACCGAGGCAGTCTTTTTTTTTCTTTTTTCACTATACATGATATAATATTATTATCTATACCTACATTGTCTCGGCAGACAATGTAGGTATAGATAGACTAAGGCCTAAACCCTCTTAGTAGTAGAGGAGGCCCGTGCTCAGCAGTGGGCAGTATATAATATAGGGCTGGTATTATTATACCTACATTCGAAGTTTGAACAAAACACAAGGGCAAAATTAATGGACAATGTTAATATTTTAGTCTGAAGATAAATTTTAATTAACGATCAAGTTTCAATTTGCAAGAAAAGTAGATGCGCTGGGCCTACAGGGAAATAGGAGGAGAAAATTAGAATGAAAAAGGAAACTAGAGCTAAGGTAAGCTGACAAGATATACATGAACCTTAAGGGACGCAAGATAACGTTACTTGGCCTTCATTAAGGTGGATCAATTATTGCAAGTAACAATTGCGTGAGATTATTGCATCATACTGTTCAGACGCAGTTTGTCACAAGAATCACTCGACACACGTACGCAGTACAAGTACACCACTGAGGCAGCCATTGGAAAACTATCTATTTATTAATATACCTTTCCATTTCCTACTTATTCCTATATTTCACACACACACACCCACACTTTTACTGGTGGTAGGTCTCTCATATGTAAGACTCCGTCTGGGTGGGTACCACTGCAATGTCTATTTCTACCGCCAGAAGCAGTGGTGTGCATGCACTGTTGTGTTTCGGTTTGAAGGACATTGTAGCCAGCGTAACTACTGGACATAATGAGACTTAACATTTTGTCTCAGGATGACAAGCGCAGTAGAATGCCACACAGTACTTTGAAGTCAAGGTGCTGGATGGTGTTGCTACTGATTATGGGTGGTCGTATCGCTTACCATCAGGCGAACGGCATGCACGTCTCGTCATTCAATGCAATAAAAAAACACTCACGCCTTTTATCCCCGAAGGGGTAGTAAGAGGCGCAACTAGTGCACTCACTTTTCTCCGTGCGTATTCCGTCCCATGATGTGATAGGGGGCGGGCCTAACGCTATATTGGGTAAAGCTTCCAGACTCCGGGCTGATACTTTTTAGAAAAGCACAATATAATTTTGCCCGACCCGGGGATCGAAACCGAGACCTCAGCATTGCAGTCGTATCGTAATAAAACTACGCCACCGACGCAGTCGTGCTATGTAGATTACACACAGCGGTGGCACATTTGACTACCTTCTAAAATAAATAAGTTATGCTCAAATTGCGCAGTGTTCAATGTCCCACCAACTTTATCATTGAATGATTAATTGCACACTTGACCCTGACGTCACCACAGACGACCTTCGGACGCTCAATTGGTACCCATTAAAAAAGTTATAATCCCACCACTTTATCTATGGGAGGAAGGTCAAGTAATTTATTTTCGCTATTGACTTGTTGCTTGCTGTTTTATTTTTACACTAGCCTTCGTCAGCAATTTCGCCCATGGTGACCAAAACGTATTAGGATACGTTTTGATCAACGTATAAAAAGTACTAAAGCCTATGTGTTAATCCAAGAAATGACCTATCCGTGTGCCAAATTTCATCCAAATACGTTCATTAGTTTTTTTTTTATGACATAGGAGGCAAACGAGCATACGGTTCACCTGATGGTAAGTGATCACCGCCGCCCATAAACATCTGCAATACCAGGGGGCACAGAGATGCGTTCCTACGTTTAGGTACTTCTAACAAATAACAAACATACAAACTTCCAATCATTTTTACAAACTTTCGCATTTATAATATTAGTAAGAAGTAAGTTTTGCATTATTGAATTATAAAAATAAATATTACATAACAATACTAAAATATTTATAAATTAATAAAGAATAAAGTGGACCTAGTTGGGAATGGAACGGTCTGCCGAGACAATGTCCGGAGGTTCGAAACCCAAGGAACACACCTCTGACTTTTCGAAGTTATGTGTGTATTGTTTATCAATTATCGTTCGCTATAACGGTGAAGGAAAACATCGTGAGGAAACCTACATACCTGAGAATTCACGATAAGAATTTCGAGGGTATGTGAAGTCTGCCAATCCGCACTAGGCCAGCGTGGTGGACTAAGGCTTAAACCCTCTTAGTAGTAGAGGAGGCCCGTGCTCAGCAGTGGGCAGTATATAATATAGGGCTGGTATTATATTATATTATTATAAAGAACAAAGCAAAAAGCAATTAGGCAAAAAGTTCGAAATGTTGATTTCGATGTTTTTTCTGCGACAAGATGTGATTTGTTGGCAATGTTTATACTCCAATCGTAACCTTAAAAATTTGGCGGCAAAATAAAACATGTCACGGACACACCACCCTTGTTGCTACTAGTTTTTTTTTTTTTGGGTAGGCGATCCTGCAGTCAACACCGGGGGAAACCTGCTAATGGGATACTGGAGTCCCCCAGCTTGACGACTGCAGGGGCCTGGAGGGGACGTGGGAGAAGAATATGGAAGGAAAGGTACGGGAGGAAGGTTCGCAGGATGGGCGGAAAGAGAGGGTGCCAGGAAATGTTCGCGGGCCCTTTTAGGCCTCAATGTGTTTTACAACCAAGAGGTATACACACTGAACTGTGTGCCTCGGCCCGCAACTAATGTCCCCCCGCGCATGGGCGTGCATTGGGTATGATGACCCAGAGCACAAGAATTGCCTCGGGGGGCTGTTGCTACTAGTTAGGTTTCACGATAATTAATACATTATTATTTATTTATTCATTACACGACAAAGTAATAAACAAAGTGAGAGATAATCCTTACTAGTAACTAATATTATAAATGCGAAAGTAACTCTGTCTGTCGGTCGCGCTTTCACTGCAAAACTACTGAACCGATTTATTTATTTATTTGTTCTTTATGTTACAATCTGCCATACCTTTATTGTTATTCCTGTACTGTTTCCAAAGTTCTATTAATTCTTTATTATACTTCACCTGGCCGCACATTTGTAAAGATTTGTTGTGCTATACAATAGTAGGGTACAGCTGAAAATCAGTGCTGTTTAACAGCGTATACTGAGCTGGTAACCCTTCTACCACACATATCGCAACAAATACTTAATATTGTTTTTTGTGTCTTTTTTTATTTACTTTTTTTTTGTTTTTGTTATGTGTGTGTAGAAAAATAAATGGTTTAAATGGTTTAACCGATTTCAATGAAATTTGGTACACATATAGTCTAGAGACTGAGAAAGGACATAGGTTACTTTTTGTCACGGGAAAATATAAAGCGAGACTTTTATCCCGGAAAAACTTTTTCACGCGGGCTGAGGCGCGAACAAAAACTAGTGATTACAAAAAATCTGTCTCGATGCCTATTCCGTATGGGCAATGTAAAATACTCACATTTTGTTGCTTATTTTATTTAAATTTCCACGAAACCAAACTGGAAGTATATTATTTCGAATTAAACAAGGAATTTTCCAAATCGTTTAAGAAATGAGCGAATTCTGAGTTAACAAACATTAAAAAAAAAATACACGATGAATTGATAAGCTCCTCCTTTTTTGAAGTCGGTTAAAAGGCAGAGAGTTAAAATATTTCGTAGTATTATCAATCGAGGCAATTTCTTACCGTTGATTTAGATACTTGCCGACTACAGACGAATAGTCACGAATATTAGTTTGTGAACAGCTTATTCGGTTGTTTTCGTTACTCATAATTCAGATTCATATTTATTCGCCAAGTTGTTCGGCAAGTTATTCGCCAATAGTCTAAATGAGGGATAACAGACCACCATGGGATTTAGATAAATCGAGTAGCGATAAGATGCGTTTATAGCGGCATTAATTTAAAGTCTATGGAAATAGAGCGCCAGAATATTTTAACTATTAAGACACAATTCCAAACTCGGGGCTAGTGAGCAAAAAACACAACATTACTTTACCCGACTCGGTATTCGAACCCGAGACCTCAGCAGCTGTTGTAATAAGTACAATTACGCTACTGAGTCATCAATCAGATCGTTTTTTCCTCGAGATACAGATGTACTATAACAATGGTTGGATGAATGGATCCAGTGTTGTCTCGCGCGCTGACCGAATGAATGATGCGACGTCATTATTTGACGACAGCTCACTTCAAAAGATGAATGGAATTTTAAAGTGGGTATTTTCCTAGGCTTTTCTTTTTTTTATCCAGCCCTTCTCCACGCATTGCTGGGTATAGGCAATGGCAATCTCTATCACCCCACTCTTTCCAGTCCAGTACCCTTAGAATAGGTTTACGTTTTAGACTTAACATCTTATGTCTGTGGTGGCATGATTGACAACACCGCCACCTATCCACATGGCTGGGAACTATTACAATAATAGTCTATTAGATGACCCGACACTCATCGATCAGACATCGAAGTGGTATCGACGATTGACAGATGGCACCACACGATCGAGAATTGCGATAGCAATATTCGCGCAAAGCGAAGCATATATACCACCTCCGATTAGGAACCATCGGAGGGGCCGCGGCCGGTCAAGCGCAACATCTGCTTGACTGGAAATCTTCCCCTTCCATAGAGGAACGCAACCATCTGTTCCTCTACTGCGGCGACGCCCTTTCGCCGCCAAATGTCTCAGGATGACGAGCGCAGTCGAATGCCAAACAGTACTTTGTAACTCAAGGTGCTGGATGATGTTTCTACTGTTTATGGACGGTCATATCGCTTACCATCAGGCGAACGGCATGCTCGTCTCATCTTTCAATGCAATAAAAAAAACGCACCATTGTATAGTTATATAATCACAGTATATAATAGTTTCGACTATGTAATTTTTTGTTTGGAAATTTGAACAGCGCTCCGGTGAGCGTATTTGGAACTAAGATACGACGGCGTCAACATTGCGCGCGTGTATTTCTTTTTTTTTTGTTATAATGGCATCTGTGTTCACATTTTGCCAATATCAAGTTTGGTTGTCTATTTTATTATCTGTAGTATGTCGAAGTAAAGCAGTGGCTACCTTACCAAGACCTTATCGAGGAGTTTTGGCGGCAACAAAACAAACACTTGACTAGCACAGTTATTTCAATTCACTTCATTTGAGCCCTTTAATAGAACTATATTGGATAATATACCACCATAATTATGCAATATAACACTAAGTATCACCAAAATAATGAATTAAAACAATAGCACCTCATGACACTACCAAGTTCCCGCCAAACCTCGTCTAACGACCTTAATCATAAACAGTTTTGTCTTCTTCTTTCAAACTTAATTCATATTTCCTTTGAAGACAAAACATTCGATACCTAATGTAGGCTTATAAACTGTTTATGGATAAGCCCGTAATGGGTAAACTTACTCAATACGATTACGATACGATACGATTACGATACGATTACGAAAGATTACTATTTACTATACGAAACGCGTAAATTCATGGTAGGTACGCAGTGCTAGCCTCATCCACTGCCTGCCAGGATACCTCGTGATGTCATCTGACCATCAGGCTGGTCTGACTTTCTCTCTGACCGTTCTTCGGGTACCTACCATTCGGTGCCTTTTTCCACCTGTCGTCAGCCCGTCTAGCCAAGTATCCCGCCCATCTACAGCTTGGCAAAAGTATCCTAAGTCTACTGAGCAAATAATACCTACTATCGTAGTATATTTTTGCCGCCAAGCAGAATGACTATGTTCCGGTTGCATTACTGAGAAAGAAACTTATGCAGCTGGATGTAGACCAAGTACATGCCCCATTTTCATTTTAACTATTCTATATTATCGACTAGGCTACGTATTGGTAAGCGCAGCGTCGGCCGTACACCTTGCAAGGTGGACAGACGACTTGATAAAGGTCGTAGGAACACGCTGGATGCAGGCCGCTTATGACAGGTCCGTCTGGAAATCTTTAGGGGAGGCCTATGTTCAGCAGTGGACGTCGTGTGGCTCATGATGATGATATTATCGAGCTAATGTGGATAGTACGGCTGAAAATCAGCGCCCAAAGAGAATCTATGGGATGAGGTCGTGAGTGTGTGTATGTATTTACCATCCAAAATCATGACGCATATTATCTATGTCTATAGGAGAAATGTGATAAAAAAGAAAGGGGGCGAAAGAAGAGTAATGGAAAAACAAATCAGCGATTTTTATAATTCTTTTCTGTATGTTTGTTTGTTACTGCACAGCTCCGAAACTACTGAACGGATTTCGATGAAATTTGGCACACGGGTAGAACATATTCTGGATTAACATAGGCTACTTTTTATCCCGGGAAAATATAAAGCGGGACTTTTATCCCGGGAAAACTATTTCACGCGAGCGGAGCTAGAGCAACATCTAGTAGATAATAAAAGTTAATAGGCTAATTTTTATTGCGTTTTTATGATAGACGAATGGTCGAATATATTTTATTGGTGCTATTTCCGTTGCTATTTGCACGTCATGGTAATTAAATATGGCCAATACAAAATAAACGATCAATTAGAAAAATAGGACGATCTAGTTACATGAATTTATATTGTTCTACAGTCTACACTTTAAAAGAAGTTGACTGAGATTTAGAAGTGAAATAAGTTAATAAAATCAGCCCGGTATTGTATAGGTACTGTCCCACTGCTGAGCACGGGCCTCCTCTACTACTGACAGGGTTTAGGCCTTAGTCCACCACGCTGGCCTAGTGCGGGTTGGCTGACTTCACATACCTTCGAAATTCTTATAGAGAACTTAGCAGTTATTCAGGTTTGTTCACGAAGTTTTCCTTCACTTTTAAAGCAAGTGACAATCCACAAAGTATAGATAGATAACTTTAGAATAGTCAGTTATGGCTGAATTAAAAAATGGCTGTTATTTTTACCTATATGGCTACGCAGTCACAGAAATTAGATTTTTTTTATGGTATACTTGGCAAACGAACAAAGGGTTCACCTGATGGTAAGTGATCACCGCCGCCCATGGACATCTGCAATACCAGTGGGCACAGAGATGCGTTGCTGGCCTTTTAGGTGGGAATACGCTCTTTTTTTGAAGGACGCCAGGTCGTTAATTGGTACGTTTTACCCAAGATGTTTTAAATACCACTAACAATATAACTGCGGTTGGTTTGGATGTTTGCTAGAACGCCGAAACATTTGTAATGATTTGCATATTTGTCAAGTCCCGGATTTAACATAAAGGCTTTTCATCACGTGTTGTCAGTGGCGTAGCGTCATTCGGCCGGCCAAATTTTGGTGACGGCGGACGGCGCGGCGGTGCACGTGTGTCTTATTTGCATAAATGATCTTTTTTTGGTGCCATGGGGTGGACAGAACCCAAACTACGCTACTGGGTGTTGTTTGTATTCCCGGCTAAATTCACGCGATCTAAGTACAAATTAGACACATCACACACGGCATCTATAATATATATTAATATACACTACATCCCAGGATGTATTGCTTTAAATTATGTTAAAGTATTACCCACAGCAGGTAATTAATGTGTCTTGCCCTTCATTCCATTGGTTTACGACTCGATTGACGCACTTGTATCAGTATTTTACCTATATTTTTGTAGTATTTGGCGTAGTTGTATTACGGTACGACTGCAGTGTTGAAGTCTCGGTTTCGATCCCCGGGTCGGGCAAAGGGATATTGGGGTTTTCTACTCAGTATCAGCCCGGAGTCTGGAATTTGTGCCCGACATGGCGATAGGCTCGCCCCCTATCACATCATGGGAGGGAATATGCACGGCGAAAAGTGGGTGCACTACTTGCACTTCTGCCTACCCCTTCGGGGATAACGAGCGTGAGTGTGTGTGTGTGTAAATACTTACTTATCTAAAGTTTTTGAAGCAATGTATAAGTTAATAAGTTAAAATAAATAATTTTAAATAGTTAAATTTGTATAATTTTGACAATTTTGCTTAGTATCATTTAGACTTTCAATCAAACTGCTTTTTGGTACTTGAAGTACGAATTTGGAAACCCGTGGTCCAATATTGGCAACTGGTTTCCTTAAATGGACCCATGACAGCTTTTTTTTTAAAAGGGTTGACTCAGTTTTTATTAATTTTGGCTCCTAAGTTGACTACATATCAAATACAATTCCGGTAGGCAACGGCTTGCCTGTGCCTCTGGCATTGCTTTAGTCCATGGGCGGCGGATCTGCTTACCATCAGGCGGACCGCATGCTCGTTTGCCTAATAAGGCAATAAAAAAAAATAAAAAAAAAAAATTAAATAAACTTTCTGTTGTAGGTTATATAATTTATCTAACATTTATATTTTTGGAGATATTGAGAAATAACCGTTAGGGGGTTCAATTTTGGCAACTTACCCTAAGAATAGTCTGTAACACCATGATAACTATTATATTATTATAACGAGCTCTCTGACATGAATGGACTTTTATCACCAAATAATACATACTATTAGAAACAGAAGCGATTTTAATTAAAATAAAAAAGATCTACAACTGATTTTATAGAAATACTTTCACAAAGATTGATATCTTAGTTTACTGGTGGTAGGTCTCTTATATGTAAGAGTCCGTCTGGGTGGTTACCACCGCAATGTCTATTTCTACCGCCAAGCAGCAGTGTGCATGCACTTTTGTGTTTAGGTTTGAAGGACATTGTAGCCAGTGTAACTACAGGACATAGTGAGACTTAACATCTTATGTCTCAGGATGACGAGCGCAGTGGAATACCACACAGTACTTTGTACCTCAAGGTGATGGATGGCGTTGCTTTTGTTTATGCGTGGTCGTATCTTTTACCATCAGGCGAACGGCATGCTCGTCTCGTCATTCAATGACATAAAAAAAAGAAAGTATTTCTGGTTGGTGATCCAACCGACTGACCGGATACTAGAGTATAATATGCACAACATACTCAACTGCTACGGCTGAGACCGACTGGGGCCGACTGAGACCGAAAGAGACCCTTTTTATACACCCAACTGTCACTTCCACTACTAGTTACAAATACCCTCACAACACATCTATACATCTATACATATAAATAAAATTGGAGTGTCTGTTTGTAATATTGAAATAACCGTTTTTTACTACATGTATATTAATATATATACGTACATACACCAAAATATCATTTTTTACAATTTTTGTCCGTCTGTTTGTTCCGGCTAATCTCTGAAATGGCTCCACCGATTTTGACGGGACTTTTATTGGCAGGTAGCTGATGTAATAAGGAGTAACCTAGGCTACTTTTTGTCCCGGGAAAATATAAAGCGGGATTTTTATCCCGGGAAAACTCATTCACGCGGGCGGAGCCGCGGGCAACAGCTAGTTTAATCCTAACAATACATATTAATAACATAAAAGCAATCAATCATTTTACACACAAAGCAAGTGTGAACTCTTAATATTTATTTGAACTTGAGCGAAACAAAGCACTTAAATTTTTACATAAAAATCCTTTTGTGTACCCATAAAAATAATGTTGATAATCATTTAACGCTATCAATAATTTTATGAATACTTGGTGCCTGATAAGAAAAATAGCAATACACACTACATACATTTTGCTATAACAGTTAATGAGGAGCTACTTTTCGCCAAGTAAAAAGCTATATTGTTACGTATCATACGTATGATATATTTCAACTCTTGCATTTAGCATGGTGTGTCAGGTTTCTGGAAGCTTCAACAGCCTCTGTCTTCCCTAATCTGTATTACTTTTAAGACCGGAGCCATATCTCTAGTGTTGTAGATTTTTATGAGAGATAGATATACTTCAACAAGTGAACCATTTGCTCATATGCCATCCTGGGCTGAATAAGAAGCGAACTTAAAAAAATCAAAAAAACACAAATCACGCCTTCATCCCCGAAGGGTAGGCAGAGGTGCTACCAGGGCACCCAATTTTCGCCATTTGTGTTCCATCCCATGCTGTATGGGCGAGCATGTCGCCATGTACCGAGCACAAACTCTAAACTCTGGGCTGATACTGAGTAGAAAAACCCATCACTTTGACGACCTAGGACGCGAACCTGAGACCTCAGAACGTTGGTGGTACCGCGCACGTAATACTACTAAGTACTAACCCACTGAGGCAGCCAAGTGACATACTGTTTTTTTAATTATAAAATCACTAAGCTTTTGCTAGCGGCTCCACGCGCGTGAATGAGTTTTTCCGGGATAAAAGTCCCGCTTTATATTTTACCGGAATAAAAAGTGGCCTTTGTTACTCACTGATAATGTAGCTTTATATTGATGAAAGAATTTTCAAATCGGTCCAGTACTTTTTGAGTTTTTTTTTTTTTTTATAGCATAGAATGACGAGACGAGCATGCCGTTCGCCTGATGGTAAGCGATACGACCACCCATAAACAGTAGCATCACCATCCAGCAACTTGACTTACAAAGTACTGTATGGCATTCCACTGCGCTCGTCATCCTGAGACATAAGATGTTAAGTCTCATTATGTCCAGTAGTTATACTGGCTACAATGTCCTTCAAACCGAAACACAACAGTGCATGCACTGTTGCTTGGCGGTAGAAATAGACATTGCGGTGGTACCCACCCAGACGGCCTCTTACATAATGAGAGACCTACCACTAACAGTTATATACAATAACAATTATAACAGTTACAGTTTATTCGTTACAAACACACAAAAATACAAATCTTTCCTCTTTATATTATTATAGTATAGATTTCTTTCACATGGCTATCGGTTTTCGAAGCTCACTTTGTTATTTTAACAATCAGGTGATTTGATATTGAAAATAATTTTCGTGGAAACGTACAATGAACTCAAACAAAATTAACATGAAACCAAAGCAATTAAGGTTCAAATTTACTAAACTATTCAGTTATTTACTAATATCAAACTAATTTGTTTAAAGTTAATTTGTTTCAATGTATTTACAGCATTTGTAATGCTAGTACAGAATTTCATGTCGCAAGGGTATAGGTTCGATTCTTGAGTTGACAAAAACTTGAATTTTTACCAGGGCCTGAATCTATCCATAAATAGCACGACATACATAAAACATATAAAATTACACTGCACATTTCGCTTGGCAAAAACATAGAAATGACAACACTTCGTTTTTACCTTTTTTCGTTTTAATGATTTTAACATCGTATGTGTCGCGGAAGACCGCGAAATACTCTAATTATTTTACCTTTTATTATTTAAAGCATATGTAGGTAAAGAGATTTTAATTTTATTATAAATTATCCAAATGATGTGGGTAGATAAATACTGTATGAGAATTCACTATATATTGGCTGCGCCTAGGAGAAGGGAATTCATTCGGTTACCAGTTATCAGTGTAGTAAACTCGATGGTATGTGATTGTGTTGTGTACTTAGTGTGAAAAACTTCGAGTTTATCGGTAAGTGTTAGAATGTAATTATAGTGACTTTACAATATGGTATTACATTGTGCTTTATTGGTTTTCTATACTATGTGAGTGCCTAAGTCGCTACCGCGACGTTTATAATATATGGTGTGTGCCTAAGTCGCTGCCGCGACATAAATTAATGTGGATATCCTGCTGTGGCAGAAGTGTACGTATGTACAGAGAGTTGTTGGGTTAGGGGTGACTATAAGGGGAGGTTGGAGGTCACCTGGGCGAGTGCCCATTTAAAAATCTTGGGCACACTGCGGTCACTGCCCGGCTCATACTGCGGTCACTGAGCTAATGGAATAAAATTACACTAGCCTATGTATCCTAGTATGGTATAAGGAGAATAATGTACATGTGATTACTGTTACGCGCACGTAACTATATAAGTGATTTCAATTCGTTAACCCGGCACATTAAAGGGTTCGCGACATGGTGGAGATGCTGGGATCTGATAACTAATTATATAATATTGATATAATAAATTATTACGAACATAATGTTCCAATGACGGTACCGATACTCGTTGCGTGAAGAATATAGAAAAATTTTCCAATAAGTAATTCCCTTGACACTACTACACATTTTAGGACTTTATTACATTATTTTAGGTAGCTATGTTGATGCATGTTGGAATTTAGTTGGGCCCGACTGATTACTGCATGTATCAATATCAGCACAATTAATGGTATATAAAGGCGGCTCGTGTGTATTTCTGGAATGCTTAAGAACCGTTTGGTAGGGTATGATTTTATTTTAATAAAAAATGGTCTTATTTTATTAATATAAATAATAAGAAACCTATACTAAATATCGAATGTTTATCTACCGTCATACGAGATTTATTGTGAAATTATTATCGGAATGATATAACCAGATTTTTTATGGAGAACCAATTAATTCTAGGTGATCCGATCATGATTGCGAATTTTATTCTCGCGCGGGACAAATGTTTTTGTTTTTTTTATATATCGAAGTTGTGTTGATAGTTCTTAGTCTGGGGAACTTATAATGTTGGCTATACTTTATGATTAATTATACGGTCATGGTTACAATTAAGTAAACTTAACACAAATATTAAATAAGAAAATATTAACAGCTTATTGAGCCTGTTTGTGTATCCAGTTAAATTAATTAATATGTTCGCATGTGAGTAGATTTTTTTTGAGATTAGGATACCTTGTTTCAGTGCCAACATCAAACACTTGTCAGCGAAATTTATTAATTGGTAATCAGTTGGCATACAGGGCATTGATAGTGGCTTTAAAATGGAGGAGATCATTCAAACCCGTTTAAAATTAATTCGTGACTCAGTCGAGATGCTTATAACATCTGGAAAAGATATTATAACAAAACTTTGCGAAAATTTAATATCATCGAATGAAGCTTGCATCATATCACATAAACTTAAGGCTGCGAATGAAAGGTTTGGAGCTGAAATATTTAACTATTATAAATTAGCTCAGTCATCATCATCAGATGATATATCAAGTTTTACGTCGATTCAACTTCAGGCAGATGAAATTGTTGCTGAAATTGAGATCCGTACACAATATTTAAACCAAAATAATGTGACTACATCTACGAGGGCTCACGTTACAAGCAGATTACCACGTATGGAACTAGCCAGGTTTGATGGCGATGTGCTCAAGTGGCACCAATTCTGGGACCAATTCTCATCAAATGTGGACAGTAGGGAAATTAACAATGTTGACAAACTTTTATACTTACAATCGGTTCTTGGCGGAGAAGCTAAACAAGCTATCGAGGGTTTGGACACTACTAGCAAAAACTATGAGATTGCTATTGATACACTTAAAGAACGTTACGGGAAACCAGGAGCAATAGTAGATGCTCATTATGTTGCCCTTTACAGAATTAAAACTGCAAGCAATTCGGTGAAAGATTGTCGTAACACTTTGAATGAGATTGAAAGGCATTTGCGTGTATTAAAATCTTTAGGTGAAGATGTAAATCATAATCATCTACGTGTAATGATAATGGAAAAATTTCCTGAAGATTTAATATATGAGTTACGTATGAAACTAGGCTCTGACGGAGATTCTATAGAAAATATTCGTAAAAATTTAGAATACATAATTTCAGCTAGAGAGACATCTAGTAGGTTAACATTGAAAAGAGAAGAGATACCGAATGAGAGTGCAACAGGTGAAAAGTTTACTACGGAGGCGCTTCATGTTAGATCGGATGATAATGATACGAATAAAAAATTAAAAGTGATGGAACGGGACTTTAGAAATAGGAATGAAGGTAATCGAAGAGTTGACAGTAAAAAATTTGAGAAGTTCAATACAAGGAAAAGAGCATTTGACAGTAGTTACAGACATTCCCAACAAAGAATAGAAAATACGGCCAAAAGATTTAAGCTTAAATGCATTTTCTGTGAAGAAAACCATTTTAATGAAGAATGCACTAAAATAAGATTTCTGCAGGAAAGGAAAAATAAATTACAAGGACGATGTTTTAATTGCTTGGGTGAAAGTCATAAAGCAAGAGAGTGTAGGAATAAAAGGAAATGCCGACACTGCGGCAGATTTGGACATAATAGAGCTATATGCCCAAAAGTAGTAAAGGAACGTACGCCTGAAAGAGTATTACATGTAAATTCAAAACAAACTGTCACGGTATTGCAGACCTGTATCGTCCAAGCTTATAAAATAGGTTATAGCTCTCGTTACATAAATTGTCGAATATTGCTTGATTGCGGTAGCCAACGTTCGTATATAACGAAAAAATTAGCTAAGGATTTGGAGCTACCTACATTAGAAGAAAATCTTTTGTCAGTATTCACCTTTGGTTCTCAAACACCCCAAGAGATAGAAAGTCCGTTGGTAGAATTTAATATCATAACAAGGACACGAAAAACAAAAACTTTATTCGCTAACGTAGTACCACACATTACTCAAAGAGTTAGTTGTCCATATGGCAATATACAGAATTTTCCACACAATGATTTGATTTTGGCCGATGATGGTTCTAGAGGTGATCAAGTCGATATTTTACTCGGCAACGACTATTATTTCTCATTTATATCTGTCTTAAAGGTAAGAGTTGAAGAACATCTTTACCTAATAAAATCTGATTTTGGTTGGCTTTGGTCTGGAAAATGCCCTACGATAGGTAATAGTAAAGATCAACTCTCTGTACTGACATATTTTGAAACTGGAAGGGAATCGGGAACTCACTTTTATGAACCTGATTTACCATTAAGACAAGAAAAGCTAAAACAGCTTTGGGAGCTAGAATCAATCGGTATTACGGACTCTCCAAAGTGTTCTCGCGATGAGGAAGCAGTGAAAAAATTCAATGAAACCACAGTATATGATAACAACCGATATTACGTAAAATGGCCATGGACGGAATACCCTCCTTTAAAATTGACAGTAAATTTTGGTCTAGCATGTGGAAGACTAACCAATCTATTAAAGAAACTTGATTATGACAAAATTAAATTATATGATGAAGTTTTACAGGACCAGTTGAATAAAGGTATTATTGAAGAGGTTAGAGAGAATACCTTACCCAAGGACCACCCAGTTCATTATTTGCCTCATCATTGTGTTATCCAAGATGGCAAGTCAACCAAGCTAAGGATTGTTTATGATGCGTCCGCTAAGATGCAAGAAAATAATAGTCTAAATGAATGCCTCTATAGAGGGCCAATGATGCTCGAAGATCTTACGGGCCTTTTAATTAGATTCAGAGAAAACAAGGTTGGTATAGTGGCGGACGTCGAGAAGGCCTTCTTGCAAATTGGTCTTCAAATACAAGACCGAGATGTAACAAGGTTTCTCTGGATTAAAAATCCTAATGAGAAAATATCTCCGAACAATCTCCAACACTACCGGTTTTGTCGGGTTCCATTCGGAGTTATCTCTAGCCCGTTTCTACTCAATGCCACTATAAGGTACCATTTGAATAAATGTACTCACGACCTTAATAAGCGAGTTGCTGAAGACATATACGTTGACAACCTTGTTACAGGAGCACAGTCTATTGAGGAAGCTTCTATTTTGTATAAAACCGCTAAAAAATCATTCGGTTCCTTGTCAATGAACCTTAGGGAATGGAATTCTAATTCAAAGAAATTCATGTCAGGAATTGCCCAAAAGGATTGTGACCATAGAATCATTATTAAAGTTCTAGGTATCGAATGGGACACTGAGAGAGATGAATTGAGGTTAAGACCATCTTATGAATCCTTAAAGGATAAATATACTAAAAGAGGAGTTTTAAAAGTAACTGCCTCTATTTATGATCCATGTAGCTTTGTAGCACCAAGAGTATTACCAGCTAAACTTCTCTTACAAGAACTCTGGCAGAAAAAACTGAAATGGGACGAGCCATTACCTGAAGAGGTAATAGAAAGATGGGAACAGATTCTAGTACAACTTCAGACAATAGACGAAACATCCATTCCGCGATTAATTGTTGACAAAAATATTAAAGATCCTCAATTTGAGCTACATTGTTTTGCAGATGCATCTATACGTGCTTATGCAGCAGTAATATATCTACGAAGTTATGATAAAACTAATCATAATGGGACAGTAAGTTTCGTAATAGGAAAGTCGAGGTTAGCACCTATAAAAGATCAAAAGGAACTGCAAATTCCAAGATTAGAACTACTGGGTGCAGTAATAGGAAATCGTTTATTAGAATATGTGGCAAAATTTTGTAGATTATCCATTCAACATCATTATTTGTGGGCAGACAGTGAAATCGTTTTAAGTTGGCTTAATTCTGATAAATTGTTACCACCCTTTGTTGATCGCAGAATTAAAGAAATAAAGAAAAATAAAAAGCTCAAAGTAAGATATGTTCCCACTGATATTAACCCCGCGGACAAAGGTACAAGGGCAGAAAACACTGTTAATGGCAATAAATTCTGGTTGAAAGGACCCGATTTCTTAAGACTTCCACCAGCAGATTGGCCATTGACAAAACAAATATATCATACACAAGTTCAAATCCTCGCCGGTGGGGAGGGTCCTTCCGGAAATGAGGAAAATCAGGTGCAGACAGAAAGTGGCGAAAGGACAGGTATAGAGAATACTACAAATACGCAGCAAGAGAAAATTTATAAAGATAATTATTTACATAAGAATGCTGTAGTTAAGTTACAAAAGGAACATTTTCCAAAAGAAGTACAGGGAATACAGACTGATTTAACCAGGTCATTAAATCTATTCAAGGATAAGGAAGGTATACTTAGATGTGGAGGAAGACTTGGTAATACAAATTGGTCAGAGGAAAAGAAATATCCTATTCTAATACCAAAAGACACAGAATTTACTACAAAACTAATTGAGTGTATACATAAAGAGAATTATCATATTGGCGTAGGACATACATTAGCAATGGTTAGAAATAGGTATTGGATCATAAAAGGTCGGTCTCAAGTACAGAAAATATTGAAGAATTGTATACAATGTCGGAAATATGGAGGAGGTCCATATAAGTTACTTTTAATGCCTCCCTTGCCCCCGGAAAGAGTAAGGTATTCTAATTCCTTTACGTTTACAGGCATTGATTATTTTGGGCCCCTTAAAGTACAGGACGAGACTACAGAAAAACGATGGGTATGTCTCTTCACGTGCCTATCTATACGAGCTATTCATATGGAAGTTGTGAAAGACTTGACAGCCGAACAATGTGTTTTAGCAATAAGAAGATTTATAGCTGTTAGAGGCATACCTCAAGTTGTGACTTCGGACAACGGCACTCAATTTAAATTAACGGCACAAGTATTAACATCGGATTATTGCATAAGGAATAGTATTACTTGGCGTTTCATTCCACAGCTAGCACCATGGTTTGGGGGATTTTACGAACGGTTGATAGCTGTAGTAAAAAATTGTCTAAAGAGAACCCTTGACAAACATTTACTTAATCATGATCAGCTGTGTACTGTTATTAAGGAAATTGAAGCCATTGTTAATACTAGACCCCTTACGGCAGTCTCACAAGATTTGGAACAGGTGCTGACTCCTGCTGACTTCTTGAAGATTGGTGGGCACATAGTGACAGACATCTCGGAGAAGGACTTCTTGGAGAACGCAACAGTTGATAAAATTAAATTAATTGAAAGTTGGAAGCGCGGACAAGTTATTCTACAAGAATATATTAAAATGTTCGTCAACCAGTATTTAAATAGCCTAAGAGAACGGAGGGGCTTTCATAAACAATCTCGAGTTGTAGTTAATGAAATACCTAAAGTCGGCGACATTGTTCAAATTAAAGGTGATCATAATAGAGCATTTTGGAAAGTCGGAAGGATTTCAGAGGTTATTAAGGGTTCGGATGGTCAAATTAGAGTAGCTAAAGTGAATTTGCAAAGCGGAGAGAATATCACTAGATCAATTGGACATCTGTTCCCGCTGGAATTAAATGTCGATTCTACAGAGTCTGACATACCAGATACTTCGCCAAATTCAAACCCTGATATGCCAACGTTACCTCCTGGGAATGAAGCTGCGCAAATACCAAAAGCACACAGTAGCGACGTGTCTAGAATATCCTCAGAATCGATACAGAGTGAGGGAGGACTTAGATCAAAAAGAGCGTCGGCACTGCGCGCTCAAAATTTGATCAAGAGGTGGACAAAACAGCTTTTTAATTTAAATTCGTGAAATATTATGATAAAATGATTTGATGGTTTAATTTACAATATAAAATTATAAGATTGTGTTTTATTCACACATCTAGTAACACCACAGGTTCCAGGGTTTTCATTTTCCGTTGCGGGCAGTGTCGCGGAAGACCGCGAAATACTCTAATTATTTTACCTTTTATTATTTAAAGCATATGTAGGTAAAGAGATTTTAATTTTATTATAAATTATCCAAATGATGTGGGTAGATAAATACTGTATGAGAATTCACTATATATTGGCTGCGCCTAGGAGAAGGGAATTCATTCGGTTACCAGTTATCAGTGTAGTAAACTCGATGGTATGTGATTGTGTTGTGTACTTAGTGTGAAAAACTTCGAGTTTATCGGTAAGTGTTAGAATGTAATTATAGTGACTTTACAATATGGTATTACATTGTGCTTTATTGGTTTTCTATACTATGTGAGTGCCTAAGTCGCTACCGCGACGTTTATAATATATGGTGTGTGCCTAAGTCGCTGCCGCGACATAAATTAATGTGGATATCCTGCTGTGGCAGAAGTGTACGTATGTACAGAGAGTTGTTGGGTTAGGGGTGACTATAAGGGGAGGTTGGAGGTCACCTGGGCGAGTGCCCATTTAAAAATCTTGGGCACACTGCGGTCACTGCCCGGCTCATACTGCGGTCACTGAGCTAATGGAATAAAATTACACTAGCCTATGTATGCTAGTATGGTATAAGGAGAATAATGTACATGTGATTACTGTTACGCGCACGTAACTATATAAGTGATTTCAATTCGTTAACCCGGCACATTAAAGGGTTCGCGACAGTATGTATGTATGTTGAAAATCAGCGCTGCAGTATTGGTTAGCCGTTAGGCAGTACTGCAACATGGAGCTGAATGACGGTTCCGATTGTTGGCACAATATCCTACTTAATATTATAAACGCGAAAGTTTGTAAGTATGGATGTATGGATGTTTGTTACTCTTTCACGCAAAAACTACTGAACGGATTTCGATGAAATTTGGCACACGGGTAGATTATATTCTGGATTAACACATAGGCTACTTATTATCCCAGGAAAATATAAAGCGGGACTTTTATCCCGGGAAAACTCATTCACGCGGGCAGAGTCGCGGGCAAAAGCTCGTTATAATATATTTTTGTTACATTTTATTATACAAACTTGTAAGTTTTTTGTCCCAAAAATAAAAACAAATCTTTCTTTCTATGTATGTATGTATCACAAAAACATTGCAAGTTGGGGCCAATCCAAGACTAATGTAACTACAGAGACTATGTTTTTGACGCATTGTTTCCTCAAAAAATAACACTAGTGAACTACCCATTTTTTCTACGATGTCTGATACAACAAAAGTTTTCCTTAACAATAATGTCCAAATAAAATTAGATATTCATCTAGCAATTTTAATTTATTTGAGGTTAAAGTCTGTTTCTTCGTTACTAATAGTATTAAGAGTAACTTTGACTTTTGCCTAACCGACGTTGTGTTGTAGCAACGTTTATTGCTTTTACTTTAGCTGCCACTTTTCTTTTTACAGTTCTTTTTTTACGGCTAGGTTCCACTCACACATAGCTTTAGAAAACTCAGAGGTGTGTTGCCTTGGGTTTGAATCTACGGACATTCGTCTCGGCAGTCCGTTCCACTCTCAACTAGGCGATCCATACCATACCAGCCCTGTATTATATACTGCCCACTACTGAGCACAGGCCTCCTCTACTACTGAGAGTGTTTAGGCCTTAGTTCACCACGCTGGCTTAGTGCAGGTTGGCAGACTACACATACCCCGAGAAAGCCTTTACCATAGGGGTAAAGGGGGGGGGGGGGTGTTGGGAGCCGCAAGCAACATCTAGTCCTTACGTATTATATTACACAGTCCTCTTCCAGTTCCAATTCCAATGTTTTGGTTGGCCGTATCGCAGTCCTCTTGCCGAATTTTTTGTGTTTCTGTCTGAACGCCATAAACAAAAATTTTTTTTTATCACTAATATGTAACGGGACTTTTATCCTGTAAAAAGTATTTCACGCAGGTGAAGCCGCGGGCAAAAGCAAGTAATTTATAAGATAGTATAGCTATGAGCAGAAGAAACCATTTAACCTAAGGAGAACTATATGCCTGCAATGCAATGCAAACAGCCCTGTATTCTATACTGCCCACTGATGAGCACGGGTCTCCTCTACTACTGACAGGGGTTAGGCCTTACTCCACCACGCTGGCCTAGCGCGGGTTGGCAGACTTCAGATACCCTCGAAATTCTTATGGAGAATTCTCAGGTATGTAGGTTGCCTCACGATGTATTCCTTCAGCGTTAAAGCGAACGATAATTGATAAACAATACACACGTAACTTCGAAAAGTCAGAGATGTGTGTTGGGTTTTGAATCTCCGGATAATGTCTCGGCAGACCGTTCCATTCCCAACTAAGCTACCCTCCAAAAAAACTATGTTATGTCACAAAATATGAATAATGTTTTAGTAGCTCGTCTACCTCCCACTAATTGAATCCACCAACAAAAACCACAAAGTCACTAAAACCAATATTTCTCCGATAAAGGAACCACCTTTATCATAAAGGGACCACCCTTTATCCAACCAATAAAACACCAGTTTTAGTGGTAAATTCATTAAGTTGGCAAGACTGCTCTGCATTTAATAATACGTTAATTATATATTCTGTGGCAACATCTGTACCCACCTCTGTCCTCAGAAGAAAACGCACTATTATCAGTCATTAATTTATATGTTTACATTCTGATAGTTTTCTTATTGACGTATTTATTATGTTATGCATTTGTTTAATTAATTATTATAATAGGTATACTTGAATAGATAATAATTGTGTACCTTTGTACCAACCTAAAGATGGAGCTGATGTGATGGCGTCATGCAGGCAAAACTCAGCCAGATCCTGTAACGTCATACTGGAAGAAGTTTGTTGCGTCGCCTCCATTCAATTTAATAAAGCAAGAGGAAGAAAGAAGTTATACTGGATACAATATCCCCAAAATGAATACAGAAATGCTTGAACATTTTGTACTGTAGCCAATTTATTACTGGATAGAATAGAAGACATACTAATCTCCAAGTGTTATACTGGTCACATTTTTTTTTTAAATTAAATCTTCTATTTTCAATTGAGTTTCTTTTCTAATTTGGATCTTTTGTTCCTTGCCGTTGCGTTCAGATATTTTTTCTTTCTTAACCGACTTCAAAAATGGAGGTCCTTAATTCAACATGTATTTTTTTATGTTCCTCAGAACTCCGTGATTTATTGAAAAATTTGGTCCATTTCTCTATTGAAAGAATATACTTTCAAATTGGTCCGCTAGATTTTGTCAAAATCAGTTCAGCAGTCCATGAAATCCTCATTCGTAAAACGATTTACAATGTACAGCCATCCATCCACATACAATAATGTCTCCTCTAAATGTTCCCTTAAGGACCCCACCATTTACATAGCTAAAAGAAAATCGACCAACTTTCTACTAAGCCTTGACTATGCAACACGACGCTTGAAAGGCAATAATATCTAAGCGACATTTAGCAAATTTTTCAGTAGAGCGTTTTAAAGTTTTGATTTTGACAAAAAAAATCATAACTAATTAATCATTTGCTGCATAAAAATAATTGTAACTGTTTTAGGAACCTCTTAATTTTTGACGTTTTTTGAGTTAAATTAACAGCCCTGAAGATTATAAATTAAAAAGTTAACGTCGCTTAGTAAAAAATTACCTAAATTTACAAACAGGTAAAATCATCTAAATGGATCATCTTATGAATACCGTAACAAGTAAATTTAATGAAATACAAATATTTGAAAATGCGCAGTTGGTAAAAATCATATAAGGATATCTACACATATTAATAAAATCAAGTAAAAATATCTATAGCTAAATTATTGGGTCACAAGATCGTGGAGAAACATAAATACGTGCATAATATTGTAAATCTTGTTATTCCTACAAACATTGAACTATTTAATAATCAGTCGATTTTAATAATAATCAACATTTTATTGTTAGATAAACATACTTACATCCAAAATATAGCATAATGATATAGAATTTGTTAATAGCCAACACTTATTTCTTTGGAGGGAGTTTCTCGCCTCAAATATACGATGAGCGGAAGGACATACAAAATTGCCTTATCTGAACATTTACAACGGCTTGCTTAAATATCTCTGTGTAAGCATAACTCGAAAGCAATAATATTATAATTTATTCATTGGTTGGAAACTCGTAATTTTCTCTTTAAATTTATTTTTGCTGAAAGCACATACATACGTACACACCCACGCCCTTAACCCATAGGGGTAGAAAAAGACTATTGAGCACCACATTCTACGATCTTGACATACGTCTTCCACAAAAGTTTTTCACCAAAATTAAAGAGAGAGTTCAGGAAATAGTTGAGCAAAAGAAAGAAAAAGGAACTAGACCACAAACCTTCTCGTGAATCCAAAGCGAACCTTTCACTATTCTGGAAACAAATATGGTTGATCAGGGGAGAGTCGGGGCCTTCAAAGATAGGAGTCATCAGAAATTAACATGGAAGGGTGTTTAGAGATAAAAGGGAAGTATTGCTTGGAAGTCCTACTTCAAAAGACTTTTTAAATGAGGCGATGGGGATGTAGCAGGTGGTTAAGAGGCTATAGACCTGGCTTACTCTCAAAACGAGGCTAATAATGAGATTACGGAAAATGGAATAGTGAATGCGATGAAAAGTATGAGGTTAGGCAAGGCTGCTGGGTGTAACCGTTAAAATGCTGAGATACGGCAAAGGCGTAGAAACAAAATTGTTATGGCTACTTTTTAATATGTGGTGCAAAACCATTATTATATCCATTTTCAAAAAGAAATTTTCACAGCAAGAATATAAAAACTACCGCAGAATAAGCCTTCCCTGTGCTGCCAGTAAATTGTATGCCAAAGTCCTCATTAAGAGAGTGTTTAATGAAACTGACAAAAAAGTGTGGAATGTCCAAGCAGGTTTTAGAAGAGGAATGGGTTACACACATCAAGTCTTTTACATAAGGTGCATAGCGAAAGAACATTTGGCTAAGTCCAAAAAGGTCTTTTATACCTTCGTAAACTTGGAAAAGGCTTATGATCGTATGCTGAGGAATGAACTGTTGTTAACATTGTCTTTAATATATCGGATTGAGAGTCACCTGGTAAGGACTTTGAAGTCTCTGTACGAGAACATCGATGGGAGAGCTGCAAGGCACGAAAAATTATGTGAATGATGTCTTTAAAGAGAAAGGAGTGAAAATTAATGAGAGCAAGATAAAAGTGGTTGTGATAGAAAGAGGTCTGGGCACGTGGAGAGGATGGATTCAAGACAAGTCACGAAAGGTTAAATACCTTTCGTAAGCTTTCCAGCTAATGTGGATGGTACGGCTGGAAGAGGGCACCCAACGAGAGCGTGCATTTATCAAATAAATTATCTTCAAAAAGGGTAGGTCAGGATTAGCCTCAACCGGCAAAAAAGTATACGGAGAGAATAGGTAAAATTGGAATTAAATTATTATTAACATATTGTAATACACAATAATGCAAAATAAATATATTTATTACAAAAATAAATGTTATCAAAATTATAAAAGTCTATTTATTTGTAAAAAAACTCACCATATCTACGTAAAATTGAGGCAAAATCATAAAAACGTCGGACGGCTGTCCTCTCTTAGCGACAACCAATACGCGCTGTACACGATCGCGCGCATATACAAATGACACTTTCAAAACACTAGGTGGTTCGCAAGCGGGTGTATTTACTTTATTATGAACAGGTAAATATCTCTTAACAATAAGTATAACCACCTGAACATACCCGGTAAAATTATCTATGCGACATGACTGAAGTTAAAGGTTGTCAAGTAAAAATATCTAAGTATAAAAAATAGAACTTATATTATTCAGGTAAAATTATCTAACCGACTAATAATTATTTATTTTATTTTAGGTAAAATTGTATAAATGTACTATTAACAAAATATTTTATTAAGCTGAAAATATCTAACCACATAAATATGGAGAGTATGGATCTAGGTAAAATTATATCTATGCCAAAGTTATAATTTTTTGTGTAGGCAATAAACAACTAATTAAAGAGCGAGGAGTTTTTTATTTCAAGTAAACATATATTAATGCAAAACAGTAATATCATGATTTCATGTAAAACACACTAAGTTCAAAATCAATGTCCTTAAACGTACCAACTACTGTAAATCCAAAAAGTCGTAAATATTTTGGCGGTAAGTGAGAAAAAAAAAGTGAAATTTACCGGAATCATCTAGTATCTAACCGCCAAAAAAGTTGTCCTAGAGCTACGAAACCCGGATCAATCGACGCAGAAAAATCTGGCGATTCCAAATATGTATATAACTCATTTTAGGTATTTTTGTCGCTTAGATATTATTGCCTTTCAAGCGTCGAACAGAAAGCTTGGCATCTGGGTACACGATAAACCGTATTGCTCTAACATGATCGTACCACTTACCGTCCATCAGTCATTTCACCACATACAAATACCTATCCCATCAATTTTTTTATTATTTTCTTTAAGATCACCTCATCATAAATTTTATTGTTAGCTAATATACACACACACACTCACGCCCTTTATCCCTGAAGGGGTAGGCAGAGGCGCAACTAGTGCACCCACTTTTCGCCGTTCGTATTCCGTCCAATGATGTGATAGCGGGCGAGCCTATCGCCATGTCGGGCACAAATTCCAGACTTCGGGCTGATACTGAGTAGAAAAACCCAATATCACTGCCCAAGCCATTGCAAGCGTACCGTAATACAACTACGCCACCGAGGCAGTCACAGTCAGTCAGAGTCAGTTAGCTAATATAACTCACCTTTAGAACGAAAACGACACAATTACAAACAATCGAAAACTGAGTTATCGTCATAAAATGACTGAAAACTGGTCCCTTTTTCATAAAAATATAATAAAAAGGCCCGATATAACAGTTTGGTCCTTTTCCCGCTTAAATATGGCTGTGTTTGAACTATTGTTGTATTGAGAACTTCGATTTATGTCATTTTATGACGATGACTCAATTTTCGTTGTTTTTTAATTGTGTCGTTTTCGTTCTAAACGTGCGATAAGTATAAATAAAATCCAATGTATCCCTCATGCAGCTTATTATTTAAGTTGTAATCTGTATTATGGCAGCCCAAGGACAAGCGCAGCTTAGTTTTGGGTGCCACTGCCAACTAATGTATTTTAAAACAAAAATAACTGGAATAAGTTTTTTTTTATGATAAAGGGGGCAAACGAGCATACGGTTCACCCGATGGTAAGTGATCACCGCCGCCCATGAACATCTGCAATACCAGGGGGCATAGAGATGCGTTGCCGGGCTTTAAGGTGGGAATACGCTCTTTTTTTGAAGGTCGCCATGTCGTATCTGTCCGGAAATGCTGCTGGCGGCAATTGGTTCCATAGTTCTTATAAGTGTGCCCTTTTAGTAAACGAAATTGTGAATTTTGCTTGCCTACGACTTTATTCCACACGTCCTAACAAAATGAGCAGTAACTGTACGGTTTATCAGCAGAGGTCGCGACACGAAGCACGCGCTACACTCTTATCTGTGTTATGTCTTTTCCTTATCAGTCCGGCTTACAATGAGTCCATTGCGAATCTGTGGTTTGTTTGTAAACCAAAACATGTTGCGTATACGGTTCGTGCTTTAAAGGTACATTAATATTCACAGTCCCACTCAAAATATCTTTGATAGTTTTATTTATTTACTAGCTTTTGCGCGCGGCTCCGCCCGCGTGGAAAAGTTTTCCGGGATAAAAAGTAGCCTATAGCACTCAGGAGTAATGTAGCTTCCTATTAGTGAAAGAATTTTCAAAATTGGTCCCGTAGTTCCTGAGATTAGCGCGTTCAAACAAACAAACAAACAAACTCTTCAGCTTTATAATATTAGTATAGATACTTACTACTATTTACAGGTTACACCCAATACAGTAGCGTAGGACATATTCAACATTATATTATGGTTTATAAACGAATAATGTACAATATATTTACATTACTACTATTATTCTCAGATTAATTTAATGACGATTCGTTCACGCAGAATATAATATATAGGTGTTGCTTGCGGCTTCGCCTGCAAAAAAGGCTTACCCGCTACAAAAGTTCATACAACACGGTAGTGATTTATAGCGCGACCGGTACGCCGCCAGCGCCATCTATTTAAAAATATCATTTTTACCATGGTTGCAACTTACCGAGATAGTGTCCTATGTGTTAATCCAGGACGCGGTCTAACCGTGTGCAAATTTCATCCAAATTCGTTTAGTTGTTTAATTCTAAAAAACATCCAAACATATTAACAAACTTTTTTTTTATGCTATTGAATGACGAGACGAGCATGCCGTTCGCCTGATGGTAAGCGATACGACCACCCATAAACAGTAGCAACACCATCCAGCACCTTGACTAACAAAGTACTGTGTGGCATTCCACTGCGCTCGTCATCCTGAGACATAAGATGTTAAGTCTCATTATGTCCAGTAGTTACAATGGCTACAATGTCCTTCAAACCGAAACACAACAGTGCATGCACACTGATGCTTGGCGGTAGAAATAGACATTGCGATGGTACCTACCCAGACGGACTCTTACATATGGGAGACGCACCACCAGTTTGTCCTCCATGGTCGGCAGCTGGAGGTCATGGCGAGTACGTCATTTCGCGGAAGGAGAACGCAGAGTGGGATTACGATCCCGCCCGCAGACAGAGGAGACGGAGGAGGCGCCGGGTGGACGACTGACCTGCGCCTTGTGCCCTGTGATCCGGGGGCATCTAGAGTAATATTATAGATTCTTCTTGTTCTTTTCTTCTTTTTTTGTATTAACGTTTTATAACCGTTTGTTCACTCTTTTGGCTCAACATGTGCTACTTTATTGTGGGAACTTTGCTGGATTGTGATATATTTTAGTGTTAAACTACTTTAAGGAAATATTGTTCTGTTTGTTTACCGAATATAAATAAATAACGATACCATACAAATTCACCGGCCTTAGATCAATCGAAAATAAAAGATCCTTATCAATGATTATAATTAAGATCTTAGAAACTATTTAATGTGGGGCTACCAGATATTTCGCAGTTTAATAAATAATATAATTAGAATTGAATATTATAATTATACTTCCCTTGTTTATACAAATTCTAAGTAAATCGGGAATATACTCAGCAATTCGTTAATTTAAGATAGTCAAATTCTATTGAAATAAGGTACAGTCAGAAAAGTGTATGCTCGACCACCTCAAGGTTTTTAAATAACTCGCTTGCGCGTCGTCTGTCAACAACATGCAACTTACAACTAAAGTAGACAATAAAAGTTGTCTGCTGTTTCCTTTGTACATCTCCGATACGATCGCACCTGCTTGGTAAAATCTATACGTATAACAAAGCAGTAGAACCGGTGTGTCTGTACATTTAAAGAAATGCGATAAAAAAGAAAGGGGGTGACTAAAGAAGAGTAATGGAAAAGAAATCAGCGATTTTTATAATTCTTTTGTCTTTTGTCTGTTTGTTTGTTACTGCACATCTCCGAAACTGCTGAACAGATTTCGATGAAATTTGGCACACAGGTAGATCATGTCCTGAATTAACACATATGCTACTTTTTATCCCGGAAAAACTTTTTCACGCGGGCGAAGCCGCGGGCTGAAGTCTAGTATGTAACGCATGCTAACGCCTTTTACCCCGAAGGGGTAGGCAGAGGCGCAACTAGTGCACCTACTTTTCGCCAAGCGTATTCCGTCCCATGATGTGATAGGGGGCGAGCCTATCGCCATACCGGGCACAAATTCCAGACTCCGGGCTGATACTGAATATGACTCTAGTATTTAATATGACCATTTACCTTGAGAAAGTACTAGCACCAAATTGGGTGATTGTACATCTGTATGATATTACCCGGTTAAAGTACTATAAAAGTGAACTTCCTTATCTATTCAACCGTCGGTTAAGTAAAAGGAAATCGCAGGGGAAGCCCGTCTTCAAAGTAAAGTAGCATGTCACAGTCTGCAACACGATTAGCGCGGTAATATTATCTATGCCATTAGTAAAACTAGGTTAATATAATATGCATGTGTTTTGAAGTTTCTAGAAATTTTAAATTAAGAATATTACATTTGCTTATCTACTGGTATATATAGGTAGGTACTAAGTAATAACGTAATTTGTATTTCTAAGAAAAAAAATATGCAAGGCCTGTTGTACTCTGGTTTGAAGACAAAGTGGTATTTTTTATTAAGAATTCTGAAAACCATAATTAAGAATACACACACACACACACACACGCCTTTTATCCCCGAAGGGGTAGGCAGAGGCTCAACTAGTACACCCACTTTTCGCCGTGCGTATTCCGTCTCATGATGTAATATACCATAGTCCATACTATACCAGCCCTTTATTATATACTGCCCACTGCTGAGCACAGGCCTCCTCTACTACTGAGAGGGTTTAGGCCATAGTCCACCACACTGGCCTATATATACGGCCTATATGATATAATACAAGAATTAAAAATCATTAAGAAATTATAAAAGACTAGCTTTTGAAATGTGAAAAAGTATTTCCGGGATAAAACTCCCGCCGTATATTTTATAGGGATAAAAAGAAACCAATCTGCTATTCCAGACTATAATTTATCTCTGTGCCAAATTCCATTTAGATTCGTTCAGCCGTTCTAGCGTGATTGACTTAAAAACATCCATCCAATCCTTTGCATTTATAATAGTATAGAAACCTTATTCAAAAACCGTTAGCAATAATTTATTTTACATGATCAGAATAACAAATCATTTTAGAGGACGGTTACGAGAATTTATTATGTAAGTAATTTAGCATGCAGGGCGCATGCATCGTCATCGGTTATGGTCATCGAACTTCCCCATTGAAGCAAATTTTCCATCTCAACATGCTATTAAAAAGTGACTCTAAAAGCCACATGCTGACAAAGTTCCTGATAGCGTTTTCGGAACTTATCTGCCATATAAACTACAACTTTTCGTTTCACAGGTCTCTAACAAATTTGGTAGAAAGTCACTAGTAATGTGTCAAATTTATTTGTTAGATAGCGTTATAATATATGTCAGGTAGTTATCTAGAACTTTATCAGGAACCGTTGAAACTGGCCTTAAATAGTCTTTTATTTAAATACTAGCATGTGCTCGAGCCCCGCTCGCGTGATAAAGTTTTTCCGGGATAAAAGTCCCGTTTTATATTTTCCCGGGATAAAAGTAGCCTTTATCCTTTCTAGGATCTCAAACTATTTCCATACCAAATTTCATCAAAATCCGTTCAGTAGTTTCGGAGATACAGAATAACAGACAGAAAAGAATTAAAAAAATCGCTGATTTGTTTCCATTAATCTTCTTTAGTCACGTCCTTTCTTTTTTATCACATTTCTTTCAATTTAGAGATACACCGGGATCTGCTGCTTTATTATAGTATAGATAGATATAGATAGCATTATAATTTCAACAAAAGGATTTTTTTAAAACTTATCTCAACTAATATTTTTTAGAGAAGATTTGGTGAACTAAATTAGGTTGACAGAGGTAAAATTTATATAACATAATAATAAGAATAATAGCCCTGTATATAATTGCCTACTGCACGGACCTCCGCTACTACTGAGAGGGTTTAGGCCTTATTTTACCACGCTGGTCTAGTGCATGTTGACAGACTACACATACCCTCGAAATTCTTATGAAAATTTTTCAGGTATGTTCTTACATGGGGTTTTCTCACCATGTTATGGTCATGGCGATAGCCTAGTTGGCAATTGAACGGTCTGCGGAGACGAATGTCCGCAGGTTCAAAGCCCAAGGCACACCTCTAACTGCAAGTAAACTTAATGAGTCAGAAATATAATTGCAAATAGTTTGTTTATCTTTATTATAGTGTTTATTTAGTAAATATAGTGTTTCATCTTTGTTTTCCTTCAACAATGTTTACATATACTTCATTGCATATGCGTCAGTTTTAGTTTTTAATTGTATAAGCCTGAAAGTGGACGATAGCCTAGTTGGGATGGAACGGTCTGCCGAGTCGATGTCCAGAGGTTCAAAACCCAAGGCGCACATCTCTGACTTTTTGAAGTTACGTGTGTATTGTTTATCAATTATCGTTCGCTTTAACGATGAAGGGAAACATCCTGAGGAAACCTACACACCTGAGAATTCTCCATAAGAATTTCGAGGGTATCTGAAGTCTGCCAACCCGCGCTAGGCCAGCGTGGTGGACTAAGGCCTAACCCCTGTCAGTAGTAGAGGAGACCCGTGCTCATCAGTGGGCAGTATATAATACAGGGCTGTTTGCATTGCATTGCAGAACTGATGCTATACTCCCGAGTGTCGACATTGGGCCGTAAGACCGTGTGAAACCAACATAACCGTTCCACTCACCCCCCAGTGGTGGTAGCGCTAACGCGTTTTTAGCGGGAAAAAAAAAAGAAAGAAAAAAAGGCATATAGTTCTCCTTAGGTTAAATGGTTTCTTCTGCTCATAGCTATACTATCTTATAAATTACTTGCTTTTGCCCGCGGCTTCACCTGCGTGAAATACTTTTTACAGGATAAAAGTCCCGTTACATATCAGTGATAAAAAAAAATTGATTATGGCGTTCAGACAGAAACACAAAAGATTCGGCAAGAGGACTGCGACACGGCCAACCAAAACATTGGAATTGGAACTGGAAGAGGACTGTGTAATATAATACGTAAGGACTAGATGTTGCTTGCGGCTCCCAAACCGCCCCTCTCCCCCCCGAGAAAGCATTTACCGCTACAAAAGTCCCTACATTACTGTAGCGATCCGAAGCGCCATGAGTAAAATGCCAGCGCCATATACCTAAAAAATCAGATAAAAATTCAAATATTTCTCGCGGGAAATTACCGGATAAAAAGCCCATATGTTAATCCGAGACATGGTCTATTCGTTTGCCAAACATTCAAATCCGTTCAGCGGTTACTGCGTTTACTTCTAACAACATAAACCTCCAAACATTTTGACAAACATATTTTCATTTATAACTCCCTCCATTGCATACTTTTCTGAGGATCTGCAAGCTCGCTGACTGCCTCGGTGGCGTAGTTGTATTGCGTACGCGTTACGAGTACAATTTGCGCGCTGAGGTCCTGGGTTCGAATCCTGGGTCGGGCCAAAAACATTGTGACTGGGTTTTTCCATCTTAAAAATTACTCAATTGCAGCTCGGAGTCAGGAAGTTGGCGGTGTGATACCCCCGTGCCTCGGAAAGCACGTAAAGCCGTTGGTCCTGCGCCTGATCTCTCTCCGGTCATGTCGGATTGCCGTCTCACCGGACTATGAAAGTAAAGGAATAGCGAGTGCACCCTGTGTATTGCGCACACACTTGTGCACTATAATATCTCCTGCGTATCTGGCTGATCTCTGTTGAGATTGGCCGCCGTGGCCGAAATCGGCTAGAAAGGGTATACTTTCCTGAGATACTAAGCTTCTGATAATCCAGGACATGGTCTATTCGTTTGCCATAATTTATCCACATCACCGGTCTGTGTTTACCTCTAACAAACATCCAAACACATAATACGCATTTTATTCCCGAAGAGGTAAGTAGATACGAAGCTAGTTCACCCACTTTTTGCCATGTGTTTCTCGTCCTATGAACGCTCCATCATGCACAAATTCCAGACTCCGGACTGATACTGAATATAAAAATCCATTATCACTTTGCCCGACCAGGGGATCGAACCCGAGACCTCAGCATTCCAGTCGTACTGTAATACAATTACGAAAAACATACAGACAGAAAAGAATTATAAAATTCGCTGATTTGTTTTCCATTACTTTTCTTTAGTCACCCCGTTTCTTTTTTATCACACTTCTTTCAATGTACATACAGACACACCGGGATTTACTGATTTATTATAGTATAGATAGATAAGAAACAAAAAGGATAGTTTAAGTACGACAGACTGATTTAATGTCTGCACATTTTCTTTAGTCACCAGTATAGACACACCGGGATCTACTGATTTATTATAAACTATCTGTTGCCCGCGGCTCCGCCCGCGTGAATGAGTTTTCCCGGGATAAAAGTCCCGCTTTATATTTTCCCGGGTTAAAAAGTAGCCTAAGTTACTCCTTATTACATCAGCTACCTGCCAATAAAAGTCCCGCCAAAATCGGTCCAGCCATTTCAGAGATTAGCCGGAACAAACAGGCAGACAGACAGACAAAAAATGGAAAAAATGTTATTTTGGTGTATGTACCGTATATATATTCATAATATACATGTAGTAAAAAACGGCTATTTCAATATTACAAACAGACACTCCAATTTTATTTATATGTATAGATAGATGTATAGATATGGATAGATAAGAAACAAAAAGGCAATAGTACAGATTGATTTAATGTCTTCACATTTTCCTTAAGGAAAACACGGGGCTTCCTCCGTAACCTAAGGTTACGAGATAAAGTTAAAACCGATCTGTCGATGAACTAATAATTGAACGAAAAACGGGGAAATTTTGTTTTTTTTTTGTAAAACTAGGGCGTAAAATAGTAAAGCCGTACTGTAGAGACTATCTATAGTGCTCTATTTTATTTAAATCATTTTCAACATCATACCTTTCTCTTTTTAGGGGTAGGCAGAAGTATAACACTCACGTTTCGCCAAGTTAGGTCCCATGTAATAGGGGAGAGCCTATTTCCATTGATCGGACACGATTCCAGACTCCATGCTGTTACTAAGCAGAAAACTTAATTATATTAAATGTATTTGAATTGGTAGCGATAGCCTAGTTGGGAGTGGAACGGACTGCCGAGCCGAATGTCCGCAGATTCAAAACTCAAGGGTACGCACATCTGACTTTTCAAAAAAGTTATGTGTGCATTCTTTGTGAATTATCGCTCGCTTTAACGGTGAAGAAAAAACGCTGTGAGGAAACCTGCATACCTGAGAAGTTCCCTATAAGACTTTCGAAGGTATGTGAAGTCTGCCAACCCGCACTAGGCCCGCGTGGTGGACTGAGGCCTAAACCCTCTCAGTTGTAGAGGAGGCCCGTGCTCAGCAATGGGCATTGCATTGCATTGCAAAAGATAATAAGAATACAATTAATTACAAATATTACAACACACAACAAATTGCATTGTGTGTGTAATTACTTTGCAAATAATTAATCACCGTAAATTACTTGGATATAAAAAAATTATGTAACTGAATCGAGCGCCCGAAAAGCGCTTACATTAAGGGCACGTGGCACCGGATCTTGATAAAGTTTCACATATCAGTCACATTGTTATCCAACAAATAAAAGTTGCTGATATCACTGTCAGAAGGTCTGGAAATCTTTGGGGGAGGCCTATGTTCAGCAGTGGACTTCTAAAGGCTGAAGAAGAAGAAATCACATTTTTTTTCAATTCTAACATCTTCAAAAAATTTCGTATTTCTAATATTAATCGGTAAAAGCTTTTCACCTTAGCTTTTTACGCGGGAGAGCGAAAGTTTACATTAATATTATAATAATGATGTAACGATATACGTTTACCATTCCTATAATTCTTATACTGAAATCAGAATCCTATTAATATTATAAACGTGAAAGTTTGTAAGTATGGACGTATGGATATCTGGATGTATGGATGTTTGTTACTCTTTCACGCAAAAACTACTAAACGGATTACGATGAAATTTGGCACACGGGTAGATTATGTCCTGGATTAACACATAGGCTACTTTTATCCCGGAAAAACTTTTTCACGCGGGCGGAGCCGCGGGCAAAAGCTCGTCTATAATAAATCAACTGTAGAGTTACTATTTACTGTTCTTAGAAAATGACGCACGATAAACTTATAGCAATAGTTATTGTTATATCTATAAATAACATTGTAAGTAATTGTGTAACCACCGTGAATAACCTGCCTCGAACGGGGTACCACTGTCTTTTTATAAAAATACTAGACTTCTGCTCGCGGCTCCGCCCGCGTGAAAAAGTTTTTCCGGGATAAAAGTAGCCTATGTGTTAATCCAGGACATGATCTATCCCTGTGCCAAATTTCATCGAAAGCCGTTCAGTAGTTTTTGAGTTTATTCGTCACAAACATACAAATCTTTCCTCTTTATAATGTTCGTATAGAAATAAAAAAATATAGAGCTTAGTCTACTTTAAGGCTATGCCGCTCTGTATGAACACACACCCACACTCACGCCTTCTATCCCCGAAGGGGTAGGCAGAGGCGCAACTAGTGCACCCACTTTTCGCCGTGCGTATTCCGTCCCATGATGTGATAGGGGGCGAGCCTATCGCCATATCGGGCACAAATTCCAGACTCCGGGCTGATATTGAATTTAAAAAACCCAATATCACTTTGCCCGACCCGGGAATCGAACCCAAGACGCTCTATATATATATATATATATATATATATATATATATATTTATCCCGCAAACAAACTTCCGTCCGCTGAAGGTGAAAGTGCATTTAAATTGGCGTCCACCAGCTTTTGACGTCCGTATACCGGACGCCACTTTTTTGGCCAGTGTCACTTAGGTCCTATTGGTCCTGGCTAGCTGTAGAACAAAAATCGATGGAAGCCAAAAACTCGATCCATTGGCTGCAATTATATATTGGATAGTTCACGAAAAAATCTCTGCCGGGGTGAGGCGCTGCTGCAGCGCGTATATCGACAGCCGTATACCTCGGTAATTTTCTGACGACGATTCCGCGTATTTGGCGTCCGCAGTTGCGACGTTGCCAGCTCGCTTATTAAATCTGTGTCAATAAATCATAACATACCGCAAGCAACACAATATTCATCATCGCAGATCACTATATGGACGTCCAACAGCTATATGCGGATGTCCGATAGCTGTACCATACCATACCACTAGCCCTGTATTATATACTGCCTACTGCTGAGCACGGGCCTCCTCTACTACTGAGAGCGTTTATGCCTTAGTCCACCACGCTGGCCTTGTGCGGGTTGGCAGACTTCAAATAGACTTCATATATATAGATAGATATATATATATATATAGATAGATAGATAGATAACTCTTTATTGAACACCACAAAAGTAAAAGAAAAAAAACAAACAAACATACTTAATAACTATAGCTAGTGTAACAATAGGCGGTCTTATCGCTAAAAGCGATCTCTTCCAGACAACCATAGGATGGAGTCTTTCTGCGGAGAAGTTGGAATATATATATATATATATATATATATATATATATATATATTTTATGGCATTTAATGACGAGACGAGCATGCCTGATGGTAAGCGATACGACCGCCCATAAACAGTAGTAACACCATATAGCACCTTGAGTTACAAAGTATTGTGTGGCATTCCACTGCGCTCGTCATCCTGAGACATAAGATGTTAAGTCTCATTATGTCCAGTAGTTACACTGGCTATAATGTCCTTCAAACCGAAACACAACAGTGCATGCACACTGCTGCTTAGCGGTAGAAATAGACATTGCGGTGGTACCCACCCAGACGGACTCTTACATATTAGAGACCTACCACCAGTATTAATCTTGTGTGTGTGTGTATTTTTAGCTACTAACACCGTCAAAGAGATCCCAATATTATTATCCTAGCTTTTATAATAATAATAAATAATAATACCAGCCCTGTATTAAATACTGCCCACTGCTGAGCACGGGCCTCCTCTACTACTGAGAGGGGTTAGGCCTTAGTCCACCACGCTGGCCTAGTGCGGATTGGCAGACTTCACATACCCTCGAAATTCTTATCGAGAATTCTCAGGTATGTAGGTTTCCTCACGATGTTTTCCTTCACCGTTAAAGCGAACGATAATTGATAAACAATACACACATAACTTCGAAAAATCAGAGGTGTGTGCCTTGGGTTTTGAACCGCCGGACATTGTCTCGGCAGACCGTTCCATTCCCAACTAGGCTATCGTCCACTTTTTTCACTAGCTTTTACCACTGTCCAAATCAGCAGGTGTTGTATGCTGTACAGTTTCAATCTCGAGAGATTACTAGCAATACCTCAAAACCTAACGGTACCAACACTAATTCCTCCTAAAGTCAGCAGCGCTTCGACTCGTGTGGATTTAAGAAGGTAGATTGAAGAATAAGTCGTCGCACATTCAGTCAACTTGTTGCCCGGCAATATTATACTGCCACGGAACAGACAGTATAATTGCTGAAGCAATTTACCAACGCCTTATACCTAGCATCAACTAGGCTAGGCCGAGTCGAAACAAAGCGACTCTCATTACTTCAGTTACATTTACTATACATAATATTTAATATGAAAGAAAGAAATAAAAAACATTTATTGCGACAGATGAGAGAACATTTATAACTAATAGGTAATTAATAAAATAAAAAATCAAGGGAAATACACAATATGAGTCCTGCGATTACTGCTTGCAATTATTACATACGGTTCTTGCTCCTAAACGGGCTATAAAATGCTTCGTCTAATTGAAGTTCGTCATCATCATAATCATCAGCCACATGACGTCCACTGCTGAACATAGGCCTCCCCTAAAGATTTCCAGACGGATCTGTCAAAAGCGGCCCGCATCTAGCGTGTGCGCCGAATTACTGCGCATACCATCCATACTAATACTATAAATGCAAAATTAACTGTGTCTATCTGTCTATTGCGCTCTGAACTATTGAACCAACTTTGATGAAATTTAGTACGAAGTAAGCTTGAACCATAAGAAAGGATACAGGCTTTTTATCCCGGTAAAAGAAACACGCGGGCGGAGCCGCGAGTAAAACTAGAACAAAATAATCACGATTCGATTATATTAGTCGACGTCATCCTTTATACCAAAGTTTAGAAAACCTATATTTCCAAACAACTTATGTTACTAGGTGATTTAATTGAGAATAAAATCTATCGAGAATAGATATGGAAAATTGGTCTTTTTATCATTAACATTTCCATGTATCGTAGTTACGTAGTTTTTCATATTTTTTGCCATCATCTTGTGGTTTCAAACTTAATTAGCTGAAAGACGGACCAAGTGAATCCCCTGTCAATTTTTGGCGGCAACAAAAAAACACCTGAGTAGCACATTTTTTTTTTTAGTTAGGCGATCCTGCAGTCAACACCGGGGGAAACCTGCGAATGGGATACTGGAGTCCCCCGGCTTAAAGACTGCTGAATGTGTTATCCAACCAAGAGGTATACACACTGAACTGTGTGCCTCGGCCCGCGACTAATGTCCCCCCGCGCATGGGCGTGCATTGGGTGTGAAGACCCAGCGCACAAGAATTGCCTCGGGGGGCTGAGTAGCACAGTTAATTCTATTCACTTCATTTGAGCCCTTTAATAGAACTATATTGGATAATATACCACCATAATTATGCAATATAACACAAAGTATAATCAAAATAATGAATTGAAACAAGAGCACCGCATGACACTTACAAATTCCCGCCAAAACTCTATATTGTATTGATGTAAGTAATGTATATGTGTTGTACGCGCCAGCTTTAGATAATCGACCTATTAATTCAATAGGTTTTTCCTACTAACAGGAAACTACTTTATTTCTGAATACTACAATCCCAGGAATAGACTTTGAAAGTATCGTGTGCATAAAACAGACTAAATAAAAATAATATAGACAGTAAATATAAAACTAAAAAAGAAATTAAGAAAATTATTATTAATTAATAAAAAATGTAAGCTCACTTAACATTTTTAAATCTCGGCTATCAAGCTATATAACTGAAAACCAATTACTTATTCTCTGAATTGTGGAGCAGTCAAGTTTTATTTCATAAAAAAAAACTGCTCGTTTGAACAGTTACTAATACAAATTACTTTGTTAAGTGAGTGCACGGCGACGACTGTATTTTGAATTATCACTTATTTTTGTTATCTTGTTTTCATGTAAGTGACATCCTTCGTCTTTTTGAGAATAAAATTTCTTTAACCTTAATTAAAGAATTTTTAAAAATAAAAATCCAACAGAATATAATAATTGTTTTATGTACTTTTACTAAATGGCTGATAGCCGCGCGTCACTCCATCTGTTGTGTGGATGTCAAATTATTTGGTTAATACGTTTACAAAAACCATCAAACAGACGAAACGTTGACAAAATTATAGAGTGGTATCGGTAAACGCTTGGTATTAATTCTAAGACACACCTTTTATTCCAACGAGAGACGCAACTAAGTCACCCACTTTTCACCGTATCTATTCCATGGGCAATTCTCCGAAAAGCAAGGTTTTTGTATAATTAACCTGGTCAACTTTTTTTTTGTACTTTTGCATGGTTTGCCTTATTCATAATAAAGCAATAACTTAAAGGAATATAATGATAGTGAAGGCACTTAAATTGATTCACTAGGTAAGGAGATATAGCTAATTGAATTTTTTCATTAGCAGCTTAATGAGATGAAGACAGATGAATGAGAAATAAGGCACATATAAATTAGTAAAACATGAAAAAAAATACTACAAAGCCATGTTTTATTCACCTTTCATCAATATATTACAATAAGTTATCATCAATTATTAATATTATTATTAATAATAACTTACTTCAGTCTGTTTATATTTTCAAAATTAGCATTAAATGTAATCCTGCATATAGTAGTAGTTTCTTCAATATAAATTTTCCATCAGTTCAATAAAATAACTAAATAAATTTCTCATAACATAATGCACTCACCTTTAATTTTTTTTCTTTTTTATAAAAATGAGGCTTATTTTATTGAGCATAAAATATATGTTTCTATTATAAGACTTACTCATGACGATTTTTTAAACATGTTTGACAATATTGTGTTCTCTTAAACCATGTCATCACAATTAAATAGGAACGATTAATCTGTTCCGAGGTTATTAGATAACTTTTTGGTCAAACGTCTCATCATTATAATTTGGCAAGTCCGGTTCACTTGTCATAACATTCTCTTTTCTATCAATATTCTTCTACTTGGCTTCTTCTAATTTCAATGAATTATCTGTGAAAGTGGCAATAGAAGGTTTGACTATTATCAGACAATCAGAATCATTCAGTGCATTTTTTTTTAAGATTATTCGGCCTATCTCGATTCCTTAATAAGCTAATTTCTTTTGCTGATTCCGCTAATGGTACAACAGCACCTTTCGTATTGCTAGGAGGCAGTGTATAAAAACGTAGACGCTTTGTATGAGGACAGAAAATAGCTTCTTCAACACAGGAATTTTCGCAACAGCTCAATTTTAAAGCGGCAATTACATTTGAATCATATATCCACACGATTTTCTGCATGTTCATACTACCAGCATAAGCATTAAACTTTTGCAGAAACAATAAATCTTTTTCATACGCGTCATATTCTAATACCGTTCTTATTACTTCACTATGGACGTTCTGAGAAACAGCCTTCAAAAAGTCGTCAAAGTCAATTATATCCACGAGACACAGCTCGGTCGGCAGCTTGCTTTATCGTAGCTCCAATACCATCAGGACTCCCCTTTCCGTGGCCTCTTTCACTATAGCTCCATATAATAGTTCGCACAAAATTTGTATATTGAGAAAGTGAAGATATAATATGAAAAAAAAAATATGTTACATTATTGGCTTGATACCAAATCGGATATAAAATGAATGCATTAAAGGCAGCAGATCTAGCAGATGTTTTCGGCTATGTAGTCCAAAATAGGAACGATATGGGTCCAGACTGCTGAAATATCGTGACGTGTACATACTGCAGTGCGTAAGGTATTCGATAATAGTAATTTTTCTGTTTCAGTTCACGTAACGCAAATGACGCTTAACTGAATTTGAACAGGATGCACCTTGTCCATCTTGATTAATGAATGATACGGCTTTAGAAATATATTTCTCGTTAGATATAATTTAGGCCATGGCGATTACACAACTTCATTCTCCTTATGTTATTGAAAGCGTTCAAGTGGTAGAGTATTAGTCGCTAGTGACGGAGCTGTTTTCTTCTGTTCCTTTTTCCTAAACAGAAAGCCTTAAAATGTTGTCCCCTTTCTTTTCCTTGAATTTTCTGTTCTCTTGGTGACATTTTTGAAATACTATGTTGCCTGTTATCTTCCCTACGCCTAAGATATCTAGGTTGGTCTTTTTTTTGTTCTTTGTTTCCATAAATTCTCGTAATTCTTAATTCGGTTATATCTTCTCTCTTCTGCTAACCACTCTTCAAGTCTTTCTTCTCTAGTCTGCTTCCTTACCTTTGTCGTATTCTTATTACAAGAAAAGATAATATTTCAAGTGTCATTAATTGAAATTCCCAATTTTGTTTCAAATTCTAATTTACGTGGCCCCTATTTCATTCATCTGACGTAAATTCGCCAGAGAATTCCAGAATAATTAGGCCCAGATGACTGAGATTTATGTACTAAAATTCATTTCCTTGCAAATTTTTACAGAGTACACAAGATACAAATGCATCAATCAATTTTAAAACGAATATGTTATTTGGGACTTTGGTATGGAAAGTACTTTGATAATGTAAAAGCAATAAAATAAGACCATAAAAATTAGACCACTTACCTTACAAAAGCCAGAATCGATTGTATAATCGTGTCTATTTCAATATTTACGAGACAAAGAGACATATATACTTCACGCCAGCACGGCCACACCTGACACCAAAGCAATGCCGAACCACGACGGCCGATAAGTACTCACAGTTATTGTAGGCAGTTGGCGAAAGCATGAGCCATAGAAATTATGCATGTACGTCTGGACATTTTTTAAACTTCTGTAAATACCATTGGTTCTTACTAATTAATCTACTGTATGTGGTAAATTACGGACACATAGTTTAAGTACTGATCCGGCTACTTTAAATTAATGAAAGGGTTGTATATTTTTTTTTCTAAGGGTTTGAAATCGTAACTTGGACGTTTGGACGCGCCACATTAATTAGATTTTGCATGATAATTTTTTTTTTACTAGTAAATTATAATATTATACGAAAAAATATGTATAGGCCTTAGTAGACAACTAGTATTAGGGCAATATAAAATATAGAAATAATTAAAAATTATCAAAAAACATACGTTATCAGACGAAAAACCTGTTTTTTTGCAGTTCGGAGAATTGCCCCCATATGGGAGGGCGAGCGTATCGCCATATCGGGCACAAATACCAGACTCTAAGTTGATACTGAGCAGGAAAACTCAATATGATTTTGCCCGACCTAGGATTCGAACCGAATACTTCAGAGTGATAATTGCAACGCCCACACAATACAACTACGCCACCGAGGTATTTTAAAAAATATGTCGTAAGTAATTGCACTTGAGAACTACTGAGATTCATTATAAGAAGAATAGAAGAACGAACCAATTATCGAGCGATCTACCACGTCGATTGATTTGCGCTCGCAAGGATCACCTTCTTGATCTCGCCCGATGCAAGAGGAGAAAACTGAAAAAGATTAACTAAAGGCCTCGGAAGACCAGCTAAGAAATCCAAGGTGCAACGCTTGGTCTGGTGATCAATCAAGGAAGCAGTGGAGAAATGGTGATTAATAACATCCAATCCAATGGACGCACCATGGAAATCAAAGCCTCATTCCATGAATTTGCCACGGCCCTACACGGATGTAGTTACGCCTCTGACAAAGGGCTTAATTAATAGTAAAGTAGACCCGCCCTAAACAGCAAGTTTTTTTTCAATGTTTTAATAATCACTTTTTTCATTTGGCACCTACAGAACTTACCTACATAAATTTGCAAAATAAAAATTACACAAAATAAAAGTATTCGACCGTGACAGGACTCGAACCTGCAATCTTCGGATCCGAAGTCCGACGCCTTATCCATTAGGCCACACGGTCATATCGATTCACAGAACAGGGAGGGAAGGCTTTCGCCGAGCGTTTTACTTAAAAAGCCTAGAAATGATAAAAAGGTGAAAAAAACTTATTTGACTACACTAGCTTTTTCTCGCGACTATGCCCGCGTGAAAACTGCATTCATTCCATGCTGTAGTTTTTACATGATGCGTGTACAAACATACAGACACACAGACAGAAAAAAATAATTGTTTTGGCTTCTTTTGCTCTAATAAAGACCTCCCCGCCCATTAGTTTTTCTTCAATATCTATGATGTACAGACATTGGCCTGTTACAATTTTATTCTGCCATTCTGCCATTGAACGGTTATGTTGGTTTCACACAGTCTTACGGCCCAATGTCGACACTCGGGAGTATATCATCATCCGAGCGAGCATTGGACCGAGTCCCTAACACTATGTACACCCTACACCGGCATACTAACCAAAACCCGCTGTGGCATTCTTCGGCGCATACGAGACGGCCTCAAGGGTATCTTGTTGCACTAAGATAGCTGCACGGGACCGTCCCTGCGCAATGCCGTTGCAGACCCTCTATATAAAAGGGGGCTAAAATGCTCCCGAACTCTAAAGGACGCCTTTGGCGTCTACAACAACGGGAGACCGACCACCCGCATTGTCGTCCATCTCGGAGTTGCTTAAATTGGACTGAGCAGCCCTCGCCGCTCGCCCCGCGACTCTTTCGAAACCCCATTTAGTTGCCTCTTACGACAGGCGGGGATGCCATGGTGGAATTCTCTAAATACCCCTGGACCACACGGCACGAGGCGCCGGGCAGTCGTCCACCCGGCTCCTCCTGCGTCTCCTTTGGCTGCGAGAGGGATCGTTCTGCTCACGATCCCGTCCGGCGCTCTCCTTCCGCGATATGACCCACTCGCAGAAGGAGACCATCGCTCGCCAAGACCCCCAGCCGCTAACCATGGCAGACACCACGGCCGGCAGTTAGGGATCTCCTCCGACGACTGCTCTAATAGCGCTGCGTTGTAGATCCCAGGCTGGGCACTACTCGAGAGTGTGTTGGATCGTATCGTCGTGGCCGTTGCCACAATGGTGGCACACGGCGGACTCTTCTTTCCGATCTGACACAGAAACGAGCCGAAACACCTGTAGCCCGTGCAGTACTTGTGTCAGACGGAATGCCGGCGCACTGTGGTGCCGCGCGTATCAAGCCAGCTTAAGAAGACATGTCGCACTGCTGCGACTGTCCTCAAGCCCGCATTCAAGCTCTCCAGCCTGGTAGACCCTATACAAACCTTGGCATACTAGGAATATAAACAGTATCCTATATTATTTTGTTTTTACTCCAACATCGCATAGTGATTTGCTCCTGATCGCTTCTTAATTGCTTCTTCATGTTCCATGTGAGTTCAAGCATTGATTAGTATGTAATTCCATGTTCTAGCCGGCATAATTTCGACTATTGCCGTATTCGTCGTCGTTTGGAATAAATGAGGTTCATATATTACTTCTTTCTTTCCTAATCTTACTAATATTATACACACACACACACACCCACTCACGCCTTTTATCCCTGAAGCGGTAGGCAGAGGTGCATCCAGTGCACCCAATTTTCGCAATGCGTATTCCGTCCCATAAAATGATAGAGGGCAAGCCTATCCCCATATCGGTCACAAATTTCAGAATCCGGGCTGATACTGAATAGAAAAACCCAATATCACTTTGCCCGACCAGGGGATCTAACCTGAGACCTCCTGGGTCTTCACACCCAATGCACGCCCATGCGCGGGGGGATATTAGTTGCGGGCCGAGGCACACAGTCAGTGTGTATACCTCTTGGTTGTAAATCACATTGAGGCCTAAAAGGGCCCGCGAACATTTCCTGGCACCCCCTTCTCTTTCCGCCCATCCTGAGAACCTTCCTCCCTTCCCCCACTTTCCCTCCCGTCTCCCTATTCCACTTCCTTCCCAGGCCCCTGCAGTCGTCAAGCCGGGGGCCTCCAGTATCCCATTAGCAGGTTTCCCCCGGGGTTGACTGCAGGATCGCCTACCCAAAAAAAAAAAAAAACCTGAGACCTCAACACTGCAGTCGTACCGTAATACAACTACGCCACCGAGGCAGTCTGCAATGCAATCAGCCTTGTATTATATACTGCCCAGTGCCGAATGCTGAGCACGGGCCTCCTCTACTACTGAGAGGGGATAAGGTCTTAGTCCACCACGCTGGCCTAGTGCGGGTTGGCAGACTTCACATACCCTCGAAATTCTTATGGAGAATTCTCAGGTATGTAGGTTTCCTCACGATATTTTCAGCGAACGATAATAATTGATAAACAATACACACGTAACTTCGAAAAGCCAGAGGTGTGTGTCTTGGGTTTTAAACCTCCGGACATTATCTCGGTAGACCTTTCCATTCCCAACTATGCTATCGTCCACTTGGCAGTCCGAGGCAGTCTAAAATCCTAAACATATCTAGAAAACAATCCACTGGGATGATTGTTACGTCTACATTATTATGATTTGAAACAAGATGTATTCTATGACACATGCGTCTGTATCGGATAAAATCATGATTGTGCAGTGAATGGTTTTATCTGTTACCTACAAATACTTGACGATAATCCTAGGTGTTTCGTATGCTTAAGTATATGGTTAGATTATCATTCTTTCTAATCGTTTATATGGGTCATTGCACAATATTTTACTGCTGCATCTAATTAGCAATCCAACGTGGTTGACACTGGATATACACAGGCTGATCCCAGAACGCGACACAGTTACGGCGGATTTCACTCCACGTATAAGGTTTTCTATAAGAATTTCGAAGGTATATAAAGTCTGCCAACCCGCACTAGGCTGACTTGGTGGACTAAGACCTAAATACTCTCAGTAGATGAGGCCCGTGCTCAGTAGTGGGCAGTATATAATACAGGGCTGGTATGGTAAGTTATAAGTTCGCTTTTCGGGCGGACACAAGTATTCTACCTCCAGCAAGATCTGGAAGTGTTGTGTTGACCCCACATACAGATAAAGGCGAGTGTCACTGAGATATCAAAATCCCCAGTCCCTTTATTTTCTTTCTATTGTAAGGCTGACCTCGACCTCTTTGAACGTAATCGGGTATTCCCTATAAAGTAATTAGTGATAAATCTCGCAACTCGTATCACTTGACTGATAACAAGAGGTATTGCGTAGAGTGTTTGTAATTAATGCAATGACTCTGATGATATCGGGATTGGTTTGCACTTACATATTTTGGTAAAAGGAAGCAGTGCGCTGTGTTCTGTTGCTTGATGATAAACTAAACAGTACTCATACTTGAAAATACACCTACCTGTTTCCTTCACAATGTGTGTCCACAAATATATCACTGTCAACGTAACTTTTTTTTTTTATAGCTTTGAATGACGAGACGAGCATGCCGTTCGCCTGATGGTAAGCGATACGACCACCCATAAACAGTAGCAACACCATCCAGCCAGCACCTTGACTTACAAAGTACTTTGTGGCATTCCACTGCGCTCGTCATCCTGAGACATAAGATGTTAAGTCTCATTATGTCCAGTAGTTATACTGGCTACAATGTCCTTCAAACCGAAACACAACAGTGCATGCACACTGTTGCTTCGCGGTAGAAATAGACATTGTGGTGGTACCCACCCAGACGGCCTCTTACATAATGAGAGACCTACCACCAGTAATACCACCACTTCCAATATTTTTGTATTGCCTGGTGGTTTAGTTGTAATGCTTGCGCGGTACAACCACCGCCCTGAGATACCGGGATCTAACCCCGTGTCGGATCGTGATATCGGGTGTTTCTGCTCAGTATTCGCCTGGAGTCTGGACGCTGTTCGCGATATTGCGGTAGGCTCGACCCCTAGGATGGATCACATTATATAGCGAAAAGTGGGTGCCCTGGTTGCACCTCCTTCCCCTTCGGTGATAAAAGGTGTGCGTGTATGCGTGTGTGTGTGTGTATGTGTGTGTGTGTTTGTGTGTGTGTGTGTGTGCAAAAAATATAGTCTCCTCGTACAATTCACTCAATTACTACAGTATTACTATCACATTTCTAATGAAGTTAGTGCCCCATTGAGTGTCCTTTTGGGGTGTCCATTGGGCCGTCCCCAGTCAGATGAGGCGTCGACCTGCCAAGGTTTTGAAGATGTATAAGCACCCCGATTTCTTTCAATCCTTTGTTCTCTCCTTACATTGGTTGTTTTTATTGTCTGTACTCTGTATAGATGGGTAGGCAGAATATTTGCAGCTTTAAATCTCGTTGGTGTAGTGGCAGTGCAGAATCGATGTTCTCCGGGTTTGATTCCCAGGACGGAAAATATAATTATATTTTACTTTTAAATATTTTCTGTTTGATCTCGATTTGTAGAAATTCATCCTGGGTTTGAATCCTAGATGAATCAACTTTGTGGGACGAAAGACAGGCTTGACTTAGGCCAGGTGGCCGGTCCAAATGTCTGCCAACTTATCAATATACATAATATCTTTATGGTATTCGGTGGAATTAATGCCAGAACAAATGATTTATTTCAAAATAATGTCTCTTTCTTTCTGAATATGATATAGTTGTACCTCTGCCCACCCATGGGGGGTAGAGGCGTGTTATTTACGTGACATAAACTCATTTTCGGTGTCGTCAACCCGAAATTCTTGTTTTATAATCAATGTTTGACTTCTTTTATTACTTTGATAAGCTAAATCTGTTCAGAAGTTTTTTTTTTATATCTAGACTGTAACCTAAAGACTTGGCTTAGAAGTCTGTTTCCGTAAACCAAAAAATTATGTTTTTCTGGACTATGGGGACAAAAGTCTTAAGTATGCTCATTAGACGTTATATTTCTTTATACTGCCTTGGTGGAGTAGTTGCATTGCGTGTGCAGCACGACGCGTTTTAGGTTCGAATCCCGGGTCAGGCAAAATTATATTGAGTTTTTCTGCTCAGTATCGGCCCGAAGTCTGGATTTGTATTCAAAATAGCGATCAGCTCACCCCCTATAACTTCGTAGGACGAAACACAAATGGCGGACAAAGGGGCCCTAGTTTCACCTCTGCCTACCCTTTCGGGGATGAAGGCGAGATGGGTGTCTACATTTCATAACAGTATGCCGTTTCATCGCTTGAAAGTTACCAATATTACTTAAGTTTAGATCTATAAAAAATTATACTGTATTATTTTATTTATTTATTTATTATATATCTTCTATTATATAAAAATTTCGTGTCACAGTGTTTGTTACCATACTCCTCCGAAACGGCTGAACCGATTTTGATGAAATTTTATATTCACACTTGGTAGGTCTGAGAATAGGTTGTTATCTATTTTTCATCCCCCTAAGTGATAAGGGTGGCCCACCGCAAAAAAATATTTTCTATTTTTCAGACAATTTTTTTTTGTGATGTGGCATTAAAAAATACGTACAACCCAAAATGTTCTACCTTCTTCCATTATCCCATATTTATAATAGCGATATTAGTAATTTAATAACTTTTAACCCCGGTCGGTAAATGATCAATTATTCATTTTTTTTCTACTAAAATAATCTCTAAAAATAATTTATATGGCAAAACAACGTTTGCCGGATCAGCTAGTTATAATATATAAGTTGCAATTATTTCGATTATGTATGGGCTGGTGTGCTTGCTTGGGGAGTAACGTGTCTCATAACACTCAATTAATAATAAAACAATAAAATAAACTAATTTTTAAAACAAAGAATTCGGAACAGGTTCTTTTTTTAATTTGTGTAACTGTTTTATATTTAAACAGTGTTCAAAATTGGAACACAATGGGCTGTTAATACGCGTATTGACTGAAGAATCCTTAGTCACTGCAGGAATCCCCGCTAGCGACCTTACTGCCAGCATCTTGGCGTAGGGTTGCCACAAATATTAAAGTTATACTATCGTTTCTTTTTAGTGATAAGTATTTAAGGCATGTTATAAACTTATTATAAATAAAATTCTGCCTCGGTGGCGTAGTTGTATTGCGTACGCGTTACGAGTACAATTTGCGCGCTGAGGTCCTGGGTTTGAATCCTGGGTCAGGCCAAAAACATTGTGACTGGGTTTTTCCTTCTTAAAAATTACTCAGTCGCAGCTCGGAGTCAGGAAGTTGGCGGTGTTATACCCCCGTGCCTCGGAAAGCACGTAAAGCCGTTGGTCCTGCGCCTGATCTCTCTCTGGTCATGTCGGATTGCCGTCTCACCGGACTATGAGATTAAAGGAATAGCGAGTGCACCTGTGTATTGCGCACACACTTGTGCACTATAATATCTCCTGCGTACCTGGCTGATCTCCGTTGAGATTGGCCGCCGTGGCCGAAATCGGCTAGAAAGGATAAATAAATTTCTATAATAAGCCGTGCATAGCCTTTCCTACTAAGAGGTGATGTATGAGAATATTCATAAGATTAAATTGTTAAAAGTATCGTAATTGGGTTACATTATTTATTAGCTACTAGCAGAGTTTACACTGGTTTTAAATTACATCGAATATGTATAACGGCAAGAACAATTTTCTTGTTACTGAACATCGTTATGGAAACAACATACTGACAGATTAAAATCAGCCAGCACTAAATTGGTGCAATATATAAAACCTTCAACACGCCCCCTCAATTTAGCTACACCATCCCCAAACCTACCATGCATTTATAATGCTTACAAACAGGCAAAGCCTTTGTGAGGATATCAGCTACCATCAGATCTGTCGACACGTATTTCATCGCTATAGCGTCGCCTTTGAGTACATCCCTAATAAAATGATATTTTATATCTATGTGTTTGCTACGAGCATGATACACAGGATCATTTGCGAGGTATATAGCTCCCTGGTTGTCAGCATAAACGACAGTTTTCGATAAGCTATCTAATCCTATCTCTTTCAATAAACTACTAAGGTAGAGAACTTCTTTCATTGCCTCGCTAACACTAATGTACTCGGCCTCTGTTGAAGATGTAGCTACAGTTCTTTGCTTTTGAGATCGCCAAGCAATAGCCGCTCCTCCTAACATAAACGCGTAGCCTGAATATGATCTCCTATCGATCAAACAATTACCCCAATCGGCATCTGAATATCCTATTAACGATTTCCCGGTCTTACGAAATGTCAATCGGTAGTCAATTGTCTTCTTTAAATATCGAAGAACCCTCTTAGCCGAAATCCAATGTGTATGATTTGGACAGGTCGTGAACTGAGCTAACTTAGAAACCGTATTAGAAATATCGGGTCTTGTACCTACGCTAAGATACATGAGTGTTCCTATGAGCTCGCGATATGGCCACGGTTCCTTTTCCTTATCATTTTCACGATGATCCATTGGTACTGCAAAATTCAATCCCACTTCGAAGGGTGTGGATACAGTCTTGCAGTCCGCCATACCATATCTATTCAAAGCATCTTGAATATATTTTCGCTGTGACAGACTTATTTCACCATTCTTTTTCTCTATTTCAATACCTAAACAGTATTTCGCTGGTCCAAAGTCCTTCAGCTCAAATTCAGCAGCTAAATCTTTCTTAAATTCCTGTATCAAAATAAGATTATCTGAAGCTACTAAAATATCGTCAACATATTATTATATAACTACTATCAAAATGGTTCCATCTTCCTTCCGCTGGTGATAAAGACACGGCTCGTTTACAGTTGGTTTGAAGTTCATTCGGCGCAATTTCTCATCTAGTCTGATATACCACTGCCGCCCCGCTTGCTTCAAGCCATACAACGAACGTTTCAATAAACAGGCGTTGCCTCCAGCTTTAAGGTCGACTAACATTTTCTTAGCACGCTTCCTAACTGCGGAACTTGCATTCTCCCTCTGGATTAGCGTAATCAAACTCTCCTCTAATATTTTCGGTATTTGCATGTATACCTCTTCATCGAGTCGGCCATTTAAATACGCAGTATTTATATCCAATTGATGGACTTCCAGGTTCAGTTCTACAGCTAGTGCAATTAGTAGTCTAATCGTTTCAAGTCGCGCTACTGGCGCAAACGTTCGATGGTAATCTATACCATAACGTTGACTGAATCCTCTTGCTACTAATCTAGCCTTTTTCTTTGTTGTCATATCGACATTTAATTTCGTCGTCAAGACATAACGACAGCCTACAACTTTCCGATCCCTTGGCTTCTTAACAATGTCCCACGTCTCGTTCTTTACTAAGCTTTTGATTTCTGATAGAATTGCTTCCAGCCATTCTTCATGATCGTCGCTTGCTAAAGCTTGCTCAACAGATATTTCAGCCATTGCAGAGAAAAATTCTTCATCATTTTCATCCTGATTCTCACTATCCTGCATTTCTTCGTTGTTGGTTTTTCGTTCTGTCTCTCCAAATTGTCTCAATGTGCTCTGTCCAAGTTGTTCCGATACCTGAGCTGGTACCTCTACTTCTACCATATTATATACCTTCTTGGGACGTCCAGTTTCTCCTTTTACTAACTTTGGCCTGCCTGGACCTCTTTTCAAGATAACTTGTCTTCTATTATCTTCACCTACTTGCTCGACCTCTTCCGAAAGTATATTTCCACCACGAACATCTCCACTGCCATTGCAGTCGATTTCTACTGTATGTGGTATGGCGACTATACGATCGTTCTCATTCTTTTGGTCTCCAGCACCTGAAGGGGTTTCAAATATGACTTGGTTGGGTATATACACATCTGCAACAACTGGATCCTTTTCTCTATAATGTGTGTCTCTAACTTCTAATTCAATCTCCTCATGATTCTTTAATGTCTTCTCACCTAAAACAAATTTAACATCACGAGCTTCAATGACTTTATGTTCAGATGGTATCCAAACCCGATATCCTTTAGTTGATCGAGGATAACCTACTAATACTCCCTCTCTGGCACGTGCATCAAATTTATCTTTTCCTGGTGTCTTATCCAAAATATAAGTTTTCATCCCAAAACTTTGTATATTTGACAAGTTCACAGAAGTGCCTGTCCACTTTTCAAATGGGATTCCACCACGTAGGCTGCTAGTCGGACAACGGTTACGTACATAGCATGCAGTTACAACAGCGTCCGCCCAAAAACCTACAGATAAACCGGAAGATAATAACATGCACCTAGCCATTTCAATTAAAGTCCTATTTTTGCGTTCACTGACTCCATTCATTTCAGGAGTCCTTGGAATCGACAACCTTCTTTGGATACCTTCGTTCTTTAAAAAATCATCAAATTCACGATTCCGATATTCACCACCATTATCAGATTGAAGGAATTTTATTTTCTTACCTGTCAATCTTTCTGCGTAATTTTTGTAGAGCTTAAATGCGTTGAAAACTGCACTCTTCCGTCCGAGTAAATATACTTCACACCATCGAGAACTGTCATCGATAAATGTCACGAAGTATTTTGCTCCGCCAATCGAAGGCGTTTTAAAAGGACCTACCACATCGGAATGTACAATTCGTAATAACTCATTACACGGTCCACCCGATCTCGAAAATGGTAACGAACTCATTTTTCCCTTAGCACATACATTACAGTTGGATAACTTTCTCAAATCTGCCCCTTTCGTATTATATCCGCAATGGTTTAATAGTTTTAAGAGATCTTTACCATTTAAATGACCCATACGCTGATGCCAAGTCACTATATCGATTGAATCAACAAAAGAACACATTTGTTCACTCAGCCCTTTAAAAAGATAAAGATTTCCTACACGTTCAGCTGTCATCACAGTATTACCTGAACTCACATCATTTATACAGGCCCTATCTTTAGTAAATTGAATTTCATACCCGTTATCCGCAATTCTCGCTACTGATAGCAAATTGCTCCTAAGATCTGGTACAAACAAAGTATTTTGAAAAGTTAGCCTCCTGCCTGATGATGCTGACAACCTTACGTCACCTTTGCCCTTTATATCCGTCGACAGATTTGATGCTAGGTTTAATTTATCCTGTAAAATACAAAAATTATCAGTAAATTTATCTAAATCGTTACACAAATGCGAAGTACAGCCACTGTCGAGGATCCAGTCATTCTTCTTAAATTGTAAATATTTCGAAAAATTTGTACAACTAAAAAGAATATCAAAAGTACTGTCCTCTTTTTCTAAATTCGTGGCACATCTTGCGGCATCATTGTTTCGCTTCATCTTGCACTCTGAAGCTTTATGTCCAAACTCATGACATTTGAAGCATTTGTACATAAATTTACTATTTTTTGCATTTTCTTGCTTAGTTTTCGAGTCCCTTTTAAATCCCTTTCTTTTCGCATACATGGCTCCTTCAATATTTGGAGTTTCATTGGCACTTGCGCTTGCCTTCTCCAATATTTTAATTTTAAGCACTTCAACATTCGGTAGCTCGTCTCTGCTCTCCATAGCACATCTAAAGTTTTCGTAACTTTCGGGCAAACTGTATAATAATAAAATTGACAGCATATCATCGTGTATTTCTACACCCATATCGCTTAACATATTTGCGGCCTCGAAGAAATTATTCAAATGACTTTGTACATCATCTCCTTCCTTCATGCGGCTCAATGTTAATTTCTTTAATAGACTTGCCTTTCTTACGGGTCCTTTAGATGCATAAATCTTCTCCAGTTTCTTCCACATATCGTGCGAAGTGTCGCACCCTCTAATGTGTTTCAGCTCACCGGGACACATCGCCATAATTAAATCAGCTTTTGCCATATCGTCTTTGTCAGACCATGCGCTCGCTTCTATTACAGTGTCCGGCTTAGGTAACGAACCATTGACGTATTTCCATACTTGATTTTTCGTGAGTACTGCCTGTACTTGCACTTTCCAAGTATCATAATTTACGCCGTTCAACTTTTCTATGTAGTTTTGGTTCATCTTTAACGATTCCCCAATAACCTGATACTTTTCGCTTACTTGCGTTCTGGGCCCATAACCTGTTAAAAGTATCGTAATTGGGTTACATTATTTATTAGCTACTAGCAGAGTTTACACTGGTTTTAAATTACATCGAATATGTATAACGGCAAGAACAATTTTCTTGTTACTGAACATCGTTATGGAAACAACATACTGACAGATTAAAATCAGCCAGCACTAAATTGGTGCAATATATAAAACCTTCAACATAAATAAGAATCAAACATTATATTTATACGTTTTAAAAAAGCGTTCTTATTTTCACAATTAATAATTATAGACCCACCAATCAATAAGTAGGCAACCCTACCTTCAAGTATTTACTATTGATAAACAAAAAGATGCATGTTTGCATCACTAGCTTTTGTCCGCGACGTTTACCGATCGGTGTTTGTTTTTAAATAACAAGGGCATAGGTACAAATGAATACTCACTTTTTTGCCACCAAAGCAATGCTTCGTCGAAATTTTGAATTGATAGGTACATAAGACTCGGTAGCGTAGTTTTATAACTGCGCCCAATTTCCACTATAAGATCTCGGGTTCCTATCTCTTGTCGGGTAAAGTTTTCCCCAGTATCAACACGGAGTCTGGAATATGGAAAAGTGGATACACCAGTTGCGCCTTTGCCGCCCCTTTTGGGGATAAAAAGCGTGAGTTTTCGTGGTTTATACATCTAGAGAACAGAACCCAGTGCCTCAAGCATTGAGCACGCTGATTACGATCACTCAGTATCAGATATCACTGACAGAACGCATTATACAAAAGCTATTTCTATTGCTGATCACTTACAACTCAATGATTACATCAGACGTCTTTATCAAAAACAGATAAAGCCGAGTGTGCTTTAAGTTTAAAGCCTTTGTCCTAGAAAGGGTAGGCAGAAATGCAGCTATATGCTGTAACATAAAAATTTTCAAACCCCATACCCTAATTATTTTAGTAAAACATTAACTGATTGAAGGCTGTATGTTTTTTGTATCGTGGCCTACAAATCGTGTGTTAGACGAGTGCGCGTAGTGTTGCCAGTTTTCTAACCGCTAGTTTTGTTTTTATGCAATAATAAATGCTACACCCGTAATAAAATTATGTCTGCGTGTGCAGTATTTGTAATAAAAATCGTTTTATTTGATGCGTAATTTTGAGAATTGTGAGTGGTCGTATTCTAATTTCGGTTATATAATTTCTTGTTCATCTCTGGTTCGGATTGCAACCCTACCGGTGAACGACCTCCCCTCGACCTCTTGCGCGGGAGCACCAAGTGTGTGAGCACGTAATTTCGATGTCGGCTAATATGTGCCGATAAATTACGAAGGCTTGGTTAAGGACCCCGCGGAGTGTTCGCCGTGATCAGCTGGAGCCGCTTTGCCGTCCTATACGTGTCGATGACCCGATGACGGCAAGGAGCGTTTTGTTCTAGTACACGTGAGTAGTGGTTGTCATTTCAATTCGCCGGTTTGTGCCGTTAGAACACGTTTTTATCCATTCACGTTTTTCGTTATAGGGCGAACATATCAGGAATCCTCCGCGGAAGTTGACAGGAGAACACTCGCCGGCCTGCCGACCATGCGGGTTGTCTATTCCTTCCCGACTCAAAACTGCCTGCATCCCCAGAGAGGAGGCTATCTTCCCTAGTTGGTGGAAGCCTCAGTGATTCCTGACCCTGTATTGGAGGACCGAGGACACACTCTCAATGTTATTTTTGGGAAATTAGACAACTAAAGTATGTAAATTAATTATTTTGGGTCTGACACCCTATTTGTCAGTGGCGCCCTTATCTTAATTTAATTGGTGTTTTTTGAACATATTACGAGTAACAAAGTGATAAAAGAACAGCTCTCCAGTAGGCTCACGTCCCGCTCTCCGACCTTAATTTATAAGCCGGAACCCAGTACTTTGTGATTTGTATTAAGTAGCAAGTAAGTAAGTGAACACAATATATGAATTTAAAGTGTGTGTACCGTTTTATTCCACCCACTTCTGCTACACCATACACACCATCGGGTCACACATGTAACAATGCCTACGAAGGAGACACAGTTTACAAAAAACTATATACATAAATAAATGACACATTTATATAATTACAAGACTTAATGCCTAATGCAAAGTAAAACGAGCTATCTGTAAATTAGATAGTTTACAGGAGAGCGTATAGAAAGAAAAAATTAATTATTTAAATTCCTCAGTTAATTTTTCTGTAAATTTTATTAGTATTCCCGGGATAAAAATTAGCCTATGTGTTAATCCATGACATGATCTACCCGAGTGCCTAATGTCATTGAAATCCGTTCAGTAGTTTTTGCGTGAAAGAGTAACAAACATCCATACATCCATACTTACAAACTTTCGCGTTTATATTAGTAGGATTAAATAGACAGCCAAATTGTAATCTTTATCTAAAAATTATTATAAGTAAGTATTCAAATTAATTATTTTCATTTATTATTATGCACATAAAAAATATTTGGATGTCAATAAATTTGATAAAAGTTTTTTTTTTTTTTATTGTATTGAATGACGAGACGAGCATGCCGTTTGCCTGATGGTAAGCGACACGACCACCCATAAACAGTAGCAACACCATCCAGCACCTTGAGTTACAAAGTACTGTTTGGCATTCCACTGCGCTCATCATCCTGAGACATAAGATGTTAAGTCTCATTATGTCCAGTAGTTACACTGGCTACAATGTCCTTCAAACCGAAACACAACAGTGCATGCACACTGCTGCTTGGCGGTAGAAATAAACATTGCGGTAGTACCCACCCAGACGGACCCTCACATATGAGAGACCTACCACCAGTGAATTGATTGATCAGAAACGATTATTTAAGACCTATATTATTGTACCAACTTTTTCGCAAATAAAGGATTCATTCATTCATTTTCTATAAGAAGTCTGCTAACCCGCACTAGGCCAGCGTGGTGGACTAAGGCCTAAACCCTCTCAGTTGTAGTGGACCGTGCCCAGCAGTGGGCAGTATATAATACAGGGCTGGTATTATTATTATAATGAACACATAGTATATATGTAATAATACATCAGATTTGCGTACCGTGCCCGAGACCTTTATCGCGGCTGTCTAGTCCTCTGCCCTTAAGGTTATCGCTTCTAACAACAATAAAATACCTAACATAACCTCACGTTTTTTTACGTAACTAAATGATCCACCCGCGCAAAAGCCCTTTAATAAAAGTCCCATTTTGTACTTTTCTGGAAAAAAAACAACACAACAAACTCAACGCCATGTATCCTTGAAGGGATAGGCAGATGCGCAACTAGTGCACCCACTTTTCGCGTATTCCGCCCCATGATATGATAGCAACTAGCCTATTGTCATATCGGTCACACTCTCCAAACTCCGGGCTGGTACTGAGTAAAAAAATATCACTTTGCCCCACCCGGGATTCGAAGCAGAGAACTCAGCGCGATAGACGTACCGCACGTTATAGAACTACGCCACCGAAGCAGTAATATAATGAGAAAAGAAGATAAGTCCATATTACTGTATCTCTACTTGGCCGATAATCCACTAGGAGTAAAGTAAGTAGGGACGAGCACCATCATGAAATTGGTGACAAGCTCATTTGAATTTAGTCTTAACAAAATACTATTTTTCTTTAGGAGTTTTAGCCAAAAAATCTTGAGCAAAACTTTGATGCTGCTTTTTTCTTTATTGTCTTTTGTATTTTCTGTGCCCGACAGGTTCCATGATTATGTACCTGACAGTTGACTATATAATAAAGAACATTATAATACTACGGAAACTATAAATAAAAATCCCTTCCTAGCCGATTTCGGCCACGGCGGCCAATCTCAACGGAGATCCGCCAGGTACGCAGGAGATATTATAGTGCACAAGTGTGTGCGCAATACACAGGTGCACTCGCTATTCCTTCACTCTCATAGTTCAGTGAGACGGCAATCCGACATAACCGGAGAGAGATTAGGCGCAGGACCAACGGCTTTACGTGCTTTCCGAGGCACGGGGGTTCACACCGCCAACTTTCTGACTCCGAGCTGTGACTGAGTAATTTTTAAGATAGAAAAACCCAGTCACAATGTTTTTGTCCCGACCCGGGATTCGAACCCAGGACCACAGCACGCAAATCGTACTCATAACGCATACGCAATACAACTACGCCACCGAGGCAGTCGCGGCAGAGGCGCGTATGCGTAACAATGTAACACATTATGTCAATAATTGTGGAGTGTTTCAAATTGGATTTGAATTTGGAATGGAATAGGTACGTTTACCTTACAGTTACTCCCAAAGACACTAATGAGGTGTTTCAAAGGAGTTTAGTCATGTCACAAAATTAACAAGCCTATACTATAGTTTGCCTAACCAATATTTTCCCTATATGATTTTATTACAAAGAAATTCAAAAGGTAACAATAATAAAATTAAACAATGTCTTAATATACAGGGAAGCAAACAATATAATGTACAATGTATCTATTCGAAATACTTGTAAACCTGTGACAATACAATTAAAATGGTAGACATTTGTTTATAGTTTAATATAGGTCCATCTTCTTCTTCTTCTTCTTTTAATTTATGGCTTCCACCGATTATTTGTCGGTGATTTCGCCAATGTCAAGTAAATTATAGCAGGTACAAACAATGAATATAAACTCTGAATATTTTGTACAGATCAGTTAGAGTCTAGCGAAGTTTCGGCCCGAAGTTACCAAGTAATTTAGATATAATAATATAAAAATCAATATAAAAATATACTTAGACAATAAAAATACATATATTATGAACATTTAATTATACAAAAACAGAACAGATAAATAAATAAAAAAATGCAAGAAACTATTAAAGAGAAGAAACCGTTATAGACCGAGTGGAAAGTTAAGAAGAGAAAAAAAATTAAAAAAAAAGGGAGAAAAAAAAATTATAGATAGAGGTTATTACTTTTGATAAAATTGGAAAGGTATTTGATGCGATAAGAAAAAACCGAGCTCAATAAAACATTTACACTTACAGGACGAGGGAAATCTGAAGGTAGGACATCATAAATAGGATAGGAGATTCTGGGACAGTTGAAGAACAAGTGATCAACCGATCCCTCATCCAGCCCACATTCACACAGGGAGTGATCACGAACGCGGATCTTATTTTAAAAAACAGGGGAGCAAACATGGCCTAACCGCAGACGGATTATTGCTGAAGTAATCTTTTTGTTAACACGCCTGTACTTAAAAAACCAGGGCCTAAGGGGAATATCAATTTAGGTCCATAACTATTACATTTTATAGAACAAAAATGCACACTGTGCATTCTTGGAAGAAAAGTACCTTAGTACAGAAAACAAAAATGCTAATAAAATATGTTGACGTAGGTACTTTCAGCATTCAGTCTTGGTATATCTGACTATAAAAGATGTCCGCTTTTTGTATGGGTGCTGGGCCTCAAAATCTAACCAGGCTCAAACTTTGTGGATATCAAAGGGGCAAAAATATAGATCTTGGATCTATTAAAAAAAGTGTGTGTGTACTTATGTACACGCGTTAGAAGTTATACTTCTTTGGCGTAACAAGATAAAAATCTTTTTAAATAACGCGCCAAAAGAAGTATAACTTAAGTATAAGTGTAGGTTTTAAGCAAAATAAAATTACCTTTAAAATTATACGTTTTGTTGCGTAGGTTTTTGGGAGTACTATCTAAATCTATACTAATATAGCTTTTGCCCGCCGCTCCGCCCGCGTGAATGAGTTTTCCCGGTATAAAAGTCCCGCTTTATATTTTCCCGGTATAAAAAGTATACATAATCTACCCGTAGCTTATATGACACGTTCGTAGATTTACCATAGCAGCGCCATCTATTGATTAGGTACTTACTCACCCCAGTCGAAAGGTATCGACATCAGTTATCATTACCATAGCAGCGCCATCTATTGATTACTTACTCAACCCAGTCGAAAGGTATCGACATCTGTTAGAATCATTTGGAGTTAAGATAATTGTGACTGTCAAATAATAACAGACAAATAATTAGCAATAAATTAAAATTGCGACTATAATTTGAGATTTAAACTATCCTATCTCTCAAGTTGGATCGAACTGCACATGGTGTGCGAATTTTATTATAATCGGTTAAGTGGTTTAGGAGTCCATTGAGGACAAACATTGTGACACGAGATTTATATATATTAAGAATATAAAGCTGAAGAGTTTGTTTGTTTGAACGCGCTAATCACAGGAACTACTGGACCGATTTTGAAAATTCTTTCACTAATAGGAAGCTACATTACTCCTGAGTGCTATAGGCTACTTTTTATCCCGGAAAAACTGTTCCACGCGGGCGGAGCCGCGCGCAATGCTAGTATAATATATGTAAAGTATCTTGGTTAGAATTTTAAGCCCGTTTTTGGACATATCATTTCGACAGTTTATTTGTACAATTTATATCCATAATAAGTGGAATTAAATTTCCTGAGCACAGTTTACAAATATTTAATGGGAGATTCCAAATATTTTATTTCATTTTATTTTTATAAAGAGATTTTTTTGTGTTCCATTTTCTAAATAGTATTTCTTTGTTTTTTCAACGTAAATAAAAAGAAATTCTACTTGCCTGTGGGATTTTTGAAAATAAGAAGTTTAGTTTCATGAAGCTTTGGTAATTATTAATATTATGGTATTATGTCTTTTTTATTATTATGAACTACTGCCTCGGTGGCGTAGTTGTATTACGGTACGACTGCAATGCTAAGGTCTCGGGTTCGATCCCCGGGTCGGGCAAAGTGATATTGGATTTTTCTATTCAGTATCAGCCCGGAGTCTGGAATTTGTGCCCGATATGGCGATAGGCTCGCCCCCTATCACATTATGGGACGGAATACGCTTGGCGAAAAGTGGGTGCACTAGTTGCGCCTCTGCCTATCCCTTCGGGGATAAAAGGCGTGAGCATGCGCGTTATTATGAATTATACTAAAACTTACATTTCAATAAACTTAGACGGAAAAAGCAATAGCACATCGGTAATAACTTATTTGATAATATGTAAAACTGACAACTATTAATAACTACTTCATGATTATAGTTAATAAAATCAACATCAATTAATTTGCCCTATCAACCACAACGCCATCTTGCTTATTTATTAATGTCATGACATCAGAACCTGCGTTCAGCCGAATAAATCGCCAATAATTATATTTGCTAAAATGTAAATTACCGTTCATTGTTAGTACAAAAAATAATTTACGTATATTATCATAGTTCCAATGAACAAATTCATCCCCAAAGCAATGCTGTATATAAAAGAGCGGGAAACCTCTGTACACGCAGTGTGCGGCCGTATCTAACGCGAGCGATCACGCTTGCGGCATTGACGGGCGCGACGCAAATTGATACGATAATTCGAAATTTAAATTCTATAATTTAAGTTTGTTTCTTTTTAATTATTAATTGTTTTAGTAAAAACTCATTTGTGCTTACACAATTTAAATTTAGAATAAAAATTTGTAAACGTGTTTTTAGTGTTTTATAATTTGTGTTGTGTTAAACTTTTTCAAAATGGTGAACAAAGCGTATAGCGTTAATTCTCCAATTGAAGAAAAAAAAGGGAGCAAGCATCATCAAGTGATAATGTCCATTATTGGTAAGTTCCTGTAACAGTTTAGGCTCATATAAAAAATTATAAAAAGCACGCAAGTCAATTTACTATGTAATGATTAAAATTGTAAAGTTCAGAGAATGACCTGTTTTTGCGATATGGATTTTTTTAGATTACGTTATACAAACAAAAATGTGATGATGAAATACATAAACCGACATCACGTTGATAAATCTTGATTACCGGCGGAACCCAAAATATATATAACCAAAATCTCTTTTAATCTGCCTCATGCAGATAACGTTGTTTCATAATGATATAAACTTTATTAAATTCGTGATATGTTTATTTTTAATTTTGATATAAATGTAACTGGCACATTTATTTATTTTCATGTTTTTTAAACATCATAGTGGCCAATCATTTTATAAGTAAAAACATAATTATTAATAGTTATAGAGAAAAAAAATTTGCATGGTATCGAAAACAGTTGTCTCGGCAAAATGAGAAAAAAAAATCAAACAGTTTTCAATCATTTATAAATTATTTTAATGTGATTGGACTTCGTGCTTTTAATGAATAGGTATATATGACAAATAAATGAAGCAATTTTTGTGCTCCTTTATTTGTATAGGCAAATGCTTATAATGGTAGCTGGATGACACCAATGCTTAAAAGTTCCAATCGGTAAATCATACAAACAAAATATCTCTTAATATCTCTAAAAATCTGACGCAATTCATGAACTTGAAAAAGACGAACAACACGCAACAATAAAAGAAAGCATTTTCCATTTCCAAAGTGTTAAAACTGAATTAAAATTTAGATATATCTATCTCGCTCTTTCTCATCGGGAATCGTATCGACATCCCGTTCCCGTTCCTAAAATACTCGACCGCGACTTTGAACTATTTCCGGGTGTTACATCATTCGATTTTTCAGTCTCAGTATGATTTCCAAGGTGATAGGGGCAGTTATGCCAGGCAGGGATTTAGGTGTTCAGGGAGGGGCCCTTTCTATTTCATTAATTTCGTAAATTATACATGAATAATTTATATACGTACATTTATATTTTGGAGATTGTCATTGAAATTTCATTTATTCGAATCCATATTTTAAATATTATTTAGAATCAGTAAATTTTTCTTTACTATCAGTTTGGAAAGCAGTTTCCACTAGAGAAGAACGTGCACAAGACTGCAGTCTTTTCAAAATCAGTTCAACGGTATAAAGTAGGTAGATTATATGATACAAAAAATATACACTTTTTTTAGAGCATTTCATTTGTTTATTTTCAAAATAATACATTTCTGATCTAAAATTTCCATTACGTGTTAGCACTACACAATAAGGAATATTTGGACAGTGGCAGATAATTTTTTTTTTATTCGCTGTATAATGTACTAGCAGGGCGCGCGGCTCCGCCCACGTGGAAAAGTTTTTCCGCGATAAAAAGTAGCCTATAGTACTCAGGAGTAATGTAGCTTCCTATTAGTGAAAGAATTTTCAACATCGGTCCAGTAGTTCCTGAGATTAGCGCGTTCAAACAAACAAACTCTTCAGCTTTATAATATTAGTATAGATTTCGGCCAATTCATCTGTGTAATAAGTTATCCCACCAAAAACATTTTCATATAGAATGTTGCCAAGATGAGATCATAATATGGATCGCACTGTCAAAAAGTTATCAGATCTCATGTAGAGCCAAGCTTCTAACTCCTAGCCCTAACTTCACAAACACTACACCTTAGTCAAAATATGTGGCTTGGCCGTTTCGCTACCGTCACATGGGCGTAAGGTGAAAAACTTATTCACTGTTCATTAATTTTCTGTTATACAATAGGTCTTGTAGTAACGAAGCGCTTCGAGAAAAGGTAGGTAAATAGCGCTTCGCTCAGCTCATCTTGGCGGGGCACTACCGTGCCCCCAGATAGATGACCAGTGTCGAGTATTTAAGTTTTAATATCTCTACTGCAGTAGTTAGACGATATGTCAAATAAATAATAGTTTAAAACAACTAAAACGCTTTTTTTTACAATAAAATACACTTTTTCTTATTTACACTATTCTTAATTAAAAATTTGTTTTCTATTTTTTAGTTGGATTTTCTATAAAGCGTGTTTTTTAGTTGTTTTATTTTACGCATAAGAGTAGCCAGTTTAGTTGTGATTCTACTATGGCCCAACAGATGTCACTAAAAATAAATCGCGCTCAAAGGAGTCGGTTACAAACATACACACATGTCACATACATACAAGTGAAGCTAATATAAAGCGTGTAAAAAGAGATTCGTGTTGCGGATTCTCATACATTTTGAATTTACTGGTCTATGGCTACTTGATTTACTATTCGACATTTATGTTCATGCTGCCTATTGTCGCTCTGCTGCCATATTTTAGGAAGTAATAAGCTCACGGGTTACTGAAAATTTAAAATTTATCATTTTGAAACACAATAGTGCATGCATACTACTGTTTGGCGGTAAAAATAGAAAATACAATTGTGCCCCAATGGTCCCTCGCATTCATGAGACCTACCACCTATAGATTATCTATACTATAATAATATTATAAAGCTGAAGAGTTTGTTTGTTTGTTTGTTTGAACGCGCTAATCTCAGGAACTAATGGACTGATTTTGAAAATTCTTTCACTAGTAGGAAACTACATTAATCCTGAGTGCTATAGGCTACTTTTTATCTCGGAAAACTTTACCACGCGGGCGGAGCAATGCAATGCTAGTTGTCTATATTTTTTCGGAAGGGGCTTAATTCACTACATTATTTTAGCTCTCCATGGCTTTTTTGACACGATTTACTAGATATAAGAGGAGTAGGAAATCGATTTTCTTCTAATTAGGTCGAGAAGACATACGTCATCCATGCCATCATAGGAAGCCCCATCTTTCTTTCATTACATTCTTGCATAATGACTTGATGGTTTGGATGTAGTTCATATGGAAACAGTATAATTTTCGTAATATCTGTAGAGTATACAGTGTGTGGCATAAAGAGTAGATAATCCCGTACCAGTGTGTGGGGGACCTCATGACTGTTCAAATAAATAAAAACTGTATTCCGTAAATGTCCCCTACACGCTGGTAATGGATTATCTGCTCTTTACGCCACACACTGTATAAGGTGAGTCGAGGGACCTGTTTAAAGAAAATATTCAGTATTCGATTTTCATCCCGAATATATATAAAATTTATGAGTTTATAATTACGGGATTTTTAGCACCTATTTTTGCATTTCGAAGAATTTTTTTAAGTATGAAGGGAAACGGTGTTGAAGGTTTTATACATTGTATCAATTTAGTGCTGGCTGATTTTAATATTTATTTATTTATGCACTTTATATACAAAAGTATATAGGCGGACTTAATGCCAAAGGCATTCTCTCCCAGTCAACCTGTGGGTGGTGCAGAGATAAATAAGGTAGGTGCAACAAGGTCACTTATAAATATAACATATATAAATGAAACATACACATATAAACGTACATAAAAGTAAATATAGCAATTAATAAAAAATGCCTATCTTGAATATATACATAATATAAGTAAAATTGTAAATACATAACATACAAATTACACTTACATAAATACACTTATATAATATAATATTATTATTAATGTGGTGACTCTTCTGCTTCGTTCAACAGTAGCTCTCGTACTCTTCTTTTAAAGGCAAACCGAGAGGTGGCCGATCTGATTTCGAGGGGGAGTGAATTCCATAGAAGAATAGATTGGATAGCAAAGGACGAGTGAGTAAAGTTAGAGCTATGAGGGGGGCATTTGAGGAGAAGATTGCTAGAGGAGCGGAGGTTCCTAACGTGGCTACTGCAGAGGTATTGATAGTTTGATGATAAGTAACTAGGAGGAGTAGGTGAGGTAAGCAAAGAGAATAAAGTGGTAAGTGCCCGCAAAGAACGCCGCTGACGTATGGGTAGCCATTTTAGTTGATGACGATAGGAAGAAATGTGGTCATATTTGCGAAGATTGTACACAAATCGAATGCAGTTATTTAGAAGTCGGTCCAGTTTATTGAGTTGGTCTGCATCCAGATCAAAATAACACACATCACCATAGTCGATTACAGGAAGGATTAAGGCTTGCACAAGCATAGTCTTGGTCTTAGGCGGGAGGAAGTTCTTCAGGCGGTAAAGAGAGCGAAGAGTGCCAGTGACTCTCTGACAGACAGAGGTTACCTGGGGCCTCCAGCTCAAAGTGGAGTCAATGTGTAGGCCGAGATTTCGAGCACTGGAGCTCCAAGGGATGATATTGCCGTTGAATATAACGGGTGGAATGATCATATTATCCAATCGGCTAATCATTCTGGAGCTACCTATAATCATAGCTTGGCATTTTGCAGGGTTTACAGAGAGACCGAAATTGTCGGACCAGATTTTAATCTGGGCTAGGTCCTTGTTCACCCTGTCCACAGCCGCCGAAACACAATCTACTCCGTCCTGAGAATATATTTGCAAGTCATCGGCATACAGGTGGTACGCACACTGAAGTTCTTGAGTTAAGAGGTTAATAAAGATAGAAAATAATAATGGGGAGAGTATGCCGCCTTGAGGGACACCAGAGTCGATATGGCACCAACTGGACGAGGCATCGCCGAGTCGCACCAACTGCTGGCGTCCCTGAAGATAGGAGGAGAACCAATCCAGAGCCGAAGGAGAGATCAAAAGGTGGGAGAGGATGGCAAGAAGGATGTCGTGACTAACGGTATTGAAGGCGTTCGAGAAATCAACCAAAGCCAACACAGTGACCTTGGTGTCTTCCATGCCCGCCCTAATATCGTCAGTCACTTTGAGTAGCGCAGTAGTAGTGCTGTGACCAGGCCTGAAACCGGATTGCAGTGGACACAACAGGTTGTTCAGGTGCACAAACCTAGATAACTGTTTGTGTGCACAAGCCTCAAGCACTTTGGATAGGAAAGGAAGTATGGAAATAGGACGGAAATGTTTCACATGGGAAGGGTTAGGGGTTTTGGGAAGAGGAATTACGATGGCTTTCCGCCAAAGAGACGGGAATATGCCAGAGGTAAGGGAGCTATTAACGATGTGCGTAATGGCTGGGAGAAGGTGATCTAGGATAAGGATTATCATACGTCGACTGACGTTGTCACAGCCAGTCGCATTGGACTTGATGGAAAGGATTACCTTTTTGATCTCACCCCACGAAACTGGAGAAAACTGAAAAGGGTTGATGTTAGGCGTTGGGAGACTGACTAAGAAACCTATGGTACGACGCCTGGTTTGGTGATCTATCGGGGTAGTGGATGAGAAATGACGATTTATATCATCCAAACCGATAGTCGCCCCACAGGAATCCAGGTTTTTACATTTGCCAATACCTAGAGTTCTGAGGAATCTCCAGATACTTGCCGGAGAAGATAAAGATATATTACTAAGAATATGACAGTATGTTGTTTCCATAACGATGATGAGTAACAAGAAAATTCTTCTTGCCGTTATACACATTCGATGTAAACCAGTGTAAACTCTGCTAATAGCTAATAAATAATGTAACCCAATTCCGATACTTTTAACAAACGGATCATACATAAAGGTCATATTCATACGTAATGACCGATAAGGTAGGTTAAACAAGTAGCTAGCAATGCATGATCCATACATTGGAAGCCTTTTTACGAAGGATGGGAGACCTTCTTGCTTATAATTTTGTTAGTTACATGAACTGACTGGTTTAAATAGGTGCCTCAGCAAAGTTACATACTGTATAGTCACTGCCTATCCATTATCCAATGATAAATATCGTTCACCTTAAATGCAGTGTAGACATAATAATTGCAATCAACAAGATACAACAAAGAGCTATCTTTTGCAATGATATCGTAATTAATAAAGAAATTACTTTTATAATAACCAATAGGGAATAAAAACAATAAATGCCGATTGATTAGTAATAAGTAAGCATAGCTTATGATCACGCTTATACTAGGAGGATAGGCAACAGTGAATCTAAGTTATCACTCTTCGAATTATGAAAAAAAATGACACATCATTTTTTTTTTCGTTTTTTCATCAGTCCTTGTCCCACCATAATGTGGGGTTGACGCAACATGGTTTAAGCAGGATGAGTTTGGTTAGTTTCTACAATCGACCGATGAATTTTGAAAAACCACACAGTCTGAGATACTTCTTAATCGTTTTCTTCATCACTGAAGGTCGTGTCCGTCCTGAAATATTTTGATGGAGTCGATGACGAGCCGTCTCCATGCCCATCTTCGGCTTTTCTCAGGGCAATGGCGATACGAAGTCCTGTTATGGCCTTAATTTGGTCAGACCAGGTCTTTTACCTGAGATACACTGCTAGTCAATGATATTTTAATAAAAATGTGTAGATACGGAACCTATACTATACTCAGCTCTCAAAAACGGCACATTATCCCACACATAGTTAATTTAATATTACAAAAGCAAACTATAATATGACACGTTAAAGTATTACGGCATATCATAATTCTCATTATTATCATATCGAAAATTTTATCCAACATTCTTTAGACGTCTAATTTCAACAGATTCTGCCACGATACTAAGACCGGGTTTTTTCAACTGTAGTTATGGTAATCCTCGGTGTTATTAAGCTGGACGCGCTCGCAGCGCCTCACGCCTCACGCGTCAGGCGTCACGCCTCACGCCTCACGCCTGGCGCACCCGCAGCTCCGCGAGCGCGTCCAGCTTAATAAGACCCGGAGAAAAAGATAACTTCAGTTGAAAAAATGGGGCCTAAGGCCGATTGTGTTAATTAGCTCAATTTTAGTGTGCCATTAGCGGCGATAGCCTAGTTGAGAGTGGAACGGACTGCCGAGACGAATGTCCGCAGGTTCAAAACCCAAGGGCACACACGTCCGAATTTTCTAAAAAGTTATTTGTGTATTCTTTGTGAATTATCGCTCGCTTTAACGGTGAAGGAAAACATCGTGAGGAAACCTGCATACCTGAGCAGTTCTCTGAATTTCGAAGGTATGTGAAGTCCGCCAACCCGCACTAGGCCAGCGTTGTGGACTAAGGCCTCTCAGGTGTAGAGGAGGCCCGTACTCAGCAGTGGGCAGTATATAATACAGGGCTGGTATGGTATGGTATGGTAGTGTGCCATTTGGAGACTGTCTATAACGCAGGTCTACACTATTTTCTTTTAATCATTGCTGCTAGTGGTAGGCTATATTTTGCATTCGCCCGGATAGCGACCACCGTACACAAGGTGTTAAAACCCACGTGGCCCATAGTGGCCCACGTAAGTGAGCCGCGTTCCGGGATCAGCCTGTGTATATCCAGTTCAAACAGGCATAATAAGGTAGTTTCCTATGTTTGATTTATACATTACTTTATAATAAAACTAACTGACCCGGCGAACTCTGTTCCGCTTTAGAGGCAATAAATAAGCAGATTTTGGATTTTGTTAAGTTAATTTTTTTATTAGGAAATACAAATAAAAAAATAATTATTTTAATAATGATTCCTTACGTTTACGCGAATGTTAGACATTGAAATTAAACTATTATAACGGATTTTATCGCGGTTTTTTATTTTATTTTCTCCCGACGTTTCGAAGGCTTTGCAGCACTTCGTTTATATTATTGCGTCGACTGGCCAGTGATAATCATCTCTTATCAGTCGACATTCTATCTGGACCCCTCCCCTTACCACCAGGTGCAGTGGGGTCCCGTTTCCGTGCCCGTATAAAAAAAATCGAACCCCAGACTCCCCAGTTAACATACGCTACGACAAAACCTATATGCTACTAATACTTATAAAAATTAACAATACATTTTCCTTACAGACTTCCTTTACTTTTGTTGTAAAACCCCAAAGTAACAGGAAATCGTAATATATTAATGGTCATGAAATTATTTAAAGCAAGAAGGAAAATAACTTGTATTGACTAGTTTTACCCATGCTTGCACCTGGGCAGTGGCGAAGGGTGAAATTTTTCAAAAGGGAACCCGAGGCAAGCTATTTTTGCCTCAGTTAACATATCGCACGGTATTCACGGTATAGGTAAATTTAACGGAAAACTAAAACTCCGACAGTGGATTAGTTTTAATTCTAATTCAACAATCTAAATTGTTACAAGAACAGCATAAATATTAGAAATATAATCACGATATCTAATACCTACATTTGTTTATTAATTTGTTATAACTTTCTAAATAAATGTAATTTCTACTAACAAAATATATGTTGTTCGTCAAACAGACCAGCAGTTAATGTGTTCATAAATACCTCATATTATCTATATAAATAATCAACGTTATTCGTAAAGTTTTACTTGATATCGGCGTGCCCTTTAAATTCATAAAATATCATAATTATTTACTTGTAACAAACATTTCATTTCTGAAATTAAAAACTAATCAGATTTACAAACAAATAATATACTTACGTGAAAGGAGACGCTACACTAATCACAAACAGTAATTTCCATAACAATGCACTACATTAATTTGTATTTACTAATTAAAAAACAACTTCTAAACAACACATAACTGTCAATAAATAAATTGAATTTGACAATTCACAGACATCGTAAATCGGTATCATAATAAATTATGACGTAAAAAGTGACAACAATACATAGTCGGTTAACGTGAAGCCGAGCAGGCTCGGGTTCCCTTTGCCCATATCTTTGGCGCGATTCCGACGAACAGAGAGAGATAGCAAGTCATAGAAAGTCTTAGAAAGTGCTGCCACCTATGTCCAATAACATACTACGACATGAACCCGGTGGCCAGCGGGTTACCTCGCGCCCGTGGCTCCACAATTTCATATTAGTAACGGAATTTCTAGGAAAAAAAATACAAGGCGCGCCATCTTACGTTACTTAAACATTGTTTATTAATATAACACATCGATATCGATTATGTTAGCAAACAACAGGCAGATGGCCGATAGATGTCATTATTAAGTGATCATTAATGTTAGTTGTAACTATTATTATTGTTCCTAGCTTAGTATTTTCTAAATTTATAATTTACTAACTAATATATTGTGAAGTACCCAAAACTTAAAAGGGAAGCCGGTAGGAATCGGGTTATATGGACGCTTCGCCACTGCACCTGGGTAAAATAAATACATACATCGCACCTTTAGAACGCAAACGACACAATTCAATAAAATCGAAAATTGAGTTATCGTCATAAAATAACTTAAAACTGGTCCATTTTTCTATAAAAATATAATAAAAATGGCCCTATATAACAGTTTGGTCCTTTTCCTGCTTGAAAATGGCTGTGTTTGAACTACTGTTGTATTGAGAACTTCGTTTTAAGTCATTTTATGACGATAACACGATTTTAATTTTTTTGACTGCCTCGGTGGCGTAGTTGTATTACGGTACGACTGCAATGCTGAGGTCTCGGGTTCGACCCCCGGGTCGGGCAAAGTGATATTGGATTTTTCCATTCAGTATCAGCCCGAAGTCTGGAATTTGTGCCCGATATGGCGATAGGCTCGCCATATATCACATCATGGGACGGAATACACACGGCGAAAAGTGGGTGCACTAGTTGCGCCTCTGCCTACCCCTTCGGGGATAAAAGGCGTGAGTATGCGTATGCCTTAATTTTTTTGAATTGTGTCGTTTTCGTTCTAAAGGTGCGACATACATAGCATCACGCCTTTTACCCTTTTTAGGAGTGGGCAGAGATATATCACACCCACATTTCGCCAGCTATTTAAGTCCCATGTAATAGTGGGCCAGGCCAATTGCTATTTACCGGGCACATTTCCAAACTCCGGGCTGAGACTGAGTAGAAAAACCCAATATCACTTTGCCCGATCCAGGAATCGAACCCGAGACCTCAGCATTGCAGTCGTACCGTAATACAACAACGCCACCGAGGCAATCTAAAAAAAATCTAGATTACACACTCAAACAAACTATAAACGACCTAAAATATTGTTTTTAATTCTAATTGAACCTAGATGAACTTTCACTAATGATTTTAAATAAAAAATATAAGACAATTAACTTCTAGCTTGAATCAATAGACTGATTAGGTTTGAAAATCGAATTCTGCGCATACGCAAAATTAAACATTTCGCTATCATTTTTATTATCACTGGCGACCCCGGATAGCTTGAACTATGGCGTTATGTTACTGATAACTTTTAGGGTTCCGTACACAAAGATAAAATCCAGTTAATCATTTTCGGCCGTTCAAATGACTATTTAGTGGGAACGTACTTGAGCCGTAAATTTTAAGGTTCCGAAATCAAATCCCAGGGGCGGCAATGGATTGAATGAATTTTTTGAAACTCACCTGACTTGCGCAATTTGTGTCTGATATAGTGGTAGGCTCGCCCCATCACATCACGGGACGGATTTCTCGGCGAAATGTAAATGCTCTTGCAAGTCTGCCAGACCTTTTGGGTTACAGGCGTGAGGTTAGGTAATGTATCTTTGGAAATATAGGTTAATTTCCATCTGAAATTTTCATATAAATAACCATATACCTGTGTATCCCTAATATGTATTGTATTATGATATAAATAAGACTTGGCGGGGCCACTGCCGTGCCCCCTGATAACAGAAGAGTGCAGAACACTTGATATATGACTCAACTCGCTCTTGGCCAATTTTTTGTGGTTTTATGTAGTTAAGTTGATAATCGAGTTATCGTTTTTACAACACATCACGTGTTCTAAAAAATTATGCTAGAGAGCAGACACGACGCTTCATTTAATAACAACTAGGGCAGTATGATACGATAAAAGATTTTTATTCGACTGACCCAGAAGAATATTATTTTATGGACTAACACACACACACACTCTCACGCCTATTATTCCCGAAGGGGTAGGCAGACGTGCAACTAGTGCATCCACTTTAGTATAGCACTCAGGAGTAATGTAGGTTCCTTTTAGTGAAAGAATTTTCAAAATCGGTTCAGTAGTTCCCGATATTAGCCACTACAAATAAACTCACAAACTTTTCATCTTTATAATCTTAATATATATAAATCTCGTGTCACAATGTTTGTCCTCAATGGACTCCTAAACCACTTAACCGATTATAATAAAATTCGCACACCATGTGCAGTTCGATCCAACTTGAGAGATAGGATAGTTTAAATCTCAAATTATAGTCGCAATTTTAATTTATTGCTAATTATTTGTCTGTTAGTACTTGACAGTCACAATTATCTGTTAACTCCAAATGATTCTAACAGATGTCGATACCTTTCGACTGGGTTGAGTAAGTAATCAATAGATGGCGCTGCTATGGTAAAATGATTCTAACAGATGTCGATACCTTTCGACTGGGTTGAGTAAGTAATCAATATATGGCGCTGCTATGGTAAATCTACGAACGTGTCATATAAGCTACGGGTAGATTATGTATACTTTTTATACCGGGAAAATATAAAGCGGGACTTTTATACCGGGAAAACTGATTCACGCGGGCGGAGCCGCGGGCAAAAGCTAGTATTAGTATAGATTACCATTTATTTGGGAGCATAAGCTCCGAAATAAATGGCAATATAATGAGTACTATCTAAATAGCTGTTTACATATATACACACTCACGCCTTTTATCTCCGAAGGGGTAGGCAGAGGCGCAACTAATGCACCCACCTTTCGCCGTGCGTATTCCGTCCCATGATGTGAATGTGATAGGGGGCGAGCCTATCGCCATATCGGGCACAAATTCCAGACTCTGGGCTGATACTGAATAGAAAAACTGAATATCACTTGTCCCGACACGGGGATCGAACCCGAGACCTCAGCAGTCAGCTTTGCAGTCGTACCTTAATACAACTACGCCACCGAGGCAATCAGTTACTACTTATTTTACACACATTTAGTTTATTGACTTAGTATGTAAAAGTTGTTTTCGGCATTTATCGCGGTTTTTAATTTTTAATTTTACTCCCAACGTTTCGGAGACTTTGCGCTTTCATGGTCACGAGGGAGGCCTTTTTTAAAAATTGAAAACCGCCATAATATCTGGAAACTTTTATTTCGACATCTAGCATTATCGGTAGCATGAGCAATCATTATGATTTTTCTTTTTATACGGGCCCAGCAGTGACTCTACTGCACCTGATGATGACTCGAATGGATCCAGATAGAGTATCGATTGGCTAGAGATTATCCCTGGCCACTATAGGGTAGAGTCCTATGTTTGATTTTGTAAATCATTTTATATGTAACAGAAAATAATACGACAACGAAATTCTTCCGTGAAATCAGCATCAAAATTGGTTGAAAAATAAAGCATTTATTCATATTTGAAATATTGTTGTGAGCAAAAGGGGCGGTGGGGATATCGCGCTATCTCTTTCGCACGCACGCAGCGTTATGGCGGGCGACTCTCGTCGACGTCACAGTGTAACATTACTGTTATTTGAAAACTAAGCCTTCCACCAAATTTCAAAGCTTTATAACTTACTAATTATTGCTCCAATTTTGAAAATTATTTTTCCGCTAGATTTTGGACGCTATACGTTTTTGATGAATGTATTAAAAAAAGTATTCAATTAGCCTATTATCCCGGATATACACAGGCTCCCGAAAAGCGACACGCGTGGGCCACTATAGCGGGTTTCACCGTATGTGCGGTGGTCACTGTTTAGACTGATGAAAGTATTTTAGTACCAGCAAGCTACATTTGCTTTCGCTGGAAAACCGTGTTATCGCTAGCCCCACTGGGGGGTGAGTGGAACGGTTATGTTGGTTTCACCGGCCTTACGGCCCAATGTAGACACTCGGGAGTATAGCATCATCCGAGCGAGCATTGGATTGATTCCCTAACACTATGTACAGTCAGCAGCATAAGTAGCTGAACAAATTCAAAATTTCAAATCGCCTACATACTTTTTTGTTCTTACTAATCCTTTTTTTCTCTTCACAAAAATAAAATAAAAGAGATTTACTTTACTTCAAACAAAGAAAAAAGGTTTAGGTTTAACTTAACGCGTATATAGGCGATTTGAAATTATGATTTTGTACAGATACTTATGCTGCTGACTGTACATCCTACACCGGCATACCAACCAAAACCCGCGGTGGTATTCTTCGGCGCATATGAGATGGCTCTGAGGTATCTTGTTGCACTAAGATAAATGCGCGGGAAACAGCAATCTATTTGTAAAGGTCTTCTCTCTTCTTCTACTCCAATGTGGGGTCAACGCAACATAATTCAAAAATGATTCAAGAATGATTTAACGTAGTTTTTTACGTCTGGCCACGTTACATCCACCCATCAATCAGTCATTTCCGGGCTAATGGCGTTAGAAAACCCAATCTATTGATTTGTTGTATTCGAGTAAAACCCACAGGATAAAGCAATATAATTATTATTTACCTTTTTATAATATGCTGTGTATATAAAAATTATAAGCAGCGATAGCCTTGTTGGGAGTGGAACGGACTGCCGAGACGAATGTCCGCAGGTTCAAAACCCAAGGGTACGCACCTCTGACTTTTCTAAAAAGTTATGTGTGTATTCTTTGTGAATTATCGCTCGCTTTAACGGTGAAGGAAAACATCGTGAGGAAACCTGCATATCGGAGAAGTTCTCTATAGGAATTTCGAAGGTATGTGAAGTCTGCCAACCCGCACTCGGCCAGCGTGGTGGACTAAGGCCTAAACCCTTTCAGTTGTAGAGGAGGCCCGTGCTCAGCAGTGGGCAGTATATAATACAGGGCTGGTAATGGTAATGGTAATAAATAGAAATTAGCCACGTTTTCGTTGTCTTTTTACCCGACTGTCCCTAAAATAGTATGATGTTTTTGAATACACTGATATTGGACTTTTCTGCTTAGTACCGGCCCGGAGTCTAGAATTTGTGCCCGATATGGCGATAGGCTCGTCCCCTATCATATCATGGGACGAAATACACACGGCGAACAGTCAAGGCTTACCCCTGAAAAAGAGAAACGGCGTGATGTCATGCACTTCGGTATCATAATCACTTACATCTTAGTAATTGCGATATCGGCATTCAATTTCGATTCGTCGCGTATTATTTTTATATCTTTCTTTTTAATTTGGCTCATGTTCAAATCTAGTTTTTATAAGTTGATTCGCACGTAGGGAAGACCGAAATGGGAAGACACGCAGCTACCCATAAATAACAACACATTATTGGGATTAAAAAGTAATATTATTACGTTGCACTGCATTCGCCACCCTGAGATATTAAATGTTAGGGCTGATTTTACCGTTTCCTGATATACGTTATTTGTCACATAAATGTACCTATAAGCCGACCAAACAAACGTCCAAATATAAAATACTAGACTTTTACTCGTGGTGCCGTTCGCGTCAATGAGTTTTTCTGGGATAAAAGTCCCGCTTTAAATTTTTACCGGGATAAAAAGTAGCTTATGTTATTCACTGCTAATGTAGTTTTATATTGGTCAAAGAATTTTTAAAATCGGTCCAGTACTTTTTGAGGTTATTCGTTACAAACACACAAAAATACAAATCTTTCCTCTTTATTAATATTAGCGTAGAAGAGGGTAGCCGTTGGCAAAATCTGGTTTTGTTATCAACCACTTCAAAGAGAATCTAAGCTAATCTATATCTATAAGCTAATTGTGATTACAGCTGCTGATACGATATTATCTCTGAAGATCATGCAAAACAAATGTTTATTAGATTAGAATTGGTTCTTCAGAATTTTTGACAGGGTTGTCCCGTGGTGATATTTTTTTATTTTAATACGCTCGCATGCTCACGCCTTTTATCCCCGAAGGTACCCCTTACCCCTATGCCTACCGGCAGAGGCGCAACTAGTGCACCCACTTTTCGCCAAGCGTATTCCGTCCCATGATGTGATAGGGGGCGAGCCTATCGCCATACCGGATTTTATTTTAATGGCATATTAAATATGAAATTTGTTTTAGATATAGAAATTTTTCGTTAACAGGGCTATAGGAAAATTAATAAAACAGGTTTAATTTAAATATTTTACTTTTACATATTTGATCTAAGGATCTTTTGTTAATAAAATTCCTTATTTTAAAACATTTTTGTGATATTGGGTTTTTCTCATCAGGCTCGCCCCCTATCACATAATGAGACGGAATACGTACGGCGGAAAGTGGGTGCACTAGTTGCGCCTCTGCGTACCCCTTCGGAGATAGAAGGCGTGAGTTTCCGTATGCGTATTTTAACACTCATGATTATTAGTAAATCATTTTACTTAGAAAAAAAAACTAATGTTTATAATTTATATTTACTTCTCAAATTACTTTACACCACGTAATTTACAAAATCAATGCAAAAAAATATGTTACTGCCAACATATTTTTTTTTGTGTATAAGCGCTTTATCGCCACTACTTACTATCAAGCCTATAAAATAGACACGCATGACGTGCACTGTCTACAGTTTTCCGCAATCAATCACCTTAATCTTGTCCTCCATTTTATTTTCGCATCTTATATAATGTAACGCAATTATTTTACGGTGCTGCATAGACTTGAATGAATGTACTACGTTTAAACTAGATTCTCGTGTGGATTCGCATGTTTATCTGGATATGTGGCCTTTAGTATTCTAATTTTAAACTAGTTTTGTTAGCGGATTCATAAAGGCAGCTTTCGTATATTGTAGTTTCATGTTTGTGTTTTTCAAAATCAAATCAAAAATTAGACGATAGCCTAGTTGGGAATGGAACGGTCTGCCGAGACAATGTCCGGAGGTTCAAAATCCAACAAACACCTCTAACTTTTCGAAGTTACGTGTGTATTGTTTATCAATTATCGTTCGATTTAACCGTGAAGGAAAACATCGTGAGGAAACCTACATACCTGAGAATACTTGCTCAACCGCGGGGCTTTTCTTAAGATGATACTAGCATACAATTACGATACTGTACAAAAAGTATGCGTCAATATTTATAGGAATCCCACGTAATATTTATTCATATTCAAAACACACGCGTGATTCCTTTGCCTATCCTTTCACTGTAAAAAAATAACAAGGAAAATGGAAGGATGCATTACATTATGTACTTTTAGAACTGAATTACGCGACGAGCATTTTTTAAATAATATTTGTCTTGTATCTTAGTTTTAGGTATAGATTTTAATGATAACTAGCATTGCGCGCGGCTTCGCCCGCGTGGATAAGTTTTTCCGGGATAAAAAGTAGCCTATAGCACTCAGGAGTAATGTAGCTTCCTATTAGTGAAAGAATTTTCAAAATCGGTCCAGTAGTTCCTGAGATTAGCGCGTTCAAACAAACAAACTCTTCAGCTTTATAATATTAATAGTATAGATTGGGTGTATAATGTTACGAAACCATTGAATAACTCATTTTTATGCTAAGAATGAACCTTAATCCTTCGTTTTAAGGCATAACTCATTAGATGGCTATGAAGCCTAAGGCTAAAGTAATAAATAGCTGTTATATTGCGATTACTAAGAATATTATTGTCAGATTAAAATAAGATTGTTCACACACCCAAAATATATACTTACGAATTGCATAAAATTTTGAGCTTGGGACTCATCAACTCAGGAAGCCATTTAACGAATACTATGCAATTTCGGGCAATAACATTGGGGGTTAAATCTATTCACATTGAGTTCTCTTTTGACAGGTCCGTTTGGAAATCTTTTTTTTTTTTTATTGCATCGTGTGGCATTCCACTGCGCTCGTCATCCTGAGACATAAGCTGTTAAGTCTCATTATGTCCAGTAGTTATACTGGCTACAATGTCCTTCAAACCGGAACACAACAGTGCATGCACACTGCTGCTTGGCGGTAGAAATAGACATTGCGGTGGTACCCAACCAGACGGATTCTTACATATGAGAGACCTACCACCAGTAAAATATCTTTAGGGGAGGCCTGTGTTCAGCAGTGGACGTTGTGTGGCTGATGATGATGGGGTTCTCTATTGGCCTTCTTCAGTTGGATTATCCATCGTATTACACCCTCGACTTTATTCATAAACAGTTTATATACCTACTAGCTTATTCCTATTCTTCTATTTGATTAACTTCGTTGCGGGTTAAGACTAATTAGCGTTCCCAGAGACTCGCCGAGCTTCACCGCTCGGTGTCATAAAATGCGTGCTACTGCTGATCCTGGCTTACAGGAGTTGCAGTGGCGGGTGTGAGGGCGGGATAGTCTCGTAATACCTCGTGAGTCACATCCAGCAATACTTAAATCCGTGCGTTTAACAAATGACTCTGACGAAGTTGCGCGACGAACTTGAACGAGCACAACCCGAACACTTCCGAATAGTGGGACTTGTTTTATAATGAACAATGTTAAGTTAGAACTACCTACATACTTAAAAATATTGTGTAATTAGAGTAGTTTATAGTAATCTAAAATAAATATCTGTACTTAAGCTAATACTAATACCATAAACTGTAAAATCATGTTTTCTCATATAAGTGAATGTTAATTCTTATGAGAAATAAAGATCTTTAACCAGATACCTACTAGCTTTTGCCCGCGGCTCCGCCCGCGTGATTTTTTTTTCCCTGATAAAAGTTTCGCTTTATATTTTCACGGGATAAAAAGTAGTGCGTTAATCCAGGATAATATGATCTAACTCTGTGCCAAATTTAATACAAAAGAAAATATTAAATCAACCTAGTTAATTGAATACAAATTTATTATACTAGTAACGTCATCTACAAACAAATTACGCAAACTAAATATGGCGCATTCCGCAAAATGGAATTAACAATTTTTTCCTTGTCCGTTCAAAGGAAAATATACAATCGTGATGGATCCGTGTATTGGTTATCTATGATTTTCTTAGAAATAAGCAATAAATGTATAAAAACGCATAGATCACGAGAATGCGCTAAGGAGAATACCGCACAATTGAAGATCCTTTTAGTATGCGTTTAAAAAAAGAACACTGTCCACAGATAATACATAAAAAAATAAGTGACATTATATCCGCCTCAGGGCTCAGTGGCGTAGTATTACATATGCAATACAACTGCTGCCCAGCTGAGGTCTCAAAATCGATTTTCAAGTCGGCTAAATTGATATTCTGTTTTTCTCCTTAGTAGCCCGGTGTCTGGAACTGCTTGCCAAATGACAGTAGACTCTCCTACAGAACATTCTTTGTTCTTGCGTTTAAGAACGCTTATACATGGATCCCATAATGATTTCTTATGTTTACAATAACTATTTATTTTAAATATGCGTAATTCAAAATTTAGGGTAGAATTGTAACATTTACTTTTGGGACCACCAACACCTCGGTCCGCTACGTTATCACGAAGTGCTGAAATCCGCAAAATAGTTTTATTTTAATGAATCCCATAGCTAGCAAAATTTGAGGGTACCTACATCTATCTACTGAAAAGTGGATTTTTGATTGGTAGGAAAAGGAGCAACCGGTCCGCCTGATGGTAAGCGGCTGCCATGGACTTTAGCAATGCCAAAAGCAGAGCCAAGCCGCCTATTCAGTATCATAATTATTTATATCTAACAGTAGTATGTTTTTCCAGTATGCCTGCCAATCGTCGCGTACGGCACAGCGATGGGCTGGATATCGCCCAACAAGGACCTCCTGACTGACGTCAACAACAGCCCATCTCCAAAACCCATCTCCGAAGAAGACATCTCTTGGATGGCGTCCATCATGTTCATATTTGCACCAATAGCAGTATTTGTCTATGGCAGTGCTGCGGACAAATTTGGAAGAAAGAAGGCGTTACTGTGCTGTTCATTGCCTATTGCTGTAAGCTTTTTAGTTTTTGTTTTTTTTTTTTATACGACCATGTGTCCTGGCGTAGTTGTATTATGGTACGACTGCAATGCTGAAGTCTCGGGTTCGATCTCCGGGTCGGGCAAAGTGGCAATCACGCCTTTTATCCCCGAAGGGAACAGCAGGGAGGCGTCTAGTGCACTCACTTTTCGCCGTACGTATTCCATCCCAAGATGTTATAGGGGGCGAGCCTATCGCCATATCAGGCACAAATTCCACACTCCGGGCTGATACTGAGTAGAAAAACCCAATATCACTTTGCCCGACCCGGGGATCGAACACGAGACCGACACTACAGTCGTACTTATACAACTAAACCACCGAGGCAGTATTATTATTCCACCCAATTAAACCCACCTTTCTCCAACAGCTCGGCTGGCTAGTGAAGATTATCTGGGCACACCCCATATCATACATCGCGGCGCGCGGTCTCATCGGCTTCGGGGCAGGGGGCGCGTTTGTCGTCTGCCCTCTCTATGTCAAGGAGATCAGCGAGGACAGCATCAGGGGGATGACTGGCACCTTCGTTATTTTCTCTCAGGTGAGTTTTTGTTTATGGCATGTCAAAGCAGCATGCGTGGTTATAATATGTACATGTTACTGGTGGTAGGTCTCTCATATGCAAGAGTCCGTCTGGGTGGGTACTACTGCAATGTCTATTTCTACCGCCAAGCAGCAGTGTGCATGCATTGTTGTGTTTCGGTTTGAAGGACATTGTAGGCGTGTAACTACAGGACATAGTGAGACTTAACATCTTATGTCTCAGGATGACGAGCGCAGTGGAATGCCACACAGTACTTTGTAACTCGAGGTGTTGGATGGTGTTGCTACTGTTTATGGGTGGTCGTATCGCTTACCATCAGGCGAACGGCATGCTCGTCTCGTCATTCAATGCCATAAAAAAAAACTTTTTTATTAGGCGACAGAACAGAATAAACTGTAACTGTACAAAGAATATGCAACCTTATATTCTTACATAGTAGGTATAAAACAAACTGGCTCACCGCCTCTGAACGCCGTAAACTCAAAATCTACCCAACGTATTTCGATTAAATTTGGTATGAACATAGTTATAGACCCTGGGAGGACATTGGCTTTCTATCCCGGAAAAAATATACAGCAGAACTTTAATCCTGAAAAAACTCTTCCACGCAGACGAAGCTGCAAGCAAAAACTATATCTATATCTTCTATTATATAAAAATTTCGTGTCACAGTGTTTGTTACCATACTCCTCCGAAACGGCTGAACCGATTTTGATGAAATTTTATATTCACACTTGGTAGGTCTGAGAATAGGTTGTTATCTATTTTTCATTTACCTAAGTGATACGGGTGGCCCACCCCAATTTTTTTTTTATTTTTCGTACAGTTTTTTTTTTTTTTTTATGATGTGGCATTAAAAATACTAACCTAAATTATCTACCTTCTTCCATCATCCTCTATTTTTAATAGCGATATTAAAATTTTAATAACTTTTAACTCCGGTCGGTAACTGATCAATTGATCTTCATTTTTTCTACTAAAATAATCTCTAAAAGGAATTTATATGGCAAAACAACGTTTGCCGGGTCAATTAGTTTAATAATATAAATAGAGGTAAATTTAAAGCCTGATAAATGCTATGAATGACACAGGTTTCATTTTTAAATCTATACTAATATTATAAAGCTGAAGAGTTTGTTTGTTTGTTTGTTTGAACGCGCTAATCTCAGGAACTACTGGACCGATTTTAAAAATTCTTTCACTAATAGGAAGCTACATTACTCCTGAGTGCTATAGGCTACTTTTTATCCCGGAAAAACTTTTCCACGCGGGCGGAGCCGCGCGCAATGCTAGTGTTGTATAAAATTTATGGAGAAACATATTTATTTTTCCTTCGAATTCTGATTATAATCAGGCCTTTCAAACCAGATCCGTACGGTGTGTACTGCTTTGTAGCAAAATAGACAATATTTATCCAGACTATCGAATGAGACAGACCTAATGAACGGCAACAATGTAATACTCAAAGAAATTTCACAGCTTCGTAGAAACTAATTTATCCCTTTTAACATTTCCCTGACATAACCTTAAAGTAGGCAAATCAGATGCCATATTAAATACTAATTAAACTTCACAAGAAATTTGAAACTTCGATTCCTCTACTTAAAGTTCAAATTACAATAACAAGAATACATACTCTAAAACATAATCAAACAACATTCGACTCTACCACACCACATCAAGATGTTAATTAGCTCAACGTATGCAAACGAGGGTAGTTGGAAATTTTAATTCCGACGTGAGCGTTTTGATTAAATCGTATGTGACAGTTATAGGCGCCAGGGAGACGTTTCTAGAAGTTTAATTAGTGCTTAAAGTAAGGGTTTCAACATAATAAGCCTATATAGAAACTAGAAAGGCCCACCATTATTACGGGAAAATTGTTTGTATGTGGGTCACACGGGTTTATGAAAGTTGAGTGAGTTTTCTTTTAAATTAAATCATACTGGAGTGTTATACTTTTCTTTTAAACGCTAAACGTCTAAATACTTATACAGGGTGTCCCATAAATGGTAGGACAAACTCAAAGGGGAGATAGCTTGAATGATGCTCTACCAGACATGAAAAAATTACCTCTATAAAAGTGTCACCATTTTCGAAATATTGAGGATTTTGTACTTTTTCCGAAAAACCCCTTTTTTGACCTATGTTTTGTTGCTGTACGCGCAAATAATCAGATATTTTCTTATTTTTTCTGCAGCATACTCTGGAGTAGTCGGTCTACCATAACCCATAATTATTTTATTAAATATCATACAAAAGCCTTGAAAAAATTATCACTTTCCCTCACTATTATTTTTGGGCAAATTAGTTTACACAACTTTGAACTTCGATAATGTAAAATAATTGTATTGGCCTGTTACTACATATTGCATAAAAAACTTCCTTATTTAATAGAGATTTCAAAAAGGTATAATACTCATAACTTTTATTCTAGAAAACAAAATTTTCATAGGAAAGCATAATATTTTATGCCTATATTTATTTTTCTGTCGTACAAAATATTTATGAACTATACACATAAACTTTCCTCTTGAATCATTCCGTCCATTGCATTGGTGAAAATCCTTTGAAAATCCGTTCTACTGAACGTTTTGAGTTTATCGCGTTCAGACAAACAGATGCGATGGAGGGACTTTGTTTTATAATGTATAGTGATGTAAGGACATATCCTTCATAACAAAATAAAAAGATAAAAAGTAGCCTGTCCTTCCCTGGATCTCAAACTATCTCCATACTAATGCTCTCGCAGTTCAACCCCCAAGAAAATATTCTCCGGGATAAAGTCCTGGTTTATATTTTTCCGAGATAAAAAGTAGCCTATGTGCTCCCCTGGATCTCAAACTACGTTCATTCTTATTTTCTCGCAGTTTCACCCGAAAGAAACGATTTTCCAGGATAAAAGTTCTAGTTAATAATTTTCCGGAATAAGAGGTAGAACATGTTCTTCCCTGGGTCTCAAACTATCTCCATACTTATTTGTGCGCGGTTCCACTCGCAAGAAAATATTTTCCCGGTTAAAAGTCCCGGTTTATTTTTCCCGGGATAAGAAGTAGCCTAGGTCCTTCCCAGGGTCTTAAACTATCTCCCTACCAAATTGCATCGAAATCGGTTCAGTGGTTTGGCTCCACTCGAGAGAAAAGAAAATCCGGGTTAATAGTCCCGGTTTGAACTTTTCTGAGATATAAAATAGCCTATATTACTCGGGGATAAGGTAGCATTCTAATGGTGAAAGAATTTTTAAAATCCGTCAAGTAGTTTTTGAATCTATTCGTGGCAAAAAAAAAAAAAAAAAATAACAAACATACAAAACTTTCCTCTTTATAATATTAGATACGAACAAAAAATAGAGTATTTGTCATTTACATACATACATACGTATGTCATCACGCCTTTTCCCTTTTCAGGGGTAGGTAGATGTGTATCACGCCCACATTTTGCCACATGTTAAGTCCCACTGCCATTTACCGGCCACATTTTCAGACTCCGGGCTGATACTGAATAGAAAAACCCAATATCACTTCGCCCGTCCCGGGAATTGAACCCAAGACCGCAACACTGTGCATCGTAATACAACTACGCACCGAGGCAGTTTGTCATTTACGTATACGCTCCCAATTAGGACACTATCGAGTCTTCAGTCCATTGACATATTATCTATACCTCTTTATGATAATAAGGACCTGTTATACTGGTTTCAAGTAATTTCATTTAACAGTTATTAAACAGCTAATTTTGTCTGCCTCGGTGGCGTAGTTGTATTACGGTATGACTGTACTGAGGTCTCGGGTTCGATCCCCGGGTCGGGCAAAGTGATATTGGATTTTTCTATTCAGTATCAGCCTGGAGTCTGGAATTTGTGCCCGATATGGCGGTAGGCTCGCCCCCTATCACATCATGGGACGAACGGTGGGTGCATTAGTTGCGCCTCTGCCTACCCCTTCGGAGATAAAAGGCGTGAGTGTGTATGTGTGTATATATGTAAACAGCTAATTTAGATAGTACTCATTTTATTGCCATTTATTTCGGAGCTTATGCTCCCAAATAAATGGTAATCTATCCTAATATTATAAAGATGAAAAGTTTGTGAGTTTATTTGTAGTGGCTAATATCAGGAACTACTGAACCGACTTTGAAAATTCTTACACTAATAGGAAACAACATTACTCTTGAGGGCTATACGGTACTTTTTGTCCCGTGAAAATATAAAATGGGACTCTTATCCCGGAAAAACTTTATCACGCGGGCGGAGCCGCGGGCATATGCAATAATCTATATTATTCGTGTGACTTTTGTATTTTGTCGGCTTATACATTTATGTGACGAATAGCATTTATCAGCAAGCGATGATAACAGCCCTAAATACTGTAGATATTTTTTAAGTATCACTTAAAGTCAAAGACATTAAACAGTATAGTTAGACCGGACATCAGGACCAAATTTTTCGTCCAAAAGTTATTACCAATTGGTAATAAGGAACACGCTGGATGCGGGCCGCTTTTGACAGATCCGTCTGGAAATCTTTAGGGGAGGCCTATGTTCAGCAGTGGACGTCATGTGGCTGATGATGATGAATAAGTTGCTGGCTTATCTGACACATTCATGTGACAAGATGTCTCGGTATGCGCAAATTTTGTACAGAAAACAATATATTGGAAGGAAATATGCCAATTTGCGCCTTACGAACAGGCTCAAAATTTTTGTATGAAAATTTTCCCAATATCCGCTCCATATTATAATCTTAGGTTAGTCTAACTCTTTGGTTAGTAATGATTCTATTAAAGTGACGTTCATTTTAGATTTATCTTATCAGACAAAATTTCCACTTAGCAAGAATAACTCCCCTAGGCCTTGTGGTACCGGAAGAGATAAACATATTATCTTACTTTGGGGTCAGTGTGTTGATCGTTGTTAATATATTTTTTTAATATCTTTAGTGCTACTGCGTACATAGCAACTTAAGGAATGGCCTATTTTTATGTGAATTTGGGTCTAATAATATTATTATCATATTAACGAATGCCACTGTCATTTCGTTTTCATAAACAAAAGAATTGAAAATTACTTAGGTTTCTGGAATTATTTGTACGACGTTGGTGAAGAAACCCTAACCAGTTGAAAATAACAATTAATATATTTTTCCCAACAATGCCTTTAGTTTTTATATCTAAGAGTTTTTGTTGTCAATAAAAAAAATCGAAAGAGATTCAATGATTTTTTTTCTACTTGCGCGAGATATCCATATTAGGACATTATGATCCTTACTATAATACCCTTGCAAACTTGCCGAATTTAAACTAAGAATGCCCTCTAAATTACCTTTAGACTAAACTTAAAATTGGAATACAGAAAATCGTAGCAGAAAACCAAACCCAGGCACTCCATCGATGTGGCCAGACAGAAAGAAAAAAAAAGTAGGCATTCCATTTTCAAAAATTTACTCTATTATTGTCTATGACGACAGAAGAAAATAAATACTTTTCGCCTCGTTTTCCCCCCAAATTGTCACGTGCCTGAAAACAAAACACGATTTGCATGGGTACCCTTCACCATTGTTTTTTATGACGACTGTCACCAAAAAAAGCTTTCGCCTCGTTCTCGCACCAAATTCTCACGTGCTTGACAGCGAAACACGAGTTGCAAATCTTTATCTACCATCTGGGTATCTATTTTTGTTATTTCCTTGGACGTTTGACAATTTTTTCACGACACAACTACACCGAAATTCTAGACGTCAAAGATCACACGGCATGAGTGTGAGTCATTACGTTTATGACGAGTACGACGCAAAGGTACCCTGAGAATTCATAGCCCAAATGTACGATTTGGGACCCAAAATTACATGGGCTCGCAGATATGCAACTAGCCTAATGAGCAAGTAAATTAACCTTGTAAGTTAAATCCTACTAATATTATAAACGCGAAAGTGTGTAATTATGGACGTATGGATGTCTGGATGTATGGATGTCTGGATGTATGGATGTCTGGATGTATGGATGTCTGGATGTATGGATGTCTGGATGTATGGATATCTGGATGTATGGATGTTTGTTACTCTTTCACGCAAAAATTATTGAACGCATTTCGATGAAATTTGGCACAAGGGTAGATTATGTCTTGGATTAACACATAAGCTACTTTTTATCCCAGGAAAATATAAAGCGGGACTTTTATCCAGGGAAAACTCATTCACGCGGGCGGAGCCGCGGGCAAAAGCTAGTTAGATAAATACGGGACTGAATTTATCAACTGAATCTATACTATAATATTATAAAGCTGAAGAGTTTGTTTGTTTGTTTGTTTGTTTGAACGCGCTAATCTCAGGAACTCCTGCATCGATTTTGAAAATTCTTTCACTAATAGGAAGCTACATTACTCCTGAGTGCTATAGGCTACTTTTTATCCCGGAAAACTTTTCCACGCGGGCAGAGCCGCGCGCAATGCTAGTTGTACATAAAAAAATAAAAAAATAAACCTAAAACAAAAATCAATATTGTTTGAATATCTTATTGTTCGAGGTAAACAAATTTTTGGTTTCGATGCACAAGTGCTTCCCGGTAATAACATTCAGTTTTTCCGATCATGCGATGCCAGATGATTTTCGTTGAAATTTTATTTCCTTATTTTGATTACTAAAGTCATAAGTCTCTTTTGAGTCCGATCAGGAAATCCAATTCAATTCAATTTTTGGCAACATTATCATGGAGTTTTCTAATATTATATACGAAATAGAATCCTCTAGCGAATTCACATTAGGTCGGTCGACAGCCTACTTTTTTCATGTGTGAGAAAGTATGTGACGTTGGCACCACTGTAATATGACGAAAATAAAACAATAAAATATTTAAGAAAAGCAAAAAACCCGACTGCGTCAATATCTGCCATCTTTATTAAATTCATTGAAGAACTGAAAAGATAGAAACAAGATTTTAATTTGAATATTTTGTTTTGGTCTTGAATAATCTTAGTTGACAGTGTTCACAAACGCTGTCGGAGGCATAACACGCTCACTTCTCATAATTTGGTTGGTGATATAGGTAGAACAACAAAATCTCGGAGTGAGCAAATATTGACGCAGTCGGGTTTTTTGTTTTTCTTAAATATTTTTTTTTATTTCCATCTTTATAGTTCTCAAGCACCTTTATTAGCATTTCCTTTTCCAAACTCCAATAAAACATATAAGTAATATATATATTCGTAATCACAACATTTTTCTTTTCGAGATCACTTTTTGCCGCCAAAAATCCTTAGTTTTGTTTATTTTTATTTTTATTATTTTGATGTACCCAGTGTCACTCTCACGACTAAGACGAATCTATTGATACCACTCACATAAAAATACGACAAGCCGTTTAAGCTGTAGGGCGTGCCAAAGAAATATACAAACATACATACATAAATACACTCGAAAAACATAACCCTCCTTCTTTCGCAGTCGGGTAATTAAAAAGAATCCACAATGTAATTTGTATCTATTTATTTATTTATTTATAAGGTTCTCCAGCAGATTGTACATTAAGTTTACACAGCAAAATTACAGGTGATTTATAACAATGGTCATATTCTGATGCACAACCAACTTAAAGGACCCCCCGAGGCAATTCTTGTGCGCTGGGTCTTCACACCCAATGCACGCCCATGCGCGGGGGGACATTAGTCGCGGGCCGAGGCACACAGTTCAGTGTGTATACCTCTTGGTTGTAAAACACATTGAGGCCTAAAAGGGCCCGCGAACATTTCCTGGCACCCTCTCTTTCCGCCCATCCCGGGAACCTTCCTCCCGTCCCCCACCATTCCTTCCATATTCCTCTCCCACGTCCCCTCCAGGCCCCTGCAGTCGTCAAGCCGGGGGACTCCAGTATCCCATTCGCAGGTTTCTCCCGGTGTTGACTGCAGGATCGCCTATCCAAAAAAAAAAAAACAACTTAAAGGAGTACACAGTATTAATTAAAATATAGGTATTATGTAATGCGTTAACGGTTAAATTATACAGCTATCGTGATTACATCTAAAGCTAGAAACTAACAAAAAACAAAATGTGATATACTTAATAAACGAGCAAGAAAAGAAAAGAAATCAAAAATTGGAGGCAGAAGAACCAAAATATTTCAACAGTTTTTGTCTGAACTTATTGTATGAGTCATGGAAAATATATCATGTCTGGTTTATTGTAGAAATAGAATACTTATAAACTGATGACAGATTCTATTGTGTTTATTTTATTGATGTTAAATTACGAGACAAGCATGTCCGCGGTCGGACCATAAGCAGAAGGAGCACCATACAAAACGTTGAATTTCAAAGTACTGCGTGGCACTACTATGCGCTCGTCACCATGAGACGAAGGTGTTAAGTCTCATAATGCCCAGTAATAACGCTGGCTACAATGTCTTTCAAACCGGAACACAACAGTGCATGCACACTGCTGCTTTTACAAATAGACATCGCGGTGGTACATTACCCAGAAAGCCCCTCGCATACGAGCAACCTACGACCATTATCCCGCCCTCACACCCGCCACTGCAACTCCTGTAAACTAGGATCGACAATGGCACGCATTTTATGACACCAAGCGGTAAAGCTCTGCAAGTCTCAACCCGAAACGAAATTGCAACCAACCGCCAGTAATAACTTAAAAAACTCTTTTGTTCTAGACTCTCGGAAACCTTTTCATATTCATCATTGGAGACTTGTTGGATTTCCACATTTGTCTCTGGATCCTGCTGGCCATCCCTCTAATCCACTTCTGCATCATGCTGCGACTCCCAGAGACACCGTCGTATCTCGTGAAGTGCGGTAAAACTGAGGTAAGTTTTTTTTTAAACAATTTTTTTTTTCACAAATCTAGATACATGTTACTAAGCTTAAGTATTAAGTTATGGTTGCGAAACATCACACAACCGTAGTATTGCAATACGCTTATCACTTTGAGATATAAGATATTTTATAATGCACAGTACAGGCTCGGTACATTGTCAATATCTTTGAAATAGGAACAGAGCAATGCACAATTCTGCTTGGTATCAGAAATAATGGACTTTCATTACGTTATATTGTGACATGGAAAAGCAAACCGTCCTTAAACTGCGTCCCAAAATCAGTGATGCGGTTTTTTTCTCATTTATTATTTCATTTCTTTCTTCTTCAAACGAACGCATTCTTCACGTGATGATATTTATGGCTTTCGTCTGAACTGTGCATTTCTAGTACAATCAGATAATGGCCTTAAATAAATAGGGATAAGGGAGTTTTTGACTTCTAGAATTATCAAAAAAATTGAATAGGGTTAGCAAGAGACTGTTGGCTTTTCACTCACCATACATATTATACACAACATGAATCTACCATAACATACCAGCCCTGTATTATATACTGCCCACTTCTGAACACGGGCCTCTTCTACTACTGAGAAGGTTTAAGCTTTATTCCACCACGCTGGCCTAGTGCGGGTTGGCAGACGTCATATACCTTTGAAATTCCTATAAAGGACTTCTCAGCTATGCAGGTTTATTTAGGTTGAGCGAACGATAATTAATGGATCAACATGGATCTACGACTTCTCTATTTACCAAAGACGTCTGACGAATAATGCGCGTGAAATTTCATGACAACATAAAAACTGTCTAGATGTTCTTCGTAGTACATGTTGGCTGGATGCCAGAAGCTAGATAGATCTCTATTTTTATCTCTCATTTCCACAGAATGTGTTTGCAAACGAGATGTATGCAACGTGAGATTACTAGTAGGGTACTACGTAGTGGTCCCATGGCGCCATTTTTTTACCTAACTTAGAAAATTTCATATTTTATACTCATGAGATTAATCATCACGCCTTATTCCCTTTTTACGGTAGATAGAGTTGTAATCCGACTTGGGAAGCGCACCTGAGATCTCAGCAATTTAATCGTATTGGAATTCAACTTGCCGAAGCAATCCGAAATGATATTGTATCTAAATATATTTAATAGAAGCTATTGCCCGCGGCTCCGTTGCGTGAAAAAGTTTTACCGAGATGAAAGTCCCGTTTTATATTTTCCCAGGATAGAAAGAACTCAAATGCCTATAGCACTCAGGAGTAATGTGGCTTTCTTTTAGCCAAATATTTTTTGGTAGTTTCAGAGATTAGCCCCTACAAACCTACAAACTCACACACTTTTCCTCATTTTAATATTAGTATAGATTGTCTTTCATAGTTCAATATTCCCTCATACCTATAGTGTACTTTACTTTACTTTACTTTTTACTGGTGGTAGGTCTCTCATTATGTAAGCGGCCGTCTGGGTGGGTACCACCGCAATGTCTATTTCTACCGCCAAGCAACAGTGTGCATGCACTGTTGTGTTTCGGTTTGAAGGACATTGTAGCCAGTATAACTACTGGACATAATGAGACTTAACATCTTATGTCTCAGGATGACGAGCGCAGTGGAATGCCACTCAGTACTTTGTAAGTCAAGGTGCTGGATGGTGTTGCTACTGTTTATGGGTGGTCGTATCGCTTACCATCAGACGAACGGCATGCTCGTCTCGTCATTCAATGCAATAAAAAAAAAAAAAAAAAAAAAAAAGTGTTTTCATCATCTCCAGATATTTAAACAACCGTCTACCCTCAAATATGTGTATTGCCTAGGTGGCGTATTTGTGTTGCATTCGCGATACGACACCGCTTTGAGGTCTCAGGTTCGAATCCCGAGTCGATTTAGTAATATTGGGCCTTTTATAAGCCGACGATAGGCTCCTCCCCAACCATATAATGGGATGGGAAACACGCCGAAATTTAAGGTCCCTGTTAGCTCCTCTGTCTATCCTTTCGGGAATAAAGGCGTGATGTGTGACATTTAAGAAATCCCAATAAGTAGATGATCCTTTATTGTCGATTGACTTGTCTCGTGAGTCTGTCATGACTCCAATGTTTACATTACGCGCAAATCTGTGTAACCGTCTTGTTATGACTAACCTGCTTTACTAGTAACAATGGCGGCCATGAAAACTGGTCGATACTGCATTAAGATGAGACGAGTAACCCAATCGGCTGATAAGCGCGACATACATACGTAGAATCACGCCTCTATCCCACAGGCAGAGACTGGATCCCTACTTTACTCGATTCTGACACATTTCTTTCGCTTCCTTCACCTTTATCAATATTTTCATGCATTCCCACCGGCTCAGGGTACTTTTGACCTTTACCCAGAGTTGGGCAGTGGGTTTTTCTACTTGGTTTCAGCCGAATCAGGAATATGTGCCCGATATGGCGATAGGCTCGCCCCCTATCACATCATGGGACGGAACACACGCGGAAAATGAGTGCACTATATGCGTCGTCTACGGGAAAAAAGATGTATGTGATCGGGCAGAACAGCGAACTATATTATATAAACAAAGCAGTAGCTAAATATAGCAGAGTTATTTCTAGATAGCAATCTGAAATAACACGTGCGTCTTTTTGACTTTAGGTCAAAAATGAGTTTATTTTTATACGCCTTTTTCATTTTAAGGTGTGGGTAGAGGAGTATCATTTGGCTGTTAGGTGCTATGTCATTACATGCCCCCTATTGGGGCGAGCTTAATGCCATCTATCGGTCACAATTCCAGACTCGCGTCTGATAGTGATGCCTGTACTCAGAAACGTTACTTTGCTAAGCACAGACCCATGGCCGTATATAAGAGGGGGGTCCCCCCCCTTAGCTTACAAATAAACTTTTTAGGGGTATACGTGACATTTGCTGAAAGAAGGTTTTTTTTGTGTCATCCTCTCCTTGGACCCACCTATGTGAAAGCTATAGCTACGTGTACACTGTACAGAGCTATTCTAATGTCTGTTTCTCAGTGCTTTCGGCATGACGGTCTTCGCAATGCGCAACCGAAAGACGGAACAGGGCGCTGCCATTGGTTTATATTGAGATACAACTTACTTTAGTTGATAAACGAAGCTGAACAAAGCCAAACTATGAAATTGCCAACACTATGCGTTCGGGCGCATGTGCGTCCCTAAAGTATTGTTTGTGAATCCCTAAGAGAAGAAAGCCCAATATAATATAAAATGAAATGAAATGAAATGAAATAATTTATTCGAACCCATAAAATGTAATACATTATTTAGATTCCGTCAATATTAACTCTACCACCAGTTCGGAAAGCAGTTCTCACTAGAGAAGAACGGACAAGAAACTCTAGTGTTGCTCTTTTCAAAATCAGTTCAAGGTATAAAATACAATGCATTATGTAGTGAAAAAAAATACAATTCAGTATTTGTTTACTTTTGTTTAGAGCAGTTCATTTATATACTCGCAAAATAGGTAATAAATTTTAAATTCCAACACGAGTGCATAACTATCTCAGGAATCATGTAATAATTTGATTTGAAATCTTCAAGATGTCGTTATTAATCTAAGTTCATATAGATTATTGACCGGGCATCGAACCTGAGACATCATTTCTACCGCGTGATACTACGCCACAGAGGCAGTGAGTTTATTTTTAAAAGCAGATTATTAATTAGTTGCTCTATATTAGTTCAAGAGAAAAATACATTTTCTAGTACTTGGAACTCAGTACTGAAAAATAGGTTGTGGTCTACTTTTTCTAATTATAAGTTATGACAATTTGTCAAACGTGAACTAAGGCGTCGCGCAGACGTCAAAATTGCTGCAGTGAAACACTACACATAAGGGTCCATTCACACGCACCACAACCGCACCAAATCGCAGCGACAAAAAGTGGTCGAGCATTGGTGACGTTGTGGTTGCGAGACATACATATATAGACACTCACGCCCTTATCTCATAGGGGTAGGCAGAGACTATTGAGTGCCACATGCTACGATCTTGACAAACCTCTTCCACCTCTTCCACATTCATAGTTCTTCTCATACATTTTCGCCGGTTAAGGGTACTCCTGACCTGCCCTTTTCGATTGTGGTTGCGATATCTACGATAATATAATTTGTCGATACATACACACTCATGCCTTTTATCCCCGAACGGGTGGGCAGAGACGCAAAACTAGTGCACCCAATTTTCGCCGTGAATATTCCGTCCCATGATGTGATAGGGGGCGGGCCTATCGCCATATCGGGCACAAATTCCAGACTCCGGGCTGATACTGAATAGAAAACCCAATATCACTTTGCCCGAACTGGGGAACGAACCCGAGACCTCAGCGTTGCAGTCGTACGGTAATACAACTACGCCACCGAGGCAGTTTAATTATTATAATTTGTATGATTTTACTGGTGGTAGGTCTCGCATTATGTAAGAGGCCGTCTGGGTGGGTACCACTGCAATGTCTATTTCTACCGGCAAGCAACATGCACTGTTGTGTTTCGGTTTGAAGGACATTGTAGCCAGTATAACTACTGGACATAATGAGACTTAACATCTTATGTATTTTTTTATGGCATTGAATGACGAGACGAGCATGCCGTTCGCCTGATGGTAAGCGATACGACCACTCATAAACAGTAGCAACACCATCCAGCACCTTGAGTTACAAATTACTGTGTGGCATTCCACTGCGCTCGGCATCCTGAGATATAAGATGTAAGTCTCATTATGTCCAGTAGTTATACTGGCTACAATGTCCTTCAAACCGAAACACAACAGTGCATGCACACTGCTGCCTGGCGGTAGAAATAGACATTGCGGTGGTACCCACCCAGTCGCACTCTTACATATGAGCGGCATACCACCAGTAAATACGTGTAAATAGACACTAAAACTGACAGTTGATAATTATGCTGAATCAAGCTTCAAATATAATGTTTTTTGGCAATGCACGTCGCGCGTACGTTGTAAAGTCACGTGTAGTTTTTTCTCTGTTGTGTATTAGCTTTCTGTGAAGTGTTTGTTTCATAAACATCCATCAATTATCACGTGATAAATTCGCAGTAAACAAAAACGTCTAGTACTCGAGTGTTAGGGACTTATTTGGAACTAGGGTTGACTCGGCAATCCACCACTGTACGTTTTAGCCGTCATTTTTTGCCACGTACTACTAAACTATGGAACCAATTGCCGCCAGCAGCATTTCCGGACAGATACGACCTGGCGACCTTCAACAAAAGAGCGTATTCCCACCTTAAAGGCCGGCAACGCATCTGTGTGCCTCCTGGTATTGCAGATGTTCATGAGCGGCGGTGATCACTTACCATCAGGTGAACCGTATGCTCGTTTGCCCCATACACCATAAAAAAAAAAACTCGCGGCTCCGTTTGAATTATCTAACTCTTCTTCTAGAATTTATTTTATTTAATAAATACAAAACAAGCTACAATGCATACTTGATGCATCATATAATAATTAATGATGACATGATCCAAAATTACTGGACAATAATTGTATAATATTAAATTAATTATAGCTTATGTTACTAAGCAATTAGTCTGGAATATGTGCCTGATATGGCGATAGGCTCGCCCGCTATCACATAATGGGACGGAATACGCACGGCGAAAAGTGAGTGCACTAGTTGCGCCTCTGCCTAACCCTTCTGAGATAAAATCCGTTTGCATGTATGTATGTATTTGTGTGACTTTTGTAACTCTTTAAGATGTTTTTAATCGGTGATGCTATGTATACAAGAATTCAAAATTAAATAGAGCGTAATTAGTAAATAATTACGCCACCTCAAATGTTGAATTCAAAATAAATCAATTTGCGGTAAATTAGTCACTGGTGACACGACAACTAAATCTATTGTTTCGACTAACAGGAAAAAAAAACAAATTAAGGTTTGGTTGTCCAGGAAAACACTATTTCAGTTTGTGGGTGAGGTGTAGCGAAATCATGAGCGAATAACACAAGAAACGCTCATCTGTTATTAAAAAAAATATACGAGGACAAACGACTTAAAGATGATGTCGCATAAAGTAGACCTAGGTCTTAATTTCAAAGTACCACAGCCAATTTATTGTGACATTGGATCTTTATTAACACGCAGACACACACACACACTCACGCCTTTTATCCCGAAGGGGTAGGCAGATGCGCAACTAATACACCCACTTTTCGCCGTGCGTATTCCGTCCTATGATGTGATAGGGGGCGAGCCTATCGCTATATCGGGCACAAATCCCAGACTCCGGGCTCATACTGAACAATCCAATATCACTTTGCCTGAGCCGGGGATCGAACCCGAGACATCAGCAGCATTGCAGTCGTACTGTAGTACAACTACGCCTCTGAGGTAGTATAATATTAGTAAAAAGTAATAATGTCGACTGAATATTTCAAAAAGTGTGAGTGCTTCATCGCTTCACGTAAAATGGGGCAAACACACCGAAAAGATGGCGGGCGGAGCCGAGAGTCGCGACCACGTAATTAAAACGTTCTAAATGTTATTGCTAGTTTTCATACGCAGTTTTAGACGAGTGGCTTTCTCGTCTCGTCAAACTAATTCAATAAATGGGTATCAATAAGGTAGAGACCGAAGATAGCCCGGCTCCTAACATGGCCCACCATCCACGTTTTCAATTTGTATTGTAATAAACATATACTACGATAGTTTTTTAGTTCTTGTATTAATAAAATTTATATAGTTTAGTGATATGCTGCTACTTATAAAAAAACTCTACATTTCTTCGTGAAACGATTTTATAAAGATTTTAAATTAAATGGGCCATCAAAGGTGCCTTACCTTACTCTATAATTTTAATTCTCGCTGGTAATCCTCTTGCTATTTTTATGAGTTCGAACTCTTCTTATCAAACCATTATAAAGCCAGACTATGTAGGTAGGCATAGTAACGCCCCTAGCAACATTTGTTTACAAGTCACCGAGCACTGATTCCGAGAACCGATTGCTTATTCAACCCGAAATTTTAGATACGACATCCGCTGTTACGTCATCTACTGTTTCAGAAACACATGGCATAGGGCATTTGGCCGGCAAATAATAATTGTGATAGCAAAATAAAAATTAGATCAGTTTTCATCTAAGACATTTATTCTGTTAGTGAACACTTCGCGGCTTCGCTCGCGTGGTAGAGTCTTTCTGGGATAAAAGTCTTGCTATATATTTCTTTGAGATAAAAAGCCTATGTCCTTTCCCGGATCTCAAACTATCTTCATACTAAATTATATCGAAAACTGTTCGGTAGCTTTTAAGTTTATCGCGTTCAGACAGACCAACGGGAGACTGTTTTATAATATACTAGCTTTTGCGCGCGGCTCCGCTCGCGTGGAAAAGTTTTTCCGGGATAAAAAGTAGCTTATAGCACTCGGGAGTAATGTAGCTTCCTATTAGTGAAAGAATTTTCAAAATCGGTCCAGTAGTTCCTGAGATTAGCGCGTTCAAACAAACAAACAAACTCTTCAGCTTTATATATTAGTATAGATAGATTGTCGATTCAACGAAGTTCGAGTTGTTTGTGAAGCCAAACGTTGCGTTCGTTCAACGCTTGTTTCTCTAGCGTGGTTTCGTTCAGCGATTGCTCGTTGTGTAGCCAACCTCTGCCTATTTTCATTCTCTGTCTCATTGCATGAGTCGCAGTCGTTTTGCAGTGGCAGACTGTCGAGAAAGTTGAGGTCTCTTTCTAGGCATTTCTTTATTTATAAAAAAACTGTTGTAATTGAAAATTCCAATGGAAATTACTACAAAATAATAAAACCCTAAACATAATTAAATACTACAAATTCTAATTAAAGTATTATACGATGATGAGATATCGCCTAATACTCCAAAATCAAACCCAAAAGATAATTAAATACTACAAGATACTGAAATTGACAAAAGTAGCCAAACAAACAAATTTCCGTCTAAGAAGTATTAAAAAAAATTTAGTTCGCTGAGCACAACCGTTCCGTACGGCATGGCATGACAATTGGCATCTCGCAGAGACTACTCATACATGCGCGCGCAATACTTAATACTTATTAGACTATAACACTAATACTTACAGTTTAAATATCGCGATATCTTTTGAATGAAACGTTCGAATTGAATAATTCAAAAAGTTCTAGAAAGGTATTGAATTCGTCTTGAATATGGAGTAATTTATTGTGATAAGGAATAGTACCACGGTACAAAATAAAGAGTTTTTGAACCGACGGCATTTTAATTATTTAAAATAGTAAAAGAAAAAACTTATTGTGAGACAACTACAATAGTTAGACATATGGTTACACGATATTTTTTGTAGACAATTATATGTTCTGTAAAGTGGTAGTACATTGTTTTGTTCTATAATCAATAGTTTTCGCAGCGCACGCCGTGTAAGGATTTTTTCGGGTCATTTTTTTACACCTCGGGTTACATTATTGGACTTTTAGTAAAGATCCCTAATTTTTTTGAAAATATAATATAGCCTATAGGCTTCCTCGATAAATGTACTATCCAATACTGAAAGATTTTTTCAAATTGGAACAGCGGTTCCTGAGATTAGCGCGTTCAAACAAACAAACAAACAAACTCTTCAGCTTTTTAAATTAGTATAGATTATAAAGCGTCGATTTACGGAGTCTCAGCCTAGAATAGGGTTCCGGACTCATTTTTGTTCTTTACTCTTTTTAAATATTTTTGTCATATAAATTGTAACCTAGAAAGAATTATTAAAATCCGGTAAAAATCAACAAGTTCTAAGCTTTTCAATGTCGGTAGAAGGGATAAGTGTCAAGAAACAGAAAAGGCGCGCAATACCCACATATGACGTCACCGAGAATTACAACGCGTGCTAACGAAAGAAATAAAGCGATATCCCCACTACGCACCTACTACTCATGGAAATATTTGAAACCAGCATTGCGCGCGGCTCCGCCCGCGTGGTGAAGTTTTTCCGGGATACAAAGTAGGCTATAGCACTCAAGAGTAATGTAGCTTCCTATTAGTGAAATAATTTTCAAAATAGGTCTAGTAGTTCCTGAGATTAGCGCGTTCAAACAAACAAACTCTTCAGCTTTATAATATTAGTATAGATACGAATTACTACCTCATTTCATAACCAATTTTAATGCAGTTTTCGAAAAAGGACTTCTTTTTCTTACCATTTACCGTTACATATAGAATAATTTACAAAATCAAACACAGGATAATCCCCTATTTTTGAGGCCTACATGTTAATCCCAGACCTAGTCTGTCTGTATCCCAAATGATATCTCAATCCGTTCAAAAGTTTCTTCGTTTACTACAACAGCCAAACTTCTTCACAGACTTTCGGATTTAACATTACTACGAATGTAAGCCTATTTCACAACTTCTGAGCAAATGCTAGGCACACAATTTTTTTATTGCCTTTAATGACGAGACGAGCATGCCGTTCGCCTGATGGTAAGCGATACGACCACACATAAACAGTACCGACACCATCTAGCACCTTGAGTTAAAAATTACTGTGTGGCATTCCACTGCGCTCGTCATCCTGAGACATAAGATTTTAAGTATCATTATGTACAGTAGTTACACTGGCTGCAATGTCCTTCGAACCGAAACACAACAGTGCATGCACACTGCTGCTTGGCGGTAGAAATAGACATTGCGGTGGTACCCACCCAGACGGCCTCTTACATATGAGAGACCTACCAATAAATGTAGAAGCCGGCCAAGTACAAAGGCCACACTCTAATCCATGCTCCCAAATAAATTACAATAAAATGAGTACTATCTAGCTGTTTAATACGATAAATGACAAATAAAATGCAGTCGAAACTTGTGAAACATGCCCCAAGATTCATAACGTTCAACTGAAGTTGCAGTATCTAAGACGATTAGGTCCAATTTCCCGCAATTTCTTTTTTAACAGGCGTTAGTTTATCGGGCATTAAAATTAACACGAATGTTAAATTATTGGGCGTCCCATGAAAGAACGCCTATTTACGGAAGATAATCACCGGTTAGAGCATGGTGGGACAAAATAACATTAACAGTCCGTTAATACAGTTAACAGTTAAGGATCTAACAGAGCTTGTTATATGTTATTGTATCTGTGTTGGAATATAACATTCATTACCTATTTTCCAAGTATATAAATAAACTGCTCTAAACAAATTAGACAAATACTGACCTGTATTTTTTTTCTCCATATCATGCATTGTATTTTATACCTTGAACTGATTTTGAAAAGAGCGACACTAGAGTTTCTTGCCCGTTGTTCTCTAGTGAGAACTGCCTTCCGAACTTGTGGTAGAGTTAATATTGACGGAATCTAAATAATGTATAACATTTTATGGGTTCGAATAAATTATTTCATTTCATTTCATGGTGAAATTAGGCCCTAACATTATACTCTATTTATCTTCTTTTGTTACAGGAAGTAGCCAAGGTAGTGGGTTGGTTGAGATCCCTCCCGCACGACCACAAACTGGTTATCGAAGAGGTAGACAGAATCACCTATGAACAGACCACCAGCGAGCCGAAATTCTCACCAAAACTTCTCTGTAAGTACTTTGCTATTTTTAGTTTTGTAACAGTACCTCCGTACCTCCGGTGACAGAAACAGATCGAGAAAGCTCGTTCGACAGAAAGTGATGCAGAAGGTAGGTCACGACCCTCAATACTGAGGAATAGACGCAAGAAGAAGAAGAACAATATCTTCAGTGACAGTGAAAGTCATAAGTTAGCCACAGCAAAAACGTCGCTAAATTAAAATCCATAAGCCATAATACGTCATAATTTTGACTAAAGTAACAATGTGTTTGACTGTTATTCACAACAGCTCTATTAGGTACTAAACTTATAGCCTGAAACGTGAAAATATAATCCTCTCTTTCCTTGTTACTTAATCCACCTGCTCATGTCCTATTCCAATGTGGGGTCAACGCAACAGGTAGGGGTAACGCAAGAGTCGCTAGGGGTCGACCGCACCGAACCTTCGAATGTCAGGTATCTGACATTGTTCGTAAAGGCCAGGTTAAAGGTACCCTAAACGGCGGGAGTGCTAGCCATTACCCACCCAGTTGTAGTACATACCACTGTATTAACATACGCTCCGAATTGTGAACCTCCTTTTAGAAGTAGGTTAAGTAACGAAAGAAACAAATTAAATCATACAGGCGACATAAGAAATGTTTGCAAACATGTGCCAATTGTTCACATCACAGGAATTATTCCTAGTGACCTTGATATTTGACCGGCGCGAAGGGTTGCCACGCAATATGAATCATTGAATTTGATAAGTACCTAATTTGCCTATGATTCGCTATTGTTATAAAAATAGGAACTATGTTATGAATAATGGATTTCCCTATTCGCAAATCAGAATAATAATAATGCGAAAATTGTTTATCAAAGTATACGTTCATAAATGATAGCAATATTAAGTAATTTCTGTTTTTATTCTAATGTGATGGAAGATTTTGAAGATAAATATCATAATATGGCGATGATGTGCTTTAGACTAATTTATTTAACAGTGAGTCTAGTGATCATTATAAATATGATACTTGCACTTGACAAACCAAAGGCGCCAATGGGGGTAGGAGGGGCAGCTAGTGCCCCCCCCCTCTTCTCTAAGAGATTTCAAAACAGCTAGTGGAGCTGTAGGTACGTATTGGACTTTATCGTTTACATTAAAACTAGCTTTTGCCCACAACTCCGCCCGCGTGAATGAGTTTTCCCGGGATAAAAGTCGCGCTCTATATTTTCCCGGGATAAAAAGTAGCCTATGTGCTAATCCCGGATATAATCTACCCGTGTACCAAATTTCATCGAAATCCGTTCAGTAGTTTTTGCGTGAAAGAGTAACAAACATCCATATATTCATACTTACAAACTTTCGCGTTTATAATATTAGTAGGATTGCCGTAGAAATAAAACTCGCTCTACAAAATATGTGAAGTGAAATAAATATGCCTACAATTTATACTTTTTCCATCATCCATGTGTCAACTTGCCCCCCTCTTAAACATGGATTGACGACGCCCAGCCCTACGACAGAAAAGATCTTTCAAGTGGTCGAAACCGCGTGAAACAAAAAATCATTTTAAAGACGTCGCCAACCCTGTCCGTGACTATCAATATAATATAATTCGGTTCTGTCCGTTTAGTCCGGTGTCACACGAGGCAAGTCAATTGGAACATGTGCTGTTTATTCATAGGTTAATTAACTTTTTAATGATGACCTCGCATTTATTCGTTGTTCCTGGTGCTGAGGGATCAATGTAACATTTCAATATTTCCGTGGGAGCTGATAAACGGTTTGCTTGATGTCTGATTAGAACTAGTCGCATTTATCTACGCGAGTAATGTTTTTATCCTAATATGGTGGCTATGTTATAAGATTTCCACACTCACAACGATTATTAAACATTTTATGGGTGTCTAAGAACTAACAAAATCTAACCAGTCGACCAAAGAAATATTAAGTGTGTTTTAGGCATTTATTTGTCTTTTTGAAGTATCAAAATAAATAAAAAAAATATACGTAAAAAAACGTAATCCTCCTAGCCAGTTTCGGCCACGGCGGCCAATCTAAACGGAGATCAGCATTCAGCCAGGTACGCAGGAGATATTATAGTGCACAAGTGTGTGCGCAATACACAGGTGCATTTGCTATTCCTTCACTCTCATAGTCCGGTAAGACGGCAATGCGACATGACCGGAGAGAGATCAGGCGCAGGACCTACGGCTTTACGTGTTTTCCGAGGCACGGCGGTATCACACAGCCAACTTCCTGACTCCGAGGTGCGACTGAGTAATTTTTAAGATGGAAAAACCTAGTCACAGTATTTTGGCTCAACCCGGAATTCGAACCCAGGACCTCAGCGCGCAAATCGTACTCGTAACGCGTACGCAATACAACTACGCCACCGAGGCAGCCAAAAAAAAAATATTAATGAAACGAACATAGCATGTAAGACAAATAAAATAACAACAGATTCAAAAGCTTATGTTTTGAGATTTTATCGTTGTTTTTCAGTACGCCCCGTGACTATGAAGGCCCTAATATGGAGAGTAAAATAAAAAACTACGGTAAAATTCGAAAACTAGTTTAATTTCGAATTGAACCTGCGTTAAAAATTACACGACTCGAATCATGACGTCAAGTTACACCGTTCGTACTCAGAAATAATAACACACTAATTTTAATAGCTCTGGTGTTGTATAACTTGCTTACCTCATTGATCATTGGTGTGCCAGCAGAGAGATTATGGATTCGATTTCCAGATCACGTAAATGTTTAAAGGTTTTTTTATGTCTTTTGTTATTGTGTCGCGGTCGCCTTTAGATAAACGGACAGTGGTGTAGCGTGGTTGGGTGGGGGCTTAGGGGGCGGCAAGAGGCGCGTTACTTATTTGAATGATGAAATGAAATGACAATTAATTTTTTGCTCTGTGCCTTGCGGCAACTTCTTAGTCCGCCCCGGATGACAAAAACCCACGCTACGCCACTGCAGACGACTGTATGTAAAAAATATACTTAATATATTTTGCAATTCGTAGAAAAAGTGGGTTATACGGACATTAGAGGCAGATGGAAGATGAATTCGGTTTAATATGTTACATTTTTGAAGTTATACTTCTTTTGACGCGTTGGGGAAAAATGAGAGTAAATTTTTACGATGCGCGCGCACACCGTCACGAGAAAAGCCGACACCCTGAAGTTACCTATAGTCAACATTTTAGTTTTGAATTTTGAACGTAGAATAAGGCGAAAGATAATTAAAAAGATTTAAGAAGTATAACTTCTAGCGCGTGTACATAAGTACACACACACTTTTGTATATTTAACTAGCGACCCGCCCCGGTTTCGCACGGGTAGCACTAGCCACTAATTAACTATAGCCAGATGCCGCTGATGACAGAAAATTGCAAAAAATTTTGATATTGCGATCGCTACCAAACCCCACAGGATTTGATTAGGAGTTCTAGGGAACATATACACACATTTATTTTTATATTATTGATTTATCTTTAAAAACAAATCCTTACTTAACAAAACCATGTACAGACGACCTTCAATTTATTTGTATTAGAATTCCTTTTATTGCATTTCTACTATGAAATTTTAACAAAGTATCATAATAAATCGTTTACTTTCCAAATAAGAACAAGATATTTTTATGTAATGAAAATCCAGGCTATCTTGAACACTATTTATTGTAATATATTTTGTACTTCTAAACTTATAGGCAAGATCTACGCTACTCATAACTCTGGTCGTTCTGGCGCCAAACGGGCTTCTGATAAAATTGACATTTATGTCACAGACCTCAACAGCCCAAAACGCCCAGAGTATAAAATCAACAAAAATAAAGTTAGACATACTCAACAGATATGTTATCGACCCCGATGCGTCTGCGATACAAAAATTAACAGTCTAATAAAACTTGCCGTAGTGACTCATTTCTGGCGCTAACAAAATTTCCGTCCTTCAAGTATTTTGCCCATCATGAAGCGATTTCGACCGCGTAGAATTTTATTAGCTCCCCTCCAACTATACACTTATTGATTAAACTTGACTGCCTCGGTGGCGTAGTTTTATTACAGTACGACTGCAATGCGAAGGTCTCGGGTTCGATCGCCGGGTCGGGCAAAGTGATATTGGATTTTTCTATTCAGTATCAGCCCGGAGTCTGGAATTTGTGCCCGATATGGCGATAGGCTCGCCCCCTATCACATCATGGGACGGAATACGCACGGCGAAAAGTGGGTGCACTAGTTGCACCTCTGCCTACCCCTTCGGTGATAAAAGGCAAGAAAAATAAAAACAATATCATTTTGACCGACCTGGGATTCGAATTATTATTTGTAGGTTTATTTAGCACGCCACCATCTCTCTCCCCCCAACATGCCATGCCCTATGCCACTGTAAACTTCCAGAACCATGTCGCACGCAACACAACTACACGACCGAGACAGACTATATATGTCAGAGTCTCGGCTAAAACAGTAAATTTCCATCGAAATACTCTTGCTGTTACATGATAATTAAGATACTATTTTATTATATTTCGGCGCACAGTCAGCCTCATAAGTAGCTGAACAATTGAAATCTATACTTTATATTATAAAGTTGAAGAATTTGTTTGTTTGTTTGTTTGAAAGCGCTATTCTCAGGAACTACTGGACCGATTTTGAAAATTCTTTCACTAATAGGAAGCTACATTACTCCTGAGTGCTATAGGCTTTTTATCCCCGAAAAACTTTTCCACGCGGGCGGCGACGCGCGCAATGCTAGTCGCTTATGCACGTCAAGTTTAAGTAGCATTACTTTTCTTTGAGTGGAGTAATGACCATTTTATTTTTTGAAGAGAAAAAAAATGGTAACATAAAAGTGTGTATGATTTGAAGTTTTAAATTTACTCATATACTTATTACTTATATGACTGACGTACGTGCTAAAACAATAAATAGTTTATTAGTGTATAGGTAACGTGTTAAAAAATTGGGTAAACAGTCTAATTTTGCACAGTGTAAAATACCATGACGTAGGTACGAAATGTCTCTGAACAGTTTATTGTTTCCTTAAATTAACCATGTTGCGCTATCATTCCTGAGCTTGTAGTGCTAAGGACACGTTACGTTACGTACTCACGTTACGTTTTTCTATCTAGTATTAGCCTGGAGTCTGGAATTTATGCTCGATATGGCGATAGGCTCGCCATATCGAGCATTATGTCATGGAATACGCACGGCGAAAAGTGGGTGTACTAGCCACGACTCTGCCTACACCTTTAGGCATAAAAGGCGTGGGCGTGTATTCTTGAGCCTTTTAAGTGCTTATGGGAAAGGTATAAAGCTGAAGTATCAAAATGGTTTATCATTAGCTTTCGTTTCCACGGGGTAAGCAGAATAGAAACTAATGTACACTATTCGACATACAATTTATATCTGCCCTATAATGTGACATCGTAACAAATTATTTCTCGTCATTCCACACTCTATCTGAAAAACAGCTAGAGACCAGATTCGGTAGGGTCAAAATTTTGGGCGCTTCTTCACTTACGATCAGGTATAGTAAGGTCATTTGGCAATTGGTCATTTCGTCAAAAAATCTAATGCCGGAAAGTAAACGTGTGTTCTAAAATTTTACTTAACGTAAAATTTTACTTGCGTAAAATTCAAATAAATTCCTGACCTTTGATTCCTCAGTCTCATAATTAACAACCTGCTGCAAATTCTATACAAAGGGAAAATTAGTACCAACTTGGAAATCGAATCCAGCACTCAGTTCACACCAAGCTACCAACAACCAACTATATATTAGAAACTACCCCTTTATAACAAATTAATAATAATAATACCTACAAGCCCTGTATTATACTGTCCACTGTAGAGCGCGGGGTCCTTTAATAAAAGGGTCTATGCCCCATAATAATATAAGTAAAGGCCTAGACATCCACCTGACCTACAGCAGCAGATGTCACAAATTAAATTATATTCTCTTTTCAGTTTCGCAACGCATCACAATCAAGGCATTCTCAGTGGCGTTGCTCGTGAACTTGGCCAGAGAGTTCTGCGGGTGTATCGCCGTCTTGGTCTACGCCAGCCACATCTTCGCCAAGGCCGGCGAAGACCCGCAGACCAGCATCGCCCTGTCGCCCAACAAGCAATCTATAACCCTCGCTTGTGTTCAAATAGTTGGGTCAGTGTTAGCTGGTCAACTCGTCGATCGAGCTGGTAGAAAGGTTGGTACCATCACCACCACCATAACAGCCCTGTGTTATATATAAGACTTCTGCTGGCGGCTCCGCCCGCGTCAAAAAAAAAACCGGTTTAAAAAGTAGCCTATAACACTCAGGAGTAATGAAAGAAAGAAAGAAAGAAAGAAATTAAATTTATTTGCAACAAACACAAATTATACACGTATAAAAAAAACAGATAAAAAACACTTTGCTGCAAACAGGCTCCAACTCAGCAATATGTTGGCAGTACAGCCAACGCTGGTCTTCCGTTGGGCCGTTTGATATGGTTGTCACGGAAGACAAAAAACTTTGTATAATAAAATAAAATAAAACAAACAAAATGACATAAAAATAATTAGAAGCTAAAATAAAACTAAATCATATTATCTAAAAACAACAACACTATTAATTAATTAACAACACTAATTAACACACAGATATGTATAATGTAACTTCCTATTAGTGAAAGGATTTTCAAAATCGGTCCAGTAGTTTCTGAGTTTATCCATTACAAGCAAACAATCAAATCTGTCCTCTTTATAATATTAGTATAGAGTATAGACTATCCACTGCTGAGGACGGGCCTCGTCTACCTCTGAGAGAGTTTACACCTTAATCCACCACGCTGGCCTAGCGCGTGTTGACAAGGTTGATAACTTGACTAAATTCAAATTCGTAGTTAATTACAAACTTAACAGTAGGTTTAAAAATATGCTTATTAAAAATGTGGTAGGTTACTAAATCTTTGATATTTGGATGAAAGCGGTATAGTCGAATTAAAAGATTTTAATTACTTTTTAGATATTAATTTGTACTAAATCATCTACATACAAAAGTACAAATAAGCCTTATAAAGTGATAAAATCTTGGACACATTTATAAACTATACAGTGATGAGCGTGACGTCACGCCATAAAATTTAATATACAACAAAATATTCCTTACCGGCAGACCATAGAATAATAATCTATGGCATGAAGTCATACAAGTTAATTTCCGAACGAATTTTATGGTCCGCTGAGACAAAGATGACGTAGGTTGTTATTGCCAGATGTTTTACAGGAAAATGATAATAATTTAGGAGCATAGGCCGATAAAATATTTCAGTAAAGTATACTTCATTGAAATGGTTTTAAGTGCTAACGTTTGCCAGTGAATAATTAAAATCCAGTTTTTTGTGGGTCGCCTGATAATAAAAATAGAACTGTTTTGCATTAAAACAAAACAATTATTATGTGTTGAAGAAAACACACAGCATTGGGATGAAGAAAGCAATCATTTGATTCGGTTAATCTAAAGAGAATGTCAGTTCAATACATATCAGACTGTAAAATCTTGTCTCTTACTCAGCGACTATATAGTCGCTGCTCTTACTCTTTTACACCAGAAGGCGCTGCTATGCTGTGGCGCGCGATTTTAGTTGTGAACTCATAGGAGTCTTCATCACCAGCAAGATCCTTGTACTAATGCTGTGTGTTTTCTTCAACACATTATAATTGTTTTGTTTTAATGCAAAACAGTTCTATTATGTGTCTCCAAAAACACACAGCATTGGGATGAAGACCTGTTTGATATCTGCTGGTGTAATACAATCGACGCTATGTGAATATAAAAAGAAATAATTCACATGATTTGTGAATGGACTATTTGTTCCTCTAGAATTGTTTATGAAATGTTGCGCCAAAGCAGAGCAGCGCCTTCTGGTGTAAAAGAGTAAGAGACAAGATTTGACAGTCTGGTATGTATTGAACTGACATTCTCTTTAGATCTCTTTTGATTAACCGAATCAAATGATTGCTTTCTTCATCCCAATGCTGTGTGTTTTTGGAGACACATAATAGGCTCACACTTTTCAAAGAAATCAGTGTACATACATAAAAATAAAAGGAAACACACGAATTGAGAACTTTCTCCTTTTTTGGAAGTCTCTTAAAAAGCACAAAGAATTTTGAATTGAAAAGTACTTCGAAAAAAGAACAAATTTTGTTCGTATAATACAGACTGCCTCAGTGGCGTAGTTTTATTACGATACGACTGTAATGCTGAAGTCTTGGGTTCGATTCCCGGGTAGGGCGAAGTGATATTGGATTTTTCTATTCAGTATCAGCCCGAAGTCTGAAATTTGTGCCCGATATGGCGATACGCTCCCCTCCTATCACATCGTGCGACGAAATACGCACGGTGAAAAGTGGGTGCACTATTTGCGCCTGTGCCTACACTTTCGGGATAAAAGGCGTGAGTGTATGTATGTGTCAATACAGAATAAATATCAATAAACTTAAAACTAATACTTAGAAAGCATGTAAGAATTCACTATAGAATCATAATAATTGACGAATGTTTATACTGTCAACTGTTCTAATCAATGTAAAAATATTATCGGATATCAAATTAACTGACCCTGGTACAAAAGCGTCACGCGGATGACATGAGGACATTAATTGCTATAGTATTAATTTTAATTGGTTGGGTCATAATTAATAGGAAACAGTGATAAATGGTTTTTATATTTTTGCGTTATGTTATTGTGACAATGATATTGTGATCTGTCTTCTATAAGAATGCGCAGAACGCATATTAAATTCCCTGCTCCAATTCCTCTCCAAAGGGAGGTTGTCGCAACAATTGTCAATCATTTCAGAGATTTGACTTAGTTTTGCAACTGAGATCCTTAGCAAATCATAGAAGCCGTACAGTGCTTATCGGTCTGGGATTCGAATCCAAAACCGTCATAGCTCATATACCACCACACCTAACTCAAGGGTAAGCTCATTTGAAGTCATACTATCGGTGATACAGACAGATGAGATTTAGGAATTTTCTAGAAACCCTATTCCTACCTCAAAGACCGAAACGCGATGATTCCTCTGGTATTGGGAATGATAATGGCTTACCATCAGGTGACCTACTTACTCATCATTCCTCGTCATTATCATCAGCCAAAGTCACTGATCATAGGCCTGCCCTAAAGATTTCCAAACTGACCTGTCAAAACCATCCTGCATGCAGCGAGTTCTTCTGATCTTCCTAACTGTCGCCAGTCTGCTATAACAAGCAAACGATTACCCGTCTAAACTGATAAATAAAAACAATATTTTTTATCCACCTGGATAAGCACTGTACATAAGATGTTAAAACCGCCATAGTGACCCACGTGTCTCGCGTTCCTGGATCAGCCTGTGCATATCCGGCTCAAACAGGCCGGCACAATTATGTCGACTAGCGAGAGATAATCATCTCTCTTCAGCCGACATTTCTATCTGGACCCCAACTCTGCTTATCAGATGCCGTGAGGTCACTTTGCCCGTACAAAAAAAGAAACAACGTCTATGGAATCAAGGGTTGCGAGCGCCTACAGCGTTCACCCGAAAGTCCGGTGTGGCCAGAAAAGCCGACTCGGGTCAGGCTACTGGCCGTTAGGTCATTAAAAAAAACTCTATGGAAAAACATTAAACCAGCTAATTCACTAGTATTAAAAGACACGGCAGATTATGTCAGCGCCTGGTACATGCTCTGAGCGATAATTACAAAGCAACAGATTGCGGAATTAACTGTGACGTTACTGAGGTTTTCATATTTTAAATAGATACTGCACCTATCTATTACTTACGTATAGGTTCTTCCATCCACAATACGTCCTAGCAGTTTATGAGCGGCGATTTCGCAGTTTAAGGGGACTTTGATTCGTCGTAGTGTGTGGGTGCACTTATTCTTCTTTCCTTACATAGTATATAACAAATTCGCCGCCTCTGTACGCGATAAACTCAAAAACTACCGAACGGATTTCGATGAAATTTGGAGATAGTTTGAGACCCTGGGAAGGTTTTAGGAAACTTTTTATGATATATAGCGGGTCTTTTATCCCGGACAACTCATTCACCCGGGCGAAGCCAGGAGCAAAAGCTGGTAGGTAATACACACAAGCACACACACGCACACACACAGACACACGCGCGCGCATTTTACTCGACACTTTTCTCGACCCGGGAATCCCACCCGAGACCTCAGCATTGCAGTCGTACCGTAATAAAACTACGCCACCGAGGCAATCATAAGTAATAAGTGTGTGTTTACAGAGGTATAAGCAAGTGTAAGGTTGCACATTTCGTCGTGATCGTAGAACAATGACGGATCTGCAATTTAGCATGTTTACAACAGAGCGTTCTAAAGTTTCTGAATCAGTTTTCGTGCCATATTTTTAAAACCGCTAATCCCATATACTTGAAAATTGGGAGTATTGATGTGTGCCGAGATCTTTGAATAATAAGGTACTAAATAATTATCTATTGTGCTTAGATTTCCTTAAAAATCAGATGCGTTGATATTCTACGTATGACTATGCGACGTATGTATCAATCTGTCACTATTCCATGGATGATCACTGTCGAAATTTTGACGGATAGTAGTTACCGTTGTTATTTCATGGAGTTTTGTTTAAATTTCTTTGGCGGAAGTACATTCAACACATATAAAATGAAACAAAACCATAATTAGTAGACTATTTTATTATTTAAAAACAAGGCAAGTATTAAAATGTATATAAAGCAACAGAGGAAAACGTTAAGAAACAAAAAAAAATAATTTCCATAAATATGAGTAAGTCCTATTTATGAGAAATGAACAAAATAATATAAAAAAATAGTAACAGTCATAGCTGCTTTTTGCTTAAATCGTATAAATTTTATTATTTTTAGGTAACAAAAATATTAAATAACGTTCAGGAACTTCTTTTTATTCAGTCAGTCCAGACCCTATCGGATGAAAATTATATTAGCAGTAATCATTTAAAATAAATTAATAAAACAATTACTTATTCATATGCCTCATTAGTTTAAGTACTACCGTGTCGTAACGCCTTAAAAAACTCATGGTATTTATTTATTATTGAGTATGATTCCAGTATCACAAAGACTAACAAGATCTTTAAATTAATCATTAGAAATAGGTATCGGTTCTAGATAAGCATTTTTCAGTACAGTACAATTGTAGTTTCTTGTCTCCTTACGAATAAACAAATTCATAGAATCCTTTTCCAAATTTTATTTGTATCTCATTATATTACAGAATATTTCCGTAAGTCAGGCCATTCCTTGTACATTTCAAACATGCGTGCAACACTTAAACATGCAATCTAAATAAAGTCATTTTGATGATCTACGACAGTAATGTGATTCGACAGGTACAAAAGAATTTACGTGAGCACACACAGATGATATCATATTCATATCATATCATTGATAATTATTTTATGATTACTGTGATGTACACGCATATTTGGTTCAACAGCTGCACTTCCGTCGTATTTTTGCCAGGCAGTTCGAGTTAGTCGTTCGGTTATGCCAAGAGTACTTAAAAACATGAATTTACAAACATTTATCTTAATATTAGATTTGTGTTCTATTTCTGTTTTAGGTAATTAATATTTGTGAGTGTACTGTCTATTTTGCTTTAGATCTCTTGCAAAAGTTCTACGTTTAGGCTCTTTTTCGTGTAGTTAGCAACGTAAAGCCATTGTTATTCTCTGTCGCCTAATTTACAGAATTTATCAATTCAAAAATTTCTACGATTAGAAAGACCGATGTCTTCTTTTGAAAATTTAGCGCCATATTGGAATTTACAGTGGCATGGCGGACCCATAATTTTTTCTTCAATTCGACTTTTCTTTGAGCAATATACCTTAGCCTTAAGCAATAGCCCTTGATTCGTAAGTTTCTTTCTTTGTATATCTATCAGGGTTTCGTAAACGTTTTATACCCCTATTTCTTGAAAAGTGGCGGTACTGTTAAATTCTCATTAGAATTCATCGTAATGGTATCTACAGATGGACAATCATAATTATCAGTCTCGTGTTTGCAGCACAATGAATTATATTATACAGTCTGTATGATGATTGAGTGGAGATGGAATTGGTGTGTGACAAAATTGTTTGATCGGGATTTTCAATTACAGCAGGTGAAAGTTCAGGAGGTAATAAATTGCTAAAGATTGGTGTGAACGGTATTGGAGAGTTAGTATGTAACTGACTGGGAATTAACTGATTGCGGACAACCAACTGAAAAAAGGGGTGGTCATTGCTTTAGTAGGTAGGTGATTATCCATATCTCCGTTATTTTCAAACAAGATGACATGATTAGTTTCGTTGGTAGCTATCAATGATTCTTGACAAAAATCATCTGGAAAGGCATCGTTGTATAAATATCGTGCATCTCTTTAGCTATGGTAGCCATTTCTGGTCTGTGGCGAAGAAGATCGGTTAACAGTAAAAAGTTAAGAAAAAATATGCAAAAAAAACCTCAATCATGACACTATGCATAGTCCATACTTACTAGAATATTATAATATTGTACCTACAATATTATAATATTCTAGTAATATTCAGATAAGAAATTTTGAACTATTAACATTATCCAATAAAATGATTTAAATGTATGATAAAATATATTTTTATTTTATTTATTTATTTTATTTCGAAACACCATTAGGTAATACACTACAACTGTCTTAAATTAAGTCTTAGATTAGGTATAGAGCCTTGTGTTTACCTCTTAAAGGTATTTACAACTTACTCCAAAGAAAAATTATGAGGTACTTAATGGGATATTATTATGTTAATAACTTAATTCTAATATTTAAATTAAATATAATAAAAATTTGACCTAATTTATAAACAGAAAAAGGACGGAAGAGATAATGTATCCATAGAATAAGGTCGGTTGTACCTAAACGACTGTTGTATGTCCATGAAATAATAGCGGTTTATATTATCCGCTTATTGCAACTGCTTAGAATAAAGTCGTATGTGTGTAACCGTCGCCAATAATTTTATTTAGAAAAAGTAATAATTTACGTTTGTAATTAATAATATAAGTCATTAACACGATTAATCCAGAATAATTAATACGTCAAAAAATCAACACGTCAGTTCCCAAGAGTAATGATGGTTTTAATGAACCGCCGTTTTAAAGTACGTAGGTTATACAAGTGGGATTATCTATTAAAAATAAAATGTAATACTATAATATAAGCATTTAAAACTTATCTGAGTTGCATGGAGGATATTTGTCTTCATTATTTGTTCTTATTTCTTCAAATAATTGGTTGTTTGAATCTTGATCAGTTTTATCTTTAATATTTTTATCGTGCTTTACTAAATCTAATATACGTTTAGACCTTTTGATGCAATGTTCAAATAAATATCATGCCAGTAACACAAATACCTTATCGAATAATAGGTAAACAAAAACTTTCGAGGAGTGAATGAAATATACGCTGTCTTCCGTAGAACACCGACGACACTAAACATTCGTCGAGCGCGACAAGGGTGCGGGGGCCGGAATTAGCGTAGTACACGGACGGATGCATTAATACGCCACTTTTTTGCGCTTAGAAAATCAAAACCGTCAATATTCTATGGCATAACTCGTATGTTTTTTATAATTTAGAAAAATAAAAATTGTCTAATAGTAAAGCATATTTTTGTAAGCTTATGTATGCAAAAAAAAGAAATTGTTGTTTTTTCAAAACCGTCGTTGTTCTACGATCACGACGATTTGGACTGTAAGCGATTAGGGAAACTAGTAGGGCGCGTCATCGTGGATGATATTATCTATATGTATCTATAGCGCAGAATAAGTACCTATGGCGCCGACAGGAAATACATGGACTGATTTCAAATAATTAATTATTTAAAATATTTCAAATTATGCAGAGGTTAGGCTCAAATAACATTCATTATCTACTATTGGCGTCACTGATTAAACTTGCTCAGTTTCATAAAGTATGATAAGTTTAAAAAACACACATACACACACACACACACACACACACACACACACACACACACACACACACACACACACACACACACACACACACACACACCCGCCCCGTGACCACGACGTGCAGCAAAGCCTTCGAAACGTCGGGAGAAAATAAAATAAAAAACCGCGATAAAATCCGTTATAATAGTTTAATTTCAAAGTTTAAAAAACACTTACAGCTTTCAGTTTTAAATAGTAGTTTGTATTGAATATGTGATTTATATTATCTTCTTTGCAGCCTCTCCTGGCGGTGACGAGCTGCGTGGCCGGGTTCAGCATGGCGCTTCTAGGCGTCTGGTACTACCTGAAAGAAATCGGCGTGTTCATGCCAGGCTGGGTGCCCATCGTCGCGCTCTGCACCACCATCTTCGCTGATGCTGCCGGTTTACAGCCCCTACCCTTCGTGATTATGACGGAAATGTTTAGCTTCCAGGTGAGACTTCTGCTTAAAAACTTATAAAGACTTTTCATAGATTAGAATAAGGTTTTTTTATAAAATACCATCAACACACAAACAAATAAAAAATTACATCCTTTGATTAATTATATACCTAGATAGACACTGAACGTTTCAAACGCGTCGAAAAAAATAGAGGCCAACTGTTGCCCGCTAAATGAGTTCGAGTGAATTATTTTTTGTTGTTTTTCATGGATATAATTCATCATCATCATCATCATCAGCCACATGACGTCCACTGCTGAACATAGGCCCTCCCTGCATCTCCCTGTTTTAATAGAAACCATGTAATAACTGGTATCATTATGCGCGCACACAAGGATACGCAGAATGAAGCAGCGTTAGCATATGACACAGCTGTCACGCATACTAGCTCAAGAAAAATTGGCCTGTTTGTTTTAGTTTCATTGTAGCGCGTCACTCTATCTAGGTGTATAATTAATCAAAGATGACATCTATGAACAAAAATATTCAAATTTTTTGCTTTTGTATTATAGCAGGTTATAATTAATTGGTGTATAATTTTTATCGGCGTTTACAATTTTTTAAATACTTATACTTTACGTTTGTAGTGACTGTTAAAAATAATATTATTTAAATTAGTCAAAATTGATTTTCATTATTCATTTTCCAATATGGATACCTACTAATTATTCCATAGGTACCCTCTTTAATGCTTCCAAAATTAAACTAAGATCAGGATGGTAATTTTTTAGTAGCACCGCCAATATAATTTTTATTTTGTCCCCAGCTCCGAGGAACTGTGGCAACTCTCATCATGGCCATATCTCTAGCTACTGACTTCGCTCTGTTGAAGCTCTTCAAGCCAATCAACGATATGATCGGCCTTTACTCAACATTCTGGATCTTCAGCGTTGTTTGCCTTTCTAACGTGTTTTACTTGATCTTCTGCGTTCCTGAAACTAAAAAGAGGAAACTAGAAGATATCTACGCGGATTTAGAAGGAAAGAAGAGGAAAACTATCGAAATTAAAGAAAATGTAGAACTAGAAACGAGCCCTGTTTAGGTTGTTGATTGTTGAATTTGTTTTTTACCAGTTTACGTGATTGAGTATAGACATTATTGACGATGGCAAATAAGGTTGTGCACGCAAGAACGGCTAAATGAAACCAAAAATTAAACTAATGAACTTATTTGATACACACGCACTCACTTTTATCCTCGAAGGGGTAGGCAGAGGCGCAACTAATGCACCTACTTTTCGCCGTGTATATTCCGTCCCATGATGTGATAGGGGACGAGCCTATCGCCATATCGGGCACAAATTCCAGATTCCGAGCTGATACTGATTAGAAAAACCCAATATCACTTTGCCCGACCCGGGGATCGAACCCAAAACCTCAGCATTGCAGTCGTACCGTAATACAACTACGCCACCGAGGCAGTCAACTTATTAATATTTACTCATTATTTATTATTCAAACAATATCAGAGATGTGAAGTAATCTTAATAGAACACAGAAAAAGTAGAATTCTACAAATAGTTAAACTTGCCAAATATGTTTCTTTGGTGACAGAGAATACATATGTTGATTGAGACTGAATTAAATAAAGCTCAAATTTTTTTTTTTTATTCGCACATCTCAATGAAATTAGGTATTTGTTACCGTCAATAAATAAAACACTATCAACTCACGTTTTTAAAATATGACAAGCTACAATGTGATATTATGACGAATTGGGGCGTTATATTGTCTATGCTAGTATCTGACAATGCCATATTTTCTCTGGCTATGCCACATATGCTCCAGCATTGCCAATGGCCATGCCAGTTAGCATAGTGATATTAATGTTGTGCCTGTTAAATGGATGTATTTTTCGTTAGTTTTACGACGTGAAACTATCCAGTATTATTCACTGGCATAATTGTAGATATAATTGCTTGTAGTTTAGATTAGGAGAGGACGAATAACAACGCATGGATCTTGTAAAAATCTCGTAAAAGCCTATCAAGTACGTACTATAACTGTTAATAATATTCTAATGACATAATAAACTATACTGTTTAATACAGAGAAAAAACGCCATAAAGTCGATTTATTAATCAATGAATTAATTATTTTATGTATATTAATAACATTTTGATAGCAAGGTAATTTATTTTTGACCATTTTTTTTATCACTAGAATTAGTAGGACAAGGAGATCGGTGACTAAGCTTCAGGAGACTTAAATTAAATAATATTAAATAACAATCTTATTACAAACTTCACACCGATAAAGGAAAGATTCGTGCGTTGCTATGCGTATCTCTGTAGTACGCGCGCGGTTCCTAGTCACTTCTTGATATAGTGGAGAGCGCCTTAAAGGCGCGATTTCACCAATGATGGCTAGCTAAGCTTGTATGAGAATGCGTAACGATGCTGTCAAACAGTATATATATTGTCCGTTAGCTTTTTTCTAGGCGTAGTTTGCCATAGAGGCGCCTTGTATCAAAATGTTGTTGGGGGCCTTCCAACGCCAGATTTATACTTTCTTAATTACAGGCCACTTAGTTTGTGCCGCCCCGCATGTCCCACGACCGGAGACCTAATATGCGGGAGCAAAAAAAAAATCTCCAAATTTTTGGGTGACCGCTTAAGTTTAGCCTATGGGCTAAGGGGGGCCCCGTGTCATTGATATGGCTGATACAGCCGTAGCTACGCCCCTGAGGCTTAGCAAGGTTGGGAATGAATTGGTACCACCGATGGATTTTCCTAGCGTCCATCGCAGATGAACTCGTATCTTGTCGCATAAATTTTCACACTCGTACTTATTTATTGCCACACTTCATCGCTGAGATCGTTGATAGAATGTTTCGGTCATCTCCACTAACAAAAATTGCAATGGCAGGTGTAACGGCATAATAGAAGCTTTTTTACTGCATTAAATGACGAGACGAGCATGCCGTTCGCCTGATGGTAAGCGATACGACCACCCATAAAGAGAAGCAACGCCATCCAGCACCTTGACTTACAAAGTACTGTGTGGCATTCCACTGCGCTCGTCATTCTCAGACATAAGATGTTAAGTCTCATTATGTCCAGTAGTGACACTGTCTACAATGTCCTTCAAAACGAAACACAACAGTGCATGCACACTGCTGCTTGGCGGTCGAGATAGAAGTGACTAGGATCTGCGCGTGTACTATTACGTTATCATTCCATGTTGCCATAATATTTGATCAATGTGCGTCAACGTTGTCTTTATCTAGTCAATTTCATCACACAGAAATACTAATGAATCAACTCAGTTTTAATGAATTTTTTGCTTATTTGTCTCAATTTTAAGGCTTTGCCAATCAATTACGTAGTTTTATGTAAAACTTAAAATTTAAGTCCTTAGTTGAACTTATCTCAAGTGTTTGCTTATACTTTACCTAGGTAGAGAGAGCCACGGCACTATCTTAATGAAAGGTCCGTTATTCCTCTAAGTTTAACTAAGTTGTTAAGTTAACCTACTTTGGGTACAAAGTTGCACGTTCTATACTTAGTAGGTACTTGACCTGAAGCATTTATAATTGATTATAGCATTGTTATAATACAGACAATTGAAAAATTAGGCAATTTTATTGTTCGATTTTTGGATTAGCGCACTTTGCAATTTAGGTAGTGTCAAACGGTCAATGTTCCTTCATTAGAATCAATAAAACAAAAAGACAATGTTGACAATTGAATGACGTACGAATGTGGAAAACATCGATATTGCTTGCCGAAATGTCTCTCTAATCAGTGTACATACATAAAAAAAAAATACAAACACACGAATTGATAACCTCCTCCTTTTGGAAGTCGGTTAAAAATCACTCGATATAGGAAATTATGTATGACTCCAAAACATTGTGAATATTCAAATACTTGTTATTTTCATGAAGTACGTTTTGGCAATAATGACCTGTTTTCTGGATGCATTGGCGAAAATATATCATATCATTAAAGTAGCCAAATATTGTTATTGTAAAATGAATGTCAATTTTTCAAACACCTTGTATCATTCAGAGGGATTTGAAAACCTCAATTATAGTTTAGAATTAAACAAATTGTGCAATCGTCATCCCGAATTATTAGGTGTAAACGTAGTAAATAGTCTGATTGTAAATTAGACTCAATTTGATTGTTGATGCTAGTTTAAATTGAATTTTAGTTCCAGTGACGTATGTATTCAAATATCTACTCACTTCTTACTTATATAAATTATTGTAAGTATGTAACGTGTCAGTAACTCACCTTGTTTTTATTCCGTGAATATAATAAATATTTATAGCATACAATGTATTAATATGGTTGTAAAAAAAAAAAAACAAAAAAAACAATCTCAAGTTTAAGTAGGATCTCACTTGAGCTGTGATTTGAGCAGCTGTTAGCTGAGTCGGCACCGTTTAATAATTTAAAATCTGCTGTCAAGCTATGCTGTGACTTAAGATATCATTTAGATGTTATAATATCTGTTTACATAGCGACGATCTTAAGTTGCTGATTTTAACTTGACAGCGTCTCAGCTGATATCTATTTACATAGCGACGATGTTAAGTTGCTGATTTTAACTTGACAGCGTCTCAGCTGATATCTATTTACATAGCGACGATCATAAGTTGCTGATTCTAACTTGACAGCGTCTCAGTTGATATATATTTAGGTACATAGCGACGATCTTAAGTTGCTGATTCTAACTTGACAGCGTCTCAGCTGATATTGCACTTCAGAGCGAAAATGAGTTACATCTAATAATACGACCCTTAGGCTGGTTGTTTCATCTGGGTTTAAGTTAAAGCTCTTATGACACTGGTGAAATGCAAACGAAATCACAGCGAGGCGAAGGCGCTGCCCGTCCGGTGTAATAAGACCTTTAACTTTACTTAACCACGGAAGAAACAACACGGGGTTAGGTCTAATTTCATTAATTTCTTATTTAACGGGCGTTACGGCTCATACACATAAACACGACACGACGTCGTGCCGTCCCACGACGCGACGCCGTGTCGTGTTTATGTGTATGAGCCCTTAGTTAATCGGGCATTAAAATTAACGCGAATTTTAAAGTATCGCGCGTCCCATGAAAGAAGCCCTATTTAAGGAATATAATCACCCGTTAGGGCATGATGGGACACTCAAAAACCTTAACAGTCCGTAAAGACAGTTAACAGGCTGTTAAAGTAACTAACAGAGTGGTGAAATTAGGTCTTAGAAAGGCAATATTTAAAGGTCCTTCAAAGGATTTAGTTGATAAGTGGGTAGATTTTGGCATACATTTGTGTAACTGGTGGATACACTATAAATTGGTGGGAAATAAGAATTATCGCTGATTACAAACTAAAGTATCTGACCCAATGATAAATTAATTTAAATTTTGTGCAATTATTATGCAGGTGTCAACAAGTCAAACAGCATTGTAAAATATTTACGATGGATATTTAACTAAAATGTAAGCACACGTGTTCAAACTGAACTATTGACCATGGATGGAACAAAATAAATTAAAATTTATAAGGCGATGTATTTACTCGTTGAAAATATTTTTTTGTTACAACTTAATTATAATGGTCCCTAAATTATAATTCTACAGTGTAGTTGCAGCATAAATTACTGCGTTTTATTCGCATATTATTCCCTTATAATACTGGGTCTGATAATTTAGTTTTAGTTGAAAATGTAAATATTATAAATATAATTTATATAGCATTGTGTTTAAATTAGATATACCCATAAATATGTTTGGCTACAAATGAACCTAATTACAGATATAATATAGCGGCAAAATTGTCTATGGTGCTGCAGGTTACAGAAAGAATTGGCGCGTTTTTGTCGTTGGCCTAGCACGGCAACCCAGTGCTTGAAGCCATCAAAAATGCGTGTTCGATACTTGCACCAAATAGAATTTGTCTGTGGCTTATTTGTAGGCCTGACAGATCTTTGTAGTTGCTGATATCCACAAGACTTAAGGTGCATTGGGGTAATGTCTGAATCACGGGGTAATTCCGTTGTTTCAAGATTACTGCTAAACTGTAACTAAAACTAATACAGTAGCAAACAATTGTAGTTAATTAAAAAATAGACTGTGTTATTTGTATTAGAAAACGTTGTCAGGGTAAGCAGTATTCTTCGGGATTATTCCGTATTTCGGTATTACCCCAACGCACACTACTAGTCTGGAGGATTGTAGCTTTTTATGGGAATATCTAATTAAACCTAGAAGACATATTAGTCATAAAAATAGGTTTTAAATTACAGCTCTTGCTTTAGATCTATGTATGTTAATTTAGTTTTAGCGTTACCCTCAAATAGATAAGTTATAGCATAAAGCGAGAGATATTTTAATGTTTTAAACATACGAAATATAGGTTACTTTTTATAAATAAGATGTTAAGGTAGGCAGGCAGCTGCTCATATAATAATGAATTATTAATAAAACTATTTAAAATGTAAATATTTATTTTATTTCCCCAATTTATACCTACACTTGATATCACATAAAATATGTTATAATTATAAAACTAGCCTTGTATAATAGACTGTCCCACTATAAGGCACGGGCCTCCTCTACTACTGAGAGGGTTTAGGCCTTAGTCCACCACGCTGGCCTAGTGCGGAATGGCAGACTTCACAATTCACATACCTTCGAAATTCTTATGGAGAACTCAGATATGCAGGTTTCCTCGCAATGTTTTTCTTTACCGTTAAAGCAGGCGATAATTCACAAATACACGTGCTTTATCACATGCTCTCGAAGGAAATTCCTGATTTCTTCGACATAGAACTAGCTCAGTGGGCTTTAGAATGTGGCAAAAAAACACGCCCCTTTCGTTTTTTTTTTACGTGTTTGACGTGTTGGTCTCTCAATCAATCACACACATCTAATTAAACGATATCGTCTTACGAGTTGCCGTTTTTTTTTCACATTCTAAACTCAGTTATTCTATGTCAGTAGGTATATTTATAATCGTAAGGCACATACGCACTGCGTTTGTTAAATAAGCCGAAAACGCGTAATCGCGCAGTACTCAGTAAATAAGATTCAAAGAAGCTGCACATTAACATACACACACTCACGCTTTTTATCCACGAAGGGGTAGGCAGAGGCGCAACTAAATGCACCCACCTTTCGCGGTGCGTATTCCGTCCCATGATGCGATAGAGAGCGAGCCTATCGCCATATCGGGCACAAATTCCAGGCTCCGGGCTGATGCTGAATAGAAAAATCCAATCACTTTGCCCTACCCGGGGATCGAACCCGAGACCTCTGCATTGCAGTCATACCGTAATACAACTACGCTACCAAAACAGTAGTACCGATGCGTAGAAAGCGAGAACGTTTCAGCTCTTAAAAACGTCGTGTGCATACGCCCTTAGTTTATTGAAATAAAACAACAATTTTTTTTGAAGATTTACTAACCATAATAAATAACGAGCATAGTTTACAAAAAGCATACATTTTTTTATACAAAACTTTTACTTGACGAGAAACTCATACATGTTGCCTTTTAATGTAACTTTTTAAAACTATCCCAAGCATGGGACTTCCATACTTAAACAAACAGACTAGTATTACATTAGTTATTAAATAATATCCATGGTGGCGGATATTCACGAGAATCGCTGTTTTTGCGAAATACCCGATTGTTTTTCTACTTTTTACGAATGATTTTTAATGCTCTAATGTATTTTTTTAACTCCATTTTTTTATGTCTGTTGTTATTTTTTGGTCTATATTATATTTTACAGAATGCTTAAGTATTTAAACTAGAGCCTCATATTTATTTTATTAAGATTAACTTGATTAAACATACTCAAATAAAGTTACACCTATTTAGTCCATGTAGGATGTTTTTTTCATGTCATAATACTTTATCTTTAGAACAGATTTTGATATACATATTTATTTTATAATAGATTACAAAAATCTTAAACTTGCCCTTTTAATTTTACCTAGTAAGTAGACATTATTTTACTGTCATTTGTAGCAATATTAATTTTGATTAAAACGTCTTTTTTGTCAAATAATGAAATGTGCAACAAACTATTTCGCAAAACATCGATTTTCGCAAATCACCTATTTTTAAACTGGAAGATGTAACTGGAACCAAGCAATAGCGGGATATAAAGTCTCACATACAAATACCATATAGTTAAAAACGAGATTTCACAATGATATGAACATCTTACCGTTTCGCGCGATGTTAGTTTCATTGCTGCATTGAAATAGTTTTGGAGGAAATATATTGAAAATCCTTTGAATTAAATTCATCAAGATTTGAAATTATCCGTCATTGCCTGAGTGAAAGTCGGTTTGTTTTGTTTTTTTTAATATAAACAAGATAAAATATGACGCAAGAGTGCATAGGCTATCGCAGTTTGTCACGTGAGATGAAGTTTATAGATAACTTTATCTAACAATAATTAAGCTACTTATTGGTAAACCTTAAATGCAGCAATATAACAAGAAATCGCACGAAACGCACTTACAATAAACATACATCATTTTTACGTATAAAATTTAACACGTATCCGTAGCAACCACAATATATTTTTAAGTAGGAACACAACTGAATTTGTATATTATTAAAACATTTGCTCCCGAACTTTGAATCATACAAATTCATACAATCCTATTACTTCGGCGCGGACTCATACAAATAATGCATAATTGACTTACAATGGGATTAGCTGAAAAACGTCTTTACTGCATCTCTCACACGAACTTCAATGAACGAATAAGTTAAAATGGTTATTAACTGATCTGGTAGACTATTAAAACATTCAAGTTTCGTAGTGAGTTCGTACGATTAATGCGATGTTCGTGCGATTGTGAATTTAGACGCCAGACGAAAAACTACTTTTGTTCGAAACATCCGCGCCATTGCCCATAGCTAACACTTTAGACCACATCAATTCCAACACTGCATTGAAACTTGTTCAAGACTATATTCGAGTAATCAACACAAAGAGCCTTTTTAGTAAGAACATCGTAACACACTTAGCACGGTTTACTAGAACAGCTTGTTTTATTACTTTTTAACTATTTATTATTTTTGAATGTTTATAATATATGTAACTTAATACTATTTTAATACAAATATTTAATAATTAATATAGAAAAATGCCGTTCTAGTAAAAAGTACGAAATCTCAGTTACGTTATTCCAGAAAACTCAAGTTTCTCAAATGGCTCCAAATAAGTACATATCCTGTACTTCTATCACTACTCGATAAAGTTAAAGTTACTCAGCTAAAATAGAATTGTCGAGTTAAAAAAGTAATTGACAAACGGCTAGTTTTTTGCATCCATAGTAAAAGTCAATGTCACTTTTTTGCCTAACTAACGTTTGAATTGTGGCAACTCATTAGCAACAAAACATGCAGAAGTTATATTCACTGGCAATTTTTACCGTGTAGACAGTTAAATTGACCGCTGCAAATTTTCAAGGACTTGCAGCGAGTCACAAGTACATAGAATTATTTAAATATTGCCCCTTACGTAAACACATCTGGAAGTTCTCGCGCAACATATTGCTGCGATAACTTGCTAGACTAATCTTAGCGTTATGTCTTTTACTTTAGAGACTTTTGTGGCGTGGCAATTTTTATGGATTATTGTAGCCGTTACTTTCACTGTTACTGTATATAAAAGGAAAATTGATAGATAAAAATAATTAGCCAAATTGATACTTTATTGGAACGTATACAACATTCAGTAAATAGTTTTGTGTAGTAAATTTTTAACTTATTATGTCAAATTAAGCTTAAACCGTCAACACCCGCGGCGGACACCGGTGTCCGGGTATATAGGGCAATTGCCGCTTATATATAGATATATACGTAATTACGTATATATAAGCGGGCGTTGACGGGTTAATATGTCCCACGGTCTATAAATGCAGCCCTGTTTTATCCAGATGCATAAAAGAGCCATAACTCGAAATGTCATGAAAAACTCACATTTTATTGATAGTCTGTCATTTTCCGGACTTTTTACAAAGATACGGATTTCACAATCAACCTGCCTCTTAGTTATGAAAAACTGTTTTTATATTTATTTACTTACTTTTTTCATTTTCGTCAATCTTCATTCGAATAGCGAATAACTTTTTTTTACTGGTGCAAGAACAAAAAAGCAGCTTTCATTTATATTGAAATAAAACTATTTTGCGGATTTTATCGAGGTTTTTTATTTAATATTTTCTCATTTATAATTGAGTCATATTTCAAGTAGGGTTGAATTAAAAATATATCGAATTTTCCTGTAAATTAAAACTTTTATTTTGTAGATATAAGCCAATACATAATATTTATACAATAATCTAAAAACGTAGTAGGTCTTTGTCGATTGAACGTTAAATTAAAATTGAGATCTTTACATTAAAAAAAAAGAATTGCGCCTGTGGAAATATTTTTTTGTTACACGTACTATACCACCTGGCATGTTACTTCAATAGTGTTGTAAAGTACAAACGCAGTCTACGATTAATCCGGTCTCTACATAGGCAGGCACAGTCAGCAGCATAAGTAGCTGAACAAAATCCAAATTTCAAAACGCCTATATACGCGAAGTTAAACTGAAACATTTTTTTTTCTTCTTTGAAGTAAAGTAAATCTCTTTTTATATTTATTTTGTGAAGAGATATAAAAAATAGTAAGAACACATAAGTATGTAGGCAATTTGAAATTTTGAATTTGTTCAGATACTTATGTGCTGACTGTACAGTCTAAAGATTTTGGTCACTATGAACTCCTTCGGTGATAGACATGTGCAAAAAACTCCACGCCATAATGTGTATTTTTTTATTGAAATATAACATTTCGGTGTAAAATAAAATTTTAATTCACATTAAACTTTGTCAGAGAGTAAACGTGATTCTTGTATATCTTCAATGACCAGAGAAATATCTCAATAATTAAAAAGCTAATTGTTCTGCAATTTTCAAAAATAAATCATAACGTTACGAACATTATGCATCAAATGCTGGACATACTATCCATCTGTTGAAATTCAAAATAAGTGTATATACAGAACGACCAGATTCTAAAATCAAACTTTCAACTCAAGAACTAGAATATTCAGTCACTTAGTATTTTATAAAAATCTTCTAATCTTAATAAATTTGTGATAAATCAACTTAAGTTTAGATTTTTTGGTTACCACATGCATTCTTTTACTATCCAGACATTTTATGTGTTCGTAAAGATTATTCACTTCACGAAATTAAAACCAACATAGACAGTATTCCTAATAAATGTAGAAAAAACAACGTATTTACCACATTGAAATTAAACTATTATAACGGATTTTATCGCGGTTTTTTATTTTATTTTCGCCGTCCGCCCCGTGACCACGAAGTGCTGCAAAGCCTTCGAAACGTCGGGAGAAAATAAAATAAAAAACCGCGATAAAATCCGTTATAATTGTTTAATTTCAATGTCTAACATTCGCGTAAACATAAGGAATCAGTATTTACCACAGGTGTAAAAATGTCAGGGTTCCAAAATACATGTGATATTATTTTAATAATTTAAAATCTACCATCCCACAACAACTGGGACAAGACACGAGTAAAGCGTACAGTGAACAAGACATACGTACGATAGATCAACATATCTAACTGCGTCAATAACCTAGGTATAACTTCGGCATTAATATAGTATACATATATTTTTTAACAATGGATCTTTTCAGTTGTGTAATCCGAATATATTTCGGCCAATAAGGGAAGATGCATCTCCCTATATTCGTCAAAATGGCTGTATTATATAGCTATATTATATTATGAGTTGACTTTTTACATATACCAAAGTAATACCATATTTAAGTGACGCATATAAACTTTACATGCCGATGGGTTGTAAAAATAATATAATTTAATTTTCAAAAAACATTTTTATTCTTAGCACGATAGAAGAAAAAATTGGATTGGGAAAAAAAGAGATAACACCCTAACTGCCATAGAATCGAATAAGAAAATAAACATTAACTCAATATGCCAAAAGTAGGTGATATTTATATTGTATTACATAGAAAATATCTTTACATACTATACTATATTTATTAAGATAGTCAACTAGTCATATATTATGATTTATCCAATCCCACCTTTGTAACCTTAAATTAGGACAGATTGGAGATTTTACTTCAAAGATGCTAAGTATTGATTACTCTATTTTAGAAAATAGACGAGAGCTCTTATTTTCATCATCTTAGAATTTAAATTCTAATATAAATTATACTGACGATATCTAAGATCAAATTGATACTTATAAGTCTCAAATACATTCCTAATTATAAAATGAGTATGGATATAAACTCTACTAAAGACTTTTCTTACAACGACCACATATAGTCAGCTTTAAGTAGTTCTAATCAACTTGATGAATTATCTAATCGACTTACACGGATCGCTCGAGCAACCGTGACCTTACCGAGTGGTCAACAAGAGCAGTTTAATCTAAATTATAGATCAGTTGATAGTGACTGCTAAAGCGTTATTCAAGAGTGTTATTCAACAATTTAATCGTAGTAAGACGGAGGCAATACGTAATATAAAAAAAATGTGATCACTTTGAAGGCGAATTAACAGTGACAATTAATGTTTTTAAATTTAGATTAAGTCCGGCACTTAAACTCTCTATATAAGATGTACTATAGAGCTAATTTTCAACAATAATATATTGTATATTTTTACAACCCACAGTATCTAACACAGCCAAATAGTGTTTAGAAAACTTTTTGTGTCAGACCACTTTAGCATCAATTGATTTGGAAAAAGATTTATTTATTTGTTAAGAAACCTACAATTTTTTTTATATTGATCTTATTATTATTTGAACAGTTTTTTTTACTGATAAAGTGTTTTTTTTATTGTCAATTATGAGAACTGTGAGATGTTTGGTCGCTTTCCAAAACACCTGATACTAAAGTTTGTCTGCAACACAAATATAAATAATTTAGAATACAACAGACGGTCATGGCGGTTTCTAAACGGAGGGTATTCCGTTATTTTGGCAGTTATAGATCAATCCTGTCACACTATATTATTATATCTATAAATACTACTGCATGTCAATCTCACTAGATTTTCTTTTATTCTCAGCTTCAAGATTTAGAATTATTTTATATTTATACCATTTCACATTTTATAAAAGGTTTTAAAATCAGAAATGATTTTGATCAAACATCAGTCAGTTTTACTGTATTTTTTTTTCGCAAAATACAAAGTTGGCAATGGAATTTAAATACGGCTATAACCATAAATGGCCACCGAATGTTTTCTTTTTTTATTTTTTCTAGTCAATGTAATTTTTTGATTAATTACATGAACCATAAAACATATTTCTATGAAATCATATGTAAGATTTTGAAACATGCAGTAAATATTTCACTCATCAATTGATCAAACGAAAGAAAAAATAATTATAATATCAATTATGTTTGTGACGCAATAAAAAAATCAAATAATCTATTTCAAGCAAATTATCATTAATTACTGATTACGCTATCTCAACCGACTCTCAAAAAAAAAAAAATTATTCTATTATAATATTTTAAAAAAATTTACTTTTCGTTTGTTCGACGCGTATATATTTTTTTCTGTGCGACGCAGCGCAGCAAACCACAGTGATATTCAATGTCAATATAATAACATAAATATTTTTCTTACAGTTTTCATAAGTCTACAAAAATCTGTTCTGTACTGAGCTGTATTACCTCACTTAAGTTGACATACGCTCGGTTAATTTATAAGCACAGAAATATTATCAATGCCAGAAACATAAAAGTTTTAGTTTTTTTATATTATGTATGTATGCAATAGAAACACCATCACTAAAATTTTGATAAGCAAAGTAATAAAACACTTACGCACATACAAAAAAAAGAAATAAATAATTTGAAAATCGAACTTAAAATTTTATAAAGAAAAATCGAAATGACCATTGAATTTAACCATACAATTCGATCGAATCACACGGAGTCTCATTTTAACCCTCAAAACCGCCCAAGACCGCCCGAATACAAAAAAGTTACCTTTTACTATAATATTTCGATTGATAACACTCGTACAACTTTATTCTTACCAGTCAGGCATCCGACGTGCATTCCTGCTGCGTCGCGTCCGGCTCCTTCGGTTTCTTTTCGTCTTCCGTCTTTTCGTCCTTGTCCGCCTTTTCGTCTTTGTCCGTCTTTTCCGACGGTTTCGAGTCGGTTGATATTGAACTTGAGGTGAGACTGTTGGGCTGGGACGACTCTTTGCTCTGTGGCTCTTGTGAGCTGCGGTTGTCTGATGATTTTTCTTTATCTGTAATGTTTAGTGTTTAGATATTTTTGGCGCTCACTGTACTTGTACTATGCTAGTTTACTGCGATGATACTAATTTTATAATATGAAAATATACTATATTTTTACTATGATAATGATATTTTTTTACTGAAACTTCCAGTAAAACTAAGCTGCAATTCAAAATATACGTAATATATGTTTCTAATTATAATAATACAAATTGATGATCAATCAGTAATATTAAATGATTACTTATTGGTAGATACAATGATACAATTAGTATATACTATTCTCAATAATCAATATACGTTTAACCTACATAAAAAAAAATTACCAATATATAAAGATCGTTCTTGAAAACAAATCAATCAAAATAAATAATACGCGAACGTTGCGAACAAACTCTATTCTGGTTGGTCCATTTCGATTGATCTATAGATATGTATGGAGATTGTATATTTCGACCATAAAAATAATAATCTATCAATTGTTGTACATTTAATATGATTCACATTGTTTTTTTTTTTTTTTTTTATGGTATAGGGGGCAAACGAGCATACGGTTCACCTGATGGTAAGTGATCACCGCCGCCCATGAACATCTGCAATACCAGGGGGCACAGAGATGCGTTGCCGGCCTTTTAGGTGGGAATACGCTCTTTTTTTGAAGGTCGCCAGGTCGTATCTGTCCGGAAATGCTGCTGGCGGCAATTGGTTCCATAGTTTAGTAGTACGAGGCAAAAAATGACGGCTAAAACGTACAGTGGTTACGAATACGTTAATAAATAAATAATAAATAAATAATAAATACGTTACGAATTTGCCTAAAACGTGAACATATAATTAAAAAAATTCACAAACAGCTTACGTATTACATCAAAATCAACTTTAATTGAACTAATTCAATTCCTTCTATTATAAATTGAACGACTCGAAATTTAGGCAAAACCTAACTAACATAAAAACAACACATTATGTTTACATTCTAGATAAATTATATTAAAATAAATATTAAATACTTTTCCTACTTTACTGTGTCCATGAAACAAAATACTGACATAATAAAAACGAAATGGGCAACAAACTGAAAATGGACACATCCGGTGTTCGTAAAACGGAACGTTCTTCTAACAATCTTGTAACGTCTAGTGCATGTGCGCGCGCAGCCAAGCGCTGAGACGCAGGCGGGCCCAGAACAAATCTTCGAAATAGACCATAAACCCTTAGAAATAAGAACGTAAATTCCCTAACACCCGTATTCACAAACAATACTATGAGGACGCACACATCTGAACGCATAGTAGCTACTTCATAGTTTTCGCTGGCTTTTTTCAGCTTTGCTTATCTGACAGACAATTTAAGTAATTTGGTATATCAATATTAGCCAATCACAGCGCCCCTATGTCTGCGCACCGAGAAGCCTGCAATACCATAAGCATTAAGAAACAGATTTATTAACATAGCATTGTTCCGTACTTAGCTAAGTAACGTTCGTGAATACGGGACTTATTATTGCAGCATTGCTCCATACTCAGCTAAGTAAAGTTTGTGAATACGGGACTTATTATTACAGCATTGCTACATACTTAGCTAAGTAACGTTTGTGAATACGGGACTTATTATTACAGCATTGCTACTTACTTAGCTAAGTAACGTTTATGAATACGGGACTTATTATTACAGCATTGCTGCGTACTTAGCTAAGTAACGTTTGTGAATACTAGCCTTAGACCATTAGAACTAAAGTCACCTATCTCAAAATGTATGCATTAGTTTTGCCGTAGCCGAACGGTCAAAAGCATTTCAGATATGTTTTATTCATCATATTAGCCACATAGTAATTATACTGAATGTCCACTCCAAAGACAATCCAGCTCTCTTAGAATAGGGCAAAAAAAACGACACGAGTCGGTGCCGTTTTACTGTAATTGGTCGAGAGGATAACACGTGACTGAGGCATTGGTCTCTCCATCAATCATAAAAATCATAATTAAACGACATCCACTTTCGTGTCGTGTTTTTTTTTAATATTCTAAGGGTGCAGGCCGACTTAGTTAATTTCTTTCCTAAAAAAATATTTTTTTGAGTTAGGACACTTTAGGTCTCAGGGTGCGATAATTTACCTTCACAGTGACTACATTGCACGAAGAACTTTCGAGCCTCAATTCTTTGGCAATATCATAGCTACTCAGATTCCGAGTCCAGATAGTGTCGACTAACGGGAGATTATCTCTTGCCAGTCGATATAATTATGCCGGCCTATTCGTAACTCAATATACACAGGGTGATCTAAGAACGCGACTCATCGTAGAAATTAAGTTTAATGTATCTTGACTTATCATAAGTGCAACTATGTTCGCCTACGTCATGAATAAAGTTTGTTTTTTTTTTTATTTAATGAGGTGCACAATAGTTGATAATCAATACAATTAAGTAAAATGTGTCAAGATGGTATATTCAGGAAGGCAAAAAACGAAATGCAAGAACTTATATCTTGTTCGGAAATGTAGATTACACAGAATATAAAATTAAAAGGCTGGTAGATATTTTATGTGCTTACATTTAATTTTCCTGCCCTAAATATGTTACAAGAATAACGCCTCATAAATCTAGTGGCAGCATAATGGGCTATAGAAAGGAAGATTTAAGGTTCAATTTTCAAAATCAATAAACGATGCCAATATGCCACTATCCACGAATCGATCGCAAAAATCGATCAATTAGAATAAAGTTTGCTTACAAGGGCCTTATTCTTATTGGTTTATTCTCGAGATCGATCCAAGGATAGATATTTGGATAGATCATTGATTTGACTAAGTATTTGTTCTAAAATAGTATGCCCGGGATCGGTACCCTACAGTAATGATAGCAAATATACAGCCGGTTGTAAAAACTAAGCAAAAAATGATCTATTGACTTGAGTATTTACACATGTAAAATCCGAAGTCCTATTTTATTATATTCATTTAAATCTAACTCATTGACCCAAAAAATATCTATTATCATGATTCTTGATACTTTTTAGCTAGGTATATTCGGAGCATCGACAAATTGATATCATGCACATTAAAAAAATCCTGAGCAAAAGACCTATATTTACAGCCAGTGACGCATAGCTGGTACGCGGTTCCGGAGACTATACTGATTGAATGTTGCGCATCACAGTCGCCTCATCATGTTGCATAGTCAGTCAATAGGGTAGTTGTCTACTTTTTTTAAATACAATTATGAAAAATGTACGCTATCCAAAATATAATGGAAAAATAATTATCAAAATTGGCACAATAGTGAGTAAGTTATAAAGCTTTTAAATTTGGTGGAAGGGGTAGCTGTCAAATAACAGCAATACTAGGCTGTGACGTCACCAAGCGCCGTCGGCCATAACGCTGCCTGCGTCCGAAAGGCATAGCGCGATATCCCCGCCATGCCCCCACTTTTGCTCACAAGAATATTTCAAAATTGAATAACTGCTTTATTTTTCAATCGATTTTGATGCTGATTTCGCAGAAAAATTTCTTTTTCGTATTATTTTCTGTTACATCTAAAATAATGGACAAATCAAACTACCCTATTGTAGCATGACGTTTGAGACTCAATAAGTCTCCCTTCTTTTCGGAGGCCAAGACCCACTTTAGGTCCCTGCGCTCAGTAGCAGAGTTAGTTAGTCGAGTGGGGGTTATTGAGTGCTGTACTCACCGGAGCCGTGCGTCGCTGGCCATGGTTTCCTCACGAACATGTTTTCCACTATTCTGTCTATGTTGTCCTTCTCCGTTGAATTAGCTGCTCTGTTTCAACAAAAATTATACATAAACTAAAATTTAAATAGGGACTTATAACGAACGGACAGGGATGGGTAGTTGCCCTTGGATTTTTAACCCCCGACGGAAAAATAGGGGTGTTGTAAGTTTAGGGTGTGTATATGTCTGTCTGTGGCATCGTAGCTCTCAAACGAATGGACCTATTTTGACGAGTTTTTTTGTATGCGTATTTTTATAAAGTGTTAACTTATTGGGAATATAAATGACTCGCCCTCCTTGATCAATTGGTAGTTCCCCCATGTGTCAAAAGCGGGTCTGCATTTTTCGAAGTATCAAAATGTTTTTCGTCTGGAACATTATTTCCTTTTTAAAGGCCATCACCATATTTATTCTTTTGGTGTGTTTATGGGCTGTGGAGATCAGCTAATGCGAGCTATTTGCTCGTTGGCCGGCCTACAACATGAAGAAATTGATGCAAATGTGTACACATTTTGTTTATTTAATTTGTTGATTGGGTAGTTTCGAATCCCGGGCAACTTATTAACTGTCGAATAAAAAACACAAATATTTAATATGAATTTCAATGGAACATGCATTAACCAGTCAACGCCCGCTTATATATAGCTATAAGCTAATTTCCTTATATAAATGGACACCGGTGTCCACCGCGGGCGTCCAAGGATTAATGTTATATCCATGAATTATTTAAGTTGGGTCCAAATTTCAAGACATTCGGTTTTGTATAAATTATTTCGAAATAAAATATGCATTGTTAGGTATTTAAAATGATACCTAGATAAAACAATTTGAGTTTTTCGACTCCAAAAACATTTGAATGGAATAAAATTTCAACATATGCTCCATATAGATAAGCTCCTATCACATCATAGGACGGAAATCAACAAAGAACATTCAATTCCGTTGATGTAGCTTTTCAAATCTGAAAATACAAATATTGATTTTCTATGACCATACCCAAAACCTCTCAGTTTTAAAACCCAGTTACGCTGCCACTGGACTAAAACTCCTATACCGATAAAGAACTATAAACGACACAATGTTGTATAGATAAAATAAGAAAATGGCTTATTGATTGATATTTACATGACGTGTTTTCTTTTTCTAATCGGATTTGCCAAAATTCCAAAAACAACAACAATTAACAAATTCATAACATGAAATGAAGGGCACAGGCAAATAACATGGAATGTCCTAATTAATGAATTTTGAGAAAAAAGCAATTTGTAAATTTAAAAGCATATTATTTTTATGGACATTCCCAGTTCTTTTCGTTTTGGCCATAAACAAAACTGAATTTTTGGCGCCATCTGTTAACTTTTTTTAATTATAACTATTGGAATTCAAAATAGACAAAGATATGATTCTATAAAAAAATAAAAAATATTAAAAGTTGTGACATTCCCTCTTATTTGCCTGAGCCCTTCAAATGAACCGTGAGATGATGTTTTATGGTAAAAAAAGTTATAAACACTAACGACCTTATTGATAACACAGTTTATAAACCTATTTTAGTTATAATGGGAAGCTACATACATTCCCCTGAGTGCTATAGGCTACTTTTTATCCCAGGAAAATATTTTTATCCCGGCAATACTTTTTCACGCGGGCAGAGCCGCGACAGACGTCTAGTAATTTATAAAAATAAAGAACTATTGAAGATAATAATATTCAATACAAGCAAATCTGTAACTAAGGGAACATAACTTCCTAATTTTGCTTCAATAACATCAAAATAACTAGCTCCCATATAAAAATACATATTATGGCCACGCTGGGTGTAAATAACATTCAGCCGGAACCCATATTTTATCATTTTTGTCATATTAAAAGAATATATACATAAATTGTTGTTCTAAAAAGTTTCTTTTTTTATCCACCTGTGGCTACTGTGTCGATTTTGTGCTGCCCCCTATAGTTCGTGCACGCTCCCTATTGCATAGAAATTGTAGTAATATAGTGCATATATGTATATATGTATTTATATGTATGTATTTTTCCGAATCTTCATATAATGTTAAAACTTGGACCTGCAAATGTTATTATGTACTAGATGTTGCCCGCGGCTCCGCCCGCGTGAATGAGTTTTCCTGGGATAAAAGTACCGTTTTATATTTCCCGGGATAAAAAGTAGCCTAAGTTACTCCTTATTACATCAGCTACCTGCCAATAAAAGTCCCGTCAAAATCGGTCCAGCCATTTCAGAGATTAGCCGGAACAAACAGACAGAAAGACCGACAAAAATTGTAAAAAATGATATTTTGGTGTATGTACCGTACATATATTCATATACATGTAGTAAAAAACGGTTATTTCAATATTACAAACAGACACTCCAATTTTATTTATATGTATAGATGTATGGATGTCAACTATAGAAATATCTGTATCGCAAACTTATAATATTGTTACTTCTCTTTGTAATACTGTACATCCACTTTCACTTGGTTCCAATAACTTATCAGTGGTTAACGACGTTTGGTTCCACAGCTATTTATGTCTATTACTTTAAACCTGTATTGCTCATTTCTCTGTGTAACGGTTTGTTGACTCAAATAAATAAAAAAAAAGTAATGTGTAATTGAAATGAAATCATTTATTCGAATCCATAAAACGTTACACATTACTTAGATTCAGTAAATTTTTACTCTACCACCAGTTCGGAAAGCAGTTTCCACCAGAGAAGAACGGGCAAGAAACTCTAGGGTTGCTCTTTTCAAAATCAGTTCAGTTCAGTTCACTTTGTTTAAGTTCAACCGTAGTTGTAACTCACTGTAGTTGACTAACCTGTCTGGCGCCTGCGGCCTGACGATGGGTATGGCGGCGGTGGGGCGGCGCTGCGGACGAGGCAGCTGGTCCTGCTGCTCGCAGCTGTAGTACGTCACGCCGCCCGCCTGCTGCGGGACCTGAGGACCCACCATACATACATACATACATACATACATACATACATACATACGTACATACATACGTACATACATACATACGTACATACATACATATGTACATACATACATACGTACATACATACATACAACTCCATTCGACCGCGCAAAATGAAGACGTTCGCGCTCAGTTTTGATCGATCCAGAGGACGATATAACTCTGGCAATAAAACGTAAGAACGAGTTCTTAAAACTCACACACTGTACAAGACCGAATTTCCGTCCTCGCCGCGTCCCCCGTCTCCGCCCAAACACCCTAACAGTACCGGCCCGCGTGCCGACGAAAGCAATGTATAGGATTAGGTTAAACACCAATCGTCCCCAATCTGTCCCCTGTACATACGTACATACATACATACATACAAACGTGAACATGATCAGCGCAATACACATCACATGCAGGATTTTGTAATTTAAAGCTAGAGGGATGTTGCCACTGTTATTAGGCTACGGCTGTTTTACCATAAGAGGAGCAACCTTTTTATCTCTTTATCCATTCGTAAAGGAAAAATCAATTCTGGCAAGTTTACAAGTGTTTTTAAACTAAATAATTTAAAATATAATAATATAATTTTTAATAATATTTTTTTTATGTTCCAGAGATAATTAGAACAGAAAATAAAATTTATGTATTTAAAAACAAATAAAAAAAATATTTACTTCAACAAACTTACTACAGCTTATATGAATATATAAACGGATAAAGTTAGGTAATGATACAATTTTTAGTTATTTTCAATTAATTCTATTAACAATAATGAATTTATAGTTTTATACAAGTATATTTAATTTTACATACATATACATACATATACATATACACTCACGCCTTTAATCCCCGAAGGGGTAGGCAGAGGCGCAACTAGTGCACCCACTTTTCGCCGTTATTCCGTCCCATGATGTGATAGGGGGCGAGCCTATCGCCATATCGGGCACAAATTCCAGACTCCGGGCTGACACTGAATTTTTTAAAAAACCCAATATCACTGCCCGACCCGGGAATCGAACCCAAGACCTCAGCATTGCAGTCATACCGTAATACAACTACGCCACCGAGGCAGTCATTTAATTTTAAATTTTCTTATTAATAGCAATAGATTTATATTTTTTTTATACTTAGTTATTAGAATAGCCGACACCCTGACAGGGTATTTAGGGCTTTATTGTAAATAAATAAATAAAACATTGAGAACCTATAATCATAATTTTTTAAAAGGAAAAAATATTTATGCAGGTTCGTAGCTAGACTTAAATTTAAGGTTGTGCAGCTGTGGTCACAGGTAGGGTGACAAATGTTACTTGATCCCTCCTGTTCATGTTCTGGTTAATCGGTTTGTGGCTTTCTTGACTTGTGAACATGTGTGAGTCAGGTCAATACTTATGTAATTGAGTGATATACAGATTGTATCAAAATTCAGTTAAATTCGTCAATGTATATTTCTTTTCCCTCATAATCTGTTTTACAGTCCTTTGCTTATTAAGATAGGGCATTGGTATATTAAGGTAGGGCATTGCCCCACAATGCCCCCCTTCGCTACGGCCCTGAGAGTATGTAGACGATATAAAATCATGTCAAGAACATAACTAGTAATTTAAAATCTCCAAGGGAGTTTTGGCGGGAACTTGGAAGTGTCATGAGGTGCTCTTGTTTTAATTCATTATTTTGGTGATATTTAGTGTTATATTGCATTATTATCCAATATAGTTCTATTAAAGAGCTCAAATGAAGTGAATTGAAATAATTGTGCTAATCAAGTGTTTTTTCTGTTGCCGCCAAAACTCCTCGATAAAGTCTTGGTAAGGCAGCCACTGCTTTACTTCGACATACTACAGATAATAAAATATACAAACCAAACTTGACATTGGCAAAATGTGAACACAAATGCCGTTATAAAAAAAAAAAAAAAAAAATATCCAAGTAAAAATGTTATGCCCCCTCTCAATCACCCCGTTTTTTTTTTTGTTTTTTTTTTTATAGCATAGAATGACAAGACGAGCATGCCGTTCGCCTGATGGTAAGCGATACGACCACCCATAAACAGTTGCCATCATCCAGCACCTTGAGTTACAAAGTACTGTGTGGCATTCCACTGCGCTCTTCATCCTGAGACATAAGATGTTAAGTCTCATTATGTCCAGTAGTATGTATATCGGTACTCACGAAGTTATGGTGCGGGTAGATCTGGTGCTGGTAGGGCGCGGGCGGCGGCTGCGCGTACATCGGCGCTGCTCCGAACACCGCGCCGCTGCCACTTGGCGGGACCCCAGGCTGGTGGTCACAACATTTTAATCCTATTATAATATTATAAACGCGAAAGTTTGTAAGTATGGATGTCTGGATGTATGAATGTTTGTTACTCTTTCACGCAAAAACTACTGAACGGATTTCGATGAAATTTGGCACACGGGTAGATTATGTTCTGGATAAACACATAGGCTACTTTTTATCCCGGGAAAACTCATTCACGTGGGCGGAGCCGCGACCAAAAGCTAGTATTTAAATAATTTAAAGAAAAGTGCATTATTTTATAACTCATGCAACTGTCCCTTCTCTAAAGATCTGAAGGGCCAATGTTTTAGCCTTTAGATACTTATTTATTGTACTTTATTTCTAGTGGATATACTGTATTTTTCTAATGTACAGTCAGCCACATAAGTAACTGAACAAATTCAAAATTTCAAATCGAGTTTAAACTTTGGCGTCAGTATCAACAATTGTTTTTTCTTCACTAAAATAAACTTCACAGGGTTAACTTTATTTAAGATAAAGAAAAAATAGTATTTCGACTGGAGTGAACGTGCAGAAGCGTTTTGAAACTTTTAATTTGTTCAGCCACTTTTGTGGCTGACTGTACGTGTACAATAAGGTACGATAAATAAAAAAAAATACTTAACTATGAAAACGTCATATTCCTAATCTGTCTTTTGACTTACAACAATCCATATAAGATGGTAAAAACTGACAAGTATATTTAAAATGTAAATATATAAATTACCTGCATGTATTGTGTGGGCATCATGGCGGGTGGTGCGTATCCCTGCGATGGCTGGAGTTGACCTGCGAGTGCCCCACATACTTATAAACATCAAGGACTATTTTATAAATATAACGCGGTTAATGGTTTAAAAATAACCATTTAACAACGTTTATTGTACTCGTACCAAAAGTGTAGTCCAAATGTAAATATACTTGCAACTTGCAATCAGCCCTGTATTATATACTGCGCACTGCTGAGCACGGGCCTCCTCTACTACTGAGAGGGGTTAGGCCTTAGTCCACAGCGCTGGCCTAGTGCGGGTTGGCAGACTTCTCATACCCTCGAGATTCTTGTGGATAATTCTCAGACATGTAGGTTTCCTCACGATGCTTTCCTTCACCGTTAAAGCGAACGATAATTGATAAACAATACATACGGTTTTGAACCTCCGGACATTGTCTCGGCAGACCGTTCCATTCCCAACTAGGCTATCGTCCACCACCATATCGTAAATATACATCTTTCATTAAATTTGTTTTGTTAATACCTCTGTTCAGAAACACCCATATGTGTTAATTCATTTTGGAATACATTAAAGTTTGTGATTTTTGCCTACGTATACAGGTATGTAGGTATGATATTAAATAATTTTACACATTAATTCATTCCTATTTCAGACTTTTCGGCTACATGCTACTGTACACGTAAGAAAAAATGACCCTAGAAGACGGCGCCGTGACGGTCCAAAGTGACAGAAAATGTGACGATTTTTGTGTGACGATTTTTTTAACACACATTTCTCCCGTACGTCGATAAAGAAGTTTCACTTCAAAGATTACAGAGTTGCTGTTGGGAATTCCGGTACAACATACAGTCCTGTTTTACTCTATTACACTCACCGATGGCGTGTTGTTGTGGTATGTTGTGCATGGAGTGGTGTTGGTGTTGGACTAGCTGTTGCTGTTCCAACATGCCTAGCCGCACTTGCTGTGAGACAGAAATACATTGGATTAATTTCTTTACTTGACTGACTCGGTGGCGTAGTTGTATTACGGTACGACTGCAAGGCTGAGGTCTCGGGTTCGATTCCCGGGTCGGGCAAAGTGATATTGGATTTTTCTATTCAGTATCAGCCTGGAGTCTGGAATTTGTGCCCGATATGGCGATAGGCTCGCCCCCTATCACATCATGGGACGGAATACGCACGGCAAAAAGTGGGTGCACTAGTTGCGCCTCTGCCTACACCTTCGGGGATAAAAGGCGCACGCGCGCGGGTGTGTGTGTAGCTTACATTGCGGATTCAGGACTCGATAATGAGAACTTAGAGAATAGCATAGCAGGTTAGAAAACGGAAAGTACTAGTATATTTTTTTCATTTAGTGATGGTAGGTAGTCTTTAATGCCTGTCTGCCCTGGTAATTTATTTATGAACAACCAGTAGTAGTTACACTGTTTGCTTATAATATTTACATAACCATAAAAACGAACAAAAACTGAGTGCACTACTTTTTAAGGTTGTTACAGCATGCGCCAAAAATAGGTAGCAGTAACAACTGTTAAAACAGTGCTATTAGACAAATATATGTAGCTACTATAATAAATTATAAATAAAATTAAATAACATTAAATCCATGACTCTATATAAACACTAAAGGAATATAAAAGTGAAAATAAAAATAAAATAAAAAGGAAAATAAAAATAAAATACAAATAGATTACCATGAGACTAGCTAGAGGCAAAATTTTGTTGTGTCAGATGTTGTCGTGTAAGTCTTTTAAACTGTTTTAGGGACAAAAGAAATATGAAATGAAATGAAATGAAATGAAATGAAATGAAATTTTATTTGCATGATTATGGTTGTATATACAGATAGCATAATATAATTACAGAATTCAATAATCAGTGTCTCACAATCTGTCATTTTTGACGTGCAAATATTTATGATAGTTTTTATAGTTATTATTATTTATTATGATAGTAATAATTTCAAGGAGAGAAAAGAAAAGGATGGTTATATCAATAGTGATTTTAGATTTATCTTAGTAGTATTTAAGTATCTATAGGTAATAATCCAAATGTTAGTCATTAGTATACATTATAATTAAAATTTACAATATTAGGTATGTCATTTCTATTATTTATTAATATTTATGTCATTTAAAAAGTCATTTATATTGTAATATAGTTTGTTTATAAGCAGTTGAGTTAATTTATTTTTAAATTCATTTAATGTACATTGTTTTGTTATGTCCACTTCACCACCAATTAAATTATATAGGTTGGACATTCTAATAATAATAATCGATATATATGGGAGGCCCATTGCTGGTTCAATATTTTTTTATTTTTTTTTACTTTATAATATGATATGTGTCTTTGTTTTCCGTGTACAATATTGTACCAACAATAAACTTTTTTCTTTCTTTATATAACAGTAAGTCAAATTATACGTCACCTGTTGCTGGGTGATGGGTGGTTGTGTGATGGGCGGCGCGTGCGGCTGCGGGTGAGACAGCGGCGCGTGCGGGGGGGACGCCGCGCGGTGCACCTGCACACAGAGAGGGGGGGGGGGGGTTACACACACACACTTCACACGCTCACCATTACAAGGTCCTATGTGATTTTAATTTCAACGCGTTTTTTTTACGAATTTTGACCGTGAAAAAATCCGTAAAATAATTTTATTTCAATGTCTAACGTTCGCGTAAACATGAGAAATCATTATAATTTTAATTGTGTTTGTAAATGAGGTATAAAATTTTCGTGTTGGTACAGTTTTGAAAACATTATGTTCATGGGTTCCCCTTTATTTGTCTTCCGGGATTATTGGATGTTTTTACTGAAAAAGTCATAGAATCTTTTAATATATTATACAACTCAATTTGTGCAAAAAATATAACACAGAACTTTGTTATAGGGACTTATTTCTTTAAATTACTTAGATCCAATATCTCTCGAACATTCTGTAGTTAATGCATATTTTTATACACATTGAATTCATAATATAAAAAAGAAACCAAAAATAAGATTTTTTAATTAAGTACGACTAAATATTTTAGTTTCAGTCATAAACGTTTTAAAATTATAATACTTCAAATATAAACCGCAGAAATAAACCAAAAGAAAATTTTTACAACTCATTTTTTTTTTAAGTGTTCAAAAACAATCTATTACATTGCCATACATGTAAAAGCATGTCAACTTATATAACAACCGTGCATGTCTATTCAGCGTTTTAAATCGCGTGTAAAAACAATTTTATTTCCCTTATGCACGAAATCCGACTTATATCAGCTGTATACGAATGATCGATTACGCGTAATTACAATCGATTACAATGTTACACGCTTTTGCCTTGACGATTACTCGTGCTAATCGTAGCACTAGGCATGGCCCGCGTCTCCGTCCGAATACAAAGTACAGAAATCACACACACCTTTTTGAGATGAAATTTTTGCCTATATACAGCGTGATTACAATAAACAATTCCGATTGTTACAGATCGATAGAAAAAATAGGCCAATCAAAATGAAGTTTATTGGACATGCTTACTGTACCACTTTTTTTTCGCGGGAAAAAACGCGTTATCGCTACCACCACTGGGGGGTGAGCATATACCTGGAACGGTTGTCTGCACCTAGCTCTATAATTTAACCTTAGAATTACTTATTGCATTTAGTTTTATTTAATTACATTATACTTCGTCTTTGTTATTTTTAAAGTAGCTTACATATTTAGTTATAATACTGTTAGTGTAAGTGAATATTTAATTATAAATAAATAAATAAAATTCGAACGAGCATTGGACCGAGTCCCTAATCCTATATACATCCTACACCGGCATACCAACCAAATCCCGCGGTGGCTTTTTTTGGAGCATACGGGACGGCCCCGAGGTATCTTGTTGCACTAAGATAACTGCGCGGGACCGACCCTGCGCGATGCCGCATTGCGGCTCCTCTCTACCAGGGACTAAGAAGCCCCCGAACTCGCTAAGGACGCTTTTGGCGTCTTCGACAGCGGGAGACCGACCACCCGCATTGTCATCCACCTCGGAGTCGCTTAATTGCTTACTGTACCCTAGCACAAGTTAAGCATTCATCATCATCATCATCAGCAGCCACATGACGTCCACTGCTGAACATAACCCTCGCCCAAAGTTAAGTATTATCGTGTAGTATTGGTATCGACTAACTAAACACATTTGATATTCGTTAGACGATACCATTCATCAAAAAAGAGATACGTGCTGCCATTTCCCATACATTTTGACACATGTTTGTCGACTAATCGAAGTTTACACGCAATATTCACGCTGTCGTACCTTAGTTCCAAATACGCTCACCGGGGCGCTATTAAAATTTCTATACAAAAAATAATAGATATTATATTCAAGACATACCTGGTGCATGAGGTGTGGTGGGTGGGCGGCGGGACTGCCCTGGTGGGGCGGCGCCGCGCCGGTGTATTCACCGGGACCTGCTTGGTAAAAATCCGTACTTTATTCTGTGCCGAATTTGCTATAAAGGTACTTATGATAAAATCATGAGTCAAAAATACAATATTTTTTTACACTGGCTCGACAAAGTGACCCCCTGTGCACTTGATGTGAGTGAAGAGAATCCAGATAGAGTGCCGACTGACGAGAGATGATTATCCGTCAGTCGCCACAATTATGCCGGCCTGTGTGAACCGGATATACACAGGGTGATCCCGGACCGCGGCACTTAGATGGGCCACTATTGCGGGTTTTAACAACTTATGTACGGTGGTCGCTAACCGGGTCTCCATTTGACCGCGCGAAATGGAGACGTCCTCATTCAGTCCTGACCGACCCAGATGATGCCATCACTCTGGCCATCCAAACAAAGCACGAGTTATTGAAACTCTCACACTCCTCAAGACCGCTGTACCGTCCTCGCCGTCGAGGATCTCGCCGCGTCCCCCGGTGTCCCGACCCAGTTAGCAGTTCCGGCCCGCGTTCCGATGAAAACAATGGATAGATTGGGGTATTACACCGCTAAAGTCCCCTAATCGCTGATGTCTCAATCATCTTCCAACGACCGCCCTGAGCCGAGGCTCGTACCCCACTTAGGGGGTGCCCTCAGCGCGGTCGTTTAAATGTAAAGGGTTGGAGCGCCTAAAGCGTTCGCCCGAAAGTCCGGTGTGATCAGAAAAGCAGACTTGCGTCAGCCTACTGACTGTAAAGCCACGCCAAAAAAAAAGGTATCCGGGCGGATACAAAATATGTGCAATGCAATGCAATCAGCCCTGTATTATATATTGCCCACTGCTGAGCACGGGCCTCCTCTATTACTGAGAGGGGTTAAACCTTTGTCCACCACGCTGGCCTAGTGTGGGTTGGCAGTCTTCACATACCTTCGAAATTCCTATAGGGAACTTCTCGGATATGCAGGTTTCCTCACGATATTTTCCTTCACCGTTAAAGCGAGCGATAATTCACAAAGATTACTCACATAACTTTTTAGAAAAGTCAGAGGTTTGTGCCTTGGGTTTTGAACCTCCGGACATTGTCTCGGCAGACCGTTACATTCCCAACTAGGCTATCGTCCATAAAATATGTACTTCCGGGAAATAAGGTTTATAGCTAGGTCAACATTTTCTGCCAGTCAGGGCACACAGTGGAGTGCATTCACTCCCTTAGTAGCTATATACACATGGGAAAAAGGGCCTTGTAATCTTTTCCCACTCTATTCAGCTCTTATCGTGGGAGATTTCCTTCTCTTCCTGTCTCCAACTTCCTCTCAGGGCTTGCTTGTATCTCATGAGTAAGACAAACCACTGATAACTTTAGCGTTTCCCAGAAAAATCTTATAGATAAAGTTAGGTGTAAATCTAAATCATACCATTGTGATATCTATGCTGTTGCTGTTGTTGCTGTTGCGGTGCCTGTGCGGGTTGCGGTTGCTGTTGCTGTGTCGGCGGTTGCGGTTGCGGTTGCGGCGTGTACGAGTCGCCGAGCGGTCTCTGTCGCATACTGCTGTACCGTTTGCTGCCACCGCGCGATTCCGCGCCTGATGAGAAATGGTCAATTAGTTTTGATTTTGCCACTTCTAATTTCTACAAAACACATTCTTTTTTGTTCAATAATTTACAGTACAATTTACAAATGGGTTTAATTTCACCGGTACCAGTAAACCTAAAAGGGTTTGTCTTGGCACCTAATATTCGAAGCTACATCAACGATTTTTTTTTTTAGTTATCTTGTAAACAAGTGTTCGAAAAAGACAAAGTACTTTTTTTTTTTTTTTATTGCATTGAATGGCGAGACGAGCATGCCGTTCGCCTGATGGTAAGCGATACGACCATCCATAAACAGTAGCAACACCATCCAGCACCTTGAGTTACAAAGTACTGAGTGGCATTCCACTGCGCTCGTCATCTTGAGACATAAGATGTTAAGTCTCGTTATGTCCAGTAGTTATACTGGCTACAATGTCCTTCAAACCGAAACACAACAGTGCATGCACACTGTTGCTTGGCGGTAGAAATAGACATTGCGGTGGTACCCACCCAGACGGCCTCTCACATAATGAGAGACCTACCACCAGTAACTTATCACCTTTCGTACTGACTAGCTACCGGCTCTCAAGTATTCGATAGACGCGCTTTGTGCGTGGACCGAGCGAGTGAAGCCAGATTATACTAAATAGGATATTTTTATATGTACAGTCAGCAGCATAAGTATCTGTACAAAATCAAAATTTCAAATCGCCAATATACGAGTTAAATTAAACTGTAACATTTTTTTCTTCGTTTGAAGTAAATTAAAGCACTTTTATTTTATTTTTGTGAAGAGAAAACAAATATTAGTAAGAACACAAAAGTAGGTAAGCAATTTGAAATTTTGAATTTGTTCAGCTACTTATGCTGCTGACAGTACAGTCAGCAGCATAAGTAGGTGAACAAATTTCAAATTGCCTACATACTTTTGTGTTCTTACTAATCTTTCTTTTTCTCTTCACAAAAATAAAATACAAGGTATTAACCTTACTTCAAACAAAGAAAAAAAAACAGTTTAACTTAACGCGTATATAGGCGATTTGAAATTTTGATTTTGTACAGATACTAATGCTGCTGACTGTACTTATGCGTTTTTGTTAGTAAGGTATAAAGGCAACTTGAATATAATATCAGAGATAGTTCAGTGAGTCGCCAATGAGTTGTATACAAAGATGAGATAATTACCAGCGTTTTGTTGTTGGTGCTGTTGGTTGTTAGGCTTTTGTTGTGCATTCTGTTGTTGCGGCGGCGTCTTGTTCGGCGCGGGGGACGGCTGTTGCTGCGTCTGCGCATACAAACATGATATTCATGCAAGTGTGAAGAAGCAATTATGCAGGCCGGCATAACTGTGCCGACCGACCAGGGATGTCTATCTCTTGCCGGTCGACATTGTTTTGGGCTTCACTTCATTTACCATCAGGTGCAGTGAAGTCACTGTGTCGAGCCATCGATAAAAAAAAACGTATGAAATTCATGCGTTATAAGTATGTAATGCCTTTTCTTTACGTAGTGCTATAACATTCAATAGTCTATCATTAAAATTGGATATTAACTTATTTTGTACCAGTACAACCAATATTAAGAAAAAACTTGCATGCTCACGCCTTTTATTCCCGAAGGGGTAGGCAGAGGCGCAACTAGTGCACCCACTTTTCGCCAAGCGTATTCCGTCCCATGATGTGATAGGGGGCGAGCCTATCGCCATACCGGGCACAAATTCCAGACTCCGGGCTGATACTGAATAGAAAAATCCAATATCACTTTGCCCGACCTGGGGATCGAACCCGAGACCTCAGCCTTGCAGTCGTACCGTAATACAACTACGCCACCGAGGCAGTGAAAAAACTTAACCTAGAATATTTTGATGATGACGACCATTAAAGAATTTTTTTTTGTAACACTATAAATAATGTAATTATATAAAGACTATGTCACTCATTAATTTACTTATAGTTCATTTGCTGAATTCATTAAGTTAATTCTATCTTGTTTCTTTTCTCTTAAATTTTCTATTTTGAAATTTTCATTTTAAGGTATATTTGCTTGATTTTGACTGAACAAATATTGTCATTTAGTTATTACTCTTCATTAATATGTGAAAGCTTGTAATTAGCAACTCTTTCTAACGTACTGTAGATAATTCATATATTGTTATTTGTCTGTAAGCTTTTCTTAAAAATTAAATAAATAAATAAAAATATTTTTTTACACTTTAAAGAGAAATACCCTGCTGAAATTTTGACACTGTGCAGTATATTTACCTGCATGGGTTTCCTCCTGGCCTGGTCGGTGGGCACGGGCCGCTGCTGCGCCACCGTCGCGTTCACCTTGCGCTGGGGCTGACCTTGACTGGAAAATGGACACATGAGGGACGGACGGACACACACACAGGGCACCTTATTAATAGATGCAACTCAAATTCGTTCTGAAGTACGATATCAGCTGAGACGCTGTCAAATGAAGGTCAGCATTTTAAGATAGTCGCTATTTAATAAACCCACATGAACAGCAGCTCAAGTGATATCTTAAGTTACAATCTTTGATGGATTTTGACAGCTAACTTTTATTCGTGTAACAGCGCTTACTCAGCTGAGGACAAGCTCTTAAATGTCAGCTTAAGCTTGGTTCATTAAATAGTTCAATACATTAAATGTCTACTTGAGATATTACTCAAGTGTGAGATTGATTTTTTAATTAAACACACACAGAGAGCGCAACTCTGCTACTAAGTAATTGATTTCTTTCGTCGTAGAAATAGGAACTTAAACACAATCATATAAACTACTAGCTTTTGCCCGCGGCTCCGCCCGCGTGAATGAGTTTTCCCGGTATAAAAGTCCCGCTTAAAATGTAGCTTATATGACACGTTCGTAGATTTACCATAGCAGCGCCATCTATTGATTACTTACTCAACCCAGTCGAAAGGTATCGACATCTGTTAGAATCATTTGGAGTTAAGATAATTGTGACTGTCAAATAATAACAGACAAATAATTAGCAATAAATTAAAATTGCGAGTATAATTTGAGATTTAAACTATCCTATCTCTCAAGTTGGATCGAACTGCACATGGTGTGCGAATTTTATTATAATCGGTTAAGTGGTTTAGGAGTCCATTGAGGACAAACATTGTGACACGAGATTTATATATATTAAGATAATTTGCATAGTTATCCATATTAAAAAAACAGCTGAATTTTCATTATCACTCTTGATTGTTGGCATAAGTTATTAAAACATATCTTCTAAACAAAGCAATTTGTTTTTAACCATCTTCAGTATTATGTACGCGCGTCAATGGTCTGTATCATGGTGAGTGCTCTGAAGAATTGTTTGACCTTATCCCCTCCTCTCCTTTCCTAAACAGGACCACGCGTACTGGCTTGCGGAACCACAGCTTAGTGGTCTCTTCCATCCCGGCTCGAACCAAAAGGTTCGGTAATTCATATTTCTGCCGCACCATTAAGCTGTGGAACAGTTTGCCCGCGTACGTGTTCCCTCCTCCCTACAACCTAGGGTCCTTCAAGCGGAGCGTGAAGAAGCAATTATGCAGGCCGGCATAACCGTGCCGACCGACCAGGGATGTTTATCTCTTGCCGGTCGACATTGTTTTGGGCTTCACTTCATTTACCATCAGGTGCAGTGAAGCCACTTTGTCGAGCATCGATAAAATAAAAACTAAATAAAATAACACCATGAAGCTTTCGTAGCTTGGCGCCACAAAACCTCACCTGTTATTAACATTGGTGGTGATGGTGAGATTCTCCAAGGCGGGCAGTTTGTTGTCACTCCTGTTGACCTTGGGCGCGGGCTTCGGTTTGGGTCGCGCGCGGGCCTTGATGGACGCGTTCCGTCGCAGGCCCAACCCCACGCCCTCCGCGCCCCCCTCGCCCCCAACGCCCCCCGCGCCCATCGCCCCCCCACCCGGCACCGCGCCGGCTTCCGAAGACTCGTTCGACGCCGGCTGGGATTTGGAACGGGGCCGGGTCATGCGCGGCTTTCTGGTACTGTTGACAAAATAAAAAAATAAAATTTTGTTTTATTAACACGTAGCGTGTCATGTAACAGTTGTTTGTGGGCGTGTTGCGCGTGCGCAGCACACTAATGGAGTGCACCTATCTAAGACTGAAGACACACTCACTGCACCTGGTTGTGAAGTGACAATATTTCCAAATCCTCCCCATCTTTCTATTTGATTAATTTCGTTGCGGGTTAAAGACAGATTAGTGTTTCCAGAGAGTCGTCAAGCTTCACCGCTCTGTGTCAAAATGCGTACCACTGCTGATCCTGGCTTACAGGAGTTGCAGTGGTGGGTGTGAGGAAGGGATAGTCTCTATACTTTATGGTAGGCGGAGAAACAATGTGGACTTACGAGAGAAGATTATCGCCAGTCGACACAATTTTACTGGTGGTAGGTCTCTCATATGTAAGAGTCTGTCTGGGTGGGTACCACCGCAATGTCTATTTCTACCGCCATGCAGCAGTGTGCATGCACTGTTGTGTTTCGGTTTGAAGGACATTGTAGCCAGTGTAACTGGACATAATGAGACTTAACATCTTATGTCTCAGGATTACGAGCGCAGTGTAATGCCACACAGTACTTTGTAACTCAAGGTGCTGGATGGTGTTGCTACTGTATATGGGTGGTCGTATCGCTTACCATTAGACGAACGGCATGATAGTCTCGTCATTCAATGAAATAAAAACATTATGCCAGCTCAATTCAATTCACCATCACATCACACTAACCCTTGCTTGTTGGCAGCGTCCAACTCGGGGAAGTCCTCAGGGTTGGGCGGCTTGCGAGGCTGGTTCGCGTTCTGTCGACGGTAAGCCTCCTCATCCTCCCAAGTGCGGGTGTACTTGTTGGGGCCGCGACTGTCATAAAAAACAAAAGAAACATTGGTTTAAGAAGTACAAAAAAAAAACAAATTCAAAATACATAAAAAAAATGGAATCTGAACTCAAAATTTACTCTCATGTATTCTGAAGCCTCATTTAGACGGATCAACTATTGCTAGCAAAAATCGTACGCAATTATTGCTTATAGAGTTACCCCATCTGATCATGCGCATGTGCAATTCAAGCCCGCGTTGACGTATACGAGCCTAATGACAGATATTCAAAAAACTCGCTAGCAATAATTTTATGGAAATTATTGCTAGCAATAATTGATACCTCTAAATGAGTCTTGATATACGCAGATGTCTCCACGATCGACATTAAAAGTTGCTTTAGGATAAATTCAAAACATATGGCATGCATTATGTTGCTAAAACATATAAAATGCTACATAAGATCAGACCATTTCAATCATATAATCTATAATTATAATTTTATAAGCATCCTTATCAACCAAAACTAAGCTGATCTAAAAAATATTGTCCAATAAGAACACAGAAAAAACAGGTATGGTGTGTTATGTCAAACTTAGCTCCACTTTGAAATCCTATTTGTTAATATTTTATACTTAGCTCAGATAAGCTTTGCTGATAAGCATCTTTAGAACTGACAGAAATATCACTGATCCTATATAGCTGCTAGAAACGAAAAAAGCGCAAGTCCTGAAAAAAAATCTGTGTGTTTAGAATGTGGCAAAAAGAACACGACACGACTCCGTTTCGTTTTATTGTGATTTGTTGAGAGACTAACACGTACCTGACGTATTGGTCTCTTGATCAATCACAAACTTCGCAATTAAACGAAATCGACTTACGACTTGCGTTTTTTGGACATTCAAAGCACACAGAATCATTTAATATACGCATGCAAATACATTGACAACACTAACCGCCAATTTCGATTCCTCCATTTAGATTTGCGAATTAACAAAGTCCATTTATTTACTATGATTTTGAAACACATTTACAAATAAATTACACAGTTAAACACTCAAAATAAATTAAATAGGGTTTACTGATTTTTTTAGTTCACAAAAGCGACGTATAAGACATGTATTCTAAGCAATCCTTTGTTCACAAAAGCGATGACCAAAGTAATGTTTTATAGTTTATTTTTTTTTATAATGGCATTTGTGTTCACATTTTGCCAATGTCAAGTTTGGTTTGTATATTTTATTATCTGTAGTATGTCGAAGTAAAGCAGTGGCTACCTTACCAAGACTTTATGGAGGAGTTTTGGCGGCAACAGAAAAAACACTTGATTAGCACAATTATTTCAATTCACTTCATTTGAGCCCTTTAATAGAACTACATTGCATAATATACCACCATAATTATGCAATATAACACTAAATATCACCAAAATAATGAATTAAAACAAGAGCACCTCATGACACTTCCAAGTTCCCGCCAAAACTCCTTTATCGATATTATTCTAGAATATTATTTATCACAATTAATTAAACTGGCCTGTTTTATTGGAAGCACATTTGTTGATTCCTATTAATTCCACCACTATGGTTTTATTCCAGTTGTATGATTACTATTCAGTCAGATGCAATTACAAAAATTGCTGAATCAATCAGAATTTCAATTCGCCCATATCATTTTGAGTCCTTACCGACAATTTTTTTATACATTTTTTTTAACCTACTAAGCCTTGCCTCAAAATTCAAATTGCTTATAGAAATATTTATTTTTGTCTAAAAAAGAAATCAAACTGTATACATTTTTTTGAACTTTTGATTATGTTCAGCTATTTTTGCAGCTGATTGTACAAAACACCCTGCCAGTACACGAGTGTTATACTGACCCATATCTCCTGTTGCGGCGCGCGTGGGGAGGCGCATCCTCATTCCTGATGTCGTATCCGTAGATGGCGACCAACTCCTCGCGACTCTTCGGCACCTGAGCACAAATATCGGACTTCAAAATTATTTACATGATCAAATTCCTGATTAAGAACCTTTTATTTGATTGTATCTTTGTGAATTATCGCTCGCTTTAACGGTGAAGGAAAACATCGTGAGGAAAAGCATACCTGAGAAGTTCTCTGAATTTCGAAGGTATGTGAAGTCTCCCAACCAGCACTAGGCCAGCGTGGTGGACTACGTCCTAAACCCTCTCAGTAGTAGAGAAGGCCCGTGTTCAGCAGTGGGCAGTATACAGTACAGAGCTGGTATGGTATGGTATTTGATGGTAAGTGGTGTAGGGCCATAGATACTGTCGATTGACGAGAAATGATCACCCCTCGCTATCCGACACAATAGGGTAATTTCCTATGTTTGATTTTGTAAACTATTTTATATGTTTTGTATGTGTTATATGTTGATAAATGTATTTAAAAAAAAAAAATGAACTACCCTATTATGCCAGCATATTCAAAAATTGATATACACAGGCTGATCCCGGAACGCGGTACACCTATGTGGGTTACTATGGCCGGTTTAAACACCTTGTATACGGTGGTCGCTATCCGGAACAAATGTCCTACCACAAGACAATACTATTATGCATTGTGACCTAAAAAAGAACTCTGAAAAAGGCACGCCGTTGTTTTCTCGCTCATTCCTCCAGTCTTTGAAATGAAATGAAACAATTTATTCGAACCCATAAAATGTTGTACATTATTTAGATTCCGTCAATATTAACTCTACCACCAGTTCGGAAAGCAGTTCTCACTAGAGAAGAACGGGCAAGAAACTCTAGTGTTGCTCTTTTCAAAATCAGTTCAAGGTATAAAATACAATGCATTATGTAGAGAAAAAAAAATACAATTCAGCATTTGTATACTTTTGTTTAGAGCAGTTCATTTATATACTCGCAAAATAGGTAATAAATTTTAAATTCCAACACGAGTGCATAACTATCTCAGGAATCATGTAATAATTTGATCTAAAATTATTCAAGATGTCGTTATTAATCTAAGTTCAAGATATACCCCTAATACTTGATATAGTAAGCGAAAAAGGCAGACCAGTCCACACAAGCAGCACCCGTTCTCGAGTATGACGCATGTGCCAGCCATCTTTGCCAGCTTACTTGCTCATTCTTAAAGTTAAAGTACGTACCTGCTCGTTCTCTATGTACTTGTCGTGCGACCACTTGTTGACGGTCTCAGACTTGCGCGGCGGCCGGCGGCGGTCGGACGGTGTCTCGGTGCCGTCCTTCTTCTCGGACGCAGCCTCCGACGTCGTGTTGCTTGACTCTTCGCCGCTGATAGAAAATAGTTTATACCCTTGCTATATTAAGGTTGATTTTTAACTGGTAACCAGTGTTATTACAGGGCATTATGAGACCTAACATCAGTACATTATTATACATAACTAACGGCCCGACAGAAAAGTCAATGGGCAATATATAATACACTGATATTATAATTAATCCATGTTCACAGCCCTGAGATCAATGCATAACAGTCGTAGATAATTGGAGGGGGTGAGTTACATTAGCGGAATCTCGCCCCCTTCCGACACTCGAATGTGAAACATAGTTTGTGAACTGAAATGAGTGAAATAATGGCATATATGATAAACTGTTAAATAAACCGAATAAATGTAAAATGATTCTTAAATCAATGTACAGTCAGCAGCATAAATATCTGTACAAAATCAAAATTTCATATCGCTATATATGCGTTAAGTTAAAATGAAACTTTTTTTTTTCGCCGTTTGAAGTAATGTAAATCTCTTTTATACTATTTTTGTGTAGAGAAAAAAAAGATTAGTAAGAACACAAAAGTATACAGGCAATTTGAAATTTTGAATTTGTTCAGCTACTTATGCTGCTGACTGTACATATCGATGGGATCAAAATTTGAGTAGCTGAATAATTACAACTAAAATTGTGCGCGCAATTGTGTACTTATAATCGAGTCAATTTGTAGCAGTAAAACCATCTGTGGTTTTCCTTCACTGCTATTCTTTCTATTCACTTTGTTTTTGTTTTCTTCCCTTACTGTTTGTGAATATTGATATAAATAAAATAAATGAATAACTAATAAACATGTTGTGAAATTACCAAAAAAAAAACAGTGGTCTGTGGTAGGTGCATAGCATTTAACATGAATAAGCAAGTCGGCACGCGAGGTATTACGCGCTCAACTTTCTAACGTTTATCGACGCACCAATGATCATACTGGTCATTGTCGTTTCATTGTAACAATAGAATAGAATATTTACAGGATATCAGGGGGGCTTAGAATGTGATAAGAAAACACGACACGACTCCGTTTCGTTTTATTCGGTTTGGTTGAGAGACTAACACGTGACTGACGTGTTGGTCTCTCGATCAATCACAAACATCAAAATTAAACGACATCGTCTCACGAGTTGCTTCTTTTGCCACATTCTAAGCATACTGATCATCGATCATGCATATGAAATGAAAATCGTTTATTGAAAAAACAGACTTACAGAGAATCGATGTTACTTAAAATGAACAAACACTATGAGATCCTTAAAACTAGAATTTCCAGAGGTACCCAAACTAGGCATAGCCTGTATCATGGGCTACCCATGACAGAGTTAGCTTCAGCTGAGTGTTATGGTGAAAGGAAGAAAATACATGTAACAGAATGCCAAAACAATATGAGAACTTATTGTGTATACAAATAAAACAATAATAATAAAAAAAGTAATATGGGGTTTACGTTCCTATACATCACGAGTGCCGTAACTAAATAGTGCATGCATGCTACCATGCGTTATGGGGCGTCCATTGGTAACGTGAAGCGTTTAGGGGAGACGGGGTCAAGGCGAATCCCACCCAATCTCACATGGGGGAGATGAGGGGTTCTGCCAAGAATCACGTATTTTTTTCCAAAAGAAATACCTATTTACAATGAAACAAATTTTCATTTTTTTTCAATAAATTCAACGCTTTCAAGCATAGATTAACGTGTTTATACTTAAAATACACATTTTGAACAATTTCACGAGAGATTAAGAGGGGAGGAAGGTCGCGCCAAATCTCACATCTCATTAGGGGGAGGTGGGTCACAAAAATCGCCAAAATGAGCTCACAAAATTATTCGAGGACTCTAAGCATGACCCAGAGATTGGTTCTTTAGTATCGTCATTTCTACCCCCTACATTACAACAAAATGCGGTCAAAAGATGTACCAATTTTCGTATAAGAATTTAGCCAAGCCTTAATCTGGTACAATCAGTATAATAGGTATCCCGTATTTGTAGAATTTCCGAACAAAAATTGATCTGTGTGTGCTGAATCTGATGAAACCAGTATAATATAGGTACCGTATTTTGAAGATTGCGAATTATTGTCAATATTAAAGTAGGAAAAAAGATACAGTCGACTTTTCATTAAAAAAAATGCGAACATCAAACATCTTCCTAAACTTTCTCATCTATATTACTAAGAACTAAGAAGTACCTGGCGGCTGTACGGTCGTCATGCTCGTAGAACGTTCCCCGCTTGGGGATATACTGCGGGTTGCTCCGGTCCTCGTCATCGTCTACCCGACGCTCAGACGTCTCCTGGAAAAGGATATTCCAATTAAAAATAGACCTTAATCAAATAGAGGTGGTTTATAGTTATTTGTTTTTTTTTTTGTGTGTATAAAGGAGGTTTTTGGCGTCACGTAGCTGTCAACTTGTGGCCGAAATGTAACACTACTTTCTTTGTGAAACTGAGAGTTACTAAGTTGTTGGAGGATTTGTCAATTTCATCGTAGTGTAGTACATATTACAGAAAAGTAATTTTAAGACTTTTAATACACAGATTTTTGTGTTTTTTAAAGTAATTCTTAAATATTACATAATAGGTCATATAATTTAAGTCGTCTTTTATAAAGGCGATTCACACAAAAGTTCAGTTTTTACATTCATACAACACGCGCTTCCAGTGCACCCTTAATTTAACTATACAAATCATTTAAATAAGTCTACGCTCATCAATATTCTCTGTCCATATTGTTGTTCTTTTAGAACCTTCCTTTGCACTTGTATTGTTCTAGATTCGTATTAAATTAATTTTTTGCTCATTAATCATACATATTGCATATAATTAGACATGCATTTCTTACCCAACTTCAGCAAAGCGAGGAAAGAATGATTTTATCACCTTATGTATGTATGTGTTTTAATTAATATCATGTATTAACATACATGATATTATCATGTATGTAAATACATGATATTAATTGATACACTAACGTGTGTAATGCATATTAGGTTTCTTATTTTAATTTGGAATTTCATTGTAATATCTATACTCTGACAATGTTTTTAAAAGACAGCATTCAAATTTTTACTTTTCTTAAAACGAAACTTTACTATCATAAACAAATATTTTTTTTCCATTTGCCATATAGATAATGATCTAGATACAATCAGTAATATGATAATATTAACAATGATCCAATTATAAATAACAAGATAATTAAGAAGGCACTTAGCAACAATTATATGTTGTGTTTTCCAGTATGAATGAGTAATCTGCAGGTGCAGTAACATTTAATACTTTGTAATTCAAAGTTCCACATGATTTTGCTTTTGTTTTTTTATACTGACATGGCAAAGTGACCCCACTTTCCCCAATGTAAGTGAAGGGTCCAAATAGCGTCAACTGATGAGAGATGATTTCCCCTTACCGGTAGACACAATTATGCCTGTTTAAAACTGGATTTACTTGTACAGATTTGGTATTTTAATTATATAATAAACTAGCTTTTGCCCGCGGCTCCGCCCGAGTTAAAAAGCTTTTCCGGGATAAAAGTCCTGCTTTATATTTTCCCGGGATAATGGGTAAAATTTATACAAACTTTGAATGTCATATTTATTTATATCGAATCAACAGCCTAAAAAATAATTTTCAAGCTTGTAGCTCTAAATATGACGATACTTCCATACAACTTTTCATCCCACCCTATCAACGCCTTACAACCATTTTTTCGCATTAAAAAGTAGCCTATATCCTTTCTCAGGCTCTAGACTATCTGTGTACCAAATTTCATTTAATTCGGTTCAGTAGTTTTGGCGTGAAAGCCATACAGACAGACAGACAGAGTTACTTTCGCATTTATAATATTAGTAAGGATGTATTTATTGACTTCAAACAAAGGAGAAAATTACTCAATTCATAGTATTTTTTTTATTGTACTACAAGTATAATAAAAAGTGTTCTACATCTTGTCCCGTGTACTAGTATTTACTAGGTATTACACTCAATTATACTCAATATATAACCATCCTGGCTCATTAACATGTGAGGTCACTATGATCATAAAACCCTTGACAAAGGTTAGTCACTGATAATACACTAAAATAACTGAACTGAATAAAATATACATTTTCAGAATTCCACCTAATATTTGTATTGAATATTTGATCTTGTCATGCTACAATTTTAGTCTAAGTTTAGTGTCAACTTTGACTGAGCTAAAATTACATATGACATATCATAATATACAACAGGAATTTTTTGTAAGCATTGGAGAATTTTTTTTTGTTAAAGTTAGTGTCACTGGAGACGGCCCGCCTGAAACAGGTTATTTTTATTTGCTTTTTCATTTAGTATTAACTTAGATTTTAATAGAAGTATACTGTACTGTAAGTTTACTAAATACAGGATAATTACAATACAATAATGTTCAGAAAATATTGTGATGTGAATTTAACTAATAGCTTTTTACACATACATTTTATAATTGAAAATCAAATCCTAAAGAATAAAAATTAATTCATTAAGCAGTATTTATAATTTTTTTTTTTTATTGAATTGAATGACGAGGCGAGCATGCCGTTCGCGTGATGGTAAGCGATACGACCACCCATAAGCTGTAGCAACACCACCCAGCACCTTGACTTACAAAGTACTGTGTGGCATTCCACTGCGCTCGTCATCCTGAGACGTAAGATGCTAAGTCTCATTATGTCCAGTAGTTATACTGGTTACAATGTCCTTCAAACCGAAACACAACATTGCATGCACACTGTTGCTTGGCGGTAGAAATAGACATTGCGGTAGTACCCACCCAGACGGCCTCTTACATAATGAGAGACCTACCACCAGTAAATTTTCAAATAAGAATTTTGACTGTATTACAGACTGAAGCTTAAACCAATGGCCATGATGAGCACAAAAACATCTGATAACAATTGCAAAAAAATATATTGATTTTAGCTAACAATTTACTAAAAACATTATACTAAGTTAAAAACCACAATTCAATGTGACATTTTTGTTCAATAAGGAATTAAGACTTTTTTAATATATTGTCTCTTTTTTATCTATATTACTGTTACACTGTTACCCCCCAATGGTAGCCAATAAATTGTTTTCTTTATTTCAAAGATATTTTTTTAGTAATCGAATATGACAATTTATTATTCATTTCTGTACACATTATTATGAAACCAATTTACTTGCTGTGTCAAAATTATCACAGATAACATATAGTATATGTTTTCACATACGTAATTTAAATGTGAAATATCAGACTATAAGACAAAAAATACATCAAATTATTTAGGTCTCCTTGTCTTTAACATAATAAACATTTCTAAACCGGTCACCAGATAACTATATTCATTCCATTATATATTTCAATGTCATGGCCGCAGATGTACAGATGTTTAAAGGTCTTTTCAAATTTGGATGGGGGAGAGAACATAAAGGGCCTGTCCGTTGAACATTTCTATAGATATTAATATGTTAATAATTTATATTATGTAATGTTTAGAACATTTCAAATAACATTTTTATCTGGTACAGAAAAGTTATTGTATGTTATTAATTTTTCAATTAATCCTACAACGCCCGCGGTCGACACCGGTGTCCATTTAGATAAGGAAATTAGCTTATAACTATATATAAGCGGGTGTTGACGTGTTAAATACTCTTCTTTTCTTTACCGTTATCCCCGGCTCATTACAATGTTGAGTTAGTGCAAATCACTCTTTCTATGTGATGCAGGTTGGAATTACGCCATGTGGGTGTATATCTATACTAATATTGAAAGCTAAAGAGTTTGTTTGGTTTAACACACTAATTTCAGGAACTAATGAACCAATTTTGAAAATTCTTTCACTAATTGGAAGGTACATTACTCCTGAGTGCTATAGGCTACTTTTTATCCTGGGATTTTATTTGTCCCGGTAAAGTTTCTCATACAGGTGGAGCCGCAGGCAAAATAATAAATAAACAAGATGCTATACATAAATTTACTTGCAAAATCTACAACTCATCATCATCATCATCATACCAGCCCTGTATTATATACTGCCCACTGGTGAGCACGGGTCTCCTCTACAACTGAAAGGGTTAAGGCCTTAGTCCACCACGCTGGCTTAGTGCGGGTTGGCAGACTTCACATACCTTTGAACTTCAGAGAACTTCTCAGGTACAACAACTCATATTAAATGTAACAAAATAAATAATGTTATTAAAACAAATGTCACCATTTAATTTGTTATTAAACATCAGTTTTAAAGCTCACATTATAAATCCTATTTGGAGATAATTATATTATATTAATTAAATTTATTGCTAATTTATTCTCCAATCTCTACATAAATTATGTGATTTATGAAGTTACAAGATGACTGTTATGGTTTGATCAACTAATTAATAAAGTTTAACAAATACAAACAAAATTAATCTGTATTGTAAGATATTCAATGCATTATTTATACAAAATTTTACATGTGAATGCAAGTCTTAGTCATCTTTATCATGATTTTGCATTACACCGTTGATTTTATCTGGTACAACATATTTATTCAACCTAAATAATTAACAAAGTTTATTAAACCCATTAATTGTCTTTTGTGTCCGTGTGAATATTTCTTATTATGTATACATACAAAATACTTGTTTATATATTTGTTATCCACAAGACACACTTTTTTCTTAGTCATATTAAGACTAAACTTACAAGACCTACTTTTACCAAAATTAATGATATTTGTAACATACTTATAAGGAAACTCACCTGGCTGTCAGGGTCTCGATCAGATGTCTCCGACTCACTGCCCTGCGAGTCGTAGTCGGACTCATGCTGCCCAGCCTGCAAGCAATCCTGCACTTTCAACAACTGCATGCTACAGCTTAAACAAACTTGTTTACAACCAACGTGGCGTTCTAAAATTAAAGTCTAAACACAACGACAGCGTTACAGTGAGTGGTGGATACTCGTGACCTCAATACAATGAAAAGAAATGTGAATTCCGTCACGCCAGAACGCGGGAGAAAGTGTCGTCAAACTTGCACATTCAAAACGAAAGTACCGGCCACCGTGGCCGCCTGTCCAAAACTCACATTCAAAGAGTTATTGTGCTCGATATCTTGTGATGCGTCCGAGTATTCGCCAGAATCGTCTTGATCCCGTCTCGTCGCTTCGGACGTCATATCGCCGTCCTCCCTCGGCACTTGTAGAACTTCCAGATTGATTGTTTAATTTCACAGTTGAAAAACAAACGGCGGCGTCGTTCGCGCACGGTTTTCGGCGGCTAACAAGAAAATCCCCCTCTCGTTTTACAGAAAATGAAATGAAAGATCAAAGAACGTCAAAACAAGCAAGGGAATCCGGCGGCCATAAAAAAGTTTACGTTCCGTTTGTCATTGACACACAATTTAGTGCATTGAGTATTCAATCATATTTATTATAAACATATCCTTGTTATTTTATACATATAAAAAAATCAATTCTATCTTCAGGTCTTGTATCATGAATGCAAAACGAAATTCATCACCAGGTGTTATTTATTGTTTTATCCAATAAACGCACTTATGGACGTTACCTGAAAACTGGGAACTTATTCTTATTTCTAATTCTTTGATGCTTTAGCGTATATGACATTGCATTCTTTCATAATTTATTTACTTAGAAGGCAATATAATTAATAATATTGTTATATCACTTTCCAGTTGAATTTTATAGCAAGTTTTGGTTTCGTAATTATCATCTAGAATGTCATCCCAAAAACGAAATCCCACATAATCTGACAGATGTCAAACTACCGTTTGTTGACATTGTTCAGGTGAAACTTCCAAAACTGCATTTAGCAAAAAAGAACAGAAACCTTTATTTGGTGCAGTTATTCTGTATTTAGAACAGTAGACAAAAAATTACAATGGAAAGGTAACAGATTTCAGCACTACTTATATTGTTCCTATTATATTCGGTTGGTGGCTGACTGATAAAAAATCACGATCTTACTGATAATAACAAATGTTTTTAGCACAAATCTAACGAATGAAGAGGACGCAAAGACCGTCAAATTGTTGGCTAAAGGTTTACTAGAGCTGTACGAGCCACCGCTTACAACAATAAATACACATTTAAAGGAATTGACGTGAGTATCTTTTGTATATTATGCTACTGCTATCGTTAATTTTATACCAACATTGTGTATTTCATATGAAAGGGGTTTTTGTTTCATTAGAAAAGGCAGTCTAATACTTCCACAGTACAGGTTACTTGTGCCCAGCAGTGATATGTTTTAAAATGCAGCGCTGTTGTTTTATTATTAAGCTTTAATAGATTTATCATCCACAACTCTAATTTGATACATGATGGTAAACTTCATATGGCATTAAAATTCACTAAATTGGTATGCAAACTCAAAATCAAACCTTGTGACTTCTGATAATTGGTTCATAACTAATACACCATGCTAAGGTGACAGTTGTCTCTGTAATTGTAGGCTAAAGTAAATAACAATATAGATTGTTAGCTGGCTAATTGTCGTAAGGGCCGTCTTTTTAAATATTGAAACAATGTTTAAAAAATGGAGGAAAATTTGCTGATTCCAAATATCCATAAAACTCAATGTTGCATTAATCAATTAGCCTTCCAACTGATATTAAAATATGTCTACAGGGAGAAGCAAGAATCAGTTCACAGCATGATCACATCTGAAAGACAGAAGATTGAGAACATACAAAATGATGCTATGCTTGATGCATTGGTAACCATTTTTTTTATCTTGTGACCTGACAAATTAACATTAAGTACAGAAGGTCAAAAGAACTGTACCTACTTACTTGTGAAGTAAAGGGGAATAAGGAAATCAAGTTTATTTGAGCTTTAAGATGGTAAAAACAATCTCAGGAAACGTACTGTGAACTTGTGTTGGTTTTCTGTGAGACAATTATTGTCCCAACTCGTTTGTACCAGCCCATCCATGCTGTAGATAAAATTGTCTACACAAGAATTTAGAGCATTAATCTGGTTGAACTGTTTATGATATTTTACGACCTTATTCATAAATAGATGACAGGCGTAAAACACAATTGTAAATACTGTTTCACAGCTGGCAGACATTGCAACAAACAGAGAGAGATTAATGGCATTATCAAGCTCAATGATGCAAATACATAAAAGGGTGCAGTCTTTACAAGTGAGTTCTTACTATTCCTTTTATTAAAATAAAATACTTCATTCATCACGTAGGCGAACATAGTTGCACTTATGATAAGTCAAGATACATTAAATTGATTATATTAATAATTATTGTTAATACTAAAGGTCACTAATATAACTAACGACATTTTTATTGGGAGTAAAGTCCATGATGAGAAATAAACAAAAACAAAAAAGCCAGCTTGGGCTGGCAGGAAAGGGGATATAAATAGAGATTATTTTATTAAAAATAATGGGAGGAACGCATCGCAATCCTCACCGGTGAGAACACTACAGGTCCTAACCTAGCTAGCCTACCAATCCTATTACTAATCTATTTGACTGTCTTGGTGGCGTATTGTATTGCGTACGCGTTATGAGTCCTGGGTTCAAATCCCAGGTCGACCCAAAACATTGTGACTGAGTTTTTCCATCTTAAAAATACTCAGTCACAGCACAGAGTCAGGAAGTTGGCAGTGTGATGTTGGCGGCCCCTGTGCCTCGGAAAGCACGTAAACCTGTTGTTCGTGCGCCTGATCTCTCTCTGTCGGATTGCCGTCTCACCGGAGTAGAGAGTGAAGGAATAGCGAGTGCACCTGTGTATTGCGCACACACTTGTGCACTATAATATCTCCTGCGTACCTGGCTGATCTCTGTCTGAAGATTGGCCGTCGTGGATGAAATCAGCTAGGAAGGGATTATTATTATTACTAACACCTTTTGCCCCTAGGGTATAGAATTCAAAGAAGCGCTACTAGTTTATTTTCAGTTTAATCCTGTGATAGAAATGAAAATTTTGAGCACAGAACCTTATCGTTGGCAAGTCAGCTGTAAATTTTTATGAAAAGATCTGCTTTTCATAATCTGGTTTGGGCACTGAATCCTAAACCACTCAGTTTACGGTCATAACCTGCTGCAAGTAGACCAATAAGAATCTATAATTCAATAATTTTTTGTATGGTGAGATATTCAAAGGTTTTTCTATCGTTTACAGTGTATTAAACCACTTGACCGTTATTAGAAGCTTAATATAATGAGATAGGCACTTCCGATTTCCGTTGTATTTTACCTCCTTTTCTTCCTTGTATTGCTGTCTCTTTCGCACCTCTCCTACCACCAGGCGTGGTGGGGGGTGTTGCGAGCCTTGTGGTTGCAACCGCCATGTTAATCATTGGCTTGAAAATTTCCGTTGTATTAACTTGTGCTTCTAAAGTGCTACAAGGTGTTTAAATCTTTCATTTAAAAATAATAGTTGTTCTACAGTGAACTGTGAAAACAGCACGTAAGTTGCACAAGACAAATTTTTATAATTTGTATAACGGTGTTACCGTTCGATATTATTTATTTTCTTACCTCTATTTTATACGTGATATATAAATTTAAATTAATTCTTGTGTTTTAACGTTCGATATTGTGTATTTATCTACCTTCAAATTCAAAAAATCATAACGGTTTTTCTCAAGTAATGAGAGTATTTCTCTTTGTTTAAGGTAGTGATTATGAATACCAATATCAACGTTGTTCAGCCTAATGAGGCAGCGATGGCTAGTACGTCTGGCGTTAAAAAACATGTCTTTAATCAACTATCTAGTAGCAGCAGTACTAGTTCAAGTTCGTCTTCTTCGTCCTCTTCTTCACAATCCCAGCGGGATTCGAAGAAAAAGAAAAAACGATCAAGCCATCGTCGTTCTAAAAGACAAAAACGTGATCGTCGCCTTTTAGAAAAATTATCTAGAGAAATGAACGAATTAAGAAAAAATATAGGTAGTCGAGATAACTTGGATAACAATGACTATATCTCAGATGTTAGTCGAGACCTTTACGATGATTGTTGTGCCTCTGCCTCGCAGGCATTACAGTCTTGTAGATCAGATTCTGTGGAGATACCCGATCTGACATTTCGTATCGAGACTAAATTAAAAGAACCCGCGATGCCGCGAACTCCACAAGAGTATTTAAATATGTTAGATGAGGTTCAACGATTTGACAATAGCACGTGGTCGGATATAAGATATGCCGACACCCAAAAGTTGTATAATCATTCGCCTGGATTTACAGAGTTAGTAACAAACGACGAGGTATTGGCCTATGACAATACACGCCACTTAAGTTACTCTGATAAATCCTATGCAGCTATTAGTTTTTGTATTCTCAAACAAAAAGAGACTATTCTTAATAGTTTACGTAGTTTATTAGTATGGTCTAAGACATCTGATGCATCACTAGTCCATCTTAATGAAAAAATCGAAGAATTATTTCTAAAGGGCGACTTTCATAAAGTCTCTACTGATCTGCTACAATTGGCTTGCGGTCACAGAGCTGAAACTATAGAGATGAGAAGGGATGGTATCCTAAAGTTTGTTCGAGATCCTTTGATAAAAGCGGCTTTAAATAAAATACCCCCTTCCAACACTCATATTTTCAACTCTGAGGCATTTGCTGCTATTTTGGAAAAAGCAGGAGGAGTAAGGAAAGCTTTCTGGCCAGTAAAACAGCCTAATATTGGAAGTGCTTCTAGAGCAAAACCTGCTAATTCTGCACGGCACCCCTCGCAGGGGCATGCCTCTCATTATGTACCATCGCGTGGTACTTCTTGTTGCTGCTGTGAACCGGCTCCTGCTCACATGCATTACCACCAAAACCAACCCTCGCAGGGTGGTCACCAATGCCATAACTCTACGAGAGGGCGCAATAATTATAATCAAGGAAATAGACACAACCCAATTAATAGAGCTGGTTCCTTTCGATCTCGCGGTTCGAAACCAAGGCACCCAAATGAAAGAGGCCAAAAGCGCGCCTTTTCACCTTCTTACAACAAGGGAAATAAAAGGCAAAGACAATGACTCACCTCAGTTTCAAGCAGGACGATTAGCACAGTACCACAGACATTGGAGATCGATGGGAGCCCCAGATTTCATCCTAAAAATAATAAAAGGGTATCGAATACCCTTCCTACAAAAACCACCTATGAAAATGCCAGATTTAAAAAACCATCATCATCGCACATTAGAATCAATAGAAATGACTGCAGTCGTTCAAAAAATGAAACTGCAAGGCGTTCTGAAGGCAGTAGCTCTCTCTCCAAGCTTTGTATCGTCTCTATTCCTGGTTCCAAAGAGCGATGGGACTCTTCGTCCTATATTCAACCTGAGGGAGTTGAATCAATTTGTGCTAACGGACAGGTTCCGCTTAATAAATATGTACCGTGTCCCGGATTTCCTCCAACCCCGAGATTGGATGTGCAAGGTGGACTTATCACAAGCGTATTTCCATCTTCCAATAGCCCCGTCACACAGACGGTTTCTACGTCTCGTTTACAAAGACGAACTTTTAGAAATGAGCTGCCTGCCCTTCGGTCTCAGCACAGCCCCGAAAGTCTTCGCGTGCCTCTCGAACTGGATAGCACAAATTCTTCGAGAAAAAGGTGTAAGGATTATTGTTTATTTGGACGATTTCCTCCTTGCCCATCAAAACCAGGACGTTTTAATAGAGCATGTAGGCATGCTGTTGGATACCCTTCAGTCCCTGGGATTCCAAGTAAATTTCGAGAAGTCTGTTCTTGTCCCAGGACAACACATATCCTTTCTCGGGATCATTTGGGATCCTTGGACAAATCGCAAGTTCTTACCAGCAGAAAAGACTGCTGCTCTTATAAAGAAAGTCTCTCAGTTCATAAAAAACGGCGACGCCACTCTAAAGGAACTCCAGAGCTTAGTAGGGCTATTAAATTTTGCCAGTTTTGCGGTACCTCGAGGCAGACTGAACCATCGAGCGACTCTTTGTCATCTAAACACTTTACCAGAGTGTACCACCGCAACCAGGTACCATCTACCCCCGAGGGTTATAGAGGAAATGCATTGGTGGCTACAAAATTGTCATCTTTCAACACTGGTACATATACCGCCACCCACGCATTTCCTGACCACCGATGCCTCGGACCTGGCGTGGGGAGCACAACTCGACAACCAATTTATGTCGGGAACTTGGAACAAAGAGGAAGAGTCCCTACATTGCAACATGAAGGAGTTGCTATCCATTTTGAAAGTTCTGGATGTTCACGCGCCGAATATGACTCACGGCTCCGTTTTGATCCAATCAGACAACCGTTCCGCAATCGCTTATCTCCGCAACGAAGGGGGGACCAAATCACAAGCGCTTACAAATCTAACCCATCAAATTCTTTGTGTTCTGGACGAATATCAAATTCAGTACCGAATTTATCATATTCCTGGGAAATACAACAATCACGCAGATTGTCTGTCGAGACTCCGGCAGCCTCCAGAATGGCACTTACTCCCGAAATGCATAGAAATGATTTTTACAAAAATGGGAACTCCGGTGATCGATCTCTTCGCATCCAAAACTGCACGAGTAGTAGCCAACTACGTGACTCTCGACTTCAGCGATCACGAAGCGCTGATTCACGATGCGTTCAGCGTACCTTGGAATTTTCCACTGGCGTGGGTGTTTCCGCCCCCCTTTCTAATTCCTCGTGTCCTAATGCATCTAAATCAGGCTACGGGTATTTATCTGATTGTGGTACCACGATGGAAAAAGGTTTTCTGGAGAGCAGATCTCAAATCTCGAGCCATCGCAGCCCCGCTTACACTAACGAACCTGAAACGGTTCCTAGTCGACACGAGGACCGGGCTGCCACCTCCCAAAGTGCAGGACATAGTTCTGGAAGTGTGGAAATGTGGGGGTGGTCTGAGTCTATAAATTCATGGAATCCTGATCAAATATTGCTACTAAAATCTTCTTGGCGGCCTTCCACTTGGAAAACATATAAGGTTGCTTGGAACCGCTGGTTAATGTGGACTAACCGTCACAAGATAGATCCGGTACGGCCCAGCGGAGCCCAATTAGCTCAATTCCTAGCAGATTTGCACCTTCATTTTAAATTTTCATACAATACTATTATTTTTCATAAATCTGTAGTATCCACATTATGCAATACTGATTTATCTAGTAAATTAAGTCAAGATGTTCTGGTCAAACATATTTTAAAATCTATATCTTTAAAAAATCTTAAGGCAACGAAGCCCCCTATCTGGGACATAAAAATACTTTCCGATTATATAGGTAATTATATTTTAAGTAACAACAATATTTTTCAGACTGTTCGACATACAGCAACATTGTTGATATTATGTTCAGGTCGTAGAATTCACGATTTGACGTTATTGGATATAAGTAACGCCCATTGTATTATTAAGGATGATTCTATTATTTTTTGGCCCCTTTTCGGATCTAAAACAGACTGTCGTGAATATAGACAATCAGGGTGGAAATTTTTAGTTAATTCTAACAATAAAAATTTGGACCCTGTGTATTGGATCAATAAAACTATTGAAATATTGAAGGAACGACGTAGTCAATGTAAGTCTTCCAATTTATTTACAACCTTGCGTGGGTTACCAAAGCCAGCATCTCGCTCTGTGATTGCCGGGTGGATCAAGTCACTTATGAGAGAAGCTGGAATAACGGAAGCCCCGGGTAGCATGCGATCAGCTGTTGCGTCCAGAAACTTTGTTGACAATTTCCCCATTGATGAAATTCTGGCCAGGGGAAACTGGAAATCTGTTAAAACTTTTCAAAACTTCTATCGACGTCAAATTGTTACGAACAATAATAAGTCATCCGTTACTTCCCTGTTTAATCCCGTGGAGTAACTGTGTTACCTGATTTATTATAATCTATTTTTGTTATTTAATACACATTAGTAAATATTTTTCTTTCGCACTATTATGGCTTTTTCTTAAGTCACATTGGCTCTCCCACCAGGCGATAACAAACAGGTCTCATTATATTAAGCTTCTAATAACGGTCAAGTGGTTTAATAGCCGCGTTTTACCTGAAATAAAACGCATATTAAACTACTTACCTTATTAGAAGCTTATTTTTCATTACTGCCTGGTATATATATATAATTCGATGCAATGATTAACATGGCGGTTGCAACCACAAGGCTCGCAACACCCCCCACCACGCCTGGTGGTAGGAGAGGTGCGAAAGAGACAGCAATACAAGGAAGAAAAGGAGGTAAAATACAACGGAAATCGGAAGTGCCTATCTCATTATATTAAGCTTCTAATAAGGTAAGTAGTTTAATATGCGTTTTATTTCAGGTAAAACGCGGCTATTGAATACAGAAATTTCCCCTGGCGTTATCATTGTAATTCACTTTGAAAGTGACAACCTTTTTTACAGGTCGATACTATATCTATACTAATATTATAAAGCTGAAGAGTTTGTTTGTTTGGTTGAATGCACTAATCTCAGGAACTACTCAACCGATTATGAAAATTCTATCACTAATAGGAAGATACATTACTCCAAAGTGGTATAGGCTACTTTTTATCCCGGGAAAATATTTTTATCCTGGAGAAACTTTTCACGCGGGCAGTACCGTGAGCAATTCTAGTTCATGTTATAATGTGACAGTTTGTAATATTCATATTTACTTGTAAGATGACCTACTTAATTTGGTAATATTATGTATAATCCGACTTTTCCCAGACAAGAGCAACTAATGTGGAGAAGGCAGCTAAAAGTAGAGCAGCGAGTGCAGCGGCAAGTCATAAGTCCGCTAACAGCTAGTACTGACTGGAAACTTACTTGCTGAAGGAAAATACAATGACTTAAAAGTGTTAAGGTATGATCAATATGTTTGAAGAGGTATCTAAGAGAGATAGAAGTTTATGAACGGTTTTTTTTTTTTTTTATAATCTTTTGAATTCATGGATTGGAATTTATTGATTAGATATTATAATTGATTTTATGTTATTAGTTAAGTTAAAAATAATATAATCTGTTATCATTCATTGTTTTTAGATATAGTGCTTTAAATATTATAAACAATATTTTAGAAGTCAGTATATCTTTTCCTTCGAAGATTTGAGGTGAGAAAGTGACAAGATATTTATCAGGTATATTTATAATTATCATGATTATCAGCCACATAATGTACACATATGCCTCCCCTAAAGATTTCCAAACGGACCAGTCTATATTTATTATTATAGACTTTTTTAAATGTTTGTATTTTATAAGGCATAATATACGTAGGTTATGCATCCTTCACTCGTCGAGTAATCATCAAAGAATATTTAAAATTGGCGCCATTTAAAATTGTTAATCTATGAAAATTAATAATATCTCAGAAATATTTAAAATTGCGGATTTTATCGCGGTTTTTTCAACATTAACGTTTCGGCCCACCAACACCTCAGTCCGCCCCGTGACCACGAAGTGCTGCAAAGCCTTCGAAACGTTGGGAGAAAATATTAATTAAAAAACCGCGATAAAATCCGCAAAATAGTTTTATTTCAATACTCAAAAGTAACACTGTGGTCTCTGTCACGCGTTACTTGTTTATGAGTGGGGGAATTCCCTCGCTCTTAGGCATTATACACAGTGATTACATTCTCTTCGGCACGGTGGCGTAGCGTGGGTTCTTGCCGCCAAAATTATCCGCCCCAAGGGACGAAAAATGCTACAGTTAGGCAGAAAAATAGTTGCACGAATTGCACACTCCAAGTCACATGTAGGTATACTTTTGTGCCCTTAAAATGACTTCACTGAAGTTAAGTAAAAAGTTTAAACTGTGTGGTTAAGTGATTTGAAGATTTTATTTCACACACTCGCGCCCTTTATCCCCGAGGGGTAGGCAAAGGCGCAACTAGTGCACCCACTTTTCGCCGTGCGCATTCCGTCCTATGATGTGATAGGGGGCGAGCCAGCGACTATATAACCCCTAGACTCCTAATGTTCAATATTTCTCTTCAAATTAATTCTGTCAACTACCTGAGGTATGAGGAAGCGGGGTACTGCATTACGATTGGTTGGAAACATAGCTTAGGGATGGAACAAGTTAAATTAAAACACGATGTTTTTATCGATATTAGTTTTATTTAATAAGGTTTTATAGTAATATAATTATTTATTAAACGTCTTTTTACTCAAAGTAAGTAACATATTATAATCTAAAAATAATTCTGTTAAAGCACAAAAGAAATAAAAAATCTGTCAAGGTACCTATTTAATTAAAATAAATACTGATGGCATTCTTCTTCTTATTTTTTATTTATTCTATGATGTATACCATTATCAAGTATAATAAAGTTAATCTAATATATAAAAATCTCGTGTCACGGTGTTTGTCGCACGCCTCCGACTCGATCGATATTTATGATGTTTTTTATATAAATTTTGTAGGTATGGGAATTGGTCGTTGGTCGCTAGGTGATTAGGGTATCCCTATCCAGTGTTTTTTTTTTAATATTTTAATACCTATTTCCCAAATTTTCACCCTCCTACCCTCACCCTCCCATTTTTTTATCGCGATTTTAGTATTTTTATATGAACAATATCCAAATAATGTAACTGTCGTTCATATTTCAAAAGGTACGAAGTTATTTATGTTGTCGAATGACAGATGGCGCTAAGTAAGCCTCATCGATATTAACAAGAATATTTGGGCTGGCTTGTAGGAATAACACAAATAAAGTTATTAAAAACAATCGGTAAAATCAACAAACAATAAAATAAAAAATAATCCTAATAACATTAATTTTATCGATATAACTATCGACAAATCCTTTTGGTGCATCACTTACTTATAATGTTCAACAACAAAACGAAATAGAAAATTTAAAAGTACTTTCGTCGGAAAGAGATGCAAATATAATAAGATGGCGCGGGCCTCAATGCTTGGCCGGTATAAGATGAACTCCGTAAAATTTTAAATAAAATATGATTATGTGTCATTATTGACATACCTGTGAAATGTAATGCCATTTTTTTGAAAATTTGAATTTTGGCTATTTTTACCACACCATCGTATTGTGCATGGGGCCATTGCAATATTTATTCATTCGCCAACACGGAAGTATTTACGGCTCACAGTTCTGGGCGCAACTGACTTGAAGATTTTGAACGGTAAGCTACATTGGATCTTTTTGTCAGATGTGTTGCCCGAAGCGGATCGTCTGTTATTAGGAGTCTAGGGGTTATATAGTCGCTGGGGCGAGCCTATCGCCATACCGGACAGAAATTCCAGACTCCGGGCTGATGCTGAATAGAAAAACCCAATATCACTTTGCCCGACCCGGAGATCGAACCCGTTTTTTTTTTTTTTTTTTTTTTTTTTGGCCCTACCGGCCAGTAGCCTGACGCGAGTCGGCTTTTCTGGCCACACCGGACTTTCGGGTGAACGCTTTAGGCGCTCGCAACCCTTGATTTAAGTAACCATGCTGAGGGCAACCCACTAACGGGTTACGAACCTCGGCTCAGGACGGTCACTGGGAGAGGATGAGACATCAACGATTAGTGGGGAAGGTTGGTGTTTAACCTAATCCTATCCATTTATTTCGTCGGCACGCGGGCCGGAACTGTTAGGAGGGTCGGGAGGGCGACGGGGAACGCGGCGAGGTCCTCGGCGGCGAGGACGGAACTGCGGTCGTGTGGAGTGTAGGAGTTTTAGGAACTCGTTCTTACTGCGAATGGCCAGAGTGATATCGTCCTCTGGATCGGTTAGGACTGAACGCGGCCGTCTCCATTTGGCGCGGTCGAATGGAGTGTATATTGACGCTTTGCGGACTAACGTATTTGGGTGTTTAACCGCCCGGTCGAAGTAGCGTTTGCTGGTCATTTGCATGAAATGCCTGATGGTCGGCATGTTAGTATCCACGTGGAGGTTGCGATTGCGAACGTACCACGGGGCACCAAGAGCGTGTCGAAGAAAAATGTTTTGCAATACCTGCATACGCTTAAGACGAGCAGGCGGTATATGGGCGAACACGGGCGACGCATATGTCATGATCGGTCTAATACACGTGGTAAAGATCCTAATCTTGTTGCGGATGGACATTTTGCTTTTCCTATTTATGAGCCAATGCAGTTGGCTCATCGCGAATGCGGCTCGCGCGCGTACCGCATTTACGTGTGGGATGAAGGTCAACTTCTGATCAAGGGTCACTCCTAAATATTTGGCTTTGTCCGTCCAGGGGATTACCTGGTTGGACATGCGGACTGAGTTGTGAGGCACATGGACTCTCCTTTTCAAAGTGAACAGGATAGCCTGGCTCTTTGTGGGATTGACGGTGATTCGCCATTTGCGGAACCACTCACTGAGCTTGTCGGCGGCGGCCTGCAAAGTGCGCACCACATTGTCGGGGTCTCTACGTGAGGCGTAGATTGCGGTGTCATCGGCAAAGAGCGCCAGATGGGCGTTTTTTGGTTTAGGGATATCGCTGGTGTACAGCGAGAAAAGAAAAGGTGAGAGGGCGGAGCCTTGCGGGACTCCAGCCGTGATGGCGTGACGGGAAGAGAGAGTACCCTCCACGCGATATTTGAAACCGCGATTCGACAAAAAATCTCGTATGATGTGCACGAGTTGAGTGGGCACGTTGAGAGTGTACAGCTTGTAAAGCAAGCCGTTGTGCCACACCCTGTCGAATGCTTTTTTAATATCGAAAAAGAGAGCACCGGTGGGCATGCCTATCTTGAATTTGTCGTAAACGTGCTCCGTGATGCGGAGCACCTGATTTACGCAACTGTGCCTAGCACGAAAACCAAACTGTTCGGGAGGGATCAGATTGTTGTTGTGAGCGACTATTTTGAGGCGGTCGAGGACGATCCGCTCGTAAATTTTGCCCAGAGTACTGAGCAGACTGATTGGCCTATAAGAGGACGGTTCAGATGCGGGTTTTCCCGGCTTATGTATACCTATCACAACTGCCTCCTTCCAGACCTCTGGGAAGAGGCAGTTTTGAAAAGCAGCATTGAATATCGCGGTGAGCGTTAGGACCAGATGCTCCGGAAGCATCTTAATCATACGGGTAGGGATCCCGTCGCCCCCGGGGGCTTTTCGTCTTTTGAGCGCCTTGATCAGAGCGATGACTTCTTCGATCGTCACCGGTGCAAGGGGATCGGGCGGCGGCGGGTCGACGTCCGGGTCGACGACGTTGGCGTTATCGGTATCGTTTATCGGTCGCGAAATCGAGTTCGGTGGAAGCCGGACCGCGTTCCTACTTTCGACGAATGAATTAACCGCAACAAGATGGTCGTGGTCTATAGGTATTGTTGAGAGGGAACATTGAGACTCCAGACTGTCGGCCAACAGTTCCGCTTTCTCGTCGTCGTCAAACGCCGGGCGTTGATTCGGACGATTGAGCGGAGGCATAGAGGTCACATCGTTCCTCCTGAAGGAACGACACAGCTGCCAGAAGGCCTGGTGTGTCGGGTCGAGTTCGGCTAAGCGAGTTTCCCATCTCGAATCGACGACCTCTTTTATGCGACGTCTAACCTCACGTTGAAGGAAGCGCGCAAGACGTCGTCGTTCCGGGGTGGGGCTCGTCGCGCAAGCTCTGAGCGTAGCGTTACGCCTCCTCACCACCCACCGCACGTCGTCGGGAATTTGCCATTGACTGTGAACAGTCTCTGGCACCTTCTCGGAGCTTTCGCTCAAGACGTTTTTAAGGTGGTTGGTGAAGGAGCGTATCGCGCCAGTCGTTTCTTCAGGAGTCACGATGTTGGTCGGAATCGCGGAAAGATCTGTGGATGAGGTGTCCGCGAGCTTGGTGCCTAGGAGGCGCCAATTCGTTTTCACCTTCATCGGAACGTTAGGACCTGTGTTTGATGGGCCGTTTTGGGGAACTAGATCTAGGATCACAGGTCTGTGGTCAGAGTCTAACTCTTGTAGAGATCGAACCCGAGACCTCAGGTTTGCAGTCGTACCGTCATACAACTACGCCACTGACAGTCAAGATTTTATTTCGTTTAGCTATTTTTGTGGTTTACTGTACTTAATTTTAAAACAAATAAAACACATTTATTTCATTTCATATTTATTTAAAGTACTTATGTTACATTTGTAAGTACCAATACAAAATAAATACTAAGTTACCATATTGGATACAGTACCTAATTACTATTATATGATAAAGACTTAACGGCGCTAAAATGTAAGACTCAAAAGCGACTAAAAATTTTGTACTCTGAAAATTTTTTGAACCAAAATAAGTAATTGGTCTTTGAGACCATAACTTGACTTAAATTTTATCGAGTCAAAAATATTTCCTTTTATAACAGTTTTTAATCTTAAACCTAGGAGTAATGCTTAAAATCTGTAAATTTTAGATCTAATATAAATATCCTGAATAATTCAATATCGAAAATACTAGAAGCATTTAAATTTTTTGGAAGAGACTAATTTGTTAATATTACATTTTAAGCAATACCCACTTTATACCTTAACATCTTATGAATAAAGACTACAATTGAAACTTTGCATTCCTTTATCACTGAATATACTGACTTCAGTTAACTGCGTATACACACTAGGCTAGTAGATTGGTATTAGTTTGGAATTAAATGCATTTTATTTTAACAGCCAGTACTTTAAAGCGTAATTAATAAATCTCAGTTCGATTTTTGAAACTTTTGTGCACACATCAGTAACAATTTGAATTCAACATGCTATTTACTATCCCATATTACTAGCATAGTGTGTAACAAACCTTAATTTATATAGTCTAGAAATTTATAGCTGATATTAAGTTTTGCAATACATTAATGATTATAGAGAAAAAAATCTTTATAAACAATAGTAAACTATTTAAGGTATTAATTGTAGGTCAACAAAAACTTGGCGCTTGGCTATAAGTCGAAAATATGTAAAGCTGAGATTACAATAGTCGAACAAGTTGAAGGAACGACTTACCCAATAATTTACATTTGATTTTTAATTTGACAGTTAAAATTTACGTTCTTGGAAGTTGTCAGTATCTTAAGTGTAGTCGAAGCCTTAATAGAACTTTCTAAAACGCATTTAAAAACCAACTTGTTGACCTCTAAGTACATAATATTGTCTAAGTTACTTAAATATACATTTTAAAAGGCCCTAAGACTAGTTATAAGTGTTGTTTAAATATTTTTTTTTTGTTTTTGTTATTCTTTGTAATGGCAGTTAGATTCACACAAAAAATATTAATGTACTAAATACTGTACAATAAATATTATTTTTATGACTATTTTTTATTTTGATTTTTAGCATTGATATGTCGAATTAAGTTATTTAATCTGTGATGTTATAAGCTAGTATTAAAAATAATTTCCTTAAATTAGTCGGTCAGAGATCGTATCCTAAAGTAACGAATTAACAAAAATGTCGTTAGTCGATGTTTAGGGATTTTGGGAGAAGGCACTATTGTAAACACAGAGACACGCCACTATTCTATCTTATCTATGGCTATTTCCCGCCATTTTAACGTTTAGTACATAACCTATAATCGTGACTTATAAAAGTTACAAAAGTGATTTTCTAGAACAGATATTTTTAAAACACGGCGCAAGTATGTAAATCTTCATTAAGTATGCATGCCTTCTATCAAATACTTGACAGCTGACAAATTTAACACTTAAAATGCCGTACAACATATACTTAGTTTAAGGTTGCCATAAATACCTGAAGCCAAACACTTTAAATTTCGACTGGAAAAATTTTAACTTCAGGACAACGTTCTACACCGTTGACATGGCTCAACGTTTAACAAATGGCAACCCTAACCTTGTCATCGCTATGCTACGATATTTTTTACAAATGGCAACCCTAATTTCGTCCCCATTTGGTAACCCTGGACCCTACCCAAAATCTCTAGTAACGTTCAACAGCACGACACCTCGCCTCGTGTTAACCACCTTGGTGGTCACACATAATGGCGTGATGAGGTGAGCGCGGTGTTATTTGCGCTGGTAAGCCTCCGTGACGTCAGTGAGGACGGTGACCACGAACGACTCTATTCCGGACTCGTTGGAGCCCCTCGCGATGTGGAAGTACCCGTTCAGACCCCACGCCGTGCCCCAGCTGTTTGCCACGATCTGTGGATAAAATTAAGTTATTAGTAAAGAAAGAGAGAATGGAAGAGAAAGGTAAAGAAGGCTTACCACACTATCATGTGGGATGAATAGAAGGGTGGAGAGGGAGATTAGTATAGTCAGCCAGATAAGTAGCTGAAAAAAAAACAAAACTTCAAATCGCCGATACACTTTTTTCTCTTCACAAAAATAAAATAAATGTGATTTACTTCACATAAAGAAAAAATATTTCACTTAAAGTCAACGCGTATAGGTGATTTGAAATTTTGAATTTGTTCACCTACTTATGTGGCTGACTGTACATGAGTAATGCAGAGGAGCATTATTTATTTCGAAATACCATTAGGTAATACACAGCACATACGTTTGTTTAAATTACAGGTATACATTATAATAATATTTCATTATACAGGGTCATTTTTACATTGCATTACTAAATGAAACCACATATTCGTCTTTACCTCTTCGAACATCTTGCCAAAAATCATCCATGAATAACGAATATTATTGCCAAAAATCCCGGTTATAGTTTTCAATTTTTTTTATCATTTCGTAGTTTAGTGCGAATATGGTGTGTGTGAAAGTGTATTTCTAAATAAAAGTACGATGTTCCCGCTGCGACGAATTATCTTAGAGCAGTAGCATTAGCATAAGGTCGTGTAAACTTAAAGTTACTTTTTATTGATATTTATTTTGTTCGAAACTTACACTTTTTTATTTTACATCTATGGTTAAAATAATTTAATGGAAAGCGTTATTTTTGACGAGATAGTATGTGATTTCATTTATTAACGCAATGTCAAAATAACCCTGTATAAGTTTTTAATATATAAAACTCTTTCACGCGGACAAAACCGCGACCAAAAGCTAGTGGTATAATATAGTAACTCACCCAATATTTGTCGCCACGGTCCTCGCCCCAGCCGACGATCTTCACGCTGTGCAGGCCTTGCAACTGGTTGTCGCCATGGGTAGTGTGCCGGTACACTCCGTCGCGGTAGTGGAAGAAGTCTTGGTACACCGTCATTATAGCTACAATAAAAAACATAATTAGAGCCAATAATGTCACTAAGGAGAGAAATCAGTTTTTTCCGCTAGGAGGCGCCACTATAGCGGGTGAATAACCAGTTTACAGTTTTTAATCTATATTAGTCAATATCCCCTAGAGGAATAAGTCCAGCCCCCTTATTCTCTATGACTGTGTTAACTCGTAACGCAGCCGCATTACATTAACTTCGTGTATTTAGCGTTAAATGGTATTCTGTATGCCAATTTCCAAAGTGATAAGACCTGGTATTTGAACCCATGATCTTCCGGTCCACAACCCACATACGCTGCATCCAGGCTCAGAAAGCGTCTATTTTGCCCGATAGCTCGAAAGTACAAAATATATAGCGTAAGTAGTAATTATTTATTTGAGGTATTCCTCTATTCGAGCTAAGCACGGTATACTAAGTGTCCACTCAAGACCCAGAGAAAAAGGGTGGCCCAGTTTCCCCTTAAATGAAAATGAAGTACCCTAGTACTTAGATGACTATGGATTGATGCCTGTTCCCGTGTGTATGTGTGTGCTTATATCTGAATCTAATTTTGTGCAGTATTTGTGTAAAGATTTTGCTATTAGTCTAAGATAAGTAGTATATTATATTATAGATTGATATAGTGGCTCCATAATATATCTACCAAGTCAAAATTACCCTAAACCGGCGGGAGTGCATAACAAGATTGATGAAATGGAAGAAGCGATAGAAGTGGGCCAGAATCGGGCTAGGTGACAATCCATGCATAGTCTCTGCTTGCCTCTTTAAAATAGAAGCGTGACTATGTATGTATGTAATATATCTACCAATGGTCTTAAGCCTTTTTTTTCCTATCTGGCTCTGCCCTTTAGGACAATTTTGCCAATGCCAAGTGAGACGGATACATGTACAGAAGAAATAAAAAAATACTACGCCAGATGACCAACCGAAACAGAAACAAACAACACTGACAAACAAAGCGGCATATCAAGAAGCATAATTAACAAAAAATTAAGCCGCCTTCAAAAACAACTAAAAACCAAAAAATAATTTAACATTAGCTATATTCCGTGACCAATCTCAATTGCTAGCTAAGCTAGATAAATATATAAATAAATATACGATAATATTACTTACATACCTACCTACTGGTTGCCAATTTTGAAGTCGGTGCCTAGTTAAAATTGTTTTCTCCTCTCCTCCTTTTTTTAAGTCGGTTAAAACACTATCAATTAGGAACGGAGGTATTTACTTAAGGCCAGATAAAAGAATCCTACTGAACAAAAAACACTCAAATGTAATGACACGCTACTCTGATTTTATAAACAAATAGATAACGATAAATCCTACGTTATTTCTCTCTAATACTGGGGCCGCACTAAGGTTAATTTTATCATGCCTTTTTCTCCCTTCAGGGGTAGGCAGAGGTTTAACACACCCGAATCTCATCAGCTATGTTACATCCCTTGTAATACAGGGAGAGCCTATAGACTTTTGGACCCCAAGCTTATACTCAGTAGATAAACCCAATAGGTCCCTTTTAAATCACTTTACTCGACGCAGTCACTCAGGCAGTTGTACTGCTATACAACGGGGGTAAGTCCCAACATGATCCAAGGAGGTAAAGCAAAACTTTCATATACGTTGTCCCAATAATTCCCGATTTTATATGTATACGAAAGTATGTACAGTCAGCAGCATAAGTATCTGTACAAAATCAAAATTTAAAATCGCCTATATATGCGTTAAGTTAAACTGAAACATTTTTTTCTTCGTTTGAAGTAAAGTAAATGTCTTTTATTTTATTTTTGTGAAGAAAAAAAAAGATTAGTAAGAAGAAAAAAGTATGTAGGCAATTAGAAATTTTGAATTTGTTCAGCTACTTATGCTGCTGACTGTACATACTTGTAATGAATCCAGAGGAGCGAACAGCTGACTAATGACCTCTCCTGCCTCCCTGGGTAAGGCCTTGGGAATACTACATAGGATACTCATTTTTAAAACTAGGACTACTTATTGGGTCACATACCATGCACAGGTCCTGAGGTCATGATATCGTACATGATGTCTTCTTCGGTCTTCAGCCTGCCGGGAGGTCCGACCTTGTACCGCGAGGTGCGTTGACGGAGGGCAGGAGGGCATCCGTCACTCAGCAGATTACCCGAAGGCCTGTACGGGCAGGTGGTCAAAGCCCCCTTGTACGGGAAGCAATCGGCTTCCACCAAACTGGAAAAAATAAAAGTAGACTTATTAATTAGGTTGCAAGGAAAATTTTTAATCAAAAATGAAGTAGTTGCACTGATTAGCGTATTCGAAGAAAAATAAACCTTTCAATAAAGATAAAATGGCGTATAAAATCATTTTTTTTTTGCTTGAGGCATTAATGTCCTAATCGTCTTATTCATGTGTCCGATTTCAGACATTTACTAGATTAATTGCTTACTCAGAATTATCTCCTGGGTTAAAACATGATATCTCTGCTTACACTACTCCATGGCGGTTAGGTTAGGATGGGTTAGAAACTTACCCATGTTCTCTGGCGAAGTTCCAGGCGACATCAATGTTACCTCCATGGCATCCTTGCTGTTGTCTTCTGTTGCACGAGAGCAGAGTCTGGGCACTCAGCAACCTTTTCTCAGCGCCGTTTGATTGAATAGCGAATCTGTAATAAACACGTTTTATATAGAAATGAATGACGCGACGAGTATTCTTCTCGCCTGATGGTAAGAACAACAGTATTGCACTGGACTATGGACATTAGATATTAAGTCTCACTTCAGTAAATACACTGGCTACAGTGTCCTTCAAACGGGCACGTAACAATAATTTCAAAATGTTACTTAGTGACAGAATTAGACATTGCAGTACTACCTACCAAGCCGAGCTTTCACCTACCACCAGATGTTTTAGTTACTAGCAGGAATGCGAAGGCTGCAAAACTGGGCCATGATGTTTCCATTCATTGTTCATCGTCGTTTGAATTAATAAAGGAAAATTATGAGGAAACTTGCATTACCTAAGCTGCATATGAAATTTGAAGGTTCTCATGTTTTTATTTAGAACGATAAACATTATATTACCTAGTCAATGTAGCCATAATATCAGAAGAATCAAGAATCCGGTGCCAACTTAAAAGAAAGCAATAAGGAGTTCTGCCTGTTACCACTCGTAACGCTTACGAGAATCCTCAAATTTTTTTGTAGTGGTAAGAATGAAAGACGAGCATGCTAATTGATGTTAAGCATCACTTCCATAAGTAATAACACCTACATATTCATTAATTACCTATGAAACACTGCGTATTTGCACGTCAAATGCGCTCATCGTCTGGAGACCTGTAGATGAAACCTCATAATGTCTTTTAAGATTTAATTACATGGCTACGTCCTTCTAGTTCGGTTTGCAGTGCTCCTTAGCATTATGGTGGTATATCCATGCACCGCCTTAGTCCACCACGCTGGCCTAGTGCGGGTTGGCAGACTTCACATATCTTCGAAATTCCTATAGAGAACTTCTCAGGTATGCAGGTTTCCTCACGATGTTTTCCTTCACCGTTAAAGCGATCGATAATTCACAAAGAATACACACCTCGTAGATATAAAATAATTAAAAAGGTAAATGGCATAGGGCTCGAATTTATTGCATGGAATCTATAGCCGGCGAAATGTACATCTCTACCTACCCCATAAAAAAGAAAAAGGTGTGATACTATATATTAAAAAGGTAACTAATTTGTTTTCCACAAAACGTTTTAACCTGCAATAAACAGCGCCCGCCGACGTGCCGAGCTGGTTGCAACTCGCTCTTGAGGCGGGCATGTCAAGTGACGCTAAAAATAACGCAGCGGCGGGTCGAGTGCTGTTTCTCCGTTGTTGCTACCTGAGCTGGTTTAGGGTTGGTGGTTTCTTTTCTTTTATTTATAGACTTAAAAGCGATAGTCTAGGAAGGAGCGATATCAAAATTGATAGGACGAGACGAAAGACCAAATTCGAAACACAATAAACCTTTGACGTTTCAGAAGTTACCTGTGTGTGTATTTTTTTTCAATCGCTCGGTGGAGAAAAACGTTGTGAGGAAACTTACAAACATAAGAGATCTACGTAAGAATTTCAAGGGCATGTGAAGTCTACCAACCCGCACTAGGCCAGCTTGAAGGACTATTAAAGGATATGGACTAGATTTAAAGTGGAGAAAGAAAACAAGCTAACTTCACGTACCTTTTCTATACTAATAATAAAGAGAAAAGATTTGATTGTTTTTTTGTCTGTAATGGATAAACTCAAAAACTACTGGACCGATTTTGAAAATTCTTTCACTAATAGGAAGCTACATTACTCTTGAGTACTATGGGCACTTTTCTCCCGGGATTTTTTTTATCCACGCGAGCCGCGAGTAGACGTCTAGTAGTTAATATACGAAAAACTTTACCCACCTTTTAAGAGGTCAAATCAAGGTCCCAAACCTAAGTAATTCCTGAGCATTGAACAGATATTAATATACTGAGTTTTACTACTCAAAAACTCTTCTCATTTTTTGTGCAGTTAGTTATCAAGGTGGCAACCCTAAGCAATTCCTGAATGGATTAAGTTTCAATGGGCGTTCCCCGTGTCATCCGATCTCACGGTGAGAACTTCGCGCCAAACAAGTTCCTTAACGAACTTGAGATGATAAAAATATGCATACGCAGTTATTTGTGTACTAGCTAGTAGTTTGCTCGCTGCTCTGTTTGTATAAATACTTTTGTGGGATAAACGTAGGTTACGTAGGTAAGGTAACTTATTTTCTTTGAGAATCCCTATGTGTTTCTTTTAATGTCCTAAGCCATGATTCCGTACAATTTATATTAGGTGGCCTACTTTAGTAATTATGTTAAAACTTTAGCAGCCTTACAGGTCAATAAATCAATAACGTCGGGAATACTACAATAGGTACCGAGTAAGGGACAAAAAAAGTTTATTATCAATCTAAAGTTTAGTATAGTAAGGATCAATCTCAATACTGGTGGTAGGTCTCTCATTATGTATGAGGCCGTCTGGGTGGGTACCACCGCAATGCCTATTTCTACCGCCAAGCAACAGTGTGCATGCACTGTTGTGTTTCGGGTTGAAGGACATTGTAGCCAGTATAACTACTGGACATAATGAGACTTAACATCTTATGTCTCAGGATGACGAGCGCAATGGAATGCCACACAGTACTTTGTAAGTCAAGATGCTGGATGGTGTTGCTTCTGTTTATGGGTGGTCGTATCGCTTACCATCAGGTGAACGGCATGCTCGTCTCGTCATTAAATGCAATAAAAAAAAATTAAAAAAATTAATCACTTACGCGGTATTGCACTATCTACGACCATATATCAAAATCGAACAATAAAGCTATAAATAGGGTTCCTTTATCATAACCACCTGCAAGGCGGTGAGACGACTTGATGAAGGTCGAAGAAACACGCTGGATATAGGTCGGTTCTGACAGGTCCTTCTGGAAATCTTGCTTGTGTTCGGCAGTGGACTTCGTGTGGCTCATGATGATCATAACTAGTGTTCTTGAAGTTCCTTACCTATCTGAAGCGATGCTGGCGATGGACACAGCCCAGTCAGAGCCGCACCAGCCCTGATCCAGGATCGGCGAGATGAACAGCGGCCAGCGGACTCGCGAGTCGAAGTGGGAGTCGTAATGGATGTCCTTGTCGTATCTGATGGGGTTCATGCGTTTCGTCTCTCGACTAAGCGGGAACGTTCCTGGAAAAAAGAAGACGTTCAAAGAGCTGTTTTTTAACCGTCTTCGTAAACGAAGGTTCTGTATTTGACCAGCTATATTTAGGTATACGTCCGCGATCTTCTCAAGAACTACTGATCCAATTTGGTAGGGGTTTTTGTTATTTAAATTTATATTTTTCAGGGAAGGTTTTATATAGTCTATGAAGGTAGATGAGGTGACGATACACCTGATAGGCAAAGGCCTTCAAATATGCCGTTAAGTGCCTCGTTGAGGCAATTCGCTCGTAGCGCTGCAGCCGCTCGACCCTGGCGGCACGTTTAAAGGCGCTCTAGACCTTGATTATTATCTATGAATGTAGAATTGTTTAAGTAGTCTTTATCTATCATTCCAATGTGGTTGGAAAAAACATGTGTAGAAGGGATTTATCTTAGTTTTTACGACCACCTGCATGACGTCAACGTCCTCTCCAGTTCCTAGCAAATCTTGCAAGAAAAATCCACACCGATTGAGATTCAAACCCGGGACCTCTCGATCCACAGCCTTCATTCTCATGATGGCTACCTACTTTTGAAATGCTATCTTTTTTCCACACTAAACATTACCGTGGGCGTATATAAGGGGGGGGGGGGCTAGGGCGTCCGGACCCCCCCCCCCCCTTAGCTTTTAAAAGGATCGGGCTACCAAACATGTCCGCACTGTACCTATAATTATTTGCCTAACGCTGATGACGTTGACATCTTCTGTGACAAATCTGATACATTTAGGAGAAAAATAAGACTAAGAGTTTTCCAAAATAGTGTGATAGACACAAAAGTAAGTTAACGCCACTTGTACCTACGTTTGTTTGTTTAATATTTACACTATAATTCGGTAAACTTCTGTTGATTTGCCTTTTCTTGTTGTATTTTTTCTCTTGTTGTTGTTCAGTTAGTCAACCATAAATTCTAGCAATGTAACCTAAGAAACATGTTTAAGAACTTTAAATTGTTCTTATCATACGCCTGTATATCAAATTAAGTAGCTAAGCATTTTTGTTTTAGTTAAGTTGTAAATACCTTTAAGAGGTAAACACAATTGTGTATAGTAAGTGTATAGTATATACCTGTAATTTAAACAAACGTATGTGCTGTGTATTACCTAATGGTATTTCTAAATAAATAAATAAATATGTTACGTGAGGGGGGGGGGGGTCTATACGGTGTCATATCCACGCCACTAAAATACTTTACATCGTAGAACCCCTCTCATGTGAAAGCTATAACTACGCCCGTGAACATTACTCTTCCTTTGTGCAGTCGAGTAAAGATCAAATCGTGACACAAAACTGTGTCAGTACGTTGAAAGTAAATTGCATCTCATAAATTCTAGTGTATATAATATCCTTCAGTCGCTTTCTATGTCTAGACAGCGCGTGAAAGGCGTAGGTAAGTATAAAAGCCGGCGTCGACTAGAGCGGCAAGCATGCCCAATTTAATCGTATTTTGTATCCGTATGTTATTACGTAACTACATCCTAAAGTAAGGATTTCAACCAAATTTTAAAAAAAACTAGGATTTAAAAAAAACTGGACAACTCAGTTAAAAACATTGCGCATTAATACAGTAGCAATAGTTAAATTAATATGTATTGAAAATAGGTCAAATACAATGAAATTTTAAAATATAATATGTCCTTATCAAAGGGGTTTAAAAACCCAGCACATCCCAGGGCACTTCAAAAACCAGGTCATGTCCTAGGAAACCTGGACGTACTGTAAATGACCGTGGTAAATGCATCAAATGGGGCCCCTCTTAACATGAAAAGTCTGCATAAAAATCCTTATAGACGTTTCCCGTGACCCTTTTTAAGCTCCCAATACTCAAAAAGTTTATCTTTTATGACTTTCCTGAACGGTCTTCTTCCTTACTGGTCACTCACCTACTTACTAGTCTGTGGCTCCCCTGAGCCACAAACTCTTGACATTTTGCCCCTCATGCCACCCCGTTGTAACGTCACTGCTGAGGGCATTCCTATTGGACGCAGTTTCGTAGAATTGCGAATTACCAAATTTAGTCGACGCTAACTATAACGCTGAACTCTAGTCGGTATTCCTAGGCTTCGTAGGCGTTCTCTAGCCGTTTAAGTTGCGTTTGATACACTACATTAGCACGTTTAAAAATGAAATGAAATGAAATGAAATTTTATTTGCATGATTATGGTTGTGTATACAGATAGCATAATATAATTACAGAATTCAATAATCAGTGTCTCACAATCTGTCATTTTTGACGTGCAAATATTTATGATAGTTTTTATAGTTATTATTATTTATTATGATAGTAATAATTTCAAGGAGAAAAAAAAAAGGATAGTTATATCAATAGTGATTTTAGATTTATCTTAGTAGTATTTAAGTATCTATAGGTAATAATCCAAATGTTAGTCATTAGTATACATTATAATTAAAATTTACAATATTAGGTATGTCATTTCTATTATTTATTAATATTTATGTCATTTAAAAAGTCATTTATATTGTAATATAGTTTGTTTATAAGCAGTTGAGTTAATTTATTTTTAAATTCATTTAATGTACATTGTTTTAATTCCTCGGGCAAATTATTGTAAATTTTTATTGCCATACAGTACGCATTTTTTATAAAAACATTACGCATTACATTAAGAGGCTATGTCGAAAAATTTAAGGTTATTTAAATTCAAACTTCTCGTAAAGTACTAAGATCGGAAGTTTGATTTTTGGGTATGTGTAAATTGAACATATAACTCAATGATTTTCGAAAGCCAAAACACAATTACTACAAACTTTCTCGATAGAAAAAAAATACAAAGTTACCTCTGATATTTTCTTTAAACACGCTTTATCACTAAGTGGTATAATATATACATTCGTAACTTGATTTAAATACAAGAACTCAATATTTTCTAAGGTCCCAACAAGACGCAATCAAACTAAATTGAATAGTATAATCACAATTTAAAGAAAATTGGTTTGGCGCTTACGCCATTTCATTTCGGCATACGAGTGCGCCTCCCGTCTCTTCCTCTCATCCGCGACGGCTAAATACGCCATCACTGTCATGGGAGTGGCCCGTGCCGACTTCAGTCGCCCGGAATCTTTACTGACGACGGACGTGCGCTCGACATTTTTGGGCGCCTTCAAAGTTCAAATTACCCGTTTGGTGTAGGGATGCGGCCGCGCTGCCGCCGTGAGTCGTGACCCGCGCGGCAAATTTGAAAGTGCCCTTCAAATTCTATTTTACAGTATATCCAGATCACGTCCGTGTGTCAATATAAAATTATAGGCTCTATTAGATCTATGAGATAGGTAGCAAGCGTAATTATTACATCCTTTCACCTTTGTAAATTATTTCTTTTCGGAGACCTACTTTAGTTATAATGCGTGATCGGTACGACTACCGCGCTCCCGGTCCCGGGTTCGAATCCCTGAACGAAAAAAAATTGACATTGGGTTTTTTTGTATTATTATTAATATTTCGTAATCCAGAGCTAGGGACGCGTAATACCTGGAATGCCATGCTGGGCCAATTTTGCGTAAATGACGCTTGCGTACCGGTCATACATTTGAAAAATTCGGATTTTGGGTGCAAAGGTTGTTCAAATTTTTACACCATAAAATTATTTTAGTATGAATTTTTATATTACTTATTTATTTATTTATTATGGATCAATAGTCACTAAAATATTCAGAGCCAATGTTAGAATTGGTATACACGGCCGCCATTTTGAATATCTTTGTTTTAAGCCCTACGACCTCAAAATCGATTTTTGGGTATAACTTTGGTTACAAAAGACTGATCTAATGTCAGAATTGAATTAAGTGGCCGCCATTTTGAATTTCTTTGTTTTAAGGCCAATCGACCTCAAAATCGATTTCTGGGTATAACTTTGGTTACAAAAGACTGATCCAATGTCAGAATTGAATTAAGTGGCCGCCATTTTGAATTTCTTTGTTTTAAGGCCAATCGACCTCAAAATCGATATCTGGCTATAACTTTGGTTACAAAAGACTAATCCAATGTCAGAATTGAAAAAAGTGGCCGCCATTTTGAATTTCCTTGTTTGAAGTCCAATTGACCTCATAATCGATATCTGGTTATAACTTTAGTTACCAAAGACTGATCCAATGTAGCAATTGAAAAAAGTGGCCGCCATTTTGAATTTCTTCATTTTAAGGCCAATCGGCCACAAAATCGATATCTGGCTATAACTTTAGTTGCCTAAGAATAATTCAATGTCAGAATTGAAAAAAGGGGCCGCCATTTTGAATTTCTTAATTTTAAGGCCAATTGGCCACAAAATCGATATCTGGCTATAACTTTAGTTGCCTAAGACTTTGAGGTCGATTGGCCTTAAAACAAATAAATTTAAAATGGCGGCTACTTTTTCAATTGTGACATTAGATCAGTCTTTAGTAACTAAAGTTATACACAGATATCGATTTTGAGGTCGGTTAGCCTTAAAACAAAGAAATTAAAAATGGCGGTAACTTTTTCAATTCAGACATTGGATCAGTCTCACTATGTCGGCCACTTTTCTCAACTCTAACATTACCTAAGTCAAGATCTTGCTTTCAACGGCAAGCCAAAAATAGCGAAAGAAGAAACAACCTGTAGATGTTCAGTTTGATATATATTTTGCAGAAATCGGCCCGAGCGGACATTTACGCTCTCAAATTCAAGATGGCAGTCACTTTTTTGGCATTAGGCTCACCCTCTGGGGCCAAAGTATGCCTAGATAACAATTTTGAGGTCAATAGGTATAAAATCGGATCTGACCTTTGTAACCAAAGACGCAAAAGTATCGATTTTAAAGCGAATTGGCCTTAAAAATTAAAACAACATGGCAGCCACTTATTCCACCTTGTACATTAGACACATGTTTTATTGTCCAAAATTTGGCCAGGTATGGATTTTGAAGCTAATTGGTTCTTAAATAAAAATGTTCTAGATTGGTAACGGCCACCTTCACCATTACAAACATTTATACCCTATCTAGTGACCATTGAACCATTATAATGTTTTCAAACTTTATATCAAACTAATTTTATGGTGTAAAAATTTCGAACATCTTTACACCCAAAATTCGATTTTGTATGGCGGCACTGAAGAGTGAAGCATCATTTAGACCTGGCAAAACCCGGTAAAATAGACCCGGAATTCCAGGGAAGAGGTAGCATAGTGACTGACTTGTCGAGAGTCAAGACTACCTCGATGTCGTAACTCGTAGCTGTATTGCGTGCTCGGTACGGCCTCCGCGCTGAGGTCCCGGGTTTGAATCCAGAGTCGGGCCGTAAAATAGTGACTGCATTTTTTGTATTATTATTTACTTTGTGTCAATCAAAGCTAGGAAAGCCTACAAAAATAAATCAAAACGATGCAAAATATAATTTAAAATGTATTATAGAATTTTCATACTGCTCTGTTTTTTATATACCTACGTACGCGTCCGAGGCCTATTTACCACCATACCAAATTTTACCGAGAAAGTGAATAATACTTTCGATGAGTTTAAATAACTTACAATGTCATTTTACATAATGTTCAAGTAATTAGGTAGTATAGTGACATAATTATGATTCTATAGGCGAATTAAAATAAATTACATGTTTTATAAGTTATAAAACATAGAATTTATTGGAAATTTTAACTATAATATTTATAACGCAGCTGTGTATTTGCATTTGGAATGACGATCTTTTCGCGGGCTTGAGCGCAACGACCTGATGCGATGGCGGTGCGACGCGCGCGATCTGTCGCAGCGGGTCGGCGGGGCGCCTCGCACTGGAAATACGCTAAGCCACGCCCATCACCGTCCGATATTTTTTCGACATAGCCCCTTAAAAAACGAATAATAGACTGTAAGTCTAAGTACATTTATCATGACTCAATCTGGTATTTTGTGTCCCTGTAGGCAGTGAAGATCACTTATAGTTTAGTCGTTGCTTATACCTACCTACACAAGCTATAAATACTTACCTACCTAAAAGCCAAGTAACACAATGCACAAACACTTGAATAATAAAGATTTCTTAAAACTGTTGCGAATGTTTGAACATATGGTTTCATTTCTAGATTAGGTAACCTACATCTTTTGTTTCAGACTTTATTCGGAAAAATATTAAAGAGAGGCCAGTAAGATTTTTCTAGGTGAATACTGAATACACTGTAGCCTCATTTTTAACAGACTTCCAAAAAAGGAGGAGGTTCTCAATTCGTGTGTTAGTATGTTTTTTTTGTAAGATAAGGCCAGGCGCACATTGACTGTAGGTACTCCAACGGATCCTTTGGGATTCCTACATGCAACTAACGGAATAATTGCTATTCAGTCGTATCCTCGTGGGTGGAGGACAACCAGGGCCGGCCTGTCCATAGGGCGAACAGGACAAAACAGAAGGATCAGGGGATGCCACAGACAGAAAAAAAACATTTGGGGCATAAAAAAGGGCCGCCAGAAAAAAGAGGCACCAAAACAAATGTTTTATAGAGAGGGTACCAAAGGCTCCAGGAGACGCCACAGGCACACACTTGGGATCTAAAAAAAGGTCGCCGGAAAAAAGAGGCGCCGAAATATATTTCGCTCAGGGCGCTCGAATAGCTAAGACCCTGAAAACAGCAACCATTCCTGGATTTTGGTTTTTATACGGCAACGGCTATAGACAGCGATAGCCTAGTTGGGAGTGGAACGGACTGCCGAGACGAATGTCCGCAGGTTCAAACACAAAGGCACACACCTCTGACTTTTCTAAAAAGTTACGTGTGTATTCTGTGAATTATCGGTCGCTTTAACGGTGAAGGAAAACATCGTGAGGAAACCTGAGAAGTTCTCTGAATTTCGAAGGTATGTGAAGTCTGCCAAATTGCACTAGGCCAGCGTGGTGGACTAAGGCCTAAACTCTCTCAGTTGTATAGGAGGCCCGTGCTCAGCAGTGGGCAGTATATAATACAGGCTGGCGGTCATGAGATATTAACTAACAATGCACTGTAATTGACTACAAGATCCTCCAAACAAGAACGAGCATTGCGATATCGTGAGTCAGAATTCATTTCGTACATAAACTGCTCTTATTGTGATCATTATTTGAATGGACACTTTCATTTCCATGTTACAATAGTCTCTTGTACTATATGGTTGTCGCACATCTATTGACCAGGCAGATCGCATATATTAGCTAAATTCGCAAAGCTAGTATCTTCATTCAAGTAAATTTTACAACCTGCAAGAATTAATTAATATTTATATCAAACATATTTATAATATGAAACATAGCTTTCGATGTACAAGTTAAAATTGGTTTAAGAATCAAATTAAAAGCTATGTAGGTAAAACTACTCTTTAGTTAGCATTTTATACTAGATTACATTAACAACTTCATCTAAAAATGGAGATGTGTAAGCTTTTAGATTTTAGCCGACAATATTTTACGTCATAAGATAATAAAGATTTGCTATTCAATATTCCGATATTAAAATTAGAAAACTCATAAGACGTTCTGCATCAATAAACTACGTATTTAAATGTCCATAGCTGGAGAAAAGCATTATTTAAAACAAGATATTTGCCTGAAAACAAATGTTTAGGAAGCACTTAGGTTAAAACCGTAAAATGCCCTGGTTCACACAGAATATTTTGAAAAACATCCACTAGACAACTAGAACATAGAGAAGAAGAAGACTTTCTTTAGTCAGTCCTAGTTAAAGCGATATGCTTGCTATCATGCCAGAGTGCAAAAACTTTCTTTAACTTTTCTCTGGAAGCAACGATGCGATATTCCGCCAGGGCGGTAGGTGTGCGATAATCTTTAACATTTATCTCAATGGATACTTTCTTTTTTAACTGTCAAATACACAATAACTCTTGTTCGCATTTAAGTGCGGTCACGACTGTACTTTATAATTCTGTTATTTGGCATTACATTTACTAGATGTTGCTCAAGGCAACGTGGGTCTATCCCCGTTTAAAAATGATAATTCTGGATATAATATAATCTATATGTATGCCAAATTTCGTCGAATTCCGTTCAGCAGATTGTGCGTTTACTTCTATGGAACATCCAAATATTCGTTTTGGAATCCAATAAACTTATTGAAAGGTCGTAATGACAACCATTGATTGCAGTCAATGTACAGGCTGTGTTTAAAAATATTGTGCGTAATTTTATTTTGTTTTAATTCTGATTTTTTTAAACAATTTACTTCTTTTATAAAGGAAGTCTAATGTAACTGTAAACAAATAAATCAAACATAGAAATTCTTATTTTAAATATTTTTATTCCAACGAACTTTATACTTATCTCGTCTGATAACTGCTAAAAGAAAAAGCTGTATCTTAGCAATAGACTTATGATTAGGATATGTCATTTCCATATTTTTTTGGTTTCTATTAATTGTCGTCGTTAACGATAGTACAAAATCATCTTAGCCACAGCTCCTGAACTAAACACACACACACACACACTCATGCCTTGTATCCCCGAAGGGCTGCGCAGAGGCACTACTACTTGCACCCACTTTTCGCCGTGCGTATTCCGTCCCATGATGTGATAGGGGGCGAGCCTATTGCCATATCGGCCACAAATTCCAGTCTCCTGGCTGATACTGAATAGAAAAACCCAATATCACTAAACTAAACGATGTCTTGATATAATATTTCAAAGACTTCCACCCTTCAAATCCGCCCAACGACATATAAATATTACAACTCGTTTCTACAACATCCCTTATAAATAAGTACATTAAGTAGGCAGTAAATCATACGTAAATTCTACAATGACAGCAATTTACGAGCCATGTATCGTTATATTGTATTTGGCTAACATTCTGATTATTTTAATGATCTTCGTCAAGTTTGATTTATCGTTTGTTAACAATGACATGATTGTAACCGTATTGTGGTTGAATAAAGCTTATTATCGAACTATAGTATATTTGACACAAATGTACAATTGATATTGACGGGCTTTTGTTTCTCTTGCGTGTATGATTAATGTAGAGAGAATTAGGTGTGGTCAAGACGTGACTAATTTATTTGCTGATGTGGTAAGACTATCCGCCGTTTTCAAAATCGATCCCTATCGCATTTTTCAATCCATCGTAAAAATTAACCAACCAGAACAAACTTTTTTGTCATGCTTAAAGTTACTTATTTTGAATTGTTTTTTTTTCGTAATCGGATCACAGATTAAGATTGTCATCGTTTATGACAATGGCCGAATATTGGACTCGGTGGAAGTAATGACTCTGTTGCCAGGATCGACACCACTCAAGTTTTTTTTTATTAGATTGAATGACGAGACGAGCAAGCCGTTCGCCTGATGGTAAACGACACGACCACCCATAAACAGTAGCAACACGACCCAGCACCTTGAGTTACAAAGTACTATTTGGCATTCCACTGCGCTCGTCATCCTGAGACATAAGATGTTAAGCCTCATTATGTCCAGTAGTTACACTGGCTACAATGTCCTTCAAACCGAAACACAACAGTGCATGCACACTGCTCCTTAGCGGTAGTAATATACATTGCGGTGGTACCCACCCAGACGGACTCTTACATATGAGAGACCTACCACCAGTAAACACCATTTTCACTAGCAACACCATCCTGCACTTTGAAATACATAGTTGCATGGCATTGCATTGCGCTCGTTATAATGATTTATGACACATTAAATGTCATAATGTTATGAAATTATACACTGTCTACAATATCCCTTACACACAACAGTGCTTACACAATGTTGCTTGGCGGCAAAAATTTACATTGCATACGAGAGACCTGTCATATTAGCATTAAGAAGTCTTGTACTTTTGTTTTATGTGAAGTTACGAGTCTGTAACAACCAGTTACGGAACAATACTGTCGTTTTATTGATCATTGACAAAAAACTCACCTAATTTATAAACGAGTCCGTCCTTCAGCTTCTTGCCAGCGAACTGGGAGTAGTTGTACGCACGCCAGGAGTTGCCAAGCTGGTTAACGCCGTAGATCACGTCGTCGCTGATGATGCATGGGTCAGCGTCACATTGCTTCTTACTGGTGTTGTGTTCGATGTCTTCAACGCAGGTGCTGTTGACAAACAAATCATTTTAGGAATGGTATTTGCTGGTGGTAGGACATTCGCATTACAAAGAGCTTTGCCGGGGGATCACTAGTGTCCCCCCGAGTTGTTCTTAAATGCTATTGCACTGGAAGGACTTTGGCGTGTTCGGTTCGAGGTCCCGGAGTCCTTGTAAAGTGCTGTTGGAGACCAATATGGGGTTTGTAGACGGTAAAAATCCGACATACCCTGTCTACTTGCCATGAGCACGACGGGGATGCAAGAGGATTTTCCCCATGACAAAAAAAAAGAAAGAAAAGAACATTCGCAAAGCGACCACAGTAGGTGGTATAACCCCCCATACTGGCACACGTAAGTGCGTCCCGGGATCAGCCTATGTAAATCTGGTTCACACAGGCCGGCATAATTGTGTCGACTGGCGTGGGATAATCATCTCTCATCAGTCGAATCTATCTGGACCTCTCTACGTATACCATTAGGTGCAGAGAGGTCACTTTTCCAGGTATAAAAAAGTATATATCTATACTAATATTATAAAAAGGAAAGATTTGTATGTAAGTATGTTTGTAACGAATAAACTCAAAAACGACTGAACGGATTTCGATGAAATTTGGCTCACGGGTAGATCATGTCCTGGATTAACACATAGGCTACTTTTTATCCCGGGAAAATATTTTTAAACCGGAAAAACTTTTTCACGAGAGCGAAGCCGCGAGCAGAAGACTAGTCGTGTATAAAAAAGATAGAAAAAAGTAATTCCACTAAACTTTATGGTGTGTGGAGTGGCGTCCAAATAGAGTATTACATTACGAAAGATGATTATCGTAGATGAATTTCTTGCAAGTAATTCACAGTTGATTTTGAAGGCACAGTTCCTTTTTCTATGCTAACCTTTTTGATATTAAATATTCTCACCATCCGGCATTCGCACATCTCATTAACGTTGATTTCAAAAACGCTATCTTCGGATTAATCCAAAGCATCAACCAATCAAAATAACTCATTCGTAAGCATGTCGAACAAACTTTAATCTGATAAGTCCATTTCAACTAACGATTTTTTTGAAATTGGTCGGTAACCTAAACTGTCAAGCCTTTTAGCTTCTTGACCTTGTGCAAGAAAGGCTAGAGTACATTCTGAAGGGGCGTTTTTAGCACCATGCCACAGAATTTTACCTTGAAGCCTCCGTTTTTAGAATACTATAAAAAAAAGAATTCCTTACGTTTACGCGAATGTTAGACATTGAAATTAAACTATTAAAACGGACCTCAAGACCGGACCGCAAACAATGACTAACATCTTTAAATTGTATGATTATAAATTGAAGGTAGATTTGTAACACTAACTTTTCGGACCACCAACACCTCAGTCCGCCCCGTGACCACGAAGTGCTGCAAAGCCTTCGAAACGACCGGAGAAAATAAAATAAAAAACTGCGGTAAAATCCGTTTTAATATTTTAATTAAAAAAAAAAGAATTTTTCATTCACAGGAGTAAACATTGCCTATCTTATCTAGACGCCCCAATAAATCACAGCAACTAAGTCTGATAAAAATAATTGGTAAACAGTGATAGCCTAACAGGAGTGGAACCGCGGACTCCTGTCTCCTAGGGCTAGCGTTTACTATATAGTACCAAATTTAACGGTATCTATTGCTATCTTCTTACTGTTTTACTATCGGCTGATTATATAAACGATTGAGGGATATCTTCGGATAGATCCCAGTAATCCAGATTAAAGTGAAATCGCAACTCTCACACAGCAATTTTATGGCTTTATTTTTCGGGATTTATCTGTGCTTCCCGCATTGGCGTGGCTAGAGTAATTTTCCAGGGAGGCCAGTGTCCTAGACTCAAAAAATAAAATTACTTCTGCGTAGTCACCGAAATAAAAAAAATATTCGTTTTAAAAAATATTTAGTAGTAGGCTGCCTCGAAATTCTTGGGGCAGGCACCACGCAATGCGGACTCGGCCTCCCCTCTATATACGCCTATGGCTACCCGCAGAGGCTACCTGGCTCTAAATAATTTCTGGCGCTAGCAATACTGTCAAATAAAAACCTATGTTGTTAGTAATTACACAGGGCAGCCCTATCAAATTTTATCTCGAATAAATATTTCGATCTTATCAAAAAGTATTTAGTTTGCAAACACACGGAAGACCTTGGAATTTGTTACAAACATTTGTGATTTATGTCGAACTTTTCCAGACATACGATAGACTTTTTGTCGCACGACTGTTTTGTTTGGCGTGTGTAGTCCTCGAGCCGTAGATAAGACGCATTTTAACAATCATCAACGCCAATAAAAAGCAAACGAAATGAATGGGAATGACGTATCCGTGTGAAAGACTTATCGATCGGATATGTCGCATTTTTTTTGTGTTCTGTTGTCGTTAACGCCTGTAGAAAAGCATCTTGGCTACAGCTCCTATTTAGATTATGATAATATAAGTATTCATCTTGGCTTTTTGACCAATTAAAATGGTTTCAAGCATTAGTTTAGAGACAAAAATAAAATACACCACCATACCATACCAGCCCTGTATTATAATACTGCCCACTGCTGAGCACGGGCCTCCTCTATAACAGAGGGTTTAGGCCTTAGTCCACCACGCTGGCCTAATGCGGGTTGGCAGACTTCACATACCTTCGAAATTCCTATAGAGAACTTCTAAGGTATGCAGGTTTCCTCACGATGTTTTCCTTCACCGTTAAAGCGAGCGATAATTCACAAAGAATACACACATAACTTTTTTTTTTTTAGATAAGGTAGAGGTGCGTGCCGTTGGGTTTTGAACTTGCGGACATTCGTCTCGGCAGTCCGTTCCACTCCCAACTAGGCTATCGCCGCAATAAAATAAATAAAATACAACACAAACAAATAAATAAATTATTATTATACGAATAAAATACTTTACATAACTTTCATATTCAGTCAAGTTAAAATTTATTTATAGATATAATCTAATTGAAGCATCCAGACCCAATAAAATGATAACACAGAACTGACACGCGCACTAGATAAAATCCAGCCATAATAAAATTTAAACACTAAAGATGCACGAGTTAAACTATTTGCTCAAGAAAGTTTAATAACATAAAGAATTCAATTTAAATTCCTTTCTAGACATTCCTGGGCCCCTGGAGGTTAAAGTATTTTTCCACGTGTCAAGCCCTTGCCTACTTATGAATGCTTGCCGACACGTTGGTATTCCAAAAATGAATAAATAAATAATCAATCCGCGGAAACATTGTTCAAGGTTCCATAACTTACATACTTCTTGGAGTGGCAATAAAATTGTTCAACTGTCAATATTTAAACTGCACTCGATTAGCGTTTGTGTTAAGTATTATAACATTCTAAAAATGGAATTGAAATTAACGTAACAAGTAGTTGAACAAGTAGTCCGCCTGGGTGGGTACGCATACTCACGCCTTTTATCCCCGAAGGGGTAGGCAGAGGCGCAACTAGTGCACCCACAATTCGCCGTGCGTATTTCGTCCCATGATGTGATAGGTGGCCGGCCTATCGCCATATCGGGCACAAATTCCAGACTCCGGGCTGATACTGAATGGAAAAATCCAATATCACTTTGCCCGACCCGGGGATCGAACCCGAGACCTCAGCATTACAGTCGTACCGCAATACAACTACGCCACCGAGGCAGTCTGGGTGGGTACCACCGCAATATTTATTTCGACCGCCAAGCAGCAGTGTGCATGCATTGTTGTGTTTCGGTTTGAAGGACATTGTAGCCAGTGTAACTACTGGACATAATGAGACTTAACCTTTTATGTCTCAGAATGACGAGCGCAGTGGAATGCGTTGCTACTGTTTATGGGTGGTCGTATCGCTTACCATCAGGCGAACGGCATGTTCGTCCCGTCAATCAACGCAAGTTTTATTTCATTATTTTGATGATACTTAGTGTTATATTGCATAATTATGGCGGTATATTATCCAATACAGTTCTATTACAGGGCTCAAATGAAGTAAATTGAAATAACCGTGCTAATCAAGTGTTTTTTTGTTGCCGCCAAAACTCCTCGATAAAGTCTTGGTAAGATAGGCACTGCTTTCCTGGATATACTACAAATAACGAAAAAAAGACAACCAAATATCACTTATTCTAACTTGAAATTGGCAAAATGTACACACAATAGCCATAAAAAAAGGACCAAATATCTTGAACGTTTCGGAAAATGTTTTAAATGTGCATTCCTTTTTTAAAAATACTTTACTTTTTAAACCTCGTAATTCGAGTGCACTTTAAATATTGACAGTTGCTAATCTTATTGACAGTTCTTGGAGTTTTGGCGGGAACTTGGAAGTGTCGTGAGGTGCTCTTGTTTTAATTCATTATTTTGGTGATATTTAGTGTTATATTGCATAATTATGGTGGTATATTATCCAATATAGTTCTATTAAAAAGCTCAAATGAAGTGAATTGAAATAATTGTGCTAATCAAGTGTTTTTTCTGTTGCCGCCAAAACTCCTCGATAGTCTTGGTAAGGTAGCCACTGCTTTACTTCGACATACTACAGATAATAAAATATACAAACCAAACTTGACATTGGCAAAATGTGAACACAAATGCCATTATAAAAAAAAAAAAAAAAAAATTTGACAGTTCAATCCAAAACGGTAAATATTTGGAATGCACACGATTAGCTCGGATAAAATGTATTTTTAAAATAGAATCGAAATAGACATTAATTTTATTAAAGAGACCAATATTTAAAACACATTTTGTTAATCCTAGAGTGACATTGATTTTAAATTGTTATTAATGAGATACTGGATAATAAATTAGTATTATTTAAGTCAGTATTCCGGTTATAAACATAATGATTAATTAAGGCAAGTCTCAGCGTCTTTGACTTTTTATTGTCACCAGATATTTTTGCGCATTGGTTCAAAACAACCCTTAATTCGAAGGTTCTTGGAGTATAAACATTTTGCTCGTAGCGTATAAATTATCTTGCTTACTGTTAGAGAAAGTGAACGCTAAAACTACATTCATATTTTACTAATATTATAAATGTGAAAGTTTGTGAAGATGTTTACATGGTTGTTAATAGTAAGCACAGAAATCGCTGAACGGATTTAGATGAAAGGACATGTCCAAAAACGGGTCTAAAATTCTAATGTCTAATGCAAGACAGTTTATATATATTTGGCAAGAACTCCTAAAAACCAGTCTTTAAAATAAATCGTTTAATTTTAAAGACCTACGATTTTGAGATTTACGTAATTTTATTTTGGTTAAAAATTACACTTAATATGAACGTTTGTAAAAAGTTAGTTGTAAATGGAGGGGTCTAAAAATATTTTTATAATGGATACAAGATTTATATTTCGCCCCATTAATATCCTTAAAATTTGAACCTGGTTAGATTTTGAGGCCAGCACCCATACCAAAAGCGGACATCTCCTTTGGACCATATGTCAAGTTTGGGTTGTCTTTTTTTATTATCAGTAGTATGTCGCAGTGAAGCAGTGGCTACCTTACCAAGACTTTATCGAGGAGTTTTGGCGGCAACAAAAAAAACACTTGATAAGCACGATTATTTCAATTCACTTCATTTGAGCTCTTTAATAGAACTATATTGGATAATATACCACCAAAATTATGCAATATAACACTAAGTATCACCAAAATAATGAATTAAAACAAGACCACCTCATGACACTTCCAAGTTCCCGCCAAAACTCCTAACATAGGTTACTGTTTTATCAAAACACAATAGTACTTTTCCAAAAAAGTTGTATCACTTGGGCAATATAAAGCTACTCGTCTAGTTATTTTTGTTGCTGACTGTACCAGAAATGCCATCGAGTTCCTAGTAACAATCAGCTTTAGTTTCTGATGACTAAGAAATGTTTAACTGATGTCATACAATGCACGACCTAAATGTTACGACTGTTGGCACGACTCCCTTGCATTTTGAAAGAGAATGCAGTTTACTATCCGCGACTACTCACGGTAGTAACGATAAAGCTTGTATCTAGAACTAGCGACCTGCCCCGGCTTCGCACGGGTAACATACATATAGCCAGATGAATTCTGATGGCCCGATCACTACCAAACTTCACAGGATCACCCGCTGGCTAATCTGAAGATAACCTAAAAATTCATTGAATGGGCTCTAGCCGTTTCTGATTTCATAGGTAACATTCAAACAAACTTTTTTAATTGATAAGAATACTTTTTCCTTTCATAATAAATGCGGTGTCCAAAAATAAATTCATGAGACTTATTCATAAATATACGCCTGAGGCTATGAACCGCAACTCTTAACAAAAACAAAGTTAGGGCTGTAGGGCCTTTGTTTCTTGGTCAAAATGATTAACGACTAAGGAAAAAAACGTTGTGAAATTCTAACCGTAATGAACGTCATGTAAACGCATTAACCGCTAACTGAACTTGATGTGTGAGAAAAAGATACACTATGGATTAACATTATTTGAATCTAAGGCATAAAAATACAAACTTACAGCAGAACGGAAGGTATAGCTTTTTTTTAAAATGGCTGTACGAATTTGTTTCCTTTGCCTCAAATAAACATTACAGAGTTTAAAGCCTACGTGTTCTAGCCTTTTTACGATATACGCACGCACCAGGATGCACCCCAGACGCAAGCTAAGCACTTTTTGGTAAACAGACATGACATTAAGAGTGTTGGGTATCATCATCACGGTTGTACATACGTTCTATGCCAGAACCAAACGTTTGACTTGGCAAACTAGCCTACGACCTTCTACAGGCACAAAGGTGTGGATGCCTATTGTCACAGAAAAACATCTGCTGCCTTTGATTTGTATTCAAAAACCGATTTTATTGGATCGGCAATAAAGTACAAACACTTGCAAAACCCACGCAAACAAAAGTCATCTCCATATCCTTGTGAAGGTTTAATAAGGATTCACCAATTTATTATTATACAGCTGCAAATTTTAATAGTACGTTGTACTTTTTGAAAGCTAAGCTGACGTATTTTTTTTTTTAGATAGGCGATCCTGCCGTCAACACCGGGGGAAACCTGCGAATGGGATACTGGAGTCTCCCGGCTTAACGACTGCAGGGGCCTGGGAGGGGAGTGGAGGAGGAATATGGAAGGGAAGGTGGGGGAAGGGAGGAAGGTTCCCAGGATGGGCGGAAAGAGAGGGTGCCAGGAAATGTTCGCGGGCCCTTTTAGGCCTCAATGTGTTTTTCAACCAAGAGGTATACACACTGAACTGTGTGTCTCGGCCCGCGACCAATGTTCCCCCGCGCATGGGCGTGCATTGGGTGTGAAGACCCAGCGCACAAGAATTGCCTCGGGGGGCAAGCTGACGTATTTACCTACAACATGAATAGATCAGGTCTAAAGTAATAGAAATTTTATTCCTAATAAATACTCCTTAAATGTCAAAATATCTAGGATATCCATTTCGTGCAAACATTATGATAATTTTTACGAATCGTGACAAGTTTTACATATTAGTGAACGCTTTACGAACACCTGCATTCAGCACATTGTTACAACACTTTTGCCTTTTAAAATAAGTCCAAAACATTACTAAGAATATTTGGTCCTTTTTATTCATTTACTGGTGGTAGATCTCTCATATGTAAGAGTCCGTCTGGGTGAGTACCACCGCAATGTCTATTTTTACCGCCAAGCAGCAGTGTGCATGCACTGTTGTTTCGGTTTGAAGGACATTGTAGCCAGTGAACTACTGGACATAATGAGACTTAACATCTTACGTCTCAGGATGACGAGCGTAGTGGAATGTCACACAGTACTCTGTAACTCAAGGTGCTGCATGGTGTTGCTACTGTTTATGGGTGGTCGTATCGCTTACGATCAGGCGAACGGCATGCTCGTCTCGTCATTCAATGCCATAAAAAAAATGAAGTATACAGTTCAGGATAGGTACAATACAAGATTAACGCATTGTGTATTTTTGCCATGCACTAATGGAAACTGCAGTGTTCCGAGACTCCACTTCACCTACTGGTAACGGGAGTGAAATCTAGAGAGCATCGAGTAACGAAGGATGATTATAGATCGCTAGTCGACACAATTATGCCGGCTTGATTGCCCAAGTGGCCTAGTTGTATTGCGTGTACAGTACTACCACTGCTTTGAGGTACCGGGTCCCCGGTCGGGCAAAATAATATTGGGTTTTTCTGTTCAGTGTCAGTTTGGAATCTGGAATTTTTGCCTGATATGGCGAAAGGCTCGCCCCATATGACATCATGGGACTGAACACAAAAGGCGAAAAGTGGTTGCACTTCTGCCTACCACTTCGGAGATGAAGGCGTGTAGTGTGTTTTTGTTCTTAATCTGGCTGGCTGTTCCCAGAACGCGACACATTTACGTAGGCCACTATGGTTTGACCTTTGAAGGGCAATATAGTCGAGTGTGTTACTGGGCATATATTTCATTGACGAGTAGGTACAGTTCAGCATTTTAAAATATCCCGCAATATTTCTGAGTGTCATTTCTTTTTATAGACAATCTTAATATCAGGCAAATGACCAGCAAAATATTAACATAATCACGAACATAAACAAACAGCCAGCTATCTTTATGGTCTCGATATGCAAAATAGGAAAAATCGACGAAAACATTCCAAAGTATCTTTTTTCCCATTGTCTTCATTTTTGATGTAACAAAAACTGCAAGATTTTTGTGAAGTAAATTATTGCCTGTCAGATCGCAGACTGGGATTCGGGGCTTGTGACGGGCATCGTGACCACCCAAAGAACCCTTTTACGTTAATGCATTGATTGAAATGCCCAGAAAGGTTTTATGTTTAAGCGGTTTAAGGAAACACACGATCAACAATGATATATTTGTGGTTGTCAAAAAAAGACGCTTTTTGTTTTAGTAAGTATTGCGTGTGTAAAGTGGACGATAGCCTAGTTGGGACTGGAACGATCTGCCGAGACAATGTACGGAGGTTCTAAACCCAAGGCACTCACCTCTGACTTTTCGATGTTACGTGTATATTGTTTATCAATTATCGTTGGCTTTAACGGTGAAGGAAAACATCGTGAGGAAACATACATACTTGAGAATTTCGAGGGTGTGTGAAGTCTGCCAACCCGCATTAGGCCAGCGTGGGGGACTAAGGCCTAACCCCTCTCAGTAGTAGAGGAGGCCCGTGCTCAGCAGTGGGCAGTATATAATACAGGGCTGATTGCATTGCATTGTAAGTATTCCGTAACTTTAGGTATTACGTTTTTTATAGTGTACTTCTTTGCGATATAGTTCATAAGCCTCTTTTCATTTTAATATGTCTCCCAAAACATTTATTCTTGATCCGTATCTGGTTGACTTGAGAAATTTTTATAACTAAAAAGTGGCATGCAGAAAGTTTGTATTCAAAATCAAAATAACATTTTAAAGTTTTAACTCTTGCCTTTGGAAATTGTAAAAAGAATGGTTGTTTTTTTTCACTAGGTTTTGTTTGCGGCGTCCCTCGCATGATACACCTTTTCCGAATCAAAAATCAAGTCGGCTAAACAATAACACCATATTCAAGAAAAATCCATCTCACCAACAGACAGGCAAAAAAGACATAATCGTAAAAAACACATTATTAGACAGTGAACTAACAGTTAAATCCGCAATATTTGCAATTCAACTAGCAAAATCCAAATGTGGGGTAACTCCTGAAACTGATTCGATTGATCGATTGTTCCTGGATTCGAACTCGATTCGATCTCGATTCGAACTTGAAATGCGCACTCCCGACGTCGATCGACTAGCTGATCAAAAACGGCCGTTATCAACTCGTCGATCGAGTATTGGTTCACAGATTATAGCTGTATCCTGTAGATCACGTCATATTTATGTGGCTATGTTCTATGGAGAATTTCATTACAATAATTTATATTTAATTTATTTTACTTATAAAACGATGCTCCAGTTGTTGTTACATACATATTTATATAAATATAAGAAATTATTACGTTGTTTATTGAGTTTTTTGTAATAATTCAGCAACCAAAGATAAATTGAGTTGCCCAAATCTATTTAGTCTATGCTATGAACTATCAAAATATCTGACATTGTCAGCGTCACGTCACAACTATATAAGTCGTAGCGGGAAACCCAAATACAGTTTTTGGTTAAGATTTAGAATCTTGTAACAGGAGTTTGAGGTCAAAACTGGCATTAATTGGATTATTTATTGTTTTCACTTATAACAAAATCATTTTCAAGCTTAGAAAATATATTTTTTTGGAAACTCATCATCATCAGCCCGCTGCAGTCCACTGCTGGACATAGGCCTCTCCCAAGATACGCCACAGAGCCCGGTCTGCTGCTTTATGCATCCAGTCGCTGCCGGCCCTCTTGTGCAAGTCGTCCCGCCATCTGGCCAGAGGGCGTCCCACGCTACGTTTGCCAAGACGCGGTCTCCACTCCAGAACACGCTTACTCCAGCGGTTATCTGTTCTGCGACATATGTGGCCAGTGTGTGTATTTTGGAAACTAATATCGAATTATTTTTATTTTTATATGGTTAAAATAAGTAAAGTTATAATTTACTGGTCTCTCATATGTAAGAGTCCGTCTGGGTGGGTACCACCGCAATGTCTATTTCTACCGGCAAGCGGCAGTGTGCGTGCACTGTTGTGTTTCGGTTTGAAGGACATTTTAGCCAGCGTAACTACATAATGAGACTAAACATCTTATGTCTCAGGATGACGAGTGCAGTGGAATGTCACACAGTACTTTGTAACTCAAAGTGCTGGATAGTGTTGATATTGTTTATAGCCTGGAGTCCGGAATTTGTGCCCGATATCACATCATGTGACGGAATACGCACGATGAAAAGTGGGTGCATTAGTAGTAGCGCCTCTGCCTACCACTTCGGAGATAAAAGGCGTGAGTATGTGTGTGTGTAAAGATAAAAATAAATTGATATCAGTTTCCAAAAAAAGTTACAGGCAAGTTCTAGGCTCAAAAATGGTTTTATTATAAGTGAAAACAAAAACAAAAAGAATGTATTTTTTTCAGTATCAGCATTTAAATAAAGTTTGAACATAATATGATTTGTAAATCAGAATGATTATAATGGTTATGATATGAATATAATAAGAAATAGACTTCACCCAGTGGTCGAGATTAAACTGCATTTCATAAAAAATATGTAACAGGGCTTAATGAGATAAAAGGAAAAAGTAGATTTTTGTCTTAACATGTATATTATTATTTTATAACAAACTAAGAAACAACTAAATTTAAAAAAAATCAAACAATAAGTCACAGACTTTGAACAAGACGTTGCCGTGCATTTTGCCTACATCGTAGCTCATCATTTCGAGATGATGATGAGGCATGTATGACATTGTCTGCAATGCCTGTCTCCATGTCTTCAGCAATAATAATAAGGGATGGGCAGTTATGCAAACTTCGAAACTCATCGCAATCCATATTAATTGCCCGATTAGTAAAACGGCCCATCCTAAGCAAATTTCTTCTTCTTCGATTGTCAATACGGTTAGCTTCTTTAAGAACATTAAAAAATGATTGAAGTCTAGCCATAATTGCACAGATGTTTTTAAAATTTCTCACCAAAACACAAAACAACTTCACTTGAACCGTACACGGCACCTATTTAGCAATCGTAGAATTTGACAGATAAAGTCGAATTGACAACTCGATTCACGATCGTACGAACGAGTGGAGAGTAAGCATTTCTCGATCCTAACGGATTTTTTTGATCCAAGTAAGTTCCAATTTGAGGCACGGCTCGATCGTGCGCTAGTGTAGATTTCGGGAGTACCAAAACGCTTGAAACCGAATCAAACTCGATTTGATTTACGATTCGAACGTGTCGGGAGTAACCCCATTGGTCGATTTGGTGCCTACGTCTAGATATTTGACCAAAATGAAGTAAAGCAAATATTTGAACAAATATTTGTCAATGCCGTTGGTTTCGACGTATTTTTAAGACATTGTAATACTTAAAATGCGTGCTCCAAAAATTTTATAGAGCAGGTGGGGTAGTGTTTGTTCGGAGTTAGGATCCTATAGGAATGATTTACAACACTATAACCGACTTGAGTTCCCGTCCCCATCAATTTTCGATATTATACGACGACCGCCTATCCTCCCAAATCGAATCAATCTAATATTATCGATAAATAAAAATAAGAAAAAATAAAAAAAAGCCTTTTATTTATCCATGCAGAAAAATATTTTCAATAACCTTACTAATTATAAATTCAAACGTTTGTAAAAATGTTGATATATTTGAGACATAAAGCAAAAACCGTCGTTGTATTAAGATATTTTACACTCAGATAGACCTTTTATCCCGAAGTACAAACTGGGACTATCATATCATGGGAAACACAAATGTCGAAAACTGGGTGCCATAGTTGTACATCAGCCCACGTCTGCAGAGAAAAATGTTTTTTTTATAAGGATACACTTCCAAAAAGTCTTACACAAACGAAGCCGCGTGCAACATCTAACTACTAACACAGACGTGAACATATTAAATATCATTGATAATAACAGAATCAATACGAATCACAATATGTCAAGGACGGCATCATTTATACATGTCACAAATAAAATCATCATTGGATAAAGATGATTACACACACCACGCTAGCTTAAACTAGTTATTGCTCGCGACCCCACCTGCGTTAAAATCCTTTATATGTCAAAACTTTCCCAGATAACCCTTCTTGCCAACTGAACAGAAATGCGCCCTTACGCCCTTGTCGTATTAAATATCGCAGTTTACTTTTCCGTGTTACAAACTAAAACGTACTATTACTACTGCATTATTTTTCCCTTCGCAGAGCAGTGACATAAAATACATTTTGTCAGCAATGATTTATGTTGACGCGAATGTTAGACATTGAAATAAAACTATTTTTGGATCTTTTTTTTATATAACTTAAAAAACCGTGATAAAATCTGAAAAAAATGTTTTATTCCAATGTCACATTTTGTCAGCTTAGGTCCTGTTTTAGAGGAGACAGGCCAGTTCCTATTTTTAACCACAGACGTAAAAATGTGGGTGTTATAAGTTTAACGTGTGCATCTGTGTCAGTCTGTGGCATCGTAGTTCCTAAACGAATGGACCAATTTTGATGCGGTTTTTAAACCTACCTAGCCTTTAAGTTAATCCACAACATGCCAATCACTCTAAATCAACAATTTCTGCGTATATTTCTATCTATCCAACATTTTCTCAAATCGTAATTACGTTAAAATTGTTTAAATATTTATACTTATAATTTTATGGTGCATAAGTGTTTACACTTAATGCTTAGTGTTCCTAGTATAAATAAGTGTTCATAATGTTGAATCCAAAATACCTCAGAAAAATAATTAAAGCCTTTGATTAATTATATACCTAGATAGACACTGAACGTTTCAAACGCGTTGAAAAAAATAGAGGCGAACTGTTCGTTTGAGTGAATTAATTTTTGTTGTTTTTCATGGATATAATTTGCTTCCCGTTTTAATAGGAAACCATGTAATAACTGGTATCATTATGCGCGCACACAAGGATACGCAGAACGATGCAAGCGATAGCGTATGACACAGCTGTCACGCATACTAGCTTAAGAAAAGTTGGCCTGTTTGTTTTAGTTTCATTGCAGCGCGTCACTCTATCTAGGTATATAATTAATCAAAGATTAAAGCCATTATTATTCTGAGCAAAATACCACCCACAAAATGACATTGCACCTGTCAGTATGACAGCCCCATAAGTCACCTGACGTCACCTTGCGTTGTCAATCATTAGGACGAGCATCGACATTGACTCTGTTTACAATTGACATGAATTAGATACTTACATCAACTACCTCCATATGAAGTTAAGTTTAATTATTCATTGTTTAACATCATTGTGTTTATAGATATAAACAGGTTAAATTTAAACAATTGTGTAGACTGCTTCGGTAGTCAAGTTATATTGCGTGCGTAATACACCTCGCTGAGGTCTCGGGTTTGACTCCCTGGTTGGGCAAAGTGTTATTGGGTTTTTCTGTCGTCAACCCAGAGTCTAAAATTTGTGCCCGTTACAATTACGGAATGAGATTATATAGATGGAACGGATTACGGAATACGCATAGCGAGTTCGTGCAAGTTTTAGTTAGCGACTCTGTCTACACCCAGACAATAAAGATATATTTAGGGATTTTTTCAATAAAATTATGCCGTTAGTACAATCGATCCCAAACCGGCAAGAAACCAATCAAACTCCGGGCTGATACTGAATAGAAAAATTCAATATCACTTTGCCCGAGCCGGAGATGGAACCCGAGAGCCTAGCATTGCAGTCGTACCGTAATACAACTACGCCACCGATGCAATAATTCATAAGCATTTAAAAAATTACGTGTTATATGTGTCGAAGTTACGTGTGTATTGTTAATCAATTATATTATCGTTCGCTTTAACGGTGAAGGAAACCGTCGTCAGGAAACCTACATACTTGAGAATTCTCCATAAGAATTTCGAGGGTATGTGAAGTCTGCCAACCCGCACTAGGCCAGCGTGGTGGACTAAGCTCTAACCCCTCTCAGTAGTAGAGGAGGCCCGTGCTCAGCAGTGGGCACTATACAGGGTCATTTTTACATTGCATTACTAAATGAAACCACATATTCGTCTTTACCTCTTCTAACATCTTGACAAAAATCATCCATGAATAACGAATATTATTGCCAAAATCCCGGTTGTAGTTTCAAATTTTTTGATCATTTCGTAGTTTAGTGCGAATATGGTTTGTGCGAAAGTATTTCTGCGTCCACGGAAACATTCCGAATAATAACAGATTTCATCATCATCATCATCATCAGCCACATGACGTCCACTGCTGAACATAGGCCTCCCCCAAAGATTTCCAGACGGACCTGTCAAAAGCGGCCCGCATCCATCGCGCTCCTGCTACCCTTATCAAGTCGTCTGTCCACCTTGCAGGTGGACGGCCGACCCTGCGCTTGCCAGTACGTGGTCTCCACTCGAGAACCTTTTTGCCCCATCTGCCGTCAGTTCTTCGAACTATGTGCCCTGCCCACTGCCACTTCAGCTTGCTAATCCGCTGACAGATTTCACTTCCGCATTATTACCAATACGTGATTATTTTTAAATAAGAGACGAGGAAGCGAAATGATGTCACAATGATAAATTGTCTGTTCAAGGCTGTAGGTACAAGCAAATTCCTTAGCTGTGGTCGGTAAATGTTTTGTACTTTGCCCTTTAATTCTGTCATGTCCGGTTTGAAGGACATTATAGCCGTTATTATTGGGCATTATGAGACAAAAGTTAAAACAAATGTCTCAGGATGACGAGCGATTGGCGCCACGTATTACTTTGTAATTCTACGTTCGTGTGGTGTTATTTGTGTTTATCGACAGTCGTAGCGAGCGACTTGCTCGTCTAGTCAATATAAAATACAAACACACGCCATAACCCCCGAAGAGGTAGGCAGAAGTGTAAGGCACAGACTTTTTTAAACGTGTGTTCCATTCCATCATGTGATAGGGTCTAGTCTATCGCAATATCGAGCACAAATTCTAGACTCCTGGCTGATACTGAGCAGAAATCCCAACATCACTTTGCCTGATAAAATGTCTTAAATCTCAAATAATACGCTCAGACTAACGGATCCTTAAAATCTCATTGCATTTTTTGCAAACAAATTCTCCGTTTAAATTGAATACGAGATCGACAAGTTTTGATAGAACCACGACTTGTATACCATATTGTACAATCCGAGGATCATTGTAAATTTGTGTTGTGTGGTTTAGTGCATTTTTTGCAGCACTTTGTACGGTTATTATACGGTATTTAAATTTTGGCGTGAGACAAGTAATACTGTTAACATTTCAAACACTTCGAGATTTCGGTGCATATAGAAAGAAAGAAAGAAGAAGTTTATTATTGGTACAATATTGCACACAACACAAACACATCTTACATTATAAACTAGAAAAATAAAAGCAATTATTGTACCAACAATGGGCCTCCCATTAAGCTAAATGCCACGGTACCACCTATGTAGTATATCAACTTGGAACGCATCTTTCTAATATTATAAATCCGAGAGCTTGAGTTTGAGATATTTTGATGTTTGTTAGTAAACTCAGGAACCGCTGAACGAATTTCGATGAAATATGGCACACGGATAGACTATGTGCGTGATTAACAAACGGACTACTTTTAATACCAGAAATGTACACAGACATTTTTATAGGTACTGAGAAAGGTGGCTCTTATTTAGTCTAAGCAACTGTAAGCTTTAGGTAGCTGTAGGCAACATAAATCTTCAATTTCGTCAAGATTGGATAGATCATTTAATATAACGTAGAAAATTAAGTTAATGCGGAATAAATTTTACATGGGATATGTATGACTAAATGGGTCAAAAGATTTTTCAACAATTAAAACGGAGTTTTGGCGGGAACTTGGAAGTGTCATGAGGTGCTCTTGTTTTAATTTATTATTTTGGTGATACTTAGTGTTATATTGCATAATTATGGTGGTATATTATCCAATGTAGTTCTATTAAAGAGCTCAAATGAAGTGAATTTAAATAATCGTGCTAATCAAGTGTTTTTTTTGTTGCCGCCAAAACTCCTCGATAGTCTTGGTAAGGTAGCCACTGCTTTACTTCGACATACTACAGATAATAAAATAGACAAAGCAAACTTGACATTGGCAAAATGTGAAAACAAATGCCATTATAAAAAAAATAAAAAATAATTGACAGCTCGTTGCCGCCATTTTGTCATATCTTCGGCTGCGCAATTGTCAGATTTAACATGAACCCATATTTTAACAGTAAAGCTAAAACAAACGGTGGCCCACTTACGAAGCATTAAATATGTAGTACAATGTCTAAATATCCATCTGTGCAAATGTAGTTTCTTTGATATTAAGAAAAATAAACATCTTCGAATACAATGGTATTGCTTATGTTTTTATTGCCTGTTATTAAACGATTACGTTTTCAATGATTTTATTTGTTGGTCTTCAAATATCTATTTCTTATAATGGCGTCGAAAGGCTGGTGTATTTTTATTCTAAACGATGAGCCTATAATTTGTGGCAACACTACACGAATTTGAGCATGTCTGGAGTTTTGGCGGGAACTTGGAAGTGTCATGTGGTGTTCTTGTTTTAATTCATTATTTTGGTGGTATATTATCCAATATAGTTCTATTAAAGGGCTCAAATGAAGTGAAATAAATGTGATAATCAAGTGTTTTTTTTTTTGTTGTCGCCAAAACTCCTCGATAGTTGGTAAGGTTGTAAGGACTCGTATCCATGGACAAGAATAAATTAACAAAAAAAAAATTGAGCATGTCTGACATGTGGCAGCTCTTAGCTAGCCATAATTTAATTATGGCTAACGCTATCGTCGCGTCGGTTTTATAGCGAAACAGGTCAGGAAACTACGCACCCCACTCTGATGTTCATCACAGTAGGGTAGTTTCCTTTATTTCATTTTGTACATTATTTTACATTTACCGAAAATAATACTAATAAAAAGAAATTCTTCTATGAAATCAGAAAATTAATTAAAAAATAAAGTATTGCTCATATTCGAAAAATTGTTGTGAGCAGGAGTGGAGGCGTGATTGGGTTATCGCGCTATCTCATTCGCACGCACGCAGCGTTTTGGCCAATGATACTCGGTGACGTCACCGTTTGCAGTATCCGTTATTCTACATTTGCTCCTTCCGCCAAATTTCAAAGCTATAACTTATTTATTATTGCGTGGATTTTGAAAATTCTTTATCTGCTAGATTTTGCTTGTCAAATATTTTTGATAAATGTATTTAAAATAAGTAATGGTTTGTCATACTTAAAGATGAGTTATTTTGATTGATTTAGGTAATCTTACCACCAACACGTAATTGGTGATTGGGTTAATTTATTGGGATGAGCTTTAAATCGATGGTATTTACGTACTATTGTACCCCGACACTCGCAAGAAATATTTGGTAATAAAATCAAATGCCACATTAATTAGCATACTGTACTTCACGGTCATTTCTGATACTAATTTGTTAATTAATATAATTTGAGGTCACCTTTGATTTGACTTTTAGAAAAGGTTAAATATTTTTTTGATAACGCAATTACTAATTTTATTCGTGTAGCTTCCTTGGTATTGACTCTAGCGGCTTACACGAAAGTTATTGAAATAGATTTTTAGATCGGGCAATACTTGGTATGTCTAGGACTGGGATCATCACTGTAATCGAACTAAGATGCGTTGCTAGTTTTTAAAATACTCTAAAACTTCAATACATTACGCTAAACAGCATGCGCAGGAAAAATCTATCTCAAATTAAAAAAGTCACGCAAAATATTTCCGTCCGGGTCTCCAAACTTAGTACCCCACGACTCACAGCCTAACGCTGTCAGTAGGACAACAATGTCTATATAAAGATTACATATTGGTCCATATCACGAAAATAAATATTACGCTCTCAAATAACTACCGAATGACAAATATTACATACAAATAGAAACGGTAAAGAAAAAATATTTGTTCTAAATGGCGCCATGCGTGGCCTTGTTTATATAACCAGTAGGAAATGCTTGAGTGCATTCCGGCAAAGTTTAAGTATTCGATAATCATATTTTTTATATAACAAAGCTTTTGCTCGTAGTTTCGCTCGCGTATAAGAAGTTTTCTGGGATAAAAAGGTGCCTTAAACCTTCCCTGGGTCTCAAACTATGTCCATACCAAATTTCATCGAAATCCGTTCGGTAGTTTTAAGTTTTTGCATATAGAAGCTGCGGGCGACTTTGTTTTATACAATGTAAGGAAGGATGACGAGTGAGTCGCCGGAAAGACACGATTGTCCATAATCAGTAGCAACATTCAATCTACAAATAATGTAGTAATATCACTTATCACTCTGATACATTAGATGTTAAGCCTCAGAATGACCGGGACTGTTTTTAAACAGTAGCAAAACCCACGACTGTACAATTACATTTCATATCAATTGAAACCCCTGATTCCAGATTTTGACAGGTCCATCTAGAAATCTTTAGGGGATGCCCATGTTCAGCAGTGGACGTTATGTGACTGATGATGATGATGATGAAACCCCTGATGTAGGTACTTGCCGAGTACAGACGAATAGTCACGAATGCGAATGTGTAAACAGCTTATTCGGGTGTGTTCATTACTCATAGTTACAAATAAATATATTTCTTTCTTTCTTTCTTCACAGTTCATAGGCATGTATTCGCGCACGAATTATTCGGCGACAGTTTAAATGAGGCATCAGAATTGCACTACATAGCGAACTTCCATTTTTCTTCATTGCTCATTCCCACTTTATGTAGGGTCAGCTCTCCTAATATATCTGCGCCGAGCTGTTCTGTCTTGGGTTGTCGGTTCAGTTATTTTATTTTGACATAGTGTTATGGTCATACTGGTACACCAAGTAGAGGAAGGTCGCCCTCGCTCTCTTGTGTTCTTTGGAAGGCTCATGGCTTTTTTGACGACGTGATTATCGGCTCTGCGTATAACAAACTTCTATTGACAAAGAAATTCAAAGAATGCCATTGCAGTTTGCACTGCGCTTGTCATTCTAAGTTATGGTCCTTCAAACCGAAACATAACTGCTTGCATAATACAGCTTAGTGGCAGAAATGGACATTGCGGTGGTAGTTGGTATCTAAGCCTAGTACCTAATCAGCTTTCCTCTCGCATATGAGAAGCCATCTAGAATAAAAAATGTGAAATGTGGACTAAATAATAGCCCCTCCTATCTATGGATAGGGTACCCGAAACATACCAAAAAAAATAGGGCCTATGTCATTTGAAAATTTTGATAGATCGTGTTGCTAAAGGAGTTCCTTGCGCCGCGCCCTCAGACAGCGATAAAACGTTCCGAAGCGATGGCAGATTCATAGGGAATTAAAAGAGCTTGTAAAAACTATTTGATTAAAGAAAATGTTGAGTTATTACGAAATTACCATCATCTATTGTGTCCATTATCGTGATTTTCGAGAACTACTTTTTAAACAAACATGACCTCTTTATTCCAGCAAATATGTTCATTATAAAACATTTTATTATTACAGATACAGGTTAATATTCCTTTAAATACAATGAGAATGTTTACAAAATGCTCGCTGACATTATGATCTATTTTCATACAACTATTAATAACAACAGGTGTTATTCTAATTCTGTTTCAATAATATTTGTTTAGACTAGTTCAGTAAAACCAATATTCTTTTGGATCATGTTTTATATAAGTTCGGGGTAATACCGGATCAAAGGATAATGCCGTTGGTTCAAGATTACTGATAAACCCATAATTTCTTAATACAGACAACACAGCCTAAAGTTCTATTTTTCAATGTGCCACAATTGTTGGCCACTGTGTTAAAGTTTTTAGTTATATTTTAGTAGTCATTTTGAGACGCCGAGATTACCCATGATTCGGTATTATCCCAACGCACCACAGTTTTCTTTAAATGGAAATATTGGTATGAAATATAATAGAACGTGTATAATAGACTGTATAATAGATATATACAAGAAGTATCTGAATAAAAAGTAAACATACTAAATCATTTTCATGTGCGATGTAAAGGGAACTTAAATAAAATTGGATTAAACTTGTTTTTGAGGTACCATACTAACTGCTTGTAAAGAACAATTTTGTTTACATGTTATAAAATTATACATCTAAAAGTTTATCGTAGGTCATGTTTAATATTAATGAATGGACTTCGGTTGTATCACGAGTGTAGGCTTGTAAGAATACAATGTTACAATACGAAAATTCCAGGTTCGAATCCTGGTAAAGTTTCTTTGTAATTTTGGGCTTGAGGGGGAGGATTATGAAGGTTTATTACTGTTACAAACGCATAACATGCCACAGCTACTTACACTACTCTATTTATTTCTCGCTTCAATGCAATGCAATGCAATCTGCCCTGTATTATATACTGCCCACTGCTGAGCACGGGCCTCCTCTACTACTGAGAGGGGTTAGGCCTTAGTCCACCACGCTGGCCTAGTGCGGGTTGGCAGACTTCACATATCTTCAAAATTCTTATAGAGAACTTCTCAGGTATGCAGGTTTCCTCACGATGTTTTCCTTCACCGTTAAAGCGAACGATAATTGATAAACAATACACACACTTAACTTCGAAAAGTCAGAGGTGTGTGCCTTGGGTTTCGAACCTCCGGACATTGGCTCGGCAGACCGTTCCATTCCCAACTAGGCTATCGTCCACTTTATCGCTTCGTCTATATCTAACTCTGCATACGATAGATATTGCTCAGTTCCGCTTTGAGCATTATAATCAGTTTACTATAGTGTCCCGCGTAAGTGTCGCGGGATCATCCTGTGTATATCCCGATCAAACAGGCCGGCATAATTGTGTCGACTGACGATAGGTCATCTCTCATCAGTAGACACTATCTGGACCCCAATCTGCTTATCAGGTGCAGTGGGGTCGCTTTGTCGTGAGCATATAAAAATGGCATGATAGTTGAGATCTCAGGATGACCTTGGTAGTACAATGAACTGTTACCTATTTTGAGTGCCTCGATGGCGTAGTTGTATTGCGTACGCGTTACGAGTAATATTTGCGCGCTGAGGTCCTGGGCTCGAATCCCGGGTCGAACCAAAAACATTTTTCCATCTTAAAAATTACTCAGTCGCAGCTCGAAGTCAGGAAGTTGGCGGTGTGATAACCCCGTGCCTCGGAAAGCACGTAAAGCCGTTGGTCCTGCGCCTGATCTCTCTCCGGTCATGTCGGATTGCGGTCTCACCGGACTATGAGAGTGAAGGAATAGCGCGTGCACCTGTGTATTGCGCACACACTTGTGCACTATAATATCTTCTGCGTACCTGGCTGATCTCCGTTGAGATTGGCCGCCGTAACCGAAACTGGCTAGGAAGATTAGGATTTTTTTTACCTTTATTCGTTTTTATCCAGACAGACCATTAACCAACACCATTATTGCATTCGTCATTCATGGATTAAATCTATGCTACCATTTACAGGACGTCGCGGCGCTTGATATAAAGCGAGTTTCTCATTTATTACACACTTTATATTAGCTTCACTTGTATGTTTGTAACTCCTTTGGGCGCGATTTATTTTTAGTGACATCTGTTGGACCATAGTAGAATTACAACTAAACTGGCTACTCTTATGCGTAAGAAAATCCTACTTGTCACAAGATGTCACGCTTTTTTTACAATAAAATACACTTTTTCTTGTTTACACTATTCTTAATTCAAATTTATTTTCTATTTTTTATTTGGATTTTCTATAAAGCGTGTTTTTTAGTTGTTTTAAACTATTATTTATTTATTGTTACACTACAATATATAAAGGCTATAAGTGTAAAGAACATAATGCTATAGACATTCTTTACAAGTCATCTGTCATTTAGTAGCATAATAAATAAATATGTCTCATAAATACTCAGCTACGTTCTTGGAGCCATAACAAAAAATTGAATTAAAGGTACCTACATTCTTTCTTCACCATGCTTTTAAAAGTATGTTGCGTGGATTCTAAATCGGACGGGATAAGGGTAGAAGTAATTTGAGATTAATAATAATACCAGTCCTGTATTATATACTGCCCACTGCTGGGCACGGGCCTCCACTACTGAGAGGGCATCACTACTTTTGTCTGGTGCGGTTGACATATCTAAGAAATTCTTGTTGAGAATTGGAATTTTGGTATTTTTTTTATGTATGATTTTAAATATGCTAAGCGTATTTATTTTTTGAGATGTTGTTCCTTAGTAACCACAACAAATATTAAAACGCACTTTCCATTTTACTGGAATTTTGGCATCCGTCCAAGAGAAATCACGACTCAGAATAACTAACTGCATCAAGAGTCAAGACTAATCATATGACGTCACCAGGTGTCACTATCCGTAGTGATGTGCCGCAAGGTCGTAGATTATCGATGATTAATCACTAGAGATGTATAAGACATTAATGACTAATTTACAAGGCCTCTCCTAACGTAATATGTTGTAGTAACGGAATGTCATTCATAATTTATCATATTTATTTTTAGAAAGTAGAGCGAACTAATAAATATGATTGATGATTGGAATAGCTTTTTTAATTTCTTGATTGATGGTGCTAGGTGCAATTTTGACCTAATTTCCAAGATATTTGAAGGTCGAGTGTTGATTAAGCGATTTCGAGACCATAATGTGGGTGATTACCGATTGTATTTTATACCTGACTGCCTATTTATGTATGGCATTGACCATGCAGCCTAGATGTAGAATAACAATATCTTTAACTCAGGAGGCTGTATGGTTGATGATGAATGTTAATAACGTTGGCATATTAGCTCTTTGCCAATAATTTACTGGTGGTAGGTCTCTCATATGTAAGAGTCCGTCTGGGTGGGTACACCGCAATGTCTTTTTCTATTTCTACCGCCAAGCACCAGTGTGCGCCCCCGAGGCAATTCTTTTGCGCTGTGTCATCACACCCAATGCACGCCCATGCGCGGGGGGACATTAGTCGCGGGCCGAGGCACACAGTTTAGTGTGTATACCTCTTGGTTGAAAAACACATTGAGGCCTAAAAGGGCCCGCGAACATTTCCTGGCACCCTTTCCCTTTCCACCCATCCTGAGAACCTTTCTCCATTCCCCCACTTTTCCTTACTATATACTTTTCTACTTCCTCTCCAGGCCCCTGCAGTCGTCAAGCCGGGGGACTCCAGTATCCCATTTGCAGGTTTCCCCCGGTATTGACTGCAGGATCGCCTACTAAAAAAAAAGTACCAGTGTGCATGCACTGTTGTGTTTCGGTTTGAAGGACATTGTAGCCAGCGTAATTACTGGATATACTGAGATTTAACATCTTATGTCTCAGGATGACGAGCGCTCAGCGCAGTGGAATGCCACACACAGGGCCGCGCCGTCCCTATGTGCGACGTGTGAGGCGCACACAGGCGCCAAGGCAATAGGGGCGCCGGAATCTGGATTTAATGCCAGCGGTAATTATTGAAATAATATTTGTCACAAGTAAGAAAGTACGTAGGTACAAGTCAAGATTTCGCACACAGGCGCTGTCTTGAGTCGGCGCGGCCCTGGCCACACAGTATTTTGTAACTCAAGTTGCTGGATGATGTTGCTACTGTTTATGGGTGGTCGCATCGCTTACCATCAGGCGAACGGCATGCTCGTCTCGTCATTCAAAGTAATTAAAAAAAAAAAAAAAAAAAAAAACAATTCGAAAGATAAACTGGCATAATTCTGGCAATAGTTGAACAACGCACCGTCTCTTTTCAAAGTATACCATAATAAAGTTACCTCTAGCGTCCAAAAGCGTTATTTATTGGGACCAAGAGTACCTCAAAACCATGTGTCTTCGGTAAGAACCTTATTAAAATCTATCTACAGCTTTAGATCTATCCAGAGAATAGATATTCCTTCCCGTGGGTCCTGCGGGAGACATTATAATCCAGTTATTTTATAGACATGTATGACTAAATTTAACAGATTTTTTTACTACGTGACATCATCTCTCACGGGTGCCTGGAAGAATAATATTCCAAAATCTGTCTAAAATGTGGCCGAATCTTGGAACCCCATCTATAATATTAATGCTCCCATTGTAGTACCAAAATCTTTCATCGTTTCTCATCTATACTCATATTATAAACCTGAAGAGTTTGTTTGTTTGATTGATTGCTTGTTTGTTTGGTTGAACGCGCTAATCTCAGGAACTACTGAACCGATTTTGAAAATTCTTTCACTAATAGGAAGCTACATTACTCCTGAGTATACTTTTATCCCGGAAAAAGTTTTTAACGCGGGTGGAGCCGCAAGCATCGCCTAGTACTAATTAAGCATAGAAGTATGAAAAAGGATTGCAATGAGATGTTTTATTACGACTCGCTAAGATAAATAATAATTATTTTTAAATAGTCACACCTATTATGCAAGAAACTTCTTATGCAAATGCTTCTTCTTGGCAAAGATGAAATAAATTGCTTCAGCCAAGAAATATAAAGGAATGCACTTTTTGTATATTTACGAAGCAATTTTCACCTGCGAACGACGGATTCTTTAGAAATTATGCAAATTTTATGAAAATAAATCTGAGGTGGCCTTCAATAGTTATTATTTCAGTTATTTTGCAACTAAATTGGGATGGTAAAAGTAAATTTATGGCTGAAGAAAAAAAAGGATTTTGCAATAAAGCAAACCCAAGATAGGTCCTCTGACTTATGTCTAAAATCATTCGGGTTTTAACTTTTATTTTGATTATTGCTAGCAAGTATTGCGTATTATTGTCGCCTCCAAAAGGGGTAAAAAGTTGCTCCGTATACTGAGACCTAATATTGTTATGGGGTCATAAGATAACCTAAATGTAACATCCTTTTGGGGATGTAGCTTAGCTGTGATAAACGAATTATTTGAAAGCTGTTTTATGATAACCTCATCTCTAACCGGGACGAATATCCTGTGGGAGAAAAGTCGGTCAAGTGATTATATAAATCGTGATTAACATAGCATCACGCTTTTCATTTTCAAGGGTAGGCAGAGGTATTTCATTCGTATTCCACATTTCACCAGCTATGTAAACTCCAATATAGGGCAAGCCTATTGCCAGTTACCGGGTACAATGGGGTAGTTTCCTGTGTTTGTTTTTTCACATTATTCTAAATATAACGGAAAATAATACGAAAAAAAAAATATTCTGTGAAATCAGCATCAAAATTGGTTGAAAAATAAAACAGATATTCGTATTTGTAATATTGTTATGAGGAAAAGTAAGGGCGTGGTGGAGTTATCTCCCTATCTCTTTCTCACGCACGCAGCGTCATGACCTGTGACACTCGTTGACGTCACAGTTTGCAGTTACCGTTATTCGACAGAATATGACCCTACCGCCAAATTTCAAAGCTTTATTACTTATTTATTAGCGCGAGGATTTTGAAAAATCTTTTTCCACTATATATTGGACGACATACATTTTTGTTAAATTTATAAAAAAAATCTGTCGAAAAATCTATCTACTATCCAATTCTCTGAGGCGATACTGAGTGGAAAAACCTATCCATCCCGAAACCTTAGTTCGGCATACCGCAAAGCATACGCCATCTACAGCATACAACCACATTCCTGGGTGTTCAATGTATGAGAAAAGCCACAAAATTCATTAAAAGTCTGCGCAAGTGAGGTTTCACTTGGAACATCGTGATCTGACTCCGTATTGATAATGTCGGATTTTCTTACGTAACTGTTTCTTGTTGCGTTAGAATTAGAGCACAAATCAATATGCCTTTGTCTTTCTATTTGATCTAATTTGATTTTTTTTACTAAATGGTTAACTGACATCATAGCACTTGATGATAAATGAAGTGAAGTGTAGCTAAAGTAATATAAACTCTTTAAGTTATTTAGTTAGATATAATCCACTGATGATGTTAGATCTGGTCACCTAATTGATTTAATTAGTTTAATTGGGCTAGGAACTGTGTGGTCCTATATTCTATTCCTAGGACAGGTAATAAAATTTGTTATCAATAGGACAATGCTCATTAATGCATTAGTTGCGCCTATCCTCTCATGACAAATGTTTGAACAAACAAAAACACACACTCACGCCTATTATCCCCGAAGGGGTAGGCAGAGGCGCAACTAGTGCACCTACTTTTCGCCGTGTGTATTCCGTCCCATGATGTGATAGGGGGCGAGCTTATCGCCATATCGGGCACAAATTCCAGACTCCGGGCTGATACTGAATAGAAAAATCCAATATCACTTTGCCCGACCCGGGGATCGAACCCGAGACCTCAGCATTGCAGTCGTACGGTAATACAACTACGCCACCGAGGAGTTTGAAGTAGATCTAATGCTGGCGACACTGGATGCCATTGATATATTCCGCATTTGCCTACCTCTCTGGATAAGCGTGAATATATAGATAAAGTAACGCTAAATTAGCCTACTGCTGGTGCTAGGTCCCACGTATGCGAGGGGCGTCAGGGTAGGTACCACCGCAATGTAATCTTCTACCGCCAAGCAGCAGTGTGCATGCACTGGTGTGTTCCAGTTTGAAGGACATTGTAGCCAGCGTAATTACTGGGCATTATGACACTTCACATTGTCTCATGGTGACGAGTTCAAGAGAGTGCACGCACTTTGTACTTGATTCAAAGTTCTGTAAACAAGCGGCATGCTCGTCTCGTCATTTAATAGGAATAAAAAAAATGGTAACTTACTAACTCAGTATTCAGGTAATGGATGAACTAAATCCGGATAAGGTGTACCCACTTAACATGTTTGTAGCTACAGTTGAAGTCATACTTGGCAATGCCTTGCATGAGTAATTCGATGACACAACACTTGTATAAAAGCAATAAACTTTGCCGCCTAGACAGCCAGGAGCTACGCGAGTTAGTTACTAAGTGTTTTCCAATAGCAAGTAATTGATAGTGTTTTGATGGGCATGGGAAAGTAACTCCTCTATACCTGATGGTAAGTCCAGATGGAGTGTCGACGTGAGATTACAGAAAATAATACGAAAAAGAAATTCTTATGTGAAATCGGCATCAATATTTATTGAAAAATAAAGCAGTTAATCATATTTGAAATATTACTGTGAGCAAAAGTGGGGACGTGGTGGGGATATCGCACTATCTCTTTCGCACACACGCAGTTTTATGGCCGGTGACACTCGATGACGTCACAATCTGTTATTACTCTTATTTGACAATTACCCCTTCCACCAAACTTCAAAGCTTTATAACTTACTTATTATTGCGCCGATTTAGAAAATTATTTTGCGTTACATTTTGATTTTTTTTTTTTTTTTTTTTTATGGCAGAGAATGACGAGACGAGCATGCCGTTCGCCTGATGGTAAGCGATACGACCGCCCATAAACAGTAGTAGCACCATACAGCACCTTGAGTTACAAAGTACTGTGTGGCATTCTGTCGCTCGTCATCCTGAGACATAAGATGTTAAGTCTCATTATGTCCAGTAGTTACACTGGCTACAATGTCCTTCAAACCGAAACACAACAGTGCATGCACACTGCTGCTTGGCGGTAGAAATAGACATTGCGGTGGTACCCACCCAGACGGTCTCTTACATATGAGAGACCTACCACCAGTAACATGACATACATTTTTGATAAATGTATGTAAAAAAAGTAGTTCACTACCCTAATATGTCGCCACAGGCTGATTCTGGATCGCGACTCACTTACGTGGGCCACTATGACAGGTTTTTAAAATGTACATGAGTCAATAAAACCATTACATGATGCAAGATAATATTTTTACTGTATTACAGATAGCTCCCACGGTTTGCGTCGGCGACACTCGAAATCTACTCACTGCGTACTAATAAAGATAAATACTAAAATGTTTTTTTTTTTTTTTTTTTTTATTGCATTGAATGACGAGACGAGCATGCCGTTCGCCTGATGGTAAGCGATACGACCACCCATAAACAGTAGCAACACCATCCAGCACCTTGACTTACGAAGTACTGTGTGGCATTCCACTACGCTCGTCATCCTGAGACATAAGATGTTAAGTCTCATTATGTCCAGTAGTTATACTGGCTACAATGTCCTTCAAACCGAAACACAACAGTGCATGCACACTGTTGCTTGGCGGTAGAAATAGACATTGCGGTGGTACCCACCCAGACGGCCTCTTACATAATGAGAGACCTACCACCAGTAATGTTCAAACACGTAAGTTTCCTTAAATAAATATTGCGATATTTAAATAAAATTGCTAAATAAATAGAAACAGGTGCAGATTTAGGAATAAAGGAGGCTAAATAAACAAGGAACCTAATTTTACGCTAATTTGGACGATATCTTACTAATATTATAAATGCGGAAGTTTTTGAAGAAACATGTTTATTAGGAGTAAAAGCAGCATCTGCTGAATGGATTTGGATGAAATTTGGGACACAGATAAATGATTACCCGAATTAACATATTATTATACTGGAGAAGTTTAAAATCTGAGTTTTACCCGTGGAAAACTGTCTGTCGTACAATTAAAAGCAAAAAATAATCGAATTTCTTGGATTAATACTAGATTAGACGCATCTAAATACATATCTGAATTTCCCAGTAATCGTTCCAATTGTCGGAAATTCTCCAGACTTGATCTTAAGTAAAACTCGAAAGAGACTGATTTAAGAGACATAAATTAGATCATCAGAAATAATCAGCCGAAAAATCTTCGAAAATCAATGATTTTAATTCATAAGAATTTCTAAGGCATGGGTATACGAAAATGCATGTAGCGTGGTAGAAATTCATTAATCTGTCAGGTATCGCTTGGCCCAATTGGGCCATGACGTCTCCTGTCAAAAACGCGAAGATAGTTTTTATTACCTACCAATAAGGTTATAGATAAAAAAAAATTGCAGTGTTGCCAGAAATTCGAAAGAAAGAATTTCGAAATTCGAAAACTAAAGAAATTCGAAAAGAAGACTATGAAAGCATTAAAGAAGAAACAATAGGACAGTGTGCCTTCTACGCGGACAGACCCGTGAACAAGACCAAGTTTGAATAAAACACTACAATATCTAAAGAAAAATATTTAGAACCACGGGTTAAGTGCCCGAATGCTTTCAAACGATAGTAATATCTTTATGATTATGGTTTAATCTTAATGCTAACTAACACACATTCCATTGAATCTGTGAAGATTTCTTTATATTTGTTAATTCATTGCATGGCAGCGAATGAAGTAACAGTGTCAACTTGATCTCCACAGCTTACAATATAAATATCTTTAAAAAAAAATCGCGGGGAAAAAACGCGTTATCGTTACCACCACCGGGAGGTCAGTGGAATGGTTATGTTGGTTTCATATAACCCTAACACAGTACTAGAATGCATATACGTATAGCGAACCTTTAAAAAAACGTACTATTATTTATGAAAAAAAAAATGTGCCTGTCTTAGGTCCCATATTGTGGTATGCCCGAATTATTTTGTCGTTTATAACTGGCGTTCGCGATTCCTGGCCTAACGTTGTACACATATTTACCAATTTCCCCCTATATCTATCATAATCGCTCTTATTGGCAGAAACTAAAGATTAAATTGTAAAGCTCACACATTTTTTCTTTCCTTACTAAACTAATATACAAGTTTGAAAACTAATATACAACTGCTTTGAAAGCGCAGACACCTAATGGAAATCTCGAAATCAATAACAATTGAATCGTACATTGAATAAATTGATAAATCACCGACATACATTTTTGTAGACACAGATTTTTTATTGGACCAATAAATAATTCGAGAACATGCAAATGGGCTTACATTTGGGTCAATTATTTTTGTATTAGTGTTTGGGACTATCTGTGTATTGTAAATAGCTGTTGTAAATCTTACTAACATTATAAATGAGAATATTTGTAAAGAAATTCGGCACCGGTCCTCAGTTGCCATATTCTACTTTTTATCCCGGAGGGCACAGTGAGTATTTTATTATAGGACATCTTTACACCTGGACCTCGAGCAACACTTAGTACTGTATAATAATATCAGTCCTGTATTTTGACCCACTGCTGGGCACGGGTTTCCTCTACTAATGAGAGAATTCAGGCCTGAGTTTACTGTCTGGCTTAGTTCGGATTAGCAGACCTCACATAGTCTAGAAATTCTTAGGGATATTCTTATGCATTAACTCACGATATTCAGTTACTATAACGTGATTCATTTAATAATTCACACCCTAATTAAGTAGTATAAAATTACAAAATGGAAGCCGTATTTACATTTTGCAACAGGTATACTTAACCCTTTTGATATTACAAAGCCAAGCTGGTAGAAATCACACGTCCTCTTTACTAATAAACACAGCCAGTTTAACATGACGTCGCACAAAGTGGTCCAAACAATACAAGATCTATTATATTTGCACAACACTAATGTTATGCCACTCGGCGACGCGCCAGGCCCCGATTGATGGGGATTCATTCCCACCTGGGTCACTCCTAAATATAAACACTGTATCACTTCTAACTCACACCTACTAATAGATTGTATATTCGGCCGACGTCCTCGATGCCTACTTCTGAACTGTATTTATTGGCCTATATTGTTTTGATGGCTAAATCCTTTCACCTCGATCCTAAATGAGACAGGTGATCCAAGCTAATGTGTTCTGAAATCTACTATCCTATTAAAAAAATAATTCAACAGTTTGTGAAGATCTTTATTGTATTAAAAGCATAAACCCCTGGATGGAATTGGGTGTATAGCACATAGATCAAGCCCTCGATTAAAATAGATGATACTTTTATCCCAAGAGGGCTTAACGCCGGCGGAGTTTTTGAGAGTTGTAAAATCTATGCTATTTGTCGTCTGATATTACGAGCTAGTCCCTTCCTGATGGAAACGATACAACTGTCGTTAGTAGCAACATCATCCAGAACTTCACATTACAAAATGCTATATACTAGTGAATTGCGGTCGACATTCGGAGATACCAGATGTTACCTATATCTAAACGCTCTGATTACACTGGTAACAATGTCGTTCAAACCAAATTACTGCATACTTATGTTTTGCAGAAGTAGATAATGCTTTGTATCCAGAGAGATTTTAACATACAAGAGAGCTACTCGAACTGCTTTAAATCGTTTTCGCGATTTAACAAGTCATTTTGAATTTCCTAACCTATCAATTGCCAATAAAATGCAAAATAATTATATCGGCCTTCAATTTGTTTATACTTTGGTCTTGGATCAATTGGATCCAATGTTTGATACTCAGATGTCACTTATATTGATGTCTTGAGTAATATAAATTGGTGCGAATGAATTATATTGTTGGGCAAGGTGACTTTGATGGGAGACGATCTTGGACCATAGGTTATCTCCAACTGTAGCTTTAAATTGGGGCAAGTGGATGACCTGAGAGCATGGCAAACACTCATTCCACAGGATATTAGTATTGCCAGACTTTTTTATTATCATAGGCTGGGAAACTAACAAGTGGGTCGTTAATGTAATCTCTCGATGTTCAGTGATCGCTACCACTCATAAATTCCTTGAAGGAAAAGAGAAGGGATTACTTGTGTCGATCATCAAGAATATAACCTTGCTAGTCAGGATTCTCCTTTGGCTTCACTTATCAGGTGCAGTGAAGTCTCTTTGCCATGTTAGTATAAAAAAGGCTGAAGATGCTTGCAATTTGTGATTTAACGTTGGTTTTCAGTGATATAGTGGTACTTCCTCGGTCAAACCCATTTCTCCTATAGTCAAATATACCTACAGCATGGTATTAATGCTAGTCTTTAAGAATTACGACTCCAGTCAATGGTTTGAAATAAAAATACTTAGTGGATTTGTTGTTGCTGTTACTCCCGATGTTTCGAAGACTTTCCAGCCTTCGTGTTTCCCCATGACTGTTAGTAGTTTTGCAATGCAATGCAATGCAATCAGCCCTGTATTATATACTGCCCACTGCTGAGCACGGGCCTCCTCTACTACTGAGAGGGGTTGGGCCTTAGTCCACCACGCTGGCCTAGTGCGGGTTGGCAGACTTCACACACCCTCGAATTTCTTATGGAGAATTCTCAGGTATGTAGTTTTCCTCACGACGTTTTCATTTGCCGTTAAAGTGAACGATAATTGATAAACAATACACCCGTAACTTCAAAAAGTCAGAGGTGTGTGCATGGGTTTTGAACCTCCGGACATTACCTCGGCAGACCGTTCCATTCCCAACTAGGCTATCGTCCAAATTAGTAGTTTTACTTTAATGTAAAGAATGGTTCTTAAAAGATTATTGCATCATTTTTACAGTTGCTTCCCCCATATATTTTGCTTACATTATTTAATGTTTTAACACATTTACTTTTGCAGAGTCGCAAAACACCTAAATTGCAACATTAATATTTTCTGGAGCAATCCAACGCATATTTTCAACATTCACGAATTATAACAAGCTTACGAAATATCCGAGACAAAAATAATGGGGTTGTCGACCTACATCCCACTTTATTCGATGTAATTTTGATTTTTGCACGTTCTACACGATGATTCAGTTGCTTTACCGCCGAATGGCGATGACATTTTTCAGAACGAATGGTGACTGTTTCAGAGCATTGACATATTTCATCACGCCTTTTCCCCTTTCCAAAGATAGACAGAGCTGTATCACACGCGATTTCATCAACTTCGTTAGGTCCCACGCAATAGGGGTCGAGCAAATTGCCATAAACAGGCCTAGTTACAGATTCTGGACTTGAAAGGAAACCAGAGCTGCTTATTGACTTTGCTGCCGTTTGCGCCACAGTTAGGTAGTAAAACTCGAGCCATGCTGTAGACATTCGTCTACATCAAATCTATTCCTTTCCATCGCATCCATAGTTCTAATGTGATTCTCCTATCACATCATGAGACAACAAAAAAAAACAAAAAGTAGGCTCACTAGTGGCGGTCTGCCAACCCTTTCGGAGATAAAGGTGTAAGTGTATATACGATGTATTTACTTACCATATGTTGCAGTTTTCTACCCAGGTATCTCCTGGGAAATATAAATTCGCGTGGTGGCGACAGGGTTGTTTTATATGTTGGGGGGGCGGCGTAGGTGTTGGAATACCGAGGCATACTGGAGCGTAGTCAGGGCAACAGTCGTCATGCGACCGAGTACGGTTACAGAAGTCGTCACAGTAGCACAGGGTGTCTGAAAAAGAATATTGTGTGAATTGGGGTAAACTATGTTTTAGCTCGATTATATATGTGTATATGATTATAAACGGCGATAGCCTAGTTGGAAGTGGAACGGACTGCCGAGACTAATGTCCGCAGGTTCAAAACCCAAGGGCACGCACCTCTGACTTTTGAGCGGTAATTCACAAAGAATACACACATAGCTGGCAACAGACTCGCCTCTATTATTTAATAGTTGCCAAAATGTACATATAAAATAAATATGGATACATTTCGGAGAATGTGCTACAGAATTGCACAATTTGATTCCCCCATCCCCATTCCACCACAGGACCAGCAGAGATACGGCGAAGCGTCACTGTTACACGGTCGAAGTTCCAAGAGCTCGCACTAAGCGCTTTGCTTCCACCTTTATAGTGCGGACAGCCAAATTGTGGAATTCACTACCATCGTGTCTATTTCCGCATAAATATAATTTGGGACTCTTCAAGTCGCGAGTGAATCGGTTTCTTCTGGGCAAGCGTGCTTCACCTAAGGCCGCATCATCGCTTTACATCAGGCGGATAGCGGACAAACGTGAGCCCATTGAGAAATAAAAAAAAAAAAAAAAAAAAATGTGGGTATCTTACACATCTACTCCTGAAAAGGGGAGAATGCGTCACGGCATGTACGTATGTATTATGTATGGTATTATTATGTACTTACTAAGTATCCGGTGCGCGCATCCATCCTGGCGACCGGTGCAGCACTGGGCTGTGGTTCTACTTGCGCAATAGGGTCCAGGAGGGAGGTCCGGGCCAGAGTAACCCAAGCAGACGGCGGACATCGCACATAGCAATACGACGATGTGTAATCTGTGGGGAAATAATCATGATTATTAATCGTAGCTACGAATAAGCACGAAAAATATTTCTCAATGTGTTTGGTAAAATTGACATATTCTAACCAAACATTGGGTCTTTACCTATGAAATTGCCGTTTAGTAAATAATATTATGCACAAATTGAGAACTTCCTTCTTTAGAAGTCGGTTATATAAGATATTCTTCATAAAAAAATGTTTTTCCCTGAATAAACTAGTTGATCCATGGATCCTCTGATAATGTCGCGATAAACTTGTGCAAATGTAATCCAATTAATACAACGGTCTTTCAGCGTTCTTATCAACATCATTTGTAAGAAATAGGTCGTGAACATAGAATAGAAAACAGACGTGACATTACAAAATGATTTCTCGCCTTTATTATACTTTAATAAGAATCGGAGTATTTTTCATGCATTTTGTTGTCAGCTTAGTTCTCATGAATTGACTTACGTCAACTTCGTCAGCTGAATATTTTGAACTAGGTGTTGTTCACGGCTCCACCCACGAGAAGGACCTTTCCCGGCATAAAAATCGTCTTTAACCCCTCGGCGCCCGCGAGGCCCTCAGCTGTCAAATTCCAAAATGCGAAATTGGATCTTATGTAGTATGCAAAAAAATGGCATAAAATGGGCGAATCCGAAACCGCGAATACACACCAAAAAGGGGTCATCACTGCATAGCAATACAGTTCAAAATTGTATACAGTTATTTCGCGGCATGCGCGGTAATAAATGTCATGGCATTTGATGTCAATTAGTTACATAGTCGCATTATATACGCTTATACGCATAGGCTTCCGGGATAAAAAAGTAGCATCATCATCATCAGCCACATGACGTCCACTGCTGAACATAGGCCTCCCCCAAAGATTTCCAGACGGACCTGTCAAAAGCGGCCCGCATCCAGCGTGCTCCTGCTACCCTCATCAAGTCGTCCGGCCACCTTGCAGTAGTAAAAAGTAGCATATAATATGTTAATCCAGGACAGTCTCGCATTGTAAAAATATGTTCTAAGTCAAAGGTTTCTGAACAAATATCCCATCATCACAAATCTTCGCATTTATAATATTGGCTAGCTCAACTGTCTCACTTTCGGTGTTAGTCAGGTTATAATTCGATATTATGGGTAACATTATCTGAATAAAGTCTCTCAACGGTCAGTAATTACAATAACAAATCAAATCTGTCAATTGGAAGAAACTGTCGGTCGCAGTGAACAGAAAATCACATTTACATCAGCTGACACCGATGTCACAGTCGACAAAGCTGTTGGTATAAATTACATCGTTAAAAATTCTGTCTCGCGTAATTTATTCTATGTTCGTGGAGAGTTTATAGCACTATAAACTGCCATGTATTGTTTATCTTGTGTTTTCATAAATATTTTCACTTTAGTAGCGCGTAAATCTTGATTCTTGATACAATGTAGTTGCCAATTACTATAATCTATGCCACTTTTTTTTTAATGGACCTAAGGGCCATTAGCCTGACGCGAGTCGGCTTTTCTGGCCACACCAGACTTTCGGGTGAACGCTTTAGGACTTAATAAAAATCTATCCAACGGCAAGTTTCTTTGTTGACGGCACAATGGTCAAAATTACATTTGCCTAAGATGTTTTGGTGACAAACCCTATGACTTTTACTTTCGTTGGTGTCGTTCTAGAAGCACATTTGTGCACGAATTCCTTTTGTAATGTAGATAATTAAAAAATATCTTTTTAAATTTATCTACAAAGGAGATTTAATGGGGCACACGGCTAATAAGAACTTACATTAGTTCTTCAAGAAGGTACACCTCAAGTTAAGATGTAGGGGAGAATTTCAAAAACTACTGCTGCGATTTTGAAAATTCTTTCTCTAACAGGAAGTTCCTATTCCGGAATATATAGGTTACTGATAATTCCAGGATCGGAGACAATACAGGCGGTGTCGCAAGCAGTTATAATGTGACAATTGAACCAATTATCACTATATAGTCTAAATTGAGTTGGCAACGCTCATCGCTTTATTAATTTGGCATTGTGTTTATCTTTGTTGGTGTTTTAATTATTTTTTATGTAACAATGACGAGACGAGTATACGTTATCGTTGTACCCAGGGGAGGGGTCCCGGGTCCCCTGCATTTTGTATGCGTAAGTATGCATTTGAATTTTGAGTAGAATTATTGCGACTATAACAAATACTTTATTTGCCCATGGCGCAAAATTTTGAATTTAAACCCGTTGAAGTGTTAACAGGATTAGGACCAAGTATAGGAGATATCATAGCTTTCAACACACACACTCACACACACACACACACTGCTCAAAGGGGTAAACAGAGGCGCAACTAGTGCACCCACTTTTCGCCGTGCGTATTCCGTCCCATGATGTGATAGGGGGCGAGCCTATCGCCATATCGGGTACAAATTCCAGACTCCGAGCTGATACTGGGTAGAAAAACCCAATATCACTTTGCTCGACCCGGGGATCCGAGACCTCAGCTTTCAACAATCGTACGCAATTGACTAGTTTCCTATGTTTGATTTGTAACAGAAAATAATACGAAAAAGAAATTCTTCTCCGAAATCTGCATCAAAATCGATTGAACAATAAAGCAATCATTCATTTTTGAAATATTCTTGTGAGCAAAAGTGGGGGCGTGGCGGGGATATCGCGCTATCTCTTTCGCACGCACGCAGTGTTATGGCCGGCGGCGCTTGGTGACGTCGCAGTCTGATATTGCTGTTATTTGATAGCTACCCGTTCCACCAAATTTCAAAGCTTTATATAACTTACTTACTATTGCGCCAATTTTGACAATTCTATTACCATTAGATTTTGGATAGCATACATTTTTGATAATTGTATTTTAAAAAATGTAGTCAACTACTACCCTATTAATGCTAGTAATATTCGTTTTTTGAATAACTGTCAAAAGACTTATGTAACGCGGGAGAGAGTTGCCTCTCCATTTCGAATATTTTAACGGGGTTATACAATAGGGAAAATGCAAATATAATATTTATCAATATTTTGTGGCTAAAATGTTAAAAAAGCATAAAAGAACTGCAACGTTTTTATTTTTATGAATATCGATTTTTAACAATAATTACGAATTGAAAGTGACGTGAAAAGGAACGTGATCTATTCTACATGAAATTAATTCAAATGAAAGCAAAAATAAAAATATTGCATCTTCCCTATTGCGTACGATTATTTTTAGTAAAAATTGCCCCGTCTACATGAGACTTTAAGCTTCGTATTTGTTTAAGTTAATACTCATGTCTCACCAGAGGGCGCCGGTCCTAATTTTATATTCGATGCTTTGACAAACAATACCCAATTCCGAATACAAAATGCTTATCAGATATTCTGTTATTCCGGCTCAGTTTCACCAATAAATCGAAGTTGAATACCGAATTTACGATGCCTTGATTTATCTTACATGCGACTGTCTTGGTGGGCTGGACAATGATACACACACACACACACTCACGTCTTTTATCCCCGAAGGGGTAGGCAGAGGCGCAACTAGTGCACTCACTTTTCGCCGTGCGTAATCCGTCCCATGATGTGATAGGGTGCGAGCCTATCGCCATATCGGGCACAAATTCCAGACTCCGGGCTGATACTGAATTTAAAAAACCAATATCAATTTGCCCGATCCGGGAATCGAACCCAAGACCTAAGCATTGCAGTCATACCATAATACAATTATGAACTACGCCACCGAGGCAGTCAATGAACCATAATATAAACACACTCAAGCATCTTAACGCTGAAGGGTAAGCAGAGGCGCAACTAGTTCACCCAGTTTCACCGTATTTATTTCGTCCCACGTTGTGAATGAGCTTATCGCCATATCGGGCACGAATGCTACACTCCGAGCTACACAAAAAGCCCAATATCTCTATACCCGAGACTCGAACCTGAGACTTTACTGCACTCAACCGCAATGCAACTATGTCACCGGTTCGTTATTTTTGTCGGATATAAAAAAAATGCTGACGCAGATGCACGTCTGCGTAACCTTTCCAAAAAACATGAATTTATTTTTCCTTTATTATCCCATATTACGTCACCTCTGTTCCCGGAATCCGATAAACAGGCCTTTAAGCGTTGACCTCTACAGAAATGTGCCAAACACGTACAGTCGGGCAGAAAAGTTGCTGAACAAATTCAAAACTTTAAACCGACACGTGAAGTATACAGGAACATTTGTTTTTATTTGTATAAAATAAACCATTTGTAGTATTTTAGTAAAGAAAGAAAAATTACTAAGGAAACAAAAATATAGAGACGATTTGAAGTTCTGAATTATTCTAGCCACTTATGTAACTGAGTGTACGTATTTACATAAAATATTTCGAGAATTCCTGCCGTCTTTAACAATGGGCTTTTGTGTTGTAAAACTGGATATACTAAAATTGATTTTACAGCCATGTCGAATTTACCTGATCATAAGCAATCAATGCGTGCTATGGAACGAGCGGTGCTCGGGGTCTCTCTGGTAGATAAAATCAGAAATGAAGTTATCCGCCAGAGAACCAGAGTAACTGACGTCGCTCGCAAAATCAGCACACTGAAGTGGAAGTGGGCCAGCCATGTCTGCAGACGAACGGACGGTTGATGGAGCAGAGAAGTGCTGGAGTGGAGACCGCGATTAGGAAAACGAAGTGTAGGACGGCCTGCTACACGATGGGCCGACGACTTGAAAAAGGTGGCGGGTAGCGGATGAATGCGGGCTGCTTAAGACCAGCACGTTCAGCAGTGCACGGCGACAGGCTAATTATTGATTGAAGCAATCAATTCTCAAGACTGGGCTGGTTGGCACTCATTTGGAGAGGCCTACGTTCAGCAGTGGACGGCGATAGGCTGATTGATTGAAGCAATCACCAGCTAATGCCGAGAACAATAAGGGAATTGGGATAATTTCAAGCTGCTACTTCTTGAAATTGGGTTGCCAACTTTATCAGTCTGAAATTGTGCCTGGTAAATGTAAAATTAATCTCTCTGTACTGCAAGGGACCTAAGGAAACTGGCGAAACGTAGATGCTATTCCCCTGCATACCTTTGTAATGGGAAAAGGCGTGATGCCAATTAGGTATGTACCTATGTTATTTCGGTTGTTATTTCTTATTCCACCTCCCCTATAGGTACTCTAATGTGGTGTCGACGCAACACTCCACGGATGAATTCGCCTTAGTTTTTTGAGCCATTATTTATTGTTTGGAGAAGAAATTGCAAAATTATCTAGCCTACCACTATGTTTGGCCGCCTGCCTGATGCCAAGCCCTCTAGGTGTTCCAATTCTGGGCAAATCGTATTAGAAACACCTAGAACATCTTTACTTATACGTGAAGCAAAGGTTCATACCCCTTTTTAAAAATTTGACGCTCAAGAACGAGTGTGAGATTCCGCACGCTTAATATTTATATGGAAGAAGTACAGAAACGTTAAATTATAGATTATGTTATAATTACAAAACCTCTATAACATTCTAACTTAAAAAAATCTTCACTGAAATATACAAATATACCACACCTTTAGAACGAAAACGAGACAATCCAAAAAACACGAAAATTGAGTTATGGTCATAAAATGACTTAAAACTGATCCCTTTTTTATAAAAATATAATAAAAAGGGACAGATATAACAGTTTTTTTCCTGTTCCCGCTTGAATATGGTTGTGTTTGAACTATTGTTGTATTGAGCACTTCGTTTAAGTCATTTTATGACGATAACTTCATTTTAGTTTTTTTTTATTGTGTCGTTTTCGTTCTAAAGGTGCAATACATTACAAATATACACATCCAAATCGGATCTGCAATATTTGAGAAAACGCGGTCATACAACTATACATACAAACACACATCTACATACATACATTCATACAAACATACATACGCACAGATCGAATAAAAATAACCTTTTTGAAGTCGTTTAAAAATAAGGAATTACAGTAGAATTTCGAACACTAGGCATACGAATAATATTAGATGTATTGAGGCTACGTGTCCTTAAAGTTACGGATACATGACGTAAATTCTTTAACATGCGTATGCTAATTACCGGTGATGTCAATATTATTATCTTCCGCTATGATATCAGAATCTTTATTTGTAAAAAATAAATATTGAGGTGTTTGTTCCACAATCAATCTCACTTCCCACTGTGCTTACCCTGAAAAAAGAAAAAGGTGTGATGCTTTGTGTTTGAGATATCACTACAAAGTCCAAAAACTTCTATGGAAAACTAAACTTTTTTTGGAACGTATGCCAAAAACTAACGTGACAACTTTCCGTTGAGTTTCGTACAGTAAGTCTTCTGGAGGTCTAAGTACCCTTCCCAAATCCCTATTGTTCCGTCCTTTAAAGGTGACATAATCTTTATTTTGGGTGCTTCAATGCGGTGGATATTCCCCCATTGGCCTGTTGCAGGCTTATCTGATCTCCTCAAAAACCTAATAACAACATAAGCTTATATTTCACAAAAGAACTCGACACTAATGAATACGCCAGCTTACTAGGGCAAGTTTAATGACAATTTCAAATCATAAAACGAGGGCAACTGGCGACACAGCTACTCTAATTGCTTTGCCGGCATGCCGAGACGCATAATCGTTATTGTTGGAAATAACTTGTATTGTATTACGAAATTACTTGAAGGAGTTTGACAAATAGTTCAAAAACATTGGTGAAAACAAAAATACCAATTACAGTTACTAAATGACTAAAAGAAAATAGATGAAAAGCGATTCTGTGTTGTACTGTCGGCAATAATCAATGAAATAGCTAACCTTCAAACTTGCCTACCCCTACAGGAAGCAACGACCTTTATCCTTAAGTGATGACATTGGGTAGATACCTGTTATTGGGTAAGTATTAACTCTACGAAACCGAGATACTTCACAAATCCTACTTATTTTTTAACCGACTTCCAAAAGGAGGAGGTTATCATGTAATGTAAGTTTGTGAAGATGGGTGGATGTTTGTTAGGAGTATCAGTAGAAACGATGCATGGATTTGGATTTCACACAGAAAGACCAAATGTTGAATTAATATAAGATAATTTTAATGCGGAAAGTGCAAATGATTACACCAATCCTGTTAATTACATTTCTATTCTCCTTCCCGTTTCCCAGAACATGTCCTGGTTTTTGTAGTGTCCTGAGATGTCCTGGATAGTGTTTTTTAAACGCCATGATAAGGTTATGTACTTTAAAATTATAATTCAATTATTAAACCTATTTTCACTACATATTTATTTAACTATTGCCACTCTCTTACTGAATCCCGTATTTATATTGAATTTTCCTAGTTTTTCCAACTTTAAGTCCTTGAAATTTGGTGTTGGAAACCCTAACCTTTACGAAATCAAGTAAACAAATCAAAATATCGACATTGACTTTCACAACATCATTTTCTTCCTTATCTTCATATTTTTAGATATCAGCCAATTTAACAAAGCCCGAATTCAAGATATCCATCACATACAAAATATTTTGTTTAGATAACCTTCGTTGTTTCCTTCTTGACATATCAACGGAATGATTTCTTGTTCCGATTTGTTTGTTTATTTATCAAACTAGTTGCTACTCGCAGATACGCTTGCAGATCTTTCCAGACAACAGGTTATGGTGATTAGCAAGAAAACTTGCAGAAGATATCTTCCGCAAGCAATTTTTTCTGTGTAAACAGTAACAGCAAGCTGTCTTCTGCAAATTTTGAAGATTGCAGGACTTGCGGCGAGCCGCGAGTCGCATGTGTATCAAGTTATTGAATTATCGCCACTAGTGTAATCAGATCTGGAAGTTTTTATGCAATAAATTGCTACAAGAACTTGCTAGTTTAAAGTTCTTTACTAGTTAGTTAGTTAGTTAGTTCTTAGTTGTTACTTACCTTTACTTTTTTATTATTCTTTCTTTAAGGAGCTTTGTCGTATGTTCCGACTATGTCGCTCCATACGTCTAATTTAATCTGTTACCTTTACGTTAAAAGTAACTCGCATGCAAAATTGCACGTTTCACCAATTTAAGTTATTTGTGTTCTGTGAGTCGGTCATAACAATTTAAAAAAACGTAACAGACAAGAAAACGTAACAGATATTAATGCAACTTCGATCGAACTTTCCCCAATGAAAATGTAATTAAAATTATCTTAATGACACCGATAACTTTGTTTTAAATCACCGGATAAAAAACAAACATTGTGCACCTTATCTTTCTGTAATGCAGGGGTCAAGACAAAATGGTTCTTACCGACATTGTTTTTACGACCACTGCTCCAACGGAATTTATCAATTTAATGTACGAATTCGAATTTCGAATCTAAAGACGAACAAGACTCCATTTATTTCGCAAATAACAAACTTACATTTATCGCTGCGAAACTGCGTTCCAAAAGTTCATTTGAAACAGTCCTTCAACGTTCTACTGCACTCGCAACTTTGTCATGCGAATGGGTGTTCCATTTAATTATGATAAATTATTGATGCAATAACGTCAAATGGTGCATTTACACTGGACAGATTGATTTATGTCGTTTCGTGACGTGTGCGGGCTCCCCCCTTACAATAAAGAGATTCGTTTCGCGACATAGAAAATTTATAATTATGATTGACTTGTCCTAATGACAACAGCTTATTGAGGTAATTTGGGTCACTAGATATGTAGGACTAATGATAGCTGATACCGCTTTCGCCTTGTGGATTAACAGTGTTTTATCTTTTATCCTGGCATGAATGCATGATACACAGTGTAGTCCAAATAATTATAAAGCCGTCCAGAAACGTGTTCGGAGCAATTATCATGTTTATGCTTATCTTATTGATTTACTAAAAATGCTACTATATCTTTGCCATAAATAAAAAATCTGCACATATATCTACCACATTCAAAGTTCGAGAAATTACTAGATCGTTAGATTTTTTTACACGACCACGGCACATTGGCCCCACCTGATAGTAAGCGGAGAGTCCAGATAGAGTGTCAACTGACGAACGATCATCCCTGGTCAGTCAATATAATAGGGTAGCTGACAACTATTTTTAATACATTTATCAAAAATGTATGCCATCCAAAATCTAACGGAAAAATAATTTTCAAAATTGGAGCAATAATAACTAAGTTATAAGGTTATAGGGGCAGTTGTCAAATTACAGTAATATTATACTGTGACGTTACCGAGAGTCGCCGGCCATAACGCTGCGTGCGTGCGAAAGTGATATCGCGATATCCACGTCCCCACTTTTGCTCACAATGAATGTTTCAACTATGAATAACTGCTTTATTCTTCAACTAATTTTGATGCTGATTTCACAAAAGAATTTATTTTTCGTTTTATTTTCTGTTACATATAAAATAATTTACAAAATCAAACACAGGAAACTACCCTATTATACCAGTTTGAAGTTTGAACTGGATAATCTTTTGCATTAAAATTTAAGCCCTACTCCCTTACGAATAGGTATGTAATTCGCCCTTTACAAAAACACAGGACAGATGCTTATCAAAGCCTCCAAGGTCCCTGACAAGTCCTTTCTACATTATCACAAACATACGCAATCGCTAATTTGAAATGTCAAAGCTAACTGGGTAGGTATTTACTGCGTCTACTAACGACTACGCAGAGGTTACAGTATGGTGTTCTAATCTATACTAATAAGAGCTATTGCCCGCGGCTCCGCCCGCGTAAATGAGTTTTCCCGCGATAAAAGTCCCGCTTTGTATTTTCCCGAGATAAAAAGTAGCACATGTGTTAATCCAGGACATAATCTACCCGTGTGCCAAATTTCATCGAAATCCGTTCAGTAGTTTTTGCGTGAAAGAGTAACAAACATCCATACTTACAAACTATCGCGTTTATAATATTAGTAGGATTATAAAGAGGAAAGATTTGTTTGTATGTTTGTAATGGATAAACTCAAAAACTACTGGACCGATTAAAAAAAACCTTTTACTAGTAGAAAGCTACATTACTCCTGAGTGCTATAGGCAACGTGCACGTCGTAAGCACTGCCATCTAGTGGCGCAATCGATACTTGGCACTGGCACTTGACGACTCATTTTCAGCCCATCGATACTTAGCATTGACGTACAATATTCATTAAAAGGATGAAAAATAACATTTAATTTGTTGATAATGTATCGCTGTGTATCTCGATGCTCCAAAACATAAAAACAAACAAATCAAATGATGTGAAATTATAATATAATGTTCCCAAGAATAGTACCTAAGTACTTACATTACATGTTTATGTGAAAATAGACAAAAAAGTAGACGATAGCCTAGTTGGGAGTGGAACGGTCTGCCGAGACAATGTCCGGAGGTTCAAACCCAAGGCACACACCTCTGGCTTTTCGTAGTTACGTGTGTACTGATTATCAATTATCGTTCGCTTTAACGGTGAAGGAAAACATCGTGAGGAAACCTACATACCTGAGAAGTTCTCTGAATTTCGAAGGTATGGGAAGTCCGCCAACCCGCACTAGGCCAGCCTGGTGGACTAAGGCCTAAAAAACCCTCTCAGTAGTAGAGGAGGCCCGTGCTCAGCAGTGGGCAGTATATAATACAGGGCTGATTGCATTGCATTGCAGACAAAAATAATAAAAGCTGTATAAAACATACATAATTATGAGTTCCAAAAGCATTTAGAAATGTTTCGTTACGTAATTTATAAAATAAATATGTTTTGAAGGTAATATTCAATACAAAAAAAATCTGTAATTAAGGGAACATAACCTCCTAATTTTGCTTAAATAACTAACTCCCATCTAAAAAAAACATATTCTGGACACCCTGGGTGTAAATAACATTCGGCCGGAATACATATTTTATCATTTTTGTCATATTAAAAGAATATATCAACAAATTATTGTGCTAGTTCAAGTTTCTATTTTTATCCACATGTGGCTCTTGTGTCGATTTTGTGCTGCCCCTATAGTTCGTGCACGCTCCCTATAGGCTACTTTTATCCCGGGAAAACTTTTTCACGCGGGTGGAGCCGCGAGCGGAAGTCTAGTAGGTTATAATAATGTTCATTAGTGAAATTTTAATTATGACGAAATATAAGTGAGCATAAACAAGAAAAAAATGTTTTTTTCACACACACACACACACACACACACACACACACACACACACACAAACACACACATTCGCGCCTTTTATCCCCGGAGGGTTTATCGCCCGGAGTCAGTATCAGCCCGGAATCTGGAATTTGTGCCCGATATGGCGATAGGCTCCACCCCTATAACATCATGGGACGGAATACGCACGGCGACAAGGGGGTGCACTAGTTACGCCTCTGCCTACCCCTTCGGGGATAAAAGGCGTGAGTATGCGTATGCGTAATTTGTTTTATCAACTTATTTATAGTCAGACAACAAATGAGTCGCTGGATTAAAATATATTTTGCTGATACTACACACATTGAATCCTACTTCCTACTGATAATATTAAACTTTGTGTATTAACCATTCAAAAAACTTGGATGGTTTTGGATGTTTGGTGTAGGACTAAGTCCTTAGACTGTCTCGAAATGTGCGATCAAATACAGAAAACTGTCAAAATTTTGAACCAGTTGACTGTAATTTTTCTTCTTCTTCAGCCTTTAAGAGTCCACTGCTGAACATAGGGCTCCCCCAAAGATTTCCAGACCAACCTGTCAGAAGCGGCCTGCATCCAGACAGCTATTTTTTTTAAATCGGATTTAATATTTATGTCGTTACCGCCTCAGTCCCGAATTATCTACTTTCATCCAGGAACATTTGACCCCAGGAAATTCATGGACTGCTAATAGACACCACTTGCTGTTTATAATTTGCCGGCCGTTCTAGGAACAATGTCAGATTCATTTTAAATCGTTTATAAGAATCCGAAGGCCGTGCGGTTGCTTAGTCTTAGTCAATGTGTGTATTCAGTGATACAGGTAATAACGGGTAAGTAGGCAGTTAGCGTGTTATTGAAGCTATTTATAGCTAGGTTGAATTTTCTCATATCAGTCCCACTTTTAGATGAGTTTTTTAATAGAAGATTGCCTTGGTGGCGTTGTTGTACTGTACGACTGCAGTGCTGAAGTCTTGGTTTAGATTTAGAACAAACTATTGGGTATTTCCTAACCTACCCTTGAAAAGAGGAAAAGGCGTGATGCTATGTACAGTCAGCCACATAAGTAGCTGATCAAATTCAAACTTCGAATCCCCTCTACACTTTTGTGTTCTTATCAATTTTCGTTTCCTCTTCACAAAAGTATAATAAAGGAGATTTCGAAGGAGAAAAAATATGTTTCAATTAAACTTAACGTGTAGTATAGTATATATAGCATAATCAGATCTATATCAATATAAATAATTTTAGGTATGCTGTTTCTCCCGCGTAAAAAAACTCGTTCTTGTCTGTGATAAAGGTATATCTTTTTGCAAAATTTCGTCAAAATCCGTTTAGCAATTTCTACGTTTACTTCCAACAGACATCTCAAACTTTCGCATTTATAATTTTAGTAACATTATGAATGAAAATAATTGCACTACTACATCCAGTTTATCTGGACCCCCGCAGCGGATGTAAGCGGAGGCGTAGATGACCGGTTATGTTATGTATGTGAGTCTGTTTAGTCTGGCTTGCTATCGTTTGCCAACGCCGTGAGAAACCGGTTTTTGATACTGCTTTTAGGTTTTTAGTGTAGGTTTTAGTTAGATTTAGCTGAATATTTAGTATTAAGTAGCACACATACGTGCCTTTTATTCCCGAAGGGCTTAACAGGGCAAGCCTATTAAGTAGCTTAAGTAATAAAGACACACACACACACACTCACGCCCGTTATCCCCGAAGAGGTAGGCAGAGGTGCAACTAGTGCACCCACTTTTCGCCGTGCGTATTCCGTCCCATGATGTGTTAGTGGGCGAGCCTATCGCCATATCGAATTTAAAAAAATACAATTAAATAGAATAAGGGCAGATGATTTCTAATTTGGATGTAGGCCGCTTCTGACAGGTTGGTCTGGAAATCTTTGGGGGAGGCCTATGTTCAGCAGTGGACTTCTAAGGGCGGAAGAAGAAGAAGATTTTTAATTATATATAAGTGGCTATAACCTAGTTGGGAGTGGAACGGACTGTCGAGAGGAATGTCCGCAGGTTCAAAACTCAAGGGCACCCCACCTCTGACTTTTCTAAAATTATGTGTGTATTCTTTGTGAATTATCGCTCGTTTTAACGGTGAAGGAAAAAATCGTGAGGAAACCTACATACCTGAGAAGTTCTCTATAAGAATTTCGAGGGTATGTGAAGTCTGCCAACCCGCACTAGGCCAGCGTGGTGGACTAAGGCCGTAACCCTCTCAGTAGTAAAGGAGGCCCGTGCTCAGCAGTGGGCAGTATATACTACAGGGCTGGTATTGTGGTATGGTGGTGATTTTTAATATAAATACGCATGCTCACGCCTTTCATCCCCGAAGGGGTAGGCAGAGGCGCAACTAGTGCACCCACATTTCGCCAAGCGTATTCCGTCCCACGATGTGATAGGGGGCGAGCCTATCGCCATATCGGGCACAAATTCCAGACTCCGGGCTGATACTGAATAGAAAAATCCAATATCACTTTGCCCGACCCGGGAATCGAACCCGAGACCTCAACCTTGCAGTCGTACCGTAATACAACTACGCCACCGAGGCAGTTTAATATAAATGCGGGCATTAAACAAAAAGTATATTAAGCAGAAATAGCACTTCGTGCAGGCGCCGGGTTTTTATCTCATTAATTAGCTGTCAACAAAAAGGTCAGTTTTTCGGCGGTCGCGTGCTCTCACGGAGTCCGTTAATCGACGCCGGCGCCAAGCGGCTGGAAAAACTATAAAAATGTAATTTGGTTCCGTATGTTTTTTTGTATGATTGTCGGCTTCTTTAGTACAGTTAAATCTAGTATGGGCTGTGAAATTTAGTTTACTAGCCGAAGCAATAATCTATCTATATCATTGCGGGTTAAGACTGATTAGCCCTCCCAGAGACTACGAGCTTCATCGCTCGGTGTCATAAAATGCGTGCAAGACAGATCTTGGGTTATAGGAGCCGCAGTAGCGGGTATGAGGGGTTTTTTTATAGAGTGTACATGCACTATCTCTGTTTTGTAGGGCATTGGGGCAATATAATCACAGTGCATTAAAAGATAACGTCTATCTCACAATGACGATATTCAGCGATGCACAGCTTTTTAATTGGAAGTTATTTTTCACTAGGTGTTGCTCGCGGCTTCGTCCGTGTGAAAAGCCTTTCCCGCTACAAGTCCCTAAAATACAGTATGACGACAGCGCCATCTACTTAAATGAGTCTAGTTATAAGTGACCATTGGTATTTATAATAATTATTAATATAATCAATTTAATGTATCTTGACTTATCATAAGTGCAACTATGTTCGCCTACGTGATGAATAAAGTATTTTATTTTTTTTATTTTTTTTAAGGAATCAGATTAAAAATATTTTTTTCCCATAGCAGCAAATTACCGGGATGAAAAGTAACCTATGTGTTAATCCAGGACATGCGACTTTCGTTCTTGTACGGATCTCTTCATTTCTGATTTGATCGCGCAGAGAAACGCCGACACGAGGACGTCCTCCTACAAGGTGGACAGACGACCTTGTAAAGGATGCAGGCCGCTTCTGACAGGTTGGTCTGGAAATCTTTGGGGGAGGCCTATGTTCAGCAGTGGACTTCTAAAGGCTGAAGAAGAAGAAGAAGAAAATAGTTATGCGTAGTAAATTTTCTTACTTATTGCAACAGAGAATATCACATATTACGACGTTTATAAATCACTGCGCCATTCCGGAATGCCTTATCATGTATCCTAATCATTACATTCGCTTATCAATCGATAGTAGGTAAACATTTCCGCACAACAATTCTTCACTTATGCCTCTTTGGTTTAGTGATAGAGGGCTTTCAACTGAGAGTAAGTATTGGGTTGATACCCAGGTAGGGTATTATGGGCATTCAAGAATCTAATATATGAGATGGATTGTTTTTTTTTTATTGCATTGAATGACGAGACTAGCATGCTGTTCGCCTGATGGTAAGCGATATGACCACCCATAAACAGTAGCAACACCACCCAGCACCTTGAGTTACAAAGTACTGTATGGCATTCCGCTGCGCTCGTCATCCTGAGACATAAGATGTTAAGTCCATTATGTCCAGTAGTTACACTGGCTACAATGTCCTTCAAACCGAAACACAAAAGTGCATGCACACTGCTGCTTGGCGGTAGAAATAGACATTGCGGTGATACCCACCCAAACGGAATATAATATAAACTAAGATAACAGAATGGCGTGTGTGCATCAGTTATATTATTTAATATTATGGTACCACGCTGCAGTTACAGGTCTCTGCAAATATGATACTGACGAGCCCTCGGTCTTACATCTGTACCAGTTTTGGGACAGAGAGTGGAATGAAGGTTGAATCTTAGAATGGAAAGTCAGGAAATCTCTGCAAGCCTTGATGTGTGGATTATCAGGCACTTCACTTTAGACCTCGATTTGGTAGTAATTATCTTTAGAAAGTTCGAGGATCTGGAGCCAGCAAATAACAATGTGAATTTGGCACAAATCGTGCCTCTGCCTACCCCTTCGGCACAGGCCGTTAACTTATATGAGATCTGCAGCGACTACTGGTTTTCGCCTTCGGTACCCTATAGAATCGGGACCAAAGCCCACTTTCAAAAGAAATAAACAATTTAGCAGTGTAAAATGATTTTAAATGCGGCCCGTTACGAGAATAAAATATTGATACCTTTTTTTATAACACCGTTTAATAACAGGTTTGTTGTTCTTTTTTAAGTGTATATTATGCAAAAATGATTTTTGTTTTTCTTAAATGTATTTTAAACAGATGGATTGGTTTCTTTTTTTTCCAACATCATTTATATAAAATGTTTTTATTGGAATGCAAAGTATTTTGAATAGACGTTTTTGTGATTTTACAGGCATAGTTTATAGAATATGTACTTTCTTTCATCATGTCTACATTTAGGGTGTAAGCAGAAATAGAACAAGTTTATCAGTTATCCTGATTATAAGACAAAACTCAAGGTGACGAAATGCCATGTAGTTTTGCAATCCGAACTTGAGTGGCGTTGCTTATGCGAAGGCCCGATTTCGAGCTCTCAAGTCTACGAATGTATGGGTAATGACTGTTTTAGTTTCATTTCAGCGCGTCACTGTCTAGGTATATAATTAATCAAAGCTGGAGAATTATAATAAACATGCCTACCCAAGAAAAGTACAAAAGGCGTGACGTATTTATAAAATTCCCTTGAAAACCCGATCACATGAGAGGTATACCATACCATACTGCCCACTGCTGAGCACGGGCCTCCTCTACAACTAAGACGGTTAAGGCCTTAGTCCACGACGCTGGCCTAGTGCGGGTTGGCAGACTTCACATACCTTCGAAATTCAGAGAACTTCATACGTATGCAATTTCCTCACGATGTTTTCCTTCACCGTTAAAGCGAGCGATAATTCACAAAGAATACACACATAACTTTTTAGAAAAGTCAGAGTTGCGTGCGTGCCCTTGAGTTTTGAATCTGCGGACCTTCGTCTCGGCATTCCGTTCCACTCCCAACTAGGTTATCGCCGCTTGAGATGCTATGAGAGCTATATATAAAACGAATCCCTTCGAAAACAGAACTATAAATCTATATAACAAAAGTAATGGCGTTAGATCCACTTAGATATAATTTTATAATCCGGCGATGAAGCAACTTTTTTAAGTCGTTTTAAAAATTGCACGTGCGAGGCGAGAAAATTGCTCCATCTAATTATAGCTTTAGCCAAATTGCCTAGTGAATACATACATTGATTTTTATCTAAAAACAGACGCTTAAAACACATTATGAAAGTTGATATGCTGTTGTAATTATTTATTGGATATCTCTCGTATCGAATATGGATAACACCACTGCATATATTTATGTCTTTCTTCATTTTTAAGGACGTTGTAGTCAATGTTATTACTGGGCATTATGAGACTTAATACCTTTGTTATTAAATTCTAGACGGCTATTTCTGATTCTGATTCTTACCGATAAGAGACAGAATCGGAAGCAACTTTACTAGCCTGGACGAGCGGCGTGCTAGTCTCTGCATTCAAAACAAAAAAAGGACATCACGCCTTTATCCCCGAAGCGGTAGGCAGCGGTGCAATCAGGGCACCCAATTTTTCCATCTGTGTTTCGTCCCATCATGTGATAGAGGGCGAGCCTATCGCCATATCGCGCCCAAATTCCAGGCTGTGGGCTGAATGTCGTCATTCATGAAAGTCGGTGAAATGTTTTGCGTTACTTCTAAAGTTTCGATGTTGTTGCCATTACTAGAACTTCTTATCGGGATGGTCACTGACCCGTCCCGACTTTCAATATAAAAATAGATATTATTAAAGCTTATCAAAAACACGGACAAGCAATTAAAGCGCTTAAGACATTAAAAATAAAGTGAGAGTTGTATTCAAGGCTGGGGTTCTACATAATATACCTACACACATCCACACCTTTTATCTCCGAAGAGGTAGGCAGAGATGCTTGAGTACTGTAACATAAAAATTTTCAAACCCCATACCCTAATTATTTTAGTAAAACATTAACTGATTGAAGGCTGTATGTTTTTGTACCGTGGCCTACAAATCGTGTGTTAGACGAGTGCGCGTAGTGTTGCCAGTTTTCTAACCGCTCGTTTTGTTTTTATGCAATAATAAATCCTACACACGTACTAAAATTATGTTTGCGTGTGCAGTATTTGTAATAAAATTGATTCTACTTACTACATAAATAGGAGAATTGTGAGTGGTCGTATTCTAATTTCGGTTATATAATTTTTTGTTCATCTCTGGTTCGGATTGCAACCCTACCGGTGAACGACCTCCCCTCGACCTCTTGCGCGGGAGCACCAAGTGTGTGAGCACGTAATTTCGATGTCGGCTAATATGTGCCGATAAATTACGAAGGCTTGGTTAAGGACCCCGCGGAGTGTTCGCCGTGATCAGCTGGAGCCGCTTTGCCGTCCTATACGTGTCGATGACCCGATGACGGCAAGGAGCGTTTTGTTCTAGTACACGTGAGTAGTGGTTGTCATTTCAATTCGCCGGTTTGTGCCGTTAGAACACGTTTTTATCCATTCACGTTTTTCGTTATAGGGCGAACATATCAGGAATCCTCCGCGGAAGTTGACAGGAGAACACTCGCCGGCCTGCCGACCATGCGGGTTGTCTATTCCTTCCCGGTATGTTTTTTTATTACTAGCTTAGCGCAACAACTATAACTGTTGTTAATATTAAAGTATTATGTACTAATCTGGAACACTGTCCTTGTTCCAGGGGGTTTTTCCTCAGGGGTTGTTTTCGTTTTTCTTACATTTTCATTCTTCATTTCGTCTGTCGCGGGTAGACTCAAAACTGCCTGCATCACCAGAGAGGAGGCTATCTTCCCTAGTTGGTGGAAGCCTCAGTGATTCCTGACCCTGTATTGGAGGACCGAGGACACACTCTCAATGTTATTTTTGGGAAATTAGACAACTAAAGTATGTAAATTTATTATTTTGGGTCTGACACCCTATTTGTCAGTGGCGCCCTTATCTTAATTTAATTGGTGTTTTTTGAATAAATTACGAGTAACAAAGTGATAAAAGAACAGCTCTCCAGTAGGCTCACGTCCCGCTCTCCGACCTTAATTTATTAGCCGGAACCCAGTTCTTTGTGTTTTACCTCAAGTGTAGTCAGTAAGTAAGTACAATATATGAATTTAAAGTCTGTGTACCGTTTTATTCCACCCACTTCTGCTACACCATACACACCATCGGGTCATACATGCAACGTGGTCGCCCAACTGTGGCGCTTTTATACTGGAAGCATTTGTCATGTCGCTTAGCTGTGACAAATAATTTTATCACTTTGGTACAATTGTTACTTGTTATTTTCTTATTGGAAATTGTTGGAAGTTTATATTACTAGAATCTTAATAGAAGTAATACTTGTAACTTATAAAATTAAAATTTCATTGCATTTTGCAACTAGAGGTCAAAAATTGAATGTTTAATTTCAATTTAAATTCAAGGTAACTATATTGTTGTATTGTAGACAAAAGTGTTAATGAATTTATTTTATTGTGACCGGCCATAGTTATGAATAACTATTGACTTGTTGGTTCTTAGTATTTTGGACTTTGCATTTTAACAAAGTTGAACTAGTTTCTTTAAAAAAAAAGTTGTGTTATACAAATTGAAATTAATGTTTTAAATTACTTTTGGAAGTTTATAGTGTAATAATTTTTTTGTTAAAGTACCCTCAATAAAAAAAAAAATCTTATAATTTTCTCTTGCCGGCTACTTGTGATAAGAATTATAGCCAACTATTGTTAATTGTTTTGAATAAGTTTGTAATTTTACTTTCATATATTAATGGAAGAATGTCTAATATAACTAAAACTTTTGAATTAAAATTAAATACTATAATACTTATTATGAGGTATCAGTTTGGAATGTTATATCCGCTGATGATAATTTTTTGTTATACATTTTATTTTAGATTGTTATTATGGTACTTATATTTATAACATGTGACTGCTAATTTTGAGAGCTAGGTTCAGAAATAATTTAATATTACTTTTGTTTGTAAACTGGAAGAGCTGTCTCGGATCTTTATTTTTAACCATGCATTCATTGACTTTAAAAAAAAAAACTTAATTTGAGACCTTGACTTACAATGATATCTATTCTTTCTCTTTTAATCTTTCTTTTCTTTCTGGTTGTCCTATATTAAGCCCGGGGTATTTAGAGTTGAATTTGCACAGGTTTTGCAATTTTATTAAACTAGGTAACATGTTTGCAACATTCCAGTCGAGTTCAGTCCAGCGCAGTAATCCTGAGACCAGTTCTTCAGTAGCAGTTGCTCCAGTTCCAGAGTATAGTCCGTCTGTTCGAATCCTGGTACAAAGCCATATTATGGTAAGCTCTTTGAATTTGAAATTAGATGGCAGGATTTTTGTTACTTTTCTTGTAGTATATTTGAAAATTTTGTGACATTCACACAATTAATGAGGTTTTTGTAGAATATTTTGGATTTTATTGACATAGTGATGTATGTTTGAAGTAGTTGCAAATTACTTTGATTTTGGAATTTAATAGGTATTATTTTTTTCACAATTCTAAATGACTTCCAACTTCTTGGCCGAATTATTTTTGGTAAATTTATAAAATTTTCTTAAAGTAAATTTCGTTGTTGTGTTTTTGTTTAGACAACATTTAGACTTGTTGAGATAGTGTCGTTGTATCGAACTATCGCAATTAGGTGTTTTTTTAATAATTAAACCTTTATCATGGTATTATTTTTGGCTTGTTAATATATCAGGATGTAATGAATTCGTTAAGAAATGGTAGTGGTGTGTGCTGCGTTTAAGCATTCGCAGAAACCATCTTTGATTTTGATGGGTTATTTCAAAGTTGTGCTCGCCTATGCGACCCTTTGAACCCATTAGTAAATTATTTTTTGTTCCTTTGCCATGTTTTGTGCAGGAATTAATTTATTTTGTGCATTGTTTCTTTTTGGCTTCTCCAAATAATTGTCTTGTTGCTCCCACTTCAATGGCTTGTTGGTAGGTGTATTGCTCAGCGTCTTTGGGGGATGAGTGTTTTCTCAGCATCGTGACATCCCACGCACAGTGATTGCGGTTATTTTTACGCAATTCACTGGTAGTGAGTGCTTACATTGTTTTGGGAGATACAACATTTTCTCAGGTTCGTTTGGCATCTCACACTAAGAGCGCCCTTAACTAGAATAGAGGTCGGATGACTACCGAACACCAGGTAGGAGACAATGTTTGAAAAGTTTTTCTTTTTGATTGTAACAGGTTTATTCTTAGCGAGTTCGCGCATCGCTTAGAATAATGTAAAGTTATCATCTCCCGTCGGTTATGGAGTAGTGAGCGTTGTAACCGGTAAGAACTTGAGGTCTTGGCGTACCCAACATCTCAAGAAGTTACATCGCGGGATTTTTTTTTTACCCTTCTTCTGGTCGTTGGACGCGCAGTCCGATTTTGTTGACTTCTCGCTGCGTCGCCAACGTCTCAGCGAAGTGAATCTTTGCTCCCGGCTGTAGTCTTGCACTTAATAGTCTTGTACTTGAGCAATTGACTGCATGCCGTGGACCATTATTTTCCTGTAGCCGTTGGACGCACAGCCCAATACTATTGTAGTTACGCTGTGTTGCCAATGTCTCAGTGACGATAAAGTCGTCTGTTGTGTTTTGTGGGTGTACAGTCTTTGCTGCTATTAAGCAATAGACTGACACGTGTGGTTTTCAGGAGCCATTGCTTCTGTTTATGGTTTTGAAATTATAAACCATTTATGCAGTTTGATGCTGTTGTCGCGTCGCTGTGTCTTTATGTCCCAGTGAGTGCAGTCTTTGCTATTTGTAGAAAGCATTTGACTGGCTTGTTGTGGATTTAGGAGCCTTCGCTTCTGTTTTGGTTTTGGAATAATAAACCATTTTTTCGTGGGCATTTGACGCGCAGTTTGATGCTCTTGTTGCGATGCTGCGTCGCCAATGTCTCTTCGACGTTAATGTTGTATGTTTGTGCAGTCCTTGCTGTTAAAAATTAAGTATGTGACTGACATTTAAATGTTGTGGGTTCGGTTTTTGGTGTTGTGTGTAAGTTTCTGTTCGAATGAGGGTGTCTTTTCACAGCCGTTCGTTAAAGGATTCTTGAGTCTTCGAGCTCAGTATTTTAGTTATCCTGTGCTCATTGGACGTGCAGCCCGACGTGGATATCCGTCTCGCTGCGCCGCCAACGTCCCAGTGAAGATAGTTTCATATGCTTTATTGTACAATATTTATTAATTATTGAATTGTTGTTTTGGTTTAGATTGTGGAGAGCTGGGGACCAGCGTTAAATTTTGCTCGCAAAATTTCCTTGGGTTGGGGGGTACTGTAACATAAAAATTTTCAAACCCCATACCCTAATTATTTTAGTAAAACATTAACTGATTGAAGGCTGTATGTTTTTGTACCGTGGCCTACAAATCGTGTGTTAGACGAGTGCGCGTAGTGTTGCCAGTTTTCTAACCGCTCGTTTTGTTTTTATGCAATAATAAATCCTACACACGTACTAAAATTATGTTTGCGTGTGCAGTATTTGTAATAAAATTGATTCTACTTACTACATAAATAGGAGAATTGTGAGTGGTCGTATTCTAATTTCGGTTATATAATTTTTTGTTCATCTCTGGTTCGGATTGCAACCCTACCGGTGAACGACCTCCCCTCGACCTCTTGCGCGGGAGCACCAAGTGTGTGAGCACGTAATTTCGATGTCGGCTAATATGTGCCGATAAATTACGAAGGCTTGGTTAAGGACCCCGCGGAGTGTTCGCCGTGATCAGCTGGAGCCGCTTTGCCGTCCTATACGTGTCGATGACCCGATGACGGCAAGGAGCGTTTTGTTCTAGTACACGTGAGTAGTGGTTGTCATTTCAATTCGCCGGTTTGTGCCGTTAGAACACGTTTTTATCCATTCACGTTTTTCGTTATAGGGCGAACATATCAGGAATCCTCCGCGGAAGTTGACAGGAGAACACTCGCCGGCCTGCCGACCATGCGGGTTGTCTATTCCTTCCCGGTATGTTTTTTTATTACTAGCTTAGCGCAACAACTATAACTGTTGTTAATATTAAAGTATTATGTACTAATCTGGAACACTGTCCTTGTTCCAGGGGGTTTTTCCTCAGGGGTTGTTTTCGTTTTTCTTACATTTTCATTCTTCATTTCGTCTGTCGCGGGTAGACTCAAAACTGCCTGCATCACCAGAGAGGAGGCTATCTTCCCTAGTTGGTGGAAGCCTCAGTGATTCCTGACCCTGTATTGGAGGACCGAGGACACACTCTCAATGTTATTTTTGGGAAATTAGACAACTAAAGTATGTAAATTTATTATTTTGGGTCTGACACCCTATTTGTCAGTGGCGCCCTTATCTTAATTTAATTGGTGTTTTTTGAATAAATTACGAGTAACAAAGTGATAAAAGAACAGCTCTCCAGTAGGCTCACGTCCCGCTCTCCGACCTTAATTTATTAGCCGGAACCCAGTTCTTTGTGTTTTACCTCAAGTGTAGTCAGTAAGTAAGTACAATATATGAATTTAAAGTCTGTGTACCGTTTTATTCCACCCACTTCTGCTACACCATACACACCATCGGGTCATACATGCAACAGTACCTACACCTACTTTGCGCCAAGTGTTCCGTCCCATGATATGATAGGCGAGCCTATAGCCATATCAGGCATAAATTACAGACTCCGGGTTGATACTGAGCAGAAAAGGTTTTTTTAAGCGTTCTGGATATCACCCTATACAGTGTACAGTCAGCAGCATAAGTGGCTTGGCATAAATTTCAAATTGCCTACATACTTTTGTGTTCTTACTAATCTTTTTTTTCTCTTCACAAAAATAAAATAAAAGAGATTTACTTTACTTCAAACGAAGAAAAAAATGATTCAGTTTAACTTAACGCATATATAGGCGATTTGAAATTTTGATTTTGTATAGATACTTATGCTGCTGACTGTACACACACACACACTCATGCCTTTTATCATCTAGTGCACCCACTTTTCGCCGTGCGTATTCCGTCCCATGATGTGATAGCGGCGAGCCTATCGCCATATCGGACACTAATTCCAGACTCCGGGCTGATACTGAATTTAAAACCCAATATCACTTTGCCCGACCCGGGAATCGAACCCAAGACCTCAGTATTGCAGTCATACCGTAATACAACTACGCCACCGAGGCAGAGCAGGATTTTTTAGCGTTCTGTATATCACCCTATACAGTGTAAACAATTTATAACTACGTTTGTAATAACTTAAAACTTTGTTCGTCGATTATTAGTTCAATTTATTTGGTAAGTATACCTTGAGGTTGAAACCTATATTGATAACGTTTTTACCAAGGGCGACTGTAGCTATTCGGGCGCCATCGACGTTTTTTTTTTTACTTCTTGCTTTTAGCATCCATTTTAGGTCGCAACTGTATTTTTGTTTGCAAAGGTCTAAGGTTGCGCAAAAGGAATCATGTATTACGTAGAAATACGTTCTATTTTAGCGTAGTATCAGTAGTATTTGAGTACCTACTGGTGGTAGGTCTCTCATATATACGAGTCCGTCTGGGTGGGTTCCACCGCAATGTCTATTTCTACCGCCAAACAGCAGAGTGCATGCACTGTTGTGTTTCGATTTGAAGGACATTGTAGCGAGTGTAACTGCAGGACATAATGAGACTTAACATCTTATGTCTCAGGATGACGAGCGCAGTGGAATGCCACACAGTACTTTGTAACTCAAAGTTCTGGATAGTGTTGCTACTGTTTACGGGTGGTCGTATCGCTCGTCTCGTCATTCAATGCAATAAAAAAAACCCTACGGAAGCTTATAAACAAGAATATAATAATGACCGATTACTCCAGTTTCTAATTTATTCGCTGCAAATTATCTAATTATGAAGATATAATAAATTATATTGGGAATTATCATACCCAAATGCTAATTTCCCAATTAACTGGAGATAATTGAAATATGATGTCATCTATGATACGATAAAATTGTTGACCCTGACTGAGAAAACGTTTTATTCAATGGATCTGTTCCTAATATGGCGTGGGGATCACTGAGAAAGGAATATTGGAAATTCATCCTCTTAGGGTGTTAATTTGGGTACACGGCTTCTTATTGATGATAAAAATTTGTGTCTAGATTAGTCTAGAACAGCCATTCTCAAACTTTTTTGGCTACAGATTTAGAAAACTAAATATTCTAAATATGTGTATTATTTATTAATTATAGACCTTTGCTCGCAGTTCCGCCCGCGTGAATGAGTTTTTCCAGGATAAAAGTCCCGTTTTATATTTTCCCGGGATAAAAAGTAGCCTATGTTACTCGCTGATAATGTAACTTTATATTTGTGAAGATTTTTTAAAATCGGTCCAGTAGTTTTTGAGTTTATTCGTTACAAACTTAAATGTCTATTTCTACCGCCAAGCAACAGTGCATGCACTGTTGTGTTTCGGTTTGAAGGACATTGTAGCCAGTATAACTACTGGACATAATGAGACTTAACACAGGATGGCGAGCACAGTGGAATGCCACACAGTACTTTGTAAGTCAAGGTGCTGGATGGTGTTGCTACTGTTTATGGGTGGTCGTAACGCTTACCATCAGGCGAACGGCATGCTCGTCTCGTCATTCTATGCTATAAAAAAATTAAAAATAAATACAAATCTTTTCTCTTTATAATATTATTAGTATAGATAATTCTATCACTTAATATTTCCGATTATGGCCAATAATTTTGCGGTGCTCGGAGCCCTATATTGGTTTTTTCTTTGCACTATTAGCCCAGCTAGAATTTGTGCTCGATATGACGATAGGCTCGTCACCTACCACATCGTGGGACGGAACACACTTGGCGAAAAATGGGTAACCTGGATGCACCTCCGCCTACTCCTTCGGAGATGAAGGCGTGATATGTTTTAGTTTATAAATATACTCGACGTTATCCGTTGTATTCAGTCATATAATCGTGATTGGCGTTTGTTTGTCTGTTTATTTCGCATTCAAATGTTAACTGAAGGACTTTTACTAAGAACTAGTACTTTTTGACATGTTAGGTTAGGCCATAGGCGTATAAATTTAACAAACCAATTGAACACAATGTAGTAAAAGATGAAGCGAATTTACGGCTAATATATATCGTTTAGATTGCATTCACCTACTTGTATAGTGGATAGAAACAGTATTCTCTACTTATGTGCTCATACGAGTGGTTTAGAAAGTAAAAGACAGTATTTAAAACGGCCCTGAGTTTTGGCGGGAACTTGGAAGTGTCATGAGGTGCTCTTGTTTTAATTCATTATTTTGGTGATATTTAGTGTTATATTGCATAATTATGGTGGTATATTATCCAATGTAGTTCTATTAAAGAGTTGAAAGTGAATTGAAATAATTGTGCTAATCAAGTGTTTTTTCTGTTGCCGCCAAAACTCCTCGATAAAGTATTGGTAAGGCAGCCACTGCTTTACTTCGACATACTACATATAATAAAATATACAAACCAAACTTGACATTGGCAAAATGTGAACACAAATGCCATTATAAAAAAAAAGGCCCTAAACTTCTTTTTCCCATATGTACTCAACTGCACCGACTTTAGACTTCATATTCTAAACGTATCTTAAGAATTCGCTCAAACGAAACCAGTTTAAAAAAATGATTATCACCGACTATTTTTGTGTACATTATCGCTAAAAGTATGGTAACATGTCAAGGACAGCACTTATCATGCTAATTCTATTGAAGTCTGAAATAAGTCATTGTTCGCATTACCTCACCCGTTACTCGTTAGGTCATTTCGTAGAGAGAATTCTAGAATAAATATGTTATTTTTAGGGGTTTCCGTAATCTGCATAAATGCATCTTCACGTATTCTTAACGTATAATAATATTATTACACAATGGTTTAAGAGGATGTTGATGTCATGTTATAAAAACTGAACCAAACTGCTACATGCTTGAAAAGTGGCGCTACAATAAAGTAGATACGGACAGGTAAAGGTCGCAGGAAGTCGCTGGATGCAGGCTTCCAACATTCATACTTAGCATGACGCCTTTTTCAGAGGTAGGCAGAGGTCTAACACACCCACATTTCGACAGCAATATTAGACAGGCCTCTTTCCTTTTATTGAGCATACAGCATACATACATGACTCCGAGCTGATATTGAGTAGAAAAACCCAATATCACTTTGCTTAACCCGAGACCTCAGCGCGACAGTTGTACCCCGCACGGCATAAAACTAGACCACCAAGGCAATCAGGCTTCCAACTGGTTTGTTCTGATAATGATCTGAGGTAAGTCTTAGGGTACCCCAGAGCCGTCTCTAATGCTTCGACGAAGACTATTGGGGTTTTAGTGCATACGTTAGCATTCATACCCGCCCCGGCGACGTGGAGTGATGCAGGGCCATAAACCGATTTTCCCGCGGAAAAACCTTCGAACAGTCTGTCTGAAAATCTTTTGGGGAGGTCTGTGTTCAGCAGTGTATTTCCTGTGACTACTAATAAAGTAAAGGTGGAAGACGAGGGGTATTTTGATAAGGGAGAGTGGTACATTTTTTATCTATTTGAGTATGATATGGATCATCCTACCATTTAATAAATAATAATAAAACGATCCTAATTGTATTTAGACCAATCCCTAGAATACACTAATCATCATCATCAGCCACATGAAATCCACTGCTGAACATAGACCTCCCCTATTTTTTTTAAACGAACCTATCAAAAGCGGCCAGTATCCAGTGTGAATTAACCATAAAAAAGGTAAAATACCTAGGACCTGAGGACAGCGAATATGATCTACTGGTTTGGTGGTAGAAAAGGTCAATCAATTAACAACTAAATGACAAGACGAGGTAGCAACTCACCTAATATAAAGCATTACGATTGCCTAAAAGCAGTAGCAACAGCATTTATGACAACAAATCATTGCGTAGTTCATTAACCATTTTGCTATCAACCCTACTTAACATTGACCGAAAAAGCGTGCTTATACAATCTATTTAGGATTTGTACATTCCAAATAGATAAGGATACGATTCATTCATGACTAGTGTTTGCTATGACTCCGCTTTCACTGATAAAGAAAAGAAAGAAAAAAAATTCCCAAAAATGGCGCATATTAACCGGATGTAGATTTTTTTCTGGTGACATTCCATGCATGATTATTTTTTGGACTTATTCATTTCCTTTTAGTTCGTTTTTGAACTCATAACACTTGTATTCCAAAAAGGACAGACGATGTGCAGCTAATGCAGACATTACTCAGTCAAATTATTTTCGTTCCGTACCTAATAATTATTATTAAATACAAATTCCCGGCAAATGAGTTTGTTTGTAATTAGAACTAAATTTATGAGTTAGAACTTCCCACAAAGAATTTGCCGAGTCGGGAACAAAACCTGCTCGAAGTTTTCCAAGCCTGATTCCACTTGTCCAAACATTATTCCAAGGATATGATGTCGGTGCATAGGAATGTTGCAAAAAGTTGGCAGTTCTAACCAGCGCCTGATGTCAGCACATTTTGGGACTTTAATTGCAAGTAAATAGAAAAACTAGCACACGCTGTTGCTTATATCGTACCTTAGAGTCTGACTACGGTCAGACCAAGAAGATACGGACCTTGACGATCCAAAATGATTTAACGCTTTAGGAAATAACTCTTTTTTATTTAGTTGAATGACGAGACGAGCATGCCGTTCGCCTGATGGTAAGTGATACGACCACCCATAAACAGTGGCAACACTATCCAGCACCTTGACTTAAAAAGTACTGTGCGGCATTCCATCTTCAAGTCTGTATCGCTTTGTGTCACAGGGAATAGAAAAAATATATAATAACAGGCTTAAAAACTAGGATTCGCGATTAGATAGTGTCAAAGAATCTGCAGAGAAGAAAAGAAAGCTCTAAAAGAAGGTCCAAAAGCAAATTTCAAATAAGAGGGCAAACAAAAAAGTAAAAACGTTGAAACGTAAAAATTATGCATCTCAAATATATTATTACTAGGTTTTACTGCAGCTTCCCCCGCGTGAAAAGCCTTTCCCGCTTCAAAAGTATCTAAACACAGTACGATACCAACGCCATCTACTTAAAGAATCAGATTAAAACTATCCATTACTTCCCATGGGAGCTAATTACCGGGATATAAAGAAGCCTAGTTGGTAGTGGAACGGACTGCCGAGACGAATGTCCACAGGTTCAAAACCCAAGGGCATACACCTCTGACATTTCTAAAAAAAAGTTATGTGTGTATTCTTTGTGAATTATCGCTCGCTTTAACGGTGAAGGAAAACATCGTGAGGAAACCTGCATATCTGAGAAGTTCTCTGAATTTCGAAGGTATGTGAAGTCTGCCAACCCGCACTAGGCAAGCGTGGTGGACTAAGGCCTAACCCCTCTTAGTAGTAGAGGAGGCCCGTGCTCAGCAGTGGGCAGTATATAATACAGGGCTGGTTGCATTGCATTGCAAAGTCAGAAACCGCAGATTTTGGATGATAGTCTAAATTTTGAATTAACTTAAATGCTACTATTTATCCTGGAAAATGGAACTGTTTTTGTTTTATCGAGAGCTTCACACAGGCGAAGCAAAGCGAAACCTAATTACTTGAATATTTTTACCAGGACACATTTCAATTTGTAGCTTATATTTCCACCAATTTGACCTCGACTATTATTTTGACTGTCTCGGTGGCGTAGTTGTATTACGGTAAGACTGCAAATCTCGGGCTCGATCCCGGGTCGGGCAAAGTGATACTGGATTTTACTATTCAGTATCCGCCCGGAGTCTGGAAATTTGTGCCCAATATGGCGATAGGCCCCGTTCACATCATGGCACGGAATACGCACAGCTAAAAGTCGGTGCACTAGTAACGTCTCTGCCTACCCCTTCGGGGTTAAAAAGCGTGAGGATAGTTATGTATGTATATATTATTTTGATACAGAGTAAAACAGACAGACAATTTCGAGCCATAAATCTTATACATTAATTGACATCTTATCTATTTATTGTAATTTAGATTATCTACTGTTTTATTATCTCGATGAGGCACTGATTTTTTGATAAAAAAGCCTGGAGACCTTAAATCACCAGAAGTTCGTCGTATTTACGCATGATTATTTATGATTTACAATAATTTAGGTTCCCAGATTTTTTAAATGAATTTAGTACTAGTCATGTAGATAACTTCTTAGCATCACTTCTTATTGAACGTTTGTGATGTGAAGTATTTGGATATTCGCAGAGTAAAGCGAAGAAACTGCTAAACGGGCAATGATGGCATACTCATCGTATAAAACCATCATACATTATACTGCTCGCTGCTGAGCACGGGCCTCCTCTACTAAGCTGGTAGGTTAGCTAGGTTAGGGCCTGTAATGTCCTCACCGGTGAGGATCGCGACGCGTTCCTCCCATTATTTTTTAATAAAATAATCTCTTTTTTTTATATATCTCCTTTCCTGCCAGCCCGAGCTGGCTTTTTTGTTTTTGTTTATTTTACTGCCAATAAAAATGTCGTTAGTTATATAAGTGACATTTAGTATTAACAATAATTATTAATATAATCAATTTAATGAATCTTGACTTATCATAAGTGCAACTATGTTCGCCTACGTGATGAATAAAGTATTTTATTTATTTTTTATTTTATTTATTTACTACTGAGAGGGTTTAGACCTGAGACCACCACGATGGTCTTCTGCGGGCAGACTTCACATACCCTCGAAATTCTTAAATATAATTCTCAGGTATGTAGGTTTCCTCAACCCTCACGAAGTTTTCATTCACCGTTAAATTTTGTATAGATTCCAGAAATTTTATGTCCAAACTGCAGTCACAAAATTTTTCACAAAAAAACTCCACGTAAACCATCTCAGTCTCGACGAGAGATAGTTTCCCTCTATGTTCCGAATCACTCTGTACTTGAAAATAAATCATGACTTGCTTTAGACTGGCAATAGAGATTTACAATAACTTCAACACAGATGAATGAACGATATTATGACTTGCTGTCTTGTGCATACTAGTGTCAACAAGCTATTCTAAATTTAAAAAAAATTGAAGATTGGATCTTTAAAGTAAACATAGAAAACGGTGAACAGATTTCGATTTGCACATACATAGATACATGTCCTGGATTTAATAGACTTTTATCCTGGAGGAGTATGTGTGACTCTTATCCCGAGAAATTTATTTTACTGGTGGTGCCGTGAGCAAAACCTATTTAACGCAACTACAAGTTAAGTATTCTAAACTTTGCATTTATGTAAATACTTTGCCTAATTAATCAGTGTTTGTACTGTTGAGGTAATAAGTGATTCTGTTAGCGACATTATACCTACTGGAATACTTAATAACACTTATACCTAGGTACTTATTTTATAAAGTAATATTAACTTTTTTATAAGTTATAAAATTTGTATAGATATTTATGAGTCGTAAAGTGGGTACTTTATACTTATAATGTATATTATATTGATCAATTACTAATTTACTATTACTGCAATATTAATGAGATGTAAAGGTTTTTTGAACTACATAAGTATTATCATTTTCATATTCTGAATTAAGTAGGTATTGTATAATCGTTGAATATAATATATTATTGTTCCCAATGCCGATGTTTAAAATAGGAGACTGAATATTTATAAAGCAAAGGTAGGCATAAAACAAATTCTTACTGTTGAAGGTAGTTGTAAAACGCTTTTTAAGACCAACATAATTTACATTAAAATACAGCCTTTCACAACACATCCGTCTGAAAACTAAATAGTTTAAATATTTCTAACGCATATACATGACAAAAGCACTTACGTATTCGTCATGATGGCTTCTTAACACTAACAAAACACAATCGGCGAAAAGGCCAAAATATTAAAAATGCAATTCAGTCCACAGTCTCATAAAAAATTAAAAACAAAATTTAAAAATCATCTGCCCATTTTGCGCGTTCCGAAACACTGACAGTTTATTTAAAAACTACGAGACACAACAAAGTTTTTGAACGGCCGCGCGTCAGTTCAGCTTCGAAATCGCGCGTACACTGAGCTCGGTGCGCGGGAACACCTGATTTTAATATGCCGAGAAAATAATATAACCAAATGTTTAATAGCAAAGATACGTTATGTCGTATTAATAATGTCTCATTTTTAACAATGAGTTCATGCTGAATTTTATAAATTAAACATGTCATGTAAGCCTTATTTTTTATTTGCACATGTGTTCAATGAGATGAGACATACATACTAATTTAGTTTTTGCATTTGAGCACATTTTCAAAATTATTGAATTGTCTGTCTTGATTTTAAAATTAAGAGCAACTTCTTTTTTCATTAGCACGCTCTGAAAAGATTTATGTACTCACCTATTTTTTATTGCTTTCCAAGGAATCGTCGTAGAAGCATTCTGCGATATTCTTTATACTACAGATATTTTTTAGAAAATAAAGGACATAATATTATTATAATCTACAGAGACGGTTGGCGAAATCGTCTATAATTATTAAAACGGCGCCTTATTTTTTATTTAATTAATAAGAACCGCTTTTAGTATTTTAATGTAAAATTCATGACGAAGAATATTTACGTACTTATCTAAATATTTGTCCGTAAAAATTTCAAAGGTACGTGAAGTGTGTCGAACTAGGTCAGCCTGGTGGAGAAGGGCCTAAACCCTCTCAGTAGTAGAAGAGGCCCGTGCTCAGCAGTGGGACATTATAATAGTCTGTTATTTTTACTATTATAATTATTTACTATGGTATCTTCGCGTGACGGCGTTTTCTACATCTATATAACCCTTTGTAGATAAAAGGTGAACTTAGTTTTATAACAAAGAAACAATAAAATTGTATTTTTAATAAATTTAGTTATCAAAAATAAAGCGTGTAATAACTCGCCTCGGTGCCGTAGTTGTATTACGGTACAACTGCATTGCTAAGGTCTCGGGTTCGATCCCCGGGTCGGGTAGAATGATATTGGGTTTTTCTAATCAGTATCAGCCCGGAATCTGTAATTTGTGCCGAATATGGCAATAGGCTCGTTCCCTATCACATCATGGGATGGAATACGCACGGCGAAGAGTAGGTGCACTACTTGTGTGGTGGGTGCCTACCCCTTCGGGGATAAAAAGCGTGAGTGTGTGTGTGTGTGTGTGTGTAAGTAAAATATAAAGTTGTGAGTAAAAGTGGGGTCGTGGTGAGGATATCGCACTATGTCTTTCGCACGCACGCAGCGTTATGGCCGGTGACGTCACAGTCTGATATTACTGTTATTTGACAATTACCCCTTCTACCCAGTAATAGTAGGTAAGCAGTTAAGTGTCTTTAAGGAACAGGTTGATAGCGTCTGCGTGGTGACTAAAGGGCTTTACCACTGAAGGACCTGCGGTTTGACAAACTTCTTTCCTGTGACATTAAATAAAAATAATCCCTTCCTAGCCGATTTCGGCCACGGCGGCCAATCTCGACCGACATCAGCCAGATATGCAGGAGATATTATAGTGCACAAGTGTGTGCGCAATACACAGGTGCACTCGCTATTCCTTCACTCTCATAGTCCGGTGAGACGGCAATCCGACATGACCGGAGAGAGATCAGGCGCAGGACCAACGGCTTTACGTGCTTTCTGAGGCATGGGGGTATCACACGCCAACTTCCTGACTCCGAGCTGTGACTGAGTAAATTTTAAGATAGAAAAACCCAGTCACAATGTTTTTGGCCCGACCTGGGATTTGAACCTAGGACTTCTGCGCGCAAATCGTACTTGCAACGCGTACGCAATACATACGCCACCGAGGCATCCTATGACATTACATCATCTATCGCTATGTCGTATACAGTCATTTAGAGATTGCGTTAATAAATGAAACCACATACTCGTCTTTACATCTGCTAACATTGTGCCAAACATCATCAATGAATCTATACTAATATTTAAAGCTGAAGAGTTTGTTTGTTTGTTTGAACGCGCTAATCTCAGGAACTACTGGACCGATTTTGAAAATTCTTTCACTAATAGGAAGCTACATTACTCCTGAGTGCTATAGGCTACTTTTTATCCCGTAAAAACTTTTCCACACGGGCGGAGCCGCGCGCAAATGCTGGTAACCAATATTTTCCCAAAAAATCCGGTGTTCCTTTTCTGATGAACCATTTTGTAGTTTAATGCGAAAATGACAAATGCGCTAGTGTATTAATGTCTGTAGTGTGATATTGCCGCTGCGGCGAATTCTCTTCGAGTAACAATAGTGGCGTTAGGGCGTGTAAAATTATAATTACTTTTTATTGTTATTTATTTTAATCGAAACTTACACTTTTTTATTTTAACTTAGCTTTTACCCGCGGCTCCGCCCGCGTGAATGAGTTTTCCCGGGATAAAAAGTAGCATATGTGTTGATCCAAGACATGATCTACCCGTGTGCCAAATTTCATCGAAATCCGTTCAGTAGTTTTTGCGTGAAAGAGTAACAATCATCCATACATACATACTTACAAATTTTCGCTTTTATAATATTAGTAGGATTTACGGTTCGAATATAACTGATTGTGAAGTGTTGTTTTCAAGATGATAAACATGTGGTTTCATTTAGGCCCCGCTTTTTCAACTTTCCTTATCTTTTTGTCCGGGTTTTATTAAGCTAGACGGCTCGCAGCGCCTGGATCACACGAAGCTCTGCGAGCGCGTCCAGTTTAATAAGACCCGGTCAAAAAGATAACCACGGCTGAAAACACCCGGGCTTAGAAACGCAATGTTAAAATGACCTGTATAATTACACAATTATTCACCAGTTACCACAGCTGTATTTTAAACATCTAAATGATGATCTTTGTCTAAGGCCCCGTTTTTTGAACTGTAGTTATATATTTGTCAGGGTCTTATTAAGCTGGACGCGTTCGCAGCACCTGGAGCACTCGAAGCTCTGCGAGCGCGTCCAGCTTAATAACACCGATGATTACCCTAACTACAGTTGAAAAAACCTGGTCTAAGTAAATGGAATGGATGTTGAACGGATTTGGATGAAATCGTGTACACATATAGGTCGTGTCTTGAATTTACATTTTAGGAAATAAGGCTTTTATAAGAAAGACGAACAGAGTAAAATATTTCCAAAAAGGGTAGATTAAGAATTTGGGAGGAGTATAGCTGAATTCTCGTGGGTTAGGCTTGGTATTGGCTAACCTACTTCTATAGCTCTAGTGTGACGTGCATAACGATTCATAGTAATAAGTTATTTATAGAGCAATTGTAACACAAATCATCTCATTGACTAATACTAAATAACAAGCATTCTCAGAATATAATACATTTTTGACCCACGGATTATCTGAATGCTAATGTGACTGTGTTTGTTCTGTTTTGTTTTTTGAGAAAAAGTCTACTTGATTTATATTTGTGACTGGACTTCATGTGGCTTGATGATGATGAAGAATGTTTTATAAGGTATGATTATAATTCACTTACGTTACTCTAAATTATCCCACTAATATTATAAACGCGAAAGTTTGTAAGTATGGATGTATGGATGTTTGTTACTCTTTGACGCAAAAACTACTGAACGGATTTCGATAAAATTTGGCATACGGTAGATCATGTTCTGGATTAACACATAAGCTACTTTTTATCCCGGGAAAATATAGAGGGGCTTTATTCCGGGAAAACTTATTCACGCGGACGGAGCCGAGGCCAAAAGCTCGTCTATATATGTAAACAATTCGTGTCACAGTGTTTGTTACCATACTCCTCCGAAACGGCTGAACCGATTTTGATGAAATTTTCTATTCACACTTGGTAGGTCTGAGAATAGGTTGTTATCTATTTTTCATCCATCATTTTCACTTTTTTTTTTATTTTTCGGCCAGAATGATTTTTTTATGCCATTAAAAAATACATACAAACCTAAATTTTCATTGTTTTCTACTAAAATAATCTCTAAAAAGAATTTATATGGCAAAACAACGTTTGCCGGGTCAGCTAGTATTTCTATAAAGTTAGCACAAATAATTGGTGTGTATTAAACTAAATATTTTAATTGTTTGACAGTTATCTTCAATCGGGTTATCATTTATTTGATTGATAACCTTAATAACATAAAATTAGCTCTTAATAAAAATAATATCCGCATATATTAATCTATACTAATTATAAAGCTGAAGAGTTTGTTTGTTTGTTTGAACGCGCTAATATAAGGAACTACTGGACCGATTTTGAAAATTCTTTCACTAATAGGAAGCTACATTACTCCTGAGTGCTATAGGCTACTTTTTATCCCGGAAAACTTTTCCACGCGGGCGGAGCCGCGCGCAATGCTAGTTATGTTATATACATTGAAAACATTAATTGAATACTACAAATATAACCAGCTTTGTATTACTACTTAGGTACTCATCCACTGTTAGGCACATTCATTCCTTATTATAAAGGTTATTTTATACATCAACTAGACTTATGCTCGCGACTCCGCCCGCGTGAAAAAGTTTTTTCGGGATAAAAAGTAGCCTATGTCCTATCTCAGGCTGTAGATTAGACGGTTCAGTAGTTTTAGCGTGAAAGCGGGACAGACAGACAGAGTTACTTTAGCATTTATAATATTAGTAAGGATGAATGATTCCTAACGTTTACGCGAACGTTAGACATTGTAATTTAATTGCTATAACGTATGTACTAGTTTAATTTTAATGTTCTTATTATAATGTTAAATTATTTCTTGATTTATAGTGGAGAGACTTTTGATAGATATGCCGCTTCTGACAGGTTGGTCTGGAAATCTTTGGGGGAGGCCTATGTTCAGCAGTGGACGTGAAAGGCTGAAGAAGAAGAAGACTTTTGCTCACGACTCCGCCCGCGTTAATTAGCTTTGCCGGCATAAAAGTCTCGCTTTGTAAGTATTTAACTAGGATCAAAAGTAGCCTACATCACTCGCGGATAATATAGCTTTATATTGGTGAAAGAATTTTTAAATCGGTCTAGTGGTTTTTGAGTTTATTCGTTACAAACATACAAAAAAACAAGTCAGTCCTCTTTATAATATTAGTATAGATGATCATTGTAGTTGTATTGATTAGTGTCAATGGTATCTTTTTTCTTTTACGGCATCGAATGACGAAACGAGCATACCGTTCGCCTGATGGCAAGCGATACGACCACCCATAAACAGCAGCAACACCATCCAGCACCTTGAGTTACAAAGGACTGTGTGGCATTCCACTGCATTCGTCATCCTGAGACATAAGATGTTAAGTCTCAGTATGTCCTGTAGTTACACTGGCTACAATGTCCTTCAAACCGAAACCCAACAGTGCATGCACACTGTTGCTTGGCGGTAGAAATAGACATTGCGGTGGTACCCACCCAGACGGACTCTTACATATGAGAGACCTACCACCAGTAATATCGTTCTAATCGAATAAATAAACAAAATAGATGTGTGAGTTTATACATTTCAAAAATACAACCAAACCGAATCCCTTATATTAGTTTAAATTCCGTGAATTACGTTAAAAGTTCTTTTTAGAATACATCTGCAACACAGCTTCTATGAATGAACGAATCAAGTTCTGTGTAATTGTTATTTGTGATACTCACGGCCGCGCCAATTAACTATTAATTAAAAAACACGTCACCATATTTATAGACGATAACGTCATTTTATAACTAACATTGTTGACGACAGAAGTTGATCTAAACAGAGACCACTCATAGAATACCTAACTTAATACCATGGGCGTATATAAAGGGGGGTGGGGTTAGGGGGTCCGGACCCCCCCTTAGCTTCTACAATTCAAATTCAAATCATTTATTAAGTAATTAGGCCCCTAAGGGCACTTTTACACGTCATTTTTACAATGTTTTTATCATCTAAAGATTCTACCAGTGCTTCGGAAAAGCCCACTGACCTGAGAAGAAGCACCAAGAAACTCAGCGTAGGTCTTTTATTACATTTTTTTTATATATATTTTTTACAAATTGCAAGTAAGAATATAATAGACACAATTTAATTATAGAACATGTGTGAATCTGAGCAACCTTATCCCAAGCATTTGTATCTTCAAGATAGTCTCTTATACTGTAATAACCTTTTTTGCAAAGACGTTCTTTGACAGTAGTTTTAATTTTTTTTATTGGAAGATTAACAATATGCATAGGAAGTTTATTGAAGAAGCGTACACATAGACCAACAAAAGAATTGCTTATTTTATGGAGACGAGTAGCATGTACTATAAGTTTATCTTTATTCCTAGTATTTTTATTATGAATATCGCATATTCGGTCAAAATTTACAATATTTTTTCGAATACATAAGATTTGCAATGATCGGGCTACCAATATATTACGGGGGGGGGGGGGGTGTATACGGTGCCATGCATGCAAGGTAAGAACCCACGCTACTCATAGAGACGAAAATCGCGATGTCAAAAAAGCGATGATCTTTCCGGAGCGCAACAAAGGGCATGGAAGACGTCCCTTTTTTATACGGACTCAGCAATGTGACCTCATTCATCATCATCAGCCACATGACGTCCACTGCTGAACATACGCCTCCCCCAAAGATTTCCAGACGGACCTGTCAAAAGCGGCCCGCATCCAGCGTGTTCCTTATTAACAAGACCCGGACAAAAAGATAACCACGGTTGTAAACAACAAGAAAACCTCATTGCACCTGATGATAAGCGGGAAGAGGTCCAGATAGTGTCGACTGAAGAGCGTTATCCATCGTCAGTCGTAACAATAATGCCGGCCCGTTTGAACCAGATATACACAGATCCCGCGACGCGACACACGTGGACCACTATGGGCTTTAACGCCTTGTGTACGGTGCAGTGGCGTAACTATATGGTGGCAGAGGTGGCAAAATGCCACGGGCCCCCGGACGCCCCGACCCGAAAGGCCGCGAGCTCAGATATAACATAATTTATTTATGATGGAGGGGTGTATAAAGCTATAGCTGCTCCCGTGAACGTGACAATTTTTACTGAGGCCCCATCCAATGAATTTGCCACGGGTCTCAGATGATATAGTTACGAAACTGGTACGGTGCTCGCTATCCGGGCGGATACAAGATATATTTTACAATCAGCATCCCTGGTGGATCAGTATGACCAAAACTTTAAATCAAAATGAAATGCGCGAATCGATAACCCAAGATAGAACGGCTTGTCACAGACATATTAGAAGAGCCTGGATAAAGTGGGAAAGAGCAAAGAGACGAGATTTCTCTTTCTAAATTGAAGTTATTTTTTGAAACAGTAGAAGTTGAGGAAATAATATTTCACATACAGAATTGAGAACAAAATATTTGTAATCTCTCGTGTCGCTTGTCACTCAGTTAGCCACGGAGCTTTTCCATGCGGTTCTCTGAGCATTTGCAAGTGGAACATTTCACATCAATTTCACTAAAACTACAGAAACTTGTCCTAAGATTACTTGAGCTGTATGCTCATCCTATTCTATATGAACACAATCATTTTAATTATATTTGTAGACATCTCATTTCGAGGGCTCAATTGTTGCTAAAAAATGTTGCTCGGTCTGAACATGCGCAATAGCGAGGCAATTCAGATGACGATTATTGCTTTCAATAATTGCTAGCAATTATTACTCTATCTGAATAAGATTTAAGTGGCCAATGAATTTACGTTGTTGCCCAAAGCATCATAACTAAGACGTGGTCCGTATAAATAAAAGTGGTAAGCATACTAAAATTCATTCCAGAAACATGTATCACTCTATAGATAAGCGAGTGTTTACGATGCAATAATTCTCGTTTCGTCACTCGCATAAAGTATTCTTACTATGATTACTCCCAACGTATTTACATTTACGATGTACAGTCAGAGTGCATGAAAAGATTGATGAAGGTAGAGGAAGCGAAAGTGGTGTGCCAGAATCGAGCAAAGTGGCAATCCATGGTCTCTGTCTACCCCTATGGGATAGAGGCGTGATACTATGTATGTATGTACAGTCAGCAGTATAAGTTTGTATCAAATCGCCTATATACGGGTTAAGTTGAACTGAACATTTTTTTTTCTTCGTTTGAAGTAAAGTTAATCTCTTTTATTTTATTTTTGTGTTAAGAAAAATAAAGATTAGTAAGAACACAAAAGTATGTAGGCAATTTGAAATTTTGAATTTGTTCAGCTACTTATGCTGCTGACTGTACACAAACTATCATGATGAATTTGTAACAATGTTGTTGTAAATTATTACTAAGGCTGCCAACATCGGTTTAATAAAATTCTTAGTACCATAAATGGAGTGATTAAGAGTACAAGGGTTAATATGGACACGTTGATTAATATTAATCAAAAACAAGCCTTTATTCATAATAGCTTTTGCCCGCAGCTCCATCCGCGTGATAAAAGTCCTGCTTTATATTTTTCCGACATAAAAAGTAAAGCATATTGCACTTAGCAGTAATGTAGCTTCCTATTAGTGAAAGAATTATCAAAATCGGTTCAATAGTTCCAGAGATTAGCCCCTACAAACTCACAAACTTTTCCTCTTTATAATATGGGGTATAGATTAGTATAGATTGAGGAGACCCGTAGAAGAACAAAAATTGCCGACATAGCCCCGCTGATTAGCAAGCTAAAGTGGCAGTGGGCAGGGCACATACCTCGAAGAACTGACAACAGATGGAGTAGATTTTTTTTCGAGTGGAGACCACGTACTGGTAAGCGCGGCGTTGGAGGTCCTCCTACAAGGTGGACTGACAATCTTGTAAAGGTCGCAGAAACCCACTGGATGGAGGCCACTTCTAACAGATTTGTCTGGAAATCTTTGGGGGAGACCTATGTTCAGCATTGCACTTCCAAAGGCTAAAGAAGAAGTATAGATTAGCGCTATCCTGGACACTGGCGTCCACCTATGGGCATTATAGCCCGTACGTAATACATAAGGGCGCGTATCTGATCTATGTACCTACTTGATCAGGGCAGACGGGTTAAATTGATTGAAAAGTTATAACAAATAAATATAATGCTTATTCATCTGAGGAGAAAAGGTCGATTATAAGTGACCGCTTCGTCTAACCTGCTCGGTTATAGAAATATTTACAATGCATTTGGCTAATATCAGACTTCGGATGCAGATGACAGATGAAGTTTGTTTTTAATTATTTTTTTTATGACATTGAATGACGAGACGAGCTTGCCGTTCGCCTGGTGGTTAGCAATACGACCGCCCATACACAGTAGTAACACCATACAGCACCTTTACTTAGAAAGTACTGTGTGGCATTCCACTGCGCTCGTCATCCTGAGACATAAGATGTTAAGTCTCATTATGTCCAGTAGTTACACTGGCTACAATATCCTTCAAAGCATGCACACTGCTGCTTGGTACAAATATACATTGCGGTGGTACCCACCCAGACGGACCCTTACATATCAGGGACCACCAGTAGATCACGTATCTTATTACTAATAGCATGATGGGTACATAAACACGTAATTTTTTTTTTCACCTCAAGTTTCAAAGGTATCCCAACTTTTTAGAGACAGTTAGAAGCTAAAAAACTTGTCCGCCTGAGGTTGAAGTTACAACCCATTGTTTCACGAAGAATGACAATTCGTTCACTTCTGTCTGTAGTTTTTATAGCGAATGCCGTACCTCAACGCCCTCTACAAGATTTACCACACCATTCCAGCCCTGTACTGTATTGCTCACTGCTGAGCATGGGCCTCCTCTACAACTGAGAGGGTTGAAGCCTTACTTCACTACGCTGGCCTAATGCGGGTTGGTAGACTTCACATACCATCGAAATTCTTATAGAGAATTTTTCAGGTAAGCAGGTTTTCTCGCGATGTTATTCCTTCACCGTTAAAGCGAGTGATAATGCAAAATTTAGACACGGGTAAATCTCGAAAAACACACAAAGATTCCTCAGCTGGTCATCCAAGTCAGGACCACTCCTTTCCAGCCACCCTAGCACTAAACCAATGAGACGACTCAACTTGATCACTGTAATATGAAATAAGTTGTTACTCACCTACAGTTCAAAAATAGATATCTGATTTGGAGATGTTCTTGGCGCGACCTTTCCTAAAATATTATCATGATAAACATTCCACTGCAATGCTTTGTGCAATTAGTTTTAAAATACTTATTACGTACATTCGCGCATTTAGATAATATTTGCATTTTTATTTAACTATAGCTGTTGTCCGCGGCTCCGCCCGCGTGAATGAGTTTTCCCGGGATAAAAGTCCCGCTTTATATTTTCTCGGGATAAAAAGTAGCCTAAGTTACTCCTTATTACATCAGCTACCTGCCAATAAAAGTCCCGTCAAAATCGGTCCAGCCATTTCAGAGATTAGCCGGAACAAACAGACAGACAAAAATTGTAAAAAAAAATATTTTGGTGTATGTGTCGTATATATACGTGTACTAAAAAACGGGTATTTCAATATTACAAACAGACACTCCAATTTTATTTATATGTATAGATATCATACCCCAAAGAGGATTCACGTCATAGATATTTTATGTTTACAGGCGATGGAGAGAACTTAAGATGCGGTGACTAACTTGCACTTGAAGTATAAATAAACACCTTGATCTCTGATGGATAGGCGTACTTAAATACTAACTGAAGCACGCTCAAGCTTAGCATATTTCTATTCCTGTTAGGAGAGTTTATCAGGTTCGAAATTCCAATCCTGGACTACTCTCAGTTGGATACCTGATATCATCGCAATTTTCGTTGCCGAAATCGATCGTTATCGGATCGTTAACTTCTCGTTTCACAGTCTAAATACTAAAGAATCAAATGCTTATATACCAAAAGTGCCAATCTATGAATGACTTTAGATGTTTTTTAGAAGTAAACAAAAACCGCTGAACTCATTGATGTATTAAAAAAACAATACATCAATGGCTGAACTGATATGAATGAGATTTAGCAAACAGATATACCTCGTCCTGTATTACAACTCAACTGCTTTTTATCTCACCAAAGTACGTGGGTACTTTCATTCTGAATAGGTCTATTAAGCGGACGAGACCGTGAGCCACATAAAGTAATCATCATCAGCCACATGCAGTCCACTGCTGAACATAGACCTACGTCCTACCCTAAAGATTTCCAGGCGGATCTGTCAAAAGCGGCCTGTCTTCAGCATGTTCCTGTGACCTTTATCAAGTCGTCTGCATTCTGTAATAAGTACTTAGGCATAATAGGGTAGTTGAATACTTTTTTTTAATAGAATTATGAAAAATGTATGCTATCCAAAATCAAATAGAAAAAGAATTTTCAAAATTGGCGCAATAGTAAGTGAGTTATAAAGCTTTAAAATTTGGTGGAAGGGGTAGCTGTCAAATAACAGCAATACTAGGTTGTGACGTCACCAACCGCCGTCAGCGATAACGCTGTCTGCATGCGAAAGAGATAGCGCGATATCCCCGCCACGCTTCCACTTTTGCTCACAAGAATATTTCAAAATTGAATAACTGCTTTATTTTTCAATCGATTTTGATGCTGATTTCACAGAAGAATTACTTTTTCGTTTTATTTTCTGTTACATCTAAAATAATGTACAAAATCAAACATAAGAAACTACTCTATTAATGCAAAGTTTATGATCCAAATCCAAACAGGATTTTTATATATTTGTCAGAAGCATAAAAGTGCACGCACAAACCGCTGACTAATAACGTTATAATCATTGTTATTCATGCTCAATACTCATCTCATTTAATTGTATATTAAACTGAAAATAGCCATTTGTAACAAACCACATACACTTTCTATTATTTCTCAGATTGAAACCACAGTTACAAGCAAAATCATTTAAAAATAAAACAACATTATTGTTCTTAGTCGAAAAACAAATGATCTCATTCTGTTTTATATTCCTGTGTCCTGGACGATGGCACTGAAATGTTCATGTTTTATTTATATTTTAGGCACCGATTGTAGCAATAAGGCATCGCGCAGACTGCCAACGTTTGAAGAGAAACACTACACTATGAAACTGCTAGTGGTTGGATATTGATCCTCTAGAACAACGACCACCGTGCATAAGGTAAATACGGTCATAGTAGCCCACGTGTGTTCTGAAGCCTGTATATCTGGGTTCTAACAGGCCGTCATAATAGGGTAGGTTTACTGTTCGATTTTGACAATTGTTCTAAGTAGGTCGGCACTAGCAAATAATACGACACAGAGGCGATTTCGTAAAATCAGCAATAATATTGGTTATAAATGGCTCACGAATTCATATTTCAAATATTGCAATATGAGCGTAGTGGGGATAGCACGCTAACTATCTTTCGCGTGACTTCCTGATGATGTCGCTAGATACTATAATGTCTTCTTTTCCTTTTTTGACAGTTAGCCCTTGTATCGGATTTCAAAAGTATATCTTGGCATAACACGCTCACTTCTCATAATTTAGTTGGTGATATAGGTAGAACAACATAATCTCGGAGTGAGCAGATGCCTCCGACTGCGTTTGTGAACACTGTCAACTAAGATTATTCAAAACCAAAACAAAATATTCAAATTAAAATCTTGTTTCTATCTTTTCAGTTCTTCAGTGCATTTAATATAGATGGAAGATATAGACACAGTCGGGTTTTTTGTTTTACTTAATTTTTTTTTTCTTATTTCCAACCTTTTAAATCTCAAGCACCTTTATTAGCATTTCCTATTCCAAACTTCAATAAAACATATTATAATCTATATATATATATTTATATATATATTCGTAATCACCGTTAAAAAATCTTTATTTTGATACCACACTCGATGTATTTTGAAAACATTTTTTTTTTCGAGATCACTTTTTTCCGCCAAAAATCCTTAATTTTATTTATTTATTTATTTTGATGTACCCAGTGTCACTCTCGCAACTAAGACGAATCTATTGATACCACTCACATAAAAATACGACAAGTCGTTTAGGCTGTAGGGCGTGCCAAAGAAATATACAAACATACATACATACACACATACACTCGAAAAACATAACCCTCTTTCTTTCGCAGTCGGGTAATAAAAAATATGAGCAAAACAGCCAATTGTGTGGACTGTCTTAAACCGATTTCTTAATTTAGACGTCAAATTTAACATCAGGTTCAGTTGAGATACTTACCGTACTGGAACAAAACATTGTAGTTGCTAAAATTACTTGAGCATAAACATTAATTACTTGTAGTTGGACACAAGGATATAAAACGAGAGATGAGATCATAATATGTTTTTCACTTCAGAGCAATTAATGATTGTTTTGTTTATTTTCTTGTAATAGTACTTTAAATCCCACAATAAATTCATTATTATTTGTGGTTTATTAAATATAGCTTTTAATGTTTTTATACAACTTAATGAAGACTGCTTCGATGGTGTAGTTGTATTACGATAAGACTGCAATGCTGAGGTCTCGGGTTCGATCTCCGGGTCGTGCAAAGTGATATTAGGTTTTTCTTCTGAATATCAGGCCGGAACCTAGAATTTGTGCCCGGCATGGCAATAGGCTCGCCCCCTATCAAATCATGGGACGGAATACGCAGGGCGAAAAGTGAGTGCACTAGTTGCGCCTCTGCCTACCCCTTCGGGGATAAAAGGCGTGTGTGTGTGTGTGTGTGTTAATGTAGAAGTGGACGAAGTCTGCGTGAAGCCTGTTTGGGTATGTCAGAGACGAGGAGAATTTCCATAATTTCTAATTTTCTGAAACCGATTTGGATTGATTTTTTTTTAATAAATCTTCTCTTCCATCTACCTTTATTACGCAGCAAAGATCTAGCGCAACACGCTTAATAATGATGTTGAAAGAATTCGCTTAGATTTTACAAGCGGCCGCTCGATGGCTTAGTTTTGAGCGGTACGACATCGCTCTGAGGTCCTGGGTTCGAATCCCGGGTCGTATAGACTAATAAAGTTTTTACTCAGTATTATCCCCGAGTCTGTAGACCTTTATCTATGTCATGAAATGGCCGGCTCGACTGGGGAGTACCATGTCTCGAACAAAACCCACGTAAAGTCTCAAGTCACAGTCTGCGTTTCGAACAATGATATTTCTAAAACAGTATGAAACACCGAAATCCGTGTTTCTTTATCTTCAAAATTCCATTCCTTTGCCGATGGCGTTTCCATGATTCTTTCGGTAATCAGTAACCAATTTACTTGTTTTTTTGTCTTGGCTATAAAAGATAATATTCTAGAGTGCAATAACTGATCATCTTACCACGTATAATTTCTATAGAAAATATTCCAAACATCTAACAGGTAGTCGTCTTATCTTGTGTAATCTCTTGATCTTATTTGCAGAGATCTATCGATTATTTATAACATGTAGACGAACGTATAAGTCTTGCAATACATGGATTTTAGAGATTTGCATTTTTTTCCACAGACGACGATGGTGATGTCATATTTATATTTTGCCGCGAAAACAGTTTATTTTTCATACTGAATGATGAGACGAGCAAGATGATGGTAAGACTGCTAACAGCAGCAGCATAACCAGAACTTTGAAATACAAGATACAGTGGGCTTATAATGTGGCAAAAGAACACGACACGACTGCGTTTCGTTTTATACGCATTGGTTGAGAGACTATCACGTGACTGACGTATTGGTCTCTCGATCAATCACAAACATCAAAATTAAACGACATCGACTTACGAGTTGCGTCATTTTGCCACATTCTAAGCCTACTGCATGACATATCACTGCGCTCGTCACCCTAACACATTGGATATTAAGTCTCATAATGCCCAGTTAAGTACTGGCCACACAATATTTTTTTATGGCTTTGAATGACGAGACGAGCATGCCGTTCGCCTGATGGAAAGCGATACGACCAGCCATAAATGGTAGCAACACCATCGAGCACCTTGAGTTACAAAGTACTGTGTGGCATTCTACTGTGCTCGTCATCCTGAGACATAAGATGTTAAGTCGCACTATGTCCTGTAGTTACACTGGTTACAATGTCCTTCAAACCGAAACACAACAGTGCATGCACACTGCTGCACGACAGAAATGGACATTACAACGGTACCTACCAACGCAAACTATCGTATACGAGAGACCATCTTGAAATAAACGTTATGATCAGAAACTTCTAGATTGAATTCACAAGTGATTACCAAGCAGTGGCGTAGTTAGGTAACCGAGGGCCTAGGTGCACAATATTAAGGTCCCATAGTCCAGCGTAACACGACCAGTCGCAGCCTTAACAGATGTAAGGATTTGGGTGGGAGCAAAAATAATGTGTTTTTTTTATAGCATAGAATAACGAGACGAGCATGCCGTTCGCCTGATGGTAAGCGATACGACCGCCCATAAACAGTAGTAACACCATACAGCACCTTGAGTTACAAAATACTGTGTGGCATTCCACTGCGCTCGTCATTCTGAGACATAAGATGTTAAGCCTCATTATGTCCAGTAGTTATACTGGCTACAATGTCCTTCAAACCGAAACACAACAGTGCATGCACGCTGCTGCTTGGCGGTAGAAATAGACATTGCGGTGGTACCCACCCAGACGGACTCTTACATATGAGAGACCTACCACCAGTAGGATGTTTTGTAGAGTTTCCACGGTGTAGTGACTTAAACAAACCGGACAAGTGCGAGTTAGACTCGCACGACCGACGGTTCCAAACAAACTCCATAAGTAGGTAAACATTTAAAAGACAAACTACGTTAAAGGACAAAATTTGCCGTTCAATCCCTAGACTCATCTTTGGTCGCGTTAATTTGCAAGTTTGAATTTTTCACATGAAATGAAATGAAATCATTTATTCGAATCCATAAAATGTTACACATTACTTAGATTCAGTCAATTTTTACTCTACCACCAGTTCGGAAAGCAGTTTCCACCAGAGAAGAACGGGCAAGAAACTCTAGCGTTGCTCTTTTCAAAATCAGTTCAAAGGTAGGTAAATTAGCTACAGTGTATAAAACAAAAAAAATATATACATTTTTATTTTGTTTAGAGCAGTTCGTATATTTACTTGCATAATAATAAATTCTCAATTCCCATCCGAGTGTACAACCCTCTCAGGAATCACGAAATAGTTAGATAATCCATACTTGTCCAATACAGGTATTATTAATCATTAGTTCTTAGACATAGTAAGCGAAATGAAAGAGGCCGAGTATTTGATATAAATTTCAACTTGATACCTCTACGTTCGGAACCCTAAAAAGGTCCTTTAGCTTTGATGTTCAGGTACTGGTCATGTATATGGTATATGGCCGCAGGAGCTTCGGTGCACTGCAGCCCAGCCCTACGTTAGCTACGCCTCTGTTACCAAGCAATCTGCTCATCTCATTGTCCTGTCTAAATGCACCGCAATTTGATTGTAATACAATTTAGGCATCAAGCTGACGTCATACGTCCTTGGCAGTTGATAACCAGACAATTTAGGCACGAGTGCATAGTTGCACAATAGACATCAATTAAATTCAATAGAACGCTACCTCATTATGGTATGACATTGACGCAGTAATGTCATGTCAATGGGGTAAGCAGATATATCAGATACACTTTATTTCATGCATGTAAGGCAATTGAGTGACATGGCTAAGCTGATAAGGGATCCCAGAGCGTAAACTCCGGCATTAGAGTATTTGACTCATTTACAGGGCACAAGTCAAAACTCCGGGCTGATACCGAACAGAAAAAGCGAATATAATTTTGCCCGACCCAAGGATCGAATCTGAGATAGTCATACCGTGTAGGTACGTAATCCCTTCGTAGCCGATTTCGGCCACGGCAGCCAATCTCAACGGAGATCAGCCAGGTACGCAGGAGATATTATAGTGCACAAGTGTGTACGCAATACACAGGTGCACTCGCTATTCGTTCACTCTCATAGTCCGGTGAGACTGCCATCCTACATGACCGGCGTGAGATCAGGCGCAGGATCAACGGCTTTACGTGCTTTCCGAGGCACAGAGGTGTCACACCGCCATCTTCCTGACTCCGAGCTGCGACTGAGTAATTTTTAAGATGGAAATCCCAGTCATGATATTTTAGACCCGATCCGATATTCGAACCCAGGACCTTAACGCGGAAATCGTACTCGTAACGCGTAATAATACAACTATACCAAGAGAGTCCAAATTTTTTTCAAGTTATATATTTCTTTTGGCGCGTTTAGGGAAAAATGATGAGAGTAATTTTTTACGATGCGCACACACACCGTCACGAAAAACTGACACCCTGAAGTTAGCTATAGTCAACATTTTAGTTTTTAATTTTTCAACGTAGAATAAGTCAAAATATATTGAAGTTATACTTCTTTTGGCGCGTTATTTAAAAAGATTTTTATCTTGTTACGCCAAAGAAGTATAACTTCTATTTATTTATGGTCACAGCAATGTGACCCTACTGCACCTCACGGTAAGTGGAGGGTCCAGAAAGATTGTCGGCTGATGAGAGATGAATGCCCCTCACCAGTCGACACAATTATGCCGGCCTGGTTCAACAGGCTGATCCCGGAACGCGACACGTTTTTATGGGCTTCATCGTCATCATCAGCCACACGACGTCCACTGCTGAACATAGGCCTCCCCTAAAGATGGTGGATTTTAACACCTCGTGTACGACGGTCGCTATCCGGGCGGACGAAATATATCCTAACACCAGCATAATATATATTCATACAGGTCAGTTTTAACAACCTTGGAACCTTAGTCAGTTGGCAACTGACAACCGGGACGCGTGCGTAACCTTCATAAAATATTATTGACCACCGAATGTCATTTGGAATACAATAGTCTGTAAGGCTGGGAGCACATTGTTCATTTGAGTCTCATGGTCTTTTAGTGCCTTTTTGCATCGATGGCTTATCGATTACTGAGATGGAAGTGGTGAATTCAAACCCAAACTATGTCATGAATTTGCAACTTTTTGAAGTTACACTTACAAGGCCTGTATTATTTCAGAGAAAGTAAAAAATCGTCAAAATGTTCTTATTTGGCTAGAAATTAGAATATTTTTGGTATATTCATCATACTGCGGTAGAATCCTCGCATTGTCTTTCAGAAAATGTGGAATGGCAGCTTGTCTTTAGCATAACGTATGGTGGGAATAAGAACCGGAATCCCCATAAATGTTCTTTCCCAATCATTATCCGATTTTCTGGCGAGAGGATATTAATTTATACAAGCTACCCTAGCCCTAAACCGCCATAGTTGTCCATAAGTATTAACACAAGAGGGCCGGCAGCGACTGGACGCATAAAGCAGCAGACCGGGCTCTGTGGCGTATCTTGGGAGAAGACTATGTCCAGCAGTGGACTGCAACGGGCTGATGATGATGATGCTGTTTAACTATCATCAGACCCACCTGTTTGCCAACGAACTACATTTACATTCATCAGGTTTTTTTACCACTCCAATATAGCGTCGACGTTAGAACTTAGAAACGATTTGACTTATTTGTTCTCATATCTGACTAAATTCACCTGTCTGACGTTTTCGTTTGCTTACGTTCTGCAATCAAAATATCATTTTGCCGTCTTTTAAAATCTCATCCCTAATCTGACTCATATTATAAATGTGAAAGATTGTGAAGGTATTTAGATGTTAGAAGACGCAAAAACTGCTGAACGGTTGATGACATTTGGGCACACTATTTCAATTGCCGTTCACTACCTTCCTCATTTTCTCTTGCTTTTATCCCCCTTTATTTTTGTTATTTCCTGCTGTAATTTCAGTATCCGTATTTTTTCAACAACACGCTATAATCGTTACAAATTCTTATGTTTAAATTAAGCTTTTTGTTGCCTCTGCTTGTGCAGTTTGCTATCTTTCGTTTCTGTGTCCCTTAGCTCTATCTCCATAGTTCCAATCTATAAATTTTACACTAGTGTTGCTATCTATGCTGTACGCTCCTGTCAAGTGTGCTTGGTTTTAAATGGGTTCTAAGTTAACGTACTGTTTACATTCTCATTGGCATAACTAATGTCAAATATTTTAGTTGTATTGCTCTTTGCTGCCATCGTTTCTTGGTTTACCTCGGGTCGAAAGTTATTCTTAAAAAAGTTATATTATTTTAACATCTACCCACTTGACATTGGCAAAATCACCGATGACACGGTGGAGCCATTTTTAAAAGAAGAAGAAGAAGAAGAAGACATTTGGGCACACGAAAAAACCTTGTCCTGGATTAACATAGATACCTTTTATGACGAAAACGTACTCATAGAATCATCATCCCTTCCCATTTTCCAGGATAGGCAGAAGTTTTTTTTTATAGCATTGAATCACGAGACGAGCATGCCGTTCGCCTGATGGTAAGCGATACGACCATCCAGTATAAACAGTAGCAACACCATCCAGCACCTTGACTTACAAAATACTATGTGGCATTCCACTGCGCTCGTCATCCCGGGACATAAAATGTTAAGTCTGATTATGTCCAGAAGTTATACTGGCTACAATGTCCTTCAAACAGAAACACAACAATGCATGCACACTGGTGCTTGGCGGTAGAAAAAGGCGTTGCGGTGGTACCCACCCAGACGGCCTCTTACATAATGAGAGATCTACCACCAGTAGAAGTTCTATACAATAGGAGGAAAGCCTATTGACATGTACGGATCACAATACCATACTCCAGGCTGATGAGGCTCCAGGCTCCAGGCACCTTTCTACTATCTTTGTTAATGGAAACGTCTTTCATGCAAGTGAAACCGCGTGCAACGACTAATTTAATTCTCATAATCCAAACCTGACTTCAAATACTCACCTGTTTACGACCAGGTTATTTGCGGATGCCGAGACGATGGCTTTGTTTGCAATACCAAAATTCTAAAGTGACGCAAGTTCGCGCATTGATTTCAATGATGTCATCTGCATACCGCTGCATTTGGGGTTTTTACGTAATTGGATGATGAGAAAGTACGTTTGATACCACTTGGAAAGATTCTGACTCATAATGCCTAGTAATTAAATCGACGGTTGGCGAGCATCGACTTGAGTGACATTTTTTTCAAATGTTTTAAACTATGTTAAAAAAAACTGAGGAAAATGTACTGATTCCAAATACATATAAAAATCAATTTTGCAATGTCGCTTAAGTCAATAAGCCGGCGAACCGTAGAAATACTGAAGTGGTATAATTTATACGAATCCTTAAAATGTTAATTGTTTAGTAGCTATTAGCACAAACTGGTGGTAAGTTTGAAAAGTAGTTTTCACCAGAGACGTACGGGCTAGAAACTAGTGCTTTGCTGCGTAACGGTCTGGATATTTAGAGAATCAGGCCATTTTGTGCCGTATTCCATATGAAACTTGACATAATCTGCGCGGATAAGCTATCTAGTCCGCATAGAAGATAAAATATGTATGAGAAAGTTAAAAATCATTTGTGGATTGAAGTGCTCGCTTATTCGCAATACACACTTACACATTTACTTGATTTTTCGAAGTTACATCATGGTTACGTATCAAACCTAACCAAACCTACTGAAAACCATTTCGACCTCAATCATTCCTAACTAGTATAATTTCATCTTTGGTATCGAAACCAGTGTATCAGACACGTAAACATTTCTCTCGCGGCACAAATGACGAACGCCCGAAGTCATTCGCAACCGCATCTTAAACTTTACGACACCTGAAATAAGATCTGACGCATAAAAATGGAAACAATAAAGTTTGAACGCCATAAACAGTTGGTCTGAATGCAATTATCCTTCAAGGACGTTAGGGTTGAGTATCCACGTTTGAATATTATGTTATTTGTGTACTTACACACACTCACGCCTTATCCCCGAAGGGGTAGGCAAAGGCGCAACTAGTGCACCGAGTTTTCGCCGTGCGTATTTCGTCCCATGATGTGATAGGGGCGAGCCCATCGCCATATCGGGCACTAATAGGAAAACCCAAGGGCTAAGTAGAAAAACCCAATAACACTTTTCCCGACTAGGGACTCAAACCCGAGACCAGGCGAGTGTTCTTACCGTTGTGCTATTGTAATATGGACTGCGTCTTTATTTTATTTTATTTGGGATAACGAACAATTATGTAATAAAGCTAAGACAGATAACAATAGTATGGGTAACTTAAATAATTACATAACCAACACCATTATCCACTGAGTAAGTCTTCTCTACAATTAAGGATTTTTCTTGAGCCCTTGTATTATGTGACCGTTAAATGCAGTAAATGTTCAATCCAGCTTTAGTTCAGTACGTAAGTATTCGAATCTAGGTTTAAATAAATACTAGGTGTTGCTCGCGGCTTCGTCCGCGTGAAAAGCCTTTCTCTCTACAAAAGTCCCTAAAACGCAGTACGACGTCAGCGCCATCTACTAAAAGAATCAGAAAAAAAATTATATTATTTCCCATGGGAGCAAAATACCGGGATAAAAAGCAGCCTATGTGTTAATCCAGAACATGACCTGTGTGCCAAATTTCATCCAAATCCTTTTAGTAGTTTCTACGATTACTCCTAACAAACATCCAGACATTTTCACAAACTTTCGCATTTATAATATTAGTAAGATAGCGAAGTCTCTCAACACAAGCCCGTACAATCATAAAAAACAATATGCTTTCTCAGGAACTATTGAATCGAATAAAACAAACAGCTGAAGGGACCCAAAGAGAGACTACTGAACCAACTATTAATAATATATCTAACCAGCAAAATACATCGTACATACATGCAACACAACAAGGTATCCCAAACTTTACAAGTACACAAATTGACACAATAGATCAAGTGACGCAAAACATTATTGAAGACCAGGACCCGATAATTATACAATTTCTTAATATTTTATCAGAAACAAAAGAAATACCTGTTGCTGAAAGAAAGCTACTACCGAAGGCTAAAATAAATAAAAAGTTTATAGACAATTGCCATAAAATTAATAAATATTTGCCTCAACTACTGGATATACATACGTCTCTTAGTGAAATTAACGAAATACTATACGCAGCTGCTAAAACTTTAATAGTCACTAATGAACAAAGTCCCTACATGCCGCGATCTACCATTCGAACCGAGAAAGAGCCAGCCTAGAAAAAAAGATTGAAAAAAAAGATTAATACATTTAGAAAAGAATTAGGGCAGTTAATAGAAATAGAAAGAGGAATAAATTCACGTAGAATGTTCCAAATTAAAGATAAATTGTATAGGAAATATAGGATACAAAACGAAAACGATCATGCTAATACGGCCGAAATCCTAAAGCAAAAAGTTAAAGCCCTCGCCGGTAGAATTAAGAGATATGAAGAGATAAATGCCAAGAAAGACCAAAATAAGTTATTTAATGAAAACCAACACAAATTTTACAGAAGTTTAGGGAACAATAGTAATACGGTAAGCAACATACCAAGTAAAGATAGTATAGAGCAGTTTTGGACAGCAATTTTGTCTAATCCAAAGCAATACAATAAAGACGCTAGATGGATAGAAGAGATAGATGATTCATCGCAGGGAGTAGAAACAGTACAAACAGATGAGATAACAGTAGATCAAGTCAAATTAGCTATTAGGAAATTACAAAATTGGAAAACGCCAGGGTTAGATAAGTTACAAAATTACTATTTAAAATATTTTACCAATTCACATAAATATCTTGCAGTATTATTCACAAAAATAGTCCAAGGTAAACAGGATCTAGACGAATGGTTCACAACAGGTCAGGTAATATTGATCTCTAAAAATTTTGAAACAGAAAACCCTAAAAATTGGAGACCCATAGCATGCTTACCTAGCACGTACAAACTATTAACTTCCGTTTTAGCTAATATATTATACAACCATTGCAGCAACAATAACATTATGTCAATAGAGCAACGAGGATGCCGACGTGGAGTCAAGGGATGCAAAGATCATCTCATGGTCAATAAGACTATATTAGAGGATGCACATCAGATGCAAAAGAATCTGAGCATGGCATGGATAGATTATCAAAAAGCCTTTGACAGTATCTCGCACGAATGGCTTCTTAAGATCCTTGATATCTATCGATGCCCACTAATTATCGGGAACTTTTTGCGATTGACCATGCCCTCGTGGAAAATCATAATGACGGCCCGAGGCGCCCATGAATCGATAATTACTGAACCGATATGTATTAGACGCGGTATTTTTCAGGGCGATTCCCTCTCTCCACTCTTATTCTGCCTAGCAATAAATCCTCTGTCATATATATTATATAAATACGAACTCAAGGGGTATAAACTTAAAGATAGCTTCTGGATTAACCACTTATTGTACATGGATGATTTAAAGGTGTATGCAAATAATCGACACAATTTAAACATTTTGCTTGATAGTGTAGAAGTATTCACAAACGATATAGGAATGAGTTTTGGACTAGAAAAATGTAACATTGTTCACATTACCTCAGGTCGTATTAGCAGTACAGTTGGAGAGGGTCACGTGCTTTTAAGTGGAGAAATGTTCAATCAACTAGCAGTAAATAGCACGTATAAGTATTTAGGAGTTCATGAATCAGGCAAGATAGATCATAATATAATTAGGGAACAAACTACTAAAGAGTATTTCAAAAGAGTTAAAAAAATACTTAGCACTCATCTCAACTCACGTAATATTATAAAAGGTATCAATAGTTACGCTATACCTACCTATATTTTCTGAAATTGATCTATTTGTATTATCCATGAGCCAATTTAGGAAATCAGTCTTAGACAAACTAAGGGATATTCAGGCTAACTTAACTTAACTTAACTTAATTTAACTTAATTTAACTTGAGTAAATTGTTTTCAATATTATGATAATTTTGTATTATTATGATCTTTTATTTTATTTGGGAGTAAAAGTTTTGAGTCTGTGTTTGAGTGCTAAACATAATGAAATGACAATCCTTTCTCACATAGATGGCCTAGGCCCTACTGTAACTGTTTACTATAACGAAATTCTTTTAGAATAATATTATTAGTTACCTATATTGAATATGCTGAACTTACTTGGTCTAAATGTAAATCAAAATTATTATTGTTAAAATTAAAAACTGTTATGTAATTTGCCATTACTTTTGCATTTATATACAAGTACCTACCTACTCTGTGATGGAACTGTAATAATATAATATCATTATGTTTATAGGATGTAAATCATAAGTATTAGTATTAAAAATAAAAACTATTATGTAATTTGCCATTACTTTTGCATTTATATACCTACAAGTACCTACCTACTCTGTGATGAAACTGTAATAGTATAATATCATTATGTTTATAGGATGTAAATCATAAGTATTACTGTTAAAATTAAAAACTATTATGTAATTTTCCATTACGTTTGCATTTATATAAAAGTACCTATCTACTCTGTGATGACACTGTAATGATATAATATTGTTATGTTTATAACATTCTTAGTGGATAACGGTGTTGGTTGTGTAGTTAGTTAAACATCATTGTTCGATTTCTGTTTTGTATACTTTATTTTTTATTACACAATTGTTTGTTGTCCTAAATAAAGAGAAAAAAAAAAAAAAAAAAAATACCGGTTCTCCTTTACTCGTTCGGCATAATAAACTACAAAAATAGCGATTTAAAAAAAATAGACACAAAAACCAGAAAATTACTTGCAATAAACAAAGCGCATCACCAGAAAGCAGATATAGAAAGATTATACTTACCAGTACCACAAGTGGGAAGAGGACTAATAAATATAGAAAATTTGTATAAAGCACAAATTATTAAATATAAGCAATACCTACGAGCAGAACAGGATCATTTAATTAAAGTAATAATGCAACATGATATAAATAAAGAAAAGTATTCGATAATTAAAGTAGCAGAGGAAATAGAGATAGAATTACACTTAGAACACAATAGACATACAGATAAAGAAATCAAAGAGGCTATCATCAAAAAACAAAACCAGCAATGGCGTAATAAACCACTACACGGGCAGTTTCCCAAAGAAGTCCTTGACCAAGGTAATATAGATAAAGACCAGTCGTTCAAATGGATTAAAAAGCAACAAGTAGCTCCCTCAATAGAATCCACTATATTTGCCATACAGGACCAGGCATTCATGACACGACAACACCAGCGCGACATCCTCAAGTTACCAATAGATGGTAAATGTCGTCTATGTGCTACTAAAGACGAAACAACGCAGCATATTATCTCAGGTTGTGAAAAATTGGCGGGAAATGGTTACATCAATAGACATAATAATCTTGTACAGTACATCTATTGGTGCCTTGCTCGAAAACATAATATAGAGGTAAACAATGTATGGTGGAAGGAAAATCTAACACAACCGAAAGTAGTAGAAAATGAAACAGCTAAAATCATGTGGGAAATACCAGTTCAGACAGATATCACTGTAACACATAATAGACCAGATTTAATATATATAGATAAAGTAAATAATTTCACTTACCTCATAGATGTCACGGTACCTTCAGATTATAATATAGGAGCAAAGGAAATAGATAAACTTAGTAAATACCATCTACTCAAAACCGAAATCAGGCGATTATGGAACACGCAAACACAGGTCATCCCTATAGTAATAGGTTCAACAGGTATAGTAGCAAAAAGTTTATCCAGGTATATCAACACACTAAATTCTAAAATAGATATTAACATTCTCCAAAAACAGGCAGCAATCCATACTTCTGTAATATTGAACAAAGTGTTGGGGAATCCACTTTTCGTGCATGGGGAACAACGGGGAGACTGAATCATCTTTTCCCTGAGGGTTTCAGGGCGGGTGGTCGGTTAAACCGAGCAAAAAGCTCGAGTCAGAGAAAAAACTGGAAGAAGTAAGATAGTAAGATAAGAGCTCCAACTTGTTATTCCATCCACACACTACACTATCAAAATTACATCAGTCATATCAAGATCAGGGGTTAACTAATTCCTGATTGGTTCTCATAAATCAATCTGAACATCAACTCGTGCCTTGAAAACTAAAAAAGACCAGAAAAAATCGTCACAGCATTGCTATTTAAAGAAACTAACGGGTTGAATGACTGATCGATTAACGCACAGCTGAAGCCGCTGGGTCTAGAAGCATAACATTTTACAGAAAGGTTCCATAAATATAAGTGAGGACTAAGATTTTTGGAAAATCTTAAGGGAATTAAATATGGGGTGGGTGGACGTTAACGCTGACAGAGTTTGATGTAAAAGCTACTAAAGAATAAAGATAATGAAATTGAATGAACGATGTATGAATAAAACTGAACACAAACTGAACTGCCAGGCAACCCTACGTTCCCGCCACAGCTCTTTTTAGGCGTCCTAAAAACCCAGAAACTTCTTTTACAAATCCTTATAAATAACCTTAATTCGCTAAATAAGGTCGCAGTTGATGCTTTTTCATTAAAGATCGTGAAAATGGTTTTGTTGAGCTGCTCAGCCTGAGTATTATGATTTTACGACAATCAAGCGAGGCCGGCATAATTCGGGTGACATTCAAAACACAGATTTTTACCAAGTTGAAATTATGTTTGGTCAGTTCCTATCTACATTCCTACATTCTTGTTTAATAAGATTTTTCCAGGACTCGATCTTCGGGAAATGTCAGAAAGGCGACCTATCACTTAACAGTTACTATATGTTTAAATAAAACTATTTTACGGATTTTATCGCGGTTTTTTAATTTATATTTTCTCCCGACGTTTCAAGACACTGTGAGCTCATTCTGCGTAGATCGGACCGTCAACAACTAATAATTTTAAAAATCGTTTATAATTGTTAAATGTAGGTAGATATTGTAACTGTTACTTTTCGGACAACCAACACCTCAGTCCGCCCCGTGACCATGAAGGCTGCAAAGCCTTCGAAACGTCGCGTTGGGAGAAAATATAAATTAATAAACCGCGATAAAATCCGTAAAATACTTTTATTTAAATGTGTAAACATTCGCGTAAACATAAGAAAGTTACTATATGTCTCAATAACTGCTTGGTAGAGAAAAAAACTTAAAACTTACTACTTTTAAAAATGGAATGAAATTCTTCAAATTGCATCGTATCTCGTGTACCCTATTTCTTCTATATTCCGCGTTTACTTCTAACAGACATTCGGCGGCCAAACATTATACAGAAACAACAGCATTCCTATTATTAGTAAGAAGTGAAGTTCAATTTTATTCAACTAACTTTTTCTCGAGACTTCGCCCGCGTGATTGAGTTCTTCCGGGATAAAAGTCCCGCTATATATTTTCCCGGGACAAAAAGGGACTTAAAATCTTCCTCGGGTCTCAAATTATCTTCATACCAAATTTCATCGAAATCCGTTCGGTAGTTTTTTAGGTTATCGCGTACAGATTCGGCGGGTGATTTTGTTTTGTATGCTATGTAACAATAAGGAAGGAAGAATACAATGAAGAGTCCAAAAAGTAAGAAGAACAGTTATTGGTGATGTTGAATTCCCAAGCGATAAAACATGCACTTGATTGCAATTGTCATTAATAAAACAAACAACAGACATCATGAATATTTAATTCCGGGAACTTATAAATTCGTCACGCGTACCGGGATTTCCATTGTGGTTTGTTGTCGTACAAAAATATAGAGCATCCTGCTGCCATTGTTAAATAAAAGATCTAGAGATTGGGATTTCAGGATTCCTAAATACTGGAGGTGCTATTTTATTGCAATCAAACGTCGAACCGAGCATGTCAAGACGATAATCGATACGATCGTCGATAAACAGTAGCAACAATATACAGAACTTTGAATTGATAAGTACTGCGCGACGCTCCACTATGCTCGTCACCCTCAGATACAATATGTTAAATCTCAACACTCATAATCCCCATTACAACGTTACTGGTGGTAGGTCTTTCATTATGTAAGAGGCCGTCTGGGTGGGTACCACCGCAATGTCTATTTCTACCGCCAAGCAACAGTGTGCAAGCACTGTTGTGTTTCGGTTTGAAGGACATTGTAGCCAGTATAACTACTGGACATAATGAGACTTAACATCTTATGTCTCAGGATGACGAGCGCAGTGGAATGCCACTCAGTACTTTGTCAGTCAAGATGCTGGATGGTGTTGCTACTGTTTATGGGTGGTCGTATCGCTTACCATCAGGCGAACGGCATGCTCGTCTCGTCATTCAATGCAATAAAAAAAAAAAAAAAAAAAAATCTTTTCTTTTAAGGCCGGCAACGCGACTATCAATCAATCGCCTCCCGAGGCAATTCTTGTGCGCGGGGTCTTCACACCCAATGCACGCCCATGCGCGGGGGGACATTGGTCGCGGGCCGAGACACACAGTTCAGTGTGTATACCTCTTGGTTGGATAGCACATTGAGGCCTAAAAGGGCCCGCGAACATTTCCTGGCACCCTCTACCTTTCCACCCATCCTAAGAACCTTTCTCCATTCCCCCACCTTTCCTTCCATCATCCTTTTCCACTTCCTTCCCAAGCCCCTGCAGTCGTCAAGCCGGGGGACTCCAGTATCCCATTCGCAGGTTTCCCCCGGAGTTGACTGCAGGACCGCCTACCTAAAAAAAAACTATTAATCAATCAATCATTCAATTAATCATTTATTCACTTGTGCTACATAGGTGGTTACATTGTTGAAATAGTAATACTTATGCTAAGTGCTCTATGATCAGCCTCATATTGGCATACAAGCGTGGCTTTAAATATTTTAACTATAAAATTAAACATTAAGCCAAATGTCAACTATCTATCTATCTTCTGGATTTGTGGGTGTTTACGCAGAGCAGTGGGCTTAGAATGTGACACGAAGACGCAACTCGTAAGACGATGTCGTTTAATATTGATTTTTGTGATTGATCGAGAGACCAAAACGTCAGTCAGGTGTTAGTCTCTCAACCAATCCCAATAAGACGAAACGATGTCGTGACGTGTTTTTTTTGTCACATTCTAAGCCCACTGGTCACTTAAAAAAGGGGTAGGCATAAGTTTTAGATGCAGTACCTACTTAAGTAAACTAGGCTATCGTCGACTAGTTCCGATTCTGCCTATTCAAACCAAAATCGCGACCCTATGTATCTATCGTGTATATATGCAGAGATGCAAGTGGTACACCCACTTTTCGTGTGTATTCCGTCCCATGATGTGATAGGGGGGCGAGCCTATCGCCATACCATACCATACCACCCCTGTATTATATACTGCCCACTGCTGAGCACAGGCCTCCTCTACAACTGAGAGGGTTTAGGCGTTAGTCCACTCCGCCAGCCTAGTGCGGGTTGGCAGACTTCACATACCTTCGAAATTCTTATAGAGAACTTTACAGATATGCAGGTTTACTCACGATGTTTTCCTTCACTGTTAAAGCGGGCGATAATTCACAAAGAGTACACACATAACGTTTTTTTTAGAAAAGTCAAAGGTGCGTTCCCTTGGGTTTTGAACCTGCGGACATTCGTCATATGGGACACAAATACCAGATTCCGGGCTGGTATTGAGAAGACAAACCCAATATTACTTTGCCCGACCCGGGATTCGAGTCCGAGAGCTCAATAAAACTTCACCACCAAAGCAGATGTATATTAAACACAATAAACTACACCTCATAACTTCCACCTATTAAAAATAACTGAAAGTGATGAAATTCTTAATCAAGCTCATTGTACTTGAATTCAGAAAGCATTAAAACAAGTTTTATACGTTTTTAATTGATTTATGCATGATCCCTTCTTTTATGTGTCGCGTGTCGCGTAAATAAATCAGTTGATGCGTTAAATTATGGGACAGGAGGCGAAATGGGTCTGCTGATTGTGTTTGACGATGCTTTCGATGGCACGCGCATACCATTACTCTAGAGTCTAGGGTACTCGACTGCAAATTTCAAAACCTATGATTTGAAGTTGGAAAACCAGGACAGTTCAGATTAAAACAGTACGCGGTAATAGAGTAGCAATAGATATAAAATTTTGTGAAAATTATTTTCACTACATTTTTTAAATGCCTCGGTGGCGTAGTTGTATTATGGTACGACTGCAATGCTGAGGTCTCGGGTTCGATGCCCGGGTCGGGCAAAGTAGTATAGGATTTTTATATTCGGTATTAGCCTGGTGTCTGGAATTTGCGCGCGATATGGCGATAGGCTTGCCCCCTATCACATCATGGGACGGAATACGCACGGCGAAAAGTGGGTGCACTAGTTGCGCCTCTGCCTACCCCTTCGGGAATAAAAGGCGTGAGTGTGTCTGTGAGTGTGTGTTTTAAATGAAATGAAATTTTGAAGTATATGACCTTATCATGGCGCTTCAGAAACCAAAGACGCTGCTTAAAAACTATCAAGGACATGCCTAGATACGAGAATAACCAGGACATATCTGGTATGTACGTACCTATTAGTTAAGATTAGCATAAGTAGGAATATTTGTAAAGTAGTCGAGGGTAGTATGACGATACCCGTTCTCGATCTACCGTCCCAATAAAAGCCAGTCTCGTTCTACGTGAGTTTCATTGCGCTTCGCCCTACACAATATCTAGTGAAGATATTTCCAATATATACCATTTGGCGACGAGAAATAACCCAAACGCGTGTATTTTCGTTAACAACGTTAAATATGGCTAAAACCAACGAAGCAGTGCCGGATCTTAGTGGATTAAAAGAATTTAAGCTCGGCGTTGACCGTTGGTCGACGTATGTGAGTCGGTTACGGGCATGGTTTGAATTACAAAACATCAAACCATTACAATTTGCGAAGTATTTGGTGGCTGTTGTCGGAACTGAACCATTGGATTTAATCATCGATTTATGTTACCCGGAGGAACCAGAAAAAGTGGCATTTGACAAGATTGTCGAGTTGGTCGAAGAACATCAAACGCCAAAGCGATCGTTAATAGCCGAAAGAATTCTGTTCAGATCCTGTAAGCAAGAAGGTAATCAAAGCATGACCGAATACTTAGTTCAACTAAAAAAATTAAGTAAAGCGTGCAAATTTGGGAATCATGATATACTGCAAGAAAATCTTCGGGACCAATTTGTATATGGCTTGTCCAGCGAACGCATTCGACAAAGATTGCTTGTGGAGGACGCAACGTTAACGTTCAATCGTGCGACAGAATTAGCGCTGTCGTTGGAAGCGGCGGTACGAGACTCGAAGACAGCTGCCGAGGTCGGCAGCCAGCCCACGGCCAGCGCTGCGCCGGGGGCAGTGCATGCGGTGAACACAACGCGGCGCGGGCAGCGCGCTCTCCCGTGCGCCGGCGGGCGCCGTGCTCGCCCGCCGGCGCCGCGCGGCGAGGAGCGATACGAGCGGCGCGAGCGGCGCGCCGCCACCAGCAGCGGTGCAGGCGATGCTCCGCGCTGCTACAGATGTGGCAGACGGCACCCCCCAGATCAATGCAGTTTCGTAAATAGTGAGTGTTACGTGTGTGGATCGAAGGGTCATATTGCGAAAATGTGCCGTTATCGAAAACAAAAAGTAAACTATGTGCGAGACGTCTCGGGAAGCGAATCCATCTCAACAGACTCTGACGACAGAGGTGTTCAAATATACAACGTTAGTGACGCGGATTCCAGGGACGATCGTTGGATCATAAAGGTGATCATTAACGGTATACCGGTGAATATGGAGGGAGACACCGGAGCTGCAGCGAGTATAATTTCATATAGGACATTTAAGAAATATTTTAATGCTTGTAAACTCGTACCTTATAAGTCTAAATTAATTATGTACGGCGGTCAACAAGAAAAACCGAGAGGTGAATTTATCTGCGATGTCGAATTAAACGGTCGTGTCGTAAGCGGGTTACATTTGATAGTTATTAATAACGAAATTAGCCCTTCACTGTTCGGCCGTAACTGGATGAAATCATTTAAGATAACATACCCGAAGTTACCTACTGCACTATTAAACAACGTTGAGTGTAGTGTTCCAGATGTGTCAAAGGTAAGGGATGACTTAATTAAAAGATTTCCGAATGTATTTTCGTCAGGAATAGGTAAGTTCAATAAGTGTACTATAAAATTAGAAGTGCTCGAAAATGCTAAACCGGTGTATTGTCGTGCGAGGCCCGTTCCGCACGCCTTGCGGCCCGCCGTTGAGACGGAGCTGTCTCGGCTGCAGCGCGAGGGTATCATCTCGCCGGTGGAGTGGAGCGATTGGGGTACGCCGGTGGTCCCTGTGCTCAAAAAGAACGGCGAAGTTCGTCTGTGCGGCGATTTTAAAACAACGCTCAATCCAGTCTTGATCGATGATAAATATCCTATCCCGAGAATTGAAGATATTTTTGCATCGCTACAAGGAGGTAAATATTTCTCTAAAATAGATTTCAGCGAGGCCTACCTTCAGTGTGTATTAGACGAAAACTCAAAGAGGCTCTGTACTATAGTTACACATCAGGGAATGTTTTGTTGCAATATGTTGCCATTCGGAATTAAATGCGCACCTAATAAATTCCAGAGAATAATGGAACAATTATTTCGCATGCCCTTCGTGACGTGCTATTTGGATGACCTTAATATTACTGGGGCCGATGACTTTTCTGACCATTGGCGGAGATTAGTAAAGGTTTTCGAAATTTTATCGGACAGTGGGTTAAAAGTATCAACACAGAAATGTAAGTTCTTTCAAAAATCGGTTGCATATTTAGGATACGTCATTGATAGAAACGGCTTGCACACCGAAATCGAAAAAATCGATGCCATTACTAATACTCCAATCCCTAAATCAATAAAACAGTTAAAGGCATATTTAGGGTTAGTAAATTATTACGGCAAATTTGTGCACAATTTGAGTCACATCCTGAGCCCGTTGTATGAACTCTTGGAGAAAGAGAATGAATTCGTTTGGTCAGAGGACTGTAATGTTGCATTCAAAAGTGTTAAGAAAGCCTTAATTAAAGCGCCGGTGTTAGCGCACTTCGATCCGTCACTGCCAACGACGGTGACGTGCGACGCGTCACCGTGCGGGGTAGGGGTGGTGCTGACACAAAGCCCGCGCGCCGGCGGTGGCGAGCGGCCCGTGCTGCACGCCTTGCGCACGCTCACACCGGCCGAGAAAAACTATGCACAAATATGCAGAGAAGGGCTTGCAGTTATATTTGGAGTAACAAAATTCCATGATTATATTTACGGCAGGGAATTTACACTGATTACAGACTGCAAACCGCTCGCTTGTATATTTAGCGAAAACAAAGGCGTACCGTTGATGGCCGCGAACCGTCTTCAACGGTGGTCTGTTATACTAGGAGCTTACAATTACAAGGTTAAATGTATAGGGTCACAACGTAATTGTGTAGCGGATAGCTTATCGAGAATACCAGTTTTAGAACCAATATGTGACAGTCGCGTCGATACGTATATTAATTTTATTGAGAAAATTTCACCTATCGATTATAAGGAGATCGCTAAACAAACAGCAGCAGATGACGTATTACAGCGTTTAATGTGTGCTATAAAAACTAGCTGGCAATATTGTAAATCCGATGACTTAAAGCCGTATTTTGAAATCAAAACTTGTTTAAAAAAAGCGATACATGAAAATAAGGATTTAAATCAGACACTACACAATTTCTTACTTATATACAGATACAATACATTTACGGGGGAGAAGGGTATAATTATAGACAGAATAGGACCAGTAACTTATTTAATTGATCATAATTCTAAAGTGTATAAGAAACATATAGATCAGATAATGAAAAAGAACTGTACCAATGCAGAGGATGTAGAAGTCGGTGACACGTCTAGTAGTTTATATTATGATGCGGCATTTAATAGTGTACCTAAGGCGCGAGCTGAACCGTCCCTAAGTGGCAACCGGGAGCACCAGGTCGGACAAAGCCGACAGGTGTGGAAACACCATCGGCGTTGCCGTCAAATAGGCGCGAGACACCCGAAAAACGGCGTCGTAAGCCTCCCGTGCGATACGGTTTCGAGATAGATTAATCTCTCGGTTTCATAGGGAATAATATGGTTCGTAATAAGGAATTGTAATGATAATTTGAAATTCATACATTATATATTGATCTACCAAGTTATACACATCCCCGTTGAACATAGTATTTATAAACAATCGTCTGTTGTTCTTTGTTATGTAATGGAATAAATGTATAAGTTCTTTTGTTGTTTATTTATAAGTCCAATTACTCCGTAAATAGAGAGGGGAGAATGGTATGTACGTACCTATTAGTTAAGATTAGCATAAGTAGGAATATTTGTAAAGTAGTCGAGGGTAGTATGACGATACCCGTTCTCGATCTACCGTCCCAATAAAAGCCAGTCTCGTTCTACGTGAGTTTCATTGCGCTTCGCCCTACACAATATCTAGTGAAGATATTTCCAATATATACCAATATCCTAAGGAAACTAGACGGTTTGCAATTACCCTACATTACTTTCTTCTTGAGTAGGTCTTCGCGGGAGTTTTGTATATATTTATTTTGACAAAATATGAAAAAAACTTCCCGTTATAATTGTAGATTTTATAATTCGTTTATTTATACGGTAGGTTATTAATCATTATCCTGGGGTGGGCACCATACAAGTCAGGGGTGGGCACGAACCAATCGCTGCTCCCTTCCCCTTCCCTAGCTAGGACTATAACTGAATCTCATACCTACGTCAATGAATGATGACCGGCGTCTGTGTTTTTGTACTGGTTCGGCAAAATGACCCCACTGCATCTGACAGTAAGTGAGAAAGGTCCAGATAGATTGTCGACTGACGAGAAATGATCACCTCCTCGCCAGTTGACACAATTACGCCGGCCTGTTTAAAAACAATGTCGGTATAAGTAGTCCGGGCTTGAAACCCAAGAAAGGAAATAGGCTAGTTTTAAAATACTAGACAGAATACAAATTCCACGCAAACAGAGCCATTAGCATTTCGCACGATCTCTTACCATGACACCCATACGAAATAAAATTATAGCCTATCAACCCAAGGCTAACTGTAAAAGCCAATTGAGGTCATTGCAGCAGTTTCCTAGAATTGCATCTAATGTACTAATTGTATCAAAACGTTTGAGCTATTTTGGCGCCTAATTTATGTGTGATAAAAACGATCAAAATGGCGTGAGAAATGAACCTAGTTTAGTGTTTTATGACGTAAGCGTACATAGAAATCAGGCTGTCAGAAATCATCATCACTATAAAGAAGACGACTTGATAAAGGTCGCAGGAACACACTGGATGCAGAACGCTTTTGACAGGTCCGTCTGAAAATCTTTCAGGGAGGCCTATGCTCAGCAGTGGAGGTCATGTCCGCCCTGTGGATTGGGGGCATTTGGAGAATTTCACCACGGTATCCCCTGCCTGTCGTAAAAGGCGATTAATAGGCGGGCGGGTGGCAGGAGGCTGTCCGTCCTTAGTTTTGTGTATCTTTCAGCACGTTGTTGCGACCCCCGTGATGGACAGCAGCGTGGCAGGTAGGCCTCACGCTGCCGTTGACGCTGAGAGCGTCCTTCGGTGTGCGGGGGCTTCTGAGCCCCCCCACAACAGGAGACGGGCCGCACCAGGCGGCACCGCGCAGGGGCGGTTGCGGACGACAACTTAGACACTTTTCGTTCGAGGAAGAACGCAGCCGTCCCTAATGCGCCGAAGATGGCCACCGCAGAGTTTTAGTTGGTACGCCGTGCGTTGTAGACAGGTTAGGGACTCGGCCCGGCGGTCGCCCGACGTTTTCCATCTCTCCGGGTGGCTCAACGCCGGGTCGTAAGGCACGGTGAACCCAACATAACCGCTCGTTCGCCCCCCGCGAAGGCCGGGTGGTAGTGGTGATGCACATGCTCCGCGAAAAAAAAAAAAAAAGTGGACGTCATGGGGCCGATAATGATAATGATTAAGAAAGGTGCTTTTTTATAGGCCATGGGCTTGCGTTTGAGCACTATCGCGCCTGATGATAAGTGACGATGTGGTCTACGGAGGAGGTCCTAGGAGCTGTAGCCAAGATGCCTTTCTTCAATCATTAATGCTTACAGAAAACAGAATAATTTTATGGGAATGACATATCCCATCGATAAGTCCAATAATTACTGGATAGGTCTATCACTAGGATGTCATTCAAATACTGATGGAATACTCATATGAAAGAGTCCGTCTGGGTGGGTACCACCGCAATGTCTATTTCTACCGCCAAGCAGCAGTGTGCATGCACTGTTGTGTTTCGGTTTGAAGGACATTGTAGCCAGTGTAACTACTGGTCATAATGAGACTTACCATCTTATGTCTCAGGATGACGAGCGCAGTGAAATGCTGCACAGTACTTTGTAAGACAAGGTGCTGGATAGTGTTGCTACTGTTTATAGGTAGGTATCGCTTACCATCAGGCGAATGGCGTGCTCGTCTCGTCATTCTATGCAATAAAAAAAATACATGTGGGAATGGAACGTAAAGTGCGTGAGCGAGATGGAAGAGAGAAAAGTGGATGACAGACGAGGTGCTTATTTTTGTTCTGAGCAGACATTATAATGCTCTTTGGAGCAGACGAAGTTGATTAACGTCGGAAAGAAGACGTAGACAGAATACAAAAAAAATCGGAGTTTTCTTTTTTTTTCTAAGTGCGAGTTAGAGTCGCGTAACGAGGGTTCCAAAAAACTTGTAGATAAGGTATCTAAGTTCAACAGCTCGCTAAAAGTAATGAATAAATTAATTAAATTTAAAATTTTTTTAGGTTAATTCCTTTTTTATTTAAGTCCATATTTACGGGTTTCAGATTTTTTCCTTTACAAGTGCTGTAAGACCTTGATTCTTGCCAAATTTTATGATTCTAGGTCAACGGGAAGTACCCTATAGGTTTTAATTCCCTTGCGAAATCGCCAAATATGTGAAAATATGCGACATAAACTGTCATATCTTTCGATCACGTTGATTTACAAGTTGAATTTATTCACAGCTGAAAGAGACCATAGACCCGAGTATTTAATATTCATTTTTGACTGCCTCGGTGGCGTAGATGTATTGCGTACGCGTTACGAGTACGATTTGCGCGCTGAGGTCCTGGGTTCGAATCCTGGGTCGGGCCAAAAACATCGTGACTGGGTTTTTCTATCTTTAAAATTACTCAGTCACAGCTCGGAGTCAGGAAGTTGGCGGTGTGATACCCCCGTGCCTCGGAAAGCACGTAAAGCCGTTGGTCCTGCGCCTGATCTCTCTCCGGTCATGTCAGATTGCTGTCTCAACGGAACATGAGAGTGAAGGAATAGCGAGTGCACCTATGTATTGCGCACACACTTGCGTACTATAATATCTCCTGCGTACCTGGCTGATCTCCGTTGAGATTGGCCGCCGTGGCCAAAATCGACTAGGAAGGGATTTATTATAAATTTCAACTTGATATGTCTACGCGTTCCTGAGAAAATGGGTCTTGACAGATAGACGGACAGACGAACAAAAAATGATTCTAAAAGGGTTCCTTTTTCCTTTTGCGGTACGGAACCCTAAACAGAAATAATTTATTTGGCAACTAAATACATTTTGTTTGGACCAATCCTACATACATAACATTAACGTTAACAATTTTAGGAATGCTTCTTGCGCCTCGTCGGTCTTCTGAGAGAATGTTATTTAGTCGAGCAAGCCCATCTATCAAAAGTATAGTCTTACCAGACTTGCTTGATGAAATAAACTTTCGAAGGCACCATCCATTCCTAATTGATATTTCTTTCCGTTTAGGACCGGCAGAACAGGCACGATTCCAATATTGTATGTTTTACTAGGCTTTAAAGATTACCTAACTTTGTGGCTACGCGGCGATAGCCTAGTTGGGAGTGGAACGGACAGCCGAGACGAATGTCAGCAGATTCAAAACCCAAAGGCACGCACCTCTGACTTTTCTTAAAAAGTTTGGTGTGTATTCTTTGTGAATTATTGGTCGCTTTAACGGTGAAGGAAATCATCGTGAGGAAACCTGCATACCTGAGAAGTTCTCTATAAGAGTTTCGAGGGTATGTATGTGTAAGTCTGCCAACCCGCACAAGGCCAGCGTGGTGGACTAAGGCCTAAACCCTCTCAGTAGTAGAGGAGGCCCGTGCTCAGCAGTGGGCAGTATATAATACAGGGCCGGTATGATACGGTGGTATGGCAACTTTGTCGCTAGCTGATTTATAGCATAAAAGACAACAGTCAATGAAATCCAATTGACCTGTGACGTCATATACGACAACACCTAAGAGCGGTAACAAAGCGACTTTGTTCCTGATTTATTGACCAATAAAACGTCAATCAACTTGCCAAAACGTTCCAAGAATCCTGAATTTATGCGCTGAATGAGATCGCGACCTAAATTGTCTTTTCGGGCGTGACGTCATAAGTTTTCCTGGCGGATCATTTTAAATTGAAATGAACCGAGTAATGTCAAACTGATTACATATTTTCCCAATTTTATTTATTACAAATTTAACCATAATATATCGACATGTGAAAATAGAAAGGCTTATTTACTTAAAGCCACATGTTGATCAGTGTTGCAAAAATGAGATTAAAAATCGGGAAAAATTGCAGATAGAAATTGGGAGAAATCGGGAGATATTTATTTGGAAGTTTAAAACCAAGAATAGTTTTTAATATTATCGGTGGTGTACCGTGTAATGAGGGTTCTTGCCGCTCGGGGTGGACCGTAAATTTGCCGGGCGGGCCCAAGGCACCAAAAAACGGTAATTTCAACAAATAAAAGTCACGCGTGCACTTAGTCCACCACGCTGGCCTAGTGCGGGTTGGCGGACACTTACCTTCGAAATTCAAAGCGGTATGTCGGCTTCAATACGATATTTTTCTTCATCGCTGTTTAATTTAATTACGCTTGAAATCTGATAGTTATAAAATACATACACTCATGACCCCTTTCTAATAAATAATCCTTTAGACCGTATGCACGTCCGTTTGTTAATATGCAAAGCAGATGCAATTAAACAGTTACAAACAATTCACACTTGAAATTGTTTTAATCTGTTTAAAATTATGATCAGACGATCGCCCACGCTGCAACTGAAATAAAATGATGTACACGGTCAAAGATATGGTGTGTTGTATGCAGACCGACGATTATGCGTTCAAGCTTATATAGACTGCATCAGTGGTGTGGCATGGTTGGGGTTGCGGGGCGATCCACCCCGGCTGGCGCTTTAGGGGCAGAAAAATCGTAAAAAAAAACTTTTACAAATTGAAATTTTTGGTGACCGAGGGCGGCAAATTCGCGTCAATTCGGCGTCCGCACACTACTACTGCATTTCAAAATTTAACTGATGATGCAAGGATTTCTCGAACCTCAGCGCTCCCCTTCCTTTCCTTCCTTTATTTATTCCTTTTAAGGCTGGCATTTATAGGGAATTTACAGAAATTACAGGACTATTTAATACTACTAATTGCTAAGTCTAAATTGGTGTACCTAGGAAACGAACATAAAGTAATAATAAAACCAGAAACTACTATTCGTAAACAAAATACAACAAATTCGACAAGGTTACGTAGACATTAGACGCGAATAGAATTTTAAAAATCGCAACTACTACAAAAAGTCGCACTGCAATCCCGTCTGCATCACCCCACTCGACAAATAATACCTACCTACGTTAATGGAAACGAAATCTTCGAGCTAAGGGATAAATTTAGAGGTTTAACCACTAAAAACGTATCTGGAATGTTGTTTTTTGTATAAACATGTTATGAACGTTTGGATAAACAATGCTATTGTATCTTTTATTGGGAACTACTATTTACGCCTGCGGCTCTACGTGGAATTTTCGGCAATATTTACCTCCACCCTATCATATTTCTCGGTAGAGGAGTATATTCCCGTGCGACTACTTTGCTAAGGTCTCCGATTCGATCCCCAGTTGGAGTAATGTGTTTTGTAATATTTAAATTTTCTTCTCAATATCAGCTTGAAGTCTGTAATTGTACCTGGCAATAGACAAAAGGCTCGGCCTCTATTATGTAGGAAATAACATAAGGCGAAACGTGGATACGATAATACCTCTGTCCACCCCTCGAAAGTTTTTTTTTATGGCATTGAATGACGAGCCGAGCGTTCGCCTGATGGTAAGCGATACGACCACCCATAAACAGTAGCAACACCATCCAGCACCTTGAGTTACAAAGTACTGTGTGGCATTCCACTGCGCTCGTCATCCTGAGACATAAGATGTTAAGTCCTGTAGTTCCACTTGCTACAATGTCCTTCAAACCGAAACACACTACATGCATGCACACTGTTGCTTGGTGGTGTGGAAAAGGAAAGTCGAAAAGGCGTGTAAGAGTAGTGACATTCTTTTCTTAAAGGCGGGAATGGATCTATAGTTATCTTATTTCTTATCTTACTAATATTATAAATGCGAAAGTTTGTGAAAATATTTGGATGTTTGTTAGAAGTAAACGCAGAAACTACTGAACGGATTTGGATGAACTTTGGCACACGGATAGATCATGTCCTGGATTAACACATAGGCATACTTTTATGCCGGTAATTTGCTCCTATGGGAAATAATCGATATTTTTAATCTGATTCTTTAAGTAGATGGCGCTGGCGCCGTACTGTGTTTCAGAGACTTTTGTAACGGGAAAGGCTTTTCACGCGGTCGAAGCCGAGATCAAGCCCTAGTGTTTTCATAAATTTTATAGCCAATAGAGTTCATTTAATATCAATATTCTTAGAATGAGGCAAAAATACGACATGACTCCGTTTCGTTTTATTCGGATTGGTTGAGAGCCTGACACGTGACAGACGTATTGGTCTCTCGATCAATCACAAACATCAAAATTATGACATCGATCGACTTACGAATTACATTATTGGGAAATATTCTAAGGGGCCTGGTAACCCACTCGGTACTGGTCTACACTGTAAAAAAAACTTAAAGTTATATTATGTATGTCTACTTACCATTACATTGTTTCATTTCGAACCACTCTTGACCGGTCATATAAACTGTATGAGATATCTGCCTTCGCCTAAAGAACTTTCTATTATTGCAACCGAGCGAAACCGCGGCAAAACCTGGCACAAACTCGTTTTAGACATCAATCATGTATCAAATAACGGATAAGTAAGAATTGATTTTAAAAATAGAATTCCGTATGATTCTATTTCTGTTGCCGAATAACAATGATTCAAATAGTACTTCGTTGTTATCGTAAAGGTCTGCCCACGTTTATCGACCGGAATGGACTTTTAGGGCTATGTTACAGAGGCAAGAAAACCGGAGAATCTCCAAGGACCATAGATTCTGTGGTGAAGCGTGTTTCTTTCTAAATCTTAGAAGATTTATTAAATACATCTGGGGCTGGCATTATACCCAGTCACCCGGGCCAAAAATATTTTACGCCCTTTTTTTGACAAACTTTTTTTTAATTAGCTCTCAATAACGTAGCGTTTACTTCATTGGTACTTTGCCGGAGATTGTTGAATTAAAATCTCTGGAGGCTAAAATGATACAAAGCCCTATCTGAAATTGGCAGAAAATACCTTTTTTTTTCTTTTTGCGGACTGCGGAATGCGGGCTTTTTCCCGCCAAAAACGGATCGCACGTTTGCCAGTTTGCTGATTTCAACCTTACAACACTTAAAGTAGGTACTAAATCAAATGACCATGGCATGTTTACGTCTTCGATTTACAGGGGCAAAAGCTAATCGACTTCACGCAAGAAGTACGCACACGACTTAAATTGGCTCCGCGGCAATAAATATGGGGAGACCCAAATCTTTGGTCAAATTGTAATGTAGTTGTATTACGGTACACTGCAGAGTTGAGGTCTCGGGTTCGATTCCCGGGTCCGGCAGAGTGATATTTGGTTTTTCTCCTCAGTACCAGCCTGGACTCTGGATGTGCCCTGTTATTGGCAATAGGCCTGCCCCCTACTACATGGGACCTAACATAGTTGGCAAAATGTGGGTGTGATACACCTCTGCTTGCCCCTGAAAAGGGAAAAATGCGTGATGCTATGTATGTATCTATTGGTTATCTGTTGATACTGAAGAATAGCAGAAGAAAGACAATTAAAAGTAGATGAAGATGAGAAACAAAAGAAGTATCTAATAAGTCGCATAGTTATAGGTTAGAAGTGGGTATGTTCGCCAAATGAAGCCTTATTATAGTACTGGCACCCTATGATAGCCGTTTTGACGTTTCTCCGCTCATCAAGTATCGTATTAATTCAAAACTACGTTGAAGGAGTTAATTGTTGTACATTATTGTCAATAGTGACATGCAGTAAAATTTATGGAATGTATAATTTTACGATACAACTCACCATTTGTTTATCGAAATTTTAATTATAGAAAATCCAACTAAAACGTTGAAAATAAATTTGAATTTTTAAAAAAAGCGTGGGGTGCATGGTGTCAATAGTTATAAATATTTTATTGACAGATAATATGAGTAGAAGTATTATATATCATTTTGATAAAATCTTAAAAAGCACCCCACGCTTTTTTTACAATAAAATACATTTTTTTCTTATTTACACTATTCTTAATTCAAATTTATTTTCTATTTTTAGTTGGATTTTCTATAAAACGTGTTTTTAGTTGTTTTAAACTATTATTTATTTTTAATTTTTTAGTTCTGTTCTACTATTGTCCAACAGATGTCACTAAAAATGAAAGCGCCATCTTGTGACAAGTAGGATTTTTTTACGCATAAGAGTAGCCAGTTTAGTTGTAATTCTACTATGGTCCAACAGATTTCACTAAAAATACTAAAGCGTGTAATAAATTGACAAAAATCTCATTTTGCAAATTGAATAATGTCAATCTTATCAAATTAGTGTATTGCCATCGGTCCTCGACAAATCTACAAAGTTTGAATAAAATCTGACCGTTTAAAGTGGGTCAAAATCTCGTCCAAAGTGTTCGGTTACTTACATACAAATATACAAACATACAACTGAAGCTAATATAAAGCGTGTAAAAATTAGATTTCATCTCACTTTTTTAATGTGTCAAACGGCCATCATTGCGTGCCGGTACTATAGATATCAATAATATGTAATATATTTCAATTGATGAGGATGTTTAATAAATAAATATCTCCGGTGTTCGTTGTCCATCGTAGGACCTTGGGATGCTTCCCAGTCAGTTGAATGACTTTATGATTAATTTCATGGCTGTTAACCAATCATCCATAAATTGTAAAGAGGTAAATAACAAGAAATAAATATATACTATTAATTAATATTATCTTGAACATGGACGCATGCAGATCGACCATAATATGAATTATAGGAAAGGAAATTCACAGAATTTATTGGTTAGGTGTTATTTTAGTACCAGCTTCAGCGACTTCAGACGAAGTCCGTTCCGGGAAAAATATATAATTCACGTATAACGTAACTTCCTATTAGAGGAAGAATTTTTAGAATCGGACAATAATTCCAGATATTAACGTGTCCAAAAACAATATTTATTAGTTTTATATTATACTAGCAATTACCTAAAAATTTCATTAAAATCGCTCCAGCCGTTTTGAAGTCCATAGAAAACATACACACAGTTATTTTCTATACAGGTGTACCATAAATCAACATCAAGCCAAAATTAGGTGATAGGCCAGGTAGTTATTGATCGCAGAAAATTAAATCTATGGCGCGTATTTTTAAAATTATTGCCATTCTAAAAAAATAATGAATTTTGTCTGTCCATTACAGAACGGTTACTCGCGATAACACGAAAGTAAAAAAAAATTAAAAGTAAAGATTTGTAGTCATAATAATAAAAAGACAGGTTGCACAAAATTAATTAACTTTCCAATGACAATTATTTAAAAAAAAACGAGACATGATATTTTCTGGGGTTAGAACACATGTAGACAGTAGACACTATCTGAGCTATCACCGGATTTCGGCTTGACGTTGATTTATGATACATGATTGAATGTACTTAGTTGAGCTTTCGTTTCTGGTCACATAAGACTTTTTCCGTGCTAAAAGCACAATAAACAAATTCTTTACAACACCTTACTAAAAAGATATTTTTAAGGATCTCTAAAATGAATCGAGTATCTTTCACTTTATTCTCGTTAGACGATAGCATTTCGTTTTTTAACTGACAGAAACTTTTGAAGAGTTGATTGATTTGAAATTTAATATTATGTAATTAAGGAAAAAAGACATTTAAAGTAAATAATGAGTTGCAAATAACGCCCCGCACAGACGCTGGACTTATAAAAAGATAATTAGTTTAGATATTAAGTTGGAGAAGTAAGTATAATTTTTCGGTTATTTATTTATCCCATCCAATTTCTCGATATTCGTCGTCGCCATTTTGTCTTTAGTGCGAGTGTGTAAATCAATCGACACAAAGAGCGATCAATCCATTGTGAAACATAAGACTGCAAGTTAATATTCACATGGAGACAATTAGAAACACGACACATGAATTAAGTATGCACCTACTTAATCCTCAAACGTTTGGTACTTACCTAAAAATTATATTATAATGATGTAAGTAAAAATACTTTCCAGAATATTCTTCAATGTTTCGATTTACTCAAAATGTTTTGTTCTTAATTCAAATTGATTAACTTACATCAAAAGAAAATGTTTATCATTTACATCGAACTAAAGTATGAATGCTGTTACTTGCAACTCAGTCAACGCAGGGATGTATTTAGGCAGAATTTATACGGTAAGTTATTTACATGAGAAGTGTAATTTCTTAAATTCTTCGACGTTTTGGCTTAATTATGAAACGTGAGTTTTTGGGCTCAATGCCCAATTCGGACAATTATTAGTATAGGTTTTAGGACTGCCTCGGTGGCGTAGTTGCATTACGGTACGACTGCAATGCTGAGGTCTCGGGTTCGATCCCCGGGTCGGGCAGAATGACATTGGGTTTTTCTAATTAGTATCAGCCCGGAGTCTGGAATTTGTGCCCGATATGTCGATAGGCTCGCCCCCTATCACATCATGGGACGGAATACGCACGGTGAAAAGTGGGTGCACTAGTTGTGCCTCTGCCTACACCTTGGGGGATAAAAGTAGTAAGCTGTAAGAGGGTGTTGATGGTTAGCACTAAGCATAGTCCAGACCAACGGAATAAGTTGCAAAGTTGCATCCCTCGATAGTCGATAGATATGCTCAGTTTATTCTTGCTTTGTATGACACCGTATAAACGATGTCTAGCTTCACAATATAAATCAGGTATCATCCCATCAACATAGAAAAAGAATATTTGGAGTTTCTACGTCGATTACTAAATTGTTTTGATCAATCAGTGTCATTTTCTAATAATTTACGAGAAATTTAATAATATTCAAATAGAAATTCGCATATCAATCGTGTTGCATAATTCTATTAGTTATTGTTGAAGAATGCAATAAAAATTCTAACATATGGAACAAGTTTTATGTGTTGCAATATTTTTAAATGCCTGAGGTAAGATGTAGAGAATGTATAATGATTAACTAAAATGGCTACAAAAATGGCGCCAACGAATTAATGTTTTCATACAATTAATAACCGACAGTCGCGTAACTTTAATCCCAAACTAGGTGGTGCCGGCAGCTTCACCCACGTGAAGAGCTTAGTTCTTAAATGTATCTATGTAAACGACGTCAAAAACCAATTTAAAAATTCAGTCTTTTCCCATGAAAGCGAATTAACGGGATAAAAAGTAGTTTGTCTATCACTCTGACAAATTTCGTCCAAATCCGTTCAGTTTTTACTGCGATTACTTCTAACAACATCCAAACATTTTCACAAACTTTCGCATTAATAATATTATAAATATAAGCATCTTGCAAAAACAGGCAGCCATCCACACATCCACCATTCTTAGTAAAGTTTTGGGCGATACCGTATTTGTACACAGCACACAAGACCAACACGAGCGAAACTTGCCACAACCACCGAGCACTCAAGAATCATTAAATACACTTCCAACCAATACAAATCACAGAATGGAAGAAGATACGTATTAACATCTCCATAACATAAGCAAAACAACATATGAGACAATATGCTTACCTAGATTGAGTATATTACTGCTGTATAATACATCTGATGTTAACAATACTATTAACTACCTTGTGACACATACACATAAATAATAGTAAGGGGGGAATAGATGCCCTTTTTCCTGTGAGTTACGGGACGGGGTATTTATTGAAACCGACCTATGTCGAGATGTTCGAAAATAAAAAGTAAGATAATATTATAAACTTAACTAACTAACTAAGATTACTTGTTAGATGGGAAATACTTGAAAGTTAGATTGGAAAAACACTTAATTGAACTATAAACTTTTAAAACAATGGTCCGGAAATTGTGCCTATCTTCTTCGCCTTCTAAATGCCTTTATCTTGCAATATTGAGATTCGCAACATAATTTTTACGCAATATGTGTTAGACAGGCGTTGGCTTAGTTTTTACCACTGGCCGCTTGCGCCTGACGTCATCTTCCTCGGGGGCAAATCTTTCCTTTCTAATCCCTAAATACATCTCTGTCCGAAATTACGTCATATAGTTTGTCTTTCTCAAAAACTGGTTCACCGATTTAAATCAAGAGGGCTATCGTAATTTTAAAACCTTATCTAACCTAAAAGTAGCGGCATTATGGCCTTGTATGCAAAACCGGGTTAAAAATGTTTCTTTTTAATTCACTTGCAGACTTAACACTCAGATTACAGAAGTTTTAACGGTACTTATAATAAACTAGCTTTGGTCGCGGCTTTACCTGTGTGAAATGTTAATATTGTATCGGATTGATATTCTGTATCACTCTGTATGACTAGAAAAGGGCGTCCATGGACATGAATGGGTAAATGCGGCTCCAAGCATTTCCCAGATATTGAACAATAATAGACTCTAACTACCGGAGATTGAAAAGTATAAACGAATTTTCACACTTTGGATGGATTTGCATTGAAAAATACGTACCAACTTTACGGGCAACGCAATCTAGTGCGAAACGAATATTGTGGTCATAACCCCCAAAGCCACAACCTAAATCCGCCCTTGCCAACCAGTCGCGTTTAGTTCAGAGTTCATCTTTGATACAAAGCAACTGTCATAATTGTTAGGCATGCTAAATCGTTAACCAGCTTGACCTAGGGTTCAGTGCGTGATCTAACGAGACTTGGATTTCAATTGTTTTCTCTCGTTACAAATCCCTTTGAAAAGGTATAAAATTACTAGCTTTTGCCCGCGGCTCTGCCCGCGTTTAAAAGTTTTTCGGGGATAAAAGTCCCGCTTTATATTTTCCCGGGATAAAAAATTGCCTATGTGTTAATCCAGGACATGATCTACCCGTGTGCCAAATTTCATCGAAATCCGTTCAGTAGTTTTTGAGTTTATTCGTTACAAGCATACTTTTATTTATTTATTTATTTATATATTTACAGCATGGAAAACTTACAGCTAATAATTATATTAGGAATAGCAACAGTTTAGGTGTCAAAAAGCCAATAACAAGTTCTCACTTATAGAAAATACTTATATACAAATCTTTCCCCTTTATAATATTAGTATAGATTAGTAGGATTCTCGAAGCATTAAGTCGTACATACTAACTACCTTGTTCATGAACAGTTTATAAACCTATTTTAGTTTTAGAATATTTTGTCTTCTTAATTCAAATTCGATTCTAAATTCGTTGAAATAAGACAAAACATTCGGTAATTAAAATAGGTTTTTTTTTAGGTAGGCGATCCTGCAGTCAACACCGGGGGAAACCTGCGAATGGGATACTGGAGTCCGCCGGCTTGACGACTGCAGGGGCCTGGGAGGGGAGTGGAGGAGGAATATGGAAGGGAAGGTGGGGGGAAGGGAGGAAGGTTCCCAGGATGGGCGGAAAGAGAAGGTGCCAGGAAATGTTCGCGGGCCCTTTTAGGCCTCAATGTGGTTTTTTTTTTTTTTTACCAAGAGGTATACACACTGAACTGTGTGCCTCGGCCCGCGACTAATGTCCCCCCGCGCATGGGCGTGCATTGGGTGTGACGACTCAGCGCACAAGAATTGCCTCGGGGGGCGATTTAAAATAGGTTAAAGCTAATGAAGCCGTAAATGTAGAGCCAGGATCGTAGCTTGGTATAAGTATATTTGGAGCATTAGTTAATGCAGGTACAGCCAATATTATTAGTTCTGTCTGAAGAACTAGACCGGGGTACCACAGTCTTAGAGAGAACCTGCACGAGAGTTACGAAAATAATTCATATATTGCGTAATATTTTAACCGATTCCAAAAGGAGAGGGGTTATATTTTTGTTCGAATCAGTGCCTAATTTAAATAACCAGCCAAGCTAAGAAACAAACAAATATAGGAAAAGAATGTTCAATTGAATTTAGGCACCGACTCTTAAAAAATATTTAATGTCAATGTAAAAATAAAATAACGAATTGGCAAAAATATTACATTTTAATAATTTCTTATTAAACCGCATGAAAAGTTATATTTCTTTTTGGATTGTAACGTTTACGTGGCGCCTAAAGAAGCTTAAACATAAATGATGTCATACTATAAAATGCAATATACAGATAGGATAAAAGTTTTGTAACGGTATTTGTAGCGTGCTAACCAGATATGAAAATCAGTCGAAATGTCAAACTAATAGTGGAAGTGTCAGTTGGGTGTATAAAAAGGCTGCCGTATCGATGTGCACTCTCATTGTGGCTCATTCCGGCTCATTCTGCTCATTCGTGCTGAGTCTTAGTAGCAGTTCAGTAAGTTGATCATTGACTTTCATGCTGGTCGGCTAGTTGCTGATATCTTTGTAAAAGTATTTCTGTTAAATGTGTTTATGTAAAACCAGTGATAAATGTGTTAATGTAAAAACAGAAATAAATCGTTTTTATTTAAATCAAAATGGCTTCTGTTTCTAACTTCAGAAGTGGGATAAACAATCAATGCCCACAGAAATAGATTGTACTCACTACATATGTACGCTATGTGGAATACATCGTACGACGGAGATATTTGACTACCCGCAATTTACGTGAAAAAAGAAATTGCGCTGAGTAATATCGGAATAAGAACTAGACTACAACGTGGATTAAAGTGGACAAGTGTGAAACATTGCCATCGCATGTTCATTTCTGAAGTCATGTGCATACCGCTTCAAATGAACAAGGATCTGCGTGTGTACCGTGATCAAACTGTTGGTGTTCAAACATTCCTGTTGGTGTTCAAACGTTCCTGTCGGTGTGCAAACGTTCCTGTTGGTGTTCAAACGTTCCTATTGGTGCTCAAGCGTTCCGGTAGATGTGCTGCCTATGGTGTGTCGCAGCTGGTGTTCTGGACAAATTGAGCGGGCTGTCAACTAGCGGTTAAATGCTTACTGCTGCGTGGCATATAATATTCATCGGTGACTGTAGAAGAAGTGTGGTATCGTATGACCCGTAATCCTCGCTTGAGGGTTATGGTTTCCTTTATTTCTTCGTAATCTCCGCAAATGTTGGGATCTCGTTTTACCACGTGGTGGTGACTGGAGATTCTGCCCAAACCGCTTCGCATGTAGATTCACTTGTCTTGGCAATGAGATGGCTGTTCAGAAAGTTTAACGCCAGATTTTAGTTAAGGTCAGAATAGGCCGAACGGTATGTTGCTGTTGTGATTTTTATTTTTGCAGGAATTGGAGATCCATGCAGTGTGTGTGCACTGTCTTCGCAATGCGGAGCGGCGCGGAACTGCGCGCTCGAGCTCGCTTAAAACTGCGTGCTCTTGGCGATGCGGTGCGTTGCTGAACTGCGTGTTCCTAGAGCTGCCGAACTGCGCGCCTGTGTCTGCGCTGCAGAACTGCGCGCTCTTGGCGATGTGGTGCGCTGCTGAACTGCGCGCTCTTGGCGCTGCTGAACTGCGCGCTCTTGGCGCTGCTGAACTGCGCGCTCTTGGCGCTGCTAAACTGCGTGCTCTTGGCGCTGCTGAACTGCGCGCTCTTGGCGCTGCTGAACTGCGCGCTCTTGGCCTGCTGAACTGCGCGCTCTTGGCGCTGCTGAACTGCGCGCTCTTGGCGCTGCTGAACTGCGCGCTCTTGGCGCTGCTGAACTGCGCGCTCTTGGCGCTGCTAAACTGCGCGTTCTTGGCGCTGCTGAACTGCGCGCTCTTGGCGCTGCTGAACTGCGCGCTCTTGGCGCTGCTGAACTGCGCGCTCTTGGCGCTGCTGAACTGCGCGCTCTTGGCCTGCTGAACTGCGCGCTCTTGGCGCTGCTGAACTGCGCGCTCTTGGCGCTGCTGAACTGCGCGCTCTTGGCGCTGCTGAACTGCGCGCTCCTGGCGCTGCTGAACTGCGCGCTCTTGGCGCTGCTGAACAATACGGAACGACACGCTCCACTATGCTTAGAGTGGCACGGATATCAGGTGATTGCGGAAAAACTTATTTGGGTGCTGTCTAATTTTGTATGACTAAAGTTTTTATGGAAATGTTTTTAAAGTTTCTTGAGGGGTAAACACGTTTAAGGGAAGTTTTGTCTTGCGGTCAGTATAGTTTTTGTTTTATGTCAGACATGCTATCCTGATCGACGGATACACTTCAAGTGAGGTATGGTTTCATGTTATTGGATACTGCTTTGGAGTGTGATCGGGCATGTGATCCTAGTACATGGGACGTACTTTGGGTGGTTGTGTTTTATTTGTGTGCTCGGACACTGTCGAGAATTGCTCGGACATGTGGTCCTGGAGCCGTGTAATACGCCGTAGTACATGTCACGAACAGGCCGCTGATGTGTGACGTGTTTGTTTGGCAAACATAGTTTGTCTTATATTGAGAGGTTGGGTTGAAGCATGTTTTTATGTGGGACCGATACACACACGCAAAGCTATGTCTCACGTAAGTACACGTAGACCTCTAACGAGTCGTGAGAGGCACTCCCCCGACGGGTCCTGCCTCAGGTGGTTGGTACAGATATCAAGATGTTTTATATCCGTTGTGCTTAGATTTTATTACGTTGAACTATTGAGTAATTTTTCTCATGTCATACGAGCTGTCTTACTTTATTTTGTTATCTTTTTGGATATGTTTTTGTGCTTTGGTTCTTTTTGTACGCAGATGCAAATGATGAGCTTGAGGAGGCTGGCGCTCCTAGCGACGCAGTCTTCTGAAAACTAAACACCTGGTGGCGTCTGCGAGCATCAACCAAGCACGTCCGGAACGCAGAGTAATGAGCCTGCTGCACCATCCAGCGTCGTGGCGAGTGAAGAAATTTCGGTGACTTCATTGCCAATTCTGGAGACTGATCTTCAGAGCTAGAAGATGGAGCCCGAGGACGGACTCCCGTCAGGAGAGGCCGAGATAGGATAAAAGTTTTGTAACGGTATTTGTAGCGTGCTAACCAGATATGAAAATCAGTCGAAATGTCAAACTAATAGTGGAAGTGTCAGTTGGGTGTATAAAAAGGCTGCCGTATCGATGTGCACTCTCATTGTGGCTCATTCCGGCTCATTCTGCTCATTCGTGCTGAGTCTTAGTAGCAGTTCAGTAAGTTGATCATTGACTTTCATGCTGGTCGGCTAGTTGCTGATATCTTTGTAAAAGTATTTCTGTTAAATGTGTTTATGTAAAACCAGTGATAAATGTGTTAATGTAAAAACAGAAATAAATCGTTTTTATTTAAATCAAAATGGCTTCTGTTTCTAACTATACATTAATACACCGAACCTATTTCGTGCATAAGCTAGGCGTAGTCACGATTAATTTCAATCCAAAAATATCTTTAACATGAACTGCATTCCGCGGACAAACATCCCTTATCACACTGTGTTTATGCATCCAAAATTGCACCTCTATTTAAAATCTTCGAGTAACTTAACATCATAAACGTCATTATCCTATGGCACGAATTACAAGTCTATTCCAAGGGAATAAGAGTGATATTCCGGTGTATAAATACATCTAATTCACATCAGGTGCGTTCAAAATCTTAGCTCATTGAATGGTTTAGTATTCTCCTTTGGTTAATGTTATTCTCGGTTGAAATTGTAAACTCATGGCCGGGTGTGAGAGAAGACAGAATTCTTCATGTTATGATATAAATGTACAGGATTTCGCGGCCATAGAAGCTGGCTGAATAAATGGATCTGAGTAGATATCGTTTATAACACCCACAATACCAAAGGATTTGTTGCGTTGCAAGCTTTTAAGGTAAGATTGATGTAAATCGTATCAGTCAATAAATAAAGCGAGCGACAGATCTTCTGTCCCTAGACCTCCACAATAATGGAGAATCATACATTTCCCCAAAGGTATACAAATGGGGGGTGAAACAAAAGATATAATTCCATCAACCGTGAAGGATGAAACGTCTCTTGTTGACATTCTTGGTCTACTGTACATAAATTCAAATCGAGTAGTGACGTAGCCAAGAGGGATGGGGATACGGTCCGATCTTAGTGACACAGGCGGATTCGTAGTGGGTGGCACTCCATAAACAAGAGGTAGCTGCTACAACAAACACTCGTTCCTTTAAAATTTAAGGTAACTATTCTATGTATACTATTCCATAGGTACTTTATAAAAAAGAGGCTCCCACTATCGTCTATTACGACTATCGTAGCTAATTTATTTGTCATAACAAAAAAACCTCGCCACATACTAAATTCCTTTGCTAATTGCTATGCACACTGCACTAGTACTTAAGACACTTAATGTTCAAATTACAAGCCACACCTACAAAGCTTACTGAATACTAAATATACTTTTGTGTTATTTTTATTGCATTTAAAAGAGCAAATGAGGGCAAAGCAACGTTTAGATTACCAAGAAAACTTGCATAAGTTAAGTATCTTCCGCAAGCGTTTTTTACTGTATAAACAGTCATAAGTCACACAATCACAATTTGCAGAAATGAGTTTCTGCAAATTTTGAAGCTTGCTGTACTTTTTTTATGGCATTGAATGATGAGACGAGCGCACCGTTCGCCTGATGGTAAGCGATACGACCGCCCATAAACAGTAGCAACACCATCCAGCACCTTGACTTACAAAGTACTGTGTGGCATTCCACTGCGCTCGTCATCCTGAGACATAAGATGTTTAGTCTCATTATACACTGCTGCTTGGCGGTAGAAATAGACATTGCGGTGGTATTCACCCAGTCCCCAGACGGACTCTTACATATGAGAGACCTACCACCAGTAAATTGTATTATTTAAATTGTATGCATGCATTAGCGACCTTAACTTATTCGAGGCGTTGCGTTGGGTGGCATATCTTTGCGAGGGTTTTACCCGATTTCCGAAGATTGGTAATGTTTTTTCTTGGTACCCCTTGCATGCGGGAGGTCCTGGGCGGCTGCCCCGTTCGCTACCCTCTAAACCCGCCCCTGTACGTATGTTGTATATATATAACGTACTTACTTCTTAAGGTCACAGGTAATCCCATACTTCTTAAGTTCACAGAACAGATAGTACTACGCTTAGGTCAGCTTGGTTTGTTGCTACGTATTAACGAGTTAAATGTTGTTTTTAATTTAAATAACAGTTATGTCACATTAAAAATAAACAAGATAAGTTAGACTGTGATTAAATACATTTTTAATAAGCCTGATCTTTTTGACCCAGGTGATAAGATACTAAGACTCGGGTGGCAAAATCTACGAGTTTTCGTGACACGCAGCACAATTTGGATATGGCATTATGTCCTACCCTATACCCTAACAATAAATTTCTATAGGTATAGCTGTAGGGTTCGTCCAGAGGTCGGCGGCCGTGAAATACTAAATAATAATGTATGTATTTTAGTATGTATATTATGTATTTATGTATGTATAGTATATGTTTTGTCTTATTTATGTTTTATATACACCCACTTTGTCTCACCTCTGCATCACCCAAAGGTTGACTGTTAGAGAATGCCTAAGGCATTAAGGGCGGTATTAATAAATCAATCTCAAGTTTGAGTTACATCTCAAGCATTAATAGGTCCATACATTATGTCTACTTGAGATGTAACTCAAACTTGAGATTGATTTATTAATACCGCCCTTAGTCCACCTGTATACATTTACTGTATATAAAGATTAAATAAATAAATACACGACGACATGGAGCCAAACCTTAGTTTTTAAACAGGCCTATCCGCTCATTTCATCCATAATGACAGGCGTTGTAATCTCTAGAAAAACGTCTAATCGTTAAGTGTAATTTTACTTACTAAATCTCCACAACAACGAAGTGTTTACGTCTGTCCGTAATTTGGATGTACCGGATTGTGGAAAATCGGGATCCTAGATACGGATACGAATACCGACAATTACCGTCAAGACCCGCAAATACGGGTCTCGTGGCAGCATGCGCGACCTTGAACCAAGAGCGCACGCTTACACCCAGTTTCTGAAAGGCTGATTAACGAAAATAAATTAATAATACGCTGCCAAATCTCTTGTTAAGTGCTGTTTGAGTTGCTAATAGCAAAATTTACTACTTTGATCGTCATATCAGTTGACAGAGCTGTTACAGGATCACATGTCAAACTCTATTTTGAGTTTATTACACCGTAATCGTAGATTAAACTAATGTCAAAAGCTTTTTTAACCTATCTATGTTCGTCTTTTCGTTCGAATCAAAAATCCGTTCAAGATCTGCCAAAAAGTATTGGATGGGTACGGCTCTTTTTACCCTCGGATATCCGCGAATATGGATACGGATCCGGCACATCTCTAGTCCGTAACCACCCGCTACACGGTAGGTAGAGTCTACAATTTTTTTTCGCGGGGCATTCGCTTTAAAATTCGGTTGCTCGGACTGACACGGGATATTCTACATGGTAGACACTGCACGTTCACCTTGGACAAGGCCTTATGTTCGGGTCACAGTGGAGTAAATGCCGACGTCCTTTATCAGGATTATTATGGCAATAAAAATAGAGTGTTATATTATATCAAACATCAAATTATTTACTAAGAATATCTCTCGTATACGATTTCAGCTTGGTGGATATCATCACAATGTCTATTTCTATCGCCAAGCAACATTGTGCCGGCACTGTTCTCCGGTTTGAAGAGCAGTGTAATTATAATTGAGCATTAGGAGATAATATTTTAGTATCTGATCTCTCGGTAGCGAGCGCAAATTTGTAATTCGAAATTCTTTACGGTGTTACACACACATATACTCACGCCTTTTATCCCCGAAGGGGTAAGCTCAGGCGCAACTAGTGCACCCACTTTTCACCGTGCGTATTTCGTCCCATCATGTGATCGGGGAGCCTATCGCCATATCGGCCACAAATTCCAGACTCCGGGCTGACACTGAGTACAAAACTTACCCGACCCGGGGATCGAACCCAAAACGTTAGCATTGCAGTCGTACCTTAATACAACTACAAGGCCATTTAAAGATTTATGGACCAATCATGACGCTTAGTAATCTAGCGATCTGCTTGTCTGTTCAATTATGTAATACAATGACTAACCACAATGTTATGTTACTAATGCTAATTTAGGTCTGCATCAGCGATTTGCAATTTTAATCAATGCTAATTGTATCAAAAGATTCATCATTGTGAAATTGCTTGTAAAGGAGGCTAGTTTTGAACTAACATACAATTTGATTGAAATAGACAAAACAGTCGCCCCCTATCACATCATTGGACGGAATAAAAATGGCGAAAAGTTGGTGCATTAGTTGCGCCTCTGCCTACCCCTTCGGGGATAAAAGGCGTGAGTATGCGTAGACAAAACAGTGTCTGTACACGGAAAAGTGATCGGGGATCACTGCACCTGATGATAAATGGAGAAGTTAGAGTAGAGTATTAAGTTAGGATATTGACTGACCAGAGATGCTTTCTTTTTTTAATGGGGCTCTGCGCCCCACTCTCTTCCCTATCCAGGACAAGGGATTTCTAGTATATTTTTTTTTTTGTAATTAAACTATCATAACGGATTTTATCGCGGTTTTTATTTTATTTTCTCCCGACGGTTCGAAGGCTTTGCAGCACTTCGTCCGCCCTGTGAATACGAAATCTGGTGAAATTTTACTGGTGGTAGGTCTCTCATATGTAAGAGTTCGTCTGGGTGGGTACCACCGCAATGTCTATTTCCACCGCTAAGCAGCAGTGTGCATGCACTGTTGTGTTTCTGTTTGAAGGACATTGTAGCCAGTGTAACTACAGGACATAGTGAGACTTAACATCTTATGTCTCAGGATGACGAGCGCAGTGGTATGCCACACAGTACTTTGTAACTCAAGGTGCTGGATGGTGTTGCTGCTGTTTATGGGTGGTCGTATCGCTTACCATCAGGCGAACGGCATGCTCGTCTCGTCATACGATGCCATAAAAAAAAAACAGAGTCTGATCCCAGAAAGCGACACACTTATGAGCCACTATGGTAGGTATTAACATCTTGCGTTCGTTGGCGCTGTCCGAGTGGATACAAATCGCACCTTTAGAACGAAAACAACACAATTAAAAAAAAACGTAAAATGAGTTATCGTCATAAAATGACTTAAAACGAAGTTCTCATTACAACAATAGTTCAAACACAGCCATATTCAAGCAGGAGCAGATTATTATATTAGTCTCTTTTTTATTATATTTTTATTAATATAATTAAAATTTACACCGAAAGTTTAAATCATACGAGGAACGGTTGGCTCATTTTCATGCGCTGTTATTAGAAACAAGACGCTCCATTAGTGATTTTCTGTACTTATACAAAATTATTCATTCGCTCATAGATTCTTCGGCTTTGCTGTCCGATTTAAGTATTAATACTAATTACAGAACCCGTAAACCTAGTGTTTTCTCCCTTAAAATATTTCGCAATAATACATCTTATTTTAATCCTATTGTTCGTATGTGTCGGCAATATAATGAACTAATAAATAAGAATCCCTCTGTAGACTTATTTCATAGCAATAATATCACAACTTACAAGAATCTGATCCGTAATGTCCTTAAGGATTCAACTTAAGCTAAATTTATCACCAATTTAACTTTGTCATACACCATTTTAACTTTAACTTTTGCTTGTATTCTGTATTCCACTTCACAAACTTATTTTAAACATAACTTCCTAATTTAATTCATGGTATAACCCATTGAAGTTAGCATTATCAGTTTCGTTTAGTTAATTTTACCTTTTTTATCTCGTTAACACTTAATATTAATTCCGGAACACAAGTTTTTGGGTTATAATTATGTTAAAAAACTTCAAACAATTCTATATATAATGTATACCCGATTATAACCTGTTTTGTGTGTAATAAATAAAATAAAAATAAAAATTTAAAAAAAAAGGACAGTTTTAAGTCATTTTATAAAGATAAATCAATTTTAGATTTTTTTGAATTGTGTCGTTTTTGTTCTAAAGGTACCAGATATTCTACCACCAGCAAACCTACTTACAGAGGTACTCTCGCATACAAGATATACCTAAGCCTAATAATCTCTGAGCGTAATTTTGGTTGGTAATATGGTTGTCCCAGTCCCCACTATTAAATAGGTCTGATATCGGCGAAAAGTAACGTGACTAATGAACCTCTGCCTACACCTAGAGAATGAAGTCGTGAGTTTATCCATGATGCACCATATTCTAAGTAGTTTTAGATAGACAAAGCGATAAAGAGATTTATATAAATTTCCAGAAATTTTTGATGTGTAGATCTTGGTAGCAAAAATTGAATTTTGAAATGGAAAGCCGACGTTAACTACCTATATTTATTTCTATGGATTGTATAGTTAATAATACTAGTAGGTAGTAGGTAACTATCTATGTGATAAGTTTCCAAATAATATAATTACTAAACTGGCAGGAACGGATTTATATAAAGAACCCTTAGCCATTGATATCGATATTTTTTTATTAGTATAAGTTAGTTAGTATCTATAAGTACAAGACATTGTAACACCACTCAAGTTATTTGAAACATTGTCTTAATTCCTAGTAATAAAGATGCATTTTTCAAGCATTAATTACGTAGATAAATAAATAAACCGCGTGCGATAACGGAACCATGTTTATCATTCAATTGCTTTTTTTAGTACCGAACTTAGCAATATTACATAAATAAAATGTATACAAAATTTCATTCACGATGACGCGCGCTACTAATTTTTTTAACAGTGATTTCGCGGGTTAATAGGACTTTGATTATTCATCGTAGTGTGTGTGCACTCTTAGGTATTTAGTGTGTATTTACAGAACTGAACAACAAGCTGAAGATTGCCCACTTGGACTGTAAGCGATTAGGGAAATAAGTAGAGCGCGTCATCGTGGATGACATTATCTACTTATATCATAATACCGTTTTTATATTAATCAGTTTTTCCACTAAGTTTCAGTCCGGAGTCTTAGATTTGAGCCCGATAAGTTCCTATCAAATCATGGGACGGAATACGTACGGCAAAAATGGATGCACTAGTTACGCCTCTGCCTACCCTTTCGGGGATGAAAGGCGTGTATGTATGTGTATTATATCTCTTTCTGCCAATACTATCAACTGCAAAGAATTCACTTTGTCATCCTCACGTACCAAGGTACTTAAACGCCAAAACTATAGAAGACTATAACAGAAGATAACAAATACCTATGTCATAAAATGACTGATTGCAATGCAATGCAATCAGCCCTGTATTATATACTGCCCATTGCTGAGCACGGCCCTCCTCTACTACTGAGAGGGGTTAGGCCTTAGTCCACCACGCTGGCCTAGTGCGGGATGGCAGACTTCACGTACCCTCGGAAATTCTTATGGAGATTTCTCAGGTATGTAGGTTTCCTCACGATGTTTTCCTTCACCGTGAAAGCGAACGATAATTGATTAACAATACACTCATAACTACGAAAAGTCAGAGGTGTGTGCCACCGGACATTGTCTCGGCAGACCGTTCCATTGCCAACTAGGTACTCCACTCGTAATGACTGATTAATTTATTACAAACAATACCGCATATACAAGATCAAAACAATTGGTAAACTCATAAATTAGTACATTTTTCCCCAGTGACGTATACCGGCTAATTATGTCAAGGTAATAGAGCAGTTCCGAGGTTTTTGCATCTATAAAATAATGACATCAACAAACAAAAATGTGGGCGTCATAAGAACGCTCTGTTTGTTTTCGCCACGCTTTCAAGATAAATCCTGTACCTTGAATGATAATTATAATTTATAATTCATCTGTAAGTAATATATTTTATAGAACCACGTTGGAGCCAGCGCGTAGACTAAACTGATTATGATGAGATTAGATTTGATTTTCGTATGTTTGTTTTTAATGGATAAACTCATAAACTACTTGAGATTTGAAAATTCATTCAATAATAGCAAGCTGCATTAAAACCCTGGGAATTGGCATTTAAGCAGACAGAGCCGGGAACAAAAGTTAGTTAGTGATATTTCTAATTTTCAAATGGAGCTATACAATACTATAACATACTTCGTTTCCATGCAAGCGGCGCGTGCTCATGATTGGTCAATTTGACGCGCTCAATATCGCACCCGCCACTATGACGCGTATAACAATCTAAGTATTGCGACTAAAAAGGGGGAATCGGAACAATTTTTTTAACATATCACATTGTGCAGTTCAAGTCTAGTGCGCGTCTTGTGTAGTAATTACATTCTTCTTCGTTAATTTTATAAAAATAAACCTCATCATCATGTCTGAACATGGTAAAGGCAGCAAAGTCAAGTCTCGTTCGATTCGTGCCGGTCTGCAGTTCCCCGTGGGCCGTATACACAGATTCTTACGTAGCAGAAATTATTCTGAACGCGTTGGCGCCGGTGCTCCTATTTACCTGGCCGCAGTGATGGAATATCTCGCCGCTGAACTGCTAGAGTTGGCTGGAAACGCCGCAAGAGACAACAAGAAAACCAGAATCATTGCCAGGCATCTTCAATTGGCGATCAGAAACGACGAAGAGCTAAGCAAACTACTTTCCAGCGTGACCATCGCTCAGGGCGGAGTGATGCCAAACATTCAAGCGGTGCTCTTGCCTAAGAAGAGCGAGACAAAGACTTCAACAAAATATTAACATAACACCAACAAACGGCCACGCTTCGTTATGTATGCAGCTTTGTAGTCACCCGTTATAATGATTATGATCCGTTATTATTATTAAAATGATTGTTTATTTTTGATGTCTCTATGTGTGTATTCTTCCATGTATAAGGGGGCATGCACTATACTATAATAATTTCACTTAACTTGCAACGCTTTCGTCGCTTGCACTGTTGCAAACGTTGGTGTCATACCATCTACCGACGCCACATTGCATCATTGCGCCACCGACCACCATGCAGACAGAAAAAGGCCCTTTTCAGGGCCGCAATATGATCCATTCAAAAAATAATGTTTCTTTTCGACAGTAATTATACTATCATCATCATCATCAGCCACATGACGTCCACTGCTGAACATAGGCCTCCCCCAAAGATTTCCAGACGGATCTGTGAAAAGCGGCCTGCATCCAGCGTGTTCCTGCGACCTTTATCAAGTCGTCTGTCCACCTTGCAATTATACCACGTACGTAGGTACATAGTCAATAGTTATGCATAACTATGTCGTAGTCATATTAATAGTTTACAAACCACGGTTTTACTCACGTATTCTTGGTCAGAATCGCCGACCAGTTTCGACCTATTAAGTAGGTCATCTTCATAGGCGAGTGCTGAGAGGACGTCGCGTCGCGGAGGCCTCTCGATCACTGTCAGCCGCCCGCGCCCGCGCCGCCGCCCGCCTAGCGGAACGTAAAGCACGGCTCGAAGGGTGGAGTGGGGGTGGTTCGGTGGGTTCCAAAGATGTCGCAGCTGCTAGATCATCATCGTCAGACACTACCGGTGCATGCAGAACACTTGTGTGAACTGAACTGACTGTGTCGACTCCTCGTATAGGGCTGTTCATGGACTTATGTACGGTTTGAAGAATCGGTTTCCAAGTAGTCGGCAACGTCCAGCCTACGTCGCGGTATGTCGTAGTCATATTATAATTATACATACATATATACATATACACTCACGCCTTTAATCCCCGTAGGGGTAGGCAGAGGCGCAACTAGTGCACCCACTTTTCGCCGTTATTCCGTCCCATGATGTGATAGGGGGCGAGCCTATCGCCATATAGGGCACAAATTCCAGACTCCGGGCTGACACTAAATTTTAAAAAACCCAATATCACTGCCCGACCCGGGAATCGAACCCAAGACCTCAGCATTGCAGTCATACCGTAATACAACTACGCCACCGAGGCAGTCGTATTCATATTATAATTATGTGACTACTAAATACCTACTACTTCTAATATATAAAAATCTCGTGTCACGGTGTTGGTGGGCGCACTCCTACGAAACTAATCAACCGATTCTAAGATTACTTTTTATGTGTGTTTCGTAGGTATGAGAAAAAGACGTAAAGTATATTTCATACCGCTAGTTGATTAGGGTGTTTTTTTTTATTTGGCCTCAAAAAATACCTACAACCACAAATGTTCATCCTCCCATTTTTTTTATTGCGATTTTAGTATCTTTGTTTTTTGAACAATATCCAAATCATATTTCAAACAGTTCGAATTTATTTATGTTGATGAATGACATATGCCGCTACGTCCGCCTCATCGAACTCTCATCCAGACAATCATATTGGTATTTATGTTATACTCAAAGTGCGCAAGTCATTCACAAGAAGTTTTAATTTTTATTCATCGTCTACTGCAGCGTTCCATTCCTCTTTCTATCATTGATCCCATCCCCACACACAATACATTCGATATTTTTTTATTTAAGAGGCCGTATCTATAATTTCAACTATTTCAGTCAACTTTTCATCGTGATTTTTCAAAAAATAAACTGATCTGATTAATTTCTAATATGTACATCATCGGAAAGATTATTTCAACACTAATAAAATAAACGAGACACATTTTTCATGAAAGTGTTAACGTAGGGAAACTTTTTTCGCGCGCTATTATAAAAAAATCACTTTCTTTTTGTATGATTTTACATTGAAAATACAGAAATTGTCTCTTTCATAATTAAGGCGACTTTTATACCAATAATCAGTAATTTTCGAACGTCAACATGTTTGAGTCTCCGTCATTGATGTATTAAAAAACCCTACATCAATGGTCTCCGTACAACAAAATTTTTGAAACAGAAGTTGGAACTTGGTGGATAGATTCAAATTAAAGAAAGATATGAAAAATGTGGCTCATTTATTTTAGTAGTGTTGAAATAGTCTTTCCGATGATGTATTAAAAATTAATCAGATCAGTTTATTTTTTGAAAAATCACGATGAAAATTTGACTGAACAAGTTGAAATTTTAGATACGGCCACTAACCAAAATATTCACCAGAAATAATTTATATGGCAGAACAACGAATGCGTATCAGCGGCAGTAATTTGCTCCAGTAGTCCAAGTCATGAATTTTCTGTTTTTTTAATAGATGGCGTTGCCGTCGTAGAAATCGTGCTATGGATCGCTACAGTGATTCTTTTATTGCTACAGGCAAAGCTGCGAGCAAAAGCTGTAAATAAATATCGCTAGTTGAAACATCGTTGTTTATTAAAAAGAAAATTTTTACGGTATTATAATCTCATTTTTATATGTAATAACCATATGGATGCGTGATACAGTTTCCTTTGAGCGCAAATGGATACCTTCATAAAAAGCTGCAATTTGCAAATGTCAATGTCATCAATCGGCTATCAAAGTTAATCAAAGGCGATATTTTATTTTAAAACTCGTTTACAGCATTTTAATTTAAAAGCCAATCAAAAATGTATTTAAATCTTATTAGAAATTTTACAGAATAATATAAAAAATCCATTAATTCGTTTTTCTTTGTATAGTGTAAGTGAAATTCGTGAAAATGTTTAACTATAAATACCTAAGCCGCGATCACCTGGAAGGCTTCGACAATTATAAGGTAAATACTTAATGTATCAATTATGTAACTTGCAGTTACTCTAATAATAGTTAATAGTCGTATATAAATAGAAAATGAAAGGATAACAGCAACTAAAATTACTTAACCTGTAATAGATTTGCGCACTAAAATTATGTCGCGTAGTTTCGTCTACGTTTCATTAAAAATCTATCATATTCATGTGTCACTTGAAACACTTTCTCTATGATATTCCTAAATGACTTTAAAAATAATATAATTTTGCGGATTAATAATGCACCAAGTATTGATTATTATTAAATTTTTTATTACTATATAGACGCATACAAAATAATTTGAAATCAAAAATGTACTCAATGCGGCTCCATAAATTTTACAAAATAAACATTTGTAAGAAAAAAGGAATAAAAACCCTTTTTTCTGGATAAAATATTTAATAAATATTTGAAAATAACATTTTTAAAACTATTCACCATAAAAAATAGAGAAATTTGTACACACAGCATTCCTCTATAACTAACCTAGACTTCTGCTCGTGGCTCCACCCCCCCCCCCCCCCCCCCCCCCCGGTAAAAAGTTTTCCAGGATAAAAAGTAGCCTATAGCACTCAGGAGTAATGTAGCTTCCTATTAGTAGTTTATCCATTACAAACAAACAATCAAATCTTAATCTTAAGATGATATAAACTGTTCAATTTAATGTTGTGCTTATTGGGCTATGGGTTTCAAATAAACTAGGTTTGAGTAAGATTTCTATATTTTATCAGTAGAGCAAAAGGAATACATTTGTTACATCGTATTTCACGGATAGAACAAATCCGACTACTGACAGCACCAAGCATTTTCCTTTTTAAATGTAACCAAACACAAAGCTCATTACAAACATTAAAACCACTAATATACAAGTTGCTTTCTAATAGTGCTATTAACAAACATAATCAATATTATGGTATATTTATTGGTGACTAAAAGTCTCCGTAAATAATTTATAAAGTTTTATCACCACTATATAGTAGGTGTCATACAGTTGGGGCCTAATTAATGTAAGGATCTTTTAACTGATTGTAACTAGTGTAAATATTGCATACTATGAGATTTAACATCTGTCTTAAAATACTTTTCTTTCTTTCTTCTTTCTTTCTTAGGATGAAAAGCTCAGGTTTTTTTTGATCCACACATTTTTTCCAGTACATGGCAATAGACACAAGTCCGCTCAGCGTGTATGTTATGCACCCCTTCTGGAACAGAGTTGTAGAGGTGAGTGTTACCATTGATAGGCTTTTGAAGTGAGGTATGACAGTTATTTTGGACGTAATATTATTGTAGCAATTATACTGCTGCACGATGGACCAACGGCTTTGAAAAATGTGGCAGGGTGCGGATGGATGCGGGCTGCTCAAATCTGGGATGGTGGGTGCTCACTTGGGGAGGGAGAATTGAAAAAGGTGGAGGATAGCGGATGGGTGCTGGCTGCTCAAGGCCGGGTTGGTTGGTACTCACATGGGGAGGCCTACGTTCAACAATGGAAGGTGATAGGCTGATTGATTGATGATTGAATTATAGATAGATTGTATGATTGATTCAATAGAATAAATTTACTATTATACTTTTAAATATCTCTGATGACAAAGTTATATGATTGGAAAAAAAAAAAAACAATAAAATGATGAAATCATATTTATTTTAACTTCTATTAGGTATTAATTTCAGATTTACAAGCTTAACCTTCTATTTCATACTATATGTATAAATACATTTAATTCACAGCTCGTACCAAAATGGGTGGCGCCCAACGTCCTAACATTTGCCGGGTTCGTCCTAGTGGTGTTTAACTTCTTGCTGCTATCGTACTATGACTACGACTACTATGCGGCCAGCCACCAGGTCCATAACACAACTTTGACCGACACACCACTCAACGGATATGTGGAGGTGATACCCCAGTCCTTGTGGTACGCTATTGCAGTATTCTTGTTCCTGGCTTATACTTTAGGTAAGTACTGTGTTTGATAAATGTAAAGATTAAATATCTTTAATGGACACGAGTTATCAATTAGGTTAACAGTTAAATATTTTATCAAAAATTTACGCGTACACACACACACACACACTCACGCCCTTAATCCCCGAAGGGATAGGCAGACGCACAACTAGTGCACCCACTTTTCGCCGTGCGTATTCCGTCCCATGATGTGATAAGGGGCGAGACTATCGCCATATCGGGCACAAATACCAGACTCCGGGCTGATACTGAATTTAAAACCCAATATCACTTTGCCCGACCCGGGAATCGAACCCGAGACCTCAGCATTGCAGTCATACCGTAATACAACTACGCCACCGAGGCAGTCAATTAAGAATTTAGAAATCTAAAATTTACGACGGTAATATTGTTTAGCTAAAATAACACTCCTACAATACTTTTTGTTTTTTTTAGATGGTATCGATGGGAAGCAAGCGCGCCGCACACAAACATCCGGCCCTCTAGGAGAGCTGTTTGATCATGGCTTGGACTCTTACACGGTATTCTTCATACCTGCCTGCCTGTACTCTATATTTGGGAGATTGGATTACTCAATACCTCCTATTAGGTATGTTCAAAACATTAGACAGGACATCAGGGCTCAATTGTTCGTCCAAAAGTTATTACCAATTGGTAATAAGTCACGGTTTTATCTGACATGTCCGTGTAACAAGACGTCTCGGTATGCTTAAATTTTGTAAAGAAAACAATATTTTGGACGGAAATATTCCAATATACGCATTACGACCATGTCAAAGTATGTTCTAATGAATTTTACATAGGAATTTTGTTATTTCACGGTAGATTGAGTTACTGATGAACAGGCTCAAAAATTTTGTATGACATCTTTCCCAATGTCCGCTCTATATAAACTTAGAACTCTTTGGGTATGCCGTATGTTTAACTCACATGCGGAGAATTGAAAAATTATAAAATTATAACATAAAGTTAATGGATCGAAGGCGTTGTAGATTTTGTTTGAATTATTTAACCAGTATAATAGGGAAATTTCCTATGTTTGATTTTCTACAATATTTTATATGTAACAGAAAACAACTGGAAAAAAATTCTTCTGTGCAATCAGCATCAAAATTGGTTGCAAATGAAGCAGTTATTGATATATGAAATATTGTTGTGAGCAAAAGTGGGCGCGTGGTGGGGATATCGCGCTATCTCTTTCTCACGCACACAGCATTATAGCCGGTGACACTCGGTGACGTCACAGTTTGATATTACTGTTATTTGCAAGCTTCCCGTTCCACCAAATTTCCAAGCTTTATAACTTATTTATTAGTGCTTGGATTTTGAAAATTCTTTTTCGTTAGTTTTTGGTTGACATATATTTATGATAAACGTATTAAAAAAAACTAATCTGGGTATTGTGAGACTTAAGATTGTTGATCATTTTAATGTAGTACAGTGTCACACGGTACTTTGTAATGCAAAGTACAGATATTACTTCTGTTTATTGGCAGCTATGACTTATCAGACGATGAGGTGATGCGATACCAATGCAATTGGGGTTGATATTATCAAAACATGTTGTAATTTGTATGAAAAAAAATAGCTGTGTCATTCTATAATTAGGACCTAATAATTTTTAAAAGTCATCATGATGCGAATATGACTAGGGCATTATCTAGATTCTAGACGAATGTTAATACACTAACTCTAAGCTGGGAAGATATGGCAAATGTTAAAAAAAAACAAATTAATAATGTTGCTTAAAAACACAAAACCACATGTCACACAGTACTTTGTAATTAAAAGTTCTGTATGGTATTACTACTGTTTATGGACGGTCGTATCGCTTACCATCAAGCGAGCGGCATGGTCGTCTCGTCATTCAGTAGCAATAAAAAAAAATACATACACCTTTATACTCGAAGGAATAGGCAGAGTTGCAACCATGCCCACTTTGTGCTGTGTGTTTCTTCCCATGATGTGATAGGGGGCGCGCCTATCGGCATATCGGGCACGAATTCCAGACTCCAGCTTGATACTGAGCAGCAAAACCCAATATCACTTTGCCCTAGGATTTGAACCCGGGACCCCGCAATACAACTGCGCCACCGAAGCAGTCATCTAAAAAAATGCAAATAATGATATTCACTAACTACAAAATACTTAAATCGATACCTAGCCTAACATATTTTTATATTCGTCATAACGTTATAATCCACATACAAAATAAATCATAAATATTTTCATCAGTCGAGCTGTTATCAGCTTGTTATCTATGTTATATCAAACTAGCATTGCGCGCGGCTCCGCCCGCGTGGAAAAGTTTTTCCGGGATAAAAAGTAGCCTGTAGCACTCAGGAGTAATGTAGCTTCCTATTAGTGAAAGAATTTTCAAAATCGGTTCAGTAGTTCCTGAGATTAGCGCGTTCAAACAAACAAACTCTACAGCTTTATATATTAGTATAGATAATGTAGTGTCGATAAAATATTTTTAAAAAATCAATACAATAGTTTTAAATCTTTTTATTGCATTGCTTAGAAAGATTTAACAAAACTATAACATTGATATTGCTCGGAATTTTTCTTTTGATTATGATGAAATTCTAGTTTCTAGTTCAACCAGGTTAATTATAAAATAAATTGAAATTTATATACATTCTGCAGGTAAAAATGATTTTATTGGGATTTTAATTAAAACATGTTTTATTAATTTATCAATTAATAACTTAATTGAGGACGATAGCCTAGTTGGGAATGGAACGGTCTGCCGAGACAATGTCCGGAGGTTCAAAACCCAAGGCACACACCTCTGACTTTTCGAAGTTATGTGTGTATTGTTTATCAATTATCGTTCGCTTTAACGGTGAAGGAAAACATTGTGAGGAAACCTACATACCTGAGAGTTCTCGACAAGAATTTCGAGGGTATGTGAAGTCTGCCAACCCGCACTAGGCCAGCGTGGTGGACTAAGGCCTAACCCCTCTCAGTAGTAGAGGAGGCCCGTGCTCAGCAGTGGGCAGTATATAATATAGGGCTGGTATTATTATATTATTATTATTATATAACTTAATTAATACCCTTAAACCTTTAAATAACTTGAAAAAAATACGCAATCGTTTTTTACCTCCTCAGTAGAAGAGGTTTGTGCCCAGCTGTGTGACAGTGTTATACAGGTCTGTTATCAAATTATACATTATAATAAAGTTTATATGCTTGTTCCAGAATTTACTATGTAATGTGGAATCTCTTGCTGAATTTCTACCTCAGCCATTGGGAGAAGTACAACACTGGTGTTCTCTTTTTACCCTGGGGGTACGATTTTAGTATGTGGGTAAGTCAATTTCATACTATAACCAGCTTTTTCAAGTGCTCAGTAAATATTAAAAAGTTTTTAAAAAAATTCTGCTGCTGTTTTTTTTTTTTTTTTTATGGCATAGAATGTCGAGATGAGCATGCCGTTCGCCTGATGGTAAGCGATACGACCACCCATAAACAGTAGTAGCACCATACAGCACCTAATTAATATAATAATTTTATTTTGAATGACAAACAGCTTATATTTTACACACGGCTATATAATACAAATATAATTATAGTTAAGCCTAAAAGTATTCGCTAATGAATTGAACGTTTGAGTAAGTAGTAGACTGTCACTAACACCTTTGTAACATTTTGTCGTCGGCTTATGTTACATTATTTACTTGATCAATTACTAGCATTGCGCGCGGCTCCGCCCGCGTGGAAAAGTTTTTCCGGGATAAAAAGTAGCCTATAGCACTCAGGAGTAATGTAGCTTCCTATTAGTGAAAGAATTTTCAAAATCGGTTCAGTAGTTCCTGAGATTAGCGCGCTCAAACAAACAAACAAACAAACTCTTCAGCTTTATAATATTAGTATAGATAATTCTCGCTTGCTTTAACGGTAACGGAAAGCATTGAGGTAACCTACCTACCTGAGAATTCTTAAAAATTCTGAAGGTGTGCAAAGTCTGTTCCTGCGACCTTTATCAAGTCGTCTGTCCACCTTGCAGGTGGACGGCCGACGCTGCGCTTGCCAGTACTTTGTCTCCACAGGCCGCTTTTGACAGGTCCGTCTGGAAATCTTTAGGGGAGGCCTATGTTCAGCAGTGGACGTCATGTGGCTGATGATGATGATGATAAAAGTCTACTGACCCATCCTAAGCCAGTGTTTTTTTTTTTTATAGCATTGAATGTCGAGACGAGCGTGCCGTTGGCCTGATGGTAAGCGATACGACCACCCATAAACAGTAGCAACACCATCCAGCACCTTGACTTACAAAGTACAGTGTGGTGGACTAAGCCCTAAACCAACCAATAGTGGCGGGGGCCTGCAATGCATTATGACACAGGGTAGATATTCTATTACCCTGTTTTATAATTCTATATTTATTATTTGTCTACAGGCATCTACTCTATGTTTCATATGGACTGGAGTAAAAGGGACGATATTCTACAAGAAGTACTTATTCGACGGGTATACTTTAGCCAACGCGTTCGAGTGGGTCATATATGCCACGGGCGTGGCTACCAACCTGCCTGTCGCCCTTTATAATGTACACAAGTAAGTTAACCAGCCCTATACTGTATTCCTCCGCCTTGCGTCGATTCCCCAATGCTGGGGGTCGTGAGACATCAAGGAATTAATTTTTCGCGCACGATGTTGTGCCAACTATTCCGGCTTTCAGCGACATGTATAGCTGCAGCGGCGTTTATGTTTTTTTTTTTTTTTTGGGGTAGGCGGTCCTACAGTCAACACCGGGGGAATCCTGCGAATGGGATACTGGAGTCCCCCGGCTTGACGACTGACGGCCTGGGAGGCGAGTGGAGGAGGAATATGGAAGGGAAGGTGGGGGGAAGGGAGAAAGGTTCCCAAGATGGGCGGAAAGAGAGGGTGCCAGGAAATGTCCGCGGGCCCTTTTAGGCCTCAATGTGATTTACAACCAAGAGGTATACACACTGAACTGTGTGCCTCGGCGCGCGACTAATGTCCCCCCGCGCATGGGCGTGCATTGGGTGTGAAGACCCAGCGCACAAGAATTTCCTCGGGGGGCGCGGCTTTTATGTTGAGTGTGGTGCGGATTTGATCAGTCCAGCGCGTTGGGTTCCTTCCTCTCGGTCTCTTGCCATCCATTTTCCCGGTGATTAGACACATCGCACCTTTAGAACGAAAACGGCACAATTCAAATTAATCGAAAATTGAGTCATCGTCATAAAATGACTCAAAACTGTGGGCTTAGAATGTGACAAAAAAACACGTCACGTCTCCGTTTCGTCTTATTGGGATTGGTTGAGAGACTGACGTATTGGTCTCTCGATCAATCACAAACATCAAAATTAAACGACATCGTTTTACGAGTTGCGTCTTCGTGTCACATTCTAAGTCCACTGGTTTCTTTTTAAAAAATATAATAAAAAAGGGAACGATATAACAGTTTTGTCCTGTTCCTGCTTGAATATGGCTGTGTTTGAACTATTGTTGTATTGAGAATGTCGTTTTAAGTCATTTTATGATAATAACTAATTTTTCGATCATTTTCGTTCTAAAGGTGCGACATATACATAGAAGACATGCTACTTTTAGCATCGGCGATCTGCGATTTTGCGACTGTATCGATGCTGCGTCGCGTTTTTGTGACTCTGGGTTCCATCGCAGTATTAAAATCGTTTTAGAGATTTGGTCGCTGAATTTAGCTCCAAAAAAGCGGCCAAATTGCCGATGCTAAAATTAGCATATCTGCCGTGGACCAGGGGAAATTTGCTCTGGGAAAGTAGTTGAGAGCACAGGGAGAGCGCAGACGTGAGAGGTTTTTTTTTTTTTTTTTTCAAATATTTTGCAAGGGTCAAAATTATTATCACTACCCCATATTGGCGGAAGATAATCAGGTCAACATCCTAACCCAGTCTCTAGACTTGGACTTGGAACAGAAAACTTGGTAATTACGATTACTAAGCCCGTGTTGTTTCATCTATGGTTGAGTGAAGTTAACGGTCTTATTACACTGGACGAGCATCGCCTTCGCCTCGCTGTGAATTCGCCAGTGTGGTAAGAGTCCTAACTTTACCACTTTTTTTTCTTTTTATCGATGAGAAAAACGCGTTATTGCTACCACCACTGTGGCGTGAGTGGAATGGTTATGTTGGTTTCACCGATCTTACGGCCTTAACCAAAACCCGCGGTGGCCTTCGGCGCATACGAGACGGCCCCGGAGTGTCTTGTTGGGTACCACCGAACCTCTTAAGTAAGGGCTGAGAGGTCCTTGAATAAAATAACCCGACCTAAGGGCCGTATTAACAGATAGATAGAGAGAACAGTTGAGACGCTGTCAAGTTAAGGTCAGCATCTTAAGATACAATATGTGACGGATTCTGACAGATAAGTTTTGTTTCTATAACAGCGCTTACTCAGCCGAAGACAAGCTCTTAAATGACAGTTTAAGATTAGTTTATTAAATCGTTATAAAATGACTACTTGAGATCGTTCTCAAACTTAAGATTTATTGATTAGTTTAAAAATATTATGTTTTCATTTTGCACCTGATTCTGTTTATCTCTGCACTCTCCAAACGTTGACTAGGAGGAAATGCTCATGGCATTAAGTCTGCCTGTATACCATTTTGTTTACGAAGTGTAAAAATAAATAAATAAATAATACCGCCCTAAGTGTCTCAACATAACATACCATACCTCTCTCTCTCTCTCTCTCTCTCTCTCTCTCAACTCTGCTCTCAGTAACACTGAACCACATTTCAGATCATACAAACTGCGCACGGGCAAGATGCGATCGTTCGCAGAGGCGATACGGCCGTTGTGGTCGTTGCTCGTCGTTTTCATTATATGCACCGTGTGGGTTCACAAGTCGGAGCGGCTGCCGGGCTATGATCTGAGGGCACTGTTCCTCTTGATTGGAACGCTGTTTAGTAATGTCGCGGTGAGTGATTTGTGGGTACTTTTAGGTAATTGATAAAGATGTCCGCTTTTTCTATGGGTGCTGGGCTTCAAAATCTAACCAGGTTCAAGCAAAGCTTTATGGATATTAAAGGGGCATTTATAATTAACTTTTTTAAAAACTTTCATTTTAAGTGTAGTTTTTACCAAAATAAAATTACATAAATCTCAGAGGACTTCAAAATTATTGCAATGGCTTAGATTTTGGGAGTACTATCCAAATATTTAGAAACTGTCCTGGTTAGAATTAGTTTAGGCCCGTTTTCGGACATGTCCTTTAATGATAAGGAATGAGTGGGTCGAAAATGACCCTGGTTGATTATAGTTTGGTTTTTTATTCTGGCCAGAAATATACTGGCTTGTCTTGCTGGATATTATATACAGACCGAGTCTAGAATACGATTCTTGGAATGAAAGCACTATAGCAGGTTTTCTATGGCTTGTCAAACTGATAGACGCTGCAAGATTAAAAAATGAGACCCTCGTTGAAATGACTATGTATGATTGTCACCTCGTGTAATGGTATATATCTAGTCAGATACGAAATATCAGATAATATCCCCCTACTTGGGTCAAAAATGACCCCCAACACCACATAATAGCTGTTGATTAGATCAGATTGTCCCTAAAATCATCTATTCTTCCCATCCAGTGTCGTCTAATAGTGGCTCAGATGAGCAACCAACGCTGCGAGACTGTGAGCTGGCTGTCATGGCCGCTGGCTGGTGCTGCGCTCATGTCCCTCGCGTTACCCCACTACGAACCCACGGTGTTTTACGCGATCACCACACTGTGCGTGTTGGCGCACGTACATTATGGATCTTGTGTTGTAAGTATTGGTTTAGGGTTCAAAACCGAATTATAAATTACAAACAGTATATTTAATTATAGATGTTTAAATAATGTAGAGTTTACTTTATAAAATTGTGTGTCGCTTTGAAAATCTTTCCGGCGAATAGTATCGTGTGGAAAAAAGTCCAACGAAATCGTTCACATTGCAAAAAAAATCTACTTGAATTATTCAGCAGTTTCAGTACTTACTAAAAGCTGCTTATTAAATAAAATATAATTATCACAAGTTTAGGTGTTTTCTTATCACGGGTCATATACGGAACGCGTTCCTATTTTGACCCATTTATGAATATAAAATAAAATAAATGTTTTCCCCAGGTACGTCAAATGTGCGATCACTTCCGAATAAGCTGTTTCTACATAAAACAACGTGCCGATTGACTCTTAGATGACAATGCGTGCTAGATAACATAACATTTGCAGTTGTATAACAACATAACATGGTTGTTATATAACAATAACAACATCACAACGCCTTTACATATCCCCCGTTATAAACATAATATTTATAATATTTTCAAGTTTGTTATTTATTTTGAATGCTTGACACATTCAAACATTTAAAAAATAAAACAAACTTCAAATTTTTTAATATTTTAACCTATAACAGTATAATTAATATATATTTTTTTAACCCGTGATCACATTTATGAAAACCTTCCTCCATTTGTAAGAAAGATATTGTTTTAAACAATAAATATTATATATGAAAAATTTAACGGTGATGTTGTTCTAAATCAATGTTATGTTTTTATAAAGATTGTACACACAGGAAAGAAGAAAATATATTTTTTTTCTACACAGCTACCAGTAATAATCCAGTGAATTCAGTCAACAAGTTATTTATTAAAAAAAATACATGAAAAATAATACACTAATAAGGTGCTCCCACACATTATTTCTCCAATATGTTTTGTACCGCTTAATAACGAGTTATATTATGTGCATATAATTTAAATGTTTTTTCTGTTATAATTTTTATAAGAACTTATAAATCTTAATTACCTATATAAATAAATAAATAAACCGAGCTATTTTCTTAGTATAAATATCATACAAATCACCTAATTTTTAGTTTTGGTCTTGTGTACGTTTGTACCAAAACACGTTGAAACGTTATTTTTAAAGATATTACAAAAAAATATCTCTTTCAAGTCTCGGTTTATACATCTCCCAGTAAAGTATACATCGCCTCCTTTTTGTTAAGTGTACGTCTTTATTTCCAGGGTTCATAGCACGCATTGTCCTGGTTTATCTCATTATTTTGTATTTTATTTTTTAGGTTTTAATTTGTGACAGGTCAGCCCACTAGTGTTTTCTTATTGTATTTATTTTAACGGAGTCTAACGCCGCGATTTATGGTCATTAGAAAATAGTTTGATGCTCACTTATAAGAGAAATAAATATTACTTTAAAGAAAATGTTACTAATTTTATATGCCAGTGATTTTTTTAAGTTGTCTTTTTGTATTTTTTGAATAAATGTTTATGCCTTTTATTGCCGTTATTCCCCGCCGTACATGCATATTATTTAGTAGCTGGAACACATAACTGTACTTGGCCTTATTTATACACTTTTATTATTGCATTCACTGCCTCCCGAATGTGTGGGCTGACCTTTATTTACCGTGTATATTGCGTACCTTAAAAAGTATATTTAAATGTGTATTGTATAAATATCTCAGACCCATTCTATGCGGCAGACGTGATAGTACGTCATACTTACTCGCTTTGACGTCTTATCACGTCAGCTTATTTACGCATTTTCAGTCAAAGAACGATGCGTTTTTAGGCTTATCGGCTCACATCACGAGTGAAATATTTAATTCAAAGTTATTACCGCGTAGGTATGGTCTTTGCTTAATTTTTATTTGCAAATTGTGGAATGGGTAACAATGCATACCCTACAAAATACAGTGGTAACAAGATTTGTTTAAATATATTGAATGTCTTAACTTCATTCGTTTATTTCTGTCACTATACATAGATCAAATATTTTAATAAGACATAAAAATGGCCATTGCGGATTCCATTATGAATCGATTAAAGTGGCATTTAGTACTAACTCTGATAAATCAATGCCACATATTGTGGTTGATTATATAATATTATGTTAATGTTTTTCTAAGCTAGGAGGCTTACCTTAAGATTAACAGTATTAAAAAATGAGATTATAGTTTTAAAAAATCTTCAACCTTGGTTGTATTTCACACATTTTATTATCAAGGTTTTTAAACTATAAGCTATCGAAGAAATAAAAATAATATTTTAATACCTTGCCAAGGATTAAAACTTAGCTATAAATTATTATTAGAAATCTCTTATTATAAGTTACGCCTACCACGAATTTATTTGTGTGTTCATGTTATAATTATGTTTTATTTCTTTTTAAATAATAATATAACTATTAATAAAAATAGCTTATAAAATTTATTACGCCGCCAACGAACAAAATTATTTCGATAAATTGTAAACAAAATTAACTTTTAATCTTTATAATCGATGTTAGACCCCGATTATGAGATTAAAGCAATAAATCGAACAATTCACTCAAACTATTTATACTTAGATGCTTTGGTGAAACAAAACTTGTTTACATTTTATCAAAGATAGATTTGATTTGGCACGTACCCATTCCACAATTTGTGAATTTTCCTTAAAGTAAGTAGATGTTATAACCTAATTTGTGTTAAGATATTTCTCCATTCGTAAAGCATTTATGTTTCTATTCCAAAAAAACTTATTTAAGGTCTATAGACAAGATGCGTTGGGACGCAGCATCCTAAATACCTAAAAATAAATCAATTTGCATGCGGTTTACGATATCATCACGTAACTATCAAGACAATATATTTTGTAACACAAAAAAATAGTTTTTACGATTTCGCCGTCATATGACGTCCTGTGCAAAGATATCAATTTCGGGATATTTCCTATGCCAATTGTATAGTTTTAAAGGATGTTATCATACAACTTATATGGTTGCAGCTTCACAACGCATCCTGTTAGTTATATATAATTGCAATTCGATTAACGAACAACGCTTTATATCACGCTATACCCACCTATTGTAAAAAATATTGCAATACCTTGCAAGATTCCGCTTTTAGATTAAGTCCTTTTTTACCAATTGACATGTAAAATACTAAAGATATAAAAATATAAAACACGCGTGGAATTGTGATCAAAAATGTTTTATAGCTAAAAATCGATGACATTAAGCGTATATAATCAAGAATTTGATGAATCTTTTTGTCATAAAAATATAATCTATCCACGAGTTTGAGTTCAATCTCAACTTATTTCTGATCCATTTTGTTATTATTATTGCAGAAAATATAAATATCCATTTAATTTATATTATTATTAATTTTCTTCTTCTTCTTCAAGTGCCTCTTCAATGGTGAAGGTTGGCCGTCATTTTTATTAATACCATTTGAAATTAATTCTCGGCTATTCCTTGTTAAAATTCTACTAAGAAAACTGTGTTGATTGGTCAGATATACCAAAAAGTTATGAAACAGCGATTTATTGGCATCAAATTTGATTTTGATTATATAAATCTTAAGAGCTAATCCTATCTATGGAGTTAACGAAAAGATTTAAACATTTTGCATAGGCTACGTGATCAATTTAGAAAAAAATACAAGCATCCGTGGTGTAATTGTTCCTTTTAGGAGAGAATGTGTTATACAACAGGTCGATAGAATTGAATAATCGAATAGAGTATAAAAAAAAAAACTTTATCAAAATTGTATACTTTTGCAAAGCATTCTCTTGTTCCTTTATTAGTGTGTTTGCATACTCTAGCGATGACGTAGCCATAAATCTAGCCTTTTATTTGGATTTAGTCTACGAAAACTAATAGATAAGTACTAAATCATTACAAAAAAAGTGCCTCCCATATAGTAAAGTGTATTTTAATCATGTAATAGCTATTCGCGATTACGTTCGTAAGTTTGTACATGTTCTAAATTGATGTAGGGTTGTATGATCAAACGGTGAAATACGAGGAATCACATAGATATAAGAATCTACTATTCTTTATAATGTTTTAGGATCAATCAGTCTGTCAGACCCTTTTGTCACTATGGTGTTGAAAATCTTCAACATACTAACGTTTTGATATGTATAGTTTAAGTATTTATTTGTCAAGCTTAAAACTTATTGATCTATATATTGTTTTTTTTAAAATAATGTGATTAATTTTATCGAATGCAGGCGACGTGTTATCACGATTTGACGCCGTATGGCGTTAATGCTGCTCCATATCTTTGCGATTATTCCCATCTGTATGGGATAAAAAAAATACTACTTCAGGGATAGAACTATTCATATTTAACATTATAGTTGTATAAACTTCAATTGTGATCTGGTTTTGCATCGCTATAACATAATGAAACGAAAGATACAGGTAAAACAAGATTGACTATGGAATCCATTGCATGGCCTTTCGATATCTAGTTCTGCCCTATTTTCACATTAAAACTAAACGATTTACTAACAGCCGAATTTGATAAGCAATTTCCATACTTTGGTGCAAATCGATTTCGAAAATAAACCAATCAAAATGAGTAATATGTGAGCGTCGCGATCATAATTCTGTTTGGTCCATTTCCGTGATCCAGATATCGTGTAAGATCGTTTATTTAGGCCATAAAAAGCCACGAAAAAAGTGGATAATTGATGATTTAAAGGATGACTGAAACGCCTTAATTATATAAAGAACATCTGAATGGGTATTGCGTATTGCAAAGCTGGTCAAAATATTTCCACATAAGTTATTATGCTTGCGTGTCGAAAGATCTACATTGAGTAACGAAGTTCTTCCTAACATTGCCTTCGTATTGTATTTTGTAGCCTCGTCTGTATACACTGACATCGCTTCCCACTGTGTATTTCACGAATAAAATATTACACCAAGACTATGCATTTTTATTCACGTAACGTGTGGGTTTGCCTGACAATTTGAACGTGATAGTACGTCCCATACAGGTCGAATTGAAGCTGACGGCCGATGACAAAAACAAGTCAAATTATTGTTCAGAAGCAAATAGAAATCTTGTTCGTTAGGTCCATTGCACATTGCAGTGTGTAACGGTAAAATTAATGAGTGTTTTGACAGGACACCTTTCTTAGGCCTTGTTTACGAAGAGGTGGGGTGTCGCGCGTCGCGTATGGCGTGTTGTCTCGCGACGTGTCGGACGTTTTTCCGTTTACACAGCGGCGGAGCGTGCAGCGTCCCGCGTCATCGCACGCCTAAACATATGGCAATGTACGATGTTATGAAGAGTGATGATGCCCACCGCTGCGCCCGCGGCGTTTCTTCTGGTGTGTAGCGTAGCACGCGGCGGACACAGTGGCGGGACGCGCGGGTCTCACTAAAACTGAGAATTGCCGCTGCGTGCGCCGCCGCGTTATACGCCACGTGAGACGTGTCGTTGCCATCCACCGACTTCGCCGCAAATAACGCTGCGTTTTAAACAAACGCTTGTAAAATCGCAACTCCGTAAACTCTATACAACGCCATGTGTTTGAAATCAGTGCGGGCCGCGCCGCCCAGCGCAACGCACATCTACCCGCCTCTGCGTAAATGAGGCTTTAGCCTGTAGTCTGTACTATAAAGGTGCTCTCAGACAGCAGTTATATAAGGTTATAAAACATTGTGTAGCACGATAACATTTTATAACAGTGAGTAACATTTTGCTACAATATGTTAAGAATGTTATAAGCGCTCCCACACTGGTTCAAGTCGTTGTATAACATTTTGTTAAATGAAGTTGTATAACATCACTAACAATTTATAACTTTTGTTACAATTTGTTAAAAAAAAGTTACACAACAAATGTTACGCAACAGTCTATAACGTTATATAAGTGTGGGAGCACCTTAACATGTTAAAATAACTTTTATTTTAAGGTATTATTTATTTATTATGCAGGCCGCTTTTGACAGGTCTGTCTGTAACTCTTTAGAGGAGGCCTATGTTCAGTGGACGTCATGTGGCTGATGATGACGATTTATTTATTTTAGTACAGGCTTTGATAATTGTACTTCTAAAAGAATTGTACAGTCAGACACATAAGTAGCTGAGCGAATTCTAAACTTCAAATCGTCTATACACTTTTGTTACATTTTATTATTTTCTCTTCACAAAAGTAAAATATAAGGCGGTTACTTTACGTCACACAAAGAAAAAAATAGTTTAAACCTAGAGATTTGAATTTTTTTTTTTTCTGCTACTTGTGTGGCTGATAGAGTACAGCTCTATTATTAAAATAAAATGAAACCATTTTATTAACAACAAAATTTATTAAACATAATTAGTGTACCTAATTTGAAATGCACTTTTATTAAATGGAGACATGTAGATATAAATTACAGAACAATGTATGGTTCACAGATAACTGTTGGGACACTTTAAATGTATTTACAAAAATTAATAATTTTTGAAAGTAAATAGACAAATCAATAAAATGTTATTATTTTTATGAATATATCTAGGGCCGATTTCGCCTCTTGCTCATAAATGCTACTTTTCGAATAAATGTATAATCACACAAAAGTCACACTCCAATGTATGCTCGAAAGGAGATGTCCACTTTTTGGATGGGTACTGGGCTTCAAAATCTAACCAGGGTCAAACTTTATAGATATTAAAGGGGCAAAAATATGGATCCATAAAAAAAATTTTGATCCCCCCTTTTATAACTAACTTTTTAAAAACGTTCATATAAAGTTTTCGAGCAAAATAAAATTACATAAGTCTCAAAATCGGAGGACTTTGAAATTATATGATTTATTGCAAAGGCCTAGTTTTTGGTAGTACTATCCAAATATATATAAAGTATCTTGGTTAGAATTTTAAGCGCGTTTTTGGACATGTCCTTCACTTGAACTTAAAATTGCAGTGTTTGTGAAATCTTGCTAGCCAGAGCCGTCTTTACCTTAAGGGCAGATGGGGCGTGTACCTTTGGCCCCCACATATTAATAGCTCCTTTGATAGCTAATCCACTTAAAAGTGCTCTCAATCTCGGGAACTTTCGGGCCGTGTAAGACTGCCCTGCTTGCTAGCATAAGTTTTTGATTTAAGCCCCCAAGGAGGGAGTTAGAGATGGACATGCACCAACTCTTCACAAATATAAAACCTGGACAAGTTAAAGTTTACAATATATATCAAAAGTAAAATCACAGATATTGTCTGAATTATAAATTGTAAAATCTATAGCATATTTACAAATGAAAATGGAGACAAACATATCAATTGAAATAATACCTTTCTAATCTGTAAATTATTACAAATATAGAACATACAAATTCCTTTAAATACAATAGAGGTAACTGAAAAGTGGATAAATATTCATATATATTTCACTGTTCACTTTATATTTTAATTCCATATATCTAAATACAAATCCATCTTGAAATTTTGAAAAAAAACAAACATTTACAACACTTAACAAACCAAAAATCTGTGATAAAATCCGAACACTAGTTTTATTTTGTTGTCTAACATTCAGATACACATAAGAAATCATTATGCAGTCTATTTAGATTTTATGCTGAATCAATTGAAATAGATATTAGTACTATTTGTTCATATGTACTTTCCATCCCTAAATAAAATATACATAGTTTATTCTGTGTTCTAAATAGTCTTCTAACTTAAAGTAACATCTTTATAAAATTATCCTCTAACTGCCTTGACATAATCAGCTTTTATTTTTTCTCTCTCTTCAATATCAGGCAGATACGGCCGAATTCCTTTTGCTCTTCTGTCACTGTATACTTTACCCTGAAAATGTAATAGGGATTTCAGAAGTTCCATGCAATATTTTTGTAGCTTAAATCAGTTAGTTGCCAACTCACTGTAGGCCGGTGTTATGGATAAGACCTAAACCCTCTCTGTAGGAGTATGCCTTTGCCCATCAGTCGGCCAGTTTAAAATACAGAACTGGTAATATTATTATCAGTTCAGTTGTTTTGCTTAGTTATAATCTATACTAATTACTAATATTATAAAGCTGAAGAGTTTGTTTGTTTGTTTGGTTGAATGCGCCACTCTCAGAAACTACTGGACTGATTTTGAAAATTCTTTCACTAATAGGAAGTTACATTACTGCCGAGTGCTATAGGCTACTTTTATCCTGCACATTAAAATCTTTCGCACGTGGGCGGAGCCGCGAGTAAATACTAGTGTATAATAAATTTTAAGGACGTATGAAACAAGGAGTCCCCAGTTACCGTTTTTTTATTTTTTATACTTGTTGATAAAAGACAACACAAAATTCACTATAATTATAATCTAGATTGACTGGCACAGACATTTGCTAGAACTTATCGATTTGTTTCTTCATTTATTCCCTTTTATAGAACCCTTAGTTTAACCCTGGTTTGCTCAGTATAATTAATATATTAAGATAAAATATCATCTCAGAAAAAAATACATACCCAAAACTTCTTACAAGTGTTGTAATTATCGAAATACTCCTCACATTTAGCGTGATCAAATCCATTTTTATTTAGGCATTCATAAGACATGTCTTGTTCCTAAAAATTAAAATGTTACATAATTTAATTTATTTCGTTTTAAAAATACATAAAATATAATAATTCACTAAATAAAACCTTAAGGCAGGGATTGATACGGGCTGCGTCCTGATTTTTTAATTTTGTCATATTGAATTAATTGTTAAATTATTTATTTATTTTATAGAATTTTCTAAACAAAATTGATATTTAGGTTATGTTTAGCGATGGCCGTTACAAACCATAAACAGTTCGCATAACTATGTATCGATACAATACCGAAAATACGGTATTCAAGCTTGCAATAACTGTTTATCGCCCGAAACTATGTATTGACGAGTACCACGTAACAAGTTGGTTGCGTACCGATCTTGTACCTACGCTAAACGATAAGAACGATACCGACACCGAGTGAAATATTTATAATTTATATTAATTATCCACTCAAGACTCAAGCGTCTCGTACTGGTTACCGACACTTATGCGACATGAGTAAGACAGCACTATAAGCAAACGAGAACAAGCGAGAAGTAACATAAATACAAATTCAAAACTTTTCTAGCGATTTTACACCTATTGCTATTGCAATAAATGCATTTATTGGATAAATGTAATTAGGTCAAGGCCAATGTTCATGGGGCCCGTTTTTGCCAGAAAATTTAAAATAAAATATGAATGTTTAAGTTTACAATGTTTTAAATTTTTTAGTCTTGACCTAAAACTGGAATAATATATTAGTCAAATTTAAATATTATTATTGAATAAAAGGATGTTGCAGTTATTCAAGTAGCGAGTATTTCTAATACCGGCGTACCGACAATACATCGTAATACAGAAACCATGCGGAACTTTACCGATACATAGTTATTAAAATACATAGTTTCAAAACCCGTTATTGTTATCAATACCGATAAACAGTTTCGGTATTACAATAACTTGTAACGACCCATGACTAGTTATGTTGCTTTTTTGACAACTGACTTTTACTTTCAGGGGCCAGGGCTGTCAGAGCCATTGCCAAAATAATCATCACGGAGTGATAGAAACATAAAATACAATAATAAAATTATAAAATTAAATTACTTTTAAATTTTTGTTTGAAATTCAAGTTGTGTTATAAAAAAGTTTAATATTATGAGAAAATAATTTCATCAATCACACAGTTTTTTATGCTCTTGAAAATTAACAAGTAACAGCCCTGTTTACTTTTTTGAAGGGTCATGATCAACTGTCTTTGATCATACTGACAAATCAACAGGTGTATCAAGACATAATATAAATATAGCAATTTTGTCTGTAATACATATAATACATATAAGTACTACGAAATATTAAAAAATATAATCGTTATATTACGACCATGCCATAATATAGAATACATAAAAATGATACTATAATACTACACCTATATTTCATGTTTCGTATAACGAAGCGTATTGACAAAACAGTATGTTTTCTACTACACAGAAGAAGGACCAATGAACAATCGCTTACTACAAAAATTATGAAAGAATTCGTACACCATTGGTCGCTTACACGTCATGCTTTACTAATGCGGCAAAAATGTCGTATGTGAAAACGGATAAACTGAAATTGCGACGCGAAGTGCCTGAACACCGTCAGATAATTGGATAAAACTTTTTATATTTTACAATGTTTTAACTAATTAAGTGCCTAAATGTTTTGAGTGTAGTTTTTTAGTATATTAGTGCTTTAATAAATGTTATCGAGATGTCCAAAAACAAGATAGCGGCCAGAATTGACAGCCAAAGTGTGGAAGTAAAAACCAAGGTGGATAAAAAAAATCTAATTTCATCGCCGTAGTTTTGGAGACACGCGAATTTTAAATGCTCGTTTGTGGTCTAGTTATGTTATAAATGTTATACTAATATGCTACATGCAATTTGCAGGATGTGGGGTAATTGCGTTGTGTAAGAATATGAAACTGATATGTAGGAATGTCGATTTGTGTTTATGAAACAATATCTTTATTTTCGATAGTGGAGATCTTAGGCATTGTTCACGAACGTACTGTAGTTATTTATGGCTAATTAGTGTGTTATCTAGACATTTTTGGGAAGGAGAAAACGATATTTAATAAGTTTCAGAGTTTTTGTTCATACTTTTGCATTTATTGTTACAATGTTAATTTATTCATAGTTATTCCTAAAGATATTATCAACGTGTTATATACACATAATCTTCATTTTACCATTCTTATTATCAATCCTTTGTATGCAGTAAGGTTTACATTCAAAATCAAAATTATTTCCTAATAAAGGTGGTAACAATTGAATGATGTAAAGATTCATCTTTATTGAATATCTATATTTGTTAGTAATGAAATTGTCTGTATTCAAGTTTATAATATTAGTAAGATTTGAAACCTTCAGTCTACCTTATAAAGGTAAGACAATAATTTTTTTAGTGTACTTTGCTATATAAATTTTAACACAGAACGAATGAACGAACCCTGGCAAAAATCATCAATATTTTGAATATGAATTACTTCCTTATTTCTTAAGTAATGTTACTGCAGTTTTTGCAGAAAATCTTCTTTTTCAAACTATTTACCATTAGATATATATTGATGTACAAAAACAAGCATAGGATGGTCCCCTATTTATACCTATAACATTTAAATAATAATAAATAATAATTAATAAATTTATTTCCGAACAAATGTAAATACAAGTTTATAATCGGTAAATTTGTTTTATATGATTTGTTGTACATCATCATAAGTATATTAACCCTGTCTCTGAAACTAGGACAAGCCTGTATCTTAAGGGACAGTGTTCAGCTCAAGACTTGTCATTATTTAGTATGCAACATCAATTAGTGAATGGTGTCAAAAGTACAAGTAAAATTGAGTAATTTCTATTTTATAAACATGCTTGAACTATAGCTATATTGCATAGCAAGATTACCTTGAATTGGCATAATATTATGTGCTTGATTATGTATGTAAAAATGGACTATGCAAATGTTGGGGTATCAAATAGTTCAAACAATATACAGGGCCATTTTGTCATTGTGTTAATAAATGAAACCACACACTTATCTCGTTGAATATAACACTTTCCATTAAGTTCTTTTAACTATAGATGTAAAATAAAAAAGTGTAAGTATCGAACAAAATAAATATCAATAAAAAGTAACTTTAAGTTTACACATCCTAATGCCACTACTACTGCTCTAAGAGAGTTTGTGAAGCATCAACATTACACTTTCAGTCAGAAACGCACACACCATATTCGCATTAAGCTACAAAATGATCAATAAATTGGAAAACTACAACCAGTATTTTTGGTGAAAATATTCGTTACTCATGGATGATTTTTGGCACACTGTTAGCAGAGGTACAGACAAGTATGTGGTGTAATTTACTAATAATGCAATATAAAAATGACCCTGTATATGGGTGCTGCTTGTATAATCTTTCCTTTCTGCCAAAGTATAAGAGCAAATGCTCAACACACATTTATAAAAAATGTTGTAGTGTGCGTAAAACACAAATGTTTAGGATTTCTTTCTTTTCTTTCTTTCTTTCTGTATGGTCTAAGGGAGGTTAGGTACTGTGAGGTCCTGAGTCTGGTACTAAGCTTGGAAACCATTTAGATTTTCTGAAATAATTAACCCAGAGTCTTAAAGGTGTTGATGTCAGGGGTAATTTTAAAAAGTAAGCCAAACAATGTGCTTCAAAACAAAAATGTTTGAGACAATTTTATTTTGGAATAGTATATAGAAGAGAGAAATAAGATGCAACATTTTTGCCATTTTTGTCAACCTTGTAGCCAATGTAACTACAGGACATAATGAGACTTTTTTTTTTATGACATTGAATGATGAGACGAGCATGCCGTTTGTCTGATGGTAAGCGATACAACCGCCCATAAACAGTAGCAACACCATCCAGCACCTTGAGTTACAAAGTATTGTGTGGCATTCCACTGCACTCGTCATCCTGAGACATAATGTTAAGTCTCATTATGTCCAGTAGTTACACTGGCTACAATGTCCTTTAAACGGAAACACAACAGTGCATGCTCACTGCTGCTTGGCTGCTTGGCGGTAGAAATAGACATTGCGGTGGTACCCACCCAGATGGACTCTTATATATGAGAGACCTACCACCAGTATAGTACTAAAAAACAGTTATCTGATGGTTGTATGGTATAGTTTCATTCATTCATTCATTCATTCCATTCCTAGGTAGCCCATTTATGCCCTATTATGCTCAACAGCAGTGTTCAAGCGCCATCCTCTTTCAGTTTAAACATCATACCTTACAAGTTATAACACAGGGTGACATAAGTATTGTATGTAATCATGCACTACTTAGTAATTATAAGTTGGCATGGCAAGTTATTGGATACCGAGTGACTGGCTCATCATTGCATAAAACGTAACTAATTTTTAAATATTACATCTCATGGTCACAAGAGTAATAATGTATTGCTTACTAGTTGCCCATTTTAAGTTAGTGTTATTATTTTGACAGTCATGACGTACAAAGGCAAGCAACTTGCCCATCTCATATACTTAATATTATTAAGTATAGATGAGAAAGAGCTGAAGCTCAAAGCTGAAGAGTTTGTTTGTTTGTTTGTTTGTTTGAACGCACTAATCTCAGGAACTACTGGATTTTGAACATTCTTTCACTAATAGGAAGCTACATTACTCCTGAGTGCTATGGGCTACTTTTTATCCCGGAAAACTTTTCCGCGCGGTCGGAGCCGCGCGTAAATGCTAGTACTGTATAAAAATATATCTTCTATCTTGTGTCATCTATATATAAAAAATACATCTAACTTCTGCCTTTCCACAGTTTGATGCAGAATTTCGTCGTTTCTCGTTAAGTCGAAGCGAGAAGCTCAAATACGAAGACTTCAAGGCTCTGATAGAGAAACTCCATCGACTACACGACGTTGCCTTCCTGATCTCGTACACGGATCCTCGGGATGGCGACCTGCTGCCGATCAACAATGACGATAACTTGGCACGGGCGCTGCTCACCGCTCGACCGCTGTTGCGAGTCATTATACAGAGAAAAGGTATGTGCATTTGAATCTATACTAATATTAATAAATTATATAATAAAACCTTCAATGAAAAATATACATTTGAATAACGAAATTCCCATCCAAAACGGATCAGTAGTTTTTGAGAAAATCTCGGCGATACAAACTTACATACATACATTTTGAAGTTGGTTAAAAAGATGTAGATTGTGACTTAGTTTGGACAGAGCAAGTAATCTCTGGAACTACTGAACTAATTTCAATGAAATTTAGTATGGAGATAGTTGGAGATCCTGGGAAGGACATAAGCTTTTTATCCCAGAATAATATAAATATGTAATAAGTTTGGATTAGGAAGCTCTGGCGATATATTGCGCAAGAACTTCCAGTCGCGTTCACACTACCGGCAATATTTCAAAAGTTCTGTACACTTGCGACTTGCCGCAAGTCCTGCCATTATTTACACGGTAAAAATTGCTTGTGCAAATAGAATTGTTCAAGTTTAATTGATAATCAAAACATATTTGCATAGAACTCCTAGAAACTAGCCTTTTGCAATAAATCGTTTAATTTTAAAGACCTCCGATTTTGAGATTTATGTAATTTTATTTTGCTTAAAAACTACACTTAATCTGAACGTTTTTTTAACCGACTTCAAAAAAACGAGGAGGCTCTCAATCCGAAGTGTATGTTTTTTTTAAGAATGACAATATCCTTAAGTTTATCGCTAGAATATGTCATTCTCATTCATAACGTTAGCGTTAACGATTGTAGGTAGGCGTCTTGGCTACGGACCCAAATATAAGGGTCGCAACTCAGTTTCACTCTGAAATTATGTCATACTAGCTTTTGACCGCGGCTTCGCCCGCACGAAAGAGTTTTTCCTGAACAAAGGTCCCGCTATACATTTTCCCGGGATAAAAAGTAGCCTATGACCCTCCCACGCTAAATGACGGATTTTGACAGTTTATGAAACAGCGCCGACATAGCTGAGAACAATTTACTCATACGCATACTCAAGCTTTTTATCCTCGAAGGGGTAGAATTAGAGGGGGGATTTTTTTTATGATATAGGGGGCAAACGAGCATACGGTTCACCTGATGGTAAGTGATCACCGCCGCCCATGAACATCTGCAATACCAGGGGGCACAGAGATGCGTTGCCGGCCTTTTAGGTGGGAATACGCTCTTTTTTAATTTTGGATTATTTAATAGTTCAATACATTACATGTGCACTTGAGATCCTACTCAAAGTTGAGATTGATTTATTAATACTGCCCTAAGTTATTTTGCCGAGAAGAGAAAAATGTATCCATATTTCACTAAGGCACAAACGTCACCACTGTCATAGAGTTATCAAACGCCCTACAATTAACCGCACCTCATTTCAACTCTCGAAACACCAATATATACCCTAACCCTTTGTAATTAGAGCTTCACTAGTAAATAAAAAAAGTAATGACACCTCGAGACATTGCGGTTAATAATGAACCTTAATACCCAGTAATAAGAACTATACAACTGTTTATAAAAATAATGACACCTCGCCCCATTCAATGCTAATTAATTTCCGTCCAACGTATGGAATTGAATCGCCATTGTGACGGCACACGACATTTTATTGTTTGTTTATCATGATTTGTTTTTTGTTCTGAGTTCGATCCCTAGGTCGGGGAAAGTGAGGCTCTTTCTGTTTTGTAGCACCCCGGAGTCTGGAATTATACCCCGGAAATGGCAATAAGGTCTCCTGCTGTAACTCGGACCTAATACAACGTGCGGAATGTAGATATGATACACGTAGTACTTGTTTTTTATGACGTAGTAGCTTTTGCTCGGTGCGTTGCCCGCGTGACCGAGTTTTTCCGGGATAAAAAGTAGCTTATGTCTATCCCAGGATATCAAACTATCTTCATATAAAATTTCATCGAAATCAGTTCAGTAGTTTTTGATTTTATTCATTACAAACATACTTACATACAAATCTTTCCTCTTCATAATATTAGTATAGATTTACAATCTTTTTAAAATATAAATGAGGCGATAGCCTAATTGGGAGTGGAACGGACGGCCGAGTCGAGGTTCGCAAAAGTTCGAAAAAGTGTATTTATCGATTATCGATACCCTCTCAGTAGTAGAGGAGGCCCGTGCTCAACAGTGGGCCGTATATAATACAGGGCTAATTGCTATAGCTTTTATGGTAAAGGAACAAACCGTATGGAAACCAGCATAGTGCATAGCTAAAACAATAAGTAATTATAGTTTAATATTAGTAAGTAACAATACTGCCTCGGTGGCGTAGTTATATTACGGTACGACTGCAAGGCTGAGGTCTCGGGTTCAATCCCCGGGTCGGGCAAAGTGATATTGGATTTTTCTATTCAGTATCAGCCCGGAGTCTGGAATTTGTGCCCGATATGGCGATAGGCTCGCCCCCTATCACATCATGGGACGGAATACGCTTGGCGAAAAGTGGGTGCACTAGTTGCGCCTCTGCCTACCCCTTCGGGGATAAAAGGCGTGAGCATGCGTTAAAACAATAAGTAAGAAATCCTAAGGTTGTGTATTGTGAAGCGTGCCAACCCGCACTAGGCCAGCTTGGCCACTTTGGTACTCAAACCATGTCCTAAATAATAAAAAGACATACATCCCTTATCCCAAGGCACTTCAAGTACTCGAAGCCACGATCAACACCTTGTAGTAGGCCGTGCTTAGACTCGCAAGTTCTAGCAGGAATATATTGCGAAAGTTTTTTCAAATGCGTTTACAGTATCGGCAATATTTATGTATAGACATATGAGACTTGCCGCAAGCCTGTTAACACGGTAAAGATAGCTTGCGGAAGATAACTTATGCAATATTTCTCGCTAATCTAAACCCCATTTTATAATTTTATTTGATTCTCTACATGCCCAAACGTCGGTCAGTCATTGTCCATACACGGCGGTGAAAGCGTGACGCTCTGGCGCATGTTTGACGCTGTCACGCTCGACTCGTGGTCACATCACGGCTAGTACGACTAGACTTTGAGTAAATCCACATATATTTGACATGTAATATCATTTGTATACATTTTAAAGCTGTATACATTCTATTGTAGCGGCGATAGCCTAGTTGGGAGTGGAACGGACTGCCAAGACGAATGTCCGCAGGTTCAAAACCCAAGGGCACACACCTCTGACTTTTCTAAAAAGTTATGTGTGTATTCTTTGTGAATTATCGCTCGCTTTAACGGTGAAGGATAACATCGTGAGGAAACCTGCATACCTGAGAAGTTCTCTATAGGAACTTCGAAGTTATGTGAAGTCTGCCAACCCGCACTAGGCCAGCGTGGTGGACTAAGGCCTAAACCCTCTCCGTAGTAGAGGAGGCCCGTGCTCAGCAGTGGGCAGTATATAATACAGGGCTGGTATGGATACATTCTATTGGAGCAATGGATATATGAGTTATTTTGGCCCTAGCTGCCCGCGTCGAAAATTTCTTGGCAAACTTATTTTGATTATAAGTCCTTTTTATGTGTTGGCAGACTATCCCCTCCCCTCCCCTTTCGTATGACCGTGGCACCCTCCCACACTAGGACCAGGCGTCTCGAACGACCAATGTATTCATTTCTGAGCTCGTTCATTGTCTGCGCCTTGCGCCTGCGCATAGTTGTCACTTAGTCTATACATATATACATATACATATACACTCACGCCTTTAATCCCCGAAGGGGTAGGCAGAGGCGCAACTAATGCACCTACTTTTCGCTTACTTACTTAGTCTATAGTCATACAAACATACCATCAAGCTTTATTGCCTTTATAAAAGTAGGAACAGATGTTATAGCCACATCAATAAATTCAATAGGGATGAGCCTATTGTCATACCAGACGTAGTTTCAGACTGTGGGTAGATACTGAGCAGAAAAACACAATCCCCTCATCCGAACCGGGACTCGAACCCGTGAACTAAACACGCTATTTGTACCACAATACAACTACGCAACGGTGACAGAATATACACTGTTAGCATTGCGCGCGGCTCCGTCCGCGTGGAAAAGTTTTTCCGGGATAAAAAGTAGCCTATAGCACCCAGGAGTAATGTAGCTTCCTATTAGTGAAAGGATTTTCAAAATCGGTCCAGTAGTTCCTGAGATTAGCGCGTTCAAAGAAACAAAGTCTTCAGCTTTATAATATTACTAGCATTGCGCGCGGCTCCGCCCGCGTGGAAAAGTTTTTCCGGGATAAAAAGTAGCCTATAGCACTCAGAAGTAATGTAGCTTCCATTTAGAGAAAGAATTTTCAAAATCGGTCCAGTAGTTCCTGAGATTAGCGCGTTCAAACAAACAAACAAACAAACAAACTCTTCAGCTTTATATATTAGTATAGATTATAGATAGTGCACACTGGTCTGCTATTGTAAACCGGCCCGGTTATTGTCGACAATATTTCCTAAGAAATGACGTCACCGGTTTGATGTCTGTCCACGTCACATGGGCATCCCATTGAAAACCAGCCCCCTTATTCTCTATGACACACGTTATTTTGTCCGCTCGTAACAAGCGCGTAACGTAACTCATTGCGTTTATCACTATGTAAATTGGCATACAGAATACCATTTCACGCTAATTACACGAAGTTAACGTGACGCGGCCGCGTTACGAGTTAACATAGTCATAGATAATAAGGGGGCAGCGCTGCGGTACTACATTGGTGGTACCGTGGCATTTAGCTGAATGGGAGGCCCATTGTTGGTACAATAATGGCTTTTTATTTTTCTACTTTATACTATAAGATGTGTTTGTGTTTTCCGTGTGCAATATTGTACCAATAATAAACTTCTTTCTTTCTTTGCGTCAGGGACAATAAGTCATTGGTGCATTATAAACACTGTTATTTATTAGTTCATTTCTTATTGCGGTTTTCGTTAGTGAAAATCGGCTTGTGGTTTTACACAAAACTGTTTTATTTATTGGTTATACCGAAAAATGGTTTTAACCATATAGTTTTCTACGTGTTTTATAGTACGGTGTTTATTTTTTTATTTTATTGCATTGAATGACGAGACGAGCATGCCGTTCGCCTTATGGTAAGCGATTGGACCACACATAAACAGTAGCAACACCATCCAGCACCTTGAGTTACAAAGTACTGTGTGGCATCCAACTGCGCTCGTCATCCTGAGACATAAGATGTTAAGTCTCATTATGTCCAGTAGTTACACTGGCTACAATGTCCTTCAAATCGAAACACAACAGTGCATACACACTGCTGCTTGGCGGTAGAAATAGACATTGTGGTGGTACCCACCCAGGCGGACTCTTACATATGAGAGACCTACCACCAGTGTAGTCTCAGGATGACTACACTAGTATGTTTACTGCCTATTTTGTATGACGTTAGTGGCGGCCGATCAAGTAAACCGACTCTATTCCCCGGGCGAGAGCAAAAAAGAAAGTCCTCAATTTTAAGCATACTTAGAAAAAATTGCGGCGCCCGACTTTCCTTTTTTCATTTGCCGCTCGGGGCCATGCTTCCCATCTTACTACGCCACTAATTATGCGTAACTAGACTCTATACTCAGATTTATTTAAAATTATATTTTGCCGGGATAAAAAGTAGCCTAAGTTACTCCCTATTACATCAGCTACCTGCCAATAAAAGTCCCGTCAAAATCGGTCCAGCCATTTCAGAGATTAGCCGGAACAAACAGACAGACAGACAGACAAAAATTGAAAAAAAAACATTATTTTGGTGTATGTACCGTATTCATATACATGTAGTAAATAACGGTTATTTCAATATTACAAACAGACACTCCAATTTTATTTATATGTATAGATAAATAGCTTATTGAATGCACTTGCTGAGCGCAATTCATGACCGTGACATGGGCCGCGTATGGAACACAAAGATATGTCGGTTAGTGTCTTAGGTTATAAGCGGTGGGAGTTTTATAACGCTATGGTATTTTAGACCTTATATACATAATACGTAGAGCTGATGGTTAGGCCCAATATACGTATGCCCTGTGGTCCGGGGGCATCTAGAGAATTCCGCCACGGCATCCTCTGCCTGCCGTAAAAGGCGACTAAATGGGGCTTGGAGAAAGTCGCGGGGCGAGCAGTGGGGGGCTGCTGACTCCAATTTAAGTGACTTCGAGGTGGACGACAATTCGGGTAGTCGGTCTCCCGCTGTCGTGGACGCCATAGGCGTCCTTTTGAGTTCGGGGGCATCTTAACCCCCTCATTTAGAGAGGGGCCGCAATGAAGCATTACGCAGGGGCGGTCCCTTGCAGCTATCTTAGTGCAACAAGATACCCCGGGGCCATCCCGTATGCACCGAAGTAGGCCACCGCGGGTTTTTTTTTATCGATGGCTCGACAAAGTGGATTCACTGCACCTGATGGTAAATGAAGTGAAGCCCAAAATAATGTCGACCGGCAAGAGATAAACATCCCTGGTCGGTCGGCACAGTTATGCCGGCCTGCATAATTGCTTCTTCACGCTCCGCTTGAAGGACCCTAGGTTGTAGGAAGGAGGGAGCACGTACGCGGGCAAACTGTTCCACAGCTTAATGGTGCGGCAGAAATATGAATTACCAAACCTTTTGGTTCGTGCCGGGATGGAAGAGACCACTAAGCTGTGGTTCCGCAAGCCAGTACGCGTGGTCCTGTTTAGGAAAGGAGAGGAGGGGATAAGGTTAAACAATTCTTCTCACCATGATACAGACGGTAGAACACACTGAGTGAGGCGATGTCGCGGCGCAGCTGCAGTGGTTCCAAACTTTTTGTTACGTCTGCATCATTTACAATTTTGGTTGGTATGCCGGCGTAAGGTGTACATAGGGTTAGGAACTCTGTCCAATGCTCGCTCAGATGATGCTATACTCCCGAGTGTCGACATTAGGCAGTAAGACCGGTGAAACCAACATAACCGTTCCACTGAACCCCCGGTGGTGGTAGCGATAACGCGTTTTTTCCCCGCAAAAAAGGCCCAATATACGTATAGAAAATTTATCAAACAAGCTACCTTTAAATGGGCTAGGGTAATTTTTTTTTAACTGAATGGCAAACTTAAACCGCTCGCGACCCCACTGCCCATAAAAAATAACCTAATCCGAACTTTGACTTACCAAGCAGTGGTGAGCCAGCACTGCACTATTCTCGCTGAGACGTTAGACGTTTAGTATATTGATTCTGCTTATTGGACATTGGCCTAGTAATTACACTGGCTACTGTACTACTATGAGTCTCAAACCCGCTTCGCTTGTCGCTACCGCTCATGCCTTGTGTGTGTCACGGACCAATGATCATGGCTGATGCATCGCGGGTTTGTGTGGTCTAACTAGGGAATTTGGTTAATTTTTGGTTGGTTAATATGAAAAAAAAATATTACAATTAAAGACCTACGCTGAGTTTCTTGGTGCTTCTTCTCAGGTCAGTGGGCTTTTCGGAAGCACTGGTAGAATCTTTAGATGATAAAAAATTGTAAAAATGACGTGCAAAAGTGCCCTTAGGGGCCTAATTACTTAATAAATGATTTGAATTTACCGCTATCAATTTAAAATACAATAAACGCTATCGGTCGTGCCTTACGCGTGTAGCGATCATGCATCAATGATCATCGCTGCTGCATTACGCCTGTGTCGAGGCGTTCACCTGTTTTGCCATACAATTATAATCATGGCCGCAATGATTCAGTTCCTATAGGCTCCACGGTCTAGTGGCGACTGCGTATAAGCTGTGGATCCAATCATTATTGCTAGTGCTATTTAGCTAGGGAAAGGCTGGTAGGTTAGCTAGGCTAGGGCCTGTAGTGTCCTCACCGGTGAGGATCGCGACGCGTTCCTCCCATTATTTTAATAAAATGATCTCTTTTTTATATCCCCTTTCCTGCCAGCCCGAGCTGGCTTTTTTGTTTTTGTTTATTTCTCATCATAAATTTACTCCCAATAAATATGTCGGTAGTTATATAAGTGACCATTGGTATTAATAATAATTAATAATATAATCAATTTAATGTATCTTGACTTATCATAAGTGAAACTATGTTCGCCTACGTGATGAATAAAGTTTTTTTATTTTTATTATTATTCTTATTTAATTGTGTCGGAAAAACAAACACAGTTTGCGACTCAGAACAATATTGCTTGTTATTGTTCTGAGTTTTGTGATTACTTTTATTTGACAGATGCCCCACCAAATTTCAAAGCTCTAATATAACTCATTTATTATTGCGTGGATTTTGAAAATTCCATTTTTGCGTTACATTTGTAGTGTGATACATACATTTTTGATAAATATATTTAAAACAAAGTAGTAACTATCTCATTGTCTCCTGGAACTATCTGGTAGCAACAAAATATGTAAATGTGTGTCGTGCCCAAACCCGCCTTTCCGTTGACGCGAATAGCCTTAAACATGCATGCAGGCGGCTATTTCCGTGCAAGATCTTTCCTTCCCCAAATTTCTTTTCTCATACGGCATCAGTTGATAAGCTGGGGTCATCAGTATTCCATTATAAGTGACCCTAGATGATGCTGCAACACGACGGTGCCACTAAAAGAACCAATGAGGCAATAATGAATTAATAAATGCTGTATAATAATTATCCCTTGGTGAAAAATGGGTGCACTAGTTATGTCTCTACTTGCCCCAATGAAAGGCGAGAAGTGTTATGCTGTTCATCATCATGTAATGACTAATTCAAGCCTCATTGGCATGACTAATACCCACCTGGCGTATGCTCTTAGGGCCAACCGCCATGTTTGGCAACTTGAATAAGTTCTAATGACGTTGGTATCGTGAGAAAACTAATGATTACTAATGCTTCTACATACATAGTGATGTGATGAATATTCGCATTCGTGTAATCGAATCTTGTTGTATTTCACCATAATATTTCAAATATGAATATCTGCTTTATTCTTCAACCAATTTTCGATCCTGATTTCACAGAATAATTTCTTTTTGTATTATATTCAGTTACAACATATAAAATATTGTACGCAATCAACCATAGGAAACTACCCTATCAACATACACTTTGAGTTACTAAGTACTGCATATACCGAGATATCAGATATTAATTCTCATATTAATCTCCTCTCTAAATATGTCCGTTTATCTTTACAGGCGACAGTCTGGAGGAGCTCAATGGGTACGGAACGATGCGCCCGCGCAACATCATCTCGTCGATACTCAGCGGGACGCCCGCCAAGAACAAGGGGCTCGCGATATCGAACCCGCACGACTTTAGAATGGTAAGTTTTATAGTTTTTATTTAAATTACGAATTAGAGGTTAAAATTATGCGTATTTCTTTTAAAAGAAGAATCTTACATACTTTTTTTTTTATTGCATTGAATGACGAGACGAGTTTGCCATTCGTCTGATGGTAAGCGATACGAACACCCATAAACAGTAGCAGCACCATCCAGCACCTTGAGTTACAAAGTACTGTGTGGCATTACACTCATAATATAATGGTCATTTTCCAAGGTTTAAACAAGCTAATTAATTTTATTCTTTATTTTCTGGTCCAATCCGGTTTAATAACCAGAATAACTAAAGCAGTTTTTATGTGGTAGTCTTTGACTGCTAGAGAGATGTTAAAGTGTTGTCATTTGATAATAGGATTGACTAATATATAAATTATTTCAGGTATCAGCAATAATAGACGTAGACATAGTACCGGAAACGTGCAGAAGGGTCAAATTATTGAAACACGGGTCAGATCGACCGCTAGGATTCTTCATCAGGTAATATTTATTAACCAACTTAATGTCACATTCTTGGTCTAATTCCGACATATATTGGCTGTAAAGAAGTCTTGTTTTTTTGTCTGGATCCCGAAGGCGTTGCCTTCAGCCAGGCAACGTGTAAACCTTGAATCATGCTTTAAAAACAATTTTGACCAGACCCCTAACAATTGGCATAATGGCAGTTAGAAAATTTTACACTGGCTCCAATTCAGACGGATTTTTAACCAACTTCAAAAAAGAAGCTCCTGTATTCGACTCAGTTTCATTTTTTTTTACAAATTACAAATTAAACCCTTCATTACCGTGATCCCCACACTAAGCTATGCTTGTATCGTGGTGGTGTCTTTATTTTTGTTTGACTGGATAGCGTCTTAATAAATGTATTTCCCCACAGAGATGGCACGTCAGTCCGCGTGACGCCCAACGGCGTGGAGCGATCCCCGGGCATATTCATATCGCGCCTGGTGCCGGGCGGCCTGGCCGAGTCCACCGGCCTGCTGGCCGTCAACGACGAGGTGCTGGAGGTCAACGGCATCGACGTCTCCAACAAGACGCTAGACCAGGTCAGTTGGTGGAACTTTACCTAGACAAAATTTTTATACTGGTACGCATACGCATGCTCACGCCTTTTATCCCCGGAGGGGTAGGCAGAGGCGCAACTAGTGCACCCACTTTTCGCCAAGCGTATTCCGTCCCATGATGTGATAGGGGGCGAGCCTATCGCCATATCGGGCACAAATTCCAGACTCCGGGCTGATACTGAATAGAAAAATCCAATATCACTTTGCCCGACTTGGGGATCGAACCCGAGACCTCAGCCTTGCAGTCGTACCGTAATACAACTACGCCACCGAGGCAGTCCACAGTTTATACTGGTACGACAATGTTAATCCACTGTACTTCATAAGTTATGTTTAAATGCAATATATAATAACGAGAAATGAATATCCTTGCCAGTCGACACAAATGTGCCGTCCTTTACAAAATCTATACTAATATTATAAAGCTGAAGAGTTTGTTTGTTTGAACGCGCTAATCTCAGGAACTACTGGACCGATTTTGAAAATTCTTTCACTAATAGGAAGCTACATTACTCCTGAGTGCTATAGGCTACTTTTTTACCCGGAAAAATTTTCCACGCGGGCGGAGCCGCGCGCAAAAGCTATCATATGTACGCAGGCTGATTCCCGAAATAGACATACTTGAGCCGTCCACGTTAAACATATAGGTTGCTTTCTATCCCGGAAAAATACTAAGTGGGGCAGACTACCCTCGGTTAGGCCTTACATGAGGCCACACAATCTAAAATAATATTTCGAATTATGCCTATAATATCTGAAAAATGTTCCACAGGTAACAGATATGATGGTGGCGAACTCTTCGAACCTGATCATCACGGTGCGGCCCGCCAACCAGCGCGCCGGCCCGCCTCCCCCACCAGAGACGGTGTCCCGCACCTCGCAGCCCTCCAGCGAACCTGATGAGGACCGGTAAGGGCCAATGTCGCTGAATGAATTTTCAATCTAGTCCTGTCTAGACAGGCTCCTTTTTATCCCGGGATTTACACTCCAGGAATTTATTTTACGTGAGCAAAGCCGAAATAAATGACTAGCAAGTATTTAATTTATATAAAGGGAAATTTCCCGTTGAGGCTTTTAATTTTTTTTATTGCATTGAATGACGAGACGAGCATGCCGTTCGCCTGATGGTAAGCGATACGACCACCCATAAACAGTAGCAACACCATCCAGCACCTTGACTTACAAGGTACTGAGTGGCATTCCACTGCGCTCGTCATCCTGAGACATAAGATGTTAAGTCTCATTATGTCCAGTAGTTATACTGGCTACAATGTCCTTCAAACCGAAACACAACAGTGCATGCACACTATTGCTTGGCGGTAGAAATAGACATTGCGGTGGTACCCACCCAGACGGCCTCTTACATAATGAGAGACCTACCACCAGTAACATTTTAATGTCGAAGCTTTTGTTAATTGGACATAAATGTGATGAAGTTTCGAACCTTAAAGCTAGTATGAGACATATTTTTCCATTCCAGATTTGATCAAGACGAACAAGACGAGATAGTGGACCTTACAGCGGTCACGTTAGAGGAGCAGACGGAACCACTAGCATTCCCAGTCCCATCCAAGGACGACGGGCAAGTGCTGCACCTCTAGTACATCCTGCAGCGGTACCGCCGCGCCACGCAACGGCCCGTATGACGTTACTATAGTAGACCAATAATCCCATTATAGGAATTAACGAGATCAGGAATCAAGAGTCCCAAGGAGTTCTGTAAAAAGATCATAGGAATTCGGGATCCCATCATGGGAATTTTGTATCCAGCTTATAGGGATCCGAAAACCCATTATAGAAGTTTTGTAACGCTTACCGTAAACAGAAAACCATGAATCCTATTATAGGAATTTCTTAATAAGTTCACCGAATTAGGAATCCGGTTTAAAGGACCAAATCGATCTGAAACACGTTACCTCCAATACATATCCAGTTATAGAAATTATAAAACATAAAAATTGAGAATCGGGTTGTGAGGACCAAAGCGATCTGATTGGTTGTTGAGATGCACTAAGAATGCACCGATGTGTCAATTAATGTATAAATAATGCGCGATCGTTGTATATGCTATTGGAAATAATTTATGAGTAAGACAAAATCCACTAAATACACTCAATTGTTTTGCGTTATAACGTTGTCGAAGTAGACCAATTAAGGTTGAAGGTTAACTAGGCACTGTAATACCTGATTTAGGCTATTGGTGAATAATTCGCCAAAGAACTTGGTGAATAAATATGAATATGAATTATGAAACAAATACACCCGAATAAACTGTTCGTCTACTCGGCAAGTATCTAAATCAGGGATAAAGGAGGTTATAAAAAAGAAACGAAAAATTACTAGGTACATCTTTATACCGTCAACTTAACGTAATATATCGCTGTCTTTAGATCGATCTAGAAAATGAACCAATGAAAAAATATCTGAAATGCTTAAATGCTGTAATTTCATTGGTTTATCCTCTGGATCGATCGAAAGATAGAGATTAGAGAGGTAATCGGCCGATAGATGGTTCAGTAAGTTAATCGCTGTCTAGATCGATCTCGAAAATGAACCAATGAAAAAAAATGGCATGCTTAAATGCCATAATTTCATTGGTTTATCCTCTGGATCGAACCAAAGATAAAAATTGGAGAGGTAATCGGCCGATAGATGCCATTGTTTCGGTGTGCATTTTTATTATCAATGCTACATGAATTACGGCAAATGATCTTATAACAGCATTTAAAAGTTATAGGCTCCTTAGAAAATTGTGATTATATATGATTTATATAATATATTCTACAACAAGAAAAATCTACATTCCATTGTTTCAAATAACGTAAGAAGTGGATAGGCCAAGTATTTATTCCTTAAAATATTTAATTACGACATATTACGAAATTATCTTACCAAAATGAAGATATTTCAGTTTCATTAGTATTTTTACGTACTTAAACCCTTTAAAAATAAGTATTATAATAATATTAAATAATAAAAAAATATTGTATGAAAGTATAATATAGCCGCTATTCAGTATATTTTAATTTGAACTATATTTACTCATCTATTAGGACCAAAATGTATTTTTAGTTTACCTGAATCCATACATTCCATGCAATTCTAAAATCAATGTTTAATTTATATATGCATGGGCGTACATAAGGGGTTGGGGGTCCGGACCCCCCTTAGCTTACAAGAAAAATAAACCAGGCCACAAAACATGCCCACATAAAGATTTGGGGGTAAACGTGACTTCAAAGAAGGTTATTTTTTTTTTTGTCATGAGGCAAGAACCCATGCTACGCCACTGACATTTTGGTATCCTCGGACCCCCCTCTGTGAAAGCTATAGCTACGCCCGTGTATATATCGCACCTTTAGGACGAAAACGACGCAATTCAAAAAAAAAATTGGTTTATCGTTATAAAATGACTTAAAACTGGTCCCTTTTTCATGAAAATATAATAAAAAAGGGACCGATATAATAGTTTAGTCCTTTTCCTGCTTGAATATGGCGGTGTTTGAACTATTGTAATTCGTTTTAAGTAATTTTATGACGATAACTCAACTTTTTATTTTTTTGATTTGTGTCGTTTTCGTCCTAAAGGTGCTATATGTAATATTTAAAATCCCAGTATAATATGTATAGCCTATTTATACATACAGGATTAATTACATATTACCTTTTATTTATTCACGTATTATACAATAATCAGAAGTTGACAAGTATTTTAGTATATTTTCGCTTAACAAATCATTACAATATATACTGTAGAATAATATTTTTGGTTAATCGTTAAGTGGACAATGCATTCCGTTTTATAGTATTCATGTTAATTGTCGTGATAAAATTAGGAATACTATCATATATAATGTATATAGCATAACACAGGTAGATTATTAAGTGTCGGTAAAATCTAGTATTTTTACACGAAAGAAGAATTCCATACAAGTTATTCATAAAAAAATCATGAGACGGCAATGCAATAAATAAGTATTATTATTCTAGTAGTATTATTGCAATGCAATCAGCCCTGTATTATATACTGCCCACTGCTGAGCCCGGGCCTCCTCTACTACTGAGTGGGTTCAGGCCGTAGTCCACCACGCTGGCCTAGTGCGGGTGGGCAGACTTCACATGTAATACTACGACTAGTATTATTTAATATATTTGTCTTATTGAGTATATTTAAAATGAAGCGTGAATAAAAACATCGTGAGGAAACCTGCATACCTGAGAAGAACTCTAAATTTCGAAGGTATGTGAAGACTGCCAACCCGCACTAGGCCAGCGTGGAGGACTAAGGCCTAACCCCTCTCAGTAGTAGAGGAGGCCCGTGCTCAGCAGTGGGCAGTATATAATACAGGGCTGGTATGGTATGGTATGGTGAATAAAAAAATCACGTTTAATTTTTGATATAGGCTCGAATGTCGGTATGGTGTTATCGCCGATTTCAATCGCTTTTTTAATCGATCGCAAAAATAAATCAATCAGAAAAAAGCTTTTTTTGACTACGAATAGTGTTCGACTTAAATTTCGGCACTAAAACAGAATTTCGGTTGTTTAAGTTTCGGAAAAAATCTTGCCGAAGCTACGCACTCGCGCAACGTTCGGACATGATAGGCGCGTCGTGGTGGAGTGGAGAGTGACAGTATAAAAAGACTAGCATTGCGCGCGGCTTCGCCTGCGTGGAAAAGTTTTTCCGGGATAAAAAGTAGCCTATAGCACTCAGGAGTAATGTAGCTTCCTATTAGTGAAAGAATTTTCAAAATGGGTCCAGTAGTTCCTGAGATTAGCGCGTTCAAACAAACAAACTCTTCAGCTTTATAATATTAGTATAGATTATAACCGATAGTTTGAAGTTTCGGTGTCGGCCAAACTTGACAAAATACCGTAATTCGGTTTCGGTCGTAATAACTGCTTTCGGTCGGACACTACTTACAAATGAGTTGATGATTGGTTCATTCTTGGAATCGGATTGATGATTAAAATCGTTATTGAAATCGGATGCAAATATTTTTTTATGTAATCAATCTGTATCAAATAATGAACTCTATAATTAGGTACATAAGACTTGTTACATTTTGAAACTCATGTATCGTATACACTTCCTATAGTAAGGTGCTATTAAAAATTACGATCACTAAAATTCATATGTGTGTGATAAAAAGATACTATTATTTTCGACGGAATTATTTGTTGATGCATACCTTTCTATTCATTACAGTTTAGATATACTCAGTACCTATTTCATCTAAATCCATTCCGAGTAAGTGTTGAATAGATATTAAATACATCTTTCATACAAAAACTATTAAAGTAATTTTTGAAATATTAATGTTTTTTTCGTTTGCATCTTGATAAATTTTGACCAAAAGTGTTACATAAAGTTATAATATCGAAACATTCAGGGCGAAAATTTCTCTCGTGGTTTTTTTAACCTGTAGAAATGTCCAAATTAAACTTTATGCTGCCTTTATATATGACCTATTTTTAATTGCAGTGTTCATTCACTTAGTGCCTTGTATCGCTAAATAAATATGTTGTAACTCGCTGCAAAAAATAAACAATCTTGATCAATGTAGAAAATAAACCATTCAAATAAGTTATGTGAGTGTTGTGAGCGAATATTCTGGTTGGTCAATTCTGCAATTAATCCGGATATATGGATTAAGATTGATTAGTCTCAGTCTTTGTCAATATCATATACATATTTTCCATTAAAAAAATTCGGACCAGAATAGAAAAGTTTTAAGATGTGAAATTGGACCAAATCAGTTTTTTTTTGCAACACTTTGTACTTGTTTCTTTATTGTTGATTTTCTTATTGATCTTTAGATAGCTATCGGGAATGTATATCTATACCGAACGTTTTTTTTTTGAAGCTGTGTTTATTTTAGACAAATGTCATCTTATGGAACGGCAATCGATCTCTTGTAAGTATATTTGTAGAAAAGGAACTGTACGGCTGAAACCCTAGGGGATGTGTGCAGTTGGCGTATTTTTCCACAGTTCACACATGAATGCCTTTTATGATTGTTTTTAATTTGTCGATTATTTCGTAAACCGTCTAAAATAATATAAAATTAACTTTACCTGAACATGATGCATGAAATTAATAAAAAAAATATACCATCTTTAGGGTTGACATTCTAATATAGCTGTTAATAATTAGCATACTACACAGTTCAAATAAATAATTTTATAAAGGTATTAAATGTATTGTACTGGCACACTTGATTTTTTTATTATGTGCCTAAACAAATAGTTTACTAGAATTCTATGCACTGAATTAGCTTGTCAAATGCCATTATTAATTATAAAATATTAAATATTATTAGTATAAATGATGACCAATAGAAAATTATTCAAATCATTTTTTTAGAATCTAAGTAATATTATACATTATTATTGGCATTTTAGTGTCCTCAAAAAGTTCTATAACTGATTTCGTATTTCTTTTGGTACTAAAATATATGAAATAATTGGCAACACAAAGATACTGTTACACTTTTACTTGGAAGCTACATTGATACAGTCAGCACCATAATAACTTGAACAAATTCAAAAAACATTTTGGGTTAACAATTTGTATTTCCTTTCACTGGTAAAGTTAGTGTATTGATTTTATTCAGCCATTACGTTTGGTAAAGTTAGTCACTAGCGGTCGCAATTGTTTTGAGAGGCTAAATGGTGAAGGGAGGCGCAGGGGAATGGTAAATTGACGTATCTTGCTACTAGCTTTTTTCCCACGGCTCCGCCCGCGTGAATGAGTTTTCCCGGGATAAAAGTTCCGCTTTATATTTTCCCGGGAAAAGAAGTAGCCTATGTGTTAATCCAGCACATATTCTACCCGTGTGCCAAATTTCATCGAAATCCGTTCAGTAGTTTTTGCGTGAAAGAGTAACAAACATCCATACATCCATACTTAGAAACTTTCGCGTTTATATTATTAGTAGGATAAAGATTGGAGTAATTTTTTTTGTGATTACATATCATTTATGACCAATGTTTTAACATGTCAATTATTTAAAAAAAAAAATGCGTTGCCCATGATTTTATATACGTAAACGTACAATTCTGTTTAAGTTAAGATTGTTTAGAAATTAACGCACTATGCTACTTAACTGTACTATTATTTTTGAGACTATCGTGTCGATAAAATCGTTTGTTTTGTATTTACAGTCGGCTACAAAAATACTTTTTTTTTTTTTGGAAAAACAAAATCGTATAAATTTTACCTTTCATCTGCTATTTTTGTGGCTGACTGTACCATAAAAGGTACCATGGACTAGAGACAATTGCGCTCGTTAGATTTATATGAGCCGATTATACGATATAGCACCTAAGGACTTAGACAATCCTGTTCTCATATGATTTTATCTATTAGAAATCATGTCATGTCAAAATTGAAATAGTTTGATATCACATGTTATTAACAGCATCATCTAAACGAGCTGTAACAATAATTTTGATTTGCAAGCGTAAAATCGCTGGATACCGGTATTTTAACCCCTTAATAAGGGCGTACTACAATGAATTTCATGATCACTTTAATACGGACATTTTCGACCCCTGATAAAGACTGTATGGAGCCAAAAGGGCCGAAAAAACTGAATATAATGTTTATTAATTATTTTTGTGATTCTGTTATTATCGCTACTTAAGAATACTTTTAGCTGTTAAATATTATTTCACGAATTTTTGTTCGGAATTTAATATAAGTACTTAAAGACCTACTTAGAGACATTAGTGTTAATTATAATCTACCTGATTTATGTAATATATAATGTACCCATCCATTATGTTAGATTTTTCTAGTATTAATTATTGCCAAAACAAGGATTCCACGTATACTGTAGTAAGTCATTATGTGACGTCATCTTATAGTATATTCGTTGCAAAATTAAAAAGTAAAGTAGTAGTGCAATATAAATTTTGATATAATTGTTTTTACCATCTTAATTTCCGTGTATAATGCAACTTGCAACAGTTTACGTAGAACCATAAATTTCAATTTTGTTCCACAATGTACACTGCTCATGGATTAATATAATCGGTGATACGATAGTTTTTACAAAGCTGAATAAGATTAAAGCGAGATTAAAATGAGTTCTCATTCATAAGATTTTGAGAGCGGCTGTGCCTTGAAATGTTTTTTTTTTCTTTTTTTATGGTATTGTATAACGAGACGAGCATGCCGTTCGCCTGATGGTAAGCGATACGACCACCCATAAACAGTAGCAACACCATCCAGCACCTTGAGTTACAAAGTACTGTGTGGCATTCTACTGCGCTCGTCATCCTGAGACATAGATGTTAAGTCTCATTATGTCCAGTAGTTATACTGGCCACAATGTCCTTCAAACCGAAACACAACAGTGCATGCACACTGCTGCTTGGCGGTAGAAATAGACATTGCGGTGGTACCCACCCAGACGGACTCTTACATATGAGAGACCTACCACCAGTAGGTGGTATCATACTGGCTACAACAAAAATGATTTTTGGTTGTAGTCAATTGAAGCTATATCTTATCCATTACCGTTGCTACTAGACTTAAATTCGTACCATACCTCCGTATTGAACTATATGAGAGAGCTGACTGCCTCGGTGGCGTAGTTGTATTACGGTACGACTGCAATGCTGAGGTCTCGGGTTTGAGCCGCGGGTCAGGCAAAGTGATATTGGATTTTACTATTCAGTATCAGCCCGGAGTCTGGAATTTGTGCCCGATATGGCGATAGGCTCGCTCCCTATCACATCATAGGACGGAATACGCACGGTGAAAAGTGGGTGCACTAGTTGCGCCTCTGCCCTACCCTTTCGGGGATAAAAGGCGTGAGTATCCGTATGCCTATGAGAGAGCTAAAATAGTGTTCTAATCTCGCTTAAGTCTAAATTCGGCTGGCTCACAGACGTAAGCTTTTCAATTTTAATTTCTGTGATAAAATATGATTGTACTAAAGATTCAATATTCTAAAAGTGGTTACTTCAATTCATACGGTGAAAGCTCAAACTTAAATGTGTGTTGCCAGTTTAATAATAAAATCATAGTGCCTAAATTAGTGAATTAACACAGTTGTTAATAAGTCCAAAATATTTGAAAAATACTATATTAAGATGTTACTGTATGATTATTTAAATGTTGTAAATTTTTATTAGTAGAAAGTGTTGAAATAAAATGTCGGGTTGTTCTTACGTTGTTATACTGCGGAAATATCTTAAGGAATTCATCAATATGACAGAAAAGTAATTGTCTCTTTGAAGCAACAAGGTTTTATCAAACTATTTGATAAATTGTCAGTTAGAACTCTGTTATCTTTAGCGAAAAATATTTAACCCATTTGTCAATTCCTATTTAAAAATGCATTCCTAGCTTAAAAGACTACGGAGCCTCAAATTACGGTACAGGCGACCAATATCTACGTATCGTAATGTAAGAATGACCTTAAAAAAATAAATAGCTGATGCATTCCATGATATATTTAATTTATTTGGAAATAGTAGCCACTTGCTTTCCAGTTAAAATTGTAAGGAATAAGATTTGAACAGTAACTGAAAGAATACAATTTTTATAGTATTTCTTAAAATGATTTTTATCAAATATAATCATTGTTGATACAAAAAAATGTCTAGTACCCAACTTATTTTGATTTATTCGAAATATTTGAGTTATTAAAAATATATTGGCCGTATAATAATGTCGCCTTGCTCCTTACGGGGGTGTATATTTATTTATTTATGATTTTCTAATTCATATACACAACGTCGTTATGAAGCAATGTACACAATTAGTTTTATATGCCTTAAGGGCCCTTGTTCACAATTATGGCCTTAGAAAAATAACAGTTGACCTTAATAGAAAATATATGGGTTTACAAACCATTTTATGGACCACAGCTTCTCCTATTCGTCTGGGAATTACAGAAGAAATAAGATGCTAGACTTATGCTGGTTCTTTCCTACAGCATTAAAAGCTTGGTTCGTACTAATAGCATAAAACAGGTTGAATCATTTCATCCACAAATCTAGTATTTTGTTCATGGGTATTGATCAACCAATATCCATTTATAAACCAAAACTTGATGCTCATCAACGGAAAAAATGCATTTGTACAATATTAATTTCAGAAATGTCTTCATTTATTCCATGTTTATGGTCAGAGAGGCCATTACAGGGTCTTGTTTTAAAACGGGGCCATATTTGAGTTAGTCTCACTCACCCATTAAGGTCTCAAAAAAACTTAGTAATAACACTAAGTAATTCAAAGTGTATAATGTATTGATTAAAATTAGTTTTAAGAGTTTATTTACTTTTATTAAGTTAGTTTTGTCAACGTTTCTGAATTATATATTTAATTTGAATATTTGTTTTATTTTGAAATATTGAATCCGGCTCGAAGGACCAATTTTGTTATAATGGGTAAGTATGCTAATGATTTAATAATTGCTATTTATAACTACAATGTTAGCAAATTTACCTAATTAAAAAAATATTACTATCTTCAGTACTTATAATCTAATTTGAATCTCGCGTTCAACGAAAAATAAATACACATTATATGTCAGTGTACTCCCCCCCCCCTTCGAGCCTCACGTGATTAATGGACGACCCCTTGGCTAACATATACAAGAAACTATTGGTATTTTGGTAAAAGGTCTTCAATAAATTATGATTATAATTGAAAAGATAAAAAATCAGATTTCAGATTAATTATAACACTAAGTGTTAGCTACGCCCGCGTAATAGACATTTCTCGGTATAAATTTCTAAACTATAGCGTCCCATAATGCAATCTGAACGACGCGACGCAGGCGTCGTCTATTTTCAAATCATAAAGAATATCAAAGTCGAGAAAGTTAACAGTATATAAAGTAGCTTATATGATGATCCAGGACAATGTCTATTCGAGTGCCAAATTTCGTCCAAATTCGTCCAGTGGCATCTGCGTTTACGTTTACATCCAAACAATCACAAACTTACATACATACACTCACGCCTTTTATCGCCGAGGGCGTAGGCAGAGATGCAACTAATACACCCACTTTTCGGCGTGCATATTCCGTCCCATAATGTGATAAGGGGCGAGCTTATCGCCATATCAGGGACAAATACCAGACTCCGGGCTAATACTGAATAGAAAAATCCAATATCACCCAATCCAATATCGGGTTCGAACCCGAGACCTCAGCATTGTAGTCGTACCGTAATACAACTACACCACCGAGGCAGTCTTTTCATAATCTTGCTTTTATAATATGAGTAAGAAGTTAAAATACAGTGCCTGACATCCATAAAATCTGTACTGTTGCCCAACTTTGGGATCGAATACAAATCCACAGGTACACCAGCCAAACGATATTGTCACTAGACGAATGGAAACACTAAAATATCTATTTGTAATGCAATATTGTGCCAAGTTTTGTCATTCGAGAGGTGATGAAAAAGTGTTAACGTCGTGCGGTCACTGACCGTTATTTACGACATTTTAATATACATATATATGCATATACTTTTTTTTTTTTTTTTTTTTTTTTTCGCGGGGAAAAATATATGCATATACCTGGAACGGTTGTTTGCACCTAGCTCTATAATTTAACCTTAGAATTATTTATTGCATTTAGTTTTAATTAATTACATTTTACTTCGTCTCTGTTATTTTTAAAGTAGCTTACATGTTTAGTTATAATACTGTTAGTGTAAGTGAATATTTAATTATAAATAAATAAAAATAAATAAATTTTGATGTTTAAAAGAGCAGTGACTGCGATTAATAAAATAAACTGCCTCAAGCTTATAACACAATGCGCGCGGCTCCGCCGGCGTGGAAACGTTTTTCCGGGATAAAAAGTGGCCTATAGCACTCAGGAGTAATGTAGCTTCCTATTAGTGAAAGAATTTTCAAAATCGGTCCAGTAGTTCCTGAGATTAGCGCGTTCAAACAAACAAACAAACTCTTCAGCTTTATATATTAGTATAGATATAACACATGTGTGTTCAAGTGGTATGCAGTTGCGGCCTTAACCAGTGCGAAGCTCCGTACCGGACCAAAAAAAATATTGGGGTGGTCACTGGGAAACTAAAAAAATGTTCTCGGCTAACGCCCGAAATTAATAATGTATCTGCTGTCCAAGACTGAAACCTATCTTAGATTTATGTCTATCCTTTGATTGGTCTCCTATCCTATATAATATGGATTATTAATTTCGGGCGTAAGGCACCTCACAAATATACCCCTGTATAGCGCGAGGTCCTGCGCGGTTGCCCGGTTACCATTTTTGACACATGAGGTGTCTGTCGATTCGTCTTTATTATGAGATGGTTATAGGCTATGTATTTTTCAAAATGAGTGCCGCGGTGGCGTTGCGTTCGCGATACGAGTACGACTACTGTACCTATTGAGGTCCCGGGTCGGTCCAATAAAATTGTGACTGGGTTTTTCCATCTTAAAAATTACTCAGTCGCAGATCGGAGTCGGGAAGTTGGCGGTGTGATAACAACGGGGTTATCATACCGCCAACATTTCCGACGCACGGGCCTCTGAAAGCACGTGAAGCCGTTGGTCGTGCATCTCTCTCCGGTCGTGTTAGATTGCCGTCTCACCGGACTATGAGAGTGAAGGAACAGATAGTGCACCTGTGTACCTATTGCGCACACACTTGTGCACTATATTATCTCCAAGCTTCTGCATACTTGCCTGAGCTCTGTTGAGATACGTGCCGTGGCCGAAGTTCGGCTAGGAGGGTTTCTATTTATTTATTTTAAAAATTGCAATACCTACTTTACATTATGCGATGACCATAACCTTCGCGACATTTATGTGCATTTCAGTTAGCCCTTTAAACAAACAGTTCTATAATATGACTTGTGAGAAATAGATGACTTGAAAACTTTGTTCACCAACCCGCAGTGGGCCAGGGTGGCGGACTACGCTCCTAACCCCATTGCGAGAAGATGCCAGAATCTAGGAGGGAGATATCTATTTATAAATGCTATTATTACAATTTACCTATGTCTGCCTTGCGTGGTTTACTTTGAAGGAAGATGGTTAAAGAGTAATTTTATTTAATACACTGAATAAATTTTGATGAAGCTGTCGCGAATCGCGATGTGGTAGCGGATAGTTAAATATTATAATGGATATTACTATCAAATAAGCATTTTTTATTTGCTAGTCTGTTACGAAACCTTGACATTTTTATTCTACGTACTTACTAGGTTTTGTCAAAATGGTCAACAAATAAAGTTCTTAGCAAATAGATTCGTAGACATAAACTATCGTGATGTATTCTAAATTCAAAACACGGAAGGGAGACACGCCTTGAAACTGAAAATAAAGACTACATACACGCTACAAATTCTATAATCCTTTAACATTTGTAAATGTGTTTCAAGTTTATCATGGACTAAAAAGCGCGCGCTAAATCGGGACGCACGTGCGACAGGTGATGGTCGACTAGATAACGGCAGGCTAATTTGTATCCTAATGTTGACTGATATAGTTTATTTTTTAATACAAGTCTTCAGTTAGATAATCGCTATATGAAATCAGTTTGTTTTATGTAGAAAATATTATGACCTTTATACCTTTAAAGAAACATAATATTATTTATTATCTGGGGAAATATTTTTCTCTCACGTAGTTTTCAGAATACTTACTCGTAAAAACTTTCTTGAGGTATTCACATACGTGAGTTTATACCTATATCTTAAAGAACAGACAGGTACACAGCATATGGTTTCATAATGATGTACAAATAAACCCGCGATATAATTAATCAATAGCTTAAAATATTAATCATACATTACTATAATTATAATAAGTGTGTATCGGAGCGACGCGACGTGTGTATCGAGCCCTTATGTGACTCTCAGTCTCAGTGACACTTTTGGTTTCGTTACAATCAGTCGGGAAGACCTTTATAAGGTAATGTATAAGTACAAATATGTTTATTTTTGTAAAAATGTATTCAGAAAAGTGACTCTTTAATTAACTTCTTGTGGATTGTGAGGTTTGAATATTTTAAATTTGGCTGTATGTTCTTGAGTGAAATTAATTGTTAATCAAAACAATGTTTTAGAATAAAAAATCTCTAACATCAAAGACATTAAACAAATCTTAGAACTCTTTGTCTAACATTAATAATTTGAAAATGATAATTTTAAGATCAATAAACATGTAGGTACAAGGTCAGTACAATGTTTTGGCACACAAAGTTCGTAAAATGTTTGATGCGCATGTTAATGGCCCGTAACTTTCTTGTGATTTGATAATAACTTTGTACCACGATTTATTTTAGCTGCCGCGTTGTACTGCACAGCGTCATTGTGGCGTCATATCATTGCATCAGACACTAAATTATATTAAATCCCCATAAAATTTTTTTTTATCTGTCCACATCTATCGTGCTTTATAAAAAAGTAGAAAAAGCTCAAATCCACCGCAATAAATTTCAATTTTCTACAATTATTGTAGGAAACAACAGCACGTGCAAAGTTTGTAAACGTTTGAATTTCCAGAAATAAATATTACGCTCTCTCCAGCGGCCATCGGTTGTGTGCCAAACTTTTCCCGCCCTTTGTCAGTTAACACGCAAAACCGCGCGAAGCTGGCCGTTGTAACCGTCAAATAAAAAAAATAGTGAAAAGTTTTTTAAATTGTGGCAGTGAAAGAATAGTCATACAGCCATGGCAGATGAAGATTACCACCACATCGTTACGCGGATGGAAGAAATCACAGAACAAGAGGACAGACATTTGGCTGGTGCGAGAAAAGAGATACGAAATGATTTAACCGTAATAATACCAGAGAACCCCTTCCCAGATATAGAAGTTGACGCGTATCCACCTTTGAAATTTTCCTGGGTTATACCCAAGAAGTTGGCAGCTATGGCGTTCCCTAGAAATAAGGAGAACTTGAAGTTTTTAGTCAATCAAGGTATAACACACTTGGTCACACTGACAGCAGGGAAAAAACCCCCGGTGGACGATATTGCCAGACTGAGGTGGACAGAGGTTCCAATAGAAGAGTTTGAAGTGCCAAGTATAGAGCAAATCAAGAAATTTATTGATGTGTGTAAACGTGCTGATAAGAATGGAGAGGTAAGTTCTTACATTAAATAGAATAAACGTTAAAAATAAAAAGCACAATTTTAGGACTCACTATTTAAAAACTGAATTCTGACCCCAGCATAAGATAGGACATACGGCTATCGTGTCACGAATATCAAACTCTCAGCCCACTTATGGTCCTCTACGTCACAAAGTTGCCATTACAAAATATGATTACCCAAACAGTAAAGTTAACTAACTAAATACTAAAATCTACTCTATAAAATATAAACAAGGCTACAATATACGTATGTAACAGACCACACTGTGATAACGTGACAAATATTTACAAAAATAAGTTTAGTGACGCCTGAATCGAACCCGCAACTTCCACCTACGCGGCTCCTATTTTGTAAAGTATAAAAATTTACAACTTCCTTACTGTAGTTACGTTTCGTAATTTGTTGTACATGACAATGTGCTCGTTTAATTGTGCGCACTTCGCATCTTTGAACCAAGTTCTGAAAATATGAATATTAGCACAATAATAAACGAATCGTAAAAGCCTTAAACAGCGGCGATAGCCTAGTTGAGAGTGGAACGGACTGCCGAGACGAATGTCCGCACGTTCAAAACCCAAGGGCACGCACCTCTGACTTTTCTAAAAAGTTATGTGTGTATTCTTTGTAAATTATCGCTCGCTATAACGGTGAAGGAAACCATCGTAAGGAAACCTGCATATCTGAGAAGTTCTTTATAGGAATTTCGAAGGTATGTGAAGTCTGCCAACCCGCATTAGGCCAGCGTGGTGGACTTAAGACCCTCTCAGATGTAGAGGAGGCCCGTGCTCAGCAGTGGGCAGTATATAATACGGGGCTGGTATGGTAAATGCCTTAGTTGTGTTTGAAGTGCGTCGTCATATTATTGTTAAGTATATTTATTGTTATTACGGTGATATATATTAGGTTTCTGTTTATATTTAGGCCATTACATCCGAGATAAAAAGTAGCTTATATCCTTCTCAGGGTCTCAAACTATCTCCATACAAAATGTCATCAGAATCCGGTTACTACTTTTTGAGTTTATCGCGTTCAGAGAAACAGACAGACGCGGCGGGGAACTTTTTTTTGTAAGGATACCAATACGTCTGCCCTCAAATGCATAATTTGTCTGCGTTCTCAAAAAAGTTTGTGTACTTAGAATGACTCCAAAATAAGCAACTCGTAGGTTGATGTCGTTTAAATTCGACGTGTGTGATTGATTAAAAGACCAATACCAAATACGCCAGTCATGTGTTTGTTTCAACCAATCCCAATGAAAAGAAATGCAGTCGTGTCGTATTTTTTGCCATATTCTACGCACACTGGAAGGCGTAGGAACATTTGCTTTATATTTGGGGGGCTTAGCTTACAATAAATCACGGTACGCCACTTACTGCTGGCATTTTAGGGATCTGGACCCCCCCTTAGCTTCGAAAATGACCGGGCTCCCAAACATATATTACCACACTCTCCACACTCCACACTCAAACCATGACATCGTATTACAGACCTGAATACATAGATATTGTAGGCAAGAAAGGTACTGCCTTGCATAACCCACCCTATCCCTAAAGTCTTAGCTGATGTCTTACAACTTTAACCTCAGACTTTTCCCTAACGTCATGAAGAATTCTCATCGTGTTTCCGTCAGGTGATGGGCATCCACTGCCGGCAAGGTCGCAGCCGCTCGGGCGTGATGCTGTCTTGCTACCTGGTGCATTTCCACAGGTTCCTCCCAGACCAAGCCATGAATGTCATCAGAATGATCAGACCAGGTAAGGTCTTTGTATCACATATTTGTAAAAATATTTCCTTTGAGGTGTTTCAAATGTTAGGAAGAGCCTGTCTATAACTTGATGTAGATTTGTTCTCAATTTAGAAGCACTTAAAGATTTACGGTCATTTTGATACAGAAGTATAATAAGTAGATAAAATATTCGTGTCCTCATAAACGAAGATTACCTGCATGTTTAATAAGAAAACATTACCTAAACGCAAGAACCAAAATTGATAAAACAAAACAGAAATAATATCGAGAAGGCAGCTGTTTGATGTAATCATATAGTTCGAAGATTAGGTATATAGAGCGGACATTAGGAAAATTGTCATACAATTTTGAGCCTGTTCGTCAGTAACTCAATCTATCGTGAAATAGCAAAACACCTACCTATGTAATGCATTAGAATATACTTTGACATCTTGTTAAATCTTGTTAACTTTGACATTTGACGTCTTGTTACATGAACGTGTCAGATAAGAGAACGACTTATTACCTGTTAGTAATAACTTTTGGATGAAAAATTTGGTCCTGATATCCGGTCTATAACTGACTACCTGTACTGTTTTATGCCTTTAGATGTAATTATAGTCTCAACAAAGACATTGTTTTAAATAAAGCTACGTATTATTGACGTACATTTAATTAAAATAGGCAAAGATTTTTTAGCTCAATTTAACTTCCATTCTAGGATCATGCGACTTCCCAGAACACGAGGAAGCGGTAGGCAGGTACTTTGAGTATCTCACCGAAGATAATCCCGTGAAGTTCGGAGTCAGCGGCGAAGTAATGGAGGAATTCGTGGTAGCCGCCAAGGAAAGCACCAAGAGAATACTCGACTAACTGTGATATCTGATTAAACTGTTGTTTTGTTATGAGATGTTTTATTTATCAATATAGTGCTTGGGGTTCTGATTTGGTAACGAAAGAAGAGTGTCCTGTGCGCATACTTGACTATAGTACCGGCACGCTATGAAGGCTTTTTTGACGTTTCTTCGCTCATCAAGTTGCGTATTAATTCATAACTACGTTGAAGGAGCCAATTGCTGTGCATTATTGTCAATAGTGACGTGCAGTCAAATTTATGGAATGTATGATTTTACGAAACAACTCAGCTTTTTTTGTTTTTCGAAATTCGAAATTTAAAAATGAGATTTTTGTAATACTAAATGATACCTACACATACACTCACGCTATTTTTCCGAAGGGGTAGGCAAAGGCCCAACTAGTGCATCCACTTTTCGCTGTGCGTATTTCGTCCTATAATGTGATAGGAGGCGAGCCTATCGCTATATCGGACATATATTCCAAACTCCGGGCCGATACTGAGTAGAAAAATGCAATATCACTGTATTTGGATAGACAAAATATTTTATAAATTGCACCAATACAATACTAATAGACTTTAGACACTATGGTTTGTCTGTATCAGGAAAAATGTGTGGCTAAGTTGAAAAAAAGGGAAGACCTGTGGACTCAGAATGTGACACGAAGACGCAACTCGTAAAACGATGTCGTTTAATTTTGATGTTTGTGATTGATCGAGAGACCAATACGTCAGTCTCTCAACCAATCCCAATAAGACGAAATTCTGTGGACGAAACGGAGACGTGACGTGTTTTTTTGTCACATTCTAAGCCCACAGCTATGTTAAAAAACCGTACTTATACTTTCAGCAAGTACAATTGCTTGTCAAAAGAGAATTTGCTTTCTTAACAAAAGCGGGTACTATAAAGATTTTCAATAGACTAAGGATTTTATTTGATACTTTTTATAGATAAAACATACTTAGATGAGATTTAAATTTTCAAAATTGTTCATTGTATAAACGCATTGTTAAATAGTCAGGATGTTTTCAAGAAAATTCGTAAACAAATTATTTAAGAATAATAAACCATTGTGATTGTTTACAGAACCTTTAAGGTCATTCGTGTTTATGAATCCAAAAATAACCACAATTTATAAACATTATTCAAAGCGTACCTATAAGTCATATTTGCTGGTAAAATTCGTAAAAGTTCAGTCAACTTTTTTGAGCACTTTATGGGGGCGGAAAAATGCGTAAATAAAACCTTTTATACATTTTACTTTCATCTCATGTACCAGTGGCTAGGGGACACGCCGCACGCGTGACATATTTGTAGAAACGATTTTTTTTTCGACTTTGGCTTTGGGACGGCAAACTTTGGGTCCGCCCAGGCGGCAAGAACCCACGTTACGCCACTGCTTTCATGGTCTCCGATTACGCTTGATACCTAATACAAAATATATGTAAAATTTTATCTGAGTTACGTAAATACTTGTTAAGATTGGAATTGTCTTTTATCAGAAAAAATATCTATTAATTTCTGATATATTATACTCTAGATAGGTACCTTATGTTCCTAATTGTGCCATCTGCGATAGAGTTCTGTTTTTGAACTAACTTCTAACATTCGAAACACAAAGGATCTTTGTACCTCCAATGGATAATGGATATTATTAGGACAGCTATTTCCAATGTCAATTTCTAATCTACCAAGAAGGTGCGTGTGGAAATGTCATTAAATCTAACTCTGCCAATACACGTTGCCAATACGTACCATTGGCAAAGTACCAAAGATACGTATAAATGTCTGCGATCGCTCACCACTGAAATAAACCGAGACGGATTGACTGATAACAAGCGTTATACGAATAAAATATAGAAGAAAATATGATGTAGTCTAGTAAAATATTATCTGGGCCACATGAAATCCACTGAAGATTTCCAGACAGACCTTTCAAAGGCGGCCTGCATCCAGCGAGACTATTACATACTCACCATTTACATACTAAAGGTTAGGCAGATGATACAAAAGCTCACAATATAGCTAACGTGAAATATAGGTACTATAATTTATAATCTAACCCATAATGCGATACGGTGAGATTAGTCAGCTTATATCGTGCACTTTCAATCTCGGGCTCTTCAGTGTGTTTTATTAAATCCAAAAATTCCCAGTTTACAATTACGAAAATTAATCCAAAGTTTCATTCTATCTCCTTCGAGTCACCAACGTTTAGTTAAGTGAAAAGCTTGTAGGAAGATATCTATATAGTCCAAGGCCATCACAATTGCTTCCATTCCTAATTTACACCTGATTTATCATATTCCCTTGACCCTTCCATTTCCCACAGGAGTCACCTTGATAAATATTTGAAGGAAGACATACAAGTGCATCGTATTACGTATGTACGCACTTGATTACGTATATTTTGGCACTTAAATAACCAAAGTGCGCATTCACAATACGTCAGCAGTCAATCTGTTTTCGAACAACGTTTATTTCCCCTGTTGTGAGGAAGTGTTTACAATAATGTCTACAGTGTCGAAAAGACCGAATGTGAAACTCGCAAAGCTATTTTACAAGTATGCGGAAGAGCTCAAAGAACAAAAATATGAAGAACAAACCGAAGAGAAGGAAACTACTGAAGAAGATAACGAATCGTACCCACCGTATAATTTCTCGTGGTTTATAGAGAACAAAGTGGCTGCTATGGGATGGCCGCAAACAGTGGCTAATCTCAACTATTTAGCAGATGTTGGTATAGATCATTTAATAACGTTGTCCCCGGAGAAGATACCGCCGATTTTAGAGTGTAAAAAGAAGTTGAAATGGACGGAGATACGGATAAAGGAGTTCGGCGCGCCGACGCTGAATCAGATTTTGAAGTTCATTGAGATATGCGAACGTGCTGAAATTAGGGGCGAAGTGAGTATTTTAATATTATAGATAAAAGCATAAGGCGAATGATTGCAAATAGACGAGATATTATTGGGATGCATGTTGTGGTAACAATTATTAAAGAACAAAATAGGTATCCAAAACAATTAGTGTAGGGTCATTCGGCCTAAAAGTACGCACTTTTTTTTCTATCGTCTACACAGTCAAAAATATAGTGTCTAGGAAAACGTTTTAACACTCTATGTAAAGTAAATTTATTCTACTTTTATTATTTAATGAGTTTTTGTACATTACTTCATTATTTTTTTTGGAATACATGTTTAAGTGCATCGGGGGAACTTCGTACTATTGACCCGTTATGTGGGTAAAACTACGCAGAGTGTTTATGGAGAATATTTTTTTTCTATATAAGGTCTAAAAATCTTTACAAATAATATTCGCCTTAATTGCAGCTTAAAGAAGATAAAACCGTGCGATCATTGTCATGAAGTTATAACAGGGTGCGTACTTTTAACCTCGTACTCTTGCCCAAACAGGGAATATTTTAAACATTCACACGTTAGTTGAGACGCATTTATTTTCTAGGACAGACTTAGTAACTAAAATAAATACTATAATAATCATGTAAACTTAACATAATTAACGGACTTTTGTAAACTGATGCACCGTCTAGCCAGACACTTTTTTCCCAGCACAAAATGTTGGTAACTAATCAACAAAATCACGTTGATCACCGTTTTTCGCTAAACAAGTGAGGCTTGGCAAAATAGCTTGTGGCTCTGACATCGTCCCTGACGCGCCCCTGATCTAGCCGAAAAAGTGTCTGAGCCCCCTCAATAGGTTCCGAGATATTGACCATGCGAAGTTTTACCCACTGCGTGCTGTTGCCCCGAATGACCCTACGTGGTAACCACTGGCAATTTATTTCAATTCATGTGCAAATTGTGATCTATAACTACTACTAAATTTAATACTATAATCGATTTAGACATCAAGCATTCTCACATAGGTAGCTATGTAAAGTGAAAATGTCCATGGCATTAAGTCCGCTTGTATACCACGTGTAGGTACAAAGTGTAATAAATAAATAAACAACTAGTTTGATTTTATGTAAACCTGGTACTTTTAACCTTGTAAACCTGTATTTCTAGGCCATTGGAGTCCACTGCCGGCATGGTCGGGGTCGCACAGGGACCATGCTGGCGTGTTACCTCGTGCATTTCAAACACATGGCGCCTGAGAGGGCCGTCCTCACTGTCAGGGTCCAGAGACCAGGTAAGTTGTGACGAAATAGATTTAGTCCGCGCATCGACAAGCTACAGACTAAAGTTTCACTATTACTAGGAATCTCATCTTTCCAGGTTCATGCGAAACCTACGAACAAGAGAAGATGGTCTGTCACTACCACGATTGTGAGCGAGGAACCGTCGAGAAACCAGACTACCGCATAGTCGATAACAAACTTTACTTCGATTTCGCCATAAAATATCTCTTGGATGGAGATGACCCTAAACCTGTCGAAAAAGAAGTTATCGAGGAACCTGAAGAAGAAACCAAAATAGTCTGTAAAGACAAAAAAGTTAAGATTAAATTGCCGAAAAAGAAATCTAATGCTATGGTTATCAACCATAAGATATATTTTTGAGTCAGTAGACCCTGAAATATAAATTAGGGTACTGAATGGAATTCAAACTCATTACTTAGCGAAATAGTTATACAGAAAAAAAAGCTGCTAAAAACATAGGATGCCTATTGACCTTTCTAAATAGTTTTTCTATGTCGTTAGGTACGCGGTCATAACTCTATGTATTAGATATGATAATTGCAATCCGTGGCCTATATTCTATTTAAATGGCAATGCCAAAATAGGAAATTGATTTTTTAAACAAGAAAAATTTAATATGTAATTTTTCTTCCACGTAAATATCTTAATATATATAAATCTCGTGTCACAATGTTTGTGCTCAATGGACTCCTAAACCACTTAACCGATTATAATAAAATTCGCACACCATGTGCAGTTCGATCCAACTTGAGAGATAGGATAGTTTAAATCTCAAATTATAGTCGCAATTTTAATTTATTGCTAATTATTTGTCTGTTATTATTTGACAGTCACAATTATCTTAACTCCAAATGATTCTAACAGATGTCGATACCTTTCGACTGGGTTGAGTAAGTAATCAATAGATGGCGCTGCTATGAATGATTCTAACAGATGTCGATACCTTTCGACTGGGTTGAGTAAGTAATCAATAGATGGCGCTGCTATGGTAAATCTACGAACGTGTCATATAAGCTACATTTTAAGCGGGACTTTTATACCGGGAAAACTCATTCACGCGGGCGGAGCCGCGGGCAAAAGCTAGTAATACAATAAGTCTTAGTTATACTGAATATATTTTTTATTTTTTTAATTATGTTTAATATAGTCTACATAAAATATGAATAAAAAATATATCTGTGTTACGAATTATTTTATTCCAAAACGATTACACATAATATAGGTACCCTTTTATTAGCCTAGTTAATCAACGCCAGAGTTAAATGAAAAAAAAAACAAAACACTATCATACAATTTTAAATTAAGTGATATGAAAGTACCCATTCCTCACTAGAATAAAAAAAACTGATTTTGTTTTACATTGTTCACTTCTTCACATTTATGTTTAAATAATATTGTAGTTATTGCATTATTTTTTAAAATAGTCCATGGAAATGCATAATTCATTTTGCCACTGACACTTAATTTTTCATCTGAATATGACAGCCCAGGAGTCCAGGTTTAGACCAGGGTTGGGGCACAACTGTCAAGTTGATCACATGTTGCTGCCTTTTAACAATTACACTGACATTTTGTCCTACGGAGTGGGAGACAACACTGTGGATCTGTGTGATGTCATTAAAATTGGTGTGGTTTACGGAGCCAAATTGCAGGATTTCATCATTGGTGCATAACCCCTGGAATAAAAAATATATTTGATAAATCTACAGAATTCTGGGTGCATAACTTGGATGTCCAACAGACAAATTCTAGACCTATACTATTGATATACAAATATTTTTTAGTATGTTTAATTGGATAGGCTATATAAATCTTCTTACTGGTGGTAGGTCTCTCATATGTAAGAGACCATCTGGGTGGGTACCATCGCAATGTCTGTTTCTACCGCCAAGCAGCAGTGTGCATGCACTGTTGTGTTTCGGTTTGAAGGACATTGTAGCCAGTGTAACTACTGGACATAATGAGACTGTACATCTTATGTCTCAGGATGACGAGCGCAGTGGAATGCCACACAGTACTTTGTAACTCAAGGTGATGTATGGTGCTACTACTGTTTATGGGCGGTCGTATCGCTTACCATCAGGCGAACGGCATGCTCGTCTCGTCATTCTATGCCATAAAAAAAAAAAGAATCTTCACTGTCATACACTTGAAAAATTGTGTGGCAACTTCAAAGGACATGTCCAAAAACGGGCCTGAAATTTTAAACAAGACAATTTATACATATTTGGATAGAACTCCTGAAAACTAACATTTTGCAATAAATCGTTTAATTTTAAAGACCTCCGATTTTGAGAATGATGTAATTTTGTTTGGCTTGAAAACTACACTTAATATGAACGTTTTTAAAAAAGTTGGTTATGAATGGAGGGGTCTAAAAATATTTTTTTAATGGATCTAAGATCCATATTTTGCCCCTTTAATATCCCTAAAGTTTGAGCCTTGTTAGATTTTGAGGCCCAGCACTCATACAAAAAGTGGACATCTCCTTTAATTGCCATTGGACCAAGTAAGAAATATGGTGAAAACTGGTTATATTAACATTGAAGGAACCCAATTTTGTTGCCATTTGCAATACTCATTACAAACAATACTATTTTTAACCCCCGACAGAAAAAGAGGGGTGTTATAAGTTTAGGGTGTGTGTCTGTCTGTCTGTGGCATCGTAACTCTCAAATGAGTGAATCAATTTTGATGAGATATTTTTTGTTTGAAAGCTGATGTGATTGAGACGGTTCTTAGCTATAATTTATGAAGATCTGTTCAGGTGTTTGAAGATTATCAGCTCATTTGCAACTTTCAATAACCCAATTGATTTTCAATTTGGCGTACTGTGACTTCGGCAATATTTTTAAGACAAAGAAGAGACAAACATAATGAATTAAGGAGGTATTTTAACCTCGAGTTTAGAGACGTTTACAACTAGAAAAGCCAGTTGTAAAGCACCATGGATAAAAATTAAATGAAAGGGTCCTGTCATATGAGCTGTCAAATTTGATTCCAATAATAGGCATGGCAAAAACGCCGGAAAGCACGGAAATTCCGTCTAGTCTCTATGAGGTCTCTATTCTATACATGTATTTGCTGGGACCTTGCCATGTAGATGTTATAACCAATGTTGTTATGAACAGTTTCTAAAGTACTTGCAATACAATGCAATCAGTCCTGTATTATATACTGCCCACTGCTGAGCACGGGCCTCTTCTACTACTAAGTGGGGATAAGCCGAATTCCGCTGGCCTAGTGTGGATTGGCAGACTTAACATACCTTCGAAATTCTTATAGAGAACTTTTCAGGTATGCAGGATTCCTCACAATATTTTCTTTCACCGTTAAAGCAAGCAATAATTCACATAAAATACACACAATATAACTTTTGAAAAGTCAGAGATGTGTGCCCTTGGGTTTTGAACTTGCAGACATTCATCTCAGCAGTCCATCATTCCACTCCCAAGTGGGCTGTCGCCACTTTTTATTATTATATTATAACTTTTAAAATATCAAGAAATACTTACACCCAGATCGGCAGGTGATCCATTATCAACAAAGCCCACAACAGCAAAGCTCTCTTGGTTACTTGAACAATGTTCGTTAGTGGAGCTTGCATGCCCTTTAGAGGTCCCATTTCTGTTAGAGTTTGTAGGCTGACTAGCACTGGGATTTGCATTTAGATTTGAGTGCACCTCCTCAAGCCCTTTCTCAATCTTCTTCATTGTGTTTTTGTGGTCATTTTGGAGGCCTGGAAAGAAATTGGGTATTTCAATAATGCTGCTAAGAATACTTTCCTATACAAAAGATTTTCAAATTTTAGCCATTAAATTAAATAAACATTGCTTTGGAGTTCAATTGCCTAAGAAAAACTATTGAGATATGAGTTAGTTTTCATTGCATTCTACAAATTTTGTATATTCAGAAAACAATTATTGCATCATCATCAATTTATTGTCAGCCACAGAATGTCCACTGCTGAACATAAACTCCCTCCAAAGTAAAGAAACTCCTGCAAATCAGGAACCATATACCGTCAAGTGCAACAATGGTTATCCACCTGCAAAGTGAACAGACAACTTAGTGCAAGAGTGCAAGAAGTTAATAGATGAAGACGACTTTAAACATCGCTCTGGAAATCTTTGAGGGTAGCCTAAATTCGGCAATGATTTTACAATGATAAGTGAAAACGAATTTAAATTATTGGGAATTGTGCTGAGTCATTTTACATTTGTATAAGAAATACTTACATATAATCCTGTGCCGAGCATGTCTGACTTTGTAGACGTCTATGTCGTTGCGCGGGAACCCATCAGCGTCCACCAAAGGGTCATCCATACCCACATGGTTGGCCTCCAGAATCGCTCTTTGATTATAAATTTCAGCCACGATTTTCTCTTTCTCCTCCATCAATTTCATAACGCGACTTTTCACAGGGTCTTCGTCGGTGCGCACAACCATTTTTTTTACACAAGTTCGTTTCCTTTTGTTTTATTTATTTTTTATAGTAATTTGTTTTTAAGACAAACTATGATACAAGTATTATAAATTCTCTTTGCTACGATAGAATTAACAATCTTTTGTTGATTGTTATGACAATTAACAATATGAAATATCATTCGTAATAGAGCGGGATAGCAGATTACACTTCTCCGTAGTGAGACAAAGATAGCGAAGGCAGAAGGCGCAACATATCAGCTGTCACAATTTAATTTATTATTACGGCACTGGATACTAGTCCATTGAGTCAGCTGTCACAATGGACTTTAGTGCTACCACATGATAGTTTAGCAATACCCCTAAAATATTTTTACCCATTATAATATTATGTGACATTATGTATTTGCATTGAATGACATTTAAATGACAATTATTAAAAGCAATCCTGGCGACAGCATCATGGGTAGTCTAGTTACTAATCTAGATTTGTTTGTGGTACAGTGAGAACAGGTTGGATCTCTATTGGACTTTGGCTTTTCTGGAACAGAAAATAAATGTCACAGAAGAAAAAAGTGTAATACTTCAAAGTTTTGTATGAAATTCTGTTCTTCTATAACTACTAGGTGGCAAAAATCATATCGCATTATAGCTCAGTTTATAAGAATAAATGGAGACTGGCTAGAAAGTGTAATAATTTGGCTTGAATGACAAAGGTTAAACGAACAACATGAAGAACTTGAGGTCGTTTGTCCTGAAAATAGTGTTGCCGTTTTTCAAAGGTTGTTAGCACTTTTTATGTGATAACTACGCGTAAAAAATCTAGTGGAAACTGGCACTTTTTTCGACGATCTGACGGGCAGAGGGGGGGTGCATACGTGAATTTATTTCTTGGCAGGGAGGTATTTTTTGTCATGTGATTTTTTTTAAATTACGGTGTGTTTTTTTTTGATACCTTATTTTAATATTCATAACATTGTTTAGCGGAATCTAGCCAAATTTTCACAAGATTTAGCGCTTTTTTATATGGGTCTAGTGCTTGTTTTTTCGTCAAACGGCAATACTGCCTGAAAATTTGCCTCCATCCACATCCAAAGTTTCTACTGCTATGATTAGTCCTAGAAAACCTTTTGATGATTTGGGCTGGAGATAAAAATGAAGTCGAATAGATAAAATACAAAAAACTTCGATCTTCGGAGTAATGAATTGCAGCTACAGCTAATACTTCTAAATTTGCCAACAGAACTGGAAGAGCTAAAATGTATTAATGTTTAGAGTAGTTTAGAAAATTTACAAAATAGTAGTGATAGTGGGTAGTTTTGGCATAAGCTTTTTTTAACTAAATTATTTATTGGATTTCTTTCCCAAATATACTAGTCAGCTTTAATAATTATCAATTTATTACATAATTTTCTTTAATTAATGTTAAATTTGTTCAAGATAAGTGTAAAAAAAGTTTTGAAGAATATTGAATTTTATCATTTTTTCGTCGATGCAGATCTTTGAGTGTTAAATGCTAAATGCTCTAAGATGCAGACGTTCGAAGTGCAGAAGTATACTAGAACAGACCAAGATTAAGAAAAAAAAGGTTTGAAACAAGACCTTTTAGGATTTCGCAGAAAGAATGATGGCAAGTTTATACCTGATTGTTTTAGTAAGCGTCTAAGATTAAGATATGTAAAAACAAATATAATTTAAATAGCTAATATTTATCACAGTTTTAGTTTTACTGTTAAAGGCCACAAAGTAATGTTTATAATTAAAAGTTAATCATTTGTACTTCCGGTTACGTTATTTGTGATTTGTAGTGATATATAAAAAATGTTGCCACTAGAGAATAAAAGCGGCTGAACGCGGTAGATATATTTATATTTTATTTTAATAGTAAAGAAGTGGTAATAATATGTAATAATTATTTTTAAATACTAATAATGTAATAAAATAAACACCAATCGCCTTTTTGCTATTAAGTGTCAAGTTCGCATAAAAGATTGTTTCATTACCCAACCTACTAAGGTAATTATAAAAAAAGTAATAGCAACCCAGCCGATGACAGCGAGCGTAACATTATGACGTGGCGTAGCACAGCAACACAGTTTGTAGCCATAAAAAAAAAAAAAACATTATGACGTTTATACTGTTTATTACTGTTTGTGTTTGCGAAACATGTTTGAAAATCGCAGTGGCTGCAGTAAATCAAAATCTTCAGCAAATACTAATACTCCACAAGCTGGAACAAGCCAACTAGGCTATAATAATGTTTGTATTTTGTGTGGCTGTTCACTTGCACGACGGCAAAGTGATAAAGTATTGAAGGATAATCCCACTGACTTGCAGCAGACTATTATTCTGATAATTCAAAGCCAGAAAGAACCACAACAGGTGTGTAGTTCCATTTAATTTAAAAGTCTAAAAGATTACTTTATGATATAATATTATGTGTAGTAGTTATTGGGATTTTAGGATTTCCATTTTTATTTAACCTGGTATGTTTTGTTCAATGGGTTACATTACATAACTGTAATTTTGTTTATTACTATGGACGTTTGTTTTAAAATATTTCCTTTATCTAGGACTGGATTTTGTATCAGATTTATACATCTTATTTCTGTCACACAGATAACATCTACAGACTAAGTATGCCATGTTGTTGGTTGCATACCAAAAGTGAAGCTGTCCGTAATATTCAGGCTACCGAATTAAGATTACGCGATGGAGCTATTGCTCCATCTTCAACGTCATCGTCAACATCTTCATGTTGATCTATTGATCAACATGAAGATGTTGACGATGAGGAACATATCTCCGGGCTGAATGCAGGGAGTTCAATAAAATAGAACCAACCCAGTGAGGACTCATGTTGTTGATGATGCCAGGGCATAAGGATCACAGAATATGGAGTCCAGAACAATATTATTACCTAACTACAGGAGAGCCGCCCCCCGAGGCAATTCTTGTGCTTTGGGTCTTCACACCCAATGCACGCCCATGCGCGGGGGAACATTAGTCGCGGGCCGAGGCACACAGTCAGTGTGTATACCTCTTGGTTGCATAACACATTGAGGCCTAAAAGGGCCCGCGAACATTTCCTGGCACCCTTTTCCTTTCCGCCCATCCTGAGAACCGTTCTCCACTCCCCACCTTTCCTTCCATCATCCTTTTCCGTTTCCTTCCCAGGCCCCTGCAGTCATCAAGCCGGGGGACTCCAGTATCCCATTCGCAGGTTTCCCCCGGTGTTGACTGCAGGATCGCCTACCGAAAAAAAAAAAAAATACAGGAGAGCGGCCAACACCGGTAACCACTGTCTTTTTCCTGACTGCCCAACTGTTGGTACTTTACAGAGTGTGACTGATAAACTATGAGCCATCAAATTATGTAATAATATGTTTTATGTGCCACAATTGGCCCGTGTCTGTGGAGTCCATTTGTTTAGGAGTTCATGGGATGAATTATATTAATCAGAAAATAGCATTAATGTATTTATTGTTGATCAAGTGCAACACATTTTTTAATTTGTGAATGCATTCAACCCTACATTAGATTTCGAAAATGATGAGGAATAAATAAATTGTCAATAAATCTAAAGCTTGTTTTATTTAACCGAAAGCCTATCTATCAATGGAATTCCATTTTTTTTACCTGAGATGGACCATGACAAATAAATATAATACATACATAGATATTTATGATTTATTGTGATGTAGATCACTATTTCAGAAATTAAGGTCTGGGTGTAGTTTAACATTGTAGAACTGGGCTATTAAATATTATTAGTATTTGTATGTCAAGTAACCATGATTCAAATAATTAGTACACATGAAAACTTATTCTATTTTAGTAACAATTAAATCTGTGTTCTAATAAACATCCAATTTCTAATTAGTAACAGAATCATAGTATGTTTGAGTGTTCAAAGTCAGTGACCTAGCAGTGGGAGTAGAGCAGCCCACCCTCAAAATAGTTTAATAAAATATACACCTACATATTGTTTTGATTAGAAAAATCATTAAGTAGTTAAGTATTCATTTTTAAGATATATTAGAGTCTGGCTACAGAAAGTTGATACTGAACTTATTTGCAAACTTTTCACATGGCAATACTTTAAGTGTTCCAACGTTCAGAATTTTCCCTTGATGTCACAGTATTTTTAAGGGTTAAAATAAATAAAATGTTATAATAATGAAATATAAACATGAACCTGATTATATAATAACCATTATTGTATTTATCAACTAGGCGTACACAAACTCAACGTAGCTATGAGTTTGTGTACGACATGCAATTTATTGTTTTTTTAAACAATAAAGCAAGAAAACTTTATATCTATATAGAACTATATATTAATACAATTGCTCATTCTAGTAAACAAAAAATGTTTCGAGAATATAATAAATAATAAAATAAAATTCCGGGACTTTTCCCAAAAACGGGGAACCAAAATCGATCAATGGCATCACTAAAATCTAATGTTTACAAGATGGCGCCTTGACGTTGTTGTGTTGAGATTGAGTTAAGTTGTATTTGTTTGGATTTCTGAGTGTTAAAATGAACAAAACTATTAAGAGTGGAGTACGAGAATTATTGTTTCGAATGATGTGTAAATTTAAAGAGCAACAAGAGAAAAAAGCTTCTGAATTCCGGCAGAAACAGGATTGTTTACATATTGTCGTAAATTTCTTAGGTTAGTATGCCTCAAATGTTTTGATACTTTGATTCTGATTTTGTGTGTCTTTTCATACTGTTTGTTGTCTTTTGTTTAATTTTCACATGATTAACATGATTTATGACATGATAAAGCATAGCGTCCCTACCCATTGTTTACAAAGTTCTGAGAATTAGTTTTGGTTGTATTATAATTTACATATGTTTCTTTTCAGAAAATCTCGATAATGTAGCGGGGGTTAGTGAAGTATTGGAAACAATTAAAAGACTAACTGATTTAGAAGAAAAAGATACTATTAAAACTCAGAACGAGTACTTGGAAGAAATATCTTCACTAACTGGTAAGGTTTTATTTAGTAGGTACTTGTTATATAATGGCTTTAATTATCTATCTCAGTCATTCTTGTGCACAGCTAGTCATTTCTTCATGTTAAAAACAAAATTCACTCAGAATGTTACTTTTGTAGTCATAAATGGAAGACAACAAGATACATGTTATGTTTGCTGCATACGAAAATGTTTAGTGACTGATATAACCATGAAATAAATTTATTTATTAATCATAATTATTTATCATACACATTTGATTGTATTTTTACAGGAACCAGTATTGCAACATTAAAAAGAATTAAAAAGGAAGGTGTGGTGAATGAAGGTGTCTGGAGAACTCCAGGTAAAAAAAGACCACACCAACAGAAATTGTCAAACTTAGATAGCTTTGACATTGATGCCATTAGAAATAAAATTAATGAATTCTATATTGTGAGAAAACAAGTTCCTACACTAAGAACTTTGTTACCAGCTTTAAAAGACAGCATTGAGTTTAGTGGATGTCGTGAGACTCTTCGCCGTATACTATTAGCCAATGGATTTGAATTTAAAAAAAACAACAATGAACGGTCAATCTTAAATGAAAGATATGATATTTCGGCATGGCGACATCGCTTCTTGCGAACAATAGCTCTGAAGCGTGCAGAGGGAAAGCAGATTGTTTACCTGGACGAGACTTATATTCACAAATCATATAAACCAAAAAAATCTTGGCAAGGCCCATCCACAAGTGGTGTTATTGAAAATATTGCAATGGGAAAGCGTTATATAATTGTCCATGCTGGGTCAGAGAAAGGCTCTGTTCCAAACTCTTTATTAGTTTTTAGTACAAAATCTAAAATGGCCGATTACCACCATGACATGAATGCTACTAACTTCAATAAATGGTTACAAGAAAAGCTTCTGCCCAATTTAAATGAACCAAGTGTAATAGTTATGGATAATGCATCATACCATTCTGTCATCGTAAATAAAGTACCTACCACACAAAATCGCAAGTCTGAAATAATATACTGGCTTACTTTGAATGATATTTCATTTGAAAACTACCACACAAAGGCAGAGCTTCTATGTTTAGTGAAAAAAAACACTCCAGAGCCAATCTATGAAGCTGATGAACTTTTGAGGCAGAATGGTCATGAAGTATTAAGACTTCCCCCCTATCATTGTGACTTAAATGCGATAGAATTAATATGGAGTTTGGCAAAACGCAAAGTGGCAAGCAGAAATGTAAATCTGACTTCCGAAGAATTTGAGAAAATCATAAGAGACGCCTTTGAAAGCACAACAGCAGATGATTGGAAGAAAATGACTGACCATGTCTTACATGTTGAAAACAAATACAAAGAAAGAGATAGGATTACCGAAAATAGTTTGGAAAGATTTATAATTAATGTTAGAAATGACAATGACACAAGTGGCTCTGACGAATCTCTTGAAGCAGAATTTTTAGATTCTGATTTTGATTATAATGAATGAATTAATAAATGATAATTTTAATATATCTTTTTTCTTGTAGATACAGATTGCTCTTAAAATCACATTTTATAAATATTACTAGAATGTTTTACACTACCCTGCCTAACGAGGGTAATGTTTGTTATATACATGCTTTATATTAGCTTCACTTGTATGTTTGTAACCGACTTTAAACGGTCAGATTTTATTCAAACTTTGTAGATTTGTCGAGGACCGATGACAATACACTAATGTGATAAGATTATGCCATAATTCAATTTGCAAAATGAGATATTTGTTAATTTATATACCACTAGCATTTGCCCGCGGCTCCACTTGCGTGAAAAAGTTTAAAACCATACTAAAAAGTAGTAAATAATAGTTAAAAAAAAACACGCTTTATAAAGAAAAGCAAACTAAAAAATAGAAAATAAATTTGGATTGAGAATAGTGTAATTTTTTTTAATAAATATAAGTTAATAATAGTGTAAATAAGAAAAAAATGTTTTATTGTAAAAAAAAGCGTGGGGTGCAAGGTGTCAATAGTTATAAACATTTCATTGACAAATGTGAGAAGAAGGATTATCATTTCGACAATATCTTTTTTTACAGTAACACATTTTTTTCTTATTTACACTATTCTTAATTTATATTTATTAAAAAAAATTACACTATTCTCAATCCAAATTTATTTTCTATTTTTTAGTTTGCTTTTCTTTATAAAGCGTGTTTTTTTTTAACTATTATTTACTACTTTTTAGTATGGTTTTAAACTTTTTCACGCAAGTGGAGCCGCGGGCAAATGCTAGTGGTATATAAATTAACAAATATCTCATTTTGCAAATTGAATTATGGCATAATCTTATCACATTAGTGTATTGTCATCGGTCCTCGACAAATCTACAAAGTTTGAATAAAATCTGACCGTTTAAAGTCGGTTACAAACATACAAGTGAAGCTAATATAAAGCATGTATATAACAAACATTACCCTCGTTAGGCAGGGTAGTGTAAAACATTCTAGTAATATTTATAAAATGTGATTTTAAGAGCAATCTGTATCTACAAGAAAAAAGATATATTAAAATTATCATTTATTAATTCATTCATTATAATCAAAATCAGAATCTAAAAATTCTGCTTCAAGAGATTCGTCAGAGCCACTTGTGTCATTGTCATTTCTAACATTAATTATAAATCTTTCCAAACTATTTTCGGTAATCCTATCTCTTTCTTTGTATTTGTTTTCAACATGTAAGACATGGTCAGTCATTTTCTTCCAATCATCTGCTGTTGTGCTTTCAAAGGCGTCTCTTATGATTTTCTCAAATTCTTCGGAAGTCAGATTTACATTTCTGCTTGCCACTTTGCGTTTTGCCAAACTCCATATTAATTCTATCGCATTTAAGTCACAATGATAGGGGGGAAGTCTTAATACTTCATGACCATTCTGCCTCAAAAGTTCATCAGCTTCATAGATTGGCTCTGGAGTGTTTTTTTTCACTAAACATAGAAGCTCTGCCTTTGTGTGGTAGTTTTCAAATGAAATATCATTCAAAGTAAGCCAGTATATTATTTCAGACTTGCGATTTTGTGTGGTAGGTACTTTATTTACGATGACAGAATGGTATGATGCATTATCCATAACTATTACACTTGGTTCATTTAAATTGGGCAGAAGCTTTTCTTGTAACCATTTATTGAAGTTAGTAGCATTCATGTCATGGTGGTAATCGGCCATTTTAGATTTTGTACTAAAAACTAATAAAGAGTTTGGAACAGAGCCTTTCTCTGACCCAGCATGGACAATTATATAACGCTTTCCCATTGCAATATTTTCAATAACACCACTTGTGGATGGGCCTTGCCAAGATTTTTTTGGTTTATATGATTTGTGAATATAAGTCTCGTCCAGGTAAACAATCTGCTTTCCCTCTGCACGCTTCAGAGCTATTGTTCGCAAGAAGCGATGTCGCCATGCCGAAATATCATATCTTTCATTTAAGATTGACCGTTCATTGTTGTTTTTTTTAAATTCAAATCCATTGGCTAATAGTATACGGCGAAGAGTCTCACGACATCCACTAAACTCAATGCTGTCTTTTAAAGCTGGTAACAAAGTTCTTAGTGTAGGAACTTGTTTTCTCACAATATAGAATTCATTAATTTTATTTCTAATGGCATCAATGTCAAAGCTATCTAAGTTTGACAATTTCTGTTGGTGTGGTCTTTTTTTACCTGGAGTTCTCCAGACACCTTCATTCACCACACCTTCCTTTTTAATTCTTTTTAATGTTGCAATACTGGTTCCTGTAAAAATACAATCAAATGTGTATGATAAATAATTATGATTAATAAATAAATTTATTTCATGGTTATATCAGTCACTAAACATTTTCGTATGCAGCAAACATAACATGTATCTTGTTGTCTTCCATTTATGACTACAAAAGTAACATTCTGAGTGAATTTTGTTTTTAACATGAAGAAATGACTAGCTGTGCACAAGAATGACTGAGATAGATAATTAAAGCCATTATATAACAAGTACCTACTAAATAAAACCTTACCAGTTAGTGAAGATATTTCTTCCAAGTACTCGTTCTGAGTTTTAATAGTATCTTTTTCTTCTAAATCAGTTAGTCTTTTAATTGTTTCCAATACTTCACTAACCCCCGCTACATTATCGAGATTTTCTGAAAAGAAACATATGTAAATTATAATACAACCAAAACTAATTCTCAGAACTTTGTAAACAATGGGTAGGGACGCTATGCTTTATCATGTCATAAATCATGTTAATCATGTGAAAATTAAACAAAAGACAACAAACAGTATGAAAAGACACACAAAATTTTTTAGTTTGCTTTTCTATATAAAGCGTGTTTTTTAGTTTTTAAACTATTATTTATTTTTATATATGTTCCTGTGTCACACCTTGCAGTCTAAACGTAGTATCCACTAAACCGACCTATAAAGAACTATTTCCTAGTAGCTTAAAAAATCTTCCTACATACCATATATTTTTACATAAATTAATTTAAATATAAAAATATCAAAGTATCAAATTAGGTTGTTCCAAATGTTCTTTTAATAATGGGGTTGCCCTACTGGTATTTTTTAAATTTGCCGCGCTTTTTCAGTATCAACTTTCAGTAGCCAGACTATATATGGTATTAATTAAATACAGTCTATATCTGCTGTCATATCTCATTGACAGATAACCTCTAAGTATGAAAATGTTAAATAATGAATAAGATTTTTTTGTGGCCTCCTAATAGAAAAATTCTTTTTGATTTGGTTCAGGATAAGTATATTCTATGGTTCTTACATTTTTTCATTCCAAGACGCGTCAAATCGATATCAGGTAAAACGTTGTATGGAAACTTGCCATCATTCTTTAGGATTTTATAGTGTGTTCCATACATCACAAACAAGAAATATTTTTTTAGCCGAAACTATAAGGTTTAACAAAAAGTGACTAAGAATGAATATTATAAGGGTTAATAGTATCTAACGATCAGAGTCGAAAAAAGGTTCAAAACACTTAATTATTTCCCAAGTCCCTAAAATTGCCTTTTCGACCCACTGTGTGGCGCCTCCATTTTAGATGGTCTAAGGTGTGTCTATGTAAAAAAAAAAAACCCATTTACCACGAAAACAGTCCAAATTTGGGGAATGTTCCATAAACTCGTATTACTGGCTGTATAAGCGACAATTTTGTATGACATATCATAAAGAATGTTGCCAGTATCTTAAATTATAAATTACACGTTACGTTAATAGCAACGTTGTTGAATAACCAGTTACAACGTTATAATTCGTTTTTTTTTTCAGAATAATTCGTTTTTTTTTCACTATATTTCGTTTTTTTTCAGAATATTTTGATTGAATAACAAAAATATTGCGAATAACGCTCGGTGAGCTATTCACCAAGGAGTCTTGGCGCCAACACTGATGTATGGAAGTGAGTCGTGGGTGTGGCAAAACAAGTATGTAAGGTAAATGCAGTGGAGATAAGAGCTTTGAGAAGTATGTGTGGGCTGAAAGTAAGTGATAGAGTAAGGAATAGGGTGATAAGAGAAAAATGTGGATTAAAAGAGGATGTAGTGACTAGGATTGAGAAAGGAATGCTTCGGTGGTTTGGCCACATTGAAAGGATGGATGAAAGAAGAGGAACGAAAGAAATCTATGTCGCGAAAGTGAGTGGTAGCGTCGGATGGGGACGTCCTAGACGTACCTTCATGGACCGAATTGACGACCTCCTAAGGAAGGGCCAAATAAGGAGTTCTCGTAACCGACGAGCATGAATGAAGAGACTGATGACTGTAGAAGAAGCGAAAGAGGTATGCTTGGATCGTAGCACTTGGCGCTCCATAGTCTCTGCCTACCCCAATGGGAGAAAGGCGTGAGTTTATGTATATATGTATTTTGATTTGTATGACAATGTGATATAATGTTTGCTAAATTAAGTTTGCTTTTGATATAATACAATAAAAAATAAAAATACTTTACCAACTAATGTGGACATTTCAATTATTTATAACAATAACCCACTTTAATGGTAATAATTTTACTTTTGAACAAAGAATCAAAATATAAATTATTTATACTAAGGTTTGATAAACGATATAGTTAAGTGACTTTATAGCAACTGATGTTAGAAGCATATCAGCAGGAGTATAAATTATATATACTCTTTGTCATCAGGTTTTAAGGCCGGCAACGCATCTCTTTGCAGATGTTCATGGGCGGCGGTGATCAAGTTTACCATGAGGTGAACCGTATGCTCGTTTGCCCCCTATATCGTAAAAAAAGGTCATTTTAAAAGCCCTGGGATAAGCTAACTGCCATGTCACGGTACGGACATTTCTTTGTAAAACAGTCAGTTTAAAGTGTTTGTCACTTCTGGCTAATCTTTTGGAGATGCAGTCGTAGACTTATAGACGTAAAATAAAAGACAGGAATTATTATTTGTTACTCTTTATTTTATATTTTGAAATCAATAATGAGATTTAAAACTGTAGCTGTTCAGAATCTTTATTTTATACAAAAAATATTGAAAGCTTCTTAGTAGATTTGCTTTGATTTTACATTTTAACAAATACAACAATGATTTAAATAAAAATGACCAGATTAATATATTTTTATAACTCTAATATTAAGAACTTAATTACAGAGTCACATTTTATATAATAAAAATTAACAAATAAAAGTGAGTGATGGTTAACTTTATAAATGAAGGAAGGTTACAATTCAAAGCGTTTATTCTTATATATCAAAAGTATTCTTAGTGTTTGTTTTATTAAGTAATGTCTTTTGAGACAGAGTGTACTTTAGGTTAAATCACTTAAAAATAATGTCAACTATGGAATTTACTTTGTGAGCCGTTTAATTTTGATAAAAAAAAGACGATACACGACTCTGGCGTTAGTCGTGTGTCGTCGCTTGCTAAAAGCATTCATCCCGTAAAATAATTGTGCAATAGTCGATGTAAAAATAAACGTTATACATAATTGTATATAGAAATCAAACGATAACCGACGTCACGAATGAACACAGAGGATGTAAACGAAACATGATTGTGCTTCACGAAAAAAATACACATATTATCACCTTAATAGATCGCCGGTGACTATTTAAAAAGACCTTGCGAAACACGTAGTCTGGCGATACTACGAGCACGCACTAGTCCTGAAAAACCTTCACCGGCAATCCCCTATCATCCATAGTTCGTTAACAAAATGGTCCCTAAAGAAAAAAATATTACAAAAACAGTACGAAATCACATTTCCCTTCCGGTCGCTGTAACGAGACGCTACTACGTATTTCAACATACAAAACATACACTAATAATTATGGCAACATTGACAATAAATAAGGGGTAAAAATGGGGAATATACACATTGAACGAAAATTCTTGTTCCAAAAAGTTGACAGCACAAAATAAATAAGAAAAAAACACGTTTTTCATCATGCGCAACACGCATGATCACATTGAAAATAATAATTATACAAGGCAACAAGTGCAGACTTGAATTTTTTTTTACTACTACCAATCTATTTCTCACTTAACTAAAAAGCCACATTCGCAAATTCGTATTTTTTTTATTAAGCTTTGCTTAATCCGCGAATTGGTTAATTCATGTTAGTAGATTACAATAATATATCGGCACTTGCCACTATGCTTGCCAGTCGCTCTGTGACGGCATCTAAGCTTTAGAATATTGATTTTAAACGTGAGGGAGATACAATACGTTATTGGGCATAAACAAGATTACATTTTAAGTGTCGATAGCATCAAAGCGACTTGCATAACATAGGTAATAATTTCATCATTTTCGTTATTGGAATATCACGGTATTTTCGTCTACAATCGGAATGGTTCACGCTTCTCTGTTGTTCGAGATGAGGCGGCAGTGGCGCGTCTCGCGGCCGGCGTGGTGGGCGTGCCGCTGTCCGACGCGTCCGACGGCTTGCGCAGTAGCCGCGACACGGCCGTCTGCTGGCCCGAACGGACCGGCGTGCTACTGCCCGACGGTGTCCTTTGCCTGCCGAAACGTATACATTACACTTACACATTCACAAACTGTCAAAGCATGCACACACTACAAATCCAAAACTTCAAATCCAATACCAAATGGAACTACATCAATATATACTAAAACTTTACCTTAGAAGTTGGTGTTTACTACGGAATATTCTACTCACATGAATTTCAACTTAAAAAACGTGTTAGATAAATTTCAAAATACAAAAGCAATTGGAGTTATTACCTATTCACATTACTGTTAGTATGGTGGTCCTTAAGCACAGGAATACGACTTCGGCCGGGCGTTTGTCCATCGGTGGAGGCAAACGACCCGCTCCTACGTTGATGTTAGCGAGCACACAAGGACAGACATACAGAAATTTAGTAACAGGACGACAGAGAAAGGTTATAAGTCATTGCAAATGCTTTTCTCTTAAATTAATTGATTTCAACTTTCAAAGCATTTGCTGTGACAAATATAAGAACAGAAAGAATATATAACATAAAACAAACAGTGAATATAAGTTTGTACAAAGAACCCAAAAAACACACACTATCAATTAATTATTCCAATTACAATATTTTTATAATCTTTTATACGAAAATCCGTTATCTTTATTTTTCATACATGAATATTGGATGATGGTAACGGAACTTCGCTCACAAATCCATGTCAATTGATATTATGTGTTTTTATTTCCAAGTGTAGGTAATGTTAAGCCAAAGGCCAGAAATATGTGCATGTTAGTAATGGTATAAAAGCTTTTATAAATGTGCATGGCGGAGTTTGCATTTGTCAATTGTGATAAAAGAGACGTAATAAATGTAGTATGATTCAACCAGAAATTTATGTGTGCTTAAAGAGTTTCAAAAAGTCCATCCTATTCAAAGCAGTGATTATAATCTAATAAATTGGAAATTATGCGCTTATAGATGAACCTTCAAAAATTTCTGGTCGAGTAAAAATGTAATACGTTCCCTAAACCAATTTGCGAAGCTTTGGATTTCAATACTTCTGAAGACGATAGTGCTATATGCGAAATTAGTACAACGATACATACATTATTCGGATGACATATGGGTAGCGAAATGTTTATGTGTCGACAAGCTGATGGGACTATTAGAATTGATTCGTGAACGTGAGCACTGGACGATGGGGGTGACAAAACAAAGTATCAAAGAGGCATCAATCAAAATAATTCGGGCAAAAATCGAAGCATTCTACAAGCTTGTACCCTTTGACATCTCGCTGGGACGGCTTAGATGCATCGCCGCTAGATTCGCTTATGGTACTTTCGTATTCATTGTCGCTCGTCATTCCCGATATGCTGAACAATGAGGAGTCGTCTTCCGGACTCCTCTGCTCTGACTTCCTCGAGGGATCTTGGGAAGTGGGACTGGGTTCTTGGGACATCTCCCGAGATTGGGACTTTCTTATCTTCAACCGTCGTTCAACCGATGGAGTCCTTTGAGAACGGTTGCCGACGTACACCGGGATTTTTGTGGAACCTTGGGTTTGGAATGCTGGATGAGTATGGGATAAGGATTTTGGGAGTTCAGACGCCACGGACGATGGCTGGGAATGTGTCGAGCTGTTTTATTTTGTATCCGTTTTCGTATCGCATGCGGGAAGGAAAAAAATTGTATTAACCCTCTGTACGCAATCCTGTATGTATTTTGCTAGATTTAAAAAATGTGTTAGTCAATTCCACACTGCGAATTTTTGGTTCAATGACGTCATTATTAGTTGAACATGCTTTTGATTCGTGATACCCATTCGCACCCATCCAGATAAATTTACCATCACCAATAGATTTTCATAGAAAGCTACAATTTTTATACAATTTGAAACAAGACTGTCTCGTGATCCATTCAAATTGAAGAGTGCACCCCAACATTGTAGACGCATACTCCTGACATCACTACAAACGGTCAAATAGCCCTTTTCAAAGCGAAACGTGCTAATCCCACGCAGTGTACGACAAATTTTACGGCCGTAATTTTGTATAAAATCGCCCAATAATTAAACCATCTTTAGTCTCCTTTCTGGGATATATAACTATTCAGATTATATGAAGATAATAATCAAAAATCTAAATGACTATTATCGTTTTTTTTAAAGATCGTGTATATATACCTGCTAATTTAATTACTTAATTGATCACTAGTAGGTAGCGGATAAGGATGATAGCCCTTATATTTTTTGGTACAGTTGCTGTTTTAATATCAATGGGGTTGATTCATGGCCCTGTCACCATTTATATACATTCACATTACAGCGCCAAAAGACGTATCAATGACGTCACAAACATTGAAAACCAGAGACGAAAGACGATCACATACAGCCGACTTCAATACAAGATCCCAACCCTTAACTGCAAATTAAACCAATCAAAATAAATCATTTGTAAATACGTCACAAACTATATTCTGATTGGTCCATTTCACTGTCGATCCGAAGATAGCGTTTAGGATAGTTTATTGAACTCGGCCGATAGAAAATAAAAAGAAGCACAAATTACGACCGTAAACATACACGATGAACAAAACAGTGAACGTAAACTCATCATGTGTACCTCACTAACGGCGGCACGTGTGACAATGTCGGTATACTTGACGTGCGGTACATCCCTCCGCCGCTATACCTGTCCGTGCGCCAGTGGAAACCATTTAATATAATATATTAGGTAACATTGTTCTTTGTTGGAAAAATAATTGTGAAAAAGCGTGTTTTCTATCCTATATTATTTTTTGTTAAGATTGTGTCGAACGTTCGCTAAATGCTATTATTAGAAGTTAATGTATGATATACTTTAATTTTTAATTTATTTTTCCAAATTAATAATTAATGCAAATGGATTGTGATAGAAGTATTTTAACTGGTTTCCTTATCACAAGGATTTAATCCTTACTTCTGTATAAACTAGACGCTATAAATGGCATTTCGATATAACATTTTCAATGTAAAACTATAAATGACTGCAATAAAACATGATTTAGTTTCTCACAAAATCCATTTACATTCCAACATTAGAATTCCAAGTATCATATGACAAAACGTACCTTCCGCTGGCTGGCGTCAAGAATCCCGTAGGTGTTCGCGGGCGCGAGCCACCGTTCGGAGTGGTGAGGCCAAGCTTGCTCGCGTTGGCGGCAGCTCGTGCTGTCGACGTGCGAGTATTCGTCACCTTCCTCATCGGGATGCGAGATGGTGTTGTCACGTCATCTATGCGGATAGAGGAGGTAAAAAAGAAGGATACACTCATCAGATGTAGAGAAATCCTGGTTATTTTTTATAAAAGTGTTAAATCACGAGCCTTTTGGTGGTTTATAATGGCAACAAATGATCCTATTAACAATAATTCAAAGCCACAGGCTTCTATAAAGAACTGAGCGATTGTGATAACTGACAAAACGCAATGATGTAATTTTACTACACCGATGGTAGTAACCGCAGATTGCACCTGCATAACTGCGCGACCGTGAAATTCTCGCGGTTACATACACGTATCAAGAAATACATTGCCTTTAATTGTTGTCATATCTAAGTAGTTTAAAATGAAAATAATACTGGCAACAAACAAAAATAAAAGTCTACAAACCTGTGCTGTCCAATGAGAGGTTGGAACCATGCCTCGAAGGTGGTTTGGAACCAGCTCGCGACCCTGGCCTTGACCCTGGTCGGGATCCGCCTGGTGTCAATGTCGACCTGTACGAAAGTAAAATTATGTTAAAAATAATAAAAAAATGATTAATTAGATAACATTTACGTCATTATGACGCATATGAAATCTTTAGGTAATCTACAAAGAACACAATATGGCGTTTACAGACTAGGTATTAAATAATCTATATAAATATTTTTTTTTGTCAAGTACTATTTAAAACTAAACCGAGCCTTACCTTGCCACGCTTGGTTTTCTATATTTGGTTCCAAGTCCGCTTGCGGCTTCGTTATCACTGAGGGAGTCCGGCGTGCCCGCGCTAAGAGACGACCTTGATGCTCGTCCCGCTACCGCTCCAGCCGACATAGGCACCGACCGGGCCGTGCGCTCCCTTACCTACATCATAATAGCAGCTACAATACTCGTCTCCACACGAAACGTATGAAGATTAGCGAAATTAAAACAAAAAAACTCAGGGTAAACTGTTATTCGAAACTAATGATTCGAATGAATTTGTCAAGAAATACCAATAATTATAAATGAAATGAACGGAAGCGATTAAAAAAAACATAAAATCAACTAATTTGAGGAGCATGCTACACTAAGACAGTGAAACAAATGATAACTACATCTAAAACACAAACATTGGACGTACACAATAGACAGTGAAAACAAAATAAAACTCCTGGCCATCAATTGGCAAAGGTACAAGAGTGCAAACTGAAACCGACTTATGAACGCACAACCGGTTAGCGTTACCCAATGATATCCTGGTGAGGGCTGGTATCCATGGTGGTGTGTGTAATGATGAGCGCCCGGCGTCGTGGAACCCTGAGATCTTGAATGGCCGTATATAAATGCTTGCTTAGTGCCATGTGTGGAGCCGACGTGCAGCGGATACGAACACGGGAGCTCCTCCCGTTGCCTCAGAGCCTCAAATATGGGCCTCAGCTGCTCCATAAACTCTTCAGCTAAACGCACCAATACAAAACCGGGACACACATTAAGGAGGGAAAGGGGCATCGCCGTTTACAACATAAACACTTTGTTTTTGCCTTCATAGTGCCAATCGTTACCGATACGCAGTTTTCGCGCGATGATTACTTGCCGCGGTGTTACGATTAGTCCACACGTTTAATCGACGGACGCGGTGAATTTTGCCAGACGCGGACATGAGGGGGGATCTAGCGGGATGGGTGAACGAAATACATTACCATAACATCCACAGGCGTTGACGTGCCACCTCTCCAATGCAGTGGGTCCAATGAATACTAACAAACAACACCAAACACTACACGAGCGTGTGCGCCGATGCGTTGCATGACCACACTAATGCAATACGACCAAACGCTACGAGCTCAACACATGCTGCACTCACGACATTGCCGCACCTTGCAAACGGACCAAGCGTTCCGTGTACAAGTTGCACAAAAAATAAAATAAGCCAAAATTGTATCCCAAACCGATTGCTCCCTCCAACAACTACGGTGCGCTTTATGATACTTGTGCGAAATTATAACTAAGTTCTATCCTGCAGGAGAGAAGAGTTTAACAGTAATACTTATAGCTGCGTCGCTACTTACCTTGGTGATCGGTCCGGTGGACGGAGGCGTGTTTGTATTAGAGCGAGGCGTACGCGGTCTGAACGCAGCCATGCTCTGTGACACCCCATCGGCCAGTATGAACTGTTCACGCAGTTCGATGTTGGTGCGTCCCTTGGCTGCATGCGGGCGGCGTCCGGTGCGCGGGATCGCAAACGGGATGGGATCGGGAGTGGGTCAAAGAAAACCATTTGGTAAAAGGATAGAAAGAAATAAAAATAACACCAAGGTGTTAAAAAAAACATCAGGACAGCGTGCAGTGGTAGTGAGGGAGAGAAAAAAAACAACAAACAAATCAGAACATGTCAACATAAACAAACATAACGCAAAAAAAAATATTAAATAAAAAAACATAAATAACGGGGATCCATTTAACGTAGTGCAACAAGGAATAGGAACAGTAAAATACGATTAGTTTATTCTCTCACCAATATTATGCAACACTCGTAAACCAAGAGCAAGATTTTTTACAACATTTATTCAAAAATGTATACAACACATACCTTCAATTTTCGCAACAGACGACATAAAAATAAAGACATTTTAAAATGAGCAAGTGATATGGAATATTTACAATAAAATGTTAATACAACACCAATCTTGCACTTGCTTTATACAAGTTAGTAACTACATAATAAAAAAATATATGCAAATTAATTCCAACTTCATGCCATTATTATCTTATAAAGCGATATTAAATAAATCTTATGACATAATATAGAAAATATGTTAAATCGTATTAATATCCAAATTAAGAGGCATTCTACACATTTGATGAGTTTCGCAATTTTTTAGTTAAAGCTCCCAACAAAAGCATCAAAGGTGTAAAAATATGTGTAAATAAATAGCAAAATAAAACTTTTCTACGTCGCAAAATTAAATTCTAAGCCACACCAACTAGAAAACGCCTGCGATGGAACCACAGTTTTGTGTTCAGAATAAAAAGCGCAAAGTGTGAAATTACCATAAACGTATTTAGGGAAAAATATTATATACACAACGGTTCCAAGGCAGACGTGGTTCTTACCGAGCGGGCAACAAGCCTCATGCTGCTCCGGTTTGCTCGGATCAGGCAGCGGTAGCACTAACGAGACTACTTTATGTAAACGGGATATCGTAAGGATAAACGAAATATAAAAATATAAAACAAAAATTAAATAATTTTTCACATGGGACCAAAGGATATGGATTGGGCAAAGCGAATACGAATTAGTAAATTAGTAGCAACATCAAATTTTGTATTTTTGTGGACACAGTCGATGACTAATTTAGCTGTACTAGCAGTTCGATGCTTCACAATAGCAGTGTAGTGTATTATGAATCTTATGATGTGTAATTACGGAGTGGAGTGTTTACGCGGCTTCCAAGTGAAATAAGTGCGTTTTTCATTTTCGCTCGAAGGCATTCAAAAACATTTCATTTATGCTGAACCGTTTAAAAATCAAGTTTTTTCCTAGCACGGTAACGTTATAACGCGTTACAAAAGTAGCGTGGTACGTTATTACGTTCGGAGCTGGCAACATCGTGATCGCGCATGTCAAATCGGGTCGCGTCGAAAACGCAAAACAAGAACAATGGAATTGAACACGGGTCGATTTTAATTCGTTGTGACTCAGTTATTACACGGTTTCGTTGGGGCAGCCGCGTCAAACATGACCGGGACGATCATCGAAAACCTCAGCGGTCGGAAACTGGCTGTACTAGTGACTATTTTACTATTGTGTCAGGTAACATGTTTTTTGATTGGCGGCTTGGTGGCGCCGATGCCAGCGAACGCGCAAAATATGCTCGCAACCGTCTGTAAAGACACGCTGACGGTGAAAAACGACACGACCAAATGGTTTTACAACCGCGGAAAGGGCTCTTGCGAGAAAATAAACCTCGGGGACACACATCACGACCTCTCCGAGACGGACATTGTTTTCGCGTTCCAAATGCCGATGCCTCGCGAGAGCATGGTGCTTGACTACTCGCGATGGCAACAGAACCTCATCGGCGTGCTTCAAGTCGACATACGGTACCATTCTCAGATGGAAATCCGGCCGCGCAGTACTATAACAATCGACGCCCGGTTAGCGTACCGAAACAAAGGAGATCCGGACGACCATTGGCAATTATACACACAATCAGTCGAGAAACGAAACCTAGACTGTGATATTGACATAAAAAGTGAAGACTACTTGTACAATTGTTCTGCAATACCTTTGTTTGAACTTGGGTCTCTGTTCCACGACTACTATTTACTGAATGTCCGGCTGCCTGTAGACACTCCAGACATGAATTCTCACATCGGACACATTCAAGACATGTGGCTGACAATAATCAATCAAAATGGAGGATTCACTAAGGTCTGGCTGTCTTTAAAGACTGTTTTCTTTCCATGCATCATTGGAATTGTTGTATGGTTCTGGCGTCGCATACATATGCTGCAACGGAAGCCTGTGTTACTCGAGAAGATGCTGTTAAGCTTAGGGATTGCTTTGTGCTTCCTAAATATGCCAATTGAGTACCTGACGTTACATTTTGACTTGCCATTCATGTTACTACTAGGAGATATAAGACAAGGAGTTTTCTATGCAACATTGTTCTCGTTTTGGCTTGTGTTTGCTGGAGAACACATGTTAATTCAAGAAGCTTCCGCTCAGAGCTCCCTGAAGCAGTACTGGCGACATCTCAGTGCTGTAGCAATGGGCTGTGTCTCTTTATTCATTTTTGACATGTGCGAGAGAGGTGTGCAACTGAGAAACCCATTCTACTCCATCTGGGTTACTGATATAGGCACAAACCTAGCCCTGACCTTTATCATCCTTGCGGGAATATCTACTGGAGTCTATTTCCTGTTCCTGTGTTACATGATCTGGCAGGTGTTCACCAACATATCTAACAAACGACAATCGCTACCCACAATGTGTTCTGTCAGACGTCTGCATTATGAAGGGATAATTTACCGTTTCAAGTTCCTGATGTTGGCTACACTGCTCTGCGCTGCTATGACTGTCATTGGCTTTATTTTGGGACAAGTCGCTGAGGGTCAATGGAAGTGGGACGAGAACATTGCCTTAGAATACACTTCGGCATTCTTCACTGGAGTCTATGGAATGTGGAACATCTACATCTTTGCCTTGTTGGTGTTGTATGCACCAAGTCACAAACGTTGGCCAGTTGCGGAAAACACTTCGGATACCCAAAACTTGAGTGAGGAGATTGAGATCAGTCCCCTGCCAGAACAATCTAGCGAGATATCTCTCCTAACTTCCTTCATTAGGAAGACAACTATCGACTAATCATGCCAAGTTGCCAATTTTAATGCTATTGTTCAAACAGGACGCTTCAAGTAGATTGTAGACTTCCTTTCTCAGTATTGAGCAATGTTTGTAGAACAATATTTAACTTATACTCAATTTAGAAATGTTATCTGCTGTTTAAGCTAATAGTGATTGTAGGCGTAACCTATGGACATGGGCAAAAATTCCTATTGTAATGCTCAGCTAAAGTTTGTAATGCCATTTGTATTGTCTGGTAAAAATCAAGTTTTTATAATAGTATATAAGACGCCTTTTGCTGTGGCAACTATTTTTAGACTTATGACTAACGTTAGGATTTAGAGCAGGTAGTGGCCTCGAAAAATTCCAGTTTTGATCAACTTTGTATCTGCTGGTGCAGTGTGTAGAATCTCTAAGTTTTTCTGTGATAAATCTGCTACGTTGTAATTTTACGGCTGATTTTTTTGCATTTCATATTAACAGTATTGCTAGTTTTAATTAAAAGATGTTGCCAGCTACTTAATTTATGTTTAATATAAGTTTAAAATGTAGTTTTTGTATTCGATTATGTAATCATTAATAAATATTGTACTGAAAAAAAATGTTATTTTGTTATTTTACCACGTTTTCTTTTTCGTTAATTATATTCGGACAATTGGTTAGCCCTTCGTTAGGGTGTTAAACACAAAACTATACCCGATACGATTGATTGACACTTTGAATTAAATTATTATCGTATGTACCGATTTTCGGATATATCCGAAAATTGATACAATATGGAACTGTTTCAATGCTTTTTGTAAAAAGCAGAGCAACAGTTACCCATTAAAATAATAGCCGAATTGAAGGCATAAAATATATAAAAAATATTCTACTTAATACTTAAACTTCGTGTTAATCTAAAAAAAAAAACAAAATAGACAAAGGTCACTTCAATTCAGCCTATAAGAAAATCATAATGTGAAATGAATTAGTTAAACCAGTTAGTACTTATAAGCTTATAAAATAAATATTAAATTATAATAAATAATGTTATGGATATTGCAGCCACATTATAATTTTCCAACATAAAATCTATATAATAATAATATTATTATCTTTTTTCTGTTATCCCAATTTTTATAATTTTTCAACTCTGAAACAGGACTCTGATTAACTTTTAAATAAAATAAAAAGTATGTTTATCGATTTTACTGACAAAAGTATAGAATATAAATCGAAAAACATCGATAATTTGTTTCGCAGGGACAAATTACCAAGATTAGCATTAAACAGTGGCATTTCCAATGAACAATGACATAGTTAATATTTTTTTAATTTGGCTGTTCTAGTGAGCATTTACCGATGAAACTGATTTTAAATTGGAAGTCAGAAATTACCATTTTCATCTACCATAAAAAACTGCGTAAATTGTTCGATAATCCGATAAATAGACTCGATACTAACAAGATATTAGCATTCTGGATTTTAATTCAAAATGACCACATAGAGTTCTCAAGTATTACATTTAACTATATATTACGTCTAATCATGTATATGACTAAATTCCTTATTTAAATTATAAACGTAAAACGAAACATTAATCTTGGTAATATGACCACATAAGACCCAACCACCCGTCACTTAAAACTCGCACATACCTCGGCATGGGTCGTTTTTGACCAGGAACTCGTCGAGGGCGACCCATCCACCACCGACGCGCACCATCACCGTCGAACGGAGGATGCGCACCAACCGTAGTTTTTGGGAGTCGCCGAACTGTTAGGAGCGATTGCGGGGTAAAATACAAGTCGCCTAAGTGAGGGGTCATGAATGACCCATGATATTTTGTAACAACTAAAATGTCTCATCAAGTCACTTTATTCCAACGGTTTTAATTTTTGGTCCAAATAAAATTTTATATTAAGTACACTAATTTACCGGATAAAAAAATATTCCATTTATTCATAAAAATTGTATTTTACGCAAGCATTTTCTATAACTAGAAATTGGAAATGGTAAATTAATTATTTTATGACTTGCACACTGTAATACCTGTATTCATAGTATATTTATCTAACAAATTTTAGCATCTAGCTGTTTATACAAAAATCTAGGGTGCGCGTCTGTTTTTACTCTGAACTAACAGATGCCTCAACAATCTGAATCATGCGATGAAATTTCAATTACTACAAAATGGGCACACCTATGAATTTGGCGATGGTTTTAACCTATTTAACTCATTCGTTCATTCATTCACTCGTTCATTCACCAACAAATTTTGTAATACTCACCCTGTATTTGCCCTCGCCTACTTGGAACACCCTGAACTTCTGCCTGCACGTGCAGAGCATGACGAGACGTTTCACTTCGTCGTGGATCTTGTCCGCGTCCGTAGGAGGGCCGCGGCGCTCCACCTAGTCGAGTTGAAATGGGAGTTTGATATTTGTTTCAAAAAAGTGACGATTTTTAATTGTCATATATTCAATCTTTTACCATTTCGGTTTGATTAGGATATATTATATTTCATAAAATCGGTGATCAGTAATTAAGTTTTCCAAACTGTTCAGCCCCCGTATTCTCTATGACAGTGTTAACTCGTAACGCGGCCGCGTCACGTTAACTTCATGTAATTAGTGTTAAATGGTATTCTGTATGCCAATTTCCATAGTGATAAACGCGATGAGTTACGTTACGCGCTTGTTTCGAGCGGTGAAAATAACGTGTGTCATAGAGAATAAGGGGGCTGGCTTATATCGTCGTGATTTTTATACAGAAATTCCAACTCACCTAATATTTAAACATCTAAATGGCCTAAAATCATGAGCTTAGCTATACTACAAATTAAATGTTTGAAATCATAACCAGGCTCACATTCATTGCTTGTTAGTTACTCAAAGTAGCTACATTTCACACGTGCCGACGTTACTCAAGCTGGGCAATAAAACTTACCCAATCAGGCCGCAGGGCCGCAATGAATTCCTCCCAGTCGATGAGACCGCCACCGTTCCTGTCGAACAAGTCGGCCACGGCGCCCATCTCCAGGCGGGATGTGTCGAATTCTGGTAGAACGAATGGTGTCTTAGTGCATCAGTTAGTGAAATTCAAGGTGGTGTTCGAAATCTTTTTCGATACAAAATAAAGATATTGATTTCCTTATATTCTGATAGATTTATTGGTTTTATGTTATATTAAACAGATTTTACACGCATCAAAAGTGATAGATAATTGCTATCGTAAACTAAGTTAAAATTTCTAAGCTTTACAAACCAGACACCCACGACGAGTATCACTCCATCCGATATCACCCGGGGGTATGTCCACACACTTACCCCTAACTACGCATCTGGATCATGGAATTAGTCATAAATTCTCAAGTAAAGTACTCACTGGTGTTAATGATTCCGTCGATGAACTCGTTCCTTGCTATGAGCCCGTTGTTGTCCTTGTCCATCTTGCGGAACAGGTCCGTCAGACGGGACTTCTTGTGGTTCATGAACTTCAGGAACTGGTGGGAGAACGGTGATTTATACAATACGATTGTATGTACTAGACTGATTACCCTGGATTTGTATTTCAATACATACATATACATACATATACACTCACGCCTTTAATCCCCGAAGGGGTAGGCAGAGGCGCAACTAGTGCACCCACTTTTCGCCGTTATTCCGTCCCATGATGTGATAGGGGGCGAGCCTATCGCCATATCGGGCACAAATTCCAGACTCCGGGCTGACACTGAATTTTTTAAAAAACCCAATATCACTGCCCGACCCGGGAATCGAACCCAAGACCTCAGCATTGCAGTCATACCGTAATACAACTACGCCACCGAGGCAGTTGTATTTCAATGTGGAATCATAATAATGTTTATGTATTAATTACAATTAATTCTAAGTAAAGATTCAGCTACGGCTACCGCTTCAAATTGGGGGTTTGTGGGCCCCGGGCTATTACGACCACGTACGGCGCATTGAATGGATCCATATTAAAGAGTCCTTCTATACTGTCAGCATTTATTAACCATTTGCTGCTTTTGATATAACTGGGACTGTTACGTCAAAAAATTATCGTGTAAATTAAGTAGGTTGGATATTATGCGTTTTATTCGAGTTATATATAAGAGAATTAATTATATTATGCCTCTTCTCTGTTCTGTGCCTCTTACTCACCCGCTTCCTCCAATCGTCCCAGCTGAAGTTGGACACCCTCTGCAGCTCCCTGAGGTGTACGAGCCTCTCATGCAGCCGTCTCTGTCTCTCCCACGCGAGCAGCCACACCGTCCTCCATTTGTCCCACAGTTGTTTTACGCGTGGCGACCTGAACTCCGGCTCTGCGCCTTTGCTGTATGGATAAATATTATTTGGTACTCTTGATTGTTGGCATAATGGAGACAAAGGAAATTATTTGTTTATATTTTTTTATAAAGCTGTATTTAAATTTTTAATATAATTACAAATGAAATTTGCAATAAATATTTATTGTACTTTAAGATAGAAAATAGATATTTCGCAAGACAAATGCATATAAAAAGTAAAATTTTAGCACTACTAACATGCTAGCTTAATTAAAACTAGCACGCTAAACATAAAAAAAACATTCAGCCAATAAAAGCCCTTGATAGCATACACACCCCTTTAAGCGTTCGCAATTCGAATTCACCGTACGTTGCGCCCTCAGTACGAATCTAATTGACCGATGGTGGGTTTAAAACAGCGATGTATGCCTTACCTGCCCTTTGGCGGGAACCTCGGCCCGTAGTGTTGCAGGTTCCGATCGGGCGTCTCTCGTCCCGGACTCACTCGGCTACGAGCACACGCATTATTCAACACACGAAAAACATGACATAAACCCTTGGCCCGTTAGTGTGCGTGGCAACATGTGTTATTGTACGGTAATGGCGGTTATTTTTGAATTTTGGTTATTTAGCGGTTGGTACTTCCGTAGTGATGCAAAACGATTTTTTGTTATTGATTTTCATTTGTTGTTTTTACATTTCGTCTTGTGTTTATTAATTTTCAAAACTTTTTTTTTATGAATGTTTTTCTTATAATCTGTCATGTAAAATACATACTCAAAGTATGTAAAAACCAGATTGTATCACTTAGTAAAATGGAAAACACGCAAATTCCGGTTATTTTACACGCCCCTACACACAACCCCTATATAACATGCAAATAAATAACCAAGCATTCTGTCTACTAAGAAGCATTTTCTATAAGGACACAACACCACGATACTTTATAAAAATATGACGTACATGTTTATATGTACAATTTGTATGGAATAAGCTATTTTTAAACTTATTGAAATACGAATTGGATTTTAGCTAATAGAAAAGATTATTGCCAACAAGAGAATTGACGTTGCCATTACTTTCTCAAAATTGTTTCAGCCTTCTTTATTTAAATGTAAAAGAAAATTATTCATTAAATAAATATTTAAAACAAACTCTCAAACCATTTTGGTGTGGTGTTTGTGTATTTCTTATAGAACATTGTTACCACTTAGCTTCTATGCAGGTCTCATGTATCTAAATTAAAAAGTCATAACAAATTCGAAAGATAAAGTGCTCAAAGCTAAGTGGTAAAACTTCAAAAGCGTAATAATTTACGGTAATCGTTGTAGGAAATATTTACATAGGGCTATAAGGATATTAACATATGACTGTCAATATTCAATATGTTTTGATATCATAAATAAAAAGGGGTCATTTTGACCCACTAGCATCAGAAAACTTTATATAATATTGTATAGAAATCTTACTGCCCTATATATTTACTAAAAATAATAGACTGGCACTGAATATCATAGGCAAATAAAACATTTCAGCTCAATGTATATGAACTTTTGTTCCTTTTTGGAACACTTCCACAATTGCTTTACGGTCCCATAATATTCAGTATCATATACTTAACACTATTCTATACCAGTTTACCTAAAGTCGAGGTGGAGTCCATAACGACTGCATGCAAGAATGAACAACAAAAACATTATCACAAGACATACAACTAGCTTACGGACGAGAAATATACAAAGACTAAGTTATGTGTATGTGTGTTGGGTCATATGAGACCCACTACAGTTCTGACTTTGAAATTATATATTAAAATGAAACGGAAGGCCTATTAAATGTCCTTTGTGTGTGTAATAAAATAATCTGATGTTATTATATTATTTTTCAAAATAACTATCTGACAAATACTGTGATTTTACGAACAGACTATTTAGTTTTAATTTAATAATTCCTCATTCAATGTCAAATTAATTTTCTATGTATAAATTGTACTAAAAATATGTACTAAGTGTAAAATCTGTAAAAAAATATACATTTATTTTACAACCGCTTCAAAACAAACATCCAACTACGATATACATTGTGCAAAACACCTAAAAAGCACAACACACATAATTTATATAGAAACGCGTCAAACCTTCCTCTCCTAACGCGAGTTTGTATCCTGGACCTGCCCGTGGTGAAGCGTGACATGAACGAGACAGAAACGGTAACGTTTACATGTGTTAGAGCGGGACGAAGCTATGTTTATGGTGCTGTTTATAAAGAAATGCGTGTCGCTGATAGTTTGTGGTAGATTTGTGTTGGGAAAGTTGATATAAGGAAGTAGATATTTACAAAATGTTTTTCTACTAATTATGGAGATATCAATATCAAAAGACGAAGAATCCTTGAATAATTTTGTGCATTTTCCTTTCATTAAAATCTGTATAATATTTAACATAGCAAATTCCACTCTTTTATACAATTTAATGACGTGACGAGTAATTTGCTCGCTTAATGGTAAGCTTCAGATTTTGACATCTAAAATACTGCGTGATATTGCATTGCACTAATTTAACTTATAATATGTACTTGAATTAATTTTCAAATAAACGAACACCGACACACATTTTTTTATAATCTGCCTCAACTTAATTAATCTTAGTCCACACATTGATACAGAAATCTTAAATAAGGCTAAGTAATATTAAAAATCAAAAGCTTTTCAGAAAAACCCAATGTGCGGAAAAAGAACGATATTAACACGTAAAGCACATAAATGGTTATTTAAAATTTACGTAGATCTATATTATGCATTTTTAAAACAGGTTTTTTACAAGTAAAAAAATATATAAAGGAATTTACTTATTCACAATAACATCACATAACCAACGTCATTATATTTTAATTAATTTTTAGTTAAAAAGAAGGAAAAAATGCATAATACAAATCCATTTTCTCAAAAAAAGGACTTTTTCATATTTTTTATAATATTTAGAAAAAGGTCCTCACAAAAAAAACATGAAAAAAAGAGTAAAAAAAGGAAAATGTATACTGAACAGACCTGAATCTCCTAGATCCATAGTAATCGGGTGACACAGATCGCTCCCTGTTCAAATCGTGCTGGGAGCCGCGACTGCATCATTATGTTGGCAACACAAGCGGTAACACCATGCAATGACGTCACAATATAGCGGGCACGGTGATCGGCGTGCATGAAGCGGAATGAGTGGGGAAAAGGAGAAACGAAAAACAAAATGAATAATGGACACGTACGTTAAACATAAAGGAGGTAGGATCAAATAAAAAAAACGTAAAAGTTTGAAAATGGAATTTCCAACGATTTATTTTTAAATACTTTAATGGCTTTCAGGATTTATGTAGGTATAATATTAACGAAGCTTCGATCAAACTAGAGCTGAAGCTGAGCTGAAGAATGTGTCATTACCGATACTGATAAATGAGATCTCCAATAAATCATTTTTAATTTTACCTAGGTTTATTTTTTTCTAATTTGCGTAGGTATTAAAATTTTCTGACAATAAAAAAGATGTTAATCTTCAAAAATCAAAATTAAAGCATTCCATTTTCAAACAAAAGGTGCTAATTTTAAAATTAAACACGAAAAAAGCCGGGTTTTCGAAACACTATTATCACAGCTTTTACGCACAAACATGAAAGTTATTGAACTGCCATATAAAATGATTAACTACGACATACCCAGGTGTTCCTTTGGTGGCACTCTTGGCTGACACCTTCCTTGGCGTGGTCTCCCGACCTTGGCTCTGGCTCTTAACCTGGTGGAAACGGTCATCAAATTTAGAAAAAAAGAAGTCAGAGCAGCATATCAAATCGATAAATACATGAAAATTACTATAAAAAAAAACTTGTTACTTATTCTTAAACCTGACATTAAAAATAACTATAAATTACAGAAAAAAATCTTTTTGTTATTTTTTTTTAAATTATGTCTACAAATCTGAAAAATCTATTTTAAATGTTTACAAACTTGATGGTAGTAACCTATTGTTACTTGAACCAGCTAATAGATGGCGTTAAAATGATTTTTAATACTCATATTAAAACAAACCTGGTACGCCTTGCAGACGCGGTCCACTTCCGTCTGCCGCTTCTGTGTGTGTTCCATCAACTCCTTGTGGTCTTCGATAAGACCCTCCAGCAGTTCGATGGACTCTGGCAACGGTTCTGATTCCATGGCTAGATTGAAAAAATGTTATTGATGAAAGGCAGCTTCTTTAGGGGGCGCAATGGAGATATGCGTGATGCAATTCAAAGATTGGGCAATCAAAACTTTACGTTTTTTTTTATTGCATTTAATGCCGAGACGAGCAAGCCGTTCGTCTGATGGTAAGCGATACGACCACCCATAAACAGTAGCAACACCATCCAGCACCTTGAGTTACAAAGTACTGTGTGGCATTCCACTGCGCTCGACATGAGTTTTCAATTCATGAAAAAGGAAAGCTAAGTCTTGATTCATGTTCTGTATGCTGCTAGGTTCGTATATTATGATTTAAAATTAGCTTGCCAAAAAGTTGGTATTCTATTTGTCTGCCTACCCCTTGAAAACTTGCAGTGTATACTTATATAAAGTATTTGGTTTCCATCATAATACGTAAATGAGTTTGTTTTTATCTTCGACTCGAGAAATTGATTAGATTATGATCACTGCAATTTTCAGGGCAAATTACATGGATAATTAATTACCGATATTGCACGCAATTGCATGAACGCAAAAATTGCAGCAAAAGGCACGTTTTATTACTTGACGTAACAAGAGTCGTACTTCGGTTTATGTTACTAAAAAAAAGTTTTGCAATCGCAAATTATGACGCTGAAGACAGAAAAAAAAACAAATTTTAATTATATCAAGACCTAATGAGAAATTGGTTGTTGTAAAGGAATGAGTTCTCACAAAGTAATGTGTTTTCTAGTCCAGTGAGCCACTGCAGCAGCTCCTCGAGGACGAGGTCCAGGTCCTTGAGGCTCTGCATGTGCGCCTCCAGCTTGCCGCCGCGCTGCATGGCCCATTGCCATACCTGCAAGATAAAATAAATGTAAAAAACGAAAAAAAAAACGATGTGCAATAAAAAATATGTACAGTAACAAATATAGATAAAAATAAGAAAATAAGGCACTAAAAATAATTATTTAAGGAAAGAATTGAAAACTATTTTTTCATTATCATGAAAAAGTTTCTATTACTTTGTTTCAGATCCATACGAAAATAACGGGCAACCGAATTTATACTTGTAACGTATAAAATATAAATGAGAATGTAGCATTATTTTTAAACAAAAGAAAGTAAAAAAGAAACTAAACAACGCAGTTTATAAGTTTTTAAAAAAACATATTTTATTGCGTATAATATCTTTAATCTAAAAAAGTACCTGTCCAGGTGTAACTTTACTAAAAATCCTGATAACGGGCAAAACCGTCGCCACTAGATGTCGTTTATCCTTCGAACCACTCATTCTAACACTTTTTCCACTTAATTTCAACTTTATAACACATTATTGCATAACAGAGTGAGTATAAAACTTCCTTATGGCAAAATAACATTATAAATGCTTTATCGTTGCAAATAGATAAGAATGAGATAATTTAATTTATTATTAATATTATCTACGTTCCAATATCGCTTTTAAATTCAATGACAAATGATTATGTGTTTGTATGAATCTAATCACATGGCCGCGAGAGGCGCGAGATAAATATCACTCGAAAGTCGAAACAAAGAAAATCCATATAGGTTTTGAGAATGAGTCTAAAATCTATTTTATTGTTGTATTAACTTTTTATCATAAAGGATTCGAACGTGTTTATCTGGTTGTATAATAATTATGGTTGTGATCAAAAATAGATGATCATTACTATCTGTTAGATTTAGGTACTGCATACTATTTATAAGAATCATGTGGTTCCAGAATCATGGGACGGAATATGCATGGCAAAAAGTGGGTACACTAGTTGTGCCTCTGCCTACCCCTTCGGGGATAAAAGGTGTGTGTGTGTATGTGGTTCAACTAAACATTATTACACACACGCCCTATATCGAAGGGGTAGGCAGAGGTGCAACTAGTGCACTCACTCGCCGTGCGTATTCCGTCCAATGACGTGATAGGGGGCGAGCCTATCGCCATATCGGGCACAAATTCCAGACTCCGAGCTGATACTGAGTAGAAAAATCCAATATCACTTTGCCCGACCCGGGATTTGAACCCGAGACCTACTGCAGTAGTACAAAACTACAACTACACCCCCAGGCAGTCAAAATATTAATTGACTACAATATTAGATTCGACTTGAAAATATTGTTTTAAATAAATTAAAATGTAACAAGGCTACAAAATTTCATTAGTATTATTTATACTATAGACAAATATAGCGCAATACAGCGTTTAATATTTAAACAAGTGTATGTTATACTCCCTCTCAGACTAGCGGTAACTGTGTCGGTATTTAAAACAAATTATTCTTATATTGTAATTACATCTGATAAGGTTTAAGTCATTATATTGGAGTGGAAGTGGACGATAGCCTAGTTGGGAATGGAACGGTCTGACGAGACAATGTCCGGAGGTTCAAAACTCAAGGCACACACCTCTGACTTTTCGAAGTTACGCGTGTATTCTTCATCAATTAGCGTTCGCTTTAACGGTGAAGGAAAACATCGTGAGGAAACCTACATACCTGAGAATTCCCCATAAGATTCTCGAGGGTATGTGAAGTCTGCCAACCCGCACTAGGCCCGCGTGGTGGACTAAGGCCTAACCCCTCTCAGTAGTAGAGGAGGCCCGTGCTCAGCAGTGGGCAGTATATAATACAGGGCTGATTGCATTGCATTATATTGGAAAGCGGTAAAATAGACGCTAGCGGTTGTAAAAACGCTCGTATGTCCAAATCTTGCCTTTTTCTTGGTACGTATTAGGAACAAGACGTTTTGACTACGCTCTTGCTAAATAGTAGCGATATAAAAAATTACTATGAACTGTTTCTTTTTGGTAAGTAAGCTTTAAAATATATTTATTTTAATTTAAACATAAGATTACAATAGTTTTTGTTTATCTTGCATTCGTTTTGGTACATTTATCAATACAATAATTAATTGGTGGATAAAATTGCTATAAATGTAAACGAGAGAGCATGGATTATTCGCTGTTCAATTCTTTGCATACACATATTTCCGAAATTTATTACGCATGCTCACGCCTTTTATCCCCGAAGGGGTAGGCAGAGGCGCAACTAGTGCACCCACTTTTCGCCAAGCGTATTCCGTCCCATGGTGTGATAGGGGCGAGCCTATCGCCATACCGGGCACAAATTCCAGACTCCGGGCTGATACTGAATAGAAAAATCCAATATCACTCTGCCCGACCCGGAGATCGAACCCGAGACCTCAGCCTTGCAGTCGTACCGTAATACAACTACGCCACCGAGGCAGCCGAAATTTATTAGTCGCCTTTAATGCTTAATTTTATTCTGTTAATTATTAATACATATTTCGTAAGTTTATTTAGTAAGTAAATGACCGCAAACCTATTTCAGACCTCTTTTTAAGATGAAATTATTAATATACTTTGTAGTAATTTTAATACTGCAACATTTTTCAATGTTTTTTGTTCAGATTTTGCCCATTCTGCTTCTGTGGGTTGTGTCGGTGAACAGTCAGATAAGGTTCAGCTACACAATGGACAATAAGACGGAGATCACTGGGGAACTAAGGCCTGGCTCTCAACTGACTATCATTTTTGGACCTGCCCAATAGGTTTTTTTTTTATAAATTTTGTTTTTCATTTTGTATGAAATGTGGAAATAAAGTATGTTAGTAGTTAAAATTGTATTTTTCACCATATTTAGTTATTCCTGGCTTCTACTAAGTGCAAAGGCAATAATTAAATTAAAATAGTTGATCGAGCTTCAACGCAGCTATAATCATGAATCTATAAACCTTGAAATAAAAAAAAAAAACAACCTAATATAAATATCGATAACCGTAAAAAATATTTACGAAATTCTCAAAGATCATAATTTTTTTTTGTAAAAAAAATAAACAATAACCCTCACGGTCCAACTAATACGAACATTCTGTCATAACATGTTGTTTTAACTTGATTTTTTTAAAATTTTCTCTTGTATATCGTTTTTTTATTTTTTTATAATTGTATTATATTGTTACTGTCACCACCCAATTTTGTTGCCAATAAATGTTTTTCTTTCTTTCTTTCTTTCTTTCTTTCATAAAAAAAGAAAAAAAAAACTCACCTCATCCCACCGACTCTGTATGATAGTGATCCAGTGCTTGATGACAGTGACTGCGTCTGGATGCGCCCTGCCCAGGATGGAGTGAGCGAGCGCTATCGTGTCGTCCTTGTCTCGCTGCTTCTCGTTCAGCTCGCGCACGAACCGCTCGTGGTCGAGGATTTGCTGTTGAGTCTCCTCGTCGCCTTCGGGCAGCTGGCCCGAAAACCGAAGCTTCGTTTCGGCGTCCGAGAGCCATTCGAGTAGCATGTTGACTGAGCGGTGGAGTTTTTCGGCCTGATTTGGGATATCATGTTAGTGTTTAAAATCCGGCATTGTACAGTGACATCAAAATATTAAGCAATGTGAAATATATGGCCGAGTTATTTAAAAAAAAACCAGTTTAACAAGCTCTAGTTTTTTTTTGAATATTCATAGTGACGCTATGAAAGCTAAATCGCAAATAGAAAAAATATTATTAGACCTGTGGTTTCTTATGACAGCAAGTTTTTGTAGTTACTTTTCAGCTAACAATGTTATTATTGCGCTTACATTAGAATATCGACTTAGGTGCCTTGGTTATAAAGTTGTAATTACCTCTTTGAGAGCGAGCTCCAGCTTGGCGGCCTTCTTCTCGCTGAGGGTCTGTACGGTCTCCCACGCAAGCTTCAGCTCGCTGCATTGCTGGTGGATGCTGGCTGCGTCTTCACGCGGCACCTGCATATAATTTTTTATATCGTAGCAGTTTTTGATCATGAAACTAGTCTTTTAACTCGCTACAAATTTAATCAGAAAAATATACATAGAAGTGAGAGGGAGAATAAATTGCGCATAAGGCAATCAACATGTAGTCACAAAAAAAATATACGCATTCTTACGCCTTTTATCCGCGAAGGGATAGGCAGAGGCGCAATTAGTGCACCAACTTTTCACCGTGCGTTTTCCGTCCCATGATGTGATATGGGGCGAGCCTATCGCCATATCAGATACAAATTACGGTCTCCGGGCTACTGATTAGAAAAACCCAATAGCATTCTGCCCGACCCGGGGATCGAACCCGAGACCTCAGCATTGCAGTCGTACCGTAATACAACTACGCCACCGAGGCAGTCATAAAAAAATATAAAGAAGTCAAATAGAGTATTAACTTACGGTCGCCTCGAGGTCTTTGCCGGTCTTCATGACGGACTGCATCTGTTGCTCGCGAGAGTGCAAGTCCTCTTCGAATTGCTGCAACAAAATTGTGTTATCAGACTTTAAACTTTAATTTTCTTCGGAAGGACCAAAATAACGTGATAAATATTTTAAACATTAGTGCAGGACCTGATTTTTTGCTAGAATCATTTAAACTAAACACTAGCTTTTAAATGACCTTATGTCATTAACTATCAGATGCCATAGAGGATTCAGTTTTCCTAAAAATACCTGCTTGAAAACTGCAAGCTATTATGGCATTCTAGCTTTTGCCCGCGACTCTACCCGCGTTAAAAAGTTTTTCCGGGATAAAAGTCCCGCTTTGTATTTTCCCGGGATAAAAAGTAGCCTATGTGTTCATCCAGGAAATGATCTACATGAGTGCCAAATTTCATCGAAAACCGTTCAGTAGTTGTTGCGTGAAAGAGTAACATCCATCCATACATCCATACTTATAAACTTTCGCGTTTATAATATTAGTAGGACTAGACTTCTGCTTGCGGCTCCGCCCGCGTGAAAAAGTTTTTCCGGGATAAAAGTCCCGCTTTATATTCCCCGGGAAAAAAGTAGCCTATAGCATTCAGGAGTAATGTAGCTTCCTATTAGTGATAGAATTTTCAAAATCGGTTCAGTAGTTTTTGAGTTTATCCATTACAAACAAACAATCAAATATTTCCTCTTTATAGTATTAGTATAGATAAGTAGGATTATCAAGTGACCTTGTGCTGTTCTATGAGCGCCATGACGGTGTCGAGGTCCCCGTGGAGCGGAGAGTCAGCTCCGAGTTCCTTCTGCTGCCTGGTGAGCCACTCCAGCAGCGCAGACATCGCGTCCTTGAACTGTCCGGAGTACAGCAACGCCTCTTCCAGCTTGCGTTGTCTGGGAACAGAAGGGTAAGTTTATTGCCGAGTTTTGATACAAAATCAATGATGGGTTGAAATTTGCGAGCCGTATGGGAGAGAAGGTGGCCGAGAATTCTTTTTCTCTTTTTTTTCACAAATTTACGAGCGAACTGCTAATTAAAAAAAACCATATCTTGAGTAAATTAATAATATAGAAAAACATAAATTTCGCAACCAACCTTTTTTTTGTACATAAAAACACGAAAAATGACTTTTTTTAAATTTTATCCTCTTTAGCACTGGCCACAAAAAAAAGAGAAAAAAAGAAAAAACAACGTACCTGTCCACAGCCTTCGAGCACACGGTAGTCCATTTGCTCTTCATGTCCGACAGCATTGTCTTCAAGGTGTTCTCGTCAGATTTCGGTGCTTTGTCCTTCAGCTGCTTGCCGGTCTTCATGGCCTGGTCGTACACTGGCTGCTTGGCCGCGAGGGCCTTTTGGAACTCGCGGTGTTTGTTCAGTCTGTGGGGGACGAATTATATATAGATATAGCTATCGACATAGCAGTTTTGTATAAAATATGTGTTTAGATTATATTTATATAGACATTCTTCTTATTCGAGGTTTATATTTTGAGATAAAGTTTACTAAACCATGTATAACCGGTAACAGAATGACCGGTACATTGATATCTAGATTTTTTCTCAAGTAAAAGGAAAATTATTCACGCTAATCTGGAAGTTTTGGGACCTTTTTCACGGTACATAAAAAAATACATTTTTCTTGGTTGTTTACACTTTTTTTTTAACTTTTTTATCATAAAAAATCTTCGAACTGGTACAGTTACATACCTTTGTTTAATCTTTTCAGGGTCGTTGATGGTCGTTTCAGCGTTCAACTCGTCTAATTGTTGTTCAGTGTCATTCAACCAGTTCATCAAGTTGTTCCTATGACAAAAAAAAATGATTAGTAACTTTTATTTTAAAAAAATATTAATGCACAAAAAAAAACATAAAAAAATTGTTCCGTAGGGGAAAAAATATATTTGGATAATTTCGAATAACAAAGAGAATCATAAAAAAAAATATTTATTATGATGGACTGTGCATCAGCACAGGCGATGAAAATATATTCGTTTAACCGAAACCTACAGTGCGTGTTTCATGACATGTTTACAAGCCGTTTTGAATAAAAAAATCCGAGCGCTTTATATGATCTATCGCGAAAACGGACCAATCAGAAAAGGTTTTTTGAAATTACAAATGACTTATTTTGATTAGTTTATTTTCAAGATCGAGAATTAAGATTGAGATCGTTTGAAAACTGCCGATAAACAGGATAATAAACATTACGTACTTCGATCTGGTACTACTTACCAGATATCATTAAACTCCTTAGCCTCTTTGAACCCATGGTCCAACGCCCTGGTCCTCTCAGCAGCCTTGGACACCACCCTCTCCCACCTATGCTGGACAGACACCAGCAGATTCTTGATCAGGATCACGTCTTGCTTCTGGCTGAAGTACTTGAGATGGGTTCCCTTCTTGTCCAGGTGTAGCATCGTCTCGCGATGTGTGGCCACTTCCTTCTGGAACACCTTGTGCTCCTCGATTTGTGCTGGAGGAAAATGGAGTTTATTAGTTTGGTTCTTGAAGTTATTTTAGCTCGGCATAGAGATGTCATGGTGTCGAGCGCAGTTTGAGAAAAATGTCGACAATGGTGAGGGTTGTTTCTTTATGGCAGCATAGTTTTAGGAAACCAGTGAAAATTTAATTTTGGTCCTCACATCGCCCCTTATTTTTTGGATACAGCCTTATCACTATGAAACTAAAAGAGCTGAATCGTAAATGTATCATTACCAGTTTACCCTATTAATTAAAAATACTCAAACTTAAATATACCATTCCCATAGAATAAAGGTACTTACTGAGTAGCGTCTCCATGACCCTGGAGACGGGTTTGGCGGATGTCAAGGTCTTCTCAGCACTGGTGAGCCAGTCCACAAAGGCTTGGAGAGCGTCGTGGAACTCAGTAGCCTCCTTCAGGGCTATCTCGAGCTTGATCTTCTTGTCTGATGCTCTGCGGGGTGAAGAATTGATTCGTTCATGTTCAAGACCATTTAGATGGGTGAAACATTAATGACATGAACGAAAAATATAGCTGTCTAAAAATACAAAAAAAATGCGGAATGCAAATATGTATAATAAAAACTTGAGAGGTGTCAAGGGACACCCGGATGGAACGAAGTTCCTTTCGATTAATTAGTGAAGGAATTGTAATAAAATTTTATTTATATAACAGAGTGTGTATATATATAAATATATAAATATTTTCCATTTCCGTTCCAATACATAAGTTTCTAGAGAAAAAAAACAAATAAATACGTGTGGCACTCGGAGACTACCGCGGTAAAGCTATTGCATAGCATTTTTATCACAAATTTTGATTGACTAAACACAAATTCGATCTTACGCTTACCACATAAAGTAGATTTTTAAACGCGAGCAAAGCACGTTTAGTCTTGTTATTGATAAATGTCAGTAGTATAGTATAGCATAGTAGTAAAGTAGAATAAATCAACAAAATTTGAAAAAAGAATGTTACGTTCAATTCTTTTGTACTCGTGCCGTGCCAACGCTGGGGAAATAGCTTCTACGCAATGTATTTAAGGTTCATATTAGATTAGTAAGAAATGGTTTTAATGACTTTAATAAATAAAATAAATAAAAATATACTCGTTTCAAGAATTATAGCTTCTACGCATTGTATTTAAGGTTCATATTAGTAAGATAATAGAAAAAAGTGTCGTGACAACTTTCCGTCCAGCCCCCTTTCACAACGCGCAATAAGGAACTTCGTTCCTATACTCGATGTTGCAGGTCAACACACATTTCACCAGCTATGTTAGGTTCCATGTAGTAAAAGGCGAAACTTGTCAGTTACTAGATGCTATTCCAGACTCCGGGCTGATATTGCAGTAGCAAAATCTCAAAATCACTTTACTCGACCTGGGGATCGAACCAGAGACCTCAATGCCGTCATGATACCGCAATACAACTACGCTCAGTCTACTTTATAAACCTAACCCCCATTCACCAGCAGTATGAAAGGTTTACTAACCTGGCGGTAACGTTGTCCCATCTGGACTTCAAGTTCTTCAGGTTGTGGTGCAGCTGCGACGTGGGGTTGGGCTTCTCCTGCCTCTTGAGGTACTCCTGGCCCTGCTGCAGGACCGCTTCCACCTTCGGACGGTTCGCTTCGATCTCGTTATACACCTCCTGTTTCAGTAAATTGTCAAGTAAATAATATAACACTTCGAAGGCAGACGAGATGATAGCAACATTATGGTGATAGGTCGGTGTAATTTTTTTTTATAATTTATCAAGGTAAAGTCGCTTTAATGTAAGAAAGAAAGAAAGTTTTTTTTTTGATGGGACAAACAAATTACAAATCTAAAAATCACTGGTGGTAGGTCTCTCATTATGTAAGAGGCCGTCTGGGTGGGTACCACCGCAATGTCTATTTCTACCGCCAAGCAACAGTGTGCATGCACTGTTGTGTTTCGGTTTGAAGGACATTGTAGCCAGTATAACTACTGGACATAATGAGACTTAACATCTTATGTCTCAGGATGACGAGCGCAGTGGAATGCCACACAGTACTTTGTAACTCAAGGTGCTGGATGGTGTTGCTACTGTTTATGGGTGGTCGTATCGCTTACCATCAGGCGAACGGCATGCTCGTCTCGTCATTCAATGCAATAAAAAAAAAAAAAACAAATTTACTGCGTTATATTGTACCAACAATAGGAACCCTCATTCAGTTCCTTACTACAGTACGGTCGAACCCATACTGTAGCGCTGATGTTCGACGATGTGTCTCATGGTAAGTGAAGTACAGCCTAAAGAAAGTTTTGTCACTGTCTAATTTCTATTAAATGATGAAAGGCTGAAAGAGACAACTGATTTGAATACAAAATCCCAGAATTAAACGGTAGTCTTACCATGAACCTCTCGAGTTGTTCCGACGCAGTCTCCGGGAGCCCACCGACGGGTTTGGACGCGGCGATGACGCCGTCCACCTCCGACAACCACGACAGAAGATCACCGATCTCAGCGTTGAAGCTATGGGGGAAAATAAGTTCATAAAATATGGTTACGGCTTTTCGGCTATTTGTGAACTGAATTTTGATTACAAATTAAAACATTATGTAATAATATTATGATAGGATAATCTAGGACAGCTCATATACAGGGTCATTTTGACATTGCGTTAATAAATGAAATCAGATACTTATCTCGTCGAAAATAACGCTTTCCATTAATTTATTTTAACCATAGATGTAAAATAAAAAAGTGTAAGTTTCGAACAAAATAAATATCAATAAAAAGTAACTTTAAGTTTACACGACCTTACGCCACTACTACTGCTCTAAGATAATTCGTCGCAGCTGCAACATTATACTTTCATTCAGAAATACACTTTCGCAGACACCATATTCGCACTAAACTACGAAATGATCAAAAAATTTGAAAACTACCACCGGGATTTTTGGCAATAATATTCGTTATTCATGGATGATTTTTGGCAAGATGTTAGAAGAGGTAATGACGAATATGTGGTTTCATTTAGTAATGCAATGTAAAAATGACCCTGTATAACACAAAATACAGATATGCTGGCTATACTTCTTCTACTTCAGCCTTTAGAATTCCACTGCTGAACATAGGTCTCCTCCAAAGATTTCCAGACCAACCTGTCAGAAGCGGCCTGCATCCAGCTACTACATTAATTATTGCCATTTTTTTAAACTTATTTACATATAATTAACTTTCGTCTTGATCCATCAAAACATATAAATTTTTGAGTTATTAGAAAAATTGGTCTATCAAGTACTTTAAAGAATAAACAGCTCCTCACCTCTGTGCCTCTCTGAGAGCGTCCTCGAGTTCCGTCTGCCTGTCCCGTGCCTTCTGTTGCAGTTCACGCCACTTCCTGTTCAGGGTGGACAGCTTCTCAGCCGTTTCCCCTGCCTCGTCTGTACCTATGGAATATTGTTATTAATTTGTTGTATACATGCTAATTTATTTCGGACGGATTTATAGACATATGATTTTCGCATTTGGAGGTAGTTTGAGATGAAACTGTTTAGTGTAATGATATTTACTTGTGCATAATCCAATTATTAATCATATTATAAATTTTGTAGCAATATTACGATAACAATTCAGTATGGAAATGACCTTCTACAATCGATGATGGGAATGACCAATTTAGCAATACAAAATTAATAGTCAACTATTACAAAACTACTGCTTAGTATTGCATTTGTATGCAATATCCAGCAGTAAACAAATAGTCGGTTGCTAAGCAACAGTGATGCCATGATAGCGTTAGAAGGTAAATGATTCGTTGGTAAGCAACAGTGAGATGACGCACCGGCTCCGTGCTGCACGATCTGCGCGCCGGCCTCGTTGAGCGTGTCCACGCTGGCCTGGTGCGCCGCGATGTCGTTCACCAGCACCTTCAGCTTGGCCAGCTCCACCTCCAGGATCTGGGGGTCTCCGGCCACCTGGGGAATAATATTTTATGTAGATGTTTTATGAAATAGTTTAAACTTTAATGTACAATCTCAAACAAAGGGCTTTTTAAAATTATATTATGAGCCTATTCAAATATGACTATTATTAATCGATTTTTTCTGTATTTACACCAATTACTTTGCAATTTGTTGGGCGATTTCCACGATTCCTTTTTTAATCATTAAAGTAGATTCACGACATGGTCCCATAAGAGTATATTTTAGTTTGAGGTAGATAATTTGTAGCATACCGGCTTGAGAGTGTCGAGGGTCCCGGTGGTGTTCTGTATCCAGAGCAGCAGCTCGGTGAGCGCGTGCTGCAGCTGGCCCAGCTTGAGGAGCGCGCGCTCGAGCTGCTGCTGCCGCTCCACCATGCCGCGCAGCAGCGCCGACCAGCGCGCGTTCACCTCCGTCAGCGGCTGCTTGATGGCCGCAGCCTGCTCCGACGACGTACGCTCTGTCAGCTCTTGGGCTTGTCTGTGGATCGATTGGGATTGAATATGTGTTCTATTACGATTTTATAGACAGGATGTTGCAAAAAATGGATATAATGTATATAACGCAAATAAATAATTTCTTTTTTGAAAAATAATAACGGAAAAAATGTATAAAAATGTGTGAAAAAGATTTTTAGCAACTTTAATGTTTAATTCAACAAACATAACTAATTTTATACATGCGTTTTTACCAATTTAAGCTGAGTTATTTAAATTTTATACCCATTTTTTACAAAACCCTTCATACATTATACAGAACAACTTTAACATGACTATTTTTTGAAAGATATTGAACGAGGAAAAGCAAGAATAGTTATAAAGAGGCAGTTAAAAATACTATGGAAGAAATACAAAAAAATATAGACGCTCAGAATCTAAAAAATACTATAATAATTATTGAAATTTAAAATGCATTATTTTTTTTCATATACATTAGTTTAGAAAATATAGCCGAATCACGAAAAAAGTACATAAATAATAAACACACACGCACTCAACATACACTTATGTGTCTAAAATACAAACACTATCTAATGAACGCATTCTGGATTTGACGCATGCTATTTGATGCGGAAGTCCAAGTTACAATTTTTTTCAAATTCGATTCCGCATTTTTTTTACCAATAGTGTTGTGCTATAATTTAATTAAAAGCGAAATGATCAATTCCTAAATGCGTTCATAAAAACGTTAAGAAGCGAACAATTTATACACACTACGCATCACATAACTATAAAACCCATGACAACGCAATTACCAAACCACGACCAAGATAATTAAGCTATTAACTCCATTAGCATAAGTTCAAAGACTGTTAACGTAGTTAGATACGATAATTTAAAAAAAAATAATGATAAAAATATATATTTAATATGGAGATGAGAAACGTTTAAATTCGTGCCTTACTGACCATTTTACTTGACGTCAACTTAACACGTTGTCGCTTAACGCTTTTTATTGAACGAAAAAAACTTATTCAAATGGAGTAATCAGCTTAGCGACACAATACGACTAAACAACACGGTTGCACATTCAAATATGGTAAAGTTGTGTATCCTTGCCTCGTCAGACTCCTGCGGGACGTCATTCCACGTTAGATGTCGCATAGAAAAATACATCATTAGTAACGATATACAGGGTGGTTGGAATTTACGGGTAGCTAGGTGAAAAATATTTTTTTTTTTATTTATATCGCACGCATGCTCACGCCTTTTATCCCCGAAGGGGTAGGCAGAGGCGCAACTAGTGCACCCACTTTTCGCCAAGCGTATTCCGTCCCATGATGTGATAGGGGGCGAGCCTATCGCCATATCGGGCACAAATTCCAGACTCCGGGTTGATACTGAATAGAAAAATCCAATATCACTTTGCCCGACCCGGGAATCGAACCCGAGACCTCAGCCTTGCAGTCGTAACGTAATACAACTACGCCACCGAGGCAGTTATTTATATCAACTCTTATTTTTTTTCAGTATATTCAAATCTAAGTGCATTCAATAGTTTACTTGTTATATTGTGCTCAGACAAATTAATGTATACATTTTCAAGCAATTTTCTATGCATTAGAATACTATATTATGTATGATGTTTTTTGTCGTAAAAAAGGAGTTTATTAATTTTATCATAAAAATTCGAAAAGCATATTTTTCTCCTTTTCAACCCACTAATATTATATAGGGTACTATAAGGTATTGAACTTCTACCTTAATAATTAAGTAGATAAGGGGAACACTTTACTAACTGGGGAGGTGCAAATAAATGGGATGGTGCATACAGTTAAATTTCACTTGTGAATGGGGTACACCAAAACCTTATGTTAGATAATTATATTTCCACTACTCGTGATGTAAATAACCAGCCCAAAAACACGATTTTGTGTGATTTAATGTAATTTCTTTTCTTCTTAAGATTTTTTAACTCCTGTCCCAATTTTAGTTTTTTTTTAAAAAGTGCACACACTTATCAATGCAAAATAAAAATAAAATAACTCCATAACAATCACCATTCGCCTTTTTTTCTATTTAAATATCTTATTATACTTAATATCAATGAGCTATACTAAAAAAAAAAAACAAAAAATTTTTTTTTTTCTACTCAACCATTTACCCCCCAAAAATCAAACTTAACCTACACCTCATGCAAGTCCTCATACACACCTGTTCAATGCTTCGACCTTGACCATGTGAGGGTCGACTTCCTGCTTGAACGCGGCTAGCTGTGCGATCTGCCGTTTGACTGCATCGATGTCGGACCCCAGGGCTCCCATGCGAGAGAACTTGTCCTCTGCTGTGTCGAGGAACTCTTGGAGATTCTGGTGGGAGGGAATTGTGAGTTAAAACGGGATGAAAATTAAACTCGAAAAATAGATGAAAATACAAACTTTGAAATCTACTCCGAATATCATCTATTCGATATAAAATTGTAATTTTATTAAAAAATAACCTGTGCCTTGCTACTAATATAAAAAAGAAATATTTTTTAAACATTTGAGAATACATTTATAACAATTAGTCCGTTAAATGAATACTTTGAAACAATATTTACAAATAATAAATAATACCATATGCAATTTTTATGACATCAAAAATTGTTTAGGCAGTAATCATACCTGCAGCGTATCATGGAACTCCATGGCCTTCTCCATGGCATCGATTAGGTTCTCTTCTCTCCTAGCGTACAGCGCGGTGATGTTGTCCCAGGCGCTGTCCAGGTCTTCCATGTGCTTCTTGACTTCAGGTTTGTCCGGTTCGCCGCACAGCGACATGAGAGTGGATCCGGTCTTTCGGACTTTCTCCACCTAGAGGAGGTAAGAGGTTAGTGGTTGGTCTTATGTTGCGCTAACTTGTTTTTTGTTATGAAAACTTCTGGGTGTCGTTTTTTTAAGTGTGGGTACAAATTAAATTACGATTTTTTAAGATATGAATAAGAAATTATTTGGAAATATTCCAACAAAAGTTTATTCTAAAATTCACTTTATATCTTCCAGTCTATTCACTTTATGTCTTCATCGAGTCTATGGAAGACTCGAATAATATCATGGGGAATTGCTTTAAAGAACCAAAGGACTTGATAGAAACAATGATAAATCACTTCATAAAAATAGAAAAGCAAGAAAAATAGATCCTTACCTCCGGCTTAGTATGATCGATCTCATGCCGTATCTCCTGCAGGGCGACCTGCTGAGCCTGTATGTGGCGGGGCTGGGCGGCAGGCGGCGGCTGGGCGGCGAGTGTGTCGCGCAGGTCGGCGAGCGTGCCCATGACGGCGGCGAGCGCGGCCCAGAACCGCCGCGCCATCTCGAGAGCGCTCTCAAGCGAGCGGGTCCGGGACCCGCTGGATTTTTGTACTTCGTCCCATAGTCTGTTGGAAAGGGAGTGCTTAGAGCTATTTATTGCTTTTGTGCTGAGAGAATTGATTTGTAAAATGTTTGTCTATAAAAAAATGTCTGTCGATTTATTTTTCATTTGAAGTACTTGTGCTATTTTTTTATTGTTGGAATACATAGATAAATAGCACCACGCCTTTTTTACTTTTCAAAGGTAGACAGAGTTGTATCAAACCCATACTTCGCAAGCTATGTTAGGTCACATATAATAGGGGGCGGGCCTATTGCCATTTACATGGCACATTTCCAGACTCGAATCGAATCCGAGACTTCAGTGCTGGAGTCGTACCGTAACACAATTACGCCACCGAGACAGTCATTGTTGTAATAATTTTTTAAATTTTGAAGTCGATAATAAATCAATATTTTTGACGATACTTCACATTAGCACTATTGATATAAACTTACTTGTTAAGCTTCTCGAGCTTATTCCTGATGTCCCTGACAGCAGGGTCGCTCTTATTAGCTTTGCTGATGACGTCAGAGGCGGCTCGTTGTACCGCGTTGTAAGCCTCCTTGCGTTTATCCAAATCTTCCACTAGAGCGTTGTTCTCTTCGATTTGGTCCCTGTTTTTAATAATCGATTAGTTTCGGTATCGATTTTAATTTATTTTGTTTTTATTGACGTTTAAATATCGATACAATTTAAAATTGGCAAACAGTCGTAAATATATTACAACATTAATTTTGTGCAAAATAACAATGTTATAATCACATGTAATAAATATAATTTCAAATATTTTCCATGTCAATTACAATCGAATAAAATAATGCAGACCGAAATTAAATAATGACAATTTATTTCCAAAATTTTCACCAATCAGTTAGAAATGAATTTAAAATTAAAACCTCTAAATTAGCCATACATATTCTATCATTTTAATCGATATTATACATCGATATATCGATACTCACTCAATCTTAGGCGGGTGTGCGGAGACGGGCTCGGCGCGTTGCAGCTGGTCCGCCGCGCCGGACAGGGCACGCAGCATGCCCTCCAGCTTATCGGAGAACTGCGACGACTCTTGTAGAGCCTGGGTGAAAAAGAGACTTTATAATATTGCACATACGGCTTCAATTTTATAACGAATTGTGAAGGAAACAAAAGTACTCACAGTAGGAAATAATCGATAGTATAAAAAGTTTGTTTGTCAGCAAATAATTATATTTTTTGTTATTGTAACTTTTTTGGAAACCATTGTTTACACAGTGATCTAACAAAATCAATATTTGAATAATTACAATTTACTTGCAATATGTGATATCGATTACCAAAATAATGTAACATACACTGTAATCTAAAAACTCATCTAATTTATTGAAATTAAACTACTACGGATTTTACGCAGTTTTTTATTTTATTTTTCTCGAAGTCGATGAAGTCTGCAGTAGCTGAACACTCAGAAAAAGACTCCAACCATTACCTTAGATTCGACAAGCCACAAATCCTTGCCAAAGAACACCGATTCCTGTCTAGGATTAATTTCTATGTATAACATTCGCGTAAACGTAAGGAATCATCTAATTTAACCACTACGCATCGATATATCCATCTTCCTCACTCACCTGCTCTAACTCCTGCTGTCTCTGTCTCAGTTCGGCACGGAGCGCGTTGTACCTATCGCAGTCGGTTTCCACGATATCCTGGATCTTGGCGACGTCGTCCTCACCGCAGAGTCTCGCGAGAGCCTCCCCGGTCTTCATCAGCTTGTCTACTAGTGGCTTGTGTCCGATTATAGACTGTTGTAGCATCTGTGAAAAAAAAACGTGCTATAATGTGTTCTAAATGTGTTAAAGACTTATTAAATTTTTTCGGTATAGGAGTAACTCTTGAGAGCTTCCATTGATGTGGGTATATTCCATTTTGTAATGAGAGATTAAATAAATGGCACAGTGGATGCAATAGGAATTCTTTTAAAAGCTTTAGGAAATAAGGTGGAATATGATCGATATATCGATAGAATCTCTATACAGTAATACAAATGAAATAAACACTTGCTTAATAATAATTTAGATACAATGGAATATGTGGAGGCATGTCTGAAACCACAATACACTTCTTTAAAACTCTAACCAAGCTCCAAGATATTTTTTTCCTTTTAACAGACTTCCAAAAAAGGAATGGGTTCTCAATTCGGCTGTATGATTTTTTTTTATTTATATACACCGATTCCTTTTTTTATTAAAGTAAGTTTGGGAAATGGTCTCATTACAATATATCTTTGTTTTAGGTTCATCATTTATATAGTCAAATAGATTATAATTTGGTCAACCCAAAAGTAATTAAAGTATTATTCAATAATGACTTACCTCATTCTTGTCTTGCTGCTGTACGATTTGCTCAGGTCTGAGCGCGGGCATCGCCAGCATCTGGATTTGCTTCTCCATGTCGTCCAACCACGTCGAGAGACTAAGAGAAAACATTAATATACTCGAATATTCTTTGGTTGATCTCAGTCAGTTTATAAATGACGGAGTCTTGATATACTAAATCCCCAGGCTCCTAGAGATTCAAAATGTCAATTTTCTTGGTAGACCAATTACTACGCATAATTTTCAAAAAAATACAAAGTAATTAACAATTTTTTAGTTTAATAGAACCGTTTCAGTAAAAAATGATTCCATCACCTACAGTTTTAGTTCGTCTAAACTATAAAATGTGTTACCAAATTGTCGTATCTATTTTATTTTTTGTGAATCATTTATCTCGAATATTTCGATCTAAAATTCTCCAGTGAAGGTTTATTTTAGCTTACCCGTGATGCGTGTCAGCAAAGTGTTCAGCTAACGGCAACGCTTGCTCTAAAGCAGCGAGTCTCTCGCCGCTGAGGTGTCCCACTTCCTCCATCATCTCTCTCAACTCCTCAGATCTCTCGCGGATGATCGCTGTCTCTTCTGATGACTGGCACTCTCTCACCACCTGGTGGACGATTTGTTCAGTATAATTAATAGCAATATGGGAGATGGAGTTACCGATATTTAAAATCGAATTGTATCGATACTAAAATAATAGATTTGTGAAAAAGATATTTTTTTTGCTATCGTGGGCAAAAAATATTTTACGTTACATTATATCAGAAAAGGATAAATAATTATTGGCTTGTAGCAAAAACTGCATAAAGTTGTTTAAAAAAATATATAGAAAAAGCTTACTTTATACTATCACATTTGTTACAAAATACTTCTAAATAAAATATCGACTACAGAACCAACCCCAACACATAGATAAAACATACCTTCTTGGCCTGACTAAGCAGGTCCCTGACTCGCACGCGCTGTGCCGCCACGTCGTCCTGCAGAGGGCGCTGTTCCCGCAGCTGGGCTCGAACCGGCGCCGGCTCGGCGGCGGGCGGCTCAGCGTTGCGCAACACCGCGTCCACGCCACGCAACCACTCGAGGGCCTCCTCCATGTCGCCTACTACTTCTAGCGAACGCTGGGGGGGTAATAATAGGTTGTTAGGATATGTTTCAGTGGAGGCAAGAAATTATAACATGAAATTTAAGGTGCAATTTTAGAAAATATGAATAAGAACTGAATCAAATACTCAAAACTTTTTCATTTGTGAAGCGAATAAAAATTGAAATTGAATGAACTCTTCAGAAAATAATTTTCTCTCGTATCGATTAATCAAAACAATAATATCGATAAAGTCTTACATAATAATTTTACGAAACTATATAACATATATGGGTATATTACCTTCTTGCTGAGCAGCAGTCTCTCCGCCTTCCTCTGCACCTGCTCAGCGATCGCGTCGAAGCGTCTGTTGTCGCGCGTCACGATGCCCTCGATGTGAGTGGCGCCCTCTCCGGGTGATATCTGGACAATATAATCTCATTATTATGCGATGTAATTCCTAATAAACTCGAAAGTCAACTTTTTTTCGAAATTTGGCTTGACAATTAAACAATGAGAGGTAATATACATTCTATGAATGAAACAAAAAGGCGATCACATTTATTTTTTAGTTTTAGTCTAAATTGTCTCGTCTTGCTTCGATTTCTAACAAAACAATAGTAAAGTTTGGAGATGCCAAACTACTCCTAATTTTCATTTCTTAATCATTATTATCATCTATGTTTACCATAAAAATAGATAATAAATTTAACGACCCTCACCTGACATTTCACTCAAAAATAATCAAACTACCCTCACCTGACACAACTGCGGCCCGATAAGGTTGATATTGTCCAGCACAGGCCTGAACTCCTGAAGTTCAGCCTCGAGCCTCAGGATGTCTTCCTCACGAGGCTCCACCGACTGCAGGCAGGTTTCCGCGCCCGACATCCATTCCGTTAACCTGGTGGGAATAATGCATTGTTTAATAGAAGAATACATTATTATAAATTTTTGTTGAGGTTTCATAAGTTACTAATTTGGTTGATCTTTTAAGAGCTTACGAATCACACAAATAATTAAAATTTTGAATGTTTTTATCGATTTTGATTGTGAGATTATGATTACAAATAACGCAGAGCCAGTTCAGTCTCCTCTAAGTTTAAAAGTGGATAGTCGATAGTCCCTAGCGAAATTATCGATATTTACTTATCAGTAATCGCATATCAGATTCATGTAATTATCGATAATATTCTCTAAGAAATTGCAAGTAGGTAATTAAGACTACGATTATTATTTAAAAACACTTAAAACCAAAAGAATATAAGACAAAATCTCTTAAAACCACTCACTTATTATGACTATTGTACAGCTGCTGCACGAGTGGCAGCGTCTCCGAGGCGACCCTCAGTAACTCCGCGCCTCGGCTGGTCAGGTCGTTGTATCTCCTCTGCAGCGCGTCCAGCTTGTCCTTGAGCTGCAGAGCCTCGTCTCCAGAGATGTGCTTCATCAGTTCCAGACCGGACTCGACTGTGCTGTCGACTGCCTCTTGCTTGGAAGCAATTTCTTCAGTCTTTTCCTGTGGTATTTTTAAATGTAAGTGTTGGGATCCAGTGACATAGGAGTTAGTATACCAATACTATACGAGACTATTTGTCGGTTTATGTTAATATTTCAATTGGCCACAAAAGTGTAAAAAAATCTTTATTTGTTTTACCGTCACTTAAATTTACAATTTTCAACCGTAATTTACTCATAAATAGTTACTTCTAAGTAAAATTTGTCATTTGAAAATCTTCTCAAATGTCTAAAAATAAACACAACTTAGAGTAAACTTCCTAAACCATTCTAACACAAAGAAACAAAAACGACAATAACGCTATCACACTACCATAAAATATAACTTCAACTCACAGCAAGCTCGTCCATCTGCCGCAGTAGTTTCTCCATATGCACGGGCAGGATCTTGCGTTTCGCCAGGTGTTGCTCCATGGCGTCCATCCAGCCGGACAGGTCCTGGTAGGTGAGCACCAGGTGTCGGAGACCCTTGCGGGAGCTCTCAAGGAGGTCGCCGATGGTGAGGCTGTGCTCCACTAAGGTTTGGTATCTGGTGAAGAAAAATGGTGGCGGTGTTGTTGAAAATTGACTTTTTCGAATCAGTATTTAGGTTCGAAATATTTGGATATTCCTATTTATATCGATAAAAATTACTTCAATAATCGATTTTGTGAGTCCAGTACACCATTATGGAAAATAAGTCCTTTTTTATTTTTCTTTTTAAATCTTGAATTCAAATAGACCTTATGCTTTTGCAGGTAGTGCTCTGATATTTTTTTTTAATTTACTTAATGCCTTTTAAGACCTAGTTTTGCTTAGCTACAAGCTAAATAAATACACAATTTCTTCAAGTTACATGTACCCAAACTGTTTCATCTTATGGAGTATCTATTGCAGTTATTCACAAAGTGAGCTTACCTATCGGTAGCAGCTTGCAGTCTGTCCGCCAAGGTGGTCGCCTCGTCGTCTCCCACCAGACCCATGAGGATGGAAGCTGTCTCCGTGAGTTGTTTGAACGGGGGCTGCTTCGACAGGATGTCTTCGTGCAGTGCCTGTTAATGGCAATATAAATTCGATATTTATCGATAATTACAATCGAGTTTACGCCGCTATTGATTTATTTTTTCAACATTTTAATGGTCATTTTAACGTATAATTTAGTTTATATTTGGTTCTTTCTGGCCATCAATGAGATTTATTTTTTTGGAAAGTAAACTTATTTATGCATAAAGCAGCAGACCGGGGTCTGCGGCGTATCTTGGGAGAGGCCTATGTCCAGCAGTGGACTGCAACGGGCTGACGATGATGAAACTTTTTTATTTCTATTAAGGACTTTTTAGAAGCTCAATAAAACCATAATCTTTATGGTAAATGTGAATTCTGTATCAAACTGTTACAAATTCGTGACTCGTGACGTATCCCACAAAAATCAAATCCAAACAACACTACAAAAGTCACGAACCTTGTGCTCCCTGATCTTGAGCTGTATCTTCTCCTCGTCAGTGGGCACCAGCTCCAAGGTCTTCACCCTGCGCTCCGTGATGGTTAGCCATTCGACTAATGGCTGCAATTCCTCTTGGAATTGTTTCGCCACCTTTTATAATTATATTAGGATTTAGCATAAATTCACGGATAAAAGAAAGATAAATTGGCAAAAAATTTAACATCGGAAATATTATTGTTAATCTGAGATATTGTCGAGCGTAAGTAATTTAAAATAAAGGTGAACTCAATAATTTCAATAATATTATCTGAATTGTATTTTTTTTACAATAGTGCAAATGATGATTATTATATCTAGGGACGCCCACCTTCATAGCCTGTTCCAAGTCCAGCATCCTCTGCTGGGCGCCGTTGGTGAGCGCATCGAACCTTTGCATCAGACCCTTGAGCTGCTTCTCTATGGTCTTCCGCTCAGCAGACTCGCAGCCCGCGGCCACCTCGTTACCCATCGCGAAGAGAGATGACATCGAGTTCTGACGGTCCATCAGCATCTTCTTGAGGAACTGTTGGAGAAATTAACGTTACAATAAATAAAAGGTAGAGTGAAGAATGTATTGTAAAAATTCTGGTTCTAAATATTTTTATAGAGCCCAGCGTTTTAGAAGGACCATTTACTCATTATATTGTGATGTCCATTTTAAACCTTTTGCTATTATTTGACTTTACAATAAAAAATAACTAAATTTTGACTGCCGCGGTGGCGTAGTTGTATTACGGTATGACTGCAATGCTGAGGTTTTTGGGTTCGATTCCCGGGTCGGGAAAAGTGATATTGGGTTTTAAATTCAGTATCAGCCCAGAGTCTGGAATTTGTGCCCGATATGGCAATAGGTTCGCCCCCTATCACATCATGGGATGGATGGAATAGGCACGGTGGAAAGGCCTCTGCCTACACCTTCGGGGTTAAAAGGCGTGTGTGTGTGTGTGTGTGTGTGTGTGTATATAGGTTTTTTATGACAGACTATCTATTGTCTCAAAATAACTGAAATTACTTCTAGAAACTTAGCGCTTCATCACACGTACCTTCTGCTCCTGTAGTTGCGCTTTGACAACCTTGTAGTCAGCTGAGGGCGGTTTCTGGTTGTTGACCATGTCTTCAGTGTCGGCGAGCCATTTCTCCAGCCCGGTGAGTGCTTCAGCGAACTTGCCCGATTGTAGCAGACCTACATCCAGACGACGTTCGCGCTCGTTCATCTGGTGGGTAGGTAGATAAGTTCGTGATGGTTTGTGATCGAATATCGTGCATCGAAAATATAGATTCTTAAGATATTCCCGTGTTTAATTGTCAGTTTTTGTTTGTTTTTTCTGGTGTATTTTAATGGACCATATAAAAACTTAAAATATCTTGTAAACTATTTCAGAAAAACTGTATTCTGATTTCAAAAACTAGATAGAAAAAATGAAATTCAGTAAATTTTTAGTTTTCTAAAATGAATTCCACACAATTTACTCTGGTTGCACCAGATAAAGCATCTTCTGGTATATTTTATCGATAAACATACAGTAATTAAAATATAGATCTAACTCCAGATTTAAGTGGAAAGAAGAAACACCCACCTTCTCCTTTAGCGCGTTCCATTTATCATTCATCCTCTCCAGATCTTTCTCCAGGGTCTGCGTACTGGCGCCCTGCAGGGCCGACCGCACCAACGCCTGTCCGATCTTGTTGCAGTGCGTCACGTTCTGACCCAGCGGCTCTAGAGTGCGTCTCTTCAGCTCCCCGAAGTCTTTCTGCTGGGCCCTGATCTGTTCCACCTCTGATGATACCGGTTTCAGGCTGCGGATTTGTTCGGCGGCCTGGAGAATGAAGGTCAATTAGAATAATGGTATGAAAGCTGAAGTATTAAAGATTCTGAAAATAGGTGGTAGTTCTCTTATAAAGGATCCGTGGAAGTAGGTACGATGATATAGTCCACGAGCAACATACCTCGTCAACATCATCCATGACGGAGTCGTAGGCTTTGTAGAACGCCTCCAGCTTGCTGAGGGTGTCGTCCAGGTCTTGCTCCTTGGAGCGGGCGCGTTCGTCCAGCTTGGCCAGCTGTTTGCGAAGCCCTTCCACCTGGAATTAATAAATATGTTATATCGACTGCATAGAGACTATAATGTGAGACCAATCGCCAATAGATGAAAAAAAAATCCAATGGCATCCTAAATAAAACCAATTATAAAACACTGGTGGTAAGGTCTCTCAGATGTATGAGACCGTCTGGGTGGGTACCACCGCAATGTCTATTTCTACCGCCAAGCAGCTGTGTGCATGCACTGTTGTGTTTCGGTTTGAAGGACATTGTAGCCGGTGTAACTACTGGACATAATGAGACTTAACATCTTATGTCTCAGGATGACGAGCGCAGTGGAATGCCACACAGTACTTTGTAACTCAAGGTGCTGGATGGTATTGCTACTGTTTATGGGTGGTCGTATCGCTTACCATCAGGCGAACGGCATGCTCGCCTTGTCATATAATGCCATAAAAAAAATATGGTAATGAAGTTTTTCTTGAGCCTCATTGGTAATAATCTCGTATACATCCTAGGGATGACCCCTATATATTTACCCTTTATTCTGACAATAACCTCGACATTTACCTGATCTCTAGTCTTAGTAGAGTCGACAGCGTGTCCGCTCTCATCCAAACTCTCAGCGTCTCTCTCGACATCAACGATCAGGTCGTCAGCTCGCTCCAGCTGTTTGTAGAAGCGGGCGATATCTTCCAGCTGTTGCTTGACTGTCTTGATGTCGCGGCCTGGGGGCTTCATCGTGTCTAGTTCCTTCTCCAGGTCAGACAGATCTACCGACAGGGTCTTGACTTTGTCCTGGTAGAAAGAGTTAAGAGTGAAAATTGGATTTACGGACGTGTTATGATGAACTTTTGGTTATTATTTTGTTGGTTCATGATTTTAAGAACTAACCTGTTATTTACTTTTGCAGATGTTAAAGACGAATTTTTCAGGTTGATTATGCAGGATTTTTAGCATTTATAATTAAAAATCAGGTAGTTTTGCAATAATGATACTATGTAATAACAGATGCAGAGTGATCAATTACGCCATTTTGAAAAGTTTTAAAAATAGAAGGAGTTCTAAATTTGAACGTTTGTATTTTATAAATATGCACAACGGTTACTCCGAGATTTACGATTCGATTAGCGCAATTTATTTAGGTGCCATTCTTCACCTGGAAGTGCGCCATGGCCCTGGCAGCAGAAGCGAGCTTGTCCCTCGCCTCAGCAGCCCTCTCTTCCAGCTCTTGTCGTTTGTCAGCGAGCGCGCGTACTTGCTGCCCCAGCACCGCGCGCGCGCGCTCCGCTGCGGCGGCTCCGTGGCACTCCTCGGCGAGGGAGACTATGTCGTCTGTTGCTGATGTGATGCTCTGTGGGGTGGGTAGTTGAAAATTTTTTTTTTTTATTTTTTATATTTAATTTAGAAGTTTTTTCATTTTGTGTAATTTTTTTGTGAATTCAATGACTTAGTTTTGGATGTGAAGATTATTCATATGATTATAATGTTTGATATATTTAATTATTTTTTGTACATTAACTGAATATAAAAAAAAAAATTATCGACGTTAATGATAGTGCGCATAATCAAAATTGCTATTCAAAAATCATGTACGATTGCTATTTCTTTTTCTAATGGCGTTACAAAAAAAATTAGAATTGTGAATTAATCCATTTGTAATTTTTTCTAGATTAGTACATAATTATATTGATAGGAGCATCTAATTGATTCTACACGTTACCTGTATGGGTGCCAGCAGCGCGTGCAGATGGTCGGCGACGCGCGCGACGTGGTCGTGCGCAAGCGCAGGCGGCGCGGCGAGCGCGTCCTGTAGCCGCAGCTCGCAGCGCTGCAGCGGCGTGTGCACGGCGCGCACGCGCTCCTCCACCTCGCCCAGCTTGCGCCCCGCGCCCTCCAGGAACTCCACCTGACGCAGCACCTCTGTACCACATCACAATTACCAATTAGGTATACATCAAATATCAATTGCTTGTGTTTTAAAATTTACTATTTTAAAGGTTCCGGACATCAAAAGGAAAAAAGAACCCTTTGGATCCATTTAGGATCATATTATCGTCCGTCTGTTTGTCTATCATGACCACTTACTTACATTTATTTGAAACAATTCAATTTACTAGTTTAAAAGTACATTATTGAATGCTTTAAATACCAAAGTACTGGAATCATTATCCGAATACAATAGATATTAAATCTCATACTACCACGTGATCATCCTGAACATTTTCTTCAAATCAAAACAGAACTATTACTACACATTACTACTTAAAAGTAATCAAAATATCAGTAATTGAAAAACTATTTATTAATTGTTTCTATAACATACCGTTATTAATCTTGTCCCAACGATCCTTTATGCTGTCCAGCTGCTTCCTGACCAACTCTTGGTCGATATCGCATGAGGATATGAACGTTTCTCCTAAGGTCTTGTTGTTTTCGTATTCCCCAGACCTGCATAATTAAATATTTAATAAATTCTTCAAAATTACTTTTATCAATGTCTAATATTTTATGTAATCGGGCGTGAATTGATTTGCTGTTGCGTTTTATAGAAAAAAATAATGCTCCAGACTGTGTTAGGCACAAAATCGAGATCTAAAAGGGCGTCCCACCAGTCTATACTACATTCTTCAACAAAAATCAATTTTCTTTATCGATAAAGTTAAACCCTAATTCTTTCGAGTACAACTTGCTACAGAAAAAGGAACTTAATTGATTTATCGATAATCTCTTTTTCTCACCTCTTCCAGATATCGTTCCTGATCTGTTGCAGCTCTCGCAGCTGCTTCTCGACCTCCTTCTTGGTGAAGGCTACTGCGGGCAGTTTGGCAAGGCGTTCTTCAGCATCAGATAGCCAGGGGACGAACGATTCCTGGGCTTTGTGGAATTTGCGGCAGTGCTCCTGTGAGGTGACGAAATGTTTAAATGCTTTCATCATCATCATACCAGTTCTGTATTATATACTGCCCACTGCTGAGCACGGGCCTCCTCTACAACTGAGAGGGTTAAGGCCTTAGTCCACCACGCTGGCCTAGTGCGGGTTGGCGAACTTCACATACCTTCGAAATTCAGCGAACTTCTCAGGTATGCAGGTTTCCTCACGATGTTTTCCTTCACCGTTAAAGCGTTAGAAAAGTCATAGGTGTGTGCCCTTGGGTTTTGAACCTGCGGACATTCGTCTCGGCAGTCCGTTCCACTCCCAACTAGGCTATTGCCGCTATACATATGAATGCTTTATTGAATCTATATTCAGTTTTTAATGGTGTAAAGTTTTGATTAAAAATGTTTAGAATATTGCTTTGTTATGCTGAATTTAAAGTAACAGTTTTTAAGAATGTCAAATGTCTTTCGAGAAGAAAATAATTTTTTGTTTCTTTTTTAGCGATTGATAGACATTTTTAAAGTTAAGAGACCATGGATCTACCAATTCGCTACCTGATAGTTGTGAAGCTTTTCGAGCGTACTTTTAATTTACATTTCAACGTTACCATAGTTTAAGAACACTCAACATGACAATCTTTACTAATATTATAAATGCGAAAGTAACTCTGTCTGTCTGTCGCGCTTTCACGCCAAAACTACTGAACCGATTTAAATGAAACTTGGTACACAGATAGTCCAGAGCCTGAGAATAGGCTACTTTTATCGCGGGAAAATATAAAGCAGGACTTCTATACCGGAAAAACTTTTTCACGCGGGCGGGGCCGCGAGCGAAAGCTAGTTTACAATAAAACTTTACTGCTTTTTCTACACAACATAGAGGCTATGTTTCCTTACCATAGCGGTCTGCAGTCTGGTGTGCCTGTCGACCGTCTCCCTCTTGAGTTTGTCCCACTGCGCCTGGACACGATCGAGGTCTTTGCGCAGGTTCTGGTGCGCAGGCTTCTTCTCCATTTCACGACCTGTGTCATACAAATTAATAGTTGTTTATCAACTAAAATATTGATGGAAATATCTATCCACATAGATTTTTTAAACATTGTAACAAAGGAGATGTCCGCTTTTTGTATGAGTGCTGGGCCTCAAAATCTAACAAGACTCAAACTTTAGGGATATTAAAGGGGCAAAATATGGAACTTAGATCCATTAATAAAATATTTTTAGACCCCTCCATTCATAACCAACTTTTTTAAAAACGTTCATATTAAGTGTAATTTTCAAGCCAAACAAAATTACATAAATCTCAAAATCCGAGGTCTTTAAAATTAAACGATTTATTGCAAAAGGCTAGTTTTCAGGAGTTCTATCCAAATATATATAAATTGTCTTGTTTAAAATTTCAGGCCCGTTTTTGGACATGTCCTTTTAAGTATACCCAATACTACTCAGTAATCGATAACTATAAAGGGGCGGCATAATCGATATCTAAACGCTACTTATATCCCACCAGTGACGTCACTTTGCGATGTACGTATAAAAAATTAAATACTACATACCTTTATCAAGCAACATAATCAGCTCATGTTCTCTCTGCGTGAGGTCCCTGTACAGCGGTTCATGTCGCTCCAGCTGTTGCTGCAGCACGGTGATGTCAGCAGACACCTGGAGACGACCTGGCAAAGCTCCTAGTTCAGCCTGGAGCCAGCCCAGTGTGCGAGCTACGTTCTCTTCGAGGTTGCGTCCGTCCCTGTTGAGTATCGATGTTTGTAGTATCGATTAATCGTATCGAGTTGTAGGACTGTCATCTTTTAGATGCCGTGCGGAATATGTAAGTGTTTTTGATGAAAAAGATATATTTTTTTATGTAAGGTAAATCACTCGGTTTATTTTAGTTATTTTATGGATACGGACCTCTCTTGAAAATTACTTAGAAACCTCCTTTTTATTTAATAAGTTTTGCCTATCAAACATAAAGTCAACATACAATCATATTGCATAAAAAACGAGTACTACTCACTTCAAAGCGGCCTCAATCTCCGCCTTCCTATGGTCGAGTTTCCGTTGCAGGTTGTCGTACTGCCTCGCCACTGCGGTGAGCTTGCTCTGTATGTCCTGTCTTGAGGCTGGATCGGACAGTACTTGCGCGAGTGTAGCCCCAGCTGCCTCCAAATCCGCGAGTAGTGGCCGCTGTCCTTCCAGTTGGCGTTCTAGGTTCTGGTGAGGTTAGAAAGGTTTTAAACCAGGCGAGCAATATAACTCGGAGATCGAAATATATCGATAATAACACTTGTTACAGCGACACTTATGGAACTCTTTGCAATAAAAATCAAACAGGTACAGTGGTATTCTAAGGCTCATTAAATAAAATAAGTCACCCTAATTGATGTCGAATAATCCTTGATCGGTACATCAAATTCGAAATGCGTTGAAAAAATAAAATATCGATATTCTAAACCTAAACATCGATATCTCATTCGATAAACCAAACTATTCCATACCTCGATGTTCCTTAAGTTATCGGCAGGCTCAGCGTCAGGCGCCAGGTCGTCCAGGCCATCAGCGATGGCTTGCAGCGCGTCCCTCAGCCTTGCCAGGCCGGCGTCCAGCTCGCGCGAGGTGTCCGCCGCCGCGCCTAGACTGGCTGCACGCTCTTCCAGTCTAGTAGTCAGACATTTGATGTGTTAAACGTGGTAATGGATAATTTTTAGTGATTTTTTATTTTATAAAAAAAGGTTATATAAAAGAGTGAAAAAAAAATGTAGTGACGCAAAAAGATTTTTTTTTCTTATTGGTATAAAAAAAAAACCCAAACTCCGCACTCACTTGTTCAAGAGATCGTTCCACCTGGTGACCAGTTCTGTGACCTTCTGCTTGAGCTTCACGGCGTCTGGCGACCCTGGATCCAGGCGCGCCAGCACCGCCGCCGACACCTCCTCCAGGTGCGTCAGCTGCGGCTGCTGACCGCGGAACTCTTCGCGGAGGACTTGCACCTATGTGGCGTTATTACAATTTAGTCTCTATAACTATACTATTAGATATAATTTTGATTTCCAGAGCTATTCTGTTAGGTATGATTTAGATTTTTGAAGTATTTTAATCTATTAGAAATTTTGGATATCAATCTTTAGCAATAACGAATAATTTTTATGTATGCAATATTTATATCGATGTTTACAGCTTGACTGATTGTTAATGTATTCGTCGATTTTTTTTTGTATCATTCATAAGGCGAAAGCAATTGACATAAAAGAATAAAAATAAAAAAATAAATAAAGAAAATTGCCTGTAGGCTTTTTTATGGCAATAACCACTAAAGTAAAAAAAATATTTATTTTATAATTACTGTGCTTTTTCCTACGGAAAAGTTTGCTTCTCTTACCTGCTGCACTTGTGTATGGACCATCCTGGAGTCAGTGGAGATGGGTCCTAAGGCAGCCATCATGCGGTCCTTGGCGCTGAGCCATTGAGACAGGTTGCTGTAGGTATCGTGGAAGTCCTTCATCTCTTCCATGAGCCTGATCCTGGGATGGAAACATTTGATGAGTATGCAAAATTGTAAGTAAAGGATGCGATTTTGAAATTTTAATACGCATATTGAATTCAAAATTAATCTTTATAATTCGAAAACCAGCAAGGATCTATAATACCAGCTCTTTATCGTACTACCGCACTACTAGCACGGGTCTCCTTTCTTACCGAGACGGTTTAGTCCTACGCGCTAGTCTAATGTAGGTAGGCAGAAACTAAATTATACTCACTTGTCCTTGAAAGCGTCGTGCAGCGCCTTCCACCTGGAGGCGACGTCTTCCATCTCGTCGTGAAGGCGGTCCGCGCCTTGCACGCTTTGCTTACGTTTCAGAAGTTCACGCACCTACAACAAAGAATTTCAGTGCGTAAATGCTAATATCCAATTCTTCTCTGCGAACTGAAGATAGTCACGAACGGCGTGAATTAGATTCCAGAAATTAAACGGTGTATCGAGGCGTGGAGATGGGTAACTAACTTCGGTTAAGTCAAAAAAAAAAATTTTTGTGTGGGAAAAAAATTAACGACACTGTAATCGATAGTAATTCGATATTATTATATTTGAGTTCATATATTTTTTCTTTTTATTTAGAAATTGTGTTACTCGCTATAAACTTAGTATAAATTCGACAGTACCATTTGTAGTAAAAAATAACAATGGAAATGATTTACATAAATGCTTTCATAAATAAATCTCGAATAGACCAAACATATGGATTTTTTTCTGTAAATTTTAGTATTTACATACCTGAGTCTTGGTGGAGTCCAAGATGCTCTGCTTCTCATACATCTCCTCGAGGACCGCGCGTGCCTGCTTGATGGTCTTGTCTGCCTCTTCCTTGGTGCTCGGCACCGACTCTTTGGGTAGCTGTCTTTGGACCTGGGCATAAAATAATTTATGATAATATTTTTGTGTGATATAATTTTTATCCTACGATTTATCCACAAGAATGTTCTTTTTTCCTAATTCATATTTACGTATGTGTCGTTAAAAGGTAGGCAGAGACATATATAATACATCAATGTTTAAGTAAAGTTACAGCCTACTCATACGTGATTGGCGGTCAAATCACATTATCGATATTTCGAGCAATTTATCGACTGGATAAACTCACATCACAATCTATCTGACTGAAAATAATCGCACAATTTAATTAGTTGTAATTGGTAAATAACATTAAAAGAGATTTATATATCTTCCTACCTTATCCAAGAAGTTGTGCAATGACCGGAAGCTCTCAAGATGCTTCCTGATCTCCTCTCTAATGGCATCGATCTCGGTCTGTCTGTCCGTCAGCTTGGTGCCGAGCAGGCTGTACCGGTTGTTGATCTCCGACAGCTGTTGCTGTACTGGAGATAGTTCTGGAAGATAGAAGTGCGTTACAGACGGATAGAAACTATCGATATGTCTCAAATAATATTTCATTGAATAACAGTTAAAAATAAGTAGTTTTTTTTAAAACAGAAAGGTACTTTGTCAAAATATTATGTATATGACCGTGGCATTTTCACAAATATAAATTAAATTGTAGTTTTCAAAAATGAAAAGATTCTGCTATGAGAGTTGACATTTTTAAGTATTTTGCAACATCTGTATAATTTTACAGCGTGCTACAAAATGATGTAGCTTTAAATACGTATAGTCTATCATACCTTCAAGATGAAATCCGTCCTGACTAGAGCGGCGTGATGAGAAGCCGCTTGACGTGGAGTGAGTCGACCCTGGACTGACCAAGCCGTGTCCTTTGCCAGGAGATGGTGATCTTCCGTCTAGCGTGCGACCTGGAGGAAAAAAATATTTGTATAGGTTTTCGATATCGACCTCGTTAATTGGTCGGTTAATATGTCTGAAATGAAAAGTTATGACTTATGATATTATTTTAACATTTACCCACTTGACATTGGCAAAATCACCGATGAAACGGTGGAGCCATTTTTAAAATATGAAGAAGAAGCGTCTGAAATATTGTGTGTACAACAATTTCGTTGATTTGTCAGGTAATATCAGACAGAAAATATTTTCCCTTTGTAATAAAAATATCGCGTTATTAAATTGGAATTATACTGTTCATAAATAAGCGAAAAGTGGGTGCACTAGTTGCGCCCCTGCCTACCCTTTCGGGGATAGAAGGCGTGAGTGTGTGCGTGTGAGATAAATAAGTTCTGATTTATTTATTAAGTATACCAGAGTAAAACCAAATGTTCTTTGTTTTATCATACTAGTAAAGGCTGTATATAGTTTGTTTTGTCAATTATACAGTATTTATGCCCTAATATATGCTTCAGGGCAATTTTGACAAAGATTCCTTCTTAGTTCTTAACTACATTAGGAACTTTTAGGAATGGCTATACATTTGGATTTCTGATGACTGGTGGTGTGGTACTGTAGAGAATTTAATTATTATCTTAATTAAATTCTCTACAGAACTTGGCGTGATTCTTCTTTTATTATCTTACATTATTATTGTGGTATATAAGTGGTACCATTATTATCCGTATCGTTCAATTTGTATTCATTCTGAGTTTGTGAGTAACCTTATTAAAATATATACTGTAATGCACATCGTTTGTGTTATGAAGTCATAGGTGAAAGCTTGCAATTAGGAACTTAATTTTAACTTATTGCTAATATAACTTTATTATTTTGTTATTAGTCTGTAAGCTTCAATGAATAAATTAAACAAAATAAAATAATACTCACTGGGCGTCTGCCTCTTGGTGGGGCTGTAGAGCTGCCGCTTGCGGTGCGGGCTGTCGGCGCGCTCGCGCGTCAGGGCGGAGTACACCGCGCCTGACTCGTTCATCTACACACACATCAGTTTGATTCCATTGAATGACGAGACGAGCATGCCGTTCGCCTGATGGTAAGCGATACGCACGCATGCTCACGCCTTTTATCCCCGAAGGGGTAGGCAGAGGCGCAACTAGTGCACCCACTTTTCGCCGAGCGTATTCCGTCCCATGATGTGATAGGGGGCGAGCCTATCGCCATATCGGGCACAAATTCCAGACTCCGGGCTGATACTGAATAGAAAAATCCAATATCACTTTGCCCGACCCGGGAAACGAACCCGAGACCTCAGCTTTGCAGTCGTACCGTAATACAACTACGTCACCGAGGCAGTCGAGGGCAGTATGAGTATTTACTTCTATATTATTGATTATTAATTGAAATAATCTTATTTATTATTATTATCGTGTTTTATTTTTCATAACCAAAATTATTATCCATTCACTAGACTGCCCTCTCTATTTCCTTTTCTTATATCCATCCCATGGTTGTCTGCAAGATACTGCCTAGAGCGATAAGACCGCCATTTGTACTTTTCTTTTTATTGTCTTATTCTTTATTTTATAGTGTGATACTAGTGTGCAAAAAAGAGTCAAATAAATAAAAAAATACGTGTGGCACACGGAGACTGCCGCGATAAAGCTATTGCATAGCATTTTTTATCACAAATTTTGATTGACTAAACACAAATTCGATCTTACGCTTACCACATAAAGTAGATTTTTAAACGCGAGCAACGCACGTTTAGTCTTGTTATTGATAAATGTTAGAAATGCAATGGTCATCCCAACCAAAGTAGAATAAATCAAAATTTGAATAAAGAATGTTACGTTCGATTCTTTTGTACTCGTGCCGTGCCAACGCTGGGGAAATAGCTTCTACGCAATGTATTTAAGGTTCATATTAGATTAGTAAGAAATGGTTTTAATGACTTTAATAAATAAAATAAATAAAAATATACTCGTTTCAAGAATTATAGCTTCTACGCATTGTATTTAAGGTTCATATTAGTAAGATAAAAAAGATGTCAGGTTATTTTCGCTACGGAATTTCTGGATTCGGCCCGCGATAGAAGCTATGCAATAGCTTAATAAATAAATAAAATATTTGCATGCCTATAGCAGGCAGAGTATAGCTTGAACTATGCACCACTGTTAAATCTGGTACCACCTGTATTCTATGCAAATAAATGTTTGTTTGTTTGTTAAACATACCTTATCGATGGTGTGTGAGAAGTCCCGGTACTCCTTGGCCAGCGGTCGGAGCTCGTCCTGCTGAGCCTTCAGCACGTCCAGGTCTACCGCGACAGGCTGCAGGCGGTTCACGCGGCTCTCCATCGACTGCAGCCACTCCAGCACCTGGGTCAAACGAATAAGTTTTTACATACATATAGCACACCTCCTCTTTGCATCGTTTTCCTCAGTGCTGAGGGTCGTGATCCCCTGAACATGGAGTAATCTTTGTCTTCATCAAGTTGCGCCACCTTTTCCTGTGTTTAGCATCGTGAAGCGCAATATGAAGTTTGGTGTTAAGAGTAGAGCGGATTTGGTCTGACCATCTGATGGGATTACGACCTCTCGAACGTTTGCTCTCAATTTTACCAGTAACCATCATATAGCACACACACATATACATCAAACACACAGCACGCCTTGTAACCTCAAGGGGTAGGCATAAGAATAGAATAATATGCATAATGTAATCGAGAGAATATCAACTCGGAAACCAATGCAATATCTCTTTAGCCAACCCGGGGATCGAACTCAAGATATCGCCTCGGAAGTCGTACCTTATAGCTACGCTATCTTAGTAGTCAAATTACCTACTGACTGCCTCGGTGGCGTAATTGTATTGCGTATGCATAACGAGTACGACTTGTGCGCTGAGGTCTTGGGTTCGAATCCCGGGTCGAGCCGAAAACGTTGTAACTGGGGTTTTCCATCTTAAATATTACTCAGTCGCAGCTCGGAGTCAGGAAGTTGTCGGTGTGATACCCTGTGTGTGCCTCGGAAAGTACGTAAAGCCGTTGGTCCTGCGCCTGATCTCTCTCCGGTCATGTCGGATTGCCGTCTCACCGGACTATGAGAGTGAAGGAATAGTGAGTGCACTTGTGTATTGCGCACACACTTGTGCACTATAATATCTCCTGCGTTGGCTGATCTCTGTTGAGATTGGCCGCCGTGGCCGAAACTGGCTAGGAGGGTTACGTTAGTCAAATTACACTCTTTTATGAATAGTAGCTACCGACCTGCGTCTTGAGTGTTTCGTACTGGTTGAGCTGCTCGGCGCGTTGCTTCGACAACTTCTGCTTCTCTTCTAGCGTGGTGTTGAAGTCACGCCATTGGTTCTCCAACGCCTGATCAAATAAAATAGCAATTTGATACACCATCTTACAATTTATTTAAAGATGAATTTCATATTGATATTAAGGATTTTTAATGGGACATAGAGGTACATTGTCTTTTGTACCGGAACACAAAATGCTTGGAGATTGTAAGTATCGTAGCATTGTCTAGACTGATGTTTGATGGTGGAAATAGACAATACTATACTACCTATATCGATAGACCATAATGCTTAAGACATCTAAAATCTATTAAAATTTTATCCAATTTCAAAAAAAATAGTTCTGTATTCGACCTGTATGTATGTAAGTTTGTATGTCCGCGATTTTCACAAAACTTCTGATCCGATTTGGATGGGATTTTCGTTATTTAATTATTTGACTGTACATTTATCTTTGTGTTTGCCTAAGTTTTAATAAATAAAAACGAAGTGTTTTTTTTTTTTTTTAATGCATTGAATGACGAGACGAGCATGCCGTTCGCCTGATGGTAAGCGATATGACCACCCATAAACAGTAGCAACACCATCCAGCACCTTGAGTTACAAAGTACTGTGTGGCATTCCACTGCGCCCGTCATCCTGAGACATAAGATGTTAAGTCTCATTATGTCCAGTAGTTACACTGGCTACAATGTCCTTCAAACCGAAACACAACAGTGCATGCACACTGCTGCTTGGCGGTAGAAATAGACATTGCGGTGGTACCCACCCAGACGGCCTCTTACATAATGAGAGACCTACCACCACCAGATTGGGTTATCGTCATAAAATGACTTAAAACTGGTCCCTTTTTTATGAAAATATAATTAAAAAGGGGACCGATATAATAGTTTATCCTTTTCCCGCTTGAATATGGCGGTGTTTGAACTATTGTTGTATTGAAAATTTCGTTTTAAGTGTTTTTTTTTTTTTTGGAAAGAACTAGGTTCTTAGCTATAAATTACAATCTAGTCTATAAGACTAATAAGCTATATTATTCTAACTTAATTTTCAAGGTGAAAAGTAATTTCATGATGATAACTCAATTTTCGATTGTTTTGAATTGTGTCGTTTTCGTCCCAAAGATGCGACATATCACAAGATAGATTCTTACCTTCATCTTGTCCCGAACAACGTGGGTGTCGGTGATGTCCTTCTTGGCGATCAGGTGTTTACCGCTCCGCAGGCATTCCTCTAGGAGAGGCATTTGTTTGTCTCTGCAAAAAATGAGATTATTTATGGAATTGCCTCACTGCCTCGGTGGCGTAGTTGTATTACAGTACGACTGCAAGGCTGAGGTCTCGGGTTCGATCCCCGGGTCGGGCAAAGTGATATTGGATTTTTCTATTCAGTATTAGCCCGGAGTCTGGAATTTGTGCCCGATATGGCGATAGGCTCGCCCCTTATCACATCATGGGACGGAATACGCTTGGCGAAAAGTGGGTGCAACTAGTTGCGCCTCTGCCTACCCCTTCGGGGATAAAAGGGCGTGAGCATGCGTTTATGGAATTTCATCTTTTTATCTACTCTGCGCTTTGATCAAGAATATGCGGTTTTTTTTTGGAAACAATAGCTGCAATAACACTCGTAGCTAATTTCAGACCGGAAAGATGACAATAAATTACTAGTAATTATCTATACTAATATTATAAAGAAGAAAGATCTGAATGTTTGTTTGTAAAGTAAACTCAAAAACTACTGGACTGAAATATATATATATATAAATTTTTTTTTTTTTTATATTGCACTGAATGACGAGACGAGCATGCCGTTCGCCTGATGGTAAGCGATACGACCACCCATAAACAGTAGCAACACCATCCAGCACCTTGAGTAACAAAGTACTGTGTGGCATTCCACTGCGCTCGTCATCCTGAGACATAAGATGTTAAGTCTCATTATGTCCTATAGTTACACTGGCTACAAAGTCCTTCAAACCGAAACACAACAGTGCATGCACACTGTTGCTTGGCGGTAGAAATAGACATTGCGGTGGTACCCACCCAGACGGCCTCTTACATAATGAGATATTGAAAATTCTTTCACTAATAGGAAGCTACATTACTCTTGAGAGCTATAGGCTACTTTTTGTCCCAGGAAAACTTTATCACGCGAGCGGAGCCGCGAGCAGAGGCCTATTTATAAATATTATAATATCTCAGAACTTTTGATATACGAGAACTAAGCAACTTAACTGACATTATTTCTGGAATGAGAACATTAACTAACTGCTGGCTTAAATAATGTTATTTATGTACATTGACGTACCTATAACTCGCCAGGTCGTGGAGCCTGGCGCGCAGCTCCTCGGCCGCCACCCTGGCGAGCTCCCTGCCGTCGGCCTGGTCGGCGAGGTGCGCGTGCGCCGCGTCCAGGGCGGCGGCTTGCTGCGTGAACTGCATCAGCTCTAGAGACACCTCGTCCAGGAACTGGCCGCGTTTCATAGATTTTTCCAGGAGTTTCTCATATCTGGTACGGGGAAGTTATAGATAAATAATGATAGACGTTTTTTTTCTTACACACAATTATGCACCCGTGTTAATTATTACAGGGATGGTAATATATGGCAATACAAATGAGAAATTTATATTTAAATTAACAATATAGACACATCATGTGATATTTCATACATCATGTTCGTTTATCTGTTCAACCCAGCCTTTCAATAATCATTGGGCGTCATCTTGATCATGAGCATCATTCTAGTCTTCAGCAGGCCGTTACTATCCATTTCCTCAAGATTTACAAAAGACAAAACGAACAAGCTGGCCATTTGTATCAAATGTCATAATTAAACCACGAAAACGAAATACAATTTTCAAACAGGTCGTCCTACTTGTGTCAACGACGAGTAACCATCTCTTGTCCGTCGATATTCTGGATCCCAGTCCACCTACCATCAGGTGAGGGTAACTTTACCGTAACATAAAAACAAAATTGACCACTCTTCTTCTTTAGAGAAATTAACAGATCCGTAGAAGAACGAAAGTCGCCGACGTAGCCCAGCGGATTAGCAAGCTAAAGTGGCAGTGGGCAGGGCACATAGCTCGTAGAACTGACAACAGATGGGGTAGATAAGTTCTCGAGTGGAGACCACGTACTGGCAAGCGCAACGTGGGACGTCCTTCTACAAGGTGGGCAGACGACCTTATAAAGGTCTCAGGAACCCGATGCAGGCTACCACTCACCTAGCGTAAATATCCTCAGCCCTCTGCTCGAGTTTCTTCGCGATCCTCGCATTGGACGGCGTGAGAGCGGCATCCCTTGCACTTGAGAGCAGCTTGCCGAGTGTGGGGCGGCGAGCATCCAGCTCCGCGTGAGCTATGCGCTGCTCGCGGACTTGCTCGTCGAGACGCTCGCGGATCAGGGACGCGGGCTTCGATTGATTCCTGGGGGAATAATTTGTGAAGGATTTAGTTTGACTAGGAACAAATTTAATTCAAAAGTATAGATCCACGATGGCGCGAGCTATCAATTTTTGAGCGGGGATTTAGTGGGCTTAGATTATTTATCGTAGTGTGCGTGCACTCAAAGGTATTTAGTGTGTATCTACATTATTAAACCACAAGCGGAACGTTGCCCACTTGGAGTGTAAGCCATTATGAAAATCAGTAGAGCGCATATCAAACTTGAGTTGCAAAATGGTTACTTATAATGTTGATTTAATGTTATTTTAATGTATAACTCTTCGTAAGTTTTATAGCGAGTTTTGAAACATATATAAAAAGGCTTAATCTCATAATATACTGGCATGAATAGTAATTAGTATAAAAAATATTATTTCTTCACTTTGAAAACCACTAGTCCATTGAATACAGAAAATTAAATATTTTTTCTTTCATCATGTAACCCAAAATAAAATACAAACTTGAAGACATTCTCGGCCTGTCCGAGCCAGTGTGCCTGCGTCTCGGCGGCGTCCTGCAGCCCCTGGCACTGCAGCAGGGCCGCCTCCAGCTCGGCGCAGCGGGACCCCACCGCCGAGCTCACGTGCTGGTACCGTGACGTCAGCTCCAGCACCGGCACCTCCAGCTGACGGATCTCGGCGGGGGTCAGATTGCCTTCTAGGGATTTTAGGAGTTGGTCGCATGCCTGTGGAAGGGAGTGTTGTTAGACTCCAGTGTCTATTAAAAACTAAATACATACGCATGCTCACGCCTTTTATCCCCGAAGGGGTAGGCAGAGGCGCAACTAGTGCACCCACTTTTCGCCAAGCGTATTCCGTCCCATGATGTGATAGGGGGCGAGCCTATCGCCATATCAGGCACAAATTCCAGACTCCGGGCTGATACTGAATAGAAAAATCCAATATCACTTTGCCCGACCCGGGGATCGAACCCGAGACCTCAGCCTTGCAGTCGTACCGTAATACAACTACGCCACCGAGGCGTACTAAATACATATAAATAAATAATTGATTTAAATCAGATAGAAAGGTCAAACAATTGGAAAGAGATGCACGTAGCAACAAGTGACTTCATGGCGCATTACATTGCGGGCGTAAGAAAGAGATAGCCAGACAACCTTACTTCGCGTCAAAGATACAGAAATCTGTCTTATTCTATCAGTTTTCACCTAAGATGTTTAATTTTCTCAGTGTTGTCGCACAGGGGTTTTATTTAGGCTGTAAAAAATGTATTATAGTTCGGCCAAACTAAGCTGGCCGGTATGACAATTCAATTTTTTTCCCAACGCGATAACTCTGTGAGAACGTCTACCCAAAAAATTCAAAACCGTGTCATGTCATACCGGCCAGATTAGTTTGTCCCTACTATAGTTAATATGTTATGAATATTCTTTTATCCAAATCACTCACATCCTTAACGTTGTCAATAAGCCGTCCTTGCGCCAGGATCTCGTTGTGCAGTGTCTTGGCCTTCGACAGCTGTGTCTCCACGGCTTTGGGTTCACCGCCCACAGGTTCCGATAGTACTGAGCGGGCTTGCGGCTCGATCTGTGGGGCAAATTAGACCTTATTAATAGTGATAATTCTGTTAACTATACTTGACCGAAGATGAAAGAACACGGGCTGTCATTAAAAAGTTGCGTCGAACACGGACACAAGACATTGATAGTCTTTTTACACGCTTTATATTAGCTTCACTTGTATGTTTGTATGTCTTGGATTGAGAATAGTGTAAAAAAAAAAAAAAAAAAAAAACAATAATAGTGTCAATAAGAAAAAAATGTTTTCTTGTAAAAAAAGCGTGGGGTGCTTTTTATGATATTATCGAAATGATAATTCTTCTTCTCACATCTGTCAATAAAATATTTATAACTATTGACACCATGCACCCCACGCTTTTTTTTACAATAAAACATTTTTTTCTTATTTACAGTATTATTAATTTATGTTTATTAAAAAAAAATACACTATTCTCAAAGTTATTTTCTATTTTTTAGTTTGCTTTTCTATATAAAGCGTGTTTTTTAGTTTTTTTTAACTATTATTTATTTTTATGAGTCAATAATCGTCATTATTATTATATTCACGGGTTACCGTTAATCGACTTGCTCGCTAACTTGTGTTGTGTTTCGGTTTGAAGGACATTGTAGCCAGTGTAACTAGTGGACATAATGAGACTTAACATCTTATGTCTCAGGATGACGAGCGCAGTGGAATGCCACACAGTACTTTGTAAGTCAAGGTGCTGGATGGTGTTGGTACTGTTTATGGGTGGTCGTATCGCTTACCATCAGGCGAACGGCATGCTCGTCTCGTCATTCAATGCAATAAAAAAAAAAAAATCCCCACCTCATTAATCCACCTGGTGGCCCTGTGCAGCGCGTCGTGGTAGTGCCTGGTGACGTCAGCGGCGCCGCGCAGTCGCTCCTGCAGCCGCTCGGCGCGCGCGCACAGGTCGGCGTGGCGCCGCCGGCCCAGCGCCGCGCCCGCGCGCACCGCGCTCTCGCCCGCCGGCGTCACGTGCGACAGCCGCGACGGCAGCGTCGTGCGGTACTCGTTGAGGAGCGAGAGGAACTCCTGGAATACATTGTGTTGAGGGGCGTCCAGTGTTGCCGTTTGACGAAAAACAAACCACTAGACTCTTATCAATAACGCGCTAAATCTTGTGAAGGGGGGGATGCCAGCGTGAGCAGTGTAAATCACTAGACCCATATTAAAAAAGCGCTAGTTTCCACCAGATTTTTTTTGCGCGTACTTATCACATAAAAAGCGCTAAAGACCCTTGAAAAGCACTAGATCTAACGCGAAAAGCGCTAAAACGGCAACACTGAGGGCGTCGGGTATCTTCAAACAATGATCACAGTTTTTGGCAGGAACTTGGAAGTGTCATGAGGTGCTCTTGTTTTAATTCATTATTTTGGTGATACTTAGTGTTATATTGCATAATTATGGTGGCATATTATCCAATATAGTTCTATTAAAGAGCTCAAATGAAGTGAATTGAAATAATCAAGTGTTTTTTGTTGCCGCCAATACTCCTCGATAGAGTCTTGGTAATGTAGCCGCTGCTTTACTTCGACATACTACAGACAATAAAAAAGACAACCCAACCTTGCTCTCATCAACGAACTTCTGCGCTGACATGGTGATGAAACGAAGGTCGGCCTGGTGCGCGATCACGTCAGACACGAACTCCCTGACCTCTTCAGTCTGGCCGGCAAGGTTATCCAGTCGGGAGAGGGCTGATTCCTTCTCTTCTAATGTGCGGTAAGCTCCCTCCATCCAGGTGTTGAAGGTGTTCAGTTCGTTACTAGAGAAAAGAGACGGTTACGGGCTTTGTATATTTTGGTTTTACTGACTATATGATATTATTTCCACTGATAAAAGTACTGACGGACTACATACCATCAAATCTGGAACTGAACAAAATTGCTAGCTACGCTAACGAAAAAATATACGAAAACAATGTTCAATTTAGACTCCGACTCGAAAATTAGTAACTGTATATAATGCTAAATTACTTTGAGATTTACAGTGGTTTTTGAAGGCGGTTTAATTTATTGTTAAACCATTTTTAATATTTCGAAAAAATTATAAGTACTGTCAAAATATGCATTGGTCTAGACCAGCGGTCAGCAACCCGCGGCCCGTGGCTGTTTTGGGGCCGTAAGGCCGGCAATCGTACAGGCGTTGCGGGGTATTTATTATTAATATTAACAAAAAAGCGGCCCGCCTTTACTTCATTTTGCCACTATGTGGCCCTTCTCTGTCAAAAGGTTGCCGACCGCTGGTCTAGACTCTAGACCTAGGTATAGTGTAGCTATAATAGGTAATTTCCTTTTTTTATTAATATTATTTATCACCAAAGTATAGTTAAATACTAGGACTTTTATGTGCAAGCTAAATGGTTATACATTGTACACTTTGATTAATTATAAACCTAGATAGAGTGACGCGCTACAATGAAACTAAAACAAACAGGCCAAGTTTTCTTAAGCTAGTATGCGTGATTCATTCTGCGTATCCTTGTGTGCGCGCATAATGATACCAGTTATTACATTGTTTCTATTAAAACGGGGAGAAAATTATACCCATGAACACAACAAAAATTAATTCACTCGAACTCATTTAGCGGGTAACAGTTGGCCTCTATTTTTTTCGACGCGTTTGAAACGTTCACCGTCTTATTACAAAAAGATAGTTTAGTACTGGGTTTAAACCAAGACTAAAAAGTCTTGGTTTGTTACTGTATTAAAGTTAGTTCTTGGACTAAAATTCATTCTTATTACAAATCGAAGACTAGCCGAGGATTATCTAGTACCGAAGATAGTCCCTGGTTCAATTAGTATCCACAGATTATAAGCAAAAAATTACAGTTTCATTCACTCGGCGTTTGATGCACCATTCCTTTTAACATAAGTTTGTGTGAAGAGAAAGCCAAAATGTTTAATAAAATGTGATTTTGACGACGGTGTTGATGCTAAATATATACTATTTTGCCATTTAAATATATTTTAAATCTGAATAATTTCAAATGGCGTGAAGTTTGTGTGTTTTTTTTTTTTTTTTTTTTTTTTTTTTTTTTTTTTTTTTTTTATTGCTTTGAATGACGAGACGAGCATGCCGTTCGCCTGATGGTAAGCGATACGACCACCCATAAACAGTAGCAACACCATCCAGCACCTTGACTGACAAAATACTGAGTGGCATTCCACTGCGCTCGTCATCCTGAGACATAAGATGTTAAGTCTCATTATGTCCAGTAGTTATACTGGCTACAATATCCTTCAAACCGAAACACAACAGTGCATGCACACTGTTGCTTGGCGGTAGAAATAGACATTGCGGTGGTACCCACCCAGACGGCCTCTTACATAATGAGAGACCTACCACCAGTTACTGTCGACTTGTTTATTTAGCTAGCGTACAACGGAATAAAGTGTGCGGCGCGCGTATTTGGATATTATTGAAATGTTTACATTTCGGTTTATTTATGATTCTTTTGAATAGCAGTTCAAATAACATAAAGAAACGTTGTTCTTTATTATAATTATTTAGGCACGGCAACAGCGTCACAAGTGCAATAGTTTTTGTTGTGAAAACACGTACGTAACGTATACGATAGTTATTCCAATTGAAAATGGAGCAATCAAAGAAAAAAAGGGTGAAAATTTGACTTTTGAAGTAAAGGTTAGTCCAAATCAATCGTATTATTAATAAACAGTGTAATAACATTACATAATAATTGTGAAACTACATTTATAGCGAAAATCTTCATCACTTAATTAAAAATGATTCACGCGACTACGGGGTCTATTAAACCGCTGGTTTGTTTCCAACACTTCCAAATCCATTAAATCTATGGAATTTATGTCCATTCTTATAGTTTTGTTGATATTTGATTATCTTAAAACACAATTGCGACTTGATATTCAACGTTTCGAGGTTAGTACTAAAGTTAAACTTCGTTTTGGAATAAGGCGGTCAGTGTCTATCTAGGTATATAATTAATCAAAGATTGTACATCTATCTATCTTAATTTGAACTCACGTGAACTTCCCGAGCTCGTCCCTGGCGGCGGCGAGGCGGCGCAGCATCTTGTCGCACTTGTCCGCGCACTTGTCGCAGCGCTGCTTGAGTTGCCGCACGCCGCGCTCCAGTGCCGCCACCTGTCCACAAACAATGGTATAGACTCTATACCCTTCTATACTATATTATAGATTCTATACTATAGAACATCAAGTGTGCCAGGTGGACCAGTCTTGGATCATTAAACACAGTCTTGAGTTCGAGCTTTGAGTCGATTTATAAATACCTCTAACGATTAAATCACTTCACATTTGTAAATCAGCTCAAAAGAAAATAATGTCTGAAATTAATAAACGACGCCGCTATCTTCCGATTGAAAATAAAAACGGACCAGTGGGCTTTCTTCTTCTTCTTCTTTGTCGATATCACTCTTGACAGTGTGGTCGTGGTCATCACTTCAGGTAATGGTGGCAAGCTTCACAACACGCCGCCACTCTTCTCTGACTTAGCCAGTGGAATGTGACAAAAAACACGACACGACTCCGTTTCGTTTAATTGGGATTGGTTGAGAGACTAACACGTGACTGACGTATTGGTCCCTCGATCAATCACAAACATCAAAATTAAACGACATCGTGTTACGAGTTGCGTTTTTTGCCTCTAAGCCCACAGATTATAGTTTGAAAAACTTACATCTATAACTTTTTTGGTTGGATTTTTGAGAACGTTCCAAAAATGTCATTGCAAGGTAGTGCAATCACCAAGTTTCAATATCATTTGTTTTGATCAATAATATAAATTAGCTGGTTTGAGATCAATCTGAAGACAGCAATAGGGATTGTTTACATCATCAATTTCTAATATCGTTTTCTACAAAGACAATTGTTCAACGTTACCTCATGAGGAGCAAGCACATCTCCGCCGGACACCAGCAGTTGTTTCGCCTGGTCGGCGCATGCTGACACCTGGCGCTGGTGGCTTTCTAAGTCATCCTTGATGAGCTGTTATAAATAAATAGCATTCTTTGTAAAATTATTTACGAAGGTAAATTAAAAAGAATGCATCTGTAAAATAAAATATGAACCTTACTGAAGTAAAGCCACGTAAATATTTAGAAAATAGATATATACAAAGCTGGTTTTATCCAATACTATACCTTCAGTATATTAATCTGATTGCGCAGTTCATCGATATCTTCCTTGACTGCCTCTTGGTTGGCGAGTCGCTCTTCCACCACGGCGATCCATTCCAGCAGCTTCGACAGAGTCTCATCGCAAAGCCTGTACTTCTCTTCTACTGCTTGCTACATAAATAAAGTATACCTTCAGTATTTGACAAGGGTTGGTTAAATTGACACAGCCTTTGGTCGAGATTGGCAAGCAAGGTGCATGTTGCTATCTCTTTCGCGTGTGCATGTGGGAAAGAGATAGAAACAATCATATTCCACGTAAAAATTTAGTAGGAAGTGTGTATGCTTTACTGCTTTATCTATGGTTGCCAATTGATAATGTAATATTACTAACTTGAATAATACAGAACTAGGCAATATTTTCACAGCAAGGGGCAATGTTCGTAAACAGCTATTTGTACCTCACTTGCAAGTCTTGATAGGTTTCCAAAGGCCAGGAGTATATACAGAGGATATGTGACCGCAGTGCTGTCTAGTACTACACGTTTATACAATGCATCTATACTACTTTAGTGAAACGGACATTCATCGGGCACTAATGTATGGGAGATGAAATTCGTTCAGTGTCACTTGAGGAAAGAATTGAATTTTAAAAGTCCTATATAGTACGTTAATGAGGAACTTGTGACACAATTTTAGAAGCACTAACTAGATTATTAATAAAATTATCAATTAAAAGAAATTATTACTGGAATATAAAATCGAAATTGAATCTCTTGAATGCTTATTTTTTAATATTACTTTCATAAAAAAAATGTTTTCAAGTGTTATTATATTGCAATTTTAATTTAGTATTTTTTCTAGCTAAAAATTAATTCAATGATATGCCAATATCTACTTAACTATTATATTTTAAGGAATTTTGATAAATTCATATTAATAAGGCATCGATGTATTGGTTTTTTAATACATCAATGAAATAAGATCATTTTTTAAAGACACGTCACGAAACATCCATCTCCAAAAACCGTTGATATACTCAGTGCTTATTAACAGTGTAATATAAAATGCAATCTGTACATTCACATATCTGACAACATCTACTAACATCTTTGGGATTTGGGTGTAGTGTCAAATTAAGGGAGCGACTTCATTAGTACACTATTGAACTTTCTAAATTACATACAAAATGTGTAATTATGATTTTCTTACCCAAAGTTGACACTTTTATTCTATGTGATTGGATTGTCTTACTGTCTTAAAAGCAAGGCTTGAATTTAATCTGAGAATTTTATGCTGTGTATTTTATTCCTCATTTCTTTGAACTTTAAAATTCTTTTTTACTTGTGCTTAAAGAATTAGAAACTTCACGACGGAAAATTCACGCAGAAACTTTCTAATACAGAACTTGGCAATCGGATTGCCGTGCAAAATTACCTTGCTAAAGACAGTAAGATCCAATACCAAAAACAATACCTGAAAAAAAAGCTGTCACAATCTACGCGGAGAGTAAGCACAGACAAAACAAAAAAAATATCCTCAGAGAAAAAAATCGAGAGACCAAGGCGACACCGAAGACAGCCAAACAGCATGGAGATGACAGAACACAACAAGTCAACACTGCTGCGTACACACTAAACATAGACGATTAGAACATGCTAGAAGCGGTACATGCAAGCGTGCGGGAAGGATGTGTCGAAATGTCACAAGTCGACACACCCCCCAGTACCCGTATAATGGTATTAAATCGATACGCTTAAAATAAACGGTTTTGATTAGAGTTAATTGTTAAAGTAAAAAAGTATAGAGTACCTTACTGATTTTGTAATCTGAAACTTAAAGGTATTTTTGTAAAAAGGTAAGTGAGATAGACGATGTAGGAAATATTTAAAAAAAAGAATTTACATTTAAATTCGGACGGATTTACATTTAGAAGGAAAAATGAAAGTTTTATGAGACTTTATTTCATCAAACGTCACGCTGCAGATGTCGTTTCTACAGCGCGATTCAACTATGACGTCATACTTGTACAATGAAAATAATGGTAATTTAATGAATGAATGCTTGATGAAATGAAGCCTCCACATGACGTATCATTTTAAATTAAACGATAATGAATAAATACTACCTGACGTACACGTTTTGCGGTAATTTTTGTACCATTCATATATTTATGGCAGCGCGACCATGCGTCCACCGAGCACCGGCTCCGAGGAATGAGTATTTCGAACTATAGATATAACTTTAACGGGACGACACCAGCAGTCATAGTACACTGGCTGTTTGTATGAGGAAGCGAACGTAAAGCGTAACGGGAGCGAGCGACGTGCGACGTCGTACGCTATTCCCGCGCAAACTCTTAGCACAAAGTGATTATGGGAGGTTAGGTATTTGGCGAAACGGTGATTGTTGTCTATATCGTCGTTAATATGATCCCTCACAGGCAAGCATTCACGATTTAGCTCAAAAGGGTTCTTTAGCATCGCAGGCAACGGCTGGAAATAAAAAACAACATACATCGAGCCTTATAAAATGGGTGTAAGCACACATCGGGACCGCCGGCGTCACCTCACGCTCGGGCGGCGCCGGCGGCCACCGTGTACCTATACTTAAGCATCTAGGACGACACAAGGCACTCAGGTATCACAGTATAGTAAAACTAAACGCCTAATGAAGTGTATCAAGCTGTTACAGAAAATTAAAAACTCAACGTGTGTATTGAATGTGCGTAACTACTCTCATCTAAATCTATTTTATAATAAAGTAAAAATGAACGTTGATGTTGTAGGTCGTTATAATGTATGCCACATGTACACTGTGACGTCACCATGGTATAACGCATGTATCCCGGTCAATCGACACTATGAGAGTACGTGGGTGTCGTGCCATGCCAAATGTTCGAAGCCAAACGCTTAAGATAATAGTCACCTAGTAAGAATGGAAACAGGAAACGTAAAGCAACACCATCGCTCGATAGAAGCACAATAAAAGCGTATTCGGATAGACTTACCCTCGTTTCTGCTGGCAGCAAGTATCCCTTCTTCAGAGCTTTGACTAAATCGAGACTGATTCCTTTGGTCGGATCAATAATGAGCCTTCCTTCCACCGGATCGACCAGTTTCTGTTCGATAGCTTGTACCAATGGCCATATCTTTCCTGTGTCGGGGTCTTTGACGACAGTGCTAGATGCGTCAACAATTCCTTGCTGGATCGCCTCGCCTAAACTCAACCTCTTTCTGTCCATGACGCTTGTAGTTATAAACGGATCGTTCAGTGCTCCGGTAGTAGGGTTGTAAATACCGAAATTGACCGTTTCGATCAAACTAAAGCTCTTCTTCGGAGTCATGAGCAAGCCACTTTCGATCGCTGCTGTCAGCGTGTATAGCTTAGAGGTCTCTGTGTCGAGAATGTTCCCTTTCTCGGCATCCATGAGGCCTTTGCGGAATGCCTCCGGGAGCTTGACTAACCTCTTTTTGAGATTATCTTTGATGAGCGCTGTGTCTGCATCGATATAGCCTAGCGATGTCGCGTCCTTTATTGTTAAAACTTCGTTGGAATGTGGATCAGTAAATCGAGCGGTGGCTATATTGAGATGACCGTCTTCTATCGCTTGCTCAAACATGAGAGGCTCGCGGACGTACACGATCAAACCGTTCTCGAAGACGAAGCAAAGAGTGCGCGCTCTATTTTGTGTGTCGAATGAACCTTTAGCGTTTTTATCAATAATACCTTCAGAGATACCTAATTTTAATGGAATGTATTTATTCTTGTGTGGATCTTTAATTACAGCAGTCTCGGGATCGATAAATTCGTATTTGATGGCTTCATCCAAAGTGAATTCCCTAAATACAGGTTCTTTGGATGCCGAGGAATCCGTGACGTAACGTCGCGTAACCGTTTGTGATGTTATAGGCTGAATGACGGTAACTAGAAGACCTTTATCGAACGCGATGTCTAAGCTGAATGTTTTCTTTGCTTTGGTGTCTAATACCCTACCTTTAACAACGTCTACATCACCGCGTTGAATAGCCAACGGCAACGGGTTGAATTTATTCGTAAGGCTATCCTTCACTACAGTCGATTCTGGATTAAGAAGCCCTATTTCAATAGCCTTGTTGATGTCAACAAACTCGTTGTTGGTAGGGTCTACAATCTTGCCGTTTTCGGCTCTGAACAAACCGTTCCTTATAATTTCTTCGAGGCTCAGATTTTTCTTAGTTGTAACAATGAGACCGCGGTGCTTAGCGTCTAACAAATTGATCTGATTACCGTTAGGTAGAATGTACACGTTATTTTCATCATCTACGATACCGTTCTGTATAGCTTCGTCTAATTTTATGTATTTGCTCGAAGGAATGTGTTTGACTAACGAAGTTTGAGTATTGACTAATTCTTCCTCAACAGCGGTCTTAAGGGAGATCTTCCTTTCGCTTACTGGATGTATGAAAACAAGCTCGGTTATATCGTACATGTCCATGGCTAGAGTCTCATACAAAGTGAAACCTGCGCTTTCAATATCCACTATGAGGCCTAAACTCATCGCCTCAGACAGAGGAATTTGGACATCAGAGCCCGGTTCATGGAATTTGCCACTTCTCCTATCAATAATCTCGCTGCGACAACAATCTGCCAGAGATAGAGGTTTTTCAGACTTTTTGTCGAAATAGCAAAGGTATTTTGGACTAATAATGGACCTCCTGATTGCCTCATGCAGGGTTATTTTACGGTTGGTAGCTGGATCAATGATTTTGCCTGTTGTATCATCATACAATCCTTGATGTAACGCTCTCTGAAGGGTGATAGGTGCTTTGCTATCCACTAATAGACCTATTTCGAACGCTTTACGCAATGTAATTTCCTCATTGTCGTTATTAATATTTCTAATCTTACCAGTTAAGTCGTCAATTACACCAGTTTCTAGTGACTCTGGCAGCGTGATCTTGTCCCATTTGCCTAACCTGTTATCTTGGATGTGGACTGAGTGAGTATCGATGAGATTAAGCCGGATCGCTTCAGCGAGAGTATACTTCTTGCCACTTTGTGGGTCCATGAACATACCAGTAATCTCATTGTACACACCTTTGTCGATAGCTTCGACCAGGGACAGAGGTTTGCGGACTTCTACAAGAATACCCCTTTCGAACGCTTCACGGAAATCTACCTTTTCATCGCCTAACAAGATTGTACCTGTTCTGCTATCGATTATTCCTCTGTCTACAGCGAATTCGAACGGTAAGACTTTGCCTGCAACGTGTACTAACGTGGATTGTGGGTCAATCATACGCTTCCTTATAGCCCTATCCATTTGGATCTTATCCTTGCTTTGGGGATGTGTGAATTTGCCTGTTTTAGGATCGTAAAAGCCTTTAAATACAGCCTCAGGTAAACTAAGTTTACGTTTGGCTGGCAGAATCAAGCCGCGCTCCGAAGCGTCAGTGAGTGACATTTTATCTCCATGAATCGGATCTTTGAATTTACCTTCTTTAGAATCAATAATACCCATTTTGATTGCGTCTGCTAAGGTTATGATTTCTCCAGTCAAAGAGTTTCTAATAGTCAATGCTTCGGGATCAATATTACCGATCTTAATAGCGTCGTCGAGAGTCATGGTCTTGTTGCTGATGGTCAGAAGACCAGTTTCAGGGTCATAAATACCTTGGACTAGGCCTTCTTGTAGGGTCCAAGGTTTCTTGTCACTCAAGAGGTATCCCTTATCAAGGGCGTCTTTAAGATTAGTAATCGGAGAAGTGATAATGCCCTGTTCTAAGTCTACCAAACCAGATTTTACAGCTTGGTCGAATGGCACGACGGACTCGGTTTTGTCGTCTTTGACTGTCACGTCAGTAGGATCTACAAGGTTCTCGTCAATGGCTTGCTTAAGAGAAATAATCTTACCAGTCTTGGGATTCAGAATTTTGCCCGTTTCCGGGTTGTAATAGCCTAATTCAATAATATCGAACAAAGAGAAGGTGACCGCTTTTGTAGCAACCAATCCCTTCTTCAGTGCATCGTCTAATGGAATGTCTTTACCAGTCTTTATGTCTTTAACTCTACCTGTTTCGGGATCAATTATACGTTTGTCTAGAGCTTCAGCTAACGAAACAAACTTCTCTGAAGCCGTATCCTTAATTTCTGAGATGGTAGGGTGAATAATGTTTCTGTCAACAGCGTCACCTACTGTGACCATTTGGTCGGTCATTCTGTCAATAATCTTGCCTGACTTAGATTCGTACATTTCGTTGACAATGACGGCTTCAATAGAGATAGCTCTACGAGAAATACTTATCACACCGCGTTTGATAGCAACTGATACTTCAACTACTTCGCGCGTTTCGGTTACAGTAATTACGCCTTCATCAATTTTGACGTCCCCGCGGTCGATGGCGTCTGACAGAGGAATAGCCTCATTAGTACGCGGTAACTTGATCAACAAGGATTCTTGGTCTACAAGACCCTTTTCGACGGCTTTACCAATGGGAACTAGTTCACCGGTCTTAACGTCAGTAATTTCCAAAGTTTTAGGGTTGTAAATGCCTTGTTCGAATGCTGATTCTATTGTGATCTGTTCAGGGACGGAAACGTCTTCTGGTTTCTCTACTATCCAACCTAACTGTATACATTCTAGGAAAGGTACGCGTTTACCTGTTTTAGGATTGACCATGTGACCGGTGGTCTTGTCTATTATGGGCCTAGCGATGGCTTCGTCGAAAGTGATATAGTTATCAGATTTGGAACCTAAATCTTTTACTAAAATGGACTCTGGATCGAAAATTTGTAAGCCGTAAACGAGTTCCTCAAATGATATTTTAGCACCAGTCTCAGGATTCAAAAAGATACCTTTTTCAATGTCATACACACCCATCTCTGATAACTCTTCTGGGGTAAGCCTATGTGAAATAGCGACGCAATAAGATGGTTTGGACTCACGTAATATAACACAGTTCTTTGACATGACGTCAACGGGAGAGAATCGGCTTATTTGTTCTTGTTCCAAAGAATCTTGTACAGTTAGAGGCGACTCTACACCGTTGATAATGATTCTACATACTTTAGGTTCTATTTTACCCTGAGCAATAGCATCGATTAGTGGTATATTCTCGTACAAAGGCTTTACGGGAACAGCCTTTTCTTTAGTTACGTTTTGTTCGGTAATTTCGTCAATAATTCTAAGAGGCTGCCTCTCAGAATCAATAAGCATAGCGGACACTGTTTTTCCATCATGAATGGTAGTGTGTGTTGGACCTTCAAACTCTATTACTTTCTGTTCGACTGTTGTTATAGATTCAGTGATAGTGGGCTTAGTTTGGGTTGTTTCGGTGATGACTACTTCACCGGGTCGTGTAATAGTTTTACTAGTTACATGGCGTTCGACAACTTCCTGCGTAAATGTTATGCCTCTAGGAATCATCTTGGCTAACTGATCTTCAGGAACATTTGCTTTGATAGCTTCATCTACCTTTTTACCAGTTTGCTCATCAATGATTCCACGGTTGACAGCTTCTTCTACTGGGATTTTCTCACCTGTCTTTGGATCTTCCACCAAAACCGTCTTTACTACTTCTGTAGTAACTGGCAAAGACAAATCGGATAGTTCGTCTCTGCTTGCAGCGTTAACAAACTTCTCGTACGTTTCAGGGTCTATCAGTCCTTGTTCAAGTGCCTTGTCGATAGGTATCTTCTCACCAGTCTTGGGATCGACTATAAGAACTGCCTTTTTGACTTCAGTTACTCCCATTAGTACCTCCGGCGTTCCAGCTTCCGCAGCCTTTACATATTGTTCATATGTATCAGAGTCGATAAGGCCTCGTTTAAGAGCTTCGTCCAATGGTACTTTTTCACCGGTATTAGGATCTACGATTAGGATGCTGCTAATAACTTCTGATGTTTTGATCTCAAACTCTTTAGGCATAACAGATTTCATCGATTCCTGATATTGATTATAAGTTTCCTGATCGATAAGACCTCTTTCAAGTGCTTCATCTAGAGGCACTTTTTTGCCGGTCTTTGGATCTACAATGATAAAAGTTTTAACAACGTCAGTGAATTTGCTAATCTTTGTTGGTGAGTCTGTGACTATAGCATCCTTATGTTGCTTGTAAGTGTCTTCATCAATAAGTCCACGTTTGTAAGCTTCTTCTACATTAACCTTTTCGCCGGTTTTTGGGTCGATAAACATAATGGTTTTTACAACATCCGTTACTTTAGTTGTCACTGATTCTGTAGGTGTAATTGTTGTCTCAGTCACCTTATATTGATCATATGTTTCTTTGTCAATCAGTCCCCGGTTTAGAGCATCATCTAAGGGTACCTTTTCTCCCGTCTTTGGGTCTATAATTACTCTCTTCACGAACTCTGTCAGTTGTGTAGTAACTGTGTCTGTGCGAGTGCCAGTAATTGTAACGCCTTGGTACTGTTTATAAGTTTCTTCGTCAATGAGACCGCGATTTATAGCTTCTTCTAAAAGTACCTTTTCACCTGTTTTTGGATCTATAATAACAGTTTTTACTAAGTCCGTAACCGTCGTCGTCACTGTCTTCGATGGCGAGCTGATTGCAGTAACTTCTTTATATTGTTTATATGTTTCTTTATCAATAAGACCACGTTTAAGAGCTTCCTCTAGAGGTAATTTTTCACCTGTTTTCGGATCAACTATAACGGTTTTCACAAGTTCAGTCATTGTAGATTCCAGTTTTGGGGAGAATTCTACATCTTTATATTGATTATAAGTTTTTTCATCTACAATTCCTCGTTTTAGAGCATCTTCTAATGGTATTTTTTCACCTGTCTTCGGGTCTACAATGAGAGTTGTTGCTAATTCTGTCAATTTCGGCGAATCTGTTTTGGCAGCTTCTAGATATTGTTTGTAAGTATCTTCGTCAATAATACCACGATTTAGAGCCTCTTCCAGAGGTACGTTTTCTCCTGTTTTTGGGTCTATGATTACAGTCTTTATAAGTTCAGTAACTTTCGTTGTCACTGATTCAGTAGGAGTAGTGCTCTTAGCAGCCTCCTTATATTCTTTGTAAGTCTCCTCGTCAATAATGCCGCGTTCAAGGGCTTCCTCTAAGGGCACCTTTTCTCCTGTCTTAGGATCTTCAATATAAATAGTTCTTACCACTCCAGTCACCTTTGTACTAGTTAGCTCATCGGGTCGCTGAGCTTGTGTAATTTGTTGGTACTCTTTGTAGGTTTCAGGATCAACAAGACCACGTTCACGAGCTTCTTCAATTGGTACTTGTTCACCTGTCTTTGGGTCAATAATCACAACGCTCCTCACTACTTCGGTCACTTTAGATGTAGACACGTCTCTTGAACTATGTACCGTTACGTATTCTTCATACTGTATACCCGATTTAGTAAAAGTTTCCTTTATTACCTTTTCGCTAGTCTTAGGAGCGGTAACTGCGCTCTTTACAACTTCAATTACTTTAGTAGCTGCCAAGATAGGTGCACCAACAACAGCTATAAGTCCAATCTTAGCAGCGTCTGCAACAGTTATTTTCTTGCCAGATTTATCTTTGACTTCTCCAGTCTTCTCATCAACTATACCTTTAGTTATGGCCTCTTTTAGTGTTATTTCTTTACCCGTTGTAGGCTCTATAACTTTTACATTTTCAGGAGGTATATTTCCTTTGTTTACCGCCTCGAGCAAGTCAGCAGTCTCCCCTGTAGTAGCTGAAATAACGTCTGATGTTTTGGGGTCATAAATTAATCCTGGTGCTACTTCGATAACCGTTCGTGGTTCATCAATTTCGGGAGTATGCTGTTTCGGAGGATCAGGTTTTAGCTTACCAGTTTTATCTTTTGGATCCTTTTTGATGGGTTTTTCGAGTGATGGAACTTCTTTTACAGGTGATTTTTCTTTAACCAATTGCGTTGGTTTCACTTCAACTCTATCTGTTTCATCAGGAGTCTTTACAAAATGCACCTGTTCACCTTGCAGAATTGTTTCGCTAACATCTCGTGGACCAGTGGCTTCTTCAGTGACAACGTAAGACTTAGAGCCATCTTGACTAATTTCAACTGTAGTAAATTTAGATGACGTTGTGGTTGTTACGGTGCTCTTTTGTTCTGTAACGTATTGTGTGGGCTCAGATGTTGTAACAATCTTCTTTATTATTGTTGTAATTTCACCACCTTCTGGTGTGGTCTCACGGATCTCCTGAATTGTAGCTCCTTCTTGAACAAGGCTTTGCTTGTCTATGGGTTTAACAGTTTCTTTTGGCTCCCTTGATATATCTTTTACAAGTTCGTCTTCAACCTTCTGACTAGGTTTTGGTTTTTCCGATTGCCTAACAGGCGATAATTCTTCAGTTACTTTTGTAACTTCAGATTTCAGTGTTATGTCGTCGTCCAGCGTACCGGATGGTATTGATACAGACTTCTTGAGGATTGTTACAATTTCTTCTCCTTCAGGTGTGACTCGTCGAAATTCTTGTACGACTGGTTTTGTGTCCTTTTTGTCACCAGGTTTGGTTTGATCAACATCAGATACGTCGATAGGTGCTTTGGATTCCCTTATAACAGTTTTCTGTTCAATGGCTGACGCCTGGGTTTCTGAATGAAGCAAGTCCGTAACCGATTTAATTGTATCTGATACTACTTTCTCTTCTTTTGGAGATGTTTTCTGTTTCGGAAGTTCTTTTTCTGGAACTTCTTTGTGAAGTTCTTTTGCAGAAACTGTTGGAACGCTTTTCTTGCTGTCTACGGGTTTTATCGACTCCACTTTGGAAGGTTTTTCAATAATTGTGGATTTTATTATATGCTCCTTGACAGGTTCCACCTGGTCAGGTTTAGTAATTCCAATCTTTTCTTTTGGTGTAATATCATGCTTTATAGCCTTATCGGCCGGAATTACTTTGCTTGGTGCCTCAGTAGCCTTTTTCGGTTTAGATTGCATTATCTTGCTAGTAACGCTCTTTGCACCTTGAACGACTGCCATTCCAGCGAGTACTGGAGCAGCAACCACAGCAATCAAACCCATCTTAGCAGCATTTTTGATATCAACAGGTTTGCCGGTTTTGGGCTCCTTCAACTTACCGGTCTTCTTATCAATCAATCCAGTATCTAGCGCTTCTTGCAATGTAGCAGGTTTCCCAGCTTCAACATTGTATATCACAGATTCAGGATTGATGACATTCCTTTCAAGAGCTTCCTTAAATGTAATAACTTTGTTAGGCGATTTAGGATCTCTGAATTTCTGTGTTTTGTCATCAAACAACAGTTCAAATGCTTCGTTCAGGTCCAACATTTCCAGTTCTTTCCTCTTAGGAGAAGATTTACCGGAATCAGATGGTACTTCAGTATTTAGGATGCCACTGCTAACTGCCTCAGATATAGTGACAGTTTCACCCGTTTTGGGGTGAGTGAAGGTTCCTGCTTCAATATTAATATATCCTAGATTGAGAGCGTCTTCGAAACTAATGTTTGTATCGCTTGTAATAAACTGTTCTTTGCTCGTTTGTTCGTCCCTAACTATGCCCTTCCGACGGGCTTCCTCCATAGAAATAATTTCACCAGTTTTTGTATTCTTAACTTCATGAGCACTAACTAAAACGTAATCCGCAAGAAGTTCTATCATTTTCGTAGTAACTGTGTGTTGGGACGTAAAGGTCTCTGTGATTGTAGTAACGACGCCACTGTCAATGCTTGGTTTCACCGCAAGCAGACCTTCTTCCAGAGCTTTATCAATAGGAACGACTTCTTGAGTATCGGGTCTTGTGAATGTAGCGTGTTTAAGGTTAACAGCTCCTGATTCGAGGGCTTTCTCTAAAGTTATAGTTTGTGACGACTGAGGGTAAGGAATAGCCATAATCAAATCACGATTCACTGCATCATCCAAAGGAATAATTTCGCTTGTGAGTGGGTGTTTTATTTCACCAGTGTGAGGATTGATAAGGTGTTTTTTAATCGCAATGTTAAGAGTCATTGCGGCTGGGGGTATTTCTTCAAATGACTTAAGAGGCTCTGTTTCGGTGAATACCCGAGCATTGACAGCAGCGACTAGATCTAAGGGACCCTCGGTGGTTTTAACTATGTTTTTATCGTTGTCAATGAGATTACGTTCAATTGCTTCTTCAAGTGTTACCTTCTTACCGGGAGCGACAATCACGGAAGTTAATGGATCTACGATTTCACAAATGATGGCTTCTCTTAAAGTCAGAAGACTACCGGATTCGGGATGAATGATTTTACCTGTTACAGGATCTAATAATCCCTGTTCGAGAACCTCTGGAATTGAGAGAGCTCTAGCTAAAGGTATTAAAACCTCGTCCTGACCATCAGCATCTAGAATTCCTCGTTTCAACGCCTCTTTTATAGTAACAATGTCACCGCGTACTGGGTCTATGAGTTTACCCTTATTTTCATCAACCAAACCTATTTCGATTGCCCTACCTAATGTGATCGGAGAGCCGTTTTCATCTTTATATATTTTAACACCCTCAAGAACTTTAGCCGTTTCTTTGTCAAGTAAACCTTTTTCTAGAGCCTCTTGAGGAGTCATAACGCGCTTCCTAAGTTTCTGTAACACGATAGGCTTACTCTCCAGAATTGGTCTTTCAGGGGTACTTTCTCTAGCAATATTGATTTTGTATTTCGGTTTGATATTGGTTTTGATGATTTGAATGACGTCAGAAGGACGAGCCTTCTTTTCGGATGTGATGGCCTCAATGGGTCTTCTATTGTCAGCAGACAGGCTATTTTGTATGGCTTCTACTGTAATGAATCCTTCAGATACAGCAGCGCCAACTGTCAACGGTTTAGATGTGGTCTGGGAAATAGTAACCGTGCTGGTACCAGGAGCGGTCTTTGCCGACCCAGGTACAATTCCCGTTGTAGATTCTTTATACAATTTGTAAGTGGCAGCGTCAATCAAACCACGTTCAAACGCAAAATCCACTGAAATTTGTTTCCCTGTCCTGGGATCCACCACTGTCGTGATCACTGTCTCAGGTGTGGACTCAGTTACCTGCGTGAAGGTCACTGAGCTGGTACTGGGAGATTTTATGTCTTGATAGGTGGTCACTTCTGGCAACCTGTCTTTGACAGATAGCTCATACTTCTTATATGAGATAGGATCAATGAGTCCTCTCTCATACGCCACTTCAATGGGCAATCTCTCTCCAGTATTCGGGTCCACGACCACCGTCACAGTGGTGGTTCCTGCAGGAGAGGTAGTTGTAGTGTATTGAGAAACCGTTACCTTTTCGGTTACGGTAGTCTTAACGTCGTGTTCTGAGTCAGTTTCAGGGGTCCTATCACGGATAGATTCCTCATACTTTTTGTATGTAGCGGCGTCGACCAATCCACGCTCGAAAGCAACTTCCATTGGAATATTCTCGCCTGTTTGCGGGTCTACTACCATTGTACTCTTAACTACCTGAATAACTTTAGTGGCTGCGACTAATGGTGCTCCTACTACAACCAAGAGACCTACTTTGGCAGCATCTACGAGGCTTATTTTCTTGCCCGAACTGTCCCTATACTCTCCTGTTCTATTATCAACTATTCCTCTATTAATCGCTTCTTTGAGTGTAATTGTTCTGCCAGTGTTAGGTTCAACTACTTTTACTGTACTGTAAGGTACTACCCCGCGTTCTACAGCCTCTAAAATGTTTTCTGACACACCGGAGGTGGTAGAAATTACTAACGCAGTTGAAGGATCAAAGATAACTCCGTGCGCAACTTGGACGGGTTCCAAAGCAGATTGATCTTCTGACGTAACATCTTGAGGAATGTCAGTCACTTCAGAAATTTCCATTTTGTCAGGCATGCCGGCCACTGACGTAATAGTAATCACCTTTTGAGATGATGTTGATTTGATAAGGTGAATGAACATAATGTACTTACGTTCGATAGCTTCTATCATAGTTATTGTCTCTGTAATGTACTTATACCGTCCTACATTATCGATAATACGTAATTCAAGAGCTTTGTCCAACGGAACTTCTTTTCTAGTTTTTGGATCTAGAACCTTTACCGATTCAGGGTTAATGATGTTAAGTTTTACGGCCTCTTCCAAGTCTAGAATCCTGTCTGTACCGGGAATGATTAATATCCCAGTGGAGGGATCAAAAAGATTTTGTTCTATTGCTTCTTTAAGGGTCCATCCACCATTGGGCAGTTCTATCGTATTTTTCTTAATAGTCATTGAGGTGACTGTTGGTTCGGTAACCACGGATTTAGAAGTAATAGTTCTAATCTCCTGAACGCCTTCCCGAGGTTGGCTTATTTCGCGAATCGTATAGTCTGGGCTTTTGACCGTCTCCGGACGACTGTCACGTTCCACTTTGCTTTCGGGACTAAGAGGCATGTCCTTTATGAACGACTTTTTAGTTATTTTGAGTTCAACCACCTGACCGGGGATTAAGTCCTTTTTAGTAACGCGATCGGAAATATGCACCACGCGGGGTTCGTTCTTCTCCACGCCTAAAAGACCTTCGTCTAACGCTTGTTGGATTGGGAATACCGTTCCCGTAGTAGGATCTGTGAATGTTTGTGTATTCTCGTCAATCAGCCCACGTCTTATCGCTTCGGCAAAGGTAATAATGGTCTCGGATCTTTGTGTCGCGCTGGTATTAGTTACTGTGACGTATCGCTTCACAGTCTTTGTCACTGTTTGTAAAGTCAAAGTTATATTCAAAAGAGAATTAAGTAGAGCAGCGCCTTCGGGCGTAATCATGTTAATTTCAACAGCTTTGTTAAACGGAATGGGCTTTTTAGTCGCAGCGTCAAGTAAATGTCCTGTTTTGGGATCGAGAATGTTTTTGAAAACCGCATCAAGGACTGACAGCTCTTTGCCGTTTTCATAAACGCCTATCTTTCTATTGAACATCTCTAATACCTCAGGCCTAACAATCGCTACCTTGGTACAATCTTCTAAGTATACGAAATCACCGCTTTCAGATTTAAGGAAAGTCTCACCGTTCGCGTATTTGAAGTTACCCTTGCTTAAAGCCAAGTTGAAAGAAATGAATTCACCTGTCTTGGGATCCCTAAATCCGTCTATGTCGAATATTGATCTTTGCGATACCGAAGTAATAAGACCGCGATCTACCGCCTCGGGAACGGTACAAATTTCCTCCGTCAAGTTATCCCTGAATTTGTTATCGTGGAGAATGATTTTGTTAGCTAGGGCTTCTGATAAAGTCAGAAGCTCACCAGTTGTCGTATCTGTGATGCATTTAATACTGTCACTATCAAGAACGCCCGCCGAAATAGCTTCAAGGATATTCAAAGGAGCCCTATTAGCTGGGGACAAGATCTTACCGTCGTTAGTCATGAGATTATTATCGCACACGTCTTTAAGAGTCATAGGTTTACAGATATACTTTTCAACCGCCGCTTCTTTGAAAGTGAATTTTTCTTTAGTTATATTGTGTACATATTTAGATATTTTAACGTTGATAATATTCTTCTCTATAGCTTCAGCAAGCGATATTTTCGTATCGTTTTTAGGATCAACGACTTCCCTGATATTTGGATTAATCAATTCATTTTCAATAGCCACGTCTATTTGGTATTTCTCGCCCGAATTCCTGTCCAAAATCCAACCGTTATTGTCAACTAAATCTTGACTGATCGCGTCTGAAAGAGACAGAGCGCTCGATTTGATTTTGATAATCTCGTTGTATATGAGGTAGCCCCTCTGGTAGGCTTCAGCGATGGTGATATAGCTACCATTAGGCAGCCTATAGAGACCTCTTTGTAAATCAACTTGTCCGCGGTTCAACGCGTCCGATATACTCATTCCTTGTCCCGGCGCCTCTCCCTCGACAGTTACCTTAATTCTCTTCTCCGCCGGGTCTGTTAGTCCTTGTTCAGCATCATATAATTCTCTTTGTATAGCTTCAAGTAGTGTGACCTCATTTCCATCTTCAGTCATTCCGCAGGGTCCCGTTAATCTGGCGGCCAGTTTAGGGTCAATTAGACCTTCTTGTGCCGCTTGTTCGATTGTCATTGTCTGTCTCGTGTCAGGGGAGGAGAGAAGCCTTCCCGTTCTGACATCTAGTATCCTCATGCTTATAGCCTGACCCACGGTCAGTATTTCTCTTGTCTCTGGATGGACTATACCTCTGGATTCGATAATGTTCGGGCCTTCATACATTCTGTGCACGCGTTTAAGTTTCCTCACGTCTGGTCTATCGTCGTCTGTAGTAACGGTCTTTGTGGCGTATGTTGGCGAGATTAGTTTGCCATTGGCCATTGATTTTTGAGGCGTTTGCCCGTCCAATTCTGTTGAGTGTGACGTTCGCACATATCTGTATTGAGGAACATAACGTTAAAAATTAAAATTGAAATAATATTAGTTGTGATGGACATTAAGTTATAATATAAGGTAACATAATATAATCCTATCTACAGTAGGACTATTATACCTAGAATAATATCTTATTTATTTATTTATTCTCATAGGAAAACATACAGCATACAATACAACATTGTGTCTAATTAAAATAAAGTAATATATAAAGCCAATAAAGTTTTCACTATTAAATAATACAGGTTTGTGAAGTGAACCTTATTATAAGTAGCATAAAAATAACTTTTAACAGAAAAAAAATGTACAAAAATCTATTGAGATGAATACTTAACTGCTTTTAAGGAATTAATATAAGTTGTTTTCTTTTTGCTGAATACATCAATATGATTGTACACTCTATTATGGATGTGACATGCTCTTGCAATGAAACGATTCTTACAGTAAAAACAAATGAAACAGTACCTATTTTAAAACAACAAAGACAGCTTTGAACACTGTCATACAACTTAGTATCTTCAATGAATTCTTTAAGTATGTTCATTTATCAACTTTATAAGAAAGATGCCTCATCAATTGTTTACGTCATCCTATAAATATAATAGACATATAGTCTTGTGTTAAGTAATTAGTACCTATTCAATATTTTACCTAATCATAGTTGTCTGCTTCATTAAATTATTATTTGGCATCAAAAGAAAGTAACAATACTTAACTTTAACGACAGTGAAGATTATTGGTTATCATTATAAGTAGATCAACCCTATGGCCTTTGATTTGTTTATTTCGAAAATATACCTAGACATTATAAGCATCAAAGGTATGATCGACATCTATCTCTTAATGTGTATCACTTACTTCTCAGAGGTATAGTGTGTGGTGTAGGTGTGCTCTGTGGTCAGATCCTGCATGTTGAACTCCTGGCGGAAGGAGCGCGCCGAACGAGGTGCCATCGCCTCCACGAGACGCTGGAAAAATATCAATACGTATTTCAACTAGGTTATTTAAAGGTGTCTCTACGTTGTTCAAAGTTGTCTCTACGTTGTTCAAATTTGTTTCTATGTTATCTCAAATAATTATTGCGTACAAAAAAACATAAGAAAACTTAAGTATTGCGCCAACAATGGCTCAATTCACACCTCTCTCCCTGAAGGGTTGGGTAGAGGTGCATCTAATGAATTCATCTCGCCGAGTTTATGTCCAACTCGTGTAAGGCTAGGGTTACATTATTTTATTGAGCGGGGAACGATGAAAACACACATAATTTTCTTATAAATAAAAGCCAGATATCGTATGTTTAGAACGGATCTTAGAAATATTTTATCTTAAAGTACTTAATCTAGACCATTCCAGTAAAGATTTTTTTATTAAGTTCAACGCTATGTAAATGTTTTTATTATTTATTTAGTCACGCACACCTAACACAGTGAAAACCTGTTATAACGACATTGAAGGGATCACCTAATCCGTACGTTATGTACGATCGTCGTTATAAGCAATAATCTCTCTTTGTACACATTGCCGGGACCTTTGCTATTTAGTCGTTAAAAGCGATGTCATTTTAAGTGGGTTCTTTCGTGTTTATCACCTCTTCAGTATCCAGAAAGCTATATACCCAACTTGAAATTCTCAAGAACCTAACTCCTATATAACATGATCTCATCCAAGACTAACTGCACCTATCAGAAAGCTGACACCTAGACCATTTTTTGCCAATGGACAAAAACTAAATTTCGCAGACGTCCCGCGGGGTGAACGACCCAAGGTTTAGCGCCGTTTTATATCGACCGTGTCACCGAGTGCTGTATCGGACCGGTCGGATAACGTGGTCCGGCCTGCATAGTTAGAGATGCGACTGCGAAAAAAAAAAAGTTTTTCGGTTGACATTTGTCATGCAACTATCTAATTGTGTAAGATGACTTCAATGAAATTTGCAAAAAAGTTTTCCGTCGATGTTTGAAAACAAAAATATTTTATCACAAATACATTAATCTCGTAGGAAACAAATATTATCACGGAAACATCAGTCCCCAGGATCGAATCTGCATCCTTCCGTTTCACAGACGTTTCGTCACCCACTAAGTCAAGGTGCGTGAAGACAGCGTAGTAAGTATAACAGAGCTAAACCGAGGAGGACATACGAAGACAACGTACCTACTGAGTAAAATAAACAACGAGTTTTGGGAGCCTTGTTTCTACTAGTTCTAGAGACGACAAATATTGTATTTTATAGTTGTGTTTATTTACATGACCGACAAAAGAACTATCGAAAGATTACGAAAATCTGCAGTCGAAATTTCATTTACAATGGCAAATTAAATATTCTATCATTTTAAATCAATACGGGAATTGTTAAAAACTACAAAACCGCTCGGAATTTCTTTTTGTGTCAAGCAAACATTGCCGCGTTGCGGGAATCGAACCCACGACCTCTTACGCTGCGCGAATCAAACCAATGCGTCAAATAGCATAATATCAAATGTTTAAAAACATAACTAGTGACATAATAGCTTCCTGTATTCTCTCCTTGACCCCGATGTATGGAAAAGCTGCGTTTTCCACTCTACATTGCCAAGGCTGGCTATTAATAAAATAACTGCGTATGAGAAAAAGGATTACGTGTTTAAGTTGCCATTATTATTAAAGAAAAACTTATGATACAACATGTGTAGAATAATATTTATATTATTACATTTGATCAAATATTCGCGATCTTTCCCCTTTCTCTTTATACACACTAAATGGAAAGGGATGGCGAATGTTTGACCAACATTAACAAAATAATTACACAGGTACCAACCCGGCACTCGTACGCGAAGTCATACTCGTACTCCTCCATTTTAAACGTACGTATTATAAAACAACACAATACAGTTTATTTATATCGTCCACTAAACACATTGTTTCACACAATAATCACACCAGCACTTCATTTACGAAATACACATTCTAACTTGTAACCTAAATAAAAAGAAAAAATGATACAGATTAAAAAATAAAACATTAAAACCTCTTTAAGACGCAATAGTAACAAACAAAAGCCAAAAACCGTCAAATAACACGGCTTGGTACGTTTCGTACTGGCCGAAAACTGAATGAAATGCAGTAAAGACCGTAAATCGAAAAAAAGAACTATTCTAAATTTAAATCATTTCGTAACGGAGTCGCGGCGCGAGCGGTGGGCGGCTCACGTGTGTCGCGATTGTGTTTAACGTTAAATTACGTTTTATTTGATGTAACAGCTGTTGGGGGTGGTTTTTGAGGTTATGAGCAGTGACTGGCCGATTCGATTCGGGGAGCGGTTTGCAGAGATGCGCGCGCAGCCGCGCCGGTTGCGGCGGTGCACCGACCGTCTAATCTTGACACTGTGACACCGATATGGGATAACAATACACGTCTTTTTATACAATCAAAAAAAATTATGTCCAAATGTTGAGTGAAAATGTGGTAGTTTAAAATCAAGTTTTGATATCGATTATGGAAAAGTATTGTACTGCGCAAGTTGGCAGACGTGGCGCCTGCTTGTTATATCAATAAAATTTTGTGAATATCGTTCTCGTGTCGCTTCTGCTTGTAAACTAGAAAGTTCTTATGAAAGGACATTTTTACTAATATTGACGAGTGAGAATGGAGAAATGAAACATTTCAACGGATTGTGTCACAAAACGGTTATTGTATTATTTGCGAGACATTCACGTTTTATCTCCATGATCTTACTCTACATAGATTACGTTGAGTAGGCACAATCGATTATAAAATCACTATTTATTGATCATGTTTATATTTTACAATAGGAAACAAAGGAAGATTACAGACATAGATTCTTGTACTTAGATTCAACGCCTTTTTCCGTTTAGGGGTAGGCAACGGTGTCTCACACCCACATATCGCCAGCTATGTTAGGTCCCATGTAATAGGGAGCGGGTTTGCCATTTACCATATACTGCGCAGAAAAACCCAATATCACTTTGTCCGACCCGAGATTCAAACCCAAGACATCAGCGTGATGGTCGTACCCCGCAAATACAACTACGCCACCGAGGCAGTAGAATCCAAAGCTGCTTTTACCTTAAGACTTCTCGCAGTCCACGCACAATAAATTCGAAAGGCTGACCGAATTTAAACTCGAAATAAACAAAACCCGTTTAAACGATTCGAGTTAAACATAAAAGGATGTGAATTAAAGACATCCTCGATTTCACATTTTACAATCGACAAACAATCGGTCAATGACTTCGCAATAGATTCGAGTCCCGTGAGTCATTTACTGGGAGACGTGGTATTTTTAGAAAAGATAGGCGTATAAAACGTACGAATTTTTCAGTTGATATTGTTTTTATAAGTGAAGTCAGGTTATTTTTTTAAATTAATCTATCAACAACATAAACTTTCATGAGCAATCATAGAGTCTCTATTTCTCGTGTAATTATCTACAAACGGCAGGGTGGTGCATTGTTATGTTAGGTATGACACTGCAGCTTTTGTCAGTTTGGTATCTTAGGGAAACTGGCGCTTGCAGCACTTCGCTTGAATTATTTATTTATTTATTTATTTATTTATTAATATTCGGGAAACAAACAGAACAATATTTCCTTAAAGTAGATTAACTCTAAAATAAATCATAATCCAGCAAAGTTATACCCACATATCGCCAGCTATGTTAGGTCCCATGTAATAGGGAGCGGGTTTGCCATTTACCATATACTGCGCAGAAAAACCCAATATCACTTTGTCCGACCCGAGATTCAAACCCAAGACATCAGCGTGATGGTCGTACCCCGCAAATACAACTACCTGTCAAACATTATTGATTGTATAATAGTAAATCAATTAACGACGGCATAACATAAAACGCAATACACATCGTGCAGGTACTGGGTTATAAATATTTACCATCCACTTCAGTTGTCTAAATATAGTTTAGAGCACGACAACCGGTAAAATGAACTTAATGGCCAAAGTTGAGGTGCTAAAGTTGCTTCAAAACTGAAACCTGATAAAGATGGCAAAGTTAATACGGTTTCTATATCAGATATAGAAAGGAAAATGATTGTTTATAAAATTAATTGTGGTATATGACTTTTGAACAAAATCAATGAAAGTACATGCAAAACGTTAGACCACGATGAAGTTAAGCAGAAAAAGAAAATAAAAATATCTACAACATATACCGGAATCAATTTACAGAAAATCGATTCAAACCTAAACGTTCGATTATTCACACAAGGGCGTCCGTTAAGGAAACGAAAGATTTGTCCGTGCATAGCAAATGAGGAAAACGATGAAAAATGTGAGGTTACAATTAATTGGAACGTTGCGAATTAATCTTGCAGAATGGACATTTCATTTTGATTAAACTGTAAACCAGGAATGAATATTTATGAATTGACAGGGGTTAAGAGCGATACGACATGCAAAATGGATTATAATAACGATAGATTTAATTATCATATTGATGGAAATCTAACTGTTCAGGAAATAGTTTTCATACATAAGGTTTAAAAGAAGTAAGAATAAATATAATGATTTCTTATATTTGCGGGAGTGTTCGACATTGAAATAAAAGAACTCTCTGTATGTTTTCGCGATAAATTTATTAATATTTACTCCCGAGCATGACGGTAACCATGAAGGGTATAAGTCTTCGAGTCGTCGTGAGTAAACATTAAACAAACTTATGGCTAAAATCCGTAAAGTTGTTTTATTACACATAAATATTTTCACCATAATTTACTTCAAGCAGTCTGAATAGTAAATACCTAAAAAAATAACCCTAACTAACTTAACGCCGAAACCTTCTCAATCAACTGACTGACGTTATAAGGCGTAAAGCATACACCTCTACCATCCTCACATTAAACACACTACCATTTATAAAACTAAATTATAAAACACCAAAATCTTCATCAATCAACTGACTTCCAACGGTATAAGACGTTCTACGTTAAGACAATCTTGAACGTACGACCACTACTACTACCATAACATGAAAATCTCTATGAATCAATAAACTTTAGACGTTAGGAGACGTCCGACGTTCGACAATCTTGAACGAGTTTATTGAACGCTGCTATATATACTGTTGTATTTATTCCTTGGCATATAAAAATCTGGCCGTGTGCCATATGGACGTCGTGACACGTGCTCTGACGGAGTGCGATTGTGCGCCATAATCGCTTCGGATGCGTTTTATAGCATTTTAATAGGATAAGGGGATTGTTGGAAGTCTGTGAGCATTACATGTGTGATATGGATATCTCGAATATGTTTGTGTCTCAGATATGATACTAAGTTCCTGTCCCATATTATTAAATCCAATATCGCTATAAGAGAAGCAGATGCACAGGTTAATTACTTGATAGTAGTGAAAAACATTGTACAGTCAGAAGCATAAATATCTGTATAAAATCAATATTTCATATCGCCTATATACGCGTTAAGTTAAACCTAAACAATTTTTTCTTTGTTTGAAGTAAAGTAAATCTCTTTTATTTTATTTTTGTGAAGAGCCAAAATAAAGATTCGTAAGAACAAAAATGTAGGTGATTTGAAATTTTGAATTTGTTCAGTTACTTATGCTGGTGACTGTACATGAAAACTTCTAAAAAACGAAGTGTGGTTACGTCCTTATGGAGTGGTAATTGAAGGAATTAATTAGTTGCCAGTACTGGCTGGTTTAAAGCTCAATGATCGACACAATAAACGAATGAAACCACATTCGATATTTAAATTTTAATATTTTTCGATCCAAGCTTAAAAACAATAGGCATACCCAAAAATCGGTTTTATTAAAATTTTATCGAACCTAGTTTACAGAAGTTGCAGTGGCAGCTGTGATGAAAGATCTCGCGAAAATGCATTGAACCACACATTGTCCTTACATTTGCTGCAGTCGACATATGCAATTTGACAGTTACAATGTTTTCACTTAAGCACAACGCAAATGCATTTTCCCCATGTCCAGTAGACTGTGGCGCCCTCCTTGTGGTGTGAATTGTGAACGAAAATGTTGTTTTCTCCTCATCAAGCGAAGCGTTAAAGCGGAAACAGCGATGAGTTTCTATTCTAATTTCTAATCTGTTATTAGGTTTCATGCATTGATGTATTAAAAAAACCGTTTCATGATTCATTTTCGCTAATACAGTAGAGTGAAAAAAGGTTTTAACGACCGATTTCCATAAATCAAGACAATTTTCGATGTGCTAATGCCACATTTTTCTTGCAACAATGTTTAATCAATAGAAAGCAAAGCGCAAAGCCAAATTTTATGTTGATTTAACTGCAGTTCAAAACAGGGACTATCGGAGGGGACTTCCATCGATCGCCGTCACCATTTTAACAGACGTCGCGACGTGATTATACGTAGCTGGTCCCGGGACGCGTTCCCGTGAATTACAACTTCAGGCTGTCAATAGTGATATTTATAAGACGGCCTTTTTGTTTCGTGTTGACCTTAAATCTATGGAAATACTTATGTTTCTTTCTTGCTTTAAATTAGTTTAGATATAGACGATAATAATTTTTTCGTTTTTATTTAATCACGAAACCGTAATAGATTTTGTGCTATTGGCATTTTATTATAATCTAATTTTTTTTTACGGCTTTGAATGACGAGACGAGCATGCCGTTCGCCTGATGGTAAGCGATACGACCACCCATAAACAGTGGCAACACCATCCAACACCTTGAGTTACAAAGTACTGTGTGGCATTCCACTGCGCTCGTCATCCTGAGACGTAAGATGTCAAGTCTCACTATGTCCTGTAGTTACACTGGCTACAATGTCCTTCAAACCGAAACACAACAGTGCATGCACACTGCTGCTTGGCAGTTGAAATAGACATTGCGGTGGTACCCACCCAGACGGACTCTTACATATGAGAGACCTACCAGTACTTAAGGTAGCGGAGAGCTACAACGGATATAACTGACTTCCATAATATAAATTCTATGTAAAGAGACGAGTGGTTCATCATCATCAGCCTCATGAAGTCCACTACTGAACATAGGCATCCCCTAAGGATTTCCAGATGGTCCATTCAAAGAACCCACCTGCATCCAGTGGTTACATCAAAACAAATACAAATGATACAAACACTAATAGTCACATCACGTATCGTACGTGTCTAATCTCTTTTAAAAGAGGTATATAAGTATCAATTAACAAGCGACTATCGCGACTCGTTCGGTATTATTTGGACTGCACTGCATTTACCACTAGATGCAGGTGGGTGAATAATTTTGAAGGCCTATTGCCATGTTTTCGACAAATAAATGAATATTTGTTTTCGGCATTTCCAAATCCTCCCTACGTTTTTGTGTGATTAATTTCATTGCGGGTAGACAAATCAGTGCTACCAGGGACTCGCCGAGCTTCACCGCTCGGTGTCAATTTTTTTTATTGTATTGAATGACGAGACGAGCATGCCGTTCGCCTGATGGTAAGCGATACGACCACCCATAAACACTAGCAACACCATCCAGCACCTTGACTTACAAAGTACTGTGTGGCATTCCATTGCGCTCGTCATCCTGATACATAAGATGTTAAGTCTCATTATGTCCAGTAGTTATACTGGCTACAATGTCCTTCAAACCGAAACACAACAGTGCATGCACACTGTTGCTTGGCGGTAGAAATAGACATTGAAATTGTCATTAAATATGTGCCACTGCCGATCCTTACAGGTTCGTCACAGTCTCGTTCAGTACGAATAGGCTGATTTAATCGAGGTAGTACTCATTTCTCACAAAGAAACAATATGTAGACCGAGATTTTTGGAAACCCTAATACTACCTCCAATTCCTATTTCTCTCTTTTAACGTTTTCACGATTCTTCTGATATTGTGTCTGTGTATAGGAGGCGGAAACCACCAGTTTCTGCTAAAAAACCGTCGAAAAATACACCATTCAAATTATAAATCTTTCTCAATAAATCGTGGAAACCGCTTCAAAATTGATCAGTCTTTAATACTGGACGAATACACAAACTGCTATATTATTTATACATTCAGTACCAACTTTAGCAAATAAAAGCCGATTTTAATAATACGATTAGTTACAAGAACCGTGTTTACCTTGCCCTGAGATTATCGAGAGCGCCAACACGCACGCCAATTACATATGAACTCAACCACCTCTTAATAAAGTCTAGTATGGCGTAACTAATATAATCGTTGACAAATAGGTTACATCATAGCATGATTAATTTTGGACCATTCATCTTTTCCAAGGTTTGCGACGAATGTCAGGTTAATTTAACGACATTGTTTGATCCGGTTAGTACAAAATGATTTTTGTAAATCAATAACATTTGCTTTTCTAGTATTACCAATTAGTTTAAGAAATTAATGATGTAATCTTCTAAAGAGTATAATAATCCGTCTTGTCTTTTGCGGGTATAAACTAAATTTTCACGATACCACCAATTCCATTTATCGGTTCCTGTGTTTACTTCTAAAAACACTCTGAAATCATTACAACCTTGCGCATTAATAATATTAGTAATAAAGAGAATCCACTACGTCATATCTAGTAGATCTACAACTCATCCAGACAAAACTTCTCAAAACACATTTCCATAAGACACAAAACAACCAGCACTAATGCATACATAACTTTAACTGAACAATTAATCTTCACCAGCTATGTAGATCAAAATAAACATCATAATGAAGCAATACATTACAACAAATCCGTGGCATTACCGCGGTCCGGTGACCCGGTTACATTTTTCCGGCTGCCGGTATAAATCAAGTTTGCGTAACACGCGAGGAACGTGGAATCCCAATCATTGAACAATATTTAATGCAGTGTTGGTCCGAAAACTATTCACTGAGGGACCTAGTTTTTTTCCGCCAAGTCAGCGCCACGTTAAGTTAATTGCCACTAAACAGTTCTAGTGCCAATTCTATCAATATAAGATCAGCGGCAAAAACCATCAAGATCTCAATGATTTGTGAACAACCAACCATGAATACCTGAAGCACGGGCACATGCTTCAAATAATATGAATTTTACAGATACATGAGTACAAGAAGACTAACATCCATTAATTAAATGCAAACGAACCTCCAAATAAACATTTAAAAACAAACCATACAAGCAGTCAAAACAATTGTTATTCAGTTGCACGCGTCCTTGGAACGTGTCTAGGAAAACAGACCGAATAGAAATGTCTAGAACTAATGACCTTAAAACAAACTACATAAAACTGCAATTACACTCAGATCTGAAGATATAAATGGGTGATTTTAATTAATGATGTTTTGTAAGATGTTTAAATTTAATAAATAATACAACAATGTGACGTCTAAACTTTCATTTCATATCTCAAACATCGATAACTCTAATCAAAAAGATTTACAATAAGTCCATAAGAAAGTAAAAACAAATTAACGCCATCATTGTAAATTGTTATCCAATATGTATCATAAAAAACAAAGATAATTAAATTTTGCAAATCATCATTAGCATCCTAAGATGGATCTCCAACAGAAATTATTCACTATCAACAGTAAAATAAGAAAAACCTTTTATATCAAACATACATACAAAGAACGTTTTCCACCGACTATAATCAGTCTTCAAACAGAACACAGAAATAAAGAAAATTATATTCCGACTCTTGCATAGAAGACATTAATGAACTAGAAATCCATTCACATTCCAATACAATCACACCCACATACTACCATAGACTCAAAAAAAAAAACAAAAAAAAACTCACAGGATCTAAGAAGCAAAAGTAATCCATATCGGCGGGCAATAACAACGAAATCCGCGTAAACACTGTAACGGTATCAATGATAAATGTTATCAATACGAAGGTAAATCTAATTAGGTACGCATATGTCGATGCTGATATAATCGAGCGTAGGGAACTGCCAAAAGTCAAAACTGAGGTAAGAGCCTTTGATTAATTATATACCTAGATAGACACTGAACATGAAAGAAATGTGCTATGGAAAGAGCTATGCTCGGAGTCTCTCTGAAGGACAAAATTCGGAACGAAGTGATCCGTCAGAGAACCAAAGTGACCGACATAGCTTTGAGAGTTAGTAGGTTGAAGTGGCAATGGGCTGGCCACATATGTCGCAGAACAGATAACCGCTGGAGTAAGCGTGTTCTGGAGTGGAGACCGCGTCTTGGCAAACGTAGCGTGGGACGCCCTCTGGCCAGATGGCGGGACGACTTGCACAAGAGGGCCGGCAGCGACTGGATGCATAAAGCAGCAGACCGGGCTCTGTGGCGTATCTTGGGAGAGGCCTATGTCCAGCAGTGGACTGCAACGGGCTGATGATGATGATAGACACTGAACGTTTCAAACGCGTCAAAAAAATAGAGGCCAACTGTTGCCCGCTAAATGAGTTCGAGTGAATTTGTTTTTGTTGTTTTTCATGGATATAATTATCACCCCGTTTTAATAGAAACCATGTAATAACTGGTATCATTATGCGCGCACACAAGGATATGCAGAATGATGCAGCGATAGCGTTTGACACAGCTGTCACGCATACTAGCTTAAGTAAAGTTGGCCTGTTTGTTTTAGTTTCATTGTAGCGCGTCACTCCTATCTAGGTATATAATTAATCAAAGGTAAGAACTATAGATTATAGGATTGTTTTAATTATTTGGTTGTTAAGGATTATAGTTATAGAAGACTACTAGATGTTACTCGAGTTTTCTTCAGTGTGAAAGATCGTCCCAGTATAAAAGTCTCAATGTGTTTTATTCCTTGATAAAAAGTCTATAATTTAATCAAGGACATGGTTTATTTTTCTACACAATTTCATCGAAATCCATTCAGTGGTTTTCACATTTACTTCCAAGAAACATCTTCACAAACTTAATTCTTCACTTCAAAATCTTCACAAAATGAACTCCCTTTTAAGACTTAAAATATCTTCGTTTGTAGTGTACACTCACTAAAATTTCTGAGCCAATGTTTCCCCCATCGAGCTAAATTACATCGTTGTTTTGGAGGAAAACAAACGTCTCATCGACCAAAATATATTTATTAAAGGCAAATAAAATTAAAATATAAAATTCAGACACAAGAAAAACAGAAAACATATTTTATAGGTGAACGTGCAAATGAGCTAAAGTGTGACTAATGGGCGGTGAATAACCAGTGAACATGTACATTGCCAGATTATTTAATAGATGACTTCAAAGTTAAGGATAAAATTCCACGTACCTCACATTTAGAAATTTCATATCCTTCGATTTTAATACAATATTGTATTGATAATGCGCGAGATAAACTTATTGTTACATTCAGAATAACTGTCTTACTATTTTTTAGATAAATATTTTGTTGAGATTCCAAGTAAAACTGATCTTCAAAAGGTCTTTTGATGCTTAGCAAACGTGGATTTAGTGACACACGAGTCAAAGTCGAAATAATGAACTGTTGAAGGCTTTATATTACCAAAGGGGCATGATAGGAAAATGAAATATTAGAGAAAGTGTTGGCCCAGTAATGGATAACCTGGATGTTAAGCACGATTGCAGTTCAAATATCTGAAAGATGAATAACTTTACATTAGTTCATCGTTCAGTTATACAACATCTTGTAATAGTCTCTGCCCACGCTCACTTTCTATAAAGAAATGTTCATACCGGCTCATTACTCTGTTTACTTTTTCACATCTGGCTTTGGTAGTAAATGTTCATTCCGAAGTTAATTGATATTCTATCTCAATTCCTGTCTTTAGTTCAGTGTTTATTTCCTTTCTGATCGTACATTCTTAAGTTTTGAGACTCCGAAGTTTTATTCTTGTCAATTTATAAGTATGAACGAAGAACTTTGTATTTCTTTATACCATCAAGATAAGTAGATGATTGAATAACTCATCATACAACTAAATAAGTAGACGTATAAGTCTCTCGCCCGCTAGTAAGCGCCACTAAAGCAATAAACGGTATCATTCAAACTTTGAAATGCATGTTGTGACACTTAAATAAAAGTAACCCAACGTGGGACTCGTACCCATACTGCCACTAGTCCAAGAAGACGAATTGACTTCTTATATTTACGCGAATGTTAGACATTGAAATAAAACTATTTTGCGGATTTTAAGAAGACGAATTGAGTTTGACCTGACTTTCCACATTAATGTAACTTTATTAAAACAGTGTTTGATTAACTTGTTTATGAGTAAACCGAAGATAACCTAAGATCATTCAGGTCACCTATATTCAGCCATGAGCTAATACTGTAACATAAAAATAAACAAAGATAGTGAATGCAAAAAAAACATGAACTTGAACTGATTGGGTTAGTGAACTTGTTTATTTTGTCTTCTATAACTAGAGTGTCCAAATGTCTAGAGAATATATGAAAGAAAGAGAAAACAAAGCACCTCATAGCAGATAATGTTACTTATTACTGATATTATAAATGCCACAGATGGTAAAGATGTTTGGAAGTAAACGTAGAAACACCTGAAAGCATTTGGATTTGCACACAAATGACTTGCTGCATCAATAATTGCGTTTTTGTTGGTATATAGAATAAAAAAAAACTAATTCACAATTGAGTTAATTTCGTATATATTCCATTTCCATATGAATTTCGACCACTAATGAATAATTCGAAAAGGTTAATTTAATACCAAACTATATCAACGTGTCCATAAAAAGGACTATAACGAAAGAAAACCATGCAAATGAAACACGTTTAAGGCGTCAAACCAAACGCGGACTGTGTACAATCAAACGCGCAGACAGACAATTCTATTTGTATTCTGAAGGCGGGGAAGGCGACGGTAGACCTTCGCGACTTGTAGAGGTGATTCAGCCGCTTTTTACGAGATTGTAATTGGGAAATGTCGTAAATTGGGTGGAAAATATTTACCTACACAGTATATGAGTCAGTTTCAGTATATGAAAAAAGCGACGATAGCCTAGTTGGGAAGGGAACAGTCTGCCGAGACAATGTCCGGAGGTTCAAAACCCAAGGCACACACCTCTGACTTTTCGAAGTTACGTGTGTATTGTTATCAATTATCGTTCGCTTTAACTGTGAAGGAAAACATCGTGAGTAAACCTGCATACCTGAGAAGTTCTTTGAATTTCGAAGGTATGTGAAGTCCGCCAACCCGCACTAGGCCAGCGTGGTGGACTAAGGCCTAACCCCTCTCAGTAGTAGAGGAGGCCCGTGCTCAGCAGTGGGCAGTATATAATACAGGGCTAATTGCAGTATATGAGCATTTTAACGGATGCTTCCATTGTATCATAGAAAACTGATGAAGTTAATAACTAGCTACGTTTCGTATGGTGATAATTTCGGGGGTACTAACCACCCATTCTTTTCTTTTATGGTACTGTGGTACTTATTGTGGTATTTTGATGTTTATGGTCAGTGGATATCACTTAGTATCTGATTGATAGTTCAGCACAAACTTGCTTCTTTTCTATTCTATAAAATATACACTAAATAGGTGCCCATTTGATGCAAATGCAAAATAATTAAGTGTATGAATTAAATACGTAATAATAACGTTCATTGGTAAAGAGATATGTGCTTTCCAATTGCTGTAATACCTGTGTAATGTAATCTCTACCCACCGCAGAATGCAATAGGATGCGGTTTTCACTGTTATAGTCTCCATTACGCGGTGTCGGTTAAGCTTCCTCCATTAGACACATTAGAGATACTCCAGAGAAAGTTTTACTTATCTCAAGTTATAAAAAAATATTTATTAAATGGACAATGTAAGAAGGAACACAGAATTTCATTTGATGTATACATCATAAAAATGTTCCGTAAATACTCGGAATCAATTCATTTTGACAATATTTTAACTGCCTTCCAAAAAAGCAGGTGGTTATCAATACGTGTTTGTAATTTTTTTGACTCCCATAATATTAAATTTCCGATATCAATTTTAACAGAAAGAATCAAAAACAGCCTCACAGTCTAAATTTACAAAGCCTAAAGTTATTGCACGAAATTTTAATATGACCGGAAACGCACCGGAACTTGTCAGACAACCAAATCTATTATTCAAGTTCACACCATGGTTTATTGTGGATGAAAAACTACGTAAAACTTGCTGAACATTATATCTGTGAAAAAACATGATAAATACACACAATCATTATGATTATCGGCTTTATTTTGCACGGCAAAGTCACCACACTGCAACTGATGTTAAGTGAAGCCAAAAGCCGTGTCGACCGGCAAGAGATAAAACATTCCCGGACGGTCGACACAGTTATGCCGGCCTGCCTAATTGCTGAACCCCAAGCTGCTATTTTTGTTCCTAAGGGAACACTAATCTGTCTTAAACCCGCAACGAAATTAATCAAATAGAAGGATAGGGAGGAGTTGGAAATATTAATTGTCCACTTCCCTCCATAGCAAAACGGGCGACAAAAATAATGAAATAAGGAGGTATTTTAACCTCAAGTTTAGAGACGCTTACAACTAGAAAAGCCAGTTGTAAAGCACCACGGATAAAATTTGAATGAAAGGGTCCTACCATATGAGCTGTCAAATTTGATTCCAATAATAGGCATGGCAAAAACGCCGGAAAGCACGGAAATTCCGTCTAGTCTCTACAAGGTCCATGTAGTATACAACCCCAGATGTTATTTGCATACTATCCAACATGATGTTGCGTTCATCATGCCAAAGACCACACTCCCAAAGTACGTGATGTGCAGATTGTTCATATACGTATCCAGGTGTCGAGCATGGGCACACAGGAGAGTCAACCAGCCTAAATGAAAATAGTTTGCCCTTAAAATTACCGTGGCCGGTAAGAAATTGCGATACACAATGATCTATTTCTAGCCAAGTTTTATTTAAGCGATCGCGAACGCACGGAAAGTATTTATATAAATGACGCCCTTTCAATGATACGTCCCACCGATATTGCCATTCGTTTAACAGCTCATTGTGTACATCAGTGTGCGGTTTAAATAATCTATTGATTTTTAAGAGCTCACGCGCCGTAAGAAACCTTTTGTCCATATCCTCTCTAGTGGAGAAATACATAGCGGCACGACGCTGTACCTCCAAATCGACTGGGAGTACGCCCGCAAGGACAGGTAAAGCTTCCGTACTAACAGTTCTATACGATGCCAGACGTTGACTCTGGAGCAGTTTTCTGCGCACAGCACCGATAGTTGCCCTATCGGCCCATACAGGTGACCCGTATGTAATACATGCTAAGTAAGTCGCTCCAGGTTTAGTAACTAAAGAGCCTGGTGAGTGTAATTGAGTCAAAATTCAATGTCGAAAAAGGATATTTTTAATCCTATACAATATCTCCAAATCGGATGAAAATCATATAAAAAACACACCATTTCTCACAAATCTGATGATATCACCGCGGGCCGTAGCAAGGTTGCGATTATTGAGATTTATTATACCACTGATAATGGGGGTCAAGGGTCCCACGCGAGGATAATACGCTACATCTATATCTAGCTATTAGTACTGGTGTTTTTTTATGTATGACACCCTTAAATATTGCATTAGTTTTACTACTACAAAAATATATTATTTTACCTAAGTACCTAATAATGTAACATCTATTTCATGGTTGTAGAGACCCGTGCTCAGCAGTGCGCAAGTATATAATACAGGTCTGATAAGATAAAGCTATTCAATGTCCAAAATTAAAATAAATACTAAAAGTAAATGCGAAAGTAACTATTTGGTATGCATTCACGTCTAAACCACTAAACCGATTTTGATGATATTTTTAACCTATAAGCTTGTACCCCGAGAAAGGGCATACGGCTACTTCTTTTTACTATTTTATGTAAGCCGAACTCTACGCCGACGAAGCCACGAGCAAAAGCTGGTACTAATATAAAAGAGTAAAGTTTGTTTGCAAATAATTTGGCCATTTGCCATGACGTTGTGAAATTCTTTGGATTCATTCATTCATTATTGTGTGCAGACTTCGGTGCAGTAAAAAAATTGCTTATTAAATTCTATAGTTCTATAGCTCGAGCGTAATCCTACAGCGTTACTAACATAGCATACGAAAAGTAAACACACACACATCACATTTATCCTCGAAAGAGTAGGTAGAGGTGCAACCAGGGCAATTTTCTCGTGATACTGAGCAGAAAAACGAAAATAATACTAAAAATAAATAATTAACAATGAATTATCATCGATATCTCAATGCATTATCAATACTTACCTTATCTATTCACGTAACCCTACTCAAATTGTCAATGCATGTATCTTTTCGACGAAATATCGACAAATATTTGACCTTGAGGAATGATGTAATATGGGGTTAACGAAATTTAAATCTAATTTTATAAAGGCATAACTTTGTGACGTTTGAAAGTTTGTTAGAAGTATACTCAAAAACCGCTGAATAGATTTGGATCGAATTTGGCATTCAGGTAGTCCATATCATTTTTATCCCGGAAATATACACCAAACACAATTTTCAGGAAAGATTTCCACGTAGAAAGGGTCGCGAGGGTAATTAGTTTAAAATACTCAATAAGAATCTGGGCATTAAAGATCCGTATATTGTTATCTGTTTTTACAATTATGCCGGCCTAGATAATTGTTTCTTCACGCTTCGCTTGAAAGACCTTACAGTAGCAAGCACGTGTTTTGTATAACAAGACACTATTCTCAATGTCATTGTCAATACTGAGTTGTAACTCATTCGTCACTTTATTGTTCTCTGGCTACTTGCTCTCCTAATTATATTTTTTTGAATTAAAAGACAACGCTACGGTGCTATTTATGATGAGGCTTTTATTCTCTCCTATCATCTCATTCATACTTGCAGAAAATTTCTGCATACATACCATCACACATTTTTCCCATTTCAGGGGTAGGCAGAGGTATATCACTACGCCAGCGAGGCAGGCAGGACAGTTTTAAATACACATAAATTAAATATAAAAAAAGAAAGCACCATTCATATTTGTTCAGTAGTTTTGAGAAATTTTTCACTGGTGGGTAGGTCTCTCATTATGTAAGAGGCCGTCTGGGTGGGTACCACCGCAATGTCTATTTCTACCGCCAAGCAACAGTGCATGCACTATTGTGTTTCGGTTTGAAGGACATTGTAGCCAGTATAACTACTGGACATAATGAAACTTAACATCTTATGTCTCAGGATGACGAGCGCAGTGGAATGCCATACAGTACTTTGTAAGTCAAGGTGCTGGATGGTGTTGCTACTGTTTATGGGTGGTTGTATCGCTTACCATCAGGTGAACGGCATGCTCGTCTCGTCATTCTATGCTATAAAAAAAAAAAAAAAAAAAAAAAAAAAAAATCACGGCATACAAACTTACATACATACATACGGGTCGTATACAGAACCTGTTTTTTTGAATTCGGTTAAAAATAGTTAAAATAGCCCTCTACCAGATTACAATACTAAAGGTAAAATGTTATTAAAATCTGGAAACCAGAAATTTTACTTCATGCATTTTTATTTCTACTATGACCTATCCCTACGTCTAGCCTATAGTTATCTAATTGTATTTTAGCAACCTATCCATAAGTAGCAAAACAGACTACAGCGATTAAGGAAACGCGCGCGTTCTGTAAACATTTACAGACTTCCATTTCTCCCGAAACCGATTACGAAAGATGATTTAACGCGAGAACGCATGTTTGCGTTATGCACACTATAATATAATATTTTATGAGGTATTGGTTATAAAACTGCACTCAATTATAAGTTACACGAAAGGAATTAATTGTGTTGTATCCAACCGTAAAATATTAAAAACTGTTGTCACTTGTCACCATTGTTAAATTAAAATAATAACGCCTATGTGTTTCAATTTGCTTTTTCCTAATGAATGTTCAGAATTTGAATTCAGAAGAGGTTCTAATGAATTAAATAAATCCTTTTTAAATATATCTTACTTAAAATAAGTCTTTTTTTTATGAAAATAAAATAGGAATAGATCCCATCTTCCTAATTTTATTATTTAAAAAATTAAAAAAAACACAATTCAAATATGAATTTCTCGGTACTATAACTGTCACTAAATAAGAAAGTAAAAAAAATACGTTAAAAAATATTTACATAACAATAAAACCATAATAATGATAAATGACCGACATCCTTTACAGTAAAATATTTTCGTATAAACTATGCAAATTAACTAATTTACTTGCAAATTCAAAGATTAATACGCAAATATTATATTTAAATAGATTTAATCATTAATATTATATAACGGTTTTCAAAAACGATGGCATAAAAAACAAAAAATCATAACAAATATAAAAAAAAAAACTAGTTAATTTCAAAGTCTATAATATATCTCAATAACCTTGTAATTGAACGACTTAATAATATGTTTTTTCAATGTTGTAGCAATTATTGTTTATGGACATTTATCAAGTTAACACGCAAGTCGGTTGAGGTCAGTTAACGTTACCTAGACTTTTTAAATAATGTTTGACATGTCTTTACGCACTTATCGTTGGTAGATAATCTTAAACCACGCAGTAAAGATAAAAAATATATTTACAAATAATAAAAACGGAACGATCGTAAAATTCGTTTGCGCTTTAAAAAGAAAATCGATTATTTTCGGTAATTTTCTCACGTTCTTTTTACGAAATGTAACAAAACGATTTTGTTTAAGTTAGAACTTCGATCGTATAAACAAGTGCAATTGCATTTCCCATTCAGTTTTCGTTGAACCGTTGCGAATTTTCTTGCAAAAACGGTGCCAATATTTTCGTCCTAAATCCAATATGCATAAAAACTTCTTTCACAATCACAACCTTCTTTCACATAAATCACAAACACTGGCACAAAAAAAAACACAAATTCGAAATTTCCAACGCGGTACTCGTTCGACAGTATTACGGCGCAAGCGTCGATCGCCGGTCGTCGCGCGCGCGTTACTGAAAAAAAAACACTTCACAGTACGCGTCACGTCATCGTATCGAATAGTTCGCGATATCTACTCGATGCAATGCTATATACCTAAAGAATGGTTTATTGCAAACATTTTATCTAATGACTTCATCGCGCTATCTCGCATGAGGTGTGGATTGGTCTGTTTAATGCATCTGCGCCGAATTATCTTGGCAAGATTGTAGTTTGGTGCGCTGTTTATGCGTGCGATAGCTACTTTCGATCTATTTAAGTATTAATGCTATGTGTACAATGAGCTATTTTTATGTAATGGCATCTATCCATGATATTATCAAAAAGTACCATTGAGTCTCTATTCTTGAACACTTTGCGCACTGTCATACATTGATAGAGAAAATTTCTTCAAAAGCCATGCAGAATGTTATCGCGTTCTATTTGCAAAAATCCAAAAGTTTAAAAATATTTATACATCGATTTAAAAAAAGAACTCTTCTAAGCTCTACTGCTCCTAGATTCAGACCTCAAGACGAACTTGATAATCAATCTGTTTGACATTTAGCACCGAGGTCCATGCGTCATTGCAATTCTGAATCCCAGAGGGAGCTATTTTCTGTATTCAAGCTGTCACAGTGGTCAATGCGTCGTAACAATTTGACCGATTTGTAACGCTACCTTTTTGTTAGGAAAATACACTCTATAGGTTCATTGTCAACATTGTGAATCATGCAGTTGAAAATCTAGGAATAATGCTCTACCTAATTTCTCTTTTTATGGCACATAAAACTAAATGATGCTCTACTTTATTTTACAACTATAGTTCGGACAAACTAAGATGGCCGGTATGACAATTTAATTTTTTTCCGTTCGCGATAACTCTGTGAGAACGTCTACCCAAAAAATTCAAAACCGTGTCATGTCATACCGGCCAGATTAGTTTGTCCCTACTATAGACTTCTGCTCGCGGCTCCGCCCGCGTGAATGAGTTTTTCCGAGATAAAAGTCCTGCTCTCTATTTCCCCGGGCTCAAAAGTAGCCTATGTTACTCGCTGATAATGTAGCTTTATATTGGTGAAAGAATTTTTCAAATCGGTCCAGTAGTTTCGGAGCCTATTCAATGCAAACAAACAAACAAACAATAAAATCTTTCCTCTTTAGAATATTAGTATACATGACAGACTAGTTAGACTAGTTTAGATAAATCCAACTTTATTACTACGTTGAACTTAATTAATTATGAGTTTTAGGAGAAACTGGGCACAGTAGAAACTGTATTCATTTTACTGTATTTGTGGTTTCGATAAGTCAGTGTTATCAGTCTTCTGTGTTGGTGCACTGTGGATAAAAACCCACTCATTGGTACTTACTACAAACAACTAGCATGTATATAATTTCTATAACACATTTTACAAATATTATTATATTTATATTTTCAATATTATTTTACGTATTTTCGGTAATACATAATTTCTACGCATTTTTTATGTTATTACCTTTGTATTTCCTACAATATTTTCGTACTAACGTAATATCCTTGCAAACTGACATCGATTTTATTTAATGTCTGCCGGTCCCTCTTTATCTTTTGTTGTGCACTCATTCTCCAAGCAACCCTCCTCTAATATTCAGAGGGGAAGCCACAGCAAACGCTACACTGTCGGTCAAATGTATCGGCACACGCGATCTAATACAAAATTCAATGCAGTTTGTTAATTTTTTTATCATTTGTCTAGCGGTAGTGTACAGAATGAGACATTTAAACAAAGGTAAAATGAAAAAAAAATGTGGAATCTTTTTTGTATTATTTCAGTATACCACGTACTAAAAACGTTCTTATCTATACTAATATTATAAAGCTGAAGAGTTTGTTTGTTTGTACTCGCTAATCTTAGGAACAACTGAACCGATATTGATTTTTTTTTCTCTAATAGGAAGCTACATTACTCCTGAGTGCTATAGGCTACTTTTTATCTCGGAAAAACTATTTCACGCGGGCGAAGCCGCGCGCAATGTATGTATAGATTGCAAAAGTAGACGATTTTACCGGCCGAGAGTTTAAAAACTATTAGAAACTCATTATTCACATCTGCTATTAAATATGGCGGCCGAACGTGCCCAATCTCAAATGCAATGTTTTAGAAGATATTTATGTTTGTTTGGACCGTGGTTTTGACTGTGGAACTCACTAAGTATAGTAATACCAATTCTAAATAGTTCTTAGGATTTCCGTATGCAATGATTGTCTATTTTTGCCGCTAAGCAACAGAACGCAAGGTTTGTTCAAGTTTAATGTTGCAGTTAGCGTCTAACGTGTCAGTAAATTTGTCTAAATTTCTAATTGATGGCTGGCAGTGCGTTTTCCTACTGCTCAAGACCGGGATTGTTGGCGCTCACTTGGGGAGGCCCTCGGGAAGGCTGGGCGATAGCGGTAGATCACTTATAATCATAAAAAAAAGCTCTGCTAGTCTCGGACCATCTACTGATGAGAGGGTTTACTGAGTCCACCACGCTGATTGGCTAAAGTGGCATTTGAGTCTGACCTCAGGTGTACCGAAATCCTAAAAAAATACTCTCCATCACCGAGTATTTTCGTAAGTAATTTACCACAGAACATTTACGAATCCACCTGGTGTCAAATTAATCAGACGATGTTTGGATTAGTTTAAGACGTATCTAGGCACGTGATTCCAACTAAAACTTTCCTGTAAACAGACTAGGTACTATTACGAACAGAAATGTTATATAAACTGCCTCGGTGGCGTTGTTGTATTACGGTACGACTGCAATGCTGAGGTTTCGAGTTCAATCCGGGGGTCGGACGGTGATATTGAGTTTTCTACTCAGTATCAGCCCGGAGTCTGTAATTTGTGCCCGATATGGCTATATGCTCGCCCCCTATCATAGGACGGAATACGCACGGCGAAAATTGGGTGCAGTAGTTGCGCCTCTGCCTACCCCTTCGGGGATAAAAGGCATGAGTATACATTTGTTATGTAAAAAACAATTAGAAGACTATGACTTACGAGATAATTTTTACTAAATGATTAAACGTGATACTGTTCAAGTAGCGAATTACCAAACAGAATACCATACGGCATGGATCTTGCATGCGATTGGTTCTTTTGGGCTGGCTTTGGATTTCAGTATTTAAGGGACCTTAATAATGTTGGAAAGCCTGGTCTCATGCTCAAGTATTCATTGTTGAAAAATCTATAAAAGCAACTCTTATCGGCCAGTTGATTAAAGCATCTTCCTCTCATCGTTTTCCTCAATGCCGAGGGTCGTAAATCGTGATCCCTGAACATGAAATAATTTAAGCATACATTTTAAAATAAATGTGATCATTAGCTCCACCAGTATAATTTAGCCATGAGTATTACAAAACCGTGTCCTTGACTCTACTTCGACCTTGACGAGCAATCGATCGCACTATTTTAGTTTTCATGTGTTTAACATATGTGTGTCTCGAAGTAGTTATAGATAGACGTGAATAGTTTCTAAGATATTTTTTCTATTAGTTGAATACTAACTTGCAAATCTGAGTAGTCGACGGACCTAAGCTTATCTTCCATTATTATAATTAAGGTTCGTGATAAACAGCTCTATGTTTTTGAATAATATTTTTCTTTTATTAGAATATAAAATAGCTGATATGCTTCTCCAGCATAAGGACTACCTATGTGTCAAGTTTCATCCAAATCCATTCAGCGGTTTAAACACAATACGCTTACAAATATTTGCAACAACTTTTAACTCTTCGTGAAAAGTAACTAAATTAAACGCTAACCTTCGTTGATATCAAATCCCCTTTAGACCTAATTACGACCCTTACAAACGCCCCACAAACGGTCACCTATGAAGTCCTTGACCGCGACTCGCCAGTTTGCGTTTCATTAACGTTTGGGTTACGTCACTGCGCTGTAATTATGTATTTACAATTTCCTCACGCGCCAACCGCATAATAGTGGGGGGTCACGGAACTCTGTTTCTATAAGGGAATATGAATATCAAGACTGTCAAAGCGTAAAAACACTGCCGCTGTCAAGAACTTATGGCACCCACCGCCTACCGCCACTTTTCTACCGCCAAGCAGCAGTGTGCATGCACTGTTGTATTTCGGTTTGAAGGACATTGTAGCCAATGTAACTACTGGACATAATGAGACTTAACATCTTATGTCTCAGGATGACGAGCGCAGTGGAATGCCACACAGTACTTTGTAAGTCAAGGTGCTGAATGATGTTGCTACTATTTATGGGCGGTCGTATCGCTTACCATCAGGCGAATGGCATGCTCGTCTCGTAATTCAATGCAAAAAAAACCCTGGAAGAAACGTCATAAATTACAAGTATAGTATCTATCTATTTCTGTCCCAATCAAACATTTCACTGAACAATGTTACGCAGTGCCTTGTCATTCAAAGTGGTTTCGGTACTGTTTATGAACGGTCGTGTCGCTCTATCAGGCCAGCATCCAGCTCGTCTCGCCATTCAAGAACATAAAAAAGGTTATAAAATACGACGCGATGGAACTAATTTTATCTACCATTAAAAATTCGTTAAAACCCCAAAGGCACGCGCCATTATAATTTAAACTGTAATTTGTATGACAGCGCGTACTACGTAGAGGTCAAACATGAATAAAAATTACTAATCCGATGACGTAATTCGTAGGGGATAATGACTAGAAAAATACCTGCAATCGCTAGAGTGTGACATTTATAGAAATAACTAGCTTTATTTGTTTTATTTAACCAAGTCTATAAAACTTAACTGGTGGTGAACAAGTTATTGGAAATGTTTAAATAAATATAAATACAAATTACAGGTCATTATGAGATTTAATATCTTATGTTTCAGGGTGATGAGCGCAGTGGAGTGCCACATACCGCTTCCTGGTCAAATCTCTTTATGTTGCACGTGTTTAGACCGCGGTGATTAACACAAGGCGAGCAGTTCTTGTCTCATAATTATAAAACTTCCCTGTCTACCCCTAATTTGATGTCACACACACTATCACCTTTAACACCGAACACGTAGGCAGGGCCGCAACCAGTGCTTCGGATATGCGCCTATCGCCATATCGGGCACGAATTTCAAATAATCCTATTTATATTATTCTACTAGCTTTTGTCCGCGGCTCCGTCCGCGTGAATCAGTTTTCCCAGGATAAAAGTCCCGCTTTATATTTTCCCGGAATAAAAAGTAGCCTATGTGTTAATCCAGGACATAATCTACCCGTGTGCCAAATTTCATCGAAATCCATTCAATAGTTTTTGCGTGAAAGAGTAACAAACATCCATACATCCATACTTACAAACTTTCGCGTTTATAATATTAGTAGGATTAAATCATATTAATATTATATGTATGATCATAGTCCGGTTTATCCTTACTTATCGCCTCTGCAAGACCTCATAATAGCAGAAGCGTGACGAAATCACAGAATCATTTTTTGCGAGCACAACTGAATCTTCGTCATCAAATGATGTCATTGTTGCGGTCATGAAAATGACTAATAATTATAATAAAATCTTGTGAAATAGCTTCATAGGTTTAGTGGGAGCATATTATATAAGATGTGAAACCGTTGAGGTCCAAGATTGAAAATATGTTTTGTAAAAAATATATGTGTTATGTATGTTAGATACCACATCAAAAATTTTAGAATAGAAAAACACGCAGAATTTAACTGCTACTGGAAGCTTTGTTAATGACAATACACTATCACATTAAGTGATGCCGGACGAATATCATTGCCAATACTAAGCGTACTGGTTGGCCCTCTACCTATCCCTTTAATGATAACGGCATGCCTATAAACTTGTTGACACATTTAATTCTCATAGTTATATAACAGGTTTTAAATTTATTCAAAAACATAGCGTGTGGTGGAGGACATTCGTGCTTTTAACGTTAGGTCATCGGTGCCGTTGCTTTAAAGGCTGATAGTTAAAAAAAAAAGCAATAGTAGAGCCCCTCTGTACAAAATATAATATGACGGCGCCGATGTCGTCACCAAGTGAAGTGAAAAATTGATGTTGAGTTTCGTGTAGTAAAAGATTTCCGAAACAAAAAAACGTTTCCCCCGTTCTTGTCGCCATTCTGTAAAGTTCGGCAGAAAATTGCGATTTGCGAAATTTTGGGTTTTTATGGCCTGTCGAGATCACTTAACATAAGGATCCACCTGCTCGTTGACTAGCTTGTGATATAACAAAAATATAAACGCTAAACGAACATGCGAATAAATTGGATTCAAAATAAAATTATTATGTACTCAGAGACAGCAGAGCTTTCAATTTGGAAGTTTCGTCTCTACGTCATTCACTCCTGAAACATGTCTGTCCCTTTGGAGGATCGAACCCGGGGCTAATTCATACTCACCCTGGATACTGAGGTAATCAAAATATAATTAAAAAAATCACTCGATCGTCTACAAGCAGAACAATTCTCGAGAACCTAAGTTGATCCTATTTCGTATCGTACGCACCGGAGCCAGTAAGGCGTGCGAACACGTGAACTGTAACGTATAACCATACGCGGATCGCATTATCTAAGCCTATCCATATAGAGTATACTGAGATAATTATTGTAACTGGTTCTGCTAGTAAAGTTGATCACCTAAATACTAGCTAGGGTACCTATTGTGGGCAGCTGTGTTTATAATTTAAAATACTAGCTTTTGCCCGCGGCTCCGCCCGCGTGAATGAGTTTTCCCGGGAAAAAAGGCCCGCTTTATATTTTCCCGGGATAAAAATTCAATGTGTTAATCCAGGACATAATCTACCCGTGTGCCAAATTTCATCGAAATCCGTTCAGTAGTTTTTGCGTGAAAGAGTAACAAACATACATACATCCAGACATCCATACATCCATACTTACAAAACTTTCGCGTTTATAATATTAGTAGGATTATTGGGTGGTAGAGTTTGGCGCAATTTATTGTCTATTTATAATGTATATGTTTGCGTGTTTATGAGACGTAAGAGCAGAACTATCAACGGTTAAGGATGGATTTTGATACACAGATAGACTAGGGGCCATAGGCAACATACCTTTCTACAATCGTTACTGCTGAAAGCAAAAAACAATGTATGAGAATGACATATCCTATTGATCAGTCTGTCGCTAGGATATATCATTCCCATCCATAAAGTTAGCGTTAACGATTGCAGAAATGCGTGTTGTATACGGCCCTTGGTGCCGGATTAATGTATACGCTACTTCTTATGTCCTTAAATGTTCTCAGTAGGACTTTTATTTTTGGAGGAGTTTCACGTGGGTGAAAAAATGTGCAACACCTTGTAAATTATAAGTAATTCTTGAAGATGCTTCCTTTTTGAAAATCGTGTCTTCAGATATTTTCGTAAGCACAACAAGTAATGACAACGTTTTATGTAATCCATTTGGAAATCGAATCTCTACATCTCGGCGTAGATTTACTGATCAAGTCAGTCATGGCTTACAGGAAAATGCTAGCATCGTTCAGAGGAATCTTCAAAACATGACGCGACGTGAATACGTGCATTTAGTTTTTGCAATCACCGGACCAAAACGAGGTCATCGACCACGACACCTTCGCTAGGGTTGGCACTTGCCTATAAAACCTAACATAATATATTTTAATTTGAGATTCATAATTAAAAAATATATAATACTGTTTTATTTAAGATGTGGATTAATTTATGCCTTGGCAGCAAGGTCTTTGACGTTAGCTGGTTCCTTATGGAAAGTAAAAAAATTAGATATTATTGTCCATAAAAAATGCATATTATTATTTCATACTCATGTTTATTAGACCGTACTAAATATACCTACTATTTTAGTAAGATTGTTTTTGCCAAGTTATTATATTATAAACTTCGTTCAATAAAATCATATTTACAAAGCCTTCCCATTGTAAAAAGAGACCACTTTACTAGCCCCTAAATAATACTTTATTAAATTAACCCTGTAAGCATTTTAGGACAAAAGCTACGACGAGGCAACCCTACTTCCAAATGGTGTTTAAAAACACGGTTCATAATTTTTTTCACATTGTTCCCCAAAGGACCGGAAGTTTTTTTCGCAAGTTCCAAATTGTGGATAACGTCATCTCGATGCTTTTTGTAAGGTGTGATGTAATATGCAAGTGTAATGTCCATCTTAATAGATTATGAATTGCAAGAATTAAACGATTTGCAGTATTTTTTTCTTTTTTTTTATGGCATTGAATGACGAGACGAGCAAGCCGTTCGCCTGATGGTAAGCGACACGACCACCCATAAACAGTAGCAACACCATCCAGCACCTTGACTTACAAAGTACTGTGTGGCATTCCACTGCGTTCGTCATCCTGAGACATAAGATGTTAAGTCTCGTTATGTCCAGTAGTTACACTGGCTACAATGTCCTTCAAACCGAAACACAACAGTGCATGCACACTGCTGCTTGGCGGTAGAAATCTCTTACATATGAGGGACCTACGACCAGTAAAATTTAAAGTAATGAATATTTGAGAAATGTAAATGTATCTTCAAACAATCAGAAGAGTGTAGACTTTACATATATTTATCGAACGGTTTCTATCTTCAACCTATGTTGGCGTACTAAACGAATAAATCTCTGACAGAATAATAAATATATCATTCTTGAGTTTGTAGTATAGGGTTTGAAATCAGACAGGTTGAGGGGCGTGTTTAAATGTCCAAGTAATTTTTATGCGCCAGATTATTATTTACTTAACATCTTATGTCTCAGGATGACGAGCGCAGTGGAATGCCACACAGTACTTTGTAAGACAAGTTGCTGGATGGTGTTGCTACTGTTTATGGGTGGTCGTATCGCTTACCATCAGGCGAACGGCATGCTCGTCTCGTCATTCTATGCTATAAAAAAAAAAAAAAAAAATAATAATTAGCCAGCTAATGTGGATAACACATTTAATTACCATTTGTTTTGGAGCATCGTTGACAATGCTCTAGTATTGTAGTATTAAATTTGACGAATACCTATTTAGATCTCGTAAAACAAGTATTTATACTTTTACACATACAGGTTGCTCCAAAAAATATTAACCTCAAACTACATATAGGACGTTCCATTTCTATCATTTTGGCATACTTAAAAAAAAATATTAAATAAAATAGTACAAAAACTACCTAAACCTGTGAAGAAATAAAATGAAGTCACCGGTAAACAATACAGACTTGCTGGCCCACGCACGCCCCGCTATGGGCACAGAGTGGGCCGACAATAAATGGTACAAACGGTATATTGCTTCATTTAAATGTCAAGTAATCTGCAGTTACGGTTTTTGGTTAATAATTATATCGACCCACGCGATCTGTTGCGATATTTCGCCTTTAGTCGTAATATTACGTCCAAATAGATCGATCGATGTCATTCTCATTGAGTCGATGTTGGTTTTGAAAACTTTTTGTTTAAAGACAGGAAGTGACATAAAACATCGATATTTATAAATTTCTTGAACGACGCGTCTTACGGATACTTACGGACAGATAACGTCTATATAGGTTTTTCAATGTTTCCTTAAATGTCTTTTTCACTCTTGTTTTAAGCTTTATAGAAGCCTAGCTCTATAAAGAGCGTGGAAAAGTTTTTCCGGGATAAAAAGTAGCACTCAGGAGTAATGTAGCTTCCTATTAGTGAAAGAATTTTCAAAATCGGTCCAGTAGTTCCTGAGATTAGCGCGTTCAAAAAAACTAACAAACAAACAAACTCTTCAGCTTTATAATATTAGTATAGAAGTATAGATAAACATACGGTATTAAAATCTTAATGGACGTGGCCAATGGAGACCCATAAAAGCCATATTATTTTAACAACATAAAAAATCCTTCCCCAAGGTCCTACAATATCGAGTGACATCATGAAGGTGACCATATTACACTCACGTATGCCGCCAATTTACCTCCTGTTCTATAAACACACCATATTACGTCATTGTTTTCCTTACTACTAATATTTAAATAACGAACATAATGACAACATTCGGTTGCCAGTATTAAAAAACGACTACTATTCAAATGTTTACGCGTTCCGTATTACGTAATTTTATAATTATAGGATGAATGGCATGTAAGTTGAAGATTTAAAAAAAATATGGTAAATAGCTGTTTTCTGTATGATATCAATCTTTCGAGAAAATAAAGTTATTACATACCTACACTGTTTATTAAAAGATAAGATGTCGAATTATTTTCTCTCTCTAACGTAATATCTAATGAAACAGAGTAGTTTGAGTTCATATTATTAAAAGTCAAATTTTGTAGTAAAATATTAATAATTTTAAGTTGAAGAAATACGATCAAAAATAGGGAATATTTCTTGATACTTGCTCTATACTATCAAAACAAAGTTTCACCAAAAATAAACTTAGTATTCGTGTAACTCATACAAATAGTAGGTATATTCATTTTATTTTTGAACAGCTACATAATATATCCTTGTGTAAGTAATATGTATTTTTAGTTGTTAAATGGAATTTTCAACAATTTTCCTGAAAGCAGTGTGCACTTAAATGACTAAATTAAACTATGCAGTAATTAAGTTGATATGTGTCCTTTTTAATTGCATGTCGTAGAAGCTTAATATTACATAGTGCTTGTATGGTTACATACTTACTGAATACCTAAATATTTGAAGACGCATGTTAAAATAATATGTTTGATCGTTTTTAAGTATCAGAGAATCGTTCTAAACCAACCGTTACGATATCTGGCTTTTGTATTGAGTTTTTACGAAAAATATAAAACATTAAAATATCCCTGACACGAATAAGAAAAAAAAAACGTTCAATTCATAAAACTCTGACGATACAAATTAAACAATTTGATGCTTCTATATTGGATCAGAATATGTTTTTTGAACCTTATCATAATAGAAACAAACCTGAAAGTCATTAGTCTCTAGGATTAAAATAAAGCCACTTACCAGCGTAACAATATCTCCCGGATTGGCCGCTGCTATCCTCCTCAGTCTCTCATACAACATATCGAGCAGCCTTTGATACTTCGCATTGAGCTCGTCCAGTTCCCTGGCGACGCTCTCCGCTCCCACGGGAACCCTCTCAGAATCCACGTTCATCCCGTGCCTCCTCATCCTCTCCGCCTGCTGCACGTCGGCCTGGCGCTTCAGCTGCCTCATGTCCAGGGAAGGATGGACCTCCTCGCACAACCATTCCGAGTACCGCTGGCATCGTGACGAGTGTATCTATTGTGTTAGGGTCGAAGCGGGTTAGGTTTGTATTGTTAGTTTGAGCAGACTGTTTTTGGTAGAAAAGTAGATTTTCTATTGGTAGAATTTAATTACGGTTTAATTACAAAAAACATGAGTAAAATTTGGTAGTTTAATAAAACAATCTGCTTGCAATGTTATGGCATATTAGAATTAATCCATTCATAATCTCACATACAACATGTAACATCTTTTATACAATTTACAAAATGTACATTCTTACATCGTCTTTTTACTTAATTTTTTGTAGTAGTCTTTCATACGTCAATGACTGGCAACACTGAATAGTCCAGCTCCGTAACCGCGACAGGTCATGCCAAATTCCTGTTTGAAAACAGGTTTAAGCGTGCGACACCAAGAGCTGAGTGCAGTTCTCTTTATCATGTTCGTGCACTTGTCTATGCCCCGAAGCGTTTTATATACATTGAAACATCAAAAACAAACATTAAAATACAACACAAATTTTCTACCATTTCGGTAGTTTTTTTTTATTTGGTAACACCAACACATGTTTTATACACGGCAGGTCACACTACATGCAGTGAAATATTTTTTATGACAAAAAAATGCCGCTTAAGATGGCCAGTAATTGCGGCCATTTTTATTTTAGTCACAAACTGTGCAGTAATATATTGCATTTCGTTTATTTTATTTTTCAGTCACACACAAACGTCTCTTTCAAAACGTGTTAATATTTAGTAGAGAAGCGAAAAAAACTTGTTATCAGAAAATCAAGCTTCGTTAATATTTTAGAACATTTTCGCTTAAGCGTTAGAGTTAGACAAGCAGCCGCAGCATCATCATGCGTTAAAAAAATAAATTAAAAAACTTGTAGTGCATGAAACACCGCTGTACAGACCACAAAAGACCCAGAGACAATAAGAACATCCGAGAAGCAATGTGACAAGACAGAAGACGCTGGACCGGTATGACACCTTGCAACCTTTCAGAATCCATTCATCAAAACGATAACAACACATCGCTGAACCATCTGAGATTAGTGGCATCAAGACGGAATATTACGTCGAGTTTCTGCTACGACGTATCATGACGTTATAACAAAAATGACACAACGTTTAATTCGATATCCTGACTTATTTTCATGCAATATCAGACCAAATTAAGATATAATCATGACGTGATATTCCGTCGTCTCAGGAAAATCTTGCAATCACTCAGATGACTCAGCACAATGCGATAGAAGTAGAAACACAGTATTTTCAGAGTTAGCACAAGGATATTTACCTTCGCCTCTCTTATGAATCTTCCACCGTCAACGTTAACCTTTTCGATCTTAGGCGTCCTCTCCACAACGCTTGTCAGTAGATTCTGTAGGCCACAACACCCGAATATTAAATCATGCTCATACAATTAATATCCATATTCTTTGTGATAAAGGGGGGTTCTCTATGACAATTTAGACCATACATATCATTTTGCCTTGTAATAAAGCGCCAATTATTTTATTTATTAAATTTTGAACACATTTTAACCCAATCTTAGCTATTTACTCGCTATTTCTCGTCGGGATTCATGTGGTTGTCATAGAGAAATATGGTCATGTTATGAAATTAATAAGGGATGTGTAGGGAACTATATGTCACAAAGGAAAATTGGGGATATAGCCGTTATCTTTGCCCTTTAGACGTCTTTTGACGTCAAACTATATACTAATATCTATTGAAATGTAAACATGCAAGTGTTTCTTAAAGAAATTTAATTATTTGTGGATTAATTTATTTTCATTCTTTATTAAGTCATGCATCACCAAACCCTTGTGGTTACAACTGAAAATGTATACCCACGTTTTCGTGTGCACGTAACAAAATATGAACCCCGTACCATTTTAAAACGAAATACTATCGCCTTGTTCTAGAGTACTTCGATTCGAAAAAATGCTAACACGGCTTAGCCTTTAATATTGGTAAAGTAGGCATAAGATTTGACATAATCCTACCAACAGAAATACTCGGCATCCCGACTCTACCAAAGGTGACGTAAATAGACGGCATCCAAGTAAACCTACCAGCAGTGACGTATATAAACGTCTACCAATTCCTAGATCAAAAAACAAGATTACATCATAAGATATCCATTTTATATTCTATATACTGTACCCTGGTGGGTTCGAACTGCTCTTTAGGCCTGATTTCGATGGGAGGCTGTGCTTGAAGCTTGTTGTATGTGTCATCGATCCATTCTGCTTCCTTTTCCAGGCCAGCGTTGTAGTTACGCAGGAGCTGGTAGGCAGCTTCGCAGCTGCGTAGTCTGTTGGAAATATGAGTGGATAATGTAAAAAACGCGTCTTAGATGATATTTATATGAAATATAGACTGTATGGGTACTTTTCTTACAACACAAGCCAAGTTAACGGTCAGTTTGGTGACTTGTTCGTGGCTATTCTTTCGATCCAGTACTTAGGACTGCTCTTTGTCTAAGTGTCATAGGTTTTTAGTTTTACCAAGCCTGGAATAGACAGTATCTTTATACATAACTACCGAACTAGCATATCAAGACTCACCTCTCCGCCAACTGTGTGCACACTCCATTCCATCTGTTGTTCAGCTGGGACACCTCCTTGTCTAGCCTCTCCAGGTCGATGTGCTTGCCAGCCCTCGGGAGCGAGGAGTGCGGCAGTGTTTCCCTGGAACTCTGCACCAGCCGCCTGCAGTTCTCGGCGTCGTCGTTCATCTGATCCACCTGGATCTGCTGCTTGCTGACAGCTACTTGCATGCGGAGCAGGTCTTCGTGCATCTGTGACGAATATATGGGATATTTTAAGTGACCAAGAGCCTTACAGCCTATATTTATAATGTTATTCATTGCTAAAAATAAATAAAGAGCTCTAAATACGATCGTTTACGTTTTCAAGGTGTATAAGCAATAATGACTAAGGATATTTATATTGTAAACTTTAAGTCAGCCTTTTTATAGAATTTAATAATGCTGGTATTTTTTTTTAACCAGGTAATAAAGATTAGAGTTGCCTGATCTAATCATTCACACTGAAACCACCACGAGAGATCATTTAATGTCTTCGAATTCTTCAAAACGAACGGAACAAAAAAAACTTAAAAAAAAACAATACTTCCATCTACACAGAAATCAGTAATGTCAAAAATACAATACTAACGTCTTTAAGCAGTTCGACGTCGTTGGGCAGGTCGTTGAACTGCGCCAGTTTGATCTCGAACTCGGAGATCGTCTGGTGATTCTCCTCCATGCTGTTCACCACTATCTCGACGAACTTCAGCCTGGATCAAACATACGAACAATTACTAAAATATTGGTGTTGACGCAGCACATGTTGCACCATACATTTGGTCTAAAAAAAAAACGTAATCCTCCTAGCCGGTTTAGCCACGCCGGCCAATCCCAGCGGAGATCAGCCACATACGCAGGAGATATTATAGTGCACATGTGTGCGCAATACACAGGTGCACTCGCTATTTCTTCACTTTTTTATAGTCCGGTGAGACGGCAATCCGACATGACCGGAGAGAGATCAGGCGCAGGACCAACCGCTTCACGTGCTTTCCGAGGCACGGGGGTATCACACCACCAACTTCCTGACTCCGAGCTGCGACTGAGGAATTTTTCAAGATGGAAAAGCCCAGTCACTATGTTTTTGGCTCGACCCGGGATTCGAAACCAGGACCTCAGCGCACAAATGGTACTCGTAACGCGTACGCAATACAACTACGCCACCGAGGCAGTCAAAATAACTAAAAGATTACGGGAGATGTAGATGGCTAATGTGGTGACGATGTTCTGGGCAGTCATGATATTGGGAACAATTAAAATCAGACATGCGAGACCTGGGGTGGCATCAAATCAAATCAAATCAAATCATAATATTAAGTAATTAGGCCCCTAAGGGCACTTTTACACGTCATTTTTTACAATGTTTTATCATCTAAAAGATTCTACCAGTGCTTCGGAAAAGCCCACTGACCTGAGAAGAAGCACCAAGAAACTCAGCGTAGGTCTTTTAATGTTCATATTTTTTTTTATATATGTATTTTACAAATTGCTAGTAACAATAAATATTCAATTTCAAAGATGGATATGAAATGCGAAAATTAACGGAGAGTACCTAAGTCAAATAACCAGCTACATGTTTATTAAGTAAACAATAGAGTCAACCATCAAACAGAGCAGACCAGTCCACGCAAGCAGCACCCGTTCACGAATATGACGCATGTGCCAGCCATCGGCCTCCTCAACCATGTTGCAGGGAAGTGACCGACCCGGCACACGACGCCGCCGCAAGCACAGACGTCATCGAACCCACGAGTCCGGTTTCAGCAGTCTGTTCTCCGCACTAAGCTTGAACTCACTACTACTAACTAAATAACCTCTGTACGCACTATTCAGACAACGTTGCATTAAAACATCCCATGACCCCATATTTACCAAGTATTGACCGATTGCACAACCCCCATTATAAATCTTGTTGATATCTATGGCAGCCATCCAGTGCCAAACAAAGCGATAGCCATCTGGCAAAATGCCAAAACACTACCAGTTTGTTAACTCGCATCATTCTTTCGAAATAAGGTTAATCACGTTTATAAACTTATTGAGGGATAAATATTTTGTCTTCCTTAAAAAAACAATGTAATAATTATTTCTCTAATTAATGAGGATATTTTACTCACTGGCTACATGTAAATTCATAACGCCAGAATTTAATTCAATTCTCGCAATTATTATATCAAATGTTTCACAAAAACCAAATTTTGGTCCTTCGAGCCAGATATTTGATAAAATCATCAAAAAGATGCGTAGATTTATCCCAGAAGCAGTGCTTCAAACCAGATATTTAATATGACCGCTTAGTGGGTAGATTCCTAGATAATAACTATCAGATTCCAGCCACATACCTCTCGACAAACAGCTGACTCTTGGACTGCATGTCGTTCCACTTGCCCATCACCTTGTCGAGGCTCTTCTTCATCGCTGGTGTCTTTAGTGCGATACCTGGAACGAGAGATGAGAAACGGTTAATATTTGGTTTTGATAATTAATAACTTAACGAGTGTACCATTTTTGGTAATCCAAGATGACAGTTTTTTTTTTATAGCATTGACTGACGAGACGAGCATGCCGTTCGCCTGATGGTAAGCAATACGACCACCCATAAAAAGTAGCAACACCATCCAGCACCTTGACTAACAAAGTACTGTGTGGCATTCCACTGCGCTCGTCATCCTGAGACATAAGATGTTAAGTCTCATTATATCCAGTAGATATACTTGCTACAATGTCCTTCAAACCGAAACACAACAGTGCATACACACTGTTGCTTGGCGGTAGAAATAGACATTGCGGTGGTACCCACCCAGACGGCCTCTTACATAATTAGAGACCTACCACCAGTAACAGTAATATAGAAAATACATAATATATTGTGACGAGAACACTACAGTGATTTATAATTTAATGTTCTGGATGTCGCTACTGTTTTATGGGCAATCGAGACGCCCACCACTAGGCGAACGACTTACTAAGAAAGTTCATGAGCGGCACTGATCATTCATTCATTCATTTACCATCATTCGCCTTTTCAATCCCTATACCTCCGAAAAAGTCAACAATGCCTCAATTATTGAAACAATTGACCTACCTATTCTTACATTCTGTTATATAACAACGGAGCGACAACTTACCTCTGAACGTATTCTGCACCTCCTCAACATCGCTGGATAGCGCGTGCAATGTCCCCTCCCAGTCCTTATGCTGCAGCACCAGGTGTTCCAGCGAGTCCAGGTCGCGCGGGATGTGGCTCGCTATCCGCTCGTGCAGCTGCCTCTCCAGGATCTCCACCCTTTCCAGCAGATGTGTCGATTGTTCTGTGAAGATCCTCGCGGCATTTTTGGATTCCTCTGTGAAAGAAGAATTTAGCTCAATTAGTATTAGTCCCAGCTATTAATTTATCAAGCGTCTGTTCTTAGATCATTAAGTAGAATTTAAAAATACTGATATTGTAAGTGTTGTATACTGTATAAGCGAAGGCCATTGATATATAGTGAAGGCACATAACCTAATATGAAGAAAATAGGGTTGGACGAAGAAGAATACAGAATTGAAGACAATAGTGTCTAGACGATGAATATGCTGGCTCGACCGGAATTGAAGCACTGTCTCATAGAAAACCGGCTTCTAGTAACAAATTGATTGTTATAGTCCACAGACTGCGAGATGCTTATTAAAAATCTCGTTAATTCCTAAATGAATATTTCTTTAAGGTCGTCAACGCACCATTCACCAACAACTCTAATAACAGTATGGGTGTGATGGGCGGCGATCACGAACAATCATTTCACCCACATACTCAGTTTCCTAACATATATTATGTCTTATAACATCCTCGCAAATTATGATATGGAAACTACTACATTTTTTAGGTATACTCTACTTTTATATTCTCTGCTTCACCTGAAGATATTATGGAGTAATAACATACTTATTATCTATCGATAATTATACCTAACAAAGTGAAAAGACAGAACCACGTCCAGTGGACGATGGACGATGTCACCACGTACCACAATAATATTCATAATTTCCATGTTTTGTTTCTATATGAAACTGAAGCCTACATTTTATAATACCAGTTACTCTGTCAATAATCCTCACAATCCATTTATTAATTTGTGAGGACTGTTCTCAGCAGTGAGATATACAGGGCTGATCCCAAAACCGTCAACCCTTATCCCAGTATTTAGCCTAAACCTAGACCTAGGGCGCGCCACCGAGCCTTTTCGATTGATCTCAGACTAGGCAGTAACCGCCGGCCGGTCGCGGCAGGTCGACGCCCTGCCCGAGCGTCACACGTTACGCGATCTATGCTGTCCTAGTCATATTAGATAGTAATTCGGCTAAAATAGCTAAAAATGTGGTTATTCTAGCAAAAAAATCTTAAACAGTCATTATCAAGCCGCAGCTTGAATCCATGGAATTCTTCATTCAATTCATCCATCAATGCGATAAAGTACTAAGAATTTTAGAATTCATCTGGGAAACAATTTTTAGGTTAAATGTGAGACAAAAAACAGCGTTTATTGAAATATCAGAAAATAGAGATAACTTTGAAGAGGTTAAAACACTATTTCAATAATTAAAAAGTTAGTTTACTTGTTTCTGTTAAAACAGACTGAATAGTGAATAGACACTGATGATTAACGATACATATTTGTGCATAACGTCATGAACAAAGCGCCAGTTTTTTGACTAGATCACTGGAACGAATGCTACAAGCGGCATACGAATATAAATAGATCTACTTGAAATAAACGGAGATCAACATTTGAATGTCGAACTTTTAGGAATAATACAAAATAAAATAAAATTGAGCGTTAAAATTGATATCCCAAAGATCTTGACTGAAAGGATACGCCCACGTTTTTGTATGGGTGCTGAGCCTCAAAATAATCTTTAAAATTCAACGATTTATCATTAAAGGCTAGTTTCTAGGAGTTCTATCCAAATATATATAAACTGTCTTGGTTAGAATTTAGGCCCGTTTTTGGACATGTCCTTTGTTTATATTTAAAAATGGAACACGCCATATAGTTTAACTTAAAATAATCTATATAATATTATTAGCTGAATGAATTTAAATTTAAAGTATGTGCTCCAGAGTCGATAGCATAACAATAGAGGGCTTTTCGTCTGGGCTAAAGTAGCTTAGTTTTGTGAATCTCGAAATATAACACATCCAAAGTGAAACCATTTTAAACCGGTGCCTTCGTCAGAAATATTATGGAGTGCTCTAAATTTACAATAGTTTTATCACAATATAATTTTATAGTATACGAAATTTTACCGTAACTACATGGATTTTAATATTAAATTGATACTTGTTAATTTTCTATAAAACAATTCAATGGTCCTAATATAAACATTAATGTGAATCTCAATAGTTGCAATTTCTACGCCGGCAAACTTAGAATGCGATTTCTAACAGTGAGTGTTTTTGATAGTTAATCATATTCATGATGGATGTCCAAAATGCAATCTTACCAAAAAGGTAACACAACTCAAAATGCCTTAACTATCCGTAAATCCTTCGCAAACTGAACTCCAACACCTCACAAAACACAAACACATTTGTATACAAACATAAGAAAAACGCCACCTGATCGATGCGTGCACACATAACTCCTCTCTACTGTTCTCTCGACGTACACAAGTATAAACTTAACTAACATTTAATTTCTATTAAACGGTAAGTATAAAAATGTATAAAAATCACTGCACCGTTGCACCGCAGTGGTAGTGGGCCGACTGAAAAATTGTCTTGGATCAGTTGATCTGCTAATGCGCCGTGTAGGGAGGAACGGTATGGCAACTGCGGCGCGAAATAAACGTCTGGAGACCGTTACGTTACGTAATCGAGCGCCGACACTCCGGGCGGTTGTATCGATTCTGGTGCTTTTAAATTGCCGCGTTGTTTTATATGCTGTTTTTGAGATTATTATCTTTTTGTTTTTTTTTGTCGCATTTTTATCGCATTCTCCGCTTTTTTTTACAACTGGGACATTAAAGTTTATTCTACAGTGCTAAAAGTAGATTTTTGTTGTTTATTTTTCACAAGGAAACTTATCTAAATATCCCGACACCTGTCCTAGCGACGGATGACGTCAATCACAGCTAACTCTCGAGGTGCATCTAATTTAACCAACACTTTACAGTGATTTAGTCGTTGTGAAGCATAATTTGAGGAAATTGAAGAGTCATGCGCGAAGCGCGTGTGAAACACACATTAAATCTATTGCGCTACAAAAATAAACGCAAAAAGTTATACGCAAAAATGTTTATATTATTAGGTATAAACTGCGGCTTTTGAGTGCGTTAAAAAGGATTATTAGGTCCAAAACAATTTTCTTGATTTTAAGTATGCATACACCCCGTCTTTGCTCTTTAACACCGAAGGATTTTACACAAGCCAAGTGCACCGCGCTCAAGAGTGCGACACGCTTATATCCGTCCTATGATGTTATAGGACGTTATTGATACTCCTAGAATGGTCTCGCCATTGATATAATCAACTTCCAAAAACGGGTAACTCGGCATTTTTTTCTTTGTTAATCATAATTCCTACAATTAATTTTTGAATTTTTAAATCATCTATATTATGGAAAAAAGAATAATGAAATGCACCATGCACATGATTATCATATCATCGAAATGTCCCTTTAGCAATTAAGTACCCAATTTCGCGTCTACAAATCACCTACCGTACCGTTCCTCTGCGCACAGCGCTCCACCTACAGCGAGAACGATTGGAAATTGCAAATTGCAGCGTTATCACTGTCACAATTCGGTCGTATTTCACGCGAGCACAAGGTCGCGGCGGACTGTTCAAAAATCATGACATCATTATTGCAATCATTTTGATTGAACTATTACCGCCTTACTAATCATTTGTGTACTAATAACGAAGGTTTTTTGATTAAGTTGAGTGTATTGCATCAAGAAACATTATAAAATGCAGTGACAAATATTGTTTTTCGATTTCGTTTTTAGATTAATAAGAATGGTGTTCAAAATTACACTACAATTTTTATTATATGCAATTTTTGTGATGAAAGTGATTACATTTTAATTATTTTTTAGCTGTACACTGTACATTTATAGTGTCGTGTCGTGGAGGTACAGAATTCGTATACTTCGGCATTTTAAAGTGTTTTTTTGTTAGGTTGCTCGCGTTAAAACAATGTTTGGAGTAACACTATCCTTTCAAATATTTGGGGCGGTCATTGTCAGAAGCAAGTGCTTATTCGAGCTGCCAACTAGTCCATAGACAGTTATGTTTTTAAACCTTACTCCTGTTTACCGACTAGGCACTCAATGTGACAATACGACTTTTTTATTCTAGTATATAATTAAATAGGTATGTTTAAATAATGAAACAAACCATAACAGCCCTGTGTTATATACTGCACCATTGCAAGGCACGGGTCTCATCTACAACTAAAAGAATTTAAGGTACAGGTTTAAAAATAAATCTATACTTCTATACTAATATATAAAGCTGAAGAGTTTGTTTGTTTGTTTGAACGCGCTAATCTCAGGAACTACTGGACCGATTTTGAAAATTCTTTCACTAATAGGAAGCTACATTACTCCTGAGTGCTATAGGCTACTTTTTATCCCGGAAAACTTTTTCACGCGGGCGGAGCCGCGCGCAATGCTAGTAAATAATATAAAAATATACGATTTTTTATAATAAACACCAAAAATAATAGTCCAAAACTAAGCTTATTTATACTCAAGCCTAATCACATAATACAATCATATTCCCATTAAACTATCAAATATTACAAGGCTCCCGGTTTCAGGTCAGGACCGCGCCTAGACAAGCCTCGTTGAATCGATAGCGCTCGTACACTTCAAAGGGATTTCGGCACTAACTTCGTAGTAGAAGCGTGGGTAATTACATTTTAAAACAGTCAATTATGTTATTTTCTTAGGTTATGTTTATCCAGTGCTTTATACCTAAACTAGATTTTGCGGGATAAAAAGTCTATAGGCTATAGCACTCAGGAGTAATGTTTAATGATTACTGGTGGTAGGTCTCTCATTATGTTAGTTTCCCTGTAATATGGCGCATTGCGACGTCATTACACGTCCCTGCCGCTAAGGTTTCGCATGGAAACATTACCGCAGTCTGACAGCCGACGTGCTATCACGGCCTATTTTAATAAACGCCTACACTCAAACTTTGCCGGTAGGGAAATAGTAATGAGCGCAAAGCACACGTCTTTCTCATATGGGTACGGTAAAGCTACCCCACTGCACCAGATCCTAAGTGGAGTGGGGTCCAGATAGTGTCAACTGACGAAACATGATTATCCTTCGTCAGTAGAAGCAATAATGCTAGCCTGTTTGATACCGGATATACAGTATACTGATGGTAGGTCTCTCATATGTAAAGAGTCCGTCTGGGTGGGTACCACCGCAATGTCTATTTCTACCGCGGCAGTGTGCATGCACTGTTGTGTTTCGGTTTGAAGGACATTGTAGCCAGTATAACTACAGGACATAATGAGACTTAACATCTTATGTCTCAGTATGACGAGCGCAGTGGAATGCCAGACAGTACTTTGTAACTCAAGGTGCTGGACGGTGTTGCTTCTGTTTATGGGTGGTTGTATCGCTTACCCTCAGGTGAACGGCATGCTCGTTTCGTCATTCTATGCAATAAAAAAAAATGTACACGGGGTGATCCCGGAACGCCACACTTTAACGTGGGCCACTATAGCGGGTATTACACCTGCAATAAAAATTTTGCCTGCCTCGGTGGCGTAGTTGTATTACGGTACGACTGCAAAGCTGAGGTCTCGGGTTCGATCCCCGGGTCGATCAAAGTGATATTGGATTTTTCGGTTCAGTATCAGCCCGGAGTCTGGAATTTGTGCCCGATATGGCGATAGGCTCGCCCCCTGTCACATCATGGGACGGAATACGCACGGCAAAAAGTGGGTGCATTAGATGCGCCTCTGCCTACCACTTCGGGGATAACAAGCGTGAGTGTGTGTGTAATAACAATTTCAGGACACAAAAGCTGTGACGACCATTTATGAGTGGTAATAATCATTATTGTACTATCTATTAATTTCATTCACTTCTGATACAAAAAAGGCTTATGAAAAGGATATGGCGATGTATTAACTTATTGCTATGCAGTCGAGTACAAGTATTAGATACTAGCTTTTGCCCGCGGCTCCGCCCGCGTGAATGAGTTTTCCCGGGATAAAAGTCCCGCTTTATATTATCCCGGGATAAAAAGTAGCCTATGTGTTAATTCAGGACCCATGTGCCAAATTTCATCGAAATCCGTTCAGTAGTTTCTACGTGAATGAGTAACAAACATCCATACATCCATACTTACAAACTTTCGCGTTTATAATATTAGTAGGATTCCCCCACCAGGAAAAGCTATCAATCCTTATAACAACCCACGACTGACCGAATCGTGTTCAAGAGGCTACCCACGTTACTTTAATCAGATGATACAATTTTATGACCATCATCCATAATAAGAATCAAATCAAAAATCATGGTCAAAGCCATAAGAATTCACAAATCCCTAACAACCCTATCCTTAAAATTGTATGTAGAAAATAGAAATAAAGAGGTTAAAGATATAGCATGCAAAAAGACGAACTTATTAACTAGAATAATATCATACAGAAAAATAATGTATAAACGAAATTATCACATCAATTCCAAAAGCAAATTTCGTCAAAAGACATAAAATTATTACGCTTGTCGACGCACCTGAATGTAAATTAATTGATTTACTTCTAGGGGTTTTATTTCCAAGATAAACCTCATCCCAAAAGTAGTAACATTAAAAATTCAATAACAAATCCATACAAACTTCTATCGAGGAAATAAAACCTCTCAAAGAATCCAAATGTCTCCGAAATATTTTCGCATTTTAGCATTCGGCGACGTCCAGTTACGTAACACTTGGCAGTGTTGAAATTTTTCAACATTACCGTTGTTTAAGTTATCTGCCTTTCGAACACTCTGAATGCGAAAATACATACATATTTTATCAATAGTGAATTTTGAAAGTATGTGAAAACTGCAACCCGCATAGTGGACCAAAATTTCTCAATGGCAGAAGCCTTCTGACAGTAGTACAACAGTATATATTACAGGGCTGGTATTACACACTTTCGGAAAATCGAGAACGAAGAACTAATAAAAGTTTTAGTGATGCTTAAGGCATTAGGTCCGACTGTATACACGTTTTGTGTATAAATTTCAATTGCATGCCCTTCACAGTTTGTGTCTAGGACAAAAGAGTCAGTCAAAGTATACGACAGTACTAGCCAGAGTAAAGGCAAGCAGGGAGATAGAATAACCGGAAGGTATTTGGTATTATTTAAAACTAACTTTGTTCGAGGACATGAAAGATTTTTTTTCGGGATAAAATGTAGCCTATGTCCATCCCAGAGTCTCAAACTATCTCCACACCAAATTTCATCGAAATCCGTTCGGTAGTTTCTGAGTTTATCGAGTTCAGACGGACCGACTAAGCACGGGACTTTTGTAAGAAGGATAAGCTAATATAATTTACTTTCTAATGGCTAAAAAACAATTCCGATAGCTATTCAGATCAAAAGTGGACGATAGCCTAGTTGGGAATGGAACGGTCTGCCGAGCCAATGTCCGGAGTTTCAAAACCCAAGGCACACACCTCTGACTTTTCGAAGTTAAGTGTGTATTGTTTATGAATTATCGTTCGCTTGAACGGTGAAGGAAACCATTGTGAGGACACCTGCATACCTAAGAAGTTCTCTATAAGAATTTCGAAGATATGTGAAGTCTGCCAACCCGCACTAGGCCAGCGTGGTGGACTAAGGCCTAACCCCTCTCAGTAGTAGAGGAGGCCCGTGCTCAGCAGTGGGCAGTATATAATACAGGGCTGATTGCATTGCATTGCATTCAGATCAAACTCAAAAACTAACCAATTAAAATAAGCAAGCCTTGCTATCGGTTCGTACTAATTCGTCCATTACATCGATTCATAATATTTTATTATCAACTTTTAGTAATTTTGTTCATAAGGCAAAAGAAAAACCTTTTAAAAGGAAAAACAAACCTAAGCAAAGAGAAGCCCTAAAGTGACACAAGAGGCTCATAATAATCTTCAATGCGTGAACTAAATCTGTACAAGGAGACAAGGTCAAACGAAATTGCCCTTGCAATTGGGACAGCGTCAACTGGACACATGACATCACCGCGTATTAGCGTAAGATCGAGCATAGAGATGTCACTGAACATTATGGTTCTCTGGGCTTAGAATGTGGTACAAAAATACGACTCCGTTTCCTTATTGGGATTGGTTGAGAGACTAACACGTGACTGACGTATTGGTCTCTCGATCAATCAGAAACATCAAAATAAACGACATCGCTTATGAGATGCGTTTTTTGCCACATTCAAAGCCCACAGATTATTTATTCATAAGTTGCTCGCGGTTTCCCTCGCGTTAAGAACCTTTACGACTCACTGAATCGATCCACAGCGCCTTCTATACGACGCCAGAGTTATCTATTTAAAAATTAAATAACAAATCATTTTTCTCCTATGGGAGCAAGTTACCTGGATAAAAAGTACCTATGTATTCATTCAGGACATGCGCTATCCGCGTGTCAAATTTCATCCTAAACCATTTAGCTGTTTCTGAGTTTACTTTCAAACATCCAAATATTTTCATATAGTTTCGCATTTATAATTTACTACATGTTGCTTGCGGCGTCGCCCGTGTGAAAGGCTTTCCCGTACCAAAAGTCCTTAAAACACAGTACGACGCCAGCGCCATGTACAGTCAGCAGCATAAGTATCTGAACAAAATCAAAATTTCAAATCGCCTATATACGCTTTAAGTTAAACTAAAACATTTTTTTCTTCTTTGAAGTAAAGTAAATGTCTTTTATTTTATTTTTGTGAAGAGAAAAAAGATTAGTCGGAACACAATAATATATAGGCAATTTGAAATTTTGAATTTGTTCAACTACTTATGCTGCTGACTGTACTTAAAGAATTACATAAAAAATATTCTGTGGAATTTATTTTCGGACATATCGTGTTAAAATCACCTTAATGTTATCTAAAGCAGGATCTACATCAGTTTTGTTCACTCGTTGTCGACTATGTAGCCAACAGTCGATTGTAAGAAAACATCTTAACCACCTTTAATGATAAATCTTACATCATACTAATTTTACTATCCCATTCATCCTAAAATTGAAGCATATATCAAAAGGAATAAAGTTTTGACTCATGCTGTAACTACTGAATCACACATCAAAATCAGAATTGAGTTCACTGAATCATTCGTGATTCAGTGAACTGTTTATTTTGGATACACAAAGACCACCAACAAGGCATTAACCTTAGGCATAGTTACAGCAATCCACCTTCTACAAGCATCATATTTCGAAGTAGAATTGTTTTATATCTGGTTATTATTGAAAATAATTAGAATCTATCTGGGTTTGCTAACTGGGCAGTAAAATATCCATATGAAGGTACAACATTTTCGTAGCATAGTGCAGTCTGCTTCTTTAATATCTCTAATTTTTCGGGTAATGTTTGACGATGATCAGTAATCAGATAGCAAAATCTATTATTTACGAATTATCATCTCATGAATTGAGTTCACTAATATTTTCTAAAACATATCCATACAATTACAATCCTCAATCCTTTCCAAGCATACTGTAGAAGAATCTTCTTCTACTATATTCATTGGTAGTAATCACTCATTATTACACGTTCAACTGATTAAATAAAGCTTCTATGTTGAACCCTAAACCAAGATATATTGAAATGGGACCATTTCGAGACCATAATTTACTAAATTATAACGTGAAAGGAATCAATGAAATAGGCTCACAATTTTCAGAGAAATCAGTGTACACACATAAAAAAAATACAAACACGAATTGAGAACCTCCTCCTTTTTTGGAATTCGCTTAAAAATCCCAAAATCATTACCATATTCTAAACCATAACACCACTAAAACTTTATTCAGGGTTTGATGCAAACAATCGACTTATTAGAACCTCGTTTCTTGGGTGATTTTATTAGTTTATACGCATGGCCCTTGCGGGTGAACAGAGAGGTATGTCGACTGACATCATCTAGGAACACTGTTCCGTAAATAGTTAATGAATTGGATCTGAAGGTAGAAGCAATTTTCGTTGAGAGTAATTGGCAGTTTATTTGGGAACCGTCCACGCAACACATGTATGTAAACATCTTGAGCCTAAGTACCTTTTTTTTATAGCATTGAATGACGAGACGAGCATGCCGTTCGCCTGATGGTAAGCGATACGACCGCCCATAAACAGTAGCAACACCATCCAGCACCTTGAGTTACAAAGTACTGTGTGGCATTTCACTGCAGTCGTCATCCTGAGACATAAGATGTTAAGTCTCACTATGCCCTGTAGTTACACTGGCTACAATGTCCTTCAAACCGAAACACAACAGTGCATGCTTGGCGGTAGAAACAGACATTGCCAGACGGACTCTTACATACGAGAGACCTACCACCAGTATGTACCTATTTTCAAATCAGCTGTTATGCTTTGAATGCGCTGTAAACGCAATGCGGCTAAGTAATGAACACTTTATATACCTACAAGTTGAAGAGTACAAGAGTGTAGTAAGTGTGAGAGTAAGTAGAGTATCAGGACTAGACGCCTCCAGTTCGTTTAAATATGTCGTATCTACGAATAAACTTTAAGTATGGAAATTTAAAAGGTTAACTAAGATTTTTTACAGCGCAGTGGAATGCCACACAGTACTTTGTAACTCAAGGTGCTGGATGGTGTTGCTACTGTTTATGGGTGGTTGTATCGCTTACCATCGGGCGAACGGTATGCTCGTCTCGTCATTCAATGCTATAAAAAAAACACTTATCGTAGATCTGGAGACATTTATTACCCCGCCCTTGGTCTACTTCAATACGGTTTAAATGCAACACGATTTTTATGCATATTGCAAACGATCAGCCACCTACTCGCCGTCACATTCTCTAAAAAATCCTGAGTACTATCATACATACATACACTCACGCCTTTTAGCCCCGAAGAGGTAGGAACCCACTTCTCGCCGTGCGTATTCCGTCGCATGATGTGATAGGGGGCGAGCCTATCGCCATATCGAGCACAAATTCCAGACTCCGGGCTGATACTAAATAGAAAAACCCAATATCACTTTGCCTGACCCAGGGATCGAACCCGAGACGTTAGCATTGCAGTCATACCATAATACTATGCCACCGAGGTGAATCCTGAGTAATTCTTGATAATTATATAAATCCAAATATGGTATTGGTTGACCTGCGAATCGAATCTACGTCCTCCCACCTACCAAGTACACGGATTAATAAATAGTATACGCAGCCACAAGAAAAGGCTATAATGATGAAGTTTTAAAGGCCATTAGAACAAAGAAAATGTCTGACATTACCTCCTTTCCCGAGGGAGAATATCCTTTTAATCCTCTTCATGTTCAATTAGGTCACTTAACACAACGTCTTACACTGACACTGAGCAGTTAGCACTTAGATATCACTTAGCACTCACATATTTGACTGTGTATTGTTTTTATTACAGAAAAAAACACCCAACTTTCTCATATTATTTTGACATGCAAGATATAAAAAAAAACTTGACAAGTGCGCGTTGAACTCGCGTACCGAGGGTTCCGTCAAACTTGTCCATAAGGTATCTAAGTATATCAGATCAGGAAAAGGTGCTGCGCATGCTCACGCCTTTTATCCCCGAAGGGGTAGGCAGAGGCACAACTAGTGCACCCACTTTTCGCCAAGGGTATTCCGTCCCATGATGTGATAGGGGGCGAGCCTATCACCATATCGGGCACAAATTCCAGACTCCGGGCTCATACTGAATAGAAAAATCCAATATCACTTTGCCCGACGCGGGGATCGAACCCGAGACCTCAGCCTTGCAGTCGTACCGTAATACAACTACGCCACCGAGGCAGGCAGAAAAGGTGCTGCGCCAATAAAAAATCGAATCAATGATTAACCCGATCATTATTCTTTCTGATTCAATCTCTTGGGTAAGAAAACAAAGTAATGATTAATTAAACACTGCTCAACCTACACTGCCTCGGTGGCGTAGTTGTACCACGGTACGACTGCAGTGCTAAGGTCTAGTGTTCCATTCCCGGTTAAGGTGATATTGGGTATTTCTACTCAATATCAACCCGGTGTTTGGAATTTGTGCCCGATATGGCGATAGGTTCGTCTCCTGTCACATCATGTGACGGAATACGCGCTGCGAAAAGTGGGATCCAGTTGCGCCTCTACCTACCTCTTAGGGGATAAGAGGCGTGACTGTGTGTTTAACTTATACTTGTAAGGGTGTATGTGACTGCTGTATATTTACTTAACGCAATAATTAACCTTTTCACTTATATGGTAAGTTCGATATATTGTTGTATTTATATCAGATTCTAAATATAGGTAACTTATATTTGCCATTAATAAATGTTGCTAGGGCCAGGCCAAAGTTAATAAGAAGAAACTAATTCAAATAGCCCTCCACAGATATTATCCAAAAAAGCGTCTATTTTGTATAGCCAAACCATCTTAGTCTCACTTGAATCTTGTATATCACTAACTAAGCACAATAACTACAGCGTATACTCTACGTAAGAATAGTTATAATCAATTATTATAAAGGATATTTTCAACACATATTTACAAAAAAAATGTGAAAAAATAATAATACTTTAAACTCATAAAATCACTATAAAAAGAAACAATGAAGTGTTCAACTTTTTCGAGTTCGGCACACTCACGCGGACGCCAATTTGTCACTGCCGTAGGACACGCATGCGTCCCTCGTAATGACAATAATTGTGACAAGCGACGATTGAAATATGTTTTGATACTAGACGCGATTTCTAAATTTATTTAGTTAAAAAAAGATTTTATAAGCCTTGATGTCGTTGTTTTATTGAGGTTAATTTGAATCAAAACTTAATTATTAAGTCTGTTCCATAAAATGATGAACCCTAAACTATGATATATTGAAATGGGACTAATTCAAGATCCTAATCTATTAAATAAAAAAGGGAATCAAAGAAATAGGCTCACAATTTTCAGAGAAATCAGTGTACATATATAAAAAGAAAAATACACACACACGAATTGAGAACCTCCTTCTTTTTTGGAAGTCGGTTAAAAAAAATTGTATTATCAGATTTATTTTATTTAAATTTCTACCAGTGTCTATAAGCTTTGGTATGGAAAGCTAATTTTATGTTGGCATAATAAGGATTCGATAAAAATTAGAAATAACGATACATTAATTAATTTCTGCATAAATAAACAGATTAGATTCAGAAAAAAAACTTAAAAAATCTTCACTAAAAAACTAAAAATAAATAAAGCCTAGGACATAACCATCAAATTCAATTGACATTCATCAAATCCAAAATATTCTTAACGAAGTTTACTAAAAGACCTCACACATATTTTTAAAACGCAATAATAAAAATGAAATATTTCCAAAAAAGTCAAGTATCAAAAAGTGATAATAAATTTCAAAGTGCAACGTACAGTGCGGCGATAAGCGGTATCGTCCTTACTATACATTTGTGACCGTGCTCTATGTCCATTGTACTTCACTGGCCACAACATAGCGGTTGTAGAGAAGTATAAAATTATATTAAAAAAATCTCTGCGCTTAACCCGCTACGGCAATAGATATATCAGCAAAAAAATTAGAAGTGACACAATGAAAGTGTAACTAAACACAATTTAATTAATTTCTACATTGAAGCAGATAATTCATTAATTGAAAATATTTATAAGAAAAGTTACTTTCTAGTTTGCTACATTAATTTTTAAGTCAAGGTTCGATACGTAGAATCCTTACAATTTTTCCACCCCTGAGGCTAGCCAAAAGTAAGAAAGTAGCAATTTCTTTATTCAATTGTATTATAGAATACAACACACACACACACACACACTCACGCCTTTAATCCCCGAAAGGGTAGGCAGAGGCGCAACTAGTGCACCCACTTTTCGCCCTTATTCCGTCCCATGATGTGATAGGGGGCGAGCCTATCGCCATATCGGTCACAAATTCCAGACTCCGGGCTGATACTGAATAGAAAAACTCAATATCACTTTGCCCGACCCGGGGATCGAACCCGAGACCTCGGCATTGCAGTCGTACCGTAATACAACTACGCCACCGAGGCAGTCAGAATACAAAGATATAGAATACAAATACCAATAAAAAAACTGCACACTACTTTAATAGTCCAAAAAGCCTCTGTCAAGACCGAGTGAACCTTCTCTAGCAATTTATTTGTGTTCACTGTCTCATTCCCATCCACGGGACGGTAAACAGCGTCATAGTCGGAATCATTTCCAATTAATTTTTAATTGATCTCGTCACCGACTACTATACATTAATGATCCATTAGTGCGGGCGAACTAGCTGCCATATTAAAGACCTCATTCAAGGTTATTCTCTATAGTCGTATATTTTACTATACTATTGCCGAATTAGTAGAAATAGGATGCGTAATATTGTTTAATAGCTGATAAATTCAAACGGGTAATGATAATTTGAAATCAATACAAATTTTGAGCAGTTTGTGGATGAGATTTGTTTTTTCTTTCCCAATTAAGACTAATGTGAGTGTTATTACCGGCCATACGCTTTACTACAATATCAAACAATGTACTGTCAATGATATGCTCACAGTAAGCACTACATATCAAACCTAGAACTGAGCAGGAAATCAACCCCCCACCACAGCTCAATGGACCTCGCCTATAAAAAACTGCGTCAAAGTCGGTCCATTGGTTTGAGAGCTACGATGTCACAGACAAACATACAGATACACTAAAATTATAACGTCACTCTTTTTTCATCGGGGATCAAAAATAAACACTCACCCTCAGCCCTGGCGCGTCGTTCGAACTCGTCGAAGAGCCTGTTGACGTCATCGATCTCTCGTCGCAGCCTCCGCAGCTGCGGATCAGCTGGATCACCCTCTGCGAGTAACTTCTCCGCGTCTTCGTTCAACGCGCGACGGATCGCTTGACGCTGCTCGGCGCCCATTGCCACAAACTATAGAAAAAAAAATCATTGTGGGATCTTCAACAATCGCTACAGTCCGCACACCGCACGTAGCTTATCGAAACGCCTCAAACCCTAAGACCCTGTCAATACTATCACACTAACGATAGGTACAGCCAGCAGCATAAGTATCTGATCAAATTCAAAATTTCAAATTTAAAATTGCCTACGTACTTTTGTGTTCTAACTAATCTTTTTTTTCTATTCACAAAAATAAAATAAAAGAGATTTACTTTACTTCAAACGAAGAAAAAAAAATTCTGTTTAATTTAACGCGTATATAGGCGATTTGAAATTTTGATTTGTACATATACTTATGCTGCTGACTGTACATCAGCAAGAATCGAACGCACAAGCCTTACATGAGGAGCCTTAAATAATCACAAAAATATCTAGTTCTAAGTTCAGGCAAAGATACATACTATAATTATAAATGCAAAAACTTGTGAAGATCTTTGGATTGTGAGTAGTCGCATAAACGACTGGAATGGATTCGGATATTTCACACACAGATAGACTATGTGATGCATTAACTGTATAGTTTTACGGCATTATTTATAAACCTATTTTAGATTTTTTTTTTTATTTCTTTGAATAACGAGACGAGCATGTCGTTCGCATGATGGTAAGCGATACGACCACCCATAAACAGTAGCAACACCATCCAGCACCTTGAGTTACTGAGTGACATTCCACTGCGCTCGTCATCCTGAGACATAAGATGTTAAGTCTCATTATGTCCAGTAGTTATACTGGCTGCAATGTCCTTCAAACCGAAACACAACAGTGCATGCACACTATTGCTTGGCGGTAGAAATAGACATTGCGGTGGTACCCACCCAGACGGACTCTTACATATGAGAGACCTACCACCAGTTAGTTATAGAATGGTTCGTCTTCTTCTTTCAAACTCAATTCAGAATTCGTTCGAAGAAGACAAATCATTTGATAATTAAAATAGGTTAATAAACTGTTTATGGATAAGTATAAATTAATGGTATATATCCCGGAAAAGTACATAGTGCTACTTTTATTCCAGGTAATATGTTCCACGCAGGCGGAGCTACGTTGTTATAAAAAAATAATACTCACTTGAGGGAAGTCCCATCCTTTAACCACCTTGATGGTCGCGAAGATCATGTTCTGGCGCATGCGCAGCTGCTTCCGCTGCCACAGTTGGATCACCTTCAACATGAACATGAACATCAACACCATCACGAGTAAGTCCGCAGCACAAATACAATCTTGTAAACGCGTGTTGCGGAAACTGGGTGCATACTGACGGATACGAGTTGGGTAAGGGTGCGGTAAAGTGTTAGCTATGTTTCACGAACGCTATAGTTTGTGTTGAAGCGCTGTTTTTATCGAATAAATGAGGAACAATTTTCGAATTTTAATTTAATTATAGCTATAGATATCTTTTTGTATGTAAAACTTATCGCAAAATAGAAAAAAAGGAATATCGGTTATATGAAAAATACATGAATCATTTATTGGAGTTATACTTCTTTTGGCGCGTTAGGGAAAAATGATGAGAGTAAATTTTTACGATGCGCGCGCAGACCGTCACGATAAACCGACACCCTGAAGTTAGCTATAGTCAACATTTTAGTTTTGAATTTTGATCGTAGAATAAGGCGAAAGAAAACCGACACCCTGAAGTTAGCTATAGTCAACATTTTAGTTTTAAATTTTGAACGTAGAATAAGGGGAAAATTATTTTTTTAAAAAGATTTATTCTTTTTACGCCGAAGAAGTATAACTTCTAACGCGTGTACATAAGTACAGACACACTTTTTTTTCTTTATTTTTGTTGGGCTTAATATTTACTATTTTTTAATTGATCTAACCTACCCTCTTTAAATCCGTAAATAAGCACAAACATGAGCTATATAACATAGCTTTTGATGTCACACTACCTAAAACTGCGTAAACATCATTATCGCTTGGGTCATTACTTAATTACTAATAATAATAGGTGGTCTTACTTAGTTTATACTATTTATTTCTCGATCATTTAGAACACAAATAGGTTTAAAGATTAACCTCTTGCTATTATATTTAAGTTGGAATAGTGAATATTTTCTTAAAAAATAGCTTTATTAAAATGTTTAGCTGCATTTTTTCATTGTAATAATTTTCATTCAAAACTTTCTAAGCATATGCTAAGTATAAAATCAGCGCAGTACAATACTTATCAGTAAATGATACACATTAGGCTAGAGAAATACAATACTCGGCAATGAATATCCCGCTAGCTTCTACTTCGTAGAGCGTTATCTCCAATCTCTATCACATTTATTTGCATGATAATTTATTGCTGAATTCTCCAACCGACCTGCTAATCCTCTCGCTGGCTATCTCACATGAAATAGCATCTGTCTCGAAGGACCAAACTCACCCTATCCAAAGAGGTCCTCAGCCGTCCAGCGGCATCCAGTGCCTCCTGGCACGGCGGAGGCAGAGCCACCACCGCGCCCGGGAGTTGAACCTCGGTCCCCGCGCCGCCGAGACGCACGCGCCAGCGGCTGCGCCCCGAGTTGTCGATCACCGTCACCGCTGAACCTTTCTCGATGGCAACCTGTGAAAGGCAGTATATTATTAATACTTGATAGGTAGGGATGTTTAATGAAGTTTTTTTTAATGTCGTGGCAAAGTGAAATTTTCTGTGAAATGGTCAATACAATGTATTCTAAATATCAAAATGTGCAACGATTCTCCATTATTGATGAATGAGCCTTTCAATTTCGAATACGAACGTGATTATACTCCGGACTCTGATGTTAAGTCTTACTTATATGATGACCACCTAGAGGTTCAAATTATTGATCCTACTAATATTATAAACGCGAAAGTTTGTAAGTATGGATGTATGGATGTTTGTTACTCTTTCACGCAAAAACTACTGAACGGATTTCGATGCAATTTGGCACACGGGTAGATTATATCCTGGATTAACACATAGGCTACTTTTATCGCGGGAAAATATAAAGCGGGACTTTTATCCCGGGAAAACTCATTCACGCGGGCGGAGCCGCGGGCAAAAGCTAGTACTATTTATAATTATAATCAATCGATAACACATCTCTCTCTCTCCCTCCCTCTCACACCATCTACTCACATTAGCATGTTTATACGCGCAGACAGTCTCCGCCCGCAGCGGCCTGGTGACGGGCGCGCGGCGTTGCTTCACGGGTCTGATTTCCTGCGCTTCTTCCACTAGACGTGATACAGCCGCTCCGTGGGTGTTCAGCTCCTCGCGAAGGTCCTGCATGCCTTTGAGGAGACGCTCTCCTTGGTCGAGGGTGAATTCCGATTGCGAGAAGGTTGTGTTTAGAGCTTCTTCTCGTCTGAAACAAAATAGAGTATATTGTTTATGTTATTATATTAAGTGGATACTAGTCTATCGGCCTTATTCATAAACACTTTATAAACCTATTTTAGTTATAGAATGTTTTGTCTTCTTCTTTCAAACTCAATTCAGAATTCGTTCGGAGAAGACAAAACATTCGATAAATAAAATAGGTTTACAAACTGTTATGAATAAGATCGTATAGCGTTAAGAAATATAACTTATCGATAGCATTTTTAGGAATTTCGTTATATATATGTAAATATATTATTCTTGGTACCATCTAACCACCAAACCAAGTGAATATTCTTATGACACCCTCGAAACAAGTAGAAGGCTGCCGCGGGTTCCAAACTCCCAACCATGTCTTTTTTTTAGATTTATGCCAGTTTCTGCTGCAGCTAAAATTTCCAAGCTTAGTTGTTTCTAATATTGATTAAATAAGACAGGGAATCATGTTTTTTTTTATTGTAGGTATTTATGGGCGGTAGGAATCACCTTATATCAGATGACCCGCCCCATCAGCTTGATAGCCGACTTATGTAATAAAAAAATGAATATCTTACTTCAATATCCATTTCTCAGCCTCCTTCACCTCCTCGAAGTAGTTGTGGAACTGCGTGGTGTGTTTCAGATGAGTCTCAAGACAGAGCGTCAGTTGCAGCACCCACGCCCATTGCGACTGCATCACCTGGACAAAACACATTCAAAATGAATCGAATGATAACTTTTTCATGACTGACTTTGCTTAGTTTACCCATGACACTAGGTTTTATTTATGGCTTTGTCTTCGGTAAGCTCTCAGAATATTTTTTTACACGCACACACACACACAAACACACACTTACGCCTTTTATCCCCGAACGGGTAGGCAGAGACGCAACTAGTGCACCCACTTTTCGCCGTGCGTATTCCGTCCCATGATGATCACATCATGATAGGGGCGAGCCTATCGTCATATCGGGCACAAATTCCAGACTCCGGGCTGATACTAAATAGAAAACCCCAATATCACTTTGCCCGACCCGGGGTTCTAACCCGAGACCTTAGTATTGCAGTCATACCGTGATACAACTACGCCACCGAGGCAGTCAGTCAAGGCAAGCAGGCAGTATTTTTTTTTAATCTATAATATTATCACCTAGAGCTAAAGTGTTTTTTTAATCCGCTCAAATTCTGATTTCTATTTCAATTATAAGAAACTATATTACTCCTGAGTGCTATAGCCTGTTACCCTTCATCCTTGGACCAGATTTTAACAAGGGCATATCCCCGAACAACTCTATGTAGGTCTATAATCTGAAAGCACTACACCTAACCTATTCTCCTAAATTCTAATATAATCTACCATTCCACCAGCATACCTGTAAATGCGTCTCAATGGTCTTCGTAGCAGGATGATGCTGAGCGATGAGCGCCTCCCCACGGTCTATCACGTTGCTGAACTGCAGCTCTCGCTTCTCCAGCAACGACATCAATTGCTGCGGGAACGTCGACTTTATTATATAGTGCTTAAGGACTGTCTTATAGGTGTTAAAACGTGTAGGCAATACTGAATAGTATTATGTATATTCTTTTAGAGTTGAAATTTGACCGAGTTTGTTAAAGGCGTTGTTGAAATTTGACAGTGTTTAAATTTGTAATTAGAAAGGAAAGAACTGTTAATCGATTGAACAATCGATGTCAATAATCGATAAAAATATCTTACAAGCGTCGTTTATCGCGATAATAAGCACATCGATAAATCAAAACAACAAGCAACACAGAATAAACTAAAATACAAATAAAATTGACAAAATTGTGTAAAAACAAACCTCGCTATCTTCTCCGAATGAATGCTTGCATGGGAAACAAAATATATTGTAACTTATTGTGGAAAAACTTATTATTATTTACACGTTATGGGGTGTCAGCGTGGACTTATGAATGTGTCCTTTACTGCTAAGTGAAAGGGTTGTGACTATCGATAAATCGTGGGTGAATCGAATCTATGTGTGTTATCGATTTATGATGAAGGAGTATTGATATAAACTCTTAGTCGGTAATTGAACAGTCATGCAATCATGGTGTTAAAGATTTTTACACTATACAGTTTATTGAATAATTTATTTATTTATTTATTTGTTTCAAGGACAACCAATGGTATACAAAAAATATAAGTAATAGTATAGATATATAAATCCAATTATAGGTTATCACGGCTAACTAATATTGTAATACTTATCAAAAATATCGATTCAAAATCGTTAACATTACTGGCAATATATCTTCTAATTGATTTATGGCAATACAAAAATTGTATTACTATCCAAAACAATAATTATGATTATCGAATCCCATTGCAAATTAGGCTAAGCAGTTTGTTAACAATCGATCATAAGATGAAAAATAATTCGAATAAAATTCTTGATCGTTATAAAAATAAATAAAATACTTTGTGGTAATAAAAGCTTTGGGAACTTTGAAGTAATCGATATTGCAGAAAGCCAAAACATCGATTCTTGCTGCCAATATTGTCTCGAATATGGCATGTTTAGTGTATTTATTACAAAATGAAGTAGAATAATAATAAACTATAAATTATCAGTGCTTGCCAAATTGAGTACTGCGGGTAATTTACGCTATCTTTGTTCTTCAAAACACGCCAGTGCTTACACATTGCTGTTTTTGGGAAACGCCATATATGGACGACGAACCTTTTTATCGATAATCGTGTTGAGCTTCAATATTTCCATTAGTACATATCGAACACCTAAGCTTCGAGTAAAATAATCATTATTTATTTTTGTTTTATTTTTTTTTAAACTCGTTCCTACATCACTAAATCTACATTCGCACAACCTATACTACTGGAACCTACCTTTCATATATTTTTTTTAAAGCACTATGACGTCACGTGACTCAATTTAGCATGCACTTAAGCGCCACACTCGAGTGCACTCACCTCGTAGTAATGTTGTACAGCTGGCAGGTTGATGTGAGGGTCCGCCCAGTCCCTGGACAGTTCCACCTGCTCTTTTTCGTTGAGCCAGTTCAGCTCGGCTGTCGCTGACTGGAGGAAGTCCTGGAGTGCATCCAGGTCGGAGATTCTGTGAAGATAATGTTTTTGGAGAGTTTAGAGTAAAATAATGTACAGTCAGCAGCATAAGTAGCTGAACAAATTCAAAATTTCAAATTGCCTACATACTTGTTTGTTCTTACTAATCTTTTCTTTCTCTTCACAAAAATAAAAGAAAAGGGATTTACTTTACTTCAAACGAAGAAAAACAATGTTTCTGTTTAACTAAATGCGTATATGAGTTATTTGAAATTTTGATTTTGTACAGATATTTATGCTGCTGACTGTACAAAGCTTAAGTTGTGAAATAAGATTTATGTAGCGTGAGATTAGGGCAGATGATTAGAAAAAATAATGCAAAACGTCTTCTACTTTAGTACTTATGTGATGTTGGATTAATTTATGTTTGCCCAAAAAAAATAGCCCATATAATTGCAATTATATTGGGAGCACCGCGAGAACTTTCTCTACTAAATAATTAAAACATCATGCCAATTGGCTAACAAACCCCTAGAGTAATCAGTATAAATTGGTGTGTATATGAATATTTTCACTAGATATTGTGTAGGACGAAGCGCAATGAAACTCACGTAGAACGAGACTGACTTTACAAATATTTCTACTTATACTACTATCTTATAGTTATAGGTACATATATACCATAAATACATAAAAATAAATATGTCGCATCAGCCCGCACCTAAATTAAACAAAAGCAATGTATAATAGAAGCGGCTATAGCCTAGTTGGGAGTGGAACGGACTGCCAAGACGAATGTCCGCAGGTTCAAAACCCAAGGCGCACACCTCTGACTTTTCTAAAAAGTTATGTGTGTATTCTTTGTGAATTATCGCTCGCTTTAATGGTGAAGGAAAACATCGTGAGGAAACCTGCATACCTGAGAAGTTCTCTGAATTTCGAAGGTATGTGAAGTCTGCCAACCCGCACTAGGCCAGCGTGGTGGACTAAGGTCTAAACCCTCTCAGCTGTAGAGGAGGCCCGTGCTCAGCAGTGGGCAGTATATAATACAGGGCTGGTATGGTATGGTAATGTATACTAACCGTTTAGTGCTGGTTGACAGTAACTCGGCATATAACTTCTGCAGTTGGCTCAAATGTTGGTTGTACAGGTTCAAATCCTCGCCGGTGAAGTTGGCGCGATTGTGAACGCATTGCTCCACCTGGATAGGATAATGCGCTTTATTCATTTGCACGTAGAGATTATATCCGAATGGACTGAGATCTGCTTGGAGAACATGAAACGTTGACTCGTGGTTCTTATTTTTTTTTAGTTTTATACAAATACTGGTTTCTTAATATTATATTATGCAAATCAAAATAAAAAAATATTGAATTATTATATACGTATATAACGTTCTTTAGCAAAGGCCAAAATGTATAAAAAATAATGTAGATTTTTTTTCATTTTATCAAAAGGGGCGTTGCGCGTGTAGTCCTAGACTGTATCATCAGTTTGGAGATAGTTACAAAGTATATACCTTTGAATGGAACTGGTCGATTTGCTTGTGTTCGCGTTGGTGTTTGTCCAGCTCGTGTTGGACCGACGGCAGGTCTGAACCGTAGTCGGCTTCGTGTAGTTTTTTCTGTAAGGAAAAAAATAAGTTATCAATTATTTCTAATATATTTATATCTAATATATTTAAATCAAATAAAACATAATAATAATAAAAATCAAAACAAAACTAAAAATGAAACACAGGAAGCCCGAATAAACGAAAAAATTCAACTTGAACAAAAAATAAACAACACCCTCCCCCAACACGCCTTGTCAGCGCGGGGGTAGTAGACTCTCACCCTCCAATTTACAATAAGCAATGTTATTATATCGCGACATTCAATGCAAGGTCACTAATGACAGAGGCTAAACTCATTGAACTAGAATTTGCACTAAGCGCCATCAAGTGGGACATTCTTGGTTTATCGGAGATCAGAAGAAAAGGATTGAAAATAGAAAATAGAGGTTTTTATACTCTCTACCACTATGGAATAACAAAAGGAGAGAAAGGAGTAGGATTCATGGTTAAAAATCAAAAAATATAAAGGTTCTAGATTTTATAGGCCTCACCGATAGAGTCACTATATTAAAAATAAAAATACAGGACAAGTCTTACTCACTAATACAAGTATATGCACCAACGGGACGTTGCAGTGATAATGAAATCGACGCTTTTTACAACACGCTGGAAACAGCTATGTCACAATGCACTGGAAACATCTTTTTGTGTGGAGATATGAATGCAAAAATAGGAAAACCTGAGAGGCATGAAGAACTCGTTATGGGCAAGTTTGGATACGGCGTTAGAAACAAAAGAGGAAATATGTTTATAAACTTCTGTCACCAACACAAATTAAAAATTACAAACACAATGTTCAATAAGCCACACAAACTAAGATGGACATGGAAGGCTCCAAACGATGTAACGAAAAACGAGATCGATTTTATCGCTTCTAACGCTACTAAAAACATAGAAAATTTTTATGTTATCAATAACTTATTATATCCTAGTGATCATCGCCTAATCAGAATAGTCTTAAACGTAAAATGCAAAAAGCATTCAAGAGCAGGTTTTAATAAGAAAAGGATGAATTATGACACCAATGATGACCTCCGAAATAAACTATACTGTCTGATGCCCAACGAAGAAGAGACGGTGCAAAATTACTACAACAAATTAGAAAATATCTTAACCACGACAAATACATGCCACAAATTATCAAACAAAGAAGAAAAGAATAAAAAAATTATCACTGAAGAAATAATAGAATTAAAGAAAAGAAAACAAGACCTGAAAACAAAGGAAAACAAAACTACAGAAGAGAAGAAAACACTCAGTAAATTATATCGGGAAATAAATAAAAAAATATCACAGAATCTAGAAAAATACAGAATAAATACAATAGAATCCTACTTGGAAAAAACCGGAGGTATTAAAAAAGCCTACAAATACTTAGATAACACAAAACAAATGATAACGCATTTAAGTAACAATTTAGGAGCTACTATTTCTAATCGAAAAGAAATAATAAAATTAGCCACTGAATTCTACCAAAATTTATATAGAGATAACAAAGCGAGCTGCCAAACAATAACTAATGAATCTACATGGATAAATAAAGATAAGATCCTCCCGTTTCTAGAAAATGAGACATTATTAGCCATCAAGAAACTTAAACATGACAAAAGTCCGGGAGCCGATGGAATAACAAATAATATGATATTATCATTAGCAGAATCAATAACAACGCCACTCACCAAACTATTTAACTTAATAATACAAGAGAAGAAAATACCTATTCAATGGGCGAACTCAGAAATCATTTTGATCTATAAAAAAGGTGATGCAAAATTAATATCAAACTATAGACCAATAAGCCTCATATCGTGTACTTACAAAGTTTTCGCGTCCATGTTACTACAACGTATAACCAAAACCATAGAAGAAAATCAATCGAAGGAGCAGGCCGGTTTCAGAAAAAACTACTCAACAATTGACCACATATTTACACTAAAAATGGCAATTGAGAAGTATGTAGAATACAATGGGGTACTATATATATGTTTTATAGATTACTCAAAGGCGTTCGACTCTATTTCACATGATGCGATATGGAAAGCACTGAACGAACAAGGAGTAAACTTCGAATATATAGAAATCATAAAGGAAATATATAAGAATAGTACAGCAAGAGTTAAAATAGAAACTCCGGGCACACCATTCCCAATACAAAGAGGAGTTAAACAAGGTGACCCACTCTCTCCAAAAATCTTTATCCCAGTTCTAGAAAGCATTTTTAGAAAATTATCATGGCAAAACATGGGAATATGCATAGATGGAAACTACCTGTCACATTTACGATTTGCGGACGACATAGTGTTACTCTCTGAAGACCCAACACAGTTAAAACTAATGATAGAAACCCTCAAACTCGAAAGCTCGGATATAGGACTAGAAATGAACCAAGACAAAACAAAACTAATGACTAATGGCCCTCAAATTACAATAAAAGTAGACCAGACCACCCTAGAGTATGTAGACGAATACATCTACCTAGGCCATTCGATATCACTCAAGTTATGCACAGAAAAGGAAATAGATAGACGCATCAAACAAACATGGAACAAATATTGGTACATGAAGGAAATTTTCAAAAGTTCTTTGCCAACTTCGCTTAAAACTAAAGCAATGCAAATCAGCCTTATGCCTTGCCTAACCTACGCATGTCAGACCTGGCCAATGACCCAAAAAAATTTGAAGAAAATCAAAACATGTCAAAGAGGAATTGAAAGAAGTTTCATGAACTTAAAAAGGAGAGATAGAATAAGAAATAGCTTAATCAGAGAGAAAACAAAAGCCAAGGACATAACTAAACAAGCACTCCACTTAAAGTGGAAATGGGCAGGACATATACAGAGAGTCACGGATGAAAGATGGTCACACATACTAATGAACTGGTTTATAATAAATAAAAAACCTAAAAAAGGAAGACCGTTTAAAAGGTGGAGCGACGATATTGTCCAAGCAGCCGGAAAAACATGGTCCAGAACCGCAAGAGACAGAGAAAAATGGAAGCATTTGGAGGAGGCTTTCACCGCAATAGGCGGTCCTTACAGCTAAATAAAAAGAGAATTGAATGGAAGGAAGAAATAAATTAAAGCTACACATTTATTTAGGATATCTATAAAAAATTGTAAACAAATTTAAGTTAAAAAATGTTAAGTGCTGTTTAAGGAAAATAAAGCTAATATTATTATTATTATTATTATTATTATTATATTTAAAGGAGGGCTTGCTATTCACCTTTCCGTAATAAAATGTTATGTAATTAAACAGATCGACACAATCCAACACATCTTACCACTGTATACCAAAATTATATCATATAACTGAAAATGAATCTATCTCGCTCTAAAGAAATTTTGTTTTCGGTCAACTCACGAAACGAAAACCTTGTAAAAAATCCAAATATGATTTGTCTCAATCACACTAATTGAACATAGCTTGTGGTAGAAAGAGACAAGAACATTCCACTCATTTCTAAGATAAATGTAACTTAGCATCACTGAGATTCAATAGCCAAATAATGATGATGGTAACTCACCAGTCTCTCCTTACACCACTTGACGGCTTCGCTCAGCAGCTGGAACTTGGGATCAGCGTCGTGCACCCTGGTCTCCAGCACGGTCCTGGTCTCGCGGTGCACCGTGGTCTGCTGCACGGGCATGCGCACGGAGGACAGGCGCGGGAGGAGTCTGCCCGTGAACGCTTGACGCGCGTTCAGCCAGCGCTCGTGGAGTTGTTGCACGCTGGGGGGAGGGGGGAATATAGTAACTTCAATTAGAACAATGCTGCAGATATTCGTCTGCATAAGAAAGCCCTTAGTTCAAATCCCAGTGCAAAACTTTTAGTCCTATTTTCACGATTTGTCCAACTGGATTCGATCCCCAAGTTAGATTGTCAGACAGTCAGCCGCTTGCTGAAGCAAATCAAAATTATCTCTGCAACTTGCTTGAAAAGGTTTGTTTTATCAACCCTAGTATGGGGTGGGGGGTTATTATTTTTTGTACAAAATTCGTAAATCACCTATTCATTACTATTAACAATTATAATACGCATGCTCACGCCTTTTGTCCCCGAAGGGGTAGGCAGAGGCGCAACTAGTGCACCCACTTTTCGCCAAGCGTATTCCGTCCCATGATGTGATAGGGGGCGAGCCTATCGCCATACCGGGCACAAATTCCAGACTCCGGGCTGATACTGAATAGAAAAATCCTATATCACTTTGCCCGACCCGGGGATCGAACCCGAGAACTCAGCCTTGCAGTCGTACCGTAATACAACTACGCCACCGAGGCAGTCAATTATAATACATCACAATATATACACTCACCGCCTGTGCAACTCGTTGGCCTGCGGATACCGTCCCTCGCGCAGCGCATGCGCATCCTGCACCATCTCCTGTATGGTGTGCTCCATGGCGCGCAGCTCCTGCTCGATCTGCTCGGCCGCCATCTTGGCGTCCGCTGGGTGAACGCCGCGCTCCACGCGACGGATCTCACTCTCGATGTGACGCTCCACGTTGTCGAGGCCGGATTCAGTTTGTTTTATATCTCTGTGGAATTAAGGATAAGTTTTATAAGCCAGCAAACGATAGCCCACAATAGAGAGCTTATTGCTGCTATCTTAGGAAAGAAATGGTTTAGAAAACAAGATCGCCTTTAGAGAGATAGATTACGATACAGTTATAAAAGTGATCCGGTTCGAAGGATCACTCAAAATTTACGAGTATTGTAACTGCATAACACATTATTATAACTGCCATACAGAAACAGGTCGATCATTCAATAAACTGATTAACCAAAGTGCCTTTATTTACCCCCGACTCGAACTACCCACAACTCGTCTATGCTGTTTGTGTGCATACCTGTGCAGTTTCTCAGCGCGTCGCTGCAGCCGCTCCAGCCTCCTGATCTCGTCGCTGAGGTCTCTCTCGCGCTCCTGGTGTGCGAGCAGCAGCCGCGCCCACGCCTGCTCTAGCGCGTCGGGCCGCAGCGTCGGCTCTATATCGCACTCGCCTACCGACTCGAAGTATTTCTGCGAACAAGATTTTAAATACATAAGCTTTCGAACGCAACTTTTTAAAAATAATAGAACCACGCTGTAAACATATTTGTGTTCAGCATAAATGTGCCGGCTGAACGTGTCTCTGGGTGAAAAACGTAGTGAAGTACCACGAATGTTTCTCGGTCATTTTAAATGATATTACCAGGTCATGGTAAGTCATATTGTTTAGAACAGCTTGTACATTTCTTATAAAGCGTTATGCAAAAGAAATACAAATGTATTACAAAGCAAGGTGACGATGCTCTTCCTGAAATTGCTCCATAGCAAGCGACATAACTGCCCATAAACAGTAGAAACAAACCAGCTACAAAGAACTGCGTGGTATTACATTGCTCTCGTCACTCTGAGACATTAGATGTTAAGTCGTAATGGAACGCACCTCCAGCTCCCTGTACTGGTGGAAGAGCTTCTGTTTCTCCCGCTGCCTGAGCGGCACCTCCTCGTTGCGGAACCGAGTGCTCTCGCTGAGCAGCTTCTTCATTTCTATCAAAGTTGACGGGAAAGCACGGTCCTGCAATAGACAAATCATTTATTATGAGGGTGAAATTATAGCTCTAATCTTTCAGATACCAAGTTAGGCGAAAGAGAGGCGAAATGAATGTAGAAAATACGATTCTCTATCTACTTCCATAATAGATGAATATCGACTAATAGGATTAAAGAGAATTATTAGGAGAAGTTAAAGGACATGTCCAATAACGGACCTAAAATTCTAACCAAGACAGTTTATATACATTTGGATAGAACTTCTAAAAACTAGCCTTTTAAAATAAATCGCCTCCGATCTTGAGATTTTTGTAATTTTATTTGGTTAAAAACTACACTTAGTATGAACGTATTTAAAAAGGTTAGTTATGAATGGAGGGGCCTAAAAATATTTTTTTAATGGATCCAAGTTCCATATTATGCCCCTTTTAATATCCCTAAAGTTTAAGCCTGGTTAGATTACCCATACAAAAAGCGTACACCTCTTTTATAACAAGAGCAGTGGGCTTAGAATGTGACACGAAGACGCAACTCGTAAAACGATGTCGTTTAATTTTGATGTTTGTGATTGATCGAGAGACCAATACGTCAGTCGCGTGTTAGTCTCTCAACCAATCCCAATAAGACGAAACGGAGACGTGACGTGTTTTTTTGTCACATTCTAAGCCCACTGATTAGCTTCACGGCACAGAAAGAACAAAATATTTTTACATCAGTTAGAGGAAAAAGGCTTGCCCCAACTTCATCTGACTAGGAATATAACCCCTTAAGCCATCCTACGCATTTTATTGGTTCACAGGTTATAAATAATGATTATGTTCCTTTAAAACTAAATAACCTAGAACAAGTTTCTATAAATATAAAGCGCCTAAAACAAGTTGAAATCCTTTGTGCACTTCAAATCTGAAAGTAAACGAACCACTAATACCAATCCGACATTGAACCACTCTGTGGGATATACCACAACCTGTACTTAGTGGGACGAAAGACATAAAAACACATAAATCATGAATAATAATTCGTTATACTCGTTTGTTGCAGAGACATAAACTAGAACGGAAATACAATTTATGTTGCGTTAAAATTATATGTTGTATAAATATAGACCTTTGAGAGTAATAAATCTTTAAAATAATTTTAAAAATATACCAATTATACTAGTTCGAAATCTTAGTCACAAATATGCATTTAAATATGTATATGTCGGCGAGGTGCCAGGGTTTTCATGTTCGGAATCCATCGTAATGAAAATACAAACTGAATATTGCTTAGTTTTCTTCCCAGTTGACTTTTGGGACAGCAGTCCAAAGAGAATTATAATACTTGCAGCAGTCCATCGAATCTTGAACTGACTGGATTCTTTTTTAATCCAATAGACATTCAAAGTGAATATAAATGTTATAATAACTGCAACCTCCTTTGAAATTACTGTACAATAAATCTTGGTTTATAGCTGAATATTCAAAATTGATATTATAATGAATTTTTCATAACTCCAGATGATAATATTTTACATAAATAACATTTAAGTAAGCAAACTCCGTTATTTTACATAACTTGCTAACAGATGGAGCTATTAACAAGTTGTGAATATTTTACTTATAGATTAAAATAACGACAAAGAAATCAATTAGAATTATTAACAATTCTAATTGATTTTATTTTAGACGTTTAAATCATTCAATAATGAATTAAATAAATATCCAACGTTTTCCAAACACTCAAATAGTCAATACAGTTTCTAACTTATACTGAAATTTGATAAATAACAGCAATAACTATTTAAATATCAATTTTAAATATTCTAGACATTTTCATAATAATATAATCACTAAATATTAATTTGCGCCCACATATACAATGCCCCTTCGGACCGGATCCTCTTATTAAACGGTTCTATGAGCCGGACTTTATTATAATCTTAATGTCATTTCATAAATCTTCTACCTACAATATATGTATACACTATACACAACTTATGTGATTTATTTGGTCCTCCAACCTCGGTTTTGGTCCGTCAACCCCGATTTGGCCCTTCAACCCCGATTTTAGTCCTTCAACCCACCTGCATCAGGGCGCATTTCTCGTGCAACCAGGCGCGGTGTTGCGCGGCATGCTCGGTGTATGCTGCTGCGCGGCGTTGCGACTCGGCGTCGAACAGCGGGTGCACCGGCGGCGGCTCCGGGAACGTCTCGTACAGAGACGAGATATAAGTGATGAGAGATTTCTCATCAGGCTCATGCGTGTCCACATCTAAGGATAAAAAAATCATTAAGGTACTGAAATATAGAATTAATGTTAAACGAAACGTTCTTGGGCGTAAAATTAAACATAATATATTTCATAATTTAGGTAAGTTCCAAACTAACACCATAATGGCTTTTTCTACTGTAAGCACTATTTTGTTGATTTGAAGGACACCTTGCAGGTGGTATGACTGAGCAATATGAGATTTAAATGTCTCTGGGTGACAAACGTAATGCAGTGCCATTGTTATATTATTTTGCAATACATCATCTATATTGACAATAGACTTCAGTAAATCCTTAATATAACGTAGTTCATACTTCAAATGCCAACAGTTCACGTAAGTTCAACACGCAAACTACAATCAGTAATGATTGCTGCAATTAGTTGCCGGTTTGTCGCCGCGATAGCGAAGACAACAATAAAGCGCCCGAGGCTGTAGCGATTATTTACGCCTCACCATCAGAGTGCATTGTGCGAACAGTCTTAATACAGTGACGTCACGCACTTTGTAATTCTAAGTTCTGTATGGTGTTGCTACTGTTTATGGGCGGCCGTATCGCTTACCATCAGGCTAGCGGCATGCTCGTCTCATTTCAGTTGCATTAAAAAAACGCATCAAAATTGGTCTATTCGTTTGAGAGCTACGATGCCACAGACCAACTATGATATGTATCTTAAATTTATAATACCCCTCTTTTCGCATCGGGGTTACAAAAATTAATAGAAAATTCGGAATGTAGAAAAACTGCTTCAGTGGCGTAACTGTATTACATACGCGATGACTCATGGTGCCTCGGGTTCGATACTTGGGTAAAACATTTAGTTTGTCTGCTCAGTATCAGCCAGGAGTCTGGAATTTGTGCCCGATATGGAGATAGGCTCGCCCCCTATCACATCATGGGACGGAATACGCGCGGCGAAAAGTGGGTGCAATAGATGACCGCTTCGGAGATAAAAGGCGTGAGTGTGTGTGTGTGCTCCAATTACATAGGATCTAACATAGCTAGAAATATGAATATGTTAAATCTTTGATTACCCCAGAAAAGAGAAAAAAGGCGTTATCTATGTATGTTTAATAGAAGAAGAACCTGCAACCTGCATTTTCAAACTAGTCTCTATAAAATCTACCTGCTTCTTTTATCTCCACCTGTTTTAGATCAGATGGTCGCATTGTTCTCTGTGTTGATATGCATCAATAATTCGATTAACAAACATTATTTATCGTCGTTTATTGAGCGTGGCGGCAGTGTGAGCAAGAGGCCGCTATTGGAATATATGTGCATCTCCTTCGTTCATAATAGGGTTGAACCCTTTATGTCTCGAAGGGCACTCAGGGCATACTGTTGCTTATATTACATGATATGTTGCAATAAATTATAGCGTAATTATATAATTACGGTGAGTCTAAACAGCTTATAAGACTTCTTCTAATTATATTATCAACAAGTTTTTTGTCTGCGGCTCCGCCCACGTGTGTGAGTTTTCCCGGGATAAAATGTAGCCTATGTATTAATCCAGGACATAATCTACCCGTGTGCCAAATTTCATCGAAATCCGTTCAGTAGTTTTTGCGTGAAAGAGTAACAAACATCCATACATCTATACATCCAGACATCCATACTTACAAACTTTCGCGTTTATAATATTAGTAGGATTATTCTAATAATGACTATTATAAAATTAAAAGGCTTACATGTATTATTTTTTTAATAAAACTTATGCATCCAACAATTCTAAGCCCAATTACTGTCAAAGCCACAAAGAAAGTACACAAAAAAGTGTTCAGACCGATGCATAACCAAATCACGTATCAGGTTTAATAAGACTTAATTGAGACTGGCTTACAATACCTCACTAGTCATTACTGTCATAGAAATAGGTCCAAAAAACTGATACGATGCGTTCTCGTATTACTCAGTCTATAATTAAATAATTACGCGTCATTGCGTCGGGACAAGCGTCAGGTATTCAATGTGTTGGTGCTTCGTGGCTTTACGAGCCATTGTTATGGCATGGCGCGAAGGTACGGCAGAAGGATTACTTTTTAGGGTTCCGTGGCCAATATTAGAACTGAAACCATACACCTAGTGTTAGGTTAGGTGAGATATAATGAAAATCTAAACTTGTGTTTATAGAGCTATATTTGTTTTATAACTGTAATGCTAAGTTTATACTAGCAAGTTCTTGCAGCAATATATTGTTTAAGAAATTCCAGATCCATTTACACTAGCAGTCATATTTTTATACACTTGCGACTTGCCGCAATTCCTGCAAGCTTCAAAACGTGCAAATCAGCTTGCCGCTATTGTTTACATGGTAGAAATTGCTTGCAAAAGTCAAGTTCTGCAAGTTTTCTTGCCAATCTAAACCTCGATGATAGTGAGATGCAATATTAACAAAAAGTGTCTAATTATATTGAAGTATAAAAAATAATAATTGTGTGGGCATTTTAACATAAAATAATAAAAATTGAAAGTTGGATGACTACCGAACCTTTGATATGAAAGTCTAGCAGTTGGTTTTCTTTATTGTACAGGCAAAGAAATCAGAGACGGTATATAATTATATATATAGGTATATATTTTTTGTTGTTGTTGTTTTATGTGCAATAAAATCGCTGGTTTAAAGAATCCCAAGGTACTAGTGGAACTCCAGCCATAACTTCACTCCAGTTAATCTTTCTCAACATTTTATCAATCGTAAATGCAATAATCCTACAAAGTATAAGTAGATTATGATATACAATATAGAGTCTAACGCTACGCTTTTTAGTATAAATGCATACCTACAACTACATTTATAGTTACTAGCGATTAACAAAAGGGGCGTGTAATTTACTACCACAATAAAAATCCTAATAAGTCCTCTAATTAATGCTGTAATAGATGTATTGATGTACACGTGTTGTTGGTATAAGGTTCTTTATTCGAGTGCTTAGAACTATCTTACAACTGACTTATATACTAAACGCACACTACACTACACCTTCCCCCTTTGGGAAAAAAATAAAATGTTACAATACATTCTTATTTTTTAACGATACAAAATTAAATTATTTACGATGCATTAAAAACAAATGAAGACGAATACATTCAACCCTTGCGTGCGCTTTTTTTTTATTAGTCATATCTTATTCACCATTTTATTTTAAATCTACGTTATTCCTACGGAACGCTTGTCATAGTATTCACATAATTTTACAAAACTTTTTATCTCCTTTTCTTCTATAATGTATATTTTAAATCTTCCTTTATTTTCAACCTTACAACGAATTACAATATTTTCATTAAAATTATTATTATTTCCAAGGTTCATATCATTCGACCCTTTATCTATACTCTTTAATATCTTAACTTTTTTACTCATATTATTAATAGTCAACATCTTATTAATATCATTGCTTTTATTCTTCATAATATCATCATTTCTTTTTCTATATTTATTTTTAACTTCCTTGACTTTTACAACATATTCTATAAATTCATTATTCATTCTTATTCTTGGATATCCTACATTATATTTTCTTATTAATCTTATAAACTTCTTAATATCTTTTCTACTATTCTTATGCTTATTTATTTTTAATTCCTTAATATTTCTAATCCTACACAATATTTCTAAATCTTTTATAAAAATCTTACCTATCTCTAAAAACTTCAAGTCTAAATATATTTTCTTTTCTGAACTTGCATAAAAACAAAATCCTTCATTAGACCTAACAATTCTCTTACTTTTAATACTATCGTGTATATTATTATTTAAAATTAATTCTATATGTCTCGACTTCTTTACTATCCCTTTTTCTAATTTAATAACATTTTCTGTATGAGGTTCCTTTAAAATAAAAATATTGTCCTTCCCAATTTTTTTTTTCCTTACTAGGCTCAATTAATTCTATTTCAGGTTCTAATGGCTCTATAACTGCAACTACATCAGGTTTATTTTCATTACACATATTTACATTCGTGTAATTAGCGGCTTGATTATTGTCACATACGGGGCTAGCGTCGGAATCAAATTTCATTACGCTGTTATTGTAATGATTTAAAACGATGCACTCCGACAAGTCGCTATGCGAAGATAGCTGAGCTTGCGGAATGCACTCGCTACTCGACACCTGAATATGATTTTCTAATATGGTGCGCGGATGATCTGTATATGATTCATTGTTAGCCTGTTTGTAATAATCTAAACTGTTCTTTAACTCCAATTGTAGTTTTTTAGGTAAAAGATAATGCATCATGTCTGACAATAAACTTCCAATATCATTATAGCTCTGTTTCAAATAAAATTTTCCAGTTTGAGACAATCTAGTTTTCAGAACAAAATTTATTAAAAATTTATTGGATTTTTCATTTAGCACAGTACTATAAAAATCAATATTTTTAATTAACTGTATTGTTACATTGTCATTGCCTGTCATTATCGGTAATAATTCGATGGCCGTCTCAAAATCAAAATTTTCTGCCATGGTTAAACTTAGTTTGTTCGGATCTCAAAATAAAATAAAATATTTCAACAGCAAAAAAAATCTAGATTATCATGGTATTTTTAAATGAATGCTTTCAATGTTACTTAGATATTAGAGCCTATAAGATGTATGTAAAAATAATTGTAAAATATAAAAATGTATATAAAATTTAAAAGGATACTAAATCCATCTTCTTCACGTACACAACTCGAGGACTCGCTCGTAACTCGACGATGCGGCTGAGCTGCTACCTAGTGCTGCTTACTGGGTGGGCCGGGCTATACCCTGGACTCCTGGGCCGGGATTACCCTGGACACCCCTCGAACATCTTCATTTTCTTTTATTTTTCTTCCTTCTTAATTATTTTCTCATACTTCCTATTCATTTTCTTCTTATATTATGTTTCTTATTTCTTCCTTATTTTATTTTCTTATAATACCTTCATTTTTCATTCTTCCTATTTTCTTTCTTCATTAAATAATAATAAAATTCTCTTCTTTTTTCTCATTCATAATTTTTGCTTTCTTTCTTCGTAAAAATAGTCTAGTATATTTCTTATATAGTATATTTCTTAGTCTTCGTTTTGTTTTTTCTTGCTTGAAAATTTCATTTTTTCCATGCGCGCCGCGCGCTAGCGCAGGGCTGCGCCGACGCGACTGGCAGGGTCGCCATGTAATGGATTTATTGATGTACACGTGTTGTTGGTATAAGGTTCTTTATTCGAGTGCTTAGAACTATCTTACAACTGACTTATATACTAAACGCACACTACACTACAATGCAACACGTTTAATGACAAGGTATCAATCAATTTGTCATTCCATCCGAAATTCTACACACGTCCCATACCGCCCTACTCTAACAAAACAACACACCAGAAGAGTGAGCGAGATATATATATCAGCGGGGTTTCCAACGCGTCCGCCATATCGTCCTTCTGTGTCACCTTTTCTTATGGCATCGACGATGGCGTCCTTTGGACGTCATAGAACGAGTTTATGCAAATATGATTCGCACGGTTTGCATCTTAATTAAATTTGAACCATATTTGAAAGGTTTTGATAGAATATGTTTTTAATACAAATGAATGACGAGCAAGATGCTCGTGTGATGATAGGCACCACTATTGCCTACAAAAATAGCAATACAACGCGAACTTTGAACTATAAACTACTGCGTGGTATTGCACTACGCTCGATATGGTGGGACATTTAATGTGAAGTGTCATAATGCCATTATATTAGATACAAAGTTCAAATTGCTACAAAACAGTGTTTTAATAATGTTGCTTGGCGATATAAACGAACATTGCGGACCACCGCAAATAATTAGGTAGCAACCTACCCAGCCAGACTTTATACCACCCTTTAAATCAACCTGTATACTTCATAATAGCTGGAGAAACTTGGGCATGTTATACCTTGAAAAAGGCGTGAGGACTCATGAAGAACTTACCTTCAGGGTCCAAAAGTCTAGTAACTCCATACTCCTTCTCGACCACGTGGAAGGCGGTCTCCAAGCGCTCACGGACTTGTCTTGATCTGACGAACAAAATATGCTTTTCAGTATTTCACGTCACACCAAGAATACTTCCTGAATGTAGTAAATGCTGAGGAGTTCAGCTACATTAACATACGTTTTTGCTAAATAATATTTTCCGTTTAAGGAACAACAAATACTTGCATTCATTAAAATTCCATGCGAAATATGTATCTAGCCCTTTTATTCAAATAATAAAATATTTTTTAGACAATTCCAGCTAAATAAAAAATTCCAGCTAAAACTACGCACCTGATATTACGCCAGTCAATCAGATCAGGACGGTTCCTGTGTATGAGCGCGTTGAAGGCCAACCCATCGCGCCAAGACGACGTGAAGTCTGCGACCCTCACTCCTGGGTATTTAGCTGTAGAGCGACGCGCCCAGCTAAGCAGCGCCTCGCGTGCAGTAACGTTGGCTTCCTGGCCAACCACTATATCTGATATCTGAGGGACAAAAAAAAAAGAAAATTAGTATTTCGCAATACTTACTACAGTTTTCTCTAGACAGTAATAAGTTACTTCCTTTCTAAAGCGTCAATAAACTAGGTTAACTTTAATAGCTGTCAATTTAATTCCAACTAAAACTCTAAAATCAAATTCATAAAAACATTCCCATTTTCATCAAAATTCATAATCCAAATCAAAAGGTCAAAGCCTGCATAGGAACGTCATTAACTGTTGCAATATCAGTGAAAGTAGACAGGATAGTTCGGGGCTCGATGCACCGCATGTTGGCCCATATCCAGAGTTTATTATAGTCAGTCACTACGAGGAAATAGATCACATCGGGTGCAAGTATTTAATAGTTCATCGTGTACTTATTCATGACATCATCTAGTCGCAATCCAGGACTAAAGACTTGAGCCATTGAGAATAGGTCTAAATGATACGCAAATCAGTCTATATTTGAGACTAGCTTTTTCTCGCAGCTTCCCAGGTTCTCAAACTATCTGCATACGAAATTTCATCGATATCCGTTCGGTAGCTTTGAGACTATCGTGTTCAAACAGACAGATGCGGTAGCGGGACCTTGTTTTATAATGTGTAGTGATACGAGATTAGCTTTTAATTCCATATTTTATCATTTTTGACCAGTTTTAGTATCCAGATAATAGAGAACAATTTTATAATAAAAGAAAAATACTCTATCTCGACCATAAGGTGAACATTTCTGAGTTCTCGTACTGTGAGTGTTTGTAGGCGGCGGGGTTCACTTATCAGATGACCTACTTACTTCTTTGAAGGCCTTTGCAATAAAAAAGCGCCGTGTAAAACTGCAACATTCGATTGTAGTCACAAGCGATACCATTGATAAAAAATACTTATAAAGAATTCCCTCGACATCCCAACATTTTACAATACAAAATATGGACCGGATACTGGGCATCTAAAAGATGCTGTACAATAAGAAGATATTACTCATAGGTTATTACGAATTGATAGTTCATTGCACCGCAGCGGCTAATCAATTTGATCGCTTCGAATTCGTTTCAGAGCCACGGAGCCGAGTTTACAGCTTAGATATAATTAATTTATATCGTTTTATTTTTCATGAGTTGGATGAATGCGGATTTTGAAATACAAGGGTATTTATTTAAAAAGTAGCGGCGATAGCCTAGTTGGGAGTGGAACGGACTGCCGAGACGAATATGCGCAGGTTCAAAACCCAAGGGCACACACCTCTGACTTTTCTATAAAAGTTATGTGTGTATTCTTTGTAAATTATCGCTCGCTTTAACGGTGAAGAAAAACATCGTGAGGAAACCTGCATATCTGAGAAGTTCTCTATAGGAATTTCGAAGGTATGTGAAGTCTGCCAACCCGTACTGGGCCAGCGTGGTGGACTAAGGCCTAACACCCTCAATTGTAGAGGAGGCCCGTGCTCAGCAGTGGGCAGTATATAATACAGGGCTGGTATGGTATGGTATTTAAAAAGTAGAAATGACTAGGAAGAATACGGTGTAGAGTAAAACGAATAATTTAAATAAATCTACCACCAGCAACAATGCCTACACCATCAACATCCTCCAGTATGCATTTTCGAAAATTGTCGAGACTTTGGTAGTTGATGTCTACAATGTATATTTAAGAGATTAAGATTATGTGAAATGATATAGGTGAAAGAATATGGATTGAGAACGATAAAAAAGGAGAGCGAAACTAATTAAAGACATTTAAATATGGGGAAAGAGATGAAACTCGTAGGCATACTGAACATTATAGAAATATATGAAAACATTAAGTAAATGTTGATAGATGCTAACTAATTACAGCTCAGTAAGATTGTCATTTGTTGCAAGATCTTACTCTGTTATTAAGATTAAACATCTCAATTCTAGTGATGTTTTCAAAATTTCATTATCATTAACCATTAGTTACACAAAAAAATCTAGATTGTTTTTTTTTATAGCATAGAATGACGAGACGAGCATGCCGTTCGCCTGAATTAATTCGTTTAAATGTGCTTATCTTTGGCAATATTGTTCGATTCTTAAATTGATTGTAAGTTACTTTTTAGTGTAGGAACGGTCTGTTACGCAGACAAAACCACGATCAAAATAAGTCAATAATAGAATTGTAATAGGTGTATCTCGCGGCTTCGCGCGCATGAAAAGCCTTTCCCGCTACAAAAGCCCATAAACCCCAATACGACTCTAGCGCCATCTACTTAAATAATCAGATAAAAAATATAAAAATATAATCAGATAAAAAATAATTACCGGGATAAAAAGTACCCCGTGTGTTATTCCCAGATATGACCTAACCGTGTGCAAATTTCATCCAAATCCGTTTAGTTGTGTCTGCATTTACTTATAACAAACATACAAACATTGCAACATACATACATCCTAACATTTTCACAAACTTTCGCGTACACACACATATACACACTCACGCCTTTTATCCCCGAAGGGGTAGACAGAGGCGCACCCACTTTTCGCCGTGCGTATTGCGTCCCATGATGTAATAGGGGGCGAGCCTATCGCCATATCGGGTACAAATTCCAGACTCCGGGCGGATACTGAATAGAAAACCAAATATCACTGCCCGACCCAGGGATCGAACCCAAGATATCAGCATTGCAGTCGTACCGCAATCGAACTACGCCACCGAGGCTGTCCAACAAACTTTCGCATTTACAATATTAGCAAGATAAAATTAAACTACATAATCCCATGCATGTTTGAGATGTTAATCAATTTATAAAAGCGAGTGAAAGTGTCGGAAAACTACATTTTCATGGACCGATTGTTGTGTCCGACACAGATGATTGGCCACTATAATTGTACTTTCATGTTATATTTACATACGCTGGTGGGTTTTTATTGTTTCCAGACGTAATTCTGATAATTACGGAAGTTTGATATAATTTTCTAAATAATAGAGTTTGGTAGTAGACTGTATTTGGAGAGTATATTGTTTTTTAGACGTCGAACAGAGAGTATTAGTTCTGTCATATAGACATAGAGTTAATATAAGCGCAAATAATAAGTCCGAATGTACAATATATCTAAAATTTAACCGACTTTAAAAAAGAAGGATTTCCTAAAATTTTCCAGCTCAAACTAACCAGTTCAATAAAAGGTAAACAATCATAGTAATAACAACAGAGGTATGTCATCCTTTCATTAGGTACAACGGCCGGCATTCGACAAGCAACTTGAACCACTGGCGCGTGGTGGTGAACTTTTTGTACGAAAGTACAGCAATCCTTACCATACCATAGCAGCCCTGTATTATATACTGCACACTGCTGAGCACGGGCCTCCTCTACTATTTATTTATTTATTTATTTGCATACTAAGTGTACAATAGTTGTTGTTACATTTTTTTGTGCTTATAACTTAGTAGCCCTTTCCAGACATTGCAAATTTGAGGGCGCTATATTAATACAATTTTATTATAATCTATATAAGCATATAAACATAGGATACCAAAGTAGTCTTTAAATTTATTTTTAAGATACATATAAACAATACTTAATATTTAAGACATGTAATATTGTTTAATTTCTAAATTACCTTCAAGTATTCTTCTAATGTATAATAGCAATTTTCTACTAGATATACTTTAAGTTTTTTGTTGAATATGGAAAACTTGTGTTTTTTTTTACTTTCATCTAGTAGTTTATTAATGCTAATTACTACTGAGAGGGTTTAGGCCTTAGTCCACCACGCTGGCCTAGTACGCGTTGGCAGTCTTCACATACCTTCGAAATTCCTACAGGGAACTTCTCAGATATGCAGGTTTCCTCACGATATTTTCCTTCATCGTTAAAGCGAGCGATAATTCACAAAGAATACACACATAACTTTTTAGAGAAGTCAGAGGTGTGTGCCCTTGGGTTTTGAATCTGCGGACATTCGTCTCGGCAGTCCGTTCCACTCCCAACTAGGCTATCACCGCTTAGGTTATAGCAATACTTAGGTACAAAATACTCCCCACGCGGTAGTCCAAGTTGTTTGCCGTCAGTTATACGTACGACGATTTGATTTACCCTAAACTGATCAACACGAAGCCAGCCTTCAGCATCGAAATATACATATTTTAAGAATTAACAATAACCACTTATCAATTATTAAAGAAAACCTCCAAAAACAAAGAACCAAATCAATACTGCTATTCATTGCCAAAGAGTCACAAACGTGGGTGTATTGGTGATGTCATGCAAAGCGTGTCAGGGTTTTCACTTAAACGATCGCCTTTGTAATGCTTACTTATGGAGGAAATTATTTACTAGTTATGGACAGTCTGGGCCTGGTTACTATCGTCTGTATCACACACACACATACTAACGCCTTTTATCCCCGAAGAGGTAGGCAGAGATGTAACTAATGCACCCACTTATCGCCGTGCTTATTCCGTCCCATGATAGGCGGCGAGCCTATCGCCATATCGGGCACAAATTCCAGACTCCGGGCTGATACTGAATACAAAAATCCAATATCACTTTGCCCGACCCGGGGATCAAAGCCGAGACCTCAGCATTGCAGTCGTACCGTAATATAACTACGCCACAGAGGCAGTCAGATCTTCCGTATAGTAAAATCAAAACTCATAATAACGAGTAGAGCCGTTGATATCATGAGATATTATCTAAAATCTGTGTAATTCGTAGCAGCATTTGTACTGTTTATGGACAGTTACTACGTTAAACATCAGGCGAGCAACCTACTCGTCCGTTCAGCTGTAGATGGCATTTGCAGGTAGCTATAAAAAGTACTGCGCCACGTCGAAGAGAGTTAAGGACATGAGGATAAGGTTTATCATAGATCCGGCCTTCATCCAGAGTTCTTGCGATCTTCATCAGATCCTCAAAAGGTTAATCATTACGAACTTTTAATTACAGATAAACGCATGCATTTAAAGTTTACGTAATAATTTGACATTGAATTACATGTTTTTGCGCATTTATCTTCAACATGCCCGATGACGTCACACTTCTCGAAACAGATAAACCACTCGATGATCTAAGATAAGATTGATACTGTTCTATTGACACGAAAGTTTGCACAAAATTGAATAACTAAATAGACACCTAAATAACTCACTAACATTATAAATGTGATTCTTTGTGGAGATGTTTGTCAGAAGAAAACAACGTAATTGCTGAACGGATTTGGATCAAGTTCGGCACATAGTAAAACCATATCCTGGATAAACATATCGCACCTTTAGAACAAAAACGACACAATTCAAAACAATCGAAAATTGAGTTATCGTCATAAAATGACTTAAAACTGGTCCCTTTTCTATAAAAATATAATAAAAAATGACCGATATAACAGTTTGGTCCTTTTCCCACTTGAATATGGCTGTGTTTGAACTATTGTTGTAATGAGAACTTCGAATTAAGTCATTTTATGAAGATAACTCAATTTTCGTTTTTTTTTTAATTCTGTCGTTTTCATTCTAAACGTGCGATATATGGTTCTTTGTAACTCCGAAAAGTAAGACTTTTATACCGAGAAAAGATTTACACAGGCCATGTTGGGAGTAACATCAAGTAGTCTATAAAATCATAGTGAAGATGAGATGGCTAAAACCATTTAGGATCGAAACAAACCATTATTGTTTCGTTCAAATTTTTTTTAACATTTCTGTAGTATTTTGATTACAATCATCGTTAAAAACGGCAGTTAATTAGCGTTAAGTCATCTCGCGCTGTGATTCAACTACACACGTTATTAAACGAGACTTTTTGTTAACCCAAAAACCTGAAACTAGTAGCACATGATAAGTTATTTTGGATTTATGATTCATTAATATTTTACGTTAAAGTTGTAAATTTAAAGTTGTTTCTATTCATATTTTATGCATTATATTCGTGCTCAAGCTATACTTATAATTTTCGCGACAAAAACACTTCAGTGGGCTTAGAATGTGACAAAAAAACGTCACGTCTCCGTTTCGTCTTATTGGGATTGGTTGAGAGACTGACGTATTGGTCTCTCGATCAATCACAAACATCAAAATTAAACGACATCGTTTTACGAGTTGCGTCTTTGTGTCACATTCTAAGCCCACAGAAGACCATAATGCAACTGGCAATACACACATTTGAATTCAGAACGGGTCACATACCGAGAAATTTAGGAATTAAACCACCTGTAGATGCCGTCAGTATATTACAAGAATTTTAATTACAACCTTCTTTGCTCACTTCATTGTTTCTTCATAAAAAAACATTCCGTTTTTAAAATACCGTTCCATTTTTGAATATAATACAAATACACGTACCACATTCAGAAAATATCAATGGCTGCAAACATCCAACATCGTCTTATTGACCATCAACTTAATGAAACGGTCACGCTACGCTAGTCCAAATACAAATTTACAAATGCCGTTGAAAAAACACTATCCAACTTAACTTTAAAAGAAACATCACGCTGGTAACGGTAAGTGAAAGATTGCGGTGCGGTTTTGCGGTTTCGGACGTGCTTTAAAAAATGGAAGAGTCCGACTTTAAGCGAAGCGTAACGTTCATCGTCCAGTGCAAGTTGAGCCGTCGGTTATAAAGAAACGTTTGATGAATGTCTCCGGTTATGATGGACGTTGTGTGTGAAATATGGTATGAATCTTTCACAGGCTGTCATAATTTGGGGTTACCAATTCAAAATAAAATTCTAGACAAAAGCACTTAACATTGTTTTTTTATAGTCAAGACAGAGTGACTATGTTATACATAAAGGCATAGCATAGTCTAAATAAAAGTCGACCATCGACAAACAGATATTCACTTAAATATACCGGTCTTACTATGACATAGTAAAAGAACAATACAAATTACGGAATGCTTATTTTCTTGACCATTAGACATTGACAAAGTAAAAATAAGTCGTAAAATAAGCAAAATCATTAGTAAAAGATTGCTACATTTAGGTGTTTAATAGGGGAAGATAATGACAATGATTCGTACCATTAAAACTAAACACACATCAGGTGACATAATACCTGCTCTAGACAAAAATATCGATAAGGTCAACGACCGGAAAATTATATTACCTAAAATATTTAATCTTCGTATTTCACATTGTACCTACCCTTAAAAAAAATTCAATTTTTTCTGTTAATATAAAAAATCCCAAAGTTTTGACATCATTTAAGCCAATAATCATTCTTTTTCAAATACGCAATATATTCCGGTACAAAAATGGCTCACATTCCCGGAATTCCGGTACCATAGCTACGAATATAATCTATTTTGTTCTATAACAAAACATGATTATCCATAATAGACCATTGTGATTCTCGCGGCATTCCTATCGAGTACAAGACTATGATAGTTTTTTTAGATTAAAATCAGAATGATTCATTGCACTTTTTGTGCCGGCATTCGTAATCGCCGCGCTGTTTAGTAATAGAGGCTATTGAAAGCGGATATTATTGTTTTTTATATTATAAGTGTACTGCGCTTGATTTTTGTATCACGGCTAATCCAAAACCCTGACTATCTTACTTCTTACTAATATAACGTATTACTATTCAGTATTCTGTGCTAATATTGTAAATGCGAAAGTTTTTGAAGATTAGATATTTGTCAGACGCCGCAGGAACTGCTGAACGGATAAGATGAAATTTAGTAACAGATGAATCGTAGACTGTCCTAGATTAACGTAGGTACGCAACATTTATTACGGAAAAGTACTCAGTGGGATTTTCATTATGGAAAATCTTCCGAACAAGCGCAGCAATTACACTGGCTGTTAAATCGGAACACAACAATGCTTGCAAATTCACAGTGACAGAATTATGACAGTATCATTATATTTGAAACCACCTTATGTAAAAACTTACAACCTTGACCGACCACATTTGCTAGGACACACGAACGGTTGGCCAAGATAGTATGTGAAGTCCATTCGTACTAGCGGATTATGAACGGAGCGAGGTAACAAGAACCTTCGGTCAATAGAGATTAGATGCCATATTGAGATTGACAAAGACTGATAAGGTGAAGGCTATACAAGCCATGCAGCTAGAACATATTATGATTGAAGAAATGGAGTTGACAGAGGTCAAACTAGTAACAAAAGTCAATGTTCGACGTCAGATCGATGATGGCAGTACTGTTGAAGGGGATGAATATTGTAGCGACTAAAGTTATTCCATAATCTGGAGTAGAACGTATGTGTTTGAATAGGACAGACTGTATCCTTCACTAAGCCTGATATATTTTGGGATAAAAGTTTTTCTCTCAATATGCTTCTAGATAGGAGTGTGGTTGTGAATAGAGTTATCTTGCAGTACATAAATAATTCTAAAAGAGGCACACTTTACAACAGTATTAGGTCATCCAATATCAATTCACAGAACTGCTAACAATTCCAAGACATAACCACAAAATGCAAAATCAGGTGCACAAAGAACATGCCCATGCAAAACATCTGTGGGCGGAACCACAAGCTTTGTTACAACAAACGTATTGATAGTTCATCGACTGCACTTCAACCAAAATAACCCAATTGAGAGCTGAAGAATGCTATTATTGGTCTTGTTTTGATCCTTGTGGATAAAGAGCTAACATGATTTTATTTAGGGTGTATGTCTGTGGGATCGTAGCTCTCAGATGAATGGACCGATTTTGACGCGTCTTTTTATAATACTCTACAAAGAATCGAGCAAATCTCTCATTAGATAGTAAATTGCCCATAAACAGTAAATAGCAAACACCACCTAGAACTGTATAACAATGTATCCTTTAACACTGCACTTTACTCGAAATTCTAAATTCTAAAATACTAGATGTTGAATATCAAAAGGCCGATTATATAATTACACGGGCTACTTTGATTTTTTTATTAGAATACATCAGTACTAGCCGGCGGAAATAGATAAACCACATACAAGCAAACCAAAGCTGTATTATAAACGTATTTTACATTTCCCATTATTCATTAAATTTGTTTAAAAATCACAAAAAATCTAACAAACAACCGACTGCACCCGCGCACCCTACCAATCTCTAAAACCATTAGTGGTCCAATTTTCACACCGTCGCCGACACAAAGGTTGCGAGTCGTGATCATTACGAAGGCTGTGGTGCACGAACGAGCATCCACGACCGCGCCATTACCACGGCGCACTGATCTAATGGATTTCGTTAGTTTATACCATCCGGGGAAACTGGAGTTGTGATTGACCTGGTTACTACGACTGGTGTTTTCGTTTATATTCAGATTTTAGAAGTAAATTTTATTTTTATTGCACCTACCAACGATTTAACCTTTAATGATTGCTTGAAGATATTCTGACAAAGTAACCATCATCTAAATCCAAAACTAAATCATATCCACCATTCGTATGGCATTTTTTTATTGCTTTTTTATTTACTTATAATATATTACTTGACTTGCATTCCGCTCGCCTAATGGTAAGCGATACGACCGCCCATAAACAATAAAACACCATATAGAACTTTAAATTGTACTGCGTCGCAATCCACTACGCTCGGCACCCATTATGAACTCCACACATCTTGATAATAAATAACATTATCACTGTATCGTCGATTGTCTAGATTCTAGAACTAAGGCGCCATAAACTGCGATGCAGTGAAAGAGCAAAGTCGTGCACTCCGCATCCGATCTGATACCCTGGGAACCGACATTGTCTCGCGAAGAATTGTCCGATTGTTCAGCTTATCAAGTGTAGGAAAATGTGCCGCGAGAACTTCAGCTGGCCGAGATACAAATCCTTGGGTAATGTAATTGGAGGAGTAAAGAAAAGCATGAATACGAGCATTGATGAAACATAGTTCAACGAAAATAATATCCTAGGATTTAATGTATATTTGTCCAAATCTTAATATATATAAATCTCGTGTCACAATGTTTGTCCTCAATGGACTCCTAAACCACTTAACCGATTATAATAAAATTCGCACACCATGTGTGTTGTTGTTGCAGTTCGATCCAACTTGAGAGATAGGATAGTTTAAATCTCAAATTATAGTCGCAATTTTAATTTATTGCTAATTATTTGTCTGTTATTATTTGACAGTCACAATTATCTGTTAACTCCAAATGATTCTAACAGATGTCGATACCTTTCGACTGGGTTGAGTAAGTAATCAATAGATGGCGCTGCTATGGTAAAATGATTCTAACAGATGTCGATACCTTTCGACTGGGTTGAGTAAGTAATCAATAGATGGCGCTGCTATGGTAAATCTACGAACGTGTCATATAAGCTACGGGTAGCTTATGTATACTTTTTATACCGGGAAAATATAAAGCGGGACTTTTATACCGGGAAAACTCATTCACGCGGGCGGAGCCGCGGGCAAAAGCTAGTATATTATAAATTGAAGACACCGTAGAAAAGGGTATACTTCAAAATATATATATATTTTTATGGCATTGAATGACGAGACGAGCATGCCGTTCGCCTGATGGTAAGCGATACGACCGCCCATAAACAGTAGTAACACCATACAGCACCTTAAGTTACAAAGTACTGAGTGGCATTCCACTGCGCTCGTCATCCTGAGACATAAGATGTTAAGTCTCATTATGTCCAGTAGTTACACTGGCTACAATGTCCTTCAAACCGAAACACAACAGTGCATGCACACAGCTGCTTGGCGGTAGAAATAGACATTGCGGTGGTACCCACCCAGACGGACTCTTACATATGAGAGACCTACCACCAGTTAGATATATCCATTACAATCGTATCGTCATCATTTAATAAGAAAAAGAAAGTGAAAAAGAGTAACCTGAAGGACTAATATATTTATATTATCCAACACAAGAGAAATGGGAGGTCTAGAATTTGTGCCTGATATGACGATAGGCTCGCCCCCTATCACATCATAGGAGGGAATAAGCATGGCAAAAAGTGGGTGCACTGTAGTTGCGCCCCTGCCTAACCCTTCGGGGATAAAAGGCGTGAGAATGTATGTATACAAGAGAAAAATTATCTTATAAGAAAAGAATAGGAAATAAGCTGATGTCAACTTAGGTCTTACTGATACCATCTTTGAGCAAATCAATATTCGGGAATGAATGTAAATTTAACATAAGAATTAACGTGTACACAAAGAAAACTCCAGTACCCAAAATTAAAGACACAAAGAACGATTACCGATGCAATGACATCATTCACAGAGGTCTTCCACCCGAAACTTATAAGGCGATCGACATAACAATTATTACAAAGAATGGATCATAAATAAAAGAAAAAGATATAAAAAAATATCAAATGTGGGAGTTGAAAAAGTTAAGCAAATTAAATGTAGATTGTTACATTCATCCTTGATTTATTGTCGAGTTTCGTAATTAGAGAGGAGACAAATTATCGATGCCCACGCTGGGCTACTAAATCAAAATTGATTTGTAAGAATTTATAATCCTTTTATTTTAAATCTGTTTTGCTTAAGCTAGACAAATTAACTGGAATGAATAGCGTCCACTTTATATACATATATGGTATCACGCCTCTATCCAATTGGGGTAGGCAGAGACTATTGATTGCCACTTTGTGCCATTCTGGCACACTTCTTTCGCTTCCTCCACCTTCATCAATCTTTCCAATTTACACATGGTAAAAACCTATAAGCTATAGAATCAACTCTACTTTTCTAATATTTCTTTCTTTTGCGGTAGCGTAACCATGTTTTTTTGTAATTTTGTTTATGAGAAACTGACATTGCAACTTGTACTGATGAATTGCAATCCAGAATTGACCAGTGTACATGTACAGTTGGAATAGACATAATATTTTAGGCTACAGCCGAGATGCACCGTAAGTTAGTCAAATTTATATTTAGTTGCACTTTACCTACTATGTAATGCGTAACTGCGTTCGTACTAGTAACTGCTCTGGCAAGGAATAAAATCCTTTAACCATTCCATTAATTGATTTAAAATTGATTTTTATTGAATAGTATGATGCATCAGATACATAAATCTAATGCAATTAGTAATGAAGAAGCTAAACAAAATCTCAGATTTTTATTCGATCAATCCCAAAATCTATCGCCTTCTCAAACACAATTTTTTACAAAAACAGCAACAACCATCCTCTCCACGGTCCCTTCGTTCGTTTACAGTTACTGATGATGACTTCATTGCAGATTTTCTAAGAGCGTTATAACCAGTGTGAGTATCGGAACGCCTTATGTAGAACGCATATCATCCGAGCACCGTATATAGTGAGTAACGGTCGAGCATACGGTACGGGCACTGCTGGTTATTTATTATGTCCTGGTACTTGGAAATATAAAAAATACAGAATTTGTTTCTAGACGGATGTTGCGAATTAATATTTTTGCTTGCAAAGGAAGTAAATTTATAAGAGGTTAGTGTATTGATAAGGATGTATAGAAATTAATTTTCATTTGCAATTGCATTGCCCAACAACAAAAAAATATATGACGGAGATTCTCTTACTACATACGCAAAAGCTATTATTTTTAGGCAATCTATCATTGATTTTTGTAAGTAAACTATAGTCACAGGCGGATTTGTTTCAACTACACACTCAATCACTCTATCATTCAAGGTAGGCAGAAGCGCTAACAGTGTACTGACATTTCGTGAAGCTTATATGCACTCTAAGATGTAATGGGTCTATCGCGACACAAATTCTAGTTTCAACTACTGTTTCATTATAAAGAGATAGTATCTGGTCAGAACGGCGACACAAAAGAAAATAATTTTATTTTAGACTTCCTTTTTTGTTCCATTCTCGTCTCTATTCATAACGGTTCATCCAAAATTATACAAACAAGAATTCAACACTAAATTATATATATATTATCGTCCAACAAGTTTTTATAAGTGTTTACAGAAGTCGACGAATTTTTGCATAAACTAAATCCAGTTAATCGTAGGTGAGGCATCCTGCTATTAAATTTCCATAAAATATGTTTCTCTTACGATTTAGTTCTTCCTTAGTTTCCTTGTCAGTTAAATTTCTATTTCCCACGTTCATAAAGTTTTTGATTTCCAAATATTTTCCAATACTGTGAGAAACTACATTGTTATTATCATTGTTAGATTTGACCTTTATTTCTTGAACTGACAGATTTCAAATACAGTCAGGTACTTTACGTCGTGAAATCCTTGTTGGACTCAAGCTTAAGTTGTCATTTGTAACTCTAATGATAATATCCTTCTACATAACTCAAGTAAAAGTCCCTGATATTAAAGATGTTGCCCAGTGAGCAGGGAGATAAATCGACGAAAATATTATGCAACTAGTCGATTTACATTGAACCATGCAGAAGTTTTTATGCAATCACTATTCACTGCCTAAGTTAAAAGACACTAACTTCTCGGAACTCGTCGCAGACAAACATCCCGCGTGATCTAAGCCAAATGCTCCGTTAACTTTTGGAACACGTATGTTTATCAAAGGACATTAAGCATTATTACAAGAATTCAACATTTCGTTGCCATTGAACTTCAACACGTACGGGTGTGAAATAATACTAAGTAAATGAAGTAAAGCCTCGGTACAGTCACTTTTTATGTTATTAATCCATAGTTATCACGCTCTAACTCATTTCCGGGGGTAGACAAAGATGCATTACACCCACATTTCGTCAACTATGTTAGAAACCATTCAAGAGCTATTGCCAAATGATTAATTGTTATCAATTATTTAGAAAATCTGCACATCACGTACTTTGGGAGTGTGGTCTTTGGCATGATGAGCGCAACATCATGTTGGATAGTATGCAAATAACATCTGGGGTTGTATACTACATGGACCTTGTAGAGTCTAGACGGAATTTCCGTGCTTTCTGGCGTTTTTGCCATACCTATTTTTGGAATCAAATTTGACAGCTCATATGATAGGACCCTTTCATTCAATTTTAATCCGTGGTGCTTTACAACTGGCTTTTCTAGTTGTAAGCGTCTCTAAAATTGAGGTTAAAATACCTCCTTCGTTCATTATTTTTGTCGCCCGTTTTGCTATGGAGGGAAGTGGACAATTAATATTTCCAACTCCTCCCTATCTTTCTATTTGATTAATTTCGTTGCGGGTTAAAGACAGATTAGTGTTCCCTGAGACTCGCCGAGCTTCACCGCTCGGTGTCATAAAATGCGTGCCACTGCTGATCCTGGCTTACAGGAGTTACAGTGGCGGGTGTGAGGGCGGGATAGTCTCTGTAAACTATTTAGAAAAAAAAAACATGGAAATCAGACCAGTCTAAAATTCCATATTCCCTCACTCATGAAATGTTAAAACCTCATCGGGAACCCGTGGCTCGGTGGTTTACGAACCCCGTCACCATTGAGCGTGGGTTCGACGACAGATATTGCTTTGTTCAAGGCGTCCGGTTTGACCGCTCACATTCCTGCGTCGGGGACTTTATAAATTCAGCGAGAATTTCTTCGCAAGCACTATCGCCATAGCATGATGTAATACATTTAAAGAAATAAAACATTTACTATATTTCCTTTGCATCTTAAGAAAATAAATAGCAACAGTAAAAACTACTCATTTCCAACACTACCAATCTTGTCGTCTCTTTGTGATCCATCAGCCAATCTCAATAATTGATCCCAATAATTAGTAAATACCTTCTATAGTAAAAATGGACCAATCAAATTGATTATTTGACGTGCTTACAAATGACTTGCTATGATTGGTTGATTCGTACCACCTACCTCCAGTTAGGGTTTGTCATGATTGAAATCCATCGTATATCGATTGACCTACGACTTCACACTAAGATCATGTGGCTTTCTCGCGCCCTTTGCTTTCGCGCTGGTCGCACCCGAGTTATCAGCACGGAACGCACACTTTCCTCTTCAGTGCGGATCTCCTGTCGCTTGTGTTCACACTTTGTTAACACAATCGTGTGTGGGAGAAATCTTTCTCGATTTTGCACTATGTTGCAAACTTGCCCTAACGTTGTCAGCATTAAAGTGTAAAGTTTGAAAGTATGATTAAAGACAATAATTATAATTTAGCTTCACATAAAATGTGACTGATTTCAGATGATAGAAGCCCAAACCAAACTACCCAAACTTCTCAGTAGAAAAAGATATCAGTGAGAAAATATAATACAGAGCTAATTAAAAATATAAAATCTAAAAGAGGAAGACACACCAAACACCATCAAAGCCTCCATCATAGCAGTTACTATAAATTTAATAGACATATTGATTCCTAATACGGAACGCATGTTCGCTATTAGAATTTAATTGAAACCAGTTAAATGGTTGTGAATCGATCATAACAATAACATTCAACGTGAGTGAATAAAGAATAATAAGATAATATGAAACGAATCAAATTGTAACTACGACTTGTTTTTGGAAAAACGGTAATGTACATCGTGAGTAAACTTGCATACCATAAGAAGTTTTCAAGAGAATTTCGAAGGTGTGGAAGTGTCTTTCAAGTCTCAATCCGCTTACCACTAGCGTCGAGGACGAAAAATTTAACTCCTATCATTTGTAGATGAAATCCAGTGCCCACCAGAGGACAGTATTGCTAGGAGTTCATTGAACGCAAAATCGCTAAACTCTACATTGGTTGGTTTTAAAGAATATTTACCATATAATAATCCCATTCTTTCATCCTTATCACATAATATTTATCCAGACTTATACAAAAAGAACCTAAGCAACATTTAGGTGAAAACAAAGAGCGTTAGGGCCCGGCGCAGCGCGGCGTGGGTGCCGGTTGGCTGCGCGCGCGTCGCCGGCGGCCGACGCACCTGCCCGCTTCCTGTCAGCCATGTTGCCCACCGTCGTGCATCCTTGCCGACGTAGCAACTTAGAAATAGATAACTATGGATTTAATTTCAGTGGAAGTCAACGATTAGATAACTATTAAGTATTGCGACTTTCAAACATCTCTATGTGAGATCAATTTCTTTCTTAGGAGTCCACATTTCTACAATAATATTATGCTTATCAAGTATAAATATATAGATGTTTATTGAAGGAGAAAAAGGAGGCCTTCACCCAAACGGGATCCACATCACATGAACATAACTAACCATACTAAGACTAGATTAATAAGTTAAAGTTACTAACACGACTAACACACATTTGAAATATAAAATATTATGATGTGGAAATAAAAAGGCTTAATAATCTAGTAATACTAATCTAATCAAGTATCAATTGCATCAAAAGTATTTTACTTATAGAGAAAATATGTAACGAAAATATTATCACAATATTTTCGTTACCATTAATCCTACGTACTGTTCAAATTTTTATCACATATAAACTGCATCCAAACACATAATTCATACTGTCCCATAAGTCACCAATAATGACTGTCAAAGCCTGTACAAACGATGGACGTGGCACAATACATCATCATTACGAGAACGCGGGCTCGCAAAGTGCAGCCACTGAGCGCATTGAGCGTACGACACTTTACAATGCGATAGGGCTGTGCAAAACGAAATTCAAAGAATCGAACTCGGGGCATTAAAATACTGTCGAGTCGTTTGCATAATTATGAACAAACATGTAATCTCCAGGGAATGTGATCATTTTGAGCATCTTTCTTTTAGTTCGTTACCAATAGGCCACTTATCAAAGGTAAGGCAGAGGTGTGTAACATGTGCATCCTCAATATGGTAACCTGATTTCCGCCCCAAAGACACATATGGCGCAACTATGTCGATCAAAAATCAACACTCGGAAAGTATAAACTGTATCAACCTAGCAGACAATTATCAAGTACTGCATATAACTAGAGATAGAGACATCAGATTTTAGAACTGAAATCCTTTGAAGGGCACAACAATGCTTACTTACTTAGCGTATAGAAGAAGCGGTTATACCTGTCACAACTCTTGAATACCAGAAACTTACAACCCACTTCTAATATCCTGTAAACTGGGGTGTATAGGGACATCAACAGTTATGTCGAAATAATCACACATTGCTGTTATCTGATCGACTTTTAAATAAAAATCCTTGTACTAGTGCAATAATCACGAAACCATTTCCATCCCTATCAACCTTCACCATAACTGCATGACTGACATAAGGTTGTTTATTCACATAACGTCGAAGCCAGCGTACGCAGCGGGCTGCATCGCCGGCGTCAAGTGATTTATGCTCGTTGAGCACCAACTCAACCTGAGTCGTACAGTATGTCGCAAATACTATAGACCAATTTATGAGTTGATACATTTAGCTTTGAACCAACATACACTTTCATAAAGTAGAATTTTCTTCCATCAGTCATTATCAAACTAGAATTTGGAATCGGGGCGAGTGTTAAAAAACCTACACCAAACTTTGTTCTATCCAACATCTTCATGCCCGTGTCACCAGGCCAGATATATCCCTAATCTTATGAAATTGACAAGCTTAACAAAGGCATTAGGTTTTTAGAAAGTACATATTTGCCTACAGTCAACTCTACTAAATTCAACTCAATAATCTAATTTCTAAACCCAAACCACGATATACATCAGTAGCCGTGTCCTCTTGAAGTCGCCGGCGCGTCGCCTCGATGTCGCGGCGTCACGACACAGTGAATCATGTTGGAAAACGTTTATCAGTGGCCCTGGTGTAGATCGTCCTAAATGTCAAGGATTTACTGGAACTGGAAGGTCAAGCGATGGATGGGCTGGTTGGGAATTTACTTGATGACGTAAAATATGTGGAAACTTTGACTTATTTGAAGTACTAAAACGAAACTAAACTAAACGCGACGTATAGCAATGTATATTAATATTGAGCGAGAACTAACCATTTCATTTCATTTAAAAACACAAAGATTAGGAACAATGTACTTATTATATTATGTAATCATTGTGTTGTACATAACAAGTGTGTCTTTTAAACTTTTCATAATAAATTAAGAGTATCGATGCCCTTCATTTCTGTAACTCTTCGAACTCAAAATAACATCTACTAGAAACACCATCATTCTAGTATTCCAAAACTCCATACAGATTTGGCATGTCATTTTCAAGTCGTGGTTACTGGACGCAGTGGCGCGTAAGGCGCGCCGCACGCCATCGAAAGTGCATAAAGTTTGCATGGACAGTCAATAAACTAATTAGCTTGACGAAAGATTTTATACACGCAAAGTCGAAGCATAATTACTTTATCAATCAGTCAGAAGCCAAAGAAGAAATTTCGAGATGATTTGACGAATCGCATCTGGAAATAGGGCAAAATAGTTTTACGTGTGTATATTTTGATTTACTTTTACGAAGCCTATTATCAAACTTAGTTATATTTGCTCGGCCATTTGTCCGAGATCTAATTATCTCAGTCCAAATGTCCATTGCTCTTTAAAGGTCAGCAAGACTAAAACTCCTTTAGTTTTGCCTTCCTTCGAATCATCTGAAACCTGAACTCTGTCTACATTGCGCCATAAATAACCAAAATTATTGCAAACACGTAACACATCAGACCAATTTCCTCTTATCGACCAACCATCCGCAGAAGCATCCGCCTCGAACAATGCGGTGAATAATGGACACAATCGGACCCCTCAAACTCGCTCATTTGTAAAAATTAATTATTAGAAAGGCAATGCATCTGTGGGAATTGAAATGCAAAGATTCAAATTAAAGTTTCTGTTGCCTTATGTTTCTATATTGGCAATACCTTAATTGTAACTGTATACATTCATAATTAAAACGAATATTTCATATTAATATTAGTATATCATCAGAAATAACATTTAGAAGTAGGAAATGCAATACAATAACCAAATAAAAAGTATTAAATGTTTTCTCCAATATCAGACACCATCGTCAATATTGAAACAACAGACCTGAACAAAATCAAACAGATCGAGATAACGCCACAACTTGTAACAATAATAAATTAAATGGATTGGAAAATGAAACGTTAGAACACCATCAAACAGATACCGCATCCGAAGATCGAAAGTACTAGATAAATAGACAATGGACCGAGGATTTAAAGTTCACGTCTCTGAAAATGTCACGACTATGTTTGCTAAAAGTCATGCCATAACAACCCTAATTGCTGATACGCTAAAGATCAATACAATTCGCAACATCCTGACCGACTAACATGTATTTCTTAATAAAACATATAAATAAAGGTCTGGACAAATAATTATCACTTGCGCTCGCGATCGGTATGAACTGCAGCGTGTCTATATTTAAGGGGGTTGAGAGAATAGTTCTGAATGCTAAGTGTCGTAGATTAATTATCCTAGCCTGAATATTTTGTCTAAACAACGGTCCCAGTTAATTCTAAAACAAACGGAAACAATACACTGCCAAATATAATAGTAGTAGTACATAAAAAGTTAGAAACAATAATTCTGGTTCTTTTAGTTCCATAAAAATTTGAGTATTACACCAAGTAAGTTAGTGGGCATTGTTTCTGGTAATATTTTAATTGTATATTACTAATGTATAATAAACATAAATTAATAAACTAATCTCATATTTTTTACAGTTTCCTTCGTTAAACGTGAGGCAAACCACTCAAACCCATTTTTTTGCTAACTATCGCAATCGCAATCCTGCATCACCTAATTTGGAAACAAGCATTTGCGGATAGAGCAAACATTTGACCTAAATATTGGAACTTAATGGCTATGTTCACTTCCAATCGAACTAATGCTTAAAAGGAAGAACTGTATTAGAAAGTATACTATTAAAGTAGTTTTGATTACAACAAAATTCGTTACAGCCAAAGCCGAACTAACCCGATTATCTCAAACAATATTTAACGTAAAATCTGTTTGTTTGTGTTATACAACTAAATCATGGAGTGTGTCTCTTCTTAATAACACAGAAACGATGATATTAATTATTGGTATAAAAGTTTATAAATAAGAAATAGAATATACCAAAAAAGGTAAATCAACACTTTCCAAACTCGAAATAGCCAAATCTAATTCAAATTAATTTGGAGCGAGTTGCGGCGCTGCATAAGAAACAAAATTCTATTCAGTAAATTCTACCTTATTTGAATATTGACAACCTTTTCAATTTCCTTTTTGAGTTACTTTAGGAAAATACTATTTTCTATAAAGCAAAGCCTTCTTCGAAGGCAATCGAGGTTCGTCTTTTTTGATCCGAGAAAATCGATGCATGAAATTTCCTAGTTTGAGATTGTGCCCGATATGAGGATAGGGTCGTTCTATTATATCTTATTTTATTTTATATTTTCGTCTTCTTTTATATGCCCTCATCCCACTGGAATGTGGTATGGTTACCTACTTTTCTAACACGTTGCAGAAACTATTTGAATTAGTTTTTCGATTAGCCCGACGTTCAACCCGTTCTGAACTCACTCGCCTACTCCTCAGGACGGAAATTTTAGTGAATAGAAAATTAACCTGTACCTCAGAGTACTTCTATGGCTATATAGGCATCACCAATTCTTTATACAAACAAAAAGACATGATAAGAATACCTCAGAAGCATTCTATTAATCTACATCTATTGCAAAATGAAGGCAGCAACATAATGACTTATAGATGCTATCTATATGATTGTATATAATGTAGAATTTTCTCTTGATTGGCCCGGCTTGGTCGCATTCCTCTTTCGCGGGACAAATTGACCGTACGAACGGCATGTCGTGCGTTTTGCATATGTCACGAACATAGTTTTGATTATAAAGCTGTAAAATATTTTTTTACATGAAAGTAAATTATTTGATGCGATTTTTTGGCAGAATTAATAAGTGACAGAAACGTAAAATTATTTCCCTCTCATATCTAAATAGAAATAAAAAAATACCTGTCTAAACCTTAATATTGCTAATCGTATTCGTTCGCAAACTCTATAATTTCTGCCGACTCTATTAGCCACAACTTACGAAAAAAAGTATTACAAAAATTGCTCCTTTCAAACACTACCTTTCAAACGATAAAAAACATACGCACCCATGACATCACTAAAAACAACAGCATCATACATCAGAAAACCGACTTTCGACATCCTTTGACGTGTCAGTCACGTTCGTGCTATTTACTCGCATGTTAAATAGGATGACATAATAAAATAGGTATTTTTTAGTGTCTACAGCGGGCGTTAAGGTTATGGATCGATGACGTCACCAAGGCTGCACGGGTCGGCTGCGCGCGCGCAAGCCACACATGGTTTAGCGCCAGAACTCGTATTGAATGGCAATTTAGTTGATATATTGCCATTGAAAGCAGATATAGTATCTTTAGCGCCTTATGCTATTAGAACAATACATATAGTGCATAATGCAAATATTGAGGCTAGATTTAAGAACATACATCACTAGTTTTTACATGCGGCTATGTTTGAAAATAATATACCGAAATAAAAGACTCACTGTAAACTTTCCCGAAATAAAAATCATATATGTCAATCTAAATTTCATCAAAAGTCATTCAGCGGTTTATGACTTCACTTATAACAAACATCCAAACTTGTTTACAAACTTTTGGATTTATAAATGCAGGAATTTGAATAATTCCACGGCTCAGTATGTAAGACACACGACTGCCTTTATCTATAAACAATATACTTCTTGACATTGTAGTTTTGGATACCATTAGGCGACCTAAATAGTTAATCAAACTTACACTTTAAAACCATTAGGGTTAGAGTGTGAAATTCTATAAAATAGAAAGTAAAGGTTTGGGAACGGACCGAGCGAACAACCATCAACAATCATTAATCAATTACGTGAGAGATCACGAGTAACAAAAGGCTGTAGGCGATGGCGCTGGACGGCCAGACGGACAAGACAAACTGCGGATGCAGACCATTATTATAGTGAAAATCTGTATTTAAGCAACTGGACGTTGAGACGTGCGAATGGAGATTTAAAGTAACATACTCGAATGTCGAGGGTTATGAAGAATGTATTTTCTTTGCAGGACTAAACTAGCTGTTATCGAAATATCCACAACAAGACAAACTTTATATCAAAAATTAATCTGCAGTTTTTATGAATACTATAGACAAGAGTTCTATATAAAATAATAATTACAAATTACTTTTTGAATGTGGAAGTATATAAAAAATATTTTAAATGTGTAAATACCCCATGCTAGCAATTCAATATGAATTCATACTAATGGCGTACATGTAAGTATATCTTAGTATATCTCCACTGTTTTTCTCGATTACATTATTTGTCATACTATAGGAATGCAATCTATTAATTCCAAGTCACGACTTACACCGACTGCCTCGGTGGCGTAGTTGTATTACGGTACGACTGCAAGGCTGAGGTCTCGGGTTCGATCCCCAGGTCGGGCAAAGTGATATCAGATTTTTCTATTCAGTATCAGCCCGGAGTCTGGAATTTGTGCCCGGTATGGCGATAGGCTCGCCCCCTATCACATCATGGGACGGAATACGCTTGGCGAAAAGTGGGTGCACTAGTTGCGCCTCTGCCTACCCCTTCGGGGATAAAAGGCGTGAGCATGCATGCACGACTTACAATAAAGCTGGTATATTTCTGACGACTGCTCAATATATTTATTTATCGATGTTATATTTGGACTATGCTTTCATCAGATCAGAGTAACGTGTAATCAACAGCCTAGTCGCAAAAATGTCAAAAAATATTTACTAGATTATAAAATTATTAAATGTACATTTTATTTTCATAAAAAATTCCAATCGTAGTTGTGTATGGCATAATAGTTAACTTTGTGAGATGATTTTATTGGGGGATAATGGTTACATAAGATATAAGTGGGATAATGGTTTACATCTCTGGTAATATGTTGTTGAATGCACTTTACACACCAAGCATGGGCAACACTCGAGCTTCCTAATTGGGATTAAGTTGTACCATATCTAGACTCCTCGGTCCACTTGAGTCGAGTGTATTATTCCTTTGTGTCGACCAATCGAGAAGCTAATTTTAAATAATTGGATGAATTAAGTTTAATTGTTAGAGTACTTTGAAGATGGTTGGAGCAACATCAAAATACAAATATGTTGACGCTTATTAGCATTATAAATAATTTCTTCCTTTTATTCCCCAAGAGGTACAAGTGCAGTTGATACATTTCACTTTGCTATTTGTTGCTGACTGTATTACACAAGAAAAAAATTAAGAGCATATTTTTTTGCAAACTCAAAATGAACAAATGAACTGTAAAGAAATTCAATTTGCTTTTACCATACTAAACAGTAAAGATAAACTACATTCCCAAAAAAATCGAAACAATCAAAATACAAAGAAACCTCAGCGGAAGCAAACCAAAAACTAAAAGAGAACATACACAAGAATAAACTAATCTATGAGGAAGACAATGTTCATACTAACTACAGCTGGCAACAACAACCAAATGATAGTCATTACGAGCTAGCAATTGCTGGAATGCTCGTAGTATGCAGTTTTAGCTACAATTTGTATAACTAAGCTGACAACAGCCATTAGTCAGTCATGTCAGATGGATTATGAGTTTATCAGGAAAATGGTTCTTAAATGAACCTCGTGTGAGATCAAATGATGCAGTTATAAATGAGGTAACGTTATTAAACTTTAGAACGGGAATGCTTTCGACTGATGGGATGAAGCTCTTGATTTATGTACTAAAGTATGTAACGTAGCATTATCTGGACACTTCTAAATTATTGATTAGCCTATATCGGAAATTAAAAAGGAAAGGTAGATATAGTCAAGAAGATTACTAAACGTATGGGTACTACTAGGTTATAATGAACATTTGATCTCAGATCGTTCTACAAATCGAAAATATTTCATTCATCAACCCAATAAGCCAAACAACTATTCACAAAATCGTGTCGTTTAAAAACACACGAACCGTCACGATGGAGACGACAAAAAAGGAGACCATACAATGTTATATAGCTCTCCAAAATCGGCTAAACCGATTACGTTAGCCAACAACATGGAATTATGAGTAGAAATCGTGATCAGATTCGATTATGCAGCCAATTGTCGTGTGTTCGACATTCTCGTCACTTCACGTCTTTCTATGGAAATCGATTGCGGTGATCGATAATCGATTTGTATTGTCATCACTGGATTTGAAATGAGTTCATTATGGACTTGATAAATGTTGGTTTTAGATTATTAGATGGTTAGATTACTTTTATATTTACTGCTGCGTAAATTATCGTAGTGGCAGATTTGATTATTAAACAGAAAAAAAACGCAGTAAATTTTTCTATTACAACTTTAGTAATGATTAAGAAGCAGATGAAAATTAAGGAGTTATTTATGTCAATATACCTTAGACCTCCTTGGCAAGCTCTCCATCTCAACATGACGGTAATGCTCCGAAGAGGAAGACCTGCGCATCTCCCTGCCTCTGATATCCTCAGCAGACGCCTTCTCCTCTCCCCGCGTTAACGTAGTCACCTTCCTCACAATCCTCGTGGTAATCCTTCGCTGTCCACTGTCGTCTTTCTTCGAGATCTTCGTTGACTCTAGTGAAGAGCCTAGAACCTCGGTCGAAATACGTTTGTTCGTGTGAATCGCCTGCAGCTCCGATATGCCCCGCCCGCCAGCTGACAGGGGCACAGCGAGAGCGCTCTCGCCATCATATTCAAAGTGGGTTTGATTCCCGTCGTGGACAATGCGACCGTTGTAGCTGTCCTCTCTGTAAGAGCCTGAGCGGTAGCTGGAGGGCCGCTCCATGCCCGGATAGTTACCATCGTAGACCGTCTCGTGTCGCGTCAAACTTTCTCTCAAGCTTCTGGGCACAGAAGCCAAGTTTAAACTGGTCGTGATGGGTGATCCGACGGGCGATGGAGTAGATTTCTTGAGGCTCGATTTAAGAGGTTTCGCTTCGTCACTCTCGAGGGTTCCTTGAACGAAGAGCCGTTTGCTGCTCCCCTCCTTGACGAATCGGTACATGGACATTTTGGATCGGTGTCAGCATTCACGGGCTATAATGCATGCTACGGCCGTCGCGCGAACTGCAACGCATTATCTATCACATTTGCGATTCGATACACGTAGCGCGTTTACCGTACCGGTGACAACTCTTGGTAATAATCTAACGAATCCCGCTACCGGGGTCATACCGTAGCGGGAAATTCCGTCGATGAATAAAAAAAACGCTTAAGCAGTTACAAATAAAGCTGTTTTTATCGAGAAATGAGAATCCAAACAAAGGAGTAACGGTGAATTAATTAAACAGAGCCGGTATTGCCTAAAAATGAGTCAACGGTTTAAAGTATTTTTTTACTTCTGCATATTTGATCTCCTATAAACTGGGCTCGCTCAAAATATTGAATATCATGGAAATCCGAAGCTCTCAAAGTGTAGGGTACGACCCATCTAACGCTAACGTATCCTATTTCATTTTTGATAAGTTTTAGTCAGGCACAGCATAGTGACTACGCTAAACTTTATAGTCAAAATATCAACCAACAAGAAACATTACGAGCCAGTTATACCAGCCTGTCTCATTGAATGTATATAGGCTGTTCTGGAATAAGTCACTAATCGGCAGAAAAAAAGTGTGTTCTTTGAAAAAAAAATACTTTTTGCAATAAGACCATCCTTGTTAGTATTGTAATTCCGTTGTATATTTGTTTTTATTCTGTACCCATTACAATAAAGAGTCATGTTATTATGGCAGAATATTCTAGAACCATGTAGTGTATAATACCTCTTGTTGGCTAATTAAAGTTACATTATAATACTGGGATTTTTAAAGTAGTAGATATATAGTTGCTATCCACTGGTAGCTAGCGCATTTATACTCCCAAATTTCCTTCACTTAATTGAACTTTCTAATTGTCGACCAGCCTTCCTTTTTGATCTCGTTAATCTCAACTTTTAAGAAAGTCGACATATTTACGACTTAAACTCGCGACTTAAACACCGAAATAAGTCGTTACGGCGCAGTCGTGTGTTACTTGTGACATTAATTGAGTTTGTTTTGCAAAAGTGGCTTTACGTAACTGACTCACGCGGGAATTGGATCATGCTTCTGAAAATATGTTAAGTGTATTAAAGATGAAAGGATTTATGACTAGAGCTTTATTGTAAATTAGTTTATGACAGACAAATTAAAGAATATGCAAGATGTTACTGTGCTTGTTATCAAAAGAAAAGAAACGTAGAAGCGATGATAATGTAATGCAATGCAATCAGCTCTGTATTATATACTGCCCACTGCTGAGCACGGGCCTCTTCTACCACTGAGAGGGATTAGGCCTTACTCCACCACGCTGGCCTAGTGTGGGTTCGCAAACTTAGCATACCCTCGAAATTCTTTAGGATAATTCTCATTTATGTTTCCTCACGACGTTTTCCTTCACCGTTAAAACGAAGTAATTGATAAACTATACACACGTAACTTCGAAAACTCAGAGGTGTGCGCCTTGGGTTTTGAACCTCCGGACATTGTCTCGGCAGACCGTTCCATTCCCAACTAGGCTATCGTCTACTCGTCTAAGGGATGATGAACGAAATGAATATAGAGAAATTTGTCATTAGGGAAATCTGTTGAAGCTCAAATAAGAAAAGCTTCTTAACAAACCTACACAAATATTCCACTAAGTAAAAACGATGTAATTTCAAAATTAGCATATACCTTCTCCCTACTAGGACCAACCAGTTTCCCTTAACTATAAAAATATATGAAAGTGAATCCGCTAGAAACTAAAAGTCGTCGAGGCTCTCATGACGCAGACGTCCATACTTGGACGGGGCAAGATGGCGGGGCCCGTCCGGCGGACGTCGGCTCAACGCTTACAAACTAAGGTAAGTAAAGAGTCGTTCTATCACATAACAAAGGTAATGAGAGAATGGTATTTTTTTTGCAGAAACCTGTAAGACTTAACTAGTTGGTAATACTCGTTATATTTGTGAGTTATTTTACGAGTAAGTGTCTAATTCGACTAACCATTTGCGCCATAAACATCTACATGGCCTTATGAATGGATTTTATTTAAGTTGATGGCAAATATAATTTTACCAACTTGGAACCCCTGCAGAAACTGACTATTTTTCTTTGAAATAGAAACCTTTCTATATGTGCAAGACTTTTACATAACCACAGAAACCACGGGTGTATTCATTCTAATTTTAATCTTACACGAAAACACTTCTCAAAATATATATACATTATTAATTTTTGTCAGGTTATTGACTTCCTACACCAATTAAGACAACTATTACATACAGCTATTGTTTCACATCTCTCAATAATTATAATCGATATTGACTCAATTAACATTGACAATACAATATCGATTACCTCATAAACTTCTATAAATACAAAGTTGAAAACATACATTGAACTTGACCTACATGATCGTACATAGCATATATTATGTATATGTTGAATATAGCTGACATCACTGTGCAAAACACCTGTGTTCATAACAGTGCAGATATATATATTATTATGTATAGCTAGCTTTAGCTTAATTGTTAGACTATACGTCAAGAAGATTCAGTCAGAATCTTAGATGAGAGGCGAAATTACGATTGTAGTAATAATATTAAATTGAATTTATGTTACCATAATGGTAAGAATTGTTGTGGAATTATTAAACATTATCAAAGCATCCATGGGTGACTTGTGTTCTAGATTTGAGTACAATATAAGTATATAGAGAAAAAATAACTAGTCATAGTTTTCAATGGAATTCTTTATCGCAAATAGACATTTTCGATCATATTTACTGTTTTACAATTAGGTCTTAATTCTCAAGTAAATGTGGCTCTACAGAAAAAAAATGCATGGAAATGACATATCCTAGCAATAAGTGTCTCGCCATTTGTAGTTTATTTTATATATTTTTTTCTATTCGCCTCAACAAAGGCATATTGTGTAAGGTAACACATTCCCCTTACTAAGTTACTTCTAATACAAGCCGTCATCCTAGGGACAGTCGTTCCAACTACGTCTATTCTTAGTGAACATTATATTAACATACTATATGCTATTATACCCAGTAAAAACAAAATGTAGTCGGGTAATAACACATGTCTTGCACAAGACCGATGACATACGTACTTGCTTCAACTAAACGCACGCGTCTCAGTCATTACAAGTTGTCCAACCATGTGCTAATTGAAAATATTTGCATAAGAACATCGTTTTGACTGCAAATCAACTTGTCTTTACTACTTGTATTGACGATAGAAATACACCGAATTAATGAGCCTGTCTCGTCCTCACTGTCTATAGTAATTCCTGTTTGCCAGGACCATCGGTAAATCTGAAATACACATGTCATACGCAACCCTGACTTCTGATCCTATACTAGGATTAAAAGAAGTGTTCCTAGTTTCAATTGTGAACCTTTTCTTCTAGCTACGCCTGGAATTCCTAAGCTTCTTAGTGCTCTGCACTAGTCATCACCCAGAGATATTCTGTAGTCTCATAATTCGTAGGTACCAAGGGCATTATTATTTTCCTTCAGAACAATAGGTATACTTGTCAAAAATAGACTAACTTACATATGCTAATTTGTTCAAATATGTTGCGCCAAATCGCCCACTAATTACTTAGGCCTCTCATTATCCAATAAAAAACAAAAGGAATACATAAATTACTTTTTTAACATGTAGGCGATTGCACAATTTACCGCGGGGGCAGTGGTAGGAATTCCATGGTGACACCCACATACAGACCTTGGCTCCTTATATGGGGTGTTGATATTTATATAATTGTCAACGCGGTCTAATGAGGGCGACACGATTTAAATACATCAACAAAAACTAGTACTGCGTCAGAGAAGTCTTTTGAAGTAGACCAAAAAATAGATGATCTTGATAATCATGAATATTAATTGTAATTTTTAGACTTTAAATTATTGGAGGCCTTTCCTTCTTCATAGTCAAACGCACTCGCGATTCACATTTGTTCGTTAGATTGATGAATTTAAAGGTCCACGATGATCATTTATAAGACGTCAAAGCATTTTTACGTATCTAACTAAAAATAATATACTAGACGAAACATAAAAATAGGTAGAGACCTGAGACCTTTGACTTAAAATAAGGTCATGACTGAAGCTCTCTTCTGCTGAGGAGCCGTGAAAATAGACAGGATAGATTTAAAGAGCACTTAAGTTTAACCCTACATATCACAAGATAATACCGTCAGGCCTCACCAAGGTTTTCAAATATGCAAAAAACAATGCATCATCAAACATCAATTGCTATTGAACATTTCTTTATCAAATTGATAAAATGCATCAGATATCATGTACTCAAGTATCGTGTGATAGATATAAGAGATTATCTGTATCAGGTAGCTAAATATATCATGTATTTTTGACAAAACAATCCGATTATTGACATCTGTGATGTCATTATTAAAATATGACATAAAATTGGGTAGGTCCTATGGTTTACACACTATCTGTAATTAATTTCATCATCAGTTGTGACAATTTTGTTAAAATCAACAATGAAAGCGTCTCTACTTAATTTTGCAATTGTTTTGCATTGATTTAGATCTCAGGATGACGATAGAATCAATTCTTTTGGAGGTAGTTTTTTGGGTGTAAGATCAAGGAAGTCAAGGACACTTTAGGACGTTAGTAAAGTACCTTCGATGTAAGAGTAGTATGAGCTTCCAGAACATTCCGAGTAAGAGCACTTCTAGGAGTTAATTTTAAGAAAAGCGTACCATCAGAAAGCGACTTAGTCATATTACGACCTTATTCATAACAGTTTATAAACCTATTTTAGTTATAGAGTGTTTTGTCTTCTTCCTCCAAACTCAATTCAAAATTCGTTCGAAGAAGATAAAACATTCGATAGCTAAAATAGGTTTATAAACTGTTTATGAATAGGCTGACAGTCAAATTGTATTAAATAAAAGATACTAAAAGAACATCTATGAAAGTGACTCAGAATGAAACTAACGTAGAGTACAAATTAAAATAATGTATTAATGAAAAAAGGAAAACCAGAAAGTAATATTGATAAACTTTGTATCTCATTTAGGGATGATGAAGATGGTATTGAATCGATCACAATAAAAATCTTAAGACTTTAATTTAACTTGAAATTATGTTATGTTAGATACCGGTACCTCTGTGAGTATATTTAATTGAACTATTTTCTATTTGGATTAACTACGTGTGTATCCTTTGGCTAAAACCTAACCATTCCAAGCGGTCTGTAAGTGATTCCTTTAAGTTTTCAATCACTTATTTTTTAATAGAGTTTGCAATATTCACGGCTCATATTATTTCCCAAACAGATTGCTCAAACAGATTAGCATCTCTTGCAATTCGCACGTTAAACAATACCGTCCATTCAGTGACTCATAACACGTTAAAATTATCATCAATTAACAACGCAACTAGAACATAAAAATCGAAAAAACTAAAAACAATAATAACCGTTACTGTCACCGGTATATTTATCGGTAAAAATCGTGTATCGAATCGCTGTGACGTCACTACACTATTTAAAAAAATACACACACTAGTACCACCACAGCACTGCGTTCCTTTTTCAAAAAGTTTCTTTTTTATATTAGTATTGTTAGTTCGTAGTTTCGATTCGTTGGTTTGTGTCGGCGGAACGCGACGCGCGCGGCTCTGTCGGTCGCTCACAGGTGACTGGTAGGTGCGCGTGCGCATACGGGCAACGGTGCAGAAAAAAAAAACGCAAGTATTTTGTACGTGGGTACTGAGTTTCATGATTATTATAATTTTATTTTACCAAGGTCGTACGTCAATGTCGGATGCTGTTATGTTCACGCCCTTGTAATGAGGGTGTTAGCAGAACTAAGGAAGTTGTGTAATACGAACAGAGGATACGCAATGGAAGAGACAATTTCCATGTAGAACAAAGTATATGTATAATCAAATGGTTAAGTTGAAGACGATTATAGATTTTTTAAAGGAGTTAATATTTTCATTCTTGTCATTATTTTACGTACAAATGGAAACAACCGACATTGAGTAGTAGGAAGGTTCACAATTAAACAGAGCCTGCACCTGCCACTCTCCGTTCGGTTTTAGATGCAAATAGATATATCAATGCAAATCGTATGAAAATTGTATGCAATGTAGCGACTGTTGGAGCCTTAAACTGCGTTGCAGCTATGAGGACTGAGGTAAAGAATCAGTTCGAGCGTAATATATAATATAAGATTGTAACCGAAAAAGGAATACAACAGAAAACTCATTTTGGAGTATTATTAGCTAATTTAAGCTATTAAACGTCTGTTATATCGTGTTCTGAAACGATCGGATTTGACGCGCATGAAATTAATAATGTGTAGAATGGTTTTATAGTAAAGAGGAGTTCGGAGACCAAAGCACCCATCCCTTGTTACTATTATTTGAGGTCAACAATAAAATGGATATTTATTTTACTGAGTTTTTCGATCTAAATTTTGATTTTCCAAAACGCACTAAAAAATCTTTTGGGTGTTGCAATTTGCAACTCTTTCTACGCGTATGGGGTTATCATACGGAATATCTAGCCAGGAACTATGTAAGAACGTTTCTTAACCGAACACAGCGATAAAGCTTGTAGATTCAGACTTACCTCAGTTGCCGTCTTGCGCAAAGCATGTGAAATTACAAATAATGTTTCCCACATAGTACCAAAACAACTATGCTAAACTTAATCATCTATTAGTGAACTTAATTATTTTATTCAATTCAATAATAATAGTTAATCTTTTTACTATATAATTTCAATGCGTAATTCATTTATGAACATCAAAAATGATTTTTCTCCCATAATATTTTTATTACAAGCTACATTACTTTTATAAGGCAATCGCAATTTGAATACAGCGCCATCTCTGTATCGCGGTTGTTAAGCGATGCCAAGCGCAGCTGAGCAAGATGTTTCTTTGCACAAGCTATCAGCGCCATCTAGTTTTAAACGGGGTAAACGACAGGCAAGCAAGCTTTGTCTGCAAGGCGGACTCGCAAGAACTCACCATCATGGTCTGCCAGAGGTGTGCATGCAAGATAAAGTGTGTGAATATCTTTCATACTGCAATCAATAAAAATACATACAATAATGAGACATTTTGTTTTTTTTTGTTGTCTCTTCACACACAAAAATTGATAAACGATTGTTTTCTACACATTCCTACGCTTAATATTTATCTAGCTTGGAGTGTTGGTTTCAGAATTCGCAAAGAAGATGGCGCAACTAATGCATCCACACTTCACGGATTTTATATCCATCATATTATACAATAAGGAACAAACCTTTTGCCACATCGGCCACAAGATTCCAGTCCCTTGCAACCTAATCTAAAAAATCACACAGTCTAAGTTTTACAATCTGGGAATCGAACCCAGAACCTCACGACATACAAGCATAAAAATAAACTTCACTCCTCTTATTTCATTGCTAAAAATAACGTAAAGGATCAGTGCTGCAAAGGTCCGCAAAAGGATTAAATCAACTTAATGGCGATCAATTGCGGGCTTCACCTTTGAATAGTCGTGGCACGGTTAACGAGTCGATCAGAGGTCGCCCGTCAATATCGATCCTAACGAGACTTGCATTGTGTATTTTCTCATTGGTGGATTTAATATTCAGTAGTTACTATAAGGCAGTGACGTAGAGCATACGGGTGACACTCTGGAAGGCTGTAGATAGGTGGGTGACACGCGGGGCATCAATAGACGGGTGTTACTTTATGAGTGTTATGAAATAGTGCTAAGACGGAAAAACCCCTGGATTTTGTCTGTTGATTGGGTGTCGCATTACCTGATACTTTATTAATAATGGTATCATACATGACTTGTTAATCAATTTGTCGTGTCAGGATAAAAGAAATCTATTGTAGAGAAAGTCTTTTAATGAACTAAGCGAAACTATATTAAGATAATACTGGGGAAAACAATGATTATCAGTTATTTAACATAAACGTAGTGTACATTTCTATTCCAGAACATGCCGCGAATAACAACAATTTAAACGCAATAGCTGTCCAAACAAAACAATAAGGACACCACAAAAAAGGCAATAAATATTTCACGAATGTACGGTCTTATAAAACTTATATTGCTGCGAACGTTTACGACGCTCAGACGCTTTAACGGACCATAAAACGGCTGTTAAACTTGTCGTTTTTAATTCATTAATACGCCAGACCGGTAAGTGTATGGTTTTAGGAGCGAATTTAGTTCATATTGATAATAGTCACGAACCTATGTGATTAGACTGGGATAATTGTTTTAGGAGCTAATTTAGTTTGCATTTATGGGAGTTAAGACATTATTTCTAAATGTTTACTTTTATCATCATCATCAGCCGTGGACATTCATGAATCATGATCATCAGCAGGTGCAGGATGTCCAATGTTGAAATATATAACACTCTTAAAAATACTTATACTCCAACATTCTTACTTTCCTGAGATAATATTACCTAATATAGACAAAGATGAATGTATGTGTCCAGTTTTCCACATAGCAAAGGAGCAAGGACGTGATCTTATGTATAGATATTTTACTGCCTGCACAGTTGTTATGGGTTTTAAATTAAAAGACTTTCACAAAGGTAGAGGCGAAAGAAAAAGCTAATTACCGATACTGAACTAATTATTTCAATTACGTGCAATTTGTTATCAATCCACTTATCGTGTTGTTTTGTATCTACACTCGAAATCACTTGAGCGTTTAATTGATCAGTTTTTGGAGTAATCACGTACGCTAATGAATTAAGTGCCCTGCGTAGTTTAGAACTATAGACGCATAGCGATATCGATGTGTTCTTTCGACTCTCAAATAGACATGAATATACCACCATTTTTTTGTAGCAAGCTACTGCTTATCTACGTATTTTTCATTATTTTCGTTCGAAAAATCTTAAACTATATAATTCTACATTCGATTACTAAGAGTAAGTGCACAATATACGGACGATGCAACTTTTTTGTTGCCCATCAAAAAAGTATTTGCGAATTAATTCGTCTTCGTCCATGTACTCTTATCCCATAATATAGGATCAAGGCATTTTTACTTGGTGCAAAAAATATTTGTTTTCACAAAATACTAATCGATTTATGCCAAAATTTACTTTGTCTCCGAAACAGTAACTTCAGCCTAAACCCTGGTCTAGACATGGCTATTAATGGTATAGAGAGCGGTTAGTGTCGCAAGCGGCGGGGGCGGCGTGGGCAACGCCATCTGGCGGCCGGCCTTCGCACCCACACCCGCCCTGTAGGTCACTATGATCTTGCACTGACGTCACCACTCTCGTTTCCGAATTATCAAAATGCTGCTTAATTTTGGTTCATAGTTATTCATGAGTTGAGATTTATTATGTCATTAGTAAATTTAGAGGGGTGCAGAGATACGTACTGCAAGTTGATGAAAGAGCAATTGTAATTTTATTCCTAGAATATTATCTTTGTGTTGCAACAAAATATTTTAAGCTTGTAAACGACAGAAGCAACATTTGTAGTGCCAAAGCTTTTTTTTAACATTCGCCATTTAATCCCACTCGTCTTCTTGTTAAACCAACTAGTACTAGCTTGTTACTTCGCTGAGTTAAATACACAGCTATTAAAAAATATTTTAATAATAATTTACCTTAAAAAAGTTAATTAAGACGAAATTAATCTATACCAAATAAAGATACAAACGCGCCGCGGAGAGTGAAAGTTAAATATAGTTCCAACATTATGTCACAGATAGCGCTGGTGTGATTAGTATACTGCGTCTAATAATAGATGGCGCTATGAGTCGAATTTATATCTTACATTTGATTACTTCAAAATCCCACGTAACAGAATATTGAATACTTAACAACAAAAATTAAAATATACAGTAAATATTAACGAGATTCACCATTCATTTAATCTGATATAATGTTTTATGGAGTAAAATTGCATGTTGCGGAAAACAATAGCTTAGTTTTACTAGCCACCTACCATGGTGAAGCCCTTCTTAGAAGATTCGTCTCTGGTTGCGCCATAATTCTTTTGAATATATTTAATTTACTTCCGCATTTCCGGCCGCTATAGGTCATAATAGTTACTGTATTAGGTGACACGACACGTGCACTTCCTTTCCGCATCCCTTTCCCGCACATACCTTTCCAGCAAGCGAGAGCGAGAGCGACAACGCTCCGCTCGGAAATGGTTCCGCATGCGTCCGCGCCCCAGCCGGGCGCTATTTGCATAGAAAAAAAAACACTTGTTCGCGTGCCGCTGAAGTAATGGTCAAGATAACGTCGCTCTGATATAATTCTTAAAATTCATCGGTTTCGGTGCTTGTTGTACAATCAGACATAAGTGAATGTGCATTTCATAGCTCTAGATAGTGTGTGTTGTCGCCGCAAAACAACTCCAGTGTCGAAGACGTCGCCAGCAGTCGACTGCCGAACCGCCGCCGCAGACGCCATAAGGTACTGTGCCTCCATCCTGTTTGAGCTGCCTTCACATTCATTTCTTTCCCACAGGCAGCTCTAGTCCTATCATCAGTGCGTATCGTGTCAAGTCAAATAGTTAAAATATACAGTCCACTAAATACATTAACCATCCGCGCCACCATTTTGTGGTTCCAATCGAACCGGATTAGTATTTGAATCTTACCGCATCGCTTCCAATAACGCTAATATTCATATTATAAATAGGATTGAGCCCTATTTATATCCGCGTAATATATTTCGTATATTATTTTCGCAATTTGTCATCCCGCATTCTTTGTTTCGCAAAACGCGTGTACAGTTTGTTGAATTGTATACCTACTTTATTGTAGGACCCGCGCTATCTTCTATAGCTTTATCGTAAATATATTACATTTATAACGCAACGCATAATTAGTAAAAATACATCGCTTTTATATAACCGCTAGTGGCTTCTCAGGGGTAGGCATAGTTATACGTGTGCCGTGCGTGCCTAAGCACGTTTATTATCTTTATACTTATGTAGGTAGGTACATATTCGCGTTAACAAGTACCTGTTTAATCCGTGCAACGTGTGTATATTCTATTCTCCATTGCATCGCACCGCGTACACCGTATATATTTTGTTGTTTACTTCGATACCTATAATTTAAAATGTCTAACGACAAGTTAGCACTCTTGAACGCAAAGAGGGAATACATGTTTACGCGCATGCAATCTTTAGCAGACAAATCGAACGACCTATCGAACGAGTTTGTACGAGAATCATTTCTATGCGAGTTAGAGTTGATTGATAAGTTAAGATCTGACTTCGAAAGTGTTCTCGACCAAATAAATTCTATAGAATTAAAATTAAAGACCACATATGTTGTTAATTATCAGCCACTTATCGCCTTCGATGACTTGTACAGCCGAGTAAAACGCGCCGAGAAGAACTTACATACGACATCTCAAACAGATGTAAAATTCAACAATAAAGTGAAACCTAAATTAGCTCGCATTGAGTTGCCTGAATTCACCGGCGATATCAAAGCATGGCCGTTGTTTTATTCCACCTTTAAAAGCATGGTTCACAATAATCCCACGTTAGACGACTTTGATAGGTTACACTATTTAACTTGTAAACTGAAGGGCAAGGCGCAGGCCGTTTTTACTGGTATAAGTCCATGCGCTGAGAACTACACACTTATTTTAAACGCATTAATTAATAAATACGAAGACAAGCGTCTCATTGCTAGTTCGTATTTAGACCAGATATTTGAATTAAAACCTTTCCATTCCGCAACTGTAAGTAATCTTGAACAGTTTCTTGATAAATTCGCAACTTCAGTTTCCGCTCTTAAAAATATGAACTTTGATAGTCTAGCAGATCTTGTATTTTTGTATATGGCTTTAAAGAAATTAGATAAAGAAACCGCGCACGCTTTCGAATTAGACAACCGAAGCTCAGCTATTCCACGCTTTGATTCTTTAGTGACATTTGTTCGCGATCAAATGAAAATATTGCAAAATACATCGGCTGTTAAATCAGAAATTGTAAGGAAAAGTTCTGATCGTCGAACAGATGTACCATCAAAATCGCTTAAGTCTACTCATACTTATGTTAATACCGCTTCAGTAACTCCGCAACCTAAATGTTCCTTATGTGATATACCCCACGAACATTTATATAAATGTCCGGGATTTCACAAACTTACTCCTAGCGAACGCTTTAAATTTGTAAAATCAAACGCTTATTGTGTTAACTGTTTAAGTATACGGCATCGATTATTTAATTGCAATTCTAAAATACAATGTCGTAAATGTCAAATGAGACATCACACTATGTTACATTTTGATAATAATTCCGCATCACGAGTGTGCGCAGTCGACTTGTCGCATACGCTTACCGCGCCGTACACTAGTGTGACCGCGCGCGAGTACAATAGCGAGCGGCCCGGAGTCTCCGCTGCCGCGCCGACGGCACCGACGGCGGCTCGGGCGCTCCCGACTGCTACTACACGCACCGACGAAGTTGCGCTGTGCGCTCTCTCACACAATAAAAATCCGCCAGTGCCTAGCACTGTTTTACTCGCTACCGCGCGCGTTATTATTGTGGACGCGTATGGGGTTGAACATCATGTTCGCGCTTTATTAGATAGTGCTTCGCAAAGTAATTTTATTACTAGTGTGTGTTGCGACCGTTTAGGATTAAATTGTCGTAAAGATCAACGGTGCGCTGTTAAAGGTATAGGAGGTGCCGCTAAATTTACTCAGGGTTCCGTGAATATTAAATTCTTTTCTCGCTTTAATAGAAAAATACACTTTGATATGGAGTCATTGGTAGTAGATAAAGTTACCGAACTTTTGCCGACCGTTTTGGTCGATACTTCGTTTTTAATTAATTTGAAAGATTTACCTTTGGCTGACGATAATTACGCCGTTCCTGGAGAAATTGACCTATTAATTGGTGCTTCCATCTTCCCTCACCTGTTGTTGTCGCACAAGGTCCAAGGTCAACCCGCGCGCGTCGCACCACACGCATTAGAAACCGTGTTAGGATACGTGATCGTAGGTTCCGCGCCCGCTTTTAATAATACTTGCGCGTCAGTTTCATATTGCTGTGCAGTTGAGCCGTTAGAATCGGTGGTTCGCAAGTTCTGGGAGTTAGAAGAAGTGGTTGTTCCACCCATTCTAAGCCCTGATGATAAGGAGTGTGAAGAAATTTATTCTCGCACTACCACCCGCGAAGATGATGGTCGTTATACCGTCGCGTTACCCTTTAAGGGGGATGTATTTTGTCTCGGCAATTCTCGACGATTGGCTGAGAAGTGTTTTTTCTGTTTGGAAAGAAAAATGCAGGCTTTGCCTAAATTAAAGCAAGCCTATGACGATGTCATTAATGAATATTTGGAGAAAGATTATATCTCTATCGCACCTCCGGACGCAGAATTTATTTATACCGCTCCGTCTTATATTATACCGCACCATGGGGTTATTAGGGAGGATAAGCTCACCTCAAAGTTACGCGTCGTGCTTAACGGTAGTGCTAAGACTAGTACATCAGTTTCACTTAACGACATTCTTTATAGTGGACCTAATCTACAAGGGAATTTGTTTAGTATTATTCTTAATTTTCGTTTATTTGCCGTAGCCCTTTCGGCAGATATTAGGCAAATGTTTCTTTGCATAAATATACGCGAGTGCGACCGTAGATTTCAACGCATTTTATATCGTTTTTCACCTGAAGAACCTCTGCAGGTTTATCAGTTTAACCGCGTCTGTTTCCGCCTTAAGTCGAGTCCTTATCACGCGCTTCGGACGATAAGGCAACTTGCGTCTGATGAAGGCGATTCATTTCCTCAAGCTCGGGAAACTATTGAAACCGGGTTATATATGGATGATTTTGTTTATTGCGTCGATAGTGAAGATGAGGCAATCTCCACAGCCGCTCAGGTTATTTCCCTTATGAAGGCCGGGCAGTTCGATCTCGTGAAGTGGACGAGCAATTCGCAGGCTGTGTTGGATTCTATTCCGCCTACACATCGTCTTTCATCCGTAAAGGAGTTTGACGATGCTGATTCGCATAAAATTCTCGGTCTGTGCTGGTCACCTAGTACAGATTTATTTAATTTAAAAATTTCTACACCTGACGAGAAATGTACGAAGCGTACCATTCTCTCCTGTGTCGCGCGATTATGGGATTTGATGGGGTTTGTAGCTCCGGTTGTATTATACGCCAAGCTCCTCATTAAGGAACTTTGGTTAATTATTTGTGATTGGGATGTTGTCCCGCCAGAGAGTATTGTAAAGTTGTGGCAGCGCTTTAGAGAGGAACTTCCCATTCTTGAAAAACTTAAGATACCACGCCATGTGGACATTAGGCCGACTAGTGTAGTGAACATTATTGGCTACGCTGACGCCAGCGAGAAGGCTTACGGTGGCGTTGTATATTTCCACGTCCAGAATGATGGTGTTAACACGGTCCATCTCGTTAGCGCAAAGTCTAAGGTTGCGCCCCGCAAGGTTGTTTCACTCGCTCGTCTTGAACTTTGTGCCACATTAGTTCTCGCGAAATTAATGAGTAGCGTTATTGACTCTTGTAATAAACGCCACAAGATTAATAAGATATACGCGTTCTCAGACTCAACAGTCGCTTTATGTTGGATCCACTCGTCGCCACACAGGTGGGATACGTTCGTCGCTAATAGGGTTTCCAAAATTCAATCTTTGATATCCCCGCATAATTTTTATCATGTACCCGGTATAGACAACCCAGCGGATTGTCTATCTAGGGGACTTACTCCCGCCCAAATTATTAATCACCCGCTTTGGTTTCATGGTCCGTCCTGGATATCGCTGTGTCCAACGGAATGGCCCATTTCCGCTTTCGAACCTTCTACGGTTTCAGAACCGCCAGAAGAGAAGAAACACGCTTTAGTCGCTTCGATTTCGCGCCGAGAATCGGTAATTATTGACTTGGCCAATAAATTTTCCTCTTGGTCCAAGCTTTTACGCTGCGTTGTATACGTTTGCCGTTTTTTGAAATTATTACCCTTGCGTGATAATATTTCCGCTTCAGATTTAAATTTCGCAGAAAATTTAGTTCTTAGAGAATTACAAAAAATGATTTTTTTCGATGAGTTCTTTAAACTGCAAACCGGAAAGATTTGTAGTCGCACTTTTCAACGACTTAAGCCATTTTTACAAGATGGTCTTATCCGCGTAGGTGGTCGTTTAAGCCACTCTAATTTAAATTTCGATCAAATGCATCCCATTGTTTTACCGCGCAAGCATCATATTTTGAATTTATTGGTTGATTATCACCATAAGGCGAATTGTCACGCTGGTCCCGATCTACTTATGTCTCTCTTGCGTCAGAAGTACTGGATACTCTCTGCACGCAGCCTTATTAGAAATAGAGTATACAATTGTCTTCCTTGTTTTCGCCTTCGTCCGAAACAAATATTTCCGGAGATGGCGGAACATAGGTCTTGTCGAGTATTAGAATCCGCTAAGCCGTTTGTACATACGGGTACTGACTACGCAGGTCCGTTCAAGGTCACTCTCACTCGTGGTCGTGGTGTTCGTAGCACCAAGGCATACGTTTGTCTTTTCGTATGTTTAACAACTCGCGCTGTACATATTGAACTGGCCGGCGATTTGAGTACCACAAGTTTTCTAGCCGCGTTCAAACGTTTTCTTTCGCGTCGCGGTCCCATCAGTAGGATATATTCCGACAATGGGACAAATTTTATCGGTGCCAAGCGTATAATTACGGAGCATCAGAATTTTCTAAGGTCGATACACTTTAAAACCGAATTTGGTCACACATTAAGTGAGAATCGTATTGATTGGTCTCTAAACGTACCGGCTGCTAGTCATTTCGGAGGCAATTGGGAGGCTAACATCAAAAGTCTCAAATCTCATTTATTCCGCGTAATCGGGGAGCAGATTCTTTCCTTTGAAGAGTTGAGTACCGTACTCACTCAGGTAGAAGCAGTAATGAATACTAGACCTTTGTACCGCACTTTGTCTAGTGATCCTTCGGAACCGCTGGCTCTAACTCCAGCTCACTTCTTAAATTTCACCCCGCTTAAATGTTTACCGACCAAAGAAGTAACTGATAATAGACTTAACTTACTCTCTCGCCATGATTTGCTTGATAAATTGTTGCAATCCTTTTGGAAGCGATGGAGAGCAGAGTATCTGCACACGTTGCAAGCACGCGTTAAATGGAACACGCCTTCCAACCCTATTCAGATAGGAACCGTCGTTATTCTAAAGGTTGATAACGCACCGCCTCTTCACTGGCCCCTTGGGCTCGTGGAAGAAGTTTTCCCGGCAACAGATGGCGTGACTCGCGTCGTCCGCGTTAAGACCGCGACGGGGTCGTATTTACGTCCTGTTGTACTTGTATGCCCTTTACCCAATCAATAAGTAGAAATCCGCGTTTACTTAGTATTAAGTTTAATTTAGTTCTTTATTGAAGCCGTCCCTTCAAGCCCGGGGGGAATGGTTGCGCCATAATTCTTTTGAATATATTTAATTTACTTCCGCATTTCCGGCCGCTATAGGTCATAATAGTTACTGTATTAGGTGACACGACACGTGCACTTCCTTTCCGCATCCCTTTCCCGCACATACCTTTCCAGCAAGCGAGAGCGAGAGCGACAACGCTCCGCTCGGAAATGGTTCCGCATGCGTCCGCGCCCCAGCCGGGCGCTATTTGCATAGAAAAAAAAACACTTGTTCGCGTGCCGCTGAAGTAATGGTCAAGATAACGTCGCTCTGATATAATTCTTAAAATTCATCGGTTTCGGTGCTTGTTGTACAATCAGACATAAGTGAATGTGCATTTCATAGCTCTAGATAGTGTGTGTTGTCGCCGCAAAACAACTCCAGTGTCGAAGACGTCGCCAGCAGTCGACTGCCGAACCGCCGCCGCAGACGCCATAAGGTACTGTGCCTCCATCCTGTTTGAGCTGCCTTCACATTCATTTCTTTCCCACAGGCAGCTCTAGTCCTATCATCAGTGCGTATCGTGTCAAGTCAAATAGTTAAAATATACAGTCCACTAAATACATTAACCATCCGCGCCACCAGTCTCTATAAATTCCCTACAAAGTATTTCCCGACCTGAGAATCAAAGCCAACTTGCAATTTACAACACAAATAAACCACCACTAGATCCATGACGCGTTTACTTACAACTACCAAGCTTGATTGATTCGAACAAGTCACACAATGTGTACAAGCAATGAATCATGAGACCACAAACGGGTGACAAGTGAGCGGCACCGAACCGATTGAATTGAATCGTTATTTCATTTAACAATTGAACCACCGGCGCCGACGCTGCCATAATAATAAATTCACTTGCTTTATTTATGAAGTTAACTGGGGTGTGTCAATATAGTAAGTATTTAATACGACGAAAAAAACGAGAGGTTTTAAACCGATGCATATATTTTACGTATCTAGGCATAACTTTAAATGGTATTATTATAACTTGACATTATCGCATAGTTATAAATGTAATGCTAATGTCTGTAAATGTAACAAACCAATAAATAAATAACTGCATCAAGATACTTTCTTTCTTTCTTTCTATACTTGTAATCGTTCAACTGATGGTAGGAGCATAAACAGTAGCGACACTCCACAAAATTCTGAGTTACAAGGCACGGCTCCGAACTGCGCTCCTCATCCTGAGACATCAGTCATAACTGACTACAGTTTTAAATCTGAATACAACTATGCTTGGATACTGTGTAGCTACTGACGACTAAAGAAGGCAGATCACTGCTGGATTTATCGATACGACTTGTAGACCGCGGCCTAGGGGCCTCGACGAGGTTGGGACGCGGGATATTTTAAAGTAGGGTTGGCACAAATATGTCTAACTTCCTGAAAATTAAATACTGGATATTTTGTGTACGTTTTAGGTACCTGCATTTGGTAACTGTTTTTTTAATGTCCTCCAAAAAAGGCTAGAAAGCGGGACGGTTGGTTACCTTAGGCAAAAGCTGAGCTCAATACTTTTGGATAGTATTAACTTGGCATTAAGGCAAATAAGTGGTACGTAACTAAACTCTCAGATTAAGGATTAACAAGGTAAAGTGGCAGTGGGCAGGGCACATAGCTCATAGAACTGAGAACAGACGGGGTAGAAAAGTTCTTGAGTGAAGACCACGCAACGGCAAGCGCAGCGTTGGGCGTCCTCCTACAAGGTGGACAGACGATATCATAAAGGTCGCAGGAACCCGCTGGATGCAGGCCGCGTCTAACAGATTGGTCTGGAAATCTTAGGGGGAGGCCTATGTTCACCAGTGGACTTCCAAAGACTGAAGAAGAAGAACTAAACTCTCGCATACGAGAAATCAACTTTGTTTACTAGTTTATTATCTCTTAAAGTCCCTCACCCATGACACTCCTCTACGATAAACACAAACTCAATATTGGGAATCCCATTATCAGGGTTCCCCTACTACTGATTTATGATTCATCACGCTCGCGCATTCGAGTGGTAGACAGGGTGTGGCGTATAGTCTCGCTTGTATCCTGTTCTAAGTAACGATGAAAGCGACGAGAAAGTTATTATAACATGTCTGTATGACACTAATGGATTAATATGTTCGTAAATCGCTTTATGTAACATAAGGCTATTACTAGTGGGTCTCTCGTATGCGAGGGGCCGTCTGGGTAGGTACCACCGCAATATCTATTTCTACCAAGCAGCAGTATGCATGCACTGTTGTGTTCCGGTTTGAAGGACATTGTAGCCAGTGTAATTACTGGGCTTTATGAGGCATCTTAAAAAATAAAATAATGACCGAGTAATTTCTATGTTTGACTGCCTCGGTGGCGTATTTGTATTACGGTACGACTGCAATACTGAGGTCTCGGGTTCGATCCCTGGGTCGAATAAAAAGGTAATGGATTTTCTAATCAGTATCAGCTTGGAGTGTGGAACTTGTGCCCGATATGGCGATAGGCTCGCCCCCTATCACATCATGGGACGGAATACGCTCGGCGAAAGTGGGTGGACTAGTTGCCCCTCTGCCTACTCCTTCGGAGATAAAAGGCGTGAGTATGCGTAATTTCATGTTAACTTTTTTAATTAAAATGCATACTGCATATGCAAAGTCCATTATTTTAACAACATTGCATTACAAAACCGTGAAATAACACCTTAAGAAGTCAGTTTAAATAAAGTAATATTTTTTTCTTTATAAGGATACGTTCGAACAATATATTTAATATTTTATTGTGCCTGTGTACGTGATGTAGATATAAAGCTTGCGTTACACACGAGATATGACGTAAACATAACTGCAAACATACAAATAAGTACATATAGGTGATAAGGTGAATGTCTTAGTGAAAGAGATAAGAAACATATCTTTGGCTTTTGTCAAAGACATTTACACAATTATTTATCATTCTTAATTTTTTCATATGACAACAATGCCGTTTTTTCTCATACAGTTCTCCTAGGATCAGTGGAAATCCTTGGAGATCAGTGGTTTGAGTACTTACACGATAGCACATTCAATAAAATACTAAATAATTACCGCGTCTATAATAGTTCCAATAAGATATTAAGTAAATCGCCAATCGATATCTATACTAATATTGTAAAGCAGAAGAAGTTGTTTGTTTTATTGTTTATACGTTTGGTTGAACGCGCTAATCTCAGGAACTACTGAACCGATATTGAAAATTCTTTCACTAATAGAAAGCTACATTACTCCTGAGTGCTATAGGACACTTTTTGTTCCGGGAAAATATTTTTATCTCGAAAAAAAAAATCACGCGGGCGGAGGCGCGAACAATACTAGCCTGTCATATGATGATCAATATAGTCCACGTGTCTATATACGGACACTTCTTGCCGTAAATACCGCCCTCAGACTCAAATGCAAAGCTATATCAATTAGCAAATAGTTCACAATGTACCTAAGTTGCATAAAGTTCCGAGCAGGTCCGAGATACGGGCCGTATGAATAAACATATCGGTTATTATAAACGTCTCTGTATATGGAGCGACAGTCGGCCTGATGCAACATATAGCGGGTTCGATTACGGATGACATACAAGCTTCTTACATGTAAATTTACATACATAGCACCATGTGGATGGTACGGATGGAAAGGCGCGCCTGAGGACATATATAGATCAATAATCTTCTTTGGAGAAGGCAGGTGAGGAGTACCCTGAACCAGCGAAAATGAGCAGGACTGGGAATGTAGAAGAGGTGAAATAGTTATCAAGATAACATGTGGCACTCAATAGTCTCTACCAACCCATAAGTGACAAGGGTTTTTTTTATAATGAGTTCAACCAAGTGACTTCACCACACCAGATTTTATGTAATATAAATACTCTTAATAAAGTTCTTAGTCTGATAGACAATGCTTATACCGATCCAAAAGCATGGAAGACAAAATAGCAAACTTCTGCACCCGAATTCCTCATGTAACAATGTTGAGGAATAAGACAGGATTTCGGGAAATTCATCCAAAAAGTGATTATACAGGTGCCCACGACTAGTCTAACTTTGCGAAGAAGTTTCAAGATTTGGATTTTGTTTCAAGTAAACGCAGAAAACTAACAAAATTCGATTTAATTTGACACGGATAGATCATTTCTTGGGTAACTATAAAGCCACATTTTATCCCGGAAAAGTACACAGTGGGGACTATTATAATAATTATAATATTATTATAATCCCAGATAACTATTCCACGCAAGCGGAACTACGATCATTAAGTACTATAATGATTTATATTCAATAATGCAAATCGTATATAAACATCCAGGCGCCTCATATCCTGCAGAAGAAGTGTGTCAGCACGATATGATAGCTGCCAAGTTAATAACACTTTGCATATAAAACGACATATCATTGTTGTCAGATGAATAATACACGCTGTGGGCTCATGATCCTGATCTCGTACCAGGATAGCAGAAAATTCGAGAAGTTCTGTGTTATAATAGATGGGGCGAGCTAGTACGTCAGCAGATGAAGTGAACACCGCCGACCATGCAATGCAAACCAGCCCTGTATTATATATTGCCCACTGCTGAGCACGGGCTTCGTCTACTACTGAGAGGGATTAGGCCTTAGTCCACCATACTGGCCTAGTGCGAGTTGGCAGACTTCACATACCCTCGAAATTCTTATGGAGATTTCTCAGGAATGTAGGTTTCCTCACGATGTTTCATTCACCGTTAAAGCGAACGATAATTGATTAACAATACACACGTAACTTCGAAAAGTCGGAGGTGTGTGCCTTAGGTTTTGAACCTGCGGACATTGGCTTAGCAGACCGTTCCATTCCCATCTAGGCTATCGTCCACCGCCGCCCATAAATATGCTCAATCCCAAAGGAATGATTGTTGCATTGCCGGTCTTCGAGATAGAAAAAGGTTTTATCCTTGAAGGTCCCTATATCGTATTAGAATGGACATACAGCAATAAGAGTACACTGGCCCTGACGTTGATTACAGTCATCTACATCCTGCCCTTATCCGCCTCAGATGTAGGGTTGGCTCAAAAATGAATGTACAGAAAATGAATGTAATTCGGTATTTTCGTATTTGTAATTCGTGAATGAGATGAAGACTGCTAAATAATGCTTTCGAGTGAGTGTTCTGGTGCCCCTTTTAACAGGCCTTTATAAGATATCTTGCCGATTTTAGAACTCCTGCTCTGATGTATACGATATTCTTAGTATTTAAAATATAGTAAATTTTTACATTACAAAGCGAAAGTGAAATGTGATTATTGTACGCTGAGCGAACACCGAGTTGCATCACCAGTGAGTCACTAGTGTGATCACGTGGTGACTCTCCTGTAGGGTTGGCACCATTTAGTAAAAGATAAAAGTAATATTAATGTCAGCGGGAGAATTATAAAACAGAAAACGAACAGCACTCTATTTTTTAATGTTTCTAGCGGCTTCACTTCCGTTAATGCCTGTCATTTGCCCCTTTACCTTATACAGCCATAGCAATAATTTAGCTTCTTAAATAGTACTAGAGGCCTCCCACCTAGAGATGTACCACTTTATTGAAAAGCAAACATAACTATAGAGATTACCACTTACGTACCACTTTACTGAAAAGCAAACATAACTATGAACGGAATTGATAAATAATTATATTGTTCTTAAACCTGATTGACAACCCTGCTCTCGAGCTGTTCTAAAGATCGTGTCACGACCCCTAGGTCTACTTAGAATGTCAGTTTCTTAATCCCAATACAAAGAAATTGAGTTTACAATTTAATCTCTATGATAATATTGAACGAGAATTATACTAACCGTGAGCTGTAAAAACTGTTGCTAAAGTCTGAAAGTGGACTACATTATTGATATTTCTGTTTGGCGCTAAACCAGATATAATTCTCATACATTTTGTTGTATTGCCGAGGATATAAATATATTTTACATTTCACAACATGTGATAAAATTTAATTAAGGGAATTAAAAAAATCTCGATCTCCTATTATCAAAAAAAAAAAAAAAAAATTGTACGAAAAGGAGAAAATGCACTCGATATAAATAATGCACTTTCATTCCATCGCTGGCCGAAAAATTCGTAACACTTTCGTTTTTTAAAAACTTCACGCTGTTTCGACGCGCGTCTTAAGTGCGAGAGGGATAGACGACTAGAATCATAATTGCACAACGAATGTGACAGAGACGGATAATCAAAGATCGGTTTATGCAAGTTTTGACATTTTAGGTTCGGTTGGTCTTTGTACGAGTTGTTGCTGACTTTTAAAGGCTCGTCCTGATGTAATACGTCTAAACGTTGCAATGTTCTGGATATTTTTACTTGTATATTGCCTCGGCTTTGGACGTGTGCTTATAATTCTTACTAAAGAAAATTCAAAATGATACCGTTGAAACGCTCTGTGCGGAATTGTAATATAAAAAATATTTAGATTTAAGGACAAAGCTAAATAGAATCCTGTAGATTTTGCCGGTTCACGACAACGATTATTAAGTACTAATCGATTGCGTTAGTATGTCTCCTAACTTTAATTATTAATGACTTCCTTTAGTGTATTATGCATCCGCAATTAAACGCCACTAACCATTCATATGGTATACCCAATATTATCCTTGATTATTTGTAATTAAAAATGTTAACACGCGCCCAAAGATGTCTTATAAAAACATACAATCAGTCTTATTGATTAAATGAATGGCATAACATCCAAGCTGACATAATGCTAAACAGGAATTGATAAAAAAATATGTATGGTATAGCCTTCATAACAAATGCCATATAAAACATGTTTTTTGTTAGGTATTTAAATAACATGAACGTTTATTATTCGGTTTGTTTAGTTGATTACGTATGATTGACATATTATTCGCTAGCTTTTGCACGTGTCTCCGTATACAGTTTGTTTTTAGAGATAAATTATTTTCGGCAATAACATTATGCCATATGCATTTTCGGAGTTCTCTATGAATCCAAAAATAAAAAATGAATCGAAAGAAAATGTTAACACAAGAACAGACATACAGAAGAGTATAGATTAAGAAGTCGCAAACGCTACCTCCCACAAAACTACCAACAACATAATTTAAATAGAATCAATATAGAAGTAAATATTAATAAGCTGGTGATTGCTTGATCAAAACCTTTTTTAATGACTTTACCCTTAAGCCAAAACACGCGTCAACCACAACGGCCACAAATGTATTAATCATTGCTAAGGCCACACCGAGGTCGGAATGTTACAAAAAATATCATAACACATTAAATGGAGGTAAATCCACGAATCTCATAACAAATGGACGAGAATGCGTCATTTATTTTTCGCATGTCGTAAACGCCGTCATCGATTCATTAACACCTAAAAGTAACCGGTTGGGGTTAGCCTTACTTGTGCCTATATTGTTTTTGAGCTCGCGTATAGATTATAATCTGTGTCACCTAAGGGGTAGGCAGATATGTAACGAATTCGGTTTAAGTTCGTGAATATTTCCGTCGGGTAATTTATGGGATATCGTAATCCAGTCTGTACTTATATTATAAATGCGAAAATAACTCTGTCTATCAGTCTGTATGTCTGTTCTTTTTACTGCTAAACCACCTAATTGATTTTGAATCAGAATCAGAATATTTTATTTGCATTGAATGTAGGTACAGACATAGGATGGTAATATAACTCATAAGTTCCGATACATTCTGCCAGATGGCGTGCAAAAAATAAAAATTAAGCTTAGTAAGACTTTACAAAAATCAGTACTATTTATTATAATCTAAATTAAATAACTTATTACATAAATAAACTTTCGCAGATTATTAACTTTTTTTTTTATATAATCCCATTTCAATATTATAATATTTGTATAAGTACAACTAAGTTACAATTAACATTAAATAAAATTATCACTCAAAAAATCTTATAATCTCTTTGATGAAATTTTGTATGGAAATAGTCTGAGACCCTAGAAAGGAAATAGACTACTATTATATCGGGAAAATATACAGCGGGACTTATTCCTGAAAAAATTTATCACGCGGGTGGAGCCGCGGGCAAGCCATCTCTGATAAATACACCCTTACTTTCTAAACACATGAAAGAAATATATTAAAAAATTGCGTTATTATCATAACTACACACTAAAACAAAATTTAACTTTTGTCAATATGGACTGTCTACATACTCCATTACTAGCCCAAAAAAGGACGAAGCTTTCAAACCTGCCAATATAAAACCCTCACGTCCATACAACTTTATTATGTAACGCGGAACGTTCAGAATGCACAAATAGTGTGTCAGTGCGTGTTCACGTCTGTTAGCTACAGTCTACAGACGACCTCGCACGACAAGCGTATTCTATTAACAAGCCTTATTGCAAATATGTATGTACAAAGGTCACCCCCTCCTCCTGCAATGTATCGTACATCGACTTGGAATAACCATAGATCATACATTTTTTTTGTTATTGGCCCTACCTGCCAGTAGCCTGACGCGAGTCGGCTTTTCTGGCTACACCGGTCTTTAGGGTGAACACTGAAGGCTCTCGCAACCCTTTCAATTAAGTGACCATGCTGAGGGCAACCCACTAACGGGTTACGAACCTCGACTCAGGACGGTCACCGAGGGGAGAATGAGACATTCAAGGATTAGTGGGGGGGAAGGTTTTGACCTAATGCTATTCATTCGTATTGTTTTCATCGACACGCGGGCCGGAACTGTTAGGAGGGGGCGACGGGGAACGCGGCAAGGTCCTCGACGGCGAGGACAAAGATCATACTGAATTAAGGTATTTCATCTCGAAATTCAAAGAATCGTTTCCCAGGACCTAATGATAATGTTCCTATAGACGAATCGTGCCAGAATTCACTTCCACAGCGCATTCTGTCATTTAATCCGCCAAGTATGCGTACGGCATGCTTGATCACAGCTGTGTTCAAATAACAATGTTTGACTGATCTTAATTTCATGTTTGGAAATCACGTGAAAACATGTTGAGAAACTGAACTATGAGCAAATACCTCGCTTATGGTTATTGACTTTTGTTTATGCTTATCTGTTCTCAACGTTTGAAGATAAAAAATATTAATTGAAATCGCGAAATTAAATTGTGTCAATAAACAACATTCCTTTATCTGTATATTTTTTACATAAAAAATATTAATAACAATAAAAAAATGCTCGCATTTAAAAAATTACATAATTTATTTTTTCTGTTTTAAATCCTCTTATAATATTATCTGAGTCTCTAGAAACATTTTCGTGAACATAACGCGAAATATCGCGTTTCAATGTAAATACTCACCTTATACGTATTTACATAGATGAGTTAACACCTGACACATGAATGACGGTGAGGTAATTATTTTTCCAATACTTTAGAACATGATTAGTACCTATATAATGTGTGGGAAATACATTAGCAAACGCAAGAATGTGTAAAAATCAAAATAATTTAAGTGGAATTGTGATTTTAATGTGTTTTTAATTTTATCCTTCATCTAAATATTTATCACTTGTAATTTTGCGTATTAGTGTATAAAGTTTTAAATTGCCTAATCGGGGACGTAATGGGTAAGCGGTAATATACACATCCATAAAAACTCACGACTTCCTCTCTGAATGGATAGACAGAGAAACAGCGAGTGCACAAAATTAATTTATTTTCCACTCCTGTTGCACGGTATCCAGTCTGAATAGTTCTAGTCGAATCTTACTTCTATTATAAACGCGAAAGTTCGGATGGATGTTTGTTACTCATTCACGCTAAAACGACTGAATCGATCTGGATGAAATTTGGCACGGACATACATTATAGCCTGGAATAGCACATAGGCTACTTTTTATTCCGGAAAAACTTTTTGTCAGGCAGAGCCGTGGGCAATAGCCAGTACAACAGGCGAACAAGACACACTGTAAACTATGTTCTCAAAGAAACAATCAAATGAGTTCTATCTACATACATTAGCAATATTATTAACTGGCGTATTTTTTATATTGCTTGCCTATTTTCTATGAAATTCCAGTCATAACACCATGTCTAACATTTCTTGCAAAGTATCAAACAGTGTCCATGGGGCATGGCGCCAACAACGTTCAAGATTCTAGACGCGCTCTAGACACCCTACGGAATTCTAATACGGAGGCTGTATTTGCTTTCATTGGCCGTTGAGGTCTTTGTAAAGTTTGGGGTCATTTTGGCTTTATACTTTTGGGTTTAAAATAGCCAATTTTTGCAGCTTTTGTTACTAGTTACATACGTATTTGAATGAGAATTATTCAATTATATGTATTTGGTAAAAAAAACTTCGACAAAATTAAAACAACCCTCCGCCAAAAATAATCAAATCTTCCTCGAACACCCATCTCATCCAAATACATTAAAAAAATAATTTAATAACCGAAAGTCTAGATTAGTGCTCAAGCTAGAGATCTGGTATCACGCCCGTCACGGAGTCGTGATCGCGTCGAGTTGCGCCATGGCATCTATAATTGGATTACAACGAAATTATGTCCACTTATACGGGCCAAGGTCTTTAGAATCCGGAATACAGAACAATTTATACACAATAGATTTTATTTTAGATAGCAGATTGTATGAAAATGAAGTTTGCGTTTTATTTTCGCACATATTTATAGAAAGTGAATATTTTATTTAAATTCTGTTGACAAGACCAAATACAATGTCTTCATCGGTATTATAATGAGATCACCGCAAAAAAACATTCTTTCAACGATTATCTCATTAGAAATAATTAAAATACTTACTAATACTTCCAACACATTTAGTTCCATTTAAAATAATATCGTCTACTTCCACTATTGCAACAGTTAATCGTCCACTATTTTAAATTACGAACGCGTTTTTAATCTTTTAAAGAAAAATATTTAAATTACGAACGCATTCATAATCCTGTACTTATTTCTTTTTTTTTTTTTTTTTTTTTTTATTGCTTTGAATGACGAGACGAGCATGCCGTTCGCCTGATGGTAAGCGATACGACCACCCATAAACAGTAGCAACACCATCCAGCACCTTGACTGACAAAATACTGAGTGGCATTCCACTGCGCTCGTCATCCTGAGACATAAGATGTTAAGTCTCATTATGTCCAGTAGTTATACTGGCTACAATATCCTTCAAACCGAAACACAACAGTGCATGCACACTGTTGCTTGGCGGTAGAAATAGACATTGCGGTGGTACCCACCCAGACGGCCTCTTACATAATGAGAGACCTACCACCAGTAAACTTAAAAAAAACTTAAAAACACTTAAAAAAAATATACCGTTAAAGGAACCCAAACCAAACAGCCACTAACCTGGAAGTGCAGAATGATGGTCCATATCAGGCCGAGTGTCAGCTTCGGGTTCCCGTCGACGATGTCCTCGGCGCGTATGTTCACCAGCTTGATCTTCTTGTAACGGAGGAAGTCGAGGGCCATCTGAACGTTCTGCAGCATGTGGAAACGCATACGACCCCTTTCGCGCGGCTGGAACGAACGATGGATACATTTTTAGAGTATTTTTAAAGCCACTAAGGCTATGGAAAAAAAATATCACTATTTATTGACGAATTATTTACCTAATATTACCATTTTAATTGTATCGAGACTATGATATGACTATGATTTAAATCAGTTTCGGGCACCTACTATGTTTTTGTGTCTGCACCTCTCCAGGTTGGCTGGTAGAGAATGCCTTCGGCATTAGATCCGCCTTTACATGTTTTGTATGAAATGCAATTAATAAATAAGGAAGTAAAGTCGAGTTCTTAAAAGTAATTAACTAGTTCAATCAATGTCCTTTTCTTCACCAAAATTAAGGACAGTTAGAAAATATGAATGGATAAGGTCTCTGAATAACTTTGCTGTAGAGTATATGACTAATCGCATCTTCATATCAAAATTCACAAAAATACATCTAGGTTTAATCATTCTTTACTTTCCAGGCTATCTCCTCAGTAATCTGAGAATCGAATCTACATAGTTTAATAATCAACCCGATCAAATCCACTTAACCCGCTAAAAGATTGCCAAACGTTAACCCGTCGTTAGACTATCGGTTAACGGCCGGTACTGACCCGGATAAACCGGTATTGGCGAGGCATGTCCCCTACACACCCTGCTCTGATTACGATACGCCTTGATGATGGATAGCCCCTTGCATGCTAAAGGTTCCGCGAGCTTTGGAAAGCATTTCATGTATACTGCCATCCATAAATAGGTAATAACGGTTGATTTTTTTTTAACTATGACAGACATATTTTCTATAGGGAATCTCTAAATGGCAGTTTTGTAATACGTTTTGCACACAGGTAGACCAAATCCTGATAACAAAGGTATAGTGTCGTGCACCTACTATATTTTTGTCTCTGGACCACCTCAGGTTGACTGGCAGAGAATGCCTTCGGCTTTAAATAGTTCGAATAAATAAATAAATTTTCATTCATTTTCAAAAAAAAAGTATTTTATTGTAAAAAAATCATGGGGTGTGTTTAAGATATTATCAAAATGATAATCTTTCTACTCATATTATCTGACAATAAAATAGTTATGACTATTGACACCATGCACCCCACGCTTTTTTTGACAATAAAATACATTTGTTTCTTATTTTCACTATTCTTAATTAAAATTAATTTTCTACATTTAGTTGGATTTTCTATAAAGTGTGTTTTTTAAACTATTATTTATTTTTCATTTTTTTAGTTCTGTTCTACTATTGTCCAACAGATGTCACTAAAAATAAATGAAAGCGCCATCTTGTGACATGTAGGGTTTTCTACATATAAGAGTAGACAGTTTAGTTATAATTCTACTATGGTCCAACAGAGGTCACTAAAAATAAATAAACTATTATTTATTCATTTTTTTGTTGGATTATCTATAAAATCGTGTTTTTAGTTTAAAATATTGAATTGTTATCGGTCCTTGATAAGTATGCCAAATTTCGATTTAATCCGACGTTTTGAAGGGGGTCAAAATCATGTTCAAAGTTTCCGTTACATACATACACATATATACATACGTATGAAGCTAATAAAAGCGTGTTAAAAGAGGCACACACTTTTATTTCTATAGATTTCAAAATTATGCCCTAATACTCAAACAAAATCTACATCATTTTGAAATGAAATTAAAACATTTAATCGAACGGGTTTTATTACATCAATGATTCGAACCCATAAAATATTATACATTATTTAGATTCTATCAATATTAACTCTACACTAGTGGTTCAGAAAGCAGTACTCATCTAAGAGCAAGGGCAAGAAACTCTAGTGTTGCGCTTTTCAAAATATAATGTTCAAAGTATGAAGTATAGTACATTTTACAGAACAACTACAAAAAACAATTAGTTGTTTATTTGGTTTATAAATCTTATTTCTTACTAATATTATAATCGCCAAAGTTTGTGCAAATGTTTGGATGTTTGTTAGAAGTAAACGCAGAAACAACTAAACGGATTTGGATAAAATTTGGCACACGGGTAGATCATGTCCTGGATTAAAACATACTTTTATTCCGGTAGATTGCTGTCATGGGAATTAATGGATATTTTTAATCCGATTCCTTAAGTAGAAGGCGCTGGCGACGCACGACGTGCGTTTACGGACCTATGTAGCGGAAAAGGCTTTTCACGCGGGCCAAGCCGCGAGCAATACCTAGCTAATAAAAAAGTGTGTGTGTACTTAAGTACACGCGTTAGAAGTTATACTTCTTTGGCGTAACAAGATAAAAATCTTTTTAAATAACGCGCCAAAAGAAGTATAACTTAAATATCTTTCGCCTTATTCTACGTTCAAAATACAAAACTAAAAAGTTGACTATAGCTAACTTCAGGGTGTCTGTTTTTCGTGACGGTGTGCGCGCGCATCGTAAACATTTACTCTCATCATTTTTCCCTAACGCGCCAAAAAAAGTATAACTTCAATAGTTAACAGTTTACTTTAAAGAAACACGCGCGCTAACATATTTATTTACACTAAATACACCATTAAATGAATTAACATTAGTATGTGTCTCAGCACAAACATCGTTAATCTAAATAATGTCGTATGGGCGGGCGGTATGCATAACCGACGGGTGACTTGATTCATTTACTATTAAATAATAATAACAATTAAACGTCTTGATGTCTTAGTGGCCTCGTGAGTATGCTGTTGATTGCAAGTTCCGTGATTCGATATGAAATAAATAATTTAATGAAATAAATAATTATTTATTTCATATCGAATGATATGAAATAAATAATTATTTATTTATGACTTTATTCTGTTATGGTGTTGAATTAAAATGGTTTTGATAGATATGGTAGTATTGCATGTATATTCGACGGGGGGTAGGTAGTGGGTAAGTCAATTCGCGTGAACTCACACTGACGTACATAACGAGTTGTTAAGCGAATGGCAATGTAGGTGGGACGTATCTTCGAAAGGGCGTCAATTATATAAATACTTTCCGTGCGTTCGCGATCGCCTAACTAAAACTTGGTAAGAAGTAGATCATTGTGTATCGCAACTCCTTACCAGCCATGGTAATGTTAGGGGTAAACTGTTCTCATTTAGGCTGGTTGATTCTCCTATGTGTCCATGCTCTACACCTGGTTGCGAATATGAACAGTCGGCTCATCATGTACTTTGGGTGTGTAGTCTTTGGCATTATGAGCGCAACATAATGTTAGATAGTAGGCAAATAACATCTGGGGCTGTATACTACATGGACCTTGTAAAGACTAGACGGAATTTCCGTGCTTTCCAGCGTTTTTGCCATGCCTATTATAGGAATCAAAATTGACAGCTCAAATGATAGAACCCTTTAATTTAATTTTTATCCGTAGTGCTTTACAACTGGCTTTTCTAGTTATAAACGTCCCAATAGTTGAGGTTAAAATGCCTCCTTAGTTCATTATTTTATCTCCCGCTTTGCTATGGAGGGAAGTGGACAATTAATATTTCCAAGTCCTCCCTATCTTTCTATTTGATTAATTTCGTTGCGGGAAAAAGACAGACTAGTGTTCCCTGAGACTCGCCGAGCTTCACCGCTTGGTGTCATAAAATGCGTGCCATTACTGATCCTGGCTTACAGGAGTTGTAGTGGCGGGTGTGAGGGCGGGTAGTAAGGTAGTCGGTAACTCTAAAGTACACTTTATATCCCTGAATATTATGAGCATAATTTCTAAAACAATATTAGAACATAATTAAATTGGCTAACTATATAACTAAACGAATTAATATACGACAATGTTTAATTTAAGTTTACATTGACTACAAAATTGGTACGCATACTCACGCTTTTTATCCCAGAAGGGGTAGGCAGAGGCGCAACTAGTGCACCCACTTTACGCCGTGCGTATTCCATCCCATGATGTGATAGATGGCGAGCCTATCGCCATATCGGGCACAAATTCCAGACTTCGAGCTGATACTGATTAGAAAAATCCAATATCACTTTGCCCGACCCGGGGATCGAACCCGAGACCTCAGCATTGCAGTCGTACTGTAATACAACTACGCCACCGAGGCAGTAGCCACGCCAAAATTGGTAACCCGTAATTTAGCAATATATGATGTTAAATTAGTATTTAGTGTTTAGTTGTTTTTAAAGGCGGTTTATTTTATGTGTTTAACTGACATTGAAGCAATGAGAACGAAAATGCCGTCGAAAACGTACTTTACTAAAAACAAGCATGTGTTTCTCATACATCACAAATAAATGGAAAAATTATAAAAACCAAAGTAAGAAATTTTCCAAAGTCCGCTTGATAAGAAGTTGACATAACTCACACACTAATACATCTGTTTACATACAAATTATTTACTTAATTGGTCTATTTACATTTGACTAAAGTTGAACGGTTAAACCGGATTTTGTATTTCGTGTAAAACTAAACTTTACTACGCAAGGAATAAGATGAATTTTACATTTAAAACTAAGTTAACACGTGTCGTAATCCTTTTAAAAATTGCTTTGCCGTGTATTAGTCAATGACTAGAAATAAATCACTTAATGGGAAAAACATACCAATATAAAACGAGGTTCATTACATTATCGAGGCAATACAAATGGACTTAATAAATACTCCGAAAAAGTACGAAACACCGACCAAAAAGTATGAAAACTCCATAATTTATTCGGATTTATTCGGGTTACACAAAAATAATCCATACTGCACTTTATTTTAACGTTCTCTGAATATGGTGAATTCTAATTAGTATAATAATTCCACATCGCCCCCTATCACATCATGGGACGGAATAACGGCGAAAAGTGGGTGCACTAGTTGCGCCTCTGCCTACCCCTTCGGGGATAAAAGGCGTGAGTGTTTGTGTGTGTGTATAATAATTCCAACTTTTAACACCCCAAGAAATGCAAATCACTCATAGCATCAGCCTTTGATATGACATTTAGCATGGTATATCATAGAAATTAACTCCGACATATATCATATCATACCATCTTCCACATAATGATTAATTTAACCAACCTCATCTAATATCTGATTATAATCAATTACTAATTGTCTAGCAGGTGTCAGTATTGGCATTAGAAAACCTAAACGATCGTTGCAAGTCGCAATTATAATGCAATACTCACGAGATGTTCGCCAGAAAGCACCTCCAGCAGCGAAATGAGGTTGAGTCCATCGCGCAGGTCTTCGAACAGATCGTTTACGTGACGATTCACCTGCACATACAAAAAACAACGTTAGTATCGAGACATAAGATATTATTTAGGCTGTAAATCATTAGGAACCTTTCATTTTTGGTGCAGAGTTTCTTCCTTGCCAGATTCTTGCCTTAGGAAAACTCATGAAAAATGCTGATCTTGTTTATAATGCCCTTCTATGAATATTTCATGCTTTGCTTCTTTACTGGCTTAAATTTTTAGTACCTAATAAAGAAAACACAAAATACAATCTGAAACGCATGCAAAAAAACTCACAACACTAAATCATAAAATGAATATAACTATAAACTAACAAGGCTAAACTAAAATGCAACTAAAACGAATCAGTCGAAACCAAAACAACAATGTGTGCAAAACTAAAGACTCCAGTGAAGTTAACGAAGATAAAGTGACTAAAGTAAAGGATTAATTGAGGTCTTTAATAAATATGTGTGGATTAACTGAAGATTCTAGCTGTCCATGTTTATATTGCCTTCTAGATCATAGGAGCTGATGGCCCGCCTGGCGGTAAGATGACAGCCGAAGTCCAGAATATGCTTTTAAACTATGCCAGAATAAAATCTGTCAATTGTCACTATGATATTAGCATCACGTAATTCTACAGTCGTTCAGTAAGGTCTTATGACTAATGACGACTAAAAACTTGATGTTAACGAAATCGAAATAAAAACAACAAACAACCATGCGTTAATGTGAGGCACGACATCTAAAAACAACTGCGAAATGTTATGAACTCAAAAATACGTACGAATTAATCAACAAACTAAAGGGCAAACAAAGAATTAAAGCAATTTCACCGATAAGTTTACACTGGAGATTTCACAATCATGTTATCAGTATGTATTGAGATATGATAGTGACAGGACAATTGTTGAATTCTCAAAGTCTAAACTTATGTTTTTATACCCCTCTCATTGGATAGATCAAAATCTCGTGGAATATAGAGCAGTTCATACTACAAATTAGGGAATCCATCCTAGAGTTAGAGTTTTGAATTGGGGGTATTATTTTGATGATTATTTTTCATGCCGGACTAATTTGGAGGATGCAAGATATTGAATTTATTAAGAACTTTTAAATAATGACCACCAGAAGTAAAAAAAATCCCATAATGGCGTTGTTGAATTTTAGAGTATACATTCTGTAACACAGTTCTAGCGACCGTCGAGGCAGCGTCTCTGTTTGATCAACTTTGTAGATTCGACTTGCTTTACCACCGGGTGAAATAAAAAAAATAAACAACAGTAAAAATTGCTCTATAACTTACAACAACATTTCAATCTATCATATAAGCAGGGTAATGAAATCGGTGCAAACGCCAACCAAAAATCCTACGAAGCTTGTTCAACACAACGACACTTACTTGTTGTGGCGGACAACACGGCTGGTTGTTGATGATCTCGCAAACGTGCAGACGCGTGTACGTCTGTCCGAGCAGCATTGGACATAAATACTTTAACACCTGGACCACATAATCGTATCAAAACCAAAAATAATGACGACAAAGCCACTACTGAACTAAAAATCATGCAATTTAAATGAATTAATTGTTATAGGGAATGTTAGACTGTTTAAAAGACGAATACTAATTATAATTGAGGAAGTATGATTTTATGAAATCAAAATTCAAATAACTACATCAGAACTAGAAATAAACGATAAACCATAATGAATATTAGATAAAATTTAATGCGAAAATTGGAAATACCGCTGTAATTTCTATCATTCATACATATCGAACCTACATTTTATTTAACTAAAAATTCCAATGCAAATAAAAATGTCAACTTAATTAAGAAATTTTATCTACAAAATGTATTCTCATTAAAACACATGTCTAAAACCAAAATTTAAAAGCAGAAAAATAAAAACTAACAATGAAACTATCCAAATAATATTGCAATATCCATGCAAGGCGAGACGACAATGGTTGAAACCGAAAGTGCTTTTGCAGTAACAATGATTGATGATTTGTATTCAATACATCAAATTGAACCTATAAGAGCCTTTTAAAAGCATTGGGAGTCAATAGCGTATATTTCAGTTGATTGTAATTCTGTTAAGGTTAGTTCAAATAATGCTGCGGTGAATATTGATATTGCTCTAGTAGACTAAAAAGTTTGCAGAGACGTTCTGCTTTCTCTTGACTTTCAGCAAGGTTGATATGATAATTCAAAGACAATAATCATAAATAATACTGAGATGATGAGCTTTATGGTTTAAGAGAAAAAAATAAATAAAAAAAAGTAAAAGAAAACGACATTATATATTTAAGTACCATTAAAAGGGTATGATTTTGATAAAAGGTTCGAGAAATATTTGAACTAGAAAAGAAGTCATATAGATGACAGTGAATCAAAATGGAATCAAACTTGTAAGGTGTTGAACTCATGGCACGTAACCAAAAAACTATGCAACTCACAATAAAAGCAAATACAACCGAAGACTACAGACCTTGAGATATTTCCAGTGCTGTCCGGGATCCAAAGGAAAAGCGATGGAATGTTAAATACACGAATACTGTTGTATTAGTCGATAATATTAATTAAACTTGGAATTAAAGAGTGACAGCGCAAAAAAATAGATTAGTATAGTCTATAATGACTCTATCTAATGAATCTATAACTCTTTTAAATACTAAATGATGACATACAATGTATATCATAAAAGGTTTTATTATTTAGTATACATGTTTATCTGTGTTGTCACTCTTTTCAATTTCCTTAAAAATAAAACATATTACTAGAAGGATATCAGTTTCCGTGAAAAAATACCGGAAACTGCGTAATATTTTTGGTTACTCATATGCTGTCACATTGCCAGAAATATAATTTAATTTTAACAGACAAATTTATATAAAAAAGGCATGTTTCCTATCTTAACATGCATGCAATATAAACAACTGTTATTTAGGTTGGATTAAATTTCAAAATGTGTGATTTAGAAATATAGCTTTCTACTGAAATTTAAAACCCTAGTCTCTTACAGCTCATCTATACTTAATATTATAAAGCTGAAGAGTTTGTTTGTTTGAACGCGCTAATCTCAGGAACTCCAGGACCGATTTTGAAAATTCTTTCACTAATAGTAAGCTACATTACTCCTGAATGCTATAGGCTTTTTATCCCGGAAAAACTTTTCCACGCGGGCGAAGCCGCGCGCAATGCTAGTTAGTTATATTTGTGGTAGAAGTAGTGGTTATTTCGGGTAATCCTTTAGAAAAGTAAGACATATTTTGATCTAATGTAACACACCAAAAACGCACCAAGCATTTCGAATCTACAATCTCTTCACATAAGCACTCATCCCAACGCTCTGTCAAAGACCATCCCATTACCGTCGTTATCATGACTCACGTTCCATGATTAATAATCGCCATTACCCTGTTATCCGTTCCTTATATCATTTGCTCCCTGAATTCCTTCGGGTTAATTTATAATCAATACTGGTTGCACGTCGGTTTTGATGTTCCAAATGCGTTTTGAATTGGTGTGTTTATTTTATACTGCTTTTGATGTAAGTCAGCTGTATTTCTCGAAATCATTAAATATTACACACATACACATATACTCACGCCTTTTATCCCCGAAGGGGTTAGGCAGAGGCGCAACAAATGCACTCATTTTTCGCCGTGCGTATTCCGTCCCATGATGTGATAGGGGGCGAGCCTATCGCCATATCGGGCACAAGTTATAGGCTCCGGCTGATACTGAATAGATAAATCTATTGTCACTTTGCCCGATTCGAGAATCATACCCAAGACCTCAGCATTGCAGTCGTACCGTATTACAACTACGGCACCGAGGCAGTCATTCCAAATTAAGATATTTTCTTTCAGAATTAGTGAGTAATTGTATCATAAATTTGAATATTTCATTTTTTTTATGTGTCATATCAGATGACGATATTTTAGAGTATAAAGTACACATTACCGTAAAGGTGTGCTTAGCTTATTTCTTTCCCAGGGGGTGACAGGGAGTTGACCAGTTACTATAATTATTGGGTATTGTTTTACTTTTACAAACATTTTGATAGACATTGGGTTTTGTAGCATTTTGAAGCCACCTAGCCCCATGATGATAAGCTTCCAAGAATTGCATTAAAAAAATGTGTAAAGATTAGTCACCCTCATCCTGAGACTAAACTCCTTTTATAGATACTCAATATAATAAAAAGGATATAAAGAAAAATATTATGTTTCATAATATAATAACCGAGGAACGTCCATAGTCACCAGATGGTAAACTGTTTGATTTATAAAGCAATAAAATGTATTTGACGCAAGTTTACGAAATGTCTGCAATACAATTCTCCGAATATGGTCACTTAACATTAATTTTTCTCGTGTACATTTTTTACATTTTTATCTGCGGGCAGATGTTGCTGTCTGTAGGCGCCGGATTTAGGGTCATGTGTGAGAAGATTTTTTAAAAGACTTCAACAAAAGGTTTCGTATGTATGTTAATATGTATGTCTGTGCCGTTATAATTATTAAGTAATGAGTACTTATTTATTTGTTATTGTACTTTATCATATTCTGCAGTGATTAAAGAGAAGTAGTGATTTCTTAAGTTCAATAATTTACGTTATCCCATGTAGTAATTTCGGACAAGCCAACCAAATCGCGAACATAACCTAAAACCTTTTAAAATCTAACAACCCCATCACTGGGCCAATTGGGCGATCTGTCCGTCTGTTTATTGTACTTCCACCGTTATCATCGTCAAACAGCATAGTCCAATCAGATAGAATGTTGAACAGGAAAATCATTTCTATGATTGTATTAAAGTCTTTTTTACATATTGACCATTCTGAGTCAGTATCTAATAGGACAACGTTATTTAATAATACTAGTCTATGAATCATATTGTTACCAGGAAGACTTGCTTAATAATTGTTATTTTTGTGATGAGCTCGTATCATAACGTTGTATGACTGTTCTAATGCCATTTCATTATAGATGTAACTGAGCTGTAATTTCATATTACGAACGTACGATAAATAAAACTCTAAGTTATAGCTTATAAGAATGATAATGACTACACAATCTGTCGACTTAAATCTTAAAACTCCTTTACATATTACAAAACATCCGCCAAAATAAGCTTATCAAAATCTAATCAAAATAGATGACAGGTAATCTTGTGAAAAATTCAGGTCAATCTACCAGGAGCCCATAAGCTTGCAAGACGTTGGCGGTCGTGATTGCACCACGCATCCGCAGTGACTCATGCGATAACATCCTTTGTTATGGGTAACTAAATACCATAGGGCATTAGGCGTTTAGTATTAGGTAACTTATTGTTATGAGATTTAGGTATTTCCTAGGTACTGTAGAGAATATTTTGATGAATATTAAACTTGATACAAGTCGATCTACTAGGGCACAATATTTTGGGAAAACGACAGCGGTAGTGTAACTACCAGTAGCCCATAACCTGATAAGATGTTAGCGTTCGTAACGGGTATCCAATGTTTCAGCAGATACTATCTTTTGTTATGAGTAATTTAATACAATGACTTTGAATATCGGTAATAAATGTAAGACATCGGAAGGTAGAAAACATTCACAAAATTTCAAAACGTTGATATGGGATTTTTGATAATTCTTGTAAAGAACAGACAAATATAATAGAACTGTGAAAAAACAACACGCTTGCAGCAATTACCTACTCACTTTATTTATAATTCTGTATAGCATTTACTGGTCAAATCATCAAACTTGTTCTCGAAAAAACTTCGACAACCGACAATATCCCCAACCCGAAAAACAGCAACGCCAAACATTCAATAAAAATCACAGCACCGTAAAAACGCTCACAATTCGAGATCTCAACAACAACGTGAGACCAACAAGGGCTCATTGTGCTAAAATGTAAACCGGCACAGATTCGCAGAAATATAAAAGGATTGGAAAAATTCCGAGGACCGGTCCCCATGTGACGTCACGCCCGTCCTGGCCCGACCTCCAGCCGCTGACCAGAACGAAACGGTCGAGCCGGGCACAAGTCGAATGGCCCGTGGCAGATTAAAATGATAATTATTTATTGTCTGTCTGGAAGTCTGGAATTTGCTGCAAATTTTATGTTTTCGTACATACACATACTATAGGAATACATATAATTGGAGTGCCGAGGACCAGATTCCTGATTTTAAAAAAAATGCATTAATAAAACCCGTTATCCACTACACTCAGAACATCGACTATTTCATTATTTTGCCAGCTTGTCTCTTTACGTTAACGAATCTTTAAAATGCTAAATTCATTTCTGCGTGATTTTCAACCCGCGACAGGACTTATAGGTGGACCGAGATGCGACGGAGTGATAATAGATATTTGCCGACGCAGAGCCTTTTGTAAACAGACTCATCGCCCGCTTTTAATATCATCGACAGAACGAAGGTCACACTCCAGAGACCAATCAACCGTAATCAATTTATTATTAAAGAAGAAAAAACATAGCGGCTCCCATGCACGACCTCCAGCCAGAACGAACGGTCAAACCAGGTACAAGCCGGTCAGATCATTTAAAGCGACGTGCTTGAGGCGATAAAGTTAACAAGGGCACCGGTGTCTGGTGCATCTTACAAAAAGTTATGCGCATACTAACAATTTGTAAGATGATCTCAACTATACTATGTACATTTAGGCGGGTTGTTTTAACCGTGGGCAGTTAAAGTTAAGGCTCTTATTACACTGGCGATTTTAAGCGAATTCACAGCAAGGCGTGCTCCTCCTGTGTAATAAGACCGTTAAATTTACTTCACCACGGATGAAACAACATGGGCTTAGAGAAAGAAAATTTATTGTGAAACTCACTATAAAAAAAGAGATGATGGATAAAATTGTAGGAATTTATTTACATTCATACAGTCACGCCTTCGATCCCCGAAGGACTAGAGAGAAGCGCAACCAGTGCACCTACTTCTCGCCACGCCTTGTGTATTCCGTCCCATGACGTGATATGGGGCAAATCATCAATCAATATCCAAACACTATACTATATTATACCAACCCTATATTATATACTGCCCACTGCTGAGTACGGGCCTCCTCTATTACTGAGAGAGTTTTACGCCTCAGTCCACCGCGCTGGTAATTTGGGTTGGCAGACTTCACATACCTTCGAATTTCTTATACAGAACTTCTCAGGCATGCAAGTTTCCTGACGATGTTTTCCTTCACCGTTAAACCGAGCGATAATTCAATAAGAATACACACATGCCTTTAGAAAATTTAGAGGTGTGCGCCCTTGGGTTTTGAACCTGCGGATATTCGTCTTGGCAGTCCGTTCCGCTCCCGACTAGGCTATGGCCGCTTTTAATACCCAAATATCTCCACTAAATTTCGTATGACCTTTATCAAGACATTTGTTGTTTACGACCGAAGAGCAAGATGCCCAAACTTATATTCCCCGCTGTTTCAACAGCACATAATCCTTCCCCACACCAAATACAGAAGACCCGTTGTTCAAACATATCAATTCCGATACAACGGTTACTTTTAATAAAAAAGCATAATATGTCGTTGATTAATTTGTGCACATGCGTGCTACTTTCACATAAAGAGGCTGCTTGTGACTTGTGAGTCAGGCTTAAGGTCTGGTATTCGTCGATGGATATCTTCTGGCGATTAAATATTGGGGTCGTGGGATGCGTCATCTTGATCCTTGCGAATTGACACTTGGTATGTGAGATGTCTGTTAGTTGGCAACCAGAGTTCTAAGATTATTCAGAGCGGACATTGTGGAAAATTGACATACAAAAATTATTAGCCTGTTCGTCAGTAACTCAATCTACCGTGAAATAACAAAATATCTATGTAAAATTCATTAGAACATACTTTTACATGGTCGTAATGCGTAAATTGGCATACTTCCTTCCAATATATTGTTTTCTTTACAAAAATTAAGCATACCGAGACGTCTTGTTACACGGAAGTGTCAGATAAGACAGCGACTTATTACCAATTGGTTTCTTTCTTTCTTTCTATGTAAAATTAGGATGGCTTGACGTTACTTGAAGTTTTGTTGTGGAAAATTACTAGTTGATGGTGGTTTTGAGCTTTGACGCGACTTTTTTCATGACGCTGTTTTTAATATTGTATCTTAATAATTTTATTAAGAGAACTAATGGTAAACACGGATTCATAAATTGTAGTACCACAGCACAAAATTTGAATTTCAAAGGAGATAGCAGTAAATTACAATGAGGTTATCTCAGCAATTTCCCAGAATTTCACTCTTTTCCAAGAATCCTCCAGATTCCGCGAGTTCTTGATAAATATTCATTAAATGTCCAACTTAATGCAACACAACAGAGAGCAATTATTCTTTATGACAATTTATATTCCACATAGATTTATATCACAGAATACATGTCTCAGGTAATAAATTATGCGTAAATAACCAGTCTAGGTGGATACACTTAATTTCATTCTGATCAATAGCAACTCAATTGCGGAGTCTTGACTGCCTCAGTGGTCTAGTTGTATTGCGTTAGGTACGACTGCCATGCCAAGGTCTGCTCCTGGGTCAGGCCAAATGATATCGGGCTTTTCTGCCCAGTACAAGCCGGGAGTCTCGAATCTGCAACCGATATGACGATAGGCTCGCCCTATCACATCATTGGATGGAATACATACATATATGGCGACAAGTGGGTGCTCTAGTGTGTATTTTATAGCGAATTCTTCCAACTTCTGATTATTCGGTAGTTTGACAGCTGTCATTTTTTTTTTACTAGGACCATATGCGCCGCTGCGTAAAAACAATGTCCGCTTAATTGACAGGTAACGTCACGGCCCACGCGGGCCTAGCGAATATTGGCCGGTTAATTTCGCGTAAAGTAATAGTGTAATCAATATCAGTAACTAATAACAAACCGATCCTCATCACAAAGAGAAATGATTCACAAGAACTTCACGCGAATTTGTTCATGGAATTAGCAACAAAGGATACAGATTGAAGTCATCACTTTGTTTATTTACACAGACGGACAAGGGGATGCCGTATTTGAGCTCACAGCCTTTGTGCCTGCGGCTTGAGTCATTTGTTATTCGATGGCTAAATTAGCTATAAGAAATTTCGAATAAGGCTCGGTTAGCTATTCACCGAGGAGTCTTGGCGCCAACACTGATGTATGGAAGTGAGTCGTGGGTGTGGCAAAACAAGCATGTAAGCAAAGTAAATGCAGTGGAGATGAGAGCTTTGAGAAGTATGTGTGGGCTGAAAGTAAGTGATAGAATGAGGAATAGCGTGATAAGAGAAAAATGTGGATTGAAAGAAGATGTAGTGACTAAGATTGAGAAAGGAATGCTTCGGTGGTTTGGCCACATTGAAAGGATGGATGAAAGAAGAGGAACGAAAGAAATCTATGTCGCGAAAGTGAGTGGTAGTGTCGGACGGGGATGTCCTAGACGTACCTTCATGGACCAAATTGGCGACCTCCTAAGGAAGGGCCAAATAAGGAGTTCTCGTAACCGACGAGCATGTATGAAGAGACTGATGACTGTAGAAGAAGCGAAAGATTGGATTGGATGATGATTGGATCGTAGCACTTGGCGCTCCATAGTCTTTGCCTACCCCAATGGGAGAAAGGCGTGAGTTTATGTATGTATGTATGTCATGTAAGAAATGGCTATAAGTTCAAAGGATTATAATTAGGAGTATTAAGTGTGATTGGGTATAAAAATCTAGGAGAAATAGCGAAAGTTGCTGTAAAACGTTTTATTATGATTGTATCTTAAACAGTATTACATTTCAAACATATTATTGAAATGAATCTTAGGATTTAGATAAAGAATCGGTCCCATACAATTAATATTTCGTTAAAATATTATGGTGCTTAATATTCTAACGGGAATCTGGTGGCTTTGTGGTGGATATTATACATAGTCATTAACATTAAAAGGCTGACGAGGTTTTTGACATTTATAATACTGTGAATTTTATTAATTTAATTCTAAACTTGAATGTCAAAAAATATTTCTTCATTTTATGACACAAATATAAAAGTGTTTTTGTAAATCTATAAGTCTTATTGATCATGTATCGATTATAATAAAGCATGAAAAAAACCCCGTGAAATGTTTTAACGACGGTGTTACTAAGTCTACTTTATACATTGTTCAAAATAATTTAAAATAATGTTCGCTACCGTTGAAAGAAATCTAAGATTTCACCGACAAAGACCAGATTCATTCTTTTAAAAGGAACCTAAATGTCACACAAAGAACTTACGTTTCTTATTTATGTGTCTCTAACCTTTTTAAAAGCAGTCTCGTGAACCGCTGCACTGGATGAAGATTTAAGGTGCAATACCAAACACGACTGTAGCGTCAACAATAGTTAAAATTGCAGCGATCAACTGCAGGCATGGCATATTTTTATTAAATTGTAAAAATAAGATTTTTTGGATGTAATTTGCTTATACTTAAATAACATCACATTATCAACAGATAAAAATAAATTAGAAATGCTACATTTGGTCGTAAATAAAGAAATATATTATGAAATAATATGTGACTGCCTTGGTGGCGTAGTTGTATTGCGTATGCGTTACGAGTACGATTTGTGCGCTGAGGTCCTGGATTCGAATCCCGGGTCGAGCCAAAAACATGGTGACTGGGTTCCTCCATCTTAAAAATTATTCAGTCGCAGCTCGGAGTCAGGAAGTTGGCGGTGTGATATCCCCGTGCCTCGGAAAGCACGTAAAGCCGTTGGTCCTGCGCCAGATCCCTCTCCGGTCATGTCGGATTGCCGTCTCACCAGACTATGAGAGTGAAGGAATAGCGAGTGCACCTGTGTATTGCGCACACACTTGTGCACTAAAATATCTCCTGCGTACCTGACTGATCTCCGTTGAGATTGGCCGCCGTGACCGAAATCGGCTAGGAAGAGATATATGGATATATATTATCAAGAAATTTACTTTCACTTCATGCGCTATATTTTGATTTCAATTCAATCTTTATACATTTTAATGGAGTAATAACAAAACAAAAAATAAATCACTTCCAATTTCTTTGTCTACATAAATCTTATACTGGTCTCTCATATGTAAGAGTCCGTCTGGGTGGGTACCACCGCAATGTCTATTTCTACCGCCAAGCAGCAGTGTGCATGCACTGCTGTGTTTCGGTTTGAAGGACATTGTAGCCAGTGTAACTACAGGACATAATGAGACTTAACATCTTATGTCTCAGGATGAGCGCAGTGGAATGTCACACAGTACTTTCTAACTCAAGGTGCTGGAAATATCTAAATCACGAGTGATCGTGTTCGCGATTTATATCCGCACTCCGCCGCTTTTCGAACCGTACCCACAATCGCGACCGTCACAACGATTACAATTCACGAAGTGGCGCGCGTTTATAGCCACCTCACGAGCCGGACGTCAGCCAGCGCGCGTTGACGCCGCCACTCAAACCTTTGACAATTCGCGCTACACGACGCAACTTGCTAATGTGCTGGTCTAGGTTGGAGCGAAGGTTCTGTTTATTAGGTAATAAGACTTTAATAACTTATGTGCCAATATTTAAAAAATCTATTGTTCGAAATTCATGTTTTTTTTTATTTTGTAAGAAACAAAATTTTAAAAGTCAACATATTATATTGTAATGACCTTATAATATTTTTAATTACTGATTAAACTTCCGAAGTAGGTTTTTTTTTTATTTTTATTCATGAAAATATTATGAGGCTTATTTTCAATAAATCCGTAGAATTAGTAATAATAAAAATATGATGAACGAATTAGTGCAAAAATGTGACAGCATCTAAGTTTTTAATGTATAAAGTTGTTTACAACTAAAAAGAAAAAACAAATCTTACCTTTTTGAGATGTTTGTTGACCCATTTTGTGAATGTTTTCTTTTGGATCGCGTCTCTTTCATCTGGAATAGATAAACAATATGACATTAGTGACATTATTCCAATTTGTATTAATGATTTTTTGGATCTACCCGGATCAAAAAAAAATCTTTACACCTAATAAGACCCTTCCAAGATCCCAAAGAAATCTTTAATCGCCTCTATTTTTGAACTAAATTATTTGGCTCACGGCCATCATCCATATACTTTGTGGCCACCGCCACCAGACAGTCTGTAGACGTAGAGATGAATGCTCCGTTATCAATGAATTATAGCTTCCCTACAATAGAACGGTGGAGGGATAAAATATGAGCTTCGCGCTTCCTTCGCTCGTGACGTTGAACTATTTATGTATTTTAAACGGGCCGGAAAAGTAAACAGTACATTGGTCTAAATTGGTAAGTACATTATAGACCACAGTCCATTTACTAGTTTACATTACATTGCGTCCTTCGAATTCTCCATAAGAATTTCGAGGGTATGTGAAGTCTGCCAAACCGCACTAGGCCAGTGTGGTGGACTAAGGCCTGAACCCTCTCAGTAGTAGAGGAGGCCCGTGCTCAGCAGTGGGCAGTATATAATACAGGGCTGATTGCATTGCGTCCTTCGATGGTCTTAAATAATAATCTAATTCAATGTATTACTTCTAAGAATGAAATCAAAGGAAAGTAATGCTGTTTTTGGCAATAAATACTTCGTAAAATTTTATACTAGTATTTGCTCACGGCTCCGCCCGCGTGAGGATGATTTACAGGGATAAAAATATTTTACCGGGATAAAAGCCTATAACACTCAGGAGTAATGTAGCTTCCTATTAGTGAAAGAATTTTCAAAATCGGTTCAGTAGTTTCTGAGATTAGCACGTTTAACTAAACAAACAAATTCAGCTTTATAATATTAGTATAGATTAATTAGCGCTTTCGCTGTGCGATTGGCATATTCCTTCCATGGGTCAGGAGTCAGGGTGACAGTGATACATAATCGAAAAACCTATCGAAGACAATAAACAAATCCCTCAGCGTCGAACCCCACGATTCTTCAGACAATATCTCTCCCTAGCCGATATGTTTACACTTATGTACTCATAAAATACCTTTTAACCCCCCAATCCCACCCTAAACCTCTCAATACAAACATATCACAACACACTGTAAAACCAAAAAACTTCTAAAACCTCAAATCCCACTACCACGTGAATCCCACATGTTCCCGAGTTGAACGAACCTGAACAGTGACGGATGGCGTCCTAACATCTGCGCTATTTATATCTCTCCGGTAATGCTAGACATGTGCCAAAATATTTGCGGATCGGAAGTGCCCGGGTGTTGATAGCGTGTGGCGTTAAGTTGTTACATACACACTCACACCTTTTATCCCCGAAGGGGTAGGCAGAGGCGCAACTAGTGCATCCACATTTCGTCGTGCGTATTCCGGCCCATGATGTGATAGGGGCGCCTATCGCCATATAGGGCACAAATTCCAGACTCCAGGCTGATACTGATTACACAAACCCAATTTCATTTTGCTCGACTCAGTGATCGAAGCCGAGACCTCAGCATTGCATTCGTACCGTTTTTCAACTACACCAAAGGCATTTATGATGTTACATAATTAAATAGTCATCTTGGGGGTAGGTAGGAATGTGATAGGTCAATGATTTAATAAGGCTATTAAGGAGTACATTGTGCGATATACAGATAAACGACAAAGAAATTAGCAAATCAAATTATTTTTCCAAATAACTAATTGCTTGGTCTTGGGATGAAAAAGTGTTAAAACTTGTATTACGAATACGTTGATAACACAAATTATACGAGAAAAGACAAACAAATTTAATGAATCAAAGTACATTAAAATACACATTCAACCTTCAAGCAAACACATTAAAATCACTTACAAAACAACATTTATGTAGATTCTAGACCAATCGAGTAAAACAAAATATTTCCAACAAAACCAACACAGACACAACGTTGAATAGTCAGACAGGTCTAGATCTAAATCTAGGCATTCCCGTATTTATCTAGCGTGCGGATGGAGTGGATGTCTTAATTAACATGGCTCATTTATATAACGAGAGGGGGACAGGCTTAGAAACTGTTGTCATTTAAACTGCGATCGATGATTGTATTGCGTGCGCGCTACGTAACCGCGCTGAGGTCTCAGGTTCGAGTCCTATGTCGGACAAAGTGTTATTGGGTTTCTGCTCAATATCAGACCGAGTTTGTGCCCGATATGGTGGTAGGCTAGCCCCCTATCACAAAATGGGACGGAAAACACACAACGAAAAGTGGGTCTAGTTGCCCCTTTTGGGGATAAACGATGTATGTTTTGTTTTTGTTAAAAATTACTTTGATTTATTTGAGATTATTTAAAAGCATTTGTGTGGTTGTCATTGGCTAGTGTTGGCGTATACGAGCTGTGGAACGAGAAGTCTTGGGTCAGATACGCAAGTTATCTAACACGATTTGCCCGGTCCGAATCCCCCAGAGGGCCTGATGCCATATCTTCAGACTGACAGCTAAATTAAATAAAGAAAATCTGCCTTAGAATTGACAAGGACAATGGACCAATCAGAATAGTTTGACATGCTTATAGACAGGCCTTAGGTATCCGGACGCCCCAGGCGATTTTCTATAACTCCCACGTTTATGCCTGTGGCGCCATCCTATAGCTTATAGCGCGGAGCTCCCTCCCTATGATCTGGCGGACCGGGGATTTCTCCTGACTAGTCCCACCCTAAATCTGACACTGCTGCTAATCTTATTTTGTTTAGTGATTTCTGATCTGAAGAGATCAATTATTTATCGGAAGCTATTTTCGAAAAATAAGGGTTGCAAATCAAGAATCGCACTGCACGGATAAATGTGCGTTTTATTTATTATAAGTACTGTTCTCGCACACAAGAACGAGAATTCGGCACGGCGGCCAAGGTCTCAGTTACCACAGCCAGGTCCCGTACTTCAATGTATAAACATCTTATAAACATTTGGTCCTTCGAGCACCCATCATCCTTGTGCCAGCGAAATGCCTTGAAGACATGCCGCTAAGTGACAGCAATGACAAATGACGCTAACATGAATCATTAGTGCTGGTTGGATGCAAATGACGTGATGTCACTGCGTGTCACTTAGGACCTAAATACGTCAGCGGAGTCATTAGTTTGTAAGCTAGTATGGTGTTCAGGATCAGTGACCAAAAAAATCAGTAATCGACATCTTGTGCAGAGTTTTATTTAAATTAATGATGAAATGTGCATACTTGTTTGATGATAAGCGCCACTACTGCTCATAAAAATTAGTAAAAAAATGAAAAATAAATTATAGTTTAAAAAAAACTAAAAAAGATGCTTTTATAGAAAAAATCTAACTAAAAAATAGAAAAAAACTTTTAATAAATTTGAATTAAGAATAGTGTAAATAAGAAAAAAATTATTTTATTGTAAAAAAAGCGTGTTAAAGACGGAACTATTAAACTAATAATTATCAAAAGCTCCAAATAGGTCAATCAGGAAGTTTTTGAGGAATGCCATGTTCAACAAAGTACATTCTGGCATCTGTGGCTAATGCTGTACAGTAGAGCAATGACAGTAATGCGCACCGTGATACATTAGAGGCCAAGTTTCATAATTGAAAACTACTCTGACAAAGTGACAAGTTCCACATGTATACATACATACAACCTCACATCTTTGATCCCCGAAGGGATAGACAGAGGCGCAACTAGTGCACCCACTTTTCGCCATGCGTATTCCCGACCCATGATGTGATAGGGGGCGAGCCTATTGCCATATCGGACACAAACTCCTGGCTCCGGGCTGATACTGATTAGAAAACCCCAATATCTCTGCCCGATGCAGGGACCGAAGCCGTGACCTCAGCATTGCAGTCGTACCGTAATACAACTACGCCACCGAAGCAGTTCTGACAAGTTCCTTCAGTTCTAAAAAATAGTGCTGACACATCTCTCCTAAATGAACTCTCAGGAATGAACTAGTACTACAACTAGTCTTGTATGAAATATAAAATCTTGAATTCGTCAAAACGTTCGCATCACAAAATTTTCACACACTCGCCATTAAAATTACAAACGGTTTAAGCCGGAGTGCAACGTCCTCGCGGGCAAGTCGATTGATCCAATCAACGGAACGACACACGCACACATAACTACGGTTTCACACCATAACATACACACTAAACAAACACAACTCGTGGATAAAAAACAAACAGTACATATCGATTTGGTGACAGTTATGTGATAGCGTTGGTTTAACCGGTTTTGTCAAGTACATGGAAGGGACGACCGGAGTGTTACTGACTGACAATCAGAGATGAAATGGAAACTGTAAGAAGTCTCTTATATGCACTGAAGATAACCAAAGGGTTTTAGTTGGTACACCAGATTAGGAAGTTTGTCGGTAACTTAAGTCTTAACATCGCGAGAACTGAGTGGTATTTTGGAAAATATTTGATAATGCTGAGGATCTCTTTAAAATAGATGGGTATATTCTATCACAAGTACTGACACACAATATTTCTCGCAAACAACAAACTCAACGGTAAGAACTAAGAATGTGTTCAAAATTATCGATTTATTCTCAAGTACTAGTACATACAACACTTGCATCACATCATGCACAGCTATAATCAAATTGATTTGATTATGAAGTACGCTCTCGTCAATTGTTTTATGGTATAATATATCATCTAGTTAGAGGCGTCAAGAGGGCTAGCGATTGGTTATTAAATAAAGAGGTTACTGTTTAGGGTCTGTTAGGTTATTATTCCAAAATCAAGTCCAATAAAAAAGCAATAAAACCAGAGATGATAGGTCTGTATTCTGTAGTATGCGTAAGTCCATAAATGCCGTCAAGCCGCAGTGTGTGTTGATGAAGCTGGTGTTATCACGAGGCATTACGGGGTGGGTGAGAGAGAAGAGTGTAGACTAATTGTTGGGAGCAAAAGAGGGGGCGTGGTGGGGGTTATCGCGCTATCTCTTTCGCACGCATGGAGCGTTATGGCCAGTGACATTCGAAGACGTCATAGTCTGCTGTTTCCGTTATTTGACAGGTGTCCTATTCACCCCATTTCAAAGCTTAACTACTTTTTAATTATTGCGTGGATTTTGAAAATTCTTTTGCGCCAAATTTTTGATGACATACATTTGTGGTAAATTTATTACCTGTCAACATTCGCTCGGCCCAATTGGGACACAACGTCACCTGTCAAAACGCGAAAATAGTTTTTATTAAATACGCATAAGGTTCTAGTTAAAAAAAAATGCAGTGTTGCCAGAAATTCGACAAAGGTTAAAAAACTAATAAACTACTTTATAATTATAATATGTAGGTATAGATACAAAGTTCTGGCTAGATTTTTTCTCAATAAAGGAGACATTTTTCTTCATGTGAGTTCGCTAATATAAAAAAGTCAGAAAAAAATTAACTGCACACAAAACTTACTTACAGATTATACAAATTTGATTCGCCGTTCTCTCGCACCATATCAAATCGGCATTCCATCCTTCACCTCTGACGCCAATGATAAGTCCAAAATCAAGCAGATTGAAGATAAAAAATAAAATAATATCGATACTAAGAAACGGCAAGGTTGATTTAGATAACCATAGAGTAATTAAAAATATAACATGTGTTTCCTTGTTTTATGTCGTTTTTACTTTGTCCGAGAAGATTTCAAATAATATAAACTGTTTTTTTAGCATTTATATATAACATCCATAAAAAAAATATCACAGCAGACGCAACTTCTTTTTTTTTTTGAAGTTATACTTCTTTTGGTGCGTTAGGGAAAAATGATGAGAGTAAATTTTTACGGTGCGCGCGCACACCGTCACGAAAAACCGACACCTTAAAGTTAGCTATAGTCAACATTTTAGTTTTGAATTTTGAACGTAGGATAAGGCGAAAGATATTGAAGTTATACTTCTTTTGGCGCGTTATTTAAAAAGATTTTTATCTTGTTACGCCAAAGTATAACTTCTAACGCGTGTACATAAGTACACACACACTTTTTTTTATATAAAGGCAGGGTAAGTGACTCTACTGCACTGGATGGTAAATGACGTGGCGTTCAGATATCTGATACAAGAATTAATTGACACTAGATAGATCCCTCACTATTAGACACAATCTCGCCCTGTTCGAAACCTATTATACACAGGCTGATCCCAGAAAGCGACACACGTAAGCCGAAGTTACACAAGGAGATTTTTTCGCATACGAGCGGCAGTTTCTTGCTATGCAATAATCTATCGCCTAGTGTAAACAAACGGACTGTCGCCTCTCGAAAGCAAGTATCGCCCCATAAACTCTCCTTGGTCACCGCGTGTGACGTTTACACCGTGCGGTGGTGGCAATAAATAAATAAAAAAAACTGCATAGAAACTTTCGTGGCTGTATGTTCATAGATTCCTTCATCTAGCAAAGGAATTCATGAGCCATACAGCCATAAAAATAAATAACAATCTGAGCTTATTAGCGACATTTCCATATAAAACTGGCCACTTCTAAGCCCACACGGAAGCCCCTCAGACAATCCGATAAGCGACGACTGAGTCGAATCACTCACTGGACACCGGCAACGTAGGGTTGTCAACCTTATTTTATATGATGTTTGTTGATTTAGAGTAATTATAATAAGCTATTTTTATTATGTGCGAATGATAATGATTTTCAGAAAATTAGGGTTACCTATTTATCATTGCTGTTGATCGTATATGATTGCCTAATGTGTCACCAAAATCCAAAAATGTTTAATAAAGTAATCTGCCAAATAGAATAGACAAAAGATATATATTTTTAATCACTATGCTTTAACTTATTCAACAAGTTTATTTTAAACAAAAATGGTCTCTGTCTATAATTAAAAAAACATATTTTCTTTTAAATCGTCTTTAAGGTAAAATTAAGACATAGTATTATGTACTCGAAGACAATATTATCACTACCTATTCTATTTTTAATATCATTGAATAAGTAACCACTGTATTTTATTTATAATTAAAAATCAAAAATCTTGGCAACCCTATTAAACTACTTTGGCTCACTGAAACTCGGCAGTGGATCAACGTTGTTTTCGCGTTGTCAAGGTAATGCGGTTTTGTCTCTAATTTAAAACACTAACCATTACAAAATAAGGAAAAGTTAAAACAACATTCAATATAAACATTACTCAGTCTTGTACTTGGAATTGACGAAATATGTTTTATTCATGCTAGCCCTGTACCTAATAGAGTTGTCAAGCAAAGAAATTAAGGCTGATACATAATTTTTTTTTTTTTTTTTTTCTTATTGGCAAGGTGCGGTTTGCGCATCTGCCAGTGTCAAAGTTTTTGGAAGTTACATATATAATATTGTTTCTTTTTTATCCTCAGTAGTAGTAGTACTATGTCGAAGTAAAGCAGTGGCTACCTTACCAAGACTTTATCGAGGAGTTTTGGCGGCAACAAAACAAACACTTGACTAGCACAGTTATTTCAATTCACTTCATTTGAGCCCTTTAATAGAACTATATTGGATAATATACCACCATAATTATGCAATATAACACTAAGTATCACCAAAATAATGAATTAAAACAAGAGCACCTCATGACACTTCCAAGTTCCCGCCAAAACTCCTGATACATAATTAATCAGTGGCAGAGAACTAGTTCCATTTACAAAATTTGAATATTTGAAAAAGGAATCTGGGCCTGACATGAGAATGATATTTCACTGCACTAGATTAAAAATCAAAGATATTAAACAGTATAATTATAGACCGGACATCAGGACCAAAATTTCGTCCCAAAGTTATTACTAATTGGTAATAAGTCGCTGTCTTATCTGACATGTCCGTGTATCAAGACGTCTCGGTATGCTTAAATTCTGTAAAGAAAACAACATTTTGGAAGGAAATATGCCAACTTACGCATTATGACCATGTCAAAGTATGTTCTAATGAATTTTACAAGGGTATTTTGTTATTTTACAGTAGATGAGTTACTGACGAACAGGCTCAAAATTTTGTATGACAGAGTCCCCAATGTCCGCTCTATATAATATTAGAACTCATAGTAAAAAATGTTTTAATGTGTCAACATCCTTAGGGGATGATTTTTTTTTTTACGTACTATGGGTGACTAGTATCCCTAGCACGAATTATAAAGAGTTGCCAAGTATTTGTATCAAATCAATTAACGTTTAAGAACATCTCTACAGTCGTTAGATCATACTGTACGTCAAAGCGATTCATGCTGCAGATTACCATACTTTTTGAAACATTGTTCTAGATGGCTTCATAAATCGTGTGATTTACTTTTCGAAGTATACACGCTCGCACTGTCCATGCTGCCATATTTTAGTTCCATATACGCTCACCGGGGCGCTCAATTTTCCGTAAACGAAACTATAACTTAACGTATACAATAACCTAGATACACTGTAATTTTAGGGCTTCTTTATTATATTTGGCAAAGTTATTCTTTATAAAAACTAAACCCCAAAGTAAAGTAACCGGTCTCCATCCGGTATTCAAACCCCGAATTATTGGAACGTGACCACACGCCCTTTGCCCTAAATAAACCACTCATAAATATTCACCTTGAAGGCCACATTATATTTAGAACTAAGAAGTCAAAATTAAAACAAACGTAAAATGACTCCGTCACGCTTGACTCGTCGAGAGGTAGGCTAAGATGTAACGACTGCACATTTCTTCAATACTTCCATTCTATATCCTGATAGGATACGAGCCCATTTCTGTAAGATGTATAGTCAGAAAAGTGTACGCTCGACCACGTTAAGGTTCTAAATAAGTCTCTTGCGCGTCGTCTGTCGGCAACATGCAACTTACAACTAAAGTAGACAATCAGAGTTATCTGCCATTGCATTTGTACATATCCGAAACGATCGCACCTGCTTGGTAAAATATTAAAAGACTGCGTGGTGGACTAAGGCCTAAACCCTCTCAGTAGTAGAGGAGGCCCGTGCTCAGCAGTGGGCAGTATATCATCATCATAATCAGCCTCATGATGTCCACTGCTGAACATAGGCCTCCCCTAAACATTTCCAGACAGCCCTGTCGAAAGCGGCCTGCATCCAGCGTGTTCCTGCGACCTTTATCAAGTCGTCTGTCCACCTTATCTTACGTGGGCAGTATATAATACAGGGCTGATATTATTGTTGCTTATTTTTATTGATTTCAACACAAGTCAATTTATAAAATGTCTGTTCGCTCCGCTTTGGTTAGGCCGGGTTCCGATTCACGGTCATTTATATTGAAAAAAATCTGAGCATAAAGCTCTAAAAATCCATACATATTATATCCACTAAGGGTGAATAAACAGAAGACCGGCGCAGACGCGACGTTTAATCACTTTACTGCGTACGTAATCTCATTACGCACTGTGAAGCTAGGAAATGACACAAGCTATTCTATTATTTAACTGATAGTATTTATACAATTGAACGACGAGACGAGTAAGTAGTTCATCTTATTACATTATTCAATACTCATAAATAAAAATAACTTAAAAACCATCTCTATGGATATGACGTATTTAATTTATTTATTTGCGTACCAAAGACCCATAATGTGGAATAAGTACAATATTTTACTATATTATGTTAGCAAGTAAATTTAACCCTCCACGAAAATTTTAACGTGTATCTGTGTGTCTGGCATCGTAGCTTTTAAGATGGGCCGATTTTAATTATTTTAGAGGGCTTACGTCGCGCTTCAAACGAAACTAAAGAAAACACGCCGAGTGCGAGCGTCCTAAAACGCGTCTTCCACTGGTCCCATATCGTATGGACATGCCTTTAATTTTTACCGATCAACCAATGTACAGTCAGCGTAACCTAAATGTATGTATTTGCTGCTGACCGTCCATTTAGTAATCCTAAGATAATTTCAAATATAATTTAAAAAAACTATCACAATTTCCATAATGTAATACGTTTTCCGCCAACACGATCAGCTGTTACGGGTTCAACGGCCGACGCTGCCCCAGTTCCCGACGGCTAGTGAAAAAATTTGGCACAGACCAAACTAACATAAATACACAATCTTCTGAAAGCACGAACAGATTTTCTAATTATTTCGTAGTTCAATACTTCTTGACGTAATTGGTTAGACTATAGCAATAGGTTTGGGTTTCGTAGTAACATATATTTTAAACCCGAATTCATAACGATCGTAGACATTTATTATCAAAACCCCACCATTGCTTTAGAGGTCAGACAGGTATGCATATCTGGTTGTTGATCAATTTAACGTTTTTCTTTACACACACACACACACTTACGCCTTTTATCCCCGACGGCAGAGGCGCAACTAGTGCACCCACTTCTCGCCGTGCGTACTCCGTCCCTTGATGTGATAGGGGCGAGCCTATCGCCATATCGGGCACATATTCCAGACAGCAGGCTGGCACTGAATAGGAAACCGAATATCAAATTTGCCTGGCCCGGGCATCGAACCCGAGACCTCAGCATTGTAGTCGTACCGTAATACAACTACACCACTGAGACAATGAGTCGATTTTCTTTTGTTGACATAGTATTAAAGTAGTTGATAAAAGTGTCAAAGAATAAACCACTCAAACACAACTCAACCTTTAAAGTACAAATTACAATACCGAATCCTACTAATATTATAAACGCGAAAGTTTGTAAGTATGGATGTTTGTTACTCTTTCACGCAAAAACTACACAACGGATTTCGATGAAATTTGGCACACGGGTAGATCATTTCCTAGATTAACACATAGGCTACTTTTTATCCCGGGAAAACTCATTCACGCGGGCGGAGCCGCGGGCAAAAGCTAGTACAAAATATTCGCGAGACATTTTCAGTGTTTGAAGCCGCATGCGACCTTATGATTTGACCCTGCGTCGTCTGAACAAATCGGCCAATTAGCGCAATCAGCGGTGCGTTGGTAATTGAAATCGTTACTGGCAATCTAACTCTTGAATAGACTTGATGTTTTGATGACATCTCTGTTATAATTTCTCATTGTTGGTCCAAGGTCTCATTATTTTTTTGTTGCATTTAAGCTATGGGGATATTGGGTTTTCTGCTCAGTATCAGCCCGGAGTCTGGAATTTGTTCCCCATGTGGCGATGGGGTCGCCCGTTATCACATCATGGGACGGATGGCTTGACGAAATGTGGGCACATTAGTTGCGCCTCTGCCTACCCCTTCGAGGATACAAGGCATGAGTGTATGTATGGATGTATGTATTTTAGCTTGTTTGTTGCTGTAACTATGAATTGTTGGACGCCATACTTTAAAGCCTTGAGTTTAATTAAACACTACCCTAGAATTATCGCCTTAAAACTTTAAAGGCTTTATCGATTACGAGGAAACTTATGCCTAACTAAAATTAAAAATATTGCGCTCCAAAATCCGAAACTACGCACATTACTAATAAATAAATAAATAAAAATTACTAAACAAAATATAATATCATACTTATCATCTAAGGAAAGACTAAATCCACTCCATTCGATCTCACATTTCCAGCATCCTTGACACACACTCAGCGTACGAGAAATCTAGATGAAACAACATCCCGAACGCATAAATCCTAACCTCCATACATCCGGAGATTATCTTAGTTTTTTACGTGACCTTAGAAGTCGCCGGTGTAATGTATAGTAAAAAAACTACTTGAGGACAAAGCAAGGTTTACCTGTTTGGATGCAGATTCGTTAAATAATGGAGTAGAAATTATTTTCGTCTGAAATTGAAGATATTGCCAGATCAGCCATGGAAAGGAAGGCCCATGGAAGACCAGCGCCGTGACTCGCTCGCGGCTTTTGCTGAATGGGACCCATTTCGCACTCACACCATGACGGTTCAATATTTTTTTTTGGAACGAAGTTCCTTATTGCGCGTTGTGAAAGGGGGCTGGACGGAAAGTTGTCACGACACTTTTTTCTATTATCTTACTAATATGAACCTTAAATACAATGCGTGGAAGCTATAATTCTTGAAACGAGTATATTTTTATTTATTTTATTTATTAAAGTCATTAAAACCATTTCTTACTAATCTAATATGAACCTTAAATACATTGCGTAGAAGCTATTTCCCCAGCGTTGGCACGGCACGAGTACAAAAGAATCGAACGTAACATTCTTTTTTCAAATTTTGTTGATTTATTCTACTTTACTACTACTGACATTTATCAATAACAAGACTAAACGTGCTTTGCTCGCGTTTAAAAATCTACTTTATGTGGTAAGCGTAAGATCGAATTTGTGTTTAGTCAATTAAAATTTGTGATAAAAATGCTATGCAATAGCTTTACCGCGGTAGTCTCCGAGTGCCACACGTATTTATTTGTTTTTTTCTCTAGAAACTTATTTATTGGAACGGAAATAGGAAAATATTTATATATTTATATATATACACACTCTGTTATATAAATAAAATTTTATTACAATTCCTTCACTAATTAATCGAAAGGAACTTCGTTCCACCCGGGTGTCCATTGACACCTCTCAAGTTTTTTTCTTTCGCAATTCTTGATTTTTTTATATATTTTTTATATCTTATCTTAATATATATAAATCTCGTGTCACAATGTTTGTCCTCAATGGACTCCTAAACCACTTAACCGATTATAATAAAATTCGCACACCATGTGCAGTTCGATCCAACTTGAGAGATAGGATAGTTTAAATCTCAAATTATAGTCGCAATTTTAATTTATTGCTAATTATCTGTCTGTTATTATTTGACAGTCACAATTATCTTAACTCCAAATGATTCTAACAGATGTCGATACCTTTCGACTGGGTTGAGTAAGTAATCAATAGATGGCGCTGCTATGAATGATTCTAACAGATGTCGATACCTTTCGACTGGGTTGAGTAAGTAATCAATAGATGGCGCTGCTATGGTAAATCTACGAACGTGTCATATAAGCTACATTTTAAGCGGGACTTTTATACCGGGAAAACTCATTCACGCGGGCGGAGCCGCGGGCAAAAGCTAGTACTAATATATAAAGCTGAAGAGTTTGTTTGTTTGAACGCGCTAATCTCGGGAACTACTGGACCGATTTTGAAAATTCTTTCACCAATAGGAAGCTACATTACTCCTGAGTGCTATAGGCTACTTTTTATCCCGGGAAAACTTTTCCACGCGGGCGGAGCCGCGCGGAAAACTAGTATTATATATATTTTTCTTTCATGTGTATTGGTGTTAGTGTGTTTTTTTTTTAATTTATTTGTCATCACGTTGTGTGAATACATTTTTTGAATTTGTATTTGTATTTAAATTCCTCTCCGCTTAGTGGCAGCGTATTTGAGCTAACCAACATGAGGTTCTGGGTTCGATTCCCAGTTTTTTCGGTTGCACAAAACACGCCGAATAATGCAATGGCCTTATACGGACGGACTCTTTAAAAAAATATCTAAAGCTTGGTATTTTTTTAACGTTAGCAGTACTTTAGTAATCCAGTAATACAGATACAAAAAATAGTTGATATAGCTTACTCATAGCCTAATATTTGGTGCTACCAGATCAAAAAAAACAAAACCTAAAATGTCACTTGACTGACTAATTACATGCAATAAAATATAACCTAATCTAGATCTGAACTTTAAATGTTAATGTCGTATCCTGTCTTTTATACTTCATTTGTTTTTTTAATAAAAACTATAATAAATACTCACAGATAAAACAAAAAATTACACATAGCAACACAACATCAAATCATTCACTGTTAAAGATTAGTAATAAAAAAAAATGATCACAGACAAACTAATCTGGGACAACATAAATCAAAAAAGGAAAAAAATCACATAATTTTAACATTAATATCAATACCACACTGGTGTTAAATAATAAATTGTTAAAAACAAGAAATTCTCGTTTTTTTCGATCCATTCAATTATATAATCGAGTTTTTAACGAACCTATAATGTAAAAATATTATTGGTCGGTTATTTTAGGTTAGGATAAATGCTTAATGTGAATAAATTTGTCTTTGTTTTTTAATCAATTAGCTGTTAATCTTTACTCTGATTTCTCCTCAAATAAGATAATTTTGGTTGATATATATATGTACTACATTTAAAGAAAGCAATATTTCCACAGAAATAATATATTTACTGTACTATCAATCTAATCGATATTTCATAGCGGAAAGCTTCACTTGTTTACTGTTACAATCGATACTTATCAACAAGCGTCGTATCGAATCACGAATCGATTAATTAACCCACTCTAAAGGAATGTTAAACAACAATAAAGAACAATCGGATGTTTGCCAAACAACAGCCAGCACACGCATTCTCTATACCCGTCACCACGAACCTGACTGCCTTATAAAGAACTCCCAACACGTTGTACCTTTGAATTTGGTCAGATTCTCCTCGTAGACCTGGTCATGGGTCTCCGAGGGGAGACGCTGCTCGCTCCGATGTCGTTTCGGCTGGTGAGGTCCCTCATAATACGCGTTTCCATTAACGCCATCCTCCTGCGGGTCGAACCCGAGCCGCTCCTTGTAATACGCTTGCGTCGACATTTTCGTTTCACGCACTTATCATGTCATTAAAATTTAGCACAGATGTTCTTGTCTCGCTTTTGTTTAATTACACCAGAGTTCTTTTTTTGAATTCACTTTTTTAAATCACTATGTCGTTAAAGACAATTCTTTTTTCTAATTCACTTTTTTCCTTAATAACGTGTCCCGGACACCGCCGCTGGACAGCCTATCATGAACGGATCCGCCAAAATCCCTTCACGAAGAGCCCGTGCACGACGAAGGTTTAACTCAAACTATTCACTTCGCAACCATGTCATCCAGTGGTTCTAAAGATGGAAAGTTGCAAACCCCTTGACACACACTTATCGATCTTGACACGATTTACACGATTACTCACAACACCTTAACGGGTAAATTTAAAAAGCTTGTAAATTTTTTTCTTTTTTAGTATGGCAACATTAAGCGTTAGTCGATTTTGGAATGTAAGTTAAATAAAGAATCACTCGATTGTCTTATTTATCAATTTTCGTTCACATTTGTGCAAATATAGTCGGAGAGACACGGCCTGTAGACAAAAGAACGATGTTTTATATGTTGTTTTCAATTTTAAATTGTTTATGAGTCATTTACGCGTTCTTTTTTCGTGTGAACGAAGAGTTGGTGTACTTTTGTCTATGGTTTTGTTGAAACGGTTGTCTATGCCACGTTTGCCACTCGAGTGTTCCGACGCGATTGTGAGAAAAATAACGATATTTTCAAAGGACTATGCTAATACGGAACCGGTATTCGGTAGATTTAAACGTCTCAAGGATAAACAAATATTTATGACTACAAAGATTTTGTACGTAGATAATGTACAGTCAGCAGCATAAGTAGCTGAACAAATTCAAAATTTCAAATTGCCTACATACTTTTGTGTTCTAACTAATCTTTTTTTTATCTTCACAAAAATAAACTTCAAACGAATAAAAAAATGATTCAGTTTAATGTAACGCGTATATTTTGTACAGATACTTATGCTGCTGACTGTACACAAATATTGAATAGTCGCAATATTATGCATAACAGATATTTGCGTCTTAGTATAATAAAATAGCAATCGTCGAAAAGCAGATTAATGTCTATGCCACTGTTGAATATAACATTTCAAAATAATATAAAGTTTTTATAAACTGAATGACGAGACGTACAAGTTTCACCTGATGGTAACGAGTTGTAACCCATATGTTAACCTAAGACATTGTGTATCTATATGCCAAATTTTATGTAAATCATAGATGGCCGTATTCAGATGGAACTCAACATAGCTCTGAAGTGCGATATCAGCTGAGACGCTCTTAAATTACGGTCGGCGTCTTAAGATACTCGCTATTTAATAAACCCATATTAACATCAGCTCAAATGGCATCTTAAGTTACAGTATGTGACGGATTATGATAAATAAGTTTTGTTTATGTAACAGCGCTTACTCAAATGAGAACAAGCTCTTAAATGACAGTTTAAGCTTGGTTCATTAAATAGTTTAATAAATTAAATGTCTACATGAGATTTTACTCAAACGTGAGATTCATTTATCGATATCACCCTTACACTCAAACTCTCAACCCGTGTATAAGTTATGGTAATATCAATGGTGCCAAGAGAAACCTCTTCAGACACCATCCTCCTTAGAGCTCAGTGAAATTCCCGACGATCGAGGTTTATGGCAAGGTCAGCCCGCGCGTGGTCAACGACCTCACAAACGGACGACGCGTTAGTTCGCGACCGGCGAGCTTTCGTTATACCTCAACCTCATACTGTTTGCATCAATTACATGGCAATAGGCCATATCGTCGTCTCGTCATTAAATGCAATAAAAAAAAAAAAAAAAAAAAAAAAAAAAAAAAAATATATCATTAACAAAAGCAGTATACAAGAATAGGGAGAACAACGCTTTGCCATGCCGAAAAAATGAAACTACATAATACTGGAAGTTCCTGGACTGTGTTCTCAAATCATGAATCGCAATTAAGAAAGAGGTTCGAATGTTTGTTAGAAGTAAAAGACAGTACACTCGATAAGTGCTCATTAGGACTTATATTCCGGGAGAGAATTAAATTTAATTCTAGTTTATAATAAGTTTTATTAACTTATATATAAATGAATTGGTAAGAACTCATTTGGAATTGGATATATTCATTCACAATATTGCATCGTTTATTAAAAAACTTAAGAAAATCCTATTTCCCATGCCTGACAACCTAGACTTAACATAAGCATCGTAGAGTTAATTTTACTTAATATATTTGTTAATTTTAGCGGCAAACTCATTTTAGTTTTGTGAGTACACATATTGTTAGATTACAATCTAGATCAAAACTTTATAATGTTTAAGTATATTTTGTAACAATTGTAATCTGTTTTGTGTATAATAAAATAAAATAAAAAATAAAATAAAACTAGCAGTCTAGTGTAATTAGCTAGTACCGGCCTGCATTAAGTTAGACTCCAGTACGAGCTCCTATAGCAAATATTTCACCATATAATTACAAATTACAGTGGCTATCTATTTAGGTACATATATACATAGTATACTGTCCTTATAGCTGTAAAAATAAATAATTTGATTTCAATTTATTTTTAGGGGACTCGGGAAATCTTTAGGGGAGGCCTATGTTCAGCAGGGAACGTCATATGGCTGATAAGTTATATATAAATCGCACCTTTAGAACGAAAACGACACATAATGATTTCTTATATTTACGCGAATGTTAGACATTGAAATAAAACTATTTTGCGGATTTTATCGCGGTTTTTTAATTAATATTTTCTCCCGACGTTTCGAAGGCTTTGCAGCACTTCGTGGTCACGGGGCGGACTGACCGTGGTCCGCCCCGTGACCATGGTCATTTTATTTCAATGAAAACGACACAATTCAAAAAAATCGAAAATTGAGTTATCTTCATAAAATCACTTAAAACGAAGTTCTCAATACAATATAGTTCAAATACAGCCATATACAAGCGTGAAAAGGACCAAACTATTATATCGGGCCTTTTTTATTATATTTTTATAAAAAAGGGACCCGTTTTAAGTCATTTTATGACGATAACTCACTTTTTGATTGTTTTGAGTTGTGTCGTTTTCGTTTTAAAGGTGCGAAATATACATTTATTATAGCATTGTTAAGTCCTAGACAATTTCCGAACGACATCTCATTGAAATAATAAGATTCAATTGAACGAATTTACAATGCAATTTCTCCTTATAGTTAACAAATTGACGTGAGACCGCCCGTATACTTTTTATCTTATGGCCCAAGATGGCTCTTGAGTTTGCACTAAGAATGCCCTGGGACTCTTAGATTTATAAGAATAACTCAAAAAAAAAAAAGTGTTTTAATTAATCATTGTTTAGTGATTTTGTTTCTAGTATGAAAAAAATATAGAGAGACATAACACTACATTATCATCAATAAATAATGTTTATCGTTGAACCATTAAATACGCATCGTTGCTTTTAAAAGAGACATCAGTTTCATAAACATTTTTCTCTCGAGAAAGGTTAGCGTGAAAATATAAAACTGGCTAGTTTTTATATCTTACAAAGGTCGAAGTTTTAGTCTACAAATAGGTCTCACAATACTTCAGACACCTTCTATAATAAGGAATTCTAAAATTAGAAACTGAATGAAAAAAACATTGAATTCTAAATTATTTTTTATTCTGAACCGTCCCATCCGATGTTTCATTATGTTTTTATGATTATAATAAATAGAATTCATAAAAACAAGCCTCATTGATTTCTTTGTTCGCAAACCAATATAAGCTTCTAATTTTTTTTTATTGTATCCAAAATAATTTGACTTGTCCAATTTTATGGCTAGCTACTTTTTGCTCGCGATTCCTCCCAGGTAAAAGTTATCAGTTTGCACGCTTGAATTATGTCCGAGGGCGTCTTATTGAGTACTATTGATTTATTCAACTGCCCCCGGAACAGTACGAGTCCGAACATCCATTATTTTATCATTACACACACACGTGCACACACACACATGCACACTCACGCCATTTATCCCCGAAGGGCAGAGGCGCAGCTAGTGCACCCACTTTTTACCGTTCGTATTCCGTCCCATGATGTGATAGGGGGCGAGCATATCGCCCTATCGGGCACAAATTCCAGGGTCCGGTTTGATACTTAGTAGAAACACCCAAAATCACTTTGTCTGACCCAGGGATCGAACCCGAGATATCAGCATTACAGTCGTACCGTAATACAATACGCCACCGAGGCTTTGTAATCTACATCGTAACAAGAGATGTACAAAACCAACATTATTAGCGCCGGTGCGACAAAAAACGCAATAAGATCAGGTAACGCGAACTCGTTTGGGCAAAAAGCGCGGATGCCCCCTCTCCCCCAGCCGGCTCCCCTCGTCAATGCACCGGGCGTCCCGTGTAGCCAAGGTCACGCGACCTTAGCGAGTAAGTGCCGAATCCGTGGGAATTTGGCGACACAATGGTAAAGTTGGGGCCGCACTATCAGAGTGGTTTGCAGGATGAAGTAAGTGGTTTGCGCTGTTTATTTTGGAGGCAATGGTGTGACATGTGTTTAAAGAATATTTGTAATGAGTTCGATGGTCATCTTCATAATGTTATTTTTTAATATTAGTTTCTGAACAGAATAATACTCGAATTGAGCCTTTTCTTCAGGAATAAAAAGTATCCCATATCTTAATCTCAGAATCGGTCTTTCTGTTTGTCAAATTTCATTAAAATCCATGTTATTACGTTTACATCGCGTCCCCATTACCAAGCCTTTAGAAATTGAAGTTCGTTCAGAGAGGTCATAATTTCAATGTCTCCTAAGTCCGAACTATCTATCAATCATAATAATGTAAATAATTTAAATAATAATTTAGCAATGACGTTTCTATAATAGACATTCAAATTATTTATAACCCGAACAAGGACTAAGATAACAATATCAAAACACAAGTCAAGAGATTATAAATGATACAGTACAAAATGCATTATACACTGATAAAGATTTGTTCAGTGGAATTGTTGATTTACAATTATCGAGTCCACTATGACGGTTGTGATAATAATTATTTGAAACATAGATATCATGTAATTTGATACAAAAGCAATCAAAAGATTTGTAAACTCAAACTAACTTTACCGCACGATTCGGTCATCAAAGAAATTATATAGATAAAGGTAAATAGATGACAGCCTACATCTATACTAATATTATAAAGAGAAAAGATTTGTATTTTTGAATGTAACGAAAAAACTCAAAAGTAATGGACCGATTTTATAAATTTTAAAAACTATCTGCGAGTAGCTTAGGCTACTTTTTATCCCGGGAAAATATAAAGCGGGACTTTTATCCCGGAAAAACTCATTCACGCAGGCGGAGCCGCGAGCAAAAGTCTAGTCTTACTATAAATACGAAAGTTTGTGAGAATGTTCGTAGTTTATGAGAAGTAAACGCAAAAATTGATCAACGGATTTGGATCAAATTTGACACATAAATAGACCATGTCCTGGATTAACATACAGGCTACTTGATACCCTGGGAAATTGGTTATATCGAAAAGCTAATGAGCACAGCCACGAGCATAACCTAGTGGAACATAAACAAGTCCAAACTCAACCGAAGTGTGACACAAACACTGTTATCATACCGTGAGGCCCTTGTATGTTACTTTTCGTTTGTGATACGCTCTTATCTCACACTCATTGCTTACTAGCATTGTTAGAAACTAATGAAATCAACAAGCTAGCACTATTTTGCCTATAAAGAATTTGGTGGTTTGATTGACAATTTCATTGAACGTTCCTTAGTATTGATGTATAAATGGAATGGTGGAAGTATAAATTTTAGAAGTAACTTTCAAGTTAGAAATTAGTGTGTTTCTGAAAGCAATACAATCAAAAGGAGACCTTATATGTAGCTTGATAATGCTGGCATTTTATTGATCACGGGACTTAGATGAACTGCTAGTAGAAAAATTTTAATTTAGTTCTTGCCTATATTTTTCTACCAATATACCTTTCATGTTGCACAAACGATTTACGTTCCATTACTTCTTAAGTACACACTAGTTTATCAGTTAGATTACAAAATTGGTAATGTAAAATAAACTTGTTATGTCAATATTAACCCAAAAAGGTCGTATTCGCACAAATATTGATAGGATTATCGATTCGAGTGCTTATTTAATGAAATGCGATAAGGCCTAGATTAGATAAACGCTATCAGGAGCTGTATAACGCGTCGGTGACAAAAAGTCTCGTCGAGAAAATAATAGTTGTATCAACTATCACTTATTGTTTGGCGTTAGTTTTGTATACTTTGTTTAGAATATGATGTGTCATTACAGAATGTCGCCCGCTGAACACAGACTTCCTCCAAGGACTTATTATTAAGAATCTTTAATGGATCTACTTTTGATAAACACAGAAGATCCTCAATTTTCTAACAAATCAAAAAGATTATACGCAATCAATGTAAAAAGACAATCGCTCAAAAGTATCTGTAACTATGTTTTCTTTATATAATAAATATCTAACGCAAATTATTTCCTGCAAAAACGTTAAAAAATTTAAAGTTATATACAAAATACAACTCAGCAAATATGATTCAAGACTCAGCACATAGAAATAACAAATCATTCATTAAAATTACGTGAAGTCTTCACTTTTATTTACACACAATTTTCTAAGTTGACTAATAGAAAATTTGTATTTCTGTCGCGTCATGTAATTTTGAAGTGGACGATAGGCTAGTTGGGAATGGAACGGTCTGCCGCGATAATGTCCGGAGATTCAAAACCCAAGGCACACACCTCTGACTTTTCGAAGTTACGTGTGTATTGTTTATCAATTATCGTTCGCTTTAATGGTGAAGGAAAACATCGTGAGGAAACCTACATACCTGAGAATTCTACATAAGAATCTCGAGGGTATTGGAAGTCTGCCAACCCGCACTAGGCCAGCGTGGTGGACTAAGGCCTAACACCTCTCAGTAGTGAAGGAGGCCCGTGCTCAGCAGTGGCCAGTATATAATACAGGGCTGATTGCATTGCATTGCATGTAATTTCATTTCATTCGAGTGAATAGGTTTTTAAGGTCCGTTTACCGTAGTATCTACATAATGTTTGTACATACATCGCGTCTTTTCCCTTTTCAGGAGTAAGCAGAGTTGTATCACACTCAAATTTTGCAAATTATATTAGGTTACAGACTCACTCCGAGCTGATACTGAATATAAAAAAACATATCACTTTGCCCGACCCGGGAATGGAACTCGAGACCTCAACATTGCAGTCGTGATAATATTTGTAACTTTGTAAACCTGTCAATAGATGCCTTGTAGGTCTTGAGTCTACGAATAAGGATTTAAGTAGATTAGGGGACTAATTGGCTTCCGAATATCTTAAATATCATAAACTCAGCAATGTCTATTTCTACCGCCAAGCAGCAGTGTGCATGCACTGTTGTGTTTCGGTTTGAAGGACATTGTAGCCAGTGTAACTACTGGACATAATGACACTTAACATCTTATGTCTCAGTATGACGAGCGCAGTGGAATGACAAACAGTACTTTGTAACTGAAAGTGCTGAATGATGTTGTTATTGTTTATGGGTGGTCGTATCGCTTACCATCAGGCAAACGGCATGCTCGTCTCATCATTCAATTTAAACAAAAAAAAACTTATCAACGATACGTCGCGTCAGTTTTTTGTGAGCCAGTGGAATATGGGCATATCCGAAAATAATGTTACTGTATCGAAACACTGTAACTAAGTATTTCACACCGTGGGTACAAGTCTTACTTAACATTATGGACGCAATACACTGAACATAAAGCATTATTTTATTGTTCTTTACGTAATTTCCTTGAAACTTAACATTCGCACTGACTTTCAATTAAAATGAGTAATCAATTTTCTACTTTAAAATCAAACATTAATGTTATTTCTTGTTTATATCTACGAATGTTTGGTATTACGAGATACAAATAAATAATTGTAATATTCTCTCTATTATACTTGTTTAATAAAAATACATTTGTAATCCTTTTGATGAAATAAAAATCGTATAGTTCTGGATAATTTAGTAAAAAAATAATCTCCCCGAACGAGGAAAATTACACAGATAGGCAATTTTAAATCATCTAAACATATTTCGAAATGTCCCATTCCCTCCCGCTGTCAAACGCACCGTACCCCAAACTAAGGTCGCTTTAAGGTTCGGTATTATTTTCAAATTTCAATCACTCCGTGTGAAGAGCGCGTTTCGCAACCTGTGTGTACAAGTGCAGATAATGTAATGTTGTAATTAGCCGTGTATTGTCATTTCACAACGGTTTGTTACGTTCGGACTAATGTTACTGGCTGGTCCCAGCTGCCTTAGTCCAACATTTTTTTAAATTAAGAATATCACTTGCCTTGGTTCAATTTTAGATTACCATTTTTTTCTGGCTTTTAGTCCTACATGCTTTGGTCTAATATTTTTTTCATTTTACATGCATCCTCTAGTTTATAATATACTTTTCTTTTTATATTAAAGCCAGCACTTTTGCCGACGACAAGAATTCTCCGCGTATTAAGGACAGGTCCCGTCGTGAGATAGATTTGAAGACGCGGTTCATTTCATATCATAATTTTTCGTCTAACCTACCATCAAGAAAATTAAAAAAGCAATTGACAATGTATTACATCACCAACTTAATTATTGTCACGGTCGACATTCAATAAATCAAATAATAAGTGTTCGTCTATAATATCGGATGTCGCACGGCAAAAAAAATAGATTTTTTCACTGTTTTGAGTTCATTGATATCTAGATTCGAACATTTTGTGACCAGCAAGCGACATATTATAAGGTTTTTATTGCTATATGAATCTTAGGTGATTTTTTAATTACCAAGCCTACCCCGAACCGTATCCATGATTGTTTTGAGAAGACTTGACATTAGGTGATCCACCTACCACCACCCACCCACCAACAAGCTGTTAATATATAGTTTAAAAACACCGAGACTTAAAACATTATCTAATACCTGGCATCAGAACTTTCTACCAAGAGCTTTTCTAATTTTGTACAGCAAATTATTAAGAACCATAAGTGGACCGTTAATAACAAACATCAAACCCAAAAGAATCATGATCGTACCCCCGACTCGTAAGAAAAGGAACAGGAATAGGAACAGGAAGCGACCATATTAGGCTATATAGTCGCTGTACATAACGGACATTGAGAAGTCGTAATTACCATAGGCTGTCATCTCCACTTTAAAAAAAAACATATTCCTACGACCTCGATCTTTTAGTAAGGTAAATAACTGAAGGGCTACTACCTCACACCTAATTAACGAAGCCGTAGTTAATACGGAATTACCGCCGCATTTACGTCAAAACAAATCTATTATATCAGGTGTGATTCAAACACGAGAACTGAATGAAGATACGATGATATGATGATATCACCGTTCGTTTCTATAAAGCTGAGGAACAATACAGTGAACTCTCGGTAATTATATGTGTCAGGGTTGGCACTGACGTCTAAATATTTATACTATTCGATGAACAGGTCACTTGTCTGATTGAAAATGACACGCCCTAGTAATGATAGTCATAGTAGACACTTATTTTGTCCATAAAATTAATGGACCATGGTAGAAGTTAACAGAGTTTCAGAGAAAACCAATCTTAGGTGAGATTTTTGTAGCTCCAAACACTCCTTTCCTTCTCTAGCAACTATTCCCTTCTATGAGCGGTGCTGAGGACATCACACACAAACGATTGATGACACGAGCAAGTCGCTTCTCTGATGGTAAACGACAAGACTATCCATTAACAGAAGCAACAACACTAAAACTACAATAAGAAATGATTACGAATTGCACTGCGTTCGTCACTCTCAGACTTCTCTTAACATCACGTGACCACCTTGCTCGTTTATTTTCGTCTCAATAGACATGCAAGTCCAAAACCACTCTAATTACAAGACAAAGGCACCTCCTTGTCCAGACGCGCTTGATTGAAAAATTGTGCGTTCGATTCGTTTAAATTGGCGACATCTCCCGCCGTCCGCCCACTGTCTTGCTGAATGGCTGAAGGTTAGTTGTTTTGTCTTTATTGTTCAGATATTGAACAGAGTGGGGCTTGTTTATACCGCTTTTGTACTTGCCTTCAAGGGTGAAGAGGACCTGCGCGATTATAAAATACGCATACGCATGCTCACGCCTTTTATCCCCGAAGGGGTAGGCAGAGGCGCAACTAGTGCACCCACTTTTCGCCAAGCGTATTCCGTCCCATGATGTGATAGGGGGCGAGCCTATCGCCATATCGGGCACAAATTCCAGACTCCGGGCTGATACTGAATAGAAAAATCCAATATCACTTTGCCCGACCCGGGAATCGAACCCGAGACCTCAGCCTTGCAGTCGTACCGTAATACAACTACGCCACCGAGGCAGTCGAGGCACCGAGGCGATTATAAAATAGATTTTTTTATTTCATTTGAATAACGAGATGAGTATACTGTTCGTCTGATGGTAAGCGATACGATCGCCCATAAACAGTAGCAAAATAAAGCAGAACTTAGAATTACAAAGCACTGCGTGACACTCCACTGCGCTCGTCATCCTGAGACATAAGTCAAGTCTCATGATGCCCAGTAATTAAACTGTCTTTAATCTTTCGTTAATCAGACCTGGGCATAAAGTGTTAAAAAGTCTAGAATGCAAACCTTTTGGTCATAGGAGTACAATGTCATCCTAAACTTCCAAAACAGCATCACCGTTGATAACTTACTCCAAGTCCGTCTTAAGACGCCTCAATTTTTGTAATTACCCTGGCGCCATTTACCCGATGACCATATTGCGAAATGTCAATGATATAACCATTAAATCATTCGTTCTGTATGACATAACGTACCTTAAAATGGATTTCATTCATACGTTAAATGTTGATCTGTGATTATCAACAAGGCGAGCGACAATCGAGACAGCTACCAGTTCTCATTGACTTTTGTGGTTTAACTTGAAATTGGGCGTACTTTAGGCAGTAAGTCTTTGCAATTTAGCACAACCTCTATGCTACTAATATTATCAATGCAAATATTTGTATGTATGTTAGAAGTAAACACAGAGACCGAATTTGCATTAAATTTGGCACACGAATAGATCATATCCTGGATTAACAGGCTATTTGTTGTCCTGTTGTTTAAAATAGATGGCGTTGGCATCATACAGGTGGCGCTATCGCTACATTGAATTTTGTAACGGGAAAGACTTTTCACACGAGCGAAGCTGCGCACAACACCTCGTATGAATATAAAGCTAAAAAAATTGTTTGAATGCTCTAAGCATCGACCTCCGAAGTCCCTAAGCAGGCCGGCAGGTGGCGGGCAGGCATCCGGCTACCGGGAAAATAATGCCCAAGAGGCTGGCGTGCAGAATTACATGCACGCCTATGATATTACCGAGGTTTTGTTCCTCGGACTACGAGAGGCTCTGGTCAAGAGCTAACTCCTGCGAGGGTTGCTGTTGCATGCTCATGCGCACCCCGCGACTTTCGATATAAGGGAGAGAGAGTAGAATGGCGGGGTTTTAGTCGGTAGGACGGTTTCGACCGGTGAGTCCGGCAGAAATCCGTAAATGGATATCCCCGAGTTAAAAAAAAAAAAAAAAAAAGCATATCATATATAGCACTCATGCAAGGTTAATCAATGTTCGAAGCTCTAATATCCAAGCCATTATCAATAATACGTCTACTGCCGTCAAATTATCGCGATAAGTAGCTACACCTACGTTTAATAACGACATTATTAACACCAGCATCAGGTACATTGCGTTCTATTAGTGTAATTTTTTGAAAATAAGAACAGTAGAGGAAAGAAGAACACAAGAAGGAAATGTCTTCAGCCTAATTTAGAACATCAGTACTATGATTAGTCCATGATTGTTTTTTTATACGTTCACGGCAATATGACTCCACTAAGGCAAGTGTAGTGGGGTTGAGATGGAGTATCGATTAACAAGAGATGATTATCCCAAGTCGACAATCATGCATGTTCAAATTAATACAGATCAAAAATCCTTTCAAATCTCATTATTCCTTATTCAATCGACTGCAGTACTCGATAATCGTCAGATGACAATTATTATCTGGGTTAAACTAATTGCTGGTTGTTTTTTGCGGTGTTTGCCGAGCGCCGGCCGCCGGTTACAATTTAGAGATCCATACTCAAAGTGCCAACGGCAACCTATTTCTAAAGCTTGTACATCTGTTCGATTTTTGAAAGGTCTTGTATTTAAAATCGTAATTCTTAACGTTGCTGAAATGTTGACAGCCCTTTCCTGGCATTCAAATTCCACTACGCACTTTTTCGGATTAAGTAGCTTATATTACGTTATTCCATAACCAGGTCTATATATATTCTGTGCGATATTCCCAGCTAAAAGGCCGGCAACGCATCTCTGTGCCCCTGGTATTGCAGATGTTCATGGGCGGCGGTGATCACTTACCATCAGGTGAACCGTATGCTCGTTTGCCCCGTATATCATTAAAAAAAAATTGCATATAAAATATTAGTAAAATTATATCGGACTTCCTATCAAAAGTTAATAATTACGAGTAAAATTTGTACCATTGTATTAATGTATTAAAAAACTAATAGGTACGGAACATTTAGTCCGAAAGTGCGACTCGCATTTGACACGTTCTTCTACTACCCATGTTTGCCGAACGCTGGCCGCCAATTACTTTATGTTTAACTCCGACGGTACTATAGCGATATTACGTTACGTTTTTACCCGACTACGGCGAAGCAAAGAAGGGTAATGATTTTAACACCCTATGTATGTATGTATTTGTGTGATAATTAGAAAATAGACGATATTATTTAAATTAAAAGTTTTTAAATTTATATAAATTTATCATGATATTATTTGATGCGATAGGCTCGCCTCCTAATATTATGGGACGAAAATCGGAATACGAATGGCGAAAAGTGGGTGCACTAGTTGCGCCTCTGCCTACCCCTTGGGTGATAAAGGGCGTGAGTATGTGTGTGTGTAATATTATTGGTATACTATCGCTATTTAAAATTAAGTTGTAAGTACTATTATAAATACGATTTTTTGGATGTTAGAAGTAAATTTAGAGAAATCGCTGAACGGGTTTGGGTGAAATTTGATAGACAAATCATGTTTTGTATTAGCATATAGGCTACTTTTAATCTCGAAAAAATACTTAATACACGAGTAATAGCTTGTATATTTATAAAAATCTACACTAAAACTCAGAACTCTTCACAGTCAATCAAACATTAAAAGCATAACTATACGTACTGACACACAAAAAAATCAACGAGATCAAAAACCCCGCTTTCGGCTATATCTCGTTACCGCAAGATGTGTGCGAACGATTAACAACTTTAATCTGATTGGTGGTGGAGTTATTATTGTGAATTAATAGACTTGGGTAAAGCTGGTGTTAATTTTGAAGGTTCCGTACTTCTGTTTGGATGAATTCTTACTATTTCCATAGAAACGGTGCGAGAGATCCACATTTATAGCATAGACATTGTTTATACGCTTGAGAGAGACATAAGGTATTTTAACTGGGAAATTGCACGTTTCCATTTTAAGTGCTAGTTGTAGTTGCAAATGGGAATAAACCCGCCCCCATTACATGGGACCTAGCATAGCTGGCGAAATGTGAGTGTCACACACCTCTGCCTATCCTTGAAAAAGAAAAAGGGCGTGATGCTATGTACCTACATATTATAACATTACCATCAATCACACCACCACATACGGCAGTCATAATTCGAAAATTATCAAAAAATCCGGAACTGTTTTACCGAAAACCGAACCCCAAAAGCCTATACCCTGCGAACGAACACGCCGGTCCATTGTGCGTGCCAACAGCACGTTACGAGTCAGATCTCAAGAATGGGATCCAATTTCCATGACCATTGACCGCGCCGGCACCGTTACGCGACGTTACAGAATAGCTAATATCGACATGTAAACTAAACATGTGGAACAAATTATTATTTTCATAGAATGATGATGGTACCATCCCAAATTCGCACTGTCTTTTTCTACCAGTAAGCAAGTGCAAGCGCAAATTACGTATACTGAAATATTTATGATGATAAGGATTCGACGTTATAACTGGTCAGACTATCAATGGATCAAATGTTTCTTAATCGTATATTGGTCACACCACAGAACAAAAATAGTCGGGTAATAAGGATCACATAATAATAAACAATATACAGTTTAGAATGATTTAAATTCCGATCGACACGGTTCTATTTTCAAATCAACTACATTCACATAATATTGCAAAAAATCCTACAACAATTCAAATTTCGAACAAAGAAGGACGAGTAACAGAAAAAATAAATTCTTTTGTAACTTTATAAAGGTTTGAATCGATGCATCATCCATACAATAAGTAATCACTAATCGCCAAACATAAACAGAATCCGATCGTTCGTCGGTGGGGAACGCGCGGAATCCCACCAACGCGACCGGTTCCTAACGGGACGCAGTTAAACAGCGGCTCGAGCGGCGCAACATATACATTTGTACACCGCAATTACACGATATTGGGAAGGTATTTGAGAGATGTATGATCGGTTAAAAAATAACGGGGTATTTACCTACTGTTCGGGTTATATCTCGCAATTTCATCCACTTAATTGTTAAGCCATAGCTGGACAAAAGTGTAAAATGCGCGTTACTTCACTTATTTAAAAATGGACTCATTACAAACTGGCGACTAATCATAAAAAACGAATGAATGACCTTAGAAATTCGTTACTAAATTACAATATCAACTATTTAATTATGAACTGGCAGCAATACAAAATGAATTAATAAAATGAATAATTTCCGTGAAATATAGTTAAAAACAAACGTAGTTCCACAACTAACCCCGCTAAGTTGATGAGCTGAAATGATTAATGATCGAAACTAAAAGATAAACATGCCGAAGCACGCATCAGTCAATAAGAAATACACTGTAGGAAGTCTTAAATAGCTAATAGTATTTCATTGTCTATTTTGCGAACTAAAAACTTCGTAGTAAATTAGGGAACTATATAAAAACACTAGGTTTACCGATGCCGTTAAATTTCATCGCGTACCAATATACTGGCATAATGATTACAACTAGCAATTCCCCTTGTTAGTAAACGTTTTATAGCTAAATATCTCATCACCATAACGAGGTATAGAAAGAACCGCTAAACGAAAGTACCAACTAGTTCCTCTTCAAAAAGTAATTAGTCTCAAATCGGCACACTAAAAATACATTTAATAATCATTTAATATAGACATGTACATCGCTGGGACAATCAACATCCCCCCTCCCCTTTCTCCCACGACACCTTTCACCTCAAGTAGTTCGATAACCATTGCCTAGCGTGCAGCCTCGGGGCAAGAAAGTACTAGTACATAACCAGAAATGGTTCGATGCTATCGAATCTATACTAGAACGGGATCGATTCGAGATACGTGTAGCACGAGCGGTTATTGTTTAATGAACTAAATTGACCGTAGGAAAAGCGGGTCCGACTTTTTAACTAACATACTTGTATCAGTGTCTACAGCGTCTATCAGTGTCTGCAGGGCAGGGCTGCTTCAATTTCAACGTTTATAAATATGTCATGTATGTGATCATTAATCACTGACATATTTTTAAAATTGGAACGGTGTTTTCGAATTATAAATATTTTTTGTAATAGCAAAGCGTCAGGGTTGATGTCATGGTGACCATCCTCAAACTGGGTACACATTTTGGTTCTTAGCAAACAATATTTTCATGAATACTTTTCAAGTTATTTCTGTTGATCATACGCTGTGTTAGGTATTTCCAAATGTCATTCTAAAATATAAAAGGAAGAAGAAACTCAAAATATCATTTATTTATTTCGCAAATATCTTTGCTAGTATGGAAACCGAGAGCAATTACTTCGATTCAGACACCAGAAATATCTGCAGCCTATTCCATTTCCTAGTTCTTTTATCTTGCCAATATTACAAATATTATACCAAGGGCCTCTGTAATAAAATTGCCACCTAATTTTGCGTAATCGAACACAAATTTTCTGTTTAAACTTATTTTTCAACATAAATACTACAATTGTAGTACTACTAAACGTGTAACCTGTATTGCAAAATGCACTAAACGATAGATTAGTAATAGTTATTTTTAGTACAACTGTGACTTTCCTGTTATTATACGCAGGACACTAATGCTCTGAGATCCACTTCCCCTGACACCAGCTTACATGACCTCTGCTTCATATTGATTTAATCATCATCTTTTATTACTGGGTATTACGAGACTTAACTTCTTAGATCTCGTGGTGATGAGCGTATTTGAATTCCACGCAGTGTTTTGTAATTCGAAGTTCTGTATTGTGATGCTACTGTTATTGGGCTGCTTGTTGCAAGCTGCTTGCTTGTCATTTGGCTGTGTAACAAAAGCTTATTTAACATTTGCCTACTGTAGGGCAAAGGTTTTCCTTTATCTACACCACTCTCTCCAGTCCTGTGTGAGTCTATCCCATTTTTTTTCGGGTTTCATTCTCTCCACAGTTTGCATGAGGACAATATCACAGCTATCTTTTCTCACCAGATATGGTGGGAAAATGTGTAAACTCTAAAAATTCTTTAAATTTAAAATAGGGTTGAAATATAAATTGTATGCTGATGAAATGAACATTTTATACACCAACTAAGACCCCACGCTTCACACCTTACACCCACGAGGCCGCTAGCAAAAAACCCATCACAAGAACGTGTCACACATCAGGACATACCAACCGCATCCATTTCCTCACGCGATTAAGCGATTACATACTAATTAGCGCTTTAAACGGCGCCGAGTGTGTAAACAGGCGCCACCACACGACGATCACATCTGAATGCTGATGAATGGCTTTCTTTTTTACAATATTGTGCGTAAGAATCTAAGCACTTTATAGGCACGCTGGTCATTTGTACGCTTGAATTTTTTTAATAATACCAGCCCTGTATATACTGCGCACGGGCCTCCTCTACTACTGAGAGGATTTTAATTCCTTTAGCATCATCACGAAACCAGACACAGAACCATAATACCAACAAACTGAAGATACTCAATGAACTACACACAATACCATTTCAAAAGATAGTTTCACTCGGAGAATACGTGAACGTAGGAAATTGTGGTCAAAGGCCCCGGCGCGTGCGCACCGGATTAGGCCACTAACACACCGGGACTGCGTTATTTTGAATACTAAGACGCGTGTTTTGAAGAATGATTAATATTTATGAAATATGGTTTTAATTTTAGAACGTGAAAAGGTTTGATGTTCATAAATCAATATTTTTGGATGAAAATCGCTTTTAACAAATCGGTCGGTCGGACAACCTATGTTTGAGCGACGGACATCCTGGAGCTGATGATGATTGAAGTACATACATATTGCTTCTTTATGTATAAGAGATAGATAGTGTGAGACGTCTTAAACTGCAACACGGCACAGTTATCCTTGTGCAATAGTACTAGATATACAGCAACCAAACATATAGTAGGAAAACCCGTTATAGTGTATCTCTGAGTTGCGGCGGATCAATTGGTGCATGACAAAAAATCTAGTGGCCATGGGGACTAGATGCAGGCCGCTTTTGACAGGTGCGTCTACAAATCTTTAGGTGAGGCCTATGTTCAGCAGTTGACTTAATGTGGCTGATGATGATTGAGCATTTGTAAGTTGCAATTGGACTTACTTACGCAAACGGGAACCAACCCACACAAAATATTTTCTCTAGTTGATGTTTAAACTAAAAAAAATATTTTAAAACTAGGAGGTTGATATAAAACGTTTGGCATTTTATAAAGTAACAATTGAGGTATTTGGACAATTAACTGTAAATGATTTTTTTTTTATTGCCTTAGTAGGCAAATGAGCAAACGGTCCGCCCGATATTAAGCAGTATCCGCCGCTCATGGAATAAGGCAATGCCAGAGGCACAACCAAGCCGTTGCCTACCGGGAGGAGAACTCTTTTTACACCTCGTTTAAAGAAGGACAAGTCATAACGCTCGGGAAACACCGATGCTGGGAGTTCCATAAATCTGATATTAATTGTTACAATTTTTTTATGACCAAGTCAAATTTTATGAGTTGGTTTCCGTTTCCGGAAGGTCTAATTATATTTAGACTAATACTAGATGCTATCACTTTGCCGTGCAGACAAAAAAAAGTTACGTCTCCCCTCGCGGTCTGTCCACCGCCTTGGAGGAAATGCAGCCTTGAATTATCATAACACATTGTATTGTGTGCGGCGCGGCCGTTGCGTGACATTACTCGGGGTGAGTCGGGTTTCGTTACGTACTATGGCTCTTTAGTGTTCTTTTTTTAAATAGAGGAAGATGGGGCTAATACGTTACCTGATAGTAAGTTGTCGACGCGAAATAACAAGTCAAGAGGAATTATCGATACGTCGCCACCCTTTGTGACTGTTCTATTTCTTTTGGTCATATTGTTATGGTGACGTTACACTAGGGTTGTCATAACTTCTTAGAAACTAAACCGGGCTATTTTAAACTTTCGATGACTGAGTATGGTCCTTGGAAAAAATCCGGAAGTTTTTTTGTACACCAATCAGTGCCGTACTTGCTAAGTTAGTTATTTATCTACCATAATACATGTATTAGTCCTTAAATTATGCTTAATCATAAAACCAGGACATAATATCACATACGTGGACGATAGCCTAGCTGGGAATGGAAAGGTCTGTCGAGACAATGTCCGGAGGTTCAAAACCCAAGGCACACACCTCTGACTTTTCGAAATTACGTGTGTATTGTTAATCAATTATAATCGTTCGCTTTAACGGTGAAGGAAAACATCGTGAGGAAACCTTACATACCTGAGAATTTCGAGGGTATGTGAATTCTGCCAACTCGCACTAGGCCAGCGTGGTGGACTAAGGCCTAACCCCTCTAAGTAGTAGAGGAGGCCCGTGCTCAGCAGTGGGCAGTATATATAATACAGGGCTGATTGCATCGCATATCACGTAACGCCTCCTGACATATAGCATCCCTATTCCCTACGTTACCTACTATGACTATATGATGTTTTTCTTTAGGACGTGTTATACTAATGAAATACATTTCTTAAAATTCCCGGATCTGGTAATAAAATAAATCAGTATATTAGCTTAATTCCTAGAAAATTAATAGTGATCTGTTCCGCAGACTGTTACGAACCGATGACGTCACACGACCCGCTAACGAGTAAGAGCGACAAATAAACTCCTATAAATAAGCGGTCGCGTCACGTCACGCGAGAAAATAAATGATAATCACTTATCAATGTTAGTGGGTTTATTTTCATAGGGAGAACTGGGTTACTATTGGTATATGGTGAGTGATTGTAGCCCCGATGCTGATGGTCATACTTCAACCTCCAAGTATTTAGCACTAGTTTTTGCCTGCGGCTCCGCCCGCTGAATGAGTTTTCCCGGGATAAAAGTCCCGCTTTATATTTTCCCGGGATAAAAGCCTATGTGTTAATCCAGGACATAATCTACCGGTGTGCCAAATTTCATCGAAATCCGTTCAGTAGTTTTTGCGTGAAAGAGTAACAAACATCCATACATCCATACTTACAAACATTCGCGTTTATAATATTATAAGTAGGATTTTACTCGATACGATAGGGTCGTTGCCCAAGAATCCTATCGTACCTTGTAACGTGGACGCCCGTCCACTTTATTTATTACTAGCTTTTGGTCGCGGCGTCGCCCGCCTGAATCAGTTTTTGTGGGATAAAAAGTAGGCTTTGCCCTTCCCAGGGCCTCAAATTATCTCCATACCAAATTTCATAGAAATCCATTTAGTAGTTTCGGATATGTGCGCTAACAAACGAACAGAAAAACAGACACACAGACAGAAAAGAATTTAACAAATTGGTGATTTGTGTTCTATTACTTTTATTTCAATGTACAGACACACCGCGCCGGGTTCTTCTGCTTTATTATAAGTATAGATTCTGTACGAATTATCTTTATTTTATTTTTATTTTATGAATGACATTATTGACTGACAAGTGAGAAGTGAAGTTACTTGAAACTGTTAAGTATTCGCAATAACTACCTATCTGAAATACCCGGCGAAACATTGTGATCTAACATACCCGGAGAAAAATATGTTATAGCTCTGCCTACACCTGTAAAAGTTTTGATGCGACGAATTTATATTCTGAGATACAGTATGGCAGCTGTTCAGAGCAATGCAAAAGTTGCAAAACTTCGCATTCAAATGAACCAGATCCGGTTGCAAAATGTATGCGCTTTCGAGTAATCTGTTTATCGGCAGATAACAGTGTGGGATTGTGCCGCGTAGATTATAATTTGCATGTACAGGGTACATAGTACGTTGATTGTTATCTATAATAATCATTAAAATACATACTAAACTGGACATAAGGACTTGGACAAACAGCTTATGCACAAAAAATAAACGCTGCTTCAACTTCAACGTTAATAAATATATAATATATTTGATTTATTAATCATTTTGACATATTTTTAAAATTAGAACGGTGTTTTTTTTTTTAAAAAATGGCAATTGTGTGAGCATTATGCCAATTTCAAGTTACGAGGAACGGTGCTTAAGTTTCTTTTTTTATTTGTTTCATAATTGTTTTTTGCATATTATTTAAAGTTCTTTAGACCAACTATATTTTTTCGTAAGTATGATATAGAGGTTATTATTACCTGTCGAATACCGTTATTAAAAATATTTTTCCTGTGACAATGACATCACTGGCAATTTACATATTATTTAAACATTCATTTTAGATGTTAGAAAAAGTGAGGTCGTCGACAATGAAGCCAATTAATCACTGGAGGTATAATCCACATCTCATTAATATAAGCATGGGTATTTTATATTTTTAGTAAATCAAATGATAATATTTTTTTTAGTATCTTTTACGACTATAATATTTGGCACTAGTATCATTTCCATTTTACCAGTTTATACGGACTTCTCGACAGACCATTAACTCTCCATCATCATAAAAAAAGCATAAAACTTTTGTTTACCAAAGACATTAAACAGTATAGTTAGTTATAGACCGGACATCAGGCCCAAATTTTTCGTCCAAATGTTATTACCAATTGGTAATAAGTCGCTGTCATATCTGACACGTCCATGTGACAAGACGTCTCGGTATGCGCAAGTTTTGTAAAGAAAGCAATATTTTGGAAGGAAATATGCCAATTTGCGTATTACGATCATGTCAAAGTATGTTGTAATGCATTTTACATAGGTCTTTTGCTATTTCACGGTAGATTGGGTTACTGACGAACAGGCTCAACATTTTTCTATGATTTTGTTTCCAATGTCCCATCTATATAATCTTAGAACTCTTTGTTGTTTACCCTCAAAGGAGCATCCACTAACATCAGGACATGATGTTTTATGTACAAAGAACGTTAGCGACTTGAAAAACTTAAATGTTTTTACTTTGAAATGAAACAACTCTCTACTCTATCACAGATAAAATAAAGTCGAGAATTGTACCAAAACATTTATATCTAAGGAATTTGAATAAGAAATGACGTTATCAGTGAGTCAGGTGTGTAAAAAGATGTCTTGTCGTTCTAACAATGCTTCGCTTGTACGTTAATCTTTAAATTGTTCGCTACCTCTTTCCCGCGGCACACAAAAACTTACGTTAACATGCACTCACCTTTTGAACATTATTTCGAAATTTAAATTGAGAACATTCGTGTTCTATTATAATTTAAATAGTTCATAGTTAGGTATTTTTAATAATAAACCATTTTATCCTTGTGTAACAACATGGCATTGACATTAACCTGATAACAAAAGGTTGTTTCCAAGTATGACATCACCACACTCGACAGAAATAAAATTATATCATAAAAATAGTTCACCAGTAATTATCTTATTAAATCATATAAATTATGCTGTAATTTGTACAGCAAAATGATGTTTTTCAACATCCGTGCGTTGATGTCTTTTACCTAACCTCACTCTTGGCGGAACATCCTAACCCACTTTGATGAAAAAAATAAACAAAAACCGTGGCATAGACATCACCAGTTGCCTTGAGGACTTATCGCGATCAATGCAAATAACCGATAATTATTTTGCAATTTACATCACCACGAAGCCGGTTACTGACACTCGACGAATAAGAAAAAAAAACAACAAAACCATAGAGTTCGCCGCGAACCTCGTCACATTGATTTCGAAATATGAAAATTCGAAAAAAGAACGTGTAAAACACTGGCACACGACACGTACTGTTTATTTTTAATAAACTGCCCGGTCCGTGAACAAGATGGCGGCGGTAAGCGATCGTGCCGCGGCGCCGTTCGTCGGCCAACTGATGCTTGCGAAGCGAACTGTCAAACTGGCTCGGCTTATCTTTGTGTGTGTGTGCCGTGTAATGGAGGCTTCAATGGATCAAAATGACTCAGTATGGTATGGAAGGTTGGTTCAAAAATTGGATTTTGTATTCAAAATGATGACGAAACACGACGGTGTGACCTCAGGTGATGACGAAGACTAGATCGATTTTGAAAACAACATACTATCACGCCAGTAGGGCAGAGGTGCAACGAGTAAACCTGCAAGGTCTGGAAACGGTATTACCGTCTCATGGTGTAGGTAAGCCTGCCGTCATGACGGGTACAATTTAAATTCCGGACATATCATCGGAGTGTTTAAAATCGATTTTTTTTTGTTTTCCCGACTTTTCATTTCATAGTGCAAGCAGGGATTTTCAAGTCAGATGGAGAGAAACAATTTTCTATAATTGATACTGATAGGAAAATAGACATATTTGAAGTTATGCTTTATGACTTTTGAGTAACACTATCTACATGAACACATTGGCAAAATTACCGCTGTAACAGTGGAGCCATAAACCTAAAAGAAGAAGAAGAAGAAACAATTTTCAGTTTCAAAATAACCAATATCACATATCTTTTGAGGTTGCCTGAGGCCCAAAATAGCCTTTCAATTACTTTCCTTACAGGTTGCCGGTTGCCACCATATACAAGTTTCTTTGGTATCGTGGGTGGTCATGAACGATGGTGATCACTTATCGGATGACACAGTGCTTATTTATCGACCATCTCTACAAAAATATTCATTCAATAAGAAAACGATAAAGCATTAATTCAGCTCTTAAAAGAATAAATTAAAGCCTTGTAATTAAATTACAATAAACAATTTTAATTATAGCAATTAAACGATAATAACTACGCGTAATTAGATATTTAAAATCAATGACCCATAATTAATAATGACCCAATAACAAGGGGTACGACGACGTCACAATTCAGGATTTCATAAATATTTCTTTGTTGATAAGTCACTTGCGTAGTGTATCTAACACAGTCTATTCTCGTACCAGATTTAAGAGGGGAAAAAGTCATGGCCATTCTCAATGCTAATCTAGTTTTCATTGTTTTAATGTCGATTCATTTTTAAAAAAAATATGTGAGAAATGTTGCAGTGGTTTACAACGGCTTTGTTAATTTAATCTATTGAAAGAGGGCAGATTTTCTATTATAATTAAAAGTACCTCGTATATGTGTTTTTTTTTATCGTATCAGCCTGCAAATGTGAAGGTGAGTCTCTCGATGTCAAGTCTTCTCCACAACCCATAAACACGCGCAGCACCAGATCAACCATTGAGCGCGGCGTTCACGATCTTAAAAGGTATAGGGATTAAGGAATGGTGGAGTGTTATTTCGGATTACAAGGTTTAATTTTTATTAATCAAAATCAAAGAATAATTATTTTATTATTTTGTGTTACTTTCAATTTCGTCTTCTTTGGCTCCTACACTACACTATTGAATTCTCTTTTTGTTCTGCGAATATCTTGCGATTTTTTTCGGGATGAACTCACGGCCAAAAATCAACAATAACCTAACTTATCAACAAAGAAATATTTTTCGTATTTTATCACGTTCAGTAAGCAATATTAACAATATTGATAGCTTTGTTTAACGACAGTGGAGTGATGTCATGGTCTAGGGTCATACAATTTTTTTTTATTATTTTAGCTGATAACGATTACATTTAGCATTCCAATACCGTAGAGTGTAGACGCACAAGTTACTCGTCCGAAAATAACTGTCTATAGGCAATCAGCACTCACAACTTTGAATAAAGCCCCGCATGGCTTTGACCTGAGCTTGTTATCTTGAGACATTAGATCTATTCCATCATCATCATAAGCTACAAAGTCCACTGCTGAACATAATATGCCTCATCTAAAAATTTTTAACTTGTCAAAAGCAGCCCGCATCCAGCGTGTTCCTGCGACCTTTATCAAGTCGTCTGTCCACCTTGTACGCTTATAATACCTAGAAATCACACTCAACATTTCTTCGACCAAAAAGATCAGGAGCTTGTCAGAATATACCATGGCAGAAATAGACCATACTGTACCTAACAGATCCACCACATTCTAGAAGTAGTTAGACACATACGCAACTCGCTGTCTACTTTTCCTCACTGTCAGGTTCGAGTCCCGACGCAACCATTACTCAGACAGGTGTTATGATCTATGAAGCACCGCGTCCACACTGCCACCCACGAGGACTCGAGTGTGGGTTTACAGAGCATTTCGTAATGCTTAACTGTTGAGTAACGGAGAAAGGTTGATCATTGAAGAATGATTTTGGCATTGTAAACCTTAATATTTAGTTTCGAGTATTTTTATAGCATACTAAAGTGGCATGGTAATTCAGTCACCTTATGTAATGAGATCTTTATCATCCATTTCGAAAGCATCAATGCACTACCGGTTTTACTGGAAAGGAAGTATCAGAAAAATTTGGGAGTTATTCCAGATATCTCTTTTGCCATACAAAATGTCACTACATAGCAAGCTGTTTAACGTCGGTTACCTGTAGGGACAGTTGGACAAATAACTCGTCTTAGCATTCCCATAAAAAATAAATTATGTAGGCCAGTAAATGTATACTAATATTATAAAGCTGAAGAGTTTGTTTGGTTGAACGCGCTAATCTCAGAAACTATTAAACCGATTTTGAAAATTCTTTCACTAATAGGAAGCTACATTACTCCTGAGTACTATAGGCAACTTTTTATCCCGGAAAACTTATTCACCCGGGCGGAGCCGCCAGCATCACCTAGTAATAAATATACTGACCCACTGCTGGGCATGGGCCTCCTCAACACCTGAGAGGGTTTAGGCCATAGTCCACCACGCTATCCTTGTGCGGTGGAAGACTTCTCATTCAAATTCTTCAGAATTATTTATAAAAGCAACACGATATTTTTCTTCACAATTAAAATTAAAAATGATTTCGTAACCACATTCTAGTGCTCATCTCTCAGTTCTAGCGAAAGGTTATTAATTAACGGGTGTTATGTTTATAAAGTCCGTTTTAATTGTTAAATTGTTGCATCAACGTTTTGTTTCGGTAGTTTGCGTATTTTTAGGCTATTATTTAGCAGTTACAATGATTGTGGTGGTTTTACTGGTTTAGATTAATTCATGACGCAGGAACATTATTAGTGTTGGTAATGATCTGGATAGATTAAAGTTAATATGGATTAAGGAATAAATTATTTACCAAGAAGATCAAAAAACAGTTATGGCCATCATCAACATTAGGCTAGTAAATGCACATGTGATGAGAGACCGCTGGTTTGATTCCCACGCCTGGATTAATATATTATTCACAGCAGATATTTGCTGCAGGTTTAACGATATTCCAAAATATAAATGAAAACAAAAATATAAATCTACAATTACTAAAACTACCCTCAGTTTTACAAAATAAATATAACATCGCAAACAAGTCTAGACTCTTGGCAATTAAATCGCAAACCCAGACGTTACTTCAATAGCGTTAAGAAGGCCTTCGGGCTGGAGATTTTACTTTTTAATTTAACAACGCTTCAGCAAACTCGCGTTCAGCCTTGCTTCGTCTCAATAACAACCGTCTGGGCGAGTCGAGAGTCTGAGAGAGAGAGAGGGATTATACTATACAAAAGTGGAAAAAAATTTAAGAATACAAATGCAAGGATAAGCTTGGGTTGCATTATTTTGAACGCAGCTCATATCTGTATTTAGTATCTACTAGCTTTTGCCCGCGGCTTCATCTGCACGAAATAGATTTTCCTGGTTAAAAGTCCCGATAAAATACAACGTTTACCAAAGTCAATTAATCAATACACAAATTACATACATATTAGTACACATTGAGCACCCGAATGCACAAAAGCAATGGCGAGCTAGGTGGATATTTGCCGCATCATTAACTGTTGAAAGCACCATGTGTTCCCACAATATCTGCCGCGAAGCGTGAAGATATGAATAAGTAGATCGATATAGATATAACTATGGAACCAAAACTAACCCATTATATACATAATGTACAGTGTACACCTGTACTGCCTCGGTGGCGTAGTTGTATTACGGTACGACTGCAATGCTGAGGTCTCGGGTTCTATCCCCGGGTCGGACAAAGTGATATTGGATTTTTCTATTCAGTATCAGCCCGGAGTCTGGAATTTGTGCCCGATATGGCGATAGGCTCGCCCCCTATCACATCATGGGACGGAATACGCACGGCGAAAAGTGGATGCACTAGTTGCGCCTCTGCCTACCCCTTCGGGGATAAAAGGCGTGAGTATGCGTATGTACACTTGTAGAGAAGAAGCCAACCGGGAACTCGTCAAGTGAATCTTTGTCGCATCATTAACTCTTTGACAAGTTCCTTCTTACAATAGGTTCTACCGAAGCGAGGATACTGATGGCAGGAAATTTGTATCCGGATTCAAATATTCTATAGTATGATGGTATCTAATGTATCAGGTTAACGGGCGCAGTGGAGTGCCACGTAATAACTTTATAATTAAAAGTTCTGGTATGGTGATGCTTTTGTTTATGGGCATTCGTATCGTTTACCATCAGACATGCGGCATGCTCGTCCCGTTCTTCAGTAGCAATAAAAAAATGTTTAGCGACCACCTAAAACAAGAAGTTTTACAATTGTTAAATTCGGAATAATTTGCCATATGCAAGTGTTATTCTAGGATCAGCCGTGTATTATACATATATCCTGATTGATAATCATTAAACGAGAAAACTAAGGGCTCATACACATAAACACGACACGGCGTCTATTGCGGTCCATTTTCGAGATTAACTGTCGTCGTAGATTTCCACGATACGGCGTCGCGTCGTGAAACGTGTTGACGTGTCGTGTTTATGTGTATGAGCCCTAACCCAAAGATCGTCTGGGGCGGTAGCCAAGGCGCCTTTCTACAATAGCACTACATACATATATAGCATCACGCCTATTTCCCTTCAGGGATAGGCAGTGGTATATCACTCGCACATTTCGCCAGCTATATTAGGTCCCATGTAATAGGGGGTAGGCCTATTGGCATCCCTCGTCAGTCGACACTTTATCTGGGGCCCCCCCGCTTACCTACTATCAGGTGCAGTGGGGGGCATTTTTCCGTGGCCGTATAAAAAAATATACAAACAAGTAAATCGATACAGTCAGGACTTGGAAGTATGGAACTCAACCCAGTCCAATAAAGGACTTAGGAATAGTCAAGTTTCATTGACTAAAATGACTACAAGGGTCGAAAGTTGAACCCTAAGAAAACCAAGTAATATTGGTTTACCTACTAAGTATATTTAACTTATAAATACACCAAAATATACTTTAATTACTTTAAAATGTAAAACTATATTTAGAAAAAATTATCATTACCATACAATTTAACAACTCAAAATTCCACACACATTACAACAAACCGCAAGCCATACAAACTTTTCCTCCTGCGACATTCGCATCGTACCTGAAACAAATATCGTACGCATTATAGTACAAGGACAATTTATTTACATAATAAAAGCAACAAACAATTCATAGGAACAACAGTGACCTGATTCAAGAATGGGTCATTGTATTTTTCCTCTGCAAAGAGAAACCAAACAGAATCCGTGATGTCATAATTCTAATAATGCATTTGATTCAGAAATTGGTAATAATATTGAATCTGTAGTAATTAATGTGGTTTTGGTCACGAAGGATGTTTGTGTAATTTATTGATTTGTATTTAAATAAAAAAAAAGAACGGGTTGCACTCCGGGAGTGCCGGCAGAAGTGAAAACTTGAACATTAACGTTGTGCATTTTTGAATATTTTGGAATGGTTAGGGAATAATTTCGCACGCATTGCTTTATTTATCAGTATAAAAGTACTAGCATTTATGTGGTCAAATATAATATTTATTTATTGCGCTATCGTACACAAAAATGGCAATTTCACTTTTTTTTTATAAATCAAAATTTGAAAAAAGAATGTTACGCTCTTTTGTACTCGTGTCGTACTAACGCTGGGGTAATAAATAAAAATGTAGTCGTTTAAGAAAATATAGCTTCTACGCAATGTATTTAAGGTTCATATTGGTAAGGGATGGTTTTAATGACTTTAATAAATAAAAATGCACTCGTTTCAAGAATTATAGCTTCTACGCATTGTATTTAAGGTTCATATTAGTAAGGGATGGTAAAACCTCCTACGCATTCGATCGGGATCACGCGATCCTGACGCGAGTTTAACATTTTATACCCATCCCAAAAGTGCTCAACGCCGCTAAAGAAGTTTTCACTCCAAAAATATAATGTCCCGCCATTATTATAAAATCAATAATTTCTATTGGATTTCCGGAAGAACACCCACTGCCGCCCAAGCCTAATCCGTATTTCTTCCATTTAAAGAGAACCCATTTGATGTGGACGATAGCCTTGTTGGGAATGGAACGGTCTGCCGAGACAATGTCCAGAGGTTCAAAACCCAAGGCCCACACCTCTGATTTTTCAAAGTTACGTGTGTATTATTTATCAATTATCGTTCGCTTTAACGGTGAAGGAAAACATCGTGAGGAAACCTACGTACCTGAGAATTTTCCATAAGAATTTCGAGGGTATGTAAAATCTGCCAACCCGCACTAGGCCAGCGTGGTAGACTAAGGCCTAACCCCTCTCAGTAGAGGGGGCCCGTGCTTAGGAGTGGGCAGTATATAAACAGGGCTGATTGCATTGCAAAGAGAACGCATCCATGATTTTACTGATATTGTAAAAAGTTATAGATGGTAGTGACTCGCAAAGTTACCAGTAAGTATCCCGCTTGCCCCCCCCCCCCCCTTTCTATAAAAATGCTAGGAATGTTTCTGAATATGAACTAGAACTATCTAAATTAGATAGTCCCCTGAGTTTCATCTTAATGATAAACAAGAAGATCTAAGAGAATTATAATTAAAGCAATCAACTCTCGATTTCAAACACACGCAACACGAAGATGATCAAATGAATAACATTATGCATACCATTATTACCTGGCCATCTAAACTCGCTCAGTCTTAAGCATATTTATAAACAGTAAACATCGACCACTACGAATATACGGAGACCCGGGTTTTCGTATAAGCTAGCAAACAACTGTCTCGGTGGGGTAGTTGTACTTCGGCACGAGTACGACTGCCGTGCTGTTTCGGGTTTGATTTCCTGTGCCCGGTCAGAAATGGTAATGAGTTCGACCTTATTACATAGGGCCAACATAAGTGGCGAAATATGGGTAAATAGTATGGAATAATAATAAGCTTGAAATAACCGACAAGCAAAGGGAAAAAGACTTAATGCTATGTACAGCCAGAAAAATGTATGCTCGACCACATTAAGGTTCTAAATAAGTCTCTGGCGCGTCGTCTGTCAGCAACGTGCAACTTATAACTAAAGTAAGCACTGTTAACTAAAGTAGTTATCTGCTGTTACTTTTTTACACCTCCAAAATGATCGCACCTGATTTGCAACATATGAAAAATGTGCGTTTTATGTTGAGAAAGTGTACTAGCACCAAATCATGTGATTGTACGTATGTAAGCCATCAAACGAGCTAATGACGAACCATTACCTCTCAGTACACCATCACAAGGAAATTCTCTTGTAATACCCCACACGTGTTTCGCAGAAGCACCGCCGTTCGTGGTCAGCTCGACTGATGCACGCTAAATGAATAGCAAATAACCGAGCGGCTTGATTGAGTGATTAATGTCCATTACCGCGCTACTACCAGAATAATGGTGAAGAACTCGTGACTGCTGGCCGTGTTTTACGGGATAAATACATCGTGAGACCAGGGGTGACGTCATCAGGCCTAAGGATGTTCTAGGGTACAAAGGTAAGTTATACGTGTGAAATTTGTTTTATGCGTTTTTACAGGATAAATTTTAGGAACTAGGAATGACGGCACCGGATGTAGAAAGTCGTTTGTGAGAGTATTTTGAGACAGGACTGATAAACTTCTTTCTCCTACAATCGCTACCTAAAAATTGTGATTAAATTTTGTAGACCTTCGTAGATCATATTGACATCTTCAGGTTTTTAATAACCGCAAAAATAACCTTACTTAATGTAACACAATAAATGAATAACAGTAACAGTTAGATCACAGTTAAAATTAACTAGTAAACAATACTGTGGTCGTAATGCGGTCACACGGCGCACGGTCATCCAAAACCGAATTGGCTCGGTTAATTGTCATAGTATATGCCAATCATCCGTCATCAGGTCATACAATAGTCGGTAGGGGCACGACCGGCCTTGAAGTAATAGTATTTAATCAGTCCTGTATTCAGACTATTCCAATGCTGGGTAATAGGTTTTACTATTAAGAGGGTGATCTTTCTACCACGCTGATTTAAAGCGGGTTGGCTGACACCAAATACCTTCTTAAATTCTCATACATTTTATCAGATTTCCTCAGTCAAACCTTCACATTTGGTCTAAAACTTATAAAGTTAATTCAATTCCCACTAGTAAATCACTATGATAACATTTTACAATACCAACTGTACGAAACTTAGGAGACAGCTAGACACAAACAACCTTAAAGGTGAAAACTAGAAAAATGGCTGTGGACTGTTCATGATTATGATAATAGGAAATTCAGTGGTAGTCCTTAGACGCCCGCTGTGGACACCGGTGTCCATTTATATAAGGAAATTAGCTTATAGCTATATATAAGCGGGCGTTGACGGGTTAAGATAACTTACCAAGCTTTTACTTCTATTTTACCCAAGCAGAAAAACCTTAGAAACTTGAACCTGACAATAACATCAATAATTCAGGGTAAAAAAAAGACGCCAGACGATAATACTAGAAAAAAACTAGTGTATCGTGGAATAATCATGATAATGATAGTAGGAAATTCAACGAAATTAATAACTCTAGTCAATTTCCGCACACATCAATCCGATCTTACCCAACCAGAAAAGGAACTTAGGGTCAAACCATATACCCTTATAACAAATCAAGTTAAAAGAAAGACGGCAAGCAATGTGGTGTGTATTCCCTTGGCAGACCAAGTATGGTCGCGACGCTGACCCAGAATTCAAATCCAATACTGGGTATAATGATATTCTTGTATGGGCATAATGATAGTTTTACAATGCTAAATAACGCTAACTAGTATTGGCTGGGCATACATCATGGGCTTAGAATAGATGCGTTTGAGGATGGTTTTTAAACACGCTAGGAAAGAAGTGGGTCAGATCCCTGAACCAATATTATCAGAGAAATTGTGAGTGCCTTCTCAATATGACGAGCAATCGAAATTGGGAAGAGCCTTCAAGTTGTCAACCTTTATTGGTTGTAGGAAACTTAACAGTAGATTTCTTAAAAATCCTACTTCTTTCGAATAAGTGTTTACCGAATGATATTTTAATTTTGTAAAGTTGTTTGTTAGAAATAAGCTCAGTAACAATTCAATATGTTCAGATAGATCTAATTCTGAATCAACATTTAAGCCACTTTTATCTCAGTAGACATTAAGTTCCGTATTCAGAAACGTTACTTAGCTAAGTACGGACTACGGAGCAATGCCGTGATAATAAGTCCGTTTCCAAGTACTTTCAGCATGACTGCCTTTGCAGTGCGTAGGCATAGGGGCGCTGTGATTGGCTCATATTTATCACATCTTTACTTTAGTTGGCTGTTAGATAAATAAGGGTAAAGAAAACTATGTCCTATGTATGTTGTTGGGGGAGGCCTATGATCAACAGGACTTCTAAAGGTTGAAGAAGAAGAAGAAAGAAAACTATGACATTGACGACCACACGCGTTCGAGCGCTCTGTGTGTCCTAATAGTATTGTTTGTCAACACGGGTGTCACTTACGGCCGCGACTTAAACCTATTAATAATCTCAAATAAGTAATACTTTGCCTTCATTATCCAAGATCAATCTACCAACACAAACTTAATTACGGGAAGTCCTTAGTAAAATTCAAATGACTTCGTCAGCTAGTCATTCTTTCACTTGTATTTGGCAACATGGCTCATGGTTGGCACATGCCGATTACCTGAAACCGATGCGAGGAGAATCGAATTATTCACGGTGGTAATAACCAAAAGTGTTCAAATGAGTATGGTGTACGTCATTGTATTTTGCTTAAATTTAAATGATAAACGATATTTAACTCAAGTATTTAAATATTTTTGGAAATTGTCTGCCTCGGTGGCGTAGTTGTGTTACGGTACGACTGCAATGTTGAGGTCTCGGGTACGATCCCCGGGTCGGGCAAAGTTATATAGGATTCTTCTATTCAGTATCAGTCCGGAGTCTGGAATTTGTGGAATTTCTATCACATCATGGAATACGCACGGTGAAAAGTGGATGCACTAGTTGTGCCTCTGCTACCCCTTCGGGGGTAAAAGGCTTGAGTGTGTGTGTGTATTTTTTGAAATATCACGCAGACCGCAGTAAACTTACAACAGGCATCGGCTTGGCTGTTCCCCTGGTATTGCTGATGTCCATGGGCGACGATGACTACTTACCATCTAGTGGGCTGTTAGCTCTGCTTTTGAAGACATTAAAAAATACCAAGGGTATTAAACAAATCGTTCTACAATTTAAAATGTATTGTTTGAACCTTCACCGGGCTAAGGCTTCTCCCGCTTGCTCATTTACCACCTATAAGGAAATTTTAATGCTCGTAATGATGCACGAGCATTACTATTCAATGACTGATGATGACGAGCACAGTATCACAAAAATTAGTTCTTTCTTTATCATCATCAGCCACATGACGTCCACTGCTGAACATAGGCCTCCCCTGAAGATTTTCAGACGGACCTGTCAAGAGCGGCCTGCATCTAGCGTGTTCTTGCGACCTTTATCAAGTCGTCTGTCCACCTTGTCCTTAGTTCTTTAAAGTTTGTTAATTCTGCGCCATCGATGTTTACAACCATGGAGCGACTTCCCTCTTCACTTAGCCGACTTATTTAACCATTTAGCTATAAAACCATTATTTTCTAGAACAATATATATTCTATAATATCCAGCAGCCAATTTGTCTAGAACAATCTAGAACAGCCCTACTAACACATTGGCATAGTGATGTGTAGGCGTCCGAGGCGAACGTCTAGTTACCTCGGACTGGTTTACAAGTCGCCCGATTAGAATCGACCGCTTCTAAATGCACACTGCTAATTTCATAAACACTACCATAATTGTGCAAAAACTTGTACGACACGAGTAAAAAGTGTTTACAGTACTCGACTGCAAATAAATATAGAAAGCACATCGGCTATAGACCTTTTTCGTAAACAGTTTATTAACCTATTTCTTTTATCGCATTGAATGACGAGACGAGCGTGCCGTTCGCCTGATGCGTAAGCGATGCGAAGCGAGCGTAAGATGATGTAAGCGATACGACCACCCATAAACAGTAGCAACACCATCCAGCCCCTTGAGTTACAAAGTACTGTGTGGCATTCCACTGCGCTCGTCATACTGAGACACAAGTTAAGTCTCACTATGTTCTGTAGTTACACTGGCTACACTGTCCTTCAAACCGAAACACAACAATGCATGCACAATGCTGCTTGGCGGTAGAAATAGACATTGCGGTGGTACCCACTCAGACGGTCTCTTAGATATGAGAGACCTACCACCAGTTAAGTTATTTATATAGAATGATTGGTCTTCTTCCTTCAAACTCAATTCAAAATTCGTTCGATAGATATGATTCGAGTCTATAAATAAGTAAAATATTAGCATGTCTAAAGCGGTTAGACTGAAGCGGACCGGTGTACTTTCCCTGCTGGCTGTTTCGCAACTACTACTTGGTAATAATTCACTGTCACACAACTGCGTGCATAAATATTATCTAGATTTGAAAATAAAAGTATAAATTAACAAGCATTGCTGGGTACTGGTATCCACCCGGATAGCGACCACCGTACACAAGGTGTAACACCCGCTATAGTGGCCCGTAAATGTCGCGTTCCGGGATCAGCCTGTGTATAGTTTCAGAGGCCGGCATAATTGTGGTGAGTGTAGTCGGTTAACTTATTTTTTTATCTAAGGCTTTAAATACTACCTGCCTCGGTGGCGTAATAGTATTACGGTATGACTGCAATGCTGAGGTCTCGGGTCCGATTCCCAGGTCGGGCAAAGTGATATTGGGTTTTAAATTCAGTATCAGCCCGGAGTCTGGTATTTGTGCCCGATGTGGCGATAGGTGGACGGAATACGCACGGCGAGAAGTAGGTGCACTAGTTGCGCCTCTGCCTACCCCTATAAAGGGCGTGAGTGTGTGTGTATAAATACTACTTTGATGATAATACAGATGATGAAGGCTTTAAATGCTACCAGCAAAATATTCCGTTCTTTGCAGTCAAAAACTTATCGATTTTAATTACACTAGTTTTTATAATGATTTCGTACATATCGTCAGTTATCTTATCAGGTATGCGGGGTGAACGCTCTCCTTTCGTCTTGCAAATAGAGTTAGTACGTGAGTGCAATGTAAAGTATATGTCTGTCTGTACATACTACATAGTGTCCACATTCTTTGTAAACGTGTTGCGTGGGCTTCGAGTTTTATTTAATTTTTAGTGTTCAATTAGGTAAATGTTTTGTTAATTTATGGTTTAATGTTGGAAAACTCTTAAGACATTTTTTTCTATATGTATACCTAGGCCTGTAGCCAAGATGCTTTTCTAAAAGCATTAAGGGCGCATTTACAAATTTCCGTAGTTTTGAGGTACCATTTATTGAATCAGGAGTTACGCTTATGAGGAGATCTTGGTATATAAATAAAGATTAAACATTCCTCTTTGCTTATAGCATATAGAAATTGTATGCTTCCATACAACATTATCACGTAAATACGTTTATTCTGGAGCAATAATCGCTGAAAATGACGAAAAATAGGGTCTGAATCGGAACCATTATACCTAAAACTAATGAATATTTTAATATAAAACCGAAATAATATGATGGCTTATATAGTCTTCTCGCTTTATGGCTAATTATTTTTAAGTCAATTTAAATACTTTTCTAGATATGAGAAAAAATATAACCTGAATTGAATTTCTTCATACATTTTCCAATTTCGGGCTGTCATTCCGCGCTGAGACGCGGCCGAGGAAGCACGGGTGTACAACTTTTTTTCAAAAAATAAATACGTAATAAATTGATCGCGATGTCATTATACTACGAATAAAATAGTTGATACTATTTCAAATTATTATTTTTCAAAAAGCAAGTATGAAAATTTAATATTACAATAAGTCAATACAAATTTGATTTAATTAATGAAACATTCATTTATTTTAATGCAAATATTTAAATTTCATTATTAAAATGGCATAGTATTTTTATATTTACAAAATCGACAAGTTTTGCAGTATATGGTATTTACTATTTATCTATTTATAATTTTTAGTATCGGTGATTATTTATTTTTAAATTTTACTAGGTTTAGTTCGCGTTTTTGCCCGCGTTCAAAGCCTTTCCTGGTACAAAAATATCTAAACACTCAATACTACAGTACTACAGTTCAGCCACAACTACTCACTAGGCATGGCTGCTTCGGTGAGTAGCTGTGTCGTATCGTAGGTACCGAGGTGTCGGCTGTGTGTGCCATTGTGACAGTTGCCCGCTGGATACGGCTTAATATACGTTTGAGTTTTGCCCAGCCTGGAATGAGGAGCGCAGCGCTCTCAAAGCAGTCGTCAGAGGCGGCCTCTCGTTGCCGGCCGTGGTCGCTCCCATGGTCGGCAGTCCGGAGGTCTGGCGTGTGTTGGCTCACTTCTGCGAGATAGTCCTCTCGTAGAAGGAGAGTGCTGAGAGAGTTCTGGAACGCGAGGATTCCTCCCGCCGTCAGAGGAGACGTAGGAGGCGCCGGGTGGACGACTGACCGGCGTCTCCCACCCTGTGGATTGAAGGTGTTTGGAGAATTCCACCACGGTATCTCCTGCCTGTCGTAAAAGGCAACTAACAGTGGCCACCCGGGCGTCGCGGGCGGGTGCCGTCTCTAGCTTTGTCTTTTTAGCACATTGTTGCGACCCCCCTGATGGACAGCAGTGTGGCAGGTAGGCCTCACGCTGCCGTTGACGCCGAGAGCGCCGAGATGCACGGGGGCTCCTGAGCCTATATCTCACTTGCTTTACATGGATGATCTCAAGTTGTTTGCATCAAAACAAACAGAATTGATTGAGTCGTTAAAAATTACTGAAAGATGTAGCAAATAACTCAACATGGAGTTTTGTGTAGATAAATGTGCGGCTATCCATATGAAGCGAGGAGAGGTCGTGGTCTCTGGTGACATACAAGTCTTAGAGACTGTAAGACTTAGATCCCTTTCTGAGACGGAAACTTACAAATATCTGGGTATGCCTGAGGCACTGGGGATTATGAGTGCCGACGTAAAACAATCGCTGAATGACCGTTTCTTCGGCCGCCTGGCAAAAGTATTTAACAGTTTTTTGTCAGGTGGTAACAAGATTTGTGCTTTCAACGGTTGGGTTATGCCTGTACTCATGTACTCTTTTGGTATACTCAGAAAGAAAGACTCAGACTGAATTGGACGCCCTGGATCGAAAGTTCCGGACCCTACTGACTGCATATCGTATGCATCACCCACGGTGGTCAGTGATGAGGTTGTACATCCCGCGAAGATGCGGGGCTGAGGCTTACTTAATGGACTTGCATAACCGCGAGGTATGCAATCTCAGGAATTATTTCCTCCACAGCGAAGTAGGCATGTATAAGATTTTAGTCATGGTGGATAAGGGATTTATTCCACTTTCCTTGGCGAATGAGAACTGGCGAAAACCTATGGCGATGGGCATTAGGGAACGCGATGTGATATGGAAGATCAAAGAACTATACGGTCGTTTCTATCGGGGCCTTGTCGTTTCTGCTTATGGGTTGATACCAGAGTCTCGACCAACACCTGCTGAAGCTCTCAATTGGTAGTTGGGTCCAGAGCCAGATACAGAAAGTAGTACTTCTGGACACCGCAATGTCAATATCTTTTTCTATCGCCAAGCAGCAGTGTGCATGCACTGTAGTATTTCGGTTTGAAGGACATTGTAACCAGTCTAACTACTGGACATAATGAGAGTTAACATCTTATGTATCAGGATGACGAGCGCAGTGCAATGCCACACAGTATTTTGTAACTCAACGTGCTGGATGGTGTTGCTATTTTTTTTTTTTTTTTTCGGTAGGCGATCCTGCAGTCAACACCGGGGGAAACCTGCGAATGGGATACTGGAGTCCCCCGGCTTGACGACTGCAGGGGCCTGGGAAGGATGTAGAATAGGATGATGGAGGGAAAGGTGGGGAATGGAGAAAGGTTCTTAGGATGGGTGGAAAGGAAAAGGGTGCCAGGAAATGTTCGCGGGCCCTTTTAGGCCTCAATGTGTTATACAACCAAGAGGTATACACACTGACTGTGTGCCTCGGCCCGCGACTAATGTTCCCCCGCGCATGGGCGTGCATTGGGTGTGAAGACCCAAAGCACAAGAATTGCCTCGGGGGGCTGGTGTTGCTATTGTTTATGGGTGGTCGTATCGCATACCACACGCATTGTGAGGAGATTCCTCACTTTGTATCCCTGACTATCGGTAGCTTGGGTCTTGAGCCTCGCCATCGGAGGGTGATACAGTTTTTTTATATTTTTATATGTATAACCTATTTTTTTTTTATATATTAAAATGGTGGTAGGTCTCTCATTATGTAAGAGGCCGTCAGGGTGGGTACCACCGCAATGTCTATTTCTACCGCCAAGCAACAGTGTGCATGCACTGTTGTGTTTCGGTTTGAAGGACATTGTAGCCAGTATAACTACTGGACATAATGAGACTTAACATCTTATGTCTCAGGATGACGAGCGCAGTGGAATTCAACACAGTACTTTGTAAGTCAAGGTGCTGGATGGTGTTGCTACTGTTTATGGGTGGTCGTATCGCTTACCATCAGGCGAACGGCATGCTCGTCTCGTCATTCAATGCAATAAAAAAAAATGTCTATTACATGATGAAATCATAATAATTATTATTATTAAACATAATTGTAAACATTCGACAATTCCAAAAAAATAAATATGGATGAGTAAAATAATATGTTCAAGTATTAAGATTAGCTCGTTCAAATGGAAAATCTAGTTTAAATCGGTTTCGATGTGTGCGCGTGTAGCAAAGCGCGTTCTTGTCATTCAAATATCTAAAATCGAAGATGTCAAAAATGTAATAGCGTCCTTAACGCCAATATAATATTTTTTTTATGGCATTGAATGACGAGACGAGCATGCCGTTCGCATGATGGTAAGCGATACGACCACCAGTAAACGGTACCAACACCATGCAGCACCTTGAGTTACAAAGTACTGTGTGGCATTCTACTGCGCTCGTCATCCTGAGACATAAGATGGTAAGTCATATCAAGTGTTTTGAGTGAATTATGTGCCGTGGATAATACCATTGTTTATTCTATACATAACAAAGTGCATGGTGCAATTAAAATTGATATTACAAACGACACAGCACACCTTTAGAAACAACCGATCGATAAAGGTTCATTCACACTATTTTCTATTTGCGTACACAACTGAAAACACACCTCGCAATAATTTACGATGCCGGCTAACGATCCTTCTTTACAACTGAAATTTGCAGAGGATTTTGAACCGTATCACTAAGTAAACAAGAGTAGAATCGATTGGGTCAGTTTTATTACAATTTGACGACCTAGGAAGTTAGGTCTTGGGTTAAGTTCCCTTTAGTACGTTGTAAATGGAAATATTCAAATACATTCACAATATGCCTTTATATAAGGAAGTAGCAACAGCTTAGCGGTGACTGGAATAGACTGCAATCGAAGTTCGTGAGATCGAATCTCTGTTCTGTACTTTTGACTTTTCTAAATTAGTGTCTATTAATAAATTTTATAAGTAACGTCGAAGGAAAACATGAGGAAATCCAGAGAATTCTACACAAGAATTTCAAAGGTATGTGAACCTAGCCAACCCAGATTGGACCATAGTGTTGAAAAGTCCTTAGTAGTACGTAGAGGGGGCGCGTGCCCAACTGTGGGACCATGTAATTTCGGACTATTATTAACACAACCCATACTACAAATTTTAGTTCTCCTGTCTACCTCTTTATATTTGCGAGCTTAAATATGTGTCCCTTAATCGATAACACATCACAATCGCGTCGGAATGCCGTCCCGCGTCCACGCCGCCCGTACATGGCGGCGCGTGGGCAACCGTGGGCGACAGTGATCTAACTATACTCCTTACATGGGCCAGTTTTCCATGTCGCATGACAGGATTGAAAAATAATTAACTTAGCCTTTACCCGCGGCTCTGTCTCCTTCTCGCGCATCGAAAGTCTAAAATCCCACATTTATAAGCCATTATAACCAGGTATTTGTCGAGGTTTTGTCTACGTCCTAAACGTGGGTTAAATGTCTACATGTCATTTGGGGGGATGAAAAGTACCTTATATCCTATTCCAGGACATTGTCTAACTTTGTGCCAAATTTCGTCCAGATCCATACAAGAGTTTATGCGTGATTGGCTGACAAACTTCACGATCTTTCATATATTCTATAATATTAGTTGAATGTACGGGTGGGGGGTCTTAATGATTTATATCAGCGCCTACATTGATGGGTTTAATGGAAATATATGGGCCCAATATGTGTTGAAGGATATGGCGTGTTTCATGGCATTCGTATGGTAAATATTGTGGTTTATGGCTGGAATGTGGGTAGGTGGAATTTCTATCTAACTGGATACCATTTAATGATAAACCGTGCATGTTGGGTCACAGTCTCCGAACTACCCTCAATCCCTGCAACTGATATGACGGCGTGTGGAACACGGACGTGTGGACACAAAGCTATAGTAACGTTTTCGGCAACCCCATCACGTTGGTGGACAAATACTTTGTCAGGATTTCTTTCTCTCTTGAAATTTTGCCGTGCCCGACAGGATCCACGATTATATCACGTGGCTATTTAATTGTAACATCTTTATGTATAGAATAATTGTGGAGTGCATTAAACTTTGAATTTGAAAAGTAGAGGGGGGAAGCGGTTCGTCCGATAGTAAGTGACCACCACCACATTCACTAGAGGAATAGCTGCATTGCTGCCTTTAAGGTAGAAACCGGGTTTCTGGAAGGTCGCTAAATCGGTCTGGAAATACTTTTACAATTGATCGATAATCCTCTGCCAACAGCCAACCCTCACTAACCAGCGTGGAGGACTAATGCTACCTTCTCAGTAGTTGAGGAGGTCGTGTCCAGCAGTAGTAGATATAGACTGGTAGGTATTAGCGTCTATCGATCAAAACTCCTCAGAAGTCTTCTTCAACGCATACGGGACAGCTCCGAGGTATATTGTTGAACTAAGATAGCTGCCCTACGCGATGCCGTCTTGCCCTTTCTCTACGTGGGGGCTAAAGATGTCGCCGAGCCTCAAAAGCCGCTCCAACTGCCTAACGCCCATCTTGGAGTCCTTAATTTGAGTAGATGAGCGAATAACCCACCAATGCTGGTATTATCGTCTGACTCATCCCAACCCAACCAGTACGAACATTCGCAAGCCTCATGACTCACGAGTCCTGTTTTCATAGATTCCTACACAACCAGCTAGTTCGCGAGATGAAACAAAGGGTTTATGTAATGTTGAATAAGTTATGAGTAATTGCAACTCGGTGCTGTATTGTAGTAATGAGGACGGTATTGTTCGGTTCATGATTAATGTTGACATTAGTGCTATAGGTCTATCGTATGAGACTGTTTAGGTACCAACGCTTTACTAAAGCTGGTCGTAAGACATACTTTGTACTAGGTGTTGTTCGCGGCTTCACCCGCGTGAAGAGCCTCGCTACAAAAGTCCCTAAAACACAGTACGACAGCGCCATCTACTTAAAGAATCAGATTACAAATATCCATTATTTCCCACGGGAGCAAATTACCGGGATAAAAAGAAGCCTATGTGTTACGCATACGCATACTCACGCCTTTTAATACAACATATACGGCGTACTAATAATAGTTTAAAAAAAATTAACAAAAAAAAATGGGGGTAGTTTGCACGCCGCGTCGTCGCTGTGAATAGATGACCACTTAGCATAAAATGTTGCGCTGTAGCGCGAACCACAGCATAACGCTGATTTTCAGTGGTCATTGCTATGGAGCCTAAAGTATTGGCACGAAGTTGCTATTGCTGTCCTAACATAGCTGGCGGAATATGCATCTGGCACCTCTGCCTACCTCTGTAAGGGAAAATAGCGACCCATATAATAGAGGGCCAGAAAAACAACAGTCGTTAATGAAATGCATACCCATGTTCACTATCACCGTACCGTACGAAAGGTTATCGCACACCTGGCGACCGATACCGTTCGTTAACAAAACATCTGCTGGCATGCCCTAACGCAATTAACAACTTGGGAAGGTCGGCTGCGCTTAGCTGATAGGGTGTTTGGAATTCGCTTCCCGTGTTAGAACTTTGTATTGAAATAGTTTTGTTAGAACTCCGGAAGGCGTCTAGTAAAACAGAGTATAGTCAGCACAACATATATCAAATATTAACTTATCAGTACACATACAAGGAAAACCTATAAGTACTTACTAATATCCTACTTATATTATATATATATATAATATTATAAACGCGAAAGTTTGTAAGTATGGATGTCTGGATGTATGGATGTTTGTTACTCTTTCACTCAAAAACTACTGAACGGATTGCGAAGAAATTTGGCACACGAGTAGATTATGTCCTGGATTAACACATAGGCTACTTTTTATCCCGGGAAAATATACAGCGAGACTTTAATCCCGGGAAAACTCATTCACGCGGGCGGAGCCGCGGGCAAAAGCTAGTTATTAATACGAAAGTTTGGATGTTTGTTACTTAATCTCTCCAGAACCGCTTAACAGATATGGATGAAATTTGGCATAGAAATACATTATAGTCTGGAATATAGGACATAGGCTTTTTATCCCGGAAAGAAATATATCATGGGACTTCTTAGCCGGAAAAAGTTTTTTACGCATATGGAGCCGCGAGCTAAAGCTAGTATCTTATAATAAAACCAGTCCTGTATTATATTATGATTTCACACGCGCTCGGGCCTACTCCATTACTGAAAGGATTTAGTCCACCACGCTGGTCTAGTGCGGGATGATAGACTGTACCTACATACCTTCAAAATTCTTATACAGTATTCTTAGCTATGTATAAATTTCCTTGATACTTGAACGATAATTGATAAACCATAACGTACTTCGAAAAGTCAAAGGTTCCTTTAGTTTTGAACCTGTGAACCTTCCCACCAGTCCGTTCCATTCGCAACTAGGCTATCGCTCAAGTTCATAACTAGTTAATATTAATAACAATAGCATACACGCGACAGGAATGTTGAATCACGTCGCGGCACGTAGCTTTATTAACTTTAATTAAAACTATGTACTATAAATTATGCAGTGGGCAGGCGCCATTAATCAATATCATCCTTCATTTGTGGAATAAATTGCTTGCTTGGTGATAGGTCTCTCGTAGACTCTAGAGTCTAGACATATACATAAGTATGGTGGCGTAGTTGTATTGCGTACGCGTTACGAGTACAATTTGCGCGCTGAGGTCCTGGGTTCGAATCCCGGGTCGAGCCAAAAACATTGTAACTGGGTTTTTCCATCTTGAAAATTACTCAGTCGCAGTTCGGAGTTAGGAAGTTGGCGGTGTGATACTCCCGTGCCTCGGTAAGCACGTAAAGCCGTTGGTCCTGCGCCTGATCTCTCTCCGGTCATGTTGGATTGCCGTCTCACCGGACTATGAGAGTGAAGGAATAGCGAGTGCACCTGTGTATTGCGCACACACTTGTGCACTATAATACCTCCTGCGTACCTGGCTGATCTCTGTTGAGATTGGCCGCCGTGGCCGAAGTTGGCTAGGAGGATTTCATGTACTGCCCATTGATGAGCGCGGGCCTCCTCTACTACTGAGAGGGTTTAGACCTTAGTCCACCACGCTGGCCTAGTGCGGGTTGGCAGACTTCACATACCTTTGAAAGACGATCACCAACCAGAATAATACAAAATTCTGCGTGCATTTTCCTTCACTCGTCACCCTCAGACGTCACTCTCCGTTATACAGAGAGGTATTTCGGTTTGAAGGATATTGTTGCTATATAACTAGGTATTATGCAACTTACTATGTAACTTAGAACGAGATGCAGCTCTATGCGATTAAACGATATTTCTACGGATAAAATTCTCATAATCCGCTTCTTCAGGATACAAAGTATCAATAATGTTTATTCATGACTTGGTCTGTACTAAATTTCATTCAAATTCATTCAGCAAGCTTAAATCGTGTGTGGCCAAAGTAACATATCATTCAAACTAATGCTTTAATAAGCCGCTCAATAGACCATTATGCAAAAAACATGACCCAGATCGATCTGCTATTTATATGTAGATCAAGTGACAGTTAAATGACAGATTAAAGCTTACCAAACGGGAGCAGTCAATACTAATTCCCATAAAAAATCCAGTTAGACGTTGATAGACGTTCTTTATACAAATAGTGTGAACTACAGAATTATACAAGATGTATGTATAGGACGGCGGTAGGCGGCGCTTCATCTTATTACTTTATAGTACCGGCACGCTATGGTGGCCGTTTTGACGTTTGTTCTTCTTCTTCTTCAGCCTTTAGAAGTCCACTGCTGAACATAGGCCTCCCCCAAAGATTTCCAGACCAACCTGTCAGAAGCGGCCTGCATCCAGCGGGTTCCTGCGACCTTCACAAGGTCGTCCGTCCACCTTGTAGGAGGACGTCCCACGTTGCGCTTGCCAGTACGTGACGTTTGTTCGCTCATCAAGTTTCGTATTAATTCATAATTACGTTGAAGGAGCTAATTGAGTCAGCCACATAAGTAACCGACATAAGACCGTTTCCAAGATTTAAAATGGCAAGATTTCTTCGCTGATAATCATATATTTTTTTATATAACAAAGTCAACAACTAGACTGTCGCTCCTTAACATTTACATCATAAAACATAGCTTTAGACAAGCTGCATCGCTTTAAAGAATGGTCCGAAAATGTGAACGGGGTCTAGAGTTAGGACTTAGGTATACCAAAAATCCAACGTCAAGCAACAGCCATAGAAACTGCAGACTAGGGATCAAAGAAAGATACTACAAAAGATAGAAGATCTATCTTCAACGATCGCGATAACAACAATCGACGAGTCCATAGGCCTGGGATATAGGCAGCAGACATCCTTTACCATAATAATCTTAGGCACTTGCTCTACAAAACAAAAGTTGAAAGTTCTCTACATAAATTAGTCCCAAGGACTACCAACTTAAGTCTGCTTATTGAAAAACTAAGACGACGCCCACGATAATCTATTTTTTATTATCATGTCAATTGACACATGGAGAAAAAAACATAAGGCTCTGACAGGATAGCAATTAAAATCAAGAATTAATTAGGTCAGTCGATTGTCAGCCGTATGTGACAAAGACGTGAATAAAAACTTACATTAAGAAACATTAATAGCGATTTAATTTGATCACATGTCAAAGAGGCTTTTAGCATCCTTTTGCTGAGATTTATGTCACTTAACAGATGGGGCTGTATAGTCGCTTTAACAGACGTATGACTATATCCGATAATTCTGTCGTTTGCGAGTCAATCGACGTACCTACCGTAGCAACCTCTTGGTTTGTTTTAGACACTAAAGATTATGCTGTTTTTGAGATTTAAAGTGGTGGATGTAAGCTCTATTGATTTTGAATACTAGTTCTATTTAAGACAGAGACTTTATGTTCAGTGCTTTAAATTAATCACCGATTGATATAAAACATAATCGCTCTACTTTTCCTGATTAAATATTTTTTCTTATTATTTCGCCCTCTCCATATATTAACCGACATAAATAAGGGGTTTGCCAAAACCCACGCATTTTCAGCAAATCGCAGCCTCCTGAAAAGGCATGTCATAAATGACGCATTGTTTACGACTCAAGACGAATCATACTCGTCGTCACAACCGCACTGGAGGTGCTCCTTATATGGACCGAGGTGAACGCAAAAAGTGCGCACGCGCAATCAATCAACTAACGGTCCGACAACCGGATATCAAAATGTACCGGTATGTGATAGATTTGATTTGTTAACCTATAGCTGGGGATGTGTTACGTAATCTACGATTTGGTATAAGATGATAAAAATAACACAAGTAGTTAAAATTAATAGAAGATAGTAGAATTTTAAGACTGAAAATTATATCTAATTAATAAGACAGTAAAAGAAATAAAAAAAGTATATTTTAATTTTTAAATGACCTCTCAGTTGCCCAGGATTGGAATTTGTGCATGGTACAGCGATGAGCTCACCTCCTGTCAAATAACGTGAGGTATATAAGCTCGGAGGAGTATGGATGCATTAGATGCTCCTCTGCTTAATCTTGTTCTTCCTGCCCTCTCTCTTGGACATGAATTCATCTAATGATGCTATTGTTTATGAGCCGTCGCTTCGTATCTCTTATAATTACTCATTGGGTGATCGACGTGCTCGTCTTGTCATTGAAGTGCAATTAAATCTTTCTCAAGCAAGTTGCAGAAAGGGGACATCAGACATGTATGTTAACCAAAGAGTTCTAAGATTATATGGAGCGGACATTGGGAAAACTTTCATACAAAAATGTTGAGCCTGTTCGTCAGTAACCCAATCTACCGTGAAATGGCAAAATACTTATGTAAAATAAATAGAACATACTTTGACATGATTGTAATGCGAAAATTGGCATATTTCCTTCCAAAATATTGTTTACTTTACAAAATTTAAGCATACCGAGACCGTCTTGTGACACGGACTTGTCAGATGCGACAGCGACTTATTACCAAATTGGATGAAAAATTTGTTTCAGATGTCCGATCTATAACTATACTGTTTAATGTCTTTGATGTTAACACAGATATTATTAAAATTAATAACTCCCTCAAATTCATATAAATCATTTCTAACATTCCGAAACTGCAATATAATTTCTACTATTTGCGCTAGCATGTCAAGTTCCAAGTTGTCGCCGTGGGCGTCGCGGGGGCGTCGGCTGCCTATTGCCAAATATACGCGAGTCGGTGCCCGGTGACGTCACCGTACAGCCTCCGATCGATGATCACTCGAATGAGTTCATAGCGTATGTTTTTTATGGTGTAGGCGACAGTACTTATCACGGAAGTTTCGCCTTCATTGGAATAGTAAACAACATTCTAAGAGTAGGCTGTTGTAATGAACCAATGTCATTGGTGTTGCAAATTTTTAGAGAAGAGAATCCTGACAACATCTGCAATTGGTCTTTGTTATCACCATATTCGCTGATAGTATTCCTAGAGCCACCAGAATAATTGATAGCTAAAATGCACCTTAGTAAATCTTAAACTAACCCAGAATATTTGTGGACAATGTATTTAGTAACAATTTGGAATCCAAATTTAATCTTCACATTCTTAGATACAGCATCATCAAATGATCAAGATATGAAATTACAAATTGAACAAAAGATACCACCCATCACATAATCTACAAGAAAACCCTAAACCGCCACAAGACAGTTCCCATCAAAACACATCAAAAATTGTCTCCAAGAAACATCAAACCAAGGTCAACTACAAATTCGATCATCTGCCATAAACGTCGCGTTCCGGTCCGCTCGGACTATATTCGGTCGCACTGGTCCCTCATTATCATAACGTTATAGATTTTGGCCGATGCTTAGGTAAAAAATCTTGGTCGTTAGGCGCCGCGAAAGAGACAAATATTTGTATTGATTACGCAATTGTGACAAACAAAACTATAAAATATTTTAATAAAGTAATAGTTGAGACAGTTTAAATGAAAGAAACTGTCTAAGAGTATTTGAACCCTAAAGTGTAGACTTTAGGGTCCAAATAGCGCCGTTTTCTTTATTTTGTCTCCGGCTCTTGTAAACGTAGTTAGGTAAACCGAGTTATTTCAAACCACGTAGGCGTTGAAATCTCATTGTAATAATTAGTTAACGAAATCAACAAAGTATTATGTTGTAATACGGACAATGAACTAAAAAACAAAAATTCATTTCATCCAATACTTAATTAATTCATTAACATTTACAAAACAGTAAAATCACAACCCTTCATAACCCCACATAGCCCCATCAAACTCCAATCAACACTCATCACAATCAAAAAGCTTTCACCAGAACATTCAATCAGCATTACCACCAAACGCAATGACTTCGAGTCGTTTTCGGATGCCAATGACCCGCGCACACGCGAGTCGCACACGACCACACCGGCCCAAAATTGGCACGACTCCGGATTTTATAGCTGTTCAACATGCGACAGATTTTAAAGTTTTCAAATCGATGCTTAATGTGCTCACCACAGTCGAGCGAGTAGAAATATTTGAAGTAGGAGTTTTTATTCATCGAAGAGTACTTTTCAAAGGCTGCATCGTTATGTTTATTTAAAGCACGAAGAGATCGTTTCTATCGGATAGGTGCCAGTCTACTTGTAGAGGTATATACCAGTGCCATATACCTCCACAAGAACCAGGTGTATACAAGATTGATTGTGACTGTGACCTCTCTTATATTGACCAAACAAAAAGAAATGTAGGGACCCACGTAAAAGAACATATAGCTGACGTGAAACACCGACGCTCTACGAAGTCTGGAGTTGCTGAACATTCAGAACAAGGCTCCAAGCATTACCTTAGATTTGACAAACCACAAATCCTTGCCAAAGAACACCGACTCCTTCCTGGGATAATTCGCGAGCCTATTGAAATTAAAAAGACATCCCAATTTCAATAGAGAAGATGGTTGGAAGTTTGCACAAGCTTGGGATCCTGTTATACATTTAATTTTGTTAAATGTATAACAGGATTAGGTAGATATTGTAACACCTCAGTCCGCCCCGCGACCATGAAGGCTGCAAAGCCTTCGGGAGAAAATACAAATTAAAAAATCCGCAAAATAGTTTTATTTCAATAACAAAGTATTGTAAAGTTCGTTGGTTCTTTTGTTTCTTAATACTATTCCTTTCCTTTAAGGTCTTCCAATAATGCAGACAGATTTATAGCTAATTGAAATTTCACGAGAAAGAATTTATCACCACCGCTACTTTCTCTTCATCAAACAAAATCTTTCCATCTGCAACAAATTCAACTCAACATGACGAAAACAATAAACAAATAAGCAATACCACAAGGGCGACTGTAATCTATACAGATAACGAATGTTTACACAAAACATCTTTGTCGGCCACAATAGACGCTTTGATGCGTTCACATAAGTGAATATAATAACAATTAACGATAACCTTACGAACAATTAAATAGAGGTTACTGTGTTAATTTTATATACAAAATAATTGAGAATAATAAGAAACTTAATAAGGAACATAGGATTTATTACATTAAAGCCGGATTGTTTCAACCGTGGTCATGTAAAGTTAAGGCTCTTATAATACTGGTGAATTGCAAGCGAATTCACAGCGAGACGAAGCTCCAAGGCCAGGTCAAAAGTACCCTGAACCGGCGGGAATGCATAAAAAGATTGATGAAGATGGAGGAAGCGAGAAAAGTATGCCATAATCGAGCAAAGAGGCAATCCATAGTCTCTGTCTACCCCTATGGGTAGAGGCGGGACACTGTGTATGTATGTATGTACGAAGCCCCTATGCGTTCGTCCAGTGTAATAAGCCTGTTAACTTAAAAGAAAAGAACACACGAAGGGACAGGAAAGCTATATGAAATGTACATGTATCTAGATGGAAGATGGTATGTTAGTAATAAATGGCTAAATGGTGGGTTTCTAGTATGAGACATCATCTGCGTTGATTCCAAAGCAATGTCTATTTCTGCCGTCTAGCAGCATTGTTCAAGCGCTGTTCCTTATAAGGATATTGTAGCCAATGTAATTGGGCATTATGTCTTACGGAGACGAGCACAATGCAATGCACTGCACTGCTTTGCAATTCGAAATTCGGATTGGGTTGATACTGTTTATAGGTTCTGACACTTACATCCTCGTTGTTCTATTAAATAAAAAGTGAGACTAAAAACTTCATAACATACGCCTCACCTTTACCAAGGACGCATAAGATGAAAATCAGTCTAAACCGGTAACAATTGCCTCTAACTCAATTACTATCAATTCAGCTACATTCAATTGTCATTGTTATAGCGGACAAAGTCGTTGTTTTGTGGCAATTGCCAATGTTATATGTAAGGCGCAATCTCAGGCTAGATAGAATAGAGTGCAATGCAATGCATTCAGCCTTGTATTATATACTGCCCACTGCTGAGCACGGGCCTCCTCTACTACTGAGAGGGGTTAGCCCTTAGTCTACCACGCTGGCCTAGTACGGGTTGGCAGACTTCATATACCCTCGAGATTCTTATGGAGAATTCTCAGGTGTGTAGGTTTCCTCACGATGTTTTCAGCGAACGATAATTGATAATTGCATTGATTGCAAGAATATCCAGCCCTGTATTATATATACAGTCCTACTTCTGGCAACAGGCCTCGTCTACTACTGAAATAATTATGTAGAATTCTTTGGTATGTACGATTTTGATTTTTTGTAAGACAAACCACTGATGCTGTAGATCAATATCTCTCTGTAGACTCTAGTGTATTCAAAGCCCAAACCCTAACACCAATGTGGTACAATATCAAACAGTATTTTCCCACCGCTGACTACAAACTCAAGCACCAAGCATTCCTTCACATAACCTCTCCCACGGCTCAGCAAAAAGACGACACCCTGTCGTCGGTGGTAATAAAATGAATCACTTGGACGCGTTAGTGTCGTCATATCTCTTGCCAGACAGATGGGATGCAGCGCCGAGCGTTCAAGATTAATCCAATGCGCAAACTGATTTACATTCGCAATTGCAATTTGTTCCAGGGATTTGGATGGTTTGCTTTTAAGTTTCTAATGGCTTTGTTTTTCATTTTTTTATCTGACATGGCCAAGACCCTATCTCTGGACCTGATGTTGAGTATAATATAGACTATAGTGCAAATATACGTGAGTCAAAAGAATTTCCAAAATCAAGAGTGTTTTTTCGGTCATGGGTCGTGGATATTCTGAAGTCCATATCTACTTCAGCTAAAAGATAGCCCAGAATGACTTTCGACTGTATCTTTGACTTATTCCTTTTTAGTTTTGCATTGTTACATCTCACAGAACAAAGATAGGATTACTCCGATGTAACATCTAGTCTAGGGATATATGCGAAGCGTGGCATGTTTTGCGTCGCTGCACTAATTAACTAATGCACTAAATGGGCGACGCGCTATTTGGCCCATATTTTGAGTAATGACACGATGCATATGTTAATAATGATAATTAAAGTATTCTAATAACTGCCTTTCCCTCTCTGAATCGTCTAGATAGAATTCATTTAAAAAGTGCATCCAAAACTTTTTTGGAAGATCACTTATGATCCAGTGTCTTTTTTTTTTATGGTATTGAATGACGAGACGTGTATGCCGTTCGCCTGATGGTAAGCGATACGACCACCCATAGACAGTAGCAACACCATCCAGCACCTTGAGTTACAAAGTACTGTGTGGCATTCCACAGCGCTCGTCATCCTGAGACACAAGATGTTAAGTCTCACTATGTCCTGTAGTTACACTGGATACAATGTCCTTCAAACCGAAAAACAACAGTGCATGCACACTACTGCTTGGCGGTAGAAATAGACATTGCGGTCGTACCCACCCAGACGGTCTCTTACATATAAGAGACCTACCACCAGTTGCTCATATAAGATTTTATTGAAGTATTTTTTAACCTAAAAAAGTCCAGAAGAAACAGGTTTTATTCACGAAAGTCAATAATAATTTGACAAATGCCAATATGTCCATTTAATAATATTTTCTGAGTACTTTTTCCTATAATTTATACATTTTTTGCAATTTTTTACCATATTTTAATATATATGGCAAGATACGACCGTGCAATTACAGTGTTCTCACCAGACGGCCAACTTCTCCAAGTACAATACGCACAAGAAGCCGTCCGCAAGGGTTCCGCCGTGATCGGCATACGAGGACCTGACGTCGTAGTCCTCGCTGTGGAGAGACGGACCGTACCGAAACTACAGGAGGAGAGAACAGAGAAGAAGATCGTCGCTTTAGACGAGCATATGATCCTGGCGTTTGCTGGGTTGAGAGCAGACGCTAGAGTGTTGATTACCAGGTAGTTGGAAGTTACTATGCCTTTCCTTTAAGGAAAATTATCCATGAATCTTTTCAAAATGTATGTGTCTATATGAACGGTGAAAATCGTTTAACATTAGGTGTTTCATCCATCGGCTTATACGATGAAATAAGAATCATAGATAGTAGGTACTGTACCAGTTTAAAGGAAAGAAAGCTAGGTGTTTCGACGCTAGAAAATCTATAGCCTGTTATTTCTGAAAATTTCATTCTGTTTCACTTAATCTTTCTATCTCCAGAGCTCAAACTGAATGCCAGTCGTACCGCCTTACGGTAGAAGACCCGGCATCAGTGGAATACATATCAAGATACCTGGCCGAGATGAAGCAGCATTTCACGCAGTGCAATGGCCGGAGACCGTTCGGAATATCCTGCCTTATCGGCGGCTTCGACTATGACGGTAGACCTCATCTATTCCAGACTGAACCTTCTGGGATTTATTATGAGTGGAAGGTAAATAGACACTCATGTCTTTTCTCTTCAATGGCATAGGCAGAGGAGCTACTAGTGCCCGCACTTTTGGCCATGTTTATTCCGTCCCAGGATATAGGGGGGTGAGCCTATCGCCCTAATCTCGGATCGCGATACACTTACGCCACTATATGGCAAGTTTTACAGCTTGTGTACGGTGGTCGCCATCCGGACACAATAATCCTACCACCAGCGAACCCCGATCCGGGGAGCGAGCAGCAATAAAACTGTACCATCGAAGCACGTCGTTCACAAAATGTATGTATAGGCTCATGGAGGATAGATATAAGCATAGGCTCTTATTCTTAAGATCATCTTCCTTCCCAGGCGACATCTACTGGCAGGGGAGAGAAGACAACCCGGGAGTTTCTAGAAAAGAACTACAGCTTGTCAAAAGTATCGACCGATAGGGGAGCTGTTACACTGGCAATCAAAGCCTTGTTGGAAGTGTGTTCGAGACCTAGAAACTTCGATGTATGTTCTAGAAATTACATATTTATTGGATTAGTTTATTTTGAAGATTGTTTAGTTTTTTTACAATGAAAGTGTAATTTATGCCTGTATTCGGAAAGGGGTAAGCAGGATAGTAACTAATTACTAGCGTAGGGTTGCATGTTGCCATCCGTCTCGGTAAACTCATTACTGATACATGCCACCGTTTACAACAAATTCCGTCAGGATCGCACCGGTTAACGTAAGACCCGGAATAGTAAGTACTTGTGGCGGATACTTGTCGAATACACGTGAACTGTTACGTATTTTACTAAACCTGGATGACCCCATGAACCCGTGTATAATCTGGATTTATCCGTGGGTCCATAGGCTATCGAGAGTTTAAAATTTCTCGGTTTGTCTTAGGAATTTAAGGTCACCATGAACTAGTGCGTCCGCGATGCAAATATTGTCTCTGTCCCGGAGTAATGGACCTTGTAGAGACTAGACGAAATTTCCGTGCTTTCCGGCGTTTTTGCTATGCCTATTATTGGAATCAAATTTGACAGCTCATATGATAGGACCCTTTCATTCAATTTTTATCCGTGGTGCTTTACAACTGGCTTTTCTAGTTGTAAACGTCTCTAAACTTGAGGTTAAAATACCTCCTTAGTTCATTATTTTTGTCGCCCGTTTTGCTATGGAGGGAAGTGGACAATTAATATTTCCAACTCCTCCCTATCTTTCTATTTGATTAATTTCGTTGCGGGATAAAGACAGACTAGTGTTCCCTGAGACTCGCCGAGCTTCACCGCTCGGTGTCATAAAATGCGTGCCACTGCTGATCCTGGCTTACAGGAGTTACAGTGGCGGGTGTGAGGGCGGGATAGTCTCTGTCCCGGAGTAACGTAGTTCTGACGTCGCCAATATTTTTATAACCTAGTTCTTACTGCCTCCGCTTGTTTCAGGTGGGTGTATTAAAACGAAATAGGTCGTTAAAATTACTCGATCAAGATATTCTGAAACCCATGATAGCAGAAATTGTTAGAGAGAAAGAAGATGCTCAAAAATAATAGTTTTTTATACTGTAAGGCGTTATTCTATTTTATTTAAATTTATTTTTTTATACTGTAAGGCGTTATTCTATTTTATTTAAATTTTCTCCTATGTTGTAGAACCTATACAAGTAGCTAGTATAATATGAGCAAATACATAAAACTAACATACGTATGAACGGGCGACAGTTACAAAAAAATCTTTATAAGTAAGAGGATTACAAATTGAAATTATTAAAATACTTTAAAATCGTGAAATACGGGTATAAAGCTCCATAATATGCTTCACAAATGATGCCGCCTGTCAATTAAGATTTAAAAACCCAAAGGAACATTAAACATTCAGCCACAAAGAAATCCAATGAGTAATCTTCGCCCTTGGCGTACGTGACACGGCAAACGAAAGCACCATTTCTAAATATAAGAGGTTTTTTTGTGATAATATATTACTAAACGATATGATAATAGTACCCACATTTATCGAATTATGCAATCATAATAACATTTTTAGACTTGCATTAAATTGTATGTGATTATAAATAAAATTACCTTAGTCACCTTATCGTTATAAAACTGCTTAATTACCTGGAAAGAAAATAACGATGATTAGTGATTATATTAACAGCGCCATCTAGTGCAGTACGCATGAACTACTAACACTCACGTAACCTTAGCGCAGCAAGAGAGCTACTCACATGTTAATGTTCCACATTACACAACAGATGGCGCTTTTTGTATATTATACGCAATTTTTTACGCATCGTAAATATCTACAAAACCTATTTTACTAAAAATATATTTCTGGGACACAGCAATTAAAACAATCATATTGCTTCCAGTAATTATCAGAAGTACATAATACTATTTATTAAGTGAATTATGAAATAATTATTAACTCCTAGCGGTGCAAATGTCATAAAAAAAACGCACTTCTAATAATTTTACTAACCGAACAAAGAATCTGGTTCTACCCGCATTACTAACACAAGTTTTCCTTACAACTCATTTACCGAGTACATTACCATAAATCTCAACAGTACAAGCATTTCACGAATATTTGACCAAACAAATGCCATGACCCACAAACGTTGGCAATTTATATTCCACCTGCATAGCCGTGAGAAGTGCAAAACATTTGGAGCGAAATGAGCGGACACGTGATGGGCCCCGGAACTAGCGAGTATAATGCCGAGCGTGAAATAGCTAAGATTAATAAAACAGACTTACATTTTCTATAAGAAATGATTTAAATCATTGACGAGACGATGATGACTTTTGAAACAATAGAATTCGAACTACAGGGGTCTGTCTAAAGCCTCTATCAGACGGGGCAATTTTCTTGCACCAAGTTTCTTGAGGCGAGTCTCGCCTATCGATGCGGGCAAGCATTGCCTTAACATTGTGTTAGAACAAAAATGATGCCCTGTTTTAAGAAGGGAAATTTTTTATGTTTTTCAAGAATTTTGCCACTCCGATTCAGCGGACACAATCATAATATACACAAAGTTATCTACAGCGTACTAACACTTACAAAAATCATCACTATAATTAAAACGTAAAAAATCTAATAACACGATACGTTATAGCTATTACCATAAAATTATACTGGCAGATAATAAATTCAGATGCATTTAGAGCGCGTTGAGAGACGCTTGAGCCACTCGAATGTAAATAAATATCGTTATGAACAAGTTCTCGACTGTTTGAAGATCTATCGAATTATTATAATCGAGTCTTTTAATTGACGTCTTTGATTTTTCGTAATGACAATATAAAGTGCAGTTTCGTGTTATATTATCAGAAATGCATAATATTTCACTTCTGGATATAGTTTTCATTCACCAATAAAAAGAGATAGGTCGTAGGCCATTCCTAATGCTGGGCTAATGCAGGTTGGTAGACTTTACATACCTTTAAAATACTTACTTTCTGATAAGCAAGTTACATCCAGATGTTGTCCTTCACCATTGAGTATAACATAATTAATTACTTGAACAAAAAAAAACCGATGAATGGATTTGGATGAAATTTCGCACACAAATAGACCATGTCCTGGATTAACATAATATTAAATTCTACAATACCGAAAAAGCACACAGGGGGACTTTTATTCCGAGAAGGTTATGTCACGCGGGCGGAATTGCGAGCAACAAAAAACAAAACAAACAGACACACATCACGCCTTTATCCCCGAAGGTGTAGGTAGAGTGTAACTAGTGCAACCAATTTTCGCCGTGTGTATTCCGTCCCATGATGTGATAGGAGGCAAGCCTACCGGACACAAATTCCGGATTCCGAGCCGAGACTGAGTAGAAAAACCTAATGGGCACGGGCCTTCTCTGCAACTGGGATAGTTTAGGCCTAAAGCTGCAATTCCGCAGGACGCGGCAGACGGCAGACAGTAGCGGCAGTCAGCGACGATAGTTTTATTGTATGATATGAACTCCCGCGCGGCATTTGCAGTTGTATCTCGGATTCGGTCTCATACAAATTAATACTACATAGTAATGCCGTGTGCCGTGTGCCGTGTCCTGCGGAATTGCAGCTTTAGTCCACCACGCTGGCCTATTGCGGGTTGGTAGACGTCACATACCTTCGTAATTTTTATGGTGAACTTCTCAGGTATGCAGTAAAATAATAAATAACACGCTGATTTAATGCCCCGGCGTCAATAAACGTCATATAATCCGCATATTTCGAGTCAAAGCGTCCGTAAACGTTTTTGCACGTCCATTCGCGGTCAGTCGAGTACCGTTTCACGATTTTATTACACCACTCGTTTAGATTTTAAAATAACCGCTTAGAACAAAGAGGTGTTGTGTTACGGGTTTTAAATTCTATTGTTAGTTTACATAAATCAACTGAGTCTGTGATCTTTTAAAAAGGATGAAATTTCTCCATTGTTGGTATTCATAAATTAAGTAGTCTTTGATCCGAAATTTTCTGGCTTCAAATGAATACAGAATTATCTTATAACTATTCTTAAAGTAAGGACGACTTTATAGCATTCGATTTATTTAAGAGTTAAACACCGACCTCAAAGTTTGGCCAACGATAGACATAATATAATATAATTTAAACCTTTTATTTATTTATTTATTATAAGTTCTCCAAAAAAGATAACACATGAATTAATTACTGGCTAACATAAAAAATATGGTAAAGAACAATGTGCATCTTAAATCAAGGAGACACAGCATGCATTACTTAAAAATAGATGTAATATTATAAATGTACATAAAAAAAAAAAAAAAAAATTAAAATGAACATAAAAATAATTCTTACTAAAAAAACTAAAAAATAACTTTAAATAAACCTTTAGGGCATTTAAGCTGCTAAAGAAGTATATTTTTGTGAATCAATGAGTATGTTTAACAACTTAACATCTTTACGAAGAATTCTACGCGTTCAACAATTATAAAATAAATTTAGCAATATATTAAAGACCAACTTATAATAAAAAAAAAATTATCTGATAAGTGACAAAAACAGTAGGAATTGACAGGCCTGATAATACCATCTTAATTCCCATCTCCACTTCAAATTTCATCCACGAACTTACTAGGACGTTTGTTGTCTTTTGCTACAAAACTAAATAAATGAACTGAGTCTCACGCAATCGCAAGAACAAACTAATAAATCCATCTAATCGGTCAACTTGAATGAACTAAAACAACGAACGAGTTACATGCGATCACGCAATCAGTTACAACATACAATAGCGACTTACAATTAACGACGAAATGGTTCCACTCGCGACACCGCGTGTCAGTCTCAATTTCAATGGGCACATCACGATAATGGATTGGTTTCACCGGCAAGGATTACTCCCTTAGAGATGCCAATATAGACCAGCTTGGCGCACTGGCTTACTCGAGGCGATAGACCCTTATCAATGTGACCGTACTGCACATGATGGTAAGCAGAGTGGGATCCAGAGAGTGTGTGACGAGAGATGTAATCGCTTTTCGGAATCCTCCTTGCGTCGAGTTCCCTATGCTGGGGGTCGTAAGTCATCAGGGAATTAACTTTTCGCTCACGATGTTGTAAGTTGTAACTGTTGTAACAGTTGTAAGTGGAACGGACTGCCGAGACGAATGTCCGTAGGTTCCAAACCCAAGGACACGCACCTCTAACTTTTCTAAAGTTATGTGTATGTTCTTTGTGAATTATCGCTCGTTTCAACGGTGAAGGAAAACATCGTGAGGAAACTGCATACCTGAGAAGTTCTCTATAATAATTTGGGAGGTATGTGAAGTCTGCCAACCCGCACTAGGCTAACGTGGTGGACGTAAACCCTCTCAGTAGTAAAGGAGGCCCGTGTTCAGCAGTGGGCAGTATATAATACAGGGCTGGTATGGTGGTGCATTTATCCTACATAAGGAGTTAAAAATTCTTAATAAATTTCGTACAATCAAATATTTATGCACAAGTACAACATAATACAAGCAGGAAGCCAGCTGATGTAACCGTGTTAGTGTGTCCAGTTTGCATTATTAACACGCTGGTGCGAACGCGATTTACGATACGGATCGTAGTCTATTAGAGTGATTAGAGGCTTCTAAATTTTACTGGTGGTAGGTCTCTCATACGTAAGAGTCCGTCGTGGGGGTACCACCGCAATGTCTATTTCTACCGCCAAGCAGCAGTGTGCATGCAATGCTGTGTTTCGGTTTGAAGGACACTGTAGCCATTGTAACTACTGGACATAATGAGACTTAACATCTTATGTCTCAGGATGACGAGTGCAGTGCAATGCCACACAGTACTTTGTAACTCAAGGTGATGAATGGTGTTGCTACTGTTTATGGGTGGGCGTATCGCTTACCAGCAAGCGAACGGCTAGCTCGCCTAGTCATTCAATGAAAAAAAAATCGTTTTGTGTTGGAGCAAATGTTTGTCTATTCGCGAATCTTATCTTACTAATAATATAATAAATGCGAAAGATTGTAAAAATTTTTGGATGTTTGTTAGAAGTAAACGCAGAAACAACTAAAGGGATTTGGATGAAATTTGGCACACGAGTAGATCATGTCCTGGATTAACACATAGACTACTTATTATCCTGGTAATTTACTCCCATGGTAAATAATGGATATTTTTAATCTGATTCTTTAAGTAGATGGTGCTGGCGTCGTAGGTGATTTTGGAACTTTTGTGGCGGAAAAGACTTCTCACGCGGGCGAAGCCGCAAGTAACACCCACTATATTATATTGTACAAATTCGAAGTCTGGTATAACTATATCGACTGGCGATCTGTCGTCAATTGATCCTCTGTGTGGTTGCTACTCAATTTACCATCAGTTATGATGGAGTACCTTTGCCGAACCCGTATAAAAAAATAAGTGACGAGCAAATCGCCTAGTAGTAGGCATCGAACATACATAGAGGGTATTCTATCCACAACTTTGAACTGGAACTCCATGTAACACTTAACTACTATCACCCTCTTAGAGAAATTTCGAAGCCTAATTTTCGACAAAGTTAAATGCTCATCTCCGTTAAGCCATCTCTTCATAATGTGGGCAATATTAAGATGGCTTGTGGGCATAAGAAACATCTCTACGCATCACTAAATAAGTGCTTACAGGTATTCACAAAACAACCCGCAAAAAAGGAAGTCCATTCAAAACCGTTCCTTCACCAAATAGGAGAGCTGAAGATTGGATGAAGGCTATTAGGCATCTATTTTCGTTCATCTGATTGCACGGCGCACGGTCAAACCATGGTTAAGAGTATTAGGGGAAGGATGACAGCAATTTGGTTACGACAACGGCGGTGGACACTGGACATGCGCAAGCGCAGGTACAAATTACTGTGTCCTCAATGGCCGTCGTCGCATATACAAAGCGCAGTGCAGCGTATATTTAAAATAGTGTACACGAAAAGTACCCCTATGTCAAGTCAACATATTATAAGAATTATTTAATACTAGCTTTTGCCCGCGACTCCACGCGCGTGAATGATTTTTCCCGGGATAAAAGTCCCGCTTTATATTTTCCCGCGATAAAAGTAGCCTATGTGTTAATCCAGGACATAATCTACCCGTGTGCCAAATTTCATCGAAATCCGTTCAGTAGTTTTTGCGTGAAAGAGTAACAAACATCCATACATCCAGACATCCATACTTACAAACTTTCGCCTTTATAATATTATATTGTTAGAAACAGAAGCCATTTTGATTTAAATAAAAACGATTTATTTCTGTTTTTACATTAACACATTTATCACCGGTTTTACATAAACACATTTAACAGAAATACTTTTACAAAGATATTAGCAACCAACCGACCAGCATGAAAGTCAAAGATAAACTTACTCAACTGTCACTAAGACTACGACTGAGATCGACTGCGAGACTGAGCCCGACTGACCATGCACATCGACACGGCACCCTTTTTATACTCCCAACTGCCACTTCCACTTTTAGCTTGACATTTCAACTGGTTAGCATGCTACAAATACCGTTACAAAACTTTTATCCTAATACGGCCTCTCCTGACTGGAGGACGTCCTCGTTCTCCCGTGTTTCGATCTCTTCTGCAGATCTGAAAGTGCCAGGTACAGGCTCAGTCATCCTCTCGTCAGAAGGCTCTCCGCTGGGCACGGCGGATCGCTCAGGCGTGGACTCCGAATTATCATCATTGCTATCTGCGCCTGAGAACATAAACAACATCTTAATTAGAAACACTGAAAATAAATCTTCAGCGCTTTATATCATCTTACACAGTGAACCATAAGTACTATAGTTCACACAAACACCGGAGAGGAAGCGCTATGTTAGCTATCTCCGTTAACGAGAAACATAGGCACTACGTTAGCTTATTTGTCACACACACAAGAGAGAAAGCACTACGTTAGCTATCTCCATTAACGAGAAACATAGGCACTACGTTAGCTTATTTCTCACACACATGTCATAGGCACGACGTTAGCGTAACATGAAAAATCTACATATGTATGACATAGGCACGACGTTAGCTTATCATACACATGCATGTTCACCACACACCAGAGAGGAAGCACTACGTTAGCTATCTCCGTTAATCGAGAAACATAGGCACTACGTTAGCTTATTTCTCACACACATGTCATAGGCACGACGTTAGCGTAACATGAAAAATCTACATATGTATGACATAGGCACGACGTTAGCTTATCATACACATGCATGTTCACCACACACCAGAGAGGAAGCACTACGTTAGCTATCTCCGTTAATCGAGAAACATAGGCACTACGTTAGCTTATTTCTCACACACATGTCATAGGCACGACGTTAGCGTAACATGAAAAATCTACATATGTATGACATAGGCACGACGTTAGCTTATCATACACATGCATGTTCACCACACACCAGAGAGGAAGCACTACGTTAGCTATCTCCGTTAACGAGAAACATAGGCACTACGTTAGCTTATTTCTCACACTCATGTCATAGGCACGACGTTAGCGTAACATGAAAAATCTACATATGTATGACATAGGCACGACGTTAGCTTATCATACACATGCATGTTCACCACACACCAGAGAGGAAGCACTACGTTAGCTATCTCCGTTAATCGAGAAACATAGGCACTACGTTAGCTTATTTCTCACACACATGTCATAGGCACGACGTTAGCGTAACATGAAAAATCTACATATGTATGACATAGGCACGACGTTAGCTTATCATACACATGCATGTTCACCCTCGAAGTATACAGCGCACGTCTCAGGAGTCCACTCCCCGCGCCACGGTACCATGAACTCGGCCGCAGCTTGCGTTGATTTGCCATAGGAGCCTGCCAGCAGTTTTAGCTCATATCGGCCATGGGAAAGCGCTTTGACCACACGATAAGGCCCGCGCATGCCGGAGTAGAGCTTGCCAGTCGCCTGTGCCTGATATCCGTGCCACTGTAAGCATAGTGGAGAGAGTCATTCCGCACCGCGCCGCAGCGCCAGGAGCGCGCAGTTCAGCAGCGCACCGCATCACGTACAACCTACCGGACCGAAGTCCACACGCACACAGTGCGTCTACCGGACCAAGGTCTGCACGCCTAACCACTTTGCGTCTGCCGGACAGAGTCCGTGTACGTTAACAAAGCAACGCCATAATCAGACCAAGGTCCGTGAGCACATTAAAAATGTGCCAGCCGGACAGAGTCCGTGAAGGCCTCGGGCCCAAAACCAGACTAAGGTCTGCACACATTAGAAAATGTGTCAGCTGGATCAAGGTCTGCACACATAACCACTTTGTGTCTGCCAGAGTCCGTGTACGTTTACAAAGAAACTCTCGAATCAGACCAAGATCCGCTACTCCGCAAGGACCAGAGCGCGCTGATCCGCAGTGCATAGAGCGTACCGTTCCGCAGCGCACAGACCGCATCGTCCGCAGCGCACAGAGCGCATCGTCTGCAGCGCACAGAGCGCATCGTCCGCAGCGCATAGAGCGCACCGTTCTGAAGCGCATAGGGCGCACCGTCCGCAGCGCATAGAGGGCACCATTCCGCAGCGCACAGAGCGCATCGTTCTGAAGCGCATAGGGCGCACCGTTCTGAAACGCATAGGGCCCACCGTTCTGAAGCGCATATGGCGCACCGTTCCGCAGCGCATAGAGCGCACCGTTCTGAAACGCATAGGGCCCACCGTTCTGAAGCGCATATGGCGCACCGTTCCGCAGCGCATAGAGCGCACCGTACCGTTGCATGCCGCCTGGTGCATGCCTCCGCACGCCTAACATGTACCCTGAAGTAACATTCAGGCAAAAGCTTATGACTCACGAAAGCAAGCGTGCACTCGAGCTTTCACGAGCAACCACGTAATCAAAAATAATTTTGAACAAATTCATTTTAACAAAAATTAACAAAAGAAGGTGTATTCCGACTGCTTGAATTCCGGACTTCAATCATCCACAATACACCGATCATGTTTTGTAGTCCGTATAGCAAAAGGTCAAGAGGACTGGTCCAGAGTCACTTACAAAGGTTACACATGGCCTTCGCTACTTACAATAGTTTACACATGACTCTTTCACCACGTGTAGACTTCAAAACAGTTTACATACTACGGCTAGAGTGTCTGCCAGGCCATAGCCTGATATGCATTATAAAACGCATCTGCCAGGACTACGCCTGTTATGCATTAAAAATGCATCTGCCAGGCCAACGCCTGTTAACCGCTACTCCGCAAGGACCAGAGCGCGCCGATCCGCACTCGTACAACCTGGAGCGAGTCGTTGCGCGCTGCTCCGCATTGCGAAGATAGGGCACATACACTGCATGAATATCCAATTCCTGCAAACATAAGAACCACAACAGCAAAAACACCGTTCGGCCTTTTCTGACCTTAAATAAAATCTGGCGTTAAACTTTCTGAACAGCCATCTCATTGTTACAACAAGCAAATCCACCTGCGAAGTGGTTTGGGCAGAATCTCCAGTCACCACCACGTGGTAAAACGAGATCCCAACATTTACGAAGATTATGGAGAAGTAAAGGAAACCATAACCCTCAAGCAGGGATTACGGGTAATACGATACCAAATATCCTCTATCATTGCAGCAATCGTCAAATCCACCAAAGGATCACACAGAGGCTCTTCAGGAGTCACAGTTTACGGAGTGCTGAATACATTAAGTACTCCCTGCTAGGATCTTCAGTTCCTGCAATCAAAAATATCACAACAGCATCAAACCGTTCACGCTATCCTGGACTTTAATCAAGTCTCGCATCAATCTTTGAGTAGGAATTCAGTAGTCATCTTAACACGAGGGCAACCTCAAAATTATCGCACGACTAGCTCTTAATCCAAAATTTCAAAAAGTGCAGTGTTGCGATCCGAAACCTTGACCAAGGAAGGCCAGCAATCCTTCAGACCGAACACTATGCACCTAGATCATTTTTGTCAACAAAGGCCATGTACAGTCATTGTTTACTACAACAGGTATTTTCTCCAAATCCTTAAGTTTAAGGACGGCTCTGTACTCAATAACCATGAATTGCTCGATAATCCATGTCTGCACATGCCCCGTTAAACAAGATCTCAATATTTGTAAAGGTTACCAAGAAAAAAAGAAACCAGAACCCTCAAACAAGGGTTATGGGTCATACGATACCAGACTTCCTCTACCGCTGCAGTAAGCATCATATCTGTCGTCACAGATAGCCACACGTGATACGCGATGCAGCAGTTAGCATCAATCGGTACTAGGCAATCGTGCAGTCACGTTGCCCGGGACACCAACTACGACGCACCATACGGCAGCACATCTACCGGAACGCTTGAGCACCAACAGGAACGTTTGAACACCAATAGGAGCGTTTGAACACCAACAAGAACGTTTGAACGCCAACAGGAACGTTTGCACACCAATAGGAACGTTTGCACACCAACAGTTTGATCGCGGTACACAAACAGTTTGATCACGGTACACACGCAGATCCTTGTTCATTTGAAGCGGTATGCACATGACTTCAGAAATGAACATGCGATGGCTATGTTTCACACTTGTCCACTTTAATTCACGTTGTAGTCTAATCCTTATTCCAACATTACTCAGCGCAATTTCTTTTTTCACGTAAATTGCGGGTAGTCAAATATCTCCATCGTACGATGTATTCCACATAGCGTACATATGTAGTGAGCACAATCCATTTCTGTGGGCATTGATTGTTTATCTCACTTCTGATGTTAGAAACAGAAGCCATTTTGATTTAAATAAAAACGATTTATTTCTGTTTTTACATTAACACATTTATCACCGGTTTTACATAAACACATTTAACAGAAATACTTTTACAAAGATATTAGCAACCAACCGACCAGCATGAAAGTCAAAGATAAACTTACTCAACTGTCACTAAGACTACGACTGAGATCGACTGCGAGACTGAGCCCGACTGACCATGCACATCGACACGGCACCCTTTTTATACTCCCAACTGCCACTTCCACTTTTAGCTTGACATTTCAACTGGTTAGCATGCTACAAATACCGTTACAAAACTTTTATCCTAATAATATTATATTATATTATATTATTATATTATAGTAGGAAGTAGGATAGACCAAAGTGGTAACGTCTCGTAACCAAACTAATAAGTATTATCTAATGACATTAATTATATCATTAATTGAGACAAAGAATAAATGCTGCGATTACATTACATTATATTTATTACATATGTCGCAATATTCTTACTATTTTAATGCAATAACGAACTGTAACCATTAGATATGGTAGTAGCCCAAGTATAATATAAGGCGGGAAATTTTAGGGAGCGTCAATACCATCGGTCCCCCCCCGAGGCAATTCTTGTGCTTTGGGTCTTCACACCCAATGCATGCCCATGCGCGGGGGGACATTAGTCGCGGGCCGAGGCACACAGTTCAGTGTGTATACCTCTTGGTTGTAAAACACATTGAGGCCTAAAAGGGCCCGCGAACATTTCCTGGCACCCTCTCTTTCCACCCATCCTGCGAACCTTCCTCCCTTCCCCCATCTTCCCATCCATACTCCTCTCCACTTCCTTCCCAGGCCCCTGCAGTCGTCAAGCCGGGGGACTCCATTCGCAGGTTTCCCCCGGTGTTGACTGCAGGATCGCCTACCTAAAAAAATAAAAAAAATACCATCGGTCATTTTAGGTCTAACGTAGGTATGTACTGCATAATAATTCCATGATTAAACAAATGGTCAAAAGACATTCCTTCTTTGGATGACATAGTTGGATATTGTTTGCCAGCTGCTTTTGTGAGGTAAGACAGATTGTAGTACAAATTAACAGAACATCTTTAAGGGGGGTATTAATAAATCAATCTCAATTTTGAGTTACATCCCAAGTAGACATAATGTACTCATTGAACTATCAACACTGGAAATGTAACTCATACATGAGATTGATTTATTAATACCGCCCTAAGCTGACTACCCTGTACTGCGTCACCTGCGTCTGACCATACACATACCTGGTGCGTTTTAGGCCACGAGCCTAAACTGACCGTTATTGTGATGTATGAACAACAGGCCTAATGGGCAGATTTATGGTCCATTTAACAATGGACAATTGGCAAGGCAATCAGTGAGGTAAGGAAGTGTAAATTGATGAAACTTTTCGGCAGGTTATTCGAAATTTTTTTTTTTTTTTTTTTTTTTAACGCGGACCTAACGGCCAGTAGCCTGACGAGAGTCGGCTTTTCTGGCCACACCGGACTTTAGGGTGAGCGCTTTTGGCACTCGCAACCCTTTAATTTAGGTGACCATGCTGAGGGCAACCCACTAACGGGTTACGGACCTCGGCTCAGGACGGTCACTGGGAGAGGATGAGACATCAGCGATTAATGGGGAAGATTGGTTTTTAACCTAATCCTATCCGTTGCTTTCGTCGGCACGCGGGCCGGAACTGTTAGGGGGGTCGGGGGGGCGACGGGGAACGCGGCGAGGTCCTCGACGGCGAGGTCCTCGACGGCGAGGACGGAACTGCGATCTTGTGGAGTGTGTGAGTTTCAAGAACTCGTTCTTACGGCGGATGGCCAGAGTGATATCGTCCTCTGGATCGGTTAAAACTGAACGCGGCCGTCTCCATTTGGCGCGGTCGAATGGAGTGTAAACGGACGCTTTGCGGATTAACGAACTAGGGTGATTTACCGCCCGATCGAAATAGCGTCTGCTGGTCGTTTGCATAAAATGCCTGATGGTCGGCATGTTGGTGTCCACGTGGAGGTTGCGATTGCGAACGTACCACGGGGCACCAAGAGCGTGTCGGAGAAATTTATTTTGCAGTACCTGCATACGCTTGAGGTTCGAAATTGTTTTTTCATTTTTTATGCCTATAAATGGATCCATATTTCATTCCATGGTTTGTAAAAAATTGAGTAACATATCGCGATGAATTTTAAAATATACTTATTACGCGGAGTTTATTTATTTATTTTATATATTTAATTCAGATTACATAATCCATATATTATATTAAATTAAAAATCAAATTAACAAGATATCAATAACTTATTAGCTACTACATTAATTGTTATGTCACATTTCCCAGAACTACTTTTATCCAATAATTTTGGAAAGGACAGTCAAACCGCTCAGCAAAAATGTTTAGCATGGCGTTACTACTGTTTCTTAGGCGCTGCAGCATGGAAGACGATTTTTTTTCGAATTATGGCTTGAAAGCCATCCGTCCGCGCTGCCGCAAACATACGAGACGCACTGCACCGCCACGGCAAACGCAACAACACCCTAAACGTATCGTTGTATTGAGTTTAAAATGATTGTAATATTTTTAAAATCTTTGCATATCTTATCTCTAGTCCGAAACCAATTGCAATAAAACATTACCTTCCTGTCTTCCGTCACAATAGGTTAGAAATTACTAAAATTTTCAGCTATAGAAACACCTATATTTCAAATATTTAAAGTTCTTCCCTTTAGATCAACATTTTTTTTCTTACAGTCATTCAAAACCAAAGAGAATAGCTCCGTTAGAAAAAAGACGCACCTCAAGGTCTTATTACCCGTACAAGTACCTGCGTGAACAATAATCGGTACAAAGCCGAAATAGATATTCTTCGAAATTCTTTCATTTAATTTACTGCGTCCATTCATCCATTTTTTTATTACTATTCTTATACAGTCTCGGCGAAACTTTCTATATGAATGGGTGGTCAATGAATTAGTCGTAGCTAAGGCGGTGTTCACACTAGGAGAACATACGACAGCGAATGTAACCGATTTTTTAAATTATTTAAAACACCAAACAGTATACAATTCAAATGATATGTAATTTTTAAAAGCGTGGTGGACTAAGGTCTAAAACCCTCTCAGTTTTAGAGGAGATCCGTGCTCAGCAGTGGGCAGTGTATAATACAGGGCTGGTATGGTACGGTGGTGGTATAATTTTTGTTATAATACTTTTTATCAATGCCATACATTTATATGTCCTGTTGGATTCTCTGTTTTCTTTTTATTAGATCCTTGTTATTATTGTGACGTGTATATGAGACAGTATAGCTTGATTATTTCAAATATGTTATATAAAAACTACATAATTGTTTAAAACAAACATTGGCTTACAAGTCTACAAAATTTTAATACAGATTTTAGTACTACTGAGTGACACGCATGCTCACGCCTTTTATCCCCGAAGGGGTAGGCAGAGGCGCAACTAGTGCACCCACTTTTCGCCAAGCGTATTCCGTCCCATGATGTGATAGGGGGCGAGCCTATCGCCATACCGGGCACAAATTCCAGACTCCGGGCTGATACTGAATAGAAAAATCCAATATCACTTTGCCCGACCCGGGGATCGAACCCGAGACCTCAGCCTTGCAGTCGTACCGTAATACAACTACGCCACCGAGGCAGTAGGCACAACTATTATAAATAGGTCAATTTTAATAGTTTGATATGTTTCGTATGGTTTTATGTATATTAAACAGATTAGAGACTATCTCGCGCTCACACCCGCCACAGCAACTCCTGTAATCCAGGGTCAGTAGTGGCTAGTGGTACGCATTCTATGACACCGAGCGGTGAAGCTCGGCGAGACTCTGGTAGCACCAATCAGTGATAACCCACAACTAAATTAATCAAACAGAACAATAGTGAGGAATTGGAAATATAATTATTCCGTTAAACAGATTCTAAATATTAGTTCAGCCAACTACATTGTCTCTAACAATGAATTTATTTAAAAAAAAATCCAAGCAGACGGCCCGGACAAAATGTATGTACGCCGGATCGATCCTTAAAGACAACTGGCAGAGCAGTCGCTTTGACAAATTATTCATGGTCCAATAGCCGTTATCCAGGCGTAACAGACCTCCGGGTTAGCCTAAGATCTAAACCCTCTACTAGTTTTAAGGGCCAGTAGAATCATTCGGCAAACAGTGCGACAGGGCATTGTTATATACTTTGATAGTAACATAGGTCATTTTCAACGAATTCTACACGAATTAATTTATATACGACATATATTTAACAAACACATTTTTTTTATTTAGTTCTTATTGATGTCTTATGTTTACTCGAATATTAGAAGTTGAAATAAAACTATTTTGCGGATTTTATCGCGAATGTTTTCAATTATCTTATTTTCTCCCGACGCGTTTCGAAGACTTTGCAGCCTTCATGGTCACGGGGCGGACTGAGATGTTGGTTGTCCAAAAAGTAATAGTTGCAATATCTATGTACATTTAATAATTATAAAAGATTTTAAAATAATTAGTTGTTGACGGTCAAAATAACGGAAAAAAATAACGTCGTCAGTGGATGTCGATTGGTCGCACACTCTGAAGAGGTCCCAGAAACAGGCAATGGATTGGAATCCCCAAGGAACGCGTGGCCCGTCCCGAACATACCTGGCGACGCACTGTGATCGACGAAGCGAAAAGTATTCGAAAGACTTGGAGCGAAATCAAATGCGAATTAGGACCGCACGCTATGAAGAGACACTGTGGATGCCCTCTGCCCCATCCAGAGGATATTGGACCTTAATGATGAATATAAATAGACAATCAATCTAAAAACTAGAACATTTATAATATTTTGCCCTGACCTTGGTTTCCCGTTTATCATGTGTGCTTCCTGCTCGGATAGATAAGCAAAAATCGAATGCATGTTTCATATGTAGGTAATTAGTGACTAGTACTGAACAGAAATATGTGATGCAATCTATTGATCCTTATAATATCATCATCATCATCATCATCAGCCACATGACGTCCACTGCTGAACATAGGTCTCCCCCAAAGATTTGCAGACGGACCTGTCAAAAGCGGCCCGCATCCAGCGCGCTCCTGCAAGCGCAGCATCGGCCACATAAATCATAATATATTCGTATAAATACTTTTTTAAATTACAAAAGGAATGATGAAACGCGCTGGTACGAGAAACGACCACACATATACAGTGAGTAACTGACACATTCAATATTAGGTAAGTCTCATAATGGCCACATTGAAAGGATGGATGAAAGAAGAGGAACGAAAGAAATCTGTGTCGCGAAAGTGAGTGGTAGTGTCGGACGGGGATGTCCTAGACGTACCTTCATGGACCAAATTGGCGACCTCCTAAGGAAGGGCCAAACAAGGACTTCTCGTAACCGACGAGCATGTATGAAGAGACTGATGTCTGTGGAAGAAGCGAAAGAGGTATGCTTGGATCGTAGCACTTGGCGCTCCATAGTCTCTGCCTACCCCAATGGGAGAAAGGCGTGAGTTTATGTATGTATGTCTCATAATGTCCAGAAATTACACTGCCTTCAAACAAAGCCTACAATGCTGTTTCGCAGCCTAGCCAGCGTCACTTACGAGAGATCTACCTATGAATACTTGGACTTTCCTAGATAAACAAATATATTTCGTAAGTTATTGATCCGGACAACACGGAGACTTGACTGCCTCGGTGACGTAGTTGTATTACGGTACGACTGCAAGGGTAAGTAAGGTCTCGGGTTCGATCCCTGGGTCGAGGAAAGTGATATTAGGTTTTTCTATTCAATATCAGCCCGAAGACTAGAGTTTGTGCACGATATGGCGGTAGGCTCGCCCCCTATCACATCATGGGACGGAATAGGTATGTACGGCGAAAAGTGCATGCACTAGTTGCGTCTCTGCCTACTCCATCGGGGATAAAGGGCGTGAGTGTGTATGTATGTAGGTCCAACACGGAGCTCTCGAGCTGTAAATGCCAGATACGGTGATGGGCTTTCCCTCTCTAACCACAACAAACATGCAATCATGTCTTGACTCCTGACCTTCAATGAAGTCATCAAATCATCGGATGACACATTGCCATTCGAACTCGATTAAAATGTGATTGCGAACGTGCAAATTAGCGACGCAAATCATTTCTGAGGCACCGGCATGTCGTAAATTTAATTGGATGGTTAATAACTGTCATTACGCTTAATACCTTGTCATTACTTAGTTTGACATGCAAAGGAGGCATGCAGAAGAGTCTTGCGAGCTTATTCATAAACAGTTTACAAACCTATTTTAACTATCGAATGTTTTGTCTCCTTCCTTCAAACTCAATTCAAAATTCGTCCGAAGAAGACAAAACACTCGATAGCTATACTGGGTTTATAAACTGTGTATGAATAAGGTCGCTGGAGTCTCAAACCGTTTTATAGCGTTCATTTAGAATACCATACCAGCCTTCAGTGGCGTGCCTAGTGTTTTGGATGAGGGCAAGCCAAAGCAGACCTAAAAAAAATTCGCACCTCCGATACATATAAAATGTGCAACTATAAGAAAGAAAAGCAATATCTAAAAATAAAAATGACTACCCGTACCGGGATTCGAACCAGGGCCTCAAAACAATGTTCGAACCGTGTACGCAATACAACTACGCCATCGAGTCCACTAGTTACTTTTTCGAAATTAGGTACCTTTATTTAAAAACGATTTTGACCCATCGCGACTTCTAAATGAAGTTCTTGTAAAGATTAACTATTTACATAGATTTTATCTGTATCAAGTAATTTAAAAAAAAAGTAAAAACACTACAATCATCATTATTACTGTCGACGCACAAGTTTTGTTTAGAAATTTTCAAATTTCGTCACAGCTACTGTATCTATTTAATTGGACGAGATAATCAGGTTACAATCGGCTGTTTACCGAAATTATGAAATGAAATGAATGCATTTAACATATGTTTTTATGAATTGGAATTACTTTTGATAACACTGATTAATTATATCATTTTACTAGCCAGATCTATGTACCTACCTATTCCAAACACTTGTTTTGTTCGAGAAAAATATGAAACACCAACAATACAACTTAATATGTAGTCGTATAACGTATTAGAGCATCCAATAAGACAATAAGTTTTGTTGTATACTGATCTAAATACCTTTTATGATTCTTCAGACACATTTCGCGCCATTCGCCAGCTCGTTAAAAGTTGTTTTTTCCATCATAACCTAACAAATTTAACTTATTCTCGCCGATAAAAACTTTCACTCACTTTAAACTATTACAAGAAATATATTCACTCATCTTTATTGTGCTTAAAAGTTTAAAATAACTCAAAAACCACTTAATAAACACAAATACTTCACAATGTAGATCGCCGGCACAATCAAAACAAATAACTGATGTTGCCTAGTTGGAATCAAAATTACACCACAAAACTAATGCTAAAATTGTGAGAAAAACTTATCGATAAATAAAATTATAGTACAATACCTTAAATAATTATAATCAGATATGTAATTTTAATTATGTTATCACTAAAATCTTTACATATTCATGATAAATAAAAATACACATTAAAATAAGCAAATTAATGCAACCATATTAGAGGTAATTCGTTTAATTGGCAACCCTGTATTTTATACAGTATCTATGAATGCATTAAGCCTGGATTATTTTCTAGTACTGATTGCTATAGAAACTTACTATAGCTATACGTATGTGGTATCAGTTTATCCATTAGTGTGAATGAGAAAAATATGGCGGCGAAAAGCCAGGTAAAACCCAACGAGAGAGAGAGTGATAAGTATATTTTGTGCGCATCTAGCTGTTTTGTATAAAATATGAAATGAGTGTACGGCGCGGATGTGGTTGTGTGTGTGTAGGTGTAGTGGTGTGTCTTTAGGTGCGCTCGAGGCGAACCGGTTCAGCGAACCGTAGCGCGGGAATATTAAAATTTTAAAGAAAATTATTTCGAAGCGTTTTGTTACCGTAAAATGTTGGTTATTGTTTCATATTCGATTTTGAGTACTTAGGTAAATAATTTTAGGGCAAGCCAGGCTTTTCGGCTTCTATGAAAGGACCGCCACTGCCAGCCTTGTATTATATACTGCCCACTGCTAAGCACGGGCCTCCTCTACAACTGAGAGGGTATAGGCCTTAGTCCACCACGCATCATTTAGAATATTGGCAAATAAATGACTATGGATTATGAGTAAAGAATACACCCGAATAAGCTGTTTACACAATAGTATTCGTGGCTATTCGTCTACTCGGCAAGTATCTAAATCAGGGGTTAGATATCGACTCCCAGTTAACCATAGATAGGGCACACATGGAAGTATTGAAATTCAAAATTATAATTATTAGCATTAAGGGATTGGCTCCTCAAATCTTGATCACGAAGTTGCAAAATATAATGTCATGTCAGAATTTTATATATTTACGCGAATGCTTGATACTGAAATAAAACTACTTAACCGATTTATTCGCGATAAATTCGCAAAGTCCGCCCCGAGACCATGAAGGCTATAAAGTCTTCGCAAAGTCGCGTCGGGTTAAAAAATAAAAAAAAGTATCGCTTAAAAATCCGTTAAGTAGTTTTATTTCAATGTTATTTCGGAAGTTAAACATAGCAACGTAAAGACAAAGCCAAAAATAAATCTCTCATCTTTACCATTTTGTAAAATAAACCACAAAATTTTTGGGCAATACATTTTGCTTATTTAACGCTTAGATGCCGTTAACTTTACTTTATTAAAACAACTTTTCAAGTCACTTAAAAGCCATTATCTATAATATAAACAGTATAACATTAACAAATACACAGGAGCGTAGCTAGGGAATTATGAAGGGATGTGTGGGGCCCAAATTTTCTTTAGAGTTAAAAATCTGATGAGACTCTTTTTTGAAGGCGCTAGTGACATTTTTGCTCTTTTTTAATAAATTTCTTAACATAATGTCCTTGAACCTTTAAGAAAGCCTCTTTCCACTTAGATTGTACTGCAGCATATAACTGAATGAAAGTTAGATTTTAGAGTTGTCTTATATGTATATACATATTACAAAACCTTAACGGCACCAAATTGTTACCTTTGCTAGTATTTTACTGTTTTTTTCTTTTTATTTTAAACCATCTGCACCTTCACGCTCGTGTTATTTCTCGCGCATTTCAAGTACCAAATATTCAAACTCCGGGGCCCAAGACCCCCAACAAACTCACCCAAGTCCGTCCCAAAGTGCCCACCGCTCGGAAAGCGACATCCCACATCTATAAAAGCAGCGCACGCGGCCACGTTCGTAGGGGACCGAAATAGACCGCTTCCCGGTTTGACGAACTTGACACGCGTGTTTTGTGCTGCGGCGACCGGCATCCGCGGTATGGGGATTCGATTAATAAGAATAGATGTTAAAGGTCAATTTAAGATATAACATAAAAGGAGGCAAGCGCAGCGGTACACGTCTACCTGCAAGGTCGACAGACTTGATAAAGGTAGCAGGAACACGCTGGATTTAGGCCGCTTTTGACAGGTCCATCTGGAAATCTTTTCGTGTGGCTGATGATGATGAAAAGGAGGCCAATAAGCATCATGGTAAGCGATCTCCATCTCCACAAACATCCATAAAACTAGAGGGCGCAATGTCACCTTGTAACTTAAGAATCTCCGATAGGCAACGGCTTAGCTGTCTCTGGCATTGCTTTAGTCCATGGGCGGCGGATGCTGCTTACCATCAGGCGGACCGCTTGCTCGTTTGCCTACTAATAAAAATATATGATCTAAATACAAAAAGTATGGACGGGTAATTTTGCACTGACACTCAGCTAATAGGACACTATTCGTTTTCTTTTTCAGTCTCGATCTTTGATTAGGAAGATACTTCTACATAATCAAAACTTGACATGGGGTTTGATAGAAGCTTCATTGCACATAGATGGTATTTGTAAATCATTGATTTTTAGTCCTATTTGATAGAAGTTACGTTTCACAGATCTACCACACAAGTGGCTTCATAATAAAGCATAATTAAGACCGAGCAATAATTGATAGCAATGGTAATGGTATGGCGCCACGCCATACCATTACCATTGTCACGCCACGCCCGCGTTGACAGATAATAATCGTCTGGTCTAAACAAAACAATCGTAGTGGGCGAGAAAGTAGCCCAAGCGATTCTTGTAGGACATAATCGCCTGCCCTATGCACCATACCATACCATACCAGCCCTGTATTATATACTGCCCACTGCTGAGCACGGGCCTCCTCTACTACTGAGAGGGTTTAGGCCTTAGTCCACCACGCTAGCCTAGTGCGGGTTGGCGGACTTCACATACCTTCGAAATTCAGAGAACTTTCTCGGGTATGCAGGTTTCTTCACGATGTTTTTCTTCACCGTTAATGCGAGCGATAATTCACAAAGAAAGTTATGCACAGTATGACACAATTCATGCCCTAGCAATAATTGCGAACGATTATTACTAGCAAAAATTTATCATTCTAAATGAGGCTTAAAAATGTATAAAAACAATATGAAAATAATTTGACACTCCATGATCAATTAATCATTCGCCATAAGGACACGATATGTTCCGCATAAGATTACATGTGAATTTAGATAATCTATCGAATACCTAGAATGTGTATAAATAAAGTTAAACCCTAAATCAATAACGTGTATCTTATCAAGCGGTAAATACCTTGGAATATTCGAATAAGTTTTTTATATTGAATTGAATGACGAGACGAGCATGCCGTTCACCTGAGGGTAAGCAATACGACCAACCATAAACAGTAGCAACACCATCCAGCACCTTGACTTACAAAGTACTGTGTGGCATTCCACTGCGCTCGTCATCCTGAGACATAAGATGTTAAGTCTCATTATGTCCAGTAGTTACACTGGCTACAATGTCCTTCAAAACGAAACACAACAGTGCATGCACACCGCTGCTTGGCGGTAGAAATAGACATTGCGGTGGTACCCACCCAGACGGACTCTTACATATGAGAGACCTACCACCGGTAAGGTGTCAAACAGAACGGCATAATTATTTCATCTGTCTGTCTGACATTGAATCTAGACTCAACTTAAAAAAAATTATATAGTACAGTCAGAAAAGTGAATGCTCTACCACCTTAAGGTTCTAAATAAGTCGCTTGCGCGTCGTCTGTTAGCAACATGCAACTTACAAGTAAAGTAGACAATAAGAGTTATCTCCTGTTTCCTTTGTACATCTCCAAAACGATCGCACCTGCTTGGTAAAATATGAAAAATGGGTGTTTTATCTTGAGAAAGTGTACTAGCACCAAATTGGGTGATTGTACGTCACTGGCTTGAGCCCTTTCCTTCACAGATCATATAGAAACTAGGCTGTTTTACGTATTCCGCCTTTGCGAAGGTGATAAACTTATATCAATACTTACAAATGACGTCACCGTTTTTTATTACTTCCACCGCAGTGTGACGTAATTCATGACGTCATAAAATATGGGTTAACGGGTGGAAAATGTATTAAATGAATTATGTATGAGTGAGCTGGAAATTTAATAGAAATGACGTCTTGAGACTTACAGTGCTTGCACCTATTTTAATGTAGAAATAATTTGCATTTTAAGGGAAATATGTTATGAGAATTTAACCGTTTGCTGGTAAACGCTACTCGCCACACTAATGTATAAGCCGACCAAATACAAAAGTGACACTCTAATCTATGCTCCAAATAAATGGTTAGTAATAAAACGATTACTTACATTAGCTGTTTAATACGATAACTGTCATATAAGATTTACTTGGTACCTAAAGAACCTTGTAAAAATCCTCTTACTACTGACATTGATGTATTAAAAAACCCACTACTGAGTAATAATTGCACAAAACAAATCCCTTCAACACTAAACCCTATCACAACGAAATACAATCCAAAACATATAACCCACTCGTTAACTCCACCCGTGATATGCGAGCTTCGGAATGACGTCATTCGGGATTGTAAAATCAAAACGTTCAAGTCAACAAACCGTCAATTCACATGCAAATGCACAAGGAATCAATTGACCCGAAGCGTCCGATTGAGCGGTTACGGTGACGGGTTAATGTATAAGATATTAGCGTGTTGACACCTATTAATTCGTGTGGAATGGTGGTTTGGCTCAGCATGGTTACATAAATCAAGGGTTGCGAGAGCCTAAAGCGTACACCCGAAAGTCCGATGTGGCCAGAAAGGCCGACTCGCGACAGGCTATTGGCCTGAAGGTCCATGCAAAAAAAAAGTATGGAATGGTTCCTGTTAATTCTTATTCGGAAGTCACGTGATTCAAATGGGCTTAGAATGTGGAAAAAAACACGTCACGACTCTGTTTCGTTTTATTGGGATTGGTTGAGTCACTAACACGTGACTGAGGTATGGGTCTCTCGATCAATCGCAAAAATCAAAATTAAACAACATCGTCTTACGAGTTGCGTTTTTCTGCCACATTCTAAGCACACTGTTCGGTGAATTTCTTGTTTTTGTGGGCAATGATTTTAAAATCTATTGGAGCTATAAATAGGTATATTTCCACACTCATCAAAACGTGAGTTAATTTTGATCCATAGCACATTCGTCAATTTTACAATTTACACAATTTTCGCGCGCACACATCAGGCCCTCTAAAGTTAGGTACCAAGCAAACAAGCAGCTACAAGCTCCTTATCATAGATACTGCGATAGGTACGCCCTTGTGATTTAGAGAGGAACTCGGTCTCTCATCTCTTATCACTGACACCATACGCGACTCGATAAAATACCGGCTGTGTGGGCGGTCTCTTATTGACAATTTGTGAGGGCACCTCATGATTACGAGGCATCAAACTGTATTATAAATTCAACAAATTATTGCCATTTACGTCTAATAAAGGTAAAATAACAAGGCATAATAAACAGAATATATTTGTGGCAAATTGAAAACAAATTACCTTTGATATTTTAGATGTACAGTATTTCGTTTTATAAAAAAACTTATGTCGCAATACATTACTGGTGGTAGGTCTCTAATTATGTAAGAGGCCGTCTGGGTGAGTACCACCGCAATGTCTATTTCTACCGCCAAGCAACAGTGCATGCACTGTTGTGTTTCGGTTTGAAGGACATAGTAGCCAGTATAACTACTGGACATAATGAGACTTAACATCTTATGTCTCAGGATGACGAGCGTAGTGGAATGCCACACAGTACTTTGTAAGTCAAGGTGCTGGATGGTGTTACTACTGTTTATGGGTGGTCGTATCGCTTACCATCAGGCGAACGGCATGCTCGTCTCGTGATTCTATGCTATATAACAAAAAAATAAAAAAAAAATATTATACAGTGATCTGTGGTTTTATTGGGGGAGCCCCCGAAAATAAGGATGATTTGGTGACACTGTGTATAAGGGTCACCCCAGACTTAGAATAAATTCGTTTAGTCGTTAATGCTTTTTTTGTTACATAGTCGGACAAACAATCAAGTCTGTCACCTAAATACCCGAAGAAACAGTCAGCAGTAGCCAGTCAGCCAGCCAGCTTTCAAGCAAAGAATAGGTGTTAAGGAAGAGATATTAGGGCCTTCATAGGGCTGCCATCCGTCCGTAATTCCTCGGAATTGCCCTAGTTTGAAAGGAGTCCGGGGGCAGACCGGCAGGGGTTTTTAATAAACACTTATGTTGTCAGGGGAAATCCATTTTTTTTATAGATAAGCGATTTTTTTTAAATTATAACGATGTTTATATTTTTGTTGCAATAAATATTTTTTCAGAGATGTCCGGGGAAAAACCTATATGTCGCCCAAATGTCCGGGATTTTTGCCGTGTTTATCCGGCATCGGCAATTTAGGTGATGGCAGCCTTAGGCCTTCAGCTACGATGGACTCATTAAATCATCTACATTCAAATGACCATATAAACAAATCAATTATCGAATTTAAGACAACCAATGACGTCACTGCATGCCTTAATACCTGCCCAAGGTTTACAAGTAACGAAATAATCTCATATCATCAAGGATTATGTCACCGATGTGAGCAGCACCTTGAAAAAAATTGGATAAATCAATATAAATAATGTTGGTTTAAATGTCAGTAGTTTCGGGGAAGTGCGTAATGAGAGTGTGACTTAGTCTCGTTTAGACGATTCAAATTATTGCTGCCAATAATAATCGTCAGATAATTGCATCATAGTGTTCAAACGCAGGTGTATTTCTTTATTGTATTGTGTTTTTTTTTATAGATCTGTCAAATGATTTCATACGTTTACACTAATGTTAGACATTAAAATAAAACTATATTTCTGATTTGAACGCGGTTTTTTTTTAATATTTTTTCTGGTTTCATCGTGTGTGCATCCTTCATTCTGTGTGGATAGGACCATCAGCAATTAATAATTTTTAAAATTCTTTATAATTGTAAAATCTAGGTAGATATTGAAACTTTTTGGACAACTAACACCTCAGTCCGCACCGCGAGCATGAAGGCTACACACTCTTTGAAACGTCGCGTCGCGTCGGGAGAAAATATAATTTAAAAAACCGCTATAAAACCAGAATAATAGTTTTATTTCAATATCTGTGAAATGACTCGTACCGCCAGCCGACTATTGCCTGTCAACGTGGGCAAGAATTGCCTCGCCATTGCAACTGTTTACTTTTTTGTGTCAATAATTGCACACGATTATTGCTACGTCTAAACGAAACATTAAATAGATTACTTGGAATATTAGGATAATAAAGGATTTATAATGTTCAATCAACTTAAGCTTACTTACTACAATAGGATCTGATAAGATCAGTGCTGATTGTGTATGTATGTTAGTTTATGAGCTGATGCTCATATACACACTCACACACACACACTCACGCCTTTTTATCCCCGACGAGGTAGGCAGAGGCGCAACTAAGTGCACCCACTTTTCGCCTAGCGTATTCCGTCCCATGATTTTATTGGGGGCGAGCCTATCGCCATATCGGGCACAAATTCCAGACTCCGGGCGGATACTGAATTCCAGAAAAATCCAATATCAGTATGCCCGACCCGGGAATCGAACCCGATACCTCAGGATTGCAGTCGTACCTTAATACAACTACGCCACCGAGGCAGTGCTCATATATTCATAAATTATACTGTAGCATTGTCACTGTGTCGTAAAGTAAAGGTTAGGTTATGTTAGGTTGGGAAGACTTAAGAGCCCCCGTGTGGAGTTGCTGGTCTCCCATCGGGCGCGTCTCCCTGGGTGGCGGATAGGGGAACGCCCCCCAAATTCGGGGGGTACCGGAAACGGCGTGGACCAAAACCAGCAAAGGCGATTCTTCTACGTTCTCTCTGTTTAGCAGAGGGCACAGTGGAGGAACGCAGACGGGTTCCGTGTGCATTCACACTGCCGCGGAACAGGCTTGGGTTGAATTCTTCTCCCGGGCCACCGCCGGTCTCGGAACCTCAGGGGGCACTGTGGTCATGTTTCGCAGTGTATCCTGAGGCTGAGGGTCTTGGCTTAGCCGCCCGGACCGCGAGGGAGAAAACCTCTATAAAAGTTACCCCGAATCTCAAGCGGCGGCGCACCGCGAGGGGATGCATGGCCGATGGGCAGTTCGGTCTCTAGTGCGACCCCCGCCGGAGTACCGGCCGACACTCTTGGTGGGTTACTTGTAGGCTTACCTAGGTACAGGGGGCTCTGCCTGGGTGGACTCTTTCTTCCCCCATACTCGTGGGACCAAAATGGTAATAACAAATAAAATAATTTTAATGAAGGAGAGGGCATCTGTTCCGGTGGACGACTCAGTACCCGGGCAGATAAATAATGCTGGGCGCAAGTCCACAAAGAGTACAGTCGAGATGGTAGCATCTACCCTGGTCGTATCCGAACCAGGGCCGAGCGGCGTTTGTTTACGGTCGAAGCGAGGACGTCCAGTTCGCTCGACTAAAATAGTTTCTAGCGACAGCGACTCCGAGCCAGCGGTAAAGGTGGTCGCCGCTTCTTCTGCACCGCCAACAGATGCAGAAGAAGACGAAATTATGGAGTCGGCGGAAGCGCCAGTCGATCAGTCTGACTGGCGCCTGCGACTGGCGGAGGTAGTTCGGGGCGTATCCCAAAGGTCCCGAAACTTAAAAGGGACGGAGCAGCGGAAGCTGAACTTGGCGGCCAAGGAATTGGTAGAGAGAGCCGACGAAACAACTTCCGCTGAAGTGGCCCGCTTGGTGGCGGAAAAGGCCGCAATGGCCCGGCGTATAACGGCCCTTGAGGCTTCCCTTGCGGCCCAAGGAAAAATCCTAGAGGAGGTTCTAGCGGCTGTCCGTTCGCCGGAACAATCACAGTTGGTGGGTGAGACAGGAGCCGCCTCTGATGGAAATGATCGCCAAGATCAATTTGAGCGCCGTCTCATCTCTATGATGGATGCGCGTTTCGAGGCGATCAATATGAGGCTACCGCCAGAACCAACAGTTCGTCCTCCTCTGGCCGCCGATAGGGCTAGAGCTAAGGAAGCCGGTTGTCCGTTGCCCGTTGCCGGGCCTTCACTAATACTCTCTGCCGTCGCTGGGCCATCATGTGTCCCACCCGCCAAGGGTAAAGGAAAAGGGAGGGGCAAGGGGGCCGCCCAGACTGCCTCTGATGTCGCACCGGTGGCCACACCCGCCGTCAAACTCCTCCCCCAGCAACACAAGGGGAGGAACAAGAAGAACCCGCGTGCTCCCCAGGCTCAACCCCGGATAGAGCCTCGTTTGCTGCCCCCGGCCCCAGCGTCTATGGACGAAGGGTGGACGGTGGTAGCAAAAAGAGGGAAAAGAAGTACACAGCCCGGGTCGAATGCAGCTGTGCCAGCTACACAGGTACAGGTACAGCAGCAAAATCGGCGAAGTCGGAAGCCTGAGCCAAAACTTCGCCTTCCTCGTAGGGCAGCTGTCGCCCTGACGGTGATGCCTGCTGCCTTAGACCGTGGCGTAACATACGCGACGGTCTTAAAAGAAATCCAGCGGAGGGTGAATTTGGCCGGTCTCGACATTGCCGAGACTCGAGCGAGGCTGATGGCCACGGGGGGGTACCTCTACGAGGTGCCTGGCCCTGACTCGGAAGCGAGGGCCAACTCCCTCGCGGAAAAGATGAGGGAGGTGTTCCGCGGAACGGAACTGGCAGAAGACGTTCGCGTCTCCCGTCCGTTCAAGACCGCGGACCTGCGAATATCCGAGTTGGATCCGTCTGCCGACCCGGAAATGGTCGCAGTGGCCCTCGCAAGTGCTGGGGATTGCGCAAAGGAAGACATTAAGGTCGGGGAGATCCGCCCCGACCGTTCCGGCCTTGGCGCGATATGGGTGCGTTGCCCAGCCAAGGCAGCGGAAAAAATTGTTAGGGCTCGGCGCGTCCGGATCGGTTGGGTGTCGGCACAGGTCCGGCTCCTTGAGCCCCGGCCTATGCGGTGCTTCCGCTGCCTCCACAAAGGGCATGTGCGGCTGCGCTGCACCGAAGAATGTGACCGTAGCAGGATCTGCTACCGCTGCGGTCAAGAGGGCCATAAAGCCAAGGAGTGCTCTGCAGACCCGCACTGTGCAATCTGCGCAGCTGAGGACAAGCCCGCAGGGCACCGCGTGGGCGCCAAGGCATGTGTCGCCTCCTCGCGCCCCCGTCGCGTTAATCGCGGAGGGGGCGCCGGGGTCGTGACCCAGCCCGACCCGTCCCGCCGAGAGACTGCCATGGAAGTCGCCCATTAATATGGCGCAAAGATTCCTCCAGGCGAATATTAACCACTGCGCCAGGGCACAGGACTTACTAGTTCAGAGCCTGGCGCAGTGGTCGATTCAAGTGGCTGTGGTCTCTGAGCCGTACTATGTCCCTCCCAGGGATGACTGGGCAGGGGACTTGGATGGTTCGGTGGCCGTCATCACCCGGGGCACTGCCGGCTCCCCGCCTTTCGAAAAAGTAGCGAAGGGCTCGGGATGCGTGGCGGTTCTGTTAGGGGGGGTCTGGATCGTGGGAGTATATTTCTCTCCTAACAGACCTCTGGCCGAGTTTGAGCATTTCCTCACTCGGCTAGGGGCTCTGGTGGTGCAAGGCAGTCAGCCTCGCCCCGTCCTTGTCGCCGGTGACTTCAACGCCAAGTCCTTGGCGTGGGGCTCGTCGGCGACAAACGCACGTGGCGTGGCCCTGGAGGAATGGGCGACTGCGTCCGGGTTGGTCGTCGTGAATCGCGGGTCGGTGGAAACATGTGTGCGGCACAATGGCGGCTCGGTGGTGGACATTACGTTCGCCACCCCAGCACTTGCCCACCGTGTGCGAGACTGGAGGGTCCTGGTGGGCGAGGAGACGTTGTCGGATCACCGATACATTCGGTTCGACGTCTCCTCGACTCCTTCTCCTCGGTCTCGTGGCGGATTCATCGCCCCGCGATCGGACGGCCCGCGTTGGGCGTTGAAGCGCCTTAATGTTGAGGCCCTGAAGGAGGCTGCTCTGGCCCAGGCGTGGATTCCCGTGCCGGCCGGGCCAGTACGGGTTGAAGAGGAGGCGGAGTGGTTCGGGGCGACGATGTCGCGTGTCTGTGACGCGGCCATGCCCCGAGTCCGACGCCTTCCCGAGAAACGCCAGGTGTTCTGGTGGTCGGCGGAGCTCTCGCAGCTGCGTGCATCGTGCGTAGCTGCCCTCCGTCGAGTTGGCAGACACCGTCGTCGCCGGACTCGTTTACCAGGCGACGAGGACCAGGAGCGGCTTCTTCACGGCCTCTACAAAGAGGCCAAGAGAGCGCTGCACGTGGCAATATTGAGGGCAAAGTCTGCGGCACAAAAGGAGGCCCGGAGCACTCTTGACAACGACCCGTGGGGGCGCCCATACCGTCTGGCGATGAAGAGATACCGCCCATGGGCGCCTCCGCTGACGCAGAGTCTCCGGGACGAGCTGGTGGAAGAGGTTGTCGCGACTTTGTTCCCCACCACTGAGGATGTCACTCCTCCACCGATGGCGTCACGATCGTCGCCGCCATCGTCGCAAAGCTCGGCAGGGGATATTTTGGAGGTTTCGCCCGCAGAATTTAGGGCGGTAGTGCTTCGGTTGCGGAGTAAAAACTCGGCTCCGGGTCTTGACGGCATACCCGGTCGTGCGTGGGTTTTAGCCGTCAAGCACTTGGGTACGAGGCTCCGCGGCCTCTTCTCCGCGTGCATTGAGCAGGGCCTCTTTCCATCTCAGTGGAAAACTGGGAAATTGGTCCTGCTCAAAAAGGAGGGTCGACCCGCAGAGTCGCCATCGGCCTACCGGCCTATCGTGCTGCTCGACGAGGTCTGCAAACTTTTCGAGCGAATTATTCACGCTCGCCTCGTCGAGCATCTTGAGACGGTCGGGCCGGATTTGGCAGACTGCCAATACGGTTTCCGGCATGGCCGATCCACGATCCATGCGATTTTGCGGGTCAAGGAACAAGCGGAGGACGCAATCGCCCGGGGTGAAGTGGTCGTGGCGGTGTCACTTGACATCGCCAACGCGTTTAACACCCTACCTTGGGCGTGCATACATGAAGCACTGCGGTACCACGAGGTGCCACCATATCTTCAGCGTCTGGTGCAATCATACTTATCTGATAGGTATATTGTGTATCCGGGCGCTGATGGGTGGCACCGAAGAGCAATGGCCTGCGGAGTTCCACAGGGCTCAGTACTGGGCCCACTCTTGTGGAACATCGGCTACAACTGGGTGCTCCGTGGTACCAACCTCCAAGGCGTCGCTGTTGTCTGCTACGCGGACGACACACTGGTGACAGCGACGGCTAGGACCTTCCAGGAGGCAGCTCTGCTCGCCTCCTCTGGTACCGAGCAGATGGTGAGCAGGATTCGGCGTCTGGGCCTCAAAGTGGCCCTGAACAAAACCGAGGCCCTTTATTTTCACGGGCCCTGGAAGAGGCCACCTACGGGGGCCCATATCATAGTGGAGGGGGTGCGGATTCCTATCGGCTCCACGATGAAGTATTTGGGTTTGGTGTTGCACAGCCGGTGGGACTTCCGTGCCCACTTTCAGATGATGTCGCCGAAATTGCTGCGGGCAGCAGGTGCACTCGGACGCCTGCTGCCAAACTTGGAAGGTCCCGGTAACCCTTGCCGAAGTTTATACGCTGGAGTTGTGCGGTCAATGGCCTTATACGGTTGTCCCGTTTGGGCCGAGTCCCTGAATTCTCGATGCGTCGCACTGCTACGCAAGCCGCAGCGTATGGTGGCGCAGCGACTCATCAGGGGCTACCGCACAGTTTCCCACGAGGCGGCCTGCGTCTTGGCCGGTACTCTGCCATGGGAATTGGATGCCAAATACCTCTCGTCAGTATTCTTCTGGCGTGAGGAGGCATCACGTCTCGGGCGGAGACTGGCCCCGAGGGAGATCAAGGTCCAATTGGCCTCCATCCGCAACGCCGCCGTGGAGGAGTGGCATACCAGGCTGGAGAGCCCGAATGCGGGCTTGAGGACCGTCGCGGCAGTGCGACCTGTCTTCTTAAGCTGGCTTGACAGGCGCCACGGTGCGCCGACATTCCGTCTGACACAGGTACTGACGGGCCACGGGTGTTTCGGCTCGTTTCTGTGTCGGATCGGAAAAGAAGAGTCCGCCGTGTGCCACCACTGTGGCAACGGCCGCGAGGACACGGTCCAACACACTCTCGAGGAGTGCCCAGCTTGGGATCTACAACGCAGCGCTCTTAGAGCAGTCGTCGGAGGAGATCTCTCGCTGCCGGCCGTGGTGTCTGCCATGGTTGGCGGCTGGAGGTCTTGGCGAGCGATGGTCTCCTTCTGCGAGTGCGTCATCTCGCGGAAGGAGAGCGCCGGGCGGGATCGTGAGCAGAACGATCCCGCCCGTAGCCAGAGGAGACGTAGGAGGCGCCGGGTGGACGACTGACCGGCGCCTCGTGCCCTGTGGTCCGGGGGCATTTAGAGAGTTCCGCCACGGCATCCCCTGCCTGTCGTAAGAGGCGACTAAATGGGGCTTCAAGAGAGTCGCGGGGCGAGCAGCGGGGGGCTGCTCAGTCCAATTTAAGCGACTCCGAGGTGGACGACAATGCGGGTGGTCGGTCTCCCGTTGTCGTAGACGCCAAAGGCGTCCTTTAGAGTTCGGGGGCATCTTAGCCCCCTTGTATAGAGAAGAGCCGCAACGGCACCGCGCAGGGACGGTCCCGTGCAGCTATCTTAGTGCAACAAGATACCCCGGGGCCGTCTCGTATGCGCCGAAGAAGGCCACCGCGGGTTTTGGTTGGTATGCCGGTGTAGGGTGTACATAGTGTTAGGGACTCGGTCCAATGCTCGCTCGGATGATGCTATACTCCCGAGTGTCGACATTGGGCCGTAAGACTGTGCGAAACCAACATAACCGTTCCACTCACCCCCAGTGGTGGTAGCGATAACGCGTTTTTACCCCGCGAAAAAAAAAAAAAAAAAAAAAAAAAAAAAAAAAAAAAAAAAAAAAAAAAAAAAAAAAAAAAGACTTAAGAGCCATAAACTGGTTGGAGGACCCTAAAGAGATATATTTTGTGTGTGAAGAAACAGTGACCTCTTCAAACTAAGCAAAAAACCATAATGTCAAATCATAGTCATTTTATAAAACAGCAAGCAGGCAACATCCACAAAACTACAAACGCATGAACGTCGCCGAGGAACGGAATCCTATGGGAATTAGAAGAGGGATGAGATATTTTGGTCCTCACACAAACTATCACTAAATGTCACCGAAAATAGTGAGGTGATAAAGAAAGCGTCCATGAGTAATGCCGCGACACCGACACTGTAAATTCGTGGGTGACGGAGCACAGAATAGAGAGGATAGATACAATCATTGTACTATAAATATTATAACCTAGTTTTTGTAGGTGGTTCAACTAAAATGTAATTTTTCCATTCTATTGTCTCATCTCTGCATCACCCATTTCCCATTTGCATTTCCGCGATATCTCACCAGGTGTAAGATATTTTACCTAGGAACGTATATAAATATATACGTAAAAGCAAACTGGTATTCAATAATACATTTACAATTATTGATGTATATAATCATCTAGATATAGAACGAAAAATATTCAACAATACTAAACGTTCCAAGCGAGACCTAGCATCAAGAATGATTACTAAAAAAGCATTGGGATAAGACAACAACTGCATATCTGAGAAGTTCTCTATAGGAATTTCGAAGGTATGTGAAGTCTGCCAACCCGCACTGGGCCAGCGTGGTGGACTAAGGCCTAAAACCCTCTCAATTGTAGAGGAGGCCCGTGCTCAGCAGTGGGCAGTATATAATACAGGGCTGGTATGGTATGGTAAGACAACACATTATTAAGCGGCATAATATTCTGTCAGGTATGTTTACTAAGAAAGCAATCAAATCTACATTTTTTGGGGTTCACTTAACTTCAGATGCAGTGAAGCCACTTTGAAAAAGCATCAGAACAAGACTGAGCTAATTCAGCGAAGTTTTGGACATTCGAATAATCAAATGGCATGTTCAACACCTCTCCATTCCTTGTTGCACGTTCGTGACCGATTTAGAGACAGGCTCGCCACCTACATAGTCCGGGATCAAAATAGCACCGAATACTGATGTCAATTGAGAAGTACTCTTGAGGAAATGTGTCATTCGTTTAGTTGCACGTATAAAGGGCTATATACTTCCTGATGAAATGATTTATGAGCGTCAAATATGCCTTGTTATGATCAACTGAATAATGAGAGGAATGTTGTTGGGAAATTGCGTACGTGAGCAGCGGGTTTGAGATTGACCTCTATCCAACGGCAGCCTGATTCTAAGTATACTTCTAGACATTATCCTGGATGCTGGCTCTCAGCATTTCTAATACTATATTCCATAAAAAATATTTGCCTACCACACACGCATTTACTAGGAGGCCCGTGCTCAGGCTCGAAGGTTTTTTTTATAGCATTGAATGACGAGACGAACATGCCGTTCACCTGATAGTAAGCGATACGTCCACCCATAAACAGTAGCAACACCATCCAGCACCTTGAAGGTGGTCAACATTTACATTTAATTACCCTATAATAAAATATTTTTTGCTGCTACTACTTATGATAACGACAGCATATAATGTTAAAATAGCTATAACAATACTGGCTATCGAAACGCCATCGATACGAAGAAAAAAAGAATTATTAAGTTATACAGAGCGATTGTGAACATTTTAAATTAAAATCACCCATAAAAAATACGTAAAGATAAACACGATTATGATTTTTATGAGGATGGTATAATTTCTCGATCACATTTTCCGCGGTTCAAGTGTTACGCGAGCAGCGAGTAAATATTATAATTTTTAAGAGTATTGATACAAACGCACAATTTGATTGGTTTTATGAACCTCTATAGTGGACACATATAACTAAGCCAACCTAAACTTATTCACTTAACCTATTCTGCCACGTTAATCTTTATGACAGTGTTAACTCGTAACGCGGCCGCGTTACGTTAACTTCGCGTAATTGGCGTTAAATGATATTCTGTATGCCTATGCTAATTTCCATAGTGATAAACGCGATAAGTTACGTTACGCACTTATTACTCATCATCATCATCATCAGCCTATATTTTGGTCCACTGCTGGACATAGGCCTCCTCCAATACGCGCCATTTTACCCGGTCTTCGGCCTGTCGCATCCAGTTTCTGCCAGCGACCTTTCGCAAATCGTCACTCTACCTGGCTGGAGGGCGTCCCACACTACGCTTGCCGACTCGCGGTCTCCACTCAAGAACTCGTTTACCTTAGCGGTTATCGGTTCTTCGACAGATATGACCAGCCCACTGCCACTTCAGCTTACTAATCCTGTGTGCTATGTCGGAGACTTTGGTTCTCTGTCGGATAACCTCGTTACGAAATTTATCCTTCAGAGAAACTCCGAGCATAGCGATGACTATAATGCTATAGCAGAGCATAGCATAGCATCATAGTCACTTATTACGAGCGGTGAAAATAACGTGTGTCATAGAGAATAAGGGGGCTGGCCATTTCTTATCGACTTTAGTCTCTGAAAAACATCATTGAGATGCAAAGCTGACATTTTCTAACTTAAAGTTTATTTTAAATATTGGTGGCTGCAATATGGATAGAAGACAAGCTATATCTTGGTATTGTACAACAGCATTATTACTGTATTGGCTCTATAACATTGAATAACTTCTACACTCAAAAACACTATCTGCCATTCCCACCAAAAACACAATCTATACCACAGGTGACATACAATCACACAGTTTATTTCATATTGTTTTTTTCTATGTAATAATTACTTATTTGTCACAAAAGCTATAAAATTTTATATAATAAACGAATTTCATGGCATTTCATAAAATCGCTACCTCTCATCCACTATAGACAACGCGTACATTGCGTAAAAACACTAACACCGACCACCGTACCGTGGCCACTTTCTCAGCGAAATCGAGAATCACTCGCATGCGACGGCGCGGTTGCAAATCTGTTTTTTTTATGTCTCTAATTACCCATTCATATAATAAAACTGAAGCGCCGGTAGCCTAGTTGGGAATAGAACGGTCTGCCGAGACAATGTCCGGAGGTTCAAAACCCAAGGCACACACCTCTGACTTTTGGAAGTTATGTGTGTATTGTTATCAATCAATTATCGTTCGCTTTAACGGTGAAGGAAAATATCGTGAAGAAACCTTACATACCTGAGAATTCTCCTTAAGAATCTCGAAGGTTCGTGAAGTCTGCCAACCCGCACTAGGCCAGCGTGGTGGACTAAGGCCTAATCGCTCTCAGTAGTAGAGGAGGCCCGTGCTCAGCAGTGGGCAGTATATATACTGCTCTTGCGCAAGAATTTCCAGACGCGTTTACACTAACGGCAATATTTTAATAAGTCTATACAAATGCGACTTTCGGTAAGCCCTGCAAGCTTCAAAATTTGCAGAAGCCAGCTTGCCGTGACTGTTTACACGGTTAATATAGCTTGCGCAAGATACATTCTGCAAGTTTTTTTGTTAATCTAAACCCCGCTAACCATCTAACTGTTAGATGGTTAGCGGGGTTTAGGGATATTTGTTAGATTCTAACAAATTATTATACTTGACATCCGATTGCGATGCCGAGTGCCTTGTTTCGGTATCTTTTCAGCCTTGTGTCTATCTCAAGATGATGGTTGAGGTGGCTTGCAGTAATTTGTGATTCAGGTTTTATCCTGTGTTGATTATGTTTACGGTAGGTAAATATAAATGAAGAAATCGTCCACGTCACTATTGTTTATGCAACGAAGTAACACCGCACAAAATTTTAATTATATAGTATGTCTACTTTCTTAGCTATCCAACCATACCGAGCTATAGTGTCATGACCTTGGTTTCCTTGAGATATAAGAATCCAAGTGACAAATATTGGTTACACTGCTCTCAAAACCAGACCATGTTAACACACTACTTCTGAGAGGAAGAAACATAAATAACAATAGTAGATCTTCTAACTACCGAAACTGAATCTAGAATACAATATGTGTGAGGGATACGGAGCTAGGAAACTTAAAAATCGAATTGGCCAAAGAATCTCAGACATCGCCTTTCCGTATTATCTCAACCACATTAGTAATAAGCACTACCTGTTTTTAAAAAAATGGTAAAAGAACATTTGCTCAGTTCCTAAAACTTTAATTGTGTGACATTGATTATAATTTGTTATACATTTTCTGTTATGCAATAATTATTTATATATATGTTTGTTTATTTTATACGTATATAATTCATGTATTTTGTGTGTATGTATGTATATATTTATTGTACTATTGTGTATGTATGATCTGTAAGTATTATTGTGCTTTTAATTTTAAATTATATATATATATATCATATTTGCTTATATGTACGCCCTAGACTACCCTTTTCTTTATTTTCTCTTATTCCATCCAATGGTTGTCTGTAAGAGATTGCCTCGAGCGATAAGACCGCGAATTGTACCTGTTCTCTGTCATTGTTTTCTTAATCTTAAGTACTATGTTTTTGTTTTTGGTGTACAATAAAGCTTTAAATAAATAAAAATAAATAAGGTCATTAAACTGAAATTAAACCGTAAGTGATAAAAGTCACACCATAAACCCATTAATGTTATTAAATTGAGCATTGTGCCGTAGCCCGTGGTACAATCCACTATTATTTTTACTTTATTTGCATACTCAATTTCATACTATATTGTCTTATAGTTTTGAGAATAATTTAGTTTTTGTATGAAAGCCGTTTTCATTTTGGTACTGTTTGTACAGTTGCTTGGTTAGCATATTGGGAAAATACGTTGTATTTCTTGATTCATCGCGAATGTCGCGACACGAAATCAAATAACGAATATATTTATCCTCATTTGAAATGTTTGTATGATCACGTTCATTTATTTTATTACAAAATTATGACCTTTTACTTTAGCAGGCTACACAAAATCATTGTTACCGATCAGTCAATAACAAACCTGGACGATCGCATAGGACTCACCGGTCTTCGACCGAAACCAACATATAGGCGTCTGAGATTCACGAGACACAATAAAAAAATTGGAATCTAAATGATAATAGTAATGTTTAACTTCTATTTCTCAATCAAAGTCGACCATCACATGCACCATATCTAACCATAAATTAATCTAACCAAACATTGTTAGTCTGCCGCCTCGCACTAGGCCAGCGTGGTGGACTAAGATCTCGGCCTGTAGACAAAATACTTTTGTACAAGCGTTAACGCCAATAGAATAGAACCACCATACCAGCCCTGTATTATATACTGCCCGCTGCTGAGCACGGGACTCCTCTACTACTGAGAGGGTTTAGGCCTTAGTCCACCACGCTGGCCTGGTGCGGGCTGACAGACTTCACATACCTTCGAAATACTTATAGAGAACTTCTCAAGTATTCCTCACAACGTTTTTCCTTCACCGTTAAAGCGATTTATAATTCACAAAGAATACACACATAACTGTTTAGAAAGGTCAGAGGTGCGTGCCCTTTGGTTTTGAACCTGCGCACATTCGTCTCGGCAATTCGTTCTACTCCCAACTAGGCTATTGCTGCTTTTTAACATTAGAAACAAATGTATGGGAATGACGTATCCTTGCGCTAGACTTTTCGACAAAGACATTAAACAGTATAATTATAGACCGGACATCAGGACAAAATTTTTCGTCCAAATTTATTACCAATTGGTAATAAGTCTCTGTCTTATCTGAAACTTCCGTGTAACAAGACGTCTCGGTGTGCTTAATTTTTGTAAAGAAAACAATATTTTGGAAGGAAATATGCCAACTTACGCATTACGACCATGTAAAAGTATGTTCTAATGAATTTTACGTAGGTATTTTGTTATTTCACGGTAGACTGAGTTACTGACGAACGGGCACAAAATTTTTGTATGACAATTTTGCAAACGGCCACTCTATACTCTATATAATCTTAGAACACTTTGCTTGTCGATAAGATACGTCATTCGCATACATTATTTTCTATTCTATTGGCGTTAACGCGTGTAGAAAAGCATCTTGACTACAGGACCTTAACCCTGTTATTAGAGGGTGCCCATATCTGCAGTGGGTTACAATACAATACAAAACAATTTATTGCACTCACATGATAAAAAAGTGTGTGTGTAAGTACACACACACATACATAAGTATGTATGTACACGCGTTAGAAGTTATACTTCTTTGGCGTAACAAGATAAAAATCTTTTTAAATAACGCGCCAAAAGAAGTATAACTTCAATATGTTTCACCTTATTCTACGTTCATAATTCACAACTAAAATGTTGACTATAGCTAACTTCAGGATGTCGGTTTTTCGTGACGGTGTGCCCCCGCATCGTAATTATCTTTCGCCTTATTCTACGTTCAAAATTAAAAAATGTTGACTATAGCTAACTTTAGGGTGTCGGTTTTTCGTGACGGTGTGCGCGCGCATCGTATAAATTTACTCGTATAACTTCAAAAAAACATATAAAATTAATAGACACAAACAAATATAATAATAATATTATACAGGGCTGCTATTATTATTCTTTGTAAGCAACTGTTGACACTAGAGTACCGGCTCTAATACTAATGAAGTTTGCTTGCAGCTTGACATCTTGACACATTTCCTTACACAAGCCTCATTAGAACCGCGACATAAGAGACAAGCCGACAGGAAGAATAAGTTGATGTTAATTATTTCATTTGTATATGAGAAAGAACTATAAAGCGGAGTACTTAGTTAATTAGAATCTTGCATACGAGGAACTTGCTAAAATATTGAAAACTAGTTGACCCCGCAAACGTTGCTTTGCCATCAGTTACCGACCGTTAAAAGTTATTAAAAAAATAGGGGTTGATCGTAGAAAGGTAAAAATTTAGGGATGTATGTTTTTTTGAATGCTGTATCTAGCTGAGCCGGCGAACTTAACAGTCGATTCGTTAATAACTTGTTTTAATACTTATTCTGCTATTCGGGATGCCGGGTCAGCTAGTAAGGTAAAAAAAGACAAAAGAAAGTTAATAAATAAGTCAACAATTACATTATGTCAAAAAATAAAAATTATAAAACTCCTAAAATTCTTTTAATAGTCACTAAAAATCACAATGAAAATTACAATTTCAGTTTTAATTTTAGATTTACCTCCACCTCTCCACTAACACTTAAACTTTATGGTATGGCATTAAAGTTCAAATTGACTCTACATTTTAGTTAAAAAACGTATGTATGGGAAAAAGAAAAGGGCTGTTTTTAGGGTTTTCCCGGCAATTATTCGAATGTTTCTCGTCGTAAAAACCATCCTTGGACTTCAACGAACATTTAAAAAAAAGAATTGGCCAAATTGGTCCAGGCGTTGTTGAGTTATGCGCTTACCAACACATTTTGCGATTCATTTTTATATTATAGAAGATGTATAAGGCACAACTCGTGGCGCGAAAGGGAAACAGTTTTCCCAGGACTAAAGTCTCGCTTTATATTTTTCCGGGTTATAAACTAGCTATTTCCTCAGTGGCGTAGTTGTATTACGGTACGACTGCAATGCTGAAGTCTCGGGTTCGGACCCTCAAAATTATTTTGTGATTTTTTACTCAATATCAGCCCAGAGTCGGGAATTTGTGCCCGATATGGCTTCCAATCCCGCAGCCTATCTTCAAACTCTTGCGGACTTGCGGCGGGATATTGTTTACGTGAAATTAAGTACACAATATGAATATAGTGTGTATGTGATATAGGACATGTACTTCCTTGAACTTTATCGATGAAGTGATGACGCAAATATTGATAACATATCAGATAATACAGTCATGATTTAGGAAATGTTTCATCAAGCGACTAACACCCAAAACACACATCACGCCTTTATGCCCGAAGTGGTAGGCAGAGATGCAACCTGGACACCCAATATCCCTGTGTTCCGTGATCCGTTCCATGATGTGATAGGGGTTGAGCCTATCGCCATATCGGGCACAAATTTCAGACTCCGGGCATATACTGAATAGAAAGACCTAATACTACTTTTCCCGATCCGGGATTTGAATGCGGTCACTTAGTGCGATAGAGATAGCGACTAGTTTTTTTATAATTTGTTAAAAAATAGATCTCTGCTTATTGGCATCAAATATTTTTATGTCGTCGCGTCGCCGCCCCACGTTAAGTCTAGCGTAATTCTCAAACCCAGCGCGAAAATAACTCATACACGCCAAAATATAACCAACACACGAACGCATAGTTGCACACATCAAACCGTTTCATTTTTAAATTCCGACCTACGACAACGGGCACGGGCCGGTTTGTGAATGAGTAATAACGAGCGAATCAACGTGAGTTATTATATTGATACTATCCTGCAAACGGCCCTGCATACATTCCTTTGCTGGATGATATGATATGGGTTCCAAATTTAAAATATTTGCATCAGAAATATGCGCTTTCATTAATGAAAAGTGATGCATTAAAAAGATTTTGAGAGCTTTATGATTTAAAAAATCAAAAAACTGGTTTTTGGGATTGGATTTACTGTCCGATACAACGTTAGACTTGCCTAACTCACAAGGGCATTAGAATAAAATAAAGCTTTTCAAGCCGTAGCTTAAGTAATTGCATTATTATCCCTTTAGTGTAAAGAATAAGATTCTAAATTAAATTTAAAATAGCATTCAACATACTATAAATTGTTCTTGTAAGCTTCTCATTTTTATCAGATCATGCGATCACACAATAGATCCGGATAATCTATTAAATCTATCGAACAATGAAAAACATTATATTCAAATTCGACCTACGACAACATTTAGGGCGCGCCACACCTTTGAAGGGTAATGAATAGGCGTTAGTTCATTAGGGCTCCTTCACACTATCCTACAAGCAGGCATGCGTAGAATATTTTTTACGTTATATTTTAGAAAAATAATATAAATAATTCAATAAAATTTAAACAAATAAAACGTTTTAAATAACATTGTAATAATAACAATACGCGTTCCGCTACAACGCTCGAATTATTTCGTATTCAATTGCTTCGGATGGGATTATTTAATCTTCGTGTAACTGCTATTAACGTTATTAGCACTTAATGAACGAGTTGTTTTTCTACCGTTTTTTCACCTTTCACGCTATGTAATCTATCTGAAGAATTTATTAAGTGTATTATTAAGAACGAATCGTGTCTTATAAATGCGTAAAGTATGATGAATGTGGCGATACAGAGATCGCTTTCTGCTTATAAAATAGATATTTTATTTAATGACCAATTAGTATGCCGGCATAGTGATTACGACCAAAAGCAGTTGACCCTTTCCTGGTCGTCGTTTTTGGACTACACTGAAATTCAATTTATCTGTATACATTTTGGTCCCAAAATCTTAATTTTTTTAACCTAAAACACTAAAGCTACAAATGACAATATTTCGCGTACGTAACGTAATGATCAGATGGATGCCAAGGTCAAGAGCCGATGAATGACGCTGCAACATCGCGTCTGTTCATTAGCTAATCTGACAATGAAATAGAAATCAGGACTCAGTTTTTTGTGCTTTATCTGAAATGATTTTAATAAGTTTTATATTTACGAGTATTAGATTGTAACTACGATTTATGTACGGCTTTATGTATTGTGTAACTTTTATTATTATTTTCCTTTATATTATTACCTACATTTAAACAAAGGTTTTCTTTACAAATATGTAAGACAACAAATTTAACACAGTAAAATATTAATTACTATAATAAAAAAAAAAAAATTATCAATCATATCACACATCACACAATCCGTCAAGCATGACGCAGGACAACGAGTGAGTCAAAGTCTAAACACAGTCGACAACAATTAAGCTATTATATACGTAATATATTCAGACCTGCAATAAGCTGTGCGATAACATCCCTGTCAATTACACGCAGGCGGCCAGCCAACCAGCTGGCTTTTCTAAACTACTAGATATTGATCATGAAAGGCCTTATCCGGAAAAAATGTTTTACTGTATATTATTAAGGGATACAATGTAGCTAGTCAATCCAAGACTCAGTATATTATGTGTGTGAAATGTCTTCCGAAATTCATTCAGCGGTTTGTGCGTTCACTTGACATACAAACATCTTCACGGTATTTAGCATTTAGAATAATAGTCATTTAATTATCTAATCATTCAAACGAACAACTTAAAAGATCCTTATTAAAACCTGCAAACTGCAGGACAAGAAACGAACTAATATCAAACGCGTGTACAGACGACATTTAAGGTAGGTATTAATGCGTGATTTATTCATAGTTGCAATACGCCCAGTGCGATAAAATCAACCTGCCATTTACACGCAGGCGGTCAATGAACCTTCTGGCTTATCTTTACAAAATATTTATCTATCTTAGTATTGTAGCAATTATTGGACTGAGAAGTGGATTGGATTCTTTGCAGGACAGTGAGTGACCGAATCTAAGGGAACTCATGCCTTTATATGACTACAGACAATACTAACGCGTGATATATTCCATGTCGTTATAAAGTCTACTTACCAATCATTCGCGAGCAGTTACCTTTATATCTTGTTGGGTTATCTTGACAAACTATGTATCTATTAAACCATTGACTGCAGCAGCTTAATGTATGTGTTTTATTACTTGACATAAATTAACTGTTTTGCAGGCCTATTATGCAGCACGATGAATAAACGAACTTAGCCCAAGTACAGCTAATTTATTCTAATCGCGATAACATGTACCTATGACCTTTAACTTGATTAAAAATTCACAATATTAAAAGATTTTCAAAACTTTGATTGATCGTTAAATAAAAACAGTACGTGTTTCAGTAATTTCATCAATATTTTTGAGTTCAGCATTTGCATTCCCGTGATTTGATAAGAAACAGCTATTTCGATCAATGTTGGAAAGAACAACATCAATTTTATCACAGTGTTTATTTTTGCTGTCTATTCTATTAATATTATTAAAAAAAAACACAATATTTGATGCACATAAAAATCTTCCTGCAAACATATGCAGGATGACACCAGTGGCGTACCTATAGTATGGCGTATACGTGACTTACCACACTACGCTACTGACATTTTGGTTTCCTAGGACGGGGGTCTATTTTTACTGGGGCCCCATCCAATGAATTTGCCGTGGGATGCCAGATGATATAGTTACGCCACTGGATGACACTTATTATTTTTAATGGATTGTCTTTAAGCGGATATAAAAACGAATAAACTGACTAGTAAATAGTTATCATACAGTTGAATCATATAATTTACTTTAAGCTATTATCCGCCGTGACTCGACTATCCTGCATACGGTTTACAGGAAGAGTGTATACGTTCATTTAGGCGAGTATTCATGTAGTTTTTGTTAAGACCGCCCACGACGCTTATCTGATGGATTTAAAAAGCAATAAACGCATATAACGTAATCCCTACTATAAATCTACTCTACGTTATGAAAGGGAATTTTTAGAGTTGAATTTTATAGTAATTTTGTTTGCTCTATATAAACACAATTTAAGCTTGAGTACTAAGTAGTCCAACTTTTCTGCAAACACAGTATTTTGTCACACATGGGTTTTTAATTTGTGGGTATCATAGAATTAATTAAGACAAATAAAATACCTCTGGAGTCCCAGGGATCGTCGAAGGACGAAACGTATTTTGATCGAAATTAATTTTGGGCTACAGTTTAGCATTATAATGCAGGAAAGAGGCAATATTTATAAACACAAAAATCGCAAATCATTTATTACTACGTATTTTAGTTTGAATGCTATATGATTAATGTGCAATAGTTAAACCAGTACTATAAAACATTTTCTTCGTACAGCGGTAAGAATATTTTATTGAAAGCGACTACCCACGTGGAGCGATAACATCAAAAGCTACAAGAACCAGTGAACACTTATCTATGAAGCAATAATCTTAATCAAATCAATTACGTTATGTAATTAGCTTAGCATTTACACTATCCGACAATCCTGCAAACATCTTGCAGGATATGAAATGTATAATAAAATATTGTGTGTTCACGGCTTTATTTATTCATACATAAATTGATTTATTTTTTAATTTGCTACTGGCACTTTTAATTAAACAAATGTACGCTGTTTGAATTTCCAATAACATATCACACAAACGATTCATTCCTTTTTTTGTGACAAGAGTGTTTATGTCTACCATAATTATTAATGTCCTTCTAATCATGGTATTTTGAAACCATGGAGCATCTGGTAAATAAGAACTGGTGATGTAAATCAGTAAGTCAAAGCACAATACCTTTTTTTTAAATATTGTTAGCAATAAAGCCATACCAACAAAACCATCTTTCTCTTCATTCCTCTCATACTCTTATCAGCTTAATGCTCTCCACATTAAACTACACTTAATTTATATTCCATACATTTGTCAAGCATACGTTATTTTGCTTTCATGTCTGGAACGCACCCGATGATTGATGATGCTTCGATGGATAAAAATACACGCATTCTTTCCGCCCACCCCTCTGCGATGGCATCTGCTTTATATTGTAATGGCGCTTTGTTTATTTCTAAGTAATATGATAGAATATTTTTTGTGGCGAGCACGACAGTTGGTTCTGTAATTAACAATACATGTAAAGGTGTGCATATTATGCAGAGTTGCCACGTTTTTAAATTGTACAATTAATGTATTTCTAGCATGTATGCATGCATCTCTCCTTTATCCCTGAAGGGATAAGTCGAGGAAGAACTAGTGCATGAAGAGTTTACATCCATACTTTGACAGGACACCAATCATTGAGCGTCTCGGAAGCAATTCGAATTTCTTGTAATTTCTGGAAGCTAACACTGACTGCTTTAATGGTTACTTAGTTCAATTAAATACATTTATGAGCTAGTAGAAATATTCGTTAATTATTACTTTCAAGTCTTAGAGTTTGAAGTAGACGATAGCCAAGTTGGGTATGGAACGGTCTGCCGAGACAATGTCCGCAGGTTCAAAACCCGAGACACACACCTCTGACTTTTTGATGTTACGTGTGTATTTTTTATCAATTATCGTTCGCTTTAACGGTGAAGGAAAACATCGTGGGCAAACCTACATACCTGAGAGTTCTCCATAAGAATTTCGAGGGTATGTGAAGTCTGCCAACTCGCACTAGGCCAGCGTGGTGGACGAAGGCCTAACCCCTCTCAGTAGTAAAGGAGCCCTGTGCTCATCAGTGGGACAGTATACATACATATAATGCAAGGCTGGTATAATTATTATTTATTATAGCTCTCAAGGACATACAACCTACATGTCCTAAATAAAGCTACAGGCCTTTTAGTATTCCAGACCTATCATTGTCTTCGATGCCCTTCGCAAGAAATGGATAGTCGTACGGTGAACTATTAAGAGAGCGAAAGTTGACTAGCTCGGACTGCAAAATGACAGCACAGGATTTAAACAGCCATGATTATCTACAAGGAGTCCTTATACTGCTGGTTAAAAGGTGCATGAGTAGAATGATAATGTGGGTTTGAACTTAGATTGTGAATTATCGCTCGCTTTAACGGTGAAGGAAAACATCGTGAGGAAAGCTGCATACCTGAGAAGTTCTCTGAATTTCGAAGGTTATGCAACCTTCGAAATTCAACCAACCCGCACTAGGTCAGCGTGGTGGACTAATGCCTAAACCCTCTCAGTTGTAGAGTAGGTCCGTGCTCAGCAGTGGGCAGTATATAATACAGGGCTGGTATGGTATGGAACTTGGATTAATAGGAAAATGGTATGGTTCCTGGAACCTTGGGGAGGATTTTAAATTGAGATATACCTTATACGTTTTTTTTTAAAATGAAATGAAGATTTTGAAAGTACTTTTGCGATATTCATAATATAATCATCATCAGCCACATGGAGTCCACTGCTGAACATGAGCCTCCCCTAAAAGGTTTCTAGACGTACCTGTCAAAATCGATATTATATTATATATCAGTAATCAATTCAATATTTAACAAATAAATAAAATAACTGCTATTGTTGCACTATTTGTAATGGAACTAAACACTTTTGAGTCTAAACCTTTTAATAGAAAATGCTGCAAGACAGAAAACAGAGACGTTGTATCACCCTTACTCATAATAATTCCGGTCTGATACTAAATCCAGCTTTATACATCTAAGCCAACGATACTTTCAATCTTATGCCTTATCCGACACCATCAGATGACGGTAAAAAAAATGACAATCATCGCACTGTCCCCAGCTAAGCAAACCAGATTTATTCCGCTCAATAACTTGCAAAAAGAACAAATCGAAAACCAGTTGGATGGCCCTATGAGTCGTTAAGGGTTGCTACGTTTGAAATATACCGGATAGTGTCGGAATTTTGGATAACCAGAATTTGTCATGATATAAAAGTGAAAATAAGTACTTGGCACTGATCAATGTCAGCAGTAAAGAGACGTAAGCCCAATCTTCTTAATTTTGATTTAACAATGATATAAATTCAAAAACATATTGGTGACGGAAATAACAATGTGACGCCAAAACACCGGGTAAAAATGGATCATGTACAGTCAGCAGCATAAATATCTGTACAAAATCAAAATTTCAAATCGCATATATACGCGTTAAGTTAAACTGAAATATTTTTTCTTCGTCTGAAATAAAGTAAATACTTTTTATTTTATTTTTGTGAAGAGAAAAAAAAGATTAGTAAGAACACAAAAGTATGTAGGCAATTTGAAATTTTGAATTTGTTCATCTACTTATGCTGCTGACTGTACATAAAATATAGTATAGCACTATTTCTAGGTTATTTTATAACTTATTACCCTCAACTCAATTAGCATCTGTTACGTAAGTCCAAAATCTCTGCGCCATATTTTCATCTGGCTACCCTGGACCTCGCGTTCGATCGCAGAATGCAGTCCACGCGTCGAAGACCGCTTGAACGGCGACACGCACGGCATACAGATGGCAAAGGAGAATGGAACGGTATTAGCTATTAAGACGTGTTTGATTCGAGCTTAACGTAAATTAGAGGACGTGAGGCAATGCCGAATTTAAATGCGTAAAAAAAATAAAAGCGGTAAAAAACGAGCCAATGATGAAGAAAAAAATAAATAAGAACAGGTTAATGAAGTGAATGATAATAAGGATGTTTTTAGTACTGGAACTAGCTGCGTCCATGACCTTGTTCGCAGGGAATGTGACTTGCAGTATGCATCCCAGCCCCAAAATAATACCTGCATTCTAGCCTACGGAAATCCGTAACGAAATTGGTTTAGACGTATAAATTTACGTTATATGCGAACAATTTAAACATACAAACGAACGATAAACTCTTATTGCTTTATTATAAAACGTACAAAATAATTAACATTTCATTCCCTTCCCATAGGTTACTTTCTACGTATTAATTAACTGTTTAATATACCACTATAAAATTATTTTTAGAAACCAACAAAAGAAAAAAGAAATTAGTAAATTTTCTTCGAATTCACTTTCATTACTTTATCAAACATTAGGCATGTCATCTTCTAGTTCTTGTAAATCATTGAATACTGTCAATCTATCAGTCCGGCGATCAGTTTTCACTGAGAGTACAACGACATCAGCTCGTGAGATCAGTCATGCATGGTAAGCAAACAATGTGTGCTCATTCATATTTACCTCACGAGTGCTAAGACTTGAGCTAATTACCGTACATCAATACGTCTTTCGTTGGCATATTGTTGAGCATCATTACATGTTAGTATTATTACAAATGCGAAAGTTTATGAAGATATTTGGTTGTTTGTTGAAAGTAAACACCGAAATGGCTAAATGTTTTTGTCTGAAATTTGACACGCCATGACTTAGATTAACATATAGGCTACTTTTTTTTCTCGGTTAAGTCTTTAGTGTCGTTTATACCAAAAAATATCTTTCAGGTGTTCCGTGAAAGGCCTGAGTAATATAGTAGTTTTAAAGATAAATAACATAGATTTAAGTATAACATTAGAGTATAAGTAGTATGTATAAGTATTAGGTCAACACTACTGTATTAGGGCTAACCCTGTAAGAGTAGTTGTTAAGTGGGTAATCTATACATATAAATAAAATTGGAGTGTCTGTTTGTAATATTGAAATACCCGTTTTTTACTATATGTATATGAATATATATACGGTACATACACCAAAATAACATTTTTTTAATTTTTGTCTGTCTGTCCTGTCTGTCTGTCTGTCTGTTTGTTCCGGCTAATCTCTGAAATGGCTGGACCGATTTTGACGGGACTTTTATTGGCAGGTAGCTGATGTAATAAGGAGTAACTTAGGCTACTTTTTATCCCGGGAAAATATAAAGCGGGACTTTTATCCCGGGAAAACTCATTCACGCGGGCGGAGCCGCGGGCAAAAGCTAGTAAATAATAAGTTTCTAATTCAAGCTGTCAGTCCGGCCGATCAATTATCACCGAGAGTACATCGACTCCCGCGCACCTGTCATGCATGAATTGCTAGAAACAAACCTCGCGACAATGCGCTCATTGATATTTATCTCATACGGCGTGTACAACTTGTGTCAATTACCATTCTCAGGTACCTTTGACCACACACAAGCATCCCGAATGGGTCAGTTAAAGCAGTTCTACTTGAGGAATATGCATAGAAATGGGATAAATTGACGGACGTGAGAGAAAAAGTGGTTCTGTTTCCAAATATGGATAGAAATTGGGTAAGCTCGCATCATTGATTCACATCTCATGTATACATGAGATGTATACATATGAGTTTAGTATAATGCAGGTATAGATTAGAGGCGAAGAGAACAGAATAGAAAGGTACCTGGTTTTACTTAATCTTTAGTCATAATATTGTTAATGATGGCCACTTGAATTATTTTTGCCATCAGCTCGGTGCTATGTAGGAGAAAAGATACACTGACAGTAGTTAAATCAATGATAATCAGTCTATAGGCATCTCACTATCTTCCAGCGACATCTTGAGAACATGAAATAAATTGCACAATAGCAGATGATAAGCGCAATGTAGTCGAAAGATAATATCGACTAGACACATTACATCCTCTACGATCACCAGAATCTAACCAGCCTATCATGTTGGATGTAGATCAGCTGACCAAAGGCTCGCGCGATTTCAAAAGTCAATAAGCTGGACGAAGCTGTCAACAGCATCTCCACGCGATCAGTTTTCACTTCGATTACAATGACATGCAAGAGCAAGTCATGCATGGCTTATGCAAGCACACACTTTACGATTAACGTGTTTGGCAATTAAACTACTAGTGATCGTTTAATTGGTGTTTACTTAAAGTTTAGAACAGACCAAACCCCATTTAAATACAGGACATTATGCAATACTTAGTTCTCCAAGAGTCTCAGACAGATTCTCAGACTTTAGTGAAGTCCACTTAACTCTCCCTTACCACCGGATCTTACAATATATAATGATCCATCATTCTATTAGAACCTTGTAATTCCAACGTCTGCATACTCCATGTTGCTTTTTATCAGACCAGCAGCTTGCTCCTCTCATCATTAAATTATATAGACAAATATAATAATTGGATCTAAATAAGATGCTTCAAATAATATATTCCTTGGCACAACTATCAGACTGAGAAGTGAAAACATCACACACCTTCAACTATCATTACCTGCCACATATTTTTTGCTAGTTCATTCCGGCCGGTCATTAACGTAAGTAGTAAGGGATTCACCGATACTGGAGCAGGTTCGACGGCCGGTCCGCGGCGCTCCGGCGGGTATTGGCCGACGTTTTCGATTGCTCCAGATTCGGCCCGCGGCACCCGCGAATAAATCCGCGGATTACTTTAATACCTACCGCGAATTAATTTGATACCTACCGCGGATTAATTTGATACCTACCGCGGATTAATTTGATACCTACCGCGGATTAACTTGATACCTACCGCGGATTAATTTGATATCGACCGCGGATTACTTTGATAACACCCGCGAATAAAAATTATATCGTCCGCGGAATCCGTTTCATATCACCCGCGAGGTAGGTATGAACCACGAATTTGTTCATGGTCTACGGTTCCCTTAAGCTTGTACTTTTTCCCTGTTCGTTGTGCTTTTAACTTTCTACTTTCTATCGGCGATCCTTTTTTTTTATTTGAAGGATGCAAAGGTCTTTGTCGCGTATTTCTATTAACTCGTGTTTCTACGCAAAAGCCGTTTAAAATTACTTAATAGTTACCCTTTACGCATTACGAGCATTGTTTATGATAGATAAAGCAACATTTTCCCTGTTTCGTTGTGTTATTGACTTTCTACTTTCTATCGGCGACCCTTTTTTATTTGAAGGATGCAAAGGTCTTTGTCTCGTATTTCTACTTAAAAGCCGTTTAAAATTACTTAATAGTCGCCCTTTACGCATTACGGGCATTGTTTATTATAGATAAAGCAATCGTTACAATACACCATACCTTTCTCAAATTCTAGGTAAAACCCTTTGGGTCTTCTCATTGTCATAATAATTACGGTTCCCATTATTCACATTACCTGATATTACGTATTCAACGGAACATTTAAGGTGAAAGTCGAAACATGTTGGATCTTGTCTGCAAGGAAACAATACTCCCTCTCCATATAAAAGGCCGACTCAAAATCACATGGTATCGTATTCCACTCTGTGCTCTGCTCGAAGTGTGATCTCCAGTTGTGTGTAACAGTGAAGTGATAGTAAAATTGTGAAATAGTTAAATAGTGAAAGTGTTATAAAATGAATGTAAGTACTTTTATATACTTTGATCTATAAGTGTTTGTAACCAGATGTTTCATTAATTGTTTATGCCATGTGTTGTCCACCAGGTTAATACATTTTAGCTATCTTTGATGTCTTATTAATTTATCATTGTTACTAATGTGTACATGTATACTTCGCATACCTATAAGTATTTATCATACAGTACTTACTTAACCGATAATTAAAACAGTTTCATTTCATTTTGTTACAGTTTTCTGAAAATACTTTCAAAAACTACTATTATGCTGAAGAAATCGACGAACCTAGTGATGAAGAAGGTACACTCGCCTTTAAAGTAAAAAAAGCGATAATAGCAAATAAAAGACCGATCGAATGCAACAGCATTGATGAGTTTTTCGAAAAACCAAAAAAGAAGAAGACAACAACAAGAAAGTCATCCAGTGTTGGTCGATCGACGAGCGGTGGTGTTTCATACATCCGATCAAACAGCGATGACAACAGTTCTGCATCACATCTCATAAAAATTGAGGTGTATGAAGTGAATAAAATAAAAAACATCGCACCGACGGAACATTGGAAACACGCTGATGTGCGAGTTAAATATTACGCGGAAAACGACAGTGATAAGAACTTGCAAAGTGTCAAGGAAACTATATATAATATAACTAAACAGTTGGCTAGTAAGGAAGATTGTGTGAAATATTTTATAGACACAGACAAATGAACAAAAGTGCCAGTGCGTGTCAATGTTTTAATATCATAACTTTAATCATATGCTTTGTACTACTATTATTGAAATAAGAAACTATTATTGTATTAACTGTACTTAAGAATCTACCTGTTTAAATTTAACTTACATTGTATTGTATTTAAACTTTGCACTCTTTTAAGTTACATACTTAATAGATTAATTTGTTTTTCATTCTAGAACTCTTTGTGAATTGTGTTATTGCTAAGTATTATTGTAAATAGTTATAAGTCTTTTTAGTGTTTTTTCATGCTCATGCTTACGATTGTAAAGTTATTGGGAACATTCATAAATTGTTTGGAAAAAAGTGGATAGCTTAGAATGTAATTACATTGTTTTGGGTAGTATATAAGCGTTGAAATAACTTTTAAAAATACTGAGACATTCCTTACCATGGATACAAGCTGTGATTTATACAACATGGAACTCGTCGCACTTCTCGAAAACATCGAATCAATGGATCTGATGTCATCGCAATACGACAAAGAACTGTACGAGCTCTGTGATAAAATGGAACAAAGACAAGTTGAAACGTGAGTAAAACATTTTTTATTATTTTAAGACTAGTTGCAACATGTTTTGGGAATCCATGAAGAGGGGATACACTTAAAGTATTTATAATGGTTCGAACATCTTGCACAATCATTCAACTTGTTTCTTCCGTTTATATTTTTAACATTGAAGTGCAACCAAAATGTACCACTCACTTGATATTTCTAGTTTATCTCAGAGTGAGATTGCAAGTTTCGATAAAAAGATAATTTTACATAAATATCATCGTTTCATACGGTTTTGGTATATATTAAATGTTTTGCCAGAATCAATGTTGGGAGATCCTGATATTTCTCCTTATTATACACCATGTAGTGGACATAAAATCTCAAAACAAACTCATTCCGATGAGGATGATATTGATGGTGTATTATCAATGAAAGCATATTGTTTGCAGTGTAAATAACAAATAATGTTAGTATCTATTTAAATAATAGAAACATAGTAGCATATTTATTTCGTGAGATAACATTTTTTTAACAGTTTTCTTATCCATCAGATCTATGCAGAATGGAGAAGGCAGCAGGAAAAGATTAGCGCCAACTGAATTGTTTGAAGAGGATCCATTAAAGAGAAGAAAAAATATTCATCTTGAAGCTCCTTCGACATCTACAACGTCGCTGGATAACATTTTAAATGTAAGTACAGAACAGCATAATGATAAAATTGAATGTCCTGAGTGTCACATATATGTATCAAAAAAATATATGACCAGTCACTATAAGAGCAATAAACATAAAAATAATTTAATTAGAAGAGATAATAATCTACCTAATGTTCAATTCATTGATAGTGCTTTCGGTAATAGAATTATTACATATCGAGTGAAATCTAGTTTAGTTTCTGATACACAGCTTGAATCACCTGAATTGTTTTTACAAAATATAAAAAAAATAATTTATACATTACTAGAACGATCTATCTTAGAATATTCTGTTGTAAAAGTTAATTTTATTCTCAATGCGGATTTCACACAAGAAACAAAAAATCTACACAATGTTTTTGATTTTCAAATTTCAAATTATCTTGTTTGTCAAGGTGATGATAAAGATATTATTTTCTCATCTATAATTACCGAAATAACAAACAAAATGACCAATTTCCAAAAAAAAGGTAGTGGATGGAGTTTAGTTAAAATAAATCACTTGGATATGAATGTCAACAAATTTAACCCATTGCGTGGATCTTCATACATAGACCTACCGTTAGATATAAAACATAAGAAAGCTGTAATCAATGTTCAAAATAACGATCACGAATGCTTTCGTTGGGCAGTTTTGTCAGGATTATTTCCAGCTACTCATAGTTCCAATAGGGTATCATCTTATATAATACACAAAAACAAACTAAAATTTGATAACCTATCGTTTCCTATAAAAATTAATGACATCCATAAGTTTGAAAAATTAAATAGTATAAGTATTAATGTTTTTGGATTACAATATGATTCAATAAGCAAATCAAATAAAGTTGTGGGTCCATTACACTTTACGAAACACCGTAAAAATACTCACTTAAACTTATTGTATATATCTCAAGGTTCTAAAGGTCATTTCTGTTATATTAAAAACCTCTCGAGATTATTATCTAAACAGTTATCGACTTCTGAACATGCAGTTCATATTTGTGATGGGTGTTTATTAAATTTCACGTCATTAGATAATTTAAAACGACACCAAGAAAATGACTGTTTCAATGTGTGCACAAATTTACCATCGGAAAACGATAGAAAAAGAAACTGGTTTAATGAATTAATACCATCAAACCAAATTTCATTTAACAACTATGAACGTAAATTAAGAGTTCCATTCGTTGTGTATGCTGACTTTGAAGCATTTTTAAAACCAATAGAGAGTTGTTCTAACAATCCAAATCAATCATCAACTGTTAATATCCAAAAACATGAAACGTATAGTTTTGGGTATTATGTTAAATGTTCTTATGATGATAATCTTTCAGTATATAGGTCTTATACAGGGCAAGATTGTGCGCTAAAATTTATGCAATTCATTTACGCAGATTTAGAAAATATTTGTAAAAAGAATTCTTTTGTCAAATCACCATTACCGTTAACTGAAGAAAATAAAATAAATATCAATCAAAGTGAGTCTTGTTACATTTGTGCTACTAAATTAAACGTGGATAGAACAATATCATATAATTGGCATACTGGTGCATATGAAGGTGTAGCTCATAGAGTATGCTCTCAGAAATACAAAGCTCCTAATTTTGTGCCAGTGTTTTTACATAATTTAAGTAATTATGACGCTCATTTCATAGTGCATGGTCTTGATTTCGAGAAAGGTGACATTGAACTTATTCCTGAGAACAAGGAAAAATATATTTCTTTTTCTAAAGTTTTACAAATCAATAACAGAGTTATAAAATTACGATTTCTTGATTCTTTTAAATTTATGTCAAGTAGCCTTAACAAATTAGCTCAGAACTTATTACTTGAACAATTTCGTGAACTCAAATTAAAATATCCATGTGAAGAAGATTTTAAACGTTTAATAAGAAAAGGTGTTTATCCATACGAATACATGACGACATTTGATTCTTTAAAAATAACTTCTCTTCCCACTCGCGATCAATTTTATAGTTCTTTAAATGATAGTCACATTACAGAAAGTGAATACCATCATGCTCAAGACGTGTGGAATCATTTTAATTGTAAAAACATGGGTGAATATTCAGACCTGTATTTAAAAACAGATGTATTGTTGTTAGCAGATATATTTGAAAACTTTAGGGATGTCTGTCTTAAAACATACGGTTTAGATCCTGCCCACTATTATACAGCACCTGGTTTAAGTTGGGATGCTATGTTAAATTTTACCAAAATAAATTTGGAACTTTTAACAGATATCGACAAGGTTACGTTTATAGCGAATAATATTCGGGGGGGTATATCACAATGCAGCAATAGACATGCAGTGGCAAATAACATGTTTATGTCGGAATACGATTCAGATAAAACATCTTCATTTTTGATGTACTTAGACGCAAATAATCTTTATGGTTGGGCTATGTCCCAATGTCTCCCAACAGCCAAATTTGAATGGGTCGATATAAATACAGATTTTAATATAGCCGATGATGCCAAACATGGTTTAATATTGGAAGTAGATTTAGAATATTCAAAAAATTTACATGATTTTCATTCAGATTTTCCATTTTGTCCAGAAAACGTATGTTTAGGAAACAGCAAAGACAGGAAACTGATCCCAAATTTAAAAAATAAAAAAAATTACGTCATTCATTATAGAAACCTTAAGCAATGTTTAAAAAATGGTCTCCGATTGGTTAAAGTACATAGAATTTTAAAATTTGAACAATCCGCGTGGTTGAAAAGTTACATAGACTTGAATACTCATATGCGTTCATTAGCCACTTCAGATTTTGAGAAAGATTTTTTTAAACTTATGAATAATTCTGTTTTTGGTAAAACAATGGAAAATGTAAGAAAACGAGTTAATGTCAAATTAATTAATCATTGGTTAAATCGTGGCAAAACTCAAGGTGCTCAATCTTTGATAGCAAGACCAGAATTCCATAGTTTATCTATATTCTCAGAGAGCTTAGTTGCAATACAATTAAATAAAACTAACGTTTTATATAATAAACCAATTTACCTCGGTTTTTGTATTTTAGATATATCTAAAACATTACTATACGATTTCCATTACGATTATATGAAAATAAAATATCAAGATAATATTAAGTTACTATATACTGATACCGATAGCTTAATATATCAAATATTTACGCAAAATTATTATGCTGATATAAAACTTGATTTAGTCAACTACTTTGATACGTCCGACTATCCACCAAATAATCAATATGGTTTACCATTATTGAATAAAAAACGGTTAGGTTTTTTTAAAGACGAAAATAACGGTAAAATTCTTAAAGAGTTTGTAGGTCTTCGCTCTAAAATGTATGCAATGGATGTGCAGAATAAATGTATATGTAAAGCAAAAGGGATTAACAAAAGTGTAACAAAAAAATTTTGTCTTACCGATTATAAATCATGTTTATATGAAAAGAAAACGCAATACAGCGAAATGATAAGATTTAAATCAATTAAACATGCTATATATACACAAAAAATTAATAAAATATCTTTATCACACAATGACACTAAACGTTATTTAATAGAAAATTCAACAGATACTCTTGCATGGGGTCATTATAAAATAAAGGACATTTGATTTTATCAACGATTTCTGTACAACGAAAATATGTATGTTAATGTGTGTGTGTGTGTGTTTCTGTCTTTATTATGTACTATCTTTTTTTTTTTTTATTGTTTTACTATGACAACTGTTTTGTATAATATCATGAAAAATTAGATGTAAATTTTAATGTATGTAGTTAGTTATTTGTTATACCTGATTTAACTTTATTTTATAATAATTTTCTTACTGTAATATTTTTCAAAACAGCTATGAACTGTATGTGATCATTTTTCAAAGTATTTGTATATGTAATCTTTGTATGTAAAACAAAATCAAATATAATACATTCAATCGTAACTTCTGGTTTTATTCATTCCGAAACGCTTTTCGAGTTCACACGTGTATTTAAAAATGTTTCATTTTTATCATCCTTTTACTGCCATAGTTGCAGGTCCAAGTGGATGTGGAAAGTCTAATTTTGTAACAAACTTTATTAAACATATTAATGAGGTGTGCAACACCAATTTTCATCAAATTACTTGGTGTTTTGATGAAATGCAGCCCTTATATAATTTACCAAATGTAAACTATTATCAGGGTATACCAGATTTGAATATGTTTGATGGAAAGGAAGCTAACCTTATTATTATCGACGATCTCATGAGGGAATCTGATGGTCGCATTGTTGACATATTTACCAAAGGTAGTCATCATAGGAACTTGAGTGTATTTTACATTACTCAAAATTTATTTCATCAAGGTAAAGGACAAAGAGACATTTCTTTGAATTCAAACTACATAATTTATTTTAAAAACCCACGTGATAAAACTCAAATACGTTACTTAGCACGGCAAGTATCACCAGAAAATAGCAAATTCATAGAAGATGCTTACAGAGATGCTACAAAAGAAGCACATGGCTATTTGATGATAGATCTAAAACAAGACACTTTTGACATGTGTCGAATTAAATCAAAGATATTTCCATCTGATGGTCATTCTACAGTGTACATTCCCACAAAAGAGTTTAAATATGTCAAGAACCAACCAATACCCGTCATTTACAAATGATGGATCGACGCTTAAAGACGCATGAACACTTATTAAATGCTCTTTATAAACTTAAACCAAAACATCAACAAGCTCTTTTAAAAGTCTGTAACGAAAACGAAATTAATTTTATATGTGAATGTATTCATAACGTTTTACAAGGAAATATAAAACTTGAAGAAAAATCAAAGAGTAAACTAAAAAAGTACAAAAATCTACTACGAAAATTGGTACGTAAAAGTACAAATAAAATAAGAAAGAATATTATAGTTCAAAAAGGTGGTGCATTTCTTCCGATTATATTGGGTTCTATTTTGAGTGGATTGATAAGTGGACTAGTTTAAAAATGGAACACGCCAAAAAAATGCTGTTAGTTGATCCAAGCTTAATAGATAAGTTAAATCAAAAAAGAAATGAAAATCCTACCTCTCGTTTAGATAGTGAAATGGAAAAAATACTCGACAGTAATATGGATGATCGAAAAAAGTGTAAATTATACTTACAAATTTTACAAAGATATCTTCACTTTATGGAAGAAGATCGTCGTCCCATTGAACTCCCTATAATAACTTCAAATGACGATAACATTAAACCCACATCTGAAAGCTGGAAATTTTTTAATATAAATAATGATATCAAGAATAAAGATGTAGTTGTCAGTCAGACACTGAGTGATGAAGAGAAGCAACAAGAAAGTTTTACACTCGAAAAAAAACCTTCCTACTCATCAAAACAAATTTTAAATTTAATACCAAAAACATATGTAAAAAAAGGTGAGTTGTTATTGAATTCGGTGTCACTAAATAAAAACAAAATTTATTGGAATGATGCTGGCACAGTGATTGTAGATAATGAAGTGATTCCTAACAGTAACATTATCGATTTAGTAAGCGATACACTGCGACCATTAAAAAACAACGACCCACCTGGTTGGGAAAAATTTGCTAAAGCGTTAAACGATTTAAAAGTACCTTTAACATATATTGGCAATCCAAAAAGACGTGAGTACATAGCTCGACTTCAAAAAGCCATCGAAGAACAACCGCCACAAAACACAGAGGTATATTTGACGCCAACGAGCGAAGATAAACACGCAAATAAAATTAAGAAAAAGATTGATTGGGAAAAATGGACCCCTTATTAGAAATAGATCAAATTTATTATGATGTATCACACCCAGCTGGATATAGCAATATCGACAAATTATCAAAAGCTATGAAAGGTAAAATGAAAAAGGAAGAAGTTAAAAACTGGTTGCAATCCCAATCTACGTATACACTCCACAAACCAGTACATAGAAAATTCCCTCGGAACAAATACGTTCTCTCTAATCTCAATGAACTTTGGCAAGCTGACTTAAGCGACATGCGGACTTATTCTAAAGATAATAAAGGTTTCAACTACATTCTTTGTGTTATTGATGTTTTTAGTAAATATGCATATGCTAGACCCTTGAAAAAGAAAAATTCAGAAACCGTAAAAAAGTGTTTCGACAGTATATTTAATGAAGCTAATACTACACCCACTCACATTCAATCTGATAAAGGCACTGAATTTGTATCGAAAGATGTTCAAAGATACTTTAAAACAAAAAACATAAATTACTATACGACAAATAATCCAGACATCAAAGCAAGCATTGTAGAAAGATTTCAAAGAACGCTAAAAATGAAGATGTGGCGCTATTTTACACACAAGAATACACATAAATATATTGATATTTTGCAGAATTTGATACACTCTTACAATCATAGTTTCCATTCTAGTCTTAAAATGTGTCCTTCAGATGTTAATTCTAATAATATAATGACAGTTTGGAGTAATTTATATGAAAAATCTGAAAAATCATCAAAAACTATACTACCTATGTTTCATGTCGGTGACCATGTCAGAATAACTAAATATAAACATGTATTCCAAAAAGGTTATGAATCTAATTGGAGCGATGAAATATTTGTGATTTCTTCTATAATAGAACGTACTCCGTGGCCCGTTTATACTATAAAAGATTTAGATGGTGAGGAGATAGTAGGAACGTTTTATGAACGAGAATTACAAAAGGTCATTTATGACCCCACCATTGAACACAAGATTGATAAAATAATTCGCTCTCGTTACTCTGGCAGCAGACAACAAGTGTTAGTTAAGTGGAAAGGTTATCCAAACAAATTTAATAGTTGGATTTTAGCTTCCAGTTTAAAAAAAATATGATTAAAGATTTTTATTTAACTTTACTTAGCAATAGTTCAATGGAATATTTTCCTGAGAACAAAACATCAATTTTTTCAACAAAATTACCCAAACCCATAATATTGGAAGGAGAATGGTGTGTAGGAATCGTTGAATTCCAATATCCATGCACCATGTTTACTGTTCAAGATCATGAGAATGTTATTTACATAACAAAAATCATGAAAATGCCCAATGAAGACAAACTATCTACAGTTTATTATAAGACCCACATACCTGCCACAAACTATGATAATATTAACCATATTTTATCAGCATTAAATAATATAAGAGAAAAAATCAAATTCCGCTACGATAATATATCTAAATTCGTTTCTGTTTCTGTGTTAGACGAATCAATAAAATCTGTAACATTATCTCCTAAACTAGGCTTACAGTTGGGATTTGAACCAAACAGAAACCTTGTTGAAAAGAATTTAGCTAAATGTCCAGCTAATTTACATTTAGGGTTACCATCTCAACTATTCGTTTACTGTGATATAGTTGAACCTCAAATTGTAGGTGATGTAATGACACCTCTTCTGAGAGTAATACCATTAGATCCTTCAAAATACATCTATGGTGCCAATAAAATGCATGTATTTTCACCTCCTCATTACTTATCGGTAATGCGAAGAGAATTCGATACCATTGAAATAGATATAAGGTCAAGCACCGGACAAAAGATACCATTTCAATTTGGAACGGTGTGTGTTAAACTACATTTTAAAAAATTATAATGCATTTTGAACGCTCCAACATGATATGTCCTTATCAACGCTATTATTCTCATCAGGCTGGTTCAGGTATAGGGGTGGTATATAAAGGGGCGCCTTATCAAAAAGGACATGGAATTGGTAGTTTTCTTGGGGGATTGTTTAGGTCAGTTTTACCATTATTATCTAGCGGTGTTCGAGCTGTTGGTAAAGAGGCATTGAGCGCTGGTGTTGGTCTATTGACAGATATGGTTAGTGCGCGACCAATGGAAGATTCAATAAAAGCACGTCTTAAAGAAGTTGGTTCCAACTTGAAACGCAAGGCTGATGAAAAAATAGATAAAATCAATATGTCTGGATCCGGATATATAACAAAACGAAAACGTCTACCTGGAGTCAGTCCGTCGTTGACCGCGAAAGTGAAAGCTCTAAAAAAATCAAAAATTACTCAAAAACAAATCAAGGACATATTTTCTAACAATTAATCAAAATGTCTTTTTTACATAGTCATTCCTGTGAATGTATAAAGTCCGAATTGGATTTGTTTGCATTGCCGTCAACTCAAACTAGCATTGAAAGTGGAATTTGGATCCATTATAAACCAATTTCATCTCTTGCCGATGATGGTCCTATAGAATTTCAAATTCCTGGAGCAGGAGATGACTACATAGATTTATCTCATACGTTACTTCACTTGAAAGCGAAAATAGTAAATCAAGATAACACCAAACTAACCGCATCTACAGTCGTTGCTCCGGTGAATAATTGGTTGCACTCACTCTTCAGTCAACTTGATGTCTACTTAAATCAAAAACTTGTATCACCACCCAATAACACATATGCTTATCGTGCGTATATAGAAAACTTACTGAACTATGCTCCTGCAGCAAAAAAATCTCACCTCACCTGTGGTTTATGGTATGAAGATACAGCTGGAAAAATGGATTCCACCGATGATACTAATAAAGGATTTACTAAGAGGCAAGAATTATCTAGTGAAAGTAAAGAAATGGAAATGATTGGTCACTTACATGGTGATTTATTCAATCAAGAAAAATTTTTAATCAATGGTGTTGATATATGTGTTAAGTTAATTCGTTCTAGAGAAAATTTCAATCTCATGGCCTCTACAGGTGACCTTAAATTAAAGGTATCTATTACGGATGCATCTTTGATTATTCGTAGAGCACGAATCAATCCCAGCGTGTTACTTGCTCATCAAAAGGTCTTAGCTTCTACCACAGCTAAATACCCCATTACTCGAGCTGAAGTTAAAGTTTTAACAATACCATCAGGTGTTCAAGGAAAAACTCTAGATAACATTTTCTTAGGACAATTACCTAAAAGATGTATAGTGGGATTTGTAAATAACGCTGCTTTCAATGGAAACCTCACTAAGAACCCATTTAACTTTCAAAATTACGACATCAATACTTTTAGTTTATATATAGACGGTCAACAAATACCATCAAAGGCTTTACAACCCTCATTTGAGAACAAAATTTTTACTTCAGTATATCATACATTGTTTTCTGGAACAGGTATACACTTTCTCAATGAAGGTAATGGGATATCCCGAGAACAATACGCTGAAGGGTATTGTATGTTAGCGTTTGATTTGACACCTGATTTATCAGCAAACTCTGCAAGTCATTGGAATCTTGTAAAGCATGGTAGTGTGAGATTAGAAGTGCGTTTTGAAACAGCTTTATCACAAACTATTAATTGCATTGTTTATGCGGAGTTTGATAATGTTATTGAAATAGATAAAAACCGCAATATTTCAGTAGACTATAGTAGTTAAGAACACAAAATTAACTGTTTAAGATTAGATTAAGCGTGAATAATGTAATTCAGATTTGTTGTTAGATTTAAGTTACCAATAAAACGAATTCATAAAATATTAAGTTCTTTGTTTAACTATAATCCTTGCAACCCCACAACAAGAGTCAACTTGGCTGATAAGTACCATAATAGTGTCTTGTTAACCTTATATGAGACATTACCACTTTATCATTCGACCTGATAAGATTCTGCAGCTATACGGTGAATAAAAATGAATACAATAGAAATACAGAATTACTTAAAGAAAATTGATCCAAGTATTGAATATAATGTATATGCAGCCAATCGTCTACCAATATATGTGGTAACTCCTACATACGTAGTTAGCAACTTAGACTCTGATAACAAACCAGGTTCTCACTGGGTCGCCATACACATAGATAAGAATGGTTTTGGACAGTACTTTGATTCATACGGTCGACCACCTCAAGGATACCACCGAATGTTTTTAGCGAGAAATTCTAGAATGTGGAATTACAATACAAGTCGAATTCAAAATGACTTTACTATAGTTTGTGGAGAGTACTGTTTAATGTATCTGTATTATAAATACTATGGTAAGAGTCTCAAAGATTTTCAAGTATTATTTAGTGATAATACAATATGCAATGATGTGTTTTTAAATGGTTTATTTAAATCATGTTTTGAGGTGAATAAATGAAATATGAAAATGAATGAATGATTTTTCTTTATTGAAGATTAATAACCCCATACAATACTTATAATTCTTCCAAACAATTTATGAATGTTCCCAATAACTTTACAATCGTAAGCATGAGCATGAAAAAACACTAAAAAGACTTATAACTATTTACAATAATACTTAGCAATAACACAATTCACAAAGAGTTCTAGAATGAAAAACAAATTAATCTATTAAGTATGTAACTTAAAAGAGTGCAAAGTTTAAATACAATACAATGTAAGTTAAATTTAAACAGGTAGATTCTTAAGTACAGTTAATACAATAATAGTTTCTTATTTCAATAATAGTAGTACAAAGCATATGATTAAAGTTATGATATTAAAACATTGACACGCACTGGCACTTTTGTTCATTTGTCTGTGTCTATAAAATATTTCACACAATCTTCCTTACTAGCCAACTGTTTAGTTATATTATATATAGTTTCCTTGACACTTTGCAAGTTCTTATCACTGTCGTTTTCCGCGTAATATTTAACTCGCACATCAGCGTGTTTCCAATGTTCCGTCGGTGCGATGTTTTTTATTTTATTCACTTCATACACCTCAATTTTTATGAGATGTGATGCAGAACTGTTGTCATCGCTGTTTGATCGGATGTATGAAACACCACCGCTCGTCGATCGACCAACACTGGATGACTTTCTTGTTGTTGTCTTCTTCTTTTTTGGTTTTTCGAAAAACTCATCAATGCTGTTGCATTCGATCGGTCTTTTATTTGCTATTATCGCTTTTTTTACTTTAAAGGCGAGTGTACCTTCTTCATCACTAGGTTCGTCGATTTCTTCAGCATAATAGTAGTTTTTGAAAGTATTTTCAGAAAACTGTAACAAAATGAAATGAAACTGTTTTAATTATCGGTTAAGTAAGTACTGTATGATAAATACTTATAGGTATGCGAAGTATACATGTACACATTAGTAACAATGATAAATTAATAAGACATCAAAGATAGCTAAAATGTATTAACCTGGTGGACAACACATGGCATAAACAATTAATGAAACATCTGGTTACAAACACTTATAGATCAAAGTATATAAAAGTACTTACATTCATTTTTATAACACTTTCACTATTTAACTATTTCACAATTTTACTATCACTTCACTGTTACACACAACTGGAGATCACACTTCGAGCAGAGCACAGAGTGGAATACGATACCATGTGATTTTGAGTCGGCCTTTTATATGGAGAGGGAGTATTGTTTCCTTGCAGACAAGATCCAACATGTTTCGACTTTCACCTTAAATGTTCCGTTGAATACGTAATATCAGGTAATGTGAATAATGGGAACCGTAATTATTATGACAATGAGAAGACCCAAAGGGTTTTACCTAGAATTTGAGAAAGGTATGGTGTATTGTAACGATTGCTTTATCTATAATAAACAATGCCCGTAATGCGTAAAGGGCGACTATTAAGTAATTTTAAACGGCTTTTAAGTAGAAATACGAGACAAAGACCTTTGCATCCTTCAAATAAAAAAGGGTCGCCGATAGAAAGTAGAAAGTCAATAACACAACGAAACAGGGAAAATGTTGCTTTATCTATCATAAACAATGCTCGTAATGCGTAAAGGGTAACTATTAAGTAATTTTAAACGGCTTTTGCGTAGAAACACGAGTTAATAGAAATACGCGACAAAGACCTTTGCATCCTTCAAATAAAAAAAAAGGATCGCCGATAGAAAGTAGAAAGTTAAAAGCACAACGAACAGGGAAAAAGTACAAGCTTAAGGGAACCGTAGACCATGAACAAATTCGTGGTTCATACCTACCTCGCGGGTGATATGAAACGGATTCCGCGGACGATATAATTTTTATTCGCGGGTGTTATCAAAGTAATCCGCGGTCGATATCAAATTAATCCGCGGTAGGTATCAAGTTAATCCGCGGTAGGTATCAAATTAATCCGCGGTAGGTATCAAATTAATCCGCGGTAGGTATCAAATTAATTCGCGGTAGGTATTAAAGTAATCCGCGGATTTATTCGCGGGTGCCGCGGGCCGAATCTGGAGCAATCGAAAACGTCGGCCAATACCCGCCGGAGCGCCGCGGACCGGCCGTCGAACCTGCTCCAGTATCGGTGAATCCCTTACTACTAACGTAACCTGTCTAATACAACAGGTCAATCTTGTTCCGTTCGTCATGCATAATTAATTACAGAAACAAACGGCTGTTACGTGTTAGAACACACCTGACACCTGACGTCAGTGACAATGCACGCCCATTGATTCCGAGTCACGCTTCGGAGGCGTTGTATAACTGTTGATGGTAATGATAAATAAGGACAATCTTGACATTAGATTAAAATTCTCATGAGTATACTATGACTAGTAAAAAAGTCAATTATATTTGGCGTCGGTGACGAATGGTGTTATTTTAATTAAAGAAGCAAATTGTTATATTTTTTTCCTTATCTGAATATACAGTGTATTTTTGAGATAGGGCAATATAGGCAGCTATCTCACCCGCTGTAGCTAGAAGGAAAACTATCTTAGGAGACTATAATTTTTAAAGATATTAAAACTTGCATTCACCGATTTTGAAAAAGATGTACAGTCGGCACGGTCGCTTACTGTACCGTCCCAAAAATACACCCTTTTATTATAGTATAGAAGGGTAGATCTACTTTGTTTTGTACAAAAAGAATGCGTAATACACGGGTAAGTTAGCAAAAAATACTTCGCAGTTGGCAGTTGGCGCAGTAAGAACCTGCAGTCATAACCTTTATGCGTCATGCAAATGCGTCTATCCGCTCCAAACATTGAATTATTATACCTGAAACAAAAAGAAAACATTTTATAAACTCTATTAGAACTCATACTAGTTTCACAGAAATTAACTCTTTTGTAAAGATTAAATAATGCACTTCCTTTAGATTATAGGTTGACCAGGAAGTTAAAAAAATCTTCTTTGGAGTCGGCTTTTGCTTTTTAGTATTGAAGTTAGCGTTGCCAGTCCATGAAATTTCATTGCAACATGGCGCCTTTCTTATATTTCTTGTCGGGCTTTATGTTAGTCTACTTACTTACTTACTTAGATAACTGGACCTATCATTCCTATGTCTAACCACAAAATATATATGCAACTAATATCAGAAAGACATGGAGTAGCAATTCAAAGTTCTGGGTGTTGTTACTATTGTTTTAGGGACACCTAGCGAGCCTTTAAAAGACCCGTGTCATATCTCCTAGAAATTCACATCTCCAAAATACTTGAACCACGATACGACAAAACCACCACATTCCAGCAAACCACTAGCCCTAGGTACGTAATTGATTAACAACCGCAAACGACTTTGGTAACCGAATTCTGTGGATGTCATACGATATGGCCGAGCCGCGATATCTTGGAAGCTAGGAGCGGCCATCTCTTTAAGTTTGTGTAAACACAGACCGTTTTAGCACTAAGTGGAATTTGTTTGTATTGCAAGGGCGAGTTCAAAGATTTGTATATCGAGGCTGCTAGACAAACTCCGATTAAGAAATACAGTTGTAGTTGAGAAATATATTTGATTCAAGCAGGTGTTTTTTTTTATTGCATTGAATTACGAGACTAGCATGCCGTTCGCCTGATGGTAAGCGATACGACCACCCATAAACAGTAGCAACACCATCCAGCACCTTGACTTACAAAGTACTGTGTGGCATTCCACTACGCTCGTCATCCTGAGACAAGATGTTAAGTCTCATTATATCCAGTAGTTATATCAAATTGACAATCGACATTGCTTTCAAGCAGGTGTTTTATGCAAAGCAAAAGTAGCAATATTAGTGTGAAAGAAAAAATAAAAAGTTACTTTTAAATAAAGATTAGTTTTTTTTTATGACTGTTAAAATATGAACCTATGATTTTCAGAGATGATACGGTGGTGGTGTTTAGGGATGAAATGACGTTTACGTCTCGTCGGTCATAAAATATGACTAAAAATATATTTTGTTAATAAAATACGTATAATGTGTGTGATTTTAAATTACTTATTCCAATCAAAAGAAAAGTAATAACAATGTACATACATTACACGTTAACTCACACATATGAGACATTCTTGCAACATGGTAGCAGCGCGGTACCAGGAAAGCAGAAATCTCGAGAGTTCGAATAGCCGCGTCTCCCAGCAATTATCCCTAACAGGTGTACTAGAATTTATTAGCCATCTACATAGGTAATGGAACGGTAATTACTATGTAGCCAATTAAACTACTTGTAGGGGCGTGATCTGAGATCGTAATCGAATAAACTCGCCCTTAATCTATGGGTACTTTAATTGGTTTTTACTGATTGAAAATTATGATTTAATCTCTTTATGATTGGTAAATTATGATTGTAGTTGCACGCAAATAACGCTAAGGTAGTGGTGGCCTGACAAGAAAATGCGATAAATTTTCAAGAATTCTAGTTGAATGAAGTAATAAAAAGGCCATTGTTGAAAATGTAGTGTTTTTAGTTCTAATAGCAATAATTATTAAAATAACAATGAGAAGCACAAAATATTAAAAAAGGAATTGTATCCTGAATGAAATAAAATGGATATAAACTTTTATTTTACCAACACACACGCTAAATCTACAACTTAATTAAGGAAATAAAGAAAAAACAAAATACCACAACCTCATAAACACGTCCGACATAAGTAAAACAAAATGGTGTGTTTATTAGGTTACATTGGTATCATGCTACATACTAATTAGGTTTATTTTACGGATACACAGACGCGCGACTTTTTGTAGCCTGTATTTATTATTATACTAAATAATACCGTAATGTGTGTGTATGTGTGTGTGTTTTTCTGGAGTATTAAAAGAAAAAAAAAAGAAAAAGGAAAAAAAAAATGAATGTTTATAAGCAACAGATTGCAAAAAGAAACAGATAAAAAAAAAAGAAAATTATTAAATCCACATGGCTGTTTAGGGTACTTATCTATCTATCTATAATTTTTTTTATTGTTTTTGTCTTAGTTCTTAGATTTTTTCATTCTTTTGTGGCAATAATTACTCTTAATATATATATATACCCTTTCTAGCCGATTTCGGCCACGGCGGCCAATCTCAACAGAGATCAGCCAGATACGCAGGAGATATTATAGTGCACAAGTGTGTGCGCAATACACAGGGTGCACTCGCTATTCCTTTACTCTCATAGTCCGGTGAGACGGCAATCCGACATGACCGGAGAGAGATCAGGCGCAGGACCAACTGCTTTACGTGCTTTCCAAGGCACGGGGGTATCACACCGCCAACTTCCTGACTCCGAGCTGCGACTGAGTAATTTTTAAGAAGGAAAAACCCAGTCACAATGTTTTTGGCCCGACCCAGGATTCGAACCCAGGACCTCAGCGCGCAAATTGTACTCGTAACGCGTACGCAATACAACTACGCCACCGAGGCAGTCTCTTAGTAAGCATAGTATGTATGTTAATCTACAGACATTTATGTGAGTTGTAGATACCTTCAAAAGGTAAACATACGCCTATATACTGAATGGCTTTGTATTAAAAATGTACCTACTGTATGTGTTATCTAATGGTATCTCTAATAAATAAATAAATTATAGTAACGGCATGCTAGGATGGCCCTTTGGACTTTTGTTCGCTCAGCAACAGAGCTTACTTAGCTGGAACAACTCGTAAATGACAGCTTAAGCTTGGTTTATTAATTAGTTCAATACATTAAATGACTTCTTGAGATTTTACTTAAACGTGAGTTTGTTTTTTTGATACCGCTCTAAGTACCATACCATACTAGCCCTGTATTATACACTGCCCACTGCTGAGCACGGGCCTCCTCAACTACTGAGAGGGTTTAGGCCTTAGTCCACCACGGTGGCCTAGTGCGGGTTGGCAGACTTCACATACCTTCGAAATTCCTATAGAGAACTTCTCAGATATGCAGGTTTCCTTACGATTTTTTCCTTCACCGTTAAAGCGAGCGATAATTCACAAAGACTACACACATAAATTTTTAGAAAAGTCAGAGGTGTGTGCCCTTGGGTTTTGAACCTGCGGACATTCGTCTCGGCAGTCCGTTCCACTCACAACTAGGCTATCGCCGCTATAGCCTAAGTAATGCCCAGTAATTAAGCCGACTACAATGTCCTTCAAATCGGAACACAACTGTGCATGCTCACTGCCGCTTGGCGGTAGAAATGGGTACGTTTACAGTAATAGCATATAACACCTACCTATATCTACACATGTTTAACTCAATTATTGCAATTCGCATCAGTTATCAACAATACGCCACGGTAATGTGTGTGACTGCGCGTTTTCACGCTTGTTAGAATGAATAGTGGGCTCCTTTCATGTTCGCCGTTCTGTACACAAACATTTAATAGCGGTTTACGGATCGTGTGGCAAATTGATAGAAAATGTTGCGAATATCACGTGAAATTTGATGTGATGTCGGTAGATTCTTTAATAATAAATTAAAGAATTACGTGTAAAATTAAGTTACCATACCATACTAGCCCTGTATTATATACTGCCCACTGCTGAGCACGGGCCTCCTCTGCTACTGAGAGGGGTTTCAAAATTAAGTTGACTGGTAGAAAATACTTTTGTCATTCCGCCTATATCAGGAGGTGATTATATATCAATAGTAGTCAAATCCATTTTATGCCAAATTGAGAAAAGAGAACTTTTCTATGCCGTTATGATTTATCATGAAAGTAAGGTTAGTATTTTTTAATATTTTTAAGAGCTTTAAGAGCTTTAGGCTAGATTTGGCTAGTTTTAAACGTTATAAGGCAATAAAGAAGTCGGTAAAGAAAAATTACATGTACTTACTTTATAGTCCATGAATTTGGATTTGGCTCTTATTGAAAATTACCTCCTGATATACTTCTCTGTATATATAATGTATAAATAAATAAAATTTCCCTGCGCAATATAAGTTACAAAATTATGAAAGATATAAATTTAAAAAGAAACCTTTACATTAACATTTTTGATGCCTTTATCGTATCGAAATATTTGTGATTTACTAAAGTGAATCGCAATATTGATAATATTGATAGATATTTTCTTATTGTTTTTATCTTACTAATCTATCAACATGTATACACTGAATTTATTAATTCATAAGCTATAATTAATTACCTCCCTTGCGACAAATAATCGCACGATATCCCGTCTGCATGCCACTCCAAGCCTCACCTATCCTCTAATAAATTACGACAGGTGGCGCACAAGTGGACCGCGCCCGGTGACATCATTATAGTATCATTGTCAACAACTATAGTTCAAACAGGTCATGGACAGTAAGGAAACTAGTTATTTTTTGACCCTGGCAAGGCAAAGCCACTACTGGATTTGACAAGTACAATGTACAGTCAGCTAAATGAGTAGCTAAACAAATTCAAAACTTCAAATCGCCTCTACACTTTTGTGTTCTTACCAATTTTAAATAAATAAATAAATAAATTTTCGTTTTATCTTCACAAAAATAAAATAAAAGGGATTTACTTAACTTCACACAAAGAAAAAAAAACATAATTAAACTGAACGCGTAGAGGCACTTTGAAATTTTGAATTTGTTCAGCTACTTATGTGGCTGACTGTACGTCACGTTGATTAAAAGTAGCTGTGTCCCTCGAACGGTCGCTAGAATTGTTCCGGCCTCTCTTACTTGGATATACTGGATGCTTTAAACGCGTATCTAAGGAACCATTCTTCTTATTCTTCATTATTCTTCTTTACTGGTGGTAGGTCTCTCATATGTAAGATACCGTCTGGGTGGGTACCACCGCAATGTCTATTTCTACCGCCAAGTAGCAGTGTGCATGCACTGTTGTGTTCCGGTTTGAAGGACATTGTAGCCAGTGTAACTACAGGACATAATGAGACTTAACATCTATGTCTCAGGATGACGAGCGCAGTGGAATGCCACACAGTACTTTGTTACTGAAGGTGCTGGATGGTGTTGCGACTGTTTATGGGTGGTCGTATCGCTTACCATCAGGCGAACGGCATGCTCGTCTCGTCATTCAATGCCATAAAAAAAAAGTCTGTTATTAGATGCATATCAAGGAGCTACTACTAAAGCTGCGGGCCTATGACCCAAACAGTTTTCGGTTGACTACCTCCCGTATTTTTCAGACCAGTAGAGCTCACGGCTCCGCCTGCGTGAAATAGTTTTCCGGGATAAAAAGCGCCTATAGCACTCGGGAGTGATGTAGCTTCCTATTAGTGAAATTTCAAAATCGGTTCAGTAGGTCCTGAGATTAGCGCCTTCAAACAAAAAACTCTTCAGCTTTATAATATTAGTATAGACGGAGGGTTCATAGTCCATACCATGCGTAGGTACCTACTACATATAATTTGCCCCGATATACGCATCACGGGTGGAAGTTGTATTTGTCTATAAGGTTTGCAATTTGCAGCCTAATAGACTCACTACTTAAGAATTATGCGTCTTAGCCCGGGTTTTTTCAACCGTGGTTAGAGTAATCCTCGGTGTTATTAAGCTGGAGTTGGACGCGCTCGCTGAGCTTCGAGTGCTCCGTCTTTTTGCCTGGGTATTATTAAGCGCGTCCAGCTTAATAAGACCCAGGCAAAATGATAACCACGGTTGAAAAAACGGGGCCTTAGCTGATACCACGATCAATTCTAACCACTCCCTCTGATTACGAAAATGTTATTTAAATCCGTGCCCTACATCTATTTACTAAAGCGGTTAGACCCTTATCTCGTGACGGATTACCGATCAATAGTTTTAGCATAATCGTGACGACGGCATTGCAATTTGAACAAGGTTACAGTCGTGACGAGGAATACTGAATGCCTGATGTTTCCTTAAGATGTATTAAAGTAATAAGAATATTATATGATATAATATTTAGTAAAGCTTGAAATTCCGGTCATGGACAAGTTAAATGGGCTAGAGGAATACATACATGGAGCACTAGTTACGCCTCTGCGTACCCCATCGGGGATAAAATGTGTGTGTGTGTGTGTGTGTTAATACCTAATCCCCAATCATTGTCACCTGAAGACTAAAGTTAGTTACGTCATCACCCGCTTCCAACGCGTTGTCGGCGATGTACCGGCTGTGAAACAAGATGCTAACGATTCGGTTCTAGCATTACTTGATCCCCAAATATTTGAAGGTAAGGGTTGTGAAACTACATAATAATAGTATTACGTATTGGAATTGAATGCTCAATGTTGTTTTTGTATGGTAGTGTGAGACACGAGTATGTTATAAATTTATTAATCCTGCAACATCCAACCTTAAGACTTTCTACATAAAATTATTCTCGAAAATTCGACCACAGAACAATTCAAACACATGAAAAATTTTCAAAATGAACAGTCAAATCCAAAATCAATATGCACAATAGGTGTTCCGTCTGCGTGTATGGAAAACCCGTTAGTCGCTGACTCAACGGGCTGAATCATAGCGAGTGATAAAAGCTCTTGAAAGTGATATGGGATTGTGCAATTACTTTACACACTCCTTCTGCAGCCCATTTGCCAACAGTCTCATTGATAAATTGGGGAATTGGTGGTTGTACTTTATAGGTATTCCATATGCAGAAAGCTGGTGTCTATGCTCTCAAGCAGTAATTTGCAAGATGTTCTAGTTGAAAGCGCATTATATGCAGTGTGATTACTGAGCATTATAAGACAAAATCTTATGTCTCAGGATACTCAAGTCCCAACGAAGTTTAATGCTCTATAGACTTAGCAAAAGTTTTGGCTACTGTTCCTATTATAAGCAAGATTGGCGCTAACATGACAAACCTGATCATCTCTATTGAAAAAATAACTACACATAACACATGCTATCCTAGTACATTTAAACGATGATTTTTTACTAATCTTCAAAGAATAGATCGCATTTACATTCTTATCTTTAAACAATGTCCCAAAATATCCCACGTTACGTGTGAGTGGATAAACAAACAAATTAAAACACTTCAAACAAACCTGGCGGGGGAACAATACGTAGAAATGTAAAGTAACAATGGTTAGGTGGTAACACAGACAGCTCACATGTATCTGAACTGAATTAGCTAATATAACCGGTAGGCAACGGTTTGGCTGTGCCTCTGGCATTGCTTTAGTTCATGGGCGGCGGATGCTGCTTACCATCAGGCGGACCGCTCGCTCGTTTGCCTACTAAAGCAATAAAAAAAAAATGTCGATACCGTGTTGTTTTATGCCAATGTCTTTATAGCGGAATTTCAAATACCCAGATAGTATTTCGATGTTGCTTATTGCTTAGGTAAAATAATTAATAATGTATGAGGAGAACTATGAATGTGGAAAAGGTGAGAGAGGTGTGTCAAGATCGTAGCATGTTGTAGTCCATAGTCTCTGCCTGTGTGTGCATGTATATTTAAAAAAAAGTGTGAGTGTACTTATGTACACGCATTAGAAGTTATACTTCTTTGGCGTAACAAGATAAAAATCTTTTTAAATAACGCGCCAAAAGAAGTATAACTTCAAAAACATTAGGAATAAATTAGCACAATTTTGTGGCGGTTAAGTACGTACAATCACAAGCGGTTGCAACTTGCATAGTAAACTGGAAAAGCGGCCAGCCGCGCGGTTTGCCGCGCCCGCGGTTGACTGCTAGTGCGTAGGAGCGCTTAGTCCGGTAGACTTTGTACCCGATTTTGAAATATTCATTCGCACATAGACACGCTATGGGGTAGATAAAAGATCGATATAGACTCCAAATATGGGTGCAGATGCATATTTGCCTAAGCTTCCGCGAAAAAAATGTGTTCTATTAAAATTATCGTTATATAATGCCATTTACCCGAGAATCCCGCGCATCTACGATCCAATTACGTACAATCGTTAACAAGATATTAAACGATTCTGTTCACGCACGCCATATTAGAGCTAATTCATATTTAATTCAATCATTAGAAACACATCACGCTGCGGTTTGTAAAAACACGTTGAATATTAATATGGCGTTGGAATTAATTTCTTAGATTCATGTAGATGTGTTTGTGTGGACCAGAAAATATTAGTTGCTAATTTGAGTTTTGGTAGATATCAATTAATTAGTGTGTAGTTTTCATAATATGGCAGTCTATAATCTCTTTTTACAATGAATAATAATAGCATTCACTAGGTAACTAGGCTAACACCTCTTGATTAAATATGATTTCAAAATAACATGTAATATTCAAGCATCAAATATTCATGTCACAATAAGAAGTTAAAAAAGTTAAAGTTGTAAAACTTTGGGGGAGGCCTATGTTCAGCAGTGGACTTCTAAAGGCTGAAGAAGAAGAAGAATAAAAAGTTGCAATCCAGATTGAACACCGCTTTATAACATGGCACAAATCAAAACGGCGCCATTGGCAAAATCCTCAAAAAACAAGTTCGAAATTTTTATTCAAATCTCGATTTCCGCGATACGCGGCGCATGTGCGTAATCCCACCGATCTGGAGACGTAATCGCGGGTCAACGACCGCCGGCGGCCCAACTGACCAATGTCCGGTCATGGTCCCGTCTTGACATTGCACGTTCCTTTTACGAATTTATGATATGACAAGATTTTTTATAACTTTATCGAACCATAGCTTTTTCGGTACTAAGAATTGTTATCGTACAGCCAAACAATAAAATGTATCATGTTTTCGTAGATACGTTAGTTTTTTGTGAACTATGAGTAATTTAGTTTGAGTTGTAACGATCTTTATCCTTATGGCTGGATTAATCAAACGCAGTGTGACATTTTCTTTGCGGAAATTAAAGGATGAAAGGACAAGTGAGGCAAAAAATAATTTGCCGTGTAAAAAGAAATCCTATGATTAATCAACCAGTCCAGCAATCCTATCAACTACCAGTAAGATTTATACTTGTTTCGAATTAAAGTTGAACAACCAAACGTGGGATATTTGTAGTCAAAGCGCAAACAACAGTTGCTTATCATTAGAATAATCAATATGACTATATTACTTATCGTGATATCATAGGACGGAAATATACACAGCGAAAAATGCGTGCAGAAATTACCTCTCTAACTACCTACCTCTGACTGAAGCTCAATAAAATTAAACCTTTTAATCTAACTAAGCGCAGTTTTTCTAAGTTTACATTAAAGCTACGTTATATCTCATCCCGTTCGCGTCGGGAATTTCCCGTGGGAACATCGCTAGATAGTCAACAGTCACTATTATAATATTATAGAAATACCAGCTGACCCGGAAACGTTGTTTTGCCATATAAATTCTGTTTAGAGATTATTTTAGTAGAAAAAAAAAGAATAATTGATCACTTACCGACCGGGGTTAAAAATTATTAAATTACTAATATCGCTATTAAAAAATAGGGGATGATGGAAGAACGTAGAAAATTTTGGGTTGTATGTATTTTTAATGCCACACCATAAAAAAAAATAACAAAAAATCTGTCCGAAAAATAAAAAATATTTTTTTGGGGTTGGTCACCCTTATAACTTAGGGGGATGAAAAATAGATAACAACCTATTCTCAGACTATGCAGTGTGACCACGAAGTGCTGCAAAGCCTTCGAAACGTCGGGAGAAAATAAAATAAAAAACCGCGATAAAATCCGTTATAATAGTTTAATTTCAATGTCTAACATTCGCGTAAACATAAGGAATCATTATATGAATATAAAATTTCATCAAAGTCGGTTCAGCCGTTTCCGAGGAGTATGGTAACAAACACTGTGACACGAAATTTTTATAGATATAATTAGATGGATATAGTATAATATATTCTACAAATTGCTACAGCATAATAACAGCATGCAAAATCGTTAACGATTTGTACACCGAGTCACCCATGCGTGGTAATTTAATTTTAGTAATTTGTTAAATAAAATGCGACAAAAACAAATAACGCGCTTTAACAGCTTATGGCGGACTTTAAAATAAATCTATCTATCTATTCCTAGCGTTAAAATTGTGATTTGAACTGAAGGGAAAAATATCTGTTGCATTGAAATCTTTATAAATTAAACAGATGGATCTGTAATTAAAAGATATTTTTTATTTTTGCATAGTTTTTTTATAATAGAAATTATAGAAGCGACATGTAAGCCGCTAGCTTGATGGTCGCCACGACTCCCTAGGAACATTAAATCTATACAAAACATTGCACCGCACTGCGCTATTTTTATCTTATTAGATTTAAAGTCTTATAATGAAAAATTTAGGGCTATTTTCAACAGCAAGATGACCAAATTATTGGCGCCCAACGAGTGTGTCCGTACACATTTTAATGTCGATTTTCAAATAGTATTAATAAAATGCTGAATATTACTTACTATCCTTTGTTCGCAGCACCACTCGCTTAAAGTTTTTTTTATTAATGAAAAGCCATTGCCCCTGATACAAAGTCATAGTAGAACATAGTCTATGTTTTTTTTTAATTACTTTTATTCCAGGAAGCACTGCACACGAACTTGTCATTAGTTCGCTAGTCAACATGTCCGGAGTCCGTACAAAGGAAGCAATTACGTTTTTTATTCGTTCCGTACCAACAGCGTCGCTTGTAGGTGTCGTGACGAAAGTCTAGAATTTAGACTACCTATATCGTTTTTTCTATGAATCTTATCTATGAATGTTAGGACCGCTATTATGCATTATTAAAATACTCATGTAAGTAGATTAGACTGTGGATTTTCATTTCGTACGAATTTATCTCTCAATTTATTTACTTTCACAAATCTCTTCATAAATTCTTTGAGTAAACTATTCTTTAAATAAACGTATCAATGACCAACTGAGCAAATGTCTAGAAACAAGAAAGTGAACTAATAAAGGTTTTGCCTGCCCACCATTAATACCTTATGCGGATAAACGTAACTAATCAAAATAGCTTAAGAGCATTAATCTATCATTTATCATCTGTTCTACCAGTCAAAGAAATTCCAAAATCGTTCCCATAATAATTAATAGCAGAGACTACTCACAAAAACGAACTTCAGCTCTATAATGGACATCTATTAGTCGGGCCTTTCAACTATTCATCGCTCACATTAATAAGCCTAATCTAACATAATTGAATGAAGTCACAATCTATTATTGGTAAAATTCGCATTACTCACTTCACTGAGGTCATTGCTGGCAATTATCATTGCGCTATCAAATGTAAGCGTAATGTCTACATCGCTAATGTGCTTAATTCGTTATTTTATTTCTACAACATCCAACTAATATTATAAACGCGAAAGTTTGTAAGTATGAATGTCTGGATGTATGGATATATGGATGTTTGTTACTCTTTCACGCAAAAACTACTACACGGATTTTGATGAAATTTGGCACACGGGTAGATTATGTCCTGGATTAAAACATAGGCTACTTTTTTATCCCGGGAATAATATAAAGCGGGACTTTTATCCCGGGAAGTCTGACGCGTTCCGAGATCAGCCTGTGTATATTTCAAACAGGCCTGTATTATTATGACTGCCTCGGTGGCGTAGTTGTATTACGGTACGACTGCAATGCTAAGGTCTCGGGTTCGATTCCCGGGTCGGGCAAAGGGACATTGGGTTTTCCTACTCAGTATCAGCCCGGAATCTGGAATTTGTGCCCTATATGGCGATAGGCTCGCCTCCTATCACATCATGGGACGGAATACGCATGGCGAAAAGTGGGTGCACTAGTTGCACCTCTGTCTACCTCTTTCGGGATAACGGGTGTGAGTGTGTGTGTGTGTGTGTATTATTATGTCGACTTGCAAGGGGCGATTTCTCGTTAGTCGACACTATCTGGATCCTGCTCCACTTACCAACAGATGCAGGGTGGTTACTATGCCGTCCCTAATATAAAACTATCCCAGTCGAGCCGGCCTATTCATACTGCAGACAAATATGTCGACAGCTTGACTACTTTAGAATATCTAAAGTATAAACCTAACTACCTAACCTTGTGTCCGCCACATTTCTAATAGAAACTGTTTGTACACTGCATGTTTCAATTTGCATAACAAATGGCTCCTGAGTATTATCATTCCTATCCACTCAAGGTCGCCTGTAGAATTACTTACTACGGTTTCAAATGGAAATTACAAGGATATTTCTTCTACACTTTAACCGATTTCAAAAGTAGGAGGTTACTTCCACGCGTATGTAATTTTACAATTTTTCTATGTGGGGTCCACGCAATACAATTCCACGATGGATACAAAACGATTTAGTTTAGTTTTACGCCATTTCTGATGTCAAGTCGCTCTGACGTATCCAATCCGGGCAAATATGGTAGAAAACCCACGCAATCTTGTACCTTACTCAAAGGTATAATAAGAGACGAGCTTGGAAAATATGAACCTTGTTTTAAATAACGTGAAATTTCCTTAAAACCAAACCCCAAAGAGTTGTAGCTTCCCAAGATGATGACGAGAACACCCATCAAGACCACCAATTAAATAAATACACCAAGACGTCCATTCATGAAGCTGCCTTCACTTCACGCGGTAGAAAGTGTTACGCTCCAACTGCGCTCGCGTTACAATGTAATTACTAGTGACATATGCAAATGTCTCGGATCGATGGCCGTGTTGCTGTTTTCCCTTGCTATTCAAGATACGTACTAGTTCTATGTGTTTTTGTTTCGTTGCAGTCGCCATATTGGATGATAATTGTAAGACTATGGGACATGGGTGGAAATAAGCCGGTCAATAGTTTCATTCGTTGTTTCTTGCATATTTCCTAGTAATGTTGCTTTCTTTAAACTGACGTGGCAAAGTATATTCAAAGATTAACGCAGTCTGGGTTGTTCAAATACAAGAGAAATTACTACCCTCGAAAATAGCTTTAAATGGATCAGCCTGTCTTACTGGATATAATATGAAATATCTTATACATATATAATCAGCACAGGCTGACCATGAATCATGACTACTCTGACTACGAGTCTGACCGAGGCATTATGATACAAATCACCATATTGTATACGGTTGCTATCCTAAAGAAGTTTTAGATCACTTCACCAAGGGCGCATAAGGTTTAGAGGTTCTAAGACATATGCATAAATTACAAATGATTTTGTTTGTTTGTAGATCTTTGACAATACCTATTTTCATAATAAGTCAACCTACTACCTGTCCTTGCAAGTACCAGGACACCAGTAAAGTACAGGAGTACGTTGACAAAACTATCAATTAGCCCGTAATCAACGAAGCGGAACACGCCAGCACCAATCACAGCACGTTACATTTGGCGTGCGTTTTAATAACTTCACACATGCGCATACCGAAGCTACCAGTATTGACAAACTGCGAACACGCGAAATGTTAATTATCAATATTGAACAAACTGGAAATTTGTTTCAGTTTAAGAAAATTGACTACGCCTTATAAAATATAACGTTGAGATATAAAGTTCACCAACGGAAGACGTTACGTCATTGAACAGTCGTTAGAATTATGCCAGTCTACCACGTTTCAAGCTGAAGGTATGTTGATGTTACAATGATTTGTCTCAATAAGAAAATGAGAATCTTTCCAAGATAGCCGCCAAGAACCTCTTTAAGCTACGCGGTGGTGGTGGTTGTACTTTCCAGTGAAAAAAGTTTTTATCTAAAACGTAGTCCTGTGATTTAGATACTTGCCGAGTACAAACGAATAGTGACGAACAGAGTGTTACTCATAATTCATAGTCATATTCCAGCACGAATTATTCGCCAAGGTTTTCGGCGAATTATTCGGTGAATTATTCGCCAATAATCTAAATTACATTAGGGAATTCTTTAGACCAGGGGTTCCCAAGGTATTTTTTTCCACGCCACCCTACTGCCTAAAATAGAAATGCCCACACCCCCTTCGCTTCGATGTAAGAAAGAGGGAGCCAGGGTGATCATCAAATATACTAACTAATGTTACGAAAATCAGTTTGTTACGTTTTCGCATCGTGTCGAAATTTTGAGTATACATTATCAGGCGTAGGTACAGAAAAGGTCATGGGCCCGCGCCCCCCTTTACATGTCACGCCTCCTTAAGAGGGCGCGCTCCCACTTTGAAAAGCAATGTAGAGCATTTGACAAAATTTCAAAATGTTAAAATTTTTTATATCTCCAACACAGCCAAACTAACACAATTAGGCAGCCCCCTGATGATCGTGGATACGCGACATTAACATTAATATAAGCCATAAGGTCATTCACCAGAAAATATTTTCGTTATTTCTATTCTAAATTATTACTTGTTTTGCCACAAAGGAACGATACAAAAAATATATGGCCTTTGAATGGACAAAACGAAATATTTCTAAGTATATTTTTTAACATTTCGTAGTAGATATAATATAATAAAATCTATTATATTTGCGGCAGGTAGCGTACCAACAAAATTATTTGTAAGTTGTTGAATAATATATAAAATTCTATTCATATTCATTTAGACACTCCAATTTTATTTATATGTATAGATACAATTAAAATTAATATTTAATTCTGCACAGATTTACTTATTCCCAATACGGTAAAATATAATTATCAACCAATTTGGTGCTAGTACACTTTCTCAATATGAAACGCCCATTTTACAGCAGGCGCGATCGCTTCGGAGATGTACAAAGAAAACAGCAGATAACTCTTATTGTCTACTTTAGTTGTAAGTTGCATGTTATTGACAGATGAAGCGCAAACAACTTATTCAGAACCTTAAGGTGGTGGTCAAGCATAAACTTTTCTGACTGTAATTAGTACTTACATTGTACAAAAAAGATCGAAGCGGATTATGATTTTCAAAAAAATAATTACATCTTAATGTGTTTTTCATTTTATAGGACTAAAATCTCGAATGAAATGTAGGTATGCTGCTTACCTTCTAGCGATACAAGCGTGATGTACTTAGCTTTAATATGAATACCTATAAGCTAAATTACCTAATTCTTAACCAAACGGAATAAATTTAAATCAATCACATAACTTACGATCTACTTCCTCACAAACTGGTACAAAACGAAAGGACATTGCCCAATACCGGATTACTAATGAACATTATTAAGTGACCAATTTGCGAAGGACACAAGTGATAGGCAAAATGTATTGAATATTGGGACAAGGTATTGCGTTACTTTTTGTCACGCTCGACGATTTCATATGACATTACGAGAACTTTCAATTTTAATTAAGTGTATCAGGTAAATGAGCTAATCGAGTTCAAACATTAGTAATTAGTAATTACTCGATTGTAAGTATCGATATGTTAGCTGTTGATAATCGATAGTGAAATGAGGAAGAAGGAGTAGCTACTATGTTAGATTTCTTAGTCCAGACTCCAGAGGCTCTTTCTAAGTGTAAGCATTAATTTATGATCTCCAATAAGATACCGAAACCTAATATACCATACCATACCAGCCATACCCCATCCCTGTATTATATACTGCCCACTGCTGAGCACGGGCCTCCTCTACTACTGAGAGGGTTTAGGCCTTAGTCCACCACGCTGGCCAAGTGCGGGTTGGCGGACTTCACATACCTTCGAAATTCAGAGAACTTCTCAGGTATGCAGGTTCTCTCACGATGTTTTCTTTCACCGTCAAAGCGAGCGATAATTCACAAAGAATACACACATAACTTTTTAGTAAAGTCAGAGGTGTGTGCCCTTGGGTTTTGAACCTGCGGACATTCATCTAGGCATTCCATTCCACTCCCAACTAGGCTATCGCCGCTTTGGATACTCCCACCTAATATGGATACTTCCTTTTATCATTAGAACATCCGTCAAATTTAAAAGTCACTAAACCTTTTATTCCAGAAGCACCAAGAATTCAATAAACACGATCGATATTCGATGAGCGCTACTTTAAAATATCAGAATTCAAATAAAAATATAAAAGGCTCCGACACGGCTCCCATATCAAATGGGTAAACAGCATTGATATTTATACGTTTATGTACTTTAAACCTTATTAGCGAGTTGTGACTGGTGCGTGCGTAACACGGCGAATACTTTTGGAATGCGGCACGCTATGTCATAACTATGTTAGGCATGACATGTAACCAGTAACAGTTTAAGAAGTTATCTTTATATATATAATTCTTCTGTGCGTGTGTATGTCACTAAACTCCTCCTAAACGGCTGGACCGATTTTAATGAAATTATTGAGTCTTCAGGTGGATTTGAGAATGGTTTATATTTACAATTCGGGAAAGTATATAGCGGGACTTTTATCCAGGGAAAATACCTATCGTGCGGGCGAAGCCGCGGACAAAAGTTAGTGTTAGATAAATTGTAAATTGACTACAAACTGAAACGCTTCTTTTTTGCTTAAAAAATTTTGAAGCTTTTATTATATAAAACCCTGCCTCGGTGGCGTATTTGTGTTACGGTTCGACTGCAATGCTGAGAATCTCGGGTTCGATCCCCGGGTCGGGTAAAGGGATATTAGGTTTTTCTATTCAGCATCAGCCCGGAGTCTGGAATTTGTGCCCGATATGGCGATAGGCTCGCCTCGCTATCATATAATGGGACGGAATACGCACGGCGAAAAAGTAGGTGCACTAGCCTCTGCCTACACCTACGGGGATAAAAGGCGTGAGTGTATACGTATGATATAAAACTCCTACTTCCAAGACCATATTTCTTTAATCCTAACATAACAAAGTTCACCAAAAGGTTATGTTCAAAATACTGTAAATCTTTTGCTTAAGTATTCATAAATTTTTGCACGAACCATTTACAATTCTACACTTATTTAAAGTTTTTTTTTATCTAACATCATATCATAACTAAACAAAACGAAATTCTATGAACCCAAAGTAGATTTTTACTTGCAAAATTTATTTATGTTGCGACATTTTCAATCAGACTTGAGGTCAATAGTTAAATTAGCATTTAGCAAAATATAATCATAATAAACAAACTTTTAAACATTAGGACCCTTTATAAATCAACTGGAGCTTTTGATATATTATTATGAAACCAATCACACTCAAGCGAAGGCTTAAGATTTAACTTCCCGACTTTATGGCCATTGGGATTGACCATTAAAATATTTAATTATTTTGCGTCTTAGCTTCAAATCTTACTTAATCCATTAAAATTTCTTTATTTATGGTGCTATTATTGCTAATATTTCCATTAATTGTAGCTCAAGCCGTAAAAGACTAGTATTATTATTTGTATAATTTATTATTAAAGAGGCGATAGCCTAGTTGGGGGTGGAACGGCTTGCCAAGACGAATGTCCGCAGGTCTAAAACCCAAGGGCACCTATGACTTTTCTAAAAAACGTTATGTGTGTATTCTTTGTGAATTATCACTCGCTTTAACGGTGAAGGAAAACATTTTGAGGAAACCTGCATACCCGAGAAGTTCTCTATAAGAATTTCGAAGGTATGTGAAGTCTGCCAACCTGCACTAGGCTGGCGTGGTGGACTAAGGCCTAAACCCTCTCAGTAGTAGAGAAGGCCCGTGCTCAGCAGTGGGCAGTATCTAATACAGGGCTGGTATGGTAGTATGGTATTATAGTGGCTAGATGTTACAATAAGTTATTTTACTTGAATACAAGAACTCTAAACAATTCGCATTGGTTGGTTCCTGTTTGCATAATGACGTCTAATTTATAATTCAGAATGGGCCATATATTACATAGTTAAGTTATGAATCAAATTTGTTTAATATAAGTTATTACAACTTACTTTTAGAAAATCTAGTTTTAACCGTGCACTAACCAAATTGTTACATTTAATTATTAATTATAGAAATACATGGAAAATGTGTCAACAATAAAACAAAATACCCCGTACCTAGTCAATAAAAACGTAGACCTAAAACGACTACAAAAATCTGTGACCATTACCAGCAGTCCATTATTTGACGATAGGGTTGCCACTTTTCAGGGTATATTGGGGCTTGTCACGGATTTCGAACGCGTCCCCTTGATCCCGGTTTATTTATAAAATGTCCCGTAGTACGTTGCGAATAAACATGGATTGCTACGTGTTTCGACCTGTGAAAAAAAACATACCTTAGGCATTGGAACAGCATTTCACGGGACTGTCCCGTATGCGTCGAAGAAGGCCGCCTCGCGTTTTGGTAGATACATCGGTGTAAGGTGCACATAGTTTTGGAACTCGACCCAATGCTCGCCTGGATGACGCTATACACCGTTCGTTCATAAGACCGGTATAATTAACAATTTTTTTAACATTAAACTAAAACTATTTTTCGGATTTTATCGCGGTTTTTTAATTAATATTTTCTCCCGACGTTTCGAAGGCTTTGCAGCACTTCGTGGTCACGGGGCGGACTGAGGTGTTGGTGGTCCGAAAAGTGATTTTTTTTAACACATGGAATTATGGATTCCTGCCTGACTCACCCTTTTAAGCCGTTCTTCCGATTAATACCGCGCCATTCTGCTCTTTCTCACTTATATCGAAGTTCACGGGGTGCGCATAATTCATGCAACCAACTCTAATCAACCAAACCATATTATTATCACTCATCCCTGGAGTTGATGGGATAACGCGTAATAATAAATTACCTTACCGTAAGATAAGGTACGCACTAGGGGTCGCAAACCGGGATCCCGGATCCCGAAAATACCGGAATACCGGACCAAATAAAGGATTTCTAAATACCGGTATTGATTTTACAACAACCGGGATTTTCGGTATTTTCGGAATTTGTTAAATTAAATTCTGAATACATATATTATTGCCTCTGAATGCGGTAGGCAGAGACTAAGGATTGCTACTTTGCACGATTCTGACACACTTCTTTGTTTTCATCTTTATTTAAAAATCTCCTCATGTATTATCGCTACTTTAGGGTGCCATCCATACCTACTAGCCTTATATAAGTACTATCTTATTCGTCAGCCTACCATAATCCATTCTTTCCAAATGGCCAGACCACGACAACATACTTGATTTTTTTTTAGTCATTACATCCCCTTTGACTCCACAAAGATCCATCACTACTTTACCTATTCTGTACTCTATCATTCACAGTCACCCACACATGCTTCTTAACGCTCTAATTTTCAGTGCTTTAATTTTTATGCTCCTTCTCCAACATATAAGAGTCGACAATAACTCTGTCAGTCACTTGTGCATCTTTGGACACCTTCCGACTGTCCATAAAGGTGTGTACATAATGCCCCATTCACCTGCACTCACTTGGCAATCAATGTCACTTTTATATTATATACCATCAATTGTGTTGAAAATACATCCCAGATAGACAAAATCTTTTACATACTGTAACTCATTACCTATCATGATATTGCACTCTGTCATACTTTGGTCCCTTTTAAACACCTCAATTTTGGTTGATTTTCTTGCCCTTAGTCCCAAAATAACAATCAATTATCCAGAATCCAGTCTTCGATTCAAGTTACCGGTCATCTCAAAAATAAGCGAAGCTGACCACAGTTCACCCCTTATCATTCTATCATAGCCTTTTCTAAAGGCTTCGCCATACAGGGAGCGGAGCTGGACGTGGCATTCACATCGCATTGTCTTGGCGTGCCTATTACTATAACAATGTATGAGACACGCCACATAGAACTACCATGCTTAGCTGGGCGTTATAGTTCCCCCCAATACGCGTGTGGCTGGGTTGAACACGCTAAGCTGTTCGCTTTCTTCCGCAAGATAACGCATTCGCAGAAGGATGCCATCGCTCGGCATGACCTCCAGCGGCCGACCATGGCAAACATCATAGCCAGCAGCAGCTGTTCTAAGAGCGCTGCATTGCAGATCCGAGGCTGGGCACTCCTTGAAATTGTGTTGGACCTCGCGACCATTATCACAACGATAGCATACAGCGGACTCTTCCTTTCCGATCCACCACAGGAACGAGCCGTCGTGGCCCGTCAGCATCTGTGTCAGACGGAATGTCGGTGTACCGTGGCGTCAGTCAAGCCGACATAAGAAGACAGGTCACACTGTCGCGACGATCCATAAGCCAGCACTCGTGCTCTACAGCCTGGTATGCCACTCCTCCACGCTGGCACTGCCGATGGACGCCAATTGGGCTGTCACCTCCCTCGGGGCCAGTCGCCGCTTGAGACGGGATGCCTCTTCACGCCAAAAGAATACTGAAGAGAGATGTTTGGCATCCACTACTCATGGCAGAGTAGGTACCAGCAAAGACACTGACCGCCTCGTTGGAGACCGCGTGATAACCACAGATGAGTCGCTGCGCTACCAAACGCTGCGTCTTACGCAGAAGAGCAGTTAGGGACTCTGCCTGCACGGGACAACCGTATAAGGCCATGTTCCGCACAACACCAGCGTATAAACCTCGGCAAGGGTTACCGGGAACCAGTATAACCATGCATTCTCTCCTGAATAAGTTTTGAACAAGCTTGTCGCTATTTAATTACTAATTTAAATGTATAGTACCCACAATTTCTTCAAATCCCGGAAATACCGAAAATACCGGTATACCGGGATTCATCTGAAGTCAGTACCGAAAATACCGGTATTGAAAAGGTGGTCCGGTATTGCGACCCCTAGTACGCACTATACTATATTATATAATGTATATGTATTTTTATAACAATAGTATGTATTTTATGTATTCAGATGATTATAAAATTATTCATATTATATTTATTTTTAATATATTTATTGATTTTAAGTATATATCGTATATTTACGTTTATATATGTTTAATTAGTAATCTTGTATACCGGACAAGTTACCTTGATGCACCTACCTTATTTATCTCTGCACCACCCTAAGGTTGACTGGGAGAGAATGCCTTTGGCATTAAGTCCGCCGATATACATTAGTATATAAAGTGCAATAAAAAAAAAAACCTTAGTCTTTGAAGGTTTAAAATCTCCTGGTTTGACTAAGATATGGCAACCCTATCCCACGACCTTTATAGTCATCTAGAGGTCGGGCGGCGCCGCGCGTCCCGACGCTCGTCTCGAGAATATAGGGCACGTCGAACGGATAAACCTTGGACAGCGGCTCTCAAAGTTAGTCACGCCCCCTGCCATCGATTATGGGTGCTGCGAAGTCACTAGCGACTAATGGGTGCGGTGGATGTTATTGATTTTTGTTTGATGAAGTGGCTAGTGTTTTAGAAATAACAGTCCAGACAAAATTCAAGCGATATGCGACTATTACCTTTCGCCATGAATATGGTTGGTTTAATTCATATTTTGACCTTTTCTATTATACTTTTTTATTTATTTTCAAGGGACAAATGACAAAGCGGGTCACCAGATTACAGGTGATCAGCACCGTTTATAAGGACGTTTATACTAAAGGCATTATTGATGCGGTGTTCCATCACGTTATGCCTAAATTTGGTATGTAGTAAGACTTAAAATATAAAGTCATTCGTGATAATTTCATTTACATTGCCTATACAAATAATATTTAGTTGATCGGTAATACAAACAGACTGATGTTTTATTAATAAATTCGCATTTTATGTCGTCCAATGGCCTTGAATACTCAGAGGTCAAGACCTCAAATGATAATGATAGACGTATAATGGAGGTACGTATTAATGCACACATGTAAAGCGATAAGTACTTATCTTGACAAAGTTCAAAAAGGTGAAGATGCATAAAACACTAGACTAGCAATATCTATAAATAAATGCTTACAAAGTTTTCTATTATAAGTCTCATAGGAATGTAATTTTTGTTAAATCTTGTATTTGATAAACAAAATGCCGGTAGGATATAATTCGTGTTCCCATAACTAGTCCAGATAATATTATCCTAATATGTATTTCTTATATTTGGATATAAATATTTCTAACCGTATAAATTACATCATTTCGAATAGGTCCCAAGAAAATCGGATAGATACTTGGACAAATGCCTTGTAGATAAATAAATCTACAAGGCATTTGGCGATTGCATAGCCAATTTCAATATAAATTCATAATGCATTAGGGTTCTATTTGCCAAGAACAATAGCCAAGCACCTTGACACATAAAAACTTAATTTTCCATCCATTTCTTACTAAGCATGGCCAATATCCAACCATCTTGAAACAAAAGCCAACAACAATTTTCAATCCATTATCACCCTAAGCCCCAAAGACCAAAGGACGGCACGACCCAGTTTGAGAACCACTGTTGAGCCTTATTGGCACTGGTCTACACATGCAACCTGCAATGCGATTGCGTTCAATACCGTCTTGACCGGTTACCTAAGCACTTAGAGCTCATGTTATTTTATTTTACACTATTAGCATGCTTGAATATATTTTATTGTGATTAAAACTCTAACCAGAATAAAATATGGCTTGTTTTCAATTGGAGTAGGGTCAAACGAGCAATATTACCTAATGATAAGTGATCATTATGGATAAGTATCCACTATACCTGAGATATTATCGTTGGCGTTAGTAGCTTACCTGTAAGCTTTGAGATTACTTACAAGGAGCCAGTGAAGTATTCTATTAGTGGTAGTATTTTTGCATGCGATTCTGTGATTTCCCTTATTAGCCCCTACAACACACTCAAAATACAGGTCTTCACCATTCTGATTTCTGCCACACACACACACTCACGCCTTTTATGACCGAAGGGGTAGGCAGAGGCGCAACTAGTGCACCCACTTTTCGCCGTGTATATTCCGTCCCATGATGTGATAGGGGGCAAGCCTATCGCTATATCGGGCACAGTTCCAGACTCTGGACTGATGACTGAGTAGAAAAACCCAACCCGGGGATCGAACCCGAGACCTCCGCAATGCTCTCAAATCTTAATAGAACTACGCCACCGAGGCAGTCATGCCATCATCCACCAAATTCCAATTTAGACGTTTGGTCAAAATTATGTACATAAGTACCCAAACATTCCTGTCCTTTTCAATACCGGTTGTAAATGTCCTAGGCCCCTCCACTTCATGTTAGATAACGAACTAAGCTGCACTAAACGCTTAATAGTACTTGTTCCAGTGTTCAGAATGGCAACAGTTGTGTAACAAAATACGCCGTTCATATACTTGGCAAAAAAAATATCCCCAAGTAACTCCATAGGAGTTATAAAACTACGTCGAATTTAAACGTATAAATATCTTTTTTCGTATACAACCTAGATACAGATGTGATTACATGCTTACTACAACGCATACCTACTTCAACGCCCATGTCCCATTGCAATGCGGGGTCGGCCCAACAACAAAAAAAACAGCATGTTGGAGAATGGTTCTGTGGCTTAGTTTTTATGCTTTGATTAATTATATACCTAGATAGAGTGACGCGCTGCAATGAAACTAAAACAAACAGGCCAATTTTTTTTAAGCTAGTATGCGTGACAGCTGTGTCATACGCTATCGCTGCATCATTCTGCGTATCCTTGTGTGCGCGCATAATGATACCAGTTGTTACATGGTTTCTATTAAAATGGGGAGAAAATTATATCCATGAAAAACAATAAAAATTAATTCACTCGAACTCATACAAGGGGAACAGTTCGCCTCGTTCAACGTGTTTGAAACGTTCAGTGTCTATCTAGGTATATAATTAATCAAAGTTTTTATGATAAGCCGCCTATGTGATGTCAGCCGATTCTGGGCCCTAGGGGATACTTCAACTACGCATTTATTAGTCGACAATATACGCCAGAAACTGCGCAAATTAGTACTGCCTGGGTGACATATTTGTATTGCGTGTACAGTACACGGCTTATAGGTCCCGGTTCGAATTCCGGGTCGGGCAGTGATATTATGTTTTTCTGCTCAGTATCAAGCCTCGAATTTGTACAAGAACTAGGGCCGGAGTCCCCGTGACCACGAACTGCTACAAACCTTCGAAACGTCGGGAGAAAAAATTAATAAAACACCGCAATAAAATTCGTAATATTAGTTTAATTTCCACATAGAGCTCCAATAACCATAGTGTAAAATCAGAGACAGACTTCACATTTTTCTTATTTATATAGATTTATTTTACAATCTATCAATACCAAACATTACAACAGAAATAGAAAAATACGACTGAAATTTTATTTACAATTCAATCGAGCTAAGTCATCAGATAGCTTATCGGTCAAATGTAACCATTTCAAACCGGACTGAACCAATTGCGCGATCTTTTTTTACTTTCATAAATCAAGGTACGATAACATCTTTACGTTAACTTTTTAGTTTACGTTCGTCGTTTTTTTTACCAAACAAGAACTGGAGGTAGGTCTCTCAATATGTAAGAGGCCGCCTGGGTGGGTACCACCGTAATGTCTATTTCTACCGCCAAGCAACAGTGTGCATGCACTGTTATGTTTCGGTTTGAAGGACATTGTAGCCAGTATAACTACTGGACATAATGAGACTTAACATCTAATGTCTCAGGATGACGAGCGCAGGGGAATGCCACACAGTACTTTGTAAGTCAAGGTGCTGGATGGTGTTGCTACTGTTTATGGGTGGTCATATCGCTTACCATCAGGCGAACGGCAAGTTCGTCCCGACATTCAATGGTATAAAAAAAAACACTTAGTGTGAAGCTCCAATACTTAGGCACAAGATTAGAACGAACGCGGATAGGCTGTCGACCTTGAAATAATGGCACAGGAACTAGGGGCGGTATTAATAAATCAATCTCAAGTTTGAGTAATATCTCAAGTAGACATTTAATGTATTGAACTATTTAATAAACCAAGCTTAAGCTTTAAGAGCTTGTTCTCAGGCGCTGTTACACAAACAAAACTCATTTATCAAAATCCGTCACATATTGTAACTTTAGATGTCATTTGAGCTGATGTTAAGATGGGTTTATTAAATAGCGAGTATCTTAAGACGCTGACCTAAATTTAACAGCGTATCAGCTGATATCGCACTTCAGAGCGAAATTGGTGGCTAGCCTCTTCATGCTGTAAATATGTTTTCCACTTAGCGCAGGTTTTTGTTGGTCAAACAAAAACTGTTGATAGTATTTGGATGAATTTTAACACACAGATCGACTATGTCCCAGATTAACATATCGGCTACAATTTATCCAGAAAAAATGTACAGTCAGACACATAAGTACCCGAACAAATTCAAAACTTCAAACCGCCTATACACTTTTGTGTTCTTACCATTTCTTGTCTCTACACAATAATAAAAAAAATGGATTTACTTTACATCACACAAAATAAACATTAAACTTAACGAGTACAGGCGTTTTCAAATTTTGAATTCGTCAGCTACTTATGTGGCTGACTGTACCTTCAATCCGTACTCTCACGCTGTACCCACAACAACGTTCAATAACAAACGTTAACTTGTCAGTTTACGTTTTGAAACGAGTTCTCGGAACCCTATGCTAAGCCAATGCGTTCGGAACACAATGCCCTGCGCTGAACGAGAGAAAGTGACTCGGCCACTGAACTGGCACGCCGCTGAACTGCACTGTTTCGGAGGTCAATTATAATACCAGATACCGAGTTAGATCATTTGGTAAATTGGACATTTAATATTTAAGTATTTTTAACAGACTTCAAAAAAGGAGGTTCTGTATTCGAACCGTATGTATGTATGTAAGTTCAACTTCAATTGTTAATTAAACAACTTCAAAAAAAGGTGGTTCTTGAACACTGTTTTCGTATATTTGGTTGAGTATTTGCTTAGCTTAGCTGGCCATTTAAATTAGGCACCGACTCCAAATACATATACGTTTATAAAGTTAAATATTTTCTTGGTTTGTAGTGGTTTTGAAGTCGGTTTTATTTTTTGTTATTTTATACTAACACGGCAAAATGACCCCACTGAATCTGATGGTATGTGCAGTGGGGTACAGATAGCGTCGACTGACCCCTCGCCAGTTGATACAATTATGCCGGCTTTTTAAATATAAATATACACAACCAATTCCGCGATACACAGCCTGATCTCGGAACACGACACACTTCCGTGAGCCACCATGGCGGGTTCTCACACCTGGGCGATACGCAATCATATGCAGAATTCCGTAATATAGGAAAAAATATGACTATAACAAGTCGACGTAGACGTTTATGATACATTGTTAAACATCGATATATGTATATTGTTCAAGTGTATGCACAACCTTGAACCCGCGACCCGCCGATTGTTTACCTCTGAGTCAGAGCAAGCTCCTACGCGCACGTTATTAACACTTTCTTTATATATGAGAAATCAAATAAGCAAATACAGCCGAAAATCACGCCTTCGTGTTCTTACAGACATGGGGCTGTGAACTGTAAAGACAAAGGATTAAAGTTCGATTTTAAAGAGATAAGAAATGTGTGTCTGTCACTATTACGAAATTAATAATACTAGCTTTCTCGGTATACATATATGTCCCATTGTACTTTTCCGAGACAAAAAGTAGCCTATAAATTAAACTAGGACTTGGTCTATTGGTGTGCTAAATTTCATCAAAATCCGTTTACTTACTATAACCAACATCGAAACAACAATAAAAGAACATATTATACCTGACGTGGCTCGGTAGCGTAGTTGTATTACGGTACGACTGCACCGCTGAGGTATCGGGTTCGATCCCCGGGTCGCGCAAAGTGATAATAAGTTTTTATACATATTCAGTATCAGCCCGGAGTCTGGAATTTGTGCCCGATATGGCGATAGGCTCAAAACTGGGTGCACTAGTTACGCCCCTGCCTACCCCTCGTGAAACACCGATGCTCTACGAAGTCTGTACGGTTGCAGTAATTATAATGAAACAAATTTGCGCGATTATTTATATGTCAATGTAAATCTGCACAAGCTTTTACATTAATTAGTCTTTGATTAATTATATACCTAGATAGAGTGACGCGCTGCAATGAAACTTAAACAAACAGGCCAACTTTTCTTAAGCTAGTATGCATGACAGCTGTGTCATACGCTATCGCTGCATCATTCTGCGTATCCTTGTGTGAAACATAATGATACCAGTTATTACATGGTTTCTATTAAAATGGGGAGAAAATGATATGCATTAAAAACAACAAAAAATAAGTCACTCGAAGTCATTTAGTGGGGAACAGTTCGCCTATATTTTTTTCGTCGCGTTTTAAACGTTCAGTGTCTATCTAGGTATATAATTAATCAAAGACATTAGTAATAACACTGCGTCGGTGTACAGTGCGCATTACACAAGTTTTCTAACATCAAGTACAGTTTTACTACCTCTCCCTGATCACATGACGTCTGCAGATAGTCTCGAGGACCCCCCTCCCCCTCTCCTTCCACGGTTACCAAGACTGTATTGATCCTGTACTAAAATACATTTCGTGGACAGGTATAGCGTGCTAGTTCATTTTAGTTGTTTATGTGTCTTTGCTTGTTTTTGATGAGTCGTGGAATTTCTTTGCAACTGCGGAACCCTCGGTTCGATCTTTAGATAGGACAAGTATGATTATCCTGGGATTGAAATTATATCAATAAAGCAATAGTCTCTACGCTTATCTACGGCAAATAAACATGGATAGTATGGGGGTTGAAACTAGAGTTACAGGCGTAGACTTATCGAGGGTTAAGTTAATATTAAGAGGGGGATAGTTCCCTACTGATAAAAGTTCCTAACTACTGGCAAAATACATACATACATACACACTCACGCCCTTATCCCATAGGGGTAGGCACAGACTATTGAGCGCCACATGCTACGATCTAGACACACCTCTTTCGCCTCTTCCACGTTCATAGTTCTTTTGATACATTTTCGTCGGTTAAGGGTACTAACCTAAAGTAAAGTAAGGGTAACCTGACCTGCTCTTTTCGGAGAAGATCATTTATTTGGTCAGAGAACGTTCTCCTCGGGCGTCCCCTTCCAGCCGTACCATCCACATTCGCTCAATAAATACCATTTGTGATCCGTCTTTCATTCATCCTCTCCACGTGCCCAAACCATCTCAGCATGCTTCTTTTAATCTTAGTCACCACATCATATTTACTTGTACTGGCAAAATTTTGCAAATTAATTATATATTTCAAAGAAGGCACCTTGTACTTATCGTTCTTAATATGTATAAATCTTTACACTTTATAACTAAATCCTTACTCCGTCTACAATAATAATAAATGGAAGTAGCAATCCTTAACGTCAAATGAGTTAGGTTGATCATCGTATAAGTTGAAAATTGTAATCTATAAGTCGTAAAGCTTAAAATTAGACGAAAGACGGCTTGTCTTGTCATTTAAAGGTATATTATGTACATACTAACAAAATGATGATGCATGAAATGATTGATGAAGGTAGAGGAAGCGAAAGTAGTGTGCCAGAATCGAGCAAAGTGGCAATCCATAGTCTCTGCCTACCCCTATGGGACAGAGGCGTGATAGTATGTATGTATGTACTAACAAAACAATTCAAAGTTATATTTCCAAGAAAGCAACCATTTCATTTAAAAAACATCTCGCTATTCGCAGGTCGCGAACAAAAAGGCCATTTTTCGTTCTTGACGGAACAAGCGCCTTTTCATTCGCATGCCTTTTGTTTTCGTATATGCTTAGCGAGCACTCCAGCCGAGTGTTCATTTTCAACCGTCCGATACCGTGGGGTTATGGCTAGCGTCGACTAGGCTTACCGAATCGAACCGATCACAATAATCTACCTTCTATGTGTCTTCATCTTACTAATTAATATTATAAATGCGAAAGTCTCTGAAAATGTTTGGGTGTTTGTATGGTTAAGAAGTAAACTTAAAAACTGCTGAATTTGGATGAAATTTGGTGCACGGCTAGATCATGTCCTGGATTAACACATACTTTTAATCCAGATAATTTGCTTCCATGGGAAAAAATGTTATTTTTTATCTGATGCTTTGAGTAGATGGCGTTGGCGACGTACTGTGTTTAGGGAGTTTTGTAGCGGGAAAGGCTTATCACGCGAGCCAAGCCGCAAGCAACACCTAGTTTATTATAATACTGGGTCCATTAGAAACGTGCCGCGCCAAACTGAATCACCGCCCATACGGAATAACTGCGATACCGTTTTAGTCAACGCCAGCATTTACAGGTCGTGTGGGATTCATCGATCGAGTTACCGCTCTTTGCTTTGCGAATTGGGCGGGATTCCAATTATGACGTCATTCGATTGTATGGAGAATTGTATTTGCACGATATCACTGGAATTAAGTTTCATCACGAAAACAATATTCATGTGTATAATTTTATTTTTTTACTTTGAATGAAGAAACGAGCATGCCGTTCGCCTGGTGGTAAGCGATACGACCACCCATAAACAGTAGCAACACCATCCAGCACCTTGAGTTACAAAGTACAGTGTGGCATTCCACTGCACTCGTCATCCTGAGACATAAGATGTTAAGTCTCATAATGTCCAGTAGTTACACTGGTTACAATGTCCTTGAAACCGAAACAGAACAGTGCATGCACACTGCTGCTTGGTGGTAGAAATATACCACCAGTATACCATATATATCTAGAACCATTTTGGACCTTATGTGCATAGGTATTGAGTTATTTATCAACATTATCAATTAATCTATAAATTCAGAGTATCTATGCCTACTACATGACCAAATACGTAGAGATCGTTATCACTGAACGTATCTGGGTCAGACTGGTCTGTATTTCTAATCAATTGTCTCCACTCGGTGGCGACCTTGTGCGTCAGCGATTGTGGGGTCATTGACTCCTATCTCATCTTTCACAACGTTTAGGGTATATGTAATGGGATTGATTTTGCTTGTGATTGGTTATAAAGGAATATAAATTGTCCTATTATGTTTTTTATGAAGCTTTATCCGCCATATCGCACCTTTAGAACGAACACGACACAATTCAAAAAAAACTAAAATTGAGTTATCGTCATAAAATTACTTAAAACGATTTTTCAATACAACAATAGTTCAAACACCGCCATATTCAAGCGGGAAAAGGACAAAACTATTATATCGGTCCCTTTTTTATTATATTTTTATACAAAAGGGACCAGTTTTAAGTAATTTTATGACGATAACTCAATTTTCGACTTTTTTGAATTGTGTCGTTTTCGTCCTAAAGGTGCGATATGTATAAGGAATAAAATTTCTTGTAGCATTCGGGAATAATGTTGCAAAAAAATCACGGGTAAGTCACTATTCTCTTACTTATTACTTGATATTAGATGTCTAGTTTGCAAATAACAAACTTGACTTTGCTGCGATATAGATTATTATGGAAATCTAATAACATTAAAAATATTTATCAATTCGTGCCTTCTATTTCCCAGCATAGTTAGTAATTTTGAGTCTACATAAATATATTATAGCTGACAGAAAGTAACAATATTATTTCTGAAAGGATTCTTAAAAGTATCCTTGATCTATTACACCAAACACACCTTTCAAACCGTTCTGCTGACGAGTAAAATGTCAAAGCAGACAAGTTTAACGACTTTTGCAAATCTCGTATAAATATTTGCCACATGGCATTACAGACTTCTGACTATGAGCGACCAGTATATTAGAACTAAGAAAACGAGACAACACGGCAAAATCAGAGGCCAGAATTAAGTGTTCCAAAAAGTGACATTCCCCGAATGATCCAATTCAAAGTTTATCAATTAACAATCAAAATATTTCTAAGAAAAATTATAAATTAATCATGTTATTATCTGACTAAAAGCAAAATGGCGTATGTGCTCAAGTGTTATGCGAGTTGTCAGTATTCATGTAAAATGACGCGGTCTCGTGACCACCCGGATCCTGCAGAACTGTGTGTGGCCCCAAGTGTTCGAAACTTCCGTTCACTCCCATTCATTCAGCAAAGACGTCAAGCAACGCCATAGCCAAATTAACTTTTCAATATTACTAACATAACACACACACACTCACGCCTTTTATCCCCGAAGGGGTAGGCAGAGGCGCAACTAGTGCACCTACTTTTCGCCGTGCGTATTCCGTTCCGAGATGTGCTTGGGGGCGAGTCTATCGCCATATCAGGAACAAATTCCAGACTCCGGGCTGATATTGAATCTAAAAAACCCAATATCACTTTGCCCGACCCGGGAATCGAACCCAAGACCTGAGCATTGCAGTCATACCGTAATACAACTACGCCACCGAGGTAGTAACATAACCTTTCTTCAATATTAAATAAATACGTAAGAAAATTAAATGGCGACGAAACTACACGACGACTAATCCTTAGAGATATTACAGGAAATCCTTTGTGTACGAATGTATGTATTAATGTATGAGTCAAAATGTGCGAAGTGTAAATGTGAAGAACAATGGAGGCTTGTATTTGTTTAGCGAATGCGGTGATTAATAAAACAAACTTACTGGAAGCTGTTTGCACTCGCTTCTTGTGGCGAGGACGGTCTTGAGTTTGTAAAGAAAGGTGTTCTTACATGCTTATAATACGAACGTATGAATATGAATTGAAAAGGTTTATGAACTGGGACCATTCGTTTAAACTTTAGAAGCATAAAATATTTTTTTGATTTACCATTGAATATATTTTTCATCGTTGGCTAACATTTTAGATGTCATGACTCATCGCAGTTTGAATTTGAATGTTCGAATACAAATTCTTAACTCTAAAATGTCCAGGTATAAGGTATTCCTATGTGTCGGTATTACACAGACGAAGGCTGCAAAACTAAGTCCAAAAGTCTTTGTTATACGTAAAACAACGACCCAAAAATTGGGAACACGGTAGGAAAACGATAAGATAGTCCAATACATAATGCAAACAAAAAAATCCGCCACCAAAACCCAGACGAATAAATCAAATATTTAGTATAATTTTAGCATACATTTTAAAATCAACGAACAATCAATAACAAACCAACAATTGCTGCAAACTACACGTGAGCCGATGAAGGAACCATGTCGATGGCTAAATTCATGAATCCGTTTTAGATGAAGTAAACGTTTAATGGACGTGGACTAATTTAAGTGGACGATAGCCTAGTTGGGAATGGAACGGTCTGCCGAGACAATGTCCGGAGGTTCAAAACCCAAGGCACACACCTCTGGCTTTTCGAAGTTACGTGTGTATTGTTTATCAATTATCGGTCGGTTTAACGGTGAAGGAAAACATCGTGAGGAAACCTGCATACCTCAGAAGTTCTCTGAATTTCGAAGGTATGTGAAGTCCGCCAACCCGCACTAGGCCAGCGCGGTGGACTAAGGCCTGACCCCTCTCAGTAGTAGAGGAGGCCCGTGCTCAGCAGTGGGCAGTATATAATATAGGGCTGGTATTATTATATTATAAACTTTTAATGTAATTTAGAATACTTATGTGAAGTAAATATTGAAGCTAACAAAGCTTTTAATTCGAATAACATAATTTACCCGTATATTAAACTAATAGTGCAATTTTTTTTATGATTATAATTTATTTACTTTTGCCTCTTGTAAATACGACCTTTTCAATTTTAACCGACGGTTTTCAAAACCAAAATTAACAGCAAAATAAACAAGATAAGAGACTACTTAGAGATAAGAGTGATTGTACAAAAAACTGAGTGGGTAACAAACACGTGTTAAAACTTAAAAGGGGAGCGATGTGTCTTTTTTGGTTCATTCACTTTTCAAAGAATTCTTAGTGTAGAACAGTCAATAGAATGTTGAACTTTGTCTAGTTCGTCAACCAATATACTCATAGATAGGATGATCTGAAGATTGAAAACCATCGTTGATGGTCCATGATCGTCCACGATTCTCGTCGTCAATCAATATTTTGTCAATTTCTGATTACAAAAAAATTGATTTAGAAGTTTATTGATGTTCTTAACTCGTGAAACAATATTAAGGTAAAGTACATTGCGGGCATACATCTTACAAAGAAAGAAAATTAAGGGAAAATATAATATGTAATATACATTTCAAGTATTTCGGAAATCCTGCTTCAAATAATAGAAGTCAAATAGACAACACACTGGTTAGAATGACCACTAATCGTATATTTAATAAGGTCTCTAGTCCACATCCTTTTGAAGTTGATGTCTAACGGGCATAGCCGCACTAGAGCCCAATAAACTCCATGGCCTTAATAAGTTTAGATGACAATTAAAGCGACACTATAATGTAGTCTTCATATTGTATCAATTAGAAAGATTAGGATCCTTTTTTGTATTGCAGTAATCTATACTAATATCTATACTAATATTATAAAGCTGAAGAGTTTGTTTGTTTATTTGTTTGTTTGAACGCGCTAATCTCAGGAACTACTGGCCCGATTTTGAAAATTCTTTCACTAATAGGAAGCTACATTACTCCTGAGTGCTATAGGTTTTTTATCCCGGAAAAACTTTTCAACGCGGGCGGAGCCGCCTACTTTCTGGAACCAAGATTATATTTTTTGAATGAAAATTTATGTCAATTTCAAAACTATAGTTTTTATCGTATGTTGCAGCTCCATTAAAAGCGTATTAAGCACTTTTTTATGTGTCCAGCAAATGCCATACGTCGCTAATTACATAGCCGCAATGCAACACTTGCTGGTGAGACGTTGCCGGATATTTTAAACCCGACCATCATACTTGGTAAAAAGTTGCTATAGTGGCTCGTTCTGACGAGACGCCTTTGAACTTTGAAGGCCGGTGTCCAGTAAGACTGGTTGACATAATTCTGGAAACCCTCGTTGACGCAACGTCTTCGTAAGTCCACATAAATACTATTTTTTTTTTAATAATAGGTTGTACCAGTCTAATATTATATTATACTATCCCGTTACTGAATATGGGCATGCTTTAATATTGAGAGGGTTCAGTCCTTAGCCAGCCACGCTGGCCTCGTGTGGGATAGTAGAATTTACAAAATAAACTCTATAGGAAAATTGTAACATGTAGGTTTCCTCACAATGTTTTCCTTTAACGTTAAAGCGATAGTACTGTTAAGAATACCTTATTATGATTTGTGCTACTTTGTTTTGTAACTAAACAATTGATATTATTTCTACAAAACATAATATTATAATAACAATAATTATTGGGATTATTTATTTTACAATCATTTTTGTGTATCGTAATTATTTGCGCTCGCAACACCGATGACACTCGATGGTATTTTTTTTATAGAACATAACAATTGGCAACACGAGGGTAGTCGATGTTACGAGCGTTAGGCGAGGAACATCACTCAGTCCTAAAGAATTTCTTGTGTAACTCGAAGCTCTAGTACAGTGGAATAAAATTGTATCTAAAATATTTTAGTGGTTTCTCTTCTAAGTTTTTAACAGTACTGAAACCTAGTCCTTATCAAAACCACCATGTGACATACAACAGCGACACCACGTGGCAATGCCTAGCCGAGTTCATCGACCTTATGAATTAGGCGCATCCTCAGTTTTGTTTTACGACGACAGCCGACTCTTCCATGAGTGGAATGGTTTAATGAGCTTAATTTTAACTGCCGCACACCTCTAATAATTTGTAGTTAAAGGAGCTGTCATCGTATTTTATTGGGTGTCGTGGATTCATAGAAGTACACTAAAGTGGCTTTATTGCTGAAACTTAATTACGGAGTGTTCAATGTTTTGTGCCGTCAGCGAGATGCTGAGATCCGATATTAGAGGAAATATCGAACATATCAGCATATTTATGATGGAGGGTGGCCTTTACAATATTTCCTCATCATAAATAATGTGCCCCTTGTATCTAAGCGGCCTAACTTAATAAGATCATTTTTTACGTATTTTTCTACCAATAATAACTTAACCTATCACTATTTGCTAAATTCATAAAATAATCTATATCCAAAACAATTTCAACTAATGGTGACTAACATAGATCAATTAAAGATAAACTTCAACAGTCACATGAGTTTAAGACTAATTTAAAACCAAAATCCTTTATAAAAACAGTCATGCAATACAAAATGAGTTAATTAGTAGTCGAGTTGATTGTAAGTTTGTAATATCCTTTACGAGCGGAAGTTCTGCAGGAAACGGAAAACAATGACAACACGGTGTCGTAGATACTATCATTACCAGCTTGACTAAACGTCGTCAGGCTTTTGATGTGGAGTATGTCGCATATAACCTTAGGCACACAATTTCTTTTTCTCAGAGATTAAAGCAAGTTTTCATTTTTCCTTATTCAGCATGGTTAGATAAATGGCTTCACTGGACCTGGTGTTAAATGTAGTGCAGTCCAAGAAAAATGTCGACCTCCAAGACATATTATATAGATAACTAGCATTGCGCGCGGCTCCGCCCGCGTGGAAATTTTTTTCCGGGATAAAAAGTAGCCTATAGCACTCAGGAGTAATGTAGCTTCCTATTAGTGAAATAATTTTCAAAATCGGTAAAGTAGTTCCTGAGATTAGCGCGTTCAAACAAACAAACAAACTCTTCAGCTTTATAATATTATTAGTATAAATTAGCACAGTTATGCCGGCCTGCGTAATAAACTCTTCACGTTTCGGCAAGCACAGCGTTACACAAACGAAGCCAAACCACCACGTCAACACGTGAGCCCCAGCATTAACCAACCAGACGCGACTAGTAGCAATTCGGCACATACTTCCAAACAAGATTCTACATAAACTGGTCCAAATTCAGCAAAAACCTAAAAAAAACAGGTTAATAATACGTTCCAAGACCTTATCTTTTTATAGTTCGCTATTTGAATGTATTCTCACAGATTGTGGAAGTGGACTAGTTTTTAATGATCTTCGAAAGTATTTTCAACAGACGAAATCACAATGGCGGACATGTTTTATTTAAATTTGTATTCCACATTTTGTATAGCTGTTATTAATATTATATTGTTTATAACAATCTTAACACATTCTATTTCCATTGACTGCCTCGGTGGCGTAGTTGTATTGCGTACGCGTTACGAGTACGATTTGCGCGCTGAGGTCCTGGGTTCGAATCCCGGGTCGAGTCAAAAAAACTGTGACTGGGTTTTTCCATCTTAAAAATTACTCAGTCGTAGCTCGGAGTCAGGAGTCACAGCGGCCGCCAGGACTTTCCGGGACGCCGCTACCTTGGCGGCGGTGGGCACCGGCCGAGTAGTAAGTCGGATTCGACGGTTGGGTTTGAAGGTAGCCCTCGAGAAAACCGAGGCCGTTTGTTTCCACGTGCCTCGGAGAGGGCCACCGGCCGGTGCCCACATCGTGGTTGAGGGGGTGCGGATTCCCATCGGCAAAGATATGAAATATCTAGGTTTAGTCTTAGATAGCCGATGGAAATTCCGCGCCCATTTCAAGAAATTGGGCACGAAACTGCTTCGGGCAGCGGGCGCTCTGTCCAGCCTGCTGCCCAACCTGGAAGGTTGTGGCATCCCTTGCCGGAGATTATATCACGGAGTCGTGCGGTCCATGGCCCCCTATGGCAGCCCCGTTTGGGCTGACTCCCTGAACCGCCCCTGCGTCGCCCTCCTGCGCACTCCGCATAGAGCTTTGGCGCAGCGGGCGATCAGGGCGTACCGCACGGTCTCTTTCGAGGCGGCTTGTTTGTTGGCCGGATTTCTGCCCTGGGATCTGGACGCCAAACCCTTTCCGATGTATTTCATTGGCGGGAGGAGGCGTCCAGTCACGGGCAACATCCGGCCCTGAAGGAGGTGGAGGCCATGAGGGCCTCCCTACGGCGAGCCGCCGTGGAGGAGTGGCGTCTCAGGCTGGACGCCCCGTCAGCGGGGCTCAGGGTCGTCGCGGCAGTGCGTCCTGTCTTTGCCGAATGGCTGGACAGGCGCCACGGTGCGGCAACGTTTCGCCTGACGCAGGTGCTCACCGGGCACGGCTGCTTCGGTGAGTTCTTGTGGCGGGTAGTGAGGAAGGAGGTGTCGGCCGTGTGCCACCACTGTGACAACTGCCCGCTGGATACGGCCCAGCATACGTTGGAGTTTTGCCCAGCCTGGGATAAGGAGCGCAGCGCTCTCAGAGCAGTCGTCGGAGGAGACCTCTCGCTGCCGGCCGTGGTCGCTTCCATGGTCGACAGCCGGAGGTCCTGGCGTGCGGTGGCACACTTCTGTAAGGTGGTCCTCTCGCGGAAGGAGAGTGTCGAGAGGGATCGGAGGCGCGGAGATCCCTCCCGCCGCCAGGCGAGACGTAGGAGGCGCCGGGTGGACGACTGACCGGCTTCTTCCGCCCTGTGGATTGGGGGCGTTTGGAGAATTCCACCACGGTATCCCCTGCCTGTCGTAAAAGGCGACTAATAGGGGGCCACCAGGGGTCGCGGGCGGGCGGCAGGGGGCTGTCCGTCCTTAGTTTTGTGTATCTTTCAGCACATTGTTGCGACCCCAGTGATGGACAGCAGCGTGGCAGGTAGGCCTCACGCTGCCGTTGACGCTGAGAGCGTCCTTCGGTGCGCGGGGGCTTCTGAGCCCCCCCACAACAGGAGACGGGCCGCACCAGGCGGCATCGCGCAGGAGCGGTTGCGGACGACAACTTAGACACTTTTCGTCCGAGGAAGCCAGCAGCCGTCCCTAATGCGCCGAAGATGGCCACCGCGGAGTTTTAGTTGGAATGCCGTGCGTTGTACATAGGTGAGGGACACGGCGGTCGCCCGACGTTTTCCATCTCTCCGGGCGGCTCAACGCCGGGTCGTAAGGCACGGTGAACCCAACATAACCGCTCGGTCGCCCCCCACGAAGGTAGTGGTAATGCACTTTAACCGCGAAAAAACAAAAAAAAAAGCTCGGAGTCAGGAAGTTGGCGGTGTGATGCCCCGTGCCTCGGAAAGCACGTAAAGCCTTTGGTCCTGCGCCTGATCTCTCTCTGGTCATGTCGGATTTCCGTCTCATCGGACTATGAGAGTGAAGGAATAGCGAGTGCACGTTTTTGCACTATAATGTCTCCTGCGTACCTGGCTAGGAGGATTACGTTACGTTAACACATTCCAGAAATTTAAATTACCGTAGTTATATTAAAAACAAAAAGGTCAAGCACTGCACCTATTAATTTATTTATTTTTTTATTTTTATTTTAATTAGAAAATAAATAATTTATTTATATTTATTGATTTATATGATATTTACTTATTTTATTTTTATAATGGTATCACATTACAAAATCATCAAAGATTTCCATTGGTCTTAGTCTAAAATCATCGGGCGTTGATAACTAGTGACGAACAGAACATCGCGCTTTACAGTGGACAAATACATAATACAACAGATGATACCCGGAAACATACTATGCTTTATCAAATGATTTCTTATGTTTACGCCAATGTTCGACATTTAAATAAAACGTCCCGTCCTCCATGACCTTGAAGGCTGCAAAGTCTTCGAAACATCGGGAGTAATATTAAACAAATAATCGTGGAAATATCCGTGAATATATAGCACCTTTAGAACGAAAACGACACAATTAAAATTTTGAGACACAATTAAATTGAGTTATCTTCATAAAATGAATTAAACGAAGTTCTCAATACAACAGTAGTTCAAACACAGCCATATTCAAGCGGGAAAAGGACCAAACTGTTATATCGGGCCATTTTTATTTTTATAAAAAGGGAACAGTTTTAAGTCATTGTATGACGATAACTCAATTTTCGATTGTTTTGAATTGTGTTGTTTCCGTTCTAAAGGTGCGATATATCAACGACTTATCAACTTTAATCCTCGTAACTCCAGACACAAACAGAATAACCTCACTTTGCTGAACTTACTTTATTTACCAGGTCGAAAATAAAAATGTGATAGGAAGCTATGTCCAGTTCCAATTTCCCTATTGAGTGACGCGTCCGTTCCAACCAGACGTTGCTGGAAATGTATCTAGATTTAGCCGATTGCTTGTAGTTTTTAGCTGGTGCTGTACATGTAAATTAAGTTTGAATCGTGAATTTTTTGAGTTTATTAATAACTCAAGGCGAACGTGTATTGCAATTGGCAGGGGCTTTAAGGATTTTATTATTTTTATTCAAGCATTGTTTGCGTTCTTTCTTTAAAGTTGCGTAAACAATGAACTTTGATAGCCTTTGAGGCGTTGTAAATCTATTTGGGACTTTGTGCGACTGCGCATTCTATTCTACAGGCAAAGCACAGGCAGACGCAAAACTTATGCTATGTTCTTGTGATCGATCAATTCTAAGTATCTTTCTTGGTGTTATTTTACACCAATGCTAAGCCATTTTATTGAATGTACTTTCATGAATTTATTAGATGTAACTTTCACCACTGCTGAACTAAAGGCCTCCCCTATAGATTTCCAGATAAACCTGTTAGCGGTGAACTTCCAAAGGCTGAAGAAGAAGAAGTATTTTTAATCCGTAGACATAATACAACCTGTAATCATTTGAAAAATCATTGTCTTATCAGAAAAATCTACACAGTAAATCAAATAACCCGTTAAACGCCAGTCGTCCACTTTTTGCCATTTTACAAAAATACTTTCGTATACTAATGAGTTCACAATGCAAAAACCACAAACAACGGCTTTCTTTTTATTTTCCGACGTCACACCCGATGGCACCGAGACCGATCTATGGTTCGACAATGGTGAAAGCACTTGACACCAACAAAACGAATAAAAAATCAAACCCGCAAGAAACACTGGCCGTTGAACTTTATTAATCGATAATATTGTTTTTGCTGCCAGGTGTCTCCGTTTTTTTCTTTTTAATTATCGTACGTTAATTGGAAGCTTGAGAGATATATTTATAGAAGTTAATACATTTTTATCTAATTTGTACTGAAATTGACCAGAATGTCATAACCTGAGAGAGGTTTAAAGCTGGATATATTTCTTAAAGTGGATTTCCCAGACCGTCGTTTTGCTGCCAATATCATCGTATTACTCGATTCGCCTTTTATTAAATCTCCGTTCTAAAATTCGTTTACTTGCAATCGTTCTGAAATCTTCTAACATATAAAGTGGAGTTAACAACTTTCATGAATAATATATTATTTAAATTTACATACGTTTGAAAATCTCATTTTATACCCGTATCGTAATTAACTTTTGTGGATTCAACAGCGCTTCAAACTAATGCGTAATGCGGTTTGTAGAAATGGCTCCGAATCCCGGGAAATTCTGGACAGAAATTGGATTACAATCATTCCTTTGCGGTTGAAAATGGACAAAACTATGCTGTAGTAGATACCTTATTTAGTACTGAGGGTGTTCACCAGGGATTGGTACTGAGTCCTTTTCTATTCTGTTTAGTTTTGGACTCACTCACAGAGGGGGCGCAGAATGCGGCAAATTGGACCTTTATTTACGCTGATGATGTTGCTATTTGCACTGAAAGTCGTTCCGAATTACAGAGGGCCCTTTTGCTGTGGAAACACCAGTTACAGACCGGTGGCCTAGTGTTGAGTGTAGAAAAGACCCAGTTTATGGCCTTTAACAAGCTAGAACCAGATGATACCAGTCCGATTCCCATCGATGGACAATTGGTCACTTTGTGCGATCAGTACAAATATCTGGGTAGCATGATGCATAATTCTGGGAGCGGGGAATGTAACATTTAGCACCGAATAGCCGCAGCGTGGCTAAAATGGCGAGAGTAACCGGGGTTACCTGCGACAGAAGGATGCACGTGAAGCTCAAAGGCCTAGTCTATAAGACTATTATAAGACCAGTTCTCATGTATGGCAGCGAAACATGGGCCGTAACGCAGAAAAACGTACATACCATCCAAATTGCCGAGATGAAGATGCTGAGGTGGATGTGCGGCGTCACCAGGCTCGATAGATTCCGCAACGAGTACGTGAGAGGTAGCTTGGGTGTGCGCGACATCGCCGATGAAATGCAAGAGAGTAGGCTGCGTTGGTATGGACATGTCAAGAGGAGGCCGCATGACTATATAGGAAACTTAGCACTGCAATTATCCATCCCCGGTCAAAGATCCAGAGGCAGGCCGAAGACAAGGTGGAAAGATGTAGTGCTGAGGGATATGAGAGAATGTCAAGTTTCCGAAGACGACATCTTTGATAGAACGAAGTGGAAAAGAAAAACGAGGAAAGCTGACCCCATCACCATATGGGATATATAGCTTGGAAGAGGGAGAGAATAGTCAAATATTTCGTAGATATTATGGTCTTGTAATTAAATTCGAGATAGCATAAAAATGATAGATGGTTTGACCTGTAGTAGAATCTGAGAACCCAAAGCCTAATTAATCATGTAAAGGTCAAATTAGCACTAAGGCCGGGTTGTTTCATTCGTAGTCAAGTAAAGTTAAGGCTCTTTTAACACTGGCGAAATGTAAGCGAATTCACAGCAAGTCGAAAGCGCTGCGCAACCCTCCAATATAATAATACCATTCTCTTTCTGCTCCATAAAAAAAATATGAACATGGATTACAAGGTATCACCTATCTGTAGAACAAAAATAGCATTTTTAACTATTTCGTTTCACAGACAAAAAATATCACATAAATGGATAAACGTGATCCGGTTCACATTTTACAAATCTTTGACTTCGCCGATGAAATAGGGCTGTCACTATTTTCCTTCGTATAAAAACGACCTCTTGTTCTTCCAACAAGCGCGCTAGTTTTTGTTCATCTTTATCTTACGAAATAGGTATTTCGCCTTTCCATGCCAAACATTGTACTTTTGTTCCTTATTTCAATGCACAAAGGTTACTCATTAACGTATATCGAAATTTCACACGTGTTCTCGAGAATTCCAAGGTCTCGTATTAATAAAATGTTTTGTCCTTACAATATTTGTAAGGTATAAGCAGAAGCACCGTGTGAATTCCGTCCCATGATGTGATAGAGGGCGAGGCTATCGCCATATCGGGCACAAATACCAGACGGCTGATATTCACTTTGCCTGAACCGGGATTCGAATTCCAGACCTCAAAACAGAAGCCGTGCCGCGCACGCAATACAACTACGCTACCAAGGCATACTGCCTTTAGTATGGATATATAATTAGTATGGATTAGTTTATTATACCCAGGTGCCTTGACCAATGTGCGACTGACGGGTTCACGGCTTCGAAACTGCAGGGGTCCTGCAAGGCCACTGGCAGGTGATATCATAATGGAATTTATACTACGTTTTTTACCTTACAAATACACAAAAAACGCGGTCGGTATGTGTTATATAAAAATTCTGTTAAAAAGTATGAAGAACTATTTAAGTTGTCATTTTTTTCTTTAGAGTCATAGTAGTATTTGTGATACTGCTCACCATGTTACTTAAAATATTCAAACCCCGCAGCGTGGTTAAACAAGCTGTTAGTGATATAAAATGAAAATCACCTGCGTGTAACAATTTAAAACACTCAACATTGATCAGAACCTTTTCTCAGAGCCTCGCGTTCTTTATCTTCTACTATAATAATACCAGCCCTGTATTATATACTGCCCACTGCTGAGCACGGGCCTCCTCTACAACTGAGAGGGTTTTAGGGCTTAGTCCACCACGCTGGCCTAGTGCGGGTTGGCAGACTTCACATACCTTCGAATTTCCAATAGAGAACTTCCCAGATATACAGGTTTCCTCACGATGTTTTCCTTCACCGTTAAAGCGAGGGATAATTCACAAAGAATACACACATAACTTTTTTAGAAAAGTCAGAGGTGTCTTTGGGTTTTGAACCTGCGGACATTCGTCTCGGCACTCCGTTCCACTCCCAACTAGGCTATCGCCGCTTACTACTATACTAATAAGTAATACTGTAAAAAGGAAAGATTTGTACTTTTGTATGTTTGTAACGAATAAACTCAAAAACTACTACACTTTAAAAAATCTTTCTACCAATATAAAGCTACATTATCAGCGAGTAGCATAGGCGACTTTTATTCCGGAAATATAAAGCGGGACTTTAATCCCGGACTGCCTCGGTCGCGTAGATGTATTACGGTACGACTGCAATGCTGAGGTCTCGGGTTCGATCCCCAGGTCGGGCAAAGTGATATTGGAATTTTCTATTCAGTATCAGCCTGGACTCTGGAATGTGTGCCCGATATGGCGATAGGCTCGCCCCCTATCACGTCATGGGACGGAATACCCACGTCGAAGGGTGCAAGTGCACCTCTGCCTATCGCTTCAGGGATAAAAGGCGTGACACGAGTGTGTGATATGTCGGTCCTAGGTATAGGTACTTATGAAAACAACTGTTTAGTCATTAGTGAACTTAGCAGTTACATAATTATAAAGAACAAGTTTTATCATTACGTAACATCTTCACAGTATTTTTTCCAAGGTTACTCAGCCGCAGCCAAATTGTAACTTATTATTTTAAATGCTCGTTATTTCCAAGTCACCGAACATTCAGCCATTAAATACCTGTGGTATCACTAATTAGGAAAATAATTAATTAAGGTAGGTATTTGCATTAATCGACTGAATTTATTAATTGTCAAAAAATGTTTTGTATCTATTTCCCTAGTCATGTGCTACGTGGAACCAGAAATACCCGTATCGGGCGTCAAATCGATAATGCCGGGAATCCCGTGCTCGCGGCCACACGACAGCCCTACCAGCGATCGTGACAGTAAAAATAAGTTGCCACTACTTTATTACTGCACCATTCTATACCATGGGAAAGTCGCACGGACAAAAGAAAGAGGGGATTGTCGAGAACCGTGCTCCTATAATTACAGTTAAAACCGCCATCCACGGCAGCCATAAACATTTTTCAACACGCTTTATGGTTCAATTACTTTTTTTATTTTCAAAATAAGAACAAGCAAACAAAATACTAATACACATTTTAAATCGCGCTCGTTCTCTTTCACTGTGCATGATTGATAACAAAAGAGAATCGCGAAAATTAAACCGTACAAAGCGAACGAAAGTGAAAACAAACTTGGTTTAGCGAGGCCGTAATCACGCGAAAAAAAACCACTGCCGAGCTGAGTGGATGAAATCTGAAGGCGTAAAGTAAACAGCTTAGATAGCACATTAATAGGCAACACAACATTTTTTATCAAGTTTATAGTGCAAACATTAATCTTAACTGTCGCCACTATCGCGGCACATGATAACGTGACCTGATTAACGCAACAAATTACGTTCAAAAGCGTGTAACGTGCAAAACAACGTTCCGATGTTTGCGTTCGGTGTTTTTGTAAAAAATAAACAAACCTGCTATCCTCAAGACCGCACGGTCGGCCGGGTCCAACTGCAGAATGGACAATGGCTTGTCCTTCGCCCATTCTTTCAAGCTGAAATCGTTCTCGAATTCCATTTTTCTGTCATCCAAAACACAAAGTCTCGCGCGAACTCTCGCACATAATTGAATTGATCACAGCACTACACTAACGCCGAATATTGCACAACAAAAACATATTCCAGATGATATTACACACGGTTAAAAAGTAAACAATACGTTACGTTCATTGTAAAATGAAAATCAATAAATGCTAACGCAAAGGATACGGCAGCGGGCGCGTATCTACCGTACAAACTTACGCGACCGTTTAACACTTAAACAATAATAACTTAACAGTTAGCAAAACAACATAAACGAGGAACTCCAATTTTAAAGGACGGAGCGACGGTAAAGTTTGTTCAATCTGTTTTAGAGGTTATCAAATTCGCCGAGCATCATACACCGAGCCGGCGGGCAGACATGATGCGACTGCCTAGTTCGTGTGTTAGCCGCATTACGTCGCTATTATCGCTCAGCTGTTTTGGCGCATGCTCACTTCTCTTATTAAACGACATAATGTAAAAGTCGATATCTGTGACGTCATTAAATCAACTTAATGCCTTCCATATTTGGGAGCATTATTTTCACTTTGTGTTAGTAAGAGTATAGTAGTACTATCTAGTGGAACTAAGTGTAAATAATTTTAATAATTATTTACCGATAGAGGGCGTTAAAATCAATAATTATTCTGGAATGTTGCCATATTAAATTAATATTTAATAGGGTATGAATTTATGATTGTTTAGTAAAATTGAGGACAATTTTTTTTCTGAAAATATTAAGATAAAAAGTCTGAAATGTTATGTAATGAATAATGATGACCAAAGTCGAACAACGACGACCTCAATGAACGTATGTAATACATAGACGTATTAACGTCCTTTTATACGCCTGTGAATCCGAAATGTAAGTGATACCGGACACTACTATAAAATACTAATATTAGAAGATTCATACGCGGGGCACATTCAAACAGTAGGTGTGTGATGTATCTAACGTTAAAGTATTTACTTAACTAATACACATGTTATCGAATATTATATTTAATAAACTGTATTATTATTCCAAATAAAGATTTATTTATTTGTTAACAAAATGTCGCTTAAAACAAATATACTTTCACCCCTCGTTATTATCATAATCAATAATTGGCTTTAGCAACCCATGAAAAGCATTTCGTAATTGTAAATGTTTTAATTATCAATAACAAACATAATAAAAATATAAAACCTACGTATTTAGCAGAAAATCTTATCAAAACCAGGGTATCCCTTGTTGCCATGGCAATATATTTGTCAAACTGCCGTTGTATTTACTTTCTGAAAACCTTAAAAAAATACTAATAAATAAATAAAACGTCTTTTATTGTGAGAATAATAATTAATGGATATATAATTTATTTGAAAATTCTACTCCTTTTTTGTGTTACAAATGCTTCTAATACGGGATTTTGAGAAGAAAAATATGGCTAATGTTTTATCAATAAATTCAAATTTAATATGTTTATTTCGTGTTGTAAATTTATTGAACTGCCCCAGTGACCTAATTTAGGACTCATACCTTTGTCTTATGCGTTTTGAGTTTAATACCAATCCTGATTGCATATATTTGAGTATTTTTTTCTGCAAATATACGTGGTATTTTTAATGTATTGTGGTAAGAGGTTGTAAGACGTTGAAAATGGATAGAAGTATAGTATTTAGATCAGGCAGTTGACAATGGATGAGTCGTCATTGAAGGTCAGTGTGATCACAGACTTTTTTTAATATGAATTTAAACCAAATAATTTGGATTGTAGATCTCTTGTATAACATCTGTGGCTGTTTTATCTTAGTTAAATTAATCAAATTACTTGAGCAAACCAGCCTTAAGTAATGTAGGGCTTTAAGTGGCAAATTTTGCGAGGCCATTTTGTTGAAAGAGGGTGATGTTTTTCTGTATGCCTCTTGCAAGCACGTAGCTCTGGGAAGTTATCCTGTGCGCCATAGATATTAAGTTTCAAAATGCTTAGAAAGTACACTAACCTGACAGGCTCTTGCATAATATCATACCATAATAAATTGTTTAAAAAATATCTTACATTTTAAGGTATATGGTAGAGTATCAAAGAAATGCATGGCAAAATTCAGTCCACCCAAGCTGACATTATCGGGAAACTTTACGAAGGAGAGCAAGTTGTTTGACATCTCTTCACCGTTGAAGGAACGACGAGAGAGCATGCGCCAGGACATACTGGAAGCAGTGATGAAGAAAACTGGAGAGATGATGAGTCAGCGTGAGGAGGATTTGTACGAGGATCCAAAGGATGTTATAGGTTTGTGGAATGCAGGCTTTTGTCTTTACTATTCTACCATTTGTATAAAGGAGAATTGGCCTGAACCTTGTAGTTCATGATAATGTAAATATGGAAATGGAATGAATGCTGTAAATTACCCACTGGATCCAAGAGTCTTGCCAAAGACTGAAGAAGAAGAAGCGTTAAATTGGAGCCCGACATCTTGTGGATATGGAGTATGATGCACAAAAAACTTGACTCATAAAAACTTCAGAACTATTTGCAGCTAGATTTTGCCAGACTATTCCTCAAAGTAATGTTTATTAATAAATATTAGCAATAGGCTACTTTGACATGATATTTTCATTTCACTGGCTGTAGGTCTGTCATGCGAAGGGCCGTCTGAGTAGGTACCACCGCAGTGTCTATTTCTACCGCCAAGCAGCAGTGTGCAAGCGTAATTACTGGGCATTATGAGACTTAACATCTAATGTCCCAGGGTGACGAGCGCAGTGGAGTGCCACACAGTACATTATAATTAAAAGTACTGTATGGTGTTGCTACTGTTTATAGGCTGTCGTATCGCTAATCATCTGGCGAGATGTATACTCGTCTCGTCAATCGCAAGCAATAAAAAAAATAAAAAAAAATCATAAAGTTTCTTATTTCCAGTGATAGAAAAACCAGCAAAACCTCCTAGAAAGAGAAATGTTCAAGGTATAGCTTTGAGCTCCCCGAAACAGAGTAAAGAAGGAAAGTCACTCCTTAAAGAACAGAAGAAGAAGTTAACTAAGAAGTATGAGAGTTTGATAACAGCGCTGATGGAAAGATGTGAGGAGAATGTATTACTGGTAAGACCTAAGGATTTTTTGATAATTAATCCTTCAATGCCCGCGTTTGGCACCGGTGTCCATTTAGATAAGGAAATTAGCTTATAACTATATACAGGGTCATTTTGACATTGCGTTACTAAATGAAACCACATACTTATCTCCTTGAAAATAACACTTTCCAATAAGTTATTTTAACCATACATGTAAAATGAAAAAGTGTAAGTTTCAAACAAAATAAATATCAATAAAAAGTAACTTTAAATTAACACGCCCTAACGCCACTACTAATACTCTATGGGGATTCATCGCTGCAGCAACATGAAACTTTCAGTCAGAAATTCACTCACGCACACGCCATAATCGCACTAAACTACAAAATGATGAAAAACTCAGGAAAGTAAAATTGAGTTTTTTGGTGAAAATATTCGTTTCTCATGGATGATTTTTGGCATAATGCTAGCAGAGGCAAAGACGAGTATGTGGTTTAATTTATTAACGCAATGTCAAAATGACCCCTGTATAAGCGGGCGTTGACGGGTTAAAAAAGACTAAATAAATATTGCATACTAGTTTCATGACGAGGTTTTTTATTTTCCTGTTCAGGCTAATCAGTATAATCACTAAAATATTTTCTTAGCTTGATTAAGTACACCCAATGAGGTATTAAAATGAGTAATGAGGTAGCAAAGTGGCAATCCTGCCTACCCCTATGAGATAGAGGCGTGATATTATGTATTATGTATGTATGTAATGTCGAATTATGGAGCTGGTGGTAGGACATATATTATATCCCCCAGATAGTGACCACCCGTACATAAGGTGTTAAACCAGCCATAGTAGCCCACGCAAGCGAGCCGCGATCCGGGATCAGCCTGTGTAGAGAGGGATGATCATCGCTAGTCAGTTGATACTATCTTGACCACTCTTTGCTTACCATCAGGTGCTTTGGAGTCATATTGCCGTACGCTAATAAAAAAAGTTAATTTATTTTTAAACCCAAGCATACTGAATATCGCGCTTGGCAAACGTAGCGTGGGACGCCCTCTGGCCAGATGGCGGGATGACTTACACAAGAGGGCCGGCAGCGACTGCATGCATAAAGCAGCAGACCGGGCTCTGTGGCGTATCTTGGGAGAGGCCTATGTCCAGCAGTGGACTGCAACGGGTCGATGATGATGATGATACTGAATACTAATTAGAAACATCAAATTAATACCACACCAATTTACAGATTTCAGAAAAGGATGCCCACATAACAAAATTAAGGGAGAAACTCAAAAGCGTACTGGATTACAACAAGCTGTTTGCAGATGAGAATGATCAACTAAGGAACCAATACTCGACTCTAGTTAAATACGTGGAAGAGTGTAAGGCAGTGATCAAAGAAGAAAGAGAGAAGAATAAAGATTTGGAAGAGAGAGTTAAGAAGTTCGAAGTTCCGGACAGGGGTCAGTATTTTTGGATATTGTTTGTTGGTAAAATAGTTTGGAAAATTATCTAGCCAGTGTTTACCTTAGGATGTTCTCGCATCCATCTTATCTTACTAATATTATAAATGCGAAAGTTTGTGCAAATGTTTGTATGTTTGTTAGACCTAAACGCAGAAACAACTAAACGGATTTGGATGTAATTTGGCACACATGGTCATGTCCTGGATTAACACATAGGCTACTTTTTATCCTGGTAATTTGCTCCCATGAGAAATAATGGAATTATTTGAGTCTGTATTTCCCGATAGCTATAACCTGGGTATTTTTAAGTCACGAGTGAATAGGTATCTTCTAGGCAAGCGTGCTCCATCGTAGACCTCATCATCACTTACCATCAGGTGAGATAGTGGTCATACGCAAGCCTATCGGTAGTAAAAAAAAAAAAAAAAAAAATGGAAATTTTTAATCTGATTCTTTAAGTAGATGGCGCTGTCGTACTGTGTTTTAGGGACTTTTGTAGCGAGAAAGGCTTTCACGCGGACGAATCCGCGAGTAACATCTAGTTATTCTGATATTGTGTGAATTTATGTGTAATGAAGATAGCAAAGATCAGGTTATAATATACTGGCTTGTTTGGTGGCTTTTGTTATAAAAAATACCAAGTGACAAGTTACAGGCAATAATTATTGTCAAAAAGTTTCAAGCTTGGCTGCGGCTGTGTTTATTATAATTTTATAGAATCATAGCCTGCCTCGGTGGCGTAGTTGTATTACGGTACGACTGCAATGCTGCGGTCTCGGGTTCGATCCCCGGGTCGGGCAAAGTGATATTGGGTTTTTCTATTCAGTATCAGCCCGGAGTCTGGAATTTGTGCCCGATATGGCGATAGGCTCGCCCCCTATCACATCATGGGACGGAATAAAAATAGCGAAAAGTGGGTGCATTAGTTGCGCCTCTGCCTACCCCTTCGGGGATAAAAGGCGTGAGTATGCGTATGAGTATTATAGAACCATGTCAATTTCATCATAGGATCAACTTTACCCAGAGATGCAAGGGGTGCATGTCACGCGGGCGTAGGACTCAAGGGGACGCAAAAGAAGGGCCCAATTTTGTTTGCACAGCCTTTGTAAAAAAGGAACACAATCATTTAATTTTTATGTTGACGAGTATTACAGTTTGCTTTTTGCACCCAGCGTCCAATAGTTAAGAGCTTAATAATCTGCAAGGTTGAAACTCATTAATATCATCTTATATCTACCAGTAAATAGACTTATTTCCTTTCAGACGGATATCCAGAGCCGTCCACAGCAATACCGTTAGTGGAAGTGTGCATGAGTTGCAGTAGCCGACAGATTATACTCACTCAGGCGAGGGAACAAAACACTAGATTGCAGAAAGACATGCAGGCGCTTAAAGACGTTTTATATAGGTAGGAATTTGATTCAGGGTAAATCCTACTAATATTATAAACGCGAAAGTTTGTAAGAATGTATGTATGTATGTTTGTTACTCTTTCACGCAAAAACTACGAAACGGATTTCGATGAAATTTGGCAAACGGGTAGATCATGTCCTGGATTGACACATAGGCTACTTTGTATCTAGGGAAAATGTAAAGCGGGACTTTTATCCCGGAAAAACTTATTCACGCGGACGGAGCCGCGGGGAAAAGCTAGTAGGATGATATTTATAATCAACATCATCATCAGCTATATGAAATCCACTGCTGCATAGGCAGAAACCGCAAGGTGGAAAAATAAAGGTCGCAGAACACGCTGGATGTAGACCGCCTTTGACAGGTCCGTTAGGAAATCTTTAGGTTATGACATTTATAGCAACCATTAATTTAATTTTGAGTAAAAATATACTTATTGTTCAATGGAATTACTTATTCGAAATAATTATTACTACACAAATGATTTCCTGCTCAGAAAATTAACAACCTATTTGAATAGACCCCTAATCGAGACCTTCAGTTTGGCAGAGAAACTGGACCAATCAGAACAAAAAAAAATGACATACATACATATACACACTCACGCCTTTTATCCTCGAAGGGGTAGGCAGAGGTGCAACTAGTGCACCCACTTTTCGCCGTGCATATTCCGTCCCATGATATGGTAGGGGGCAAGCCTATCGCCATATCGGGCATAAATTCCAGACTCCAGATAGTAGACAGAAAAACCCAATATAACTTTGCCCGAGCCGGGGATCGAACCCGAGACCTCAGCATTGCAGTCGTACCGTAGTACAACTACGCCACCGAGGCAAACAGTAAAAAAAAATATATGCTTACAAATGACATATTTTGATTGGTTTATTCTTCCTATCGATCCATAGTTAGCGATTAGGAACGTTTATTTAAATCGGCTATAAACTGATAATTTAATTAAGGTTTTAAAATGAATAGGCTTTCATTAACGGGCTTTCGCTTCAACGGTGAAGGAAAACATCGTGAGGAAACCTGCATATCTGAGAAGTTCTCTGAATTTCGAAGGTATGTGAAGTCTGCCAACCCGCACTAGGCCAGCGTGGTGGACTAAGGCCTAAACCCTCTCAGTTGTAGAGGAGGCCCGTGCTCAGCAGTGGGCAGCATATAATACAGGACTGGTAGGGTAGGGTAGGCTTTCATTAAAATAAAATTTATCGATTTTTTAGGCTAAACGTCCAACTGTCTCGTTACCAAGAAAAACTTCGAAGTCAAGGTAATTCTTCCAAGGACGATGGAAAACCTGAATTCAAACTTCGTGACAAATACGACGGTCTGGATTCCCTTATCAATGCCAGTTTGGGATATAAACCTGGTAAGGTAACTTTAGACTAAGGTTCTATTTTCCTAAGCTATGGTCAAATACAAAGATATGTATAGGGTGTTGCAAAAAATGTGTTTTCAATAAAAATATAGATAGATTGGTTTATGTCTCTTCACCACCCTAGGTTGGGTGGGAGAAAATACCTTCGGCATCAAGTCCGCCTCTACAATTTTTTGTATGAAGTGCAATAAATAAATAAATAATTGAGGTTATTTTTTTTTCTAGAGACTGGCACTACAGATGATGCCCAGTCACATAAAAGCGGTGAAGAACACTCTACTCCTGGAAGGGTTGTAGATCTATCTGGATTGCTGAGTGCTCAAGCGATAGGTAAGTTTACCTATATCCGATATTCTTCCTTACATATTATACAAAAAAATCCCACGCCGCGTCTGTCTGTCTGAACGTGATAAACTGAAAAACCATCAAACCGATTTCGATGTTGGTATGGAGATAATTTGAGACCCTGGGGAAGACATAGGCTATTTTTTATCCCGAGAAAACATATACTTAAACTCAAATTCAAAATTTTCTTTATTCAAATAGTTTTTCCTAAGCTCTTTTGAATCGTCATGAATCTACCACCGCTTCGGAACGTGTTATCGCTGTGAAGAAGACGCGGCGCGAGATACTCCCTCAGCAACACGATCTGTCAAGATGATATATGTTTTTTCCAACAATTTCATAGTACCTCATTTTTTTTAACATGTAACGGTACTGTAGCGGGACTTTTATCTCGTAAAAACTTTCACGCGAGCGCAGCCGCGAGCATAAGCTACTTGGTTATATTAAAGACGTCACAGTTTTGTGCTAAGACCTAGTATCTTAGCACAAGTGAAAGGAGTTGAGTAATATTCGTATCCGTACGATAAGTGACCATCTTACAATGTACAGTCAGCCACATAAGTAGCTGAACAAACTCAAAACTTCGTATGGCCTCTACACTTTTGTGTTCTTACCAATTTACGTTTCTTTTTTACAAAAATAAAATAAATGTTTTGCTTCACACAAAGAAAAAACAATTTACATTAAACTTAACGCGTGGAGGTGATTTGAAATTTTGAATATGTTCAGCTAATTATGTGGCTGACTGTACATTAGGTATAAAACCCGCTATAGTGGCCCACGTATGTGTCGCATTCCAGTCTCAGCCTGTGTATATCTAGTTCAAACAGGCCGGCATAATTGTTGCGACTGGCAAGGTATGGTCATCTCTCGTCCGTCGACACTCTACCTGGACGCCACTCCGCTTACTATTTGGTTCACTGAAGTCAATTTGCCGTGCCGGCACTAGGGGCGTAAGGGGGGGGGGTCAGCCCTGGGTACCAAGCACCAGGGGTGACAGCTTCAACTCACTTGTATGGCCAAAGAAAATTCAAAGAGAACTGTATGGAAAAAGCAATCAAAACATTCAATTTAGTATAAATTATTATATCATTGTTATCATACTAGCTTTTGCCCGCGGTTCCGCCCGCGTGAATAAATTTCCAGGTTAAAAGTCCCGCTTTATATTTTCTCTACACGTGTGCCAAATTTCATCGAAATGCGTTCAGTAATTTTCGATATGTGCAGTAACACACAAACAGAAAAACAGACAGAAAAGAATTAAAAAAAATCACTGATTTGTGTTTCGTAACTCTTCTTTAGTCACCCCCTTTTTTTATCACATTTTTTTAAATTTGATAAAAAAGAAAACACGCCGGTTCTACTGCTTTATTATATGTATAGATAGATTTCGTTTGGTTGGCTAGACGGAAAACTGTCACGGTTGCTAATCTATGCTACGCCGCTTTTGCGTGCCGGTATAAAAAAAAATATATTTTTGTAGCACCCCTATTCGATGCTTACCAAGAAAACCTTCAAGAAAAAGACAGTCTCATACACGACTATGAAAAACAATTCGAAAACATGAACAAAAAGTCCAAGCAAATAGTGTCTGAGAACAAAACGCTAGCTGACAAAGTGAGTCATTTGGAGCAGGAGTTGGCGCAAGCGAGACAGAGCTATAAGAAGTTGCTTGTAGAGAGAGAGACGGCAGATATCGAAAAGGCAACGTTGGTCGAACGAGCGGAGAAAGCAGAGATGAAGTTGAAGGAGGTTTATGAGCTGTATGAAGATAAAAGTAAGTGTAAGCAATTTGATAATATCTTAAAAAGCACCCCACGCTTTGTTTTATGATAAAATATTTTTTTTTCTTATTTATACTATTCTTTTTATTATTAATTCAAATTTATTTTCTATTTTTTGTTGGATTTTCTATACGCGTGTTTTTTTTTTAACTATTATTTTTATAGCGGGAAAATATCAAGCGGGTCTTTTATCCCGGAAAAACTTTTTCACGCGGTCGATGTTGCGAGCATAAGCTAGTTCGAAATAAGTACTGAAAAATGGTTCGCTTCCAGTGGCGGCCATGATGCGGGACTACGAGACAGTGCACCGCGAGTACTTCAGTGTAAAGAGTGCTTTAGAGACGGCGGAGAGCAAGCTCGGCGCCGCCGACGTGCTGCGCGCGCGCACCGTGCCCGCCGACCTGCACGAGCGCCGCCTCGACCACTGCAAGCGGTAACTGTACTTATACACTCAGCGACTAAACTACCTGAATGAGTTAGTTCATGTTGCGGGCAGCGGGCAGCGGGCAGCGGGCAGCGGGACTACGAGTAACGAGACAGTGCACCGCGAGTACTTCAGTGTAAAGAGTGCTTTAGAGACGGCGGAGAGCAAGCTCGGCGCCGCCGACGTGCTGCGCGCGCGCACCGTGCCCGCCGACCTGCACGAGCGCCGCCTCGACCACTGCAAGCGGTAACTGTACTTATACACTCAGCGACTAAACTACCTGAATGAGTTAGTTCATGTTGCGGGCAGCGGGCAGCGGGCAGCGGGACTACGAGTAACGAGACAGTGCACCGCGAGTACTTCAGTGTAAAGAGTGCTTTAGAGACGGCGGAGAGCAAGCTCGGCGCCGCCGACGTGCTGCGCGCGCGCACCGTGCCCGCCGACCTGCACGAGCGCCGCCTCGACCACTGCAAGCGGTAACTGTACTTATACACTCAGCGACTAAACTACCTGAATGAGTTAGTTCATGTTGCGGGCAGCGGGACTACGAGTAACGAGACAGTGCACCGCGAGTACTTCAGTGTAAAGAGTGCTTTAGAGACGGCGGAGAGCAAGCTCGGCGCCGCCGACGTGCTGCGCGCGCGCACCGTGCCCGCCGACCTGCACGAGCGCCGCCTCGACCACTGCAAGCGGTAACTGTACTTATACACTCAGCGACTAAACTACCTGAATGAGTTAGTTCATGTTGCGGGCAGCGGGCAGCGGGCAGCGGGCAGCGGGACTACGAGTAATAAACTCTATTTGTCACATAAATGTATGAACATCTAATATCGGAATTATTTTTTCTTTTATGAATAAATTACACAAAGTATTTCGATTAAATTTAAGTATAGAGGTGATATGACATTTTTAATTTGTTCAGCTACTTTTGTCGCAGACTGTACCTACCATATATTTCTTTTAAATTTCACATTATCGGACAATTCAGCTAACTACTCGTTAATGACAAGGATAAACAAATCGAAATATCTTTCTTATCACTGAGCAAGTGAGCATGTCAAAGAAACTATTCTGATTGATCCATTTTCGTTAAGAATCCGACGGTAGCAGTTAAATTCGTTTGTAGGAGTCTGCCATTAATAAATGACGAAACGACAAAGGCGGTCCCCTAATGGTAAACCACAATTGCCCATAAACAATAGCAAAAACACCCAAACTTGACTGACTGATTTATAATGAAATATGGAAATTCCGAGCCATGGTGTCTTGGTGGAAAGTTTTAATCATTCAACATAAACCATTTTGAACAACCAAACATTCAACCTTCAAAGATTTTACCCCATTTATTTGAATTTTAGAAGTTTACATTGCCTTTTATATATTTTACATTACTCTATATTATCAATCAATTAGTCTGTCGCCGTCCACTGCTGAACGTAGGGCTCCCCAAGTGAGCGCCAACCATCCCGGTCTTGAGCAGCCCGCATCCATATTAACTGTATATTTGTTCTTCTATTGTTCTAGACTATTAGAAGAATTAAAACACCAATACAACATGGAGACAGAAAGAAAATCGGAACAAACAGCGAAACTCCAAGAGCAGTTAAAAATAACCGAAGAGAAGTATACGACGCTTTGCACAGAACACCAAAAAGCTAAAGATGAACTTGAAGCGGCGCTGAAGAACGTCAGGTTAGTTTGTAACGCCATCTATTATGTAAGTTCTGAATTAAAGGCTTTCAAACATTGATGATAGATGGCGCCAGTCTAATGGAACAAGATCTTTTAAGTTCAGTCTTTCAACTACCCTCCTACTTTACTTGGATACAGATTATGTAGTAATTTTATTGATTAAGTTATTGATGTAATTAACGTATGTTTATGTTACTGGACATAATGAGACTTAACATCTTATGTCTCAGGATGACGAGCGCAGTGGAATGCCACACAGTACTTTGTAAGGCAAGGTGCTGGATGGTGTCGCTACTGTTTATCGGTGGTCGTATCGCTTACCATCAGGCGAACGGCATGCTCGTCTCGTCATTCAATGCAATAAACAAAAAAAAAAAAAACTTATTTGCACTGTCGTCAATTGATCTTACCTAATCACTAACATCACTTAATTAAATCATTAGTGTATAGATGCACACTTCATAAGATTCGTCGTAGCTCGTGCGCGGACTGTACTTGAAGGTAAGTCTGTTCTAATTATCCTCCTTGTATACCAGGTTGTACCGTAAAGCGGCTGTGATATTCCGCCAGCGCCTGAAGGCGACGTCGGCGCGATACTCGCGCGTGCGCAGTAGTGGGAGACGCACCCGCGACAACGAGCCGCTCAAACAGGCGCTGCAGGCCTTGGAAAAGATCAAACACGAGATCAAGGTACAGTGTGCTGTGTGTAAAAGCGGCGATAGCCTAGTTGGGAGTGGAACGGACTGTCGAGAGGAATGTCCGCAGGTTCAAAACCCAAAGGCACGCACCTCTGACTTTTCTAAAAAGTTGTGTGTGTATTCTTTGTGAATTATCGCTCGCTTTAACGGTGAAGGAAAACATCGTTTGGAAACCTGCGTATCTGAAAAGTTCTCTATAGGAATTTCGAAGGTATGTGAAGTCAGCCAACCCGCACTAGGCCAGCGTGGTGGACTAAGGCCTAAACCCTCTCAGTTGTGGAGGAGGCCCGTGCTCAGCAGTGGGCAGTATATAATACAGGGCTGGTATGGTGCTTAGACTGTCCCCAGAAAAATTGTATTTGAATTTTCAAGTGTCAAGACGAGAGAGAGTTTAAAAAACTTTTAAACACCAATATAAAAAACATACTTTTAAAAATGGTAAATGATTACTGCAGGTTGTAAAAGCTCGCGCGTACTCCTCGCTAGAAGAGCTAGAACGTCGTATAGTGGAACAGGAGCGTAGAGCTGCGCACGCGCATGTCGAGTACAAGCGCGAGCTGGAGCGAGCTGCTCTGGCGCTGGAACACAAGGAGGACATCATCCGCAGTCTCATCGACAAGGTCGCAGATGTGGAGGAAGTCAGGTGATCATACTATATTATAAACTTCGATCATAGCAATACTTTTTCGAAATAAAAGACTTAATTCTTAATATTCTCGAAGCATTTTGGATTAGTAGGATAACAGAATGTACGAACGCAATACTTACGCATAATATAATTAATAAATAAAACACAACCGTAGAAAAAAATATATCCAAATAGAGGCTCGACTCGTGACCACACTCGTGAATCGTGATTGGCCGATTTGACGACCAACGCGCCAATGTGCAGCGCGATTGGTCCCTCAGGCAATGCTCGTTGTCTATTGGCTTACATAAGCCATGCGGCTACTATACACATTCTTCCAATTTGTACAGTCAGCCACATAAGAAGCTGAACAAATCCAAAATTTCAAATCGCCTATCCGCGTTATGTTTAATAGGGTAGTTGACTACTTTTTTATATACAATTATGAAAAAGGTATGCTATCCAAAATCCAATGGAAAAATATTTTCAAAATTGGCGCAATAGTAAATAAGTTATAAGGCTTTGAAATTTAGTGGAAGGAGTAGCTGTCAAATAAGAGGAATATCGAGTTATGACGTCACCAAGCGCCGTTGGCCATAACGCTGCCTGCGTGCGAAAGAGATAGCGCGATATCCCCGCCACGCCCCCACTTTTGCTCACAAAAATATTTCAAAATTGAATAACTGCTTTATTTTTCAATCGATTTTGATGCTGATTTTAAAGAAGAATTTCTTTTACGTATTATTTTCTGTTACATCTAAAATAATGTACAAAATCAAATATAGGAAATTACCCTATTTCATTGCTGATTTCACGGAAGGGCTTCTTTTTCGTATTATTTGCTATAATGTATGGTCTACGGGCTACTACGGGACCAGTTACACTCCTTGCTTGTGATAGTATTTTTTTTATTGCCTTGAATGACGATACGTGCATGCCGTTCGTCTGATAGTAAGCAATACGACGGCCCATAAACAGTAGAAACACCATACAGCACCTTGAGTTACAAAGTACTGTGTGGCATTCCACTGCACTCGTCATCCTGAGACATAAGATGTTAAGTCTCATTATGTCCAGTATAACTAATACTGGCTACAATGTCCTTCAAACCGAAACACAACAGTGCATGCATACTGCTGCTTGGCGGTAGAAATCACCCAGACGGACTCTCACATATGTGGGACCTACCACCAGCATGATAGTGATATATTTCCAAAAGTCCTTTATAGTTATATAAAGAGTTGATGATACAACTAATGAGCCCGCACGACCTAACGCAGTCGTATTGATTTGCGTACTAGCTTTAATATGTAATGTTGGCGTAAAGTGCTTATTATACTTAGGTACGAGTCAGCTCCTACATATGGAATGCAATGCAGAGCAATCAGCCCTGTATTATATACTGCCCACTGCTGAGCACGGGCCTCCTCTACTACTGAGAGGGGTTAGGCCTTAGTCCACCACGCTGGCCTAGTGCGGGTTGGCGGACTTCACATACCTTCGAAATTCAGAGAACTTCTGAGGTATGCAGGTTTCCTCACGATGTTTTCCTTCACCGTTAAAGCGAACGATAATTGATAACAATACACACGTAACTTCGAAAATTCAGAGGTGTGTGCCTTGGGTTTTGAACCTCCGGACATTGTCTCGGCAGACCGTTCCACATATGGAATAATTGTTAAAAATTATGGGGTTCCGTAAATCTCTCTTACTGTTAACAGATTGAGTCAAACGAACGCGCACAGGCTGCAAGGTATAGTGTCGGATTCATCGCCAGAGGGAGTGTCTCCAAACCTCGAGCGCAAAGAGTCGAAGACCAGCGTGAAGCTGGTGCCAGGGCCTGGCGGGTACTTCCAGGAGAAGAGGAAAGGGAAATAGAATGTACAGTGGGGTCCAGACAGTTATCATAGTGGAAGACCATTGGAATAGTTGGTTTAGTTCTTGTAGAATATTTTAAGCTATATGATATATAGGTGTTATTTATATAGAATGTATTTAAATAAATTTATAGTATCGTCGGTTTACTGCAAGAACTCATTAACTGACAAAAACAAAACTATGAATTAAGCCACTTTTAATTTTAGTTATATTGTTTTTCCTATATCATCTTATATATACTTAATTTAAAGAAAAGTAAAATACCATTATATTGCTTAATATGTTTATTATTAAAATCAAGTGAGTATTTTAAATATTAACAAACAATATTTAAAAAAAAATTACATATATAAAGTTAGTGACTTCTTGCCATTTGGCTTTGTTCGAGGTTTGAATTAAGTATTTCTTAAAATTCAGATCTATTTTTAAAAAATACGTACTTATTAATAAAAGTAATGTATGAATCAGTTTCGAAAGTTAACAAAACAATCTTTTTCATTAAAAAACACATTAAATAAATCCTTAGAACTAAAACAATCTTTATATTCATTTAAAAATCAAACCTTTGTTTAGTAACTCAGTCAAAAATAAACAAATAAGACGGTAAGTTTAGCTAGAGATTGTAAATAAAAAAATACCTCGTCCTCATGAGTTACAATCTTCGGATTCTAGCAAGAGAAACACACAAATTTAAAGCATTGAATATAAAACGTATGCTTAGTGATGTAAATTACAAAAATTGCAGCACAAATACGTTCAACTACGTGCCTGGTAGTCGGCAATACGTTCGGACCTACAAAAAATACAGCTGGCTAAAGACGTGTGTTACACCTCTGCCTAATCCTTCAAACACAAATAAACGTGTTATATCATTAAAATGTGGCGTAACGTGGATTTTTACCGCCAGGGGCGAACCCAAAATTTGTCGCTCCGAAGCACCATAAAAAATCTCATTTTAAACGAATAATAGTCACACATGCACCCAAAGTTGAGTTTTGTAAAAAAAAATATTTTTTTGCCGTCTTAACCACGCTACGCCACAGCCTGTTGCATCCAAAGCCATTTTTTAAACTGGGTAAATAACCTACTTACTTATTAAATAAGTACTTACCTCTTACGTTAAGTCATGTTTCATAATCATAATTGATATTCTTACTACTTATCTTACTAATATAATAAATGCGAAAGTTATTAAGTTCGTTAGAAGTAAACGCAGAAAAACTAAACGGATTTCGTCGAAGTTTGGGACACTGGTAGATCATGTCCTGTATTAATACATGGGCTACTTTTTATCCCGGTAATTTGCGCCCATGGGAAATAATAGATATTTAAAACGTGATTCTTTAAGAAGATGGCGCTGGCGTCGTACTCTGTTTTAAGGGCTTTTGTAGCGGGAAAGGCTTTTCACGCGGGCGAAGACGCGAGCAACAGCTATTTATTCATATTTTCTTTATTCTTGAGTTGTTTCAACATCTTAATACCTCGTCCGGGCCTGCCGGCCGGCCGGCTGACTGCCTCGATGGCGTAGTGGTATTGCGTATGCGTTACGAGTACGATTAGCGTGCTGTGATCCCGGGTTCGTATACTGGGTCAAGACAAAAAACATTGTGACTGAATTTTTCCATCTTAAAAATCACTCAGTCGCAGCTCGGAGTCAGGAAGTTAGCGGTGTGATAACCCCGTGCCTCGGAAAGCACGTAAAGCTGTTGGTCCTGCGCCTGATCAGTCTTCATTCATGTCGGATTCCCGTCTCACCGGACTATGAGAGTGAAGGAATCGCGAGTGCACTTGTGTATTACGCACACACTTGTGCACTATAATATCTCCTGCGTATCTGGCTGATCTCCGTTGCGATTGGCCGCCGTGGCCGAAATTGGCTAGGAGGATTTTATTTTACCTCGTTCCGGCTTAAAACAATTATTTCGTTGCATTTTACCAGAAATCATTAGCTGCATCAAAAACCAAAGTAGGCATCGTTTCTCACCGCGAAGTGACTGAGCAAGTCGGCAGGTTGACGCGGCCCGCTCCGCATGCCGCGCCGCTGCACTTACCACACCCCGCGATTGACTACCAATATTTATCTATTATTTGTCTAAAGTTATCAAAATTCACTAAATAATAATGGAGGGACAATGAATTCCATCATAAGTTAGTAACTGCTTTTACTTCCATTAAAATCGTTTAATAATATGGCTTATTACATATTTTTGTTTTTAAAAAGTAATTAAGCGCAGTTAATGAATTTTAACCAAGCTACGTCCTGAAGTGATGTTCGTAAATCATATTTTAAAAAAATACTAAATCACATTAACAAAGTTTTGTAAAGAAGAAAATATACATTATTTAAATGCTTTGACATTTTAAAAACATTACAATGTGACTTAACGATTTTAATGAAACCAAGAGTCCCAAAATTGTAATTATCAACTTTAAGATGAAGTAATAACTTCCAAATTTGGACAGCTAAAAATAAGTGAGTTTTTGCATTTTATACAGCTCGTCAAGACGATGTTCAAGACATTATAAACTGTACTTGATGACTTTTTGCCATTAGTGAGTTCTTGCAGTAAACCGACGGTATTAACAAATTATTTCCAAAGAGTTAAAATAAGGCATAATATTGTTTAATGTCTAGTCATATTCTAGTTCTTACAAAATGTATACTTAGCGAATGATAATAATCCTACTAATATTATAAACGCGAAAGTTTGTAAGTATGGATGTATGGATGTTTGTTACTCTTTCACGCAAAAACTACTGAACGGATTTCGATGAAATTTGATACACGGGTAGATCATGTCCTGGATTAACACATAGGCAACTTTTTATCCCGGGAAAATATAAAGCGGGACTTTTATCCCGGGAAAACTCATTCACGCGGGCGGGCCGCTGGCAAAAGCTCGTATTATTATAGTTTAAATACCTATATGACAATAAGGGCGATTTTACCACATAATAAAGTAAACGATAGCCTATTCGGAACTTCGCCGCCATATAAATTGCAACTTTAAGGCAGTTTCACAGGTGTCAAGTACATTTTATTTGACAGTTATCTTAAGATAGTACTCTTTTTATTGACATGTATTAGGGAGCATAGATTAGAGTGTGACTTTTGTATTTGGTTGACTTATACAGTTATGTGACGAGTAGCATTTATCAGCAAGCGGTGAAATCGACCCTTAGCTTCATAGGTCTCGAATAGAAATCTTTGGTAGATAAAGTCACTGGTAATGTGTCATATTTATTTGTTAGACAGTGTTATATGTCAGATAGTTATTTGGAACTTTATCAGGAACCGGTGAAACTGGCCCTTTATCACGCAAAATAAATTCTAAATATGTCACACAAACATTAGTGATCTATTTTCGCGATCGATCCATAGATAGAGATAGGGATCGTTTATTGAACTCTGCCGTTAATTACGAGTTTGTACTAAAGATCATAAACTTTATCACATTGTTTTTGAAGTGTATTATATAATGACACAATTTAAATAACTATGTAAATATCAAACCATTTTCAAATAGTTTTTTTAGACAAGTTAATTCTTCCCTTAGCTCTATGGTTAATTCGCAATATCTTGAAAATTGTAGAATTTTGTAGAATCTCAAAATTTGCATTTGGAATAAATAACACGAAAATAAAAAAATAAGAATTATTAAATTGTATTTATTTTACGCCCAATGCCTATATAATCATACCAAATTATAAAATCAGCTTTAAATAAAATTCACACCAATTGCTGAATGTTACCTATAAGACAGATTGCAAGATAACATAACAAAAAAAATCTCATAATCAGAGGTCTTTAAAATTAAATAATTTATTGTAAAAGGCTAGTTTTAAGGAGTTCTATCCAAATACATATAAACTGTCTTGGTTAGAATTTTACGCACGTTTAAACCATTAATGAAATAAATAAAGTTAAAAACTAAAGTTATTTTATTTTAATAAAGTATTTTGGAACAACGTATTTTGTATTTAGTATTTTAAATATAAAATGAAAAACCATTTTGTATTTTGTATTTGAAATAAAAAAAAAACGAAAGTATTTACATTTTGTATATATTTTTGCATTTTATAACCTATTTTGCACATCTCTGATTTATTTAACACATTTAGAAGAAAGCCCGGTTCCTAACTTGGCACACTATCCATGTATTCGATTGTTTTGTGTTGAAATGCAAAAAAATACATAGACTTTTTTAGTTCTTTCAATATAAAATTTTACTATATAGTACTTTACAAATTGTAGGTATACAGATAAAATACAGAAAAAAATTACATAAAATGGAAACAAAACCAAAAATATTGTGAACTTAATTTTCGTGTATTATAGTTTAGTTAGCATTTAGTTGTAATAGCATTAAAATTATCGTGGAGCAAATATAAAGGAATGGATGTTGATCTAGGAGCAAACCCCGCGATATTCGTCTCAACTCTCAGTTCATACCACTCCCCACTATGCTACCGGCGTTTTAGCATTACAATATTAGCTTTAGCCCACGGCTTTTCCTCCGAGGGCTAGGCAGTGCACCACTGTATAGTTATCTTCATACGTTCTAACATTTAGTACTATTTCATACCACTTTTTATTTATTGTCACACACACTCTCACGCCTTTTACCCCAGTAGGAGTAGGCAGAGGCGCAACTAGTGCACCTACTTTTCGCCGTGCGTATTCCGTCCCATGATGTGATAGGGGGCGAGCCTATCGCTATATCGGGCACAAATTTCAGACTCCAGGCTGATGCTGAATAGAATAACCTAATATCACTTTGCCCGACCCGGGATCGAACCTGAGACCTCAGCATTGCAGTCGTACCGTAATACAACTACGCCACCAAGTTTTGTCATATGTGGAAAATCAAATCCAGAACCTCACGTTTTGTAGTACAAGAATCTACGTTACCACTGGTGTAATAGATGAGTGGCCCATATCACGAGACAATATATTTTACACAAGAATAGCTGGTAATATCGTTAATTTCTTCATGATAACTGAACAGTGTCAAGGGCAACACTAAATTCGGAGATAAACGGTTATATTCGCCCATATGTAATTACTCAGATTAAATCCGAGGTTGGTGTGTACATTCGTCGCACCTTTACTGTGGGGGAGGCAGAGAATCATCTATAGCGAGTGAAAAAATGATCTTCAAATGAACGAACTTCCTCCCACGGTGTTTCTTCAGCGCTATGACTTATCCTTCTTCAAACGAGGCTTAAAAAAAGTTTTTTACGGTAGGCAGCGGCTTAGCTGTGCCCTTGGCATTGCTGACGTCTATGGGCTACGGTAACCACTTACCATCAGGTGGGCCGTTAGCTCGTCTGCCTTCGAAGGCAATAAAAAAAAAAGGAATCTTAATTATTGTATCTGACATTTCGTTTCGAAAGGATCAAGTCGAAGGCAAATATAATTATCGGTATGATGTAGAATAGGTATTGACAGTGATCTCGAAGCCGCCTGTTAAATGTCGAAGAAGGATATCGCAAGATTTTAGTCGTAGCGCAGACGCTGATACATTGTTAACGAGAAACATGATTCTACTATGAAAATAACAGTTGCCAAAACTGAAGCAACTGTCAATTATAGTAGTGTAGTAAACTCCCACGTCTTTTATCCCCAGAAGGGTAGGCACTAGTGCACCCACTTTTTGCTTGAGTGTTCCGTGCTAAGGTGTGATAGGGGGCGAGCCTATCACCTTATCGGGCACAAATTCCAGACTCCGAGCTGAAACTTAGTAGTAGTATAGTATTTCTAGATAGTAAGTTGCTAGCGGTAGTGTTTCGTCGTTAACAGTAACGATCATAGTAAGGTTAAAAAAAAATAGGTACTACTTAAGCCAAAATTAAATTTTGTGTTGTAGGTTTTTTTATTTTTTATGGCATATCTACGACAATAACAGTTAATTTTAAACTATGTTATTCTTATAAATAAAACGTAAAAAAACTGTGTTAAATGAAATTAAATTTCAAATATGTTTGTGTTACTTTCAACTCCTTTAATTTTACTTTTTCAAGTCATGGAAAACTAGGCGTAGGTAATATTAACATGGGAAGGTCGGTGCGCCCGACATTAAGTCCTCGTTTTTTATGCGGACATGGCAAAGTGACGCCGCTGGATCTAATGGTAAACGAAGAGGGGTGGAAAGAGTGTCAACTGACGAGCGACGATTGTCCGTCGACACAATTATGCCGGCCTGTTTAAACCGGATATACACAGGCTGATCCCGGAACGCACACGTGGACAACTATTGCTGATTTTAACACCTTATGTACCTACGGTGGACGCTATCCGGGAGGATAAGATCCTACCAGCGATTCCCGCCAGTCTGTTCTCTATTAAAAATAGACTACCCCTACATTAACACGGCGTGATTCCATTCAGAGATTTTGCAACCGGGTGATTATCTATACCGTTATCAATGTGTAAGCCTTCACTGTTATCAGTAATTGTCGTGAGCGTGTATTTATAACAGTGGATGCGTCTCATTTGTGTTACGTGTGGTGGTGGTTTTGTTTGTGGGATTGGTACTCGTGGGATTAAGGTAAGTCGAGCAGTGATGTTATTTATTATTTTATTTCATATAATAACAACATATATATTCAAATAAAATTCAATTAAACAATTATCTGATATGCGTGCCACTTACAGACATGCGTAACATTCACATAAAAATGGTATAATAAAACTAACAAATAGCAATACTTTAAGTAAATAACATTAGTGATACAGAAAACTTAAAAATAATAGGAACTTATAAGTATTAAACAAAAGAAAAATAATTTCTAGGACTCCAGGAAGTACTTTAAGAATTTTGATGATCATTAGTGAGTCAGTCAATGACGAAATCGGGGTTTTTTAGATATCAATAAAATCTATAGTATAAAAGCTATGTAATTGAAACTTTACATGTTTAATAAATCCACTAATGACATCATATCCCGAGAATTTTGTTTGTCTGGTATAATCAAAACCCAAGTTACGAGGGTTCAAGAAAACGGCGAAGCACTTCGCGAAAAGGTAGTTAGGTAGTGCCCTTGCGTTTCGCTCAGCTCATCTTGGCGGGACACTACCGTGCCCAGAGATACAACACTTGCCTTTTAATAAAAAAAAATAATAGAAAATAAAATTAATTCAAACATAACTTTCCAAACCAAAAAACAACACGGATTAAGATTACTTAGAAAATCCAATAAAATTTTCTCTGCCAATACCACGCACAAATTACGTCAAAAATGCATTAAGAGGCCGTATACGAAATTTCAACTATTTCAGTCAACTTTTCATCGTGATTATTCAAAAAATAAACTGATCTGATTAATTTCTAATACATCATCGGAAAGACTATTTCAACACTAATAAAATAAAGAGCCACATTTTTCATATCTCTCTTTAATTTCAATCTATCCACCAAGTTCAACGTCTGTTTCAGAAATTTTGTTGTACGGAGGCTCAAACATGTTGCCGTTTTCAATAAAAATTGTGCTTTAAACTAACTAACAAAAGTTACTGTTTATTGGTATAAAAGTCGCCTTAATTATCAAAGAGACAATTTCTGTATTTTCAACGTAAAATCATACAAAATGAATGTGAAATTTTAGATACGGCCTCTTAACCGTTACTACAAAGCGAAAATTGACCAATCAGAATAAAGTTTATCAGCATTCAGCACGCGTGTGTATTTTATTTCTGTATACTGTCACTACAACTTCAGTTAAAACTAGAAATTATTGAAAGCCATACAAAACTTGTGTGGGCCTAAGTACATTTTGATATAATTTGCTGTAGATGGCAGATGACTATTAATAAAAGGTGATGGTGGTGATGTTTATAACGAAGATAATAAGGTTTCCCTACGTTAACACTTTCATTTATTTATTTTATGAGTGTTGAAATAGTTTTTCCAATCAGTTCAGATCAGTTTATTTTTTGAATAATCACGATGAATAGTTGACTGAAATAGTTGAAATTTCGTATACGGCCTCTTAAAGGTGCACAAATGTATAACAAATTACCGACAATCATTAAAACAACCACGCAGGATAGATACATGAAAAACAACGAATGGCTTCCATGTTTTCAAATCCAAGCTAAAAATATTTATTAAAAAATCGGAGCTTTGGCAGCAAGTCTTAAAATGGTGAATTGCTTATTTTTTTTTATATTGTTACCGAATATATTGGTATAGTAGTGAACAGTTTAATCCACACGATTAAATTATAAATGATTCTGTACGATACTAGCATAATTACTACTAAAATTGAATATCTCATGAAGTGAAATGTAATTTCTTTTGAGATTTGAGAATAAAGTTTTTTTAACCACAACTTTGAATTGACTTAGCAACACCACTGATTGTTGATTGGAACGGCGGTTAAAAGAATATTTTTTTCATTGAATTCTGCAATGGAATTTTTATAATGTTACTACTAATGACATGTAAATTAAAATGCTAATATCGACACCAATTGAAATTCTATTATTTAAATAATTTATGAGTATTCAAATATATTATTACTTCATATATTATTATATGTACTTATTTAAATTATATTAACATATTCAATAGCTGTATAATATTGAACTTCATAAACTGAGTAGGTATTACTACAGGTCGGTATTATGAAGAATTGTTATCGAAACATATTTATTAAAAGTTCATAATTAATTATGGCCTTTTTGGTTAGGGGCTGGAGAATCGTGCCCATGAATTGGGGGAATTAGAATTAAGAGTGTTCCGCTATGGAATACCGTGCTAGTTAAGAACTAACTGGGCTTTCGATGGAGTTGTCGTGGGAGTTGAAGAAACCTACCAGAATACTGCAATGCAACCAGCCCTGTATTATACTGCCCACTGCTGAGCACGGGCCTACTCTACTACTGAGACGGGTTAGGTTTAACGCTTTAACGGTGAAGGAAAACATCGTGGAGAAACGTACATACCTGAGAATTCTCTATAAGAATTTCGAGGGTATGAAAGGTCACTAGGCCAGCGTGGTGGACTAACTACCCTCAGTAGATGAGGAGTATTATAATACAGGGCTGATATTATAATTACATTATACGTTGGGTGCTGGACTGCCTCGGTGGCGTAGTTGTATTACGGTACGACTGCAAGGCTGAGGTCTCGGGTTCGATCCCCGGGTCGGGCAAAGTGATATTGGATTTTTCTATTCAGTATCAGCCCGGAGTCTGGAATTTGTGCCCGATATGGCGATAGGCTCGCCCCCTATCACATCATGGGACGGAATACGCTTGGCGAAAAGTGGGTGCACTAGTTGCGCCTCTGCCTACCCCTTCGGGGATAAAAGGCGTGAGCATGCGTAATTATACGTTGGGTCTTTTGCAATAAGGGTAGTACCATAGTCGCGCCGGCCCATTTATGTTTCAGAATATAGACTTGTGTCTGCCACTTTAAAATTAAAGACAAATTATTTAAACAAGTGTTTTTAAAAGATGTATAAAGTATGTTTTTCAATGAATGATGTGGAATGTTTCTAAAAATATAACACGATCTAGCAAAGGTAAAGAGGAGAGCATCTAGTCTTTGGTCCTTGACTCCACTTTAGGCTTTACTTTAGTGTATGTATACTTGCCAGATTTGGACTAAATATTGCTAAATTGGAATAGGTATGGTCTTGTCTCGTAATAACTAACCCTAAAACCAATGGCATATCGTATGTTGCCGTCCGGGGCAGACCCAAAATTTACCGCCCCTGGGCACTATAAAAAAGCTCATTTCAACAAAAAAATCACTCGTGCACAACACCCTTCCCCCTCGTCACCGAAAGTGAAATTTTTTATAAGGCTTTATTTTTAAAGTGTTGCCCGGGGCGGACGCCCCTCCGCCCCAACCGGGCTACGCTACTGCCTAGAACTTATTCTAGTTAATTTGGTCCATCTCTACTTAACGCTTTAATGATTAAAATACCAGAGGCCGTAGCCAGGATGCTTTTCTACAAGCGTTAACGCTCAATAGAAACGAAAAATTGGTGGTGGTAGGTCTCTCATATGTAAGAGTCCGTCTGGGTGGGTACCAGCGCAATGTCTATTTCTACCGCCAAGCAGCAGTGTGCATGCACTGTTGTGTTTCGGTTTGAAGGACATTGTAGCCAGTGTAACTACAGGACATAATGAGACTTAACACCTTATGTCTCAGGATGACGAGCGCAGTGGAATGCCACACAGTACTTTGTAAGTCAAGGCGCTGGATGGTGTTGCTACTGTTTATGGGTGGTCGTATCGCTTACCATCAGTCGAACGGCATGCTCATCTCGTCATTCAATGCAATATAAAAAACAATTGTATCCTCTCGGACAGCGACCGCTATACACAAGGTGTTAAATTCTGCTGTAGTGGCCCAGGTAAGTGTCCCGTTCCGGGATCAGCCTGTGTATAATCACACACAGACACACTCACGCCTTTTATCCCCGTAGGGGTAGGCAGAGTCGCAACTAGTGCACCCACTTTTCGCCGTGCGTATTCCGTCCCATGGTGTGATAGGGGGCGGGTCTATCGCGATATCGGGCACAAATTCCATACTCCGGGCTAATACTGAATTTAAAACCCAATATCGCTTTGCCCGACCCGGAATCGAACCCAAGACCTCAGCATTGCAGTCATACCGTAATACAAGTACGCCACCGAGGCAGTGTATAATCAAGGGAGGGATAAGCATCTTTCGTCAGTCGTCACTCTACCTGGATTCTACTTCACTTACCATCAGAGGCAGTAGGGTCACTTTTCCGAGGCGGAATAAAAAAAAGTCCAAGCGATAAGTCTATAGCTTTTTTTTTTTTTTTTTTTTTAACACGGGGAAATCCGTTTACGGATTTCTGCCGGACTCACCGGTTAAAACCGTCCTACCGACTAAAACCCCGCCATTCTGCTCTCTCTCCCTTATATCAAAGTTCGCGGGGTGCGCATGTGCATGCAACCGCAACCTTCGCAGGAGTCGGCTCTTGGACAGAGCCTCTCACCGTCCAAGGAATGAGGCCTCGGTTTGATCACGGGCGTGCATGGGAGCAGCACGCCAGCCTCTTAGGCATTATTTGCCCGGTAGCGGGTCACCCGCCCGCAACCTACTAACCCGCTTAAGGAGGTCGTAAGTCGTCTCTCCGACGTCTGCTGCGAGAGGGAAGTCCAATGGACCGCTCCCTTTCTCTCTCCGCCGCCTCTTTGGCGGACATGACTTGTTCGCAAAAAGAGGCAACGGATTTCCACACATCTTCATTCCCGACCATGGCTGCCACAACTGTTGCAAGCGACAAGTTGTTGCCCACAGTCGTGAGTGAATTTTGGCGCGGTAAGTTCCATGCGGGACAAACGGCCAAAGTGTGCATTGCCGAGTCTTCGGTGCACTCACAATGATGACACCCTGGTGTCAGCTGTCGACGAATCCGACACAGATACTTCCCGAAGCAGCCGTGCCCCGAAAGTACCTGTGTCATTCTAAAGGTCAGGGTGCCATGCCGCCTCCGAATCCATTCCGCGAATATAGGCAGAATGGCTTCCACTGTCACCATGCCAAAACTGGGACGTTCTAGGCGTTGCTCCCATTCCGCCTCTAGGTATTGTTGGAGCCGGTTTTTTTCATCAACAGCTTCTCGGGGCGCTGGTCGAATGTTCCGTGTTAGCGCCCCCTCGCGCCACTGAAGAGTCTATAGCTAGGAAATTTCATTCCTATACACATGGACGCACATAACGTTAGCCTTAATGGTTATAGAAAAGCATCTTGGTATGATTAAGATAAGATCTCTTTCTTCATCGTTATAGCGAACGTTTATAAGTCTAAAATATCCCAGCAATTTATTTCGTACGTACACGTTCTAAATGGGTAAGGCAGAAAAAGCACGAAAGTAAGATTAAAGCAGTGGAAATGAGAGCGTTAAGCAGCATGTGTGGGGTGACTGCGTGTGATAGAGTGCGGAATACTATGGTGATGGACATGTGTGGAGTGACAGAGGATGTAGTGACAAAAATTGAGAAGGGTATGCTAAGGTGATTTGGGCATTTGGAAAGAATGGACGATAGGAGAATGACAAAGAGGATATATAAGGCGAGTGTGGATGGAAGGGCCGGCAGGGGTCGACCGCACCGAACCTTCGAATGTCAGATATCTGCCATTCTAAGTAAAGGCCAGGTCAAAAGTACCCTGAACCGGCGGTAGTGCATGAAAAGATTGAAGGTAGAGGAAGCGAAAGTGGTGTTCCAGAATCGAGCAAAGTGGCAATCCATAGTCTCTGCCTACCCCTATGGGACAGAGGCGTGATAGTATGTATGTATGTATGTAAGTTCTAAATACTTTACGATCAAAACGTCTTTGGCCGTCACCTTGCATTCATATTATGATGACGCTGAAAACGACATTTATTCAGATGTATTCGTGAAACAAAGTCATTTCATATTATAATATCATTGTGTATTACAGAATGTACAGTCAGTGATGAAAATAACTGAACAAATTCAAAACGGCCTTCTTTTGTGCCATTTTTTGCTTTTATACATACTTTATGATAAAATAATCTATTTCAGTGAAGAAAAAATCATTGTTTTTTCCATAAAGAAAATAAATCAATTAACTTAGCAGGTATTAGGGGTAACGCAGTTAACGAATAACAGGTTGTAATTCGTTAACTGCGGATCACACAAAGATGCTTTTCTGCAACACTTAACGCTAATAGAAAACAAAAAAATGTATGGGAATGCCGCCAAGCAATGTCTGTTGTGTTCCGGTTTGAACGACCTTGTAGCCAATGTAACTACAGGACATAATGAGACTTAACATCTTGTGTCAGGATGACGAGCGCAGTGGAGTGCCACAGTACTTTATAATTAAAAGTTCTGTATGGTGTTGCTACTGCTTATGAGCGGTCGTATCGCTTACAATCAGCAGCGGCATGCTTGTCTTGTCATTCAGTGACAAAAAAAATGAATGACATATCCTTGAGATGGACTTATCCATATCTATTATTTTTCTATTAGCATTAACGATTATAGAAAGGCACATCTGCTACGGCCCCTGTAGCATCCTGTAACTTGTCTATAAGAGCGCCACGGCTGTTCGGTTCCGGACATCAGTACCCCTAACACGAATTTACGCATTAACTTATCGTTAGATTAACAGTTTCTTTTAAGTTAATTTTTAAATGGATATTAGAACAGCGCCCAGTGAGCGTGTTTGGAACTAAAGTACGACAGCGTGAACATTGCGCGCGTGTAAACTTCGAATAGTAAATCGTGTAACCATAGACAAGTATGCGTCAAATGTGGTATCGTCTAACGAATACCAAACACGTTAACTTACTCGTTACGAATACTATACAACAGTGGTTCCCAAAGTTGAATGAGCCGCGACCCATCTAACAAAAACTTCCAAATTCTGTACCCACCTCTTGGCTGTCATGAAGTAATTTTTAATACCATTTTCGAAAATTATGTTTCTTTTCTCCTCCATCATTGGCCACCCGGCTATTGTGTCGGTCGGTTGATAGATTGTTCTATTTCTCAGGGCCCACCCAATATTCCCTTGCGACCCACTGGTGGGTCGCGACCCGTGGCTTGGGAAGCACTGCTATACAATATTTCGTAAATTCCTGCTCTGGCAGGTACTAACAGGTACTAACTCTAGCAGGTACTAACCTCTAGGTACAGGTGTGTTTAATTTTGTGTAGACTAGCCGATGTGCCCAAAACTTTATGGTACACGCTCATAGCACTTATTTTCACACGCGTAAGAAGCCACACTGGCTTCGAGTTTGCTACAAGTAGGGAACAACACGTGGTTTGTACTCCACACGTATGGTAATTAATAAGTCTGGCTGACTGTACATCGTGCTCTCTCTTGAGTATAATTGACAATATCTCTATCTCTGTTCTGTGGACAATATAGCATGTCTTTCAGTATGTTAAAGAACTATTGTCAGCGAGATGTTTGTAGTCTTGTTTTAAAAGTGAACATAACGGTACGTAATTTTGAAATTGAGCGATTAAAAATAATATTATTTATATTTATTGATAGTGAATAAATTAATGTTTGGGCAATATTAGGTTGCCTTTTACTGCATTGTATGACGGACGGTTAACCATAAAAGTAAATACTAAACATTTAATAATATATTCTTCTACAAAAGGTTGATTAATTATTCCAACATCGGTATTTGTTATTTGTTAAAAAACCATACAAATTATTTCTTGAAAATACCACCACCACCATACAGCCCCGTATTATATACTGCCCACTGCTGAGCACGGGCCTCCTCTACAACTGAGAGGGTTTAGGCCTTAGTCCACCACGCTGGCCTAGTCCGGGTTGGCAGACTTCACATACCTTCGAAATTCCCATAGAGAACTTCTCAGACATGCAGGTTTCCTCGCGATGTTTTCCTTCACCGTTAAAGCGAGCGATTATTCACAAAGAATACACACATAACTTTTTAGAAAAGTCAGAGGTGTGTGCCCTTGGGTTTTGAACCTGCGGACATTCGTCTCGGCAGTCCGTTCCACTCCCAACTAGGCTATTGCCGCTAAAAATGCAACGTGAATAAATAAAAAAATATACTTTCTTTTATCTTCTGTTCAGTTTGTAGTTGGTGCTAGTGGTTTTATTTATGAGATAAATTAACTTTTTTGGATCCAGCGACGGTCCTGGGGCAGATGCCTGGTATGTTTACTAGACAGCTTTCTAAATCGGAACTCTTAAACCTCATAAAAGTCTTAGTACTGATTGCCAACGGAAAACCAAGAACATATAAGCGTGAATTTTTGCACACATCTTCGGAAGTGCTTAGAAATCTTTTTTGAATGTGGAGAAAAGTGGCAGGCATGAAATTCCTTAAAGCTTCTGTTTTAATATAATCGATGGTTATTTATTTAATACTACCAGTATCAGTGTATAATTAGAGCGACAGTGTATAATTTTGAAAAATTAAACACACAACAACACGCAGTTGCGCGGGATCGGGATATGTGCTCGATATTACGATATGCTCGCAGATTATCACGGATCATAATAATGTGTAATAGTTGACGAGCTTATCTTATTGCTTATATTGGGCTCGTCGAAATGGATAGCGCTTCTGCGCAAATAAATCAAGAAATAGATCATTTTAGCAGTACCTTTTACAGATGTTCATCGTCACACTGCTTGCTTTCATCGTGGGTCTGGATTACGCAACAGCACTAGATGCTAATTGCGACTTCTTTCAAAGGGTTAGTATAATAGCATAAATAATTAGCTATGATATTATAATCAGTAGGTATAATGTAACCTCTTAAATAATGTATATAAATATTAGTTGTGCTCGGTGTTTCTCTACGTGATCAAATCAGAAATGAAGAGATCCGTAGAAGAACAAAAGTCACTGACATAGCCCAGCAGATTAGCAAGCTAAAGTGGCAGTGGGTAGGGCACATTATTCTTGGAACTGAAGACAGATAGGGCAAAAATGTTCTCGAGTGGAGGCCACGTATCGGCAAGCGCAGCGCCGGACGTCCACCTGCAAGGTGGACGGACGACGTGATAAAGGTCGCAGGGATACAATGGATGCAGGCCGCTTGCAACAGGTCTATCTGGAAATCTTCAGGGGAGGCCTATGTTCAGCAGTGGACTTCATGAGGCTGATGATGATGTTGACACTTTAAGATAGATGAAGTCATGTATAAGCTTAAATATCGAGGAAGTGTCCAGTGGGACATAAAATTCGGAAGAGATTTTGCAACCGAGTATAGCAGTTAGCAGAAGATACATTAATACATCTGGCAACCAACCGTTCGCCCTTACCAACACTGCAAGAGAAAAACTATGAAAACATCTTGAGCAATCCCGCATACCTGAGTGTTCTCCATAAGAATTTCGAAGGTATGTGAAGTCTGTCAACAGGCATTAGGCCAGTGAGGTGGACTAAGTCTTAAACCCTCTTTGTATTAGAGAAGGCCCGACCCCAGCAGTGGGATTATATCAATGGTATAAGAGATAAGAGAAAAGTTGAAAAAAAAAAAATTTTAACAGCATATTCATATCTAAATCTTATGATTATTATCACTAGTGTATTTACCGCTTGTATCTTTTAGTACTAGATAAAAAACGTTGCCGCCATGATTTAAATAGCACCGTTTTATCTAGTTTCTTTAGAAAAATATAGACAGATGGATAGAAAGATAGGTCTTCTAATATTTTGTTATCTTTGTGGCGTCACCACCACTTGGAAATGAAACAGTAGAGCATTCAACAATTAATATAAATCACAAACAGGTTACCTTCCACATACCAGACGCCGACCGATAAGAAACTTAAGAGCCCGCAAACATTGCAGCATTCAACATACAAGTAACCAAAGAGGTTCGCTGGCAGTCCTACCACAACCGACAATCAACTTGTGTATTTATATATAAGCATTAAGCATTTTATTTCAGTCTACTAATCGTTGAATGTCTCATTCTCCCCTCAGCGACCGTCCTGAGCCGAGGTTCGTAACCCGTTAGTGGGTTGCCCTCAGCATGGTCGCTTAAATTCAGGGTTGCGAGCGCATCAGCGTTCACCCTAAAGACCGTTGTGGCCAGAAAAGCCTACCCTCGTCAGGCTACTGGCAGAATAGTCAGGAACAAAAAAAAAAAAAATTTCAGTCTTTCGCTACCTGTCTTCATATACACTCGCATACTCTGTACTCGGTCCAATACATCACATTGAATCCGTCTCTGAATTTCATTTCTAAGTAGCAAGCAGTACCCTACATCTTCATCACCCTTTGCACCGAAAGAATTATCACAATTTGTTTGGAATAAAATACTTAGTTACCTAGATACTTATGAAATTTGGTTAAATACTCAAAGTATTAAATCTGCCCATCGAATGAATGAATGAATTGACAAACTATAACCGAAGAGAGGAAACACTGTATTGTGACGTCACCAGGCAGTACAGTTCGGGCGCAAGAGTGAAATAAATGATTTCCCACTGCCCATTTTACCTCACAGCGCTGAAATGTGAGTTGCTGCATAAGTATTCAAATTTTTTTATGCTGTTTGAACAGATTTTTCGTATTTTTTCTGTAAGGTACAGTCAGCCACATAAGTAGCTGAACAAATTCAAAATTTCAAATTGCCTATACGCGTTCAGTTCAATTAAAACCCTTTTTTCTTTAAGTGAAGAAAAGTAAATATGTATCTATTATTTTATTTTTCTGAAGAGAAAATGAAAATTGGTAAGAACAGAAAATTGTAGGGGCGATTTGAAGTTTTGAATTTGTTCAGTTACTTATGTGGCTGACAGTACATAAGATATTTTGTGCAAAGTGAATCATGCAACTGTAATGAGAAAAGGTATCTTAAAAATATAGGTAAAGGATCTTATGAGCTTCCTAAGCATAATTAAAGGTGTGTAGTAGCAACCTGTAACTTAACCTCAGTTTAAAGCCACAATTAGACAGAGCAATTATCGTATACAATTATTGTTTGCAATAATCGTCTTTTGAATATCTGTCAAAAGTCTCGTTATGTATAGGAAAACGTATACGTCAACGCGGGCGTGAATTGCCTTACCATTGCGCATGTTCACACGGAGTAATTGTTATGCAATAATTGCATACGTTTATTGCTAGCAATATTTGATCCGTCCGACTCATTTAAAAGACAGTTCTACAGCCAAGCTGTACAACACTTTAAGCAGCATTTTAGATAAAAAATCAACATGAACATTTTACTTCCCAGGTCCAAGTAGGGACAGAGTACGTAGTAAGCAGTCCTAACTACCCAGGCAGCTACCCTCGCGGAGTAGTCTGCAGATGGATCGCGTCGTGCCCTCCTGGATACAACTGCAGATTGGACTGTAATAATATGCAAATGCCTGTGGTAAGTGTGATAGAGTAAACAAATGACGGAAAATGCACGGCGAAAAGTGGCTGCACTAGTTGCGCCTCTGCCAACCCCTATGGAGATAAAGGGCGTGAGTGTGTATGTATATGTACTAACAGTCAACAAACAGTTATAATGCTTACTTTTAGTGGTTATCTGTGTTTCTATAAACTAAGATAGATAATAATTGATGTTGAAATAGTAGTAACAGTTAGCGTAACTTTTACTGTCGAGTTAGATATGAAACTCTAGTTAAATGTTAGTAGGTTATTGGGACCGGCTAAGAGTCATGAATAAAATCATTCCATTTACCTATCTGTCCCGTATAAACTTTTGTTATTACCATAATTATTCTTTACTAAAATAGACTTCCTTGGTGACGTGGGTGTCTTGCGATAATACCGCGCTGAGGTATCGGGTTCAATCTCTCAGTAAAGTGCTATTGCATTTTTATACTCAGTATCAGTCTGAAATTTGTAACCGATATGGCGATAGGTTCGCCTCCTTCATCATGGCACAGAATACTCATAGCGCAAAGTGGTTGCATTAGTTGCGCCTCTGCCTACCTCCTCTGGGATAGGCTTGAATGTGTATGTTTTTCCAGACACAGTCATGTAGCGGAGACAGACTCCTGGTGTCGGAGACTGGAGACCCTCGGCTAAATGGAGCTACGGCGAGATGTGGCACCAACCCTTTCTCTGTGGTGTCGACAGGCCAAATTATCAGCGCAGGTGGGTATTTTTATTTATTTATTTTATTGCATACCAGTATACGATTAGGCACCTGATATGATTAAGGTCTTTTATTATTACCGTATACAATTTCATAAGCTTGGGTTGAAATCAACGTCTGTGGACAAAGCAACTAAGATTCCAAAGAGATCATTTGTGTGCTGCCACGCTTACAGAAATAAAGGATCAGGAAAGGTAGAGATTATTCGCGTTACCAAACAAACATTTAAATGGGACATCTAGATGCCATTTCCTGGTCGTTTGACAGTAGATCTTGGTGTCCATTCATGTTATAAACAATACGTCATAGCATGGTTAACTCAAGAAGCTTATAGACAAAAGTGGAGGCAATACTAAATACCTAAGTGAAGACGACTGTGGTTTAACGCTCTGTTTCTAAATACATACATAAGATAATGACTTCTTATATTTACGCGAATGTTAGACATTGAAATAAAACTATTTTGCGGATTTTCTTGCGGTTTTTTTATATCGGCTGAACAAAAAGAAACGTAGGGACCCAAAAGAACATATAGCTGACGTGAAACACCGACGCTCTACGAATTCTGCAGTTGCTGAACATTGAGAACAAGGCTCCAAGCATTAACTTAGATTTGACAAACCACAAATCCTTGCCAAAGAACACCGATTCCTACCTAGGATGATTCGCGAGGCTATTGAAATTAAAAAACATCCAAATTTAAATAGAGAAGATGGTTGGAAGCTTGCACAAGCCTGGGATCCAGTTATACATCTTATTAAATCGGACCCCAAAAGACCAACTGCCAGACCTCAAGACACTGTGAGCTCTTTCTGTGTAGATCGGACCGTCATTAACAACTAATTTAAAAAAAATGTATAATTAAAAAATTAAGGTAGATATTGTAACATTAACTTTTCGGACCACCAACACCTCAGTCCGCCCCGTGACCACGAAGTGCTGCAAAGCCTTCGAAACGTCGGGAGAAAATATTAATTAAAAAAACCGCGATAAAATCCGCAAAATAGTTTTATTTCAATACATACATAAGAACGAGACAGTGCTATGTGTTTTTTGTATCTTATGTGTGTATTCAGGAAGAGTGGTCGACAACAGTCGTCTTTACTTGGATATTCAGACTGTCGCCTCCACTATTATGTATAAGCTTCTTGTAAAGTATCCCAGGGGCTCGAACTGACGCCTAGGAGTCGGAGTAAGTTGCAATAGATCAAACAACTGTTGTTGACAGAGGCGTACCTAGGGTCCTTCAAGCGGAGCGTGAAGAAGCAATTATGCTGGCCGGCATAACTGATCCAGCAGCCGATCGACCAGGGATGTTTATCTCTTGCCGGTCGACATTATTTTGGGCTTCACTTCATTTACCATCAGGTGCAGTGAAGCCGAGCCGACCCATCAACAAATTATAAAAATAAAAAAAAAGCTAAAAAAGGTTGGGGGTTCCAAGCCCGCTGCAGAACACTACCAATAGCCTACTAGGTACTACTACAACCAATATTTAAAACCATTATAATTATCCAACCTGAATTCTTTGGAAATTATCCCTCGCTTCAACGGTGAAGGATAAACATCGTGAGGAAACCTGCATACCTGAGAAGTTATCCATAAGAATTTCGAAGGTATGTGAAGTCTACCAACCCGCACTAGGCCAGCGTGGCGGACTAAGGCCTAAACCCTCACATTCCCCCCCCCCCCCCCCCACCGAGGCAATTCTTGTGCGCTGGGTCTTCACACCCAATGCACACCCATGCGCGGGGGGACATTAGTCGCGGGCCGAGACACACAGTCAGTGTGTATACCTCATGGTTGTAAATCACATTGAGGCCTAAAAGGGCCCGCGAACATTTCCTGGCACCGACCATCTTGGGAACCTTCCTCCCTTCCCCCCACCTTCCCTTCCATATTCCTCCTCCACTCCCCTCCCAGGCCCCTGCAGTCGTCAAGGACTCCAGTATCCCATTCGCAGGTTTCCCCGGTGTTGACTGCAGGATCGCCTACCAAAAAAAAAAAAACCCTCACAGTTATAGAAGAGGCCCGTGCTCAGCAGTGGGCAGGATATAATGGGCTAGTGTGGTATGGTCATCTGCAATTATAAGGACACAAAACGTATATAGTGTCATCATGTCATCAGTCATCATGGGGTACATGACTTGCTACTACGTAAAGATAAGTCCATGAAGTATTTTCTTAGTATAACAAAAAGTTTTGTATTGTTTCCAAGGTGTTATAACAACGACATCAAGCCCAGGGGGTGCTTTCAAATGTACGTTGAGAGCACAATCTGCCACCCCCCCTCCAGCCACCTGCAGATGTGGAGAACGAAAACAGGTAGGTACAGTCCCACATAAATATCAGAATAAATTCAATACTTCAAATCACCCATGCACTTGTGTTCCTAAAATTTTATTTCTTTACAAGAATAAAATATAAGCGATTTACTTCACACAAAGAAAAAAAAGTTTCAATTAAACGTAAAACGAAAAAGTTTTTCCGGGATAAAATGTAAAATGTTTCAGGAGTAATGAAACTTCCTAGTAGTGAAAAAGTTTTCAAAATCGGTTCAGTAATTCCTGAGATTAGCGCGTTCTACCAAACAAATAAATTCTTCAGCTTTATAATATTAGTATAGATTTTAAATTTTGTATTTATCCAGCTGCTTATGTAAATGACTGTATAACTAATCATAACTGGAATAACATAACTAATAAATCATTGGATTTCATCATGATTCGTGAACAGAGTGTAATACTGTTGTACGAATAGAATAGTTCAATTGTGTGACTCTTACTTACAGTCGGGTTATAATCGGGTTATATTTAGATATTACCCAGTGTAATTATTGATAGGTTTTATAAGACTTAATATACAATGTCGCAGGGTGATGAGTGCAGAGCCAGGAGGAGAGGTTCGTATATTTTATATACATCATTCGTGTGATGTTCTTACTGTTTATGGACTCGTGACGCTTACGCTTAGCTGCTTGCTCGTCTCGAGATCTTAGTAAAGTGGATTCCGATGGAAAGTTCTGACGCGATTGTCAAGAATTGAGTTATCAATATCGATAAATCTAAGATTAATTATAATTTATTATTATTTACAACCTCCAAGTGATATCTGATTAAAGAATCGCAAAAGTTGTATTATCTGTTTATCATACTAGACTTTTGTATTAACTGTGACTTCACTACAAAATAATGTAGGTATGGGTTTTTAATCCCATGTGATGCTCGAAATTACTTTTTTTTTAGACGAAAGTAGGAATTCAAATATGAGCCTGATTATAGAACTGTAAAAGTCAAATTAATCATACATCATAAGAATCGTACAACACAAACATCGCTAAAGTAAAGCAATTTGAGATTTGCCACAGCACAAACGTCTCTAAAGTAAAAGAAATAAGAGTTGCCACAGCATAAATATTATTGAGGCAAAAGTAACAGTAACTTTGACTGTCACTGTAACTGGCCGTTAGTGTCACCCAGTGGTAGAGCAATGCTGTAGTTGTTGAACATATTTGCTGTTGGTAGGATATTCGTATGCGACATATCCAGGACATGTGCTGGGAAGACAAGACGGTTGGCAACTCTATAATACCATATTATCGCTACGTGCTACGCGTACTGGCTTACGGAACCAAAGCTTCGTGGTGGCTTCCATCCCGGCACGAACCAAAAGATTCGGTAACTCATAATTTTGCCGCACCATTAAGCTGTGGAAAATATTTTCATGGCATTGAATGACGAGACGAGCGTGCCGTTCGCCTGATGGTAAGCGAAACGACCATCCATAAACAGTAGCAACACCATCCAGCACCTTGAGTTACAAAGTACTGTGTGGCATTCCACTGCGCTCGTCATCCTGAGACATAAGATGTTAAATCTCACTATGTCCTGTACACTGGCTACAATGTCCTTCAAACCGAAACACAACAGTGCATTCATACTGCTGCTTGGCGGTAGAAATAGACATTGCGGTGGTACCCACCCAGACGGACTCTTACATATGAGAGACCTACCACCAGTAAAATAGTTAATAGAATAGTTGCCAATATATGTTTTACTGGTGGTAGGTCTCTCATTTATTATGTAAGAATACGTCTAGATAGGTACCACCGTAATGTCTATTTCTACCGCCAAGCAGCAGTGTGCCTGCCTGTAGCCAGTGTCACTACTGGACATAACGAGACTTAACATCTTATGTCTCAGGATGACGAGTGCAGTGGAATGCCACACAGTACTTGTAACTCAAGGTGCTGGATGGTGTTGCTACTGTTTATGGGTGGTCGTATCGCTTACGATCAGGCGAACGGCATGCTCGTCTCGTCATACAACGCAAAAGAAGAAACGTGCTTCCTCCTTCCTACAATCTGACGTCCTTCCAGCGCGTATAAAAATTAGTAGGCAGGACATAACTGTGCCGATTGTTCGGTGATGTTTTTTATCTCTTGCCGGTGGACACTTTCTTTGGGCTTCACTTTACTTAACATCAGGTGCAGTGGAGATACATTACTCTATGTCGATAAAAAAAGTGTTAACTTATGTATTGTTTCCTTCTAGAACCGCATTGTAGGCGGACAAGAGACGGAGGTGAACGAGTTCATCTCTATGGCAGCCATCGTCAAAAGAGATATTGCCAGGATCAAGTGCGGTGCGACCATCATTGACAAATATTGGGCCGTCACTGCAGCACATTGTCTTGCCGGAGAGAACACCACTACAATTGTGTTAGTCGTCGGAGAACATGACGTCAGTACTGGTAAGAGAAATCAAGGAGTACCAGTATGTTTTGGCCGTCCTGTCGTAGAGGTGCAATATCTGTACCCACTTTCCGCTATGTATTCTGTCTCATGATGTGATATCACAAGCTTACCAGATGAGTCTGGTATTTGAACCCAATTTGCCGGGCTCATATTTATTTATTTATTTATTTATTTTATTTCGAAACACCATTAGGTAATACACAGTACAACTGTCTTAAATTAAGTCTTAGATTAGGTATAGAGCCTTGTGTTTACCTCTTAAAGGTATTTACAACTTACTCCAAAGAAAAATTAAGAGGTACTTAATGGGATATTATTATGTTAATAACTTAATTCTAATATTTAAATTAAATTAACAATTTTAAAAAGGTAAATACAATAATTTAAATCTAAATCTTAGTGAATAAGACAATTATGACAAGGCTTAGTATAGAAGAACATAAGTATACACTTTACACTACTTACATACTTTGGAAAACTCTCCGCTTAATTTTGTTCCTAAAAGTGATTGATTTGTCACAAAAGATGTCAATGTCATTACAATTAGGCAAATAATTGTAAGTTCTTACCATTCTGGTTAGTGGCGAACTGTAACTCAAGTTAGTTCTAAAGAATGGTTCTTTAAATAATTTATAGGCTGAGAGCCTCGGTAGCCGACTCGGAGTCGATATGTTTATTCTATTGAGAAGCTGTGGACAATCAATACCAGAGTTCAAAAGCTTGTTAAGGAAGACTAAGTCTAAGTATCTTCTGCGTACTGTTAACGACTGCATTTTATAAAACACGAGACGCTTACTGTAGGATGTTGCAAGACGAGCACTGTAATTATTGTAACTTAAATAATTTAGGAAAAATCTTTGTATCTTTTCTATTCTGTTTTTGTGGACAACATAGTGAGGAGACCAAACTTGGGAGCAGTACTCTAGAGTACTCCTCACAAGTGAATTATATAAAATAATCTTTGTGGAAGGGCGCTTGAAATGACTGCCGTTTCTCATGATGAAGCCTAACATTTTGTATGACTTAGCAGTGATATTAGTGATGTGAATATTAAAATCAAGCTTACTATCTACGTAGACCCCAAGATCACGGATGTTTGTTACAGTATTAAGTGGAGTGTTATCTATATAATATCTATGATTAACTATATTTTTAGTGTTCCTAGTGAATGATATGTGATAACACTTATCTACATTAAGATACAATCCGTTTTTACTACACCAACCGAATATGTTGTCTATGTCTTTTTGAAGTAAGTCGCAATCGGAATTTCCTGAGATTGTTTTTACAATTTTCAGGTCATCAGCAAACAGAAAAGCTTTTGAGGCAGATAAGCAGTTGACTAGGTCATTTATAAATATTATAAATAATAAAGGTCCCAAGTGTGATCCCTGAGGAACGCCGGTTTTAGACGTAAAGAAATTTGATTGAGAATTATTCACAACTACGTAAGATTTTCTGTTTCTCAAGTAAGAATCAAACCAGCATAACATTAGATCTCCCAAACCACACTCGGATAGTTTAATTAACAGTAAGTCGTGATTGACTTTGTCAAAAGCTTTGCTGATATCGGTGTAAATGACATCCGTTTGTATTCGACGATCCATGCAATCATATAAAGTTTCAACATAGTCGATCAAATTCGTGTTTGTAGAACGGTTTCGTATAAAACCATGTTGGCTACTCGACAATTGATGACTTACATGCTTGTACAGGTATGGATATAAAACACTTTCAAATACTTTGGAGAAAATTGACAGAAGAGATATTGGCCTATAATTCCTAATGTCAGATTTAGAACCGTTTTTAAAGACGGGGGTTATTTTAGCATTTTTCCAATAAGTAGGAAATACACCAGTTTGAAGTGACCTGTTGAATATTAATGTTAGGGGCTCACATAACTGTTTGGCACAATTTCTAATGAAATAAGCCGGTATTCCATCAGAGCCGGGACCTTTATACTGATTAAGGACTTTTAACTTATTTAGTACAACATTATTATCGAGAACTATTGAGTTAAGACTTACATTAAAAGCTGATTTATTCAAAGGTTTGGAATATTGATGTAGAATGTCGTTATCCTCACATGTAATTAGGGAAAAATGATTAGCAAATAGAGAACAAACTTGAGCACTATTCGTTGCGATTGTTGAGCCTAGGGACATTGATGCCGGTATGTGAGATTTATTCATCCTTTTGCGTTTAATGTAACTCCAGAAAAACTTTGGATTACAAGCAATGTTAGACTCTATAATATTTATGTATTCATTGTAACTCTGTAAGATCAGTTTGTCACATCTTTTGTTGAGAATATCCAACTCAATTTTATCTCTGCCGTTTTTATATTTTTTATATCGTTTCCAGATTTTTTTCTTTTCATTAATAACTCTCCTGACGTCACGCGTAAACCACGGAGGCTTGTTGCTTGGGTATACTTTGGTCATCGGAACATGTAAATTAATAATTGACCTCAAAATTTTATAAAAAATATCCACCATAGAATCGACTACATTATGCTCGCCTAAACGGTCAGCCCAACTAACAGTACTAAGTTCATCCTGAATTGCTTTGTAGTCAGCTCTATAGAAGTTGTACCTAGGTTTTAAATCCAGTGTAAGCGTACTTTCCATGTTTAAATTGACATCGAATTGTATTGGTGGGTGGTGCATATCAATTACAGTGAGTGGATCAACTTCATTGTACACTTGTAGATCTGATATTGTTGAGAAAATCAAATCCAAAATGTTTGAGTTATAGTTTTTTATATAATTGAATTACCCATCTAAGATTTGCTGACGATATCGTAGTCTTCGCCGAAACCCACCAAAAGCTAGAAAACATGATATCCGCACTGAACGCAGAAAGTAAACACGCAGGCTTGCATATGAATCTCTCCAAAACAAAAATCATGACTAATAGTGAAAAAGGGAAAATCATGTTAAACGACGTCGAACTGGAGTATGTAGAACAATATATATACTTAGGAAAACAAGTCTCCTTTAGTAAAACAAACAACGAAGACGAAGTCACCAGAAGAGTCACATGCAGCTGGAACAAATATTGGGCACACAAAGAAATACTCAAAGGCAGCCACGATCTACATATAAAAAAGACGGTCATGGACACATGCATCCTGCCCTGCTTGACATATGGATCCCAAACTTGGACCTTTACAAACAAGGTAAAAAACAAAATAACAACTTGTCAACGAGCAATGGAAAGAAGTATGTTGAGTCTAGGGAAAATTCACAAAGTAAGAAGCCAAGAAATTAGGAAAAAGACCGGACTTACAGATGCGTTACATCAAGCTCTAAAACTAAAATGGCACTGGGCTGGCCATTTGGCAAGATACACAGATCAGCGCTGGACTCTTGAGAGTACTAAATGGACCGGCCCACGCGGAAAGAGAAACGTGGGAAGACCACAAAAACGATGGGTAGACGACATCATATCGGTGGCAGGAAAAAAATGGACCGAAACAGCCCAGGACCGAGAAAAATGGAAGGAATTGGAGGAGGCCTATACCCTGATAGGGGATTCCTATAAAAAAAAAAAATCAAATTAAAATTATATTCCTCACTAATAACTTATTAATAAATACTTATCATCTACTAACATTAGATTAAGAACAAAACATTTGTAAATATTATTGTAAGTTTATGGGAAGTAATAAAGGCTTTATTATTATATAATTGAATTGTGCGAGGCCATTGAGAGCCATGAATTCATAAACCAAATCACTACAAGAACAGTTAGTACGCGTTAAGAAAGTTGCAGGTTTCTGTGGCTCATCATTGTGTATCCAAACTAGATTGGGAAGGTTAAAGTCACCTAACAGTAATGCCTGTGTGTACTGAGTCAAATGTAAACTAGCCAAATCTAGGAACTTTTCTAATTTATCGTTGTTGACGGGGGGTGCTAAGTAGACTGTGCCAATGCAAAATTTTACTAACTCACGTTTTTTAAAAAATTCTATAACAATCCATATATCCTCAAAATCGCTCTGTAGATCGGAAATTAAGTAAGAGTTGAATGATTTCTTGACAGCAATCAGTACACCTCCTCCGGTGCTTTTAGATAAAGGTTTTTTTAAATCGCGGGCTCTCCTATAAACTACATAGCGATCGTCAAACAATTCCGAGTCAGCCACATTGCTCTGAAGCCATGTTTCAGCAATGACAATGACATCATAATTGTGTAAAGATACATTTAGACAAAACTCGGTGGTTTTGGTATTCAAACCTCTTGAATTCTGATAGTAACAGTTTAGAGTCATGAATACAGCGAAATAGTCTATGTAGCGTGCGCTTAAGTTAAGTACAAGAACAAAACAAGAGTAAGGACACTAATCGGAGAGTTTTAGAAGGTCTTCTTGATTCTTAATTACATGAGCCCTATCTTTCTCAGATTTTCTTACAAAAATCCGACCACCACGTATCCACACGAACTTATAATTTTTTTCTTTTGCTCTTATCCTTGTCACCTTGTGGAGCTCCTTGTTGTAGGCTGATAAATGTTCTCCAACATAGACTGGTTTTTTAAGACCACCAATGCCCAGATGAGAAGAATTGAGTTTATCCTCTGGGTGCTTCTTATTGAATTTTATAATTTCTGCCAAAAAATTATCCCGGGTAGTAGGATTATTAAATTTAGTAACAATTGACCGCGGACGATTGCTTTTTGGATCCATTTTAGCCGTCCTCGTGCAAGTAACTATATCACCTTCCTTCAACTCGAAAGCCACAGTTCTGGCAAGTTGTAGAATTAGAGTTAAAAGATTTTCCGAAGCAAATTCTGGGACACACTGCAACTCCACGTTAGACATTCTTGAGTGTTGCTCCATTTCAGCCAGTCGCGAAGAAAGAGTTGAATTACTAAATTTAAGTGCATCTACTTTCTTTTCCAGTTCAGCAATAAGTTCTGAGTTTTTATCTAAATCCGATTTAACTTCATCATATTTATCACTCATAAACTGTATAGATTCACCGTATGACGCAATTTCACTCCTTAAGTGTGCTATATCTAATTTCATGTCGCGAAATTCGGCAGCTAAACAGCTCTGAATTATTTTTTTCAATTGGTTGTTTATTATTTCGTCCAATTCCGTCTTTAAAATTTCTTTGATATCTTTTTTAGTCAGACAATGATGTTCAACATCCGATATGAGAGATGAAGGAGAGTCTTCTGCAAGAGTACCAAGTCCCGTCTTGCATCTTGTCGGCATAGCCGTCTTGCATTTGCGATCACTCACTCTCTTACTCTTATCCATAATTCACTGGGTTAGATAATTGACGAAATTTGGTCACAAGAAGTAATATTGATGATCATCATTTTTCCGGGATTCGAATCCGAGATCTTAGAGCGGTAGCAATAAAAGCAGTGGCGCAGCTTGCCATAGAGGGGCCCTATATCAAAATGTTGTTGGCGCTCTTCTAACGTTCAGATTTATACTTTTTTAAGTACAGGCCAGTTAGTTTGTGCCGCCCCGCATGTCCCACGTCCGGAGCCCAAATATGCGGGAGCAAAAAAAAGGCCTCCGAATTTTTAGGCGACCGCTTAAGTTTAGCGTATGGGCTAAGGGAAAATAAAAAATAATGGGAGGAACGCGTCACGATCCTCACCGGTGAGAACACTACAGGCCCTAACCTAGCTAACCTACCAGCCTTTCACTAGCTACCTAAGCGATGACGACCCGAAGAAGAAAGGCAGAAAGAAACTCTGTGGGCTTAGAATGTGACACGAAGACGCAACTCGTAAAACGATGTCGTTTAATTTTGATGCTTGTGATTGATCGAGCGACCAATACGTCAGTCACTTGTTAGTCTCTCAACCAATCCCAATAAGACGAAACGGAGACGTGACGTGTTTTTTTGTCACATTCTAAGGCCGCTGGACTTAGTTTTTTGTCATCAATTGTTTATTGTTTCTTTTCTATTTTTTTTCGATACTTTTGTGCTGTCTAATCTATCTGTTATCTAATCTATACTATCTATACTAATATTATAAAGCTGAAGAGTTTGTTTGGTTGGTTGAACGCGCTAATCTCAGGAACTACTGAACCGTTTTTGAATTATTTCACTTATAGGAAGCTACATTACTCCTGAGTGCTATAGGCAGTAGCCTATAGCACTCAGGAGTAGCTTCCTTTTCCGAGATAAAAAGTATTTTATCTATGAAAAATATTTTTATCCCGGAAAAACTTTTTCACGCCGGCGGAGCCGCGAGCAATACTAGTGCGTAATAAAATTTTATTTCAGGCACTGACACAAATGCTGCAAAGGGTTACCAGTTGCAGACTTTGATCATCCACCCCCAATATGATTCGTAAGTTAAACCTTGTTAAAAAATCCATACTTCCATAGTTATACCATACCAGCCCTGTATTATATACTGCCCACTACTGAGCACGGGCCTCCTACAACTGAGAGGGTTTTAGGCCTTACTCCTAACTCCACCACGCGCGCTGGCTTAGTGCGGGTTGGCGGATTTAACATACCTTCGATTTTCGAAATTCTTATAGAGAACTTCTCAGGTTTTCCGTTACCGTTAAAGCGAGCGATAATTCACAAAAAAATATTAATTATTATAATATAATATTAATAAATTAAATTCATACTTATATTAGAAAGTAACTCTGTCTATCTGTAACGTTTTTACGGCTGAACTACTTAACCGATTTCGATGAAATTGGAAAAACATAGGCTACTTTTTATCCCGAGAAAAAAATATAGCGAAACTTTTATTTCGGAATAAAATTTCACACGAGCGGAGCCACGAACAAAAGCAAGTCATAAATAATACCAGAAAATCTCAACGTACGGGGCTAAAGAAGCGTTTAAAGTTCAAACAACGGTGTCAAACAACTGTCGCTCAGACGGTGCGGACGCATCTGTTGCTCTCTGTACTATATTCATTGTCCCTGTTTAAAAAATAATAGGATATTGATTTTATGATTGCCTTGGTGGCGTAGTTATATTGCGAGACGACTGCCGCACTGAGGTCTTGGTTCAATCCCCGGCTTGAGAAATATCGGGATTTTCTGCTCAGCATCATGCCCTACAAGACAATAAGCTCCTACATATAACATAGCAGGCAAAATATGGGTGTAGCCTATCTAGGGCAAAATTGATGATATATAATGTGTCCTTATTATGTATCAGGTCTACTTATAACAACGACATAGGCGTGATCAGAACCACGACCCCTATAGAGTTCAACGCGCAAGTTGGGCCTGCGTGTCTCCCGTTCAAGTACTCCGGCTATCCCTTCACTGGCGATGATGTTACTCTTTTAGGTAAGTTATATATCCTACGTAAGCGAATGCTATGCTTATGCCTAACTCTATTTGATTAAGAGGCCGTATCTAAAATTTCAACTATTTCAGTCAGCTTATCATCGTGATTTTTTAAAAAATAAACTGGTCTGATTAATTTCTAATACATCATCGGAAAGACTATTTCAACACTAATAAAATAAACCAGCCATATTTTTCATATCTTTCTTTAATTTCTATCTATCCAGTATCTACAATGTTCCAACGTCTGTTTCAGAAATTTTGTTGTACGGAGACTCAAACATGTTGCCCTATTTTGAAAAGTTGACTGAAATGGTTGAAATTTTAGATACGGCCTCTCAAAAATAACATGGTCACCTCGACGTTGCGATACTACTTCAATGAAATACGTACTTCATCTTTACCTCTGTGAACATTGGGCTGAAAATGATTAATGAATAACGAATTATTTTCGCGTAAAATCTCAGTATTGGTTTGAGTTTTTGATCACTTTTGTGTTTTTAGCATAGCATTAAGGCGATTATTTTTTTTGTTGTTCAAAAATGACACTATTTTACATCTACGGTTAGATTAATGTAAAGTGTTATTTTCAAGAAGACGATATGGTTTCAGTTAGTAACGCAATGTCACGATGACATCGATGATTGATGATTGATGAACTCTGTATATAAAGGTGGCATTGTTCCCAGGCTGGGGCACGATTTCTCCTGGAGGGCCGACGTCCAACGTGCTTCGGAAGGTGAACGTGGCAGTAATCAGTCAGGAACAGTGCCGAGCCTCCTTTCCCCAAGTCACCAACAACCAGATATGCACTTACACTCCTGGGAAGGACGCTTGTCAGGTATCTTTTTCTAGAGTTTCTTGCCCGTTCTTCTCTGGTGGAAATGTTTAATATTTTATGGATTCGAATAAATGATTACATTTCATTACTTAAGAGGCCGTATCTAAAATTTCAGTCAACTTTTCATCGTGGTTATTCAAAAAATAAACTGATCTTTCTAATACATCATCGGAAAGACTACTTCAAATAATCACGGTGTAAAGTTAATACTTGAAATTTTAGATACGGCCTCCTAATATTACGAATGCGAAATTTATGTTTGTGTCAATTTTATCCCGAAAAATTGATTTAACGAACGCAGCCACGATTAAGCTACAGGGAATAATATTCAAAAATTAGTTTTACTGGAGGTCCGCTTCAAAAATATAAAATATTTTGACGGTTCAGTTGGAATATTATGAGTACTAATAAAAAATTGACAAATAACGCGAAAGATCCATGTTTTTTTTACACCTAACATACAATATAACAATAAAGTCTGCTTAAGGTCCGTACAATATCGATTGGCAGTCCACATTCAGACCACGAACTTCCTTTTGTTAAAACTTGAACTAAAATTTCACCTATTCCTCAGTTAGACTCCGGCGGTCCTGGACTGAAAATTGAGCTTAACACTGGCCGACTGTACGTTGTCCTTATCATCAGCTGGGGTCGCTTCTGCGCCTCCGAGGACCCCGGGATGAATACCAGGGTAACGGAGATGCTGGGCTGGTTGGAGTCCGCCACTAGAGCCCAGTTCTGCAAGATATAACTGAGTACCTACAATAAAAAGTTGCTAGGTAACAAGATATGATAGGCCTAAGTATTAAAAAAGGGAAAAAAAAACGAGTACATACTGCATACAATCTTCTTTGATGGATGTATGTTTAATGACTTCTTATATTTACGCGAATGTTAGACATTGAAATAAAACTATTTTGCGGATTTTATCGCGGTTTTTTTTTATTAAAATTTTTATTAAAAAACCGCGGTAAAATCCGCAAAATAGTTTTATTTGGATGTATGCTTGTTAAAAGCGGTGTTAACCAGGTACATAAAATGTCCATTGACTGAAATTGCTAAATTACTTAATGTTAATTAGTGTAATTGGAATGTCCATACAAATGAAATAAAAGAAAGAAATAGTAAGAAGAAAGATGATTTTGACAAAATAGCAGCTAATCTGAGATGTCTGTTCAGCTAAAACAATTAAAAGTAACATTTTCTTATGTCTGTTATATTCAAACCAAAGATAGCCAAAGTTCGTAATACGTATCGTAAAAATAGTATACTAGATGTACCCACGTTGTATTGTAAAATATTAAATATTGTAAAAAAAATACATTGTATTATTCACCCGTGTCACATAATAATATTATTAATATTGGGTCTTTACCTATGAATTTGGCGTTTAGTATATAGTCATCTAATTATATAAAAAAATATTCCTATCAATCAAAATATGCACCCATGCGATTCGTCTCTGCCAGCGCAGTGGTGATTTTTCAATCCCCTTCGTGAAGAAGTCAGCCAACAAACTCTTCAATTAGCATTAGCTAATCCGTGCTACCAAATTACACAAAAACTTTCTAATCTATACTAATATTATAAAGCTGAAGAGTTTGTTTGTTTGAACCCGCTAATCTCAGGAACTACTGGACCGCTTTTGAAAATTCTTTCACTAATAGGAAGCTACATTACTCCTGAGTGCTATAGGCTACTTTTTATCCCGGAAAAACTTCTCCACGCGGGCGGAGCCGCGCGCAATGTAATATAATAGGGAACGTGCACGTCGTAAGCTCTACTATCTGATGGCGCAATCTGAATCTTTTTCAGCCCATCGATACTTGGCATTGACGTAAAATATTCATATTAAAAGGGTGAAAAATATTATTTAATTTGTTGATAATGTATTGCTGTGTATCTGGATGCTCCAAAACAAAAATATAAATCCAATGGTGTGAAATTCTTGCAATTCCCAAGAATAGTACCGGAGTACTTACATTCCATGGTTATGTGAAAATCGACAAAAATAATAAAAGCTCTATAAAACGTATTATAATGATGAGTTCCAAAAGCATTTAGAAATGTCTTATTACGTGATGTATAAAAATAAAGGTGTTTTGAAGAAAATATTCAATACAAACAAAGCTGTAATTAAGGGAACATAATTTCCTAATTTTGCTTCAATAACATAAAAATAACTTGCTCCCATAAAAAAAAAAGCTGATTCAGGCCACGCTAGGTATCATTAATATTCAGCCGGAACCCATATTTTATAATTTTTGTCATAATAAAAATAAATTATAACTTTGAAAAGTTCTTTTATTATCCACATGTCGCTCTTGTGTCAATTTTGTACTGCCCCCTTCGTGCACGCTCCCTCATTCATTTTGACATTATAGTTCAGTATCCCACTAATAGATGGCGTTAAAATGAATTATAGCCTGCGCGAAACGTTTTCTTTGGGACACGAAGACAGCCGCGGTTTTATTGATCCGTCTGCAGACCACTTCCCAATCCGCGCTAACTTCGTCCCTTCGCATCATTAATACAAAATTACACGAATTATTTATTCGGAGAATCCTTCAGTTTGTTTTAATGTGATCCGGTTAGCCTAACGTAACAAAACCATGAAAAAAAGCAATTTGAAACAAATTTTCTTTTAATAATGCTGATTTGACGTACCTATGTGTTTATATTTTTACTGCAGTGTACTTTATTTTTTTTAAGTGTAGCAATGGAAGTCAATATAGCATCTGAATTGAGAGTAGACAGGTAGAAACTGAAAAATGCCAAAACGAATACCGTTCCACGTTGTATACGCAACTAGTAAGTATTGTTTTATTTTTTAATTATGCGTATTTATACCTATGAGCGGACCAATACCAAGTCAATATTATTTCTTTATTTTATATAGAAAAATTATTACATAAACTATAATTAATTATAAGTACGCATGGCGAAAAGTGGGTGCACTAGTTGTGCCTCTGCCTACCCCTTAGGGGCTATAAAAGACGTGAGTGAGTGAGTGTGTGTGTGTGTGTGTATAATAATATATTAATATTAAATATAACGTACATTAAAATTTTTAAGCATTAGAAAATACAAAATAAATGTCTCTTAGATTAGTTCCTAAAACAGAATTTGTTTAGGTGTTTTGTACTAGCGGTAGATTTTAAAAACCAGATGACGACATTCAAACTTGACATCTCTGTGTGAGAGCACAAGGTGGTTTTCGGATGTTGCTAAGAGTTTTGGGTAGGAGTCTGGTCGTTATACTAGCCTGAATCAAATAAAAATTATGAAGTACTTTCACGCCAACAAGTCGCACCTTTAGAACGAAAACGACACAATTCAAAATAATCGAAAATTGAGTTATCGTCATAAAATAACTTAAGACTCTCCCTTTTTTATGATAATATAATTAAAAAGGCACCGATATAATAGTTTTGTCCTTTTCCTGCTTGAATATGACGGTGTTTGAACTATTGTTGTATTGTAAAGTAATTTTATGACAACTCAATTTTCGTTTTTTTTTAATTGTGTCGTTTTAATCCTAAAGGTTCGAAGTATTGTGTTTAATTCAAAAATATATCGACAATTGCTTTTATTCACGTGTTGCTTATATTAAACGAAATTTTAGGGCTGTATTAATAATGCAACTCAATTTCACTTTGAAGTGCAGTATCAACTGAGACGCTGTCAAATTAAGGTCAGTAGCTTAAGATACTCGCTATTTAATAAACCCACATTAACATCAGCTCAAATTACACCTTAAGTTACAATATGTGAGGGATTTTGACGGCTTAGTTTTGTTTCTTTAACAGCTCTTACTCAGCTGAGAACAAGCTCAAACATGACAGCTTAAGCTTGGTTTATTAACTAGTTCAATACATTAAATGCCTACTTGAGATTTGACTCAAACGTGCGATTGATTTATTGGTACCCTATGTCTCTTCATTCTAGTTATATGGTTTCCTCGAAAACTAGATTCATATCAGCTTAACATAATATGCCTATAGAAATATTCTTTCCGGACTGTTTAATTTTTCACGGATTAGACCAGCCTGGCGCGGTCCTTTACGCAAATATGTTGAACCGTGTGATTGTCTTGTTGGCGTTTAACAATGTCTATAAGATCGAAGTCGATCTTGTATAAGCGCTTTTGTAGATTGTCAGGGACACATGAAATCACCTTTAAATCCCTTCATTCCTCATCCAATAGGCAATTGAAAATGAAATCGGTAAAATCGTTCAAAAATACATTAAGTAAGTCACTATCATCCTTCTACTAATAAATTAATTGTAAATATATTAAAAAACATACATATAAAAAGCAATAGCATCAGCTGCTGCAAACTCATTCGAGTTTTGATGAGATTTAGTACAACGATAGACTAGATCCTGGATTAGGTTTGTACCTACTTTTTATGCCGGAAAATTCCACAGTGGAATTTTATTCTGGAAAAATCATTTACGCCGGCGAAGCAGTAAGTAAACAGTGAGACTTTTATTCTGGTCTTTTACGTGGAAGAAACCGTGGGCAAAATGTAGTTAGCAATAAAAATCAATCCATTATAAACGTTGATTGTTTCATTTGGTTTAATATAGCCAATAAAGATTGAATTCGCAACAAGATTGTGTCTCATGATAAATAGTTTTGTTATTTTAAAGGGTTTGTGTTAGTTGGTAGAGATTTGTCCTTTTGTAAAGCCGGTGATTTTTTTAAATATATTTATTTATTTAGAAGAAAAAAAACATAGAGTACAATTATATGTTGCTAACTACAATAGTTAAAAAGATAACTGTGTCACAGCTAGCAACGCCCACCTCCAGACGCACATAAACATAACTAGGTACAAGAGTGACAAGTGAAAACTATTTAAAAAAAAATTAAAAATCAATTTAAACAAAAAAGAAGATAGTAAAAAAGAGGAATGGAGGAATGAGAATAAATATGAATGTACTTCACATCTTCCATCATCTTTTCCCCATCCTAACACCACTGAACCTACATGTGCGCACGCGCGCATTTATCATCATCATCATCAGCCACATGACGTCCACTGGTGAAAATAGGCCTACCCCAAAGATTTCCAGACGGACCTGTCAAAAGCAGCCTGCATCCAGCGTGTTCCTGCGACCTTTATCAAGTCGTCTGTCCACCTTGCAGTTGACCAGCCGACGCTGCACTTGCCAGTACGTGGTCTCCACTCGAGAACTTTTTTGCCCCATCTGCCGTCAGTTCTTCGAACTATGTGCCCTGCCCACTGCCACTTCAGCTTGCTAATCCGCTGGGCTATGTCAGTGACTTTCATTCTTCTACGGATCTCCTCATTTCTGATTCGATCGCGTAGAGAAACACCTAACATAGGCCTCTCCATAGCTCGCTGAGTGACCGTGACCCATCTTAGGCGGCCTATAGTCAGAGTCCACGTCTCAGTGCCGTATGTCATCACTGGTAACACACATTGATTGAAGACTTTTGTCTTCAGGCACTGAGGTATTTTTTCGCGCGCATTTATACGCGAATATAAATTATATGAAGCCCATATATATATACTATTATTCCTCTATGGCAGTAGTGTAGCGTGGGTTCTTTCTGCTGGGGACGGATCAAAAATTTGCCGCCCCAAGGCACCAAAAATAAAATCATTTCAACAAATAAGAGTCAGTCAATAAGAGAAATTTATTTTACGCATTTTGCCGCCCCCCTAAAAGTGCCATCCGGGGCGGACCCCGCCTCAACCACGCTACGCTACTGCTCAATGGGAATAGGGTCTACTAATCAGAGGGCTAAAAATTATAAAATTCTGGATGAGAAAAAAAAGGACAGATGCTTGGGTGACATGGAGCCAGAGGCAACCTTAGCCAACGCGAGGCTACGGGCAAGAGCCTAAAATATTCGTAATCAACGTTAAAAAATCTTTATTTTGATACCACACTCGATATATTTTGAAAACATATTTTTTTTGAGATTACTTTTTGCCGCCAAAAAGCCTTAATTTTGTTTTTTTTTAATTTTTATGTGCCCAGTGTCACTCTCACGACTAAGACGAATCTATTGACACCACTCACATAAAAATACGACAAGCCGTTTAGGCTCTAGGGCGTGCCAAAGAAATATACTAACATACATACATACATACACTCGAAAAACATAACCCTCCTTCTTTCGCAGTCGGGTAAAAAGCTCCCCGATTACAACGATTTTCGGATGCGAGGGTAAACAGATTGGTGGTCTAAACAAACTTTTTAACAAAAAAATTAAACCGCCGAAAAACCTGAAAAGTAAAAAATAATAAACATTTTTTATTTAACCTTAATAACTAAGTTATTAAGCTAATGTAAGTATACCTACGTAATTTTGAGTCGTACCCAAGCGTCGTCGCGTCGGGGGACCGCTAAAGAAGTATTCCCATCTCCTTGGTCCGGAGTTCGGTTTAGATTCCGTCAATATTAACTCTACCACCAGTTCGGAAAGCAGTTCTCATCAGAGAAGAACGGACAAGAAACTCTAGTGTTGCTCTGTTCAAAATCAGTTAGGTGGTAGGTCTCTCATATGTGAGAGTCCGTCTGGGTGGGTACCACCGCAATGTCTATTTCTACCGCCAAGCAGCACTGTGCATGCACTGTTGTGTTTCGGTTTGTAGGACATTGTAGCCAGCGTAACTACAGGACATAGTGAGACTTAACACCTTATGTCTCAGGATGACGAGCGCAGTGGAATGCCACACAGTACCTACTTTGTAAGTCAAGGTGCTGGATGGTGTTGCTACTGTTTACGGGTGGTCGTATCGCTTACCATCAGGCGAACGGCATGCTAGTCTCGTCATTCAATGCAATAAAAAAAAAAAGTTCATGGTATAAAATACAATGCATGATACAGGAAAAGAATACTACAAGTATTTGTTTATTTTGTTTAGAGCAGTTCATTTAGGTATATACCTATTGCCAGTATATACTCGTAATAGGTAAGTAATAAATTTAAAATTTCCATACGAGTGCACAACCCTCTCAGGAATCATGTAATTATTTGATTTGAAATTCTTCAAGAAGAACCTAATATCAGATACCTACTAGCTTTTGCCCGCGGCTTCGCCCGCGTGAATGAGTTTTCCCGGGATCAAAGTCCCGCTTTATATGTTCCCGGGATAAAAAGTAGCCTATCTGTTAATACAGGACATAATCTACCCGTGTGCCAAATTTCATCGAAATCCGCTCAGTAGTTTTTGCGTGAAAGAGTAACAAACATCCATACATACTTACTAATTTTCGCGTTTATAATATTAGTAGGATAGTAAACGAAAAGGGGCGAACAGTCCACACAGGCAGCACCCGTGTTAATGCTTAGCATAGTGTTAGTACGCTGGTGTATTTACTATTTCATTAATAACAGCAGATTGAAAATCAATAAAACATGTCATGCCTTGTCATGACACAGGCGCCTTCTGCAGACTATTGACCTAGTTCCAATGTTCAGAAAAATGTGATTAGGGTCATACATACTTTATTTTCTTTATCTGGTTGTTTTAGCGGATAGTTACAACTTACAATGATATCGACTTTTTTATCATTAATCCCGTAAATAATGAATAAAATATATAAATTATAAAAATAATAGCTTTGTTTTGATTTGACCATCTTACAGAGTGAAAGCTATATAGGTAATACTTTGCGGTTTAGGTTACTCACAGCCTTTTAATCAGAAAACCTGGAAATGTATGGAAATTACATATTATTATCTTATCGATAAGCCCATTGCTAGGATCTTATTCTCACACTCTTATTTGTTTTCTATTAAGTAATTTAAAACAACTAAAAAACACGCTTTATAGAAAATCCAACTAAAAAATAGAAAATAAATTTGAATTAAGAGTAGTGTAAATAAGAAAAAGTATATTTTATTGTATAAAAGCGTGGGGTGCTTTTTTAGATATTATCAAAATGACATATAATACTTCTACTCATATTATCTGTCAATAAAATATTTATAACTATTGACACCATGCACCCCACGCTTTTATTACAATAAAATACATTTTTTTTTATTTACACTATTCTTAATTCAAATTTATGTTCTATTTTTTAGTTGGATTTTTGTTGGATAAAGCGTGTTTTTTAGTTGTTTTAAACTATTATTTATTTTTAATTTTTTAGTTCTGTTCTACTATTGTCCAACAGATGTCACAAAATAAACGAAAGCGCTATCTTGTGACAAGTAGGATTTTTTACGCATAAGAGTAGCCAGTTTAGATGTAATTCTACTATGGTCCAACAGATGTCACTAAAAGATATATAAATTGACAAAAATCTTATTCTGCAAATTGAATAATGGCACAATCTTATCAAATTAGTGTATTGTTATCGGTCCTCGACAAATCTACAAAGTTTGAATAAAATCTGACCGTTTAAAGTGGGTCAAAATCGCGCCCAAAGGAGTCGGTTACAAACATACAAGTGAAGCTAATATAAAGCGTGTAAAAAGTATTTAATACAGCAAAAAACATTAAACATGACATACAAATAAAATTAAACCCTTCTAGAGCATTTAACAAAATACTCAAAGATTCAACCTAACCTAAAACAGTAGAACAATGTTTTTGTTGATCACAATGTATCTGCGAACGATTTTCTTCGATTTCCTCACTAGGCAAGCGTGTATCGAGGAAATCGTCCTGTGAGAATACAATTTGTGTTCATATAGCATTACAAATCTAAATAACTAACATAAAAAGCGTTAACGATTATAGAAAAGTATATTCTATAAATTATCTGATAAAGACTATTTATCTCTCTCTATTAGGCGAAGACAACTCGTATCCAGCATGCGAGTTGAACGCGCAGGGTCCGGCGGCCCGCGGTTGGCGCAGCGAGGGTCCACCGCCGCACGAGCTGCTGCTGCGCCTCGCCTGCGTGACCAGCGTGCACAAGCTGCAGCTACTGGCGCATCATCAGCTCATACGTTGGTATCAACCAGGATTCAATACATTGCTAATTTTAGATATCGGTTTAATGGCCGTCAAAAAAAATGGGTATATTATATGAAAGGTAAAATACCTAGGTTCCTAATCTTCTAGAAGTTTGTTTTTACTCATGACTCCATTCGTATTAGGCATAGCCTTCAACCTATGATATTAAGAAGAATATCGCATCAAGTTTTTTATGGTATTTTTTGTTGTTGCTGTAAGTTAATTCTTATAGACCTTTAGACTAGGTACATGGTGATAGAAAGACTGTGCTTCTTGCTACTTCAGATCGTCAGTCAGATCTTGAGTCAGGACTTTTATTTCTCCAGCTGCTTGCGTGGAAGTGCTGGTATCTGGAGGCCTGGTATCTGAAGGGGCGGCTACACCATGTGGGGCCACATACACCAGCGTTGGAAGGGTGACCCTCGCCAAACCAGCTCCACAAGCCAGGACTAGGGAACTCCGGTAAATTAATATTATAAGCTTTGTACCAATAAATGTGCCAAAAAATCATAAGAAAAATATGTGTATGTGGATTGTAGGTAGAGACTATCCCGCCCTCACACCCACCACTGCAACTCCTGTAAGCCAGGATCACCAGTGGCACGCATTTTATGACACCGAGCGGTGAAGCTCGGCGAGTCTCAGGGAACACTAATCTGTCTTTAACCCGCAACGAAATTGATCAAATAGAAAGATAAAGAGGAGTCGGAAGTATTAATTGTCCACTTCCCTCCATAGCATAACTGGATTGTGGGTACACTTACCTAGCTACAAACATTTTCTTTTTAAGGAATTTAGGAATTTATATCCGCCCATCTTATAATCCTTTAAGTAATTAACAAAATATCTACATGTGCGCACTTTACAAGCATTTTCTTTTTCTAGATTTTATATTCGTCCTAGAAGATGTTATATTCATTAGTTGATAGTAACTTAGATACTTACATGCTTTACCCGTGCTTATACCTAATATTACACAGCACCCCAAATAAGGAGAGTCATGACGTTTTTGGATGGCCGCCAGAATTACGATTTACGGCGCTCTATCTTAATCAATATTTTAATTAAAAAACTACTTAGTATATAGATGTTATTTTGTGTTTCAGAATAACTAGAACGAACCTTTCAAAACGGAACTCTTGATTTATTTAAAACGTTTTACTTCTTGGGACTCAGAATACCATATGCTGACTATCCTATAAAATTTCACTACCTGTCACAAATAGTTCAATTTGAATTATTAATTGTAGATCAGCAGCACTTCCCGAACCAACTGTAGCTCGTTTCGTCAAACTTCGACTCTCGGGACCTCATCCTCCAGCTAAAGAAAACGACCAGGTATGATGATTATAGACATACACGTAGCATTACGGCTTCTTCCTTTTTCCAGGGTAAGCAAAGGTATTATTACACTCATATTTTGCCAATTATTTGGCTGCCATGTAATAAAGGACGAGCCTGGCCTCCCCGATCACTTGATGTTTCACCAGGTCTGTGTACAATGAAATGTTGGTTTCAGTTTCCAAGCCGTGCCGCCAAAATTTACTTTATGTTAGTATATAATGTTATGCTTAATCGTGGCGCTTAAAATGCAAATCGGTACCTTTTTGGTCTCGTAACTGAATAGCATAAAACCCCGCTGCAAGCATCAGGATTTTAGGTCTTCATAAAACACTACCACTCGGCGAACGGTCCGTATAATATTTCATCATTGACTTGTAGCTATATACTTTTTACTCGTGTATATAAAAAATGTGCCAGTGTTTACAAAACATTTGAGTCTACTTCCAATAAGAGGTATTCCAGGTAGCGTTAATGGCAGTCAACGTGCTTGGAGAGGAAGTGGAAGATGCGGACAGACCTACGCCCACGGTTAAATCTGAGCCTTCCTACTCCCCCTATGATGACCTGGCCTTCGTCATGTATGTGGATAATGAAATAGCTGACCTGGTGAGGAGTTTAGATGAGAAGAAAAGGACTGCTGTGGCTGGTAAGGAAGGCATTTTTATAGCGAACGTCTATGGACAAAGTAGTAGGTACCTATGATAATGAGGAATGAATATCTCCTGGTAATACTCTCAGGTAGCCCGCGATACAGGTTCGCCTAGTGCGGGTACCACTGTGTCATGTGTACATGTATTTTAGCGTAAGATTGAAAAATAAATTATTTGTATTTGTATTTGAATGGATTGATAGTTGAATAAATTAATGTATTAACGGTAATTGGGACTTGAAAGCGCCAAAGGTCTGCGTTAGATGTACAATATCAGTATTTAAATACGTCGGTGTGGTAAGAGATATAATGATAATAAGACATAATTCATTTACTATCATCGATATGTATTTTAAACAGATTCAAATTTTACTCATTCTTTAAATTGGGCTGAATAAATACGTGTAATTTTTGTAGAACTGAGCCAAATCCGACAGTGTTATATGATGACCAACTCTTAAAAACAACTCTTGGGCCTAGAGGAATAGTGTTTTACCTGGGTTCTTATTTCAAGATACAACCAACTGATGATAATAATATCAACATTCTCATTCTACCAGACGAACGCTTCGAATACGCACGACGGTTGAAATCAGCCGGTTCAGCGCTGGCCGCAGCCGGGATCAGGATAGGAAGATGGCGCCTTCGTAAACGTACTGCGGCTGCGAGGGATGACTTCGAACTGGCCAGGAGGATGAGGGACAGGATCGCTGATGCCCTCGCTGGAGTCAAAGAGGACCCGCAGCTGTGCCGGCTGTTTGAGGATAATGGGGTAAGAATTCAAATATTGAAACCACGTCAACGTTTTTTGATTGCTTTCAAAACGAATTTGTCAATGACAGACTGCTTGTGAAGATGATTTTAAATGTACAGCTAGATACTAGCTGGGTTGTCTTCACATCTAACAAAGCATTCAATACTTTGAGATTTTCAATGTATTTTGGATAAGTGCTAAGGTAATTCTAATTAATAAAAAACATATACATGGGTTAGTCTTAATTGCAGTAATTGATTCACCAACAGCCATACTTGTTAATATTTATTGTTCATAACCCTTTATTCCTTAGGGCTTAGAGTATTATCTTCTTTATCATGACTATGACCTATGTACCGCAAAGTACCTTATAAATTAAGGAATAATATTTTGTTCTTAGCATGATTCACGCAACGACTCCTCAATGCTGCAAGAGTACGATTTCTCCCACTATCTGTCACCTTCCGTCGCAGCTGGGTCTTTGAGCTTGGATATACCATCACCAGTGCCTCCATTGGAGCCGGTGCATGGACACGAATACGTTAACGGCGACGATGGTGAAGACGAAGAGGAGATTAATCACGTAGAGAAGGTAGTACATAGAAATGTGGCATTAGTTTTTCGTTACCAAGCAAATGTTTTTTTTTGTGTAAGAAGACGGGAAGCAATCGGTCCGCCTGATAGTAAGCGGCTTCCACCACCCTTGTAGTTTAGCAATACCTGGGGAACGACCAAGCCGATGCCTACAGCCATGACTTAGTTACTTGAAATAATTTGCTAATAAAGTTGAAGCAACTGCCAATTCATCCACCGTTGATGAGTATAGCAATTTTTTTAACGCAACTAGTCGTATTTTATTTCCCGTGTCTGCTGTTTGGTATATAGTTGATCTACGACTGCGCGGCACCTCAATCTTCGTCATCAAACTGTAGCTGTGTATAAGGTGTTGCGCAGACGCTATCAAGTAGACGAGGATTATTACACAATGAAACTGACAATTGCTGAAGCACAAACAATAGAATGAGTCTGCGCCTTACATACAAAATATTATACGCCATTGTAAATTTTAAAATCTTAGCTATACGTGCTAAATTTCAGTCGCCAGCTCACATACTACAAGACGACATCCCACCACAGTACATAAACCAGCCAATACAACCCGTCCAAGCACCAGAGGAGAAAGTAGATGTGCAGAAGAAGATAGAAGAAGAGGAGTTGAGAAAAGAGACTGACAGTCCGCGTAGAAGTATTACTCCTAATGCTGCTAATGGTAAAGCTCTAATTGATATCCATAATTCTATACCTGATAGTGTCGTAAAAGATCAAATGTTTTTTTTGGAGGACTGACAAAGCTAAGGTGGGATTCATAAATTCTATTTCCTGTATATTAGATTTGAGATTTTAGTCTTGATATTTTGTCTGACTTATTTTAAGTTCAGAAGAAACTGTGGAAGAGAAAACTAAGCACACTTAGGTAAAATACGACGTGTAACTGGCATGAAAGAATTTTATGTCGAATTTCAATCCCAAAACTGACCTGACGTAATTTTTTACCAGGTTCACTAATCAGAAGAAGGAACAAAAGTGCTGGACCTCGCTCTACATTCGAAGCTTATGAGGAGCGCCTTCTACCAGCTTTGAGACAGTAAGAGTTTAAATTTCAATCATCTAACACAGTTTTTTTTGTACATCACATCATATCATCATGTAAACAAAACATCCTGAGGGTTTTTGTAATTCATTGATTGCAATTTTGCTTGCGTTATCCTTCCAGATGCGATTGCGCCGTCACAAAACATTATTTTAAAGATCTTGATAAGATGTTTATCCGCTTAAGTACTACTGTATTTTAGATTTCATCCTAAATTCTTAAAGGAATGAATTTAATCACATCATTTCACGTAGAACTAAATCGTCTTTTTCTTTGGTTTCTTCTTATGGTGGTACAGCTCACATACCAATGAATACCTCCGAGAGGCGCGTGAGGAGGAGTGTAGCGGAGGGAGCGCGACCTCACACGCGCGCCCTCCGCACAAACTGAACGAGAGGGAGAGGAAACAGGCTGCTCTGCCGATATTGATATTTGGATACCCACTGGTGAATATTTATTTATTTATTTACACTTAATACATGGAGTAAAGGCGGACTTAATGCCATAGGCATTCTCTACCAGTCAACCTAAAGTGGTGCAGAGATACAAGAAGGCAGGTGCGTAAATTATGGGATAAAATGTCTTCAAAATATACATACTACTGAATAAACCTATGAATAAAATGAAAAAAATACGAATAAAACAAACTAACAAAATACTAATAAATATACGTATAAATAGATAATAAATAACATATACATAAATATTATACAATATATACTATATAAGTGATGATAATCACGCCAATTTTGCTGATAGTGGTTCTCGAACCTTCTTTTTGAACACATAACGATTCGTAGATGTTCTTATTCCCAGAGGGAGTGCATTCCAGAGTAGGACACTTTGGACAGGAATATCTATCTATTTATTATAATATTGTTGACTAGCGCCGTATTTCCAATGCGATTAAATCTCTACAGATGATTTATTTCTAAAAATCTACCCACCTATGACCTATGCCTACTTAAGTCAAACCAGGAACTTATGCATGATGTGAATACTCTAAAATGAATCATAATGGAATACTATGTACGTACATAAGCTCACATCTTTATCCCGAAGTAGTAGGCAAAGAGGCAACGGTTGCATCTACATTTCACTTTAATTTCCTATTTTCTTCCCTAAATATTAATTCGGTAATTAGGAGGGGCAACTTAAACATGTCAAACAGGAAAAGTCCAATAAGTGTTACTTTTTGAAGAAATAACGTGTCTTCCACTCAAAAGATTTACGTATTACAGGTGGAAAAATTCTTCTCTAAAAACTATCTGGACAAAGAGGAAGGTCTGACGCGTTTGCGATCTGAGTTGACCTCCCCCTCCAACGGGAGTACTAAGACATCCCCGAACAAGACGGCCAGGGCAGCAGCACTACTACTCCAAAGAGCATTGAGGGACAAGGTCTTCTCGGTCTACTCCCAGGCTAATGAAGTTGTAAGAGTGCTGTTTCAGGAATTTGTTCCGGACAGGTAAAATATCATCATCATCCATTTGCTGTTACTGCACTTCAATGTGCGGCTTTTTAGACTTTTGCGGAACGTTGGCTTAATTTTTACTACCAACTGGCGTCAATACCACGTGAGCGATCCAATCTGTATTGTGTTCGGAAAACCCATATAGCATGATGATAATCAAATCCAAGGCCTCCTAGTCTACAGACCATACATGGTGCCACTACTCCAGTGAGATGATTGAATATTTTGATCACATGAATAAAGAAGATGGTAAATTAAGGGGGTTATAAAATCAATGGCAGTATTTATAGAAGCGTGGATAAATCGACTGTAATAAGTAAGCAAGAGTTTGATTTTCCTCCCGTGACTGGATCTAAAGATTTATTTCAGGGCATGAATGTTATGTAAAGTCCCAAATTCCTGATACTGGTGGTAGGTCTCTCATATATAAGAGTCCGTCTGGGTGGGTACCACCGCAATGTCCATTTCTACCGCCAAGCAACAGTGTACATGCACTGTTGTGTTTCGGTTTGAAGGACATTGTAGCCAGTGTAACTACTGGACATAATGAGACTTAACATCTTATGTCTCAGTATGACGAGCGCAGTGGAAGCCACACAGTACTTTGTCACTCAAAGTGCTGGATGGTGTTGCTACTGTTTGTGGGTGGTCGTATTGCTTACCATTAGGCGAACGGCATGCTCGTCTCGTCATTCAATGCAATAAAAAAAAAGAATATCGTCATTTGCATTTTACGCGGGATCAGAAAGTCTAAACTCTAATGAGAGAATTGTTTTATAACATTGATTTCTTCAGAGTTTGCGCAGCGGAGATCGGTAGATGCTTGGAGAAGATCCTCCCGGAGCTGCTGCGCGCGTGCGGCGACCCCGCCCCGAGGGTGCACTCCACGGCGCAGCACACCGTCCTTACTCTGGCCGACTGCCCACAAGTCAGGTAAGGACATCTTGGAGTGAGTTAGTGTAAGAAGGTAGTCAGTCATACAAGACGTTACTTGACATAAATGTTAAAGTCGATCAGTAAATGGCAACATGCCCACCCTATATTACATGGGACCTAAAATAGGTGGCGAAATGTGGGTGTCTCACACTTCTGCCTACCTCTAAAAAGAGAAAAAGGCACTATGCTATGTATGTATGTCCTGAAAAGTACACAGTGATTGCCTCGGTGGCGTACCTAGTTGTATTGCGTGCACGGTACAACTAGAAGTCGCAGGTTCGAATCCCGGGTCGGGCAAACTGATATTGGGTATTTCTACTCAGTGTCAGTCCGGAGTCTGGAAATGTGCCCGGTAAATAGCATTAGGCCTAGCATAGCTTGAGAAATGTGGGTGTGTTTCACTTACACCTCTGCCTACCCCTGAAAATGGAAAAGGCGCTATGTTATGTATATAAGTACACGGTGTGACCATTACACTGAGGAAAGTCTTTAACCAGAGCTGACCCTCAAGCAGAACCCTAGACTCTGGTATTGCAATACGTATTTACCTAGTATGATGTATTTTATATTTCCCAGAGCTCTCCACATAATCCCGCAGCAGCTGGTGCGACCCGTCACGGCTTCTATGCACCCTCGTCTCGCGCTGTCTCGGCTGCAGATGCTGGAACAGCTGATCCTCACGCACGGCATCTCCACTGATAAGAACAGGTAATGTACAAATGTTTGTAAACCCTGGATATAATCCTGAACTAGGACTGAGTACGGTTTGAAGTAATACGTTGCAATGTTTGTAAACCCTGGATACAATCTTGATCTAGGACTGAGTAGGGTTAGAAGTAATACGTTGCAATGTTTGTAAACCCTGGATACAATCCTGATCTAGGACTGAGTAGGGTTAGAAGTAATACGTTGCAATGTTTGTAAACCCTGGATACAATCCTTATCTAGGACTGAGTAGGGTTAGAAGTAATACGTTGCAATGTTTGTAAACCCTGGATACAATCCTGATCTAGGACTGAGTAGGGTTAGAAGTAATACGTTGCAATGTTTGTAAACCCTGGATACAATCCTGATCTAGGACTGAGTAGGGTTAGAAGTAATACGTTGCAATGTTTGTAAACCCTGGATACAATCCTTATCTAGGACTGAGTAGGGTTAGAAGTAATACGTTGCAATGTTTGTAAACCCTGGATACAATCCTGATCTAGGACTGAGTAGGGTTAGAAGTAATACGTTGCAATGTTTGTAAACCCTGGATACAATCCTGATCTAGGACTGAGTAGGGTTAGAAGTAATACGTTGCAATGTTTGACAAACCCTGGAATTTAAGCCTGGGTAGAGTGTGTAGCTCCAGAGGTTTTACACCAAAAGTATTAAATAAAATCCGGGATAATCATTGGGGATAAAGTTGTTTTTAATATTTATGTGTATTATACATACGATACTTACGTTATGATACGTTGGAATGAATAAGGTCCATGATGGCAAAGTGGTAAAATAAATTCTATATAAAAAAAATCCGGCTAGCATAATATTAGCTAGTCACACGTCTTGATTGCAAGAGCGTAACTAATGACGTCATAATGAATATATCAACGTCTAATAGTAAAAAGTTTCTTTGAATAGGGGACACCCGGATTTGAACCAGGGACCTATCGATCTGCAGTCGATTGCTCTACCACTGAGCTATATCCCCATTGTCTCTCTAATAAAAATTAAAGGACGTATCCAAAAATCCGGTTTATTATTGTCAAAACTTGTTGCCATATTTGATCGAATAAGGTCGTTTGTGTTCAATAGTATTCAAGACATGGTATATAGTTTAGTTTGATATACGTTTTTGGTGTGAGAAAAATTGTTAGCACTTAGCAAACCTAAGGCTATAGCCAAAACACCTTTCTACATTCAAGCAATAAAATGTATGGAAATGGTATATCTTAGCGATAGTTTATCGTTAAGATATCAATCGGATATGAAATTCAATGCAATCAGTCTTGTATTTTATACTACCCAGTTCTGAGCACGGGCCTCCTCTACAACTGAGGGGTTTAGGTTTAGTCCACCACGGTGGCCTAGTGCGGGTTGGACTTCAGATACCGTCGATTCTTATGGAGAATTCTCAAGTATGTAATCCTCACGATATTTTCCTTCACCGTTAAAGCAAACGATAATTGATAAACAATACACACGTAACTACGAAAAGTCAGAGGTTGGGTTGGGTTTTGAACTTCCCCCCGCCCTGTGGATTGGGGGCGTTTGGAGAATTCCACCACGGTATCCCCTGCCTGTCGTAAAAGGCGACTAATAGGGGCCACCGGGGGTCACGGGCGGGCGGCAGGGGGTTGTCCGTCTTTAGTTTTGTGCGTGTTTAGCACATTGTTGTGACCCCCGTGATGGACGGCAGCGTGGCAGGTAGGCCACATGTTTTGCTGACGCGGCATGACTAACGTTTATACCGATAATACGTTTTTAGTGCAACTACAACCGTCGACTTAAACACATAACTATAGAAGAGAGGAATCGCCAACGTTAACTTGTAACTTTACAACCATTGATGTATTAAAATTTACAATATACATAAGCGGTACTAATTCGTCTTCGGTGATTTTCTCTACGCACTGAAACATCACATTATTCAAGTGTATAAACTGTACATGTTCTGACGCTGGTTTTTAACCAGAATATGATTTTTTTATTGCATTGATTGACGAGACGAGCATGCCGTTCGCCTGATGGTAAGCGATACGACCGCCCATAAACAGTAGTAACACCATCCAGCACTTTGAGTTATTAAAGTACTGTGCGGCACTCGACGGCGCTCGTCATCCTGAGACATAAGATGTTAAGTCTCCTTATGTCCAATAGTTGCACTGGCTACAATGTCCTTCAAACCGAAACACAACAGTGCATGTACACTGCTGCTTGGCGGTAGAAATAGACATTGCGGTGGTACCCACCCAGACGGACTCTTACATATGAGAGACCTACCACCAGTAAAATATTATTTGAATGTTGTACCGTTCTCCAGTGGTCTGACGGTGCGCCGGCTCGCGGAGTGCGGTGCGTCGGGCGCGCAGCACGCGGGCGGCGCGGTGCGCGCGGCGGCGGAGCGGCTGCTGCTGGTCGCGTACGCGCGCTCGCCGCGGCTGGTGCGCGCGCAGCTCCCGCCGGACGACGCCGTCACGCGCAGGAACCTCATCTACCGACATCTGTTCCAGCAGTTTGATAGGATTGATATGCAGGTATACTGGCCAACATTTTTTTTTTTTTTTGTTATGGATATTACCTTTAGTAGCCTGACGCGAGTCGGCTGTACCGGCATGCGATCATGGCAGTTTTGACAGATTACAATTGTAGTGAGGTGAAATCTCAATTCGCTATCGAAAAAAATATACTAGCTCGCGATCCTATAAGTGACGATCGTATTTGATTTCATTTTAAACCCAAACTCAAAATTTTCTTTATTCAAATAGACTTTAAAAAGCTCTTTTGAATCGTCATGAATCTACTACCGCTTCGGAACGTGTTATCGCTGTGAACTATCCTCCATGGCTGTGAAGAAGAAGCGGCGCAAGAAACTTCCTCAGCAGAACAAGATCTGTCAATATGATATATATATATTTTTTTTCCAACAATGTAATAGTAATTTTTTTTTTAACATGTAACAATAAATAACATAATAGACACAATTTAATGGAAAAATGGAAATGGAAAAAATCGTATTTCGACAAACAAATGCCGAGATTTGTCCTAAAATTATACATTCCAATAAATGTTACGGCACGTCATAATTGAAAATAATGTATAGCCACAGAACTTTGCTTGTTATAGTTCTGTGTGTATAGCAATTAGCTCCACAAAAACCAAACTGGCCAAACGTCAAAACATCATAGCGTGCCGGTACTATGAGGTTGTTCTTACTAGTCAGTATAGGTATTACGTGAGCATAATTTGGTCAAGAGTTTTACGATTGGGCATCTAGATGAATTATAATCACATCTATAACGATATTTAAAAATAAGGGTCTAAAATATTTTAGTTTATTTCTAATGAGTAGAATGAAATTCTTAAATAGAATTATCGAATCTGTCTTCTATCATTTGTACTTCATCTTAGGATTAATATTGCAGTAACGTAAATATATTTTTATAGACTTAAGGACATTTCATATATTTAGCTACAACTTTCAAATTAACAAAACATAAGCTTATTATTTTTTACTTGCCTATAGAAAATGCTCAACCAAGTACCAACAGAACAACAAATTCTGAATCCTGACCAACCAACCGACAACCAAGACACTGCAAGCATAACACCATCCATTCGTAGCGGAACCACCAGCGGCATGACGACCTCCTTGGGCATGACGTCATCCATCGGAGCCACGTCGTCATACAGCCTTAAATCTATGGCTACCAACACCAGTGGAGTAACTTTAGCACCTTCTAGCCTGAGTGGAAGTTATACGACTAAGTCAAAGAGTAGTTTGAAGAAGTCTCCCACGAAGAGATACACCCCAAGCAGAACGGCTAAAGACTTCTCAAATTATCCGGGTTATAACAAGTTGAGGTTGGATAGTGCTATCAGTCCGAAACACTCCCCTAAGTCTACCGCTTCTGGTGTAGAGAAGGTAAATATTAAATTATTGGCTTCTTGTAATTCTCTTAGGGGTATTTTGCAAATATTATTAGGTAAGTATAGTTAATTTAAATTGTCTTCAAAGACAATTTATTAGGACTGCAAGCTGCTAGTCGTAAAATAGTATTTCAAAAAATAACTTTAAAAATCTGTGGATTGTAGTGCAGTCTGTACAGATTCTTATGTTGACAATACCATACCATACTAGCTCTGTATTATATACTGCCCACTGCTGAGCACGGGTCTCCTCTACAACTGAGAGGGTTTTCGGCCTTAGTCCACCACGCTTGCCTAGTGCGGGTTGGCGGACTTCAGATACCTTCGAAATTCAGAGAACTTCTCAGGTATGCAGGTTTCCTCACGATGTTTCCTTCACCGTTAAAGCGAGCGATAATTTCACAAAGAATACACACATAACTTTTTAGAAAAGTCATAGGTGTGTGCCCTTGGGTTTTGAACCTGCGGACATTCGTCTCGGCAGTCCGTTCCACTCCCAAGTAGGCTATAGCCGCTATTGTGTTGACAATAATCCCACCTAAATTGTTAATATAATTTAATCTCCCAGTTGCCGTATCAAGCAAAGTAAATCCATCATCAACTTGAAAGATGCTATCTTCTCATTTGTTTATAATTCGGTGTTCATACATTTTTACAGGTCCACTTCCAAGAAAACCAGAACCAAAGCGAACAAGAAGTGATTTTTCGAAGAACCAACCGCAACTCCGAGAATCGGCACTCAATGATCCACTACGACCATGAAATCTTGAAGCCACAACTCAAAGAGCGACCTGTCACCGTCTACGAACCCCTGCATCTGGATTACCGGGAATCTCCCACCCTGGGTTCACCCAAAACATCCAAGAACGATGTTAGGAGTATGGACTCCTTACCAATGGATTCTCCTCAAATGTCCAGGAATGATATGAGGAGAGACTCGGATTGCAGAAGTCTTGATTCTCCGAAGGTGAAGGCAGAGTATTTTAGGGAGGGAGCGTTGGAATCTCCGAGGTTAGTGGCTGGATTAAGGAATCTTCATTTGGATGAGAGCAGTCAGATGGATGAGAGCGGGTATTATAGTCCAGGTAATTTATTATGACAGTCATCAAGGTTTTTTTAGCACTGTGTGACTAGCTCTTCTCAACGAGCAAATCCTTCGTGAAGAAAACGCAACTATTCATAATCTATCATCTATGAGCTGTGCTTGGATTACAAGATACTTTAGTGCCTACTACGGATATCTTACACAGTGATCAGCCTGAGATGTTATATTGCTAATTTGAATCAGCCAGGCTAAAGCCTTAAACCAGTTTAGAACTTTGAAATGATCTATTAATTTCTCCAAAGTACAAGCCCTTTTTGTGAAACTGGTATCTTGGGCGAATGGTATTGTTCTTCTATGGTTTAAAAATAAGATTATTAATTTTCGTTTACAGGTAGAAGACAACAGTTGGCTAACAATGAACCGCCCTACGAAGGATATGATGGCGCTGATTGCGGTGATCATATGCCAGAAAGTATCAGTTTGCAGTAAGTAATATAGATTTTTCTAGATAAGTAATTCAAATCTGTTTATCATCATCGTTAACCGATACATACAGGACAAGATGACCTGACAGGATGGGGGCAAAAGAAACTCCTTTTGGCTAGATTCTTTTTTAATTTTTACAGGGTGACTTAAAAAGAAGGTCACGGCTCAAGGTCTGGGGCCCCCTGGCGTCCAGGCCCCCGGTGCCACCGCCTGGCCTGCGGTAGCTACACCCCTGGTTTATAACTTCAGGAATCGCTTCTGATCCCCTAAAGATAGAAACAGCCAGTATTCACATTTAATTCCTTCCCAGCACAACATGCACGTGGTGCGGCCGCCGCGTGAGAGCCGAAAGTCTGGAGGCGCACTACTGGCGCCGCTGCGTGGTGCTGGCGCGCTGTCCGCACTGCAGGGTCGCGCTGGAAGCCAGGACCCTACACGTTCATCTGCTTGGTAATGGTCTTTTGATATAGAAGGAAATTGGGTTATAAGGAATGAAGTTTAAATGATGCCTCATTTAAACTTTATTCCTTTCCTGTCCTGCCGGACAGGTCTTGTAGAGCTTGGTTGTTCCACTGTGTAGAAACATGTATCTTTTGAATGATACAAGATTAGGTAAAAGTAAGGTGTACCACCTATGGTGTTGCGTTTCGTGAGGTTAGAAAGATTCAACAACTTGTAAAAGTTGGCAATACAACGATAATACATTTCGACGGTTAACGGCCAAAACGTCGTAAGCGACATTTTTTACGAAATAGAGTTATATATACCGTTAGAATCGGCTTTTTTTTCTCCATCGTTTGGTCTAAGTTTCATGACGCTACAAGAATTTTTTTGTCGCTTAAGCGGGCACAAATTTAGGGCAATACCATTAAATTTGTCGTCGTAAACGACGGACTTATTTGTGTTTTTTTTTATTATGGTAGTTGGACGAAAACAGTTCTTCAAAATTGACAGTTATGCTATTTAGGCTTTATGTAAAATATTGTTTCTTGCACGTTAACCTGTTTGGGCTGGAAACATTTTTTACAAATAAATAGATTACTCCAATTTTGCTTACATATTCTTGGTCTAAATTTCTGCTTAGGACATTAGGTCTCATTCTTAGAAAAAAATAATTTTCATTTAATACGTTTAGACCGAATTTTCAAGACTTTATTTGGCGTTTAGTCCTTTTTTTTCGAGTCCCTATGTCAATTATCCATGACGCTTAATATAAATCGCTCAAACAAACCTCACCTAAAATATTGTCGCTTATCCTTTTTTTTCCCCCCGATAAATTTTAACAGAATGGTGGTTAGATAAAAAGGTAAAACGAAAATTAATAGTTAACCTAATTAGAATAAATCTAATCGTGAAGAATTTGGCGATTGGCTTGTCCAACAAAAATGAAACTCTTTCACTCGTTTGAATCAAATGGGGTTATAGTTGAACAGCGAACATCCAGTGCTCACACGACTACGGCATAAGCACCACATGTGCGCGTGAGTCATTTTGGCACGCGGTCTTGTGTCTACGTAAACTGTTAAAAAGGTAAGTTCATAGTTTGTCTTATTGATAATAATTGTATGTAAGTATTGCCATTTATTTATTTAGATATAAATCACACATAATGTCAATATGAGTGGTTAAATGCGTATACGCTATATTAGTTTTTGAATGCTTTATTTGTTAGGTAGCTTTGCTATGCTTTGATTTGGTTGTGATCATCATTATTTTAGCTAGAAAACGAAATATAAGTGTATGTATACTGTATCTTTAGAACAGGTGGTAACAGGTAGCGCAACTTGATGAAGACTAAGATTACTCCATGTTCAGGGGATCACGACCCTCAGCACTGAGGAAAACGATGCAAGGAGGAGGAGGAGATACAATTTTCCTGTGTTACTGTAATGATTTTATTGAGATAAAAAACATTCTGCTAGGAAGCTTATTCACTCATTTTGAACGCTTTAGTGTATTGGTGATGTAATGTCATTATTGTATTGCGGTACAACTCTCATGCTCAGCTCTCGGATTCGATTCCTGGGTCGAGTAAAATAATATTTTGATTTTATGCTAAGTATCAGCCTGGTAAATGGCAATTGACTCGCCCCCTATTACATGGGACCTAACATAGCTGGGTGAAAAATTGCTGTGAGAACACCTCTGCCTACCTTCGAATGTAAGTAAGTATGTATACTATTGTATATGTGCCTATATACCTCGCTATTACATAGTATTAGTGACGTCTTGAAAAACACTTGATTAGTAATTGGTAGATTGTTAGGACACCTTATCTTCTAATCCTGGAGAGCATCCTTGATGTTTCAGCACTTGTTAGATTGTGATATTGTACCTATTATATAATACTATACAATATTATATAGACAAAATAACCCCGACACAAAAATCTCTAAAAAGTAAAATAATAAAAGTTTCTTTGTCGTTAAGTACCTAGTAATATTTTGACACAAGCATTGTCGCGTCGGGGGACTGCTAAAGAAGTATTTTCGTCTCCCTAGTCCTGAATTCGGTCCCCCGACGTGAAGACGCTTAGCTCAAACTATTACTAGGTACTTAAACGACAAAGACACTTTTATTATTTTACTTTTTAAAGATTTTTGTGTCGGGGGTTATTTTAATTTTTATTTCAAACTTTTTAAATTACTTTATTCTCCATCATGGGGCCTTGATAATCAACTATCTAACACTTACTCGATGAGACCATCCTTATGAGACCAAACACGCTATATCTGCTATAAGTTGCTAAGGAGTTGGGTATCCCGCAGAATACTTGATGCTGCAGCATCAGCTCATGTTTAAAAATATTGCCGAAGTCACAGTACACCAAATTTAAATTTAATCGGGCTTTTTAAATTGGAAATGAGCAGATAATCTTCAAACGCCTGAACAGATATTCATAAATTATAGCTAAGAACCATCGTGATCATATCAGCTTTCAAACAAAAAAAACCGCGTCTAGATTGGTCTATTCGTTTGAGAGCTACGATGCGCCAGACAGACATACAGATACACATCCTAAACTTATAACAACCCGCTATTGTGTCGGGGGTTAAAAATTGAAGTACTTAAATCATAATGTATCGCTTTGGATAGTTATCTGTAGTAGTATTAATATTAATACACACATCATGGGACGGAATACGCTCGGCGAAAAGTGGGTGCACTAGTTGCGCCTCTGCCTACCCCTTCCGGGATGAAAGGCGTGAGTATGCGTATGCCATCAACATCAATTACTATACTCAGATAAAAAAAAAACAAATATTGCCTACGAGTGCAATTAACCATGATTAAAAGTAGCATAACATACGCTAATCTGATATGGTCTATGTCTGTGCCATATATTATGCAAATCCATTCAGCAGTTTGTGTTTATTTCTCACAAACATCCAATTTCATACAAACTTTCGCATTAATATTAATAATTATTATTATATTATAGTAAGACAAGATTTTTCCGTTTCAGGCAGCCCATTTTGTCTCAAAAACATCGTGCATCGGACATTATCGGCAAAGCATTACATAAATCAAACATATGCCTCCATACTCGAAGAAAACTTTATTTCGATAATCTAGAGAAAATAAAGACTGATTTAAGAAAAACAATATTTTTTTTATATCCCAGGTCTCTGGGTGTAGATCCTATGGAATTATGGTTATTTTATAAGAAAATCACACAAAGTGCTTTCTTGTTTTTTAAGGAGCTGAATGTAAGTTTTATAAACTGTTCATTTATTACAATTTCCCTGTCTGTTTGTCACTACCCAAGAGTCGGTTATATGATATTTCGTGCTACTTGATAAACAAAAAAACTCACAGTATGCTCTTTTTCCATCATTTAAACAAAATGAAAAAGGCAGTAACATCATTTAGGCTGGAAGAGGATCAGTGAGTTGTTTCATTTACGACGTTCTTCCTGTTAGTAAAATCAGGTACATTTGAGGGTAAGCGACAGTAAATAGTGTTAAAACGGTGATTTATATTAATTTAACAATGCAGTTTTGAAGAAAACCATTTAAAAGCTATATGGTTAAAATTTGAAACTATTGGAATCAAAGGAAAAATTTATATGATTTTTTTTCGGTTATTTTCAACTTTAAACCACTCTCCTGTAAAATTTGTAAAGTGGCGGTTATCCCCTTTTGGCCGTTAACCGTCGATTTGAAGTTTAGGTGCTCCTGAGCTGAGCTGAGACGTTATATATCTGATGAAATAACTATTATGATTGCTATAAAACGATGTATGTTAACTTAATGTTAACTTTGCCTCCTCAGAAGAATGCTCAATGAGTGAGGGTTGTTGGAAGGCGTGTCAGAAGTGTGGAGCGGCACTCAGGGCTGACGAAAGTGACTACCACATCAATTGTATTCGTAAGTACACCCAGTCTTTAAAATCTAACTTGAATTAGAAAGTAGTTCGAACGGCTACCGCTAGATGTCTCTTTTTAAGAGCATACATCCATGGTAAATGCATGATTAAAATAATATGTATTTATAACATAATAATTACATAGGAAGCTGTATAAGTATTCCTTAAAATAAGAATTCTCTTCTTATTTTAAGGAATACTTACTACGGACTGCTAAAAAAACTAGATTAACAATATCTTTCCATGCCATTATCAATTAATTTACATCCCTCAACTATTCGGCCAACTTAGTTATCAATCTGTCAATTTCAGCGTTAGGTCTTGACGAGTGGAAGTGCCCGTACTGCTTCACAAACGTCCTGGCCCGAGACCTGCCTTGGCAGCGGCATCTCATGCAGTGCCCCAGGAACCCCAGGCTCACGCAGTCCTCCTAGACTTTTTATTTAGCAACAAAAGTTATTTGTGAGGTATTAATATGAAAATAAATAGTCAGGACTACAAAGAGCAAGTAAATAAAGCCCTACGTCAGAGTCGCGTTTGTACAGGTATGACGTCCACTTGCGTGTAAGTTCTTTACACGCTACGGCTTATGCCAATAAATACTAGAGAAATTTAATTTTAATTTGTAACGGATAAGTGATCTTTGGCGGGACGACTTGCACAAGAGGGCCGGCAACGACTGGATGCATAAAGCAGCAGACCGGGCTCTGTGGCGTATCTTGGGAGAGGCTTATGTCCAGCAGTGGACTGCAACGGGCTGATGATGATGATGAAGTGATCTTTGAATATGAGCCTCACAAACCTTATAACGCAATTGAAGCTTTCTTAAGATAGGCATTAAACTTCAATAAAAAAAATCTCTAACTCTTGGAAAACATTATTTGACACAACGAAGAAAGAGATAGTTTAATGAAAGAAATGTTATAATAATTAAAGTACCTATCCCGCAGAAATCTTTCAAAGATAAACTAAATACACCTAATGATCTAATGTCATAGAAAATCGCGAAAGAAATAATTGAAGGGCTATAAATATTTGAAAAAATTAAGAGCATTAATTAGCTTATAAATATTATATTGAATATTTCCTCACAAATAACTTTTACGTAATGGCTGGCCGTTGGTCTAATTTATGTTTAACAAAAAACTGGTAAACAAATAAAATAATGGTAAACTATACAACACTCTTGAATGCTCACAAAATAAATCATTTTACAAAATTATTCGTACACTAACAAAATAAAAAAGGTTTTTGTTAGTTTACCATTTTTTTGGGACAAATCTTTTGTGGTATATTTTTTGTTTTAAATAATTTTAATTTTATTATTTAATATTTGTTATGTTTAAAGTGTTATACGTGTAACGATACATCATGATCTCATTAGTTAAGTATTTTAAATGATTTTCTCTCCTGCAATCCCGCCATTTTATAAAAATCATGAAAAAATCGATGCCGTCATGAATCAAACAATATATAAGATGTATGTGCTTACTCGTGCGTACTATTATGTACTTTTTCCATAAACTTCTTCAACTTTTCCATACTCATACTTTAATTTTAAAAATCGATTTCAAAATCGATTTGTGACATTACATCTTCTTAAAATCGTAATAATAATATTACATCTTTTATCTATTTATGCAAAGGGTTCAAAATTTAAACTATTCCTTTACTGATTTCATTTTTATGTTTAAAGTTAACATCCGTAACATATTTAAACTATCGAATAATCGATGACAAACATTAATTGTAAATTTAATAAAATCTATTTGCAAGCAACAGCACAGCTTCTTAGTCCATGACTACCGTCCATTCGTTATGAAATCCGTCTTATAAAGATATGCTCATTGCTCATTCTAAATGGAAAACCTTTTTGGTGTCAAAAATCGATTTTTACAATGTTCTGCGGATTTTTATTTCACATCACTATTTACTGGCTAGTTGCGTAGATTTTTTACTTGTGGCTACATTTAAAATTAATGTTGCGATCTGTATAAATAAGTAATATTTATATTATTTTCTTTTCATTAGCGCTTTTATAAGCTTACATGATTACTACAGATTTTGAAAATAATTCATTCACTAATAGATTTATTGTTGATTACTTTTAAATAATCCAGCGAATAGATTTTTAACTCTATTACAAGTATGTTTTATTAATTAAAAAATGTTTTTTTATTTATTATTTTAGAGTATTTAACTAAGCAATTAATATGTTGTTTAGTTTATGTTGATAAAATTCGTTAGTCAAATGGATTTTATTCGGACATATTATGTTTATTTATTAGAAGTAGATAAGTAGTTATAGTTTAGTTAGGTTTACATCGTTGGTGTTGTCATTAATGAAAAAAAACGCATTTAGCCATAGGCTGCAATTTTACATTCTACATAAATGAGGACTTGTGTTTGAGTTTTTATGGCTATTTCGGCACGTTGACAGTGGCTTAGCTGCGCTCCTAGTAAAGTCCATGAGCGTAAGCCACTTACCACCTGGCAGGCAATAAAAAAATCACGTATGTATATTGCCTGGGTATAAATTCAAATTCAAATCATTTATTAAGTAATTAGGCCCCTAAGGGCACTTTTACATTTCATTTTTTACAATGTTTTTTATCGACTAAAAGATTCTACCAGTGCTTCGGAAAAGCCCACTGACCTGAGATGAAGCACCGAGAACCTCAGCGTAGGTCTTTTATTAGATTATTATTATATTTGATTTCTATAGATATGATTATTATAGATTTCGTATGTGGTGTCGTAATAGATTCATTCCTTATAGCAACTGGGAGAGAAAGAAATTTGATAAAACTCAGGATAGTGATTTCTCATGTTTACGCGACTGTTTACTTCCGACCTTTTAAATACCTCGCCCCGTGATCATCAAGGTTACGTCTGGAGTAAAAATTAAACAAAATTATCGCAAAAAAAACTGTTAATTAGTCTTATTTCAAAACAAAGCATTTAAAGTTATATCTCTGCTTACCTCGTCAAGGACTATATATATGGCAACAACAACGATTAATACTGACACCTAAATATGTAAGATATTGGATTTTCGTTCTTCGTACTATCGCTACACTGTTCCTAATTGCACCGTTCCTATGAATGTATTACAATAATCAACGCATTTGTAGATCAGCAACATTTTGTCTAAAGTAGTGAAATTGATTTAGGTATAGACCATTATGTTATAAAAGAACGATCTATGTTACTCTTTTAGAATCTCCATGAGTAAATTTGGCAGATTTCCAAGAAAACAAGTCCTTTTTTCAAAGGTATAATTAAATTAATTGAGTTTTATAACGATTTCTTAATTATGGACCAAATAAAATTTAATTCTAAATCGAAAATACTAAATTTAAATCATGGACACTACAAATACGCTGTCCAAAAAAAAAAAAATTTTTCATTTGCCAGCTATTTTTTAATTCTTAAGTACGTAATATTTAGTGATTATATATGGTAAATAAGTAGGTATATAAGGCTAATTATATAATATACCACATCACCCCCTGTGATATTGGGTTGAAATGTCGTTTCGGTTAAGGAGTGATCGTGAGAGTTATAAGCAGTCGGAATTAGGTGTAATTTAAATATATAAGATGTGTTTACGTGGTCTTATATCTACCTACATTGTATGTTTTTTACTTATACTGTGATTTCTTTTCTTGAAGACATTTTAGGCATTACTTACCTATATTCCTTGATTAATTACTGATTTAAATAAAGCGCAATAGTTATCTCAAATCAAACCCGAGAATAATCAAACAACCTATCAAAAAATATTGTCACCTGTACCTATGCATGTCATTCATACATAGTATCACGCCTCTATCTCATAGGGGTAGACAGAGACTAAAGATTGCCAGTTGCCTCAATTCTGGCATATAACAGACTTTACTCATGCTTAATTTTCGGGATCGATCCAAAGATAGTGATTGCGTTTACAAAATCAGCAGTAAATATTTTTACGCTTGTTAGTTCCTAATTGTCAAATAAGTGGATATAAAATCATGTAAAATTATGCTATTTTTAAGGCCTATCATTTGCTCCTTTGTCCTTATTTGATTTGTTTGTTAATTGGTAATTGTAAAGTTAAGAAAATAAGGTACGTCCACACTCAGAATAATACTTTGAAGAGTGAATCTTAAGAAAAATAAACAACTGAGATGTACACTTATAAAGATAAAAAATAATTAACAAATGACTTATACCCCATCTATAAGTTTCACAAATTACTGTATAGGATAAATTAAAAGTATAGTAAATTACCTAATTATAAATACAGGGAGCTTGATCAAATATTTATTTAATTCTAAAAATATGCAATCCATTTGACTGATGCGTTTTTGATACATGTTTAACATGTCAATTTCTTATATGTATGTACTTTGTATGCATTCCTATTGACTATTGTAATACAAAACAAAATACATTGTAACTATATAATACATCAATGATTGTAACGAATACAATTATTGACAGACGTAATGGAATTCGCTGTGATTATTTTAAAATTATTGTAAATTCCGCCATAGGGTATTTTTTGAAAATCGAATTTCAATGCTGGCTTCAAATGTCCACATTACAATAAAAAAAACTATTTATTTTTTAAGTTAACCAACACTGTCAACCAGTATCGTTAATGTAATTTATAAGATTTTATTTGTTATGGTATTCTTTATTTTTGTAGAAATATATGCGACCATGAAAATATTTAGACGTTTTGTAGAGACTCAAGTTATTTATAATGTGTCGTTACGGCTACTTATAGATATCTACATTTAATTACGAATTTAAAGAAGCACATGATATTATTTAATTTTAAATAAACTAGTTACCCATTATTTTTTTAATATTTGTATCATTTATTATTGCAGATATGTAAGGATTGTATTATGATGAGGATTGTGAAAATGTATTTTATTTTATACGAACGTAAAATGAATTTGCTTTTCCTAAAATATACGGTAATCGTCCATTAGAGCTGTACCATTAATACTTAGACATTGTTTTCGCATTCGCAAAATTAAAGTCTGTCTTCGCTTTCGCAACTACAAATTATAATATCGTTTTCGCATCTCACTCATTGCGTCCAAGCCACTTGATATTATCGGAAGAAATTCCATCGTTTCGCACAAAATATTACGCCAAGAGTGAATATGCCAACGTTTGGAAAACGTATTTGAAATTAAGTATTATTGTAACTAATTGGACTGATTGTAAAAATTAAAAATTAACATTTTAAATTTTACTTTAATATTTTCAACTTAAAAATGTTCCTGTGTGGTAGCATTATTTTACTTATTTATGAAAATCGAAAATTCATATTTCAGTGATTCTAGAAAGTCAATTTCAATTTTAAACAATATTTATTTTTTTAATTCGCAGTGTGATTATATTGGGTTCATTAAATTTAGAATTCATTATATTTGAATAATCCAAATATGGAGATGATAATGGAAAAGTTTTGTAGAGTACTAACCTTGGATAGTACTAAAGGAAACAGGCGCGGTTAGCTTGTCCATTATACAATATCAAAAATTGATATAGGTATCAAATATGAACTGTCTTATAACTTATAAATTATAAGGCGATAGTAATGATAAATCAATAACCTATTAATATTATCTAACGGATAATACGCATAGTCTACTAAAATATTGTTGCTGATAAAAAAGAACATGCGTGAGGAACCGCGTCTGATAAGATTCGTCAGGGTGACTGGTAAGGGAAAGCGTACGCTCATGTATAGAATTAAGGTTTGAAATGCAATGTTTTATAGGGCTTCTGGATATTTGGGCGAATTCATATTTGGGAAATATTGGTACGATAGAGACATACATAGATATTATCTTCTATTGAATAATTATATTATGTAAATATTGTTTACGTTTTAAAACGCTATAAGTACTCAATTAAAAATTGACATCAAATAGCGTATGGAAGTTACATGATTTTTCAATACTATTATTTTATTAGTGTTACTACTTTATTAGTATTATTACTTTTGAATACATCATTGACGGAAGTATTCTTTTAAATACTTATACTTTTGTTCATAAGGTATTACCGAATTTGCCTGGATACCAGAGGTCTATAAAAATATTTTTATTTGTAAAAATTGTGAAGCTCGGAAGTCAATTTAAATTCATAATGAATTCAAGTCGTTAATAACCCATAAAAAATCTCGTATGCCATACACAATTCATCCATTAAAAACAAAATTAAACCTTGAGATAATGTTGAATGTATTTTTTTTAATGAAAGATGATACTGTTTTTTTTTTAATGGCAATTGTGTTCACATTTTCCCAATGTCAAGTTTGGGTTGGAGTCTTGGCGGGAACTTGGAAGTGTCATGAAGTGTTCGTGTTTTAATTCATTATTTTGGTGATACTTAGTGTTATATTGCATAATTATGGTGGTATATTATCCAATATAGTCCTATTAAAGAGCTCAAACGAAGTGAATTGAAATAATCGTGTTAATCAAGTGCTTTTTTTTTGTTGCCTGCAAAACTCCTCGATAGTCTTGGTAAGGTAGCCACTACTTTACTTCGACATACTACAGATAATAAAATAGACAAACCAAACTTGACATTGGCAAAATGTGAACATAAATGCCATTATAATAAAAAAATAATTAAAAAAAATTTGGTTTTTATTTTTTATTATCTGTAGTATGTCGAAGTAAAGTAGTGGCTACCTTACCAAGACTTTATCGAGGAGTTTTGGCAGCAACAAAAACAACACTTGATTAACACGATTATTTCAATTCACTTCATTTGAGCTCTTTAATAGGACTATATTGGATAATATACCACAATAGTTATCCAATATAACAGTAAGTATCACTAAAATAATGAATTAAAACAAGAGCACCTCATGACACTTCCAAGTTCCCGCCAAAACTCCATGATACTGATTTTCTCTACTATTCAATATTTTTGTTTATGAAAATGAATGAATGAATGTGGAAGCAGCGAAAGAGGTGTTTCAAGATCGTAGCATGTGGCGCTCAATACTATCTGCCTGCCTCTATGGGATAAGGGCGTGATTGTTTATGTATGTATCTATGATATTAAGTAGTTTATACTGTATTAGTTTGAAATTTATTTGTATTTATAATGCGTTTTTATATTCATTCAACAATCAAATTGGCTTATACCAACAATGGCACTATTTATCAAAATCATTAATTACAGAGTTATTTGCTTGCATTTACAACGGAAAAATCTTGCGAATATTGATGATGTAAAATTGTGCCATAAGTCAATAATCTCTCGGTTTAAATTACATAAAGCTAGCAATTTTCGTATCGGCTTAAATTGTAGCGTTCGAGATTGTTATCGCTAATTGCGAATTTGGGTGAAGTTGGAACGAATAAAGGAAGTTTAAAATCGTTGTTTTGCTTTATTTTATGGCAACACCTTTATAAATATGGTCACACTAACAATTTTTGTACGCATTACCGAACTTAATAAACGATCTTAATTTTTTATCGATCAATCGCGGAAATGGATTATTCAGAATATTTTTTTTTTGACACGTTTACAAATGACTTGGCCTACTGTCCACGTAAACCGTCCTTCATGCGCACGCTATCGTCAACTGATGCTGGTTGCTCTTCTCGTCTAAAATACTTCAATCAATGTATGTTACCAGTGACTACATATGGCCCTGAGACGCGGTCTCTGACTGTGGGCGCCTCAGACGGCTCAGTCATTCAGCGAGCTATGCTCGTATTTATTACTACGCGATCAAATCAGAAATGAGGAGATCCGTAGAACGTAAGTCGTCGACATAGCCTAGTGGATTAGCAAGCTAAAGTGGTAATGGACAGGGCACATAGCATATAGAACCATGTACCGGCAAGCGCAACGTTGGACATCCTCTCATATAGTGGACAAAGGACCTGGTAATAGCAGGAACTGGCTGGACGCAGGCCGCTTCTAACAGGTTAATCTCGAAACCTTTAAGGGACTATGTTCAGTAGGAGACTCCCAAAGGCTGAAGATGATGACGATGATGACATTCAGTGGTATCGGCAGTTATTACAAACATCCAAATACCTAAAGCTGCAAAGGCGGAGAAATTCACTCTTCTAAAATAATATATTAGTAAGATAATCTTCACAGATAATGATGTGCTTTATACACTAGACACATCAAAAGGAACGGGAAATCCCGGTATTTTCGAGACCGGGATTTCCCGGTTCTGAACCTTAATGCCGACATTAAACCTTCATGTCAGCGGGTTACATGCTTAAAGCATCGTACGTAAAACAGTAGACAAAACTACAATGTATGTATAAAATCTGCCTCGGTGGCGTAGTTGTATGGTATTAGTTGTATTATTATCTGAGGTCTCAGGTTCGATCCCCGGGTCGGGTAGAATATTGGGTTTTTCTATCAGTATCAGCCTGGAGTCTGGAATTTGTGCCCGATATGGCGATAGGCTCGCCCCCTATCACATCATGGGACGGAATACGCACGGCGAAAAGTGGATGCACTAGTTGTGCCTCTGCCTAACCCTTCGGGTATAAAAGGTGTGTGTGTATAAAAAGTCATTTTATTGTTTAATAATTATATTTGTCACAGCGCAGGTCAGTCACATTATACGACCCGCGCTCGTACATTATTTGCTACTCTGCCCTTCCTCTGCGTTATCTTCTATGCTGTCAGTCTGTGTATCTTTTGCGTTATCTTCTGTGCTCTCTGTTTTTTCCTCTGCGTTGGACACTTCCATTGCGTCGACATTTGATACATCCGCTTCCGATTGCTCTTCCGGCGCTTTGAATTTGTTCACGTCTAGAAATAACACAATGAATTATAATTTTATTACTTAAAAAATAAATATATACATAAATGCGACTGTTTGTGTGTTTTTTAAAAGTAAACAAAAACAGCCGAACTAATTTGGCATATAGCAAATGTCCTGGTTTTGGAGATATTTTTAAAAGTAAAGTAAACAGAAAATGCTGAACTAATTTGGATGAAATTTGGCATACAGTCAACATCCTGGTTTGATAAAAACAAAAACAAAAACACATCACATCTTTATCTCCGAAGGGGTAGTCAGAGGTGCAACCAGGGCGCCGACTTTTCGCTGAGTGTATTCCGTCTTATGATGTGAGCTGTTAGCCATATCGGCACAAATCCCAAGCTCCGGAATGACACTGACTGTTCTTACTGGTGGTAGGTCTCTCATTATGTAACAGGCCGTTTGGGTGGGTACCACCGCAATGTCTATTTCTACCGCCAAGCAACAGTGTGCATGCACTGTTGTGTTTCGGTTGGAAGGACATTGTAGCCAGTGTAACTACAGGACATAATGAGACTTAACATCTTATGTCTCAGGATGACGAGCGCAGTGGAATGCCACACAGCACTTTATAACTCAAGGTGTTGGATGGTGTTGCTACTGTTTATGGGTGGTCGTATCGCTTACCATCAGGCGAACGGCATGCTCGCCTCGTCATTGAATGCCATAAAAAAAAAACAGAAGAAAAACCCAATTCGCCCGACCCGGGTTCGAACCCGCGATCTCAGCACTGCAGTCGTATCGTAACACAACTACGCTACCAGGGTAAGATAGAGCTTAGTTCTTAACCCCCAAAAGAAAAAGAGGGATTTTGAAAGTTTAGTGTGTGTATCTATATATGTATATGTCTGTCTGTGGCATGGTAGCTCTCCAACGAATGGACCAATCTTGACGCTGTTTTTTTGTTTGAAAGCTGATGTGATCGTGATGGTTCTTAGCTATAATTTATGATGATCCGTTCAGGTGTTTGAAGATTATCAGCTCATTTCCAACTTGTACAATTCCGATTTAAAAAAAATATACTTATTTCCAAAATTTTGCTTTATTCAGAGAACAGTCTTCCAGGCAAAGACGGAAGCAAAATGTAGCTAATATAATTACCGTATTTGCTAGTATCAGCTCCAAGGAGCCTCAAGTAATGCACGGTGTCCGGAGTGGCGGTGTAGGCTCGGAGTGAGTGAACCCCGCGCCACCCCACCAGCGTCAGACGCAGGTTCGACTCCTTGTCCTTGTACTCGAGCACGCAGCTGCCCGTCGCTGTAAAGACACTTGTGTTATAGCATATCCTCTGAAAAAGCTTCTAGAAAACATTTTTTCGTCTTATGGCTGTATTAACCGTCTGTGGCATCGTAGCTCCCAAAAATATTTTTTTTTACAGAAATCTGGGAAATAGTTTTATGTGAACACTAACGCCACACAGATGTGCGTAAACCATGGGCGAATATAAGGGGGGGTTTAGGAGTTCCGGACCCCCCCTTAGCTTGTAAAATGATCGGGCTACCAAACATGTCCAGACTCTAATATATAAAGTGACTTGTATACGGTTGTCTTGCAAGGCAAGAACCCACGCCACAATTTTTTTATATCGTAGGACCCCCCATGTAAAAGCTATAGCTACGCCCGTGGCGTAAACAAAGAATAAACACACACTACTAAATATACAAATTAGTCACGCACACACTCAAACTTGCGAACGTACACAGATGCGTGCGTACGTACGCGTACACACTCACACGTCACATGTTTTATTTAGTAAAAAAAAGAACTATATTTGGATACATACAACCTGTATATTTTTACAATTATGTTAAATACTTTTAGGATCGATAAATTATTCAATATTAAATCCAAATAACATGTCTATTTTATTGAAATACTCTACTTAAACTTCATATTTTAGAAAGTATATGAATTAAAAAAAAATACTAACCTAACTCCTTGAGTTGGTTCTGCGTGTGTTCAGTAAACCTGGAGATGTCCGGCGGTGTGGAAGGGTTATCATTCTGCAGCACCACGATCAGGTCCTCCCTCAGGATGTCCACCCGCCTTTTGGTTCCTATGAACTGGATTATGCTTTGCAGACCTTCTTGCGACAACCTGGAAATAATTAAATTAGATTTAGTGTAAATGTAACTTCGGAGTAAATGATACTCGTCAAATAAATGTGTAAGCCGACCAAATACAAAAGTCACACTGCCACCACACCAGCCCTGTATTATATACTGCCCACTGCTGAGCACGGGCCTCCTCTACAACTGAGAGGGGTTAGGCCTTACTTCACGGTACTTCTTAGTGTGGGTTGGCAGACTTCACATACCTTCGAAATTCAGAGAACTTCTCAGGTTTCCTCACGATGTTTTCCTTCACCGTTAAAGCGAGCGATTATTCACAAAGAATACACACATAACTTTTTAGAAAAGTCAGAGGTGCGTGCCCTTGGGTTTTGAACCTGCGGACATTCGTCTCAGCAGTCCGTGCTACTCCCAACTAGGCTATTGCCGCTTCCCAACTAGGCTAGTCACACTAACCTATGTATTATTGGTAGGTATATATTAGGCAGCAAGTAAACACATTTTACTATTAACACTTCATCTATCCTCACACTTTGTTTCATAAAATATTATATTGCTAAGTTTACATAAAAACAGTAACAAACACACGTTTACACTGTGCTCCCAAATAAATGGTAATCGCATCATGAACATTAATGTAAAATATGGAAGCTAACGCCAATCGTAATGGTTTCGGCAGCATACTTGAAAGTGTATCACCGACAACAGACTCTAAACTTAACCCTTATCACATAGTACCTAACATAGCTGGCGTCGCGACCCCCGAGGCAATTCTTGTGCGCTGGGTCTTCACACCCAATGCACGCCCATGCGCGGGGGGACATTAGTCGCGGGCCGAGGCACACAGTCAGTGTGTATACCTCTTGGTTGCATAACACATTGAGGCCTAAAAGGGCCCGCGAACATTTCCTGGCACCCTCTCTTTCCGCCCATCCCGGGAAACTTCCTCGCGTCCCCCACCTTTCCTTCCATATTCCTCTCCCACGTCCCCTCCAGGCCCCTGCAGTCGTCAAGCCGGGGAAATCCAGTATCCCATTCGCAGGTTTCCCCCGGTATTGACTGCAGGGTCGCCTACCAAATAAAAAAAAAAAAAACATAGCTGGTGTTGTGTGATTGTGATGTATCTCTGTATACCCCCATATCCTGATGCTTATAAAAATTGATGAGATAATACTAAATTACCATGTCTAGGCTATATTATAATTCATCTGCAAGTCAATAATTTTGACATAGTAATATTTCTCCACCCCAAAACAACAAATAAAACAATGAGCTTAGAATGTGGCAAAAAACACACGACTCCGTTTGTTTATTGGGATTAGTTGAGAGAATAAAACGTGACTGACGTATTGGTCTCTCGATCAATCACAAACATCAAAATTAACCGACATCGTCTTACAAGTTTTTTTGCCACATTCTAAGCTCACAGAATTGATAAAAGCCTCACCTGAATGGACACGTCATATTCTTATTATCACATCTAACGAACGTCTTGACACCAGTATTGATAACTTTTATATTGGCTTCATTCTTCTTTAAAACATCTTTCACGATCGGTGACACCAAGTATATATTCTTCTTCTTGCCCACATAGCATCTTGTTAGAAGACAAGCCGCGTCAAAATCTTCTTTCATCTCATAGAACTCTTTTATCGACGGATATACATCTTCTTGATCACCAGAGAAGAATACAAAAGGATCTTCTCTGTAACCGCCTATCCTTCGTTTTTTCTGAGGTGGTTCTTTTTTTGAAACATTTTCTTCTTTTTTCTCTGACTCTGGGTCCTGTTCTTTTGTCCAAGGCATGGGGGATACCTTCTCAAATACTGCCACGAAGAATCCTCCAGTGTCTTGATGGTGTGGAAGTATTCTTATGCTGAAAATAAATTAAGATCATGTCTGACTCATGAGGGGTAGATAGAAATCAAATATACTCACCATTTGCCATTTTATAGGTACAACTGCCTTCATGGCGGTACCCAGATTTTCACCAGGGGAATAGTGCAAATCAAAAATTTCTTATAGATATTCCAAGCTAATGCAATTTGATTCTGAAATTAACTTGTATGTCTCAGGTTGAAGAGCGCTGTCATTCGGAATATAGTGTTGATACTATATGCCGGGAGTTCTTAAAAACCACCAGACAAATAGCTATCTCTTAATTTATTACAAAAAATATGTAGCTTGGGTTATCAGTCATGCCATCTCTCTAACACACATAAAGAGATCATACCATTTGTCCAGGTGGAATTTATCCACCTCCTCAGGAGTTGGCGGGAACATCTGCGGCCGCACCACCGTCTGCCACTTCTCAGGCACGTCCTCATACTTGTCGTAGAACACCATGTCCTTGGACGCTGGACGCCAGTGGGTCATGCCTGGAAGGGAATACATTAATGATCCACATTTTTTTTTATTGCTTTGAATGACGAGACGAGCATTCCCTTCGCCCGATGGTAAGCGATACAACCATCCATAAACAGTAGCAACACCATTCAGCACCTTGAGTTACAAAGTACTGTGTGGCATTCCACTGCACTGGTCATCCTGAGACATAAGATGTTAAGTCTCATTATGTCCAGTAGTTACACTGGCTACAATGTCCTTCAAACCGAAACACAACAGTGCATTCACACTGCTGCTTGGCGGTAGAAATAGACATTGCGGTGGTACCCACCCAGACGGACTCTTACATATGAGAGACCTACCACCAGTGAAATGCGTGCGATATAATAGGTTTCAGTACTTATTGAGAAGTTTTTTTTATACAGGCTGGGTCACGTGACCCCACTGCATCTGATGGTACGTGGAGTGGGGTCCAGATAGAGTGTCAACAGACGAGATATGTTTTGGACACAATAGGGTAGTTTCCTATGTTCTATTTAGTAAATTATTTTATATGTAACAGAAAATAATACGAAAAAGAAATTCTTCTGTGAAATCAGCATCAAAATTGGTTGAAAAATAAAGAAGTTATTCACATTTGAAATATTGTCTTGAGCAAAAGTGTGGGCGTGGAGGGGATATCGCACTATCTCTTTCGCACGCACGCAGCGATGTGGCTGGTGACACTCGGTGACGTCACAGTCTGATATTACTGTTATTTGACAATTATACTTATAATTCTAACAAATTTCAAAGCTTTATAACTTAATTATTATTGCGCCAATATTTTAAATTCCTTTTCCTTTAGATTTTGGATGGCGCACATTTTTGATAAATGGATAAAAAAAACGACAACTACCCTATTATGTCGGCCTGTGTGAATCTATACTAATATTATAAAGCTGAAGAGTTTGTTTGTTTTAACGCGCTAATCTCAGGAACTACTGGAGCGATTTTGAAAATTCTTTCACTAATAGGAAGCTACATTACTCCTTAGTGCTATAGGCTACTTTTTATCCCGGAAAACGTTTCCACGCGGGCGAAGCCGCGCGCAATGCTAGTCGTATATACACAGGCTGATCCCGGAACGCGACACACTTACGTAGGCCACTATGGCGGGTTTTAAACAGTGTGTATGGTGGTCGCTATCCACACACACACTCACGCCTTTTATCCCCGAAGGGATAGGCAGAGGCGCAACTAGTGCACCCACTTTTCGCCGTTATTCCGTCCCGTGATGTGATAGGGGGCGAGCCTATCGCCATATCGGGCACAACTTCCAGACCCCGGGCTGATACTGAATTTAAAAAACCCAATATCACTTTGCCCGCCCCGGGAATCGAACCCAAGACCTCAGCATTGCAGTCATGCCGCAGTACAACTACGCCACAGAAGCAGTCGCTATCGCTATCTAGGCAGAAAATATCTTATTAGTAGCATGTAGGGTTCCAATCTATCAGTATACTGGAACCAGTCAATCCCCGGATTTTCTTCCTTGGTCATACCATTTCAAGGACGGATCAAGTCAAGTCTTTCAAGTCAGGGGGCGTCAATAATGAATTTAAAAGTAATAATAATAACAATAATAATCCCTTCCTAGCCGATTTCGGCCACGGCGGCCAATCTCAACGGAGATCAGCCAGGTGCGCAGGAGATATTATAGTGCACAAGCGTGTGCGCAATACACAAGTGCACTCACTATTCCTTCACTCTCATAGTCCGGTGAGACGGCAATCCGACATGACCGGAGAGAGATCAGGCGCAGGACCAACGGCTTTACGTGCTTTCCGAGGCACACACGGGGTATCACACCGCCAACTTCCTGACTCCGAGCTGCGACCGAGTAATTTTTAAGATGAAAAAACCCAGTCACAGTGTTTTTGGCCCGACCCAGGATTCGAACCCAGGACCTCAGCGCGCAAATTGTACTCGTAACGCGTACGCAATACAACTAAGCCACCGAGGCAGTCAAAATAAAGAATTAATAGCCCAAGGGGGGTCATGACCCCAATGACTCCCCCTTCCCCTCTGGATCCACCCCTGTACCATTTAACGTATAAAATGTCGTCGATTGGGTTCACGAAGTTATGACTAAACTAATCTACACCATTCAGGAAGTACCACTGATTTACAAAACCAAATATGTGGCACCTTCATGTAAAGTTTCATAATGTGATGTATAAGATATTCGGTGGCCCAACCATCACCTCCACAGCGGCTTGGAGAAACAGACATTGCAATATACATACCCAGACAGATTTTATCACATTCACCATATTATTGACACCTACTTCTATAAAGAAGATGTCCGGTTTTTGTATTGGTACTGGGCCTCAAAATCTAACCAGGCTCAAACTATGAAAGGGGCAAGATAAGGATCTTGGATCCATTTAAAAAATATATTTTTAGACCCCGCCATTTATTAAAACATTCATATTGAGTGTAGTTTTTAGGCAAAATAAAATTACAAATATCTCAAAATCGGAGGTCTTTCAAATTAAACACTTTATTGTAAAAGTCTAGTTTTTTAGGAGTTCTATCGTAATATATATAAACTGCCTTGGTTAGAATTTTAGGCCCGTTTTTGGACATGTCCTTTACTTTAGATATACTTACCATATCATACCAGCCCTGTATTATACAGGGTCATTTTGACATTGCGTTAATAAATGAAATCACATACTTATCTCGTCGAAAATAACGCTTTCCATTAATTTATTTTAACCATAGACGTAAAATAAAAAAGTGTAAGTTTCGAACAAAATAAATATCAATAAAAAGTGACTTTAAGTTTACACGCCCTCATGCCACTACTACTGCTCTAAGATAATTCGTCGCAGCGGCAACATTATACTTTCATTCAGAAATACACTTTCACAGACACCATATTCGCAGTAAACTACGAAATGATCAAAAAATTTGAAAACTAAAACCGGGATTTTGGCAACAATATTCGTTATTCATGGATGATTTTTGGCAAGATGTTAGAAGAGGTAAAGACGAATATGTGGTGTCATTTAGTAATGCAATGTAAAAATGACCCTGTATACTTCCCACTGCTGACAAGGGCCTCCTCTACAATTGAGAGGGTTTAGACCTTAGTCCACCACGCTGGCCTAGTGCGGGTTGACAGACTTCACATACCTTCGAAATTCAGAGAACTTCTCAGGTATGCCGGTTTCCTCACGATGTTTTCCTTCACCGTTAAAGCGAGCGATAATTCACAAAGAATACACACATAACTTTTTAAAAAAGTCGAGAGGTGCGTGCCCATGGATTTTGAACCTGCGGACATTCGTCTCGGCAGGCCGTTCCACTCCCAACTAAGCTATTGCCACTTCTATTTGATATACTTATAGTAGGGACAAACTAATCTGGCCGGTATGACATGACACGGTTTTGAATTTTTTGGGTAGACGTTCTCACAGAGTTATCGCATCGGGAAAAAAATTGAATTGTCATTCCGGCCAGCTTAGTTTGTCCGAACTATAAGCAGCAGTATTGTTTATCGACACTGCCAGCCTGTTAGGTTCTTTGCCAACGAAGCTATATTAGGATCGTCCTACACCGACCTTTGATGTGTTTGAGTCCAGGCAGCTCCCCGGACACGTCCCGGAGCTGGAGTGAGGAGTCGGCCTCCCGCAGGACCCGCGCCACCACGGCCTCGTTCTCCACCGGGTTGAAGGAGCAGGTCGAGTAGACCAGCCGCCCGCCCACGGAGAGCAGCTCACACCCACGCTTCAGGATGCGGTATTGTATGCTGGTGGGGTTAGTGCAAAAAATCTAGGTGTCAATGAATGGCTTATTTTATTTTTGGATGAAAATTTGATTTTTGGAGCAGAAATATTGTTTGCTAAATAATATAAATCACTGTTTATTTAAACTGGTTTTCAGAACAAAACAATCAAATTCTTTTTCTTTTTTAGAATTTCTGCTCTTAGAATTTTAAAGTCCGTCATTTCTATGATTACGAATTGAACTATGTAGGTAGCACGAGTTTACGCGCTATCGTATATTTAACGTAATGCTTTCGACTAAGTAAATTTCTGTATGGAAAATCGATTTAAAATTTAAATTTAATTTGTCAACTTAAAATGTATTGGAATTTACAGTACGCATAGAAAGAAAGAAAGAAAGAAGTTTATTATTGGTACAATAATAAAAAACACGGAAAACACAAAACACATCTCATATTATAAAGGAGAAAAAAATGAAAAAAATAAAAAAATATTGTACCAATAATGGGCCTCCCATTTAGATAATGCCATCTGGTTTTTTCGCGTATAGGGAACGTGCACGTCGTTAGCACTGCCATCTAGTGGCGCAATCTGACTCATTTTCAGCCCATCGATACTTGGCGTTGACGTACAATATTCATTAAAAGGGTGAAAAATAACATTTAATTTGTTGATAATGTATCGCTGTGTATCTGGATGCTCCAAAACATAAAAATAAACAAATCAGAGTGTGAAATTATATAATGTTCCCAAGAATAGTACCTAAGTACTTACATTCCATGGTTATGTGAAAATCGACAAAAATAATAAAAGCTGTACAAAACATACATAGTTATGAGTTCCAAAAGCATTTACAAATGTTTCGTTACGTAATTTATAAAAATAAATATGTTTCGAAGATAATATTCAATACAAAAAATCTGTAATTAAGGGAACATAACCTCCTAATTTTGCTTAAATAACTAGCTCACATCTAAAAAAAAAGCATATTCTGGACACGCTGGGTGTAAATAACATTCGGCCGGAACACATATTTTATCATTTTTGTCATATTAAAAGAATATATCAACAAATTATTGTGCTGGTTCTAGTTTCTTTTTTTATCCACCTGTGGCTCTTGTGTCGATTTTGTGCTGCCCCCTATAGTTCGTGCACGCTCCCTATAGTATTGTCAAACAGATATGTAGGTAATATACACTTTCTAGCCGATTTCGGCCACGGCGGCCAATCTCAACAAAGATCAGCCAGATACGCAGGAGATATTATAGTGCACAAGTGTGTGCGCAATACACAGGTGCACTCACTGTTCCTTCACTCTCATAGTCCGGTGAGACGGCAGACATGACCGGAGAGAGATCAGGCGCAGGACCAACGGCTTTACGTGGTTTCCGAGGCACACACAGGGTATCACACCGACAACTTCCTGACTCCGGGCTGCGACTGAGTAATTTTTAAGATGGAAAAACCCAGTCACAATGTTTTTGGCCCGACCCAGGATTCGAACCCAGGACCTCAGCGCGCAAATTGTACTCGTAACGCGTACGCAATACAACTACGCCACCGAGGCAGTCAGATATGTAAACGTTAACTTATAGGAATACGTTATGATTACTATACGAAACAAGTAAATTCCTGCTATGGGTACCTACTGGTCAGTTCTACTATGTCTCTATAATGTAATGATTATTTAAGGATTTTTTTTTAATTGGTGGCTGTATAAAATACGATTCCTTTACCAAAATGATAAGTAGGTAAATAAAAATAATTACCCGTGCAAATTGTTCCCGTTGCCCACAGACCACTTGAGCCATATGTCAGGGTTCTTGCGCAGCGTCGCGTCGCCTGAACAAGGCACGTCGCACAATACTCTGTCGAACTTCAATGGCGTTGTTTTACTAGGATCCTGGAATAAATAACAAGTTTAAAATATACATAATTTCATGTTATTCAAATGGTTTTACCAAAATGATGAAAGGTGTTAACTAATAAAAATAAACGTCTAGAAAGAGCCAGAGTAACAAAAACAAATCATATGAAAAAAATACAAAAATAAGTTAGGCAAGAAAAACTTTGCTGTCCCAGAATATATTTTAAGTACAATTAAATATTTTTTAAATAATCGGTGGAAGCCATAAATTAAAAGAAAAGAAGAAATATTTTTTGCAGCTTTTATATTTTGTCAATATATTTTTTTTTAAATCCACATAAAGAAATCTCGTTATCGAAGTTTTCCTCAACTTACCTCGGGATCGGTGACTCGCAGCGCGGGCATCACCGCCGAATCATGGTTGGTGATGATGATGCACGGCGAGTTGAGCCGCTTCGCCTGGTGCACCAGCATGTAGCACCGGGAGTTGTCCACGTCGTTGGCCATCACGAACCCTGGGAAAGAAAAAATGGTGTTCTGAATATATATTCAATATTAATATTTATTTTATGAAGTACTAGCTTTTGATCGCGGCTCCGCCCGCGTAAAAAAAAAAATTCCGGGATATAAGTCCCGCTTTATATTTTCCCGGGATAAAAAGTAGCCTATGTGTTAATCCAGGACATAATCTACCCGTATGCCAAATTTCATTGAAATCCGTTCAATAGTTTTTGCGTGAAAGAGTGACAAACATCCATACATCCAGACATCCATACATCCATACTTACAAACTTTCGCGTTTATAATATTAGTAGGATAGTAAGATTACTATTAGATAAAGTAGTGCTCAATACAGAGTGAGTGAGTGGTCCAGAGAGTTTCGAATGACGGTAGATGATTATCTCTCCCCATATACAGGTTGATCCCAGAATGTGACAAATGTAGGTACTATGATTCTTTAATATCGAATTTTTGCTTGATATTAGCCTAGAGTCTTATATATGCCTGATATGGCGATAGGCTTACCTTGATATCACATCATGGGACGGAATAAACACGGTGAAAAGTGTGTGCACTAATTGCACCTCTGCCTACTCCTATGGATAAAAAAAGTCAGCATATGTGAGGGAAGTCAGTGTATGTGCTAAATTGTTCACCATACCTGTAGGCATCTTGTCTTCTTCTGCCTGTAGGAACTCTATCAATTGGGCTGTTTTGGAGCCAGGAGCTGCGCACATGTCTAGTACCTTGGAAAAAATTAAGTCATTTTAGGGCCATAATACGAATTGCAGTTTGGTTATTTTAATTCGATTTTTTATTCTTCCATTAAAATATATGAACTGTGCAAGGAGATGCTTTGGGTTTGTTCCAGCTTGGAAATATCAAACACACACATACTCACTCACGCCTTTTATCCCCGAAGGGGTAGGCAGAGGCGCAACTAGTTCACCCACTTTTCACCGTGCGTATTCCGTCCCATGATGTGATAGAGGGTGAGCCTCTCGCCAAATCGAGCACGAATACCAGACTCCAGGCTGATACTGAATTTAATAAAACCCAATATCACGTTGCCCGACCTGGGAATCGAACCCAAGACCTCAGCATTGCAGTCCCTTACTTCTTATTGCCTTTCCATGAAAATATTTAATATATAGTTGCCCCATACTAGTTTACTACCATAATAAAAAGGCCTACCTTGTGATGCGGCTTCACATCAAGCACAACAGGTGGTATCATGGACACTTGTTCCTGCCTCGACACGCCGCCCGCAGCTGTCTCCGCGACCAAAAAGTTATGCAGCTTGTACAGAGTCTCGCTGCGTCTGATGTCTGTGCGGGACAGTTTCAATTGCCAAGCAAACCCTCCGGGGTACCTGAGATTCATGTTGTGTAGAAATAGGATACATGACACGGAATGTATAGGTAACAATTGTTATAACCGGATAATATGTTTTGTGCAATTTTCGCCAAAAACCTAAAATGTGCCTAAAACCAAGAGATGATGTATATTTTTGCTTTGTTATGCATTATACTATTTGTTTTCGAAAGTATAAATAAGAATTTGTGAAATATTGTATATAATATAATAAATTGTTCGTAAGCCTGCATATTCCCGCCCGTTAATTGTGTGTTTCTTTTATTCATCAGTTAATGTCGCATATTTTGACAATATTCAAGCATATTTAAAGGATTTTTCTTGCAATTTTTATGCATATGTCAGGCTGTTTAAGTTATTATATTCCGGTCTCTAGTTATAATCATGTATGAAGAATCAGCTTTGAAAATACAAAAGGTCAACATGACATAATATGCAGTACAACTATGCTACTGAGGCACTAAAATTGATCATATCACCTATTTTTTTTTTCAAATATTTTGTGGATAGTAGACCAGCTGTAATCCGACAAACGTTTTGCAAGACGGTGTCGGACTATCGAGTTTGTTAAACTACAGGGTACTGCCACTGACCCCCTGTAGTCCTGAACTTTTTAAAATAGATGTACTTTGTAATGACTTGTACTTATAAAAAGGTTAGACTGAACCTATGTATACTATATAATTGTGCATTGACTATTGATGAAGATATCTGTCATAGGCTCGTTGGATTACAAGGTTCCGGTTTAGACAGGGGCTGGATTAACACAGGTCTACTGTATTAAATCTCACCTAATAGTATTATAAAATACAAAATAACATACTAACCACGGCACATTGAATGGCTTAACTACTTCATTGGTCCCATTGTCCTTTACTTCACCATTCAACAATGCTGAGAAGTAATTACTGCTGATGACCTCCATCAATGCATCTGCTTCTGCTTTTGATCCAGTTATCCTGAATGCTGTTGGCAGATTCTCCTTGAGGGATGCCATGAAGGTTGGCCATTCGTCTTCAGGGCAAACTTTTTGAGTCTAAAAGATTTTTTAATCTTATAGCTAAATGGTTTTATGAACTAACAATGGCTAAAATTTTTGTTTATGGTTAGGCTGGTATTTTTTTAAATAATCAGATTTTTTCTGTCAACAAATAATCATCTCCGACATTTTGTGGGTAAATTTCCTTGCTGAGATTGCAAGTTTTTTTGTAGCAAATATTTTTCACCCAAAATTACCTTATAATACTGCTCAAAAGTCGCATTTTCCCTCACTATTTCTTCATAATTCTTCCGTGTGTCACCGCTAGGCTTTTCTTGCGGATTTTTCTCCTAAAACACAAAGAGATTTTAGAGTTTCCTAGTATGTCTATAAAATTTTAGGTTATGTTTTTGTACTTACTTGTTCCCTCCTTTCGCGTTTACGCTGAGCAAATTTATTGACATTGCGATTTTTTCTGCCCATTTTTCTTAAATATTCACCTAACGATACTAATCTCTTTTGTGAAAAATTACAAAAACATAACATAAAAGTATGCCGAGAAATATTGCAAGGAATTGACCAATTATAAAGTACTCTGTGGAATTGACGTTTACAATGAAAGTGAGGTTATGTTTATGACTTATGAGCTATGTCGCGTTCGAAAATTGCAATTCGACAATAAGGTATTATGAAAAATAAATGATTTTTACAGGACAAAATAATTTCAAGTAAACATAACAAAAATCCAAAAGAGCAGAATAGTCATAAATTTTATATAAAAGAGATTAATAATAGTCCAAATTAGCTAATCTGGGAGACAAATATGTCAGTTAATTGACATTAACATCAAGAAAGAGATAGTCTATTGAAAAATACACTTGTAAGAAAGAGAAAAACGAAATAAATACTTAAAAGATAAATGATTACAGCAAAATCCTTTGTTATCAATTATCTCATATCAGTTCAGTGTTTGCTGTCGACAACTGTATGTGGTGATAAGAGTAGGCCATAAGGGTTCAAATTGCGAAAGAGTAAGGCCTGTTCACTGGTTTAGACCGAATCAAGAAAAGGTAATTCCGAAATAATATGACTAAAACTTTGTTAAAACATTGGTAGGTATACCAATGTTTTAAAAAAGTTTTAGTCTTGAATATCTTTTTTGTGTAACTTATTACACAATAAATACATTGAACTAATAACAAGACAAATTATGTTCTAGAAATATATAAAAAAAATATTTTAGTATTTTTCTAAATGGCTTGTAGGAAAATAAAAAAGATAAATTTCTTATTACATTTGAAGAAATACTGATGGGTTAATACCTACTTCCACATCACATAATAAAAAGAAATGTTTTTATTATTATTGTAAATGAAGGCTAGTTCTGACGCAATAAGGGAATATTCTACAAATTTTATTTATTATAATTAACCCATTACCTATGTATTATGAGAAAGTTGATACTAGACGATTTCAAGCTTTCTGTCATTAGATAAACTAATCCAAACAAAATAGTAGGTACGCACAGATTACTAAGAGAAGCTACGCTTTAGGTATGTTGTTTTTTTTTTTTTTTGGATAAGCGATCCTGCAGTCAACACCGGGGGAAACCTGCGAATGGGATACTGGAGTCCCCCGGCTTGATGACTGCAGGGGCCTGGAGGGGACGTGGGAGAGGAATATGGAAGGAAAGGTGGGGGACGGGAGGAAGGTTCCCGGGATGGGCGGAAAGAGAGGGTGCCAGGAAATGTTTGCGGGCCCTTTTAGGCCTCAATGTGAATTACAACCAAGAGGTATACACACTGACTGTGTGCCTCGGCCCGCGACTAATGTTCCCCCGCGCATGGGCGTGCATTGGGTGTGAAGACCCAGAGCACAAGAATTGCCTCGGGGGGCGGTATGTGGTATTTAGATTGGTAAGAAGTCCATGGTTTATGTTGCTATATCTTTTGCTGATGGCTGAATGCATGAAAACCTTTCCTGGGGTAAAGGAAATGCTGTTAAATTTTTTGGGACATAAATTTACAAACATGGTTATTTCAAACTTGGTCTATTTGCCAATTTCACCAAAAATCATTCAGCGGTTTATTTTTTAACTTTTAACAAACATAAAAACTTTCTCCAAATATTCATATTTTGAATATAACCATGTCATCTGTTTAAAAGTGAGAAATTTACGTAAATTATTGTGTAATTAATGTAGTGGAAATAATCAAACAAAACCATGTAACAAATCAAATAATTCTATTTTAGAAACAGCATATTCATTCTATTATAAAATTACAAGCAAAAATACTCTTTATCAAACTGATATAGAGTTCAATTCTCTTGTCCCATTCTTTATCAGCATATTTTCATCTTGTTAGAGCTCATTGTCAGATAAGTATGTTGTAATAGTCCATTGAATATTTTATGACTTTAATGAGGTTTGGCTGTTTGTATATTGATTGGTAGCAAGGACAAGAAATTTTTTTTATGACAAATCAGATAGCATCGCATTTGTTTAATATAACTGTTAATACATGTTAACACCTGGACAACATCACGCTTACCATCAGGCGAGGTGCAGTCACTTTGTCGTGCCCAAACACAAAAATAAAAAAAAAATATAATGGTATATAAATATAAGTAGTGATTATAGTAATCCTATGTTTACAAAATTGAATAATTTCACTAATGGCGAGTATAATAATAAATAAAATATTAAATAGAAGATAAATATTGTAAATGAAAATTTATTTCATATGAATGAATTTTCTAATATCTAAACTATTCCTTATTCGAAAAAAAATAGAGAGAACTATACATAATATTACTATGGAGCATTTTTAACAATTAAAAAAAAATCTACCTGGGTCATTTATGGAACATTGTAAATTAGCATAGCAATCATACATTATTTTTTATTATTTATGGCGTTCAACATAATTAAATAATGATACACACTGTTTACTCCTTTACATAGATAAAATAACACAATATATAGATGTAAATTGATATGTTTTATAATATTTTTGTATTTTTTGGGACATAAAAAAATTACATGAATAAAACATAAGAGAAGTAGCTGTAGCATTAATAATTTTATAGTCAACATCATTACAAATTACAGTATAATTTCATACTAAATATTTTTCTTTTTCAGAATTAAATAATGACTACGAATGGCTTCCATTTTGCCATTGACCGTGGAGGCACATTCACTGATGTATATGCCAGATGCCCTAATGGCAAAGTTCGCGTAATGAAACTGCTGTCAGTCGACCCACAGAACTATAACGATGCCCCCAGAGAAGCGATTAGACGCATTTTACAAGAGGTGAAGTAACTATTTAATCACACGACCTGTGTAAATAAATATAGCTGTTTCTTTATCTTGCTCTCGGATGGCTTCAGTTGTTATGGCATATACATAATTTTATTTTTTTGTAAGTAAAATAGTCCACTGCTGAACATAGGCCTCCCCCAAAGATTTCCAGACGGATCTGTCAAAAGCGGCCTATGTTCAGCAGTGGACGTAATGTGGCTGATGATGATGATGATGATGAAGTTAAATAGTAATTTAAACTTATGACATAAGGTCTTTTGGAGTACCTACGTCTAGAGGGGTCCCTATATTAAAACTTTTTGGGTCTGTTTTGGACGCCTGCTAAAGTTTATTTTACGAGTAAGGCTAGACGAGGCTCTGTATCATTGAAAATATGTAGCAGTAATAGTATTAGTAGCTACCCTTAATTTTCGAGACTCTTTGTAGTAATATCCTTAGTAGGTCAGACAGCTGATGTCCTGAATTTTCTAATAGGAGTATTCAATTATTTTAATACATTTTAAATTCCACAGGAAACAGGCAATGCTTTAGACAAAGACGGTAAAGTGAACTCTTCGCTAATAGAGTCAATACGAATGGGCACAACAGTGGCTACCAATGCCTTGCTGGAAAGGAAAGGAGCCAAAATGGCGCTGGTTATCAACAAAGGATTTAAGGATTTACTGTTCATAGGAAACCAGGCTAGACCGCATATATTTCAATTGGTGAGTCTGCAGTGTTCCAACTTCGACCTGCTTGGTAAATCGCCAAAATGGGGCGCCTTTATGAACCTACCAGTTACGGTTTATAATGACATGCGTACTAAATTATGCGCACTAGTTAGAAAATAAGTCCAACAGTCGCTGTTTTGTAGGGCATTAATGAAAATGTACAGAGTTTTTATGGTTTAAGGTAAAAAAATATGCTCATAAATATTGTGTATGGTGAAAATCTTCAAAATAACAGTTGATAGATTTAAATGGTAATACTTTTAGATTCAAATGTTTTAAAGCGCGACTACTACATGATAGGGTAGTTTCCTATGTTTGATTTTGTACATTATTTTATATGTAACAGAAAAAAACACGTAAATGAAATTCTTCTGTGAAATCAGCATCAAAATCGATTGAAAAAAAAGCAGTTATTCAATTTTGAAATATTCTTGTGAGCAAAAGTGGGGGCGTGGTGGGGATATCGCGCTATCTCTTTTGCACGCAGGCAGCGTTATGGCCGACGGCGCTTAGTGACGTCACAACCTAGTATTGCTGTTATATGACAGCTACCCTTCCACCAAATTTCAAAGCTTTATAACTTATTTACTATTGCGCCAATTTTGAAAATTCTTTTTCCATTCAATTTTGGATAGCATACAATTATTATAATTGTATTTAAAAAAAGTAGTCAACTAGCCTATTTGATCAACTGGTTAAAGTTAAATGAATTTCTGAGCCATTAAACAAGCTACTTAATATCTCTTGAAACTCTGGGTCATTTTTGGAACACAACTAATTTAATTCCAGGACATCAAACGTCCAGGTGTTCTATATTCCGAAGTTGTCGAAGTTGACTGCAGAGTCATTCCAGCATTAGAAGACAGGTGTCAGATGGAGAAAGATGGTAACTGGAAAGCAGTGGTAGGCACTACAGGGGAGAAGATGCTGGTAATCAAAGATTTGGACGAAGATGTTGTAAGGAGAGATCTGATGGCGTTAAAAGAGAAAGGGATTGAGAGTGTGGCGGTGGTACTGGCTCACAGTTATACGTATCATGACCATGAGTTCAGAATTGGGAAGATCGCTGATGGTATAGGTATGAAAATGTAATTTCAAATATATTACTAGATGTTGCTCGCGGTTCCGGCCGCGTGAAAATTCCTTCCCGCAAAAGTCGCACTTCGCACAAACGTCCTTAAAATACAATACGACGCTAGAGCCATCTACTTAAAGAACCAGACTAAAAATATTCGAATATTCATTATTTCACATGGTAGCAAATTACCGGGATAAAAAGTAGTCCAAGTGTTAATATTTTTTTTTTAAACTAACGCCTTTTATCCCCGAAGGGCTGGGCAGAGGCGCAACTAATGCACCCACTTTTCGCCAATCTTATTCTGTTAATAATACCGTCTGAATTTTTGGACAGGTATGATGTGGCTTTTCTTATTTTTTTTACCTCATATAGGACCAATCAATTCAAAATAAATAATTAAGAAGAAAATAGGAGTAAATGAAAACTTGTATATAACTGACATCAAAATCTTCAACCAGGTTTCAAGCAAGTTTCCCTCTCTCATTCCGTAACCTCCATGGTTCGCATGGTACCAAGAGGGTTCACGGCATCAGCCGACGCGTACCTAACTCCTCACATCAAGGAGTACGTACGGAGCTTCGCTGACGGATTCTCGGCTGGACTGAAAGGAGCCAATGTGCTGTTCATGCAGTCTGATGGTGGACTGACGCCAATGAATCTGTGAGTAATTGAACGACTTTTGAGATAAATCATTACCATCACCAACATTGCCGTTGTGGTCATGAATGTCGACCCATAATAATATTTTACTTCCATAATGAATCTAATCGCTGTTCCCAAAACAATAATAAAGCTGCACTATTTGTTCGAAAGTCCTAGGAATTTAACCCTTTACAATCCATAGCTGAAGCAGTTTAGAAATGTACAAATAAAACTGTGATCATAATGAATTTCATTTCTAGATTCAACGGCTCCCGAGCTATTTTATCTGGTCCCGCGGGTGGCGTGGTTGGTTATGCAATGACATCATATCAAAAGGAGACTGGTTTACCGGTTATCGGTAATGACAATTAATATTTTTTTTAATTACAAAAATGCCAAACGTATAAATTATTTTACTATGGTATTCGTATTTGTAAAGTAACTTTTTCCACTGAGAATAGGGATTTTCAAACCAGTGGAGGCAAGAAATAAAACTAAAACACATACACGCACACACAATCACGCCTTTATCCCCGAAAGGGTAGGCAAAAGCGTAATGATCGCACCTAGTTTTCACCGTGCGTATTCTTATTCACCGTATGATAGGGGGCGAGCCTATTGCCATATCCGGCACAACTCAATATCACTACCCGCTAATCGAACCCGAGAACCCCGCATTGCTGTCGTACCGTAATACAACTACGCTCCCGAGGCAGTCAAAACAGTCAGTAAAACTAGTTATAAAAGATTGTGTAATCATTCTCAGAGAATTTTTGTGCTCGATATTATGGTGTAATTTTGATCTTGGTGAGACCAGAGAAGAATTTCATACTCATCATTATAATAAATTGGGAGAGTAAAGATACTATTATGTGTGTCCTTCAGACCGTATGTTACAACTCCTGCTATTAAATATTCTAGGTTTTGATATGGGTGGTACATCTACGGACGTCTCAAGATACGCTGGTGCGTTAGAGCACGTACACGAAGCTACTACAGCCGGAGTTACTATACAAGCACCGCAGTTGGGTAAGGAATTGAAGCTCTATGTATAAAGCGATTATATATTACTAATAGAAGATGTTTTTACTGAATGATCGTGTGAGGCTCTTCATAGTGCAATGCATTTGTAAATGGTAATGACGATATTAAGTATTTTAATGTAATGTCTTTGAAATTGAAAAGTACTTGGATATTGATGTTTACCGGTAGAAATGGTATTTGATTATGTAAAATAGCCGGTAAATGATAAATCCATTCACATAGCATACCCAATCACTTATAGAAATAAGAATGTTAGTGTTTTTCAGTTAGTATTTTTTTTATGGTATTGAATGACGAGACGAGCATGCCGTTCGCCTGATGGTAAGCGATACGACCGCCCATAAACAGTAGCAACACCATCCAGCACCTTGAGTTACAAAGTACTGTGTGGCATTCCACTGCGCTCGTCATCCTGAGACATAAGAGGTTAAGTGTCATTATGTCCAGTAGTTACACTGGCTACAATGTCCTTCAAACCGAAACACAACACTGCTGCTTGGCGGTAGAAATAGATATTGCGGTAGTACCCACCCAGACGGACTCTTACATATGAGAGACCTACCACCTTAAATTTGACTTATGACAAATAAATGTTTTTTTTCTGCTAGATATAAACACAGTAGCGGCAGGCGGGGGGTCTATGCTGTTCTTCCGTTCGGGCCTGTTCGTGGCGGGGCCGGAGTCCGCCGGCGCCGAGCCCGGCCCTGCCTGCTATAGAAAGGGTGGTCCGCTTGCTGTTACTGATGCTAACCTGCTGCTAGGTAAGCTTTTGGCAGATTCTTATAAACGGTCTTAAGAGGCCGTATCTAAAATTTCAACTATTTCAGTCAACTTTTCATCGTGATTATTCAAAAAACAAACTTATCTGTGGGCTTAGAATGTGACACAAAGACGCAACTCGTAAAACGATGTAGTTTAATTTTGATGTTTGTGATTGATCGAGAGACCAATACGTCAGTCTCTCAACCAATCCCAATAAGACGAAACGTAGACGTGACGTGTTTTTTTGTCACATTCTAAGCCCACTGATTACTTTCTAATACATCATCAGAAAGAATATTTCAACTCTAATCAAATAAAGAGAAACATTTTTCATATCGTTCTTTAATTTCAATCTATCCACCAAGTTTCAACGTGTGTTTCAGAAATTTTGTTGTACGCAGACTCAAACATGTTGCCGTTTTCAATTAAAATCGTGCTTTAAACTAAGTAACAAAAATTACTGTTTATTGGTATAAAAGTCTCCTTAAATATGAAAGAGACAATTTCTGTATTTTCAACGTAAAATCATACAAAATGAAAGTGAAATTTTAGACTCTTAACCGTTACTACAAAGCGAAAATTGACCAATCAGAATAAAGTTTATCAGCACGCGTGTGTATTTTATTTCTGTATACTGTCACCACAACTTCAGTTAAAACTAGAAATTATTAAAAGCCATACAAAATTTGTGTGGGCCTAAGTACATTTTGATATAATTTGCTGTAGATGGCAGATGACTATTAATAAAAGGTGATGGTGGTGATGTTTATAACGAAGATAATAATGACGCCATTGATAATGCGTATTATGGTAATGAAGGTTTTCATTCATAATAGTGATGACGGAGTAGAAAATTATAATAATGTTTATGTTTACGATTATGACTATTTTTTGCAAATCGTAACGATAATAGTAACGATATGATTTGAATAGTTGGCGTTATCGGAAAGTATTTTGTTACAGGTCGACTCCTCCCAGAATATTTTCCGAAGATATTCGGTCCGAATGAAAACGAGGCGTTAGATAAGGACGCTACAGTCGCAGCGTTCAAGAAGATGACTGATGATATAAACACATTCTTAAAACAAGATGGCGGAAAGGAGGTAAATCTTTTATTGTTTTTATAAACTACAGATTTTGTTGCTTTAAGCCAATTTGAATTAACGTATTTATTTTTTATTGTAGTAGGTACAGTTATTTTATTATTGAGGCCCAATAAAAAAGCAATGAGAGGTGTCAAGGGACACCCGGATGGAACGAAGTTCCTTTCGATTAATTAGTGAAGGAATTGTAATAAAATTTTATTTATATGACAGAGTGTGTATATATATAAATATGTAAATATTTTCCTATTTCCGTTCCAATACATAAGTTTCTAGAGAAAAAAACAAATAAATACGTGTGGCACTCGGAGACTACCGCGGTAAAGCTATTGCATAGCATTTTTATCACAAATTTTGATTGACTAAACACAAGCGAGACTGACTATGACATAACACTGAGCGCTATGACCTGTCCTTCTTCAAACGAGGCTTAAAAAGAGTATTGTCCCTACGGTAGGCAGCGGCTTGTCTGTGTCCCTGGCATCGCCGAGTCCATGAGCAGCGGTGGCCGCTTACCATCAGGCGGGCCGCTAGCTCGTCTGCCTATACAGGCAATATAAAAAAAAAAAAAAAAACAAATTCGATCTTACGCTTACCACATAAAGTAGATTTTTAAACGCGAGCAAAGCACGTTTAGTCTTGTTATTGATAAATGTGAGTAACCAAAGTAGAATAAATCAACAAAATTTGAAAAAAGAATGTTACGTTCGATTCTTTTGTACTCGTGCCGTGCCAACGCTGGGGAAATAGCTTCTACGCAATGTATTTAAGGTTCATATTAGATTAGTAAGAAATGGTTTTAATGACTTTAATAAATAAAATAAATACAAATATACTCGTTTCAAGAATTATAGCTTCTACGCATTGTATTTAAGGTTCATATTAGTAAGATAATAGAAAAAAGTGTCGTGACAACTTTCCGTCCAGCCCCCTTTCACAACGCGCAATAAGGAACTTCGTTCCAATATTTTTATAGTGATCTAATTAAAATTATGACTGTGTTATTTTAATTCCAGATGTGTATGGAAGAAGTAGCAATGGGATTTATCAATGTCGCGAATGAAGCTATGTGTCGTCCCATAAGGTAAGTGTTTTTATTGATTGACGGTTGGATAGTTTTTAAAATATTATTATGAGGATATTTTTTTCTGGAAATCGCACTATGATTTAGTGTTGTAGGTGTGAAAATACTTTTTAATTTCTGATTTATGATGGACAATGTTCAATTAACTTAACAAGAGAATATGCGAATATATTGAAAAATAACAAGAATAATAAATAGGCTCGCCCTCTATCACATCATGGGGCGGAATACGCTTGGCGAAAAGTGGGTGCACTAGTTGCGCCTCTGCCTACCCCTTCGGGGATAAAAGGCGTGAGCATGCATGCGTAACAAGAATAATATAAAGATTTTGAAAATTGATTATATAAGACACAATACGGAATAGTTTTTTCCTTACGTTATTCTTCAGTATTATATTCTTAATGTTTTATATTAGGTACTTTATTGGTGTATGAAATTATTAATAGCATGTTTATAGTGCTTGTTATATACAGGGTCATTTTGACATTGCGTTACTAAATGAAACCACATACTTATCTCCTTGGAATTAACACTTTACATTCAGTTATTTTAACCATAGTTGTAAAATTGTAAGTTTCAAACAAAATAAATATAAATAAAAAGTAACTTTAAATTAACACGCCCTAATGCTTCTACTACTACTCTATGGGGATTCGTAGCTGCAGCAACATGAAACTTTCTGTCAGAAATTCACTCACGCACACGCCATATTCGCACTAAACTACAAAATGATGAAAAAATCAGGAAAGTAAAATTTAGTTTTTTGGTGAAAATATTCGTTTCTCATGGATGATTTTTGGCACAATGTTAGCTGAGGCAAAGACGAGTATGTGGTTTCATTTAGTAACGCAATGTCAAAATGACCCTGTATAATTATTTCATGGTCGATAATATAATACGTTATACCGCGTGTGTGAGGGCGCTGACTACAGCGCGGGGACACGACGCGTCGCAGCACGCGCTGGCGTGCTTCGGCGGCGCGGGCGGGCAGCACGCCTGCGCCGTGGCGCGGCACCTCGCCATCCGCACCGTGCTCATACACAAGTATGCCGGTAAGTGTATACTACTGGTGGTAGGTCTCCCATTATGTAAGAGGCCGTCGGGGTGGGTACCACCGCAATGTCTATTTCTACCGCCAAGCAACAGTGTGCATGCACTGTTGTGTTTCGGTTTGAAGGACATTGTAGCCAGTGTAACTACCGGACATAATGAGACTTAACATCTTATGTCTCAGGATGACGAGCGCAGTGGAATGCCACTCAGTACTTTGTAAGTCAAGGTGCTGGATGGTGTTGCTTCTGTTTATGGGTGGTCGTATCGCTTACCATCAGGCGAACGGCGTGCTCCTCTCGTCATTCAATGCAATAAAAAAAAAGGGCACTGAGTGGATTGCACAATATGCTACCGTAATAGCTTAGGGTAGTAGATAAGAAGTCACCAAATTTGTCAGGCTTAGTTTTAATACGCCTTGATTATCTGAATGGATCGCAAAATCACACATACACAAAAAAAAAAACAAAGCAGAAGGAATATTTTGCTATACTATCTTAGAGATACAAAACAAAACAATGTGGTCATAGTATTAATTTAACTACAACAACTAATAATCAGAATTTCTATAAGTGAAAACATTTTCAAAATCGGTTCAGTAGTTCTAGAGATTAGCCACTACAAACTCACGAACTGTTCCTCTTTCCAGTATTAGTATAGATGATAATATTTTGTATTACCTATAGGCATACTATCAGCATACGGTATGGCCCTAGCCCATATAGTACACGAAGCCCAGCAGCCATGCGCATGCGTGTACAGTCCAGACAACTACGCCGAGTTGGACCGACAGCTGGACGTGTTGGGCGCTGTGTGTAGAGACAAACTGCGGGCGCAGGTGAGTATCGATCAGGAAGAGGGTGTTATTTAATGACTTCCTATATATACGCGAATGTTAGACATTGAAATAAAACTATTTTGCGGATTTTATCGCGGTTTTTTAATTAGTATTTTCACCCGACGTTTCGAAGGCTTTGCAGCACTTCATGGTCACGGGGCTGACTGAGGTGTTGGTGGTCCGAAAAGTTAATGTTACAATATCTACATTTTTTTTAATTATCCTTTTTTTTAAAATTACTTGTTAATGACGGTCCGATCTACGCAGAAAGTGCTCACAGTGTCTTGAGTTTTTTAATTAAAATATTAATTAAAAAACCGCGATAAAATCCGCAAAATAGTTTTATTTCAAGGGTGTTATTTGTTAAACTATTATTATTAATAATATGTTGCTCTCGATTTCACCCTTAAGAAATACCTTCTTTGATAAAACTCTCACTGTATAATTACCGGGAAAAAAACCCTATACTTTATACTTTAGTCTTTCTATGTTGTAAATTTCATTTAAATTGATTCAGTGATTTGTGCATTTCCTTCTAAAAACATTTCAACGCCTTCACAAAGTTCCATTTTTACAATATAAAGAAGAAGTAAGATACAACAAGTATACACATTTTAAACGCTTTATAAAATCTTAAATCGATGGATCATATGATTGATCTATCGATATTTTTTTTTTATTTGCGTAAAGAATTATGCAAATAAATATTTTTCAAATTAAAGGTCTCGTTTTGAAACCTCATGATTTTTGGTTGAAGTATGATGAATTTTATGTTTTATAGGGTATTCCTGACTCTCAAATAGTACTAGAGCCTTACCTGCATCTACGATATGCTGGCACTGACTGTGCTCTCATGGTATCGCCTGCACCAGGAGATTCCGCCACCGCCTGCAAGCATGGCGACTTCTTCACTGCTTTTGTTGATAGGTAAGTTCGCTTTGATATTATTTAAATCTTGAGAATTTTTCCAATGGAGGTGATCTTATTTCTTCCAACAGAATACTTTCGATAAACAAATTATGAGAGTCCTTATAATAATAATAAATCATATTATTTCTGACATGGAAGATCCATAAACGGGTTAGTAACATTTATTGCTTAAGAATAGTGTTAGTAACGAAGTCTACTTGACTGCATGTAATTTAATCCAGCGAGCTAGCATCGCCGAATCCTATCTATCCACCAACGCACGCAGGATGATGTTATGATATAACCAAATGGATCAATCATTATTCGTATTTTTTTTAATGGGTCTAAATTGACCCGTCAGTATTTGTACCGGGTCTCGCATGACCCACAGTAGTTTCTTATGTTTTTAAATATGCTTAACATCAGAAATATCTTGTCGTCTTTTTTCACACCCACCTTTTTTAATTAACATTTCTACAATGCTTTTTATACTGCCAGCTTAAGGTTCGATTTTAAGTTTTTTTTTTGTTTCTAAGGTACAAAAACGAGTTCGGATTCACTCTATCCAAACGCGACGTGATCGTGGATGATGTGCGAGTGAGAGGGATTGGCATGAGTGAGGTACCGGCAGACGTGGCGCCGCCGAGCGGGAAAGGGACGCAACCAGTTATTGAGAAGGTAAACTTATATTGATAAAAAACTACAAAATAATAGTACAGTGGGCTTAGAATGTGGCAAAAAACACGACACGAGTCCGTTTCATTATTAATGGGATTGGTTGAGAGACTAACACGTGACTGAGGTATTGGTCTCTCGATCAATCACAAACATTAAAATTAAACTGACTGCCTCGGTGGCGTAGTTGTATTACGGTACAACTACAACGCTGACGTTGCGGGTTCGATCCCCGCGTCGGGCAAACTTCACATACCCTCGAAATTACTTTTGGAGAAGTCTCAGGTATGTAGGTTTCCTCACGATGTTTTCCTTCAACGTTAAAGCGAACTATAATTGATAAATAATACACATTGTTACCGCGTTATATAAAATTAAGTAATTCAATAGATTATAAATAAAAAACATTGTTTAGATTTTCTGCCATCTATCGGAAGGTTGTTAAATCAATAAGGCCTACGCCAGCGCGGCGGCCATTTTTTTCACATTGTCATTAAAAGGGAATATCGTTGTAGTAACAAGCTCTGCGTTTTTATTTTATTTTCCAAGTATAAAAAGGGGTTAAAATATACGTTTTTTTTTTATTGCATTGAATGACGAGACGAGCATACCGTTCGCCTGATGGTAAACGATACGACCACCCATAAACAGTAGCAACACCATCCAGCACCTTGACTGACAAAGTACTGAGTGGCATTCCACTGCGCTCGTCATCCTGAGACATAAGATGTTAAGTCTCATTATGTCCAGTAGTTACACTGGCTACAATGTCCTTCAAACCGAAACACAACAGTGCATGCACACTGTTGCTTGGCGGTAGAAATAGACATTGCGGTGGTACCCACCCAGACGGCCTCTTACATAATGAGAGACCTACCACCAGCGTATTCAACACGCCCCCGAAACACACATATAACTTCGAACTGAGAGGTATGTGCTTTGGGTTTTGAATCTGAGGACATCCGTCTCATCAGACCGTTCAATTCTCAGTAGACTATCGTCCACTAAACTTTTAATTATAAAATAACTTTTATTTATTTTATTAGGTCTACCAACGGTTTCCACGGTATTAACTGCACTTTTACTTGTTTTTTATTTAGTATTATCGTTTTTAAGCTATTGCATAGCTTCTATCGCGGGCCTTGAGCGTGGAGACCGAATCCAGAAATTCCGTAACGAAAATAACCTGGCATCTTTTTTATCTTACTAATATGAACCTTAAATACAATGCGTAGAAGCTATAATTCTTGAAACGAGTATATTTTTATTTATTTTATTTATTAAAGTCATTAAAACCATTTCTTACTAATCTAATATGAACCTTAAATACATTGCGTAGAAGCTATTTCCCCAGCGTTGGCACGGCACGAGTACAGTCAGAAGCATAAGTATCTGTACAAAATAAAAATTTCAAATCGCCTATACACACGTTAAGTTAAACTGAAACATTTTTTTGCTGTGTTTGAAGTAAAGTAAATCACTTTTATTTTAATTTTGTGAAAAGAAAAAAATGATTAGTAAGAACACAAAAATATGTAGGCAAATTGAAATTTTGAATTTGTTCAGCTACTTATGCTGCTGACTGTACAAAAGAATCGAACGTAACATTCTTTTTTCAAATTTTGATTTATTCTACTTTGGTTGTGATGACCATTGCATTTCTGACATTTATCTATAACAAGACTAAACGTGCGTTGCTCGCGTTTAAAATCTACTTTATGTGGTAAGCATAAGATCGAATTTGTGTTTAGTCAATCAAAATTTGTGATAAAAATGCTATGCAATAGCTTTACCGCGGCAGTCTCCGAGTGCCACACGTATTTTTTTTTTATTTGTCGTATGTATCCACTATCTGTTTTTGTGATACTTTTTAGTGGAAACTTAATTGGATTAAGTGTTAGTATTTAAATATTTTTTTTGTAATGTGTATATAGATCTGTTTGTTTCGTTAATAAATAAAAAAAAAATTAAATCATGTTGGATTTTTTTTTTATTTTTTTTATTGCACTGTATGACGAGACGAGCATGCCGTTCGCCTGATGGTAAGCGATACGACCACCCATAAACAGTAGCAACACCATCCAGCACCTTGACTTACAAAGTACTGTGTGGCATTCCACTGCGCTCGTCATCCTGAGACATGAGATGTTAAGTCTCATTATGCCCAGTAGTTATACTGGCTACAATGTCCTTCAAACCGAAACACAACAGTGCATGCACACTGATGCTTGGCGGTAGAAATAGACATTGTGGTGGTACCCACCCAGACGGCCTCTTACATAATGAGAGACCTACCACCAGTAATTTCAGGATTTCTCAGGATTTCTTAATATATAGTTAATCTAAAAGTGACAATACCAATTAAATTAAATAAGGGTATAACTTAAAGTTAATTGACGATTAAACAGGTTGTGTCATAAATTAAAACTAACTTATAACTATGTCTCGTTTTAGTCAGTCAAAGTGTACTTCGAAGGTGGTTACCAGGAGACTGGTATATATTTGCTGGAGAAGCTTCTACCTGAGCAGATTATACCAGGTCCCGCCATCATCATGGACAGCTTGTCGACCATATTAGTTGAGCCTGGTAAGGACTAGAGCCTTAAAATTCTTTAAAATATACGATTTTGTACACTCATGCCTTTTATCCCCGAAGGTGTAGGCAGAGGCGCTAGTGCACCCACTTTTCGCTGTGTTGTCCCATGATGTGACAGGGGGCGAGCCTATGGCCATATCGGGCACAAATTGCTGGTAATGAGTAGAAAAACCCAATATCACTGCCCGACTCGGGGATCGAACTCGAAACCTCAGCACTGCAGTCGTACCTGAATACAACGCCACCGAGGCAGTTAATATAATACAATTTTCTGTCTTATAATAGTATTGTCACTTTCAAATTGCCTTCTAAGTTTATGTATAATTTCGTTGTTTACCTACTGATGAATATGCTAAAGTATATTCCTTTTCTAAAAGGTTATGTGTGTATTCTTTGTGAATTATCGCTCGCTTTAACGGTGAAGGAAAACATCGTGAGGAAACCGGCATACCTGAGAAGTTCTCTGAATTTCGAGGGTATGTGAAGTCTGCCAACCCGCACTAGGCCAGCGTAGTGGACTAAGGCCTAACCCCTCTCAGTCGTAGAGGAGGCCCGTGCTCAGCAGTGGGCAGTATATAATACAGGGCTGGTATGGTGGTATGGTATGATATTCCTTAAGATTTGAAGTTTTGAACTTGTTTTAAAAACCCTTATATAATTAGGTTACGACCCAATTCTGGTTTGTTATACTCATTTTAGTCTCACAAGATAATCGATGTTTAAAGAAGTTTTAATATTTTGAATCGATATGTTTATTAAAAAGAAATAAATCAGATAATGTTTCGCAGACTGTCGAGCCGAAATAACCAAGTTTGGCGACATCAAGATCACGATCGGTTCAGGACAAGCGAAAAAAGTTACTACAGAGCTTGATTCGATACAGCTCAGCATTTTCTCGCATCGATTCATGTCCATAGCCGAGCAGATGGGCAGGTACGTGATTAAATATTATTGTTTTATAATATACTGAACCTTAGTTATTTTGAAATAAATAGTTAATATTGCTAGATGCAAATCTAAATTAGATTAGAAGCATGGTATAGGCGTTTGGGAAACTAAACAAGGTCTTCTCGTCTAAAATACCTCAGTGCCTGAAGACAAAAGTCTTCATTAAATGTGTGTTACCAGTAATGACATACGGCACTGAGACGTGGCCTCTGACTATGGGCCGCCTAAGACGGCTCACGGTCACTCAGCGAGTTATGGAGAGAGCTATGCTAGGTGTCTCTCTACTCGATCGAATCAGAAATGAGGAGATCCGTAGAAGAACGAAAGTCACTGACATAGCCCAGCGGATTAGCAAGCTGTAGTGGCAGTGGGCAGGGCACATAGTTCGAAGAACTGACGGCAGATGGGGGCAAAAAGTATCTCGAGTGGAGACCACGTACTGGCAAGCGCAGCGTCGTCCGTCCACCTTGCAGGACGGCTTGATAAAGGTCGGAGGAACACGCTGGATGCAGGCCGCTTTTGACAGGTCCGTCTGGAAATCTTTGGGGGAGGCCTATGTTCAGCAGTGGATGTCGTGTTGCTGATGATGATGATGAGAGGCATATTACTATTCGCCTATCGAGAAACAAGAAATGCTATAAGAATAGAATTTTTTTTTTTACTAACTACCTTTTTGACTTGTTACATACAGGGTGGTCCAAAGAGAAATGATATTCGAATAGAATAAATTATGTTTGATTTTTTTACTAACTACCTTTTTGACTTGTTACATACAGGGTGGTCCAAAGAGAAATGATATTCGAATAGAATAAATTATGTTTGATTTTTTACTAACTACCTTTTTGACTTGTTACATACAGGGTGGTCCAAAGAACGTCGATCTCGGTAAACATAAAAGAGCGTTTGGACTTCTCTTGCGCGCTCTTCGGAGCCGATGGCGCGTTAGTGTCCAACGCCCCCCACATTCCAGTACATCTCGGGGCCATGCAGGATACTGTGCAGTACCAGGTGTATATTTTTTTTAAGGCTTCTTAAGCGAGGTTTGGTTTAGCAAGAAAACTTACAAAAGTCAACTCGCGACAGACTTTTGGCAAAGGACATGTCCAAAAATGGGCTTAAAATTCTAACCAAGATACTTTATATATATTTGGATAGTTCTCCCAAAAATTAGGCCTTTGCAATAAATCGTATAATATTAAAGTCCTCTGATGTTGAGATTTATGTAAATTTTATTTTGCTTAAAAACTACTTAATATGAACGTTTTTAAAAAAGGTTGTGTTTTGAATGGAGGGGTCTAAGGGCTCAAAAAATATTTTGAATGGATCCAAGATCCATATTTTGTCCCTTTAATATCCCTAAAGTTTGAGCCTGGTTAGATTTTGAGGCCCAGCACCCATACAAAAAGCGAACTTCAGACAAAAGTAAAGTTCTTTACACATGAAATTGTAACACAAGTCCTGCAAGCTTTAAAGATGTCCGAGATATTAAAGAGTCAAAAAAGTACATCTCGGATCCTTTAAAAAAAAATTTTGACCCCTCCATTTATAACGTTTTTTTTTAAAACGTTCATATTAAGTGTAGAAATAAAAATAACATAAATCTCAACATCGGAGTACTTTAAAATTATACGATTTATTACAAAGGCTTAGTTTTTGACAGTACTGTCCAAATATATATATATTAAAGTATCGTGGTTAGAATTTTAGGCCCATTTTTGGACATGTCCTTTAAATACTGTGCAATGCAATGCAATTAGCCCTGTATTATATACTGCCCACTGCTGAGCACGGGCCTCCTCTACTACTGAGAGGGTGAAGGCCTTAGTCCACCACGCTGGCCTAGTGCGAGTTGGCAGACTTCACATACCCTCGAAATTCTTTTGAAGAATTCTCAGGTATGTAGGTTTCCTCACGATGTTTTCCTTCACCGTTAAAGCGAATGATAATTGATAAACAATACACACATAACTTAGAAAACTCAGAGGTGCGTGCGTGACTTGGGTTTTGAACCTGCGGACATTGTCTCGGCAGACCGTTCCATTCCCAACTAGGCTATCGTCCTCTTACTGTTAAATACTGTATTGTAGACTATTGTCTAAGATCCAATACTCTGTGCTTCGAGGATCGCCTTAAATTAGGTTCATTAATGAAAGAGATCATTTACCATAAGCCACTTGCTACTTTAACTTCTTCCCTTGGCCATGTTTATAGAGATACCAAAATGTTTGTATTAGATGAAAGTCCGCGGTGATACTTTGAAGCCAGGAGACGTGTTACTAGCCAATCATCCGAAGGCTGGTGGCTCTCATTTACCAGATTTGACGGTCATCACACCCGTCTTCCACAAGTAAGTTTTATTTTGAACCTTATTTAGTACGTTTTTAAGGTTGTTTATGGTTTGCTCCGGATCTTAAGTAAATCTTTATTTTTGAAGAGTTAATAAAGTCAACTTCTATGAAACCCTATTCTGAAATGAGATAGCTAGTAAAAGAGATGAAGCGGGAAGGAAGGAAGGAAGGAAGGAACGAAGGAACGAAGGAACGAACGAACGAACGAACGAACGAACGAACGAACGAAGGAACGAACGAACGAAGAAATACGTTTATTGCGATAACTCACACTAAACAAAACTTATGAATAGAAATTTAAAATTTAAACAAGAAATAATAATAAAAACAACAACAGTAGGACAATAATAGCCTAACAGGCATGGCAGGCAATGTGTAACGTACCTATTGAACAGTTGTGTGAGTCCGCAAAGGGTCCCATCTCAGCTTAAGATGCTGCAACATGAAAGTGTTGCAGCGCTGGTTTTCAGATGGTTACCCTAAGTGATATCATGATCAGCACTACTTCTCAATAAAATCCATATAATTAAAATGACAACGATATAGCTAAGCGTAACAAACATACATACATCCATACATCCATACTTACAAACTTTCGCGTTTATAATATTACTAGAATACAGCTGTCTCGGAGCACTCTGTATACCTCTGTATTAATATTTTACATCCTATTATATGACCCTATACAGAAGTCAGTCTCGTCCGATCTTCTTCGTGGCGTGCCGCGGCCACCACGCCGACATCGGGGGGCTGACCCCAGGGTCCATGCCGCCGCACTCCACGCGGCTGGCGCACGAGGGCGCCGCGTTCAAATCCATGCTGCTCGTCGATGGTGGGAAGTTCAATGAGAAGGAACTAGTTGAGGGTAGGTGGATCTAAGTAGGTTACGTATGAAAGTCTGGGGAGGTGACATCGCAATGTCTATTTCTGTCGTCAAGCAACAGTGTGCAAGCGCTCTTGCCTTTCGGTATGAAGGACATCGTACCCAGGGGAATTACTGGGCGTTACGAAATCATACTTCTTATATGGGCTGAAGAGTATGAATGATCATGGATATGAACGCCAGGATTACTTATAAAGAGGTGACCTGCATGTACACACTTTTTTTTATGGCATTGAATGACGAGACGAGCATGCCGTTCGCCTGATGGTAAGCGATACGACCACCCATAAACAGCAGCAACACCATCCAGCACCTTGAGTTACAAAGTACTGTGTGGCATTCCACTGCGCTCGTCATCCTGAGACATAGATGTTAAGTCTCATTATGTCCAGTAGTTACACTGGCTACAATGTCCTTCAAACAGAAACACAACAGTGCATGCACACTGTACTACGTAGTATAATTAAGTTACTATCAATTACAAATCGCGCGGGTATTTAACTATGCTTGACGATTGGGATTATAACCAATGTGTGTTTATTCAGTCACTTAGTCATTTTGAATATTTGTGTATCTTATTTCTCGACAGAGGTAAGTATCTATAGTTCATCAACTAGTTATGAAGGGGTCGAATAGGGGTGTAGACGCTAAATGAAAATAAATACACATTTTTTTTCCGATAGTATATAGTATAGAATTAACGAAAATCACACGTTTTTACTGATTATATTTATAATATTTTTTATATTACTAAAAAATAACCCCCGACACAAAAATCTCTAAAAAGTAAAATAATAAAAGTGTCTTTGTCGTTTAAGTACCTAGTAATATTTTGACCCAAACTTCGTTATATTTTAACCCAAAGTTGCTAAGGAGTTGGATATCCCGCAGACTACTCATGTTTGAAAATTAGGACCCTCTCCCGGCGCCAATGATCGTGGAGTCCTTTGTAAGACCATGTTTGCTTTGTGGTGTTATTGTTTGTGGGTAGTCGTGTCGCTCAACGTCAGACAAGCTGCGAGTAGCTAAAAATGAACGAAAACAAAGGTTTTGTTAAAACAGTTTGGTTCCATAAATGTAAATGGAAATCGAAAACTTACCCATATTTCCTGAGACAATTTTTACGTAAAAATTTTAACATGAGTTTGTTTTTACTGTAGAATTGATGAGGCCTGGCCAGGAGCCTGGATGTACTGGCACGAGGAACCTTGCTGATAACCTCTCCGATTTGAAGGCACAGGTTGCTGCTAACCAAAGGGTGAGTGACAAATCTTGCTTATAAAAAAATCTCATACATGTGCATATAGAGTGATTATATTATATTCTCAAGGAAATTATTGCTATCTATAATAACATTTGAATAGAATTATCAAACTTATTTTCCGTAAAATATCAAACTAAATAACTATAAAAAAATACAAACACACGAATTGAGAACCTCCTACTTTTTTGGAAGTCGGTTAAAAAGCAGTATTATTCATACATCATTTTTTACCTGTGTCTTAAAGTTGCCAGCTGAAAATAACGATATAAATTTTTCATCATAAGTTATTTTGCTGTCGCCCCATTTAATATTTTTAGATATCAATTATCAACTCAGTATTTTGTTCTATGTTCAAGGGTATACAACTAGTGGGTGAGTTGATAGATCAATACGGCTTGGACGTGGTGCAAGCTTACATGTCTCATATACAGAAGAATGCTGAGATTGCTGTACGGGATATGCTAAAGGTATGTTGAGGATTAAAAATATAATTTTATTATTATTATCTTGTTAATGTCGTTAGGGCCTGAGTGCAATAAATTAACTGTCTTAATCGGTAAATTTTGTTTCACGTATTTACGTACACACACACACACACACACACACACACACACACACACACACACACACACACATACACACACACACACGCCTTTATCCCCGAAGGGGTAGGCAGAGGCACAACTAGTGCACCCAATTGCCGCCGTGCGTATTCCGTCCCATGATTTAATAGAGGGCAAGCCTCGGGCACAAATTCAAGACTCCGGGCGAATACTGAATAGAAAAACTTAATATCGCTTTGCTCGACCCGGGGATCGAACCCGAGACCACAGCATTGCAGTCGTCAGTCGAAATGTGGGTGTGATACACCTCTGCCTACCCCTGAAAAGGAAAAATGGCGTGATGCTATGTATGTATCTTATATCTTTAAACGAGCAATTCTTGTATATATATAATCTGAATCTCGGAAACGGCTCCAACGATTTTCATGAAATTTAATATGCAGGGGGTTTCGGGGGCGATAGATCGATCTAGCTAGCACTCATTTTTACAAAATGTCGTTTTATCCGTGTTTTCAGTAATTCAACTTAAACATTAACTGAAAAATATGACTCTTCCTGACATCTATTGGCGAGTAATAATACATTTTTTTAATTGGGAGCAACTAACTGCTTTAACGACACGACAATACTAAAACTACTCCAGTAGATGGCGTCGTAAATGAGTATATATTATAACTGAAAATATGACTCATCCTGACATCTATTGGCGAGTAATATAATAATTATTACAGGAGATAGCAAACAACGCTTTAGCCAAGACCGGTACAACAGTACTAAAAGCCACTGAGTATATGGACAATGGGACACCCATCACGCTCACCGTGACCCTGGACAAGGAGCTAGGCAGTGCTATATGTGATTTCACGTAAGATAGATTTATTCTTATTAAAGAATGGATGTTTTCGCGGCTGTGTGTGACTGTTTCCGTAATAAAAGTCCTCCTGTGTGCAAAATTTTATCAAAACGGTTCAGCTGTTTCCAAACAAGGTGGTTAACTGGTGGTAGGTCTCTCATATGTGAGAGTCCGTCTGGGTGGGTACCACCGCAATGTCTATTTCTACCGCCAAGCAGCAGTGTGCATGCACTGTTGTGTTTCGGTTTGAAGGACATTGTAGCCAGTGTAACTACTGGACATAATGAGACTTAACACCTTACGTCTCAGGATGACGAGCGCAGTGGAATACCAAACAATACTTTGTAACTCAAGGTGCTGGATGGTGTTGCTGCTGTTTATGGGTGGTCGTATCGCTTACCATCAGGCGAATGGCATGCACGTCTCGTCATTCAATGCAATAAAAAAAACTAATAATCTTCAGGGATTACCGGATAGACTACAAGTCGTAATATGTGTGAAAATTCGTATGTGAAACTGTTATTTCTTATTTTTTTATTTATAAGTAATTACAACTAGATTCTACTGCAGTATTATGTACTAAGCATGCTGTGCCTACATGTAAAAGGTTATAAACTTAGAACAATCATATTGTTGTAAATAGAATTAAAGCATGTTATATTTTGTGTATCCAGTTGTGTAGACCAAAATAAAAAAAATAAAAAAAATTAGAGAATTTATTTGTGTGTTTATTACAAGTAGCATAAACCACTGATTGGTTTCGGTTGAAAATCACACTACAGGACCATGTGCTGGGCTAATACTGTAGAAACCGACTAAAACAACATTTTTTACAATGACGCATCGGATTTAATATCTTGTGCAGACCTTGCATTTCTTAACGGCTAATGAGAGCGCATAGATTTTTTAACAATCATTTTTTGTATTTGAATTTATTGTCATTTTGTTTCTAAACCAGTACACACACAGAACTCAGAGTTTATTACGATACAAAAAACTGCATATCGTTTTAACCGGTTTTGACTGTATTTGACATTGGTTGTTTTTTAACTGATACACTTGCGCAAAAGAACTTTCATACCAGGAAGGGTCTTATCCACGGGCGACTGGGCGAACATTTTTTTTTAAACTTAGAAAAATACTATGACTAATTTTCTAGTGGCACAGGAGTGGAGGTGTGGGGTAACCTAAACGCTCCCAGGGCGATCACCATGTCCGCACTGATATACTGCCTGCGATGCATGGTCGGACACGACGTGCCACTCAATCAGGTATAAAGCTTCAATATGAAAAGCAACTAAAAAAACGCTTTATAGAAAGTTCAACTAAAAAATAGAAAATATATTTAAATTAAGAATAGTGTAATTAAGAAAAAAATATATTTTATTGTACAAAAAAGCGTGGGGTGCTTTTTAAGATATTATCAAAATGATATATAATACTTCTATTCATATTATGTAAATAAAATGGTCAATACTATGGTCCAACAGATGTCACTAAAAAGTATATAAATTGTCAAAAATCTCATTTTGCAAATTTAATAATGGCATAATCTTATCGAATTAGTGTAATGTCATCGGTCCTCGACAAATCTACAAAGTTTGAATAAAATCTGACCGTTTAAAGTGGGTCAAAATCGCGCCCAAAGGAGTCGGTTACAAACATACAAGTGAAGTTTAAAGCGTGTAAAAATGAAATGGACTGAAAATTTAAGACATTTTATTCCTTACTTAATACTCCATTATTTACGCACCTGCCTTCTTGTATCTCTGCACCACTTTAGGTTGACTGGTAGAGAATGCCTACGGCATTAAGTCCGCCTTTACTCTATGTATGAAGTGAAAAAAAAACCTTTTGAAATGAGCGTTAAATATTTTAAAATTTATTGTTGTTTAATAACAGTGGACGTTAAAAGGCAACGGCCATATTTTTATAATAAAGAAATCTATTGAGTTTTATAGAAACTTGCCTTCTACTTTTCAAAGCTGTTTCAAATTTCATATTTTTATTTTTTTCATTTCTATTCAATATTATAGTGAAAAACAATTGCTAATTTATAAATAATCCTTGACTTCCAGGGTTGTCTCAACCCGGTAAAGGTGATAATCCCACCCGGGTCTATTTTGGACCCGTCTGAGGACGCGGCGGTGGTTGGAGGGAATGTCCTCACCTCACAAAGGATTGTCGACGTTGTGTTAAAAGCATTCCAGGTGACAATATTGTAATCTTTCCTAATAGTTTATGTGTATGTTGCTATCTCTTTCTTACGCTGTATCGTTGTAGCGGTGACGTCACGCGTTAGTACGTGTATCTTTCTTCTTTTTTGACTTTATTTTTTTTTTATTTTTTTTTATTGCATTGAATGACGAGACGAGCATGCCGTTCGCCTGATGGTAAGCGATACGACCACCCATATACAGCAGCAACACCATCCAGTACCTTGACTGACAAAGTACTGAGTGGCATTCCACTGCGCTCGTCATCCTGAGACATAAGATGTTAAGTCTCATTATGTCCAGTAGTTATACTGGCTACAATGTCCTTCAAACCGAAACACAACAGTGCATGCACACTGTTGCTTGGCGGTAGAAATAGACATTGCGGTGGTACCCACCCAGACGGCCTCTTACATAATGAGAGACCTACCACCAGTTTTATATTATTTGTAATTTTCTGTTAAATTAAAATTCCATTTTATTACTAGGTGTGTGCTGCTTCACAAGGCTGCATGAATAACTTAACTGTCGGCGAAACTGATTGGGGCTATTACGAAACCGTTGCTGGAGGGAGCGGGGCAGTAAGTATACAATTACGTTTATTGGTACTTGGGAACTGACGTAGCTGCCGAAATATTCGTGTACTAGCTTTTGCCCGCGGCTCCGCCCGCGTGAATGAGTTTTCTGGGGATAAAAGTGCCGCTTTATATTTTCCCGGGATAAAAAGTAGCCTATGTGTTAATCCAGGACATAATTTACTCGTGTGCCAAATTTCATCGAAATCCGTTCAATAATTTTTGCCTGAAAGAGTAACAAACATCCATACATCCATACTTACAAACTTTCGCGTTTATAATATTAGTAGGATATATCAGTCCTTCTCTCAAAAGGGTACAGACGGCCATCATAAACGCTATTACGAAATACAAAATAAATATAATATAGGGAAATGAAAATGGCAAAAAAAGGGAATAATTCACCCATCTCACCTTTAACACGTTTTAAATTTTGAAACTTCATGGTTATTACGGCCAGCGCCTTTCGAGATTTTTGTGTCTATAAAAAAGTACCTGTGGGCTTAGAATGTGACACAAAGACGCAACTCGTAAAACGATGTCGTTTAATTTTGATGCTTGTGATTGATCGAGAGACCAATACGTCAGTCAAGTGTTAGTCTCTCAACCAATCCCAATAAGACGAAACGGAGACGTGACGTGTTTTTTTGTCACATTCTAAGCCCACAGAGTGGTAAAATAGAGGAGCAGAAATCTCAGTTATGGTGTTACGAATTTTTATGAGTAGTCAAGGGTTACTATCAGACGAGCGGCTTGCTCGTCATTTACCTGTACAAAAAAATTGCTATCACGTTGGACTAAAATGGCATACAACTGAATTATTGAATTCAATCATACAATCCCAACATGGTACTCCATAACCAATGTTCTCCCAGGGTCCAGGCTGGCACGGTACCGGTGGGGTCCACACACACATGACCAACACTCGCATCACCGACGTCGAGATTGTGGAGCGACGGTATCCAATGCTGGTCACCAAGTTCTCGCTCAGGGATGGCTCAGGAGGTCGAGGTAAGATTTATACAGGTTTAGACTTAAATTAAGGAATATGAGTAAAGTGTGGGTCTAATTTGACCCATAGGGAACCGGGCCTAATTTGACCCGGTGTTCGCAGTGTTAACATACGTTACTAGCATAAAATTTAAGTTTTATATATATTTTTTACAATTAACAGTTTATTAATTTTTCAGGTCGTTGGTTGGGGGGTAACGGTGTTATCCGCGAGCTGGTATTCCGTCGGACGGTACAGTTGTCTGTACTTACTGAACGAAGGGCGTTCCAACCGTACGGAATGAACGGTGAGATGTTTTTTTGGTACATAGTAATATTATTGTTTAGGTAATCGATGTATCCTGTATTTTCTTGACAATCTATACAAATATTATAAAGCTGAAGAGTTTGTTTGTTTGTTTGAACGCGCTAATCTCAGAAACTACTGGACCGATTTTGAAAATTCTTTCACTAATAGGAAGCTACATTACTCCTGAGTGCTATAGGCTACTTTTTATCCCGGAAAAACTTTTTCACGCGGGCGGAGCCGCGCGCAATAATAAATAAAAGTCAGTTCATCATTTGATGTTATTAAGTAACGATATTTTATTAATAGACATTAACAATATTAAAGATATCAATATGTGGCGAACACTTGAGAAACAACAAGGGATGTTTGAAAAAGTAGAGCAAAATCGGATAATCTAGCTTATCGTTGGGGATAGTGCAAAACCGCGTAACTAACATTGGTAAGTACCGCGTAAGTGACGAAAAAAGTTTATTTGAAATTGATACTTACGATACTAAACTTATGATTGATAATGCTATACTTTTTTCTTTCACTTACGCGGTATTTACCAATGTTAGATACGCGGTATTGAACTTTCCCGACGTTACGACATGAAATACAGCAAAAGATCACACAATTTTGAATATGATACAACCATGGTCGTTACGTGCCGGCCCATTATGTCTAAAAGTGGACTACATTATGACTCTCTTACATGAATATCATAACCCGTAGACAGCGTTTTTGGACTACATTTACCTAGAAATACCGTGTACTAGGTGGAGAACCAGGCGAGCGTGGTCTGAACCTGCTGTTAAGAACTGATGGACGTCTCATCAACCTTGGCGGGAAGGCATCCGTGGAGGCGTATCCAGGGGTAAGTGACTAAATTATTGAATCAACAATCTATATCAATATTATTGTTCGCAAGGTGCTTTTTGATTAGTACTTAATTTATAAACACTGTTCTTATATCGTAGAGAATAGGCTAGTGATTATCTTCTAGGTCAAATAAAAGAGAATTATAATAATAATTACCCAGCTAAAAAATGTCTCCTAGTGGTACAGTTTTTTTACACGGTCACGGCCAAGTGACCCTACTGCACCTGGTGGTTAGTGGAGTAGGGTCCAAAGTGTCGACTGATGAGAGATCATTACCTCTCTACAGTTGACACAATACTTACTTACTTCTACATATTTGCACATTAAGCGTACTCTTTTACATCTAAACTAATATTATAAAGAGGAATGATTTGATTGTTTGTTTGTTTGTAATGGATAAACTCTAAAACTACGGGACATACTTTGAAAAATCTTTCACTAATAGGAAGCTAAATTACTCCTGAGTGCTATAGGCTACTTTTTATCCCGGAAAAACTTATTCACGCGGGCGGAGCCGCGAACAGAAGTCTAGTAATTAATATAACTTACCTTTTAGATTGTACGGTAATATTAAGTAATGAAAATATTTCTTCACAGGACAAATACATAATGAACTCACCCAGCGGAGGTGGTTATGGATTTGCAACAGACCCGCAATCTGACGAACAGACAGACAAGCAATTCACTGGATTTGTAGAAAGAGGCAGTATATATGAGTATAGAAGTGCACAGGAATCCGTGTGAATAACGCATTAGACGTAAGGTGAAGGAAATTAAGAACAAAGTTCAGAAATCATATATTTAATAATTATTATTGGTGCTATATTAAAATATTGAATATTTGGCATTGCAATCAGCCTAATGCTGAAGTACGTAAATCAATATGCAGCTTATCTCAGCAAGAAAGTACATAGAACAGAGATAAACCTGCCTATGACAATATTTCATAAAATGTTTTTATGTTACTAAAAGTGACCATAAAAATAATTCGATAGGTACTATTTTTATTGATATCCTAGACTAGATATAGTCATAAATACCTCAAGTACTACGGGTCACCAATGACCCCATTGGTATTAAAACTGTCACCGGGTCGTAATGGACCCAATATTTTTTTACCAAGATTTAATTTAGTACCGATAATTTGTCAATTTACCTGTTTTTTCGCATAATATTACCTTTAAGCATAATATAGACATTGCTTTGTTAAGATGGTGATTTTTACTGATATAAAAAAAAACACAAATTGGTTTTATACACACTATATTCTTTAAAAATTGTGGTCAGTAATTTTTGTGATAATGTAAAAAACACCAATCATTACTAACAGCTTTAGGTGCAATGTTGTTTCTATATACAATCATATTATATTATCAATATTGGTGCTATATTTCTTTAACACGCCTTTTTACTTTTTATTTAATAATGGACTATGATATTTATCTTATAATGCCTCAAATAATAATGAAATGAAGAAATAAAACAGACGATCTAAAGACGTACACATGAAGTAAACATTTTTTATTATTTACATTTTATAATAATTTTAAGTGATCAAATGTTTTTTTAATGTTACTTTCTACTTTATATAATTTTCTGCTGTTATTTTACTATTGTTTACTTTAAACGTTAGTGCAATAATTTTTTCAAGATATTGTTATGAAAAATATATTGTTTTCATTAAAAATAGTTTAATTTTCGAAACACTTTACCTTACTTTAACCCGTCAACGTCCGCTTATATATAGTTATAAGCTAATTTCCTTATCTAAATGGACACCAGTGTCCATCGCGGGCGTTGAAGGATTTAAATATCACAATAATTAAGAACTTTATTAATTTATTTTACTCAAGTCTAACCTTGTAGGGCGTCTCTGAAACAGCCAATCACACGTAAGCACTCCTAGCTCACATTTGAAATGGCCAATAGGAAAGCGAGCATTTTGTGTCCTTGAAAATAACCAATCACATGCTTTCTTCCATTTTTAAAATGTTATATGGGAATTTATACTAGTTTACCACAGATACTAAAACATTAAGAGGACAATCAATCAATTTTCCTCTTAGCAGTAAAGTCCAAGTGTCAGGAGTTGTGGTCACCCGCTGCAGCTAACGCCTCTCTATTCTCATACGCCCAGAATCCGTGGAGCTCCAGCAGTATAGACACTGCCGTGTGTCCGTGTCCACTGCGTACTAGATCTCTTAGCGTGATGCGGGCAGGATGTTCAGGTCGCACCATGTCGAAGATCTCGTCTTTGACATCTTCGAAGTTGACAGGCTCCGCGCCGTGGGCTATCATTTGTTCTTGTATGGCCTGGTAGTAAGTTTGATATTAGATTGGCAACAATAGATGGGAGGTAAGTTTGGATATGTTATTTTGATTGGTAACATTGGAGTTAGTCTGTAGTTTTGAGGAGGGCTGGTCTGGTCTGAGGTCTGGTGAAGGTCAAAATTATAGGTAAAACATAAAACACCTAAAAAGCTACGTTTTTAGTGCTTGTTCGTTCAGGGCCTAATATTTAAAGAATTCCATACCTAATCCATAGAAAATTAAAAAACCACAAGGCAACCAAAAACTAAACTTAAAAAAAAAAACAATGTAAACGCATCCTATTTTTCTTCACCACAGGTTAGTAATACATCCAGTTATGCACACAAATTATAATAAACATCAAACACAAAAAAAACTAACCTTAAAAAAATAATTCAGTGTGAACGCATCCAAATACCCCACAGAGTTGATATCGAGCACTCTAAACAGATACGCTAGCGCTGCCGGCTGCTTTCTGTTCTCTAGCGCTAGAACTAGGTCTAAATAGGTCTTGTAGTCCATCTCGCCATCGTAGGTTAGGCATTGTTGGAACACGCGTTGCAAAAACGCTCGGGTGAGCGTGCCTGAGCCGTATCTGTGGGAGTGAATGAATGAATGATTTATATGAAAGCTTATCGCTAAGTACATTTTTTTATTAATACTATATTACTGCCATAATTGTAAACATTGTTAAAGCATTAAATTTTTGGTCATTTAAAGAAACTTCTGAAAGTCTTAAAATGTAATTTTATAAAGATTTTTAAACAATTATTTTTCAACTTATCTGACATTACGAAGGTAACCGTCAACAGTTGACGCTGTTGAAATCATACAATAGATGTAACAGGCCAATGGTGATGACGAAGGTGAAGCAACGAGCTAAAGTTGGTTAAAAAATAATGATTTGAAAATTTTAAAATGACTGACAGTGCATTTATATCAATGTGAATAACTATCAGATAGCGGATGGCCTTTAACAGGCATAGGTTAAACGCAGCATTAGAGATACTAGTAGGGGGTAGCTTAGGGGACTGTTCCCTATCTCCAAGGTTACCCGGCCAGCTCGTTGATGCTCAGCATGCCGTTGTGGTCCCTGTCGAGGTTGAGGTACTGTCCGTACACGCGCAGGGCCGACGCGGCGCTGAACCAGTTCTGCTCCTGCAGCTCCATCGGGAGGTCTTCCTCGCGCAACTGTTGGACGAAATTAATTAAATAATGTATGTGTGACTGCCTCGGTGGCGTACGCATATGACGACCGTTCTAAGGTCCCGGGTTCGAATACCCGGGGTGATATTCGATTTCTCTGTTTAATTACAGCCCTGAGTTTGTATTTTGTGTCCAATATGGCGATAGGCTCGCCTCCTATCACATCATGGGATGGAATACAAACGGCAAAAGTGCACTAGTTGCGCCTCTGCCTACCACTTCAGGGATAAAAGGCGTGTGTCTATTATTGCCACCAAGCAGCAGTGTGCAGGCACTGGTGTATTACGGTTTAAGCACTATTGTTACCCCATTTAAAAAAGAAGACCCTCTCTCACCTCAAGCAAATCATCAAGGAAAGAGCAGGACAGCACATCCCTAATCCTAACGCGTCCGATCCGCAGCGGGTCCAGGAAGAACAGGAACTTCCTGGCAGCGGTACACACGTAGAACGACGTGAAGGAGGAATCTAGCCCGTCGAGAGCCGCTAGAGACGGCACCAACTCCGCTATGTAGCTCTCTAGATCCTGTATGACAAAATTCAGATAAATCAGGAGATAGGTTATTTATTATAAGTCGATTGACTGCCTCGGTGGCGTAATTGTATTGCTTGCGTGGTACGACTACAGCGCTGATGTCTCAGGTTCGAATCCCGGGTTGCGCATTGATATTCGATTTTTATTTATTTATTTATTTATGCACTTTATATACAAAAGTATATAGGCGGACTTAATGCCAAAGGCATTCTCTCCCAGTCAACCTGTGGGTGGTGCAGAGATAAATAAGGTAGGTGCAACAAGGTCACTTATAAATATAACATATATAAATGAAACATACATATATAAACGTACATAAAAGTAAATATAGCAATTAATAAAAAATGCCTATCTTGAATATATACATAATATAAGTAAAATTGTAAATACATAACATACAAATTACACTTACATAAATACATATGTAGGTATATAATATAATATTATTATTAATGTGGTGACTCTTCTGCTTCGTTCAACAGTAGCTCTCGTACTCTTCTTTTAAAGGCAAACCGAGAGGTGGCCGATCTGATTTCGAGGGGGAGTGAATTCCATAGAAGAATAGATTGGATAGCAAAGGACGAGTGAGTGAAGTTAGAGCTATGAGCTTTTTCAGCTCAGTATCACCGTGGAGTCGGAGTTGGTACTATATCCTCAGGTTGGGCATTGATATTGAGTTTTTCAGCTCAGTATCAGCCTGGAGTCGGAGTTTATGCGATATCCGAGAGTCTAGACAGCAGATTTCGCGAGGCCTTTTTACCAAATTTCCGACCGTAATGTTTTTTCACTGTGACGTTTCCAAGCAAACTGCTACTTGATGGATGCCTATCCAGCCTCAGTGGAAAAGAGCAAACATTTTTTTACGAATAACCTTCTAACCCGCACTAGGCTGGTATGCTGGACTAAACTCTCTCTAGTAGAAGTTTCCAGCAGTATATAACGCATGCCTGGTATAATTATTAATATAGAAAATACCTACTCAATTATCAACTTACATGTTCAGTTAGATAGCCCTGTCCTGTAACATCATATAGGGACAAGCCAATCCTAGTCTGCTGAAGCCACACTCGTCTCATGACGTAGTTGAACAGGGAAACAGCACGGACTCTGCCTACACCACCTTCAGCAGCTTGGAGCCTCCCAAATACTTCTGCTGTGAAGTATGGCCTGAAAGAATTTTATTTGTTATTGGTAACTTTTTTGTGTTGCTGCATATTTGATTTTGCTATTTGGTTCAAGTATAGTGAGTTTTTTTTCTATACTATACACAAGGTTTTAGACACAAAGCAAGTCTATAACAAAATATTGTCCTCACTTTTTACTTGCGTTGAATTAGGTAAGTAATTTCTGATTCCCACTTTAGGCAAGCTGGGTCTGCTCTTTGACATTTTGTCTAGTATCATAAATTATGTGTATCCTATGTAAATTATCACTTGCTATAACAGTGAAGGAACATCGTGAGGAAACCTGCATTACTGAGAAGTTCTGTATAAGAATTTCAAAGGTATGTGGTCTGCCAACCCGCACTAGGCCAGCGGGGTGGACTAAGGCCTAAACCCTTTCCGTAGTGGCAGAGTCCCATGCTCAGCAGTAGGCAGTATATAATACAGGGCTGGTATGGTATATAAAATGCCGCAAACTACTGTCAAATTATAATAAGGAATACCTATACTTAGGTCCAGCTTCATCTCTAATCTTTTTAAACTGAAAATAATCTATAATGAGTTCGTCATTGTTTGCCGTACTGTAACTCCCATTAGACTTCTCCAACAGACTCCAAAGCTGTTTCAATTCGCAATTATCAAGCAATTCCTTGCTTTTCTTCTGGAGGAATTGAGCTCTTGTTTCCTCTCTGAGTTTCTGTGCTAGCATATCATCATTTCTAGGTAGTTTATAGTGGAATTTCGGTATTGTTTGGTATGATTCTTCATTCCCATCCAGTTTTGGTTTATAAAGTTGTCTGAATGTGTCCGCTTCTATTTTCTCACTCTCTTCTTTTGTTATGCTTGTGCCGGTTTCTGAAAGTATTGCCAGATACCATAAGTATGATATAAAATCTCCTAATACATGGAAAGTTACAATAACCCTCATTGTTTGATATCATTCTTGGGTTAACACATTTCAAATTCAAATTGTTTATTAAAACTCAGACTTACAAAGATGTAAAAATTACACTAAAATAAATAATATCACAAGAATTGCTATTTTGGTGAACTGGTCACCCATCTGTGCAACTGCATACGTCCCCACTAAACATTCAGACATACATATGTACCAGAAGGCCTGTATCTTGGGACACCAACATTAAAAGTTATATAATATTAAGAGACTTTATTTGATAAGTGTATAAAAAGTGTTATATTGTTGTACTCTTCTTGTGTTTGGCCTTATCCCAATTTAACATAAGGTGCAACACATTGTTAGTATTATTTTTTATTTTTATTCCCGTTCTATGACGAGACAATCATGCTTTTCGTCTGATGGTCAGCAATACGACCGCCCAAAAAGAGCACCATACAGAACTTTGAATTACAAAAGTACTGCATGGCATTTCAATGCGCTCGTCACCCTGAGACATAAGATGTTAAGTCTCATAATGCCCAGTAATTACGCTGGCCACAATGTCCTTGAAACTGGAACACAACAGTGCATGCACACTGCTGCTAGTAGAAATAGACATTGTGGTGGTACCCCTCGCATACGAAAGACCTACCACCAGGAAAACCTTCTCCATGTATGTTGCAATATTCAATGTTTTTTTTTTCCTATTTGGCTCTGTCCTTTAGGCCAATTTTGCCAATGTCAAGTGAATTCAATATGTTACCTATCAAATATAATTCCATAAGATCAAGAGTGTTAATTAATTGTCGTATCAAGAGTAACAAAACAATAGAACACAACACTGTTTACGTGCAGAGTAACTTAATTCTTAAGAGTTGAGTCTCTAACTTTAGGAAATTACTTTATTATGTACATACCATCTAACTTCTTGATGTACTTTCTTAATCGATTCTTCAAATCATTGTTGATTTTTATATCTTTCTCACTTAGAGGTTTCGGCTCAGGGCTGGATTCTGTTGTGCTTTGTTCGCTTTTATCCTTTGTATTTTCCGACATATTTCTAGAAATTAGAATTGTTTTGGAATGTTTATTTACGCCATGTTGTCATGGCGACCAATATTAAATGACAGTATATTGTAGGGTTGCAAGAAAAAAATGTGGAGTAGTGTACTAATATTTTTATTTTAAGATTATGAGTGTAAATAAAAGAAATAAAATATTTTTCAGTAATAAAACCTTTTACAATAATATTTACTATGCATTTCAAATATTAAACGTATTGTGAAATGGAACGTTGTGCATTCGTTTTACTATTAACCAACAGATGGCTCTATAATCAAATACGGTAAACTCCCATAATTCGAATGCGTTTAAATCTTTTCTATTGCCAAAATGTATTTACTATACATTCCAATTTTTTTTCTGTTTGAGGTGTCAAGTTGCTTAAATTTTGTTAGAAATTTCTTTTTACTTTACAAAACGTAAACCCCTTTGTCTTGAGCGTCAGTCGCAGCCACAAATTGTGGTTAAAACGCACGTTACACCATTGGCGACTTGACGCATTTGATGCGAGTGAAAACCATTCATTGGCTGAAATCAAAGATGTAATAATGTATGGAAGTAACCAATTTGAAATTTTATTTAGGTAATAAATACATTAAAAATAAGGTAACACGTAGATGGGCGTTTATTTCTTGGCTTGTTTTAATCAACTTCAAAAGCAAGTATCAACACGATTGTTTTTAATTGCTACGTAAAAAATACAAACTTGCTATTTTGCGGTAAGTAGAGGTAATTTATTCACTTAAAAATTATAATATAAAGAAATATATGTAAAATATGGTAGCGTTAATATCACGGGCGAAGCTATAGCTTTCACATGGGGGGTCCTACGATATAAAAAAATTTGCGGCGTGGGTTCTTGCCTTGCTTGACACCGTATACAATCCCCCTGCCCCCCCGGTACGTAATATATTAGAGTGTGGACATGTTTGGTAGGCCGATCATTTTAGCTTTAGCTAAGCTAAGGGAATTTTACCGAAGTTAGGGGGGGGGGGGGGTCCGGTTCCCCAAAATGTCAGCGGTCAGTGGCGTAGCGTGGTTTATTATAATACGTGGTTATACGGTACGGCTGCAATGTCAAGGTCTCGGGTTCGATCCCCGGATCGAGCAAAGTGATATTGGGTTTTTATACTCTGTATCAGCACGGAGTCTGGAATTTGTGCCCGATATGGCGATAGACTCGCCCCCTATCACATCATGGGACGGAATATGCATGGCGAAAAGTGGGTGCACTAGTTGTGCCTCTGCCTACCCCATCGGGGATAAAAGGCGTGGGTGTATATGTATGTAAATCTATATATATGTTAATATTTGCCGCACACCATAATATTTCATGCGAACAAAACTGCAAGCAAAACTACTAATAATACGACTTCCAGAGATTCAAAATCTCTGTAACAAGAAATGGCAATATTAAACGCTTTCTTTAACACTTCTTTCGTTTGAAATTTCACTTGATGCGTATGTTGTGAAATGTTGATTCTTTCCAAGAGTTTGATGCAGGATAGAGTCACGGAGAAGATTGGTCAGACATTCTCATCCTAGGGTAGTAATAAAACATTTGAGTGTGGTGCATTACCAGGTAATTATTACGTACTGCCTCGGTGGCGTAGTTGTATTGCGTACGCGTTACGAGTACGATTTGCGCGCTGAGGTCCTGGGTTCGAATCCTGGGCCGGGCCAAAAACATTGTGACTGGGTTTTTCCATCTTAAAAATTACTCAGTCGCATCTCGGAGTCAGGAAGTTGGCGGTGTGATACCCCCGTGCCTCGGAAAGCACGTAAAGCCGTTGGACCTGCGCCTGATCTCTCTCCGGTCATGTCGGATTGCCGTCTCACCGGACTATGAGAGTGAAGAAATAGTGAGTGCACTTGTGTATTGCTCACACACTTGTGCACTATAATATCTACTGCGCACCTGGCTGATCTCCGTTGAGATTGGCCGCCGTGGCCGAAATCGGCTAGGAAGGGATTATTATTATTATTATTATTTATTATATATTAAGGTAGAGCGTTAAGCAGTTATATATACATCAGAATAGGGGCAGTTTTACCAGGCTGGTATCGCTAAATCTAACAGAAAGTGGTTTACATGTATTATTTGTTTTATAAATGATGGTCAGTGACATAAAAGAAATTATTGCAATATTGCCGAGAGTGTAAACGATTCTGAAAGTTCTTGAGCAATATATTGCTGAGAGAATTTTCTTGTCTAAACTTAGCTTAACAAACATCCAAACATTCTACAAACTTACGAATTGATACTATTAGTAGTATAAAACCTTTACTATCTATGCAATGCAATCAGCCCTGTATTATATACTGCCCACTGCTGAGCACGGGCCTCCTCTACTACAGAGAGGGGTCAGGCCTTAGTCCACCACGCTGGCCTAGTGCGGGTTGGCAGACTTCACATACCTTCGAAATTCTTATGGAGAATTCTCAACTGTATGTAGGTTTCCTCACGATGTTTTCCTTCACTGTTAAAGCGAACGATAATTGATAAACGATACACACGTAACTTCGAAAAGTCAGAGGTGTGTGCCTTGAGTTTTGAACCTGCGGACATTGTCTCGGCAGACCGTTCCATTCCCAACTAGGTTATCGTCCACTATACTACTATCTATACTAATATTATAAAGCTGAAGAGTTTGTTTGTTTGTTTGAACGCGCTAATCTCAAGAACTACAGAACCGATATTGAAAATTCTTTCACTAATAGGAAGCTACATTAATCTTGAGTGCTATAGGCTATATATACTTATTATACCGGGAAAATATTTTTATCCTGGAAAAACTTTTTCAAGAGGGTGGAGCCGCGAGCAATACTTCTCAGTCATATAAAAAAGGTTTAACCATTAACAATATTATAATATATACACAAAAAATATATTTTTTTCCTGATACCACTTACACAATTTTTTTCCTCTACCTACCCCTTCAGGGTTAAAAGGCGTGTATTTTATGCAAATTCATATTCAATTATGTTTATAACAATCTACATACGCATCAGTACAGTCCATAATATTGTTACCAGTTACCACTGCGTTACTTTGTACCAACACGGCAGGTGTTGGAACATTCTTGATGTAACCGTAACGTTAGCAGGTACGTATGTAATATGAATGATTTATTCCACATTCCTAGATATATAAGTACTCAGAGATTAGTAAGGGAACTAAATTTTAGACAATTTCAAGTTTTTGTTTCTATTTTTTACTCAAACGAGAATATTGTTTAACGGCCATTCTTTTTACTTACATACCTATAACAGACAGTTAAAATGATTACTTTTGGTGGTTATTTGTGTTTCTAAAAACCAAGATAGATAAGAATTGATACTGAAAGACCAGTAATAGTTAGCGTAACTTTTACTGTCGAGTTAGATATCAAACTCCAGTAATATTTTTTTTATGGCATTAAATGAAGAGACGAGCATGCTGTTCGCTTGATGGTAAGCGATACGACCACCCATAAACAATAGCAATACCATCCAGCACCTTGACTTACAAAGTACTGTGTGGCATTCCACTGCGCTCGTCATCCTGAGACATAAGATGTTAAGTCTCTTGTCCAGTAGTTACACTGGCTAAAATGTCCTTCAAACCGAAACACAACAGTGCATGCACACCGCTGCTTGGCGGTAGAAATAGACATTGCGGTGGTACCCACCTAGACGGACTCTTACATATGAGAGACCTACTATCAGTAAGTTATGTTAGTAACATATTGAGACCGGCTATAAGTATATCAAATATGGCGTTTTTAACGTGTATTATTATAACTATACTTTTAATATCAGTTAAACGACGAGCTCTTCAAATCATTCCATTACAAAATGTTTTTATATTGTGTTGAGTCATTGCAGATCTTGACCCACCCAAATCCGACCCCTAAGTAACAACGAAATGTGCTAACATTAAATAATAACATATTTCACGATACAAATACCACGGTTCGCGCGTTGTAAACAACGTTATAATTAGAGTTGGAAAAATACATTACGTCAAATGCTTTCTATTCGTTTGAAATACTTCCGATAGTTATGTTTGCTCACGCGTGTTTTGATATAATATCGTGATATTTTTTACTAGCCTTTGCTCGCGGTTTCGCCCGCGTGAAAGAGATTTTCCGGGATAAAAGTCTCGCTATATATTTTCTTATAAAAATGCCTAATGGGAATATAGTCTCAAACTATCTCCATACCAAATTTTATCGAAATTCGTTCGGTAGTTTTGGGGTTTATTGTGTTTAGACAGACAGACAGACGCAGCGCGAGGCTTTGTTCTATAATTTGTAAGGATGCTTAGAGCTTGTGTCATAATTTTCAAGTAAACCTTATGTTTAAAGTAATGTTATTACTTTAAACATGCCAATGCAAATAATCGGAATGTTACTAGGTGTTATTCTCGGCTCTACCCGCGTGAGACATTCTCCGTATAAGGCCCTGTGTCCTTTCTGGGATGAAAGGTGGCTCAAATGCTAGTCCATGACATGGTCTAACTATCTGCCAAATTCTATACATTAATTAGTGATTTTTGCATTCACGTCAACAAACATACAGACATCTTTACATTCTTTGGTACTTAAAATATGACTGCTTCGGTGGCGTAGCTGTATTATAGCACGACTGCAGTGTTTAGGTCTTGGGTTCGATCCCCAGGTCGGGTAAAGTAAGTTTGGGTTTTCTACATAGTATCAGCTCGGAGTATGGAATTTGTGCCCGATATGGCGATAGATTCACTCTCTATCACATCATAGGACGGAATACGCATGGCGCAAAGTTGCGCCTCTATCCCTTCGGGGATAAAAGGCGTTAATGTGTGTGAGTGTGTGTGTGTGTGTGTGTGTGTGTGTGTGTGTGTTAAAATATAAGTAAGGTGTAAAAATGTTTAAATGGACATATAAGCACGAGTAGGGTTGCCAGCTTGCGATAATTATTACCTACGAGCTTTTGCCCGCGGCTCCGCCCGCGTGAATGAGTTTTCCCGGGATAAAAGTCCCGCTTTATATTTTCCCGAGATAAAAAGTATCCTATGTGTTAGTCCAGGATATAATCTACTCGTGTGCCAAATTTCATCGAAATCCGTTCAGTAGTTTTTGCATGAAAGATTAACAAACATCCATACATCCAGACATCCATACTTATAAACTTTCGCGTTTATAATATTAGTAGGATAATAAGAGGTTAGACTGACAGCATGCCCTAATTAACATTTCAAACGCTAGGCCGGCGTTGTGTCGTCTGATAAATGCCACTTGTCCTCTGCACTTCGATGGCTACATTATAGTTTTATTAGATCATAAATACCATAACATAGTTGGTATTTTTACCCTCAAGCCATGGTCTCCGAAGGCTAGGCAGAAGCGTTACTAATGTATTAATTGTAGCTGAGATTATCTTCGTCATGTGACGAAGTAACAGGCATATCGGGCACAAATTTCAATTTTGGACAATTTACATATCCACACAACTCTTATAAGACTTTTGTCATAAAAATTGTTTAAAACTGGCCACTCAAATAAAATTGATAACTTTTTATATAAACACACTGGTAGTCTATCAAATTTATATTTTGTATGTCAAAGTCCATCCTACTTCCTATTATAATATTATAAACGCGAAAGGTTGTAAGTCCATAGTATGTAATTCATAGTTTGGATGTATAGATGTATGGATGTTACTCGTTCACGCAAAAACTACTGAACGGATTTCGATGAAATTTGGCACTATGGTAGATCATGTCCTGGATTAATACATAGGCTACTTTTTATCCTGGAAAAATATAAAGCGGGACTTTTATCCCGGAAAAACTCACTCACGCGGGCGGAGTCGCGGGCAAAAGCTAATTTAAAAGAAACAATATAAAACGTAAAGTGATTTATGATTGACAAAATTTAAACTAAATTCCCCGACCGGTTGCTTAACAATTATGTAAACATTATAAAAAATGCATAAAACGACTACAGATTTTTCGGAGAACTATGACCAAGTTTGTTTCAAGAAGTATTAGTAGATAGTTATATTAGAGAAAAGTGTTTCACAAGTTTAAAATCAAATTTTATTTCATAGTTATCGTATTAAACAGCTAATGTAAATGGTACTCATTTTATTAACAAATATTTGGGAGCATAGATTAGAATCTCACTGTTGTATATGGTCGGCTTATCTTTTTGTTATTTATTTATTCTTATATATTTATTTGCAACCTGCAGGAATTCACAGAAGTGGCCTACAGGCGTATTGAGGTCAATAGCAATTAGCAAATAACTTTGTACAACACCGCTTTAGTATATCTGTAATGGTTTTGTATAAAATAAATGAATACAATAAAATAAAAAAATATAATGGACGATAGCCGAGTTGGTAATGGAACGGTCTGAAAAGACCGAACTGATGTCCGCAGGTTCAAAACCTAAGACACTGATGTTTCGAAGTTATTTGTGTATGGTTTATCAATTATAGTTTGCTTTAACAGAGAAGGAAAACGTCGTGAGGAAACCTATATACTTCAGAATTCCCTAAAAATAATTTCGAAGGTATGTGAAGTCTGCCAACCCGCACTAGGCCAGCGTGGTGGACTAAGGCCTAACCCCTCTCAGTAGTAGAGGAGGCCCGTGCTCAGCAGTGGGTAGTATTTAAAACCTTTGTATATAGAGATCTTAACTTTTGAATTTTGTACAGGATAGAGTTTAAGATTACTCTTCTATTTTTGCTTCTAAATACAGGTATAATAGTCTTTATTTTATGTAGAGGTTATTTATGGACTTCGGAACTCAGAAGTCACCAAATCAATTAGACACACGAAGATAATATAAACGATAGAGCTGCGCTGACTTTAGGTAATAAAGAGTATAAGAATTTTGTTGCTAAGATTACACGATTCACGAAGTTATTTAATAATTAAAAAAACAAGTCGATGAAAGATCATCGTTCTGTGTAGTTTATGAAGCTAGTATTGCTAAGATATCATAGGTTGTGACTATATTTGCATCTGTTCTTATAACTGCAGGTATGTGCAGAAACATTCTTGAATGTATTGCAGTAAACTAAAAATTTACATCAAAAATACAAGGCACAAAAGATTGTATCAAACTAAAATGACATAATTTTTGTATATATTCAGTGTGACAAAAGGCTAGGTAACCGAAGGTAGAACCGGCCGATCCGTTGGGTGCGCGGGCGCATACTTACCGGACAAGTTTCTGAACCGCCACTCAATAGTTGCTAGTTGCGCGTGTGCCTCCGCGGGGAGAGGTCGCTTAGCCGTGTGGAAACAGTGTATGTGTCTCACAATTTGGCGTGATATTAAAAAAATTGTGTCTCGGTTAATGGATAAATGCGCGCCGCTCCACGGGAAGCTTTAAAGGTAAGATAATACAGCAAAATTATATAGGGCGTTTAATTCAGTTAGTGTTGTTATTTTGATATTGTTACTTTTGCAAGGTATCAAAAACTGTTTGTCAAGTGTTGTGCAAGTATTTCACGGTGTGGCCCTGACGGTAGAGAATGCTTACATACCTTTCCTGTTTAAGTTCCGTTGGTTCCTGTTGATTCTGTTTGGAAGCAATGTGATAGTATGAAGTTAAACAGGGTTGGAAATATTGCAAGTGTATGTACAGTTTTTGCCAAGTGTTGCTAAAGAATTCATTGACTTAGCTTCTTTAGATGCAAGTGCTTCTTGCTATTTATTACTCTGTTGATTTAGCTCAGTCAAATTATTTTTTAATTTTCAAATAGATCTAAAACTTATTTGGTAAATTGGACTATAGGTTTTTAAGTCAGTATTTTTATACTCAGTTTTTTTCGTACCTCTAGTTGCAGATTGAAGTCCGTAGATAAAGTGTGGGAATATTTATTAAAATCATAATGCTATTTGTTCATTCGCTGTCTATGGCCTGAATTGGCTCAGTTCTACCAGCAATGAGCATTTTCTATTACAAATGTAACCTACATAGTTTGATTCACTTTAAAATTCGTTTCGCAATTTATATTGAATAAAAAAAAATGGTCCTTCGAACTTCAGTAAAAATCAACCCTTTATTTATTTATTTTAGTTTGACATTCAGCAGATTTCTTACCTATTGTAAGTAGTCTTTGTCTATTACATTAATTGCTTCAAATATTAAATATCATAGATACCTATCAAACGGACAACTAACCCTCTCATCTAAACCAATTTTACAACACACAGTTTTATAACCCATAAAATCTTGTCGTGAGGTTGAAAATGTCGGTTGTGATAGAGCTGCTTTGTCGTAAGCATTTATGTAATGTTTATCTAGAATCAGTTTCGCGTTCACGAGTGCATTATACGTGCCTGAGTTTTCGGTTATGTGGAATTATGTAAATCCAACGTGGTAGCGTTTAGAATTTAGAAAAATGTCTGGAGACTATGCCATTTATACAGGGTCATTTTGATATCGCGTTACTAAATGAAACCACATGCATATATCCTTGAAAATAACACTTTACATTAAGTTATTTTAACCTTAGATGTAAAATAAAAAACTGTAAGTTTCGAACGAAATAAATATCAATAAAAGTAACTTTAAGTTTACATCACCTAATGCCACTACTACTACTCTAAGAGAATTTGTCGCAGCGGCAACATCACACTTTCAGTCAGAAAAACACTCACGCACACGCCATATTCGCACTAAACTACAAAATGTTAAAAAATACAGGAAAGTAAAATTGAGATTTTTGGTGAAAATATTCGTTGTTCCTGGATGATTTTTGGCATAATGTTAGCAGAGGCAAAGACCTGTATGTGGTTTCATTTATTAACGCAATGTCAGAATAACCCTGTATATTATATTAATTATAGCTTATTTATTATTTGGATGCTATAGTAAAGTATTACATACATACATAGCATCACGCCTTTTTCAAGGGTAGGTGGAGGTGTATCACACCCACATTTCGCCAGCTATGTTAGGTCCCATGTAATAGGGGGCGGGCCTATTACCATTCACCGGGCACGTTTCCAGGCTCCGGATTGATACTGAATAGAAAAACCCAATATCACTTTGCCCGACCAGGGGAGCGAACCCGAGACCTCAGCACTGCAGCCGTACCGTAATACAACTAAGCCACCGAGGTAGTTGTAAAGTGTTAAGTAGTTATATATTTTTACTAGTGGATGTTACTCTGAGGTTCGATTTCTATCTCGGGAAATAGTATATGAGCTATTTGCAAAAGTCACGTTGAACAGTATTGGATCTAGAGGATCGTCAATCATGTCTTGACCAAAATGACTTGGATAAACTGTAGCAAACTTTATATGCACTAGTTGCAATTGTGTCTACCCATTTGAGGTTATAGAATGATATATGATACTCAAAATATACTAATATTTTTACTGGTGGTAGGTCTCTCATATGTAAGAGTCTGGGTGGGTACCACCGCAATGTCTATTTCTACCGCCAAGCAGCAGTGTGCAGTGGCGTGCCTAGTGTTTTGGATGAGGGCAAGCCAAAGCAGACCTAAAAAAAATTCGCACCTCCGATACATATAAAATGTGCAACTATAAGAAAGAAAAGCAATATCTAAAAATAAAAATGACTACCCGTACCGGGATTCGAACCAGGGCCTCAAAACAATGTTCGAACCGTGTACGCAATACAACTACGCCATCGAGTCGAGTAGTTACCTTTTCGAAATTAGGTACCTTTATTTAAAAACGACTTTGACCCATCGCGACTTCTAAACGAAGTTCCTGGAAAGATTAACTATTTACATAGATTTTATCTGTATCAAGTAATTTTAAAAAAAGTAAAAACACTACAATCATCATTATTACTGTCGACGCACAAGTTTTGTTTAGAAATTTTCAAATTTCGTCACAGCTACTGTATCTATTTAATTGGACGAGATAATCAGGTTACAATTCGCTGTTTACCGAAATTATGAAATGAAATGAATGCATTTAACATATGTTTTTGTGAATTGGAATTACTTTTGATAACACTGATTAATTATATCATTTTACTAGCCAGATCTATGTACCTACCTATTCCAAACACTTGTTTTGTTCGAGAAAAATATGAAACACCAACAATACAACTTAATACGTAGTCGTATAACGTATTAGAGCATCCAATAAGACAATAAGTTTTGTTGTATACTGATCTAAATACCTTTTATGATTCTTCAGACACATTTCGCGCCATTCGCCAGCTCGTTAAAAGTTGTTTTTTCCATCATAACCTAACAAATTTAACTTATTATAGCCGATAAAAACTTTCATTCACTTTAAACTATTACAAGAAATATATTCACTCATCTTTATTGTGCTTAAAAGTTTAAAATAACTCAAAAACCACTTAATAAACACAAATACTTCACAATGTAGATCGCCGGCACAATCAAAACAAATAACTGATGTTGCCTAGTTGGAATCAAAATTACACCACAAAGTTAATGCTAAAATTGTGAGAAAAACTTATCGATAAATAAAATTATAGTACAATACCTTAAATAATTATAATCAGATATATAATTTTAATTATGTTATCACTTAAATCTTTACATATTCATGATAAATAAAAATACACATTAAAATAAGCAAATTAATGCAACCATATTAGAGGTAATTCGTTTAATTGGCAACCCTGTATTTTATACAGTATCTATGAATGCATTAAGCCTGGATTATTTTCTAGTACTGATTGCTATAGAAACTTACTATAGCTATACGTATGTGGTATCAGTTTATCCATTAGTGTGAATGAGAAAAATATGGCGGCGAAAAGCCAGGTAAAACCCAACGAGAGAGAGAGTGATAAGTATATTTTGTGCGCATCTAGCTGTTTTGTATAAAATATGAAATGAGTGTACGGCGCGGATGTGGTTGTGTGTGTGTAGGTGTAGTGGTGTGTCTTTAGGTGCGCTCGAGGCGAACCGGTTCAGCGAACCGTAGCGCGGGAATTTTAAAATTTTAAAGAATATTATTTCGAAGCGTTTTGTTACCGTAAAATGTTGGTTATTGTTTCATATTCGATTTTGAGTACTTAGGTAAATAATTTTAGGGCAAGCCAGGCTTTTCGGCTTCTATGAAAGGACCGCCACTGGCAGTGTGCATGCACTGTTGTGTTTCGGTTTGTAGGACATTGTAGCCAGTGTAACTACTGGACATAATGAGACTTAACATCTTATGTCTCAGGATGACGAGCGCAGTGGAATGCCACACAGTACCTTGTAACTCAAGGTGCTGGATGGTGTTGATACTGTTTATGGGTGGTCGTATCGCTTACCATCAGGCGAACGGCATGCTCGTCTCGTCATTCAATGCAATAAAAAAACAAAATGTAAGTAAAATAAACCTTAACTGTGCAATTGACGACGTGGGTTGTAATTTAAAAGGTCAATTTAATAATATATAACATATGTATTTTTAAGAAATTATTACGATTAAATCAAATGTCAGAATATGCAAGGTCACATCCTGCTATAATAAACGTGGACAGTACGCAGGATATTACACACCGCTGAGGTATTTTTAATATAAGTATTTAGGATTTTAGTGGGGGACAAAATTTTATACAGGTGTTTTTATATTAGAAATGGCAATTGGAAAATGCAGCTGATTCTTCGCTTTTAAATGCTTTATTATCCTATAATATAGCTATTACATTAATATAGAGTTAGGATAAAAGTTTTGTAACGGTATTTGTAGCGTGCTAACCAGATATGAAAATCAGTCGAAATGTCAAACTAATAGTGGAAGTGTCAGTTGGGTGTATAAAAAGGCTGCCGTATCGATGTGCGCGCTCATTGTGGCTCATTTCGGCTCATTCTGCTCATTCGTGCTGAGTCTTAGTAGCAGTTCAGTAAGTTGATCATTGACTTTCATGCTGGTCGGTTAGTTGCTGATATCTTTTTAAAAGTATTTCTGTTAAATGTGTTTATGTAAAACCAGTGATAAATGTGTTAATGTAAAAAACAGAAATAAATCGTTTTTATTTAAATCAAAATGGCTTCTGTTTCTAACTTCAGAAGTGGGATCAACAATCAATGCCCACAGAAATAGATTGTGCTCACTACATATGTACGCTATGTGGAATACATCGTACGATGGAGATATTTGACTACCCGCAATTTACGTGAAAAAAGAAATTGCGCTGAGTAATGTTGGAATAAGGATTAGACTACAACGTGAATAAAAGTGGACAAGTGTGAAACATAGCCACCGCATGTTCATTTCTGAAGTCATGTGCATACCGCTTCAAATGAACAAGGATCTGCGTGTGTACCGCGATCAAACTGTTGGTGTTCAAACGTTCCTGTCGGTGTTCAAACGTTCCTGTCGGTGTTCAAACGTTCCTGTCGGTGTGCAAACGTTCCTGTCGGTGTGCAAACGTTCCTGTTGGTGTTCAAACGTTCCTATTGGTGCTCAAGCGTTCCGGCAGATGTGCTGCCGTATGGTGCGTCATAGTGGATGTCCCGGGCAGGGTGACTACATGATTGCCTAGTACCGGTTGATGCTAACTGCTGCATCGCGAATCACGTGTGGCTATCTGTGACGACAGATATGATGCTTACTGCAGCGGTAAAGGAAGTCTGGTATCGTATGACCCGTAATCCTCGCTTGAGGGTTATGGTTTCCTTTATTTCTTCGTAATCTCCGCAAATGTTGGGATCTCGTTTTACCACGTGGTGGTGACTGGAGATTCTGCCCAAACCGCTTCGCATGTAGATTCACTTGTCTTAGCAATGAGATGGCTGTTCAGAAAGTTTAACGCCAGATTTTAGTTAAGGTCAGAATAGGCCGAACGATATGTTGCTGTTGTGATTTTTATTTTTGCAGGAATTGGAGATCCATGCAGTGTGTGTGCACTGTCTTCGCAATGCGGAGCGGCGCGGAACTGCGCGCTCGAGCTCGCTTAAAACTGCGCGCTCTTGGCGATGCGGTGCGTTGCTGAACTGCGTGCTCCTAGTGCTGCCGAACTGCGCGCTCTTGGCACTGCTGAACTGCGCGCTCTTGGCGTTGCTGAACTGCGCGCTCTTGGCGTTGCTGAACTGCGCGCTCTTGGCGATGCGGTGCGTTGCTGAACTGCGCGCTCTTGGCGTTGCTGAACTGCGCGCTCTTGGCGATGCGGTGCGTTGCTGAACTGCGCGCTCTTGGCGCTGCTGAACTGCGCGCTCTTGGCGCTGCTAAACTGCGCGCTCTTGGCGCTGCTGAACTGCGCGCTCTTGGCGCTGCTGAACTGCGCGCTCTTGGCGCTGCTGAACTGCGCGCTCTTGGCGCTGCTGAACTGCGCGCTCTTGGCGCCGCTGAACTGCGCGCCCCTGGCGCCGCTGAACTGCGCGCCCCTAGCGCTGCTGAACTGCGCGCTCTTGGCGCTGCAGGCTGCGCGAATACGAAACGACACGCTCCACTATGCTTAGTGGCACGGATATCAGGTGATTGAGGAAAAACTTATTTGGGTGCTGTCTAATTTTGTATGACTAAAGTTTTTATGGAAATGTTTTTAAAGTTTCTTGAGGGGTAAACACGTTTAAGGGAAGTTTTGTCTTGCGGTCAGTATGGTTTTTGTTTTATGTCCGACATGCTATCCTGATCGACGGATACACTTCAAGTGAGGTATGGTTTCATGTTATTGGATACTGCTTTGGAGTGTGATCGGGCATGTGATCCTAGTACATGGGACGTACTTTGGGTGGTTGTGTTTTATTTGTGTGCTCGGACACTGTCGAGAATTGCTCGGACATGTGGTCCTGGAGCCGTGTAATACGCCGTAGTACATGTCACGAACAGGCCGCTGAAGTGTGACGTGTTTGTTTGGCAAACATCGTTTGTCTTATATTGAGAGGTTGGGTTGAAGCATGTTTTTATGTGGGACCGATACACACACGCAAAGCTATGTCTCACGTAAGTACACGTAGACCTCTAACGAGTCGTGAGAGGCACTCCCCCGACGGGTCCTGCCTCAGGTGGTTGGTACAGATATCAAGATGTTTTATATCCGTTGTGCTTAGATTTTATTACGTTGAACTATTGAGTAATTTTTCTCATGTCATACGAGCTGTCTTACTTTATTTTGTTATCTTTTTGGATATGTTTTTGTGCTTTGGTTCTTTTTGTACGCAGATGCAAATGATTAGCTTGAGGAGGCTGGCGCTCCTAGCGACGCAGTCTTCTGAAAACTAAACACCTGGTGGCGTCTGCAAGCATCAACCAAGCACGTCCGGAACGCAGAGTGAAGAGCCTGCTGCACCATCCAGCGTCCTGGGGAGTGAAGAAATTTCGGCGACTTCATTGCCAATTCTGGAGACTGATCTTCAGAGCTAGAAGATGGAGCCCGAGGACGGACTCCCGTCAGGAGAGGCCGAGTTAGGATAAAAGTTTTGTAACGGTATTTGTAGCGTGCTAACCAGATATGAAAATCAGTCGAAATGTCAAACTAATAGTGGAAGTGTCAGTTGGGTGTATAAAAAGGCTGCCGTATCGATGTGCGCGCTCATTGTGGCTCATTTCGGCTCATTCTGCTCATTCGTGCTGAGTCTTAGTAGCAGTTCAGTAAGTTGATCATTGACTTTCATGCTGGTCGGTTAGTTGCTGATATCTTTTTAAAAGTATTTCTGTTAAATGTGTTTATGTAAAACCAGTGATAAATGTGTTAATGTAAAAAACAGAAATAAATCGTTTTTATTTAAATCAAAATGGCTTCTGTTTCTAACTATAGCATAATATAGTATAGTATAATATTCTATAATAATATAGCATATACAAACTTAGTACTGGTACTTTACTTGGTCAGTTTAAGTAATATTTACGGAATTTTGAATTATAAACTATAAAGTATTGTACACTTTACTCGAAATTCTTGGAGTTGCTGATATTCACGTCTGTACAATATTCCTTACAAAGTTTACAATTTACTGCAAACTGGAATACAGTAGTGCTTGTTCAAGTAGCAGAAAATGTGAAACAATGGTTCTTCCTACGCGGATCTCAGATACTAATGACTTACTAGACGGTAAGCTAATAAATAGATACTAATGGACACGCTTGACGGTATTTAAAATTAAAAATGTTGGCGTATATGTATTTTTAAATATTTTAGGGGGCAACTGTCCCCTAATTATTTTCTGAGTACGTCACTGATTAAAACATAGGATATTACAAATAAGAAAAAATATTATAGATACATGTTAAACCTTTACATGTTAGAATTTATGTTTTGTGGTCAACTACAGACAAGAAATAATTAGATTAGATTATGATCAGTATCAAATTACTTTTAATTAAGTTTTTATCATCACTTTTGAATACTGTCAATATAAGTTATGTACAAGACAATGCTTTCAATGTAGATTCCCTAGTGGGGCAATTCAGTTTGTCTATTCAAAAATATATGTAAGTCTCGACGCAGCTCTTCATCACAATATTTAGACAAGAAGCTAACAGCGTCTACGCGATGCCTTGGCTTTCCGAGTTTGAAGTATATGCCCAGTTTAGATATCCGCAGAGGTATTTAATGTGGGCATCATCTATGGGCAGGGCATTATCATTGCATCAATGAGTCATTACACCTGTCCGCCATTTTGAGAAAATGTCCTTTGTAATAACAATGAACTGATAAAGTATGAATTTAATTGTTTAAAATTTTGGATGACTAAGCATTTAGTGTTGAACGAAGAGTTTAAATTTCGAGCATGGTTTTAAGCATTTTTTAGCATAGATACACTAGAAATAAGGACTCTATGTATGCATGCTGAAGAATGTATTTCGTTTAGTTTTTTTTATTTCTACTGAATGACGAGACGAGCATGCCGCTCGCCTGATGGTAAGCGATACGACCGCCCATAAACAATAGTAACACCTTAAGAACCTATAATTACAAAGTACTGCGTGGCACTCCACTGCGCTCGTCATCCTGAGACATTAGATGTGTAGTCTCATTATGCTTAGTAAATACGCTGGCTACAATGTCTAACAGGAACACAACTTTGCATTCACACCGCTGCTTGGCGGTAGAAATAGACATTGCGGTGGTACCTACGCAGACGACCTCTCGCTAAGGTCCTCTTATCGCACTCCCTTGTAGATTATGCTCAAAGCACTTTCTAGAAAAAAAAATGGCTTGGTTTTAGAGATTGGAAGCTTAGTCTCTTTAGAATTTCTGTTTCGGGCAAGTCGTATTAGAAAAACCCATAAAAACCTGACAATGTAACCAAATTTCTGACGTTGAATCCCATCAACACTACCAGAAAATCAATGAAGCGATTGTTCGTCATTGATTATAAACTTGCTGCAAGTAGGTTTAAGCTTACTATGTAACCTAAGTTACCTAACATTTATTTGTCTATGCCAGAACTGGTTGAGCTAATTGCCGCGGTAATCAGACGCTTGCGTGCAGAAGGACGCAGGTTGCGTGACTAGTATGAGGATTTGGGTAAATATGGATTTTATTTTAGGTATAGCCAATGGACTGAGAAATGACGTCATAGAATTATTTAGTAGCGTGTGTTTAAAAAAAATATAATATTGAACTTCTAATTTGGATTACGTAGTCACTTTTAGATCAATATTTTACACTATGGTTTTTTTTTTAAAAAAGAATACTGTACTTCTATTTTTTTTTTGATAGAGTTCCTCTATTGACATATTTGGTAAGCTATGGATATTTTTAAAAATAGAATGACCTGAACTTCTATTGAAATTGGTAGAGACATAGATAAAACATGTAAACAGCATAAATTAATTTTATTATTACTAATAGAAACACTATCTCACATGTGTTTTTGAAGTGACAGCTTGCTGTTGCGTTTGTATGGTAACTTAAAAGCCCCTATAGTCCCTACCAGTCTCTTAGCCCAATTTATTGTTTATCTGCAGCGCCATCGACGACGTTTTTTTATTTTTTTAATTGGTGTTTATGGAGATCACTATAAACATCAGGCGACCTACTTGCACGTTTGCTAGATTAAGCAATAAGCAGTTATTGTAGTTTATATGTTTATTTTTTTACGAGGCTAGTCAATCAAGTTCATAAAAACTTGGGTATTAAAGCATCTTTAGCGATAACTCGCGATATTGATACATCGCATTCAATTAACTTTTAATCCATGACAAATATCGTCAACGATCATAAAGATAGCACGAAAGAAGTAATCGGTAGTTTAAAAACCTTCCGTTACTAATTGACGGCGTGTTCGAGACAAGGCCGTACGGGTTGATGATCTTTGCCTATGTCAAATATTAAATGTAAAAGTTAACATTGATCAAAAGAATAGAATTCACGTGCCCTGCAACTTTTTATGTTGATATAAATAATTTATTAATTAGAAATAATTGTAAAGAAATACACGTGGCAAATAAACTAATTAAAATCAAAACACGCAGTTAAAATGTCGGCGAGATTTGGCGGAAAAATCGGCGATGCAGTTGGCTGCATGTTTTAATTATTTAATGAACAATTTAAAATCTGTTTATATGAGTATAGTTCTACTTTATTATGCAATTAACAATTAACAGCAAAGCAAACCGAACCAATAAAACAAAGCATTGAAAATAGAATACATTTTAGTCATTCATGTTTTGTTCTTTGATTTTTTATTCGCATATTCGAGACAGCACAATTCTTTTTTGACAAAAATAAAATATAAGCAGAATGAATGAGATACCTAACCTTCGTATCAGAAATCGATATTCGCTAACTAATTCAGAAGCAACTTGGACCTCTTACGTAGTATTTTGAACATGTTCAACTTTCGTTTGAATAACGAGCGTAATGTTACGTTTAGGATGTTATTGCGTGTTTTCCTGTAAGTTATAAATCGTATAAATTAAATGTTTATTGTATCGACCTTACCAACATCCTGCTGGGTTTGTGGGTCATAGCTTTAGAAACTCGTGATTCTTTGGATGGGTGGTTTCGTTTGATATATCATAATATAATAAGGACACGAATGACCTTGTGCCGTATTGTTGAATTGGGCTAGGAATTCGCGGGAATGATACTTAGAATGATACTATATTACTTAAAGCTTACTGGTGGTAGGTTTCTCATTATGTCTGGGTCTGGGTGGGTATTCAATTCAATTCAATTCAAATCATTTATTCAGTAATTAGGCCCCTAAGGGCACTTTTACACGTCATTTTTACAATGTTTTTATCATCTAAAGATTCTACCAGTGCTTCGGAAAAGCCCACTGACCTGAGAAGAAGCACCAAGAAACTCAGCGTAGGTCTTTTATTATATTTATTTTATATATATTTTTTACAAATTGCAAGTACAATATAATAGACACAATTTAATTATAGAACATGTGTGAATCTGAGCAACCTAATCCCAAGCATTTGTATCTTCAAGATAGTCTCTTATACTGTAATAACCTTTTTTGCAAAGACGTTCTTTGACAGTAGTTTTAAATTTTTTTATTGGAAGATTAACAATATGCATAGGAAGTTTATTGAAGAAGCGTACGCATAGACCAACAAAAGAATTGCTTATTTTATGGAGACGAGTAGCATGTACCACGGTACCACCGCAATGTCTATTTCTACCGCCAAACAACAGTGTGCATGCACTGTTGTGTTTCGGTTTGAAGGATATTGTAGCCAGTATAACTACTGGACATAATAAGACTTAACATCTTATGTCTCAGGATGACGAGCGCAGTGGAATGCCACACAGTACTTTGTAAGTCAAGGTGCTGGATGGAGTTGCTTCTGTTTATGGGTGGTCGTATCGCTTACCATCAGGCGAACGGCGTGCTCGTCTCGTAATTCGCTAGATGTCGCTAGGGTAAGGTGGCCATAGACTATCTGCGATTTCATTGGTGTGTCACTACTCAAAATAAAGATGGCGACACAAAAAATATCAATTTTGGCCAGTATTACGTGGTATCATATTTGAGTGTACAGAATGCTGGTATCAGTGAGGTGGCGTGGGTTCGTGTCACCCGGGGCGGACCTATTTGTCGCCCTTAGGCACTAGTCATGCGTGCACACCCCAACCCTACCATCAAAAAAGTTTAAAAATAAAATTACGTTTTTTGCCGCCCTTTTGAAAGTGCCGCCGGTATGTAGCATAGGTACTACTGATTTTTAAAGCGAAGATGTAATTAAATATTCCCCACTATCTCATAATTTAAACAGATAAGACTTATATGTGGATTTATCAGCATAATGAGTAAATCCTGTTTTATTTTCCAGTTTTGCGAAGCTCGTCTATCGTAATTTGCAAAACATCGCCATTTTTAAAATGCAAATATTAATGGGCCTTTTATAAAAGCATAAGATTGGGGGTTATATATTTGCTGGATTGGACAAAACGAAAACATAAATCTATTCCTGGCATAACAATAAATTAAAAATTAAAAAAAGAATAATTCTTAATTATTATGCAATAAACATGAGTATTATCCACAGTATTATCAGTATAATCATAGACCGGACATCAGGACCAAATTTTTCGTCCAAAAGTTATTACCAATTGGTAATAAGTAGCTGTCTTATCTGACATGTCCGTGTAACAAGACGTCTCGGTATGCTTAAAGGACATGTCCAAAAACGGGCCTGAAATTCTAAACAAGATAATTTATGTATATTTGGATAGAACTCCTAAAAACTAGCCTTTTGCAATAAATCATTTAATTTTAAAGACCTCCGATTTTGAGATTAATGTAATTTTGTTTGGCTTGAAAACTACACTTAATATGAACGTTTTAAAAAAAGTTAGTCATGAATGGAGGGGTATAAAAATATTCTTTTAATGGATCTTCAAATTCAATTCAAATTCAATTCATACAAAAAGCGGACATCTCCTTTGTAAAGAAAACAATATTTTGGAAGGAAATATGGCAATTTACGCATTACGACCAAGTCAAAGTATGTTCTAATGAATTTTAGATAGGTATTTTGTTATTTCATGGTAGATTGAGTTACTGACGAACAGGCTCAATATTTTTGTATGACAATTTTCCCAATGTCCGCTCTATATAATCTTAGAACACTTTGATATTACATAATAAACATAAAATACCGATATTCATATATTTTTATCGCCTGCAAAATATCGTAAAATTCCGGTTTCAATGCGCTCGGGTCACTGCACTATTCTGTTGTGACAAGTGACGTGTGTTGTGTTGCGATCAATTGTACAATATAGGCAATTAGGTAAATTACTATTTAAAGGTACGAACATTGGGTTTAAATTACTTTTTGTGGATTACTTGAATTTTTATTTAAAGATATTTGGTTTGGTATTTGAAAATAAAACTGTTTTTATTGTGACAGAGTTCTTTAAGTGTTTTTTAGTGATAATTGTTGTTTTTTTTTTAATTTAATTTGAGTCTTAAAAGGCTTTGTTAAGGTTAATCAATTAATACAGATAACATTATTATTTAATTGGTTCATTAGTAATTTAATATTTATAGTAATTTGGTCTTCCGAACCAGAAAATCTAGAAAGTTGTACATTCAACTGCTTATAAAGTTTGTCCAGCTTTAAAGCTATTGTACAGTGAGCTACAAAAGTCGCTGAACAAATCCAAAACTTCAAATCATCTGTACACGATAAGTTTAATTGAAACATTTTTGTTTCTTTATGTGAAGTAAAAGCTTTACATTTTATTTTTGCATTTTTTTTGTAACAATGCAAAAGTGTATATACTTTCAATTCAATTGTACTTTTTTATATTTGAAGTTTTGAATTTGTTCAGTTACTTATGTGGCTGACTGTACAAAATTCTGAGTAAATCCTCGTATTTTTATTACTTAACTGTACCCGCATCCAATGTTATCCTTTGTATGGGTTCATTTACTTTTAACACCCTTTTTGTATATAATTTTATAATAACACACTTTTAAACATGTTTTTATTAATTTCGTATTTATGGTTTGAGGCTTCATACAGCCATTTACCTTATTGGACTGGTGATAGTTAAGATCGTGGAATCGATTCCGAGATCAGGCTAAAGCGTGATACCCCGTATTTCGCCCGAACAGCGACAACCCTCCAAGGTGTAAAACACTGGTTAACTGGTGGTAGGTCTCTCATTTATGTAAGAGTCCGTCTGGGTGGGTACCGCCGCAATGTCTATTTCTACCGCCAAGCAGCAGTGTGCATGCACTGTTGTGTTTGGGTTTGAAGGACATTGTAGCCAGTGTAACTACTGGACATAATGAGACTTAACATCTTATGTCTGTGATTTGTATTACAAAGTACTCATCTTATGTCTCAGGATGACGAGCGCAGTGGAATGTCACACAGTACTTTGTAACTCAAGGTGCTGGATGGTGTTGCTACTGTTTATGGGCGGTCGTATCGCTTACCACCAGGCGAATGGCAAGTTCGTCTCGTCATTCAATGCCATAAAAAGAACACACCATAGTGGCCTATGTAAATGTGTCGCGTTTCGGGATCAGCCTGTGTATATCCGGTTCCAAAAAAAGCCGGCATAATTTTGTCGACGGGGAGGAGTAATCTCTCCTCATCCGACACTCTATTTGGATCCCTACTCCACTTACCATCAGCTGCAGAGAAGTGAATTTGCCGTGCCTTTAATTACGCTTAAAAACCATACACACACTCACGCCTTTTATCCCCGAAGAGGTAGACAGAGGCGCAACTAATGCACCCACTATTCACCGTGTGCATTCCGTCCCATGATGTGATAAAATAGAAGTGGGCTGGACATGTTGCTCGGAACGATAGATCGTGGTGCAAACGTCTCCTTGAGTGGAAGCCACGGGGAAACAAACTCCCTCAAGGAAGACCACAAATGCGCTGGAAAGACGACGTGAAGAAGGTGACCGGATTAAACTGGATCAAAAGAGCTCAATGCCGCAATGAATGGAAGATGTTAATGAAGGCCTACACCGAAAATTTTGTAAAAGGCTAATGAAGAAGAAGAAGAAGATGTGATAGGGGGCGAGCCTGTCGCCATTAGAGCGATAAAAAATTGAGCCCTTAAATTCCTAATAGACATAGGCAAGCATCTTAAGTCCTAAATCTCATTCAATCAGATAAAATAAATCCCACAATCATGGCAATTCATTATATATTTGCATTAATAAAGTTATAATGAAAGATTTATGCGTTCGATACGAAGTTTTATAGACTCCTATAATGTATTTAACTATTATTTCTACTTAGTTAACTCAGATCATTGGCCAGTCATAAAATTATCTCTTGAACTGGCTCCCAGGGATCGGGATTAAAATAAAACTGAACGTACTAAGGGTACTCGAATTGTTGCGAGTTTGATTCGAGTTGTAGAGTTTAAGTTAGGTTTAATGTTGCAATTGTGATGCATTTAGGCTTTCTTTTGAAACTAGAAAGAAATGTGTGTATTGATATTTGAAATCAGCTTCTGTATTAGAGACAGAGAAATATGAACTGTTAATTTTTGTAACATTGGTAAGAGTGTAATATAATTCAGAGGAATTCATTTTATGGCATCTCTACATTATACAATTTAAATTAAAACAATATTAAAACGGACTGTATTAATACTGTACGTACAAATTAAAATATTTCCCATAATCGAGTTCTTATATTATACATTAAGTACAAACATTTATAAGTTTTTTATAACAATCGAGTTCCAATAGTAGGGGCCAGCGAGCTCATCTCCGCTAGGCCATGTAGTGAGAAAAAAAAGTAGAAAACAAACAGCGAATTTGCATTAACACTAAACGTAATATCGTTGCAAAAAGTCTATCATTCATGTAACAAGACCGGATCGTGGACAAGCGGGCTTTTTATATAGATAATGCTGGCTATAATGTAAACCTCTTGTATGTGTATGCAGTCCTGGTACCTTAGGAGCTCTAGATGATCTGTACCTTAGTACAAATTTGCGCGTTATCGTATCGTTTTCGTTTAAGTATTTTTTGTATGGAAAGGACATGTCTAATAAGAACGGGCCTAAAATTCTAACCAAGATATTTTATATATTTGCGATCTTATTCATAAAGAGTTTATAAATCTCTTTTAGATATCGAATGCGTTGTCTTTCTCGAACGAATTTTGAATTGAGTTTGAAGGAAGAAGACAAAACATTCGATAGCTAAAGTAGGTTTATAAACTGTTAATGAATAAGGTCGTTGGATAGTACTCCCAAAAAATAGGCTTTTGCAATAAATCATATAATTTTAAAGTCCTCCGATGTTGAGATTTATGTCATTTTATTTTGCTTATAAACTACACTTAATATGAACGTTTTAAAAAAAGTTAATAAATGGAGGGGCTCAAAAATATTTTTTAAATGGATCCAAGATCCATATTTTTACCCCTTTAATATCCATAAAGTTTGAGTCTGGTAAAATTTTAAGGAATCACCCATACGAAAATCGGACATCTTTGGACAGCGTCCCGTGAGCGTGCTTAGAACTAAAATATAGCAGCGTGAACATTTTTTTTTTTATAGTGGCATTTGTGTTCACATTTTGCCAATGTCAAGTTTGGTTTGTCTATTTTATTATCTGTAGTATATCAAAGTAAAGCAGTGGCTACCTTACCAAGACTTTATCGAGGAGTTTTGGCGGCAACAAAATAACACTTGATTAGCACAATTATTTCAATTCACTTCATTTGAGCTCTTTAATAGAACTATATTGGATAATATACCACCATAATTATGCAATATAACAACTTGGAAGTGTCATGAGGTGATCTTGTTTTAAATCATTATTTTCGTGATACTTAGTGTTATATTGTATAATTATGGTGGTATATTATCCAATATAGTTCTATTAAAGAGCTCAAATGAAGTGTATTGAAATAACTGTGCTAATCAAGTGTTTTTTTGTTGCCGCCAAAACTCCTCGATAAAGTCTTGGTAAGGTAGCCACTGCTTTACTTCGGCATACTACAGATAATAAAAAAAGACAACCCAAACTTGACATTGGCAAAATGTGAAAATACAAGTGCCATAAAAAAATATAAAAAAAAAAACTATCAAGAAATGCGTAAACGTTAACTCCCACGATACGAATAATATACGATAATGCGTAAATTTTTGTTTTTTGCGGACGGAAGGACGATTCTTCAATCTCAAAGGCCTATTTGTCAGCAATCTAATTATAAATATTAATAACCTTCTGCCTGTCGCCCCGCCCACGTGATAGACCTTTTTTGAAAAGTCTTATTGTCTATTTTTTCGCGACACAAAGTGCCTATGGGCTATATATCCGAACAAAAATGTGTTATTCAAAGAGGGAACTACGATACAACTGAACTGATTTCACAGAAATGCCTCATACATTTTTTTTATAGCATTGAATGACGAGACGAGCATGCCGTTCGCCTGATGGTAAGCGATACGACCGCCCATAAACAGTAGCAACACCATCCAGCACCTTGACTTACAAAGTACTGTGTGGCATTCCACTGCGCTCGTCATCCTGAGACATAAGATGTTAAGTCTCATTATGTCCAGTAGTTACACTGGCTACAATGTTTTTCAAACCGAAACACAACAGTGCATGCACACTGTTGCTTGGCGGTAGAAATCGACATTGCGGAGGTACCCACCCAGACGGCCTCCTACATAATGAGAGACCTGCCACCAGTAAACATTAATAAATCGCGCAACATTACATACATTAATGTAATGTATCATCACGCTAAGCGGCGCGGAGGCTGGCATTTAATGATCATCATTATACAGACTTAGATTAGTGTCTAACTGTTTCGAGTTACTAGGCAGGTCTCGTATGCAAGTTTGTAGGCATTGTATATAGCAACGGTCATCTGCATTTTGAAATAATCAAAAATTAAACTGCCTTCAAAACCCACTTAAAACTTAAAATAATTTAACGTTACCTATATACTGATTAAAAATTTTAAATTCGGTGATTTAAAAATATTCTATGAGGCTAATTTGGAAATATATTCTTTCAAATAAAAAAATCTAAATCCGTTAATGAATGAATAAGTTATAAAACAAAGATAAAAAATACACGTCGAATTGAGAACCTCCCCCTTTTTTGAAGTCGGTTAGTTAGTAAGACATTTTATTGAATAAGTGGTATGTTTTTGACATCTAATCAGAGATCAGTGCAATGCAAAGCTTTATAATTGAACGTTTTGGGTGATGTTTCTACTGCTTATGGGTTACCCGTTATCATCATGACGTGAGTTCATTGATTAATTTATTTTTACTAGTATTTGCCCGCGGCTCCACCCATGTTAAAAAGTTTTTCCAGGATAGAAGTCCCGCTTTATATTTTCCCGGGATAAAAGGGGCGTATGTGTTAATCCAGGACATGATGTACCCGTGTACCAAATTTCATCGAAATCTGTTCAGTAGTTTTTGCGTGAAAGGAGCCAGGAAGGGTAATGATTTAACACCCTATGTATGTATGTATCCATTTTATGTTCCACTCTAGCGTCGATCCTATTGAACCGGTTTTGACAAACGAGGTGTCTATCGATTCGTATTTGATGTGCGATGGTTATATTCTATATATTTTTCCAAAATTATTATACGTTTTCCAATTACACGTAAAAAAAGAATCGTATTTGCATTTAAGCTACATATTGAAAGTGTGATTCAATGGAATCATATACGTTTTATAGTATTTATTCAGTTAGTTCAATTAGTTGGTAACTTTATAGTATTTTATAGTAATTAAAGTAGTATATATTCTTACCTACAGGTTTTTCCTTAGCCAAACATTTCGTTTTTATTTAATTCGTCATTCATTCGTATTAAAAATTCCATTCTACATTCGCTGTCATATAATTTTCGATTAACCATTTTGAATACAATGAAAAAGGCTAAGGCCAATAAGTTAAATAAGAAGTTAAATAATTTACTAACATTAGTGCATGTAACAGAAAAGCCTTCAGGTCGTGTCACATTCCTCACTGCATTCCTCTTCGTGCTTCTCTCATACTCATTGTTTTACCCGCCCTGAGCGATGCGCTTTTTTCGCTTGCTAAATGGTCTAGTACGTTGAGTGGTGCTTTTTTCGCTTTATACGCTCGGGTTAAATAGATAAGTTGCCGTTTTGTGCCACGGGGCATAAGACGGTTCGCATGCTAATGTGTGTTCTTTGTTTATCAATTATAATTTTATGTATTTATTCATTTTTTGTTGTGTTCGTGGTTTATTTTATTTAGTTGCATGTTGGGAATGATTATTGAGGTTTATAACTTACTAATGAACGGATTAATTAAAATGATGTTGGATTAAAACCGCCTCTTTTGAAGTCAATTAAAAAACTTTGATAGGGAAATCTAATTTTTATTTATTATCTATACATATAAATAAAATGGGAGTGTCTGTTTGTAATACTGAAATAACCGTTTTTTACTACATGTATATGAATATATATACGGTACATACACCAAAATATCATTTTTGCCTGTCTGTTTGTTCCGGCTAATCTCTGAAATGGCTGGACCGATTTTAACGGGACTTTTCTTGGCAGGTAGCTGATGTAATAAGGAGTAACTTAGGCTACTTTTCATTCCGGGAAAACATAAAGCGGGACTTTTATCCCGGGAAAACTCTTTCACGCGGGCGGAGCCGCGGGCAACAGCTAGTCTATACTAATATTATAAAGAGGAAAGATTTGCATTTTTGTATGTTTGTACGTTTGTTACTAATAAACTCAAAAACTGCCGGACCGATTTTAAAAATTCTTTCAATAATATAAAGCTACATTATCAGCGAGTAACGTAGGCTAGTTTTTATCTCGCGGAAATATAAAGCGGGATTTTTATTTCGGAAAAACTCATTTACGCGGGCGGAGCCGCGAGCTAAAGTCTATCCTTATACAGGGTCATTTTGACATTGCGTTAATAAATGAAATCACATACTTATCTCGTCAAAAATATCGCTTTCCATTAAGTCATTTTAACCATAGACGTAAAATAAAAATGTGCAAGTTTCGAACAAAATAAATATCAATAAAAAGTAACTTCAAGTTTACACGACCTAATGCCACTACTACTCCTCTAAGATAATTCGTCGCAGCGGCAACATTATACTTTCATTCAGAAATACACTTTCGCACACACCATATTCACACTAAACTACGAAATGATCAAAAAATATGAAAACAACTACCGGGATTTTTGGCTTGATTTTTAGAAGAGGTAAAGACGAATATGTGGTTTCATTTAGTAATGCAATGTAAAAATGACCCTGTATAAATGAAATGAGGCTTATATTCCATTACTCTTAAAAACTGGCCACCTACAAAATTGTCAGAAACATGTCATTCTCGTAACATAGAAAGTGCGTGAACTGTTACATAAGAACGTCTTTAGTGTGAGGACGTTAAAGGTATTGTTCGGTAATGAGACTTTCGCTTTATTTGAACTTATAACATATGAGTACTTAGAGTCGGTAATGACAAATACGTCTCTGACCTCTGTCATTTTTAAGTACCCACAATTAGAAATAGATTTCTTTTAAAAACTTCATTCTGTCTTACAAACAAAAGTTTATCACTAGCTTGATCACACTATGCATAGTTTATATCATAAATGCGAAAGTAACTCGGTCTGTCTGTCTGTCTGTTACGCTCTCAAGAATGTACCACTGAACCAATTTCGATGAAATTTGGTATAAAGAAAATTTGAGAACCTCGGAAGGACATAGGCTACGTTTTATCCCGGGAAAGTAAATAGCGGGACTTTTATCCCGGAAAATCTTTTTCACGCGGGCGGAGCCGCGAGCAAAAGATACACACACACACACTCACGCCTTTTTTTATACCGGAAGCGGTAAGCAGAGGCGCAAATTAGTGCACCCACTTTTCGCCGTGCGTATTCCGTCCCATGATGTGATGGGGGCGAGCCTACCGCCATATCGGACACAAATTTCATACTCCAGGCGGATACTGAATTCTAGAAAATGCAATATCACTATGCCCGACCCGGGATCGAACCCGAGACCTCAGGATTGCAGTCGTACCGTAATACAACTACGCCACCGAGGCAGTCAGAACAAAAGATAGTCCTATATAAAATGTTATCAACATGTAAGAGTACGATTTTTACCTCAAATATATAAACTTAAAAATAAATAAAGTTCTACACAGCTTATGTTATCTATTTTTTTTATGGCATTGAATGACGAGACGAGCATGCCGTTCGCCTGATGGTAAGCGATACGACCACCCATAAACAGTAGCAACACCATCCAGCACCTTGAGTTACAAAGTACTGTGTGGCATTCCACTGCGCTCGTCATCCTGAGACATAGATGTTTTTTTTGTTGGATAGGCGATCCTGCAGTCAACACCGGGGGAAACCTGCGAATGGGATACTGGAGTCCCCCGGCTTGACGACTGCAGGGGCCTGGGAAGGAAGTGGAATAGGATGATGGAAGGAAAGGTGGGGAATGGAGAAAGGTTCTCAGGATGGGTGGAAAGGAAAAGGGTGCCAGGAAATGTTCGCGGGCCCTTTTAGGCCTCAATGTGTTATACAACCAAGAGGTATACACACTGACTGTGTGCCTCGGCCCGCGACTAATGTTCCCCCGCGCATGGGCGTGCATTGGGTGTGAAGACCCAAAGCACAAGAATTGCCTCGGGGGGCGGAGACATAGATGTTAAGTCTCATTACGTCCAGTAGTTACACTGGCTACAATGTCCTTCAAACCGAAACACAACAGTGCATGCACACTGCTGCTTGGTGATAGAAATAGACATTGCGGTGGTACCCACCCAGACGGACTCTTACATATGAGAGACCTACCTACCCTAAAAATAGACAATCGGACATAACAAATATGTTTAATTAAAACGTTCATACAATCTCATTTAGAGATCGCAAAACGAAAACTCATTTAATCGCAGCACGCAATAGTATTGGCTTACAAGTTGAAATAGATATAGACTGCCTCGGTGGCGTAGTTGTATTACGGTACGACTGCAATGCTCAGGTCTCGGGTTCGATCCCCGGGTCGGGCAAAGTGATATTGGGTTTTTCAATTCAGTATCAGCCCGGAGTCTGGAATTTGTGCCCGATATGGCGATAGGCTCGCCCCCTATCACATCGTGGGACGGAATAAGAATGGCGAAAAGTGGGTACGTTAAGTTGCGCCTGTGCCTACCCCTTCAAGGATAAAAGGCGAGAGGTTTTTGAAATAGATTTGTTAAGTACAGAAATACAATGTACAGTCAGAAGCATAAATATCTGTACAAAATCAACATTTCAAATCACCTATATACGCGTTAAGTTAAACTGAAACCTTTTTTTCTTTCTTTGAAGTAAAGTAAATCTCTTTTATTTTATTTTTGTGAAGAGAAAAAAAGATTAGTAAGAACAAAAAAGTACGTAGGCGATTCGAAATTTTGAATTTGTTCAGCTACTTATGCTGGTGACTGTACATGTATACAGGGGAGCATATAGGTTTAACTAGGGGTAGTACAAATTAGAAATGAAGTTATCCGCAAGAGAACCACAGTAACCGACTTAGCTTGCAAAATTAGCATACTGAAGTGGAAGCGGGCCAGCCATGTCTGCAGACGGACGGACGGTCGAGCAGACAGATGCTGGAGTGGAGACCGCGATTAGCTAGACGTAGTATAGGACGCCCTGCTGTACAATGGGCCGACGGTTTGAAAAAACAGCGGGTAGCGGATGGACGGGGGCTGGTGAACGCCGAGATGGTTGGCGCTCACTTAGAGAGGTCTACGTTCAGCGGACGGCGATAGGCTCATTGATTGAGGGCTTTTTTGCGGCTTCGTATGCGTAAAACCTTTCCTGGTATTCAACTGTAACTTTCCGGGATAAAAATTTGCTAATTCCATATACCCAGGATATATGTGCGTATCAAATAATTCAAGTTTAAGAGGTTTCGGTCAAGTTTGCTCAGCGGTTCTTGTGTTTATTTCAATTTTTAATAATAATAATACCAGCCCTATATTATATACTGCCCACTGCTGAGCACGGGCCTCCTCTACTACAGAGAGGGTTTAGGCCTTAGTCCACCACGCTGGCCTAGTGTGGATTGGCAGACTTCACATACCCTCGAAATTCTTATCGAGAATTCTCAGGTATGTAGGTTTCCTCACGATGTTTTCCTTCACCGTTAAAGCGATTGATAATTGATAAACAATACACACGTAACTTCGAAAAGTCAAAGGTGTGTGCCTTAGGTTTTGAACCTCCGGACATTGTCTCGGCAGACCGTTCCATTCCCAACTAGGCTATCGTCCACTTTTCTTACTTATATTACACAATAAAATTTAAACCGATAGATAATTTCATAGTTTTAGTTAAGTGTTTGAGATATTTCGTTGCCCTTTTCCTATCAGACTTCATTTCAAAATGAACGTCACTAGTCACGCCATCCCTCTCTCGCTAACACTTTATCGAAACCTTTTTATCTTTGCCATATTTTTACGCTATTTTATGTGCATTTATTATACATCATTTATATTTAAATTACGAAACTCAACGCTATAAGTATGAAAAATAATTTTACGAGATCTTTTAAACAGCCAATAGCTGGCGGACGTTTTCTTTTTAATTTTATCCTGTCCGACCACCTGCCTAGTAACCAGGATTAAAAAGGCACCACATTTTAATTTCCAATTACAATAATTTGCAACAATGTATTTTGACATCGTGTGGGAAAGTCTTGGGCAGAAAATTATGTCTAGCGTATTTATGGTAGATACTTAATAGATATATTTTATATACATCTTATATTTAAATTAAGAACATAATTCGAACTGTGTATTTCTGCTTTGTTGGACAGTACTTTGACATGAAAATCGACTAGGTTCTAAAGATTATGAATTCACGGTAAACGATAAACATGTTTCGACAACATTTTAACCGACTTCCAAAAAAGGAGGAGGTTCTCAATTCGTGTGATTGTAAGCAACTCATTTCAATTCCAAAAAAATACATTTATGGATTTTTTCATTGTGTTCAAATTTTCTTACCATAATTCACCTTTTTGTTTCAAAAACAGAGCTTCAAAGAAGCGATGGCCTATTTGTATCAGCGATTAAGTTATTATAAATTCATCATGTACTATTACCGACCGGTAATATGTTGAGGTAATTAGTCAGGATGGCTATGCGTTTTAAAGGATACTCCCAAGTCACATTAAAAATGCATATGCCCGGTGCGGACGGGGCAATGCTCCCGCGATTATCTCCATTGTGGATAGGATGGCCGATGGCGTATTTGTGTCACGTGATCGTATGCGATGATTTAAAGCGTTCGATTTTCGAATAGTTTTTTTTATAGTCTGCGTTTAGTTTCTGTACAATGAGTTTTAATTTATTTATGTTTTAAATATATGCTACGTTTAGTTTTTGGTAAAATGATTTTTGTTTTATTTTACGGTTGTTTATTTAAAAAGTCTATAACTTTTTAATGTTTGTATAGTTGCGTAGATTTTTATCAGAACCTAAGTTAATATCAAAACACATATAATTTTCAATAACTCAAAACATTACTTCAATTTTCACCAGTTATGAATAATTTCTGCACAACAACCTCTAATTGTTACTCATATAAGACCTCTTAGAATTCCTGGACTCTAAAACGGGAGATCAAGAACCGTGACTATTATAATCAGTTTTGCACATAAAAGGACTGTCCCTTTAAACGTTTCCTTCTGGACGGGTTCGCCAGGATGCGACTTGTCTGTCTGTAACGTGCTCATTTCCTTAGTTTTTTATGTTCGAGATCTATTTGAAATTTGGAATGCGATAACGGTAGGCGGGAAAGTGTATAGATTATTCGTAGCAAGGATTTATTATGATTAGGAGAATGACAATTATAATTTATAGGATAATTAGTGAATTACATTTTGAATGCATTACTTTTATCATAGCAACTATTAAAAATGTAGGGGAAAAATACAGTTTTAATATTAAAGTATTAAGTATTAGTATATAGTAGTATTAAGTAGTATTACATTTGTACCGATAATCAAGTTAAAGTAATTTTAGTGGTAAATATATAATTCAATTACAAGCATAGATTTTAGTTTGAAAAGATCTCGATTTATTGCTAAGCACACCTATAGACTGGTCTGGAGATTCATCCCGGATAATCTGGAGCATTTGATAACAAAATTATGAAAGTGAAATTGTGGTGAAGCTGACAATTCCGACCCATAATTGTAAAATTACCTCATTTAATTAATTTAAAGACAGCGGGTGAAATATGTGTTTGATTTCTGCCTACACTTGAAAAGAAAAAAAGGCGTGATGCTATGTTAAACTGAAATGCATCTAATGACGAGAAGGAAGATCTATATCGATATTACGAAATGATTTGGGGTCGAACCGTTATGTTGCATTCGTAACAGTTAATTAACTAACAGCATCCTGTGTTCGCTTTCCATCTACACTCGTTTGTAAAAGTATTCAGGCTCCACGCAGACGGTATTTTGTCGAGAAACACCACACTATGAATCTGTCAGTAGTTGGAGTTACCAAGTAGTGTGATGTTTTCGAGAACTTGTTGCTAGCGTTTGTGCGATGCCTTATAGTTTAAAAGAGTAAAGTGTAGTGTGAACTATTCGTTTTATTGGATTATAGACCGTGGCTCTAGGTTCAATTCCAAGTCGGGAAATTATTTTGTGAATTAAAAACTCTGAACTTAACGATAGTGTAGAGTTTTTTGTGTTATTCCTTATTAATAGTAATATGTATGGACATGTATGAAAACAATTTTTTTTTGTGTGTGTACTTATGTACACGCTTTAGAAGTTATACTGCTTTGGCGTAACAAGATAAAAATCTTTTTAAATAACGCGCCAAAAGAAGTATAACTTCAATATCTTTCGCCTTATTCTACGTTCAAAATTCAAAACTAAAATGTTGACTATAGCTAACTTCAGGGTGTCGGTTTTTCGTGAAGGTGTGCGCGCGCATCGTAAAAATTTACTCTCATCATTTTTCCCTAACGCGCCAAAAGAAGTATAACTTAGAAAAATGGAGGTACGTTGTGTTTGCAAAAAGTAATCGCATAAAACACTGAACTAATCTGAATGAAAGGACATGTCCAAAAACGGGCCCGAAATTCTAAACAAAACAATTGATACATATTTGGACAGAACTCCTGAAAACTAGCCTTTTGCAATAATTCGTTGAATTTTAAAAACCTTCGATTTTGAGATTTGCGTAATTTTGTTTGGCTTGAAAACTATACTTACTATGAACGTTTTATAAAAAGTTAGTTATGAATGGAGGGGTCTAAAAATATTTTTTTAATGGATCTAAGGTCCATATTTTGCCTCTTTATTCTCCCTAACGTTTGAGCCTGGTTAGATTTTGAGACCCAGCACCCATACAAAAAGCGGACATCTCCTTTGGCACAAAAATAGACCATGATCTAGATTAATCTATAAGCTATCATTGATTCCGGTGAAGTGTATAATGTGATTATTAAGCAGGCGGACCCGCAGGCAATGCCTGGTTCACAATATGCCATTGCACTTTACACGGTTTCTGACCTATAACGTTCTCAACTATTTATAAGTATTTAATAGTAAAAAATGCAGTAGCGTTTCATTTATGAACGTCGTAAGGTCATCGTTCGACCTCTAATTCGTGAGAAATTAATTCAAAGCTTTTCATTACTTTGACAGGGGTTTCCTGTGTTCGAAATTTGAACAGTACTCAATTTATACTGGCTGATGCTCGTGGTTCTGTCCGGTCCTGAAAGTAGCTATAGAACTCTGGGATATTGACTGCCTAGGTGGCGTAGTTGTATTACGGTACGACTGCAATGCTGAGGTTTCGGGTTCGATCCCCGGGTCGGGCAAAGTGATATTGGGTTTTTCTAATCAGTAAGTATCAGCCCGGAGTCTGAAATTTCTGTCCGATATGGCTATAGGCTCGCTCCCCATCATATAAAAATAAAAAAATAAAATAAAATACTTTATTCATCACGTAGGCGAACATAGTTGCACTTATGATAAGTCAAGATACATTAAATTGATTATATTAATAATTATTATAAATACCAATGGTCACTTATATAACTACCGACATTTTTATTGGGAGTAAATCTATGATAAGAAATAAACAAAAACAAAAAAAAAAAAACAGCTCGGGCTGGCAGGAAAGGGGATATAAAAAGGACATCATTTTATTAAAATAATGGGAGGAACGCGTCGCGATCCTCACCGGTGAGGACACTACAGGCCCTAGCCTAGCTAACCTACCAGCCTTTCACTAGCTACCTAAGCGATGACGACCCGAAGAAGAAAGGCAGAAAGAAACTCCGGGCTTACTTTTTTTGTCATCAATTGTTCATTGTTTCTTTCTCTTTTTTTTTTTTCAATTCTTTTGTGCTGTGTACAAAGTCAGATTAGTTATATAAGCTAATGCACGCACATCACCGTTGAAATAAGATAAAATCCAAATGAAGGGATTTAGGGAATACCTGGACAGGCATGTACAAATACGTAAAACTGGACATAACACAAAAAAATAATAAAATAACGGTGTACAATGTGCATTCGCCTACATTTACAAAATTATTTTTGTTGTATTGCTCTTCCTACTTTCTTAATAAAATGAAACTTATAAAGGCAAGCGCAACAAAATGATCGGTCGGTCGTCTTCCCTAAATTTAAATTATATGAATGAGGGAATATTTATAATTGTAGTAATTAGGTTATATACGTAATAGTCACAGTAGATTTAAAAGTTAAAATTATTGTAATGTCAATATTAAAGATAGATACAGATGAGACACTTTATGCAGTCAATCACTAGTAAGTGTTAACAGGGTTGGCCATGGTGTGCAGGACCACTTCTCCAAACCGTCTTATCATCGAGGTAATCCGCTACATTATAATACGCTCTAGACATTAACTCGCGCCTAACATAACACTTGAACTGGTGTCCGGGCAAATCGGCTACTTCGGAGGGAAGTTTATTGTAAAATTTAATGCTATTCGCTAAGTATGATTTACTCGTTTTACAGAGCCTAAAATTTGGAACAACTAGTTTATTCTTATTTCTAGTGTTCAGACAGTGCAAGTCACTGTTTTTAATAAAAGTACTAAGGTTTTTGCGGACATACATAATATTCCGGAAAATGTATTCGGCCGGCAAAGTCAGTATATTAGCCTCCTTAAACAGTTCCCTAAGGGAATCACGAGATCGAAGGTTGTAAATAGCACGAATCGCTCGTTTCTGTAAGACAAAAATGGTCTGCAGATCTGCGGCAGAACCCCACAGAAGAATGCAATATGACATAATGCTGTGGAAGTAAGCAAAATATACTAACCTTGCCGTAGCCACGTCAGTTAAATGTCTGATCTTTCTAATAGCGAAGATGGCAGAACTCAATTTACTCGAAATTTTCTGAATGTGGGGTCCCCATTGCAATTTATTATCTACTGAAACCCCGAGGAAAACCGTTGACGGAACTAATGCTAGTTTATTTCCATCCAAATCAATATTTGGTTCATTTTTATTACTCAGTAGCGAGAATCGGACACATTTAGTTTTTGCCGCATTTAACAGCAAATTGTTAGCTGAAAACCAGTTAGAAATCAAACTAAGTACTTTATTGGGCTCCACAAAATTTTGTTCCCTTCTATTTATCTTAAAAATTAACGAGGTGTCATCTGCGAATAATACTACATCTGCCATATTGTTAATCATATAAGGCAGGTCATTAATGTATACTAAAAATAAGAACGGACCCAAAATTGATCCTTGAGGAACCCCAATCCTAACTGCGGACCCTACAGAGGAGACATTATCAATAAATACTTTTTGTTTGCGGCCTGATAAATATGAGGATATTAGTTTAAGCCCTACTCCCCTAATACCATAATGGTGTAGCTTTAGGATGAGGGTACTGTGATCGACGCAATCGAACGCCTTGGAAAGATCACAAAATACCCCTAAAGCATCCTGTGATCCCTCCCAGGCATCCAACACAGCTTTTACCAATGCACATCCAGCATCTTGCGTGGACCTACCCTTTGTAAAACCGAATTGCCTATCATGTAAGATCTCATTTTTATTAAAAAACACCAGCATTTGATTAAGCATTAATTTTTCGAATACTTTACTTAGGGCTGGTAAAATAGAAATAGGCCTATAGTTAGAGGGTGTGTTAGAGCAACCTGCTTTAAAAACTGGTATTGGTATATGGGACTGTATACGCAAGGCGAAAAGTGCGTGCACTAGTTGCGCCTCTGCCTACCCCTTCGGGGATAAATGGCGTGTGTGTGTGTGTGTGTGTTTGTATGTGAATAATAACGCAATATAACAATAGAATCGAATGTATTTATTCATACCAATATACCAGCTGACATTACAGCTGCATAACGGTGATACCGAAATTTAAACCTTATTGTTATTGAACTAAGGTTAAATATTATAATGTGCGTGGTGTTACCAAAATATTTGATCTTTGACGGCACTTCAACATACTGTGCATCATGTACATATTTGGTGATTGTCATGTTTGTTCATTGAATATTTATTAAGCTGTATTTAGATACCAATTTACTTTACTTAGCTTTACTTTTGAGTAAATGGACAGATGGGAACCGGTTCAAATGGAAACATTTCCCTTTCAAGCGATTTGCACTCTTATTATTGATGCTAATAGCAGCCATTTATCAAATACTATTGAATTTGGAAACCTACTAATATTATAAACGCGAAAGTTTGTAAGTATGGATGTATGGATGTTTGTTACTCTTTCACGCAAAAACTTACTGAACGGATTACGATGAAATTTGGCACACGGGTAGGTTATGTCCTGGATTAACAGATAGGCTACTTTATATCCCGGGAAAATAAAAAGCGGTACTTTTATCCCGAGAAAACACATTCACGCAGGTGGAGCCGCGGGAAAAAGCTACTATAATATAAATTATGAAGGATTGAAACCCAGGAAAGTTTAAAAAAATCACACGTGTTGCTCTTATTAGGAATCGAATCCAGGGCTTGTAAACGATTATCTAAACTAAAGTAACAATAATGTCACGTCATTCAGTAAAAAAAATGTCACGCTCCGGGAATCGAATCTGTATCCTCACAGCTGCAATCGCAAACATTAGCAACACGAGCCTGACTCTTTGTTATACTTGGCATCTGTTCTTACAGATGTTACTTTTGTTATAACACGTGCCCATTGTTGCTCATCACTGATTATGAACAGTTGGGGTTGGCCAGTACTCCGAGCACGAATTTACGCGCAGTCGTATAGTAAACGATGATTTCGACTAAGTAAATTTTTGTATGGAAAGGACATGTCCAAAAACGGGTCTAAAATTCTAACCAAGACAGTTTATATATTTGGATAGAACTCCTAAAAACTAGCCTTTAATAATAATCGTTTAATTTTAAAGACCTCCGATTTGGATATTTAACTTATGTCATTTTATTTTGCTTAAAAACTCAACTTATTTTTTTCTATTGCTTTGAATGACGAGACAAGCATGCCGTTCGCCTGATGGTAAGCGAAACGACCATCCATAAACAGTAGCAACACCATCCAGCACCTTGAGTTACAAAGTACTGTGTCGCATTCCACAGCGCTCGTTATCTTGGGACATAAGATGTTAAGTCTCATTATGTCCAGTAGTTACACTGGCTACAATGTCCTTCAAACCGAAATACAACAGTGCATGCAGACTGCTGCTTGGCTATAGAAATAGACATTGCGGTGGTACCCACCCAGACGGACTCTTACATATGAGAGACCTACCACCAGTGAATAAAAATGAAAGTTTTTAAAAAGTTTCTTATAAATGGAGGATCTAAAAATATTTTTAATGGATCCAAGATCCATATTTTGCCCCCTTTAATATCCCTAAAGTTTGAGCCTGGTTCGATTTTGAGGCCCAGCACACATACAAAAAGCGGACATGTCCTTTGAACAGCGACCGAACAGCGAATATGGTGTGCATATTTGGAACTAAAATACGGTAGCATGACCATTGCGCGCGTGTAAACTTCGAATAGTAAACGTGTAACTATGGTAACGGCAAATTTAAAATGTATGGGATTTTTTTGTTATTGGCAATTGTGTGAACATTATGCCAATGTCAAGTTTCGGTTGTCTTTTTTTATTATCTGTAGTATGCCGCATTAAAGCAGTGACTACCTTCGAGGAGTTTTGGCGGCAACAAAAAAAAACACTTGATTAGCACGATTATTTCAATTCACTTCATTTGTGCTCTTTAATAGAACTATACTGGATAATATACCACCCTAACTATGCAATATAACACTGAGTATCACCAAAATAATGAACTAAAACAAGAGCACTTCATGACACTTCCAAGTTCCCGCCAAAACTCGTATGGGAATTGACAGTACGAATCTGTTTTTTGACTACAGTTTAGTCAAACAAATACGTAAACATTAACTTACTCGATACGAATACTATACGATAAACGTAAATTCCTGCTAGAGGTGCAGATTTTTTGTATCATGCCTTTGCCCGATGAGCCGAGATATGAATGTCATTAAAAGTGACACTACCTGAAAGTTGGGTTACATAGTATTGGGTGGCGCTGCGCTTGTCAACCTGCGACATTGAGTTGAATTTTGGTTTGTTTAAATTATGATTTTACGTGTCTTCGAGTAAGGCAGATGCTGCCAAATATACATGGCTTGTATATTTGGCTTGTATGTTTATGTGTATGATAGCCTTTTTGGGAATGGAACGGTCTGCCGAGACAATGTTCGGAGGTTCAAACCCAAGGCACACACCTCTAATATTTCGAAGTTACGTGTGTATTGTTCATCAATTATCGTTCGCTTTAACGGTGAAGGAAATCATCGTGAGGAAACCTACATACCTGAGAATATTCCATAAGAATTTCGAGGGTATGTGAAGTCTACCAACCCGCACTAGGCCAGCGTGGTGGACTAAGGCCTAACTCCTCTCAGTAGTAGAGGAGGCCCGTGCTCAGCAGTGGGCAGTATATGATACAGGGCTGATTGCATTGCATTGCATACACAGCTTCACTTTTCAGGGGTAGGTAGAGGAGAAACAAACCCACATTTGCGGGCTATGTTAGTTCCGGTAATATCTCGCGGGTCTATTGCCATTTACGGGGCATATTTTCAGAATCAGGCTCATACTGAGCAGAAAATTTAATATCACTTTGTCTGACTCGGGATACGAACCTGATATCTCAGCTCGATAGTCGTACCACACACGCAATACAACTTCTTCGCCGAGACATATGCAACCAATGTTTTGTTAATTTTGTAAGTACATATTATGTTGTTTTAAGAAAATCTTACAAAACTACTAAATCCACTATAGAAACTAAAATTTAACTGTTAATACCCAACCCAAAGTCTTTATTTACCAGTTTCATTCTATAATACTTGCTATATTAAACAGTACTTGAAGGCATAACAAATCAAAAGACCAAAGGTCTACACGCGATTAAACAAATAAATTCGAATACAGTAGATTTTTTATATTAATGGCAACACTGCGTAACGATCGCAGACACGAACTCGCTGTCATAATTTTATTAGGGTTGCCAGCGTAACCGCAAAACTACTATATCTATCGTTTTTTATTTTCAAGTGTTATTGAAGTAACGGTGTAGCGGTTTGGTTAATTCGTAAAGTAGTTTTTGTATTAAGGTCATGCTTTTTTTAGTTTACTGTAGAAGCTTGAAGAATGACGATGCTAATTATTCTATTAAAGTGTGTTTCATTCTTTTGAATCGAATGGAGTTAAAAAAATGTTGACTGTAACCGTTTTCTGTTATCATTCAACACATTGTTATATATGAAATAATTGGTTTAAATTGCATTTAGTTGTAGACCTTCGATATTAAGCCTAAATCATATTCAATTACGCTTTTGCCAATAATCATGGTTATTAAATTTTGACAATACTTTGGAAAGCAATCGGATACCTTAATTGAATGGATTTCACACTAAGCCTTACAAATTCCGAAAAAAAAACGAATGAAATATTCCGTCGCTGCTATTTCGCTTGCATCCTACCATTGGCTATCTATGTCAAAGGCAGAAAAAAAGCAATCCAAAACGTTTTTACACAATATTGAACAATTCAAAGTCAAGTGTCAAATCAATCGAGTTTTTGTGAATGATATCCAATTGAAAGGAACCATTCGTCGTCATGTCACGTACGTAAATTTCTTATAATCTTGCAAAGATCTATTTGCTGCTAAAATCTATTTCTATCCATTCAGTTTTATACATTAACTCGTTTCAATAGAGCCCAATTTAGCTCACAGAGATATCAAATCAGACCACAACTCTATCTTGGTCCGAATTAGTCCATGTAAGTTTTTCTTTGCGGTCATTGTGGGGCTTATAATGATAGATACAAAGTCTATTTCCGTTTGAATAGCTATTATTCTCGTAAAAGTTCAATGAACCAAATAAAAGCTAAGTAAATAAATAGGTCCAACGGATGCAAGTGTGAAAAAAAATATGCGACGCGCGTAGTGTTACGGTACATTGAATTTGTTGGATGAAATCGTGAAAAGGGACATATGAATGGATGGATAATTAGTTTTCGTTTGCCATTTGCTAATTAAGATCAGTTTGTCCTTTTTGCCACGTTTTGAAATGAAATGGGAACGATTGGACGAATGATTAATTGGATAAACGGAATCTATTTGAGTGTGTTTTAATGAAATCAGCATGGGGCGTCGGTAAATGAATTTGCGTTTGTTATTAATCTGTTTAATTTATCGGTAGGGGTAGTGCAAAAAAACATCGTTTTTATCCCGATCTTTAATATATTTTGGACGTGTTTGTCAAGAAAAAATGGGTTTGTTTAAAGATAATAAATTGTGTTTTAGATAAGCGTAAATTTTATTAAATTTGTGATATTATTCGACAATTTTTATCCTTTTTTTAGAGTTAACTGAGTGAATATGGTGTGGCATCAGTTCTAAAAAATAATATTTTAATACAATGTGTCAATAATAGTTTGTTCTATTACTAGAATTAAACACATTATCGCATAGACAACTAAAACTAATAAAACCCGAAGATAAACATTATTCAAACAATCTGAAATGTGCGCTGATAGTAATTTAACAAGAATACATTCATATTTATATGGGCAGTCGGCGTGTCTTATCGATTTAGGAGAGACTCGGAGTATCGGGTTGGATTCCTGATTAGGGCCCCACATGGATTCAGGTATTTCATGCCTTTTGCGATGTAATATTGTTCTTTGATTAAAAAAGTACTAATAAGTTGCTACGAATACAATATAAGTCATATTTAAAGATTTTTTTACATTACAACAAAAAAATCTTACAAAAAAAACATTAATTATATTTTCGATAATTTACATACACAAACATATTGCATCACGCTTTTTCACTTTTCAGAGGTTCAACATACTCACATTTCGATAACTATGTTAGGTTCCATGTAATAAGAGGCGGGCTATTTCCAGACTCTAGGCTGATACTGAGCAAAAAACCCAATATTTTACCCGACCCGGCATCCGAATCCAAGATCTCAGCTCAATAGTCGAACTGCACACGCACACAACTACACCTAAAAGGACATGTCCAAAAACGGGCCTGAAATTCTAACCAAAACAGTTTATAAAAATATTTGGAAAGAACTCCTAAAACTAGCCTTTTACAATAAATCGTTTAATTTCAAAGACTTCCGATTTTGAGATTTATGTAGTTTTATTTTGCTTAAAAACTACACTTACTATGAACGTTTTCAAAAAAGTTAGTTATGAATGGAGGGGTCTAAAAATATTTTTTAATGGATCCAAGTTCCATATTTTGCCGTTTTAATGTCCCTAAAGTTTGAGCCTAGTTAGATTTCGAGGCCCAGGACCAATATAAAAAGCGGACATCTCCTTTCAGTTCTTATTTCACTTATTTCTGATTTTAAAACCAAACTACCAAAACGATTGAACCAATTTCTATAGGATCAAGTTGGAAGTACATTCTTTCAAATAAAAATAATAATTTTCCAAATCGGGTTCTGAGGTAAAAAACATTATATAAAAGCAAAGAATACACGTCGAAATGATAACCTCCTTTTTTTAAGTCGGTTAATAAACGCAGTATTGACGGATACATGAAAATTTATGCTTCATTACGGGACCTTAAAATCATCGCATGATCTTGACTCATGATGATGACATTACTGTTATAATGCGGTTATCTGTTTCCTCTTATCCGTTGTCGGTACAATTTGTACATCGGTTACCGGTAAAAATAAAAGTGGCAACCCTGATAAAGATCGCGAATGACAGCTAATTTGATGTTGCCATAGTTTGTAATTTTCTACCGTTTTGTCTTGAGGCCGGATGTCTTTTAGTAGATCTTTTTTAAGTGTAAGTGTAAAGAATGTAGTGAACGATACAAGGGCGTCGCCCAGGGGGGGGGGGGCAGGGAGAGGCAACTGCCCCCCCTAGAAATTCTAAAAAAGTTGCCAAATGCCAAATATTTATAAGTTTTATTTATTGTACAGCTTTACACGTAGGACCCTGTACCGTTATTATTACAATCGCTGCAGATGTGAGGCTCGTACTCCAAGTGAAGAGCTTCATGTGCCTCTCGACTTTACCTACAATTCATATTTTTCTCATTCTCCATATCAATTTGCCCCCCACTCCTCCTGGGCCATCGGCTGGCGATGCTCATGGAACGATAGTCTAGTTGGGAATGGAACGGTATGCCGGGACAACGCCCGGAGGTTCAAAACCCAAGCCACACCTCTAACTTTTCGAAGTTACGCGGGTATTGTTTATCAATAATTATGGTTGGCTTTAACGGTGAAGGAAAACATCGTGAGGAAACCTACATACCTGAAAATTCTCCATAAGAATTTCGAGGGTATGTAAAGTCTGCCAACCCGCACTAGGCCAGCGTGGTGGACTAAGGCCTAACCCCTCTCAGTTGTAGAGGAGGCCTGTGCTCAGCAGTGGGCAGTATATAAAATAGGGCTGATTGCATTGCATTAAAGAAGGTTATAAGAGGATTCAATTTTGTCTATTCACATAAAAGGATGTAATTGTCTGATATTTTACCAAATTTTGCAAAGCTGATAAAACTACTAAAACGACAGCCTCGGTGGCGTATTTGTATTACGGTACGACTGCAGCTGAGATCTCGGGTTCGAATCCCAGGTTAGGTAAAGTGATATCAGGTTTTTTGCTCAGTAACAGCTCCGAGTATGGAATTTGTACCCGATATGGCGATAGGTGCACCCCCTAATACATCATGGGACGGAATATCACACGGATCATGCAGCAAAAAGTGGGTGCATTAGTTTCACGACTGCCTACCCCTTTAGGGATAATAGGCGTGAGTATGTGTGTTTACGGAAGACAGTTTTTAGTTTTATGACAATTTATTTTCCCCAATTAGCATCGATTAGATTCTTCTAATCTATATACAAACCTGTTTGAACAGAATATTTAGCAGTAATTTCCCTCCATTTTACGGCATACAACACCTCTTAAATATAAAAAACTAAAAAGCTTTTTCGCCAAAACTTGTTTTTACCACGTGTTGTCATTACCATCCAATAAAATTTATAATAGTAAGCGATTTAAAACGTGTTTTTGTTCAATAACTTGTTTTTTATTTGTATATTAAGAGCGTTTAGTGGACTTGATGTTTTGTATTTAGATTAGATTTTTTATCAATGAGTATAGAAATGATATTTCATATTGTTACGGGTCAACTTAAATAAAATGATATGCCCAAGTAAGAAACTTTATTATGTGCTTAACTGTACCTTGCTATGCTTATAATTAACTAAAGTTCCTTAAACTAACGATTACAAACTAGGTGTAGATTAAATAACTAAACTTGGACGCCAGGAGAGTTTTTTTTGTTGGCGGCGGAACTCTGCCAAAACCAAGGCACGGCCAGTTAGGTGTCCCAGGGATGTAATTAGTAGTATGGTGTACCACACTTAAAGGGGCATGTCTTAAGGCTAGAACAAGTACAAATATCTTAGTAACCAGATAGCTACCGATTAACAATACTGTGTTTATTAACGATAAAATAACTCACCCCCACTGTGCACAATAAGTTAATTATAAATGCTCTAAAAAGCAAATTAAATATATCGAACAACGCACTAATCTTGAATGCAATGTCGGTAATCTTAAATATGCCGGTAAACGCTTCATCGGCCGTTACACGTCACTCTCACGCAACTGTCTCCTTGACAATGCCCGGAAGGTCGATTCAAATTTACATTCATCAATTATTATTGTTAAACTTAATTTATTTTAAAAAATATTAAAACTATTTCGATGAGTGGATTTGAACTCGAGTGCCAAGAGCTCCCTCGACCTACACCTAAGGACCACTAAGCCAACAGCTCGTTAGTAACGGCTATCAAAGTTGGTTAATGGTTGAAATGACAATCAATGATTTATTGTATTTATACGGTGATGTGTTAACCTACCCGCCTTTATACAATACTATATTATAACAATATACTTACATGAATCTCGGCGGCCCTAAGGGCGGTATGAATAAATCATCACTCACTCACTTAATTTGACAGCGTCTCAGTTGATATCGCACTTCAGAGCGAGATTGAGCTGCATCTATTAATAAGAATACGGCTCTATGTCTAACACCCGTATTCTAAGACGTTTCCTCGAAACTTCCTCAACCTTATCTCACTCGAGGTTACCTTGAGGATTAATTCAAGGAATCCTCGAAAATGGTATTCTTAGTTAAAATTTGAGTCCTCGAGTGAGTTCGAGTCAAGGAATTACGTCATTAAATACGTCATTGTACAGATAAAATAGAGTTATTGCGAAAACTCTTCGACCCATTTTTTAACACACGAAAAAGTTTCCATTGTAACACTGTATACAAAGCGAAAATATTTCCTTGAATCTTCCTTAAGGTGCGTCGCGAGGTACCTTGAGTTTGAGAGTTGCTTCCTTACCTCAAGGAAGGAAAAATCTGGAGGGACGTTGAGTGGAGGAGATTTTTTTCAACTAAGAATGCAGATTACCTCCAGTGAGGTTGAGTGGAGTCGAGGAATTTTCGAGGAAATGTCTTAGAATACGGGTGTAAGTATCGAAAACTAGCGACTTGTTGCAGCTTCGTAACGCTAAGTATCTATGGCCAGGTAGCCTTTGGCCCAATAGCTACCAATTATTTTTATGTTTATTCAAAAGTCAACTTTATCGTTCACAATTATGGGGGCGGAAGGGGTGAGGTTTTGCTTTTTGATACGTTGCTCGCCTCCTAATACCAAATTCCACAGGATCATCGGCTGGGATAATTTTAAGGTTTTGGAGGCCATGGGAAGCATACATACAGTATACACACATTTATTTTTAAATATAGGTTCAAGGACTGAAGAGCTATAGCTATCAAATGAAGGCTCAAGAACAGTTATTTCTCTTGATAACATTTATGGACTTTATTCTCTTTCACAAAGGAATTAACTATTAATGTCTTTTCCTTATATTTTGCTTCGGAATAAATTAAGTCAATTGTCTCCTTATATTTTATTCAGAAATCATTCGCCAAATTAACTAAGACTTTATTCCAGCGCAGTAATTTCCCGATAGTAGACTTAGTGCCTGTTTTACAAGTTCCAAGTAAATTTTATTTGACAGTTTTTGTTATATTACAGTTGGACTTTTTTTATGATATATGGTTCACCTGATGGTAAGTGACCACCGCCGCCTATGAACATCTGCAATACCAGGAGGCAAAGAGAGGCGTTGCCGGCCTTTTAGGTGGGATTACGCTCTTTTTTTGAAGGTCGCCAGGTCGTATCTGTCCGGAAATGCTGCTGGCGGCAATTGGTTCCATAGTTTAGTAGTACGTGGTAAAAAAATATATAACTTTTATGTTCGGTCGGCTTATACATTTATTTGATGTATAACATTTACTCAGATGTTTTGAAACAGGAACTTAGGATCAACTGAATCTACTGTATTACATACATTTATTTATTTATTTAAGCACTTCATATACAAATGTATAAAGGCGGACTGAATGCCCTAGGCATTCTCTCCCAGTCAACCTTAGGGTGGTGCAGAGATTAACAAGGTAGGTGCATCAGAGGTAGTTTATTCGAAATAATATAAACTTATAAATACACATACATAAATATTGAATCATATTATGATAAGTATAATGCATACACATAATCATTAATAATAAATACGGACAACCATAAAATACATAGTAAATATATATCTATATATATAGTGTAAAATCATACATCTGTTAGCTATAAAAATAATTCAATTAAAGTGCATTGCCTCCGTGCTATAGCTATACCAGTTAAGAAAAAAACAACTACAGGGTACGATAAAATCGATTTTATTGCTATTACAAAATTACGACACACGACAACACGACGCTGTCTTACGATAAAACTGCGTAAAATACTCACACTTAGTTTCAAATCGTTAAGTTGCTTATGTGTTGATAGCTTAATAAAATTAATTTATTCAGGAAGAGAAATAATGTCGAGATTATAATCTTTATGAAAATGCTTGCGTATTTCGACATTCGGTTTTTTAAAGTATATCGATGTATGAAATAACTTGTAACCAATATCTCTCTGAAATTATTGTCGTTGCTTTTGATACATCATTCTGATAAGGTGTAAACAAGGCGCGAAAGCTCTAATTAGATCTTCATGGAGACTCGTTTCAAATGTCCATTTTCTAAGTTGAAAGATAGAGATATCCCCGCAGCAGTTGACTAAAAATACACACATATATAACATTACCCCATTCCCACGGGAGTAGGCAGAGATTATGGAATGCCACTTAGCCCGATTCCGTCACACTTTTCACTTATTCCCATAGCAGCAGGACCTGAAATACAATTCCATTATTATATGATTTACTAGGTGTTACGACTGATTTACTATTTTCTAATTTTATATGAAGTGTGTTTATTCTACCTATATTGTATAGGAAGCGGCAAGTTGGGAGTGGAACGAACCGCCGAGACGAATGTCTTCAGGTTCAAAACCCAAGGGCACGCACCTCTGACTTTTTTAAAGTTATATGTGTATTCTTTGTGAATTATCGCTTCATCATCATCATCAGCCACATCGCCGACGTCCACTGCAGAACATAGGCCTCACCTAAAGATTTCCATACGGACCTGTTTATCGCTTGCTTTAATATATTTATTTTAGTTACAGTATTATTAGTTTTATTGACAGAGCGACATTATCAAGTTTTTTGTTACATGATGCCTTTAGTCTGCCTCGGTGGCGTAGTTGTATTACGATATGACTGCAATGCTGAAGTCTTGGGTTCGATTCCCGGGTCGGGCAAAGAGCTATTGGGTTTTAAATTCAGTATCAGCCCGGAGTATGGAATTGGTGCCCGATATGGCGATAGGCTCGCCCCCTATCACATGGGACGGAATACACACGGCGAAAAGTGGGTGCACTAGTTGTGCTTCTGCCTACCCCTTCGGGGATAAAAGGCGTGAGTGTGTGTATGCTACCTTTAGAGCCGAATTTTATGATTATAATCTGTGTCGTAATAGAAAAAATACAATGTAATAGAAAATACCAGTAATATTGTTCTAATTACACGATTACAAACAAATTAGCTCTCTTACAAAATTATTACCAAATCGTCATAATTTTTTTAGTCTGGCAACATACTCAAACCACGCGGGTACCGTGCGATCTGTCGGTTATTCGCTATTGTTGTTAATCTAGTTCAAATTGTAATAAACGTGGTGTAAGTAAGTGAAATAATGTAAACACAGTAGTTTAATGGCTCGGTAGCGAAGGTACAGATGTCTACTGTGCCGTCTCTGGTTCGATTTTCGGGTCTATAATAATATTGGGGTTTTTGCTGCTGTATCAGTTCAGAGTTTGAAATTGTACACAGGAAATGGCAATAAGGTCACCCTCTATTACATCGAATCTAAAATAGCTTGCCCTATGAGAGTATGTTATATTACTACAAGGGAAAACGTGATGTATGTCAGTATGTAATATAAGAAATTTGTATAAAAAGCCATTTTTTTTAAACTATGTTGCTGAACTAATTTGATGTATTTTTAACCGACTTCTGAAATTCTTGTGTAGTAAATCAAAGGGTTGTTTGACTTACGGATCAAATTGAGAATCTTCCGCAGCGTATCCAATAAATCGCTGCCATTAATCTAAGAAGGCTATACAACAAAGTACTAAATTAAACCCAATTAATGACTGATGTGCAATTATCAGTACATGACATAACACATTATGTGATGTCTCCCACGGCAGCGCATTGTGTATGATCTAATTTTAGGGTTTTTGCATTATCGTAATCAGAACGAAAGTTTTATCTTCATACTTCCTCTATTGTTATGATAGCCTGGTACTTTATTCCGAGTAAGTGATATTGTTAGAATTATTGCAAAACAAGAAAGCGAAAAAGCGGCGATAGATTAGTGAAATTGTCGCCTCTTTAGTCTAGGTAGATGGACTCGACTGAGACGTCTCAGGTTTGATACCCATCAACAATTGTGTGGATTTTTCTAACACAATTTCACGCGATCGATTCCTCAGAGGTGGCTGAATCAGGCACAAAACAACAAGCTTACAATAAATTGTATTAAATCAGGTTTTTAATACAATAGGCAAGCAAACGAGCAATTGGGTCACGTGATATGATCATAGACCATGAACACCCACAATACCACATGTGGGTGAGCCGACCTTTGCTTGAAGGAATGGCTACTTTAGATAGGTTTTGGGCTAGCATTTTGAGATTATAAGAAACAACCTCACTTAACATTGATCTAGTAGCGGTTATATTTCGTTAATCTTCTAGTCTATTTTGAAGTTGCAATGGTCGTTTTCTTCTGTAGGTACTGTAGTATAAAGACAGTAAATACGTCGTGCGCATGCGCGAGGGCAGTTTTTAATAATATTTATAGCCTTACTTGATATTGTACTTATACTACCTTTAACAAAATAGTGAAAAGGCAAAAGTAGATGACTTACCTTGTGATGACCGGAAAAGTATTCGAACCTAAAACCCAAAAGAGTAAAATTAGTATGAGGTAATTCAGGGCTTGGCTTATTACCCTAACGATTTACACATGATTTGCTTTCAAACATCTTCACAAACCTTTGCGTGTATATAAGAAGGATTAATGATAAATTAGGCTAGTGCCCAAGAATGCGCCAACACAAATAATTTTCCTCATCAGGCCATTGTGTTGCGTCAGCTCGTGGAAACTGTGACATTCTGACGAGATTGTTTGTGGGATATGGTTGAGGGATTTCTAGATTGTAGTATTAGAATCCCACAAAATATATCTTACTAATATTATAAACACGGATAGTGGACGATAGCCTAGTTGGGAATGGAACGGTCTGCCGAGGCAATGTCCGGAGGTTCAAAACCCAAGGCACACACCTCTGACTTTTCGAAGTTATGTGTGTATTGTTTATCAATTATCGTTCACTTTAAACGGTGAAGGAAAACATCATGAGGAAACCTACATACCTGAGAATTCTCTATAAGAATTTTGAAGGTGTGTGAAGTCTGTCAACTCGCACTACACCAGCGTGGTGGACTAAGGCCTAACCCCTCTCAGTAGTAGAGGAGGCCCGTGCTCAGCAGTGGGCAGTATATAATACACGGCTGATTGTATTGCATTGCAATATTATAAATGCGGAAGTTCGTGAAGACGTTTGTTGAAAAATAAAAAAATCGTTCAAGGGATTAGAAAAAAGTTGGCATTTGGCCCGGATTACATTTAGGATAGTTCTTCATCTGGCGAGGGATAGTCGTATTTCGTTCTTATCATCAAGTAGAGTGGATGAGTGGATTTACATTGCCGTCAGGGGCGTAGCTATAGCTATCACATGGGGGGGGTCCTACGATATAAAAAAATTAGTGGCGTGGGTTCTTGGCTTGCTTGACACCGTATACCCCTCCCGCCATCACGTTATATTAACTCCACAGTTCATAGGCATTAGAGTGTGGACATGTTTTATAGCCCGATCATTTTAGAAGCTAAGAGGGGGGCGTATAAAATGCTTCCAGCCAAGCCACAGAACGAATCTATTCGACCAGCAGAAATATATTTATTATTGATCTAGACTCTAAACTAGATAATAAGAGCTGTCGTCTATTTTATTACGCGTATAAATAACAAGAAACAAAATACTTACAAACAATGAACACACTTCGTAAATCTTATTTCAAAATGGATGTCGTAAAGTGTGTAGGCGTGTTACCCGACAAAATTAGATAGGTGATCGTTGTATGTTAAGTGTTTGGGGTACGGGTAATTTTGCATTGTCCGCGTAATCGTAGTGAGGTGTGCATAATTTGTATGGTGCAATGGACGAAAGTTTGATACAGTTTTATAAATCTGATATTGCATAACTCATGTTCATTGTAAGGATGTAGAACTACTTATTTTATTATTGTAGTTATAAATATAATTGTTGATGATTATATTTGATTCGAATAATGATTTTGTTTGTAGCTTCGAAAGGTAGAGTTCCGAAATATGTTTTCAGTTAACTAAGCTTAGACTTCGTTTTTTCAACCGTGGTTATCATTTTGTCCGGGCGTTATTAAGCTGCACGCGCTTGTAGCGCCTCATGCCTCACGCCTCACGCCTCATGCCTCACGCCTCACGCCGCGCCATCGCACTCGAAGCTCGGTGAACACGTCCAGCTTAATAACACCGAGGATTACCCTAACCTCGGTTGAAAAAAGCTCGGCTTAGTCACATATTGTCATTTTAGCGGGCATGTGTGCGAAATAATAAGCTTTCGAGCAATATATCTATTTACAAATCGTATGATAAAACTAAATTGCGTTTGTTTATACCTAGAATACCCGTGCCCTATATTATATACTGCCCACTGCTGAGCACGGGCCTCCTCTACTACTGAGAGGGTTTAGGCCTTAGTCCACCACGCTGGCCTTGTGCGGGTTGGCAAACTTCACATACCCTCGAAATTCTTATCGAGAATTCTCAGGTATGTAGGTTTCCCCACGAGTAGTGGAGTTGCGAATGGAACGGTCTGCCGTGACAATGTCCGGAGGTCCAAAACCCAAGGCACACACCTCTGACTTTTCGAAGTTATGTGTGTATTGTTTATAAATTATCGTTCGATTTAACGGTGAAGGAAAACATCGTGAGGATACCTAGAATATGAAAGACATATAAAAAAACACATAATTCCAATAATAAAAATAAACAACTAATGCAAGTTCCATCAAGGAAGCTAAAAGCAGACGGTTTTTTTTTAAGAAATAGCTCGTTTATAACTAAATGTCACAATGTAACCGCTGTTAGTAACAATGTAAACTATAATAAACATGTAGAAGGAACCATAAAACCAGCAATTAAAGGCTTAAAATGCATTAGACCTGTCATAAATTGTATATAACTTCTAACTATTACATAATAAAGAACGTAAAGCCGTTGGTCCTGCGACTGATCTTTCTCGGGACATGTCGTATTGCCGTCTCACCGGACTATGAGAGTGAAGGAATAGCGAGTGCACCTGTGTATTGCGCGCACACTTGTGCACTATAATATCTCCTGCGTACCTGGCTGATCACCGTTGAGGTTGGCCGCCGTGGCAAAAATTCGGCTAGGAGTGATTTATTACATAATGCGAGGGTGCTTGCTCCCTAGTGGGGTCATTACTCATTAGGGTTAGACCATACAGCAGACCTTGCTTGACCAAATGCCTTTTAGATTAATGATAGCGCGGATGGGTGGTCTTGTTACTGTTGAGAACGCTAAGAGAAGGGGAAGTGGGGTTATTTGGTATAAGGGAATTTTAGATAGAGAACTTGATTGACTCCCATAGAATTTTCCTTTACCGTAAACTGACGAATAATGAAGAAATCCGTAGTTACACGAGCTCTGGGAGTGAGATCGAAGTCACAAACTACACCCCGACAGTCCATTTCCTTCTCAATCTTTTAATTTAATAATCATATAACTTACCAGCTTGTGCTCGTTGCTTTGCCCACGTGGAGAGTTTTTGAGGGATAAAAGTCTCACTATATATTTTCTCGGGATAAAAAGTAGCCTAAAACCTTTCCAGGGTCTTAAACTATCTCCATGCCAATTTTCTCGAAATACATTCTATATTTTTTGAGATTCTCGCGTACAGAGGCCTCGGGCAACTTTGTTTTATACGATGTATTATGTAAGGAAGGAAGGATAAGGAAGGAAGTAGACGTATGAATACAAATATGAAGTAAGGCTCTGTCTTTATATACATATATATTTTTTTCTATCTGTGGAAACATGTAATTAGTGTTTAGTTGTTCTTTTTTCTCTTACCTTTTCTTTGTATCACTGTATGTTTCCTTAAAATAAATAAGAAAGAAAGAAAGAAAGAAAGAAAATATTTATTATTAGCACAATGGGTACAACGTGTATCTTTCATAAAAAAGTGAGAAAATACTAAATAAAAACAAATATAAAACAATTACATGCATTGTGCCAACAACGGGAATCCCCATTCAGCTTCTTGCTGCAGCATCAGCCTGGCCGATACTGCAGCGCTGATTTGAATAAATAAATATATTTTAAGTATTGTTTTTGTGCTCAATTTTATAATACTTTTATGTTAGTTTGTTAACATAGTTTTACTTGTATCTAATAACCGCGCCTCGGGCAGCACACGTGTGTAACGCCGTCTAATTACCTAATGGTGCATTAACTTGTCATTACCGACTACAGAGGCGGTGGACGTGGATCGTTTGTTACGTGGATAAATGAATTAAACTCACAATAATATACAAATTATAATAAATTGATAAGTAGTAAGGGATTCACCGATACTGGAGCAGGTTCGACGGCCGGTCCGCGGCGCTCCGGCGGCTAATGGCCGACGTTTTCGATTGCTCCAGATTCGGGCCGCGGCACCCGCGAATAAATCCGCGGATTACTTTAATACCTACCGCGAATTAATTTGATACCTACCGCGGATTAATTTGATACCTACCGCGGATTAATTTGATACCTACCGCGGATTAACTTGATACCTACCGCGGATTAATTTGATATCGACCGCGGATTACTTTGATAACACCCGCGAATAAAAATTATATCGTCCGCGGAATCCGTTTCATATCACCCGCGAGGTAGGTATGAACCACGAATTTGTTCATGGTCTACGGTTCCCTTAAGCTTGTACTTTTTCCCTGTTCGTTGTGCTTTTAACTTTCTACTTTCTATCGGCGATCCTTTTTTTTATTTGAAGGATGCAAAGGTCTTTGTCGCGTATTTCTATTAACTCGTGTTTCTACGCAAAAGCCGTTTAAAATTACTTAATAGTTACCCTTTACGCATTACGAGCATTATTTATGATAGATAAAGCAACATTTTCCCTGTTTCGTTGTGTTATTGACTTTCTACTTTCTATCGGCGACCCTTTTTTATTTGAAGGATGCAAAGGTCTTTGTCTCGTATTTCTATTAACTCGTGTTTCTACTTAAAAGCCGTTTAAAATTACTTAATAGTCGCCCTTTACGCATTACGGGCATTGTTTATTATAGATAAAGCAATCGTTACAATACACCATACCTTTCTCAAATTCTAGGTAAAACCCTTTGGGTCTTCTCATTGTCATAATAATTACGGTTCCCATTATTCACATTACCTGATATTACGTATTCAACGGAACATTTAAGGTGAAAGTCGAAACATGTTGGATCTTGTCTGCAAGGAAACAATACTCCCTCTCCATATAAAAGACCGACTCAAAATCACATGGTATCGTATTCCACTCTGTGCTCTGCTCGAAGTGTGATCTCCAGTTGTGTGTAACAGTGAAGTGATAGTAAAATTGTGAAATAGTTAAATAGTGAAAGTGTTATAAAAATGAATGTAAGTACCTTTATATACTTTGATCTAAAAGTGTTGTAACCAGATGTTTCATTAATTGTTTATGCCATGTGTTGTCCACCAGGTTAATACATTTTAGCTATCTTTGATGTCTTATTAATTTATCATTGTTACTAATGTGTACATGTATACTTCGCATACCTATAAGTATTTATCATACAGTACTTACTTAACCGATAATTAAAACAGTTTCATTTCATTTTGTTACAGTTTTCTGAAAATACTTTCAAAAACTACTATTATGCTGAAGAAATCGACGAACCTAGTGATGAAGAAGGTACACTCGCTTTTAAAGTAAAAAAAGCGATAATAGCAAATAAAAGACCGATCGAATGCAACAGCATTGATGAGTTCTTCGAAAAACCAAAAAAGAAGAAGACAACAACAAGAAAGTCATCCAGTGTTGGTCGATCGACGAGCGGGGGTGTTTCATACATCCGATCAAACAGCGATGACAACAGTTCTGCATCACATCTCATAAAAATTGAGGTGTATGAAGTGAATAAAATAAAAAACATCGCACCGACGGAACATTGGAAACACGCTGATGTGCGAGTTAAATATTACGCGGAAAACGACAGTGATAAGAACTTGCAAAGTGTCAAGGACACTATATATAATATAACTAAACAGTTGGCTAGTAAGGACGATTGTGTGAAATACTTTATAGACACAGACAAATGAACAAAAGTGCCAGTGCGTGTCAATGTTTTAATATCATAACTTTAATCATATGCTTTGTACTACTATTATTGAAATAAGAAACTATTATTGTATTAACTGTACTTAAGAATCTACCTATTTAAATTTAACTTACATTGTATTGTATTTAAACTTTGTACTCTTTTAAGTTACATACTTAATAGATTAATTTGTTTTTGATTCTAGAACTCTTTGTGAATTGTGTTATTGCTAAGTATTATTGTAAATAGTTATAAGTCTTTTTAGTGTTTTTTCATGCTCATGCTTACGATTGTAAAGTTATTGGGAACATTCATAAATTGTTTGGAAAAAAGTGGATAGCTTAGAATGTAATTACATTGTTTTGGGTAGTATATAAGCTTTGAAATAACTTTTAAAAATACTGAGACATTCCTTACCATGGATACAAGCTGTGATTTATACAACATGGAACTCGTCGCACTTCTCGAAAACATCGAATCAATGGATCTGATGTCATCGCAATACGACAAAGAACTGTACGAGCTCTGTGATAAAATGGAACAAAGACAAGTTGAAACGTGAGTAAAACATTTTTTTATTATTTTAAGACTAGTTGCAACATGTTTTGGGAATCCATGAAGAGGGGATACACTTAAAGTATTTATAATGGTTCGAACATCTTGCACAATCATTCAACTTGTTTCTTCCGTTTATATTTTTAACATAATCACACAACATAATCACACTTCATAATCGACGCGCCGTTAAGGATCAGATGCTCTTATATAAAATTATTAATAGTTTAACAGATTCAATACCTTTATTAAATAAAATTAATTTTAAGTGTCCGAGACTTGGAGCAAGGAATAAATGTCTTTTCTATAATCCTTATATGAGGACTAAGTACTGCAACAACAATTTTATTTCTCGTGCTTGCAAATCTTATAATGATACATTTTCCGATCTGGATATATTTAATTTAACCTTTAATCAGTTTAGAAAACGGGTAATGGAAACAGTTTGCAAGCAACGAGACTATTGATAGATTATGATGGCATTATATTATTTTTTGTTTGTTTTTAATTTTAATGTGTAGATTGTGAGGTGACTGCCTTCTGTGGCTGATTTGTTCAGACCGGCCAGGAGTAGGCATTCATTTCGATATTACAGGATTACAGGACGCTCCCTTGCCTCCTCTGAATTGTTGCTGTATCTATTTGCCTATCTAAATCTAAATTATAATGATTGTCTGTTTAGCAATAAGAGCGAATTTAATTGTGGAAACTTAATTGAGCCATGTACTACCTAATTTGTTTTATGTTATATTTTTCTTTATTTGCTTGTATGTTTCCCTTAAAAACCAATAAATAAATAAATAAATAAATAAACATTGAAGTGCAACCAAAATGTACCACTCACTTGATATTTCTAGTTTATCTCAGAGTGAGATTGCAAGTTTCGATAAAAAGATAATTTTACATAAATATCATCGTTTCATACGGTTTTGGTATATATTAAATGTTTTGCCAGAATCAATGTTGGGAGATCCTGATATTTCTCCTTATTATACACCATGTAGTGGACATAAAATCTCAAAACAAACTCATTCCGATGAGGATGATATTGATGGTGTATTATCAATGAAAGCATATTGTTTGCAGTGTAAATAACAAATAATGTTAGTATCTATTTAAATAATAGAAACATAGTAGCATATTTATTTCGTGAGATAACATTTTTTTAACAGTTTTCTTATCCATCAGATCTATGCAGAATGGAGAAGGCAGCAGGAAAAGATTAGCGCCAACTGAATTGTTTAAAGAGGATCCATTAAAGAGAAGAAAAAATATTCATCTTGAAGCTCCTTCGACATCTACATCGTCGCTGGATAACATTTTAAATGTAAGTACAGAACAGCATAATGATAAAATTGAATGTCCTGAGTGTCACATATATGTATCAAAAAAATATATGACCAGTCACTATAAGAGCAATAAACATAAAAATAATTTAATTAGAAGAGATAATAATCTACCTAATGTTCAATTCATTGATAGTGCTTTCGGTAATAGAATTATTACATATCGAGTGAAATCTAGTTTAGTTTCTGATACACAGCTTGAATCACCTGAATTATTTTTACAAAATATTAAAAAAATAATTTATACATTACTAGAACGATTTATCTTAGAATATTCTGTTGTAAAAGTTAATTTTATTCTCAATGCGGATTTCACACAAGAAACAAAAAATCTACACAATGTTTTTGATTTTCAAATTTCAAACTATCTTGTTTGTCAAGGTGATGATAAAGATATTATTTTCTCATCTATAATTACCGAAATAACAAACAAAATGACCAATTTCCAAAAAAAAGGTAGTGGATGGAGTTTAGTTAAAATAAATCACTTGGATATGAATGTCAACAAATTTAACCCATTGCGTGGATCTTCATACATAGACCTACCGTTAGATATAAAACATAAGAAAGCTGTAATCAATGTTCAAAATAACGATCACGAATGCTTTCGTTGGGCAGTTTTGTCAGGATTATTTCCAGCTACTCATAGTTCCAATAGGGTATCATCTTATATAATACACAAAAACAAACTAAAATTTGATAACCTATCGTTTCCTATAAAAATTAATGACATCCATAAGTTTGAAAAATTAAATAGTATAAGTATTAATGTTTTTGGATTACAATATGATTCAATAAGCAAATCAAATAAAGTTGTGGGTCCATTACACTTTACGAAACACCGTAAAAATACTCACTTAAACTTATTGTATATATCTCAAGGTTCTAAAGGTCATTTCTGTTATATTAAAAACCTCTCGAGATTATTATCTAAACAGTTATCGACTTCTGAACATGCAGTTCATATTTGTGATGGGTGTTTATTAAATTTCACGACATTAGATAATTTAAAACGACACCAAGAAAATGACTGTTTCAATGTGTGCACAAATTTACCATCGGAAAACGATAGAAAAAGAAACTGGTTTAATGAATTAATACCATCAAACCACATTTCATTTAACAACTATGAACGTAAATTAAGAGTTCCATTCGTTGTGTATGCTGACTTTGAAGCATTTTTAAAACCAATAGAGAGTTGTTCTAACAATCCAAATCAATCATCAACTGTTAATATTCAAAAACATGAAACGTATAGTTTTGGGTATTATGTTAAATGTTCTTATGATGATAATCTTTCAGTATATAGGTCTTATACAGGGCAAGATTGTGCGCTAAAATTTATGCAATTCATTTACGCAGATTTAGAAAATATTTGTAAAAAGAATTCTTTTGTCAAATCACCATTACCGTTAACTGAAGAAAATAAAATAAATATCAATCAAAGTGAGTCTTGTTACATTTGTGCTACTAAATTAAACGTGGATAGAACAATATCTTATAATTGGCATACTGGTGCATATGAAGGTGTAGCTCATAGAGTATGCTCTCAGAAATACAAAGCTCCTAATTTTGTGCCAGTGTTTTTACATAATTTAAGTAATTATGACGCTCATTTCATAGTGCATGGTCTTGATTTCGAGAAAGGTGACATTGAACTTATTCCTGAGAACAAGGAAAAATATATTTCTTTTTCTAAAGTTTTACAAATCAATAACAGAGTTATAAAATTACGATTTCTTGATTCTTTTAAATTTATGTCAAGTAGCCTTAACAAATTAGCTCAGAACTTATTACTTGAACAATTTCGTGAACTCAAATTAAAATATCCATGTGAAGAAGATTTTAAACGTTTAATAAGAAAAGGTGTTTATCCATACGAATACATGACGACATTTGATTCTTTAAAAATAACTTCTCGTCCCACTCGCGATCAATTTTATAGTTCTTTAAATGATAGTCACATTACAGAAAGTGAATACCATCATGCTCAAGACGTGTGGAATCATTTTAATTGTAAAAACATGGGTGAATATTCTGACCTGTATTTAAAAACAGATGTATTGTTGTTAGCAGATATATTTGAAAACTTTAGGGATGTCTGTCTTAAAACATACGGTTTAGATCCTGCCCACTATTATACAGCACCTGGTTTAAGTTGGGATGCTATGTTAAATTTTACCAAAATAAATTTGGAACTTTTAACAGATATCGACAAGGTTACGTTTATAGCGAATAATATTCGGGGGGGTATATCACAATGCAGCAATAGACATGCAGTGGCAAATAACATGTTTATGTCGGAATACGATTCAGATAAACCATCTTCATTTTTGATGTACTTAGACGCAAATAACCTTTATGGTTGGGCTATGTCCCAATGTCTCCCAACAGGCAAATTTGAATGGGTCGATATAAATACAGATTTTAATATAGCCGATGATGCCAAACATGGTTTAATATTGGAAGTAGATTTAGAATATTCAAAAAATTTACATGATTTTCATTCAGATTTTCCATTTTGTCCAGAAAACGTATGTTTAGGAAACAGCAAAGACAGGAAACTGATCCCAAATTTAAAAAATAAAAAAAATTACGTCATTCATTATAGAAACCTTAAGCAATGTTTAAAAAATGGTCTCCGATTGGTAAAAGTACATAGAATTTTAAAATTTGAACAATCCGCGTGGTTGAAAAGTTACATAGACTTGAATACTCATATGCGTTCATTAGCCACTTCAGATTTTGAGAAAGATTTTTTTAAACTTATGAATAATTCTGTTTTTGGTAAAACAATGGAAAATGTAAGAAAACGAGTTAATGTCAAATTAATTAATCATTGGTTAAATCGTGGCAAAACTCAAGGTGCTCAATCTTTGATAGCAAGACCAGAATTCCATAGTTTATCTATATTCTCAGAGAGCTTAGTTGCAATACAATTAAATAAAACTAACGTTTTATATAATAAACCAATTTACCTCGGTTTTTGTATTTTAGATATATCTAAAACATTACTATACGATTTCCATTACGATTATATGAAAATGAAATATCAAGATAATATTAAGTTACTATATACTGATACCGATAGCTTAATATATCAAATATTTACGCAAAATTATTATGCTGATATAAAACTTGATTTAGTCAACTACTTTGATACGTCCGACTATCCACCAAATAATCACTATGGTTTACCATTATTGAATAAAAAACGGTTAGGTTTTTTTAAAGACGAAAATAACGGTAAAATTCTTAAAGAGTTTGTAGGTCTTCGCTCTAAAATGTATGCAATGGATGTGCAGAATAAATGTATATGTAAAGCAAAAGGGATTAACAAAAGTGTAACAAAAAAATTTTGTCTTACCGATTATAAATTATGTTTATATGAAAAGAAAACGCAATACAGTGAAATGATAAGATTTAAATCAATTAAACATGCTATATATACACAAAAAATTAATAAAATATCTTTATCACACAATGACACAAAACGTTATTTAATAGAAAATTCAACAGATACTCTTGCATGGGGTCATTATAAAATAAAGGACATTTGATTTTATCAACGATTTCTGTACAACGAAAATATGTATGTTAATGTGTGTGTGTGTTTTAATTGTGGTTTTTAATAACTTAAAGTTCTGTCTTTATTATGTACTATCTTTTTTTTTAATTTTTTTACTATGACAACTGTTTTGTATAATATCATGAAAAATTAGATGTAAATTTTAATGTATGTAGTTAGTTATTTGTTATACCTGATTTAACTTTGTTTTATAATAATTTTCTTACTGTAATATTTTTCAAAACAGCTATGAACTGTATGTGATCATTTTTCAAAGTATTTGTGTATGTAATCTTTGTATATAAAACAAAATCAAATATAATACATTCAATCGTATCTTCTAGTTTTATTCATTCCGAAACGCTTTTCGAGATCACACGTGCATTTAAAAATGTTTCATTTTTATCATCCTTTTACTGCCATAGTTGCAGGTCCAAGTGGATGTGGAAAGTCTAATTTTGTAACAAACTTTATTAAACATATTAATGAGGTGTGCAACACAAATTTTCATCAAATTACTTGGTGTTTTGATGAAATGCAGCCTTTATATAATTTACCAAATGTAAACTATTATCAGGGTATACCAGATTTGCATATGTTTGATGGAAAGGAAGCTAACCTTATTATTATCGATGATCTCATGAGGGAATCTGATGGTCGCATTGTTGACATATTTACCAAAGGTAGTCATCATAGGAACTTGAGTGTATTTTACATTACTCAAAATTTATTTCATCAAGGTAAAGGACAAAGAGACATTTCTTTGAATTCAAACTACATAATTTATTTTAAAAACCCACGTGATAAAACTCAAATACGTTACTTAGCACGACAAGTATCACCAGAAAATAGCAAATTCATAGAAGATGCTTACAGAGATGCTACAAAAGAAGCACATGGCTATTTGATGATAGATCTAAAACAAGACACTTTTGACATGTGTCGAATTAAATCAAAGATATTTCCATCTGATGGTCATTCTACAGTGTACATTCCCACAAAAGAGTTTAAATATGTCAAGAACCAACCAATACCCGTCATTTACAAATGATGGATCGACGCTTAAAGACGCATGAACACTTATTAAATGCTCTTTATAAACTTAAACCAAAACATCAACAAGCTCTTTTAAAAGTCTGTAACGAAAACGAAATTAATTTTATATGTGAATGTATTCATAACGTTTTACAAGGAAATATAAAACTTGAAGAAAAATCAAAGAGTAAACTAAAAAAGTATAAAAATCTACTACGAAAATTGGTACGTAAAAGTACAAATAAAATAAGAAAGAATATTATAGTTCAAAAAGGTGGTGCATTTCTTCCGATTATATTGGGTTCTATTTTGAGTGGATTGATAAGTGGACTAGTTTAAAAATGGAACACGCCAAAAAAATGCTGTTAGTTGATCCAAGCTTAATAGATAAGTTAAATCAAAAAAGAAATGAAAATCCTACCTCTCGTTTAGATAGTGAAATGGAAAAAATACTCGACAGTAATATGGATGATCGAAAAAAGTGTAAATTATACTTACAAATTTTACAAAGATATCTTCACTTTATGGAAGAAGATCGTCGTCCCATTGAACTCCCTATAATAACTTCAAATGACGATAACATTAAACCCACATCTGAAAGCTGGAAATTTTTTAATATAAATAATGATATCAAGAATAAAGATGTAGTTGTCAGTCAGACACTGAGTGATGAAGAGAAGCAACAAGAAAGTTTTACACTCGAAAAAAAACCTTCCTACTCAACAAAACAAATTTTAAATTTAATACCAAAAACATATGTAAAAAAAGGTGAGTTGTTATTGAATTCGGTGTCACTAAATAAAAACAAAATTTATTGGAATGATGCTGGCACAGTGATTGTAGATAATGAAGTGATTCCTAACAGTAACATTATCGATTTAGTAAGCGATACACTGCGACCATTAAAAAACAACGACCCACCTGGTTGGGAAAAATTTGCTAAAGCGTTAAAGGATTTAAAAGTACCTTTAACATATATTGGCAATCCAAAAAGACGTGAGTACATAGCTCGACTTCAAAACGCCATCGAAGAACAACCGCCACAAAACACAGAGGTATATTTGACGCCAACGAGCGAAGATAAACACGCAAATAAAATTAAGAAAAAGATTGATTGGGAAAAATGGACCCCTTATTAGAATTAGATCAAATTTATTATGATGTATCACACCCAGCTGGATATAGCAATATCGACAAATTATCAAAAGCTATGAAAGGTAAAATGAAAAAGGAAGAAGTTAAAAACTGGTTGCAATCCCAATCTACGTATACACTCCACAAACCAGTACATAGAAAATTCCCTCGGAACAAATACGTTCTCTCTAATCTCAATGAACTTTGGCAAGCTGACTTAAGCGACATGCGGACTTATTCTAAAGATAATAAAGGTTTCAACTACATTCTTTGTGTTATTGATGTTTTTAGTAAATATGCATATGCTAGACCCTTGAAAAAGAAAAATTCAGAAACCGTAAAAAAGTGTTTCGACAGTATATTTAATGAAGCTAATACTACACCCACTCACATTCAATCTGATAAAGGCACTGAATTTGTATCGAAAGATGTTCAAAGATACTTTAAAACAAAAAACATAAATTACTATACGACAAATAATCCAGACATCAAAGCAAGCATTGTAGAAAGATTTCAAAGAACGCTAAAAATGAAGATGTGGCGCTATTTTACACACAAGAATACACATAAATATATTGATATTTTGCAGAATTTGATACACTCTTACAATCATAGTTTCCATTCTAGTATTAAAATGTGTCCTTCAGATGTTAATTCTAATAATATAATGACAGTTTGGAGTAATTTATATGAAAAATCTGAAAAATCATCAAAAACTATACTACCTATGTTTCATGTCGGTGACCATGTCAGAATAACTAAATATAAACATGTATTCCAAAAAGGTTATGAATCTAATTGGAGCGATGAAATATTTGTGATTTCTTCTATAATAGATCGTACTCCGTGGCCCGTTTATACTATAAAAGATTTAGATGGTGAGGAGATAGTAGGAACGTTTTATGAACGAGAATTACAAAAGGTCATTTATGACCCCACCATTGAACACAAGATTGATAAAATAATTCGCTCTCGTTACTCTGGCAGCAGACAACAAGTGTTAGTTAAGTGGAAAGGTTATCCAAACAAATTTAATAGTTGGATTTTAGCTTCCAGTTTAAAAAAAATATGATTAAAGATTTTTATTTAACTTTACTTAGCAATAGTTCAATGGAATATTTTCCTGAGAACAAAACATCAATTTTTTCAACAAAATTACCCAAACCCATAATATTGGAAGGAGAATGGTGTGTAGGAATCGTTGAATTCCAATATCCATGCACCATGTTTACTGTTCAAGATCATGAGAATGTTATTTACATAACAAAAATCATGAAAATGCCCAATGAAGACAAACTATCTACAGTTTATTATAAGACCCACATACCTGCCACAAACTATGATAATATTAACCATATTTTATCAGCATTAAATAATATAAGAGAAAAAATCAAATTCCGCTACGATAATATATCTAAATTCGTTTCTGTTTCTGTGTTAGACGAATCAATAAAATCTGTAACATTATCTCCTAAACTAGGCTTACAGTTGGGATTTGAACCAAACAGAAACCTTGTTGAAAAGAATTTAGCTAAATGTCCAGCTAATTTACATTTAGGGTTACCATCTCAACTATTCGTTTACTGTGATATAGTTGAACCTCAAATTGTAGGTGATGTAATGACACCTCTTCTGAGAGTAATACCATTAGATCCTTCAAAATACATCTATGGTGCCAATAAAATGCATGTATTTTCACCTCCTCATTACTTATCGGTAATGCGAAGAGAATTCGATACCATTGAAATAGATATAAGGTCAAGCACAGGACAAAAGATACCATTTCAATTTGGAACGGTGTGTGTTAAACTACATTTTAAAAAATTATAATGCATTTTGAACGCTCCAACATGATATGTCCTTATCAACGCTATTATTCTCATCAGGCTGGTTCAGGTATAGGGGTGGTATATAAAGGGGCGCCTTATCAAAAAGGACATGGAATTGGTAGTTTTCTTGGGGGATTGTTTAGGTCAGTTTTACCATTATTATGTAGCGGTGTTCGATCTGTTGGTAAAGAGGCATTGAGCGCTGGTGTTGGTCTATTGACAGATATGGTTAGTGCGCGACCAATGGAAGATTCAATAAAAGCACGTCTTAAAGAAGTTGGTTCCAACTTGAAACGCAAGGCTGATGAAAAAATAGATAAAATCAATATGTCTGGATCCGGATATATAACAAAACGAAAACGTCTACCTGGAGTCAGTCCGTCGTTGACCGCGAAAGTGAAAGCTCTAAAAAAATCAAAAATTACTCAAAAACAAATCAAGGACATATTTTCTAACAATTAATCAAAATGTCTTTTTTACATAGTCATTCCTGTGAATGTATAAAGTCCGAATTGGATTTGTTTGCATTGCCGTCAACTCAAACTAGCATTGAAAGTGGAATTTGGATCCATTATAAACCAATTTCATCTCTTGCCGATGATGGTCCTATAGAATTTCAAATTCCTGGAGCAGGAGATGACTACATAGATTTATCTCATACGTTACTTCACTTGAAAGCGAAAATAGTAAATCAAGATAACACCAAACTAACCGCATCTACAGTCGTTGCTCCGGTGAATAATTGGTTGCACTCACTCTTCAGTCAACTTGATGTCTACTTAAATCAAAAACTTGTATCACCACCCAATAACACATATGCTTATCGTGCGTATATAGAAAACTTATTGAACTATGCTCCTGCAGCAAAAAAATCTCACCTCACCTGTGGTTTATGGTATGAAGATACAGCTGGAAAAATGGATTCCACCGATGATACTAATAAAGGATTTACTAAGAGGCAAGAATTATCTAGTGAAAGTAAAGAAATGGAAATGATTGGTCACTTACATGGTGATTTATTCAATCAAGAAAAATTTTTAATCAATGGTGTTGATATATGTGTTAAGTTAATTCGTTCTAGAGAAAATTTCAATCTCATGGCCTCTACAGGTGACCTTAAATTAAAGGTATCTATTACGGATGCATCTTTGATTATTCGTAGAGCACGAATCAATCCCAGCGTGTTACTTGCTCATCAAAAGGTCTTAGCTTCTACCACAGCTAAATACCCCATTACTCGAGCTGAAGTTAAAGTTTTAACAATACCATCAGGTGTTCAAGGAAAAACTCTAGATAACATTTTCTTAGGACAATTACCTAAAAGGTGTATAGTGGGATTTGTAAATAACGCTGCTTTCAATGGAAACCTCACTAAGAACCCATTTAACTTTCAAAATTACGACATCAATACTTTTAGTTTATATATAGACGGTCAACAAATACCATCAAAGGCTTTACAACCCTCATTTGAGAACAAAATTTTTACTTCAGTATATCATACATTGTTTTCTGGAACAGGTATACACTTTCTCAATGAAGGTAATGGGATATCCCGAGAACAATACGCTGAAGGGTATTGTATGTTAGCGTTTGATTTGACACCTGATTTATCAGCAAACTCTGCAAGTCATTGGAATCTTGTAAAGCATGGTAGTGTGAGATTAGAAGTGCGTTTTGAAACAGCTTTATCACAAACTATTAATTGCATTGTTTATGCGGAGTTTGATAATGTTATTGAAATAGATAAAAACCGCAATATTTCAGTAGATTATAGTAGTTAAGAACACAAAATTAACTGTTTAAGATTAGATTAAGCGTGAATAATGTAATTCAGATTTGTTGTTAGATTTAAGTTACCAATAAAACGAATTCATAAAATATTAAGTTCTTTGTTTTACTCTAATCCTTGCAACCCCACAACAAGAGTCAACTTGGCTGATAAGTACCATAATAGTGTCTTGTTAACCTTATATAAGACATTACCACTTTATCATTCGACCTGATAAGATTCTGCAGCGATACGGTGAATAAAAATGAATACAATAGAAATACAGAATTACTTAAAGAAAATTGATCCAAGTATTGAATATAATGTATATGCAGCCAATCGTCTACCAATATATGTGGTAACTCCTACATACGTAGTTAGCAACTTAGACTCTGATAACAAACCAGGTTCTCACTGGGTCGCCATACACATAGATAAGAATGGTTTTGGACAGTACTTTGATTCATACGGTCGACCACCTCAAGGATACCACCGAATGTTTTTAGCGAGAAATTCTAGAATGTGGAATTACAATACAAGTCGAATTCAAAATGACTTTACTATAGTTTGTGGAGAGTACTGTTTAATGTATCTGTATTATAAATACTATGGTAAGAGTCTCAAAGATTTTCAAGTATTATTTAGTGATAATACAATATGCAATGATGTGTTTTTAAATGGTTTATTTAAATCATGTTTTGAGGTGAATAAATGAAATATGAAAATGAATGAATGATTTTTCTTTATTGAAGATTAATAACCTCATACAATACTTATAATTCTTCCAAACAATTTATGAATGTTCCCAATAACTTTACAATCGTAAGCATGAGCATGAAAAAACACTAAAAAGACTTATAACTATTTACAATAATACTTAGCAATAACACAATTCACAAAGAGTTCTAGAATCAAAAACAAATTAATCTATTAAGTATGTAACTTAAAAGAGTACAAAGTTTAAATACAATACAATGTAAGTTAAATTTAAACAGGTAGATTCTTAAGTACAGTTATTACAATAATAGTTTCTTATTTCAATAATAGTAGTACAAAGCATATGATTAAAGTTATGATATTAAAACATTAACACGCACTGGCACTTTTGTTCATTTGTCTGTGTCTATAAAATATTTCACACAATCGTCCTTACTAGCCAACTGTTTAGTTATATTGTATATAGTGTCCTTAACACTTTGCAAGTTCTTATCACTGTCGGTTTCCGCGTAATATTTGACTCGCACATCAGCGTGTTTCCAATGTTCCGTCGGTGCGATGTTTTTTATTTTATTAACTTCATACACCTCAATTTTTATGAGATGTGATGCAGAACTGTTGTCATCGCTGTTTGATCGGATGTATGAAACACCCCCGCTCGTCGATCGACCAACACTGGATGACTTTCTTGTTGTTGTCTTCTTCTTTTTTGGTTTTTCGAAGAACTCATCAATGCTGTTGCATTCGATCGGTCTTTTATTTGCTATTATCGCTTTTTTTACTTTAAAAGCGAGTGTACCTTCTTCATCACTAGGTTCGTCGATTTCTTCAGCATAATAGTAGTTTTTGAAAGTATTTTCAGAAAACTGTAACAAAATGAAATGAAACTGTTTTAATTATCGGTTAAGTAAGTACTGTATGATAAATACTTATAGGTATGCGAAGTATACATGTACACATTAGTAACAATGATAAATTAATAAGACATCAAAGATAGCTAAAATGTATTAACCTGGTGGACAACACATGGCATAAACAATTAATGAAACATCTGGTTACAACACTTTTAGATCAAAGTATATAAAGGTACTTACATTCATTTTTATAACACTTTCACTATTTAACTATTTCACAATTTTACTATCACTTCACTGTTACACACAACTGGAGATCACACTTCGAGCAGAGCACAGAGTGGAATACGATACCATGTGATTTTGAGTCGGTCTTTTATATGGAGAGGGAGTATTGTTTCCTTGCAGACAAGATCCAACATGTTTCGACTTTCACCTTAAATGTTCCGTTGAATACGTAATATCAGGTAATGTGAATAATGGGAACCGTAATTATTATGACAATGAGAAGACCCAAAGGGTTTTACCTAGAATTTGAGAAAGGTATGGTGTATTGTAACGATTGCTTTATCTATAATAAACAATGCCCGTAATGCGTAAAGGGCGACTATTAAGTAATTTTAAACGGCTTTTAAGTAGAAACACGAGTTAATAGAAATACGAGACAAAGACCTTTGCATCCTTCAAATAAAAAAGGGTCGCCGATAGAAAGTAGAAAGTCAATAACACAACGAAACAGGGAAAATGTTGCTTTATCTATCATAAATAATGCTCGTAATGCGTAAAGGGTAACTATTAAGTAATTTTAAACGGCTTTTGCGTAGAAACACGAGTTAATAGAAATACGCGACAAAGACCTTTGCATCCTTCAAATAAAAAAAAGGATCGCCGATAGAAAGTAGAAAGTTAAAAGCACAACGAACAGGGAAAAAGTACAAGCTTAAGGGAACCGTAGACCATGAACAAATTCGTGGTTCATACCTACCTCGCGGGTGATATGAAACGGATTCCGCGGACGATATAATTTTTATTCGCGGGTGTTATCAAAGTAATCCGCGGTCGATATCAAATTAATCCGCGGTAGGTATCAAGTTAATCCGCGGTAGGTATCAAATTAATCCGCGGTAGGTATCAAATTAATCCGCGGTAGGTATCAAATTAATTCGCGGTAGGTATTAAAGTAATCCGCGGATTTATTCGCGGGTGCCGCGGCCCGAATCTGGAGCAATCGAAAACGTCGGCCATTAGCCGCCGGAGCGCCGCGGACCGGCCGTCGAACCTGCTCCAGTATCGGTGAATCCCTTACTACTTTGATATTATCATAAATTGACTGATTGGTGGCGATAGCCTAGTGAACGCGGCGATAGCCTAGTTGGGAGTTGAACGGACTACCGAGACGAATGTCCGCAGGTTCAAAACCCAAGGGCACGCACCTGACTTTTCTAAAAAAGTTATGTGCATATTCTTTGTGAATTCTCGCTCACTTTAACGGCGAAGGAAAAACAGATCTAAGCCATCTCAGTAGTAGAGGAGGTACGTTATGGTATAATAAATTCACAAATTTAAAGGAATTATGCACACACAGCGCGGCGTTACCAAATCTCGTGGTTTATAACTCATAAAAATTCTAATCATTATCATGTTCAACCGTAGCTTACCTTACCCAAAGTAGCATTATTTAAAATGACCTGTATTTTTACCAGATGACTGCCAAAAGTCGTAGGAAGCTGAGGCATGGAACTCTTTAGAGGAGGCCTATGTTCAGCAGTAGACATTTGACATCCTGTAACTGATAATGTTATGAATAGAATAACGTCAAAATAGTCAAATAATGTTTAATGACTAGCTTCTAGTATATAGTCAACTATTATATCACATGTTAACAAGAATGAACAGTGTTTTTGACAAAAACAAATCCATTCTCATTTCCTACGCAACCTTTAGATTGATATCATATCTCTGGTTGGTAAAAACTCAAGGATTTTCTTACAATTATGCTTGTGGGAACTTGCGTGCGATTGTTTATTGTTTGCCGGTACAACAATCGGTCAGTTGCGAATGGGGAATGCGAGAAAAGATGGTTCTGAAGTGTTGATTGTAGAATAAATTTTGGTTGTCATTTTTTGCAAGTGAATGATGAGACGGCAGTATAAGCGAATGATGTTAAGGTTGATAAGTTTGAAATGCAGTGATACATTATAGTGAGCTGGCTATTCTGAATATTAGAAAATAATTTATTTATTTTATTTATTTATTTACACTTTATACATGGAGTAAAGGCGGACTTAATGCCATAGGCATTCTCTACCAGTCAACCTAAAGTGGTGCAGAGATACAAGAAGGCTGGTGCGTAAATAATGGAGTTTTAAGTAAGGAATAAAATGTCTTCAAAGTATATATACTACTGAATAAACCTATGAATAAAAATAAAAAAATACTAATAAAACAATACAACAAAATACTAATAAATATACGTATAAATAGATAATAAATAACATATACATAAATATTATGCAATATATACTATATAAGTGATGATAATCACGCCAATTTTGCTAACAGTAGTTCTCGAACCTTCTTTTTGAACACAAAACGACTTGTAGACGTTCTTATTCCCAGGGGGAGTGCATTCCAGAGTAGGACACTTTGGACAAGAAAAGAAGAATTAACGAAGTCGGAGGTGTGAGAGGGACAAAGTAGTAAAAGATTATTTGAAGAATAAAGATTTCTCACATGATTTGAGTTAAGGTATTGAAAGTATGCGGTTAAGTAGAAAGGCGGAGTGGTAGACATAAGTAAAGAATAGAGAGTAGTAAGGCAACCATTTGAGATCAGAACGACAAGCAGAGACATGATCATACTTACGAAGGTTAAAGACGAATCGAATGCAGTTATTGAGAAGTCGGTCTAATTTGTTGAAAAGATCTGCATTCAGGTCAAAATAGCACACATCAGCATAGTTGATAATAGGAAGGGTAAGGGATTGCATATACATACAAACGACCTAACGACGCACGTCTTTGATTTGATTTGAGTCACATATATCTATTATCATATTAGAGAAGTACTGGTACTAGTTTTACTTCTGTCGACCCCTTTGCTCATAAAAGGCGCGAGATTATGTTAGCTCAGTAATCTGAAATGCCTTTTAGTTTTTAGATTCAGAATATTCCCATTCATACAGTTTAGTTTTTAAATATTTTTGCTTATAACTTTTTTGGTCTCCCGCGTCGTTCCGTCGTGGATCGTACGATGCCCAAGGTCACCTAGATTGCCTTTTTGTACCGTCCGCAGACAAGGCGTGCTGAATTTTTGTATATGGTCTGCAAAAAAATTTAATTTGTTACAGGAGAATCTCTGAGAAATCCGGGATCGGCGTGACCGTTGTTAATTGTTATGCAGACTTTACTTTTTATGAGATGCTTTTTGTTGTGTTTATTTCTTAAGTTTTGGAATTTTTCTTTTTGAATTGTGATGTATTTTAAATGATGCTATAATTATAGATTTAAGTAGTAAAACGCATTGCCCGGTTTTTTTATAGTAACTAAAGCTTGATGTATGCATACGCGGGAACAGTTTCTCGCAGAACATAATATTGTACATAATAGGAATATTTAAAGATTTTTTTGAGATTCTACGGTAATTTGTTTCATTCTGTTAATCAGTCTTAAGTAGGAACTAATTCATACTTGTAGCAGTTTAGCCTGTGCCTTATCTATCAGTCAATCAATCAAGCAGCTAATTAGTGTTAAATTTTTTATTAAGTCGATTCTTGTCTTCTTTTCTGCGAGAAACTATTATTGTAGAACCAGCCTTAATCCACCGTCAAATTAACTTAATTAAGATTACGTCCGTCATTTTTTATATAATATTAATACATTTTTAATAAGAGTATATTATGACAAAAAATATGTTCAATGTCAAACCGATAATTATGAATCATGCCGATATTATTTGTATTATAATGATGTCCAAGTTTTTGTACAAGACAATAAAGTTTTTATTTGTATGACGTCACTTGCTATTTATATTTGATATTATTATGATCGCTCAGCTGGCCAGTAGCAAAGTAATAAAACAATTTTCACCTTGGGGCAAATGTTTTTATGATTCGCAAATATTGGATTTTGTCTAAGGAGGGATCATAAACTGGGTTCCTATTTTCGTTGAAGTAATTATTTAAAGGGCAAAGTTAGTGAAGATACGTATTTTTCACTATGGAGTTTAACCATTGTTAGTATACCTTTTAAAAGTAATAGGTTCTTTACTTTGCGCAAGGAAGAAATCAGTCTAACTTATCCCAAGACACTGCACTTAAAATCACGTAATGTAACCTCATTGTCCACAATCTCTTAAATTAATTTGACCCCTCCACCCACCGACTATCGCATCTCATCCTGACCTCGTCTAATCACTATAATTCACTGAAATTTGCAATAATTTCGTATAGATTTGTGTATTATCATAACGGATTGCGTCCTGGTTAGCCGGATATGTGTTTTAAAATTACAGTGTTTTTTTAATCTATGGTTTTTTCCCTACACGGCTAATCGAATGTACGATATCATAATATAGTGCGTCCTTTGAGAATCATGTAAACATTTTGTGGAAAAAAAATAACACACATTTTAGTTTTAAAAATAAAACTTATCAACTATTGAATAAAATTAAACTAGTGAATAGTTAAAAGCGTAAATATAAGATTTTTTATATTATTTATGAATTTAGGGCGTATGATCGAAACCCACGCCAAAAGGTTGGTTTGGAAATATTTGGAAGAGATCTATATTCAGTAGTAAACAGCCTATGACTGATGACGACGATTGATTGATTTATAAATTACTTGCATCATGTGTGTTTTATGAACAATTCCAACGTTTCCGTAACCAAATATGACCATCAAAGAATTATCGGATAATAGAAATATTTCACGGCCATGAATCCATATTGAATGAAAAAAAAACAAGTTTAGAATTACCTTTGTTCGGGTAAACCCATATTTTATGCATTTGGAAGCTTTGAGGTCGTAGAACTATGGTTACGTCACCTCGAATTTTTTACCACAATAGAGATGTCGGGATGTCTGGTTTGTTTGTTGAATTCTTTTTTGAATGGTTGATTGGGGTTTATCTACCTATGTACTTATTATAACTCTTATGGATCTTATAGATCAAAAACTTCGAACAGCAGTCTGCAGTTTGTTCTTTAATACTTGTTACAGTTTTAAGTAATAGTCTGGAAGAGTTATTGCAACGATCTTTTCATTTCGTGACCAAGGTTAAATATTGATGTCATTTTACGGTCTCTAATTTAAATATACATAAAATCGAAAACTATGATGGGCTCAAGATAGTATGGTCTTGGCTTTTTAATTTTGTATCCGAGAACCGTTTCAATTATTGTCTAATATTACATAAATGATAAATATTAATATTGATAATATTTTTGTGTTTATAATGTTGCCAAAACCATAGTTTAAAACTAGTTATACTTAAGTAGTCAAGGAACCTATTATGTTCATATTAAATACATCACGTAGGAATTCTATATAAGTAAACTGAAGGTCGGAGTCGCTTTTTGTCCGTCTGTATATGAGTATCAATTAAAAACTACCAATTTTGAATGTGGGATATACGATTTAAAAATATGTGTGGGGTTATTGTATGTAGCAATTGTGGGATAATTACGGCATTATGAGACTTAACATTTAATGTTTTTTTAATTCAATGTTCTTAATAATGATTTTCTTTTACTGCTTCGGTGGTGTATTATATAATGGTACGACTGCAATACTGAGGTCTCGGGTTCGATCCCCGGGTCGGTCAAAGTGATATCGGATTTTTATATTCAGTATTAGGCCGGAGTCTGGAATTTGTGCCCGATATAGTGATAAGCTCGCCCCCTATTACATCATGGGACGGAATACACACTGCGAAAAATGGGTGCCTTAGTTGCGCCTCTGCCTACCCCTTCGGGGATAAAAAGCGTAAGTGTATTTATTATTTTTTGACTTATTGTGTTATTATATTATGATGACAATATTGACTGCTCACACGTAGATTTATAATAAAAAATAATTAAAGTAGGCCACGCACATTCGCAGTGCAATAGCTCGTAATAATTTGCTATTCAACGTTGCTATTGTTTTTGGGCGGTCGTGTCGCTTACTATCAGACAGACAGCTTGCTTGTCTCATCATTATATTGTATACTAGCTTTTGCTCGCAACTCCACTCGCGTGAAAAAGTTTTTGCGAGATGAAAGTCCCGCATTATATTTTACCGGGATAAAAATAACCTACGTCCTTCGTAGGGTCTCAAGCTATCTCCATACCAAATTTCATCGAAATCCGTTCAGTAGTTTCGGAGATGTGCAGTAACAAACCAACAGACAGACAGAAAAGAATTATAAAAATCGCTGATTTGCTTTCCATTACTTTTCTTTAGTGACCCCCTTTTTTTGTCACATTTTTTTGAATGTACTGACAGACCGGTTCTACTGCTTTATTATATGTATAGATAGATAAAAAATCATTGTGAGAAAATACACGAATCTAAGCTACTACAATACACAGGAAATCTATTGATTGTCTATAAAACAATCTGACACGTGTATTGTGCCTTTTATTTAGTTTCTAACAAAGCCTTGACAATTTTTGTGATTCTTGTTTATTAAAATGTATAGAATCTGGTTGGTGCCTTTGAACTGTGAATAGATTTACAGGTCATTGATTTGTTTTTTATTTAGTTTATTTGTTTTAGCAGTGTTTGATTTGGTTTTGCTACTGGTTGAGACGATTTAATCTTTTTTGAGCATTTCCGAATTAATTGCATAAGCAAATAAGCAGGTTGGTCATCTGATGTAAAATAATCTCCAAGTAAATATCAACAATTCCAAAAGAATCATGGAAACGTTGTCGGCGTAATGACAAAGGGAAGAGAAGAGGATTGTTACCTGTTAGAACTTGGATATTTTAATTACCATATGAAACGGAACTTTAAACTGTCACATTAAGTTGCATTTTAAGCTGGCTCATTATTGCTGTAGACAAATATGAAAACGCGGTTTTACCACTTAACATACCTGATATACCTAACGTCCATAAAAACAATATGAATCAAGTCTAAAATGCCGATGCACATGGCACACTTCACTACATATTCTTACATGTCTACACAAAAATCTACAATAATCTTTACTTTTGTATGTTTGTAACGAATAAACTCAAAAAGTACTGAATGGATTTAAAAAAATAATTCACCAATATAAAAGTACATTATCAGTGAGTAACATAGGTAACTTTTTTCCGGGATAATATAAAGTGGGACTTTTATCCCGGAAAGCTTAAACACGCGGGCGGAGCCGTGAGCAATAGCTAGTATATTATGAAAAAGACCCTCATCGCGTCTGTGTATCTGTCTGTCTGAACGCGATAAACTCAAAAACTACGATTTCAATGATTTCAATATACATAATATAGATAGTTTGAGACCCTGGGAAAGACATAGTTTACTTACAGCAGAACTTTTATCCAGGTAAAACTCTTTCACGCAGGCGAAGCCGCGAATAAAAACTAACATAGCTATAATATAAGAAAGTCATTATAAGCTTAGCAGTTAGTATTATCTATCTAACTATTTAACTATACTACCACCTATACTATGCATAAAACTATCTTACTGGTGGTAGTAACTTTTTTAACTGGTGGTAGGTCTCTCATATGTAAGAGTCCGTCTGGGTGGGTATCACCGCAATTTCTGTTACTACCGCCAAGCAGCAGTGTGCATGCGCTGTTGTGTTTCGGTTTGAAGGACATTGTAGCCAGTGTAATTACTGGACATAATGAGACTTAACATCTTTTGTCTCGGGATGACGAGCGCAGTGGAATGCCACACAGTACTTTGTAACTCAAGGTGCTGGATGGTGTTGCTGCTCTTTATAGGTGGTCGTATCGCTTACCATCAGGCGAACGGCATGCTCGTCTCGTCAATCGATGCAATAAAAAAAAAATATCTAGTACCGCATAGCAACCTCTATCAATTCAATATAAATTTTAACTGTTAATTACGATGTAATCGCGTCGTTAGGACTTAACGATCGATAACTAGTGTCGAGACTGCCTCTGCATAGATTACAAAATTAGAAGCCGTACAACCTCGACCTTAGCAATTAAGAGGAATGAAAGTAAGTTATATTATGTAACGATAGATTTGATGTATGGAACTTGTCGGTACAAATGAAGTTCCATTAAAATAAAATAGCCAGCAAACATCATGAGCACACAACGCCGTGGGGTGTTATTTGTTGTATGGAAGCTCCACTAACGTAAAAATATCACCCACCACGTATAATGTGCTCTAGTTTGCAGGCTTTTTGTATTTTTTTTTTATTATTGGTCATGTTTTAAAGTTTCATGCACCTTATACGTTCAGTATATGTTTTTACCATTGAAAATAGTGGTTGATTAAAGTCAGGCTAATGATTGTAATTTGAGTTTGAATGTTTGTGGGTTGTAATATGTAGGTTATTTTATTAAAGTACTAGGTGATGAAATAGTTTTTCCGGGATAAAAATATTTTTCCGGTATAAAAAGTAGCCTATAGCACTCAGGAGTAATGTGGCTTCCTATTAGTGAAAGAATTTTAAAATCGGTTCAGTAGTTCTTGAGATTAGCGCGTCCAACCAAACAAACAATCAAACAAATAAACTCTTCAGCTTTATAATATTAGTATAGATGAATAATTTCTTTTTATATAAATGGGATAGAACTTATTCATACTAAAAGCTGATAAATATAATAGAATCGACGCCAGTGGACATCACATGTAATTTCGTATTTAAGACATTTTCGGTTATATTTTCTGTTAAGCGAGAAACTTCTCTATTGTATACCAAGCTTTATAATCATGTCACTAAATATAGCCAGTGTTATACATCTATTTTCTATTTTTTTAGGACGAAATAGGTTGGATTCGGCGAAACAGCCGCTTCGTTAAGAATTCAAATGACTTGCTGTTTTATATTAGATTACATTCTTGGTTTAATAACAGAGAGACATAACAATAAAGGGAAACATATATTAATACTATAAATATATGGATTGAAAAAGATAAGCGGCTGTGCGAAAAACATTTCTTGCAAACTTGTTTTTGCATCTGCGAAAGTCGTTGGTCCACTTAATTATTCATTATTCTAAGGGATTATAGTGTTCTATCTGTAAATCGAATGGATTTTATAACTTTGCATTAGTACTAGTTTCTACGAACGAGTTTATGATTTTATACTATGAATATAAAATCCTGTTTTGATTGTCGCTGGTTATAACTTCTTCGGTTGATTTGTGGGGACTTCGATTTAAAAATATTATTTATGTCCCGAATCAATAAGAACTTAATTACTGAAGCGCTACTTAAACGATCGATTCAAGCGCTTTAGGGTGGACGCATATTAAGTGGAGGGTTTTAGATTATTTTTGTGTTGCAATCCAAGAACATACTACGATATTTTGTTCTTGTATCATTACATTTTCTAATATGTAGTTATATGTAGCAAATTAATCAACGGTTTTTCTTTATATTTCTTGTGGAAATATAATAATTTTACAATTAAGTGGGCCTTAAATGATTCCGTTTCCTTACTACCAAACACCTCAGCTCCACTATCCTTATAATAGCCCCTGGACACATAATAGTATGGATACCAAACGTCTTATTAAGGCCCCTTCAAATGTCGAAACATTTTTATCTCCGTGCGAAAATCGCAAATAGACTTTTGTCCCTTCGTCATTACGCGAAGACGTCCTCTGTATGCAGATTAGATGGAAAATTGGTAGGTGCTACTAAATTGGATGTAATCTAGACAGATAGTTTCCCAAGGGGCTGGAAATTGCCGTGGAATTGGGACGTAGTGATTGTAGACTCTGATGGCGACCGGCAGCGTCTAAGGCTCCGCGCAGACGCTGTTGCCGCGGAATATATTTTTGAACTGTAAGATGCTTCAATGTCAAGTTGTTGGCAATATAGCGAGTGAAATGGCACTGTACTATTTACATCATCATGAGTCACGTGAAGTCCACTACTGAACATAGGCCTCCCGTAAAGATTTCCAGACGGTCATGTCAAAAGCGGCCTGCGTCCAGCGTGTTCCTGCGACATTTATCAAGTCATGTATCCACCTTAAAGGTCCACTATACAATATTAAATAATAATATAATATTATAAACATGAAAGATTTGTATGTAAGTATGTTTGTAACGTATAAACTCAAAAACTACTAAACGGATTGAAATTTGCCACACGGGTAGATCATGTCCTGGATTAACACATAGGCTACTTTTTATCCCGGGAATATATTTTTATCCCGGAAAAACTTTTTCACGCTGGCGAAGCCGCGAGCAGAAGTCTAGTATTGAATATACATTAATGCGCGCGCGCATGCTCATCACGCCTTTTATCCCCGAAGGGGTAGGAAGCGGCGCAACTAGTGCACCCACTTTTCGCCAAGCGTATTCCGTCCCATGATGTGATAGGGGGCGAGCCTATCGCCATATCGGGCACAAATTCCAGACTCCGGGCTGATACTGAATAGAAAAATCCAATATCACTTTGCCCGACCCAGGGATCGAACCCGAGACCTCGGCCTTGCAGTCGTACCGTAATACTACGCTACCGAGGCAGTGACGCGAAAGTTGGAGAAAATGTTTGGATGTTTTGATGTTTGTTAGAAGTAAACGCAGAAACAACTACCTTTTGTCCCGGTAATTTACTCCCACGGGAAGCAATGGATATTTTTAATCTGATTCTTTAAGTAGATGGCGCTGGCGTCGTACTGTTTTAGACTTTCGTAGCGGGAAACGATTTCCACGCGGGGGAAGCCGTAAGTAACTGTTAACTGTAAGTTTACTGGTGGTAGGTCTCTCATTATGTAAGAGGCTGTCTGGGTGGGTACCACCGCACTGTCTATTTCTACCGCCAAGCAACAGTCTGCATGCATTGTTGTGTTTCGGTTTGAAGGACATTGTAGCCAGTATAACTACTGGACATAATGAGACTTAACATCTTATGTCTCAGGATGACGAGCGCAGTGGAATGCCACACAGTACTTTGTAACTCAAGGTGCTGGATGGTGTTGCTACTGTTTATGGGTGGTCGTATCGCTTACCATCAGGCGAACGGCATGCTCGTCTCGTCATTCAATGCAATAAAAAAAAAAAAAAAGTAACACCTAGTAAAATAATACTTATTCATTAACTTACTTAAAAGGTATTCGTGTTTGAAGTACTAAAGTATTCAAATAAAACTTAATGTCAGGTAAATAATGGTCATTACTACAATAATTATGTAACCTTCATTGTATTTCCGCAAAATAATTCATTACTTTAGTTCCCAGGCTTAAAGTAAATTATATATAAATTGTAACACTAAACTTATGAGTCACGTCCCTAGGTCGTCTAGAATTTTAGAAGGCCATATGCTAGTACAATAGAAGGATGATAGTCTAGTTGGGAAGGACTGGTCTGCCGAGATCAAGGCCCGCTGGTTCAAAACCTTTGAATTTTCGAAGCTAGTAATCTTACTCATAATTATCGCTCGCTGTAACAGTTAACGAAAATAATGATGAAACCATGGGCAGTGAGGACAGGGGCAGGCGCTATCCCCCCTATATTCAACACAACTGGATATTTTGTATATATGATTTTGTGTAAAATTACTGGAACTTACTTGAAATTTTCACTTTGCCCCCCCTCCCTGGATCCAAATTTGAGATCTTGCCCGACCTAGCGATCGAACCCGAGACCCCAGCATTACAGTCGTACTGTAATACAACTACGCCACCGAGGCAGTCTTAATTTTAACCCGTCAACGCCCGCTTATATATAGATATATACGTGGTTGCCCTATATACCCAGACACCGGTGTCAGCCGCGGGGGTTGGCGGTTTAAAATTAAAAAAAATATTTGTAGACTCTTCTGTTAGGTGTAAGAGAATTGTTTCCATTAGAATTTTGAGTACTCCGCTCATCTTTTTCAAGAAATTATCACGGAATCTGAATACATAAATATTTAAAGTTACGTCGCTTGTTTTAATCGCATTATCCAACTTCTTGGAAGTACTTTACACGTAACAAATTATGTAAATTACAGCAATTTTTGATCTGAGATAATTCAACGTATTAGTCAACGGCAGAATAATGTTAACGTGAATGGCATTAAACATCAACAGTCTTAATTATAAAAATTCGCAAAGCTATGCTTAATTACGTCTTAACTAGTCTGCTCTTTTTTTTCTTTCTTTTGGCATTTGTGTTAACATTTTGCCAATGTCAAGTTTGGGTTGTCTTTTTTTATTATCTGTAGTATGTCGCAGTAAAGCAGTGGCTACCTTACCAAGACTTTATCGAGGAGCTTTGGCCGCAACAAAAAAATGACTTAATTAGCAAAGTTATTTTAATTCACTTCATTTGAACCCTTTAATAGAACTATATTGGATAATATACCACCATAATTATGCAATATAACACTAAGTATCACCAAAATAATGAATTAAAACAAGATCACCTCATGACACTTCCAAGTTCCCGCCAAAACTCCTCTAGTCTGCTCTTAATCAATGCTTAATTTTTGACACACAAATTTACTCGATCAGCTGTAAGTCAAAATCCGCCATCTTGCCTTTTAAGTGGGTGCCACGGCGATGTTTAATTTTGTCAGTTATTTAAGCAATGCTTAACCACCTCTTAACGCTAAAACAAGTTTATAAGTACATTTTAGCCATTATAAAAAAAAAAAAAAAACAAACAGGACATTTTTTCTAATCGGTGGCAAAGGAATTGATTAAAAAATAAGACGAGTTCATAAGTAAGACTGAAAGTAGTAGTGAGCTTAGGCTTATAGATACCTAGGTTCGATACGAGCCATTAAAAAAATTACAAGCCCTTAACCCTCTCAATTGTAGAGGGGGCCCATGCTCAGCAGTGAGCAGTATATAATACAGGCCTGGTATGGTTTGAGAGTTAACATCTAATGTCTACGGGTGACGAGCGCAATGGAGTCATCATGATCATCATCAGCCACATGACGTCCACTGCTGAACATATGCCTCCCCCAAATATTTCCAGACGGACCTGTCAAAAGCGGCCTGCATCCAGCGTGTTTCTGCGACCTTTATCAAGTCGTCTGTCCACCTTGCAAGTGGAGTACTACGCAGTAATTTGTAATTCAAAGTATAGTGTTACTGTTTATGGGGAGTCGTATCGCTGACCATTAAAAGAGCATGCTCGTCTCGTCATTTAACTTCAATAAAAAACCTACTCAAGTTTCTCATCTACTAGGTACTTATTTATTTATTTATTTATTTAAGATACACCATCGACAGTTACACATGATATTTTATGATACAATTTACTAGAAATAACATTGGAAATTGCGTACTATCATTATAGGTGAATTCAACATTATTGATATTATTTTAATAAAGTATTAACATTAATAGTTCAGCATGCAGTATTAAATCAAGTGCAATTGCGAACTTATGACTAACAAATAATAATTAAAATGCTATACAAATTATTAAATATAGAGACAAGAATAAAAGTACTCTGACAATGTGGATAAAATTTATGAATAATAATTACATATAGAATTAAAATATTGACGTAGAATTAAAGTAATTATTAAAATCATCATGCAAAGGTACAAAAATATATAAATACTTGTGACAAATCACGGAGAAAGTATGACTAGCAATGACGTAGTAGCGATTTTAAATATAAGGACTTAAACGTTACAGTGGACGACTTGAAGATGTCAATGTCATTGTTATCATTGTAGGCTTCCAAGGCACGATTTAAGGGGGATGAAATCTTTGTTCTGTAGGAGGCCTTTCTAAAAGTGTTTTTCAAGGGGAATCTGGGTATTCTTCTTGGTACAACTAAGCAAACTTGAGCAAGCAAATTCGAAGCATCGATAGAGCCTTTAATCAATTTATATCAATTTATTCTTATCATCAGACTTGTGTTGTTAGGTATTCATTAACAAAAGAACTCCTTCCCGCTAACTCTCATAAAACTTTCTCATAAGGTCGTCAGTCCCGTAAATCCCGGTGCGATTGTCTAAAGGTTAATTGAAAAGTTAATTCGAATGGAGGATCTACGTCAACGGGTTAGAGTTCAAAATCGTGCATCTCTTGGCGTTAAATTAATTAATCGATGTCCCATATAGTTTAGCGATTTATCGCGATCTTGTTGGATTTAAGTTATGGTCAGTAGGGCAATGACATCGTGGGCTGTGTGTCTCATGGTGTGTCTGCTACTGTATTGTATAACTCTATAATAAATGTGCGTATGTATGTTCTCTATGAAATTCAAAATGGCTAAAGCGATTTTAATGGATATTTTACGTAATATTCAGATTAATCCAACGGGTGATCTTATAAAGTGTGGTAGCGATTGGATCTAAAAAAATAAAAAAAATATTTTTGGTAAGATGTCCGCTTTTTGTATGGGTGCTGGGCCTCAAAATCTAACAGAAAAATATAACGGGACTTTTGTTTCGAAAAATCTTTTTCACGCGAGTGAAGCCGTAAACAAAGGCTAGTAGTAAATTATATTAAAACACAACAGTTGAACTCATGTAGCATTGAATATCAAGACTTAGGTTAGGAAGCGCAGATTGTTTTATCATTAAAATATTAGCTGTTGGACCTGCCACTGCACCGCAAAATACCGTCCATGCCAGCACAGCTTTATGTCCTCGGTTGATACGATTTTATCACCCATGCACTTTGAAGCCTCGTGTCAACGAAGTACTTATAATAGCAATAAACGATTCGCCATTTGAACATGCGCAAGTTCAGATGGGGTAACATTCAAGCAAAAATTGCGTACAATTATTGGTAGCTATACTTGATCCGTCTAAATGAAGCTTTAAGCTTAATTTAACCATGCTCTGTTAGTTACTTTAACAGCCTGTTAACTCTCTTAACGAACTGTTAAGATTTTTGAGTGTCCCATCATGCCCTAAGCGGTGATTATCTTCTTTAACTAGGCATTATTTCATAGGACGCCCCATAATTTTACATTCATGTTAATTATAATGCCCGATTAACTAACGCCTGTAAAATAAAAAATATAGTGTAATTAGACCTTACGTTTAGAACATTTTTTAGTTACATATTTATATTTCTACGCAACACCTGTGCATATTTTACAAGTTAATCTTTTGTTGCAGGAGGCGGGAGTGCCATCAATGGCCTGACACGATGTTCAGAACGGCGTCAGTCGAGGGCTCCGGGCCGAGGACGCCGCCCGCCTACGCCCCGCACCCCCCGCACCCGCAGTACGTGCCTCCCCGCTTCTTCCCCCCGCGGATACGACCACCACCACCCCAGTACTGCTTCGATGCTGCACGATTCGCCTGCGACGCCTCGAAACCAAGATACCTTGACGTCGAACGGGAGAGATTAGTAACAAGATGGCTGGCGGAAGCCAACGAGGCTCTAGTACGGAGGGACCGCCCTCCAAGGTACAAGCCTCGGAGCAGCGAGAGGAGACCTGACTATCTCGACCGGAGAGGACCGGAGTGGTCAGACAACTTTCTGTTAGGGAGGAGAAATGGGTCAGTAGAGCCGGAGGACGATGGGAGTGAAGCGATGAGCCTCAAGGAGTTTGTGGATAAGTTCTCGTTGCCGCGAGTAGTGAAGTTCGAAGGGGAGGATAGGCCAGTGCTGCTATATAGGGTACTAGAGGCGCATCGAAGGGTGGAGGCGGTCCCGCTGTCGGGGAAGAAGGGGAAGCTCGTCGGCAAGCCGCTCTACATTCCGGACTCATATGATGGTGAGTTTTGTAATTTGAATCTTGTTATTAAGGCAGAAGAACAGAAAATATGTTTTGATATTAGTAATTTCATTATGTTATAATTTTTACGGTTTCGTTGGCGATAACTCAGGCTGTTTTTTTTTTATGGCATTGAATGACGAGGCTATCATGCCGTTCGCCTGATGGTAAGCGATACGACCACCCATAACCAGTAGTAACACCATCCAGCACCTTGAGTTACAAAGTACTGTGTGGCATTCCACTGCGCTCGTCATCCTGAGACATAAGATATTAAGTCTCACTATGACCTGTAGTTACACTGGCTATAATATCCTTCAAACCGAAGCACAACAGTGCATTCACACTGCTGCTTGGCGGTAGAAATAGACATTGCGGTGGTACCTACCCAGACAAACTCTTACATATGAGAGTCCTACAACCAGTGAATTTTAAAGGAGTAATATTTACACTTTATCTTTTAAACATGTTTAGATGTAGCTTACTTTAACTACTGGACATAATGAGACTTAACATCTTATGTCTCAGGATGACGAGCGCAGTGGAATGCCAAACAGTACTTTGTAATTCAAGTTGCCGGATGGTGTTGCTACTGTTTATGGGTGGTCGTATCGCTTACCATCAGGCGAACGGCATGCTCGTCTCGTCATTCAATGCCATAAAAAACAAAAAAAAAATAGATTTCATCAAATAACCATAGCTCATTGATACATTATTGAGAGATTTTACTATGACAGTTGTTTACTCCGACATTACTATGACAATATATTCATTTTAGTCATCAGTATATAAACAATATGAGTAATCTGTCACAATAGACAATTGTCACCACAAATGGTACATAAATGGCACATTAATGATCGATTATAATATTGGAGCGAGTATAATTGGTAATGCATTATCCATTGCCGTAATGTCAGTGGATTGTTGTTTTGAAGTGACGTAATATAGGCAATGTATATCTATCATTCTAATTGAACAGATAGGAAGCTGGCACTAAAGGATTTTTAGAAGATTTTCCAATTATAACAATTAAGTACTTTCATATGTAACCTGAAGCATAAATAATTGTAATTACTCGCTAGAACTCGTCATGGTTCTATAACAAAAAAATCCCTTCCTAGCCGATTTCGGCCGCGGCGGCCAATCTGAACAGAGATCAGCCAAATACGCAGGAGATATTATAGTGCACAAGTGTGTGCGCAATACACAGGTGCACTCGCTTTTTCTTCACTCTCATAGTTCGGTGAGACAGCAATCCGACATGACTTGAGAAAGATCAACCATAGAAGCATATCTAATTGTATAGAGCAAGATAATAACAACGTATCTGATATTGTCGAAACCTTAAACTCATTAGATCCTGACGAGGTTGTTATCCGAGTAAAGCAGATGGTCACTATATCTTTGGTTGCAACTCACCTTGAAATATCTATGAGCGCTCATACATATTACCTGCTTCGAATATGTTTACATATTATATGCTCTGACCATCTAGATGTATAAAGGACCTAGTGAGGATAGAATAAATTAAATGAAATTTTATTTGCATGATTGTGGTTGTATGTACAGATAGCATAATATAATTACAGAATTCAATAATCAGTCTCACAATCTGTCATTTTCGACGTGCAAATATTTATGATTATTTTTCCGACCCAAATATCGACCAATAGAATTGCACCATTCGACGTCACGTGGTACAACCTACATGGTATTATACTGATAATTTTTTGAATATTTTCTCTGGTAGGTACTATATATTATGAAATTCTTATTTGTTGACTGTTCATTTCATCTCATGGTGCAATTCTATTGGCCGACATTTGGGACGGAAAAATAATCCCCCGAATACCACACGAGCTTCAAAATTATCTGGCATTTCCCTCAAGGTTCCCTGCAAACAAATAAAGTCGTCAAGTTTTTCAGGAAAAATCACTCGCGCTTCGCGCTCGTGATTTTTTAACCTGAAAACTCCTTCATTTGTTTGCAACGAACCTATCGGAAAATACCCGATAATTTTGAAGCTCTTGTGGTATTATAAGTGATAGTTTTTATAGTTATTATTATTATTTCTTTGATTAATTATATACCTAGATAGACACTGAACGTTTCAAAAGCGTCGAAAAAAATAGAGGCCAATTGTTGCCCACTAAATGAGTTGGAGTGAATTATTTTTTGTTGTTTTTCATGGATATAATTTTCTCCCCGTTTTAATAGAAACCATGTAATAACTGGTATCATTATGCGCGCACACAAGGATACGCAGAATGATGCAGCGATAGCGTATGACACAGCTGTCACGCATACTAGCTTTAGAAAAGTTGGCCTGTTTGTTTTAGTTTTATTATAGCGCGTCACTCTATCTAGGTATATAATTAATCGAAGTATTATTTATTATGTTAGTAATAATCTCATGAAAAAAAGGATAGTTATATCAATAGCGATTTTAGATTTATCTTAGTAGTATTTAAGTATCTATAGGTAATAATTCAAATGTTGGTCATTAGTATACATTATAATTAAAATTTACAATATTAGGTATGTCATTTCTATTATTTATTAATATTTCTGTCATTTAAAAAGTAATTTCTATTGTATTATAGTTTGTTTATAAGCAGTTGAGTTAATTTATTTTTAAATTCATTTATATTAATAAGCATGCAGTTGTTATCATTTTGTTGCTGAAACACTACACTAACATTTTTTTATGGCATTGAATGACGAGACGAGCATGCCGTTCGCCTGATGGTAAGCGATACGACCACCCATAAACAGTAGCAACATCATCCAGCACCTTGAGTTACAAAGTACTGTGTGGCATTCCACTGCGCTCGTCATCCTGAGACATAAGATGTTAAGTCTCACTATGTCCTGTAGTTTCACTGGCTACATTGTCCTTCAAAACGAAACACAACAGTGAATACACACTGCTGCTTGGCGGTAGAAATAGACATTGCGGTGGTACCCACCCAGACGGTTTCTTACATATGCACATGCTATAGATATAATGCTTGAGCTTATCTTTGAAACTGTCTTTTCAAACACAATAGCCTGGTAGCATACCAAGGTCAAAATAAACGTTCTTAGCCCATAGAACCTTTTTCTAGTTCGTATAGGAAATGATTTGGCTTACAAGTTTTTAAAAATAACTTGCTTTTTATGATGTAAACCGTTTCGCCCCCTATACTTAGAATCATGAGGTAAATGAACATGCGTAAAAAGTGCATCAAAATCGGTCCAGTCGTTTGAGAGCTACGATGCCACAGACATACATATACACAAATACACACCCTAAACTTATAATACCCCTTTTTTCGTCGGTGGTTAAAAAGAGGGTGAACTAGTTGCACCTCTACTTATCCCTTTTGAGTTATGATGTAAAAAAATTGGCCCTCAATTACATTATGGGCAAAAACAGCTACAAGTGACCGGGTAAAATGGCGCGTATTGGAGAAGGCCTATGTCCTATGTCCAGCAGTGGACTAAAATATAGGCTGATGATGATGATGATAATGACCTGCCTCTTCGAGAATTAAAGGCAAAAGTGTGTGTGTTGTAATTAAAAAAAAACCAAGGCTAGGGTATTGCATTGTAAATATTCCATTAATAAATCCGCAACATTCACAAATTGAATTACCCGAAGGTGCTACAATTACCTCTAAAAACGTAACTTGAAAACTTGTTTCCGACTCTCCTTAAAATTCAAGGCCTATGCGCAAATATTTGTAGAGTTATTGCTTTTAAAGCCCGAAATAAGGCATTAATGTCTTCAATAACTTGTCGATCGTCGTGTAAGGGCCGCGCATACGCTTTGATCGATTAACCGGACTAATTGGAAGACATTCGGATAATCGAATATATGTAGTCAAGTTTCTTTTTTTTTAGCGGGGAAAAAACGCGTTATCGCTATCACCACTGGTTGGGGTCAGTGGAACGGTTATGTTGGTTTCACCGGTCTTATAGTCCAATGTCGGACACTCGGGAGTATAGCATCATGCAAGCGAGCATTGGACCGAGTCCCTAACATTATGTACACCCTACACCGACATACCAACCAAATCCCGAGGTGGCCTTCTTCGGCGCATACGGGACGGCCCCGGGGTATCTTAAATATATGTAGTCAACCTACCTACGATGATCACGTATGGCTATTTTACACGTTCTTTAAACTTCGAATAAGGTGAGAAATATGCTCCCTCTAAGGCTTGAGACTACAAAGATATTTTATCACTTTTATCAACCTGGATAATAGGGTATTTACTTATGTTCAATTTCGTACATTATTATTTATGTAACAGCAAAAAGTCCAATAAAAACTGCATTAAAATTGGCTAAAAAATGTGGTGAGTTGAAAAAATCAGTATCACATTATCCGATCTGAGCCAAACCCTGGACCTCAGGCATTGGTATGCAATACTATGCCAGCAACGCAGTATTTCGTTTTCATTCTATCAATAACGCAAAGATATACCCCTTCAGGCGTTATTAGTCTCGATTTTACCGCTAAAATATCGTCTATCTGAACACAGCTCAACACAAATCTTGTGTCTAAACTTGAATAAAGTATAACTTGAAACCAGTACCAATGCTATGTCAATTACGAGAGCCGGTTGGTTATTGAAAATTCTTTGCATAACCCGATAAACTGAGAAATTCGTAATGCCAGGAGAACTAGTTTTAATCGAAAGAATTAAGTGGGTTTGGGGCTGATTTATTTTAAGTGGACGATAGCCTAGTTGGGAACGGAACAGTCTGCCGAGACAATCTCCGGAGGTTCAAAACCCAAGGTACACACATCTGACTTTTCGAAGTTACGTGTGTATTGTTTATCAATTGTCGTTCGCGTTAACGGTGAAGGAAAACATCGAGAGGTAACCTACATACCTGCGAATTCTCCATAAAAAAATTCGAGGTTAAGTGAAGTCTGCCAACCCCAGCGACTATATAACCCCTAGACTCCTAATAACAGACGATCCGCTTCGGGCAACACATCTGACAAAAAGATCCAATGTAGCTTACCGTTCAAAATCTTCAAGTCAGTTGCGCCCAGAACTGTGAGCCGTAAATACTTCCGTGTTGGCGAATGAATAAATATTGCAATGGCCCCATGCACAATACGATGGTGTGGTAAAAATAGCCATCATTCAAATTTTCAAAAAAATGGCATTACATTTCACAGGTATGTCAATAATGACACATAATCATATTTTATTTAAAATTTTACGGAGTTCATCTTATACCGGCCAAGCATTGAGGCCCGCGCCATCTTATTATATTTGCATCTCTTTCCGACGAAAGTACTTTTAAATTTTCTATTTCGTTTTGTTGTTGAACATTATAAGTAAGTGATGCACCAAAAGGATTTGTCGATAGTTATATCGATAAAATTAATGTTAATAGGATTATTTTTTATTTTATTGTTTGTTGATTTTACCGATTGTTTTTAATAACTTTATTTGTGTTATTCCTACAAGCCAGCCCAAATATTCTTGTTAATATCGATGAGGCTTACTTAGCGCCATCTGTCATTCGACAACATAAATAACTTCGTACCTTTTGAAATATGAACGACAGTTACATTATTTGGATAATGTTCATATAAAAATACTAAAATCGCGATAAAAAAATGGGAGGGTGAGGGTAGGAGGGTGAAAATTTAGGAAATAGGTATTAAAATATTTAAAAAAAAACACTGGATAGGGATACCCTAATCACCTAGCGACCAACGACCAATTCCCATACCTACAAAATTTATATAAAAAACATCATAAATATCGATCGAGTCGGAGGCGTGCGACAAACACCGTGACACGAGATTTTTATATATTAGATTAACTTTATTATACTTGATAATGGCATACATCATAGAATAAATAAAAAATAAGAAGAAGAATGCCATCAGTATTTATTTTAATTAAATAGGTACCTTGACAGATTTTTTATTTCTTTTGTGCTTTAACAGAATTATTTTTAGATTATAATATGTTACTTTGAGTAAAAAGACGTTTAATAAATAATTATATTACTATAAAACCTTATTAAATAAAAGTAATATCGATAAAAACATCGTGTTTTAATTTAACTTGTTCCATCCCTAAGCTATGTTTCCAACCAATCGTAATGCAGTACCCCGCTTCCTCGTACCTCAGGTAGTTGACAGAATTAATTTGAAGAGAAATATTGAACATTAGGAGTCTAGGGGTTATATAGTCGCTGGCCAACCCGCACTAGGCCAGCGTGGTGGGCTAAGGCCTAACCCCTCTCAGTAGTAGAGGAGGCTCGTGCTCAGAAGTGGGCAGTATATAATACAGGGCTGATAGCAATGCATTGCATTATTTTTATAAGGGCAGGGAAAAGTGACCCCTCTCCACCTGATGGTAAGTCGAGAGGAGTTCAGATAGTGTCGACTGATGAAAGATTATCACTCGCCAATCGAAAGAACTGTATCGGCCTGTTTGAATCTATACTTAATATTATAAAGCTGAAGAGTTTGTTTGCATGTTAGGCTACTTTTTTACCGGAAAAACTTTTCAACGCGGGCGGAGCCGTGCGCAATCTATACTAGTATATAAAGCTGAAGAGTTTGTTTGTTTGAACGCGCTAATCTCAGGAACTACTGGACCGATTTTAAAAATTCTTTCACTAATAGGAAGCTACATTACTCCTGAGTGCTATAGGCTACTTTTTATCCCGGAAAACTTTTCCACACCGGCGGAGCCGCGCGCAATGCTAGTCGGATATACACAGGCTGATCCCGGAACGCGACAAAATTACGTTGGTCACGATGGTGGGTGTGCGCTATATGGCGATAGGCTGCCCCATATCGCATCATGGGACGGAATGTGCACGGCGAAAAGTGGGTGCACTAGTTGCGCTCTGCCTACCCCTTTGGGGTTAAAGGCGTGTGTGTGTGAAACTGTTAAAGTATGCAAAAAAAATATTTGTTTATTTTAGCATTCGTATACAGTTTGTCGTGTAGTACATTACAATGGATATGTTTAGAAAATAATGCACAAACAATAATACATAGCTGTATACAGATAAACCATTTCAAAGCGGTAGAGCTACCCTGTTGACATCGTTGTCGACAGTAAAATATGTTTGTGCTGGTTCAACCAGGACCAATAAAACCAAAGGAAAGTGAAAACTTTAGTTTAAATTGAAGTTGTTAATTTATGCGAGAAAAAAATATATTTTTGAAGATGAAAAAAAAATGTTTTTTTTTTAACTTTCCTACCCCCTATACTTTATTTCTAAATAAAGTTGGCAATCCTACATAAGCCACACAGTACAAAGAATCATAGCCAATATGTCGCACCTTTAGGACGAAAATGACACAATTCAAAAAAATCTAAAATTGAGTATACAGCGGGAAAAGGACAAAACTATTATATTTGTACATTTTTTATTATATTTTCTTAAAAAAGGGACCAGTTTTAAGTCATTTTATGACGATAAACCAATTTTATTTTTATTTTTTTTGAGTTGCGTCGTTTTCGTCCTAAAAGTGCGATGTATCTATTTCTGTTTCGTTCTATAGAAAAAGGTTACAAGCAGGCACTATAAAAACATCTAAAATACTTGCTAACTACGCAAAGCTAATGGAATAACAATTTCCGGTTCCTCACAGCTACCGTAAGATAACCATCTAAATTGAATGAAGATATTCGGAGTATTAACTGCGCATCGGGAGTTGAACCTGTGACCTCGCGGGGCGCACCGTTAACTGAAGAAGATTGTAAGTGTGGGGAATAGTAGACAGTATTTATTATTTAGTAAACATTAATTAGGACTATTTAAAAGGAGCACTATTTTAGATTCTTGTATTTAACTTGCAATGTATGTATGTTTGTTCGGGTGGAATCTTGCAAGGCAATATTGTAAGTCCCTCAACCGATAGTGTTGAAATTTTGCATACACGTTCAGTTTGGGTGAAAATGCATTGTTAGCTAAGCGACGTCATTCTGAATACTAGCTTTTATCTCTACATAGTCTTAAACAAAGCTTGATTCAATTTAATATTTTTTTTCTTTTTAGAGCATTTAAATAAAAGCTTGTTTTCAAAGAAAAACTTTTTATTTGTGTTCAACCGGCTAAAAATATGACAGTGGCATGATTTTTTTTATGGCATTGAATGGCATTGAATGACGAGACGAGCATGCCGTTCGCCTGATGGTAAGCGATACGACCACTCATAAACAGTAGTAACACCATCCAGCACCTTGAGTTACAAAGTACTGTGTGCCATTCCACTGCGCTCGTCATCCTGAGACATAAGATATTAAGTCTCACTATGACCTGTAGTTACACTGGCTATAATATCCTTCAAACCGAAGCACAACAGTGCATTCACACTGCTGCTTGGCGGTAGAAATAGACATTGCGGTGGTACCCACCCAGACGGACTCTTACATATATGAGACCAATAGATGAAATATACGCGATTTTACGTAATTGATAAAGTGTCAGTAGAATTAACTCATAATAAGTTACTACCGAGATAAACAAAGCTTAATTAAATAAAATCCATTAAAAAATAAAATGGCCAATTTGTGACGCTGAAAATTTTGAAGGATCTTTATTAATTTTTTTTTTCACAACGTAAGAAGGAAAATTGTCTATATAAAAAAATATGCTGGTATTTTAAGTATAATAATTAAATTATTGTCATGTCGACGATAATTGAGACCACCCGATATGGAGATAATGTATTGCTCTCCTAATTAAGACTTAGCACCTGTTTCACAACTTCGGAGTAAATGCTACTCGTCACATAAATGTATAAGCCGACCAAATACAAGAGTCACACTCTAATCCATGCTCCCAAATACACACTCACTCACGCCTTTTTATCCCCGAAGAGGTAGACAGAGCCACTACTAGTGCACCCACTTATCGCCGTGCGTATTCCGTCCCATGATGTGATAGGGGGCGAGCCTATCGCCATATCGGGCACAAATTCCAGAACCCGGGCTGATACTGAATTTAAAACCTAATATCACTTTGCACGACCCGAGAATCGAAGACCTCAGCATTGCACTCATACCGTAATACAATTACGCCACCGAGACAGTCCCAAATAAATAGTAATAACATGAGTACTATCTGCATTAGCCGTTTAATACGATAACTCAAATTAAAAGTTTAACATATGAAACAGAAAGAAAGGAAGAACAGTTTATTGTTGCGGTACACAATATATAAAAAAACAAAGCATTTAAAACATATTCCATGTCCGAAACCGCGACAACCAGATCATCTCAGTGTAAGCTATGTTTTGAGAACGAAAACACAGCACCGTTTCAATGGCATCCTAATGTACGGGCTCCATGTAAAAATACCTAAACCCATAAAGTCTACCATTCAAATCTGTCACTTAGCCATCTAAGGGCCATCAAGGGGCCTTGTCGCGGCCTTACCGCGTGGGAGAACCGGCCTAATGGTAAGCCTTATAAGGCCGGAGGCCGCAGCCTTAAGATGTACGCATAATGCCTCATGTGAATTGTTTGAGCCATTATTTTTTTTAATTTGACGTGACAAAGGCGGTTTGTAATGATAGCGTTTATTTCCTCCTAAGATGTATTGTTTATACCTGTAGTTTGATGAAAATAACAAATAATTATACTAATATATAACTTTTCTGTGCCTTTGTTAAAAAAAAGAAGAGTATGACGTGAGCGTTGCAATAATCTTATTCTGAGTGCATCATTTTCGCGATTGTACAGAAAAATTCAGGCTGCAAAATATTTCAGTAACATTTTTATGGTTCTATACCCATGGTGTACCAATAAAGCTTTTAATAATGGCGTAACGGAGCTTTTTTAATAAATTATATGCTCTCTGTTTGTCGTATATTATAACGGCTCTATCTTATGTAGTTAATCTTCTAAACAACAGGCTGTTATTTTCACAACAAACATTCAAATAGACAAACATTTATGGCTCTATGGAACCCACGATAGGTGAAATTAAATCGCATATTTTTTGTATTATAACCATTGATGTATTAGAAAACCCATACATCAATGGTTATAACATAATTAACTAACTATAATTTTATACCATATTAATTTATACTCCGGCCGCGTGAACAAGGTTTTTTCGGGATAAAATTCCCGCTTTATATTTTCCCAGGATAAAAAGTCCTTCCCAGGAGCTCAAACTATCTCCATACCAAACTTCATCGAAATCGGTTCAGTAGTCCCAGATATTACTTCCTACAAACAAACTTACATACTTTACCTCTTTATAATATAGCTGGGTATTCTCCCAATACTTTTAACTATATATTTACTTAACTATAACTCAAAATCCCGTGCCCGTCTGCAGTTGGCCAGCCAGTAGGGCTAAGGTCGCGACCTCTGCATACGGTATTCGCTAATGGTACGTTGCACTCGACCTGCGCGGACTCTGTAAAAAAAATACGTTCCATTACACGTAATCAAATCGATGTTTCTAGCATTGTATAAAGGTTGGAACAGTGTTGTATTTTTTTGTTTTTGGCGATTAATTATAAGTTATACGGTCGTGATTGTGATGTAGAGTCCGTACTAGTTTTGTATATAGTATTTTGTGAGCTATAATTAAGTTAAAATTATGATAAAGGGTCGTTAGTAATATTTATTTTTTAAATAAAATATACCAATATCAAAAATAGTATTTTTAGTCATGGTACATTTAAAAGCCATGCCTGGAGAATAACGTTGGGCTTCGTTGGAAAAAACTGAGCATTTTTTTTTATTTGATCACTTATCGGTAAGACTAAAATGCAAGACAAATGCTTTTTTTATGTCCTGGTATATCCTATAGCAAAAAAAAACGCAAAATCTAGAATCTCTACATAATGTAAAACGGTTTTTTTAATGAGATAATCTTTAACTACCCTGATTTTTTTCACTATTACAGAGCTATACACTAATGACAGGCTATTTTTATCCCAGCGTTGAAATTTATACGGGCAAAGCCGCGTCGCATTAGCCAGTTGACTACATAAAATGGCATAAATTCCTTAACACGCATGACGTGGCACCGTTGGTTTGTTCATAAACCGTAATTTATCGTAATGCACCTCTGTTTACATGTCGTCGTAAAGCGAAACAATTGAAAGAATGGCAGGGGTGGACTTGCGGAGAATTTGGGGGTCATATGGTAGACTATATTTTATGATATGCTTAAGTGGATTTTTCTTTAAGATGATGGGAAGTATATTTTATTATTATGAAATTAATTTAAAATTGATAGTAGAAAAGCTCGATTGTAAAGAGCTTTTTTAAATATCTAATTATGTGCCCTTAAATAGAAAATAAAAGTGAAAACTTCCTAAAGGAACTTATGAGTGTGATTATAAATAATCACAATTTCGTAGAACACTTTTTAATCCATTCTTAACTTTAGATGCAACTTCAGAAATTGGTTCGCAAATGACTTTAAAGGGCATAAAAACCCCACAAACCCTTGAATTAAATCCCACTCAATCATAAACGATAATTATGCATGCGCCGTCGTGATGTACGAGATGAATCATTTTATGAGTTGTAAAATATATAATAGACACTTAGAAATTCCAGTCTTAATTGTTTCCTTAATGATAAATCTTTATCACAGGTTACTTGTAAATCTAATAAATCCTATGTCATTGAAAAAAAAACTTAGGAACAGGCACCAACACCCCCCGCATCTTTCATCTAAATACTTCATAAAGCGACAATGCATGGCCCGTCATGCCCAACAGATCGTTTTATAGTAAAGTCGCGGTATGGCTGGTCGTTAATTTCTTAATAGCTCCCTTAATGGGAATCGATAAGTAAACAGTAACTTTTTAATTACCTACATGTTATTAAAAACGTATAAATCTAAACTCCAGTTATTTGATTACAATTTGTGAATTAAATGCAAATTATTCGCCATTTATGTAACAAAGGTTATCTACAGATAGACGAAGAAATTCTTAAATGATAAATTATAATAAAAACATCTAGACAAAGGTTGCGTAATATCTATTAGAAATACGGAATAGAAAAACCAAAAACCTTTATCAATAAGTCAAAATTACAAAAAAAGCAGCAGGAGTCATACCCCCCAAGTCCTTCCAAATCCCTCCCAAAGCGACAATGCATGCGCCGACACGGCCCAAGATTCATTTTATAATCAAGGCGCACTATGGCCGACCGTGGGCCCCTTAATGGCTCCCTTAATGAGAATAAATAACCATTGACGTTCTCTATTCGATGAGGACTTTATTATTATAGGACATTAATGAAGTCTAGACTGATCAGGTTCTCGGTATAGAAATTCCAACCAATACGCTTTATTATATCATGCGACTGCCTCGGTGGCGTAGTTGTATTACGGTACGACTGAAATCCTGAGGTTTCGGGTTCGATCCCCAGGTCGGGCAAAGTGCTATTGGATTTTTCTATTCAGTATCCGCCCGGAGTCTGGAATTTGTGCCTGATATGGCGATAGACTCGCCCCCTATCACATCATGGGACGGAATACGCACGGCCAAAATTGGGTGCACTTAGTTGCGCCTCAGCCTACCCCTTCGGGGATAAAAAGGCCTGAGTGTGTGTGTGTGTGTGTGTCCTTAAGTTGGTAAGTATTTTTCACACGACCCCGGTCGAACAGAGTCCAGAGATAAAACTGGTTGTACCGTGACTTTACCAAATGCAAAGCACGTTGATAGTATTTAAACAAATTAACAGTTTCCACGGCCTTTTAAACGTCTACTTAACATTTCTTGCAAGCATATGAAAACCGTTAATTTACGAAGTGGTATTCCCGTTATTCTTCAAACAAAATAAATAAAACATAAACAAATCTAGATCAGTTAGTTACATAACCCGTAAACGTCCAAAAAGTTCCGTATGAAAATTACCCCGAAGTCGGCGACCAAAGAGTTAATATCACTCTTCCAAGCCTACGATCTTTTCTTATTAAAAACGTCCTTACTGTCGCGGGGCGTGAGAAGTATGCTAAGCAAGCATCACTCGGTTCCCGCCATTCCCTTTCGTAGGCAGAACAATGGCATTCCCTTGCCTGTATCATCGGACGATCTGAATCACGCGTGCGCTGCCCGGTGAATTCAAATTTATTTTTACTAAGTTTAAAAAATATTTTGAATTCTATTTTCATAGGTGTAAGAGTCGGTGTAGGATATTTGGTGGTAAATGTACGTTGGTTTTATGCAGTCGTAGTTGGCACGTCCAACCCTCTGGTTAGGGATGTTGTTGAATTTGTAAAGTATACATTCTTAATTTAAATTATTTTGTTTTCTATTATTTAGGTTGGTGTACCTACCGGTTTTTTTTATTAAGGTCATATTGTCTGCAATGAAGCGATTGCCCTAATAACATTTTTTATTAATAAATACTTGGTTATGAAGTCAAGAGTTTACATATCTAAAAGAAAAACACCATGACTTACCTGCCACAATGGAGGTAGCGTACTACCTACATAATAATTTCATGCCTGCCACTGAATCAAAAATTCGGTTAATGCCGGTCATCTATAAAAAAATAATTAGGTACTCATAAATTATTATCGAAGTAATTGCTACGCCACCTATTAACGTTGACACGAAACTAAAATAACCGCAAAAATTAATGAAAAGCGAAGCGAATTACAATTAAAAATAAATAAACAAGTTGTCGTCGCGTTGTGAAATGTAGGATTCACGCGCATTAAGGCTAAGGCTGTAGGATGTAGACAAACAGATAAAATCCACGTTTCCTATGGATGCAATGGCTTCCTAACTTGAGCAATGCTGTCAAGGATGCCCATATATTGTTTGCTTGACGGGTCAAGCAAATTATTTTTATGCCATTGATTTTATGATGAAGGTATCTTTGGTCTAGTGTATATAGGCTGTGGGGCGGGAGGTCCTGGATTCAGTCACAGCTTAGGCAACACTCGTAGTTTCTGTTACACGATTTGCTTTAGACTGATTCCTTTAGAGGTGGCTGATGTTCGTCAGACGGCCGTACATAAAAGTTTAGCCAAATACATTTTGCAACATACTTGAGAGCATTGCGTCGTCACCTATCGCTGAGGCCAACCGGAATTCTGCAAGTTTTGGTCATTAGGGGTCATTGAGGCTGGTCAGCACCGTACAGTTACAAGTGAGAGATAATGTGTATCGTATTTACCCGCCTTACTGTGCTGCGAGTGTGTTGGCATTTTAGTGGGGCAATGGGGCACTTGTAGCTTTGTAAAGTGATGATTACGTGGGTAGATTATACTCGTAGGCTTAGAATTTAGATGGGTATCAAAATACATTGGCCTTTGAACCTCGGAAATAAAATATTTATCGCATATAGTAATAACCTCCCAGAGGGAATTGACGCATTAAGGCCGTTCTTAAAAAAGCCAAACCCTGCAATATGCTTCACAGTGTGTACAAACATCACATAAGAGAGATAGAAGTAACTAAAAAATGCAATATTACATAGACGTAATGTCATTGACATACTCTAGAACTCAAATGGAAAATTCCATCCCGTAATATTATCCCACTAGAATCCCGCACGTAGTCCCGGCACTGTCCCGGAGCGCACGTGTGTCTGTAATGAGCCTACAGTTAGTTAAATAGCGCCTCGCTCTAAGTGGCGATGCGGGCCGCTGTGGGCTCCACGCACACTGTGGTCTGAGACGGATTTTAGGATCCCGTATGTAAGGTACCAATGGACCTTAATTATGGTCGACCGCTGTGGGTTCTACGGCCCATGCACACTGAGACAGTTTTAAGGGCTCCATACCTTAAGTACTAATGGACGCGGTTTTTAGGGCTCCGTCCATTTAGACCTATTATGGACGCTCAGTTATGACAATATAAGTATGAAATTTATTAGTAAGATCATCAGTCTCTACAAAATATTTTAATACAATATTATCAGGCTTATATTTTATCTCATTGCTGACAATGGGCTTCAGGTACTCCTGAGAGGGTTTGGGCCTTAGTCAGCCAAGCTGGTCTAGTGTGGGTTGGCAGATTTCACACGCTGTCGTAGTTCTTATGGAGAACGTTTTAAGTAAGTAGAGGTTTCTTCTCAAAGTTTTTCTTATTGTTAAAGCGAGTGATAATAGACAAATATACAAATAACTTTTTTTGAACCTACGTTCTTCGTCTCGGCAGACCGCTTGTCCCAACTAGGCTATCTTAACTTTACCATGCCATTATGAAAAATAAGTGTATTATGTACTAAAATATAAACATGCCAAATTTCTCATATGTTAAGCCTTGCGACACAACAACAATGGCATGAGACAAGTCAAACACGTTACGACACACAACACAATGGCCAAACATTCTGATTCAAACTGTGTTGTACTTGCTTTCCTTGAGGTATGAGTCGATGTTTAGACTTTAGGTAATAGTTATATCAGATTATAAATAAGTACGTAAATAGGGTAATTCAAAAGGAGGTAACATTATGTTTGAATTTTTAACGACCTAAAAAAGAAGTGGTTGTATTCATTGCCTTCGAATTTTTTTATTTTGGAAAAATTTGATGATGCGATGAGAACTCTGATCTGATGTTTAGTAACTAGATAATAGCAACACGACGTAGCTTTTTATTTATTAACGATGATTTTATTTCACACTGCTTTGGCATTAGGTACCAGGACAGCATAGAAACAACGCAAGCTAAGGCGTTGTCCGGAACAACGCCAACAACCCATGACGACCTTACGCCGATTTCTCTATTCATTATCTGCAATTAATCATAATTCACTTGGGATTAATTCTCTGGGTGCGCCTTAAATGTATGTGTTGCGTAAATGTTATTGTAGTCAACATACTAGGTATGAAGTTTAAAGAACAAGAGCTGTTAGTGAATGTCGATAAATATGATTAACGTAAGTTTTGAATTTATCCACTTCTTTTATTTAGTATAGTAATATGCTAATAGAATGTTGACCAAAGACTATAGCCTGCGAGGGTCGCCAGAATTATATTTTGGTGTGTGGTAGACTGTTAGACACTAGACTCTAAATAGGGTTTTTCACCGATTATGTTTTGTGTTTGATATTCAAAACCCTCTCGCCAATATCAACTAAACGTATTTTTAAAATTTGCTATTTTTTCTAATTGCGAAGTGAATAACACGGAAGACCACCCTAGCTAGCTTGTGGGATACATAAGGTAAAAACAGAGATAATTTTGTAATTTTATCGTATTTAAAAAAAGAACTAAGATATGACAAGCCACAGATTAAAAATATTCAAAAGGGTGTTCTGAACGCACGTGCGCCTCACATAATGCCAACATTCTAATGATTGGCATATTTAGCGAAACACTTTCGTTTATGCGCGCACCGGAACGCAACACGCTTCTGGTTTTAATTTACGTCGTAACGTAAAATAAAATATTCCAATCGATACTACGGTTATATCACGCGGCGGTTTGTTTGATTTGTTATTCGCAATGGCATGTAGACTTTATTGCGCTTTGTTGTTATACGGTACCGTAATGTCGTTGAAGGTAGTAGCGATATAATATTTTAGAGGCGTTATTATTCTATGATTTTAGAGTTTAATAACATGCATGAAAATATTTAAAATTATATACGAAGGAAATACAAATAAAATTCTGAATCTTTTTTTATCATTTATTACAATAGCGATTATTATTTTATGTATTTTTTTTTAAATGAAATGAAGTCAAGTATTGGATTCCATAAAATGTTAAACATTACTTAGATTCAGTCAATTTTTACTTACCACTAGTTCTGAAAGCAGTTTCCACCAGAGAAGAACAGGCAATAAACTTTTGCTCTTTTCAAAATCAGTTCAGAGGCATAAATTAGGTACAGTGTATAATACAATTTTCTTATTTTGTTTATAGCAGTTTATATATTTACTTGCATAATAATAAATTCTCAATTCCCATCCGAGTGTGCAACCCTCTCAGTAATCACGAAATAATTTGATGATTTATACTTGTCCAATACAGGTATTATTAACTATTAGTTCTGAAACATAGTAAGCGAAATGGGCAGACCAGTCCACACAAGCAGCACACGTTCACGATTATGACGCATGTGCCAGCCATCCTCCTCAACCATGTTGCAGGGAAGTGGCCGACCCGACACATGACGTTTTCGTTCCATGAGTTATATATCGTAGGCTGGCAAAAGACTGAGTGGATCACCTAATATTTTGTCATCTCCACTGCTCATAAACAATACCAAAAGAATAAAGGATTTTCATTACCGGCCTCAAAAAATACGAATGTGTATTAGGGAAGAAACGAGTGTTTGGGCGTCTGGAAAACCCGCTCAGCGTACAAAATGCAATAAGGAGCCCACCTCACGCTACCTCGGTTCGTGTCGACCCGTCCATGCTGCAGACAGATATACAACAGCGTGGCTCTATCACTAAAAATATATTTATATTCGTTAATATTACAATACTGGTTCGTACAGATTACATCAATGTTAAGAAGTAATTAGGCTCGCCGATGTGGTCACCGCCTCCGGGTAGCATTGATCATCAGACGTTATGAAGTAGTTCAACTTGTCATCCAAATATGCAACAATTACTGTTATTTTTATTGCATAACTCGACAATCAAGCAGGTTAGTCACCTGATGTTGAGCGATCTTTATTTAAAGTTTAAATCTACCAGTAAAGTGTAAACGATTTATAATTAGAACATTAATAAAAACGGACATGTCCAAAATATTAGGCTTGCGATTTCTGTCATAAAAATGAGCTACATAATTTTTATGATCTATTATAGCCCAACCATTTTCTGCATGCTTAAAAATTTCGTTTGGTCCAAATGTACATACATACACACTCACGCCCTTTATCTCCGAAGGGGTAGGCAGAGGCGCAACTAGTGCACACACTTTTCAAAATATTTTTAAAAATATTCATAGATATTTACCTAACTTATGTACTCTTCATTTTGATGAGAAGTATTTCATTCCATTTTCAATATTTAACTTTAAAATACGAATTACTTAATTCTATTTTCAAAAATTAAATCCTTTAACCGCGAACCCAATCGATTGTCGACGTAACTAAACATAACGTGAGGAATGGATAGTTTTTAATGTGTTGCGTAAGCGAATAATCGAGTAATGAAGTCGCATCGGGCAAACCAGTTCTAGGTTCGAGTGTGCTTGATCTGAAACGGGCGCGGAGGTGTGAAAAATGCGATGCAATGGATGCGGTTTGGACTAGAGGTTGAATGTCAACATTTTGTGGTGACTTTAAGTTTACGGGATTTTGGTGCTTCGTTCTTTGTAATTCAGACGTAGTATTCTTTGGAGAGTAATTATTCTTCTATAATAGTAAAAGTACTTCTAGCACGTGTTTATAAATATTGATACTATCTTTCTCTATCTCGAAAGTCTTTAACTGTTAACTCAGTACGTAATAATTAAACGCTGCAGCAGCATGGCATTTGTAATTAGAATTCTGAATGTGATGGTTTCCGCAGGAGCCAGTAATTCATTTGCCTATTGTTAGTCTAGAATTTTAGACATATAAAAACAAATACCCTATCCACTTATCGACAAGTTTTCCCGCTTCCGGACTCCGGCCGTCCTACTTCTGCTGTCGCCGACAGTTTCGACTAACGGTGCTTCGCTTAACTAGCTCGATACGATAACGCAACGTTGCCATGGTAGGGGTCCCGCTTTCTTCGACATGCGCCTGACCTAATTGGGCTTATGCTATCCTGGTACTAGGCATTTGTTTATGGAGATTTGTTTTAGAAATGGAAACCTTTTATGGGAGAATGTGTTTTTATAACGGCAAAGTGAACGTTAGATTTTTGATGGGGATGCTCTCCTGGTAATATAAGTATTTTTCCAAGGATAATTTGTTCTTTTGTTGGAGAAGTTTTTCTTGGTCGCTTCTAGTGACTGATCTGTATTTTATTCTAGTCAGAAACTTCTCGTCTTTCGCTGGAATTGTGTCTTATGCTGGCATTACTCTTTGCGTATTTGAGCAAACATTTGCGTTATTTGTACAATCCATCATCAATTTTGCATACAAAGAACACAAAGTCAATATTGCTCTGCCCAAAAGTTAACTAAGATCTTGATAAATACGCCAACTGTAGTACCAGCATAGACTAGCTGATTTTGTTACGCGAATTGTCGAATCGAGCCACTATGACAGGTTTTTCGTTCTGATTGTTTACTGTAATACTCAGATGATTCATTGAGATTTTCGGTCCCTTAGAAAACCCATAATTTTAGGCACCAATCTTAATTCCAAACAATATATTCATTTAAAACAAATGTAATGCCAAAAATCGATCATAGAACGTCATAAAACCTTCACAGACAACCACCCATAAAGCTATACGCAAATATCTCAAGGAATTTGGTACACGAGGAAACTGAGTCAAGCCAAACTGTCATGCATAACCGGCATTCGGTTGCACAAAGCCGCGCCATATGAGTTTGGTTTCATAAGTGCTCGGAAATCTGTCACCATTATATGCTAATAGCTAATTGTGCTATTAACGGATTAGCTGTTCGCCACCTGTGTGCTGCGATTTATGTATTATTATGTTGGTATTTTTGTTCGCATGAAGTAAATGAATATGAACCGGGAGGTTTAGGGTCTGGAATTTGTGCCCGATATGGCGATAGGCTCGCCCCCTATCACATCATGGGACGGAATACGTACGGAGAAAAGTGCGTGCACTAGTTTCACCTCTGCCTACCCCTTCGGGGATAATAGGCGTGAGAGTGTATGTGTATGTATGTATGTTGGTAATTTTGTCCGCATGAAGTCAATGAATATGAACCGGAAGGTTCGAATTCTATTCAAATTATATGGGTTTTCTAACGATTTGTCAGTTGTTAGATTGATATTGTGCAGGCCAGTTTTAAAGCTTAGGTATATCCTTTTTGCAAATGTTTTTAAAAACTGTGTTCACTAGCGCCACATTGGATATGAATAGTAAAGGCCGTCATTTCTTTTTGACACCAGGGCGTCACTACTTCAAAAGGTTGAAACCTGAGTTGAAACGTACTTTTTTAATCTGTGGCTATTTTAACTTTATAAGCAACTCAATTTTTCTCGCCGACCCACCGGCGTAACTATTTTTTCCAGGATAAAAGTACCGCTATATACTTATCCGAGATAAAAATATGTGCTGTTCCAGACTATAATCTATCTCTGTGATAAATTTCATTCAGATCCGTTCAGCCGTTCTGTAGCAATAAAATGCATCCATCCAAACTTTCGCATTTATAATATTAGTATCGATGACACTAGACAAATCAAAGATAGTCTGTGGTCATCTGACTTTAGCGACATCTGTTGAGCTATTGTCATCATTTATTTTTGTTTGTTTCAGGTAAATACGAGACGAATCGTCCACGTAATATAACTATTTTAACCTAGATAACCAACCAGCAGATCTCCTTTCCGTCCGTGTTTTCGCGGACGGGTATGATTTGACGATGCGACGGTTCCGTATGTTTTTATTGTTTTAATATTATGGTACGACTACGTAAAAAATATTGTAAAAAAAGTAAAAATTTATGTATTTACGATTTTTAACAATATAGATAGTTTTTTTTTTAATATTTTGGTAGGATTCTACATAAAGGCTCGTTCCGACAATAAATCAATTTAATACATCATATTTTTACCTGTATTTATACTACATACTACATATCTGCCTAGGTGGCGTAGTTATATAACGGTACGAGTTACGACTGTACAGAGGTCTCAGGTCCGATCCCTGGGTCGGGCAAAGTGATATTGGATTTTTCTATTCAGTATCAGATCGGAGTCTGGAATTTGTGCCCGATAAGGCGTTAGGCTCGCTCCCTATCACATCATGGGACGGAATACGCACGGCGAAAAGTGGGTGCACTAGTTGCGCGTCTGCCTACCTCTTCGGGGATAAAAGGCGTGAGTATGTGTGTGTGTATATTACATAAGTATTAATATTTTTTTCACTAATAAAATCGAACACATGACACCGCCTTCCAAATAAATGAACTTATTATTTTATATATCACGTCTAGCGGAAGCACCGTGTATAAGGCATTTTATATGCCATAGAAATTTTAAGTTATAAGTCTAGTACGCAGAGTATATAGAACAAGTAATGCATTGTATTCAATTCAGTCGACAGGCAGTCTAAAGAGTCTCAGACGATCAACTCTAGCTATAAAAAAAAAAAAAAAAAAACCTTTACGTCTATACGTATAGTATAGATGTAAAGCAGTAGAACCCAGTTTTTCTGTACATTGAAAGAAATGTGATAAAAAGAACGGGGGTGACTAAAGAGGAGTAATGAAATACAAATCAGCGATTTTTATATATTTTTTCTGTCTGTATTTCTGTTTATTTGTTACTGCACATCTCCGAAACTACTGAACAGATTTCGATGGAATTTGGTATGGAGATAGTTCGAGACGCTGTCAAGCATAAAGCCTACTTTTTATCTAGGGAAAATATAAAGCGGGACTTTTATCCCGGAAAAACATTTTCACGCGTGCGGAGTCGCGGGCAAAAGGTAGTTACAAAATAAATATATAATAACATCCAAATGTTATTACTGCGTTCTCATAGTTAATTTTAATACCTCCAAATAAAAGGTTTCGTTAACCGCCCACGGATCTCCATCACAATTTCCACGATTAAGAAATCAGGAAGCACGGATTGGCAATCGCATTGAACGCTAGTATTTTTACACATGAATATTTACAACCTCGGTTTAGTTTCTAGTTGTTAATGTAAGTGGTCGAGGCTTGTCCGCAGGATGCCCGACTGTGGTGGTACCACAGTCTTCTAAACCACCGTAAATTAATGTTTCGTTTCCAAACATATTTATGTCGAGATAATTTTTAGCGAAAACTGAATGACGCGGCCGTGACGTAAATATCGCCAAAATATGACCAGTATTTTTTATAGTCTATGACGGAAGACCAGGTGACGGCCCATTTGATGGTCAGTGGTCACCGTCGTCCATTAAATACTAGGAGCAGAGACAAACCCTTGTCGGTCGTATATAAGAATGCGTAAAAAGTTTTTTGAACTAATAAAAAAACCGAAGATAACCAATAATAAATTCAACGCGTATGTATTTTATTTATGCATTCGATCTATTGGTGCGTTGTTTGCTCCTATGTCATTGATTCCTTTTTTAAAAAATTGCACAAGCCCTCATTTGTTCTTATTTCAAATAGTAACTATTAACAGCCAAAGACACAGATTGATGCAATTAATAAACACCTACATTTAATAAATCATAATAACTGTAAACACAATCTCTACGACGCTCTGGCGAAACACTATTATTGCGAAGGTCGAAGTTTTGCGTAATAGTGAAATGTAAAAGATATCGTCTTGTCACTATATAGATCTCTAGCGCTGACTTAAGGCGTGTTTCCGATAAAGCAGATTGCGTGTATAAATAGACGCTAACGGTATTCTAATTTCAAATTTTTGGTTGTCATTTATGCTTAAAATAAATTGTTTTCTTCCTAATTATACGTTGGCAAGGTATTCACAATTTCTCTATCGGAGTATTATGGACAGTGAGGAACATTTTAAAACATTAGCTCTTTTGCGTATTTTCTGACACAAAAACATCTGTGATCAGATGTAAATCGACTACGCTGTTTTCTTATGTAATGTGTCGAAAGAAAGGTATTGCAAATTCTGTTGTACTTATCGGGACTAACCTATAAGTTATATTGTTTATAGCCCTCTCGCTGTATTTAAGAGCATTTTTTGAAAATAAAGAAATTAGATAATGGTTAATGGCGATTGTATCTTATTTGTTTATTACTAGCTTTTGCCCGCGGCTCCGCCCGCGTTAAAAAGTTTTTCCGGGATAAAAGTCCCGCTTTATATTTTTCCGTGATAAAAAGTAGCTTATGTGTTAATCCAGGACATGATCTAACCGTGTGTCAAATTTTATCGAAACCCGTTCAATAGTTTTTACGTGAAAGAGTAACAAATATACATCCATCCATGCATTCGTAGATTCTTACAAACTTTCGTGTTTATAATATTAGTAGGATTATCACTGCCACATTGTATATTATATTAACAGTTTACCGGTGAAGTTATCTGTAGTAGTCGAGTGCGGAATCGCACCTTACCCCAGACACTTCATACTGCCTAATTGGCCTAGGATCTACTAGTTGGGTAGATCCATGTTAAGATCAACTAACCAAGTTATATCAGATTGTTCTATAAAATAAATAATTCAGATCTCAGGCTTAGACAAAATTATAACATTGTTCTGAATACCATAGGAGCTAGGACTATTCGATAAAATTAAATTGTAGTTGAATTTTTCTTATTTTTTTTAACTTGGAGTATGTAAGGGCTAGTTTCATCGATTCCAGATAACGATCTGACATATAACGCTATGTAACAAATTCTGACACATTACTAGTGACTTTTCTGCCAGATATTTTTTCGATTCGAGACCTGTGAAACAAGTTGTAGTTTATATGGCAGATAAGTTCCCAATAAGCTATCAGGGACTTTATCAGCATGTGGTGAAATCGGCTCTTCGGCTACTAAAATAGTAAAAGAATCTAACCGTGGTTAAGCGTTGCATCAGTGCTTGTCAGAGAATAAATCACTTCGAAAATGAAAGCATGTATAATTTACATAAACTAGAGACAGACTATGGCATCATAATCGACAAAAACCAACACACTCTGTCTATCACGCCAAGGATGTGCCGTGATGTTCAGCGTTGTTTAGTAGCACGTCATGTTTTTGTTACATTGTTGGTAATCGAACAAAATGTTGGTTGCCCACGCAAATTATCCACGTTATAATATCAACAATTTACTACTTTAAAATTATGATATAAGGTCTAAATCACCTTACCAAATCGGGCGCGTCTCGAATAGAATCCACTAGTAAGTAAATTTCTGCTGTATATCTGTTATGTAAGGTATCAAATCCGGTTGCGTTCAAATTCAGGTTTTACCAAGTATGTGGTCGTATTCGCAACAATAAACCGTGTGATTGATTCACAGCCTCGTCGGTTATGAGTGCCTGGTACTTTTGACGCGTAACATATGTTTTTTTTGTATGAGAAAATGTTAGGACGTGTTTACGTTGTATAATTTAATCGTAGCGTTTTTATGAATAATTTATGTGTGTTTTTATAGTTTGTATTGTTGAGTGTGTATTTGTTGAACTTGAATGGGACTAGTAAGGCAGACTTTCATTATGAGATCATTAAAGTGTATTTTTTTAGGTAATGGCAACATTTATTTAATTATGTACTTGAAGAACGTGAGACCAACACTGGGCAATCAGTTACTAGATAATTAGTACTCTAGCAACTAGTTTATACCATGTTTCTTGATATTCATTAAAAAAAAACGATATTAGTTTTGAACCAAAATCTGATTCATAAGGCATTCTCTGTTTTGCTCCACGTGATATATATATATATATATATATATATATATCATATTAATTCTCATATTTTTTTTCGTAGTTTTAAGAATATTAATTCCAGTGTAAGGTATTTGTATTGTTTTTTTTTATTGCTTTGAATGACGAGACGAGCATGCCGTTCGCCTGATGGCAAGCGATAGGACCACCCATAAACAGTAACAACACCCTTCAGTACCTTGAGTTAAAGAGTACTATGTGGCATTCCACTGCGCTCGTCATCCTGAAGCATAAGATGTTAAGTCTCATTATGTCCAGTAGTTCCACTGGCTACAAAATGTAATTCAAACCGGAACACAACAATGCATGCACACTGCTGCTTGGCGGAAGAAATAGACATTGCGGTAGTACCCACCCAGACGGCCTTTTACATATGAGACCTACCAAACTTGTGGGACTTAACATCTAATTCAAGTTTTGGATGGTGTTGCTACTTGCTACGGTTTATAAGCCGACTTGAGTCTTACGGTCCACGTACGATTTACTTATCTTAATTACTGCCAAAATAAATTTAAAAACCATTGGTTTAAGAACTATTGAAGTTCCAAACATCTTCCCTATTGACTTTCTGCCTTACTATCAATTATATTAACAACTGTTAAAGTTTCGAACATCTTTATTGACAACTGACTGTAAAAACGCTGCGTTCTATCCAATCAAAAAATCCCTATTTCTAGTCAATTAACGAATAATAAAAGCGGTTAAAAACCTGTTTATTGTACGAAACGCAATGTGTTATGTGTTTTGTACGTAATTAACATGCATATGTAATAGTTAATGTTACATACCGGCATTGCTTGATTTAAATAGATTTTAAACATTACAAATGACATGCGTGTTTTCATTAATTTAAATTTATGACTTAACTAGCTTATGCTAGTAGCTTCACCCGCTTTATGACCGTTCCTGGTATAAAAACTAGTATATTCCATTCAACTTAATGTAGATTACTATTTGTAGAAGAATGTTCACATTATGCCCCTTACATCCAAACTCACGAACACATCTTTGAAATTATAAAGTATAGAAGTATAGAGTCATGAAGATAAATTCAATGTTCCTGCTTCGCAATATCTGATCACTTAATTCAAGGGTTGCGAGTGCCTAAAGCGCTCATCCGAAAGTTCGGTGTGGCTAAAAAAGCCGGCCGATTCGCGTCAGTCTATTGGCTGGTTAGCGAATTGAGAAATCTGTAGTGGTTTTGTAGGGCTATATTACAGGGTCAGCCGGTGTATATCCAGTAAGAACGGTGTTAAGTTTCCCGTATGCGAGGGGACTTCTGGGTTGGTAGCATCGCACGCGTCGTGCTTGCACTGATATGTTTCGGTTTGAAAGACAGTTTAGCCAACGGAATTAATAGGCATTATGAGACGTAGCATTTTATGTCTCAGGGTGACGACCGCAGTGCGACCACGCTGTACTTTGTAACAGAAAGTTCTGTATGGAGTTGCTATTGTTAATGGGATGGGCGGTCGTATCGCTTACCATCAAGCGAGAGGCATACTCGTCTCGTCATTCAACTGCATTAAAAATACTGTTCTAAATAATTCTTGCGACCGTCGAGGTACGTTTTGGTTGGCATTATATTTGAACTACTGTATGACCATTAGATCTAGGCCTCACTTGCAAGTACTAAAACGAATCCTATTCGGCATCTATGTTACTTTATCTTGGCAACAAAGAGCTCACACTCCAAGCGCATGGCCAACAAGACAGTGACATCTCAAGTCGAGGCAACTGGAGCGAATCCGTCACGGCCGAGGCCGCCTTACTTGATATTTACGTAATAGTTCCCAATGGCGTAATTTCCAAGGAGCATTCCTGTGTTTTTGACGAAGCATATGCTATTTTTACAGAAATCTAATTTTGGGATTAAGAAAATAATATCAGATTTTCCGAGTAATGCATCGACTAACTCTCGTTTTGTTAATGGTTATGAGGACTTTCCATTAGTTGACGCATTTGATCTTTTATGATTTTAGATAGAAAATTAAGATGATAGTCATTTTCATAGACTGGTTGCAGCATATAGGCTATGGACTGGGAGTTTCTGGCTTCTACCTTTTCCTGATTTGCAACACAGTTTGTGACTTTGTGGTAATGATTGTGATTTTATCTGAGGAGATATAATGTAAAGTATGTACCTTTGTCTTTAAAAAAATAATAAAAATAATACTTTATATATCACGTAGGCGAACATGAAATGAAATGAAATGAAATGAAATAATTTATTCGAACCCATAAAATGTTATACATTATTTAGATTCCGTCAATATTAACTCTAACACCAGTTCGGAAAGCAGTTCTCACTAGAGAAGAACGGGCAAGAAACTCTAGTGTTGCTCTTTTCAAAATCAGTTCAAGGTATAAAATACAATGCATTATGTAGAGAAAAAAAAATACAATTAAGTATTTGTTAAGTTTTGTTTAGAGCAGTTCATTTATATACTCGCAAAATAGGTAATACATTTTTAAATTCCAACACTAGTGCATAACTATCTCAGGAATCATGTAATAATTTGATCTGAAATGTTCAAGATGTCGCTATTAATCTAAGTTCAAGATATACCCCTAATACTTAGATATAGTAAGCGAAAAGGGCAGACCAGTCCACACAAGCAGCACTCGTTCACGAGTATGACGCATGTGCCAGCCATCGGCCTCCTCAACCATATTACAGGGAAGTGGCCGACCCGGCACACGACGCCGCCGCAGGCACAGACAGTTAAGGAGTATGTCATACCCAAGCCGCTCACAGATTATTATTATTATTAATTAATAGACACACCATCGATTCATCACACAAAACATATACATATGAGAGATACACAATATTAGGTACTTATTCTAGGTGACAAACCTTTACAGGTGTATACAACACTATTGGCTAAATAAAATATTTCGTTGTTTATACTAACAGAAAAACTTAAAATAATATAAATTTATAAAATAAATGCAACTTAAAAACTTTAAAAGTACAAAATCATTACTTAACCTAATTAAATGAACTTACATAACAAATTATCATTACAATTAAAATATAATAATTATATCATTGAAGAAAATTTAAAAATAAGATATGGTTTTTTTTTTATTATATTAGTAAGAAAAAGAATTAATACATATTGTCATTATTGTTTTTTACGATATCATAGCACCTGCTGCGAAATAGGCGAACACTATTTATAGTAAATATATCGAGTTCACCAACGGAGTTCATATCGTTACAGGTCTTTGCTAATCTATTTAGTGGAGCATATTTGCCTAAGTTGGTTCTACTGCGGGATAAGGAAAAGGTTTGAGATAAAGGGAATCTTGGTAAGGTACGAGGAACGGAAAAATTTAATCGCGACAACAATTCGGAGGATATCATATCTCCATGTATCAGTTTGTACAAAGTTATACCATCGGCCACTTTACGTCTGGTTTCCAGAGAATCCATCTTAAAGTGTGACAGCCTCACTGGGTACTCAGCTCGGTACGGACACGTGCGATCTTTGAAAGCTAAAAAACGAGTAAAGTTCCGTTGAACGCGTTCGACTCTATCAACATGTGTCTTATATGACGGATTCCATATGGGGGAAGCGTATTCCAAGTTACTCCGCACTAATGAGTTATATAGAACTATTAAGGTGCTAGGGTTTTTAAAGTCTTTTCCGACCCGTTTTAAGAAACCTAACAATCGCCAAGATGTTTTTATAATTTGGTCCATATGTGTATTAAAGTTTAACTTAGAATCTACAACAACTCCAAGATCCCGCATGGCGGTGGTTTTATTTAATGCAATGCCGTTAATTAAATAATTTGAATCTATGATATTTTTGTTTCTCGTTAGCCTTAGATGTGCGCATTTCTCAGCATTTAGAATCATTTTATTATTGATGCACCAATCTTGAATGGAGTCCAAATCTGATTGAAGTAGTGTGACATCGCTTTGGGACTGTATATGTCTGTATATTTTTAAGTCGTCTGCAAAAATTGAATAATTACTATATTTTACGGAATGCGCTATATCGTTTATGAAGACTAGAAACAGGATAGGACCCAGATGGGAGCCTTGGGGTACGCCTGATGAGGCAGTAAATGAGAATGAACGACAGCCGAGAGCCGTAACACACTGAACTCGATTCTCTAAGTAGGAACCAAACCAATGCAGTAAGGATCCGTGAATGCCATAATATTTTAGTTTAGACAATAATATCTTGTGGTTAACTTTGTCGAACGCGGAGCTAAAGTCGGTATAAATGGAGTCAACTTGTGTCTTAGCATCCACATACTCTATAATGTCCGTTATATAAGTTAGAAGATTACTCACGGTTGATTTCCGAGTAGTAAAGCCGTGTTGGTAATTGGATAAGATACTTTTGAAGTAATTCGTGATAACTGGACACACAATCCGTTCAAAGACTTTCGAAAATAAACTGAGAATAGAAACCGGTCGATAATTTCTGATATTACATTTATCTTGCTTTTTGTATATGGGTACGACATTTGCAGATTTCCACATAGACGGAAAAGTGGAAGATTGAATGGATTTCACAAATAAAATTTTTAATGGCAATGTTAAGTCATTTTGATAAAAAGTGGTGGTATTCCATCGGGTCCAGGACCCTTACTTACGTCAAGTGATTTCAAAATCTTACCAATGCTACGTTCATTTATGCGTATGTAATTTAGTGAGAACTGGGGAAATCCATCACCTAAATCAGTTATACCGGTGTTATCGGCAGGAGTGTAAACTGAGGAGAAATTTGTTGCAAATAAGTTGCAGATTTCATCTCCCGTTTCTGCCGAACGACCATCAAGATACATTTTGCCAGGAAAAATCGAAGATCCTCCTCGAAGTTGCTTTATATATGACCATATTTTTTTCGGATTACTACGGATCGATTCCTCTACGTCATTTAAATGGTCGGAATAACAAGATGTTATCAACGAGTCAATTCTTTTGTTACATAGTTTCAATTCTAGTTTGTCTCTGGAGTTGTTGTAGATCTTGAACCTTTTACGAATTATATCCCTTTCCTTTATTAAGCAAATAAGATTTCGGGTGAACCAAGAAGGGTATTTGAAATTCCGTGACTTTGTCTTGGGGATTGTCGCTTCGATAATAGAATTAAGTATGGAGTAAAATTTTGAAACGGCAACATTAACGTCCCCGACGGATGATAACTCTGAATACCAATCCACAGCACTCAATTTTTCGTTAACAAGGGAGTAATCTGCTTTTCTAAAATTATGTGTTGCAAACTGTTTAGAGACAGCAAATGATGGTTCTTTTATTTTAACTTCTATGTCTAATGGAGGATGATGGACATCGATTTTGCTGAGATGGTTTGTGCTGTTTACAACTGAAACTCCATCGAAATTGGTGAATAATAGGTCTAGGATGCGGTTGTTATGATTTTTGACACCATTTAATTGTGATAGATGATTGAGTGACATGAAATCAATCAATGAGTAACCTAATCTGCAGTTGTAATTACAGGGTGTTAAATTATGTGTATCATTGTGATCAGATAACCAGTCAATGAAGCCAAGGTTAAAATCACCGAGAACAATAACATTGCCTGAATATGACTGCAAAGCTATACTAATGTTCTCTAAAGAAGAATTTAGTGTTGCGCCGGTAACAGGAGGTGGTATATAAAGGGCACAAAGTAGGATTTCCAACGAACCTTGAAGAGGATTTTTCACCGACACCCAAAGATCCTCAAAACAGCTTTCAAAGTGCTGTATCCTACTAGATTTAAGTTTTGAATTTACGGCGATAACAACTCCTCCGCCATTCTTCCCAGAGAGGTAACTTGAGGTTCTATCTCGCCTGTAAACCACGAAAGCGTCACCAAATAGTTCATTATCATAAATACTGTCGTCGAGCCAAGTTTCGGTGCCTACGATGATATCGTAATTAGAGTTTTGAGCGGCTAATCTTAATTCTTTAGTCTTAGTTTTAATTCCTCTAAAATTTTGGTAGTAGATCGTGAATGTATATAATAAATCACAAGGACTTGGGTTATGATATCATATTATATCAATTTGTTTAGAGATTCGTGATTTTTTATCAGTATTGCGGGTGTTTGATCATTTTTCCTTATATAGATACGGCCATTACGAATCCAGATGTATTTGTATTGTTTGTCTTTAGCAATTTGTCTTGTACGTGCGTGAAGTGCCTTATTTTGAGGAGATAAGTGTTCCGAAATATAAACTGGCGACTTAGCACCCCCATATCCTAAGTGTCCAGAGTGAAGTTTCTCGGTGGGTTTGGATTTATTGAACTTACTGACTGCTGATATAATGTCATCTCGATGTCTAGTAGTACGCAATTTGACTATTATAGCACGAGGTCTAGAGCTGGCATCATTGAGTTTACGTACTCGAGAGCAGGATACGACATCCGCACCCTCCAAGGGAACCGAAACCACTTCAACAAGCTGCTTGATGACAGAAAATAAATTTTCGGATTTATTTTCAGGGATACCGTTAATTTCTAAGTTAGTCTCGCGTGAATGTTGTTCTAGTAGGTTAAGTCTACCGGAGAAGTCATCTACTTTGGTGCATAGGATAGAGTTTTCTTTCTTTAGGTTGATAATTTCCTCCTCCGATGCCTTGAGTTTAGATTTCATTTGGTCGTATTCTTGGCTTAGATACTCTATTCCATGTTTTATATCTTGAAGAGAACTTAATTCTTGCTTTATGTTTAGAAACTCCTTTGTCAGCACGGATTCAACGTACGTTTTAATAGAATTTTCGATTGAGGACTGTATTTCTGATCTTATAATGGAAAGAAGAGTGGGATCAAGATGGCAGGAACTATGCGGCTTTGTCGGTGAGTTGTGGTTTTTTTTGCGTTGAGTTACATTTCCAGAAGAATCCCATATTTCATTTTCTGTTATGACACGGTCGTCGCCTTCACTCAGATCCAAGGTTTTAGGCTGAATGGGTGTGTTCGTGTTGTCAATCTTCTTCATTTTATTATGGCAGGCTGGGCAAGACCATTTATCTCTTTTATCTTTCGACATTAATGCAAAGCTTTTGTGGGAGACATTAACGCAATCCAGGTCATACAAGTCTTTACAAAAGTAGCAAATGAAATAATCCATCTTGATGGTAATTTTGTTTAAACACGCCGCACATTTTTTTGTTTTGGAGCTCATTTTTAATAACACAAAATATGCTCTCGGTCAATATTCTGATCACAAATCATAAACTATGTGTGAATAACAATAGTAGGCTAAATTCGTTTAAACTTCTTGGTATAGTTTGGCCTGCAGGCCACGCGCCACTCAAACCAATCCGACCCGCAGACCGCCGGTTCGAGACCCGCCGACACGAGTCAACAATATTTTTAATTTATTCATCCACTTATAAGCGTCCTCTTCCGGTGATAGGAGTAAGCCTATGTAGCAGCAAACCAATTACTTTAGTATTTAGTAATGATAATGGTGATAGATGGCGCACAAGGTCTCCAATATGAATTAGTGCATCAACAAAATAATAATAGTCGGCAGGATTTCCAGGTTTCGATCCAACGACCAACTGCACCGCAAAAACGAAACGTAGAAATGATAACAGCCAGCCAACTGCACGATACAATTCCTGTCGAAATACGCCTATAGTTCATCACACAGAAACATCAGTTCAAGATTTGAATTTGTAACAGTTTTTGTGCTGTTGTTTTTACACTTATTTTAACGAATTGTCTATTTCTGTCGCGTTTCAGTTGGTTTAACACAATTACAGTCACTGCCCGGATACTTTACATCGTTACATCACTGTTTCCATTGATTAATGATAGTTTATTGAGTCTTTTGTTCACAAATATTTTAACGTTCATCCACGCATAAAGTAATGAATTATTTCTATAGATAACATTTCCACACACTTATTGACGTTTATTATCACTATATTTACACTTTTTACTATTAATACAAGAAATTTTTATTTATTTATTTATTTCAAGTGAATTACATAATTTATAAACATTAATTGCCAGTGGCACCCAAACTAAGCTGCGCTTGTATCTTGGGCTGCCATTATACAGATTACAACTTGAATAATGAGCCGCATGAGGGATATTGTTTTAACTTATCTAACCTAACGATAAAATATATTATATATGATGAGTGGTGAACATAAAAATAAAAATAAACATAAAATAAAAAATGATGGAATGAGTGTCTGTGTGTAGTGAAATGACTGATTTATCGTTTACCTAGTTGTCAAGTTTTCTGTTGCATTGTAGTCAAGACTTAGTAGAAAGTTGGTCAATTTTCTTTTTGCTGTGTACATGGTGGAGTCCTTAAGGGAACATTTAGAGGAGACAATATTGTATGTGGATGGATGGCTGTACATTGTGAATCGTTTTACGAATGAGGATTTAATGGATGGGAGTGGAATCCTATAGGTGCGTTTTAATTTTATTACGTCATATAGTGGAGACTTTGTGATTGTTCTGTGAGCGGACAGGCAGGCATGGAGAATAAATAATTGCCGGACGCGCAGAACCTTTGCTTCGGCATAGAGAGCATCAGTGGAGTATCGGAAGGGTTTTCTGAGCATCACCTTTAGTAATGCTCGTTGCGCCCTTTCAAGTTTTATGATAGAGGTTCTGGACGCAGAGCCCCATGTTCCTATACAGTAGCCGATGATTGATTGGCATAAGGCGAAGTAAATTGTTCTAGAAAGAAGTTGTAGAAAGAAACTATTTTTTTGAAAAATATATACGGAGCCAAGTATCTATAGTACAGCGCCACCTGGCGAAATTTGGCGAAACAGATGGAAACAAAGAAACTTTATTGAAACGAAAGACATGATTCCAAAGAAAATCATATGAAAAAATTTAATCCCAGGCTTTTTTATCCTCTATGTATTCTGAAATCTTGTAATAAGCTTTATTACATAACTTTCGCTTAATAGTTGTTTGGAATTTACCAATGTTTAAACACTTAATTTCAGTGGGAACTTTGTTATAAAAATGTATACAGTAACCCTTAAAAGATTTGCTGATTTTTTGGAGCCTTGTTTTATGATTAACTAGATTATTTTTACTTCTAGTATTTAAGCCATGGATATCGCAAACTTTTGGAAAGTTTTCTATATTCTTATGTACGTACATTAAATTAGCGAATATAAATTGTGATGCTACTGTCATTATATTTGTTTCTTTGAATTTTTCTCTTAGAGAACATCTAGAGCTTAGGGAGTAGATAGATCTTATAGCTCGTTTTTGAAGAACAAATATAGTATTAATGTCAGCAGCACCACCCCACAGCAAAATTCCATAACTCATCAAACTATGAAAGTAAGCAAAATAGACCAATTTTGCTGTTTCAATGTCAGTTAATTGGCGTATCCTGCTCACTGCAAAAACTGCGGCGCTCAGCTTTTTGGCTAGTACAGATATATGAGGACCCCACTGAAGTTTAGAGTCCAATGTGATACCCAAGAATTTGGTTGTATCCACAAGGCTCAACTCGTCACTATTTATGAAAATGTTAGCGTTAACTTTTTTGACATTAGGTGTGACGAATTTTATACATTTAGTTTTTTCACTATTTAATAATAAATTGTTAACGCTGAACCAATGCACTATTTTTGAGAGTAGTTGCACTTATGATTAGCCAAGATACATTAAATTGTTTATAATAATTATTATTAATAAAAAAGCTAAGGTCACTTATATAACTACTGACATTTTAACTAGGAGTAAAATCAATGATGAAAAAGAAAATAAAACGCCAGCTCGGGCTGGCAGGAAAGAGAAGATAAAAATAAAATAAAAAAAAACCGAATCATTTTTATAATAATAAAATAATGGAAGGAACGCGTCGCGATCCTCACCGGTGAGGACACTACAGGCCCTAGCCTAGCTAACCTACCAGCCTTTCACTAGCTACCCAAGCGATGACGATCCGAAGAAGAAAGGCAGAAAGAAACTTCGGGCTTACTTTTTTGTCATCAATTGGTCATTGTTTCTAATACCTTGCACCAGACTATGTGACATTTACCTAAGTATAAAAAATGACATAACACAGTGACGTCATAACGCTCGAATCTGCCCACGTACACTAAAAACGTCAAATAAACAAAAGTTATACGTACGAAAAAACACAATTCCGGTACAAGGCAATACTGAGAAAACCACGGCCCGCCGTATCTGATGCTAGATTATGTAGAGCCGGACATCGAACCCGCATCTTCATCGAGATAACAATTGATTCGAACGGGTCCGGTGTGATTTTATGGCGGATTTAGATTGCTGGATACGGCTAGATAAGTATTCTGCAGACACTCAACAAATAAAAGAAAATATAGACGCTCTTAAGCAATGACATAAAAAAAGAACACAGAGAAGCAAAATCGTTTTCGGCTCGTGACTGTCGTGGCAACAACGGCTTGGAATGGACTGTGCTTCTCGGGTTCCGTTCCCAGGTTAGAAAACAAAATATTAGATTTTGAAATTTATAATTAATATAATTTTGAAAACTATACGCTTTGGGTTATGTTCTTAATATGGCGAAGGACCTTATCGCCGTAATGGGATGGAAATAAGGTAGGCCAAATTTGGATACCAATAGTTACGGCTTTACCTAAAACATTCTAAGTACTCTAAATACATTGTTGACTAAAAAGAAATATTGCACCACTCTGCGGTCGATGACAGCTAGTGTCTCAGAACGGTATTATTAAATCAATCTCAAGTTTGAGTTACATCTCAAGTGTTGATAGTTCAATACATTATATTTAATTTGAGATGTTACTCAAACTTGAGATTGATTTATTTATACCGCCCTCAGGGTGTTGAGCGGAATTCTCGAAATGCAGCGATTTGTAATCGGAAGCTGTCTTCCGTAGCTGATATTATAATTGGGTAGAATATCTTGTAACCCGGATAGCTACCACCACACATAAGGTGTTAATCCGCCACAGTGGCCCACGTGAATGTCGCGTTCCGGGATCCGGTATATATCCGGTTAGAACAGATCGGCATAGTTGTCCAAAGGCGAGAGATAATCATCTATTGTCAGTCGACACTATCTAGACCCCACTCCGCGTACCACCAGGCGCAGTGGTCACATTAAGGTATAAAAAAAATCCACAGTTTCTCGAAATGCATCTAATCCATTAATCCGTAGCCTACCCAACAAGGCTATTAAAGGGGGGGGGGGGGGAAGGGGTCTTCTCGGTAGGTAACACCGCAGTGTCTATTTCTACCGCCGAACAGCAGTGTGCAATTATTGGCCATTATAAGATTTAACATCTAGGGATCACGAACCCGAGGTCGTATAAAAAAAAAAACAATCTGAATTGTATCGGGTATATATATTATTTATTTTTATAAAGGTGAATACAATACATGTCGGGAACTAATAGTAACGAAAGAACATACAAGAATCGCTATTCGTACTACATCGACAGTATCGCGGCGACCCCACGGATCACGCCGCGCGCACGTCCACCTCTAAATACAGCCGGCTCGGCACTGGGGAAGCGTAGGGCGCCGCCGCGGACGCAGTCCGTAAGCTCGGTACGGTGCAGGAGCTAGCGGAGCAGGCGAGTATGGTGCGGGAGCAACTCGCTCTGAAATATCACGCGCTATATCCTCCCCCTCCAGGTCACAATTCCGACCCGGATGTGACCTGGCTGGTCTTCCTCTACGTGCCTTTTGTACAACATCTTTTGTACCTTGGTACGGAATAAGAGCGCTGGCATGGTACTTGCCGATTACTTGTCCGCGACTATCTTTGATCACGAAAGACGTAGGACTCGCCACCTCTGATACGACATACGGACCATTACGCCGAGGTGCGAATTTCGCGGTAAAGCCCTTACTAGCGTTACTGAGGACATGGGAATCCACCAGAACTAAGTCTCCCACGTTAATAATTGGAGCAGGACGTCGATGCCTGTCTGCCACTTCCTTGCGAATATCCTGCTGCTCCTCCACTCGATACTTAACGCGTTGAAGTGTGTGACCGAAACTACGTAAGTAGGGCGTTATTTGCGGTACATAATTTTCTTGGGACACAATGGCCCTCATATCATGGTCCACATCGATAGGCGACCGTAGTTTCCGAGCGAACATCAAATAGGCTGCCGTCTCTCCTGTACCACAATTATAGGCAGTATTGAGAGCAAAGCGGGTTTGAGAGAGCATATCTAGCCATTTCCGATGCTCTGGTCCCAACAACATGGCCACCCTCTGCTTCAGGTCGCGGTTTTTCCTTTCGGCGGGGTTCGCCTCCGGATGATATGCTGGTACCAGACTCTGTCGGACGCCCATAGCGTACATGGCCTTTTGCATCACAGCGGATACAAATTGCGATCCGTTATCGGAAATAACTCGCCGTGCCACCCCATATCTCATAAAAACCTCTTCGATGAGAATTTTCGCGCAATTTTCTGCGGTAGCTTCTACTAATGCGAATAACTCCACCCATCTGGTGGCGGTGTCTTCGACAAGAAAAATCCACCTTTCTCCTTTATCACCCTCGGGAAGGGGTCCAAATAAATCCATCGCAAGTACCTCAAATCTTTGATGCGGTACGGGAGTTTGTAAAAGTCCTGCTGGCTTCAGATTAGACGGCTTAAATTTAGAGCAAGCTTCACACTTCTTTACGTAGTTGGTCACATATGAGCGCATACCACGGAAATAATATCGCTCCATCAACTTGCGTAAGGTACGCTCTACACCCAGGTGTCCAGCAGTCGGGGCATCATGCAGCTGCTTCAGCACATCTTCTCGCCAGGATTCAGGTAAGACTAATAAGGGTTCTTCGGTTTCACCCTCAGGATCACACCGGTACAGCACTCCTTGTGACATGTAATAGCCTCGATCGGTCCATCGCGACGCGCATCCGTCATCATCAGTTTCGAAGTCATCTATAATCTTCTTACATTCAGGATCAGCAAGTTGGGCTGTGCGGACCTCCTCAGGTCCTCTACGAGGTAAGTCTATCACTATAGGAAAAATAGCGCATTCCTGTTCATCTGTTGACGCGAGTCCAGCAGGTCTACTCAGCGTGTCAGCTACGACATTTGCTTTTCCAGGGCAATACTGAATATCGAGATTTTGACCTTGAATCTTCATGGCCCAACGAGCCAGTCGTCCGCTGGGATTCTTCAGTGACATTAACCACTTCAGTGGCTGATGATCCGTAGCGACGCGTACTTCTGCTCCTTCGATATAGCCTCGGAATTTGTCCAACGCCCACACTACAGCTAGAGCTTCACGCTCGGTGGTGTTGTAATTGCGCTCAGCTGACGTCAGCAGCCTACTCGCGTACTCAATGGGTCTCTCTTCTTTTGCCTCTGATCCTTGCATCAAAACAGCTCCCAAAGCGTATGCGCTTGCGTCTGTACGCAGCACAAACGGCTCTTCAAAATTAGGTTGTCTAAGAATAGGAGCAGAAGAAAGCTTTTCTTTAAGTAGTTCGAAGGACTGGGCTTGATCCGTCTCCCAGATCCACATACGGTTCTTCTTTGTGAGTTCCGTTAAGGGGCGGGCTACGCCCGAGAAGTCAGGAATAAATTTCCTAAACCAGGAACACGTCTGGAGAAAGGTCCGGAGTTCCTTCAGTGATGACGGCGTTTTCATATCTAACACCGCTCGGACTTTCTCAGGATCTGGTTCAATTCCTGATGGTGAAATGACATGACCTAAGTAAGTTAGGCGATTTCTTCCGAAGACGCATTTTTCACGATTGGCCCTAAGGCCGAATAACTTCAGGCGGTCAAATACCTGTTGTAAATGCTTCACATGGGTCTCAAAATTTTCGGATATAATTAAAATATCATCAAGGTAGCATATCACCGTGATATCTCTGAGGCCAGAGCGAAAGCGATCTATCAGTCTTTGAAACGTCGACGGGGAGTTCCGAAGCCCGAATGGCATGCGTCGAAACCGAAACGTCCCGAATGGGGACACGAACGCTGTCTTGTCGCGGTCCTCAGGCGCTACCTCTATTTGCCAATATCCAGATCTCAAGTCAATACTTGACATTACACTGTCCCTCTTTGTTGACAGCAACAGTTCGTCAATGCGAGGCAACGGGTATTTGTCGGCACGTGTGATTCGATTAAGACTCCTATAGTCCACACAGAACCGTACAGTACCGTTTTTCTTAGGCACTAACACAACTGGTGAGGTCCACTCAGAGTCTGCTTCTTCTATTACTCCTTCTTCTAACATTCTATCTATTTCTTTCCTCATAATTTCCTTTTTTGCAGGTGTTACTCTGTATGGCGGGACGGATATCGGAAGGTGATCGCCAGTATCAATCCTGTGGATTGCAAATGTGGTAGCGGCTCCCCCTAGCTCAAAGATATCCTTATTATCTTCCAGAAGTGTCGAGAGCTCTATACGCTCATGAGGTTCCAATAGCGTTCCTTCATCCTCACGCAACAAGTCCACAGCGGAACAGACGAGGCGGGTCGCTTGATCCTCATACTCCAGTACGTACGTACCAGACCTATCACGTATTGACCAACGATCTCTAGCAAAGTCAAATACCATGCCAGCGTCCCTTATGAAATTAATGCCTAACAGCGATTCGGTTGCACCAGGCAACACCACGAACAACGTCGGCACCACTACCCCCTGTACCGTTACATTAACTAAAGCAGTTTCAACTATATCACTGCTCGTAACACCGTTTGCAAATTTAAAGTCATAATGCACTTTATTGAATTTATGATTACAATTTACTAAAAACGATCTTAAACTCGCACTCGCAATACATTGTTTAGCACCAGTGTCTAATAATAATTTTCCCGTTTCTCCGTAAATGTCAACACACATGACGGGTCTACTGCGCGGTGGATACGCCGATGATATCGCGGCCACGGATTGAAAAGCTGGAGAATCCGACGAGCTTCTTCCTCTGCAAGTCGCGCAGTTAGCGCGGATCACACCCGGGGCACCACACCCAAAGCACACGATCGGCGTCGACGTCGACGGCGGCGCTGTACTCTCGCCTGCCGACAGCTTCTTGGTCTGGTCACGTAGTCGGGAACAATCAGCCTTGACATGGCCAAACTTTTTGCAATAATTGCAAAGTGGTCGTGACTTTGTAGCCTTAGTATGCATATTAGGTGCAGAACTGTGAGTGGCGGTTGGCGATAATTCGCCAACGTGCGTCGTGTCAGACTTGCGTTGCTTAGGGCGGCTTTCATCGAATAAGTCTTCCAAGCGTCGCGCTTGCGTTAATAAATCGGCAAAAGAACCGAAAGCGCTTCGTGCAATCTTCTCTCTAATTCTGTGGTGCAGAAGTCCGTACACCATGTCAAGTTGAATTTCTTCCGTCAGGTTATAAGGTAATTGAGCAATCAGAGCCCTTGCTCTGCACACGAAGATATCTGTCGATTCTTCACTTTGTTCCTTAGAGAACAACTCCTTATAGATTTTATGCGGCGGGAGACGCGGCCCATATGTCTGTTTTAATAAGTGGATAGCCTCAGACCAACTCTTCACGGAAGCCTTTACACCCTGCCACCATGTTGCTGCTAACCCGGTGAGAAGCATCGGCAAACCTCGTAAGGCGATACCATCATCAATACTGACACACTCCTTGTAGATTTCCAAAGCATCAATGAATGCTAGTACATCGCTTTCTTTGGCGCCGTCAAACCGTGAAGTACATTTGGCAAAATTGCCTTGCCAAGACGGAGGCGAAGGTGATGCACATGAAGTTGTGGGCGACTGTGCTCGAAGTAACTGCGCAAGCTGCAGCAGCTGTTGGTCAGTGATGACTACTGGAGTCGGCGCGGTCGGCGCCGGTTGAGGCGGCGTCGCTTCACACGTAGTCGACGCGGCCGGCGTGGCCGTGTCACTATCCAAACCAGAACTTGGTCGCGACTCATTCTCCCCCTTGTCCTTAACTCCATGACGTGTAGTGGGAGCCATAATAATATGTTCACAACAACTTTGTCACAACACTGTGTACCCGATTGTTTATAATAATAATATGTAATAACGGCAAGTTCGTAGGCCGAACGTTGGGCAGCCACTTATCGGGTATATATATTATTTATTTTTATAAAGGTGAATACAATACATGTCGGGAACTAATAGTAACGAAAGAACATACAAGAATCGCTATTCGTACTACATCGACAGTATCGCGGCGACCTCACGGATCACGCCGCGCGCGCGTCCACCTCTAAATACAGCCGGCTCGGCACTGGGGAAGCGTAGGGCGCCGCCGCGGACGCAGTCCGTAAGCTCGGTACGGTGCAGGAGCTAGCGGAGCAGGCGAGTATGGTGCGGGAGCAACTCGCTCTGAAATATCACGCGCTATAATTGTTGGTATATATCGTAGTTGTATTGCATGCGCAGTACTACTAGCACTTTCAGTCCTCGGATTCGAATCCGGAGTTGAATAATGATATTGGGTTCCTTCGTTCAGTAAGTATCAGTTCAGACTCTGCAATTTGTGCCCGATATGGCTAGGCTTTGATAAATTATAAACCTAGATAGAGTGACGCGCTGCAATGAAAGTAAAACAAATAAGGCCAACTTTTCTTAAGCTAGTATGCGTGACAGCTTTGTCATACGCTATCGCTGCATCATTCTGCGTATCCTTGTGTGCGCATAATGATACCAGTTATTACATGGTTTCTATTAAAATGGGAAGAAAATTATATCCATGAAAAACAACAAAAAATAATTCACTCGAACTCATTTAGTGGACAACTGTTGGCCTCTATTTTTTTCGACGCGTTTGAAACATTCAGTGTCTATCTAGGTATATAATTAATAAATGGCGATAGGCTCGCCTCTTATCATGGGACGGAATAGTGGGTAAACTAGTTGCTCTTCTGTCTATCCTTCGGAGATAAAAGGCGTATGTTACCACTTTTTATCCTATGAAAGGTACTCGGTCAGAACCGCGAGAAGAAGCAAGTTATAATAATATTCAGTAATATTACCTCATTCCGTGACTCTATATCTGGGTAATCCATTTGTTAAGCAAGCGCTGGGCAAGTATTATAGTTTGTTATTGTACACTGAACCATGTCTAGCATAGCTGTGTAACTGTTGATGATCAGCCCAATTATACCAGACCTGTCTTCACGTTACGATGCGTTTGGGCTGGAGGTCAGTCACATTGGTAGATGTTTTTTTTTATTGGATAGAGATTTTTGCGTGAATCTAAGTGTTTGAATGTTATCGAGGATTACTAAGATTAGGGGTAACAATAGTTATTTAATAGGTTTCGGATCCTGGGACGTTTTTTAAAACGTCACTAAAGGACATGTCCAAAAACTGGCTTTAAATTATAACCAAGATACTTTATGTACCTGTATTTGTATAGTACTCCCAATATCCATAAAGTGTGAGCCTGGTTACATAGGCCCAGCACCCATACAAAAAGCGGACATCTCCATTATTTACAATCAAACTATTTAAAAAAAAACCAACTGAAAAATAGAAAATAAATTTGAATTAAGAATAGTGTAAATAAGAAAAAAATGTATTTTATTGTAAAAAAAGCGTGGGGTGGTTTTAAGATATTATCTGCAATGAAATATTTATAACTATTGTCATCATGCACCCCACGCTTTTTTTACAATAAAATACATTTTTTCTTATTTAGACTATTCTTAATTCAAATTTATTTACTATTTTTTAGTTGGATTTTCTATAAAGCGTGTTTTTTAGTTTTTTTAAACTATTATTAATTTAAATTTTTTTAGTTCTGTTCTACTATTGTCCAACAAATGTCACTAAAAAATATATAAATTGACAAAAATCTCATTTTGCAAATTGAATAATGGCATAATCTTATCAAATTAGTGTATTGGTATCGGTCCTCGACAAACCTACAAAGTTTGAATAAAATCTGACCGTTTACAGTGAGTGAAAATCGCGCCCAAAGGAGTCGGAGTCGGAGAGTTACAAACATACAAACAAACATACAAACAAACATACAAGTGAAGCTAATATAAAGCGTGTAAAAATAACATACTATGTACCGAGTACATATTTATTTATACTTTTCCGAGTTACCAGGTTACCAGAGTTCAAAGAACTGAACAAAAGTATCAGGCTCACATAAAACGAAGGAGCATTCAAACGTTATCGGCACGCCTGTGTTATTTGACAAAGGGATCTAATAAAAGCATCTTACTTAATATCATGTTCCCTTTCATTGTATGTCGGGGCATGCATAGTAGTAAGTAATTTAGATAGAAACTTAGCCTAGGTTTACATAATAAGGCAGTACACGGTAGTTATGGCTATTAGTAATTTAGGACACCTCTGCCTTTTAAACTAGGAAATATGTTTGTTTCATTAAGGGCAATGTTCTTGATGGTTAAATAATTTACATTCTGGAATTATTAAATTGATTAAGGGCCTGTTTCACAAGTTTCGAGTAAATTTTATTTGTTAGTTATCGTATTAAACAGCTAATATAGATAATTGATATATATTTTTTTATTGCATTGAATGACGAGACGAGCGTGCCGTTCGCCTGATGGTAAGCGATACGACCACCCATAAACAGTAGCAACACCATCCAGCACCTTGAGTTACAAAGTACTGTGTGGCATTCCACTGCGCTCGTCATCCTGAGACATAAGATGTTAAGTCTCATTATATCCAGTAGTTACACTGGCTACAATGCCCTTCAAACCGAAACACAACAGTGCATGCACACTGCTGCTTGGCGGTAGAAATAGACATTGCGGTGGTACCCACCCAGACGGACTCTTACATATGAGAGACGTACCACTAGTAAAATTTATTTGGGAGCATAGATTAGAGTGTCACTTTTGTATTGGGTCGGCTTATACATTAACTAGCGGCCCGTCCTGGCTTCGCACTGGTAGTAAAGCATAATATTATATGCCGACATTTATTTTTCTGTCGTACAAAATATTTATGAACTATACACATAAACCTACCTCTTGAATCACTCCGTCCATTGGTAAAAGACGTATGAAAATTCGTTCGGTAGTTTTTGAGTTTATCGTGTTTAGACAACCAGATGCGATAGGGGGGACTTTGTTTTTAACCGACTTCCAAAAGGAGGAGGTTATCAATTCGTGTGTTTATATTTTTTTTTTATGTATGTACACTGATTTCTCTGAATATTGGGAGCGTATTTCCTTGATTCCTTCTTTATTTAGTAAATAAGGGTCGCGAAGTGGTCCCATTTCAATATATCTTGGTATAGGGTTCATCATTTTATGGAACAGACTTCACATAAATATAATCACACGAATGGCAGTGTATATAATATTGGTAGTATTTAAATTTCCTTATAACCCATGAGCAAAGTATAAGTTATTTTTTACATTAGAGTGGTTTTTGAAGTCGGTGCTATTTTTTTTTAAAAAGTTTTTATAATATGTTTTTTTTTTTTTTTTTTTTTTTTTTTTTTATTGCATTGAACGACGAGACGAGCATGCCGTTCGCCTGATGGTAAGCGATACGACCACCCATAAACAGTAGCAACACCATCCAGCACCTTGACTTACAAAGTACTGGATGGCATTCCACTGCGCTCGTCATCCTGAGACATAAGATGTTAAGTCCCATTATGTCCAGTAGTTATACTGGCTACAATGTCCTTCAAACCGAAACACAACAGTGCATGCACACTGTTGCTTGGCGGTAGAAATAGACATTGCGGTGGTACCCACCCAGACGGCCTCTTACATAATGAGACCTAGAATTACCTCTTATGTAATGATGTAAGGACATATCATTAAAAATAAAAAGATAAAAAATAGCCTGTGCTTCCCTGGATCTCGAACTATCTCCATACTTATTCTCTCGCAGTTCCACCCGCAATAAAACGATTTACCGGGATAAAAGTTCCGGTTTATATTTTCCCGGGATAAGAAGTAGGTCGTTCCCAGGGTATTAAACTATCTCCCTACCAAATTTCATCAAAATCTAATGGTTAAAAAATTTTTGGAATCGGTCCAGTTGTTTCGGAGCCTATTCAATGCAATCAAACAAACAACGACGATAAGCATTTACTTATAAATCAGTGAAATAAGCCCTAAGGGTGTCTTTCCGTTTTTCATATGGATGGATGCATACTATGATTGGTCTCGAGTGGTGTTACTGTTACTGTTGTGGGGTCTTTTTCCGCACTCAGCCTGTAGAAAGTCGGGCCGTTGTGCGTGATGTGCCAGCTAGAATTCTAGCCAGCCCAACTCCTTCCAGAAGCGCAGGATCTTCATGGTTCCTTCTCACGAGTGGTATATGCACAGCTATATACCTCGCGGCGGCGCATCTTCATAGCACATCTTACTCGCTCCGCTACGTAGCTTAGCATCAATAGAAACGGTCACATGGTTTCATAGCATAGTTTTCACGTCCTCGCATCATAGCTGCAAGCAAATTTCTGGTGGAAAGGCACTTATTCATTTAAGCGTATTTTTGAAGTAAAGGAGGGTTGTCTGATCAGAGAAAATCGAATTGTAGTAGGTAGAGTAGGTAATTATTTCGTGGGTAATATCAGTAGACCTCTAGTCCCCAAGCACTGAGATAGAAGAAACAAATTACATGAGGAACAAGTGTACCAGGATGCCATAGAAATCATTTAGTAGGTTGTAAAAGTACCAGGCTGGCATAAACACAAACGAATAGATAAACGCTATCGGCACATCCGGGTGTTTTCACCGCTCTGCAACAATTAGCTATCTACGTGTGAATAGTGAACGTCCCACAACGCTATGATTTCCTGGTACGCGACTACGCCACGCACTTTCCATGACTTTCCATGTCAGGATGAGTTAACCTTTCGTTAATGAGCTACGTAATAAATATAATATTTATTAATATTATAATTAATGCTATTAATATTGTTTTATCAAAAAGTACCACCAAGCGCATGACTGAGGATAAAAAAGTCCTAACCGAAATCAGTACTTAACCTGTACACACCTGCTGCTTGGTGGCCAAAGAAGGTAATGCGGGTCCACTTATCCTTGCATATAATACTTTTGTAAGGGTGTAGGGACATCCCGTGTACCTTAGTTACCTACTACTATTATGCAATGTCAGCGTATTATTATGGATTTGAACTTCCCAAGAAAACCTGCATGTACCGAAGAAGAAAGAACGTGTAAAAGAGAGAACATTTGTTGGGTCTCAGAGAATTTTGCTGAAAGTACCAATCACAATAGGAAAATTACGGATTTTTCATAGGGATTTTTTGTAAAGTTATTAATTCAGTTGAGGCTGTCTGTTCATGGCAGACAACTGTTTACATGGTGAATATCACATAAGACATAAACGGACCCTAAACCACCAGGATCCTACGCGTCTCTTTGACCAAACATTTGAAGCTTATACTATCTTTACAAATCCGGTCTTGAACAATAAAAAAGACCGTAAAAGTGAAATTACGAAAGCATTATCTAGAACAAATTTGACTTACAAGTAAAGGAAATCCATATGTGTTTGCCATCTGTAGGCTTTTATAAGCCGCTTTGACATCTCAGATAAGAAGGAAATGATTTTGTTTGGCACAATAAGAGCAACAGTAAGTCGTTTATTTTTATTGTTGCTGAACGGCGAGACGAGCATGCCGTTCGCTTAATGGTAAACGATACGACTGCCCACAAACAGTATCAATACCAAACAGATTTTTTTATTACAGAGTATTGTGGCGCTTCACTGCGCTCGTCATCCTGAAAAAGAGATATTTTTATATTCGTAACATGAACTATAAATACTATAATCACTTTCTTTGCTATCTGAATACAAATAAACAATTTAAACTTAAATGTATTCGTAAAAAAAAGCCAACACAATATGTGCTCGAAGACCAGCCCTGGCTGGTGATCATTGAAGATCAGTAATAAGAAACGACTGTGGCCTGAGTCGCCCTTCGACCTAAGCTGACGCACACACACACACACGCACTCACGCCCTTTATTCCCGAAGAGGTAGGCAGAGGCGCAACTAGTGCACACACTTTTCGCCGTGCGTATTCCGTCCCATAATGTGATAGGGGGCGAGCCTATCGCCATATCGGGCACAAATTCCTGACTCTGATACTGAATAGGAAAATCCGATGGTCCGATGGTCCGATGGTCATCCGATCCGGGGATCGAATCCGAAACCTCAGTATTGCAGTCGTACCTTAATATAACTACGCCACCGAGGCAGTAAGTTGAGATCCTCATATAATAACTAAAGGTCGAAGCCAAGATACCTGTCTACAATGGTTATTGCTTAAAAAACGAAAAAAAAATTGGGAATGACATATTTTAATGATAAGTTTATCGCTAAGATATATCATTCCCATATGGCGTTTGCGTTAACGATTGTACTTTGCTACTTTGCTACTGGCTCGGATATACCTTCTTAAACACTGGCAATAGAAGCATTTTTCTTCTTCTTGCGTCGTATTCCTCAATATTGAGGGTAGTGACCTTCCTTCTGCATCAATTTCTGTTGAACGAGGTTTCTCTATCTGTTACTAGAATCATAGAATAATAAAAAATCATTCCAGGAGACTGAAGTATTTTTAAATCAAAAATCATTAAATTTGAAGTACATAAATCTGGCAATTGTTTGTGCCACGCAACTACGCTGCCATTAAAGCAATTTCCTAATGTCCAATATGAGTTTTAAGCCTCAATAGGGTCATAGTCCCACGCTGGTATTACCAAAAGAGTACATTTTCACCATGCATCCGCGTTGCGTAAAGACATTTAATTTGGCCGCGTAATAATGTAAACCGCCCACGGAACATTGTTGCTGTAAGTTGAAGGAATGGATAATTCTGTAGGTGATGTTAGGAAGTGGCCATGAGTGACTGCTTTAGTGATGTAGTTATACCGTGCCGTGTCGAGGTCTCGGATTCGATACCGGGTCGGGCAAAGCGATATTGTATTTTTGTTATTTATTTATTTATTTATTTATTTATTTACAATAAAGCTCTAAATACCCTGTCAGGGTGTCGGCTATTCTAATAACTAAGTATAAAAAATATATAAATCTATTGCTATTAATAAGATAATTTAAAATTAAATATACTTGTATAAAACTATAAATTCATTATTGTTAATAGAATTAATTGAAAATAACTAAAAATTGTATCATAACCTAACTTTATCCGTTTATATATTCATATAAGCTGTAGTAAGTTTGTTGAAGTAAATATTTTTTTAATTTGTTTTTAAATACATTAAATTTATTTTCTGTTCTAATTATCTCTGGAACATTATTATAAATGTGTGCCGCTCTGTAATATGGGCTATTTTTGAACATGGTAATTTTTGGCTCAGGTAAAATTAAGTTATGTTTTCGCCTTTCATTTTTATTAAATTCAATTTTTTGCTCAACATCAGGCCGGAGTCTGAAATTTGTGACTGTTAAGGTAATATTGCCTATGTCACATTACATGGCGAATAGTAGGTGAACTAGTATCACCTCAGTCTCTCCCTTTGGGTATAAAAGGGTTAGTGTGTGTATATGTCAATCCAGGACATAGTCTATTAGTATGTCTATTTTTACCTAAATCAGTTCAGTGGCGTCTGCGTTTACTTCTAACATGCATTCAAACGTCTAAACAAAACAAACTTCCGCTCTTATAATATAAGTCAGAAGATTAAATAAAATAGCAAGTTATGCAATAAGAAAAATACTATATGTAAAGAAAAAGTTTTCATTACTACGCAATTTCACGGCTCCATAACAAATGTTTGCTCAAACGCATCAACGCCAATATTTGTTTAGGAGTGTTGGCACAAAATATAAACGTTATAGACTCATTGATAAATACAACAAACATTCTCTCTTGCTTGCACAGTGCAAATACAGGCCTGTGTTGGCTGAATGGTTTTTTTCCTTTGCCTTTTATAATAGAAATGATGGATAGCTGATACTAGGTAGGTCTCTTACATAAGTTTTATTTTCTCTTATGTGGTGGTAGTAGATAGGTGGTAGATATCGTATAGATGACACTTCGTCTATAATAGGTATAAAGTCTTTTTGCCGTGTGGCCTCAATGATTTTTAAATAGCATAGATACGCCATACCCTATAAACGAAAAAAGTGTTCCGCACGCACATTCTTGACATTAAGTTTCAAGTATGAACAATAACGACAGCTAGTATTTGTCATGTATATTTATACTAGCTTTTGCCGGCGGCTCCGCCCGCGTGAATGAGTTTTTCCGGGATAAAAGTCCCTCTTTATATTCTCCCGGGATAAAAAGCAGCCTATGTGTTAATCCAGGACATAATCTACCTGTGTGTCAAATTTCATCGAAATCCGTTCAGCAGTTTTTGCGTGAAAGAGTAACAAACATCCATACTTACAAACTTTCGCGTGTATAATATTAGTAGGATACCAATTCTGTTTTTTTTTTTTTTTTATTATTGCATAGTATGACGAGACGAGCATAACGTTCGCGTGATAGTAAGCGAAACGACCACCCATTAACAGTAGCAACACCACCTTGAGTTACAAAGTACTGTGTGGCATCCCACTGCGCTCGTCATCCTGAGACATAAGATGTTAAGTCTCATTATGTCCAGTAGTTATACTGGCTAAAATGTCCTTCAAACCGAAACACAACAGTGCATGCACACTGTTGCTTGGCAGTAGAAATAGACATTGCGGTGGTACCCACCCAGACGGCCTATTACATAATGAGAGACCTACCACCAGTAAAATTAGGTTACTTTCGAGTTTTCATGTTGCGATTGCTAATATCATATCCATGGTTTTGGAATATCATATATCATTGTGTGGTTCATACAATCGACCAACTCATATTGTTGGACAATTGTTTAGCGTGTGTTGGGGTAGGGTCATGGGATAATCCCGTTAATTCTAGATGATTGCTAAACTATAGCTAAAACTGACACAGTGACAACTGGTGGTAGGTCTCTCATTATGTAAGAGGCCGTCTGGGTGGGTACCACCGCAATGTCTATTTCTACCGCCAAGCAACAGTGTGCATGCACTGTTGTGTTTCGGTTTGAAGGACATTGTAGCCAGTATAACTACTGGACATAATGAGACTTAACATCTTATGTCTCAGGGTGACGAGCGCAGTGGAATGCCACACAGTACTTTGTTAGTCAAGGTGCTGGATGGTGTTGCTACTGTTTATGGGTGGTCGTATCGCTTACCATCAGGCGAACGGCATGCTCGTCTCGTCATTAAATGCAATAAAAAAAAAAAAAAAAAAAAAAAAAAAAAAAAAAAAAAAAAAAACGTGATACATAAAAATATTACTTCACGCTCTGTTAGTATTGGAAACTGTCGAATTTTGAAAATCTTGAAACACCGGGATTACCCTGTGATCCGATACTACCCCAAAGCTCGTATACTATTTTAATACGTTACGTTTGACATTTATGTTGACGTGACACGTAAGGGGACGGGCGCTATAAAACATCATGTTATGCATCATTAATCAGAAGCTATTGAGCCATAGGGAGTACTGACATAGAGTAATTACTTGCAGATAGGATGAAGCATATATTTTTCTTCCTGAAGAGCATAGCTTGTTACATAATTTCATCTAGAAAAACTTAAATGTGAGTGGAAGTGGGTGAGAGTGTGCAGGTCAAAAAGTGCTTGTCTTTAAATTTAAATTTTTTGAAATTTCAGCCCTCCATCTATTATGTTTCAAAAGATAGCGTCTTTGAAACGTCGGATAGTCAGACGTAGAGACCAAAATTATGTCGATCTATCTTACTGTAATAATCGGCTGAATCAAGTACGCGACTTGTAGGCTAGTTACTATGGCAGGTATTATTGCCAAATATTACAAGTAAGTCGTACTCCATGGCTACGCCACGCTATCCACCATCTAGTCAATATAATGATTCCTTATGTTTACGCGATAAAATCCGTTATAATAGTTTAATTTCAACATTTAGTCAATTACAAAATATTTATTTCGTATCCACCCATTTACCAGAGAATTTACCTATCTCATATTATATTCTATGCCAACTAATCGCAAGTCGCGACCAATCGTGCGTGCATAAATATATGTACGAAATTGTTATTGGGTAACAAAAACATCTCATTACTGTGGTTGATGAAATGATTATTTTGCAGCAGAGGAGCAGGTCAATGGCCTGATAAGTGATAATCCATAAATACTATTCCAAAAGAATTATACGCTGCCAGTCAAGAAGTCTTACGGTCTTATTCATAATGACTCTTCGGAACTTTATAGGGCCGTTAGTAGAGGCTTGTAAAAAATTGTTATTCATAATGGTTCAAAAGCGCTAAAACGGCCTATAAGCCTACGGTGAAGTTGCTTTGATTTATAGGAGCTAGACCCCTTCTTTAAGCGTTCCGTAACAAAAAAATGGCCGCCGTCGGTCAGCTGTTTCGTGTTTGGCGCCGATTTCCGATGTCAATTGTCAGTCGATTTAAAGTAAACAACACATCGATCTCGTAGCGCATAATTTTCGTTTCAAGAAGTATTTTTATTTACTTGTGTATAAACAATGGAAGCCTTACAAACCCTGCATAGCATTGCAGTAGTTGAAAATATTTCACGTAGAAAAGTTTATCGTCAGAGTTTGATCCGTTTTCTCTGGATGACGAGGAATTCCGTAAACTGTATCGTTTTTCCAAACGAACGGCTGCTTTTATAATTTAATTAGTCTGCGAAGAGTTACAGCTGCACCGTAAAGGTAAGAGGTAAGTTAATCCTTTTCGATATTTATACAAACTTGGGTATACCTAATGATGCGTTACTTTTAAGACTCGTTTTCTTTACAGATTCAAGAAGATGCTGGAGACCTCTATGGATTATCTCAAGCCACTATCAGCCGCATATTTAGCAGAGTAGCGCGTGCGCTCGCACGACGTGCTGCAGATTATATAATGATGCCCACTTCTGTTGCAGAGGAACAACAGCTAATGACAGAATTCCACCATGTAAGAGGCTTCCCATCTGTAATTGGTTGTATTAATTGCATGCATATATAAATAAAAAAACATGGTGGTGATGCAGCCTAATATTACATAAATAGAAAAGGATATTCCCTCAATGTTCAGGTAAGATTTTCAGGAATATATAAAGTAAACTACGATAGGCTTTACTTTATTGCATAAAAAAGATAATAATTGTTGTAGGTTACCTGTGATGCTAGTCTTCGGATCAGGGATATTGTTTTTAGGTGGCGAGGCAGCACTCATGACTTAATATTAATATTTAATGAATCGACCCTCAAAGAATGTTTTGAAGCAGGTGAGTTAAGGGGTATACTTCTAGGAGATTCAGGGAGAGACCACTTAGTCATGCTGAAGAGAAATATAATGAGGCACATATTTCAACAAGAAATGTTGTGGAGGGTTGCTTTGGTGTGTGGAAACAGCGCTTCCAATGCTTGCTCCATGGCATGTCTGTAAATTAGGCAATGTGAAGAATACTATTGTGGCTCTTGCAGTGTTGCACAACATTGTAATTGCACAAAGAGAGACATATGCCACAGAAGAAAGTGTGTCTGATATTGAATAGGTGTCTGAATCAATTAATATTGAACCACACCCTAGACAGGGTAGAAATTCTGCCATTTTGCAGGCTTTTATAGCTAGGCACTTCAATGAATGAAGTTTTTTACACTCAAATAATTAAATTATAATTAAACATCCTAATTGTAGTTAGTCATTGTCATCATTTTATAAAATTTATATATTTCTTTTATTATTACATCATTAAGATTAAAAAAAAATTTCACTGGAGGTTATTGTCCATTTGAATAGCATGCTACTTTTTCCTGCAATGCATAAACATTATTTTGAATGTAATACTGAAAATAAGCTTTATTTATTTAAATATACATCAGTACCCTACAGGATTATAGCACAAGATTGGAAATACTTAATGATGATTTGTTAATACCTCCTTTATATTTCCAGGTGCACCATGCAGGTGGATTTTAGTATCCTACAGGATTATAGCATCAAACTAGAATGATTTAATAATGATTTGTAAAATACTTTTTGTTTTCAGGTGGCGGATTTGGAGGAGACACACTTTTTTTATTTCTTATACATATATGCATGCATTATTCTGTGTATTGAACAAATTGTTAATAGTATTGAAGGGAGGGAAGGAAGGAAAGTGGAACTAATCCTTTCCACCCTGCCCATGTCTTCTGTACCTGCTAGCCCGTGTTGGTTCCCTAAATAATTTAAGTAATTGAAAAATGAATATTATGTATTGAATTATCATAAGAGCCTCTTATATGCCTACATAATGAATAAAGTTTTTATTTTATTAAGTATTGTATTTTTTAACTAATACCTGAAAAATATGTTTTACATCTCCACATGAAACAATAGTATCTTACATGAATATAGCATAATACTGATACATAAATATCTCATTTATATTTCCTGCTGGAAGTGGAGTCTGATGAGGTACAACTATTATATTCTGAAAAATAAAATTATGATTTACTAGGTGTTGCTCGCGGCTTCCCACTACAAGTCCCGAAACACTGTAGCGATTTATAGCGAAACCAGTAAGACGCCAGCGCCTTTTATTTATAAAAACCTCATTATTTTCCATGAGAGCAAGTTATCAGGATAAAAAGAAGCCTATGTGTTAATCCAGGATATGGTTTACCTGTATGCCAAATCCATTTAGCTTTTTCTGAGTTTACTTAACAAATATTCAAACATTTTCACAAACTTTCGTATTTCTAATATTAGTAATATAAGATTATCCTAATATTCTATTTATATGAATATATAAAAAAGTGGCTATAGCAGTAAGGTATACATGTGGAGCCATATTTATATACACCTGTAATGAGGCTATGTGGTACAGAGAAATACAATGAGGCAAGTATTGTTGCTTTGATGTATGGAAACAGTGCTTCCAATGCCTGCTCTATGCCATGTCTGTAAAATTTGACCTTGTAAATATGACTAGGTATTGTGGCCATTGCAATTTTGCACAACATTACAATCGCTCAAAGAGACTTAAGTATCAGGGGATAGTGTGTCCAATATTGAATGAAGTGCACACCCAAAGGTAATAATTAAACATCATATAGTTTAGATACTTTTTGGTTTATAATTATTAAGTTTTTTTTTACTAGTTTCTTTTAATTTAAAAAATATATTTTTCTACTGCTCATTCTTCATCTGCATGGCATGCAGCACTTTTCGGCACTGGATTTCGAATTCAGCTATTTGTTCTGCAGGTGCGCGACAAACCTGAAATAATGCAATGTATAAACATTCATAGTTGACAATAGCCTAGTTAGGAATGCAACGGCCTGGTGAGACAGTTGTCTGCAGGTTCAAAAGTTATGTGTGTATTGTTTATCAATTATTGTTCACTTTAGCAGTGAAGGAAAACATTGTGAGAAAAGCTACATACCTGAGAATTCCCCAAAAATAATTTTGAAGGTATGTGAAGTCTACCAACCTACACTAGGCTAGCGTGGTGGACTAAACCCTCTCAGTAGTAATATAGGGCCCTTTCTCAGCAGTGGGCAGTATATAATACGGGGCTGGTATGGTATAAACAAAATAAAAGAATTACTTAAATATGGAAATTAATTTAAAGTTTACCTACTGCAAGAACCTTTTTTTATTTATTTTTTGGCCGTGGACCTGAAGCCTCTGGAGGATGTGGCTCCACAACTGGCATCTAATAAATATGTTGTATTTATTTAAATATATAACAGCATCATTCAGGTTTATAGCATGGAACTGGAATTACTTAATATTGATTTGTAAATACCTCCTTCATTATTTCACCGGAAGGTGAATTTGGAGGAGGCACAACTATCACCTGAAAAACATAAGTTTTATTTATATATGTACAATGGTGGGCAGTATTTAATACAGGGCTGTTATGGTATGGTATCCTACACAGGGCCACCAGGGCACACCATCATGTGTGTGTTGAACTATGATCTTTACATTGATTTTACAAAAGTCAACTTTTGGTATAACATACCTCTTCAATAATATTATTTACAGTAGTTGTAGTATGTGTGAAAGCAGAGGGTTTTGAATATTTGTCCTGTAAAGGTGAATCTTCAATATGCTATAATATTCTCATCTAAAATATACAAATAGTTACAAAATCTATGACTCAGTGGTTACAAAAAAAAAACATGCCATAAATGAATATTACCTGATTTATACTGTCAGAGTCAAATTCATTTGTGTCGGTAACAAATTCATTAGGCAGCCAGCTGCTAATGTCTTCACTACTGACTCCTTTTATTACTGGTGGTGGGCCACCACCAGTCTTCAGCAGCTCCTTCCTCTCTTCCGCCTTTGCTTTTTAGCCTTCATTTTTAAGAGGCCCCACTGTGATTTCAGGTGCACTACTAAGCGTGGATACCATTACACATACAGTTAAAACTGAAATGAAAAAATAAGTTTGTTTAAGGAATGTCTTAATTGTGTATATTTTTTTTATTTCTTTTTTATAGCATTCAATGTCGAGGCGAGCATGCCGTTCGCCTGATGGTAAGCGATACGACCACCCATAAACAGTAGCAACACCAACCAGCACCTTGAGTTACAAAGTACTGTGTGGCACCTCTTTCTCAAGTCATTCCACGCCGCCACCTTCATGGAATTGGAGTTCTTGTCCGTAGTTTTATTTTCGAGGACACTGACCCACTCCCTCACCAGTTCCTTTAATATAATCTTGAAGGCGAAAACAATACTGTTAATAATGCATGCATGAATCGCGCAAACTGGAACTTTCAAATATGTACGTAAAATAGCTGCACCAACCTTGTCTTCTTCCAGACAATTTTCACCCCTCTGCCGTTTTTCTTTTTTTAATTGCTGCATACTTCCAATTTATTATTTTTTTCTGTTTTTAATTACTTTCCAGAACAATCAACAAACTTAATGAGAAAATAAACACTATAATACATACATTGGTAGTTTCCCTCCAATTTATATTTTGACAACTGACATTGACAAGTTGTTTTTTTTATAGTTGTTTCCAGAGACAAAGCTTGGTATAAATTGGTAGAAATCAACTGAAATATTTTTTTTCTACGTATTGGCAACATCATGTACTATAACGGCAATTCACTTATAGTAGCTACAAAAAACCATTATGAATAAGAAATTTTATCGAACGCTCGATAGGCCAATAGGACGTTATATCTAATGGAGGTTTTTACCTTCGATTAGCGTTTTATTATGAATAAGACCGTTAGGATCAGGGAAGTTTGAATTATTTGGGAACCTGAATATTTCACTTTCGCTGCTGGTCGGAGTGTAATTGAAATATTATGTACTCCATTGGATAGCATTAAACATCTCATTTATTTGGACAATCACTATAACAAACAAAATAAAATGAAAGTAATAATAAAAGAAACATTCGTACATATTATTCGGACATAATGAGACTTAACATCTTATGTCTCAGGATGACGAGCGCAGTGTAATGCCACACAGTACTTTGTAACTCAAGGTGCTGAATGGTATTGCTACAGTTTATGGGTGGTCGTATCGCTGACCATCAGGCGAACGGGACGCTCGTCTCGTCATTCAATGCAATAAAAAAAATATGATTATGAAAAACTTCCAATAGTACTATGATCCCATATTAATGATTTTACAAAAGGGCAGTTGAATTTGAAAGACGGTTGATGTACACACATTTTTCATTATGTTTATGAAGAACACTGAACATCAACGACTCATTACCTCTAGGAACATAAAGCATCAATCTATCTTTTCACATACTTTCTTCTATAAAGGGGCATAGACCATAAAGATCTATATAAACTTCGAAATTTAAATAAGAAACTGCAGTGGTGTTTGTTTATAATACCAGGAGATCATAAAGTTCACTTTCTCGACGCATCCATTAGAATTCCCCTCACAAACGGGCGGACGGATTTAATGCATTTTATACACTTTCCAAGAAACGATATACTACTTTTACTTGGTTAGGAAACCTTTGTTCATTATTTTGATCCTTTTATTGAGGCAGATCCAGAGAAATGTTACGGGAACTTGTTAGTAGATTTCTCGTTTCGATTGATGTTCTGAGTGGGTACTGCTTCGTCTATTCCTAAACAAACTGCAGTTTCAAGAATTCTTTCTTGTAATATCGTTCAAACTAGAACACAACACAACCTCAAAAATATGCTATTATAAATTTGGTAATGAAAATAGCTGAAGACTGAATTCTCCATCACGGTTCTAGCAAACATCTCTTAATTCAACGATTCAGCGGCCAATCGTAGTCTTACACCCCATAATAAAGTCTAGTCACTATGCCACTGAATTGTCCATAAGAATTTCAAAGGTATGTGAAGTCTGCCAATCCACATTAGGCCAGCGTGGTGGACTAAGGCCTAACCCCTCTCAGTAGTAGAGGAGGCAGTGGGCAGTATATAATACAGGGCTGATTGCATTGCATTGCACTATGCCACTGTGGCTTAATGAATAAATTTAATTTAATTGAACAAATGACTGCCTCGGTAGCGTAGTTGTATTACGGTACGACTGCAATGCAGAGGTCTTGGGTTCGAGTCCCGGGTCCTAAAGGTTAAGTTCTAGCTAACTCAGCTGCCCTTTTGTTTTCTTGATATTACAATAAGCTTGTCTTATGTTACAAAAACCACATTACATTTACTACGTATCCATTTTAACGACAGGTCAGTGTCTACTTTTTGTACTGTGTTGTTCCGTGGTCACCTTGACCTCAAATACCGTCAAATTAATATCATCATTTTGTGGCGAATGTTAGCATTATGATTTTAGATACGTTTATTTTACAATTTACGTCCAATTTTAATAAACGATCCAAATCGTCGATCCTTAGAATACACTAAACAAAAAAAGTAACATGTCAAAAAAAAAGTGGTGGTTTTACTGGTGGTAGGTTTCTCGTAGCCGAGAGCAGCTGGGTGGGTACCACAGCAAAGTCTAATTCTACCGCCAAGCAGCAGTGTGCATGCACTGTTGTTCCGTTTGAAGGATTTTGTAGCCAGTGTAATTACCTGGCATTTGAGACTTCACATCTTATGTCTCAGGGTGACGAGCGTAGTGGAGACTAGACTGAATAATTCAAGTGTATAATTCAAAGTTCTTTATAGTGTTGCCACTGTTAATGAGCTGTCGTATCGCTTACCATCAGGGGAGCGGCATGCTCGTCTCGTCATTCCACTGCAAAAAAACTTTCTTCCGAATGGTCCATTTTGCGATCCTCATAAATGTACAAGATCTTATTTTAGATGTATGTATGTCCATAACCTTGTTGCTTTTTATAAAACTGAATATTGCTTTTGATGATTAGTAGACACTAGCTTCAATTCAGTTTGAAGTAAATTAATATTGCAAACTCAATGCTATTTTTTATACTATGTTCGTTGACGTCTGCGCGGTGCCTAACGGACTACAATTAAACGGTCATTGCGCCACGCGTCCTTTAATTATCTTCCAATCAGCAGACATAATAATCAGATGCTCGTAACTCTTCTAACCTTTGTGCAGATTACGAAAAAGGTAGTGGTGCATTTTACCGTCCTGAAGCACGGATGCTAAATGTCCAACCCAGTTGGGCGGACCGTCCAGTAATGGGAGGAAAATATGGCAAGCTATGTCGCTGGCATGTTTTAGTTCTACGATTTGAATTTGGAATAGCGAGTGTCAATTATGTGACCATATCGCTGGCTGGTTTGTTCTGCTTGAATTTGGAATTACGGATATTAACGGGCTTTGGAGTGGTGGGATATTTTATACAGGAAATTAAATATCTGATTGACACTGAATTTAAATAACCTGATATTGGCTAAATGCAACTGAAAACGAAGCCACAAATAAGAAAAAAAGACACTGTATTTTCTGAATTCCTTGTAGCCCGTAGTACTGATCACCTCAAAATTCTAAATAGTGTCTAGCACAGATTATTATGTGGGGCACTCGTAAACGTTACATGCATACTGATAATTCTCAAAGCTTTTTCATATATGTATATTGCTGTAAAAATTACAGCTACTACCGGAGATATAGCATCGCGTAGCATTTACATTCCATGGACGCACAACCCTACATCTTTCGTTATGTCTAAGCTGAATAATGCGCGCAAATATTTACACCAATCCACTCAATTGTCGCTCCTATTTACATACAGATAGGGTTGAAGGCGCGTTTTAAACCAGTTTCAGTAGAGAAAGCTCTGATGCACTGTTGTGAGGCATTGATAAGTGTGCTTCCCGGTTGCTAGGGTTGCCATTATTGAATTTGATCTGGGACGCGGATTCGGGATAGTAAATCTTTGGATTTATGTTTTGTGAGTTTGGATTTATTTCAGCCCTGACAGTCTCGTGGTTTTGCCACTTGGTAACAGGATAGGTGGTTATTCTTTATGATTGACTGTGTTCTTTTAAAGAGCTATTTATTTTCCCACATAGAAATTTAAATTCTAGTTTGAAGGCTAATTTGATTCAATCACGTATTTTTTCTAAAGCATCTTCATGGTTATAGAAGGATGTACCGTCTGTCATTAGTTGATATTATAATTAAGGACTTATATGCTTACCTCCATCATGATTTAAATATTGATGATTTGTCTTTGTATTTGACTGTTTTTACCCGACTACGGTGAAGCCAGGAAGGGTAATGATTTTAGCACCCTATGCATGTATGTATCCATTTTATGTTCCACTTTAGCGTCGCTCCTATTGAACCGATTTTGACAAACGAGGTGTCTTTCGATTCGTATTTATTATGCGATCTTTGTCACATTTAAATACAACTATTTTATCACGTCTTAATTTAACTTGTCTTTTAATTTCGAAGTGATTCTAAGGATTACGAAGTCCTCCCTATAATTTGCCATTTATTAAACCATTCCGTATCCAGTGGTATCTTTCCTACTGCGTGGAAAGAAGCCCAAATCATCCCTCTCCCTAAAAAACCTAATCCATCTGCCTACTCTGATTTTCGTCCTATATCTATCCTACCTTTCCTTTCTAAAGTTCTAGAACGTTTAATCCATTCTCAACTCAATGATTTCATCTACAAAAATCAACTATTCAATCCTTTCCAATCCGGGTTCCGTTCCGGTCATAGCACCACTACCTCCTTGATTCATGTTACGGAAGATATCAGATCTGGTATGGAAGAAGGAAAGCTAACTGTGTTAGCTTTACTTGATTTCAGCAACGCCTTCAACACTGTTGATTTTGACATTTTGCTCTGCACATTGCGCTCTCTTAACATATCTCCAACAGCAATTGAGTGGTTTCGCAGTTACCTGTCTGGACGCCGGCAGCGTATCTGCATAGAGGATAAATATTCCTCCTTTTGCTCCACAGCTGCCGGAGTGCCACAGGGCGGCGTTCTATCTCCACTTCTCTTCTCAGTTTTCATTAATTCTATCTCCTATCAACTTCGGTCATCCTACCACCTTTATGCTGATGATCTGCAGATTTATACTCAAGCACCACTAGATAAGCTGACCGATGCAGTTATGAAGGTAAATTGTGATCTAAATCATATATGTCAATGGAGTGAGACCCATGGTCTGAAAGTAAACCCATCCAAAACCCAAGTAATTGTCATCGGCAGCCCTAGAATGATATCTAAAGTAGATTGGTCGCAACTACCATGCGTGTCATGTGATGGTACAATTATTCCTTACAGCGACAGTGTCAAAAATCTTGGGTTATACTTGGACAAATCTCTTACCTGGGGTCCTCATCTTCAACATGTTAGTCGTAAGCTTTTTGCGTCGGCGGGGTCCCTGCGTAGGTTACGCAACTTCTTGCCCATTGCCACTAAGATTTCGCTGGTACAATCCCTTCTCCTTCCCATCCTTGATTATGCTGATGCCAGCTATATAAATATCACTGAAGTACAACTAAATAAACTTGAGCGCCTCCAAAATGTATGCATAAGATTCATATTTGGACTGCGCAAATATGATCACGTGTCTGAGTTTCGCACTATGCTCAAGTGGTTACCTATTCGTCTTCGCCGGAATGCCCACATTCTTTCCCTTCTCTATAGTATTCTATTCAATCCTCTTACTCCCTGTTATCTTAAATCTAGGTTTCTATTTCTTCACGACACGCATGAGAGGTCTCTTCGTTCATCAGAGAACTTGATACTGAAAATGCCTGAGCATGCTACTTCTTTTATGGAAAAATCTTTCACTGTTGTCGCTGTTAGGTTATGGAATGCGTTGCCAGTAGCTATAAGACGGGCGCAATCACTACCTGTTTTTAAAAAAATGGTAAAAGAACATTTGCTCAGTTCCTAATACTTTAATTGTGACATTGATTATAATTTGTTATACATTTTCTGTTATGCAATAATTATTTATATATATGTTTGTTTATTTTTTACGTATATAATTCATGTATTTTGTGTGTATGTATGTATGTATATATTTATTGTATTATTGTGTATGTATGATCTGTAAGTATTATTGTGCTTTTAATTTTAAATTATATATATATTTCGTATTTGCTTATATGTACGCCCTAGACTACCCTTTTCTTTATTTTCTCTTATTCCATCCAATGGTTGTCTGTAAGAGATTGCCTCGAGCGATAAGACCGCCAATTGTACCTGTTCTCTGTCATTGTTTTCTTAATCTTAAGTACATTGTTTTTGTTTTGGTGTACAATAAAGCTTTTAAATAAATAAAAATAAATTACTTGTTTATACCTCTTTATTGTTAACAGATTTTTCCCCCATTCGTTCTACAAAATTCAGCAATATCACAGTTAAAAAACTTGAACGAAAACCTGAAATGACAATAAAACTACTGGATTCCTTATAAAAAAAATTAGAAAAATATATACCCTATAACCATCGCATAATAAATACGAATCGATAGACAACTCGTTTGTCAAAATGGGTTCAATAGGAGCGATGCTAGAGTGGAACATAAAATGCATACATACATACATAGGGTGTTAAAATCATTACCCTTCCTGGCTTTACCGTAGTCGGGTAAAAATAGATAAGTAGAATACTAGATATCTAATTATTACATCACAAATATTTCGGAATGAATAATATCGTATATCCTATTGCATTTGCATAATACAATATATGTGACCTAGTGCTCGTAACTAGGTAAGATATGAAATAAAAGTCTTATTAAGAACTCGATTAGCATGTGCAAGATAAAAACGAAAGTGGATTCGATTCTTGCGTTGGCACTAATGTTATTAATACGAAAGTGAAGATGTTTAGAATTTTGACGTGAGAAATAAAAGCAGTTTTGCGTGAATGGATGAAATTACAAAATTGCTGAATAGATTTTGATGAATTATACATTTTGGGTAGGAACTTTTTAATCACGGTTCCTTTGGATTTGTATAAACCAAAAGCTTCAAGTATTCAATAAGTAGGTCTATCTGCTCAAGACAGACTAATACTAATAGAATAATAATTGCGCATTTTATCGAAATATAAGGAATCTAGAATGGAATTGGTAAATAACTTGGAATTTATTATTAGATTTAATTTTTTTATTAGAAAAGAAATTCCAAATGTTACATTGTCACATTTTATTATATTATGTAGAATCAGATAAAAAACTTCGTTATTTATTTATATATCTTGTCATTTATCTGGTTCAGCGTGGAATCCAATCGCAAAATCATAAATCGCAGTTATTTAATACAACGCCATCTTCCGGCACATAACAGAACCTCCAACCGAATATATTGAATCCGCGATCATGGTGACCCTATTTGGGTCCATGCAAATTATTATAACCGTTTTGACCCGACTCCGTGGGCGTTGGCTGTTGTATAATCCTTATTTATTGTCCCAACATTCTGTTGTGTTATACGTAACTTTTACCTTTATTACACATAATTCGGACGCAATGGATAAATCTCGTTCGGTTCTCAATGGAATATTGTTGAGAATTTGTTGCGGTGACTGTGGCTGACACAAGATCCAAATAAAAAATAGGAAATAAATTTTAATAAATTTGAATTAAGAATAGTGTAAATTAGAAAAAAAAAGATTTTATTGTAACAAAGCGTGGGGTGCATGGCGTCAATAGTTATAAATATTTTATTGACAGATATGTGTAGAAGGATTATCATTTTGATAATATCTTAAAAAGCAATTCACGCTTTTTTTTTACAATAAAATACATTTTATTTCTTATTTACCTACACTATTCTTAATTCAAATTTATTTTCTATTTTTAGTTGGATATTTTATAAATGCGTGTTTGGAGTTTTGGCGGGAACTTGGAAGTGTCATGAGGTGCTCTTGTTTTAATTCATTATTTTGGTGATACTTAGTGTTATATTGCATAATTATGGTGGTATATTATCCAATATAGTTCTATTAAAGGGCTCAAATGAAGTGAATTGAAATAACTGTGCTAGTCAAGTGTTTGTTTTGTTGCCGCCAAAACTCCTCGATAAGGTCTTGGTAAGGTAGCCACTGCTTTACTTCGACATAGTACTACTACTACTGAGGATAACAAAGAAACAATATTATATATGTAACTTCCAAAAACTTTGACACTGGCAGATGCGCAAACCGCGCCTTGCCAACGAGATAAAAAAAAATGCGTGTTTTTTAGTTTAAAATTTGAATTGTCATTGGTCCTTGATAAGTACCTATGCCAAATTTCGATTTAGTTCGACGTTTTGAAGGGGGTCAAAATCATATTGTTCAAAGTTTCCGTTACATACTCACATACATGTGAAGCGAATAAAAGCGTGTTAAAAATAAACATATTTTCCAGACCTAAAAATCTGAGCAGTCTAGCCAAAAAATCTAGCATAATCTTAGTATTTAAGATTATAAAGTTACCAAGGCAGCAGAACAGTGCACAGGTAGCCAATAAAAATTATTAGCGCTTACTAGTCGAGTGAATGTCGGATGAGCTAATAGTTGCACAACCTTTATGTGGATCAACTTATCGTGTTGTCTTGTAGTGTGTTTAACCTGCCAGGATTTAATTCCTAGGCGTATGTGACTGGCTGTTTATAATATTCGAAACAAAAAGAGAATTGTTTATTATTTAATGTATTTTACGTAATGTATTTTTTTTGTTTTGTTTTCTCCTTCTTTGTAAAAGGAGAAGGCAAAGGCGCTCAGCCAATCAGACTAGTATGCCGTTTCTTTTCCACGTCCAATGACTTCTTTAATATTCAAAAGCCGGAGCCATGTCAGTAGTTTTAATAATAAGGCCGAACCCATGACTGCAATTTTTTGTTTGTAATGTTCTTTTTTATTTTTAATATCATATCTTTTAATTTAATATTTTCTGCTATGCTTTTCCTGCCAGTACTTTTTTGAAACCACCTTTACCTTCCAGATATTCGAATCTTTTTTGTATCCTACTGTATTTAATGCTTTTTATTAAAAGAATTTTAATTTTTTGATGTAGACACGCCCACTTCCTTGTACTTTTATTTAAATTTTACCCAGACGGTGGTAACGAAAAATTCCATATTTTATGTATGAACCACTAACAATGCTTTAATATAATTAAGTCTGGACATGTCGCGTTGCGGTTTCCCCGTTATATAGGTAAATTCTTAAACAATGCATTTTTACACTATCTTTAATATTTGACTTTTGCAGAGTTTAAGAGGAAATAAATTTCTGAATTATTTACTCGAGCATATTTTTTATTTTTTGAATTATGTAATAATTCAAAATTTTAAAATATCAGCAGTTAAGGATTTGTGATAGGATCTCCAAAACACCCATTGTAATTAAACTTAATTAACTTTAATATATCATCATCATCAGCCCGTTGCAGTCCACTGCTGGACATAGGCCTCTCCCAAGATCTGCCACAGAGCCCAGTCTGCTGCTTTATGCATCCAGTCGCTGCCGGCCCTCTAGTGCTAGTCGTCCCGACATCATCATCATCTGTGGGCTTAGAATGTGACACGAAGACGCAACTCGTAAAACGATGTCGTTTAATTTTGATGCTTGTGATTGATCGAGAGACCAATACGTCAGTCAAGTGTTAGTCTCTCAACCAATCCCAATAAGACGAAACGGAGACGTGACGTGTTTTTTTGTCACATTCTAAGCCCACTGGCAACTTTAATACGCGAAAGATAATCTCAGCTATATAACACCCGATTTTGATGTACGAAATTATTCCTTATAGTAGGGACAAACTAATCTGGCCGCTATGACATGACACGGTTTTGAATTTTTTGGGTAGACGTTCTCACAGAGTTATCGCGTCGGGAAAAAATTGAATTGTCATACCGGCCAGCTTAGTGTGTCCGAACTATAGTAAGGATTACCTATAATTGAGTCTCGATACAAATCTAGTTCAGCATTCGACGCTAAAATTACTATACTTATGCTTTATACCTATTCTTTTCAACTGACAAACTTTACGAGAAATTTATTAATTTGCAAATTAGGTTTTTGAAACATCCAAACAAACGGACACTCTAACTCACTATATAAACACACTCAAGTTGATTTAACGTGGCACGTTGTTTTACCGTAAATGCAAACAATCAACTATAAATCAAGCGTCCGAAAACAACTAACTGAGTGGAATCGCAATACGATTCGGTAAGACATCCGCCATGTCCGATTCGGGGGTCAACGACCTTGCGTAGATCGCAAGATCTGCGTTTTTGGACAAAATGTCTAGACCATGTAGGTTGTGAGGTATTTTCAAGATGACCTCTTTTCAGTGTAGTGGACTATAAAACATGATAAAATCAGCTTAGTTGTTAACTTGGCTATGAATTTATTATTTTATATGTAGGTTCGAGGTCCATTCTGTCAAGTTGGATAATTTGTAGTTCTTCGCTTTATGAAACAAAGGTTATGTCTCTGTCTGTACCAGCGACACTTTTTTATTACCTACCATTTATTTAGTTAAGCTCGAAACGTTACAATTTCAATTATTTCTATCTGAATTTTCATATCTTAGTTAAATTCAAGTTCTACCTTTTAAACCACATTAAATGGCGTCACTGGACTGTAATCAAGGAATTAAAATTTTCATAATTCCTTAAAAAGAAAAATGGATTTACTGGACATCTATTTTCACAAATCGCACCTTTAGGACGAAAACGACACAATTAAAAAAAACAAAATTGAGTTAACGTTATAAAATTACTTAAAACGAAATTTTCAATACAACAATAGTTCAAACACGGCCATATTCAAGCGGGAAAAGGACAAAACTATTATATCGGTCGCTTTTTTATTATATTTTCATAGAAAAGGGACTAGTTTTAAGTCATTTCATGACGATTATCCAATTTTTGTTTTTTTGAATTGTGTCGTTTTCGTCCTATAGGTGCGATATATGAAGTCACTAAACCCAATGCATCTAATCCCTTTCCTGTTTCCAATAAATTTCAATAATGCCCTCACATATTCATATAAATATAATTGCAATTTCTAGACCACTATTTTCAAATATGACGTCACTAGATCCAATGCACCTAATCTCCTTTTTTTCCTAATCACCTAATGTCTTCGGTAGTTCGGTGGTAGATTCTACAGATAATATATTGCGGATAATTTATTTCCCTGCATTGCTAACGCTTATCACCCGCGCGCTAGATCTGATGTCGACAGTAGGAATCCAGCTGATCCTTCTACATGATAGCGCCCAAAGACTAATGACCTGGATTTATGAAATTCACTCCGTTGTTTATCGCTTTTTGTTATTGCTTCTGAATGACGAGACGAGCATGTCGCTCGCGTGATGATAGCGATGCGACCATAAACAGTAGCAACAACATACAGAACTTTTTTTTTTTATAGCATTGAATGACGAGATGAGCATGCCGTTCGCGAGATGGTAAGCAATACGACCACCCATAAAAAGTAGCAACACCATCCAGCACCTTGACTTACAAAGTACTGTGTGGCATTTCACTGCGCTCGTCATCCTGAGACATAAGGTGTTAAGTCTCATTATGTCCAGGAGTTATACTGGCTACAATGTCCTTCAAACCGAAACACAACAGTGCATGCACACTGTTGCTTGGCGGTAAAAATAGCCATTTAATTACAAAGTACTGTGTGGCATTCCACTGCGCTCGTGATCCTGAGACATAAGATGTTAAGTCTCATACTGCTCAGTAATTACGTTGGCTACAAACCGGAGCATAACAGTGAATGCACACTTCTGTTTCACGAGTCTCATCATATTTCCTTGCTAATATTGACAAGTTTTCTGTCACTTCTTCTTCTTCAGCGTTTAGAAGTCCACTGCTGAACATAGGCCTCCCCCAAATTACCAGACCAACCTGTCAGTAGCGGCCTGACATTCTGTCACTACTTCTCCTGTAATTTCGTTTGAAGAAAGTAATAAATCATTATACATAAATGATCTACATTTACCATCGAAAAAGCGTAAGCGTAAAAAATTACAGAATGAAATAAGCAATTACACAACAATTTTCGTCATCCATCAATCATTTTGACAAAGTCACGTCGCTCGTTTCGCTTGAAGCGCTTTTTTTGCTCGCGCTGGAACGTGGCCGGGCGTCCTTGGCGCGAGGTCGAATGCACCGGCCAAGCGATCCTGTTTTTTGTTTCGCCCATAAAAATTACCCATAAAACTTTGAGCGATCCCGGACAGCGTAGTTTGGGGCAGAGGCTTTTACTATTAGAATTGAAATAGGTTCAGTCCACACGTGTGCGTAATCTTTTCATACGCACACACACACACTTTTAGTCGTGCGTATTCCGTCTCATGATGTGACAGGGAGCTAAGCTATCGTCATATCGGGCACAAACTACAAACTCCGGGCTGATACTGTGTAGATAAACCCATTATCACTTTGCCCGACCCGGGGATCGAACCCGAGACCCCAGCATTGCAGTCTTACCAGTTATAACAATCTAATAAAGACACAAAACCAACAACACGACTTATTAAAATCATTATCGGAAGCCCTTATACAAATTAAAATACAGTTGTCAAAACAAGTTTTCGAGTTGAACGCAAAAGAAGCTGACATTACGTTGAATTACATTTTATTAACGATCGTCTTATTGTCACTGAGTATGTAATTTAAAAATGTATTAATTTTCTCTCATAATTTGAGTATCAAGGTCAATATAGTAATAACGACATTTGCTCGTGGTTTCACCCGCCTCAAAGAGTTTTTCGTGATAAAAGTCCCGCTATACATTTTCCTGGGATATAAAGTAGCCTATATCCTTCCCAGGACCTCAAACTATCTCCATACTAAATTTCATTGAAATCCTTTCGGTAGTTTTTGAGTTTATCGCGTTCAGACAGGCGTGGTGACATTGTTTTATAATATTTAAGGATATTCGAAACTAGATAAAAAACTATATAAATTTAATTTCTTTATTTCTTTCTAGATTTTGCTTAAAACGTAACGATAAGTAATTGCTACGGTTGGGCTAGGCGAGGATCCGTCTGGATATGTCTATTTTTGCCGCCGAGCAGCATTAAGAAAATAATCATAGTAATTTTTAAACGATATTGTTACTGTTTATAATTATTCGTGACGCTTGCAACGCTTACGGCCTTCGTGAAAATCCTTTCTTGGAGTTAAGTCGCACTGGGTACATTTCCGGGATAAAAAGTAAGGTAAAGGTAGCGTCTTCCAGTACATGCTGCGTCTGAATACCTCTTATAGCAATCTATTCAGCTATTTCTTCATTTGCTTCTAAGAAAAATAATGCGAAAATTTTCTCAAACGTTTATAATATTACTAAGATATCACATAGATACATCGATTAATATAGTAGATACCCTTTTGTCTGTCTGATAAGATGAGTAGTTCGCTCAACGGAAGTAATTTCGACGCTAATCGTTAAATTTTTGAATAAATAATTGTAACACTTGCTTAGGTGATAGATCTTGCGTATACGAGTCCGTTAGGGTAACTACTTCAATGTATTTTTATTTCCTTAGCAAACGAGCAAGCAGTCTGCTGATAGTAAGAGCATCCGCCGCACATGAACTGTAGCAATGCCAAAGGTACAGTCAACCCGTTGCCTACCGAATTGACTATTCCTGCTTGGAGTGTGCCGACACTGTTGTTGATGCTGTTTGTTCCAGTTTAAGCGACATTGAAGATGGCTGCAATGTAACTAAACTTACTAAACTATAATATCTGCACGCTATGATGGCCGTTTTGACGTTTGTCCGCTCATCAAGTTTCGTATTAATTCATAACTACGTCGAAGGAGCTGATTGCTGTACATTATTGTCAATAGTGACATGCAGCACTGTTTATGGAGTGTATAATTTTGCAACACAATTAGCATTTATTTATCTAAATAAAAATATTTAGAAGATGAAATCTAATACGATCGTCACTTAAATAGGATCGTTGGCCAGCACAACTTCTACCTCTAGAAAACTCGCGTCAAAGCTCAACGCAAAACATCATTGCAATATATTTAGTAAAGATTTTTATTATCGTTTTATTAATACTTTTTAATCAGCTACCCCTTGCAATACTAGCTATAAATTTAAACACTTATAGACGCGACTCGTAAATGATAATATTTTGTACAACACCGCTTTAGTATATCTGTAATGGTTTTTAATATATGTATAAATAAATATATTTTCTTTTCGATAATGAATTGAGATTTCACCTCATTATTTTAATCTGTCAAAATGGCCATCATAGCGTGCCGGTATATATTCTCATTAACTATACTTCGTTACTGAATATTATTAAACTTGACATAATATAATTTGCCGAGCTCGGTTCAAAAGTTTCTTAGTTCAAAATTCCGGATGGAGTTTCTATTATTATTGCCAGTCGCGTACTTTACTATCAGGGGAGTGACTAGACTCGTCTCGTCATTCAGTTGTACATAAATTGTATTCAGAAAAAACTAGGCCGATGCAATAGAGAAGACTTAACAATAAACTCTAAGATTAATAGCCTTAAGTTCCTATTTACATGTCATTAGTAATCAATTGTAATACAATTTAAAATCGTATTGTGTGCAAGTGTTTGACAGATAAATTATATTTGATGTTTATTGCGGAATTTATAAACATTATTCTTGTTGTTTTCTGTTTATTTAAACGGTTTGCTGCCATTCTTATTATGTAGGCATTGAGACGAGATTACATAAAATATTAGAAAGAGGACAATTCTTTTTTTCTATACATCTGCAACAATTGAATCAGAGAACTAACGATTGCAATTAATCATTCGGACAACAGGAAAAATTAATATTGTGTACATTTACAGACTTGGAGAGAATTAATGTCTATAAAAAGCATCAAAATCTAAGAAAAAACCTCTGCGCTCGCCTAGTCTGTGCAGTGAGAGTGCCCGATCGCAAGCCAGAACTTTTTGTTCGCCTCCACTAAGGGTAACGATCTTGTTATATCCGACCGGCTGTGTCTGGCCAATAGCGTTTGACAGCGTACACTATTGTGTCTAGCTGATACCCTGGTACATAGTGCCAGTGGATACTAGAAAAAAACATTTTTCGCAGTCTATCGGCCGGCACCTGTAACTTTTTTCTGTCTGCTAAGCAACCGATGTGCCAGCAATTTTATTTATCAGTGTTTTTGACATGTGATTTATCTACGACTTATGGCAATTGAACGTGTATACTATTGTAAGTTGCTGCTATCCTAGTACTGCATAGCTGCAATTTGCAATAGGGATAATAAAAAACGCATTCATTTGTAGAGTTGATCGACTTTGTAGATGACATGTACGAGTCTCCATGATGTCATTAGTCTATTATTAACCGAATTAAAAAAGGAAGTTCTGTATTCGACCCCTATGTATGTTTTTGTATAACCACGATTTTTTCAGAAACTACTAATCCGTTTTGGATGGGATCTTCGTTTTTTACCGTATTTGTCTCATGCTTACTGCTCTCAAGCATTTTGGTATAATTTTGAAAACGCTACACCTGTCTGCGTTTGACATTTGGGCTACTCTACATCATCAAATAACACATTAGACATCATATTTTTGTTCTGAAAGCTAAAAACATAGATTTAGTAGCTACAGATGATTAAACTTACATTATTGTAGGTCATCCTGTCGGGCAAAGGCATATTTAATTTCCAGTTTCCCCAAAAGGATCAATGGGTTAAGATGTCTGCCGGACGCTGGCCCAAAAACAAAACAAGATTTGGGTAAAAAAGATAAAACCTGTTTCACACTGACCTGCATTAGTACGGGCGCGTAACCAATCGCATTCGATTGAGAATTAGGTCGCGTTTATATTATTTCCTCTCAACAAAAATATTGAATCAGTTTTAGAGTTTTTAGGCAGTCGTGGATTTTAAAAATGCGAGTACCATACTCATCTTTCCTTACTCATCTCGTCAAATAGTTGCATAAAAACACTGTGTTACTAGTAATACCATACCATACCAGCCCTGTATTATATACTGCCCACTGCTGAGCACGGGCCTCTACAACTGAGAGGGTTAAGGCCTTAGTCCACCACGCTGGCCTGGTGCGGGTTGGCAGACTTCACATACCTTCGAAATTCAGAGAACTTCTCAGGTATGCAGGTTTCCTCACGATGTTTTCCTTCACCGTTAAAGCGAGCGATAATTCACAAAGAATACCCACATAACTTTTTAGAAATGTCAGAGGTGTGTGCCCTTGGGTTTTGAACCTGCGGACATTCGTCTCGGCAGTCTATTCCACTCCCAACTAGGCTATCGCCGCTTTATATACCAATAATATTATTTCAAAAAGACGTCAAATTATCCAAGCCCTTTATCCCTACAAAACTATCCCTGAACGAAAGTTCGCGTGTACCACAGAATCGGCATTGACATTTAGATACGTGGACACGCGTTAACGCCGCCCGGCACGCGACCTACGAATAAATGTGTTAATTAAAATACTAGACCAGGTTGGCATTTATGGGAATTTCGTGTAGACATTTTGGGAATTTTGCAGTACGGTCAAAGTGAGTAAAGAGATCGAAGTACATAGTGTATTGAACCCGGATTTAACGAACGCCACCTTTGAGAGATGTAACGTTTCTTGTACGAGATAATCTTTGGGCTGTTCTAAATTCAAACGAGATGTCCGCTTTATGTATGGGTGCTGGGCCTCAAAATCTAACCAGGCTCATCCTTTATGGGTATTAAAGGGGCAAAAATATGGATCTTCGAACTATAAAAAATATATTTTTAGACCCCTCCATTTCTAAGTAACGTAAGTGTAGTATAAAATTACATAAATCTCGAAATCGGAGGACTTTAAAATTATACGATTTATTGCAAAGGCGTAGTTTTTGGGAGTACTATCCAAATATATATGAAGTATCTTGGTTAGAATTTTAAGCCCGTTTTTGGACATGTCCTTTTAATGCTATAGACTTCAAAGTTAGAGATAAAAAAGGTAGTCTAGAAAAGTTTAACAGCATTTTAAGTCCTGTAAAAGAACTGGCACAATATAAAATGCATAAGTAATTAAAAAATAAGTATTATGCCGTGGAAACAAACGTGAAGGAGTTTTGGCGGGAACTTGGAAGGGAGTTTTGGCGGGAACTTGGAAGTGTCATGAGGTGCTCTTGTTTTAATTCATTATTTTGGAGATACTTAGTGTTATATTGCATAATTATGGTGGTATATTATCCAATATAGTTCTATTAAAGAGCTCAAATGAAGTGAATTGAAATAATTGTGCTAATCAAGTGTTTTTTTTGTTGCCGCCAAAACTCCTCGATAAAGTCTTGGTAAGGTAGCCACTGCTTTACTTCGACATACTACAGATAATAAAATAGACAAACCAAACTTGAAATTGGCAAAATGTGAACACAAATGCCGTTATAAAAAAAAAAAAAAAAGAAAAACAAGCGTAAAAGAATGCGTAAAAGAATAAGGAAATTCTTTACATCTGCCAAAAAGTTGTTAATAAATTCCATAAAATAGTAAAACAAAGGATTATTCCTGCAACTAACCTATAAATGTCAGAACACCATTCAATCAACCTTGACGCAAAAAATATGATGTATACAAGACCACTGGTGTTGACATTTTAATTAAAACTTTTTACCGACTACTAGGGTGTAAGAATAAAAAATGGACAACAACGTTGCGGTAACATTAATAAAAGGAGAAGGCAAAGGCGCTTATCCATGCAGCCTAGTCTGTTGTTTTTTCCACATCTGAGGACTTCTTTAAAATTCAAAGGCCGGAGCTATGTCTGTAGTTGTGTTAATAATAAGGCCGAAGCCATGACTGCAATTTTCTCAAACTATAAAGGCCTAAGACACATTGGTTGTTTTTTTTTTGTCTTCAGTGGTATGTCGTAGTAAAGCAGTAGGTACCTTACCAAGACTTTATCGAGAAGTTTTGCCGGCAACAAAAAAAAACACTTGATTAGCACAGTTATTTCAGTTCACTTCATTTGAGCCCTTTAATAGAACTATATTGGATAATATTTCACCAAAATAATGAATTAAAACAAGAGCACCTCATGACTCTTCCAAGTTCCCGCCAAAACTCCAACCATAATCTATACAAATAGTGCAGCTTTTTTTCACGCAACACTTAAAAAGGCTGCACAGGTATAGGTTTTAATGTGTTGCGAAATTAGCTTTATTGAATTTTTCCCTTGCGTCATATCGTTTTCAAGAAAATACCCTATCCCGGACCTTTGAGCTGCCATTTCATTGGAATTTGTACCCGATATGGCGAGCGACTAGTATCACCTCGACGAAATGAGGGGGCACTAGTTGCAACTCTACGTCAGCAAATGTCCCTACGTCAGTTTTCGTTGCACGATAACACCTACTTACATAATATTTATTTCATGTTTTTTTTGTATATTATAGGTTTATTTATACCACCACAATGTTTTTTCAATAGAAAATATACCATAGTTTCTCTCCACAGGGTGGTTTTCGGCATGCGGATGCCGCGGCGGTGCGCTGGCGTCACCGCGCGGTTCCATTTCGGCGTTGCTGCGCGCGCGCGCCTTCGCGCTCGTCTCCCCGCGGGCCATCTCCGCGTATAGGGCGCGACCTGCTTCTGGTAAGAGTTTGATGATGTCTTGCTATGCTTTTAAATCATTATCATCATCATCAAGGGGAGCTACGTATCAAATAGTTGAACCTCACCCTCCTCCTACATCTTCTTTCCAACTACCCCTAACTGTTTCCCAGCTTCACTCCCAGTGCTAAACATAGACATCCCCCCAAAAATTTCCAGACTGATCAATTCATTCATCGTCACTAAATATTAATCTGAGTCAGTAAACAAATAAAAGCAAACCAAGATGTTTGATATTCTTGATGTTAACTTTTTCTTGATCGATGTTTATTGCACTAAAAGGCTATTGAATTATTTTACTTCAGTCCATTTCTCAAAGACCATCAAGTTTATATTTTAATTACCTAGCCTCCCCTTACTTTAAAAGACACCATCTTCTTTTTCCTTCTAGAAAGTGGCAGGGTGGGCGCGCAGTACGAGCGGTCGGCAGCGCGGCCTGGCACGCCGCTCCGACTCGCAGGAGTGTTCGCAGATGGCAGCAAGGCCAAGGCACCCAAGTACGCACAGCTCATCGACCCTCAGGGGAATGTGAGTAGCTTCATATTAGTATTAGAAAGTAGTTCTGTCAAACCTCATGGCTTTGATTGGCGTGAACACGGGCTAGACCAAAAGAAACATAGACTGCCACTGATCATGGCTTAAGGAACTCGAGTAAGTGGCGAATGAATGCACTTGAAGTCCTGCAGAGCGTGAAGAAGCAATCAAGCAGGCCGGCATAACTATGCCGACCGTACGGGGATGTATTTTTACTGGTGGTAGGTATCTCATATGTAAGAGTCCGTCTGGGTGGGTACCACCGCAATGTCTATTTCTACCGCCAAGCAACAGTGTGTATGCACTGTTGTGTTTCGGTTTGAAGGACGTTGTAGCCAGTGTAACTACTGGACATAATGAGACTTAACATCTTATGTCTCAGGATGACGAGCGCAGTGGAATGCCACACAGTACTTTGTAACTCAAAGTGCTGAATGGTGTTGCTACTGTTTATGGGTAGTCGTATCGCTTACCATCAGGCGAACGGCATGCTCGTCTCGTCATTCAATACAACAGAAAAAAAAAATGTATCTTTTTTCGCGGGGTAAAAACCAACTTCCGTCAACCTTTTGATGCACTAACTAAGTTTTGGGATCCATTAAGCTACAGTAAAAGCGGCGATAGTCTAGCTGGGAGTGGAGCGGACTGCCGAGACGAATATCCGCAGGTTCAAAACCCAACGGCACGCCATGCACCTCTGACTTTTCTAAAAAGTTATGTGTGTATTGTTTATCAGTTATCGTTCGCTTTAACGGTGAAGGAAAACATCGTGAGGAAACCTGCATACCTGAGAAGTTCTCTATAAGTAAGTTCTCTGCCAACCCGCACTAGGCCAGCGTGGTGGACTAAGGCCTAACCCCCTCAGTCGTAGAGGAGGCCCGTGCTCAGCAGTGGACAGTATATAATACAGGGCTGATTGCATTGCATTGCACTTTGTAACTCAAGGTGCTGAATGGTGTTGCTACTGTTTATGGGTGGTCGTATCGCTTACCAGCAGGCGAACGGCATGCTCGTCTCGTCATTCAACGCCATAAAAAAAAAAGAGAAACCTGGCAACTTAAGATCAGCGTAGTAGCCTAATGTTTAACGTTTAAACCCTCTTAGTACTAGAGGCCCATGTCCAGCAGTATGATAGTATATAATACAGGGCGGGTATTGGGTCTCTAACGACTGAATAGATTGCACCGATGGCGCAGTTGTACGGTACGCCTGCAGTGCTGAGGTCTCGGGTTCGAGTCCTGAATCGGGCAGTGTTATTAGGTTTTTCTGCTAGTATCAGCCCGAAGTCTGGAATTTGTACCCGATGTGGAGATAGGCTTGCTCCCTTTATGGGAAGGAACAAAAGTGGGTGCTCTGTTTCTATCTCTGGCTACCTCTTCGGAGATAAAGGCGTGATGTTCGTTTATTTTTGTTCTAATTTGCTGTCACTGCTAACGTTGAACCCTAAGAAAGGACATGAGCTACTTTTTTATATGTCAGATCCGAATTACAAGCTTGCGAAACTGAAAAAAAAACTTAAATATAGTGCATATTCAAAGCACATCTCCTTAAGCAGGTATTCATACGAGAGTTTAAACTTGTCCAAGTTAATGTGACTTCGTAGATAGAAGAACGCATTGATTTTATACTGCTGTAATGTAATGAATCGTCAGTGGATGGTGCAAGTGATGAGCGATGGCGACGGTCATAAGTGGCAGCGGAGCGGATAAGTTTTTGGTTGCAATTGGTTCAATCTGTAAAATGTAGTGTCACTAAATATTTTGTATGGCATATCGTCGGGGATAGTGTAATACCGCGTAACTAGCATTGGTAAATACCGCGTAGGTTAAAGAAAACACGTATAGTATTATCATTTATAAGTTTAGTGTCGTAAGTATCAATTGCAATTAAACTATTTTCGTCACTTACGCGGTGTGTACCAGGGTTAGTTACGCGGTTATGCACTATCCCGACGATATGTTATAAAAGAGCAAGTGTCTTTTGATTAGTCACCTGATGTTAATTAGTTATATCTATGACTCTTTAGTATACATTTGGAACTAAATATGTAGCTTGCCTTAAAAAATGGAAAAAGGAAGTTATTTCGTTATTCCGACTTCCCAGTCACATTTACAACACGGAACGTAACAATTACACAACAGCCTAAACCCTAATAGTAGTAGAGGAAGGCTCAGCAGTAGACAATATATAATACAGAGCTTGTATGGTATGGAACGTAACAGTTAGCTGTCAGTTCACATTATTTTTCTGGAAGACAAAGGTAATTACTCTGGTCTTTTTCAAACTTGACAAAAGTATTATAATTTTAAATTTAACGCCGATGACTAACATGTTTTAATAAAGCCAGCTAATCCATCCAATGCACAAGCGTTAGCGGACCGTACTAAACCGAAAACCCGCTTCCTCCCCTAACTTCTCCCACACACGTAACTTTATTGTCGTACGAGAGTCGATTAATCAGGTGCCCAGCCCGGGACAGCGCACTTCTATTAGGATAGTCCCGGTGATTTTTATCGTTACTTATTGAGTTGAGGAGAGTTACTGCCAATTCACGTTTTTTATAAGAGTTGATGCTTCAAACATGGTAAACGCGTCAGTCAAGATACAATACGTACATATAAAGTGACTAGTGGACGATAGCCTAGTTGGGAATGGAACGGTCTGCCGAGACAATGTCCGCAGGTTCAAAACCCAAGGCACACACCTCTGACTTTTCGAAGTTACGTGTGTATTGTTTATTAATTATCGTTTGCTTTAGCGGTTAAGGAAAACATCGTGAGGAAACCAACATACCTGAGAATTCTCCATAAGAATTTCGAGGGTATGTGATGTCTGCCAACACGCACTAGGCCAGCGTGGTGGACTAAGGCCTGACCCCTCTCAGTAGTAGAGGAGGCCCGTGCTCAGCAGTAGGTAGTATATAATACAAGGCCGATTGCATTGCAAAGTGACTTAACGCGTAGTATGAAGGCAAACGCGCGTTTTCAGATCGTTTTAAACGATCTGAAAACGCGTGTAACGGCGTCTAACGACGTGTGTAAAGACCCTTATTTCCTTTTTACCGACTTCTAAAAAGGAGGTGGCGACAACTCTGTATTGTACTGTACACCACGTTATACAAAAAATAAATAAATAACAAATAGGTTTAGAACTTTGAATCTCGCGACAATAGGCGGTGGTCTTATCGCTAAAAAGCGATCTCTTCCAGACAACCTACACTGATTGTGAGATATTATGAACTGAAGAAGGGAGTGTATACATAAAAATTTAAAATTAATAGATTTGTCTAATATATTATCATACTTATAATATACAATATATAAACTATAACATTTAACGTAATACAATAAATAATTTAATATTATTAATAAATACTATAAATATACGATATCACTCAATAATTACTTAAAGAAAGATAGTGTTTTTAGTGGTTTATTAAATCAGACTTTGTTGAAAAGTTTTTGTGTATATTGTAAACGGAGTTCCATTTTGTTTAGGATCTCTTGACCGCTGAAAACAGTGTGACAGTTTTTAAAGTAAAGGACGCGTAGTCAGGTGACGTGACGTCAAGCGGGCCAAAAGATGGATTATTATCATTACCATAAAAATTATGTTTCTGCCTCGTTTATATGGATTTTTTTTGTTGGTTAGTAAGACAGTTATTTCGAGCGTTACCGCATTCTTTACAATTATCTAAGTAATATCTATGGAGAAATCATAACCCTAGATATTTCCATGAACAGAAACTCCCTTTTACCCTTACCTCAATATGTGTAGTATTGGTAATTCATCGCTTCAATCTAAATGATACACAGAAAAATTTAAGATTAAAAAAAAGTTATAGAACAAATCATCGTAACAAATATGTATTGAAATTATGTAGGTACTTTAATTTAAAAAGAGCAATAGTCCTATGTATTCTAGATTTTACAGTCTTTGAATATTATGAAATAAAAAAATCCTAGGATATGAAGCTATATCACGAGACAAGCGGCCATTCCTTAAAATGTCTATATTTTTCTTTTAAAATCCAATTTGCTATAACGAAAACAAATCAAAACACATCATTATTAACGAAACGTAAAATTATATTCCAATCATGGACACCATGAGATTGCGTTGTGCACAATAAAAAAAAAGTAATAAAGCCTTCACACTCAAAAGAACATAGCATTCTTTGTCTATTTTTGTTCGACAACCCATAGTAACGCAGCAGGATCCCTACAGTATAGTTCTAGCAAACTTACCCCGTAATCGCACACGCGAAAACCAACCCTAAACTATTGTCATAAAGCCAAACCAACCGCAGTAATTGTTAAAGGAATGCACGGGTCGTGCAAAATTACGGTCCTATTTGCACAAGCGATTCAAAGCATTATCACATAAAGTTAAAGTTTAAAATACGTTGCGGTATGAATGTTTCGTTTGCACAGGGCACTGTCCTCGATGAACCTTGTTGCTAGGACTCTGTTGTAGGGTTGTCACGATTTCGAAATGAAAGTGTTTGCCTTTTTTATCAAGTTCTCGGTAATGGGCACGTTAGTTGGAATTACTATTGTCTAAGTGGCCATTTAAGAATAAGTAGGTGTGATATGTATTCCGGTAATGAGAATAGGGATTTGTTATGGTAGTGAGGTTTTTGTTACAGTTGTTACTAATGTATTGAGTTTCAAAGTATGGTGAATGAGACATTATATCTTAACAAGTTGCACGACGACATAATTGGATAAAGCGATTATCATGGTAGTGAGTTTTATCTTATTTTAGTACTTAAAAAAGTAGATGGCTGTGAAGATGTTTTGATATTTGTTAGAAGTAAGCGCAAAAACCGCTGAACGGATTTGGATGAAATTTGGCACACAGATAAACCATTTCCTGGAATAACGATGCTGTTTTCTCATGTTAAAGTACCATATAGTCGGAGTTTTATTCCGACAAGGATCATTTATGTTGCGAATAATAGCGAGAGTCAAGCTTTAACGGTGAAGGAAAACATCGTGAGGAAACCTGCATACCTGAGGAGTTCTCTGAATTTCGAAGGTAGGTATGTGAAGTCCGCCAACCCGCATTAGGCCAGCGTGGTGGACTAAGGCCTAAAACCCCCTCAGTAGTAGAGGAGGCCCGTGCTCAGCAGTGGGCAGTATATAATACAGGGCTGATTGCATTGCATTGCAAGCTAGTTTTTTGCCAAATTTATATATTGAAACTTTAGATGGCCTGTGGATATACTATAGCTATATAATATTGCTACTAAATGAGACGAGCATGCCGCTCGCCTGAACAGTAGCAACACCAGTACTGCGTGGCACTCCACTACGCTCGTCAACCCAAGACATAGGATGTAAAGTCTCTTAATACCCAGTAATTACACTGGCTACAATGTCCTTCAAACCGAACACAACAGATGCATACTGCTGTTTGGCAGTAGAAATAGACATTGCGGTGGTATCTATCTAGACAGCGCCTTGCATACGAGATACCTACCACCAGTATAAGATAATACGACAACTATGCAGACGGACTTACCGTCAATGATCTAGTATAACCTAATACAGAGGTCGGCAAGTAATTTCTAACCGGGTCCGGATCCTGTTGAAATTTGTTATCGATTTTTTATTGTATCGAATGAGTAATATTCATTCTAATTATTTTTAGCGGTCTGTTAGTTTTAGCAGCTTCTGTGGTGCACTGATTGGGCAGGAGAATGATTAATTGAAGGGTCGCAAGTTCGATTCCATAATTCCGCCTGCAAATATTATTTTTTAGTCCGTCATAGTTCTAAATAAATATCTGGATCACATAGTTCCTGATACCCAAAGTATAACGGCAGAATTCATCGTTTGATAAATGCTACCCGTCACATAATTGTATAAGCCGACCAAAGACAAGTCACACTCTAATCTATACCATACCATACCATATCAGCCCTGTATTATGTACTGCCCACTGCTGAGCACGGGCCTCCTCTACAATTGAGAGGGTTTTAGACCTTAGTCCACCACGCTGGCCCAGTGCGGGTTGGCAGACTTCACATACCTTCGAAATTCCTATAGAGAACTTCTCAGATATGCAGGTTTCCTCACGATGTTTTCCTTCGGCATTAAAGCGAGCGATAATTCACAAAGAATACACACATAACTTTTTTGGAAAAGTCAGAGGTGTGTGCCTTTGGGTTTTGAACCTGCGGACATTCGTCTCGGCAGTCTATCTATCTACGCTCCCAAATAAATGGTAATAAAATGAGTACTATCTATATTACTTGTAAAATGAACTGTTCCTAAAAATTGTATCTAGCTAGAGGTGAAGTCGTTTGAAGTAAAAAAACGCACAGAATTTCTGTAGTCGTTTCTGCGAACTCGAACGAGCGTAGCCTTAAATGGATGGATGAACTTGAAAAGGTCGCGGGTAGGGTTGCCACTTCATTTTATAAAGAGAAATATTTATTTACTTATGGAGGACTTATATTTATTTACTTATAATTTCATTGACTTCATTGGCTTCGTGTCGTGCCTTAGGTTGGATTCCCTTGTCAAAAACACCTTTTTTGAATTTGTGGTAGTATTTTTAGTCATATATTTTTTATTTTGTAACATTGTTGACTTAAAAATCACGTTATTCATTGGTACAGTCAGCCACATAAGTAGCTGAACAAATTCAAAATTTCAAATCGCCATACGCGTTCAGATCAATTAAAATATTCTTGTTTCTTTGTGTGAAGTAAATTAAATCCCTTTTATTTTATTTTTGTGAAGAGAAAATTGGTAAGAACACAAAAGTGTAGAGGCGATTTGAAGTTTTGTATTTGTTCAGCTACTTATGTGGCTGACTGTACTTCGAATTATCTCGTATCGTACCAGTCAGAATTCCTAGCATTTTCTCATTTAATAGCTTTAAAAGTAACAACCCTGAAATGTTACAGAACATAAAATAACCCTAAAATGTAGCTACATAACTCACAACTCCGCACTGCCGTAATATAAACACGCCATAACCCTAAAATGCACTCCGTCCAACCCTGCAACAGAATGACGTGAGTTGTCTTTTGTTTATGGCGTAATGAGACCCTTAATTATTTAAAAGAGCCCGTTCTCGGTCCGTCCGTAGAGCACGAGGCATTATTACACATTCACACACACATAGTCATGTATACATCCAAACATAGATTCTAGACTCCGGGATAATAAGTTTTCTATGGATTTTGAACTTTATAATACACTCCTTTAGGTAGATTCTTCAATTTATAATACAAATTCAGGATATAGCTTCGGGAAAATAGGTTTTGTAACTCGATTTAGAACTCTACTTGTAATGGAATGAGGTAGATATTACCTTTTGTATATGGTCTATGGCGCAGCGGGTGTTATGTTATGAAGAGAAGGTTGAATCCAAATGACAAATGTGGTAGTTGTGTTCAAGGATCAGAGGGTATATTCAGACAGCTATAGACAGTGGCCGTAAAGTCCTACATTCTATTCCCAATACAGTATGTATATTACCTCCAACTATGACTTTAATCACTAATTTCGAATAAGGTTCGAAAGTTATAGTGATAGTTTGTATGTGTCGCTCGTATAATGATTTGGCGAAAAAACACAAACACCTTGATGTTATCATGATGTTATGAATGGCAGATTTGGATCATTCTCAAGAGGTTTACTGGTGGTAGGACTCTCATATGTAAGAGTTCGTCTGGGTGGGTACCACCGCAATGTCTATTTCTACCGCCAAGCAGGAGTGTGCATGCACTGTTGTGTTTCGGTTTGAAGGACATTGTAGCCAGTGTAACTACAGGACATAATGAGACTTAACATCTTATGTCTCAGGATGACGAGCGCAGTGGGATGCCACACAGTACTTTGTAACTCAAGGTGCTGGATGGTGTTGCTACTGTTTATGAGTGGTCGTATCGCTTACAGGCGAACGGCATGCTCGCCTCGTCATTCAATACGATAAAAAAAAAAAAAAAAAAAAGAAAAGAGGTCTACAAAAAATAATATTTACTGGTAATTGTTGTTGTTAAGTTACCCACATACTGTTGTTATTTGTTTTATTTCTATTGTTAACTGTATATAACTCAATAGTTTTAATTTACCTTAGTCCGCACCTTCTGTAATCTATACTATACTATTATATAAAGCTGAAGAGTTTGTTTGTTTGAACGCGCTAATCTCAGGAACTACTGGACCGATTTTGAAAATTCTTTCACTAATAGGAAGCTACATTACTCCTGAGTGCTATATGCTACTTCTTATTCCGGAAAAACTTTTCCACGCGGGCGGAGCCGCGCGCCTTGCTAGTTTATCCATATAAGGACGCATATTTTGGAATGCAATTTAGTTTTAATGTAAGCTTATACGTTATATTAAATTGTCATGATTGTATTCTGTTTTGCGTCTTAATTAAATAAATAAAGGAGATAGTTTTGCACTATCCTAGCATGGGATGCAGATACCGTTGGCGCAATGTTCAAATGTGGGTGTAGTAAGCACGTGGGTTCAATTCCCGGACGAGAGCCGACCCACTTTGCAGGATAACTGTTGAGTCTATCTAGTCATAATGAAAATTACAAATGTCAGTTTCATAAATAGTAGAGCGTAGTCCTGCATTTGCTTGCTTCAAAATTCTCCAATAATTTAGTGGTGTAGTTATATTACGGTACGATTACAATACTGAGGTCTCTGGTTCCAACCCCGGGTCGGGCAGAGATATTCGATTTTTCTATTCAGTATCAGCCCGGAGTCTAGAATTTGGGCCCAATATGGCGATAGGCTCGCCCCCTATCATATCATGGGAAGGACGCACGGCGAAATGTGGGTGCATTAGTTGCACTTCTGCCTACCCCTTCGGCGATAAAAGGCGTAAGTATGTGTGTATATGAAGTCTGCCAACCCGCACTAGGCCAGCGTGGTGGACTAAGGCCCAAACCCTCTCAGTTGTCGAGGAGGCCCGTGCTCAGCAGTGAGAAATTATAATAGACGGTATTATTATTATAATTTATCATCTTCGAATGTAGCAGCGTACCCAAAATTCGGCTAAAAGTTTGTTTACATGGGTAATGATCCTTTCATTTCCTGATCTTCAAAGGTGGATGAGCAATATTTTTTTTATACCACTAAATGACGAACAAGTCTCGCGTAATAACACCATTCACATTGTATTTGTATTTTACGCAATAAATCTGTCAAATTTAAATTTAGATTTACTAAAATGATACTTACATTCGATTAAAACTCGATTGTGAAAAACAAATAATACGAAGTGATAATTATCGATTTTGTGAATCGATTTTATGACAACGCGTAACGGTATAAAAAGTATAGATGATTTATGACAGGTCCCGATGGCGTGGATAATCTACAAGATTTCTCGAGATCTTGATTCGTAGATATTGCGGTGATCGTTGCGAGAGCGTAACGTTGTGGGTTTTATATCGATTTTATTATAAGAATCGATTTTATAATTTCATATATCAATATTGTATTTTTTTTCTCTGGCTGTTAGCTTTAGTGCATGAGTACTGCTTTCCCTTCTTCTTGAGCACGTATTTATTATATATATAAATACATGCATTATATATATTTTATAATTTCATATATCGATATTGTATTTTTTTTCTCTGGCTGTTAGATTTAGTGCCTGAGTGCTGCTTCCCCTTCTTGTTGAGCATGTACCTCAGAGAGAGTATTTAGGCATCTCTGGGGAACATGCTTTATCCTTTCTTTCCTTACATACCGTCCATCAGTTTCATTATTTTTTATAAAGTTGATTATAGTCGTAGTCGTTTTCGATTGCTTAGGTATTTGTTCCTAAATCAGTTCAGGATAAATTAAGTCTCATACTAGGGCCAAGAAGGCCTTAGCATACCCCTAACTGCTCTCCATAAATCTCTACCTCTATTTTCAGTCATTTTAAATTCGGACCAGCTCTGAAAGCTCTTTCTTACATCTTTTTTTGTAGTTAAATGACGAGATGAGAATGCTGCTCGTCTGATGGTAAGCGATACGACCACCCATAAACAGTAGCAACACCATCCAGCACCTTGAGTTACAAAGTACTGTGTGGCATTCCACTGCGCTCGTCATCCTGAGACATAAGATGTTAAGGGCCGTTTTAAACGATTGCAACTCAATATAGCTCTGAAGTGCGATATCAGCTGAGACGCTCTTAAATTACGGTCGGTATCTTAAGATAGTCGCTATTTAATAAATACAAATTAACAGCAGCTCAAGTGACATCTTAAGTGACAATATGTGACGGATTTTGACAAGAAAGTTTTGTTTATTTAACAGCGCATACTCAGCTGAGAACAAACTCTCAAATGACGGATTAAGCTTGGTTTATTAAATAGTTCAATACATTAAATGTCTACTTGAGATTTTACTCAAACGATTGATTTATTACCTGTATTGTTTATCTCTGCATCACCCTAAGGTTGACTGGTAGAGAATGCCACTGGGCATTAAGTCCGCCTTTATACATTATTGTATAAAAAGCAATAAATAAATAAATTTATTAATACCGGCCATAGTCTCATAATGCGTCTTGTCTAAAATTACCCATACCATAGTGTCCTAGCAATAAAAAGTAATAACCACTAAGTCAACAGTCAATAAAAAACACAATTCTGAAAGATAGATAATGCACTACACAAAAAGTTTGCTATTTATTCCCTTTTTAATTTTACACCTGTCGTATGACAAGGATAATTGGACCCTAAGGTCTATAAATAGCTGATCCCACTTGACTTATAAACACGCCTTTATAATGTTATGTGTAAGTAGGGCTATGCGTAAGTTTTTTTTAATTAAAATTGTTAGTTGCATCGCTTATGGGTTGTTATCGATAACGCCTGATTTATTTATCTAATACGAATGGAAATAACAAAAAAAATGTAATACCTTCATTTTCTTCTTCGTAGTAGAGACACGAAGAGAGAAAGTAGTCGCACAGAAACTAAATTAGGCTTTAGGGGGGCTGCCATATCCTAAGGAGGAGGTCGAGGGTCAGGGCGCCACAGAATCTGCCTAGAATATCAGCATCAACGTTATGAAAATACAGATGGGTGCTAAAAAGAATAGTCTTGGTAGAGTCGCGTGGCAACGTTTCCAAAATAACCCTGAAACCGACCAATATTCCCAATTCAATTTTCGAAGAAATTATTATTACTTTGAGACTCAAGAATGAGATTTAGCAACATCGAATTATTTCAAATTCTATGGAAATATCCAAACCGTACCTGCTTTAGACCCGAACGTAAACTTCGTATTTAAATTGATTTATAGTTTTTTACAGTCTAGACCAATTTAAAAAAATAAATCGCAGACCTAAGGTCTTATTTCTGATACAAACCGTTCACGGAATGACGTGTGATGGTGAAAAATAGCTTGGCGGTAATGGTATTTCTTATTCATAATAGGGGCCGACCCCGGGTTCAAGCTTGACTGATGGCTCCAGGTAATGGAACAGTTTTTAATTAAGACTATAAAAAGTAGGAATAGGTTTGGAAGGATTCTAAAAGTTCTAGTGTACCAGGATATCAGATTTGTAAAGAAGGTTTGAAAATGAAGTTTTAAAAATGGAACCTTTACCTATAATAACCACATTTATAATTTTAACAAATATAATAAAGGTTGGGAAATTTTCACCGGTTCCTGATAAAGTTCCAGATTACTATCTTACATATAAGGCTATCTAAAAAACAAATCTGACACATAACTAGCGACTTTTTCTGTCAGCTGTTACTATTCCAGACCAGTTAAACCTAAAGTTGTAGTTTATATGGCGGGTATGTTCCGAATAGGCTATCGAGACTTTATCAGCATGGGGTGAAATCTGTCCTTAAATAAGTATTAATGAAGAGATCTTAACAGGAATTCGATTATTATTGCTTACCACTTGTTGACAGGGAAGAAAAACAGAAAAATCCATAACAATTTGAATGTGTAATCTGCTTACCCCCACAGGGCCAGCGTGGTCATCTAAGACCTAAAACCCCTCATTAGTATAGAAGTTTCGTGCCCAGCAACATAATATAATACAGGCCTGGTATTTTTCTTATATTATTAAAATAGGTATTCACGAAAAAGGTATCCTACCTGATTACATAATTTGAGAAGTTTTAGCAAAACCGCACTCAACATCCTGGAATTCACCTTTGGCACGCAAAGATCATTTCAATTCTCATTCATTTTTACAAATTTATTGCCCAAGTTATTGATGTTAATACTATATCAAAAGTACAGGTTTACGGCCAAAGTAATTATTTTGAAACGATTTCCTTATTACAACAAAGAGAATATTGTTTTGCATCATTTTTCAGTGGCATAGTTGTATTGTACGCCTGCTATACTGAGGTATTGGGTGGGAACTCGGCGCTGGCAAAGTATGCATGCTCATACTTATTATTCCCGAAGGGGTAGGTAGAGGCGCAATTAGTGCACCTACTTTTGCCGTGCTTATTTCGTCCCGTGATGTGATAGAGGGCGAGCGTATCGTCATATCGGACACAAATTCCAGACTCCGGGCTGATACTCATTAGAAAAATCCAATATCACTTTGCCCGACCCGGGGACCGGGCCAGAGACCCTCAGCATTACAGTCGTACCGTAATACAACTACGCTACCGAGGCAGTCAAAAGCAGGCCGGCAACGTGATATTAAATTTTCTGCTCAGTATCAGTCCGTCCAAATGTGCCCGGTAATAGACAGTATGCTCGTCTCGTATTACATGGATAAAATAAAATAAAAAAAAAAAAAAAAAAAAAAATACTTTATTCATCACGTAGGCGAACATAGTTGCACTTATGATAAGTCAAGATACATTAAATTGATTATATTAATAATTATTATAAATACCAATGGTCACTTATATAACTACCGACATTTTTATTGGGAGTAAATCTATGATAAGAAATAAACAAAAACAAAAAAAAACAGCTCGGGCTGGCAGGAAAGGGGATATAAAAAGGACATCATTTTATTAAAATAATGGGAGGAACGCGTCGCGATCCTCACCGGTGAGGACACTACAGGCCCTAGCCTAGCTAACCTACCAGCCTTTCACTAGCTACCTAAGCGATGACGACCCGAAGAAGAAAGGCAGAAAGAAACTCCGGGCTTACTTTTTTTGTCATCAATTGTTCATTGTTTCTTTCCCTTTTTTTTTTTCAATTCTTTTGTGCTGTGTACAAAGTCAGATTAGTTATATAAGCTAATGCACGCACATCACCGTTGAAATAAGATAAAATCCAAATGAAGGGATTTAGGGAATACCTGGACAGGCATGTACAAATACGTAAAACTGGACATAACACAAAAAAATAATAAAATAACGGTGTACAATGTGCATTCGCCTACATTTACAAAATTATTTTTGTTGTATTGCTCTTCCTACTTTCTTAATAAAATGAAACTTATAAAGGCAAGCGCAACAAAATGATCGGTCGGTCGTCAATAGCTGACGAAATGGGTATTATACCTCTGCCTACCCCTTATAAAAAGGCGTGATGTATGTTATTCAGTTGGCTACTAATCACAAGCAAACAAAGAAGTACTTTCGTAACCAATTTTTGTAAATGACGAGATATTATTAACTTTCTTTTGTCATCAAACACCGTAATGGCGTCCAATCATAATGTAATTTCCTATTGCTATGTTTGTCTCACTGGGACTAATGTTTGTATGATTAACAAATATTTGTGACAGATTTGGATGTTTTTGAAGTTATACTTCTTTTGGCGCGATAGGGAAAAATGATGAGAGTAAATTTTTACGATGCGCACCGTCACGAAAAACCGATACCCTGAAGTTAGTTATAGCCAATATTTTAGTTTTGAATTTAATGTAGAAAAACCGACACCCTGAAGTTAGCTATACTCAACATTTTAGTTTTGAATTTTGAACGTAGAATAAGGCGAAAGATATTGAAGTTATATTTCTTTTGGCGCGTTATTTAAAAAGATTTTTATCTTGTTACGCCAAAGAAGTATACCTTCTAACGCGTGTAATAAGTACACACACTTTTTTTTTGCTTATTGTTTATAATCCTGGATATTTTGCCCCGCCGTGTACTTTTTCGGAATAAAATGTAGCCTATATCCTCTCTTATGGTTCTAGCTGACTTCTTACCAAATTTTATCAAAATCTGTTTGGGTTTAGCCGTGTAACGGACCGACAGACAGTTACTCTTGCATTTGTTATAGTAGGAATAAAATATTGTAGGGTCAGGGAAGAACGTTTTGGATATAATTAATACAAAAGTTTATTAAACCAGCCCTATATTATACTAGCATTGCGCGCGGCTCCGCCCGCGTGGACAAGTTTTTCCGGGATAAAAAGTAGCCTATAGCACTCAGGAGTAATGTAGCTTCCTATTAGTGAAAGAATTTTCAAAATCGGTCCAGTAGTTCCTGAGATTAGCGCGTTCAAACAAACAAACTATTCAGCTTTATATATTAGTATAGATATAGATTAGTATAGATAACGCCCACTACTGAGCATGGGCCTCCTCTACTACTGAAAGGTTTAGACCTTAGTCCACCACGCTGGCCTACTGGTCTAGACTTCACACACCCTCTAAATGCTTATGAAGAATTCTCAAGTAGGTATATAGGTTTCGTCGCGATATTTCCTTCATTGATAAACAATACACACGTAACTTAATAAAGTCAGAGGTGTGTCTTGGATTTTGAACCTGTGGATATTCGTCTCTGCAGACCGATCTATTTCCAACCAGGCTATCGTGCACATTATCTATGGATTAACCAATAAAGCGCTTAAAGCAGATTTGAATGCAGCGGGCATACGCGACGGCAGCTAATTTTCATAGCCGAGCATGTACTAACATTCTGGTTAACCCATCTTTTGTCTTCCCACGGGAATAGCATCGGCATGGAGTGATTAGAGTCTGTGAGAATCAGGGTTTGATTTTCGGTCTGGGCCATCTTGATTTCTTAAATTTACGCGAATGAGAATGAAATACAACTACTCAGTCCGTCCCGTGACCATGAAGACTGTAAAACCTTCGAAATCTCTGGATTAAAAACTAAACTGCCTGCCTCGGAGGCGTAGTTGTATTACGGTACGACTGCAATCCTGAGGTCTCGGGTTCGATCCCCGGGTCGGGCATAGTGATATTGGATTTTTATAGAATTCGGTATCCGCCCGGAATCTGGAATTTGTGCCCAATATGGCGATAGGCTTGCTCCCTATCACATCATGGGACGGAATACGCACTGTGAAAAGTGGGTGCACTTATTTGCGCCTCTGCCTACGCCTTCGGGGATAAAATGGCGTGAGTGTGTGTATGTGTGAGGTATGTAAAAATTAAACAAATTGATCCATCTTCTCGGTATATTGGAGGTGTAATTAGAGACTGCGGAAAAAGTCCAGCTCGGATTTTAAAAAATAATCATGGCATGTAATTCACACGGCGAGAAGTGCAAAGGTCTTAAGTTCGATTCCCAGGTAACACAAGTATAGGGATAAACTTTGCCTTCTTATTGAACTAGAACTTGGTTCATCATCATCATTATCATCAGTCACACGACGTCCACTGCTGAACATAGGCCTCCCCTAAAGATTTCCAGACGGATCTGTCAAAGCGGCCTCCATCCCACGTGTTCCTGCGACCTTTATCAAGTCGTCCGTCCATCTTATACGCGAATTTCTGATAATATTTATTCAGCGATGTATCTCTTCATATTATTTTGTGTCTTTACTATCGAATACTGAACTAGTTCATTATATTCTCACGTAGCGCCATCTATTAATAATACCCTGTAAATAAACAAAAATGCAAATCGTGCATTACAGAACATTAAATTCAATTTACACGGATACAAAGGTCACCTCCCCGATTCAATGACTTAAATGGTCAGTTAATAATGTGGGAACAGTGCTCACCTGCTTAACAATGCAGAACAAAATCATTCTTAAAAGAAAGAACTAAAGTCGGTTTTAGAATATCGAATTTTTGTTCATTGATATTTGAAAATTATGGACACGCACCGCATGAGTGGCAGAGTTGGGTCGCGTTCCTTATGCATCGCACGAAATCATCACCCACTTATCCAATTAATCATACCAAAACCAACTCTATTAATTATGTGTTACAATTCAATTTACAGTATCTTAAAAAAGAGGAGCGCTATCTTGGTTTTGCTGTCATAATATGCAGCGTATGGGATTGTCAACTTAATTGTAATGCAAATAAAGGCGATGTTTTTTGTTTTGTTTGTCTGTTTTGATGTTGACAATTCTTTGTTTCGGCCGACTTTGTTGTTTATGGTGGTGACTTGAATACAGAGTGCGGCGTGTGTCACAGTTTTATTATACTTGGGCAAAGGAAAACATAACATAAAGCTTTACAAGTGCAGAATTAGTTTTTTTAATTCATATTAGCATTTATAACTTACTATATACTAATTATTGCACTCAGCTCCGCTTGTACCTAAGTTAAAGAAAGGGGCTTAGAGGAAAAGTATATTAAAAAAATAGCCCATGCCACTGTCTAGACCAAAAAAAATTACCATTAACAAAAATTTTAATTAAAAAAAAATACCAAAGGTATGGTAGGTACTTATCTCTATATAAAAAATCTAGTCAATGTGTTGCACCGTTGCATTGTTGTAAGGCCAAAAATCAAACAAACTTTAGCATTTAAAGCATATTAAGGTTAGATATAGAAGATTAACAAAATTACACTTTTTCAGGTCAACTGTAACCATGGTCTTCGTCATGTTCTGCGTCTGTGGTCATGTGTGTGTTTGATTTCCTACAACTCTATTATCCAGGGCCGTCTTTACCCGGACGCTCAAGGAGTGTTGTGAAACCTGGGGGCACAGACCAAGGGACCTTAAAAAAAAAGTCTCCGGAAAAAGGAGGCCACAATTTTTTTGCCCGAACTTTGTAATAAAGTAATTATTAAAAATATATTTTATTAGGAGTTGCTCGCGGCGTCAGCCGTGTGAAAAGCCTTTTTCGCTATAAAAATCCTTAGAACACTATATCTACGTACAGCGCCACTTGAATCTGTTTAAAATCCTGTTATTTCCCTTGGGAGTAAATTACCGGGATAAAAAGTAGCATATGTGTTGATCCAGGACATGGTCTGTCTGTGTGCCAAACATCCAAACATTTTCACAAACTTTCGCATTATAATATTAGTAAGAACATTTAATTTTGTTAGCAAAGGCGCAGGCGGATTTTCGGACCCTGGCGCCCTCTACCTATAGTTTAGACGGTCCTGGTATTGTCTCTGAGTTCATTAGGCTACTTATACCAAAAAAGAATTTGTACACATTCCGATCCGCAGACAGATCTTAAAAGATAATTTTGGAATGTATATTCTATGTCAAAGAGATTATATTGTGCCTCATTTAGAATATTAGCGGATAATTAGCCGTATAACTTGACGAATCAATGTGACTATGAATTATTAGTAACGAATACACCCGAATAAGCTGTTTACACACTCATTCATGACTATTCGTCTACTCTGCAAGTATTTAAATCAGGGGCTAGATGAAATTTTTACTGGTGGTAGGTCTCTCATTATGTAAGAGTCCGTCTGGGTGGGTACCACCGCAATATCTATTTCTACCGCCAAGCAGCAGTGTGCATGCACCGTTGGGTTTGAAGGACCTTGTAGCCAGTGTAACTACTGGACATAATGAGACTTAACATCTTATGTCTCAGGAGCGTAGTGGAATGCCACACAGTACTTTGTAACTCAAGGTGCCGGATGATGTTGGTATTGTTTATGGGTGGTCGTATCGCTTACCATCAGGCGAATGGGATGCTCGTCTCGTCATTCAATGCAATAAAACAGAAAAATAATTTGTCCATAATTTTTTTGTATCCATTCCGTATAAATTCCGCAAAAAACTTCAACACGGAAATGCTATTCCCAAGAAAAATAATTATGTAGATAGTTTGTTACAAATGCCACGTCCCCACAGCCAGACACTCACGACATGGGGAATGCCGACATTGTATCCGGGATAAAATTGATTTATTACAGTCTATTGGGAACGTATTTTGCCTGATCGATGAGTTCCAGGCTCGATTTCCGGGTTTTTTTTCCTATTATAAGAGTCCCGCTCTGTATGTTTCGCGATGAAAGTCTATATTAATCAAGGCCACGGTCTCTTGTAAAATTTCGTCGAAATCCGTTCAGCAGTTTTTAAATTTCGAATAACTTCACTTATAGTATTAAACTATTACCAGAAGAATGCGAATCAAATTAAAAGTACATTCAACTTTGACATTCCGTGAACTGGTTCATTCAGTGTGTCATGTAAGGTTACGTTGAATCCGTTTGACCTACTTATTATGTTTTGAATATATAAATAAGTTTAGTTATATAATTATAAGCTTAACGTCTTTGTTCATTGCCAAGATAATGACGTAAAGATAATAAAAAAGGAACTTAAGACTCTACGTTTATCGTGGTAAGGTACAATTTTGTTTTGGCTGAAGACTGTATTTTTTTATAGCAAGACTATTTAAATGTCTTTCACTAATAGCAAGTTTCAATAAAAATCCTTAAATTGACCTACAACAGCTATAATTTTTAACCGTTTACGCTATAACTAGAGGTTTATTCAACTCTAATTTACCTTTGCGATTGTATTTCAGTCGCTATTTGCTCTCAAAATACAATTTTAGCGATAAAAGCTATTTTAAATGACGTGGTAGATACTTTGAGAACTTAGTTTGAGATATAATCATTATGTCGAAGATAATTTAATTAAAACCTACTATATACCTATATTAAAATTAAAAAAGGTTTTCTAGCTCCAATAAAAAAGTCATGTGTCAGATTATGATTGTGAGTTGTGACATAAAAAGCTCTTGTCGAAAGCAAATAAAATACGATTTATTTAATTACAAACTTCCGATGAACAAAGCTTAAAAGCTTCCAACATGTCTACGCCCCAAGAGTACTGGAAACCTTACAACTGTCTCGCAGAAGCCACAATTTACAACAAAAGAAACGAAATTGTTCCGTGGAATTGGATTATGGACAACGCAGACATTATCGCCCTCCTCTTCACCGCAAAGGGAGTAGACAAGGACGGCATCATAGAGAAGTTCTACGGAATATACGAGAATGTTAAATATGTGAACATGCCGATCGAGGTGATATACATGCCAATGGACGAGTGCGAAAGAGACGCGCGATCTTGTTACGATGAACAAGCAAATTGGTTCGCTCTCAAGCTTCATGATCCCCTAGTACTTACGCTCAAATTTATGCACGGTGTCACCTGCATTCCACATATTTTGGTGACAAAAGTCGATGGCACTGTGGTTTCGTCTCACGGTGTGATGGATTTAGAACAATATGGCAAAAATGCTGTCATAACATGGATTTCGATTTCAGCGTCTGCTAAACACCACAGGAGGATAAGCAAGGATGCCGAGATGTATGGGGAAAAATGGCACTACTTAGGTACTGCCAAAAAGGACCAAGAGTACCACAAGAAGTATACTACCGTTGAAGAAGCTTCTGTGTAGTTATACTTGCCTGGTACTTAAGAGATTATTTAAAAAAAATAGGTTTATTCAGGATTATCGTGTTTTCTATTTGAAAATATGTTTATTGTGATTTAAAATTTAAATCGTTAATAAAAAAGATGTTTTTTATGATATAGGGGGCAAACGAGCATACGGTTCACCTGATGTATAAGTGATCATCGCCGCCCATGATCATCTGCAATATCAGGGGGCATAGAGATGCGTTGCCGGCCTTTTAGGTGGGAATACACTCTTTTTTTAAGGTCGCCAGGTCGTATCAGTCCGGAAATGCTGCTGGCGGCAATTGGTTCCATAGTTTTGTAGTACGTGGTAAAAAATGTCTGCAGAAACGTACTGTGGTGGATTGCCAACCTCCGAGGTGATGTGGATGGAATTTGGAGTTTTACCGCGTTGTTTGGCGATGGAAGTTGGAACTCAGCAGCAGGGATAAGTCCGAAAAATTCTATCGAGCACTCCGCGTGGTAAATGCGATAGAGAATGCAGAGCGACGCTACATCTCTACGCAAAGCCAAAGGATTAAGCCGATCGAAAAGAAAAGCTGTGTGTGTGTAAAACTTCAACAAATAAATTATGAGTAAAGACGCAAGTACTCCAATTATATTTATAAATTATAAACTCAGATAAGTAATTTTTATCCACAAAAAACTCTTTATATCTCACCAAATTATGAAATGTAATGGTCAAACTAATAAAAACGTCCTATCACAGTGTTGCATTTCAAATATAATACAATTAGTGTAGACTAAAAACCTGAAAATTATTTGATAAAAAAAATGGTGGTTGTATTTGTTTAGCCTCATACAACCGTTCATGTGTTCCATCCTTGTCAAGGGGAGTGCTAACCGTCTCTCCTTTTCAATAGACACGATAAGAGATTGTTGTGCTTTGGTTATATACGGAGTTATAGAAAAATATTGCTACCGCGATGCAGACAAATTTGCTATAACTTCAATTTCTTTAAGAAATGTAAGCTACAATTATTATTTTAATACAAGAAATACTTTAATACTTTGTAGTGTAAATGAAAATACCAATCAATTTATGAAATAATCGTATAATTTTAGTTAAAATGTGTTTCAGTAGTGTATTTTGTGTACAGCGCCATCTATCAATCGCAGCCGAATACTAAAGTTTGTTTTGAGTTCGTTAGAACAATGACGAGAAGAATTATTATTGTTTTAGTTGCTATTCATTATATTTTTTTTTAACATGGTATTTGGGAAAGTTTAAAATAATTTAATGCCATCGATAGATTTGAAGTTTGAAGATTTAAATATTAAGTATATTCCTAAGTACTTTGCGAAATTTCGGTAATAATTTCATAACTAATAAGTATTAATTGATTTTTATATTAGTTGCATACACTCAGATTTTTGATGTTTTCAATTAAAGATATGTAATAATTTGGATAATCTGCAAATGTTAATTTAACTTTAGTGTGCTTTAGAGACATCACTGTATTTGGGCATTCTAGTTTATGACACACAAACTCACGTATTTTACCCCAGAAGGGTAGGCAGAAGATCAATTAGGGCACCCACTTTTCACCATGTGTATTCCGTCCCATGATATGATAGGGACTAGGCCACTTCTACGTTTATTTTTTATCTATGTAAAATTATTTATCCCACAATTTCCTTTCTATTTTCACGATTCAACATTAAGCCATTCGTCGATAAATTATGAAATGAGCTTACAATGTAATCATAGCATGATATGCAATAAATAACACAATACGAATGTCAAAACAAGAAGACAGGCGTGTAAACCATTTGCATAATTAAATGTATGTTTTTATCTTGATGTTATATTGTCATAATATGACTGTAACATACCTAAGCCAAAATACAAAATGAATTGAAAAAAAGTAGTTAATTGATTTTTAAAAATGGAATCTAAAACATATTATGCTTGCATCCCTTTTTTTTTTTTTTTTTTTTTTTCGCGGGGAAAAAACGCGTTATCGCTACCACCACTGGGGGGTCAGTGGAACGGTTATGTTGGTTTCACCGGTCTTACACTCCAATGTCGACCCTTGGGAGTATAGCATCATCCAAGCGAGCATTGGACCGAGTCCCTAGCCCTATGTACACCCTACACCGGCATACCAACCAAAACCCGCGGTGGCCTTCTTCAGCGCATACGGGACGGCCCCGGGGTATCTTGTTGCACTAAGATATCTGCACGGGACCGCCCTTGCGCGCTGCCGCATTGCGGCCCTTCTCTATACCAGAGGACTCAGATGCCCCCAAACTCTAAAGGACGCTTATAGCATCTACGACAGCGGGAGACCGACCACCCGCATTGTCGTCCACCTCGAAGTCACTTGAATTGGAATGAACAGCCCCTCACTGCTCATCCCGCGACTTTCTCTAAGCCCCATTTAGTCGCCTCTTACGACAGGCAGGGGATGCCGTGGCGAAATTCTCTAGATGCCCCCGGACCACAGGGCATGAGGCACCAGTCAGTCGTCCACCCGGCGCCTCCGTCGTCTCCTCTGGCTACGGGCGGGATCGTTCTGCTCACAATCCCGCTCGGCGCTCTCCTTCCACGAGATGACGCACTCGCAGAAGGAGTTCATCGCTCGCCATGACCTCCAGCCACCGACCATGGCGGACACCACGGCCGGCAGCGAGAGGTCTCCTCCGACGACTGCTCTAAGAGCGCTGCGTTGTAGGTCCCAGGCTGGGCACTCCTCGAGAGTGTGATGGACTGTGTCCTCGCGGCCGTTGCCACAATGGTGGCACACGGCGGACTCCTCCTTTCCGATCCGACACAGAAACGAGCCAAAACATCCGTGGCCCGTCAGCATCTGTGTTAGACGGAATGTCGGCGCACCGTGGCGCCTGTCAAGCCAGCTTGAGAAGACAGGTCGCACTGCCGCGACAGTCCTCAAGCCCGCACTCGGGCTCTCCAGCCTGGTATGCCACTCCTCCACGGCGGCGCTGCGGATGGAGGCCAATTGGGCCTTGACCGCTTGCATCCCCAGGGATGAATAATTAACCTAAGTTAACCTTAGTTTATTCAACCCCAGGGTTGAATAAACTAAGGTTCCTAAGACATACAACGCTGCGCAAATAAATGATAACTGGCGGGAATTTTTTTCATTATGAACATAAATACCTCTCCGTTAATTATTATACTATAATTATGATCATAACTGTACTTTCATTTTGCAATAAATGTTTAGAATCTGAAAACAATAAATAATATTCGTGTAAACAACAAATTATTATCACACGATGCGATGGTTTTTCATAACAATCCACTTAAGGGCGATCATCCTCGGCAGATAATTTGTGCCGGAAGCGATTGACGCCTGGCTCCAAGGCATTGAAATGAACCACATCCTTGTTTCAACGACCTTATGACAAGCCACTTATGCCTCGAGGTTTACTAGTTTCCATAGACAAGAACCATGTGGATACAAAAAAATAAAATGACGGAAGCTGTATGTTTCGGATTCCTTTGCCTTTACGGAGATACACATTGAAAAGACAATAAGTAACGCCCTCGGCTCGCATGCGGGTAACGATTAGGTAACAAACCGGTAACTAAATCTAGATGGAGGTAAAATTGCACCATTGTTGGATGGAACCCACTTTTTGCTTACGATAACTAGTTCTAGATTGTGTCTAGCAAGTGTTATTGTTAATCCATCATCAGATACCTGTCTTGTTATTGCTAAGCTTAGTTCTAAGTATTTTATGCAATATGTAGAATGGTATATTTTACAATACATCGTAATTATTAGGACGTGGTTCAGCGCCATCTATTATTAAGTTTGTGAACTGTGTATTCCATAGATCGTTTTATTACGGGAGGTTAGATTCAGGTTTGAATCCACAACATAATATTATTATGAATCTGATAGTTGTTTTACCACAAATAAATTTTGGAAAATTATATTATATAATCTTTATTTCAAAATAGATTTCTTTTGTGTGCAATGACGAAATTGTTACTCCTAAATATTAACTGTCCTCTGACTATTATCCTAACGTCGTGTTTAAAGTAGGAACCTAATATTATTTATGCATGCATAATGCATTGTAGCTCATAAAATATCAACCCTGTGTTTCACATAACATAAACTGTGCATTTTACTTACCTTATGTTTAAGACTTAAGGGGAATATTTTAACTGCGTATTTATGCAGTCTTTTTTGTCACTAGAACATAAAGCCTAAGAGCATGTTTTGTAGTATGCACTTAAAATATATCATTATTATCTTTTTAATATAAAATGATAATACATTTTCTCGAGTGCTTGAGCATTTTTATTTAATAGATTTTTTATGCAAATTTATAGCGAGACCCAAGATATGCTCCTAATAGTAAATTTTTAATAGTAAAAATTCCGTGGGCCTTTTTTTACTTAGTTTGCTAATTTTGTTTTTTGGCCCAAATGCCACTTTCTGAAACCATTGCGTTTAGTTTTGGTAGGATTTCATACAAGTCATTTGGCAACAGTATTAGAGTTACAAAGTACTTTGTGACACTGCACTGCGCTCGTCATAGCACACAATACTGAATAGTACTACGTGTCATACTGTGACATTAGATCTTAACTCTCATAATGTTCAGTAATTACGTAGAATATCAAAGCCTGTAAAATGCCGCTTGGAGGCAGAAACAGACATTGCGGTGATCACTACACGGGCGAACACTATTTTTTAAATATTTTAATTCTTTTTTACCTGATTTTAATACAAAATAATAATGTAACTAAAATAGTGTTATTTACTTGCTCTAATACAGAATTGGGCTATAAAAATGATGAGAGATAGCGTGAATCAACATTTAACACCACGAGATAAACTACATAGACGACAAAAGGTCTTTAACACTTAAAGATATTAATAGTATGTTATTTAACATTGAATAATGGCGCGAAACGCACAATGGCGGCCGCGTCGGCATGCGGCGCGCCTGCGTGATGGCGAATGTGTTAAAATGAATGGTTCGATAATAAAACTGGAATGTCCGCTTGTTTGTTTTTGTCCATGTTTTATACATTAGTGACATGGGTTCGAATCGCTTTTTAGTATAATTGGTAGGCCATCACAAGGCTATTTGAATTACGAAGATTGGGTAGAAAATAATTTTACACGCTCCACAGTGATTCGCCTAGAACAAGTTAGCTGGACAAAAACATTTGAGTATGTGATTTGGTTGCTTTGGCTAAAAACAGTAATATTTTAAGAGGAAATATGTTTTAAATGCTTAGAGGATAATAATAATTAAGACACGTGTTAAAATGGATGAAAAATTTTAATACAAGAAGGGCAGCTTATGAAATAAATGATACAATAAAACACAAAATAATAAATAAATATAAAACACAAAATAAAAGCGTATGTACTTAACACGACTTAGCATAGAAATAAAAAAAAATAAAAAAAAAATTAATATCTAATAAAAAGTTAGTTAATAACATTATAAATTAAGTACTAATAACTATTTCAACTCCTACCTAGATGAGTCATCACTCTCACAATCAGACGAGTCAGGTACCAAGTAATCATCAACGTCACATGGCGTTAGAATGATTGATGCCCGAGGTATTGGTATTGAAGGCGGGATATATTCAGCACTTCTGATGGTAATGAATCTGTTCTCTTTTCAAATTCCCTAATATTTATTTCGTAACCTGAAGATAACGTACGCAACAAAATATCGATTTTTTTAAATTAAATTGACATCCAATTCTGTAATCTCTCCACTCAAAACTGGATTGGCAAAGAATTTGCGCGCTGTATTTCCATCATTCGTATTCCCATAACCCGGTTTCGGTTTGTCTACTATAAGCCCCATTTCCTCTTTATTTATTTTTTGCTAATATCCGCCGACCGTACTTTAACATGATCTTTATCAGTTTCACCTCTTACCTGCCACTTTCTTATATGTAATCGGTAACTAATATGCAACAGACACTCGAAACAACGAATCCAGGCGTGTAAACCGTAATGTTCCTTTCTACTGGCTGAACTTTCTAATTCACCATTCATCATTTTGGGAGTAGCACCACATATATAACATTTTTGTGTAGATTTTGTGTCAGTCAATGCATTACAGACTTTCCCGTCAGTCATAGTCAGTAAAAGGTTGTGTTGAATAGAAATTTGAGAATCACCGATATTACAAAAAGTTTGAAGAAGATGAGATATTTCTTCCAAAACTTTTTTGGTTTCTGTTGTAGTATGTTCATTAGACTCCTTCATAAACATAAATTTTATGGGGCGACAGTAAAGTGTCGATGAAGGCCTTGAATTTTTCCAAATAATATTATGGCCACCATCAGTCAACCTCCAAGGAACAAATGAAAATACGCACAGAAACTCATCAGTAGCATCGACATTCTCAAATTTCTGCTTATATGTACTGTGGCAAGAACTCCCATCACATCCCCATTTGCTAATTAGCTTGAATGATGTATTACTGCGTGTATGCAGCAGTTCTTCAACTCTGCGCTTTTTCGTTTTAAAACAAGAGTCGTCGAAGTCTTTGCTGGGTCGACCTTGAAGCCGACTCCCTTCTGATGACGTGGATGGGCAAGGTCAATGCACACATATTGTAAAAGCTATGTTGTCTCTTTCTAACCACTTTTTATTATTACTTAAAAAGCGATCTATCAACATATTTGATGCTGCCCATTTTTCGGCTAATTTTGACGATATACTGGATATTTTCATTTTAATGGCTTTCAGCGAATCACTAGTTATATCTCTGACACCAAATTTATGTTGTACATGTTCTAATAAACGAACATTTCGTCCTTCTATGGCATGTTTTCGCCATTCTTCAAAAAAATTATTTTTCGAAATGGAGTAGCCATGTTCTGAAAAATGAAATAAAAATGATTGGTGGTGATATGTGGGACCAAATTATATCTCGTTTAAAGGGTGAATAGTACTGCTATATAATATAAAAAAATTAGACTGGATATATCTGGATAATAAAAGATACATTCGTTGAAAATTAGGAAACTTGACAAAAAAAATGTATTTTTCAATAATATATTCAAAGTCCTAAGGAACACACCATTTTCTTATTAGAACCTATTTGGTAGTAAAATATGAAAGTACTTACCCTCTACAGTAGTATCCATTACAGAAATCACGTTAATATATTTCACAAATTTCAGGAGATGTTATTGAAAACACTGCAAAATTGCAACTACTCTAATTACATTAATGCAATTATTATTTTACCTACCTGCATTAGCTGATAACTCATCCCTGTGGAATGATTTTCACCCCTTCTACTTGTTATTATGACCTTGGGGTTGTTGTTTATGACATGTGACCACTAATTAGTCGTTTACTGGAAATGACTTTTTTCCACCTAGCTTGTTCTAGGCGAATCACTGTGCGCTCGTGCAATTATTGCCAATCGTGCAATATATTTAAGGAATTGCAGGTTTTTTTTTTATCATAACTATAGACAGGTTTTATTCATGTTCACTTTGGATGGTCTCGTAGTTAGTCCTGCGTAGGTATCATGAAAAATAAGTTGCAAAACTCCAATTTGGATGTCAAATGCTTACATGAAAATAATTATAAATATCTTTATTACATCACTAATAACTATTTATTATAGACTTACTTGGGGGTATAATTGTCTTGCACGTGAAAGACTTATGCTCTGAAGTCATGGGTTTGAATCGCAGTAATGTTAGGTTTTTGTGCTCAATATCAGTCCGGAGTCTGGAATTTGTGATGATATGGCTGCTCATCTTCTATCACATAATGGGACGGAACACACATGGCGCACAGTGGTTGCACTAGTTGCGCCTCTGCCTACGCCATCGGGAATAGGAGACGTGAGGGTGGGTACAATCACATAGAATCATTATACTTAATAATTCACCGTGTACTCAAGAAACTCTTTCAATACATAAGAAAGATATTTATGGCCGGTGATTATAACCTATCAAGGGACTCACGTGTTCGATTACCTGATTATTCTGGAAAAATACACACACACACACACTCACGCCTCTTATCCCCGCGCCGTTATTCCGTCCCATGATGTGATAGGGGATGAGCCTATCGCCATATCGGGCACAAATTCCAGACTCCGGGTTGATACTGAATAGAAAAACTCAATATCACTTTGCCCGACCAGGGGATCGAACCCGAGACCTCAGCATTGCAGTCATACCGTAATACAACTACGCCACCGAGGCAGTCATTCTGGAAAAATATTTGCGTTTATTGTTGTCTACTACCTACCGCCCTGTATATTGGACTGCCTCGGTGGCGTAGGTCAGTTGTATTGCGTATGCGTTACGAGTACGACTTGCGCGCTGAGTTCCTGGGTTCGAATTCCGGGTCGAGCCAAAAACATAGTGAATGGGATTTTCCATCTTGTAAAGACGTTGGTTCGACGTTGAACTCAACAAATTTAACCCTTTCCAGGAGCTGTTCGTCCCCCTAAACACAAAGGGGGAGCTGTATGAGGTGTGCCCGGAGGAGCTGTCGCCGGCGGAGTGGGAGGCGGGGGAGCCGCCCACCGCACCGCCCCCAGATGCGGGGGCCCGTGCCCACCGACTCCCACACCTGTTGAGTCTCTGGCGGTTGCCGACGAGAGTTCGGCTGCTCGCCGGCACGGTGCCTATTGAAATGGCGCATGATGTTGGAGGTAAAGAATCTGAATGGATAATAAATTTTATACCGAGATAGAAATAGAACTAAACTAAAACCAAACTATGGAACCAATTGTCACCAGCAGCATTTCCGGACAGATACGACCTGGCGACCTTCAAAAAAAGAGCGTATTCCCATCTAAAAGGCCGGCAACGCATCTCTGTGCCCCCTGGTATGGCAGATGTTCATGGGCGGCGGTGATCACTTACCATCTAGTGAACCGTATGCTCGTTTGCCCCCATATCATAAAAAAAAATAGGCAGTAGGTATTATGGCGATAAACTCAAAACAAATAGTGCTCTTAGAATTTTTGCTATGATAGACATCGTAGCATGTTTAATGAATTAGCGTGTTTCATGGATTTTAATGCGACGTAATTCGAATGAAGTTTGTAATAGAAAATTTATCTTTTACGAGTAACAAGGTGCTCTGTATTTTTTTTTAACATTCCATGTTTTCTTCTTCCAGATGACCTTCTGCTGCGGGCAGCGGTTACGGAACCAGTATTAGTGATGTGCAGCCTCCCTGAATACGGCTCGATGCCCTCGAGCCCGAGTAAGCAAGTCGACCCTCGCTACCACGCCAAGGAGGCGCTGCGGCTCCTGCCCCTCAACGGGAACATCAGGGTTCGTCGCACCCAGCTTGGCTTCGAGAGCGAGAAGCGCATGTTTCTCTCCGCCCGCCTCCAGAAAGCTCTAACCTTCTGTCAACTCAACGTTGACAACTGGATCAGGCAGATCTCCTACGCAAGCTCCACCGTCGTCGGCAAAGCGAAAACCGCCGAGGACATCATCAAGGAGGACCACGAACCGGTCAAGTTTGAAAAGGAACGGAAATTCACACTGCAAGGGTTGAAGATCGACACGTCTAGACTGTTTGGTAAAAGTGAGAAAGTGTTGAAAGATATTCCAGATGAAACTGAAGGATCTATCATATTTTTAAGTAAGAACGAGTTGGAGCATATGAACTATGACGTATACAGTGACGACGATAAGGACGAGAAATCTGATGATAAAGTAGAACAAGAACCCTTCTCTAATGAAAAAATGCACGTATTCAGAGAAGATTCTGGACAGAAGAAAAGTAAATGGTTCAAGAATCTGAAACTATTAAAAAGTACGGAGAAGTTGGCGGATGAGAAGATAACAGCAATTGAAAGCAATGAAAAAAGTACTGATATTAAAGACCCGTTTGATCCTTCAGCTGAGAAGCATAGTTCTATTGAACGATACCAGGATATGGCAAAGTTAATTGAAGATAGATTCGGCGCGACGAGAAAAAGTGATGGCACAGCTGAGAAGAGCCATTCTTACAAGAGCCTCACCACATCTTCATCTGATATGGGAACTAGTCAATGTAGTTCTAATCACAAGAAACCAGTGCTTACGAAATCCGTATCTGTTCAGACTGGCATGCCCGACAACTCAGAAGATGACAGTGGAATCAATATGAAGCATGGTAGAAAAAATCTAAGCGTCGATCAAATTAACTACTGCGGCTCTATGGAAAGCGATTCAAGCTCGGGCCGAAAATTGAAATCTCTAGACGAGAATATGCTTAAAAAATCTGCAGGTGTAAAGTCATCATCAAATCTTGAAAGGCGACAGAGAATACAGCCAGATCTGATTCCAGAAAAGGCTATGGTAAAAGCTGAATCGTACAATCAGATACAAAGCTGTGAGGAAATCAATATGTTTGGTGTGGGATCTTTATATAATGATAGTGACTTTGAAATCAACTACAAACAACACTCGTTCATAACGGAGAAGCTTTGCTCAGAATTTCACGTTAAAACTAAAAGGGTTCTCAGCAAATCAACTTCCAATCTCCTCCATCCGAAGAAATCAACAGAAAAGAAAGAGCAAAATAATAGCAATAGCATGCCAACAAAAACTGAGCGGTCGAATGACGGCGAGAAAATCAACTTTAGAAAGAAAATTGATAAGCCCAGAGCTCCTACCCCCAAATCTGAAGACGAAGAATTAACTGTTGATATTTCCGAAGAAGAACCACAAACCAGAGTCAAAATTCGGAGATCCATATCATCAATACAAAAGCGTAAGTTACCTGTCATTGAAGACCTCCCGTATGGCCAAGTAGCTGATGCAGTGCATCTGGAAGAGGAATCTGTAGAATCAGATACTGTATCTGATAATATATACGCAGAAATCTGCACTCCCAACGGTAACAAAGTCAGCGATGATGATTACGATAATAATATTGACGTATTAGCTAATGATCCCGTCATTTGTAATGTCAAAAAGGAAGTCATCATTCGGAACGATGAACGAGCGAGGCAAATGATCGAGAATCAAGAAAACCCGTTCAGACATATAGAAGTGGTTGTTATAGAGAAAACAACAGATTTCGATCTGGACAATTCCAGTATTAGCTCCAGTGATATTGAGGAAGAAAGGAATGACGTATCCGTAATAGACTCTTGGGAGAGGGACAAAAATTCTGATCAGAAAATTCATGCCATAAGACTTGAGATAACTGGCAATGAATACCCAAACGAACAGAGTCAAAGTATAGATACGAATGTATTAAGTAAAGATAACTTGAGTTTTAGTAACAGTATACAATTGAATGGTACATATCCCAACGAGGCCATTTATGACACTTTAAAGTAGGTAAGTTAATTTTAGAAATTAAGTAGACACGAGCTGAAATAATCTTTGATGGTCAGTATGTTCTTACTTGGCAATCAATAAACATGGCTGGTCCAGTGACATTAAGTGACCTTTAAAAATAGAGAGAGAAGAGGTATAGAAATTGAAAGATTCTTTAATAAGAAAATAGTCCAAGAGAGAACGAAGGAAGTTACTTTCAAGTTTACCAACTTTGCCATAAAACGATAAATAAAAATTCTTATAGACATTAATGGGAAAATATAGACCAAGAAAACTAGCAATATTTAAGATAATTTCAGCTCGTCTTTAATTAACACGAATTAGAATAATGCGGTCGCATAGCAAATAGCGTTTGTAGTCATATTTTTGAGGTACCAATAAAAATATAGCCTACAGAATCTGCTTGAGGTATTTGTATTTCCTATCGAATTTTTCTTCGTTTAAAAACGATTTATTTTTAGTTTTAGTTATGTAAATAACTATTCTCAGTAGTAACCAGGGGAATGACTGATAAGAATGGATATTGACCTACAGAAAGACATATTGTGTGTTTTAATGTGATCAAGACCTAGTAATAATGTCGAAATCCAAAAAAAATTGCTGTTTTCTTAATAGTAATCCTGTTAATTTTTTTTTCAACTTATGAGTTGGTTAAGAGACTATCGACCTTATTCATAAACAAGATTATAAACGTATTTTAGTTATAGAATGTTTTGTCTTCCTTCAAACTCAATTCAAAATTCGTTCGTAGAAGACAAAACATTCGATAACTAAAATATGCTTATAAATTATTTATGAATAAGGCCGTATATATTTTTTGTTAGGATAAAATAATTATCCCGCATTAAAGCTTTTTTCTGTAGGTGATAAGGAACTGAGCTGTTAAAATCATGACAAAACGAATCAAATCAGTCATAGGGAATAATAAATTCTAGTTTTAATTATAATACAACTACCACCTTCTGTTTTGCTTATAATATTTGATGATACAAAATAAAAATGGTCTATAGATAAAAACACTTTACGGCATACGGCAATTTGAAACATAAATAAATAATTACATGACTTTTATTTGCATTGCTACATAAATTGTTAAAAGAGAAATAAAAGCCTAAAAAATCTATAGACAAGACATCTTCTTTTTTTACTTTGATCACACGAAAATTCAATACATAGGTACATTTCCTCACATAATTATTTCAAAATAGAAATAAGGACATATTCTTATCAGTATTGTATCTCATTTAATTGTACCTATTGTGTGCACAAAGTGTACTGCTATGTATAAACTTTAAAATTAATTTAGCACCTCGAACATCCATAGTCATTGGTTTGTTAGTTTCGTGGATTTGTTAACAGATGGCAGTGTAATATAAAATCATTGTAAGAAGCGTGAAACCTATTGCAAATTGATTTCTGTTTCTATATTACAAGCCATTATTGTTTGATTACGTAAAATCAAAATATTTTCTTTCTATTTCACTGACTGCAGGGTTCTTAACGCCAGTTGCAGTGAATAACGCCAATTTTGTAACAGAAATATAAACAAACATATACCTAATCATGTTTAAATATTTTCTTTTATAGGACTAAATTCTGACCTTTTAAGACAACTGTAAAATATTATGTATGCTATACCATACACTGATGCAATACTTAAATCATAGGTCTAGCCCGACTAGGAACATATTAAACCTTGTTGAGATAAAAAAAGATTTCTTGTACTGGCAACCATAGCTTTAAAACTAAGAAGCAAAAGTGGCGAAGCAGATTTTTTTCATTGTCCTGGTTGGGCTGTTACCTGTTTATTTATTCTCTTCACAAGTTTGTTAACACTTAAATCACTACCGCACATGAAGAAAAACACCGTTCAATGTGAATTAAAATAATTAATTACACTGCCTTCGTCTACGCCATGTCAGATCCAATCTATGGACAATTAGAAGGAACAATTGGTGCTAACGTAGGTGCTTATTAGCGTACTTAGTGTAAGAGTGCAACACATATCACATGACACTATGTATATTTGTACCATATAGATATAATGTATAAACGATATTCGATTCTAAGTCTGAAAGTATCGAAAAATGTGTAATAATTGATCGAAATATACGAAATTATTAAATATGACTTTTATTTAGTAGTTATTTACTGATAGATCCGGATACCTTCACGATTTGAATGCAACGGTTTCCTGTTATATATAAGAGATGGCGCTCTGTGGATTAGATAAAAATCCCAGTGCAATGGTATAGCCAGGGAAACTTACTGTGCCCAACTTGGAAATTGAATTAGAATAGGGTAGTTTCCTATGTTTCATTTTGTACATTATTTTATATATAACAGAAAATAATTCGAAAAAGAAATTCTGCAAAATCAGAATCAAAATTGGTTGACAGTTAAAGCAGTTATTCATATTTGAAATATTGTTGTGAACTAGAGTGGGGGCGTAGTGCGGATATCGCGTCATCTCTTTCGCACGCACGCAGCGTTATGGCTGGCGACACTCGGTTACGTCATATTTTGCAGTTTCCGTTAAAGTAGTTAAGTGTTCCGTGCCCCTTCCACCAAACTTTAAAATTTCATAACTCATTTAGTTGCAATCAATGCAATGCAATCAGCCCTGTATTATATACTGCCCACTGCTGAGCACGGGCCTCCTCTACTAATGAGGGGTTAGGCCTTAGTCCACCACGCTGGCCTAGTGCGGGTTGGCAGACTTCACATACCCTCGAAATTCTTATGGAGAATTCTCAGATATGTAGGTTTCCTCACTACCCTACTACTTCTATTGTGAGAACATTTTTATGCCCAAGAAATCAAATGATTCCGCCACTGCATTTCAATAATTAAATTATTACTTGTACATTACATTGAAATCATATTATTTCCAATTATAATGACAGGTAAATGCACCAACAAGAACAAAACAATGTTTATTTATTACTTTATGATCATGATACATTAACTCTAACATTTAATATTTGCTTTGAAAAATATAGGCTGAGTAAAATTTTATTTACGAACATAGTAAAATAAAAACATATTCGCTGTTTCATATTAATTGAGTATTGTTTTATGTTTGGTCCTTCGAACCGATATTTGAATCATCCAAGTAGTCAGTCAAAAAGGGTTAAGTAAAAAACAAGTCAAATTCATATGACAAATATACTGTATTTAATCAAATAAATTACATTTAAAATTAATATATACCGATAATTTTAGTGACGCTAACATAAATAATGATTTCACAACAAAACCATTACAATTACAAATAAAATCTCGAAAACCGTAACATCAACACGGTCACGTTTGTGCGTCAACTCAGAATGGGGAAGGAATGGAAACTCAAATTACATTGGCTAAATGCTTATAATATATTTATATATTTTTCATTAATTTTTACAATATACAAGAATAGTCAACACGATGAGATTATACGCCTTACTGAACACAAAAACGTTAGAATCGCGCTGAATCAAGAATTCCCACTGTCTATGGTAAATTCCTAACGTTACATTTCTCTTAATTTCTCTATGGAATTTGTGGCTTGAACGTTCCTAAAACCGGTATCTACAAAATATACATTTTCTAAACTAAAGCGGTCGTGTTAGTTTTAGATTTCGAACATTATCTGTCACGCTCTAACGCTGTACGTGTGAAAGAGAAACATGTCAAGCCACAACGATTGCACTGTGGGTAGGTACTAAATTATCAGTCTGCAATCACAGAGGGTCTTAGGCGAGTCGTATTGATTGGATGATCTGGAATATAGCGGAGCCGCACACGACGAAAATAAATAGAGCGAGCAACCACGGCGCGACGGGGTATTGCTCGTCCTTCTCCTGAAAAATACATAATGATTAACGATTACACTTTTTGAGTAAAATTATGTCTATAATGAAGTGGCTTATGAAGTTCATGTACTGTGGCATATCTATACTAATATATGAAGTGACAGTGGGCAGGGCACATAGTTCGAAGAACTGACGGCAGATGGGGCAAAAAGGTTCTCGAGTGGAGACCACGTACTGGCAAGCGCAGCGTCGGCCGTCCACCTGCAACGTGGACGGACGACTTGATAAGGGTAGCAGGAGCACGCTGGATGCGGGCCGCTTTTGACAGGTCCGTCTGGAAATCTTTGCGGGAGGCCTATGTTCAGCAGTGGATGTCATGTGGCTGATGATGATGATATAAAGCTGAAGAGTTTGTTTGTTTGTTTGAACGCGCTAATCTCAAGAACTACTGGACCGATTTTGAAAATTCTTTCACTAATAGAAAGCTACATTACTCCTGAGTGCTATAGGCTACTTTTTATCCCGGAATAACTTTTCCACGCGGGCTGAGCCGCGCGCAATGCTATGTATATATACTTTTATAGCATAACAAAGTGTCTTCACTGCAGCTGATGTTTTTTTTTTTTAGGTAGGTGATCCTGCAGTCAACACCGGGGGAAACCTGCGAATGGGATACTGGAGTCCCCCGGCTTGACGACTGCAGGGGCCTGGGAAGGAAGCGGAAAAGGATGATGGAAGGAAAGGTGGGGAGTGGAGAAAGGTTGTCAGGATGGGCGGAAAGAGAAGGGGGTGCCAGGAAATGTTCGCGGGCCCTTTTAGGCCTCAATGTGTTATGCAACCAAGAGGTATACACACTGACTGTGTGCCTCGGCCCGCGACTAATGTTCCCCCGCGCATGGGCGTGCATTGGGTGTGAAGACCCAAAGCACAAGAATTGCCTCGGGGGGTCTGCAGCTGATGTTAGGTTATATTATATCTTTTAGGAAATTGAGTCAGTGGTAGAAACTATGTGATGAACGATCTATGTCATAGATTAATGGACAGCAGATCAAAATCCTAATGGTAACAATGATGTTATAGGATATGCAACATGATGCCACATAGGGGTACAGTCTTACGTGCGAATGGTCACGTAGGTCCTATACGTTGCTATATTAGCCGGTAAACAACTTTTTTTTTCTATGTAAGTGTTACTACATTAACATATATATAAAAATCTCGTGTCACAATGTTCGTTCCCGTACTCCTCCGAAACGGCTTGACCGATTCTCATGAAATTTTGTGAGCATATTGAGTAGGTCTGAGAATCGGCCAACATCTATTTTTCATACCCCTAAGTGATAAGGGTTGTCCACCCTTAACATTTTTTTTTAATTTTTGGTCAAAATTTTTTGTTTTTATTTTTCTATAATAGGGCATTAAAAAATAAATACAACCCTACATTTTCAACCCTCTACGATCAACCCCTATTTTTTAATAGCCATTTCAGTTATTTAATAACTTTTCGATTTCGATGAAATTTGGCACACGGGTAGATTTTGTATACTTTTTATCCCGGGAAAACTCATTCACGCGGGCGGAGCCGCGGGCAAAAGCTAGTTAACATATAAAAAAATCCATCAGAGTGATCAAGTTGTTAGCCACCTACAAAGCCTAATTCTGACTATTCTATGTTGTCAAGCCTTGCAATCAATCCAACAAATTATTTACAAAAAAGAATGCGTTCAAAAACCAATCGTTATATGACGTAAAAGAAAAACTGTAAAATCGTATATTATACACGGTTTATTATTTACATTACTATACCATACGTATATGAGTCGAAATGTTGACGTCATCACAAATTTTATGGATAAATAGGCACATACGGTTCAGTGTCACAGGTGGTATGATAAAGTTGTTTATAGTATATTTCAATGCTTATATTATAAAATTGATTCAAAAGATTAGCTTCAAGTAGTTGGAATTGTTTTTATTAAATATTTTATACATTGTTGTACGATTAAGAAATTATGACAACGATTGCATCACTTGTAGACACAATCAGAGTATTTTATGTATGCAATATTGTCTGTATTTGTCAACAATAAATCCCTAACACAATTATCACCACAGAAAAAATGAAACATTACAGTGAGATGGCATACGAAGTATTGAATTTAAAATTACACATTTTAACTTTTGTCAAGTAAAGTATAATACATTTGATCAATATGTAACAGTCTTCATGTATTTATGATATGGTAACCACCAAGGGCCTCATGCTTCTACGAGGGACTTTGTTCATCCGATTTTTTGGGTTGCCACCTGGTTTACCGACAGAGTCTTAACAAAATTGTTCAAATTGGGGACCTTTTTTCTTCCTTTCCGGGACCTCAAATTGGCTAAGGTGTAACTGGCTAACTATTTCTGGGACATTACATAGATTTACTGGTACAACTAAAGGCCCAGATCTGTGACATAATATTATCTCTTTGTACCAAACAGGTGACAATCCTAATTTACATTGAACCTAGTGCATAAATAGCATGTGAATTTTTTTTATATATTACCTTGGTGGTTTTTGGCACATTTCCCCTCATGGTGATGTTTTTGCTCGCAATCTCATTGGCGATGCGCATTCTCTGTTTTGGCGCCATTTTACTAGATTATGTATATTTGTCCTGTAAATAAACAAATTATACATCAATTGAGGAAAATACCATTAACCCTATTGATATAAACATAAATACACTGTTTTCGAATTATGAAATGGTTTCATATGATTTAATTTGTTCCATAGTGCTTAACATAGATGTCCGAAGTATTTATAATTAACTTTTCGTTAACAATGGGAGATGTAACAGACTACAAAAGTATGCATAACTAATACCTTATAGAATTTAGGGGACTATATCGTACCTTTAGAACGAAAACGACACAATTCAAAAAAATCGGAAATCGAGTTATCGTCATAAAATGACTTAAAAGTTGTCTATTTTCAATAAAAATATAATAAAAAAGGCCCTAAATAACAGTTTGGTTCGTTTCCCGTTTGAATATAGCTGTGTTCGAGCTATTGTTGTATTGAGAACCTCGTTTTAAATCATTTTATAATGCTAACTCAATTTTCGATTTTTTGGAATTGTGTTGTTTTCGATTTAAAGGTGCAATATACAAAGGTAATGGTTGTTTATAATAGACATAGATAGCACAAAAGCTAGCTAGCTCTAATCAATTACTTGACATCTATAAATAGATATTATGAATGTTAAAGTTTTTAATGTGAAGTGATGGTGCCCCATTTTGTATCAACATTTTAATGTAAATGCTACATAGCCCGTCAAACCAACTGGTCAGAACTGCACCTTACGCCCAAACACATTTAAAGGAGATTACAAAATTTACTAAACATATTGCACACACTGCACATTAGAAGTCAAAAGACGACATAAAATAAATAAAATTAAAATGCAGATGTCAGAATTTGATACGTAAATAAATATAAAAATTGCAGAACAACATGCTCAGAGTTCAGATTAACAAGAATAATAATATGATAGCATACTATATAAAAGGCAAAACACAGTTTAAGTAAAATGTGGATAAAGTTTGCAGAAGATTGTAAAAACCAAACACTATATGAAACACAAAAAATGTTATATGAAAAAACCTGTTTAAAACCAGTTCATTGAGGATGAATACAACAGAATAAAAATTTATACTAATATTATAAAGATGAAGAGTTTGTTTGTTTGATTGAACATGCTAACCTCAGGAACTACTGGACTGATTTTGAAAATTCTTTCACTAATAGGAAGCTACATTACTCCTGAGTGCTATAGGCTACTTTTTATCCCGAAAAAACTTTTCCACGCGGGCGGAGCCGCGCGCAATGCTAGTCCAGTTATATGCATAACCAAATTTAGAATTTTATCAAGTTTACATAAAATCAACTATTATATTACTTAAAACAAATACTTTTAACAATGAGAACAAAATGTAGTTTCGAAAATTCCTTACGCTTGACTCGTCAACACCCGTGATGGACACCAGCGTCTGGTTATATAGGACAACCACGTTTATATCTATATATAAGTGGGCATTGAAGGGTTAACAGTTATTTATATGAAGCATTAAGTGCCAAATCAGCAAGTTGTAAATTTTCTTAAACAGTCTTGAATGAAGTGTGCCAAGTCATCACATTTACAAACATAACATATTGACATTTACAAAGACCTTTTGTTTTTGTTAAAGTATACATTTTAGAGAAGATGAATATTCAAACATGGAAAATTTATCAGTTTATTTACTACCTATTAATTAAGACTAATATCTATTGAGATATAGTGCGTTCTAATAGTTTTCCCAATAATAGCACGTCGTTAGTGATTAATCATAAGATAATGGCATAATAATTACGGTAAATACGTTCTTTATACTCAAGGACGCGCGATTTCACTATAATTTCCGCAATAAGTATTTAAAATCACGTACCGTGAAATAAAAACAAAAAGCGGTTTTGTCACAGCTGCTAACAAAGTAGAAAGTTCCATACAACGTTAACTTTTACATGTTTACGAATGGACCACTTACCGTATAATGTACGCAATTTATGACTTATTTTACACTTCAATGGTGAATTAAGACGCTAAATCAACCGTTTTGATTGTTAATTATGTTATACTACAGCTTGAAATGGGATAAAACACGAGAGTTGAAGATTGAAGTAATACTTAACTATTACACAGTTATAACAAAATTATTTGAAACCAATTACTTTGTTCCTTAATATTATGTAAAATGAAGTAAAAAATAGGGTATACTCACAATTAATTCTTAAAAATAAAGGCCGCGAGAGCGGAACGCGCAAGTTTTATTGACACGTATGTAAAAAGTGAAGTGACAGAAGTGTCAAACGCGTCATTTGTACTCGTTTGTATTGCGCAGAGATGCGACACGCGTCAGTTTCTGGGTTGCTATCAGTATTTTTTTTAGTAGTTATTTTATAAATCATTATTATTATATATTCTTTTTTAAATGATAGTAGCGTTACCGTTCAATTACAATTATTTTGATAGAGGAAATGTAATTCCTAATAATTATTCATACAATTTAATCTCATATTTGAAAAGCAGTGACATCTACATTTCACTATTAACAACTTTTCACTGTCTAATTAAGTATGCATATTATACTTTACCACTCAGAAATTATTACGACACTGTGTAAACAAACTGCCACAATGAGTTAATAGATGGCGTTAGGTTTATTTGATAAAAAAAAAACATTTATTTTTCAAAATAAGTAAACAAATCGTGTTTATCAAAAGTACGAATTTATTGTTAAAAAATCCGTATCTCTTCTCTTATACTGTACATGTTAAAATAGCATCAGTAGATGAAGATTTTAGCGTAGGCATTGTTCTTTGCTGTATCTGGCGTAACGAACAAGCCACTCGACTGATTGCTAGCGAAACGCCTACCCATTTACAGTAGCAACACTATTAGAACTTTGAATTACAAAGAACTACGTGGCACTGCACTTCGCTCGTGACTCCGAGACATTAGATATTAAGACTCATAAATTACAGTAATTACACATGTTGCTTAGCGGCAGATATAGACATGGCGATACCAACACAACCGATTTCTTGCATACGAGAGACTTACCAACAGTAAAGAATTAAACACAATTTATCTCCAAATTTAGAAACTGAAGCAACTAATTCTAATCCATGGTGGCTAACCACGTTGTTGATCTTTGAAATCAAATGAATCCAGCTTATCATTGTCGTGCACCCTGTGTGAACCAGCGCCGTAACAAGGGCAGTGCCAATGGTGCTCAGGCACAGGGTGCAGGTCTCAGGATGACGAGCGCAGTGGAATGCCACACAGTACTTTATAACTCAAGAGACCAGCATCCACTTTCTGGCAGAGTGCCCAATATACTCTCTGTCAAGATGGGAGATACTGGGAACAGACAGACTGGAAGTAGCACAACTCCAAGAGGTAAATCTAGAAGACATGATTAGGTTCAGTAGGGCAACAAAAAGGTTTTTAAGAGTAGAAGGGGGCATACTGCATGAGCACCAGTAAAACCAGTGCTTCAGGGTGGAATCTATCACGAATAGCCATGGAAAGGTAAGCGACGCTGTGTCAGACTGGGGGACGCCGCCTGGAGGGTGAGAGAGTATGTGGGCAGATTGGGCCTGGCAGCTTGTGGGGTTCTCACCGTATAGGCCGAGCGCTGCCCCCCTGTTGGCTCCTGCCGCAATGATCAATCAAGGTCAAAGTGGCGGGACCCTCAGTGGAGGGCAGTGCTGGGCAGAGATCGGCAACCTGGAAGGTTCACACCTGGAAGGGAGCCACGATGCCTCCAAGGTCTAGCTGTGCCGCAGCCGAAACTCCCTATGGTGAATGCGGCCCCTGGGAATGATACCTGCGGAGCGAACCAAACCAAAGCGAAAGTGGCAGCACCACCCAAACTGGGACTAAGGGTGAAATAGTTCCAAGGAGGTGAACTGATCACCCGTCTGTGCGACTGCATACGTCCCCAATAGACATACATACATACAACTCAAGGTGCTGGATAGTTTTGTTACTGTTTATGAGTGGTCGTATCGCTTACCATCAGGTGAACGGCATGCTCGTCTGGTCATTCAAAACAAAAAAAAAATTAGGAACGAGTTTCGGGTCATGCATGGGCGCAATTAAAGACACGCATCCGGCACAAAAAAGGCTACGGCTCTTGTGTTAACGCCTTTAACATCCATCCTTATACCTTAGGTACCAATACAAATAAAGTTAATAATAAATGAATGCGATAATTCATATCATATTTTATTGCTGGTCTCCTGTGAGACAGAGTTACAATTTCAGTCAAAACGGTCATTTCTAGTGTCAAATTGTTACCTGCAATCCTCGGTCGCTTAGTGCCAAAATAACCACAAATCACAATACCTATCTATATCTACAAGGGCGAGTTGGGCTCGCGTACCGAGGGTTCCGTACAATCTTGTATGTATTTTTATTTTAATAAAGATAAAAAAAAATTAGGGTTCCGTACAATCTTGTATGTAAGGCATTACGGTAGCCTAGTTGGGAATGGAACGGTCTGCCGAAACAATGTCCGGAGGTTCAAACCCAAGGCACACACCTCTGACTTTTCGTAGTTACGTGTGTATTGTTTATCAATTATCATTCGCTTTAACGGTGAAGGAAAACATCGTGAGGAAACCTGCATACCTGAGAAGTTCTCTGAATTTCGAAGGTGTGTGAAGTCCGCCAACCCGCATTAGGCCAGCGTGGTGGACTAAGGCCTAAAACCCTCTCAGTAGTAGAGGAGGCCCGTGCTCAGCAGTGGGCAGTATATAATACAGGGCTGATTGCATTGCATTGCAAGTAAGGTAGGTATATATTTACGGTTTCAGAATTTTTTCATTACATTTTTCATACGTTGCTTCTTGCCAAACTTCATGATTATAATTTGAACGATTCAACGTGAAGTAGGTACCTTATGGTTTGATCATCTTGGGAAATCGGAAAATATGCGACATAAACGGTCCTTTGATCGCGTTAACTTACACGTTTGATTTTTTCACGATTTAAAGAGACCGTAGAGTCGAGTATTTGAAATTTTCAACTTGGTAAATGGTACATAAATCATCGTGGTTCTAGAACTTAGGTCACCTTACCCAGCCGTTTGTTGCTCATGCAGTGGATTGTCGCCTATCCAGGGGACGTAGCATCCTAGAAAGGCATTTTGCTTTCCACAATCGTCAACGCGAACAGAATACAAAAAGGGAATGACAAATCCTATCGATAAGTTTATAGCTAGGATATGTCATTACCATACATCACGTTAGCGTTAGCGATTATAGAAAGACATAGTGGGTACGGCCCCTGGAGTCAATGTATGTACAGTCAGCCACAAAAGTAGCTGAACAAATTAAAAACTTCAAAACGCTTCTGCACGTTCACTCCAGTCGAAATATTGTTTTTTTTTATCTAAAATTAAGTTAACCCTGTGAAGTTTATTTTAGTGAAGAAAAAACAATTGTTGATACTGACGTGATTTGAAATTTTGAATTTGTTCAGCTACTTTTGTGGCTGACTGTACTTACCTACAGAGATAATCTCAGTGTGGATATTGATAAAGTACGTTAAAAATATACGGGAATTAATATAATTGACTACAATACCGGTACGATATTTTGACGTTTGCCTGCTCATCAAGTTTCGTTATAATTCATAACTACGTTGAAGGAGCTCATTGCTGTAAATTATTGTCAATAGTGAAGCAGTAAAATTTATTGGAATGTATAATTTTACGACACAACTTGGCATTTATTTTCGAAATTGAAAATTTTAAAAATGAAATCTATTACGATCGCCACTTATAGGATCGCTGGCTAGTATTTTTCGATCACGAATTGAGATTTCACCTCATTATTTTGATCTGTCGAAACTGCAATCATAGCGTGCCGATAGAATAGTCTCTTTCTAGGATACATTTGAGAACGATTTTTTTATTAGTGTTTACGATTTTAAAGGCAACTTGTCTATGGCTCTTGGATGTATACCGGTCGATCCCGGATCGCTACTCGTCGGAAGCCACTATCCTGGTTGAATATATACCATCACTATTTTGATATTAAATATATCCCATACCATCCCATCAAACATTATTACTTATTTTCTAGCTATACAGGTATGAAAAAAGCGTTTAGGTTTTCTTCCAGGTCAAATTTTAACAGTGGTCTCTTTTTAGTCTGAAATTTTGCTTTTAATCATTAAAAATACACTTTTTAAGAACCGTCATACCTTTATATTTCACGCCTGAATTATGTTTTTACATAATAAAAAAAAAACTGTATTCTCAATCCATAACATTACCATCTTAACAAGTCATAAATCGTAACGAAAAACAAAACAATTGAAACAGATGAAATTAATTTATACCTTAATACCGCAACATACCTAATACCACGTTAATCGATCACGTGCCTCTACAGCAACGTGAGAAACAAGGACAACAATAAATCCCATGTACGCCAAACAGAGACAACATCAAGGATCATCAGGACATCGTCAGGTGTCAATCCATCAGCCAATCACAACCAATCGTTATCCTTGGAGGGTAATCCGCGGCGTCTTATTGGTGGGTAGAGATAACGCCTGTGGTAGAGCTACGCCTACGTAGAATCCATTTGAATTTGGATTTCGAACGCGGACGTTGGCTCTATATTCGTAGAGTTATGGTAGATGGTTTGTGTTTATGGATTTGGTTTGAATAGGTGTCAATTTTCCGGTAATGTCATTATTATATGAAACTTAATGTCTTGTTTAGTAGTTTTTAAGTAGTCGTGATGGTTTATGTGAAATTTAATAGCAGTTTATTTCAAGTCAGTCTTAATTATACAAAAACTACTACCAATAAAAAAACAATGTAGATATAGCTAATAATTATTTTTTTATGGCAATGATAGACTTTTCTATATTTATGTGAATTCATTTAAAATGTAGAGCCATTAAATCTTTAGGTATTGACCTGCATTATAGATTATAAAATAATGTTACCTTTTGTGATATACCGCGACTGTGGACCGTAATATCTGTGTCGGTTTAAAAATGATAGGGGGATAGAGATCTCTCATTGACATCATCATTAGGCACAGCATCCCTATACAGTACATAGGTCGTCCGCAAAGATTTAGGTCAAAGGAAACAACCGGCAGAAAACTCTCCGAATTATATTTTATGTAGAGATCTTATCCATTAATAAAATTAACGCTCATCATCAGCATCTTCAACCTATATAGGCCAATTAAATAAAGGCCTCCCTAAAGATTTCCAGTCCAACTAGAAACAGCCTAGTGCTCACTTCTTACGAATTCTGTGATGTTATAAGAGAATGGTGTTTAAGAATTTGTTCATTTTCACATTTACAAAAACAACACCAAAATATTGAATAAATAAAATATTTAATAGTCACAATAAAATCGGAATAATTAACTTACAAATTTAGACTGTCTAGGAGCTGTCTCATTCTCACTTTTTAGCATGTCATAGATAATATATTTTACCTTAATCTCATACCATAATGACTAAACAACTCCGATAGGCATAAGATAAATAAAATGGCGAAACTGACGAAACAATTGCAATAGGCATAAAAGAAACAAAAACAAACGGCAATTCGAAATTCAAATGTCTAAAAAAATTCGGACGTCGCGTCGCGTTGCGGCTCGTTACCAATAGTAATAAAAACGAAAGTTATTTACTTTGCTGAACCTGGCGCCAGAATGTTTCGGTCTAACACAACATTTCAACTTTGTAAGAGCAAGACAAACATCCTCTGTATGGAGTTCTGGTGACGAAGGAAGTAATATCTTGTTCGACATTAGGTATATTTTGACTACAGTTTCTACCATGAGTGACCTAGAGTCATCATTTTATAGTATTAACATGTATGGGTTTTTTTACCTCATCTAATCAAAATGTAGGTCTATTGTTTGCGTAGAGATCGGCTGGGTTCCACAGCAATGTCTATTTCTGCATCTAAGCAACATTAAGAATGTAGGTATAGTATTCCGGTTTGAAGGATATTGCAGGTCAATGATATTTGAATTTTAAACAGTGCAGCTAAATTCTGGACTTTATAAAAATTTGCGTTAAATGTCATAATCCTACTTATATCATAAACGCGAAAGTTTGTAAGAATGTATGTATGGATGTATGGATGTATGGATGCATGTATGTTTGTTACTCTCACGCAAAAACTACTAAACTGATTTGGATGAAATTTGGCACACGGGTAGATTATGTCCTGGATTAACACATAGGCTACGTTTTATCCCGGGAAAATATAAAGCGGGACTTTTATCTCGGAATAACTTTTGAACGCGGGCGGAGCCACAGGCAAAAGCTAGTAGTTTTTAATTCCAAAATCGGGTGACGACCAATTGCTAGCCTGACGTCAGTTTCTTCCTTTGAGGAAGTAAGTAGTTAGCATAGAAAACTCATTGTGATAATCGTGACTTATACTTTAAAAAAAAATATTAAAATAATCCCCGAAACAAAAAATCTCTAAAATAATAAAAGTGTCGAGATGTCCGCTTTTTGTATGGGTGCTGGGCCTCAAAATTTAACCAGGCTCAAACTTTAGGCATATTAAAGAGGCAAAATAAAATAAAATTATAAAATATCAAATAAATATCAAAATCGGAGGACTTTGAAATTAAACTATTTATTTTAAAAGGCTAGTTTTTAGGAGTTTTATCCAAATATATATAAACTTTCTAGATTAGAATTTCCAAATACTTTTGCGCACAATTTTTAGATTAAGTCTTACTAAAAATTTATTTTATAAAAAACTAAACAATTCTTACAACTTTTCTTCAAAAATCCCGACGACAAATCTGTTTTAACAAAAGATGAAAGATAAAACAGGCTCTTCATTTAAAAAGATTTTCCATGCGCGTGCGCATATCCCTTAAGCCCTAGATTAAACAAACAAACAGCACATTGTCGCCCGAATAATGCCGGCAGTGATCGCAGATTGCATTTTTAGATAAAATTCTAGCAGATGTTTTTAAAGATATGGATGCAAAGAAATTTCGGCACATTTGGTTGGATTTGCCAAATCGCTGTAGTTTTAGAAAGTTTGTGTCTCAAAAAGTTTATTGTTTTTGACCCTGCGAATGGCAACATAATATAATATTATTTATAGATAAATCTAGGATAACTAATCACTAAATCTATACATACAAATTAATATTGGCTGCATAAAGAATATAGCATCATGAAAATGAATTGGTTTCACCGGCAAGTATTAGGTACTCTTGTCTCTTGCTTGATTAAGCTTGGCGAACTGGCTTACTCGGCTCGATTGATCCCCACATTGAAGACATAGGTAACGCAATAATTAAGTTTTTGTTAAAAATAACTAAATAATAAGACATTAAAAAATGGTTTGGTTAGTTTTTAGTTGGGTACCTTTATTGTTACAGAAGTTAACTTTTGCAAATCAAATCTAAATCAGTTTGACATTGCTAATCAAAACTGTATTTCTTTTAAAACAATATTTGCGTGTTAATACGATAATATTGAGATTGTATAAAATAATGGTATTATAGAACAAGAAATAAATATAGGTACTTACTACATTAATCTTAGCTTTGGTAATCCTACATAATATTATAAACGCGAAAGTTTGTAAGTATGGATGTTTGGATGTTGGTTACTCTTTCACGCAAAAAACTACTGAACGGATTTCGATGAAATTTGGCACACGGGTAGATTATGTCCTGGATTAACACATAGGCTACTTTTTATCCCGGGAAAGTATAAAGCGGGATTTTAATCCCGGGAAAACTCATTCACGCGGGCGGAGCCGCGAGCAGAAGCTAGTAGCAAATAATTCCATCGTAAAATGTATCTTTACGCCCGAAATACAGACCAATAAAAAATCTAATTTGCTCAAAACATCGGCGCCAACCGCGTGTTTATCTACAACTTGTCGTTGCCAATTATAAGTATTGTGTAAACGAGCGTACAGACAGACAGTGAAATGTTTTTTCTTGGATAATCCGCAAATCCGAACGGCGAGCGGCGCCGGCGTCTCGAGATAGAGTAAAAGTTATGATGCTTGATTTTTGATTTTTGGATTTGAAACGTTCATATGTGGAATTGTTGTTCAGTTGGTTCAAGTGGTATGCATGATGCTAATCCATACCATCAGAAAATCTATCACATACGCATCCGCATGCTCACGCCTTTTATCCCCGAAGGGGTAGGCAGAGGCGCAACTAGTGCACCCACTTTTCGCCGTGCATATTCCATCCCATGATGTGATAGGGGGCGAGCCTGTCGCCATATCTGGCACAAATTCCAGACTCCGGGCTAATACTGTATAGAAAAATCCAATATCACTTTGCCCGACCCGGGGATCGAACCCGTGACCTCAGCATTGCAGTCGTACCGTAATACAACTACGCCACCGAGGCAGTCACATTATGGTGTGAAACTCGATAAAATGTGGCACTAGTTCTCGACCTGATCCTTGGGGTTTGCAGTTAATTGACGAGACGAGAATACAGTTCGTCTGGTGGTAAGCGATACGACCGCAAACATTTACAACGCCGCACAGACCTTTGAGTTACAAAGTACTGCGTGGCACTCCACTGCGCTCGTCACCTTGAGACATAAGATGTTAAATCTCATAATACCCAGTAATTACGCTGGCTACAATGTCCTTCAAATCATAATACAACAGTGCTGCACTGCTCCTTGGCGGTAGAAATAGTAATACATACATACACTCACGCCTTTCTCCCATTGGGGTAGGCAGAGACTATGGAGCGCCAAGTGCTACGATCCAAGCACACCTATTTCGCTTGTTCCACAGTCATCAGTCTCTTCATACATGCTCGTCGGTTACAAGAACTCCTTATTTGGCCCTTCCTTAGGAGGTCGCCAATTTGGTCCATGAAGGTACGTCTAGGACGTCCCCGTCCGACTCTACCACTCACTTTCGCGACATAGATTTCTTTAGTAATAAATAATATTGTAGATAACGTTAATTACACCCGTCGACATTATATCTACCGTTAAACGTTTAAAGTGAATGTAGGATACTACTAGGAATACCGTAAAACGTTTGTCGTACCGTAATCTGGTTGTTTTTGAAGTTATACTTCTTTTGGTGCGTAAGGGAAAAATGATGAGAGTAAATTTCTACGATGCGCGCGCACACCGTCATGAAAAACCGACACCCTGAAGTTAGCTATAGTCAACATTTTTGAATTTTGAACGTAGAATAAGGCGAAAGATAAAAAATTTAAAAAGATTTTTTTCTTGTTACGCCAAAGAAGTATAACTTCTAACGCGTATACATAAGTACACACACACTTTTTTTATTTTACTTTCTCCCGACGTTTCGAAGGCTTTGCAGCACTTCGTGGTCACGGGGCGGACTGAGGTGTAGGTGGACTGAAAAGTTAGTGTTACACAGATGTGTAATTTTAAATTGAAGGTAGATACCTTCAATTTAAAATTTTAAGGTGTTAGTCATTTTTTGCGGCCCGGTCTACGCAGTAAGAGCTCACAATGTCTTGAGGTCTGGCAGCAGGTATTTTGGGGCCCGATTTAATAAGATGTATTACAGGGTCCCAGGCTTGTGCAAGTTTCCAACCATCTTCTCTATTGAAATTGGGTTGTTTTTTTGATTTGTTAGCTACTAAAAGGTATCTAGAATATTGTATAGTTATATGTTGTACCGTATTTATTCCTTCGAAGTTCCACACGGCTGAACATAACCAAAATGCAGTTTAAAGTAAAAATCAAAGTCAACAAAAAATTGGAGCACTCGTTTTGCGTTATTTTTCGTTTCCGCGTCATCGGCCACGGCCCACCGGGCCACACCGAATCCGATTTTATGCCGGTTCATAATCATTTTGTTACATGATATTTTTGGTTATAGAGGATTATGGAAGATTGGATTTGTGGATTTTTCAACTATTTACTATAATCGAGAGATTTGCTTGAATGAAGTGAAATTATTGACACCACTATTCCCGTGGCTATTGTTTTCTTATTGCTAATGTTACAGTACGACTGCCATGCTGAGATCTCGGGTTCGATCCTCGGGTCGGCAAAGTGATATTGGGATTTTCTAATCAGTATCAGCCCGGAGTCTGGAATTTGTCTAATATGGCGATACGTTCGCCTCCTATCACACCATGGGACGGAATACGCACGGCGAAAAATGGGTGCAGTAATTGCGCATCTGCCTACCCCTTCGAGGATAAGAGGCGTGAGTGTATGTATAAATGCAAAAGATTATGAAGATGTTTGGAAGATAGAATGAACGCAACAACCGCTGAACAAATTTGAATGAAATTTTTACTGCGTATTTTGAGTGCTCAAAGAACACTTTCACAGTATATTGGCATACCACAATAAATTGAGTCATTTCCGTCTTTTGAAGTCGGTAAAAATGACCTTTTATGGCCGCGCCGAGAAACAGTCCACTTTTGTTAAACATCCTGTACACATTGAACTTATGTTAGGCCTAAAATTCATAACAATCATATTACATTTGCAAATTCGAACCAGATTTCCCCACACCCCTCAATAAAAAGTGCCCCAAAAGCGCATCGCTACGGGGTGGGGAGATGGGGACAATGGGGCACATTGGCCGGGGTACAGGATGCTCATTTAATTGTGGTAATACGATATTTTATTACTGGCCATTGTTTAAACAATTGCGTAAGTGATTGTACGGGCGGCTCTGCACCTTGTCATGGACGGTTTATTTGTAGGGAACCAAGAGTTTTAGAGATTTATTGATGGTTGCTGTTGACAATGATTAATGTGTTTGATTACCAATATATATACTATAAAACACGTAGCATTATGTACTTATATACTGATAACATAATATATTGTGTCACTGTTAGCCATGGAACTGCTAGCTTAAAATTTTGCGTCTATCAACCTGTCTTAATTCAAGTAGTAAACACTACTTGAATTACATGTTTTTAAATGCTTCTAAAGAACTTTTGCGCACAATAATTTCCTCTCTATGTTTGCTTTAACCATTAGGCTTGTAATCGTTCACCTTTGTAGTCTGCAATCGCACAAAATTCTATATATTTTAGTAATAGAATAATGTTTTGAAAATATAAGTATGTAGGTTTGAAGTTATCATTTGAAATATTAATACCGCATCTACATTTATTGTAGTCGGTTCAAATATTATAAGTAAATTATCCTGGTCTTCTTTTTATTATAAAATAATCTATGTATTTGATTTTGCAATTTAAAACTATGCGTTACTGAAGTTCATCTTGCATAAAGCTATCACATCAGAATATCGAGCGAGTGCGGGTTCCGCCGGGGGGTGGTGATGGGGCGCGGGGCGCGGGAGGCGGTGTCGATTTACAGACAGCTCCTACCCGCGCTGCTCTCCTGCTTGTCTGTTCCACTTCACGCAGTACGGGCAGATCAACGGTTTTCATATTGGATGTATAACTTATATATATTATATACTTACTTATATACTCGCCTTGTGTCACATCATCAAATTCGCCCTCTATCATATTACTAGCATTGCTGGCGGCTCCGCCCGCGTGAAAAATAAATTCCGGAATAAAAATATTTTTCCGACATAAATTGTAGCCTATTATAGCACTCAGGAGTAATGTAGTTTCCTATAAGTGAAAAAAAATTCAAAATAGGTTCAGTAGTTCCTGAGATAAGCGCGTTCAACCAAACAAACAAACTCTTCAGCTTTATAATATTAGTATAGATTAGACGGAAATATGGTGAAAAGTAGGTGGACTAGTTGCGCCTCCATTTACTTATGGAGTTAAAGGCGTAAGGGACCTTAAGCTTCTCAGAGAAATTGTTAGTATTAGGTTTTCTATTCTGAGTTGCGGAGGTTAAATCCATATCTTCACTCGACCTGGGGATCGAACTCTAGACCTAACTAAGCCAATCGTAGGTACACACTACAATTACGCCACCGACGCAGTCATAGTATTACTTATAAGCTCGAAGTATGTCCGTGCCTACCCTATCGGGGCTGATCGTATTATTTTTATTGCAATTATCAAGTGATCTCCATAAAACATGATGCGCAGAATCATGGATTCAAGATTTGCCTTCAATTATAAGAATAGGTATGATAAAGGAAGACTCCGAAAATATCATACTCAACGCAACAGCACTTTTACTACGTGTTAGTTTACTGTACGACAGTGGTATCTCGACGGTAGACATTTATTTTTATATAAAGACACGGCAAAGTGACCCCACTGCACCTGAGATTAGGCAGAGTGGAGCAGGGTCGTAGCGAAGGGGGGCATTGTGGACCAATGCCGTACCTTAAAATACTAATTAATGCTCTACCTCAATAATCCTACTAATAAAATTATAAACGCGAAAGTTTGTAAGTATGGATGTATAGATGTTTGTTACTCTTTCACGCAAAAACTACTAAACGGATTTCGATGAAATTTGGTACACGGGTAGATCATGTTTTGGATTAACACATAGGATACTTTTTATCCCGGTAAATTATAAAGCGGGACTTTTATCCCAGAAAAACTTTTGACATGGGCGGAACCGCGGGCAAAAGCTAGTTAACTAATAATAAGCAAAGGACTGTAAAGCAGATTATGACGAAAAAAATATGGATCGACGGATTTAAGGGAATTTTGCTACACCCTTTATATCACCTAAACAATTACATAAGTAACCTAACTCACACATGTTCACAAATCAAGAAAGCTAATAATCGATTGACCAGAACAGATCAAGTGACATTTTTTCTTCCGCCGTTCCTGTAACCCCAGCTGCTCTACCTTAAATTCAAGTCTAGCTACGGCCCTGGAGTGGAGTCCAGAATCCAGATAAAATGTCGACTGACGAGAAATGGTTATCTCTTGCCAATATGATCCCGAGACTTTACCATTTCTAAAGACTGGCTTATTGTCAAAAATCTAGAGTAATAATTGACATGATATAATCACCCATCAGTCGACACAATTATGCCGGCGCGTTCGAATAGACCTATAAGTAGAAGAATTCAAGTCTGCAATTTGCAAATGGTGTTGCATTATGCTATCCTTTAATCCTTCTTTGCGTATAATAGTCTCATCACACGACGAGTGCTTTAGTGTGAGTGTCGACTAAAATGTCCTGATCTATACACTTTCTCGCGACACTGTCGCCTCTACCAAGTACCTACATGTATCCAAAACTAGAATCTCTGAAATCAACCATTTTGCGTCCAAAAGTTGTTACTCGTGGGTAATAAGTCGCTGTCTTATCTGACACACGCATGTGACAAGACGTCTCGGTATGCGCAAATTTTGTACAGAAAACAATATTTTGGAAGGAAATATGCTAAATTGCGCCTTACGAACAGGCTCCAAATTTTTGTATGAAAATATTCCCAATGCCACCTCTATATAAGAAACTCTTTGCGTAACGTTGTCCTTTTTTTGTGTAGAATTATCCTATCATACGCCGAATGCATTCAGTGTCGAGTGTCGTTTATGTAGTGTCGCGACACCGCTCGTGCATATTGTCATCTTACCTTCAATTGTTATTTTTGCGTATAGCATTACTATTGTGCTTTTGTTGTCTTTGAAATAGATGTCATAGTTTAGTGTTTGTATATTGCTCCCGTGTTTGATTCCCAAGTCGGGTAACATTGTTGATTTAAATACTAATATGATTTGCCAATGATGAATACTGAGGAGTTTGACGTCAGTCAGTCACTCTAAAATATTAAGTTTCTCTGTAGTCTACTTCGAAAACTGTTTTGTGATTAGCCTATACATCAACAATACTCTCCAAACCAAGACACAACAAGGATGCAGTAAACTCAGCGGCAGAAATAAGCATTGTGTTGGTACCTCCCAAGATGGACCTCATTATACGAGAAACCTACTATCTACCACACACCCTTCTATTCAGATTCTGGCATACAAGAGGCCTGCCTAGGAGATAACTACTTTCCTGAATATTTTCTTTTAATGAAAATATATTTACTGCAACAAAAGAAAGATAGAAAAAATATATTTGCCAGAGGTTCTCAAATTAGGCTGAGCCTGTGTCTTGAGAAACCAATTAATATTATATATTAAAATTTGTTAAGCACGAGTTAGAACTGAACAGGGATTTAAGGAAACAGGTAATAAAGACTCACCTTTACGAAATAAATCGTGCGTAGTACGTGAAAGTGTAACTCAAGTACATCTCATCCACAATGAACCCATTCTACCTTGAAATCGATAATAGCAGACTAAACGCAAATGGCGCCAAAATTCTGGGTTGCGCAACCTTAAATGCGCCATAAAAACCTTGACATTGTGCAAGAAAATGAGTTTTGATACTTGATACTATGCTATAGGTACAATGCTTTATGACGACAATGACTTATGTCGGCCTATCTTATGATAATAACGGTGAACGAAAACATCGTGAGGAAACCTTCATACCTGAGAATTCTCCATAAGAATTTCGAGAGTATGTGAAGGCTGTCAACCCGCACTAGGCCAGCGTGGTGGACTAAGGCCTAACTCCTCTCAGTAGTAGAGGAGGCCCGTGCTCAGCAGTGGGCAGTATATAATACAGGGCTGATTGTATTGCAATGCATTGCATCTTACTATCTCGGTGGCGTAGTTGTATTACGGAACGACTGCAACGCTGGGGTCTCAGGTTCGATGTCCGGGTCGGGTAAAGTGATATTGAGTTTTTCTATTCAGTATCAGCCCGGAGTCTGGAATTTGTGCCCGATATGGCGATAGGCTCGCCACCTATCACATCATGGGACGGAATAACGGCGAAAAGTGGGTGCACTAGTTGCGCCTCTGCCTACCCCTTCGGGGATAATAGGCGTGTGTGTGTGTGTGTGTGTGTGTGTGCATTGCATCTTATAATAGCCGGCAAATAACTTGAGCACACTACCGGGTGCTGGGGGATTGTTTTGTACGTTTGTGTGTGCTCAAGTTATTTGTCGGCTATTATAAGTAAGATATTTCGTACTAAGACTTACTGGGTGTAACTACATCGTCTAAAACCGAAACGCTACTCGTCAGAAAGAGTTACTTATTAAGAAGTATTTGTTGCGTACAGTGGTCGCTATATAGGTACAAAATACACGTATTTGATAATTAATAGTTATTCGAAAATGTGGAGCCATTTTTACTATGATACTAATCAGGTACTAATTGATAAGTAGGTCCTAATCCAAGGAATTCAGATATTGTAAATTATCGATGAAAGGTATTTATTTAAGTATACCTAAGTGTACTGGGACTAGTCAGCCACTCAAAGGACATGTCCATAAACGGGCCTAAAATTCTAACCAAGACAGTTTATTTATATATTTTGATAGAACTCCTAAAAACTAGCCTTTTACAATAAATTGCTTAATTTTAAAGAACTCCGATTTTGAGATATATGTAATTTTATTTTGCTTAAAAACGACACTTAAGTAATAAGAACGTTATTCAAAAAGTTAGATTTAATGGAGGGGTTTAAAGATATGTCTTTAATGGATTTAAGATGCCTATTTTTGCGCATTTAATATCCATAAAGTTTGAGTCTGGTTAAATTTTGAGGCTCAGTCCCATACAAAAAGTGGACATCTCCTTTACTGACAATTGCGTTTGCGTACTCAAAGGAAATATGGCTGCCATTGTTATTGGCGCCAAAATTTGCGTCAAGGAAAAAACTTTACGCTCGAATACATTTCGAAATATATCAGTTTACGGCCTTGTTTCTTTTTTTATTGTATTGTCCAAATGTGGAACATTAAGACAATTTTTTTTTGGTATAGTAATAGAGTTTTTCGGTAATAGATTTTGTAATCTTCATTGGGTACGGAGGCTAAAGTAAATCTCGATAGAGTCTGTAAAGATCATCTCGAAAGTTTGTAAGTATGGATGTATGGATGTCTGGATGTCTGGATGTATGTTAAAGTTGGCCTGTTCGTTTTAGTTTCATTGCAGCGCGTCACTCTATCTAGGTATATAATTAATCAAAGTATGGATGTTTGTTACTCTTTCACGCAAAAACTGCTTAACGGATTTCGATGAAATTTGGCACACGGGTAGATTATGTCCTGTATTAACACATAGGCTACTTTTTATCCCGGGAAAATATAAAGCGGGACTTTTATCCCGGGAAAACTCATTCACGCGGGCGGAGCCGCGGGCAAAAGCTCGAACCAAAATATGTTTTCACCAAAAATCCCAATGTACTTTTATTTTTTTTTATCATTTTCTATTCAAGTGCGTAGATGGTGTATGCGTGAGTGCATTTCTGACTAAAGTGTGATGTTGCCGCTGCGACGAATTCTCTTGGAGTATTTATTAGTCGTGATATTAGGGAGTGTAAAATTGAAATTACTTTTTAAACTTTTTTGTCTTACATATATGGTTCGAGTAACTAATTGTAAAGTATTATTTTCTATAAGATAAGAAGATTTCGGTTAGTAACGCAATGACAAAATGACCTTGTATATTTGTATAGGTATCCGCCCAAAACACGATAAAACTTAAAGTTTTCAACCTGTTTACAAAATAAAGAGGAACTTTAATTTGTGCGGCTTCCCAACCCTTCCGCAGGGCTGTTTTTAAAAAACAATGGGAAATGTACACCGCGAAACCTTTTAGGAAGCACCTCCCCTATTTCTATGGGGTAAAAAAGCTTAAAAACTTTTTCTTTAACGTTCCAAGTTTAAGTTTAAAAATAGAACGATGAATTTGTTAGAATGATTAGTATCGTGGGATAAATGACTTTTAAAATGAAATGTCTTGAATTTATGATTTTATATTATTATGATTTAAAGAAACTGTGATAGGCCGGCATTACGACGACCATAAAGAAATACAACTCGTCAAGTCGCTATTATTTTGATGTGGCGTACCGGGAAAAAATGGATAAGGAAGAATAAATATAAACACACGAATTAGCAACCTTCCTCCTTTTTTTGGATTCGGTTAAAAAAAGACGTTAAATTGCTTGAGTAATAATAAAACCATTAGGCGCCGTGTTGCTCTCAATTTGTTGCAGAGAAACGCTTTGAAATCAACAGTTGCTAAAACCAATATAAATTCAATTTTTATACCAAACATTTGAATAGCCACAATGTCCTAACTTCACTTCTTCCCTCAGGCTCCTGCCCCCTTGAATTTGGTCATATAACAACAACAACAACAATACATTTATTTGCACAAACACCATATCAACAAAGAAATTAACATAAGAAAAAAAAAACAACAATACAAAAAAAAATATTGGGTTTTTCTACTCAGTAACAGTATGTAGTTACTATTCAGTAGTCTGTGGTATCAGCCAGGAAACTAGAAATTTGATCGGTAAATGGCAATAGCCCCCCCCCCCCCCCCCTATTACATGGGACCTAACATAGCTGGCGAAATGTGTGTGTGATAAACCTCTGCCTACCCCTGAAAAGGTTAAAAGGCGTGATGCTAAGTATGTGTGTATATTCAGGATTTTTTGCGACGCAACTATATATTTTTTCTTATCCCTGGCGAGAGGCACCGCTTCGATCCATTGGGTGATACCAGGAATGTCTGACGATACTAATCATGTATAGGTTAATACTCCCACAAAATCTGTTTGTCTATAGCAAACATCACGTCTTAATTAGTTATCGATCGATTCAAGTTGTTGACAGATAACAGACCAAGTGGTCAGAACATTATGCAAATAACCTCCAGTCTCATTGCTGACGATGAGCGATTGGCGAGCTATAATTTATTTGTACGCATACGCATACTCACGCCTTTTATCACCGAAGGGGTAGGCAGAGGCACAACTAATGCACCCACTTTTCGCCATTTTTATTCCGTCCCATGATGTGATAGGGGGCGAGCCTATCGCCATTTCGGGCACAAATTCCAGACTCCGGGCTGATACTGAATAGAAAAACCCAATATCACTTTGCCCGACCCGGGGATCGAACCCGAGACATCAGCATTGCAGCAATTTATTTGTCATTTAAAAATTGTGCACCTAATGTATGTGTGAACAGTACAAATTAGCACGTTCATATGAGGTAGGTAAAATACGCTACAGAGGTTACTATAAGACCTTTCTCTAAGTCACATCCGGGAATACGCCAGCGTGTAATTCACACCATGTATTGGCATAATATTGGCTACAGACGAGTGATAGAAAGGATAATGAAAAAGAAACGAAAGAACAAGAAAATAATGGGATTAAAGCATCTCCGTCGGTATGACAGGTACCTTAAAGATATAATGCTAACATTGGACTTAGGGTCGATTTCACCGCTTGATACCCTATTTGACACATAAATGTATAAGCCGGCCAAAAACAAAAGTCACTCCCTAATCTATGCTCCTAGAATCCTCCCCTTAATATTCAAAATCGCGTATTTTTTTAAAAACTGTTATGTCTTCCTCGGAAATACTATACTAGACTTTTGTAAAACTGTACCTACTAACTTTTTGCAAGATTTGATTGATTTGACTGGACAGAAGTTCACATTTTCTCCTAGATGATCCTAGGTGTTAACGCCCACATTTTGTCAGCTATGTTAGGTTTCATTTAATAGGGGCAAGGCTAATTACCTTGTAAATTCAAATCTACGAAATAATAATAGATATCAATCCAATATTGAAAGTTCATACTTCGCAATACCTGATATTTTCTAGTATCGGTAATGCTTCTTGATCTCTCTCCAGTCATGTCGGATTGACGTCTCACCGGACTATGAGAGTGAAATAATAGTGAGTGCACCTGTGTATTGCGCACACACTTGTGCACTCTAATATCTCCTGCGTACCTGGCTGATCGCCGTTGAGATTGGCCGCCGTAGCCGAAATTGGCTAGGAGGATTTCATAATGCTTCGTGATAGTGCAGTGTATACAAGTGCGCAGAGCAAACACCATCAGTTTGGGACTAGCCGCAAACAACAGGGGACGTTAAAATGACGCATCGGTACGCAGAACTATTTGATCAAGGAAATACACAGATGGAATAGAGCTCAAATTTCGGGCTGTTTCTTGAATAAGATTGTTTCCTATCGACCGAGCTTAAATCTCAGCCGAAAACTGGTTTATGAAGCGGCATCGCACGTAATCTGAATACAGATTTTAGTTTGACTTCTACATCAATTCAAATTATGACCAAGGAAGATGGGGCCCGAAACCCATAAAATTTTATATAATACTTCAATCACAAGATAGTGACATAATCATCACCCACAGGATTTCCACTATGTCTGTAGACTATATCTCTCTGAACATATCTAAAGACTAACAATAAAAGTGTATGCACTGTTGTATTCCGGTTTGAAGGACATTGTATCCAGCGTAATTACTGGGCATTATGAGACTTAACATCCATTGTCTCAGGACGACGACCGCAATGGAGTACCACGCAGTACCATGTAATTAAAAGTATTGTATGGTGTTACTTCTGTTTATGGGCGGTCGCATCGCTTACCATCAGGCGAGCAACATGCTCGTCTCATCATTCAGTAGCAATAAAAAAATGAAATAAAAATACTAAGTAAAACTTCATCAAGCTCAATTTTACCCGAAGCACTCGAAATTAAAGACACAATCGATCGGTACAATATTGACGCGGCAAGGAGGGACAAACAAACAGATTAACGGATAGAACAATGGAACAAATATGAGGTAAAAACTCACCGCGCCACTTACCGACGGCTTTTTGGTTTTGTTTGGGTTTGAACGGGTTGTTGAAGCTTCATTGATTTACAGGTCTCGGTCTCGGTTTCGGTCTCGGTTTTGGAAACAAAATGTTCTTGAAAGGTAAAAGATGTACTAAAATCGATGTTACTGGGAATTTAATTCAGATATAATATCACAATAGAGAGGATAATATATTACATGTAAAGCGGCGATAGCCTAGTTGGGAGTGGAACGGACTGCCGAGACGAATGTCCGCAGGTTCAAAATTCAAGGGCACGCACCACTGACTTTTCTAAAAAAAGTTATGGATGTATTCTTTGTGAATTATCGCTCGCTTTAACGGTAAAGGAAAACATCGTGAGGAAACCTGCATACATGAGAAGTTCTTTATAGGAATTTCTAAGTTATATAAAATCTGCCAACCCGCACTCGGCCAGCGTGGTGGACTAAGGCCTAAACCCTCTCAGTAGTAGAGGAGGCCCATGCTCAGCAGTGGGCAGTATACTACATATAATATAGGACTGGTATGGTAAAGGTATGGTCGTCCAGTGGCCGAAATTCAAATGCAAATTGAATATGTTTGTTACACATATTATACACATAGATTTATTTTTTCTGCACTTTTCCTTCTCTATATGAATTATAATGATGCCAAATCTCACTCTTCCGTTTTTCTTCACGTAGGTATATATATTCCAGATGAATTTTGGTCTGATTAATATTATAAATGCGAAAGTTCGTGAAAATATTAAGAGTTTTTTGGAAGTGAACACAGAAACCGATGAATGAATTTGGATGAAATTTGACAACCGATCATGTTCTGGATTAACATATTATGGAATGTTTATCCCAGAAAAGTCAGGCGGAGCTGAGATCAACACCAACTTTAAAATAATAATATAATTTTACAATGTCTTCAATGATTACATTTTTGATCAAATCCTAGTTTATTGTAATGCGGTCACGCATCGAGAGATCTATCGTGTTACAGTAAGTGATACTTGCGTTCCGTGTCACGCAGTTTTTATGTTCTTTTGTTTATACTATTCATCTCACGTTTGTATTGTTTACGAGTTTTATTCTGTGTGTTTTGAATTTTAGGTTCCTTTACAAGGGAGTTTGAAGTATGGTTTTTAGATCAATATCATCCTATTTATTATTTTTTTGGATTTGTAATTCCTCATCATCATCATCATCGACATGACGTCCACCTCTGAACATGGGCCTCCCCCATAGATTTCCAGACGGACCTGTCAAAAGCGGCCTGCATCCAGCGTGTTCCTGCGACCTTTATCAAGTCGTCTGTCCACCTTGCACCTTGTCTTTGATTTGTAATTAATGTGGTATAATTCGTAAAGGCTTGATATTAACATCTGACTAGAGCATAAGGTTGCCTTAATTGAAGACCAGGGCATTACAAAAAAAAGAGCTTGCTATTGTGCGTACGAGTAAGATTTCCGAAGGCACAAACACTTCCCATCCCTCGGTGATTTCTATTCCTTGCCTTTGAGATCAGTAGCATATCTCTGATTCTGGTATTGTTTGGGTGGAGATCGTTCTACGTCAAGTTTTTTTACGACCACCCATAAACAGTAGCAACACCATCCAGCACCTTGACTGACAAAATACTGAGTGGCATTCTACTGCGCTCGTCATCCTGAAACATAAGATGTTAATTCTCATTATGAACAGTAGTTACACTGGCTACAATGTCCTTCAACCCGAAACACAACAGTGCATGCACACTGCTGCTTGGCGTTAGAAATAGACATTGCGGTGGTACCCACCCAGACGGACTCTCAAATATGAGCGACCTACCAGTAAAAGTGGCCTATGCTCCGTCGGATTTAGCAAAATCTTAGCATAGTATAAAACCATGTCCCCCAGCCGCGTCTATCGTAACGTAATAAATTCAAATACTATCGAACGGATTTTCATACGGTTTTTACCAATGGACGGAGTGATTCATGAGAAACTTTTATGTGTATTTCGTACGACAAATATTTTTTGGGTAGATCTGTTACCCGTTTACTGTCGAGGTGGGTTGCTAAACAAATCGAATATGTAAATTAAACACCCTAAGGCTCAATTTCACATACTGCAAGTAAATTATTTGACACGTCTCGTGTTAAACAACTAATGTAAATAGTATTAATTTTATTACCATTTATTTGGGAGCATAGATTGGAGTATGACTTTTGTATTTGATCGGCTTATACATTTACTAGCATTGCGCGCGGCTCCACCCGCGTGGAAAAGGTTTTCCGGGATAAAAAGTAGCCTATAGCACTCAGGAGTAATGTAGCTTCCTATTAGTGAAATAATTTTCAAAATCGGTCCAGTAGTTCCTGAGATTAGCGCGTTCAAACAAACAAACTCTTCAGCTTTATAATATTAGTATAGATGTAACGAGTAGCATTAATTAGCAAGCAGCGAAATAGTTCCTTACTATTTCAACCAATAACTACGAGACATTTAAAACCCACCATTTTTAAACTCATAATAAATGCAAGTGGAGTACTCATGTGTGAACAAATATTTGTGTGTAACCGAGTAATTGCTGTGTGCAAGCTTATTAAGGCATAAGCGATGTTTATTTTGCGACCAGAAGCGGCAAATATTTGCGTGAGTGCATTTTGAGATATTTTTCATGTGCTATGTGTTTATGGTAGCCTAGTAGATTTTTACTAAGTTTTGCATAAATCACAATTTTTTCCTTTTCCAGGCCACATTTCGTCAGATAAGATTAAACTCCAGGCAGTAGTAGTTGGTTACTGAGCAAGAAAACCCAAAAATTTTACCCCCAACCAGGGTAACAAACCCAATTCTATCAACACGATTATTGCACTTAAAACGAGATGTCCCGGTATAAAATGTCCACTGTTATTGGTCTGTTTTCTGATGACAGCGGTAAAACCCTGGTCGAGAGACACCGATCAGGGTTAGACCAGGTAGAGCCTCGATTTAGAAACATCGAGCCTCTACCACTAACTTTCCGATATAGTAGCACATTATGATAGTAGTCAAATTTGATCCCATTCTCAAACTATCCAGTTCAATTAATTATATTAGTAAGATTTGCTTTGACATATTTTTAGTTACGTCGGTGACACGGTGCCTCGACGACTGCCTCGGTGGAGTAGTTGTATTACGGTACGACTGCAATGCTGAGGTCTGGGGTTCGATCCCCGAGTCGGGCAAAGTGATATTGGATTTTTTAATTCAGTATTCAACCCGGAGTCTGGAATCTGTGCCCGTGTGGCGATAGGCTCGCCCCTATCACATCATGGGACGGAATATGCACGGCGAAAAGTGGGTGCATTAGTTGCGCCTCTGCGTACCCATTCGGGGATAATAGGCGTGATTGTATACGTATATGTATGTATATTTTTAGTTATTATTTTTCCATAATTAAGTTCTATAACATTTTCTTCCTTGTAAATCTACATGGACATAGTAGGACTTGTTATGTGAAATTCAGAATTCTGATGTACAAGGTACAACCCTCATAAAATGTCAAAATAATGAAACCAGAACAAATCGCATTTATCCCATAAATAAGACATCTCGGAAGTATTTTCCCATCAAATTATGGGCTTTACGTCAGACAATAGGACAAGTCACGTGACCACTCTTCATTGTTAACGCGATACAATAATTACTGGAGTAAATTATCAAATTTCAACTATATCTGAATAGCATAAGGTTGCTTTTGTATAAAATGTTTATACACATTTGAGCGACCTGAAATTTCAACCTAATACCGGGGGAATAGTGATTATTTTTGTGTATTGAAATTATATATTTTGATAGAGTTATGGTTCCTTTAATGGGTCATGTCACCGTTATCAAATTTAATGAGATGTAATCATAGTTCATGGTTAGAAAATTACGACGAAATTCTAAAATAAGATTTAGATTAGCAAGAAAACTTGCATAAGTTGACTTTCACAGGCGATTTTTACCGTTTAAACAATCACAAGCTGACTTTTGCAAATTTTGTAGCTTGCACGACTTGCGGCGAGTCGCATGTGAATACAATTATTGAAATATTGCCGCTAGTGTATGCGGAAGTACTTGCGCACTATATTACTGCGAAATCTTGCTAGTCTTAACAATAGGGAAGTTGAATACTTTTTTTTAAATACATCTATCAAAAAATTATATCTTCTAAAATCTAGAGGAAAAAGAATTTTTAAAATACAACCAATAATAAATGAGTTACAAAGCTTTGAAGTTCGGTGGAAGGGGCAACTGGCAGGTAACGGAAACAGCAGAATGTGACGTCACCGAGTGTCGCTAGCCATAACGCTGCGAGCGTGCGAAAAAGATGAGGCGATATCCCTACTACGCCCCCACTTTTGCCCACAACAATATTTCAAATATGAATAACTGCTTTAGTTGTCAACCAAATTTGATTATGATTTTACAGAAGAATTTATTTTTCGTATTATTTTCTGTTAGATATAAAATAGCGTACAAAATTAAACATAGGAAACAACCCTATTCTGCATAAAAGTGCACTGAGTTTGTTATATTCATTCGTTGGATTTGTTAAATGTTTGTTATGTCCGTAACATTTTAAATCAAATGATCCAGAATTAAATGCAGATTTTTAATAGTGTCACGGAATTTAAAAAATATTGTTTTTGAACTTCAGCAGTGTAGTTTGCAGTAATCGACAACTGTCACTCGATATTGGCAGTTGGCATATTCTACGAAGAAATTACCAACTTCGTAAGATTTTCTATTTACTAAAAGATCCAAGGTCGAAATTTAAAACACTTAGAGCATTTAATACTCAAAGTTAAGACCACTAAGTACCTGATAGATTATTTTCCTTTCCCTGTCTTCATGCTACGGTTGTCTGTAAGAAATTGTCTCGAGTGATAAGACCGCCAATTGTACTTTATTTCTAAGTGCATATACTATTTCTTTTTAATTCACATGTACAGTCAGCAGCATAAGTAGCTGAACATTATCAAAATTTCAATTCGCCTATATACGCGTTAAGTTAAACTGAAACATTTTTTTTTCTTCGTTTGAAGGAAATTAGATCTTTTTTATTTCATTTTTGTGCAGAGAAAAAAAAAGATTAGTAAGAACACATAACTATGTAAGAAATATGAAATTTTGAATTTTTTCATGCTGCTGACTGTATAATAAAGTATTATAAATAAAAAATAAATAGATATCAAATGTATAATAAAGGCCTGTTTCACAGGTTTCCAATAAATTTAATTTTATAGTTATTGTATTAGACAATACTATGTATGTAAGTAGATAATACTCATTTGATTACCATTAATTTGGGAGCATAGATTAGATTGTAACTTTTGTCGATCGGCTTATACATTTATGAGACGGGTAGCATTTATCAGCAAGCGGTTAAATCTACTCTAAAGGAGATATCCGCTTTTTGTATGGGTGCTGGGCCTCAAAATCTAACCAGGCTCAAACTTTAGGCATATTAAAGGGGCGAAATATGGATCTTGAATCCATTACAAAATATTTTTAGAACCCTCCATTTATAAATAACTTTATAAAATATTTCATTTTAAGTGTCGTTTTTAAACAAAATAAAATTACATAAATCTCAAAATTGGAGGTCCTTAAAATGAAACGATTTATTGTAAAATGCTAGTTCTAAGGAGTTCTATCAAAATCTTAATATATATAAATCTCGTGTCACAATGTTTGTCCTCAATGGACTCCTAAACCACTTAACCGATTATAATAAAATTCGCACACCATGTGCAGTTCGATCCAACTTGAGAGATAGGATAGTTTAAATCTCAAATTATAGTCGCAATTTTAATTTATTGCTAATTATTTGTCTGTTATTATTTGACAGTCACAATTATCTTAACTCCAAATGATTCTAACAGATGTCGATACCTTTCGACTGGGTTGAGTAAGTAATCAATAGATGGCGCTGCTATGAATGATTCTAACAGATGTCGATACCTTTCGACTGGGTTGAGTAAGTAATCAATAGATGGCGCTGCTATGGTAAATCTACGAACGTATCATATAAGCTACATTTTAAGCGGGACTTTTATACCGGGAAAACTCATTCACGCGGGCGGAGCCGCGAGCAAAAGCTAGTATATTATATAAACTGTCTTGGTTAGAATTTTAGGCCCGTTTTTTGACATGTCCTTTATAACACTGGCCACTAACAAAAAAGTCTATAAATAGGGTGATATAAACCTCAACCTAAATTATTCTTACCCAGAATTCTTTCCCCTTGTTTATCATGAACTTTATAAGTTATTTCCTAAGCGTAGGTGTTTTATGTGCACGTAAAACCGACTCTTATGTTCAACTTCTTGAGGAATTTAGTTATTTAAATGTACGTTTGTAAGTTTTTACTACACTGAATAAGATTGTTACTTAATCAGTAATTCGAAGGTGAAAAAAATAAGAGGTGTGAAAGTTACTGTGTTCAGTAATTCGATATCTACACTGCTCTACATAATTTGAGTAATTTTCCTGCATGAGACATTTTACGTGATATCGCTTCTTAAGTAGACATAATGTATTAATAGTTCCATACATTATGTCTACCTGAGATGTAACTCAAACTTGAGATTGATTTATTAATACCGCCCTAAGAAATGTAGCGCTTTAATTTTAGGTCTGATTTTGAGTCATAAAAACATTTATTAAAATAGTGATAATTTTTATATGTTTGTGTTTTTCAAGGTTGTTTTTTTTTTATAGAGAAATAACGATTGACAAATTTTGATATCCAATTTTCACTTTCATCTTGCCAGTTTTTTGTAGTGCGTGCATACTGATTAAATATAAAAAACGTTCTAATCTGAGACTATATAATACTATTCTTTATGTACTTATGATAATATGTTTTTTGTGTGTTTAATGCATTGATGTATTGGGTTTTTTAATACATCAATGGTTTAATGAGAAGATCCCTGACCGTTTTTTTTCTTTATCGTGGCCGCATAATAAGCAAAAATCAATCACACCACCTCAAAGTACCAGGCGCCCATGACCACCGCAGAGACTGCGCGTTCGACATTCGTGCCTTATCGCCGAAGTGGCAGATGTACGGTAACCCGATATACAGGTTGGCGTTTTTTGCTTTATTTATTTTTCTTCGGAAAAAGCTTTCCGCCGCCGACTGCGGAGGCGAAGTGTATTCGGTTTTTTGTTGGTATCTGTTTTAACGTGAACAGTATGTTTTAAAGGAATCATCGCAAAAGTTTTGAAGGATACCTGAGTGAGGTAGTTAGTTACAATGTAATTGTAATAAACATTAATGCCTTTTTGAATTATAATATGAAATGAAATGAAATAATTTATTCGAACCCATAAAATGTTATACATTATTTCGATTTAGTCAATATTAAATTTACCACCAGTTCGGAAAGCAGTTCTCACCAGAGAAGAACGGGCAAGAAACTCTAGTGTTGGTCTTTTCAAAATCAGTTCAAGGTATAAAATACAATGCATGATACAGGAAAAAGAATACAATAAGTATTTGTTTATTTTGTTTAGAGCTGTTCATTTATATACTCGCAATAGGTAATAAATTTTAAATTTCCATACGAGTGCATAACCCTCTCAGGAATCGTGTAATAATTTGATTTGAAATTCTTCAATATAAACGAATAATATTAGATATAGTAAGCGGAAAGGGCAGAACAGTTCACACAAGCAGCACCCGTTCACGAGTATGACGCATGTGCCAGCTATCGGCCTCCTCAACCATATTACAGGGAAGTGGCCGATCTGGTACACGATTACACAATATGATTTGAATGTGCCTATTATACTTAATCTATTTATTTGCTGTGTTACTCATATAGTTACTTGAGCTCTACGTCTGATAGAAAACGTCTCAGAATCCATTTTCGGTACTAATGGAAAGAAGGTGTCCGCTTTTTGTATGGGTGCTGGGCCTCAAAATCTAACCAGGCTCAAACTTTATGGATATTAAAGGAGCAAAAATCTTGGATCCATTAAAAAAATATTTTTATACCATTTATAACCAACTTTTTTAATAACGTTCATTTTAAGTGTACTTTATAAGCAAAACAAAATTACATAAATATAAAAAGCGGAGGACTTTACAATTATACGATTTATTGTCAAAAGCTAGATTGTCGGAGTTCTATCCAAATATGTATAAACTATCTTGGTTAGAATTTTAGGCTTGTTTATGGACATCTAGATATTTCATGATCTTTCATACATCATTAGTGTAGTCACGAACTGTTTAAAACCAGTCAGACTTTGAGTTAGATACTCAATTCGCGTATTTAAAGTTAATCTGAGTTTTTGGTTTATCCAAAATAAAATTTTCTATATTGTGATTTTGCCATACCTGCTTACCACTTCAAATTATGGAATGAAATTGATACAGCCGCGAGAGTATCAGTTGCGTGTTTACCTATTATGAAATTGCATGTTTTTCACAGAATCTTTACATCTCTTTTCAAGTAATTTTCTGTGCACAAAACTTCATTAAGTGCGACGATCTACAGTTTAATGAGATTTGTCTGTACCTACACTCTCAAAAATAAGAAAGTTATGTTTTTCGTCACTAAATTGTTCGCAAAATCATTTTTCAGTCTCAACATAGTATTTTCAAGTAATTTCGGTCCTCTCATCCGGCATCGCGAACAGGTCGAGCCAGTCCTGAGTGAATGTGGCCAGTGGCTCGTCTCCCGGTGTCAGGTGACGGGCGCACGTCCCGTGACCAAGCTTTATGCTCCACCTGCGTTACCGAGTTTCCATTGGCTTTTGTTAACTGTTGATACTGGCATAATTTTTGATTAATGAGGAAAATGATAAAGTGATTTATGAGCGTATCTTGAGTTTTAGAGATGTGCTTTTATGTTGACCGAAATATAATAATAGTTTAAGTAGTGTTTTAGTCCGGTTTTCTTTAGTTATAATATTATTAGCATACACTTTTTTATATAGAACTTCTTTGCTCAGATAATGTTTAATTATGGAACGATGTACCTAAATGACAGACTAGGAGAATGTCTTTGAATTGTGACATTCGTTATTGTATTCTTGTGTCGAAAGCATTGTAGTAATTCTCGTAATATTTTGGTACTTATTAATTGTTGTAAAGTATGCCGACTATCGAAGTGACTTGTGAGGGCGTGTAATTTGTTAACGTATGGTGACTTATTTTATTGCATTGTTATTAAATCATTGTATGGCAGTTAAGTCTGTGTCTTCTTTAATAATTTCCTACCACTTCTGGATTTTAATTCTAACTATATAGATATTAAATACAACAAGCAATTAAGGATAATTATATTATTTATAGTAAATATTGTTCCTTCAGCAGATTTTTCTCTTATTCTCGATTTAGTGTCCGAAGCTCACAGTACCTGTAGAATATTATAATTTTCGACGATTAAGAGAGATGATTTTTAATAATTACTAAAATCTATACAATATACATATCCAAAAAATCTCCGCTTAATATTAACATTTTAAATTTATCTACTAATGAAAGACTTCTACATCATATTACTGTATTAATGAGTGAATCACAGCATCCATGGTTCGTATTATTACAGCGGGTATCCACAGCGGTGACGGGCGGTGCGGTTTCGACGCGCCGCCTTTGCGGTTGCTAGTCCTGCGACTTACCAACGCTATATTTATAACAGAGTAGAGCTTCGTGTATGTAAAATGTTGGTTTGGATTTACTGTAATTAAAGGAGATGTCCGATTTTTGTATGGATGTTGGGCCTCAAAATCTAACCAGGCTAAAGCTTTAGGGATATTAAAGGGACAAAATATGGAACTTGCGCCCGAATACTCAAACGCTTCTTAAATATTACCAAGGTCATCGGGGATATTTTTCACGGGAAACAACCAAGGGTAGTTCGTCGTATTGTGCATAGTGTGGCGATTAAGTTCGCACAACTAAAAAACTGTATTATTTATTGTTATATTATTATTTATTGTTGTTGAGTTGTTTAGTCTTTTCCAAAGTGGCTAATGTCAACACTGACCATACTGCCAAGTGGCAAATATAAATGTTATAATGGGTTCATCACATCAATGTTAAGAATATAATAATTAATAAACTATTTCTAATAGTGAATATGCCATAGCCCCTATAGGTATTAAATAAGGAACTTCGTTCCAAAACCATTCTACGTACCATTTTTACTATGTACCTAGCATCTGCACATAGTACATAAAATACACACGAAAATTAAATATAATAGTCATATAACATTAAAAACATTATTAAAGTGCGTATTATGTTATTTTTTTTTTTTTTTTTGTTTTTATATTTAATAAATTATACTGCGTGAAACGACACATAAATAGTAATGTATTAAAAATATGTAATCGAAAACAAACTTTTTATAATCTATAGCAAAATAACTGCTCCTCAGCTGATTTTTCTGTCAAATATATGTTAAAGTACGTTTGAAAATGCCATTTAAAATAAGAAGCCTGTTAAAATTAAGTAGGCCTCAGATAACTTGGTTGGTTGAGTAGCGTTTCAGTATTCGGGCATTAGATCCATAACTAACTTTTTTTAAAACATTCATATTATGTGTAGTTTTTAAGCAAAATAAAATTATCTAATAATCTCAAAATCTGGGGTCTTTAAAATTAAACGATTTATTGTAAAAGGCTAGTTTTTAGGAGTTCTATCCAAATATATATAAACTGTCTTGGTTAGAATTTTAGGCCCGTTTTTGGACATGTGCTTTCAACGATAGCTAGATCGTAAATTAATGTATAATGTAATAGCAGTAATTGTGATAGATTAATAAATTCACTTCTCAACTGATGTTGACTGAGTAACTTTAATTTTGATCCATCCCCTGATGTTAACTATGATGATCTCTACCGCCCCTTTGTCACCTACAATTCCAACAGAGCCTTGACTGCGTTGCTGACTTTAGAGGAAAGGAAAAGACTTATTAGAGAAATGTAGGGTTATTTGGTCCTCTGCCTGCCTGCCCGTACCTTTAGTCCACTGCGGCGTCAACAAAAAACCTGACGCTGCAAGCATGGTATAGTAACAATCTTACTTAGTTTTCTACGTCTCTAACATGAACTGTGTTATATATAGTTTCAGACAAATCGGATTAGAAACAATCTATACAGTGTCGCAAAACTTGAGACTCGAACCCAGGTCTTCGCAATCAGTATATATGTAACCCTACACCACATAAATATGGTGTACACAAAAATACCAGCCAAATAAGAGCTACGCGTGTTACTAATCCACCTCGGTAATTACGACGCGCACCGGCACGCGTTCGCAAATGGAATTAATTATTCCGACGTCAAATTTCAGATCCCCCTGTACTTGTTTGTTACCATAATTTGACTTGCACCGCATTTATGCTGTCCTGGTAATTGATGCTCTAATTAATTATTGCTTTTGAATTTTTTGTTTTTGGATTTTTTTGTTTTTGGGCTGATGGCAAATTATAAAAAATATGTTATAATAATTATGCTAGAACATTCTACTAACTTCTCATTCAAGTAAAACTGTCCCCGTTTAATGTAACATCTGTGAATGTAACATATTATATATTACATAACATCTGCATACTACAATAGAAAAAATCCATCACAATCTCAATTAAGAAATTAACGACATTAAAGTTAAAAGAGCCAGGGCGACCCAGTATCTCCAAAACTCTTTACAGCAGTCCTGGAAGAGGTGTTCAGACAACTTTACTGGGAAAAGTACGGAATACAGATTAATGGAGAAAACCTAACGCATCTGAGATTCGCGGATGACTTAATAATATTCTCTCCTTCAAAAGACAACTTACAGATAATGCTTGAAGAACTAGATAAGGAAAGTGGCAAAGTAGGATTATTTATGAACCCAGAGAAAACTAAAGTTATGACAAACGAGGAACAAAAATCACCTATCTACATCAACAACAAATTGATAGAATATGTTAATGAATATATATATTTGGGGCAAATAATCTCCCCAATTGACTCAACTACAAAAGACATAGAAAGACGCATTGGGCACGCGTGGAAAAGATACTGGAGCCTGAAGGAGATAATGAAAAATACAGAAATGAGCATGGCTGTAAAACGGAAACTCTACAACACCTGCATCTCGCCAGTCCTCACATACGGCTGCCAAACCTGGGCCCTTACCAAAGCTCATACAAGAAAATTAGAGGTATGTCAAAACGCGATAGAGAGGAGCATGCTAGGAAAGAAAAAATCTGACAGAATAAGAACAACTGCTATAAAGAAGCATACCAAACTAAAGGATGTTACAATAACAGTCAGAAAACTAAAGTGGAAATGGGCTGGACACATAATTAGAGGAAACGACAAATGGAGTAAGACCGTCAATCATTGGTATCTTAACAGTGGGACAAGGAAACGAGGCAGACCATCCAAACGCTGGGCTGATGAGATCAAAGCAGTGGCAGGCAACTTGTGGACTAGAACTGCTAGGAATAGAATCTTATGGAGACAGTTGGGAGAGGCCTTTGCCAAAGGGCAAACAGATACGTCATAGTGCTAAATATTAGTTTAAGTAAATTGTAAAAAAAAAAAAAAAAAAAAAATCTGATTAAAGGCTAATAAAAAAAAAAAAAAAAAAAAAAAGTTAAAAGAAAGAAAGATAAATTTTTAAAACGTCAAAGTTGAAACTTTTTATCCCTGAAGACCTAGGCAGTGCATCCAAGACACCAAGCTTCTAGACGTCTCATTATGGGGGGAGAAAATTCCAGTATACTTGTGTGTTCTATTGGAAAAAGCACAAACAATTACCGGTCCAATCCATCTAATACCTCAAAGTTAATTGTAAGTACGCTTTTATATAATTAAGTCAATTTTCATGTCAACCGTCATACTTCCGACATTTGCGGTACCCTATTAGGTACGTTCTCTAAACAGAATGCCTATTTGTGTTTGCATTGGCCCCTTTTAATAGTACAAACAGTGTAATGGCGGCATTTGGGATGCGCGAACGCCTACATAATATTTGTCCAATTTACAGTAATGTTTTGTATAAAGTAGATGTTTTAAGAAACATTTTGTGATTTAAAATCTGGGTTTTAGTTAAGGCTATGACTCTACATTACCAAATTAATTTAAGTTTAAAACTATATAATTAAAGCTTTTTTCTGATTTTAAATGGTGAAATAAACATAAATAGTTTCTAGGGTTCCGTATTCGAAAACAAAGGACTTCATATTGAGTAGACTTACTCATCTGCTGTATCGTCAGTCAACTTAAAAGAGCTCTATCTTTTGAAACGCAATAGCATGCTAATATTTTGACAAAATATTTGTTATTATGGGATACGGCAACCTCGGTACCGAATTCCGACATGCACTTGATCGGTTTCTAAGGCAACTAGTAAAATTTGATTTAAATTCCTTGTGTATAGTTTGTCTGATTAATTTCTCCTTACAATGCGCTATCAGGTACCTTTGCACACCTGGAAAGGCACCTTAAAATATTATCCTTTTTCCGATTTCGAAGTCTTAAGTCCCACAAGGTGGTGGTAGCAACCCTGACAGGTGGCAGCGCCGTCCTGCCGGCGCCGTTTGTTTGCCGACCACTCCCAACCGCCCCTGCTGTCCTGGTACTTTTGATGCGCAAACATTGGGGTAAAATTGGGGTGGGTTCTCTAAATTATGTGGCTTATGGGGTAGTTGTACTTTTGATGCCTTTTCATAGAAATTAGATTGGTAATATCCGAGGGTAATATTGATGATATTGGTAGTAGTGAATGATTTGTAAATTGATAAGGCAATTTGTAACTTTTGTAAGTTTATAATTTATGTTAAACTATTGAAGTGTTACAACATTTGTTTTAGTATTTGAAATGGGAATGCACCGGAAAGTTATGACGTTTTGCCTTAGAGCATTTATCAACGCTCTAAGCGTTTTACAGCCGATACTGAATCCTCTCTCGAGCAAGCTACATAAACCAATATGCTTAAAAAACTAAAAGTTTCTGCTGCTTATCTGAAAACGCCAATAAAATACACAAGAGAAAAACGCAAAAATTATTCCACAAACATTCGGTAATTTAAGGTCACACGTTTGAAAATTGACACAAATTATTCCAAAATACAAGTGCATTGCAACCTTATCAAAATATAACACAATACAAAGGCAAGTGCAAATCAAGTGTATGTGACTCCCACTGTTTGCCAACACTTAAGTGCTCACGGCGGTCCTCGTCCATATGTCACGCGCGAGGGGCCTCGGCGACCGCCGATTATCTCTTTAAGTATTTTCAATTACTTTGGCGCATAAAAGATGCCTTTTCTAGTGGGTGGTATTGATATTGGAGTAAACTGTGTTTTTTTCTACCTTTAGGGTTATAAAAAATGATTTTTAAAGTTGAAATAAGGAAAAATAAAAAAGAACTGTATGAAAAAACCTCGAGAAATATGACGCGACCTGGATTTCATAAGCCATTTATAAATGGCAACCTTGATTATTGACACAAAGTGTTAAAAATATAAATGATTGTTAAGAAAAGGGTTAGTATTCAATTCTTGAAGGAAAAGCAATAAAAATTGTAAAAGGTAGCATGACCCCTTGAGAATTTTTAGCGATCTTTGAACTTACACAGTGCCAAAATGGGTTAAATTATTTCTTTTATACACAGTCAAGAGCAAAGAAACATTATTTTCAACAGTCGTGAATAACAAAAGGTAAATTTGAGTGAGATATCGTATTTTTTATGAAAAACACATTTTTTCTCCAAAATTTCTTTTCATTCTTTCTTAAAATGTTTTGTGGTTAACCGAAAGGGTTAAGCCCTTTGACCTTTATTTTGGCTGTTTTTTTATTTAAAGCGTGTGAATTCTGATATTTAAACGCCTTGAGAATTGGGATTCTAAAAAATGAGTTGCTTTTGAAGAAGTACTGAAATTGTATTTGATGTTTTTAATACATGTGTGAATTTTACACGCTTTTTATGAAGCTAAATTGTATGAAATTCCTTTTAAAAAATTTGAACCCTTATAATCCTAATTTTTTTGTAACAGAGTACTCGAACCCATCGCCATACATGACCCAATTCTATATGTTAGTGTTTGTGCAATTTTCCCACTTCAATCTACATAATATTTGGAATTTTATGCAGGTTATCATTGTTTCGGCCATCAGCCCAAAAGCCCGACCATAATTTATGTTCAAACTAATTTTTTATTACAAAAAGATATGTTTAAAGTACTGGTTACGCCAACTGGTTCCACAAGAAGCCATATAGGAATCCTGTCACATTTTCTAGCCTTCACTAGACTTTCCATAAAACAGTATATTCGTGTGAGCGGAGCGGTGTGGCCGACCGCAACGACATACATACGTGTATTAGACGTTGCGGTCGCCGCCTAATGTGTGAACTTGCGGTCTCCTAGCATTGTATGCTGTCCTGGTATTGGGGTATGTCATTATCCTGATTATTGATTGGTGTATGATGTATGGACGTGGTGTATATATTTTATAATAAAATGCATTAATATCACTCTTCTGGTACTACCACTGCAATGTGATGCAATACTTTGTTTCTTTTCTTTCTAAGTTGTAGGATTTGGGTAACTTTTCACGACCTGACGTCCTGATGAGAAATCAGTCTTAGAAAATCCTACGAACAGAGCCCAGGACATTTCGTTGCATACCTCGTACATGCCACAATGCCAGTGGACCACAAATGCGAGACCAAGTCTTTTTATAGTAGCATAGACCAGCACATTCAAGCAATATACCTGATTTGTGTTCACCACTACTCATGTACAGCCACGAAACCAGAAGAATACGAAACGCAACAGCAAGCATTCACTTGTCACAGTGGTACGAACTTGGTCAAGTTGGCCAACCTATGTCAGTAAGTTAAAATACACAAGCTTCAGCAGCCTCTATCGGAACTCAGAAGGTTGAAATGATATCCCACTGCTGGGCACGGGCCTTCTCTACTACTGTTAAGACCTTGGTTCACCGCGCCGCGCTGGCCTAGTCCGGATTGCCAGACTTCACATACCTTGAAATTCTTATTGAGAACTTCTCAGAAACGCAGGCTTACTCGCCATGTTTTCCTTCACCTTAAATCAAGCGATAATTCACAAAGAATACACATAATATAACTTTAGAAATGACAGAGGTGTTTGTTATGGGTTTTGAACCTGCGGACATCCGACTCGGCACTCCGTTCCACTCCTAACTAGGCTATCAAGGCGCCACTTCAGAATGTTAGATTTAATGTAATTAGAGTAGATCACTTTTATACTTTTTTTTTTTAATGGCATTTGTTTTCACATTTTGCCAATGTCAAGTTTGGGTTGTCCTTTTTATTATCTGTAGTATGTCGAAGTAAAGCAGAGGCTACCTTACCAAGACTTTATCGAGGAGTTTTGGCGGCAACAAAAAAAACACTTGATTAGCACGATTATTTCAATTCACTTCATTTGAGCTCTTTAATAGAACTATATTGGATAATATACCACCATAATTATGCAATATAACACTAAGTATCACCAAAATAATGAATTAAAACAAGAGCACCTCATGACACTTCCACGTTCCCGCCAAAACACTTTAGACATTTATTTGCAATTTTTACCACATTCGGTGACTAAGGAGGTAGTCATACTGTGACTGGATGGATTCCGATGAACAATGACACACAGTGTAATACATTTGACCTTTAACTGTACTTTTAAACTAATTGTTGCAACATTTAAATAATTGAACTAATTTCAAGTTTCGAAGAATATTCAAAATTGTCGTTCCATCTCGTGAGGTTGAACTTTGAAGTAACACACTTATTAATTCATTGTTAAAAATTACTGTTATCAGGTTGAATCTAATGTCTCTATGAATAATTTGACTCCATCTTTTACATAGCGGGTTCTTCTTCCACCACACATCATACGCCAGTGTGTGGGCCCAACATACTTATTCAAGCGTTTTGAAGAATTTGCCTTAGTTTTTGCGATAGGCCGCCTTCCTAACGTCAACGTTCTGGAGAATCCAATCGCGGAAAAATCAGAACAAAATCAAATCTTTATGATAATTATGCTATAAATTATTATCTAATGAATATGTTTCTTAATTAAATTACTTTGATTTGTATTAAATTGAGTAATCATCACCAACTCTCAATACCAAAGAGCCTTGAATAAGGACTTTCATCTGAATATTTGTGTTGGCGTAATTTGCGTAAATAACGCCAGCAAACCGATACTGGCTGGCGAATAGCATTACTATGGCGCATGATCTAATAAGAATTAAAATACATATTTATTTTTTAATTCCTTTTTCAAATCTTTCGAACGGAATGAATTAAAAAAATGTCTGCGTTCATATAAAAATAAAGTTACAACACTTGAAAAAGTAAGTCGCATTCCAACATTTAAAGTTAATTTCGTGCCGACAGGAAAACGCGGGATTGTAGAAAAAAACATCTTGAAAATCCCGGTACATTATGTCGAGCACTACCAGGAGCGCATAGAATGGGAACAACTTCGTTGACAGCTGATTGACGTCTTACTCGCGTTGGCAGCCATGTTTATCTCATTCCATTCCACCAATTAACATTTGCATCTCAAAAATTACTTTTGTTTGACAAGATGACCTGATATTCAGTTTTGGGAACAGCATGTTTAAATTTGTCAGTGAATTGCGCGAGCGAATCCGGGCATTAATTTAGCCGGGGGCGTATTAATTAATTTTCTTTACAATCCATTGCACATAATTAATTTAAGCTAATGTCTTATTAAAACTATGTTATCTATTGGAGGGGAGCACTAAAAGGCATATAATTCAAATGAGCGTTCATAAAATCAATTCATAATGGAGTACAAATATTGAATTTATTTTACCCTATTGAAATAAGTTACAATCACAAAAATGAATCTCGTACGATTATTGTAATTCTTGTACATTAAAAATACAATTGTTTGATTTTGATTGCTGAGATTATTTTATGAAACTTGTAAATATTTGCCATTATCTGCTGATTAAATTTCAATTCCAATTACAGTCATTCATTTTCATACCTTCGTCCTTTAGAACGAAAACGACACAATTCAAATTAATCGAAAATTGAGTTATCGTCATAAAATGACTTAAAACTGGTCTCTTTTTTATGAAAATATAGTAAAAAAGGGACCGATATAATAGTTTTGTCCTTTTCCCACTTGAATATGGCAGTGTTTGAACTATTGTTGTATTGAAAATTTCGTTTTAAGTAATTTTATGACGATAACTCAATTATTTTTTTTTTATTGTGTCGTTTTCGTCCTAAAGGCGCATCTTCCTTAACTCTAACAACGCAGACTTACAGTATTTTTTCATCTCTATCTGCTAGAGCCCCCTATTGAGTCTAGCCCCCTAAACATACCTGACTCCCTCCCTGCCCCCCACTAATGTAATGAACGGCTAACGAGACATCTAAACTAAATAGTTGCCAGAGCCGTCCCAGCTGTCCCAGCTTCGGCCCGTACTAAATGGGCAGTAATTGAACGCAATGCGCTGACATTTTATATTTAAATAACTCGTGTTTATTAATTGAGGGTTTTATTTGAGTTTATTTGAGATGACTGATTTATTTTCGCACTTGAGCTTTCGTCTTAAAACTCCTTTTCCGATATAAGTGCTACTACTTGACCGGTATAATAATACATATGTTGAACAGTATGCCTTTCTACAACTCGTTAACTGTAACAAAAATCAAATCATGTAAATATTGTTAGGGAATGACATATCCTAGCGATAAACTCCGGCGCGGTGTTGGCATGTCATTCCCGTACATTTTTCTAAGGCCCCGGCTTACTAGTACTTCGGGAAGGCTTATCGAAATGAACTATGAAAAGTAGTTATTATAAAATTGTATATACAACTAACGCCCCGCCCATATTCTATAACCATATGTCGTGATGGTGCAAAATTAACAAAAAATACCGATCGCTACCACAGTGGCGGCGTAGCATGGGTTCATCTAGCATGCATCTAGAGGTCCCGACCAAAACAAAATTTGATTATAAACACTACATTGAATGTTGTGATTGCTTTTTTCATCTTTAAATTTTCTTTTGCCATACAAGTGACTTGAAGGTGTCACCCCCTGGTGCTTGGTGCTTATCCGCCCCCCCCCCCCCCCCTTACGCCGCTAGTGCGCTACCAATCTTCATATGATTATCCGCGGAACTAATCTGAATATAACCAAAAAATTTCATTATAACCACTCCAGCCATTTTGTGTCCATAAGAATCATACACACATTTATATATACACACATATATAGATTAATGTCCACAATATACGTGAAAACGTTAGGACGAGTAAAATTACGAACGTTTCTTAAAATAAACATCTATCGCTGCCGTCGTCAAAAATACAGTGCTCCTTGTAAAAAAAAAACTAGAGATTGACACTTCCCTTTGTTTCCAACCACCTCGATCATACACATGTGTTACAAATAGGGTTCGACATTTAAACTAGAAATATGATATTTTTGCAAAAAAAAAAAACAATATTGGTAAAACCAAAAAGTTTTTTACTACTACATGTGCATGCGGTTTTAGATTACTTCGAAATTCGAAAAAAACACTTTTTTTATTACCTGCCAATTTCGAATGAAAGGGCAATCAGAGAAAGGGTCACTTTTCGGAGAATTGTTGAATTGATTGTATTGATAACCCTTCGGTAAGCTGACCCAGAAAGGGTTAAAATTTATTTTCGCATTATATCTGACCTTTGACATGTGGGAATTCTTCGGTGAATAAAACCATTTTGTGACATTTTTATTTTATTTTTGTACCTATTGACTTTATTATTTTTATGCCCCTTTTGAAAACTTGGGCACCGAAACTAATAGTTCCTTAGAGCTCAGACTCTCGTCCCTAGAGGACAAATTATCAACAAATACAGTTTGTTACGCAGAGTAGTTAATTGCAAAAATCTTTTTCGAATTAAAATAAATTTTCAAGTTTATGGGATTTTATTTAAGATACTTATGATTTCTTTTTTTTATAAATATGTAAAAGACATTCTAGCCCGGGAAAATATTCTAAGGGAGAACTGATGTTAGAAATGCGAAATTTTGTGAAGATGTAAACGAAAAAATGCTGAACGGATTTTGGTGAAATTTGGTACACAAATACATCACATCCTGGATTAAAATATAGGCTTTTTATTAATCATAATATACACAAAGGATCTATGAAAGTTTTCTCTCCTAGCAGCCTAGTTACATTTAAACTTAAACCAAAATCGTCGTAACATCTTAATTATCCGCGCCAAACCAACAACAGCAACGTTTGATACATCCCATACCCTTTGGTGACATGACAAATATTTTTGCCACCCGACACCGTTCCGTTCTACGTAATGGTTCGAACGTTCCGTTTCAAACGACACGCGCTTTAATGAGCAAACCGAATTAGAATTTAATTGACGTTTTGAAACATTCGTGTGTTTTATCTGTTGAGGGTGGTGGTTTTGGGTTGTTTTGGGTAGATTAGGTTCGATTCTCGGTGGAGGAATGTAGACATTAAAACAGAGATCTCTACATTTGTATAACATGGATATTCAAAGGTCTAGACGGACACTGCTACATAGGTCTTCAAACTCACAATCGGGGGATTTTTGAAATCGACAAATTCACACAAATTAAGTAATTTACCGACGCGACTCCCGAATCAAATCGAAATATTGGCTTACAGACCTGAAACGCAGTTCCTAAAAGAATGAGATAATTTTTTAACTACTATAGTCAAACAGCTCGGTTGTTGGTTATTTATAATGTGAACTTCAGTTAAGTCATTCGAGCAGTGATTATCTTATCTCATTAATTAGAACGACTTCCACGATAAACGTTGAACCGACAACTGACCATAAAGAAACCAGAGACAACATTTTTTATGAACCATCGACACGTAAACAAACGCATTACCTAATTCGGCACCCAAAGACAAGCTCCGTTCATCAACAAGCGGATCGCACACGATCCAAAAAAATAACCACAGATAAAAGTCCTTTGACTTTATCTACCAACGTAAAAAAATTAAAAAGAAAAGTAAAGGCCGCGCCATACTGTCTGCTATCCGGTTTCTTCGTATTATGTTACGCGGTTCGGCCAACGATTTTAACATCGAAATATAATAAAAATATTATAATTTTCTTTATTGTAATAGCTTTGGGAGGCCGTCGGGGAAATTTTTATACGTAAGTGTGTTTGATTAAACGTTAATAACTTTTTAGGGTCACGAGTTTTAGGAAAAAGTTCGGTTTATGTCATGGAAATTTGACATACGGAAAAATATAACTTATTTAGTACTCGTTTTTGCTCGTCCGCCTGCGGTAGTTCTCAGTCCTGGAATAAAGTCTGTAGCGTTCAGGGGAAATGAACTTTCTCTTAGTGAAAGAATTTAAAAAATCGGTTTAGTAATTTTTGAGCTTATACGTTATAGATAATGCCATCCACGATGACGTGCACTACTATGTTTTGCGGCGTACTATGTGGGTGCACTCATAGGTAGTAAGTGTGTATTTATAGAACTAAAACACAAGCGAAAGGTTGCACAATACGCAATTGGGCTCTAAGCGATAAAAAAAATAGTATAGCAAGTCATCGTAAATCGCATTATCTCACAAGCAAATACAAATAAAGAAAGTCTTAAGGAAGTGGCTAAAATGAAAATATTTTTAAAAAAAATCAGTATCAGCTGTGCGCGCTCTGCAAAATTTCAGTTTTTTTATCTTATGGTAATTTCGATCTAAAGGACATTTCCATAAACGGGCTTAAAATTCTACCCAAGACAGTTTAATACATAATTTATATTTGGATAGTACTCCCAAAAACTAGGCATTTGCAATATCATTTAAGAGTCCTCCGATTTTGAGATTTGTGTAATTTTATTTTGATGAAAACTACACTTAAAGTGTAGTTTTCATCAAAATAAAATGAACATTTACAAAAAGTTAGTTTATAAGCGGAGGGGTCTAAGATCCATATTTTTGCCCCTTTTAATACCCATAAAGTATGCCCCTGCTAAGATTTTGAGTCCCAGCACCCATACAAAAAGCGGGCATCTCCTTTGTTTCTCACACATAATATTATTTTAAATCTGATGCGTTCCTTTCAGTTATTCAATAGAATATTAACTGAAAAAGCACAAGTTAAAGCATTACAAAACTGCCAAAAGGCACACAATACCACCACCACCGTACTCATTTTACTTAAAAGGTCATTGTTAACTGTTAAAATTACTAGGGCACTAAAGCCGACAAAATATCTCTTAATCAAGCATTAAATGCGAGGTGATCGTAGCCCCTCGTGCAAATTTTAAATTGCTGTGACAATCGAAAGTAGTACATCAGCTAAAAGGACCAGGCGTGCATAAATTAAACGTGGTGTTTCCACTAATCTGAGTCAGCGTTGAGCGTGTTTTGTCGACGTGAGCGGCGCCTGCACGACGCTTTCTTGACTCAGAACAGGCCCTTGTGTTTATAGGATCCTGGTATTAAATTATTGTTGCATATAATATTTTGCAACGTCATCATCTGTTGTTTATCAATTATTATAAATACGGATGGAATTAAATTATGATTGTTCATTAGATTTTGAAATTGATTCACAAGAGCGCGATTGATTATAATCGAAAATGTACTTTACTAATTGGATTTTGGAATTGATTCATAGGAGCATTTAACAAACGTCAGCGTTTGATTATAATCGAAAATGTACTTTACTAATATAGCATTGGCATAAAGTTCTTCCAAGCATGGGATGTCATAATTGTCACCCTAAAGCTACCTCAGGATTCAGGACAAGTCAAGCAATTGCAGGCTTCAATATTCATCAAGTAATGCAATTGCTCCTTGGAAGCAAATTCAAATAAAAACAGCACGAAAGGTCTATACCATAGTATGCTCTTTATCCTTTCTATCAGTTCCTATATCATAAACGAAACGTGTCAATAGGTTGTTATTAAAACCTATATTTTTATAAACACTTCTTTGTAACGAGACTCCTTAGCGGTTCTAAGAACTATGCTTGTTTATGTTGCTGCCATTGATGTGCCGCAGTAGTTTTGAAATACTTACCGCGCGTATTTCTTGTGGTGTAAGTAAAAACTTAACCTTGGCAATGGTCTGACGCGCTCGGACAAAGATTAAATATTATTAGATATATAACTAACAAAGTTGGTTATGAGTTGATTAGTTGTTTTCAGTAACTAAAGAAGCTGAGAGAATGCATCAAGTTATTAGCTGAGCTGACTATAGTAACGAATTCATCTGGTTCTACAGGGCAGCAGTATCAAGTATAATTCTCTTATCTAAAAACAATTACCCTTAATCGGCAGCGACAATTACCCTTAATCATAGATGAGAGATCTCATTAAAAAAAGAACAATGTCGTATCCTTCTAATTTCTATTATAAAAATGGCTTCGACTTTTGTGACTATGAAGGCAGACGAGCTAACAGCCCACCTGATGGTAATTGGTCACCGTCGCCCATGGACGGAAATGGGGCACGGCCAAGCCTGTCGTAAAGAACCTTCCGATAAATAATTCTATAATTACTTGGGATTGCTCAATAACAGGCATAGCTTAATTTGACTACTAGGGGAAATAATTCGATAATCATTATCATCAGCAACAGGATATCCATTGCTGAATATAGGCCTTTCCTAAAAATCTCATAATCAACCTGTTGGAAGCAGTCTTCATCCAGTAACCTCCTTCGACCTTTATCAGGTCATCTATCTAAAGATTATTTATAATAACTAAAATAATCTATTAAAACAGCCAATAACAGCAAGCTTGGTGCATCTCTACAGTCTCTACTAGATATTAAAGCGATTACTAAACAAAATCAAAATTAAAAATAAGAACAAGATAAAAAAACAGTAACAATGTAGGCATTAATCATGATAAATGGCTTTTCTGCATTTCATATCATCATTAAAAAGTTGTCGATCCAATGATGTTTACTCAACGATTATGGAGTAATTGTTCGATCAGCAAAAACCGTGGGAATACTGACACGGGCCGACTTCGTTGTCTACAATTTTATTTATTAATTTATTATTAGGTCTATAATCAATCACACACTATAACATCAACTAAAATATACAGAGAATTCAAAGAAACTAAGTCTAAGTACATGATTGTTAAAATGTAGACACAACATTCACTGATAATACATACTCACTATATAATATAAGTTACATTAGGTTGGTGGTGGTTTTAATGATAAGGAAAACAAATATTGCAATTATTTTTATGCAAGTATTTTTTTAACCCTTATATAAGATTATAATAGAGATTGGTTGAGTAGTTATATGCAGGCAGGATGCAGGCCGCTTTTGACAGGTCCGTCTGGAAATCTTTGGAGGCCTATGTTCAGCAGTGGACGTAATGTGGCTGATGATGATGATGATATTTTCAAATTCAAATTCAAATTCAAATCATTTATTGAGTAATTAGGCCCCTAAGGGCACTTTTACACGTCATTTTTTACAATGATATTATCATCTAAAAGATTCTACCAGTGCTTCGGAAAAGCCCACTGACCTGAGAAGAAGCACCAAGAAACTCAGCGTAGGTCTTTTAATGTTCATATTTTTTTTTTTTATATATGTATTTTACAAATTGCTAGTAACAATAAATATTCAATTTCAAAGATGGATATGAAATGCGAAAATTAACGGAGAGTACCTAAGTCAAATAACCAGCTACATGTTTATTAAGTAAACAATAGAGTCAACCATCAAACAGAGCAGACCAGTCCACGCAAGCAGCACCCGTTCACGAATATGACGCATGTGCCAGCCATCGGCCTCCTCAACCATGTTGCAGGGAAGTGACCGACCCGGCACACGACGCCGCCGCAAGCACAGACGTTAAAGCGAGCAAGACTACTCAGATTGTGGCTAACCAAGAAAAATTAAATTATTGATCATCATCATATCAGCCCTGTAATATATACTGCCCACTACTGAGCACGGGCCTCCTCTACAACTGAGACGGTTAAGGCCTTAGTCCACCACGCTGGCCTAGTGCGGATTGGTAGACTTCACATACCCTTAAAATTCAGAGAACTTCTCAGGTATGCAGGTTTCCTCACGATGTTTTCCTTCACCGTTGAAGCGAGCGATAATTCACAAAGAATACACACTTAACTTTTTGGTAAAGTCAGAGGTGTGTGCCCTTGGGTATTGAACCTGCGGACATTCGTCTCGGCAGTCTGTTCCACTCCCAACTAGGCTATCGCCGCTATTTTTTTTTTTTTTTTTTTTTAAGATTGTCCTACTAAGATCTCTACTTCGATCCACTGGGCTAATAAAATAGACATTTAGTTTTTCTGGTTAAAAGGAAATCTGGAATAGGGTAGTTTCCTATGTTTGATTTAGTACAATATTTTATGTGTAACAGAAAATAATAAGAAATTTAAATTCTTCTGTGAAATCAGCATCAAAATTGGTTTAATAATAAAGCAGTTATTGATATTTGAAGTATTATGTTGCTGTGATTGCCTCGGTGGCGTAGTTGTCGACTACAATGCTGAGGTCTCGGGTTCGATCCCCGGGTCGGGTAAAGTGATATTGAGTTTTTCTACTCAGTATCAGCCCGGAGTCTGGAATTTGTGCCCGATATGGTGATATGCTCGCCCCCATCACATCATGGGACGAATACGTACGGCTAAAGTGGGTGCACTAGTTGCACCTCTGCCTACCCCTTCGGGGATAAAGGGCGTGAGTGTGTGTGTGTGTATGTTGCTGTGAGTAAAAGTGGATGCATGGTGGGGATATTCCGCTATCTCTTTCTCACGCAGGCAGTGTTATGGCCGGTGACACTCGGTGACGTCACAGTTTGATATTACTGTTATATGTCAGCTATCCCTTGCACCAAATTTCAAAGCTTACTTACTTATTATTGAGTGAATTTAGAAAATTAATTTTCCGTTAGTTTTTGGATGACATATATTTTTAAGTCACCTATCCTATTCCGTTCCGTAGTTAGCAAATGCGGGTGTGTTAGAACTCTACCAACCCCTGAAAAATGGTTACTTTTTTATGAAAGTCGGGTCTTATACGTCAATTGATCGTTATAACAAAAGCTACATTAGGGAAGCGCCACCGCATCCCTTGCTCTTATACGGGCTCCGTCACTTCCACTCGTTGGTTTGATATATCAAGCTCGGATGTGAACCGACGGATGCGCTGCGGTGAGCTATGCATCGCTACAACCCCAGTCTACCTTTACCTGCCGGCGATGGATTATGTAGTTGTAAATTTAAAGTCAACACAAACTTTGCCTGTTTGTCTATTACATTTTTACGGCGAACTCTGGGAAGGACATAGAACATTTCTATTCCGGGAAAATGTATAAATAGGCGTTTATCCCGGAAAAACCTTTTCCGCAACAAAAGGCGCGAACAGATTGTAGTTTAATAAGTAACATAAATTAATGTAATTTTGTCATGACTATAAGTACAATGACTATGTTATTAAAATATTTTACATCCATAATGCTCTATTATTACTTCGTAGATGACGTACAATGAATTAGAATTCAAGAGTTCGGGACAAATAGATTGTTTATTATTTAATTTTTTTTTTAATTTATTACTTGCGCCTTGACCAGCAAACACCAACGATTTGTAGCAAATTCATGTTCTTTTATAAAAATAAATATAAATAAATAAATAGCCTTTATTTCACTGACCGTATGACAGAGTTCCTTAATTAATAGTACAGTAGTTAAAAAGAAAAATATGTTAGTAATTCGAATATATTCTAATTATTATCTAACCTAGTTTTTTTTTTTTTTATTATTTATCCTCAGCAACTAGTTCATTGGTCAGGTTGTCTTTTGACAAAGGCCTCCCCTAGCTCCCTCCATTTATCCCTGTCCCTAGCTAATCTCCTCCAACCTCTCGGTTCATGTTCTTTTATACCTAGATATTAATCCAAAGTTTGGATTTGTGCAATCACTTGTGTATTATTTGGGACGTACAAGCTATTTTTTATGATTTCACAATCAACTATGTATTTGCTAACATTTAATGTGATTGCAATTAAATAATTTATTTCGAATCCATAAAATTATTAAACATTATTTAGATTTAGACAATTTTTACTCTACCACCAGTTCGGAAAGCAGTTTTCACCAGAAGAGTCTAGAAACTCTAGTGTTGCTCTTTTTTAAAATCGGTTCAAAAGTATAAAGTAGGTGCAGTGTATAATACACAAAAAATACATTAACTTTTAAGTTTCAAATTTATAAGGTGTTGGGGGGGGGAGGTCCCGATATTTGATATGTAGCTCGCCCCGCTAAATGACAGTGGAAATAATAGCTGGAAAAATTGAGTGATAGGGCTCATACACATAAACACGACGCGACGCCGTCTGGTGTTTATGAGCCCTTACATTTCTGCCTACTCTACAAAGCAAAATAGAGCCGTGACTCGTGCTACTATTGGGGTTGAATGGGAATGAATGGAATGTCGGATGGGAATTGAGAATTTATTATTATGCAAGTAAATATACGAACTGCTCTAAACAAAATAAAAATCTGTATATATTTATTTTTGCACCTAATTTACCTACCTTTGAACTGATTTTGAAAAGAGCAACCCTAGAGTTTCTTGCCCGTTCTTCTCTGGTGGAAGCTGCTTTCCGAACTGATGGTAGAGTAAAAAATGACTGAATCTAAGTAATGTGTAATTTTATGGATTTACAAGATCTGAACATATACCGTGAAACCTATAAATTATTCGCAACACATTCCAGATCAATAAAAATATATGTATCGTATGTTGCAATGTAACCCGAACCCGCTGACGTGTCATAACGTGACGTCTATGTGCGCCGTAAATATTATTCCAATGTTTATTGTACACTAGGTGTTGTTCCCGGCCTCGCCCGTGTGCAAAGCCTTTCCTGATACAAAAGACCCTAAAACATTGACGACGACGTTACTGGTGGTAGGTCTCTCATTATGTAAGAGAAGAGGCCGTCTGGGTGGGTACCACCGCAATGTCTATTTCAACCGCCAAGTAACAGTGTGCATGCACTGTTGTGTTTCGGTTTGAAGGACATTGTAGCCAGTGTAACTACAGGACATAATGAGACTTAACATCTTATGTCTCAGGATGACGAGCGCAATGGAATGCCACTCAGTACTTTGTCATTCAAGGTGCTGGATGGTGTTGCTACTGTTTATGGGTGGTCGTATCGCTTACCATCAGACGAACGGCATGCTCGTCTCGTCATTCAATGCAATAAAAAAAAAAAAAAAGCTCCATCTACTTGAAGAATCAGATTGAACATTTTTGGCACGTTAAACTTATAACACTGTTTTTTCGTGGGTAAACATCCGCCACAGTACGAATCGCATCCCGAGTTTATCTAGTATACCACTAGTCTTTTATTAATTATATACCTAGATAGAGTGACGCGCTGCAATGAAACTAAAACAAACAGGCCAACTGTTCTTAAGCTAGTATGCGTGACAGCTGTGTCATACGCTATCGCTGCATCATTCTGCGTATCCTTGTGTGTACGCATAATGATACCAGTTATTACATCGTTTCTATTAAAACGGGGAGAAAATTATATCCATGAAAAACAACAAAAAATTATTCGCTCCTACACATTTAGTGGGGAACAATTCGCCTCTATTTCTTTCGACGCGTTTGAAACGTTCAGTGTCTATCTAGGTATATAATTAATCAACGCCATTAGTAATATTTGGCAATCTGCCCGGATAGCGACCACCGTGTACACCCTCTATAGCTCTATAGTAACATAAGTGTGTCGCGTTCCGGGATCAGCATGTGTATCTTCATTTCTACTGGCGAAGGACAGTCACTGCTCTACCTAGAGGGCACTCTATCGACCCTGAGGTCCAAGAAAAACTCTATCACGAGTTTAAAACACTACCACAGAGATGGGTACTAGTGTATTTCTCACAATGGACTCCGTCACATTTTCATAGAACAAGGCCCTGACAAAGTTATTTCTTTTTGCTCAGTATCAGACCGGAGTCTAGAATTTGTTCCCGATATAGCGATAAGCTCCCCCTGTTACTTCATGGGACGGATCACGGAACAAATGGCGAAAATGGCCCTGGGCCTGTAGCCAAAATGCCTTTCTACTATCGTTAACGCCAATAGAATAGAAAATAATGTATGCGAATGACGTATCTTATCTACAAGTCTAGCGCAAGGATATGTCATTCCTATAAATTTGTTTTCATTCTCTAATTGCTGATGTCTCAATCATCTTCCAACGACCATCCTGAGCCGAGGCTCGTACCCCACTTAGGGGGTGCCATCAGCGTGGTCTTTTAAATGTAAAGGGTTCGAGCGCCTAAAGCGTTGGCCCGAAAGTCCGATGTGGTCAGAAAACCCGACTCGCGTCAGGCTACTGACTGCAAAGTCAGGCCAAAAAAAAAATTACTGGCGTTAACCCTTATATAAAGCATTTTAGCTACAGGCACTGGTTGCATCTCCGCGAACCCTTTCGAGACTAAAGGCGGTAGTTGTGAGGCATTGAAATTCCATTTCGGCCAAGTACTACCACCAAACCCCACAAATAAAGCCATCGTAAAGCAACACCTCACTAAACAGCTTAGTTACAATTTTACAGCGTCGATAAGATCTGAGGGTGAACCACCAACGAGGCGATATAAAACTCAGTTTAATTTATTCCCGCGTCGCGCGGTGTGCGGTTACAGCGCGTCGGTGGGCCCTCGGGACCTCGGGTACGGCTTGCGACTTTGTTTATACCCGATGGTGTAAGGGAGGTAATGATTTTGACATATGTAAACACAATGTTACTATCTCTTACAGAGACGTGACGCCATATAACGACTATAATGATTACTTATGTGCAAAGTATTCCGATCTCGATTTTTAAACGTCAAATATTATTCCAAAACCACAGTGTTGCAGTTTTTTTGCAACAGGTTCATAGCGACTGTGTGGCAACTTATAGTAATTGAAGTAGTACTAATTGTCTACTCTTGGCTCTCTTTTTACAATATGTAGCCTTTATGAATAGTATTTGCGATTAGGCAGTACAATGGCGGCAAAAACGCTTCCCAATTTCAACAATATCGTACGCAATATGCTTCGGTAACCTACGTGACATAAAATAAAGGTCCTCAGCTGACAACTTACCCAGTTCTCCCCACCCCCCTCCGCTAATCCCACCACTGCTGTTAGAACCAAGCTTCCTCAAGGAAAAAACATTGCTACATGCCAATTCCTGCCAACCCTTAAAGTACGGAGATACCATCACAAGGGCGGGGTGCTAATCAGATCATATGCCGCGTTGCGGTTCGATTCCCGGTCATTATAATAACACTTGTCGGCTAATGGACTGGATGTCCTCAGGGAATAGGGTGTCATTTGTCGATTTATCAAATTAAATAAATCTAAATCAATCTTTATAATAAAGCAAAGAATTGGTTTAGAATTTTTTATTTGTATTTTATTAATTAATTTATTTTTACGGATTTTATCGCGGTTTTTATTTATATTTTCTCCCGACGTTTCGAAGGCTTTGCAGGCTTCATGGTCACGGGGTGGACTGAGGTGTTGGTAGTCCGTAATTTTATAGTTACAATATCTACCTACATTTAACAATTATAAAAGACTAGCTGTTGCCCGCGGCTCCGCCCGCGTGAATGAGTTTTCCCGGAATGAATAAAAGTCCCGCTTTATATTTTCCCGGGATAAAAAGTAGCCTAAGTTACTCCTTATTACATCAGCTACCTGCCAATAGAAGTCCCGTCAAAATCGGTCCAGCCATTTCAGAGATTAGCCGGAACAAACAGACAGACAGACAGATAGAAAGACAGACAAAAATTGTAAAAAATGTTATTTTGATGTATGTACCGTATACATATTCATATACATGTAGTAAAAAACGGTTATTTCAATATTACAAACAGACACTCTAATTTTATTTATATGTATAGATATTTTAAAATTATTAGTTGTTGACGGTCCGATCTACGCAGAATGAGCTCACAGTGGCTTGAAGTCTGGCAGCCGGTCTTTTGGGTTCTGATTTTTTTTTTTTTTTTTTTTTTTTTATTGCATTTAATGACGAGACGAGCATGCCGTTCGCCTGATGGTAAGCGATACGACCACCCATAAACAGTACCAACACCATCCAGCACCTTGACTAACAAAGTACTGTGTGGCATTCCACTGCGCTCGTCACCCTGAGACATAAGATGTTAAGTCTCATTATGTCCAGTAGTTATACTGGCTACAATGTCCTTCAAACCGAAACACAACAGTGCATGCACACTGTTGCTTGGCGGTAGAAATAGACATTGCGGTGGTACCCACCCAGACGGCCTCTTACATAATGAGAGACCTACCACCAGTAAATGTATGACAGGATCCCAAGCTTTTGCAAGCTTCCAACCATCTTCTCTATTGAAGCAAAGCCTTCGAAACGTCAGGAGAAAATATAAATCAAAAAACCGCGATAAAATCCGTAAAAATAGTTTTATTCAAATGTCTAACATTCGCGTAAACATAAGAAATCATTAATTAATTTATGTTTTTTAACCAACCCGAACTCGGCCACTGTGGTGATTTAAGGTCTAAAACCCTTTCAGTAGTAAAGGAGGCCCGAAGTCAGTATGTAGGTAATATAAGGCTGATATTCTTATCATCACCATCATCAGCCATACGACATCCACTGATGTACATAGGCCCCCTCTAAAGATTTCCAGACGGACCTGTCAATAGCGGTCTGCATCCAGCGTGGTCCTGCAATATTATTATATCAGATGAATTTTTAATTTATAAAATTAATTTAACTAACGATAATAATGAGTTACCTTAGTTATATTTGGCACATGAGGTCACTGACATGTGGGATGTGAACTCCACGATTATTGCTCCGATTGTCGTTTCTGCACATGGGTTGTTACCAAGGAGCCTTGACCAACATCTTAAGAGGCTCTGAATTGGTCGTTGGGTCAGGAGCCAGATGTAGAAGGCAGTACTGTTGGACACGGCACGCATTGTGAGGAGATTCCTCACTTTGAATCCCTAACCACCGGTGGCTTGGGTCTTGAACCTCGCCATCGGAGGGTGATAATTTTTTTTATATTTTTATATGTATTTTTATAACTTATATACAAAAAACGTAAAAAAAAACTTTTAGAATAAAGGAGATGAAGAGTTACCTTATTATTATTATTATCTTTATTTTTTGGCTTGGGTCTTGAGCCTCGCCATCGGAGGGTGATAATTTTTTTTATATTTTTATATATATTTTTATAACTTACACATATATAAAAATGTAAAAATAAACATAACTTTTAGAATAAACGATAGAGAAAAGTTACCTTTTATTAATCTTCTATGTCAGGTTTGTTTTTAAATAAATATAAAATATTATGTAAAACAAAAACAAAACAGGTACCTGCGACCTTTACAATGAGGTATTACACAGGAAGAACTTCAAGCAGAAGTTGGTACCATGTTTACAAACCAAAATCGCTTAGCAATACGTAAAACCAAATAATCAGTTACCATTAACAAACCCCTAGAGTCCATTAGCCAAGTGTCGTATATCGAATATGATTGGACGCGATAACATCTACCCCTTGCTATGCTATTCACACCTCTAATCACAAGGGATGAGGGGTGTTCTATTAGCACTTGGAAAAATTATCTATAGTGCCTCAGTATATTTGTATTGTGGTACAACTGCTGCGTTGAAGTTTGGGTTCTTTTTTTATACAGTAGTGGCTCTGACCCCCTGCACTTGATGGTAAGCGAAGAGTTCCAGATAGAGTGTCGAATATTCCTCGTCAGTCGAGTAAATTATGCCGGCCTGCTTAGTTCGAACCCCGATACGAAAACTGGGGTTTTCTGTATCAGCCCGGAGTCTGGAATTGTACCCAGGACACGGCAATAGCTCCTATAAAGAAAGAAAGAAAGAAAGAAAAACATTTATTAGCAACAAAATTGGGTGGTGACAGTAATAATAATACTAAAATTATAACAAAGCAATATACAAGAGAACAAAATAAAATAAAAAAACAAATAAGAACAACATCAAATGTGGACGATATATGTCCCACCACAACAGTGCCAAAAGGTTCTAGATCAGTATAATGCCAAACAATGAATTGTTTGGCGCTGATTTTCATCTAGAACCTGGCCCAGAGGAACGTCACCCAAAAAGAAAAAACATACAATTTTATGTGTATGTATGTGTGTGCGTGTGCCAACATTAAAAAAAGTAAAAAATCTATCACGGACGAACGAGAAAATATACCAATAAAACATTACCCTCCTTACAAAGTCGGGTAAAATACAATAACAAGTTCATTAAATCCTAACGCCCTCCCCGGGGTCATTATTCCGATGATTTTCAACATGCGCCCCGTTACGGGATTACAGTAATTGATATTCGGTTGTGTTTGCGGGGATGAACGTATGTTCACGCTTTATTCCCGAGGGGGATAGGCAGCTAGTTCATCCACATTTTGACGTAGTTGTTCATTTTGGAATTTGTGCTGAATGTGGATATACGCTCACGCGTGACTTGGGGAGGAAAGTAATAGTCGTGGTTAGTTACTGTAGTAAGTACTGGTAGTAGTTACTGGTGGTAGGTCTCTCATATGTAAGAGTCCGCCTGGGTGGGTACCACCGCAATGTCTATTTCTACCGCCAAGCAGCAGTGTGCATGCACTGTTGTGTTTCGCTTTGAAGGTAATTGTAGCCAGTGTAACTACAGGACCAGGACATAGTGAGACTTAACATCTTATGTCTCATGATGACGAGCGCAGTGGAATGCCACACAGCGTTGTGTAGTGGTTTGCACCACATCACAACATTATGCTGAGTGGTCACCTACCTGTCACAGCCACGACTAGCCACTGTTATTATTGTGATTTTGTGTCAATTGTTTCTGTTTGTGTCGCGAGTGTGACAAATAAATCGTTTTTCTTTCTTTCTTTTCTTTTCTTACTTTGTAACTCAAGGTGCTGGGTGGTGTTGCTACTGTTTATGGGTGGTCGTGTCGCTTACCATCAGGCGAACGGCAGGCTCGTCTCGTCATTCAATGCCATAAAAAAAAGGTATATGTTGAAGAAGATTGAATGTTAAGATATTTGTAACAATGAGGCTATCGTGTTTAAATTCACCGCTAGAGGCTCTAGTGTAGCGTGAGGTCTCCGAAATGTCAAAAGCTACTGTTTGTGGGCTTTCAACGTAGGTCTAACTATTTAATTAATGTTGTGAGTATTTTACAATACCCGATTAATTATGTAAGATGACGATTACGCATACGCATACTCACTCCTTTTTATCCCCGAAGGGGTAGGCAGAGGCGCAACTAGTGCACCCACTTTTCGCCGTGCGTATTCCGTCCCATGATGTGATAGGGGGCGAGCCTATCGCTATATCGGGCACAAATTCCAGACTCCGGACGGATACTGAATTCTAGAAAAATCCAATACCACTATGCCCGACCCGGGGATCGAACCCGAGACCTCAGGATTGCAATCGTACCGTAACACAACTACGCCACGAGGAAAATTTCATAGTCGGACATAAACCCCATATTTCACGCGAAATGACCCAATAGTAATACCTAGTGACATAATGCTCTGAAAATAACCTTCCAAAAAGTATAATATACCGCCTACAGGGGTAGGCAGAGACTATTGATTTCCATTTTACCCGATTCTGGCATACTTCTTTCGCTTCTTGCACTTCATACATTCCAAAAAGTAGCAACGTTAAATAGCAAGTAATTAACAAATAAAAACAAAACATTTTCGCGCCATCTACGAATGGCAGCGTCCGATCTGATTATTGCATGTAAATATAACATTAAAGTGGACTCGGTACTAAATTGGTCGAAGGAAGTGGAAATTGAATTAGTGCAAATAATTTGCGTATGTCTAGGCTTGTATCAGAGATGTGAGGTAAATAAAAGGTGGCGTAGTGCGAGTTGGCTACGAGGTTCCTATAAATGATTAAATGTAGGATAATTATACTTGGATGAAAGATTCCCATGCTATGAAGGAGTTTGGGGTCAATATAAAAAATAGGGTGAATGGAGATAGGTTGAGAAATAAGTTTTGAAAAGTTAGTTTGGAGGTATAGAGATAACTTTCCAACATTTCACAAAACACAAAATTAAAATTAATGGGTGACATTAATTTAATAAATTGTATCAGATCTATTGTGCAATCTTTCAATCATAAAAACTTTTTTGTCACAGAGATTTAAAAATCTATTCTCAATCTTCAAACTGGCATATCAGATGTCTGTATGAAAAGTTATTTAATTATAAAAAAACATTCAAACTATTAGAACATGATTCAAACATTCTAAATTCGAATGTCCGCCCCGTTTGACAGCTGTCAAAACGGTGTCATGGCGGCGCAAGATGGCGTCCGGTTACCGTCCGTCTCGCGCGCGGCACCGTGAACACAGCAAAATGACTATGAATATCATTTCCGACTCGAAAATAACTATTTAGCGTGTGTCATCATAGATTTATTGCGAATTTTGACTCAAATAATAGTCCATATATTTTTATACTTGCACTTAGAATGTCAGATATCTGACACTCTAAGTAAACGCCAGGTCAAAAGTACCCGGAACCGGAAGGAGTGCATGAAAAGATTGATGAAGGTAGAGGAAGCGAAAGTAGTGTGCCAGAATCGAGCAAAGTGGCAATCCATAGTCTCTGCCTACCCCTATGGAACAAAGGCGTGATACTATGTATGTATATATGTACATTTCCGTATATCAGTAATGTAGGTACTAATATCTAAGCATCTAGATGGTAAGTCTGTATCTGTTGCCGATCAGCATTTTTCAAGTAAGTACTATTCTATTATGATTTTTTATATTAACGCGAATGTTCGACACTGAAATACAACTACTTTACAGATTTTTTCGCGTTGAATTCGTTTAATTTTTACTGACTGAGTCAGTCAGTCCGCTCCGTGACCATGAAAGCTGTAAAGTCTTCGAAACGTCGCATCGGGAATAAAAATTAAACAAATAAATATCGCGAAAAAATACTTGAAGTAGTATTACCTCAATACTATTGTGTTATTTAAAGGACATTATAGTCAATGTCATTACTGCAATGCAATAAAATACTAATACCCACATAAGTCTATGTATATTATTCAAAATTCAGATGGTATTTGATGCCTACCATTAGGAGGGCCGAGACGTGGCCTCTGACTATGGGCCGCCTAAGACGGCTCACGGTCACTCAGCGAGCTATGGAGAGGGCTAGGTGTTTCTCTACGCGGTCGAATCAGAAATGAGGAGATCCGTAGAAGAACGAAAGTCACTGACATATCCCAGTGGATTAGCAAGTTGAAATGGCAGTGGGCAGGGCACATAGTTCGAAGAACTGACGGCAGATGGGGCAAAAAAGTTCTCGAGTGGAGGCCACGTACTGGCAAGCGCAGCGTCGGCCGTCCACCTGCAATGTGGACAGACGACTAGATAATGGTCGCAGGAACACGCTGGATGCAGGCCGCTTTTGACAGGTCCGTCTGGAAATCCTTAGGGGAGGCCTATGTTCAGCAGTGGACGTCATGTGGCTGATGATGATAATGATTAGGAGGGCGACGGGCTGGTTTCGCCATTTAGTCGCAGGTAAAAAAAAAACGGACCAGTGCGAGTTGGACTCGCGCACCGAGGGTTCCGAACAAACTTCATAAGTAGGTGCATTAAGAAAGCATCTAACATTACTGATCCAATTAAAAGACAAACTAGGTTAAAGAACAAACTTAACTTTGCCGTTCGATGCCTAGATCTTTAATTAATTATATACCTTGATAGAGTGACGCGCTGCAATGAAACTAAAACAAACAGGCCAACTTTTCTTAAGCTAGCATGCGTGACAGCTGTCATACGCTATCGCTGCATCATTCTGCGTGTCCTTGTGTGCGCGCATAATGATACCAGTTATTACATGGTTTCTATTAAAACGGGGAGAACATTTTACCCGTGAAATATCTATCGTTAATATATATCGTTGAAAACAACAAAAATTAATTCACTCGACCTCAATTAGTGGGGAATAGTTCGCCTCTATTTTTTTCTACGCGTTCTACGCTATAATTAATGAAAGGCCTATTAAATTAAATACGGTTATTGCACCAACCGCATACAATAAGTTTGTAATATTAAATTCGTTATTTTAAGTTATTAAAGTACATATTTACGGTTATCACAGAAAAAGCGTCTTAACAGACAGACGGACAATAAAGTGTTCCTATAAGGGCTCCTTTTTTTCCTTTTGAGGTCCGGAACACTAAAAATAACATTTCAGAAATTTAAAATGTGTACGTTAAATTAATAATAGCTTCAATAATAATGCGTAACAGATGGTCTGGAAGTAAATATGTGCAATGCAATGCATTCAGCCCTGTATTATATACTGCCCACTGCTGAGCACGGGCCTCCTCTACTACTGAGAGGGGTTAGGCCTTAGTCCACCACGCTGGCCTAGTGCGGGTTGGCAGACTTCACATACCCTCCAAATTCTTATGAAGAATTCTCAAGTATGTAAGTTTCCTCACGATGTTTTCCTTCACCGTTATAGCGAACGATAATTGATAAACAATACACACGTAACTTCGAAAAGTCAGAGGTGTGTGCCTTGGGTTTTGAACCTGCGGACATTGTCTCGGCAGACCGTTCCATTCCCAACTAGGCTATCGTCCACTTAAAGTAAATATGTAAATCCGTGAAATAACAACTAAAACTAAGTAAATAACAATTAAAACAATTCAAACACAATTGGAAACTCTCCTGTTGATAGCTAATTTATCAAATACAACGTACCTTGATTGAAATCGATGCTGGTAACATAATACGGCGTCTAATTTTGTAAATCCAACGTTGCGAATTCAAAATCGAGACAATCGAGCGGGTGGATTTGTGATTTCAACATTGATGATTATTAAATCAACTTACATCTTTTTTGCTTCGGTGGCATAGTTGTATTACGGTACAACTGCAATGCTGAGGTCTCGGGTTCGATTCCCGGGTCGGGCAAAGTGATATTGGATTTTTTTAATAACTATCAGCCCGGAGTCAGGAATTTGTGCCCGATATGAAGCGTATTACGTCCCATGATGTGATGCACTGCGAAAAGTGGATGCTCTAGTTGCACCTATGCCTACCCGTTCAAACAGATAGACGTGGCAGAGAACTTTGTTTTATTTATTTATTTTATTTTAGGATTGCCAATAGAAGATGCAATAAACTAACATACATAACTAATATACTTACATATTGTAATAACTTATACCACTGTAATATGGTTGATAATAAGGTTAGGAGAGAATAACATTAATCTAACAAATATAAATTAAATTAACGTCAAACAATAACCAATGTGTTAGTTTACATAGTTGTTTTTTATATAAATGTTTTTTATTTTTTATAATATAAAATAAGACCTAATTTTGTTCTTAAATGCATATAGCTTATCGTGAAACACGTCTACATCATGTGACTCTGAGAGATAGTTATATGATTGTATCATTCGTGCTATTGGTGAGTTGGCCCCCAAGTTTGTTTTGTGTGTACAGCTCTTGAACAGCTATGTTTTAATACGTAAGAACTTTCAATCAGTCATATCCAGAACGTCTCATCCTACTTATATATAATATTATAAATGCGAAAGTTTGTAAGTATGGATGTCTGGATGTATGGATGTTTGTTACTCTTTCACGCAAAAACTACTCAACGGATTTCGATGAAATTTGGCACACGGGTAGATCATGTTGTGAATTAACACAAAGGCTACTTTTTATCCCGGGAAAATATAAAGCGGGACTTTTATCCTGGGAAAACTCATTCACGCGGGCGGAGCCGCGGGCAAAAGCTAGTTTCTCATAATAGGCAAAAATATGGCAAGTTGATTAAGTTAACATTGTAAATTCGTATTCCGCTAAAAAATATCACGTATTTACAAGCACGCTGGATTTAGACCTATGCGAGAGCGTTAAGGCATAGAAGGAATAATAGCTCCCATTTACGAAATTTATAATGGCTTCTTCTATTGTGCGAAATTTTAAATTTTATTCAAGTCTATTATGGTAGGTCTCTCGTATACGAAGGGCTGTTTGGGTTTTTGTGTATGTAATCGCAAAAGATCGATGATTTCACCAGAGCGACTCTCATGACTGCAATTCTAATAACCTTGTAAGGCAAAGCTCTGCACTGAACTGCGCTCATCGTCCACTGCTGGACTCCGGTCTCCACCAAGGATTTCCAGACAGATGACTTGTCGTCAGTCCACTTTGCCGGTGGAATTCCACCGAATTACCGTTTTCAAATTCAATATGCAAATAAAAAAATGCCTTGGTGGCATAGCTGTATGGTACGAGTGCTCGAGTGCAGTGCTAAGGTCTCAGGTTCGATCCCCGGGTCGGGCAAAATTATATTGGGTTTTTCTAATCAGTATCAGCCTGTAGTCTGGAATTTATGCCCGATATGGCTATAGGCTCGCCCCCTATCACATCATGGGACGGAATAGGGACGGCGAAGAGCGGGTGCACCAGTTGCGTCTCTGCCTACTCCTTAGGGTATAAAAGGCGTGAGTGTGTGTGTCAAAAAAAAACTAATAATTGTCTAAAGAAATGTAATGTTTATAAAACGTATTTTTGAATGGGACAAGCAAGAAAGTAGAATTAATTCTATATATTCCCCCAGTACTCTTTCGGAGGTAATAGACATTAGACACAGGAAAACATTTAAATTAATTTTAAAAAATCTTTTTCAAATACGAGGTGTCCTTTTCGTTCATTAGTTGTTGAGTTCGCTTTTCTAAATGAAATCCTTTTTTTTCAATTGATGTTTTCTGAAAAATCTAGAACGTTATTATCCTTCATCACCTTAACGATCGTAGTAAGTGAAACAAAAAGACAAGCACACTGCTGTTATTGCATGAAAGCTAATTTGTTGATTTAGCTTGTAATTGGCGGACTATGTAGCTTAGGGTTGGCACTGGAGAAATATTTGTAGAGTTATTAGTTGAATTGAAATAAATTAATTATAAAAAAGGCTTAATAGGTGTTATGGTGCCTTTTGGTCTGATTTATTATGATAGATTTAATTTATATGTACATAAGAAGTGAAAGAATTTTCAAAATCGGTCCAGTAGTTCCTGAGATTAGCGCGTTCAAACAAACAAACAAACTCTTCAGCTTTATAATATTATAGTATAGATACTTGCTTATCTTCTTTGAAATCATTTTCCATAAGACCCACTGCGTACCATTTCCAGAATCAGAACCCTTTTCTTAATTAGGGGCATGGCCTATATAAATATGCCAAAACCATTCAAGTGTTAGCCGTTATATAACAAACATGACTCTTCTTCAAAAACTTTTGAATTTATAATATTCAAGTTATTCTCTGCCAAGTGCCAACCCTAGTTCTCGTTGTAATGTTTTGCCTCGGTATATTTAGTCCTTAGACACAATAACCACCGATAGCTTTATTGTTCAAACCATTTTAATTTTAAACGAACATTAACATGTAACCTTGGTTCAATGTCGTACAGTGTCGTTGTCTTGACGATCCAGTTGACACCGAGTTTGATTCCCGTTTGAGGAACCTTTTTATATGAAGATACTAGACATGTAGTCTCAAATTCAATATTCTGCTAAAATGCATCTCTGGAATTTAACTGTGTATTGTATTATACTGCACTTTCAAGGCAAAGGAAAATATCGTAAAGAAAGTTTTAAAAACCTGTTATGCCCATGAGGGTTCAAACGCATGTGAAGTTTTTTCACGACCCCCTGGAACCGTCTCAAACGCACAGAAGCAGGCCACCGGAGGTTTTATTTGTTATGCCGGCATAAATCCGGCGAGTCCAACATAAGCATAATTCTCCTCTCCAGGTTCAAGAAAGGTATCCGTAACGTGGATTTCTCGTGCGGGACAAAAAAAAATACTATCCTATCTAAGGCGAGTGTAGTCGACAAAATATAACTGTTTTGCTCCAATTTTCTGGCGCCCGCACTATGTGCCCTGCCCATCTCCATTCGACCTAGCTCCTTTAAAATATTTACCAAACCGCCTAGTCCCTTCCCCAGGGTACGCAACTCCACTGCACATGTCCCGGTAATGACATCAGCGTTGCTGCAGTTAATTGCAATTAATTGCCGCGGTCGTGCATACGTTATTGAGCTAAAAGTTAATTTATTACATTGTTCATTTGCACACGCTGACGGAGTGTGAACATAGCTATTGTGGTTAGGAACTTCTATTATGAAAGACTAGCTTTGCTCGCGATTTCGGCCGTGTGAGGATTTTTTTTTGGAATCGAAACTAGCCTTTGTCCTTCTGCAGAGTCTCAAACTATATCCATGCCAAAGGACATGTCCAAAAACGGGCTTAAAATTCTAACCAAGATATTTTATATATATTTCGATTGTACTCCCAAAAACAAGGTCATTGAAATAAATCGTATCATTTTAAAGTCCTCGGATTTTGAGATTTAGGTAATTTTTTTTTGCTTACAAACTACAAAATGAATGACGTTCTTAAAAAAGTTAGTTATAAATAGAGGGGTCTAAAAATATTTTTTAATGGGTCCAAGATCCATATTATTGCCTCATATCCATAAAGTTTGACCCTGGTTAGATTTTGACGCCCAGCACCCAAAAAGCGGACATCTCCTTTGGATGAAATTTACACAGATGATATTAATATCTTGGTTAATATTGGACTCCTGTTTGACCCATAAACAGTACGGCGGGGCTCTGCCTAGTGTTCGATACAGTTTCAGAAATGTCTTATTTCCTTATATAGTTTTAGTACTAGAACTGAATTATCCATGGAAGGAAACATACATACATACATAAACTCACGCCTTTCTCCCATTGGGGTAGGCAGAGACTATGGAACGCCAAGTGCTACGATCCAAGCATACCTCTTTCGCTTCTTCTACAGTCATCAGTCTCTTCAAAACATGCACAAAAATTAGGATCTTAGATTTTTTTTATGATATAGTGTACAAACGAGCATACTGTTCACCTGATGGTACGTGATCACCTGATGCAGTTAAATAAAACAAAACAAACACACATCTCACCTCTATCCCCGCAGGGGTAGGCTGAGGTGCAATCAGGGCAACCACTCTTCGCCATACATGGCGTGTGTATTCCATCCCATAATGTAGGGCGAGCCTATCGCCATATCGGGCACAAATTTAAGACTCCGTGATAATAGAATCCTACTATAATAATATTATAATTACGCGAAAGTTTGTAAGTATGGATGTATGGATGTATGGATGTCTGGATGTATGGATGTTTGTTCCTCTTTCACGCAAAAACTACTGAACGGATTTCGATGAAATTTGGCACACGGGTAGATTATGTCCTGGATTAACACATAGGCTACTTTTTATCCCGGGAAAATATAAAGCGGCACTTTTATCCTGGGAAAACTCATTCACGCGGGCGGAGCCGCGGGCAAAAGCTGGTACTGAATACTAGTAAGTACTGATACTAAGTAGAGACAGTCAATATCACTTTGCTCGACCCTGGACCTCAAAATCAAACCGCGTACGCAATACAACTACGCCACTGAAGCAGTTGATTTTCTTTAAAGGATTAAATGATTGTGTGACCTTCCATAAATCACCATGAGAAACTCAACAGATGTTGCTTTACGATGGGTTTCAATAGGATGACAGTGACTCCACTACTCCTGGGGCTGTAGCTAAGACGTCTTTCTACAATCGTCAACGCCAATAGAAAACAAAAAAATGTATGGGAATGACATATCCGATCGATATGTATATCGTAAGGATATGTCATTCTCATACATAATGTTAGCGTTAGCGATTGTAGAATGGCATTTTGGCTACTGCCCTTAGTGTTGGGCACTATAGGAGGTGCATATACTAGCAAACCGCCATACACATATTATAGAAAACATCTACGTATGATACAATCATCGCAAGGATGAGTAATATTTTCGCTAAGTATTGGTCAACGAGAGTGTATACCAGGAGACCAGACGCGAGAGGAAACGTAAATAGGTGTGAGACTGAGACCTTCCGGCCCGACGGACTAATGGCTTAGAGGAGGCGTGAGTGGCGAGCGGAGGCGGGGTTTGACGCTTATGAATCTTTGAGCGGTTATGTGATTTTATGTTGCTTAAATCTTCGTATAGTGGCTAGTTAATGGTGTGGAATTTGCTTTATATTGAAGTTTAGAGTACCTATTGATATAATCATCTCTTACTTTTGTTCGTAGGATTGTCAGTGTCTCATAGGTCTAGACATTAAAATCGATAAAATGTGATGGAATCAAATAGGTGATGTATGTAGTTTGGTGAGGTATGGTGATGACGGATTCTAAAACAAGGAAATAATCTATGCGATTTGGTTAAATATAAAACTGTTTACCATATCAGCCATGTATTATATACTGCCCCCTGTTGAGCACGGGCCTCCTCTATAACAGAAAAAGTTTAGGCCTGAGTCCACCACGCTGGTCTAGTGCGGGTTGTCCTAGAAAACTGTATATGTGCCCAATATAGTTTTTTTGTTATTTGTGCACAATTATTGCACTACTACAAATACAATATAACATACCGCAGTCTTCTCTTTCACACACTTTAACCCACACTGATGAAGATTCGGAAATTGCGACAACACACATTTTCAAGCATGTTACTAATAGGATTTGGTTTGGTTAGTTTAACTATAATTAGTTATATGTTTAGTTATAGCAAACGACCACCCTCTCTAGGAATACAGTGACGGGCAAATTAGAAAACCCGTTGAAGGCCATGCAAATCTCATATTTTTTTTTCAAACCGCTACCTCCTATAACTTATATCCAACTGTTGGAATTAATCGCTCCGTCCGACTGATGAGTCGACTAGACGAGCCGTCAGACGATCACGTGCAATGCAAATGAAAACGGCCTCAAATGTGTTTTAATTTAAACTAATGGTAAGCCAGTTTAGTTTGAACGTATCGCTAACTGCATTCGTCCTAATTCTCTTCGAAATACAATAGCATTGAGTAGGTAGTAACGTTTGGAGATATTGAAATAGCCTCAAGATTTCTTGAATTAGAAATTGTGAGACTGACCTGGGGCCGTAGTCAAAATGTCTTTCTGCAAACATTAACGCTTTAACGTTGTGTTAGAACATAATTTTGACTTGTGGCAGTACTTTGCAACTGAAGGTGCTGAATGGTTTTGCTACTGTTAGGCTTTCAAGCCTTAATTCGCAAAAAAATCGTCTTCCATGCTGCAGCGCCTAAGAAACAGTAGTAACGCCATGCTAAACGTGATTGCTGAGCGGTTTGACTGTCCTTTCCAAAATTATTGGATAAAAGTAGTTCTGGGAAATGTGACGTAACAATTAATGTCGTAGCTAATAAGTTATTGATATCTTGTTAATTTGATTATTAATATATATGGATTATATAATCTGACGTGGACGATAGCCTAGTTGGGAGTGGAACGGTCTGCCGAGACAATGTCCGGAGGTTCAAACCCAAGGCACACACCTCTGGCTTTTCGTAGTTACGTGTGTACTGATTATCAATTATCGTTCGCTTCAACGGTGAAGGAAAACATCGTGAGGAAACCTACATACCTGAGAAGTTCTCTGAATTTCGAAGGTATGGGAAGTCCGCCAACCCGCACTAGGCCAGCGTGGTGGACTAAGGCCTAAAACCCTCTCAGTTGTAGAGGAGGCCCGTGCTCAGCAGTGGGCAGTATATAATACAGGGCTGATTGCATTGCATTGCATATAATCTGAATTAAATATATAAAATAAAATTAAAAAAATAGGTGGTCGTATCGATTACCATCAGACGAAGGGCATGCTCGTCTCGTCATTAAATGCTATTATAAAATATAGGCTTCTCCCGCACGAAAGAGTTTTTCCTGGATAAAAGTCCCGGCGCTATACATTTTCCCGAGATACAAAGTAGCCTAAAACCTTCCCAGGGTTTCGAACTATCTCCATACCAAATTTCATCGAAATCAGTTAGGTAGTTTTTGAGTTTATCGCGTACAAACTTTGCCTCCCTTTTTACCTCCTTAGAGGTTGAATTTTGCAAAATTCAGTCTTAGTGAGCACCTACGTCCTAATAGGAACCCCCTTGCAAAATTTTAGACTCCTAGCACTTGCAGTTTCTAAGATTTAACGATGAGTGAGTGAGTGAGTAAGTGATCTTTTGCTTTTATGTATATAGATTTAATAATTATTATAATTTTATTATTTTTGGGTAATTACACTTTGTCATTGAACTATAGACTCACGGAGCTATGAAGTAACAGTTTTATTTAGATAACAATGGACGCCATTTTTTACTTCGTCGTACGTCTGCTGCAAACAATACACAAAATAATTTTATTCACGGCTGTCTATTTGTTAGACGCATTGTCCAGTGACAAGTTATAGCATATTGTATAATGAACATATCAAAATACATTGTGTCCCAAAATTAAGGACTGAGTATTTTTTTTATTGATTCTACTGAAGCAAAGTTGATAAGTTTACTGAATTTTCAGGGTACTATATTGGTTTCTAAAATCATATAACGATTACAATATGACTGCCGCGGTAAGGACTTGGGTTGGAATCCCGGTTCGAGAAAAGTGATATTGGGTTTTTCGTGCTCAATATCATCCTGAAGTCTGGAATGTGTACCCGATATGGCAATAGGTTTATCCTCCTTAACATCATGGGACAGAATACACATGACTAAAAATGGGTGCACTATTTTCACCTCTGCCTACCCCTTCGGGGATAAAAGGCGTAAGTATTTGTGTCTATATTTAATTAAATAAACAAATTAATTGTTGTAAGAACTAAAATGATCACAGCATGTGATTTGTGAATTACTCAATTCCGTTAGTCATGATCTTTTCAGCTTTCAAAGGACATCTAATTCTCATACGAACTTAGAAAAACAATAAAGTACTGCCCATAAAAAACAATCTTTTTGCAAAAAATATTTTTTTAGAGCACGCTGTATAACGTCATTTTTAATGGTCGCGACTAATCGTAGTTTTTAATCTGTGAAGCGGTTAACCAATATGTGCTAATTGAGTGCGGACGTGTCAGCTAATTGTCTCGTTTGATGTATGGAGTGGGGAATTGGACAACTGTTCGTAATGGGACATGGAGTTAGGGGTATGAGTCCTTCAGGTTTGGCGAAGAAAGTGGTCGTACAGCCTAGGCTGCAATTTTTGTTGATGTATTCATCTTGATATTGAGTTTGATGTAAAAAAGCATTTTCGATAACTTGCACTACCCGAAGGTGTCAGCAATTTCTTCCTCTGGATCATTCGTTGTTTACAGAACATGCATCTCTGTTTTAGAGTTTCGACAATTATCTGTTGTGTAATAGAAAAAGTCATATAAATTATCATTATATCTACTCTAGCTTACCTCCGTCCAATCCCGTTGACCTCCACAGTTTTTCCACCAATGGGAATAGATGACTATCTCATTTACAGGGTAGCAGAAGTTGTGTGTTCGATTTTTAAATTTAACCGAGATCTTATTGTAGTTGAAGACATACCTCTTTCAAGACATACAACCTAATCCCGAAGACACGGGATAATTAATAGAAAACGCATTCGCCCAAATTGTGTATAATTTGTCTAAAAATAGTGAGGGCACGCGCCGCGGCAGCCGGCATTATCGGCGTGGCTCGAATGTCAAATTACGCGCCGGTGTCGGGTGGCGAGCGCCCTCGCCGTTGCCATGGCGACGCACAGGTGTACTATCGATCTCCAAGCTCCTATGTGCGCCTGGTAGTTTCGGTTACATTATTATAATTTGGAAACCTTTTCAAAACAGGGTTCCAAAAAACTCTGTTAGTTGTTATGCGATATGACGTGGTACATCGTAATAATATTAGAAGGTTCTAGGAAGAACTTGAACATAATTTAGGTACCATCAGTAGGTACCTTTTTTTAGTTTCGCGGAGAAAGTGCAGTCTTTACCATCACCGCCCAGCCTGGGCACCGAGTGGCGACTGTACGGTTATTTTGGGTTCACCGTGCCTTACGACCCGCCGCCCGGAAAGATGAAAAACATCGGACGACCGCCGGACGTGTGACGTCAGTTTGTGCAGTATCCAGAAAAGAATAACTAAAAAAAAAAGACAATATCAGATGTTCAACTAGGAAATCAATTCCAACTTTGGCATGATCAATCGTTACTATAATAACACTAGGTGTTGCTCGCGGCTTCGTTCGCGTGAATAGCCTTCCCGCTACAAAATGCCCTAAAACATTAGCGATTCATAGCGACATCTGTTAGATGTCAGTGCCATATATTTAATAAAATCCGTTATTTCCCATGGGAACAAATTACTGGGATAAAAAGTAGCCTATGTGTTAATCCAGGACATAGTCTGCCCGTGTGCCAAATTTCATCCAAATCCGTTCAGTAGTTTTTGCGTTTACTTCTAACAAACATCCAACAGCTTTTTAGCGATAAGACCGCCTATTGTCGCACGATTCAGTTCTAAATCTATTTGTTATTTATTTAATTTTTGTATAATGTGGTGTGCAATAAAGTGTTTTCATTCATTCATTCATTCATTCATTCATTCATTCATTCATTCGTTCATTCATTCATTCATTCATTCATTCATTCAAACATTTTCACAAACTTTCACATTTACAATAATAGTAAGATAAGATTGTTTATTTCAAAATAAGAACTTCAGTGAATCATTACGCTACTATCATTACCTCATTCCAGTCTGGGGCCACCGCAACATGAAGGAATGTTCCAAAAACAATTTTTATGTTACAACGGGCCTGCTTGACGCCAATAGTCTCGGAAGAGTATAATTTCAGGAAATGGTGTCAAAAACTACAAACCTGTTTTTGGAATCGAATCCAAGACTTCGTAGCCCAAGGAGGCAATAATATGCTAATGACATAAAGACACAACCACACGCCTTTAATCCCAAAGAGGTAAGCAGAGGCGCAAGCAGTACATCCACTTTTCACTATGTGTGTTCTTTCTATTATGTGATAGGAGGCGAGCCTATCACCAATATCACATTCCCTGTCCCGGGATTCGAAGCCGAGACCTCAGTGTCGTACTGCACACGCAATACAACTATAACACCGAGGCAGACAACAAAACAAGTAATTCGGGAAGACGCAAGTCGGTAAAAAACAGTCGATTATAAAAACCAGTTTTAGATTTAATAGTCTTGTAACGACTTATATGGCCATAGAATAAATGAAATATTTTTTAAATAATTAATATACTTATAAATTAATTTTGCAGTTGAATGGCGAGACGAGCATGTGGCTCGCCTAGGGGTAAGCGATACGACCGCTCATAAACAGTAGAAACAACATACAGAACTTTAAATTACAAAGTACTGCGTGGCGCTCCACTGCGCTCGTCATCCTGAGACATTAGATATTAAGTCTCTTAATGCCCAGTAGTTACACTGGCTACAATGTCCTTCAAACCGGAACACAACAGTGCAGGCACACTGATTGGCGGTACAAACAAACAGAGTAGAGTTGCTATCACCAACAATTTACGAGCTATCTCTTGTGTATTAAAGAACTTAACTATGGAACCAATTGCCGCCAGCAGCATTTCCGGACAGATACAACCTGGCGACCTTCAAAAAAGAGGGTATTCCCACCTAAAAGGCCGGCAACGCATCGCTATGCCCCTGGTATTGCAGATGTTCATGGGCGGCGGTGATCACTTACCATCAAGTGAACCGTATGCTCGTTTGCCCCCTATATCATAAAAAATATATTAAGGGCTAGTTTATTGCCATTTACAGGGCCCAATTCTAGATTCCTAATACCTCAACCCTAGCCAAGACGCCTTTCCACAATCGTTAACGCTAAAGTAATGTATGGGAATGAAATATTCTAGAGTTATCGCTAGGATATGTCATTCCCATTTCCCATATTTTTTTCTGTTTTCTATTAACATTAATTATAATTATTATTCTTAAGGCATCCTCGCTTCGGCCCCTGTGGTTCGAACCCGAGACCTCAACACAGTAGTAATGATAAAATTTATCTTGTTACTATTTGAAGAGGACATGACCATCGAAATTAAATTATCAATAACCACGCCACGCTTTGATAAGTTGAAAGAGATTCGAAATATGACTCAATAATCATAAAACAATAAAATTGATAGATATGCTTTTGCACTTGGCTTCATCTGCCTTAGTAAATTTTCAGTTCTTTTTACCGTTTCCTATATTACAATACTCTCTTTAGTATCCACTGTGAACATTCGTAAAAACCTATCTATTAATATCAATATTTTTTTTGCTTTCATGATGTTTTTTAATTTTGATGATATTTATATAAGACATTTTGTTACTTCACTGTCTCTATATGACTCTTTAATCATTCCTGCGTGTAATAAGAACAAACAAACCCACTTTTATATAAGTAGCGATATAGATTTTGATACTATAGTTATCAATAATGTGATAGTAACTAGTAAACGTATGATTATCCTGACTCATTGATATCAACACCTTCAACCTTATCAAATCTTTACGAATACGCAAAAAACACATTCAATAATTACGGTACTGAATACTAGTTTTTGCCCGCGGCTAATGGCTACTCTTGCAATTAAAATTAAAATAAATTTCTAATTTCAAATTTAAATTAAAAATAAATTTCATTCTCAGTATAAAGTCTGTAGGAATAATGTAGCTTTCTATTAATGAAATAATTTTCAACTAACATGTTTAAACAAAGCAAACACGTATTCAGGTTAAACAAATAGATATATTACATTAACATAATTATTATACAAGGTTTTGTAGGTGAAGAAACATGCATTTAAATTACGAATACGCTTTGGAAGAAAATTCAGAATAACTGAATCGTGGGTTTAAAGTCCAGGACTGTAAACCCAGGATTTCTCGGTTCAAAATCTATATAATGCTGCTAGCCAGCCAACCAAGACTATACACACCTGCTTATAAAACTCTTACAACATCTTGACCATCATCATCAGCAATAGACCTAAAATCTTTTTTTTTATCGTTGGCTCGACAAAGTGGCTTCACTGCACCTGATGGTAAATTAAGTGAAGCCCAAAATGATGTCGACCGGCAAGAGATAAACATCCCTGGTCGGTCGGCACAGTTATGCCGGCCTGCATAATTGCTTCTTCACGCTCCGCTTGACCGGAGGTCGGTTGACCTGTTAGATAAATATGCCATAAACATCAAACACACAAAATACACATCTAGTCGTTATCCCCGGAGGGGTAGGCAGATGTGCAACCAAAGAATCCATTTTTCGATTTGAGTATCACGTCCCATGATGTGTTAGTGAATTCTAAACTCCAGGCATTAGGACATCTGGGCAGAAAAACCCCAGAGGGGCTTTCACTGTGTGCGTGACAGTTCACTCTGCCCGGCCCGAGATTTGAAGCCGGGACCTCATAGCAATACCACAATACCACTATGCCACCGAAGTAGCTTAAATTAAAGATAATGCAAAAAACATGCCTAAATGTATTCAAAGTGTCTCATCTACTCCTTAATCTTTGACTAATAATTTATTATCACCGTTATCAAGCTGACTCGCTCGTTCGATCTAATCAGTAAGCAATAGTTGTGGAAGCACCACGGTGTATTACCTCTTAGTTAAATGTTATTTTGATTGTGTTTTGGATTGTCAAAAATTGTAAGTAAAATTATAAACTAGATTGTTACTTGCCAGATAGAGGGATTTGCCCCAAAGTTGGGGTTTTTTAGCGTATCCCCTATATTTGGGATCTTTACCTAAGTTTGAGGGAATTTCATAGAATTCATCTGGCAACTATGCTCTCGTCTATCTCTAATTTTTCTTTGAGGGACGTAAAATTTCGTTAGGTATTGTATTTGAACTATTATTTGGAATATATGACCATAATGTTAAGTTTATTTGCCATAGTAGAAAATATGGCTTGTAATTTGAATGAATGGTTTGAAAGAAAAATGTCGCAAAATAAAATACTTTATTGATAATAACATAATGCAATAACTTGTCAAAATACAGCATTACTATTAATCCAATATTATTAATTGGACCAAAAAATGTATCATACCTATTTTCTTTAATTGAATATAAATGCAAATGTTTGGATGGATGTATGTTACTCGATCACGCTAGAACGGCTGGACGGATCTGGATGAAATTTGGCACAGAGAAAGATTATAGTCCGGAATAGCACATAGTCTACTTTCTATCCCGAGCAAATATATAAATATAATACCAGCCCTGCATTAAATACTGCCCACTGCTGAGCACGGGCCTCCTCTACTACTGAGAGGGGTTAGGCCTTAGTCCACCACGCTGGCCTAGTGCGGGTTGGCAGACTTCGCATACCCTCGAAACTGTTATGGAGAAATCTCAGGTATGTAGGTTTCCTCACGATGTTTTCCTTCACCGTTAAAGCGGACGATAATTGATAAACAATACACACGTAACTTCGAAAAGTCAGAGGTGTGTGCCTTGGGTTTTGAACCTACGGACATTGTCTCGGCAGACCGTTCCATTCCCAACTAGGCTATCGTCCACTTATGAAATGAAAATATGTAGCGGGACTTTTGTACTGGAAAAACTTTTTCAGTTGAGAGCTTAGAGCATTTAACAATACTCAAAGGATGAGAGCCGCGAGTAAAAGATGGTCCATAATAAAAATGGTGGTAAACGTTACGACTTCTTATAAACAGTAGTAACACTAACAATCCCTGGACATAATGAGACTTAACATCTTATGTCTCAGGATGACGATCGCAGTGGAATGCCACAAAGTATTTTGTAACTCAAGGTGCTGGGTGGTGTTGCTACTGTTTATGGGTGGTCGTATCACTTACCATCAGGCGAACGGCATGCTCGTCTATTCAGAAGCAATAAAACTTAATTCCCAGTATTATAATTTTATTTTATTTTTTATTCCATTTATTTTAGGAAGACTTACAGACTAATACAACTTTATATTACATACATACTTAAATGGACATATTGCTTATGAATACTCTCCGCATATATCTATAGTAATCTATACATCTATACACATATAAATAAAATTGGAGTGTCTGTTTGTAATATTGAAATAACCGTTTTTTACTACATGTATATGAATATATATATGGTACATACACCAAAAAAACATTTTTTTAAATTTTTGTCTGTCTGTCTGTTTGTTCCGGCTAATCTCTGAAATGGCTGGACCGATTTTGACGGGACTTTTATTGGCAGGTAGCTGATGTAATAAGGAGTAACTTAGGCTACTTTTTATCCCGGAAAAATATGAAGCGGGACTTTTATCCCGGGAAAACTCATTCACGCGGGCGGAGCCGCGGGCAACAGCTAGTATTATATAAAGCTGAAGAGTTTGTTTGTTTGAACGCGCTAATCTCAGGAACTACTCGACCGATTTTGAAAATTCTTTCACTAATAGGAAGCTACATTACTCCTGAGTGCTATATACTTTTAATCCTGGGAGAATATTTTTATCCCGGAAAAACTTTTCCACGCGGGCGGAGCCGCGCGCAATGCCAGTGTAACAATATAATGCACCTTACTAAAAATTTGTACATAGTTTTAAAGAATTGAGATGTAAAGTTCTAAAATTAAGAATTAAAAGAAGAAACCATAATGGGTCCTGTTAATAAAGATAATTATAACTTATTCGAAACAACAGACTCAGTCACTGTATCAGCAGAACCTATGATAACCTTTGTTAAAACAACATCGGAATATAAATGATACTGTATACAATACATAATAAAAGTGCATAATATTGAAATTAAACTATTATACCGGATTTTATCGCGGTTTTTTATTTAATTTTTTTTTTTTATTTTTTTTTTTTTTCTCCCGACGTTTCGAAGGCTTTGCAGCACTTCGTGGTCACGGGGCGGGCGGGCGGTTATAATAGTTTAATTTCAATGTCTAACATTCGCGTAAACATAAGGAATCATAGTGCATAATATTATTACACTCTTTACTAATATTATAAATGTGAAAGTTGAAAATGTTTGGATGTTTGGATATTTGTGAGAAGTTAAGGCAGAAACTACTGAACGGATTTCGATGAAATTTGGCGCACGGGTAGATCATGTCTTGGATTAACACACGCTACTTTTCAACCCGGCAATGGGAAATGATGGATATTTTATATCTAATTCTTTAAGTAGAAGCCGTGAGAATAGCTAGTGTTTTGATAATATTGGTGTCGTTGGTCAAGTGACAGCAAAGTTAAACTGGGTACTGGAAGGTATAGTGACTCTCATTGAAAAAACTGTCGTTACTCTGTTTTGACTACTTTATTCATTCACAATAATCGTATTGCGGGGATAGCCTAGTTGAGAGTGGAAGGGACTACCGAGACAAATGGGGACAAATGGGTCGGTCACTTCCCTGCAACATGGTTGAGGAGGCCGATGGCTGGCACATGCGTCATATTCGTGAACGGGTGCTGCTTGCGTGGACTGGTCTGCTCTGTTTGATGGTTGACTCTATTGTTTACTTAATAAACATGTAGCTGGTTATTTGACTTAGGTACTCTCCGTTAATTTTCGCATTTCATATCCATCTTTGAAATTGAATATTTATTGTTACTAGCAATTTGTAAAATACATATATAAAAAAAAATATGAACATTAAAAGACCTACGCTGAGTTTCTTGGTGCTTCTTCTCAGGTCAGTGGGCTTTTCCGAAGCACTGGTAGAATCTTTTAGATGATAAAACATTGTAAAAAATGACGTGTAAAAGTGCCCTTAGGGGCCTAATTACTTAATAAATGATTTGATTTGAATGTCTGCAGGTTCAAAACCCAAAGGCACGCACCTCTGACTTTTCTTAAAAGTTATGTGTGTATTCTTTGTGAATTATCGTTCGCTTTAATGGTGAAGGAAAACATCGTGAGGACACCTGCATATCTGAGAAGTTCTCTATAGGAATTTCGAAGGTATTTGAAGTCTGCCAACCCGCACTAGGCCGGCGTGGTGGACTAAGGCCTAAACTCTCTCAGTTGTAGAGGAGGCCTGTGCTCAGCAGTGGGCAGTATATACATATAATATAAGGCTGGTATGGTATGGTATTCGTTCACAAATCAATAAAACATATGAATATTTTACCTTATCATATCAACGTGTTACGAAACAACGTGTGGAAACTTACACGGCTGAGAAGTCTTCATAAGAATTTTGAGGGTATTTGAAGTCTGAAATTGCGCAGTAGGTCGCGTGAACTAAGGTCTAAGCCCACTAAGTAGAGGCCTGTGTCGAACAGTGGGTGCATTACAGGGTTTGAAATAAAACTATTTTGCGAAACGATGGGAGAAAATATAAATTAAAAACCGCCACAAAATCCGCATAATAGTTTTATTTCAATATCTAACAATCGCTGTATAATAAATCATTATATTATAGGGTTGATATTATTATGATGTATTTAAAATGAGTTCTTATAATGCATTATTTTTCTTTGCAGAGAAAACAACTGGCAAAATGTTCTCATACAAATATCTTAGTAAAAAACATCTTCAAGGATTTAGTAAATATAAGGTAATAAATTATCGGATGCAATATCCGATAGTCGTTATAAACGATGTCGTTATAACCGGTTCACTGATCTATGAAGATTTCCAGCTATGGTACAATAATCGATCAATCAATTAGTCTGTTGCCGTCCACTGCTGACCGTAGTCCTCCGCAAGTGAGCGCCAACCATCTCGGTCTTGAGGAGCCCGCATTCATCCGCTACCCACCGACTTTTTCAAGTCATTGGACCATAATCCAACGTGCAGTAGGGCGTCCCACACTAGGTTTACCTAATCGCAGTCTCCACTCCAATATCTGTCTGCTCCATCGACCGTCCGTCCGTCTGCAGACATTGCCGGCCCACTTCCACTTCAGTGTGCTACACGCACAATAACTCAAATGGAATGGATAGTCCTAGGTTGGATTTTAGTAACGCAATTTGCCCGTGATTCCCCCGAGGAATTAATAATGCGAAATTGTGAAAGACTTGTCTGCTATCATATGGAGCCCTTTCGAGAGGACAACGTAACCGACATATCGCACTTTTTAAAATATCAGTTTTTTTTTATCTAACATGTTTGTGTTAAAATTGGTTTCAAAAATAAGCATTCTATAAAATACCGACGATATACTAAATATAATTCAGACGCTAGTTGTGTTTTTGCTACCCCATCTACTCCATCGATGATATAGTCGTGAGTTTTTATTTGTTACATACTTGTTTTTCTTTCAGTATAGTGCCATAGACACAAGCCCTCTGAGCAATTATGTTATGCACCCAACATGGAATTTTATTACTAAGGTAAGTTCTCGTATTTATTACCTACTAGCCTTTGCTCGCGGCGTCGCCCGCTTGAATAAGTTTTTGTGGGATAAAAAGTCTATGTCTTTTCTAGGGTCTTATAAACTATCTCCATACCGAATTTCATCGAAATCCCTTTAGTAGTTTCGGAGATGTGCACTAACAAACAGTAAAACAGACAGAAAAGAATTATAAAAATTGCTGATTTGTGTTCCATTACTCTTCTTTAGTCACCCCCTTTCTTTTTACCACATTTCTTTAAATGTACAGACACACCGGTTCTACTGTTTTATTATATGTATATAAATTAAGTATCGATAGTCTTCAACTGAACTTTATCTTTCAGTTTATACCAAAATGGATAGCACCGAATTTGATAACTTTCGCCGGATTCCTCTGCATGGTAGCAGCAGTATTGTTACTCACAGTATATGATTACGACTGGCACGCGTCGGTGAGGTGGACAGAGACGCAGAAAGAGTACGGCATACCGGGCTGGGCGTTCACAACTTGTGGGGTGTTGGTATTCTTAGCGTATAATTTAGGTGAGTTTTTGGTTGAGTTTGTGTTTTTTTTTTTTTTTTTTTTTTTTTTTTTTTTTTATTGCATTGAATGACGAGACAAGCATGCCGTTCGCCTGATGGTAAGCGATACGACCACCCATAAACAGTAGTAACACCATCCAGCACCTTGAGTTACAAAGTACTGTGTGGCATTCCACTGCGCTCGTCATCCTGAGACATAAGATGTTAAGTCTCATTATGTCCAGTAGTTTTACTGGCTACAATGTCCTTCAAACCGAAACACAACAGTGCATGTACACTGATGCTTGGCGGTAGAAATAGACATTGCGGTGGTACCCACCCAGACGGCCTCTTACATAATGAAAGACCTACCACCAGTAAAATTGTTGTGTTATTATTTAGTGTATGAAGACTGTAAGCTGAGGACTGGGGTCGAGGTCCGAGTATGGGCGGAAAAAAATACTAATAGAAAAATGAATTCATTATCATCATCGGTCTCAAAGTCCACTGTTGAAAATAGGCCTCGCCTAAAGATTTCTAGACGGACCTATCAAAAGCGGCCTGCATCCAGCGTGTTCCTGCGACCTTTATCAAGCCGTCTGTCCAAAAATGATTTGCTTGGGATTAAAATTTGTATACAATGTAGCGATAGATTGGTCAACTATCGTACTATGCTACGGAAATATGTTCGGCAATAATTCATACATTGCGCATTAGCTCCTCTGTTTACTTCATTTTTATGGAGAAAGCTCTACCTTTTATGTTTAAAAAAACAGCGAGAATATACATAAAATATGGCCAAAAACCGTAATGATATAACTAAGCCCCCGAGACAGTCGATCTATCTATCTAATCATATTTTTTCTTATTAGATGGTCTGGACGGCAAACAAGCCCGCAGGCTGGGGGTGTCAGGTCCCCTAGGAGAGCTGTTCGACCACGGACTGGACTCGTATATCGTGTTTCTCATACCCTACGCGATAATATCCATCTTCGGAAGAGATCCAGTCTACTCCGTCGTTAGTTTTAGGTGAGGATGGATTATGGTTATATTAAAATACTTCCGTCCTGGATAAAACAGATAGATTAATTTCTGAAGAGCTTTCTTATTGTGATTTTTTTGCTAAAATGAGTTTCATCGTTATTGTCTCGGCGTATTTGTATTTCGTGCGCTGTATGACACTGCTCTGAGGTCTTGGGTTCGAATCCCGGGTCGGAAAAAGTGATATTGGGTTTTTTTATTCAGTATCAGCCTGGAGTCTGGAATTTATGCCCGATATATATAGGTTCGTCCCTGTCACATGAGACGGAATACACATGACGAAAAGCGGGTGCACTAGTTGTGACTCTGCCTACCCCTTCAGGGATAAAGACGTGAGTCTGTGTGTTTTTTTTTTAATTTTTTAGTGCTATGAATGACGAGACGAGCATGCCGTTCGCCTGATCGTAAGCGATACGACCACCCATAAACAGTAGCAACACTATCCAGCACCTTGAGTTACAAAGTACTGTGTGGCATTCCACTGCGCTCGTCATCCTGAGACATACGATGTTAAGTCTCATTATGTCCAGTGTGTTCATTGATTCAAAGTTTAACCGGGACAAATAAATAGAAAAACGCCCATTAATCATCCACGAAACAACAAGCAGTCGATGCGCGTCAAAAAGAATTAAAACTTATAACTCGTTTTATTATAAGATCTCACCACATTGTCAAATTGCAGAGGCTTCCTAATGGTGATGAGCATAGTGATCAACTTCTACATCAGCCACTGGGAGAAGTACAACACCGGTACCCTTTACCTGCCCTGGGGATACGACGTTAGCATGTGGGTAAGACATATTAGGGTATATTTCATGAACGATCGGAGTCGGCATGATTGTGTCAAATGGCGAGGATCTTCTCTCGTCAATTACTGGTTGTAGGTCTCTCGTATGTGAGTTCTGGGTGCCACTGCAATGTCTATTTCTACTAGCAGCAGTGTGTATGCACTTTTGCGTTCCGGTTTGAAGGACATTGTTGCCACTGTAATTACTGGGCATTATGAGACTTAATATCTAATGTCTCAGGATAACGAGCGCAGTGGAATGCCGCGTGGTAATTTGTAATTAAAAGTTCTGTACTGTTACTGTTTATGGGCGGTCGTATCGCTTACCATGAAGCGACCAACATGCTCGTTAATCAGAAGAACTATAAAAAGATAAATAAAACTGTAAGAATTTCAAGGTATGGGAAGTCTACCAACCCGCACTAGGTCTTTGTTGTGGACTAGGGCCAAAACACAGTATATAAAATAGGGCTGGTATTAATATATTATGGAACTGCGATCATTAGGAACGCTCCAACGCGGCGTTGTAAGACTAAGCACATAAAATAAATGCGATTCGCTTCGGCGCATCAATTCTGCTCAAGACGACGCCTTAGACAGTATATTTCCAGGTGTCATCGATGATCTTCATCATCGCCGGTGTTTACGGTCCTGATGTCTTCAAATTCTATTTGTTCGGAGACGTGACATTCGCAGTGTCTTTCGAGATACTGGCACACTGCATCGGACTGTTTACCACACTGCCTGTCGCTGTTTATAATGTTTATTTGTAAGTTTCTAATAGTTCGTTATTAACAACTTTTACAGAGTTTACGAACGATGCCAATAATTTTAATACACAAGCGATTAACACGACCCGCCTTGGCTTAGAGAAGCATGGCGGAAACGACCTGTCAATATTTCGTATCAATCTAATCTATAAAATTCTCGTGCCGCGGTGTGTGTTGCCAAACTCCTCCGAAACGGCTCGAACGATTTTCATGAAATTTTGTGTCCATATCGGGTAGGTCTGAGAATCGGTCAACATCTATTTTTCATCCCACTAAGTGATAAGGGTGGTCAACCCCAAAAAAATATTTTTTTAATTACTTTTAACCCCGGTCGGTAACTGATGGCAAAACAACGTTTGCGGGGTCAACTAGTATATCTTATATATAAAATTCTCGTGTCACAATGTTCGTTCCCGTACTCCTCCGAAACGGCTGAACCGATTTTGGTGAAATTTTATATTCACACTTGGTAGGTCTGAGAATAGGTTGTTATTTATTTTTCATCCCCCTAAGTGATAAGGGTTGTTCACCCTTAACATTTTTTTTTTAATTTTTGGACAAAATTTTTTGTTTTTATTTTTCTATAATAGGGCATTAAAAAATACATACAACCCTAAATTTTCAACCCTCTGCGATCAACCCCTATTTTTTAATAGCCATTTTAGTAATTTAATAACTTTTCGATTTCGATGAAATTTGGCACACGGGTAGATTATGTATACTTTTTATACCGGGAAAATATAAAGCGGGACTTTTATACCGGGAAAACTCATTCACGCGGGCGGAGCCGCGGGCAACAGCTACTAAAAATATAATATAATATGAAACAAACGATTGATTTAAACAGTTTAATTAACAGTTGCTGCAACTAATTTACTAATCAACTTTGATTTTGAACATTGAATCTAACTCAAACCAACTTCACTCAAATTTAATAGTTAAAAAAACGAACAATTTAAAACTTCATTTGTAATAAATCTAGCAGAATTTTCTGATAACTTCTTTCTTGATAAATAATCTGCCATAAATTTCCTGATAACCCTATGGATAATAAATTAGACCGACCGACCTAGCATAAATTCAACTCACTTGATTCACATTGCTAAGTGACAACCCTAGTTATTTTACACATACACATCCAATTGTTTGTTTTAGATCCCGTAAAAACAGAACTGGCAAGAACCACACATTGATGGGAACTTTGAAGCCAATATGGTCTTTATTAACAATCATCGTCATCATGGTGACTTGGGGCCTTAAGTCACACAACGACGTTGTAGAATATGACCCGCGGGCCTTCATTGCCTTGTTTGGGAATCTGTTTAGTAATATTGCTGTAAGTATAGATGGGGCAGCAAGCGCAGCTACCTTAAACGGTGTAGCTACAAGAAATCTATCTTAGGAGACTGTCCATCATTTTTGTGATCTGAATATATTTAAAAAAAATTACAGTTGGCAAGAAAATCTCTCTTCTAACCTTCACACCATTTCCTATCAAAACAAACTGACTCTCCTCCCTTCCAGGGTCTAATACAACTTTTCAAATCTATACTAATATTATAAGGCTGAAGAGTTTGTTTGGTGTTTATTTGGTTGAACGCGCTAATCACAGGAACTACGGAACCGATTTTGAAAGTTATTGTACACTAATAGGGAGCTACATTACACATGAGTGCTATAGGCTATTTTTTTTCCGAGAAATATTTTTATCCCGGAAAAACTATTTCATGCGGGCGGAGCCGCGGGAAAATGCTATGTATTATAAACTTCGAATAAAGTGTTTCCAAAAATACGGTTGGCGCGCCGTTTTGCTGGGGGGGAACATCTGGGAAGGCACATACGCGCGCCGCGCCCGCCGCCGCGCTCTTAGCATCAATGCGGTTTGGCAATCTTTGCGAGTGGACGAGATCGATAGTAATGAAATATAGGTACTCATAACAATAAATTATCGGTAATTTAAGTATTACCGGTATATATATTTAACGGCAAAAGGTTTGAGGAATAACGTTAAATAGTTAACGTTACTTATTAATTATCGATACCTACCTCTAGCAGCCCTAACGATACCAACTTTTTAACGGTATTTTAAGCCCTGGAGCTATGAAAGACGATACGCGGACACGGAGGACACGGACACGGACACATACACATATACGGATACATACACGGACACGGACACATACACGAACACGGACACAAACACATGCAAAACACATATAAAATTGACTTGAAAATATTAGTGTTTTGTTACTAAACGAAACAACTCCTATTAAAAAAATAAAAAATCTTTACTTCAAGGTAACACATTTTGTGTGATTTAATATCACTGATATACATTGCTGCCAACATCAGACTCTCGGAACTATAAGTCGAAACTTACTCTATTATTCTTTGGTCAAAATTATCATCCTAAAGATGTCCACTTTTTGTATGGTTGCTGCGCCTCAAAATCTAACCAAGCTCAAACTTAATGGATATTAAAGGGGCAAAAATATGGATATCCATTAAAAAAATATGTTTGGAGTTAGCTCTGTAATACAACCTTCTGCTATTACCTTGCAGAGCCGACTCATGATAGCCGGTATGTGCTATCAGAAATGCGACTTAATCCACTGGTTCACGTGGCCACTTCTCGCAGCAGTGGGGCTATCTCTCTACCTACCCTCTATGGAGATCGCTGTGCTATACACCCTCGTCATTTTGAGTATGTTGGCGCACGTGCATTATGGAGTTTGTGTGGTGAGTATATTAGGGTGTTATCAAAATTACGCGAAAGAATTTAATAACACGTTCGACCCAGCGCCTTTTTAGTCAGATACAATGTGACACAATATTCCCCATACAAGTTTAATGTACGTTGTAAGTTTTTAGCCGAGGCTCGTACCCCACTTAGGGAGTGCCCTCAGCGTGGTCGTTTAAATGTAAAGGGTTGGTGCCTAAAGCGTTCGCCCGAAAGTCCGGTGTGGTCAGAAAAGCCGACTCGCGTCAGGCTACTGACTGTAATGTCAGTCCAAAAAAAAAAGTTGTAAGTTTAATGTTCAAATGTTCTGATTGCGGTGGCGTAGTTGTATCACGGTACGACTACATGCTGATGTCTCGGGTTCGATCCCCGGGTCGGGCAAAGTGATATTGGTTTTTCTATGTGTATCCGTTGATAGTCCGGAATTTGTTTCTCAACAGCATGATGCAATAATCTCCTAGACGCCTATTGCTAGCAAGAATTGCTCCGTTTATATAAGGCTTTAGGCAAAAGTAATAGTGATGTTTACTGTCATGAAGAAACTGACCGCCAACCATAATATTCTAAAGTTTTAATGGTATCCACCATAACTAATTTCAAATGTTTTAGTTATACTGCTCTCTGCTGCCATCATTTTTTAGTTCATTTCGGCTCGAAAGTTATTCTAAAATAGTTATGATATTATTTTAAAATCTACCCACCTGACATTGGCATAATCACCGATGAAACGGTGGAGCCATTTTTAAACAAGAAGAACAATAATAGTTAGGAGGCTAAAAGGACATTTCCGCTTTTTTAATAGGTACTGGGCCTCAAAATTCAACCAGGCTCAAACTTTATGGATATTAAGGGGCCGAAAATATGAATCTTACATCCATTAAAAAAAAATTTAGACCCCCTTTTTTCTTTTTTTTCACAAACATTTTTGACACGTTCATATTAAGTGTAGTTTTTAAGGGCGCATTTACAAATTTCCGTAGTTTTGAGGTACCATTTATTGAATCAGGAGTTACACTTATGAGGAGATCTTGGTATATAAATAAAGATTAAACATTCCTCTTTGCTTATAGCATATAGAAATTGTATGCTTCCATACAAAATTATCACGTAAATACGTTTATTCTGGAGCAATAATCGCTGAAAATGACGAAAAATAGGGTCTGAATCGGAACCATTATACCTTAAACTAATGAATATTTTAATATAAAACCGAAACAATATGATGGCTTATATAGTCTTCTCGCTTTATGACTAATTATTTTCAAGTCAAATTAAATACTTTTCCAGTAAAGAGAAAAAATATAACCTGAATTGAATTTCTTCATACATTTTCCAATTTCGGGCTGTCATTCCGCGCTGAGACGCGGCCGAGGAAGTACGGGTGTACAACTTTTTTTCAAAAAATAAATACGTAATAAATTGATCGCGATGTCATTATACTACGAATAAAATAGTTGATACTATTTCAAATTATTATTTTTCAAAAAGCAAGTATGAAAATTTAATATTACAATAAGTCAATACAAATTTGATTTAATTAATGAAACATTCATTTATTTTAATGCAAATATTTAAATTTAATTATTAAAATGGCATAGTATTTTTATATTTACAAAATCGACAAGTTTTGCAGTATATGGTATTTACTATTTATCTATTTATAATTTTTAGTATCGGTGATTATTTATTTTTAAATTTTACTAGGTTTAGTTCGCGTTTTTGCCCGCGTGCAAAGCCTTTCCCGGTACAAAAATAGCTAAACACTCAATACTACAGTACTACAGTACTACAGTTCAGCCACAACTACTCACTAGGCATGGCTGCTTCGGTGAGTAGCTGTGTCGTATCGTAGGTACCGAGGTATCGGCTGTGTGTGCCATTGTGACAGTTGCCCGCTGGATACGGCTTAATATACGTTTGAGTTTTGCCCAGCCTGGAATGAGGAGCGCAGCGCTCTCAAAGCAGTCGTCAGAGGCGGCCTCTCGTTGCCGGCCGTGGTCGCTCCCATGGTCGGCAGTCAGGAGGTCTGGTGTGTGTTGGCTCACTTCTGCGAGATAGTCCTCTCGTAGAAGGAGAGTGCTGAGAGAGTTCTGGAACGCGAGGATTCCACCCGCCGTCAGAGGAGACGTGGGAGGCGCCGGGTGGACGACTGACCGGCGTCTCCCACCCTGTGGATTGAAGGTGTTTGGAGAATTCCACCACGGTATCCCCTGCCTGTCGTAAAAGGCAACTAACAGTGGTCACCCGGGCGTCGCGGGCGGGTGCCGTCTCTAGCTTTGTCTTTTTAGCACATTGTTGCGACCCCCCTGATGGACAGCAGTGTGGCAGGTAGGCCTCACGCTGCCGTTGACGCCGAGAGCGCCGAGATACACGGGGGCTCCTGAGCCTATATCTCACTTGCTTTACATGGATGATCTCAAGTTGTTTGCATCAAAACAAACAGAATTGATTGAGTCGTTAAAAATTACTGAAAGATGTAGCAAATAACTCAACATGGAGTTTTGTGTAGATAAATGTGCGGCTATCCATATGAAGCGAGGAGAGGTCGTGGTCTCTGGTGACATACAAGTCTTAGAGACTGTAAGACTTAGATCCCTTTCTGAGACGGAAACTTACAAATATCTGGGTATGCCTGAGGCACTGGGGATTATGAGTGCCGACGTAAAACAATCGCTGAATGACCGTTTCTTCGGCCGCCTGGCAAAAGTATTTAACAGTTTTTTGTCAGGTGGTAACAAGATTTGTGCTTTCAACGGTTGGGTTATGCCTGTACTCATGTACTCTTTTGGTATACTCAGAAAGAAAGACTCAGACTGAATTGGACGCCCTGGATCGAAAGTTCCGGACCCTACTGACTGCATATCGTATGCATCACCCACGGTGGTCAGTGATGAGGTTGTACATCCCGCGAAGATGCGGGGCTGAGGCTTACTTAATGGACTTGCATAACCGCGAGGTATGCAATCTCAGGAATTATTTCCTCCACGGCGAAGTAGGCATGTATAAGATTTTAGTCATGGTGGATAAGGGATTTATCCCACTTTCCTTGGCGAATGAGAACTGGCGAAAACCTATGGCGATTGGCATTAGGGAACGCGATGTGATATGGAAGATCAAAGAACTATACGGTCGGTTCTATCGGGGCCTTGTCGTTTCTGCTCATGGGTTGATACCAGAGTCTCGACCAACACCTGCTGAAGCTCTCAGTTGGTAGTTGGGTCAAGAGCCAGATGCAGAAAGTAGTACTTCTGGACACCGCAATGTCAATGTCTTTTTCTATCGCCAAGCAGCAGTGTGCATGCACTGTAGTATTTCGGTTTGAAGGACATTGTAACCAGTCTAACTACTGGACATAATGAGAGTTAACGTCTTATGTATCAGGATGACGAGCACAGTGAAATGCCACACAGTACTTTGTAACTCAACGTGCTGGATGGTGTTGCTACTGTTTATGGGTGGTCGTATCGCATACCACACGCATTGTGAGGAGATTCCTCACTTTGTATCCCTGACTATCGGTAGCTTGGGTCTTGAGCCTCGCCATCGGAGGGTGATACACTTTTTTTATATTTTTATATGTATAACCTAATTTTTTTTGTTATATATTAAAATGGTGGTAGGTCTCTCATTATGTAAGAGGCCGTCAGGGTGGGTACCACCGCAATGTCTATTTCTACCGCCAAGCAACAGTGTGCATGTACTGTTGTGTTTCGGTTTGAAGGACATTGTAGCCAGTATAACTACTGGACATAATGAGACTTAACATCTTATGTCTCAGGATGACGAGCGCAGTGGAATTCAACACAGTACTTTGTAAGTCAAGGTGCTGGATGGTGTTGCTACTGTTTATGGGTGGTCGTATCGCTTACCATCAGGCGAACGGCATGCTCGTCTCGTCATTCAATGCAATAAAAAAAAATGTCTATTACATGATGAAATTATAATAATTTCTCTTTATTTTCAATTTTCCTTTTTTTACATTTTTATATACATACTAAAAAAAACATTAATACATATTATAAAAATATATATAATAATAATAATATATATATTATTATATATATATAATAATGTTTAATAATTATTATTATTAAACATAATTGTAAACATTCGACAATTCCAAAAAAATAAATATGGATGAGTAAAATAATATGTTCAAGTATTAAGATTAGCTCGTTCAAATGGAAAATCTAGTTCAAATCGGTTTCGATGTGTGCGCGTGTAGCAAAGCGCGTTCTTGTCATTCAAATATCTAAAATCGAAGATGTCAAAAATGTAATAGCGTCCTTAAAGAAAATAAAATTACATACATCTCAACATCGGAGGACTTTAAAATAATACGATTTATTCCAAAGGCCTAGTTTTTGGACATGTCCTTTTCCTGGGACAGCTTTTTCCGCTTGGCGTTATAAAATAATATTTGATACATAGACTGATAAAGGACGGTACTACCAGTACTCGTATTATCTTGATAATATTAATGCAATATTGACGCGTATCGCAGTAACCTGATAATATCACATGTATTAGGCATAGCATTTACGATCTTGTGATAATATCGAGATGCCAGAATCACGATATTATTGATTATTAATAGTTTACAAACCACGGTTTTACTCACGTATTCTTGGTCAGAATCGCCGACCAGTTTCGACCTATTAAGTAGGTCATCTTCATAGGCGAGTGCTGAGAGGACGTCGCGTCGCGGAGGCCTCTCGATCACTGTCAGCCGCCCGCGCCCGCGCCGCTGACGCGACGTCCTCTCAGCACTCGCCTATGAAGATAACCTACTTAATAGGTCGAAACTGGTCGGCGATTCTGACCAAGAATACGTGAGTAAAACCGTGGTTTGTAAACTATTAATGTGATATGGCTCGCGTAAGTTTTAATAATATTATATTAATGATTGTGTAATATACCCCAATAACCAAATAATTGCCTGACATGGTCTTGAGATCTCATGTTGTAGCGAATGTTTTAAATCCGCCTATTCTAAATGTGAACTTTACATAAGGATCTTAAGTAAATTCACATCTCTGTCTTTGGATAAATAAATGTAATATAAAAATAATATAAATATGAATATTTTTTCCAGGTACGACAAATCTGCGACCACCTTAGAATAAGCTGTTTTACAGTGGCGAAAAATAAACTTAAGTAACGTTATTGCATTTTTTATACAAACTCTGTGGTATTTTTTTATAAATAAATGTTATGTACAAAGTTTTTTTACTGAATTCATTGTAGGTAAGAACCTCATAGGTGAAGCCAGATTTCGACTCAAGGGCTTAATCTCAAATTTCGATCCAGGGCAAACCACAAATTTCATATAGGTAGTCCCAATAACGGACTTCTGAGACGAGGTTCAATACCCAAGGGTACGCACCTCTGACTTTTCTAAAAACTGATATGTGTGTATTCTTTGTGAATTATCGTTTGCTTTAAGGGTGAAAGAAAACATCGTGAGGAAATCTGCATACTTGAGAAGTTCTCCAAAAGAATTTCGAGGGTATGTGAAGTCTCCAAACCCGCACTAGGCCAGCGTGGTGGACTAAGGCCTAAACCCTCTCAGTAGAAGAGGAGGCTCGTACCCAGCAGTGGGACAGTATATAAAACAGTGCTGTTATTATTATTATAGTCCCAATAATTCAACACAAGCACTACCACACAAAAGAATGTACCTATTTGTATTGAATCCGGAAGCCCCCTTCCACGCTACCCCCGTGTCCCACCCGCTGAGTACACTTTGCCCTAAAGTTCTACTGATCGCTTCCTACTGTTGGAATATTGTTTTGTTGTTGAAGGTGGCATACGAGCTTTTTTTTTTTTTTTTTTTTTTTTTTTTATTTTATTGCATTTAATGACGAGACGAGCATGCCGTTCGCCTGATGGTAAGCAATACGACCACCCATAAACAGTAGCAACACCATCCAGCACCTTGACTAACAAAGTACTGTGTGGCATTCCACTGCGCTCGTCACCCTGAGACATAAGATGTTAAGTCTCATTATGTCCAGTAGTTATACTGGCTACAATGTCCTTTAAACCGAAACACAACAGTGCATGCACACTGTTGCTTGGCGGTAGAAATAGACATTGCGGTGGTACCCACCCAGACGGCCTCTTACATAATGAGAGACCTACCAGCAGGTGAGCTACGACCATAGCTGGATATCACTATGTATAATGTGCCTTAAATACATTAAAACTGTTTATTTATGATAAATATTTAAAAGTTTGTACTACATAACAATTTCAAATGAGAATATTTCATAATTTTTTTTAATATTTTTTGAACGTAATTTTTCAGTAGTCGGGATTTAGTTCTTGAACTGATTTTTTATGGCTTAAGATAATCTCGTAGCATCTTCGTAGAGTATCTTCTCTGTCACTCACATTGATATATTATTCTCGACTTCCCCATTTTCGACCTAACATTTACTGGCAAATAACAGTGGGTATAGGTCAATAATATCAAAATACCTTAATCGCTTAAGATACCTCATATATCCCCGATGGAGTAGATAGAGAAGCAACCAGGACACCCACTTTTTGCCGAGTGTTTTCCGTCATGGCCTGATGGGATAAGAGCCTATCATTATATCGGCCACAAATTCCAGACTGCGGCCTGATACTGAGCAGAAAAACCCAATACATTCCTGTTATATATTGCTGTGTAAGTATAGCTTATTAGAGTAGACTTTATAATATTCTAAAAACTGTTGTTATGTCCCAAATGTTTTTTTTTATTTTAATTATTAACCAAGAGGCTTTTTAATAACTTTTTATTTACAAATATAATTACAAATGTACCGCACAGTATAAAAACGTCATGTTACTATAATCATATAGTGTAAAAAGGTATAGACAATAATACAATAATATACAATGATACAATTTGAAAATATTTGTCTGGCCTTAATTAGCTGTAGGTACACTGTATACCCTGATGATAATTGATAGGTGAACGAGGAAACTTCGGGTTTGAACGAGTGCCTCGGTGGCGTAGTTGTATTACGGTACGACTGCAATGCTAAGGTCTCGGGTTCGATCCCCGGGTCGTGCAGTGATATTGGACTTTTCTATTCAGTATCAGCTCGGAGTCTGGAATTTGTGCCCGATATGGCGATAGGCTCGCCCCCTATCACATCATGGGACGGAATGTGCACGGCGAGAAGGGGGTGCACTAGTTGCGCCTCTGCCTACCCCTTCGGGGATAAAAGGCGTGAGTACGCGTATGATCCCCAAAAGGGACACCTTTATGCGTCTGATTTGTTAAACTCATCCAAATTGCCTCTGGTTATTTGTACCCGATACCCAATCACATCTACTGGTAAATGTGGATGCACTAATTTCACCTATCCACTAGTGGTTCAAACGCGTAAGTTTATGTTATTGTTAGTATTTTTTTTTATTGCCGATGAATTATGAGACTAGCATAACGCTCGTCTGATAGTTAGCGATACGTCCACCCATAAATAGTAGCACTATACAGAACGTTGAATTACAAAGTACTGCATGACACTACACTACGCTTGTCACCCTGAGACAGTCTCATAATGCCCAGTAATTACGCTGGCTACAATATCCTTCAAACCAGAACACAACAGTGCATGCATACTGGTGCTTGATGGAAGAAATATACGCGGTGGTACCCACCCAGACGGCAACCCGCATACGAGATATTACGAGATACTTACCACCAGTGAGTTCTAGGTTAGTAGGTATTTATTTATTTATTAGGTTCTCCAGCGGATTATACCTTGAATTTACACAAGTGTAGTATAAGGATCGTCATATTCTAATGCACAGCCAACCTAAAGGAGTATACGGCATTCAATAAAGTATGTAATGCGTAAACCGTTAAATTATACAACCATTACGATGACATTTAAAACTAGAATATAAGAAAAAAAAATTAACATACTCAATAAACAAACAAGAAAATTAAAGAAATCAAAAATTGGAGGCATAAGAATCAAAATATGTCAACTTATTGTGTGAGTCGTGGAAAGTATCAATTTACTAGAATTAATTACTTAATAGATAACTTAGATACTGGATTAAAATAAAAGCAGATTTTTGAGTTCTATATTTGAAAAAGACGATCGCGGACAAATCTTGAAACCTTTAATTGCTAATGTGGTAAACATATATTTACCAAGTCTTCCCTAATCCCTAAAAATATACAGATCCTTCTTATAAAACCATAATTGCATAATTTCCGGAACATAGCAATGAAGACTAAATACAGCTCCAATATTTTTTATTTACATCTTATACGGAGATTCATCAAACATAATATCTTTTTTATTATAATACCTACTGCTTAAGTAAGAAATGAGATATTTCAGTAAGTTTAAATTTTGTAAATTCAAATTCACCAAACAGCGTAGCGGCTATGAGCCGGCTGGAAAACAAGAAGTTCCTGGTACAATCATCGAGACCAATGTTTGTGTGTCCACAAATATTTGTTGCGGGTTTGCTATGTTACCGAAAGTCTTTCATGTCTCACAATAAAATACATTTACCTATCTTACTTATTGGATGGTATCAAATCACTCAGGCTTTCCAAGTTGTCTAAACCTAAAAGTTCTTCTCCCAAGACTTCCAAGGCTGAAGATTCTGCCGCTATCCAACGACTGCTCTACATCATGTTTTAAAACTTTTATGAACACAAACTACCTGTCCCATACCCATCAAAAGACCAGGCACACAGCAAAAATATGACACCCAAGCACAATCTAATTCATAAAATAATACGTAATATAATACAGAATGGCGAAAAAATGAACAACCAGAGGTGGCGACGCGAAAAACCTGTGCCATTTACGCCTACGTGTGAGAGAGATGGATATATGTGTCAGTTCGTGCGCGCAGTTCCGTCTTTAAATTATACGTTCTCATAGCCTTGTAGCCGGCTGGGTGTTTCGTGAAATGTCTGATTTTGTGTAACTTGCTGTTACATTTTTAACTCTATTTCAAAGCAGTAAAATAGAGTTTCACGTGAATGTATCAGTCGGTTACGACATTTTTGTTCCGATACGAAATTTAGTAATGGGGGGTGCACGACATAGACACCGCTGTCGGGGTTTAGAATTTCAGTATAGCTTCGGATAGCTGCGAAGCGCTGCTTTGTTAGCTCACCGATTGTTTACCGATTCGATTTTTTTTTAATTCCCTCCCGCGTCTATTATGCTCGTTATCAAAAACCGGTAACCGAATCGCTAAATTGTAAAGTACGGATATTGTATTGAAAAGTGATTTGTGAACATTAATTTGTGATTTTAGAAAAGTGTGTGTTAATTTTTGTGTGTTTGAAGAACATTTTTTATTTTTTTCGATTAGGTAAGTGTCGTGTATTTACGAATGGAGAATTAACAGATTTTCACAAAAATGGTGGTGTGGTTTTAAAATGGCATGAGAACGCATGCTTTGAATGAGTTAAAATGGTCAATCAGAACTAAACTTGTGGTTATTTGAAATAATGAATTTTCGAGTAGGAAGTAAGTAAATTATAATTTTAAAAAGATTTATTCAGAAAATATGATCATTTAATTATTTAAACACTTAGAAATGTTACGACGGCAAATTGTCTTTATATTTTAAAAACTTGTAGTACGAAATGGAAATATAGATTATTCCGTTAAAAATTACTTACATATTAAGTTATGAAGTAAAATAAAGAATATTAGGCGTATGATCACGATTGAAAGCTTTTAAGTCACTCAGCGGTCAGAGAAATTTTAAGTTATACTTTAAAAAGGAACTGCGTTATATAAATATTATGAATATTTTATGAGATTATTTATGTGTACAAAATACAAGTTTAATTTAAGTTTATTTGGCCTTACCTATAACAAGGTAGCAACATCTATACAACATGATTACAAGAAGGAACTTTGTACCCCTTTTAAGCATGTTGCGAGAATTGCGTGCACGGATGTGTTAGATTTGGGATCATTAAATGTCATATAGAGAAGGAGAAAAACAAATTGTTTAATATGTATTATAAATATATTAAATTCAACGGTTGAATTTCTACTACTGAACGACAATTAGTACAAAATAATTAGGGGAAACGATATTATGGTACATACTAACTAATATTATAAACGCGAAAGTTTGTAAGTATGGATGTCTGGATGTATGGATGTTTGTTACTCTTTCACGCAAAAGCTACTGAACGATTTCGATGAAATTTGGCACACGGGTAGATTATGTCCTGGATTAACACATAGGCTATTTTTTATCCCGGGAAAATATAAAGCGGGACTTTTATCCCGGGAAAACTCATTTACGCGGGCGGAGCCGCGGGCATAAACTTGTGGTACATATTTTAATAGATAAAATAATGATACATTAAATATATTAACGATAAATTTAAAAACGATGTCTTAGGACACATTTTCATACATAAAAACAACGATAGCACATTCAATTCATACTCATTCATTTTTCCATTAACTCATCAAATTGCAATGTTTTGTTTACGGTGCAATTGAACAAATATTCATTGAAGTTGTTTAATACGGAAGGAGAGAATGGCCTACATTGCACAGCGGGTGTCAAGTCCGGTGTTCGATTGAGTGCGATGCGCTTTTTTCTGTCAATTTTGAGTTCTAGTATAGTTTTTTTCTGGGGTTTTGGTTGTCTCATAGTTCCTTGTCTGGTATACTAACGACCTTATTTATAAAGAGTTTATAAACCTATTTCAGTTATAGAATGTTTTGTCTTCTTCCTTCAAACTCAATTCAAAATTCATTTGCTCAATTTTAAATAACACTACGAAGGAGGTCAAATTGAAGGTGGAAAAGTGGTTAGGTAAACTTAACCATCCTGATATTGAAGAGGTTTTGAAAGTTTGTAGTTAAATGATTCATTAATTCCACACACACACGCACACATTTTATTCTTTACCATAACTCACCTATTATTATTATCTTCCATAGTTTTAACTTCTAACGCTTTACGTATGCAATAAACCATTTATTTACTTACTAGGTTAATGATTGCCCACGATACAAGCCTGGCTTAGTGTGGGAATCATGGTAAATGTATATAATATGAAAAAACCTGTAAATATGTTTATTGTAATCAAAACGAAAAACAGTGTAAATTGTTAAACCATTGTAAACATTTTATCAATAAACTATTATTATTATATTTGAAGAAGATAAAACATTCCATAACTGAAATAGGTTTATAAACTCTTTATGAGTAAGGCCGTAAGTTTAGATGAAGTCTAAGAGTTAGATTGTTGTACTTATTTAGTACATCACGCCTTTATCTAGGGTAGACAGAGGTGCAATGAGGGAACCCACTTTTCGCCAAGTGTATTCCGTCCTATTATGTGATAGGAGGCGATCCTATACCCATATCGGGCACAAATTTTAGATTACGGGCTGATACTGAACAGAAAAATCGTATATCTCTGCCCGATTCGGGATTTTAGACTTAAATAGCTCTCGGGGGTAATCTAGCTCTCTGTTAATTAAAAAACTTACAAAAATGCGCGCAAATAAAAACTCATTTTTTTTTAGGTTTATACTATAGTAAAAATTGATTAAAACTATCCAGTTTCTTTCTCAAACTCAAACTCAAAATTTTCTTTATTCAAATAGACTTTAAAAAGCTCTTTTGAATCGTCATGAATCCACCACCGCTTCGGAACGCTGTGAAGAAGAAGCGGCGCAAGAAACTCCCTCAGCAGAACACGATCTGTCAATATGATATATATTTGTTCCAACAATGTCATAGTAATTCTATAATTACAAAGTGTAAAAAACAAATAAATAAACCTCCTATAACCATCTGAGCTTTTGTAAGTGGGTCTTCATATTTTATTGTATTTTAAAATATCCCTTTTTTCTCTACCTTCCTTGTAGTATGTATCTATTGGACTACTGAAAGCTTTCTTTAGCTTTTACCAGTAAGATACGATTACCATAAATATTTACATTATATAAGTTAATATTATTTGAATAATTTTTCGGCTCCGTCGGCAAAGTTATATTATCTATATTAATATTATAAAGAGGAAAGATTTGATTGTTTATTTGTTTTTTTTTTGCATTGAATAGGCTTCGAAACTACTGGACCGATTTGAAAAATTCTTTCACCAATATAAAGCTACATTATCAGCGAGTAATATAGGCTACTTTTATCCCGGGAAATTATACTGGTGGTAGGTCTCTCATATGTAAGAGTCCGTCTGGGCGGGTACCACCGCAATATCTATTTCTACCGCCAAGCAGCAGTGTGCATGCACTGTTGTGTTCGGTTTGAAGGACATTGTAGCCAGTGTAACTACTGGACATAATGAGACTTAACATCTTATGTCTCAGGATGACGAGCGCAGTGGAATGCCACACAGTACTTTGTAATTCAAGTTGCTGGATGGTGTTGCTACTGTTTATGGGTGGTCGTATCGCTTACCATCAGGCGAACGGCATGCTCGTCTCGTCATTCAATGCAATAAAAAAAAAATATCGGGCACGAATTCCAGACTACGGGCTGATACTCAATAGAAAAACCCAATATCACTTCCCGACCCAGGGATCGAACCCGAGACCTCAGCATTACCGTCGTACCGTAATACAACTACGCCACCGATGTAGTCATTTTATTATTTCACTAGCTTTTGCGCGCGGCTCCGCCCGCGTGGAAGAGTTTTTCCGGGATAAAAAGTAGCCTACAGCACTCAGGAGTAATGTAGCTTCCTATTAGTGAATGAATTTTCAAAATCGGTCCAGTAGTTCCTGAGATTAGCGCGTTCAAACAAACAAACAAACTCTTCAGCTTTATATATTAAGTATAGATTTTGTCATTTTATTATTTATAGCTGTTGCCCGCGGCGCCGCCCGCGTGAATGAGTTTTCTCGGGATAAAAGTCCCGCTTTATATTTTCCCGGGATAAAAAGTAGCCTAAGTTACTCCTTATTACATCAGCTACCTGCCAATAAAAGTCCCGTCAAAATCGGTCCAGCCATTTCAGAGATTAGCCGGAACAAACAGACAGACAGACAGACAGAAAGACAGACAAAAATTGTAAAAAATGTTGTTTTGGTGTATGTACAGTATAAATATTCATATACATGTAGTAAAAAACGGTTATTTCAATATTACAAACAGACACTCCAATTTTATTTATATGTATAGATTAATATAATTTTAGAGTGAAATATGATTATGTTTATAAGGCCTAATGATGTTCCAAGTATTTAATAGGCATACATATTTATGATAGACAAAACATTATAAAAAAAATTGAGATATCAAGATCCGATAAATACAGAAGGCATAGGCATCGTAATAAAATTATAATCTATATTTTACTAGCGTTGGCTCGCGACTCTGCCCGCGTGAAATATTTTTCCGGGGTAAAAGTCTCGCTTATATTTCTGGGATATAAAGTAGTAAATGTTACTCGTTGATAATGTAGCTTTATATTGTTGACTGCCTCGGTGGCGTAGTTGTAATGCGTACGCGTTACGAGTACGATTTGCGCGCGAAACCCGGGTCGGGTCAAAAAAATAATTGTGACTGGGTTTTTCCATCTTAAAAATTACTCAGTCGCAGCTCGGAAGTTGTCGGTGTGATACCCCCGTGCCTCGGAAAGCTCGTAAAGCCGTTGGTCCTGCGCCTGGTCTCTCTCCGGTCATGTCGGATTGCCGTCTCACCGGACTATGAGAGTGAAGGAATAGCGAGTGCACCTGTGTATTGCGCACCTGTGTATTGACCGCCGTGGCCGAAATCGGCTAGGAAAGGATTTTTTTTGTTTTTTTTTTAATTATTGAAAGAATTTACTTAATAAATCGGTCCAGTAGTTTTTGAGTTTATCCATTACAAACAAACAAAAAATCAAATGTCCTTATAGATTTTATAGGGAAAAAAATCAGTGGCAAATACCATAATGTTCAAATATATTTGAATATTATATAGATTTTTAAATAAATTAATATTGTAAACCAAGATTTTAAACCTTGATATGTTAAATGTTCTCTTATCGTTTACTGATCGCAACAAGATTGAATATGAATAAATAGAATTGTGAAAATAACAACATTAAAGTATTATACTATTCATAGATTAAATAAATCATAAATTAATATCGTTAAAGAATATTTAACGTCAATATTATACTTTAGAAGATATTTAAGGTAACAACATTTTAGTTAATTCCTTGAATATTTTTCAATAAGACAGCTCATAAGATCTTCGCACTATTCTTAAATGAGTGTAAGTCCGCGCAAAAGGTATCCGGAGGCTCCACGAACATAAAATTTTACATAAGTACAAACAAAACCGCGCCACAAGCTTAGCTTAGTGCGAGGTGTGATACATAATGGCCAATATTTACATATTGGCCATTATGTATCGCTTGGCAACACGATGAACCTTTACACACACACTCACGCCCGCTATCCCCGAAGGGGTAGGCAGAGGCGCAACCAGTGCGTACTTTTCGCCGTGCGTATTCCGTCTCATGATGTGATAGGGGGCGAACCCATCGCCACATCGGTCACAAATTCCAGACTCCGGGCTGATACTGAGTAGAAAACCCCAATATTTGCCCGACCTGGAGATCGAACCCGAGACCTCAGGATAGCAGTCGTATGAACCTTTACTCCAGGAGAAATTCGACCCGGACGGAGTCATATAAACCTAGTATATTATGTTTTATGACCTTGCATTAGAAAATCAATGTAATTTTCCCAACATATGTGTTAAATGGCAAACCAGATAACAAAATGTGGGCGGCTACACACATGGCTCCCCCAATTATCGTAATTAGAAAACTTATCAATGTTCATAAAAAATAACTGATGATTTGATGGCGTGGTAAAGTCCCAATAATGTCATAGGCTCACGCCTTTATGACTGATGGGGTAGACAGAAACGCAGTTTGAATTTGACATTGCCTATCTATGGTGTGGTAGAGGGTAAATGTTTACCCATGCTATTGTTTCCCGACTGAGAATCGAACCCAGGTCCTCACGGTTGTCGGACGAAATATCCGGATTAAAAAGTAAATTAAGTACATACCTATACTAATCTATACTATTATATAAAGTTGAAGAGTTTGTTTGTTTGAACTCGCTAATCTCAGGAACTACTGGACCGATTTTGAAAATTCTTTCACTAATAGGAAGCTACATTACTCCCGAGTGCTATAGGCCACTTTTTATCCAGGGAAATATTTTTATCTCAGAAAAACTTTTCACGCGGGCGGAGCCGCAAGCAATACTAGTATTATAATAATCAGAGACGGTTAATCTGAATGCCAAACTTCTAAATTCGTTGAGCGCTATCTACGTTCACTTCCAACAAACGTCCAATAATCTTCACAAACTTTTGCATTTATGGTATTGTAATATTAGTTTATGCTGAGTTAATTCTGTTAATGCATCGTAGAATCCTACAATTTTCTTTTTTTTTATTAGGTTCACAGAACTAGTTGTACCACAGTATAGGGTTTACAATATCAAAACTAGTACATTATGTTCATTTACAAAAGTGAGCAACCTTCTTGGTGTGAACACGGCATGCACAAAATTATCTAAAGTTCGGCAAAATAATAAGAACAATACTTAAAATTCAAAGCAAATCAATAAACAGGGTACCAAAAAAAAAAAATTACAACGAAAATCCTTACAACTTAAAGAATGAATGAACTTATACAATGCTTTGCTGGTACGCTCGAAGCAGAATAGTCTTAAACGGTCTGGGCAGCAACAGGCTGGCTTATTGTACGCTCAGTGCCGGATTAGCCTATAAGTAAATTAAGGCATTACGTTCTGAGGGGCAACAGAAACAGCACCAAAAAAAAAATTGCTAGCCAAGTAAATATTCTTTTTCCAAATTGATTGGGGGACAGGCGTGGATTGCTAAGGGCATCAAATAGTCTTAATCTGGCACTGTATACGCTTAAACTGCCCGTAAAGGCGCGATTCCATTAGGCAAGCTACTTGTATGCAAGGTGCAAGTTGCATGTGCGTACTTTGAACTTGTAAATGTTCATTCAAGTGACGCACAAATTGAACGGGCACAGGTAAGTTGCATGTTTCGCATTGCATTTCCTACTCAATTTCGAACGTCTCCACTTGTATTCAAGTAAAACTTTCATGCAATTTGCACACTCTCGAGAACATGTTTCCAATGTAAGCAACTTCTACGCAAATGTGACATCATACTTGCATACAAGACTTGCCTAATGGAATTGCGCCTCAACAGAACAACACGAAGAACAACAATTCTTGTTCTTATACGTCTATTGCGGTCCATTTTCGAGATTAACTGTCGTCGTAGATTTCCACCACACGGCGTCGCGTCGTGAAGCGACGTCACGTAGTGGGACGGCGCGACGTCGTGTCATGTTTATGTGTATGAGCCCTTAGCGATTAGAATATGTATAACGACGGTACCCACCCAGATGGATTGTCAGGCGAAACTGCTATAACACACATGCCACTTATATAAAAACACAAAAAAAATTATTAAATCTACAACGAATTATAATGCATCTAAAATTTTAAATCTCACATCCCGAAACATAACCTCAAAAACGAATGTATTCTCATAATGAGTCCAACGGTTTTTATTTTATCCATCATATTACTCTAAAATATAAAATGTTTATGAGCATCGTTTTGGTAACTTTCCCGAGCGTTGAGTTATGATTTAATTTTTATTAAGGAAGAAAACTAATGGAATTTCGTTACGCATATCGTGTTACGCGTCGCCATATTTAAAAATTCAAGATGTTTTATTGTAGTATTCTATGGTACTTTAAATGCAAATATCCATTTTATTCACTCTACGTCATAGGGCTTGTTTTATTTATTTATTTATTTATTTAGGACCATCAACAGAGATTAAATTAACAAATTACATTAATTTATATCCTGTTATGGTTACATTATCATTTTATCTCTAATAACAGATGGACACAACATGAGGTAGGTATACAATCATAATATTTTAGTAAAGTGTTAAAAGTGAAACTAATTATTAATCGTGACAAGGTCCAAAATTAGAAACAAAATAACAAAGTTTAAAATTTGAAGAATTAAAATAATTAAAAAAAAAACAAAACAACAATGTAACAGACAATATAGTTATAATTTATTTCAGAATTATCATAATATTAAATTATTTTATTAAGGTGTTTAGAGAATGTGCGAGAACTATTAGTTATTAACTCCAAGTCTACCAATTTACTCGCATACTTATTATATTTTAGTTGTTAAATGAAGCAAAGTTTGGGCGTTCCCTGCTATATGAATGGTACATTGTCGTTGCCTGTTTTCTATCGTCTGTGGCATAGTTATGTGTGTGTATTCTTTGTGAATTATCGCTCGGTTTAACGGTGAAGGAAAACATCGTGAGGAAACCTGTATACCTGAGAAGCTGTCTGAATTTCGAAGGTATGTGAAGTCCGCCGAACCGCGCTAGGCCAGCGTGGTGGACTAAGGCCTAAACCCTCTCAGTAGTGGAGGAGGCCCGTGTTCAGCAGTGGCCAGTATATAATACAGGGCTGGTATGGTATGATATGCTATGGTATAGTTATATTCATGGTGAGTACCACTACTGCTCTGAAGTCTCGGGTTCAAATCCCAGTCTTGAATTTGCGCCCGATATGGCGATAGGCTCGCTCCATTAGATCATGGGTTGGAATACAAGGCGAAAAGTGGGTGCACTTGTTAAGCCTCTGCCTACAGCTTTGGGGATAAAAGGCGTGAAGGAATGTATATCCTACTAATAATATATTTTTTAAATGCATAGGGGAAATCAATTAATATTTAGCAGTAGACTTCCTGAGCTTGATGATGATGAAAAGTTTGTTAATATTATTTTTGGATGTTAGAACTAAAATCAGAAAACTTAGAAACCGCTGAACGATTATGGATGAATTTTGGCACCTAATAAAACCATAAATTACCGTTTTATCTTTTATTTTTATTTTATAATAATATCCTGGATTAACACGTTTGGCCCAAAAACGTTCAATAAAGCTTAATTTTTTCAGTAAAATCAACACTTCTTATCACGATGGGGAAATATTGCATCACTTTGTAGGACTCAAACTAGGGTGGCGTTGGACTGAACGTGTTAAAATATAGGATACTCTCTATCCCGGAAAAATATACAGTGAGTCTTATCCCGAACTTGCGGGCGGCGGGCAAAGCCACAAACACCTAGTAGACGAATAAATGGCTAATAAGTTTATGATAAAATGTAACGGCGAATGTTTAACAAACAAATCCGTATTTTGGAAACGATTTGTCGACGTTTAAGTTAAAACTGCAACGATTGGAGTCATAACACGCTACGTTCAACATCTGTTTATTGTTAAAAGTAATAGTAAATTATAATCTTTAACAATAAACATTATTAATAATGATCGCCTTTTAATTTACCAGATTCTATTTTTGAATATTTGTACGAACAGAATGAGTTTTTTTTGATTTGCAAATTATTTGTAGTAAACATACAATTACAAAAAAATATTTCTTTAAACACTCTATTTTAACTTTTGTCGGAATGGCAATTTAAGTTGTAAGATAGTTTTTAACAAAAACATTCAACTATAGATTAAGAAGAAGCATAGCAGGTCTTATTTAGGGGTTTCATCCTCTATAAGCGATAGTTGTGCAAGCCAGCAATACCTTTCAAAAAATCTCAATTTAAAAACGGAACGACCTCCGCCACGCATCTTATAATTAAAAAAAACCTTAATCCTAAAACTAAAACAATGTGGGCTTAAGTAATTGTTCTTCGAAGCGTAGTGCTGCGCCCCGGTTCCGCGAATTCCTTATAGTTTTAGCGTGGTCTACGTCGGGATTACTTAGTTTAGTCAAGCGTGCCTCTCCTGGTTATAGGGATGTGTCGATATCGATAGTTTTAGATTCGACTTAGTTGTGGCGGATGAGATTCAAATTGAATTTGCTTTTAGTGGTTTAATTATTATATAAATTCTTTTTCCGGATGAACATTGCATTGATAAACGAAATTCGGTTATGTTCAAATATAGCAGACGTAACTTATAATTAAAACAGCGATTCAAATGTTTATTCAACTTCATATTATATAAATGATTAAATAATATATAGTATCTAAATCATTATATTGATATCAACCCTGCATTACATACTGTCCTGCTGGACACGGACCTCTACTACTGAGACTTATGCTTTAGTCCACCACGCTGGCTTAAATCAGGTAAGCCGTATCTAAAATACTTTAAAATCATTGATAACGTTAAAACTGTTATTAGATAACATAAAAAATAATATTAACAGACGCAAATAAAGAATTCACGTAAATACATTATATCATTGAGAAGCTAAACGTCCAAATAAATAATCGAGTTTTACTATCAACACAGGACGCGAGTTCTACAATATTATGTTTACTAAAATGTTAAAATTACGCATACGAACTTTCGCCCGTGGCTGCACTCGCTTAGAGCTATTCATTTCATTTAGTTGTCATCAATGTATCCTACAGCCCCCCGAGGCAATTCTTGTGCGCTGGGTCATCACACCCAATGCACGCCCATGCGCAGGGGGACATTGGTCGCGGGCCGAGGCACACAGTTCAGTGTGTATACCTCTTGGTTGGCTAACACATTGAGGCCTAAAAGGGCCCGCGAACATTTCCTGGCACCCTTTTCCTTTCCATCCATCCTGGGAACCTTTCTCCATTCCCCCACTTTTCCTTCCATATTCCTCTTCCACTCCCCTCCCAAGCCCCTGCAGTCGTCAAGCCGGGGGACTCCAGTATCCCATTCGCAGGTTTCCCCCGGTGTTGACTGCGGGATCGCCTACCTAAAAAAAAAATATGTATCCTACAGTATTATATAGTACGAGCACTGTTTGATACTATCCATTGCTGAGCACGGTCCTCCTCAACTATTGAGAGAGCTTAGGTCTTAACATAACCTCGAATTTTTTGTGGAGAATTCTCATGTATGTTAATTTCCTCAATATATTTTCCTTCACCGTTAATACGTATGATAATTGATAAATAAAACATATTTAGCTTCGAAATAAGATGTACGCCTTGGGTTTTGAACTAGTCTACCTCGCTATATCTTACGTTGATTGTTTGTCATTGATAAAATTTTGACAGCAGTTAAAACCAACTCATCTGAAGTGTACTGAGGAAAATATCCACTATATATTTTTTCATTAGTCGCATTTCCATCGATGTTAAAATAAGTAACATAAAGAGGTATTTATTACCTTACGACCTTATTCATAATCAGTTTATAAACCTATGAGCTTATACCCACGGCTCCACCCGCGTGATAGAGTTTTCCCGGGATAAAAGTCCCGCTTTATATTTTCCCGGAATAAAATGTTATGTGTTAATCCAGGTCATAATCTACCGTGTGCCAAATTTCATCTAAATCCGTTCAGTAGTTTTTGCGTGAAAGAGTGACAAACATCCATACATCCATACTTCCAAATTTGCGCGTTTATATTATAAGTAGTATTTAGTTATCGAATGCTTTGTTTTCTTCAGACGAATTTGGAATTGAGTTAGAAGGAAAAAGACAAAATTTTTATAACTAAAATAGGTTTATAAACTGTTAATGAATAAGGTCCTTACTGTCTAGCGCGGTGATCTAAAAACTAGTAGCTTCATTCCAAAGAGGATGTCATTACTTTCATATTCAAAAAGTAACAAAAAACATCCAGTTTTATTTTATTACACTACAAACAATAAATCATATTTTTATAAGCTGTTAACAAATCAAAAATTTTTATACTCTAACCCAATTTTCCGACGTTTTAATGGCTCACTATCACAATTTTTGCATTATTTTTGTAATATCATTTCCGAAACTTTATGGCTGTGCGTTCTAATTTTAAATTATATTATTTCATCCTTTAAATAAATCATAAAATGTTAAATTAAATAAAATGGCGGTTAGATGGAATGGCGTTTTGTTTTATTAGACATTAACAAATTTAAATTTGGAATTTTATTTCTTCGCCTCATTCTAGATATTGTTTAACAAGAAATTGCTTGTTCTATATTTAAAAATTATGCGACCGGGAAGTTCAAAACACTAAAGAATCGTTTTATTTTTTGACAATTGTAATCTATCGACTAAGAATATCGCTTCCCTAAGCTCGTGCCCGTAAAAAGAGGACGTGGCACTTCATTAATAAAAGGTTAAATAATGTGGAGGACGCCATTTTTGCGCGCAGGCCGCCGCACCAATCAGTGTAGGATTACGACTTACTCCAACGGCTAGACTAAGCGTGGTCAGCCACCGGGAATTTTATCTCGGCTATTTTTGTAAACTTTTTGTAGCTACTGAGGATTCATCCGATATTCATTGATGAGATATATTGGATTAGGTCGACAAAGGTCATCCTATATCGAAGTATTACCGGCCAAAACAATTTTAGTAAGTGATTTATCGATTTTGACGATAGGAATCAAGATCGAGCACTCACTTATAAAAACCAGTAAAATCCTTCTTCATAAATGCTTTATTGTGTTCTAACATCACCTTATTTGGGTTTAGTACAAAATGAGGAGCAGGGTTTACCCAGAGGAATGAATACATCACTTACAAAAATAATGCTACCGTCGGATACGATGTAGTTACAACCCTGTCGAGATAAATCGCACCTTTAGAACGAAAACGACACAATTAAAAAAAATCGAACATTGAGTTATCTTCAGAAAATGACTTAAAACGAAGTTCTCAATACAATAGTTCAAACACAGCCATATTCAAGTGGGAAAAGGACTAAACTGTTATATCGGGCATTTTTTATTGTATTTTTATAAAAAAGGGGCCAGTTTTAAATCATTTTATGACGATAACTAATTTTTTGATTGTTATGAATTATGTCTTTTTCGTTCTAAACGTGCGAAATATGGCTGAGGGTTGATTTTCCAATCATGATAAAATAAAACACGGACAAATTAAATAACTGTAAAGATAAAATTGTCAATTACTTAACTTTTTAGTCGTGTTATAATTTACTGATAGATTTTTTTTTATAATAAATAGGCTATGGGTTGATTTTCCAATAATGATAAAATAAAATATAACAATTATAACGATAAAATTACCAATTACTTCACTTTGTAACAGACTTCAAAAAAGGAGGTTCTGTATTCGACCCGTATGTATGTATGTAAGTTTGTATGGCCGCGATTTTCTCAAAAACTACTATTCTTCACTTTCGGTTGTAGGTCTCTCATATGGACGAGTCCGTCTGTGTAAGAACCACCGCAATTTCTATTTCTACCGCCAAGCAACAGTGTGCATGCACTGTTTTGTTTCGGTTTGAAGGACATTCTAGCCAGTGTAACTGCTAGACATAATGAGACTTAACATCTCATGTCTCAGGATGACGAGCGCAGTGGAATGCCACACAGTACTTTGTAACTCAAGGTGCTGGATGGTGTTGCTACTGTTTACGGGTGGTCGTATCGCTTACCATCAGGCGAAGGGCATGCTCGTCTCGTCATTCAATGCAATAAAAAAAACAATTTGGATGGGGCTTTTGTTATTTAGTCAAGTTATAATTAGTTGATAGATACCTGATGATTCAAAATCTCCCTTAAATCTTTAGGATTATGAATATTACTTTTAATTCGAGTACGATTTAACATGCAGCATTGATTGAACGTACCGTCGATTTAGCACATACGTTCATTCCTTCAAATTTCTTTTTTTTCCCGTTCGTGCTCACAACACCCGCATTGTATGCGCGTGCGCCGGTCCCTGGCATTTCCGAGAATGATTTCGTTGTAAGAACGAGACGGGTGTATGCGGATTGGTATGTGATAAAGAGGGATGGGAGATGTTTTTGTTTTTTTCCATTAACACGGCCACATGTGGTGATGGTGGACGCTATGGTCACTCTGGTTGTCTCGGGTAGTGTTACTCAAGTTCTGGGGTGTTATTTTAATTAATAAGATGCATTTACGTCCACGGTTTTTGGAAATTCTTTAGATGCCAGATAAAATGCCAGAAAATTTGATATGTCAGGGAATGTTTATGATATAGTAATACATAATGGGTATGTGTATTCAAATTACACCATAAGGTGCAGGTGAATGGTTAGTTAAATTTATGACCCTAAATGAATACTTTATTTCCGAAAATTGCTTTAAAATACCGAAGGCTTTAATTTCAAGGCCAACAACTATGGCACTATAGTAAAGGAACGTAAACCTATAATACACTTCTATGTGATAAGAATCAAACTACTACTAGTATTAAAGAAATTGGTTGTAAAGTATCCCTGCTTTTTAGAAGTGAAAATTTGGAGAAGAGAAGTAGTCGGATATCTACGTTCTTGGAAAATACAAGGAGTTTAAACATCGATATATATTATAGGCGATAAACAAATAGGGGTTACTTATTTATTTCCTCCAACATCCAAGGACTAGAGAAGCACTGCCTTCTCTTAAGAAAAGGAATGGCTATTGGAAAGCTCATGAAGATTCTGAATCACCTATAATTCCTAACAGTATAGAATGGTACAGACTTTGATAAATTATAAACCTAGATAGAGTGACGCGCTGCAATGAAACTAAAACAAACAGGCCAACTTTTCTTAAGCTAGTATGCGTGACAGCTTTGTCATACGCTATCGCTGCATCATTCTGCGTATCCTTGTGTGCGCGCATAATGATACCAGTTATGACATGGTTTCTATTAAAATGGGGAGAAAATTATATCCATGAAAAACAACAAAAAATAATTCACTCGAACTCATTTAGTGGACAACTGTTGGCCTCTAGTTTTTTCGACGCGTTTGAAACGTTCAGTGTCTATCTAGGTATATAATTAATCAAAGGGTACAGATAATCAGTTTTCATTAGCAACTACTCATTTTGCAGACAAAATACAAAGATTTATTTAAAAAGATACTTTGTGATGTCTTAAAAGAGTTAGTGTAGAACTTTAATTAGTATTATTATCTGTACCTATCTATAAATTTGCATGCCGTAAAAACGGTGAAGCCATGTAATTATTACAATGATTCTTGCAAATTTACTGATGGTAGGTCTCTCATATGTAAGAGTCCGTCTGGGTGGGTACCACCGCAATGTCAATTTCTACGGCCAAGCAGCAGTGTGCATGCACTGTTGTATTTCGGTTTCAAGGACATTGTAGCCAGTGTAACTACAGGACATAGTGAGACATAACATCTTACGTCTCAGGATGACGAGCGCAGTGGAATGCCACACAGCACTTTGTAACTCAAGTGCTGGATGATGTTGCTACTGTTTATGGGTGGTCATATCGCTTACCATCAGGCGAACGGCATGCTCGTCTCGTCATTCAATGCCATAAAAAAAAATTATAAATCTGATTTGAATAGCTTTTAGTTATCTTCTTCGTTATTATTAAGTATTGTGTAAAAAAACCTAACAAGAAATTGTCTAAGCAACACGAAGTATTACGAATGTCATAGTACATTTTTTTTGTGGCACTTGTGTTCACATTTTGCCTATGTCAAGTTTGGGTTGTCTTTTTTTATTATCTGTAGTATGTCGAAGTAAAGCAGTGGCTACCTTACCAAGACTTTATCGAGGAGTTTTGGCGGCAACAAAAAAAACACTTGATTAGCACGATTATTTCAATTCACTTCATTTGAGCTATTTAATAGAACTATATTGGATAATATACCACCATAAGTATGCAATATAACACTAAGTATCACCAAAATAATGAATTAAAACAAGAGCACCTCATGACACTTCCAAGTTCCCGCCAAAACTCATAGTACCTTTTTTCACGTGGAAAGTGCAATTACCACAACTCTAGACTTAGAGGCCGACTGGGCGATATTGGGGCACCGATCTTGAAATATCATAGTACCTACCTTATCCAAAATGTACCCAGCAAGCCTCTATCTAAATTCGTGTTAATGCAAGTCACTCAATTTTAAATACATATTTTAGGTGTCAACATTAATAAATGTACAATTTCTCAACGGATACATCGTTTCAACAGCGTTTAAGTTAATACAAGCCATACGTTCAAAGCTTTATGAATATTAATTTTTTTATTGTAATTAATTGCCTTTCCGCTGTTGTTAAATTGTCTGTCAAGGTGATTTTTATCAAACAAGGTATTTAACGTTGTACAGCCTTAACAAACATGTCATAAATGAACAATAGAGAGTACACCCCATGTACTTGAGAAATCTCTATCTTCAACACTATTTTGCGTCTTATTTTCTACATAAAATGAATAAAAAATAAAACCGACTTCAAAACCACCACAAACCAAAAAATAATTTAACTATATTATATACGTTTATATAGAGTCATCAGTCAATGTACAATTTAAAGTTCAATGATTTTTTGGCTTATAGTGGTTTTGAAGTCGGTTTTATATTTTGTTAAGAAGTTTTTATATATTGCTTTTTTGTTAGTTAATTATGGAATCGTGTAAACACATCATAGATATACGATTGCAGCATTCGCGGGTTATCTACTGTTAGTTATTGAAGAATTCCATTGTCTATCTCCGAAGATCTTCATCAGGTCCTAATAAATTATATACTAAAACCTTCCCTAAATATACATTTGAATAACGAAGACCCCATCTAAATCGGATCAGTAGTTTTGGAGAAAATCGCGGAGCGGACATACAAACTTAATACATACGGGTCAAATACAGAACCTCTTTTTTTGAAGTCGGTTAAAAAAGGTCGACTGACAGTATACAGCTGTCCGTGAACCCTAGATAATCATAGAATCATGGCGCTGCGCTATGGTCTTCATTCTAAAGATTGCGATAGGCTATACATAATTTTAGTCCTATTTGACCCAATGTCTTCTAATGAGTATAATTTCTTTCAAATTGGAACTCAACAACGCTTGTACGCTGCTTCATGACAACATAGACAAAGTTGGTACCATGAGGTTAATATGTACTATAGCATTAACTCCATGGTTGGTACCAACCAGTTGTTCGAGCAGAGAGTAGTAGCGCCTTTTTTTTATCGCGGGAATGAACGCGTTATTGCTGCCATCACTGGGGGGTGAGTGGACGGTTATGTTGGTTTCACCAATCTTCAGCCCAATGTCGACACTCGGGAGTATAGCATCATCCGAGCGAGCATTGGAACGAGTCCATAACACTATGTACACCCTATATATACCATGACTATATATACCAACCAAAACCCGCGTTGGCCTTCTTCGGCGCCTACGGGACGGCCCCGGGGTATCTTGTTCTGCACTAGAGCTCTATGAATTTCCCATTATTAACTTAAATAAAAAGTATAAAGAAAGGACTGGTACACGCATAATGTCATAAGCAGAGATTATTAATTCCCACCTTTCCAACACACTCATTTTTTCTACAAAACAAAAAAATAACAAAAGTGAAAACGAATTACATATTCTAACAATGTACCAGGAACCCAAAAATGTGTAAGAGATGGCCCGTGACGATAACGTTGAGGGTTGCTTTCAACGTGTTATCGATGCATCTGATTCATGGAGCTTGTTTTTTTTCATGTCTGAGATTATCTCTGATCCCCTTTATTGTTTGTTAATAGAAGTATTCGAATTAGCTATTAATAAAGCACTGTTGTACTTTATTTTATGGATGACAAGCAAAAGTAATGAACCGTGCATATTATACATTAATGTGTTCTTTATGACTTTTTAATTGGAACGAAGTGTTTATTTTTTTACTGAATAGCTGTTCATTTGCCGTGAATTCAAAATCTCAAGACTCAATGTGATTTTTTTTATAATGTAATCCTCCTACCCAGTTTTGGCCACGACGGCCAATCTCAACGGAGATCAGCCATTTACGCAGGAGATATTATAGTGCACAAGTGTGTGCGCAATACACAGGTGCATTCGCTATTCCTTCACTCTCATAGTCCGGTGAGACAACAATCCGACATGACCGGAGGGAGATCAGGCGCAGGACCAACGGTTTTACGTGCTTTCCGAGGCACGGGGGTATCACACCGCCAATTTCCTGACTCCGAGCTGCGACTGAGTAATTTTTAAGATGAAAAAACCCAGTCACAATGTTTTTGGCTGGACCCAGAATTCGAACCCAGGATCTCAGCGGGCAAATCGTACTCGTAACGCGTACGCAATACAACTACGCCATCGAGGCAATCAAGTTTTTTATAATATGTACTTGCTATTGCAACTCCAACAAGCTCCAAATTCCACGCCGCCACGCCGTCACAGAAACCGACTGAAACCAGCCACAGTTTAACATCTTCCGGTTGTATTACCATATTTTATAAGAGTCACTGACAAGATTGGCTTTATGCAGAAGCGTGCTTCTATCAAAACTTACTTCAAGCCGCCCAAGAAGATTTATAAATTTTTACCACCTGTCTAGTGCCATATACCTCTACAAGAACCGTGCGTATACAAGATAGATTGTGACTGTGCCCTCTCTTTAGGTCAAACAAAAATAAACATAGGGACCCGCGTAAAAGAACATATAGCTGACATGAAACATCGACGCTCTACGAAGTCTGCAGTCGCTGAACATTCAGAAGAAGGCTCCAAACATTATCTCAGATTCGACAAGACACAAATCCATGCCACTGATTCCTTCCTAGAATGATTCTCGAGGCTATTGAAATTATAAAACATCCAAATACCAATAGAGAAGATGGTTGGAAGCTTGCAGAAGCTTGGGATCCTGTCATACATTTAATGAAATCAGAACCCAAAAGACCGGCTGCCAGACTTCAAGACACTGTGAGCTTATTCTGCATAGATCGGATCGTCAACAGCTAATATTTTTTAAAATCTTTTGTAATTGTTAAATATAGATAGATATCGTAACTTTTACTTTTCGGACAACCAACACCTCAGTCCGCCCCGTGATCATGAAGGCTGCAAAGCCTTCGAAAGTGACCATGAAGGCTGCAAAGCCTTCGAAAGTGACCATGAAGGCTGCAAAGCCTTCGAAAGTTCGGAAGAAAATATGAATTAAAAAACCGCGATAAAATAGTTTTATTTAAATGCCTATAATTAGTAGTTACGTCTCCGTAGCGATATGACGGAAAAGCTGAGAATTGGCTCACAGTACCAGATGCATGGAAGCGCAATATGCAATTTCGACAATAATTAAATAGTTATTAGTAATCACCTACTTTCAATTATTGTAGTTCCACATGGAAGGTATCTATCGAAACAGTCGGAGTTTTTGTGAACAGACAAACACTAGAAATGCAAAACGGTGACATCAGCACGATACTCGTATCGGGACCACCAGGCGCGCATGAGCAGTCAGCGGTCCTGATATGGCATTAGACGTAAACATTTATGTGCACCGCTTAGCAGGTTATGTGATCCCCGTACCGTTACACTCATATTATTTGAGTACCTACACTCGTAATTACCAGGTAATTATGGTGGTGACCCGCCTAAGTTTTAATTTAAGGCTTCCTTACTATTAATCAGGTGTAGTCGTGATTATGCCATTCTGAAAACTCTAAAGTATTGTCATATAGACACGGAAGTCTTTATGGTCATGTCTCAACGTCTTACACACACTTTACGGATATAGTTGGGAGTTTTAATCTAATAATATTATAATAATTACTCACTGCTGAGCACGGGTCTCCTCAACTGAGAGGGGTTTGTCTTCCATGCTAAACAAGAGCGGGATGGGAAACTTCACATACCCTCGAAATTCTTATGAAGAATTCTTTCTTATTCTTGATTTCAAACTAACAAGATAATTTTTATTTTCTTTTATTAGGTAAGCAAACAGTACAATAATTATACATATAACATTAATGTAGTAAAACCTATGAGTATTTACAACAAACTCATACATTGACGAGTAAAGTTTCCACAAATAAATGTTAGAAAAACCGCAATGTTACAGCAAGAGCAAAATTAGCATAGAGAATAAATAGAAAGATTAGCAACTTATTGTTAATTAAAGCTAAATACAGTCTGATATAATTTTTTTTAAACTTCAAGTGCGATCCTGTAAAACAATCAATATGAGAAAACTTTTTTTTTTATGGCATTGAATTACGAGACGAGCAATTAGAATTACGCGTACGTAAATTTGGACATCTGAACCTTAAGCAACTCCAAAGATTTATGAAGAATCAATATTATTTCTTGGTGGACGATATCCTAGTTGGGAATGGAACGGTCTGCCGAGACAATGTCCGGAGGTTCAAAACCCAAGGCACACACATATGACTTTTCGAAGTTATGTGTACATATTGTTTATCAATTGTCGTTCGTTTTAACGGTGAAGGAAAACATCGTGAGGAAACCTACATATCTGAGAATTCTCGATAAGAATTTAAGGGTATGTGAAGTCTGCCAACCCGCACTAGGCCAGCGTGGTGGACTAAGGCCTAAAACCCTCTCAGTAGTAGAGGAGGCCCGTGCTCAGCAGTGAGCAGTATATAATATAGGGCTAGTATTATTTATTATTAATTTAAAAACGAATAATTGGTCTCTCAGTGTTCGACGATCAACTAAAAGTCTCATAACAGGAGGAGTAACATTTGATGTATGGCTTTTATAATTAAGATGCCTAACAAATTGCCATTGTTTTTTTCTAAAGCGTCTACGTATACCTTATATTTGGTGTGCCAGATTACAGACCCATGCTCCAAAATAGATTATCTTAGTACAGTCCACAACAGATTAGATACAAAGTGTCACTTTTAGTGTATCAATGTCCCCATGAAATCCTTAAGAATTTAAATCTCTCCGCAAATAGCAAATCGCGTAGGCATAACAACTTGCAACATTGTATGATCATACAAAAACTGAGTACTGTTGTAACGACAATGTTTACATACAAGTAATAGTATTAAAATGTAAATCAAATATGTTTCTTGTATAAATATTGGATTGAGATGCTTCTACATTCAAATATCGTTGTTTTTCTTAATAAATAAATGTTTATTTGAATTGTAATAGTCCTAGGTTGTTTTAAAGGAAATTCCTGATGTTATTCACCTATGAACATGCGGGCGCTATTATTTATAACTAAAATTAAGCCCGGTTTCATTTGGTTGGATTTTTAAGACGAGGCAGCAAGGGCAGCTTCCTTAACTGCTGTAGCTACAAGAAAACTCTTAGGGGACTGTCTATCATTTTTAAACATTTTCCGATATTTTCCTTCACCGTTAAAGCAAGCCATAATTCACAAAGGATACATACATAAGTTTAGAAAAGTCGGAGATGGGTGCTAAGGATTTTGAGCCTGCGGACATTCGTCTCGGCAGTCTGTTCTACTACCAACTAGTCTGCTTTATAGTGTACGTGTTTGTCCTTACAATTTGCGATATACCATTTCTTCTTCAAGTGCCTCTTCAATGTTGAAGGTTCGCTGTGAGCTTCTTGTATTCCTCCTTGTCATTGGTCATTTGCCACTTCATAATTACTGGAAAAAGAGTCAGTTAGAGCTAAATACAAAGCTATGCAAGGTACACGAGTGATATGTGTCGCCTAACGTCTCAGATACAAGGCGTCGCCATTCGAGGAATTATTTGCAAAGCTTGCGAATTGCAACGCCTTATCTGATCCTTGGAATGTAGTGTCTCAAATTCAGTTCAGCTTATTGTATAACAGGACTGTTTACATATTTTAAATACTTCAAAAGCCTAACAGCCTAATCAGTATTGTCTTTTTAGTCTCAATTTTTGATGGGAACTGATGTAAAATTGATTTGTTAAAACTTATAACACCAGTTTATAACGTAAATGATACGAGTCGAGGGCTATAACACACATTCTAATGCAATGCAATGCAATCAGCCCTGTATTATACTGCCCACTGCTGAGCACGGGCCTCCTCTACTACAGAGAGGGGTCAGGCCTTAGTCCACCACGCTGGCCTAGTGCGGGTTGGCACACATTCTAAATGCAATGAAAATTACTAAAGAGTTCTGAGATTATATAGAGCGGACATTGGGAAAATTGGCATACAAAAATTTTGAGCCTCTTTGCCAGTAACTCAATCTACCGTGAAATATCAAAACACCTGTTTAAAACAAAAAAACGCGTAAAAATCGGTCCATTGGTTTAAGAGCTACGATGCCACAGACAGACATACAGTTACACATATACACAGATACACAGACACACACATACATACCCTAAACATAAAAATACATTAGAACATACTTTGACATGATCGTAATGCACAAATTGGCACATTTCCTTCAAAAATATAATTTTCTTTACATTTAAGCATACCGAGACGTCTTGTCATACGGACGTGTCAGATAAGACAGAGACTTATTACCGATTGGTAATAACTTCTGGATGAAAAATTTGGTCCTTATGTCCGGTCCATAACTATACTGTTTAATGTCTTTGGAAATGACATATTATCCTAACGCCAAAGGCGTGGCAAGAAGAAGCAAAGGTGGGCAATACCCATCCTCGAATCTTTCTTGCCCACCCTAGAAAAAGTTTCGCGCTCACAAGGGCAAAATCACCTTACCAATAGTACGTAAAATCGGGACCTTCTTTTTCCTACCGCCGGCTGCCCCCCCCCCCCCCCTAAACAAAATCTTACGCTAGGAAAATAACGCCCGAGTATCGCCAAGACATGTCGTTCCTATTGTTTTAGTTATTTGCGTTAACAATTGTAGAATCTTTTTTACGGCTCGAGAACTTCGAATTGGAATACTGCATGACTCTGAGCTCATTTTGAGGCGTTTGTCTTTAACTTTTATAATGCACATAGACTAAAGTATTTCTATGCGCCCTGTGGCTGTTACTGTTATTTAAGTGTTTTTTTAATACAACTGGCTGAGGATACGAGTAAGCCTCTCGCCTGATGATAAGTGACACGACCGCCCATTAACGGTTGCAACATGCAACACCATACAGAGTTTTCAATAATGCTTTGAGTCTCAAAGTACTGCGTAGCACTCCACTACGTTCGTTTTCGTACGACATAAGATCAATGATACTTTATATTAATAGGTAGATATGACAGAACACGCAATATGAAGACTCTAAATTGTCACAATTGGGACGTTTGCATGCACTACGCATATGACAATATTAGCTGTCTTTTTTCGTTCATACGGATGTAAATATGTCATCTCTTTCACATGACACGTCAATTTTAAGAATGTGTATGTGTGCGTACGGAACATTTGTTTCTTTTAATTTGCTATATGGCATATCTGTATTTTTGGAATCATTAATAAGATGTACGTCATAATGGCCAGAAATTGTGGTATACCCTAGCATCAATTTCTAGAAAAACAATCACAAATGATTTCAAACTATTACAGCGTACTCCAATTTCATTCCATTACTACCGAAATAAAAGCTCTCATTCCGGGCGTTGCTAGACTCCGAAAAAAGCTCGTGAGGCGGAAGGGGCGTGGCGTCGGCTGGGCGGGGCGCCATAGATAGATGCGGGACCGATCCGCTGACGTCACAATGGATCGGGATTCGGGACTGGGTTTTATTGTTGTTCTTTTTTTGAATTTGGCAGACATGTCGGGCTTAATTCTTTTTTCAAATATTGTATTATTATTATACTGGGAACATATGGGAATACATGCCAATTGCTAAGGTTTCCAGTGGTGTGTAGTTCCTCTATCCCTAATCTTTCTACATGTTTCATAAAAGGTTGGAAATATTAAAGTCTGGGTAGCTACCACCTCAACGGCTATATCTGCCACCAAGCAGCAGTGTGTATGCACTGTAGTGTTCAGGTTTGAAGGACATAGTAGCCAGTGTAGTTACTGGACATGATGAGACCTAACGATTTATGTCCCAAGGTGACGAGCGCAGTGGAGTGCCACGCAGTCAAGGGCGGACAGGGAGGGGCAGTGCAAATTAAAGTGCAGCTGGCGACGATCTTGCACGCAGTACTTTTTAGTTCAAAGTTATGGCGTTGCTTCTGTCTATGGGCCGTCGTATCGCTTATCAAGCAAGCGCGTGCTCTTCTCGTCCCTCAAGGGACTTTGGGAGAAAATGCCTCATGTATTTTTCCATTTACGATATATGTAATAAAAAAATCATACTTCATTTCAGAGATTACCGAGTTCAAAGAAATAAAGAAACGTTTCAGATTAATACTAATATTATAATAAAGAGGAAAGATTTGATTTTTTCTTAGCTTGTTTGTAATGGATAAACTCAAAACTACTGGACCAATTTTAAAAATTGTTTCACCAATATAATGCAAGTAACATAGGCAATTTTTTCTGGGAAAATATAAAACGGACCTTTATCCCGGAAAAACGGCGGAGCCGCAGGCATAAGCTATAGCTGATTAGTGATTATGTTTGAAAATTTAAAAAAAGAATGTACACCACCAATAAGAAATAATCACAATTAACCAAACAATGAAATTAAAAGCTAATGACGACCAAGTCCCGCTTGCATTTACAATCGATTATCTCGATTGTGCGGTTGATTAAAATCGTTTAATTTATGCCTAATATCAGCAGATGTCGATTGTATCTGGAATCGAATGGACCGGTCGGGCGGGTACGACTTGCGCAATATTTGCGAAAAGTATTTATTTCAGATGTTTTAAAGCTACAACTGATTATCGATTTTTGGGATTTAGGCAATGTTAAATAAATGGTTATGTTTGATTTATAAAGTAATTAAATCGTATGGTAGGTCATGCTAGTGGGCTGATATATGTAATATGATTATATATATCTAATTTGTTTTTTCATTGTATTTATCACGGTTAGGCCCGCGTGAAAAGCCTTCACCCTACTAAAATCTCTAAATCATTGAGTGATCCATAGCTTTATCTGCTAAAAAAAATTGTTTAAAAAACTCAGCTATTCGAGCTAAGCTAAATTAGCTTACTTTTCGGTCTGTAATCCGCATTAAGCTAGCTTTGAAATATATCCTTCATCTCTGCATAGTTTAAGTGCAAATTCACAACATGAACCTAATATAGCCAGTTCCGGCGATAGCCTAGTTGGGAGTCGAACGTACTGCCGCGCCGAAACAAATGTCCGCAGGTTCAAAACGCAACGGAACGCACCGCTAACTTTTCTAACACTATGTGTGTTGCGCGCGTGCATGCTCACGCCTTTTATCCCCGAAGGGGTAGGCAGAGGCGCAACTAGTGCACCCACTTTTCGCCAAGCGTATTCAGTCCCATGATGTGATAGGGGGCGAGCCTATCGCCATACCGGGCACAAATTCCAGACTCCGGGCTGATACTGAATAGAAAAATCCAATATCACTTTGCCCGACCCGGGGATCGAACCCGAGACCTCAGCCTTGCAGTCGTACCGTAATACAACTACGCCACCGAGGCAGTCACACTATGTGTGTATTCTTTGTAAATCATCGCTTGGGTTATCGGTGAAGGAACATAATGAGACAACTACTCTACTGGACATAATGAGAATTAACATCTTATGTCTCAGGATGACGAGCGCAGTGGAGTGCCACACAGTACTTTGTAAATCAAGGTGCTGGATGGTGTTGCTACTGTTTATGGGTGGTCGTATCGCTTACCATCAGGGGAACGGCATGCTCGTCTCGTCATTCGATGCTATAAAAAAAAGAAAAAAAGGAAATCATCGAAATAAAAATTTCGAAGGTATGTGAAGTCTACCACCACTCTAGGCCAGCGTGGTGGACTAAGACCTAAACCCTCTCAGTAGTAAAGGATGCCAGTGCCCAGCAGTAGTACAGTATATAATACATGACTAATATTTTGAGATCATGTACGGTCTCACAACTGGCTATACTGTACGGTCTTTAATTCCTTTGCCCATTCTTGCAGAAACAAAAAACACGAATCTTACAACATGCGACTTCCCATGAAACTCACATGTAATTGCGACAATAACAGAATTAATGCTTCATACGATTAGTACAAAACGATTCTAATCTCGGTTAATCGTGAGGCAAACGAGTAGGGTTGTCAGTAACCTTACATCACTATTCACTACATATTACAAAACAAAGTCCCCCGCCGCGTTTGTCTTTCTGAACGCGATAAACTCAAAAACTCCCGAACTTACAACGTATAACCAAATTTACTTAGAATACAGCTTAAACAATAGGTAATTTATTAAACAACTAGACTTCTAGTGCAGAAGTTTTTCCGGGATTAAAATATTTTCCCGGGATAAAAAGTAGTCTACAGCACTCAGGAGTAATGTAGCTTCCTATTAGTGAAAGAATTTTCACAATCGGTCCAGTAATTTTTGAGTTATCCATTACAAAGAAACAATCAAATCTTTACTTTTTATAATATTAGTATAGATAATATAGTTGAATCCATCAATTTTTTAAGCTATAAGGTATTTAACTACTACAGATGAAACGTAACTAGGTTCGTATCAATAGATATATCTTTGGAATTTCGCTTTGAAGTTCGATATCAGCTGAGATGCTGTCAAGTTAAGGCCATCATCTTAAGATAGTAATTTATGGATTTCGAAAGCTGAGTGTTATTTATTAAACAGCCTCGACCCAGCTGAGAACGAGCTCTTATAAGTTTAGTCGACCAAACACATAAGTCACAGGTCAATCTACGAACATAGATTAGAGTGTGACTTTTGTATTTGGTTGGATTATACATTTATATTATGGATAACGTTTATTGGTAAGCGGCGAAATGGGCCCTAAGTCTTTTTTATTAAATGTCTACTTGAGATACTCAAAGGTGAGATTGATTTAATGCAGCCCTTAATATTGGGTAATTGTTTTTGTATGGCAGCCCTAAGAGCTGTCGATCGAGCCGATTGCGTTTCGATCGTAAACACGCTAACGTTATCGACTCGTCCTTACTTTAATATTCAAATACAGGACTGTTCGCTTTAATTGGACGAGTATTGTTTTCTATTATTGGAGTATTCGATTATGAAAATAATTATTGGTCTTAGTTGTTGTATTTAATTTATTTGTGGTATTCGGGTGACAATGAAGACTTTTTAGATAGACTTACTAATTTTATTTTTATCTTTTCGTAGTGAATTAAATGATAACATTTCATTTCCTATGCTAGGAGTAGTTTATCATTTTCTATTTTACGGGGTCATTTTGAAAATAACACTTTCCATTAAGTTATTTTAACCATAGATGTAAAATAAAAAAATGTAAGTTTCGAACAAAATAAATATCAATAAAAAGTAATTTTAAGTTTTCACGCCCTAATGCCACTACTAGGTACTTCTCTAAGAGGATTCGTCGCGTCGGCAACATCACACTTTCAGTCAGAAAAACACTCACGCACATTCTATATACGCTCTAAACTACAAAATGATAAAAAAATCAGGAAAGTGAAATTGAGATTTTTGGTGAAATATTCGTTTCTCATGAATGATAATATTATAAGAGAACAGGATACGGATTTTACCGTATCAAAAATGCCTTTAATTACATTATAAATTCCGTTTTTAACTAAAACCAATTATTATTTATCTATAAATCTTACATCGGTAACAAATCTAAGTCCGAGCGAATCATTGGAATACTTTTAAATCCATTATCAGAATATCCATTGAATGCCAACACTTTACTGGAATTCTCAACAAGTCTCGGAGAATTTTAATGTCTAATTAACAACGCTTAAGTCAACTGATGAATATTCAAAAAATAACGTATTAATATAACATTAAAAAATATTTCGGTATGAATGTGTCGAAAATCGTTTCTCATATTTATAGGCACATAAAGCTATAATAGGCTGTTTATTTGCTTGTGATAGATACGTGTACAGAACTAAGCTTTCACACACACACACACACACACACATTACGCTTTTGTCCTCGTAAGGACTGGCAGTAGGAACCAGGGAACCCACTTTTCGTTGTTTATATTTCATGCCATGATGTAATAGGGCAAGCTTATCGCCATACTTTACTGGTGGTGGGTCTCTCATATGTAAGAGTCCGTCTGGGTGGTTACCACTGCCATGTCTATTTCTACCACCAAGCAGCAGTGTGCATGCACTGTCGTGTTTTGGTTTGAAGGACATTGTAGCCAATGATGGAGGATGATGAGCGCAGTGGAATGCCACACAGTACTTTGTAACTCAAGGTGCTGGATGGTGTTGCTACTGTTTATGGGTGGTCGTATCGCTTACTATAAGGCGAACGGCATGCTCGTCTCGTCATTCAATCAATAAAAAAAAATATCGGGCACAAATTTTAGACTCCGGATTGGTATAAATGAAAGTCCCATAAAAATATATATTTCGATAAGATAACCTAAAATTGATTGTCTATATTCATTTGTACGTCCCTTTAATATCAATCCATTGTGAGAAAATATAAAACAAAGCTAAAGGAGCAAGAATTACCTCGTGTCGATTTTACGAGCACATTAATTATGTCTAAATACAGTTTAATAAAGCTGACAGTTAACAATTATTTATTATTACCACCTCTACGTTTTATAGATATTAAACAATTAATTTACGACGCTACCGGATAGCGTCCACCCTTCGTGTGACACAGCGCGAACATAAACTCCGTTTTGTTCCACTTAAATCAATAGTTCCAAGTCATTATAGCACAAATAAAATATTTTAATGATTAATAAAATTCTATAGCCTTTCATATTAATTTCTTAGATATCAATTAAATATCTACCCTATATCTGTAATTTAGAGTCGGTTTTGGGAGAAAGTTGTCCGTGGCTTGTAATATTCGGCGTTAGTGTACAGTTTGGGCCCCCTGTGGTGTGGATACCAAAGGTCAGTAGACTGTGCTGTTATCTTTCGACTTAAACACGTCTCACGGGTAGCGAGATAAAGGTGATATATGTCATCTAAAACATATGAATAGGGATGAGGAATATTGTGGGATAGTCTTTGATTGGCGTAAAAGTATCGATTAAGATTGAATCGATTGCCAAAAGTATTGTTTGATGTGAAAGCAAATACAAGTTATAAAGTGGTTATTCGTACGGTGCTTATTATTATTTCTAGGCGAAAGATGTTTCTAGTAATCATGATTTACAGAAATAAGATAAGCGAGTACTCATAAGTACTAATACTCGAAAGTGTATTTATTTACTTTCCATAAAACTGTTATTCTATTGGGTATCAGATATCATGGTATTGAATGTATCATAATAAAATCTTTCACCCCAAAAAAAAACTACAGCTAATTGGCTTGAAGGTACAAAAAAAATACGTAGGTACCAAATAAGTAACCCAGGTCACATAAAAATATCCAAATCAATACCAAAAAATTTCACTCATATTCAAACACAAAAAAGAAGTGTTAAAAATACACAAACATGGCCACCCTCGCGTTCCGTTTCACGCAGCGCACGGACGCTACTGTTCAACCCCCTGCCAGTATACACTTGGTGTTTTTTACATATTTTATACGCGGTAGCGTGGCACGGAACGTAAACTCCTTATAAAATGTTTATTTTAATTATAATAACTTTTCTTTCTAATTGATTCTGACGGGTTGGCTTCTTGTTAACAAAAAATATTTGGTATGCGGCATTTAATATTCATGTACTTTTTGTTACGTAATTTTGCTTCGGTCTCTGTTTGGAGATTGTGTACAGTACGTTGATTGATTTTAAATGCTTAGGTTCTTGTATTTAAATTTGGGTGGTTATATGTCTTGTATTTAGACTCATGTTGTAAATGCATTTTGGCTACTAAAGCCATGCTTTATGGATTCTAGAATTCCAAGCAAGCAAACTGGTATCCGTTTTTTTTTATGTGGAAATCATTTTTGAATTGTCTATGATTAGATTTGTAAATGATTCAACGATATTGGTTCTCGTTCTCGCGATCGGGCGAGGGTAGAGACATGTTTAGCTATTTACGGAACTCCAGGTACATCCACGGAGGTACAACACACACTTATCATTTACCTCTATTTCTAAAAAAACCGAAATCCAAAAGTTTCCACGCCCTTTCCAATTATTATTCTAAAGTTAAATGACAGACGAAGAGATGCCATGAAATAGAGGACTATATTTCAAAAATATATATGTTTTACTAGTTTTGGTCAAAGCTTCATCCGCGTGATTTTATTTCCCGGAATAACAGTCTGGCTGTGCACTTTTCCAGAATAAAATATGTTAATACAGGATTTGGTCTATCTGTATGTAATTTTGTATTTATCTACAGGTTCTGTGTTTACTTCTAACACCCAAACATCTTCAAAAACTTTCGTATTTAATACTCAATAGGAAACATAATTTCATTTGATATTTAATTAAACTAGTAGCTCAGTGCCCTCTGGTTGAAATTCATTCAAAACCTTAAAGTTTATCTTTCTGCACTCCTTCTTAATGCGAACTTTAATTATGCCAAATCTTACACTCTTCCGCGGGCGCAATATGCTTGAAAAGGAATAAAAAGCTTATTCTTCACGTAGTAATATACAAATAATATCTTATTTAGCAAACGGATAAACCATATATCATGGCACCAAATTGTCTATGCCGCGATGTACAGAAGCCGCATAACAAAAAAGGTCCCGCTTTAATTATGTCAAATTCGATTTGACACTTTGATGAACATGTCTGATGGTGGATTCGACCGTGCTACGTGGGTGGGCTCGGACGCGGATTTTTTCCCTTTTGTTTTTTTTTCTCTGACCGCTGTAGGGCGATGACTAACAAGCTTTCAATAACTAGCCGTCGGTGATGCGTTATAATCGCTTCTGATTTGTTTTTGGCGGCAAAAAATTAGGTTAGGAAATGACTGTATGGTTTGTATGTAGGTATGCCGTAATAATGTGTGGTTTATGAAAAATACCCTGATACTTATACAATGTTATATTATAAGCTGTTTCTAGATGCCCGATTACCGTATACTCTACAACTAGGAAGAGCGTTCTCGCCGTAGCATATTATATTATATTCCTTCGTCACAATTTTGGGATTTTAGTGAGTGTTGAGATTTTAGTCTTTACCAATTCATTTGGTAAAAAAAGGGAGGGGCGAAATATTTTTAACATTTACCTATTAAACTAATTCGTTAGTATTTACAACGCAAGTAGTTATAATTAAGTATACATTGCGAAATAATTTCACAACGTTATGATCTCTGATGAATTTGTCATTTAACTGCATCTGAATATCAAAAAAATGTTTGAATATTTAATTTGATTTTAGCTTTTTGTACAACGGTGGAACAAAATATTCCTTTAAGCTATGGACAGTGCTAAAAATAACAAAATAATAAACATTAACAATGTAACATGCCGCTCAAAAACGAAACAATAAGCGCAAAATGGCCGCTGAAAAACTGATTCCCGCCAAAAGAACTGTCAAAGTGACATTCCTGTGTGGTGTGTGAGTGCGTCTCGGAATGTTCTCAAAAGCATGGTGACACTGATGCCGTGTGGCTACCTCGGTGGCGCCTCGCCGCGCTGCAGCTTGGAGCACGCCGAGCCGAAGGTCAGATATCTATCTGATGGATGCCTCAATCCAATGATACAAATGCTATTCAAAACTAGAAGCCATTTTGTTTAATTGCGAACATTTATGTTTGAAAATAGAATGATAAAATCTACTAGACCTCAATAGATAAAAACAATAAATTTAAATTTAGAATATTTGTTTCTTAAATGGCTATTTAAATTTCGATACGCATTTATGTCGTTGAGGCGTAAACAAAGTAGCACCGTAATTAGACAAATCGCACCACATTTTTTGCATAATTTTATTTATTTATATCGAAATTGCACGCTATTTTTTCTAACCACTGCATGGAATAGCAATAATTAATTTATTCACGCTTTTTTAAATTATATTACGCATGGGCGTATACAGGGGGCAGCTGGGAGTACGGTCCCTCCCCCCCCCCCCCTAGCTTACAACAACACGCCACTGACATTTTGGTATCCCAGGACCCCTACGGGAAAGCTATAGCTACGCCTGTGATATTACGTCTTTTTTCAGCATGTGTCTACTACGGTTTTTTGCTTTATATGCATATTAATTATGTTAATTCGTAAGTATGAAAGAAACTATATTTTGCGTCTTGGTTGTATTAAAACTATAACATTTGAGTCAATTTTAAAACAAAGTCAAATATTTTAAGTTCCGCGTTCATCAGTTTCTCGTATCGAAATAATAATACAAATAAATGAATGAAGAGATTATCTTAGCTCTTGCCAAAATATAACAAAAATACAATTAGAATGAAGAGAATTAGATCACTGTCTAGTACCTTGTCAATTACAAAGGCCTACATCGAACCAAATAAAATTACACAAATTAAACAATACAGACAGTACTAAACACCTCGCCATATCAGTAACATGATTCAAATTTTACAACGTCCAAACAAGCAACTTCCAAGACATGATCTCATATTACCCCATTCATAACGTGGGGGGACCATTAAACAGCCATAAACTGCGGGGTGGGAGACAGTGGGTCGTTAGCCACACGACACCAGGCGATCATGAGCGACTGGAGTTGTATTCGCTCGATATATTCGGTGCGCCATCGGTAATTAGGCGTATGCTAATAATAATAACAAGTCAGGAATTTTTATTGTTTTGTCCTGCGATGAAGGTTATTAAGATCATAACTGACTCTACGAGATGTCTTAACAAGAAATAAGTCTGAAAAAAGAACCTATTATGTGTAAATTATAACAAGTTGGTCTGGAAATTTTTGGGGGAGGCCTATGTTCAGCAGTGGACTTCCAAAGGCTGAATAAGAAGAAATAACAAAGATATTTCTGTACTGAACTGTCAACAATTTTATATTAAAGTTTTTTTTAAACGTTAAAAAAACATTTAGTTTGTGAAAATACCCCTAATTTCTACATTCATTCACCAAACAACATTTCAAAGAAACAATAAACACTTAACCTCATTCATAAAACTATCCGAAACAAAATTAAAAAAGCAACACCGTATTCAAAAAATGAACTGACAAATCGAACGACCTGTGTAATAGACAACCAATTTATCCAACACATAAACAACGAGCAGAGACAAAGGAATTAAAAAAACAAAAGCGAAAGCACGGAGAACACAAGCCACCCAAAGATAACAGCAATAAAAACAAATTTGTCCTTCTTGATGGGCGAACACGATGCGATTTATCGAGGATACGTCTCTTTTCGATGCGCCTTATTGTAGCCGGCTTGAATGCAAGCGTTTTGTTCATGCATTTTATAGATAACAAAATGAGTCTAAATAGCTTATTGTAATCTATGGTTTTTATACTTGAAAAATGTACCTCCATGGAATATCGTGTTAACCCGCATTAGCTCGTTTGGAGACTCAATCAAAATGCTTATTATTAAAGCTGTTGTTTTAATTCTGTTAAGAGGGTTTCAACTCGGTAAACTTTTAAAACCAATGATCTGGAAAAGCGTGCGTTGAAAATCTGGGTGGCAAGAGATTGTTTTAAAAAAGAGGAGCTCAGATAAGCCTACAGAAATGTCTGACGCAATTCATGCAAAAAAATAATTAACTTTAAGATTCAAAAATAATTCAGAGTTATTCAATTCAAAATGGATAATTTATTGACCATCTTTTGGTTATAAGCTAGTTATCTCTATTGTTCATCTTGCTGGCTTACAAACATGGCTCTAGCCACCAAACTCATTGAATCGGTATGATGGAATTATCTAAAAACATATTATAATTATAAGTAGTTTAAGGTTGCCTTTGCCCCGTGATAAGACAAAGGTACGTTATAAAAAAAAAACAGAATTAAATTTAAATTTATACCATTATGGTACGAAAATTCAATAAAAGGTAATATGAATCCAAACGTAACTTCGTTTTCTCTCTATTCGGTAAAACATGCGTCGATATGTTTTACTACGTTCTAAATTTGAATTTTTATGGCAATCGATTATAATCGATTCATATTACCTATAAGCACTTTACTACTGTAGTATGGCGGGAATGCAAATCCAATGGTCACTATTACTCGGTTATGACTAAGGCCATGAATTCACTAAAACATACTTGAGTCGACCTCATCTTGAATGCTGTTTAGTCGTGATTGCCAAATTATGTGTAGAAAAGTACATGAAAGCTTTTTTCCGGCATAAAAGACCCTCTGTGTACTTTTCCGGAACAAAATATGGGTTCTAGTATGTCAATTCGAGACATAACCTTTCGGTACCACAAACTTCATCCAAATTCGTTTCGAAGTTTATTTCTTACGGCTTCGCTCGCGTGAATAGCCTCTCCCGCTCCAAGGACATGATCTACCCGTGTGCCCAACATCCAAATCCGTTTAGTTGTTTCTGCGTTTACTTCTAACAACATCCAAATATACAAACACTAGCATTGCGCGCGGCTCTGCCCGCGTGGAAGTTTTTCCGGGATAAAACCTATAGCACTCAGGAGTAATGTAGCTTCCTATTAGTGAAAGAACTTTCTCAATCGGTTCAGTAGTTCCTGAGATTAGCGCGTTCAAACAAACAAACTCTTCAGCTTTATAATATTAGTATAGATTATCACAAACTTTCGCGTTTATAATATTAATAAGCAAAACAACATGTTATGAGACAACATGCTTACCTAGATTTAGTATATTTCTACTGTATAATATATCTGATTTTAACAATACTTATATCTTACTTTATACCTTGTGATACTATACACATACACATAAATAATAGTAAGGGGGGAATAAATGCCCTTTTTCCCGTGAGTTACGGGACGGGGTGTTATTAATACCGACCTATGTCGAGATGTTCGAAAATAAATAAGTAATATAAGATAGTAAGGTAAGACAAATATCCTCATCATTTATAAAGTTTTGCATTTATATTAAAATAGAAGACTCGCTTCATTTCGTTCATGCCCACTTCGAGTATTGTTTGACGGAAGTTCATCTACACTTCTTTCAACTTTTTCCTATGTGGGTAAACGATTTTATATCCATTACTATTTTATATCGATTAACGATTTTTATTTCTACCGTCAAGCAGCAGTGTGCATGTATGTTGTGTTTCGGTTTGAAGGACATTGTAGCCAGTGTAACTACTAGACATAATGAGACTTAACATCTTAGGTCTCAGGATGACGAGCGCAGTGGAATTCCACACAGTACTTTGTAACTCAAGGTGCTGGATGGTGTTGCTACTGTTTATGGGTGGTCGTATCGCTTACCATCAGGCGAACGGCATGCTCGTTCGTCATTCAATGTAATAAAAAAATATCCGAAAGAAAGTGAGGATGGTTATTCGGTATACCAGACCCACCGATTTTCCGACCTTGTTGTCAAAAGAACTAAAGTCTATTTCCAGTTTGAACCCAATTCTCTTCGCAGCTCACTTCACTTTCTTTTCGTTCCCAATTATTCACCCCCGACTGTAAGACCCTTAAACACCCATAATACCATTAATCATGAATGCCAGCCTTATAAGAACAAAATAAGCATTAAGGATTTCAATTTACGATCAAACAAAACGCATAATATAGTTATTTCACTCCAGTTTCCTTGAGATAGTTTTTTTTTATGATATAGGGGGCAAACGAGGTGGTATAGTAGTCCGAACCCAGTCAAGCCGGCCTAGTAACCACAATGTGGTTACTGAACACCTTTTGAAAGTAGTCAACATTAGTAAAAATCTCTATTCCCAAAAAACATTAATGCAAAAGCCAAACAAGAACTTACATGGAAATATTTAAAATTCTACGCGCATGTAAAGTTTAATTTATGAACGAAATTAAAATAACTTTCTTTGTGTGCATACAAAATGTACGATATTAAAACATTTTTTATATCGTACGTAAATCACGTTAGTTTTGTAACTCTGAGAGTTTTTCAATCAAGCAATAAATAAACGGGAAGCTATGAGATTTGTAGGAAAGTTTGGTTTACTATTAGTTATTTTGTAAAATGTCTAGATGGGGTAGACACTTAAGTTATTACCAATTTCGTAAGATGACGAATTTAATTCAGTGCTCTACTTTGCTTTATGTAACTAGCTTCTGCTCACGGCTCCGGCCACGTGATTGAGTTGTTCCGGGATATAAGACCAGCTGTATATTTTCACACAATAAAAACCTTTCTTTTCCAGGATCTCAAACTATCTCCACACCGAATTTCATCTAAATCCGGTAGTATTTGAGTATATCGCGTTCAAACAGACAGACGCAGCGGGGGACTGTTTTATGATATGTAAGGAAGTTGTGTCAGTGCTTTGTGCTGTAAAATTGAGGGTTGTGATGTTGATTGTTATTATTGGCTGTTGTAGCACTTGTCATCAAGTGAGCGAAATGCTCGTCTCGCGTAGACAAAGCATCCCACAGTAAACAGCGCAGCATGACCGCTCACTATTTACTATGATAATGAATGTACTATTAAAATACGCATACGCATACTCATGCCTTTTATCCCCGAAGGGGTAGGCAGAGGCACAACTGGTGCACCCACTTTTCGCCGTGCGTATTCCATACCATGATGTGATAGGGGGTGAGCCTATCGCCATATCGGGCACTAATTCCAGACTCCGGGCTGATACTGAATAGAAAAATCCAATATAACTTTGCCCGACCCGGGGATTGAACCCGAGACCTCAGCATTGCAGTCGTATCGTTATACAACTACGCCACCGAGGCAGTTATTGAAATACATTATTGTATTGTAATTTATAGTATCATCTCACGTTTTTTAAATCATTGTCATTTATTGTTTTAAAAGCAACATCTTTAGGGTTTATCTTTTTGTTAAACTCTACATTAAAACATAATGATTTATTAAAACGAGATTTTTTGTTATATTATATATTTTTTGCAATATAGTAGAGATATAACTTTAATATTATTTTTCATAGTTTAAGACTGTATTCCGTAAAAAAGAAGGATAATAAACCATTAAAAATTAATAATACATTTGTTTTTGTCAGATAGAGTTGTACGATATACCATTTTGCATAAATACAACATAAAATTAAATTAAAATACCGGTATTTTCCGGACGACCAGGTAAATCATGAAACAACCGAACACCCAGTAGGTCTACTACATTGCCATCTCCAAAACTGGTTTCTCTATGCGCGCATAAATCTCGCTACCTAGTGATTTCTGTTTCCCCAGTACAATGAACGAAAGGTTATCCGATTGTTTCATCCTGGTTGGTGGGTTGCAAGCAAATCCAACCAAAAACTTCAAACAACCAATAGTCCACCAACATTGCATCCAAATATAATTGCGGCAAATATTGTAAAATTATTGCAAAGTATAATGTAAGGTAGAGCTACCGGAATAAATAGTTCATCTCTCTGTGCCATCCATCAGTAAAGACTCTCTACACATTGTTACGAATATCGCTTTAAACTCATGTTGCCCTAGTATTTGGGCATCAAGATATTGGCAGATGCGATTTAATGACGGAACACACCAAATCGTTAAAATTGACAGAAAGGGACACACGTATGGAACCGCCGATGTTCCGATATCACTTGTGCTTCATGATACCCTAGTACTCCAAGACAAAGATTCCTTACGAAGTCGTATATACATGACCAAGGTTCGGAACATACTTCCACAAAAAATATCGTAACCACCAAAGAAATTTTCATGTGTTGTCTTGAAAATATTTATGAACGTACATAAAACTAAAATTGCTACAAAGAATGATAACGTCTCTTAATTAATCTTTATATTGAGAGGTATAATTAATAATTTCTTCATAAGCTTAGAGCATTTAGCATTTAACTCTCTGTTCATAAGAGATAATTTTGCAACGGAACTAATATAATCCAAAAAAATAACACAAGAAAAATTCGACAGTTTTCTTCTTACTTTACACCATATCTCCCGCACACTTCCCGGAACGCACGCTAAGACAAATGACAATAAAAAGCCGTTACCACATTAAAATAAATCACTATTAAAATTGACATTTTCACGCGATGAGTCAAAAAACGTACGTCTCTTATTAATATCGTACCAATATCTCGTCGTATTATCGACGATCAACTCGCCCGGTTATAAATTCGAGAGTTTATTCCTGCGGCGTTGAAGAGAGACAGCATGAAGAGACCTGGATACGGTATCTCCGATGCGGAACAGTGACGGGTATATGGGTCTCAGATCGTAAATATAAAGTGAGATAAAACAATAAACGTATTACATTTAAATAAAGAAGCGTTTTGTCTCGGTGCTTGTTTAGGACGTACATGGTGTTCTATGTTACAAACCATTCATTTTATTCAATCATTTTTTCTATACTTAACGGCGTTAGATGTACCTCTTTATCTGCAGAAATTGATATATTATTTGAAAACTGATAATTTGATACGTTTTAATTTATTGCTTATTAAATATATACCAATAATGCTTTATAAACGAATTAATTAATAAATATAATTATTGCGTTCTTAGTTTTTATGATTAGGACTTATTGACATAGTAGGCGTCTTGCATTAAAAATTGTTTTAGATAAGTTTATAAAACTATTATCGGCGCATATTTAAAATCTCCTGTTGTTTATGGGTCATAGTATAATATATAAGAAAACCAGCCCTATATTATATGCCCACAACGACGCTATGTAATTTTAATTTTCCTGACCATATACAGTAGAGAAAATGAAGCGGCAGTATTGAATGAGGGCGACATGTAAGTCGTAGCCCACAATACATGTTACAAACCACAAAAGTAACTCACTTGTAAGTTACAGATTGTATTAATACCGCTTATCTTCATATCTCTACCAATTTAGATATATTAAGCGTAAGCAGGACACGCTGTGCAGTCCTGGCACCGAGGCGCACAGGCGCGTTGTCGCCGCGTAAAACGTATAAATTAGCCCGCGCTATCTGAGATCGGCCGGCCTCACACCTCGAAAGGAATGCGCGCGCTGATTTACGCTCTTTCACACGAGCACCTACCTACTGCCAACTATGCTCTCCTAGTACATCGGATGTTAGAACTAGAAATGCCTGCAACTACATATTTCATAAATTCTACCCGGATAAAGGAACCTCATTGTTGAGACAATTCAATTTTTTGTGTAATTTGAGTATAGCAAAAGTCTCATCTTTAATTAGGTGTCCTAGGAAAACCTGCACGAACTATAATTAACTTTATTTTTCGCGGGGAAAAATGCGTTTTAACTTGCATTATTAAAATAATTATATAATTTTAAAATAACTTAATGTTTGTGCCATAAAACCTACATAAATTTAATTAATATATTATGTTTATCTTTCTTTCGTAAACGGTGCTGTAACTGGCACAGAGTAATCGAAAAACAGGCTTTACTGTGAACTGACTGCATCTTAAATAAAGTGCGAAATCACTAGCATACATAATTATACTAATTAAAAAATTTGTTCTTAACTAAATAAATAATCTTGAAAGTAAGAGGAAGAACAAACTTAATTTGAAGTTATGACCTACAGATTATTTAAATTGACAAAATAACATTATTTGAACCTTTTTTGTTTTTAAATTTCTATTTCAAACAAATGAGAGACAAATTTGGCAATTCCCAACAATTTTATTTCTACAAAAAGGCATGTTAAAATTACACCAAAACTACCAGGCGGGCATAAACACTAACGACGTGACAGTCCCAAAAACGGACAGTCGCCGAAACGAGCACTTATTTCGACGTACCAAGTCACACAGTCGAATCACAAGAAAAAATGTCCGCCGTAGTATATCACTTTGAGACGCGATGGCGCCCCCGAGTTGTTAAATAAATTCCACTTGATTTTATTAATGTTGTACGAGTAATCTTGATCGAGTTGGGGACGTTTAAAACTTTTATTATTTACAACATTAATTTTATCTGAGATCTTTAGTTTGGGGATTTTTAACCGTTACGACGTTTGGTTAATTTAGTTTGTTAGTGGAATAGGAAAGTTTGGATATATGGGTGTTTTAAGTATGTTCGTAACAAAATAACCAAGATTTCAATTCGGTACGTATTAGTATTTAGTATGAGCGTCATTATATTGGTCATTTGTGGAGAGCTTAAATCCTAATGTAATTAATTATACAGCAAGAAGTCTCCTATTGTCTCTACTTAATAAGAAATATTAACTATTTTACTTCTCTTCAAAGATCACTATCAAAATAAGCCTCTATTTAATCTTCATTTTGTCTATGACAAGCATTTTTTTTTTTATGTCATATTCAAAATTTTTGCTATCACTTCTGTTAGCTCCATCATCACCAATTATGATCATAAATTAAAATTACAAGCACCTTGCACCAATCCTTATTTATTTCCAAAGGATAAAGTAAAGCACCACACACACACCCACACATTGATTTGTTTATGTACTTAGGCAATGTTGCCAGATTAGGCGATTTTTCGCCATTTAGGCTATCTCGGAGGGTGTCGGGGCGACCAAAACTTGTGAATTGCGATCAATCGCCATTTAGGCTACTGCTGTTGGCGACCCGCCATGTAGGCTAAACCTCTATTTTTGATGAATTTGGGGTCATTATTAGCTTTTATGATCCAAAATGACATGAAATTGAACGGAAATCACCATCCGCACCGATGAATCAAAGATTGGGAGCTTCTTTTTTTCCTCAACTTTACCCAAAATTGGGCGACTTTAGGCTATTTCGATCAGTCGGCGACTTGAACCACCATCTATCTGGCAACACTGTACTTAAGTCCAATTTAACCTTTTTTTATTTAACGGGCGTTAGTTAATCGGGCATAAAAATTAACGCGAATGTTTTAACATTCGTGTTTCGCGCGTCCCTTGAAAGAAAGCCTAGTTAAGGAAGATAATCACCGGCTAGGGCATGGTGGGACACTCAAAAACCTTAACAGTCCGTTAAGACAGTTAACAGGCTGTTAAAGTTATCGGCAAAATTAAGCCTCCCAATGATAGTCGTCCATGGCGAAACATTATAGATTAACTTAGTTGCAATTTTCGGATCAAAAGGAAATGTCCGCTTTTTGTATGGGTGCTGGGCCTCTAAATCTAACCAAGCTTTATGGAAATTAAAGGGACATAAATATGGATCTTGGATCCATTAAAATTGTAGACCACTCCATTCATAAGTAACTTTTTAAAAACGTTCATATTAACTGTGGTTTTTAATCAAAATAAAATTACATTAATCTCAAAATCGGAGGACTTTAAAATTATATGATTTATTGCAAAGGCCTAGTTTTGGGAGTACTATACAAATACATGCAGAATCTTGATTAGAATTTTAAGTCCATTTTTGGACATGTCCCTTCACACAAATGAATCAGGAATTGACCATAGACCTATGTATTTATTTTGTTTATAGCATAGAATAACGAGACGAGCATGCCGTTCGCCTGATGGTAAGCGATGCAACCGCCCATAAACAGTAGTAACACCATACATCACCTTGAGTTACAAAATACTGTGTCGCATTCCACTGCGCTCGACATCCTGAGACATAAGATGTTAAGCCTCATTATGTCCTGTAGTTATACTGGCTATAATGTCCTTCAAACCGAAACACAACAGTGCATGCAAACTGCTGCTTGGCGGCAGAAATATACATTGCGGTGGTACCCACCCAGTCGGACTCTTACATATGAGAGACCTACCACCAGTAAATTGGTAGTACATAATTATTGACGAATAATATACTGAATCTAATCATCGACTATATATATACGTAATAGAACGAAGCATAAACCTGACACAATACTTTGCAACCACAATGTGTTTCCGAGAAGGTCGGTGTTTGCGAAAAATGTCGCGTCGGACAAAGAATAATGGTCATTATAACATTTCGATATTTACGTTTATTTTGACAGTCTAATCCTATAATAGGGTAGATGACTACTTTTTTTAAATACATTTATGAAAAATGTATGCTATCCAAAATCTAATGGAAAATGAATTTTCAAAATTGGCGCAATAGTAAGTTATAAAGCTTTGAAATTTGGTGGAAGGGGTAGCTGCCAAATAACAGCAATACTAGGCTGTGACGTCACCATGCGCCGTCGGCCATAACGCTGCCTGCGTGTGAAAGAGATAGCGCGATATCCCCGCCACGCCCCCACGTTTACTCACGAGAATATTTCAAAATTGAGTAACTGCTTTATTTTTCAATCGATTGTGATTCTGTTTTCACAAAAGAATTTCTCTTTCGTATTATTTTCTGTTATATCTAAAATAATGTACAAAATCAAACAACAGAAGCTACCCTATTGCAGATTTAATCTTTACTAATATTATAAATACGAAATTGTGAAAATGTTTGTATGTTTGTTAGAAGTAAACGCAGAAACAGCTGAACGGATTTGGATGAAATCCGGCACACGGGCAGATCATGTCCTGGAGTAGTACCTATAGGCTACTTTTCATCCCGGAAAATATAAAGCGGGACTTTTATCCCGGAAAAACGTTTTCACGCAGGCGGAGCCGCGTAAAAACGTTTAACAACTAGTAATTAATAAAAGGCATTATGCAATAAAATAACAACATTCTATAAGTTTGCATAAATACTTAGGCACATAATATATTTTAATGTTCAACGCCTTTTTATATGAAATGTGTATTTTTGTTTTGTTTTTCGACGAGACGAGCATGTCGTTCACCTGTTGGTAAGCGATACGACCACCCATAAACAGTAGCAACACCATCCAGCACCTTGGGTTACAAAGTACTGTGTGGTATTCCACTGCGCTCGTCATCCTGAGACATAACATGTTAAGTCTCATTATGTCCTGTAGTTACACCGGCTACAATGTCCTTCAAATCGGAATACAACAGTGCATGCACACTGCTGCTTGGCGATAGAAATAGACATTGCGGTGGTACCCATCCAGACGGTCTCTTACATATGAGAGACCTACCACCAATAAAAGTGTATAATATCGGTAACGTTAAAGTTATTCTTTAGTTTCGGCCTACTTACAACATTTTCCAATCCTTACAAATGATGTAAATTAGTTTTAAATAAAACACATGTTATATAAAGAACTCTTTATTGTATCACCAATAAAAATATGAAAGGAAACAAAATACATGGCATGGTTTTACAATACTGCCTCGGTGGCGTAGTTGTATTACGGTATGACTGCAATGCTGAGGTCTTGCAAATTGATATTGGGTTTTTGAATTCAGTCTCAGCCCGAAGTCTGGAATTGGTGCCCGATATGGCGATAGGCTCGCCCCCTATCACATGATGGGACGGAATGCGCACGGCGAAAAGTGGGTGCACTAGTTGCGCCTCTGCCTACCCGTTTGGGGATAAAAGGCGTGAGTGCGTGTGTGTGTGTGTGTGCGTGGTTTTACAATAGACAGTCTTAGCGCTTAACAAGATCTCGCGTGTTGTACTAATCACTGATTTCTTTATTAGTCCATAGTTTCTGCACACTTGAAGCACGCTTTTGTTAAAATTCAATACTTTCTAACAATAAAATGTTGTAACTTGACATATATTGTTACAGGCAAAAAGGCTGAGAGCTGATACGGGCGCTGATGTGTCAGATCGGTAAGGAAATGATTTTACTTTATTTATAATTTCTTCTTTCGCCTATATGTTCACCAAATGCTGAGTATAGGCTTCTTGCATTACACGCCATGTTGTCAGTTCTGATCCAGCTTCTTCCCGCCATGAGAACCAGGTGTCGGTCCATCTCGTGAAAGGCCTACCCGGGTTTCTTTTTTTTATTCGGTCACGATAAAGTGACTGCACCTCACCTGATGGTAAGCGCGATGCCGTCCAGATAGAGTATCGAAGGGCAACAGATGGTTATCTCATGCCATTCGACACAACCTCACAATTCTATGACCAATTACAGTTTACTGAGCCTTTAATTAGATACGACAAACAACGATCTTTTACATAAAATAAGTTCACACTTTTTCCCTAAAGAATTGGGTAGAGGCAAAGAGTTCAAGATTATATAGAGAGGACATTGGGAAAATTGACATACAAAAATTTTGAGCCTGTTCTACAGTAACTCAATCTACCGTGAAATATCAAAACACATGAAAAATGCATTAGAACATACTTTGACATGATCGTAATGCGCAAATTGGCATATTTCCTTCCAAAATATAGTTTTCTTTCATTGATATATTTTAATAGATAGTTTTCTTTACAAAATTTAAGCATACCGAGACGTCATACGAACGTGTCAGATAACACAGCGACTTATTACCCATTGGTACTAACTTTTGGATAAATTTGGTCCTAATTTACGGTCTTTAACTAACTAGAAAACTCACATAATATTTAAGCCGTATCCATGCCATGATTTAGGAGACAAACCCATCGCTATATCGAGTGCGAACACACTACTTTCCTAATGAAATTCATATTTGAATTTAAACATTAACTAGTAATACAGTCAACTGACTAGTTGACTACGGAAATGCCTCTTATACCTCAATAAATACCTAGTAGGCACTTAATTGTTGTTTTGGTTCGTACAGTATATTATAAAAACTCAACAACACTCGACTCCCAATGAACTGAGAGCTAGCACGAGCATCTACTTCATCACAATAGGTTCCAACAGGCATGTAATCCTCACATTGTTGACACACAATTGCCCTGCAAAGGGCTATCTCAAAATAAGGGCTGTGGGACTCGTAATAAATTTAAAAATGTAGTCTGAGAACTATTTCGCTTCAGAGAAGTCTAGTTTGTCATTGTCGTTATTTAGTTTATATTATTTTATAGACAGCTAAAAAGCTAGAATTAATTAATGACTATCGTATTCATGTTTGTCTGATTATATCTAAAATGATTTATGGAAATAACAAAATAAGCGATTCGTAAAATAGTGATTAACAAATAATATTAATTATATCGAATTATATAATTAATATTAATTATATTGAAGAATAATAATACAATTAATTATAATTTACTAGCTTTTGCCCGCGGCTCCGCCCGCGTGAATGAGTTTTCCCGGTATAAAAGTCCCGCTTAAAATGTAGCTTATATGACACGTTCGTAGATTTACCATAGCAGCGCCATCTACTGATTACTTACTCAACCCAGTCGAAAGGTATCGACATCTGTTAGAATCATTCATAGCAGCGCCATCTATTGATTACTTACTCAACCCAGTCGAAAGGTATCGACATCTGTTAGAATCATTTGGAGTTAAGATAATTGTGACTGTCAAATAATAACAGACAAATAATTAGCAATAAATTAAAATTGCGACTATAATTTGAGATTTAAACTATCCTATCTCTCAAGTTGGATCGAACTGCACATGGTGTGCGAATTTTATTATAATCGGTTAAGTGGTTTAGGAGTCCATTGAGGACAAACATTGTGACACGAGATTTATATATATTAAGATATTCTTTTGTTTTTTTTTTCTTTCGTATCTGGATGTAGTTTTAACCACGGGTCTAAGCCAAGTACAAATTATGATTCGTTTTATCAGTAAAAACAAAGAAAAGAAATTGAAATCTATATTAATACCATATTAATTATCTATCGTTTAAAAATGTTAACTTTGGATCCATACCAGCCCTGTCTCGATTCCCGCCCCATCCCAACTTTACAAATTAACACGCCCCGATCAAAGGAAGTGATTTCACAATAGGTTTAGTGTTACATACGAAATGTTTAGAGGATTTGCACTTCAAATCCGATCTGAATGATGGCATCACGGGTTTGAAAAAAAAGAGCAGCCGTGTTTAGAAAAAAGGTTCGATTTTAGAATTTGGTTTATTATTTGGAGTTCGGAGACGATTTGAAATGTGTATTTGTATTTATTGGGCAATAGAAAAAAAATATATAATTTGTATAAATTGTATTGTATTCAGGGTAATTTACAAATTACTTGAGCTACCTAGTATTTCTTTTTAATCTCTCCTTATGTTATTCTGCCTTCTATGGAATGTGTATGCAATAATTATTGATAATTATCATTTAAAAAATAAACGTAATATTCGTTAGACTTTTTGTATTATTCTGAAATGGATAACCAACCTAACACATCCTTTTACGTAAAATATTCCAATTTTTTTAAACCATCCTCGTCTGAAAAAGTTTGACACATGGCGTTCCGTTTTGCCCGCGACTATTAGTTAGGTTAATTAGTGCTAAACACGACATACCATTTTTAAAACATTGCCCAAATTTAAAAATAGAACATTTCGACTGGTATAAATCAATTTTTTGACGCGATACCGTTCCGTTACACGCTGTGATTTTTTTACAGACCGGATTCAAAGTGTCGAATAGCGTGTTTTGTTGTTTTTTATCGTATCCTGTGGGTTATAATAAATAAACATACGCCTAAGTATATTTATAAACAATAATTGCTAGTAGTTTAATGCAAATGTTTGTGCATGTCAGGTTTATTCAATTAATAGTTAAGGAGTTCCTTCGCAACATATTTGAAACGGTGTTTGTATTTAGAATTAGATTCTAATAGAATAAGTGAGCATCGATAAAATTATGTTTTAAAATGAAACATATAATACCTATGTCAATAATTAGAAAATCGCAAACTAACAAAAAAGACGACGCTCATTAATTACCTTTTTTATTCCATTTCAACTTCACGAATATCTATTTGATGCCTTTAAAAAAATATTGTCATTATTTTTACCTAATAGCAATAATTTTTTTAACAACCTTTTTTTTTTGTTATAATGGCATTTGTGTTCACATTTTGCCAATGTCAAGTTTGGTTCGTCTATTTTATTATCTGTAGTATGTATCGAAGTAAAGCAGTGGCTAACTTACCAAGACTTTATCGAGGAGACATTTATCCAAAAAAAAAAAAAAATAGAACTATATTGGATAATATACCACCATAATTATGCAATATAACACTAAATATCACCAAAATACTGAATTAAAACAAGAGCACCTCATGACACTTCCAAGTTCCCGCCAAAAAAACTCTAACAAGCTAAACGAATATAAAAACGCCTTATACGGGTCATATATTTTATTATCCTTATAATAATATCTTCAAAAGACCCAAGATGCGCGAATTATACAATTAAAAACTATAAACAATAATTTAAAAAGAACATAAATAACGCTCTATTTGTGTAATCCATCACAGAAAAGCCCTTTGTCTAGAAAAAAGAAACCTTGTTTATATTAGTTCGCGCCTTTTTCAAGTGTCACTTGCTTTTTGCCGCCACTCAAGAGTTCGTTCAACACTATCGTATATCAAAAGAGATTTGGAACGGAATTTTAACTGTTGAATTTTTTAATGTTGGCAGCATTGCTTTATTTAATTGAGAGCTTTTTTTAATGTTTCGGCGCCTTTTAATCGCGGTAGCGTATCGTAAAACTGAGACAAAAGACTTCAAACGTTTTGATAGTTGCTCGTTCAGTAATGTGACATTCCATATGGTGGGTTGACATTTTTAGTTTTATGTTCCTTGGCGAATTGTCGTTCGGAAATTTGGAGTATGCGGCCTTGTTCGTCACTTTTTATTGAACATACTTTTCTCGTCTTTTTTTATGTCTGAAGTAGTTGGAAAACGGAAATGTCAGATAAATGTTTTGAATGTCGAACATGTTTCTTTTATTTTTATTAATTTATTCATTCTAATCAACGAAACATTATTTGTACCAAATACAAGTGTCTATTAATCGTTAAATCTCAGTTTATTTCATTACGCTGCAGTTGTCGTATTATTATGGGCTTAATTTTAATTAATTAGATAAAAATATCCATCAAATGAATTAGAAGAAATCATAAACATCTGAATATTGAAATGAAACAAAACTATATATTAATTCATAAAAATATAATTTTCAACTAGTTTATTTTCATTACTATACTTCTATATCATACTAACTATATTCATGATTAATAAAACATCATAATTGTGTCATTTTTACCAATCTCCAATTTTGCTTGCAATATTTATTTATTACTTCTAAAATCCTTAGGCCGGAAATATGAAAACGTTAATAACTCATTGTACGAACTACTTGTTAAAACAAAGAGCCCTTGTGCCCCTCGAGACGCGGCACACTCCAAACGTTAACAATCGGGCCCTGTAATGCAATCAAGGGTTCCGTAGGGCACATATTTTACTTACAAACATTAAGAGATTTTTATTGATTTTGAGTTAATTATCAGTAGATGTAAAGGTCACAGGAACTCTCCGGATGCAGATTTTTTTTGCATTAATAGACGAGACGAGCATGCCGTTCGCCTGATGGTAAGCGATAAGACCACCCATAAACAGTAGCAACACTATCCAGCACCTAGAGTTACAGAGTACTGTGTGGCATTCCACTGCGCTCGTCATCCTGAGACATAAGATGTTAAGTCTCATTATATCCAGTAGTTACACGGGCTACAATGTCCTTCAAACCGAAACATAACCGATTTCGAGACAATAAATATCGTTCCTAATAAACGATATTATTTTATAACTAGCTTTTGCCGGCGGCCCACTTGAATAAGTTTTTCTGGGATAAAAGTCCCGTTTTATATTTTCCCGGGATAAAAAGTAACCTATGTTAACCCAGGATATGATCTACCCGTGTGCCAAATTTTATCGAAATCCGTTCAGTAGTTTTTGCGTGAAAGAGTAACAAACATCCATACATCCATACTTACAAACTTTCGCGTTTATAATATTAGTAGGATAAGTAATGCTTTAGCAAATTTTCATAGGTACCCACTTTCTGCAGGTTTAATAATTTAGGAATTTAAGAGATAAAACTCTAGGTGTCTTACAAATTAAGATATGTATTGGTAAGACTTAGCGAGTTCCGTCTGACGCAGGTGCTGACGGGCCACGGGTGTTTCGGCTCATTTCTGTGTCGGATTGGAAAGGAGGAGTCCGCCGTGTGCCACCATTGTGGCAACGGCCGCGAGGACACGGTCCAACACACTCTCGAGGAGTGCCCAGCCTGGGATCTACAACGCAGCGCTCTTAGAGCAGTCGTCGGAGGAGACCTCTCGCTGCCGGCCGTGGTGTCTGCTATGGTCGGCGGCTGGAGGTCATGGCGAGCGATGGCCTCCTTCTGCGAGTGCGTCATCTCGCGGAAGGAAAGCGCCGAGCGGGATCGTGAGCAGAACGATCCCGCCCGCAGCCAGAGGAGACGAAGGAGGCGCCGGGTGGACGACTGACCGGCGCTTCATGCCCTGTGGTCCGGGGGGCATCTAGAGAATTCCGCCACGGCATCCCCTGCCTGTCGTAAGAGGCGACTAAATGGAGTTAGGGAGATTCGCGAGGCGAGCAGTGGGGGGCTGCTCGCCTGACTACCTCAATTTAAGCGAACCCGAGGTGGACGGCAATGCGGGTGGTCGGTCTCCTGCAGTCGTAGACGCCAAAAGCGTGCATTAGAGTTCGGGGGCTTCTTAGCCTCCTCATTCAGAGAGGGGCCGCAATGCGGCATCGCGCAGGGGCGGTTTCGTGCAGCTATCTTCGTGCAATAAGATAACCCGGAGCCGTCCCGTAAGTGCCGACGAAGGCCACCGCGGGTTTTGGTTGGTATGCCGGTGTAGGGTGTATATAGTGTTAGGGACTCGGTTCAATGCTCGCTCGGATGAAGCTATACTCCCGAGTATCGACATTGGGCCGTAAGACCGTGTGAAACCAACATAACCGTTCCACTCACCCCCCGGTGGTGGTAGCGATAACGCGTTTTTTCCCCGCGATAAAAAAAAAAAAAAAAAAAAAAAAAAAAGACTTAGCGAAGGGAAAGAGAACCCCAAATTCAGTAGGTCGTTAGAAAACACCATTTGGCGGCCACGTGGCGCGACGTACGACCAAATCTTTTTGTCGACCAAAACCAAAAACATGCGTTTCGCCAACTCACATGTAGAAGGGTTAGATATATTGATTGATCGAATTCAAAAAATAAGAAGTTTGACTTTGTTTGTCCAGGTTTTGGTTTTTTTTCTGGCTTCCGGATATCATGTATTAAACGCGGCAGCAAACTGTCTGTTGACCTCGGTTTTCTGTAAAACTGTGGCAATACCCCGGTCGAACCGGTTCATTCATGCTGTGACTCTACCACTTAAATCATTTCATTGACAGCAAATATAATTTGCACTTTGCAGTGCAGATGGACTCTGTCTTTTAAACAATGTAAATTATAATTGATCAGTAGTTTTTGAGAAAATCGCGGACATACATACATAGGTCTACGAGTCGAATAAAGAACGTTCCTTGTTTGAAGTCGGTTTAAAACCACACCGCGTGGAATAATTCTGAGATAATGTGGTAAACAATAATTACATTATCTCGAATGATTAAATTTTTTTTATTCGATTCGTATGGAATCGTACCTACTGAAAAAACAATCAGCGGCAACAATTAATAAAGAACAACATTCATCTACGTCATTTATTAATATTCAATAATGGAAAAGCGAACAGGTGTTACCTACTGTTTATAATAAAAACACATTAGTGTCTATCTTAATTTAATATAGATAATTAAAGATTGTTTGATCTGAGAGTCAAAGCTGGTGATTTAAAAAAAGAATATTTGGTTAACAAATTCTCACGGGTGCATTTTTCTTTAGCGGATGATAGCCTAGGTGGGAATGGAACGGTCTGATTTCGTGATGGATCAGATAAAGCGATCGGGATTGCTTATTGAAAACGGCGATAAATTTAGAACCGAATTTCTACGCCATATCGGGCACAAATTCCAGACTCCGGGCTGATACTGAATAGAAAAACCCAATATCACTTTGCCTCACCCGGGGATCGAACCCGAAACCTCAACTTTACAGTCGTACTGTAATACAACTACGTCACCGAGGCAGTCATAAATAATATGTTTTATCAACTCGTGTGTTCAGCTCCTTTACGTCTATCAAAAACAACGTTTAGTATTAATATAAACTGAGCGTTGATATCACCTACCAGCAGGGGGCGAGAATACTTGAATGATGAATATTTATCAACCATTACTATTAAAAAACTCATAAAACAACTAATTACTTGTAATTCAGTTTATGGAGCTCAAACACCTGACAGCCACTCCCACTAAATGATTTGAATTTCAAATGGCATTCTAATTACTCGTCTATTATCTATAGCTGAATGTTTAACTATTGACATGTTTATGGTCAAGGAATGTGTCTATGCTTAGTGCTTACTATGATTTCAGTCTTATTAAATTGTATGGAGCTTAAAGCCAAATTCTGTATATTTTGATTTCAATAAAACCTATCAATATAAAAAATATACGCATTTTTTTAGTATTTAATAGGCATAAAAAAAACGAATGTACTATTTCATAGCTCTACGTTGTAGAACCATTCTATACTAAGATTCTATACCACAATCGGTAAACTAGGTGATTCAAGGAAAATTACATAATTCGTTTTTTTTTATATAGAAGCTCGGCATAGTGACTGCGATTAAACCTTATAAGAAACAAAGAGTATTAAAAACAAAATTACGCAATAACAAAACAGAACCCCATTGGATAATGAGTGACGTCACGCGCCTGTCACACTGACAGCGCGGGAATTGATTAAATGGCGGGCGTCGGGGCGCGCGCACGATAACAAGCTAAATTAATCGGAACACGTGTAAACATAATGTTTGATAATCCACTGCATCGAGATATCCGAGGGGTGCGTAGGGCTGCGACGTGGAGAAAGTCTTGCTTTCGAAATACGAAAAGGGACATGGCTGTTTGATTTTTATGCCACGATAAAAAAAATACCGTTATCACATATTATACCTTTTTGGTAGGCATAGTCACACAGCTCATTTAACTTTTTGCTAAACAATACAATTTCCGCATAAGAACAATTTTATCAGAGAATATCCACAAAATTTTCATATTATAAACACCCATCCCATCTACCTATCAGTTAAAATAATATTATATTGTAGAAATTCAATACCTAATAAAGAATACAAGGAGAAAACAAGGTGGACAGACGGCTTGATAAAGGTCGCAGGAACACGCTGGATGCATGCCGCTTTTGACAGGTCCGCCTGGAAAGCTTTGGGGGAGGCTTATTCAGCAGTGGACGTCATGTGGCTGATGATGATGATGAAAGAAAACTATTCATACGAAATATTCCCGATATTATTTTTTTAAATCACTAATTAATTTCTTTTTAATTCTCGATATAATTTTTTTTTCGTAAAAACTAATTTCTACAGCCCTACTCACACCATCTGCGTGATTTGGGCGGCACATTTTAATAGCACTAATATACAATAAACACATTTGATTTCATGTACATGACTTAATTAACGTTATGTTTGTTTGTATGTCCGATACAGATATGTTTTGATGAGTTATTTATGTTCGACACGTGATTTGTGCATAATTATAATTTTGTTTGTCCATCTCGTCGTATCGCTATTTTGTAAGGTTCTGCCTTGTTGGGATGGTTGTATTGCGGACATGATACTAGTGACTGCAGCATTGTGGTCTAGAGTTTTATCTCCGAGTGAGGTAGTGATGCTGGATTCTTATGTTCAGTATCAGTCCGTAGATTGTAATTGTGCTCAGTAAATTACAATAGATTCGGCTTCTATAATTTATTTTCGGTGGGGCTGAATATGTGGCTTAATATAGCTGACGAATTTTGGGTGTGTCCTTTGCCTACTTAATCAATTTCTGCAATAATATCTATAAAAATACTGGAAATATACGATAAATTATTTAGAATAAATAAAGACAAAACTTGCAAACTTTTCTAAAGTTATGCGTGTATTCTTTGTAAATTAATTTGCTTTAACGGTGAACGAAAACATCGTGAGGGAAGCTGCATATCTAGGAAGTTCTCCATAAGAATTTCGAAGGTGTGTGAAGTCTGTCAACCCGCACTAGGCCAGCGTGGTGGACTAAGGCCTAACTCTCAGTAAAGGAGGCTTGTGTCCAGCAGTGGGCAGTATATAATACAGAGTTGGTATTATAGTAAGTAAAAAGCCGCTTTACGAAGAAATGCGAAATGTTGTTTACGATGTTCCCTGAAAAACCTGAATATTGTGTGAAAAACATTATTAGTCTAGTAGCTACTATACTGGTGGTAGGTCTCTTATTTGTAAGAGTCCGTCTGGGTGAGTACCACCGCAATGTCTATTTCTACTGCCAAGCAGCAGTGTGTATGCACTGTTGTGTTTCGGTTTGAAGGACATTGTAGCCAGTGTAACTACTGGACATAATGACAGTGAACAACTTATGTCTCAGAAAGACGAGCGCAGTGGAATGCCACACAGTACTTTGTAACTCAAGGTGCTGGTTGGTGTTGCTACTGTTTCTAGGTGGTCGTATCGCTTACCATCACGCGAACGGCATGCTCGTCTCATCATTCAATGCCATAAAAAAAGACTAGCTTATAAATAATGCCATCCACGATGACGCGCGACACTAATTCCCCTAATCGCTTACAGATACAGTCTAATTGGTCAACCTTCCGCTTTTGTTATAATTCTGTAAATATATACTAAATACCAATGAGTGCACACGCACACTACGAAGAATAATCAAAGTCGACTTAACCGGCGAAATCCATGCTCAAAATTGATAAGTGGTAGATCTGTCATATGCGAAGGGCCATCTGGGTAGTACCGCAATGTTACTACCGCCAAGCAATAGTGTTCATGCACTGTTGTGTTTAGGTGTGAAGGACATTGTAGCCAGCGTAAATACTGGGCATTATGAGACGTAACACCTAATGTACCAGGGTGACGAGCGCAGTGGAGTGCCACGCAGTACTTTGTAGTTCAAACTTCAAAGTTCTGTATGGTGTTGTTACTGTTCATGTGCGGTCGAATTATTTTCCATTAGGCGAGCGGCATGCTCGTCTCGTCATTCAGAGCTATATATATATTCTGTGGTATTTAGTGTGCTAATTCGATCCTTCCAATTCCCGTAAACAATTTCTTATTATTTATCCTAGTACCGAATAGCCCTCATATCAAATTCTCGTCCGTGTTTGTTGTAAGAAGGATTAATTGGTGTTTAATAGATCGTTTCGGTGTTTGGGAATCTCTTTGATTGTTTCCTCTTCCAAATCGTCTCAAATTAAGACATTTCGACATCTGATCAAATAAACTCGTTTCGTTTTTATTTGTTTGGGTGTTCTGTGTCGTTGGTTTTAAAATTTTATATCCAGCGTCATGTATTAAATCGAATGTTGTTATTCAGAATGACGCAAGCGCTGAAATAAAATGATAACCATTTAGATAAAAAATATTTTTGGTTCTAAACAGTACCAGATTAAGACTACTTGATGCTAAGCAATCCACGCCTGTGGAGCCCCCCCCCCCCCCATCCCATTCCATCATATTGTACTATTAATAAAGCATCGAGTCTTTCCTGCAGCATTGTTCTTTTTTCATTTTTTATTATTTTAAATTTCGAAAAAGAATATTTAGCTACCAAATATTTTTTTGGTGCTGTTTCTGGTGCTCGCCCAGACCTGATGCCCTAAGCAATTGCTTAATTTGCTTATGGGCTAACCTGGCACTGGTTGTAAATAAATAATAATGTGTTATATGCGTCCTATTACGCAAATTCCAAGTTCTTCCCTAGATCGTTAGCTATCTTACATCCCATATCAGGATTTTCTCTGGATTTCAGTTTTACTATTACTTAAAAACAATAATGCCGACAATTCCTCATCTAAAAAATCTATAGGTAGTAAAGATAATAAAATAGCAATTACTTTATTTATACTTTATTAATAGTAATTACTTTATTTCATCAAATTATATCGCATTCTGCACAAAATCAGCTCGAGGTGTGGAGTCCGAGCCCCAGCCGATAGGCTAACACGCTTTCACAATATTATGGAACAGAATAAATATGGCGAAAAATAAACTAGTTGCGCTTCTGCCTGACGCTTTAGAACTAAAAGGCGCGAGAGTGAGTGTGCTGCACAAAAAAATCAGCTACCGGAGTTTCGAGTTTTTACATTTTGTTACAGATCTGGTGGTTTACTGGTGGTAGGTCTCTCATATGTAAGAGACCGTCTGGGTGGGTACCACCGCAATGTCTATTTCTACCGCCAAGCAGCAGTGTGCATGCACTGTTGTGTTTCGGTTTGAAGGACATTGTAGCCAGTGTAACTACTGGACATAATGAGACTTAACATCTTATGTCTCAGGATGACGAGCGCAGTGGAATGCCACACCGTACTTTGTAACTCAAGGTGCTGTATGGTGCTACTACTGTTTATGGGCGGTCGTATCGCTTACCATCAGGCGAACGGCATGCTCGTCTCGTCATTCTATGCCATAAAAAAAAAAAGATCTTTAAAACATGAACCCTTGTAAACATTGTCTTTTAACGATTGTTTTTACACCCAAACTTAAGATCGAGGGTGTTTAATTGAGCGTTAAATCCTATGAGGCGCGATCGCGTAAATATTTACGCTACTGGTAATCTATCTGACATCACATTTTGACGTTTATTTTGCTAATAAACAGGTCTCATCTTACAAATTGAAAAACTGGCTGATTTGTGGTTAATGGCAGCTTTTTAATAATCCCATAATTTTTTTTTAAAGTTTGAGGTACATCTCAAGTAGACATAATGTTTTGAACTACTCATACACTGCCTCGGTGGCGTAGTTTTATTACGGTACGACTGCAAGGCTGAGGTCTCGGGTTCGATCCCCGGGTCGGGCAAAGTGATATTGGATTTTTCTATTCAGTATCAGCCCGGAGTCTGGAATTTGTGCCCGGTATGGCGATAGGCTCGCCCCCTTTCACATCATGGGACGGAATACGCTTGGCGAAAAGTGGGTGCACTAGTTGCGCCTCTGCCTACCCCTTCGGGGATAAAAGGCGTGAGCATGCATACATTATCTCTACTTGAGATGTACCTAAGTAACTCAAACTTGAGATTGATTTATTAATACCGCCCGTAGAGTCACGTAAAAATATCGGCAATCACAATATCTGATTTATTTAATAATTCTAGTAAATTTGGTCTTTATGTTGAAATAATTTTGTTACAGATTGTCAGGCGAAGTCAACCCCAGCCCGTGCGGTTCAGGGTCCACATCAAACTCCCCGCCATCTCTTCTCCAGGATGCTACACTTCCCGCCCTGCTAGTCTCTGGAACACCAACCCTGTTCCAAAACACGACGACCACGAGCAACACGCTCAACACCGTCGACAGCCTATGCTTGCCTGGTACATCGGAGGTGGACAGCTGTGGGCTGGCCAACGGATGTGCCAGCTCGCTGGGGGGGCTGGCGCTGCCTCTGACGTCATCTGGCGGTCTGTGCTCGACCTCCTCGACGTCCGCGGTGGCCTGGTTGATGAATGAGGATAGCGCCGGTAAGTTGCACGCATTTATAACTTCCTAGTACCTTGTTCAGTTTACAAAGCTTTGTTATTTTTTCGTTATAAATAAAATTACAATTTGTAACGAGAATGCGATGATATTATTTTTATAATTATTTATAATGTACGGTGTGCTAGTTAAGTAAATAATTAGATAACTTCACAACAAAGATTAATTAGCTTTAATAAACGTAAAAAAATCTTATAATGTAACTAAAACAAAACAATCGCACTTTGTCATAACTGCGCTATATATAGAGCACATAGCACTTAAATAGCCAAATACAGAGCATTGAAGTAACTTAATTCTCTATGGAAATTATGGAATTAGCAATTATAGGTACTATTCAATGTAACTTAACCACGTTTATAAAAATATCTTATTGATATTATTTGAAAACATGACCGCAAACGTAAATTATCGTATCAGGTGGTGGTGTGAAGAGCGAGGTGCGCAGCCCAGGGCTGTGCGAAGCGGACGTGGCGCTCTACGGGGAAGCACTGCCGTACGACCAGACGGCGCTGCCCTACCAATATTACAATAGGTGAGTTCACGCCCCCTTAGTCCTCAGTCCTCACTTTCGCGTGACTCTCTTGCGTCTATGCGACCCTGGTAGAGTGTGACGTAATTGTGAAAGGGTTGTAATTAGAAGAAATTTTGAATACACGTTAGCGTGTAGGTATGCTTCTAACCATGGAATATGTACTACGTAAAAAGTCTTCTGATAAGCTCTTGCGCATAGGCAGATTATTGTTTTTTTGCCTTGAATGTAGGTATCATCTAAAACCGCTTCTCCACTACGCAAGTATGTAGTTCTCTACTACACTACATCATACATGCAAGATCCAACTTGCGTGTTGTTTGAGTAGTGGGAATGCTAATTGCATTGTATTTTATGCATGGAAACCATTGATGTATGGGTTTTTTAATACATCAATGATGGAAACTCATTTTTTTTAAACTTACTCGCTAGTGGTTACACTTACTGACGTTGAGATGACGTTAGTCTTACTTGCATGCAATTATTACTTACTTAATGGAAACCCGGCTTAAATTTTTAAGTCTCAATTATTCCTCCCAAGTCCCACATCATCGCAGTGACACCGCCAGGTACTAAGGCAGCATAAAAGAAAGGAAACATACGCTTAACATAATGAGGTACTATCACTATGAGATTTACGTTTAGAGCATAGTTTTATTTATGATACTCATTACAAAAGAATGCTAGTGTCCATTCATTAATATGAATAAATAAGTCATTTATCTTGATTATGGCCAGATGTGCGTCGAAATGACGTTGACGCGCGGTCGACGAACTGCCGAGGATTTGACGGAAGCCGCAAAACAGCTTACGATTAATAAGAATTATCCTTACTAAGTCAATACGATTTAATACAGTTCAATTAGTCCATCATTGAGTTTGGTTGTATGTCGAAAATTATGTACCTTACCTACATATTAACAAGAATTATTAGGTGATTACGTAGATAATGTTCGATAGTTATCGTTGATTGCAGCAGTTAGGTGCTTCAGCTCTCGAGATTTATGAGCTATAAGGCATAAATCGTAATATTTAATCTACTTGAAACCAAAAGTTGTCGTCTGATTAAGATTCTAATACATGCTTTGCTACTGATGTTGCTAAGAAACACTAATTAGCACATTAACATGTTGTTGAAGTTACTGTATTAGTTGCTAAAGCAACTTTCTATTCCATGGCAGTACAGTGTATCTCAGCAACAAATTAATAACGACTGGAGGCGCTACACACGCAGCAGACATTTAATTCATAAAAGTATGCAATGGATTTTTTGTACGCCTTTCCGACGCGAGTCCTAAAATAAGACATTCTATTTTCAAATTAGCGACACAAATGGACTAAGGCAGACTACACGTTCGTATTTGTTCCAGCATGCAGCAGTATGGTAGCGGCAGCGCGGCCTCGTCGTACGTCAACTCTTCCCTCTACAACCAGCCGTACGCTGCGTACCCACCGGCACACAACACCACCAATAGGTAATCTTCCAATTATAATATTCAGTTTTAAGGACGCTACTTACTTTACATTCCGAATAAGTATTCAGAATGGAAAAGTTATTAGGTACTTAAGTAGATCCTAGATTCAATAAAACATCATCATCAAGCTACTGCTGTCCATTACTCGTTTCACCACCATTAAAATGCTAAATTGAGCTCAATCATATTTATTTATGTTATACTTAATTATTTTAACTTGGGTATCACTCAAAATCGACCAACTAACGCTAACAAAACATTTCATTATGCCCAGGTCTTCATGTAAGGCGACACCAACTTATCTTAGCGCGTACGGCGTGAGTGGCGTGGGAAGCGTGCCCAGCACTGGGTTTGGAACCCAACCATCGCCCTACGCCTACTCGTCGTACAATGGAAGCCTAGCCCAATCTTTTCCTACTACCCAGCAGGTGAGAAAGGTTAGGTATAATTTATAATTATTGCTGCGATGAACAGTATTAGAAATCATTTTTTTCTGCAGGACTACAGCAGTTACGCAGCAGGTTACGCGGAGCACAATGTCGCACAATACAGTGGATATTACGCTGCGCCAAGCTACTCTCCGTATGTCAGCTCGCCTAGTAGCAGCGGTAGTGCTGGACACACTTCTTACCATTTGGGAGGAGCCTTATCAGGTATAAAATAATGCGTTGCTTTTAACAATTTATACCAGAATGTGAGAAATTATTACAAAAACCACAATAAACAAAAACACTCATATAAAAAATTATAATTTTAGTGCATATGAAAACCAGCTCTTTTAGCGCATATAATTGTAATTGAAAACATACTGCTTTTTGACGCTGTCAATAACAGACTCATTTCTAACATCGTCTTTTTAAATTTTATATCTCGTCTCTTTCTCGCATTAGCACAATACAGTTAGCCATCTCGCTTAATTAGGCTTCGGAGCTCTTACGTGACTTGAAACGCGTTTGCTACCAAGTTTTGTTTACAAATGAACAAGTTTCATCAAAGTGGTTTGTTCAAAAAGTTATAAAGTGCATTATATTCCGTAGTGGAGTTATTTTCAAAAGATGAATAAAGAAAACGAGGATTCGCATTCAAACAAGCGAAGAAGATTAGACGATAGTTCTGAGTATAATGATAATTCGGATTACTGGCCTGACTCCGAAAGTGACTCTGGTATGGCTTTTCCTAGTAAACTTTACATGTTACTTGGTGTTTAAATAATCAAAGCATTTCATTATTCATCAGTGAAATTGAGTATTGTGAATTATAACCTAAAGGACAGTTAGTCCTATAGTAACCAACAAGGATGTATGAAAACAACATTTCATAGAATTTAGAACATTCTGAGAATTATACCTATCACCTAAAGTATCTAAAACAATAGTCATCACATCATTTTACCCACCTTCCGCGCGTCAATAAATTTCTGTTTTGTATGTGATGTAAAATCATTTATTAAGAAAATATACGCATTTCATTTCAGCTTGATGTAGAGCAGCTTGCTCTCCTCATTGTAAGCACGATTGCCGGTAAACAATAAGTAGTAACACCACCCTAACATTGAATTTCAAAACTACACTGCTCATACTAAGTTGTGTCCTATAATTCCCATTACACTAGCTACAACATCCTCCAAACCTGAACAACAGTGTTGTCTCAATGCTGCTTGGTAATAATAGACTTTGTTGTGATAAATAAATGCCTTTTTTACGAGAGCACCTTGCAGTGACCTTACTGCACCTGATGGTAAGTGAAGTGAAGCCCAAAAACATGTTAACCAATAAGAGATAAACATCCCCGTATAGTGAACACAGTTATACCTTCATAATTGTTTCTTAGCACTCTGCTTGAAGGACCTCAAGTAGGGAGGAAGGAATTCATAGGCTAGCAAACTGTTCCACAGTTTAATGGCGCATCAGAAATAAGAATTAACAAACTGAATTATTGTATACTAGACTTCTGCTTATGGCTCCGCCCGCGTGATTGAGTTTTTCCGGGATAAAAGTCTCGCTTTATATTTTCACGGGATAAAAACTAGCCTATGTTACTTGCTGATAATTTAGCATTATATTGGTGAAAGAATTTTTCAAATCCATCCAGCTGTTTTGGAGCCTATTCAATGCAAACAAACAATAAAATCTTTCCTCTTTATGACATTAGTATAGACATATTACTGTATTATATATACTGCCCACTGCTGAGCACGGGCCTCTTCTACAACTGAGAGGGTTAGGCCTTAGTCCACCACGCTGGCCTAGTTGGTTGTTGGTAGCAGGTTGGCAGACTTCACATACCTTTGAAATTCCTATAGAGAACTTCTCAGATATGCAGGTTTCCTCAAAATGTTTTTCTTCTCCCTTAAAGTGAGCGATAATTCACAAAGAATACACACATAACTTTTAAGAAAACTCAGAGGTGCGTGCCCTTTGGTTTTGAACCTGCGGATGTTCGTCTTGGCAGTCCGTTCCACTCCTAACTAGGCTATCGCCGATTACATATTACATACATAACATCATTATTTCTTTCTTTTTTGATGGTAGATAGAGGAGTTATCAGACCCACATTTCAACAGTTACGTTAGGCCTCTGTAATATTGTCAAGCCTGTCTCCATGTCATAAATAAGAAGCATATTTCTTGTTGCAGATTCTCCATCATCAATGCTTCCGTCTCTCAATGACACAAGTCCACTGTCCCCTATCAAAGCTGAGGTGCACGCAGCCAGCAGAAGATGTCGAGAAAATTCTGGGTAATGTATGATTTGTTTGATAATAGATTCATTAACTCGTCAACGCCTGCTTATATAAAGTTATAAGCTAATTTCCTTATCTAAATGGACACCGGTGTCCACCACGAGCGTGGAAGGATTAATGAGATTATTGGTTAGTTGCTTGATAAACCAGTGGCAGGTTGAATATCATTGCTTAGCTAACAACACAATGTAAGATATTTTTAGAGTTTAAATTAGACTTAATAGTTTGTATCTTTTACAAAATGGAAAGGATCACACTTAACAATATAAAATTTAAAGAATATAGAATTGTAATTATGTTTTATATTTCCATAATAGCTGAGTAGATTAGTGTTCAAGAAATATATGCAAGAAAAATTACTTCAATGACAATACTTAACAGCGAAACTATATTTATAAAAAAAAATACAGACACCCGAATTGAGAACCTCCTCCTTTTTTGGAAGTCGTTTAAAAAGAGAAGCCTCTAAATTTTTTGTTTCTCTTTACACACACCTTAATTTAACTTTGCCTATACTATTCTATAATATTGCTATACACCCCTAATTTATCTCATAACTTCCATAAACTAACAGAAATATTTCGTCTTCCAGTGAGAGCACAGCAAGCAGATCACGAGGCAGAGGCAGACGGAACACATCCTCGTCACCAGCCCAGCATGTTCCGGAACCAGCTACGGACAGAGTGTTCATCTGGGACCTAGACGAGACCATCATCATATTCCACTCGCTGCTCACTGGCACTTATGCTACTAAGTACAATAAGGTAAAACCTTGTAAAATAGTTGTATTACGGTATGACTACAATGCTGAGGTCTTGGGTTCGATTCCCGGGTTGGGCAAAGTGATATTGGGTTTTAAATTCAGTATCAGCCCGGAGTCTGGAACTTGTGCCCGATATGGCAATAGGCTCGCCCCCTATCACATCATGGGACGGAATACGCACGGCGAAAATTGGGTGCACTAGTTGCGCCGCTGCCTACCCCATCGGGGATAAAAGGCGTGAGTGTGTGTGTGTGTGCTTAATGATAGTGCTATTACGAATCAAACTCTTTCAATGACAATGAATATCAATTTATATTAAACCTGAAGACTACATATCATTATATTAATATCTCATAATAACCTTATGAGACTACATTCAACATCTTTCAAAATGGTTAATAAAACCTCTTTAATGAATTACCTTTATTTATTAAAATACTAATATTTATTAACAGTGTTTGTATTATTGTGTGAACTTTACTAACAGCCGACAATAGGAAAGAGAATGTGTTGCAACAAAAAAACTAAATTAAGAATACACAAATCGATGGGTACAAAGTAAATAGAGATATCTACAAATGAGCTATTTTGCAGATTACTTTGCACCCATCCAAATATGAATGTACTAAATTAACAAAATGTAATCTATGCATATAATAAATCAGTAGAACTGGTGTGTCTGTACATTTAAAGAAATGTGATAAAAAAAAGAAAGCGGCTGACTAAAGAAGAGTAATTGAAAACAAATCAGCGATTTTTATAATTCTTTTCTGTCTGTTTTTCTGTTTGTTTGTTACTGCACATCTCCGAAACTACTGAACGGATTTCGTTGGCTATTGTGTATGTATTTAAGAATATTTTCTCTTTTTAGGATACACAGCAAATAGTCCAGTTGGGTTTCAGGATGGAAGAGATGATATTCAGTTTGGCTGACACGCATTTCTTCTTTAATGATGTTGAGGTAAGGTAATTTAAATTTTCCTGTTACTATGGGTAAATTTTATTTGTTACGAGATTAGCCATTAGCTTATTTTGGTTAGATGATTCTTACATAAAATTTTTGAAGTCCTAAGTACTATGATGTCATAGTGACTACTTGCCTTGCACTCTAAGACCCTTTATTCTAAATTAAGTAAGTTTTTAAACCAACTTAAGAACTATTATGTAAAATCAGTCTTTTTTCGATATTTCTATAACTTCATCTTGCATACTATATACAGTCAGCAGCATAAGTAGCTGAACAAAATCAAAATTTCAAATCGCCTATATACGCGTTAAGTGAAACTAAAACATTTTTTTTCTTCGTTTGAAGTAAAGTAAATCTCTTTTATTTTATATTTGTGAAGAGAAAAAAAGATTGGTAAGAACACAAAAGTATGTAGTCAATTTGAAATTTTTGAATTTGTTCAGCCACTTATGCTACTGACTGTACATCCAGCTTCGAATAGGCCGTATTTACTGATGTGTTAATCAATACTATACTATCAGGAGTCAGGACTCCATTTTACTAACCATCAAGTTCAGTGGAGTCGTTTTGCCAAGACCCTAAATAACAAAACGCATACTCACGCCTTTTATCCCCGAAGGGGTAGGCAGAGGCGCAACTAATGCACCCACTTTTCGCCATTTTTATTCCGTCCCATGATGTGATAGGGGGCGAGCCTATCGCCATATCGGGCACAAATTCCAAACTCCGGGCTGATACTGAATAGAAAAACTGACTGCCTCGGTGGCGTAGTTGTATTACGGTACGACTGCAATGCTGAGGTCTCGGGTTCGATCCCCGGGTCGGGCAAAGTGATATTGGGTAAATAACAAAAATCACCTAAAATTCATATTTTTCAACAGGACTGCGACCAGGAGCACATAGATGCGGTGGCGGCTGACGATAACGGTCAAGACCTATCGGCGTACAACTTCGCGACGGACGGGTTTCACGCGGGCGCGGCGCCCAACACCGGCCTATGCGCTCCTGGTGTTCGCGGCGGAGTTGACTGGATGCGGAAGCTGGCCTTCAGATACAGGAAGATCAAGGACACGTACAATAATTACAGGAATAGGTGAGGCGTTTGATAGAAAGTTGCTAACTGTGTAGCTTTTTTTTTAAATATTGCATTGAATGGCGCCTCATGGTAAGCGATGCGACCACCCATAAACAGTAGCAACACCATCCAGCACCTTGACATACAAAGTACTGTGTGGCATTCCACTGCGCTCGTCATCCTGAGACATAGATGTTACGTATGCTCACGCCTTTTATCCCCGAAGGGGTAGGCAGAGGCGCAACTAGTGCACCCACTTTTCGCCAAGCGTATTCCGTCCCATGATGTGATAGGGGGCGAGCCTATCGCCATACCGGGCACAAATTCCAGACTCCGGGCTGATACTGAATAGAAAAATCCAATATCACTTTGCCCGACCCGGGGATCGAACCCGAGACCTCAGCCTTGCAGTCGTACCGTAATACAACTACACCACCGAGGCAGTCATAGATGTTAAGTCTCATTATGTCCAGTAGTTATACTGGCTACAATGTCCTTCAAACCGAAACACAACAGTGCATGGACACTGCTGCTTGGCGGTAGAAATAGATATTGCGGTGCAGTGGTACCCACCCAGACGGAATCTTACACATAGGGGGCATTTTACGTGAAGCGGGCAACGAAAAAAATGTCAGGTTCTGGATTTTGTTCATAATTGGGTCAATTTGACTTCTATGGGACCTGAATTAATGTCCATCGTTTTTTTTTTAGTCTAGTTACGAATTAATGCGTCTTCAAGGAATTGAAAAAATTTGAGCAACGGATTTTTCGATAGCCATTAATTTAATCAACCAAATGGATTAAACAATAAGTAAACAGTGTTTATTGATATGAGCTGTAAAATAGTTAAAATTACATGGTATGACTTGTAAGCGTTTAAATATGGTTATGTAACCAACTTTCATTAGTTAAGATATAAATCCTACGAAGCGAGTCAAACTAAGGAACCGCCCAAAACATGCGCCTTGCGGCACCGTCCCGCTTTAGTTCATCTATCTTCTAAACGAATCGAGATACCATTCTACATTTTTTACATGATATTTCTATACTACAAAGTATGTTTCTAGGTAAAAATAAAAAAAATGAATTTGGAAAAAAACTGATTTATAATATTTACTTCAGGTTTAATAGACGAAAAAAAATCCAGTCTTAAAATTTTTATCCATTTCTAAAAAAAGCAATTAAAATTCTCTAATAAACACTGTTTACTTATTGTTTAATACATTTGGTTAACTAAATTAATAGCTATCGAAAAATTAGTTCCTCAAATTTTACAAATCTTTGAAGTCGCATTAATTCGTAACTAGGATACAAAAAATAAAAATAATGACGTACAATTATTCAGGTCCCATAGAAGTCCAATTGACCCATTTATGAACAAAATCCGGAACCTGTCATTTTTTTTCGTTGTCCGCTTCACGTGAAATGCCCCATGTATGAGAGACCTAGCACCACCTAGCACGAGATTACGCGTTGCGTATAGTAATAGTAAAGTATACGTATAAGTCAGGCAGGTGAAACCAACATAACCATTCTACTGACCCCCCGGTGGTGGTAGCGATAACGCGTTTTTCCCCGCGAAAAAAAAATTTAAAAAGAAATACGTATAAGTTAACGTATACGTATTTGTTTGACAATAGGTACTATACGTCAAAAAACAGATTCGTACTGTCAATTCCCATTGATGACCGTTACCATGGTTACACGTTTACTATTCGAAGTTAACACGCACGCAATACCTATGCTGTCGTATTTTAGTTCCAAATACGCTCAATGGGGCGCTGTTCAAATTGCCAAAAAAATGTACTTAATTGAAATCATTATATATCGTTCATAATATTGATTTACACAGTGTGGGAGGTCTACTGGGGCCGGCGAAAAGAGAACAATGGTTGCAACTGCGCGCCGAGTTGGAACAAGCGACCGACAACTGGCTAACACTCGCTTGCAAGTGTCTCAACATGATCAACTCCAGGTAATTATACTTCGCTTTTTGTTAGGACCTGATTTTGTTGGTCTTGTTTGCATTACGCACGTAGCCTGCATACAACGTGCAGCGTACATGCTACTTAATTAATGGAAACGTAAATAATAACCGTGTAAGCTGCAAGTTTTAAGCTATGTTTAGAGTAGCAAGTTCTTGCAGCATTATATATTTCGCAAAGACTTCCAAAAATATTTACACTAGCATAAATATTTCAGTAGTTATATGCTACTTGCTGCAAGTCCTGCACGTTTCAAATTTGTAGAAGGTGGCTTGCCGTGATTGTTAACGGTAAAATTTGCTTGCGAAAGTCGACGTTGCAAGTTTTGTTGCTAATCTAATACTCGCCTACTGGAGGTAGTTTTAAACTAACAGAAGTGTGTCATACGTGCTTGCAAGTATGTACTTGCACGATGGAAATACTGGCTTTAATGAAAAAGAAAGCATACAATAATTTTGGGAGTAGGTACAATATATTCGTTCAAATTTTTGATATCGTCCAAGTATTTTATAACTATGCTAAGTCTTTGATAAATTATAAACCTAGATAGAGTGACGCGCTGCAATGAAACTAAAACAAACAGGCCAACTTTTCTTAAGCTAGTATGCGTGACAGCTGTGTCATACGCTATCGCTGCATCATTCTGCGTATCCTTGAGTGCGCGCATAATGATACCAGTTATTACATGGTTTCTATTAAAACGGGAAGATAATTATATCCATTAAAAACAACTAAAAATAATTCAATCGAACTCATTTAGCGGGCAACAGTTGGCCTATATTTTTTTCGACGCGTTTGAATCGTTCAGTGTCTATCTAGGTATATAATTAATCAAAGTATGTTATATTGTTTGTTTCGCAGGGAAAACTGCGTGAATGTGTTAGTGACGACGACGCAACTCGTGCCCGCTCTTGCGAAGGTGTTGCTGTTCGGTCTCGGTGGAGTGTTCCCGATAGAGAACATCTACTCGGCCACTAAAACAGGTCCGTATTACCACATTTACTGGTGGTAGGACTCTCATATGTAAGAGTCCGTCTGGGTGGGTACCACCGCAATGTCTATTTCTACCGCCAAGCCGCAGTGTGCATGCACTGTTGTGTTTCGGTTTAAAGGACATTGTAGCCAGTGTTACTACTGGACATAATGAGACTTAACATCTTATGTCTCAGGATGATGAGCGCAGTGGAATGCCACACAGTACTTTGTTAGTCAAGGTGCTGGATGGTGTTGCTACTGTTTATGGGTGGTCGTATCGCTTACCATCAGGCGAACGGCATGCTCGTCTCGTCATTCAATGCAATAAAAAAAATAAAACATAAATAAATGTTTATTTCTACTACATTTTTTTTCTTAATAGATTAAATTCCTTACATATGCCTTCACGTAGTAGTCGCCTCCTTAGCGATGACAATATATAATGTTACTAGCTGACCCAGCGAACTCTGTTTCGCCTTATAGGCAATAAATAAGCAGATTTTGGATTTTATTAAGTTCAATTTTTTATTAGGAAATACAAATAAAAAAATGAGGTATTTTAATGCAACACAGTACTCACAGAAAACGATTTTTCGGGATAAAAGTCCCGGTTTATATTTTCCCGGGATAAAAAGTATCCTATGCCCGTCTCCTGGTTCTGAGCTACCTCCCCGCCAGTTTTCAGCCAAATCGGGTCAGCCGTTCTTGAGTTATAAATAGTGTAACTAACACGACTTTCTTTTATATATTATATAGCTTTTGCCCGCGGCTCCGCCCGCGTGAATGAGTTTTCCCGGTATAAAAGTCCCGCTTTATATTTTCCCGGTATAAAAAGTATACATAATCTACCCGTAGCTTATATGACACGTTCGTAGATTTACCATAGCAGCGCCATCTATTGATTACTTACTCAACCCAGTCGAAAGGTATCGACATCTGTTAGAATCATTCATAGCAGCGCCATCTATTGATTACTTACTCAACCCAGTCGAAAGGTATCGACATCTGTTAGAATCATTCATAGCAGCGCCATCTATTGATTACTTACTCAACCCAGTCGAAAGGTATCGACATCTGTTAGAATCATTTGGAGTTAAGATAATTGTGACTGTCAAATAATAACAGACAAATAATTAGCAATAAATTAAAATTGCGACTATAATTTGAGATTTAAACTATCCTATCTCTCAAGTTGGATCGAACTGCACATGGTGTGCGAATTTTATTATAATCGGTTAAGTGGTTTAGGAGTCCATTGAGGACAAACATTGTGACACGAGATTTATATATATTAAGATTTAAAAAAATATCTATGTGTTAATCCTTAAACGTTTTATTTTGTAAAATATCCTATGAAAAAAAAACGATTAGAAAAGATGTCATCAAAATAGAGTTCGGCTTTTGTTTCATTATCTGTCACCTTTTCCCACATTACATCAATGCCATAACCCTAATGTACAGTCAGCAGCAGAAGTAGCTGAACAAATTCAAAATTTCAAATTGCCTACATACTTTTGTGTTCTTACTAATCTTTTTTTTTCTCTTCACAAAAATAAAATAAAAGGTATTTACTTTACTTCAAACGAAGAAAAAAATATTTCAGTTTAACTTAATGCGTATATAGGCGATTTGAAATTTTGATTTTGTACAGATATTTATGCTGCTAACTGTACATATGTTTGAGGCAAATTGTTCAACAGATATTCCATTTACAGGAAAAGAAACTTGCTTCGAGAAAATAAAGCAAAGATTCGGCGAACGATGTACGTATGTAGTGATAGGCGACGGCCAAGACGAAGAGGCGGCGGCGAAAGCGAAGAACTATCCCTTCTGGAGGATATCGAGTCACTCCGACATCGCCGCGCTGTACAACGCGCTAGACATGGGCTTCTTATGATTTGCTGCGCTCCTGGTAACAAAAGGCAAGCGTGAGACTAAATATATGAAAAAAATGTACATATTCAGAAACAATTCTCATGGTATTCTGTTGTCCTGGTAATGATTGATCAAAAATGTTTAATATTTCTGATTGATAAAGTTATCGGATCTGTTGGAACGTTTGTCAAACGATTAATCGTATCGAACGTACGATTTCCAATACTTTGGAGTATTTAGGCTTGGTACTCAATAAAGTAAAGGATAAAACTTCAAAAGCGCCATGTAAATCTTTCCTATTTTCAATTTATTCCAGCTTGGTACAATTTATGGTAAACATACTTTCATTCACATATCTTCCATTAAAAAAACATAATTGCGAAGTATACGGAATGTGCCAATAATGAATTTATGCAATGTTTCTTGAATACAAACATAGTTTTTCGTTGATATATTGTTTTAAAAATATACTGAAAAATACGCCGAGATCGAACTTTCTTGTAATACTTGTGATAATGATAACGAAACTAAAAAATATTTTACATAGAAAAAAACACGATCATCTTTCATTCGATTCGATCGTCGTTATTTTGTTCGAATCTAAGTTCGAAGTGAATTGAATTTGGAATTGGAATTTAATGTGTAACAAGTGTTCCTAATATTACCTTGATTTTCTGCTAGCCTGGTACAACACACTGTCATTTGAGGAATATTAGATTATAAATATAATTTTTAATCTTCTCAAATTGGTTAAAAATGACAAAAAAAGTAAATTAACCTACTTCAAACAATAATAGATAACTTATCTATCTTGTCTTGAGTCGAAAAAATGTCTGCAAGACAAAGGACATGTCCAAGAACGGGCCTGAAATTCTAACCAAGACAGTTTATATATATTTGGATAGAACTCCTAAAAAGTAGCCTTTTACTTACTATTAATCGTTTAATTTTAAAGACCTCCGATTTAGAGATTTATGTAATTTAATTTTGCTTATTTTGCTAAAACTACACTTAATATTAACGTTTTGAAAAAAGTTAGCTATGAATGGAGGGGTCTAAAAATATTTTTTAATGGATCCAAGTTCCATATTTTGCACCTTTAATATCCCTAAAGTTTGAGCCTGGTTAGATATTGAGGCCCAGCACCCATACAAAAAGCGGACATCTGCTTTCTCCATATTCCCCTATTGACGTTAATTATAAGTGTTGCCAATAAAAAACATATCTTGCTTCGATATTTCACCGACGACTGCAGTCGGTATCGACATTAAGTACATACGTCATTTATTTAATACATTTAGATAGTGAAGCTCAAAGTTAGCTCAAAATCAGAAATAAAAAAAACTATTAGTAACTTTTGTAAATATTTATCTAAAATTGTAGAATATATTTAAGTTATATTTTGCAAGTCCATTCCTATATAAGTTTTATATAATCTATATGTAAATAAATTAGTTTATATTTGTTAACAGATGTATATTGTATGGAGATATTTTTTTTTATATTTCTCTCAGAATGGCTGTCATTACTGCGTACCTAGTTTACAAGTACCTAAATAATTCTGCTCACCCTTCAAATACCATACCATACCAGCCCTGTATTATATACTGCCCACTGCTGAGCACGGGCCTCTGCTACTGAGAGGGGTTCCAGTGTCGACCCTTCAAATAATAAATAAAAATAATGATAAATGTATCTGACTCAAAGAAAATATATTTTCCACATTTAACGCACAAATGAATTACGCATGTAAAACAATACCATAAATCAATTAAATAACACGTTATTTAACGACTTTGATAAAAAAGTGATTATAAATATTATTTGTTTGATGTTAGTAAATAGTCGAACGCCCTTCCAGACATTTCTAAATTGAAATTATTATCATTAAAGTATGTTTTGGATCTCTAATTCAATTTGCTTTTTCGTTACTAATGCTCACTTTTATAACATGTTAATATTTCAATAATCAATTACCGATTTAACGCTAATTTTGAAAATAAAAGGCGTGCCGCGTGTTCAAAAGCTACGCCAAATATTGATCCGCTCTTATAAGCATAGAAAGGACATGTCCAAAAACGGGCTTAATATTCTAACCAAGGTGCGTAACTACGACTTTGCAATAAATCGAAATAATTTTAAAGTCCTCCGATTTTGAGAAATTTATGTAATTTTATTTTGCTTAAAAACTACACTTATAATGAACGTTTTAAAAAAAGTTGGTTATAAATGGAGGGGTCTAAAAATATTTTTTTAATAGATCCAAGATCCATATTTTTGGCCCTTTAACATCCATAAAGTTTGAACCTGGTTGAGTTTTGAGGCACGCATACAAAAAAATCCTTTTACACAAATATATTATGTTCGCGTTAATACACGTATATGTTTATTTCGTAAAACGTAATAAGACGTTCCCACTAGAGTACCGCATAACATGACGTAATATCTCGTCAAAACAGTAATGACAGCCATATTACAAATGTCTGTTCATGAAAACAACGTATGCACAAGTTTTTCTGTAATTAAACTTTAATTTTTAAACGTTTTCTGACGTCCGAGATATCTTTTTAATTCTTTGCACAAAATTATTTTATTACGAGCTTTTGCCCGCGGCTCCGCCCGCGTGAATGAGTTTTCCTGGGATAAAAGCCCCGCTTCATATTTTTTCGGGATAAGAAGTAGCCTATCTGTTAATCCAGGACATAATCTACCCGTGTGCCAAATTTCATCGAAATCCGTTCAGTAGTTTTTGCGTGAAAAAGTAACAAACATCCATACATACTTACAAACTTTCGCGTTTACAATATTAGTAGGATTATGTGAAAAATAATTGTGTTATTTTACGTTCATATATTTTTTAAAAGTCGTTATCAGGATTGTGAAATATTTGTTACAGATTTTTGGTGCATTCTACTGTCTCTGATTAACATCTCTAGCTTTGATTAATTATAATTAGTATATAAACCTAGATAGAGTGACGCGCTGCAATGAAACTAAAACAAACAGGCCAACTTTTCTTAAGCTAGTGTGCGTGACATCTGTCATACGCTATCGCTGCATCATTCTGCGTATCCTTGTGTGTGCGCATAATGATACCAGTTATTACATGGTTTCTATTAAAAGGGGAGAAAATTAAATCCATGAAAAGCAACAAAAATTAATTCACTCGAACTCATTTAGCGGTGAACAGTTCGCCTCTATTTTTTTTCGACGCGTTTGAAACGTTCAGCGTCTATCTAGGTATATAATTAATCAAATATCTCTAGTTATAACTTTAAAAGCAATTTTATATGTCCTTTAAACTTATATTTAAATTCAGTTTTGTGCATGGAATTAAAGAGACATCAAAACAAGCTTATTTTCGATAATCATACATAATTCAGTTTTACGCAGCAATATTAACTGTTGAAGAGGAGTAACTATAAGTGCATATTTATATGCAAGGGCATATCTTTTTTAATTGTTTCTATGTCGAGTAGCCATCTTTGTAAAAAATAAAATCATAACTACATAGAACCTCAGACATTCTAATTTCAAAAATTTATGCAACTGGCCAGTTTGCAGTACAAATAAAAAAGTAACGAAAATGGCTACCCGATCGTCGCTTAGTGTTCTCAGAATTAAATTAATTAATTCAAATTGTAAATACGAAATATTGTAGTTAAAAGAATATTACCTTATATTAATTCTAGTTCGAAAAGTTATACGAATGTAAATAAAATTATATGATTCGAAAAATTTATGACGACTTTTATTTATTTATGTCTCTTCATAATGACTGCCTCGGTGACTTAGTTGTATTATGTGCGCAGTAAGACCACCGCTCTGAAGTCCCGGGTTCGAATCGCAAGTCGGGCTATTGGGTTTTTCTGGTCAGTCGGGAGTCTGGAATTTGTGCCTCATATGGCGATAGGCTCATCTCTAACATGGGACGGAACACATAGCGAAAAGTGGGAGACCTTACACCTCTGTCTAAAAAGCACATTTTCAGATTACCATGATCGTTTCATAAGTAGTGTTCATAATGACAGGTAGGTTATGTATTTGTAATACTGTTAGGATAAAAGTTTTTTTTTTTTTTAGCTAGGCGATCCTGCAGTCAACACCGGAGGAAACCTGCGAATGGGATACTGGAGTCCCCCGGCTTGACGACTGAAGGGGCCTGGGGGGGACATGGGTGAGGAATATGGAAGGGAAGGGAGGAAGGTTCCCAGGATGGGCGGAAAGAGAGGGTGCCAGGAAATGTTCGCGGGCCCTTTTAGGCCTCAATGTGATTTACAACCAAGAGGTATACACACTGACTGTGTCTCGGCCCGCGACTAATGTCCCCTCGCGCATGGGCGTGCATTGGGTGTGAAGACCCAGCGCACAAGAATTGCCTCGGGGGGCTGGAATAAAAGTTTTGTGAGGGTATATTTTGTAGCCTACTGACCAGTTACGAAAACCAGTCGAAATGTTAAACTAATAGTGGAAGTGGCAGTTGGGTGTATAAAAAGGGTTCCTTATCGATGGGTGCCGACGAAAGCAACGGATAGGATTAGGTTAAACACCAACCTCCCCCACTAATCGTTGATGTCATCCTCTCCGAGTGACCGTCCTGAGCAGAGGTCCGCAACCCGTTAGTGGGTTGCCCTCAGCATGGCCACATAAATTGAAGGGTTGCGAGTGGTTTAAGCGCTCACCCTAAAGCCCGGTGTGTTTGTGTAAGCCGACTCTCGTTAGCCTAACACAAGATAGTCGGGTTGTAAAAAAAAAAAGATGTGTACTCTCATTCGCGCTCAATCTCGCAGTCGATCTCAGTCGTAATCTTAGTGGCAGTTGAGAAATGTTTGGTTCTTGAAGTACTTTTGTCGGCAGTTTATCTATTCGTTAGCTCTATTGGTTCGATAGCCCATGAAACTGCGTTTCTGAACTGCGAACTGCAAGATAAGCTCAGCTTAAACTTACTTTAACTTAACTAGCAAATTTTTGCCGTTTATCTGTTCCATAACTATTTGACATGTCATTTTGTGAAAAACAACGACACCTTGTTAGATATTATTTACAATATAGAGGAACATAATCGATACGGCCAATCACAACAGTTTCAGTAGTAATATAAATTCTAAGTAAAACGCCTTAAAACACATATTCGCAAACTAGTGCTAGTGTCATATAAGACATTTCGTTGAACTGTTTGACTTTTTGAACAAAAATGCTGTATATTATGTATTCATTCAAAATTGAAATTAAAATGTCCCCAAGGCGTCATCATACGAGGAGAAGGAGTGCTTCGAGTACGTTGTGGGGGAAATTTAGTGATTTTCATTGCCCTACACAAAACTACGAATGCAACTATAATTTCAAATACGGGGCGGGTATTATTGTAGTGTTAGAAACAGAAGCGATTTTGATTTAAATAAAAACTATCTATCACTGATTTTACAGAATTATATTTAACAGAAATACTTTTACAAAGATACCAGCTACTAACCGACCAGCATGAAAGTCAATGATCAACTTATGCCCGATTTCTGAATCTCTAAGTTAAACTTTTAATAATTATTGATCCATTAAAGTTAAACTTAAGATAAACGTCGGACAACTTTCACTGTGTTTCTGAACATATAATGAAGCATTCGATAACTATGAAACCGACAACCAGTTCCTTATTTTGCTACTAGATGGCTCTTTTTAGCAGTCGTCTTTAAAATGGATTTTATTACTAAAATCCGGCACTAATCATTATTTTATATACAAAAATAACTTATTTTAACATAGATCAACGCCTAAACATTATTTTAATTTTATTTTGTGGTAATTTGTTATTTGTCTCTGGCTGATGAATGACATCAATGCCGAATTAAAAAAAACGTCAAACAGTTCAATAAAATTTCCTATGCTATGCTAGCACTAGTTTGCTAATTTGTGTTTTATGTCGTTTTATTTAGGATTTGAGAATTTATAACACTACTGAAACTGTTGTGATTGGCCGTATTAATTATGTTCCTCTATATTATAAATAATATCTATCAAGTTGCCGTCGTTTGTCACAAAATTACACGTCAAATAGTTATGGAACAGATAAACGGCAAAAATTGGCCAGTTAAGTTAAATTAAGTTTAAACTCAGTTTATCTTGCAGTGCGAGGTTCAGAAACGCAATTTCATGGGTTATCGAACAAATAGCGCTAACGGATAGATAAACTGCTGTCAATAGTAGGTGCTTCAGATATCGGGCATGAGAGAAGTATTACAGTATTACTATTAGAGAGTAGAATTTCACTGAACAAACGTCTCTCTTGCTCCTTATATATTATTTTATCAGAGGTCAATAGATTATCATTATATAAATTACATAAAATTAGGACACGGGGCCCCTTTTCCGCCCACAATTGCGTCTGTTGACTGCCTTGGTGGTGTAGTTGTTTTGTGTACACGTTATAAGTACGATTAGCGCGCTGAGGTCCTAGGTTCGAATCCCCCGGGTCGGGCCAAAAACATTGAGACTGGGTTTTTCCACCTTAAAAATTAATTAGTCGCAGCTCGGAATCAGCAAGTTGGCGGTGTGATACCCCCCTGCCTAGGAAGGCACGTAAAGCCGTCGGTCCTGCGCCTGATCTCTCTCCGGTCATGTCGGATTGCAGTCTCACTGGACTATGAGACTGAGAGAATAGCGAGTGAACCTATGTATTGCGCACACACTTGTCCACTATAATATCTCCTGCGTACCTTGCTGATCTCTGTAGAGATTGACCGCCTTGGCCGAAATCGGCTAGGAAGGGATTTATTTATTTAATAAACTAAACGCTTATGTGCCCTCCGAATGACGGCTTGTTTATGCATTTAACAAATAATTGGTGGCCACCTTCCCAGGATGTTTAGAAGAAATTACCATAATATAATATGATATTATGATCAGAGTGTGAATACCGTATGGCAAAATCATATAATAATTATTTGTAATGTCCAATTTGTATATGTTATTTGTAATGTATTTTATTATTATAATTATGTTTATAAGGCTCGACACGGAGACCATTATATCACAGAAATCTGACGTGAAGTGCTGGACGCTGGTTTGCTGTAGCAATTCGTATAAGTCAAATTTCCGGATGAACAGAATCCTTCCGTATTCGTTTCCATGCCATTGTTATTTATCCAGCTTATTAACCTTTGAAGTTCCGAGAAAATAAAGTAATGAATATTACTTCAACAAACTGACCACCTATCCCTTGTCACTATGGCTATCTCTTCTGGGCGCTTCGGGAATGATGGATATGATGAATAAAATAATCTTAATTAGCATGACGCCATAATTTTGCCGACCTTCAAAGGATAATTATGTCCCATGCCGGTTGACATATTCTCTTGGGCTTCGAGTCACTTAACACTTCGGGTGCAATGATGTTTAGGTACTGGTGGTAGGTCTCTCATATGTAAGAGTCCGTCTGGGTGGGTACCACAGCAATGTCTATTTCTACCGCTAAGGAGCAGTGTGCATGCACTATTGTGTTTCGGTTTGAAGGACATTGTAGCCAGTGTAACTACAGGACATAGTGAGACTTAACATCTTATGACTCAGGCTGACGAGCGCGGTGGAATGCCACACAGTACTTTGTAAGTCAAGGTGCTGGATGGTGTTGCTACTGTTTATGGGTGGTCGTATCGTTTACCATCAGGCGAACGGCATGTTCGTCTCGTCATTCAATGCCAAAAAAAATAACAATTATGACACTGCTAGTACGACTTTAAATTGGCATCCATAAACAAGTCACAAGGCTCACTGATTTATCAACTCTTATCCAAAAAGCAATTTAGTCAATAATTTAATAACCTATTATGTTCGGCCAAGTATTACATGACGACGGTTTACATGACTATGAGAGTGAAGGAATAGTGAGTGCACTTATGTATTGCGCACACGCTTGTGCACTATAATATCTCCTGCGCACCTGGCTGATCTCCGTTGAGATTGGCCGCCGTGGCCGAAATCGGCTAGGAAGGGAGGATTATTATTAACGTAGTATATACCTGTAGTATTCACTACATGATTCGATATGGCGATAGGCTCGCCCCCTATCACATCATGGGACGGAATACATGCGGCGAAAAGTGGGTGCATTAGTTGCGCCTCTGGCTACCCCTTCTGAGATAAAAGGCGTGAGTGTATGTATATATGAATATGTATTCACTAGAATTGTTCTAGAAATGTTGAATTCTATCCAGGCTTCACAATCCATATCCGCTGTGAATCGCAAGTACTATTTTATTCCAGTTTTAACAACAATATATACAGTATTAAATATTTATTTAAGTAAAAGACTAAACACCTACATTATGTATCTTCTTCTTCTTCTTCTTCAGCCTTTAGAAGTCCACTGCTGTACATAGGCCTCCCCCAAAGGTTTCCAGACCAACCTGTCAGAAGCGGCCTGCATCCAGCGGGTTATGTATCAGGGAGATGCAATGTAGTACCATGCAGAGTTATCTATACCTCGAACTTCTAACAGATGTCACTACTGTGGTTCTAAATATAAATAAATATGTAATACATGATTATAAAAAAACAGTAAAAATTAAACACGCATTTTTCAAAACCTCAAAACTTTCCATGTAATACAAACATTACACTATAATATTAATTTAAGTTTATCAAACAATACGAATCTATCCAACTAATTAGAAAAGAAATTAGTTACCAGTTATATAAGAGAACAATCGATCATCAGGTCAGTATAACGCTGAGATTGGTGAACTGTAGGTGAGTACAAACAAACAAATAAAATTATAAGTCGATTTATTATAAAGCTACCACATGATAAATTAATATTCTTCTTCCACTTCCCCTCATAACTCATTCCACTTTCATGTGCGATCAGTGCAACACACATTTTTGAACATGCTGCCAAACGTCTTGGGCTTAATTCGTAGCTCATTATTATAAAAGACGAGCGAGTGAGTGGGATTTCCCGGGATAATAGTCCCGCTTTATATTTTCCCAGGATAAAAAGTTGCCTATGTGTTAATCTAGGACATAATCTACCCGTGTGCCAAATTTCATCGAAATCCGTTCAGTAGTTTTTGCGTGAAAGAGTAACTAACATCCATACATCCATACTTACAAACTTTCGCGTTTATAATATTAGTAGGATATAAGTAGTATTTATTGCTCAGGGTCATCACAATGCTACGGGTAACGCTTCTCCTGGTGCTCGCCGCACTCGCATGCCACGCCGCCCCCGCCTCCGATGACGAAGCTGTCGACAATCTATGCAAAAGTGTGAACATCGCCGACTATGAAACCGCAGTGTCACAGAGTAAAAGTCTCGTGAAAAAGCAGAAAGGCAACATCATCTCGAAAACTGTTGACAAACTGCTCGAAGAGAACGAACCTAATGTTATGTATTATGCGTACTATCTGTGGAACCACGACGCCGAAGACATCGTCAAGAATTACTTTCCGCTCCAATTCAGGATGATCTTCAGCGAGCTTACCGTTAGGCTTATTAGTAAGAAATACGGTATGGAGCTCAAAGTAGGACTGAGCGCCGATTCCTACGGCGACAGGACAGTGTATGGCGACAGAAATCACGTTGGCGCGAGGGCAGTTTGGAAATTCATAACTCTTGAGGGATCAGACAATAAGGTCTACTTTAAAATCTATAACCCTAACGATAATCAATACCTGAAATCCGGCAATTCAGCTGATGGTGACGGCGACCATGCGATTTACACTTCTACTAATTCTGACACCAACAGACACCAGTGGTATCTTGAGCCAGTGGTGTTCAGTAAGGAGATCTTGTTCTACATCGTCAACCGGGAGTACAGCGAGCCGCTGAAGCTGAGCCAACATCATGACTCGGATGGCGACCGCCAGGCTTATGGGCACGGCGGAGATTCATCTGGCGCTCCTGAGCGCTTCGGATGGGAGATTGTACGTGATTAAAAACCATATGAAGATTTTAAAATTATTTTCACTGAAATAAATGTATGATTCAAGTATAATTTTAACTTTATTATTACACAATATAGTTTTGAACCCTATTTCGAACCGAATCGACGAAGATAAAGATTCTCCTCTTTGGCACATCTGCCACGTAATAAAAAGCTTCATTATACCTGAGTCACCTAATTTTATTTGATCTGCACTGCCTCTAAACACCAACAATTCTATGAGAATCATGGATTCACTGCAGCCTTAAAGAATAGACATTTACTTCCAGATACGCCTAGATACATCCGGATATTTGTATCATGCTAGTCGGATGATAAAAATTAGCACACATTTATTCGATATTCCTCGGTGGAGTCACCGTTATGTGACTCGCAGAACCAAGTTTTGGTGCACGGTTTTTACCATGCGTATGTGTGTGGTCGTTATCTAGGGTAGTAAGGACATCAGTATCCTCACTCACGATAATGATATACTTAGAAACTTTATGTTTATTGCTCAAGCTGTTGGTACAAAATGAATTATATAGATGTAAGTGGCTGCTGTTGCATAAACTGCATTTATCTGAAGTATCAGAAGTAGTATTACACCTCAACTTACCACCAGAACTACACCCCGTCCCAGTATTAACAAAAGATTTTGTTATTTTAACCTGAGGCGGTGTATAATTATTATTATGGGCAGAATCCTTTGAGGTGGCAGCAGGCTTTCCAATTGAACGCGATAAAGATTTACTTTGCTCCTTCACAAATTTTATAAGATCCTTATAAGCAGGTATTTTGTCTTTGCGGTGCATAATATCAAACAAATGAACAGTATTGGAATCTAACTTTTCTAAAGCGAGATGTAAAAATATAAAATCAGACAAGTCATTTAATTTTAATTGTTTAAAAGCCTGAACCGCTGAATCAAAATTTATTATAAATGACTCTAAATTAGTTCCGCTGTTATTATTTATTTGTTTGAAATTTAATATTTGGTTCAGGTAAGAATTACCCAAAGACCGTGGGTCATCATATTTGTCAACTAGAGCATTCCAAATAATCAAATAATTTTCTTCGGTAGGTGCCAATCCGGAACAAACGGTTAAAGCGGGGCCTGACAACTTGACTACTAGATATTGAACCTTGTCCCCGTCTGACAAATCTAAATTATCGTGAACCACAGATTTAAATTGTTGGTAAAATATAGGCCAGGTACGAACATCTCCTGAGAAAGAAACCAAATCAATTGGTGGGAGGTACTTTTTTGAGCGCTGAGGTTGTGCACTATTTTCATTGCATGACTTGTTCTGTTCGGTTAATTCCGACAAAACTTGCTTTACATGGCAGTACAACTCATCAAAGGAAATAAATGATTGGTAACTAATTGTAGCGGTTGGATTTAACTTTAAAAAAAGTAAATTATACTCGTCTAATACAGTCTCAAACTCTTTGCGCAAGTTATCTATACCAGACGCAGTTGAAAGAAATAGTTTATATTTACTTTGATCATTTAAATCGTTTGACTTGTCGTATATGTACTGCATACGTTGAAAAATTGCATCTCTCTTGGCCTGATACACCCTAAGCTGATTGTTTTCGATGTCAATCGCATCTTGAATTTTTTGGGAAACAGATTCTAACTGTTTTTTAGCCATGGTGTAGACCTACTCAAATGACCTCCAGAAGTCAAAACAATATATAATAAGTAGTTTTACCAACCTTAAGCGGTACAATCCGTGTTAAAACACTGTAGTCACTTTATAACAGTTTACTAGTTTTAGGTCACTAGGTTCTCACTTCTAAGACGTACAATAGCAGTAACAATCATCTATATTTAAGGATGCAAAATTAAAATTTGACAATTTGGTTAGTACAATAAGAATAAGTTATGTGTGTGTGTTTGTGTGTATATGTGTGCGCGCGCTTTATATCAATGGTATCTGCACCCGGTGAAGCACAACGGGACAATATATTTCTATATCGTGAACCGGGAATACAACCAAGCGAGCTGAAACTGAGCAGGCGCGTGGACTCGGACGGCGACCGCCAAGTGTCGTCTGAGAAATGGAATGTCGTGGGATTGCTCGAAGCTCTCGGATGGCTCATACCTATCAGCTATGTCTTAAGAGCTATGTTGTACGAATTTAAATAATAAAATATGTATGTTATATGATTTAATTGTTATCAATGAAATATAACTTCACCCTTACTAGCGCAATGGCATTTCGAAGGATTTTTATTTCTTAGGTGACGAATTACTCTAAAATATTCGTGGACAATATAGCTTTGTAGTAGTGTAAGATAAAATTACAGATATGAACAGTATTCAATGAGATTAATATGATTCGGTTTCAAATAGGATACAAGTGCGTGTAATAAAAAAAGTAAAAATAATGCTTGAATCACACGTTTATTTCTGTCAAAATGTTTTCAAAATTATACAAATTGTTTTAGGAACGTACAATCTTCCATCCGAAGCGTTCAGGAGCGCCAGACGAATCATTGCCGTGCGTATAAGCCTGGCGGTCGCCATCCGAGTCCGTTGATTGGCTTAGCTTCAGCGGCTGGTCGTACTTCCGGTTGACGATGTAGAACAGAATCTCCTTATTGAACACCACTGGCTCAAGGTACCACTGGTGTCTGTTGGTGTCAGAATTAGTAGAAGTGTAAATCGCGTGGTCGTTGTAATCATCATGTAACTTCCCGGTTTTGAGATATTGGTTTTCGCTAGGGTGGTAGATTTTGAAGTAGGCCTTCTTGTCTGATCCCGCAAGGGGTATGAATTTCCAGACTGACCTCGCGCCTTGGTTACTGTCGCCATATACGGTCCTTTCGCCTGAAGAATCAGTACTCAGTCCTACTTTGAGCTGCATACCGAATTTCTTGTTGATAAGATTAGCGGAAAGCTCGCCGAAGATAATCTTGAATTCGAGCGGGAAGTAATTCTTGACAATGTCTTGGGCGTCGTGGTTATACAGATAGTACGCGTAGTACATAACCTTATTTTCGTTCTGGTCGAGCAGTTTGTTAACAGTTTTTGAGATGACGTTGCCTCTGTTCTCGTTCATGAGATCTTTACTCTGTGACAGAGCGGTCTCGTAGTCGGCGATGATCACACTTTTGTATAGATGGTCGGCAGCTTCGTAGTCGGAGGCGGGCGCGGCGTGGCACGCGAGTGCCGCGAGCACCAAGAGCGTTATCCGTAGCATTGTGATGATCCTGAAATTTATAATAATAAGCTACAATTTAGCCAAACCCCTTCGCCAACGTGCTCGAAAAAATGTGTTGCAATCATTCCTCATTAAAGTGTGAGAAGGGCAAGTGGAAGAAGAATATTTGTCCATTATAATTTACGAGGTGATGTGATATTTTTATAATAAAGCTTAATACTGTGTTGTTTGTACTCACCTACAGTTCACCAATCTCAGCGTAATACTGACCTGATGTTCGATCTTCCTCTTATATAACTGGTAACTAATTTCTTTTCTAATTAGTTGGATCATTTCGTATGTTTTGATAAACAACAATTAAATTAATATTATTCATTATATTTGGATTACGTCGAGACGAGCATGCCGTTCGCCTGATGGTAAGCGATACGACCACTCATAAACACTAGCAACACCATCCAGCACCTTGAGTTACAAAGTACTGTGTGGCATTCCACTGCGCTCGTCATCCTGAGACATAAGATGTTAAGTCTCACTATGTCCAGTAGTTACACTGGCTACAATGTCCTTCAAACCGAAACACAACAGTGCATGCACACTGCTGCTTGGCGGTAGAAATACACATTGCAGTGGCACCTACCCAGACGGACTCTTACACATTATGAGAGACCTACCACCAGTATACCTAACGCAAAATGTATGCTAATGACAAATCATCGGGAATAGTGCAATACCGCGAAACTAGCATTGATAAATACCGTGTATCCCTGCATAATCCCTGCATTTCTGGCGCCATCCCACATTTCTGGAAAATTTATAGTGAATACAGGTAAAAGATGATAAATGTCGCCCTTCGTCATAGAATACGTGCACCATGTAATCGATTAGTATTTTTTTAATTTGTAAAGCAATTATAAAATTAATTGGCTTAATTGCTTTCTGGATAAGAATTGATAGACCAGTGAGCTATGAGACTTGATAATTGAGGCAATTCTGAAATCGTAAACATTCATCTTCTCTAGTCATATTTTTTTTATTAATAATTTCTGGAGTTACGTTAGTTAATTTTTTTTTATGCATTGAATGAGACGAGCATGCCGCTCGCCTGATGGTAAGCGAACGACCACCCATAAACAGTAGCAACACCATCCAGCACCTTGACTTACAAAGTACTGAGTGGCATTCCACTGCGCTCGTCATCCTGAGACATAAGATAGTCCAGTAGTTATACTGGCTACAATGTCCTTCAAACCGAAACACAACAGTGCATGCACACTGTTGCTTGGCGGTAGAAATAGACATTGTGGTAGTACCCACCCAGACGGCCTCTTACATAATGAGAGACCTACCACCGGTTAAATTGTATATGAGTGTCACTCGGAGTCAAGGTGAATTGAGGTTGCCTCGGTAGCGTACTTGTATTGCGTACGCTGTATAAGTACGACTATTATGCTGAGGTCCCGGGTTCAAATCCCGGGTCGGGCCAAAAACATTGTGACTGAGTTTTTCCATCTTAACACCTTGACTGCCAACGCGGTCAATGTTGTACATGCTTGATTATTAACTTTGAACCAAGCCAAGTAAAAATTCTCCATTTTGCCAATTTTCATAGTTTGTTTTTTTTGTATTATTTAGTTACATTAATACATAAATAATTTGTATTACTAATATAGAATGGTTGCCGACTCTATTATGCGGACGAAAAATCGAAAAGCCGTTCCACAGGGCCGCGCGGTCACGCTGTCGCCCACCCCGCCCGCGACTCGCGCGCGCATTTTTTATTTTTTTATAGCGTTTTTTGGGTACATTTTAATAAGCAGTTATTATTTCTATAATAAATTGAATTATCTACTATATAAAAATAAGTCGGGTTTTCCTTCCTTCGATCTATCTCTGCTTTCTCCATATTCCCCTATTGACGTTAATTATAAGTGTTGCCAATAAAAACATATCTTGCTTCGATATTTCACCGACGACTGCAGTCGGTGTCGACATTAAGTACATACGTCATTTATTTAATACATTTAGATAGTGAAGCTCAAAGTTAGCTCAAAATCAGAAATAAAAAAAACTATTAGTAACTTTTGTAAATATTTATCTAAAATTTTAGAATATATTTAAGTTATATTTTGCAAATCCATTCCTATATAAGTTTTATATAATCTATATGTAAATAAATTAGTTTATATTTGTTAACAGATGTATATTGTATGGAGATATTTTTTTATATTTCTCTCAGAATGGCTGTCATTACTGCGTACCTAGTTTACAAGTACCTAAATAATTCGGCTCACCCTTCAGATAATAAGTAGACATGATGATAAATGTATCTGACTCTAAGAAAATATATTTTCCACATTTAACGCACAAATGGATTATGCATGTAAAACAATACCATAAATTAATTTAATAACTCATTATTTAACGACTTTGATAAAAAAATATTATAAATATTATTTGTTTGATGTTAGTAAATGTAATAGTCGAACACCCTTCCAGACCTATCTAAATTGAAATTATTTATTTTTATTAAAGTATGTTTTGGATTTCTAATTCAATTTTGTTTTATTGTAACTTCGTTACTAATGCTCACTTTTATAACATGTTAATATTTCAATAATCAATACCGATAACACTAATTTTGAAAATAAAGGCAGGCGTGCCGCGTATCATCAAAAGCTACGCCAAATATTATTCAGGTCTTATAAGTATTTCAATTTATAAGCATAGAAAGGACATGTCCAAAAACGGGCTCAAAATTCTAACCAAGATGCGTAACTACGCCTTTGCAATAAATCGTATAATGTTAAAGTCCTCCGATTTGGAGATTTAGGTAATTTTATTTTGCTTAAAAACTACATTTATAATGAACGTTTTAAAAAAGTTAGTTAGGAGGTGTCTAAAAATATTTTTTTAATAGATCCAAGATCCATATTCTAGGCCCTTTAATATCCATAAAGGTTCTCCATCCATCCTGGTTGAATTTTGAGGCACCCATACAAAAAGCGGGCATCTTCTTTTACACAAATATATTATGTTAACGTTATTACACGTATGTTTATTTTGTAAAACGTAATAAGACGTTCCCACTAGAGTACCGCATAACATGACGTAATATCTCGTCAAAAAACGTAATGACAGCCATATTACAAAAGTCGGTTCATGAAACAACATATGCACAAGTTTTTCTGTAATTAAACTTTAATTTTAAACGTTTTCTGACGTTGCTTTTTAATTCTTTGCACAAAATTATTTTATTATTATGTGAAAAATAATTATGTTATTTTACGTTTATATATTTTTTAAAAGTCTTATCAGGATTGTGAAATATTTGTTACAGATTTTTGGTGCATTCTACTGTGTCTGATTCTCTAGTTCTAACTTTAAAAGCAATTTTATACGTCCTTTCAACTTATATTTTAATTCAGTTTTGTGCATGGAATTAAAGAGATATCAAAACAAGCTTATTTTCGATAATCATACATAATTCAGTTTTACGCAGCATAGCAATATTAACTGTTGAAGAGGAGTAACTATAAGTGCATATTTATATGCAAGGGCATATCTTTTTTAATTGTTTCTATGTCGAGTAGCCATCTTTGTAAAAAATAAAATCATAACTACATAGAACCTCAGACATTCTAATTTCAAAAAATTATGCAACTGGCCAGTTTGCAGTACAAATAAAAAAGTAACGAAAATGGCTACCCGATCGTCGCTTAGTGTTCTCAGAATTAAATTAATTAATTCAAATTGTAAATACGAAATATTGTAGTTAAAAGAATATTACCTTATATTAATTCTAGTTCGAAAAGTTATACGAATGTAAATAAAATTATATGATTCGAAAAATTTATGACGACTTTTATTTTTTTATGTCTGTTCATAATGACTGCCTCGATGACGTAGCTGTACTTATTGCGTGCGCAGTACGACCACCGCTCTGAGGTCCCGGGTCCGAATCCCAGGTCGGGCTATTGGGTTTTTCTGGTCAGTCGGGAGTCTGGAATTTGTGCCTCATATGGCGATAGGCTCATCTCTCACATGGGACGAAACACATGGCGAAAAGTGGGAGACCTTACACATCTGCCTACCCCTTCGAGAATAAAAGCGTGATGCGTATGCAATCTGCCTCGCGCGGCTGCCTCGGTGGCGTAGTTGTATTACGGTACGACTGCAATGCTGAGGACTCGGGTTCGATCCCCGGGTCGGGCAAAGTGATATTGGATTTTTCTCGATAGGCTCGCCCCCTATCACATCATGGGATGGAATACGTACGGCGAAAAGTGGGTGCATTAATTGCGCCTTTACCTACCCCTGCGGGGATGAAGGGCGTGAGTGTGTGTATGTACGCAATTTGTCAAAATCTTAGTAAACAAGATTCTATTGGGATGTCCTATAGATATGGGTGTAAGACAGGTCCTTGTATTCATTTCTACATAACTGTGTAGACTGCGATTTAATTTTTATAATATACTAGACTTGGGGCATCGCCCGCGTGAAAAAGCTTTTACGGGATAAAAAGTAGCCTATGTGTTAATCCAGGATAGATGTACCTACCCGTGTGCCAAATTTCATCGAAATCCGTTCAGCAGTTTTTGAGTTTATTCGTTACAAACATACTTACATACAAATCTTTCCTCTTTATAATATTAGTATAGATTTGGTGGTCATAATTCTCAGTTTTCTTATAAAACAGATTGTAATCAGAAATGAAAATTGAAGGTATAACAAATTATAGTAACACTTTGTGCTAAAGCAATTTATTGCGGACCATTTCGTAATCACTCGCTTTACCAGTCTAGGACGTACCACGCCAAAGTTCAGGGCTTCCAACCTCACTCCCTTTATTTGAGTACACCTGACAGTTTCCCATCGAGTCGATACCCCTGCCTAACTTCAGCGCCTGATGGTATTCACGGTTGAGGGTATACAACACCACCTCGCCATTCAAATTAGCAGGCTGAAGGTAAAACTGGTGTCTTGGGTATTAGTTTCGCTTGCACCATACACCCTGTGCTCACCAGCATCGTCTTCCTGCACGCCGAGCTTGAGATATTGATTGTTTTTAGCATTAGCTATTTAAAATAGACTATCATCTTCAGAGAGAGGAACGAATTTCCAACTGACCCTATGGCTGGTTATTTCATCGCTGTCTCCGTAAGCGATCCTATCTCCGGCATCATCGACCGCTATTCCCACCTTAATAGTCAAGTTATCTCTGTGGAAGTTCAGCTTCACTCTGTTCTCGTCTAAGACCATCCGGAACTGGATCGGGTAGCGGTCCTTGACGATATTCCGCTCGCTACGGCTCTAGAGTTTGTAAGCGTTCTCCATAATGGCGACGCTGTTCTTGTTTGTTCACGGCTTCGGTGATAAGTCTGCCTTTGCCTTGGGAATGAGAATGAGTTGTTTGGTTTGGTCAAAGGTGGTTTTGTAGTCTCCGGCGATTACAGTGCTATACATGTAGTGACTCTATCGTTGTCTGTTAGGGCGGCATGGCAGACGACTGCCGTCAGCGCCAATACAACCGTTGACCGCAACATGGTCATCCTGCAAAATAACTTTTATTTATAAATATTGACTAAGGTTTTCGCCAAAACCAGCGACCAACTGACTGCAAGTGGCACATCTGACTTACACAAAATCACTTAACTTTTTTTACCATGATCACTTGAGCTTTTTGCTGACCTAATAATAATAAAATCATTATTAATTGCGAATAATTGTTTTTAAATAAATAGATCGTTAGGTTTGCATTGTATTTATAGACACTTCAGTAGGTCAATGAAAATATATATTTGTGGACCATTTAAAAAAAGTTAAATACGTCTGGCCTAAACGATTGAAGTTATTAAGTTAGTATCAGATTTTTCCAGCTGTCAAAAAGCCTTACGTTTTATTCCGGGAACAAAATAACTAAATGTAAATGAATAACAAATAGATAACCTATCAGTTACCTTTATCGTTCATGTATTCACATATCTAAACAAAATATTTATTTAACAAATGTTACTATTGTTTACATTTTATTTTATCATATTGATTTTCATAAAATTCTGTTTGCTGGGTTGTATATATTTTTATTACTAATTATTTTTAAAAGCAACGTTTTCTAAGTCGTAGGTATTTACTCCAAAAAAAATTTATATAGTCGGAAATATTTTTTTTGTTAATTTTCATATAAAAGTGGACGATAACCTAGTTGGGAACGGAACGGTCTGTCGAGTTGGATATTAGCAGGTTCAAAACCCAAAGCACACACCACAAATTTTTCGAAGTTATATGTGTATTATTTATCACTTACTTATTGTTCGCGTTAACGATGCAGGAAACCATCGTGAGAAAACCTACATATCTGAGAATTCGCCAAAAAAAGTATTTTCGAAGGTAGGGTAGGGCGGGGCTTAAAGGTCCGCGGGTAAAAAGGTCCACCACAAATATCTCAAAAACAAGTGACATGACGCTTCGTTGTTGCTAACGATACGAGTGTAAAGAAGCAGGCGCGGGGGAAGTAACGCACCATCGCCGACAATCGGGCGACGTCGCTTGCGGGAGATACACGGTCATGTGTCCAAATTTTAACGTACGTATTTTTTTTCGTTGTTAATATTTTTGCTTTCAAGGACTGTTTTTAAGTTAACGATCCCTGAACATAGTCTTTAAGTATACGTTATTTAATTGTTTTTTAAAGTGTATTGTCATTTTTAAGTTAGACTGAATGTTTTTTTTGTACAACTTCTATAAATACTCACACGTGGTTGGGGTAAAAAGGTCTAGTTGGTCCTTTTTACCCCACACCATTTACATATTGGTTATAAAATCTTTCTTATTTGTTTTAGTATGCGGAACTATAAATGAAAAACAGATCGTGGCAGTAAATCTGTAGAATTGATGCAATGTGCAGCAAATTTAGTTCAACGTAAAAATTGTTTAATGTTTATTTCAATTATTTTTGTTTTATAAGAGTTTAAATATCAATGTTTAATATTCTAAAATTTTAAGTGCTGATTTGTTTAATTTTGTTCTTCAACTGAGACTGATTATTAATTAAAGTGTTAAGATAGTTAGAAATTATCAATAAAACTTTATATTTTTCCAAAAAATATATTGTTATTTGATTAAGAATAATTAAATTTAATTATACTTCAATGAACAGAATATATTTTTGTCTATAATAATGATAACCGTATTTTTTATTTTTTGAAAAACAATTATACTTTTGATTTCCATTAAGTCATTTGTAGTTATTATTTCATGAAACCCTTTAAAATTAAGAATGAAATATTGGACCTTTTTGCCTCCTCGCTGTCCCTTTTTACCCCTACTATGGGGCAAAAAGAGACGGGTGACAATGTCTAGAAAAACAGTAAAAAGAAATATTTCTATAATGACTTCTTCTATTTACGCGAATGTTAGACATTGAAATAAAACTATTTGCGGATTTTATCGCGGTTTTTTAATTAATATTTTCTCCCGACGTTTCGAAGGCTTTGCAGCACAGCACAGTCCGCCCCGTGACGACGAAGTGCTGCAAAGCCTTCGAAACGTCGGCAGAAAATATTAATTAAAAAACCGCGATAAAATCCGCAAATAGTTTTATTTCAAAAATATTTCTATTATGATGAATCAACCAAGAATTGAGCCAATCATAGTTCGATAATTGTTTGTTTCATATGTGTTGTTTGTTTTGATGCAGTAGGTTTGGTTTTCACAATATAATTGCTAAAAGTGAAATTGGACCTTTTTGCCCCGCCCTATGTGAAATCTGCCAACCCGCACTAGGCTAGCGTGGTGGACTAAGGCCTTACGGCTCATACACATAAACACGACGACGGTTAATCTCGAAAATGGACCGCAATATAAGTCTATTCAAAAAACAAAACTAACGAAATAACGTACTAGCACGAACTAGTGGCCCTTTACCTTATCCCACGGTCACACCTGCCACTGCAACTCCTGTAAGCCAGGATCAGCAACTTCATCCTCGGTACCTACCCGGATTAGAAGTGGTCTACAAGACTCGTGGGTAATGTGGCTTTTGTAAAATAATAGATCCTACATATTACATAATATATAAAATAAGAATAAAAGGAAATAATAACAGAATCTCTAGTGTACAACAAAAAAATTAAAAACAATGCTTGAATCACTCATTTATTTTAGTAAAAATGTTTCTAAAATAATCATATTTTATAGTAACGCACAATCTTCCATCCGAACCGTTCTGGATCGCCAGACGAATCACCGCCGTGCCCATAAGCCTGGCGGTCGCTATCCGAGTCCGTTGATTGTCCCAACTTCATCCGCTCGCTGTACTGCCGGTTGACGATGTAGAACAGGAGCTCCTTATTGAACACCACTGGCTCAAGATACCACTGGTGCCTGAAGGTGTCAGACTCAGTAGAAGTGTAAATCAAGTGGTCATGGTCAGAATCAGCTGAATTGCCGGATTTCAAATATTGGTGATCGTTAGGGTTGTAGATTTTAAAGCAGACCTTCTTGTTTGGTCCCTCGCGAGGTAGGAATTTCCATACTGCCCTCAAGCCAACATGACTGTTGTCCCCATACACAGTGCTGTCACCTTCGTAATCAGCGCTCTTTCCTACTTTGAGCTCCATGCCGTATTTCTTGTTGATGAGCTTGACGGTACGCTCGCCCAAGATCACCCTGAATTCGAGCGGGAAGTAATTCTTGACGGTGTCTTGTGCGTCGTGGGTCCACAGATAGTATGCGAAATAGATGACATTAGGTTGATTCTCTTCGAGCAGTTTGTCAACGGCTTTCGTGATGACGTTGCCTCTCTGCTCTTTTTCGAGGTTTTTAGTCTGTGACAGAGCGGTCTCGTAGTCATCGATGACCAAACGTCTGTATAGACGGTTGACTGCTTCGTTGTCGGAGGCGGGGGCGGCGTGGCACGCGAGTGCCGCCAACACCAAAAGAAGCGTTAAACGTAGCATTTTGGTGATTCTGTGAAACAATAATATTTGTCAAAATTCGTCATTATTTTTATCTTATGCTCGTAAGCATTTTTAAAAAGAAATGATTCTGAGTTCTTCAAAATGATGATAGGTTAGCAGGAATAATAATATTTTACGTCAATTAAACGAAGCGAATATTATGAAATTATTGGAAGTCGCACAGAAAGTTTCGATTATAATCAGGTACCTAACTTAAATTTATGTGAGTAGGTATTCCAATTCGAAAAAACACGAATAGCTGAATCTTGGAAATGGACGTATTTAGTTAAATCCCTTGGCGCATTTAATATTTAATGAAATATGAATTGACTGCCTCGATGGCGTAGTTGTATTACGGTACGATTGCAAAGCTGAAGTCTCGGGTTCGATCCCTGGGTAGGGCAAAGTGTTATTGGATTTTTCTATTCAGTAGCAGCCCGGAGTCTGGAATTTGTGCCCGATATGGCGATAGGCTCGCCCACTATCGCATCATGGGACGGAGTGCGCCGGCGAATAGTGGGTGCATTAGTTGCGCCTCTGCCTACCCTTTAGGGGATAAAATGCGTGAGTGTGTGTGTGAAATATGAATTATAATCGAACTATAAATATATTCATTAAATAGGCATCACTATCAGCGAATTGGCTCCTACGTTAAACCAAAATTCAATTTCAGTAGACAGGGGAATCAAGAGGGATTAATTGAAACTGATGTTTTTGTAATAAAAGTGGACTAGAAAGCACATCAGATTGCCATGATACTTTCATAAGTATTGTTCATAATGAATAGAATTGTTCATAAATTCAGAAACCATTTGATCATTGACTTTTATGCTGCTCGGTTAGTTGCTGATATCCTTGTAAAAGTACTTCTGTTAAATATATTACTGTAAAATCAGTGATAGATCGTTTTTATTTAAATCAAAATCGTTCTGTTTCTAACTATACAATAAACAATACCCGCCCCGTATTTGAAATTATCGTTGCATTCGTAGTTTTGTGTAGGGCAATGAAAATCCCAAAATTTCCCCCACAACGTACTCGAAGCACTCCTACCCCTCATATGACGACGCCTTCAGGACATTTTAATTTCAATTCTAAATGAAACTCTAATGAATACATAATATCGGTACAGCATTTTTCTTCAATCATTAACTCACCTTGTATCCAATAAACTACATTAAATGCTTATTTTCTGTATATAAGTTGACATTGAGTTTACAAATTGGTTCGTGAAATGTATTAGGGACACACCAGTATAAGTTTTACGCCTTTTTTACGTTTTTTTATCCAATATTAATACTATCAATAGTTATACTTACAACTAGAATACACGAAAGTAACAGAAAAAAAATATTTCGAATACTACAAGTATTTTTTTCACCCGTAAACCAAAACCTGAGCCTTTCAAGATTCACCCAAATACGACATCCGAGATTGGAATATCAGCCCAATATGGCGATAGGCTCATCACCTTTCACAGAGGACGAATAATAAATTAGAGTAAATAAATTAATTAGCCCACTAGGTGCGTCTCTCAAGGGAGGGGCAGCTGCCCCCCCTAGAAATTCAAAAAAAGCCAAATGCCAATTATTTATAAGCTTTATTTATTGTACAGTCAAGAACTCGTGAAGCTTTACACGTTGGACTCTGTACCGTTATTATTACAATCGCTGTAGACGTGAGGCTCGTACTACAAGTGAAAAGCTTCATGTGTTCTCGACTTTACCTACAATTCATACTCTTCTCATTCTCCATATCAATTTGACCCCCCCCCCCCCCCCCCTAGGCCTTCAGCTGGCGACGCTCTTGGCGTCTCTGCCCAACCTCATAGAAACAAGTCGTGACCTTTTATATAATGGAATTAATAAAAAAATACATTAATACATTATAGAAGGCTTACCCAGAGTTCTCCGAGCGTAGAATGACACTGAACGAACGTCTCTCTTGCTTCTTATATATTATTTTCAGGGGCCAATAGATTATCATGGCGTGAATTATATAAAATTAGATCAGGGGGCCCTATTCCGTTCACAAGGCGTATCCGTCTTTTTTCTATTACGGACGTTCTAATCAAAGGACACCTTTTATAACCGTACTTATTTCGTTAAAACAGCATCATGTCCAAACTATTACAATTACAATTCATTACATTACAATCAAAATTCCTTCAGTTATTCTGAGTTTGCTTCTAACAAACGTCCAAACATTTTCAGATTTGTAATATTGGTAAGAAAGAGTTTACTATTCCTAGTAAAGTAAAATTATAATTACTGTTGTTTGTGGTAAAAATACCTATTCCCGAAATATTATGCCAGTGTGTAAATTTTTCCGGAATAAACAGTAGTGTATATTATGTTACTCCACTGTTTTTTATCGGTGGTAAGTTTCTCGTGTCCGAGGGGCCGCCTGGGTAGGTACCACTGTAATGTCTATTTCTACCACCAAGTAACAGTGTACATGCACTGTTGCGTTCCGGTTTGAAAGACATTGTAGCCAGCGTAATGACTGTGCATTATGAGACGTAACATCTTATGTCTCAGGGTGACAAGCGCAGTGGAGTGCCACGCAGTACATTGTAATTGAAAGTTATGTGCTGCGTTGCTACTGTTTATGGGCGTATCGCTTACCATCAGGCGAATGGCACGCTCCTCTCGTTATTTAAATGCAATACAAAAAACTTCAGCAATTAGTTTATCTGTGTACTTACTTAGTTGTATCCCAATCCATTCAACGATATCTGTGCTTACATCTAATATACATTCCAACATCTCAAACTTTAGGATGTTGTAATAGACAAGATACGTTTCTACGATATATTATCGTATCAATAAGTCTATCGCAGGAGCCCGCTGGATGCAGGCCGCTTCTGACAGGTTGGTCTGAAAATCTTTGGGGGAAGCCTATGTTCAGCAGTAGACTTCTAAAGGCTGAAGAAGAAGAAGAAGTCTATCGCTGGGATATGACATTGTTATATGTCATATAACGTTAGCGTTAGCAATCGCAGAAACCACCATACCAGCCTCGTATCATATACTGTCCCACTGCTGGGCACGGGCCCCCTCTGCTACTGAGATGGTTTCGGTCGTAGTCCACCCCGCTGAGCTAGTGCGGGTTTTGTAACTGAGTACAGCCTATATGACTGTTTTAAAAAAAGAACTAAAAATACCTGTATATACCTAGATTTATTTCAATGTGTAACATTCGCTTAAACTTAAGTAAATATGTGAAATACAGTTACAGTGACAAAATATCTAAAAAGATAGATACGCCGTTTATTGTAGTCAATAGAGACTATCCCGCCCTCACATCCGCCACTGCAACTCCTGTAAGCCACTTAATTGTCCACTTCCCTCCAAAGCGGGAGACAAAAATAATGTACAAAGGAGGTATTTTAACCTCAAGTTAAGGGACATTCACAACTAGAAAAGCCAGTTGTAAAGCACCACAGATAAATATTAAATGAAAGGGTCCTATATGTATATAGGTATATATTATAGTATATATTATATGAGCTGTCAAATTTGATTCCAATAATATGCATGGCAAAAATGCCAGGAAGCATGGAAATTCCGTCTAGTCTCTACAAGGTCCATGTAGTATATAACCCCGGATGTTATTTTCATACTATCCAACATGAGGTTGCGCTATTATTATTGTAGTCACTAGATAACCGGAACGTAAATAGTTCCAAATAAATTAGATTTATATTTAATTATCCCATGCTTGCAGCTTCATCCTCTGTACCTACCCGGATTAGAAGAAGTCTACAAGACTCGTGGGTAATGTGGCTTTTGTAAAATAATAGATCCTACATATTACATAATATTATACAAATAATATATAAAATAAGAATAAAAGGTATTAATAACAGCATCTCTAGTGTAAAACAAAAAAAGTAAAAACAATGCTTGAATCACACGTTTATTTCAGTAAAAATGTTTCTAAACTCAATTTTTTATTTTAGTAACGCACTATCTTCCATCCGAACCGATCTGGAGCGCCAGACGAATCACCGCCGTGCCCATAAGCCTGGCGGTCGCTATTCGAGTCCGTTGATTGTCCCAACTTCATCCGTTCGCTGTACTGCCGGTTGGCGACGTAGAACAGGAGCTCCTTATTGAACACCACTGGCTCAAGATACCACTGGTGCCTGAAGGTGTCAGAAGTAGAAGAAGAGTAAATCGAGTGGTCATGGTCAAAATCAGCTGAATTGCCGGATTTCAAATATTGGTTATCGTTAGGGTTGTAGATTTTAAAGTAGACCTTCTTGTTTGATCCCTCGAGAGGTATGAATTTCCAGACTGCCCTCAAGCCAACATGACTGTTGTCCCCATACACAGTCCTGTCACCGTCGGAATCAGTGCTCTTTCCTACTTTGAGCTCCATGCCGTATTTCTTGTTGATGAGCTTGACGGTAAGCTCGCTGAAGATCATCCTGAATTCGAGCGGGAAGTAATTCTTGACGGTGTCTTGTGCGTCGTGGGTCCACAAATGGTATGCGAAATAGATGACATTAGGTTGGTTCTCTTCGAGCAGTTTGTTAACAGCTTTCGAGATGACGTTGCCTCTCTGCTCTTTTTCGAGATTTTTAACCTGTGACATAGCGGTCTCGTAGTCATCGATGACCAAACTTCTGTATAGATGGTCGACTGCTTCGTTGTCGGGGGCGGGGGCGGCGTGGCACGCGAGTGCCGCCAGCGCCAGAAGAAGCGTTAAACGTAGCATTTTGGTGATTCTGTGAAACAATAATATTTGTCAAATTTCGACATTGTTTTGATCTTATGCTCGTAAGCATTTTTAAAAAGAAATGATTCTGAGTTCTTCAAAATGATGATAGGTTAGCAGGAATAAAATAATATTTTACGTCAATTAAACGAAGCGAATATTATAAAATTATTGGAAGTAGCACAGAAAGTTTCGATTATAATCAGGTAAGTTAAATTTATGTGAGTGTTCCACTTCAAAAAACACGAATGATTAAATCTTGGAAATGGACGTATTTAGTTAATTCCCTTGGCGCATTTACTTTTTAATGAAATATGAATTGACTGCATCGATGGCGTAGTTGTATTACAGTACGATTGCAATGCTGAGGTCTCGGGTTCGATCCCTGGGTCGGGCAAAGTGTTATTGGATTTTTCTATTCTGTAGCAGTCCGGGGTCTGGAATTTGTGCCCGATATGGCGATAGGCTCGCCCCCTATCACATCATGGGACGGAATAAGCGAAAAGTGGGTGCATTAGTTGCGCCTCTGCCTACCCTTTAGGGGATAAAATGCGTGAGTGTGTGTGTGTGAAATATGAATTATAATCGAACTATAAACACATTCATCAAATAGGCATCACTATCGGCGAATTGGCTCCTAAGTTAAACCAATATGCAATTTTAGTATACAGGAGAATCAAGAGGGAATAATAAAAATTGATGTTTTTGTAATAAAAGTGGACTAGAAAGCACATTTTCAGATTGCCATGATACTTTAATAAGTATTGTTCATAATGACAGGAAAGTTATGTATTTATAATACAACTAGCTTTTCCTCGCGGCTCCGCCCGCGTGAAAGAGTTTTTCCGGGATAAAAGTCCCGCTTTACATTTTCCCGGGATAAAAAGTAGCCTATGTCCTTTCTCAGGCTCTAGAGTATCTGTGTACCAAATTTCATTAAAATCGGTTCAGTAGTTTTGGTGTGAAAGCGCGACAGACAGACAGAGTTACTTTCGCATTTATAATATTAGTAAGGATAATACCCGCCCCGTATTTTCAATTATAGTTGCATTCGTAATTTTGTGTAGGGCAATGAAAATCCCTGAAATTCCCCCACTACGTACTCGAAGCAATTTTAATTTCAATTCTAAAGGAAACTCTCATGAATACATTATATTATACATCATTTTTTTCAATTTGCAACTCGTCTTGTGTCCAATAAACTACATTAAATGCCTATTTTCTGTTTATAAGTTGAAGTTTTTTTACCTTACTGCGAAAGAAGGTAAAACATAAGCCATGTTTTTCGAGTGTATGTATGTATGCATGTATGTACGTATGTATGTATGTATATTTATTTGGCACGCCCTAGAGCCTAAACGGCTTGTCGTATTTTTATGTGAGTGGTGTCAATAGATTTATTTTAGTTGTAAGAGTTACACTGGGTATATCAAAATTTAAAAAAACTAAATTAAAGATTTCTGGCGTCAAAAGGATGTCTATAAAAAATGTTTTCATAATACATCGAGTGTGGTATCAAAATAAAGAATTTTTGACGGTGATTACGAATATATATATAACTTATATGTTTTATTGGAGTTTGGAATAGGAAATGCTAATAAATCACATCACACTTCACACTAATAATATAAATGCGAAGTTTGTGTTAGTTTGTTACTTCTTCACGGTAAAACGGCTTGACGGGTTTGGCTGAAATTTGGCACACAGGTAGTTTATAATCTGGATTAACACATAAGATACTTTTTATCCTGGTATTCCCGCGGGAACGGGTAAAACAGGATTAAACCTATTTCCTTAAGGTGCTTGAAAACTGAAAAGATGGAAATAAAAAATATATTTTAAATAACAAAAAACACGACACGCACACAACTTTGTGAACACTGTCAACTAAAATTATTCAAAACCAAAATAAAATATTCAAGTTAAAATCTTGTTTCTATCTTTTCAGTTCTTCAATGAATTTAATAAAGATGCCAGATATTGACGCAGTCGGGTTTTTTGCTTTTATAATAATTTACAAATTGGTTCGTGAAATGTATTAGGGATATACCATCATAACTTTTACGCCTTTTTGAACGACTTCAAAAAAGGAGGTTCTGTATTCGATCCGTAAGTATGTATTGTATATACTATATATATACAAATTATTTTTATAATTTTATATTATTATGTTTTTTATTTATTTAAATATAAACACACCCACACTACAACTTCTTCGCAGAAAGATTCCATCCTATGGTTGTCTGGAAGAGATCGCTTTTAGTGATAACAGCGCCTGTTGTTTATGAGTAGCTGTAGTTACTAAGTTCGTTTGTTTTTTCTTTTACTTGTGTGGTGTTCAATAAAGAGTTATCTATCTATGTATAGATAGATAACTAAAAGTATGGCCGCGAGTTTCTCAAAAACTACTAATCCGATTTGGATGGGATTTTCGTTATTCAAATGTATATTTTTCAGGGAAGGTTTTAGTTGATAATTTATTAGGATCTGACGAAGATCTTCGGAGATAGACAATGGAACTCTTCAATAACTAACAGCAGACGACCCGCGAATGTAACAATCGCATATCTATGATGTATTGTTTACACTATTCCATAATTAATTAACAAAGAAGCAATAAATAAAAACCTTTTAACAAAAAAATAACGAGTTTAACGAAAACAATGTTCAATTGGTCATTAACCGACTTCAAAAAAAGTGGGTTCTTGAACATTGTTTTCGTATATTTGTTCGTGTATTTATTTAGCTTAGCTGGCAATTTAATTTACGTTTTTCACTATTAATTCGTACAATAGTTAAAGCTCGAACACACTAAAGTAACATAAAAATGATTTTGACTTTATTCCTAATACTTTTGTCACCCGGAGATCAAAAATTGAGACTTTCAAGATTCACCCAAATACGATATCCAAGACTTACCCAGAGTTTTCCGAGCGTAGAATGACACTGAACGAACGTCTCTCTTGCTTCTTATATATTATTTTCAGAGGTCAATAGATTATCATGGCGTGAATTATATAAAATTAGATCAGGGGGCCCTATTCCGTTCACAAGGCGTATCCGTCTTTTTTCTATTACGGACGTTCTAATCGAAGTCGAATCGAACAACTTTGATAAGTATACAGTTAAAACGGCATCATTTTTCTGTCCGAACAATTACTATTACAATTCATTACATTACAATCAAACTTCGTACAGCTTATTCTGAGTCTTCTTCTATCAAACATCCAAACATTTTCAGATTAGTAAAGTAAAATTATAAAATAATTACTGTTGTTTGTGGTAAAAATACCTGTTCCCGAAATATTATGCCACTATGTAGATTTTTCCAGGATAAACAGTAGTGTATATTATATTACTCCACTTTTTGAAGTGAAAACTTCTTTAGCGGCGTTGAGCACTTTTCTTGGGTGGGTATAAAATGTTAAACTCGCGTCAGGACACGTGACCTGATCGAAAATTCGTAAGACGGAGGTTGTCATTTTTGTGTACGATAGCGCAATAAATAAATATTGTATTTAACCACATAAATGCTAGTACTTTTATACTGATAAATAAAGCAATTCGTGCGAAATTATTTCCTAACCATTCCAAAATATTCAAAAATGCACAAAGTTAATGTTCAAGTTTTTACTTCTGCCGGCATTCCCGGAGTGCAATCCGTTGTTTTTTTTACTGGTGGTAGGTCTCTCGTATGCCAGGGGCCGCCTGGGTAGGTACCACCGCAATGTCTATTTCTACCACCAAGTAACAGTGTGCATCATGCATGCACTGTTGTGTTCCGGTTTGAAGGACACTGTATCCAGCGTAATTACTTTGCATTATGAGACGTAACATCTTATGTGTCAGGGTGACGAGCGCAGTGGAGTGCCACTCAGTACATTGTAATTCAAAGCTATGTGCTGCGTTGCTACTGTTTATGGGCGGTCGTATCGCTTACCATCAGGCGAACGGCATGCTCATCTCGTTATTTAAATGCAATAAAAAAAACTTCAGCAATTAGTATATCTGTGTACTTACTAAGTTGTATCCCAATCCATTCAACGATATCTGTCCTTACATCTAACATACAACCCAACATCTCAAACTTTAGGATTTTGTAATAGACTCTAAGATCACTAACGCTAACTTTATGTATGAGAATGACATATCCGAGCGATAGACTTAACGATACGATAATTGAAACGTCAGAAATTACAAACATCTTTCTCCATACATTTTGTAGGAAATGCGACTGCAATTCGCTTTTAAACATAACGAAACTTTGTATTCATAAATTAATCTACAAATATTAAAAGAAATCTATTCAGGAACTAAAAAATGTACAAAAACTAGTTATTGAGTACCTATGTTTAAAATTTACTTTGCTGACTGCCTCTGTGGCATAGTTGTATTACAGTATGACTGCAAAGCTAAGGTCTCGGGTTCGATCCCCGGGTCGGGCAAAGTGATATTGGGGATTTCTATTCAGTATCAGCCCGGAGTCTGGAATTTGTGCCCGATATGGCGATAGGCTCGCCCCCTATCACATCATGAGACGGAATACGCACGGCGTAAAGTGGGTTCACTAGTTGCGCCTCTGCTTACCCCTTCGGAGATAAAGGGCGTGAATGTGTGTGTGTGTGAATACAAAGTTTTGTTATGTTTAAAAGCGAATTGGAGTCGTATTTCCTACAAAATATATGGAGGAAGTTTTTTGTAATTTCTGACCTTAAAAGTACTGAAAGCTTTAATTTTCCCATAGATTCTTTTGATCCTTATAAACAACAGGATCGATTGGCATCAAAAAAAGTTTTTGCATAAATTGCCCATCATCTAGTTGACTGTACATTCTTTTTAAAATCTGTGAATGCAGATATCAATGTCTTCAAAAATTATGGACAGTCTCACAACAACACACCCTCAGTTTCAGGTCTCTACGATCCGCGGTATAGGCTGTGCCTTGTCTCTACGATCAGCGGTATAGGCTGTGCCTTGATCCATCTGTCAGTCATTCAGGATAAAGCATTTTATATTATGTATAGGGAGCGTGCACGAACTATAGGGGGCAGCACAAAATCGACACAAGAGCCACAGGTGGATAAAAAATGAAACTAGAACCAGCACAATAATTTGTTGATATATTCTTTTAATATGACAAAAATGATAAAATATGTGTTCCGGCCGAATGTTATTTACACCCAGCATGTCCAGAATATGCTTATTTTTAGATGGGAGCTAGTTATTTAAGCAAAATTTGGAGGTTATGTTCCCTTAATTACAGATTTTTTTGTATTAAATACTACCTTCAAAACATATTTATTTTTATAAATTACGTAACGAAACATTTCTAAATCCTTTTAGAACTCATAGTTATGTATGTTTTATACAGCTTTTATTATTTTTGTCGATTTTCACATAACCATGGAATGTAAGTACTTAGGCACTATTCTTGGGAACATTATATAATTTCACACCATTTGATTTGTTTAATTTTAAGTTTTGGAGCATCGAGATACACAGCGATACATTATCAACAAATTAAATGTTATTTTTCATCCTTTTAATGAATATTGTACGTCAATGCCAAGTATCGATGGGCTGAAAATGACTAGTGCGTAGGCAGTAATATCGGCATAATTTAATGTCTATTCGGCCGCAGCGCACCCATGATTTTTATGTAATTATAGGACTTCATGAGCAGTGGATATAGTTTGACATCCAGTGAATTAGGGATAATGTAGACCTATTATAAAAGAATAGATTCTACAGATATCAGACCTGCTAAATTCCTTAACTTTCATGATTCGATTTGAAATAGATTTCAAAACAGTATGGGTAACAAAAATAGTACAAAATGCTTGAATCATGCGTTTATTTCAATAAAAATATTTCCAAAGCATTGAATGGTTTAGAAAGGCACAATGTACCATGCAAAGTTTTCAGGACTTCCGGAGACTTCGCCGTTGTTTCCATACGCCTGCCGGTCGCCATCAGAGTCCACTGCTCTGCCCAGCTTCAGAGCCTGGTCGTACTCCCGGTTGTGGATGAAGAACAGAATCTCCTTGTTGAACAGCACCGGGTAGAGGTACCATTGATGTCTGTAGGTGTCTGACGCTGTTGAACCGTATACGGCACGGTCTCCGTCACTGTCTGTTGAAACCCCGAGTTTCAGGTATTGCTTCTGATAAGGGTTATAGATTTTAAAGTAGACCTTGTCATATCCTTCGACAGGAATGAATTTCCAAGCTGCCCTCTCACCGATCTGGTGGTAGTCTCCGTACGCGGTCCTGTCGCCGTCGGAATCGACACTCCATCCTAGCTTGAGAGCCATACTGTCTCTCCTGTTGGTGACCTTGACGTCAAGCTGGCTGAAGATAAGCCGAATTTGGAGCGGGAAGTAGTTCTTGACGACGTCCTTACCGTCGTTGGTCCACAGTTGATACGCGTAAGTCATAGAGTTGGGTTGGTTTTGCTCGATCAGTTTGTCAACAGCTTTGGTGATGACGTCACCTCTCTTCTCATCCACGAGATCTTTGGTCTCATCGAGTGCGGTCTCATAGTCACCAATGATTACGCTATTGTAAATTTGTTCTGCAGCTTCGTCGTCAGAGATGGGAGCAGCCTGGCACGCGAGTGTGGCGAGCGCCAGAAGAAGCGTTATCCGTAGCATTGTGATGATCCTGAGAAAAAAACTATTTTATAATAATGAGCAACAATTTAGTCAAACCCATTCGCCAACATGCTTGAAAAAGTTGATTGCACTGATCCCACATTATTGCGGTACATCGCGACGAGGTGTCAGGTTCGAATTCCGGATCAAAGAATGACGGATATTGCTTCTTTCAGTGTCAGCCCAAAGTCCGGAAATGTGCCCGGTAAATGGCCCGGCCCCAGTCAAATGAGACCTAACATAGCCAACGGAATGTAAGTGTGTCACACCTTTATTTACCCCTGAAAAGGGGAAAAGGCTAGATGCTGCATATATATGTATGTAAGTATAATATATATGTATATTAATTGATGTTGTGATATTGTGCCTTTTTAATAGAATTATTTATTATTGTGTTGTTTGTACTCACCTACAGTTCACCAACCTCAGCGTTATACTGACCTGATGATCGATCTTCCTCTTATATAACTGGTAACTAATTTCTGTTGTAATGAGTTTAGTCATTATTAGTTGTTTGATAAACTATAATAAAATGAATATAGTGTTATGTTTGGATTACATGGTAGCATTTTTTTGGTTTGAAAAAAGCTTGTTTAATTTTTACTGCAAATAAATCGCGTCATAATACCTATTTAAGTATGCAAGTAGACGGACCTGTTGAAAGTGGCCTGCACCAGCGCGTCCCTGCGACCTATATCAAGTCGTCCATCCACCTTGTAGGTGGACACTGGACATCCGGCGCTGCACTTGCCGTTCCGTCTCGAAACCTCTAGGAGAAGCCTATGTTCAGCAATGGTGTTTGGGGGGTAATTGACTATACTACTATGAGTCTGGGAGTGATGAAACAAACACTTAACACTTTATTGCACTGATGACACTCTATAGCACTAGTACTTAATACTAGGGTTGCATATCGATAGTCTGCTATCGATAAAAAATCGATTTTCTATCGAAAGTCAAGGTGAAAGCAATAGTATCGATAGTCTATCGATATTATTGTCACATGTCAAACTGTCGATACTATCGATAGCTCTCCACGTGCAATACTATTGATAACAGCGATAATATCGATACTATTGATAGTAATGCTTTCAATAGTATCGACAGTATTGACTTAGGCGATACAATCTATAGTACAATCGATATCCTGAATAGTTTTCGTGGTCAACCATCGATAGTCAAACTATCGATGGTTCTGCAACACTACTTAATACTAAACTTAAATTACCCCACTCTAGTGTTGGGTAGGACATACAAGAGGCGGTACATTTGTCCCGTACATGACGTCAAAATGTAAGAGCGGCTCAACATTTTATATTGTACTACTTCAAATTTTATGTCGCGGCAGTCGCGAATTCGCGTTATTCACTCTCCGTCTCCGTAAAACTATAGGAAGAGGACAGAGAGAGAGCGAGACGGATGCTATATATTGCAATTGTAGCCAATACGCCTCGCCTCATTTGAAGTAGGACATTGTACTGGCTTAGTGCAAAAAAGAGGCTACTCTTACAACCTCAATTTCATGTCGTGTCCTACCCAACACTACCCCACTCTCTTACTCGCTCTTGGTTGCACTGTTACTTATACTCTCGCACTGATACATACATATACATAGACACTCACGCCTTTAATCCCCGAAGGGGTAGGCAGAGGCGCAACTAGTGCACCCACTTTTCGCCGTTATTCCGTCCCATGATGTGATAGGGGGCGAGCCTATCGCCATATCGGGCACAAATTCCAGACTCCGGGCTGACACTGAATTTTAAAAAACCCAATATTACTGCCCGACCCGGGAATCGAACCCAAGACCTCAGCATTGCAGTCATACCGTAATACAACTACGCCACCGAGGCAGTCTCGCACTGATACTCTAATTTTTTTACATTGTTGCACTGGGAACCCGAAATAGCAAGCATAAATTCTTGAAGCCTTATAAACATCGGCCGGAGAATCTTGACATCGCGATCTACATTTTGTACAGCGCCATCTATTGGCAAATTGTGGAACTAGACTAACCTTTAACGCCATCTCTGTATTTTTTATTGATTAAATATTGATCTTTGAACAAATGGACTACATGTGGCTGATGATGATGCAAGTAGAAAAGTGCACGATAGTCTAATTAGAAATGGGCTGGTATTATTGTTAGTATGCAAGCAGATTTGAATTATATTTTTTCTTAAAATTCTATGTTAAAGTTATTTATTTCTGTTTAGTACAACATTTGAAGTATCAAAGCGAGCATGGTACTACACTGCATCATGTTTATAATGCTCTTAAACTGGAATATTGTGATACAAGTACAATTAACAGCAGAACTTTAGGTCTACTAAACTAATCGATAAAATGAATATATATTATTTACTATAAAATAGAATGTGACAGCATAAGTAAGGTTTAAAGGGTTTGTAGAATTCTACAATTCTGGAATATTACAAGGGCTGTAGACAAGATACCTTCCTACAATCAACGCTAAGGGGGAACAAAAAAAACATGGAAATGACATATTATAAAGAGAAATCTGTCACTAGAATATGTCATTCCCATACGTTATTTTAGCGTTAAAGAATGTAGAAAGGTATCTACAGCCCCTGGTGAACACGATGTTAAACGTCGCCATGTAATACCTGCCACATCTAATTGGTCATTAATTTATTGGATAAGAATTGATAGATCAGAGAGCCATGAGTCTTGCTAATGATGGCTGGCACATGCGTCATATTCGTGAACGGGTGCTGCTTGCGTGGACTGGTCTGCTCTGTTTGATGGTTGACTCTATTTTTTACTTAAAATTAAACATGTAGCTGGTTATTTGACTTAGGTACTCTCCGTTAATTTTCGCATTTAATATCCATCTTTGAAATTGAATTTATATCGTTACTTACAATGTGTAACATATATATATATATATATACATATATATATATAAAAGAAATATATACCAATAAAAGACCTACGCTGAGTTTCTTGGTGCGTGCCTGGCCTCAAAGAAAAGTGGACCATTATTCAAGTGTACTCACCTACAGAAATCGCAATTGAGCAGGAAATGAATAAATTCTATGATGACTTTAACGTGACCATTAATAAATATGCATATAAGAACTTACTCATCATGGGCGATTTTAATGCCCAAATAGGAAGTAGACTTGAAAGTGAAAATGACTTTATTGGCCCGTATACTATAGGACACCGCAACAGAAATGGTAGCAAGCTAGTAAACCTTTGTTTTGAACACAACCTCACAGTAATGAAAAGCATATACAAGAGAAGCAAAAATCAACTATGGACCTGGGCATCTCCAGATGAAAGATATAAAAATCAAATAGATTATATTCTCTGCAATAAACGGAAATATTTTGAGGGCTGTGGAACAATCTGCAACTTGAACTTCCATACCAACCATCGAATGGTGAGAGTAAAACTTAATTTGAATTCATTAAAAAAATCAAGATGTAACATAAAAGCATGTGTTGACTTTGCAAAAGAGGAACCTCAACTACTTGTACCTACTCTACAGAACCAAATGAAAACTTTTAAGGTGTTCACAGACCAACTAGACCTTCAAAAGAAATATGACTACTTCCAAAATCTAATAACCCAGAAAGTATCTAAAAACAATAATACGAAAGCAAACAGAAATAAAAACAAAGTACTGACTGAGGAAACGCTAAAGTTACAAGAAGAAAGAGGTAAACTCATTAGTATTAAAAACAAAAGCAAAGAAACCAGACAAGAAATACAAAATAAATTAATATTATAATAAAGAACATATTATCAAATCAGGAGGAGTAAAAAGGCCATCAAATGCTTAACCACGAAGAAGGACTGGATACCAAGCATTAAAAATAGAAGAGGTATAGTTATAAAAAAGAGACCAGATATAATAAGAACAGCAACAGAGTTTTTCCAAGATCGGTACTCAAAGTCATTATCAACAGAAAATGTACCGCTCGAAAACCGAACTGATGTCCCACCAATATTAGAAAGAGAAGTTGAACAGGCTATAAAAACCCAAAAAAGAGACAAAGCCCCTGGTTCTGACAACATAACAAATGAAATCTTGTTAGCATTACAGCATACCATAACACCAGCTCTAACTTCAATTTTTAATCATGTATTAGTAACTGAAATCATACCGCACCAGTGGAAAAAGTCTACTGTAATTTTACTACACAAAAAGGGGGACAGAAACGATGTTGGTAACTACCGGCCGATAAGTTTAACGTCGAATATTTATAAGGTTTTTGCAAAAATTATTCTAAGCCGCATTACTAAGGTACTTGATGGAAATCAACCACGAGAACAGGCGGGATTCCGAAGCAAGTACTCAGTCGTTGACCATGTCCACGTGGCGAAACAAATATTTGAAAAATATAAAGAATATGGCCTACCAGTCCACTGCTGCTTTGTCGACTATTGTAAGGCCTTTGATTCCTTGGACCACAATAAAATTTGGGATGCCTTGAAGAAACAAGGGGTGGAAGAAAAATATATTAGGATAATAAAGAACATCTACACTGGTGGAACAGCAAGAGTTAAGCTAGAAAGAGAAGGAGGGATTATCAATCTAGAAAAGGGTGTACGACAAGGAGACCCACTTTCACCGAAATTGTTTACTGCAGTACTGGAGGAAGTCTTCAAACAATTCAATTGGGAGAGTTATGGCCTAAGAATAAATGGCGAGTATCTAACAAACTTAAGATTTGCTGATGACATTATACTGTTCGCAAAGTCCTCTCATGAGCTTCAAAACATGTTGACAGATTTAGATACGCATAGCAAAGCAGTGGGCTTAAACATGAATACATAAAAAACTAAGGCAATGACTAACAAAGAGAAAGAAACAATCATAGTAAACAATATTCCTATTGATTATGTGGATGAGTATACATATTTGGGTCAGATAATCAAGATAAACAATATGGCAAGCAAAGAGATCGAGACACGCATAGGGCATGCATGGAAGAAATACTGGGCACACAGAGAAATAATGAAAGACAAAACAATACACATTTCGGTTAAAGGAAAACTATTTAACACTTGCATACTTCCTATCCTAACATATGGATGCCAGACTTAGGCACTTACTAAATCTCAACAAGCCAAACTTCAAACTTGCCAGCGAAGCATGGAACGAAGCATGATGGGGAAAAGGAAAATAGATAAAATTAACCACAGCAAAATTAGGAAAGCAACAAAGACCCAAGATGTGGTGCTGAAATTAAGAAAACTGAAGTGGAAATGGGCTGGCCATGTAATTAGAGGAGAAGAGAAATGGAACAAAGTAGGAACATTGTGGTACCCAAGAGAGGGAAAGAGAAAAAAGGGGAAACCATTCAGAAGATGGGAGGATGATGTGGTTAAAACAGCTGGAAAAACCTGGACCAGACTGGCGCGGGAGAGGGAAGATTGGAAAGTGTTGGAGGAGGCCTTTGCCAAAGGGCACACAGAATGAAAACAAACCTATATGTAAAAACAAATATATATAAAAAAAAAAAAAAATGTACAATTTCTGAAAAAGGCTATAAATAAAATAAATAAATAAAATATAAAAGAAATATATACCAATAAAATACCTACGCTGAGTTTCTTGGTGCTTCTTCTCAGGTCAGTGGGATTTTCCGAAGCACTGGTAGAATCTTTTAGACGATAAAAAACATTGTAAAAATTACGTGTATAAGTGCCCTTAGGGGCCTAATTACTTAATAAATGATTTGAATTTGAATTTGATTTTAATGGATGGCGTTTTTTTGAAAACTAAATATATTCTAGGGTTAGATTTTTCTTAAATTCTGGATAAATATTTCTATCCTGGGTTGACTTTGCTACTTCCAATACTTACCGAACTTTCCCGTCAGGACCCATGCGCATTGTCTATACATATTTTATTTTTATAATTACGGCTTTGCCCCCACATTCAATAAAAAAATGGCATCTGGATTTTGTTAACCTTCCTATACCCGCGCATTGGTCTGTCAGACCGACGACATACGCATGCTCACGCCTTTTATCCCCGAAGGGGTAGGCAGAGGCGCAACTAGTGCACCCACTTTTCGCCAAGCGTTTTCCGTCCCATGATGTGATAGGGGGCGAGCCTATCGCCATATCGGGCACAAATTCCAGACTCCGGGCTGATACTGAATAGAAAAATCCAATATCACTTTGCCCGACCCGGGGATCGAACCCGAGACCTCAGCCTTGCAGTCGTACCGTAATACAACTACGCGACCGAGGCAGTCAGTTAGAATAGCCGTAAAGGTATTACTATAGATTACTATAAGACTTGTTGGCAATAAACAAATGCAATAGCCCTTTATTAAACACTGCCCACTGCTGAGCATGGGTCTCCTCTACTACTGAGAGGGGTTAAGCTTTAGAACACCACACTGGCATAGTAAAAAAGCGACGATAGCCTAGTTGGGAATGGAACGGTCTGCCGAGACAATGTCCGGAGGTTCAAAACCCAAGGGCCAAGGCACACACCTCTGACTTTTCGAAGTTACGTGTATATAATTTATGTCCTTAAGAAGCATGTGTGGTGTTACTGTATGTGATAGAGTGCGGAATACTATGGTGATGGACATGTGTAGAGTGACAGAGGATGTAGTAACCGAAATTAAGAAGGGTATGCTAAGGTGGTTTGGGAATTTGGAAAGGATGGATGATAGGAGAATGACAAAGAGGATATATAAGGCGAGTGTGGATGGAAGGGCCGGCAGGGGTCGACCGCACCGAACCTTTGAATTTTAGCGGGTCACCACTTTGGCGGCGAAAGGGCGTCGCCGCTGTAGAGGAACAGATGGTTGCGTTCCTCTATGGAAGGGGAAAATTCCGGTAGGCAGATGTTGCGCCTGACCGGCCGCGGCCCCTCCGGTGGTTCCTAATCGGAGGTGGTATATATGCTTCGCTTTGTGCGAATATTGCTATCGCAATTCTCGATCGTGTGGTGCCAACTGTCAATCGTCGATACCACTTCGATGTCTGATGGATGAGTGTCGGGTCATCTAATTGACTATTATTGTAATAGTCCTCAGCCACGTGGATAGGTGGCGGTGTTGTCAATTATGCCGCCACAGAATCTCAGATATCTGACATCCTAAGTAAAGGCCAGGTCAAAAGTACCCGGAACCGGCGGGAGTGCATGAAAAGATTGATGAAGGTAGTGGAAGCGAAAGTAGTGTTCCAGAATCGAGCAAAGTGGCAATCCATAGTCTCTGCCTACCCCTATGGGGCAGAGGCGTGATGGTATGTGTATGTATGTTAAGTTGGTTAAATTGTGAATGAGTATCACTGGGAGTCAATGTGAATTGAGGTTGCCTCGGTAGCGTACTTGTATTGCGTACGCGGTACGAATACGACTATTATGCTGAGGTCCCGGATTCGAATCCCGGGTCGGGCCAAAAACATTTTGACTGAGTTTTTACATCTTAAAAATTGCTCTGTCCCAGCCCGTAGTCAGGAAGTTGGCGGGGTGATACCGCCGTCCCTCGGAAAGCGCGTAAAGCCGTCGGTCCTGCGTGTTATCTCACTCCGGTCATGCCGGATTGCCGTCTTACCGGACTATGAGAGTGAAGGAACAGAGAGTGTACCTGTGTATTGCGCACACACTTTTGCACTATAATATCACCTGCGTACTTGTTTTGTAACCATGGCCTTTATCATTGAATTATGAACTATACTGTAATAAAATTAACGTATATTATAATTAATTATTAATTCGTCGTTCGTTTCGTAATATATAATTAATTCATCGTTCGTTGTTCTCAGGCAACACCTGGCGATCGCCGTCCGAGTCCACGCACCTGCTCAGTTTCAGGGCCTGACTGTATTCATGGTTTATGGTATATGGTATAGAAATAAATTGCCCGTTATGCTTCACCGGGTACATTGTGCAGATACAATTGATATTTGTAGAGTAAGAATGTGATCTACCGAAAGCCTTGTGGTGACCATAGCTTTCAATCGAATTACTGAGCTTCATAATTATACGGGTTGTTGTTGATGTGGTAGATGAGGAAACATAATTTATCATTCCTCGTGTCTGTGACAGGATTAATTCTCCACGCCATATTATCATCAACACACAATCAGTTGTGTAAATATGACAAGAAAAAAGCCTTGATGAATTTAACAATAGCATTTACGTGTACCTATAGTCGGTTTGTACGTTTGGTACTTTTCTAGGTTTTTCAACCCCTCTTCCAACAATTCCTTTAGACCGATCGCACTTCGGATGTACTGCGTGCGAAATTGACCCGCCCGATGCGGCCTGAACTCCGAAATGATTATGTGAAAAATCTTTCGTTCAAATTCATCGCGCCGAGTCCAAGGAAATAAATGATACTTTCAACTTGTAACCATTGATTAACAGCATTTATTCTCGTAACTCTTCGTCGGTTTATAGAGCTATCAGGTATCATATGCTCACGCTTTTATTCCCGAAAATGGTAGACAGAGGCGTAAATAGTGCAGCCACACCTAACCAAAGTTACGTCTATGACATTGTGGAAATCTCCATGAGACATAATATTAAGAGGTTAAGACTCATAAATCCCAGTAATTACGCTGTCTACAACGTACGCTCCTCAGATTGGTATTTCTTGATGTTAGAAACCATCACATTGGCAGATTGCGAGCGATTTCATTGTGGAGCGAACGCGAAGCGAATTCTCAGCGGACGCGCAACGAACCAGCTACGGGCTCGCAACACGTTTTGGAAAGTCGGTAACAGAATGGTTTGCGACAAAGAAACATTGTTGTTAGCTTTGTTCCAAGACATAGATTACGAATGCGAAAGCAGGTACAGCGATACATTTTATTTTAACGAATCAATTGAAAGAGAGCGGCTACTATATATTATTTAGCAAACAAATAAAATTTTCGTTTCTTTGTCCGTGAAGGAAAGACGTTGCGCATCCTCGGCGTGGTCGTTGCGCGTCTGCTGCGAATTCGCGGCAAGTTCCCTGCACCTCCGCTCCGCTGTGAATTCGCTCGCAATTCACCAGTGCGATAACGGCTCATACACACAAACACGACGCGACTCCGTATCGTGGAAATCTACGACGACAGTTAATCTCGAAAATGGACCGCAATAAACGTTTATTGCGGTCCATTTTCGAGATTAACTGTACCTTAACTGTTGATTAGTGATGCGACTCGAGTCGTGTTTTTACTCGAGTGACTCGAGTGAATTTGTCAAACTCGTACTCGAGTGAAAAAAATATTGACTCGAGTCCATTTGCACTCGAGTTGCCGAGTCAACTCGGTGCACCGAATAGCCTCGGTGACCGCTAGAAATTACGAGAAGTCGCTAACTCACTAATCGCTGTCTACATCGCGAACGTTATTGCTACCAATTTAACATTTTTATGGCTAACGAGCTTTTGCCCGCGGTTCCGCCCGCGTGAATGAGTTTTCCCGGGATAAAAGTCCTGCTTTATATTTTCCCGGGATAAAAAGTAGCCTATGTGTTAATCCAGGACATAATCTACCCGTGTGCCAAATTTCATCGAAATCCGTTCAGTAGTTCTTGCGTGAAAGAGTAACAAACATTCATACATCTAGACATCCATACATCCATACTTACAAACTTTCGGGTTTATAATATTAGTAGGATTCTGCATTTTTCATGTGATAGAGCATATAGAATTTCAATGTAACTAGTGAACAATAACTATTATATTGTATATTATTTCATCTTCAGGCATATTATTATTATTATTATTTTTTTTTTATGGCATTGAATGACGAGCCGAGCATGCCGTTCGCCTGATGGTAAGCGATACGACCACCCATAAACAGTAGCAACACCATCCAGCACCTTGAGTTTCAAAGTACTGTGTGGCATGTATTAGTAATAATAAAGAAAGATATTTATAAATATTTAAACAAATCTTACTCGAGTTACATGGTGTGTAAAAAGTCAACTCGAGTGACTCGAAAACTGAAGTACAACTCGAGTGACGTACTGAAATTACTCGAGTGACTGGAGTCATAAAATCCTATTCGAGTCGCATCACTACTGTTGATTAACTGTTGATACGTATCTTGCGGTCCATCTCAGTCTTAGCTAGTGATGCGACTCGAGTCGTGTTTTTACTCGAGTGACTCGAGTGAGTTTGCGAAATTCGTACTCGAGTGAAAAAAATATTGACTCGAGTCAATTTGCACTCGAGTTGCCGAGTCAACTCGGCGCACCGAGTAGACTCTCGCTAAACCTTACTTCACTAGTCAACTGTCAAGTGTCAAGTGTCAACGTCACAAAAGTCATTGCTGTCTATTTAGGTAAACATTTTTAATTTTAATACTCGATGAGTGGCGAGGCAAGTGAGCAGGGACGTAGTGTGGCTGGGGTAACGCATTTTTTCAAAAATGTGGCATGACAAAATTCAATTTACCATATACAAATAGCCAGTGTAATGAAACTATGTATTATAAAGAACCCTTATTTTGGCCCCACTCTTTTCGATTTTTTATTTTTAGTTATTTGTTCGTTTTTTATTTATTTATAATTAATTAAACAAATGTTCACCCTTAAGTTGGTCCCCCTTACTAGATATCTTTATTTGTATCGCTTAGATTAGTTAATTTTGATCAATTATCGTTTTATTCGACCACTATTGATGATTGTTCGATTATAAAAACAATTAAATTCTTTTTTTTACTTTATTTTTTAATTATTTTTTATCTAATAAGCAAACCATCACCTCACGCCTATATTGCGCATGCACCTGTGTTGTCAGTCAGCTTGCAATGGCCGTATTTACTAGCGTTTTGTTAACGAGTGCGTTTATACTGTATAATTATTTCTTATGCAGATCAAAAAATATTGAAAACTTCAACAAAAAATGTCCGTGAAGACGGCCAATTAGCCGTTAAAATACGATCAGCGTGGTTTTAATAAATTCAGTTATTATGAATGATATTCAATTGCGTTCTATATTCACAAATATACAACATTGATATAAATACATGGAGTGATTATTTACTGGTACACGAGCACTTATTGGGACTTTTACCTTATATCATTATTAAGTATTGCTTAGATATTTAAGTGACAATTTTAGTTTATACTTTCCAGCAATACACTTGAGTATAATAATTGTATCGTTAAATGTATTAAAAGCATGCCAACGAATTACAACTCCATAAAATTTACCATTATCGGAACTACTTACAATATTTCCTAATTAGAATTAAATACATTTATATTATATGGCTGCTGGCGCATGCACAGTATATGTATGCGCATATAGCGGCGATAGCCTAGTTGTGAGTGAAACGGACTGCCGAGACGAATGTCCGCAGGTTCAAAACCCAAGGGCATACACCTCTAACTTTTCTTAAAAGTTATGTGTGTATTCTTTGTGAATTATCTCTCGTTTTAACGGTGAAGGAAAACATCTTGAGGAAACCTGCATATCTGAGAAGTTCTCTATAGGAATTTCGAAGGTATGTGAAGTCTGCCAACCCGCACTAGGCCAGCGTGGTGGACTAAGGCCTAAACACCCTCTCAGTTGTAGAGGAGGCCCGTGCTCAGCAGTGGGCAGTATCTAATACAGGGCTGATGTGGTGGTGGTGGCATGCGCAGTGTAGGCGTGAGGTGATGGCTTGCTTATTAGATATAAAATAAATAATAATTAGGAATTTAATTGTTCTTGATCCAATCATCAATAGTGGTCGAACAAACGATAATTGATCAAAAGTAATTAATCTGAGCGATAAAAATAAAGATATCTTGTAAGGGGGGCCAACTTAAGGGTGAACATTTGTTTAATTAATTATAAATACATAAAAGACCAACAAACAATTTTTACATTCGAACATTAACGCACAAACGACGAACAAATAATTAAAAATAAAAAAATTCAAAAATCTAAAAAGTGGGGCCAAATTTAGTGAGCAGTATTATAATATGCTATTAGTTGAAATGTACTATATTTTTTCTGCAATGGGCTTAGGCCTAGTAATCTTAAAAAGTACGAGTTGGTAAGTGGCAACATTGACAAAGACCTGTCATTTGTATTTTTATTTCTTATATATCGCATAATATTATTAATTTTGTTTCAGATTATTCTCAATATTTTATTTATATTTATACACATATTTATACTTATGTTATCACGATTTAGATTTTTAGGTAGGGTTCAATTCTCATAACCGCGTCGAGTTTTATTTCGGTATAGTAGTGAGCATAATATAATTTTTAATTTCTATCGATTTTTTTTGTTAACTTTAGCATTTTTCTGAATCGTAGATAACGAAACGCGGACGTTAATCACTTTTAGTTATATGTATTCCAAGCGTAGCTTCCCAAGAAATCGGAATTAATAAAGGTTTTAAAAACTGCTATGAAAAATCTCACTCGAGTTGCATGGCGGGAAAATACAAAATATTTAACTCGAGTGACTCGAAAACTCGAGTACAACTCGAGTAACGCACTGTAATTACTCGAGTGACTCGAGTCATAAAATCCTATTCGAGTCGCATCACTAGTCTTAGCGCGAAAATATAAAAATACTATATACTACTAAAAATATTCTAATTAATGAGTATTATGAACTAGTGATGCGACTCGAGTCGTGTTATTACTCGAGTGACTCGAGTGAGTTTGCGAAACTCGTACTCGAGTGAAAAAAATAATGACTCGAGTCAATTTGGACTCGAGTTGCCGAGTCAACTCGGCGCACCGAGTAGACTCTCCTTCTTTTTATTATGGCTTCCACCGATTAACTATCGGTGATTTCGCCAATGTCGAGTAGACTCTTATGCTCTCGCTAAACCTTACTTCACTAATCAACTGTCAAGTGTCTACGTCACAAGCGTCAGTGCTGCCTATTTAGTATGGAGGGTAGAAGTAAGGAGGACCATCTCAGTGTATTAAAAGTGTCGGTTGAAATGGAGCAAACTAAGGTGGCACTATAGTAGCAAGTGGAAGAATTTTAAATAGAGCGCCACAAATTACTTTTTAATTTCCACCCACTTGGACAACTTTTCACTGAACAAAGTTTTCCCATTGCTTATATATTTTTCTTTTTATATTAACAACAATAAAGTCATTAAAATAACAAAATTTTATAAAAAACAAATCACTATGCATGTTATTTCAGGAGTTTCATAGGTTATTATTTATTTAATTACAGTTGACTACGTAAATAGTTGAGATTTTAAATACTGCATATTTTTTAACTACAGAAATCAAGAGAAATATTAAATTTTTCAACCCAGCACACTTCATTCTGCTTATAACTGCAAAGTTCATATCATTTCCACTTGCTACACTAGCGCTATTTCAGTGAGATTTCGAACAATAATTTACTGTTTACAAGTGGACACTTTTTCGACTAATCCCCCATACAAGACGGTCGTCCTTACTTCTACCCTCCATACTATTAAGGTACACTGGCTGCCTCGGCGGCATAGTTATATTGCGTCCGCGTTACGAGTACGATTTACGCACTGAGGTCCTGGATTCGAATCCTCGGTCGGGCCAAAAACATTGTGACTGGGTTTTTTAATCTTACAAATTACTCAGTCGCAGCTCGGAGTCAGGAAGTTGGCGGTGCGATACCCCCGTGCCTCGGAAAGTACGTAAAGCCGTTGGTCCTGCGTCTGATCTCCGGTCATGTCGGATTGCCGTCTCACCGGACTATGAGAGTGAAGGAACAGTGAGTGCACTATAATATCTCTTGCGCACCTGGCTGATCTCCATTGAGATTGGCCGCCGTGGCCGAAATCGGCTAGGAAGGGATTATTGATAATTACTATTTAGGTAAAAAAAAAATAATTTTAATACGCGATCAGTGGCGAGGAAAGTGAGCAGGGACGTAGTGTGGCTGGGGTAACGCATTTTTTAAAAAATGTAGCATGACCAAATTCAATTTACCATATACAAATAGCCGGTGTAATGAAACTATATTTATGATATAATATTTGTTGAAATGTTCTCTATTTTTTATTTTGTCTGCAATGGCCTTAGGCCTAGTAATCTTAAAAGTACGAGTTGGCAAGTGGCAACATTGACAAAGACGTGTCATTTGTATTTGTATTTCTTATATATCGCATATTATTAGTTTTGTTTCAGATTATTCCCAAAATTTTATTTATATTTATACTCATAATATTATCACGATTTAGATTTTTAGGTAGGGTTAAATTCTCATAACCGCTTCAAGTTTTATTTCGGTATAGTAGTGAGCATAATATATTTTTAATTTTTATCGATTTTTTGTTAACTTTAGGATTTTTCTGAATCGTAGATAATGAAACGCGGACGTTAATCTTTATTAGTTATTTGTATTCCAACCGTAGCTTCTCAAGTAATCTGAATTAATGAAGGTTTTAAAAACTGCTATAAAAATCTCACTCGAGTTGCATGGCCTGAAAATACAAAATATTTAACTCGAGTGACTCGAAAACTCGAGTACAACTCGAGTAACGTACTGAAATTACTCGAGTGACTCGAGTCATAAAATCCTATTCGAGTCGCATCACTATTATGAACTATAAATATAATGGTCAAAAGATAACTCAGACCTTATTGTTTCGCCGCGAATAGTTATAGCGCGATGCAAAACAGCGGTGGCGCCATCTAGTTTGCAAAGTGTGAAACTACAGTGAAAGGACCGCGTTGGGCGTATTTCAATAAACGTGATATCATAGTAAAATTACCTACGTTATAACACGAAATTATGATTGAAAATATGTAAATAGTTCTTATTCCTTAATTCGTAATATAGGCTGGACTTTTGAGATAAGGCAGCAAAGGCAGCTTAGCAGCTGTAGCTACAAGAAAACTTTCTGAGGAGACTGTCCATCATTTTTGAAGACATTAATATCTACATTCACAGATTTAAAAAAAATGTACAGTCAGCAGCGAAAAAGGCAATTCATGCAAAATCTTTTATGATGCCAATCGATCCTGTTGCTTATAAGGATCAATATACTACCAGACCATTAGAGTTTTCAGTACTATGAACGTCAGAAATTACAAACATCTTTCTCCATACATTTTGTAGGAAATGCGACTGCAATTCGCTTTTAAACATAACGAAACTTTGTATTCATAAATTAATCTACAAATATTAATAGAAATCTATTCAGGAACTAAAAAATGTACAAAAACTAGTTATTGAGTACCTATGTTTAAAATTTACTTTGCTGACTGCCTTGGTGGCGTAGTTGTATTACGGTACGACTGCAATGCTGAGGTCTCGGGTTCGATCCCCGGGTCGGGCAAAGTGATATTGGGGTTTTCTATTCAGTATCAGCCCGGAGTCTGGAATTTGTGCCCGATATGGCGATAGACTCGCCCCCTATCACATCATGAGACGGAATACGCACGGCGAAAAGTGGGTTCACTAGTTGCGCCTCTGCTTACCCCTTCGGAGATAAAGGGCGTGAATGTGTGTGTGTGTGTGTGTGAATACAAAGTTTTGTTATGTTTAAAAGCGAATTGGAGTCGTATTTCCTACAAAATATATGGAGAAAGTTTTTTGTAATTTCTGACCTTAAAAGTACTGAAACCTTTAATTGTTCCATAGATTCTTTTGATCCTTATAAACAACAGGATCGATTGGCATCAAAAAAAGTTTTTGCATAAATTGCCCATCATCTAGTTGACTGTACATTATTTTTAAAATCTGTGAATGCAGATATCAATGTCTTCAAAAATGATGGACAGTCTCACAACAATACACCCTCAAGTTTCAGGTCTCTACGATCAGCGGTATAGGCTGTGCCTTGTCTCTACGATCAGCGGTATAGGCTGTGCCTTGTCTCTACGATCAGCGGTATAGGCTGTGCCTTATCTCTACGATCAGCGGTATAGGCTGTGCCTTGTCTCTACGATCAGCGGTATAGGCTGTGCCTTGATCCATCAGTCAGTCATTCAGGATAAAGCATTTTATATTATGTATAGGGAGCGTGCACGAACTATAGGGGGCAGCACAAAATCGACACAAGAGCCACAGGTGGATAAAAAACGAAACTAGAACCAGCACAATAATTTGTTGATATATTCTTTTAATATGACAAAAATGATAAAATATGTGTTCCGGCCGAATGTTATTTACACCCAGCGTGTCCAGAATATGCTTATTTTTAGATGGGAGCTAGTTATTTAAGCAAAATTTGGAGGTTATGTTCCCTTAATTACAGATTTTTTTGTATTAAATACTACCTTCAAAACATATTTATTTTTATAAATTACGTAACGAAACATTTCTAAATGCTTTTAGAACTCATAGTCAGAGATGTTCAAGATACTTCATAAAAGTATCTGAAATACAAGTTACAAGATACTTGCAAATAAAGGATTTGAGATACCAGATACAAGATACTTTTGAAAATGGTATCTAAATACTAGATACAAAATACGTATCTTCTAAATACTTTTTTCAAATAAGATACCTTTGAAATTATTTATTTATAGCCTTGAATGACGAGACGAGCGTGCCGTCCGCCTGATGGTAAGCGATACGACCAACCCATAAACAGTAGCAATAACATCCAGCACCTTGAGTTACAAAGTACTGTGTGGCATTCCACTGCGCTCGTCATCCTGAGACATAAGATGTTAAGTCTCATTATGTCCCGTAGTTACACTGGCTACAATGTCCTTCAAACCGAAACAAAACAGTGCATGCAAACTGCTGCTTGGCGGTAGAAATAGACATTGCGGTGGTGGTCTCTCATATGTAAGAGTCCGTCTGGGTGGTCCGTCATACAATGCCATAAAAAAATTCAAATGTTGAACGTTTTAGATTTTAGAAGCTCCGTGTTTATTAAAAAATATGAGTAAGAAGTATTAAAATAAGGTTCTGCTGATTTAATAAAGTTCATTGAGATTTATCCGAATCAGGAGACACACTGAAAATCAAAATTATAATGCTGAGTTTAGACTAGCAAGTTCTCTCAGCAATATGTTGCGCAATAACTTTCAGAAGCGTTTACACTAGCTGCAATATTTCTTTAGCAACACGATTTTTCAAGTCGTCCACCAAGTAAACTTGCGCAAGTTCTTGCAAAGCTGTTTACATTACTCGAGGAATATTTATTGCTTGCCATGTTCTTTTTTCATAAAACGGAAAGACAAGGCACGCAATCCTTTTGCCTAATTTTTATGAATCTAATATAATGCTGTTTGGATGATGATTGTAAACAAAAAATCGCCTTAAAAATACCAACACGAAACAGAGTTTTGAATTAAAAAGTACTGCGTGACATTTTATTGCACTCGTCATCCTGAGTCATAATATTTTAAGTCTTATAACTCCCATTAATTACGTTGACTACAATGTCCTTAAAACAGGAACACAATAGTGCATGTATACTACAGCTTGGTGGCAAAAATAGACATATCGGTCAAACTACAAACTTATAACTTGGCAGTATAGTCTTTGAGACCTTAGCTGCTTCAGAATGGAACAAATATAAAAAAACGTTAGCTACTAGCTCAGCAAGTTGAAACTTTTATCTGCACGCAGAATAAACTGCAAGTTCTCGTGCAAGTTGCACAAATGGTGTTTACACATGCGACTTGCCAGAAGTCCTGCAAGCTTCAAAATGTTGCAGAAGTCAGCTTGCCGTGACTGTTTACACGGTAAAAATAGCTTGCGCAACATAAATTCTGCAAGTTTTCTTGCTAATGTAAAGCCCGCTTAAGACTCAATGCCCTCATGTTTTCAAAAGAAGACAGAAACCAGTTGAATATAATGTTTGGTTAACCAATTATAGCATGTGCTTTTTACACAAACAAATCAAGAATGTTACGTGTTGATTATTTAAACCATGCAAGTCATATATTGCTTCAATTTAATTGTATGCAACAGGCAAGAAACTTGCAACGTGTATATGGGCCTTAAATGAGCCGTTAATGTAAAAAATGCATAGATAATTAGTAAAAGTATCTTAGCAAATTAAGTATTTATAAAATACTAAGATACTAAAAAATTGTATCTAAATACAAGATACAAAATAAAAATTGAAAAAGTATCTTAGATACAAGATACTAAATACGTATTTTGTATCTTGTATCTGTATTTCAGATACTTGTATCTAGATAAATCACATCTCTGCTCATAGTTATGTATGTTTTATACAGCTTTTATTATTTTTGTCGATTTTCACATGTAAGTTACACTTAGGAATGTAAGTACTTAGGCACTATTCTTGGGAACATTATATAATTTCACACCATTTCATTTGTTTAATTTTAAGTTTTGGAGCATCGAGATACACAGCGATACATTATCAACAAATTAAATGTTATTTTTCATCCTTTTAATGAATATTGTACGTCAATGCCAAGTATCGATGGGCTGAAAATGACTAGTGCGTAGGCAGTAATATCGGCATAATTTAATGTCTATTCGGCCGCAGCGCACCCATGATTTTTATGTAATTATAGGACTTCATGAGCAGTGGATATAGTTTGACATCCAGTGAATTAGGGATAATGTAGACCTATTATAAAAGAATAGATTCTACAGATATCAGACCTGCTAAATTCCTTAACTTTCATGATTCGATTTGACATAGATTTCAAAACAGTATGGGTAACAAAAATAGTACAAAATGCTTGAATCATGCGTTTATTTCAATAAAAATATTTCCAAAGCATTGAATGGTTTAGAAAGGCACAATGTACCATGCAAAGTTTTCAGGACTTCCGGAGACTTCGCCGTTGTTTCCATACGCCTGCCGGTCGCCATCAGAGTCCACTGCTCTGCCCAGCTTCAGAGCCTGGTCGTACTCCCGGTTGTGGATGAAGAACAGAATCTCCTTGTTGAACAGCACCGGGTAGAGGTACCATTGATGTCTGTAGGTGTCTGACGCTGTTGAACCGTATACGGCACGGTCTCCGTCACTGTCTGTTGAAACCCCGAGTTTCAGGTATTGCTTCTGATAAGGGTTATAGATTTTAAAGTAGACCTTGTCATATCCTTCGACAGGAATGAATTTCCAAGCTGCCCTCTCACCGATCTGGTGGTAGTCTCCGTACGCGGTCCTGTCGCCGTCGGAATCGACACTCCATCCTAGCTTGAGAGCCATACTGTCTCTCCTGTTGGTGACCTTGACGTCAAGCTGGCTGAAGATAAGCCGAATTTGGAGCGGGAAGTAGTTCTTGACGACGTCCTTACCGTCGTTGGTCCACAGTTGATACGCGTAAGTCATAGAGTTGGGTTGGTTTTGCTCGATCAGTTTGTCAACAGCTTTGGTGATGACGTCACCTCTCTTCTCATCCACGAGATCTTTGGTCTCATCGAGTGCGGTCTCATAGTCACCAATGATTACGCTATTGTAAATTTGTTCTGCAGCTTCGTCGTCAGAGATGGGAGCGGCCTGGCACGCGAGTGTGGCGAGCGCCAGAAGAAGCGTTATCCGTAGCATTGTGGTGATCCTGAGAAAAAAACTATTTTATAATAATGAGCAACAATTTAGTCAAACCCATTCGCCAACATGCTTGAAAAAGTTGATTGCACTGATCCCACATTATTGCGGTACATCGCGACGAGGTGTCAGGTTCGAATTCCGTATCAGACAATGACGGATATTGCTTCTTTCAGTGTCAGCCCAAAGTCCGGAAATGTGCCCGGTAAATGGCCCGGCCCCAGTCAAATGAGACCTAACATAGCCAACGGAATGTAAGTGTGTCACACCTTTATTTACCCCTGAAAAGGGGAAAAGGCTAGATGCTGCATATATATGTATGTAAGTAGAATATATATGTATATTAATTGATGTTGTGATATGGTGCCTTTTTAATAGAATTATTTATAATTGTGTTCTTTGTACTCACCTACAGTTCACCAACCTCAGCGTTATACTGACCTGATGGTCGATCTTCCTCTTATATAACTGGTAACTAATTTCTGTTGTAATGAGTTTAGTCATTATTAGTTGTTTGATAAACTATAATAAAATGAATATAGTGTTATGTTTGGACTACATGGTAGCATTTTTTGTAGTTTGAAAACTACAAAAAAGCTCTTAACTAGCTCTATACAAATATAAAACAAGGAACACTACATACTAAAACTATAAAAAGTTATTAACAAAATACAGACCGAAATTTACCTTAAACATTAAACACTTAAATCATATCACTTTCACTATTCACTAATTATAAATTAATGTTTCTATTGTCCGTTCAATGTTCCTAACGTCACTGAGGGGTCGGCACATCACTTAAACACTTGTTCATAATATTGTCACGGCACTTATTGTTCGTGTGAGGGGGTCGGCACGCGGCTAATGGGAGCCGGCGCGTCGCCAAGAATCAGCTTCGGTAATCCTTTCCGTACATACTAGTTTGTGACGAACACATTTTTTATAAATTAGGGTTGCAGTTCGCGCTTGAAACTTACGTTAAGATTTAAACATCTTAACGTAAGTTTCCCCGTGCAGCCACTCAAGGGTCAATCTGTGGGTTTTGTCTCGCGTTGACGCTAGAGGTTATCCGCCGGAACCTCTCAAGCGACAAGTGCCCTTTAAAATAAACATGGGTTGAAGACTATTTTTTGTGTTCGCGGGGAAAGTGAAATTACCCCCCAGACCCATGGGGGCGACAGAGCGGGTCTGTTGGAGTCACCTGCCTTACAACCCAGTGTTAAGCCACCCGGAAATATGGTTAACATCCTGCAACCGCTGGGACGAGTCCCAAACGCTAACAGCATCTATACTCAACCTGAGAGAGGAACCAATGCCAACTATGTGAACACTAAAAACAATTTGTATATTCACTGAAAAAAAAACCTGAGAGAGGTTCACTGCGCAGAAGTGGGCCAGCGCGCACTAAGGCCTCCAACTTTCGACCGTGGCTGATACCTCGACAAATTGCCTATATCTCTGCGGTCTAATTTTTTTTTTTCTAAATCTATAAATGCATATCTTACTTGAAATGATGAATTATAAATGATATTATTAATTATTAATAATATCAAAAATGATACAGTCTTTTAGCTACAGTGGCTAAAGCAACGGCCCATGTATAAAACATCATCAGCATGAAGTCCACTGCTGAACAGAGGCCGCCCCTTAAAATTTCCAGACGGACCTTTCGAAAGCAGCCTGCATTTAGCATGTACCTACCTGCGTTATTTATTAAGTAATCTGCCCACATTGTAGGTATCGTCCAACGCTGCGCTTGCCGGTATATGGTCTCCACTCAAGAACTTTTTTTCCCTAGGTATTTGTCGTCAGTTATTTAGCTTTCCAAAACCGCTGGGCTACAGGGCCGGCTTTAGGGGCGGGCGGGCAGGGCCTAGTGCCATATCAAAGGGAGGGCGCCACAGATTGACTCGAATATCATCATCAACTTTATGCTAGAAAGATACAGTATGGTCCTAAACTAAGGGCACCGTAACGCGATAATTAAAATAATCATCGTTGGTATGTACAGTCAGCCTCAAATTAATCTATTGGTACACGGATAAAGTTCAAATGTATGAATTATAAAGCAAATAATATGGAACGTACTCCTGTTACCGTATACATTAATTTGAAGAACATACAAGGTACCTACATAACGAGTTATATTGAATTAACCAAAGATTGCGTAGAAGGCGCCAATTCGTTTTCACCTTCATCGGTACATTAGGACCTGTGTCTGATGGGCCGTGTTGGGGTACTAGGTCTAGGATCACAGGTCTGTGGTCGGAGTCTAACTCTTGTAACACTTGCATGGATCGTACGCGAAGGCTTACGTTCCTTACAAGCGCTATGTCGAGTATGTCGGGTCGGTACTCGTCGTCAATTGCGTTATAGTGGGTTGGTTCAGAAGGAACCAGTATGCTCATATCTATTGTTTCGAGACTGCTCTCCAGGGCGGCACCTCTCCCACTGGTCGAGTTGCAGCCCCAGAGAGTGTTCTTGGCGTTGAGGTCTCCCGCCAAAATGACGGAATCCCCCATTTCCATTAGGGTCTTGAGCTCATCGGAGTGAAGCTCCTTTGAGGGCGAGAGATAAGCCGATATGATCGTGATCGGCAGATGTCCTGTCATAGCTAGCCTGCAAACCGAAGCCTCAATGTTCCTCAAGCTATCGGGTGGGTCTAGGGGTATGCAGTGTAGGGACCTTTTGAAGTAGATGAGGGTGCCTCCAAACGGACCGCTGGTACGATCGTTGCGTACCAGGTTGAAGTTGGGAATATTGGGACTGCGATGGGCGGGTTTGAGAAACGTTTCCTGGATGAGGAAAACGTCTAAGTTGTTTGTGCGGACAAAATCTGAGAGTTCGGCTCGCTGGCCGTGAATACCGTTAATGTTAAAAAATCCCACTCTGAGGGAGCGAGGTTTGGTCCGCTTAGGGGGATGCACTGCGCTGTTGTTCGCCATTTATGATGACGACGGAAGGCGCACAGCATTGTTGATAGCCCAGTAAATTTTATTCTGGGTCTGATAGATTTCCGCAAGGATTATATGCTCTTCGTCCCCAGAGCGGGAGAGGAGAGCGGAAAGTTCGGCTATTTTGCCGTGGAGACGCATGATCTCCGGAGAGCATAGGAGGGCGGAGACTGTTTCCGCCGAGTTGTCCGACGCCGGCGTCGTCGCCTGGCGGGTTGTAGGATGGGGTTTGGGTTTGGGTTTTGTTTGGTTTGGCTGGGCTGCCTCCGAAGGGGTAGCCGCGGTAGCCGAAGAGGTCGGATGAGGGGGTTTTTGAGTTGTGGCCGGGGTGGCGGGAGTGACTCCGCCGTGGGCCTCAAGACGGAGGTCGGGGCGTGCCGTGGGTGGGAACCACGGGTTTCGCACCGGAGCAGGTGCCAGCCTGAAAGCTGGTGGTGCGGCCTGAGGGGCTGGAGCTTTAGGAGTTCTGGACTGTTTTTTGGGGGCCCGGGGGCAGCCGCGGTAGTTCGCGGGGTGGCCCGTCTGCCTACAATTAGTGCACGAAGGGGGCTCCGTGTATCCTTAATCTCAAAAAGACGTTTAACGTCGTCCAAGGATTGAAGGATGGCGAGAACCATCTCATATTGAATACCCGGCCGGGAGGCACGGGATTGTCGGTGCATCCTGTGCACCTCTAAAGCTGAGATGCCCTTTTCGAGGAGGCCCTCTTTGACCTCTTGGGCAGACATTTGGACGGGAATCCCCCGGATGACGTAGCGGAAGCGACGTTCGTCCGGGAGAGCGAAGGTGAAATAATGATATTTCCTGGAGTCCAGGAATTTGGACAGCGCTCTGTGGTCCGCGATTGAGGCGGGCTGTAGAGCAAGGAGTTTGTGGATTTTGTTCCACGAAATGGATGATATATTGATTTGCTGCCGGCGCAGCTCAACGAATAAGTCCTTAATGTTCATATTAGCGGGCAACTGAAGGTTCAGTCGCGGGGGTTTTTTGTTGGCCTTAGGTTGGGATGGTGGCGGCGGTGGCGACGACGTCGACGCCGATGCGGGGGGCGCTGAAGGCGCGGACGGCGCTGAAGGCGTAGAAGGCGCAGATGGCGTGGGGACAATGTCGGCAGCGACAGCCCTTTTCTTTTTCCTCCCACGCTTCACAGCCGTGAAGCCTTCGTCATCGGGTTCCGATGACGATTCTTCCGCCTGTGATTCGCAGGAGGAAGAAGAAGAAGGGACGGGACGCTTGAGGGAGCCCGTCGTAGTAGTCTCCATCGCAGAGTCGTCCGTGGTCTCGGTCGCTTGGCTAACGGCCGGGGCCTCGGACGGCACTGGCGGGGATGGGGTTTCGGAGAGTTGCTCCTTCACGTTGTTGATCAACGTGGACATATAATTCCTGAATTCTGAGTCCAGGACGACTAAACTTCGTACCGCGGCCTTTATCGCTGTCATCGTGATGCCGGGAGCGATAAAGGTTTCTGATTGGGGTTCTATGGACGTGGAACCGGCCATTTTTGTGGCTGGGTCCACTCCATGGTTATTTGTTTGTTTGGGGACCGCGTGTGCGTTCACTATCCCCGGGTGTGTTCCGCCTGTCAAAGAACGCACAAGAAACCAGGCGGCTATCACACAAACGTTCGGTCACGGATCGCGGACGCGGTAAATGAATTTACTAAGTCCCCGGGTGGGTGTGCCCGGGGGTGAGTGCGTGTGTGGCCCTCCTCGCCGGGTATAGGCGAGGGGGGGATGTACTTATAAATAGGTGTACCCTAAGCTTGTTGTCCCTTTTGCCAATCTTATTGTGCAAAAGGGTCCCTATCAATCCGTGTACCGTAAGCGGTATTGGTCCGAGGACCGCACGCTCAACCGATACACGGGATGGATTTCAGGGAAGGGTAAGGTAGGGAAGGCGATATGCGGTGGAAACTGTGGTGTGTCTCCACAGCCTCCAAACCCGCACCCGTCCGGCTTTGCTTTGCCCTGAAGGGGCGCGGCGCGTGGCCGGGTCACCGCTAGCTCGGCTTGTTTGCACCGGTACGTTAACCACCGAGCTAGCCCTGAAGGGGCAATAAATACTTTTGACAATTAGATTTGGGCGAAACCCTGTCCTGAGAAGGACGCGGCTCGGCCCGAAAGGCTTCCAGGCAGCAATAGGACGATAAATCCTATTGTTCCCCTTCGACCTTGACGTGTAGCGAGGTCGCTACGGTCCGGCCGAGCAGGTACTCGGATAGAACAATGCGTGCCACAGCTGGCGCTATGGCAAACAATAAGTCCGTCCGAGTCGGCTGCTCAAGACGGAATCGCGTCGATCTGTCAGACACTGTGTGCTTTTATAGCAAATTATACGGGTCACACCACAAATACCCTCACAAAAATATTTAATTGCTAACAATAGTGTTTGTTGGGATGACATGGTAACGTTTGTGGTTTGAAAAAAGCGTGTTTAATTTTTACTGCCAAAGAATATAGTTAAGTATGCAAGTAGACAGACCTGTTGAAAGCGGCCTGCACCAGCGCGTCTCTGCGACCTTTATCTAGTCGTCCATCCACCTTGTAGGTGGACACTGGACATCCGGCGCTGCGCTTGCCGTTCCGTCTGGAAATCTTTAGGAGAAGCCTATGTTCAGCAATGGACTTCACGTGGCTGATGATGATGCAAGTAGAAAAGTGCACGATAGTCTAGTTATAAATGGGCTGGTATTATTGTTAGTATACAAGTAGACTTGTTTTTTTTTTTTTTTTATTCTATGTAAAAGGTATTTATTTCTGTTTAGTACAACATTTGAAGTATCAAACAGTGCATGTTACTGTGTGAACGTCGGGGTCACCAATTTGTGGAGTATATGCTGACTTGCTGTAGTGAAGGCCAAAGCGATGCAGAGGCGTAGCGATGAAGTATAGCACAGTGATGTAGAGAGAAAGGATAGTGTGTTGAAGAAAGAACAGTAAGGTAGAAGACTCAGAAATAAGAATAGCTATAGTTACAAAGTATATAACGTACGGTACAGATACAAGATAAAGTCACCGCGCTCAAAGAGTTTCCAGTACCGAAAACGGCGAAGGAGCTTCGAAGATTCCTGGGTATGATAAACTTTTACCGCCGATTCATACCACACGCTGCTCAACTTCAAACGCCGCTGAACGACGTGCTCAAAGGTACGAATATTAGAAGTTCGCATCCCATCGAGATGACACCAGATTTGTTGCAAGCTTTCGAGGACTGTAAAACATCCCTGGCGCAAGCAACTCTGTTAGCGCACCCAGACCCCACTGCAGAGCTGTCTTTTGTGACGGATGCCTCCGACTCGGCTATCGGAGCGGTATTGCAACAGCGAAAGGAAAACGAATGGCAACCACTCGCTGGGGCAACGGCAACGACGACAACCAGACGCACTGGGGCCTCAACTCACTGGCACTGGCAAATAGCTACGGGTAGCTTCGAAGACGACTCGACTGAAGACTTTCGACCTCCGGTCTCCGGGGGGGAGTTATGTGGTGACATAATTGACAACACCGCCACCTATCCACATGGCTGGGAACTATTTCAATAATCAGACAGATATCAGACATCGAAGTGGTATCGACGATTGACAGATGGCACCACACGATCGAGACTGCGATAGCAATATTCGCGCAAAGCGAAGCATATATACCACCTCCGATTAGGAACCATCGGAGGGGCCGCGGCCGGTCAGGCGCAACATCTGCCTGATTGGGAATCTTCCCCTTCCATAGAGGAACGTAACCATCTGTTCCTCTACAGCGGCGACGCCCTTTCGCCGCTAAAACTGCACTACATCATGTTTATAATACTCTTAAACTGGAATATTGTGATACAAGTACAATTAACAGCAGAACTTTAGGTCTACTAAACTAATCGATAAAATGAATATATATTATATACTATAAAATAGAATGTGACAGCAAAAGTAAGGTTTTAAAGGGTTTGTAGAATTCTACAATTCTGGAATATTACAAGGGCTGTAGGCAAGATGTCTTCCTACAATTAACGCTAAAGGGAAACAAAAAGCAATTATAGGTGTCAAGGGACACCCGGATGGAACGAAGTTCCTTTCGATTAATTAGTGAAGGAATTGTAATAAAATTTTATTTATATAACAGAGTGTGTATATATATAAATATATATATATATATATTTTTATTGCATTGAATGACGAGACGAGCATGCCGTTCGCCTGATGGTAAGCGATACGACCACCCCCATAAACAGTAGCAACACCATCTAGCACCTTGACTTACAAAGTACTGAGTGACATTCCACTGCGCTTGTCATCCTAAGACATAAGATGTTAAGTCTCATTATGTCCGGTAGTTATACTGGCTACAATGTCCTTCAAACCGAAACACAACAGTGCATGCACACTGTTGCTTGGCGGTAGAAATAGACATTGCGGTGGTACCCACCCAGACGGCTCTTACATAATGAGAGAAAAAAAAAATATATAAATATTTTCCTATTTCCGTTCCAATACATAAGTTTCTAGAGAAAAAATCAAATAAATACGTGTGGCACTTGGAGACTACCGCGGTAAAGCTATTGCATAGCATTTTTATCACAAATTTTGATTGACTAAACACAAATTTGATTAAGATCAAAAAAGCGTAAGCGCTTACCACATAAAGTAGATTTTTAAACGCGAGCAAAGCACGTTTAGTCTTGTTATTGATAAATGTCAGTAACCAAAGTAGAATAAATCAACAAAATTTGAAAAAAGAATGTTACGTTCGATTCTTTTGTACTCGTGCCGTGCCAATGCTGGGGAAATAGCTTCTACGCAATGTATTTAAGGTTCATATTAGATTAGTAAGAAATGGTTTTAATGACTTTAATAAATAAAATAAATAAAAATATACTCGTTTCAAGAATTATAGCTTCTACGCATTGCATTTAAGGTTCATATTATTTATTTATTTATTTATTTAACTTTATATACAATCATGTACATAGGCGGACTTAATGCCTTAGGCATTATCTACCAGTCTACCTTTGGGTGATGTAGAGATGAGAAGAAGCAGGTGTATATAAAAATACGTAGATATAATTATATATTAGAAGAAATAACAAAAAAATATGATTATTAAATATGAATAAACTTTTGAATACGTGAAATATTTACAATCTAAATTATATAAAACATAATATATAATACTATAATATATATGCAATAATATTATATATAAATACATACATATACATATTTATGCTTTGCAAGAGAAATAAGAGGAGGAAGATGCTAGTGTGGAGTTTCAGATACCTTTCGAAGAAACAGCTCGCGAACTTTCATTTTAAATGCGCAACGGTTCGTAGCCTTCCTAATTTCAGGAGGGAGCGAATTCCATAATAGGATCGATTGAACCGGGAAAGAAGAATGGACAAAATCAGAGCGGTGGGGGGGACATTGAAGAAGAAGATTATTTGAAGAGCGTAAGTTTTTGATGTGGTCCGAACCTAAAATTTGGAAGAAGGGAGTTAAATAGGAAGGTGGAGTGGGAGAATGAAGTAGAGCAAACAGGGTAGTAAGTGCACGCAAATTACGACGTTCTCGTATGGGTAGCCACTTAAGTTGGAAACGATAGGAAGAAACATGGTCGTACTTACGAAGATTAAAAATAAATCGAATGCAGTTATTTAGAAGACGGTCAAGTTTGTTGAGGAGGTCTGCATTCAGGTCAAAATAGCACACATCACCATAGTCGATTACCGGGAACACTAGGGTTTGCACGAGCAACTTCTTGGTCTTAGTTGAAAGGAAGTTCTTTAACCGATAGAGAGCACGAAGCGTACCCGTGACCTTTCGACAAACATTAGTTACTTGCTCTCGCCAGTTGAGAGTGGTGTCAATATGAAGTCCGAGATCTTTGACTGTGGAGCTCACGGCGATGATTGAGCCATTAAAAACAACAGGAGGAAGTGACAAATCGACAACTCTGCTCATCAACCGTTGGCTGCCCACAAAAATCGCCTGGCATTTAGACGGGTTTACAGCTAGGCCAAAGTTGTGAGACCAAGTCTGTATGCTTTCTAAGTCACTATTGACTTTCGCGATAGCCGTACAAATACTCTCAACACTGGCTTGAGCATATAATTGTAAGTCATCGGCGTACAAATGATACGCACATTGAAGATTCTTGGAAATGAGATTAATGAAGACAGAGAATAGAAGGGGAGAGAGTATACCGCCTTGAGGGACACCAGAATCAATGTCGCGCCAATTCGACGAAGATTCATCTAGACGCACCGACTGCTGGCGCCCTCGAAGATAGCTCGAGAACCATTTCAGTGCTTCGTGAGAGATCATTAGATGGGAGAGGATGGAAAGAAGGATGTTGTGACTGACGGTATTGAAGGCGTTGGAAAAGTCAACCAGAGCCAACACAGTGATCATGGTGCCCTCCATACCCTCCCTAATATCGCCAGTCACTTTGAGGAGCGCGGAAACAGTGCTATGTCCAGGTCTGAAACCAGACTGTAGCGGACTTAATAGCCCGTTCTGTGAAACAAATAACACATACATATTAGTAAGATAATAGAAAAAAGTGTCGTGACAACTTTCCGTCCAGCCCCCTTTCACAACGCGCGATAAGGAACTTCGTTCCAAAAAAAAACATGGAAATGACATATTATAACGAGAAATCTGTCAGTAGGATGTTCTCAGACGTTATTTTAGCATTAAAGACTGTAGAAAGGTATCTACGGCCCCTGGTGAACACGATGTTAAACGTCGCCATGTAATACCTGCCACATCTAAATGGTCATTAATTTATTGGATTAATTGCTTCTTGGATAAGAATTGATATATCAGAGAGCCATGAGTCTTGCTAATGGATGGCGTTTTTTTGGAAACTAAATATATTCTAGGGTTAGATTTTTCTTAAATTCTGGATAAATATTTCTATCCTGGGTTGACTTTGCTACCTCCAATACTTACCGAACTTTCCCGTCAGGACCCATGCGCAGTGTCTATACAATATATTTTATTTTTATAATTACGGCTTTGCCTCCACATTCAATTAAAAACTGGCATCTGGATTTCGTTAAAATAGCCGTTTTGAACCTCCGGACGTTGTCTCAGCAGACCGTTCCATTCCAACTAAGCTATCGTCCACTTCACTCAATAAACAATGGTGATTAAATAATACAATGTCTTCAGAAATGATTGGTCTATTAACACACCCATAAATATGTACCCAGCTTATTTTTCACAACAATTTTATTACATCATTAATTCAAAATAATAAAGGTTTAGTAAGGCTGGAGGATCCATCCGAAGGCGTTAGGTTGTCCAGTGTAACTGCCGTGTTCACCGAAAATCAAACGGTCGCCGTAGGAGTCCACTTTCCTGCTCATCTTCAGCGCCTGCTGGAACTCGCGGTTGACGATGTAGAACAAGAGCTCACCGTCCAACATCTCCGGCTGCAGGAAGAACTGGTGCCTATATGAGCCAGATTTTCTGTCACCAAACGCCTGGTGATCACCATCGCTGTCTCTCGCAAAGCCTAGTTTCAGATATTGGTTGGCATGAGGGTTGTAGATCTGGAAGTATACTTTGGAATCGAAAACTGGAATGAACTTCCACGCAATCCTGTCACCGAGCATGTGGCTGGAGTCACCGTACGCCGTCTTGTCAGCATCGCTGTCAACTTTGACGCCCAGTTTCAGCACCATGTTGTCTCTCTTGCCGATCAGTTTGACGGAGTGCTGGCCAACGATGATTCTAATCTCCTGGGGGAAGAGTTCCTTGACAACGTCTTTTAAATCGTTCTTCCACAAGTGGGCAGCGTAGTCGACAACCTTGCTTTGGGTTTCGTTGATCAGTTTGTTGACTACGTCGGAGATGACCTTGCTTTGGTACGGGAGCCTTCCGGTTTGAGACACAGCGTCATCAAAGTCGCCGAGGATTATGCTTTTGTATAAGCTGACATCCTCAGCGTCTGACTGTGCATGGCAGGCGAATGCCGCTAGCAACACGATGAACGCTATGCGAAGCATTTTGTAATCCTGAGAAAATCATACATTTCAAATTAATATTTTTACCATAAAAAATTCAAACTAGTCAAATAGTTATTATATATTATATAATATATTATTTATGAGAATAATTATTAGTATGAGTTTTGGCGGGAACTTGGAAGTGTCATGAGGTGCTCTTGTTTTAATTCATTATTTTGGTGATACTTAGTGTTATATTGCATAATTATGGTGGTATATTATCCAATATAGTTCTATTAAAGAGCTCAAATGAAGTGAATTGAAATAATTGTGCTAATCAAGTGTTTTTTTGTTGCCGCCAAAACTCCTCGATAAGTCTTGGTAAGGTAGCCACTGCTTTACTTCGACATACTACAGATAATAAAATAGACAAACCTAACTTGACATTGGCAAAATGTGAACACAAATGCCATAAAAAAAAAAAAAATATTAATAGGTATTAAATATCTATATAGAGAGGGAGCCACTGTACCACTGTTGACAACGTACTCGTATTTATTCGAAGTTTAAAATTATAAAAAGTGCATTAAGTTAAGAAACCAGTGAATAAATACGTAAATAAGGTGTGTTAGCTTCTAGAAAGTAATAAAAACACAAAATATAAACAATAAATACCATCTAAAACTACAAAATAGTGATATGACTTAAAATGACTGATATAATAAACAAGTGAAACTGTTAACTGATATCAAGTGCAAAAAACTATTTTTAAGTGCCTGTGCTCAATATACTGTAAAGGATGATCAGTGCTAAATAAGTGCAAAAAAGTGATCACAGTTACAACAAGCCGTTAAAATTTAAATGTTAATGGCACCATCTATGATTCTCTGCCGGAACTAATTTAGTTCGCAACTTCGATCAACTTGAACTCAATAACGTAATAAATTCAAGCTCAACCGGCAGATGTCGTTAGGTGTAAATTAAGAGGAAAATATAATATATCACAATGGAAGAAATTAAAAACATGCTGGCAAATATTCAACAAGAACTGGCTCAGCAAAAAACAGATATGCAAGAGATGAAAGAAGATTTAAAAAACGCTATTAATAAAAATATGAATGACAAATTCAGCAGCCTAGAGCAGAAAAATGAACTTCTAGAGAAAATAATCGAAGAGCAAAGCAAAAAATTAACATATTAGAAAGAGAAGTAAGGCGCAAAAATTTAGTTATATTCGGAATAGAAGAACGAGAAAAATCTTATCACGAACTGAAACAAATGATAACGGAAACTATAGAAACACATTTCAAAATACCATGCAACAGTAATAGTATCGAGGCCGTTAGAAGAATAGGAAGGAAGAAAGACAAAGCCAGACCAGTCTTAATAACACTTAGCACACTGGGCTTAAAAATAAAATTGCAGAGAAATAAGTATTGTCTTTATAATACTTCCTACTACATTAAAGAAGATTTCCCAATAGATGTTCTCATAAAGCGCAAAGAGCTACAGATACAACTGGCAAAAGAAAAAGAGATGGGGAATACCGCTTTTATTAAGTATGACAAGCTTATAGCACGAAACAAAAATATCGATGCATCTTGTAAAACAAACAAGAGAAACTTATCAGAATCCCCCGAATTGTCCCATCGTAGTAGCCAAGCGCCCAGCCATGGTTTTAAACAACTATCGAAGAAAAATAAAACCGTGAGCAGTGAAAGACTACATTTTACAGAAACCAAAATTAGTCTACACAAACAAAGATACTACTCCAACTCAAAGCCAAGTAACGCCAGCGCAACCGAGCACGGAATAGCAACTACAAACGGACCCTCTACCCCCTCTCGCAACACGGCTGATCACCGGTCAGCGAGAGTTAAACGACCACAACCCTCCAATTGAACCAACCAAGATAAAGAAACGAAACTTATATATTTGTACTCTCAACACCAGAACTCTATCGTCAACATACAGACTCGTCGAGCTAAGAGCAGCCCTACAAAATATTAATCATGACATTTTAGGACTATGCGAGGGTAGGCGTCTAGGAGAGAACATTATTGAACACGAGGACTACATTATGTACCATCTGGGACAGACTAAAGGTTTATACGGTGTGGGTTTTTTAGTCAAGAAGAAGCATAAAGAAAACATAATCAAATTTACAGGAATATCCGAAAGAGTCTGCATACTAGAAATAGAGCTAGAAAACAAACATTTTGCCATCATACAAGTACATGCGCCAATTGAAAGATCTTCTCAGGAAGATATAGACAATTTCTATGCAGATCTAGCAAAAGCTCATGACTCTATCTCCACCAATAATATAATCAGTATGGGTGATTTCAACGCACAGATAGGAACACCCAAAGCTCACGAATACGCAGTTGCTGGAAAACATGGTTATGGAAATAGAAGTCTACGGGGAGAGAGACTCATTCAATACGCATATGAGTATAACCTAAAAATAGTGAATACCATGTTCTCTCTTGGAAATGCAAATAGATGGAAATGGATTTCCCCAGACAAGAACACTCGAAACGAAATTGATTATATTTTAACCACAAAACCTCACTTGTTCTCTAAATATGAAGTAATTAACAATTTTTCCTTTGGATCAGATCACAGATTACTACGAGCGACAATGAACTTTAAATCGTCGAAAACAAGCAGACGACACTTTACAAACATACCAAAAACTCTTAAAACATTAGAAGAGCAAAAACTATATCTCGATAAATTGAAACACTTCATACCAGAACTAATTTGTACCCAGGAAAATAATACCGCTGATGAATACCACACCAACATTATACAAGCTATATTTAAAAGTTTACAAAATTCCGGAAGAAAGGAGAGAAAGAAAATCTTATCAAAAAAAGCTCTGGAGCTCATGAAACAAAGAAGCATACTACAAAATAAATCACATCTAATAAAAAGCGAAAAAGAAGAGCTGAAAAAACTATATAAGCTAACAAACAAAGAAATAAGGAGATGTTATGACACTTATAGAATAAACACTATAGAGAGACACTTAAAGAACTCTAGATCTACAAAGAAAGCGCATAGAGAACTGGACAAAACAAACAAGTGGATTCCAACACTGTTCTGGCTCTACAAAAGTTAAATCTCGCAAGGAAATTATAAATATCGCTACAGATTTCTATGCAGACCTCTATAGCCGACCAAACTCAACAGAAAAAACATATATACTACACAACCTCATAACATCACTGTTTCAGTGCAAAACTTCACAGAACCTGAAATACTGAAAGAAATAATGAAACTTAAGCCAGATAAAAGTCCAGGACCCGACGGAATAACAAATGAATGTATTAAACTTACAAGAACTTTACTACTGACACCGATCACGATACTTCTGAACAAAGTGCTAGAAGAGGAAATCGTACCACACACATGGACGGAATCTGAAATCATTTTACTTTACAAAAAAGGCGACCCAGCTGATATAACGAACTACCGCCCAATAAGCCTCATGCCTACGTTGTACAAATTGTTTTCTTCGTGCCTACTCGACAGATTATCCCCTGCGATCGACGAGCACCAACCGATCGAACAGGCTGGATTCAGGAGTGGATTTAGCACTGTAGATCATATCCAAGTAGTTGATCAGGTGATAGAGAAATATTTAGAATTCCGCCGACCATTATACGTAGCTTTTATCGATTACAAAAAAGCTTTTGACTCAATTACTCACGAAAGCATATGGAAAGCATTACAAGAGATAGACATACATGAAAAATATATAAATATCCTAAAATACATCTATGCTAACTGTACAGGTAGAGTCAAGTTGGACAGATCTGGAACAAAAATGAACATATGTAGAGGCGTAAGACAAGGAGATCCCGTCTCTCCCAAGCTGTTTATAGCAGTGCTTCAACATATAATGGGAAACTTACCATGGTCGAAGCAAGGGATTTATATGAACGGTAAATACCTAAGCCACCTAAGATTTGCCGATGACATTATCTTGTTTTCGGAAAGCCCACATAATTTAAATTGTATGTTAAACGACCTGAACACAGCAAGTAATGTAGGACTGGAAATGAACTTAAACAAAACGAAGGTCATGTCCAACAACCACGAGATACCAATACTGGTGGAAGGCACGCCTCTAGAGTTCGTGAAGGAGTATGTATACCTGGGGAAAAGGATTTCGTTTGGCAAAGACAGAGGCGCGGAAGAAGTGAACAGAAGAGTAGCTATCACCTGGAAAAAAATCTGGGCCCATAAAAATGTACTCAAATCAAATCTCCCACTGTCTACAAAGAAAATAGTCATGGATACAAACATTCTTCCCTGCCTCACATACGGGTGCCAAACTTGGACATTTGACGCTACAACAAGGAAAAAAATCCAGTCAACCCAAAGGAAAATGGAAAGAAGCTGCTTAGGCATAAAACTAAGAGATAGGGTAAAGAGTACCGATATCCGTAACAAGACAAGGGTGACAGATGCCTTGTCTTTCTCGATGAAAATAAAATGGCAGTGGGCAGGCCATATGGCCAGATATGAAGACGACAGATGGACCATACGTTCGCTAAAGTGGAACGGCCCGCCAGGTACGAGAGCGAAGGGCCGACCGTACGCTAGGTGGTCCGACGAGATCGTAGAGACAGCAAGCAGAGATTGGTTAAGCGTTGCGAAGGATAGAGATAGGTGGTGTTCCTTGGAGGAGGCTTTTACCCGAAGGGGTCCATACAAAAATAATTTTAGAATATTTAAGTCACTCGTTGCATATTTATTTTAGTATGGTATGGAATAAATAAAGCTATATTATTATTATTATTGTATCTTTCCTGTGGAATATCACGGCACGAAGGCCGGTCCTTTTGGAAGGCTTACGTGGGGATACAGATCCAACACGTAGAGGCCCCTTAAAGATACTTTAATATAGTTGGGATATGTACACCATGCAGGTACTATCTCTGTCTGCATTTATGGGAGAAATACATCCAAAGACAGCGCCTGCAAGGTGTAAGGACTATTGCAGAGTAGATGGGAATTAATTGGGTCTATGGATGGGATCTAGCTGGACTGGTTGCTGGGCTATGGATTGAGACAACGGGACGCCTGCCAAGTAAAATGTCTCAATCATTTGTATTCAAGGCAGACGGTGACTTGCCTCCCACTAGATGGGCATCCCAAAAGCGGCGCATGCCAAGGACGCAACATCGGTGTGGGTGGCTAAAGGGTGTCGAGAGGTGTGCACCGATTTCACCATCGCGGGTCGCTAACGCGTCCCGGAGCGGGTTTCCTTGCTATTACGCAGCTTGAGCACTTCCACCCTGGAGCTCAGGTTTTAGCTCTTGCGATTTCCACCCCTAGCCGGCCAGTTAAGGCAAGCCAAGGGTCAGGGGGTCTCATTTAGCCCCCAGGGAATCAGGGTACGCGGTGTCGCCACTCACCGTCGGCTCGCCACAAAGCCGCCCCTGCGGGCTTATTATTATTATTATTATTAAATATGTTATACATGTAACTACTTGAAATATTGGAAATGATATATATAGAGAAAGGACAAAGTCAACCAAAGAAGCGAGCTCGGCTTGGCAGTGTCGATATTGGGCCATAAGATCGGTGAAACCAACATAACCGTTCCACTCACCCTGCGTTGGTGGTAGCGATAACGCGTTATTTCAGCGCGATAAAAAAAAGTTACAGGTAGATAAAAAGGATATTATGAAATCATCTATACAAATACTATAAAGAGGAAAGTTTTGATTGTTTGTTTGTTTTTAATGGATAAACTCAAAAACTACTGGACCGATTATGAAAAATCTTTCACTAATAGGAAGCTACATTACTCCTGCGTGCTATAGGCTACTTTTTATCCCGGAAACAAAAGTAAGTAAAGCAAAAGACTAGTCTCCAATAAATCGCAAGCTGAGTATATTAGGAAAAGGTCCTTTTAAGGCTTTCTCTCATGCAAACGGCCTTGAACATTACCCATACATTTTCGGCGCACGAGTTACGGTGGGAATATCCAAAGATTCACGAATAATTTCTTTAAAAAATCAATTTTAGGTCCTTTGAAAATTTTAGATTACCGAAATATTCTTTATTGAATTGTCTATCTAATAGTATTGGTTACACACAGTTTATAAATCAATTGTAACCATTGATTGATTAAAATTATGTGTTGTATATTATATAAGGAGATACGTGGAATCGACAATTTTAGTGGCATTTTTATTATGAAATTGAGGACACAACATCCTTAACATTATAAAAAAATGCAGAAATATTAACGAACACTCTCGCCTTTTATCCCCGAAGAGGTAGGCAGAGGCGCAACTAGTGCAAGCACTTTTCGCCGTGCGTATTCTGTCCCATGATGTGATAGGGGGCGAGCCTATCGCCATATCGCGCACAAATTCCAGACTCCTGGCTGATACTGAACGGAAAACCCAATATCACTGTGCTCGACCCGGGGATCGAACCCGAGACCTCAGCATTGCAGTCGTATCGTAATACAACTAGTAGTAATACATCAATAAATAGTGGCACAAATGTTAAGTATTTTTTTTTCTATGTGTATTATAAATGTCGAATATATAGCTTCCAAAAATACGTTTTGCGCGGCATTTTGCTGAGTTAAATAGATCGCGTACAAGATTGGAAAAGTTAGTTTGATTAAAAATATAATAGACTGATAAAATGCAAAACTCTACCCTTCGATTTAAGTATAAGCGGATTGATTGTATTCTAAGAGAATATTATGTCGCAATAATTAAAAAACCTCACCCACAAAGCTCGGATCGTAGAGTGATACTGAAGTAACGAAACGGGCTATACTCCTTATATATATTAATCAGCTTTGCCCGCGGCGCCGCCTGCCTAAAAGTCCAGTCTCGGTGTATAATAAAAAAAATATTGTACCTCAGGGATTTATCAAATTTGGATTAGTTTCAAAGATTAATCAGCAAGCATCGAAATCGGCCCTAAATAGTAATAATAAAAATTTGCTTTACAATATTAATATTCATATATCTGCCGTGCTTAGCTCAAAAGCCGTATCTCAAAAAAATATCGTAAACTTGATTGTTAGAAAGAAAGAAGTTTATTATTGGTACAATATTGCAGACGGAAAACAAAAACACATCTCACATTATAAAGTAAAAAATGACATCTATATGACCTCAAAATTCAACCAGACTCAAATTTTATGGATACTAAAGGGCCAAAAATATAGATAAAGAAGAAAGAAAGAAAGAAGTTTTTTCCTTTTTTTTTTTATAATGGCATTTGTGTTCACATTTTGCCAATGTCAAGTTTGATTTGTCTATTTTATTATCTGTAGTATGTCGAAGTAAAGCAGTGGCTACCTTACCAAGACTTTATCGAGGAGTTTTGGCGGCAACAAAAAAACACTTGATTAGCACAATTATTTCAATTCACTTCATTTGAACTCTTTAATAGAACTATATTGGATAATATACCACCATAATTATGCAATATAACACTAAGTATCACCAAAATAATGAATTAAAACAAGAGCACCTCATGACACTTCCAAGTTCCCGCCAAAACTCCAAAGAAGTTTATTATTGGTACAATATTGCAGACAGAAAACAAAAACACATCTCATATTATAAAGTAAAAAATGACATCATCTATATGACATCAGATAGCTTAAAAAATGCACACCCAATGAACAATATACCCAAACAGCGGTATATTTTTAAAACATATAAAAAAACTTTAAGAAAAATTCGCTATCTCAGTTTTACCGCAAATCAGTTTTTTTTTATGGCATTGAATGACGAGACGAGCATGCCGTTCGCCTGATGGTAAGCGATACGACCACCCATAAACAGTAGCAACACCATCCAGCACCTTGAGTTACAAAGTACTGTGTGGCATTCCACTGCGCTCGTCATCCTGAGACATAAGATGTTAATTTTCTGAAATTACACTGAAAACAACATCAAAATTCGATGCGTGGTTAGAAATAGTTAGATAAACAGACGGACAGACGTGGATAGTAACTTTAATTTATACTAATTATAGATAAATTTGGAGGTCAGTAGAGTATCGATGTTTCTACTATACGATAATTTAAAAAAAACCATGAAGTTAGTAGTTTAGACGTGAACTTTATTGACCTTGTTTTTCTGGAATATAATATTATGTATAATCGGGTGTTATGTTGATACCTTCTATGTTTTGGTGATCACTAACAGTGAAAAACTCGTTATGCTGTTCTTTTGATGAAATAAACTGTCTTTATGTAATTTTGTACAAAATATTAGCAAAAAAGTCTTTTTTTTTGGTCAAACGAAGCTTTTAACTGAATTACGCATACTCACGCCTTTATCCCCGAGGGGGTAGGCAGAGGCGCAACTAGTGCACCCACTTTTCGCCGAGCGTATTCCGTCCCATGATGTGATAGGGGGCGACCCTATCGCCATACCGGGCACAAATTCCAGACTCCGGGCTGATACTGAATAGAAAAATTAAATATCACTTTGCCCGACCCGGGGATCGAACCCGCCACCGAGGCAGTTTAACTGAATTATTAATCCATTTTTACCCATAAGTACTTGTTTTTTTTTTTATTATTGCATTGAATGACGAGACGAGCATGCCGTTTGCCTGATAGTAAGCGATACGACCATCCATAAACTGTAGCAACACCTTCCAGCACCTTGCGTTACAAAGTACTGTGTGGCATTCCACTGCGCTCGTCACCCTGAGACATAAGATGTTAAGTCTCATTATGTCCAGTATACACTGGCTACAATGTCCTTCAAACCGAAACACAACAGTGCATGCACACTGCTGCTTGGCGTTAGAAATAGACATTGCGGTGGTACCCACCCAGACGGACTCTTACATATGAGAGACCTCTACCACCAGTAATTAATATACAGACATATAATTAAACTATGTATATAAATACATAGCATCACGCCTTTTCCCTTTAAAGGGGTAGGCAGAAGTATATCACACCCACATTTCGCCAGCTATGTTAGGTCCCATGTAATAGGGGGCGGGCCTATTGCCATTTACCAGCATTAAGTTATGTATCTGTTTATTATTTAAAATATATCTTCCCTGGCGCCAACGCTATGTATTATATACTGTCCACTGCTGAGCACGGGCCTCCTCTACGGCCTTAGTCCACCACGCTGGCCTAGTGCGGGTTGGCGGACTTCACATACCTTCGAAATTCAAGAAGAAGAACTTCTCAGGTATGCAGGTTGCCTCACGATGTGTTCACCGTTAAAACGAGCTATAATTCACAAAGAATACACACATAATTTTTTAGAAAAGTCAAAGGTGTGTGCCCTTGGGTTTTGAACCTGCGGACATTCGTCTCGGCAGTCCGTTCCACTCCCAACTAGGCTATCGCCGCTAAATATATCTTGACAAGAAAATAAAAATCCTCTATCTATGCCAAACCATGTTGTGGTAAAATTCAAAATTTCGAACTAATTTCTTGTACAGACAACCCAACTTTAAAACGAAAACGCAATTGTGGGGCCATGTTACAACAGCTTTTCCTTATTTTTTTATCATTTCTATACTTTGTTCGGAGCTTTTATGGTATAAAAAACGTGCTGTGTACTTCCGGAATAAAATCTGCTTATATGGTAATTATCAAGGCCATGGTCTATTTAACTGCTAACTTTCATCTCAATCCATTCCAAGGTTTATGCGTTGTGTTTTTTATTTATTTTTTGGATAAGAAAAAGTCATATACATGGTTATTTTGACATTGCGTTAATAAATGAAACCACATCAGTATGTGGTTGACCAGTGTCTTTGCCCCTGCTAACATTATGCCAAAACTCACCAATGAAAAACTAATATTTTCATCAAAAATCTCAATTTAACTTTCCTGATTTTTTATCATTTTGTAGTTTAGTGCGAATATGGCGTGTGCATTAGTGTTTTTCTGTCTGAAAGTGTAATGTTGCTGCTGCGACAAATCCTCTTATGCCCGATTTCTGAATCTCCCAGTTAAACTTTCAATAACTATTGATCCATTAAAGTTAAATTTAAGATAAACGTCGGTTGACTTTCACTATGAAGCCGACAACCAGTTCCTTGTTTTGCTACTAGATGGCTCCTTTTTAGCAATCGACTTTAAAATGGATTTTATTACTAAAATTCGTAACTAATAATTATTATATATACAAAAATAACTTATTTTAACATAGATCAACGGCTAAGCATTAATTTTATTTTATTTTGTGGTAATTTGTTATTTGTCTCTGGCTGATGAATGACATCATTGCCAAATTAAAAAAAAACGTCAAACAGTTTAACAAAATGTCTTACGTCATGCTAGCACTAGTTTGCTAATTTGTGTTTTATGTCGCTTTATTTAGAATTTGAGAATTTATAACGCTACTGAAACTGTTGTGATTGGCCGTATTAATTATGTTCCTCTATATTGTAAATAATATCTAACAAGTTGCCGTCGTTTGTCACAAAATGACACGTCAAGTAGTTATGGAACAGATAAACGGCAAAAACTGGCCAGTTAAGTAAAAGTAAGTTTAAACTGAGTTTATCTTGCAGTGCGTGGTTCAGAAACGCAATTTCATGGGTTATCGAACCAATAGCGCTAACGGATAGATAAACTGCCGTCAATAATACTTCAGAAATCGGGCATTAGAGTAGTAGTAGTGGCATTAGGGCGTGTAAACTTACTTTTTATTGATATTTATTTTAACTTACACTTTTTAATTTTGCATCTATGGTTAAAATAACTTAATGTGGAGTGTTATTTTCAAAGATATATGTATGTGGTTACATTTAGTAACACAATGTCAAAATGACCCTATATAATAAGTTAAGTGGCTTGTAATGTTTGCAACTCACAGACTTTGAGTGCAATGCAATGCAATCAGCCCTGTATTGTATACTGCCCACTGCTGAGCACGGGCCTCCTCTACTACTGAGAGGGGTAAGGCCTTAGTCCACCACGCTGGCCTAGTGCGGGTTGGCAGACTTCACATACCCTCGAAATTCTTATGAAGAATTCTCAAGTATGTAGGTTTCCTCACGATGTTTTCCTTCACCGTTAAAGCGAACGATAACTGATAAACAATACACACGTAACTTCGAAAAGTCAGAGGTGTGTGCCTTGGGTTTTGAACCTGCGGACATTGTCTCGGCAGACCGTTCCATTCCCAACTAGGCTATAGACTTTGAGTGCCAACACTTAATAAACATGCAGACATTCTCAAACTTTTACATTAATAATATTATCAGGAAGTAGGATTTGCACGGTAACCATCCTAAAAATCAGGTTTAGAAAGTTTCCTCTGTCTGTCCTGAGAGGATGACATATTCCGCCAGCGTCGCGTCCTCAACCCACCCTGTGCGCTGTCTAACAAAACCTTTAGGTCTGATTCGTCAATCATCACTGGTTTTACTGGTGGTAGGTCTCTCATATGTAAGAGACCGTCTGGGTGGGTACCACCGTAATGTCTATTTCTACCGCCAAGCAGCAGTGTGCATGCATTGTTGTGTTTCGGTTTGAAGGACATTGTAGCCAGTGGAACTACAGGACATAGTGAGACTTAACATCTTATGTCTCAGGATGACGAGCGCAGTGGAATGCCACACAGTACTTTGTAACTCAAGGTGCTGGATGGTGTTGCTACTGTTTATGGGTGGTCGTATCGCTTACCATCAGGCGAACGGCATGCTCGGCTCGTCATTCAATGCCATAAAAAAAAAACAAATAAAAGTTATTTGTGACTTATAATATAAACAAATTGAAAATAACAATTATAAATAGAGTCGTATGATTGTCTCTGTAATATCCGGTCAGGTCATCATTTTTTTTATGGATAATTTTGGACACGATGATGTTAAATACAGGATCAGTCTAACAAGAGTCCCACTCAGTAAAACCCAGGTTATGAGCAAATCACATTTATAATTTTCAACATATTCATTCAAAGTCACAGCATTTCATTTACAAGGGGGCGATTTTCCATCCGAAGGCGTAAGGCTCTCCGATGACATTTCCGTGTTCAGTATACACTTGACGGTCACCGTCCGAGTCCACGGCCCTGCCCAACTTCAGTGCCTGCTGGAAGTCGCGGTTGATGATGTAGAACAAGATCTCGCCCTCATACCTCACCGGCAGCAGGTAGAATTGGTGTCTATTTTCGCTAGATGTGCTGCTACCATACACGTTATGGTCTCCGTCGCTGTCAGCCTTTATTCCAACTTTCAGGTATTGGTTAGTTTGAGGATTATAGATTTTGAAGTACACCTGAGAGTCCTCAACTGGAATGAGTTTCCAGGCCATTCTGTCACCGATCATGTGGTTGGCGTCGCCAAAAGCTATCCTATCCCCGTCACTATCAACATGAACGTCCAATTTTAGCACCATGTTGTCTCTCTTGCTGATCAACTTGACGGAGTGTTGGCCGATGATGCTCCTGAATTCGATTGGGAAGTAGTGCTTGACGAGGTCTTTGGCGTCTTTCCACGCATATAAGGCGTAGTCCAAAACGTTGCGTTGGCTTTCATCGATCAGTTTGTTGACAGCGAGAGAGATGATGTGACCTCTCTTTTGCTTCTCGAGGTCTTTGCTGAGAGCGACAGCGCTGTCGTAGTCGCTAACGATAACGCTATTGTATATCTGATCAACGGCTGCATCGTCAGAGAGAGGGGCGGCGTGACACGCGAGTGCCGCGAGCGTTAGGAGAAGCGTTATCCGGAGCATTGGGATGATCCTGGGAAATAATTAAGTTACTTTAATATTTATTATCTCTTTACGATAAAATCAAGGAGGAAATTAGAATTATTTTAGCCTGATTTTATGCTGTTTTTGCCGACCATCAAGGGACTCAGTGGCTGCCAATAGGTAGTATAGACATTTTGTCTAAGTGGATAGATGCAATAATGTGAAGACTCTCTTCTTTTAACTAAATTAGAAATCACGTAACCTGGATTACAAATATCAGAGCAATCAATTGTACATCACTGTGCAGGCCTGACAGACTTCACAAACCCTCGAAATTCTTAATGTGAAAGCTCAGGTATACATAGATTGCCTGATGTATTCCTTCACCAGTGATAAACAATCAGCACGTAACTTTGAAAAGCCAGAGGTGTGCATATTGGGTTTTGAACCTGCGGACCTTCGAGTCAATAAACCGTTCCGTTCCCAACTAGGCTATCGTGCACTGTTAAACTCAAGTAAATAATCTTTAAATAGTTCTCTAAATTTCAACTAGTATGGTTGCTTGTTTGTCTGTGGCACTTACCTCGAAATCCCCTATTTCAGTGTTATTGGTTTCAGATTGGCTCTCCTTTTATATCTAAAAACTAATGTGTTTGTCGTCGCTTTGTCGTTGATAATTCAATTAATTGTCTTTAAATTTTAAGAGCAATCATAATTATTACTATACACATTTGGCTCAATGGCTTATCTACATAAATAGAATAATTTTCATTTAATCGTAAGTAATTTTGATTATATCTCAAAAAGTATTCCTGTTTTTAACCGACTTCATAAAAAGGAGGTTCTGTATTCGACCCGTATGTATGTATGCATGTAAGTTTGTATGGCTGCGATTTTCTTAAAAACTCCTGATCCGATTTGGATGGGGTTTTCGTTATTGGAACGAAGTTCCTTATCGCGCGTTGTGAAAGGGCGCTGGACAGAAAAAACAAACGAAAAGTTGTCACGACACTTTTTGCTATTATCTTACTAATATGACCTTAAATACAATGCGTAGAAGCTATAATTGTTGAAACGAGTATATTTTTATTTATTTTATTTATTAAAGTCATTAAAACCATTTCTTACTAATCTAATATGAACCTTAAATACATTGCGTAGAAGCTATTTCCCCAGCGTTGGCACGGCACGAGTACAAAAGAATCGAACGTAACATTCTTTTTTCAAATTTTGTTGATTTATTCTACTTTGGTTACTGACATTTATCAATAACAAGACTAAACGTGCTTTGCTCGCGTTTAAAAATTTACTTTATGTGGTAAGCGTAAGATCGAATTTGTGTTTAGTCAATCAAAATTTGTGATAAAAATGCTATGCAATAGCTTTACCGCGGCAGTCCCCGAGTGCCACACGTATTTATTTGTTTTTTTCTCTAGAAACTTATGTATTGGAACGGAAATAGGAAAATATTTATATATATACACACTCTGTTATATAAATAAAATTTTATTACAATTCCTTCACTAATTAATCGAAAGGAACTTCGTTCCATCCGGGTGTCCCTTGACACCTCTCAAGTTTTTTCAAATGTATATTTTTCAGGGAAGGTTTTAGTATATAATTTACTAGCGGCCCGCTGTGGCTTCGCACAGGTATCAAAGCATAATATTATATGCCGATATTTATTTTTCAGTCGCACAAAATATTTATGAATTAACTATATGGGCATTTCACGTGAAGCGGACAACGAAATAAAATGTCAGGCTCCGGATTTTGTTCATAATTGGGTCAATTGGACTTCTATGGGACTTGAATTAATTTACGTCATTGTTTTTATTTTTTGTCATAGTTAATTATAGAATAAATAAATACAGGTAGGTATTTAATATTCAATTTCAAAAGAAACAAAATATTTGAACAAAAGTACTTTATTACGTACCTAGGTAATTCGACAAAACCAATTACTAATTTTTATGACAAATTATTTTAGCATGTTTTGACGCAGGTGTTTGTGCGAAGATCCCTGTAAGTTCCTGGCTTGCACCAACATGACAAGCAGTTATAACTTGCATGGGCATGCCCAGGCGCCGTTGCGCATGAGGGTTCTGGCCTCTTGCAGTTCGGTCCTGGATAGTATTCGTCATCTCCGCATTTCTCTGGAATTTTTAAATCATTTTAAGTCTTTGGTATTGTAGTAGAGTCGAGGGGCGTTTGTGGAATTCCACCACGGTATCCTGCCCCCGAAGAAGTTGAATATCTTTCAGGTGCCTGTTTGACTTAAACTAAATAGTTTTTTTGCCAATAACTCCTTTAGGTCCAAGTCTGATGTCCCATACCTAAACGAAAACTAACCTGTACTCCCTTACGGCGATATTTTTCTTTATTAGCCAGGCAAATGCTATAGCCCCCATATTCAATACAACTTTGTATGTTAAAATAGTGGAGAAATTGATGTTGGTACTCCCTTGGGCGGGTGGGGGGCTCAGAATGGGGTGTGCCCCGAGGTCCGTTGGCATCTAGAGAATTCCATCACGGCACCCCCTGACAGTCGTAAGAAGCGACTACATGGGGATAAGACGGTGTTGTGGAGCGACCGTGAGAGGCTGCTCGCTCGACTACTCCGACTGAGCGACTGTGAGGTGGGCGACAATGCGTACTGGTCGGTATCCCGCTGTCGTAGGCGATAAAAGGGTCGGAATGCGGCTTCGCTCACGGACGGTCGCGCGCAGATATTTTAAGTAATTACACTGGCTACAATGCCCTTCTAACCGAACAACAGTGCATGTACACTGCTGCTTGGCGGCAGAAATAGACTGCGCAGCTATCTACCCTGATGGACCTTCGCATATGACTGACCTACCACCAGTAGCAGCAGTTTAAGTTTTCAACATTAACAGGCTTTGAGCTCACTTCTTATTGCAATATTAACTCCCGCACATCTTAGCACACAAAAAACAAACAGGCACATCTTACCTTGGCAGCTCACCAAAACAACGAAGCAAAATATTTACACGGATGTCCAGAACTTCATTTTGATAATGTTCCCTGCTGGAGAGTGCGAGAATTGTAAAAGCACTCGCTTTAAATAGTATTTTCCTAACAACATGGATAGGTAAGTGCGTCCTAGGTAGGTAAAACCGGTTGAACAAGGTATAAGGTCATCCTATATAATATTGCCTTTATTCCAAATTGTTTTGACCTACAGTCTGACATTACTTCATTATTATACCTCATAACGTTGAGATGCTAGTCTCGACACGATACAAATAAGAAATAACAAAATTAAGAGTATGACTGCCTAGGTGGTGTACTTGTATTACGGTACCTACGACTGCAATGCTGAGGTCTTGGCTGCGATCCCCGTGTCGGGCACTGATATTGAGTTTTTCTACTCAGTATTAACCCGGAGTCTGGAATTTGTGCCCGATATGGCGATAGGCTCGCCCCCTATCACATCATGGGACGGAATAACGGCGAAAAGTGGGTGTACTAGTTGCGCCTCTGCCTACCCCTTCGGGGATAAAAGGCGTGAGTTAGTGTGTGTGTGTGTGTAGTTATGCATAAGCGTAACATTCAGTATCAAAAGTAGCTCAGCAATTATTTGTGTTTTTCTATACATAATCCTACTAGTATTATAAACGCGAAAGTTTGTAAGTATGGATGTATGGATGTCTGGATGTATGGATGTATGGATGTAGATTATGTCCTGGATTAACACATAGGCTACTTTTTATCCCGGGAAATTATAAAACGGGACTTTTATCCCGGAAAAACTAATTCACGCGGGCGGAGCCGCGGACAAAAGCTCGTATATAATAAAATTGTAACAGGCCGATGTCTGTACATACATACATACCATCACGGCTTTTTTTCCTTTTCAGGGGTAGGTAGAAGTGTATCCATGTAATAGGAGGCGGTCCTGTTGTCATTTTCCGCGCACATTCCCAGACTCCGGGCTAATACTGAGTAGAACAACCCAATACCACTTTGCCCGACCAGGCAATCGAACCTGAGATCTCAGCACTGCAGCTGTATCGTAATACCACTACGTCACCGAGGCCGATGTCTGTACATTATAAATATTGAATAAAACCTAATATGAGTCTTTATTAAAATATTATGTTTCTACACGTATCACGCAAGAACTACTACACGGAATTGAATGCAGTTTTCACCAATGTATTGCTAGAGGTCTAACTTATAAACATACATATACACACACACTCACGCCTTTTGACCCCGAACGGCTACTCCTTAGGGCAGAGGCGCAACTAGTGCACCCACTTTTCGCCGTGTGTATTCCGTCCCGTGATGTGATAGGGGGCGAGCCTATCGCCATATCGGGCACAATTTCCAGGCTCCTGGCTGATACTGAGTACAAAAATCCAATATTTACGTTATTTTATTGTTATATAACGGTACTGCAATACTGAGGTCTCGGGTTCGAACCCGGGTCGGGCAAAGTGATACTGGGCTATTCTACTCAATATCACTTCACTAGTTTCATCTCTGCCTACCCCTTCGGAGATACAAGGAGTGAGTGTGTATGTATCTATGTTTATATTATTATTATAGTTTTTTCGTATAATTGATTATTTATTTTAATGTGGAGACTTGAGGCCTAGCATCTTATATTTGTAGAGAATGGCTCGACATATAGCCACGATGCAGTATCTACTCATTTCGAATTCATTTGGGACCAAACTTTTTATTACATATTCATGAAACCTAATAGCAAATACCAATAACATTAATAAACCTTCAATTAAAAAAGAAAATACATGTGGACCATCTTTTTTTTAGATCTAGATATCTAGATTGTAGGTCTTTTGTACGAAGATTTCCATTTGGCTAGAGTAGAACGTGCGTATTTCTGATGAATACTGTATTTCGATTTCAAATGTAATTACTGGGTGAGTATTAACGTCTAATGTACCTGGGTGACGAGGCAATGTCATATGATCCTTGGTTGTTTTACATAAACGGTGCTATTAAACCCATAAAATAATAGCCATTTTAATCGTGAAATAAATTTATTATGTCAATATTGAATTTAATATCGCTGTCATGGTTGATTTACAAAGGTTTGATGATCCATCCGAAAGTATAAGGGCTTCCAATAACATTGCCGTGTTCTGACAACACCTTGCGGTCGCCTTCGGAGTCGACAGCCCTGCTCAGCTTCAGCGCCTGCTGATACTCACGGTTGTAGATATAGAACAAGATCTCGCCCTCGTGCTTCACCGGTACCAGGAACCATTGATGTTCGTAACCGCCGGAGTTTTTGCTTCCGTACGCGGAGTGGTCACCGTGACTATCGCTTGCCCTGCCGAGCTTCAGGTACAGGTTTGTCTGAGGATAGTATACCTTAAAGTACACCTGTGAGTCCAAAACTGGAATGAGTTTCCAGGCCATTCTGTCACCGATCATGTGGTTGCTGTCGCCGTAAGCAACCCTATCGCCATCGCGGTCAACCTTTGCTCCGAGCTTCACGACCATGTTGTCCCTTTTGCCGATCAGCTTGACTGAATGCTGGCCGATGATGCTCCTGATTTCCAATGGGAAGTCGTTTTTGACGATGTCTTGCCCATCGTTATTCCATAGCGCGACGGCGTAGTCAATGACATTACGCTTGCCGTTTTCGATCAGTTTTGCGACGACGTCGACGATGGTGTCGCCTTGGTAGTTTTTGCTCTCAGAGACAGCGGAGTCGTAGTCGCCAACGAGCACGCTTTGGTAAATTCGCTCGACAGGCGAGGGGCTTGAGGTCGCATGGCAGGAGAGTGCCGCGAGCACCAAGAGAAAAGTTGACCGTAGCATTGTTGAGATCCTGTTAAATAATTTTCATAATAAAGAATTGTTGCGTTGGTAATAGTAGGGACCACTGCATCAAATAAATATACCAGGGACAGTAATTTATAATTCAGGTACAATTTGTTTTCTTGATTTGTTATCAAAACACAAATTCTTACGTTTTACTTTAAATATATATTATTACGAACTACAAAGATACTGTTATTACTACATAAAATGCGGTAATAAACCCAAGTCAAAATGGGGAACTAATCATGGTGATATTATTTTTATTTATTTTATTACTATACTTAATGAATATTATAAAAAAGCTTACCCACAAACCTTGCTTGCAGAGTTACACTGAACTGATGAAACGGGCTGTCCTCCCTTGTATATATTCTTTTTGGAGGTCAGCAGATAATGATTGTTGTTTCTATTACACGATAATACAATATTAGTTTAGGCGTGAACTTTATTGACCCTTATTTTTTGTGGAACATCTGATATAGTTAAGTGCTATGTGCTGTCAAACATTAGTTGCTGATGATATTTTTTGTATTCTCCTGGATAGAATACTGTTACAACCCGCCATAGTGACCCACTTTAGTGCCACGTTCTGGAATCAGCCTGTGAATATCCGGTTCAACAGGCCGGCATAATTGAGACGACTGGCAAGGGATAATCATCTCTCGTCCGCCAACACTCTATCTAGACCCCACTCCGCCTACCAGGAGGTGCAGCACGGGCGTAGCTATAGGTTTCACGTGGGAGGTCCTATGATATAAAAAAATATGTGGCGTGGGTTCTTGCCTTGCATGACACCGTATACCCCTCGTCACTTTATATATTAGAGTCTGAACATGTTTGGCAGCATGAACTGACTGCCTCGGTGGCGTAGTTGTATTACGGTACGACTGCAAGGCTGAGGTCTCGGGTTCGATCCCCGGGTCGGGCAAAGTGATATTGGATTTTTCAATTCAGTATCAGCCCGGAGTCTGGAATTTGTGCCCGATATGGCGATAGGCTCGCCCCCTATCACATCATGGGACGGAATACGCTTGGCGAAAAGTGGGTGCACTAGTTGCGCCTCTGCCTACCCCTTCGGGGATAAAAGGCGTGAGCATGCGTGAACATGTTTGGTAGCCCGATCATTTTAGAAGCTAAGGGGGGGGGTCCGGATCCCCAAAATGTAAGCGGTCAGTGGCGTAGCGTGGTTTATTGTAAGAGGTGCAGTGGGGTCGATTTGCCGTGCCCACATAAAAAAAAGCTTAATGTCCGAATTCGCATAATGTAGAAGCTACCGCATAGTATGGCATGTTAAGTCGGCATTGTTTTTAGGAGGTTCTTCCCAAAAGTTAAGGTGGTCATCTCCGGTGTTCTCAAGTCAGTCTTTTCGGGGAAAGCTTGGGTTCAATTATGTCGGGAACAACACGCTACTAGTTTAATTGGTACACATAGTATCTGCTAACTAAGAACAACAAAGCATCACGCCTTTTTCCCTTTCCAGGGGTAGACAGAAGTGTATCACATCAACATTTCGCCAGCTATGCTAGGTCCCATGTAATAGGGGGCGGGCCTATTGCCATTTCCGGGCACATTTCCAGACTCCGGGCGTATACTGAGTAGAAAAACCCAATATCACTTTGCCGGACCCGGGGATCGAACCCGAGACCTCAGCACTGCAGTCGTACCGTAATACAACTACGCCACCGAGGCAGTCTCAATCTTCAGATTTCTTGGTAATAAAAGCCAATTATCAAGTTTCTGATAATACATTCTGATAAAGAACTACTCTTTACAAAATAAACAATTAATTCCACTAATTGTTTTTACTGGTGGTAGGTCTCTCGTATGTGAGGGGCCGCATGGGTAGGTACCACCGCAATGTCTATTTCTACCGCCAAGTAGCAGTGTGCATGCACTGTTGTGTTCTGGTTTGAAGGACATTGTAGCCAGCGTAATTACTGGGCATTATGAGACTTAACATCTTATGTGTCAGGGTGACGAGCGCAGTGGAGTGACACGCGTCACTTTCTAATTCAAAGGTTTGTGCTGCGTTGCTACTGTTTATGGGCGATCGGGTTTTTTAATACATCAATGGGGCGATCGCATTGTTTACCATCAGGCGAGCCGCATGCTCGTCTCGTCATTTGGAAACAATAAAAAATAACCTCTTCTATTGCCAATAGATAAGTCAAACTAGGTATATTATAATTATACTCCAGCAGCCAATGCGTTATTTTGATAAAATATACAATTACTATATTTATAAGAAAGATATACCTATGCCCACTGAGAGGGTTCGGGCCTTAGTCCACTACACTGGCCTAGTGCGGGTTGGCAGACTTCACATACCCTTGAAATTCCTATAGAGAATTATCAGGTATGTAGGTTTCCTTACGATGTTTTCCTTCACCGTAAAAGCGAACGATTATAATTAATAATTAACTTCGAAAAGTTTGAGGTGTGTGCCTTGAGTTTGAATCTCCGGACATTGTCTCGGCAGACCGTTCCATTCCCAAATAGGCTATCGTCCATTTAAAAAAATATGCTAGTTTATTTGTTTATTTATTTATTTTATATATTTAATTCAGATTACATAATCCATATATATTAAAAATCAAATTAACAAGATATCAACAACTTATTAGCTACTACATTAATTAATTGTTATGTCACATTTCCCAGAACTAATTTCATCCAATAATTTTGGAAAGGACAGTCAAACCGCTCAGCTATAGTTTAGCATGGCGTTACTACTGTTTCTTAGGCGCTGCAGCATGGAAGACGATTTTTTGCGAATTATGGCTTGAAAGCCATCCGTCCGCGCTTCCGCAAACATACGAGACGCACTGCATCGCCACGGCAGACGCAACAACACCCTAAACGTATTGTTGTATTGAGTGCGCAGAGCTCTGTAAGCCCGTTTCGTATAACTCACCCATAGGCTACTCGAGTTGGCAAAAAAAAAAGGCTTTAAAAAGCGTCACCTTCACTGCGTTCGTACATCGAGCAAACCTACGGATGAGCATATTACTCCGTACTGCCAGAGCCCTACGCTCCCTTTCAATATAATCCTGAAGGTCACTGGTCACAATGTGACCGAGGTACCTGAAACAACCCGTCAACCCGTCTCAGAGCAACCCCATCAAGCCGAACCGGAGGCACATAAGTAGGCATGTAACTACCTGCTTTGAAAACTAAGAGCTCACTCTTTTTAGAGTTATATTTTAAACCATGTACCTTTGCATATGTCTCACAAATAGTTAGAAGCACCCTTAATCCATTGACTGAAGGACTCAGCAGCACCATGTCGTCGGCATAGCTTATGTTGTTGAAAGAGGTGCCATCAATGTAACAACTTACATGCATACGACTGAGTCTCCCAATCAACTCATTAATGTACAAGTTAAACAAAAGAGGCGAGGTTATAATAAAATCATTTTATTTACAATTACGTAGGTACATTACGAACATTTTTCTAGAAAGCCACGACTGACCATCCGAAGAGTTCAGGGTTTCCGATGACATTTCCATTGTGCCCCCAGACTTGGCGGTCGCCCATCGAGTCAACAGCCCTGCCCAGCTTCAAGGCGTGGTTGTACTCCCGGTTGAAGATGAAGAAGACTAGGTTCCCGTCTGCTTTCGTGGGCTGGAGATACCACTGATGTCTGGATGTATCAGCTCCACTGGACGCGTACGCTACGTGCTCTCCGTCGTTGTCAGTATCGGTTCCAAGCTTCAGGAACTGGCTGCGTTGAACGTTCATGATCTTGAAGTACACTCTCTTGTTCTCGAAGAGGGGCACCAACTTCCAAGCCACTCTGTCGCTGGTCTTATCATCAGCGGCGCCGTACGCGATCCTGTCTCCATCGTCATCAGTCGCGACACCCAGTTTCATAGCGAGATTGTCTCTCTTATTAATCAGTTTGACGGAATGCTCACCTAACATCATCCTGAACTGGATCGGGAAGCGTTCCTTGACGATGTCTCTGGCCTCGAGGCTCCATAGTTGGTACGCGAATTCCATTGTGTTTCGCTGGCTGTCCTTAATCAGCCTGTTGACTGCGTCAGTGATGACGTCACCTTTTCCCTGCTTCTGAAGTTCTTTGGACTTGGCGACGGCGCCGTCGATGTCGCCTATGACTACATTGTTGTATATGTCGTCTGAGCTGGGTGCGGCAAACGCAATCGCCGCAAGAGACAGTAGAACAACCGTTGCCCGCAGCATTTTCAAATTCTGTAAAATAGGAAAGATTATATTATGTAATGTTTATATTATCTATGACAAATGCTACTCGTCACATAAATGTATAAGCTGATCCAATATAAAATAACCCTCGACACAAAAAAAACCTCTAAATAGTAAACAATAAAAGTATCTTTGTTTGGGACCGAACTCCGCGCCAGGGAGATGAAAATACTTCTTTAGTGGTCCTCCGACGCGGGGACGTTGGGTCAAAATATTACTAGGAACTTAAACGACAAACAAAGACACTTTTATTATTTTACTTTCTAGAGGTTTTTTGTGGCGGGGGTTATTTAAATTTTAATTTAATTTTTATTTCAAACTTTTTAAATTACTATATATTCTCCATCATGGGGCCTTGATAATCAACTATCTAACACGGACTCATTAAGACCATTCTTATGTACCCACACACGCTATATCTACTATAAGTTGCTAAAGAGTTGGGTACCCCGCAGACTACTGTGGTGGTGCTGCAGCATCAGCTCAAGGTTAACATGTCTTAAAAATATTGCCAAAGTCACAGTGCATCAAACGAGTGAGATCTCATGGATATGAGTTGATAATCTTCAAACGCCTGAAAAGATCTTCATAAATTATAGCTAAGAACCATCTCGATCACATCAGCTTACAATAAAAAAAAACGCATCAATATCGGTCCATTCGTTTGAGAGCTACGATGCCACAGACAGACATACAGATACACAGATACACGCCCTAAACTTATACCACTCTGTCGGGGTTTTAATAAGAATCACACTCTATATGCTCAAAATCTAAAATTAGTACTGTCTAATTTATTTGTTTAAAACAAAATATAAAATTAACTTAAAACCAAACAAGCCCTAAACTAAGAATGCGAGAAAATGAAAAAGTATGATGCTCGGACTCTAGCACTGGAGTAAAGGAAGATCAGTAAAGTGAAAACTTACCCACTAATCACCAAGAAATATTAATGACAAAATTTTATCTGTTCTCGTCTTATATAGAACTAAATCTCAAAGTCAGTAGTTTATCGTCAGATGAAATTACATTGTAGTGTGAAAAACAATTACTTTGTTGCTATATTCTTGACTTATATGTCACTGTTTTCCTATGCTTGCGTTTAGGGTAGCTTCGTATAGATAATATTTTATTTCTTTATATACTTGGACGATAGCCTAGTTGGGAATGGAACGGTCTGCTGAGACAATGTCCGCAGCTTCGAAACCCGAGGCACACACCTCTGACTTTTTGAAGTTATGTGTGTATTGTTTATCAAGTATCGTTCGCTTTAATGGTGAAGGAAAAGATTGTGAGGAAACCTACATACCTGAGAATTCTCTATAAGAATCTCGAGGGTATGTGAAGTCTGCCAATCCGCACTAGGCCAGCGTGGTGGACAAAGGCCCTCTCCGTAGTAGAGGAGGCCCGTGCTCAGCAGTGGGCAGTATATAATACAGGGCTGAGCGAATTGCATATACATATGTACAGTCAGGCACATAAATAGCTGAACAAAGACTTCAAATCGTCTATACACTTTTGTGTTCTTACCAACTATTTTCTCTTCGCAAAAAAAAACTATTTCACAGTCTTTCACACACACACACACACATACTCACACCTTTTATCCCCGAAGGGGTAGGCAGAGGCACTCAATGCGCCCACTTTTCGCCGTCCGTATTCCGTCCCATGATGTGATAGGGGGCGAGCCTATCGCCATATCGGGCACAAATTCCCGACTCCGGGCTGATACTGAATAGGAAAATCCAATATCACTTTGCCCGACCCGGGGATCGAACCCGAGACCTCAGCAATGCAGTCGTACCGTAATACAACTACACCACCGAGTCTTTCACATTTATAATTTCGTTTTTGCGGCTAAGTCTTGTGCTTAATTTGATTTTAAATCTCGAAATTTCTCAATTTTAGATTATCGGGATTACCCTATTATTTAGATTATAGGGTAGGTAGAAGTGTATCCATGTAATAGGAGGCGGTCCTGTTGTCATTTTCCGCGCACATTCCCAGACTCCGGGCTAATACTGAGTAGAACAACCCAATACCACTTTGCCCGACCAGGCAATCGAACCTGAGATCTCAGCACTGCAGCTGTATCGTAATACCACTACGTCACCGAGGCCGATGTCTGTACATTATAAATATTGAATAAAACCTAATATGAGTCTTTATTAAAATATTATGTTTCTACACGTATCACGCAAGAACTACTACACGGAATTGAATGCAGTTTTCACCAATGTATTGCTAGAGGTCTAACTTATAAACATACATATACACACACACTCACGCCTTTTGACCCCGAACGGCTACTCCTTAGGGCAGAGGCGCAACTAGTGCACCCACTTTTCGCCGTGTGTATTCCGTCCCGTGATGTGATAGGGGGCGAGCCTATCGCCATATCGGGCACAATTTCCAGGCTCCTGGCTGATACTGAGTACAAAAATCCAATATTTACGTTATTTTATTGTTATATAACGGTACTGCAATACTGAGGTCTCGGGTTCGAACCCGGGTCGGGCAAAGTGATACTGGGCTATTCTACTCAATATCACTTCACTAGTTTCATCTCTGCCTACCCCTTCGGAGATACAAGGAGTGAGTGTGTATGTATCTATGTTTATATTATTATTATAGTTTTTTCGTATAATTGATTATTTATTTTAATGTGGAGACTTGAGGCCTAGCATCTTATATTTGTAGAGAATGGCTCGACATATAGCCACGATGCAGTATCTACTCATTTCGAATTCATTTGGGACCAAACTTTTTATTACATATTCATGAAACCTAATAGCAAATACCAATAACATTAATAAACCTTCAATTAAAAAAGAAAATACATGTGGACCATCTTTTTTTTAGATCTAGATATCTAGATTGTAGGTCTTTTGTACGAAGATTTCCATTTGGCTAGAGTAGAACGTGCGTATTTCTGATGAATACTGTATTTCGATTTCAAATGTAATTACTGGGTGAGTATTAACGTCTAATGTACCTGGGTGACGAGGCAATGTCATATGATCCTTGGTTGTTTTACATAAACGGTGCTATTAAACCCATAAAATAATAGCCATTTTAATCGTGAAATAAATTTATTATGTCAATATTGAATTTAATATCGCTGTCATGGTTGATTTACAAAGGTTTGATGATCCATCCGAAAGTATAAGGGCTTCCAATAACATTGCCGTGTTCTGACAACACCTTGCGGTCGCCTTCGGAGTCGACAGCCCTGCTCAGCTTCAGCGCCTGCTGATACTCACGGTTGTAGATATAGAACAAGATCTCGCCCTCGTGCTTCACCGGTACCAGGAACCATTGATGTTCGTAACCGCCGGAGTTTTTGCTTCCGTACGCGGAGTGGTCACCGTGACTATCGCTTGCCCTGCCGAGCTTCAGGTACAGGTTTGTCTGAGGATAGTATACCTTAAAGTACACCTGTGAGTCCAAAACTGGAATGAGTTTCCAGGCCATTCTGTCACCGATCATGTGGTTGCTGTCGCCGTAAGCAACCCTATCGCCATCGCGGTCAACCTTTGCTCCGAGCTTCACGACCATGTTGTCCCTTTTGCCGATCAGCTTGACTGAATGCTGGCCGATGATGCTCCTGATTTCCAATGGGAAGTCGTTTTTGACGATGTCTTGCCCATCGTTATTCCATAGCGCGACGGCGTAGTCAATGACATTACGCTTGCCGTTTTCGATCAGTTTTGCGACGACGTCGACGATGGTGTCGCCTTGGTAGTTTTTGCTCTCAGAGACAGCGGAGTCGTAGTCGCCAACGAGCACGCTTTGGTAAATTCGCTCGACAGGCGAGGGGCTTGAGGTCGCATGGCAGGAGAGTGCCGCGAGCACCAAGAGAAAAGTTGACCGTAGCATTGTTGAGATCCTGTTAAATAATTTTCATAATAAAGAATTGTTGCGTTGGTAATAGTAGGAACCACTGCATCAAATAAATATACCAGGGACAGTAATTTATAATTCAGGTACAATTTGTTTTCTTGGTTTGTTATCAATCACAAATTCTTACGTTTTACTTTAAATATATATTATTACGAACTACAAAGATACTGTTATTACTACATAAAATGCGGTAATAAACCCAAGTCAAAATGGGGAACTAATCATGGTGATATTATTTTTATTTATTTTATTACTATACTTAATGAATATTATAAAAAAGCTTACCCACAAACCTTGCTTGCAGAGTTACACTGAACTGATGAAACGGGCTGTCCTCCCTTGTATATATTCTTTTTGGAGGTCAGCAGATAATGATTGTTGTTTCTATTACACGATAATACAATATTAGTTTAGGCGTGAACTTTATTGACCCTTATTTTTTGTGGAACATCTGATATAGTTAAGTGCTATGTGCTGTCAAACATTAGTTGCTGATGATATTTTTTGTATTCTCCTGGATAGAATACTGTTACAACCCGCCATAGTGACCCACTTTAGTGCCACGTTCTGGAATCAGCTTGTGAATATCCGGTTCAACAGGCCGGCATAATTGAGACGACTGGCAAGGGATAATCATCTCTCGTCCGCCAACACTCTATCTAGACCCCACTCCGCCTACCAGGAGGTGCAGCACGGGCGTAGCTATAGGTTTCACGTGGGAGGTCCTATGATATAAAAAAATATGTGGCGTGGGTTCTTGCCTTGCATGACACCGTATACCCCTCGTCACTTTATATATTAGAGTCTGAACATGTTTGGCAGCATGAACTGACTGCCTCGGTGGCGTAGTTGTATTACGGTACGACTGCAAGGCTGAGGTCTCGGGTTCGATCCCCGGGTCGGGCAAAGTGATATTGGATTTTTCAATTCAGTATCAGCCCGGAGTGTGGAATTTGTGCCCGATATGGCGATAGGCTCGCCCCCTATCACATCATGGGACGGAATACGCTTGGCGAAAAGTGGGTGCACTAGTTGCGCCTCTGCCTACCCCTTCGGGGATAAAAGGCGTGAGCATGCGTGAACATGTTTGGTAGCCCGATCATTTTAGAAGCTAAGGGGGGGGGTCCGGATCCCCAAAATGTAAGCGGTTGTAATGTGTTTAATTGGTACACATAGTATCTGCTAACTAAGAACAACATAGCATCACGCCTTTTTCCCTTTCCTGGGGTAGACAGAAGTGTATCACATCAACATTTCGCCAGCTATGCTAGGTCCCATGTAATAGGGGGCGGGCCTATTGCCATTTCCGGGCACATTTCCAGACTCCGGGCGTATACTGAGTAAAAAAACCCAATATCACTTTGCCGGACCCGGGGATCGAACCCGAGACCTCAGCACTGCAGTCGTACCGTAATACAACTACGCCACCGAGGCAGTCTCAATCTTCAGATTTCTTGGTAATAAAAGCCAATTATCAAGTTTCTGATAATACATTCTGATAAAGAACTACTCTTTACAAAATAAACAATTAACTCCACTAATTGTTTTTACTGGTGGTAGGTCTCTCGTATGTGAGGGGCCGCATGGGTAGGTACCACCGCAATGTCTATTTCTACCGCCAAGTAGCAGTGTGCATGCACTGTTGTGTTCTGGTTTGAAGGACATTGTAGCCACCGTAATTACTGGGCATTATGAGACTTAACATTGTTGTGCTGCGTTGCTACTGTTTATGGGCGATCGGGTTTTTTAATACATCAATGGGGCGATCGCATTGTTTACCATCAGGCGAGCCGCATGCTCGTCTCGTCATTTGGAAACAATAAAAAATAACCTCTTCTATTGCCAATAGATAAGTCAAACTAGGTATATTATAATTATACTCCAGCAGCCAATGCGTTATTTTGATAAAATATACCAATTACTATATTTATAAGAAAGATATACCTATGCCCACTGAGAGGGTTCGGGCCTTAGTCCACTACACTGGCCTAGTGCGGGTTGGCAGACTTCACATACCCTTGAAATTCCTATAGAGAATTATCAGGTATGTAGGTTTCCTTACGATGTTTTCCTTCACCGTAAAAGCGAACGATTATAATTAATAATTAACTTCGAAAAGTTTGAGGTGTGTGCCTTGAGTTTGAATCTCCGGACATTGTCTCGGCAGACCGTTCCATTCCCAAATAGGCTATCGTCCATTTAAAAAAATATGCTAGTTTATTTGTTTATTTATTTATTTTATATATTTAATTCAGATTACATAATCCATATATATTAAAAATCAAATTAACAAGATATCAACAACTTATTAGCTACTACATTAATTAATTGTTATGTCACATTTCCCAGAACTAATTTCATCCAATAATTTTGGAAAGGACAGTCAAACCGCTCAGCTATCACGTTTAGCATGGCGTTACTACTGTTTCTTAGGCGCTGCAGCATGGAAGACGATTTTTTGCGAATTATGGCTTGAAAGCCATCCGTCCGCGCTTCCGCAAACATACGAGACGCACTGCATCGCCACGGCAGACGCAACAACACCCTAAACGTATTGTTGTATTGAGTGCGCAGAGCTCTGTAAGCCCGTTTCGTATAACTCACCCATAGGCTACTCGAATAGAAGGATTGGCAATAGGCTTTAAAAAGCGTCACCTTCACTGCGTTTGTACATCGAGCAAACCTACGGATGAGCATATTATTCCGTACTGCCAGAGCCCTACGCTCCCTTTCAATATCCTCGTCATCCTGAAGGTCACTGGTCACTGGTCACTGGTCACAATGTGACCGAGGTACCTGAAACAACCCGTCAACCCGTCTCAGAGCAACCCCATCAAGCCGAACCGGAGGCACATAGGTAGGCATGTGACTACCTGCTTTGAAAACTAAGAGCTCACTCTTTTTAGAGTTATATTTTAAACCATGTACCTTTGCATATGTCTCACAAATAGTTAGAAGCACCCTTAATCCATTGACTGAAGGACTCAGCAGCACCATGTCGTCGGCATAGCTTATGTTGTTGAAAGAGGTGCCATCAATGTAACAACTTACATGCATGCGACTGAGTCTCCCAATCAACTCATTAATGTACAAGTTAAACAAAAGAGGCGAGGTTATAATAAAATCATTTTATTTACAATTACGTAGGTACATTACGAACATTTTTCTAGAAAGCCACGACTGACCATCCGAAGAGTTCAGGGTTTCCGATGACATTTCCATTGTGCCCCCAAACTTGGCGGTCGCCCATCGAGTCAACAGCCCTGCCCAGCTTCAAGGCGTGGTTGTACTCCCGGTTGAAGATGAAGAAGACTAGGTTCCCGTCTGCTTTCGTGGGCTGGAGATACCACTGATGTCTGGATGTATCAGCTCCACTGGACGCGTACGCTACGTGCTCTCCGTCGTTGTCAGTATCGGTTCCAAGCTTCAGGAACTGGCTGCGTTGAACGTTCATGATCTTGAAGTACACTCTCTTGTTCTCGAAGAGGGGCACCAACTTCCAAGCCACTCTGTCGCTGGTCTTATCATCAGCGGCGCCGTACGCGATCCTGTCTCCATCGTCATCAGTCGCGACACCCAGTTTCATAGCGAGATTGTCTCTCTTATTAATCAGTTTGACGGAATGCTCACCTAACATCATCCTGAACTGGATCGGGAAGCGTTCCTTGACGATGTCTCTGGCCTCGAGGCTCCATAGTTGGTACGCGAATTCCATTGTGTTTCGCTGGCTGTCCTTAATCAGCCTGTTGACTGCGTCAGTGATGACGTCACCTTTTCCCTGCTTCTGAAGTTCTTTGGACTTGGCGACGGCGCCGTCGATGTCGCCTATGACTACATTGTTGTATATGTCGTCTGAGCTGGGTGCGGCAAACGCAATCGCCGCAAGAGACAGTAGAACAACCGTTGCCCGCAGCATTTTCAAATTCTGTAAAATAGGAAAGATTATATTATGTAATGTTTATATTATCTATGACAAATGCTACTCGTCACATAAATGTATAAGCTGATCCAATATAAAATAACCCTCGACACAAAAAAAACCTCTAAATAGTAAACAATAAAAGTATCTTTGTTTGGGACCGAACTCCGCGCCAGGGAGATGAAAATACTTCTTTAGTGGTCCTCCGACGCGGGGACGTTGGGTCAAAATATTACTAGGAACTTAAACGACAAACAAAGACACTTTTATTATTTTACTTTCTAGAGGTTTTTTGTGGCGGGGGTTATTTAAATTTTAATTTAATTTTTATTTCAAACTTTTTAAATTACTATATATTCTCCATCATGGGGCCTTGATAATCAACTATCTAACACGGACTCATTAAGACCATTCTTATGTACCCACACACGCTATATCTACTATAAGTTGCTAAAGAGTTGGGTACCCCGCAGACTACTGTGGTGGTGCTGCAGCATCAGCTCAAGGTTAACATGTCTTAAAAATATTGCCAAAGTCACAGTGCATCAAACGAGTGAGATCTCATTGGATGAGTTGATAATCTTCAAACGCCTGAAAAGATCTTCATAAATTATAGCTAAGAACCATCTCGATCACATCAGCTTACAATAAAAAAAAACGCATCAATATCGGTCCATTCGTTTGAGAGCTACGATGCCACAGACAGACATACAGATACACAGATACACGCCCTAAACTTATACCACTCTGTCGGGGTTTTAATAAGAATCACACTCTATATGCTCAAAATCTAAAATTAGTACTGTCTAATTTATTTGTTTAAAACAAAATATAAAATTAACTTAAAACCAAACAAGCCCTAAACTAAGAATGCGAGAAAATGAAAAAGTATGATGCTCGGACTCTAGCACTGGAGTAAAGGAAGATCAGTAAAGTGAAAACTTACCCACTAATCACCAAGAAATATTAATGACAAAATTTTATCTGTTCTCGTCTTATATAGAACTAAATCTCAAAGTCAGTAGTTTATCGTCAGATGAAATTACATTGTAGTGTGAAAAACAATTACTTTGTTGCTATATTCTTGACTTATATGTCACTGTTTTCCTATGCTTGCGTTTAGGGTAGCTTCGTATAGATAATATTTTATTTCTTTATATACTTGGACGATAGCCTAGTTGGGAATGGAACGGTCTGCTGAGACAATGTCCGCAGCTTCGAAACCCGAGGCACACACCTCTGACTTTTCGAAGTTATGTGTGTATTGTTTATCAAGTATCGTTCGCTTTAATGGTGAAGGAAAAGATTGTGAGGAAACCTACATACCTGAGAATTCTCTATAAGAATCTCGAGGGTATGTGAAGTCTGCCAATCCGCACTAGGCCAGCGTGGTGGACAAAGGCCCTCTCCGTAGTAGAGGAGGCCCGTGCTCAGCAGTGGGCAGTATATAATACAGGGCTGAGCGAATTGCATATACATATGTACAGTCAGGCACATAAATAGCTGAACAAAGACTTCAAATCGTCTATACACTTTTGTGTTCTTACCAACTATTTTCTCTTCGCAAAAAAAAACTATTTCACAGTCTTTCACACACACACACACACACATACTCACACCTTTTATCCCCGAAGGGGTAGGCAGAGGCACTCAATGCGCCCACTTTTCGCCGTCCGTATTCCGTCCCATGATGTAATATCGCGAGCCTATCGCCATATCGGGCACAAATTCCAGACTCCGGGCTGATACTGAATAGGAAACTCCAATATCACTTTGCCCGACCCGGGGATCGAACCCGAGACCTCAGCAATGCAGTCGTACCGTAATACAACGACGCCACCGAGTCTTTCACATTTATAATTTAGTTTTTGCGGCTAAGTCTTGTGCTTCATTTGACTTTAAATCTCGAAATTTCTCAATTTTAGATTATCAACTCCTCTTTAAAGCTTTAGCTTCTTGCTTTCTATAGATTAATGGTTATCCTAATATATCATTATCAATCATAATGGTTACTTTACTGAGGTATTAATAAGTGCAACTCAATTTCGCTTCGAAGTGCGATATCAGCTAAGACGCTGTCAAATTAAGTTCAGCATCTTAAGATAGTTACTATAAACCCATATTAACATCAGCTCAAAGGACATCTTAAGTTACAGTGACGGATTTCGACGGCAAAGTTTTGTAACAGCGCTTAATCAGCTGAGAACAAGCTATTAAATGACGGCTTAAGCTTGGTTTAATAGTTCAATACATTATCAGTCTTACTTATAAAATGTAGTCTGCTCTTAAGCAATGCTTAACTTTTGACACGCACGATCAGCTGTAAGGCAAAACCCGCCATCTTTCCTTTTAAGTAGGTTTAAACTAGGCTGCAGCGATGTTTAATTTTGACAATTATTTAAGCAATGCTTAACCACCTCAACGCCAAAACAAGTTTATAAGTCTGTAAATGTTGACTGCCTCGGTGGCGTAGTTGTATTACGGTACGACTGCAAGGCTGAGGTCTCGGGTTCGATCCCCGGGTCGGGCAAAGTGATATTGGATTTTTCTATTCAGTATCAGCCCAGAGTCTGGAATTTGTGCCCGATTGGCGAAAGGCTCGCCCCCTATCACATCATGGGACGGAATACGCTTGGCGAAAAGTGGGTGCACTAGTTGCGCCACTGCCTACCCCTTCGGGGATAAAAGGCGTGAACATGCGTACATGCGTAAATGTTTACTTGAGATTTTACTCAAACGTGGGATTGGTTTATTAATACCTCCCTAGGTGCCATGATTCAATGGTGAAAAACAGCTCGTGTCGCCGACGGCCACATGTTCCAATGATCAGAAACTTAATCAATAGAATATTTTGTATTTAACACCCTCATCAATAATAGCTAGCTTATGAATCAATACAAATTTATTCAAATTCATTTATATTTGCAAACAACTATACTATAATTTACAATGGTTCAATGCTCCACCCGTAGGCGTAAGGATCATTAAAGGCATTTAAGAGTTCTGAGTAGACCTCCTGGTCGCCATCCGAGTTCACTTCCCTGCTGAGCTTCAGCGCCTGGTTGTACTGGTTGTTGACGATATAGAACAAGAGGTGGTTGTCGTACATCACCGGCACCAAGTAGAATTGGTGTAACAAAGTGCCATAATAGGCGGTACCGTAAACTTTATGGTCTCCATTGCTCTCTTTATCAATGCCAAGCTTCAAATATTCATTTGATATTGGGTTGTAGATTTGGAAATACACCCCGTTATTCTCAACAGGCTCAAATATCCAGGTCATTCGGTCACCGATCATATGGTTGGCGTCGCCGTAAGCAACCCTATCACCATTAAGAGCGATGAAGTCAGGGTCAACAGGAATCTGGTCTCCCAACTTCAACACCATGTTGTCTCTCTGGTTGATTAGCTTTACGGCATTTAGGCCTAAGATGTCCTTGAATTCGTGCGGAAAGTAGTTTTTAACGATGTCTTCGCCGCCTTCCTTCCACAGATAGTATGCGTAGTCCATAAGGCTGCGTTGGTTTTCATTTATCAGTGTCTGAACAGTGACTTTTATTAAGAGAATATTGTTCTCTTTCACGAGGTCATAGGTCATAGAGACAGCAGCTTCGAAGTCTCCAACAATCACACTGTTATATAAGTAATTTTCAGCTGCATTGTCTTGTCCGGAAGCGACTTGGCAGGCCAGTGCCGCCAGTATTAGAAGGGTTATCCGAAGCATTCTGATCCTGTGTAATACATTTTTTTATGTTTAATGCCACGAAGGCTGCCAACTGACGTATATTTATTGATTTTACATAATACACTTACCTACAAATCACCAAGTATCATACTATCTTCAGAGGTCCCTTTATATACAGATACTAATATCTTTGTCATTATTTTGTCGTTATTTCTTTAATTATGTAATGCGAAAAGCAATAACTGATTGACTTTGTTGGTCTCTCGTTTGCCTTATTAGTACTAACGCATTTTTTTTTTGTGTATGGTTTCAATTAGTTTCAGCTTTGCAAAATATTATAGCCAATGCATTGAGCACTAAATATATATCGCATAGCCTGTAGTGGCCGTCATGAGTATGACCCCACGGTCACATGGCCAACCAGGTACATTACGTTTACGAACAAAATCAAAATTTCAAATCGCCTATATACGCGTTGAGTTAATCTGAAACATGTTTTCTTCGTTTGAAGTAAAGTAAATCTCTTTTATTTTATTTTTATGAAGAGAAAAAAAAAGATTAGTAAGAACACAAAATACTGTAGGCAATTTGAAATTTTGAATTTGTTCAGCTACTGCTGCTGACTGTACGTATTTGGAACAAAAATACTACAGCATGAACATTTGACACGTGTAAACTTCAATACCATGGTAACAATAAAATGATATAAAATAAATTTAAATTTAAATAACCCTTGACACAAAAAATCTCTAAAAATTTAAAAAATAAAATTGTCTATGTCGTTTAAGTACCTATAGTTCGGACAAACTAAGCTGGCCGGTATGACAATTCAAATTTTTTCCCGACGCGATAACTCTGTGAGAACGTCTACCCAAAAAATTCAAAACCGTGTCATGTCATACCGGCCAGATTAGTTTGTCCCTACTATAGTAATATTTTGACCCCAAGCGTTCTCGCGTCGGGGGGCCGAACTCCAGACTAGGGACATGAGAATACTTCTAGAGAATAGCGGGTTCGTAGTAATTTAATTTTTATTTCAAACTTTTTAAATTACTATATTCTCCACTAACTTTGGGGCCTTTATAATCAACTATCTAACACCTACTCGTTGAGACCATTCTTATGAGCCCACACACGCTATATCTGCTATAAGTTACTAAAGAGTTGGGTAACCCGCAGCCTACTTGATGCTGCAGCATCAGATTAAGGTTAACATGTCTTAAAAATATTGCCGACGTCACATTACACCAAACTTAAAATCAATCGGAGTTGTGAAAGTTGGAAATGAACTGATAATCTTCAAACGCCTGAACAGATCTTCATAAATTATAGCTAAGAACCATTTCGATCACATCAGCTTTCAAAAAAAAAACCGCGTCAAAATCGGTCCATTCGTTTAATTCGCGTGTGTAGTGTCTGTGAAGTGTGAATAACACGCCAGTCGTAGTTTTGGCGGGAACTTGGAAGTGTCATGAGGTGCTCTTGTTTTAATTCATTATTTTGGTGATATTTAATGTTATATTGCATAATTATGGTGGTATATTATCCAATATAGTTCTATTAAAGAGCTCAAATGAAGTAAATTGAAATAATTGTGCTAATCAAGTGTTTTTTCTGTTGCCGCCAAAACTCCTCGATAAAGTCTTGGTAAGGTAGCCACTGCTTTACTTCGACATACTACAGATAATAAAATATACAAACCAAACTTGACATTGGCAAAATGTGAACACAAATGCGATTATAAAAAAAAAAAAAAAAAAAAAAAACACGCCAGTCGTCATGACAACGCAATTATCACGCTGCACGCATCAATTAAAGGGCCTTATCCACGGTCCATCTTGACGTACAGTATGCTGTACGCACGGCGCTGGACGTAGCATACGCACTATCGTGCGTGCTAGACGGTGCTGCCAGGTATTCAGTTATCCATATTTTTCTTTACTCCTCTGGTCAATGGTATTTATACAGATTTTTAACACATCATACAAATATGAAATGAATGCAGATATTTATACAGATATTTACAATTCGTGAATAATTTATAAAGATTTAGATGTATTTTTTGGTTACGGACTAAAAGATTATTTATTGTCTATCGGCACAAAGTTCGGAGTGACGGGGTCACTCGTTGAATATACTTATAATATTATTAAATATAAAATACATTTTAAAACAATTGTGTTAGTTCATTAGGGCATTTCACACAAGCCTAATGCCCAACATTGGCTTAACAAGGCTTTTTGTTATTATTATTATTTTAGTCGATTTTTTTAACAGCAGAAATGATAATTTAGTAACTTTTTATGATGCATTTAGATAAATAGTAGACGTGCCAGTTGGCGACACTGGTGATGAAGGCACTCGCTGGATCAAGCGCTGGATCGTGCAAGTCCAGCTAATAATAATAATAATTGACGTACGTCGAGACTACAGAATAAATAAAGCACGAGACTATTGACCAAAGAGAATTATAATACTCTATTGAAAGTCGTTTTTCAACGTGCATCGTGCATGACCTTGGTTGGCTGTACGTCAAGATGGACTGTGAATAAGACCATAAAGTAAAAAATATAGCATGATGTTTCGTACATCTATGTATATTTCCATTCTATTACAATTATTTGAAACTCAGAAAAATAACAAGCACTGTTATTTTTCTGAGTTTTGAAATATTTTTTACATACTGTGTAAACCTGTGTTGGTGTGAGTACTGTGAACGTGACACGTAACACTGACATCAACAAAAGCGTTGCATGGCGTTGCTAAGCAACCAGTATCACAAACTTTGTTATGATAAAGTTTCCGTAGTATTATAATGCTCTTTGTGATAAAGTAAGCAGCGATAATTTGTGGGTCAATTTGTAAAATACAGTAAAAAGTGTATAATCAAATACATTCAATATATAGGCTATGATGAAGCTATCAGATACCATTTTATTTGATGTATCGAAAAATGAACAGTTCAAAATAAATGAAAATTACAAGATGCTACACAGAAAACTGAAGAATACGTGGAAAGTAATGATGTAAGTTTTGACAATATTGTATTCAAAGACATTAAGCAGTATAATTATTGTATTGCAAGGGGCTGACCGCTTTTAGTTGTGCATAACCTTTTAGTACATTATTGCGAGCTCCGTGATGGCCGGCAGCGTGGCAGGTAGGCCTCATGCTGCCGTTGACACCGAGGGCATCCTTCGGTGCGCGGGGGCTTCTGATATTCCATCTGATACTGAGCAGGAAAATCCAATATCACTTTACCCAATCCAGGGAACGAACCCGAGACCTCAATGCGACAGTGGCACAACTGTACAAATACGCCACGGAGGCAGTTGTTAAATACCGTAATCAATAATAGCCAGTTTATAAATCAATAGTTTATTTTATTAAAATCCATGAATAAAATCGCAAACAAGTTTTGTTTACAATGCTTTGATGCTCCACCCGAAGGCGTAAGGGTCATTGAGGACATCGCCGTGTTCAGAGAATACCTGGCGGTCGCCATCCGAGTCCACGGCCCTGCTCAGTTTCAGCGCCTGCTGGTACTCGCGGTTGAAGATATAGAAAAATTCTTCAACCCCTTTCCTCGCCGGTATCAGATAGAATTGGTGCGCGTAGGAGTCAGACTTGCTGCTACCATAAACTTGATGGTCTCCATCGCTATCAGTCGCAACGCCGAGCTTCAAGTATTGGTTTGTCGACGGATTGTAAATCTGGAAATACAGCTGAGAATCCTCAACGGGAATAAATTTCCAGGCCATTCTGTCACCAATCATATGGTTGGCATCGCCGTAAGCAACCCTATCTCCATCGCTGTCAACCTTAACTCCCAACTTCAGCACCATGTTGTCTCTCTTGCCGATCAGCTTGACGGCATGTTGGCCCATGATGCTCCTGAATGCTATCGGGAAGAACTGTTTAACGATATGTTTGGCGTCTTCCTTCCACAGATAGTATGCGTAGTCCACAACGTTCCGCTGTTTTTCATCCATCAGTTTCGCAGAAGCGATAATGACGCTCTCAATTTTGTTTTCTTTCTCGAGATCTTTGCTCAGAGAAACAGCGGCTTCGTAGTCTCCGACAATCACACTGTTGTATAGCTCCCGGATAGCTGCATTGTCTTGTCCGGGGGACGCTTGGCAGGCAAATGCCGCCAGTACTAGAGGAAGTGTTATCCGAATCATTCTCTTGATCCTCTTGATCCTGTGAAATAGATTTAATTTGTTTATACGAGGACAGCAATGTGACTCTACTGCGCCTGATGGTAAGTGTAGTGGCATCCAGGTAGAATATCGATTGGTGGAGGATTATCTCTCGCGAGTGAGCAAAATTATGCCGGCTTGTTGGAAACCCGGACTACAGGCAAATTTCAACACGCGAGGTATACACGTGGGTCTCTATTGCAAGTTATAGACTTTAATTACACTAGTCTCTATCCGGGCCGATATCAACATCCACCAGTCAGATGATTGTATTTTTTTGGGAAGTAAGCTGAATAATATCATTAACGTCATCAGTCCGTGTATTTTATCTATCTAAATATTACCACAAAGTTGCAATCCGCATGCACTCTAAATATGGTGATTTGAAAGTCTTAGCAGTCAGTGTAGAGTTTGACTTTATTCAGTTTAATATGTAAAGTCTTAGGGACACTTTTCAACAAGTGCTACAATATAGTAAAAAGAATGTACTCCTTTTTTACGAAGGAGTGTGAGATTGGCATAATGGAAATTCTTATGGAGGAGTGCAGAAAAATAAAATGTATGCCTATAATATGTATTAAGTTCTATTCAATTTGACGGTCGAATTATGACCACTGGATGGCCACTAGTATATTAGATATCCACCCACTAGCAAAATTTGTTACAAGATTCTGACCCCACTAAGACAAGTCCTGTGACTAGGGTATCAGGAGTAACAAGAAGCTTAAATAATATTTTTGGTTCTCAAACAGATCTTTCAGTGCAGGGTTTGAATATACGGCCTCTTTTCGCATTGTTTTACAAGCATTACATTATATTATTTGGCGTTCGTAACGTATGAAATACTTACCTACAAAACACCAAGCGTTATACTGGCTTCACAGATCGGGTCTCCTTTTATATAATAATAATAATTATCTTTGTAATTACATTGTCGTTAGTTCATTGAACGGAATTTAAAACCCTTTTATTGGCTTTTAATTTGTTGGTCTCTCATGTGCCGAAGTCGGTTTGGGTACGCGCACTTTTTCTTTTATTGCCGCCAATCAACAGTATGCAAATCCTTTGGGGTAAGGGCTCATACACATGAACACGATACGCCGACGCGACGTCGTATCGTGGAAATCTACCACGAGCAACGTAAAAATTCACGACACGACATCGCAACGCGCCACGATGCACGGTACGACGTCGTAGAAACTCACAGTGCACTCCTTCGCCGGTGCGGTTCTTAATACCAGCAGGAGGAGAATACGTCTATTGCGATCCATTTTTCGAGGCACGGCTTGGCGACATCGATACGGTGCCGCAGTTAATCTCGAAAAATGGACTTAAAATATAAGAAATTAATAGGCGGTGCACCGCTACACCATTCCATGAGAAATAGCACAGCAACGAACTACATAACCAACAATCCAGCCTACTGGCAATTATTTGAGGAATGCATATGGTAAGCGGAGAACGTTCAGATAGATTTTGTACCAATTCCTAAAGCTGATCCCAAAGATATAGATAATAGCTATAGACCACTATCTATTCTTCCAACCATAGGTAAAATCTTACTTATAAACTTGTTTTAGCGTTAAGAGGTGCTTAAGCACTGCTAATTAAATAACTGTCAAAATGAAACATCGTTTTGGCCAAGTTTAATCCTCCTTAAAAGGCAAGATGCTGGGTTTTCAATTACAGCTGATCGAGTAAATACTGTCAAAAGCATTGATGTGTAAAAAAACAAAAGTTAAGCATTGATTAAAAGCAGACTAGTTAAGACGCAACTAAGCATAGCTTAGCTAATTTTTTATAAGACTGAAAGTGTGGAACTCTGAACGTAAACGCAAACCAAAAACGCTGTCATGTAACACGAACGTTACACGTGGAGATGAGAACATTGTATGCTATCTAAAGGTTATTATTAGTAGATTGAAACGCATGAATCGATTATTGACGTTTGGGCAACACATGTTACTCCTATTGTCGATAACGGGTGCATAGACATGACATTACACGTCATATGTTTACGACGCATCTGAAAGACAGCTTTACGATGGAGGAAACATGCGTTCCTTATCTAAAATTAAAACAACTAAAAACACGCTTTATAGAAAATCCAACTAAAAAATAGAAAATAAATTTGAATTAAGAATAGTGTAAATAAGAAAAAGTGTATTTTATTGTAAAAAAAACGTGGGGTGCTTTTTAAAATATTATCAAAATGATATATAATACTTCTACTCATATTATCTGTCAATAAAATATTTATAACTATTGACACCATGCACCCCACGCTTTTTTGTACAATAAAATACACTTTTTCTTATTTACACTATTCTTAATTCAAATTTATTTTCTATTTTTTAGTTGGATTTTCAATAAAGCGTGTTTTTTAGTTGTTTTAAACTATTATTAATTTTAAATTTTTTAGTTCTGTTCTACTATTGTCCAACAGATGTCACTAAAAATAAATCGCGCCTAAAGGAGCTACAAACATACATACATACAAGTGAAGCTAATATAAAGCGTGTAAAATAAGTATATTCTAGTAAAACTTTTGTCTGTAGCTTCCGCTATGTAAAAGGCTGGTTCCAGAATTAAAATTGCCTAGCAATGAAGTAATATTGTCTAACAGCCGTTTCCAAACGATGTCAATCTTAATCTTCGATCCGTTTACGAGAATAAACCAATCAAAATACGTCCTTTGTGAACGTGTCAAAAATACTTTGTTCTGATTAGTCCATTTTCGCGATGGATCGATAAAAGGGATTAGGATCGTTTATTGAAAATGGCATTAAGTACAGATTATTAGAGGATCCGTAATCCGTAAATAAGCACGTCTAAATAAACAGATTTTTTTTCGGATTTAAGGCGGGTTTATCAGTCGGGTACAAAATGTATTTGAACCCTCCAACCAGCTGTACTTTTCCTTTCTGTCGAGGTATCATCAATACCTACAAAAAATTGTGAGCCGTCACGGACGCCTGGCAGATGTGAAACATCGAAATTATTTTGTAAAATTAATATGCATAAAAGATGATATGATTACGACACGGAGACTGCCGCGGTAAAGCTATTGGATAGCATTTTTTATCACAAATTTTGATTGACCTAACACAAATTCGATCTTACGCTTACCACATAAAGTAGATTTTTAAACGCGAGCAACGCACGTTTAGTCTTGTTATTGATAAATGTCAGAAATGCAATGGTCATCACAACCAAAGTAGAATAAATCAAAATTTGAAAAAAGAATGTTACGTTCGATTCTTTTGTACTCGTGCCGTGCCAACGCTGGGGAAAAATAGCTTCTACGCAATGTATTTAAGGTTCATAGTAGATTAGTAAGAAATGGTTTTAATGACTTTAATAAATAAAATAAATAAAAATATACTCGTTTCAAGAATTATAGCTTCTACGCATTGTATTTAAGGTTCATATTAGTAAGATAAAATACCATCATATAGCGTGGCGACGCGTCGCCACGGCATGCGTCGCCACGCCAGAAATCGGTTTTACGTGCGGCTATAGATGTTTCACATCAATAATACAGCTTTTACAAAGGTCACCACTGGGTATTTTTTTATAAAAACAAGACTACGCGGCGGAGTTTATTACAGAGCGTCTAGTAATAGTCGTTAATCTATATTTTTCATAACCATTATTATCGCTATTTCAAGTCACCACAAACTATAAACCCAACTTGCTAAAATTTTCCTGACGTCCAAAATGAGTGTCCGAAACATTCATCTAAAAGTACCATGTTTTCAGAAATCGCGAGGAGCTCTCACCGAACATTCTGCAAGACGTGAAGATATTAGTGGTACCAGGGCCGCAGAACGTGTTCAACGACGAAGAACTGGCCAGCATGAAAGGTACAATTGAAAAACATTTTATCCTGCTTTCTCTGATGTGAATGTCACTCAAAAGTGCAAAAACTTCATGATAGACGTATCAGACAGGTGAAATGTTATGTCAATTCTAGTAGATTTTTTTTTAATATAGGTATGGTGGAGAGAGGGGATTCTGTGCTGGTGGCGATGGCTGACGGTGGCGAAGAACGCATGAACACAAACATCAATTTCTTTCTCGAAGAGTACGGAATCGTCGTTAATAATGGTAGGTATGCTAATAAAATCCATTTACTAATAGAGTAGTGACAAGACACGTCAAACGAGTTCTACATACATTGGTGCTTGCCTTAACTCGGCCAACTAAGCAAATTGGCAAGGCACATATTATGCTGTCTCTGAGCGGCGATAGCCTAGTTGGGAGTGGAACGGACTGCCGAGACGAATGTCTGCAGGTTCAATACCCAAGGGCACGTACCTCTAACTTTTCTAAAAAAAAGTTATGTGTGTATTCTTTGTGAATTATCGCTCGCTTTAACGGTGAAGGAAAAACATCGTGAAGAAACATGCATACCTTAGAAGTTCTCTATAAGAATTTCGAAGGTATGTGAAGTCGGCCAACCCGCACTAGGCCAGCGTGGTGGATTAAGGCCTAAACCCTCTGTTGTAGAAGAGGCCCGTGCTCAGCAGTGGGTAGTATATAATACAGGGCTGGTATGGTGGTATAGTATGGTGGTATATGCTGTCTCCACGTTGGTATTGGCCACACTTGGCAACGCTAAATAATAATAAATACAATCATGTACATTAAGTTCAGAAGCATTTTTAACCAACGTTAGATGAGAAAAAGGACGTTTTTGCAGATTGCGTGGTTCGCGCCAAGTACCACAAATTTTACCATCCCAAAGAGTGTCACGTATCAAACGGTATCCTGAACCGAGCAGTCACAAAATACCTCATGAAGATGGTCAATTATTCCAGCGAATCTGATGATTATCTGTAAGTACTTACATAGAACCTAACATAGCTACCGAAATTAGGGTATGATGACACCTCTGCCTATCCTTGAAAAGAGAAAATCATGCTGCTTATATACATCTTTAACTAGGTAGTTAGATCTCTCGTATGCAAGGCATACTGAATAGGTACAACCGTAATATCTATTTCTACAGTGAAGCAGCAACTTTATGTCCCGGAATGCCTCGGTGGCGTAGTTGTTGTGTGCAATGCTGAGGTCTCGACTCTCGAGTTCGACCCCGTGTCGGGCAAATTGGTATTGGATTTTTCTACTCAGTATCAGCCCGGAGTCTGGAATTTGTGCCCGATATGACGATAGGCTCACCCCCTATCACATCATGGGACGGAATACGCATGGCGAAAAGTGGGTGCACTAGTTGCGCCTCTGCCTACCCCTTGGAGATTAAAGGCGTGAGTGTGAGTGTGTAAAATGATTGTCTCAAGTTGTCAAGTGCAGTGAAGTGCTTCACAGTACTATGAAATTTATGGATGGCGTTAATGGTTCCCCTTAAGTAGGCACATAATTGAATTGTATAGTGAAGCAACGTCATACAATTTCAAATAAATGAAAAAGGTACAAACGATACACGACGCATCCCTTATACATCGCTTACCTTTAAAGCCTCATTTAGACGGCCCTTCAGTATTCGATAGTTTGACAAGTGACAGCTGTTTTTATTTTTATTTTTTTAGAAGAGCCTTATGCGTAGGTAGGAAACCCTTTTTTCGCATTTTGACAGGAGATGTCATGGGACCCGGGTCCCACGCGAATGCTGACAGATTAATTTCTCTCAATACGTACTTAATTATCGTTTAAAAATGTCACCCCGTCTATATATGCGCAATGGCGAGGCACTTCGCACCCGCGTTGACGTCATACGACTCGTTTGACAGATATTCAAGAAACACACACTGCCTCGGTGGCGTAGTTGTATTGCGTACGCGTAACGAGTACAATTTGCGCGCTGAGGTCCTGGGTCCGAATCCCGGGTCGAGACAAAAAATTGTGACTGGGTTTTTCCATCTTAAAATCTCAGTCGCAGCTCGGAGTCAGGAAGTTGGCGGTGTGATACCCCCTTGCCTCGGTAAGCACGTAAAGCCGTTGGTCTTGCGCCTCATCTCTCTCCGGTCATGTCGGATTGCCGTCTCACCGGACTATGAGAGTGAAGGAATAGCCAGTACACTTGTGTATTGCGCACACACGTGTGCACTATAATATCTCCTGCATACCTGGCTGATCTCCGTTGAGATTGACCGCCGTCGCCGAAATCACCTAGTAAGGGATATATTCAAAAAACGATCACGATTGCCTACGATTAATTCTAACAATAATTGTCGTCGATAAATGAAGCTTATCATTTCAAAGCAAGAGGCGTATCGTGTTGACTTTGTTTGTCTAGTTTTAATGTGATTTAGAATTAAATAACAATATGTTTGTAATTAAACTACTCATAATGTAATTGCTTAATGTCTTCTAACTTTGTGTACCTATTTTAGGACGTGATAATTGATTTTAAATGCTCCATTTAATCATTATTTAACGGATTTGTTTTTATTCTGCCTAATTAAATTACTGACATTTAAAATTCATTAGTTCCTTTGGTTTATCTGTTAACCACGAGCAGTGAGACCAAACATTCGATTCTCGATTCGAAAATACGATTCGTTCGGAACTCATTATTAGGTTCCAAAAAGTGAGACACAAAATTGGTAGTTGGTAGACATTTAAAAAGAAATATGGGATACTGTAATGGATATCGTGAATTAATAACAACTAAAAAGTATTAATACATAGTTCCCTTGGTGCGAAAATACGACACTCATTTGATCAGTTTTTATTATTTTTTCTGGATTTTATCATAAAGGGAGGATCCGGCCACTCCGAACTTCGTGTATCCTTACGGCGCAACGTTAACCGTTAAAAAGCCGGCAGCAGCCATACTGTCGAGCAGTGACGTCTGCTATCCGGTCAAGAGACCGGTGGCAGCCTTATACACCTCTGACAAAAGCGGGGGTGAGTTCACACACACTATTGTAATTTTTTTATTTACAATCAACGTCATTCAAAACATATTTCCCAATTTTTCAACAACTAATAATTATTATTAGTGTTTAGTTCTCGTTATTGATTACTTAATATGTCTTAATATGTATTATTTACTATCACATAATTCTTTTAAACGTTTTTACGCTCGTCGAATGCATTGGCTATGCTGGCATGTACCATGTCTTGTTCCAGGAAAACTGTTCGTGATCGGCTCTGGGCACTTCTTTGCGGACCAATATCTGGAGAACGAATGTAACGACCTGATCAGAGAGATGGTGTTCAACTACCTGGGTGGAGTGAGCGACTTGCACCTCAACCCTGTGGACGCTGACGACCCTGATGTTAGTCCTTCAGTGTTTTATACTTGCGTCCTTTGATTAATTATATACCTAGATAGACACTGAACGTTTCAAACGCGTCGAAAAAAATAGAGGCGAACTGTTACCCGCTAAATGAGCGAGTGTTTTTTTTTTTTAATGGATATAATTATCTCCCCGTTTTAATAGAAACCATGTAATAACTGGTATCATTATGCGCGCACACAAGGATACGCAGAATAATGCAGCGATAGCGTATAACACAGCTGTCACGCATACTAGCTTAAGTAAAGTTGGCCTGTTTGTTTTAGTTTCATTGCAGCGCGTCACTCTATCTAGGTATATAATTAATCAAAGCCTGCGTCGATAATCTTCCCAAAGTTAACGATCGTTAAGTTCCACCGATGCTATTTATTTAACTAGGTGAAAGTTGTAAGAATAAAATAGGTAATGTATTGTAGGTATATGTTAGCTTGTATAAGAAGCAAAAAAAGTATTTTACAAAATAAAGTTAGGAATTTTTATCTGTTGATTACAAGAAAAGAAACGCGGACAGCCATGATTGAGCCAGGTCTGAAGTAAAAGGACTTGTCATTAAACGGCCCTAAAATTCTAAACAAGACAGTTTATATATATTTGGATACTAGAAACTAGCCAAAAAACTAGCCTTTTACAATAAATCGTTTAATTTTAAAGACCTCCGATTTTGAGATTTTAGTAATTTTATTTTTCATAAAAACTACACTTTTTGTGAACGTTTTAAAAAGTTAGTTATAAATGGAGGGGTCTAAAAATATTTTTTAATGAATCCAAGATCCATATTTTGCCCTTTTAAAATCCCTAAAGTTTGAGCCTGTTTAGATTTTGAGGCCCAGCACCCATACAAAAAGCGGACATCTCCTTTACATTTTATGTCAGATTTTAGTTTGATGGTCGGAGTAAATTTTTGTGATTAATAAAATACGACCCCAAGCTCATAATGTCAAATCATGAAAAATAATTTAGAAGGATGTATCTTAAACTTGGCGAAAAAGATTCTAAACTAATAGATTGATCAATTTTTAATAGACAATTATTAATTGAAAAGGAGGAAAGCCATAAATAATGTATAGCCCCTAACCGAGGTAGTATCACTTTCTCACAGAAAATCAACGTAAAGTGACAGTTTGCTATTTCGTTTCGTATGCTGAGTGAGATTACCGGAGGCCCCGTCCTTTTATTTCCTTTCCTTTAACTAACTGCAATTTTTAGTAAGTTCAAAGCAGTTCACATATAATATCGATTCCCGAGAGAAGTCCGATCACTGTATCCAACGTCTTTGTCCTTCGTAGATCAACGAGTACCGCACCCTGGGCGATACGATGTGGCTGAGCACGGTTCCACTGCCCGAGCCGGCGACTGCGCCCCCGCCGAGGCTTACTCCCCTGCACCCACACGCGCTCTTCACCTGGCGGCTGTTCTCACTCAACTTGGCGCATTGTAAGCGATATTCAGTACCCACAGTTCCTTCAAGCGATAATTAAGTTAGTTTATTCCTTAACTTATGCCACACATAGCTTAAGGCTAGAGCGAATTCAAAAGAGATTCCTCTGGCACCTTGCTAGAAGCATTGGTAGAGCTGACAGAAGATTCCCTTATGCTGATAGACTTAACTACTTTAGAATGACTTCTTTAGATAATCGTAGAGATATTTTGGACTTAATATTCCTGTTTAAATTGTTTAACAATAAAATTGACTGCCCCTCACTTCTATCCAGTTTCAATATTAGAGTCCCTACTAGAACTCCTAGATATGCGATAACTCCTCTATCGCCTCCACTGCGAAAATCTGTGCTTGGTTGCAACTCTCCAGTTTTTAGACTTTGCAAGCTATTGAACTGCTACAGTAAATCTGTCGACATTCATGCGGACTCATTATACAGTTTTCGAAAAGCGTTACGCTCTTGTAGGCTGAATTAGTTATTATAATATTATTGTTATAATTTTTTCTCTTGTGACAGTTGTGTATTTCATTATCATTGTAATAGCATAATATTTACCAACCTAATATAACTTATAGTATGTATCTTTAGTGAGTATGTATTATCAGTGAATGCTGTGTCTACTTATTAACAATCATGTACTTAGACTTAGTATTTTTGATTTCTCTGTATATTTTAGTTGATGTGATAGTGTGTGATTGATTGTAGACCTAATAATAAATAAATAAATAAATAAATAAAAAACTTAACAAATTGCAGTGCCCGAAGTACTAGGACTGTATGAAGAGTTAGGGGTTAAACACGAACAGCTGCGTCTGATCGCTCCGCAGTTCGAGACGCCATTCCCTCCATTGCAACTGGCTGTAAGTTACTATACCTACTTATATTTTTAATAACAATTTAAAAAGGACACCTTATTTTGTTAGGAATGATACTTTTTTATATGGGCACGGGGAAGTGACCCCACTGCACCTGTAAGTGGAACCCAAATAGTGTCGACTGACCAGAGATAATCCCTCGCCAGTGGACTCAATTATGCCGGCCTGTTTGACAGCGAACATACACAGGCTGATCCTGGAACGCGATACTGACATAAACCGTTATGATGGATTTTACTACATACGGTGGTCGCTATCCAGGCGGATACAAGTTTCCTTCTTCTTCTTCAGCCTTTAGAAGTCCACTGCTGAACATAGGCCTCCCCCAAAGATTTCCAGACCAACCTGTCCGAAGCGGCCTGCATCCAGCGGGTTCCTGCGACCGTTACAAGGTCGTCTGTCCACCTTGTAGGAGTTTGCACAAAGTTTTCTACCACTAGCAAATTCTTTTCTAACGGGTGAAACAGATACCAATTTTTAGTTACGTTACAAAAAGTTTTTTTTTATGGCATTGAATGACGAGACTAGCATGCCGTTCGCCTGATGGTAAGCGATACGGCCGCCCATAAACAGTAGTAACACCATACAGCACCTTGAGTTACAAAGTACTGTGTGGCATTCCACTGCGCTCGTCATCCTGAGACATAAGATGTTAAGTCTCATTATGTCCAGTAGTTACACTGGCTACAATATCCTTCAAACCGAAACACAACAGTGCATGCACATTGCTCCTTGGCGGTAGAAATAGACATTGCGATAGTACCCACCCAGACGGACTCCCACATATGAGAGACCTACCACCAGTGAACAACAACAACACAACCAATACAAATGGTGAAGACAACCAATCAGAAAGTATTTAACTGAAATATTATGGGGAGGTAATAAGGATCGCATCGCTCCCGCCGCGCCGGTGAAGCTGCGTTTGGAGCTAGTCCATTATTACTTTTGATGACATTTTAAACTTGGTTGTATTGTGTGTGCTGTACGATCACAACTCTGAGGGTTTGGGTTCGAAGCCCGGTCCGGTAAAGTGATATTGGTTTCCTGCTCAATATCTTTTAATAGATATGGCGATAGGCTCGCCCCCTATCTCATCATGGGACTCGCAACTTCTAAACGCTCCTATAAAAGCTGACACAGTGTTATCTTATTAAAAACAACTAGAAGAATCTATTGTAAACACAGCCCGGATATAGTTATACAACAAGATGTGTTTTTCTGTATTATGATAATGTTATTGTTTCTATGTGGCCTATTTTTAAACATAAATAGAACTGAGATAAGATTATTAAAATACATGTTATCGAAGGGCATAATAGGTCGTATTGGATTGGTGGGAGCGTATGTGGGCTGAAGACTAACGACCTTATTCATAATCAGTTTATAAACCTATTTTAGTTAGTTTAGTTTGACTGGTGGTAGATCTCTCATTATGTAAGACGCCGTCTGGGTGGGTACCACCGCAATGTCTATTTCTTCCGCCAAGCAACAGTGTGCATGCACTGTTGTGTTTCGGTTTGAAGGACATTGTAGCCAGTATAACTATCGGACATAATGAGACTTAACATCTTATGTCTCAGGATGACGAGCGCAGTGGAATGCCACTCAGTACTTTGTAAGTCAAGGTGCTGGATGGTGTTGCTACTGTTTATGAGTGCACGTATCGCTTACCATCAGGCGAACGGCATGCTCGTCTCGTCATTCAATACAATAAAAAAAAAAAAGCTATAGAATGTTTTGTCTTCTTCCTTCAAATTCAATTCAAAATTCGTTCGAAGAAGACAAAACATTCGATAACTAAAATAGGTTTATAAACTGTTTATGAATAAGGACGTAAGTTTTTTGTTGGATTTACGCGTCCGAAACATAGAACTTCTGTGGGTTTTAGCAAATATACAAAGAAACACACACGCTTATTCCTTTTATATCCGACGGATATACGTTAAACGTTTAACTTACAAGTATGCAAAAATAGTACATCTTATTATAATCCTCTTACAAGAATGTCCCGCCTATATAATGAATTGTCTACGAAACATTACCATTTGCCGGATACATTTCGGAGAATGTGCTACGGAATTGTACAATTTGATTCTCCCATCCCCATTCCACTACAGGACCAGCAGAGATACGGCGAAGCGTCATTGTTACATGATCGAAGTTCCAAGGGCTCGCACTAAGCGCTTTGCTTCCATCTTTATTGTGCGGACAGCCAAATTGTGGAATTCGCTACCGTCGTGTCTATTTCCGCATAGATATAATTTGGGTCTCTTCAAGTCGCGAGTGAATCGGTTTCTTCTGGTCAAGCGTGCTTCACCTTAGGCCGCATCATCGCTTAACATCAGGCGGATAGCGGACAAACGTGAGCCCATTCAGAATAATAAAAAAAAACATTCCGCGTTTGATATTCACACTCCAAAATATAGTAGTTTCCGACGCACAATTGTAACGGTTACTATATACACCGTTCTGTAATTTTTATTGCGCTATAATTAAAACCTTAAATTCTATTATATATTTACTGTACACAATTAATTTATAAAATCCTATATTATTAATAATTATTAATTAACACATTAATGTTAATAGATACTAATCGATCAGCTGTCTTTGCAAACACAGCGGTAATGTCTGGTGTACCGGTCAATGACCGCGCGTCGGCGGTGCGGGGGGAATCGACTAACGGTAGTGACTTGTGTTTTTTCAAACGGCCAACGGCAGCTGCCGCCGGACTCTGATCGAACGCGCACGCACGTCTCTGCATTTTAAGCATCGATTGTAACGAACGCAATATAAAGGACGTTGAATCTTAACTCTTCGATAGTGCCTTGTGTTACCCCGATTTGGGTGAGTGCTTATATATTAATTGTATTCCTGCTTCTATCCGGTGTATGACGTGAGTACATTCAAATATGTTAACGGTTATTTGCACTATTAAAGCGATATGTCTTGATGCTGGCATAAATTAGTTGCATCGGTGGCCTGTTCCTTTTTTACGCCTACCTATATAGCCTACGACTCCTACGAGTAGTATAATTATTTTAGACTTATTTGAATGTACCTAGATAGCTGTAATTCGAAATCCCAAATTGCAAATATGCTTTTACTGCCAGTGTAGCCTAGCTTTGTATTTTAGATTTTAATGTAACTGTACACATTGACTGCCTCATCTAAGACGCTATTCGTTGCTGGGACACCGCTAGGTACTTGGTCCCGGTATGCGCAACTACGCTTATGTGGCAGTCAATGTCATAAGTTGGTCATTATGTGACGCACCCGGTAATTGGGATTTCAGGGTTCATCCGCACGGCTTATCTCCTGCCTGCCATTTCTCGCTTGGCCTCAGTCGACCCACCTTGCTGCCTACCATCCTGAAGCGGCATCTGGAGCCTGACTACTCCGGCTGCGGTTCTACCACAACACTCTGCGGACCTTACGCGCGGGGATTACAAGGCCAGTGTCCTATGCGGTCGGGCAAGGTCTTTCGGCTCCTGGATGCAACCGTACCCCGACCTTGTTTTACTTATACTTCTATAAAATAAACTTTATAACACGCTCCTGTATTTCACTTACCGTCCTATCTATAGGGTAAGGTGTAAAGGAAACAGGGAATGTGACATTGGCGCCCAACTTAAGTTGCATCCTAGACCGAATTGTTTTGCTCTTCTGTTTTGCTTTTAATAGTTTTCTTCGGTGTTGGCTATAAAATAGCTTTTAAGATCGATTATTGTACTGAAACAGCCGATGTGTTACTATTGAAATAATTTTTATCTTCAACCTTGTCATAAATAATACAACTGTGAAATTTTTATGAGTATTGTATTGCTCCCTTAATAGCTACACATTTGTTGCTCATTAGCTTTAAGGTGACTGGGTTATATTCCCTTCTTCAACTAGTCTTAAGAGTGCTGTAAATAAGCATTGAAATTTGTCTAGTATTGCACTCGCCCAATCGTCACTATGGCCTACGACATAAAATTTCTTTCACTGCAAAAAGCGGAATTAGAGTATGAGGTAGAGCTTCGGGGTGGTACTGGAGAATCAGTGCAAGAACTGCGAAAACAGATAGTTAAATTGGTCCAACTACTACCATCGGAAGATATATTAGAATCGCACTTAGAACCGGCTGATGACTTAAGTGAAGTTAAAGAATCTTTGATTAAGTCACAAGGCAATGTAAACTCATTAAAATCTAAATTTGATAAAAACTTGTTTGCTAGAGCAGAGAATTTGTTAAATCACATTCATCATAGGTTAAATAGAGTATGTGTGCTTCCGGATGTTTCTGACATGTATAAATCATGTATCACTAATTGCAAAGCACAATATAAAGAACTTACAGCTTTGAAACCCCCTTCACAGCAAACGCAACCACATATTTCAGCTTCCGGTTCCTCCAAGGCTATCTCAGAAGTCACAACTGCTATAGCTGTGACCTGTGAACGCAGCTTAACTGCGGATATTATCAAACTAAAGTATTCAGGCAAGTCGTGCGTGCGCTCGTTCATACAAAAAGTTGAGGAATTCGTACTAGCTAGAGGTATTACTTACGAAAAAATCTTGTCTTTGGCCTTTGAAATATTTGTTGACGATGCCTTGCATTGGTTTAGATGCAACAAAGATAAAATCAAGTCATGGCAAGAATTATGCCAATTGCTAAAACAAGATTTCAGCACTAGTGACTACGACTATAGATTCTCTGCTGAAATTCGATCGCGTACCCAGGGTGAGGATGAGAATATAACGATATATCTCTCAATAATGCACGGAATGTTCTCTCGTCTCAGTAAACCCTATTCAGAAGAGGAAAAATTGGAAATTTTGCTCCATAACATTCTGAAATGAAATGAAATGAAATAATTTATTCGAACCCATAAAATGTTATACATTATTTAGATTCCGTCAATATTAACTCTACCACCAGTTCGGAAAGCAGTTCTCACTAGAGAAGAACGGGCAAGAAACTCTAGTGTTGCTCTTTTCAAAATCAGTTCAAGGTATAAAATACAATGCATTATGTAGAGAAAAAAAAAATACAATTCAGTATTTGTTAAGTTTTGTTTAGAGCAGTTCATTTATATACTCGCAAAATAGGTAATAAATTTTTAAATTCCAACACTAGTGCATAACTATCTCAGGAATCATGTAATAATTTGATCTGAAATGTTCAAGATGTCGCTATTAATCTTAGTTCAAGATATACCCCTAATACTTAGATGTAGTAAGCGAAAAGGGCATTCGCCCTTGTTACGCGGGTTCATTGGCTGCTTCGTCCGGTATTCAAAGCATTGACCAACTCAAGTCGGTATGTCGTAATTATGAAAATGTTCAGACACGTTTCACTCACTTTCATGAACCACCTAGAGTAACCAATTCTACATTAGCCCCGGAGTTCGCATATAAACAAACTGTTAATGCAACAAGTTTTTCTAAGTTTCGCCAAGACAGCTATATTTATAATAAAAAACATACTAACTCTAATACTAACGCAAATACTTACTCTAAATTGAACTCTAACAATAACTACAACGTGAATCCCGAATATATTCAAAACAAAAAAAATTCAATTAGCGCTATAGCTCTTGATTCCCGTCATAAATCAATGTTTTGTCCTCGGTGCAGAACTAACGACCATACATTAAAAACATGCAAGGAGGAACGGTTTCTTATTTGTTTTAAATGCGGGAAGAAAGATGTTCGCTTCGCGGAATGCACTAACTGCAATCCAAGTCCTCTTGATCCAAAAAACTAGGTACTCGGGATTGGAAAAACCGCGTTATGAACACACCTAGAGTTAAAACAAGTTTAACTGAGTGGACAGAATGGTTAAGCTTTGTTTCAAAATTTTCTACTTTTAACGCTGTTTCTTCAATCCATGATAATAATAATAATACTAATAGGTCACGCCTCTATGTTTCCGTAAACGTAGCTGGTAAATTTCTAACGGGACTCCTAGATACAGGGTCATCTGCCACTATACTTGGTAATGGGAGTCATGAACCTCTTCTTAAAGCTGGTTTCAACTTGGAAAATAATGACACAACACAATTTGTCGCTGCCGGTGGTGAGAAGCTTAACTCTATTGGTGTGATTAACCTACCACTGACTTTCGAAGGTCAAACTCATAACCTACAAGCATACGTAGTCCCAGAAGTGAAACACGGTCTTATTTTGGGAGTGGATTTTTGGCGATTGTTCGAGTTGCTTCCTAAAAATCTGGACCGTATAACCTTCTATGATGAATCGGGAGTATCACTTACTGACATGGATGCTACCAAACCTGAGCTCATATGCCCCTATGACCATCTACCTAACGAAGAAAAGGAAATAGCTGACAATATCATACGACAATTTCACGACATCTCATACGAAAAACGTGGGTTAGGCCGTACCTCACTAATAGCTCATTCCATTGATACTGGAGATTCCACCCCTATACGTCAACGATACTACAGAATGTCGCCGGAGAAACAGCGCGTTCTTGTCGAACAATTAGATGAGATGTTGAAGGAGGATGTTGTTGAACCATGCGAGAGTCCGTGGTCATCCCCGGTCCTATTAACTCCAAAAAAGAATGGGGAGCTTCGTTTTTGCCTAGATAGCAGGAAACTGAATGCTGTAACGAAAAAAGATGCCTATAGTTTGCCGTACATATCAGAAATTCTAGACAATCTTCGTGACTCCAAATATTTGTCAAGTATAGACCTTTCTAAGAGCTTCTGGCAAATACTTATTCGAGAGGAAGATAGGCAGAAGACAGCCTTCTATATACCTACCCGCGGTACCTTCCAGTTCAAATCTATGCCTTTCGGGCTGACTAACGCACCAGCAACCCAACAGAGATTGGTGGACGCACTATTTTACGGACCCGAATTTGAACACAGGGTCTTTGTCTTTGTCGATGACGTCATAATTGCGTCAAATAGTTTCGAACAGCATATCATGCTATTAACGCGAGTATTAGAAAAATTGAAAATGGCAAACCTCACTATAAATTTCGAAAAAAGTAATTTTTTTAGACCACAGCTTAAATACCTCGGGTACATAGTAGACTCCAACGGATTACACGCTGATCCAGAAAAAGTTAATTGTATATTGAACTATCCTACTCCGACCAATCGGAAGGAAGTTCGGCGTTTTATTGGAACTGCCTCTTGGTACCGCAGATTCATTCCTAATTTTAGTACCCTATCTTCACCCTTGAACAAGCTGACATCCCAAAGCAAAAATGCACCACCTTTTAAGTGGTCCCTTGAGGCCGATAAGGCATTCAAAGAACTTAAAAAATGTCTCGTCTCTCCTCCAATACTTTCTTGTCCAGACTACACGAAACCGTTTGAAGTGCACACCGATGCAAGCGATTATGGTATCGGTGCTGTACTAACTCAAACTATCGACGGTCAAGAAGTAGTCATTGCGTATATGAGCAAGTCTCTATCCCAAGCAGAACGCAATTACAGTGCTACTGAAAGAGAGACTTTAGCTGTCCTCGTCGCTATTGAGCACTGGCGCTGCTATGTAGAAAATGGACGTAAGTTTACGGTCTACACCGACCACTCTTCTCTCAAGTGGTTTTTGAATTTAAATAACCCGACGGGAAGACTTGCTCGATGGGGAGTCAGACTATCTGCATACGACTTTGAGATTAAACATAAGAAAGGTTCCGAAAATGTCGTACCAGATAGCCTAAGCCGGTTGGTTCCGATTTCCACCATCGATACTACGATAGACGTTTCGTCATGTAGAACCAACGATTCCTGGTACTTAAACATCTTCAAAGGGTGCCAAAACTCCCCAACATCTTTTGCTAACTACCGCGTCACTGATGGAAAACTGTTTCGGTACATGAAGTCTTTAAACCCTTTATCTAGAGAATTCGAATGGAAAGAAGTAATTCCGGTGGAATATCGTCAAGATATTATCGCCAAAAACCATTCTGAGCCCACATCAGGCCACTTTGGTATTTTCAAAACTACTAAACGTCTTGCTTTACAATATTTTTGGCCGAGTCTACACAAAGATGTGATTAATTTCGTTAGTAGTTGCGAAACTTGTCTCTCCTACAAGCACCCAAATCACACTACTCTAGGAACAATGGGTAGGCCTAAAAATTGCTGCCGCCCTTTTCAAATGCTCAGTGCTGATTTGGTTGGCCCCTTGCCCGTGACTAGAAAACAGAACACTTTCCTCCTCGTAATAACATGCTGCTTTTCAAAATATTGCTTGCTTTTTCCTATCAGACGGGCCACATCGGATGTAATATGCAAGATCCTGGAGGAAAATGTTTTTCTGGTTCATGGCATACCGAGCACTATCATTATGGACAACGGAAAACAATTCACTAGCAACATGATGCGTAATTTATTTACCCAGTATAACATCCCAAACATCTATTACACCCCACTTTATACGCCTCAAATTAATACCGTAGAGCGATACAACAAAACTATAATGACAACGGTATCTTCTTTCGTCGAAAATGACCATAGATCTTGGGATACTAATATTCCTAAAATACAGTTTGCCTTAAACAGTGCGGTAAACGAGGTTACCGGTTTCACACCCGCATTTCTCGTTTTTGGTCGTGAACTACTAAGCGATGGTTCTCACTATATTGATGCCGACCTGGAGAACCAAATTATATTTGTGCCTCGTGATAGTTACGCTGAAAATTTAGGTGCGCTGCAAAAAATATTCGATAAAGTGCAACTCTCTCTTATTAAGGCACATTCACGCGCTGCTTCAAATTACAACCTACGCCGAAAAAAAGTAGATTTTAATATAGGCGACATTATCTGGAAACGCACATACTACCAAAGCGACAAAGAGAACAAGTTTTCCAAAAAATTGGCACCGAAATTTATAAAATGTCGTGTAATAGCAAAGAGGTCAAAACTTGTTTATGACCTAGAAGACATGGCTGGTCATAATCTTCCCTAGATTATGACCAGCCATGTCTTCTAGGTCATAAACAAGTTTTGACCTCTTTGCTATTACACGACATTTTATAAATTTCATGGCATGTTAAGGACTTCAAACTCGTTTAGGGATATAAGACTGGATTTTTCTTAGGTAAAATCCTAACCTATAAAGGGGGGTATGTAACGGTTACTATATACACCGTTCTGTAATTTTTATTGCGCTATAATTAAAACCTTAAATTCTATTATATATTTACTGTACACAATTAATTTATAAAATCCTATATTATTAATAATTATTAATTAACACATTAATGTTAATAGATACTAATCGATCAGCTGTCTTTGCAAACACAGCGGTAATGTCTGGTGTACCGGTCAATGACCGCGCGTCGGCGGTGCGGGGGGAATCGACTAACGGTAGTGACTTGTGTTTTTTCAAACGGCCAACGGCAGCTGCCGCCGGACTCTGATCGAACGCGCACGCACGTCTCTGCATTTTAAGCATCGATTGTAACGAACGCAATATAAAGGACGTTGAATCTTAACTCTTCGATAGTGCCTTGTGTTACCCCGATTTGGGTGAGTGCTTATATATTAATTGTATTCCTGCTTCTATCCGGTGTATGACGTGAGTACATTCAAATATGTTAACGGTTATTTGCACTATTAAAGCGATATGTCTTGATGCTGGCATAAATTAGTTGCATCGGTGGCCTGTTCCTTTTTTACGCCTACCTATATAGCCTACGACTCCTACGAGTAGTATAATTATTTTAGACTTATTTGAATGTACCTAGATAGCTGTAATTCGAAATCCCAAATTGCAAATATGCTTTTACTGCCAGTGTAGCCTAGCTTTGTATTTTAGATTTTAATGTAACTGTACACATTGACTGCCTCATCTAAGACGCTATTCGTTGCTGGGACACCGCTAGGTACTTGGTCCCGGTATGCGCAACTACGCTTATGTGGCAGTCAATGTCATAAGTTGGTCATTATGTGACGCACCCGGTAATTGGGATTTCAGGGTTCATCCGCACGGCTTATCTCCTGCCTGCCATTTCTCGCTTGGCCTCAGTCGACCCACCTTGCTGCCTACCATCCTGAAGCGGCATCTGGAGCCTGACTACTCCGGCTGCGGTTCTACCACAACACTCTGCGGACCTTACGCGCGGGGATTACAAGGCCAGTGTCCTATGCGGTCGGGCAAGGTCTTTCGGCTCCTGGATGCAACCGTACCCCGACCTTGTTTTACTTATACTTCTATAAAATAAACTTTATAACACGCTCCTGTATTTCACTTACCGTCCTATCTATAGGGTAAGGTGTAAAGGAAACAGGGGACGTGACACAATATATTCACTGCACCTAAGTCAGATACAACTCCCATATCGTCTGTCTTTCATTTAGTCATTATATTTTCTTATTATTTTTTTCATCTTTATATTAAAGTACCTGCTGCTGAGTGCTTAGCTGTTTAGATTTTAATAGTAACAATGATGTGTCAACATAGTTAGTATTGGAATCTAGAATAATACCTTATATTCATGTATCTTACAATGTAATTGAGTGTAATCTGTTTTATTGTCCAAACAAACAAATAAATAAATCCATATACAATATACATACACACTCATGACTTTTATCCCGAAGGAATAGACAGAGGCGAAACTAGTACGCCCACTTTCCACCATGTGAAATCCTTCCTATGCTATAGGAGCGAGCCATAACTCCAGGCCGATACTGAACCAAAAAAAATACTTTGCCCGACTCGGAATTCGAACTCGAGACATAGCGATAGTCAATACAAAGCAACAGAAGATTATTTCCACTCCAGGTGTTTCCACCCACGTTCAGAGAGCCGCCGCCACCGCCGCTGGAACTTTTTGACCTGGACGAAGCGTTTAGTTCGGAGCGGTCGCAATTAGCAAGACTTGCGAATAAATGCTCCCAGCCTGTCACTTCTAGAATGGGACAGGGTAAGTACAGATTTGTGCATTTTGGTAATTGTGAATATGCGACTAGCACTACCAGATCGAAGATAGTATTACCAAAACTTAACTTAACAATATTTAGAATAAGGGATCCCCTAGATTTGATTTTGTACATTATTCTCTATGTAACGTTAAATAGCATGCAAAAGAAGCCCTTCTGTGAAAACGGCATTAAAATTGGTAAAGAAATGAGGCAGTAATTCTTATTTCAAATATTGTAATGTGTAGGAGTGGGCGCGTAGTGGGGTTATCGCTTCTTCTTTGTCTTTTGCATGCGTTGTAATACCCGGTGACGTCATATGTGGGTATTGCGCCTTTTTCTGCTTCTTGATACTTACCCCTTTTACCGAAATTCAAAGGCTTATAACTTGATTTTTTAACGGATTTTAATAATTCTTTCTGTGTTGGAGTTTATATGACGTAAATAATTTTTTTATGGCATTGAATGACAAGACGAGCATGCCGTTCGCCTGATGGTAAGCGATACGACCACCCATAAACAGTAGCAACACCATCCAGTACCATGAGTTACAAAGCCCTGTGTGGCACTCCACTGCGCTCGTCATCCTGAGACACATGATGTTAAGTCTCACTATGTCCTGTAGTTACACTGGCTACAATGTCCTTCAGACCGAAACACAACAGTGCATGCATACTGCTGCTTGGCGGTAGAAATAGACATTGGGGTAGTACCCACCCAGACGGTCTCTTACATAATATGAGAGACCTACCACCAGTAGTAGAATTTATGAGAATAAAAATCAAAAAGTCAGTCCGGTACCCTACTAACTTAGAGCATTTAGCATTGGTGAATACTCTAAGCCTACTAAGATGATAAGGCAACATTTTTATATTTTGTCTATATCATAATAGTTAGGGCTCATTTAGGGATGCCTACGTTCAGTGGACGTCGATAGGCTGATCGATAAATGGGCCAGCTTATCCTCGTTAGTATCACTATCTCATAGAAAACCAACGTAAAAACCGCGGTTTTTTTAATGAATGACGAGACGCATAAGCCTTTCAGCTTTTGATAGGTCCGTTTGGAAATCTTTAGCGGAGGCCTATGTGCAGCAGTGGACATCATGTGGCTGATGATGAAGCCTCTTGCCAGATGCTTGCGATACGACGGGCCATAAACAACACCATGTAAAATTTTGAGTAACTAACTACTGCGTGGCACTCTACTGCTCTCAACACCCCGAGACAAAATGAGATGTTAAATCTCATGATGCTCAGTAATTTATAAAACCGCGAGCCTTGTTCGCAACTTCGTAAATTACACTCACAATACTCACACACTCACGCCTTTTATCCCCGTAGGGATAGGCAGAGGCGCAACTAGTGCACCCCTTTTTCGCCGTGCGTATTCCGTCCCATGATGTGATAGGGGCGAGCCTATCGCCATATCAGGCACAAATTCCAGACTTCAGGCTGATACGCATACTCACGCCTTTTATCCCCGAAGGGGTAGGCAGAGGCGCAACTAATGCACCCACTTTTCGCCATTTTTATTCCGTCCCATGATGTTATAGGGGGCGAGCCTATTCAGGCTGATACTGAATAGAAAAACCCAATATCAGTGCCCGACACGGGGATCGAACCCAAGATCTCAGCATTGCAGCCGTACCGTAATACAACAACACCACCGAGGCAGTCACAATACAAAAATCTATTTCCCACTTCACGTTGGTTCTAGGTGACGGCCGGCAGCTAGAGAACGAGCTAGAGTACTTGGTGCGCGAGTGCGGCCGCGTGGTGCGCTTGTCTCGCGCCCTGCCCACCGAAGGCACCTCCGCCAAGCTGATACTACACCAGCTCGCCACACAGCTCGCTACTTACAAGAAGATTGCGCCTAAAGACTAGGGGATTGTTCCTAAACAGTTTCTAAAGCTATTTTAATTATAGAATGTTTTGTCTTCTTCCTTCAAACTCAATTCATAACTCGTTCGAAGAAGACAAAACATACGATAACTAAAATAGGTTTATAAACTGTTCATAAATAAAGGAGCCGATTTCAATGACAACCTATTCGGTATTTATCCGCCTATGAACTACAAAAACAAAAATTCTATAACATTTTGTTTCAACGGTCTCGAATAGAAATATCTGGCAGAGAATCACACAAGTAATGTGTCAGATTTATTTGTTAGATAGCATTATATGTCAGATATCTAGAACTTTATCAGGAACCTGTGAAACTGGCTCTAAAGGGATAAACGAATATTGGTTTTATTTTATAAGGTCTATGGTTATGTTACTAACAATATTGTAAAATAATGTGGAGTGTAAAGATAGCGTCTAAGGACTACATGAATAAATAGAATGAAGGATTATGGCTTTGATTTCATTTTATAGGTTCTATGGTGATGGAACTAACAGTTAAAATCTATTCAATATTTTTGGAATGTGATAAATATAATTCGGATTTATATATAGGTTTGCGCATGATCACCTGGCTCGGCAAAATGAATATTATGTGCTTGATACCATACCAGCCCTGTATTATATACTGCCCGCTGCTGAGCACGGGCCTCCTATACAACTGTGAGGGTTAAGGCTTTAGTCCACCACGCTGGACTAGTGCGGGTTGGCAGACTTCACATACCCTCGAAATTCTTATAGAGAACTCTCAGGTATGCAGGTTTCCTCACGATGTTTTCCTTCACCGTTAAAGCGAACGATAATTGATAAACAATACACACGTAACTTTGAAAAGTCAGAGGTGTGTGCCTTGGGTTTTGAACCTCCGGACATTGTCTCGGCAGACCGTTCCATTCCCAACTAGGCTATCGTCCACTTGCTTGATAAGTACAGTATAATGCAGTTACGAACACTGAATAAGTACAAACTGGCGACTAGCGTATTATTATGTTCCTAACAAATTGTTAAATCTATTCAAGAATTGTGGAGTGCAATTAATTGAATTTGGAAGTATAAATAGTTTGTAGGTACATACATATTACATACACACTCAAGCCTTTCATCCCCGAACAGGGTAGGCAGAGGCACAACTAGTGTATCCACTTTTCGCCGTGCGTATTCCGTCCCATGATGTGATAGGGGGCGAGCCTATCGCCATTTCGGGCTCAAATTTCAGACTCCGGGCTGATACTGAATAGAAAAATCCAATAGTTTGCAGGTGATGACTTTCTTTTCTAAGATTGAAAGTAACATACTGTCGGGAGTATGATCCAACACCTCGGAACTACCCACTATGGTTGAGGAGGCCGATGGCTGGCACATGCGTCATATTCGTGAACGGGTGCTGCTTGCGTGGACTGGTCTGCTCTGTTTGATGGTTGACTCTATTCTTTACTTAAAACTAAACATGTAGCTGGTTATTTGACTTAGGTACTCTCCGTTAATTTTCGCATTTAATATCCATCTTTGAAATTGAATTTATATTGTTGCTTGCAATGTGTAAAATATATGTATATAAAAAAAGAAATATATAACAATAAAAGACCTACGCTGAGTTTCTTGGTGCTTCTTCTCAGGTCAGTGGGATTTTCCGAAGCACTGGTAGAATCTTTTAGACGATAAAAAACATTGTAAAAATGACGTGTAAAAGTGCCCTTAGGGGCCTAATTACTTAATAAATGATTTGAATTTGAATTTATGCATACTGATACAAAATAGAACAGGTAAGCGTCTAGTATATTAATTTACTAGGTGAACCTGCGTGAGAGGCCTTCCCTGCTACAGTCCCTGAAACTCAATACGACGCCAGCGCTATCTACTTAAAGATTCAGATTAATAATATCCATTATTTTCCATGGGAGCAAATTTCCGGGATACAAAGTACCCTATGTATATTATATATATAAGTTAATACAAATATAAATTACGATACTTATATAATACATTTCTTATTGTATTAAGATTTTTTATTTTATGTGAATAGTAAATATGAACCGACTAAGCGGCTGTACGTCACCTGGGCCTCTCATCGAAAATCAGCGTTGCAGTACTACTCAGGTCGTACTGTAGCATCCAGCTGAATGAGAGGTTCCTTTGCTGGTCTTAATTGTAGTTTTAGTCTAAGGTAATATATATTTGTGTATTTAAAATTGTGCCAGCAATAAATTCTTTCTTTCTTTCTATGTGTTAATCCAGGGCATAGCCTTTTTCGCAGGGGAAATAAACGCTACCACCACCGAGAGGTCAGTGGAAAGATTATGTTGGTTTCACCGGTCAGCCCTACCCGTGTGCCAAATTTCATCTAAATCCGTTTAGTTGTTTTTGCGTTTACTTCTAACAAACATCCAAATATCCAAACATTTTTACAAACTTTCGCATTTATGCTTACAACATCTATACTAATATTATAAAGCTGAAGAGTTTGTTTGTTTGTTTATTTGTTTGAACGCGCTAATCTCAGGAACTACTGGACCGATTTTAAAAATTCTTTCACTAATAGGAAGCTACATTACTCCTGAGTGCTATGGGCTACTTTTTATCCCGGAAAAACTTTACCACGCGGGCGGAGCCGCGCGCAAGAGCTAGTGTATTATATAAGTAAGATTTCCAAATTTGGATTTTTTACAATCCGATCTTTCATCATATTTATTCTATTTGTTTAGTGTTGTTTATGTGTTTTTCTCATTGATGTATTAAAAAACCGTTTTTCTCAATATATCTTCAATAATCATTTCAGTCATAGCATACGACGAAAAATTGACCTTTCCGGATCCACTTTAAATTGATCTCTCTCTCTCTCTCTGGTCGGTCCCTCATGTCTGAGGATCGTGGTCGGCATCAGGGTTATATCTGGAGCGGATGATCTGCCTCCACCGGTTTCTGTCCAGCGCGTCTCTTACGGCTGTGTAGAATTTAGAGGACGATGAGTCTTTTACTTGGTCAGTCCATCTTGTTGATGAACGACCGCGCGATCTCTTGCCTTCGGTGTTCCCCACCACAATCAGTTTTTCCAAATTTTCATCGTTTCTGCGCATTGTGTGGCCCGAAATATTAGAGTATGCGTTGTTGGCATATAGTGGACAAGCGAGTTTTTATTTGAAGCTGGGTCAAGATCGATGCATTAGTGCGTTTCGCAGTCCAGGAGATTCTAAGCATGCGTCTCCAGCACCACATTTCGAATGCATCAATTCTACGTCTTACAATTAATTACTTTAAACTGATAATAAACTAAAAACATTTTAATCAATCACAAACAAGTTAATTGGGCGTTAGACTGTCAAACTGTGATAAAGAATTAGAAACCATTACAGATAAACTATTGAACTATTAGCATTATGATTGTGTAATGCTAGATAGCTGACATTGTCCTGCTTGCAATACCTATCGTGTTATGTAGGGTTGTCAAAAATGGAGGACAAAGGGCGAGGTTTATTTTCAATGTCTTCATTGTCAGTAACGATCAAAATTACTGTAATTTTTGAAGTGAAAACTTCTTTAGCGGCGTTGAGCTCTTTTCTTGGGATGGGTATATAGTGTTAAACTCGCGTCAGGATCACGTGACCTGATCGGTAATCCGTAGGACGGAGGTTGTCATTTTTGTGTACGATAGCGCAATAAATAAATTTTGTATTTAACCACATAAATGCTAGTACTTTTATACTGATAAATAAAGCAATTCGTGCGAAATTGTTCCCTAACCATTTCAAAATATTCAAAAATGCACAACGTTAATGTTCAAGTTTTCACTTCTGCCGGCACTCCCGGAGTGCAACCCGTTGTTTTTTCTTAATTGTGACGCTATTATGGCTACTTTTACCCGAGGGCCACGAGCCTGACGCTCCAATCCAATTTGCTTTGCAGTGCAAGCGACAGCATCAAGCATAATATAGATTGATGAAGTTATTTTTGGGAATTTCGTGTACAGTCATCATCATCATCATAATCAGTCCATTGCTGAACATAGACCTCCCTTAAAGATTTCTAGATCGACCTGTCAAAAGCGGCCTTGACCAAGTCTTTTGTTCACCTTGCAGGTGGACGTTCAGTGCTGCGCTTGGTGGTGCTTGTCTACAGTGCAATCGCTTACGATTTTTCGCCGCTCGCATTCGAGAAAATCTTCTTGTGTAAATGACGGTTTATTCTTACTTACATACTAATATTATACCTAAATGCGAAAGTTTGTGAAAATATTTTGATATGTGGCGTCACCACCACTTGAAACAAAACAGTGGAGCATTCAACATACATACATACATAAACTCACGCCTTTCTCCCATTGGGGTAGGCAGGGACTATGGAGCGCCAAGTGCTACGATCCAAGCATACCTCTTTCGCTTCTTGTACAGTCATTAGTCTCTTCATACATGCTCGTCGGTTACGAGAACTCCTTATTTGGCCCTTCCTTAGGAGGTCGCCAATTTGGTCCATGAAGGTACGTCTAGTACGTCCCCGTCCGACGCTACCACTCACTTTAGCGACAAAGATTTCTTTCGTTCCTCTTCTTTCATCCATCCTTTCAATGTGTCCAAACCACCGAATTATTCCTTTCTCAATCCTAGTCACTACATCCTCTTTCAATCCACATTTTTCTCTTATCACGCTATTCCTCACTCTATCACTTACTTTCAGCCCACACATACTTCTCAAAGCTCTCATCTCCACTGCCTTTACCTTACTTACATGCTTGTTTTGCCACACCCACGACTCGCTTCCATACATCAGTGTTGGCGCCAAGACTCCTTGGTGAATAGCATTCAACAATTAATATAAATCACAAAACCTTCCACATAGCAGACGCCGGCCTATAAGAAACTTAAGAGCTCGCAAACAAAGTGATCAAAGAGGTTCGCTGGCAGCCCCACCTCAATTGACAATCAACTTGTGTATTTATATACAAGCATTTCCCTCACAGTTGTAGAGGAGGCCCGTGCTCAGCAGTGGGTATAATACAGGGCTGGTATGGTATGGATTAAGCATTTTATTTGTCTTTCGCTACCTGTCTTCATATTCACTTGCATACTCTGTACTCGGTCCAATACATCACATTGAATTTCATTTCTTAGTAGGACAAAATACCCTATAGATATATGGATATTTATTAGAAGTAAACTCAGAAACAATTGAACTGATTTGGATGAAAATTGGCACACGGGTAGACCATGTCCCGGATTAACATATACGCTAGTCTTTACCCCGGTAATTTGCTCCTATGGAAAATAATAGACATTTTTCATCTGATTTTTTAAATATATGGCGCTGGCATTTTAGAGACTTTTCACGCGGGCGAGGCCGCGAGCAATACCTAGTAAATATATCCAAAAATAATGTCTACCAATAATATAATATACCTTGTGCCCTAGTAAATAGAAGCTTGGTAGATTTTCGCAACTCGAAAAAGTTTGACAACCCTAGTTCATCACGTTAAATGCCTCGTGTTTCATTCCGTTGACTATATTCTGGAACACACAAAAACCTGACGACAATTACTGACCTTGAATGAATGTATAATCAGTTGTAGCCTGATAAAATGGTTATGAAGATCACTTTTGACCTTGGCTTTGAAGGCAATTATTATAAAAATTATGACCATACCTGCTTTTATCTCTTCCATATCTAATTGCGAATAGGGATATTGCTCTTGACCAAGAGCGTTGCCAGCCGATGACCCGGGGGGGGGTCAAATTATATGCACATGAAGCTTTTCACTTGTAGTACCTACGAGCCTTACATCTGCAGCGATAGTAATAATAATGGTAAGGAGTCCAACGTGTAAAGCTTCACGAGTTCTTGACTGTACAATAAATAAAACTTATAAGTAATTGGCATTTGGCAACTTTTTTAGAATTTCTAGGGAGGAGGCAGCTGCCCTCCCGGCCCCCCCTTGGCGACGCCCTTGCTTTTGACTGTACAGTCAGAAAAGTGTATGCTTGACCACCTTAAGGTTCTAGATAAGTCACTTGCGCGTCGTCTGTCGGCATCATGCAACTTACAACTAAAGTAAACAATGAAAGTTATCTGCTGTTTTCTTATACATCTCCGAAACGATCGCACTTGCCTGGTAAATATGAAAAATGGGCGTTTTATCTTGCGAAAGTGTACTAGCACCAAATTGGGTGATAGTACTATGAAAATATAAGGCAAAGGAGCCACAAAGAGAGTAATATAATAAACTCCTTGATAAAACTGCTGCCTGGACTCAAGTACATGAAAGGTCAGTATAGAACGATCCTAATATAGTACACACACACGCGCCTTTTATCCCCGAATGGGTAGGCAGAGGCGCAACTAGTGCACCCACTTTTCGTCGTGCGTATTCCGTCCCATGATGTAATAGGGGATGTAATAGCGAGCCTATCACCATTGTGGGCACAAATTCCAGACTGCGGGCTGATACTGAATAGAAATATCAAATACCACTTTGCCCGACCCGGGGATCGAATCCGAGACCTCAGCATTGCAGTCGTACCGTAGTACAACTACGCCACCGAGGCAGTTATATAGCTAGCTTAATATAGCTTCGTTGGCAAAGAACCTAACAGGCTGGCAGTATCGACATAGAATACTGCTGCTTAAGTATATTAAATAGAAGCGGCAATAGCCTAGTTAGGAGTGGAACAGACTGCCGAGACGAATATCCACAGCTTCAAAACCCAAGGCACACACCTCTGACTTTTCTACAAAGTTATGTGTGTATTCTTTGTGAATTATCGCTCGCTTTAACGGTGAAGGAAAAACATCGTGAGGAAACCTGCATACCTGAGAGGTTCTCTATAAGAATTTCACAGGAATGCGAAGTCTGCCAACCCGCACTAGGCCAGCGTGGTGGACTAAGGCCTAAACCCTCTCGGTAGTAGAGGAGGTCCGTGCTCAGCAGTGGGCAGAATATAATGCAGGGCTGGTATGGTATGGTAGTTTGAAAGCACCAAACCCTGACACTACTGCTTATACTCTGAAAATTCTTTCTCGAATGGGAAGCTACATTTTCCATTATTTACTGCAGAGCGCTAGATTATACTGAAAACGTCATCTCTCAAAATCATGTCTAAAAATTATGGGAGGAGCGCAGCACCATGCAATTCCAAGATGTAGATGATACTTACGACAAAGTGATCCTGTGAGGGGTCCTTTTGAGGTATGGAACCTCAATTAAAAACAACTGCAGTACAAAAAATGGTAGACTTTGAGTTTTCTTTTTATTGAATTGTATGACTAGACGAGCTTGCCGTTCGCCTGATGGTAAGCGATACGACCACCTATAAACAGTAGCAACACCATCCAGCACCTTGAGTTACAAAGTACTGTGTGGCCTTCGACTGCGCTCGTCATCCTGAGACATAAGATGTTAAGTCTCATTATGTCCAGTATACACTGGCTACAATGTCCTTCAAACCGAAACACAATAGTGCATGCACACTGTTGCTTGGCGGTAGAAATAGATATTGCGGTGGTACCCACCCAGACGGCCTCTTCCATATAAGAGACCTACCACCAGTGAATATAAGAAAGAGATAAGCACATATAAGAAAAATACATAAACAATTGTTCGCAATACCTCAGGTGGGTTACCGCGATACGAGATCCATTGACCGTGAAAACATACAGCGTGTATTAGATGTAATCAAATTCGAGACGAATATTGATAAAATGGATTCAATATTTGTTGTTTTTTTTATCGTGTTTATTTAAATCTATTTTAGCATGGGAAAATATTTATCATAGAAAAACTTTTTCACGCAGGCGGAGCCACGGGCAAAAGCTAGTATTTTATAAAAGGAAAATGTTACATTGTCATGAGTAGGTTAAGATTATTTAACCATGGATATCAAATTAACGGATAAATCTGTTGTGATTTTAGTAGTAGTTATTTTAATTATAGTATCTTATTTATTATTTATTTTTTCCAAATTATAGGTACATAATTCTCTTTAACAGTGATGTCCACACTAGACATGTATCGTAGACATCGTGTTAATTTCACAAATGTATTAATATATCGTTCGCTTTAACGGTGAAGGAAAACATCCTGAGGAAACCTGCATACCTGAGAAGTTCTCTGAATTTAGAAGGTATGTGAAGTCTGCCAACCCGCACTAGGCCAGCGTGGTGGACTAAGGCCTAAACCCTCTCAGTTGTAGAGGAAGCCCGTGCTCAGCAGTGGGCAGTATATAATACAGGGCTGGTATGGTATTAATATATCCTATTAATGATTGATATCCTTGGTGTAAAATATACGTAGTATTTATAATATTCTATTGTTTTTAAAATTGACATTGTTTCTAGAAAACAGTCATGATTTGTATGCAGTTTTATAGTATCGAAAAGAAATGTGATTTACGGCCAAATTAAAACCATGACCTTATTATGGTGTCCAGTGTCCCAAGTGATAGGAGGAGCTAAGACGACCACTATGGACGTTCCACCAGAGGGATCCGCAGCCTTTGATTAATTATATACCTAGATAGACACTGAACGTTTCAAACGCTTTGAAAAAAATAAAGACGAACTGTTGCGCACTAAATGAGTTCGAGTGAAGTAATTTTTGTTGTTTTTCGTGGATATAATTATCTCCCATTTTAATAGAAACCATGTAATAACTTATATCATTATGCGGGCACACAAGGATACGCAGAATGATGCAGCGATAGCGTATGACACAGCTGTCACACATACTAGCTTAAGAAAGTTGGCCTGTTTGTTTTAGTTTTATTGGAGTGCGTCACTCTATCTAGGTATAAAATTAATCAAAGTCCGCAGCCTAATGCGCCGAAGAAGACCACTGGGGAGTTTTAGTTACTATTTTCGTATTATATAGCGTTGTTTATTATTTCTACCGCCAAGCAGCAGTGTGCATGCACTGTTGTGTTTCGGTTTGAAGGAAATTGTAGCCAGTGTAACTATTGGACATAATGAGACTTAACATCTTATGTCTCAGGATGACGAGCGCAGTGGAATACCACACAGTACTTTGTAACTCAAGGTGCTGGATGGTGTTGCTACTGTTTATGGGTGGTCGTATCGTTTACCATCAGGCTAACGGCATGCTCGTCTCGTTATTCTATGCAATAAAAAAAAATATATATATAAATAGGGACTCGGTCTGGCGGTCGCCCTATAGCATCACTCCTGGCGGCACAACGCCGGGTCGTAAGCTGGTATATCTCGTAAGTAGTGAAGTTTCTCGGTAACATACTGTATAGAAAATCGTTGAACAAACTTATCGCACAATTGACCAAACCCATCAGGAAGTCAATAAAATAACCATAAAAGTCCGAAATGAAAATGAACTTGCAAACGCCATTTTAAAATATGAAGGCGCTGTTGATATTATTTCTGACGATTTGTATACATCAAATATCATGTCAAGACAAAAAGATTTTAGTGAAAACCTTGCCGAAAAAAGTGAAGCCATACAGCAAGGTGCAAATACTTAATCCAGGTAAAGCGTATAAGATGAAAACTTTAGTATCGAAACACGATAATAAAAAATATACAGCTTTCCCAGTTATGACAGTACGGAAAAACATAAATGTCCCCGACAGCCTATATTTCGCTCGAGAAATGCACGTTGGTCAGAAACCTAGGGTCAAAAAAGTACTACCAGATTACGTTTGGACGTCGCTTAGGAGTAAAAGATCGGCAGATGCTAAAGAAAAGGGAGATAAAATATCAACTGACCACAAGGTAGATCCACATCAACATAAAGGATTGAAAAATCACAATCACGGCAAAAATGCAAAGCGGGGTAAGAAAATAAAATCAAAAAGACGTAAACATAGGAAATCGATACACAAACCAAGAGAGATAAAAAATAAAGATGACCTAGATAAAACTATGAAATATACTAAGAAATCGGGCAAACGCAAGGTGAAGCGCAGCGAACGTAATGGACCAAAGAAACGACACCTCAGAAACGGTAAAGAGAATTTACGCAACAGAAAATCGAGAAAAGTCTCAAAAAAGAGTTTATCAAAAGGTAATAACTAAGATGAGTTGCGATAAACATTTTACAAATATGTAGTATTTAAAACCATCAATTTAACCAATTTAAAAACTGTATAATCATAAAAAAATATCAAGTCAATTTTTAAAGAATTTTAAAAGAATGGTATTGAATTTTATACTTGTTTATGAGCTATTGAGATTTGATTAATTCATTATCTTTAATCTGCAATTGCTTGTAATCCTTCTTGCTTACCATTGTATTCTAATATCAAAATAAACGTTGAAGTCCACATGGTTTTTTACTTTCCTTTCCCATTTCCTAGACAGTGCGAGACGCCTGATAGCTGGGATGGATGCCGTAATAGAAGACTACCCTTACGTGGTCTCCATCCAGAAATCTGGCGAGCATTGGTGCGCTGGAGCACTCCTGAACCCTAGGCTTGTCATTACCACTGCCAACTGCCTTTGGAAGTGAGTAGGATTTTAATTTCTAAGGTGATAACAATTAGATTAGAACTTTATGAACGTCAACAATAAGATCAAAATTTCTTTATGAACAATGAGGATGGAATATGAACAGTGTTGATTGGTGACCTAAATACACACAACAGTGTTGTGGTACCCAAATGATTTAGTAAATTTTTGATAGCTAAATTTGTAATATTATTCAAGTTAGAAAACAATATATAAATATTTAATCACTTACTTGCTAAACGATTTTTAGAATTCTGGTTGATAACAATCCAACAAAACACAATACTGGTAGCGTCAAAGGGCAATACTGCTCAATTTTTATTTCGTCTCCGGTTTATAAGGAACCCAGAACAAAAAGTGATCTCACCAGGATACTCACCCAAATCATTGTATAACAATTGTTCGGTTTTTTGGGAACGCCCTTGCGCTAATTTACAATAGGCTGTCTCACAGGAGGATTTTCCGTAATGCTCATTATTCAATGAATGAAATGGGGGAGTCAGTTTTTATTAATGAAAGTCTGGACCGTCTATGAACAATAGCTGAGAAATTTCTGCAATATTACACTGTTAGATGGAACATACATACACTCACGCTTTTAATTCCCGAAGGGGTAGACAAAAGCGAAAAAATAAACCCACATTACGCACTGCTTATTCCGCCCAATGATAGGGCAAGAGTCAATAGGGCACAAATTCTATTCACGGTTGAACAAATACCCAGTATCATTTCACATAACCATAGGATCGAACCCGAGACATCACGGCAGTCGTACTCCACTTATGCCAACGAGACAATCACTGGACATAACGATGTACAGTAAATTCCCTTTTTTATAATAGAGGGAACAAGCGATATTTTATACCGCCAAGCAACAGTAGGTATGTATGCATTGTTATGATCCGGTTTGAAGGACATAGTAGCCAGCATAATTATTTTATTTATTTATTTGCACTTTATATACAAATGTATATCTGCGGACTTAATGCCAAAGACATTCTCTCCCAGTCAACCTTTGGGTGATGCAGAGATACATAAGGTAGGTGCATCAGATATTAGAGATACGAATAAACGTACATAAAAGTAAACACAGCAATCGATAATAAATATGTAAATTTAATACAAAACATAATACAAGTAACATTATAAATACATAAAATACAAATTATAATTACATAAATAATATAATATTGTAAGTTAGTGTGGTGATTCTTCTGCATCGTTCAACAAAAGCTGCCGCACTCTCCTATTGAAGGCAAACCGAGAGGTGGCCGATCTGATTTCTTAAAATTACTGGGCATTATAAATAAGACTTAACATCTGATGTCGTAGAGTGACGAGCCCAGTGGAGTGCCACATAATACTTTGTAATTCAAAATTCCGTATGGTGTTGCTACTGTTTCTTGGCGGTTGTATTGCTTACCATATGGCAAGCGGCATGCTCGTCTCATCATTTAACTGCAATAAAAAAACAGTGTGCTACTGAGTAATATGATGGTAAATGATCGCCCATAAACACCCACAATACTATTTTCTAGAACAAGTCGTATGAGTCGCATGAGCGTGCGCGCTGGCTCCCGACATGTCCAGAAAGGCGGCCAGCGGGCGGGAATACAGGAGGTAATGAGGCACCCTGGATGGGGGCTCCGAAGGAACCCTGATCACGACGTCGGGCTCATACTTCTTGATAAGAATATCAGGTAATGGATTATTTTACACCTTCTAGAAGAAAGTAAGTAAGTAAACGACCTAATAAAAGTTGCTAGATATCGCTAGTCGCAGGCGGGTTCTAACAGGTCGCACTGGCAATTTTGAAGGCCTATATTCAGCAACGGGCATCCAGTTACTAGAAACCTTGAACCTCACGTTTCAAACATAACATCTACATTATTTAAACAAAATTTTACTCGATCGAGGAAGAGCACAAATCTACGTGATGTTAGGCAGTTTTCTTATACTAAATTAATGCTCAAACTCTAATACGAATTGTTTATCCAGGTTCTCTGATTCGGTGCACGGCGTTGATTTGCCGAACCGTGTGATGATGCCTCCGTTCGATGACGCTTGGATCACGAGCTGGGGAGCTGATAGGGTAAGTCATAATCATATTTATTTATTTATTATGACACACCAACAGCACATACATTACTACATTCTAAAAATACATTATCCATAATGGTAATAAATCTAATGCATATGCCTATTATAGGTATGTACAGTATTTGCTGAAAATATGCATACACACCAAACATTAATCTCCTACATCAAAAAAAAAGAAACAAGAATAAGAAAAAACTAACATCATATTAACGAACAATTAGAACACGGTATTGTGTACAACTAAACATTGAAATTAAATTAAATGAAAATTTATATTCTAAAAAAAAACAAAACAAAACACTTATTATTATGTTAGATAATCAAATCAAATAATATTGTGTTAGATGGGCTCTGAGTAAAAAATATCGCACTTTTACTATTTTCGGTCTAACAATAGTCCTTTATCAGTTTTCAATTAGCATTCAAGTTTATGGGAGATGCCTGCTGGTTATTGCTCATAGTTCTGCACATGAAAAACCTTTACCGGAATAATATTCCCACTATGAGCTTTTCATACATACACACTCACGCCTTTTATCCTCGAAGGGTTAGGCAGAGGCGCAACTAGTGCACCCACTTTTCGCCATGCATATTCCGTCCCATGACGTGATAGGGGGCGAGCCTTTCGCAATTTCGGGCACAAATTCCAGAGTCCGGGCTGATACTGAAAAGAAAAATCCAATACCACTGTGCCCGACCCGGGGATCGAACCAGAGACCTCAGCATTGCAGATTTGCAGTCGTACTGTTATACAACTACGCCACCGAGGCAGTCAAGAATAAACAGTGAACATGCTACAAGTGATCTATTTAGCTGTCAAAGTTCATCAAAAACCGTTCATCAGTTACTTCGAACACATATCCAAACATCACGAACATTTTGCTATTTTATTTTGATGATCACGATGACCTATGCATGTCATTTGCAGCGTGACGGTGTATACGAGAACAAGGACAATACCCTCCAAGTGTACCACGCTCGGCTGCTGGACCGCGGCAGATGCAACAACGTGACGCAGCGATTTGGAGTCACCGTCACTGACAATTTCATTTGCCTTACGCAGACCGGCAGGCGCGCTCCTTGCACTGTGAGTCATCTGTATGTATTACACACGCAGACACGCCTACGCCTGTATCCCCACATTATAAGTGGTACATATTTTTTATGTAGTGTATTGAGAGGCCGTATACGAAATCTCAACTATTTCGGTCAACTTTTCATCGTGATTATTCAAAAAATAAACTGATCTGATTAATTTCTAACACATCATCGGAAAGACTATTTCAACACTAATAAAATAAACGAGCCACATTTTTCATATCTTTCTTTAATTTCAATCTATCCACCAAGTTCCAACATCTGTTTCAGAAATTTTGTTGTACGGAGACTCAAACATGTTGCCGTTTTCAATCAAAATCGTGCTTTAAACTAACTAACGAAAGTTACTACACACACGCATACTCCCGTGTTTTATTCCCGAAGTGTTGGCACAGGCGTAACTAGTTCATACTGTTCAAAATGTCTGTAGTTATATAAGTGATTTTTTGTAATAAAAATTACTTTTAATTAAATGTATCTTGACATAAGTGCAACTATGTTCGCCTACGTGATGAATAATGTTTTTTTACACTCTTTTCGCCATACTTATTCGAATTCACCATGTGATGGGGTGAACTTTTGGGCAGTAAATCCAGACTCTGAGCTGATTAAGTGAAACAACCCTATATCCTGGGTCCTTCCGCCGTAGCGTGAAGAAGCAGCTTATTAGGCCGGCATGATTGTGGCGAATGACATGAGATAACCATCTACTGCCATTCGGTACTCTATCGGACGGCATCGCGCATCAGGCGAGGTGCAGGCACTTTGTCATGCCCGAAAATAAAAATAAAAAAAAATTACCTATATCACTTTACCCGTCACAAAGATCGAATCCGAGACGTCAGCTCAGCAGTTGTACCTCAATACAATTGCCACCGAGGCAACTTTAATATGCTTCTCTAATTATTTCAGCGCGATACAGGCGCGCCTGCTGTTAGTGACGGAGTGTTGTGGGGGATGGCTTCGTGGGGTATACGGAAACTGTGAGTATATTAAAAACATGACCCGTGTGCCAAATTTCATCAAAATCCGTTCAGTAGTTTCGTGTGCCAAATTTCATCAAAATCCGTTCAGTAGTTTCGGAGATATGCCCTGTGGTCCGGGGGCATCTAGAGAATTCCGCCACGGCATCCCCTGCCTGTCGTAAGAGGCGACTAAATGGGGCTTGGAAAAAGTCGCGGGGTGAGCAGTGGGGGTCTGCTCACTCCAATTTAAGTGACTCCGAGGTGGACGACAATGCGGGTGGTCGGTCTCCCGCTGTCGTAGACGCCAAACAGGCGTTCTTTAGAGTTCGGGGGCATCTTAGCCCCCTTGTTTAGAGAGGGGCCGCAATGCGGCATCGCGCAAGAACGGCTCTGAGCAGCTAGCTTAGTGCAACAAGATACCCCGGGGCCGTTCCGCATGCGCCGAAGAAGGCCACCGCGGGTTTTGGTTGGTATGCCGGTGTAGGGTGTACATAGTATTAGGGACTCGGTCCAATGCTCGCTCGGATGATGCCATACTCCCGAGTGTCGACATTGGGCTGTAAGACCGTGTGAAACCAACATAACCGTTCCACTCACCCCCCCGTGGTGGTAGCGATAACGCGTTTTTATCCCGCGAAAAAAAAAAGTAGTTTCGGAGATGTGCAGTAACAAACAAACAGAAAAAAAGACGGAAAATAATTATAAAAATCGCTGATTTGTTTCCATTGATCTTCTTTAGTCACCCCCTTTTTTTGTCACATTTCTTAATATGTACAGACACACCGGTTCTACTGTTTAATTTATGTATAGATATCACGATTGATAACCATAATAATGATTTCTTACGTATAGGTACGCGAATGTTAGACAATGAAATTTAACTACTATTACGGATTTTATCGGTTTTTTTTCTTCTTCCGACTTCTCGAAGCAAAGCAAGCAAGAAAAAAAAACCGCGATAAAATCCGTCATAGTCATTGATGTATTATTTTTAATACCTCAATAGTCATAGTAGTTTAATTTCGAAACCATAATATTGTAGACATTTTTCCCGAATAAGACAGCAAGTTATAATATACTAGCCTAACAACACCGTAGCGCCATCTAAACTACGTCAACGACACCTAATTAATTGAAATATTTCCTCCGGGAGAGAATTACTAGAATATAAAGTAGCCCATACCATACCAGCCCTGTATTATATACTGCCCACTGCTGAGCACGGGCCTCCTCTACAACTGAGAGGGTTTACGCCTTAGTCCACCACGCTGGCCTAGTGCGGGTTAGCGGACTTCACATACCTTCGAAATTCAGAGAACTTCTCAGATATGCAGGTTTCCTCACGATGTTTTCCTTCACCGTCAAGGAAGCAATATTTCACAAAGAATACACACATAACTTTAGACAAGTCAGAGGTGCGTGCCCCTGGGGATTTGGACCCGCGGACATTCGTCTCGGCAGAGAAAAAAAATATATAATTTATATCTACATTTTATATTTGACAGATGTGGCACGGAGCGCTTCCCGGCAATGTTCTCGTACCTAGCATCGCAGTCAAACATGGATTTCATAATGAACGCGACCAGAGTGCTGATGGCGGACGAGCGGTACTACCCCTTCTTGGACAAGCGCCCTCGGATGCACGTCACAACCACTACTACAACGCAACCTACTCTGCCTTACTGATACCCTGGTACTTGTGTAATATAATAGTGTTTGTTTATTAAAAGTTTTGAGTACTTTACTACTTTTTCGCCCTCTATCACATCATGGGTCACACACGGTGAAAAGTGGGTGCCCTAGTTGCACCTCTGCCTACCGCGTCAGCGATAAAGGCGTGATGTGTGCGTTTTGTTTTATTTGATATACATCACCATTGCTATCGCAAAATAGTACGCGTCACTACAATCTTTCTAAATCTATGGATTCGGGATATAAGGCAAAATAAAACCAAGTCTCAGTATATGAGCATATTTAATGTTTTCTTTTTTCAAAATTGTAAAACTCACATTTTGAAATTGCAAAATTATAACTAAATTCTCATATCGTTAATAGTAACAATCGCCATTTTGTATTTCTTTTTACTTCGTTTTGTTATTCTCTGAACTAATAATAATAATCGTAAACCATTTATACATCTCTAATAATAATATATTTTAATGTCTAACAAATTCTTTTTCTCAACGTTTTTTACCACCATTTGCGTTATCCCAACATTAACTTCCAAGTTATACTAAACTTTTTTTTTATTATTCTAAACATACTTTTTACATTTTTTTATCTTTTACAATGACTACACAGTTTCCTCCCTTCGCACCGATAGTATCGTTTTTAGAAAAATATTGGAATGACTTTATAAAAACAATAAAAGCTTAAAATATACTAAACCAAGCAATTCCATACACACATAATTCAATTATAAATCAATTCGTTTCTTTGGCAATTTTTGTATTCAAAAGTGAATTTACAATTTCTTTTTATGTATTTGAAATTAGCGTCAAGCATGTTATCCTATTGAGAAAAACTGGCAAAGTTGTAAAACTATTATACAGTTTGCAGACTCGTTCATGTGATCATTGTGGCGAGGCCTTTAGAGAATACTGCCCTCTAATTGGTGTATAAAATCACATCATTGTATCTAATTGGCTACTTTAAAAGTAGAGCCGCGTCCACAACGCTCACATATTGAGCAATAAAATTAGTAGCAACATAATAAGCGTTTATGTAACCGTAATTATTCTATTGTAATTGTATTTAAAATTCTAACAACAAAAGAAGAAATTACAGAAATATTATAGAAAAAATCTAACACTGGCCAGAATAAACGAACTAAGTTAACAACGACGCACACGATCCACTTCCATTGAACATAATTAGGCCAAACGTGGGAATAATGTTTAAAATTTGACGCAGTGTGGAACATTTGTACATAAGCAAGTAACTCTTAAACTACTTACAGTACTTGGCCATAAATCTATGGTAACAAACAGATATACAATCGCACGTCCTGTACTCGGATGCGGACATATTGCTGAACCGAATATGATGTTATTTGTAAACTGGAAACACGTCCCTTCACGCATAACCTTTGTAAGTTAACATTATTTTCTACAGATGTAGACAGAGAAAGAGGAAGCCGTTAGGCTGAATATAATTATAACATCCCCTCCATTTAAGCTGTAATACACCAATAACAATGTAAGGGTCACAACGGGCCCCCTTTTCAAAACCGTGACATGTGTTGTTTTTTAATACATCACCTTTAAAACAACAGTTTTAATTCCAACTTCAATATGCGTGAAGGTAGAAAACAAAATATTCCGATACTTTCATTGAATAAGCTTGTGAACATCAAGATCCTTATAACGAGTTACAGCAAAGAAAACTTAATTTAATTTGGATGGAGCCAATCACAAGAAAACACTTTTATACATAAATAATGATAAATTAAATACATCTACTGCACTATCAGTACACAGAAATTAACAAATAAATTCGTGCCTCTTACCTCTAGAATGCCATCGTTAACCTATATTAAACTCTGTTAAAATTACCGCATAAGTGGCGTTGGCGTAGCTGGGGTTCCACGGGGACCCGAAATTGTGGGGTTAGCGGGGGTAAAACCGCTCCGTGGTGGAATTCTAAGACTTCCGGAACGTCTATTCGCATGTGGCTTATAGATCCTCAAAACTGTCCCCAGTTACCCCAACGTAGTGGAGACATGAAAAATAATTATCGCCTCGATGCCTAACCTAGATCGTCGCACCAGGCAAGAATTTTTAAAATCTAGAACTAGAATCTCCCTGATTTTTTTCTCTTACATACTAAAAAATACACAAAAATAATTTTGTACTCTTCCACCGAGTTTCAAATGGCAACACTCATGGCATCATTGCCGAAATTCACGTCATTTAATTCTGACGAGTTAGTATTGACAATTTTGCCAAAACGACTTTTTAGTAGAAATGTAATTACTCGTAATATACATGGACAAGTTTTTAAGTTGGCAACATTAACATATTTATTGTGAGCACCTTATGCGACTGTTAATGTTGCCAACATAAAATAAAAAATGACTTGAGTTATACAGTATAAGCAGTGACTATGGCAAAAATTTAATTAACTACGATGTATTGAAATATTCGTAATACTACCTGATGCTATTGCAAAAATGAACCCTATGTCTATTCAATAAAAAAAACAAAGTCAAAAAATTGGCATATTTTCAACGTCAGTCCAAGTAATTTCGATAATTGAAACTTTCATATCCATCGAAAACAGACAAATGAATTCACCAAAATCATTCGGAACATCACAATTTCATCGTCCCAAAATAAACAATCCAATTAACATAACATACCAAAATCCCACACTTCACAATTTCGGGTCCGAATGTTCTAGAAATATCCGAATTTGAATCCAAATATGTCCGTCATCGGCTTGGCTGTGTCCTAGGGTTGGTTCAGGAGTAGTGTCTCGAGCTCATCAGCGGATCGCAGCAGGAAGGCAGCAGACTCGCGGTAGCCGGTGATCAGCTGCCGTACAGCGCCCACTTCAGCTCCAGAAAGCTTGTGGGACAGCAAGTTCGACTTGGACTGGGTGGAAGTGGTCCCGGTGAGCGAGGAAGCAGTGGTCACGTGCATCGGAGTCGGGGTCGACGTGGTTTTCAGAGACAAGTCTGTTGGGGCTGGAAAAGGAATTTTGAATTAAAATGATTGTGATTTTTTTGACCTGAACGTGTTCCTTGGTCAGACTATTTGCTACCCTTATCCTACTACAATTTGGGGTCACTACTTCATCCAGGTTGAAAAAAACATTTAGGGTTAAATTTTATTTAAGATCTACCTGATATCAATCTTCTAATAATATGTTGCTCGATATGGGAATCAAACTCTAGAACTTCATGGCAACAGCTTGTACACGGTGCTACTCAACCCTTGATCAAAGACGGAAGTATACCAGCGATTTAAGGATACAATATACCCTTGCTTTACAAACTAGTTTATTGCTATAGTATTTACCAGAGAGGCTGGTGGGGAAAGTGTGCGTGTGCGCAGCCATGGCGGACAGCAGAGCGCTTTGGTACGCAGCCATCGCCGCATTGACACCCACTCCTGTAAATAAATAAATCATCAGATAATACACTTGCTAGACGAAACAAGCAAGAACAGTTGTCATTTTCGTTGATTCTGCTGGTAACATCGGAAATATCACTTTCATCAATATACATCCCAGGTCTAATGTAAATCCAGCATTGTGATTCGTGGCTTGCTTCACTCTCTGACGCTATTTTGATAACTTTCTTAGTAATTGGAAACGTCTATACTCAAAGTACCTATACCCTAATCGTACTTCACGGTTCTCCAAGTACAAGTTTTAGTAAAATGCATATTAACCCTTCTATTATAAAAGTTTTCTTACCAGTTGGTGGCAGAGCAGTCAGTGTGGACAGCAGGGCGCTGCTCGACAGGGCAGTGGCCGGGTTGGTTGTAGTACTGGAATAAACAGAAGGGAATCATTAATACTTTCTTCCTCTCTCGCGTTATGATATCCTAGTACCAGGATCTACCTTTCTACTAAAACATCTCCAATTAAATCGGTGTCGTGGAATCACTTTTCCCGTACCAATTAGGAAGGAACAATGAGTCAGGCCGCCATAATCGTGACAATCATCAAGGGAAACTACATCCCGTGTTCGTAATTTCCCTTAAGCACTCCACTTAACTCCACTAGGCTCGCCCCCTATCACATCATGGGACGGAATACGCTTGGCGAAAAGTGGGTGCACTAGTTGCGCCTCTGCCTACCCCTTCGGGGATAAAAGGCGTGAGCATGCGCGCGCGCGCGCACTCCACTTAACATCAGGTGCAGTGAACTCACTCTCTCTACTCAGATTAAAAAGAAAAAGATTTATAGAAGACAACTGATAATACATACTTTTGCCTGCCGAATGTCTGCGGTGTGCCGAACGTAGTCGGGAACGATGGTCTGAAAAGAGGTGCGGGCGATGATGCGGGACTGAAACAGCCAATCATGCGCAATTAATATTGGAAAGAGTTTCCAATTGATGGGGAAGAATCTTCACTAATAGGTATAGAATACATGAGTAAAATTACATACAGAGCCCAAGCTTACTAATAATGCGACCTCCAAAATTACCTATACTCTTAGGGTAAGCATTTGACAAGTGTTGTATATGATTTCAGGTAAGAAGTCGGTTGAAATCAGAAACATGGCATAGCAAAGTGTGTATATTTATTTTGAAAAAATAAGAAATTTAATTAATTTGACAATCACTAAAGTAAATAAAAGTTCACTGGTGGTAGGTCTCTCATATGTAAGAGTTCGTCTGGGTGGGTATCACCGCAATGTCTATTTCTACCGCCAAGCAGCAGTGTGCATGCACTGTTGTGTTTCGGTTTGAAGGACATTGTAGCCAGTGTAACTACTGGACATAATGAGACTTAACACCTTATGTCTCAGGATGGCGAGCGCAGTGGAATGCCACACAGTACTTTGTAACTCAAGGTGCTGGATGGTGTTGCACTGTTTATGCGTGGTAGTATCGCTTACCATCAGCCGAACGGCATGCTCGTCTCGTCATTCAATGCAATAAAAAAAATATCAATTACCACACGTATAATTGATAAATTATTATATAGACACGACATGTAGTCTCATAATACCCAGTAATTACGATTGCTACGTCTTTGAAACCGTTAGACAACAGTGCTTGATCAATATTGCTTGGCATAATTAGGCATTGCTATGCTACCTTAGCCGAACCCTGGCATGCGACATATCTGCCACTTAGAAAAGCAGGAACTTGTGTAGAATTAAAAACAAATAACTTAAAGGCTGGACTGTACCGGACGTCAGTAGATTCAATTTTCACGTCAATTTGCGATTTTATTAGCTCACTTGTGCTTTTACTTAAAAATTTATCACACAATTTCAGAAAATCTTCTTTTGTCACGCTATCCAAATCAATTCCTTCATTTTGTATCCTTGTCTTATCTTCAGCGTCCAAAGGAATATTTTCATAATTCTCAGCAGCTGCAGGTATTTTTTCAGATTTTATTTTGATTGCACTTGTATTTGCGCAGGCAATGGATGGTGAACTCTTAAAAGGGGATATCTTATCATTGACTTCCGAAGTAATATTTTCATCAGTCGTAGATATTATTTCACTTTTTATCTTTATTGTACTTGTGCTTGCACCGTCGTCAATGGATGGTAAATTCAGGGACAAAGATGTCTTATCATCGATATCCAAAGGAATATTATCATAATAATTCTCAAAACTTATAGGTACTTCATATTTTATTGTAGTTGTACTATCTTCAATGTATGATGAATTTGAGGGAAGAGATATATCATCATCTATAATCATAATTTCATCATCACTTATAAGTACTTCGCAATTTATTTTACTTGCACTATCATCGGTAGGTGGTGTTATCATCATATTCAGCGAAGGATATGCATCATCACTTAAATACTTCACAGTTTTATTTTTTGAAAACTTTATACAATCCTGCTCAAAGTGACGCTCGCAAATTCTATAATTTCTCCTGGCTTTGACTTTATCTAATTTCCCGATTAAGTCATGTCGACCAACCACTTGGAGCCATTCGTGTCTTCTGCAATGAAATACATTAGTATTCATTAGTACAATAAAAACAGTTGGTTGAATATCAAGAACAATTAATATGTACTTCAATACGAACAATATCAGCGGCAAGTGTAGTGTGTCTTTAGAACATCGTAATTTGAAACGACATTTTATTGCAATGTACGAAAAAAATTATCACCGCAATGAATTTCGAAGAATATTGTTAAAAAGGTATAAGAAAAATATCACATATGTAAGAAATAATTCAAAAAGTAAAATGCTTTGTCCCAACAAGTAACTTTTGCCGCCTTTCATTAGTCAAATCATAAGTAATATTAGTAATATTTTATTATTATTATTATTAATATTTTTAAAGTGTATTAAAATTTGAAAGGCTGTGTGCCTTTTATCCCTAAAAGGGTAGGCGGAGGTGAAACTAATGCACGCATTTCTTGCCGCGTACCTATATTCCGTCCCATGATGTTCTAGTGAGCGAGAATATCGCTATATCGGACACAAATTCCAGACTCCGGACTGATACTGAGCAGAAAAACTCAACATAACTGCCCGACCCCGGGATTCGAACCCAAGACCTCGGAGCAAAAGTCGTACGGCGTGCCCACTCAACTACGCCACAGGCAGTTAAAAATATCTCAAATGCTGAAAATAAATTTTACCCGACCCTGGGATCGATCATTGAACCCGAAACCTCAGCATAAGTCTTACCGCAACAAAACTACGCCATCGAAGCAATCAATTCATAAAGATTAGTCAATAAACTTATAAACTACTATACAATTGAATAAAACATACTATTTTGAATTGTATACTTACTTCACTTGGTCCTTTGGATACGAAAAAAAAGAGATGTCCCTATTTTTTCCGGAATTGTTCATACACACAGTGCAAGTGTTTGGCATGTTTTAATTATTCAAATATCTCACTTTATCACTCTCTAAACGTAGATTATATTGTTTTATCAGTACATAATAGTTCTATTATTAACACTAACGCGACGCAGACTTCGAATAGCACGAAAACTATTATGCGTCTGTGTCGAATGCGCGCGGCGTACTAACCCTGTTATTCATACCGCAACTGAGGCGGCTCGAACCGGTTCGAACGCCGCCCGACGACGCCCGCCGGCGATGTCCGTGAACCCGTCGCGTCGGTGAGAGCCCACGCACACATCGCCGCGCTCTGTGTGCGTGTAATGGCATCGCGTTTGTATTTATGGTTCACTTTTGTCCGATTACGATGGAACGGTAATTTTGACAACCTATTTATTTATGTGTGATACACGTTATCGCCTATTATACCTTAAGGGGTTGGCAGGGATGCAACTAGTGCATCCAATTCTCGCCATGTGTATTCCGTCCGATAGCGATGGAAGGCAATATCGCCATATATGCACAAAACCAGACTCTAGGTCGATATCGAGCTAAAAACCCAAATATCACTTTGCCCGACCCGGGTTTTGAACCGCAGACCTCAGAGCGTGTCGTACGGCGCACGCAATACAACTACGCCACCGAGTCGTGTGTGTGTAGGTAATGTGTATTTATTCATTTTATGTTCCTCGCTAGCGTTACTCCTATTGAACCGATTTTGACAAATGAGGTGTCAATCGATTGGTATTTATCAGCGACCATATAGCCAATAGACGTCTAATAACAGGCGATCGGTTTCGGGTAACACATCTGACTAATAGATCAGATGTAGCTTGTCGTTCAATATCTTCAAGTCAGTTGTGACCACAACTGTGAGCTGTAAACACTTCCACATTATCGATTTACTAAATGCTATAATCGCCCCTTGCACAAAACAGTGGTGTTATAAAAACAACCAAATTTCGGGTTTTCACAAAAGTAGCATTACTTTTCATATTTATGTGAATAATTTGACTTATCAATTATTTTTTAATAATTATCGATATTCATCTTATACCGGCCATGATGTATTTAAAATTTTAACATTGAGGAACGTTACTGTCAAACTATATTTGCATGGGGATATAGTCGCTGGTATTTATTGTGCGATGGTTATAGGCTATATTTATTATTATTTTATTTGTCTAAGAACTAAATCTTTTAACCAATATCTTTTAATTATATTGCATTAAAACTATAAACAAGCGAATTGAGAACGTCCTACTTTTTGGAACTCGCTTAAAAAGAGTTTTTATCTATCAATAATTCAATTGTTTTTATACTCAATCGCACATAAAATATCTTGAGGTAAAGCGTAAAGAACCTTAGAGCATTTAGCATTTAAAGAACACATGTATTACGATTTTAAACGAAAGGCATAAAAAAATATAGCTTGGACTTTGTTTGGACGTTGGTTTATTTAACATGTCGCTTGTTTAATAATAAACCGTAATAATTTAAAAAACCGAGTTTTCGAGATTTATTCATAAAACGAATTATGTCCACGTTAAGAATAGGCACAATTCAACTCCGGCTACATTTGGACGCCAGGGAGCGAGATAAAAGATCTTGCGCCTCTTTTTGTTTGGCGAATCGGACCGATCAGTATTGAAAAAACGGCTTAATTTAGTGCATAGAGTAACTTGAATATAGGGTATAGAGTCATCAGCACATCTAAATTATCAGCGCCATCTATTAGAAAAGTTTCTACCTACAAAAACCTTGATCTATAGCGTACATAATACGTATGTATATATTGTGTACTGTATTGGTTTAATTGTTTATTTTTTAGGATAATAGAAGAAAAAGCTGGAATTATTGTACAATATCATTTATTTTTTCGTTTCAAGGCACATATATTTTTGCTGCAATCTTTCCAACTGATCGTAGTCCGTAGCCTGGCTTGAATGGAAAACAGTTATCAGAATCCATAATAAAGCACAGGTCCACTAAACATTGCAGGGTCACCAAAATCCATAAAACGTAACTTAACACGGGGTCGTCGGTAAAAGTCACAAAAATTATTCACATAAAACACTAAAATACTTCGAATGTCACAGTAACTTCTTCTTTTATATTACATCTTCCATGGTTTATCCAATATCGAGTTATTTTAGCAGATACAAAACAATAAATACTGATTTCTAGAAATCATAAGTTGTTACAATAACAGAATAAGTTTTGATAACTTGTCACAACATTGCGTTGATAGCTAAATTACAAAATGGCAGAAGGTCAACGTTCCAATAATGATGGTATGATTGATTTAAATTAAGAAATAAATATAACTATATTGTATACAATAAGCTCTTGTGCCGATATCAATATAAAAATAACCCAAGTTGAAAAAATACTTATTTATCATGATTTAGAACAAGAGTCGTATGATTCTATTATTATTTTTGACCGAGTAATTCTATAATAGATGCGTAAAATGAAACGGCATGTACCTATAGATGGGTAATCACCCGGGAAAAAACCCAGGGCTGGGAAAAAACCCAGTTTATACCCATTTTTTCCCACCCATTGGGAATTTTGGCTGGGAAAAAACTAATTATTTAAGATTTCTGGAATTGAAACATGCAGCAGGTAGTGGCCACATGTCCTAAGGCAGGACATTATGGAATGCGCAGCGCACCCGCAATTATTCGCGCATCCCTTAGTTTACTTTGGTTCATCTCGATGGTTAGAGTGTATGTTCTGTGAAAGTTTGTGTTTTTATTTACGACCCGGAATTTTTACACTGCTATCTGATCCTGTTATAATCTGAACAGCCTTGGCTTGAATTTTCTGAGAAAGATCTGCTTGTGAACTGTTATTAGAACCTTTTTAAGTACAAATAACCATTTCTAAAATTTGTTCCTTTGAAAAAAACATTAAAAAAACCAAACGTGTAGGTATATGTTTTTCCTTTAGATTCTTACTTAATAAATATTAAACAGGGGGGGGGGGGGGAGCCGGCCTATTCTTATTTTTTCTTATAATAGGGGAGAGGGGGTCAAAAACTAGCGAAAATAGTCTTACGTAATAAATGAATGGCCACTTATGATTTGATGTAAATTACCTATTTTGTTTGAAATGTATTTTTAATTTTTATTGGAACGAAGTTCCTTATCGCGCGTTGTGAAAGGGGGCTGGACGGAAAGTTGTCACTTTTTTCTATTATCTTACTAATATGAACTTTAAATACAATGCGTAGAAGCTATAATTGTTGAAACGAGTATATTTTTATTTATTTTATTTATTAAAGTCATTAAAACCATTTCTTACTAATCTAATATGAACTTTGGCGGCGAAATGGTGTCGCCGCAGTAGAGGAACAGATGGATGCGTTCCTCTATGGAAGGGGAAGATTTCCAGTCAGGCAGATGTTGCGCCTGACCGGCCGCGGCCCCTCCGATGGTTCCTACTCGGAGGTGGTATATATACCGCGCTTCGCGCGAATATTGCTATCGCAATTCTGGATCGTTCAATGCCATCTGTTGTAGATTTTGGGCGTCATCTGCTAATCATCGATACCCGGTCATCTAGTTGACAATTTACTGAGGTAGTTCCCAGCCATGTTGATAGGTGGCGGTGTTGCTAATTATGCCGCCACATCACTCCCCCCCGGAGACCGGAGGTCGAAAGTTCAGTCGTGAATGCTTGCGCCAGTGCCAGAGAGTTGATGCCCCAGTGAGTCGGGGTGTAGTTGATGCCCCAGTGAGTCGGGGTGTAGTTGATGCCCCAGTGAGTCGGGGTGTTGCAGTTGCCCCAGTGAGTCGGGGTGTTGCTGATGCCCCAGTGAGTCGGGGTGAAGTGGTCCCAGTGAGTCGGAACCGTGCGCAATTGGCCCTAGTGAGTCAGGGCTGTGCGCGGGTAGTCAGCTCCTTTGAAGCGAAGCTGAGTGTTGCGTCTCTGCGATGACTTCGGTGCGTCACGTGGCTGTACCGCGACAACCGGCGAAAGCTGCCCGTAGTGAAGATCCGGCTGTAGCGCAGTTATGCCGTGACGTTGGAGCCGAAGATAGTGCAGGAGTGCTGAAGGTACCAGGCGTGCATAGGCAGCATGCATGTGGTAGCTTGATGGCGAGAACGCTAGGCTGGCTGGGCGAAGTGTTGACTGGCTGGCTGGAAAGGAAGTGGCGGATGGCGGTGCGATGCGATGCGAGACGCTGTGATGCGAAGCGATGATGATGCTGGTTCAGCTGGACTCGAGGTGTAGGTTGCGATGATGTTCAGCGTCGGGGGTCACCACTTTAGCGGCGTAAGGTCGTCGCCGCTGTAGAGGAACAGATGGATGCGTTCCTCTATGGAAGGGGAAGATTTCCAGTCAGGCAGATGTTGCGCCTGACCGGCCGCGGCCCCTCCGATGGTTCCTACTCGGAGGTGGTATATATACCGCGCTTCGCGCGAATATTGCTATCGCAATTCTGGATCGTTCAATGCCATCTGTTGTAGATTTTGGGCGTCATCTGCTAATCATCGATACCCGGTCATCTAGTTGACAATTTACTGAGGTAGTTCCCAGCCATGTTGATAGGTGGCGGTGTTGCTAATTATGCCGCCACAGAACCTTAAATACATCGCGTAGAAGCTATTTCCCCAGCGTTGGCACGGCACGAGTACAAAAGAATTGAACGTAACATTCTTTTTTCAAATTTTGTTGATTTATTCTACTTTACTACTACTGACATTTATCAATAACAAGACTAAACGTGCTTTGCTCGGGTTTAAAAATCTACTTTATGTGGTAAGCGTAAGATCGAATTTGTGTTAAGTCATTCAAAATTTGTGATAAAAATGCTATGCAATAGCTTTACCGCGGTAGTCTCCGAGTGCCACACGTATTTATTTGTTTTTTTCTCTAGAAACGTATGTATTGGAACGGAAATAGGAAAATATTTATATATATACACACTCTGTTATATAAATAAAATTTTATTACAATTCCTTCACTAATTAATCGAAAGGAACTTCGTTCCATCCGGGTGTCCCTTGACACCTCTCATTGCTTTTTTTTTATTTTACACTTTGTACAAAAGTAAAGTACACGCGGACTTAATGCCTAAGGGCATTTTCTCCCAGTCGACCTTAAGGTGGTGCAGAGAGACGGAAGCAGGTGTATATTATGAATAATAAAAAAAATAACAAAATAATAAATAAATAAACAAATCAGATACAATAATATATTAATGTTTCAGACCTAACAAATAATGTTCAAATACGCGTAGTGGTAAGGAATATGTGCTTCCACAGCATTGAGCAAAGTTGCTGTTCGAATTGAACCGCACCATGCACATCTGCAGCTGTAGAGCGTTCTTTGAGTGCTCACCGTAACGTCCACAGTAAAAGTAGAAATAGATTAACGACGGAAAGGGCAGCAAAATTGACATAATATATTGCTTCATTAGTAATGAACTAATAATAGAACTTAATAGAATCATCGCATCGAATGTAACGTGAAGCCAATATTTAATACCAGTCCCAAACCTTCACTATCCACCGCTGGCATACGTAATTGTGATTTCTTAGACTGCGAACGTATTTCAGACGAAAGTAGCGATATAAGTTAATACTTTTATGTGTTTTAAAACTACGATGGTCAAGAGAAGACTGACAAATATATATTTTTATACAGGAAAGCAGTTTACACCTATGTATATATTCTAAATTATACAAAAACATATTGGATTTTGAATTCAGGCTTTTATTTGTACAACTTATAATTCACATCACTTTTTGCCATCAAATAATCCATAAAAGACATTTTTTCCCACAAAATGGGTGTTTATGGGAAAAAACCCGGGAAAAAACCCAATTTCCCGGGTTTTTTCCCAGGTGGGAAGATTGGGTTTTTACCCATTACCCATCTCTACATGTACCTGAATGTGTGGCCGCTTAATAAATTTTATTTTCAAAATATCTTGTTAAGCGCCATCTAGTGAGAAAGTAGCAAGTTACTTTTTGTAGAACATTTTCATAGAAATAAAAAATGTACTAGCTGCAAAGACCCTGATTTAGTGTTGCGCTGGCTGTGATAAAAGAGTGACGTGTTTATGTGTGTCCTAATACTCAATACTTCGTTTTATTACAAATAGGTAAGTGCTGAATTTCCTTTTATTTGATTTTAAAACTGAACTATTAAGAATTGTTTCGTTTTATTTATAAACGATTGCTGTTTTCTATGACGAGATTTAGACTTAATTCATTTTATGTGCAAACCCGATGAAACTTCATACGAAATTTTACTAGTTAATACGTTTTATTTTTAAAAGATTTTGATACATACGAAATTAGTAGTAAATAGTTCTATTTCTAACTAAATGTTTAAAATTCAGAGTTTAACTTTGTGAATTGGTGCACTTTATTGATTAATAAAATAGCTAAGTTTGTTTCATTATTTTAAGTTATTTCATTTTTGGTTGATCAGATATCAAAAGGTTGTTATTATGTCACATAGAAGTCAAAGAATTTTGAGCATGGCTTTAGAGCCTGGAGCTTGTCGTGCAGAACAAACGACTTCAAGCTCGTCAGAATCTGTAAAACAGCACAACAATGACATTGTAAGTATCTTATAACTAGCATTGCGCGTGGCTCCGCCCGCGTGGAAAAGTTTTTCCGGGACAAAAAGTAGCCTATAGCACTCAGGAGTAATGTAACTTCCTATTAGTGAAAGAATTTTCAAAATCGGTCCAGTAGTTCCTGAGATTAGCGCGTTCAAACAAACAAACAAACTCTTCAGTTTTATATATTAGTATAGATATAGTATCTTATAATTATCACGGCTCGTTGTCTAATACCTACGGTGAACGTGTCGCTGTCGTTAGTAGGTATTATATCGCGCTAGTCAGCGCAAGTCCGTGCTAAGCAGCTATTGTATAGGTATATACTTGTATCTTAGTTGTTTATTGTATATGCATACTAATGTCGATGTTCTTTTTCCGCAGACAATGTTACAGCAATGCATACAAAATAATTTAGAAGAAGAAAATATTTTTAATCCATCTGTTGAGGAAGTTACATTCTTAGTGAGTACCTGCATAGTTATTTTGTTTTGATATTCTCTATGTAGATAATACTACGTATGAAGTTTGTGTTTAATGTAGTATAGTATAACTATATTTTGTGTTTTGTTCCAGGAACTACATAATGTTACTGAAAACGACCAGTTTTTAGACAAATATATCGCTCAAGATTCAAGTGGATTACGTGATGACGTGTGCTTTTATTAGTAATTTAATTTACTAAAATAATGTTTTACTTAATTTCTTGTCATTAATTACCTACTTAACATTTTCAGATACTTGCAGAAATAAATCTAACTGAGTGTCTCAACGAAACTGATTCCTTGTTGCCTGTCACTGAAACCAAAATAAACCTTGTGGCAGACTATGAAAGTGACAATACGATCATAATGCGACGATCATCTTCAAGCTCGTCAAGCTCTTCTGATTCGTCTGCGCCAGATACCTTATCCTCTTCAAACATTACTGACCAGCAAGCTCAGGAACTAAATGTAAATCCATCAATATCTAGATTGGGCGAGTGTGACGAGATTTTTGATCAACGTGACAGAGTATATGATGTAAATTTATGTTGCTAACATTGTAATAGTTGTGATTGCATACCTAAGTATGGAGTAATTAATTAAACGTATTTATTTTAGATACCAATTGAAAGTCAAGCGCTCGCATCTAGTTTGCGAGAACCAAGACTATATCGTGCTAGAAATGAGCCAATCATAATTTCCCCTCGATTTACCGATGAAAGTGACGTAGACGATGATGTTGTCGACCCTACTTACGACATCGAAGACCAACACGCCAGTGTATCTGGTAACAGACTTAAGAATTACTTATTGCCGTCAAACTCGAATATTTCTAGTTCTGATAGTGATTCTGTTGATCATGGCAACCAACGTGGCAGAAAGAGGGTAAAGAATCCTACAAAATGGAAACAAAACCGGGCTAAGAGATTGCGTAACGAAGGGCAAAGATATAAATCAATGTCTAAGACACAGAAGACCATCTCACCTCGGTGTTTGAAAGTTCCGTGCTCAAATTGTAGGCTGCAATGTAGTCAACGCATTAATGATGAAAATAGATACGACATTTTTAATATTTTTTGGAAATTAGGTGACTTACACAAGCAGAGGTTATTTATTACTTCTTGTATGTTGGATGTTCAACCCAGGTACAAATACACGAATGCCGAAAATCCACGTCGTCCTAATAAGGCTTTTTACTTTACTGTAGATGATGAAAGGGTAAGGGTTTGTAAAACTTTTTTCAAAAGTACTTTAGATATAACGGACAGAATGATATTTACTATAAGGTCAAATACGAATGAAAACGGGTTTGTGTTGGAAGAAAAACGTGGAAAACATGGCAATAATAAAAAAATAAGTGCTGAATTGGTGGCGGATATAAAAAAACATATTGATTCTATACCTCGTATGGAATCTCATTATACCAGATCCCAAACTGGTAAAGAATATATAGATGGTAGTAAGACTATTAAAGACCTATACACAGATTTTGCAAACACACAGAAAGAAAATAATAGAGAGACCGGGAATTACATAACTTATTACAAGATTTTCAACACTGAATATAACCTAAGTTTCCATCAACCCAAAAAAGATCAATGCGATCTGTGTGTCAGTTACGAAAATTCCGATGATAGCCAAAAAATGCTTATAGAAGATAAGTATAGAACACATTTGAAGGAGAAAGAAGAAGAAGCTACATTTTACTGACTGGTTTATATAGCAATTAAACTGTTTTATTATAATCCTGTAAAGTTTTTTTTAAATTCATTTAAAATTAAACAAGTTCATTATAAAGTAGATCTAACATTTTAACTTCTTAGAAAGTAAAAAAGCATTATTCCATAATAAATTAAACTTCATAAATTATTACTTAATAATAAAATGCATTAATAGGTTGTATGTTGTAGGATATTTTAAATACTACGTTGCATTTTAATCATAAAACGAACTAAGTCACTTGTGTCTTTTTACAAGTACTGTATCTTTTAATTTATAATGAATACTAATTACATATACATATCATTTGATAAGTTAGTTCATAGACAATATATTAGATTTACCATTATATCTAGATTGCGTCTAATATTAAAGAAATAAATGTTTTTTATAACCAAGTCGGCGTTGCGAAACTTTAAACGCGATTTCCCAAAAAACACGTTTTTTGAATTATTGCAGTTTATTATTCAATGGGCGATGTGTCAATTTCGCTCAAAACTGAAATATTTTTAATGAATCTGTTTTTAAATGTCTGCCGTTTTCTAGGAACGAAAAACTGAATCATAACAAAATTAACTTCTTATAAACTACTTTATAAACTCCGAATAGGCTATCTGGAACTTTATCAGGAACCGGTGAAACTGGCCCTTAATCTTTTGTCGGAAGTGTCAACCACACAAAATAGTATAACTACAAAATATATTTTAAAAGTGAGCAGATATTTTTTGCATTTAGTTTTTTCCATAGAATAAACGCATATGTCAGATATTTTCCGACATAAAATAAAATGTAAGGTAATATTTCACTTTATAATTTGCTGTCGGATATATTTTACATAATGCTTAAAAATCAATCGCTATATAAAATACAAGACTTGCACGCGGCACCGCCCGCGTGAATGAGTTTTTTCGGGATAAAAGTCCCTTTTTATATTTCCCCGGGATAAAAGTAGCCTATGTTACTCGCTGATAATGTAGCTTTTTATTGGTGAAAGAATTTTTCATATCGGTCCAGTAGTTTCGGAGCCTATTCAATACAAACAAACAAACAATCAAATCTTTCCTCTGTATAATATTAGTATAGATCTACTCAAACAAAGGAGATGTCCGTTTGTATGGGTGCTGGGCCTCAAAATCTAACCAGGCTCGAACTTTAGGAATATTAAAGGGGCAAAATATGGAACATGAATCCATTAAAAAATATTTCTGGACATCTCCATTCATTGCTAACTTTTTTAAAAACGTTCATAATAAGTGTAGTTTAAATTACATAAATCTCAAAATCGGAGGTTTTTAAAATTAAACGATTTATTGTAAAAGGCTAGCTTTTAGGAGTTCTATGCAAATATATCGCACCTTTAGGATGAAAACGACGCAATTCAAAAAAATCTAAAATTGGATTATCGTCATAAAATGACTTAAAACTGGTTCCTTTTTTATGAAAATGTAATAAATAAAGCGTGTAAAAAAGGGAACATATAATAGTTTTGTCCTTTTACTGCTTGAATATGGCGGTGTTTGAACTATTGTTGTATTGAAAAATTTCATTTTAAGTAATTTTATGACGGTAACAATTTTCGATTGTTTCGAATTGTGTCCTTTTCGTCCTAAAGGTGCGATATATAAACTGTCTTGGTTTTTTTTTTTTTTTTTTTTTTATGGTATAGGGGGCAAACGAGCATACGGTTCACCTGATGGTAAGTGATCACCGCCGCCCATGAACATCTGCAATACCAGGGGGCACAGAGATGCGTTGCCGGCCTTTTAGGTGGGAATACGCTCTTTTTTTGAAGGTCGCCAGGTCGTATCTGTCCGGAAATGCTGCTGGCGGCAATTGGTTCCATAGTTTAGTAGTACGTGGCAAAAAATGACGGATAAAACGTACAGTGGTGGATTGCCAACCTCCGAGGTGATGTGGATGGAATTTGGAGTTCTGCCGCGATGTACGGTGATGGAACTCAGCAGCAGGGATAAGTCCGAACAATTCTTCAGAGCACTCCCCGTGGTAAATGCGATAGAGAATGCAGAGCGATGCTACATCTCTACGCAAAGCCAAAGGATCAAGCCGATCGGAAAGAATACGGTCGTCGACGATACGAGCTGCCCGACGTTGAATACGGTCAAGAGGGAGAAGCTGGTACTGGGGAGCCCCTGCCCAAAGATGGGAACAATATTCCATGTGGGGCCGAACCTGCGCCTTATAAAGTTGCAGGCGATGGCCCGACGTGAAATATCGCCACGATCTGTTGAGCACACCAAGCTTCTTTGAGGCCAATTTGGCCTTACCCTCAAGGTGACCGCGGAACTGAACGTCACTCGATATGTCGACACCAAGAATTCCGATACTGGCTGTGGCAGTTAGAGGAGTGCCTTGGAATTGAGGCGAAACGACAAATGGCGTCTTTTTTGCGGTAAACGCACAAACTTGTGTCTTTGTGGGGTTGAACTGAACCAAGTTAGAACGACCCCAATCCAAGACTCCAGACAGCAAGGTCTCGACTTCAGACACAAGTTTGTTTCGGCACTCTTCGACATTTTCCCGAGAGATATTGGCTCGGCTGGTATACAAAGCATCACCCGTGCTGTCATCCGCATAGCAATGTATACCGCCAATTTGCAGCAAATCATTGACATGCAGAAGAAATAGCGTGGGTGATAGCACACAGCCTTGAGGGACACCAGCGTTCACGGACTTGAGATCCGAGCATGCACCGTCGACAGCGACCTTGATGCTCCGGTCCGCTAGAAAGCTGGCTACCCATTTGCACAATTTCTCGGGAAGCCCATAGGAGGGAAGCTTCGCAAGAAGCGCTTTGTGCCAAACTCGATCAAAGGCCTTCGCTACATCCAAACTAACGGCCAGCGCCTCCCCCCTACTATCGATCGCCTTCGCCCATCTATGCGTTAGGTACACAAGAAGATGACCGGCTGAGCGACCCCTACGGAAACCGTATTGGCTGTCGCTTAATAGCTGATGGTCCTCTAGGTACCTAAGGAGCTGGCAGTTGACAATGGATTCCATTGTTTTCGAGAGCAAGGAGGTAATGGCTATGGGCCTGTAGTTGGACGGATCTGAGCGATCGCCTTTTTTGGGAATTGGATGCACTAAAGCTGTCTTCCAAGAAATCGGGACTACGCCTGAGAAGTAGGAGTGCCGAAAGAGACGCGTTAAGACTGGAGCCAATTCAGGAGCACATGGTTAGAGTTTCAGGCCCGTTGTTGGACATGTCTTTTGAGAGAATACTATCAATTATATTTACTTTTAGAAGTTTCACAATACGTTATTAACCCTAGTATAGTTTAGGGAAATACTAATTGGTCTGAACTCTGAAATCTAGTCCGGAGCGCAGAACGGTTAAGTTTCGAAAGCCGGTGTAACTTCCAACGGATATTAGATCCGGACATCCGGATTGCACACTCCATATTGTCTATTATTAGACATGTCAAAAATAGACTTAGGATATATATTGCATTACTGAAATGTTTAAATGAAAGACAATAATTTCAACGGTTTTTTAGAATTACAAATCAGAAAATCAGTCACATTAGAGATCAATAAAAAATAAAACCATATTGAAGATAGAAATAGCATGGTGTTCGTAATGAGGCTAATTGGTTTCTTCTAGACCAGTGCTTTTCAACCTTTTCCATGACACGACCTCTAGTAATAACAATATTTTGCGACCCCAGGCCGTTAGCTTTTTCCATGTATTTTATTATGTTACAAATATTCAATCAATTATTATTTTATGTAATTGCTTAATTAGGATTCAGATAAATTTAAGTTAACACATTTTTTTGACATTGATTACGTCGCCAATTGATAAATATTCTATCTTTTTAAACTTTATTGTTTAATTTTTACTGAAGTAGTTTTCGTGATCTCTTGCGGACCCGCTACAGAGGCTACCGTTAGGGGGTCGCGACCCACACGTTGAAAAACACTGTTCTAGACTCATGTTACCCTAGTACTCACCTGGCAGTCTTACTGCCCGTATTCCCGTTAGCATTATCGATCTTGAGCGTGTTGTTGTTCAGAGCAGCGTCCATGGTGGGGCTGGCTGATGGCCGCGTGGTGTCCGCAGCCGCCTTCAATCCTGACAGCGAAGTGGTGGTGCTGCTGGCCACGGTGGAGGCGGGGCTGTTCATGGCGCCGCTGTACAGGCTCAGGAACGACGAGGCCACTGCCGAAGTGGCTGTTGTGTCTATCGCCTAAGGAATAATAAGTTTGAAATTGCGATTCTTCCAATCAGTTCAATTGACTGTGTTGGTTTTTGAAGTGACACCTAATTAGTAAATCCCTAGTGGCCTCGCTGCACCTAATGGTAAGTGAAGAGAAACCTAAACACATGATATCAAGTTAAAATAAAGTAGGTTTAGTATTTATATCCCATCTAGAAAGGAACTATATGTCCAAAATTTTATCCACTTGGTATTTTAGCTGGCCTCTTGGCGCTACATTGGAAAATCCCGGGATAAATACATATTATTATTATCATACCAAATTGAACACAAGATTTTTCCAGAATAATGTTTTATAGCCGAAAATATATCGCATAAATGAAACATACCGTTTCAAAACTTTGCAAACAAACCGAGTACTTACCATAGGGGTGGGCACAGTCGGCATCGGCTGGCTGACCGGGTCCAACCCCAGCCTCATGCGCTTTGCGTTGAGGCTCTCGTTCTCGCACGCCTGCGCGAGGATATGCTCCGCTTGCACTGACGTCAGGTGCGCGGGCGTCGGCCGCACCTGGCAAGGGCGGAGAGGGGGGGTAGTGTCATCTCTTAACGTACGGGCTATAGGCCAAATACTGTACTTTTAAAATCAGTTGCCACTAAGTATAAGACTTATATGAATTTTCTTTCCTAATGTTGGTTTCTTGTCATACCAGGAGAGTATTCAAGGTAAAAAGCACGGACGACAATATGCTCAAAAATTGGACTAAGTAATGAAAGAGATACACAAAATTGCAGCAGATCGAACCCTCACCGCTGTATCCCAGGCGCTGCCGGACCCTGGAGTGCTGCCTCCGTTCCCGCTGGTGGGAAGATCACCGCGGACCTTCTTATTCCGCCTGCAGCTCTTCAAGTAAGTCCTGATGCGCTTGCGCGCTCGCTCAGCGAACTCTGGGAATTGTCGCGTGCACGAATCTATAATCGCCTGGATCTTCTCCTTCGGCTGCTTCGAGATAGGAACTATCCTGTCTAAGTTCTCGTCCACGAATAGTCGGACGAACATCTGGAATATTTTAATATGTATACTTATTTTTTCATGGCCCACTAAAAGTTAACATTATTCAAAATATTTATATCTATGTATGAAATTTTTTATCGTTAGAGTTGAATTTTTTATTCGTGTCTAACATTCTGCTTGAAGACTATTATTCATTGAACCAAAATTTCTACATGAGTATTTATAGTAGTCCCGTTAACTCAATGGACATGAAAAACACTGCTTACTTACACTTCACCTTCGGCACTTACATTAAAAGCCTTCAGTCGCTCAGGATCATGATGCTGCGGGTCGACCCTGTCATCACTATCGTCATCGGAAGCACCAGCATCATCATCATCTTTCGTACGGTCCGAAGACGACGTCTCGTCATGCGTAGACCCTGGCTCTACGGGAGTCGCTGAACCGATGTGAATCGGACTCTGAGGGGCAAAGAGTTATTGTCTAGCTTTTTGATTTTGAATTACACGTTATACTATTTAATGCTCCCAGATCATCCTTCAATCAATAAATCAGCGCATCGCCGTCCACTTCTGAATGTAGGACTCCCCAAGTGAGTGCCAACTGCCAACCATCCTGGCCTTAGCAGCCTGCACCCATCTACTACCCGCTGTCTTTTTCGTAGGGCGTCTACACTACTTCTACGTAATCGCGGTCTTCACTCCAGCACCTGTCTGCTCCATCGACCTCGACATGGATTGGATTATCCTTATAAAGTCCTTTTTTAATTTTTCACCATAGAAATTTGGTCTTCTATTTTACTCCGATTAAGTTATGAATGTTTAAAACTTCATTTTAGTGTTCAGTTACGTCATTAAAAGTGTGTGTATATGCTTCTAGACAGCCATTATACGCATACTCACGCCTTTTATCACCGAAGGGGTAGGCAGAGGCGCAACTAGTGCACCCACTTTTCGCCGTGCGTATTCCGTCCCATGATACGATAGGGGGCGAGCCTATCGCCATATCGGGCACAAATTCCAGAATTCGAGCTGATACTGAATAGAAAAATCCAATATCACTTTGCTCGACCCGGGGATCGAACCCGAGACCTCAGCATTGCAGTCGTACCGTAATACAACTACGCCATCGAGGCAGTAGTACAGCCATTATAATACGAGCTATATTATATGTCTACCATCCACTGTACACGGGCCTCCTCTACTACTGTTAGGCTTGAGTCTTTGGTCCACCACACTGGCTTAATGCGAGTTTGGAGACTTCACATACCTTCGAAGGTCTTAGAGTTTTAGGTATTGAGGTTTCCTTAAGATATGTCCCCTTAACACAATGCGAGTCATAAAAGAATACACATAACTCCAAGAAGCCAGAGGTCTCGGGTTTTAAAACTCTTCTTCGTGCCCGTTCCATTCCAATCAATTAACAATGTTCTAAATTACGTAATAATTAATAATCAGCGGTTCAACCTTAAAACTCACCGAGTGACCAGTGGTCAGCGGCGTGGGCGGCTTGGGCGGCTTGCTGCCGAGCCCCAGCGCGCTGTGGTATGACGCCCAGAGGTCAGCCATGCTCTCACCACCCGTCTCCGAGATCTCGCCGTTGCGGCCTGCAAGGATCAAGTTCGGTTAGGTATGAATACACGATTCACAAAAAATGGATCAATCAGAATTAAGATAGTGTTAGAAGCTATTTTTGATTGGATAATTCTCGGATTCGAAGATCAGAATAAATAAATATTTTTTTTTTAAGAAAAACAAAAACCCGACTGCGTCTATATCTGCCATCTTTATTAAATTCATTGAAGAACTGAAAAGATAGAAACAATATTTTAATTTGGATATTTTGTTTTGGTTTTGAATAATCTTAGTTGACAGTGTTCACAAACGCTGTCGGAGGCATAACACGCTCACTTCTCATAATTTGGTTGGTGATATAGGTGGAACAACAAAATCTCGGAGCGAGCAGATGCCTCCGACAGCGTTTGTGAACACTGTCAACTAAGATTATTCAAAACCAAAACAAAATATTCAAATTAAAATCTTGTTTCTATCTTTTCAGTTTTTCAATGAATTTAATAAAGATGGCAGTGATAGACGCAGTCGGGTTTTTTGTTTTTCTTAAATATTTTATTTTTTAAATAAATCTTACTAATTTATTTGTGTAGACTGTTTGTAACATTTTTGACTGTTATAAACTTCTTTCCCAATAGGCGGTTGCTTAATTAACATAAATATGTTGTTGAAAATTAACTAAATGCCTCTCACTAATTTAGTATCCATAAATATTAATTATTGTTAGAAAGATTCCTTTTATTACGTGTGTAGAATAATTTATGTGGGATAACACTAAAAATAATCACAGATTAACAATGTTTACTTGTAAGATCTTAATGTTGATCAGCTATTTTCAAGTAATATATTTAACCTTCGGCTCTACGGTCGATATCTGTTGCCATAACCTTAAATCCCTCAAGGATTCCATTATTTCAAGCAGACCAAGCATTAAAACGATGGGAGAGGTAGTAAAATTCGAGTTTTTATGGAGACTCCTTCACTTCATTTCCTACCATTAACCTCGCCAATACTTAGCGTACTTTATCGTTTTAAGGTTCAAAGTCCCGTGTGTCCGTACACAGCTTTAAAATCACTTATAATACCAGCCCTGTATTAATATTGCCCACATCTAACCCCGGGCCTCCTCTACTACTGAGAGGGTTTAGGCTTTAAGAGGCCGTATCTAAAATTTCAACTATTTCAGTCAACTTTTATCGTGATTATTCAAAAAATAAACTGGTCTGATTAATTTCTAATACATCATCGGAAAGACCATTTGAACACTAATAAAATATATGATTTTACATTGAAAATACAGAAATTGTCTCTTTCATAATTAAGGCGACTTTTATACCAATAAACAGTAATTTTCTTTAGTTAGTTCAAAGCACGTTTTTGATTGAAAACGGCAACATGTTTGAGTCTTGAAATGGTTGAAATTTTAGATACGGCCTCTTAATCCACCACGCTGGTCTAGTGCAGGTTGACTTCACATACTTTCGACATTCTTATGGAGGATTTTAAGGTATGTAGATTTCCTAACGATGATTTCCTTCGCCGTTAAAGAGAAGGATCTTTTTTTAATACATCAATGAGGAAATTTGATAATAAATACCCGCGTAACTTCGAAAAGTGACAGGTATGTTTTGGGTTTTGAACCTGCGAACATTCGTCTTGGTAGACCGTTCCATTCCCAACTAGGGTATCATGCATATTTTTTTTTAAATATTTTAAATTGTAATCATAATCATTTAATCCTTGTAACAAATTGGCTTGGGCAAGGCACATAAAATACAACGAATTGAGTAACCTTCTTCTTTTTGGTTGTCGATTAAAAACGCGAAAATTTTTTCTTATGTTTACGCGAATTTTAGACATTGAAATAAAACTATTTTACGGATTTTATCGCGGTTTTTTAATTTATATTTTCTCTCGACGTTTTGAAGAATTTGGAGCCTTCATGGTCACGGGGCGGAATGAAGTGTTGGTGGTCCGAAAAGTAAAAGTTGCAATATCTACCTACATTTAACAATTATAAAATATTTTAAAACATTAGATGTTGACGGTCTACGCAGAATGAGCTCAGTGTCACGGGTCTTGAAGTCGTAGTAGTTTTATTTCAATGCAAAAATAATTGACTCAATGAGGGTCAGAGAGATGAACTAAATGCTCTAAGATGAGGGTATAAAAAATATGCATCCAAGATGTCGCGTTGAGTAGATGGACCATAGACTGATGTAATCTATTAAATTCGTGTCACTGTCATTAATAAAGGATGCAAACAAAAAAGTTAAAAGTCAAATTATTCTATTTTGTAGCACCGCTTTGGTAGCAAAATATCTAGTGGCCTCATTCAGAACACTATTAGGAACAGCGAGTGTCTTTAGGGGTCGTCCATTCATCACGTGAGGCTCGAAACGTGGGGATTCGTAAAAAATCACGAAATATTACCAGGGGGCGGCGGAGGGTGTACACCCCCGTGTGAAATACAACTCGTGACAATTCTCTAGAACATAATATTTGATATATTGGCCCTAATATGCTTTATTTTTCTAGGTACTAATAGTACTTAAAAACGACAAATTAAAAGGTCCTGAAAAGAAGGAAGAAATAGAAGCACTTCTGGGACCCATGCCGGATGAGAGATTTGCCCTGCTAGTCAACTTATATATCACGTGTATTTGTTTTCCGTTGAACGCGCTAATCTCAGGAACTACTGGACCAATTTTGAAAATTCTTTCACTAATAGGAAGCTACATTACTCCTGAGTGCTATAGGCTACTTTTTATCCCGGAAAAACTTTTCCACGCGGGCGAAGCCGCGCGCAATGCTAGTACACTATAATTTTTAAGATACTTCGTAGTAAAAAATACACGTGACCTTGGGTCGGGGGGGTAGTCTAAAACCTCACCATATATCACCAGGGTGGGGGCAGGTGGTTATAAAGATGCTTAAAACATCACGTGATTTATGGACAACCCCTTAGATGCTTTGTCAATTTCTACCACTAAGGCCCCGTTTTTTCAACTGTAGTTATCTTTTTGTCAGGGTCTTATTAAGCTGGACGCGCTCGCAGCACCTGGAGCACTCGAAGCTCTGCGAGCGCGTCCAGCTTAAAAACACCGATGATTACCGTAACAATATTTGAAAAAACCCGGTCTACGTAAGCATTGTCATAGTTAGACAGTAATCAGTTTAGTTAGTGGTGCTGGAAGGATATTTGTACCGGGATAGCGACCAACGTACACAAGATAAAACGCGCCAGTGGTCCACGTGAGTGCCACATTCCGGGATCAGCCTGTGTATAAGAAGAAACAGTTAAGATTTTTTTTAGTGGATAAGGTGTATTATAATTTAACAGAGTTTTTACTGGAGCATAAATAATATTATTTAATTATCCAAAACGACATATAATATTTTTCTTTTACAATCTTAATTTAAATATTGACCTATTAGCATACTGCGACTGTAATTTTTTTAAATTACGTTTTTGATTTTGTTTTTCTAATTTTATTTATTTATTTATTTACACTTCATACATGGAGTAAAGGCGGACTTAATGCCATAGGCATTCTCTACCAGTCAACCTAAAGTGGTGCAGAGATACAAGAAGGCAGGTGCGTAAATAATGGAGAATTAAGCAAGGAATAAAATGTCTTCAAAGTATACATACTACTGAATAAACCTATGAATAAAAATGAAAAATACTAATAAAACAATACAACAAAATACTAATAAATATACGTATAAATAGATAATAAATATTATGCAATATATACTATATAAGTGATGATAATCACGCCAATTTTGCTGACAGTAGTTCTCGAACCTTCTTTTGAATTTTCTTATGTAATAATTGTCACATAGTATTTGAATTCAATAATTTAATTTTGCATAACATCTTCTGGTTAAATATGGTTGCTATAAATAATTTCAAGTATGATCTTCTGTTTTACCCATACTTGCAAAATAAATATATCTCTATATCCGGTTTCAATAATAGAGTAGTTTCCTATGTTTGATTTTGTAAATTATTTTATATGTAACAGAAAATAAAACGAAAATGAAAGTCTTCTGTGTAATCACCATCAAAATTGATTGAAAAATAAAGCAGTTATTCCTATTTGAAATATTGTTTGTGAGCAGTGGGGGCGTGGTGGGGATATCGCGCTATCTCTTTCGCACGAACGTAGCGTTATGGCCGGTGACACTCGATGACGTCACAGTCTGATGGCTGTTATTTGACAACTATTCCTTCCACCATATTTCAAAGCTTTATTTCTTACCATACCAGCCCCGTATTATATACTGCCTACTGCTGAGCTGCTGAGCACAGTACACAGATATAGCACGAGCCTCCTCTACTACTGAGAGGGTTTAGGCCTTAGTCCACCACGCTGGCCTAATGCGGGTTGGCAGACTTCACATACCTTCGAAATTCCTATAGAGAACTTCTCAGATATGCAGGTTTCCTCACGATGTTTTCCTTCACCATTAAAGCGAGCGATAATTCACAAAGAATACACACATAACATTTTAGAAAAGTTTGAGGTGCGTGCCCTTGGATTTTGAACCTGCGGACATTCGTCTCGGTAGTCAGTTCGCCGCTTGTTACTTAATATTGCACCAATTTTGCAAATTCCTTTTGCGTTAGATTAGGGATGGCATACATTTTTGGAAAATGTATTTAAAAAATGTCGACTACCCTATTGTGTGGACTAGCGAGAGATAATAATCTCTCTCAATCGACACCCTACCTGTACCCCACTCCGCTTATATCAGGTGCAGTGGAGCTTTTTTTTTATTGCATTGAATGACGAGATTAGCTTGCCGTTCGCCTGATGGTAAGCGATACGACCACCCATAAACAACAACACCATCCAGCACCTTGAGTTACAAAGTACTCTGTGGCATTCCACTGCGCTCGTCATCCTGAGACATAAGATGTTAAGTCTCATTATGTCCAGTAGTTACACTGGCTACAAAGACTGGCTGCTGGCTGAAGTGACTTTGTCGTGTCTGTATAACAAAAAGTTTAGCATGTAACATCTTGACTAGGCAGTGCCTTACAACAGCTATTACGAAGTACACTGGTAGGTATCTCAAATGCAAGAGTCTGGGTGGGTACCACCGCAATGTCTATTTCTATCACCAAGCAGCAGTAAAATCGTCATTCAATGCAATAAAAAAAGTGCTTAATTTCAAGTGTTGATGCTCTTCTTCATTGATTACCGTGGAACTTCAACCTAGTCTGAAGTATCTGCTAACGTTTTAATTAGACAACATAGTATTGTCTATTTTATTAGTTACAAGGAAACCGGTTTACTGGTGGTAGGTCTCTCATTATGTAAGAGGCCGTCTGGGTGGGTACCACCGCAATGTCTATTTCTACCGCCAAGCAACAGTGCATGCACTGTTGTGTTTCGGTTTGGAGGACATTGTAGCCAGTATAACTACTGGACATAATGAGACTTAACATCTTATGTCTCAGGATGACGAGCGGTGGAATGCCACACAGTACTTTGTAAGACAAGTTGCTGGATGGTGTTGCTACTGTTTATGGGTAGTCGTATCGCTTACCATCAGGCGAACGGCATGCTCGTCTCGTCATTCTACGCTATAAAAAAAAAAAAAAAAAAAAACCGTAAACCTTGAAACCTAGGACGTAAATTTCAAGTCCTGTGCCGTAAATCTTAAACGGCGATTAATTTTAAAGGTGCTAGGACAGTTACATTAAGGCTGATTTGTTTCATTAAGGCCGGTTTGTTTCATCAATGGTCAGGTAAAGTTAAGGCTCTTACTACACTGCCGAATTGCTAGCGGATTCACAGCGAGGCCGTTCGTCCAGTGTAATAAGACCATTTTTTTTTTCTCTACAATTAATCGATGATTAAGTTTAGTCCACGATTTTACGATTCTTATTTTTTACATTAGGAAGAAAATGTTAACCTAACCAGGAATAGTAAACCAAGGCTTTAAAGTATAATACCGGGTGTCTGTGACATCTAGTCAGTAGACAAACATAGCGGTAGTACAGTCGGCTACAAAATAAGCTGAACAAACTTCGAATAACCGATACACGATAACTTTAATTATAACATTATATTATTAAAAATATAATTAATCCTTTTTAGTTTACTTTAGAGAAGAATAAAAAATGTTGGTAAGAACTCAAAAGGCGATAAAACGTTTTAAATTTATTTATACAATTTTGTGAGTGAACATCTTACCTTATTAATTTTGGAGTTATAAATGGGAAAGTTTGTGATTCTTTTTGGATGTTTCTATATTAAGCTATTGCATAGCTTCTATCGCGGGCCTTGAGCGTGGAGACCGAATCCAGAAATTCCGTAACGATAATAACCTGACATCTTTTTTATCTTACTAATATGAACCTTAAATACAATGCGTAGAAGCTATAATTCTTGAAACGAGTATATTTTTATTTATTTTATTTATTAAAGTCATTAAAACCATTTCTTACTAATCTAATATGAACCTTAAATACATTGCGTAGAAGCTATTTCCCCAGCGTTGGCACGGCACGAGTACAAAAGAATCGAACGTAACATTCTTTTTTCAAATTTTGATTTATTCTACTTTGGTTGTGATGACCATTGCATTTCTGACATTTATCAATAACAAGACTAAACGTGCGTTGCTCGCGTTTAAAAATCTACTTTATGTGGTAAGCGTAAGATCGAATTTGTGTTTAGTCAATCAAAATTTGTGATAAAAAATGCTATGCAATAGCTTTACCGCGGCAGTCTCCGAGTGCCACACGTATTTTTTTCTCAGAAGTAGGTAAACTCAGAAACAGCCGAACGGATTTGGATATAAAATGACACACGCCGGGAAATATAATTCAATTTCAACCCACACCAGCCATTTTATTACATAGTATTTAAATACCATAATAACACGTTACGGTCCCGCTGTGCGTACGTCACAATCGTATAATTTCGCATTATTTAGCATGCGCTGTTAGTTACCACGGGAATTAACGAGAAACCGACGGTGTCCGCGCATCTGCCTCTAAATGTCAACCCGATGGGACGCAGGGCTGCCAACGTTACAGCTTAAATGCTTTTTAATTGTCCCTTTTTTAATTATCTGTGGAACATTAATTTGAACAGGGCTGATTGTCGATGAATTCCAATTTTAAATGCTTTGACGTTTGCGTGTGACGGTACTTTGCCTAGTAGGGAAAACGGTATTTATCAAGCGAATATATGTAACGGAAAAATTTAATTTTTAGAACAATTTTCAGCCAAAAGTTGGCATGCAAAATTATTTTACTTGATTTTATTATTGTATGCTTTTAACTTTATTAGCTCTACTTGAGGTCTCAGCCCTAGTATATCTATAAATAATTGGAGAAGGTGGCCCGCGGCGTCTGCCGACCGCCTCTATATGGCTTCGAGGCGGCAAAAATAACTGTCCCGAGCCCCAGCCATTATGCAAGCTAGTCCAAATGTCAACTGCCGAACCTGGATGTAGTTTAAACTTGATGTTGACAGCACTGCTGAGCTAACAATACATGTGCTTGGGAGTTGGGCATTAGGTTTATTCGTCGATTGGGGGAATTTGTGTTTAGCGCTATATTATATTTTTAATGTTTTTTTTTGTCAATTTCGATGAAAACGTCGTCAAAGTTTAAGATATCTATCTCCAAAGTATAAATATGATTACATACAAGAGAATGCCAAAATATTAGTTGAATTTAAATTCAAGATACATATTGTCTTTCTTGAAGTTTTGGACGACACGAAGTAGCATCGACCTAAATTCCACTCCCTACTCTTTCTTTCCTTTCCTCAAACAATTATCTGTGATTCATCTGAAATTGTTACAGTTCTTGACCGACAAGTACCATCAAGTGACTATTGCACTCGTCAACCAGCCTTTTCGTAAGCAAGCTCGTAGACCACTCTGCCTCCCACAGCCCGATTTGGTATAAAATACACGTTTTATTAATCTCCGTGTTTCTAAGTCACTTGGAAACCTCTCTACCTACCGCACTGCGATTGGGTCAACTGATAAACTATAGTGCCTTAAAAGTTTATATTTTGCTCCAATGTAGTAAGGACTAGTAAGTGGTTGGTAAAATTTATGGTAACTCCGTTACCAATAATTGTTTTGATTCTATTTTTTTTGTTGTATTATGGTATTTATTTTAAGTTTTGAGTTACTTCAAATAGCTCTTTATTTCTTGTAATCCTGTCTGCTTTTTGTATTCCCATATTTTTTGCGATTAAAAAACTTTTTGTTCCGTAAAATAAGTTGACTGCTAGAGAATACCTATGGCATTAAATATAAAGTGTAATAAATAAATAAATGATTAATCATTTGTCAGCCACTGATCATTGCCCAGAAATGTGGATTTACGTAGTTTTTGCTTGGAAACGTCTACACGACTGGGCACAACCGGATCGACGACAGAAAACCGGCGCAGAGTGAACCTATTCGCGTATCCCAAAAATACCCAGTACTTGCCGTATATGTCGCAAATGATCTCGTGTCATGCGTGTTAAACACAAGTGATGCGCTTGAGCAATTAAGTAAACGGTTTTAAATGTAATTTGACGTCAATTTTAGAGGCAAAGACATGTAATCCAAGTGTTTCTGATAAAGAATGCTTGTCCCAATATCTACTTAAAATTCTATACCAAAAATTTGACCCAATATTTTAGTTTTTAGTCTGCTAATGGCAGCAATTTTGGGAACTTTAAAACAAATTAATAATCAACAACATTGAATAATTCAACGTATACAAAATATGTACACAAATTAGTTTATGATTGGTATGCTGAATTTGCTGTATTTATTTGTTAGTAATCATATAATGCACACAACATAAAACAAGTTAGTCACACACACAAACATGAAAAATGGTGTTCCATTTTTAAAAATTCTTCTTAACATTTACCTTGTGCCTGGCTGTGGTAATTCCATGCTAGCAACATCATTTTCAACTTCTCGGCATCTTTCGCGAGGGCCTGACCTGCACCAGATCACATTCGCCAATCAATTTTCAAACATTCAAATTTAGAATTTTGATATGAAAAAATATTTTTAAAAGTAGCCAATTGGTTCAATATTTTATGCCAGTTATATTTTTTTGTTTTTGTTCTCGATTTTTGAGCATAAAATACAAACGTCAGTTGATGTGATGCAAGTGGCTGTAATGTACAAAGTGTTTTTAGGTTATTTTAGCAACTTACTTGAGAAGTTATCATCGTCGTTCATATCTGAAGGTTCAGGCGTTAGGTTATCCTGCAACAACGAAAAAGTTTAAGTTAGGAATAAGTGTGTCAAACATTTGAACAAAGTTTTCAAAAGAAAAGTTGCTGGAGTGACTGAAAGATGTTATGTGAAAACATAACAAAATTAACCCACTTACCAAACGTCAGTAAATTTTTGCTTTATTTATACTTTTTAATTCCAATTACCATTACATATTTTTCTGCAATTGGTAAAGTTTCGATATAACTATGTACACATAATAATATGTTGTAAACTAGCTTGTAGGCAGTATTTGGTATAACATCCAGGCATGACGATTTTTTGCGCCAACCTAGCCGCAGGCAATTGCAAGGGCAGCACGAAAGTGCAGCCGATCCAAAATGTTTTCTTTTTTATAACACTTTTCCGATTTTCCCGCCGAATCCCGCAGCCGATGCTGGGAACGCGCATCTGCCTACCCGGACAGCATACGCGCTTGCAAGTTTTAAATAATTAATAAATTAGCGAAACGCCGGCGGGCCACGCTCGGCGGGTCAACGCTCTGAGCCGCGGACGCGAATCGATAGTGCTTCAAATGGACAAGCCACTAAATATAGCTGGATATACCTTTACACGTGTGCTGACCTCCTGGTACATGGGGTACATGCTACGGATGCATATGGATGCGATAGATACATTGCTTCGGTTGTATATGGACAGCGCTAACTCGACGGCCTGCTTGTTAATGTACTTGGCAATTATAAACTCATGGAGGTTTCATCGAAACCTACTTTGGAAACCTGAGTACATATTCATAGAGCGTGCCCAAGGTGTTCTGAACTCCGGGTGCTACGTTCGTCCTGTCACAGCTGCCTGCCTACTTCATAATGTAACACCGTTAAGGCTCAAGTTATAAGAGCCACCGATTTATTATTAACGGTGGAAAGGCATGCACTGGCATGTCTTAAGCTCGTTGAGTGTATGAACGTACTCCGCACATGTTCTGAACTCCTAGTGGCCGCATGCTAGCAAACCGTTATGACTCGGCGACCTGGTTGTTAATGTTCTAATCCAGAGTTATTCGGTTGCATACGTAGGGCATATTGTGTTTAATGGAATCTAGCTCAAAGGTTACAAAACCAAATATATAACTTGATTTACCGCATCCTCCGCAACGCTTGTAAATTTCATTAATTCTAAAACCCAAAAAGCTATTTCTGCTATATAAATAACATTATTAAACGACCTAGTATTTATCTATCCAGGTTCCTAGAAGGAAAAAATACTTATAAATTCAAATAAAAAAACATCTTGCTAAATCCATAGACCATTTAGAACCATAAAGAAAATAATAATCTACGATACAAAAGTGGTTGTTTGTTGGTTTAGTATTGTAGACGCGTGATAAAGTGATTCCACGCATAGTAAAGACGCGGGCCTAAGATGTCGCTACGCTGGATTTAGAGGAACAAGGACGGGAGTAGTTAGGGAAAAGTAGTTTTTAGTAAGGAGGTAAGGTACTTGGCTTAAAAACATTTTTTATAACTTTAGTTTAAATTGTTTAGTCTTTTTCTTATTTAAGGAGGGTCAAAACCGAACATGCATTACTTAAAATTACATCTTACGCAAATGCAACAGGAAATAACCACATAAGTGATTTTTTTTTTTATATTTACAGTTGTTTACCTACCCACTTAGTATCAAAAATGAAACAAAAAAAAACAAATTGGTAAGTTTTTTTGTATATTATCTAATCAAAAAAAGTTTTTTATATTTCACCAGGAATTAAACTTAAAACGTGAGCGTCGTTTTAGGCCCGCCATCCTACAGCTGACGGGCCGTATTACGAAAACAAGCGAAGATTTTGCATTCAACAAGTGGCATACACAATCTTATCTAAATCTAAAACTGAACCTACACCTATTACATTGCGACGCCATTTGTATTTTTCTATTATAATGTTACTACTACAACGTGCGCAACGTGGGACGTCCTCCTACAAGACGACCTTGTAAAGGTCGCAGGAGCCAGCTGGATGCAGGCCGCTTCTGACAGGTTGGTCTGGAAAACTTTGGGGGAGGCCTATGTTCAGCAGTGGACTTCTAAAGGCTGAAGAAGAAGAAGAATGTTACAACTTCGGAGACAGAACAATACCGCGTAAGTGACAAAGGTATTATCAATCCTAAGTTTAGTAAAGTAAGTACCGATTTCAATTGTACTTTTGTCGTCACTTACGCGGTATTTACTGTACCCGACGATAAAGCATCACACCTTTTCCTCTTTTCAGGAGTGGGCAGAGTTACTGTTATTTTGGCAACTATGTTAGGACCCTTAAGTTGACTAGCCAACCATTTATGAAGAATAATTCCAAACTCCACGCTGATAATAAGCAAAAATACCCTATATCACGTGACTCGACACAGGATCGACCCCGAGACAGCTCGGCAGTGCCGCACGCAATAAAACTACTGATCTTCACCGAGAAGTTATTGTAGAAATATCTAAAAAGAACCTAGTTGACGTAATCATTATTTGTCTTAGACATTATATAAAGGATGCGGCTTGTATGATTATTCCTTCCTGCCACAGTATAACAGCAAATGTTCACACACACATCTATAAAAAATGTTTTAGTGTGCCTAAAACAGACGTGTGCGGTTATAACGACACAAAACGGTACATATATGGCACTTTCTATATGGTAGTTACATTGGAAGTGACAGAACTTTTTGTTCGTGGCAATAGGCACATGGCGCGTCCTTTCTAGATGGTCTAAGGTATTTGTAGGTTATCAATTTGGGTCCAACAATGAGACAATATAACACAGGGCTATTATTCTATTAATTATGCAAAGTTTTGGCCAACCCGCAGTAGGCTAGCGTGGTGGACTAAGGCCTAAACCCTCTCAATAGTAGAGGTCCGATCAGCAGTGAGCAGTATTTAATACAGGGCTGGTATTATATTATTTATTTATAAAAGTTCATAAAAAGGACATAGTTTATGTGTGTACCAATTTTCATCCAAATCCGTTTAGCTATTTCTGAGTTTTCTTCTACCAAACATACAATAATTTTCACAAACTTTCGAATTTATAATATAAGTAAGATTTGACTGCCTTAATTAAGATTGCCTCGGTGGGGTAGTTATATTACGACTAAAAGTGGGCGCGGCTCCGCCCGCGTGGAAAAAATTTTCCGGGATAAAAAGTAGTCTATCGCACTCAGGAGTAATGTAGCTTCCTATTAGTGAAAGAATTTTCGAAACCGGTCCAGTAGTTCCTAAGATTAGCGCGTTCAAACAAACAAACTCTTCAGCTTTATAATATTAGTATAGACGCGACTGCAGGGCTTACGTCTCGGGTTCGATCCCCGGGGTCGGGCAGTGATATTGGATTTTTCTATTCAGTATCAGCCCGGAGACTGGAATTTGTGCCCTATATGGCGATAGGCTCGCCCCCTATCACATCATGGGTAGGAATACGAACGGCGAAAAGAAGGTGCACTAGTTGCGCCTCTGCCTACCCCTTCGGGGATAAAAGGCGTGAGTATACGTAAGATTTACTGTCTCGGTGGCGTAGTTATATTAAGATGCAACTGCAGGGCTTAGGTCTCGGGTTCGATCCCCAGGTCGGCCATAGTGATATTGGGTTTTTCTACTCAGTATCAGCCCAGAAAATGGCAATAGGCCTGCCCCCTATAACATGGGACCTAACATAGATGGCGAAATATGGGTGTGATACACCTCTGCCTATCCCTGAAAAGGGAAAAAGGCGTGATGCTATGTATGTATGTAATATTTGGCCCCATTATTAGAATAAATACACGATGCAAATTGTAGTATGACGTTGTAATACTAAAATACTTGACAATGTAAGTTAATATTTCACTGACGCGGCCATATTGACCAACATGTTATGTGATATATTGTGCTTTGATTAATTATATACCTAGATAGAGTGACGCCCTGCAATGAAACTAAAACAAACAGGCCAACTTTTCTTAAGCTAGTATGCGTGACAGCTGTGTCATACGTCATTCTGCGTATCCTTATGTGCGCGCATAATGATACCAGTTATTACATGGTTTCTATTAAAACGGAGAGAAAATTACATGCATGAAAAACAACAAAAAATAATTATTCACTCGAACTCATTTAGTGGGGAACTATTCGCCTCTATTTTTTTCGACGCATTTGAAACGTTCAGTGTCTATCTAGGTATATAATTACTCAAAGATATTGTGTTTATTTTATCATAAAAGGTAATTATATGTATAAAGATCTACTAAAGCATAATCAATGTAATACCTAAATAAATACTGTAATGATAAATAGTGTTTTTTTCTGCCTAGTAACAGCCCGGAGTCTGGAATATATGCCCGATATGGTGATAGACTCGCTCCACATTATGGGCCGGAACACATGGCGAAAATTAGGTGCCCTGGCTGCACTTCTGCTTACCTCTTCGGGGATAAAGGCGTATTGGTTCTTTTGTTTTTTTTTTTCTTAAGTTTAATTACTAGTTAATCGCGGCTTCGTTCGCAATATTTCCCGGTATACTAGTCCCATTGTGTACATTCCAGAGATAAAAATTACACTAATTTCATCCTAAACCGTTCAGGGGTTTGAGAGTTTACTTCTAACATACCAAAAATCAAATCAAATCATTTATTTTTTGTTAAACATAGGTAAATACAGTTCTTGATATGTTATGGTGAATAGTACGCTATGTTTTGCCACTAGAGCGTATAAAAACAAACAATGTCCATAATAGAGTTTTTTTTTTATTTTATTTTTATTTTTTTTATAATGGCATTTGTGTTCACATTTTGCCAATGTCAAGTTTGGTTTGTCTATTTTATTATCTGTAATATGTCGAAGTAAAGCAGACCTTACCAAGACTTTATCGCGGAGTTTTGGCGGCAACAAAAAAAACACTTGATTAGCACAATTATTTCAATTCAATTCATTTGAGCTCTTTAATAGAACTATATTGGATAATATACCACCATAATTATGCAATATAACACTAAATATCACCAAAATAATGAATTAAAACAAGAGCACCTCATGACACTTCCAAGTTCCCGCCAAAAACTCCATAATAGAGTTGTTAAACGAAATTCAATTTAACATAAGACAAAAAATGAAAGATAGAAATATGTCGGTACAGTGTGTCATAGAATAAAATAAAATGTCAGTCGCGAATAGATTTAGAAATAATGATTATTTTACATAATATATATTTGTCAGAAGTAAAATTAATATTAATATTTTCAATTTTGCAAAATTAAATCTATATATATAAAATTTCGTTTCACAGTGTTTGTTACCATACTCCTCCGAAACGGCTGAACCGATTTTGGTTAAGCGTTATATTAACACTTGGTAGGTCTGAGAATAGGTTGTTAGCTATTTTTCATCCACCGAAGTGATAAGGGTGGCCCACACCAAAAAATTTTTTTTTTATTTTTCGCAGATTTTTTTTAATATGTCATTAAAAAATACATACAACCCTAAATTTTTTACCTTCTTCCATCATTCCCTATTTTTTAATAGCGATATTAGTAAAGTGAAGTTCTCACGTATATGTCAAAACAACGTTTGCCGGATCAGCTAGTAATAATATAAAAGAAATTAATTTTTAAGTTCAAACTTGCAACCAATGCCTTGTGGCCAGTTCTAAATTCAAAATCCATGAATGACGCCTATTTTTTATTTAAAAATAATACTGGCTGAATTGAATATACTACCAACCTTAAAACGAAATAGTTCGTATATACTATATAGGCTGCGCTTAGTACCAGGTGCATAGGTGTGGGAGATATCGACCGTCTTAGGGCGGTGGCCAAGGACCGCATCTGCTATGCCGCTAAATATCCATTGACCTTTGGGCCGCGTTCACATGACGTGAAACACGAGATACCGAAATTAGCGTCGTTATGTCGAGATATGTCGAGAATATTTTTAGGGAAATTCAAATTGTTCTTTTTTTGAATATTTCGATTAATTTAAGTGTCGATTTTTTTAATGAATAACTCGTTTTATTTCCTTTGCGAATATTAAAGTTATAGCAAAGTAAAAGAAGTGATTAACTATCGTCTAAGGTTTTACTTGGTAAATGATCACAACTACCTTTAAACCGATAGAGCCAAAAGAACCATGGGTGCATTACCAACCTCGGTGAAAGAGAATTTTGCCCACCGACAATCTTATTAACCGTTATAAATGCAGCAGTAAACTTGTAAAACTTACTTTTCTGTACGGCAATTTTGTCACTTTGGTCAAGTCTATATTTCATACAACATCAGCAGTTTAATACTATTAAATATTGTCTCTGGATCGGTGTGCGACCATGTAGACTTCACAACAGGTTTCTTATTTTTTTAATCCCTGAGTTATTAGATATCCAAAGTTTCACCTACTCCAGTTTCTTGTTACACCATTGGTAAACAATCAGTCAGCAATATAATTGTTGATCAGCGCATGTCAACCTACACGTAATCAATTAATTATTGTAACAATGACTGTTTCTAATTTATTGGAATTGAAAATGATTATGAAATATTATCTGTCTGCTAAATAAGGCTTATATTATCAAAACACAATTTGAAATGCATAATTTATTCATTAATTTAATATTTTACCGTCGATCATCTAGACTGAATCCAAATAATTCTGAACTTTGTAGTTCAAAACTAGGTAATGCTAGAGTGGGTTGGGTTAATACCGGATCAAGGGTAATTCCGTAGTTTCAAGATTACTACTGATCTGTAACTAAAACCAATACAGTGTCAAACCATTAAATTTAGCTCTTCAGACTGGTTTCAATCTTGAAACAACGGGGTTATCCCGTGATCCGGTATTAGCCCAAAGCAATGTATATCATATTCAGAGATTTTTCCATATACCTACTTCTCATTTATCTTTATTGTATTTGTTATGATTAACACTCTAATAAATGTATTACTTACTAAGAAGGTAGTATTTGTTTATATTTCCCTCTCCGGTTTAATAATAATAAATAATAAAGCCTTTATTTTATTCCTTAATATTTTACAAATTAATTCTAAAATTTTAAGTTCCTATTTATGTATTTCAAATAATTAATGATAAATAATATTAGAATAATATTAGAATTGTTTTTAAAAATAGTGTGATTTCTAAAAAAAAAATAGAATTTACTTCAATTGCATGTTTTTTTTTTGTATTTATTTATTAATATTTATTATCTCGAGTGTACATACCGGTACTCGTAATAAATCTCCCAATACCTCCCAAAGATAACGTAGTTTTACTGGTGGTAGGTCTCTCATATGTAACAGTCCGTCTGGGTGGGTACCACCGCAATGTCTATTTCTACCGCCAAGCAGCAGTGTGCATGCACTGTTGTGTTTCGGTTTGAAGGACATTGTAGCCAGTGTAACTACTACTACATAATGAGACTTAACATCTTATGTCTCAGGATGACGAGCGTCTATGTCTTTGTAACTCAAGGTGCTGTATGGTGTTACTACTGTTTATGGGCGGTCGTATTGTTTACCATCAAGCAAACGGCATGCCCGTCTAGTCATTCAATGCCATAAAAAAAAAGTTTCCTCATACTAAAAGTATTTTTAGAATTAGATCCGTAATTCCAGAGATTCCAACCTACATCTCAACTTACAAACTTAATACTAAATAAATTTCAAACACCGAAAAGCCCATGTTACGTGTAAGTAAATTACTTTAAGCTACTTAAATACTTTTTACTACGAAGATAATTATAATATAATGCCAACTGGCATGCTAGGGCTCGCATGTACACTAGTTTTAACATTTTGCCCCTCTGTGTAGCCTATGGCAAAGAAAAGTTTTAATGATAGTATAATTTTACCATTTAGAGTGGATCCTATATATTTGAATATTTTATTTTCTAGGGAGACGAGCAAGTCGCTCGCATGATGATAAGCCACAACTGCCCATACAGAGAAGCTACACCACTGAACCTTGCACTGCTCGCGTCACTTGAGACATTAGATTAGATAGTAATCACCAGCTACTTACCTATCAACTAATACTGTTCAGTAATTTCACAGCAAAATAATGTTACATTAATAACAACTTAAAGCAATATACAATAAAGTTCAAACTATGAACGCAAATATTTTCAAAACCCCAACGGTATAGCGAACTAATAGCGCTATTTCGCTCGCATGTAAACCAGTTCTTAGCGTGTATAGAACGCACCTAGCGCAATTTGGTCGGTAATTAATTACGGCCGAATGACAGATAAGGTGCAGTCGCGCGTGCACACACGTATGTATTACGTCATTATGTAATGGGTATGTATGAAAAATTATTTGATTTATGGGTGTACTACTGTTTATGATCGCCTAGTAACTAAGTAGTAAACGGATTATGTTTGTAGTTATCTCCTGAGGACTATGAGGTCCTGGTACATTTTCTAGATCGAACAACGGTTTACAGTCTCTTTTTTAACATGATTTGTCAGAGTTTGGATTCCTCAGGGAGGTTAAAAGTCAGGTGGTCGGTCAACATTTTGCTATCCGAATCGTTTCTGCTACATGCTTGGAGAAGTGTGTTGCGCCGACCCCACATTCAAGAAGGAGAAGGCAAGTTAAAGTAGAAGAATAGGTATACAGATTTTGTTGGCGCCACCGCCTGCAAACACACCAATGTCTAGATATGTATAAAATAGCTTATGAGGGCTGATGAAGTTCCTGATAGCCTATTTGGAACTAATCCGCCATATAAACTACAACTTTGGTTTCACAGATCTCGAATAGAAATATCTGGCAGGAAAAGTAACTAGTAATGTATCAGACATTTTGTTAGCATTATATATCAGATAGTTATCTGGAACTTTGTTAGGAACCGTTGAAACCCAATGTACAAGTAAATTTTATTCGACGGTTATCTTATTAAGCAGCTATTGTAGATAGTACTCATTTGATAACCATTTATTTGGGAGCATAGATTAGAGTGTGACTTTTGTATTTTGTCGGCTTATAAATTATGTGATGAATGATGCTTTCAGAAGTCGTGAAATAGGCCCTTAGGAACAATATACCATCATATTGGTGAAAGAATAAATTTAGAGCAGTAGACATGTTATTCTACATAAACTTACTTTATTTCTGTACGATATTAATATAGAAAAGAGAATTTCAAAATTGCCTCAGTTTTACCTTGAACCTCGATTCCCGAGACGCGTCTACATTTTTTACTCACACATGAAAATAAATGTTTAAGAGTTCAGCGCCCCTAGCGGATTACTGAGGTACTTTTTGTCGAACATATTTGTCGTTAATATTTTTATATATTACGGAGTCGCATAGATAAGCAACGGAGTTTTATAGTATTTCTCGGCAACAAGGTACCTAAGTAACGAGACGAGCTAGTCGCATAATGACGTCTCAACTGTCCACAAAACTTCAGTTTGCTGTTTTTCGCTTCTACGGCACCATCCATAACTTTAAAGAAATACGTTGCTCTGAATCTCATTAGACTTTAATATGTCATATTATAATAATCAAAAAAGTGTGCAAGTATGGAATAACCCTCATACAATCTTAATCTTTAAGGTCCCAAGTTTGTCTAATTTGATGGAGGTAACTTTGTTTATCCTTTAGTTAAAGTTACTCCGAAACAACAACAACAATAGTAATAAATACTCTACAACAAATGGAAAAAGTACCTAATTTATTATTTTAAAAAATCGTGAGTATTTCGTACTTTTTGACTACCATGATCGGATTTGAAGCTTTGCAGGGAAAGAGAATGGCCACTACCTTATATGTTGGGTCTTAGAACCCAGTGCGAAGCCGGTAACTGGAAAATATCCAGAGATGGCTGTCAAATCTAATAGAATAAAATTCCCTAAACACGTTACACACAAACCGAATGGACATCTAATTGCTTAGATTAGAAAATCTCCAGACATTTTTTTCTGCGTATTGTATTTGTAACGCGTACTGCAACCAGCGTGGTGGAGATAGGCCTAAACCCTCTCAGTAGTAGAGGAAGCCCGTGCCCACCAGTGGGACAAATTCAAATTCAAATCATTTATTAAGTAATTAGGCCCCTAAGGGCACTTTTACACGTCATTTTTTATCGTCTAAAAGATTCTACCAGTGCTTCGGAAAAGCCCACTGACCTGAGAAGAAGCACCAAGAAACTCAGCGTAGGTCTTTTATTGTTATATTTCTTTATATATATATATATATATATAAGACAGTATATAATACAGGGCTTGTACTTCTTTGTGTTCGTCTTATTCTTTCTGCTGGTGCTCTCTTGAAGAGGCCTACGTCCAGTACTACACGACGATAGGTAGTTCAAACTTTGCGTCTATAAAAGCTTTTCTCCCCAAACGTTCGACTAAGTTTTTGTATATTTATACACACACTTTCTGCGTCTGAACAATCCCAGGTCAATAATGTTCGCCGAATTTTATATATAGATTAAATGACACACAGCGAAGCATATCTGTGCGTTATATAAAATGATATAAATTGTTAAAACCGAACGAGCGGACATCCATCCACCGATGTACAGAATAAATCGCGGTATAACCTAGTTTCACATACAAAATAACTGCAAAATTTCGGGAATACACCACGACTATGTACTGAGGGCTGGTATGTACTGATACATGGGCTATGTACTGCGGTGTCCCCCCCCCCTCGGTCGTGGCCTCCCCTGCGGCCCCCTCCGATCCCCTGTGCGCCCCCCTTGACGCGTGTTACCGTGTAGTGCTTGCCACCCCGCGAATGATCGCGCTGGGGCTGTGCTGTCGGTTGTCGATAGTTTTGGCAATTTTGAGGAAAGGTGAGATACGTGTGAGAGTGAAAATATTGGTGATCAATGTCAAACTTAGAAAACTATAACAATAAAATGATGTATATGATTTTTTTTATTGCATTGAATGACGAGACGAGCATGCCGTTCGCCTGATGGTAAGCGATACGACCACCCATAAACAGTAGCAACACCATCCAGCACCTTGACTTACAAAGTACTGAGTGGCATTCCACTGCGCTCGTCATAATGAGACATAAGATGTTAAGTCTCATTATGTCCAGTAGCTATACTGGCTACAATGTCCTTCAAACCGAAACACAACAGTGCATGCACACTGTTGCTTGGCGGTAGAAATAGATATTGCGGTGGTACCCACCCAGACGGCCTCTTACATAATGAGAGACCTACCACCAGTAGTGAATAATATTCTTACATAAATTAAATTCATTAACACAAAATATTTTAATGGCCGATGCTAAAATGTTAGACGAAAGCACGTTACTACAATTTTTTTTGTGTTGTCACTGAACATACTATGTCCCACAACAAGAGTAGAGAAAAATTATATATCGATTCAATCAAATTATCGACAAATAGTCATCGACTGCGCGGCAGAGTTCCAGCAATCAGGTGGCAGTCAGCGTATAATCATTAAATACCCACGCGAAGGGGTGCGATGACGCCCGCGGCGCCACCCGCCCCGTGCCGCCCGCGACCAATTTTATTTTTATTTATTTATTTATTATAAGGTACACAAAACAGGATACAGCCAAATTATACATCAAACAAGTTTATACAATAAGTGAATAGGACTAGGTTGTATCCCTAACTATGTATACACAGCATGCTAAACATATGTAAACACAGTATTAAGAATAAACATGATCGTTTACAAAGGCTCGATTACAATATAAAAGAAAAAAATAAATAAATGAGAATACAGCAAACATGATAATATGTTACAGACATTTTTTCTTATTAGAATAAGGCGACACATTAAAGTAAGTAGGTACAATAGTTACCAAAGACATTTTTTTTTTTAATTTTCCCTTTATTTTGGGAAGGCAAAGGGTTCAAGCCCATACAGCCTCGATTACCAAAGACATTAATAAATTGATAATATATTTCAATATTACATACAATAATATTCACTTTAGATTTTTTTTTATCTGTCTTCTAAAAGCACTAGGGTTGGGGTTAAACACATCGATTTCACTATTATTATCTAGGGTGAGGTCGTTGTAAAGCCTACAAATTCTTGTAATAGGGTTGTAAAAAGAGGTATTATTTTTATAGACTTGCAACAAGAAGGTCTTGGGGTTGCGTACAGTATAGTTGGTATTAATTTTAAGGGATGACAGCAATGTTGGAGAATCCAAGTGGGAATGAAGTATTTTATGAAGATATATTAGGTCTTGCTGTTGACGCCTGATAAAAAGAGAGGTCATACTAAAATTACTAAGTCTCTGTTCGTATGTAAAGGAATTACGACCTTTGTGAGATATGAAGCTAGCAGTACGTAAACATTTCCTTTGGACGCTTTCTATATTATTGGAGTGTACTTTATAACAAGGAGACCAAACTATTGCACCATATTCTAGTATACTTCTGACAAGACTGTTATAAAGATGTAAGAGAGATTGTGGATATTTAAAATCTTTAGTAACTCTAGTGATAAAACCAAGCATTTGCAGTGATTTAGTTAAGATACGTTCATAATGATTCCGAAAAGTTAATTTATCATCAAAAATTACTCCGAGATCTTTTGCAAATGCTTGGCGCTTTAATAAGTGGCCAGTAATTTTGTAATCAAATATTTTTTTTTGGCGTTTGTTTGAGAATGAGACCACGAAACATTTATCTGTGTTTAAAAACATACGATTAAGAGAGCACCATTCTGATATTGTTGTTAAGTCACTCTGAAGCTTCTCACAATCTTCATCACTCTCTATGGTACGAAATACTTTTAAGTCATCCGCATATAGTAGGCATGGCGAGTTTAGGCTTTTAGCGAGATCATTTATAAATATGATAAAGAAAAGAGGCCCCAAATGAGAACCCTGAGGGACCCCAGACGTAATAGTGACTGAGGATGAAATGAAGCCTTTCAAGGTAACTAATTGACTCCTGTTCCTTAGATATGAAATAAGCCATCTCAAAAGATTTCCATGTATACCAATTGACGCCAATTTTGATCCCAGTATTGAGTGGTTAACTTTATCAAATGCTTTCTGAAAGTCCGTATAAATTGAATCAACCTGGCCTCCCTTAGCGAAGCATTTGCAAAGGTAGTCTTTGTATTCCAAAAGATTACTTATGGTACTTTTATTTTTTACGAATCCGTGTTGATTGTAAGATATCATTGGCTTTATGTGAGCATAGATGCGATCGAAGATGATAGATTCAAAAATTTTACCCAAACACGACAAGATACTAATTGGTCTATAATTACGACAGTCTGTTACATCACCTGTCTTGTGAATGGGAATAACATGGGCTGTTTTCCAAAGACTTGGGAAATTTCCGGTTTTTAGGGATAAGTTAAAAATATGTAGTAGAGGACTAATGAGTTCTTGTTTGCAATTTTTAATAAAGCGAGGAGGTATTCCATCAGGGCCTGCACCCTTTTTGGTATCAAGCGAGTTAATTTTTTTGACTATTTCTTTTTCGGTTATGGTTATGGAAGAGAGGACGCTATTCGAGCAATAATATGTTTCTTTACAATTTATAAGCTGAGGGGATGATGATTCGAAAACAGAACCAAAATAATCAGAGAATAATTCGCAAGCATCTTGGCCGTTTGTGGAAACGGTGTTACCATATTTCATTACTCGAGGTATAAATTTGGCGCCTCTCTTCACATTAACATACTTCCAGAAAACCTTGATATTGTTAGGTAATGCGCTTTCTGTATACGAAACAAAGTCATTGTAGTCTCTCTTTATCAATTTTTTGGCTCTATTGCGCAGTAGTGAAAAGGTATCATAGTCGCGAGGGTTTTGGAATTTTTTATAGTGTTGGTGATATTTATTTTTCTCATTAAGGCACGCCATTAAACCAGAAGAGAACCAGAATGGGTAATTGTTTATATTAGGTTTATTATAAGGAGTATGTCTAGAGATTATTTCATTAATGATAACATAAAAATTTTCAATTGCTGTATCGGTATCAACGTTATGTACAAGCTGTGACCAATCCACATTTAATAAATCGTATTTAATAGCGCCATAATTTGCTTTGTAAAAATTTAAACGACTACGGGGTACGCATTTTAAAAACTTGTAATTTATATTGCTACTAATAGTTATTAACAGAGGAGGGTGATGGTTATCGACACGTATTATAGGAGTCGTCGATTCAACAACTTGTACACCTGTATAAGTTGAAAAAACTAAATCAAGTAAACGGTTATTTATGTTAAATGTACCATTAAATTGATAGAGGTTACATATAAAAATAGTATTTAGGAGAAGTGTGGATTTCGTGTCGGTCGCATTATTTGCGGATAAAAAATTACTGCTCGAAACTGATGACCATGTTATATTCCTTGTATTGAAGTCGCCTATTGTTAAGAAAATGTCACGGGTATTCGCTGTAAGAATATTATTTTGAATATTTTTATGGAAAGACTTAAGTTCCTCTGCTGGAATGTCGGGAGAAAGATAACAGACACACACATGAATGACCGGGTCTGAGGATTTTGGTGGTAAAATGCTTATCCAAACATCCTCCGTTGCACTATCCCATTGCGATTGCCTTAGCACATTATAATTCTTTTTAATGGCCACCATAACGCCACCACCGTCTTTTTTAATTGAGCTAGTGGATTGGCGATCCCTACGGAAAACATTATATCTTTGATCAATAAACTCACCATCCAATACACTGTCATTGAAATTAGTTTCTGTAAGGCATATTAAATCAAAGTCAAAGTTTAAAGTATTTATCATAAATTCTGAAGTTCTCCCTCTTATTCTATTAACATTTTGATAATAAATCCTTAACATTATGAAATCAAAAGCAATTACTAAATAGAAGAATTGGAATGTTATGAATAAAAAATAATAAACAAAAAAAAGACAATGCTACACCTAATATTAAATAAATAGCGAGAACTTATCATAATATCTTACTTAGACTATTAATGTCTTTGATGTGAATTGCCGGAGTATCATCACTCTTTCTAATGTAGACGCGATTATATTTCACCCATACATACTTATAACAACGTTCTTTAGCAGTCTTACGCGTAGCCATGTGTAGCTGTTTAGTTTCCGGTGACAGATGTTCGGCTACGTAAATAGTGCATTTTTCTCCAGGAATACCAAGATGTGCGGAGTTCAGAGGGTTTGACTTGTTATCCTTATTGTATCTCTTGAAATATGAGATGAAGGTATCACGATGGCGTTCAGAAGGAAGGGTTAGTAATATGTTTCTGGGACGGACGGACGAGGAATCCAACTTGGCAATACGGCGAACGGAGCGGATATCTCCATCCAGTAAAGGTACATTGATCACCTCACAAATTTTCTTCAATAAGTCCAAGATATTTTCGTTACGTTTTTCTGGTACGGCATGAATTTCAACATTACATCCCCTAGATGTCTTTTCAAGTGTTTGTATTTTTCTTTCGAGGATAGAAATATCGGATCGGAGTTTAATGTTGTTTCCTTCCAACGATTCAATGGTTGACGTGGCCGCATCGATAGCCTTTTTTAAATCATTCTGCTCGGCAGATAGAAAATCTGTCGTCTCAGTAAATTCAGTTTTAACCTTTTCAATGGCGGAGCAAATCTCGGATTGAACCACATTTCTAATGTTCCGTGTTATAGAAGCTTCAATGGAGCTAAGTCTGGAATCCAGCAATTTTCCAAAATCTTGATAGGAGATTGTATTACTTGCAGTATATTCATTACTGCTCGGAGTCACAGAGTGTTCAGAAGGTGTCTTAGTTTCTGACGATTCCGTGAAGTTGCACTCTTTGAGAGACGTATCTTTGTCGTGAGTATTTGTATATAAGACTTTGTAATTCGGAGTATGGTTGCTATTTCGGAAGGCAACATTTGTGCAAGATGGGCATCGCCATGATCGTTTTAAATTAGTTATGTTATCTTTGAAGTAGGCAGTAGTCATATTGAGACATCGATAATGATATGCACTTCTACAAACTTTACATGTCACAATTTCATTGCGCTTAATAGAGAGGTGACAAGTTTGGCAATCCATGATTAGTTGATAATTTTAAAATCAAATAATAAGACGAGGCCTTATTAATAAAATAGATCCTAGTTATCGCTATAACGTAAACAATAGCGGAGCTCCTTGCAAAAACCTCACGGGAAAAAGGGCCTAAGCGCTATGCAGTTCGGGTCACTTTTGCGTAACGTTGAGAATCTTGAATAAGCACACCGTCACAAAATTATCATCATAATTATTGTTGTAGAATGTTTTTGAGTTTTTAACACAAAATAGTCACAATAAATAGTTTGGAATCACTTTGTTTCACCGACGGAACTGTTATGAACAATTCCGTATCACTTTTGTTGCGTAATTTACACTTTAGATAGTTAATTACAAATAAATACTGCAGAGCGAGCTACAGTGTGTGTTTATAGATTGTTGTCGTATTGTAATTATGAAAATAGGAACAAAATACAAATTTGGAACGCTCGAAAATAACGGACAGCGGCCGGAGTCCACGCAATCTATCGATAATTACAGACGAGCATCCTTAGCTGAAGAAATTACGTCTAATGACGGGACATCTTGTTAGGACGTTCGAAATTCAAAATGCAGTTGTGTGACTGGTTGACTTGAACAGTGATGCCAACTGCCACATAGATGGTCTATCAGTCATAGTCGTTTTGCGTACCGAGAGGTGCAATTTACAACCAAATTAGGAAACATAATTATAGTGACTGCATAGATACGGCTTCTTGTTTCTTGTTTATCGACATACTCATATATCATTATACCAAAAACTAGCTAAAGTCCAATTGAACTTATAACCAAACGAGCACGTCTTCGCTAAAATAAACGCTTTTTAACATTGTGCACTATTTGCTGGTATTTTTAAAACGGAGCGCGGGGGGCCGTGCCCCCTACCACCCCCACCGTAATACCATAACGGGCGCGAGCTATGACGAGATTATCTACATACGCATACACGCGTACTATGTAGTACATAAGCAATGATTGTATATAAAGGCATTGATTTGCCCGGGCCGGACGATAGCTGTCATCGGAACAATGATTACGGTGGACGCAAAAATACTGCGCCGAATTTCTGAATACTGCGATATGAGTATTTTGGTGACTAAATCAATTTATATACATTGTCTGTCTATACTGTTTAGGTCAGAAGACTTAAGTTCAGAAAAACTCACCTGATAACTACTGCCTATTTAATCTTCATAGACAGTACTTGAGACTATACCGCCCTCATACACTGCAACTCCTGTAAGCCAGGATCGGCAGTGGCACGCACTTTATGACACCGAGCGGTGAAGCTCGGCGAGTCTCAGGGTGCAGTAATTAGTCTTAACAACGACATTAATCAAATTCAAAGAGTTCTGTGATTATATAGAGCGAACATTGGGAAAATGCTGATACAACATTTTTGAGCCTGTTCGTCAGTAACTCAATCTACCGTGAAATAACAAAATACCTATGTAAAATTCATTAGAACATACTTTGATGTAGCCGAAATGCGTATATTAGCATATTTTCTTCCAAAATATTGTTTTCTTTACAAATTTTAGGCATACCGAGACGTCTTGTTACACGGACATGTCAGATAAGACAGCGACTTATTACCAATTGGTAATAATTTTTGGACGAAAAATTTGGTCCTGATGTCCGGTCTATAACTATACTGTTTAAGGTTTTTGATTAGATTGGAGGAAGGAGTTAGAAATATGTTTTTATAGACAGTAACCGACACCAGTCAAACTTTGAATTGCAAAGCACTGCGTATCAGTGTACTGTGCTCGTCACCTTGAGACATTAGTAGCATAATGCCCAGTAACACTGGTTACAATGTTCCTCAATGGACATTTTTTATTATTTATTCCTTTTCTACGTACCAGCCAATTTGGTGCTAGTACTCTTTCTCAAGATAATACGCTCATTTTTCATATTTTACCAAACAGGTGCGATCGTTTCGGAGATGTGCAAAGGAAACAGCAGATAACTTGTATTGTCTACTTTAGTTGTAAGTTGCATGTTTCTGACAGAAGACGCGCCAGAGACATATTTAGAACCTTAAGGTGGTCGAGCATACACTTTTCTGACTGTACAATAATTTGTTATTATACATACATACATACACACCCACGCCTTTTTTACCCGAAGGGGTAGGCAGAGGCGCAACTAATGCACCCACTTCTCGCCGTGAGTATTCCGTCCCATGATGTGATATCCTATCGCCATATCGGGCACAAATTCCAGACTCCGGGCTGATACTGAATAGAAAAACCCAATATCACTTTGCCCGGCCCGAGGATGGAACCCGAGACTTCAGCATTGCAGTCGTACCGTAATACAACTACGCCACCGAGGCAGTCAGTTAGTTATTATATTCATAAAAAACCATTGCGGTTTTTAGTTATGATGTATAATTTACAAATTCGCAATCACAAATACGATAGGTTAGTTAGTTACATTATCATAGAGACGAAACTAGGCAAGCGCATCATAAGCTTTGATAAAAATAATATTATTCTTAGGTCCCCAATTATAATAATTATTTAATATGATGTATTGATATTTGATACCCAGTAGACTCCTGCATACAAAAAGTTGTTGAAGTGACTAGGCAATTGATAATGTTGCTCAACATCTTACTTCATAATGCAGTTTTAAGTTAACAATCATGATTTTATACAGCTAATTACATAATTATTATGAACAAAGTCCTCAGTCGCGTCTGTCTGTCTTAAAGCGATAAACTCAAAAACATACATACATACATAGGGTGTTAAAATCATTACCCTTCTTGGCTTTAGCGTAGTCGGGTAAAAAACATGCATAATGAAGATAACTTTGCTAGAAATACAAAGATAGCTCTGTATTACGTTATACTCATAAAGGTGAGGGTGGAGCCAAAAACATTGTTACTAGGTTTTTCCATCTTAAAAAAAGTCGCAGCTCGGAGTCAGGAAGTTGGCGGTGTGATACCCGCGTGCCTCGGATAGCACGTAAAGCCGTTGGTCCTGCGCCTGATCTCTCTCCGGTCATGTCGGATTGCCGTCTCACCGGCGTATGAGAGTGAAGGGATAGTGAGTGCGCTTGTGTATTGCGCACACACTTGTGCACTATAATATCTCCTGCGTACCTGGCTGATCTCCGTTGAGATTGGCCGCCGGGGCTGAAACTGGCTAGGAGGATAACGTACGTTTTTATTTAAATAGTATTTCCAAAAACCAGCCCTTTGCAATAAATCGTACAGTTTTAAAGTCCTTCGATTTTGAGATTTATGTAATTTAATTTTGCTTAAAAACACTTAAAATGAAAGTTTTAAGAAAGTTAGTTATCAATTATTATTATGACTATAGCTTTATTTGTCTACACATTTAAAATAACTGTTACAAAAAAATATATATATTATGACGTGTAATTCATTGGTTGTTGTTGTGTAGCCCCTCTTGGGTAAAAGCCTCCTCCAACTTGAACCAATCTTCGCGGTTTGTGGCAACTTTCATCCACTCATCTCCTGCTATATTCTTGATATCATCCACCCATCTTTTTCTTTGTCGACCTACGCTCCTTTTGCCCATTGGACCTTTCCACTTTGTTGTTTGGTGTGGCCATCTTTTGTCACGGTATCTGGCTATGTAGTTGTCAATGGAGGGGTCTAAAATTATTTTTTAAATGGATTCACGATTTGCACGATTTTTACCCCTTCTTTATCCAGTGTTCAATTGCCGCGCTTTCCATGAGACGAGCGACTTGCTCGTCTCACCACTTTGTATAAATAACCTAGTAGTAATCAGCGGCGATAGCCTACTTGGGAGTGGAACGGACTGCCGAGACGAAAGTCCGCAGATTCAAAACCCAAAGGCACACACGTTTGACTTTTCTAAAAAAGTTATGTGTGTATTCTTTGTGAATTATCGCTCGCTTTAACGGTGAAGGAAAACATCGTGAGGAAACCTGCATATCTGAGAAGTTCTCTATAGGAATTTTGAAGGTATTTGAAGTCTGCCAACCCGCACTGGGCCAGCGTAGTGGACTAAGGCCTAAAACCCTCTCAATTGTAGAGGAGGCCCGTGCTCAGCAGTGGGCAGTATATAATACAGGGCTGGTATGGTAATCAGCATTGCCCATGAACATGCACTGGACAAATTGTGAATAAGTAGCGGGTTCTTAGGGATTCGGAAGGGAATTCGTTAGGATCCGTCGATCTCATAGATCGTACGAAATGCAAGAAGTTTTCGGTTTTCCGTGTAGGAATGATTTCAACTGGTGGAAGTTCATTCGTGATATACAAAAAATGACTTTTAAAATGTGTCTCTACCACTAACACAACTTTATAAGTTTTACAATTAATTCAAACTTAAATTTCATTCCTAAAACAAAGCAATAGACAGCTACACTTCTACCAGGATACCAGAAACCTCGAAAATCTCTACTACACTAAATAATTAAATAAATTCACAATAGTGCGAGGATCCAGGTGCAAACCACACAGAGCTACCAAGCGCGCAGAGACGCGGAGTACTTAGCTGGGGGGTAGGGGGACCCGACCTCGAAAAACCGAATGGGGGTCGTCTCTGCGTCGAAAAGCATCGCGAATTTCACAAAGCGGCTTCCTAGTTACTGGGGTATCGTCGGCTAGGGTCGGCACAATCTTTTGCGGGAACGAGAATTTTATTTAAAGGTGTATTTAGACATTTTCTTCACTGATGTTGAAAAGAGCTGTAGTATAAGACATTAGCGTAATGTTAATATAACAAAATAGGTTTATATAAAATCTCAGTCCTAGTTTACCAGACGTTTAATACAAGTAATGGACGAGGCAGTCACTCGTCTCATGGTAAGTGTCCTAACGACAAACAAACAATAGAAATATGACTTTGAACTTCGAGTTACAAAGTTCTATGCTGCGCTCATCTTGATATTATGTCCAGTAATAACACTGACTCAATGCTCATCACACTGCTGCTTGACAAGAAAATAAACGACTCCGACGGATTTTCGCATATGAGATACCATATATTAGTCAATTGACTATAAAAACGACGCATATTTTGTAGTTAATTTTTCGAACAACCAAATACTTCAATTATCTTCAAGAGACCACTTACAATACAAGAATTTTTTTTATGGCATTGAATGACGAGACGAGCATGCCGTTTGTCTGATGGTAAGCGATACGACCGCCCATAAACAGTATTAACACCATACAGCGACTTGAGTTACATACTGTGTGGCATTCCACTGCGCTCGTCATCCTGAGACATAAGATGTTAAGTCTTATTATGTCCAGTAGTTGCACTGGCTACAATGTCCTTCAAACCGAAACACAACAGTGCATGCACACGGCTGCTTGGTGGTAAAAATAGACATTGCGGTGGTACCCACCCAGACGGACTCTTACATATGAGAGACCTACCACCAGTAGGTACATATTACTAACACAGTCTCGAAATCAAGGTTGGAAAAACCTATTAGCCTTAACACAATAACATTTAAGTAGTACGCGTTGAAACTATGTGTTGAAGTTCTAGCAATGTAACTTAGATGTGTTATTTTCTCAGCATCCACTATATGTGGACCCGTAGCTCAGGTCTCATACCATTCCACTACGTACAATCTAAGTTGGTCGTTAATTAACTAGATTAAATTATTTTTTTAGGACTAGTTGAAATAAATATTTATTTAAGTTTTTATTTTAGAACTTGTTATATCAACCTTACAAGCACATTTTGTGTCAATGTAGTCATAATTGTAGTGGATTTAAATCACGAAACTAAACAACAAGTCACTGAATCACATCGAATAGACATTTTGAAAGATGTTCCATGATATTTTTGGAACAAGATTACAGTAAACTTTTTGCCATATTCAACATCAATTTACATATCATAAAACAACTATACATTACCAAAACAACCATTTTAATCATTTACAGTTTTCAAACACTTCAACTAAATATATTAAGAACCTAAAAGCGAACACAACCATCGATCAAGTTCTCAAGCGAATCCCGCGAACCCCGGGATTCTATACGTAAGCCCTAGTAGGGAGACGCGGTTACAAGTCGGCGCCTGCCCCGCTCTTTGAAGTGTGATAAACTGAACGAGCGATGTACTAAATATGGATACCTATAGTGCGTGACGTATCGGTGAGACATTCACGCCACTACCATGGTGGTTACTGTAGTTTAGCAGTGAGTAATACCGTTTTTGCTCAATATCAAATCGAAACTATATATATTCTGAAACTATAATATCGCACCTTTAGGACGAGAATGACACAATTCAAAAATATCGAAAATTGAGTTACCGTCATAAAATTACTTAAAACGAAATTTTCAATACAACAATAGTTCAAACACCGCCATATTCAAGCGGGAAAAGGACAAAACTATAATATCGGTCCCTTTTTTATAATATTTTCATAAAAAAGGGACCAGTTTTAAGTAATTTTATGAAGATAACCCAATTTTAGATTTTTTTGAATTGCGTCGTTTCCTAAAGGTGCGATATATTGACGGAAAATCAATTACGTCTACATAATGTTCTATAGTTCCATATAGCATATTGTTTATATTAATACGATTTATTTATATATCTAGGTATATTTATTTATTCGTGTATGAGGTTGTTGGGTTGTGGGTGAATTACATTTTTTTTTATCTTAGCAGAAGTGTCTATACTCTAAACAGAAACACATCTAATTTCGGTTTAATACGATAGTACTATCGAGAATCCTACTCGGAATACTCGATATGGAGCAATATAGTTTTTTGCCCGATATATTATAGTTTCAGATTAGGCTGATATCCGATTTAAGATATTGCATCAATATATACAGCCAGAAAAGCCGACTCGCGTCAGACTACTGGCCGGTAGGGCCAATAAAAAAAATAAAAAAAACTCCTTCCGTAGTTTGCGTTTAGTTGCATATGTTATGTTACTATAGTTTAGCAATCGTTCTTTTCTTCCTTACACAGTATAACACCAAGTCCTCCACCGCCTCTATACGCGATAAACTCTAAACCTACCAAACGGATTACGATGAAATTTGGTATGGAGATAGTTTGAGACCCTGGGAAGTTTTAGGCTACTTTATATAGCTGGTTTTATCCCGGAAAAACTCTTTCACGCGGGCGGAGCCGCGAGCAATAGCTAGTGATATTATCTATACTAATATCATAAAGAGGAAAGATTTGTAAGTAAGTATGTTTGTAACGAATAAACTCAAAAACTACTGAACGGATTTCGATGAAATTTGGCACACGGGTAGATCATGTCTTGGATTAACACATAGGCTACTGTTTATCCCGGGAAAATACTTTTATCCCGAAAAAACTTTTTCACGCGGGCGAAGCCGCGAGCAGAAGTCTAGTATTTTAATGAAGAGGTAGATGTGCCTTTAAATGTGCGATATGGAGACTCAAAATGGTCTCAATTGCGAATATCGGCAACTTTGATTTGTTTTTTGGACTCGTACCTTTTTATGTTAGATTGTTAAAATAATGCAAACTACCAATCATATCTCATATTGGAATGATTAACTAAATTACTACATGTAGTTGCAAATTGTGAGGGTAGTGGTTAAACTGCAAGAAGATATGAAAGTCTGTAGAACTTTAAAGTTCTGTAATACAAAGTCAGCAAAAGGGATGTTCTTACAATCTGTGGTAGATATCAAAGTTTTATACGAAAATAAACTATACTCAAATTAATTATAGAGATGAAATTTGCGTAACACTTTGAAAACGTCTATTCTTCGCCACATCCCTTGTAAATATATTATCTTCTATAGTTTTTAAATAAATATATACCGAATCACATAAAGACGTCTATTTCTTCAAAACTGTTACTCAAGTTTTGCTCAACTGATTCTGGAATAATCTACAGATGGTCATAAACATGATCTATCCGTGTACCAAATTTCATCCAAAACGGTTCAGTAATTACTGCGCTTACTTATTAAGAGGCCGTCTGGGTGGGTACCACCGCAATGTCTATTTCTACCGCCAAGCAACAGTGTGCATGCACTGTTGTGTTTCGGTTTGAAGGATATTGTAGCCAGTATAACTACTGGACATAATGAGACTTAACATCTTATGTCTCAGGATGACGAGCGCAGTAGAATGCCACTCAGTATTTTGTCAGTCAAGGTGCTGGATGGTGTTGCTACTGTTTATGGGTGGTTGTATCGCTTACCATCAGGCGAACGGCATGCTCGTCTCGTCATTCAAAGCAATAAAAAAAAAAAAAAAAAAAAAAACCAACATCCAAACATTCGCATTAATATTAGTAAGAGTACGAAGTAAGATTCTCTTCGATCACGTCTCATAAAAGGTTTGCCACCAACTTGAATACTAAAATTTCTCTACAAAAATATATTGCACTAGACTTCTGCTCGCGACTTCACTCGCGTTAAAAAGTTTTTCCGGGATAAAATTCCCGCTTTATATTTTCCCGGGATAAAAAGAAGCATCTGCGTTAATCCAAGACATGATGTACCCGTGTGCCAAATTTCATCGAAATCCATTCAGTAGTCTTTGCGTGAAAGAGTTACAAACATATTCACATACAAATCTTTCGTCTTTATAATATTAGTATAGATAACCATCATCAGCTACATGACGTCCTCTGCTGAACATAGGTCCCCTAAAGATTTCCAGAACCTGTCAAAAGTGGCCTTACCATCAACCGTCATCAAATATCGAATCATTACGAGATAAACAGTTACTCTCAATGTTGACCAATGGCAATCAAAACGTCATTTATCCACCATGCGATCTAGACTAATGTTCAGAGGTCAGACAGAGAAAAACTAGAACATGTGATATTGCTTTTTTGAGCTCATCAACCTATTTTAGCTTAGAAACGTAGGCAAAGATTCTCTGTTTTTTGGACTGCCTCGGCGTGATTTATACGGGGGTATTTTGTCATTGCGTTCATAAATGAAACCACACACTCGTCTTTGCCTCTGCTAACAAACATGAAAAACGAACATTTTCACCAAAAATCTCAATTTTACTTTCCTGGTTTTTTTATCATTGTAGTTTACTGCAAATATGGCGTGTACGTGAGTGTTTTTCTGACTGAAATTGTAATGTGTAAATGTTCTAAATCGTCTTAGAGTAGTAGTGGCATTAGGACGTGTAAACCTTGAGTTACTTTTTATTGATATTTATTTTGTTCGAAACTTACACTTTTTTACTAACCGACTTCCAAAAAAGGAGGAAGTTCTCAATTCGTGTGTTTGTATTTATTTTTTAATGTTTGTATACAGATTTTTTTATATCTATGTTTAAAATAACTTAAAGGAAAGTGTTATTTTCAGAGATAGTATGTGGTTTCATTTAGTAACGCATGTATCCAAATAACCCTATATAAGTGGTGGGCTCCCTAGGGATTGATTTCTAAAGATATTGAAGTGGTATTGAGGTTCTGGAATTTTGCTTGATAAATGACAGGACTAACCCTATTCCATGACCTAGCATCTACCCTTTATCCCCGAAGTAGTAGGCAGAAGTGCAACTAGGGCACCCATTTTTCGCCATGTGTATTCCCATAATGTGACAGGGAGCGAGCCTATCACCATATCGGGCACAGATTCCTGGGTCCGGGCTCATACTGAGCTGATAAAACATAGCTGGCAATATATGAGTGTGTTACACCTCTGCCTATCTCCGGAGCCATCTCAAAGGCATCATACTATATATCTTAATTTCGTTGTGAGTTTTATTTCTCTGAATATAATAACTTTTGTTTATTTGCTTTATTTTTAATTGGTGATCTAAACTTAATCACCAGAATCGTCAACTAAATCCAGAACAACACATTTAAACCTGACATACCTCAAAAAAAATTATACTGTTTCTTAATAAATTTCAAACACACTTTATTACGGACGTTTTCTAACCTAACATAACCTAACTCCCGCAAAATTACTTTTATAATAACTCGGCTTACAACGTGTAGCACGTGGTAGGGGCTCCCCTGGTCTCGATGTGCAGATTTATAAACGCGGTTAAATTTACTGTTATACCTTACCATAAGGTAAATAACAGTATTTCTTACGCCGCGTATATATTGCGAGATGCGACGCGATTTTATCGAAGATTGTATCAAACGTGACGTTTAAGGTTTAATGTGAAACGTATTTATTTCGTACTAGGTTTGTAAGACTTTAGAATAAGTTTCATGTGTTTCCCGGGATAAGTTAATCGGGAATATGGTTCGTGTGTCAAATTTAGTCTATTTTTTTTTTTCATTTTTTCATCTAGCCGAGGCCAGATTACTACAACATTTAACAACAAAAAATGAATGTTTTTTCTTACACTGCCTATTGTTGCGTTTGTTAAAAATTATTTGCAATTATATTTATCTTTTTTCATGGTTTTATTTTAATAATTTCTCCTTGATTAATTTTGTGTGGTAGCCAGTTACAATATACATAAACTTATTAAAACTAAAATCAAATATAATATTTCCAATATAACTAAAGAAAAAACAACATTTAAAAAAAAAAGAAACCACACGCCGTAACGGCTCCTGATACTTCACACAAGTGTATAAAGCGAGACACACACCCACACATAGATTAAGAAAAATTCCGGCCGAGAGCCACCTACAAAAAGCATTTGCTAGCGACCGAGCTACGTAATTTCAGCCCCCGTGGGCCGTCTCCGAGCGTCTGGCTGCTCAAGTAATTACGCCCCCTCGCCCCCCTGGCCCCCGACGCCCCCTCCGAGGATAAGTAAAAACAATATTTTTACCCAGCGACCAGGGCACCAAAAGTGACAGATATAAATTGGGGGTGAAAATGGAATTAGTGCGTGCGCCCGCTGTCTGGCATGCAGCGAATTTTTACTTTCATAATTATGTTTATGTTAGAGCATTTGAGGGTCTATTAGGTGGGAATAAGGTTTATGATGGTTTGGAAGGAAATCGATGTTAAAATATTTATTTTGAATATAAAGGGCTTTTCGATTTTGTCTTATGCATATATGACTCTATTTCAACTGTTAGGTAAAATGTGTTCCAAATTCTAATGTGCCATCAGTTTAAATCCTTGGTAATTGATTGTGAGTGAACTACATTAATAATTGGATTCAAAGATATTTCACTTTATTCTAGACCCTCAAACGACTATGTGACCCATCTGGTGAAAAATGAACAAAACTGCCTATAAACAGAATGCCAAAGGAATCGCGAAGGAATTGGCGATTTAAGAACTAAATAATTGAAGGGGATATTTGACATTCCAGCAATTTCACTTAACGCCTTTAAACGACGACATAAATGGTACCTATTCCTTAAATATAAAACGACCAAATATAAAAGTTACTGTCGACTATGCTCCCAAGTAAATGGCCATACTATTTCCACTAGCCGTCTAATATTTGAAGTGACAGATAATTTTTTAACCTCACGAAACTTTCAAGTACGACATATCTGCATATTTTGGTATATTTAGCTCAAAATGCCTCACAACACGTTGGGCGTTGCCTCAAGTCTATTTCAAGATGTTTCGATAACGGCACATCAGCGACCACGGACTGACCACACGGGTGGGTTTCAACCACAAATAATTCAAAGTATCCTCTACCTGATATCTGTAAGGAATCTTATTTTTATAAAAAAAAAGGCGCAAACGCGCAAATTTATGTAAAGTTAAGAAATGTTTGATATTGCTTCTGCTTATATTGTCGTTTACTATGACGAGTTAGCTCGTCTTGAGACTCGTCATTCAAAGTATATTCTTGCACTTTTAATTTTGACAGTGTATAGATACATTTTTGACCTCAAATTTTTTTTAAATGGTCGGTAACTTAACTTTTTAGTACCGAGTACGGATCTGTATGGGAAGCGATTGTATAATGTATGGACGGATTTCATTCTGCCTTGACAACATACGGCTATGTGTGACCAAAGCTAAAGTCGATCTCACGACTCGCTACAATAAAGTTAGAATCCCTATATTAAACACACCTTTAAATATTATGACTACTATAAAGGAACCGTGTAATATTTTTTACAATTGATGTGCCTATAATTTGAGTAATTGGCTCTAAGAAACGGAGAGCACAGGTGCCTGTCCGGTTATCCCAGCAGTTCCACATGGACGTCAGGTGATCGCAAACAATGCTGTAGGTAGATATGCAATGCCCGGTGTCGACTGAATAATGCACGCCGTCTCAGGACACCGTCTCGACGTTATGCGCCCCTGGTACTCGGAATGTATTTTGGGATTGTTTTGTGGAAATTGTTTGGAAAACAGATTTTTTATTCCTATTTATTTTATCGACCAATTTTACAGTAACAGTCAGTTACTTAATAGTTACTTTAACTAAATTACGTTTGTGTTTATGACTTTTAGCTTTTACTTTCACATTTCATTATGAAACTGACTTATACTACTTACTAGATTCCGGTATTCAAATTATAATAATTATTTTCTAGTTATGATTTTATGGTTTTTTTTGAGTAAGTATAAATCCCCGTCTTAGTTTTAAAATGGCGTTACGGGTATTTTAAGAGTGTTTCTGAGTAAAGTTTATTTTCCTTTGAAAATTCTCATTACGTTTAATTTTCTTTTCAATCTGTTTTTAAACATTTGTAAGTTCGTTAACTCAAACCTGTACTGAATCTGTCCAAATATTCAACTTGAGATCAGCACACGCATAACCAAACAGCCGCTATGTACCACATAGCAAGTAATCATTACATAATGTAAGTACATGGCGCAAACATAGATGGCCGGCTTACACCCTAGCATACCTAACTATAATCTAGGCTATATGCTATGTTTAGACCTAGGTAGGGTACGGCCGGCAAGGTCGTCTCATCGGTCACTAAGCAATAATAGTGTGGATGTGTTAATATTTTATTGAAATGCAAATGAATTGTTACAAATTATTTTGTAGTAGGTGTGTACATGACTAGTGTTTTGTTGGTTATTGTAACATTCAATTGCTTTCGCGTTATTTTTATAATTTTTCTTGAGATGCAAAATGGCTACGCTAAACCCGATGGTAAATACAGTTATTCCAAATATAGTAAATGAGAGACAATAAAAAAAATGAAATTCTAACATGAAATCAAATATGATTAAAGTAGCACAGTATGTCTCACTTCAATCTGGACATTACTAAAGATTTGATTACATAAAATATTTCTTATATACAAATCTTATTTGCTATAAAACTTGCTTACATAGACGATTTTTAGCTTCAGAATCAAGAAGGTATTTTATTCGGCATATCCACTGTAATATTACCTGCACCAACCACTTGTCATTCGAGACTCCGCCATTTTGCAAGGCGAACCGCCCGCGGCGGGAAATCTGACTTTGGCGCCAATTTCGATGCGGCAACGTCTGCTACCCGGCCACATCCGGATGGCCTCAACACTCGCCGACTCCTTAACAACTACTGACCACCGCAAATCAGTTGGTTAACATCCACGGGTGTCATTATAAATTCCTTTAATTATACCATTTTTACTGGACTTTATAGTAGCCTGCGAAGCGATGGCGGGAACTAGCCGTATTAAATAAGTGCCATCGCGAGGTTCTCAGCCTTGGCATGTTTATATTGACCATTTAATATTGAACTCGATTCGTATTGGTACTTGGTGAGATTAGATTTCTCATTTGTTTGGCTAATTACGAAGTACGATGTGGTGAATAGAAAAAAATAAGTTACCTTTGGCAGAACGTGTTGGAGGAGCGCACCAGCTTTCCTTTTGGCAGCCATCTTGATTTCTGGCAATTCACACACAGCAACTGTTTCTTTGGTATAGTTTATGTTTTATAAATTCTTTAAAAGTTCAGTTCAACGACCCCATTTCGTGTCAAATCTACAAAACAAATCAGCGGTTTCATAATGCTTCGATGTACAGAAACAAATCGACTAAAGTAGGTAATTGCGTGGTAAACAATTACCGAAAATATTTGTTATTTGGTTTTGCAATGCTTTGTACTTTACTTGCACAAAACAATGTATAAATAACGCTGATTTTTAAGATACCTTGGGTTCAATTTTAAAAGTTGCAATTACACATTTATAAAGAATATAATTACGTACACTACAATTCATTAAAACCGTTCGAAAACTCACCAAAATTTCCCATAAAATTTAAAACTAAATACTTTTAACTCTAAACAATTTTTCTATCCCATTTTAAATTAGCCGAGTGAATAGGCTGTTTAATGAATGGCGGCCATTTTGCTCTTCATTTAAAATGTTGCCAGCCTGCACGGGTCTCCCCACTTTGTTGCGCGTTGCGTAAGGTCAGTCCTGATTCATCGCCCGTTTTCGAAAAGAGCCCAGTTTTTGTCGAGGGCTCATCGGCTGACTCCCCTATTTGCACAATACTTTTCAATGAACAGCTTTATTTGCTTTAAGTACTGTAACTAACTAGGCAGGTTGGATTGTGTGTGCAATATCTGCTGTATGTTGTATAAAAATATACGTTGAAAACGTTTTAAAAATCGAATGCGTTTTTAAAAAAATAACGTTACTGCTCTTTAAGGTGGCTTGAAAATACTATCAAATTAAAGAAAACACTGCCTGGCCGATATTAATATTAATGTATCTTTAATGATTTTAGAATTATATCCTTTCAAAACGTTAATATAACGGTCTCTACTACAAAACTTATGCCAAATTGTTTAAGGAAAAGTGCTGAAAATCTAACAATACAAGTAGAGTTGGATGTAAGAATAATTTTACCTAAACATTGTTATATTTCAAAGCGTAATATTTTATATACACAAGGTAACACATAAGTATGACACACAAACCACCTAAATGGTAAGTGGTTATCGTCGCCTAAAGACAGCTGCAACACACGGACCATGACTGATGCGATGGCTCTAAACTCAATCCTCTTAACACGTTTCTTGAACCCCAGACCTTACTACATGTAGAGTCAGATATTTAAACCTGAGAACTATAAAATGCAACTACAAATTATTGAATACATTTGAAACACAAACAACCAGGAGTACATTACTCGTACAAAATACATATTTATGTACAGGACCTTGGCATATAAATCGTACAAGATTTTATTCAAATAATTCTACGATTTAATTAAACTAAATTAGTTTTAACTATCATAATGACATAAAATGCACCTAACTATAACCTCTACTAATTAAATAAGATAAAAATATATGCATAAATGAACTTCATACAAAAAAGTACTAGGAGTGCATAGTCGCTATGGAGCTTTACAGATTAAATCGCAAAGGGACTCTCATTCTCATGCCGGTCGCGATAACGGCGATAGGCTGTTTTCCATCTGCGCACACAAGTTTTATGTGTGTGCCAACGTGTTTACGTTTGAAGGCGCGCAAAGGATTAGTATTCAAAACAACACACGATTTTAGCGTGTCAATGCACAGTTTTTGTGTGGCGAGAGTTGGAGTCGTGGCGAGATATCGGTATCGTAAGGATTATTTAAATGTTAATGAAGTTATTATGATAGGTTCTAGCTGCGTTGTTTGGATGCAAGAGGATTAGATACTATTTTTTATTCCATAAGCAATAAAACAATAGAGGTTACGAATTTTAAAATTACCCTAAGCTATTTACTTCAAAGCTAGATGAATAAACCTCATAATACACATTATTATCAATAGGCAATACCACAATCCCCCACTCAAATTCTACCCCCAACTTCGTACATAAAAAATGTGTGTCAAGTTCAGAAAACAGTTCCATCTACGTAAAAAACACCGTGTCACACCGTGGTGTAAGGTGGAACGGGCGCGGTCACTGCACCGACGGCTATTTTCTTTTTACCGATAACAGCAAGGCCGATTTAATAGCTTTGGGCACGGTGTGCCGTGGAGTTTTTTTTTATTAACAACCTAGTTTGCGAATTAGGCTTTCTGTTACACCGATGTGTAATGCCGGCTTTAATTGAAATATGTGGACATTTTTCAGATTTTCATAAATTAATTTGAAGGCATAGACGTGTCTAGACCTACATATACACAAATTCACGCCTTTTTATCCCCAAAAAGGTGTAGGCAGAGGCGCATCTAATGCTGTGCTAGTGCACCCATTTTTCGCCGTGTGAACTCCGTACCATGATATGACAAGGAGCGAGCTAATCGTCATATTCGGAACAAATTTCATTCTCCGGGATTATATAGGAGACTATTTGTAGAAGAGGCCCGTGCTCAGCAGCAGGCAGTATATAATACAGGGCTGGTATGGTATGGTATGGTATACTTAGGAGAAAAACTCAATATCACTTTGCCCGCCCTGGGATTCGTAACCGAGGCCTCATCAGCGGTGGGTGCACCGTGCATGCAATACAATTACGCCACGGAGGCAATTTTAAGAGAAACATCTAACTCTAACCTAGATGTATGTTTTTAGCAAGCTTTCTAATTTCTACTATATTCAGAGTTCAGCACTTATTTTTAATTTAATTTCCAAATTTAACATCAAACAAGAAACATTGAATCAAACTTTCCCACCTTATTCAATAAAATAGGTGTGCAATAAGATACATTGCGTTTTTAATTACACACATTTCAATCATGAAAATATTATCGTAATTTACAAGGGCATTAATGGTGACAAGCATTAGTAAAAGGAGCAAAATGCTTACTTGCTTTTAAATCGAACGTTACACAAACATACTTTCTGTTATTGTTTTTCGTAAATAATGCTGACTCTACATTTTTGTATTTGTTGGAAATACGCGATGTACTTTGGACTATGGACTAGATATGCACCTAACTAGTCTCAAAATAAATACAATGCGGCCCAACTTCAAAAGATTTAAGAATGCATCAAATATAATAATGTATGTGCATATTACAATTCACAATTTAAGATCAGCAAAGACAATATTTCTACATTATTTTATTAAGAAGTCCCAGTCCATAAATATTCGAAGACGATACTTAAATTTCTGATGTTTATAAATCAAAACTAAAGAGTAGCCAATAAGCTAGTAACAATATTAAGAGCCGATTTCATCGCTTGCTAGTAAACGCTATTTGTCATCTATACTAATATTATAAAGCTGATGAGTTTGTTTGGTTGGTTGAACACGCTAATCTGAGTACTGAACCAATTTTGAAAATTCTTTCACTAATAGGAAGCTACATTACTCCTGAGTGCTTTAAGCTACTTTTTATCACGGGAAAAGATTTTTATCCCGGTAAAACTTTTTCACGCGGGCGGAGCCGCGAGTATCGCCTAATCTATACTAATATTATAAAGAGGAAAGATTTGTATGTAAGTATGTTTGTAACGAATAAACTCAAAAACTACTGAACGGATTTCGATGAAATTTGGCTCACGGGTAGATCATGTCCTGGATTAACACATAGGCTACTTTTTATCCCGGGAAAATATTTTTATCCCGGATTTTTTTTTCACGCGGGCGAAGCCGCGAGCATCATCTAATAATGTATAAGCCGACCAAACACCAAAGTCACACTCTAATCTAGGAGCATGGTATAAACGTCAATAGCATCTCAACGTGGTCTCATGGAAATCAAATGCTTGGCTAGTATAATTATCATAATGCCGTCTTCATTCTTATGCTTATCGTTCCTTCGTTGGCATATGCGCTTGTAACAAATCTCAGATACATCATATGATTGTTTCAATTCCTTTGCTTCAAACTAATTTTTAGGAAGTGTTTTGTTCGTAACATGGAACATAGGTGTCAACCGATTATACATCATTTAATATCACAGTATTTAACATACAACTTATAGCGCCAACCACTTTGCAAACAATTTTTGACCCAAATAGACTGGCACGGTACCGTACAGCTTATCTCAAGAAATAAATAGCCGTTACGCGTCGGTCTAACGGGCGGTCATCCCACACCTTGCGCAGGGTGTATGTACCGCCTCCAGGATCCCTCATTACCTCTCAGTACTTGGGACTGGACATCAGCGTTCTCAAAACTAGTTATTACATCACGCTACCGACGGCTTCTGATCAGGGTTTATATTTTTTAAGCTTGGTAATATTTTTGTTTCTTAATCATAACTTCTGATACCTATGATGCCCTGGTGTATTCAGTACCTAAGTTAAATTCGTGGGGTTATGAAACGATGTCGCGGGGGCACATAAAAGTAAAATTTAGGAAAATATTATGTAGAGAAATGTTTTGATATTGTTGTTCAATCGTTAGTGAGGCAAACAATAGTATGGGGAAACATACATACTTTATATCCTATGCGAAAAAAAGTCATATTAACTAACAGTTAAAATTGTATTGTGGAATACTGCAAAAGACTATGCATAGAAAACTTATTATACCAGTTCCAAAAAGTAAATAGTAGACTACTAATAAAAACGACAAAACTATACTCAAAGTTAATTCCTCTACCATTTGGGCATCACATTAAACAAATAAAAACTCAGTACATTTAATAATAAAGGTTATAATAGAAAAATAATTATCTGTAGCGCTAGAAGCTTGGTATGACATCTCCAAAGTCTCTCGTATTGGGTCAAGAGCCGGATGCAGACAGCATTACTTGACACGGCACGCATCGGGGTTTCGAATCTTGACCAATATAGTCTTAGATTTTCAATATTGAATTTTATATTTTGTATTATTATAATCTTTGTTAAATATTTAAATAACTTTTATAAATTATAGTATTGTGTAGATTCAAATTATTCTTTTATTTTTCAGTTTATGATTTCTCATTTGAGATGGTGCATTTTCTTTTCTCTATTGTCCTCGTGGACAATGGTTTATGAGCAGAAGAAAAATATTTTTCTGTTTGTTTTCTACGATGGTTTTCTACTAATAAATAAAATGCAAAAAATACATTTTCACTTTTCCAATATAAGTTTTTCGCATAAAACAAAAGGTGGTAGTTACCAGGGCAACATAAAGCATTTGTTATCAGCGGTAAGGACCGTGAACGATTTGATTAGTTCGACGCGCGCTACTCAAAATTACTTTCAAACTCAGCTGCGTTGCAACTCCAGCACAACTCTGCCCGCCTGGTAGTGTTAATAAAATTACGTGATACTCATATTAACTCTTAAAATGCATCACACCTTTTTTAACTATCAAACTAAACTTTATCGTATAGCGATTCGTGATCAAACTAAATTATACTACATTGGATACAACAAGAAAACAAGTATCCGAGTGGTTTGCACATAAAAACCAAGGAAATTATCGAGAATAGATCGGGCATACGACTCTCTGTCACTAATAAATCGGGTAAAACAATGCTGTATTAACTAACTGCCGTGACAAAGGAAACTTAACACGACAGCGGCTGGTTGATTGCATTTTTTGCTGTCAACTAATGCCAAGGCCCTATTCTACTCACTCATCGAGTTCGTAGTCCATTCCTGGCGGTTTATGTAAACCGGCACTGGTGCAAAAACTACTGAGCAAACTTCGCGCGTATAATTGCAACTTTTAAACAACAGTCGACGCTCGAAGCACCAACGAAACCGACCTTAAGCACTGAAGTTAAGTTGTTTTTGGCTATTTTGATGTCACGTTACGCGATTAAGTTGGCGAGGCGCGGCGCACGTCCGTCGGGCATGGAGGCTCGACGCACACTGGCCTAGGAGGCGCGGTGCGTTCGTGTCCAGCCGCCCATCGCCCCCCGAGCCCGGGCCCCGACCCCACACCGAAATGCATCAATGACACTCGAAACACGCACGTTCTGAGCGCGGCCCTGTGTGGGGACAATCGATGGAAAAAACGTATCTATGATATAATCAAACCATTTTGTATGGGTAACTATTTTCGGTAAACTTCGTCAATGTTGATGTGTTTTATTTCGGCTAGGAACTCATAATTTCACACATTTATCTCTGCAATCTCCTTTCGCCAACTTTTATGCACTCTATGATGAGTCAAAGAGTGGCCTTTCTCATACTAATTCTAGCTAAACGAAATCAAAACTTCATCCGAACAATTGTGTTCCGATATGAGAACCGAACTCAAAAATTCACTGTTCACTATTACGCTATTAGACCTATGGCCTGCAACTCACACTGATCGCAATCTCTATGCTGGGCACATACCGATGAAGTATGTTGCAACTTGCAAGTCTTAGTCGTATCAGTAACACGTGTACTGACACACCTGGCCATAAATTTTGTCACAGTAAACCCTACTTTGTACTCAATGGCTAATCAATTAATCTTGTGTCTATAGTCTATTTAAGAAAAACATTTTCAATTAATATTTACTGCCTCGGTGGCGTAGTTGTATTACTGTACGACTGCAATGCTGAGGTCTCGGGTTCGATCCCTGGTCGAGCAAAGTGATATTAGGATTTTCTAATTAGCCAGGAGTCTGAAATTTGTGCCCGATATAGCAATAGGCTTGCCCCATATCACATCACAGGACGGAATACGCACGGCGAAAAGTGGGTGCACTAGTTGCGCCTCTGCCTACCCCTTCAGGGATAAAAGGCGTGAGTGTGTATGTATGTATGTATGTATATGTTCCTCAAGTCACAAAGACATGACATTAAAAAACAAATAGCATTTAGTGAGAACCGAGGTAACCTCGGAGACATATAAGGTAAATCTATTTAATCTATGTTGCATGACCATAAAGTGATAATGATGATGCGATTACACACACACACACACACACATCTCATGAATAATGTAATATGTAAATCTTGTTATTGATATATTGCGTTCGGATTTTGATTTCATATCTGTGCAATTATTTTATTGTTGCATATAGTTGTTTGTAAGGCCGTAGGTTCAAATCCCAGGAGCGGTACCCATAATGTAATTTTTTCAAGATTTGTCAAGAAATGAATGGCACAATTGGAGTCAACTAGATTCTATTGAAAAATAAAGAATGGCAGAAATATAACAACCTGAAACTATAATACAATTTAATTACGTTACATCGACCCCATGACGTTTCGTAAATATGTAATATGGAACAATACTAAATGCTTTTCTTTAAATCTAAATACTGTTAAAATTTGCGCATCCCGGGAATCGCGTCTACAACCCCGCGAGTTGCGACTCTACCTTTTCGGTGACCGGCTGGCGCTGTTTCATCCGTCGTCAAGTAAAGTTAACGGTCTTACTACACTGGACGAGTTCACCTCGCTGTAAATTCGCTTGCATTTCGCCAGTGTGATAAGAGCCTTAACTTTACTTGACCACGGACGAAATAAACCGGCCTAAGTCACTATGATAAGACGATTAAGTTAATATATTGGTATATGGCAATATATTATGGCATATTGGCTGATATATTGGCAAGGCGGACAGACAACTTGATAAAAGTAGCAGGAACACGCTGGATGCAGGCCGCTTTTGATAGGTCCGTCTGAAAAGGGAAGGCCTATGAGACCCTAAACGAGGGTATAGGCAGTATAAGAAAGTCTGTCCGTCAATTTTACATCCCGTGTAAAGCCTATCACATGATATCGGAGATGGACAAGCACCAGTGTGCAAACTAATGCGATCCGATTTGAAGGACATTGTAGCCAGCGTAATTACTGGGCATTATGAGAGTTAACATCTTATGTCTCAGGGTGACGAGCGCAGTGGAGTGCCACGCAGTACTTTATACTTGAAAGTTCTGTATGGTGTTGCTACTGTTTATAGGCGGTCGTATCGCTTACCATCAGACGAGTGGCATACTCGTCTCATCATTCAAAAGCAATAAGTAAATTCATTGCATTTTACGATTATATAAAAAAAAGCTCAAATTATAATTGTCCTAAAAATCCCACGGACTTTAAAGTCATAGGCCAAAAAAAATCCGGAATGTATTTAAAAACAATAATAATAATATTGTAAGCATTGATGTATTAAAAAACCCACATCAATGAAAGGTAGAAATTAAAATTAGAACACTCAATTAGAATTTAGTTGTTTATTCAAATAGAAAATGGGAATACGTAGCATGGCGGTTCTTTTGATGCCTTCTCGGAATGACGCCAGCCAAAGAACACAGCTAATTCGCGGAATTCTTTCTACTGCACAATGCGGAAGTGAGATTGTATGTAGCTTTAAAAATTCTAGAAAATGCAGTTTTATTAGCAGATCCTGATTGAAATCGGAGACGAGGTATGGGGTGAGTACGGAATTGGAATTGCAAGGGTGGATTGGAGAATGTAACTTGGTGTGATGTGTTTAAATTCTCAATAGAAAATGTACCACTAGGATAACAGACAAATTCTCAATAGAAAATGTACCACTAGGGTAACATAGACAGTTTAGAATTTACTAATTTATAATTCTCGTCGCTGTTATCGAATAAGTTGCCTTATATTATTCACTAGGTGTTGCTCGCGGCTTCGCACGCGTGGAAAGCCTTTCCCGCTAGAAAAGTCCGTAAAACCCAGTACGACTCCAGCGCCATCTACTTAAAGAATCAGATTAAAAATATTACTTCCCTATGGGAGCAAATTACCGGGATTAAAAGGTTTTAGTTAAAAAAGTAGCCTATGTGCTGCATCCTATGTAGTATGTGGGTAAATAAATCCAGGACATGATATACCCGTGTACCAAATGTCATCCAAATCCGTTTAGTTCTTCTGCGCTTACTTCACAAATACAAACGTCAACACTTTCACAAGTATATTACAAATTATGTAAAAAAAAAACCTACATCAATGACCAAAGTGCTCGAAAATCTTTAAATAAAATCCCCCATAAACTGAAAAACACGCCTCCCCGCTCGCAAGGGTACCAGGGTGACATAACCTGTGGCAGTTAATTAGCGACGTAGGGCGCGCCACAGGCGCGGGCGCGGGTGCGGCGCGCGTTTAGAGGAAATTGTCGTTTTTATACGGCTTCGCCCCCTGGCCCCAATGCCCCCTCCCCAACACAAGGCTTGTCCTAAACCCGCCCGGCATTCGAATAATGAAACATAGTTAATTTCTTACAAGCACATGTTGCCTTGGTAAACTGATATTAATTCGTTAATGCAAGCTTGCCTTCCTGAGAAGGTAAACACAATTATCTTTTAAGACAGAAAACAAAATCGTATTGATCTCAAATAGTATGAAAAGCAATGATTACGAATTTACCAAAATAGAATTTTAATTTTCAATCAAAAACAATAAACCATTCCACATTTTTACGTATTCACTTTTACAAGTGTCACCTTCATTTCACCATGACCTATTTATTCTTATCATGAAAACCTATAACGGTAATGCATTCATACAGTACTACTAGTCACCAATATTAAAATACACGCCCAATCCTTGTACTTTATAAGAAAAAAAATATAGTACAGTCAGCGACTAAAACATATAATCATATCATCACGCTTTTATCCCCGAAGTGGTAGACAGATACAACATTTCGTGTATTCCATCTCATTATGTGATAGAGAGCGAATATATTGCCATATCGGGCACATATTCCAGACTCCCGAATTATTTGAACAGAAAACCCAATATTGCTTTGTCTGCCTCCGGATTCGAATCCGAGACCTCAGAGCGGTGTCCTACCGCGTACCCAATATTGCTTTGACCGCCTCCGGATTCGAATCCGAGACCTCAGAGCGGTGTCCTACCGCGTACGCAATACAACTATGTCAACCACGCAACGAAGCAGTCATATCTATACATATAACTAACTAGCGGCCCCAACAGACGTTGCCCTGCCTTAAAAAGGAAATAAAATCCTAGAACCCGAGTATAGCGCCACCTACCGGATCCAATTGTTAATCTAAACCATCCTCGAATCCACCTGAAGACATAAAAAATTTCATTAAAATCGGTCCAGCCGATTAGGAGGAGTTCAGAAACATACACACGCACAGAAGAATTATATCTATACTAATATTATAAAGCTGAAGAGTTTGTTTGTTTGAACGCGCTAATCTCAGGAACTACTGGACCGATTTAGATTTTTTTTCACTAATAGGAAGCTACATTACTCCTGAGTGCTATAGGCTACTTTTTATCCCGGAAAAACTTTTCCACGCGCAATGCTAGTACATATATAAAACCCTAGCTAGCAGTGACGTAGTGTTTCGAACATTCTAAAGATTCTTTAAGACTAAAAATAGTCTTACTGTGTCTAAACTAAACTGGAAACTGGCTTCTCAATGACCCATGGAACTAATAATTTCATCTTTAAGATGAATGCAATAAACATTGCCGCTATACATCTAAAATACTAGTAATTTTGATAAAATTAGCTGTGCCCGCGTCAATACAACCACACCACCGAAGCATCCATTGTGACGCAAAAAATACTTTCAAAATTACACGCCGAGTATTAAAGAATGCAATAATAAAATAACACATGAAACAGAGATTTGGACGGATATTTTAGTCTAATTTCGTTTTATGACGTATAACCCGTTTATCGGCAGTAACGCGTAGACTAATAAACGGGACGTCAGACATTGTATCAGTATTGCTCAACGCAGTATACGCCATATCATATTTTATATTGACGTTATACTTGGTGTTGCCCGCGGCTTCACTCGCTACAAAAGTCCCTAAAACATTGACGACGCCAGTAGCATCAAATTATAAAATCAGATTAATAATAAATATTTTTCCCATGGGAGCACATTACCGGGATAAAAAGTAGTCCATGTGTTAATCCAGGACATGATCTACCCGTGTGCCAAATTTCATCCAAATCCGTTCAGTAGTTTCTGTGATTACTTCTAACAAACATTCAATAATTTTCGAAAACTTATGCATTTATAATATTAGTAAGATTAATACGTGAAGAAAAAAAGGAACATTGCGCGCACAGAGGTGTGTGATTTGGCATAATGAAAATTCAAATAGAGAAATACAGAAAAATAAAATTAATGAATTGCGTTCGAATCGACCCCTTTATCTCTGTCTACCCCGTTTCGTTAATTCTTGGATTAACAGAGGTAATAAGCCAGTTAACATACATTAGATTTAGGGAATACAGAATTTAATTAGCGATTATTCTACAAGGTAAACCTTGTTACAATGGTGTAAAAGACCTCATTACCAAATAACTTTCAAAATCGTTTACTAATTCTAAATTTAAAAAATTAAAATCGATGCATTTTTTGCAAGCTACGATGCTACAGATTAACATCCCTATTTTTCATCCATCTATATCGCAAGAAACAAATTGTGAATAAATGTTATTCTAAAACGTTGTCACTGGCAGATGCGCAAACCGCGCCTTGCCAAAGAGAGAAAAAAAAACTTTATTCTGATTTACTTATCACTAATTCATTGCTTTTCCCTCCTAATTTCAAATAATTGAATGCTTCATTTGAGGTCATAGATTAGAGTGACTTGTATTTGGTAAGATTATACATTTGTGTGAGGAGTAATATTTATCAGTAAGCGATGAAATAGGCCCTTACCGGTTTAAACCTTTTACACACACATACACACACACTCACGCCTTTTATCCCCAAGGGGTAGGCAGACGCTACTAGTGCACCCGCTTTTTGCTGTGCGTAATGCGTATTCCGTCCCATAGAGCAAGCCTATCTGATACTGAATAGAAAAATCCAATATCACTTTGCAGACCCGGGGATCGGCCCCGGGACCTCAACATTGCAGTCGTACCGTAATACAACTACGCTACCTAGGCAGTTAAACCTTTTAGTATACTTTTAATAGATAACATCGCTTCAAAACTTTTCGCTAAACGAGGCACCATATTCGCATGCCCCGACCTACCGTACATAAACTCAAAACCCCCTTAGCAGGCTCGTTGGGTAATAACGCCGCACAGCCCCGATCGTAACACTACCACTGCTAAAACCGGCCGATTTGGTTTTATACACACCCCCCATAAAAGCAACGGATAAGTGGGGGGTCCGTATCTTTATATCTGCCACCCGGCCCCCGCATTATGACCCCCCCTTGGACAGCTAAAAGAATATCCGGCAGCGGTAATTCTTCTTGGAGTTACTTTTATTTACGCAGTAGTTAATCGCGCCTCCTGCTGTTTCCTGGTGGCCTGGTGTTTGCTGATTTTTTATCGTCTATTTTTGGGACGCAAATAATATTATTTATTTAATTATGTGTTTATTTTTAAACACAGTTTTTACGTTTAACTAATAACTGTAGTGTTAGTTTAGGTTACTCACAATTAAATTTCTTGTTTATAGACAAGTCCCAAAGCTATAGTTGAAACTAGAATATACACAACTATATGTTAAAAAGGAGACTAAGAAAATTGATTGAAATAGGATGTATGAATTCAAATTTAAATCCTAAAATAAAAAAAAATATAGTTAAGTCCGCAAGACTTAACTTCAGGACGATTCCAGGTTTCCTAATTTATCCGTGTTTAACCGTACTGCTGAGAAATTTCTTCATTGAATTAACGCCCAGACAAAATGTCCTGACCTGGCTAGGATTCTTGGGTCAAAAACGACTGGGACCTTTTGTCCCACGTCACAGGTTTTAGACATAAAAGAGACTAATTATTACTCCTCCTTGAAATATTTTCAGAAAAGTAGGAGTTTTTCCCACACTGTATTTAACATTTGCGAGTACGAAGTACGCAGATTAGATACCTAGGGCGGTATTATTAATAAATCAATCTCACGTTTGAGTAAAATCTCAAGTAGACATTTAATGTATTGAACTATTTAATAAACCAAGCTTAATCTGTCATTTGAGAGTTTGTTCTCAGCTGAGTAAGCGCTTTTAAATAAACAAGACTTTGCTGTCAAAATCCGTCACATATTGTCGCTTAAGATGTCACTTGAGCTGCTGTTAATTTGGATTTAATAAATAGCGACTATCTCAGCTGATATTGCACTTCATAGCAATATTGAGTTGCATCTATTCATACGGCCCCTAGGTTAGTTTCTTTTTATTGCATTGAATGACGAGACGAGCATGCCGTTCATCTGGTGGTAAGCGATACGACCGTATAAACAGTAGTAACACCATACAGCACCTTGAGTTACAAAGTACTGTGTGACATTCCACTGCGCTCATCCTGAGACATAAGAATATGTTAAGTCTCATTATGTCCAGTAGTTACACTGGCTACAATGTCCTTCAAACCGAAACACAGCAGTGCATGCACACTGCTGCTTGGCGGTAGTAATAGACATTGCGGTGGTGCCCACTCAGATGGACTCTTACATATGAGGGACTTACCACCAGTTTAAATTAAATAAGTATTTTAGTTTTCAAATTGTTCGTTACCTTAGCTTTTTAAACTTTGTTAAAAATATGACGAGAAATCCTAGTTTACATTTTATTAAATCATTTTAACCTTCATAATGTCCTAAGTGTAAGTGATATGGTGATTCAAAAGAGCCATATTTGGTTTTATATGAGAAAAAATCACGACCATAATAGATACTATCATATATGTTGTTACCGTTGCCAATCTATGTGTGACAAGACTTCTGCCTGCGGCTACGCCCGCGTGCAATAGTTTTTCCGGCATAAAAATATTTTCCCGGGACAAAAAGTAGCCTATAGCACTCAGGAGTAATGTAATCTATTAGTGAAAGAATTATCAAAATCGGTCCAGTAGTTTTTGAGTTTATCCGTTACAAACAAACAATCAAATATTTCCTCTTTATTATTAGTATTAATACCCTCTCAGTTGTAGAGGAGGCCCGTGCTCAGCAGTGGGCAGTATATAATACAGGGCATGGTATGGTATGGTATAGACGTGAAAATTCGTTGTGAAATGGTGTGCGGCTGGGAATTCTCAATTTAACAGTGGCCTAGTAACGGCAGATTCAATCTATTATAATGTTTTATGTATACCTAAAAATTCGCTACCTAACCCAAGTACCAAGAGACCAGAAAATTTCAAAAGATATCGCCGTCTCGTAATCGGGGCATGAGCAACTTGAAATTTGGGGTTTTCCCCGCCAAAGTTGTGAAAGACGTCCTCAAAGCCCCGCTGTGGGTGGGCTCCAGTGGCAAGGGGGCGGCGGAGTGCGGTGCGGGGGGAGAGAGGTTTCGGGGTATCAAACTTTACCCCCGTGGCGCGGCTATTCGTACCCGTTGGAGGGACTGGATAAAAGGCTAAGAGCTAGACATGGCGTGACCTACGAAATTAGAATAGATTTATTTCATCAAATCGTATTTTTAATAGTTTAAACTTATAATACTGTTAAAAAATATACCGTATTTAACATAGCATAGTGTATAAAATGCAATGATAAAATGCAAACAATTTTTTACAACTGTATTAAACAATGATAAAATCTACATTATTTTTCCTTTCAAGGCGACGTGTTGGAATTGCCAACACTGACAGTTGATGCGTTTTTTTATCCGTAGCTGCCTATACTAAAATTCTGAATTGAGTACTCAACACCTTATCTGCATTATTTTTAGTTCGAAAATTCAATACCTACGAATCAAATCAAAAATTGTTACGAATGTTTAAAATTCAATGCTTTTTTGAGCTATCCAATTCGAATTTCTGTTTTATCTTGCCATTGTCGTGACACCCAACCGTCAGACGAACAAGCTCGTCTCATTCAGTTATTGAAAAGTATGTAATTTTATGATTTTCTATTTCCACAGATGAAGCATCCACCACGTCTCCTAACTCCTAACCTAACAGCTACTTTGTTCGCCTTTTGCCTCGTGACAGAGGCACTTAAGGGACGTGCACACGGTCGCGGCGCTGTATTAAAGTAGAATAATCCTTAAGTTTCTGAACGCCTGGTACATCGCGACACCAACTTGGCTCACATTGTTGGGGGGTTGGTTACGTCTTAAGAGAATTAAAATGCCGACGTAGGGATTGCGAAGCCGGCATAGCAAACACTACTGACGAGTCGTAAGTCGTCAATGTTTTAGCCGTTAAAATCGGTAAACGAAATATACTCACGCCAGTATTATCAAGGGGTAGGCAAGGTAGAGACACAACTAGCGTTTTTATTTCAATCGATCTCTATATGTCTACAAAACAGCAATTTTGATTACTAACCGGCAATCGAACCCAATAGTACTATCTCAGTTTATAATTAAGCTATAACTTAAGCTAGGAAATGAAGAGGTTTCTCTAAAAGAAAAGTAAATATTTTTTGCAATTTTTTTTTTACGTAAATTCAACAACATTAAACACCTTTACATAAACTTGTTAAGCGCCAATAAACAAAGAACAGTATGAACGACGCTTTAGTTCGGTGGGTTAAGTCATCAGCAATTGAAATAAATGACTATCACACATTTTTTTATTTACATTTACGGTCTGCCGAGACGACTGCACGCAAAGCAGATCCAAACCCAAGACACATCCCTCTTTTCGATGTTACGTGTGTATTGTTTATCAATTATGGTTTGCTTTAACGGTGAACAACATCGTGGGGCTACGTACTTGAGAATTATTCATAAAACGAAGATATGTGAAGTCTACCAACCCGCATTAGACCAGCTAAAGCCTAAAGATAGAAAGAAACCTCTCAGTGGTAGAGGAGTCCCGTGCCCAACAGTGGGACAATATAAAACCATCCTCAGCCACATGATGTCCACTGCTGAACACAGATAAATTATCCTGGCTTAAAATATTGAGTCCTCTTTATTCCGGTATATTTGACTGCCTCGGTGGCGTAGTTGTATTACGGTACGACTGCAATGCTGAGGTCTCGGGTTCGATCCCCGAGTCGGGCAAAGTGATATTTGATTTTTCTAATCAGTATCAGTCCGGAGTCTGGAATTTGTGCCCAATATGGCGATGGGCTCGCCCCTTATCACATCATGGGACGGAATACGCACGGCGTAAGTGGGTGCACTAGTTGCGCCTTTGCCTACCCCTTTGGGGATAAAAGGCGTGAGTATGCGTACTTCCCGTGGGAAAAATTCATTTTTTCAACCGACTTCCAAAAGGAGGAGGTTATCAATTCGTGTGTTTGTATTTTTTTTATGTATGTACACTGATTTCTCTGAAAATTGGGAGCGTATTTTCCTGATTCCTTCTTTGTTTAGTAAATAAGGGTCTCGAAGTGGTCCCATTTCAGTATAACTTGGTTTTTTAATTTGATTTTTTAAATACATAGATGCCATTGTACATATGATGTTATGTATCGCTTAAACGATTTAGTTGGCATATAAGTATTTTTACTTTTTATCCCAGAAAAGTACACCGTGGGTCTGGGACCTTCATACCGGGAAAGCTGCTCAACGTAGACGACGCCGTAAGAAACTCCTAGTGTTTCATAATACACAGGAATTACACTGGCTACAATATCTTATAACGTTGAAACCGGAACACAAATTTCCTTACATAATGCTGCTTGGCGGCAGAAATAGACATCATTTGTTTTAATGATTTAAATGTATTCTATTAAAATTATTATCTTTTTAATTTCATTTTTCAGTGAGTAATTCTTGCTTGAAACCCATACAAAGTGTTGCTGCAGCCTTGTCCGAACTCATTACCTTTTAGTCTAAGTCAACTTAAACCCCTAAAGTCATTTAGATACCGTAAATTTTTACTCGGCCGCCAGTTCGGAAAGCAGTTTCCACCAAAGAAAGGGCAAGAAACTCTAGTGTTGCTCTTCAAATTAAAGGAAAAAAACGGACCTGAAATTCTAACCAAGACAGCTTATATATATTTGGATAGAACTCCTGAAAACTAGCCTTTTGCAGTAAATCGTTTAATTTGAAATACCTCCGATTTTGAAATTTATGTAATTTTGTTTGGCTTGAAAACTACACTTAATATGAACGCTTTTAAAAAAGTTAGTTATGAATGGAGGGGTCTAAAAATATTTTTTTAATGGATCTAAGTTCCATATTTTGCCCCTTTAATATCCCTAAAGTTTGAGCCTGGTTAGATTTTGAGGTCCAGCACCCACACAAAAAGCGGACATCTCCTTTATAGGTAGCTTTTGCTCGCGGGTTCGTCCGCGCGGAATGCACTTTATGACAAATAAAAAAAGTAATCTACCTCCTTTGTCGAGGTTCAAAATTACTCTGTACAAAATTAATTAGTACAATTTGTTTATTTTCTTTTATTAACATTGATTTAATTTAGTGTTATAGCATGATATTTTGCGTAGGCTAAATATTAATAACAAATTATAATGTAGTGTGTTAAGAACAAAGGAAGAAGATATAAGTTTATTACGGTACGACTGCAATGCTGAGATCTCGGGTTCGATCCCCGGATCGGACAAAGTGATATTGGATTTTTCTATTCAGTCTGGAGTCTGAAATTTGTGCCGGATATGGCGATAAGCTCACCCCCTACCACGTCATAGGACGGAATACGCACGGCGAAAAGTGGGTGCATTGATTGCGCCTCTGCCTACCCTTTCGAGGATAAAAGGCGTCAGTGTGTGTGGTTTTTAAAAGAAACACAGGGGCATACAATTAAAACGACATTTAGAAAGGACTTTTGATCCTATCATTTGCAGACTCCGTGCTATGTTCCAAAAAGATTTACCCTTGTTCATTCTTTGTTCTTTGCGTCATACTAAAATTAAGTCCAATCAAAACTCTTTCTCGTAGTCAAATTAAACTTTAATTAATTTTAATTTGCTCATTGTAACGTCAACTGCCTACCCTAAAAAAAACATATCAAAAACTTTAACCAAAAATCGCTAGTGTTCCGTACAGAAACAAAGCCTCCGAAGGTCACAACGGACCCTGAAATGTAGGTCCTAACTCAAGAACGGGCTCAAAGGGTCTGACCGACCCTAAAAAAGTATATAACCCGCCGTAGGTACCAGGGGCCCATATAACCGAGGCGTCTTCTGTGCCAGGGAAATGTTAAGAAGGGTCCGGGTGGGACAGGAAACCCCCCTCCCCTTCCGGAGGGGGTGGGGGTTAGGGAAAAAATTCAGAGAGGACCGTACCCTTGGCTCGACCCGGCGCCGACGTCTGCGGCCGTAATTAGTGATGCGGCGTTGCGCGGGCTGGGGCGGTGTCGATACGACCGTCGATAGACGACGATAATTTTATTATGTCTTTTAGAGTGAAAATGGGACAATGAAAGTGTTGTGATGGAAATTGATTTATATAGTATTTTAATATAAGTAAATATAAATATTTAATTCATCATTATAGACATTTCAACGTACAGATATACATTTTGGGACATTATTATAGTATGTAATCACTTACGTATTTTATTAAGTTTTAATTCTAAATTAGAGGTAAAAGAACTAAACTTCCTTAGAAAGGCAGTTTAATCAGTATCAACAAGTGTGTGGAGAAAATAAAAACCAAAAAATCCGCGAAGAAATCAAAAAACTAGTTTTATTTCAACATTAGTAACACTAAGTAACATTTAAGTTTTAAAGAATACATCCGGAATAACCGCTATTTGTGTGGAAAAAAATTATTACGTTTAAAATATTATGCTTAATGATAATATAGAAAGCATTTATGATGTGATCCTAAACATTAGAACTTGTTTAATAATGAAACGTATCTTAAAATGGTATTTTCTTTTTGTCTTTCCCATTGGATATAAGCGAGAGAAGACTAAAAAAATATTCCACTCAAAATCCTATTCTTGAGTTCAACGTACACACACGTCGCATATACATAATGTTATAAAATATATCCACTTTCCTACTTTTATATGAAAGATATCACACTAACAAATGGTTGTAACCACATGTAAACGTCCGTAATAACAGACGTAACAATGATACGTAGCCATCCTTTTAGTTAATAATGGTGTTTTCGTCCACAAGACATAACGGTTTGGAACGTTTTTAAAAAATCTTAAGGAATTCTTTTTAAAATTTACAATACATCGACACACACCCATCTCTAAAAGATTATGACAAGATACAGAACGCAGGGCTGCTAACGACTGGCGGAGAGCTGTCAAAAATACCTACATTAATATTATTACAGGTCCTGACACGCCAACCCTCTGTAGTCTGAATACGTGAAAATACTTACGATAGTCTGCCTTTGTTGTGAAAGTCTTACCTGTAAAAAATAATAAAGGTCAGTTTTTCTTGTAGTGTATGTAACCAATATTATTTAATTATCTAAGAAAAATATATAAAATGTCACGCCATCGTAATAAACACCTACTCAAAATATTCGTATAGTAACAAAATCTAGTCAGTCATTTGTTTTATAAAAATCATCAAGTTATATAACTTAGCAGATTTAAATGTACTCTAGTTATCTATCTACCTACCCACTGAAGTATATGGTCCAAAATTTTTAGTTTTTAATACATTTTTACTAACCTCACACAGCCATTAACCAGGGTGCCATAGCACTAAACATAGTACAACTATCTACTTACATAATAACACCATCGAATAGGCAACAAACTCCAATGTTTACGGTGTCGGCCTGACGGACCCCCAGGGTCCGAGGGCGGGTCCGTATTGGACATTTTGTATAAGTGTAGGGTCTACGCGATCCCAAGCAAATCCCTTTCGGCGGACCCTTTTCGGAAAGGTCTGGCGGCCGTGCCGGAGCCCCGAATTTGCGGATTTTTAAGATAAAATTTATATGGGCCGGTCGGGTATGAGTTGTAGCGGGATTACTTGTCCGTTTTAATGCTATTGAACATTTTAAATATCGTGGAATTTACCTGGCCCGTGATCTATAAGTAGTTGTATTGGGACAAAGTTCGTAAAGTTACAGCCATTAAAACATCGGTGATATTGTTATGATATCCTGGTATTCCCAAGAAAATACTAGAACATGATACAATATCGATTGATAAGATACAATTGGTATGTATGTGGTGCAGACAAAAACCACTCAAAAGTACTTTTAACTAGCCAAATCAGATAATGTTGACCGTAGACTTTCAAAAATAGTAACTTTTGACTGTAATGACCGCCAAAAGTAGTTTTTCCCAATGGAACTGGTTAAGTGAGTTTTGGCTGATTCCGTCATAAGTGTTGTGACTTATAACGAAACTCTTAAAAAAGTTAAGGAGGACTTTACTCTTTATGAAACAGGCCCTTAGTAATTATCTTAAATAATATTTTCTGTGCTACAATAATAAAATATACCAGGGCAACATAAGCTCTAATTGGTTTCTGAACACAATCTCGGAGTACGTACCGCGGACACATGTGAGCATGAGGTCACGCTACCTCACTCGGGGGTGGAAAAAATTGGGGAGATTTGTGTGTAATCTTGTCGCATTGTTATATTTATGTTAGCACCTTGCTTACTTTATTTTTTAATCGCAAGTCTTACGTATGATTAATCAAAAGCACTATTTTGATGGAGCTGCCCAAAACTAAAAATTAGTCCATATTCAATTTTGAAAATCGAACAGGGCCGTTTGATTTATTATGCGGTTATTCATAATTTTCCTCTGGCCAAAAAATAAAATGATGCGAAATAATTATGGCGATACCTCTCATCTAATCAAGATCTTGAAAACTTATCGTAAAAAATATGTTGATTAATAATTTTCTACGTCAAAAATACCACTAATAACCAAAAATATATTTTTATTTTAAATATATCTAACATCCTAAATTACAAACGAAAAGAACATCAGCATAACTTCATGTATTTAAAAAAATCCTTGGGTAATACCCCGGTCCCAACCCAGCGGACCCCTGCGGTCCCGACCCTCGGGTCCAGCCCGGGACTAACTAGATAACGACGATATCGACTAAAACTAAAGGAAAGTATTCGTAGTTAGTTAGAAAACTAGAGAATTAGGGTAAAATCGGGTCGGGCCGTGTACCAGATTAACATTGAAATCCTCTTTGCTGAAAAACTGTTAAACTATAGGAAACTATGAGCCTTATCTTCTAGGAATGTTAAGGATATCGGCATTATTCTATCGCAACAAAACTATTGTAATATCAGGTAAATATTACTCACTTTATCCAGGTAACAATAAAAATCCGTTCTCTAAAACCATCCATAATATTATTATTATAAATACCTGGAAACTACCCCTAAACATAACATACATTATAACATATGAAGTAGGATGTCTGCATCCTCGAAACGTGGGAGGAGACGCACTAAATACTAATACCCATAGTGTGTTATTATTAGACAAACTCTTGCTATAATTTAGCGCATTCTAATATCGACTAACACACTCTTTTACGAAAATCTAATATAATTTGAATATCTGACTATTCAAACTAGGATTTCAACTTTTTCACTCAAAGTCCTTTCATATCTAAAAATGGATAGTTCACACAATAAATTATCATAAAAACTTGACAACAAATGCACAACATCAATATGCACACAATAACCAGCAAACAATGCAGAGATATTCGAAATTTTCTAAACACCGGACAATGCTTTTTTCTTAATTAATTAAGTCGCAAATTGATTACTTTCGACGGGGTAGGAAGGAATAAAAAGCGGGGTAGGCAGGGTAGGTTGGGGTGTAGTGCCCCGCCTTACGTTGCGAGTGGGAAATGTGAAAGCAGACACATGAACCCCGCTGCCGGTCCGGTACTGGCTGCAAAAACGTCTAATTAAAGAGCTTTAATAAAAATCAAGAGTACGAACTAGAAATTTCTCGATTCGAAATTTAAATTGACATTTGTGTTTATATTTTAGCTCTAATCGTATATCTACTAGGTATGAATGTCTAAATTAGTTCTAGTCGCTTAGCATAATCCCAAAACTGCAACGCAGTATGTTATTTAGTCCAATAACTAGAATCAGCTTGAAAATACAAACCCTTCATTAAACATTAGTTACATTGAATATAATAAAGTCACTGCAAAATACAAACTATTTCATAATATTTACCTGAACACACCCCACATAAAATAACGACAACAAAAATCTACAATATTTCTAAACATTTCTTCCCTTAGCTTTCTCTGCTGACCGTACGCGAGTCGGCCGCCGTGCCCGGCGTACTAGTAGTTATTATTTACCAGCTTTATCATTTCGAAAATTTCATATTCCCCGCACTTGGACGCTTGAGGTTTAAAAGCGTAAGGGGTGATGGGCGGGGGCTAGGGGGCCCCGAGACTTTTTGCCTACAAACAGTACTAAGTACTCGCATGGGGGGGCTACACCCCTTGGGTAGGGGCTAAGAAATAATACGGCGTTGCATGCAAGAGGGGTGACTGTCCAGTGTTTTTGTGAGCGAAGGTTGCTTAATGACTATCGCATGCACTCCGGGTATACGTGTGTGCGTGCTAGCCTTCCTGCAACAAGATTAGTCTTTATTAGGATTACGTATTTTGTAACCTACTTTTTAATTAAGGTGTGTTGGGTGGATTGGATATCGTTTCTATGTAGTGGTAAGTTAATATTCAATATTCCTTTGTTTGTTTTGCCATGTCGCGTATGTTTTAATTTTGTTAAATTGAAATCTATCTTGTTTCAATTATGTTGTGAGAAAGCGGGCAACCATATCAAATTAATACTTGCACAACTTCTTCTTCAAATCTTCTCCATCCTTCCACAAAAATGTAATATGCTTATGACCTTAAAATTTAAATTACACGATATAAAACAATAATACGAATAACTGTACATCAATAACAAAATCATTTAAATCTGCACTACGACGTAGCTACTACGTTAATATTTTCGGCACTCGTAGCACCCGCTATGTCGTAGCGCTATCAAACGATCTTCATTGTACAAGCGTAGCAATACGCGGCGTAGTGCCATTCTACGTCTTACCATACGGCGCGTTACGACAAACGCTCTCTATATAGAAAGCGAATTCTCTGAGCGTGTTGGCAAGCTCAAAGAGCGCTTATTCGTATGAGAATATTACAATAGCTGCAAGCGGTTGCAGCGCGTTTGTCATATTAAATGAAGCGTTTAACCCATAAATGCCCTACTTCGTTAGTCCATTCCTTCTTGTAATTTAGAAGGAACTTTCATTAGAAAAAATATGTGCCGATGCGCACGTGCCAGTTCCCATGTTTATAAGCGTTTACTTTGTGAATTATTCTTTGTAATAATATTGTGACAAGGTAACTTTATACTCGGGAAATAAAGTTTACTTCTGCCAATACACGAATTAGTAATTTAAAATTTAGATATTGTCGCATTATCTAACAAAGGCATTTTATCCACATTTGCCAATTCTTGGGCTACTAATTAAACTAAAATAATGCAAAATATCGACCTACAATAATCAACCTACAAACAAAATACATATTTAAATCTACAGCCTACACACACGATACGAGTGCAATCAAGACACACAGGGGTTGGTAAGTCTCTCATATGTAAGAGTCCGTCTGGGTGGGTACCACTGCAATGTCTATTTCTACCGCTAAGCAGCTTTGTGCATGCACTGTTGTGTTTCGGTTTGAAGGACATTGTAGCCAGTGTAACTACAGGACACAGTGAGACTTAACATCTTATGTCTCAGGATGACGAGCGCAGTGGAATACCACACAGTACTTTGTAACTCAAGGTGCTGGTTGGTGTTGCTACTGTTTATGGGTGGTCGTATCGCTTACCATCAGGCGAACGGCATGCTCGTCTCGACATTCAATGCCATAAAAAAAACACACACAAAATAAACATTACAAGTAGCTGCCACAATCTGTTACCCCATTGGCAGAGGGGTGAATTCACTAACGCACGTAAGAATTAGTACTTACGCGGCGTCTCAAGGTTACGCGGGCGAGAGATACGCAGAATGGCATGTCTGCCTCCGAGTGTTGAGACAATGTATAACGCAAATGTATTTTGGGGTAATGTTGGAGATTTATGATTAAATTGCTAACTACATATGTTTTTACTATTGCTTCCTTTGAAAAGGAAAAACACAGAATGTATAAATAAAAAAAAGCTGAAATTTATTATTTCTAACTTCTCTTAATAACGATAAAAAAAATATTAATTTTTTATTACCCAAATTGTATCTCCATCCTATGAGATACAGAAACAAAACCTAGTAATGATTACCAACTATCCCATTTCGTATAGAGTCTAGTTCAAAGCTAAATAAAACCACAGGAAGGGTGAGGGTCACAACTACCCCAATCTAGAAAATGTGTATCTTTTAACTATGTATAAACGAGACAATCAAATTTCTTAATGTTTTTTAACATACTCGTTCTAACCCAAAAAAGAAATGATATTTTTCATGTTTTTACCCCAAACTGTACTTAAAAACAACCTTCTAGAAATCATAAAGAAAATATACTTTAAAGTAACACGGAGTATATTCATGAAAAAAAAAAAATATTTTATTATACCCCAAAATACATACACAAGGATAATTATTTTTTTTTCTAATGTTTTACTCTAAAATATACAACAAAGTCCTGCAATGATTAGCGACTGTACAAGTCCAGTCTAAAGCATTTCTAAATAAAACCACAGCGGGGGCACGCGAGTACCCCACCCACGGTAGTATTTTTTAATGAAACTTGCGGCGTCAGGCGGGCGTACAGTGCCGTATTAATCTTAGTCGGTAACCCCGAGCCCCTCCAGGCGGTACCTAAGAACATGGGGTGAATTTTACCCCGATTTTAGTGTTCCGCGGGGTTTTCACGAAACAGGAGATTTTTTGGGATTTTCATTAAAATACATGAACGTTTTCATATATTTACCCCATCTTGACGAACAATGATGCCATCTTAATAACTTCAAAAACTACTGTTTTGTTTAGTCTTCTGTTTTTAAAATCACATAAACCTTATCCAATTGACTTTTGTTAATCAGTAGTACATATCTAAACAATTTAATGCCAAAATTTATCCTTACGAAAAAAAAAAATTACACCGATATTCAGGTTAATGAGTATCTGAAAATATTCATTATTATTATCATTAATAATTTAGTAAACCATCGAATGTTTTGTCTTCTTCGGACGAATTTTAAATTAAATTTGAAGGAAGAAGACAATACATTCTACAACTAAAATAGGTTTATGATGATGTCCTCCTTGACGTATCCGTCAACGGCGAACCTTGTCACCTCCGGAGATGGGATCGGAGATGGCTGGCAAATCCAAATTTGGTTTTAAAGACTCTGTTGCAGGGCGCACAGTGCAACTGGCCAAAAGAATTGTAGGTGTAATTATAGGAAAGCTTAGGACGGTTCTTTTTAAGTAGGCGTTTTGCATCGAGATCTTCTAGCCGTTTATCTTCAACTGTTTATGAATAAAGTCGTTAGTACCTAGCTAAAAATATTCAATACTAGACTTCTGCTCGCAGCTTCGCCCGCGTGAAAAAGTTTTGCCGGGATAAAAAGTAGACTATGTGTTAATCCAGGATATGATCTACCCGTGTGCCAAATTTCATCGAAATCCGTTCAGTAGTTTTTGAGTTTATTCGTTACAAACATACATACAAATCTTTCCTCTTTATCTAAATATTAGTATAGATCTCAGCCCAAACATATCAAAAAGTATATATCGTAGGAATGATTAAGCTCAGTAATTATTGAACGCCAACACAAAAGTAAGGAACACGCCGTAGCGACGTCCATTCCAGTTTTTTTCACTGTTTTTCTGTACATTTTCCCTGCATGCATTATGCAGGCGGGCGAATTTATCGACGCCAAAATAAAAATTATGCGAATGTTTATAATTTAATTAATGCTTTCTAATCATGATGCCTAGGTTTCTTGTATGAGAGATACTACCTCATTGTCTATTTCTACCGCCAAACTGTAACCAGTGTGTAGGTCAGTATTACTGGATTTTATGAAATGCAAAATCTAAATTACTAGGTGCTAGAAGAGTAGGTCTACGTAGTAACCATCGCATTATCTCATTTTCTTATTCTCCCACTAAACTGAATCCAGATTATAGGATTTTGTAATCAGTATTACTGGGTATTATGAGACTAATTTGTATGTTTACGTGAAATATGGTAGGTCCCTTTTAGTGAGTGTAAAACTACGCATACTCACGCCTTTTATCCCCGAAGGGGTAGGCAGAGGCGCAACTAGTGCACTCACTTTTCGCCGAGCGTATTCCGTCCCAAGATGTGATAGGGGGCGAAGCCTATCGCCATATCGGGCACAAATTCCAGATTCCGGGCTGATACTGAATAGAAAAAAACTTGAGTAGTTTTTTTTTGTAAAACTACTCAAGTTAAAATAATCTATACTAATATATAAAGTTGAAGAGTTCGTTTGTTTGTTTGAACGCGCTAATCTCAGGAACTACTGAACCTATTTTGAAAATCCTTTCACTAATAGGAAGCTACATTACTCCTGAGCGCGAAAACTTTTCCACGCGGGCGAAGCCGCGCGCAATGCTATAGTAAATATATTTCAAGCTACTCAGTAAGCAGTATAGTTGACTAATTAAACCGTCTCAGTGGATGCTCTTGTGGCTGAGGAACAATATAACTAATACAGTGCTGTATTATTATTATATTTTAAAGTTCTAAATGCAGTAGCACTTTACAAAAGTGTAACCGCAACACAATGTTCCCGAGTAGGTCAACGTTACAAACAAATCAATTTGGCCCATTTACAAATACTCCAACATGTTGGCACCAATTGTTTGCCAAACGTCCTCGCCAATTTATAAATTCACTTTGTTTTAGCAACTATCTAAATGTACCTACTTGTTAAAATAATTGATACGTAGCATCATATCAATTTTCCCTTTCAGAAGTAGACGTGACATCCCTTCGCCAGCTATTATGTGCCATATAATATGGAGCGAGCATATTGTCTGTAATTTTACCCCTTATAATAAACAATTAAGTCGACTTCCCCAATTAAATAATTTATAAGTTCTTATGACCTATTTTGACCAGTCTCAACTCAAGCAATCTCCGCCGCGACGCGTCAAAAACGCCTTTTATTTCCCATTTTGGCGGGAAACGAGGAAATTACAGAGTAAAAAAACGTCTCGATCTTCGGACGGTGCAAAAACCTAAAAGGAAGCGAGCGACCATTAGGGTATTATCGGAGAAGGGAGGGGAAAATCAGAAAAAAATTGCCCCAAACCACCCTTTCCTTTTCGTGAGCGTCCCCCGCTCGGGGTACATTAGACCCCGGGGGGCGGCACATGTGAGGGTGGCCATAGCCCCCGCAGGTGAATTTGGAAATTAAACTTGTAGTATTTAGTAATGGTTAGTGGAAAGGCTTGTCGTGGCGTGAGAGATATGAGTAATTGGTTGATTACAAATTTGTCGCACAAAAACTGGCTATTTTTGTGAGCATCGTATTTACTTTGAATTTTATTTTACTTCAAGATTTGGTTACTAATATTTAAAGGAGATGTCCGCTTTTTGTATGGGTGCTGGGCCTCAAAATCTAACCAGGCTCAAACTTTAGGGATATTAAAGGGACAAAATATGGAACTTGGATCCATTAAAAAATATCTTTTGACTCCTCCATTTATAACTCACGTTTTTTTTTAACTTTCGTATAAGCAAAATAAAATTACATAAATCTCAAAATCGGAGGTCTTTAAAATTAAACGATTTATTATAAAAGGCTAGTTTTTAGGAGTTCTATCCAAATATATATAAACTGTCTTGGTTAGAATTTTAGGCCCGTTTTTGGTCATGTCCTTTGAAATACGAATAATGCATACTATCATTTTGTCTTTCAAAAACTATGTTCAAAAATATAGCTAAAGCCGTGTTCACACGAATTAAAATAAACAATTATTTTATGATAATTGTACTATAAATCACAGTCGAAGCTGTTTCGACTATGACGAACTCAAACAAAAAACAATCTTTTTATCTATATAATAGTATAGATTATACTCTGCACCACAATAGATAAGCCGAGTTATATTAACATCAGATACTTGTTCAACGATAAAAAGCATTGGCGCATGACATCAGTTTTTTTTCTATCAGTATTTAAGTTTTTTTATTATACACTCATTGATCACATACATAATTCTTACACTAGGATTAATAAAAATTTCCAACCTGATTAACTAATAGAGCTCAGGCGTAGGAGCAGGCTTAATCATTTAATACAGATACCTTCTTCTAGAAGATATGTACATTTTTAACCGCATCCTAATATGTTGTAAGGGATTGCATAGACAATAAATCAGACGTATAAACACAATAATCGCATGCTCACGCCTTTTATCCCCGAAGAGGTAGGCAGAGGCGCAACTAGTGCACCCACTTTTCGCCAAGCATATTCCGTCCCATGATGTGATAGGGGGCGAGCCTATCGCCATATCGGGCACGAATTCCAGACTCCGGGCTGATACTGAATAGAAAAATCCAATATCACTTTGCCCGACCCGGGGATCGAACCCGAGACCTCAGCCTTGCAGTCGTACCGTTATACAACTACGCCACCGAGGCAGTCAAAACACAATAATCAGACGTATTTATTAAAAAAATGCACCTAATTTTTAGGAAATTAAGTTTTTCTAGTGGACGATAGCCTAGTTGGGAATGGAACAGTCTGCTGAGACAATGTCCGCAGGTTCAAACCCAAGGCACACACCTCTGACTTTTCGAAGTTACGTGTGTATTGTTTAACAATTATCGTTCGCTTTAACGGTGAAGGAAAACATCGTGAGGAAACCTACATACCTGAGAATTCTCCATAAGAGTTTCGAGGGTATGTGAAGTCTGCCAACCCGCACTAGGCCAGCGTGGTGGACTAAGGCCTAACCCCTCTCAGTTGTAGAGGAGGCCCGTGCTCAGCAGTGGGCAGTATACAATACAGGGCTGATTGCCATTGCCATAAGTTTTCTGCCTTCTTTCATACAAGCTTCAAAACGTCTGTTAAACAGTTTTTTGGTGTAAACTAAAAATTTGAATAACTATACAAAGACTTATTCCTTATGCTCAACAAAATTACTCCGAAAATTCGTGTATACAGCTCAAATGGATTTTTATAATCAAAACTGAATTTAGCGAGTTTGGTATCGTTCAATCGACTTTTCTGATAGTGTGTAACCTGCCTAAGTAATGATACAATGATTTTTTGACGCTTATGTTCAGTTACATCTTTGTTCAGAATTAAATATTTTTCCCAAACTCTCTTAGGAAAATGAGTTAATGTCGTACATACCAAAGAAAACGCCACCAAAATTAAAAGTGAAAAATCTTTATGGTGGCCATAAAAACGAGTCACTACGTAGTTTTATGCGCTCGTAAACTATGCCCCCGTTTAGTCTCCCTTGCCTCATCCACACTTAAAGGAACAAATGAACCGGCTACCTTACCTTACTATGTCAAGTTACAAAATAGGAATAAGGAATTGTTTCACAATGTCGAATCCTACTAATATTATAAACGCGAAAGTTTGTAAGTATGGATGTTTGTTACTCTTTCACGCAAAAACTACTGAATTATGGATATACTGAATATTATACTGAACTACTGTCCTGGATTAACACATAGGCTACTTTTTATCCCGGGAAAATATAAAGCGGGACTTTTAGCCCGGGAAAACTCATTTACGCGGGCGGAGCCGTGGGCAAAAGCTCGTATAAAATAAGGTGAAATACAAAAGTCAAGCTCCCAAATATATGGTCAAAACAGTGCATTAAACCTGTCTCCGCCCGTGTTTCACCCGTGGTCAAAAGTTATTGATCTATTACACTGGACGAGCGCCTTCACCTCGCTGTGAATTCAATTGCAATTTAAGTTTTTTTTTTCTTGCTTTGAATGACGAGACGAGCATGCCGTTCGCCTGATGGTAAACGATACGACCAGCTCTTTGCCGTGCTTGAAAAAGAACCATCTGTACGCAAGTTGGGTTGGTACGTATGTCTCTACCATCAAGCTATATTATGCTCTATTGTATTCTGGTTTAAAATCCATTGTAGCCAGATGGTGTTGCTACTGTTTATATATAGTCCACTTTGATTGACTTGATCATCTCGTCAATACTCCTGTCAAATTAAGTTATATAATTTCCAAGATACAACGCTTCACAATTGACGTTTTATAGATATTATAGACGGAAGATATTCTTGGAATAGTTTTTTACTGGTGGTAGGTCTCTCATTATGTAAGAGGCCGTCTGGGTGGGTACCACCGCAATGTCTATTTCTACCGCCAAGCAACAGTGTGCATGCACTGTTGTGTTTCGGTTTGAAGGACATTGTAGCCAGTATAACTACTGGACATAATGAGACTTAACATCTTATGTCTCAGGGTGACGAGCGCAGTGGAATGCCACACAGTACTTTGTTAGTCAAGGTGCTGGATGGTGTTGCTACTGTTTATGGGTGGTCGTATCGCTTACCATCAGGCGAACGGCATGCTCGTCTCGTCATTAAATGCAATAAAAAAAAAAAAAAAAAAAAAAAAAATATAAACACCATCAATGTCTTACTTAACACCCAATAGAAATATCCAGCTCCTCTAGCTAAAGTCCAAGCGACGTAAAGCCCTTTAGTTTCTGTCAAATTCTGTCTACAAGGCAAAAAACCCTCAACAACTAACAACACGGACAAGTTGTAAAAGCGAACTGCCAGCATGTCTGAAATTCAACGAAAAATCTGAACTGGAACTCGGAAATGCATGTTTAATTTTAAAACTTCGTGGTATCGCCTGATCAAATAGTGCATGCAAAGCGTTTTTATGTACTAGGAGAACATGAGTAAGCAGGTCTGTGTTGATCACCACGGTGTGTGAACCTCTATGATGACAAAGAAAAGTTAAGGACTTTTAAAAAGGTAGTTAGAGATTCTTTAGGATTCTATTAATACATCAGACTAATTATTAAGAAATATATAGGTATAAATTCTGTAAGAAAACCTTTTTTAATACATATTTTTTCTAAAGGCTTGCTCTATCATGTGATAATATTATGTACGAGCTATTGCCCGCGGCTTCGCCCGCGTGAATGAGTTTTCCCGGGATAAAAGTCCCGCTTTATATTTTCCCGGGATAAAAAGTAGCCTATGTGTTAATCCAGGACATAATCTACCCGTGTACAAAAATTTCAGCGAAATCCGTTTAGTAGTTTTTGCGTGAAAGAGTAACAAACATCCATACATCCAGACATCCATACATCCATACTTACAAACTTTCGCGTTTATTATATTAAGTAGGATATAGGTATCTGTAATAACTATAGTTCGGACAAACTAAGCTGGCCGGTATGACAATTCAATATTTTTCCCGAAGCGATAACTCTGTGAGAACGTCTACCCAAAAAATTCAAAACCGTGTCATGTCATACCGGCCATATTAGTTTGTCCCTACTATAACTACCCTTAAAGACAAACGCCAAACTGATTGCTACCCTTTCTTTGAAACCCAAAGATTTATATGACACCGGTCACCAGGACCGCACGAAAGTTCAAGAGTTAAACTTTCAAAAGGAACCCGGAGGGACGCTAACGAGAGCATCTAGACACGCGTCAATATCAAAATAATTCATATGTGACAATAATTAAGAGGTTTTGGTCCCTCCCTGGCCCCTGAGGGTTCGGGGTGGCGGGCGAGGGGTGGAACCCCGTGGCGCGTGTGACGCCCGTAGACCTCTCCGACCCTACTCCCTTGTAGGGTTCCGTGGAAGATTTTAGCTGATATTTATTGGGTTTTACTTGTTTTTATATATTTCTTTATACTGAATGCCTCGGTGGCGTAGTTGTATTACGGTACGACTGCAATGATGAGGTCTCGGGTTCGATCCCCGGGTCGGGCAAAGTGATATTGGATTTTTCTATTCAGTATCAGCCCGGAGTCTGGAATTTGTGCCCAATATGACGATAGGCTCGCCCCCATCACATCCTGGGACGGAATACGCACGGCGAAAAGTGGGTGCATTAGTTGCGCCTCTGCCTACCCCTTCGGGGATAAAAGGCGTGAGTGTGTGTGTGTGTGTGTGTATATATATATATTTATTTGTTTTACCTAATGATAAAGAAACAATATATAAATTACAAATAAGCCGTCACTAAATAATTAGTACAGTATGTGTACTTAGATTCCATACTTACGCAACGGTACCACTTTTAAAAAGAAAACAGTGCTCTTCTATATTTCACAAATATAATTACATTAAAATACCTAACAAGTATTTTTCGTATCCAACATTACATCTAATTTTTTAAATCCACATTCCATTTTCAAAAAACATTTCTAAAAGACGTCCGAGGCAAAAACACCGTTCCATAATTCCATACGTCTGCATACAACGTTGCGGCTCTGTCTTTGGCTGCCTGCCAGCTTCGCCTGTATTTTGTACTTCAACGTTACCTAATCTGATCTCATACTAATGTCTGACTGTGAAGGATTTTGTGGGGATTCTTAGTATTTTCAACCTTATATAAAAACATAACATTTTAAATAAGAAGCCTATGATAAATGGAAAAGTAGTTTCTTTATTCAAATTTAAATCTTACACCTATAAGATTAAAGTTAGTTTTTCATACTGTGAATATACACCTAACCTAAAGAGTTGGTGCCAAACAGAATCAAAATTTGAGTGTTAAACATGTGAAATAAGATATGATCTTGAACAACATTTCCGTGGCTTTATTTAAACATAGAATATAGGAATAAATATAAAAGAAAAGGATGCAGTTTTTTTTTTTTATGGCATAGAATGACGAGACGAGCATGCCGTTCGCCTGATGGTAAGCGATACGACCGCCCATAAACAGTAGTAGCACCATACAGCACCTTGAGTTACAAAGTACTGTGTGGCATTCCACTGCGCTCGTCATCCTGAGACATAAGAAGTTAAGTTAAATAAATAAGGAAAAGATGATCGTTACGTCACACAAAGAAATAAAAAAGGTACAAGAAAGTGCTCCAAATACAACTGAACAGAGGAAGTCGGTCACAGCTGGGTGTATAGACAAATCTTAAATTGGAAGACGATGAGAACAAATCTCTTTAATGAAAAGTCAAATTATGTACTGCATTATACTGCATACAATGTCATACATGGCATCACGCCTTGTCCCTTTTCTGGGTTAGGCAGAGGTATAACAACATATTTCGTCAGATATGTTAGGTCCCATATAATAGGGGGCCTATTGCCATTACCGGGCACATTTCCAGACTCCGAATATACTGAGTAAAAAACAACAATATCACTTTACACGATCCGGGATTCGAACCAAAGATCTCAGCGCGAGAGTTGTACTGCACAATACAACTACGCCACCGAGGAAGGTAATGATGTTTCTGAAATATTTTATACTTGTAAAATTATGTTCTGGGAATGTTTTAGAAAATTCCAAAACTAAATAAGCCAAACACAAAATTGTTGGAAAGAACATTATGAAGACTTATTTAAGTTTTAAGCTTGATTACTTTCTAAAATTTATCTATCATTGAGTCACGTCAAAATAGGTTCAGTCGTTTAAGAAAATCAGCCCAATAAACCATCATTTATGTATTAAAACCTGTATGTTTTGATAGAGTGTAAATATTAAAAAAAAAAAATTTAAGCTACGAAAAATTTTTTTTATTACTTAATGATTCCTTATGTTTACGCGAATGTTAGACATTGAAATTAAACTATTATAACGGATTTTATCGCGGTTTTTTATTTTATTTTCTCCCGACGTTTCGAAGGCTTTGCAGCACTTCGTGGTCACGGGGCGGACTACTTTTTTATTACTTCATACGTGACTTCATATTATATGTTCATTTTCACATATTAAATAACCAAAAACAAACTTTACATAGACAAGACGTCACAGGGCCGAATTGCTGCTAATAACTAGTCACACCTCGCCACGGGGACCAAAATGATTATTTAATAGAAAGCGCCGGACCCACACCCCCCGCGCGGTGGGCCGAGGGGGACACGGGACCCTAGAAAAAGTTTCGCCGCTACGTCTATCAAACTAAGGGACCGGACAGAAAAACCGTAGACGCGACGTGGATATAAAAATAATGGATTTTTTGGCGGTATTTTTTTAGTTCGTGATTCTTTTCGACCATTTATATGTTCACTGTTGATACGAATATTGCTGTGTGATCTGAAAATGCAGATTTAATGTCTATAGTTTTTTATATCTTTGCTTATACTACAAAATCGCGAATATGCATTTCTCGGACTTTTCAATACAAAGACTTTACATTTAAAAATCTTAATAATCGACTACATTAGCGGTTACCCAATTCTTGAGTTAATGATAATATATTATTTTAGCTCGGCATGAAAAATACGCAGCGCCTCAGGGTAAGTACAATCCAGCCTAAGAAAATTCGACCAGCGAAATGGTCGAAGCTCAATTTTTCCGGCTTATAATGACTATAATTAAAATAATTAGCCTAGGGAAACTCAAAGCAACCTCTGTCCTGTCATTTCTATGTACCCAAAACTAATACGAGTCGTATGCGGTTTATTATAACAAGTTAGAACAAACGATTATGTGAATTTGAGGTACACACGTACCTCTACGTTATGCGCATCCTGTGTACACGCGACCTAATTCCCTTATAGGATGGCAGGCCTGTAGTTACCTATAGAGGGTTGTCTTAAACATCACCCTTGAGGTGGAACATATATGTTTAGAGGTTGAATCTCAGGGGCTGTGTTGAAATCGTATTTTTCTCCTACTTACTTTAAAAACTACAATAGATTTTTTTTATTGATGGGCAAAAGGAGATGTCCGCTTTTTGTATGGGTGCTGGACCTCAAAATCTAACCAGGCTCAAACTTTAGGGATATTAAAGGGGCGAAATATATAACTTGGCTCCATTAAAAAAATTTAGACCCCTCCATTCATAACTGACTTTTTTAAAAACATTCATATTAAGTGTTCGTATTCATTTAAGCAAAATTAAATTACATTTATCTCAAAATCAGAGGTCTCCAGAATTAATTTTTTTATTGTAAAAGGCTAGTTTTTAGGAGTTCTATCTAAATATACATAAACTGTCTTGGTTAGAATTTCAGGCCCGTTTTTGGACATGTAGACCTTTCGGCCAAACATATAGAATTTTCGTTAGCCACTCTCTTCGACTTTCAATTATATTTCTGGAAAAGCAGTTGGATTAGAAAAAGGAAAAAGTCCCAAAAACATTAATGAAATGCTTACATTACCTACGCCCAAAAGTACCAGGCAAGCATAAAATATATAGACATACGGCACATAGAAGGGGAGCAGATTACATAGGGCCAAGGCAGGAGTAGCTCCCGCGGGTGCCGGTCTAACTTCGCTACCAGGAGCGCATAAATTGCGGCATATTGAACACGGTATACTGAATATTTGTTTTTATTATAAAGAGAAATTCTGTGTACGTAAATAAGGAAATATGTTTCATTTTGGGCTTATAGGTTTTCCGAAAAACTTTTACTCTTAATTACAAGCCGACACTGCAAGTGTTAAATTTGCACGTCACTCTCCATTTCAAACTATGACGTCACTGCCATTTCAATGGTAACGTGCGAAGGAGATAGAGAGATATTAATTATTCCTACCATGTACTATTTTGCTCAAAACTATAATATATTTATTGTTTTAGCCAATGTTTTTTCTGTTAAAAAAAAGGAATTCATTTATTGTATGGTACTATAAGGTATGAAATGACATCACGCCCTATATTTCAAAATGAAAATTATTTTTCGTTATTTTCATTATCAAAACAAGCGAAAAGCTTTGACTGTATATTACAAATAGCTAAGTTTGTTTGTTGTTAGATTTGCCATTTATTTATATATCAATGTGAATTGCCACCTCCAATTTACCTTGAAATCACTTCATAGATTCCTGATCGCTTTGATAATGATTTGCGTACCACGAACATTTACTACACCTTCATGTACTTACTCATATCAAAAACACGAAATAATAAAACAGAAAAAAGGCCGTGTCCAAAAACGGGCCTAAAAGTTTAACCAAGACAGTTTATATATATTTGGATAGAACTCCTAAAAACTAGCCTTTAACAATAAATCGTTTAATTTTAAAGACCTCCGATTTCGAGATTTATGTAATTTTATTTTGTTTAAAAACGACACTTGATGTGCGGTTTTTAAAAAAGTTAGTTGTAAATGGAGGATCTAAAAATATTTTTAATGGATCCAAGATCCATATTTTGCCCCTTTAATATCCCTTAAGTTTGAGCCTGGTTAGATTTTGAGGCCTAGCAACCATACAAAAAGCGGACTTCTACTTTAGTCCTATTAAAACCTATTTTCTACATCACACTAACATCACATGGCTGTTAGGATATTTAAACCATTTGGCCCGGGTAGCGACCACCGTACACAAATCCTTGCCAAAGAACACCGATTCCTTCCTAGGATGATTCGCGAGGCTATTGAAATTAAAAAACATCCAAATATCAATAGAGAAGATGGTTGGAAGCTTGCACAAGGTTGGGATCCTGTCATACATTTAATTAAATCAAAACCCAAAAGACCGGCTGCCAGACTTCAAGACACTGTGAGCGCATTCTGCGTAGGTCGGACCGTCAACAGCTAATAATTTTAAAAATCTCTTATTTTTGTCAAATGTATGTACTAGGTAGATATTGTAACTTTTACTTTTCGGACAACCAACACCTCAGTCCGCCCCGTGACCATGAAGGCTGCAAAGCCTTCGAAACGTCGGGAGAAAATATAAATTAAAAAACCGCGATAAAATCCGTAAAATAATTTTATTTAAACGTACACAACATGTTAAGCCCGCCATCGTGGTGTCGCGACCGGGACCACCCTGAGTATATCCGGTTACAAACATCCTACTTGCTACTAATATTATAAACGCGAAAGTTTGTAACAATGTATGGATGTTTGTTACTCTTTCACGCAAAAACTAGTGAACGGATTTCGATGAAATTTGGCACACAGGTAGATCATGTCCTGGATTAACGTATAGGCTACTTTTTATCCCGGGAAAATATAAAGCGGTACTTTTATTCCGGAAAAACTGTTTTAACGCGGGCGGACCGCGGGCAAAAGCTAGAGCCGGCATAATTGTCTCGATTAGCGAGGAATAATCATCTCTCGTAAGTCGACACTATCTGGACCCTTCTCTGCTCACCACCAGGTGCAGTGGGGTCATATTGCAGTGTCCGTGTAATAAAATCTTTTAGTGTACTAGACTTCTGCTCGCGGCTCCGCACGCGTCAAAAAGTTTTTCCGGGATGAAAATATTTTCCTGTGATAAAAAGTAGCCTATAACACTCAGGAGTAATATAGCTTTCTATTAGTGGAAGAATTTTCAAAACCGGTCCAGTAGTATTTGAGTTTATCCGTTACAAACATACAAACAATCAAATCTTTCCTTTTTATAATATTAATATAGATATGGTAAGGTTTGGGAAGATATTTCTTAGAAATGAACCCAGAAACCGCTGAATGGATTTGGTATACAGGTGGGACATGTCCTAGATAAACATATAGGCTATTTTCATCCCAGAAAAGTGAACAGCGAGAATTTTATACTGGTCATTCGACGCGAGCGAAACCGCGAGCACATCTCAGTGTTTAAGAATGATTCGGATAAAGTTTGGGTTAGACGCAGTTACCAAGAAAAGTTAGAAAAAAGAAACTCAATTGGGAAACAAAAAAACAATCAATTGTACACATATAAGGTTTCGAAACAAGCGAACTCTTTGTGTAAGTTTTCTTTTTCAAAAACGAGTTTTCAAGCTTACGATTCGTATAAAGTTGAGCGTCGATTTCGATAAAAATGATTCCTTTTCATTCGATCGATTGTTAAAATTTACCAATTAAAATAAAGTTTTATTAGCATGCCAGCAAATTATTTATTTTGACTTTTTTTCTGATACTACCTAACCGCTCCGGCATCGCATGAGTAGAAAATACGCATGTATGCTCACGCCTTTTATCCCCGAAGGGGTAGGCAGAGGCCGCAACTAGTGCACCCACTTTTCGCCAAGCATATTCCGTCCCTTGATGTGATAGGGGGCGAGCCTATCGCCATACCGGGCACAAATTCCAGACTCCGGGCTGATACTGAATAGAAAATCCAATATCACTTTGCCCGACCCGGGGAACGAATCCGAGACCTCAGCCTTGCAGTCGTACCGTAATACAACTACGCCACCGAGGCAGTGAGTAGAAAATACCTACATTTTATTCTGCCGTGCAAAACATTAATAAATGATATACAAACAACGTTCCTCTTTAATCACCTTGCTCATTGGTGAAAACAGTATGAAAATGCGTTCAGTAATTTTTAAGTTTATCGCATTCAGTCAGACAGACAGACGCGGCTGGAGAGGCTTTGTTCTATAGAACAGAATAAAACGTTAGAATAACTGCGCATTAGCAGGTAGGTCTCTGATTTAAGAATCTGCCTATCTAAATTTTATTACAATAGTTATTTATTAAATGGGGTAGAAAAAGCTGAAATAATTTGCTTTAATTTTTCCGCCTGCATGACGTTTATCTCCTTATCTCGTGGCGTTAAAGAAACTGAAATCGTGTTAGACTCTGAGGATTACCCTATCCGCGAAACGAATCCAGGACCTCCAACTTCACAGTCTATACACTGACCTGCCAGTATGCCTAAATAGTAGGCACAGCATTTCTGCTACCAAGTCCGATTATAGTTTTAGATTTCCAAATCTTTGATTGACGACATATCTTTTTTGACTTGATTTCGATTTATTAAAAACTATTGGTGGTTGCCCTTTAAAAAATGTATGATAAATATATTAAAACAATTATACCATAAAAAAAAACAATTGGGTCAACATAGATACATAAGAGTTATTTTAACGTTGCGTGCCCACTAGTGTAAGTTAGCGGGCGCCGGGGGAGGCCCCCCACATGTGAACGCGACGCCCTGCAGCCGAGTGTACTGCTAATTCCGTTAAAATTCTCCGACGGTTATGCTCGCCTGGTGCTCTGTAAGCAGGGTAAATGACAGCGGGCGGGTTTAAGGTATGAACGAGCTTGTCGAGGTAGAAGGAGCAGTATTATAAATTAACGGGTAGGTGTCATGTATGTAGATGCATGTCTATAGAGCTTATATAGCTAGGTATAAGCTTATTGCTATAAGGTAATATCTACCCATGACCTTAGCTGGCAATTACAAAGCACTGCGTGGCTTCCACTGTGCATGTCATGCGGACAGAACTAGACAAAAATAGACACAGCAGTTACCCAAAGGATATCTTCCATACGAAACCTACCACTTAATATAGAGCGGTCGATAGGTACAAAAGATAACTCTTCGCCGTATAAGTATCATCCCCATATTACAGCCACCGTGCCGTCTCGCTGCGCCTGGGGTGGCCAGTCGTCTGCAGCTACCCCACGATGGCCGCCTTCATATGGCACGTCTTGGCATAATTGTGTTTTTTCTGAATTCTTGATAATTGATTTTTATGAATGACTGCCTCGGTGGCGTAGTTGTATTACGGTAGGACTGCAATGCTGAGGTCTCGGGTGCGAAGTCCGGGTCGGGCAAACTGATATTGGGTTTTTCTATTCAGTATCAGCCCGGAATCAGGAATTTGTTCCCGATATGGCGATAGGCCCTATCACATCATAGGACTAAATACACGGGGAAAAGTGGGGGCTCTATTTGCGCGCTGCCTACACCTTGAAGGTTAAAATTGTGTGTTTGTTTGTTGATTTTTGATTCTTGCCTATATTTTTTTATGAATCCTGTGATTTAGGTATATGGTCTAACAAACTTTATTATTAATATCGTTATCAATTTTTTATATCATTTCAGATATAGCGTGTTAAATCTGAGGAACTAAGGCCTAACCCCTCTCAGTAGTACAGGAGGCCCGTGCTCAGCAGTGGGCAGTATATAATACAGGGCTGGTACGGTATGGTATGGTAAATCTAAGGGTACAAAAATTCTATTTTACCTGGTAAACGCAGCGAAAATATCGTAAAAGTGAGAATGTATCAGACCACTTTTCCTTGCGACTATTCTTGCTGAGAAATAAAAAAACCTATAATCTCTCTAAAGTGGCTTTTCATTAAAATTAACATCAGTAACTTCAGATGTGACACTACAAACTTTTTTTATATTGCAAATCTGTATAAATGTAGCCGCTAAGTCCAAAGATATTTCAAAACAAATTATTAGGAACTGACCTACAAACTCAACAATATACCCCTGACCGACAGATTTTAGACACGTGTCCAAAAATAAATATGCACATTTCCGTCATATAAAACAATCCTAATCACCACAACCGTTGCCAACCAAAAACCCACTTTAATTCAAACACGCAAGATTAAAATTCCAATGAATAGATAATAAGGTACGCCACTTCGCCCCTATAAATACAACCCTCAAATGCGTCGGGGGTCTGATAGACCCTCGCGTTAATGAAACGAATCGATCGAGGGTCGAAACTTAATTATGTCACCGCTCAAGGTCATTCGATGCATACGCACTAGACGGTTGAAAATGTAATATTACAGAGTAATTGAACTTTGAGTGTGTGTGTGCTGCTCGGTACTTCGGACCGATTGCGGCGGTGTTAATTGGCACTTTAGGGTTTAAATGGAGGAAATATTGGAAAGAGGTGGAAATATTGGTAAAAATAATTCCTCTGAAAATATGGATAATGTAACTCAGAATTAGGTAATTAAATGAATAAAAAAAAAACATTGTTATGAACTTTCTAATCAACAAATTGAAACGGTCATATGAATGGAAATCTAAAAGTTCCAACAAGTAAAATATTTTATTAAATCACAAAAAAAATAATAGCGTAAGAAATAGTCTTATGTTAAATTGCAAAATATATTGTAAAATATTATAATATTGTAAAATATATGCAACGTCGGTAGAACGCCTTAATTAAAACCAAAAGGCCTTTAAAAATAAAGCCATGGCCCAAAAACAATAACCAATTTTTTACTACTATGTGGTCTACTATAGGTCTACTATAGGTCTACTATAGGTCTTGGTGTTAGCTACTGTTTTTTTTTGTCAGTCGTAGCAAGCAAGTGACAAACAACTGCTAGTTCAACTCTTCTTTAAATCATACATCAAAACAATACCACCCTATGCTAAGTGTATTTTTGTTAAATTTCCGATTTTTGGTAGAGTTTATCTGTTTGTTTGTATATTTGTTGGGTTGAACGTGCTAATCTCAGGAACTACTGGACCGATATTGAAAATTCTTTCACTAATAGGAAGCTACATTACTCCTGAGTGCTATAGGCTACTTTTTATCCCGGAAAAACTTTTTCACGCGTCAGCATCAGCTAGTATTTTATAAGATCAAAAAAATCATTTTCATACCAAAATAATTAAGAACTTTTGAATTACACAAAACGCTTATTAAGAAAACTTTAGGACCACATTCACAGGTTTCTAGTATATTCAATTTGACAGTTATCGTATTAAACAGCCGATGTAGATAGTTGTCACTGGATTACCATTTATTTGGGAGCTAAGATTAGACTGTGACTTTTGTATTTGGTTGGCTTATTAATTTTTATGTGACGAGTAGCATTATCAGCAAGCGGTGAAATCGGACCTTCTCTTTAAACGTGTTTACTGTATCACGTTTTCGAGTTGGAATAGTGTTAATTGCTGGTATCGAAAAGAAAACTAACTTTCAATCTCCCTTTAACTTTCTTGTATGATTTTAGTATTTAAAAATGGTTCAATAAAAAAAAAGTATTTGTAACGTAAAAAGTAAATTATTGAATAAATTGTGAATTGCGACACAAGTCGACCAATTTTCACTCACTCACTGATCAATCTCAGAAAATTATCACCATCTGAATTATAATAATATAAGCTTTATTGGAACTACACATTAACATTGCAATACAATTTCTTATTAGTAGATACAATAATTGAATTTATTACCTTAAGTTCAGATAGAAATTGACACTAGCATCTAAACTAGGCCTAGCCTGTGTCTTAGACGCCAGTTTCTTCCGGTGACACAGTAAACATAACATTACTATTTTATAACACACAATTTGAATAGAACATTTTAAAGTTGTAACAACAGCGCACTAAACATAAGTTGGCATTTTTGTGATTGTGATCATTCAAGAAGACATGCGTAGATTTTTCATGGTAGAGCGTGAGTGAAACTAAACAAAGTTCTAATCTCCAGCATCAAGGCAGTCGCACGGGCCGCAAGTGGCGGACGGCGAATAAAATAGCCTGTTGTGTTATTAACAGCCCCCGCGCTCGAGAAAAAAGGGGGGTGGCAGCGGATATATAGACGCGGGATGGGACAAGGTTGATGAGGCGAGGAAATACTTTAAATACCATTATATTTAAATTGCAATGGGTACTTCAAAACAGGTCTATGTGGAGTATCTAAATATAATTAATGCTACATTTGCTACGGTAAAGTTCTATCTATACTAATATTATAAAGTTGAAGAGTTTGTTTGTTTGTTTGTTTGTTTGTTTGTTTGAACGCGCTAATCTCAGGAACTACTGAACCGATTTTGAAAATTCTTTCACTAATAGGAAGCTACATTGCTCCTGAGTTAGTACATTGTTGCTATAGGCTACTTTTTATCCCGGGAAAAGATTTTTATCCCGGAAAAACTTGTTAACACGGGCGGAGCCGCGAGCGATACTAGTGTTATATAAAATTTGAGTTCATATATGATAACAAGGATGATAATCAAACTCAAAAACTTAAGCAACTTAAATGATAAAATTAAATATTTGCTAATAAATATCGTTCTAGACTTGACGAAATTTAGTCGTCATTGTTTTTTGAATTTAATTTACAAAAGACATTTTTATTTTCAAGAATAAGATACCAAATTTAGGACAGTTAGGAGTCTAACTATCGCAGTCGCCAAATCATTTTCAAATTCTTATACTTCTTAATAACTTCAAGTCTAAATATGTAGACAGTACTTCAGCCAGACAATAAGAAACACACTTAAGGACATCCAGTTTCTCAAGTTCATCCAGCGACTATACATCTCCGTAACGAGACCCGAGAAAAAAGGGGGGAGGGTCGAATATCCCACAAGGGGGTCGGCAATGGACTGAAGGAGCCCCAATCAATCTTACAAGTCGCAGTGCGATGCGGGGCCGGGAGGGGGCGGGGTAAGGCACTTTTGGGGGACGAAGGGACGATACCCTCTTATGGACGGGCTACAACTGACCCTTTGGGAGGGACCACGCGAATAAGGTCAGACATAAACTTTTTGTTAGCAGAATATTTTTGTGAGCCACTTACTAAGCCTAATGTTTGTTTTAATGAATGTATAAACCTAGTAATGTTATGGAGAAGGTTGTGAAACGCTGAGGTTCATTTTTTGGTACTTTTATGATATTGTATAAAAAAATATGTTCTCTATTGAGCGAAATACAGTTGAAGCTTTTCAACATTTCATTCTTTTTATTAAAATGGAATTCCTAGTAAGAAACGGATGTTAAATATCTACACAGAAAAGTTCAATCTAAAACAAAAACACCATTTCGCAGTTAAACAACAGTCATTTTTAATTTACAGAAAGAAGAACTCACAATGCCACACCGAAGCTGCTCGAAAGTTATTGACAATACAAAAGCATCGTGCACTAAATAGCGCATACCTAAAACAATACGGATTTTAATGAACAATACTTTACATTTAAAAGAGCCTACAACCCCGCAAATACGGGCATAACGCACGAGATATCAACAAAAGACCGTCATCAGAAAACTTACTTGCCCACTTGTACGGCGGGCATCGTTTTTGTGTCTTGTCTAATACCGTGACGCCCCCCGGGCTGATGAAACCCCTCGCCACCCGCCACCCACACGCCCCGAGCGAGAAAAATGAGTTAGAAAAGATGCGGCGCCCGATTATGGCGTTGTGAGCGCCGCTTTGTGAGGGGCATTCGTCTGATTCAATCGCGGGTCGTAAGGACACCGCGCGCGTTGCACGGTTACGTCATGAGTCACGTCTCACGACGCCTCGGCGTTATGCGAGCCTGGTAGTATAAATTTGTTCAAAATGGCGAAATTAAAAATATGATTGATGGATTTTTTCTTTTATTTTAACCGTAGAATGTGCAGTGTCTTTTATAAAAGTAGCAGCAACGTTGAACTTGCAGGTCAAAGTTTCTTCAACTATAATTTAGTTATAAGATATTAAATATCGTCCCAAAAGCTCAATTTTTTAATCATATTTTGAATAAATTTAAATAAAATAAGACAAATATATTATTTTTTTCTCTACGATTGGATGTTGTGGAAAATTATAAATTTACAACTTCACATAATTTGGAAGTTAAACACAACAGGCACTTTAAAATAATGTACACATGCAACCCAAATGAGATTAATTATAATCATTTAATTTATTTATTTATTTGTTACCAATGGTATACAAAAAATATAAGTTATAGTATAGATATATAAATCCAATTATAGGTTATCACGGCTAGTTATTAGCTTAGAAACAGAGTTTGAGAGCACTTTACGCTAACATCAAATACGTAATATTTGAATTACTTAATGGCATGCACTACAATCATACATTTGAAAATTACTAATTAAATCATGTTTGAGAAAAAAAAAATATGACTAAGTTGCTTCCTGACTGACGACACACTTGCACAGTATGGGTCCAGTGAGTATTCTCTACAAATATAATTGAAATCTCTAATTGATCGCACTATGTATGAATTCTGCCTATAATTAGAAGATGCATTAGGAGTATATAATGGGGGATTGTATCTAATACTTTTAATGGGGACATTAAATTTGAGTTTTTTCAGCAGATCAGTGGACTTAGAATGTGACACGAAGACGCAACTCGTAAAACGATGTCGTTTAATTTTGATGTTTGTGATTGATCGAGAGACCAATACGTCAGTCAAGTGTTAGTCTCTCCACCAATCCCAATAAGACGAAACGGAGACGTGACGTGTTTTTTTGTCACATTCTAAGCCCACAGTACAATCAATTTCGTTACGCATAATCTTTATTAAAAGTGTAGCATCTGCAATTCTGCGGCGATTAATTAGTGGTAGAATATGTAGCTTTCTACAAATGTTTAAATAGTTTGCAGAGTGGTAAGGAAAATTTAATTTATAGCATAGGTATTTTATGAATTTCTTTTGTATATTCTCAATTCGTTCAATATATCTTCCATAGGAGGGATTCCAAATCTGTGAAGCATATTCAAGGTGACTCCTAACAAATGTACAGTATAAAATCTTTAGAGTTTTGGCTTTTGTAAAACCAGTAGAACACCGCATAATAAATCCAAGCGCTTTAGAAGCTTTAGCCACAATTTTATCAATATGCTCATCGAAGATAAGTTTAGAGTCGTGTAATACCCCCAAATCTCGCACTACATTACACCTAGGTAACAGTTGATGATTGAGTTTATTAATTAATTAATTATAGTCCTAATTCCAATAAGAAATGGTAAATCTACCATTAACAAGTATGTTGTTTGCGGTTAACATAATATGCTCAATAAAGTTTTATTACTTACTACAATTGCACTTTTATTCAATAAATATTTTCGATGAAATCAGCGACCATATAAGTAGTACCTCGATGAAATAGTAAAAAGAGATTGCGCTTCTCAATCCGCAAAATATAATTTTTCCACAAGAACAGAATACCAGGAAATCATAACAAGGGTGGGATATAAAGGATCGCACACAAAGGCGCGTTTGCGGGGTCCATTCGACCACCAAGCTTTGCCAGTTTGCAAGTTTAGGGTTAAACGGACCCGCAATATCATATGTTTATTTTATGTTTGATCAAAAATGTTAGGTTTCGAGATGTGGTTAGGGTGTTATGTGGTTAGAATGTTCCTTCAGTAAAAATAAAAGATCGGTTTTGCTAAGGTTTGCGGCGTCGAAATCTCGAGTATATTCGGTGCCTCGTATGGCATAAGCCATCCGCCCCATTTTTTCCTTTTGGCTTGGTCAGAATCAATATAATTCGATGGGTGTGCTTAGAATATACTAGATCTAGGTAGAAAGAATTAATGTTCCTCTAGGTGAATTGAGCAAAACCATATTCATTCTATGTCCATGTCCTAGCAGAGCATTATTTATAAGATAATTCTTATGCACTAACCTTATTCTCCAAGTCCATGTGTTCCTGGTACGTTGTACTCCTCATGTGTTTGAGATATGCCGTGGTTATCGGCACACTGTAGTCCACCTCCTCACCGCCGTAGTACACCGCTCCGTCCGGCCTCCACGGCCTCGGAAACCTCCCAAAAGTATTAGGATATTCAAGACTCGAAGGCAGTAGCTTTTTCCTAGGCGGCGACCTCGCTGATTTAGGAGGATCCTTCGACGTCAAATTCGCGACATCCAAAGGATTATATTTCTTTTTCTCAGTCTTATCGTTAGATTCTTGCGATTCTGTCGCCTGGGTACATTCGGGCTCTATATCTTTTGGTTTTACGTCTTCTTCTTTCTGGACTGGGCTGTCGTCTGGCTTTACTTCTTCTACGTCAATCAAGCTGTTCTCGTCCTTGTCTATTTCTGGATCGGTTCTTACTGGTTCTTCTTCTCTAACTGCGGGTTCTACCGGAGAAGTGCTATTAAAAAGTGGGTTGGCATCAAAGCCGTTGACCTTCTTCGAAGTGAGTTCTATGTAGGTCGGTTCATCTTCTGGCTCCGCTGGCTTTGGACTCTCGACTTTTTTAATTGGTTGTAATTCGGTATATTCTAATTTCGGTTCGTAATAGTTTGAATGTGCGGCGTCGATCTCCGACTCCCAGTTTCGGGTGTATTCCGGGGCGCAGTGGGGTATAAAGGGGAGGTAGGTGGGATGTCTCGTTGGCGAGGGGGAGGGCGTAGGTAGTGGTGGGGGGGAGGCGCTGCGCGGGCGCCTGGCGCACTCAGCGCATCCGGTGAGGAAACGCGTGACCGCTTCCCGCGGCAAAAACGCGTAGGTTTCAGTAATCTGCAAGCGAAAACATCCGTGATTAAGGAAAACAGCAGATATTTCGAGTTTCCGTTCACGATGGAATTGGAGCACGTCTCGAGAGATCTTTTTATAAGTAGAGACATTCTTGTTCGTCGTTCGATCTGTTAATGTAGGTTTGATGAATTTTAATATTTGCAAAAATTAAAGTGGACGATAGCCTAGTTGGGAATGGAACGGTCTGCCGAGACAATGTCCGGCGGTTCAAAACCCAAGGCACACACCTCTGATTTTTCGAAGTTATGTGTGTATTGTTTATCAATTATCGTTCGCTTTAACGGTGAAGGAAAACATCGTGAGGAAACCTACATACCTGAGAATTCTCGATGAGAATTTCGAGGGTATGTGAAGTCTGCCAATCCGCACTAGGCCAGCGTGGTGGACTAAGGCCTAACCCCTCTCAGTAGTAGAGGAGGCCCGTGCTCAGCAGTGGGCAGTATTTAATACAGGGCTGGTATTATTATATATATATATATTATAAATGTAGGTCCTTTGTTATATGTCTATATACCAAAATTGAAATATTAACATTTAAACTTAAAGCTACGCAGATAATATTTACATTACATAGAAAACAATTTACCGAAACAAAATATTATGTTACCGATGTTTTTTTTATTTCAACGTATTTTTTTACATTTCGTAAAGTAATTTACGAAAATTGATCAAAAATCATTTTATTGCGGAGTTTGAAGGAAAATTCTCAGCTAACGCCATCTAGCGATAATAATTTTACACTCGGTACAAACAGTATACAGGTAAGAAGATAAAACGGTTACCTACTGCCACACTAGGTGGCGCTTGTTTAAAAATATTTTTCTACGATTTACTGTAATATCATTTTGAAATAACGAAATAAATTTTATAAAAATTATAAAGTAATAATGTTAATGCAACTTACTGTTCTATAGGTTCGTTTTTGTCCAGCATGCTTTCCAGGCCGTCCTTCTAATTCCACGTGAACTGTGTAGATAATGTCGAAGAAATTTTCTACAATTGCCACCTTTCGATATACGGGCTCTTGATTCGGTGCGTTCTGGAACAAAATAAAAAAGTGTTTCATTATAAGATTATTACAGAACACATTTAATAAGGATAACATTTCGGTAGTAGAATTGTGAACAGCGCCATCTATCTAAACAAGCAGCAAGTTTACAATTAGTTCTATAGTTTTGCTTAGATGGCGCTGTACTCCATTTAAACAAATACAATTCGGTTTTCTATTTTTGTACATTCAATATTTTTTCTTTGCATTGATCCAATGATGCATAGGAGTTGTGATAAATAAAATAAAATTATAAAAAGATTAATTTAATACCAGATATTTATTTTTAGATATTGATTGTAGAACTTGGATCGTAGGTAAATTAATACGAAATGCGAATTCTCTAATTTATTTTTCTTTGTTAAAGTGTTTTTACATAATTATAATTCTATAGAATTACAAACACCTATACAATTCAAAGGATACTTAAATTCCCGCCAAAACTACATCGCAAACTATTCGAAACTTCACAAATCTCAACAAATAACCGTGATTTACACTTAGAAGTCAGCAACGGAGATCATAATTGCAACGGGACCCAGACCCGCGTCCGACTAATTACGAGCCGCGCGGTCCGGGACCGGCTAATTACCGGCCAAACCGGCACAGCCTAATTACCGGCCAAACCGGGACGGGGCTAATTCGTGAAAACTAATTACTTTAGTGGCACGCTGAATGCGCTCTAATACTTTTGAGGTTAGGCTATTATTTGTCAATTGGTCGAGAATCGGATTTTAGTTGAGTTTAGAATGTTTGACTGTTAAATAGTTTGTGAAACTACATACGATCACGCCTATTTCGCTTTTAGGGGGTAGGCAGAAGTAACATATTCACCATCATGATATGTTGTATACAATATAAATAACAATTGTCATCCATCAGGCAAACTCCAGATTCCATTCTGATATTGCACAGAAAATCTATAACCACTTTCCCCGACCCGGGGATCAAAGCTGAGACATCAGCGCAACGGTCGCACAACGAACATAAAACAAATAAAAGTTCCCTTGAAATTGAAACTGCGGGTGTACATATTATGTATGTTATGAAACGACCTCTACATTTCATCCGATCTTGTTTAGTTTTTAAAATGACTATATCCTTCCTTCCATACATAGTATAAAACAAAGTCGCCCGCGGCCAACTCGCGATAAACTCAAAATCTAGCGAAATTGTTGAAATTTTGTATTCAGATAGTTAGAGACTCAAGAAAAGTTTCCCGGAAAAACTCATTCACGCGGGCGAATCTGGGAGCAAAAGTTAGTTTGATAAAAGATTTTGTCAAAACTGTTCCAATTTTCCGAATAACCTGTTACTTTAACTGACATACGATTATACACGTATATTTTATACCAAAAACAGTAAAAGTGTCGCGTGGACAACTTCACAAAGGTAACACTCCGACGGTGGAATAAATGGTCGACGAAAACGCGTGAAATATTAAAAACAGTAGGTGGCAGGTCGAGTCTTGGGACGGCCGGCGCGGGGGGCAGGCGCGGACTTAGGGTTAGGACTGGGGGCTGTCGACCCATTTCAACAAATAGCAAGATATTTTGTACAAACGACTAAAGGTACAAGCCGCTTGATTAATAACATCGTAACTAATTATAAAAAGTAGCAGCACCTGACTATAATGTCTTCCGGAAGACAACAGATGGCATGTATATAAAATTTCATTGAAAATCTCACGGATATCCGAGATAAAGAATTTAATTAATCCGGCAGCGTTTTTCTGCCATGGCAAAGTACACTGGACTGTTTTATTGGACATTATGGTACAAAAGTACAGTAAACATAGTCACATCGATGAGCTTTGATTCATATGATTGAAATGATCAATTTTATAGAGCACATCAAATCTCGCAGTCTGACCAATGAAAGACTGCGTCTCTCGTCCGCCAGATTACACCCAAATTGTTTTAATAAATGTATAGTCTTTAGCACATCTGCTTTAAAATCGGTTTAAAATGTTTCCAAAAATATGCTTAATATAATATTAGGTCCTTACATATTATGACATTGGCGTTTTATCGTACTGGCCACTTTGATCTTAAATATCTCCCCTTTTGTTAAGAATTCCAAATTCAAATTTATAAATGCATTTAACTGGTACATTTGAGTTTCGAAACTGCTGGAAAAAACACACACACTGCACAACAGACGGCCGCTAAACTAGAGGAGCTGCAATTGGAATGTCTGCGACATCCACCGTACTCCCCGGACCTTGCTCCCAACGGATTACCATTTTTTCCGTAATTTGGATAACTTTTTCCAAGGAAAAAAATTCAACTCCGATGTGGCAGTCCAAACCGCCTTCAGAGAGTTTATTGAATCTCGCCCCCGTGGTTTTTTTAGTAAAGGGATTAATGAAATCCCTATGAGATAGCAAAAGTGCATACTTCGATTAATTAATTATATTTTACAAAAAAAACGACTCTGTATTCCTCCCACACAAACATTGATGTATTAAAAAATTATACATCAATGCATACAAAACGCTAATTCTATATGTAAGGACCTAATATTACCGCTGTTCAGCTCTTTAATTTAGTTCAACATTAATAACGTAGACAGCTGCAAAGTAACTGTCCCCTTCCTATCAGAATCTCAATCGTAATCTACAAAAATGTCCTCGGGACAATCCAAATCCGCGCCTGCAAGCGAGCCCCATCAAAGATCCTTACGCCGGCGTGTGGGTTTCCAAAGTGGCCTGAGGCGGGACTAATGGCCTCTGCAATTACGCGGGCGAGGCGCCACGTTTCGCCACTCTGCCTTCGCTCCCTTCGCCCCTTTCGCCCCTTCGCACTGTCCGCCCCTCCGCCCGTCCGCCTCCGCCAATTAGCAGCGCACCATACCGCCGGTTCTGAGAACGCCGAGACAATTCGAATTTCGAACGCTAAATAAAAATAAATTGTACGGAATATGGCCAGTGCAGTCGAGGCGCTACGTCTTATCGCTGCGTTATCGGAAATGCGTTATTGATTTTTTTAACAAGCCTTAGGAACATGTTTATTGTGACTTTTGAAACTATATTTTATTGTTGGAGGAAATAAAGTTTAGGAAATATGATCATCATCATCATCACCATCAGCCACATGACGTCCACTGCAGAACATAAGCCTCCCCCAAAGATTTCCAGACGGACCTGTCAAAAGCGGCCTGCATCCAGCGTGTTCCTGCGACCTTTACCAAGTCCTCTGTCGGAAATATGATCACGAAGATATTTTAAAATAGACGAAAAATGAGAGTTCGCTATGCGCTGGTGTCATAGGTTGCAAGTAAATTTTATTTGACAGTATTAAACAGCTGATGTAGATAGTATTCATTTTTATTAAGATTTATTTGGAGGCATAGATTAAAATGTCACTTTTGTATTTGGTCGGCTTATACATTTATGTGACGAGTAGCATTTATCAGCAAGCGGTGAATTCGACCCTAAGTGAATTAACTACCTTATTACAGTACATTTTGTGATTCAGGCCTTAAAATCTTGCGTGAAATACGCATTTTTATAGACTACAAGTTTTTGCCCGCGGCTCCGCCCGCGTGAATGAGTTTTCCCAGGATAAAAGTCCCGCTTTATATTTTCCCGGGATAAAAAGTAGCCTATGTGTTAATCCAAGACATAATCTACCCGTGTGCCAAATTTCATCGAAATCGATTAAGAGGTTTTTGCGTGAAAGAGTAACAAACATCCATACATCCAGACATCCATACTTACAAACTTTCCCGTTTATAATATTGGTAGGATTGGTAGGATTAAATCTCATGAGCCATCAGTTAAGAAGCACAACAATCTACATGTCGCACCTTTAGAACGAAAACGACACAATTCAAAACAATCGAAAATTGAGTTATCGTCATAAAATGACTTAAAACTGGTCCCTTTTCTATAAAAACATAATAAAAAAGGCCCGATATAACAGTTTGGTCCTTTTCCCGCTTGATTATGGCTGTATTGAGAACTTCGTTTTAAGTAATTTTATGAAGATAACTCAATTTTGGATTTTTTTGAATTGTGTCGTTTTCGTTCTAAAGGTGCGATGTATCTATACATTGATTATGCTCAAACAACTAACAGTTCTTGCCAGCAATTAAATCATTTCTGCGACCCATTCCTTCACTAACATAAGTAGACCCTTTCTTCAAAGCTTATTTTTCTTTTTTTATTCGGGTACGACAAAGTGACTGCACCTCGCCTGATGGTAAGCTGGTTACGAAGTCCCAATAGATAAATACCCCGTATCGATACGGTTGAATATAACGCGAGTCCTGCGATGGTAGCAACAGGTGGTCACATCACCGGTGTTTATTCCACGATTGTACTGAGAGTTGAGACTGACCAAGCTTGATAGTCCATGTATAGCATCACGCTTTCTCCCTTTTTCAGGGGTAGGCAGGTGTCCCACCCACATTTCACCAGCTATGATAGGTCCCATGTAATAGCTTGATAGTATTCTATACTATTATAAACTTGAAAGTTTGTAAGAATGTATGGATGTTTGTACTCTTTCACGCAAAAATTACTGAACGGAGTTCGATGAAATTTGGCACACGGATGGATCATGTCCCTGATTAACACATAGGCTACTTTTTATCGCGGGAAAATATAAAGCGGGACTTTTATCCCGGAATTTTTTTTTCACGCGGGCGGAGCCGCGGACAAAAGCTAGTTTAAAAATATACGTCAATGATTTAAAACAATTTTGATGCGGATTTATTTTTTGTGTTATTACATTGTATGTTACATCTATACATACATACATACATATAAATAAAATTGGAGTGTCTGTTTGTATTGAAATAACCGTTTTTTACTACATGTATATGAATATATATAGGGTGCATACACCAAAATAATATTTTTTACATTTTTTGTCTGTCTGTCTTGTTTATTTTATTTATTTATTACTTTTATACAATAATGTATAAAGGCGGACTTAATGCCGAATGGCATTCTCTACCAGTCAACCTTAGGGTGATGCAGAGATAAACAATAAGATAAACAATCTTGTTCTGTTTGTTCCGGCTAATCTCTGAAATGGCTGGACCGTTTTTGACGGGACTTTTATTGGCCGGTAGCTAATGTAATAAGGAGTAACTTAGGCTACTTTTTACCCCGGGAAAATATAAAGCGGGACTTTTATCCCGGGAAAACTCATTCACGCGGGCGGAGCCGCGGCCAACAGCTGGTTTAAAATAATGTACAAAGACAAACATAGGCAACTACCCCATTATCACCAGTCTGTACTCAAGCAAAGACATTAAACAGTATAGTTATAGACCGGACATCAGGACCAAATTTTTCGTCCAAAAGTTATCACCAATTGGTAATAAGTCGCTGTCTTATCTGACACATCCATGTGACAAGACGTCTCGGTATGCGCAAATTTTGTAAAGAAAGCAATATTTTGGAAGGAAATATGCCAATTTGCGCATTACAATCATGTTAAAGTATGTTCTAATGCATTTTACATAGGTATTTTGTTATTTCCCGGTAGATTGAGTTACTGACGAACAGGCTCAAATTTTTTTTATGAAAATTTCCCAATGTCCTCTCTATATAATCTTAAAACTCTTTGTACTCAACTGACTTGACACTGAAGTTCCAAAAATGTTCACGTACTGGGATCCAAGCCCAAACTTGGTGCTGTAAGATGAAACCGAGCTAGCTGTGTGCATTAGGGTCACTTCGCGTCTCGTCTAGAGAAATCATTAGATACCCGGCCAGCGGCAAACGACGTCGCCGCGTAGAGATGGGATGAGATATCGATAATTCGTAGTTATCTATACTAATATCATAAAGAGGAAAAGTTTGTGAGTTTGATTCAATATTCTTTCACTATGATTCAAATCTTTCATTAATAATCTATATTATTTCTGAGTGTCATAGGCTACTTTTTATCCCGGGAAACATAGAAGCGGATGAAAAACTTTCTCACGCGGGCGGAGCCGCGGACAAAAGCTAGTATTATAAATTACTAGATTTTGCGCGCGGCTCCGCCCGCGTGGAAAAGTTTTTCCGGGGTAAACAGTAGCCTATAGCACTCAGGAGTAATGTATCTTCCTATTAGTGAAAGAATTTTCAAAATCGGTCCAGTAGTTCCAGAGATTAGCGCGTTCAAATAAACAAACAAACAAACTCTTCAGCTTTATAATATTAGTATAGATTATAAAATCGATATAGAATGAGGATGTGTATTTAAAATAATGCGGATAGTTATTCTTTTGGACTGATTGCCTCGGCTGTGTAGATGTATTGCAAGCGCAGTACGACTTCCGTTCTGAGTTCTCGGGTTCGAATCCAGGGTCGAGTAAAGTGATATTTTTAATATCAGTCCGGAGTCTGCAATTTGTAACCGATATGGCAATGGGCTCGCCCCCTATCAAATCGTAGGACGGAATACGCACGGCGAAAAGTGGGTGCACCAGTTGCGCCTCCGCTTACCCCTTCGGAGATAAAAAGCGTGAGTCCGTGTGTTTGTTTTTCAGACTCCAGGCTAATAAAAGCTAAAATCACTGCCTGATCTGGGATTCGAAACCAAGACCTCAGCGCGATACTCGTACAGCGCACGCAATCCTACGCCACCGAGGCGCATAATACCATGCAATTATATATGGATTGATACAACTATTTATAGGTAGTGACGTCTTTCCCATCACGCAATTGTACACGCCTCGTCATGTGAAAACTGGAATTGCAACAATACGGTATCGATATTCGCTATCGACAGTCCACCGGGTCTATGCCGGTTATCGCATGACTCATGTGGTTAGACTGGCGCGGCGCTCGGTGCCCGCGACACCGCTTTATTACATTCATTATAGCTACCGTATACGTGGGTGCGTTACATGCGTGTCAACCTACCCCTACGGATGTACAGACGGATGAGAACAATAGTAGAAATGATTTTTTGTATCAATTCTAAACGCCAATTCAGAAAGACCCAACCGAAGCGAACTGCGGACGTTTAATACACTGGGCTAGCTGTACAGTCAGCAGCATAAGTAGCTGAACTAATTCAAAATTTCTAATTGCCTACATACTTTTGTGTTATAACCAATCTTTTTTTTCTCTTAACAAAAATAAATTAACAGATATTTACTTTACTTCAAACGAAGAAAAATATGTTTCAGTTTAACTTAACGCGTTTTACTTAATGCTTTCTGAAAAAAACAGAGTGTGGAAGTTGTATAAAAAATTTAAAAACCCTCGCGATGGAATCGAATTTGAGATTTTACGTAAGAGATCTAAGATGTATCAACACAAATGTTATGGTGAGTATATAAGTATGGTAGAAGATGCCATGAAAAAAAATTCTAAGGCATTTTGGCAATATATAAATAGTAAGCGTAAAGGAGGTATATCCCAATTCCCCGCTACTATGTTTTTAAATGAAATCTCAGCATCTTGTGGCTCAGATATCGCTAATCTTTTTGCATCTCACTTTTCATCTATATACACAGACGACTCCATAATACCACAGGGTTCGTCCTGTGACCGTGACATTCACCATGACAACCTATCAAGCCTATACCTTGTCGAAAGCGATGTATTAAAAAAGCTCAAAAAATTAAATGCAGCAAAGGGTCCCGGCCCCGACGGCATACACCCTATTTTCTTTAAAAAAAATGCGGTTGAGCTTGCTGCCCCACTCACCGTCATATTTAACCGTTCTCTTCTGGATGGTAGCTTTCCCCAGCTTTGGAAAAAAGCTCATATAATTCCAATATTTAAAAAAGGTGAAAGGTGTGACATTAAGAATTACAGGCCAATTGCTATCCTGTCCTGTCTGTCTAAATTATTTGAGTCACTCGTATATTCCACGGTCAGTCGTTATCTTGATAAATTTATTTCCCCTCATCAGCACGGCTTTAGAAGAGGTTATTCTGTACAGTCGAATCTAGTCAGCTTTGTTTCTAGTGTTTCTGCTGATGTTGACAATGGATATCAGGTGGACACCATATACACCGACTTTTCTAGCGCATTCGATAAAGTCAGCCATGGTTTACTGGGTGAAAAACTCGTAAATTATGGTATACATGGTTCTTTACTTAACTGGCTTATCTCTTACTTGAAAAATAGATCTCTAGTTGTTGTGATGAAGGGTTATGAGTCCCACACATTTAATGCCACCTCTGGTGTACCTCAAGGATCCCATTTGGGACCATTACTCTTTATAATTTACATCAATGATATTTGTCAGCAAATACAGAACTGTAAATACGAACTTTATGCCGACGACTTGAAGATGTTTAAATTGGTCAAGACAGCTGAGGACGTCGCTCTTGTGCAACGAGATCTCGATAGTATTAGCGCATGGAGCATGCGAAACAACATGCTCCTCAATGCCAATAAATGTTATTTCGTCCGCTATACTAGAAAAAGTCATCCCTTTCCATCTAGTTATAACCTTTATAGTAATCGCTTGCAGGAAGTTAACAAAATAAGAGATCTGGGTGTCTGCATCGACAGCAAGTTAAAATTCACTTCACACATAACCAAAACAGTAACAAAAGCTTCACGGATGCTGGGATTTGTGACTAGAAATTCCAAACATTTCAAAGTCAGTACAATAATACTTCTTTTCAATGCCTTGGTACGAAGTCAGCTCGAGTACTGTAGTGTTGTATGGAATCCTGGGTACACCACACATTCACAGCGTCTTGAAAATGTACTAAGAACTTTCACCAGAAGACTTGCTTATGTATCACATGCCATTTCTTATAGAAGTCCGTATAATGACCGTTTGTGTTTTTTTAACATGCAGTCACTGCGTGATCGCCGCCGAATTTGTGACTTGGTATTTCTTTACAAGTGTATCAATGGGATTCAGAGGTCTGAAATTTTACTGGAACGGATAAACCTCTCAGTACCTTATCATCCTCCAAGACAAAGAATTTTTAGAATATTCCAACCACCTCCCGCTAGAACCAACTTAGGTAGACATTTGCCAATCGCTAGAATCTGTATCGAATATAATAACACCGTTGTTAAGTCATTAGATCTTGATGTATTCTCTGACTCACTCACCAATTTTAAAAAGAAATTAAAATAGCAAGTCAGCCAAATTGTATAAGAGTTCCATTTGATCAAATTGTTTACTTTTAAGTTAGCTTAATTCACGTAGGTTTCTAAATATTAGTTGCAATTTTATTTAAAGATAATTAATTTTTGTCTGTAGGTAATTATTTTTCTTAGTTTATGCTAATGCAACGTTAAGTTGGTGAATGTTGTGTGTACCTATAATTTGGCATACATACTAGACCTTAGTTTAAGTATTGCTTAATGTGTAATGTTTTATATGTAGGCTGTTGGTATACCTTTTAATAAATAAAAAAATAAAAAATAAACGCGTATATAGGCAATATGAAATTTTGATTTTGTACTGATATTTATGCTGCTGACTGTACTGTCTTAAACGCAACTGAATTTTAAATCGATGTTCGGCTTTGCTAGGCGCATTCGGGCGCACTCTAGAGCCCAGAGTATAGCCAGGTATAGCTGATGGATACGTCGTGGAAAACATTATCATCACTATATCTATATTTAATGTTGATAAGATATCCAATAGGGTAGTTTATTACTTTTTTAATACATTTATCAAAAATGTATATCATCCAAAATCTAACGAAAAATGATTTTTTTAAATCTACGTAATAATAAAAAAGTTATAAAGCTTTGAAATATGGTGGAAGGGGTAGCTGTCAAAAAACAGTAATATCAAACTGTGACGTCACCGACTGGCACCGGCCATAACGCTGCGTGCGTGAGAACGAGATAGCGCGATAACCCCACCACGCCCCCACTCTTGCTCACACTAATATTTCAAAATGTGAATAATTGATTTATTTTTCAACCAATTTTGATGCTGATTAGTAGACTACGCCATTCTTTTAAAGCGACATTACATTTAATCTACTTACACTGTACAAAAACAAATTATAAAAACTACAATAAATATCGATATTGGATAAACCATCGAATGTCGACATCGATATCGCTATCGACGATGTCAACCCGCCGGTGCAGTTGTCCCGCGATTAATCAACCACTAGACCGGGGCGGAGCTCGAAACCGAACCCGGAGTGTGGGGCATAATATTATATACGCATACTCACGCCTTTTATCCCCGAAGGGGTAGGCAGAGGCGCAACTAGTGCACCCTTTTCGCCAAGCGTATTCCGTCCCATGATGTGATAGGGGGCGAGCTTTTCGCCATACCATACCATACCAGCCCTGTATTATATACTGCCCACTGCTGAGCACGGGCATCCTCTACAACTGAGAGGGTAAATAGGCCTTAAGCCTCTCGCCATATCGGGCACAAATTCCAGATTTCGAGCTGATACTGAGTATAAAAATCCAATATCACTTTGCCCGACCCGGGGATCGAACCCGAGACCTCAGCATTGCAGTCGTATCGTAATACAACTACGCCACCGAGGCAGCCAATATTATATTACACAACTAGCATTTGCGCGCGGCTCCGCCCAGATAGCCTATAGCACTCAGGAGTAATGTAGCTTCCTATTAGTGAAAGAATTTTCAAAATCGGTCCAGTAGTTCCTGAGATTAGCGCGTTCAAACAAACAAACAAACAAACAAACTCTTCAGCTTTGTATAATAGTATAGATAGATATTATATATGCCATGCTAGTTTCCCAGGACGTTATAAAAATACTTGTTTTTAACTGAAGCCAGCGCCATAATAATAATTCTTTCAACAAAGGCCAATGTGAATTATCGTGTGCCTTACGGTGAGGGAAAACATCGTGAAGCTATATACCTGAGAATTCTCTAAAAAGAATTTCGAAGGTATGTGAAGTTTGCCAACCCGCACTAGGCCAGCGTGGTGGACTAAGGCCTAATCCCTCTTAGTAGAGGAGGCCCGTGCTCAGCAGTGGGCAGTATATAATACAGGGCGGTATTATTATTATATTATTAATTAGCTTTTGCCCGCGGCTTCGCCCGCATTAAAGAGATTTTCCTGTATAAAAGTCACTTTATATACAAACTATCACGCACAAAAGAATTATATATATATATTTCTCTACTATATTATGCATGTATTATACATATAAACCGTCCTCTTGAATTACTCTATCTATTAAAAAAACTGCATCAATATCCGTTGCGTAGTTTTAAAGATCTAAGCATACATAGGGACAGACAGACAGACAGCGGGAAGCGACTTTGTTTTATACTATATTTTTTTTTATGATATAGGGGACAAACGAACATACGGTTCACCTGATGGTAGGTGATCACCGCCGCCCATGAACATCTGCAATACCAGGGGGCACAGAGATGTGTTGCCGGCCTTTTAGGTGGGAATACGCTCTTTTTTTGAAGTAGTGATTTGAACAATTTTTTAAGAAGTACAAAAAGCAAATGTTTGTTAGATACGTATCGACAGCTATAAGGATTTGGACATAATTTGACACAGATATAACAAATCCTGGATTGAATTGAAGGTAATTTTCATGCCGGGAAAGAACGTTCAAGCGCACGGGGCTTCAAGACAAAACTAGTATTTAATAATATTTCAAGCAGAGACAAAAGAAAAAGATCATAAGGAAATTCTAAAGTGTCTGAAATATATGACTATAGTAGGGACAAACTAATAAGATAAGATAAGATAAGATAAGATATATTTATTTGTCAAACATGCGTAAGTCATTATACATTAAGAATGCAAATAGATGTTAAAAATAATTTTAGAACAAGCATGTTTTGCCATGGTAGGCGTACAAATATTGATAGTAATGAGTTACAACTAAGTCAATTATATAATTCAATCATACATAGCAAAATAAAAACATAACGTAAATAAGTGGAAGTTGAATGTATAACATGTAGCTTAGTTACGATATTAAAAATCACGCAATTATCATAAATTTTTGTCGTTCAAAAAGTCATCTATACTGTAATAACATTTATCAGTTAACAATTTCTTAAATCTCTTTTTAAATACATTTATATTCAGATTTCTAATTTCTTTTGGAATTTTATTATATAATACTGGAGCTCTACATATTACGCTTTTATGCATTAGCGCAGTTTTGGCTGGGTGAATACAGAGCTTATCCTTATCTCGCAGATTACATGTAATATTATCAGACAAACGTGAAAACAAATGCGGATTGATTTTTACAAACACAGCTATTTCAAATATGTACAACGATGGCAGAGTGAGAATTTTGTGCTTAATGAATAATGGTATACAGCTTTCAGTACTCTGGATACCAAATGCTGCACGTATGCAACGCTTTTGCATTTTAAATGCCATATCTTTATTAGTTGAGTTGCCCCAGAAAATTATTCCATATCTTAATACAGATTCCACAAGACCATAATATGCCGTGAGTATGGCATCTGTATTAATAATTGGTTTAAGTTTATACAAAGCATAAGATAGACTACTGACTTTTTTTGATAGCTCCGCAATATGTTGTTTCCAATTTAGTTTGCTGTCTATATATAAGCCCAAAAAACGTGTACTTGTTACTTGTGTTATAACATGGTTGCCGTGGACCAAGTTCACGTTTAGTGGATTTTCCAATCTTTGACTAAAGTGCATTATGTAGGTTTTCTTTATATTGATTATTAAATTATTATTATTTAGCCATGAAATTATAGATGTCAATGAATTATTAATGTCAAAATTATAATTATTTATTTCTTTACATCCTATTGTAACCGTGCTATCATCGGCAAATAAAGTCATAGGATGGTTGGTAGCATTTGGCAGGTCATTGATATATATAATAAACAGAAGTGGACCAAGTACACTACCTTGGGGTACGCCATGTGTGACGCACCGCTTAGGGGAGGAAAAAGTGTCTTCGATTTTTGTTTCGTGATTAACTCTGCATATTTGTGTTATTTGTTGACGATTTGTTAAATATGAGTGTATCAGATTCAGAACATTACCTCTAATGCCATAAGCTTGTAGTTTATTAATCAATATATTATGGTCTACGTAATCAAATGCTTATATTTAATCCGACACCTGACATAGGTTTAATTTTATCAATAAAGTAGTTATTAAATGCAGTGGCTATGTCTGTGGGGTTATTAATGTAGACGTTATCATTAATTATATTTGAGATAGATTCTCGCGGTATATTTAGTCTCGTTTTATTTATAATTTGCCAAGCTGTTTTACATTTATTTGTTGAAGCTTTAATTTTGTAATTATTTTGGGCACGCTTGGTTAAATTAATAATTTTTTTGAATATTTTACAATAGTTAACATATTTCAATTTGTGTTGTTTTATAGGATTAAGTCTGTAATTCCAAAATATTTTTTTCTTTTTCTTGCTACAAATCTTAATTCCACGCGATACCCATTTAGGTTTGCTATTAATTCTCACTGTATAATATTTTTGTGGAAAACATAGATCATAAAAAAGTTTAAAATCGTTTACAAAAAGTTGATAGGCTTGATTAGGATCATCAGAGTCATATATTGTGGAAAAAGATAAGGTCTGAATACACTCCTTAAATTTTTTAATATTGTCTGTGCCATATTCACGTTTTGTTTTACGCCAATAAGACAATTTAAATATTTTCTTTACAGGGATTTTAATTAATTGTGCACTGTGGTCCGAAAGACCCATTTCCAATACTTCAGTTACACAAGGCTTTTTAAAATCATGAGCAAAATTATCTATACAGGTTCGACTTATTAATCTCGTCGGTTCGTGTAGCGCTAATAAAAGATTATAATTTAGTAGTAAACATTCAAAGTCTAATGTTATATTATTACTTTTTAGAATATCTATATTAAAATCCCCTGCAATTAAAACATTTTTACAATTTAGTCTGGAGGTATAAATTAAAATTTTTTCGAGTTTATTTAAAAATGTATGTAAATTATTTTGTTTGGGAACTCTGTACACACATATTATTACAATTTTATAATCGAGTAGTTCGACTGCGCAACATTCGAATATATTAACAAGAGATAACCTATTGACTTCTGAAAGCACTTTATACTTGATTTCTTTTTTAAGTAGGATGCATGCTCCGCCTCTCTTGCTATTACTGCGACTGTATGATGAAGCCAAAACGTAGTTATGTAGATTTAGATTTGATTCATGTCCCGCCATTATAAAATGTTCGGTGATACATATGACATCTACTATTTTTTTATTGTCTTTTAGCTCTTCCAAGTTAACTAATAATGTATCTGACTTATTTAACAGGCCTGCAATGTTTTGGTGGAGAACATATATAAAATTTTCAGAGAAAAAACAGACCATCACCTTTGTTGCCGTCCATTTGTCGGAATTTGATCAAAGTAGAGTCGTCATTTAAGTTGCATTTAGTCATATCAGTTTCATTTATTTGTTCATGGTATTCTCTAATATTGTTAATAAGATCCTTTATGTCTTTGAGTATGGTTCGCATGCCGTAATTTTTCAGCGTCCCTGAACGCATGTTAAACATTTTATGGTCACACAACAAGTTTCGATTCGAGTCTAAACAGTATGCATAACCGTGTGCCAGTATGTCGTGATATAAAATGTTACTGAAATTCTCTACTCTTGAATTGTACAAGGTAGTATAATAACCACATTTATAAGTTGGAGTACATATGATGACATTTGTGTGTCTTAATTTTTCTAAGGTTGCTCTAATGTTACTTATTAAATTCCAATAATCATTTGTTGTGTAAAAATCCTCTTCACCTATCATGATAATACAATAATCGTATCTAGTGTAATCATGTAGTTTTGTTTCTATACCGTTAATTAATTTTTGTGTCTCACTGTACGGCATCAGATAGTGGCATATATTATATGGATTTTGGGAAAACTCGATATTTTTAAAAGTATCTTCAGCAATAGATAATACTTTATTCGATTTATTAGCGCTGATTAGGCATAATTTATTTGGAATAGCTTCAGTATAATTAGTTTCTTTTATTTGTACTGGTTTGTTTTCTCGATGTCTTCTAGGATTTGGATCAGAAGCCGATTTTTGAGAAATTGGAGTACTCGGCACTTTATTCTGCTTTATAATGTTATGACTTAGTTTTTTAGAGGAATTAGTCTGCGGTGTGGACGTTTTAATATATTTACTGGGCGTATTAATAATCATATCAGTTGTTATTTTTCTAGTACCTCTTTTTAAAATATCGTATTTTGAGGTTAGATCTTGGACAGTTTTTTTCAATTCGTGATTTTCTAGGGACAAGTTATTTATTTCTTCATGGGCAGAATTTAGTTGTAGTGTCAGTTGTTCAATTTGTTCTTTATATTCTTGTATTGGAATATTAATTTCGTCGTCTGATATATTCGGTAGGCTATTAGTTGTGCCATCTAGTTTAGAAAAATTATTTATACCATCTTCGTCATAATAAATTTTTGTCATAGATTGTGTTCGTTGTTTTCTGATCGTAATGTTATCGAAAGAATTCATAATTTTTAATTAATAAAATATTATGGCATACGATCTTTTTTTGTTTAATGATTCAAAGTAGGATTCGATCACAGTACTCACTACTCGATCACGGATGTATAAACCAACTGCCGTTACCGCTAGACCAGCAACTTGAGTGCTATTTGAGTCGAAATTAGACTTCAAGAGGTACCTCTGCTTATTATACTTTTAAAAAGCAGGTAGTTCGATGAAATTAAGTATTGGTTTATATTCTTTAATTCTTCTTCATTTGGTTATATCACTAGTTAATATTTTATAACAAGTCCAAGCGGAAGTTTACCTAAAACCCTACAATAGGATATTTAGTGATTCTGCAGAAAAAGTTCACATTTATAACGTACACTTATCAACAAAGTTTTGCCACTGCGGATGATGTCACGATTTCTTTTAAGCTTGTCTATTGCAATAGTTCGATTAGATTAACACTTATTAACACTGGCACTTATTTATTGTTGTTTATTTTCACTATTTAACGTTTTAGAACACGTAATTTCTACATAAAACATTTATTTTTTCTATGATTTACTAGCGAGCTAATCTTTGCGCTGCACTCCGTGCGTGACGTGTTCTGGTAATCTGGCCGGTATGACATGACACGGTTTTGAATTTTTTGGGTAGACGTTCTCACAGAGTTATCGCGTCGGGAAAAAAATTGAATTGTCATACCGGCCAGCTTAGTTTGTCCGAACTATTATAACACGGCAAACTTACTTCAGCAAATTTTAAAGTAAAACTAGCGGCAAATCACATGTGTTAACAAAATAAATGTTGCCGCTATTGTTAATGTTTCTATTTTCTGCGCAATATATTATTGCAAGAACTTGCTACTCTCGACTATAGCTATACATTTTAAATCCTCAACCCCTCGAACATCGACAATCGACTCACGGTCCCCGCGACCGACCGCGCCGACCTTTTCACTCTACGTGTTTACTAGGGACACTTGGTCGCCCGATTTAGGGTTACCACTGTAAATGATTAATATAACGAGGGGTATAAAAGACCCTGTCTCATGTTTGTTGAGAGCGTCTCACACGTTTTCATAAACAATACCATGAGGACGCACAATGCGCCCGAAAGTATAGTGTCGGTAATTTTATAGTTTTCTTTGGCTGTGTTCAGCTTTTTTTTCTTTCCTCCTACAAGGTGGACAAACGACCTTGTAGAGGTCGCAGGAACCCGCTGGATGCAGGCCGCTTCTGACAGGTTGGTCTGGAAAACTTTGGGGGAGGCCTATGTTCAGCAGTGGACTTCTAAAGGCTGAAGAAGAAGAAGTTTTCAGCTTCGTTTATCTGACGGCCAACTAAAATAAAGTCGTATCTCAATATCAGCCAATCACAGCCCCCTATGTCTACGCACTACAAAGTCTGTCATGCCGAAGGCAGTGAGAAACAGACTTATTATCTCTGCATGACTCGGAACTGAGGTAAGTACCATCTATCTATCTATCTATACCATAATAAAGCAGTAGATCCCGGTGTGTCTGTACATTGAAAGAAATGTGATAAAAAAGAAAGGGGTGACTAAAGAAGAGTAAGTAATGGAAAACAAATCAGCGAATTTTATGATTATTTTCTGTCTGTCTGTCTGTTTTTCTGTTTGTTTTTTACTGCACATCTCCGAAACTACTAAACGGATTTCAATAAAATTTGGTATGAAGGTAGTTTGATCCTAGCAAAGATGCATAGGCTACTTTTTATAACGCAAAAATATAAAGGGCGACTTTTATCCCGGAAAAACTTTTTCTCGCGGACGGAGCCGCGAGCAAAAGCTAGTTAGTGTTTATGGGCCTTAGATTAAGAATATTTGTGTTTAAAAATAGGCACAGTGTGCAAAAAATCAGAATACATAATAGTTTTAAAGAATTCCGAAGTTTTAGCCTACCAGCTTGAAAATAATATTTATGTTACTTATCTATTCTCAAAAAAGAACCGTATGAATGAAAATTTACATTTGAGTCTATTTCCGCGTACTGGACGCGGCCAAGCGTATTTAATACGGAAATATAAGGCTTATATCCATCGCATTACTTTCCTGTCGAACTTTCCGGTACTATGAGAAAATCTTACCTATTAGGAGATGATTACTTGAAGTACCATATTTTGCATTGAAAGATTTTATACGGAGATCGTGTCTAGCACCTGTTTTTTTTTTTAATTAAAAGATGGCGTGCTCGCTCCCCTCCTACAATTTGAAAAAAGAATCCACCAGATGAAAAAAAACTACTGTCAAATTGTCAATAAACATTGGAGTTTACGCAAATATAATGCCTCATATAGACTACTAGCATTTGCGCGCGGCTCCGCCCGCGTGGAAAAGTTTTTCCGGGATAAAAAGTAGCCTATAGCACTCAGGAGTAATGTAGCTTCCTATTAGTGAAAGAATTTTCAAAATCGGTCTAGTAGTTCCTGAGATTAGCGCGTTCAAACAAACAAACTCTTCAGCTTTATATATATTAGTATATAGATTGGCGAATAGTTCGTGCACAAATACATGACTATGAATTACTAGTACTGCTCGCAGCTCCGTTCACTTGAAAAAATCAGGGATAAAAATATTTTCCCGGGATAAAAGTCTATAGCACTCAGGAGTAATGTAGGTTCCTATTAGTGAAACAATTTTCAAAATCGGTTCAGTAGTTCCTAAAAAAACAAACTCTTCAGCTTTATAATATTAGTATATATATTAATAGATAAGTATAGATGAGTACAAGTACAGTGATAACAAGCGGCGATAGCCTAGTTGGGAGTGGAACGGACTGCCGAAACGAATGTCCGCAGGTTCAAAACCCAAGGGCACGCACTTCTGATTTTTCTAAAAAGTTATGTGTGTATTCTTTGTGAATTATCGCTCGCTTTAACGGTGAAGGAAAACATCGTGAGGAAACCTGCATATCTGAGAAGTTCTCTATAGGAATTTCGAAGGTATGTGAAGTCTGCCAACCCGCACTAGGCCAGCGTGGTGGACTAAGGCCTTCACCCTCTCAGTAGTAGAGGAGGCCCGTGCTCAGCAGTGGGCAGTATATAATACAGGGCTGGTATGGTATGGGGTGGTATGGTATAGATGAGTAACTAATACCTACACCCGAATAAGCTGTTTACACTCTCGTATTCGTGACTATTCGTCTGCACTCGGCAGTATCTAAATCAGTAACATTATAAAATATAATTTGTCGCCAATTCGCATCAAGTCCAACCTGACAAGTGAAAAGCCATTCCCCTATAACTAAGGAGCGCCATTCAACCATTCACACTGAATACTTAACCCTAAGCCCCGTACCAACTACCGATTGATACATTTTTTGTATTCAACCCTATTGGCATTACAGGGTTGGGTCGAATCTGCCTCATTTGACCCTCCATCGCTAATCCGGGTTTCGGTGACACTTGACAGGTAAAAATCGGCGGCCAACAATGGCGCGGTCGATTTATGAGGGTTTGTGATGAGTGCCCCTCGCATGCAAGACGTGACTGCTTGGAATATTTCTTGTTTGCTTTTTGGTTTTGGTTTAAACTCGAATTTCGATTTTATTGTGTGTTTGAATGTCTGTTTACAGAAAACGTAATTTTTTCATGTAATATAATAGTTATTTATTTATTTTATTTTATTTTATTATTTGAGGATTGCCAACAAAGTTTACAATAACACAAACATAATAATAACAATCAGAAAATAAAACTAAGTAATTGTAACTCAGACTACAGGCAACCACAACGTGCATAATATAATTTTACGATATAATTACTCAATTAAATTTTATATATAAGGAACAAGACAAAAAAGAATAGATTTATCAGAATGTTTGGGTCCAAGTTAATCAATGTCACCTAAAAGAGTTTTCCTAAATGCGTATAGTGAATCATGAAATATGTCAAGCTTAGTAAAAGTTTAAGAGGAATAAAAAATGATGTACCAGGAAAATATATATCGCAAGAGGCTATTTAAATCCAGTAACCCCGACGTAAGCAACAGGCGGGCATAGAAAGCAAGAGATACGAACAATAGTCAGCCGGCCCCGCATGACCAACCGCAAACCGACGGATGGGCGTACACATAAAAATAACACCACTGTTGAGGTTACCTGACCCCCATTATGCAAGAATTATGTGAATTCTAACACTAAAACCATTGATTTATAAAATTACTAAAACAGTTTTGTCTAACGAACGAATGTGGTTTAAACTCGACATAATTGAAACAATCCAATTCCGACAGCTCTAATTCTGGTTGACGGAATTGATTTGGCAATTCGGCCTGATTTATAAAACCGATTTTGCTCTTACTTATCTCTGTTCTCCTGGTCTTTAGAGAATCAAATGGCAAAGATCGACGGCTTCATTTTAATTTTTTCAGTCAATTCTTGAACGTCACAATATATGTTCATCTACCTACCCTGCAATGTGGACGATAGCCTAGTTGGGAATGGAACGGTCTGCCGAGACAATGTCCGGCGGTTCAAAACCCAAGGCACACACCTCTGATTTTTCGAAGTTATGTGTGTATTGTTTATCAATTATCGTTCGCTTTAACGGTGAAGGAAAACATCGTGAGGAAACCTACATACCTGAGAATTCTCGATAAGAATTTCGAGGGTATGTGAAGTCTGCCAATCCGCACTAGGCCAGCGTGGTGGACTAAGGCCTAACCCCTCTCAGTAGTAGAGGAGGCCCGTGCTCAGCAGTGGGCAGTATTTAATACAGGGCTGGTATTATTATTATTATTATTACCTACCCTGCAGCTGACGTAGACAATTAAAATTCTAGAACAAATTCTGTCTCACACTAATTGTGAATATTCATAGCTGAATATGAAGAACGCAGTGGTTTTGAGACAGAATTTCCACAATATGTGTAACTTCAAAGGTAAAAGATATGTTGTCCGGGGTTTGGAAAACTGCGACATGAAACAACCAATCGAATGATTTGTAAAACGAACTTTAGGTACTGCACTGTACATAATAATGTATCGAAATATGTACCTAATTCAGTATTCTGTTAAGCACATTAGGCCTCGTAGAGCGAAAGTCAGTCCCTTCTGGTCCCAAGGGTCTGGAAGTTCGGCGTCGAGGGCCATCCCAAGATTTGGGATTTGCGAGGTTAGTGGACGTGACCTCCTTCGTTGTATGTGTTCCTAGTCGATGTTGAATTCGGGAAACAGAAGTTATAAGAGTGTCAACCGCAAATGTTAAAAAAAATTCGAATAATCATAAATTCTAATTTATCTTCTGATGATAAATAAATAAATAAATAAAATTACAAGGTTTTTTTATTTGTAACCAACCATTTTAAACATTGTAACAAAAATCCCAAACTGTTAGCATTTTGGCATCAACCAGTTTTAGAAACAGGCCACCATACTTCGATCGTGAAGGAACGCTTATACGCAGCGAATCACTGTCTAGCTAAAATAAAAAAAAAACCTTATACAAAACGCAGAAGGTACAATTAAGGTTTGCAAATGTCCCAAACAAGGCCCGATACGTGACGTAATAAAAAGACGTGGCCGTCCTGGGGCTCCGGGCCGCACTAGAAGATTTACAGTCGCACGGCGCGGCGTAGGGACGTGAGCGTGAACGATAGCTTGTAGCTACGCTTGACTTTGCGGCATAAGATAGCGTGTAGCTTTACTTAGCTACGCTTAAGTTCCGTAGAGACTCGTGTGCATATTCCTAGGATTAAAAATAAATATCTATTAAAGTTGTTATAATGATACGACTTCTTTATCAAACACTGGCTTCCGCTCGATTTCGATTAAAAATAGTATAAAGCGGTTAATGCAGCTTGGTCTATGTGGTATGTCCAAATCCTTTCAGCTATTTCTGCGTTAAATAATAAACATATTCGCAAACTTTCAAGATAGTGGGGTAGTATTTTAACTGTTATAATTCTAATAAATATTACAGTACTGAAGATAAAAAATAATACATATAGGTCGAATCTTTTAAAATAGTGTTGTACCGTCACAATATCGATATGCCGGATGTCCGTGTCTAATAAAACGAAGAATTCATAAAAAATACTAATGTCGGAGTTATTTTTAACCATTTTCACGCAAGAGTAAGCGTAAAGGAAAAAAAATAATACACACACACACACTCACACTAACGCCCGTTATCTCCGAAGGGGTAGGCAGAGGTGCAACTAGTACACACACTTTACGCCATGCGTATTCCGTCCTATGATATGATAGGGGGCGAGCCTATCGCCATATCGGGCACAAATTCCATACTCCGGGCTGATACTGAGTAGAAATACCCAATATTACTTTGCCCGACGCGGGAATCGAACCCGAGACCTAAGCATTGCAGTCGTACCGTAATACAACTACACCACCGAGGCAGTCAAAAAAAATAATACAAAGCTTGTAAAATGCGGACAATTCACTCGTCTAATAACTGCCATAAACACAAATTACTGCGTTACACTGTGCAGTCCATGCCCCATGCAAATGCTCAATATGAGTTTCTTCCTCTACCTGCAGTCTTTACATACATTCCAAATTGCGATCGGCGCAACTTAATTTTTAAACAAGCAAAGAAACTTAATTAATATATTAAACTCACGCCGACAAAGCCGCGGGCAAAAGATAGTTTAATAAAGTTATGAGCGTTCCCTATAGGCTATAGTTGGGTGACTATGGGCACACCCTATAGGGCACGTGTACACCCGAGTGGAGACGTAAAGTGGGTGACATCTCGAACACATGTGACTCGGCATCAGTCACCGCCCGCTCGGCAGGGTTGCCAATTACTACGTATTGGTTTATCCGATCGCGGAAAAGTGATTTGAGGGTGACCTTTGATAAGAATTGTGGAAAGAAGAAATGGGTTGAAAAGCGGGTATATTGTGGTTTGTTTAAATATGGTGTCACTGGTTCGTCACAAGTATTGTCATACATAATTACATGTAATATAATAACTAACGACAGTGTTACTTTAAACGTCAATGACAGATATGTCATTACTGATAAGTAAAAACACAAAAACCGAATTCAAATTTAGAACAATATGAGCAATTCACAATTCCAAATTTAAGCAATTCCCACATTCAATATCTATATCAAAGAGTGACATTACAATTTAAGGGCGACAATAAGTGGCAGCCCTAAGGCGGTAGGTCGGCGGGGAGCGGCGGGCGCGGGGCGGGGCGGAAGTGCCGTGCGTGCGATTTAATTCCATCGCCTCGGCCGGGACCGGCGAGCTAGTGATGGACGTCGACCACGATCAGACGGTCGATAGTTTCAGTTTTGTGATGTTTATCGAGGTTAGAACTAAGATCTCTTTGCTTAGTAGTAGGATTTTGTGTTTGATTTGGGAGTGGTAAAATGTTATTCTACCCTGAGGAAAGCCGAAGACAAGGGGGCTTGGAAACAGCTCGTCATCAACTCCATCAAAGCATTTCAAGACGGACACAACCTTCAGTTATGAAGAACACGATTAATAAAACGGTTGCCAATGCCATGGAACACTAATTATGTGACCTTAAAATATTACTCTACATTAACATTTACAATCTTCTTAACACTTATCTATAAGTATACTAAGAAGTGAAGGGCTTAAACAGAAGCTACCTTATCATAAACAATGTAAGTGGCGACCCTAGATACAACTGAGATAAAAAAAATATCGATAAATAAAAAATAATCCGCATAAATTTATCGATATCGATAATCTTATCGTATCCGCAGCTGTCTCGAAGGCGGGAGCGTGGCGGCGCGCCGGCGAGCTCGTAAAATGCGAACCCAGGTGATTCTGTCGGCGCGGCGCACAAACACGCTGCTACAGACGCTCGCTACTGCGTGTCACAGGGCTGCCACATAAACTAGCTTGTTTATTAGTTAACTATATTTCGGTACTTGTATTTTTTGGCTGCACGATGTTGGTGGTAAACGTGTAATTCAACTTAAGACATAGTAAAGAAGGAAGTAAAAACATTGAGTAAAACTACTTAGCACTTTCAATTGTGGTTTAATCTATTAACAGACAACAGTCGTTTTTGCATTTTTGATTTATACTCCACAGGCATTTGTATAGTTTTAATATTTACAGTACCTTTTCTAACTTGTATTTTATCGCTAACAATAAAATGACTAACATCTGCTCACACGCACATAAGGCCGTTAAAAAGCGTGAGAAAATACAACAGTAATTAGTGTGTGACAGCCCTACGCGGCGAGCTGAGTTCTGAGCTAAGTATCTACGTGCCGCGACTACTTGTACCCGGTAGAGACCGAGCGCCGACAGAATATTACAGATACTTCGTGCATAGTATTACTTGCTGTTACATTACCACATGGTCTAGGATACCCGATTTATTGTTCCCTGGATAGCCTTCGTAAACCTCCATATTTTTAAGTCAGGGAGTGCGTTCTGAGTCAGTCATACAAAATTTTTCGCCACATACAAATGCAAGGTGTGACACGGCATTTGCTACTCTAAGACATCAGGTGTTAAACTTCAGAATGCCTAGTAACTACTGACTTCAATGTCCTTCAAGCTGAAATAATACTTCCTCACTGTAAATTAGATCTAAAGTTCCATATCGTACTCGAATAATTTTGAAAAGTATCTTGCGGAGCAGTATGCGTGAACTGTAGTGTTCCGGTTTGAAGAACATTGTAGCCAGCGTCACTGCGCATTATGAGACTTAACATCTTATGTCTCAGGGTGACGACTGCAATGGAGTGACTCGCAGTACTTTGTATTTCAAAGTCCTGAGTCATGTTGCTACTGTTTATAGGCGGTCCTCCTACCACCAAACGAGCTGCATGCTCGTCTCGTCATTTAAATGCAATAAAAACGGCGTTTTAAATACCAAATGTTAACTTGAATATTAGAACTCACATGGCAAGCGCTGTGCCCCATCCGGGCGATTCTAGTTCTACAAAGGATTGCTCGAGTGGGAATCACACATCAGGCTTCTAGGTTTACTCACATCCCACTAGAACGATAAATTCATCAGCTTAGCAATAAACGCTATTATTCAATGATTTCAAATATTGATCAGATGATTACTTACTAATTCATGTTTGTCTCGAAAACGTAGAGTTTATGCTATACTAGTAGTTTTATAAATTTGTCTGACTTTTGTTGAATAATTAGTCCATTTTCATCCCTGGTCATAATATAATAAAGCTTTATTTATATGCAAAATTCTAAAACAAGTTTAATTTATCTGCGCGCCAGCCACAATCTCCACTTTTACATATATATTTTTTCATTGAATATAGAACAAGTAACAGTACAATGAAGTAATTCAACCTGAACGTTGAACAATAAATAGTTTTGTACAAATAAAAAAACATAATATAGTTTTTTTTTTGTAATCTCAACAAAAACAGGCGCCTAACATTAACTAATCATCGATACCATCCAACAAGTCGCAAGGCACATCCCTATCGACTGCCGGGTAAATTACCGGGCTCGCGACGGGCAGCAAACGGGCGCAAACTGAGGTGACCGCGCGTTTGCCGCCTTCACTAAACTACATATACGGTAGCCATATACTTAAAATTATGAATATATGCAAAATTCAAAGAGTTTGACTTTGGTTATAAAAAGACTAGCTACACACTAGCTATAGACTTAAAAATTAAAATTATAAACCTCATTCAAAAGTCCAGGTTTTTGAGTAAAAAAAAGATATGCGGACAGCTGATGAATGTCCTTCGACCTAAGACTACCTAGAATGGACGAGCGATGTGAAAAAAAATTGTCTCCCAGTATTACTACTACATTGAAAGCACAATACGCCTATGCGTATACAATACGGTTTGACTATTCAAATTGCATCGATATGAACGCACACATAAATACATTTTAAACGCTTGTCCAAATTACACACACTAATAAAATTGTATAAACGTGTGCATGTTCATTTGATCTTATACCTATGACAGAGGCTAAAATCATACAAACCGCGTCCTTTAATTATCTTAGCCTTTGACCGATATTAAAAAATAATTACCCATGGCAATTTTTTAAAAAGAATGATATTCTCGTGTGCTATGTAGGGTCCGGTATAGACATTTTATTCCGATTGTAAACCCACACTGGAGTATGCAGGGCAAATCGTCGCAAGTCACACAAGTTTTGTTCGAAATTTGTGACCATGGAAGGACTTCCACAGTCAAAACTTCACCGATTGACCAACGAGGAGATATGAGAGTTTTTTGAAGTTATACTTCTTCTGGCGCGTTAGGGAAAAATGATGAGAGTAAATTTTAACGATGCGCGCGCACACCGTCACGAAAAACAGACACCCTGAAGTTAGCTATAGTCAACATTTTAGTTTTAAATTTTGAACGTAAAATAAGGCGAAAGATATTGAAGTTATACTTCTTTTGGCGCGTTATTTAAAAAGATTTTTATCTTGTTACGCCAAAGAAGTATAACTTCTAACGCGTGTACATAAGTACACACACACTTTTTAAAAAAAAGATACTAACACACGAATTAGAAACATCCTTCTTTTTTGGGAAGTGGGTCAAAAATAATTAAAATTTGAAAAAAATATTTTACGTCCGAAAAACACAGCCAAATCTAGCCCTATTAGATTAATGAGGGCTGCCTCATTATTGGATATCAGTATTAATAATTACATCATCCACACCGCTCGCTTCGCTCAGAAGTCAGAGAGCTTTTAATGCACAGCGCTCATCGACCGAAAATTTGCTGGCCGATCGAATATCAGGATTTTAAAAATTAGCACAATAATGATTGCCAACATGTTGGTGGTTGGTGGTTCTACGTTCAACGTGTATATTAATGTTATATATTAATTAACTACAAATATCCGTCCCAGAATTGGATCAGTATCTTTCATTGACCCAGTCCTGGGACGGATATTTATTTGTTTTGTAAGGCCAGTTTGTTACCGAGTTCATAAAGATTTACTGTAAAGACACTACACTCCATACACTACAGCCTTAGATAGATGATCAGTGTCCACTATCCATATACAATACACACACACTCACGCATTTTATTCCCGAAGGGGTAGGCAGAAGCGCAATTAATGCACCTACCTTTCGCCGTGTGTATTCCGTCCCATGATGTGATAAGGGGCGAGCCCAGCGACTATATAACCCCTAGACTCCTAATAACAGACGATCCGCTTCGGGCAACACATCTGACAAAAAGATCCAATGTAGCTTACCGTTCAAAATCTTCAAGTCAGTTGCGCCCAGAACTGTGAGCCGTAAATACTTCCGTGTTGGCGAATGAATAAATATTGCAATGGCCCCATGCACAATACGATGGTGTGGTAAAAATAGCCATAATTCAAATTTAAAAAAAAATGGCATTACATTTCACAGGTATGTCAATAATGACACATAATCATATTTTATTTAAAATTTTACGGAGTTCATCTTATACCGGCCAAGCATTGAGGCCCGCGCCATCTTATTATATTTGCATCTCTTTCCGACGAAAGTACTTTTAAATTTTCTATTTCGTTTTGTTGTTGAACATTATAAGTAAGTGATGCACCAAAAGGTTTTTTCGATAGTTATATCGATAAAATTAATGTTATTAGGATTATTTTTTATTTTATTGTTTGTTGATTTTACCGATTGTTTTTAATAACTTTATTTGTGTTATTCCTACAAGCCAGCCCAAATATTCTTGTTAATATCGATGAGGCTTACTTAGCGCCATCTGTCATTCGACAACATAAATAACTTCGTACCTTTTGAAATATGAACGACAGTTACATTATTTGGATATTGTTCATATAAAAATACTAAAATCGCGATAAAAAAATGGGAGGGTGAGGGTAGGAGGGTGAAAATTTGGGAAATAGGTATTAAAATATTTAAAAAAAAACACTGGATAGGGATACCCTAATCACCTAGCGACCAACGACCAATTCCCATACCTACAAAATTTATATAAAAAACATCATAAATATCGATCGAGTCGGAGGCGTGCGACAAACACCGTGACACGAGATTTTTGTATATTAGATTAACTTTATTATACTTGATACTGGCATACATCATAGAATAAATAAAAAAATAAGAAGAAGAATGCCATCAGTATTTATTTTAATTAAATAGGTACCTTGACAGATTTTTTATTTCTTTTGTGCTTTAACAGAATTATTTTTAGATTATAATATGTTACTTACTTTGAGTAAAAAGACGTTTAATAAATAATTATATTACTATAAAACCTTATTAAATAAAAGTAATATCGATAAAAACATCGTGTTTTAATTTAACTTGTTCCATCCCTTTTTTTTTTTTTTTTTTTTTTTTTTGGTTTCGCGGAGAAAGTGCGTTACCACTACCGCCCGGCCTTCGTGGGGGGGCGACCGAGCGGTTATGTTGGGTTCACCGTGCCTTACGACCCGGCGTTGAGCCGCCCGGAGAGATGGAAAACGTCGGGCGACCGCCGGGCCGAGTCCCTAACCTATGTACAACGCACGGCATACCAACTAAAACTCCGCGGTGGCCATCTTCGGCGCATTAGGGACGGCTGCGGGCTTCCTCTGACTAATGTCTAAGTTGTCGTCCGCAACCGCCCCTGCGCGGTGCCGCCTGGTGCGGCCCGTCTCCTGTTGTGGGGGGGCTCAGAAGCCCCCGCGCACCGAAGGACGCTCTCAGCGTCAACGGCAGCGTGAGGCCTACCTGCCACGCTGCCGTCCATCACGGGGGTCGCAACAATGTGCTAAAATAAACACAAAACTAAAGACGGACAGCCCCCTGCCGCCCGCCCGCGACCCCCGGTGGCCCCTATTAGTCGCCTTTTACGACAGGCAGGGGATACCGTGGTGGAATTCTCCAAACGCCCCCAATCCACAGGGCGGGAGACGCCGGTCAGTCGTCCACCCGGCGCCTCCTTCGTCTCCTCTGGCGGCGGGAGGGATCTTCACGCTCCCGATCCCTCTCGGCACTCTCCTTCTGCGAGATGACCACCTCGCAGAAGTGGGCCACCGCACGCCAGGCCTCTCGACTGTCAACCATGGAAGCGACCACGGCCGGCAGCGAGAGGTCTCCTCCGAAACTTGTTCCATCCCTAAGCTATGTTTCCAACCAATCGTAATGCAGTACCCCGCTTCCTCATACCTCAGGTAGTTGACAGAATTAATTTGAAGAGAAATATTGAACATTAGGAGTCTAGGGGTTATATAGTCGCTGGGCGAGCCTATCGCCATATAGGGCACAAATTTCAGACTCCGGGCTGATACTGAATAGAACAATCTAATATCACTTTGCCCGATCCGGGGATCGAACCCGAGACCTCAGCATTGCAGTCGTACCGTAATACAACTACGCCACCAAGGCAGTCCATATACAATAATAAAAAAAATACCGCTTATTGCGCTCCTAATATTTACAATACTAGCAATACTTATATCACACGTGGCGCTTACAAGGCTTATGACGCTTAAAACGCTTGTATCGCTTACAGCGCTTGTCGCGCTTACATCGCTCGTAGCGCTTACATCGCTCGTGGGCTGCAGGCGTCGCGTTACAAGTAGCTCTCGGCGCTAATGACGTGCTTGTTGCCGCCGGTTGCGCGATCCGCCTTGTCTGCACCATGATAAGTGCTCAATAGATGTGCCATGGTTTTATTAATAATAAGCCCGCAGGGGCGGCATTATGGCGAGCCGAAGGTGAGTGGCGACACCGCGTACCCCGATTCCGTGGGGGCTAAATGAGACTCCTGACCCTTGGCTTGCCTTAACTGGCCGGCTAGGGATGGAAGTCGCAAGAGCTAAGGACCTGAGCTCTAGGGTGGTAGTGGTCAATCCGTGTAATAGCGAGGGAACCCGCTCCGGGACGAGTCAGCGATCTGCGATCGTGAAATCGGTGCACACCTCTCGATACCCTTTAGCCACCCACACCGATGTTGCGTCCTTGGCATAAGCCACTTTTGGGATGCCCATCTAGCGGGGGGCAAGTCACCGTCTGACGCTGTCTTTGGCTGTATTTCTCCCATAAATACAGACACAAATAGTACCTGCAAAGTGTACACATCCCAAATAGAGTAATGTATATTAAAGGTCTCTACGTGTTGGATTCATATTCCCACGCAAGCCTTTCAAAAAGACCGACATTCGTGGTATTCATGACATTTCTTTATGGGATTAAGACCGGGTTTTTTCAACTGTAGTTAGGGTAATCATCGGTGTTATTAAGCTGGACGTGCTCGCAGAGCTTCGAGTGCTCCAGGTGCTGCGAGCGCGTCCAGCTTAATAAGACCCTGACAAAAAGATAGCTACAGTTGAAAAAACGGAGCCTAAGTGTACAAGTATAACGGACAATAGTAGTTCAGCGTTGATGTAACGTCATAAATCATAATGACAGTTTTATAAATTGTACATGGCTCCGTTCATTGGAATTAAAACTGTAGCACAGAAAAAAATGTATTTAATTTCATGAATTTTGCAGTAAAAAACATATGATATTTTTACAGAAACTATTTCTACACATAGATTCTGTTTATTAAGGTACTACTTGCTACAATTCTGCACTCTGCAGTAATAATTTAGCAATAAAAAGCAAACAAAACCAAACTAGGCCAAACAAATCACGCTCAACAATTTAATTTGGCACATCCAGTAACCCAACATCGTTGTAGGCGCCGCAAGAACAATGCGGCCCGTGTCGCACGCCGCATCCAACCAGAACACCCGACGGCTTTATTTTTATTTATTCCGTGGCTTATATCGACCTCTCGATAATAGTGACGCTGGCCGCTTTGTCCCTTTGGTGCTGTTGTGGCCAGTATGGTCTTGTTGGGTCGGAATTAAGTTATTGTTACTGTTGTGTTAATACGTATCGATGAAATATGAAGTATCGATTTCAATAGTTTAGATTTGTTTGGAACAATAATGACTTGTATAGCGATCGAAAATATTTTATATAGAACTCAAATATCCATTGAATGAAGTATCAAGTATAGCTATTATGACTCAACCCATCAATAGTCTCAAAAACGTCTTACTAATTATTCATAGAATCTGAATATCGCAAATTTACCGATAACACTTCAATATCGATACGTGTTTCAAGATTGTCAAGCCCTACGGCCTCTTCTGTCGCTAGTCGCGAGTGTCGCGCGACACGCTTTTTTATTTAATTCATTGTAGCGCGTGTCGCTATGTTGGAAATGTTGTGTTGCGACATTTGTTGGGATAACTTGAGTCGACTTCGCGAAATATTTAATTGGAAGTTAGTAGTTACAAGAAAAGTTTTGACAGATGTGAACATAGGCGCTACATATTTTTAGGCACTAGTTTTACGTTCATTCTAACTTTAAATAAATGGCTAGAAGTTAAAATACTGATTAAATCAAATTAAATATTAAAAAAAAATATCTTGAGTCTCGACCCCTAAATCCTTTTGGTTTAGTAGCAGTTGGTCACGACATATGGGTCATGAATTCAAATGCACACGATTCTTACTAACTTCATTCTTAAGGTTGGAAAATATTTTAATTTTGTGTGAGTTTTTGTGCAGGATGCTGATGCATGCATGGGGAGGGTTTTCAGTCGGCTCAATGCCGCAAATGGAAATACAAAGTCGAAAAGAAAACATAAACCTATCATCGGAGTTAGCACCTAAACGAGTTTGTTCGCAAAAATCTCTATACCTACTAATGCACCGTAAATTAATCCCGCCACAAAAACCTCCTCTCCCTGTAAAAAAACTTGGTGGCTGACGACATCCACCGCGTACCAGGACATCATAAATTACAAAGCAGTGCACTAGCTATTACATTGGTACCACGTTAAATTTGCAGTTGGTTGAGCGAATATCGCACCTAACTCCAAGGGAGAGGGTGTTTATAGGCCGTATAAGTATATTGGTGGGCTGAGGGCTTGTCCGATGCGTGCTGCGGCGACACGTAATTAGAACGCGATAGTTCTAAAAACGTTATCGACGTAGGCATCGCGTCGCTTCGCTTCGATATCGATAGGTTTTTAACGACACGTACTTGATAGGACGCAATATCGATTTCTATATAAGTTAAGGTTCTATTTTACCGGCTTCTACCTAAATCAGGCGCTTTTTCCCGTGAGACGGCGACTGAAGAATAATAACAGCCCAGACGGGATTTATAGAGCACAAATCCCGCATGGCCATAGCGTGCGCCGTCTTTCACGTTGGCGAAATGTGGGTGCACCATCTCTGCCTGACGCCTCCCCGTTTATACAATACTACATGACGAATTTAATAAAATAATGTGTCTCTTCTATTTAAAATTTAGAAGTCAAAGTAGATGCTCCTACGATTTTTTTCAGCATTCTGTACCTGTGCATAAAAAATCTGTGGAGTTCCAGCTGGAGGAGCTTTAAAAAAGACGGAATAAAACATATACCGATGTAGTAAGTCTCTGCCACCAGGGCACCATAAATCAACAAACACAAATTATAATTAACATTAAGATCTTTCTCGCTCTGTCTGGGTTCACGACTTTTTTGGTCAGTCTTTGGCTTTTCATCACTTTTTCTTACTGTGCATGCTATTTCTGAAGCTAACGTACGCGCTTCTCACAAGAAAGATGGATCACCGTGAGATTGTGCAGAATCTCTCAGTAGGTACCAGGACATCATAACTCCTTAACAAATAAAAGATAACCCTCAACCTCGCACGCTTTTTGTACCCTATTTTTCCGCTTGCCCCACCCGCGCATCACGTACATATAATGTATCTGTTTGCAGTATCGATCGGATGTACCACGTGATTATAGAGGTCGGCTGTTTAATTATGTTGAGTAGTCCTGGTTTTGATCCCAGGAGACAGTATGATAAACTTTGCAAAAAGCCTGGATTAATTAGTTAGTTAGTCTTAGAACGAATTTCATACAAAAATTAAATCCTAGATTCAAGCCCTAAGTTCCTGCCTTTAAAATTAGTTATAGATTAGAAAAATAAAGTAAATAAAGTTGAGTTGTCTAGGAGTCTCGAGTTACGAGCCGAAAGGGAATCTATCAGGAATACTACAATAATGTCAAGAACCCAATGCTAACGTTTCTTCATTCGACAAACACTGCGCAGTGTACAACAGTGCAATATTTTCAGCCGCGTCGCACAATCGGCCGGCATTCGTGGCAGGTGAAAAATTATACCGTAGCTATTGTCGACGTGGGTTTCGCTGAGGATATCCGCCTTTTCGTTCGTTGGACTTTAGGTGGAAATATTGTTACAAGCGGAGCGGATAGGGCAATAAATTCGCGAAAAACTTTGCTGAGCATGGAAAAACTGACGTGAAAATGCTTTAAACAGCTTGTATGTGTATTTTATTGTGAAAAATATCTACATGCCGGAACTACACGAGCTCAAGCCTCCACCAAAGATTTTCAGACCGACTTGTGAGTACTAAGGAATAGGAAAGAGAGAAGAGTTTTGGGCTACCGGTAATCTCACTCACCGTACAAAAGCCAACAGACTCCATGCCTTTATATATTTGTTTTCTATGAAATAGTGCTACTCTGGTCATATCACTATGCACAGACTCTATCTCTATTTTAAACATAACTTGGAAATCGCCAAGCCGCTCCGCTCACAACCAACCTCTCTCTCTAACGTCATTACGCTCTGCGGCATCTCGGGCGCGCATCCCGCCGCCCCGCTCATTATCCACCTCCCCCCAGCCCCAGTAACAAGCGTTGATTGATTGATTCGTTCGTAACAAGTGCTTAGTTTTATCAGGCGAGTTAAATCTCCTAGGGTCGCAGAAACTTGAAGAAGTTTAATGAAAGCCTATTGAACATAGGAGGTGTCCAGCATGTATGAAGTGCTTGAAGATGTAACGTGTCTCAACTCTAAGGACGCATCCAGATGTTCAACGTATTAAGAAGTCTGTCTATTTTCTATATTCTTTGCAAGAAAATGGTTGTAATCATATTATCACGCTTGTCGACATAGCTCAGACGAAATTTAAATAGTTATTAGACAGTAGACAGTTGCTCAAAGTTCAAACATACGAGAGAAACAGACGTTACTATGATATTCAATAAGAAAAATAGTTAACTATTTGAACGTGATCTGAGGATGATTATTATTTATTACCAATATTAGGTATTTAAGAATTTTGCTTGTGCAAACAAAGTTGATAATGGTATATTCGGACAAATCCAGTCCCAAGCAATAATTCATTTCAAAGAAGATGTCCGCTTTTTGTATGGGTGCTGGGCCTCAAAATCTAACCAGGTTTAAACTTAATGGATATTAAAGGGGCAAAAATGGATCCGTTAAAAAATATTTTTAGATCCCATTTATAACTAATTTTTTTAAGAAAGTTCATATTAGGTGTAATTTTTAAACAAAATAAAATTACATAAATCTCAAAATCAGAGGACTTTAAATTATACGATTCGTTATAAAGACCTAGATTTTGGGAGTACTATCCAAATATATATAAAGTATCTTGGTTAGAAATTTAAGCCCATTTTGGACATGATATATTTTATACCACAAAACACAAACACAAACTTCTAGAGAAGAAAATACTATTTATGCAGCACCTAAGTTTGTTTTCTTCTTTCCCACGGGAGGTATCGCGCAATCTTCAGCAATTTGTGTCGCTCGCATCTCTGGAGACGCACACTTGAGCACGTTTTGGCCAGACGGGTCCCTAGAAACCTTCCTCGAACTCTGTAGCTCTTTCTCTCGTTCGTGATTGGCTGACTTTATGTATGTTTCGATGTTCTTGATTTTTTTCTCTTTAATCAGAATTCCCAAAAGATGAAACAATTATTACCAATTAGCAATGTAAGTGGACAAGCGCGTCGAACTAAACAAAATAACAACGTAAAGAATAAAGCTACGGAGTATGCCAATTAAACTTAGGAACTAACCACCCAGTTCACTCGCACCTATGACAACGAATTTTGAATTCGAATTTCAAATTTGCCACGTAACTAGCGCATTCGAAATCGTATTAGCTCACGCAATTCGGCCACGGCGTGTGATTCAGCGCAGGTAGCCGGCGCCTAATGGCCGAAGCGCTCGTCATTTAAATTATGTAGGTGCCGCGCTAATGCGACAGTGCGGCAGCGCTGCGTGTTCCTGCCCGCCTGGTACTTCGGGCACATTAGTTGAGTTAAGGTGAAACGTGGAAAGTTTTGTTTATTTATTTTCATTTGTCAAGCCCCGCTTAACAAAACAACAGTGTCCGTGTAAAAGAGACAGAATATAATTTATATAAAGTTTAAGAAACGGACTTTTTTTAAGTTGTACGATGAGTCAAATAGATTTAACACATCCATTATTCCAATCCCAATAAACTACGTCACATTACATTGATAACTTACAACAAGTATTAGGACAGCATGACACTACAACAGATTACATTATTCGCACCGCCAGATCTTCGACCTTTTCAACCTGTCATGCGAATACAGAATCTTATATATTATATAGACCTTCACAGCGTCTTTAACACATCCGTCGACAGTTGGCAGTAGGCACTGTGTTCGCCGTAAATTACAGTGAAATACGCGGCCCCAAACGGCGTTGGATCAAACGTGTGGCGGATTGGGCCAACGTTGGCGCAAACACAAGTTGTTTGGCCGGCGGCGGGCGGGCGACGCGCCGTGACAAGGGATCACTCGACGCGGCCCGTTTCGTCGCGTGCTCGAGTTCGCTCTACTACGGATTATGCGACTTGATACTTGAGATTATTTATTATTTTTGCATTTAATTTTAGTATCTATTTAAAATACTATTAAAGAATTTATAATGTAATCACGTTTAAATACAGGTATTTTAGGGACATACTATATATTGATCCTGACAAATGAGGCGAATTTTCACAGTTTTTATAAATATTTTAAATAATACGCGCCACGTAGTATAATCACAGATAATGCTTTATACTAACAAACATTTAAAACCACTTACGAAACACGCCATAACACGTCGACGAAACTAAATCTGTCCTTCAGCTCAGGTACACTGAGTCAATAACTCTAATATTACGAAGTACACGCGCGTGAGAACAGCACAATCACCACATTCACCGGCACAATATATCTTACGAATCCACGCAACAGCTGTACGTGGCATCGGCATTAAATCGATGTTAAACAGAAAGAGATTTATAAAGTTACCTTTCTCGGGATAAGTCCCACTGTTACGGGATAACTGTCTGTATAAAAGCGATAAATTCAAAAACTATCGAACGGATTTTTATTCGGTTTTCACCACTGGGCGGAGTGATTCAAGACAAAGGTTTATATGTATAATTCATTAAAGTCTTATGCGACAGAAAAAACTGCGATATTTGCTCTGCTAGCCGTGCGAAGCCGCAGCTCGTCGCTAGTTTATGATATAATAGTAAAATTATAACTTAACCAATTTTTGTAGCAAAACACTAATTGTGCGATGGAGATTAGTCAAAATAGGTACTTCTTTTCAGCTAGATGCCTCAGTTAAACCTAAGTAGTAATGCAGCGCTAGATTATCATAATAGCGTATCCCAGATACCTACGATACCCCAGAATTATACCTGAAAATACAGGCATAAAACCTCATTTGTGTACTTTTCGTTCACCCGACACGTCATTCCGCAAATGACGGAGTGTTAACGAGTGCCGTGCGTGACAGCCGACCGCAAGCCATCTGTATTGTAAGCGACACGCGTTATTTTTACCTGACAATCTGGCTACTGACGGGTTTGTAATACGAGTTATTTGAGTAAGTTTAAGGATATCAGTCTACATTGAGTGATTGAGTAGATACAAATATTATAGCTTAGTCGGTTTCTGTCGCCAAGCAGCAGTTTTCAACATTGTAAGCCGGTACTGTGATATCGGTCTAAAAATCTCGGGTTTCCAATTTTCCCTACTCAACCGAGGAATCGAAACTAAAACACACGCACGCCTTTTATCCCCGAAAGGGTATGAAGAGGCGCAACTTGTACACCCACTTTTCACCGAGCATATTCCGTCCCATAATGTGGTAGGAGGCGAGCCCATCGCTATATCGGGGACAAGTTCCAGACTCCAGGCTAATACAGTATCGAGCTTAAAACCTCTCAGTTAAATAACACGCAACAAGAAGAACACTGCTGTAATCATCATCAGCTACAGGATATACCTAAACATAGGCCTCCAATGTAATAGAATGTAATCACTAAATAGATTGATACCTGCTGCCGAGTCCCGGTTAGTCTCGCAATACCCGCGCCGTAATACCCGCTGATGTACCGCCGCGTCCATAACCGTACGTGTTCAAATATTGAGCGCGCCTGGCAGCCGAGCATCACGAACAGGCGGTAGGGCTGCCACGCGTTGTGGATAAATTATCTTGTTTTATAAATAAATATTTTTTATGATTCCTTATGTTTACGCGAATGTTAGACATTGAAATTAAACTATTATAACGGATTTTATCGCGGTTTTTTATTTAATTTTTCTCCTTCTAAGAGGTTAGCAGAAAATAACATCCCTGTTGAATATGCAGAACTACTCCAACATTGCCTCACATCTGGCTATATGTTGTGGAATGATCAGTTCTATGTACAAGTTGAGGGGGTAGCGATGGGCTCACCTGTATCTCCAGTAGTCGCCGATATCTTCATGGAGGACTTCGAGGAGACAGCCCTGAACACAGCCCCGGTCTCACCAAGGTTTTACAAACGGTACGTAGATGATACTTTCACAATATTACCATCTGACAAAGTAACTGCATTTTTAAATCATCTCAACTCCATTAATGATAAAATTCAATTTACCATGGAGTTGGAACAGGATAACTCTCTTGCTTTCTTAGATGTTTTAGTCATCCGTAATCCTGATCAGTCCCTAAGCCACACTGTGTATAGGAAACCGACCCATACAGATAAATACCTGAACGGTGAATCTCATCACCATCCAAAACAGTTAGCTACCGTGGGCAAATCTTTGTTTCAGAGAGCACAAGGAATCTGTGACGAGAAACACCTGGCTGCTGAGCTGCAACATGTCAAGCAAGTACTGCGAGACAACAAGCTCCAAATTCCACGCCGCCGTCACAGAGACCGAGTGAAACCAGCCACAGTTGATCGTGTCCCAGTTGTATTACCTTATGTAAGAGGAGTCACTGACAAGATTGGCTACATCCTGAAGCGCGCTTCCATAAAAACTTATTTTAAGCCGCCTAAGAAGATTAGTCAATTTTTACCACCTGTCAAGTGCCATATACCTCTACAAGAACCGGGCGTATACAAGATAGATTGCGACTGTGGCCTCTCTTATATTGGACAAACAAAAAGACATATAGGGACCCGCGTAAAAGAACATATAGCTGATGTTAAACACCGACGCTCTACGAAGTCTGCAGTAGCTGAACACTCAGAAGAAGGCTCCAACCATTACCTTAGATTCGACAAGCCACAAATCCTTGCCAAAGAACACCGATTCCTGCCTAGGATGATCCGCGAGGCTATTGAGATCAAAAAACATCCTAATTTCAATAGAGAAGATGGTTGGAAACTTGCACAAGCCTGGGACCCGGTCATACATCTAATTAAATCGGGCCCCAAAAGACCTGCTGCCAGACCTCAAGACATTGTGAGCTCTTACTGCGTAGACCGGACCGCAAACAATGACTAACATCTTTAAATTGTATAATTGTAAATTGAAGGTAGATTTGTAACACTAACTTTTCGGACCACCAACACCTCAGTCCGCCCCGTGACCACGAAGTGCTGCAAAGCCTTCGAAACGTCGGGAGAAAAATTAAATAAAAAACCGCGATAAAATCCGTTATAATAGTTTAATTTCAATAAATATTTTTTGTTCGTTTTCTCATAGTACTAATTACTAACTGTCTGTCATTGCAAGGCAATGTAGCCAGAAGTAAGGGAAGTTTGAAATTCGATCCTTTAGGTCCAAAGATACACAGTAGAACCAGGTTGCGGATAGATTTGTTTACGGAATGTCCATCTCAGCATTTTGATACCACTGTCTCTCCGGAAATGTTAGTTTAATGAGCTGCTTGATAAATCCGTTGTCTTTGGTCAAATTACCATTCAACCCTTTCAAAGACGAGGCAAGATAATAATTCTTTATTTATTATTAAGGAAAACTTACAGCTAAAATTAACACTTATAGATATTGTATGAAGTTAATTACAGATGGTACTGATACAATAGATTAGATTTAGGCTGGGTAGGTGTGTGTGTGTTCACAGCACTTAGTAATAAACATAACCTCAGTATTATCGACCACCACGGAACATAATATGATTTCGTATGACAAATTTGCAGCTTATAATAGGTATGAGTTTGACAAATACCAATATAAAATATAAACCTCATACAAATAAAACATTCACGCAAAATCATATAAAATTCGTAATGCGCCAACCCTACGCTCGTCGACACAGGATACGGGCCGCGTTATCGCGCCCCCGCGGCGACGCGTCACCTTGTCACCGAGCCGCTTTAATGGGCCGCCGCTTACTGCGACGCAACAGAGTTGATACTTGGAGTTTTTATATTTTATTGATTGGTGATAATGTAGTGTGTATGTATTTGAAGATTACTGGATAACATTAATGTTGGTGTTTGTTTGGTGTGTGTGTTAAACGAATTGTATGTATAAGTGTTGTTATTTAATGTAATAATTTATAAGCCTATTTATTATTAATCCGAAACATGGTTTAACTGGTTTTCATTTCGAAGGTATGTGAAGTCTACCAACCAGCACTAGGCCAGCGTGGTGGACTAAGGCCTAAACCCTCTCAGTAGTAGAGGAGGCCCGTGCCCAGCAGTGGGACAGTATATAACACAGGGCTGGTGTTATTATTTACTATAGTTTACCTGTGAGCCGAATTTAATTAAAACGTATTCAGAAATTTTGCGTATTAAACATCATCATGATGGAAGTCTCTTGATAGCTTATATAGATAAGTATTGTTGTTAAGTCTTGTTTTCTAAGTATTACTATATGTATGAATGTTGTATGACAGTACATAAAGAGTACTAAACAATTAGGCTTTTTCTATTATTTTAAAGATTGTGGTTCATGCTGTGATTGCTTATAACCAGAGTTGCATTTACAATAGACATATATATATATAAATACGTGTAGATTTTAAAAGAATTATTGTAAACTTCGTTAGCAATCCTTAACCAATAAATAAATAAATAAAGAAGTAGTATATAAAGAGTAAAGACATTTATACTCTTACGTGTAGGAGGGCAACGGAGGGAACGTAGGTATTTTGTACCCCACTGCAGCGACTTCCAGTTCATAACTATAAGAATATCCGATACAAAGTTTCGTACAAAATATTCGTTTAAGTAAATATTTTTATTTTTCTAGTCAAAGTCTGCAGTGAGTTAGGTAGATAACTTTTTAGGAGTACGTTGACCTTTGATTTACCCAACATTTTACAAATATAATAAAGTATAGTAAAACATTCACGCAAAATCATATAAAATTCGTAACGGATTCTATATTTTACACATATAGTATTTAAACTAAAGTTGCAGTAGAAAATATTCAGTGACTAGAAAATTACCCTTCAGGTTCGTTATAAAGATAATACATATAAAGTTTTGGTAAAGCTTAAGTTAAAAATAATATATCTCACTGGCTACTTAGGTATCCAAATAACTTTCTATACCTACTAGAAAGTTTGGATCCAGAGGATTATCACCAGTAATCTTTGAAACTAATGATCTGATTCCGAAAATTCTTTCATTAATAGGAAGCTACATTATTCCTTTTTTTTGATGCGGGACGATTTTTTTCTGGGAACCCGAACAGACACAAGGCAAACCCTATTAGTTCATATTTTAGTAACCCTTTAATAATTTGACAAATGTAAGGATTCATTATGTAAACCTTTTTTTATTTGACTTACGTCCACCTCTGTATTATTATTCATACAACAAAAAACCCGACAAAGTGACTCATTCAAATAAGCCGCATTTCGGTGCTTGCGAGTGCTGCTTAATTTTATAAGCTGCAGTCTTATCTCTTTCTATAATTTTGGACTGAAATTTCTTTAACGTAAGTTTGGTGTTATATTGATTTATGTTAGGACATAATTATAATAATAATAATTAAATAATAAAAATTTATTGTTTTGGACTGTACTAAACTTTTCATTCAATGAGGTTTGATGCACATACATACACACTCACGCCTTTTATGCCCAAAAGGGTAGGCAGAGGTGTGTATTTCGTTTCATGATGTTATCGGAGGCGAGCCAATCGCCATACCGGGCACAAAGTTTCAGACTCCAAGATGATACTGAGTAGCAAAACCCAATATCACTTTGCCCGACCCGGGATCGAACCCAAGACCTCATCACTGATGTCGTACCGTAATACAGTCACCGAAGCAGTCAGTGAGGTTTGGTATTTTTTACTAATATCTATATGCAACGGCCTCCGTGAATTATGGTTATCAACTTTTTTTGCTATGTCGGTTGATAAAAATTACAAAGCTACACTATCGTGATTTTTACGTACAAAATACATGAGCAAATTCACAAGCAAAAACTAGTACCAAAAGCATTTGAAACTTATATAAGTGTTTCGTGGTAACGGTGACGACAGACTGATGCGTTTATAATCGGCAGGAAGTCGCGCAGACCGGTGCATTAGCGTCCGTTCTGCTTACCTGCTTAGCTGAGGCTGATGGAGTTCGGGCTTCCGAGAAGGAAAAATATTAAAGCCAGATTAAAGGAGACGCGGTGGATTTGGAACTTATTGTAGATTATATAAAATGCGAGGGAGTTCTTCATAAAGATTATAAGAAAACTAAAACATTGTGAAGACTTTAGTATTTTGGAATGTTTTAAAGTAAACGTAGAAACAGCTGAACGGAATTAGATGAATTTGAGACACAGGTGCACTATATCTAAGTTTAACAGTAAACACATAAGCTACCTACTTTTGCCCCGAAAAGTACAAAATAAGACTTTATTATGAGAATGGTAAGTAATGCCGTCAAGCCAGCATAGCATAATATAATAAGCAAACCCAGCAAAATATATTCGAATCTGAATATTCTTAAATTCCAGCATCCTCTGAAACCCTGGTATCCTTAAGACTGAACACGGCTAGCCTATCCACTTTGTACACGAGGCGTGTAATGCGGGATCACGCAACACTGGCTAACACGCCCCGGCCTTTGTGTGCACTCTGTCAGGTTTTTTTGAGGTGGTCATGTGCCAGAATTTTCGGTAAAAAGTTTTATATGTTTGAATTGAAATATAAAGTAAAGTAAGTAGTGTGTGTAAATAGTATGATGTAAAAGTAAATATGTAAGCTAGTTGCAAGGGACAGTAAGTTGCAACTGTTGTATTTCCCTTAAAACATAATGATATATAGTATTTGAGATTTTATATACGGAGTATAAAATTACGTATCCAAGATATGAATTACTAATAAAAGCTCTGAAACTGCACTATAAGTAGTAGATATCTGCGAAAGGTGACACAGATACGAATTATTTAGTAGTACTCGATTCTGTTTAATTAATAATGAGCACCTCACAACCCCACCGTAATCTATCTCAGCTACCGAACCGCGCAAATTCCTTTATTCAAAACATAGAAGCCAAACACCATTAAACCTAGCATCTGTATTAGTTGGACGGTGCGGTGTCAAAAAAAGAATTCACAATATGAAGTGTATAAAAAATGTCTGGCGGTCTGGCAGTCGGCGGGCTGGCGCGGCCGCCTGGCGTGCGTTCTAGCGCGGGCGGGTTGGGATGGCAGGCGCGACGCGGGTCACAACGCCCGCCGCCTCGCTAATGACAGAGCGCTCGCCCGCCGAGCGTGCGCAGGGTTGTCGCGCCTGCAACCTAGTTAATTTTTATACTTTATAGTTTTTGAATAAATATAAAAAATGAAGATAGGTGTAGAATAATCTAGATAGGATACGTAGTAAGTCATTACTAGTTATGCTTTATTCATAGTCTCCACTCTAAGTCACATGATTCATTATGAATATTTTTTGTAATATTTGCAAAGCTAATCATAGTTATTCTGTAGTTAGAGTACTACGGTACTACCATGATCTGAAAAACATGGCATTGTATTCGTAGATTTTCACCACATCCGTAGACGTCTTTGATATAAGGAGAGTAACGTATAAATTCATGGATTACGAAATCGAAATTAATCGTAAACAATATAATCCTGGTGTACAATAAAGTTAAATAAATAAATAACAAAACATATCACGTGTCAACCCTAACAAGCGTGGGTGCGATCTCGCCTCCTACATATTTAATTCGCTCGGACTGGTTCGTGTCCGGGCGCCGCTACGCTTTGTGTTACGTTATGGCTCTATCGGTGTGCGTCTGCGGGCTGTTTGCGTCGGTTGCGCCGGACGCGCCGGTCTTGCCGGTCGCCGGCATCTCCGGGACGCTAGTGGGCGGTGTATTCTTTTACTCTATGTGGGACAATGCGTGCCTTCTTTTGGTTGTTGGCTTTCTTTTCATGTATACCTGTTGCCTTTCGAATTGTAGACATTGAATATGTGGATTTATTATAACATCAAACCGATAAGTTATGATAATATGTCAACTTTTTATATGCTATTCAGATAAATTCATAATTAACAGTTACGGTTATATCAAAATAACTTTTACTTTGCAATTTTCAAGCATATTTCTATATCATCTATACTATTATTTAAAGCTGAGGAGTTTTTTTACGAATGTCTGGAACTACTGGCTCGATTTTTTTCACTAATAACTACATTAACTACAAGTAATGTGTGCTTATATCTCCGAGATGACTAACGGACGGAATCTCCAACAAAAGCTAGTTTAGTAATATTTCTAGCTATATAGCTACAAAATATACAAGTAATATAGCCAGAAATACAGAAATACAAAGCAAACCTGAACCAGCGCGATACAAACAAGTGGACTCAGCGCTAACCAAAAGAAAAATAATCCCTGAAATAGACGGCGAAATATGAAGGGTGTCAAGTGTAAGCCGAAAAATATAATCCCTGGCACGAACTCCGCGGAACTCTGCGGATATTCGAGAACAGTGGTATATTTTAACAGTACTCGTATCTGACATAATTCCTAGTGGTAAAATAAAGTGAAATCGTTAAGTTTATCGCTAAAGATTTTTGGCTCATTTGAATTTAATTACGAAGTTTGTACAAAAATATTATTTACCAAATGAATGACGAAACGAGAAAGCTGCTCTCTTAATAAGAGTGTCGCGTGTTCAGATAATAGCAACACCATCCAGATGCAATGACCCACTCAGTATTTGAGTCTCAAAATGATCAGTAAACACAATGCCTTTCAAAATGTAACACTATGCCGCCTCTGATGTTTTATGACTAAAATTCAACGCAGTGGTACTTATCAGGCTGTCGATGCAACGTTATCCTTTACTAGTTTTGCAAAGTCCCATTATCTCGAATAAAGTTAACGAAAGGAACCCATGTGCGGGCCAACTTGAACTTCTTGGCGGACCGACTATCTTAATTCATAATTCAATGTACTCAGCTAGTGGCAGAGTGCAAGCGCGGGAAAAAACGAGGGGACGGTAGGGTTGGCCGGAGACTACTATCTTAATATATATAAATCTCGTGTCACAATGTTTGTCCTCAATGGACTCCTAAACCACTTAACCGATTATAATAAAATTCGCACACCATGTGCAGTTCGATCCAACTTGAGAGATAGGATAGTTTAAATCTCAAATTATAGTCGCAATTTTAATTTATTGCTAATTGTTTGTCTGTTATTATTTGACAGTCACAATTATCTTAACTCCAAATGATTCTAACAGATGTCGATACCTTTCGACTGGGTTGAGTAAGTAATCAATAGATGGCGCTGCTATGAATGATTCTAACAGATGTCGATACCTTTCGACTGGGTTGAGTAAGTAATCAATAGATGGCGCTGCTATGGTAAATCTACGAACGTGTCATATAAGCTACATTTTAAGCGGGACTTTTATACCGGGAAAACTCATTCACGCGGGCGGAGCCGCGGGCAAAAGCTAGTATTTTTATAGAATTTATTTTTATTTTTACGTATTTCTTTCTTTCCGTTTCTTTTCTTTAATTTATCTATTACTTTAGGTGATTCTATCTTGGACAAATTGCAGTAAAGCTTAAAGAAAGTGTTGCTCAATCTGAAACCCCCGGGTTTCCTAATCCACAGCTTATATAAGCTGCTAGACTAAGCAGTTCCAATCGTAATAATTTCATGGAGACACATTATGGTGTTCGTTATTCAATCAAGCATAAACTGTTGAACACATTTAGATTAACATACACAAAAAGACTATGGACTGCAATAATACAAACTTCTTTGATAGTTTCAGCTGAAGTTATTCCTTTCAAAAGACACTTGTACCCCTGTCCTCCGCAAGCAAAACCTACTACAATAGTACATTCTTTAAAAAATATAGACTAAGTAAAAGCCTCGAAAACTCGTTCAATACAAGATTAACGGAGTCATGTCAAGTTTTAACTTCTTACGGATCAATTTAGCGTGCGTTCGGGGGAATGTGCAGCGAAAACGAAGGGCTTGCGGTGACGCGTATGCCACTGGAGAGACCCGATCAGTTGCTTGGGAAATGTTTTCTGTACAATTTTTTTTTCCACTGTAATACATCTTTGCTACTTCTGACAATCTTAAGGTGTTTTTATTATTGGTTTGATATGTTTAGTTTTTTGTATGTTTTTTAGCTTTGGAAAGGAAACGATTTCTTTCTTTTCAATGTAATACTTAACCTGTTGTAAGATACATACTCAAATATGTTCTACAATTCGGGTTAGTTTGTCCTTTCAGGTCTGTAGAATGGCGTGATATTTTGCCTAAAGCGACAAACATTTATTTATCCATTTCGTTTAAATCACTCACGTCTCATATATTACCATCCAAAAAGACCTAATGCTATAATTATAACAATATACGCGCATGCTCACGCCTTTTATCCCCGAAGGGGTAGGCAGAGGCACAACTAGTGCACCCACTTTTCGCCAAGCGTATTCCGTCCCATGATGTGATAGGGGGCGAGCCTATCGCCATACCGGGCACAAATTCCAGACTCCGGGCTGATACTGAATAGAAAAATCCAATATCACTTTGCCCGACCCGGGGATCGAACCCGAGACCTCAGCCTTGCAGTCGTACCGTAATACAACTACGCCACCGAGGCAGTCACAATATAAACATGGGAAAACTATCTTCTAGTAACTATAAAGTGGTAGAAAAGTCAAAACTTGACAACTCAACAGCGCCAATGCAACCCTACCGTATAAAATATACACGTTAAGCTCGTTCAGCCGCAGCCCTAGTTGGCCGAGGGTGGCCGCGTAATCCCTTATCGCGGGAGCAGAGTGGAGCGGAGCGGGGAGGGTCGGAGCGCGCATCGGCAATTATTATAAAGCACCGCTGTACTGCGACTACGTGTTTATTACGCCTGTTCCGAACCGCACCTTATGCCGTTCTATTCACGGCTTTGTTGACGGGTTGGTAGTTTGCGAATGTGGGTTTTTGACTAGGTTTTACACGCGGCAGTATCTGTTAGTTCTCTACCGGGATTAAAAGACTAGGGTTAAAGGTCCCTTTTGGAATTTTCAGAATTAGAGCTGTATATAAAAGTGAACGCGTTCAAAAAGAAACAATCTGTATGTCTTTACATTAGCAGGCATAATATTATACACTAGTATCAACATCATGAGATTCTGAATGCAAGCACTTAGCAGTTCCCGACAAAGTATAAAAAAGCTGCCAATAAAAACTTATATGTATTTAATATATTATACTCCTGGGCCAATAAACGTAATTTATCACTGTTTTAAGTAACTACACTGTTCTCGACTTCTGCCACTGAATGCCATGTTTTGAATAACTTGAATCAGGATCTAATCTGGTCGTTTAATCACGAGTGCAAATATTAATTATTCTGGTATTGTTCTGTTAATAATTTAGCGCGATTTATAGTTACGTATAATGAATTAACTATTTAAAACTCGATAGTTACAACTCATCATCATTGGCCTATTACGTCTATTGTAGATGTTAGTTGTAACTTTAAATCAAGTTACAACTAACACAACTACATTTATAGAAAGTCATATTATACAGGTATAAACAGCAGCTTTGTACCTGGACGTCGGAAGTCAAAGCCGCACCGTCCTGTTGGTTTCCGGTCCCCGTATAAGGCTATTATGTGCTTAGATGTTCCACACAACATAACGTAGTAAGTACGCAATATCTAACCTTTAGTTTCAGATTGAAATGAAACTATTTTGCGGATTTTATCGCGGGTTTTTAATTTTGTATTTTCTCCCGACGTTTCGTTAATCATTAATCTTTAGTTTCAGATGCTTTAAGACTGGATCGTTATAAAGAAATAGGAAGAACATAAAAATAATCTAATATATATATTGGACTGCTTCGGTGGCGTAGTTGTATTACGGTACGGCTGCAATGCTGAGGTCTCGAGTTCAATCCCCGGGTCGGGCAAAGTGATATTGGGTTTTTCTACTCAGTATCAGCCCGGAGTCGGAGTGGAATTTGTGCCCGAGATGGCGATAGGCTCGCCCCCTATCACATCATGGGACGAAATGCGCACGGCGAAAAGCGGGTGCACTAGTGGCGCCTCTGCCTACCCCTTCGGGGATAAATGGCGTGAGTGTGTGATATATATTGCAATAATGACTTAAGTCTCACATCGCTTTAGTAGCCAAATTCCTTTATCCTACATTAAAAAAATCAATTATATATATATCTTATATTATTAATGCGTGTGTGTTAGATTGTTTGATACATGCGGCAACTTATCATGATGAGTAGAAGGTTATGGGTGTATTTATGCAAGGAAAATTCGTTCCTGTGAAGTTTGTAAAAAAATACGAGCCACTAGTAAAACTCATACTTTAATGTTCTATCACTATTAGAATAGTAAAATAATACCACAATATCACACAAAGTGACCTCCTCCAACAAATAGAAACATTCTAAATTCAAAATTAAAAATAAAAAAGTATCAAAACCCATCGGTCCGTGTACAGGCCACCGCTTTGCTACCGGCCGCAGCCCGGGTGACGGCCCGTCGCAGGACCGCCCCGCCGGCCCCCGCGCGCCACCGCCGCTCCCCGCCCCGTCCCGTCGAGTTAGCAACACGTTCCGACGCGACTAGGGTTTCGCGGTGGAATGGTTACTTTATTATAGTGAGTTTTAAACCGACTTCAAAAAAGGAGATTCTGTATTCGACCCATATGTATGTAAGTTTTTATGGCCGCGATTTTCTCAAAAACTAGTGATCCTATTTAGATGGGGTTTTCGTTAAGTATTCAAATGTATATTTTCAGGGAAGGTTTTTAGTATATAATTTATTAGGATCTGATGAAGATCTTCGTAGATATACAATAGAACTTTTCAATAAATACAGTAGATGACCCGCGAATGCTGCAATCGTATTATATCTATGATGTATTGTTTACACCATTCCATAATTAACTAACAAAAAAGCAATAAATATTTTTTTTAACAAAAATAAAACCGACTTCAAAACCACTACAAACCAAAAAATATTTATATTTATATACGTATATTTGGAGTCGGTGCCTAGTTTAAATTACCAGCTAAGCTAAGCAAATACACGAACAAATATACGAAAACAATGTTCAATTTAAATTAAGCACCGACTCCAAATATACGTATATGAAGTTAAATTACTTTTTGGTTTGTAGTGGTTTTGAAGTAGGTTTTATTTTTTATTATTGTATGACAAATATCATACAGGGCTTTGATAAATTATATACCTAGATAGAGTGACGCACTGCAATGAAACTAAAACAAACAGGCCAACTTTTCTTAAGCTAGTATGCGTGACAGCTGTGTCATACGCTATCGCTGCATCATTCTGCGTATCCATGTGTGCGCGCATAATGATACCAGTTATTACACGGTTTCTATTAAAACGGGGAGATAATTATATCCATGAATAACAACAAAAAATAATTCACTCGAACTCATTTAGTGGGGAACAGTTCGCCTCTATTTTTTTCGACGCGTTTGAAACGTCCAGTGTCTATCTAGGTATATAATTAATCAAAGATACGTGGCAACAAAAAAAACATTCTCCTTTTCGTATATCCATTCCGTGGTTGCCTGGAAGATATTGGCTGGAGCAATAAGACCGCCATTGGTAACTATTGTTTTATTTTTCATCTTTTTTAAAGTGTATAATCGTGTGCAACAAAATGAATAAATAAATTTATAAGGCAAAAATATCAGAGATGTTTACGGCCGATTTTGATAAACGATCCTTATTAACTTCAGATTGTCATAGGAAATGCAGTCAAAATAAATTTTAGTCATGTACTGTCTCTTGGTAAGGAATATCAAATTAGAGACCATTCCTGGCGTTTACAATACAGTTGGGCGGCATTCGGACTGTTGAAAGACAATGAAATATTGCCTACCTCGGTGGCGTAGTTGTATTGCGTACGCGTTACGAGTATGATTTGCCGCTGAGGTCCTGGGTTCGAATCCCGGGACGGGCCAAAAACATTGTGACTGGGTTGTTCCATCTTAAAAATTACTCAGTCGCAGCTCGGAGTCAGGAAGTTGGCGGTGTGATACCCCCGTGCCTCGGAAAACACGTAAAGCCGTTGGTCCTGCGCCTGATCTCTCTCTGGTCATGTTGGATTGCCGTCTCACCGGACTATGAGAGTGAAGGAATAGCGAGTGCACCTGTGTATTGCGCACACAATAGTTCACTATATTTATCTCCTGCGTACCTGGCTGATCTCCGTTAAGATTGGCCGCCGTAGCCGAAACTGGCTAGGAGGATTACATACATTACATTACATTAGTTGTATTGCGTATGCGGTACAACACCGCGCTGAGGTTACAGACTCAAATCCCGAGTCGGGTGAAATGATATTGAGTTTTCTTAATATCAGACCGGAGTCTAGAAATGTGCCCGATATCGCGATAGGCTCGCCCCTATCACATCAAGGCCTCAAGGGACGGAATACGCACGGCGAAAAGTGGGTGCATTATTTGTGCCTCTGCCTACCCCTTCGGGGATAAAAGGCGTGAGTGTGTATGTACTAAATTCCCAAGATGAGGTTCACGGGCACGGTTGACAGAATTCCCTAACAGACGGATTTCCACTCGTTTTATAGGGATTCGGTCGGTGTTGTCAGTAGTTACTACCCTCGATTAATAAATTGACAGTTAGTCGTCTGGACCTCTTTAGGGGAGGCCTATGTTCAGCAGTGGACTCCATGTGGCTGATGATGATGATGATGATGTAAGTAGTTACTACCCTCGATTAATAAATTAATAAATTTACTGGTGGTAGGTCTCTCATACGTAAGAGTCCGTCTGGGTGGGTACCACCGCAATGTCTATTTCTACCGCCAAGCAGCAATGTGCATGCACTGTTGTTTTTCGGTTTGAAGGACATTGTAGCCAGTGTAACTACAGGCCATAATGCGACTTAACATCTTATGTCTCAGGATGACGAGCGCAGTGGAATGCCACACAGTACTTTGTAACTGAAGGTGCTGAATGGTGTTGCTATTGTTTATGGGTGGTCGTATCGCTTACCATCAGGCGAACGGCATGCTCGTCTCGCCATTCAATTCCATAAAAAAAAAGCTAACACTATATTATAGGTACAGATTTTTCATGTTTAAAGGAGACCCATTTGATTAACTTGCCACGGTCCTTAACCGTGTATTTACGCCACACGCTGTACTCGTATGCCGTCAAAAAACCATCAAAAGAATCCCAGTTTAATAAAGTCTGTTGACGCCCACACCACATAACGTTCGAAATTAAGTTGCTCAAATATCGTGGGTTATGAACCCGTTTAATATGGAGAGAAGTGTTCGTCTGTTTGCGATGTAGTTATACTTGATACTTTGATAAAATACAGAATGGATTTTTGAGACGAGACAGTAAGCTACCTTAAGTTAAAAGAAAAATGTCATAGGGCGGTATTAAATCAAACTCTAGTTTAAGTAAAATCTCAAGTAGACATTTAATGTATTGAACTATTTAATAAACCAAACTTAAGCTGTCATTTAAGAGCTCGTTCTCAGCTGAATACGCGCTGTTAAACAAACAAAACTTAGCTGTCAAAATCCATCACACATTGGGCGGTATTTGTATTAAACTCAAGTTTGAGTTACATCTCAAGTAGACATAATGTATTGATTATTACATTATGTCTACTTCAAACTTGAGATTGATTTATGAATAGCGCCCATTATAACTTAAGATGTCATTTGACTGATGTTAAATAGTGGCTATCTTAAGACGCTGACCTTAATTTGACAGCGTCTCAGCTGGTATCGCAGTTCAGAGCGAAATTGAGTTGCATTTGTTAATGCCGTCCTTCGAAGCTGTCCAGTCAGCAGCATAAGCAAATGAACAAATTCAAAATTTCAAATCGCCTACATATTTTTGTGTTTTCACTAATCTTTTTTTTATACACACACACACACACACACTGACGCCTTTTATCCCCGAAGGGGTAAGCAGAGGCGCAACTAGTTGCACCCACTTTTCGCCATTATTCCGTCCCATGATGTGATAGGGGGCGAGCCTATCGCCATATCGGGCACAAATTCCAGACTCCGGGCTGATACTGAACAGAAAAATCCAATATCACTTTGCCCGACCCGGGGATCGAACCCGAGACCTCAGCATTGCAGTCGTACCGTAATACAACTACGCCACCGAGGCAGTCTCTTTTTTATCTTCACAAAAATAAATAAAATAAAATATATCTTAATATATATAAATCTCGTGTCACAATGTTTGTCCTCAATGGACTCCTAAACCACTTAACCGATTATAATAAAATTCGCACACCATGTGCAGTTCGATCCAACTTGAGAGATAGGATAGTTTAAATCTCAAATTATACTCGCAATTTTAATTTATTGCTAATTATTTGTCTGTTATTATTTGACAGTCACAATTATCTTAACTCCAAATGATTCTAACAGATGTCGATACCTTTCGACTGGGTTGAGTAAGTAATCAATAGATGGCGCTGCTATGGTAAATCTACGAACGTGTCATATAAGCTACATTTTAAGCGGGACTTTTATACCGGGAAAACTCATTCACGCGGGCGGAGCCGCGGGCAAAAGCTATAATATATATAAAATAAAAGAGATTTACTTTACTTTAAACAAAGAAAAAAAGGTTTTAGTTTAACTTAACGCGTATATAGGCGATTTGAACTGTTGATTTTGTACAGATACTTATGCTTCTGACTGTCCATCATTATTAAAGACTAGGATCTAGTATTCACAGATAATGAAAAAAAATATGTTTAAAATGTACAGCAAATTTTCGCAAAATATTTTTGATGCCAATCCACGGAATAGTTTGATTCTAACGCCTTATAAATGTACTTATAAAATCCTTAGTACTCTACGTTAAGTTTGGTAAAGGGGAATAATTAAAATTTAAAAGCATAGAACATCGATTTTAAAGTTCTCGATCTTAGGCTGGGGGAGAATGGGGAGATGTGTACCTGTCGTTAAAAGTAAAGGCAATTGAGAATATTTAAAAACATTCTCTTTGACAGCTTCTGTTAAGTATTCACAAATCTGCTACCTTTCACTGGAAATAAATGCAATCCTTATAAATGCGAAAATAACTCTGTCTGTTTTGTAGTATTTATTACACAGATTGTCTAGAGCCTGAGAAAGGACATAGGCTACTTTTTATCCCGGGAAAATATAAAGCGAGACTTTTATCCCGGAAAACCTTTTTTACGCGGGCGGAGCCGCGAGCAAAAAGTAGTTGAGAATATTTTAAACATATTTTTTGAATATTACGTATTCACAAATTAGATTATCACTTAGCACATTCAGAAAAAAAAACTGAAAAACCGTCCTTACACGTCCAAGTATACGTACCGCTTACCGCTATTTACGCCGCGACCGCCCACCGGATAAAACGGGAAATCCGGACAGATAGCGACCCGGCGGCTCAGTGCCGGAAAATACTCCCATATTGAGAGGTATATAAGGGCCGTAAGGCTGAAATTCCTTACAAATATACAAATAAACTAACCAGTAGCGCATTATCTGCGTCACAATTAAAATAACTTCGATATTTCTAAATTGCCTAGGTTTAGCTTTCTTGTAACCTATATTATAATGTAGGACGTAGTACTGCAATCTACGCAAAATTAGGTCCGGTAAGAAAAGAAAAGTTTTACCGCGTCAGCCAAAAAAATTAAGACAACGTGATTTTGTATGTAGTTCACTACAATAGGTTTTTAATCCGAAGTACACAATAATCTTTGTACTGCGTACTTTAATCTAGAGCATAGTCTATGAATATTACAAATTACAAAATACGTTCAGTGGTTTCTGAGTTTACTTCTAACAAAATACATAAAATTTTGCATTTATATTTTGGATTTGCATCTACAATAAGTAAGATACTGACTTGGAAAGAAAAGTAACTTAAACGTTTGATTTTAGTTGTAAGATATCGTACGAGACAGTCAGTCTGGGTAAACACTACTCGTCTATTTTTACCGCCAAGCTGCTACAAAATTGTAGTACGTTGTGCATAATTTATATTTTAAAAATAGAATTCCGTCTTTACATAGTGGAACTATCATAAGTCTGACAGCCTTCATAGTGGAATGAGTGTTGAGCCAGAGCCTCTGGCCCAGAGGCGAAGCTAGACAGCACAGGTTCGATCCCCGCACTGATAAATGTTTGTTGATCCGCAATTTTTTTTTCATGTGTATGACAGCAAAAGTTCCTAGTAACTAATACTGTACATAATTATTATGTATCACAAAGAGAGGTTTACTTTGCGTTAATTTTATATTAATTAGCTATTGCTTACGGATTAGACCTAGATAATTTTTTCCTAGGATAAAAGCCCATAAATTTTATGACATAAAAAAGTTGCTTTTTATGAGCTCCTTTCTGATAAACATACAAACTTTTCACAAACTCTCTCAATAAATTATTAGTATGTTTTTGACAAGTGATCAAAAGCGATCGATACTGCTCCGAGAGGTGCTTGATAGTTAATAACGCCCTTTCAATATGACAAATCACTTGAAAAAGTGGCACCAAATAACCTACGATAAATTAAAGTGAACTTATTTGTAAGGCGGTAAATATGAATTTGTGAACTTTATAATTATACTATAGTAAAAAAGTAAAATATTTTCAAATGTTAGTGCAGGTGCATTATGAAAATTTATAGGAAACGATTTTTTTTAATAACAATTGTGTGACGAGACGAGCTTGCCACTCGCCTTATAGTAAGCTGTGGAACAGTTTGCCAGCATACGTGTTCTCTCCTTCCTACAACTTAGGGTCCTTCAAGCGGAGCGTGAAGAAGGAATTATGCAAGCCGGCATAACTGTGCCGACCGACCAAGGATGTTTATCTCTTGCCCGTCGACATTTTTCTAGGCTTCACTTCACTTACCATCAGGTGCAATGAAGCCATTTTGTGCAGCCATGGATTAAAAAAAAGTGACACGACCGCCCACATACAGTATCAGCTCCATACAGAACTTTGAATTAAAAAGTAGTGCGGGATAATTGATCCTTAAAGCTATGTGGGCTTTACAAATTATATCAAAATATAATAGGCTCGCCCCCTATCACATCATGGGATGGAATAAACACGGCGAAAAGTGGGTGCACTAGTTGCGCCTCTGCCTACCCCTCCGGGGATATAAGGCGTGAGTATGCGTATGCGTATCAAAATATAATCTAGCATCTTAAAGTTACCAGAAGTCAGAAGAATAGGACAGAGTGAATCATTGAATCAAACATAGATGGCTATGTTGCAGAAAAAAACCATAATTAACTGATTTAGTATAATCATATTTCATTTTTTTTTTAATTATTTAAAGTAATATAAGTTTGCTGGTGTTCAGGAAAAAAACATATAACTACTTAGACATTTATAAAATATTTATTTCTCAATAAATGACATCTTGTTCACAATCTATTTGTGGCACATAGAACAACAGATAAAATATTATTCCAATATTAATACACTATAAAAGGTACTGTGCTACTTTGAGGTATTTTATTTCTTAAATTTAACACACATCATCACATAATTTAAAACAGGTAACCTAAACATCCGAAGGGAAAAATAAAACTATATTTGACCAGCCTTTTCACGAAATCTACTAATCTTATCACTTAGTGTAAAAGGTAAATGATATAAGTAGTTATCAATAAATTTTCATAAAAATCCATGGTCTAACATTGTGACAACCATAACTGTGTAAACAGAATAGATACTATATAACAGAATATACTTGTAAATGTGGGTAGATATATTTTTGCAACTGGCCAGCGGAATTTAAGTTGTTATGCATCTTTGAAACAGCGCTTCGCCAATTTATTTTTTCCTTCGGTCGTATCGATCTATCACACAAAATAAATTCGTTTGAACTGGCAACACGCGCCGGGTATACCTTAAAAATAATTTTCGTTTTAAAAAAACACAGCCAAAACATTGAGATCTGCACATCGATACCAGTGACTAGTTCCGAAACTACACAAACTACTCCGACGGTTTGTACTCAATAATTATTTGTCTGTTTGTCTACACATCAATAACATCGATATATCTAACATTTACCACAAAACATGGGCGTAGAGGGCATTACACGATTGAAAAAAAAAAGAAAAATATTATAATTTTTTATAAAAAAATATGTTTTTTATTCCTAATAGCCAATTAACCCCGTCTACTCAATAATTAAAAAAAGAAAGTGAACCCCTATAACGCCCATGAAATCTACGTAAAGTTTAAAATCCACGCAATCTGATTAACTCTAAACAGATGAGCATACATAAATTCGAAATATCTCCGAGGAGTGAGGTACTCTGGTAGATCAGCGCAGACGGAATGGCGGCAAAAACTTTGTTTGCTATTGAAATTCAACCTAATAAGTTCGGAATACGGCTGATTTTAGTATAAGGAAAATACTCAACGCGCCGTCGCGATCAATGACGCTGTATGTGTTTTGTTTTGTCAATATCATCCGTATATCGACGATGTTAAGGTCGAGTTTTAATAATAAGTATTATCGCCGTTAGTCCGTCACCACTGACCATTGGGCTGTGTTTTATTAATCCTCAGCCTCTGAGCCTATGGAGTACTCAGTTTTGAGATCTCTGTGCATATCATCCGGAGAATCATTTCTGAGGCCCATCGACCGCGATCCAAACCCGCTTTGAGACGCCATGCTGGCCAGTATGCCGTTGGACAAAGCCTGTACCGACAGCGCCTCTTGCGACGGCCCCGCATAACTATACTGCTGGTATACCGCCTGGATCCTCGCTGCATTCACCAGCGTCTGTATCTTCAACTGGGTATCCAAGGCCAGGCTGAGCGGCAACTTCCGCAGCTGGCTTGCAATGAGCTTTCCGAACATTTCAAACTCGTTTGAATCGTTCCCGTTCTCCGAATGCTGGCTCAAGTCTTGGGGTAAGTCAGTGTGGTCGCTCTCGGACGTGCCCTTCTTCTGTTTTATGGGTACAGGGTATATAGTAGCCAGGGAAGTAGTTAGCGGAGTCGCGATCCCCACAGGCGGGTTAAGAAATGGCGCGGAGGTCACTGGAGGCAGGATACCGAACGGGCTGGCAGTGGAACTCAACCCGAAGGGGGTGCTCGGCCTCGGCGACGGCGTGTTCAGCACGTATGGAGTGGAAGAGCGCGTCGAACTGCGCCGCTTGCGAGGACTCTTCTTCTCCGGCGATTTGCGCTCGCTCAGGTCCTGTACCACGTCGCTGTCATCGCTCATCGGGATGTCGAGCAAACTGTTGTCCACCTGCGAGAAAGCGAGCGTTAGTAGGGGCGAACCGCGCGCGTGCCGACTTGTGCGCTAAACAAAAAACTACACTCACGGAGCTCGGCGTGACGATGGCCCGCAGAAACCTGTCTGCGTGCTCGAACCACGTGACGCTCGGCCGGTACGCATGCGCGCCCGCCTTCCGCGCCGCGCGGATCTTCTTTAGCTCCACGCTGTACGACGAACGTATGTTCTTTATCTTGTTTTTCAACTCTTTAACAGTCACGTCGACCAAGTTCAAAGCGTTTATTATCTCCACGTAGCCCTGCTCCCGTATTTTCTTGTTCTTGTAGTGCTCGGACACCGGATTCCATAGATACTCGCGTTTTTCGTACTCGATTATCATTTGGATGGTGAGGTCCTCGCTCCATTTCGGGTTGGCCAATATAGCGACCATGTTTGAATTTTAAAGCATGCTATTTATTATATTATTGAAATGTTATTTTTGTTAGAATAAATTCGCGCGTTGGCCGTACCAGGAGCACAGAAGGGTGCGGGCGGTTCGCATGCGCGCAGCATACTAAAAGCACGTCGATGGGCCGGTGGCGGCGCCCCGCGCGGGGGGTCTATTTCGGGAGTAGCCGGCATCACGCAGCCGCGTGCTTTGGAGCGTGCTGTTCCTCTCCGCGCCGCTCGGAGGCTGGGCTCGAGTGAAACGGAAGATTTGTAGCGCCGCCGCGCCGGACGGACCGCGGCCGGACGGGCTTCGGACGGCGTCGGACGCGGGGCGGCGCGGCGTGGCTCTACAACGCGACGTGAAGTCGACGAGTGCCGAGTGCCGATAACGTCGCCTCTTAATAAACACCTTCGCTGTATTGCGCGCGACTAGCCGGCCGCTACCTATTTGCACACTCCTCGCGCACACCGGTTCATGTTATCTTTTATGTTTGAAATGTTAATAAATCGAATGTTTGAGATTTATATGTTTTTATTTGAGACTTTACAGGCTTTGCTATTTCTAATTATTTGGTAAGTTATTTATTTGTCAAATGAACCAACACTTTTTTCTTTATGAACCAGCATATTGGAAAACTGGCTAAAATAAATTTTAAATATAAATAAAAACACCAGGTGTTCATGATTATAAGGGGTTAAAATAAATCAATAAAAAACGTTCAAATCCTATATTGATGCTGGCCGGTAGCGCTGAGGCGGTCGGACGTGGTCGTGCCAAGTGAGGCGTGCACCATTACCGGCTCTTGCCGTTTGACGACTCTGCACTTTTTTTGCGATCATCCGTACAAGTGATGACCATAGACATTTTTAGTCATTGTAGGTACGCCCTTGTATATTTCTTTTGATAATAAAATATAATAATGGATCAATTAATAAATGAAAATAATATGAATTGACACACAAATACACATTCCGCCTTTTATCCCCGAAGGGGTAGGCGGTCCTATGATGTGATAGAGGGCGAGCCTATCGCCATGTTGGGCTCAAATACGAAGACTCCTAGTAATTTATAATGTAATGAAATTAAGAGAACTTCAATTCTAATTACTCAATTTTTTTTTTTTTTTTTTTTTTTTTTTTACTACCGATAGGCTTGCGTATGACCACTATCTCACCTGATGGTAAGTGATGATGAGGTCTACGATGGAGCACGCTTGCCTAGAAGATACCTATTCACTCGTGACTTAAAAATACCCAGGTTATAGCTATCGGGAAATACAGACTCCGGCAACGAGTTCCACTCTTTAGCGGTGCGCATGATAAATGTAGAAGCAAATCGCTTCGTGCGCACTGGCGGAATATCAACAATGTAACGATGTCGCTTCGCTGTGTCTCTTGTCGTCCGATGATAAAAAGGGGTTGGGGGAATTAGATTGTGCAATTCCAAGGCACACTCGCCGAAATGTATCCGGTAAAAAACCGATAAACTAGCGACTTTTCGTCGGTGCTCAAGGCTCTGAAGCCTTGCGTCAGCTAGAGAATCTTTGCCAATGAGTCTCCTGGCGCGCCTCTCGATTGCCTCCAATGCCTCAAGTTGGTACTTGGCGGATCCATCCCAAAGATGAGAACAGTACTCCATGCAGGACCGGACTTGCGCTTGATACAGATCAAGCAGCTGTCCCGGCGTAAAGTACCGTCTCACCTTCGCAAGGATAGCCAGCTTTTTGTTAAATATTTTGTTATTTATATTGTTAAATCTTGTTACCTCATTGTCTCCATGATTCTAGGGTAATAATGCTCTAAGGATTAAAATGATAATTTTCATATTTGAATTCAAACTGTAAAAAGAAATCCAAAAATAAAAAAAACAATATTCAACCTTTATTTAAAACGAAATAAAAATTCCAAATTTAAACAAAAAATAAAAACACTGCAGAATAAAAAAATTCAAACTTGGAACGCGCGTACAGCGCGACCCAACGTCCGTGATCGTGGCGGGGAGGCGCGGGCCATTTGTATCGGTGCGGCGCGGCGGGCGCTCGACCGGTGCAGTGCACACATGTTTGCCAATTGCGCCGGCAACCGATAACCCCACGAGACCGCAACGCGCATACTAATCGCAGACCAGAATTACCTTCTAATGGAACTTACGGGTTAATTGTTATGACTTAATTGTAACATAATTGATTAAATTATGATTGTAGCAGCATAGCGGTTGTCTTTGAGGTTTCCAGTAGATACATATTTTCTGTTTTTCTATCTTACACCTTTAAGGATAATGCTAATTATGTACGTAAGTATAGAAAAAACGATAATGTAATTCTGTAATATTAAAACAATCATATAAATGCCTACTAAAGTCATACTAATTCCACAATATTGAATAGACCAGTATTTTTATTTCTACGTTTATTCTGACCACTCACAAAATAAATGAGACCCGAAAATCGTCCCGGACAGCTTTTAAGTAACGCATCTTCAGCTTTATGATAATTAATGCTAAACAAATTATTGTTGCCAGCTATAACATTGTGTGTAATTTTTGTTTATTGTCTTTTTACTGGCAACACTCTATCTGGTTCGCCCTTCTTCCGTGCGGACACGTAATTTGTTGTGCCTTGAAATGATATAAATATTATCTTCCAAAGGTGGTGTAATCATTTAATATTTTCGGCTTATATAACCAATATCATCTTCCAACGCCCGTTAGTTTGCCTACATACTAAACATACATCCCAGAACGTATCGATGCACGAAGCATTTAATCATGGATTTAATTTTCTCAAATTACAATCATTAAAAACTCATTAGAAAGACATAAGGCAGTTCGCTGAGGTTCCTGTGCATAGCGTCTGCTTGTATGACTATAATATATGTATATGTGTATATGACGTATCGCATCACTGCACTACACGTGCTAGACTATAATTGTATCAGAATTTACGCGCAAATAAAGTAACAAGATTATTTTCAGCCACATTTGTCGTTTTGCCTTTGCGCGGTATGCGGGCGGATTAGGGTTGCCAGATAGTCGGGGATCGTTCGGATTCTCCCGATAATTCGTGTGATGTCCCGAGAAATAACAAAATCTCCCGACAAACAGCTTATCATGTTCTACTTCAATAAAAAAATTGATAAGTTGTTAACTTATTTACTTGCGAAGAGCTCTCCAGATCATAACTTTAGTGCATTTCTCCAGACAACAACTCCAAAATCCCGACAATTTGAAATCTTTTCCAGATATTTAGATTATTTTAACCTGGCTACCCTAGGGCGGATAGCGACGAAGTAGTTTCTGTGGAGTTTGCGGATATATCCGAGTTTTAATACACTTGGATCCATCTGTTATACATTAAAAAATCGATGCTGTCGAAATAGAAGAAGAAGAAGAAATTGAAAAAGAAATTAATGATTAACCATAGACAATATCGAAAGAATTTTAGATATTGTAACGATTGAAATAACAATTTTGGATTAAGAGGGCACGACTGACACAATCCTACTAATATTATAAACGCGAAAGTTTGTAAGTATGGATGTATGGATGTCAGGATGTCAGGATGTCAGGATGTCTGGATGCATGGATGTTCGTTACTCTTTCACGCAAAAACTACTGAACGGATTCGATGAAATTTGGCACACAGGTAGATCATGGTCTGGATTAACACATAGGCTACTTTTTATCCCGGGAAAATATAAAGAGGGACTTTTATCCCGGGAAAACTCACACACGCGGGCGTTGCCACGGGCAAAAGCTCGTACGTAATAAATATGTCAGCTTATTCAAAAACAAAGCTAAATCAAAGGTTCAGGCTATTCTAGACGTATCTACATCATAACTCCGACGAAAAACCACATTAAATCCGTTACCACATAAATCCTTTTCAAAATTACTTCAACCCAACTACCCGACATGGAAATCAAATCAGGCCAGAGGGACCAAACCACACATCGTGTTATTAAATCAATAAAGCGCTTTACTGATATGATTTTAGTACTCCTACTTCTCGCAAAAAACGGAATGACGTCACCAACTGGGATATGACATTTGGGATTAGGCACTAATGAAGCCGGAGAACTGATGAAATGAAAATGGGGTCGTCTTTTGTTTTTTGACATGGCGACAACTTTTTATTTCTAAGAATTTATAATTATTGTTTTGTATCTGCTATTATTACTTGACATTGGCGAAATCACCGATAGTTAATCGGTGGAATTCATAATAAAAAGAAGAAGAAGAAGAACTGATGAAATAACGTGACGCCATTGTCATGGAGAACATATTACACAAACAAAGTTCTCATCATAAAGCAGACTAGTAAGTAAATGACAAAAGATTCTTCAAAGAACTTACGCATACTCACGCCTTTTATCCCCGAAGGGGTAGGCAGGGGCGCAACTAATGCACCCACTTTTCGCCGTGCGTATTCCGTCCCATGATGTGATAGGGGGCGAGCCTATCGCCATATCGGGCACAAACTCCAGACTACGGGGTGATACTGAATAGAAAAATCCAATATCACTTTGCCCGACCCGGGGATCGAACCCGAGACCTCAGCATTGCAGTCGTACCGTAATACAACTACGCCACCGAGGCAGTCCAGTCAGTCCAGTAAAAGTATACAGGTGTTAAACATACTACTCATAAGAGGATCACAGATATCAACTTCGCTACGGTAAATGCATCAATATCATCTATACTAATATTATGAAGAGTTTGTTTGTTTGTTTGAACGCGCTAATCTCAGGAACTACTGGACCGATTTTGAAAATTCTATCACTAATAGGAAGCTACATTACTCTTGAGTGCTATAGGCTACTTTTTATCCCGGAAAAACTTTTCCACGCGGGCGGAGCCGCGCGCAAAAGCTAGTATCACATATTTCTGGAAACATCACTCGAAACGTAATCTTTTTCACACTTTATGGAATGTGCTTTTACCACAATCCTTAATCCTTGCAGCGTGACCTAAATAGCTAGAAGCACTAGACATATCTAGACTTAGAACACTACTCATTAACAGTAATACCAAGTCACGTACGAAGGGCGTTAATAATTTAACGCCACAAATGAAGATCCCGAGACTGCCGGTACCCGCCATCCGGTTATAGCAATATCAAGGCAATTGCAATGATATTGGAAATTAGGTGCTGTACTAACGTCATTGTAAGGCGTATGACTAATAGTTGCCGAACCGGTAATTAAACTAAGATGACGATGAGTTTGTCGAAAGAAAACAATATAGTTGTTGAGTTAAAGTAATATAGTTTATGCAGGAATATTATTACATTTAGAAACATCATAGAATTAAACTCCATAAGCATTTGCATATCTTTGATACCCATGTTTTCCTAGTTATATAACGAAAGATCTGATACCTTCGCGTCAACTAACACGTGTCTGCAGCGTTATATTTAATAAAACCACTTATGACCAAAGCCCATGTTGGAAACTACTAAACGTTGCATATCTCACATACGATAGGCACCACAGCTTTGTCTATTTCTGCCGTCAAGCAGGAGTGTGCAAACCCTGTTGTATTCATCTTTCAGGGACATTGTATAGTCAGCAGCATAAGTAGATGAACAAATTCAAAATTTCAAATCGCCTACATACTTTTTTGTTCTTACTAATCTTTTCTTTCTCTTCACAAAAATAAAAGAAAAGAGACAGTTTAAGTAAATGCGTGTACAGAGTTATTTGAAATTTTGATTTTGTAGAGATATTTATGCTGCTGACTGTACACAGGCTACAGCGTAATTACTGAGCATCGTCAAACTTCACATCTAATTTATCAGTAAGTCTACAGAGATTTGGTTATACTGCTGTTTATAGGTCGCCGTGCGTGTTGGCCGCAGGCTAATTAATGTATGTAGCTCCTTATGCTAGTTTGACCTACTACCGATGGGTGTATTCAGAATAATTCAGATTATTGTCATTATAATGGTTTTATTCGTAGTTATCGAAGCAGAATGAAACATTGCTACAAGTGTTTATGTACTCCTGGTAAATAAACAAATAAATCCATATAGAATGTTCTGAATCATAGGTAATTATCACATGTCGAAGCGTTGTGTAATGTGTACGCGCGGTGAATAATGGAACAATACACGTATATTGTCACCTGTTTGAAAAGCTTGGATTTTAATCTTCCACCTATTTGTATCTTTTACTGGTGGTAGGTCTCTCATATGTAAGAGACCGTCTGGGTGGGTACCACCGCAATGTCTATTTCTACCGCCAAGCAGCAGTGTGCATGCACTGTTGTGTTTCGGTTTGAAGGACATTGTAGCCAGCGTAACTATTGGACATAATGAGACTTAACATCTTATGTCTCAGGATGACGAGAGCAGTGGAATGCCACACAGTACTTTGTAACTCAAGGTGCTGTATGGTGCTACTACTGTTTATGGGCGGTCGTATCGCTTACCATCAGGCGAACGGCATGCTCGTCTCGTCACTCTATGCCATAAAAAGAAAACTTTGAGTATTAACTTGTATACTCATGAGCGGACTCATGAGCGGTCGACGGAACACACTTTTCAAGCATTTATTTATTTATTTATTTATTATTAGGTCTACAATCAATCACACACTATCACATCAACTAAAATATACAGAGAAATCAAAAATACTAAGTCTAAGTACATGATTGTTAATAAGTAGACACAGCATTCACTGATAATACATACTCACTAAAGATACATACTATAAGTTATATTAGGTTGGTAAATATTATGCTATTACAATGATAATGAAATACACAACTGTCACAAGAGAAAAAATTATAACAATAATATTATAATAACTAATTCAGCCTACAAGAGCGTAACGCTTTTCGAAAACTGTATAATGAGTCCGCATGAATGTCGACAGATTTACTGTAGCAGTTCAATAGCTTGCAAAGTCTAAAAACTGGAGAGTTGCAACCAAGCACAGATCTTCGCAGTGGAGGCGATAGAGGAGTTATCGCATATCTAGGAGTTCTAGTAGGGACTCTAATATTGAAACTGGATAGAAGTGAGGGGCAGTCAATTTTATTGTTAAACAATTTAAACAGGAATATTAAGTCCAAAATATCTCTACGATTATCTAAAGAAGTCATTCTAAAGTAGTTAAGTCTATCAGCATAAGGGAATCTTCTGTCAGCTCTACCAATGCTTCTAGCAAGGTGCCAGAGGAATCTCTTTTGAATTCGCTCTAGCCTTAAGCTATGTGTGGCATAGTGTGGACGCCAAACTGTAGAGCAATATTCAAGAATACTCCTCACAAGACTATTGTATAACAGTTTTTTACTAGATAAGTTTTTAAAATTTTTAACATTTCGTATTAAGAACCCTAGCATTTTTGAAGATTTTCTTATAATATAATCCAAATGTGGGACAAAGGTCAGTTTTTTGTCAAAAATAACACCTAAATCTTTAATTACATCTAGTTCCTCAATGCTGTCATTTTTAATACAGTACTGATAGGTAATGACATTCAACTTTCTTGAAAACCCAACATGATAACATTTCTTGGAATTTAGAAGCATATGGTTGTCCTCACACCACTGTATGAGCCTATTTAAGTCTTGTTGCAACAACAAACAATCACCCTGGGATTCAATAGTTCTACTAAATTTTAAATCGTCTGCATACATAAAGAGTGAGGAAAATTTAAAACAATAAGCAACATCATTAATAAATAAATTAAATAAAATAGGTCCAAGATGAGAGCCTTGAGGAACACCTGAAGTAATTTTACAGGGAACAGACTGAAAGCCATTGACAACTACTGAAAAAACACGCTCCTCTAAATATGACTTAAACCACTTTAGTAATGAGCCGGTGAACCCAAGAGCAGATAGTTTAGATAGCAAAATATCATGAGGCACTGAGTCAAATGCCTTACTAAAGTCAGCATACAAAACATCAATCTGTTTATTTCTATCTATTGCATCAATAAGAGTCTCAGTAAAAGTTACCAGATTAGTAGATGTGGATCTACGGGCTACAAAACCGTGTTGATAGGGAGTTAAAAACAATTGCAAATGATTTTTAATTAAAGGGCAGATTATAATCTCAAATACTTTAGCAAAAGTGGACAAAATTGTAATGGGTCGATAGTTGTGTACATTCGAAGTATCATCAGTTTTATGGATAGGAATGACTTTAGCCATTTTCCATTCCTTTGGAAAACTACCCGACGATAAAGAACTATTAAATATAATAGTAAGGGGCAGAGACAAAACAGAGCTACATGACGCAACAAAAATAGGCGGTATATTGTCAGGACCAGCGCCCTTTCGACGGTCTAAAGCTTTCAGCACATTAAGCATGTTGTGAAAAGGTTTTTTTTTTCAATCGGCCGCCTACTTGACGCCACAGTCCCGCGCGAATCGTGTATAAGCCCACACAATGTTGACAGACCTTAGATTCGAACCCGGCATTTGATCAACTCATATACACTGCTTTTAGCCCAAGGTGGCGACTAACGTACTCAACAATGTAATTTAGGTACTGGCATCGTTAACTAAAGTTTAATAGATGGTTTTCAGCTCAAAATAATGTCTTGATATAATTTAGTCTCAATCGACCTCCTCGGTGGCGTAGTTGTATTACGGTACAACTGCAATGCTGAGGTCTCGGGTTCGATCCCCGGGTCAGGCAAAGTGATATTGAGTTTTATTCAGTATCAGCCCGGAGTCTGGAATTCGTGCCCGATATGGCGATAGGCTCGCCCCCTCACATCATGGGACGGAATAACGGCGAAAAGTGGGTACACTAGTTGCGCCTCTGCCTACCCCTTCGGGGATAAAAGGCGTGAGTGTGTGTGTGTGTGTGTCAATCAACCTTTCGTTGTCAACCTACCTTAAAAACCTTTTATAATAAAATCATGCCACTTGGATGGACACGGACATGTCCTTAAAACTAAAAGTGGATAACGATTAGAGTTAACATATTTATTGGAAAATGATACGGAAACCAAATTACATAGAGGGATGATACATGTACGTTTACTCAAAATGTTTAAATGTATCAGCAATAAATACCGATAAAGTAGTGCGATCGCAAATATTTTAAATATGGAGGCAACCGTCAGAGATATGGCACAAAATGCGGATACATCGGAGCGAAAATATTTTTCGCCTGCAAAATATTTTACTGCGCGAACATCACTGTCACTAGAATTCGCAGCCGGATATTTTTTGTAAAAGAAAATGCAGGCATATTTTCAACGTAATTTTTTTAATTTAGCATTGTAATCATTATCTTGTAAGTGTACAGGTGACCTTCTAGAATCTAATTAAACCTTCGTTTATCTTTTATCAAACTAACACGATTTAATCTGCGAATGTTGTAGATTCGGCTGCTCATTAGCATCAACCTAGTCTAACCAATTCAGAAATCCACAAAAAGATCACAATAACGTAACACAGAACGCTGAAACGACACCCAGGACGAGAAGTACATACGAATAGAAGTGAGAGCAAGAAAATTACCGACTGCGTCGCTTCAAAGTGAGTATAAAGCGATATTTATCTGTCTCTCGGCCTCGCCGCCACCGGCACCTATCAAGTTGAGCGCTGCAAACTAACGTTTGCGGACTGGGAACGCTTATTCCGATGGCATACGGTTGGGAACAGGAGTTGGTGGTGTTAAAACAGAGGTTGGTGGAGCTATAGCACCGTAGATAGATGTGCTTGCGTGCGGTGACGCAACGCGGCCCGGCCTGACATCTGTATATATCTGTGTACCGTGTCTGTATATAATGATGTGCCGGTATATATTTATGGGTGTCGAGTGTGGCCGCGTTAGGGAGCGGAGTTTTGCTAAATCATCGTAAGCTTCGATCAGAGATCGCAAGTGTTTTTGAACACCGTTTTATGTCACATTTTGCGAATGCAAATTTGAATATGGATATTATGAATGACATTATTGATTTAGTCAAGTAGTCCGTTACATGTCACAAGTTGTTTGGTAATATTGATTTTTTAATTACGGTAAATCACATATCATCGTTCATAATTCGCAATTTATTTATGTTAAAAAAGTAGGGACAAACTAATCTGGCCGGTATGACATGACACGGTTTTGAATATTTTGGGTAGACGTTATCACAGAGTTATCGCGACGGGAAAAATTTAAATTAACCGGTATGACACCGGCCAGCTTAGTTTGTCCGAACTATAGTTTTGTGTTAAAATTCAGACGAAAAAATATCGTGAATGTACAGCTTTGTTGTTGACTTTCTTCCGGTCAGTAAGATAACCAGCCTCAATAATCTTAATTACATCTCCATTTATCAATCCCTAATACTTATTCCTCGCCCTTAAGCTCAGACAGATCCACAAATACATCCCAAAGTGTATGGACAGTGGTGATCGCCCACTACACGATGGCAAATTTTACTATACCAGGAACTCAATCGTATTTTGTTATATTATAAAAGTATTATTTGGGATTGGCTTTTTCTACTCAACATCAGCACTGAGTCTGGAAATGTGCCCGGTAAATGGCAATAGGCCCGCCCCCAAGTACATGGGACCTAAGATACCTGGCGACATGTGGGTGTGATACACCTCTGCCCACCCCTGAAAAGCGAAAAAGGCGTGATGTTATGTATGTATAAAAGTACTATACGAAACAATAAAACTAGCAATGAACAGGGAGCGAAATGCGTTTACCGCTAGTAACGCGCAGTGCGAGCGACAAGCATGCGTCAAATTAGCCGATGGCGAGGCGCAGCGCGTATCCTCGTAATATAATGAGGGTGACAGCCGCGTGGGAGGAAAGCAGGCTGCGGGCCCCCCGGCCCTTCAACGTGTACTACGATCAATGGGGTTTGGTCTTTGTAGATAAAACAGATTATTATATGATTCGTTTAGAATTTAGATGCTCAGTCAGGCTCATAAGGGTCAATATTACACATGTATTTAAGTTTGTCAAGTCATTCGAGATGTAAAGGTAGTCTGCACGCTCATTGAATATGGTTAAAATTAATTAAATTGTTTTCTACACAAACGTTAAAAATAGATTATTTTATAATTTAGTTTAACATAATCATGAAAGTTAAAATGGAATACTTAATTACATCACCGAAACATTTTCTCTATACTAACAATAACATTCCTCACGGCATCATAGTACAATCTATAAAAAATACAACGTGCAAAAAAATCAAAATATCAAGTATCAAGACGTGTAGTGTCGTATAGCCCGTCAACGTCGACACTCGACGGCGCGAGGCGCGGCCCGGGCGCGGCGTACCCGCAGTGCATGCACGCGGGCTTCTTGTACCCGCGCGGATATTCACTCGATACTGAATAGCGCATAACCCACATCGGGTCAATGGATCTCAACCCTTACGTGATCTAGTAGGACTTGATTTTGTACAACTAGTGACCAATACGGGCTTATTTTGACATTGCGTTAATAAATGAAACGATATACTCGTCTTTTCCTCTGCTAACATTATGCCAAAAATCATCCATGAACAACGAATATTTTCACCAAAAATCTAAATTCACTTTCCTGATCTTTTTATAATTTTGTAGTTTAGTGCGAATATGGCGTGTGCGTGAGTGTATTTCTGACTGAAAGTGTGATGATGCCGCTGCGATGAATCCTCGTATTAGGGCATCCTTCTCGCATTAGGGTGTGTAAACTTAAAGGTACTTTTTATTTATCTTTATTTTATTCGAAACGTACTTTTTTTTACATCTATGGTTAAAATAATTTAATGGAAAGTGTTACTTTCAAATAGATAAGTATGTGGTTTCAGACAGCTGTCACGCATACTAGCTTAAGAAATGTTGGCCTGTTTGCTTTAGTGTCATTGCAGCGCATCACTCTATCTAGGTATATAATTAATCAAAGATTACAATTGTATTCTATGCTCGGAGTTTCTCTGAAGGATAAATTTCGTAACGAGGTTATCCGATAGAGAACCAAAGTCACCGACATAAGCTGAAGTGGCAGTGGGCTGGTCATGTCTGTCGAAGAACCGATAACCGCTGGGGTAAACGAGTTCTTGAGTGGAGACCGCGAGTCGGCAAGCGTAGTGTAGGATGCTCGCGAATCAGGGTGAGTGACGATTTGCGAAAGGTCGCTGGCAGAAACTGGATGCGACAGGCCGAAGACCGGGTAAAATAGCGCGTATTGGAGGAGGCCTATGTCCAGCAGGGGATTAAAATATAGGCTGATGATGATGATAGTTTATGAGGATTTTTGAGACACCGCTGAACGGAATTTGGTACACAAGAAGATCATATCTAGGATTAACATTATATGGGCTACTTGTTATGCCGGGTAAGAATTTTCAAAAGCTTGTTCTAGATACTTATTTTGAAAAAGTTTGTTTAAATCAATTTTTAATAAAATAATATTATATGGAGTTTATTTTCCATAGATTTTTTCTTAATTAAACCCGGTTCAATAAACCGACAAAGACTAACTCACTGGGAAATAGCTAGCTTCGTAATTGAATGAACTTGAAGATGGAGTCTCTAAAAAACTTAGTAGGTTTGTTCATCATTCTTATTTAAATATCTATATGGTTATCGGATAGATATTCTTAACTTAGATTAATAATTCTTAACTACGACTATCCTTCTAAGAATTTTTGTATTTTTTACAACTAGTTAGAACCGAAAAAAAAACGTAATAAAAAAAAACACAAAGAGCGGCAGCTAACGAGCTGCCGGTACCAGAGCGGCATGACATTAGAAGAGCACGCGCCATTAGAGCGCGCGCGCGGGACGGAACGGGCCCTATTTCCGCGAGGAAACGCGGCCGGATGCCGCGCCGCGTCCGCCCCGCCCGCTCCTCGGACCACTCCCCGGCCCGTCAGACGCTAACTTACTAACGTAGGCAACAGAGTTATGTATTCCTAGTGGGATTTTTATAATATGTCGCATAGTAAAAAAAAACAACAGAATGTCGACATGAGAGAATATTTTAAATCTTGTAGACGGGTATATTTAATGCTACCTTTTCCCATAATAAAATCTTAACTTATATATTAGCATCCAAGTTCTTATGGTATGTAGTAAAATTATTCTTTAAAGTAGACTTACCTTATTTTTCATACACGTAAGTTGCACGTAAGTAAACTCTTACCTGAAACAAAAAACAACAGTGAAAACTTCACAATATTTCTGCGTATTTCTTCCCATGAGGGAAAGTTGTAACTAGGAAATTCGCCTTAAGATTTTATGGTCTTAGACTTCATAGCATACATGTACCTTATACTTCATAATACCTATTACCGTACCAAAACCATGAAGACGTTAATCCATAAATTGCAACTTGACACCTATAAAATATGACAGATGGCACATGTGTTACATGATTACTTACGATGCCATTGGAATCGCGTATGCGCTGAAAAGGAATGGGTATTCGCCGAATCGTGGTACAACCTCAATACACAATAGGAACGTGAAGCAGTAGTACTATTTGTTTTGTAGACATCATTTTACTATTGCGTATACAGTGTATACACATAAAACCTAAGATCTCAAATCGAAAATCAAAACAAAAATAAAGTTGAAATTAATATTAAGGACGCGTGCTCCAAAGCGGGTGGACGTGGGGCGCATTAATCAAAATTAAATGTGGATTAGGAGGAGGGACATGACACGATGACAAGCGGAGCAGAGATCACCCTGGATTTTATACATACCTACATAGCTAATTCTTTTAGATTATGCTTTCTTGGTATTTTAAATGTGCTGCTCACCGGGTCGCGAAATATTAATTGCTGCTTGCTACCGAAGGCAGGTAGGTAAGTACTGTCATTCTTCAAGCGTGCAGGCAGACAAGGGATTGAATGCCCAATTTGGTTGTTTTGAGGGTTTCCTTGTTTTGGTTGATATGGACTCAAAGTTGGCCCTATGAATCAGCAAGGTAAGAATTTCCATTCCAGGAGAATGAAAGAAAAAGACAGAAAGAGAATCAGCATTATCATCAGCATATGAGATTAGATGTAAATTGTTTTGACTCTTATAAAATCTCTAATAAATAATAAAAAAATGCAACGAGAGTATTTTTGAAGTTATACCTCTTTTAGCGCATTAAGGAAAAATGACGAGAGTAAATTTTTACGATGCGCGCGCACACCGTCACAAAAAACCGACACACTGAAGTTAGCTATAGTCAACATTTTAGTTTTGAATTTTGAACGTAGAATAAGGCGAAAGATATTAAAGTTATACTTCTTTTGGCGCGTTATTTAAAAATATTGTTATCTTGTTACGCCAAAGAACTATAACTTCTAACGCGTGTACATAAGTACACACACACTTTGTTTTTATTAAGCCTTAGTTAACAAAGAAACAACAGAAAAAAATCAATACGAAAATCGTCCATCAACCGCGCCGTCAAACAAAGTACGATTAACAGACATGGCAACGTATAACTACCAGGCAGGTATAAAATATAGGCGGTGGAGATAGCTTACCGTATGGCGCGGCGGGCCGTCCGTCGGTTCGTGCTAAATTGATAACTTGATAACTCCCACCCGCGGGATAGGGGGTGGCGCTACACATAAATGTGCCTTCAGGTCAAAAAAATTCAGAATTCATAGGGGATAGTAATGTTTTTCAAGGGATGGTAATGATTGGCATTTGATCGATTTTGGTTTCCTATTATGTTTTGCGTAATCTTTTAAAAATATCAATTTTTTTTCTATTCATTTTTATCTTGATTTCTGAGAAATGCATACAATATTTTTAAACTCCATTATCCAAAAATTAGGCTATCGATGATATTATTATAAATAAACACGTATACTGTCTCAAGTTCTAAATCAATAAAAGAAACTATAGGAATTCAACATTCCAAAATATTTAAAAATGTTCTTATTACAAACATTGTAGACTGTCGACCCTACGCGGGCGATCAGTCGCAATCCCGCGACCCGGGAGTCCGCAATCCCGGCCCGGGGCTTATCCGAGCCGGTGGAAAGAATTGTGTAAGACGTGTACTTTTTACCACAACCATGTACCGGATATTTCCAGATATCGAACCAGCCGCAGTATTATCCTAATAAAAACAATGAATGACACGATTATTCATAACTTAAAAACACCAGAAGGGGTGAAGAACACGTGTAGTCACACTTTAAAGTTTCTCATCTAAAAAATCAGGCACGATGAAAGGGAAAACAAAAGGCGACAAGCATCTCTGTCTCACACATGTGATGTATAATCTTATGTTTCACACGCGACGCGTCGACAACGCGTTGGAGGTCAGTCCCACGCTACTGGTTGAGCCGGTCGCACGCTACGAGAGTCGAATACGCGTTGTACAAAATGGCGGCCGAACAAGAAGTGAACATCAAATTCGTACTTGAAGTTGAAAAATATCCTTGTTTATACAATTATAAACTACCCGAATACGTTAGGAAGGATGTAGTGGATAAAGCGTGGTTGGAAATTGGGAAAAAATTCAACTTAACTGGTAAGTGAAATTCTTTTTTATTCAGATTAATTATACAATGTATCGCCAAGGGAGCGACGAAAAACTGCTGTATTGTTTAGAGGTCTTTGTGGGTATGAAGGGATTAAATAACCACAAAATGGTATGGGGAAAGGTTATCAAGGTTATCAGTCTCGTCAGACGGTAATATTATCACGGTAATATAGTTCGATCATCTAAAGATAGCGCGTACATCACATGCACATTTTACGCATATGTAATGTCTGTGAATAAACACACGTCAATCATCAATAAAGTAAAGAAATAAATCTTGATGTGTTGTTCGCATCATGTATTGTCCTTTCAATTATTATGAACTAGGTGATGCTAGCGGCTCCGCTCGCTAGAAAAGTCCCTAAAACACAGCACGACGCCAGCGCCATCTATTTAAAAATCTGATCAAAGTTTCATTATTCCTCATGGGACGAAACTACCGGATATAAAGTAGCCTATGTGTTGAACCAGGACATGATCTACCCGTGTGCTAAATTTCATCCAAATCTGTTCAGTTGTTTTCGCATTTACTTCTAACAAACATCCAAACAGTTTGACAAACTTTTGCATCGATCTATAGTGGTATACTGAGTCTATACTCAATCCAGTGCTTTGTGGTAGAAGCTCTGAAAACACACTCACACACTCACGTCTTTCAACCCCGAAAGGGTAGGCAGAGGCGCAACTAGTGCATCCACTTTTCGCCGTGCATATTCCGTACCATGATGTGATAGCGGGCGAGCCTATCGCCATATCGGGCACAAATTGCAGACTTCGAGCTGATAGTAATAATAATAATAAATTTATTTCCGAACAAATGTACATACAACTTTACAATCGGTAAATTTCTTTAAATATGATTTGTTGTACATCATTGTAAATATATTAACCCTGTCTCTTAAACTAGGACAAGCCTGTATCTTAAGGGACAGTGTTCAGGCCAAGACTTATCATTATTTAGTATACAACATCAATTAGTGAACTGTGCCGAAAGTAACATGTAAAGGATGAAAAAGCAAAAAAGCAAGAGAAAAATTGTGTATTAGTGTGTGATGTTCGTATGTATAGTGAGCAGAAAAACAAAATATCACTTTGCTCGACCCGGTATTTGAATCAGGGACAGAGTGGTAAAGTACCACGCACGTAATACAACTATGCCACTGACGCAGTCCTCCTAAACAATTAGGTACATTCCAAAGTAGATAGAAGCGTTCAGGGATCTTTTTCCATTCTGTCATGTTTGAGATTGGAACGTAAATTTGGCGAAGTACATTCCAGTAACTGTGTCTGTCTGTCTGTCGCGCTTTCACGCCAAAACTACTGAACCGATTTAAATGAAATTTGGTATAGATACTCTAGAGCCCGAGAAAGGACATAGGTTACTTTTTATCCCGGAAAAATATAAAGCGGGACTTTTATCCCGGAAAAACTTTTTACACGGGCGGAGCCGCGAGAAAAATAAAAATTCACTTTTCAGGAGCTGGATGTAAAGAAAAGTGGAGGAATATTCGAAACGTATTTGTACGAAATTTGAAAGCAGAAAAAAGTGGATCTGGAGCAAGAAAGAAGAAACCGTACTATTTAAACGAAGTGATGCAATTCACGTTACCATTTATAAAATTATCACATGCATCTATTTCTGAGAATCTGCCAACGGTAATGAATCCAATGCTCAATACCGAGGACAATGATGAAGATGACAATATTTTATTATTTGTGCAACAATCATCAGCTTCACAATTAAAGACGGCCGGAGACTCTCAGTCTATGCAATATTATCATAATACATCTCCATCTCGACAAGAACAAACTCCATCACCTCAGTCATCAGCAGTATCCTTGCGTACTTCTTCTCCTCAATCTCGACCAGAACCAACGCCATCGCCATCTCCATCAGACTTATCCTCAACGTGTAAAAAAAAAAGTCGCAAGACAAAATCCTCTGTCGGTGAAGAGATTCATGAATACTTCAAAAGCAAACAAGCGAGAAAAGAAACATGTCTCGAACAACAACCAAAAAAAATGTTTCTGCTCAGCTTATTGCCTGATGTGGAAAGTATGTCTGAGCGGCAGATGAGAGCATTCAAAACACGTGTGACACAACTCATAGAAGACATATTAGAAGACCAGCCATCAACATCAGCGGTAGAAAATCCTGACGTTTCGCTGTATTATGAGAATGTAGGACAAGTAAATACACACAATATTAAAAAAGATATCGAATAAGATTGTAATATATATTTGTTTTTTACCAGATTTTTATTAATATCCTTGCCTCAGCACTAACCCATTCTCTTATTGTTGTAGTTGATATATCGGGACTTGGGAGTTATCAACTGCACAATCTATCTTTACTAATATATAAAGCTGAAGAGTTTGTTTGAACGCGCTAATCTCAGGAAATACTGGACCTATTTTGAAAATTCTTTCACTAATAGGAAGCTACATTATTCCTGAGTGCTATAGGCTACTTTTTATCCCGGAAAACTTTGCCACGCGGGCGGAGCCGCGCGCAAAAGCTAGTATATAATATATCTCGGGTTCGATGCCCGGGTCGGGCAGTGATATTGGGTTTTGCTAATCAGTATCAGCTCGCCCCCTATCACATCATGGGACGGAATACGCACGGCGAAAAGTGGGTGCACTAGTTGCGCCTCGGCCTACCCCTGTGGGGATAAAAGGCGTGAGTATATGTGTGTGTGTGTGTGTTATTAAACATATATTATTATATCAGGCCAGTATTATAATATACTGTCCCACTGTTGGGCACGGGCCTCCTCTATAACTGAGAGGGTTTAGGCCTTAGTCCACCACGCTGGCCTAGTGCGGGTTAGCAGACTTCACATACCTGCGAAATTCTTATGGAAAACTTCTCAGGTGTGCAGGTTTCCTGACGATGTTATCACCTTCACCGTTAAAGCAAGGGACAATTCACAAAAAATACACACATAACTTCATAAAATCAGAGGTGCGTGCCCTTGAGTTTTGAACTTGCGGACATTCGTCTCGGCAGTTCGTTCCACTCCCAGCTCAGCTATCACCGCTTGCGTAGAGAAGGGCCTATTTAATTAGCCGATTTAGGATTTTTTTGCTAAGTAACTTTTATACCCAACACTTTTTTTTTATTGCATCGAATGACGAGACGATCATGCCGTTCGCCTGATGGTAAGCGATACGACCAACCATAAACAGTAGCAACACCATCCAGCACCTTGAGTTACAAAGTACTGTGTGGCATTCCACTGCGCTCGTCATCCTGAGACATAAGATGTTAAGTCTCATTATATCCAGTAGTTACACTGGCTACAATGTCACTTCTATGTACTTTTGATTTATAGCATTTGAATTTGTTATTGTAACTGATAGCATGCCAATTACTATTAATATACGTTTGGTTCACAAATCATAGTATATTACCGTCTGTGGAAAGTAATCGCATTTATATTCTAGATATTGAAAGACGGGAATACAAATCTCTCGTATTTTCGGATATCCGCGAGCCAAGACTTGTATCTTAGACTACATAATATGTATTATTCATTAAACCACAAAAAATATAATGTCGCAAAATGTATTTAACGCAATACTATTACCAGTTCAAATTTTTACTTAGCCAGTGTTGTTTTATCTGTGGTCAAGTAAATATAACATATTAAACTGGACGAGTTCGCCTCGCTGTGAACACCGTTGCAATTCGCCAGTGTGATAAGCGCCTTAACTTTGAACTTAAACCTGACAACATACCTAAAAGGACATGTCCAAAACCGGCTCAAAATTCTAACCAAGATACTTTATATATATATTTGGATAGTGCTCCCAAAAACTAGGCCTTTGCAATAAATTGTATAATTTTAAAGTCCTCCGATTATGAAATTATGTAATTTTATTATGCTTAAAACTACAATTAAAATGACCGTTTTTAAAAAAAGTGAGATAAATGGAGGGGTCTAAAAATAGTTTTTAATGGATCCAAGATTTATATTTTTGCTCCTTTAATATCAATAAAGTTTGAACCTGGTTAGATTTTGAGGCCCAGCACCCATACAAAAAGCGGACATCTTTTACATTCACTTTAGTTCGTTATTTCATTATCTTGCAATTGAAGCCGAGCAGGTTTTGATATGACTTTTATTGGGAAGTTAAACTCTGGATCGTGGCGTGTACTAAGATCCCGGGGGATATTCATGGAGTTCCGAAATAACATCGCCTTATTTTCATTTTAACTAGTAATTTCGTCTTAACGCTATTTTAAATGGTTCTGGTGTAGGTATGTTAATGTTTTTAAGAGTGATTAATGCACCGCGTATATGCTGAATGGATCGTGATGACAAGATAGAAAAGAAGAAAAGGAACGCATTCTAGGGACCTACCTGGTAATTATAGGCTTATTTTTATACCAGAATAGTGCATGACTTGATATGTTTTCCGATAAAAGACTTGCGCAGCCAATACAGCGAGCAGGAGCTAATCAGTATTGCGAGACACATATCATAAAATAACATCAAAATATACACAATACAAAGACGCACAAATTGCAAAACACACTCGTCATATCTTTATCCCGAAGGGAAAGGCAGAGGTGCAAAGAGGACACACATTTTTCGCCATGTGTGTTCCGTCACACGATGTGATAGAGGGTGAGCTCTTGCCATATCGGGCATAAATAAACTGGTGGTAGGTCTCTCATATGTAAGAGTCCGTCTGGGTGGGTACCACCGCAATGTCTATTTCTACCGCCAAGCAACAGTGTGCATGCACTGTTGTTTTTAGCCAGTGTAATTACTGGACATAATGAGACTTAGCATCTTATGTCTAAGGATGACGAGCGCAGTGGAATGCCACACAGAACTTTGTAATTCAAGGTGCTGGATGGTGTTGCTACTGTTTATGGGTGGTCATATCGCTTACCATCAGGCGAACGGCATGTTCGTCTCGTCATTCAATTGCAAAAAAAAACAGACTCCGTGTTGCTGCTAAGTAGAAAAACCCAATATCATTTCCCGACTCGGCACCTCACAGCGGTGTCGTACCGCGCAATACAACTACGCACCCAAACAGTCTCCCACACAAAACCCATTACCATTTAAACCCCACAACACCCGTTACACTATCGTGCAAATAAAAACTCGGGGCCAACAATACCCACTCATTACATCCGTTAGCCGACCACGGGATACGATAGAATTGGGATGGCACGGAAAATGAAATTACATGGGGCGGACTGCGGGCGTATGGTGACGGCCGGGACGTTGGCACACTATACCCATAGATTCTAGACCGATGCATTGTGAACTAAGGTATAGATTAGTAGGACTATTGAATGCTTTGGTATTCATCTATATTAATGTTATAAAGAGGAATGCTTGGATTTTTCGTTTATTTGTTTGTAATGGATAATTTAAAAAAACTACTGGACCGATTTAAATAAATCACCCATACAAAGCTACATTACCAGCGAGTAACATTGGCTACTTTTTATACCGGGAAAATATAAAGAGGGACTTTATCCCGGAAAACCCCATTGACGCGGGCGTAGCCGTGAGCAAAAGTCTAGTAGTATTATAAATGCGAAAGTAATTCTGTTAAGTTTTAGTGACTAAACGACTAAACCGATTTTGTTAAAATTTTATACGAAAGTAATTTGAACAGGAAGCACATAGGTTATTTTTTTATATCTCACGAACAGTTTACCAGGGCAAAGCCGCGAGCCAAAATCTAGTAATATAAGGGGGAAAGGTTGTGAAGATGTTTGCCAGAAGTAAACGCAGCCACCGTTGAACGAATTTAGATTATATTTAACACGCGTATAGTCTTTTTTTCTTTTGTTTTCGCGGAGAAATTGACTTATTACTACCGCCCAGCCTTCGAGAGGGGCGACTGAGCGGTTATGTTGGGTTCACCGTGCCTTACGACCCGGCGTTGAGCCGTCCGGAGAGATGTAACCATCGGGCGACCGCCGGACCGAGTCCCTACCTATGTATAACGCACGGGATACCAACCAAAACTCCGCGGTGGCCATCTTCGGCGCATTAGGGACGGCTGCGACTCGCGGATAGTCTACGTTCTGGATTAACAGAGGCTACTGTTAATTCCGGAAAGTATGCTGTAGTACTTTTATTCTACATCTCATATTTCAACATTTCCCATAGGTTTTAATTTTATTTTTATTAACTATTATTTATCAATTATTATGTTACGCATTGCTGTCAATCAACAATCTCAATAGCGCAATTTTTTATCTTAAAATGAATTATTCTTACTTTCGCACTGTCTGTTTATTTTTATAATTTAGTTTTTTTTTTTTTTGTAACACGTCTGTGCGCTCTCAGCGTCGGGCCCATGGAAGACCAGCGCCGTGACTCGCTCGCGGCTTGTGCTGAATGGGACCCGTTTCGCACTCACACCATGACGTTTGGGACGATACACTAATACCTTTGCAATCCTTGATATTTTCTGTTTTTTTTTTTTATTTCTTTTATGTGTATTGGTGTTGGTGAGTTATATTCTTAAATTTTTTTTTTTTTTTGTACATAATTTCTTTATTGTTTGTAATTTGTTTGTGTCATGGTGTTGTGTGTGAATAAATGTTTTTGTATTGTATTGTATTGTATTGTATATTGAATTTTTAAGTAAAGTGCATGAGGTTCATACAGTTCATATTTTGATTTTTTGTTGTAATTAGTTAAAGATGCCGTTTGACAATATAGTGTCCGCTAAAATTCGGTGACTTGAGATTTTCGGAAATACTTCTTACCCAATATTTTGCTTAAGCCTTAAAGCTGAGGCATTTTGAAAAACACCAAATAAGTAAATCGCAGCTACGGACTGCATTTATAAAGGGAGAGCGAAAAACGATAGTGCCGCTGCACAAATTTCAAATTAAGAATTCAGGCTAGTGCAGTCTGCAAGTTGTCTTTGAGTACCACAGACAACAGTATTCGTATTTGAAGCTTTTTAAAATATAGAACCACCAATCATTCGAAACGTTTCAAATATGGAACTGCGGCACATGCGGTTTTATCTCGATTGCGATCCACGAAATCATGCGTTAAGCCTTTGAGACTCAAGCTAACGTGCTTTTTAATGATTTAAGCCACACGTTGGGTGTGGTGACAATACTATAGAGAGCTGGATGTGACAGAAGGCGTGGTTGTTACGCATTGTCGGCCGTGTGAGTTATTTAGAGATTTATGGGAGGGCGCGGTTGATTAAAGGCTTTTACGTGGTTTAAAGTTGTATGAGGAATTTGTGTATGACGTAACGTGTGAAGTTGCCTCTGATGTATATTATAAGCAAAGAAGGCGTGGATGGTCGCAGTCTATAAGACTGATACTGCCAAAATGACTGCCTCGGTGGCGTAGTTGTATTGCGTACGCGTTACGAGTACAATTTGCGCGCTGAGGTCCTGGGTTCGAATCCTGGGTCGGGCCAAAAACATTGTGACTGGGTTTTTCCATCTTAAAAATTACTCAGTCGCAGCTCGGAGTCAGGAAGTTGGCGGTGTGATACCCGCGTGCCTCGGAAAGCACGTAAAACCGTTGGTCCTGCGCCTGATCTCTCTCCGGTCATGTCGGATTGCCGCCTCACCGGACTATGAGAGTAAAGGAATAGCGAGTGCCCCTGTGTATTGCGCACACACTTGTGCACTATAATATCTCCTGCGTATCTGGCTGATCTCTGTTGAGATTGGCCGCCGTGGCCGAAATCGGCTAGAAAGGGTATATACTGCCAAAGGATTTGGCCCAAATCTACAAAATAAGTTCGGAGATTGTTTTTACAGTCATCATGTCCACGTTTGTCGAATTAATTTCCACTTTTAACAAAAACAAGGCGATGTAGCGCATCCAAAGACTTTTGTACTACTGTCCTAACTTCATGTACCCGGGTGTCACATATTTCAAGCAATAAAAGTACACTATCCAGCTGTCCCTATATCCGAGCGAGCCACGTCGCAGACCCAACTTTAGGGTCTTCGATCACGGAGTCTAATTGGGGTGTGAATTTGTCGGCGGGGCGTCCGTACTAACTCACTCGAGGCGACACGGGGCCTGGGGGACTTGCTTAGTATTTTTCAGGTCAGAATTATTTAAATGCCAGCGCACGTTCCTTTTGAATTCTTTTTTTAAATTTAAAATTGTCTGGAGTCGGGCACGTGTTGCTTAGTACTGTATTTTTTTTTAATCATTGGTATTCTTTTTTTTTATTTACTTGTACAGCCTAGACGGCACTCGCGTGTTACCCACTTTTTTAACTGAATTTTTCACATGCTAACGTTGGTTTTAATTCTTCTATTTAGCTAGGGTTCGTATTATCAATTATGTAGTAGATAGATTTTTAAAGGCCTCGAAATTGAGTATCGTTTAAATTTCGAAGGCAGTCGACCTGACGCCATTGTCGACATTTAACGGGTGACCGATATATCGTTTTAATAATATTCTCTGGTCTTTAATTTACTGACAATAATTCTTTAATCCAGATACACAAAACGACGTCGAACATTCTGTCCCGTTACGACTTCGTTGAAGGATTGGCAGTTTAGGTTCCATAGTCATAAAAAAAACATTAAATCCTCGTCTGAGGAAATAGAATGGATTGTAGGTTTCGCTTCTCACAAAACTAACACGTACATCACATTTGCTGTTCAGTGAGCGTCGGAAAACGCATTCCTCAGATGTTTTTTGCGGCCGCACCTAATGTAACCTCACGCCGCGCTGGAGAAATTGTACCTCGCAGAATAAACAACTGTAGAAAGGCAAACTACATTGATAGTCTTAAATTAAAGATATATAATGGTCATGCATGTTTATTTTGGTATCTAATAAAGGCCAGTATCTAATATGAGCGTGAATACATAGTAGTAAGGGATTCACCGATACTGGAGCAGGTTCGACGGCCGGCGCGTTCGTTCCGCGGCGCTCCGGCGGCTGATGGCCGACGTTTTCGATTGCTCCAGATTCGGCCCGCGGGACCCGCGAATAAATCCGCGGATTACTTTACTACCTACCGCGGATTAATTTGATACCTACCGCGGATTAATTTGATACCTACTGCGGATTAATTTGATACCTACCGCGGATTAACTTGATACCTACCGCGGATTAATTTGATATCGACCGCGGATTACTTTGATAACACCCGCGGATTACTTTGATAACACCCGCGAATAAAAATTATATCGTCCGCGGAATCCGTTTCATATCACCCGCGAGGTAGGTATGAACCACGAATTTGTTCATGGTCTACGGTTCCCTTAAGCTTGTACTTTTTCCCTGTTCGTTGTGCTTTTAACTTTCTACTTTCTATCGGCGATCCTTTTTTTTATTTGAAGGATGCAAAGGTCTTTGTCGCGTATTTCTATTAACTCGTGTTTCTACGCAAAAGCCGTTTAAAATTACTTAATAGTTACCCTTTACGCATTACGAGCATTGTTTATGATAGATAAAGCAACATTTTCCCTGTTTCGTTGTGTTATTGACTTTCTACTTTCTATCGGCGACCCTTTTTTATTTGAAGGATGCAAAGGTCTTTGTCTCGTATTTCTATTAACTCGTGTTTCTACTTAAAAGCCGTTTAAAATTACTTAATAGTCGCCCTTTACGCATTACGGGCATTGTTTATTATAGATAAAGCAATCGTTACAATACACCATACCTTTCTCAAATTCTAGGTAAAACCCTTTGGGTCTTCTCATTGTCATAATAATTACGGTTCCCATTATTCACATTACCTGATATTACGTATTCAACGGAACATTTAAGGTGAAAGTCGAAACATGTCGGATCTTGTCTGCAAGGAAACAATACTCCCTCTCCATATAAAAGACCGACTCAAAATCACATGGTATCGTATTCCACTCTGTGCTCTGCTCGAAGTGTGATCTCCAGTTGTGTGTAACAGTGAAGTGATAGTAAAATTGTGAAATAGTTAAATAGTGAAAGTGTTATAAAAATGAATGTAAGTACTTTTATATACTTTGATCTAAAAGTGTTGTAACCAGATGTTTCATTAATTGTTTATGCCATGTGTTGTCCACTAGGTTAATACATTTTAGCTATCTTTGATGTCTTATTAATTTATCATTGTTACTAATGTGTACATGTATACTTCGCATACCTATAAGTATTTATCATACAGTACTTACTTAACCGATAATTAAAACAGTTTCATTTCATTTTGTTACAGTTTTCTGAAAATACTTTCAAAAACTACTATTATGCTGAAGAAATCGACGAACCTAGTGATGAAGAAGGTACACTCGCCTTTAAAGTAAAAAAAGCGATAATAGCAAATAAAAGACCGATCGAATGCAACAGCATTGATGAGTTTTTTGAAAAACCAAAAAAGAAGAAGACAACAACAAGAAAGTCATCCAGTGTTGGTCGATCGACGAGCGGTGGTGTTTCATACATCCGATCAAACAGCGATGACAACAGTTCTGCATCACATCTCATAAAAATTGAGGTGTATGAAGTGAATAAAATAAAAAACATCGCACCGACGGAACATTGGAAACACGCTGATGTGCGAGTTAAATATTACGCGGAAAACGACAGTGATAAGAACTTGCAAAGTGTCAAGGACACTATATATAATATAACTAAACAGTTGGCTAGTAAGGACGATTGTGTGAAATATTTTATAGACACAGACAAATGAACAAAAGTGCCAGTGCGTGTCAATGTTTTAATATCATAACTTTAATCATATGCTTTGTACTACTATTATTGAAATAAGAAACTATTATTGTATTAACTGTACTTAAGAATCTACCTGTTTAAATTTAACTTACATTGTATTGTATTTAAACTTTGTACTCTTTTAAGTTACATACTTAATAGATTAATTTGTTTTTGATTCTAGAACTCTTTGTGAATTGTGTTATTGCTAAGTATTATTGTAAATAGTTATAAGTCTTTTTAGTGTTTTTTCATGCTCATGCTTACGATTGTAAAGTTATTGGGAACATTCATAAATTGTTTGGAAAAAAGTGGATAGCTTAGAATGTAATTACATTGTTTTGGGTAGTATATAAGCGTTGAAATAACTTTTAAAAATACTGAGACATTCCTTACCATGGATACAAGCTGTGATTTATACAACATGGAACTCGTCGCACTTCTCGAAAACATCGAATCAATGGATCTGATGTCATCGCAATACGACAAAGAACTGTACGAGCTCTGTGATAAAATGGAACAAAGACAAGTTGAAACGTGAGTAAAACATTTTTTATTATTTTAAGACTAGTTGCAACATGTTTTGGGAATCCATGAAGAGGGGATACACTTAAAGTATTTATAATGGTTCGAACATCTTGCACAATCATTCAACTTGTTTCTTCCGTTTATATTTTTAACATTGAAGTGCAACCAAAATGTACCACTCACTTGATATTTCTAGTTTATCTCAGAGTGAGATTGCAAGTTTCGATAAAAAGATAATTTTACATAAATATCATCGTTTCATACGGTTTTGGTATATATTAAATGTTTTGCCAGAATCAATGTTGGGAGATCCTGATATTTCTCCTTATTATACACCATGTAGTGGACATAAAATCTCAAAACAAACTCATTCCGATGAGGATGATATTGATGGTGTATTATCAATGAAAGCATATTGTTTGCAGTGTAAATAACAAATAATGTTAGTATCTATTTAAATAATAGAAACATAGTAGCATATTTATTTCGTGAGATAACATTTTTTTAACAGTTTTCTTATCCATCAGATCTATGCAGAATGGAGAAGGCAGCAGGAAAAGATTAGCGCCAACTGAATTGTTTGAAGAGGATCCATTAAAGAGAAGAAAAAATATTCATCTTGAAGCTCCTTCGACATCTACATCGTCGCTGGATAACATTTTAAATGTAAGTACAGAACAGCATAATGATAAAATTGAATGTCCTGAGTGTCACATATATGTATCAAAAAAATATATGACCAGTCACTATAAGAGCAATAAACATAAAAATAATTTAATTAGAAGAGATAATAATCTACCTAATGTTCAATTCATTGATAGTGCTTTCGGTAATAGAATTATTACATATCGAGTGAAATCTAGTTTAGTTTCTGATACACAGCTTGAATCACCTGAATTATTTTTACAAAATATTAAAAAAATAATTTATACATTACTAGAACGATCTATCTTAGAATATTCTGTTGTAAAAGTTAATTTTATTCTCAATGCGGATTTCACACAAGAAACAAAAAATCTACACAATGTTTTTGATTTTCAAATTTCAAACTATCTTGTTTGTCAAGGTGATGATAAAGATATTATTTTCTCATCTATAATTACCGAAATAACAAACAAAATGACCAATTTCCAAAAAAAAGGTAGTGGATGGAGTTTAGTTAAAATAAATCACTTGGATATGAATGTCAACAAATTTAACCCATTGCGTGGATCTTCATACATAGACCTACCGTTAGATATAAAACATAAGAAAGCTGTAATCAATGTTCAAAATAACGATCACGAATGCTTTCGTTGGGCAGTTTTGTCAGGATTATTTCCAGCTACTCATAGTTCCAATAGGGTATCATCTTATATAATACACAAAAACAAACTAAAATTTGATAACCTATCGTTTCCTATAAAAATTAATGACATCCATAAGTTTGAAAAATTAAATAGTATAAGTATTAATGTTTTTGGATTACAATATGATTCAATAAGCAAATCAAATAAAGTTGTGGGTCCATTACACTTTACGAAACACCGTAAAAATACTCACTTAAACTTATTGTATATATCTCAAGGTTCTAAAGGTCATTTCTGTTATATTAAAAACCTCTCGAGATTATTATCTAAACAGTTATCGACTGCTGAACATGCAGTTCATATTTGTGATGGGTGTTTATTAAATTTCACGTCATTAGATAATTTAAAACGACACCAAGAAAATGACTGTTTCAATGTGTGCACAAATTTACCATCGGAAAACGATAGAAAAAGAAACTGGTTTAATGAATTAATACCATCAAACCACATTTCATTTAACAACTATGAACGTAAATTAAGAGTTCCATTCGTTGTGTATGCTGACTTTGAAGCATTTTTAAAACCAATAGAGAGTTGTTCTAACAATCCAAATCAATCATCAACTGTTAATATTCAAAAACATGAAACGTATAGTTTTGGGTATTATGTTAAATGTTCTTATGATGATAATCTTTCAGTATATAGGTCTTATACAGGGCAAGATTGTGCGCTAAAATTTATGCAATTCATTTACGCAGATTTAGAAAATATTTGTAAAAAGAATTCTTTTGTCAAATCACCATTACCGTTAACTGAAGAAAATAAAATAAATATCAATCAAAGTGAGTCTTGTTACATTTGTGCTACTAAATTAAACGTGGATAGAACAATATCTTATAATTGGCATACTGGTGCATATGAAGGTGTAGCTCATAGAGTATGCTCTCAGAAATACAAAGCTCCTAATTTTGTGCCAGTGTTTTTACATAATTTAAGTAATTATGACGCTCATTTCATAGTGCATGGTCTTGATTTCGAGAAAGGTGACATTGAACTTATTCCTGAGAACAAGGAAAAATATATTTCTTTTTCTAAAGTTTTACAAATCAATAACAGAGTTATAAAATTACGATTTCTTGATTCTTTTAAATTTATGTCAAGTAGCCTTAACAAATTAGCTCAGAACTTATTACTTGAACAATTTCGTGAACTCAAATTAAAATATCCATGTGAAGAAGATTTTAAACGTTTAATAAGAAAAGGTGTTTATCCATACGAATACATGACGACATTTGATTCTTTAAAAATAACTTCTCTTCCCACTCGCGATCAATTTTATAGTTCTTTAAATGATAGTCACATTACAGAAAGTGAATACCATCATGCTCAAGACGTGTGGAATCATTTTAATTGTAAAAACATGGGTGAATATTCAGACCTGTATTTAAAAACAGATGTATTGTTGTTAGCAGATATATTTGAAAACTTTAGGGATGTCTGTCTTAAAACATACGGTTTAGATCCTGCCCACTATTATACAGCACCTGGTTTAAGTTGGGATGCTATGTTAAATTTTACCAAAATAAATTTGGAACTTTTAACAGATATCGACAAGGTTACGTTTATAGCGAATAATATTCGGGGGGGTATATCACAATGCAGCAATAGACATGCAGTGGCAAATAACATGTTTATGTCGGAATACGATTCAGATAAACCATCTTCATTTTTGATGTACTTAGACGCAAATAACCTTTATGGTTGGGCTATGTCCCAATGTCTCCCAACAGGCAAATTTGAATGGGTCGATATAAATACAGATTTTAATATAGCCGATGATGCCAAACATGGTTTAATTTTGGAAGTAGATTTAGAATATTCAAAAAATTTACATGATTTTCATTCAGATTTTCCATTTTGTCCAGAAAACGTATGTTTAGGAAACAGCAAAGACAGGAAACTGATCCCAAATTTAAAAAATAAAAAAAATTACGTCATTCATTATAGAAACCTTAAGCAATGTTTAAAAAATGGTCTCCGATTGGTTAAAGTACATAGAATTTTAAAATTTGAACAATCCGCGTGGTTGAAAAGTTACATAGACTTGAATACTCATATGCGTTCATTAGCCACTTCAGATTTTGAGAAAGATTTTTTTAAACTTATGAATAATTCTGTTTTTGGTAAAACAATGGAAAATGTAAGAAAACGAGTTAATGTCAAATTAATTAATCATTGGTTAAATCGTGGCAAAACTCAAGGTGCTCAATCTTTGATAGCAAGACCAGAATTCCATAGTTTATCTATATTCTCAGAGAGCTTAGTTGCAATACAATTAAATAAAACTAACGTTTTATATAATAAACCAATTTACCTCGGTTTTTGTATTTTAGATATATCTAAAACATTACTATACGATTTCCATTACGATTATATGAAAATGAAATATCAAGATAATATTAAGTTAATATATACTGATACCGATAGCTTAATATATCAAATATTTACGCAAAATTATTATGCTGATATAAAACTTGATTTAGTCAACTACTTTGATACGTCCGACTATCCACCAAATAATCAATATGGTTTACCATTATTGAATAAAAAACGGTTAGGTTTTTTTAAAGACGAAAATAACGGTAAAATTCTTAAAGAGTTTGTAGGTCTTCGCTCTAAAATGTATGCAATGGATGTGCAGAATAAATGTATATGTAAAGCAAAAGGGATTAACAAAAGTGTAACAAAAAAATTTTGTCTTACCGATTATAAATCATGTTTATATGAAAAGAAAACGCAATACAGTGAAATGATAAGATTTAAATCAATTAAACATGCTATATATACACAAAAAATTAATAAAATATCTTTATCACACAATGACACAAAACGTTATTTAATAGAAAATTCAACAGATACTCTTGCATGGGGTCATTATAAAATAAAGGACATTTGATTTTATCAACGATTTCTGTACAACGAAAATATGTATGTTAATGTGTGTGTGTGTTTTAATTGTGGTTTTTAATAACTTAAAGTTCTGTCTTTATTATGTACTATCTTTTTTTTTTTTTTTTTTTTTACTATGACAACCTTTTTGTATAATATCATGAAAAATTAGATGTAAATTTTAATGTATGTTGTTAGTTATTTGTTATACCTGATTTAACTTTATTTTATAATCATTTTCTTACTGTAATATTTTTCAAAACAGCTATGAACTGTATGTGATCATTTTTCAAAGTATTTGTGTATGTAATCTTTGTATATAAAACAAAATCAAATATAATACATTCAATCGTAACTTCTAGTTTTATTCATTCCGAAACGCTTTTCGAGTTCACACGTGCATTTAAAAATGTTTCATTTTTATCATCCTTTTACTGCCATAGTTGCAGGTCCAAGTGGATGTGGAAAGTCTAATTTTGTAACAAACTTTATTAAACATATTAATGAGGTGTGCAACACAAATTTTCATCAAATTACTTGGTGTTTTGATGAAATGCAGCCTTTATATAATTTACCAAATGTAAACTATTATCAGGGTATACCAGATTTGCATATGTTTGATGGAAAGGAAGCTAACCTTATTATTATCGATGATCTCATGAGGGAATCTGATGGTCGCATTGTAGACATATTTACCAAAGGTAGTCATCATAGGAACTTGAGTGTATTTTATATTACTCAAAATTTATTTCATCAAGGTAAAGGACAAAGAGACATTTCTTTGAATTCAAACTACATAATTTATTTTAAAAACCCACGTGATAAAACTCAAATACGTTACTTAGCACGACAAGTATCACCAGAAAATAGCAAATTCATAGAAGATGCTTACAGAGATGCTACAAAAGAAGCACATGGCTATTTGATGATAGATCTAAAACAAGACACTTTTGACATGTGTCGAATTAAATCAAAGATATTTCCATCTGATGGTCATTCTACAGTGTACATTCCCACAAAAGAGTTTAAATATGTCAAGAACCAACCAATACCCGTCATTTACAAATGATGGATCGACGCTTAAAGACGCATGAACACTTATTAAATGCTCTTTATAAACTTAAACCAAAACATCAACAAGCTCTTTTAAAAGTCTGTAACTGTCTGTAAAACGATAGAAAAAGAAACTGGTTTAATGAATTAATACCATCAAACCACATTTCATTTAACAACTATGAACGTAAATTAAGAGTTCCATTCGTTGTGTATGCTGACTTTGAAGCATTTTTAAAACCAATAGAGAGTTGTTCTAACAATCCAAATCAATCATCAACTGTTAATATTCAAAAACATGAAACGTATAGTTTTGGGTATTATGTTAAATGTTCTTATGATGATAATCTTTCAGTATATAGGTCTTATACAGGGCAAGATTGTGCGCTAAAATTTATGCAATTCATTTACGCAGATTTAGAAAATATTTGTAAAAAGAATTCTTTTGTCAAATCACCATTACCGTTAACTGAAGAAAATAAAATAAATATCAATCAAAGTGAGTCTTGTTACATTTGTGCTACTAAATTAAACGTGGATAGAACAATATCTTATAATTGGCATACTGGTGCATATGAAGGTGTAGCTCATAGAGTATGCTCTCAGAAATACAAAGCTCCTAATTTTGTGCCAGTGTTTTTACATAATTTAAGTAATTATGACGCTCATTTCATAGTGCATGGTCTTGATTTCGAGAAAGGTGACATTGAACTTATTCCTGAGAACAAGGAAAAATATATTTCTTTTTCTAAAGTTTTACAAATCAATAACAGAGTTATAAAATTACGATTTCTTGATTCTTTTAAATTTATGTCAAGTAGCCTTAACAAATTAGCTCAGAACTTATTACTTGAACAATTTCGTGAACTCAAATTAAAATATCCATGTGAAGAAGATTTTAAACGTTTAATAAGAAAAGGTGTTTATCCATACGAATACATGACGACATTTGATTCTTTAAAAATAACTTCTCTTCCCACTCGCGATCAATTTTATAGTTCTTTAAATGATAGTCACATTACAGAAAGTGAATACCATCATGCTCAAGACGTGTGGAATCATTTTAATTGTAAAAACATGGGTGAATATTCAGACCTGTATTTAAAAACAGATGTATTGTTGTTAGCAGATATATTTGAAAACTTTAGGGATGTCTGTCTTAAAACATACGGTTTAGATCCTGCCCACTATTATACAGCACCTGGTTTAAGTTGGGATGCTATGTTAAATTTTACCAAAATAAATTTGGAACTTTTAACAGATATCGACAAGGTTACGTTTATAGCGAATAATATTCGGGGGGGTATATCACAATGCAGCAATAGACATGCAGTGGCAAATAACATGTTTATGTCGGAATACGATTCAGATAAACCATCTTCATTTTTGATGTACTTAGACGCAAATAACCTTTATGGTTGGGCTATGTCCCAATGTCTCCCAACAGGCAAATTTGAATGGGTCGATATAAATACAGATTTTAATATAGCCGATGATGCCAAACATGGTTTAATTTTGGAAGTAGATTTAGAATATTCAAAAAATTTACATGATTTTCATTCAGATTTTCCATTTTGTCCAGAAAACGTATGTTTAGGAAACAGCAAAGACAGGAAACTGATCCCAAATTTAAAAAATAAAAAAAATTACGTCATTCATTATAGAAACCTTAAGCAATGTTTAAAAAATGGTCTCCGATTGGTTAAAGTACATAGAATTTTAAAATTTGAACAATCCGCGTGGTTGAAAAGTTACATAGACTTGAATACTCATATGCGTTCATTAGCCACTTCAGATTTTGAGAAAGATTTTTTTAAACTTATGAATAATTCTGTTTTTGGTAAAACAATGGAAAATGTAAGAAAACGAGTTAATGTCAAATTAATTAATCATTGGTTAAATCGTGGCAAAACTCAAGGTGCTCAATCTTTGATAGCAAGACCAGAATTCCATAGTTTATCTATATTCTCAGAGAGCTTAGTTGCAATACAATTAAATAAAACTAACGTTTTATATAATAAACCAATTTACCTCGGTTTTTGTATTTTAGATATATCTAAAACATTACTATACGATTTCCATTACGATTATATGAAAATGAAATATCAAGATAATATTAAGTTAATATATACTGATACCGATAGCTTAATATATCAAATATTTACGCAAAATTATTATGCTGATATAAAACTTGATTTAGTCAACTACTTTGATACGTCCGACTATCCACCAAATAATCAATATGGTTTACCATTATTGAATAAAAAACGGTTAGGTTTTTTTAAAGACGAAAATAACGGTAAAATTCTTAAAGAGTTTGTAGGTCTTCGCTCTAAAATGTATGCAATGGATGTGCAGAATAAATGTATATGTAAAGCAAAAGGGATTAACAAAAGTGTAACAAAAAAATTTTGTCTTACCGATTATAAATCATGTTTATATGAAAAGAAAACGCAATACAGTGAAATGATAAGATTTAAATCAATTAAACATGCTATATATACACAAAAAATTAATAAAATATCTTTATCACACAATGACACAAAACGTTATTTAATAGAAAATTCAACAGATACTCTTGCATGGGGTCATTATAAAATAAAGGACATTTGATTTTATCAACGATTTCTGTACAACGAAAATATGTATGTTAATGTGTGTGTGTGTTTTAATTGTGGTTTTTAATAACTTAAAGTTCTGTCTTTATTATGTACTATCTTTTTTTTTTTTTTTTTTTTTACTATGACAACCTTTTTGTATAATATCATGAAAAATTAGATGTAAATTTTAATGTATGTTGTTAGTTATTTGTTATACCTGATTTAACTTTATTTTATAATCATTTTCTTACTGTAATATTTTTCAAAACAGCTATGAACTGTATGTGATCATTTTTCAAAGTATTTGTGTATGTAATCTTTGTATATAAAACAAAATCAAATATAATACATTCAATCGTAACTTCTAGTTTTATTCATTCCGAAACGCTTTTCGAGTTCACACGTGCATTTAAAAATGTTTCATTTTTATCATCCTTTTACTGCCATAGTTGCAGGTCCAAGTGGATGTGGAAAGTCTAATTTTGTAACAAACTTTATTAAACATATTAATGAGGTGTGCAACACAAATTTTCATCAAATTACTTGGTGTTTTGATGAAATGCAGCCTTTATATAATTTACCAAATGTAAACTATTATCAGGGTATACCAGATTTGCATATGTTTGATGGAAAGGAAGCTAACCTTATTATTATCGATGATCTCATGAGGGAATCTGATGGTCGCATTGTAGACATATTTACCAAAGGTAGTCATCATAGGAACTTGAGTGTATTTTATATTACTCAAAATTTATTTCATCAAGGTAAAGGACAAAGAGACATTTCTTTGAATTCAAACTACATAATTTATTTTAAAAACCCACGTGATAAAACTCAAATACGTTACTTAGCACGACAAGTATCACCAGAAAATAGCAAATTCATAGAAGATGCTTACAGAGATGCTACAAAAGAAGCACATGGCTATTTGATGATAGATCTAAAACAAGACACTTTTGACATGTGTCGAATTAAATCAAAGATATTTCCATCTGATGGTCATTCTACAGTGTACATTCCCACAAAAGAGTTTAAATATGTCAAGAACCAACCAATACCCGTCATTTACAAATGATGGATCGACGCTTAAAGACGCATGAACACTTATTAAATGCTCTTTATAAACTTAAACCAAAACATCAACAAGCTCTTTTAAAAGTCTGTAACGAAAACGAAATTAATTTTATATGTGAATGTATTCATAACGTTTTACAAGGAAATATAAAACTTGAAGAAAAATCAAAGAGTAAACTAAAAAAGTATAAAAATCTACTACGAAAATTGGTACGTAAAAGTACAAATAAAATAAGAAAGAATATTATAGTTCAAAAAGGTGGTGCATTTCTTCCGATTATATTGGGTTCTATTTTGAGTGGATTGATAAGTGGACTAGTTTAAAAATGGAACACGCCAAAAAAATGCTGTTAGTTGATCCAAGCTTAATAGATAAGTTAAATCAAAAAAGAAATGAAAATCCTACCTCTCGTTTAGATAGTGAAATGGAAAAAATACTCGACAGTAATATGGATGATCGAAAAAAGTGTAAATTATACTTACAAATTTTACAAAGATATCTTCACTTTATGGAAGAAGATCGTCGTCCCATTGAACTCCCTATAATAACTTCAAATGACGATAACATTAAACCCACATCTGAAAGCTGGAAATTTTTTAATATAAATAATGATATCAAGAATAAAGATGTAGTTGTCAGTCAGACACTGAGTGATGAAGAGAAGCAACAAGAAAGTTTTACACTCGAAAAAAAACCTTCCTACTCAACAAAACAAATTTTAAATTTAATACCAAAAACATATGTAAAAAAAGGTGAGTTGTTATTGAATTCGGTGTCACTAAATAAAAACAAAATTAATTGGAATAATGCTGGCACAGTGATTGTAGATAATGAAGTGATTCCTAACAGTAACATTATCGATTTAGTAAGCGATACACTGCGACCATTAAAAAACAACGACCCACCTGGTTGGGAAAAATTTGCTAAAGCGTTAAACGATTTAAAAGTACCTTTAACATATATTGGCAATCCAAAAAGACGTGAGTACATAGCTCGACTTCAAAAAGCCATCGAAGAACAACCGCCACAAAACACAGAGGTATATTTGACGCCAACGAGCGAAGATAAACACGCAAATAAAATTAAGAAAAAGATTGATTGGGAAAAATGGACCCCTTATTAGAAATAGATCAAATTTATTATGATGTATCACACCCAGCTGGATATAGCAATATCGACAAATTATCAAAAGCTATGAAAGGTAAAATGAAAAAGGAAGAAGTAAAAAATTGGTTGCAATCCCAATCTACGTATACACTCCACAAACCAGTACATAGAAAATTCGCTCGGAACAAATACGTTCTCTCTAATCTCAATGAACTTTGGCAAGCTGACTTAAGCGACATGCGGACTTATTCTAAAGATAATAAAGGTTTCAACTACATTCTTTGTGTTATTGATGTTTTTAGCAAATATGCATATGCTAGACCCTTGAAAAAGAAAAATTCAGAAACCGTAATAAAGTGTTTCGACAGTATATTTAATGAAGCTAATACTACACCCACTCACATTCAATCTGATAAAGGCACTGAATTTGTATCGAAAGATGTTCAAAGATACTTTAAAACAAAAAACATAAATTACTATACGACAAATAATCCAGACATCAAAGCAAGCATTGTAGAAAGATTTCAAAGAACGCTAAAAATGAAGATGTGGCGCTATTTTACACACAAGAATACACATAAATATATTGATATTTTGCAGAATTTGATACACTCTTACAATCATAGTTTCCATTCTAGTATTAAAATGTGTCCTTCAGATGTGAATTCTAATAATATAATGACAGTTTGGAGTAATTTATATGAAAAATCTGAAAAATCATCAAAAACTATACTACCTATGTTTCATGTCGGTGACCATGTCAGAATAACTAAATATAAACATGTATTCCAAAAAGGTTATGAATCTAATTGGAGCGATGAAATATTTGTGATTTCTTCTATAATAGAACGTACTCCGTGGCCCGTTTATACTATAAAAGATTTAGATGGTGAGGAGATAGTAGGAACGTTTTATGAACGAGAATTACAAAAGGTCATTTATGACCCCACCATTGAACACAAGATTGATAAAATAATTCGCTCTCGTTACTCTGGCAGCAGACAACAAGTGTTAGTTAAGTGGAAAGGTTATCCAAACAAATTTAATAGTTGGATTTTAGTTTCCAGTTTAAAAAAAATATGATTAAAGATTTTTATTTAACTTTACTTAGCAATAGTTCAATGGAATATTTTCCTGAGAACAAAACATCAATTTTTTCAACAAAATTACCCAAACCCATAATATTGGAAGGAGAATGGTGTGTAGGAATCGTTGAATTTCAATATCCATGCACCATGTTTACTGTTCAAGATCATGAGAATGTTATTTACATAACAAAAATCATGAAAATGCCCAATGAAGACAAACTATCTACAGTTTATTATAAGACCCACATACCTCCCACAAACTATGATAATATTAACCATATTTTATCAGCATTAAATAATATAAGAGAAAAAATCAAATTCCGCTACGATAATATATCTAAATTCGTTTCTGTTTCTGTGTTAGACGAATCAATAAAATCTGTAACATTATCTCCTAAACTAGGCTTACAGTTGGGATTTGAACCAAACAGAAACCTTGTTGAAAAGAATTTAGCTAAATGTCCAGCTAATTTACATTTAGGGTTACCATCTCAACTATTCGTTTACTGTGATATAGTTGAACCTCAAATTGTAGGTGATGTAATGACACCTCTTCTGAGAGTAATACCATTAGATCCTTCAAAATACATCTATGGTGCCAATAAAATGCATGTATTTTCACCTCCTCATTACTTATCGGTAATGCGAAGAGAATTCGATACCATTGAAATAGATATAAGGTCAAGCACCGGACAAAAGATACCATTTCAATTTGGAACGGTGTGTGTTAAACTACATTTTAAAAAATTATAATGCATTTTGAACGCTCCAACATGATATGTCCTTATCAACGCTATTATTCTCATCAGGCTGGTTCAGGTATAGGGGTGGTATATAAAGGGGCGCCTTATCAAAAAGGACATGGAATTGGTAGTTTTCTTGGGGGATTGTTTAGGTCAGTTTTACCATTATTATGTAGCGGTGTTCGATCTGTTGGTAAAGAGGCATTGAGCGCTGGTGTTGGTCTATTGACAGATATGGTTAGTGCGCGACCAATGGAAGATTCAATAAAAGCACGTCTTAAAGAAGTTGGTTCCAACTTGAAACGCAAGGCTGATGAAAAAATAGATAAAATCAATATGTCTGGATCCGGATATATAACAAAACGAAAACGTCTACCTGGAGTCAGTCCGTCGTTGACCGCGAAAGTGAAAGCTCTAAAAAAATCAAAAATTACTCAAAAACAAATTAAGGACATATTTTCTAACAATTAATCAAAATGTCTTTTTTACATAGTCATTCCTGTGAATGTATAAAGTCCGAATTGGATTTGTTTGCATTGCCGTCAACTCAAACTAGCATTGAAAGTGGAATTTGGATCCATTATAAACCAATTTCATCTCTTGCCGATGATGGTCCTATAGAATTTCAAATTCCTGGAGCAGGAGATGACTACATAGATTTATCTCATACGTTACTTCACTTGAAAGCGAAAATAGTAAATCAAGATAACACCAAACTAACCGCATCTACAGTCGTTGCCCCGGTGAATAATTGGTTGCACTCACTCTTCAGTCAACTTGATGTCTACTTAAATCAAAAACTTGTATCACCACCCAATAACACATATGCTTATCGTGCGTATATAGAAAACTTATTGAACTATGCTCCTGCAGCAAAAAAATCTCACCTCACCTGTGGTTTATGGTATGAAGATACAGCTGGAAAAATGGATTCCACCGATGATACTAATAAAGGATTTACTAAGAGGCAAGAATTATCTAGTGAAAGTAAAGAAATGGAAATGATTGGTCACTTACATGGTGATTTATTCAATCAAGAAAAATTTTTAATCAATGGTGTTGATATATGTGTTAAGTTAATTCGTTCTAGAGAAAATTTCAATCTCATGGCCTCTACAGGTGACCTTAAATTAAAGGTATCTATTACGGATGCATCTTTGATTATTCGTAGAGCACGAATCAATCCCAGCGTGTTACTTGCTCATCAAAAGGTCTTAGCTTCTACCACAGCTAAATACCCCATTACTCGAGCTGAAGTTAAAGTTTTAACAATACCATCAGGTGTTCAAGGAAAAACTCTAGATAACATTTTCTTAGGGCAATTACCTAAAAGGTGTATAGTGGGATTTGTAAATAACGCTGCTTTCAATGGAAACCTCACTAAGAACCCATTTAACTTTCAAAATTACGACATCAATACTTTTAGTTTATATATAGACGGTCAACAAATACCATCAAAGGCTTTACAACCCTCATTTGAGAACAAAATTTTTACTTCAGTATATCATACATTGTTTTCTGGAACAGGTATACACTTTCTCAATGAAGGTAATGGGATATCCCGAGAACAATACGCTGAAGGGTATTGTATGTTAGCGTTTGATTTGACACCTGATTTATCAGCAAACTCTGCAAGTCATTGGAATCTTGTAAAGCATGGTAGTGTGAGGTTAGAAGTGCGTTTTGAAACAGCTTTATCACAAACTATTAATTGCATTGTTTATGCGGAGTTTGATAATGTTATTGAAATAGATAAAAACCGCAATATTTCAGTAGATTATAGTAGTTAAGAACACAAAATTAACTGTTTAAGATTAGATTAAGCGTGAATAATGTAATTCAGATTTGTTGTTAGATTTAAGTTACCAATAAAACGAATTCATAAAATATTAAGTTCTTTGTTTAACTATAATCCTTGCAACCCCACAACAAGAGTCAACTTGGCTGATAAGTACCATAATAGTGTCTTGTTAACCTTATATGAGACATTACCACTTTATCATTCGACCTGATAAGATTCTGCAGCGATACGGTGAATAAAAATGAATACAATAGAAATACAGAATTACTTAAAGAAAATTGATCCAAGTATTGAATATAATGTATATGCAGCCAATCGTCTACCAATATATGTGGTAACTCCTACATACGTAGTTAGCAACTTAGACTCTGATAACAAACCAGGTTCTCACTGGGTCGCCATACACATAGATAAGAATGGTTTTGGACAGTACTTTGATTCATACGGTCGACCACCTCAAGGATACCACCGAATGTTTTTAGCGAGAAATTCTAGAATGTGGAATTACAATACAAGTCGAATTCAAAATGACTTTACTATAGTTTGTGGAGAGTACTGTTTAATGTATCTGTATTATAAATACTATGGTAAGAGTCTCAAAGATTTTCAAGTATTATTTAGTGATAATACAATATGCAATGATGTGTTTTTAAATGGTTTATTTAAATCATGTTTTGAGGTGAATAAATGAAATATGAAAATGAATGAATGATTTTTCTTTATTGAAGATTAATAACCCCATACAATACTTATAATTCTTCCAAACAATTTATGAATGTTCCCAATAACTTTACAATCGTAAGCATGAGCATGAAAAAACACTAAAAAGACTTATAACTATTTACAATAATACTTAGCAATAACACAATTCACAAAGAGTTCTAGAATCAAAAACAAATTAATCTATTAAGTATGTAACTTAAAAGAGTACAAAGTTTAAATACAATACAATGTAAGTTAAATTTAAACAGGTAGATTCTTAAGTACAGTTAATACAATAATAGTTTCTTATTTCAATAATAGTAGTACAAAGCATATGATTAAAGTTATGATATTAAAACATTGACACGCACTGGCACTTTTGTTCATTTGTCTGTGTCTATAAAATATTTCACACAATCGTCCTTACTAGCCAACTGTTTAGTTATATTATATATAGTGTCCTTGACACTTTGCAAGTTCTTATCACTGTCGTTTTCCGCGTAATATTTAACTCGCACATCAGCGTGTTTCCAATGTTCCGTCGGTGCGATGTTTTTTATTTTATTCACTTCATACACCTCAATTTTTATGAGATGTGATGCAGAACTGTTGTCATCGCTGTTTGATCGGATGTATGAAACACCACCGCTCGTCGATCGACCAACACTGGATGACTTTCTTGTTGTTGTCTTCTTCTTTTTTGGTTTTTCAAAAAACTCATCAATGCTGTTGCATTCGATCGGTCTTTTATTTGCTATTATCGCTTTTTTTACTTTAAAGGCGAGTGTACCTTCTTCATCACTAGGTTCGTCGATTTCTTCAGCATAATAGTAGTTTTTGAAAGTATTTTCAGAAAACTGTAACAAAATGAAATGAAACTGTTTTAATTATCGGTTAAGTAAGTACTGTATGATAAATACTTATAGGTATGCGAAGTATACATGTACACATTAGTAACAATGATAAATTAATAAGACATCAAAGATAGCTAAAATGTATTAACCTAGTGGACAACACATGGCATAAACAATTAATGAAACATCTGGTTACAACACTTTTAGATCAAAGTATATAAAAGTACTTACATTCATTTTTATAACACTTTCACTATTTAACTATTTCACAATTTTACTATCACTTCACTGTTACACACAACTGGAGATCACACTTCGAGCAGAGCACAGAGTGGAATACGATACCATGTGATTTTGAGTCGGTCTTTTATATGGAGAGGGAGTATTGTTTCCTTGCAGACAAGATCCGACATGTTTCGACTTTCACCTTAAATGTTCCGTTGAATACGTAATATCAGGTAATGTGAATAATGGGAACCGTAATTATTATGACAATGAGAAGACCCAAAGGGTTTTACCTAGAATTTGAGAAAGGTATGGTGTATTGTAACGATTGCTTTATCTATAATAAACAATGCCCGTAATGCGTAAAGGGCGACTATTAAGTAATTTTAAACGGCTTTTAAGTAGAAACACGAGTTAATAGAAATACGAGACAAAGACCTTTGCATCCTTCAAATAAAAAAGGGTCGCCGATAGAAAGTAGAAAGTCAATAACACAACGAAACAGGGAAAATGTTGCTTTATCTATCATAAACAATGCTCGTAATGCGTAAAGGGTAACTATTAAGTAATTTTAAACGGCTTTTGCGTAGAAACACGAGTTAATAGAAATACGCGACAAAGACCTTTGCATCCTTCAAATAAAAAAAAGGATCGCCGATAGAAAGTAGAAAGTTAAAAGCACAACGAACAGGGAAAAAGTACAAGCTTAAGGGAACCGTAGACCATGAACAAATTCGTGGTTCATACCTACCTCGCGGGTGATATGAAACGGATTCCGCGGACGATATAATTTTTATTCGCGGGTGTTATCAAAGTAATCCGCGGGTGTTATCAAAGTAATCCGCGGTCGATATCAAATTAATCCGCGGTAGGTATCAAGTTAATCCGCGGTAGGTATCAAATTAATCCGCAGTAGGTATCAAATTAATCCGCGGTAGGTATCAAATTAATCCGCGGTAGGTAGTAAAGTAATCCGCGGATTTATTCGCGGGTCCCGCGGGCCGAATCTGGAGCAATCGAAAACGTCGGCCATCAGCCGCCGGAGCGCCGCGGAACGAACGCGCCGGCCGTCGAACCTGCTCCAGTATCGGTGAATCCCTTACTACTATACATGAAAAAAAGAAAAGTCCGTATAAATCAATTTCCTTTGCCAGTCCACGGTTAGCAAGAAACGAACCATTAGCGTTCGTTTTTTTAAAAATATTTCGATTTCCGATCGTGTTGGCGGGCAAAAAATTCAAATTTAGAATCGGACGGCGGGCGGGGCGTCCGACAGCGCGCCAGTTTACGTAGCATTTTTACGATGTAGCCGATAACGTTTACGAGCCGCGCTGAGTGGCGTCGCCGCGGCTCGCCCGACTGATTGCATGCGAGGGCACGGCGCGGGCGGCGTGTTTATCGAATGTCGATGTTTTTTGTCGATGATTTTGAATATTTATGTACATTGTTAATGTGAGATTTTAGCAATCATGTGACATTTTGAATGACAACCTATTCTGTGGGAATTCAAATCTCGAAATCGTGTTAGAAAATGCGCAAATTGTTGCCAAAGTTGGAATTTTAAATTTAATCTGAAAAGATCCTAAATTAGTTCCCATACCATTAGAATTTCAAATCCATACATTACTTAAAGTTTTATAAGTTACTACGTGTTGCCCGCGGCTTCGGCCGCTTGAGAAGCCTTTCTCGCTACTAAAGTCCGGCAAACAATGTACGACACCAGCGCCACCTATTTAAAAATCTGATTAAAAGTTCCTATTTCCCATGGAAGTTAATTACCGGGATAAAAAGTAGCCTATGTATTAATCGAGGACATGATCTACCCGGTGCCAAATTTCGTCCAAATCAGTTCATTTGGACGAAATTTAAATTACGTTTACTTCTGACAAACATCCAAACATTTTCACAAACTTACTTTTCTATAATTAGTATGATAAAATTCGATGAAATCTGTCAGCGCTGCACCCGTACCAGGCCAGCATAAAATACCTATACCCTCTTAGTATTCGAGGCCCGTGGTCAGCAATAAGGCACTACAGTATTACCACATATTTATATTTCCATCGACAAACGACTTCCCCTGACCCCGGTTCGCGCTCGGAGCGACGTCGTATTTCAAGCTCCCCGCCGCGCTGCGAATCCGACCCCACTCAGATACCGCGCAACCAGTGATAACGCCCGGACACACACTTTTGGCCGTGTTGAATGATCAATGTTTAGTTGACACATACATATAATATTATGTAGTATGAAGACTGAGTACAGTGATGGCCCGTTCAAAGTTCTCACCGTATTTTTTTTTTAGGTTTAAGAACAACTTTATTTCTCATGAAGAATTGCATACATAATTCACTTACTGAGAAACAATGTTTAAAAACTAAAATTTATATCTAGAGCGCACAAAGGTAGGTACGCAGTGATATTTTAACAATATGTGCAGATACGGCACCTATACTGTAGTCGGCTCTCAAAAACTGCACATTATCCCACATATAGTTAATTTAATATTACAATAACAAACAATATCATGACACGTGAAAGTATTACGGCATATCATAATTCTCATTATTATCATATAGAAAATTTTATCGAACATTCTTTAGACTTTAACAGACTTTAACAATTCTAACAGATTCTGTTACGATACTAAGGCCGATTGTGCTAATTAGTTCAATTTTAGTGTGCCATTTGGAGACTGTTTATAACGCATTTACACCTTTTTTCAAACATCATTGTAGGTACGTAAACAGAAATAATAGCAAAAATGTGGGTAAACATATAGCAAACAGTAAGAAACTTGTTCCTAGCTGAGCAGGACATGAGTGCATGAATTGATTGTACTAGATGAGGCATTGATGGCATAGTCTCTTATCAACACTTTTTTTTTTTTTTTTTTTTGTTATTATTTTTTCATTAGTTTGCGTTTAATTTTAGAAATTATTAATACATATTTTAGTTTAAAGGTAAACTAAAAACTTGTGTTGTGGTGTAACTTAAGAAATTGTTTTTTTTTTTTTTTTTTTTTTTTTTTAACATAAATTATTCTTTTTATTTCCTTATTTGTATGTATTAATTGTATAAATTTTAAGTAGCTTTCTGAATCGGGCATAACTTTTTTCTTTTTTTATTTCCGTTGGTAGTTTATTGTAAATTTTGACGCCCTCAAACTCCAAATTTCTTTTTCCATAGTTAGTTCTAGGTGGGCGGGTCACTAAGTAACTAGCACGTCTTAAATTAATCTTTCGTGTTTGTTGTTTTGTTACAAACTTTAAATTCGAATGGATTTCCTTATTTAATATTTTACGAATAAGAATACATGTGTAGTATATGTACGTTTGTTTTATATTCATTATTTTTGTTTCCTCATATATCTTTTCAGTAGGTGTACGAAATTTATAGTTAAATAAGGTTTTAATTAATCTATTCTGAACTCGTTGGATTGGATCTATATTGGTCTTTGCTGCTGTGCCCCAGATTTCAATGAGATAGTCGATATGAGGTTTAACCAGAGAATTGTAAATAAGATATCGTACTGTTCGAGGGAGACAATTTGTTATATTACGTAGTGTCCCTGTAAGTGGAATTAGTTTAAGTTTAATTTTTTCTAGGTGTGGCTTCCAAGTTAGGTTACTATCTAAGATAAGTCCGAGATATTTTTCTTTAGGTTTTCGTTCAAGTAGTTGGCCGTCTAATTTAAGTTCAAGATTATCATTTATTGTTTTGTTTTTTGCTGCAAAAATTACATAATTTGTTTTCGTTATATTAATAGTTAAAAGATTTGACTGAAACCACTCATTTAGTAGATTAAGATCATTCTGAGCGTCAGCTATTATTGTTTCGACTGAGTATCCAAAGTAAAAGAGACTTGTATCATCTGCATAGAGGGAGATGTCACCTTTGAGATCTAGCTCACTGATATTGTTAATATAAATAAGGAACATGAGGGGACCCAATATTGATCCCTGAGGGACGCCAAAATTGAGGACACTGGGACTGCTTTCATATTCACCTATTTTTACTATTTGTTTACGGTTCTCCATATATGATCTAAAAATATCAAGTGCTTTGCTTGTAACACCACTGAGTTCTAGTTTTTGTAATAATAAGTCATGGCTGATGGTGTCAAAGGCTTTTCTAAGATCAATAAATATACCTAAAACCACTTGTTTTTGATCAATTTTGTTTTTAATTTTGGTTACGAGATCAATTGTAGCTGCAAGAGTATTTGATTGAGGTCTAAATCCATACTGTTTAGGGTATAGGAAGCTTTTTGATTTAAGGAATGATATTAATCGGTTATAAAGAATCTTCTCGAAAACCTTAGAAATCACCGGGAGAACCGATATAGGTCGGTAATTGCACGGGTCAAATTTACTTCCGGTTTTATAAACTGGTACAATTTTTGCTACTTTTAAATCGTTGGGAAAGATACCCCGTGCCATACAATAGTTAATGCAGGCTGTAAGTTTCGAGGCAATAGTATCTTTCACGCATTTAATAATTTTTGTACTAATACCATCAATGCCAGATGCAGTATTACAGTCCAAATGTTTAATTATGGTCATAACTTCCATCGTAGTTGCTGGTTTCAGAGACTGTAATTCCGTTTTATCAGATGGCCTACTTTCTTCCACGATTCGACTTCCTTTTGATTTATTAGAAATCATGTGTGCTAGGGTTGAGCCAATAGTAGAAAAGTATGAATTGAAACTCTCACATATTTCTTTTTGATCTGTAATAGTACCAGCTTCCGTTTCAAGTTTGTCTGGTCCAGTTCTGTCACGTAGTTTGTTTTTCGACAAATCGTTTATGAGCCGCCACATTTTTCGTGGTTTACTTGAAGTTTCTTCAAACCTCTTTAAATAATAGTCTCTTTTCGCTTTTCTTATATTGTGTGATACTATAGCTTTTATATGCTCATACTCTGCCTTTAATTTCGTATCTGTCGCATTTGTTTTATATTGTTGCCATATTGTGTTCTTGTTATTTATCTCTTCCAATAGTTCTTTTTTGATCCAATCTTGCCGTGGGGGATTCAGCTGTTTAACTTTTGTAATTCTGCTCTTATTTAAACAAGACTGTAATTTTTCTGCCAGTTTCTCATATTCTGGCTCTTCATAATATTTAAGACATTCATCCAGGCATTTATAAAGTTTATCGTGGTCCACTGCGCTATACTTCTGTTTTATAATAGGTGGGGGTTGGTATTGCTTTATCTCCAGTAGTATCTGTTTGTGGTCAGACATTGAAGATTCCATAGTGACAAAATTAAAGTTATTTTCACTTAAATTACAAGAGACATGATCTAATATTGTCTTAGTTGAGGTTGTTTCACGGGTACAATGTTTTGTACTTATTTTATTCAGAATTTTGTAGTTGTTTTCTTTTAAAGTGTTCTTATAAGTACGTGTCGCTAAGTCCGGGTTGAGTAAATCTAAGTTATAATCGCCAAAGACTATTGCTCGTTTCAAGTCATGTAATTGTTGATTGTATATCTCGAGAAAGTTATCCATATTTATTTTATTGGGTTTATAGATAGCGCCAATATTAAGAGAAAATTTTTTCACGTATACCCAGAGATAGTGAGTATCATCCACGCACTTTTCTTCAACAAGGTGATGTTTGAGATTGTTGTGCACAAAGATTGACACTCCACCTCCCCTTTTATTTTGTCTATAATTGTAGTAATGGGTATAAGAGGGTATCGCGAGCATTTTTGCCTCATCTTCACTCTTAATCCAAGTTTCCGAAAGTATAATAATATGTATAGTTACTTGTAGGGAAGCAATAACACATCTAAGCTCGTCAAATTTTCCCGGTTTGACGATACTACGAGCGTTGGCATAAAAAAATTTCAAAGATTTTTTTGTAAAAACAATATCTGAGTAATTATTGGTTATTTGGTATGTTATTTTCTCTTTGGATGACGTTAGTTTTTTGGAGTATCCTTTGTTGTGCATGCAGCTTGCGTTTCTTTAGGTGAGACTATTTTTGGTATACCCTTGATATACTTGATGTTGAGACCAATTTCTCCGCTTGAGGTGCGTTGCTGAAGCTTCTCTTTTACGCTTTTTAGGTATTTCCGTTGATATGGCGTTTGATCCGAAAATATTTTGATGTGTTCTACGTCAATCTTATTCCTATTACGTAGTATATTTTTTGCTGTGTCTTCAGACGAGAAACATACTTTTATTGCACGAGGTTGCTCTGGTTTATATTTTACGAAATATTCTAGTAGGTTGAGGGCAGCCGTTATGTATGAGCTCAGTTATTCGCAGTATCTCTGCCTTATCGTAGTCTTGTCGCCTGGTTGCAGTAGTATTCTGGGATTCAGGGATTCCAACAACTACAATATTTTTGGCTCGGAAATTTCGTTCTTCGATTTCAGAGAAGATTTCATCATGAGTGGTAGATGTTTGATCCGAAGATGAAGGTGCCATATTTTTTAAGTTATTGACATCGGCTTCAATTACCTTCATTTTCTTTTCTGTACTTTCGGCAACAACAGATAATTTTAAAAGTTGATCTTTTAAATTTTTATTCTCTAAGATAATATTTTGCATGGTACAGCTAATATTACTGACTTCAACTTTTATCGCAGCAACATCTAGAGAAAGCTTATTTATACTTTCAGTTTGTTCGTTCTTAGAAGATTTTAATAACTCCATCATTTCAAACATTTGATTTTTTATTTCCTCAATATCAGACTTAATCGCTACATTATCATCAGGTAACTTTCGTTTATTACGAAGAATAATCTGTGGTGTGGTTTCTATTTGTGGTTCAAATAAATTAGGATACGATCCGCTGCGTCCCGCACCCATGCCACCTCCAGGCGGTGAGCGTGGTATGCTCATTGTAGCTCTATGTAGGAATTACTCACGTGGAGTTGCGTGTACGCCGCCGTCAGGTGCGTGCGGTGCGGAAATACAGTGATAGATATTCCGTCCTTGTTACTCGAGGGGGTGAAGAGCGGTTACCGCGTCGATGCCGCGCTCATTACTTGAAGCTCAAAACAATTGCGTTGTATGTCACTTGCGGCCGATTTTGGAAAAAAATGTCGTAATTAGATGCCGTAAGGGTCGTAATTAGCTAATGACCTTTTTTGAGTCTATTAAAATAAATAGGAACACGTCCGCTCTGTGCGCTCGCTTACTAGCTATTCTATTCTATATTTACACACAATACTATGAGGACGCACAGTGTGCTCAAACGCATAGTGTCAGTATCATAGTTTTCGTTGGCTTTGTTCAGTTTTTTTTATCTGACAGCCAACTGAAGTAAGTTAAACCTCAGTGAAGGCTGTCATGCCATAAGCACTGAGAAACAAACTTATAGCATTGCTCCGTAGTCCGTACTTAGCTAACGTTCGTGGATACGGGCCTTACACTTTTGGCCATGTTAAATGATCTATAGTTGTCACAGTTTATGAAGACTCAACCTAGAAAAGCATTAACGCACTTATCGATGTTCCCTTTAATGTTTTTCTCAAGGTAAGTTATGTACAGTCGACAAAGTGTATGCTCGACCACCTTAAGGTTCTAAGTCGTTTGCGCGTCGTCTGTCAGCAACATGCAACTTTCAACTAGAGTAGAAAATAAGAGATGTCTGCTGTTTCCTTTGTACATCTCTGAAATTATCGCACCTACTTGGTAAAGTATGAAAAATAGGCGTTTTATGTTGAGAAAGTGTACTAGCACCAAATTGGGTGATTGTTCCTTAATGTATTTAGGTCAGGTGACTATCCTCGATTTGATATTAACAGCGTTTCCTCGGTCGTCGACCTGCAAGGTGGACAGACGACTTGATTAAATTGCAGGAACACGCTGGATGCAGGCCGCTTTTGGCAGGTCCGTCTGAAAATCTTTAGGGGAGGCCTATGTTCAGCAGTAGACGTCATGGGGCTGATGATGATGATGATGACAGCTTTTCTCATTATAATTTTCGACCAACAAGAGACGCTGTGTCCATCCACTGAAGGTTACGATTCTGCCAGTCTTACAGAAAGTATACCGTAAATTTTTATTTATTGTATTATTACTATCTACGTATAAAGTAACCTATATACTATTCCAGAATATAATCTATCACTGTGCCAAATTTAATCCAGATCCGTTCAGCCGTTCTGGCGTGACAGACTAAGAAACATCCATCAAAACTATCGCATTTATAATAGTAATGACTAATAAGTAAGATTTTGAACTAAAATAAGGTATCCAATGTGATTAAAATCTCATAAATTAGCCAGAAAAACAAATGAAGTTGATGTTGCCAGTCTTCCTTACATGGCAGGTAATATTTTAAATAACTCCTTCATATATTTCATAATGCAAAACAAAACGGGACACAGCGGAACAGCGGGATTCTAAATTGGGACAAATCCCGCGCCTAATCCCGGGATTAACTTTCGCATCTCTAATTGCGTGGGTGTTTAACGAAAAACGCATTACAGCTTTAATTTAGGGTTACCGGTTTTTGTATTTGCTTATATTTTGGGCGTTTTGAGTCATTGTGGTTGGGTGAACCTTTATGTGTGAATATGGGTGTCTTATTGTTTCTTTCTTTCTTTCTTTCTTTCTATTGTGATATTTAACGACTATTCAAACATAGACCACTCGGTAGTCTGAGTATACGGTGTATAGTGTTGTCAAAACTTTACGACAACATCTAACTAGGAGATCTGTAGTTGATAATAATCTGTGTGTGCGGCAGGAATTATCATGCCTATTTCTGATTTTTTTCATAATTCGTCTATTTTGACAAAGAATCCGTGCCGTAAAGGATGTTCTGTCCATGGCAGAATTAGCCACACATCTATATTTTAGATGAAGGATACCAGGCAAGCATAAAAGTGTATAGTTTATATCAGAGTATCTCAGTTATATTAGAAACTAGCATTTGCGCGCGGCTCCGTCCGCGTGGAAAATTTTTTCTGGGATAAAATAGCCTATAGCACTCAGGAGTAATGTAGCTTCCTATTAGTGAAAGAATTTTCAAAATCGGTCCAGTAGTTCCTGAGATTAGCGCGTTCAAACAAACAAACAAACAAACTCTTCAGCTTTATAATATTAGTATAGATTTAAATATTGATGCCAGTAGGATTGCAATTGTCAATGCACATGATGCCTGGGTTTTCTCGAAATAAGACAAATGTATAACCAGGCGGAATTAGCCGCGTGTACGGCTCACGCATCTGTCGGGTGCCGGGCGGGTGGGCATAAAAAGCGTAGCCACATTCGCAGTGCGGCCGTTAGCCCGCGCCGCCCGGCCGGAGATAACTTGCCAGCGCGGGATCGGCCCGGGAAACACGGGAACTTTGTGTTTGTGGATGCACTTTTTGCAAATGTTTGTATTACATGTATGGTTTGGTAGTTATATTAACTATGCAGCTGTACTTTTTAGGCCAGTTATTTTAGTTAAGCTGAAAATAAGTGCTTGATAGCTGTTGTTTTTAAGACGTGTACGGGACGGACTTGGTTAACAAGGTTAGTCAAAAAATAGACATAACTATACTTTATTCTAAAAGTGACAAGGTGGTTAATATAATCATTGTGGTGTTTTTGCCATATTCCGTACATCGCAATGCCTATAAAACTAGAATAGTATATTTGTTTAAGTCTTACCTCGGTTCTAACTATAATGGAAAGGTTTTCCTTTAACAAAAAATCGGAGTTTCATTGGGTTTTAGTTAGTTGGTAAAATAGTTGGTAGTATTTTGATATGTAGGTACTTCGATAATTCGGGAAAAGTCTCACGAGAGCATAATGGGTACATCTCGTATACGATAAATTTAAAAATAATCGGGTAAATGCCCACTATCAATTTAAGGTTCCTATGTATATTGAAAAATAAATGACATTATGTTTATTTTACGAAAATGCCTCCAGTTGTTTCATTTCATGTAAGCCGGAATGGGGATTTTAGAGGTCAAAACCTATGGCTAGGGTTGTTTATTTTTAACGAGCTTTTGCCGCGGCTCCGCCCGCGTGAACGAGTTTTCCCGGGATAAAAGTCCTGCTTTATATTTTCCCGGGATAAAAAGTAACCTATGTGTTAATCCAGGACATAATCTACCCGTGTGCCAAATTTCATCGAAATCCGTTCAGTAGTTTTTGCGTGAAAGAGTGACAAACATTCACACATCCAGACATCCATACATCCATACATCCATACTTACAAACTTTCGCGTTTATAATATTAGTAGGATTACTTATATCATCGAGGCCTATAAAAAAAAAAACTTAGAAGTAAAAGGTTTTGGTCTATCCATCTACCAGGATATCATCAATTGATAAAGGTTTTCAAACGGATGTATTCATCAATAAAAGCCATAATTGACAATAATTCTACTATACTTCTGCAATACTTTATAACTCCACGATATAAGCTCGAAGAGGATCCTTCTTATAGTTCAGTTCATTTCTGTATGACCTACGGAGTCATTGCGTAACAAGAACATTACATTACATTGCTGTTTGGTCAAGGCTCAGGTCAGTGGACACTCAGTGAACAGCACGTTTCTACAAACTACATAACCATAAACTAGAACCTCTACACATTTTAAACTCCTTCGAAATTCAAATTTTTGAAAACAGAACGTCCCGCGTATTCCTCATCACCTGGCAATACTTAGCGGCGGCGCGGCGAGGTGGCGGGCGGGCCGCCGCCTGGGGCACGGGGGGTACGGCGGGAGAAGGGGGGACGGTGGCGGCAGCGGCGGCGGCGGCGGGTAATTGGTTCGCGCCGCCCGAGGCGAGCCCGTAGTATCGCGCTTTAGCGACGGCGCCCTCCGGTGTCGGCCGCGCACTATAGTACCGTGGAGTCGAGATGGGAATAAATAATTTATATTTTTTGTCAATTCTAGATACATGTGATAGACCTTAACGGCGACCAGGTTTTGCACTGGTTCTAATACATTGCCTGTAGGATGTATGCGTTGAGTCTGCTATCAACAAATCTTTATCTTTGTAAAAAAAAGCCAATAACATTCACACTTCCTTTTTTCGCAGGTAAATCACTTTAAGATCCCGCCGTAGCTAGAAAAAACTAAACGGGTATGCCAGATTTACTATTCAATATTCACGACGACTACGACGCCTTAAAACTCGCGGTAGCCTTCACAGGGATGACAGGCGGAGGCACCCGGATACCGTGAGGCATTACCCTCAATTAAGTATTACCAAAACCGCCTCTGTGTTTTCCCGTAAGTAGTCCTTCGTCACTAGCTGATTATAAGAATTACGACTGCTAAGAACATTATCTAAATAGAACTTTGAACCAACCAGCTTCACTAAACTACACTCACTATCGTTATATTGGAAATCCAAATGCCGAATTGACTAGTACGAGTTAATATTGTCCATTCAGTCCAAGTCGCGCATCAACCAAAAATCTTACACACACATTTTTACCCCGAAGGGCTAGACAGGCGCGACTACTTACCTTTAGCCGTGTATCCGTCCCATGATAAGAGCCATATATCTAACATTAAAAATAAAAAGATAAAGCTCGGTGTCGACTCCACACCCGCACGGCTGTTTGTCAGGCGGTGCGGAGTTATAGCTATGTCACACGGCCACCGGCGCGCCACTTTATACATCCGACGCGGCCGCCACCGGCGCGCGGCACACCTCGCACACACATACACTTAGGGTTGGCGAATTTAGAAACCGAGTGACTATTTTATATCAATTGAAAAGTCAAAAGCTGGGTATAGACCGGATAGTGTCCACCGTACCTGCCATAGTGGTCCACGTGAGTGTGTCGCGTTCCGAAATCTGCCTCAAATAGGCCGGCATAATGGTGTCATCTGACGAGGGATAATCACTCCGCTTACCATCAGGCGCAGTGGGGTAATTTTGCCCGCATAAAATAGCCGTACTTAGCGGTAGGTGAAGTTCGACTGTACCTAACTCTACTTGCCGTCTCCGAAGATGATGAGGGATTTTATGTTGCGCCAATGGGTAAAAGGACCGGAGTTACCTTAGTAATTCCTGATAAAAGAAGATGAGACAGTGACAAGTCCAATTTTCTACATTTTCATGGTTTATTGAAACAAGATTTGTGATCTTTGACCAGCCTAAGCCTGCTGCTACAGAACCTTTAGATTAATAAATGAAACAAGATGCCTATTTTTCTAACTTTTCTCCCTGTAGTACATGCCTTTTACTTATTGATCACAAAGCGGCTCAGAACCTTTTATCCAGTTAAACGTACTGAGTGTTTCCATCTAGGTATACGCTTCCTTTTCCTCTACGTTCTTAATGCAATATTTGATGGGCAAAATACTATAACTCAAAGCTCTGCCAAATCTGCCAACATCGAGACACGTTTTCATTCATTATTAATTACTTACCTACTATCATCACCGGAAAGATGTTTTCGCGTTGTAAAATACGTCTGGCTGCTTGAATATCAAAATTCCAATTACAAATGACATTAAAAAAACAAAGTTTTTTAAAAATCGAAAACCACTACGCATGACAACCCTAACACTAGCGTTAGCGTACTGTATATAGGAAGCATAAAATATTCGGAAAAATACTTTCATCACTTGTTGGATGTAATAGATTGCGACGTTGGGATCGGTTGCAAATTGTTAGTTAATTCTAGAAGATTCAAGAATGTTTATGGCCGGCAAAGAAGAATCATAGTTACATAGCTAACATGTATAGCTGGGTCTCCGTGAATTTCACCACACGACACGCACCAGTGTTATACCTGGTATTTTGCAAGGCCTCGGTTGCTTCATGCTGCATAGTATAATCACCCAATTTGGTGCTAGTACACTTTGTCAAGAAAAAATACCCGTTTTTCATATTTTACCAAGCAGGTGCGATCGTTTCGGAGATGTACAAAGGAAACAGCAGATAACTTTTATTGTCTACTCTAGTTGTAAGTTGCATGTTGCTGACAGACGACGCGTAAGCGACTTATTTAGAACCTTAAGGTGGTCGAGCATACACTTCATCGTCATCAGGGGGTGAGGATCGGGGCCTGGCTCTTAGAGGTACACACACACTGACGCCCGTTATCCTCGAAGAGGTAGGCAGAGGTGCAACTAGTGCACCCACTGTTCGCCATGCGTATTCCGTCCCATGATGTGATAGGGGCGAGCCTATCGCCATATTGGGCACAAATTCCAGACTCCGGGCTGATACTGAGTAGAAAAACCCAATATCACTTTGCCCGACTCGGGGACCGAACCCGAGACCTCAGCATTGCAGTCGTACCGTAATACAACTACGCCACCGAGGCAGTCCGCTTGCACTCGAGGTATATATAAAATTCTGGTAATAAGGCCTAGCAAAGGTTCTCGAGTGGAGACCATGTACTGGCAAACGCAGCGACGGCCCTCCACCTACAAGGTGGACAGACGACTTGATAAAGGTCGCAGGAACACGCTGGATGCAGGCCGCTTGTGACAGGTCCGTCTGGAAATCTTTGGGGGAGGCCTATGTTCAGCAGTGGGCGTCATGTGGCTGATGATGATGAAAGATTAATTTTGGGTTTAGAGAATTTATTCACTCATAAAAGACTTAATGTCCACTTTTTATCACTTTTATATCAACAAACACACTAAGTATAGCTCAGTTTTTACAGATGAGGTCTGCACATGTATATCAAACTATAAAAATCGTATACAATCCTACTTAATATTATAAACGCGAAAGTTTGTAAGAATGTATGTATGTTTGTTACTCTTTCACGCAAAAACTACTAAACGGATTTCGATGAAATTTGGCACACGGGTAGATCATGTCCTGGGTTAACACATAGGCTACTTTTTATCCCGGTAAAATTTAAAGCGGGACTTTTATCACGGAAAAACTTTTTGGCGCGGGCGGCGCCGCGGGCATATACCATACTATAATATATGTTGGCTGAAACACCTTCCCACGTCTTCCAGGAATGCGAAGACGTAGCTGTACAACGGGCTGAAATCCTCGGCACACAGAGGTCTCCGAGGCCTGTGGAGAAACCAGGAAGATTCTGCGCTTCCGGTCGGAATAAGCTGGCTAATAAAATAGCTGACATAGAAAACGAACGCGGCTGCGTACTCAAGTACAGAAACAACGAGGCGAGGGTAAGAACATTCTCGAATCAAGTGCTTTTTTTATATTTGGCTGCGACAACCAAGGGGTTGTCCATTAATCACGCGATGTTGATATGTGGTGAGGTTCTAGACTACCGTCCTCCCCCCTCCCCGCGCCCCCTACCCAAGATCACGTGTATTTTTTTAGTACAAAGTATCTTATTGTGTATTATCTTTAAATAGGCGTTAGTATAATCTAATTTTAATCGCGCGTTCAACGAAAATATTTTTTGCTGACCCTCCTTTCGAGCCTCACGTGATTACGTGATCACGCGCCTCTGCCTACCCTTTCTGGGATAAAAGGCGTGAGTGTGCGTGTATATTTATCACTCAAAACACCAGGGGTCCATAAATCATATTTGTCACACCTTAAGGTTTGCCACGATAATTACACACGCTAAAAGGGACAAAAAAGGCGTCAACCATCTCTGTCTAACACACGTTTTGTCTGTCATCCCGGTGTTGACCAATCTTTAGTATTACATCACGCCTTTTATCCCTGAAGGCGTAGGCAGAGACGCCACTAGTGCATCAACTTTTCGCCGTGCATATTCCGTCCCATGATGTGATAGACAAATTCCAGACTCCGCGCTGATACTAAATAGAAAAACCCAATATCACTTTGCCCGACCCGGGGATCAAACCCGAAACCTCAGCATTGCAGTCGTACCATAATACAACTACGCCACCTAGGCAGTCTGTAGCATTAATAATCTAAGATCGGCCTAATCGCAATCGGATATACCAAATGCCAATAATCAAGTTTAACAAAGCAGAATTTCTGCCCACCCTCGCAGTAACCGGGCCAGTTAGCAAGCGGATGCAGTCGTTAAGCCGCTGAGGGACAGCTAAATAATACACTGGAGACCCGAAATCCGCCATCTCTAGACTGAAATTTAATGGTACGAAGAAACAGAATTCTGGCATTCATAAAACTTAGCTAACTACGGAGCAATGCTGTCATAGAGAGAGCAGTTTTACAGGTGTCTAAAATTCTAACCAATATAATTTATGGGTAAAATTGCCCTTAGGGGCATAATTACTTAATAAATGATTTGAATTTGAATATATATTTTTGGATCATCATCATCAGCCACACGACGTCCACTGCTGAACATAGGCCTCCCCCAAAGATTTCCAGACGTACCTGTCAAAAGCGGCCTGCATCCAGTAGATACTATCCATCCATTTTTGGATAGTACTCCCAAAAAACGGCCTTTGCAATAAAATGGTATAATTTTAGTCTTCCGATTTTGAGATTTATGTAATTTTATTTTCCTAAAAAAGTACACTGAAATGAACGTTATTAAAAAAGGTAAAAATGGAAGTGTTTAAAAATATTTTTTTTAATGGATCCAAGATCGATTATTTTGCCCCTTTTAATATGCATAAAGTTTGAGCCTGGTTAGATTTTGGCCCAGCACCCATACAAAAAGCGGACATCTTTCATTCACAACAGCTAATATAGATAGTACTCCTTTTATTTACCATTTATTGCATTGAATGACGAGACGAGCATGCCGTTCGCCTGATGGTAAACGATACGACCAGCCATAAATAGAAGCAACACCATTCAGCACCTTGACTTACAAAGTACTGTGTGGCATTCCACTGCGCTCGCGTCGTCATCCTGAGACATAAGATGTTAAGCCTCATTATGTCCAGTAGTTACACTGGCTACAATGTCCTTCAAACCGAAACACAACAGTGCATGCACACTGCTGCTTGACGGTAGAAATAGACATTGCGGTGGTGGGTACCCAGGCGGTCTCTTACATATGAGAGACCTACCACCAGCAAAAAACTGGACACCACTCCGCTTCCCATCAGTTGCAGTGGATTCATTTGGCCGCATCCGTATAAAGAATAGAAAAATAACGTCCGTATTTCCAGCTATATGAAATGAAATGAAATAATTTATTCGAACCCATAAAATGTTATACATTATTTAGATTCCGTCAATATTAACTCTACCATCAGTTCGGAAAGCAGTTCTCACTAGAGAAGAACGGGCAAGAAACTCTAGTGTTGCTCTTTTCAAAATCAGTTCAAGGTATAAAATACAATGCATTATGTAGAGAAAAAAAAATACATTTCAGTATTTGTTAACTTTTGTTTAGAGCAGTTCATTTATATACTCGCAAAATAGGTAATAAATTTTAAATTCCAACACTAGTGCATAACTATCTTAGGAATCATGTAATAATTTGATCTGAAATGTTCAAGATGTCGCTATTAATCTAAGTTCAAGATATACCCCTAATATTTTTATATAGTAAGCGAAAAGGGCAGACCAGTCCACACAAGCAGCACTCGTTCACGAGTATGACGCATGTGCCAGCCAGCTAAGCAGGTCGGTACAGCTCGGATGCAGCACAAACCGTGCTCTGATTAGACGTTTGAGATGCTGTCGCGCGATAATGCTTTTATTTCAATTCACATTTCCTACGTAATTGATTTGGAAAGTGGATTGTCGATGGATATCGGCTTTATGCTTTTGCTAACGATCTTATTATTTTACTAGCTTTTTCTTGTGGCTTCTCGTGCGTGAAAGAGGTTTTCCGGGATACAAGTCCCGCTATATATTTGCAATGCAATCAGTCCTGCATTATATACTACCCACTGCTGAGCACGGGCCTCCTCTACTACTGAGAGGGGTCAGGCCTTAGTCAACCACGCTGGCCTAGTGCGGGTTGCAGATTTCACATACCCTGGAAATTCTTATGAGAATTGTTCTCGGGTATGTAGGTTTCCTCACGATGTTTTCCTTCACTGTTAAAGCGAACGATAATTGATGAACATTACACACGTTACTTTGAAAAGTCAGAGGTGTGTGCGTTGGGTTATGAACCTCCGGACATTGTTTCGACAGACCGATCCATTCCCAACTAAGCTATCATCCACTTACTATATATTTACCCGCTATAAACGAGCCCATGTCTTTTCCGGGGTATCAAACTATCTCAATACCAAATTAATACATCTATCCGTTCGGTAGTTTTGAAGTTATACTTCTTTTGGCGTGTTAGTGAAAAATTATGAGAGTAAATTTTTACGATGCGCGCGCACACCGTCAAGAAAAACCGACACCCTGAAGTTAGCTATAGTCAACATTTTAGTTTTGAATTTTGAACGTAGAATAAGGCGAAAGATATTGAAGTTATACTTCTTTTGGCGCGTTATTTAAAAAGATTTTTATCTTGTTACGCCAAAGAAGTATAACTTCTAACGCGTGTACATAAGTACACACACTTTTTTTTAAAGTTTTTCACGTTTAGAATGACAGACAGACGAGGCGCGGCGGGGTCTACTTTATGTACATATTGGAAATTCGAAGTTTTCCTCAAAGACTTCTAGCATCACTAGCTTTCATATTGACATTGTAATATCAACCTTAAAGGGGAACACTAAAGTCAATTCTTCTAATAAACATTTTTGTACCTAGCTTCTAGCTATCATTACTCAGCGTCTAATCAATCTATATGACAATATAACATGAACTTAATGACATTAATATTAAAATTAAAATTCGGTCAAACTACGGCACGATCACTACGCGTCAAGCGTGGACATAAGGGCGCGTCCACACTGCGCTAAAGTAAACAGGGGCCAGTAGTGGAGTGTATAATCGGGCTGGCGCGCGGGGCCATTGTAAAAATGACGCCATAAATCGAGCCGGGCCGCTCCCGACGAGCGTTTGGCGCGGGCCGCCTCGTAAATTATACAGGCCGATGGCGGCCGTAGGGTTGCCGATGTTATAACTTGTTTTTGTCTGTTTATATGTACGAAGTTATGGGTTCCTGGTATATCAATGTGGATTACTGATGTTGGCGTAAGAAATGTATATGATCTAACTTGCTTTATATTGCAAACAACTTCTTTTAATTTTTGTATATCGAGTTATTGTACAACTTTACTTTCTTGAGTGGAGGAGGTATGTGAAGTCTGCCAACCCGCACTAGGCCAGCGTGGTGGACATAAAGCCTAAACCCTCTCAGTAGTAGAGGAGGCCCGTGCTCAGCAGTGGGCAGTATATGGTATGGTGGGAAGTCCAAAAACGTCTGACTGACTATCGATTACTTTGTCGAACGTCTAGAAATCTCCATAATATGTTAATTTGCCTACGCCCGAGTTGGCGTAAGTTCGACCGACATGGCCGGAATTACAATAATACAAATCCAAAACCTCGCAATTTCTACACATCTTGGGATTCTCAAGTATAACGCTTGAATAATATATGCGTAGCAGCCCTGACGCGGTCCGACCGCGTACGTGGCCGGCGGACAGGCTTTCACACGCGACTTGCTTTGAATTTGCGTCACATTTTCATTGTTGTCGACGTGCTGCTAGGTTATTGTGAAGACTTGTGTGGGTTCAGTGCCCACAGTAGAGTCTGTGGACATATAAGTAGGGTTCTACCATTGTAGGTGATGTTTGCTAGTCTCTGTTGTCGAATTTCAGATGTCGATATTGATTCACTTGCCACTGCAACTATTGCCATACGCATTTACATGACATTATAGACGGAGGTAGTAGTAGTAATCTATTCTATAATAAAGCAGTAGAACCCGGTGTGTCTTTACGTTGAAAGAAAAATAATAAAGAAGTACCGGAATGACTAAAGAAGAGCAACTAGAACACAAATCACCGATTTTTAGAATTCTTTTTTGTTTGTTTGTTAGCGCACATCTCCAAAAATACTAAACAGATCTCTATGAAATTTGGTATGGAGATAGTTTGAGACCCTGGGAAGAGCAAAGTCTTTTTTTTTATTCTACAAAAACTCTTTCATGCGGGCGACGGCGCGAGCAAAATCGAGTTAATAATATAGGAGAGATCAGGGCAAAGGAGTCTTTGACGGTCAATTTCCTTTTTGAGAGTAATACTTGTATTAAAATTATGACATGTGTTGCGGCAACTCGTGTGGCTTTTACTTTAGGGACGTTTGTGTTGGAGCAATTATTATTGGTTTTACTTTAGCTGTTACTTACACAGTTCATGAAAAAACTGAAAGTGAGCTGTCGATATTATAATAAAACGCAACTTTCCTTACAAAAGGCCAAAAAATGTCTGGACTTGTAAACATCAAACAATTTAAATAAGTACCTTGAGTTACGGACCTTATAGAGTCTGTCATATTTTTTTTTCTAATTTCACCTGTTACAGAAGTTATAAAAGGACATCTTTACAAATAAATCCAAGAAGTACGTCCAAGCAAACAACATCATACAGCCGCAGTATTTTTAACCCATCTTAAAAAATTTAAACAAGAATAAATAGGTACCACCAGGCTATCATAACTACTATAGATTTCTTTAGAGGTTTCACAAGTTCAAGTGAAATAGCTCGGAATATCACGCGCGTGCTAACCCTAGCGGGCGCGGCGTGCGGTCCAACCACGTATGGACGTGGCCGGCGGACAAGCTTTAACACGTGACTTCTCTCTAGTTTCGTGTTTCTGTATACTTGGTAGCTATAGATCAAGTTTACTAAAATAATGTTGGCATTTCGTGTTACATTCAATTGTTTGACGAGATGTACAGCGTTAACTATTTTAAAACTGTTCAACCAAATTATTTGTATACGGGAAATAAGTAAAGTAAAGCAATGTTAACAGTGAAAACCAAAGTAGCAACAGCATAGCCACAATTTTAGTTCGTAATCCGTATGCTGTTCATTCGATAAAATTTGCTAAATGGTCTAAGAATAAAATAGGTAAGTTTTCCAACCGCGTAGAAAAATAATTTTGCATAAAATAAACACTACATAATATGTCACTACCAATCGATACAAACTGTCGATAGACAATCGATAACAAATCGATGGATAAAATATTCGAATTTCAAAAACGTTCCAAATTTAAAACACATTTCTGTATACGTGACTGGCGGGCGAGCTCGCATCGCACCGCGCACGTATTTTTGCTTATATTTTTATTTTAGCGGTTGTAAGCGATTCGAGGCATGCCTCGCCGAGGGCAGCACTCCAACTCACCCCGCGTTGTGTTAGGTGTGATGACGCGGAATAATTTAATTGCCGCGACGACGAGTGCATCCGCCATTCGGCGAGGTGTTTTTTTATGTACGTTTTCTGTTTTACCCGCTTTGGTGATTATGAGAAATGGTGAAGATGTTTTTTTCATTTTATATCGGATGTACGGGCGTCTAATATAATTTTGGATTGAAGAAATCATGTTTTTTTTGTTACTGTATCTTTTACGGCGAAAATATGAATTACTAGATGTTGCTCGCGGCTTCGCCCGCGTGAAAAGCCTTTCCTGCTACAAAAGTCCCTATTATAGCGCCATCTATTTAAAATTCGAACAAAAGTTACCATTACATATTTTCTATGAGAGCAAATTACCGGGATATAAGTAGCCTATGTGTTAATTCAACACATTCTACATTCTCATTCATTCTCTACCCGTGTGCCAATTTTCATCCAAATCCGTTCTGCTGTTTCTGCGTTTACTTCTAACAAACATACAAACAACGAAACATTTCCACAAACTTTCGAATTTATAATATTAGTAAAAAGTAAGATAAGGTAAGATAGTAAGATTAAATTCAATATATTTTCTTACGTACTAGTACTTCTCTATAAGTCTAAACATTACAATCGTAACAAACTCCATAGCCACCCGTCCAAAACTCTGGTATCCCAAAGGTCTGTGCTAATAAGCGTTTAATTCAGGGCAAAAACTCTGACCGGTCTGCCGTCGGCCGCGCGGCATTCATTTTAATCAAGCCCGTCACTGGCCGGCCCGATCGCCTGATGAATTATACCTGTGCGGCTTTTGTTTTATTAATGTTGCCCACGCGGCCGCGCCACACGCCCATACCTGTTCTATATTTGAATTTTCAGCGTTCGATTTTAAAATTTGGATTTGGAATCGATAGCAGCGGCGCTATGACTGCCAGTATCGCTAGTCAAGAGCATCTGTTACAGCCTATTGACGTTTGTTGCTATGTATTTTGTAAGAAAATATTTAAAAACCTTACAGTATGGTCCATAGGTGGACCAACCTCACCACGAACGTTGTAACATCTGGGATAATAATTGGCGTATCACTAATACTACTCTTTACACGGTAGTGTTGACTTGCCTTTAAAAAGTACCACTGATTTTGAATCTAGTTTTATATTTATTTTATATATTACTAAATACAACGTTTAAACTGATGACCCCACAGGACGGATGTAAAGGTTTAGGAACTAAGACTTTTAGGCCACTGTTAACTGAAGTGAAAAATGCTGAATTTAAAATTTGTTATTTCTTGAATTTTAAAAATATTAAAGGTCAAAGTTGGTGTAGATATTTGTAAGAATAAACTTATAAGCGCTAAATATTTATCTCATTCGTTGATCAAGCGACAGAGTTTCTTTTATGTATGACGCACACACGCCTTTTGTCCCCGAAGGGGTAGGCAGGGGCGTAACTAGTGAACCCACTTTTTGCCTATGTTTCCGTCCCATGATGTGCTACTTGCTAGGGTAATTTATGATACTATCGATATAAATTATAAACAGTGTCACACTGTTTCTTACAGCCTGAGGTCTGATATGCCCAAATCTCCATTTCCCTTTATCCTGCTTGTACTATACTACCCACTGCTGAACAAGAGCCTCCTCTACTACTGAAAAGGTTTAGGCCTTAGTCCACTACGCTAGCCTAGTGCGGGTTGGCAGACTTCACATACCCTCGAAATTCTTATGGAGAATATAAGTGTCTTCGCATCGTTTTTCTTCGCCGTTAAAGCGAACGATAATTCATAACAAGTACACACGTTCCAAAAGTCAAAGTCAGAGAGAGAGAGAGAGTGCGCCTTAACTTTCTTCTTCTTCAGCCTTTAGAAGTCCACTGCTGAACATAGGCCTCCCTCAAAGATTTCCAGACCAACCTGTCAGAAGCGGCCTGCATCCAGCGGGTTCCAGCGACCTTTATAAGGTCGTCTGTTCACCTTGTAGGAGGACTTAGCTTTGAACCTGTGGATATTCGCCCCGGTAGACCGTTCCATGCCCTATTAGGCTATGATGCCCATTTACCCTTCTAACGATCAACAAAGCATCTGCTATTCTTAGTAGTTGATATGAGTTTTTTACAGCATAATTTACAGTCACCTACCAGGTGACACACTTGTTATATAGTACATACATATATACATAACATCACGCCGTCTCCCCATATCAGAGGTAAGCAGAAGTGTAACCAAACCCACATTTCATCTATGTTTGATCCCATGTTAGAACAACGTCCCACTTGTTAGCTACAAAAAAATCTAAATAGCTTAAACAAGTGACACGCCAGAAAGACGGTAACTGGGTACAAATGACACGCGCGTAAATCACGGCGACGCGACGCGGCATCGATCCGCGTTATCGCGCTGATTGATGGCGAGTCCCGGTTTTAATAACCAGGAACTTCGGGGTTAGTTTTGTGTAACGGTTAAAAAAAATATACGGATGTTAGCGGACACAACGCTATACTAACGTAACGCGAAATGAGGTTATAGTTTGTGCCTAGGACTACAGGAGTGTGTTGAGATGGTTGTGTCGATAAAAAGTCATAGAAACTTAAGAAATTGCCGATCTTATGTTAATACGGATGCAAGTCACTATAGGATCCAAGTCACAGGTCCAAGTTAATAGTTCTTGATTACTACCAGGACTTCAAAATATGTTGGAGTATTCTGTTAGCAACACATGTTGCACCAGCCCTATGTTACAGGATCCAAATAGAACGAAAAAAGGCCAACCATAAAATCCTCAGTGACAACCTTAATCTAAAGCCACGATGGTGGCCGAGCATTGTCCTATACCATCACCGCTCGAATATAAATCGCGCGTTAAGTTCGTTTAGCATTTCACGCGCCTCCACTCTATCCGCGCTGTATAATGAATAGATCTGAGTCAAGAGGTAGGGGAGATGTTTATTGCACCTCGAATGTTATGTCATCCTGGTTGCTAAATATAGGAACATGTATTTTTTGCACACAATGGCGACAAAAAACAAAACACGACAGAACGAATCACCGTTGCATTGTCTTTGTACTTGCATCTTGCTATAATCGTCAGGTATCGGATTAACTCTTGCTGCTAAATTACTCCAAGAAAACCGGGACTATATAAGATAGGTTGTTGGTCTACAAAAAATATATTTGTCAAATATTTTTTTATGATGATTATTCCGTCCAAAGACAAATTAATATTTTTATAAGTAACATGTTCAGGTTACTACTGAGGTATTAGAATGGTCGCAGTGCTTGTACTGCACTGAATCCAGTTTGTACTTCCCTTGCTGACTCATTTCCCAGACTTGCTAAGTCTGCCCGCAGATTGATTCTGTCCACGGCGACACGCTAACCGTTTCTGATGACATTCGGTTGAAAGACACCAGTCATTGTCCATCAATTTGCCACAGTCCGTGGAAACAACTGTCTGATTCAAAACAACGATTACATAGCGAACTGAAAGATGAACTGAAAACTGTAAGACAGTTTGAATCGGTCAGAACTGCCCACATCAAGCTGGGAATGCATAACTAGCAATTATAATCTCGTATATTTGCGTGCAATAACTTTAATGTAATTTATAAGACTAATATAGACGTATTTAATACAAATGTCACTAAAGTGCGGTGTTTGCTTTCCGATACAGCGTTCTCATAACAATTTACTATAATTTTACGGATTCCGTCTCACTTTTGCTTAGATGTACAATGAATTTAGCTGCTGTTTACGCGTAAGACTTAGATAGTTTGTTCATCACTTTGTTTTTAAATATTATGTTGTTATAAGTGAAGGCCTTTAATTGGGTAAATGTAATAATGTAGCTTCTAATTTTTGTTATTATGTAACCTGTAGGACTTCCGAATAAATAAATAAATAAGAACGCTAGAGTAGCGAAAACAGCATCATAATAAATCATGGAGTCAAATAATTGCATGAAGAACCTTAATTTTTTCTTTAACAACGGAAAAATGGACCTAAAAGTGAAGAAGTTATCTGTTTTAAAGAGTTAAGGTACCTTAAATATTCAGACTAGCCTAGGTCATTTATGGCGGGGGATCATTTTAGTTTAACAAGGCAAATGCTATGTCTGATGGTTTGAGAAGGATGGGGGGCAATTGAAACCATTTTTATTACACAATTACAGATTAGCTTAGTAACTTTACTCATAACGTGAACAAAAGTTACCAAGGCACCATGAGTCCAGAAAATTAAAAATTAAAAATCTCCTGAGGACCACACAAACTTTTTAGAACCAAACACGCTTTCCGCTGCTATTCTGTTTATTCAAACTTTTACTCAACTACTCTAAATAACAATGAAATGTGTGTTTGCGCTTTTGCCCCAACGTTGGATCAAACTTCCCACTTTCCCACTAGACTTATGTGAGTAAAATTTAAAAATACTAGTATTTTTCGGCTGAATCTGGAAAAACAGGCATTATTGAAAAATTATGTCGTCTAAATAAATTGAATAAAAAACATATTTTATTGTTTAATAAAAACTTATTATTATTATCTATTTTTAACCCCCGACGGAAAAAGAGGGGTGTTATAATTTACTTATTAGTTATAATTTATTTAATACGTACCACTTTTTTTTTACGCATTTTTCTGGAAAGTCAGGCATTTTAGGCATTCCGCCATTTATAAATGGTAACCCTAGCCATAGCCATACTCTAACACGCTTTGCCCCCCAGAGAATTTTAAGGTTAACGTTAAGCAGCCGGGTTTGAATCAATAACATGCTAAAACGTGTTTAGCCAACCCAACATAGGCATAGTTTTTTTTTTCATTGAATGACGAGACGAGCATGCCGTTCGCCTGATGGTAAGCGATACGACCACCCAGAAACAGTAACAACACCATCCAGCACCTAGAGTGACAAAGTACTGTGTGGCATTCCACTGCGCTCGTCATCCTGAGACATAAGATGTTAAGTCCCATTATGTCCAGTAGTTACACTGGCTACAATGTCCTTCAAACCGAAACACAACAGTACATGCACACTTCTGTTTAGCGGTAGAAATAGACATTGCGGTGGTACCTACACAGACGCATTCTTACATATGAGAGACCTACCACCAGCTAGGTGTAGAAGAGACACCACCTATTATCGCTATGTTTTTGGCTCTAAAATATAAAACATAGTAAGCAAAGCCTAGCCTTGCGGGCGTTCAATTATATTATTAAACGCGACCTGTGCCCAGTGAATTATAATCTATATATATAAAAATGAATCCCTATTTTCCTTGGTCACGGCATCACGCGTTAACGGCTGGACCGATTTCGTTATTTTTTTTTTATGTTTTTGTTATTGTCAGGAGAAGGTTCTTATGAAAGAAAAATTAAGAAAATTGCGCGAAAAATTAGAAAATATAAGAATACTTAACCACCATATTAAAGATGTAACTTTAGCGCTTTTGATAATATAAACTTTTTTAATTCAACCTTATGGCATTTCACATGTCATTGACAGAATGCGTGCTGCAAATATCGTCAAAGAGGTTATATATATAATTCTTCTGTGCGTGTGTATGTCACTGAACTCCTAAACGGCTGGACCGATTTTAATTATTTTTTTGTGTGTGTTCAGGTGGATTCGAGAATGGTTTAGATTAACAATTGGATCCGGTAGGTGGCGCTGTACTCGGGTTCTAGGATTTGATTTCCATTTTAGGGCAGGACAACATTTTTTGTGTCTTTAGGTGGATTCGAGAATGGTTTAAATTAATAATTGGATCCGGTAGGTGGCGCTGCACTCGGGTTCTAGGATTTTATTTCCTTTTTAGGGCAGGACAATATTTTTGGTGAGTCTTCAGGTGGATTAGAGAATGGTTTAGATTAATAATTGGATCGGGTAGCAGAGCTGGGACCGCTGAGCAGTGTTACGGTTTACTGGGCATTGTAGTAAATTATTAGGCACTTTTGTCCACCCACTCCCCTGTAGGGCTGGTACGCCTTACTCAAGCATTTGCCTGATGTCAATTTCATTGCAGTCACATTGACTTAAATGCTACGTTTACACTAACAAGTTCTGGCAGCAATGCGCAAGAACTTCCAGATACATTCACAGAAGGCACCTTCCCCTGTTGTTTACACGAGAAAAATTGCTTGCGAAATTCAACTTCTGCAAGTTTCTTAGCTAATATAAACCTAAGATAAGCAGATTACTCCGAACTACCTTCTAAAATAAAATTGCCTTACCTTTAAAGGTGGAGTGGGGATGTACAGTGGGGGATCGTTCTGCGAGCCGGTGTATATCTCATGACCGTCCGCTCCCCGCGCGCACCCCTCCGCGTCCGCCACGCTGTACCGGCATACTATCCCGTCCGCCGGCTTCGCTTCGTATCCCGGCGGCTTGCCCACATAAAACCCCTTCGCCTTCACCCAAAACCGAAACTTAGAACTGTCAGAACTGTTGCATTCTTCCCCACGCAACGTTCGGAGAATACGCGCATACTTCTTTAAGGTTACTGTCTTTGTTTTAGCCAGGTCTCCATAAGTTTGTATCACCCAGGGCTGGTATGTTGAGAACAAGTCGAGCTTAGGGTCCCCTGTCTGTATTTTCGGGCGTTTGTTGTTGTTCTGCTCGTTTTTTTTGTCGTTTTTCGAGCTGCTCGGCGTCGATTTTCGTTTCGATGGCTTTTTTGGCGTCTTCTCTGGTATGGCTTCCTGGGTCAACTTCTTGCGGAGTCCGCGGTCACTTATCATAGCCGCTGCCATTGTCACTTCACTAATTCATTGTCACTTTTATAATGTTTGCGGAAAGTTGGCTAAGTTTTACTTTTCACTGGCAACTTTGGAAGGGCCGGGAAGTTTGCCTGGTCGGCGCCCTTTCGCGATGTTTTCTGATCACAACTGTTCCCTTGCCGGCTGCGGGTCGGCAACTTTACCGGTGATCGATCTGCGCTTTTGTATTAGTTGTTGCGGCTAGTTTTACCTATAGAATGCTTTTCTAATGTATATATATGGCTATATTGACTGTATAGATAATTAGTTAGATGGTAAGGAAATTGAAAAGTGCTATGGTGACTATTAATTTCCATGGGACTAATACATAGGCTTAGAAGGACACAAACGGTTATATTGTAGTAGTTGTATAACAGCTCTATACATACATAGCTATATATATAGTTCGTCGAATATGTAAAACATACATATATAATAAAACAAAAATAATACGTTAATCTTTGCTTAAGTCTCAAACAAATAAAGAAACTATAAAAAATAACGTCAAACAAAATCATGTAACTCTACGTCAAATGCCGACGGAAAGCTGCATGGGAAATGTATTTTAACTTTACATTAAAAATAAATAAAATAAAACCCATTCTACATAAAAAAAATGCATTCTATATCAAAAACTAACTATAACAACCAGTTACAACTCTTTAAAAATAATGGCAAATAAAATACAAAACATAAATCAAAAAAAGGAACCGGCAAATTAGTCGTATTTGTGATTACATATAATTTTACTTTATTCAAATATAGAATTCGAAATTTAAAGTTGCAAAACAAAAAAGTACCGGTAAAATTTTGAAGAGCGCACGCGTTCGGGACGTCCCGTACGGAGTTCGTGTCCCAATATTGAGCAACGCGACACAGCTCCCACAAAAACGGCCGCTCGCAACCGCGCGCGCGGTATACTGACGACCCGTGGAAGTGTTGCTAGCTGACGAGGAATCATAAATAATATTTACAGGATTTCTTTAAATAAAAATCTAAACGCTGTAATTGCTTTTTGGTGGCCTTTGTATTACTTAAGTTTATTGGAGTAACTTGTTTTTAATTCAATTTAAGGAAGTTATTTTGTTAGTAGAAAGTTGTTAATTTTACACTTATAAAAGAAATAGGTAATATATGTTTCTTAAACGCGTTATTCCTAGAATATCGTCTCGACAAGTTCAACAATAAAACCATTTATAGACGACACAAGCAACAGCTCTTCGCTAAGCAAACCACATTAAAAAACTTAGATTGAGTATCAAACGTCTTTTTACATATGTTTATTTCAACAATTTAATAGTAAAATTAAGAAAAAAAAACAAGAAAAATAATTTCCATGAAATGCAGTTTATCGAAAAATCCATCACGCTGGCAATACCGATGGCGTCTGGTCCGGACGGCGGCGGCACGTGCGGCGGGACGGGCCAAACACTAATTGCCCGCAAAACAATCGGTCGGGCGCGCGGGCACGGCGCCGCCGCTCGCGATAACGCGTCGTAAACCGTCCTTCTCCGATCGCACTTCCCGGCTCCCGCGCTCCGGTCCGCGCCTCTCCCACTCTGTCTCAATCACTTACGTGCCCTTTCAATTGGTGTTCCCGTTCGTTTGTCACTTGTCTATGGAGCGGCCGCTTCTTGCGTTCGAAATTTGAATCTTTGAAATGTAAGGGAATTGGATACAAATTCCTATTAGGTTTTAGTAATGGACTATGGCCTATGCGATGGATTATGTTTATCAAATTCTATAGGTTTGAAAGTAGGTATTGATTTGTAGCAGAACTCGCAGACCAAGCTCGCAGATATAGAAGTAACAATAATTGAAAATGAATTATGAATTTATAGTATTCCGACGCTTATCTTGCTTATATAAAAAATATTTCAACCATTGTCAACCATAGACTACGCGCCCGCGCCACTGCACCGCGGAATAAGGCGGCGGTGGTGGCAGGGTTACCAACTCCTAAAAAAAAATAGCCCTAAAGTCAAGATGAAATATCCCCAAATAACCCTAAATGCAAAAATCAAAAACCCCAAATAAAGCCCTGTACTGTCAATGATAATTTTTACGGTGTAGTGTATACCCAATGTGTATAACTATTGAAGAATATTATTTAAATAAGTACCCTGTTTTATTAAGATAAATAAAAAACCAACTTAGTTTAATTTTAAAACGTGTATTAAAGATTTTCAATGATTGTAAACAAATGGTGTTGTGTTTGCCGCCGTAGGATGGCGTATCTTTGATGGCGTGCCCACTGCACAGAGATTATTATGCCAGATTCACATTCTCGGATTTGAGATGACTCGTGCAGGTTCGGCAGCAGTGTGCATTTGGCATTATAGCATTATACTTTGTGTAAGAACTTGAACGCTTTGCCTCTTTTTATTTTTTTTGGTCAGTCAAACAGTAACACATGAATACATTTTTATGGCCCTAAAAACATCCCTAAATTTTTTTGGGCCCTGAAAAAAGCCCACTGCACATATTTCAGCCCTAAATTTAGGGCTAAAAGCCCTAAGTTGGGAAGCCTGGGTGGTGGCTTGTATGTAGTATTGTACATTGCACAATACAAAGTAGACCTGAGTGCGGGATTTCAGGAAATGTATAGTACTTGGTTATGAGTTCCTAGTATAGTGTATACGGACACACGTCTGGAAACCGGTGCACTGCGGTGTCCAAGGAAACTCGCCCTTTGGCACGGTTAGCGCAGAGAAAATGTTTGTGTGCGAATTGTTTACAAGAACGTCTTCGGAATATGGGTTCCTAGTACTTGAATATAGGTCTGGACATGTCCGGTGTCACAAATATTTTATAAACCACCGCGCGCCATGTGGGCTTTCTTTTTTCTTTTTAACCCAACTTCAAGAAGAAAGAGGTTCCCAATTCAGTTGGTATATTTTATTAAATTACTTTTCTTATATATCATCAGCATAAAGCCATGTACATGTTGTGTATTAATCATACTTTTTTTAGCAAAAAAAAGTGTGTGTGTAACTTATGTGCACGCGTTAGAAGAACGTTTGGCGTAACAATATAAAAATCTTTTTAAATAACGCGCCAAAAGAAGTATAGCTTCAATATCTTTCGCCTTATTCTACGTTCAAAATTCAAAACTAAAATGTTGACTATAGCTAACTTCAGGGTGTCGGTTTTTCGTGACGGTGTGCGCGCGCATCGTAAAAATTTACTCTCATCGTTTTTCCCTAACGCACCAAAAGAAGTATAACTTCAAAAACAAAGTTCCTGATTTCAACAATGCAAAAATAGAAAATGAACCCCTCCCCCTCACATAAAACAGGCAGTCACTACCTAGTAGTAAATTTCTCAGTGCCCTCATATAACATAACTAGCTTTTGCGCGCGGCTCCGCCCGCGTAGAAAAGTTTTCCGGGATAAAAAGTAGCCTATAGCACTCAGAAGTAATGTAGCTTCCTATTAGTGAAAGAATTTTCAAAATCGGTCCAGTAATTCCTGAGATTAGCGCGTTCAAACAAACCAAACAAACAAACTCTTCAGCTTTATATAATAGTATAGATTAGTATAGATTATCACGTTAATGTATATGATAGATCTGCGCTATACCTACCCAGTACCCAGTTTCCCTACGAGCGCGGTTGCTTCGCTGTTGCCTCAAGATGACTCTTTTAACAGATTCCAAAAGGACAGAGCTTATCATTTCGTGATATTTTTTTTTATGTTTGTTTAGCGATTATTTTTTACTTTAACTCAGTTTAGATTTACGACATAAACTGAAATTATTGATCCGTTTCTAAAAAATATTTTATTCATTTTATAGCTCTGCATACTTTATGCAACTTTTTAATTGCGAGCGTAAACTAGTTATTATCAATAAAACCTTTTAAGTAATTAGGTAAAAGTAATAGGTTCGTTGTAAACGTAGTACCTACTTTACTGTAGTAATTTAAAAACACGAGGCCTACAAAAATAATTCCGCCATCACGATGTGTCCGGCGCGCGGCGTCTGCCAATCGCCATGTAGCATGAAAGTAGCGCGCGCATGCGCTGCCGCTCACTCAAAACGTAAACAGAGGACATTCTATCAATTTCAAACTTTATTCCTAGTTAATAAAGTTGAATATCTAAAATTAATTATACGACTTTTTGAACCGGAACCCATTGTTGCGCGCGCATCTGGCACGATTTTGGTGCGCACGAGCTCGCACTGTTGCGCGAAATGTGCGCATAATACCAGGCAAACATAAGCCACAAGAGACTGAACGACGCGACTGTTGATGCGCGCGCGCCGCTCTTAAAACTAAGTTCTATAGTGTGCAGTTACAAACTAAATTAAATCTTATTGCTGTATTTTTAAGGTTGAGATTATTATTTCGCTTTCATTTAATGTAATTATAAACGATAATAGGTTCTAAAAATATTACATTAAGGTGCTTTTTATATTTAAATAGATTATACGAACAACTATAATTATTATGCGCAAGCGCTTTTTAGATAATCTAATATCGATATTATTTTCAAGCTATTATAATTCTTAGTGCAGTAATGTTAGAGTACATTTTATGTTAAATTTATTGTAACCTCCGAAAAATTAAAAGTACATCTTCAAATCTTTGTGTTCCTGTGAACTTGATGAACACATATTAGCCATGATTTTTAACCGTCGAACTTTTTTTGTTTATTCGATGACGTTATGACACAAAATCATCATTGACATTTGAAAGACACACATAATCTGTGCTTATGATTGTTTGTATCTTGGCAGATGTAACCTTAGAGCAATGGTAACAGTTATTTACAAAGATAATTTATAATACTACTTTTTACAAGGTTATTTATGTAATTTATAGTTTATATAAATTTTTAAATGAACTCAAGAGCCGCATGTACTGAAGCACTGACCTGAGCATTCTTTATTGACAAGTAGTCAAAATACTGCCAACTGCCTAGTGTATGTTCACGACCAGTTATCGGGTTATGAAGACACTAGCTATAGGATCAAACGTTTTACCTTTTCTTGTGGTAAAGGATGATTAATTATATAAAAAAACAGACACTTCACTGATAAGTGTAAACAATAGGACTGCTGCAGTAGCTTGGCTCCCTACGCTCTGCTAATTGCTAGGAAACCTGGAGGGTACTGTCGTGTTCCTTTCAAAGCTAAAATGGTTACCTTATACAAACATATTATGAAAATTCTATGGCCGTGTTTTATTCTGCTTGGGCTAGCGAGATTATTCTATAAACCTGGGAACCGCACAAAACAGAAAAAAACAGTGGCTTATAAAATCAATAACGGGCCTCCTCAAATTAAAATGCTTCCTTCCAAAAGAGGAATTGCTTCATTGAACGGATTTTTACCAGGAGTGCATGGTTGTGAAAGAGCCGCTTTCGTCTGATCTCATCAAAGGAGGCTTGACCAATAAGCAAGCGTCTATGAATAAATCCATATTAGTCGTATAAGTAAAAGGCTGATGGCGTTAAAGCTATGTTAATAAATACTACAGAATTTATCGGATACTTTGCAAAATATACTCATTTATGATGGTTTAACAAACTAGACTGCCTCGGTAGCATAGTTGTATTACGGTATGACTGCAATGCGGTCTTAGGTTCGATTCCCGGGTCGGGCAAAATGATATTGGGTTGTTAAATTCAGTCTCAGCCCGGAGTCTGGAATTTGTACCCGATATGGCGATGACCCACCTATTACATCATGGGATGGAATACCTACGGCGAAAAGTGGGTGCACTAGTTGCGTCTCTGCCTACCCCTTCGGGGATAAAAGGCGTGAGTATGTGTGTGTGTGTAACAAACTAAACTAAAATACATGGAGGATACATAAGTAAAATATTAAAAATAAGTGTGTCATTTCTTTCATGCCATACCTGCGTCCTACATAACGCTTATTTATACTAAAGGCGAAGATGTCCGCTTTTTGTACGGGTGCTGGGCCTCAAAATCTAACCAGGCTCAAACTTTATGGATATTAGGGGCAAAATAATATGGAACTTGGATCCATTAAAAAAATTATTGTAGACCCCTCCGTTTATAACTGACTTCTTTAAAAACGTTCATATTAGCCAAATTCAATTACATAATTCTCAAAATGGAGGTCTTTAAAATTAAACGATTCATTGTAAAAGGCTAGTTTTTAGGAGATTTATCCAAATATATTAAACTGAATATTAGGCCCATTTTCGGACATGTCCTTTGACAATTAGTATATTTTTTTTATGGCATTGAATGACGAGACGAGCATGCCGTTCGCCTGATGGTAAGCGATACGACCACCCATAAACAGTAGCAACACCATCCAGCACCTTGAGTTACAAAGTACTGTGTGGCATTCCACTGCGCTCGTCATCCCGAGACATAAGATGTTAAGTCTCACTATGTCCTGTAGTTCCACTGGCTACAATGTCCTTCAAACCGAAACACAACAGTGCATGCACACTGCTGCTTGGCGGTAGAAATAAACATTGCGGTGGTACCCACCCAGACGGTCTCTTACATATGAGCGACCTACCACCAGTAAGTATATAATTGAAGAATGCGAGCCTTAGCGCCACAACTCGCGTCTCGTCGCACTTACTTGTTGTGCCAATTCAGCCCAGCTCTCGGTTGCATTGTACTAGGATATCATATAACGCAACAGCCATTGGTGATGTGAGACTTGTACTTCTCACGAATACTCACGATGCGCACAAGATGCGACACCCGCAGCAAGTGAAGACTTCGCCGACTTGAGCCTTTATTTAGACTTTGTTTTATAATATTATGTAGTGATGTAAGGACATATCCTTAAAAATAAAAAGATAAAAAGTAGCCTGTGCTTCCCTGGATCTCAAACTATTTCCATGCTTATTCTCTCGCGGTTCCACTCGCAAGAATATTTTCCGGGACAAAAGTCCCAGTTTACATTTTTCGGGGATAAAAAGTAGCCTAAGTCCTTCCCTGGGTCTCAAAATATCCCCATACTTATTTGCTCGTGGTTTCACGCTCGAGAAATACCAAATTTCATAGAAATCGGAACCTCAGTAGTTTAACCATGACGGCTCCACTCACGAGAGAAGAAAATCCGGAATAATATTCCCGGTTTATGTTTTTCCGGGATAAAAGTAGCCAATGTCCTCCTCTGGATCTCTAACTATCTCCATACTTATTTTCTTGAGGTTCCACTTGTAGAAAATGATTTTCCGGGATAAAAGTTACGGTTTATATCTTTCCGGGATAAGAAGTAGCCTAGGTCCTTCCTAGGGTCTATCTCCCTATAAATTTTATCGAAATCGTTTCAGTGGTTTAGCGGGGATGCCTCCACACGCGTGAAAAGTTATCCGGGATCAAAGTCGCGGTTAGATCTTTTCCGGGATATAAAGTAAGCCTATGTTAGAAATAACTTTGTAGCATTCTAGTGGTGAAAGAATTTTTGAAATCGGTCCAGTAGTTTTTGGTTTTATTCGTTACAAACATACATACAAAAATAATTAGTATAGATGACACGCGGATATTTTCCATTAAAATAGTTTCTAAATAAATAAAAATGTTCTTTCTTCGTCGTCCACACAACCCTAAAAAAAAGCAAAGCAGATAAAAGCAGCTTATTGCAGGTAATATACTAGGAGAACATAATCACGAAGTACTCAGACGCTTCATCGCAGCTGAAGTACACGCGTGTGCGCACGCGATACGGTATATACGGTGAATAAAGCACTCTGTCGCGTCATGCGCTCTTAGTACATTATCTTGAGAACATATTCGAAAACCGCGTAAGTCCAAGGCGAATTTTTGTTTGAATTTTTAATATAATGTATGCATGCCGCTTTTGATAAGGTCCGTCTAGAAATCTTCCTATGTTGTTCAGCAGTGGACTTCACGAGGCTCATGATGACTGCGTGGCGCTGTACTGCGTTTGTCACCCTATAATTTAGATTTTTAAGTCTTGCAATGCTATGCTTCCTGTTTTATCTATAAATACTAATATTTATAAAGATGAAAGATTTGATTGTTTGTTTGTTTGCATTGAATAGGCTCCGAAACTACTGGACCAATTTGAAATATTCTTTCACCAATATAAAGCTACATTATCAGCGAGTAACATAGGCTACTTTTTATCCCGGGGAAATATAAAGCGGGACTTTTATCCCAGAAAAACTCATTCACGCGGGCGGAGCCGCCAGCAGAAGTCTATATGTGATATAACACTAGAGTTTATCCGGGATAAAACTCCCACTTTATATATTTTCCTGTGATAAAAATAGTCTTATGTCCTTCCCAAAGTCTCAAACAATTTGCATGTAAAATTTTAACAAAATTTGTTCGGTAGTTTTTGAATTTGTCGCATTAAGACGGACAGACGCGGAGGAGACATAAGAAAGATTTTTTTTTTTTTTCCTATCTGGCTCTGTCCTTTAGGACAATTTTGCCAATGTCAAGTGAGGCGGATACATACACCATAAGAAAGAATAAAGAAAGAAAGTATGGAATGCCTACAATGTCCATCAAACCGACATAACAATGCTTGCACATTACTTTCCATGCAGCACAAATAAGTAGATATTGGGGTGGTATCATTCTAGGTCGCATACGGGAGACCTAGCACTGGAAATACTCAAAGCCTAGCACCTATCAGACATATAATTAGTATAGATAACTACCTTCTATTTTCCCGGGATAAAAAGTAGCCTAAAACCTTCCTAGCGTCTCAAATGATCTCCATACCAAATTTCATAGAAATCTGTTCAGTAGTTTCAGAGTTTATCGCGTACAAAGGTTGCGGCATGGTAATTATATCTGTGTACTGTGGTTGCGGGCAACTTTGTTTTCTTTGATTAGTTATATACCTAGATAGAGCGAGGCGCTGCAATGAAACTAAAACAAACAGGCCAACTTTTCTTAAGCTAGTATGCGTGACAGCTGTGTCATACGCTATCGCTGCATCATTCTGCGTAGCCTTGTGTGCGCGCATAATGATACCAGTTATTACATGGTTTCTATTAAAACGGGGAGAAAATTATATCCATGAAAAACAACAAAAAATAATTCACTCGAACTCGTTTAGTGGGGAACAATTCGCCTCTATTTTTTTCGACGCGTTTGTAACGTAGTGTTTACGTATATAATTAATCAAAGTTTGTTTTATATCATGTGGTATGTAAGGAAGGAAGGATTATACGCCGAATATTATGTAGCAAAAGAACTCACAAAATACTATAGCACTGCAGAGTAGAATCAGTAGACTCCTCATTTTGAACATCACATTGTTTTTAACCGACTTTAAAACAAGGAGGAGGTTCTCAATTCATGTGTTTGTATTTTTTTTTATTACACTGGTTTCAATAATCTATTTATCTATCTATCTATCTTAATATATATAAATCTCGTATCACAATGTTTGTCCTCAATGGACTCCTAAACCACTTAACCGATTATAATAAAATTCGCACACCATGTGCAGTTCGATCCAACTTGAGAGATAGGATAGTTTAAATCTCAAATTATAGTCGCAATTTTAATTTATTGCTAATTATTTGTCTGTTATTATTTGACAGTCACAATTATCTTAACTCCAAATGATTCTAACAGATGTCGATACCTTTCGACTGGGTTGAGTAAGTAATCAATAGATGGCGCTGCTATGGTAAATCTACGAACGTGTCATATAAGCTACATTTTAAGCGGGACTTTCATACCGGGAAAACTCATTCACGCGGGCGGAGCCGCGGGCAAAAGCTAGTACTATAATAAAGCAGTAGATACCGGTGGTTCTATACATTGAAAGAAATGTGATAAAAAAGAAAGGGGTGACTAAAGAAGAGTAAGTAATGGAAAACAAATCAGCTATTTTTATTGATTATTTTCTGTCTGTCTGTTTTTCTGTTTGTTTGTTACTGCACATCTCCGAAACTACTGAACGGATTTCGATGAAATTTGGTATGGAGATAGTTTGAGACCTTAGACATTTTATCATTTTTCTTGTTTCATAAAGCGGGACTTTTATCGCGGAAAAACTTTTTCACACGGACGAAGGCGCGTACAAAAGCTAGTCTTCTATTTGTCATCAAATATGGCAACGTTTTTACACAGATACTTACGTTAAAAATAAGGTTAGTGATGGTACATTCTACATACCTAAAGTCTAATACTTTTTCTTATTTTTTAGGGTATATATCGCACCTTTAGGACGAAAACGACACAATTCAAATAAATCGAAAATTGAGTTATCGTCATAAAATTACTTAAAACGAAATTTTCAATACAACAATAGTTCAAACGCCGCCATATTCAAGCGGGAAAAGGACAAAACTATTATATCGGACCCTTTTTTATTATATTTTCGTAAAAAAGGGACCAGTTTTAAGTCATTTTATGAGGATAAACCAATTTTTGATTTTTTTGCGTCGTTTTCGTCCTAAAGGTGGGATATTTAGACACTGCCTCAGTGGCGTAGTTGTATTACGGTACGACTGCAATGCAGGGGTCTCGGATTCGATCCCGGGTCGGGCAAAGTGATATTGGATGTTTCTATTCAGTATCAACCCGGAGTCTGGAATTTGTGTCCGATATGGCAAAAAGCTCGCCCCCTATCACGTCATGGGACGGAATACGCACGGCGAAAAGTGGGTGCATTTAGTTGCGCCTCTGTCTGCCCCTTCGGAAGTAAAAGGCGTGAGTGTGTGATATTTATACAAATGGTTGGAAGCGCCACCCTTATTGCGTTACCATGGCGTCTCGGCAAGATAGCGTTTTGAAATGTTCACATCGCTCCTGAATCCTGATGTGTAACACATTAACACTTAATATTATTAGTCTTCAGAATTATAACGGCTATCCTAATGTCTGTACTTACTAGGGTGGGTTGGGGTAATACCGGATCACGGGGTAATTCCGTTATTTCAAGATTTCTGCTTAATTGTGATTAGAACTAAAACAGTGACAAACGCATACGCATGCTCACGCCTTTTATCCCCGAAGGGGTAGGCAGAGTCGCAACTAGTGCACCCACTTTTCGCCAAGCGTATTTCGTCCCATGATGTGTAAAACAGTGACAAACAATTGTGGTAAATAAAATAATAGCACTACAGGCTGTATTGTACGTATCAGGAAATATTGTCGGGTTTAGCAGTAATCTTGAAATGACGGGATTACCCCGTGAACTAGTATTACCCCAATGCACCTACTTGTACATATTAATTCCATGACTGCCTCGGTGGCGTAATTGTATTACGGTACGCCTGCAATGCTGAGGTCTCGAGTTGGATCCCCGGGTCGGGCAAAGTAATATTTCTATTGAGTATCAGCCGGGAGTCTGGAATTTGTGCCTGATATGGCGATAGGCTCGCCCCCTATCACAGCATAGGACAGAATGAGCACGGCGAGAACTGGGTGCATTAATTGCGCCTCTGCCTACCCCTTCGAGGATAAAAAGGCGGCAATGTGTGTGTGTGAATTCCATAGGTGTACAGTGTACACATTTAGTGGATTTTTTAGTATCATCAAGTATCATAATGTTTTGTGGTCGATGCTCTGTCCAACATGCATTCAGAAAATTACAAGCAATAATCAAAAACAAATTACCAGGAGTTCATGATTTAGTAAGATACATCTGGTACAAGCAATAAGACTATATAGTGTGTAGTTATATGTGCTCGGCATGATACAATCAAGCGGCACCATGCGCTAATACGGGCGTTTCGCCGCCGCCGGTACTCCGCGCCGCCTCGCTCTCGACTCTCGTTAACCGCAGGCACGGGACGCTGTCGATAAAATTTATTATTATCGATAAGTTATTGTTATTCTCTCATTTTCTCAGCTGTTTTATCAAAACAGATTGCTATTATATTCGGCACTGTTGTGCCAAACATGTTGCATATATAATATAGCATTTTAAGTAAAGAAAGAAAGAAAGAAAGAAATACGTTTATTGCGATAACTCACACTAAACAAAACTTATAAATAGAAATTATATCTAATAATAGAAATTTAAAACTTAAACTAGAAATAATAATATAAAAAAAAACAACAACAACAAAAATAGGACAATAATAGCCTGACAGGTATGGCAGGCATTGTGTAACGTACCCATTAAACAGTTGTGTGAGTCCGCAAAGGGTCCCATCTCAGCTTAAGATGCTGCAACATGAAAGTGTTGCAGCGCTGATTTTCAGATGGTTACCCTAAGTGATATCATGACGTACATGAACTACTGTTTTTACTATTATAAAATGTTTGTTTATGGGTTCTATGTTACCTGAAATAAATATTAATTATAGAGCGAGGTTCAATGATGTAAGAAAACATGCCGAAGTTGACTTTGCAAGTGATTTTTACCGTGTAAACACCCACGGTATGCTGACTTCTACAGATTTTGAAGCATACAGAATTTGCAGCGACTCGCATTTGTATAGAATTATTCACCCCAAGCTTAAATGTATCTGGAAGTTTTTGCACAATACATTGTATGTTTGTATGTTTAGTGGGGAGTGGGGACGAATGCAGTCGCACAGACGGGTGATCAGTTCGCCTTATTGGAACAATTTCACCCTTAGTCCCAGTTTGGGTGGCGCTGCCACTTTCACTTAGGGACGGCCGACTTCGCCGGTATCATGCCCAGGGGCCGCATTCACTATAGGGAGTTTCGGCTGTGGTTCAGCTAGACCTTAGAGGCATCGTGGCTCCCTTCCAGGTGTGCACATTTCAAGTTGCCGATCTCTGCTCAGTACTGCCCTCCACTGGGAGTCCCGCCACTTTGACCTTGATTGATCATTGCGACAGGAGCCAACAGGGGAGCTGCGCTCAACCTGTGCGGTGATGAACGCACAACCTGCCAGACCTTGTCTGCCCACATACTCTTCCACCCCCCAGGCGGCTTCACCCAGTTGGATACAGCATTGCTTGCCTTACCTTAGCTATTCGTGACAGCTTCCACCCTAGAGCACTGGTTTCACTGGTGCTCCTGCTGTATGGCCTCTTCTGATCCTACAAACCTGTTTGTTGCCCTACTGAACCTAATAATGTCTCCTAGCTTTACTTTCTGTAGCTGTGCTACTTCCAGTCAATCTGTTCCCAATATCTCCCATCTTGGCAGAGAGTATATTGAGCTCTCTGCCAGAAAGTGGATTCTGGTCTCTTCTTCACCACATTCTGGGCACGAGGCGTCATCGGTCTTACCTATTACTTTTAAGTGCCTGTTCAACGTACCGTGTCCACTTTCCAGTCATGATTCCTATAATAGTTCTTATGTCCTCCTCCCTGAATAGGAGTAGGCTTTTGGTTTTCTTCTGGTCAAACGCCTTGATGAAGATTTTAGATTGGCGACAGCCCTTAATTTCTCTCCATCTGATATTTGTTTCTGAACTGTCTTCCTGCTGATTACTCCCTTCGTGACTCTATAGTAAGCAATGCACAATACATTACTGCAAGATCTTGTTAGTCCTTAGCTTAACCAATGAAACGATTTTGGTTAAAAGAATTGTCAATCTTTTTGGCTGCATTGAAGTTTAATAAATTATCTGCACTGTACACCTTTTGACAACTTTTAATCTCTGTAATCTATAAGTATACAGCCACTAATTATCTCAGATCGGCCAATAATATTCTATACGTCTTCATATATGACCCTAACTGACTAGTACAGCCTAATCTGTAAATTCATGTATAGCTCCCAGTCTTAGATGCAATGAAAGTACTAGTTTCTGAAGCTCACTTTGCATAACATGGCGCAAGCCCGCCGCTTCATCAAGCATTGGCGATTTACAGTTTCCTTTTTTACCCGACTACGGCGAAGCAAGGAAGGGTAGTGATTTATTTCAAATTTTCCTAACATAGCTAGCGATGAATCGACGCGACGCGACTCGACAAAAATATATTCCAAATTTAAAATTAATTCTCGACCGACTCAGTCAAAACCCCATCCCTACTGACACCTACTTAACTGGCCAAGCCAGTGGCGCGGTTTGATCGCGCCTACACCACGTCGACCTCCCACCCTCTCCTGCGCCCGCCCGCCCCCCGGCCCCCACATTCGGCCCGCGGCTTATCTGGCGCGGAAGCTCGTCGACTCGAGCAGATATATTTCATCGCGGCACTCGACAGTTTTTCTGCACGGCAGTCACAGAGTTCAGTACTCTTCGCTTTGCTTAAGTCCTAGTACTTATACGTAATTTTGTAAAGTAAAAAGTTAGGAGGTTTTTTTCCTACTTTCTTAGCTGGGTATTTTTAATAACGAGTGTTTTGTAAACATAAAGAATCGAAGGAGTTAAGGTGTATTTAGCATAAGGTAATACTTATGAGGGCTATCATCTCTTACTGTGAAGCATATATTCAAGATGATTGCCAGAAAAGAGCAGTGTCCATTAAAAACCTGTTGATTCGACCATTGAACCTATTCGTCCGAGGCAATCACAAAGAGAGATTTCAATCAATCACAATCACCATGCTGACCAGCAAACCCAAGTTACTGGGTAGGACTTCAATATTCTCCAACTGATAATTGTCTTCTTCGGAAAAAAAAGAAGAGCCTGCACTGTGTCGTTCTTACCGTATTATTTGTGGCCGGCTTGAAATTATTTCGTCGCGCGTCTCTACGTCCCCTGTCAGCTTGAATTTAACCACCCTGTCACCCTATATTATTGTCTTATTGCTCATAACCTTCTTGCTTGTAACTAAAACAGATCGGGGAATACAAACCAGCTTCCCTGTCTTAGCAAATATGTAACCAAGGTTGATAACAAAGAGTGCTAAGACTATATAGCGCAGACTGGGGCGGATTTGATACGTTGGCTGCCCTAGGCCTACGAAAGATTGCCCCCCTATGTGCTGTAAAGCATGGAAAATTAAACAAACTATAGAAATTAAATTAAAATGAAAAAAAACGATAGTCAGTAAATGATTTAATTATCTCAATCAGTTTATTTCAGATACTGATTCTTACCATTTCTATTTGTGAGTAGCAATGAATCGTTATTGACAAATTGTCTTTTGCCTGGCTTTCTGAGCAGCGAATTTCAAATTTGTTTATCAGATCATCACAATCTGAAGACCATAGCAACTATGATTCGATTCAGAGGATAGCCAGAGCGTTCAACCTGTCCTCGTTCATTTTCGACCGTACATATTTTTTCACCCGCCGCAAACACGAGCAAATTTTGGCGCCCTAGGCCCGGGCCTACTCGGCCTATAGGGTAATCCGCCCCTGAGCGCAGACATAGGGAACATTTTCATATTTGTTTCCAAAATATTGTTTTCTTTGCAAAATTTAAGCATACCAAGACGACTTGTCACACTAACGTGTTAGATGAGATAGCGACTTATTACCAATTGGTTAAATAACTTTTGGATGAAAAATTTGGTCCTGATGTCCGGTCTATAACTAACTATACAATTTAATGTCTTTGGTTGATAAAAACCAAGGTATCTGGACAATACGCATACGCATGCTCACGCCTTTTATCCCCGAAGGGGTAGGCAGGGGCGCAACTAGTGCACCCACTTTTCGCCAAGCGTATTCCTCTATTATCTGGACAATGGGCTAATAAAATATCCTTTTATGTAAAAAATGCTATCAATATATATAAATGTGTCACGTGATCCCGGTGACCTGAATCCCGGTGCCATTACTCCGAGCCGGCTTAGCGTAAGCTTTTAATTAAAAAATATCGTTGCGCCTACTCTGCACCCATTGTATTATTCACTGCTTGTAGACAATTTTGGCCATCATAATATAAAAAAGAAAAAAAAGAAAACAGTGCTTGTCAAATGCCAACCCACATTAGACCAGCATGGACGGCCTACAGCAGCCATGCTCAACAGTTTTTTGACGGCGGCTAACTTCGATCAAATCGAAGGCGGATAATTAGAATATTTTTTTTTTCTTTATCGATAGCTCGACAAAGTGGCTTCACTGCACCTGATGGTAAATGAAGTGAAGCCCAAAATAATGTCGACCGGCAAGAGATAAAAATCCCTGGTCGGTCGGCACATTTATTGCTTCTTCACGCATTGCATAATTGCTTCTTCACGCTCCGCTTGAAGGACCCTAGGTTGTAGGAAGGAGGGAACACGTACGCGGGCAAACTGTTCCACAGCTAATTTAATAATTGCAAAGTTTTATTTATTTCAATAAAAAGAATTCGTAATTAACAGAAACTGCTGAAGCGTCTTGGCACGGGCGTAGCTATAGCTTTCACATGGGGGGGGGGGGGGGGGGGGGTCCTACGATATTAAAAAAATGTGGCGTGGGTTCTTGCCTTGCATGACACCGTATACACCCGCCCCCCTGTCACGTTAAATATTACATGGACATGTTAGGTAGCCCGATAATTTTAGAAGCTAAGGGGGGCTCCGGATCCCCAAAATGTCAGCGGTCAGTGGCGTAGCGTGGTTTATTGTAAGCTAAGGGGGGGACTGCCTCGGTGGCGTAGTTGTATTGCGGTACGACTGCAATGCTGAGGTCTCGGGTTCCCCGGGTCGGGCAAAGTGATATTGGGTTTTTCTATTCAGTATCAGCCCGGAGTCTGGAATTTGTGCCCGATATGGCGATAGGCTCGCCCCCTATCACATCATGGGACGGAATAAAAATGTCGAAAAGTGGGTGCATTAGTTGCGCCTCTGCCTTCCCCTTCGGGGATAAAAGGCGTGAGTATGCGTATGCGTAAGGGGGGGTCCGGACCCCCTAATCCACCCCCTTATATACGCCCATGGATCTTGGGATATTTTATTTACTTTAGTGAGATTTTTGGCCGCTGGCTTGACTACATGAGCTGTCTTACCTACTACTTACATTTCTATCTAAACTTCCAATATTATACCGTAAACTCATATACATCATACATTTGATACTAGTCTTATCTTAGCTCCGTGATTACTAGTCAATTACAGCAAATAGAGTTGAAAATCGTTTTGCCTTTGTAACAATATACCTACGTGTGACTGCCAGGAACATGCATTGAAGAAAACTTTGTTCCAACTTCCAGCATCTAAGCAAATCAAACATGCCAATTTGGAATCCAACTACACACATTGGCTCCAATCGTAGTTATATTTTATCTATATGATGATACACCAGTATTAAAATGGTTACAATATAAACTGACTAGGATAAAATGGTCATTGGCTACCCGTGGAAGCAAGTCATTGTGACTTTATGTAGCTTTTACCCGCGACTCTACTTGCGTTACTTGAGATAGCGACAACGGTACACAAGATTTAAAGCCCCCCCCCATAGTGCCCCACCGTACAAGCGGCGATAGCCTAGTTGGGAGTAGAACGGACAGCCGAGACGAATGTCCGCAGGTTCAAAACCTAAGGGCATGCACTTCTGACTTTTCTAAAGATATGTGTGTATTCTTTGTGAATTATCGCTCGCTTTAACGGTGAAGGAAAGCATCGTGAGGAAAACTGTATACCTGAGGAGTTCTCTATAAGAACTTCGAAGGTATGTGAAGTCTGCTAACCCGCACTAGGGCAGCGTGGTGGACTAAGGCCTAAACCCTCTCAGTTGTAGAGGAGGCCCGTGCTCAGCAGTGGGCAGTAATACAAGGCTGGTATGGTATGGTATAGTGCCGCACCTAGGTGTGTCGCATCCCAAGATCAGCGTGTATATCGAGTTTCGAATAGGCCGACATAATTGCGTGTAATATAAGTCGTTCCAACACTACAAATAGGTACCTACGACATCATTTTGTGTACAATTATGTACATGGACTATATAATACGGCAGCTGTCGTGGCGGGTTGAAGTCACGAGTAGCGACTAAGCCATTGTTTCTGGGGACTGGGGTATAAGGTAGGGTACATATGGAAGGTGGGTGTCTTCAGTTTAATAATCCAAGATAAATCACATGATAAAGCTCTGAAACGTAATCTCCGTATTGATATTTGTCTCAGACATTTCTTGTCGATTCCAAGAGAATATCTCTGAAAGAAATCGTACAAATTGGATACTCGACAACTTTTCAAGTAGTGTTATACAACACAAAGGACTGGGGTCATACTGGTGGCCTAACTAGTAGCGCATGTGCACCAGATAAGACACGTCCGGTACAACGAAAATTGCCGCTATTTTAGCTTGAGAATTATTTCCGTATTTCTTTTTTACAGTTCGTTCAGTAAATATAAAATGGAAAATTAAGTTAATTTCCTGACCTAAGGATAATTAATTATTTTATCTCTAATGATAATAATATAACGTTTACAGATAATAAACACAGACATCTTCGACCTTCCCTTCCAATCCTATACAAATGACGTCACACAAACACGTGTGCAATCCTCCGCGCGGTAGGTGCATGTACCAGGGTGGCAGCGGCGGCGGGAGTCAGCGCGCGAGTAAATTAGGCGGCGGACACACGGCGCGTCGCCTCGTCGCTCCGCACCGCGCCGCGCCGCTCTCCAGCCGACACAGCGGCTGACGCGCGCACTCAGCGATATTGTTATCGGCCCGCCCCGGCAGCCAGCAGGGCTGCTACTCTAGAATAATTTATATTTTACATATTTTTAACATAATTTTGTTTTTCTGCGCTACGTGGTTATCTGTAGTATAAACGTCCATTATTGTTAGTTTAGAAATTTTAATATCGACTACTTATATTATACCAAAAATAGTTTTATAACTGACAGTGTATGTGTGTAGAATGTTGTATGAGTTTTGCTATCATAAATAAGTAACTACTAACTAGGCAATCAAAACTCACTTTCCATATTGAAAAATAGGAGAATTTTGACAGTTACAATATATAATATTACACGCGACTACTACGTGACTGATGGCGTGATATTTCCCATATCATACTAAGTACAAATTGTAAAAGCTTACTTGACTACGTATTCTATAAATCGAGTTCAAGTTTGAGCTTTAAATACATCACTAAACCTAACTCATCTAAATTTCAATCTAAAATCCTTTACAAAAAAAAGAACGAACAATAGTGGCAACCCTGCGGTGTCACAGCGAGCGGCGCGTCGGCTGCCAGCCCGGGAACAAAGCAGCCGTGCGCCCGAGCGGCACTCACCGCGCGACGGCTATACTGCGAAATATGCGGCTTGATACTTGGAATATATGTAGAGTTTTTTAATTTGGTGAAATTTGCCTGGCAAATTAGTAGTTGATAGATTGGCTGATATAAAAGGTCTGATAAAAGAGATTAAACATCTGTAGTTTCAGAATGTAGTGTTTTAAAAAGAGTAAATAGGGTGGTGTTGTTTATAACGAACCGTGGAGCAAATCGATGTACTAACGCCGAACTGCATACTAAAACTGCGTACAAGCATTAGAAATATTAATCATAATTTCGAATTTCCCAGCTCTCCGTGGCAATGAACTTTACTCACTATACAAAGATAAATACCTAGTTTAACAAAGATTACTATCCTTTCTGAAAATTGCACAGTTGCACTTATACAATTCTTTTACAAAGGCCACGAACAAAACACAATATTAAATTTCTTTTTTTTTTGTTTATGGCATTGAATGACGAGTCGAGCATACCGTTCGCCTGATGGTAAGCGATACGACCGCCCATAAACAGTAGTAACACCACACAGCACCTTGAGTTACAAAGTATTGTGTGGCATTCCACTGCGCTCGTCATCCTGAGACATAAGATGTTAAGTCTCATTATGTCGAGTAGTTAAACTGGCTAAAATGTCCTTCAAACCGAAACACAACAGTGCATGCACACTGCTGCTTGGCGGTAGAAATAGACATTGCGGTGGTACCCACCCAGACGGACTCTTACATATTAGAGACCTACCACCGGTAAAAATATTAGCAAGTATCAAAAACCAAGGTCCACGCACAAGTACATTAGCCAATGATTCACCAGAGGCGCGGCGCGGCGCGGCCCGCCGTCGACAACGTCCCGTATATTCCGACGTACATACATACATCTATATAGCGACTGCTGCTCGATATTTATACCTACCTCAAATTTTTCTATACTTATTAACTACGTAGGTATTTCACATAATTCTGAGTACTGATTAGGTACCATCGCAATGTCTGTTGTTTGGTTTGATATTGTATTTAATAATTATGAGATTTCGGGCCAATTTCACCGCTTGCTGATAAAGGTTAACAAACATTATCTATTCTGATTAGAGCGTGACTTCTGTGTTTTTTTTTTTTGGGTAGGCGATCCTGCAGTCAACACCGGGGGAAACCTGCGAATGGGATACTGGAGTCCCCCCGGCTTGACGACTGCAGGAGCCTGGAGGGGACGTGGGAGAGGAATATGGAAGGAAAGGTGGGGGACGGGAGGAAGGTTCCCGGGATGGGCGGAAAGAGAGGGTGCCAGGAAATGTTCGCGGGCCCTTTTAGGCCTCAATGTGTTTTACAACCAAGAGGTATACACACTGAACTGTGTGCCTCGGCCCGCGACTAATGTCCCCCCGCGCATGGGCGTGCATTGGGTGTGAAGACCCAGAGCACAAGAATTGCCTCGGGGGGTTGACTTCTGTGTTTGGTCGGCCTATACATATATGTACCTGAGAATTCTCGATAAGAATTTCGAGGGTATGTGAAGTCTGCCAATCCGCACTTGGCCAGCGTGGTGGACTAAGGCCTAAACCCTCTCTGTAGTAGAGGAGGCCCGTGCTCAGCGGTGGGCAGTATATAATACAGGGCTGGTATTATTATTATATTATACATTTATGTGACAAATTTACGCACGCGGAATTATGGCCGTTTTTTTCGGTGACGTCATAATTTGCATCTGTTACGTAACAGTTAGCCTTTCACTATATTTCAAACCGTTTAAATATCTAACTAATTTATTATTAAGCGGATTTAGATTTCTTTATCCACCCTGCTGAGCTGTCACCCAATATCACTTTGCCCGATTCGGGATTCAAACCCGTCCTGTCCTTTTATCTTCTATTTTGAAAGGTTTGTAATAGCGTGACTTTTTATGCCTACTAGTACGGCAAAATTAAACCTGTGGAAAAGAATGAGAATAGTCGCTAGAATTATGCCTGCTTGACCATTTTCAGTACCAATAGATTATTTACTGGTGGTAGGTTTCTCATTATGTAAGAGGCCGCCTGGGTGGGTATCACTGCAATGTCTATTTCTACCGCCAAGCAACAGTGTGCATGCACTGTTATGTTTCGGTTTGAAGGACATTGTAGCCAGTATAACAACTGGACATAATGAGACTTAACATCTTATGTCTCAGGATGACGAGCGCAGTGGAATGCCACTCAGTACTTTGTAAGTCAAGGTGCTGGATGGTGTTGCTATTGTTTATGGGTGGTCGTATCGCTTACCATCAGGCGAACGACAAGCTCGTCTCGTCATTCAATGCTATAAAAAAATTTAAAAAAAATACGAATAGGCTAAAATAAGAAAGAATACAAAATATTGTTTTTTCTCCAATGAATTTGGGTTTTGAAAGAAATGATAATTATAATCGGTTAATTTCAACTTTGTATGAATCCTCTCTGTCACTGCAATTATTTAGGGTGGTATTCATAAATCAATCTCACATTTGAGTAGAATCTCAAGTAGACATTTAATGTATTGAACTATTTAATAAACCAAGCTTAAGCTGTCGTTTAATACCTTGTTCTCAACTGAGTAAGCGCTGTTACACAAACAAAACTTGGCTGTCAAAATCCGTCACGTATTGTAACTTGAGATGTGACTTGAGCTGATGTTAATATGGGTTTATTAAATAGCGACTATCTTAAGCTGCTGACCTTAATTTGACAGCGTCTCAGCTGATATCGCACTTCAGAGCGACACTGAGTTGCATCTATTAATAAGGCCCTTAGAACTTTTAGCGAAATTGCCAGATAAGTACCGGAACAAATAATATACGAAAACAATATTTAATATAAATTAAACATTAAATTAAATATCTAAAAAATATTTAATGTCTATGTAAATATAAAAACACGAATTGGAAAGACTAAGTTACATTGCTTGTGTTTTAACTCAATTATTTCTTAGTTTGTTAGTGGTATATGAAGACTGTTTTATTTTTTAATTTTTCTTTCAGCCTACAGACAGACACACTACTATTATATGTATATATGGGTGTAGGTATAGATGGGATTTCTTTTATAATTTATAGCAAACTTATAGTTTCACTAGTTCATTATGTTTATAAAAGTAAGTACTCAAAATTAAAAATAACCATGACTGCGTTGTTCACATGACCAAAAAGGAACATAAGAAATATCGAGGAGGCGCCAAGATATTCGCAACTTTAGAAAGAAAACGACACAATTCAAAAAAATCGAAAATTGAGTTATCTTCATAAAATGACTTAAAACGAAGTTCTCAATACAATAGTTCAAACACAGCCATATTCAAGCGGGAAAAGGACCAAACTACTATATCGTGCCTTTTTTATTATATTTTTATGAAAAAGGGACCAGTTTTAAGTCATTTTATGACGATAACTCATTTTTTGGTTGTTTTGAATTGTGTCGTTTTCTTTATAAAGGTGCGATATATTATATCCGCCCGGATAGCGACCTCCATACATAAGATGTTAAAGCCCGCCATAGTGGCCCACGTAAGTGTGCCGCGTTCCGGGATTAGCCTGTGTATATCCGGTTCACGCAAGCCGGCATAGTTATATCGACTGACTAAGGACAACCATCTCTCGTCAGTCGGCACTCTATCTGGACCTCTCCGCTCACCATTAGCTGCAGTGGGGTCAGTTTGCCGTACCCGGATAAAAAAAAAAGCAATGAGAGGTGTCCAGGGACACCCGGATGGAACGAAGTTCCTTTCGATTAATTAGTGAAGGAATTGTAATAAAATTTTATTTATATAACAGAGTGTGTATATATATAAATATTTTCCTATTTCCGTTCCAATACATAAGTTTCTAGAGAAAAAAACAAATAAATACGTGTGGCACTCGGAGACTGCCGCGGTAAAGCTATTGCATAGCATTTTTATCACAAATTTTGATTGACTAAACACAAATTCGATCTTACGCGTACCACATAAAGTAGATTTTTAAACGCGAGCATAGCACGTTTAATCTTGTTATTGATAAATGTCAGTAACCAAAGTAGAATAAATCAACAAAATTTGAAAAAATAATGTTACGTTCGATTCTTTTGAACTCGTGCCGTGCCAACGCTGGGGAAATAGCTTCTACGCAATGTATTTAAGGTTCATATTAGATTAGTAAGAAATGGTTTTAATGACTTTAATAAATAAAATAAATAAAAATATACTCGTTTTAAGAATTATAGCTTCTACGCATTGTATTTAAGGTTCATATTAGTAAGATAATAGCAAAAAGTGTCGTGACAACTTTCATGAGATTTTTTTCCGTCCAGCCCCCTTTCACAACGCGCGATAAGGAACTTCGTTCAAAAAGGCTGTTTGGATCTAAAAAAATTGCACTCGCCATAAATTCAATGAAAGCAAGCAACCAAGAAATCCCTTCGTGTTACGACCGTTTTACCATAACGTCAACCTGCTAGCATTTCATACGAAAATTTTTTTTTTAACCTCAATTATTTTAGAATCATACATATTAACCTTTAACAATATTAACAAGCGTACAAACAAGGACTTGTAATAAAATATTCTCCGAATTCTTTATTTTAGCCCTTATCTATACTAATGTTATAAAGCTGAGAGTTTGTTTGTTTGTTTGAACGCGCTAATCTCAGGAACTGCTGGACCGATTTTGAAAATTCTTTCACCAATAGGAAGCTACATTACTCCTGAGTGCTATAGGCTACTTTTTATCCCGGAAAAACTTTTCCACGCGGGCGGAGCCGCGCGCAATGCTAGTTTTAAATATATATATATATATGGAGGAAGAAGTAAGTAGTAGTAAGTAGTAAGATCGAGTTGATCCATTGTGCCCCGTTACATTTGCCCTCGGACAGTTGGAGTACCAGGCGAACAACACCTATGAGTAGCACACATATCAGATGTTGTACCTTATTGTTTTACTGTTTTATAATGTTATAATATGTAGTGCTGTTGGTGTACCTTATAACAATAAATAAATAAATAAATAAACATAACGCGATAAGAATTTATCGCTCGTGACATGACGTCGCGTGCCGTGTGGTTTCAACGAAGTAACGAGTTTTTGTTTCATTTTACTCTTTTATAAATTCATAATTATTAAGTTCGGGTTCAAAATATTTTTACGCATAAATAATAAATAAATAAAAAAAAATACTACTAACATTAAAATATTTAAATGAAAGTAATGAAAGCTTGTGGTATTGTCACGTTTGAATGCGACCTTAACGCCATCTGTTGAAAAATTGTAAAACAATATAATGTTTACTATAACGAGGATAAAATCTTATCGTTGACGCAGCTATATTTTAAAGGATGTATTGGTAAATGTTGTCAATGGTACCGGTAAGTTGCTTAACATTTGTATGCATGTAAATAATTTTTTGTTAGTTATAGACAATTTGTCCGGCGGTTCAAAAACCCAAGGCACACACCTCTGATTATTCGAAGTTATGTGTGTATTGTTTATCAATTATCGTTCGCTTTAACGGTGAAGGAAAACATCGTGAGGAAACCTACATACCTGAGAATTCTCGATAAGAATTTCGAGGGTATGTGAAGTCTGCCAATCCGCACTAGGCCAGCGTGGTGGACTAAGGCCTAACCCCTCTCAGTAGTAGAGGAGGCCCGTGCTCAGCAGTGGGCAGTATTTAATACGGGGCTGGTATTATTATTTTTTTTAGTTATAGACAAAATAAAATTTTGCGGTAGCTCTACAACTACACGATTTAGTTAATACAAAAATGTATAGATGGAGTTGTATTGTAATTTAAGATTCATCATCTGGTGATAAATCTAATTATTGGGGACAACTGAGAAATATGAATAATAGATGCCATCTTATTTTAGTCAATAAGTCCAGAGCTTCAAATTATATTCAATAGTTTCAAAAAATCCTTGCTTCCCTGTATATAATACTGGTGCCAAAAAACTTTTAGACAATACCTGATATTTCTAGTAGACAAGTGCAGTTGAGATTTGTAGTTAATTCTATTGTCACTAATATACACTACCATTGTTTTGTGTTCAGTAGGCTTAGAATGTGACAAAAAAAACACGTCACGTCTCCGTTTCGTCTTATTGGGATTGGTTGAGAGACTGACGTATTGGTCTCTCAATCAATCACAAACATCAAAATTAAACGACATCGTTTTACGAGTTGCGTCTTCGTGTCACATTCTAAGCCCACAGGCTGGTTTTACAGTTATGCTTATTGTGTCTTGAGAATATGGTGACTTCTTAAACTTTCATATGGATAAAAAAAAAACATAATGTATTATGTATTTATTAAGTGGCAAACATACCAGTATAGCTAATACACAATAAAAAAAACTTAACTGCTAACTTCTATACCAAGTGGTTTCAACGCATTATCCAATAGCATACAACTAAAACATTCGTTCCGCATACGAACAAGCATTCAACTCAACAAAATATATTTACAAAAAATTTGCCCTTAATTCATTTAATAAGTTAACATTATGCTTTAGTATTGATTCCATGGGACATTTTCTATGGCGTGTTTCTTTAACTTGTGTTTTTTGAGATACTTTGAGTCTATGAAGGCCTCGCCACATAGAGAGCAAACATAAGGTCTTTCGCCGGTGTGTGTCCGTAAATGCACCACCAAATTGCCTTTGAGAGCAAAGAACTTCATACAAACAGAGCATCCAAACTTCTTTTCTCTTGTATGAGTGAGTTGATGGGTCCGTAAATGAGTTTTAGTCTTGAACCGTAGTGAACAAAGCTGGCATGGGAAAGGCCGTTCGTTTGTGTGCACTCTTTCATGCATGAGGAGCATGGCTTGACTGGCACAGCCCTTGCCACAAATACTGCACTCAAACCGCTTTACATTCTTTGGCTTCAAGTTCTTATGTGACAGTATGTGCAATTGCATATCTTTTTTTGACGGCAGAACCTCCCCACACTCCGAGCAAAGTAACTCAGTTGGATCGACAATGTGTGTGTTCTCCACATGTTGTTCTAAAGCTGATTCCATCGAAAACATCTTCTTGCATAAAGAACATGCGTAACCCAACAGTTTACCGAGGTTTGTAGTCACTTCCTGCTTGATGGTCTTCATTAGTTCTTCTTTAACCTTTATAACTTTTGACTTTGAGCAATCTCCGGAATCTTTGTGGGCTGTCAAATCAGTTTTACTTTCAAACGACTGTTCACAGCCATGGCATGTGAATGGATTCATATGAGTCAGCCTGTGCGTTTGCATTGTGATCTTTTGGCTGAACCTTTTGAAACAGATATCACACTCAAATTCTCTGATCCCACTGTGGATCATTAAATGGCGTTTCAAGTTGTTCGGATTGGCAAATGTTTTCAAGCAAATGTTGCAGCGAGGTTTGATATTGTTGTGTCCATATTTGATATGTTGTGTGAGTGCTGTCCGTTTTATTAATTGATTACAGTATGGGCAAGTAATCAGGACTCCAGTGACACTGTGGAGCAGCATATGTCCCGCCAAAATCTCAGGAGATTCAAACCCTTTGCCACACAAGTTGCAGAGGTTCTCCCCTCCAGGATTGTGTTTATATTGATGCTTTTCATACTCTGCTAAATCTTCAAACTGTTCTCCACAGTCACAGAGAAATGTGCCATCTTCCTGTTGTAATACAGTTGCTATTTGCCCATCATCAGCATATTCTATAACCAATTCTGATCCATCATACTTCAAGATTTGGAATTGTGATGAATCGTCACCTTCACAAAGGATTACTTCTTGCCCCATTGGGTCTCCATCATCATTTTCATTTGTTACTAACTGAGTCTCAGTTAAATACTGGATTCCATCATTACTTTTCAATAGTATAGTACCATCACTATCAGTAGATGTTAGTATTTTGATGTAATTTTTGGAATTGTCCACAATATCCTGAGAGTGGTCATCGTTAATTGTTTCTTCAAGTCCATCTTCTGCTTGCTGTAGGCATTGATCCTGTGAGGTGCTGTCTTGTGTTTCATCTATATTCATAGCTTCCATATCATCCTCCTGGCCATCCTCTTCATTTTCTAGAATAGTAGCTGGCACATTAGCAGGCACTTTGGTATTAGACATCAAGAACTGATCAATAGTTTCTTCAAACTGAGTTTGGTGATGTTGAGGCTCTGCATATGGCTCCATAGCATTTGTTTCTTCATTTGATTCAACCTTAATTTGCTCCTCTTTCATATTAACTTGTGACGTCTCATTGTCCTTAGACTCCTTATCTTTGGGGTCATCAATGACTAGGACATAATAGTAATCATCGTCACTATCTGTTGGTTCTTTTTTGATTATGGCTTCCAGTTGTTTTATAGGATCATTTGCTATTTCTTCCTCAGTTGGTTCCTCATAATTTGATACTTCTTCCATGACTTCTGAGCTTTTATCATTGCGTTCACTGAGAATTATGTTGAGTTGTGCACGTAGCTCACTGTCCATTTTGATACATTGCTTACGGAATTGATAAGCTGTCATAAGGATTGTGAAACATTCTGTACACAACTTTTGAGGCAGACCGTCATCTGCACAAACCTGGAATAGATCGGAATTCTTCAGTTAATATTACTATTACTTTCATACAGTGGTTTTAAGTGGATTGTTGACTTTAATGTATTTGTAATATACTAGCATTGCGCGCGGCTCCGCCCGAGTGGAAAACTTTCCGGGATAAAAAGTAGCCTATAGCACTCTGGAGTAATGTAGCTTCCTATTAGTGAAAGAATTTTCAAAATCGGTCCAGTAGTTCCTGAGATTAGCGCGTTCAAACAAACAAACAAACTCTTCAGCTTTATATATTAGTATAGATTATTCATAAATTTTATTATTGTGTACTCTTTCTCTATATGAACTTTAATTATGCCAAATCTCATACTCCTCCATGCACGCAATGTGTCTTAAAAGGGGTACAGAGATTTTTCTTCACATATTAATTTACTATTACTGTTCTTTCAACAATATTGAAGCCTATTTTATATGTATTGTTTGTAACTACCACTATGCATGTTTTTGGAAGTCCTTTATGAACAAATGGAAGAGTAATTTTTGATAAAAATGCACTTGTTTTATGAGCTGTATTCCTGCACAAGTAATTCATAGTAACACATACAATGATTCTAAATATTAAAAGTTTATAGTCATTGAAGTTAGTTAACTAACTCGTTTTAATAACCTGCTTGAAAGCAAGTATATTATTGATGTTTGGTTGATAGTTTTAGAAATATATTTTATTAGGGTTTTCGATGTATAAGATGTAGTGTGAAATGTAACCTCTAAAGTATTTATATTTTTTTCTCATTCGATTATGTGACAAGTTTTCACTAAAGAGGTTATGCGTTCTCTTGTACACATGTAAATTCTGTAGTACAACGCGTTAAAATTATCACACTGAATAAATTAATCATAATTACACGTTTCCCGCGCAAACTATAAGCAATCAACTCACCTTGATCGTAGTTACTTCACGGAATTTATCCTTCAGATTATCCTGAGACTCCAAAAGTGACACTTCAGAATCGGCGGACAAGCAACATCGACAGAAATTAGACCACGAAGTTTCCATTTCCATTTTACTGTTTGTGTTTTATAATACATCGGCACGAATCTGCAAATTAAACATTTATTAGGCTCAGGCATTGTTTTGACACATAGAAATCAGAGACCACAATAACGTAGCCAAAGAGTAAAAATTATCTACGGACCGTACCCATAAAGACGATCTATTCGAAAATTATAGACAAGAGACGAATACAAAATGGTGGCCAGGATATGGACGTCGCGTCGTAGGCGTGAGACGTGACGTAACGATTTTGTTTATCAAGAGGGCGCCACTAGTTCTATGTTCTATTTTACGATTCTCGCGCAAGTTCGTTCCTTATATTCGAATATTCGAAAAATAATTATTTTCAATTATTATTCAATCTGTTATTGCATAACAATAAGACAAATTCGATACTACTGTTTAAGGAATGATCTTCTTGGATTCAAGTATGATTTTTGCACAGACATATAATATAGAGTAGCAGACTAAACATACCTCTTAATTTGCATGGCAAAATGCACACAGATAAAGAGATGACACATACAGATACGACAGCATGGGCCGGACTTAGAGCTACCCCTTAAAACTGGTTGTAAGGGAAGAAAAGTAAAATGATACAACTATAAAGTACTTATATCATTTATTTATTAGAAAAAAGTGTTAATTTCTTCAAATAATTTCTTTTCGATACATTTGTTGTAATAGTACGAGCTTCGTGTTTAAGTCTTGTGTCTGCATAAAATTTTACAATTACTTTAACTAGTAAATAAACATGATTTATATCATGGTGATTATCGCCAGAATGAAACATTTTAAAATAATCTTTACGATTCCATATGCGAGTGGAAATTTCAAACACAGAAATATTCTTGACGACTTTAAAAATCTTTTCGCATTCCTGCACTACAGATATTACTCCAGTTGAAGGATAAGTTAAGCCACCTCGATCTTTCTTTTGGATTAATGAACAAAATAAATTTCTCTTTTCGCCTATCACTAGTGTTTGACAAATGGAACATTTAATGTTTTTTAACACTTTACGAGCTACAAACCCAGCTATATAAATTGTTACTTGATTAGTGTATTCGTCTAATGGCATGCCTTCAATATCATTCATAAAACATTGTATGTCATCTTCGTCAAGATGATCAGAATAATCATTTTTCTCGAAGCTAAGTGTACTACTATTTAAACAAAATTCAGGGTTCTTCGAACTCGACACTTTCAATATTTGAATGTCATCCGTCAAATCACCTTCTTTATTTAAATTAATTTGTATGCGTACAAGATTTTTTTTGTAATAACTTTGAAAATGAACCGATACCGAAAAAATATATTAATAATAATCCCTTCCTAGCCGATTTCGGCCACGGCGGCCAATCTCAACGGAGATCAGCCAGGTACGCAGGATATATTATAGTGCACAAGTGTGTGCGCAATACACAGGTGCACTCACTATTCCTTCACTCTCATAGTCCGGTGAGACGGCAATCCGACATGACCGGAGAGAGATCAGGCGCAGGACCAACGGCTTTACGTGCTTTCCGAGGCACGGGGGGTATCACTCCGCCAACTTCCTGACTCCGAGCTGCGACTGAGTAATTTTTAAGATGGAAAAACCCAGTCACAATGTTTTTGGCCCGACCCAGGATTCGAACCCAGGACCTCGGCGCGCAAATCGTACTCGTAACGCGTACGCAATACAACTACGCCACCGAGGCAGTCAAAAATATACCTGTAGATCTATTGATATTTGTGGAACTAATACATGCTTTTGGACCACTGGCGGATTTTGCCATGAAGTAGATGGTTCCTGATTTACATATTGAAGGTCCTGAAGCATGATCACATTCTCCCCAGTTGCTATTTTCTTTCTTGGAATATTAACCTTGGATGAAGTTCCAGACATATTGTCTTTGCACTGAAATACAAATCTCATGTTAATGAAATGAAATATTTTAAAATATAATACAAATTTGTTTATAAAATGAATATAAGAAATAGTAACTTACTTCATTTGACTCGGAGTACTCTTCAAATATTGTCGGAATTGCACCTTGCACTAGATATGTTCGTAAATTATTTCTTTTAAATAAATGTTCTTCAAAATGTCGCAAACAAATAACACTACTACGATTGGGTGTCCAAGATGTAAGGTTTGAATTTATTAGCCAGGCATCACATAGTTTTTTATCCTTAGGGAACCTGAAATAATAATACACACATGATTATAAAACCAGAACTATATTATATACTTAGTACCTATGACGCAATGAGATAAAAACAATAATTGTAAAACACTATTACATCCTTTTCCCTTAATGCGGCCCCTATTTATTGAAGAAGTATTTGATCTGTCAAATGACATAGGTTATTTACGAAATTATTGAATTAAAGCCAGTTTGTTCATGAAGAAGCTATAATTTGTAGAGCACTTTACTAAAGGATACACGGAATAACTTATAAATGCCATTTCAAAGGCCTAAAAGTACTCATTGTTTCAGAAATTTAACGAAATTATAACATTATTAGGCAAGTCAACAAAACATATTCTTTTACTTACCGATGGAAAGTTATTCCTGGAAAGTTTTTATATGTCGCACTGTCACACCTATACACACTACATTTAACCATTTTTGTTATGAATAACAATAGATTTACTTAAAATGAGGAAAATCACAAATAATGAGACCATTAAATGTAGCTTACTCGATGCAATATGCAATGGCGGCCAGTCACGCATGCTAATCTGTCAATGTAGTGGTTAGTGTTGCAACAATAAGGGCGAAAAGAGACAAAGTTATGTTATAATTTGAATCATGAGCAGGATACTATATATTTTTATGAATATCAATGTGTGCCAATAAAATGTGTTTAGTCTGCTACTCTATATTATATGTCTGTGGATTTTTGTCACCATGGATATTGCATTTTATTTACGTATGCCATTTTTAATAGTTTTGCAAAGGATCGTGTTTTTTAATCGTCCTAGCGACTTTATTGCAATGAATTAGATTAGACATGATAAATATATAAATAAGACAAGACAAGATAAATAACTGACTTCCTGTATCGGGATCATCAGGCTGTTCTCTACAATGTTGCTAGTTATTAATACGAATTTAGGAGTATCGATTTAAAAGTTATTTTGTCTCGGATTTTTTATTGCATTAATATTTATTTTATCATCAGTTATGTAATATACCAAGCATGTATAACAATAATATTATTGACATATTAATTAATAATATTGATTAATCTTTAGGGGAGGCCTATGTTCAGCAGTGGACTTTTAAAGGCTCAAGAAGAATACGAACTATGATATATAACACAAATGCTTTTAATAATATTATAAATGCGAAAGTTTATTAATAGAAGTAAATGCAGAAATAGTTGAAAATATTTTAATATTTGCTTCCTTCAAAAAATCCCTACTTAAAAACCTGTAACTAATAATTAATATATATTTTTCCCGTAAACTAGACTAATCATTCCGAATTTTGCGTAATGTTACCAATTAACTGAATTGTTGTGTATAGTTGTAATAGGGCTTCAGACTCATTTAGCTTTTTAATGTATTATAGATCCATCATTTGTTTAGTTTGTAATCTGTAACTGTACCTAATGAATAAAATTAAAATAAATATAAACATATAGGCTACTTTTAAGTTTTAACACGGTAATTTGCTCTCGTAGGAAATAAAATTTTTTTTAAATCCGATTTTTATAAATAGATGGCGCTGACTTCATATAGACAGCGTCATGGTTGCTACAGTAGGTAATTTAGGGACTTTCGTGGCGGGAAACGCTTCATGTGGGCGGAGCTGCTACATCACACAAATCTCTTGCCTTCTTAATCGTTTTAGTCATCCGTAATCCCGATCAGTCTTTAAGCCACACTGTGTATCGTAAAAAGACCCATACAGATAAATACCTGAACGGTGAATCTCATCACCATCCTAAACAGTTAGCTACCGTGAGTAAATCTTTGTTTCAGAGAGCACAAGGAATCTGTGACGAGAAACACCTGGGCGCTGAGCTGCAACATGTCAAGCAAGTACTGCGCGACAACAAGCTCCAAATTCCACGCCACCGTCACAGAAACCGAGTGAAACCAGCCACAGTCGAACGTGTCCTGGTTGTATTACCATATGTAAGAGGAGTCACCGACAAGATTGGCTACATCCTGAAGCGTGCTTCAATCAAAACTTATTTCAAGCCACCTAAAAAGATTAGTCAATTTTTACCACCTGTCAAGTGCCATATACCTCTGCAAGAACCAGGCGTATACAAGATTGATTGTGATTGTGGCCTCTCTTATATCGGCCAAACAAAAAGAAATGTAGGGACCCGCGTAAAAGAACATATAGCTGACGTGAAACACCGACGCTCTACGAAGTCTGCAGTTGCTGAACATTCAGAACAAGGATTACCTTACATTTGACAAACCACAAATCCCTACCTAAGATGATTCGCGAGGCTATTGAAATTAAAAAACATTCCAAATTTCAATAGAGAAGATGGTTGGAAGCTTGCACAAGCCTGGGATACAGTTATAAATCTTATTAAATCGGACCCCAAAAGACCTACTGCCAGACCTCAAGACACTGTGAGCTCTTTCTGCGTAGATCGGACCGCCATTAACAACTATTTTAAAAAAATGTATAATTAAAAATGAAGGTAGATATTGTAACATTAACTTTTCAGACCACAAACACCGCAGTCCGCCCCGTGACCACGAAGTGCTGCAAAGCCTTCGAAACGTCGGGAGAAAATATTAATTATAAAACCGCGATAAAATCCGCAAAATAGTTTTATTTCAATGTCTAACATTCGCGTCAATATAAGAAGCCATTATTTATTTATTGTTATTTTAATCGATGTTATACAATTATTGTTTATTATTTTTGATATATTTTAATATTTATTTAAGGAAATACATTAATCCTCTGGTAACCCTATTTTTTTAATCTGAAATGGCGGCAATACGAGCCTTAACACATTTTATTGGAATAAGTGGGGTTTCTTTACGTTTTTCACACTCACACGGGTTCTTCACTTTCAACGCCAACCGTATTTCACCATTTCTTAATGTTTGGGGCACAGAAAATAATAAAAATTAAAAAGTCTACATAGTTGTCTTCATAATGTCCACCATCTTAACAGACAGGGGTGCCAACCTCACGTCGTCGGAAGTATAAGTTGAAATGCATTCTAATGGGCCTAGTTTGGAGCAATACCTAGATAGTTTGTTCTATGTTTTTAAGTGGGTTTATTTTATTAATTTCCAATAGCCGACAAAGAAGTTGAGCAGATTACCGCGTGGTAGGACATTTTTTTGTACGTAAATGTATATGTATAACCAGTATAAGATCTGTGTAAAAGATAATCTCATAATATAAAGTTTAATTGTTTTCATTCTTTCAATTACCCTTATCCTATTTTACTGTTTGAAATAACAATTATCGCTTTATCGGAAATAATTTTAATCGAATTGAATTTTTTTTTTTTTTGTAATGGCAACTTTTGTTTGATGTTGAAGGACATGTTCAAAAACCGGCTTAAAATCTAACCAAGATACTTTATACAATATTTGGATAGTACTCCCAAAAATTAGGCCTTTGCAATAAATTGTTAAATTTGAAAGTCCTCCGATTAGGAGATTTATGTAATTTTATTTTGCTTAAAAAGTACACTTAATAGGAACGTTTTTAAAAATCTTATAAATTTACGAGTCCTAAAAATATTTTTTAATGGACCCAAGATCCATATTTATGCCTCTTTAATAGTCATAAAGTTTGAGCCTGGTTAGATTTTGAGGCCCAGCGCCCATACAAAAAGCGGACATCTTTGGATTCCATACCACGTAATAAGGCAACGGTTTCTTTAAAATATTGTTCCTCTCTAGTATATAGAAAAATGCCCCGCATCGTTTAAAACATTCATTTTCATTATTATTCGCGTGACCAAGATCCGGTTGTAGATACTCAATTTTCATCAAGACGGTAGTGTAGAATAGAAGTTTCCTTTTACATTCTACTTAGTATTGTAAACAGGGACAAATACATTTCTATGATCTATAAGCCACAGTCAGTGGCGGCCTTGGGGGAGGGGGGACCAGGCAACCGCCAGGGGTCTCGCGCTATAGATGGGCGTCGCGCGGTGCCTTTGCTCAGAACCATCTTTAGGTCACCAGCTGATGTACAAAGAATGTTACCTACGAAATTGTTGATATTGGGGACCATTTTTGCTCCCATCCGTGGCCTCATGCCAGCTAAGACCGACATTGATAGCAGTTCCTAGTAAGGGCAAAAGTTTTATTTGGGCTATGCCAGATTTACAAGCTTGTCTCGGTTTTTTGTTACAATGGTAAAGAAACATTTAGGGGAGGTTAAGATAAGGTGGAATAGCATGATTTCAATATACCTGGACCTAATCTACTACATTGGTACGTTTGTGGGCCAGCACGTTTAAGTTAACGCCACGCCTGCCTACGCACAATAGCAACGTCACCCAAAAGCATAAATAAAAAATCATTGCAGACCAAGGTTTGAAGGTTCAGTTTTTGTATATACTAGATAGAAAATTTCATACAGATAATGTGACTATCTTATTCATTTGTATATTAATCAAAGCGGATTCACTGCAACTGTCGTTAAGCAAAGAGAAGCTCTAAAACATGATGACCGGCAAGAGATAAATATCCCTGGACGGTTGGTACAGTTATGCATTCTTAATTGCTTCGTCACGCTCGGCGTGAAGTATTCCAAGTTGTAGGGGGGAACACGTATGCTGGCAAACTGTTCCACAGCTTAATAGGGCGGCAGAAATATGAATTACCGTACCTTTTGGTTCTGTTAAGGAAAGGAGAGTGAGATAAGGCTATCTACTTAAGATATTTATTTATATACTAGACTTCTGCTCGCGGCTCCGCCCGCGTGAATGAGTTTTCCCGGGATAAAAGTCCCGTTTTATATTTCCCCGGGATAAAAAGTAGCCTAAGTTACTCGCTGATAATTATAATGTAGCTTTATATTGGTGAAAGAATTTTTCAAATCGGTGCAGTAGTTTCGGAGCCTATTCAATGCAAACATACTAACAAACAATCAAATCTTTCCTATTTATAATATTAGAATAGATAAAAGTAATCTAGGAGGGGGCAGCTGCCTTCCCTTGCCTTCCTTAGTTCGCAACGCTCGCCTCTCAACATTAATCGGAATACAAGCTCGGCATAATGAATGCATTATAGCTGCATTTTTCCCAAGCCTTTAAGAACAAAAAACTTATGTTTAAAACTATTCAGTCGAGTTTGTTCAAGTGTGAAAAAGACTGAGCCTTAAAAGGTACTTATTCACTCCATTCGAGTGGCTGTGTGATATATTATCCGACGATTTACTATCAGCATAAGATAGTAAATCGTTCTTTGCCACTAAGATTTTTCTCTGCCACCAAGCGGTAGATAAAATTGCCGACTATGGCTGACACAGTTCATTTGAAGGTGGTAATGTTAGTCCGTGTTGGATGTGAACATATTATGCTTCCACTGCTTTAAATGCGTTCGGTATCTTATATACTTCTGCGCTTAATATGCTTAAAGCGACTTAAATAAGGTTCCTAAGGGAAATTATTAAACAATAATCATAAGGCGTATACCCATTTATCGATTAAATTTTTTGCGTCCAATAATGAATATTTTTTAGTTTTTTAATGACCATAAAATATATTTTTGTAGTCAAGCCAAGTAACTCCATGAATCTTGTATTAAAATAAATAAATAAATAAGCCTTTATTGCTGTTTAACTAATTTGACTAAACATTACTTAAAATATAACCATAGAGGTAAGAAGTTATACATTTTTTTAAACTAAAACATATTCTCGGCAATCAGCTTATCTCCCTCTTAACAGCTTGTCTTTCAACAAAGTCCTCCTCTAAGGATTTCCCCTTGTTTCTATCCTTTGCTGTGCGTAACCATTCTGGCCCAGCTACTTGCTTCAAATCGTCTTCCCATCGCTTTGGCTCTCTTCCTCTACTTCTTCTGCTTTCTCTAGGGTACCATTCTGTTATTATTCTGGTCCATTTCTCTTTCTGAAGAGAAATCTTGTATTACTGAAAAGTAATTTCAACTACGACAACACCATTTCACATCGAGGTACACCGTCCGATTTCTTTGCACGTTTGATTGTTCAATAACGTTATATTTACAATACTATTGATATAAAATTGATTGTTATTGATTCGTTAGGTTTGTAAACAGATGGTACGTATTCGCAATGGATTTTGATTTGAAATGCTATGGGTTAAAGGTTATTTTCGTAATGTTATTTTGGATATCAAATAGTTTTTTTTATAGTACACTGGCCATCAAGCAACTGTTTCACCTGATGATGATTAAGTCCATAATTAAACAAACTGCTCGATTGACTGCCTCGGTGGAGTAGTTGTATTGCGGTACGACTGCAATGCTGAGGTCTCGGGTCCGATCCCCGGGTCGGGCACAGTGATATTAGGTTTTTCTATTCAGTATCAGCCCGCAGTCTGGAATTTGTACCCGATATGGCGATAGGCTCGCCCCCTATCACATCATGGGACGGAATACGCACGGCGAAAAGAGGGTGCACTAGTTGCGCCTCTATCTACCCCTCCGGGGATAAAAGGCGCGTGAGTGTGTGTGAAGGAAATAAAATCTTTTTACTTTATTATTGTGAAGAGAAAAAAATATTAAGAACACAAAAGTGTATGGGAGATTAAAATTTTGATGTTGTTTAGGTACTTATGTGGCTGACTGTACAAATAATCCTACACGTTTGCAGTTTTTCTAAACGAATAAAATTCTCAGTTTGCGCAGCACCTACGTTGTTAATGGGCTTTATTTTTATGAATATTTTATTTTAAATGTTCCAAGTTGAGAAATGGGTCATGTTTAATGTGCACCTGTGGGATAGTACTTAGACGGTTAAACGTATGAAATACGTTTTCAACTGAGATTATATCTGCCTCTATGTTTGTAACTAGCTTTTTCTCGCAGCTCTGCTCGCGTGAAAAAGGTTTTCTGGGATAAAAAAAATGATATATATATGTCGGGACGTCGGGACGCCGCGCTGTCTCATCTGGTTGTTGACTAGTGCGCTCGTCAGCACGGGAATCCATGGTGGGCGTTAAACTTCAGGGAACGTTGAAATAAGTAGATTGCAATGTTGACTTTTCACTATTTTAATTATACAGGCATTTATTCACTTAAGCAGTTGTAATTAGATGGAGTACAATAATAAGAAGCAATTCAGAGCCAATGGGTTTGCGAATAATCACAACGTGCGACCGCTGTCAACTAGTCAAGAAGAATATGACATGACGTTCGCCAGCCATGATCTACGCAACTCCATTCGGTGTTACTAAAATATCTCTCTCTTAATAAAATAATATTAACAGAACCATTTACCAACGATTAAAATAATAACAAAATAATTTATAACTCCTAAAATTAACTGATTTTCATTATTTGAAAATGTCACGCGCCGTTATATATATATATATATATGTATACATATTATATTCTTGATATTATATGTTTAAATATTGTAGTATAAAGTGGTGTGTCATTTAATAGTTAATATAGTTAATAGCGACAATATTGTATTAAGTTTAAGGTACCTCTAAACATATTGTACAAATAATAAATAAATAAATAAAAGTCCCGCTTTATATTTTACCGGCAATAAGCTTATGTGTTAATTCAGGTCATGATCTACCCGTATACCAAATTTCATCGAAATCCGTTCAGTATTTTCGGAGATGTGCACTTACAAACAAACAGACGGACTGGCAGACAGAAAAGAATTATAAAAATAGCTGATTTGTGTTCCATTACTCTTCTTTAGTCAGCCCCTTTCTTTTTATCACATTTCTATAAATGTACAGACACACCGGTTCTACTGCTTTATTATATGTATAGATCGATGAAGCTAATACTGAACGTTTTTTTTATTATTAAACGTCAACGAAAATATCGCAAGGAAACCTACATATCTGAGACTTCTCCATAAGAATTGGAGGGTATGTAAAGTCTGCCAACCCGCACTAGGCGAGCGTGGTAGAATAAACCCTCTCAGTAGTAGAGGAGGCACGTGCCCAACAATGGGACAGTATATAATACAGGGCTGGTTTTATAATGGATACACTACGCCTATAATCTCCAAATCTATTCAAGCGTTTCTTTACAATAATTTCCGTTTCCCCAATAAATTGCAAAAGTCATTTAAAATGCTCAATATACCCAAAAAGGTATTGTGAGAACAATAAAACCGTGGCACGTCGGATTAGGTCCGCCGCGACTGCATGACGGATGGGCTCCGAAGGGACTATTCAATCAGATCGCTCGAATCGCGTTCATGCTTAAAATATACCACTACTACTTGTCAGGTTTTTTTATTCCTGTACGGCAAAGTGACTACTCCACCTGATGGTACGCGGAGAGAGGTCCAGAGAGTGTCGAGATATCTTAGATCTCATGTAATAGGGGACGGGCCTATCCCTTGTTTAAACAATATTAAGTTTTCGACTGATGACTGCCTCGGTGGCGTAGTTGTATTGTGTACGCGTTACGTCTACGATTTGCGCGCTGAGGTCCTGGGTTCGAATCCCGGGTCGAGCCAAAAAAACTGTGACGATTTTTCCATCTTAAAAAAATACTCAGTCGCAGCTCGGAGTCAGGAAGTTGGCGGTGTGATACCCCCGTGCCTCGGAAAGCACGTAAAGCCGGTGGTCATGCACCTGATTACTCTCCGGTCATGTCGGATTGCCGTCTCACCGGACTATGAGAGTGAAGGAATAGCGAGTGCACATATGTATTGCGCACACACTTGTGCACTATAATATCTCCTGCGTACCTGGCTGATATCCGTTGAGATTGGCAGCCGTGGCGGAAATCGGCTTGGAAGGGATATATGTTTTCGAATGATCGAGCGACACTTTACAATTTTGTATGCAGATTTATTTTTTGTTGAATAGCTTTCGTTTGCTGTATTCCCAGACTGTTACGGTTTAGGAACGTTGAAGAAAAAGCTTATTCCTTCCTCAACGTGCGATGATTCCTATATATAAAGAGTACGAGCGCCTGGTGGTGCGTGAGTCGCTGGTCGCGCGGCGCCATAAGTGAAGTGGATAGTCATGGGCGGCGATGACAAACCATTAGATGACCTAATTGCTCATTTGCATTTGCGATAAAAGAAATACTATGGAGGTGAAAAATCGGGAAGATCGTCGCAATAGTAGGGGACCGATTTGGATTTAAACGAAACCGTTCGGCAACACATTCGGGATAAACCTTCTGTCATAACATTTGTACGGAAACGTGGTAAGATTTATTTATCTGTGAGTTCATAGCTATCTCATGCAGGCTAATCTTATGTGGAAAGATTATGAGTTTTTTTTATTCCGGCTCGGGAGCGTGACCCCCGGCATCTGATGGTAAGCGGGGTCCGTCTCGAGTGGCACTTTTAGGGGGGCGGCTAAATGAGTAAAATAAAACCTTCTACAAGTTTTAACTTTTGGTGACTTGGGGGGTTGTACGTGTGACCCTTATTTGTTGAAATTACCTTTTTTGGTCCCTTTGTTTTCGTGAACGGGTGCTGCTTGCGTGGACTGGTCTGCTCTGTTTGATGGTTGACTCTGTTTTTACTTAAAATTAAACATGTAGCTGGTTATTTCACTTAGGTACTCTCCGTTAATTTTCGCATTTAATATCCATCTTTGAAATTGAATTTATATTGTTACATGCAATTTGTAAAATATATATATATAAAAAAAATATTACAATTAAAGACCTACGCTGAGTTTCTTGGTGCTTCTTCTCCCAGTCAGTGGGCTTTTCCGAAGCACTGGTAGAATCTTTAGATGATAAAAAAATTTAAAAATGACGTGTAAAAGTGCCCATAGGGGCCTAATTACTTAATAAATGATTTGAATTTGAACTTGGGGTGGCAAATTTTGGGTCTGTCGCAGGTGGCAGGAATCCATGCTACGCCACTGGGTCCACTAAGTCACCCACTCTTATTCCTGTGAATAGATGTTAATTTTAATTCGGGTGAAGCCACAGACAATAGCTAGTAACTTATAATACATTAAATTTGTTGATCCCTTTCCGTTTCTTACAATCTGACCATCCTTTTTTAAACTAAGGTAGATATAGATTTTCATCCACGATGACGCACGCTATTAATTTTTGAGCTGGGTTTTCGTGGGTTAAGAGGACTTTGATTATTCATCGTACCATGCAAGTGCACTTATAAGTATTTATTGTGCATTCACAGAATTAAAATACCAGTGGAAAGTTGCCCAGTTAGACTGTAAGCGATTAGGAACATTAGTAGAGCGCGTCATCGTTGTTGACATTATCTATCATCATCATCATCAACATCATCATCAGCCACATGAGGTCCGCTGCTGAACATAGGCCTCCCCTAAAGATTTCCAGACGAACCTGTCAAAAGCGGCCTGACATTATCTATCATCATCATCATCATCAGCCACATGACGTCCACTGCTGAACATAGGCCTCCCCCGAAGATTTCCAGACGGACCTGTCAAAAGCGGCCCGCATCCAGCGTGTTACTGCGACCTTTATCAAGTCGTCCGTCCACCTACAAGGTGACGGTGCGCTTGCCAGTACGTGGTCTCCACTCGAGAACTTTTTTGCCCCATCGGCCGTCAGTTCTTCGAACTATGTGCCCTGCCCACTGCCACTTCAGCTTGCTAATCCGCTGGGCTATGTCAGTGACTTTCGTTCTTCTACGGATCTCCTCATTTCAGACATTATCTATACTAGTATTCAATTAGTATTCCTACAAGTGTTTGTTATTATAATTGACATTTTGCTATACAAATATGTGCTTTCAAACATCCAAAAGATCATCAATTTAGGATCTTAAGTAGATAAAGTGTTATATTACAGTTAATATCGTTAAGAGCTCGAATTTGCGTACATGGCAGCTTTAAGCGCGCCGTAAGTCGCGTAAACCAATTTGCATGCAAATACGCCTTATGTTCGTGTCTACGTTTTAAACAGGAACTCTGAGATGTCTCCTTTACACAATACGAGACGATCAATATAATAATAATAATACCAGCTCCGTATACTGTCCCACTGCTGAGCACCTCCTTTACTACTGTGAGGGTTTTAGGCCTTAGTCCACCATGCTGGCTTAGTGTGGGTTGTGCAGACTTTACATAACTTAGAATTTTTTGGAGAACTTCAAACTATGCAGGTTTCCTTGCGATGTTTTCGTTCGCCGTTAAATACACACATACACACTCACGTCTTTTATCCCCGATGGGGTAGGCAGAGGCGCAACTAGTGCACCCACTTTTCGCCGTGCGTATTCCGTCCCATGATGGGATAGGGGGCGAGCCTATCGCCATATCGGGAACAAATTCCAAACTCCGGGCTGATACTGAATTTAAAACCCAATATCACGTTGCCCGACCCGGGATCGAACCCATAACCTTAGCATTGCAGTCGTATCGTAATACAACTAGTACGCTACCGAGCCAGTCGAGCGTCACCGTTAAAACAAGCGATAAATCACAAAGAATACTCACATAACATTAAAAAATCAAATGAGCGTGCCGTTTGATTTTACACCTACGGATCTTCGTCTTTGCAGACTGTTCCACTCTCAAGTAGGCTATCGCCGCTTCTGGTGAAGACTAGGTTTTGTGTAACGTTAAGTTTTTCTTATAGTTTCGTCTGCTCGGAAGTCCTTTTCTGTAAGAGAGCTTGTGTATACTTTTCAGGAAAAAGAAGCATAATATGTGTTAATCCAGGATTTAATGTACGTGTGCCAAATTACATTCAAATCTATACAGCAGTTTTTGAATATACATCTAAATTTCTGAGAAGAATATTTACTATTTTTAGTTTTAAAAATTCGAGTACAAAAGCCTGGCGTTATTATTAAAATTTATTTAAAAATTATGGAATCATTAATACCTTCTTCGTGTAATATTATGTATACAAATGTGTATTTTTATTTTATTACTAGTGTTGCGCGCGGCTCCGCCCGCGTGGAAAAGTTTTTCCGGGATGAAAAGTAGCCTATAGCACTCAGGAGTAATGTAGCTTCCTTTTAGTGAAAGAATTTTCAAAATCGGTCCAGCGATTCCTGAGATTAGCGCGTTCAAACAAACAAACAAACAAACTCTTCAGCTTTATAATATTAAGTATAGATTCCATTCATTAATTCCATTATTATTTCAATAATTGTGTGACGTGCCTGGAAGTGTAAAGGACCCTTCACGTAGGAAGGGATGGGAACTTGATCCGGTATTCGTAACTTTTCGACAATGTGGCCGAGCATTGTTTTACTACAGTAAAATCCTTTGTCTGAATGCTACTTTAATTTATATGGGGGCTGTGAGGGATGTAGATCTCATTTTAATAGTAAAGGAAGCTTGGGAGGTATTTTACGCTGAAATTACTTTGCTTTATCGCTGTTTGTGACTAGGAGATTAGAAAGTAAGAGGAATATTTTAATATTAATATAGTGGTTAATCTATGGTATAGAATTAGGTATAGATTATAGAGTTAATAGAATACTGGCCTCTATCACCATTTATTCTTCGTATGTTAAAACACGTTCTAAATTCAAAATCTTCGGCGTCTTCATTATAATGGCGGACACCAATGTAGCTTTTAGTGTCCATATGAAATATGATAATTTGATAATTATAAATAGGAAGTCGAATTATATTCATTTCATTCCATTTCCATGCTTCAGAAATCAAATTAAACCATTGCAAATGTATCGCCAGCAAAGCTCAGTTTTGATGCAGATCGCAAATTATGCAAATGTATGCAAGCCCTTTGTCTAATGGGCGTCGGATGAAGACTTGCCCACTGTGATAGCGAAATTCATAATTCATGATATTGTTTTTAGCTGTGCTGGGTATTGGGTTTTGTTTTATGAGCATTTAGTTTTCATTTGCATACATTGCTGTTACTAAGGGTTGGGTAGGTTTCATTGTATCCGTGTTTTGGTGACGAGTTTGTCTTTTAGTATTGATAAAACTGGCTATAACATGGGCCTACATTGTGAATCATTAAATGATTACGTGATTAATATTTAATAAACAGAAAATAACATGCATACATACTATCACGCCTTTCCCTTTTCAGGGGTGGGTAGAGGTGTAACATTAATTTCGCCAGCTGTGCTAAGTCCCATGTAATAGATGGCGGGCATATTGCCATTACCGGGCATATTTCTAGATTCCGAGCTGATACTGAACAGAAAAATCCAATATCACTTTGCTCGACCCGGCATTTGAACCTGAGACCTCAGCGCAATAGTCGTACCACGTATACAAGACGACTACGCCACCGAAAGTAGTGAAAAAGGAAATGAATCATATTTTTAAGCGATAAAATGAATTATTCGACTTTATGATACAAAAATCCAATTTCTCGGGATGAGTATATTTTAATTTTGAAAAATAAAGCATTTATTCATATTTGAAATATTGTTGTGAGCAAAAGTGGGGACCTGGAGGCGATATGACGCTATCTCTTTCGCACGTACGCAGCGTTATAGCCGGCGACTCTCGGTGACGTCGCAGTATAATATTACTGTTATTTGACAACTTCCCCTTCCACCAAATTTCAAAGCTTTATAACTGAATAATATTGCCCCTATTTGGATGGCATACATTTTTGATAAATGTATTAAAAAAGTAGTCAACTTCCCTATTGAGACCTATTAGTAGTGTTCACTCATTGGCAGTCACGGACTACGGCGCTTGTCATATTATTGAACAATCTGATCCTGATCGATTCAATAAAAGGAAAAAAAAAGAAAGAAGTTTTTCCAATAAACGTGTTATTGTAAATCTAAATTAACCTTAAATTCCACTTCATCTTTGGCTCTAATCTAAAAGCGTTCCAACTCCAGTGTAAACAAGTGATAAAGTGCCAAACCAGGCGTTTAACTTGCGTGTAAACAGCTTAGATTAGGGTTCCCACTCCCAAATCAAAAGGATATGAAGTTGGGAAAACCACGACAATTCAGTTCAATAACAGGACGCAGTAGAGGTTGGCAGGAAATTGGTTAAATTAAATGAGAACTTAAGTACATGACCTTAGCTCGCTTTAAAACCCCAGGACGCTGGCTAAATACTATCCAGGACATCCCACGACACGACGAAAATCAGGACGTGTCCTGGGAAAGCAAGACGGTTGTCAACCCTACCTTAGATACCCTTTACGATACCCCTTCGTCCCAATTTCGATCTACATAAAGAGTCAGCAATTTTACTTAGTCTGGGAGTTGGGAAATTATTATTACTTTGATTTTTTTTATTTTTACAATGAATGACGAGACAAGCTCCTTGCCTGGTGGTTTGAAAGCCACAAACAGTCGTCACTACTCTAAAAAGAACCCCAGAGCCCATCTCATCTTAGCATTGTAAATATTATGGCCAAATTTCGATTATATAAAGTTTCGTTTGGGTATCTTTCGGGGGTTGTTCAGCAGTGGACTTTCAAAGGCTGAAGAAGAAAAAGACTTCTCCAAAAAAGATAACATACAGTGAAATAAATACTAATTAACATAAATAATACGATACAAGCCTTGTGCAACTTAAATTTAAGGCGACACAGTCTGAATTACACCCAATCATACTTAAAATAAAAAAAATCTGTAGATCTAATTAATTAAAGTAGCCTATGTATATTACATAGGCTACTTTTATCCAAAAGAAGTAACACCTATATAAAGATTTTCTTGTTAACTTCGTAATATATTATCACTTGTCAGGTATAATAGAAATTACCACTATTTATAAAGATCACATCAAGTCCTGTACAGCTTAAAGCTCAGCTGCTAAGCTCCCGGTACATATCAGGAGCTTTATCGAAACTCCTCGAAGCGACGAGGCGTGTGAAATTACTACGCGGTGAGGTGAAAGCACTTGTACGACACGTAATTTTAGCAAATAATTTGATCTTGTCGTTTTGATTCTCTTGTGTGATTTTTGCTGATATTTTACTATTAATAATGAAATCTATTATAAGAGTTTATAATACTATATAGACTAAATAGACTGTCTCGGTGGCGTAGTTGTATTACGGTACGACTGCAATGCAGAGGTCTCGGGTTCGATCCCAAGTCTGGAATTTGTATACGATATGGCGATAGGCCCGCCCCCATCACATCATGGGACGGATTACGCACGGCGAAAAGTGGGTGCTAGTTGCACCTCTACCTATCCCTTCGGGGATAAATGGCGTGAGACTGTGTGTAATACTTTATGATTAAATATAACGTCTGTATCATGATCTTGTCGACGTTCGTTGTGAGTTCCCTGCATTTATACAAATACAATGAGTTCCTGGAATGCACCTTTGAAACAAATTATGAGTTTCAAAAGCATTTAGAAATGTTTCGTTACGTAATTTATAAAAATAAATATGTTTTGAAGATAATATTCAATACCAAAAATTCTGTAATTAAGGGAACATAACCTCCTAATTTTGCTTAAATAACTAGCTCCCATCTAAAAAAAAGCATATTCTGGCCACGCTGGGTATCAATAATATTCGGCCGGAATCCATTGTTTTTTTGATAATTGCATTTGTTTTCGCATTTTGCCAATGTGAAGTTTGGTTCGTCTATTTTATTATCTGTAGCTTAGAATAATAACACATAGAAACCGTGAACATGCACGCTTAGTGAGGCAAGTAAAACTAAGCTATTTGGCTTAGTCACCGAACAGCCCGCGTTAGTGCGCAAGGCCGAATCGTAGCGCTAGCAGCTCTCGATATTTTATTTTAAAATGATGGTTTGTGCAATAAACTGATGTCACAGTATCTCGGATAATCTTAAGAAACATTGTAATATAACATTTCACATGCAATTATAACGATTAATCTAATATTTTTACATAAAATAATAGCTAAAGCAAAAACAATAATTCAAAATTTTAATAGACGACATTATATCAAAATGTTGCCAAATAAAAAGAAAATCGATACCCCAAATGTTGATGTTCATATTCTAAAATTAATATATTTCTAAAATTAACTTATTTAATTGGTACTTTTGCATGCTTTGACAGTGTTGCCAGTATTAGGAAAATATTTTTTTCTGTAGATTTAATTTTAATTGGTATTTCAAATTTTTAACAAGCTTGTATTATTATTTTAAATTAAAATAGATCTAAAATTAGGACACCTGTTTCTTTTCTTTTTTCGAAATTATGAAGTTTTCATTTATAATTTTAACTTTTAATTTCGTCTTATTTTCAGCACACGTAAGCACAAAGCTTCAAATGAGGTCAATTATACGGTTGAATAGTAATGCTGCCTTTTTTTACTATGATTCGCAAAAGAACCGTAATAAAATAGAACCAGTGACATTTGACATCTATACTATCCTACTAATATTATAAACGCGAAAGTTTGTAAGTATGGATGTATGAATGTCTCGATGTTTGTTACTCTTTCACGCAAAAACTACTGAACAGATTTCGATGAAATTTGGCACACGGATAGATTATGTCCTTTTTTTTTTTTGGTTTCGCGGAGAAAGTGCGTTACCACTACCGCCCGGCCTTCGTGGGGGGGCGACCGAGCGGTTATGTTGGGTTCACCGTGCCTTACGACCCGGCGTTGTGCCGCCCGGAGAGATGGAAAACGTCGGGCGACCGCCGGGCCGAGTCCCTAACCTATGTACACCACACGGCATACCAACTAAAACTCCGCGGTGCCCATCTTCGGCGCATTAGGGACGGCTGCGGGCTTCCTCGGACTAATGTCTAAGTTTTCGTCCGCAACCGCCCCTGCGCGGTGCAGCCTGGTGCGGCCCGTCTCCTGTTGTGGGGGGGGCTCAGAAGCCCCCGCGCACCGAAGGACGCTCTCAGCGTCAAGGGCAGCATGCGGCCTACCTGCCACGCTGCCGTCCATCACGGGGGTCACAACAATGTGCTAGAACACACAAAAATAAAGACGGACAGCCCCCTGCCGCCGGCCCGCGACCCCCGGTGGCCCCTATTAGTCGCCTTTTACGACAGGCAGGAGATACCGTGGTGGAATTCTCCAAACGCCCCCAATCCACAGGGCGGACGGATAGATTATGTCCTGGATTAACACATAGGCAACTCTTTATCTCCTGAATATATAAAGCGGGACTTTTATCCCGGGAAAACTCATTCACGCGGGTGGAGCCGCGGGCAAAAACTCGTAATATTATAAAGCTGAAGAGTTTGTTTGTTTGAACGCGCTAATCTCAGGAATTACTGGACCGATTTTGAAAATTCTTTCACTAATAGGAAGCTACATTATTCCTGAGTGCTATACTTTTTATCCCGGAAAAACTATTCCACGCAGGCGGAGCCGCGCGCAAAAGCTAGATATTGATATAAATAAAGGCATTCATTCATATCATCATAAAACTAGAATGGAGATAAAGGTAAATACCGCATTCAACCGTTTAATTCCCGTCATAAACGTAATTTGTTTTTAATTTGGTATTGTTTTGGTCATTCTAAGGGTTTCCCCACTTAAAAGCATTCGTTTCTAAAGAAGGGATTTATTTTATTATTTTTTAATTCAGATTTTTATCATACCCGTCAACGCCCGCTTATATATATATAGCTATAAGCTAATTTCCTTATATAAATGGACACCGGTGTCCACCGCGGGCGTCCAAGGATTACAATTAAGAACAAAGTAATTCCATAATTAAATAATCACTTAAGGTTTCGGAAAAATCTGATACCACTAGCAACATTATTTGCACCCTAGTGTGCGTGTGGCAGAACGTCAAAACGTGTGGCTATGCTTCACACTTGACAGTTTATTGATATGAAACGATCATTCTTGGCGTTATTATTCTATGATCTGTAGTATGTCGAAGTAAAGCAGTGGCTACCTTACCAAGACTTTATCGAGGAGTTTTGGCGGCGACAAAAAAAACACTTGATTAGCACAATTATGTCAATTCACTTCATTTGAGCTCTTTAATAGAACTATATTGGATAATATACCACCATAATTATGCAATATAACACTAAATATCACCAAAATAATGAATTAAAACAAGAGCACCTTATGACACTTTCAAGTTCCCGCCAAAACTACTTTTATTATTTTGTTATATTAAAAGAATATATATAAATAAATATGTTTGAAAAGTTTCTTTTTTTATCCAAATGTGGCTCTTGTGTCGATTTTGTGCTGCTACCTGAAGTTCGTGCACGTTCCTTATAGCCTTTATTTAAACCTGATGATATACCACAACAGGCGCTTCTCCCCCACGCCCGTTAAAATTCGCTTGCCTCGACAATGTCAGCGGTTTTAAATATATTTTAGCTTTCAATATATTGGAACCTATAATAATTCGTACACATTACGGATAGCATGAATATCATTATGAATCGATCTCGAATGAGATTCATTCCGTTTCCCCGGATATGCCATTCTTCAAATTAAAGTATTTTAAGAATGTAAGCTTTGTATACGTAGTTTCTTTTTCTTTATATTCAATTTTCAAATATATTTTTTATTTTAAACTACTACTGAACAAATCCAGCCTGTTGTAATATCTTGACACCAAAAAGTTTTAAAATCTATGGTATTGTGGATGTTTATGGGCTATGATCATTTACAATAATAATTACCTATCTGCTCGTTTTGTCATTCTACTATAAAAAAAACCTTTATATCACAAAGCAAAAATAACCTATACCTTCACAATTTTCGCGAACTCCGATGAGAATAATCCACAAATAAACTTGTCTTTAGGTAAAAGGTATTTTAGGTCCAAAGAAATAGAAATACAACTGATACCGTCGCTCCTAAATCTAATATTGAAGTTAACATTCCGTGTAAAGTGAATATTGGGAATACTAAGCTATATTCTGTTGCGACGGGGTGTGAGACACACTCCCAATTTAATACAAATCCCTTGTACGAGAGTTGATACGCAAAAAATCTAGTCGTTTTTGTGGAATTGTTAGTGTTGCCACCTAAATATCAAAGAAAGCCACTATACCTTTAATCCGAAGGGGTTAGAGTTTAAACAGAATAGTGAACCCGCAAATCGTCGAGTTCGAATCTATACTTTAGCGCACGGGTGTAGTATAGCTTTCACATAGGGGGGTTCCGATGTTACTAAAATGTAAAAAAATAAATTAATATGTTCCTGGGCTTCATGGATACCATAATAAATATATCTACACTACTAATTAATATTATGCGCCTAGAATTCAGATTATTATTTAATATTTTTATTTATTCTATCTTTGCTTGCAACGCGTAGGAATTTAAGGGGGGTAGTCTCCGGACCCACTACCCCCCTATATACGCCCATGCTATAGCGACATACTTAATTCAATATTTATTTTATTCTTTTGAGAGAAACATCTTCGTTGCCCTACCTGGGGCCTTAGCCAACAGCCTTACAATCGTAACTCTTATAGAAAACAGAAAGAATGTATGAGAATGAGATATCCTGTCGATAAGTCTATCGCTAGGAATGCTAGGATATGTCATTCTCAATCAAAACTTTAGCGTTAAATATTGTAGAAAGGTATTTTAGCTACGGCCCCTGGGCATCTAACTAAGAACCATACGCTACCGAACTCTGTATATAAAGTATGTAATGTTCATAACGTAACATGATTACATTACCAGTAGAGTGCACACTGTACTAGGACTACACAATTTCAAAAGAGCTAAATTGACATATTTTCAGCAATATTAAAGAACATTAGACGGAAATTGGAAACGTGTATATCGCGTTTTGCAGGATACTTATAAGCACCAGGTGTGCTCTGAACTCCTAGTACATTAAAATTTTATAAAATGCTCACAGTAAGCAAATTTTGTAACAAAATGATTTTAAAAATTGCTTATTTCATTCTAGTATTGACTATGTTAGTGTAGTGCTGTTCACGATGGTCGCCCAAATTATGCCGGCTTACTTACTGGATCATGGATGTATTCTCTGGAACGTGAGGACACCCGCCATGACGGGTTTATATTATGTACAGTGTTCGTTACCCAATCTGGTAAAAATATATTGGGTTTCTTCCTAGCCCCACAAAGGTAAAAGATATTCAAATGTAATTCAACTTCATCTCGGTTCGATACAGAAGTGTTTCAAAGCAAGATTTCGTTGAAACAAGGCCATTCAATTACGGAATAATGTCCAATAAGTCACTGTTCCAACTGTATTGAATTGTACGTCAAGCGAGAGTTGGAAACTTGTGCGATTTGGTGTAAGTATGAACGTTGAAACGACATAGCCAGGTGTTAGGAAAATCATATTGTTGAGTTTTCTATTAAGTTTAAATTCTGTTTATTTTGAATATTATGTTAATTTCCTGTCTGTTACGTCTCATCTGTCTTAAAAAATTTACAGCATTTTCCTGGACCTTTTGTCCTTATAATACTTTGAGTATTTACCAATTATAATTTGACAGTAGAGTGAAGGAAATAGTTTAATTATCTTTATTTTCAATTTTCCTTTTTTTAAATTTTTATATATATACTAAAAATAACATTAATACATATTATAAAAATATAAAAAAGTGAATCAACCTTCGATGGCGAGGCTCAAGACCCAAGCCACCGGTGGTCAGGGATTCAAAGTGAGGAATCTCCTCACAATGCATGCCGTGTCCAGAAATACTGCTTTCTGCATCTGGCTCTTGGCCCAACGACCAATTGAGAGCCTCTGTAGGTGTTGGTCGAGACTCTTTGGTATCAACCCATGAGCAGAAACGACAATCGGAACAATAATTGTGGAGTCTACCTCCCACATGTCGGTAACCTCGCGAACCAAATCTAAATAGAAGGACATGAGATGATGATGATGTGCATGAGATGGACTCAAACAATTAATGAAAATGTCATGCTGGCCTATTTTGGGGCAACAAAGGAAGGAAATAGTTATTATTATGACTAGCCAATTTAAAAAAGAAACAAGAGGTTATCAACAACAAGATTACGATATTGATTGCTAGTCGATGTTGGAATCGATTAGCAATCGATGAAATTTGGCACACGCGTAGATCATGTCGTGGATTAAAACATAGGCTACTTTTTAACGCGGGTGGAGCCGTGGGCAAAAGCTAGTAAGTATATATTTTCTCCACCTACTTGCCATTCCGCGTTTTTTTTTAAATGGAATGAAATATCCGTTTAATAAGTATTTCTAAATTATATTTATTATTATCATGCATCATGGCCTGTCATGGGTGCAACTATGTTCACCTACGTGAATAATATGGTTTTTGAAGTAAAATTTCTTTACGCACGCTTGACTTGGAGAGTAAGCTGGTGAATGCGTGACGAGAGCGTTACGAAAAATGTGATCGAGACGAATGGAAGTTGAGAGGGAGATATAAGTTAGTGAAGCTAGAAAGAGAGAGAGCTACGAGTGTATATATGTTTTACGAGAGTGTGTATATATATACATGTATATATACATATATACACATACATATAGATGGAGCTAAAGAAGTTTTACTTCAGTCGTATGTTCTAAACAACACTCGTTATTTTTTTTAAATACTCTATTTTTTGTCTGGATAATTTGCTGCCATAGGAAATATTTGAATTCTTTAGTCTGATTAGATAGATGGCGCTGTGGTACAGATTGCGCTAGGGATCGCTACAGTAATTAAGAGACTTTTAAAGCGGGAAAGCCTATTCACTCAGGCGAAGCCGAGAGCAACACCTAGTTTTCAATACCAATGGTCGTCTAGACGAGAAAAATCCTAAAATATATGTTAATGATAAAAAAAGATGTGTAGTGTTTTAAAGCTTGTAAAAGGATTGGATATTCTAAGTATTGGATATGAAATATCTACTGCACACAGATGAAGACAAAGACAGCTGATGTGTTCGATTATTAAATTATTTGTTTATAAAAATACTGGGTGTACCAAATTAAGAATGCAATGGACAACAAAATAAATAAATTCTTCCTAGCCTGATTTCGGCCACTGCGGCCAATCTCAACGGAGATCAGCCAGGTACGCAGGAGATATTATAGTTCACAAGTATGTGCGCACTACACAGGTGCACTCGCTATTCCTTCACTCTCATAGTCCGGTGAGACGGCAATCCGACATGACTGGAGAGAGATCAAGCGCAGGACCAACGGCTTTACTTGCTTTCCGAGGCACGGGGGTAACACACCGCCAGCTTCCTGACTCCGAGCTGTGGCAGAATAATTTTTCTAATGAAAAAACCCAGTCATATCGTGATATACCCAGTGATGGTCTCAGCATCGAACACCTGCAGCATGCTGGCAGTCACTTGCCGAAGTGTCTATCTTAGTTTTTTAACTTGTGTGTCGGGCATTCCTATCTACCTGAATACCTTATGCGTACTGTAGTTGTACCAATTATAAAAAACAAAACGGGTGACGCCTCTGATAGATCCAATTATAGGCCTATTTCCCTAGCCACAGTTATCGCAAAGGTGCTGTATGGTCTGCTTGGCAGGCATCTGGATGGTCACGTCTCGCTCAATGATGCTAAATTCGGTTTTAGACCAGGTCTTTTTTTTTTATGATATAGGCGGCAAACGAGCATACGGTTCACCTGATGGTAAGTGATCACCGCCGCCCATGAACATCAGCAATACCAATAATAATAATAATAATCTTTCTACCGAGAGTGCCATCATGTGCCTCAAGCAGACTGTTCAATACTACAAGGCACGAAAAACGCCAGTATATGCCTGTTACTTGGATCTATCGAAGGCATTTGACCTCGTTTGCTATGATGTCCTTTGGAATAAAATGAGAACTGAAACAAACTTGTCTGGCGATGTCATATTACTTTTTAAGTACTGGTATAATAATCAAAATAATAACGTGAGATGGGCAGGTGCGTTCTCAGAAAGTTATAAACTGGATTGTGGTGTGAGGCAGGGTGGTTGGAGCTCTCCAACGCTTTTCAATCTTTATATGAACAGACTGATTGATGGTCTCAGCAGGACGGGTGTCGGTTGTCATATCGACGGAGTTTGCGTCAATAATATTAGTTATGCAGATGACATGGTACTGCTGAGCCCATCAAGTGGTGCACTGAACCATCTCATTGAGATCTGTGAATCCTATGCGGTGTCCCACGGGCTCAAATACAATGCGCTGAAAAGCGAATTTATGATATTTTGGCCAGATCGCAAGCGTTATACTAACGTGCCGCATATTTCGCTTTGTGGAACCACTTTAAAAAAGGTTGACTGGTTTATGTATTTGGGTCACTGGATCACTGAGGATATGAAAGACAACCTGGATATAGAAAAAGAGCGTAGGTCACTGTCTGTTCGCTGTAATATGTTGGCCCGCAGATTCGCTAAATGTACCAAACAAGTTAAATTGACTCTGTTTAAAGCATATTGCCAATCTTTTTATGCGTGCGGTATGTGGGTTAACTATAGGCAGAGGGCATAAAGTGACCTGCGCGTGCGATACAATAACGCATTCAGGGTGTTGATGAGGTTACCACGTTGCTGCAGCGCCTCCGCCAAGTTCGCGGAAGCCCATACCGATGGATTCGCTGCCATCATGCGTAAGCGTTGCGCCTCCTTACACCGGCGAGTGCGTGATAGCCCTAACATCATCCTGCGTGCATTGGTGGATAAATGGGATTCGGCGGTGCTAGCTCGCTGAACATTACATGCAGTCAAGTAAACTTGGTTACTAACACTATTCTTAAGCAATAAATGTTACTAACCCGTTTATGGATCTTCGATGTCTGAAATAAAATGATTTATTATTATTATTATGTTGTATCTTTCCTGCGGGAAATCACGGCACGAAGGCCGGTCCTTTTGGAAGGCTTGCGTGGGGATATGGATCCAACACGTAGAGGCCCCTTTATGATACATTACTCTAGTTGGGGTGTGTACATCTTGCAGGTACTCTCTCTGTCTGTACTTATGGAGGAAATATAGCCAAAGACAGCGCCCGCAAGGTGCAAGGACTATTGCAGAGAAGATGGGAATTATACCGGGCCTATGGATGGGATTTAGCTGGACTGGTTGCTGGGCTATTGATTGAGACAACGGGACGCCTGCCAAGTAAAATGTCTCAATCATTTGTAATCAAGGCAGACGGTGACTTGCCACCCCACTAGATGGGCATCCCAAAAAGTGGCGCATGCCAAGGACGCAACATCGGTGTGGGTGGCTAAAGGGTGTCGAGAGGTGTGCACAGATTTCACCATCGCGGGTCGCTGACGAATCCCGGAGCGGGTTTCCTCGCTATTACGCAGCTTGAGCACTTCCACCCTGGAGCTCAGATTCTTAGCTTTTGCGATTTCCACCCCTAGCCGGCCAGTTAAGGCAAGCCAAAGGTCAGGGGACTCATTTAGCCCCCACGGAATCAGGGTACGCGGTGTCGCCACTCACCGTCGGCTCGCCACAAAGCCGCCCCTGCGGGCTTATATTATTATTATTATAACAATAAAATATGACATATGCTTGAGCACGTTTACTTTTCGGCGCGAAAAGATACAGCTGGAAGTCGTTGGATGCAGGTGGCTTCTTACAGGTCGGTGTGGAAATCGTCAATGAAGGCCTATGTTCATTAATGGGGTTATGGTTGACGAAAACAAAAAATATACACAGCGTAATTTTGGATACATGCATAATGTATTCTATAATATTATCATAAGTTTCAAATTCTAACGTGTCATTAAGTTAATGGCTGGCAACATTGTGCCTTCCATGTGGCTTCTACTGTTTATCTTTTACATGTTAAGTTATATATAAGTAGCCGCATAAATCAGGTTAATTCACTTCATTTGTTTAACAAACTTCGTGGGAGAGAAAGGGAGGCACGTATGTTGCATAAAGCGAGAGAGACAGTGACGGAAAACAATAGAGCTGGAAGGTACGCTCACAGTTTGTGGACCACACAAAGGATTTGGGGTCGCCATCTTAAATACGTTATCATTTCCAGATATTTCTAGATTTTATTGAGGAAAATGTAAACATATGTTATGTGAAAAAAGCTACGGAGGTCATTGTGTTGTTAAAAATTATATGATTGATTTTTTAAAAGGCAGTTTTGTAAGAAATTCTTAACATAATGGTATGTTTAGATTTATATGTAAATGATGTCTGGATTATTAGTCATAAATAAAGCATCTAAACGTGCTTTGTGTGCATTTATAAAATGCTGTAGACGGAAGAACGTTTCGTAACTCTGGCAACACAGTACTGAAAGAAAATCGCCGGGAAAAGAGGAGCTCGCCCGAACGCTTCAGTCGGTCGCGGGAGCTCGATCGAGACGGCCCGGTCCGATCGATGAACTAAACAGAACAATCGAATTAAATTCGAACAAATGCATTAACCTCACTTAAATTCAAATCCAAGGAGTTTTTAATTCGAACAAAATATTACATGCCAGTAATACGTTCAATTCATTAGTGTTCCAATTTTAAAATGAAACTAGGTTGTGAGAGTGCACAGGATCGGTTGGCAAAAGAGGGATATTGTTAAAAATAGGCTGTTTTCACACAGTTGTAAAGGCCAGGTGAGTTTTTCGTTGCCTTATTATTTATGGATAAGCTTTTTCTACGTGTCGCCGGTGAAATTGTCCGGGGACCGCGTTACGTGAAGGAAGCATGTTGACAATATAATAGAATTTTTAGAGGAATAAATAAATTACGGAAATGTAGCCCATGTGTCCTCTTTTTCTCTACATATTACCGGTAATCCAAATAGAAATAGTATTTCAATGGGATATTTTGAGTGTTGCCTGCGGGCTATTGGAAAAAAATATTGTATAGGTTTTTTCTCTTACTGTAACTGAATTATCAATGATAATTATAAATTGTATGTTCTCTAGTTAAAATTATAAGCATCAGAAAATATGTTGGGCATATTTTTAAGTTATGTTGTCGTATAAAATTAATAATGTAAAATATTAGGTGCATATTTATGAGAAACGTTAATTGCAACAACGCCAATGATTTTTAATAAAGCCATTAATTATGTGGGCGGTAATATAGTAATAATATTATGTATTATTAAACAACAAATATAAGGAACCTACAGCATTATTTAATGTAGAGGTTGAATTATTATTTTTAATTAAATTAAAATTATGTATCCTGTAGATCTATTTCTTCTGTTCTAATTATAATCATTACAAAAGAGAAATGTTAAATAGGTATTCAAGTCTATGCATAAACACATTAGGTAGGTTTTATAAAATTACTAGCTGACCCGGCGAACGTTGTGCCATATAAATTCTTTTTAGAGATTATATTAGTAGAAATAAATTAATAAATTATTGTAAGTACGTGAAGATGTAGTGTATGAGTGGAAGAAGCACAGGTGACCGATGCTTCGGTCTCATCCCTACTCCAAGCTGTTTACTGAATGAGAAGTGACACCGGCAGACGCCTAACGGGAATAACTGATCAGAGATAATTGATCAGTTACCGACCGGGGTTAAAAGTTATTAAATTACTAATATCGCTATTAAAAAATAGGGGGTGATGGAAGAAGGTAGAAATTTTTTGGTTGTATGTATTTTTAAATGCCACATCATAAAAAAAAAGAAATATGTCCGAAAAATTTTTTGTTTGGATTGAGCCACCCTTGTTACTTAGGGTGATGAAAAATAGATTACAACCTGTTTTTAGACGTACCAAGTGTGAATATAAAATTTCATCAAAATCGGTTCAGCCGTTTCGGAGGAGTATGGTAACAAACACGGTGACACGATTTTTTTATATATGTAGATATTTGTTTATAGTTATTATATTCGTTTTAGTAGTATTTAGTCTTATGTTATACACAGTAATAATTAAGGCCAATTTGGAAAAAAAAACATTAATATTTTATTATCGGACGAATAACTTTGACTAAGTGCCGATTTCACCGCTTCGGCGCTTGCTGATAAATGCTACTCGTTAAATAAATGTAGCCGATCAAAAAAAAGGCACACTCTAATCTATGCTCCCAAATAAATGGTAATAAAATTAGTACAATCCACATAAGCTATTTAGGTCCGATTTCACTGCTCACTGATAAAAGCTTTTTTTTCACGTAAATGTAATAATAATAAGTCGAACAAATACAAAAGTTACTCTCTAATCTATGCTCCTAGCTTAGAGAGTGACTTTTGTGTTTGGTCGGCTTATACATTTATGTGACCATATTAAGGGCTGATTTTACCGCAATAATTTCATAAATAGCAAGCGGTGAAATCCTCAGAACAATATTGCTTGTTATTGTGCTGAGGTTAAATCCGCCTTACTATGATAACTGCCAAATAAAATGTACTAGAAACCTTTTTTTTTTTTTTTTTTTTCGCGGGGAAAAAACGCGTTATCGCTACCACCACTGGGGGGTGAGTGGAACGGTTATGTTGGTTTCACACGGTCTTACGGCCCAATGTCTACACTCGGGAGTATAGCATCATCCGAGCGAGCATTGGACCGAGTCCCTAATACTATGTACACCCTACACCGGCATACCAACCAAAACCCGCGGTGGCCTTCTTCGGCGCATATACGAGACGGCCCCGGGGTATCTTGTTGCACTAAGATAGCTGCACGGGAGACAGTTGTACTTGAAACCTGTGAAGGAGGCCCAAAAATTCTCAGTAAATTTTGCTATTTTAATTAAGGCTAGATTATTATAATTTATTTCATAGAAAACTTTTAACTTACTATTGGAAAATCAACACTCGGTGAATTAAAAAAAAAAAAATTTAATTAATAAAAAAAAAAATAGGAACCTCCATATTATTTATGTAGGCCGAGGGAACTAACTAACTATGCCTTCGAATGTGGGTCAAAACTACACGTATAATACGCAACCGAAGTACTAGGGTAACATAAATCGAGAAAGCTTCCTAGTTCAAAGCAAGTCGGCGCTCGGCACGAGCACCGAGTGTAATTACTTCCTGCAGGAAGCGCAGCGTGTGGAATACGTACCTGAACTATCAGGCGTTCGTAAATACAAACAAGTTATAAACGACAGGTGAAATTAGTGCATGCAAGATTGTCCTAAAGGACAGAGCCAGATAGGGAAAAAAAAGAAAGGTTGCTATAACTGAAAATCAATTTATAAAAAAACTATATCGTTATTGAGTACGTTAACACTACGTTAACACTGATAAAATAACTTTAGGTCAGGAGCAGTTACTTACTTTGTTTAGACACCATCATTAAATCTAAAGATTAAATTATTTATGCATCTGCAATGATTAAAAATTTGTCAGTTACTGAGCATTACTGTCTCTAGCCCCAGGTAAGTACCAGGCTGTCATAAATCCACAGATGTAATTAAAGCCGTTCTCCGAGGCTCTGCGCCAGTTGGTGGGGCTGCGCGGATTTTGTTTGATTACTCCATTTCCGCCACGTCGGATCGTGATGTATGACTTTACATAACTATAGACGCGGTGCACAGATAGTTACAATCAATCATTCTTGATCACCCTCTATATGATGTCTGAAAAAAGGGGCTTATTTTTTATACGTCAAAACTATATAAGATCTCTAAAAATACTATATCGAACGTGAAACACGAATGCACTTGTAATTCTAAATTCAAAGATCCAAACTCTGGATACGTAACGGCCAGTCTAAATACATTCGCTGCTGTGATGTAGGTGTGTCCAGTACCAGAACTCTGAAGATGCTGTCAGGTTTTCTGACTACGTTAAACAACTGGAGAACGCCAGCCACAAATCCTACATAGTAGCACCGATATAACCATTTGTTCTCTTATCCCTATACGAATGTATTTTGCGCTACGATATCTATACTTATTATATGAAGCTTCTGCCTCGGTGGCGTAGTTGTATCGCGTACGCGTTACGAGTACGATTTGCGCGCTGAGGTCCTGGGTTCGAATCCCGGGTCTAGCCAATAATATTGTGACTGGGTTTTTCCATCTTAAATATTACTCAGTCGCAGCTCGGAGTCAGGAAATTGGCGGTGTGATACCCCCGTGCCTCGGAAAGCACGTAAAGCCGTTGGTCCTGCGCCTGATCTCTCTCCGGTCATGTCGGATTGCCGTCTCACCGGACTATGAGAGTGAAGGAATAGCGAGTGCACCTGTGTATTGCGCACACACTTGTGCACTATAATATCTCCTGCGTACCTGGCTGATCTCCGTTGAGATTGGCCGCCGTGGCCGAAACTGGCTAGGAGGATTACATTACATATGAAGCTGAAGAGTTTGTTTGTTTGTTTGTTTGAACGCGCTAATCTCAGGAACTACTGGACCGATTTTGAAAATTCTTTCACTAATAGGAAGCTACATTACTCCTGAGTGCGTACTTTTCCACGCGGGCGGAGCCGCGCGCATTGCTAGTATAGTATAAACTGACACTTTCTAGGCTGTAGCAGAATTTATTTTGAATATTAGCACATTGAAAACGCTTATTAAGTCTATGGTTAACCCACTCAGACGAAATGTGTTTAGATTAACATTATTTGAATTCATTACAGTTCACATTTCCAATTAGTGGTGACCTTTGGTGGGGAGGGCGATCCGGGCAACAACTGTTCGGGCCATCGCGCTCAGGCGGGCCTCGTGCGTGCCATTCACCCTGTTAACCTAGAAACACCGTAAACCCTCTACGAAATTCTTAAAATCAAATTTTAATTCTTAAATTTTTAGCTGCTTAGGCCGCCATTGTTTGCAATATTTCTTTCTAAACTATGAAGTATTTTTTTTATTTTTTATTTTTTTCCCAACCGCTCTTACGAAGCAGGCTATAAGGATTATAAAGAAGTATCACTGACGCAAACTTGTGCTATTCATATTCATAAAGCTAGGATTACACTTGTAAATAAGTGTTAACGCTTACATAAATTAAGCGAGCGTTTGAGCGTTGACTGACTAGGAGTTATGTTCGCCTGGTAGCGTTGATGTATTCCAGAAAGCATTATCATTGTTAATGAGTATAACGTGGAAAAAAAGTCTTGGTGCCTGAAATTATGCTTCCACGCGAAGGTACAAACAAGTTCTGAGGTGGGAGTGGTAAAGTCTCGGTTTATGTGTCTTTTTCTTCTCAGTTGTAAACTCCTGAAGAAGACGTCGTGGTTATGGATCGTCTAAAAAAAAAGTGTGTGTGAAGTGAAAAACTTTTTCAATCAATATTTTTTTTTACTGTTCTTATAATAACTATTGTATTCCATTAATACGGTCAAATTATTATTATTATTATTTAAATATATTTAAATATTACTGTCTGCTAAATTGGCAATTGGTGGTAATCATAAACATAATCATAATCATAATCATTTATTTGTCAAACATAGGTAGGTACATATTAGATCTTAAATAAAGAAATTGGAGCTCTATGTTTTGCCATTAAGGCGTACAAATATTAGTTTGTTTAATTATTTAATATATTCTAACATTTAATATTACAGTAATTACAAGTACTTATAATAAGATTATAATATGATAATACAATAGGAATAGGTAGTTATAATATTATCCGATCATTTAGAAACTCGTCAATTTTATAATAACATTTCTCAATTAGTACTTTAGATAATTTATTTTTAAATTTTAGTAACGGCATATTTTTTAGATCATCAGGTAATTTATTGTATATTATTGGAGCAATACCAAAGAAACTCTTATTCATCAAAGCTGTTTTACATTTTACATTACATAGTTTGTTTTCATATTGAGTGCGCACTGGATATTTTTTAACTTCGGCAACTTTTTTAAATAAATTTAAATTGCTTTTTACAAATAATGCAGTTTCTAATATGTGTAAGGCAGGTAGAGTCAATATTTTTAAAGATTTGAAATACGGCAAACAGCTATCTGTTATTCTTAATCCACACATGGACCTGATACATCTTTTTTGTAGTCTAAATAAATGTTCCTTATGAGTTGATTGTCCCCAAAAAACAACACCATACCGTAGTACTGAGGCGACTAGTCCATGATATGTCGTTAGTAAAAAAATATCTCTCACTTTCACTATTTATTTAATTGAATTTCAATAACTGTATCAAACTATAATATTGAAACTGTTTACGATTGTTGACAATAGACGGCTCTGTACAGTTCGACCTAATAACTACATCGCGGTTTCAAGATTCTATTCGAAAAAGTGTAGCAAACTATAATATTGAAACTGTTTACGCTTGTCGACAATAAATGGCTCTGTACAGTTTCACCTAATTACTACATCGCAATGTCAAGATTCTTTTCGAAATAATGACCCTAGAAGACGGGGCCGTCTGCCTCGTACTGCCTCGGTGGCGTAGTTCTATTATGGTACGACTGCAATGCTGAGGTCCCGGGTTCGATCCCCGGGTCAGGCAAAGTGATATTGGATTTTTCTTTTCAGTATCAGCCCGGAGTCAGAATTTGTGCCTGATATGGCTATAGGCTCGACCCTTATCACATCATGGGACGGAATACGCACGGCGAAAAGTGAGTGTACCTCTGTCTACCCCTTCGGGAGTAAAAGGCGTGAGTACGCGTATACGTAAGACGGCGCCGTGACGGTCCAAAGTGACAGAAAATGTGACGATTATCGTGTGATGATTTTGTTTTTAACATAGATTTCTCCCGTACGTCGATAAAGAAGTATTACTTCAAAAAATTTGGGGCTTTTGTGAGACTTCGCTATCTCTCCATTCAGTAAGAGAAGACGATTTAATGACGTCGGTCCATCTTGTGGGTCTTAAAAATTCTTTTAAAGATGTTTGAATATACGATTGCATTTCCGTGCCACGAATCTGTTGCTATTTCTAAGAAACCTAACGAAATTTTCATACAGGCAGTCGTAGTTCTCTGTCATTAACATTTCATGTTTATTCAAGGTTCAAAAGAAGACACAAGCAATATTTCGGTAGCGTATTAATAAATTGTATCTGCAAATGCATTGCAATGTGCTCTTAGACCATCTAGAATGGACGCGCCATGTGCCCATTAACGCAAACGAATAACTCTGTCACTTTCAGTGTCACTACTACATTGAAAGAGATTGAAAGTACAATACGCATAGTATAACTGTATTGTGTCGATATGAATGCACACATAAATAAATTTTCGACGCTTGTCCATTTTAAACACACTAATATGATTCTGTAAACGTGTGCATGATCATTTGATCTTATAACTTTGACATAGGTTTTTTTTTTTTATTGCATTGAATGACGAGACGAGCATGCCGTTCGCCTGATGGTAAGCGATACGACCACCCATAAACATTAGCAACACCATCCAGCACCTTGACTTACAAAGTACTGTGTGGCAAAAATAGCATACAAGTCGCGTCCTTTATGTATTGTCTAAGCAATGTGCTGCTGTGCAGCTAATACACTTATAATATACGAGCTTTTGCCCGCGGCTCCGCCCGCGTGAATGAGTTTTCCCGGGATAAAAGTCCCGCTTTATATTTTTTCGGGATAAAAAGTAGCCTATGTGTTAATGACATAACATTGTTTGTTTTTGTTTTTTTTTTATATTTTTGAATTATCAATTGCCAGTACAGTTTGGAAGGAACAAGTAAAATCCTTGCTTTGATGACATTTAAAATGTTAATCTGGCAATTATTTATTGTTGCTTTTAACGGGATTAAAATTTTAAACAAAATTACTGTTACAATAATTAACGACGAATTGGTTGTAATGAATTAAATAAATATAATTTCTCCAAAAATCGATAAGCCTTTTCAATATAGGTCACAGTTCAAGTTAAATTTAAATTGTATGTAACATTTACGTACGTGCAGTCATATCGCATTTCCTGAATGCAGATATGACCTTGTTTCAGTTCGTAATTTTTTTTTATATAACATAATCGTGTGCCAAATTTCATCGAAATCCGTTAAGTAGTTTTTGCGTGAAAGAGTAACAAACATCCATACATCCATACTTACAAACTTACTTTCGCGTTTATAACATTAAGTAGGATTTTTAGATGTATCTAAAGTTTTTAATTATACTCTTATGTAACAGAAAATAATATGATACTTGACTACTTCCAGGTAATTATGTAATGTGTACAATTTCGCGACAAACGTGATATCTATATGGTATATTTAGGGTATCATACATAAAACTGCAATTGTCTTTATTTATGAGAAAAGAAGAATAAGAACTAATAAGGGATTTAATTAAAATGTGCATAGATTTTTGTTAACAAGGTTCACATTACAATGGCCTACAACAACCATCAATGCCACCTCCGCAAATTAAACTGAAGCCCTAGTTTCCAATCGCCTTAGTTCGAAATTTGAAATATCGACGCAGCTGACGAGCCCCGAGCGATGCGTCGCGCCTCGCTAAATTCCCGGGTGACAGACTGCATGTATGTCTTGATGGAGCATTGGATGCGACATGTGAACTAATTTTCTTGTTTCATGTTTTCCTGTTGCCTACTGTTTTTTTTGTTCACGAATGTAATGTAGTTCATTCAGCCATTAAGGCTGTTTGTTTTCTGTTACATGTCTTATTGATTTTGTTGAAGGCATGAGTTTAATGAAATCTAGCACCTATCTATTTACCTTAACTAGAATTTTTAGGCAAGAATTGAGAGTTTTTACTATGACTTGTTGGAAACATAAAACTTATGTAAATTTAAAAGATTACCAGATGTGACTAAAGTTAAATAAAGTTTAAACTATAAACACCCAGTGTGATATTTTCATACACAATTAACATTATTATAGTTTGTGTGATCTACGGTCACTTTGTCTTTTACATACATACATACATAAACTCACGCCTTTCTCCCATTGGGGTAGGCATAGACTATGGAGCGCCAAGTGCTACGATCCAAGCATACCTCTTTCGCTTCTTCTACAGTCTCAGTCTCTTCATACATGCTCGTCGGTTACGAGAACTCCTTATGGCCCTTCCTTACGAGGTCGTCTTTTCTTCTATAAAAATAATTTTTCAAAGGTCATCGCGCGGACGCTGTCAACTTGTTGCCGAGAAACACTACACTATGACAGTTGATCAAGCAAACTTGTCAATTTCAGAAACTATCATAGTAGTATAGTGTTTTTACGCAAGAAATTGGCAACCCCTGCGCAACATTTAAGGGGTACTAGTCCTACTAATGTTATAAACGCGAAGGTTTTTAAGTATGGATGTTTGTTACTCTTTCACGCAAAAACTACTGAACGGATTTCGATGAAATGGCACACAGGTAGATCATGTCCTGGATTAACACGTGCTGCTTTTTATCCCGGGAAAATATAAAGCGGGAAGTTTATCCCGGAATGTTTCACGCGGGCGGAACTGCGAACAAAAGCGAGTATCACATATATATTGTACAGTACTAAAGTAAATAACAATAAATTCTATTCAAGTCTCCTTGTATCCAGCGCCATCTATTTACAACAGTAAACAAATACTTTTGTTACGTCCTTATTTCTCACAGTGAGTTACAAACAAGTCCGATAGATTTCCCAACAGGCGTATCTAGCACCATAGTAAATAACTGCCAAAGGTAATCTCGATGAGGATTAGCTTTTCTTCGAGGAAATATATTTTATTAAGGATCTCTGTATTGAAAACTGTATCTATCAATTTGCAGTATTGTTTTATTCGCCCGGTGTGAGCTTTTTCTCAAGATTGCTATAAATTGACATGAAAAATAGGTACAGTATACAGTACATACACATTCACGCCTTTTATCCCCGAAGGGGTAGGCAGAGGCGCAACTAATGCACCCACTTTTCCCACTACGGGCTGATACTGAATAGAAAAATACACTTTGCCCGCCCCGGGGATCGAACCCGAGACCTTAGCATTGCAGTCGTACCATAATACAAGAACGCTACCGAGGCAGATATAGAATAAATAATATTATTATAGTATAGTATATACTATACTGTATGAGACTAGCTACCATGCGTTAATGATGAAGTTGCGCCCCGCTCTCTTCATTTTACACCTCTTCCGGTGATGACTCTCATGATTCTAGCGATCACTAGAACTTTTGCCACCAGGACAGCATCATACTATAGTACACACATTGTAAGTATGTATACCAGCCCTGTATTATATACCGTCCGACTGCAGAGCACGAGTCGCCTCTACAACTGAGAGAGTTTAGGCCTTAGTCCACCATGCTGACCTAGTGTGGGTTGGTAGACTTCACATGTCATCGAAATTCATGTATAGGTTTCCAAAATAAATAGCAAATAACTTTGTACAACACCCGCTATAGTAGATCTGTAATGGTTTTGTATATATGTATAAATAAAATAAATAAACGGTAAATGATAAACAATACACGCGCAACCTCGAAATGTCAGGGGTGTGTTTGAGTTTGGACCTGTGAACTTTCATGTCGGCAGTCCTTTCTTTTCCCGGAATATTATAAGTCATATAGTTTGTCAAGATGTAGTTTGTTAGAAGACGCCGTAACCTCTGAAGGGATTTGGGTGTTTGGCAAACAGATAGACAGTGATCTAGATTGACCATATCGGCTATTTATTCCGGAGTAGTATTCAACGGGAACGCGGGCGAGGTTGCGAGGAAACTTAGAAAAAAACATCAGAAGCGGAATATTTTCTTCCCCATTTTAGAGAAATAACTGAAGAACAAAGTATTCCGACCATATAAATTTTTAATAAAGTCTCTGAAGGATTGGCTTGATGTTCAGTGATTTCGTAATATGCCTTGCGAAGGCGTATAACAAATGTAGTACATGAAAGCTTCAAGAATAAGTGACATTTATCACGAACTTGCTTTAGCGTTGCTTCGTGTTTTATATGCTTTTAATCGCGGCGTAAACGTCAACTTGTTGCCTTCAGCCTGTTTAACAAGTTTCAAGTAAGGGACATGTCCAAAAACAACTTAAAATTCAACCAAGATACTTTATATATAATATTTGGATAGTACGCATACTCATGCCTTTTATCCCCGGATGGGTAGGCAGAGGCGCAACTAGTGCACCCACTTTTCGCCGTGCGTTTTCCGCCCCATGAAGTGATAGGGGGCGAGCCCGTCGCCATATCGGGCACAAATTCCAGACGCCGGGCTGATACGGATTAGAAAACGTCCAATATCACTTTGCCCGACCCGGGAATCGAACCCAAGACCTCAGCATTGCAGTCGTACCGTAATACGACTACGTTACCCAGGCAGTTGATATTTGGGTAGTATTCCCAAAAACTAGGCCTTTGCAATAAATCGCATAATTTTAGAGTCCTCCGATTATGAGAAATGCTGCTGGCGGCAATTGGTTCCACAGTTGTGTAGTACGTGGTAAATGTGGGCAGAAACGTACTGTGGTGGATTGTCAACCTCCGAGGTGATGTGGATGGAATTTGGAGTTTTACCGCGTTGTACGGTGATGGAACTCAGCAGCACGGATAAGTCCGAACAATTCTTCAGAGCGCTCCTCGTGGTAAATGCGATAGAGAATGCAGAGCAACGCTACATCTCTACGCAAAGCCAAAGAAGCAAAATTTTTTCGGTGATTAGCCTTTCAGAAACTGGGTGTAAGCACTCTCGGTTCAAGGTCACGCGTGCCAACACAGATCGAGTAAACATTTAATGATCCGTATCCGCATACATATTACATATTCGCGGATCTTGACGCTAAGTATCCGTATCCGCGGATGCCGATTTTTTAACAATCTGGCACATTCCTAATCAGGACTAATTTACAAAACGTAAACTACTTTTGACGCCACATTGGGAAACAACTTGCAATAATAATGTATTCTTGACTATTTGTCCCGGAATATTCCTTTTATACGTTTATATTTCACAGTGGGCAAGTGCTACTCAACAATAAATATTTATGAAATTGGCGCAGTAGTTAATTGATTTATTAATGTGGTAGTTATATCTATTTCCCACGTGTTCATAATCACTCTGGCTTCGAATAATCATGAGATCGCATTTTCCGTAATTCATTTTAATGTCTATACGGAATTATTTAAAGACATTATGAAATTTTGTTTTTGCAAGAAATAAATGAACTGATTTGCAAAATACAATAAAAAAATACGTGTGGCACTCGAAGACTGCCGTGGTAAAGCTATTGCATAGCATTTTTTATCACAAATTTTCATTGACTAAACACAAATTCGATCTTACGCTTACCACATAAAGTAGATTTTTAAACGCTTAGTCTTGTTATTGATAAATGTCAGAAATGCAAAGGTCATCACAACCAAAGTAGAATAAATCAAAATTTGAAAAAGAATGTTACGTTCGATTCTTTTGTACTCGTGCCGTGCCAACGCTGGGGAAATAGCTTCTACGCAATGTATTTAAGGTTCATATTAGATTTTTTTTTTTTTTTTTTTTTTATAGCATTGAATGACGAAACGAGCATGCCGTTCGCCTGATGGTAAGCGATACGACCACCCATAAACAGTAGCAACACCATCCAGCAACCCGACTTACAAAGCACTGTGTGGCATTCCACTGCGCTCGCCATCCTGAGACATAAGATGTTAAGTCTCATTATGTCCAGTAGTTATACTGGCTACAATGTCCTTCAAACCGAAACACAACAGTGCATGCACTGTTGCTTGGCGGTAGAAATAGACATTGCGGTGGTACCCACCCAGACGGCCTCTTACATAATGAGAGACCTACCACCAGTAAGAAGATTAGTAAGAAATGGTTTTAATGACTTTAATATATAAAATAAATAAAAAATATACTCGTTTCAAGAATTATAGCTTCTACGCATTGTATTTAAGGTTTATATTAGTAAGATAAAATGATGTCAGGTTATTTTTGTTACGGAATTTCTGGATTCGGTCTCCACGCTCAAGGCCCGCGATAGAAGCTATGCAATAGCTTAAAAAATTGTGTTTCACTCTGTACCGACTTTATACCTTATACTGGAATTATATACGATTTTGATTTAGAGAGCAAGGTACACCTTTCAATAGGAAATCTGTCACTCATCTATTTATAGATAATGTCATCCACGACGACGCGGGCACCTAATTTTTGAGCGGAGACTTCGCGGGTTAAAGGTACCTCGATTATTCATCGTAGTTTATGGGTGCAATCATGGGTAATAAGTGTGTATATAAAGAACTAAAACACAAGTGAAAATGACACTTGGACTATAAGCGATTGGGGAAATTGGTGGGGCGGGTCATCGTGAATGGTATTATCTATAACAGAATAACTGACCTGTAGATTGACAGTCCGATCGACTCTCAGAATTATTGACGACTTATTCTCTGCCCCGTATCAGCGTGAAGTCTTCGAATTTAATGTCTTGGAATGGCGAAAAGTGGGTGTCTTGGTAGGGCATAGGTCTAAGGAAGGCAATCTAGACTTAATGTGATTTAGTGCTTAAGTATTACTAATTAATGGTTGTGTTCTGTATTATGCCTTTTTTAAATAAAAATAAAAATAAACTCTGCCTATCACTTCGGCGATAATGTCTTGATGGGTGTGTGTGATAATATTTATTATTAAATGAATACAACCAAGTATTATAATTATTGATGTATTTAAATTGAATTTTATCATTGAATAATTAGAATTGAACCTTAACTTCATTACGAATATAATTCAAAATGTACTTTTAAGGCAATCTATGCAGGATATGTACCAAGTAATAATATAATGGAGATATTAATAATATAATAGATATAATAATATGAAGAGCAACATTAAAAATCTCAAATCAGAACAGACAGGGACTTGGCAGAACAGTTTGCACTAAACTGGAAAATTGGAAAGACGCGGTCGGGGCGAGTTTCTGAGATATTTGTTACGCTTTAAAACGCAGCCATTTTATTACTGACCGCTTATCGGTTTCTATTATTGACGATGGTTAAGTTTCCTATGGTTTTTTGGATAATTAATGGGGCTTTTAATCGATATTAGTCATTTTTTCTGACCTTGTTTCTTACTAGGTTTCGCGACTACGCCAGCTTGAATTCCCTTCCCTAGATTAAGTGCGACACTGACTCTGAAATTTGGCGTAGTATGAATTGAGCCTTTTATTCCGGGTAAGGGATATCTACCCAGTTTTAGGTACTATGAAGAGTGATTTTAGCTGAGGAGCTGTCGACTTAATCAGCATCTTAAGATCGTCGTTATTAAATAATCAGATATCAACAAAATCTCAAATAATATCTAAGTTACTGCAAACGGATTTTGAAAGCTGAGTTTCTATGATTAAACGGCGCTGTCATAGCTAACACCAGGCTCTAAAATAAGAGTTCAAGTTTTTCAAAGAGTTGAATACCTTAAATGTATACTTTTATTTTTTATGCTATTGAATGACGAGACGAGTATGCCGTTCGCCTGATGGTAAGCGATACGACCACCCATAAACAGTAGCAACACCATCCAGCACCTTGACTTACAAAGTACTGTGTGGCATTCCACTGCGCTCGTCATCCTGAGACATAAGATGTTAAGTCTCATTATGTCCAGTACACTGGCTACAATCTCCTTCAAACCAAAACACAACAGTGCATGCATACTGCTGCTGGCGCTAGAAATAGACATTGTGGTGGTACCCACCCAGACGGACTCTTACATATGAGAGACCTACCACCAGTAAAGATACTTGATACTTAAGATCTTACTTAAAGGTGAGACTGGTTCAGTAATACAGCCCCTAGTGCCACATGTGCATATCATATCTTAAAGTATTCATAACTATTAACGAACGTTTAAACATCCATGTTACGAGAATATACGCCCCGTTACTAGTATTTCACCTGTCCTATAATCAGGTCGGGATATATTTAGTAAAGTATTTGAAATCGCAGCGAAACTAGTTAAAACGAACGCTACAGCTGCACGCTTCGAAAGATTTTCGAGTGCGTGCATAAAGTCTACTAATTAAGTGTTAGGGCTGCCACGTTTCGGAACGTTGGTTTTTCGTGCTTTTATTTGTGATTTGGTAAGTCTATTTGGGTAAAAGTATAAAATTTTGTCGTTATATTTAATTTTTGGTCGCAGCTTCGTTCGCGTAAATAAAATTAGGTTGAAAGTGTGGAAATTAAAAAAAAACATAGTTGTGTATATATACAGTGTAATGTTCTATCTATGAATTCTCAGAATTGTATATTGCCAAAGGTTGTTTTGAAACCACCAACTTCAAAACTTTACCTCTTGATATATTAGTTTATATAAACGAGTAAATCATGTTCTATATAGTTAGCACTATATATAATTTGAATCGACGAAACGCAAACATTGTGGCTTCAAAACTTACTATAGTTTAACATTATATCTTGTAAAGTAATTTATTGCGATAACTTTAAGTTGGTTATAACTAACTTGCTTCAATATTTGGATGTAAGGGATTAATGAAAACTTATACTGTATATTTTGGACTAGTACTTATTTTTTTATATAATCTGTAATCATCATCATCATCATCAGTCACATGACATCCACTGCTGAACATAGGCCTCCCCTAAAAATTTCCAGACGAACCTGTCAAAAGCGGCCTGCATCCAGCGTGTTCATGCGACTTTTATCAAGTCGTCTGTCCGCCTTGCAGGTGGACGGCCGATACTGCGCTTGCCAGTACGTGGTCTCCACTCGAGAACTTTTCTCCCCATCTGCCGTCATCTCTTATAGTGTTACAAAATAAAATATTACAGGGGATTTTGTAGTCATTCGCATTAAAAGCAGCATATAATTCCTTTTTATTTAATTTAAAGAGATGTCCGCTTTTTGTATGGGTGCTGGGCCTCAAAATCTAACCAGGCTCAAACTTTATGGATATTAAAGGGTCAAAATATGGATCTTTGATCCATTAAAAAATATTTTTAGACCCCTCCACTCATGACTAGCTTTTTTAAAATAAGGTTCATATTAAGTATCGTTATTAAGCAAAATAAAATTACATAAATCTCAGAATCGGAGGTTTTTAAAATTAAAAGATTTATTGTAAAAGGTTAGTTTTTAGGAGTTCTATCCAAATATATATAAAACTGTCTTGGTTAGAATTTTAGGCCCGTTTTTGGACATGTCCTTTACAGTGCACCTTATGGATACATTATCATTTCTATTTCTAAAAGTATAATTTGACAACCCTAGCATGTTTGTGGCTCGTTCGTGATTCGTGCTAGTTTCCTGAGCTAGATTTCGATTCGTATTTGACATGAAATATTAAAGTTTAATAATTATTATTATATAACTAGTCGACATAATTAAGTATTTTATATTCTTTTTAAAGGCAATTTCACCGTTTGCTAATAAATGCTACTCGTCACATAAATGTATTAGCCTAACAAATACTCTAATCTATGCTCCTAAATAAATGATAAAAAATGTGTTTCACTTTCTACATGGCTGTTTAATGCGACAATGTTACATACATAATTATTTACTCGAAAACCGTGTAGTATTTTAAGCGAAGGTGGATTAACGCTGCATATTTTTTCATCTTTATTCTACCGGGAGAACAGACACTAGTAGGTGATTTCATTTCGTTTACATTGCAAGGCAATTTAGTTCGTTCAATAAAAAATAGTTCATCCAAAACGTTCCCCGGCTTGTATTGAATATAACTGAAAGCTTCATACAGTTCTCCAAAGCATACAATCAGTTTCGACGGAACACTTTAATATTGAGCTTCAGGTATCTAGGTTTCTATTGAGGCATTATACAACTTTATCTCAGAGCTTCGAGATATTTCTGAATGAAAGATGGCACTGCGGGCACTATATTATTCGCAGCGATTCTATTAAACATTTTTTTTCACTTCCCATTTGTACGATACCTCTTTAATACTTCTGTGGCCCGTGTACTTTGCATTGATAAAGTGCCACGTTATTGAATACGAAGTAAATTCAATATAAAATAAAATTAATATCGATAAAAATAAAACTTTAACATAACCACGATATGAAGCACGCGAAGTTATTTCATTGGAGCTTAGATGGTAGAGTGAAGATTTAATCTCCGTGTGAGCTTTAACTGTAGTAAAATGTAAAACAAAAATTAAAAATCCTGATGTAATTTAAATATTTTAGGTGGTTCAGTAGATTTTATGTTAGCTTGGTGGAACCAACTATTTAACAAGGGAATACGATCGTAGTTGTAATTAAATTGAACGAACGCAGAAAATATAATGTTTCTCTATCTGTAGGAAGATGATCGCGTAACATGATTTATTACGAGTAAGCGACGTGATAAAGGTCGCAGGAGCACGCTGAATGCGGCCCGCTTTTGACAGGTCCGTATGGAAATATTTGGGGGAGGCCTATGTTCAGCAGTGGACGTCGTGTGGCTGATGATGATGAAGCTACGTGGCCTTTTTGAGATCTTACTTGATTACAGATTTTCGAATTATAACTATAATTTGGCATTCGTTTTTTTTCTGGACTGGCTACCTACGAAAAATGGAAAAAAATATAAGTTTTTCTCAGAGAAGTCGCAACTTGCAACAAACCTCTTTTACTTTAAACTGCCACAGACACTGGCAACCAGCGAGACAAAATTTAAAAAACGAACAGCATTATTTTCTTGGAGTAATAAAATGAACCTCGGGGACTGCCATTTCACAGGCCTTGCAATATTAAATAAAAAGGTAAGCAATAAAACACATTCGCGTCTGAGGCGAAGGCAGTAGTTACATACAGCCACATACAGCCTCACTAAACTTAGGGTCCAGTTGTTTGTTACCGCACTTTTATTTACCGTAAGACAAAATTTATGGCCACTCAGGAACACGTTACGACCAATTTATGGACTTTAACAAGTAAAATGATGCTAGTTGCGTTTAATACGCGTTGGGGAATGTTTGTTATTGTTGTTTACATGCCTTTAGTAAAGACAACGGTATTATGGCTGGATTTTCCTTTTTCTTTTTATAGGTGCAAACACTAGCGGCCTTAGTTAACATGCCTTTTTACAAATATAAACTTTTGTTGACGGGGGGAGAGGGGTGTTGCATGCGTAACTCTTCTTTATTGTAATGGGCATATTTTGGGTTCGCCACGCGGCAAAAACCCAAGTTACGCCGAGCCACTGCTTATGTACATAAGCGAGGATTGCTTTTTTATGGCATTGAATGACGAGACGAGCATGCCGTTCGCCTGTTGGTAAGCGATACGACCGCCCATAAACAGTAGTAACTCCATCCAGCACCTTGAGTAACAAAGTACTGTGTGGCATTCCACTGCGCTCGTCATCCTGAGACATAAGATGTTAAGTCTCATTATGTCCAGTAGTTACACTGGCTACAATGTCCTTCAAACCGAAACACAACAGTGTATGCACACTAATCTCATTATTCAGTTGTAAGTATAAAACAATATTTTAGTATCTACATAAAATTAATCATTGTCTCAGACAAAAATAAGCCATGGAAACATCTAATCATCTGAAGATTACATAAAGACACTAAAAACTTGTACCGCGCTGAGGGAGACAGCAGTACATTGCACGTACATTAGAGGGAGATGCAAAGCGTGAATAATTCATGCATAAGCATCGCTAGGCCGGTACTCAGATCTTTTATTCAATGTATTCGTAATGAGACTGTATTTTTTTTAAATGTTTATTACTTCTGCATGTTTAGGCATTGCGGGTTTGGATACTGCAGACTAATTCTGCCATATGAAAGAGTATTAGGAGATTCACTATGTAGATTGTAGATATTTGTGTAAATCAATGGGCTGAACCAAATGGGTAATAAGTACGACTTTCTTATAGAAAACAGAAAGTTACAGCATAATTATCTATAAGACAAACTCCATCACTAATGCTCGGTTTCTGAAGTACTATTGACGGCAGTTTATCTATTCGTGACTGCCTCGGTGGCGTAGTTGTATTGCGTACGCGTTACGAGTACAATTTGCGCGCTGAGGTCCTGGGTTCGAATCCTGGGTCGGGCCAAAAACATTGTGACTGGGTTTTTCCATCTTAAAAATGACTCAGTCGCTGCTCGGAGTCAGGAAGTTGGCGGTGTGATACCCCCGTGCCTCGGAAAGCACGTAAAGCCGTTGGTCCTGCGCCTGATCTCTCTCCGGTCATGTCGGATTGCCGTCTCACCGGACTATGAGAGTAAAGGAATAGCGAGTGCACCTGTGTATTGCGCACACACTTGTGCACTATAATATCTCCTGCGTACCTGGCTGATCTCCGTTGAGATTGGCCGCCGTGGCCGAAATCAGCTAGAAAGGGATTTTTTTTATTCGTTAGCTCTATTGGTTCGATTACCCATAAAACTGCGTTTCTGAACCGCTCACTGCAAGATAAACTCAGCTTAAACTTACTTTAACTTAACTGGCCAATTTTTGCCGTTTATTTGTTTCGGCAATGATGTCATTCATCTGCTAGTCATAAATAACAAATTATAAAAAAATAAAGTAAAAAATCATTATCTTTCCTCAATTACTGCGTAATATCGTATGGTTACCTTTTTCATCGGTACTTATTTAAATAAAGTTGTTTTATATAATTAATTAATTAGTCTTATTATATTATATGTTATAAGTTTATATACGTATTAGTAGGTATATATATTTTGTATATAATACATATTATTCTATCTTTTATATTTATTGTATTTCTATATTTTTGTCTATGTATTCATTTATTTTGGTTTAATAATTAAGTGTAGGTACACCCCCTTCCTCAGCTCGTTATATTTGGTCTTACTATAAGTGCGGGTTGTCTGAACGAGATCGCTTTTATCGATAAGACGCCTTTTGTTGCATGCATTCTCAAATATCCTAATTGTATTCATTTTGCTGTATGTGGTGTACGATAAAGTGTTATCATTCATTCATTCATTCATATCAAACATTACCTTTCTAATTCATTTTATACGGTCATATGTCTAAAGTTATATGTGTATTTTTTATAGTAAATGAAGTCTGCCAACCCGCACTAGGCCAGCGGGGTGGACTAAGGCCTAAACCCTCTCAGTAGAGGAGACCCGTGCCCAGCAGTGGGACCGTATGTAATACAGGGCTGATATTATTATTTTACTATCAACTGACTCCTATTTCTTAAGTATTTTTTGCAAATCTATGGGTATTAAATTAGTAACATCTTCCATTATAGTAATCAAATGTAGAGTCGACGCAAATCACGTTTTCAGGCATGAAACAATATTTAACCGGTTACTTGCTTATCGCCCATCTTCCTTGGAGTATTAAAGCCGTTCGTATCTTCTTTTTAACCAACTTCAAAAAAAGAGGTTCTTTAAGTATCACGCTGAAACTCGAATCCTGAACGCAGTACCACAACCCTTATATGTTACCACCAGACTATGGCGATGAAATAAAATAACCAATTACCCTAAAATAAAATTAAACAACCAATCGAAGCGAATTATGAAAGCAGACATTCGGCTAATCGATTTGTCTAGCGTAACACTATGCATTATTCATAACCGCTCCAGTGACACCGATTTATTTACATTATACCCAATCCTGTTCATTTATACTCAATATTCTATGGATATTATGACGTCATCGGCTACGCAAACTGGAAACTACTTTGAATTATACGTATTAGAACCTTTTGCTAGGGAATTCGTCTGCGTAAAGTCCTTTCTTGGAATAGGAGACCGCTGTGGCAAGGGTCCATATAACACGATCTTTATACATTCAAGTTGAGCCACCGTAATTACTGGGCATTATGAGACTGAACGATACCGGACGATAGCCTAGTTGGGAATGGAACGGTCTGCCGAGACAATGTCCGGAGGTTCGAAACCCAAGGCACACACCTCTGACTTTTCGAAGTTATGTGTGTATTGTGTATCAATTATCGTTCGCTTTAACGGTGAAGGAAAACATCGTGAGGAAACCTACATACCTGAGAATTCTCGATAGGAATTTCGAGGGTATGTGAAGTCTGCCAATCCGCACTAGGCCAGCGTGGTGGACTAAGGCCTAACCCCTCTCAGTAGTAGAGGAGGCCCGTGCTCAGCAGTGGGCAGTATATAATACAGGGCTGGTATTATTATTATATTATATGAGACTGAACGACTGAAGTGGACGATAGCCTAGTTGGGAATAGAACGGTCTGCCGTGACAATATCCGGAGGTTCAAAACCCAAGGCACACACCTCTAACTTTTCGAAGTTACGTGTGTATTGTTTATCAATTATCGTTCGCTTTAACGGTGAAGGAAAACATCGTGAGGAAACCTACATACCTGAGAATTCTCCATAACAATCTCAAGGGTATGTGATGTCTGCCAACCCGCACTAGGCTAGCGTGGTGGACTTAAGGCCTAACCCCTCTCAGTAGTAGAGGAGGCCCGTGTTCAGCAGTGGGCAGTATATGGTACAGGGCTGATTGCATTGCATTGATTGCATGAGACTGAACATTTTACGTCTCAGGGTGACGAGCGCAGTGCAGTGCCACGCAGTACTTTGTAATTAAGAGTTCTATATTGTGTTGTTACTGTTTATGGGCGGTCGTATCGCTTACAATCAGGCAAACAGTATGTTCGTCTCATCATTTAACTGCAAAAACAATACAAGGGGCCACTATGGTGGGTCTTTCGTCTTGTACGGTGGTCTTGTGTTCGATACCTGGGTCGGGTATAGTGATGTTGGGTTTTTCTTTTGTCACTCTGAATCTGATATGTGTGTCCTATATGGCGATAGGCACGTCTTCTATCACGTCATGAGACAGAATACACGGCGAAAAGTGGGTGTACTAGATGCGCATCTGCCTATACCTTCGGGGATAAAACGTGTGCCACGTGAATGTGTGTGTCTGTCGAACTCTTGAGCATGATGCGTATTAACTGATGCCAGAATGAAATATGGAACGTAAATAATATTACAATTACTCTCGGGCGAACATTTAGGTCAAATAGGTTTACGGCCTTATTCATAAAGAGTTTATAAACCTATTTTAGTTATCGAATGTTTTGTCTTCTTCGAACGAATTTTGAATTGAGTTTGAAGGAAGAAGACAAAACATTTTATTTAACTCTTCATGGTCACGGGGCGGACTGAATTATGCTTTAAGCATTTTTCAGTTCCATAATACGTTTCTATTAGTTTTTTGTAGATTAATCGACACTGAAAACAAAGTTTTGTTATTTTTAGACGGGAATTAGAGTCGTTTTATCTACAAAACGTATAAAGAAAGTTATTAGCAATTTCTGAGCTTAAAAGTATGATGATCCCATATTATTGGATCTTAATAAGCAAGCGGATCGATTGACATATTTTTTTGCGGTAATTGCTCATTATATTAAAATGTTTTATTTTGCTACAACGGTTAAAATAGCTACCCTTACTGCCTTATCTGAAAAAATGTAATCTGAATTTTTCCAATTACATACATACATAAACTCACGCCTTTCTCCCATTGGGGTAGGCAGAGACTATGGAGCGCCAAGTGCTACGATCCAAGCATACTTCTTTCGCTTCTTTCACTGTCATCAGTCTCTTCATATATGCTCGTCGGTTACGAGAACTCCTTATTTGGCTCCTTATTCAAATTATAGTACAAGAAATATATTTATTACTCTGGATTCCATATATTCTCAATTTAAATATTCGTGCGAATTCAGTTCCAATTTTAAAAGTTTATTTTTTAATTATAACCCCGGAGTCCATGTATGTACATAAAGTGCGTATGTGCATTTGGCTTGTATACATTTCACTACGCATTATAAATGCGATCACTTCGCCGTTAATATTGAAGCCATAAGCCACCTGCGTTAACTCAAAGGCCTGATATACAACGTATAAGCTGATTATGCAAAGGCTCTAACGATATTAATGATGTTTGATTTCGGTCCTGCGTATAGACTATAGAGAGTGCCGTTTACTCGTCCGATACCAATATGTAAGAAGATCTTGGCGAAGATACGAAGGGTTAGGCAGAGAAGAAACTAGTACATAATCCCGGAAGTAGTGGTAAAAACATAGGTGCAATTATATCCCCGGAATTGTCTTTAATGCAGGTAGAGTTGTGAGTAATTCCTATTTATGTACAGTCAGCAACATAAGTAACTGAACAAATTCAAAACTTCAATTCGCTTGTACACTTTTGAGTTCGTACAAAATTCTTTTTCTCTTTACAAAAATAATATTAAAGAGATTAACTTTATTTCACACAAGGATAAAAAGTTTCAATTCGACTTAACGTGTATGTATAGCCGATTTGAAAAATTTGAATTTGTTCGGCTACTAATGTGGTTGATTCTTCTTCTTCTTCTTCTCATTCATTAGCCTTTTTCAACCTTTTCGGTGTAGGACTCCTCTAACACCTTCCACTCGATGATTGTACATACGTTGAAATAGTGATTTACCTACAGTATAAGCGTTTACTTTTAAAATATTTTTTTGCTATTAAATGACGAGACGAGCATGCCGTTCGCCTGATGGTAAGCGATACGACCACCCATAAACAGTAGCAACCACCCATAAACTGTACAAAATTAAGCACATTTCCTGGGAATTGTACAAAATGCCCACACTGCCTGGGGATTGCACATAATGCCCACATTGCCTGGACATTGTACAAAATGACCACATTGCCTGGGCATTGTACAAAATGCATGTATTATGCACATTGCCTGGACATTGTGCATAATGGCCACATTTCCTGGGAAGTGTACAAAATACCCACACTGCCTGGGGATTGCACATAATGACTACATTATCTGGGCATTGTGCGTAATACCCACATTTCCTGGACATTGTACAAAATGACCACATTGCCTGGGTATTATACAAAATGCACACACTGACAGGGCATTGTACAGAATGCCCCGATTATGCACATTGGCTGGGCATTGCACAAAAGGTCCACATTGCCTGGAAATTGTATAGAATGCCGAATACGGAGCCGATAATATTTATTCATTGCACATAAATATAATCACACGAATGGCAGTGTATATAATATTGGTGCCTCGGTGGCGTAGTTGTATTGCGTACGCGTTACGAGTACGATTTGCGCGCTGGGGTCCTGGGTTCGAATCCCGGGTCGAGCCAAAAACATTGTGACTGGGTTTTTCCATCTTAAAAAAAATTACTCAGTCGCAGCTCGGAGTCAGGAAGATGGCGGTGTGATACCCCCGTGCCTCGGAAAGCACGTAAAGCCGTTGGTCCTGCGCCTGATCTCTCTCTGGTCATGTCGGATTGCCGTCTCACCGGACTATGAGAGTGAAGGAATAGCGAGTGCACCTGTGTATTGCGCACACACTTGTGCACTATAATATCCCCTGCGTACCTGGCTGATCTCCGTTGAGATTGGCCGCCGTGGCCGAAACTGGCTAGGAGGATTACATATAATATTGGTAGTATTTAAATTTCCTTAGAACCCATGAGCAAAGTATAAGTTATTTTTTACATTAAAGTGGTTTTTGAAGTCGGTGCTATTTTTTTTAAAAAGTTTTTATAAGTTTAGAATTTAAAATTAGGACTGATTTGAAAAATTCTTTCACAAATATAAAGCTACATTATCAACGAGTAATATAGGCTACTTTTTATCCCGCGAAAAATAAAACGGGACTTTTATCCCGGAAAAACTCATTCACGCGGGCGGAGCCGCGAGCAGAAGTATATTATATTTTCTAACTAAATGATTGTAACAAAACTTGAATTTACAAATTTTTATACCAGTCTTGACGTTATACTAGTATGATTTCTAAAATGAAAATGATAAAAATTAATTAATATTTCATTTCTGTAACACAGTTATCGTATGTCCGTTACGCCCTAAAACAACTGAAACGCGTAACCATTGTATTATCTCAGTGAAATTAAATGTAAATACACCCATATCCGTTTTCATTTTAGGTTGAAATGTAGAGTTCTTAAAAATATTCATCGTACATTTGTGTCTACTATGATTTATGATTTATTAAATAGATGGCGCTGTTTTTAACAAATGGCGCTATGGATGGGTACAGTTATTTTCGGGTTTTTGTAACGGGAAAGCGTTTTATGCGGGCGAAACCGCAAGCAACACCTTGTTTTCTATATTATACGACCTTTTTAGCTTCTACTTTTTTTTTCGAGTATTATTTATAAAAAAAAGTTGTTTAATAAAAGGAATTGATGAAAATTATCGTAACAGAAAATTCTTGAGTATATGAAGAAAGAAAGAAGAAAGAAATATTTTATTGACGGGACAAAAAAAATATAAAGAATTTAACATTTCATATGTTTAATTAAAGTGTTTAAGTAAAATACAGCACAATATTGTAACAACAATAGGAACCCTCATTCAGCTTCTAACTACAGTACGGTCTAACCAATGCTGTAGCGCTGATGACTTAGATTCTTCGAAGAAACAAATCAAAAATAATTCCGTCGCTTCATCAGGCAACTTACTCATCCATATCCAGGTTATAGAGATGATTCACAGATAACTTGGTAGGTAAACTGTAGTATATACAAAATTTGTAATTTTCGCCTCTGCCTACTTCAAACTCATAAAATCAATGAGTCTTAGGGCCATATTAATAGATGCAACTCAATTAAGCTCTGAAGTGCGATATCAGCTGAGACGCTGTCAAATTAAGGTCAGCAGCTTAAGATAGTCGCTATTTAATATACCCGTATTAAAATCAGCAAAAATGACATCTTGAGTTACAATACGTGACGGATTTTGAAGGCTAAGTATTGTTTATGTAACAGCGCTTACTCAGCTGAGAACAAGCTCTTAAATCACAGCTTAAGCTGGTTTATTAAATAGTTCAATACATTAAATGTCTACTTGAGATTTTACTCAAACGTGAGATTGATTTATTACACCGCCCCTAGATTGCATTGATACGGAACACGCTCCTCAACCTTTACATTAGTCCTCTTACTCCAATAAAAGTTAAAACGACTTGCAGTCAAACATTATGGCCAACTTGCCCCCCTCTCCTCGAAGAGTGTAGCAAATTGCGACCAACCTCCCCTACATTAAACGGTTTCCTGCGGTTGGCCATTTAGTTCGCAAGCCGCTGGATTAGTTTCGAATTCTTGTAGAATTTTAATTTTGTTCCCGGAAAGTTTGTAGTTTGGTGGGGAATGAAGATAGGATTTTGTGGTTTTTATTATTTTCACTATGTACTACAGTCACCCACAAAAGTAGCTGAACAAATTCAAAACTTCAAATTGCCACTACATTTTTCTGTTCTTACCAATTTTAATTTTCTCTTCACAAAAATAAATTAAAAGGAATTTACTTTACTTCACACAAAGAAAAAAAGGGTGTTAATTGAACTGAAAGCGTATAGGCGGTTTGAAATTTTTAATTTGTTCAGATACTTTTGTGGCTGACTGTACAAGTAGATGTTTGTTCACAAATCCACGTGCGTAATATTATTTGGTCCTAGTATTTTGCTCGCTGCTCCGCCCGCTTGAAATAGTTTTTCCGGGATAAAAATTTTTGCCGGGATAAAAATGACCCTATGTGTTAATCCAGGACATGACCTACCTACGCCAAATTTCATCCAAATCCGTTTAGTTGTTTCTGCGTTTACTTCTAACAAACATCCAAAAACTTTCACAAACTTTCGCATTTATAATATTAGTAAGATTAATGAGATAGTATCAATATCTAGATGTATTTACCTACAGTCTTAATGATCTCTGTAATGGTTATAATCGATATTTGAAATCGGGCACAAGTCTGCTCCAACATTTTAAAAATTACAATTCACCATTTTTCAAATGATAACAAAAAACAAAAGTAATTTGACAACAATATCTACTAACCAACGTCATGTTCAAAACACGTGTTGCAGTGAGTTTTTAAATTGAATTCGCCACTCGAGTCCGATACAATCTCAGAGTGAGCACGTACTGAGCGGTTGCAATCCATTAATTATACATCGACTTACCAACATGGAAGCCTGGGGTCGTAGCCAAGATGCTTTTCTACAAGAGTTAACGCCAATAGAATAGAAAATAATGTATGCTAATGAGATACTTATCGATAACTTTATCGCAGGGGTATCCTCACGCCTTTTATCCCCGAAAGGGTAGGTAGAGGTACTAGTTCACCCATTCGCCGTGCATATTCCGTCCCATGATGTGATAGGGAGCGAGCCTATCGCCATATCGGGCGCAAATTCGAGACTCCGGGCTGATACTGCATACAAAAACCTAATATCACTGCCCGACCTGGGGATCTAACCATGGGAAAATCATGGGACGGAATATGCACGGCGAAAAATGGATGCACTATTTGCACCTCCGCACACCCTATCGGGGATAAAAGCCGTGAGTGTATGTATGTATGTGTATGAAATACAAAATCAAATATTAAACATTTGAGAGAAAGATTGTTCTTTAGTCTTTAAAGTGTATGGAATATTCAAGAGATTCTAGAAATGATTGCTGCTAATGTCATAACAAGTATCGACCAGGCTCAGGTGCTCGCTGCAAGTTGAAATTGCTTTGAGTTACTGTTGCTGCAGGGCTTGGGATGGCTCGTGTAACAATAAAAATTAGTACCGATATAATATTCTGTACAGAGTACAGCGATCTCACTTTGTCTAGAAGCAGTATATACAGGGTCATTTTGACATTGCCACCACATTCTCGTCAATATCTCTGCTAATATTGTGCCAAAAATCATCCATGAATAGCATTGTAACGAATGTTTTCATCGAAAATGCCAGTTTTACTTTTTTATCATTTTGTAGTTTAGCGTGAACATGGAGTGTGCGTGAGTGTATTTCTGACTGAAAGTGAGATGTTGCTATTGAGACGAATTCTCGTAATATTAAAATTACTTTTTATTAATATTTTTTTATAAGTTGTAACTAGGTATAAGGTACTATGGGGTTGGCATATCCTTGATGGATAAAAACCCCGAAATAAATAAAGATAAAAAAAAAAAAAAATTAATATTTAAACAATGTGTTTGAAACCTACACTTTTTTGGTTTAAATCTTGGTTCTAGTAGCTTATTGCAGTGTTATTTTCAAAAAGACAATTATGTGGTTCCATTCACAAACGCAATGTTAAAATGATCCTGTATAGACTTGCCTTGCGTCCAATTGTTGGAACGCGCAAAATTGTGTAGGTATTTGGAAAATCCAGTCAGACATCAGACAGGTCGTTAAATCTAATCTAACTTGCGTCAAATAACATTAGATTGGGCAAAGACTAAACATACTACAGAAGTTGTGCTTATAAATGAAATTCCCCATACTCCGAAACAATAGCCCCTACAAACATTGAACGTAACGTCTAACTACACTCCAGTAATTACTAAACACCAAGGAATGGGTATTGTATTATCCGGAGATAGGGTTGTCGCGCACTTATTCAAATATTATTTAAAAACGTTTTAACAAAAAGTTTAACAGCCTTCAACACTAACTAAAAATTAAAAAAAAATACATTGTAAGGTAACAAAACGGTAGGGATCATCTTATTTTAAAATGTTTATGAAATCGTTTTATGAAAAAATATACTAGAAAATCTTTGCTTAAATTGCCACATTATAATAATAGATATTAAACGATTTAATAATAAAAGAACAATAAATCATAGTACGTTTTTGCACTAGAACACAAAACAAAATACCAAAGACATAGATGGTGGGCCTTGTTAGGACCCGGGATTTCTTCGTTCACACTACTTTATATAATTTTTAAGTCTAGCCCATTAATGTTTTAAAGGGTTTTTAATACATCAATGGTCTAGTCACTAAACAGATTTCGACACCAGTTACTATAAGTTAGTGCTGTGGTGTCACCTCTCCTCAATTTTAATTTCTATTTTTTTTAAGTAGCGATAACTCCGATATTGTGATTCCTATTTTTACCCGACTACGGCGAAGCCAGGAAAGGTAATGATTTTAACAACCTATGTATGTATGTATCCATTTTATGGACCACTCTAGCGTCGCTCATATTGATTACATCTAGTTTCAAATACATTATACCAGAGGAGAATTGAAAAAGTATACTTTTTGAATAGGTAAGTATTCTCTCTTTGTTCCAATTTCAAATTACAAAGGCAGCCCTAAGCCTAGCTCAAACTTGTCAACTGTCACTAATGAAGTGTTAGCTAGCAGTTAGCACGTTACATCGGTCGGAAGATGCAATTTACCGACCCCCCAGCGCCCCCTGCCGGCTCGGGACATTACAATGTTATAGCTCGTTATGCCTTGTATTTCGTGACTTTTGGACTGACATGTGGAATATTGAAATACCGTCTGGTGGGCTTGGAATGTTGGCTCCTCTTACTATGTTGATGTATTGGTATATTGTACTTGGTTGACGCTTGTCTTAGAAGTGAGTTGGGAACAATAAATATTTTTTATTGCTATTTCAGTGATCAACGTAATTTTTGCCATGTATTTTTTTTCATTTGGTGGCCAATGTTAGCTAACAGATGCATGTCATATCAATCTAGATTCTAGATGGAATTTATTTGAATTTATAACCCAATAACGCCTGTGAAAAACTGGTAGTTATTCGTAAATCGTAGCACTGAAATGGGGCTATATAGTCTCTGACTGAAACCAACATGTCGTCAGCCGATTTATTATTTATAGAGCAGAGTGTAGCTACATTTAAAAAAATGTTATCCAAGTATATTTCTCATTTCAATTTTGTGTAAGTGATAAAATGCTACAAAAATAAAATATAGTCAAATGGACACTTGTAATGCTTTTTACCAGGACCTCTACTCCATTAATTTGTACTAGGAAGACAGAAAAAAAGGAGTAAAACATACAAGAAACAAGAAGTGAGGATTGGATACAAAACCACGTATTTGTTGGCCAACTCCGAGATTGCGTCGAATTGAGTTTCGATCGATTCAAGCCGCGAGCGAATGGCGCAAGAATTGTTATTATACTCACAATATAAAAGAAACAGGCATAAAAATCCTGATGCAATGGATAGAATTTAAAAAGTGAAAGTAAGCGTAATATACACTCAGGTTATATAATTCATACAACTTTAACGTAGAGTTAGTATGAGTTTAGAAGAATATTGTTTAGCAATCACAAAACAAATATTTGCAAATCATACAAACATTTGTCTCGATGAAGCGAATCCCAAATTTCTCGTTTCAACAGTACATCAAGTTGTCAATACCATCTTGTTGGTAGAGCCGTTTCATTCTGCGAAACTATCGTCATTCCTTGGCCTAGAAACTGCACTTAATAGATTTTCAGAAAGAAGTATTGCGTTCGCTACCATTCATCATTTGGACGAGCCAATTACATAAATCCATATAAAATCACGTTGTAAATCTAGTGTACTAATGCAATTGATTGTCCCATTTATCTATGGGAGGCGGAATCTTTTATGTTGTATTAGTACAAGAGAGTACGCTCTCGCATCAGCCATTGCAATAGGATAGTTGATAATTTTATTTTAAATGCATTTATAAATAATGTATGTTATCCTAAATGTAACGGAAAAAGAATTATCAAAATTAGCGAATTAATAAGTAATTTATAAAACTTTGATTTTTGGTGGAAGGGGTAGTTGCCAAACTACGGTAATATCAGACTGTGACGTTACCGGGTGTCACCGCCCATAACGCTGCCTGTGTGCGATAGAGATAGCGCGATATCCCCACCACGGCCCCACTTTTGCTCACAGCAATATTTCAAATTTGAATAACTGCTTTATATTTTAACCAATTTTGATGCCGATTTAACAGAAGATTTTTTTTTTCGTATTGTTTTCTATTACATTTAAATAATGTATAAAATCAAACATAGGAAGCTACCCTATTCCTGTTTTCTAATAATGATAATGGCCGCATAGGAGTATAATAATAATACTAGCCCTGTATTATATACTGTCGCACTGCTGGGTACGGCCCCCCTCTACCGGGACGGTTTAGGCTCCACCATGCTGGCCTAGTGTGGGATGGGAGTCTGCTGGGTGATGCCTATCAAGCGAGGGTAGCGGACACTCCCACACTAGCCATATAAAGTCCACTGCTGTACATAGGCCTCTCCTAAAGATTTCCAGCGTCTTCCTGCAACTTTAATCAATTCGTCTGTTCACCTTTTTTTTTTTTTTTTTTTTTTATTGCTTTGAATGACGAGACGAGCATGCCGTTCGCCTGATGGTAAGCGATACGACCACCCATAAACAGTAGCAACACCATCCAGCACCTTGACTGACAAAATACTGAGTGGCATTCCACTGCGCTCGTCATCCTGAGACATAAGATGTTAAGTCTCATTATGTCCAGTAGTTATACTGGCTACAATATCCTTCAAACCGAAACACAACAGTGCAGGCACACTGTTGCTTGGCGGTAGAAATAGACATTGCGGTGGTACCCACCCAGACGGCCTCTTACATAATGAGAGACCTACCACCAGTAACCCAGTTCACCTTGCACTGACTGTTAAATTTTAAGAACCAACCATAAGGAATTGCTCATTTGATATTTTGATGAATATTTGATGTTTGTGGGTGATATGATTGCACTCCCAGTATTTTGTAATGTAAATTTCTGGGTGGCATTGCTACTTTTATGAGCAGTTGTGAGCCTTACTAAAGAAGCAAACTGCTCGTCTCGACGTTCAGTTATACAAACATTTCCATGAGGAAGAGTTATTATCTAATACAAATAAATCTAGTAGTGAATGCAAAGAGCGTTTACCAAAAAAATGACGGTTTCTTAAGGCATGGAGTTTTGAATAAAAGTAATTTTTGTCTTTTTTTGTTGTTTTCATGAAGACTTGTTGACAGCTAAATTGTGTTATTCGTGACCACATTTCGTACAATTTTTAATAGAAACCAACGATCCCTTTCGTTTGGAAATGCTGTTATTTCGTGTGTCATAACTTCTAAGTAACTTATTCTTTTATATTTTCCGATTTTCTTTGGTTCTAATAATTTGCAACTAACATTTTTATGTTAAAGCTTCAGTATTATGGCTCACACAAGCTAAGACTACATCCATAACTATTTTCTACTATTAGTAATTATTTTTCAGTTCTAACCTGATTCCTCTTTTATTTCCTTCTACCATATTATATGCTCCATTCTTCCATTCCATTATCATTATCATCATCAGCCACATGACATCCACTGCTGAGCATAGGCCTCCCCTAAAGGTTTCCAGACGAACCTATCAAAAGCCGCCTGCATACAGCGTGTTCCTGCGACTTTTATCAAGTCGTATGTCCATCTTGCATTATAACGATTCCATTATACATAGATACATACACACTGACGCCCTTTATCCCCGGAGGGGTTAGGCAGAGGTGCAACAAGGACACCATTTTTCGCCATTCGTTGATGTGATAGCGGGCAAGCCTATCGTCATATCTGGCACAAATTCCAGACTCCGGGCTGATACTGAAACGAAAAATCCAATATCATTCTGCCCGACCCGGGGATCGAACCCGAGACCTCAGCATTGCAGTCGCACCGTAATACAACTGTCAAGTACGCCACCGAGGCAGTCGATTTCATTATGAGATATAATTCGCTAATTTCCTTGCCCTACTTTCGTATACCTAATTTGAGCCTTGTTTCCATTCACATTTACGTCACATTAGTCCTAAGACAACACTATAAATTTAACGAAATTTTACGCAATTAGCGTTTCCTTTGTATCACTAAATACAAAATGGCGGCCGCAGTTATGTAATTAAAAAAACCCACAGCCCTCGTCGAGACGTACCAAACCGTTGCTAAATATATTTAATGCCGCAAAGAGGCGCGCGGATTAAATATGGAGAATTTTAATTAAAAAGACTTTAAGAAACATTGTGGGACCGCTGGGGGTTGGCTCATTACTTATGGGATATTTTTCTGGAAGGGAACTCTGTATTATGTATCCTATTTTGTAGCGACCGCAGTACATATCAGGGGCCGTAGCCAAGATCCCTTTCTAAAAAACGTTAACGCTGATAAAAAACAGAAAAAATGTATGGGAATGACATATGCTATCGAAAAGCTTATCGTTAGGATGTGTCATACTCATACAAACGTTAGCATTAACGATAGTCGAAAGGCATTTTGGCTAGCAGGCGCTATAACGTCATAGATGTAGTATTAGGTATCGGCAATAAAGAACCTCTACTATTGACAGGGTTTAGGTCTCAGTCAACAATGCAGGCCACTGCTAGGCTGCGGGGAAATCTCTGGATGGTGGACAAATGTTAGTACGTACTACTACTTGAATTATGCTTTACGTAGGGAGTAGGCTATTTACTTTTTAGCCTGCTAGGAAGAATAAAACCGGAAAGGAATTTAATTATACCAGGCTTGCATAAAGTTGAGTATATTAAAAACTTCGTATCTGCACTTCGTGGGGAGATTAATTCCAATATCCTCACAACGCACACAACCGGGCGGATCAAGGGCACGGCAGGAAATTCTTTGACCATATAATTAAGATATGTTTATTTTAAAACCATAACCAGCAAAACCACTGCATTTTGGTCAGAATCCATCTGGATATTGATAATTTTGAATTGATCTCCTATTTATTAAATGTATAAATGTATACTATGAAGAGCTCAAACTATGTTTTTGGTCTAAACTCTTAAATGTATCTCTTTTGTTTCAGATAAATTCGTTCAGTGAAAGTGGAAATGCAAATAGTACCCGTGTGGTTGTGACGTCACGATCCTTTGGACTGATGCGTTGTGCCCAGTGACATTAGTGCGTTAGTTCCCGCCAAAAAGAAACGAGATGGCCGATCCCGACGCGTTCGATGATGAGGTAATAGAATTAGATTAATGTTTTTTGAATTTTGAATCCAGCTTTGTGACACAATGACGAAGTTCTTTTGTTTGATGATTTTCAAATACGTACAACGTGGAATGTTTTTATGATTGACGTGACTGCACGTTTTGTAGTTTGGATGTAAAAGACAATGTTCTAGCTTATACCCGCAGCTTTGCTGTAACGAAGATGTATTCCAGTATAAAGGTAATAAGTTTAAAACAGATTAGTTTAAAGAATTGAAGTATTGTAACTTTCTCTAGTCAAAGAAATTTAGGATAAAAAAAATATTTAGTACCCTCCATAAACAAACTTTAATATTAACTCTTGTAGCGTAAATATAAAAAAGTGTTCAAAATACGACGATAGGTCAGAAAGTAAATACAGACACAATATTGCGACTGGAAAAAGTTGGGTATTCCGCGCGATATTTTTATCTGGACGTATAACTACGTTTTGATAGGGTTAGCGGTCGACGCGAAAATTATAGCGACAGAGGGTTGCCATAATTCATATATCGATAGTACCGAATCTTTTTGTATTGTTTAAAGATTGTGGATAATAAATGGGTGTGGATATGAGCCTAAGAGAAATGAATGGAAAATTGGAATAATTATATTTATGAGGTTTCATTGTGCAACCACTTTTCGCCGTGCGTATTCCGTCCCATGATGTGAAAGCTGGCGAGCCTATCACCATATCGGGCACTAATTCCAGACTCCGGGCTAATACTGAATTTAAAACCCAATATCACTTTGCCCGACCTGGGAATCGAACCCAAGACCTCAGCATTGCAGTCATACCGTAATACATATACGCCACCGAGGCAGTCCAGTCCAGTTAAGTTTTTTATGTACGTACACTGATTTTTATTGTATTCGAATGACGAGACGAGTATGCCGTTCGCCTGATGGTAAGCGATACGACCACTCATAAACAGAAGCAACGCCACGCAGAACGTTGACTTACAAATTACTAAGCGACATTCCACTGCGCTCATCACCCTGAGACACAAGATGTTAAGTCTTATAATGCCCAATAATTACACTGGCTACGATCCTTCGAACCGGAACACAACAGTACATGCACACTAATATGGCAGAAATAGATATTGCGGTGGTACCTACCCAGATGGCCCCACGCATGCGAGAGACGTACCATTAGTAAATTATGGGATATTATGAACTTGATCGAGTAGTACAGCGTAGATCTTTGGTAGTCAAACTTATGAAGTGTGGATGTTTATATTGTTCATAGTGAGTTGTCTGTACATATTAGTTTATTTAATACATAGCTACAGGGTGTTCTTGATATAATTCAGTTGCAAAAATACCCAAAATATGAATTTAAATGTGATTATACAAGGTGATTATTGTAAAATGTTCCGTACATTAAAGTTTAAACGAATATTCGCATCAGATGTTACCAGTACCGCTGCCAAAGGTTCATTAAGTGCTCGTTGGCCTGGCCTGCCATTTGGCACTGCGTTGGCTCAATTTGTTTAAATTAGGGAACTTTTAAAATCTGGCAACATTTTATCCGTTAATTTAAATACACATACGAACTCTGGCCTTTTTTGTTTGTTAGTTCCTATATTTTTTTAGTCGGCTCATGTATTATTTATCCCAGTACAACAAACTACACTAATAGTTATTGATATTGTGGTTTTAATTACGTGTAGAGTCGACTGATGAGAGTTGTACTTTTTTATTCAGTTAAATGACGAGACGAGCATGCCGCTCGCCTGATGGTAAGCAATATAACCCATAAACAGTAGCAACGCCGCACAGAACTCTAAATTACAAAGTACTGCGTACTCCACTGCGCTCGTCATCCTGAGACATAAGATGTTAAGCCTGATAATGCCCAGTAATTACGCTGCTAGAATATCCTTCAAACCGGAACACAATAGTGCATGCATACTGCTGTTTGGTGGCAGAAATAGACATTGCGGTGTTACCTACCCAGACGGCCTCTCGCATACGAGAGACTTACCACCAAGTAAAGTTTGTAAACGCTTTTCTTTGGTCATAATTATATAGCATGTACGAATCGCTTATAGCTGGGGTCCAAAAGTGGCATCATTCCAGTCGATTCCATTAGTTCATTCGTTTACAAAATTATCGACAACACTACTATACTACTAATCCTACTAATATTATAAACGCGACAGTTTGTAAGAATGTATGGATGTATGATTGTTAATCTATCACGCAAAAACTACTGAACGGATTTCGATGAAATTTGGCACATGGGTAGATCATGTCCTGGATTAACACATAGGTTACTTTTTATCCCGGGAAAATATAAAGCGGGACTTTTATCTCGGGAAAACTTATTCACGCGGGTGGAGCCGCGGGCAAAAGCTAGTAACTCTAATAATTTTCCACCTACTTATCTCTCGCTCTAATGTCCGGTCGATTCAATAATTTGAACATGCTTCAGAATAGAATTGGCTTAGCCTTTCTATATGTGGGCTCAACAAAGTCCCTGTGTGTCCAGATCCAAAGTGACCCTGACCCTTACCTAATGGTAAGTTGAGTGGGTTCTAGATAGAGTCGACAACGAGAGATGGTTATCCCTGGCCAGTCGACACAATTATGCCGGCCTGCTTGAATGCTGATGCTGGAACGCAATAAACTTACGAACGACCGACTTTTACGACCGTTCGGCTGCCTAGCGTCAATCCCATTTGGTGGCATCCAGTTCTGGGCAAATCGTGTTAGAAAAATACATGCATAGCGTTGCCTGACTTGAGATTCTAACCTAGGACCTCCGAGTCAGCCCATATCCCCAACTGGACCAAGACGACCAGTCTCTTTAATCCTTACTAATATTATAAATGCGAAAGTAACTCTGTCTGGCGCGCTTTCACGCCAAACCTACTAAACCGATTTAAATGAAATTTGGTACACGTATAGCCTAGAGCATGAGAAAGGACATAGGCTACTTTTTATCCCGGGAAAATATAAAGCGGGACTTTTATCTGAAATATATCTCCCATTTAGCTAAAAGGAACTATTTCTTGTCTGCGGCAGAAAAATAGAGGCGGAAACACATTTGCAAATATATCGTCCAATCGGCCGTGCTAATTGGTTCCCTTCCGAAGACTGGCGATTACTGGACACGATGCGGCGGAAACTGTGCGGTGCCAGTGTTAGCGAATTTATCTATACTAATATTATAAAGCTGCAGCGTTTGTTTGAACGCGCTAATCTCAGGAACTACTGGACCGATTTTGAAAATTCTTTCACCAATAGGATGCTACATTACTCCTGAGTGCTATAGGCTACTTTTTATCCCGGGGAAATATTTTTATCCCGGAAAAACTTTATCACGCGGGCGGAGCCGCGAGCAATACTAGTTTATTTATAATTTTAAATACAATGATGTAAGCAGGTCGAGAAGCTTATAGATAAAAGTGGAGGCAAGACGCAATTTTTTTTTGTATTGCATTGAATGACGAGACGAGTATGCCGTTCGCCTGATGGTAAGCGATACGACCACCCATAAACAGTAGCAACACCATGCAACACCACTGCGCTCGTCATCCTGAGACATTAGTCTCATTATGTCCAGTAGTTACTACAATGTGGGTGTATATTTTCCGATAAAAAATTCGGTATTATTTATAATTTACTAATATATTATTTACTAATACTGCAGGTACAAGGTGTAGTGTAATGGTGGATTATTGTTATGTTAGATATTTCTCCAATTATATTCCAAGGTCATTATCATTGTATTCACTTTAAATCACTTCACTTTAACCGATATGTGTGACAGTTGTGTCATACGCTATCGCTACAACCAGGTATTATTCTGCGTATCCTTGTGTGCGCGCATAATGATACCAGTTATTACATGGTTTCTATTATAACGGGAGGTAATTATATCCATTAAAACACACATGAACTCATTTAGTGGGGAACTATTCGCCTCTATTGTTTTCGATTCGTTTGAAACATTCAGGGTCCATCTAGGTATATAATTAATCAAAGGTAGCAAGGTACTAACGCTAGATAATGTCACGTTTCATAATTGCTACTTTGGTAATCGTCAGGTAAGTCCAATCAGTGTTCTCCGGAAATTATGTTAATGGCGGCAAATAGGCCGTTCGCGCTGATTAAGTAGCACACGTAGTTAGCTAACTAAATTTGCTATTATGGACACGAATTACAAGGTGTTCGGGGTAAATTGGTCAAAGGATTTTGCACTTTATGGCTATTGGACTAGGATTGAATATGAAGAAAGTGCTTGGTGGCCTAATAGTTATCGGACTGTAGACAATTGAAATACTTTTAATAACAACTATTGAAGTAATTGTGAAATATAATTTTACTAGCATTTGAACGTGAATTCGCGGGCGTGAAAAAATCCAGGATAAAAGTCCTGCTTTATATTTTCCAAGGATAAATAGTGTGTATAAAGATGAATTTTGGAAAATATACTTTATTACATATAATTTGAGGCCGTTTTGAAGAATAGTTCTACAATGTAAACAGAAATAAGATTATTTCTGGATCTAAAAGTAACGCTTTGAATAGACAATATTAAGTATTTATTTTCGATCTAAGTACAGTAGTAAGGGATTCACCGATACTGGAGCAGGTTCGACGGCCGGTCCGCGGCGCTCCGGCGGCTGCTGGCCGACGTTTTTGATTGCTCCAGATTCGGCCCGCGGAACCCGCGAATAAATCCGAGGATTACTTTAATACCTACCGCGAATTAATTTGATACCTACCGCGGATTAATTTGATACCTACCGCGGATTAATTTGATACCTACCGCGGATTAACTTGATACCTACCGCGGATTAACTTGATACCTACCGCGGATTAATTTGATATCGACCGCGGATTACTTTGATAACACCCGCGAATAAAAATTATATCGTCCGCGGAATCCGTTTCATATCACCCGCGAGGTAGGTATGAACCACGAATTTGTTCATGGTCTACGGTTCCCTTAAGCTTGTACCTTTTCCCTGTTCGTTGTGCTTTTAACTTTCTACTTTCTATCGGCGATCCTTTTTTTTTTATTTGAAGGATGCAAAGGTCTTTGTCGCGTATTTCTATTAACTCGTGTTTCTACGCAAAAGCCGTTTAAAATTACTTAATAGTTACCCTTTACGCATTACGAGCATTGTTTATGATAGATACAGCAACATTTTCCCTGTTTCGTTGTGTTATTGACTTTCTACTTTCTATCGGCGACCCTTTTTTATTTTAAGGATGCAAAGGTCTTTGTCTCGTATTTCTATTAACTCGTGTTTCTACTTAAAAGCCGTTTAAAATTACTTAATAGTCGCCCTTTACGCATTACGGGCATTGTTTATTATAGATAAAGCAATCGTTACAATACACCATACCTTTCTCAAATTCTAGGTAAAACCCTTTGGGTCTTCTCATTGTCATAATAATTACGGTTCCCATTATTCACATTACCTGATATTACGTATTCAACGGAACATTTAAGGTGAAAGTCGAAACATGTTGGATCTTGTCTGCAAGGAAACAATACTCCCTCTCCATATAAAAGACCGACTCAAAATCACATGGTATCGTATTCCACTCTGTGCTCTGCTCGAAGTGTGATCTCCAGTTGTGTGTAACAGTGAAGTGATAGTAAAATTGTGAAATAGTTAAATAGTGAAAGTGTTATAAAAATGAATGTAAGTACCTTTATATACTTTGATCTAAAAGTGTTGTAACCAGATGTTTCATTAATTGTTTATGCCATGTGTTGTCCACCAGGTTAATACATTTTAGCTATCTTTGATGTCTTATTAATTTATCATTGTTACTAATGTGTACATGTATACTTCGCATACCTATAAGTATTTATCATACAGTACTTACTTAACCGATAATTAAAACAGTTTCATTTCATTTTGTTACAGTTTTCTGAAAATACTTTCAAAAACTACTATTATGCTGAAGAAATCGACGAACCTAGTGATGAAGAAGGTACACTCGCTTTTAAAGTAAAAAAAGCGATAATAGCAAATAAAAGACCGATCGAATGCAACAGCATTGATGAGTTCTTCGAAAAACCAAAAAAGAAGAAGACAACAACAAGAAAGTCATCCAGTGTTGGTCGATCGACGAGCGGGGGTGTTTCATACATCCGATCAAACAGCGATGACAACAGTTCTGCATCACATCTCATAAAAATTGAGGTGTATGAAGTGAATAAAATAAAAAACATCGCACCGACGGAACATTGGAAACACGCTGATGTGCGAGTTAAATATTACGCGGAAAACGACAGTGATAAGAACTTGCAAAGTGTCAAGGACACTATATACAATATAACCAAACAGTTGGCTAGTAAGGACGATTGTGTGAAATATTTTATAGACACAGACAAATGAACAAAAGTGCCAGTGCGTGTCAATGTTTTAATATCATAACTTTAATCATATGCTTTGTACTACTATTATTGAAATAAGAAACTATTATTGTATTAACTGTACTTAAGAATCTACCTGTTTAAATTTAACTTACATTGTATTGTATTTAAACTTTGTACTCTTTTAAGTTACATACTTAATAGATTAATTTGTTTTTGATTCTAGAACTCTGTGTGAATTGTGTTATTGCTAAGTATTATTGTAAATAGTTATAAGTCTTTTTAGTGTTTTTTCATGCTCATGCTTACGATTGTAAAGTTATTGGGAACATTCATAAATTGTTTGGAAAAAAGTGGATAGCTTAGAATGTAATAACATTGTTTTGGGTAGTATATAAGCGTTGAAATAACTTTTAAAAATACTGAGACATTCCTTACCATGGATACAAGCTGTGATTTATACAACATGGAACTCGTCGCACTTCTCGAAAACATCGAATCAATGGATCTGATGTCATCGCAATACGACAAAGAACTGTACGAGCTCTGTGATAAAATGGAACAAAGACAAGTTGAAACGTGAGTAAAATATTTTTTATTATTTTAAGACTAGTTGCAACATGTTTTGGGAATCCATGAAGAGGGGATACACTTAAAGTATTTATAATGGTTCGAACATCTTGCACAATCATTCAACTTGTTTCTTCCGTTTATATTTTTAACATTGAAGTGCAACCAAAATGTACCACTCACTTGATATTTCTAGTTTATCTCAGAGTGAGATTGCAAGTTTCGATAAAAAGATAATTTTACATAAATATCATCGTTTCATACGGTTTTGGTATATATTAAATGTTTTGCCAGAATCAATGTTGGGAGATCCTGATATTTCTCCTTATTATACACCATGTAGTGGACATAAAATCTCAAAACAAACTCATTCCGATGAGGATGATATTGATGGTGTATTATCAATGAAAGCATATTGTTTGCAGTGTAAATAACAAATAATGTTAGTATCTATTTAAATAATAGAAACATAGTAGCATATTTATTTCGTGAGATAACATTTTTTTAACAGTTTTCTTATCCATCAGATCTATGCAGAATGGAGAAGGCAGCAGGAAAAGATTAGCGCCAACTGAATTGTTTGAAGAGGATCCATTAAAGAGAAGAAAAAATATTCATCTTGAAGCTCCTTCGACATCTACATCGTCGCTGGATAACATTTTAAATGTAAGTACAGAACAGCATAATGATAAAATTGAATGTCCTGAGTGTCACATATATGTATCAAAAAAATATATGACCAGTCACTATAAGAGCAATAAACATAAAAATAATTTAATTAGAAGAGATAATAATCTACCTAATGTTCAATTCATTGATAGTGCTTTCGGTAATAGAATTATTACATATCGAGTGAAATCTAGTTTAGTTTCTGATACACAGCTTGAATCACCTGAATTATTTTTACAAAATATTAAAAAAATAATTTATACATTACTAGAACGATCTATCTTAGAATATTCTGTTGTAAAAGTTAATTTTATTCTCAATGCGGATTTCACACAAGAAACAAAAAATCTACACAATGTTTTTGATTTTCAAATTTCAAACTATCTTGTTTGTCAAGGTGATGACAAAGATATTATTTTCTCATCTATAATTACCGAAATAACAAACAAAATGACCAATTTCCAAAAAAAAGGTAGTGGATGGAGTTTAGTTAAAATAAATCACTTGGATATGAATGTCAACAAATTTAACCCATTGCGTGGATCTTCATACATAGACCTACCGTTAGATATAAAACATAAGAAAGCTGTAATCAATGTTCAAAATAACGATCACGAATGCTTTCGTTGGGCAGTTTTGTCAGGATTATTTCCAGCTACTCATAGTTCCAATAGGGTATCATCTTATGTAATACACAAAAACAAACTAAAATTTGATAACCTATCGTTTCCTATAAAAATTAATGACATCCATAAGTTTGAAAAATTAAATAGTATAAGTATTAATGTTTTTGGATTACAATATGATTCAATAAGCAAATCAAATAAAGTTGTGGGTCCATTACACTTTACGAAACACCGTAAAAATACTCACTTAAACTTATTGTATATATCTCAAGGTTCTAAAGGTCATTTCTGTTATATTAAAAACCTCTCGAGATTATTATCTAAACAGTTATCGACTTCTGAACATGCAGTTCATATTTGTGATGGGTGTTTATTAAATTTCATGTCATTAGATAATTTAAAACGACACCAAGAAAATGACTGTTTCAATGTGTGCACAAATATACCATCGGAAAACGATAGAAAAAGAAACTGGTTTAATGAATTAATACCATCAAACCACATTTCATTTAACAACTATGAACGTAAATTAAGAGTTCCATTCGTTGTGTATGCTGACTTTGAAGCATTTTTAAAACCAATAGAGAGTTGTTCTAACAATCCAAATCAATCATCAACTGTTAATATTCAAAAACATGAAACGTATAGTTTTGGGTATTATGTTAAATGTTCTTATGATGATAATCTTTCAGTATATAGGTCTTATACAGGGCAAGATTGTGCGCTAAAATTTATGCAATTCATTTACGCAGATTTAGAAAATATTTGTAAAAAGAATTCTTTTGTCAAATCACCATTACCGTTAACTGAAGAAAATAAAATAAATATCAATCAAAGTGAGTCTTGTTACATTTGTGCTACTAAATTAAACGTGGATAGAACAATATCTTATAATTGGCATACTGGTGCATATGAAGGTGTAGCTCATAGAGTATGCTCTCAGAAATACAAAGCTCCTAATTTTGTGCCAGTGTTTTTACATAATTTAAGTAATTATGACGCTCATTTCATAGTGCATGGTCTTGATTTCGAGAAAGGTGACATTGAACTTATTCCTGAGTACAAGGAAAAATATATTTCTTTTTCTAAAGTTTTACAAATCAATAACAGAGTTATAAAATTACGATTTCTTGATTCTTTTAAATTTATGTCAAGTAGCCTTAACAAATTAGCTCAGAACTTATTACTTGAACAATTTCGTGAACTCAAATTAAAATATTCATGTGAAGAAGATTTTAAACGTTTAATAAGAAAAGGTGTTTATCCATACGAATACATGACGACATTTGATTCTTTAAAAATAACTTCTCTTCCCACTCGCGATCAATTTTATAGTTCTTTAAATGATAGTCACATTACAGAAAGTGAATACCATCATGCTCAAGACGTGTGGAATCATTTTAATTGTAAAAACATGGGTGAATATTCAGACCTGTATTTAAAAACAGATGTATTGTTGTTAGCAGATATATTTGAAAACTTTAGGGATGTCTGTCTTAAAACATACGGTTTAGATCCTGCCCACTATTATACAGCACCTGGTTTAAGTTGGGATGCTATGTTAAATTTTACCAAAATAAATTTGGAACTTTTAACAGATATCGACAAGGTTACGTTTATAGCGAATAATATTCGGGGGGGTATATCACAATGCAGCAATAGACATGCAGTGGCAAATAACATGTTTATGTCGGAATACGATTCAGATAAACCATCTTCATTTTTGATGTACTTAGACGCAAATAACCTTTATGGTTGGGCTATGTCCCAATGTCTCCCAACAGGCAAATTTGATTGGGTCGATATAAATACAGATTTTAATATAGCCGATGATGCCAAACATGGTTTAATTTTGGAAGTAGATTTAGAATATTCAAAAAATTTACATGATATTCATTCAGATTTTCCATTTTGTCCAGAAAACGTATGTTTAGGAAACAGCAAAGACAGGAAACTGATCCCAAATTTAAAAAATAAAAAAAATTACGTCATTCATTATAGAAACCTTAAGCAATGTTTAAAAAATGGTCTCCGATTGGTTAAAGTACATAGAATTTTAAAATTTGAACAATCCGCGTGGTTGAAAAGTTACATAGACTTGAATACTCATATTATGCGTTCATTAGCCACTTCAGATTTTGAGAAAGATTTTTTTAAACTTATGAATAATTCTGTTTTTGGTAAAACAATGGAAAATGTAAGAAAACGAGTTAATGTCAAATTAATTAATCATTGGTTAAATCGTGGCAAAACTCAAGGTGCTCAATCTTTGATAGCAAGACCAGAATTCCATAGTTTATCTATATTCTCAGAGAGCTTAGTTGCAATACAATTAAATAAAACTAACGTTTTATATAATAAACCAATTTACCTCGGTTTTTGTATTTTAGATATATCTAAAACATTACTATACGATTTCCATTACGATTATATGAAAATGAAATATCAAGATAATATTAAGTTACTATATACTGATACCGATAGCTTAATATATCAAATATTTACGCAAAATTATTATGCTGATATAAAACTTGATTTAGTCAACTACTTTGATACGTCCGACTATCCACCAAATAATCAATATGGTTTACCATTATTGAATAAAAAACGGTTAGGTTTTTTTAAAGACGAAAATAACGGTAAAATTCTTAAAGAGTTTGTAGGTCTTCGCTCTAAAATGTATGCAATGGATGTGCAGAATAAATGTATATGTAAAGCAAAAGGGATTAACAAAAGTGTAACAAAAAAATTTTGTCTTACCGATTATAAATCATGTTTATATGAAAAGAAAACGCAATACAGTGAAATGATAAGATTTAAATCAATTAAACATGCTATATATACACAAAAAATTAATAAAATATCTTTATCACACAATGACACAAAACGTTATTTAATAGAAAATTCAACAGATACTCTTGCATGGGGTCATTATAAAATAAAGGACATTTGATTTTATCAACGATTTCTGTACAACGAAAATATGTATGTTAATGTGTGTGTGTTTTAATTGTGGTTTTTAATAACTTAAACTTCTGTCTTTATTATGTACTATCTTTTTTTTATTTTTTTACTTTGACAACTGTTTTGTATAATATCATGAAAAATTAGATGTAAATTTTAATGTATGTAGTTAGTTATTTGTTATACCTGATTTAACTTTATTTTATAATAATTTTCTTACTGTAATATTTTTCAAAACAGCTATGAACTGTATGTGATCATTTTTCAAAGTATTTGTGTATGTAATCTTTGTATATAAAACAAAATCAAATATAATACATTCAATCGTAACTTCTAGTTTTATTCATTCCGAAACGCTTTTCGAGTTCACACGTGCATTTAAAAATGTTTCATTTTTATCATCCTTTTACTGCCATAGTTGCAGGTCCAAGTGGATGTGGAAAGTCTAATTTTGTAACAAACTTTATTAAACATATTAATGAGGTGTGCAACACAAATTTTCATCAAATTACTTGGTGTTTTGATGAAATGCAGCCCTTATATAATTTACCAAATGTAAACTATTATCAGGGTATACCAGATTTGAATATGTTTGATGGAAAGGAAGCTAACCTTATTATTATCGATGATCTCATGAGGGAATCTGATGGTCGCATTGTTGACATATTTACCAAAGGTAGTCATCATAGGAACTTGAGTGTATTTTACATTACTCAAAATTTATTTCATCAAGGTAAAGGACAAAGAGACATTTCTTTGAATTCAAACTACATAATTTATTTTAAAAACCCACGTGATAAAACTCAAATACGTTATTTAGCACGACAAGTATCACCAGAAAATAGCAAATTCATAGAAGATGCTTACAGAGATGCTACAAAAGAAGCACATGGCTATTTGATGATAGATCTAAAACAAGACACTTTTGACATGTGTCGAATTAAATCAAAGATATTTCCATCTGATGGTCATTCTACAGTGTACATTCCCACAAAAGAGTTTAAATATGTCAAGAACCAACCAATACCCGTCATTTACAAATGATGGATCGACGCTTAAAGACGCATGAACACTTATTAAATGCTCTTTATAAACTTAAACCAAAACATCAACAAGCTCTTTTAAAAGTCTGTAACGAAAACGAAATTAATTTTATATGTGAATGTATTCATAACGTTTTACAAGGAAATATAAAACTTGAAGAAAAATCAAAGAGTAAACTAAAAAAGTATAAAAATCTACTACGAAAATTGGTATGTAAAAGTACAAATAAAATAAGAAAGAATATTATAGTTCAAAAAGGTGGTGCATTTCTTCCGATTATATTGGGTTCTATTTTGAGTGGATTGATAAGTGGACTAGTTTAAAAATGGAACACGCCAAAAAAATGCTGTTAGTTGATCCAAGCTTAATAGATAAGTTAAATCAAAAAAGAAATGAAAATCCTACCTCTCGTTTAGATAGTGAAATGGAAAAAATACTCGACAGTAATATGGATGATCGAAAAAAGTGTAAATTATACTTACAAATTTTACAAAGATATCTTCACTTTATGGAAGAAGATCGTCGTCCCATTGAACTCCCTATAATAACTTCAAATGACGATAACATTAAACCCACATCTGAAAGCTGGAAATTTTTTAATATAAATAATGATATCAAGAATAAAGATGTAGTTGTCAGTCAGACACTGAGTGATGAAGAGAAGCAACAAGAAAGTTTTACACTCGAAAAAAAAGAACCTTCCTACTCAACAAAACAAATTTTAAATTTAATACCAAAAACATATGTAAAAAAAGGTGAGTTGTTATTGAATTCGGTGTCACTAAATAAAAACAAAATTTATTGGAATGATGCTGGCACAGTGATTGTAGATAATGAAGTGATTCCTAACAGTAACATTATCGATTTAGTAAGCGATACACTGCGACCATTAAAAAACAACGACCCACCTGGTTGGGAAAAATTTGCTAAAGCGTTAAAGGATTTAAAAGTACCTTTAACATATATTGGCAATCCAAAAAGACGTGAGTACATAGCTCGACTTCAAAACGCCATCGAAGAACAACCGCCACAAAACACAGAGGTATATTTGACGCCAACGAGCGAAGATAAACACGCAAATAAAATTAAGAAAAAGATTGATTGGGAAAAATGGACCCCTTATTAGAATTAGATCAAATTTATTATGATGTATCACACCCAGCTGGATATAGCAATATCGACAAATTATCAAAAGCTATGAAAGGTAAAATGAAAAAGGAAGAAGTTAAAAACTGGTTGCAATCCCAATCTACGTATACACTCCACAAACCAGTACATAGAAAATTCCCTCGGAACAAATACGTTCTCTCTAATCTCAATGAACTTTGGCAAGCTGACTTAAGCGACATGCGGACTTATTCTAAAGATAATAAAGGTTTCAACTACATTCTTTGTGTTATTGATGTTTTTAGTAAATATGCATATGCTAGACCCTTGAAAAAGAAAAATTCAGAAACCGTAAAAAAGTGTTTCGACAGTATATTTAATGAAGCTAATACTACACCCACTCACATTCAATCTGATAAAGGCACTGAATTTGTATCGAAAGATGTTCAAAGATACTTTAAAACAAAAAACATAAATTACTATACGACAAATAATCCAGACATCAAAGCAAGCATTGTAGAAAGATTTCAAAGAACGCTAAAAATGAAGATGTGGCGCTATTTTACACACAAGAATACACATAAATATATTGATATTTTGCAGAATTTGATACACTCTTACAATCATAGTTTCCATTCTAGTATTAAAATGTGTCCTTCAGATGTTAATTCTAATAATATAATGACAGTTTGGAGTAATTTATATGAAAAATCTGAAAAATCATCAAAAACTATACTACCTATGTTTCATGTCGGTGACCATGTCAGAATAACTAAATATAAACATGTATTCCAAAAAGGTTATGAATCTAATTGGAGCGATGAAATATTTGTGATTTCTTCTATAATAGAACGTACTCCGTGGCCCGTTTATACTATAAAAGATTTAGATGGTGAGGAGATAGTAGGAACGTTTTATGAACGAGAATTACAAAAGGTCATTTATGACCCCACCATTGAACACAAGATTGATAAAATAATTCGCTCTCGTTACTCTGGCAGCAGACAACAAGTGTTAGTTAAGTGGAAAGGTTATCCAAACAAATTTAATAGTTGGATTTTAGCTTCCAGTTTAAAAAAAATATGATTAAAGATTTTTATTTAACTTTACTTAGCAATAGTTCAATGGAATATTTTCCTGAGAACAAAACATCAATTTTTTCAACAAAATTACCCAAACCCATAATATTGGAAGGAGAATGGTGTGTAGGAATCGTTGAATTCCAATATCCATGCACCATGTTTACTGTTCAAGATCATGAGAATGTTATTTACATAACAAAAATCATGAAAATGCCCAATGAAGACAAACTATCTACAGTTTATTATAAGACCCACATACCTGCCACAAACTATGATAATATTAACCATATTTTATCAGCATTAAATAATATAAGAGAAAAAATCAAATTCCGCTACGATAATATATCTAAATTCGTTTCTGTTTCTGTGTTAGACGAATCAATAAAATCTGTAACATTATCTCCTAAACTAGGCTTACAGTTGGGATTTGAACCAAACAGAAACCTTGTTGAAAAGAATTTAGCTAAATGTCCAGCTAATTTACATTTAGGGTTACCATCTCAACTATTCGTTTACTGTGATATAGTTGAACCTCAAATTGTAGGTGATGTAATGACACCTCTTCTGAGAGTAATACCATTAGATCCTTCAAAATACATCTATGGTGCCAATAAAATGCATGTATTTTCACCTCCTCATTACTTATCGGTAATGCGAAGAGAATTCGATACCATTGAAATAGATATAAGGTCAAGCACCGGACAAAAGATACCATTTCAATTTGGAACGGTGTGTGTTAAACTACATTTTAAAAAATTATAATGCATTTTGAACGCTCCAACATGATATGTCCTTATCAACGCTATTATTCTCATCAGGCTGGTTCAGGTATAGGGGTGGTATATAAAGGGGCGCCTTATCAAAAAGGACATGGAATTGGTAGTTTTCTTGGGGGATTGTTTAGGTCAGTTTTACCATTATTATCTAGCGGTGTTCGAGCTGTTGGTAAAGAGGCATTGAGCGCTGGTGTTGGTCTATTGACAGATATGGTTAGTGCGCGACCAATGGAAGATTCAATAAAAGCACGTCTTAAAGAAGTTGGTTCCAACTTGAAACGCAAGGCTGATGAAAAAATAGATAAAATCAATATGTCTGGATCCGGATATATAACAAAACGAAAACGTCTACCTGGAGTCAGTCCGTCGTTGACCGCGAAAGTGAAAGCTCTAAAAAAATCAAAAATTACTCAAAAACAAATCAAGGACATATTTTCTAACAATTAATCAAAATGTCTTTTTTACATAGTCATTCCTGTGAATGTATAAAGTCCGAATTGGATTTGTTTGCATTGCCGTCAACTCAAACTAGCATTGAAAGTGGAATTTGGATCCATTATAAACCAATTTCATCTCTTGCCGATGATGGTCCTATAGAATTTCAAATTCCTGGAGCAGGAGATGACTACATAGATTTATCTCATACGTTACTTCACTTGAAAGCGAAAATAGTAAATCAAGATAACACCAAACTAACCGCATCTACAGTCGTTGCTCCGGTGAATAATTGGTTGCACTCACTCTTCAGTCAACTTGATGTCTACTTAAATCAAAAACTTGTATCACCACCCAATAACACATATGCTTATCGTGCGTATATAGAAAACTTATTGAACTATGCTCCTGCAGCAAAAAAATCTCACCTCACCTGTGGTTTATGGTATGAAGATACAGCTGGAAAAATGGATTCCACCGATGATACTAATAAAGGATTTACTAAGAGGCAAGAATTATCTAGTGAAAGTAAAGAAATGGAAATGATTGGTCACTTACATGGTGATTTATTCAATCAAGAAAAATTTTTAATCAATGGTGTTGATATATGTGTTAAGTTAATTCGTTCTAGAGAAAATTTCAATCTCATGGCCTCTACAGGTGACCTTAAATTAAAGGTATCTATTACGGATGCATCTTTGATTATTCGTAGAACACGAATCAATCCCAGCGTGTTACTTGCTCATCAAAAGGTCTTAGCTTCTACCACAGCTAAATACCCCATTACTCGAGCTGAAGTTAAAGTTTTAACAATACCATCAGGTGTTCAAGGAAAAACTCTAGATAACATTTTCTTAGGACAATTACCTAAAAGGTGTATAGTGGGATTTGTAAATAACGCTGCTTTCAATGGAAACCTCACTAAGAACCCATTTAACTTTCAAAATTACGACATCAATACTTTTAGTTTATATATAGACGGTCAACAAATACCATCAAAGGCTTTACAACCCTCATTTGAGAACAAAATTTTTACTTCAGTATATCATACATTGTTTTCTGGAACAGGTATACACTTTCTCAATGAAGGTAATGGGATATCCCGAGAACAATACGCTGAAGGGTATTGTATGTTAGCGTTTGATTTGACACCTGATTTATCAGCAAACTCTGCAAGTCATTGGAATCTTGTAAAGCATGGTAGTGTGAGATTAGAAGTGCGTTTTGAAACAGCTTTATCACAAACTATTAATTGCATTGTTTATGCGGAGTTTGATAATGTTATTGAAATAGATAAAAACCGCAATATTTCAGTAGATTATAGTAGTTAAGAACACAAAATTAACTGTTTAAGATTAGATTAAGCGTGAATAATGTAATTCAGATTTGTTGTTAGATTTAAGTTACCAATAAAACGAATTCATAAAATATTAAGTTCTTTGTTTTACTATAATCCTTGCAACCCCACAACAAGAGTCAACTTGACTGATAAGTACCATAATAGTGTCTTGTTAACCTTATATAAGACATTACCACTTTATCATTCGACCTGATAAGATTCTGCAGCGATACGGTGAATAAAAATGAATACAATAGAAATACAGAATTACTTAAAGAAAATTGATCCAAGTATTGAATATAATGTATATGCAGCCAATCGTCTACCAATATATGTGGTAACTCCTACATACGTAGTTAGCAACTTAGACTCTGATAACAAACCAGGTTCTCACTGGGTCGCCATACACATAGATAAGAATGGTTTTGGACAGTACTTTGATTCATACGGTCGACCACCTCAAGGATACCACCGAATGTTTTTAGCGAGAAATTCTAGAATGTGGAATTACAATACAAGTCGAATTCAAAATGACTTTACTATAGTTTGTGGAGAGTACTGTTTAATGTATCTGTATTATAAATACTATGGTAAGAGTCTCAAAGATTTTCAAGTATTATTTAGTGATAATACAATATGCAATGATGTGTTTTTAAATGGTTTATTTAAATCATGTTTTGAGGTGAATAAATGAAATATGAAAATGAATGAATGATTTTTCTTTATTGAAGATTAATAACCTCATACAATACTTATAATTCTTCCAAACAATTTATGAATGTTCCCAATAACTTTACAATCGTAAGCATGAGCATGAAAAAACACTAAAAAGACTTATAACTATTTACAATAATACTTAGCAATAACACAATTCACACAGAGTTCTAGAATCAAAAACAAATTAATCTATTAAGTATGTAACTTAAAAGAGTACAAAGTTTAAATACAATACAATGTAAGTTAAATTTAAACAGGTAGATTCTTAAGTACAGTTAATACAATAATAGTTTCTTATTTCAATAATAGTAGTACAAAGCATATGATTAAAGTTATGATATTAAAACATTGACACGCACTGGCACTTTTGTTCATTTGTCTGTGTCTATAAAATATTTCACACAATCGTCCTTACTAGCCAACTGTTTGGTTATATTGTATATAGTGTCCTTGACACTTTGCAAGTTCTTATCACTGTCGTTTTCCGCGTAATATTTAACTCGCACATCAGCGTGTTTCCAATGTTCCGTCGGTGCGATGTTTTTTATTTTATTCACTTCATACACCTCAATTTTTATGAGATGTGATGCAGAACTGTTGTCATCGCTGTTTGATCGGATGTATGAAACACCCCCGCTCGTCGATCGACCAACACTGGATGACTTTCTTGTTGTTGTCTTCTTCTTTTTTGGTTTTTCGAAGAACTCATCAATGCTGTTGCATTCGATCGGTCTTTTATTTGCTATTATCGCTTTTTTTACTTTAAAAGCGAGTGTACCTTCTTCATCACTAGGTTCGTCGATTTCTTCAGCATAATAGTAGTTTTTGAAAGTATTTTCAGAAAACTGTAACAAAATGAAATGAAACTGTTTTAATTATCGGTTAAGTAAGTACTGTATGATAAATACTTATAGGTATGCGAAGTATACATGTACACATTAGTAACAATGATAAATTAATAAGACATCAAAGATAGCTAAAATGTATTAACCTGGTGGACAACACATGGCATAAACAATTAATGAAACATCTGGTTACAACACTTTTAGATCAAAGTATATAAAGGTACTTACATTCATTTTTATAACACTTTCACTATTTAACTATTTCACAATTTTACTATCACTTCACTGTTACACACAACTGGAGATCACACTTCGAGCAGAGCACAGAGTGGAATACGATACCATGTGATTTTGAGTCGGTCTTTTATATGGAGAGGGAGTATTGTTTCCTTGCAGACAAGATCCAACATGTTTCGACTTTCACCTTAAATGTTCCGTTGAATACGTAATATCAGGTAATGTGAATAATGGGAACCGTAATTATTATGACAATGAGAAGACCCAAAGGGTTTTACCTAGAATTTGAGAAAGGTATGGTGTATTGTAACGATTGCTTTATCTATAATAAACAATGCCCGTAATGCGTAAAGGGCGACTATTAAGTAATTTTAAACGGCTTTTAAGTAGAAACACGAGTTAATAGAAATACGAGACAAAGACCTTTGCATCCTTAAAATAAAAAAGGGTCGCCGATAGAAAGTAGAAAGTCAATAACACAACGAAACAGGGAAAATGTTGCTGTATCTATCATAAACAATGCTCGTAATGCGTAAAGGGTAACTATTAAGTAATTTTAAACGGCTTTTGCGTAGAAACACGAGTTAATAGAAATACGCGACAAAGACCTTTGCATCCTTCAAATAAAAAAAAAAGGATCGCCGATAGAAAGTAGAAAGTTAAAAGCACAACGAACAGGGAAAAGGTACAAGCTTAAGGGAACCGTAGACCATGAACAAATTCGTGGTTCATACCTACCTCGCGGGTGATATGAAACGGATTCCGCGGACGATATAATTTTTATTCGCGGGTGTTATCAAAGTAATCCGCGGTCGATATCAAATTAATCCGCGGTAGGTATCAAGTTAATCCGCGGTAGGTATCAAGTTAATCCGCGGTAGGTATCAAATTAATCCGCGGTAGGTATCAAATTAATCCGCGGTAGGTATCAAATTAATTCGCGGTAGGTATTAAAGTAATCCTCGGATTTATTCGCGGGTTCCGCGGGCCGAATCTGGAGCAATCAAAAACGTCGGCCAGCAGCCGCCGGAGCGCCGCGGACCGGCCGTCGAACCTGCTCCAGTATCGGTGAATCCCTTACTACTAAGTACATTAATAATAATAAGAAATAGACCATTATAATTTTATACATCGTAATAATTTTAGCAGCAGATCTGAGCAGTATATAATACAGGGCTGGTATTATTATTATTATTTAATAATTTTAACCATTACGTAAATCGTGTCTATAATTTTTCTCTGGACTTGTCATTCTCTTTTTACCCATCGACAAATCGAAAAAGGTTAATAATGATTTTAACATCCAATTATATTTTTTTGGATATAAAATCCTATAATATCCGATTTATTATTCTATTTCATATTCTTACGCTTAAACTGGGACCACACAACGCCCTATCCGCTTGTATAAGAATAGGGAACGGATGGGAGAGAATGGCAGTTGAATCTGTTGTTTATAGAGCCGCTGTATTTGTAATACGTTACGATAAAACTTGGACTTTTCTGTGATAGCGTAATGGACCAACATCAGTATTTGTGGCAGGATTAGTGACGCCTTTTTCCTTTTCAAGGGTAGGCAGAGGTAACACACAGCTATATTGGAGGGGGCGATTTTTTATATATTTGTGTTTAGTGTTTAATATATGTATTTTGACTGCCTCGGTGGTTGTATTGCGTGCGCGCTGAGACTATCACTCTAAGGTCCCGGGCTCAAATTCCGGGTCGAGAAAAGTGTTATTGGAATTTGTGCTTGATATTAAGATAGGCTGGTCTATATCACACACGACGAAAAGTGGGTGCCCTGGTTGAACTCCTGCCTACCGCTTCAGAGATAAAGGCGTCATGTGGGTTTGTATTATCTTCTTCTTCTTCAGCCTTTGGAAGTCCACTGCTGAATACAGGCCTCCCCTAAAGATTTCCAGACCAACCTGTTAGAAGCGGCCTGCATCCAGCGGGTTCCTGCAACCTTTACAAGGTCGTCTGTCCATCTTGTAGGAGGACGTCCCACGCTGCGCTTGTCAGTACGTGGTCTACACTCGAGAACTTTTCTCTCCCATCTGTTGACAGTTCTACGAGCATTTGTATTAAGCGCCTTACAATTTGTGGTAATGACAAGCAAGACTAGAGAGATCTATGTAGCCGTAAAATTATAATTATTTATTTGTGTTCTCTTCTCTAATTATGATTTTTTTTAGGTGCAGAGTTTAGTGTTTTTTAAATTCCTTCAATTGGATTTTATCTCAATTTAACGGTGATGTGTGTGCATTAGCTTATATAACTAATCTGACTTTGTATGCAAAAGACTTGAAAAAAAAATATTATAAAGATTCAATGGACAAATGATGACAAAAAAGTAAGCCCGGAGTTTCTTTTTGCCTTTCTTCTTCGGGTCGTCATCGCTTAGGTAGCTAGTGAAAGGCTGGTAGGTTAGCTAGGCTAGGGCCTGTAGTGTCGTCACCGGTGAGGATCGCGACGCGTTCCCTCCATTATTTTATTATTATAAAAATGATTCAGTTTTTTTTTATTTTATTTTTATCTTCTCTTTCCTGCCAGCCCGAGCTTGGCTTCTTTATTTATTTTTCATTGATTTTACTCCCTATAAAAATGTCTGTAGTTATATAAGTGACTTTTTGTAATAATTATTATTATTAATTTAATGTATCTTGACTTATCATAAGTTCGCCTACGTGATGAATAAACTATTTTATTTATTTTAAAGTGGATACGAAAGAAAAATTTGAGAGATCAACGATCGTGCGGCCCATGAAGTATGTACACACACTTACAAAAATACTCAAAAAGAGGAATATTATTAGATGCACGGAATACACACTAAAGTAGACCTAAACACCTAAAAATTTAGCAACTAGTTAATAGAAAACAAACAATGGCAAACACACGGCACTATTATAACGATTTGCCAATGTTATGAAAGGTGTGATGTACGTTGATTCTATGACGTTCTATCTAGAAAAAATCCCTGTAAACAATCTAATAATAGGCGAGAGAATAGATCAGACAGATTGAACGCCCACGCAAGCTGAATCTTGATTATCAAGGATGAACAAAACATCAATCGATCAAGTTGCTAAATTTTGTAGGCAATGGCGGTTCTTCTTCTATAAAGCCGAAACTTCGGCCAAATTTTGGCCTCTTTTATGGGAGACTATAGTAGGGACAAACTAATATGGCCGGTATGACATGACACGGTTTTGAATTTTTTGGGTAGACGTTCTCACAGAGTTATCGCGTCGGGAAAAAAATTGAATTGTCATACCGGCCAGCTTAGTTTGTCCGAACTATAGTTTGAAGTCCGACCTACACTATTTTATAATAAAAATAATGTGTTCTTTTATAAACCGATTCTAAAAATAGTTTTAGATAGTACCAGGGCTACATGCGGGATTAAGAGGCTTCGCACAAATCCGCCTCTGGGGTCTGGGCACGTACCGAAATAAATCGAGCCGCGCTGCGTTTACAATCACTTCCTTAACTTTATGATGCCTTGGTAGATAAAACAAAAGTTTTGTCGCAGTGAAAACAGACTTTTTTTTCTCATTTATTGAAATAAAAAAATGTGGCACTCGGAGACTGCCGCGGTAAAGCTGTTGTATAGCATTTTTTATCACAAATTTGATTGATTAAACACAAATTCGATCTTACGCTTACCACATAAAGTAGATTTATAAACGCGAGCAACGCACGTTTAGTCTTGTTATTGATAAATGTCAGAAATGCAATGGTCATCACAACCAAAGTAGAATAAATCAAAATTTGAAAAAAGAATGTTACGTTCGATTCTTTTGTACTCGTGCCGTGCCAACGCTGGGGAAATAGCTTCTACGCAATGTATTTAAGGTTCATATTAGATTAGTAAGAAATGGTTTTAATGACTTTAATAAATAAAATAAATAAAAATATACTCGTTTCAAGAATTATAGCTTCTACGCATTGTATTATGTATTAAGGTTCATATTAGTAAGATAAAATGATGTCAGGTTATTTTCGTTACGGAATTTCTGGATTCGGTCTCCAAGCTCAAGGCCCGCGATAGAAGCTATGCAATAGCTTAAAAAAATTAATGTTTCTTTTACAGAAATCGCGCGTGAATTTTTCTAGAATATTGTAATCATTTAAATCACAATCAGTTATTAGTCTAGGCATAATCGTGATCATTTTTATTAATGAAAGATTTTAAATCTTCGTTAAAATCTTGCAAACCGCTCTTTACCGCATTGATATAAATTCCAACAATACATAAATTTAGAAAACAACATGTTCTAAGCAAAGCGTTTGAATACATCATTTGTAAACACAATACTCATTACTTCTGAAATTAATAACGCTAGCGGAGCTCTCAGCTATTTCATACGTAGCCGTGAGTAATGACTAGAAGTAGCTTTTGGTGCAGGAATTATTAATCTTACTAGTCTGGCGTATTTGAATAATCCGTGAATTAATTATGGTTTTATTCGTGTTACTAGAGTCTACCCGCGGCTTTTTCCGTAATTTGATGGTAAGCGACGTAACATACAATTCATCAATTTTATTCCCGTTGTAAAATGTCCACGTTCTCGTTCCATGAAGAAATATAAAGATTTTTTTTTTATTATATTGCAACGTCTACAATATTATGCAAATTAATACTAAAAGAAATAGTAAAAAATCGGAGTGAAAAAAAATTGGCATGACGCGGCATGGTACAGTGACATTTATTACTGAAATCCATAAAAAGCCGGCCAGCAAGGGATACTGTCTGTCCATTTTTTGGTCAGCGCAACACACAGGCACTGTGTAAAGATTGTACAAAAAAATGCCAAATAAAATAAAATCTTACGTCAATTTATGCTTCATATGAATGGCAGAATTTTCGTAAACAACGGAAGCATACAAAGAAAGGGCATAATGGAAGAGCGTTATGAGTGACTTTACTTATGATAAAATATTAGGATGTCTACGAGTGCTTTGGAGAAAGGGTGTTAAGCCACGGAGTCTTATGCTTTGAAGCGACTTATCGCTGAGTTCATCTGACATAAATATTAGGCGTAATGGAGGCCAGCCTTTCTCAGTATAGGGATTATTTTAAGTTGATCCCTATATTTATTAAGAAAGTATGATTCGTAGTAGCATATCAAAGATCACTTGAAGTTGATCAATGGTGGTGTAATCCAGGAAAGGAACATTTCCAATCCGCGTCAGTACTTACTAGATTGATAGCTGCATTAGAGAAAATCTCAATAGAATACCTACTTATCCATTCTGCGATCTCTTACCTTTTAAAAGTTTACTATATAATTTACCATGAATTGTAACCTATTTGTTAATTTAAGACAAGGCCTATCTGCATGGCAAATTCCATCCAAATCCGTTTAGAAGTTTCTGCGTTCCTAACATCTATACAATCTTTAGAATATATTTTAGTAAGGAGTGTTTTTAATAATGTTCATGTAAACGTTATCCAGTTAACATTAAAGATAGGTGGGCCGATTTCATCGCTTGCTCATAAAGTTCCAGATAACTATACCACATATATATCAATAAATAAATCAGACACATTACTAGTGAATTTTTCAGCTAGATTAGACCTATAAAATCTAAAGGAGATGTCCGCTTTTTGTATGGGTGCTGGGCCTCAAAATTTAACCAGGCTTATACTTTAGGGATAAGTATTAAAGAGGCAAAATATGGAACTTGGATCCATTAAAAAAATATGTTTAAACTCTTCCATGCATAACTAACTTTTTTTAAAACGTTCAAATTTAATTAGTGTAGTTTTTAAGCAAAATATAATTACATAAAACTCAGAAACGGAGGTCGTTAAAATTAAACAATTTATTAAATAGGCTAGATAAAAGGCTAGTTTTTAGGAACTCTATCCAAATATATATAAATTTTCTTGGTTAGAATTTCAGGCCCGTATTTGGACAAGTCCTTTGTAGTTTATATGTCGGATAAGTTCCAAATAGGCTATCAGAATAGCTTTAGCGTTTACTCAGAAATCGTGAAACAGGCTAAGACAGTTTTCAATTTAGGATAAGCGAAAGTTTTGTAGGCATATTCATTTATCTCGTCTTCAACACACGGTCTTCGTAGATCTTTTAAATGGAGCGAGGTCTGAGATGAAAGAGTGTAGTTTCCATTGACTACAAGCTTTGGTATCTCGGAAAAGTGTGCTAATTGTTCGCAACGTGTGTCGGTGTTCGCAAAGTGGGCTCTTATTCTGATTACGACTACTGTAAATAAAAGATGTGAAGTCTCATAATGCCCAACACAAGGTCTTCAATATCAATAACTGTAGCACAACAATGCTTGCACTCTGCTGCCTAGCGGCAAAATTGGACAAAAAATACACACACACATATTAAAATCATAGTTATCACTCATTTATTTGTAAAATAATTTTACACTAAAACATATTATTATATTTAGAACCGATTTCACCACTTGCTGATAAATGCTACGTTTTTATAAAATAAGCCGACCAAATACAAAATTCACACTCTAATCTATGCTCCCAAATAAATGGTTTTTGTTTCTATCAATCAGCGACTATACAGCCCCCTATCAATGTTGAATTCTATAGATTCGCTTAGTTTCGCTTAGTTACTAGATATCTTACTCCTGTTATCGAACGAGGATAAATTCTAAAACCGTAATATCGAATACCACCACGTTTCGTAGCATTTGTCGAGCGAGTATAAACCATAATATCGAACGTTCCAGAATAATCTCGTCTCTGTGTTTGGTAGTGCCACAGTCTCGTCACACCAAACACCGTTATGCCATTAACACACTTAGTAGCTGAGGTGCCCTTTGTTCGAGTTGAGTATAGGATATTCCTGGAACTCGATGTCAGGACTCAGTTGAGACACTTGTAAAACCTAAACCTTATGTATATTTAGATTAACATTATATTAAGCTATAAGCTTACTAATATTATAAACGCGAAAGTTTGTAAGAATGTATGGATGTATGTTTGTTACTCTTTCACGAAAAAACTACTGAACGGATTTCAATGAAATTTGGCACACGGGTCGATCATGTCCTGAATTAACACTTAGGCTACTTTTTATCCCGGGAAAGTATAAAGCGGGACTTTTATCCCGGAAAAACTTTTTAACGCGGGCGGAGCCGCGGGCAAAAGCTCGTATAACATAATTTGTTAATGTAAAAACCGTTGGTGGACCTAATAAAAGCGTCAGTTGTTTTTGCAGGTGCGTAATTATAATTTATACTGAGTTAAGTGTTGGACAAAAAAGATATCTATTTTTATCTTAAAGTAGCATTGTGAAAGCACCTTTGCGTTTGAAAGACGTTGCAGCGAGTGTAATTACTGGCCATTATGAGGCATGAATATATATCATGGTTTACGTGCGATGTTTCTGGGTGCTTGATGCTGCTGTTAAAAGATCATTGTCTCACTCACCATCAGGCGAAAAGCTTGATTCTTGATGAAAATATTTCTATTCCTTCACAGCATGGAGCGGAGCGTGAAGTAACAATCAAGCTGGCCGGCATTACTGTGCCGACCGTTCGGAGATGTTTATCTCTAGCCGGTCGACATGTTTTTGGGCTTTTGTTCACTTTTTTTTTATTGCATTAAATGACGAGACGAGCATGCCGTTCGCCGTAAGCAATACGACCACCCATAAACAGTAGCAACACCATCCAGCATCTTGAGTTACAAAGTACTGTGTGGCATTCGCTTTTCGCTTACTATATCTAAGTATTAGGGGTATATCTTGAACTTAGATTAATAGCGACATCTTGAACATTTCAGATCAAATTATTACATGATTCCTGAGATAGTTATGCACTAGTGTTGGAATTTAAAAATTTATTACCTATTTTGCGAGTATATAAATGAACTGCTCTAAACAAAACTTAACAAATACTGAATTGTATTTTTTTCTCTCTACATAATGCATTGTATTTTATACCTTGAACTGATTTTGAAAAGAGCAACACTAGAGTTTCTTGCCCGTTCTTCTCTAGTGAGAACTGCTTTCCGAACTGGTGGTAGAGTTAATATTGACGGAATCTAAATAATGTATAACATTTTATGGGTTCGAATAAATTATTTCATTTCATTTCATTTCATTTCATTTCATTTAATTTAATTTCATTTCATTCCACTGCGCTCGTCATCCTGAGACATAAGATGTTAAGTCTCATTATGTCCAGTAGTTATACTGGCTACAATATCCTTCAAATCGAAACACAACAGTGCATGCACACTGCTGCTTGGCGGTCACTTACCATCAGGTGCAGTGGGCCATTTTGCCGTGCCGTCGATAAAAAAAAGCATTGTCACCCTACTGTAATACTAAGGCCAAACATTCCATTTTGCTATCATGCCTATAAAATTACGGCCAGAAATTATACTCTGTCGCGACAACGTTTTGTTTGCAAAACTAAAGCTGAGAATAATAGTTTTGTTTTTAGGGTTCCGTATCATACCAACAAAATTTTATTACTAAAAAGCACGTAACTATGAGTGTGAGTATTCTAGTTTTGAAGGGCTTTATGTATGGACCTGTAATAGATAGCAAGTCTATTTTATTACAGAATATACCACACACACAGTCACGCCCGTTATCCTGGAAGGGGTAGGCAGAGGCGCAACTAGTGCACCCACTTTTCGCCGTGCGTATTCCGTCCCATGATGTGATAGGGGGCGAGCCTATCGCCATATCGGGCACAAATTCCAGACTCCGGGCTGATACTGAGTAGAAAAACCCAATATCACTTGGCCCGACCCGGGGATCGAACCTGAGACCTCACAGCACTGCCGTCGTACCGTAATACAACTACGCCACCGAGGCAGTCACAGAATATAACATGTTATAATAAGGTATGGCGATAGCAAGACTAATGTTCTACCAACCACAAATTCCAATCCTGGACGTGGGGCGAATAAGGTTCTTCTTCTTCTTCTTCAGCCTTTAGAAGTCCACTGCTGAACATAGGCCTCCCCCAAAGATTTCCAGACCAACCTTTCAGAAGCGGCCTGCATCCAGCGGGATTCTGAGATCTTTACAAGGTCGTCTGTCCACCTTGTAGGAGGGCGTCCCACGTTGCGCTTGCTAGTACGTGGCCTCAACTCGAGAACTTTAAAGTTATTTTTTCAAATCGTTAAATTACTACAAGCGTTTACGCAAATGGAAAACAAATAAAAATATGGGAGCGACGTATCCTAGTGATGGATTTTCGATATGATATGTCATTCGCATATTTTTCTTTTGTTTTCTATTAGCGTTAACGCTAGAAAAGCATGTTGACTACAGACCCTGAACTTTATGGATTGATCAATTATTCTTTGTCTCGTTATACTGTGACTTACGACATATTTCAATGAACGATCTTAATCTTCGATACGATCCCGAGAATAAACCAACCGAAATAAGTCATTCGTAAGCATTTAAAAATCTTTATTCTGATTGGTTAATTTTTGCGATCTATCGAAAAATGCGATTGTTCGTTTATTGAGATTGGCGGTTAGCCAAAAAAGCGAGTAATGAAATAATGTTACGTAATTTTTTTATGTACGGAACCCATGCCGCACAAGACCGACTCGCACTTCGTCGAACATTATAAAATCTATTATCTGTGTTTTCTGTTTACGAGTATAACATATTTCAAAGCTTGTAAAAGAAAATGTTCTAATACGCGATCCTTTTTTATTAAAGATTTTATTTTTGCTTATCTGGACTATGTGATTCATTTCCACGAGATTTTTTAAATCAAGCAATACCAAATCTTCATTACCAGCGTACTCTTGCTCATAGCAATATTAATATTTTACTGTACGTCAGTACTACAAACAGTTATTATACAGTTACTGTGATTTAAAGGGCATTGTAGTCAGCATTGCCTCGGTGGCGTAGTTGTATTACGGTATGACTGCAATGCCGAGCTCTCGGGTTCGATTCCCGGGTGCGGCAAAGTGATATTGCGTTTTTGAAAATTGAAAAAAAAATGAAAATTCAGTATCAGCCCGGAGTCTGGAATTTGTGCCCGATATGGCGATAGGCTCGCCCCCTATCACATCATGGGACGGAATACGCACGGCGAAAAGTGGGTGCACTAGTTGCGCCTCTGCCTACCCCTTCGGCGATAAAAGGCGTGAGTGTGTGTGTGTGTGTGTGTGTGTGTGTGTAGTCAGCACATATGCCCGGCATTATGAGATTTAACATCTAGTGTCTCAGGGTGACGAGCGTAGTGAAGTGCGATGTAGTACTTTGTAATGAAAAGTTATTTATGGTGTTGCTACTGGTTAAGCGCGGTCGTATCGTTTACCATCAGGCGAGCGCCATGCTTGTCTCGGCAATAGGAAAAAAAACTATAAAATAATGCAGGAAACATTTATTTACTTTCACATACAACTATTTTACAGGAAATTACAAATACAACAAATACAAAAACATTTTTTCACACACAACACCATGACACAAACAATATAAAGAAATTATGTATAAATAAAAAGAAAATAAAAAGAATATAACACCAACACCAATACACATAAAAGAAATAACAAAGAAATAAAAAAAAAACAAAAAATATCAAGAATTGCAAAAGTATTAGTGTTTCGTCCCAAACTTTATGGTGTGAGTGCGAAACGGGTCCCATTCAGCACAAGCCACATTACAGGTAACATATATACAATATTGACTATATTTTATTCCTATTTAGATACTTACTTAGATTTAGACTGCCTCGGTGGCGTAGTTGTATTACGGTACGACTACAAGGCTGAGGTCTCGGGTTCGATCCCCGGGTCGGGCAAAGTGATATTGGATTTTTCTATTCAGTATCAGCCCGGAGTCTGGTATTTGTGCCCGATATGGCGATAGGCTCGCCCCCTATCACATCATGGGACGGAATACGCTTGGCGAAAAGTGGGTGCACTAGTTGCGCCTCTGCCTACCCCTTCGGGGATAAAAGGCGTGAGCATGCGTAGATACTTACTTCATACGCAACCACCCTATTTCTAACACAAAAGGATAGATGCAAATAAAAAGTTCCAATGCTGGAATCGAACTCCGATGATCTAGTTTCAAAAAGTCTCCCGAAGTTAGGCGTGAAGTGAGCTAGGAATTTTCCAATAACCCTGCCGGGTCGCACCTTAATGGGGAATGTAGGCACTAACTGCATAGGGTTTAGACGGCAAATAACTTAGGTACAAATGTCGCTTGGAGATAGGGTTGAGAGATGGTCGGGAATGGTCTGGATTCTCCCGATATTTCATGTTATGTCCTGAAAAATAACAAAATCTCCTGATAAACCGCTTATCAACGTATTCTACTTCAATAATATTTTGAAGGATGGAATACATATGAAGAGCTCTGCGATTGTCCCAACGAACTTAATATTTCAAAAGATATTGATAATTATGCTTTTAGTCTATTTCTCTAGACAACAACTCTATAATCCCGACATTTTGAAATGTTTTCCAGATATTTAGAATTTTCAATCTGGCAAACCTACTTGGAGAGTCGACCATAGGTACTGATATTATTTATTTCATTCGTGTCTGCGTTACTATTCTAAAAGGTGGCCTTTTATTGCCCTTTTATTAAGCAGAAAAGTACGTTAATAGTTAATTTACCCAGTACCCACTATCATCATCTTCATCATCAGCCAAATGACGTCTACTGCTGAACATAGGCCTCCCCTAAAGATTTCCAGACGGACCTGTCAAAAGCGGCCTGCATCCAGCGTGTTCCCGTGACCTTCATCAAGTCGTACCTTTACCCACTATATCGAGAAGCCTATATGGTCGCTGATGAGCAAGCAAGTCTCGATATGTAAGGAGCCTGCCTGTATTTTAATGGTCCCGGGTTCGAATCCCGGGCAAAATTATATTAAGTTTTCCTGATCAATAGCATCAAGAAGTCTAGAATTTATTCCCGATATGGCGATACGCTCGCCCTCTATCTTAGGGTTGCCATTTTTTTGTCTGAATATAGTATTTTTTTTAAAAAAAGCTATAAAACATAGTACGCTTAAAAAATATAGTATTTTATGGGAAGAATAAAAAATAGACCTGTTATATTTTTATAAAATCTATATTTTTTTGCACGTCTTGCATTCTTTAACAATTTTTTGTCCTCAATAAAACCTGCATAAGCTTTATCGCAGTAATTTTTTTTAAATTAATATAAATCACAGCCTAATTTTTTTAAAGATGTACTTGTTTTTTTTTTGTTTTATTCGTCGAAACGTCTTCTAGTCAAGTCAAAGAAACGAGACTAGACAAGTTAATTTTATTTTATTAGTTTTAGTGTTGCAAAATATAAACATTGATCTATTGTACTGAAATATAGTATTTTCGTGTACTATATATTTCTTCAACAGTATATAGTACGGAGTCCCGAAATACAGTACAATACTATATATTATAGTACGGTTGGCAACCCTACTCTATCTAGGCCTCCCCTAGAGATTTCCAAACGGACCTGTCAAAAGCGGCCTGCATCCAGTGTTATTAAGTAAATAACTCTTTTTACGGCTCGATATACATATACTGGCTGATATATAAAAGTCCTCTTGTATTCCACAAGTGTCGTCGTGCCATTTGGTCGGCAGTTGGTACCGAGTTCAGTAACAGTTGATAATTACTTACCGCTGACCCAAATCGCTTTGACCTTTCGAATGTTTGAATTTCATACATTTCGATACGTGCTGTTTTTTTTTAATGAAGTTATATTTTGCTGATGGTTCCATTCATTCATTCATTTCATGCACTTCATTTCATTTGTTTCATTTAAAACAACGCGGGCTTAGTAGGCAGGCCGCCGGATGAACAGCAGCATCCTCCGCCCTGGACTGTAGCAAGAGGTTGACCAAGACTTTGACTACCAGGAGATCATAGAGATGGATATACGTGGATGTAACTTCACTTACTGTCAGGTGCAGTGGAGTTATGTTGTCCGTGTATAAAATAGTTTTATAGGTTTAGTTTTAAGTCGTAAAGTAGAGGGGTTTAGCCCAAAGAATTGAGTAAGGATACCACCGAATACTAAATTATATATCTAACTAGGTGATGCTCGCAGCTCCGCCCGCATGAAAAAGTTTTTTTCCGGGATAAAAAGTAGCCTATAGCACTCAGGAGGAATGTAGCACTGGTGGTAGGTCTCTCATTATGTAAGAGGCCGTCTGGGTGGGTACCACCGCAATGTCTATTTCTACCGCCAAGCAACAGTGCATGCAGTGTTTCGGTTTGAAGGACATTGTAGCCAGTATAACTACTTAACTACTGGACATAATGAGACTTAACATCTTATGTCTCAGGATGACGAGCGCAGTGGAATGCCACTCAGTACTTTGTAAGTCAAGGTGCTGGATGGTGTTGCTACTGTTTATGGGTGGTCGTATCGCTTACCATCGGGCGAACGGCATGCTCGTCTCGTCATTCAATGCAATAAAAAAAAAAGCTTCCTATTAGTGAAAGAATTTTCAAAATCAATTCCGTAGTTCCTGAGATTAGCGCGTTCAACCAAACAAACTCTTCAGCTTTATAATATTAGTATAGATTAAACATTACGCATAACGAAATTGGGGGGTTTATCTCCCTAAATCCGCCCCTGCCCTGAAACCTTGACATGAACTCTGCCGGGATTTGCAAGGGTTAATGTATTAACTATTGGCATAAATTATAATTATTTGATGCCCGTAATGTATTCCTACTACGTCCCAGGTGGATTCTCTGCAACGTATTTAACAAGGTTTTGCTCGTGTTTTGCCCGCGCATTGTATAATTTTCTAGCGTAAATAGTCGTAAATAATCCCGAACATAGTCTATCCGTGTGCCAAATTTCATCCAAATCTGTTAAGTGATTCCCATTTTTACCTCCAACAAACATCCATACATCTTCATAGATATTTGCATTTATTATATTAGTAGGATGTCACGACTCGTGACTGTAATCCTTAAGTATAAGCGTATAGAGTCCCATTTTGCACTGATTCTAATTCGCTTTTTTATTCTATGCGTTGGTCCGTCTAGTATTTTTATTTTCATGGTTATATATGATAGTAACAAAGACGTGCCTGTACATTAAATAATATTATATTTTTGAACAGCTAAATTAACGATATTTTACATATTCAGATGTTTTTTTACAAATTATGCAAATAATACTGAATCTGCACTCAAGTCACGATCGCACGGAACCGTGGAATTTTTAACCGGAATACATTGAAAAAAGAACACAATATATTTTATTTTTTACTTCATTTTTAGGGTTCCGTACCTCAAAAGGAAATGGTAAGAAATTCTTATAGGATTACTTTTTGTCCGTCTGTCTGTCTTCAAGAACGCGTAGACGTATCAAGTTGAAATTTATATCAAATATTCGGATCTGCGGTCTCTGATATCTGTGAAAAAAATCAAATTTGTAAGCCAACGCGATCATAAGATATGACCGTTTATGTCGCATATTTTCGCATATTTTGCAATTTCGCAAGGGAAACCTATAGGCTACATCCCGTTAAGCTAGAATCATGAAGTTTAGCAAGAAGCAAGGTCTTACAGCACTCGTAAAGGAAAAGAGCGAATTTACAAACTTTTTACCATACCAGCCCTGTATTATATACTGCCCACTGCTGAGCACGGGCCTCCTCTACTACTGAGAGGGTTTAGGCCTTAGTCCGCCACGCTAGCCTAGTGCGGGTTGGCAGACTTCAGATACCTTCAAAATTCCTATAAAGAACTTCTCAGATATGCAGGTTTCCTCACGATGTTTTCCTTCGCCGTTAAAGCGAGCGATAATTCACAAAGAATACACACATAACGGTGCCCTTGGGTTTTGAACATGCGGACATTCGTCTCGGCAGTCCCTTTTAAATTTGATTAATTTATTAATTAATTTTGGCGAACTATCGAACTTTGCCAACCCGCACTAGGCCAGCGTGGTGGACTAAGGCCTTAACCCTCTCAGTTGTAGAGGAGGCCCGTGCTTAGCAGTGGGCAGTATATAATACAGGGCTGTATGGTTTTATGGTTTTAACTTGTATACTTAGATACCTTACCTACAAGTTTGTTGGAACCCTCGGTACGCAAGTCCAACTTGCACTTCTCCGGTTTTTAAACTTTTCGCATATTGGCTCCAACGTTGGGTCCAATACTTGTCTAATGTCGATTGGCAATTTGTTAAGTCTTGATCGATTCTGGCTGAGTCCATAAGAGTATATCTTCAGAGACTATCCCGCCCTCACATCCGCTACTGTAACTCCTGTAAGCCAGGATCAGCAGTGGCACGCATTTTATGACACCGAGCGGTGAAGCTCGGCGAGTCTCAGGGAACACTAATCTGTCTTAAACCCGCAACGTAATTAATCTAATAGAAGGATAGGGAGGAGTTGGAAATATTATAAGAGTTTATCTATGTGGGCCAAGATAAACCTACCATATTCTCTTGGGTACCAGCCAGGAATTTGGAAATGTGCTTGGTAAATGGCAATAGGCCTGCCCCATCTTACATGGGATCTAACATAGCTGGCGAAATGTGGGTATGATACACCTCTACCTACCCCTGATAAACGCGTGATGCTATGCATGTATAATGTATATTCTCTTGGAAAGAATACCCCTGGTCTTATTCACCCTATATACATACACTTAAAGGTCATAATATAAAATAAAATGTACATTAAGCCTACAAAGTATTCAAATGTATTTCGTACATCAATGGTACGAACAGTACAACCCATTAACCTAATTAGATGTGTGGACTACCCACATTTACAAAAGGCTCAGCGAAATAGAAAATTTACGAAATAACGTGTTTTGTTAAAGGCGAAAGTAATGTTTATAGTAATAAAGATCTTGATAAAAGCGAAAGACTTAAACATAAAATGGTAATACAGGCATAAGGATCACCAAAAACATTTCAGGACAGATACGACCTGGCGACTTTCAAAAAAAGAGCGTATTCCCACCTAAAAGGCCGGCAACGCATCTCTGTGCCCCTGGTATTGCAGATGTTCATGGGCGGCGGTGATCACTTACCATCAGGTGAACCGTATGCTCGTTTGCCCCCTATAACATAAAAAAAAACTCTTTAAAATGTCATTACAGTGGTGCAATTCTGTAGAAACAGCGTGAAGTGAGGTGACTTCGACATCTCGGGTGAGATTAACACAAAGCCAGTGTGACGATAGAAATCTTTGTTTATAGAATCCGATTAGTGTAATATACGTAAAATCTCACTTATTAGTAAGTGAGTGTAGTTCGCTTCCCCGATATTCTCACCTGATGGCGCTGGTGTAGATTACACTATGGATTCAGAAGTGAGCTCGATATTGAGTTCTTAAGTATAGCATAGCAGATCGATGCATTACAGTCAAATATCTAGAATAGGTAGTTACGCATACCATGCCTTTTATCATGCCTTTTATCGCCGGGAGAGGTAGGCAGAGGCGCAACTAGTGCACCCACTTTTCGCCGTGCGTATTCCGTCCCATGATGTGATAGGGGACGAGCCTAATGCCATATCGGGCACAAATTCCAGACTCCGAGCTGATACTGATTAGAAGAATCCAATATCACTTTGCCCAACTCGGGGATCGAACCCGAGACTTCAGGGTTGCAGTCGTACCGTAAGACAACTACGCCACCGAGGCAGTCAGAATAAGTAGTTGAAAGACGTAAATTCAAAAAGAATAATAAATAAATAATCATAAGACATAATGATGATTGGATAGCTGCAGGCCATTCTTGAGCCGTAAATTCAATAGAACAGAATCACATTGTTGGAAAGAAATTTACAACTAACAAGATCTTAGCTAGGTTTAATAAACTATTAAAATAAAATAAATGGTAATAAATAATAAAACCATATTCATTTATACAGTATTTTATTCCTTAAAAATGAAAATAAACTATTCACATATAACCTAAGAAATTAATAAATTTTCAAACTGGACATAAAGAAAAGATAATTTGCGATCAGACCATGCTATAATTTACGTATTAAAGACAAAAATAAATAATTGTTTGCAATGAGAACTTGTAAATCTATACTAATATTATAAAGAGGAAAGATTTGATTGTTTGTTTGTTTGCATTGAATAGGCTCCGAGACTACTGGACCGCTTTGAAAAATTCTTTCACCAATATAAAGCTACATTATCAGCGAGTAACATAGGTTACTTTTTATCCCGGGGAAATATAAAGCGGGAGTTTTATCCCGGAAAAACTCATTCCCGCGGGCGGAGCCGCCAGCAGAAGTCTAGTGAATTATAATTCTAACACGAAAATATTATAGCATTCTGCCAAAGCCAATCTTAACTATAATCGTACTGCTCATACTTCTTAGGCATAAAAATCGGCATTTTCTTCCCGAACTTCCTCAACCACTCTCTCCTTTCTTCTTCTGCATTCGGGTCCTGGGTCGTCGAAGTCTTTGCTCTCGCCATATTCTGTAAATAAGACTCGTAGAGACTCATCCTTGGTATCACAGAATTATCTTCAGCCGGTTCCAATGGCACATTGATAGGATCAAATGGCAAAGTAAGTAGGAATTTGCCAGGATCAGCAAAATATGGGTTTAGGCTTGCCGAACTCTCCGTGATGTTTGGTGGTTTGGTTGTTTGGGTGGTGGTAGGTTCTGTGGTGGTGGTAGGCCGGTTCCCTTCATCCCATATGACTGAATCCAACCATCTGGCAAAACTCGAGACCTTGGGAAAGGCGTGGGTTTTGGTGTAGACTGCGCATGGTTGGAGGAATGAAGAGATCGCGATTAGTGTTTCGTTCTGTATCACTGCCCCGCCGTTGTCTTGCTGTAAGGAGAATGTTAATTATAATTACATTGTAATCTAGCCTATTTAAAATGTAAGCTGACTGCAGTGTTTGCCTATCATTCCAGTCTATGTTAAAGCGTTTGTTATTCCTGAATTTATTCCTCGATCAGGACATTATTACATTTATTAACATTCTATTAGGTTTCGCACTAAAGTCAAAATCCACACACTTCATTTAGTATTATGTAGGGATACTCATTACAAGCCTATCTAATCCTTTGGGGATTCAAATGTAACGAATTGTAATACTGCTTACCCTGCAAAAGTGACGGTTAAGGTCCTGAACTCCGCCGACGCAGATGTAATGTCCCGGCAGGAGTTTGGTGTTGTCATCACAGATCGAGGCTTCGATGATCGGCGCGTTCACAACTCGAATATGCTAGAAAACATCAATATAATTTACTACTGAAGTATATGCTTATTTTGTAATTATAAACTTACGACGCCCTCACCTTTCTATTCGATTACCGTTTTGTCGGTAAAAGACATATTAGTATTCCCACAGATTCACCAAGTTTTTCTAAACCGAAATATCTTCAAATTACCAGAAATTTCACCTACATTTTGGTGGTTCTTGGCCCCAACATCAGAAAGGAAATATCACGCTGGATTTTAATTTCTTGATTTTGATTCCCAAAATATATGCTTACCGCAGTAGGAGTCCAGGCAATCATCGACGCTAGGTATCCAAGCTCCACCTCTTCGTCAGGGTTGGGTAGCTGCGCCGCCTGGACTCGCGAGCCAAACTCCAAAGGAGCTTCCAGCTTCACAGCTGACACTTTCAGATCGAAGTTGTTTATCAACATTTTGATCTGGAAATGGTTGAGGAGCGAATATTTATTTTCTTTTTTGTTTTATATCTACCAATCAAAGAATCGCTTTTATTTATATCGCTATAGGAGCGTATTTAGACTGTGAATGGTGAGGTTCGTAGTTCCAATCCCGAATAGGCAAGGGAGTCAGTTTATTAATGTGGTATTTCACGGCAACGAGTTGAAAGCGTTTGCGCAGCGCCTAACACGCAAAATCATCATCATTTCAAAACGCTTCTACACATTAAATTCAATCGAAATATTATTTTTCTTTATCTATCTTAATATATATAAATCTCGTGTCACAATGTTTGTCCTCAATGGACTCCTAAACCACTTAACCGATTATAATAAAATTCGCACACCATGTGCAGTTCGATCCAACTTGAGAGATAGGATAGTTTAAATCTCAAATTATAGTCGCAATTTTAATTTATTGCTAATTATTTGTCTGTTATTATTTGACAGTCACAATTATCTTAACTCCAAATGATTCTAACAGATGTCGATACCTTTCGACTGGGTTGAGTAAGTAATCAATAGATGGCGCTGCTATGGTAAATCTACGAACGTGTCATATAAGCTACATTTTAAGCGGGACTTTTATACCGGGAAAACTCATTCACGCGGGCGGAGCCGCGGGCAAAAGCTAGTACTATTATACAAAGCTGAAGAGTTTGTTTGTTTGTTTGAACGCGCTAATTTCAGGAACTACTGGACCGATTTTGAACATTTTTTCACTAATAGGAAGCTACATTACTCCTGAGTGCTATAGGCTACTTTTTATGCCGGGAAAATATTATTATCCGGAAAAACTGTTACACGTGGGCGGAGCCGCGACCAATACTAACTTATTAACATCTTATATCTGTCTTATCTTAGACTAGCTTTTGCGAGCGACTAGCCTATAGCACTCAGGAGTAATGTAGCTTCCTATTAGTGAAAGAATTTTCAAAATCGGTTCAGTAGTTCCTGAGGTTAGCGCGATTAACCAACCAAACAAACAAACTCTTCAGCTTTAGATACATACATACAGCTTTAGATAGATACAGTGAGCCCTTTGAAGTTGATTTTAGTGTATAAACAACCATTGTTGAATAGGACATAAAAGTAGGCCATTTTAAATTTTGAATTTGTTCACCTACTTTTGTGGCTGACTGTACATAGTAAATATGTACGCATTGCGGCATATCTTCCAATGAATTTTACACCAATTCCGTTTTCCAAAAACTCTTTTTCCAAAAATTATTTTCATTTTTCAAATAGGTCAGTATTCATATTGGTTACTTTTAAATATAAACTTATTTACGTTCGTTTTCATGGATTTACACAACATACTTTCATTATTCATTTCATAAAATGATTTGTTACATTCCACATGGTGTCGCGTCCGATGAGTTTTGCGAACTGAAAAACGCGGGTTCTATTCTCGTTTGGGACAAGATTACTATATAATAATAATAATACCAGCCCTATATTTACTGCCCACTGCTGAGCACGGGCCTCCTCTACTACTGAGAGGGTGTAGGCCTTAGTCCACCACGCCGGCCTAGTGCGGGTTGGCAGACTTCACATACCCTCGAAATTCTTATCGAGAATTCTCAGGTATGTAGGTTTCCTCACGATGTTTTCCTTCACCGCTAAAGCGAACGATAATTGATAAACAATACACACATAACTTAGAATAGTCAGAGGTGTGTGCCTTGTGTTTGAACCTAATATTTGTTGTGTGCCTAAAGGACTAAAATAACCAAAAATTTCTTAAGACTAACGTAATATAATTCCAAAGAAATAGTTCGTATCCAATCACGGGAATCAAGTGCATATTTTCCAATCCAAAAAACTACAATTATTTCTACCTAGAAATCAAACTCACAACCTCACCCTTCCAGTTCCAATGCTTAAATACAAGGTAACAAAGACTATACACAATCCTTTACCAATAAATCACCGCAAATCGTATTACCTTATACAGCGACCCTCCTTTATTGTTGTAAGAGCTGCCCACTCTGACGGTGAAGTTGGCGAGGTTATTGTGGCTTACGTAGGACGATATTATCTCTCTGTAAACGAATTATTGAATCAAAATTTTATCAATCAAATCAAATTAAATCAATCTCACATTTGAGTAAAATCTCAAGTAGACATTTAATGTATTGAACTATTTAATAAAGCAAGCTTAGGCTGTCTGACTGCCTCGGTGGCGTAGTTGTATTACGGTACGACTGCAATGCTGAGGTCTCGGGTTCGATCCCCGGGTCGGGCAAAGTGATATTGGGTTTTTCTATTCAGTATCAGCCCGGAGTCTGGAATTTGTGCCCGATATGGCGATAGGCTCGCCCCCTATCACATAATGGGACGGAATAAAAATGGCGAAAAGTGGGTGCATTAGTTGCGCCTCTGCCTACCCCTTCGGGGATAAAAGGCGTGAGTATGCTTAGGCTGTCGTTTAAGAGCTCGTTATACAAACAAAACTTAGCTGTCAAAATCCGTCACGTATTGTAACTGGAGATGTCACTTGAGCTGATGTTAATATGGGTTTATTAAACAGCGACTATCTTAAGCTGCTGACCTTAATTTGACAGCGTCTCAGCTGATATCGCACTTCAGAGCGAAATTGAGTTGTATCTATTAATACAGCCCTTAGTAGGTATTCAGTATGAGTTCATTTTTATCACCTATGTGACATGTTTTAAGGATATAACCAGTGCATTTACTTGACATTTGGAAACTAAATTTGAATAGTACCTGCATTGCTCTGTAGTTAATTCAGTATAATTAACTACAGAGCAATGATGTGGTAATAAGTCTGTTTCTCAGTCGGTCGGCATGATATCCTTCGCAGTGCGTAGGCATGGGTGTTGTAATAAGCTAATATTCAGATACAACTTTACTTCAGTTAGCTGTTGGCACTGCCAAGGCTGTCATGCCGTCAGCATCGTGAAACAGACTCATTATCATAGCATTGTTCCGTACTTAGCTAAGTAACATTTGTGAATAATAATATCTCTTGGTGACAAACGTAGTGTAGTGATACGTAACGTACACTGTGCTTTCTAGCTCAAAGTTTTGGGGTGGTCTTGGTACTGTGTAAGTGTATACCAGCCAGGGCTTGATAACGTTACCAGTTCACATTAAAAGTATCGATAAGTAACGGTAATTTCATAAAAATACCAGTGTATCGGTAAGATTTAGTAGCGGTATTTAATTTAGTAACGTAACATAATTATAACGATACCAATAACGTTAATAATTACCAGTAATATTTTAAGTCTATAACGTTAAAATGAACGGTAATTTTTAACGCTATTTTAAGCGACGTTGCCGTTTGTAGTTTGTGTCAACCCATGCGCGCCCCACACGATATTATCATATATTACTAACGTACTTTTGAATATCACAAAGAATTTGCCTCATTAATTAAACAATATTATATTTATAGGCCCGCCGATAGTTTACATATAAAATGCATTGTCCTGAATGACTGACTGACGGATCAACGCACAGCCTAAACCGCTGATCGTAGAAACTTTTTATTAGTTTTTGTATGACGTAGGCATCCAATAAGAAAGGATTTTCCGAAATTTTATACCTAAGGGGGTGGAAAAGGGGGGCAAAGTTTGTATGGGACAACGTGATTCCTTGGTACATACATACATACATATATACATAAACTCACGCCATTGGGGAAGGCAGAGACTATGGAGCGCCAAGTGCTTCGATCCAAGCATACCTCTTCCGCTTCTTCCACAGTCATCAGTCTCTTCATACATGCTTGTCGGTTACTAGAACTCCGTGGTACAATCTACTTAAAATTTAGCATAAACCTTTTTTAACTGAATTGATGGAAGACTTCGTTTGGTATTTGATTGAAATTCATCCCCTAACGGGTTTAAAGAGGGTAAAAGAGAGAGTTATTTCGGCATTGATTTGCTTTTAAGTTGATATTAATTACTCCTTAGTGCTTTTGATTTCAAACACATTCAATTAATTTTCTCAATTGATTCAAACACATGTTTGAAAACTCAATCCGATTTTATTAAAAAAAGGTTGATCTCACTTTAAAACATATAAGCAAATACTCTTTAAAATTGGAATGTCTCGAAAGTCACCGTACTATATTAGTTCCTCATTTGAAGGTTTCTAAGCTTAGAGGTCTATTTTAGGTTTGGGTTAGGTTTTGATAATGTTTTAGTTAGGTTTTGGTATGGTTTAGTTTAGGTTTGAGTTTAGGTTTGGTTTAGGTTTTGGTCAGTTTTGGTTAGTAATCTAACCAAAACCTAACCAAACCGGTAGGCAACGCAAACCTAATCCTAACTTAAACCAAACCTACCCCAATCCTAACCCAAACCTAATCTTAACCCAAACCTAATGCAAACCTAACCCAAACCTAACCGAAACCTTAACGAAACCTAACACAAACCTAACCAAACCTAAACCAAACCTAACCAATCCTAACCCAAATCTTACCCAAACCTAAAACAAATCTAAACCCAAACCTATACTAAACCTTAGCCAAACCTAACTAAAACTTTATCAAAACCTAAACCAAACCTAAACTAGACCTTTAAGCTTAGAAACCTTTTAATGAGGAACTAATATAGTACGATGACTTTCGAGACATTCCAATTTTAAAGAGTATTTGCTTATATGTTTTAAAGTAATATCAACCTTTTTTTTTATGGGAGGTGAGGCCCTGAAGGAGGTGGAGGCCATGAGGGCCTCCTTACGGTTATCCGCCGTGGAGGAGTGGCGTCTCAGGCTGGAGGCCCCGTCATCGGGGCTCAGGGTCATAGCGGCAGTGCGCCCGGTCTTTGCCGAGTGGCTGGCCCAGCTTCGTTTCGATTGACACAGGTACTCACCGGGCATGGTTGCACGTCGGAAAACTCTCGCTGCCGGCCGTGGTCGCTTCCATGGTCGGCAGTCGAGAGGCCTGGCGTGCGGTGGCCCACTTCTGCGAGGTGGTCCTCTCGCAGAAAGAGAGTGCCGAGAGGGATCGGGAGCGCGAAGATCCCTCCCGCCGCCAGAGGAGACGAAGGAGGCGCCGGGTGGACGACTGACCGGCGTCTCCCGCCCTGAGCATTCGGGGCGTTTGGAGAATTTCACCACGGTATCCCCTGCCAGTTGTAAAAGGCGACTAATAGGGGCCACCGGGGGTCGCGGGCGGGCGGCAGGGGGCTGTCCGTCTTTAGTTTTGTGTGTTTTAGCACATTGTTGTGACTTCCATGATGGATGGCAGCGTGGCAGGTAGGCCCCACGCTGCCGTTGACGCCGAGAGCGTCCTTCGGTGCGCGGGGGCTTTAGGTTTTGATTAGGTTTTGGTTAGGTTCTGATAAGGTTTTACATAGGTTTTGATAATGTTTGGGTAAGGTTTAGATTAGTTTTGGGTTAGGGTTATGTTTGGATTAAGTTTAGTTAGGGTTTGGTAAGGTTATGGTTAGGTTAGGATTAGGTTTGGATTAGGTTTGGGTTAGATTTGGGTATATATATTCCTTTTGAGAGCTTGCGTTACGTAAACGTTAAAGTTTTGGTTAATGTTAAAGTTGGCGGAATTGTTCCCCTTTAAAAGCTGTAAAAAAAGTCCGCGACAGCATATGTCTATCTTTTAAGGTTAATTCACTAAAACCTTTTTATGCTAATAAAATTTGTTCTAAAATAATGCATTATTTGCGAAGGTGTTTCTGTAAACATGATATTGATCCTTATACAAATAAATACTTTATTCATCGTAAGTATTTAATTTTGAACAATATTATCCTCGACATCATTTGATTTCAATGAATATCTTAGGAGATGTTTAATCGTTTTAAAATAACTCCACAACAAAATAATGATCAAGTACCACGCATACGAACGCACTAATCTCAGTAACTACTGAACCGATTTTGAAAATTTCTGCTCACTAATAGGCAGCTACATTACTCCTGAGTGCTATAGGCTACTTTGTTTCCCGAGAAAATATTTTTATCCTGGAAAAACTATTTCAGGTGGGCGGAGCCGCGGGAAAAAACTATCTATGCTAATATTATAAAGAGGAAAGATTTGTCTGTTTGTTTGTTTGTAATGGATAAACTCAAAAACTGCTGGACCGATTTTGAATTTTTTTTCACTAATAGGCAGCTACATTACTCCTGAGTGCTAAAGGCTACTTTTTATCCCGGGAAATATTTTGATCCCGGAAAAACTTTTTAACGTGTGCGGAGCCACGAGCAGAAGTCTAGTTTATTATAAATTTCGAATAGATAGCTTCCAAAAATACGATTAGCGCGCCGTTTTGCTGGGGGAACACGAGGGGAGGCACATACGCGCGTGGCCGCGCTCTTAGCATCGTACCGTTTCTCAATCCTTGCGAGTGGACGAGAGCGATGGTAACGAAATATACTCATAACGATAAAATTATCGATAATTTATGTATTACCAGTATATATATTTCACGGTAGAAGGCTTGACGAATAACGTAAAATGGTTAACGTTACTTATTAATTACCGATACCTGCCTCTAGCAGCCATAACGATACCAACTTTTTAACGGTATTTCAAGCCCTGATACCAGCAGTGGTAACGTTAACCATCAGGCGAGTGGATTCCGAAGACCCTTGTCTTTTCTCCTGTAAATTAACTAAGTTCAAAAAAAAATATGTCCGACGAATCATAATTATTAGATCACAATATACTGACTAGTTATTGCTCGCGGCTTTTCCGCTATCAAAGTCCCTAAATCATTGTACTGATCCATAGTACCATTTTAGGACGTCACTCTTTCTCTTCCCGACTATTCATCCCACATGATGGTGGGGTCAGCCTTCTTCACCTTTCTCTTCCACTTCGCCCTATCGATGACGTCGTCATCGGAAACATTGCATGCCACCATATCGCGTTGCAACACATTTGTCCATGTAGTTTTTGGTCTCCCTCTTGGTCTTTTTCCAAATGTCAACTGTCGTCCTAAAATGGTTCAATGGATCATTTAAAAAATAAACAATTAAAATATTCAATTATAGCAAATTACCGGGATACATAGCCTACATTTTATTGTACAAACTTGTAAGTTTTTTGTCCGAAGAATAAAACATTTCTTTCTTTTTTTCTACATGTTAATCGAGGACACAGTCAATATTTCAACCAAATCCGACAATTACCTACATAAAAAACTGGTCACTATATGGAGAAAATATTTTCATAATATGCTAATCAATTTCCTAATACAGATAGTACTAAAATATTTCGTAAGCCGTAATCACTCAAACAAACCCTCTTCAGTAATCCATTTATTGAATCAATTTAATCCGTAGTTGATATTCTAGTAGTTTTTACATCCATAATTCATTGTCTAATTGCACAAAAACAATTAGCGATTGCTTATTGGTATTGTTTGGATTTGTCTTTATTTTGCTTATTACTGCCTCGGTAGCGTAGTTGTATTACGGTACGACTGCAAGGCTGAGGTCTCGGGTTCGATCCCCGGGTCGGGCAAAGTGGTATTGGATTTTTCTATTCAGTATCAGCCCGGAGTCTGGAATTTCTGCCCGATATGGCGATAGGCTCGCCCCCTATCACATCATGGGACGGAATACGCTTGGCGAAAAGTGTGTGCACTAGTTGCGCCTCTGTCTACCCCTTCGGGGATAAAAGGCGTGAGCATGCGTATTTTAGTTTAGGTGTAACATCTAATCTCACTATCTTGACTATTATAAATGTGAATTTTTGGATAGACGTAAAGTTTATTACCCAAGCACACCAGAACGGCTGAACTGATCCGGATGATAGGGCATGTCCAAAAACGGGCCTAAAATTCTAACCAAGACAGTTTATGTATATTTGGATAGAGCTCCCAAAAACAAGCATTCTACAATAAAGAGTTTAATTTTAAAGACCTCCGATTTTGAGATTTATGTAATTTTATTTTGCTTGAAAACCACACATATTATTTTATTTTTTTATTTTATTTTATTTATTTGGGATTGCCAACGAAATTTACAATATAACATACAATTATTACGAAAAAAAAAACAAGAATATTGAACTAATTGCAATTTGGATTACAGGCAACCACAGCATGCTTTATGGTAAATAAAAACTAAACATTCAAATACAAACATAAATAAAAATGAGATCAATTATTAATCAATATACCTAAAATTAAATCTAAAAAAAAAAAAAGAGTAAAAACCTTATTATTATTATCAGAATGTTATAAATTATCCATATTTTTTAAAATAGTTTGTTTGAACGATGATAGAGATTCATGGTAAATGTCTAGACTATTAATTTTGGTGGAAAGCTGGTTATATAGCGCTGATAGACGAGGGATGGGAGAGTGCTTTCCCACATTGGTGCGACAACGACGGACTAGTAGAATGGGACGCGGCCGACGGGGAGGGCGTGAGGGTACACTCAAAGCAAATTTTGATAACAGATTAGGGCAATCACTTTTATTGTTTAGCAATTTGTGTAAATGCACCATGTTAAGTGTATCTCTTCTAACCTTAAGGGATTTCATGTTGAGGTGATTCAACTTACTTTGATATGATGTTATGTTTCTGGGTATGTATCTACGATATGCTAAGTGCTTCAGGAGTTTTTTTTGTACACTTTCGATCCTGTTAATATGTATTTTGTAACTGGGTGACCAAATAGCACAGCAATACTCTAGTTTACTTCTTACGTAGCAATTGTAAAGCAACATCGTGGTCGAGACCTGTTTAAATTCATGACTACTACGAAGTACAAATCCAAGTGATTTATTAGCTGCAGTGAGCATTTCATCAATATGAGTATTAAATTTCAATTTATTATCAATGTAAACACCCAAGTCTCGAACACAAGATACCTCCTTTAATATACTACCACCAATATTGTAACTAGTGTAAATAAGATTTCGTTTTAAGGTAAATTTAATGTGGTAGCATTTTGATGGGTTTAAATACATATTGTTAACGCAACACCATTCAATGAGCTGATTCAAATCTGATTGTAATAGTTCAGAGTCATTTACATTTTTTATCACTCTTATCAACTTCAAGTCGTCGGCAAATAGGTAACACTGAGAAAATTTAAATAAGCTAGTGATATCGTTAATATAAACGTTAAAAAAAAGTGGGCCGAGATTCGAACCCTGAGGTACCCCAGAAGATGCCACATAAGGTTTGGAAGCATGACCATCTATTACGACGGTAGAAGTTCTATTTTTTAAATATGATTCACACCAACACAGTAAGGCACCATCTACACCAAAGTCATTGAGTTTTTTTAGGAGTATCGTATGATTTACTTTATCAAATGCCTTCGTTAAGTCTGTATAAATTGCGTCAACTTGATACCCACCGTCTACAGACTGAGCTACGTCATCCATATACTCCAAAAGATTAGAGTTAGTCGATCTTTTTAACATGAATCCATGTTGATGTGGTGATATAAGACTTTTTGTTAAGTTATACATATACGGATAAACTAAAGATTCAAACATTTTCGCAAAAGTAGAAAGAACAGAAATTGGTCGGTAGTTAGAGATTAAATCTTTTTTACCATTTTTAAAAACTGGGACAATTCTCGCTTCCTTCCACTTATCAGGAAAAATTCCAGTTGATAATGATTTGTTAAAAATGATGTATAGTGGTACTAGAAGATTGTCTATAGTTTTGTTTATAAATATAGGAGGAATATTGTCCGGACCAACACCTTTAGTTAAGTTAAGCCTCTTACCGATACGTTTGATTGATTGCATGTCTACAAGAAGGTCACATTCACTAGCTACACCCTCACCAACAGATTCAGTGTGCGAGTCGACTTCGTAAACGGAAGAAAAGTGTATCGCAAACAAATCGCACACATCATTCACTTTTTCGGATTATGAACGTTTTAAAAAAAGTTAGTTATAAATGGAGGGGTCTAAAAATATTTTTTTAATGGATCCAAGTTCCATATTTTGCCCCTTTAATATCCCTATAGTTTGAACCTGGTTAGATTTTGAGTCCCAGCACCCATACAAAAAGCGGACATCTCCTTTGGGATAGATATAGAATATAGTCTGGAATAGGACATAGGCGGGACTTTTATCACTTTTATCCCCCAAGAACAGTTTCACGTGGGCGGAGCCGCGAGCAAATGCTAGTATATAAATATTAAAGGTTGTAAAATATTCTGTACCTTAGATGTTTAAAACTTATAGGTTAACCTCGAAACGGCTGAACGGATTTAGATAATTGTTTGCACATAAATTGACCATGTACTGCATTATCATTATGAACAATCTTTACGGTTTTACCCGTTGATGAGCCCCATATGATAATGAAATAATAATACTGAAATCAGCCTTGTATTATTTACTGCCCACTACTGAGCACGGGCCTCCTCTACTACTGAGAGGGTTTAGGCCTTAGTCCACCACGCTGGCCTAGTGCGGGTTTGCAGCCTTCACATACCTTCGAAATATTTGCAGAATTCTCCCATAAGATAATGTAAAATGTTTCCGACAACCTTCTGTCCGATTTATAGCGTTGAATTTAATAATTGAAATAACCAACTCCACGCAAAGTCGGCAGAGGTCACATTACAATGGTTTCGATAACACCGCAGTCGAACAAAAGCTCCAAAATGTAGGGCAATTAAACATTTAGTTCAAGCCCGATTCGTGAATCATGTTTGCACGAAATTAACTCAAGATTACCCCCAAATTGTAAACAACTGGTGTTTGCAAATCCTTTCTTTTGTCCCTCCCTCTCTCCTTTGAACGATACTGGGAAAGAGCAAGATAGAGATAACATCTGGTCCGATTTAATTTGTTATCAATTAGCGTAATCAGAATTTAATGGAAGGGAAATATTGGATTATTCTTTAATTAACTGTGTATTGAATTAATAGAAACAACGGTTCGTGCACTTGTAATGGCTGAGTAAATTAACCTTTTTTATTCTCAGACATTTTGTACTAGAATGTTAAACCTACTGTAATGCTTGATACAAGTCGCGACCTAGGATTCGAACCCAGGACCTCGGCTCATACATAATGTCACAATAACAACGCATAAAAATCTATTTTTATTTAGGACAAAAAACGCCCCAAATCCCGAGTGAGTTCTTCATATCCAATATCCGCGAGCCATAAAATCCGAAAATAATCAGAGATCCCATGTGAATCATATATGAATTTATCAAAAACTAGCATGTCTTGTAGAATGCTAAAACATTACCAATGATTTAACAGAACGCTATATTAATATTGAAACTTACGGTGGCAGACCAAGAACTAAACTAAGTTATCTTAGCTTGATTTTAACTGAGAAAATTACACATATTACTTACCCTGGTTTATATTTATTTATCTTTAACTACGTATCATAAGTCCCCCGGCCACATCTGTCAGTCTGAACGAGATAAACACAAAAACTACCTATGGAGTCTGGTTCCTATGGAGATATAATGATTTCTTATATTTATAATAATAAATATAAAGATAAATAAATAATAAAATATAAATATTTAGATTTGGCTCACGAGGTTACCGACATGTGGGAGGTAGACTCCACAATTATTGTTCCGATTGTCGTTTCTGCTCATGGGTTGATACCAAAGAGTCTCGACCAACACCTCCAGAGGCTCTCAATTGGTCGTCGGGCCAAGAGCCAGATGCAGAAAGCAGTACTTCTAGACACGGCACGCATTGTGAGGAGATTCCTCACTTTGAATCCCTGACCACCGGTGGCTTGGGTCTTGAGCCTCGCCATCGGAGGGTGATTCACTTTTTTATATTTTTATAATATGTATTAATGTTTTTTTTAGTATGTATATAAAAATGTAAAAAAAGGAAAATTGAAAATAAAGAGAAATATAATAATAATAATCCCTTCCTAGCCGAGTTCGGCCACGGCAGCCAATCTCAACGGAGATCAGCCAGGTGCGCAGGAGATATTATAGTGCACAAGTGTGTGCGCAGTACACAGGGTGCACTCACTGTTCCTTCACTCTCATAGTCCGGTGAGACGGCAATCCGACATGACCGGAGAGAGATCGGGCGCAGGACCAACGGCTTTACGTGCTTTCCGAGGCACGGGGGTATCACACCGCCAACTTCCTGACTCCGAGCTGCGACTGAATAATTTTTTTAAGATGGAAAAACCCAGTCACAATGTTTTTGGCCCGACCCAGGATTCGAACCCAAGACCTCAGCGCGCAAATCGTACTCGTAACGCGTACGCAATACAACTACGCCACCGAGGCAGTCATTAATAATAATAAATAATAGTCATTAATATTTATAATAAGCAGATATTTCAACGACGTAGTTGCAGGTTTTGATAAGAACGATACCGATGTAGATTTAGACTTAGACTTATTTAACACAACTGCTAAGCATGTTAAACGCCTGTTAAGCGACAGGTTTTTTGGTTTTTAGATTTATTTGTTTTTTTCTAAAAGGTAATCAAGGCATTTTTGTGAACAGAACTCATTTAACTAATCACATTAGTTACGTATAATATTATAAATAGTATCATACTTGTGAAAACTTGTAAATGGCCTTCTTAATTTTATTTTGCATTATTATTATATGAGCTAGCTGTAAGTTTTCCGAATGAATGAAAATAAAATAAAAATAAAATAATAAAATTATAACTGCTTATTTTATGGTCTGCAACCTGTATTATCATTGGTTATGCTTCCTTATCTTGTGGATTCGTTGATGCCTTTTTTCATGCTGTCAGTCTTTCTGCGCAGCGTATACCCATTCCGATATCCGATATCCGCAAGCCATAAAATCCGACCATAATCATACCAGAGTGGACATACGTATATGCCAATATTCACGAGGGCGGAGGGTCGCAATAAGCCGAGCCTTCCATATCCGACATAGGGTCTGAGGATCTCGTGGGATTTTTACAAGGCCCAAGAGATAAAATATTTATATGAACTTTGTAGTTATGTTTTTTCAGATATTAAAATTGTTTCTTCGTTTTGACTCATGTTTTTTTTATTGATTTAATTTAATTTATATTTCAATAGAGTTTATTAATAGAAATAGAACTAGTTTTCTGATTTTATCGTGGTTTTTTGCCCTGCTACGGCGAAGCAAGGAAGGGTAATGATTTTAATACCCTATGTATGTATGTATGTATCCATTGTATGTTCCACTCTAGCGTCGCTCCTTTTGAACCGATTTTGACAAATGAGGTGTCTATCGGTTCGTATTTATTGTGCGATGGATATAGGCTATATATTTATTTACTAACTAATATTGTAAACGCGAAAGTTTCGCTGTAACGATGTATGGATGTATGTATGTTTGTTACTCTTTCACACAAAAACTACTCAACGGATTTCGATAAAATTTGGCACACGGGTAAATATAAAGCGGGACTTTTATCCCTGAAATACTTTTAATGCAGGCGAAGTCGCGGGCATAAGCTATTTTATTTATATTTTCTTCTGACGCGACGTTTCGAAGCTTAAACAAATTTCGAAGACTTTACGGCCTCCGTGGTCAGGGGGAGTTTATTATTAGTAATATTATGGTTGACAGAGTATTATAATGTAGAGTCAGCCACATAAGTAGCTGAACAAATTCAAAACTTCAAATCGCCTCTACACTTTTGTGTTCTTACCAATTTTCGTTTTCTCTTGACAATAATAAAATAAATAAGATTAACTTTACTACACACAAAGAAAAAAAATGATTCAACTAAACTTAACGCGTAGAGGCGATTTCAAATTTTGAATTTGTTAATCCATTTATGTGGCTGACTGTACAAGTGGATGAAATACAAGCAAATTCGTGCATAATTGTAAACATTACGACTGGCAATTACCTATAGCAATATAAACAACAAGAAATTAATAAAGTAAACCCCTTTCTGGCGAAGAATTGTGTTAGTAACCCTAAGATGAATGTTAAATCTCATAATATCCAGTATTCAATACCTTCATAGCTGCCGTGTGTAATGCTCTTAATTGGTTCATCATCATCAGCCATACGACGACCACTGCTGAACATAGGCCTCCCCTAAAGATTTCGAGACGGACCTGTCAAAAGCGGCCTGCATCCAGCGTGTTCCTTCGACCTTTATCAAGTCGTCTGTCCACCTTGCAGGTGGACGGCCGACACTGGCTGATTGGTTATGACGTCATAATTCCCGCAAATTACTGGGCGGTGAAAAAAGACTAACTACAGAGCAGAGCAACTCTCATATGCGAAACCTACCACCAGTAAATAATCCATCCTTCCTTATCCTTACATATTACAAAAACAATGTCCCTCAGCGCGCCTGTCTGTCTGAACGTAATAAACCTAACATTTCCTGAAGGAATTTCGATTAATTTTAGTATGAAGATAATTGGAGACACTAGAAAAGCTATATAGCGGGATTTTTTAGCCAAAAACCTTGTTCACGCGGGCGAAGTCACTCGTAAAGGTTAGTAAATAATAAAATCCGATAAAAATGAAATCGCTACACGTTTGTAGCTTGTCCCGTCTCCCGATACTTGACTTAGTAAAGGGTCCAGGACATTTTTTGCCCTCTAAAGTTCCGTAAAGCGTATGTATTTATCTATTTGTAATGCTTAGCGCGAAATCGGTTACTTTTTGTTTATTGTTAGTTAACAGTGATTTATTGAGGTCGCGTGTCCAAAATCGATTTTATGTACCAGGAAAACATATTTTAAAGGTATTGGTTTTTCTATAAATTACACACACACTTACGCCTTTTATTCTCAGAGGGGATTGCAGAGGTGCAACTAGTGCACCCACTTCTCGCCGTGCGTATTCTGTCCCATGATGTAATAGGGGGTGAGCCTATCGCCATATCGGACACAAATTCCAGACTCCGGGCTGATACTGAGTAGAAAGACCCAATACCACTTTGCCTGACCCGGGGATCGAACCCTCAGTAGTGCAGTCGTACCATAATAGGTACAACTACGCCACTGAGACAATCTATAAATTACTTACGGCTGTTTTTATTAATAAATAATTCCAGATTCTTCGATCCGATCTCAAAATCAACAAATCAAAATTAGTCATTAGTAAGTATGTCAAAAAAGCATTTTTCTGATTAGTCCATTTACGCGATGGATCGAAAAAAGCGTTTATGATCGTATATTGAAAACGTCAGTTTAGTATGTTATTATATTATTCAAATATTATTGATGTTGTAACCCAAATTTTCTCTCTCTCTCTCCCAACCAACTCCTATGAGTGGCATGAGGTAAATGGAATATGGATTCCCTAACGTATATGCTGTCTATGGGAGTTTATTACCTTTTTTCCGCAGACCGGGTGATACGCATTGCACATCCGTACCTTCCGTAAGAGAGGGTTGTTTAGTCACTCGCGGTCCCTAGATTGGTGACACGCATCGCAATTCAAAACCCATCAAGTATTAAAATTTTACTGGTAGGTCTCTCGTATGCGAGGGGCCGTCTGGGTACCACTGCAATGTCTTTTTCTACCGCTAAGCAGCAGCGTGCATGCACTGTTGTGTTTCGGTTTGAAGAACATTGTAGCCAGCGTTATTACCGGGCATTGTGAGACTTAACATGTTGTCTTAGAATGACGAGCGTAGTGGAGTACCACGCAGTACTTTGTAATTCAGAGTGCTGTGCGGCGTTGCTACTGTTTATGGGCGATCGTATCGCTTACCATCAGGCGAGCGGCATGCTCGTCTCGCCATTTAAATGCACTAAAATATCTTACTTATGCGAAAGTTTCAGAACATGTTTAGCTGTTACATTTAAACGTAGAAACCGCTGAACGGATCGGGATTTTAGCTCCAAGACCAAATCCTGGATTACTAGCTTTATTACTCCCTAAAAGTACTTAAAGGTACTTTTATACGGGAAAAAGCTTTACAAACGAGCGAATCCGTGAGCAACACCTAGTACAAAATACAGCAAACTACAGTACCTAAATAAACCATTAACAGTAGCAAGTGACTTGCGTCGCGCCGCGTCATTAGAGTTTGGGCCTTTATTCGCATAATGACAGCCCGTTCATTAGCCAGGTTCGGCGAATTACTATTCACTTAGCTGCGTTGGTAAATTACATTTTACACTGCCTTTGCTTGTGGTTTTATCCGTGTAATAATTGGGTGATAGACAATTTTTTAAAAATGCATTAGCAAAAATATGTATGTCATCCAATATCTAGCACAAAATATTTTTTGAAATCCACGTAATAATAAATTAACTATAAAGCTTTCAAATTTGGTAGAAGGGGTGGCTGTCAAATAACGGTAATCGCAAACTGTGACGTCACTGTGTGTAACCGGCTATAGCGCTGCGTACGTGAGAAAGAGATAATCCCACCACATAACGCCCCCCTGCTCACAACAATATTGTTAGACTATTGACAATATTGTTACACATAGGCTACTTTTTATCACTGTAATATGTTCTAATGGGAAATAATGTGTGATTCTTTACGTAAATGACGCTGGCGTAGTAATGTGTTTAAGGAATTTATAGTATTATTATGATATTGTTATCTACTCACGAATCGAAGCACTTGGACAGTGTGATGAGCCAGTAGGAGTTGAGTATGACTGCACTGCACACGTAGGTGTTGTTCTTGAGGAGCGAACCCGCGTACGGCCGGTGCTGGATCTGCGTGATCCCCGCGCCTATATGCTCGCTACTGTCGTCGAGGTCTGCGTCTGCTGGTTGAAAACATCAGATATTACTCGGCATTTGTCTCTTGGTCAGGAATTGTGCCTATTTGGCGCATGAGTTCCATGTAGTGAGCAGTTCAATAGTTATTGATAATTTCATCTCTCTAGAGTTTTGACAGGTCCGTCTGGAAATCGTTAGAGGAGGCCTATGTTCAGCAATGGACATCAAGTGGCTGATGATGATGATGATGAACGGAGTTAAATCCCAATTCCCATCAGACGCATAAAGCAAAACACTATAAGTAATAATAATAAGCTTATTTATTTATCCACAGTTCGTACAATTACAAAAGCACATAATATAAAATATTATACATGGACGCATAAAAAAAACATTGACCACGCCTACATACCGGAAGAGGTAGGCAGATGTGCAACCAGCCGCCAACGCACCCGATCCCCAAGTGTGTTCCGTCCCATGATGAGATAGGGGTCGATCCTATCGCCATACGCGCATGCTCACGCCTTTTATCCCCGAAGGGGTAGGCAGAGGCGCAACTAGTGCACCCACTTTTCGCCAAGCGTATTCCGTCCCATGATGTGATAGGGGGCGAGCCTATCGCCATACCGGGCACAAATTCCAGACTCCGGGCTGATACTGAATAGAAAAATCCAATATCACTTTGCCCGACCCGGGGATCGAACCCGAGACCTCAGCCTTGCAGTCGTACCGTAATACAACTACGCCACCGAAGCATCCTATCGCCATATCGGGCACAAATTCCAGACTCCGAGCTGATACTGAGCCTAGTTTGGGAGTCATTGTATAAAACGTTTCTATTTATTTATTTATTTAAGCCTTTTATTGTTTCCATACATATAAGAAGATAGTTTATGGCTGTTTACATATAAGTTTATTTTGTTAGATTTTTATTAGTAGGTTGTAACTTAAATTACGTTAGTAGTGTTAGTACTTATTTGCGTATGGATCCCTTCTCTTGGGTAAAGGCCTCCTCCAACTCTTTCCATTTTGATCTTTGTCTTCCCACTTTTATCCAAGCAATGCCTGCTACTTCCGTTATATCGTCTGACCACCGCTTGCTTGGTCTTCCAGCTTTTCTTTTTCCAGCTGGTCCCTTCCATGTTGTAGCTTTTATTGTCCATCGTTTATCCGTGAGGCGTGCAACATGTCCTGCCCATTGCCATTTCATTTTTAGTGCATGGTTTAGTATGTCATTTACCTTGGTAATTTTTCTGATTTTCCCACTGTTTATTTTGTATGACTTTCTTATATTTAACAGACTTCTTTCCATCCCTCTCTGTGCAGATATCAGCCTGGCTTTGATTTTCTTTGTGTAAATCCAGGTCTGGCAGCCATAAGTCAGGCATGGTAAAAGGCATGTATCCATTATTATCTTTTTTATTTTAATATTGTAGTTTCCTTTGAGGATTTCTTTGTGTGACCAAAAATTTTTCCATGTCATATTTATTCGTCTTTCCACTTCCTCCTCATTTCTTGTTTTGCTGAATGAGACTTGCTTCCCCAGATAGATATAATTTTCCACATATTGGATGACCTTGCCATTTACGGTTATGTTCGGTCTTATATGGCTATTGCTTAGTATTTTTGTCTTATCTGCATTTAGCTCCAGGCCTATTTTTGAACTCTCTTGGGCTAGTGTGTTTACCATGTGTTCCAATTCCTTAGCAGTTTCAGAGAATATGGCAATGTCATCAGCAAATCTTAGGTGATTTAGATAGGTGTTTGATATTCTTATGCCTTTTGTGCCCCATCTGAGGTTTTTGAATATTTCTTCTAGAATCGCAATAAATAATTTTGGTGACAATGGGTCGCCCTGCCTGACACCTCTATTTATTCTAATTTCTTTACCTCTTTTTTCTAGTTTCACTTTACTTGTACTTTTTCTATAAATGTTTCTTATTATATTTATGTATTCCTCATTAACGCCAGCTGCCTTTAGTGCTGCCCAGATGGAGTTGTGGCTTACGCTATCAAATGCTTTACTGTAATCTATAAAAGCTATGTAAAGTGTTCTATTATACTCATAATATTTCGTTATAATTTGCTCTATTGTATGGATGTGATCAATGGTGGAAAATCCTGGTCTGAATCCCGCTTGCTCTACTGGTTCATGAGAATCTATCTTTCCATTTATTCGGTGTAGTAAGATTGCTGCAAAGAGTTTATAAATACTAGGTAGCAGACTTATAGGCCTGTAATTTGCTATATCTCGTGGGTTTCCTTTTTTGTACAGGAGTATAATATCTGAGGTACACCATTGTTTGGGCACAGCTTCTGTCTGAAGAACCATATTAAATAGGTTTGTTAAGATGTTTGTCAGAATAGGAGCTCCTAGTTTAATCACTTCATTCCTTATTCCATCTGGTCCTGGGCTTTTATCAGATTTTAATAATTTTATTTGTGCGAGTACTTCAGTGGCTTGTATTGGTTGTATGCTTTTTTCTGATGGAGATTCGTGACTATGTTGGGATTTTTCATATTTGTCTTCCTCATCATTGTTGTTTTTGCTATAGAGATGTCTATAGAAATTTGTTGCAATGTCCAGTATTCCGTCTCTTGATGGGGTCTTTGTGTTATTGTGGTCTTCCAAGTTTTGTATCCAGTTTTTGTGAATTGTTAGCTGTTTGAAACCTCTTTTCTTGAAAAACGTTTCTATTATCACAATAAATTTATTTCTGTCTTTTATTAATCAGAATGAATTGTTGCATAAAATTTAATAAAGTTTCAGCCGTCGGAAAACAATAATTGAAGCAAAATAAACGCCCCCGTCTTATTGAAAAGTCCGCGCAAACTGAAACTAGTTAACGCTCCAAGTTGCGGAACTTTAGGTTAAATCCTTTAAGCTGTTGACTAACCGTTTGAAAACCGTCAAACTGACGATTATGAGATGAAGTTAATATTGTTTTTAGCTCGAAACTGTTGGTGCAGATGGTATTATTGCAATGAAGTTCTTGATTGCTTAGACTTTGTCAATGGTAGAGCTAAAAATCCCTCCCTAGCCGATTTCGGCTACGGCGGCCAATCTCAACGGAGATAAGCCAGGTGCGCAGGAGATATTATAGTGCACAAGTGTGTGCCTAATACACAGGTGCACTCGCTATTCCTTCACTCTCATAGTCCGGTGAGACAGCAATCCGACATGACCGGAGAGAGATCAGGCGCAGGACCAACGGCTTTACGTGCTTTCCGAGGCACGGGGTTATCACACCGCAAACTTCCTGACTCCAAGCTGTGACTGAGTAATTTTTAATATGGAAAAACCCAGTCACAATGTTTTTGGCCCGACCCGAGTTGAACCTAGGACCTCAATGGTAGAGCTACTCTGTATATAAATATGTGCTGATTGCTGATACTAGGATGTTTGTATTCGCCCGGGCTGGTACACGGGCGGTTGGTACCCTTGTGTACGGTGCTCCGTACCTACACAAGGTGTAAAACCCGCTGTAGTGCCCCACGTAAGTGTCGCGTTCCGGGATCAGCATGTGTTTTCTATTTCAGAAATCCGACAGGCCTGCATAATTGTGTCGGCAAGAATTTTATGTAACGTTATTGATTTAATAAATGTATTTTTTTTTTACATTTGAATGACGAGACGTGCATGCCGTTCGCCTGATGGTATGCGATACGACATCCCATATAAAGTACACACCACGCAGAACTTTGAACTACAAAATACATAAGATGTTAAGTTTCATGATGTCCAGTAATTACACTGGATACAATGTCCTTGGAACCGGAGCACAACAGTGCATACAAACTGCTGCTTGGCGGCAGAAATAAATATTGAGGTGGTACCTATCCAGACCTATCCTCGCATACGAGAGTCCCACCACTATTACACACTTTCGGCGCCTGATCTGACCTACATGAATAACAAAATATCGATAAAATCACTGCATTAACTCAGTACGTCAACAATCAATGAGAATCCTCAGAGCTCGCGCACGTACTGTAAGTAGGTACTTCTAAGTTTTATAATTCTTACCATCAGCCTAAAAAACAGTTTGAAGAACGCCCATAAAGGACGTAATCAATATAAAAGTTCCAGCACTTGGAACTTATGCAGCCACAAGTTATCGCATTAGCAACTTCGTGCCGCTGTCATTTATCTAACACACACACACACTCACGCCATTTATCCCGGAAGGGGTAGGCAGAGGCACAATTCGTGCACCCATTTTTCGCCTTCGCTTCGGGGCGAGCCTATCGCCATATCGGGCACAAATTCCGGACTCCGGGCTGATACTAAATTTAAAAACACAATATCACTTTGCCCGACCTGGGAATCGAACCCAAAACCTCAGCATTGCAGTCATACCGTAATACAACTACGCCACCGAGGCAGTAATTTTTCTTCGCTTGCTTATATTTTTCTAAGTTATAAGGCTGAAGTCTTAGAACCGATTTCACAATTGCTGTTTTGTGAAGGCCTAATTTAACGAGTTTTATGAAAACTGAAGTAATTTTAATCGCGAAGCTTAAGTAAATTTTATTAACTTATAAACACATCACTACTTTATCCGAAGGGGTAGGCAGAGGTGCAACCAGGGCACCCAGTTTTCGCCATGTGTTTTCCGTTATATGATGTAATAGGGTGAGCCTATCGCCATATAGGATACACCGAACTGATACTGAGCAAAAAACCCAATATTACTTTGCCGGACCCGGGTTTTGAACCTGGGACATCTGAGCGGTGTCGTATTACATACGCAGTATAACTACGCCACCAAGGCAACTCACATAGAACGAGAGAGAAAGAAATGAAAATAACCAATTTCTACTACAGGGAGTCAAAATTGTTTAAAATTACCCATAATGAAATGAAAACCGTAATGAGAAAAATATACACCCAATATGAAGATCAATTATTTTTGCGGCGGACTGTACAGAAAGATGAACATTCTATATTAATTACAGCAACTAACAAAGTGTTTCGCGTTTAAAAACCTCGAGAAATTTTATCAAGTTGCAGTATTTTTAATTTATCAATTTTGCAGCAAACTGTACCTTCTACAGAAAAATACACATTCTACAACTAACAAAGTGTTTGGCGATAAATTTTCTCAAAAACTTAGCAAGTAGCATTATTTTTAATTTATCTAATTTGCGGTGGACTGTACCATAGAAAGATAAACATTCTACAGCAAGTACAGCATATAGCATACCTATATGCGGATGACCTTCAAATATACACTCAAGCCCCCGTAAATTCCTTATCCGCAGCAATTGAAACCATCAATTTAGACCTACAGCGTATTTTGGACTGGAGTAAATCATACGGGCTAAATGTGAACCCTTTAAAAACTCAGACTATTGTTATTGGGAGCTCCCGCATGATTTCGAAGATTGACTGGTTTAAATTACCACAAGTTATTTTTGATGGCAACCACATAAAATTTTCTGACACCGTTAAAAATTTAGGCGTACACTTTGACAAAACGTTGTCCTGGGGTCCTCAAATAACAGAAGTTAGTCGGAAATTATTTGCTTCATTGTCATCACTCAGGCGACTGCGTAATTTTCTACCAGTTACCACCAAAATTAATCTTGCACAATCATTGCTACTCCCCATACTTGATTATGCCGATGCCTGCTACCTGAATATTACTGAAAACCAAATAAAAAAACTCGAGCGTCTCCAAAATTGCGGTATTCGGTTTATATATGGTTTGCGCAAATTTGACCACGTATCGGAATTTCGTAGGAAGCTCGAATGGCTGCCTATCCGTCTTCGTCGGAATACTCATATTTTAACGCTTGTGTATAAAATCCTCTTTGATCCATCTAGCCCGCCTTACCTTAAAAACCATTTCCATTTCTTGCATGTATCTGACTCCCGTCCTTTGCGTTCCTCTAATACTTACCAACTTAAAACTCCTGTCCATACTTCCTCCTTCTACGGTAAATCATTTTCTGTACAGGCTGTTAGATTGTGGAATGATCTGCCTGTCTCCATACGACGAGCTAAATCACTGTCCCTTTTTAAGATCCTTCTAAAAAAACATTACCTCTCTATAATTCAGTAAGCTGTTATTATTGTATTTATTACCATTTGTTCTTTTATTTATGTATAATATTATTGTATATTTTCTTCATTTTATTTTATTTTTTTTATTTATTTACTTTATTTATTTTTGTATTTTTTTTTTTTTTAATTTGCGTAAAATATAATGTTTTAATTTTAATTTAGTAACATAGTATTAATAATTGCACCACCGTTCTCTTTTAAATTATGTCCGTTACGTATTCAAATTAATTATAATCCATTCGGTTGTCTGGAAGAGATCGCTTAAAGCGATAAGACCGCCCGTTGTACATCATGTTTTTTTTTATAACTGTTTTTTATGGCTAATAATTTTATATGTTTTTTTTTTCTATCATGTGTGCAATAAAGTGTTTTGTATTTGTATTTGTATTTGTACAGCAACTAACAAAGTGTTTCGCGATCAATAGTCTCGGATACTTGTAGAAGTTATAGTGATCATGCACGAGCTAGCACCTCGTTACCGGCGGCGACATTGTTCTGTCTCAGACTGCATCTTGCGATTCATGTACTACATCCATACATCTAGATGTGCACTTGGGTTGATTTGTCCTTGGTTCGAGTTATATATTTACAATATATATTTACACTAGCTTTTGCTCGCGGCCCCGCCCGCGTGAATGAGTTTTACCGGTATAAAAGTCCCGCTTTATATTTTCCCGGGATAAACAATAGCCTATGTGTTAATCCAGGACATGATCTACCCGTATGCCAAATTTCATCAAAATCCATTCAGTAGTTTTTGCGTGAGAGTAACAAACATACATACATCCATACATTCTTACAAACTTTCGCGATTATAATATTAGTAGGACACATGCATGGCATCACACCGTTCCCTTTTCATGGGTGGACAGGCAGAGGTGTATGACACCCACATTTTGCTAGCGATGTTAGGTCCCTTGTAATAGTGGGCGGGCCTACTACTACTGCCCTACTGCCATTTACCGGACAAATTTTCAGACTCCAGGATGATACTGAGCAGAAAAACCCAATATAATTTTGCTCGATCCTCGACTCGCAAATGAAGTTACATTGTACATACATATATATACACTCACGCCTATTATCCTTGAAGGGATAGGCAGAGGCGCAACTAATGCACCCACTTTTCACCGTGCGTATTCCATCCCATGATGTGATAGGGGGTGAGCCTTTCGTCATATCGGGCACAAATTCCAGACTCCGGGCTGAATACTGAATAGAAAAATCCAATATCACTTTGCCCGACCCGGGTTCGAACCCGAGACCTCAGCACTGCAGTCGTACGGTAATACAACTACGCCATCGAGGCAGTCAAATGAAGTTATGTAATAAAATATCTGAGTAGCTCTGGATTAGAATTTGATGTGGTAATAGGCTCGTCCTCTATCACATCATGGGATGGTTGACCCTCTCAGCAGTAGAGGAGGCCCGTGCTCAGCAGTGGGCAGTATATAATACAGGGCTGGTATTATTAAAGACGAGGACTTGATAAAGGTAAATCTTTGGGGAAGGCCTATGTTCAGCAGTGGACGTCATGTGTCTGATGATGATTATTATAATGAATTTTGAAGAGCGGAATTCACAAGTTTCAAGTAAATTTTATTTGAGTTATTGTATTAAGCAGGTAATATAGACAGTAATCATTTTATAACCATTATTTGGGAGCATACATTGGAGTGTGACTTTGTATTTGGTCGGCTTATACATTTATTAGAGTAGCATTTATTTAGAAGTTGTGAAATAAGTCTTAAGTGTTATATATTTACCAGAATCATTGTCAGCTGTGCTATCCAGCTTGCAGCAGGCCAGCGCCCAGGTGCACACAAAGATTCCAGATCTCAACCACATTCTTGCACTCTCCGGTATACACTGATCCGTTTTGATTCGTTCCAATAGTCCTTTGGTTTGCCATAGACGTACGAATGTTTAGAGATGCCATGTTTATAATAGAAAGTATTTGCAGAACCTTGGTCAACGTTTTTTTATTTGGATATAATTATCATACCATATCAGCCCTGTAGTACAATACTGCCCACTGCTGAGCACGAGCCTCCTCTATAACAGAGGGTTTAGGCCTTAGTCCACCACGCTGGCCTAATGCGGGTTGGCAGACTTCACATACCTTCGAAATTCTTATAGAGAACTTCTAAGGTATGCAGGTTTCCTCACGATGTTTTCCTTCACCGTTAAAGCGAGCGATAATTCACAAAGAATACACACAAATATTACAATATTAATTATATTGTAGATGCGGAAATTTTTGACTGCCTCGGTGGCGTAGTTGTATTACGGTACGACTGCAATGCCGAGGTCTCGCGTTCGATCCCCGGGTCGGGCAAAGTGATATTGAGTTTTTCTATTCAGTATCAGCCCGGAGTCTGGAATTTGTGCCCGATATGGAGATAGGTTCGCCCCCTATCACATCATGGGACGGAATAACGGCGAAAAGTGGGTGCACTAGTTGCGCCTCTGCCTACCCCTTCGGGGATTAAAGGCGTGAGTGTGTGTGTGTAGAAATTTTTAAGGATGTTTAATAGAAGCAGACACAGAAATATATGAATGCTTTTGAAAACGTGGCACACAGACAGACCATGTTTTTAAATAACTTTAAGGCTACTTTTTATTTTGGAAAAGTATACAGTTTATTTATTCCGGAACGTGGAACATATGATACATTGAACATAATTATGAAAACTTTATTCAACTTTCCGTAATCCGCCATTTCAATCACGTTCAAGAATACAAATTAAAACCTCGACTACCAATCAGTATATCCAGGACTTTAAATGTCCGCTTCATTTGTTCACATCAATCAAAATTATATAAAAATCTGCATGATTGATGGCTTTACAACATTTTTAATATCTTCTATTGAAGTTTAAGAGAAGACTTATTGGTGGATACCGGATATTTCAGAAGAGTTAGAGTCACTATAGACATATTTATTTTGACAAATTTTCTAAAAGAGATAGAAAATGTTTAAAGAAATTTATTCTCAAAAAAGACTACAATCACTTACATGAGAATAAAAATTACATAAAAGTGGACACGATATTGAGCATTGTTCGCACAATGATGCAGTTCTAACACATTCATCATATTATTGGGACTAATTTAATGAAGACATCAGTATTTTTCTAAAACATATTGAGCAAGTTTTACTTTGATTGTGTTGAAAGAGTTTACATTTTGGAACGAAGTTCCTTATCGCGCGTTGTGAAAGGGGGCTGGACGGAAAAAACAAATGAAAAGTTGTCACGACACTTTTTTCTATTATCTTACTAATATGAACCTTAAATACAATGCGTAGAAGCTATACTTCTTGAAACGAGTATATTTTTATTTATTTTATTTATTAAAGTCATTAAAACCATTTCTTACTAATCTAATATGAACCGTAAACACATTGCGTAGAAGCTATTTCCCCAGCGTTGGCACGGCACGAGTACAAAAGAATCGAACGTAACATTCTTTTTTCAAATTTTGTTGATTTATTCTACTTTGGTTACTGACATTTATCAATAACAAGACTAAACGTGCTTTGCTCGCGTTTAAAAATCTACTTTATGTGGTAAGCGTAAGATCGAATTTGTGTTTAGTCAATCAAAATTTGTGATAAAAATGCTATGCAATAGCTTTACCGCGGCAGTCTCCGAGTGCCACACGTATTTATTTGTTTTTTTCTCTAGAAACTTATGTATTGGAACGGAAATAGGAAAATATTTGTATATTCATATATATACACACTCTGTTATATAAATAAAATTTTATTACAATTCCTTCACTAATTAATCGAAAGGAACTTCGTTCCATCCGGGTGTCCCTTGACACCTCTCAAGTTTTTTTTATATTTAATGGTTAGTTGTAAGTTTGTGCACCTTTATAAGTAAACATTTTTTTTTGATAATTTGTTCTTGTTTTGGGTAGAACTAAAAAACTTGCACGGCGCGAACTTCGCTGGGATATTTGGTTTAGATAGAGAAGCAGCGTTACTTGTTATAAATCTCAAATACAATAACTTTAAGTTTATCGAATTGAAAAACTATAATTTCTGTTGCCCGATCTGGAAATCGAATTCGAAATTTGAATTATTAATATTTTTAAATAAGTGTTATTTGCGTTTTTTTGTTTATTTTACTTCCATAGTTTTGAAGACTACAGCTTTCATGGTTAAAACCTCGCCCCTTAGTTTTATTTCAATAAAATCCGCGTAGACATAAGACATATATGGTTATTCTTAACAATTTGTAGCTCTATATCAGGTAGTGCAGGATGTTTTCACGCGCGTCGGAAATGTTTGTGTCAACACTGATAAAACCACGCCTCCGCCTTCCTTATTCTCGCCGGAATTGAATCGGCGGCCATTTAGCAAATTGTCCAGGCTTACGGTGGCAAATTGCAATCCTGGGGGATTTCTGGTATAACCTTTACCTTTCAACGTTTGGGTTCTGGAAAATATGTTTACGTGATGCAAGGAAGTGGATGTAAAACGAGGGGTTAAGGGTGGGCAGAGCCGCGCGCAAATGCTAGTTCTATATAAAGATATTACAATTAAATAGACACATGATATAATCGTGGACCCTTTTCGAAGTTACGTGTGTATTGTTTATCATTTACTAGCGTTCGCTTTAACGGTGAAGGAAAATATAGTAAGGAGAGCTACATACCTGAGAATCGTCATAAGAATTTCGACGGTATGTGAAGTCTGCCAACCCGCACTACGCCAGCGTGACAAACCCTATAATTAGTACAGGAGGCCAGTTCATAATATAGGGCTGGTATTATTATATTGTTGTCCATATAATTAATGAGTATTATGGTAACATTAAATGTTTAAGGTTGATAAACCGAGTGTGTATTGATTTTCAAAGTTCGGAATGATATTACTTCTGCTCAATCATTATTAAAGTTCACCTAAAATCAAACTACCACATTAAACCAAGAACACTGTCTAGAACAGGGGTTTCCAAAGTATTTTTTGTTAAGCCACCCTACTGCCTAAAATAGAGATGCCCTTCCCTTTGCTTCGATGTGAGGAAGAGACAGCCAAGATAGGTAGGTACAGAAAACGACATAGGGTGTAACATCTTATCCAGAAAAGTAGGTTCTGTTTCCGAGGGATTGCAAATGACAAAAACAAAAACCAAAAACATTGTGACTAGGTTTCTCCATCTTAAAAAATACTTAGTCGCAGGTCGGAGTCAGGAAGTTGGCGGTGTGATACCTCCGTACCTCGGAAAGTAAGTAAAGCCGTTGGTCCTGCGCCTGATCTCTCTCCGGTCATGTCGGATTGCCGTCTCACCGGAATATGAGAGTGAAGGAATAGCGACTGCACCTGGGTATTGAACACACACTTATGCACTATAATATCGCTTACGTACCTGGCTGATCTCCGTTGAGATTGGCTGCTGTGGCCAAAATTGGCTAGGAGGATTTCAAAATGAGTAAATCGTGCTTTTCCCGGTGGGCCCGCGCCCTCTTTTACCATGTTATCATGCCCTCCAATTTGAAAAGTTATCTAGACCAATTAACATTATGACACTTATAACCATACCATACCAGCCCTGTATTATATACTTTCCACTGCTGAGCATGGGCCTCCTCTACAACTTAGAGGGTTTAGGCCTTAGTCCACCACGCTGGCCTAGTGCGGGTTGGCAGACTTCACATACCTTCGAAATTCTTATAGAGAACTTCTCAGGTATGCAGGTTTCCTCACGATGTTTTCCTTCACCGCTAAAGCGAGCGATAATTCACAAAGAATACACACATAACTTTTTAGAAAAGTCAGAGATGCGTGCCCTTGGGTTTTGAACCTGCGGACATTCATCTCGGCAGTCCGTTCCACTCCCAACTAGGCTATCGCCGCTAGTGACATTTATAAATCAATACATAATAACATAAACATAATATCACAAATAGGCAATATAAATACCATAAAATTATTAATATAGCGCGTTTAAGATCGAAATGGCTTTGTGTACAAGTGCCATTGACTTAATAGCCTTTCTGACGTTAATGGTGTCTTATCGCTATGACACTTGAGCTGCGTCTTATCGGGGATAAAGTGCGGTCATCTTTTGTATGGATTAGACTCCTTCAATTTAGGTTCTGGAATGTGATACTATGCTAGTTTTGGACTAAGTGGGGTTCCCGACAAGGGTTGCCAACGAAAGGAAAAAACAAACAAGGAATAGAAACCCAGACTCAAAACCTGGAGGCTATACCACCTAAGAGGCCAAACCCTACTCCTTCAATTCACTTTGATTACAAAAATGAATTTAGTGATTACCAAGCACTACATCTCGGCTAATCTTGAAGAGTTGCTAACACTTACTAGGTGGATAAACTGCCATAACTCAAGAGCTGAAATTTTTTCGCCGATTTCGTCGTTAAGCGATTTAGGGTCGCGTCCTTTAAAGTAATTGATCATTTCACATCAGCCCCTAGTCCCGTTATTAGTGGAACGTGACTGCGCGATTCCAACCGCGTGGTTTAGGGTTCTACATGGCATTATTTCTGGGAGGATAATTTTTATGTTGAGTATCAACCGTCGGGAATCATTGTCCAATTTGGCGTTAGGCTCTCTATCATACCATGGAATACACGGCGATACGTCGAAAGGGTGCATTAGTTACGCCTCTGCCTACCCCTTTGAGATAAGGCGTGTATTTAAAGTAGATGATAGTATATAGTATGTAGTACAGGGTCTGTAGCCAAGATGATTTTCTACAAGTATCAACGGCAATAGAATAGAAAAACATGTATGGGAATGACGTATACTTGCGTTAGACTTGATGATAAGATATGTCATTCGCATATATTATTTTCTATTTATTGGCGTTAACGCTTGCAGAACAGCATCTTGGCTACAAGCGCTGGTGTATTTTCTACAGTATGAACAGATCAAGTCGTCGTTGAGAAATATTTTTAGTAGCAGATGTGAGACGTGTTCCTTCAAATCGAAAACCTACCGCTCTAATATCTAGAACCTCATGCATAGACTGAATACGCAAAAATATTTTAGAGACCTCGTACAAGTAAAAAACAATTATATTATTCAATTTATAACTAAATCTTGGGTATTATGTCAGCCTATTTTCGTTTAAACTAATCTAGTCTCGTCGGACTGATTTATTTTCAGCAAGATAATAAAATATGATTTCGTTCTCATGCGCGGTTTCTTGCTGATCCTAGTCTCCGCTTAAAGCCCTTTGCTAGACATTTTAATAAATAGATCACTACTCACTTTACTTCAACCAAATTTGGAGTGGTAGAGAATGCTTATGGCATTAAGTCGACTTATATATATTCATTTAGAAGTGGCGACTGCCGAGACGAATGTCCGCAGGTTCAATACCCGAAGGCACGCACCTCTGATTATTCTAAAAAGTTATATGTGCATTCTTTGTGAATTAGCGAAAAACATCATGAGGAAACCTGTATACCTGAGAATTTCTCTGAATTTCGAAGGTATGTGAAGTCTGCCAACCCGCACTAGGCCAGCGTGGTGAACTAAGGCCTAAACCCTCTCAGTAGTAGAGGAGGCCTGTGCTCAGCAGTGGGCAGTATATGATACAGAGCTGATTGCATTGCATTGCATTTTGCGACCTATAAAATACTAGAGGTTTTACACGGGCAAAAACGTGAGCAATTCCTAGTCGTTCGTATAATGTATACTTGGATTTTATCTAAAATATTTAAAACTGCTACGTAACTAAAAGCCCACATTAAATGCCACAAAGTTCTTTGCAACGTGGTACAAGCCTACACATGAAACTAAGTCTAAGTGAAGTTTGATGGACTGGAACTACTTGAAAGCATATTGTACGGAACACGGCCGCTCACGCAATATATTTTATCGTGAGAGCTCTTTAGAAGTTTTTGTATGATATTAATATGTAAGGAGATGCCTGTAGGCTGTAATTTTTTGTACATTCTAGGGAAATATGTTGGAAAGCTTTAGGTTTTTTTCTTTAGTACTTTAATGAGACGTGGATATTAAATTAAATGGAAAATAGAAAGGATTTAGGAGAAATTAAATTCGTCAAAGTAGGTTTAAGATACAGTAACATTTCATGATATAAATGCTTAAGCGATTTACTGGATATTTCTATGCAATATGTTATTTAGCCAAAGTATAACAGCAAATACCTATTCACATGACAAAAAAGGGTATATAGATAATGATATTAACTAATAATTTTGTGACGAGACGAGCATGCCGCTCGCCTGATGGTAAGCGATACGAACCGCCAATAAACGCAGCACGGACCTTTTAATTACAAAGTACTGCGTGGCACTTCACTGCGCTCGTCACCCTGAGACACAAGATGTTAAGTCTCATAATGGTCAGTAATTATGTTGGCTACAATGTCCTTCAAACCGAAATATAACAGTGCATGCCCACTGCTGCTTGGCGGTAGAAATAGACATTGCGGTGGTACCTACCCAGACGGCCCCTGGCATACGAGAGATTTACCATCAGTAACGTGTATTTCCAAAATTAAAAAACTATTTATTTATTTAATCAGGCACATCAACAATGCAAACACAAACAAGGTATAAAATCATGACAACATAGAATCAACTCCTGTTTACATTAATGACATATGTACACAACATTATAACAACAGTGATATAAAAAAAAATACAAAGGTACTATAGAAGGTTATACACTCGGACTGTTATTGATTAGAGCAGGGCTTCCCAAACTATGCGTCGCAACGCCCTGGGGCGTCGGAACATTGTCCCAGGGGCGTCGTGTGGTCGTCGTCCCGTCCACGTGCGTAATTAAATCCTACTAATATTATAAACCCGAAAGTTTGTAAGTATGGATGTTTGCTACTCTTTCACGCAAAAACTACTAAAGGGATTTCGATGGAATTTGGCACACGGGTAGATTATGTCCTGGATTAACACATAGGCTACTTTTGTCCCGGGAAAATATAAAGCGGGAATTGAATCCCGGGAAAACTCATTCTCGCGGGCGGAGCCGCGGGCAAAAGCTAGTAAAGCATAATCCGAATTCCATCGAAATCCATGCAGTAGTTTCGGAGATGTGCAGTTACAAACAGACAGAAAAGAATTATAAAAATCACTAATTTGTGTTTCATTACTCTTTTTTAGTCATTCCCTTTTTATCACATTTCTTTCAATGTACCGACACATTTTAATCTGCTTTATTATGGTGTAGGTAAAAACTATAAACGTCAAAATAGTGTTTTACTAATAAATGTGGTAGGTCTCTCATTATGTAAGAGGCCGTCTGGGTGGGTACCAACCGCAATGTCTATTTCTACCACCAAGCAACAGTGTGCATGCACTGTTGTGTTTCGGTTTGAAGGACATTGTAGCCAGTATAACTACTGGACATAATGAGACTTAACACCTTATGTCTCAGGATGACGAGCGCAGTGGAATGCCACTCAGTACTTTGTAAGTCAAGGTGCTGGATGGTGTTGCTACTGTTTATGGGTGGTCATATCGCTTACCATCAGGCGAACGGCATGCTCGTCTCGTCATTCAACGCAATAAAAAAAAAAAAAAAAAAAAAAAAGCTGTTATTAATTAGGCTTGTATTAAGACTAGTAGGTATCTGTTTGTTTTATAATCAGTAGCGTGCGTAAATATTATTATAGTTGTTTTTAAATTTTACTTTATATGTGTTACAGAATTTGATAATTTGATTTTATGTATAAATTTAAAAAAAAAATTGTTACCGGTTTGATGACTGTCACGTCACATGGGCATCCCATTGAAAACCAGCGCTGCGGTACCTCATTGGTGGTACCGTGGCATTTCGCTGAATGGGAGGCCCATTATTGGTACAATATTTTTTTATTTTTTTTTTATTTTTTCTACTTTATAATATTAGATGTGTTTGTGTTTTCCGTGTTTTTTATTATTGTACCAATAATAAACTTCTTTCTTTCTTTCTTTCTGTATTATTGGGGGTGGGGGGATTGAGGGGGGTCGTAAATAATTAGTATATTCTCAAGGGCGTCACAGTACAAATAAGTTTGGGAAGCCCTGGATTAGAGAAATTAGTTGGGCGCGTCATCGTGATGACATTATCTATAGTATGTGTGTTGCAATTTCTGTGTCGTAGCCATTTCCAGGCCTGTAGCTAAGATGTTTTTCTACAAGCGTCAACGCCAATAAAATAGAAACAAATGTATTGGAATGACGTATCCTTGCGCTAGACTTGTCGATAAGATATTATGTCATTTGGCATATATTATTTTCTATTATATTGTCGTTAACGCTGGTAGAAAAGCTTCTTGGCCACAGGTCCCGTATTGTTATTGAAACTAACATATTTTTGAAGTTATACTTCTTTTGGCGCGTTAGGGAAAAATGATGAGAGTAAACTTTACCATGCGCGCTCACACCGTCACGAAAAACCGACACCCTGAAGTTAGCTATAGTCAACATTTTAGTTTTGAATTTTGAACGTAGAATAAGGCGAAAGATATTGAAGTTATACTTCTTTTGGCGCGTTATTTAAAAAGATTTTTATATTGTTACGCCAAAGAAGTATAACTTCTAACGCGTGTACATAAGTACACACACACTTTTTTTTTGTTTGTGGCATAAGCACAGGACATGTGCTATCAATATGGTCTAAATATAAAATTAAATTAAAAACATAAAATATATTAACAACGCCATGTATATTTACGTAACATTCAACCACAAACTGAGACTCTATTACAAATCTCTTAAGGTGAAACTGATGGACTAGTTTTAGCAAGAAATCCAGCTTAGTGGATTAGCGGTCTTAAACCCCGGTCCGAAGTAATAAGTTCCGAGGTTCGAGACTTAACCTGGCTCGGATGTTATTAGTCTGCCCTGATTTGGATTATAACTTTCAGTGTATAATGAAGGAAGGAAATCTTTTTTTGAATAGTTTTAAGTACTTACTCAGTATCTAGACTGCTACGTGGGTAGTACGCGAATATAATATACATATAAACAAAGCGTTAGGTGTTAGTAATTTTTTAGGATCCAGGCTAGGCTATTTCTTTCTCGTGGAAAATAATAATAAGCTCTATTGGTATCTAAAACTAGGCAGCTTTTCTTGCGTCCGAAATGTCCTTCCATGGGATAAACTTCCTTGTTACATTATCACAAATTAAGAACCGTTACTTATTTCTAAAATTTTCATTATTATACCTAGTTTTCCTATTTCCAGCTATGTGACCTTAAATTAAATAACAGTCCACAAAATCACAGGAACAATCCATTAAAATAAAGAACTTATTTTGATATCATACTTCCCTCAAAATATAAAATTATTCTTTTTATATAAAGCTACATTCCATAAAAATAATACAACTTATTTTCATATCATAATTCCCACAAAATATAAAATCATTGACCATTTAAAATGTATGAATATAAGATAGAATTACAAAATGTCGGTATCTTTATCGCACGGCGCGAAGTTCACGTAATGGCGGCCATTTTGGCGGGAAATGAGTATCATACCCCGCGTGCCCTGTTAAAACTCTGTGTAACATGGATAACGTATTTATTCCTTCATATATTATTGTAATAAACTTGTAGGTATGGAGCTTAGGACCTATTTTTATGATTAATGATTTATTTTTATTTAAGAGACGCACAGAATACAATCAAAACATATAATAATGACTATAGCTAGGGTTAGTACTTAATCTAGATTGCACTCCAAAATTAGTGCCCAAATCATGACAATTACAAACGATGCGTTAATATTTAATTATAATAAGCGTGAAGATAAAACGAAACCGCCTACTTAAGTCCTTTTTAATACAATATTAAAATTCTATAACTAGTTCTTAATTTTTAAAACTGTATTTGCCGTAAAAAAATTATGAACTTTGCTGAGTTGCTGTTCATAATATTAATTTGTATGTTCCCTAGCTAAATCGTTGATTCGATTAACTAGCTTTTGCGACTTCGACCGAATGAAATATGACACACACAGGCACACTCACGCCCTTTATCCCCGAAGGGGTAGGCAGAGGCGCAACTAGTGCACCCACTTTTCGCTGTGCATTTTCCGTCCCATGATGTGATAAGGGCGAGCCAATCGCCATATCGGGCACAAATTCCAGACTCCGGGCTGATACTGAATTGAAAAACATCACTTTACCCGACCCGGGGATCGAACCCAAGACTTCAGCTTTGCAGTCGTACCGTAAGACAACTACGCCACCAAGGCTGTCAATGAAATATGATTCCGTCATAAATTGAAGCCTATAATCATTGCTGTAAAAACCCCTATAATATGTTAATCTCGGTCTTGGTCTATCTATGTGGCAAATTCCATCATTCTTTTAAGCGATTCATGCATTTACGTCTAACAAACATCTAATCATCATACCAGCCCTGTATTATATACTGTCCTACTGCTGGGCACGGGTCTCCTACTGAGAGGATTTAGGTCTAGTCCACGCTGGCCTAGTGCGGGTTGGCAGACTTCACATACCTTCGCAATTCTTGTAGAGAACTTCTCAGGTATGCAGTTTCCTCACGATCAAAACATTTTCATACACTTTTGCATTTTTTGTGTCTAACATTATAGCGTTTTTTTTAAATATTATATTTTTGTTTTAAAAGTGGTTGAAAGGTTTCAAATCCTTGGCTTATCGCTTCATTCTGTTCGCTCTTGTCCAGCCGAACCTGAATTTAACACGACACAATGGATTATGTTGTTAGGTTAGCCTAGGACTTTTGAAAATAAATCTAAACTGCTTATAAATAGCGTAATTAATGGACTGAAGGCTTAACTTATGTAACGATGACGTCATTACGACTGCAGAACTGAGGTTTCGCGTTCGATCCCCGGTCGGGCACAGTGATATTGGGTTTTTCTAGTATCAGGCATCAGCACGGAGTCTGGAATTTGTACCCAATATGGCGATAGGCTCGCTCCCTATCACATCATGGGACGGAATACGCAAGGCGAAAAGTGAGTGCTCTAGTTGCGCCTCTGCCTACCCCTTCGGAGTTCGGGAATAAAAGGCGTGAGTGTGTGTGTATGTGAGAGGCAATTCTCGCCCGCGTTGACGGGTAATACTCGCCTGGCCTAAACAATTGCGTACGATTATTGTTCGCAAGAGTTGCTAAATGAGGCTTTAGCCCTATAATTTTCTTAATCTATTGACCAAATAAAAAATCGATCATTTATCAAAGGAAAAAAGAATTCGTACAGAGTCTACAATACAATAATTCAAAGATACTACTCCATTTGACATTATTCCGATAAAAAAGGTTCGAATTTCGAATCGCCATACATTACCGCTCAACTACGGATGTATATGTGACGTTTGTTAATTCATCACGCAATGTAACAATGCACTAGGGTTATGTACGAAAGCCTTTTCGTTATTAATGGTACGGGCTGACGCTACCATAATGGCACTTTATTGAAGATCTTTTTTCCTGTTTTTTTTTTTGTTTTCGGCGTTTTATATAATGGATGATTTATTGCGATATGTTTATCTATAGATTATATTACTGGCTGATTTATTTTATTTTACGTTCGTTTTTGCTCCATATCTGTGGTATATCTAAGCTCTTGCCTAATTATGGGATCCTGGTATTAGAAAATTGTGGGATGGAAAAAACCTCAATTTTCCAGAATATAGTGTTGACTATAGCTAACTTCAGGGTGTCGGTTTTTAGTGACGGTGTGCGCGCACATCATAAAAATTTACTCTCATAATTTTTCCCTAAAGCGCCAAAAGAAGTATAACTTCAAAAATAATATTACTTTTAATATAATATGATGTACGTGAGGCGGGCGATACTGAGATTGGATTTCTTGAGGCGTGAAAAACATCTTTGTATTGAAATAAAAAACGTTGCGTATTTTTCGCAATCATTTGTTTAATTATCCGAAAATGTAACCTTAACTTACATTTACTTTTCGGACGACCAACACCTCCGCCCCGTCACCATGAAGGCTCTAAAGTCCGAAACGTCGGGAGAAAAGTTTTATTATAATGTCGAACATACATTGATACGAAATAAAAAAAAAAACTACACACACATAAAAACAAGAACAACAAAAAAATCTTAACATAGTATAAAACAAAGTCGCTTCCCGTTGTTTGCCTCTATGGCCCTATGTATGCTTAGATCTTTAAAACTACGCAACAGATTTTGATGCTTTTTTTTTAATAGAGAGAGTTTTTTAATAGATATGCATAATATAGTAGAGAAATAATTTATAATATGTTCTATTGTGACTGCGAGTGCCTTTTTGACAATAGTCGGGCATCTTATACTGGACGGAAAGGCGTTTTGTACCAAAGTGTCGCTCACCGACCATATTGCAAGATCTCTCGATCAGTTTATTGTCGCCTGTTACTTGCAATTACAACAGATACTGTTAAAAACTATTTCGTGTGGGCGAAGCCGCGGGCAAAGCTAGTAATATAGAAATAGAAATCATTTATTGCAGAATGTAGGTACTTAGTATACAGGTGGTTATTATACATAAATATGTTCCAATACATTCTACCGGGATAGGTACCGGTGTGCAATACTATTCAAATACATATTACTACTACTTGTACATCGTTTTTTTTTTTAGCACACAGTTAACAATACTAGTTAATCTTAATATATATAAATCTCGTGTCACAATGTTTGTCCTCAATGGACTCCTAAACCACTTAACCGATTATAATAAAATTCGCACACCATGTGCAGTTCGATCCAACTTGAGAGATAGGATAGTTTAAATCTCAAATTATAGTCGCAATTTTATTTTATTGCTAATTATTTGTCTGTTATTATTTGACAGTCACAATTATCTGTTAACTCCAAATGATTCTAACAGATGTCGATACCTTTCGACTGGGTTGAGTAAGTAATCAATAGATGGCGCTGCTATGGTAAATCTACGAACGTGTCATATAAGCTACGGGTAGATTATGTATACTTTTTATACCGGGAAAATATAAAGCGGGACTTTTATACCGGGACAACTCATTCACGCGGGCGGAGCCGCGGGCAAAAGCTAGTTCTTTTATATAAAAGCACACAGTTAACAATACTAGGTATACAATGGAATTGTTGCAATATGTGTGGTAGAAGGGTCACCGGCACAATATACGTTGTTAAACAGAACATTCGCGTCAACACACAAAATGTATAATATGTTTTTTTTTTATTTCTTTTTTATTTTTTTTTATTTTTTTTATAGCATTGAATGACGAGACGAGCATGCCGTTCGCCTGATGGTAAGCGATACGACCACCCATAAACAGTAGCAACACCATCCAGCACCTTGACTTACAAAGTACTGTGTGCCATTCCACTGCACTCGTCATCCTGAGACATAAGATGTTAAGTCTCACTATGTCCAGTAGTTATACTGGCTACAATGTCTTTCAAACCGAAACACAACAGTGCATGCACACTGTTGCTTGGCGGTAGAAATAGACATTGCGGTGGTACCCACCTAGACGCCCTCTTACATAATGAGAGACCTACCACCAGTAAAATCAGTAAAAAAAAAGTATGTATAATCAACCCTTACTTGCCAAATCGGTTACGCCAAACTCATGACCCCCTTGTTTTCAGAAGTTGGTAGTGGGAGGTCCGAACCAGCGCAACTGGCGCGGCATCCTCATCGCGTTGCTGGTCATCGTTGCTGTGCTTGCACTGATCGTGACCTCCGTGGTGCTGCTGACCCCGCCTGACGAAGGCCCCAGGGTCAAAGGTCGAAGATTGAGGATACAGGATCTGTTGAACGACGAGCTGCAGCCGATTAGATGGAATGGAAGTTGGATTTCTGGTAAGTGATTTCTTTATGGTCAATATATTCGTCGTCGTAATTATATTTTGGAGTATATGGAACGTGCACGAATTATCGGTGCAGCACAAAATCGACAGAAGAGCCACATGTGGATAAAAAAAGAAACTTTTCAAACATATCATTTATTTATAAATTCTTTTAATATGACAAAAATGATAAAATATGGGTTCCGACCGAATATTATTGATACCCAACGTGGCCAGAATATGCTTCTTTTAAGATGGAAGCTAGTTATTTTGATGTTGTTAAAGCAAAATTAGGAGGTTATGATCCCTTAATTACAAATTTCTAAACTTCTTTATTTTTATAAACTTTATATAATTAAAAAATATAAATATTACGTAATGAGACATATCAAAATGCTTTTGGAACTCATGCTTATGTATGTTTTATATAGCTTTTATTCTTTTTGTCAATTTTCACATAACCATGGAATGTTATTACTTAGGTTCTATTCTTGGGAACTTAATAGAATTTCACTCCATTTGATTTGTGTATTTTTTATGTTTCGGAGCATCCAGATACACAGCAATACATTATCAACAAATTAAATGTTATTTTTCATCCTTATAATATGAATATTTTACGTCAATGCCAAGTATCGATGGGCTGAAAGATTCAGATGGCGCCACCAGATGGCAGAGCTTACGACGCGCACGTTCTATGCAAAGGTATTGGTCGTACAGCCATTAATACAATACAAATAATAAAACCAGCTCTATATCAAGTGCTGGCCCACTGTTGGGCATGAACGCTATTGAAATTGGTCCACCATAAATATATCTTTTGTGAATATTCGTAACAATTGAATAACAGGAAATGTCCTAAATCCTAATTAATGAATTTTGAGAAAACGCCATTTGAAAGTTCAGAGTATACTATTTTTATTGAGACAAGAGACAGAGAGAGTATATTATTTTAATGGACTTTCCCAGTTCTTTTCATTTTGGCCATAAACAACACTGCATTTTTGGCGCCATCCATTAAGTTTTTTTTTTAAATCTAATGACTGGAATTCAAAATACTATAAACAAAGATATCTTATATATAAAATTATCGTGTCACAATGTTCGTTCCCGTACTCCTCCGAAACGGCTGAACCGATTTTGGTGAAATTTTATATTCACACTTGGTAGGTCTGAGAATAGGTCGTTATCTATTTTTCATCCCCCTAAGTGATAAGCCAATGTCCGGAGGTTCAAAACCCAAGGCACACACCTCTGACTTTTCGAAGTTAAGTGTGTATTGTTTATCAATTATCGTTCGCTTTAACGGTGAAGGAAAACATCGTGAGGAAACCTGCATACCTGATAAGTTCTCTATAAGAATTTCGAAGATATGTGAAGTCTGCCAACCCGCACTAGGCCAGCGTGGTGGACTAAGGCCTAACCCCTCTCAGTAGTAGAGGAGGCCCGTGCTCAGCAGTGGGCAGTATATAATACAGGGCTGATTGCAAGTGATAAGGGTTGTTCACCCTTAACATTTTTTTAAAATTTTTGGACAAATCTTTTTGTTTTTAATTTTCTATAATAGGACATTAAAAATACATACAACCCTAAATTTTCAACCCTCTGCGATCAACCCCTATTTTTTAATAGCCATTTTAATAATTTAATAACTTTTCGATTTCGATGAAATTTGGCACACGGGTAGATTATGTCCTGGATTAACATAAAGCGGGACTTTTATACCGGGAAAACACATTCACGCGGGCGGAGCCGCGGGCAACAGCTAGTGATTCTATAAAAATATTAAAATTTGTGACATTCCCTGTTATTTGCCTGTGCCCTTCAATTTCAACTATATCGAGTTCAATAGAGATTTTTGCTTGTATTTAATATAATCCACTGCTTCCTATTTCAAATTTGACTTGTCCGGCCTTTTATTATTTAGTTCAAACAACACATCCCTACCCTTTAATATCTACTTTTAAAATCTGAAACTGAAATAAAACCACTCACAAAAGCACTATATTCCACGGAAATGTCATTTTAGTCTGAGACGTGGGCTTTAGAGCCGACACTAGATGTTTTGGAATGCTAAAGTGGACTTTAACACGGCCACGGAGACAGTCTTTGTTGTAGCTTCTCGTACTTCAGTGGAAAACTTAGCTACGTATGTTTCTTTTATTTTTATACTTAAGTGTAGCCTCGCGCCTTTTATCCAAGGGGTAGGCAGATGTGCAATTAGTGCACCCACTTGCACGTGTGTGTTCCGTCCCAAGATGTGGTATGCGGTGAGCCTATCGTCATATTGGGCACTAATTCCAGACTCCGAGCTCATACTAAGCAGAAAACCCAACATCACCGCCGCTCCGACCTGTTGTTCGAACCCATAAACTCAGAACTGTAGTCGTACCGCGCAATGCCTGATCAGGCACCACTTTTTGTACATTTTTCTAAGAAGTATGCCCGGGATTGGAATCCATATTATATTATGAGATACAAACTTTGGATCCGTTAAAGCAACGGTTTAGTCCCCCGACGTAATATGCCCTAGGATATTGTAAGTCAAGGTGCTGGATGGTGTTGGTACTGTTTATAGGTGCTCGTATCGCTTACAGAAAAAAGGTCTTTATGCTTATTACCACTAAGCTCCTTAATAAGTGCGTCCCAGCGCCACCCTAGTCATATAATCACAATGGGACACAATATACCCACAGGACATTGTAGCCAGTGTAACTACTGGACATAATGAGACTTAACATCTTATGTCAAAGGATGACGAGCGCAGTGGAATGCCACACAGTACTTTGTAACTCAAGGTGCTGGTTGGTGTTGCTACTGTTTATGGGTGGTCCTATCACTTATCAGGCGAACGGCATGCTCGTCTAGTCATCCAATGGAATAAAAAAAAATAGCATGTTATTGACTTTATCGCACAGATTTATGTCAAGACATTGTATAAAACGTATTAAAATCATTTTAATGTAGTCATTTATCCAATAAATTGTCTAATCTATTGTATAACGATCGAAATGATTTGCATGTTTATAGATATTTTACAGTTGATTCAGCTCTGTTCAGCTTTTGTTGCTGCATGAAATAATATTCATAAAATATTCATGTCACGCCCGTGGTGACAGATTTAGAGATTTAATGGGGGTCATTTTCAGCATATTATCATTAACGAGCTTTTGCCCGCGGCTCCGCCCGCGTGAATAAGTTTTCCCGAGATAAAAGTCCCGCTTTATATTTTCCCGGGATAAAAAGTAGCCTATATGTTAATCCAGGACATAATATACCCGTGAGCCAAATTTCATCGAAATCCGTCCAGTAGTTTTTGCGTGAAAGAGTAACAAACATCCAGACATCCAGACATCCATACTTACAAACTTTCGCGTTTATAATATTAGTAGGATTATTCGAGAAAATAAAACGAATACTTTGTGACTAAAAGATTGTAACAATGGAAGTCTTTGTACAAGACAGTGATACAGATTACAGAGAGAACCGAAAGTAACGGGCGATATTTAAACAGTTCTAAGTGTTTAAGTACAATCACAAAATTTTGTTCTAATACACTTGCTCAAGATAAGATGACCATTTTTCATATTTTCCAAGCATGTGCGATCGTTTCGGAGCTCTACAAAGATAACAGCAGATAACTCTTATTATTTACTCTAGTTGTAAGTTGCATGTGGCTGACAGACGACGTGCAAGCGACTTATTTAGAACCTTAAGGTGGTCGAGCATACACTTTTCTGACTGTACTATATCGTTCTCCTTAAAATTTAATTTATAATTTTATAATTTAATAATGAATACCATCGAGACATTTACACATTTAACGGCGATGAGATCTTTAGATCTGTCTACGTACTTCAATCTTGTGAAAAATATAGTGAAGTCAATGATATTTGCACCCACCTTGTTCTCAAAGTTATTTTAACTCTAGGGGCGGTATTAATAAATCAATCTCAAGTTTGAGTTACATCTCAAGTAGACATAATGTATGAACAGTTCAATACATTATGTCTACTTGAGATGTAACTCAAACTTGAGATTGATTTATTAATACTGCCCTAGGAGGTCGACCCCCCAACACCACCTCACTCCATCCCTTTACAATTTCCATCTATTCACGCGCCTGATGATTTATGAACACAATATAATAATTTATTACAGATTTTAATTTTAAACTGTTCCTGAGGTGCTTCCCCGCCCCCGGCGTTAGGAATTTGTCTCCCCGAAGTTTATCCAGCTTATAAGACATAATAATAGAATTGTAATGTTCAGTTTCGACGTAAAGACATACTTATGCGTCGTGCAGACGCCATTTGTTGTCTGGTACCTACCTAGATGGTCCCTGGCATACGAGAGACCTACCAGCAGTAAAAGTAAATTTACAAGATTACAGACATGTCTAATATTATGTTTCTCGTACCCTTTCCAAGTATTTTAAGTAATTAACGAAATACCCCGCGGAGAATAACTTTCGAACCCAAATATTTGGAATATTCTAGAATCTAGATTTCTAGGGATTTCTCTTCATTTAAAGATATTCATATTACTTTGACTTGCTTATGCTTAAGTATTTTAGTGAACAAAAAATAGCCGTGATTTTAAGTCTCGTCCAATGTTTAACGTCTGCATTCTACCTTAAACGATCATAAGAACAAATTAATAATGCATAATATAAAATGTTTGCATAGCTTTTTAAACTAAATTTACTGTACATTTTTAGGTTTTTTTTTTATTAAATTTAATCGATGCTTGTGCTTACTCTTTCAGGGATAAAAGCATTATCTATACACTCAATAACTGAATTTATCATAGCCTAAACCTTTGATGAAATAGTTCAATAGATTTCTCGTATCTCCTAGGGTATTGGCCTTTATTCGCCTAAATGTCTGTAATAACTCACTTCTAGCGTAAATACCACGCCTGTCAAGAGGTACGCAGATATGTGCAGTCAGAAAAGTGTATGCTCGACCACCTTAAGGTTCTAAATAAGTCGCTTGCGCTTCGTCTGTCAGCAACATGCAAGCTACAACTAAAGTATACAATAATACTTATCTGCTAGATACAACCAACCATTGTTGCATTGCTAATGCACAGTCAGATACAAAAATAGCTAAAAAAAATCGAAGGTTCAAGTCACTAAGTTGAATTGAAACTGTTTAAAATGAAGCGAATCTATTATAGTTTATTACAGCTAAGAAGAAAATGGTAACTAAATAGTCTGCAGTAGTAAGTTTTGTATTTATTCTCCTATTTTTGTGGCTGATTGTACGTTGATCGTTCTGATATTTAGATACTGTACATCACTAAAATATAGTGTACTTTGACGCTTTTGAGTACACATAAAATATTGGGAACATAACGGTTGTACAGTGAGCGCCAAAAAACTAAACAAATTAAAAACTTTATTTTGTTTATAATCCAAATGACCAAATGTTAATTTTTCTTCACTGAAATCAACTAATGGCGTTTTATTTCAGATTAGTTGTTGCCAGCAGCTACGCCCGCCTGAACAAGTTTTTCCGGGATAAAAGTCCTGCTATGTATTTTCCCGGGATAAAAATTGCCTATGTCCTTCTCTTCTCAAACTATCTCCATACCAAATTTCATCGAAATCCATCTGGTAGTTTTTGGGTTTATCGCGTTCAGACTTCAGACAGAAATACAGACGTGGCCGGGGACTTTTTTAATATAATATGGAAGGATAAAGAAGAAATATTATTTCAGTGAGTTCACTGAAATAGTTCATCTATACACCTCAAGTTTGAGGTGTATAGATGATTTGAAAGGGACTATTTTGTCGAACCTTTTTTGTGGCTGACTGTACTCTCAACCTTTTACGATGTGTTGTAAACATAACTCTTTGGTTTATTTTCGTCCGTTGTCCACCCACATGAAGTGCTATGATATTGTTAGCACACGACTTTAGTCCTAAAGGAGTAGGTATAGAGCGCTTCATCGCTTGTAATAATTATAGTTTATCCCTAAAGCCTCAAAGGTGTAGGCAGAGGTATAACTAATCGCCTTTGCTAATTATAGCTGCAATTTATGTTGGAATAGTAACTTCTGGAACTACTACTCCAATTGAGAAATTCTTTTATTAATAGAAAGTTATGTCATGGATGAATGTTTTAGGTAACTTTTTGAACGAATTTATACTCGAGCGGAGCCTTGAGTAGAGACTACTGGGACAAGGATAGAAAGATGACTTTGTAATGTAACTATTGGTATTAATGGTCTACCTCTAGTACTACTTGCAAAGACAGACGACTTGATAAAGGTCGCAGGAACACGCTGGATGCAGGCCACTTTTGACAGGTCTGTTTGGAAATCTTTAGGGGAGGCCTTTGTTCAGCAGTGGATGTCGCTGGATGCAGGCGGCTTTTGACAGGTCCGTCTGGAAATCTTTAGGGGAGGCCTATGTTCAGCAGTAGATGTCATGTGGCTGATGATGATGATGATGACTAATGGTCTCGGGGCGAACCATGAAGGTGTCCTCGAAACGTCGCGTCGCATCGGGATTAAAAATATAAATAAACTTTCCTTCCTAATCAATATTAAGTTTATTTATAATTAATTAATTTGACATGTAAGGTCTTATTGTAATATATAAACTATGTATAATAGGCATCACGCAGACGTTGTCAGCTTGTTGCTGAGAAACATCACTATCAGTCTTACTTATAAAAAAATCGCTAAGCTATGCGTATTTGCGTCTTAACTAATCTGCTCTTAATCAATGCTTAACCATTGTTTTTTTTACGTATCAATGCTTTTGACAGTATTTACTCGATCAGCTGTAATTCAAAATCCACCATCTTGCTTTTTAAGTAGGTTTAAACTAGGCCACGGTGATGTTTAATTTTGACAGTTATTGAATTAAGCAATGCTTAAGCACCTCTTAACGCTAAAACAAGTTTATAAGTAAGACTGCATGAAACTAACGCCCGCTGAAGTTGATGAAGCTAGTCTGCGCGACGCCTTACGTGTAGAACGTTTATTAGTTTCAAGCCAAAAATATAACAAGGGGGAGTTTTGGCGGGAACTTGGTAGTGTCATGAGGTGCTCTTGTTTTAATTCATTATTTTGGTGATACTTAGTGTTATATTGCATAATTATGGTGGTATATTATCCAATATAGTTTTATTAAAGGGCTCAAATAAAGTGAATTGAAATAACTGTGCTAGTCAAGTGTTTGTTTTGTTGCCGCCAAATCTCCTCGATAAAGTCTTAGTAAGGTAGCCACTGCTTTACTTCGACATAGTACTACTACTACTGAGGATAAAAAAAGAAACAATACATCTGCAACTTCCATAAACATTGACACTGGCAGATGCGCAAACCGCGCCTTGCCAAAGAGAAAAAAAAAATATAACAATAGTAAGATTCTTATTAGTATCATTTTTCACTACTAAATTTACCATAAATAAACATGTAGTAGCATTGCATGCGCGTACGACTATCACGCTGAGGTGTCGGGTTCAAATCCGGGGTCGGGCAGAAATGGATTTTCCGCTCAATATGAGCCCGTAGTCTGAAAATGTGGCTAGTAAATGGCAATAGGTTCCCTATTACATTGGACTTTACATAGCTGGCGAAATGTGTTTTATACACCGCTGCTTACCCCTAGAAAGGGCAAATGTGAGGTGGTATGGTACTATGTTAATTGATTACAATTACCTAACCACTGTTTTTTCACTGGCGTACATCAAATAAAAGTTAAAAACACCGATAAGGTCAATCACTAACAATGTTTATTGAATCCCATTTTGTTTAATTTTAACCGAGACGTGACGTAAACAGTATGACGTCACACGTAATGAAAACATGGCGTCCGTACGTGATCAGCCTGTATACGAATGCTATTCTTAGATTCCGACGAGAATAAGAAATTGTTGTATACATTGTATACATACTACAAAATTAGATACGGGTATTGAATGGTTCAAAACCCTTGTTAGAAATGCGAGTTATATAAAAAATATGGAAGCTTGAATTTTGGTCCTTCAAGCCAGACACAGTATTTACAAAGTATTTATTGGAAAACTAATAGCGAACATACATCTTAATGGATTACAAGACATAAACAAAACAAATGGGTATTTACAGGTTTTTACGAGTACGTAAAGGCACTACATTTTCATCTTGGCATGATGAAGAGTTGTAGATTGAGTTGTTTTTCTAAAGTAAGTTCTATTATAGCCTTATATAATGCACAATGATTATTAAAAAAGTTGCCAGGGGAAATACAGAATACTAAAGTAGATTTTTTTGGATCCTTCAAGCCGGTTACATAAAATGCAACAAACTCCGCAGATAAGTAATAATATTATGCATACACGCCCCACGATGAGACGCAGTAATGAGACTCTCGTAATTAAAACTGACTCGTGAGCTGGTGTGTTAACTGATTAGAAGCCGGATTATACTACAAATTGTTGGGTAGTTAAAAATTATTGAAATTGTATGAGTTCCATGCACTCTATACTAATTTTAGTTATATAGAAGCAGTATTCATGCGATGAGTCATTGATTTTGGTCCTTCGAACCGGATACATATATTCAAATCCGTATTAAAAGTAATATTTTGTGTGCATATTGACAATCTTCGGGAAAATGGATAATTGTAAAACGGGAGGATACGGGTTCGATACCGATATGAAGAAAAATATTATGTAACCCACAAACATCTCTCAGGCATTGTGAGACCAAAAATCTCTGGTAGTAAATAAAATAAAAAAATAAAATAAAAATAATAAAATGTTTCTAGCACTCTTCCCCTAATATGCCATGGACAATAAGTTATTTTAATTAAAATTGCAACAACTTTATGGTCCTTCAAGCCGGATTAGTATTGCAGCAAAAAGCAACTCTATTTACACAATGGATTAAACGATGCATAATCTCACATACGCTTGTAAATATACATGTTTTGTATTCGAGATGTTGATTAGATGGTGGATTATACGTTAATATTATAGTTGAAAGGGTTAAGCGAATAACACCCCTGCGGTAAACGACTTAGAAACGTTTGTGCTTTGTCTTCATGTGAATTAAAATTATATTTATGAGGTGTCAGTGAAATTATGATGCATGTATAATTACTATTTGTTTACATATTAATGATACCATTAACCGCATAGATATAGTCAGCTGTTGCGCCAAAAACGGTACAATATGGCGGAAACATTTGATTTTCATACAATTAATATGAAACTGACTCAACTTTTGTAAACACCTCGGCCAATGATATTACAAAAACATAAATTTCACTGGTGGTAGGTCTCTCATATGTAAGAGTCCGTCTGGGTGGGTACCACCGCAATGTCTATTTCTACCGCCAAGCAGCAGTGTGCATGCACTGTTGTGTTTCGGTTTGAAGGACATTGTAGCCAGTGTAACTACTGGACATAATGAGACTTAACATCTTATGTCTCAGGATGATGAGCGCAGTGGAATGCCACACAGTACTTTGTTACTCAAGGTGTTGTATGGTGTTATACTACTGTTTATGGGCGGTCGTATCGCTTACCATCAGGCGAACGGCATGCTCGTCTCATCATTCAATGCCATAAAAAAATATATGATATTAGCAATCGCAATGTGAAAACTCGAAAGTAACCCAATTGGGAGAGTTTTATACCCTACACTTAGAGGACAAATACTAGCTGTCTTTATTGTTCATACTGGTTTAAATACATCAACTCTTTCACACGCGTAATGTCAATCAATGATGTTTAAAGAAAAAGGTGTAGATGTATAATAAACAGTCTCCAAATGGCACACGAAAATTGAGGCAATTAGCACAATCGGCCTTAGTATCGTGACAGAATCTGTTGAAGTGAGACGTCTAAAGAATTTTCGATAAAAAAATCTATATGATAATAATGAGAATTATAATATGCCGTAATACTTTCAAGTGTCATATTATAGTTTGTTATTGTAATATTAAATTAACTATGTGTGGGATATTGTGCCGTTTTTGAGAGCCGAGTACAGTATAGGTGCCGTATCTAAATAATAAATCGTTTTTCTTTCTTTCTTTCTTTATCTACACATTTTTATGAACATATCATTGATGTCAAGAATGTGCGTGCGGCTCCGCCCGCGTGAATAAGTTTTCCCGAGATAAAAGTCCCGCTTTATATTTTCCCGGGATAAAAAGTAGCCTATATGTTAATCCAGGACATAATATACCCGTGAGCCAAATTTCATCGAAATCCGTCCAGTAGTTTTTGCGTGAAAGAGTAACAAACATCCAGACATCCAGACATCCATACTTACAAACTTTCGCGTTTATAATATTAGTAGGATTATTCGAGAAAATAAAACGAATACTTTGTGACTAAAAGATTGTAACAATGGAAGTCTTTGTACAAGACAGTGATACAGATTACAGAGAGAACCGAAAGTAACGGGCGATATTTAAACAGTTCTAAGTGTTTAAGTACAATCACAAAATTTTGTTCTAATACACTTGCTCAAGATAAGATGACCATTTTTCATATTTTCCAAGCATGTGCGATCGTTTCGGAGCTCTACAAAGATAACAGCAGATAACTCTTATTATTTACTCTAGTTGTAAGTTGCATGTGGCTGACAGACGACGTGCAAGCGACTTATTTAGAACCTTAAGGTGGTCGAGCATACACTTTTCTGACTGTACTATATCGTTCTCCTTAAAATTTAATTTATAATTTTATAATTTAATAATGAATACCATCGAGACATTTACACATTTAACGGCGATGAGATCTTTAGATCTGTCTACGTACTTCAATCTTGTGAAAAATATAGTGAAGTCAATGATATTTGCACCCACCTTGTTCTCAAAGTTATTTTAACTCTAGGGGCGGTATTAATAAATCAATCTCAAGTTTGAGTTACATCTCAAGTAGACATAATGTATGAACAGTTCAATACATTATGTCTACTTGAGATGTAACTCAAACTTGAGATTGATTTATTAACACTGCCCTAGGAGGTCGACCCCCCAACACCACCTCACTCCATCCCTTTACAATTTCCATCTATTCACGCGCCTGATGATTTATGAACACAATATAATAATTTATTACAGATTTTAATTTTAAACTGTTCCTGAGGTGCTTCCCCGCCCCCGGCGTTAGGAATTTGTCTCCCCGAAGTTTATCCAGCTTATAAGACATAATAATAGAATTGTAATGTTCAGTTTCGACGTAAAGACATACTTATGCGTCGTGCAGACGCCATTTGTTGTCTGGTACCTACCTAGATGGTCCCTGGCATACGAGAGACCTACCAGCAGTAAAAGTAAATTTACAAGATTACAGACATGTCTAATATTATGTTTCTCGTACCCTTTCCAAGTATTTTAAGTAATTAACGAAATACCCCGCGGAGAATAACTTTCGAACCCAAATATTTGGAATATTCTAGAATCTAGATTTCTAGGGATTTCTCTTCATTTAAAGATATTCATATTACTTTGACTTGCTTATGCTTAAGTATTTTAGTGAACAAAAAATAGCCGTGATTTTAAGTCTCGTCCAATGTTTAACGTCTGCATTCTACCTTAAACGATCATAAGAACAAATTAATAATGCATAATATAAAATGTTTGCATAGCTTTTTAAACTAAATTTACTGTACATTTTTAGGTTTTTTTTTTATTAAATTTAATCGATGCTTGTGCTTACTCTTTCAGGGATAAAAGCATTATCTATACACTCAATAACTGAATTTATCATAGCCTAAACCTTTGATGAAATAGTTCAATAGATTTCTCGTATCTCCTAGGGTATTGGCCTTTATTCGCCTAAATGTCTGTAATAACTCACTTCTAGCGTAAATACCACGCCTGTCAAGAGGTACGCAGATATGTGCAGTCAGAAAAGTGTATGCTCGACCACCTTAAGGTTCTAAATAAGTCGCTTGCGCTTCGTCTGTCAGCAACATGCAAGCTACAACTAAAGTATACAATAATACTTATCTGCTAGATACAACCAACCATTGTTGCATTGCTAATGCACAGTCAGATACAAAAATAGCTAAAAAAAATCGAAGGTTCAAGTCACTAAGTTGAATTGAAACTGTTTAAAATGAAGCGAATCTATTATAGTTTATTACAGCTAAGAAGAAAATGGTAACTAAATAGTCTGCAGTAGTAAGTTTTGTATTTATTCTCCTATTTTTGTGGCTGATTGTACGTTGATCGTTCTGATATTTAGATACTGTACATCACTAAAATATAGTGTACTTTGACGCTTTTGAGTACACATAAAATATTGGGAACATAACGGTTGTACAGTGAGCGCCAAAAAACTAAACAAATTAAAAACTTTATTTTGTTTATAATCCAAATGACCAAATGTTAATTTTTCTTCACTGAAATCAACTAATGGCGTTTTATTTCAGATTAGTTGTTGCCAGCAGCTACGCCCGCCTGAACAAGTTTTTCCGGGATAAAAGTCCTGCTATGTATTTTCCCGGGATAAAAATTGCCTATGTCCTTCTCTTCTCAAACTATCTCCATACCAAATTTCATCGAAATCCATCTGGTAGTTTTTGGGTTTATCGCGTTCAGACTTCAGACAGAAATACAGACGTGGCCGGGGACTTTTTTAATATAATATGGAAGGATAAAGAAGAAATATTATTTCAGTGAGTTCACTGAAATAGTTCATCTATACACCTCAAGTTTGAGGTGTATAGATGATTTGAAAGGGACTATTTTGTCGAACCTTTTTTGTGGCTGACTGTACTCTCAACCTTTTACGATGTGTTGTAAACATAACTCTTTGGTTTATTTTCGTCCGTTGTCCACCCACATGAAGTGCTATGATATTGTTAGCACACGACTTTAGTCCTAAAGGAGTAGGTATAGAGCGCTTCATCGCTTGTAATAATTATAGTTTATCCCTAAAGCCTCAAAGGTGTAGGCAGAGGTATAACTAATCGCCTTTGCTAATTATAGCTGCAATTTATGTTGGAATAGTAACTTCTGGAACTACTACTCCAATTGAGAAATTCTTTTATTAATAGAAAGTTATGTCATGGATGAATGTTTTAGGTAACTTTTTGAACGAATTTATACTCGAGCGGAGCCTTGAGTAGAGACTACTGGGACAAGGATAGAAAGATGACTTTGTAATGTAACTATTGGTATTAATGGTCTACCTCTAGTACTACTTGCAAAGACAGACGACTTGATAAAGGTCGCAGGAACACGCTGGATGCAGGCCACTTTTGACAGGTCTGTTTGGAAATCTTTAGGGGAGGCCTTTGTTCAGCAGTGGATGTCGCTGGATGCAGGCGGCTTTTGACAGGTCCGTCTGGAAATCTTTAGGGGAGGCCTATGTTCAGCAGTAGATGTCATGTGGCTGATGATGATGATGATGACTAATGGTCTCGGGGCGAACCATGAAGGTGTCCTCGAAACGTCGCGTCGCATCGGGATTAAAAATATAAATAAACTTTCCTTCCTAATCAATATTAAGTTTATTTATAATTAATTAATTTGACATGTAAGGTCTTATTGTAATATATAAACTATGTATAATAGGCATCACGCAGACGTTGTCAGCTTGTTGCTGAGAAACATCACTATCAGTCTTACTTATAAAAAAATCGCTAAGCTATGCGTATTTGCGTCTTAACTAATCTGCTCTTAATCAATGCTTAACCATTGTTTTTTTTACGTATCAATGCTTTTGACAGTATTTACTCGATCAGCTGTAATTCAAAATCCACCATCTTGCTTTTTAAGTAGGTTTAAACTAGGCCACGGTGATGTTTAATTTTGACAGTTATTGAATTAAGCAATGCTTAAGCACCTCTTAACGCTAAAACAAGTTTATAAGTAAGACTGCATGAAACTAACGCCCGCTGAAGTTGATGAAGCTAGTCTGCGCGACGCCTTACGTGTAGAACGTTTATTAGTTTCAAGCCAAAAATATAACAAGGGGGAGTTTTGGCGGGAACTTGGTAGTGTCATGAGGTGCTCTTGTTTTAATTCATTATTTTGGTGATACTTAGTGTTATATTGCATAATTATGGTGGTATATTATCCAATATAGTTTTATTAAAGGGCTCAAATAAAGTGAATTGAAATAACTGTGCTAGTCAAGTGTTTGTTTTGTTGCCGCCAAATCTCCTCGATAAAGTCTTAGTAAGGTAGCCACTGCTTTACTTCGACATAGTACTACTACTACTGAGGATAAAAAAAGAAACAATACATCTGCAACTTCCATAAACATTGACACTGGCAGATGCGCAAACCGCGCCTTGCCAAAGAGAAAAAAAAAATATAACAATAGTAAGATTCTTATTAGTATCATTTTTCACTACTAAATTTACCATAAATAAACATGTAGTAGCATTGCATGCGCGTACGACTATCACGCTGAGGTGTCGGGTTCAAATCCGGGGTCGGGCAGAAATGGATTTTCCGCTCAATATGAGCCCGTAGTCTGAAAATGTGGCTAGTAAATGGCAATAGGTTCCCTATTACATTGGACTTTACATAGCTGGCGAAATGTGTTTTATACACCGCTGCTTACCCCTAGAAAGGGCAAATGTGAGGTGGTATGGTACTATGTTAATTGATTACAATTACCTAACCACTGTTTTTTCACTGGCGTACATCAAATAAAAGTTAAAAACACCGATAAGGTCAATCACTAACAATGTTTATTGAATCCCATTTTGTTTAATTTTAACCGAGACGTGACGTAAACAGTATGACGTCACACGTAATGAAAACATGGCGTCCGTACGTGATCAGCCTGTATACGAATGCTATTCTTAGATTCCGACGAGAATAAGAAATTGTTGTATACATTGTATACATACTACAAAATTAGATACGGGTATTGAATGGTTCAAAACCCTTGTTAGAAATGCGAGTTATATAAAAAATATGGAAGCTTGAATTTTGGTCCTTCAAGCCAGACACAGTATTTACAAAGTATTTATTGGAAAACTAATAGCGAACATACATCTTAATGGATTACAAGACATAAACAAAACAAATGGGTATTTACAGGTTTTTACGAGTACGTAAAGGCACTACATTTTCATCTTGGCATGATGAAGAGTTGTAGATTGAGTTGTTTTTCTAAAGTAAGTTCTATTATAGCCTTATATAATGCACAATGATTATTAAAAAAGTTGCCAGGGGAAATACAGAATACTAAAGTAGATTTTTTTGGATCCTTCAAGCCGGTTACATAAAATGCAACAAACTCCGCAGATAAGTAATAATATTATGCATACACGCCCCACGATGAGACGCAGTAATGAGACTCTCGTAATTAAAACTGACTCGTGAGCTGGTGTGTTAACTGATTAGAAGCCGGATTATACTACAAATTGTTGGGTAGTTAAAAATTATTGAAATTGTATGAGTTCCATGCACTCTATACTAATTTTAGTTATATAGAAGCAGTATTCATGCGATGAGTCATTGATTTTGGTCCTTCGAACCGGATACATATATTCAAATCCGTATTAAAAGTAATATTTTGTGTGCATATTGACAATCTTCGGGAAAATGGATAATTGTAAAACGGGAGGATACGGGTTCGATACCGATATGAAGAAAAATATTATGTAACCCACAAACATCTCTCAGGCATTGTGAGACCAAAAATCTCTGGTAGTAAATAAAATAAAAAAATAAAATAAAAATAATAAAATGTTTCTAGCACTCTTCCCCTAATATGCCATGGACAATAAGTTATTTTAATTAAAATTGCAACAACTTTATGGTCCTTCAAGCCGGATTAGTATTGCAGCAAAAAGCAACTCTATTTACACAATGGATTAAACGATGCATAATCTCACATACGCTTGTAAATATACATGTTTTGTATTCGAGATGTTGATTAGATGGTGGATTATACGTTAATATTATAGTTGAAAGGGTTAAGCGAATAACACCCCTGCGGTAAACGACTTAGAAACGTTTGTGCTTTGTCTTCATGTGAATTAAAATTATATTTATGAGGTGTCAGTGAAATTATGATGCATGTATAATTACTATTTGTTTACATATTAATGATACCATTAACCGCATAGATATAGTCAGCTGTTGCGCCAAAAACGGTACAATATGGCGGAAACATTTGATTTTCATACAATTAATATGAAACTGACTCAACTTTTGTAAACACCTCGGCCAATGATATTACAAAAACATAAATTTCACTGGTGGTAGGTCTCTCATATGTAAGAGTCCGTCTGGGTGGGTACCACCGCAATGTCTATTTCTACCGCCAAGCAGCAGTGTGCATGCACTGTTGTGTTTCGGTTTGAAGGACATTGTAGCCAGTGTAACTACTGGACATAATGAGACTTAACATCTTATGTCTCAGGATGATGAGCGCAGTGGAATGCCACACAGTACTTTGTTACTCAAGGTGTTGTATGGTGTTATACTACTGTTTATGGGCGGTCGTATCGCTTACCATCAGGCGAACGGCATGCTCGTCTCATCATTCAATGCCATAAAAAAATATATGATATTAGCAATCGCAATGTGAAAACTCGAAAGTAACCCAATTGGGAGAGTTTTATACCCTACACTTAGAGGACAAATACTAGCTGTCTTTATTGTTCATACTGGTTTAAATACATCAACTCTTTCACACGCGTAATGTCAATCAATGATGTTTAAAGAAAAAGGTGTAGATGTATAATAAACAGTCTCCAAATGGCACACGAAAATTGAGGCAATTAGCACAATCGGCCTTAGTATCGTGACAGAATCTGTTGAAGTGAGACGTCTAAAGAATTTTCGATAAAAAAATCTATATGATAATAATGAGAATTATAATATGCCGTAATACTTTCAAGTGTCATATTATAGTTTGTTATTGTAATATTAAATTAACTATGTGTGGGATATTGTGCCGTTTTTGAGAGCCGAGTACAGTATAGGTGCCGTATCTAAATAATAAATCGTTTTTCTTTCTTTCTTTCTTTATCTACACATTTTTATGAACATATCATTGATGTCAAGAATGTGCGTGCGGCTCCGCCCGCGTGAATAAGTTTTCCCGAGATAAAAGTCCCGCTTTATATTTTCCCGGGATAAAAAGTAGCCTATATGTTAATCCAGGACATAATATACCCGTGAGCCAAATTTCATCGAAATCCGTCCAGTAGTTTTTGCGTGAAAGAGTAACAAACATCCAGACATCCAGACATCCATACTTACAAACTTTCGCGTTTATAATATTAGTAGGATTATTCGAGAAAATAAAACGAATACTTTGTGACTAAAAGATTGTAACAATGGAAGTCTTTGTACAAGACAGTGATACAGATTACAGAGAGAACCGAAAGTAACGGGCGATATTTAAACAGTTCTAAGTGTTTAAGTACAATCACAAAATTTTGTTCTAATACACTTGCTCAAGATAAGATGACCATTTTTCATATTTTCCAAGCATGTGCGATCGTTTCGGAGCTCTACAAAGATAACAGCAGATAACTCTTATTATTTACTCTAGTTGTAAGTTGCATGTGGCTGACAGACGACGTGCAAGCGACTTATTTAGAACCTTAAGGTGGTCGAGCATACACTTTTCTGACTGTACTATATCGTTCTCCTTAAAATTTAATTTATAATTTTATAATTTAATAATGAATACCATCGAGACATTTACACATTTAACGGCGATGAGATCTTTAGATCTGTCTACGTACTTCAATCTTGTGAAAAATATAGTGAAGTCAATGATATTTGCACCCACCTTGTTCTCAAAGTTATTTTAACTCTAGGGGCGGTATTAATAAATCAATCTCAAGTTTGAGTTACATCTCAAGTAGACATAATGTATGAACAGTTCAATACATTATGTCTACTTGAGATGTAACTCAAACTTGAGATTGATTTATTAACACTGCCCTAGGAGGTCGACCCCCCAACACCACCTCACTCCATCCCTTTACAATTTCCATCTATTCACGCGCCTGATGATTTATGAACACAATATAATAATTTATTACAGATTTTAATTTTAAACTGTTCCTGAGGTGCTTCCCCGCCCCCGGCGTTAGGAATTTGTCTCCCCGAAGTTTATCCAGCTTATAAGACATAATAATAGAATTGTAATGTTCAGTTTCGACGTAAAGACATACTTATGCGTCGTGCAGACGCCATTTGTTGTCTGGTACCTACCTAGATGGTCCCTGGCATACGAGAGACCTACCAGCAGTAAAAGTAAATTTACAAGATTACAGACATGTCTAATATTATGTTTCTCGTACCCTTTCCAAGTATTTTAAGTAATTAACGAAATACCCCGCGGAGAATAACTTTCGAACCCAAATATTTGGAATATTCTAGAATCTAGATTTCTAGGGATTTCTCTTCATTTAAAGATATTCATATTACTTTGACTTGCTTATGCTTAAGTATTTTAGTGAACAAAAAATAGCCGTGATTTTAAGTCTCGTCCAATGTTTAACGTCTGCATTCTACCTTAAACGATCATAAGAACAAATTAATAATGCATAATATAAAATGTTTGCATAGCTTTTTAAACTAAATTTACTGTACATTTTTAGGTTTTTTTTTTATTAAATTTAATCGATGCTTGTGCTTACTCTTTCAGGGATAAAAGCATTATCTATACACTCAATAACTGAATTTATCATAGCCTAAACCTTTGATGAAATAGTTCAATAGATTTCTCGTATCTCCTAGGGTATTGGCCTTTATTCGCCTAAATGTCTGTAATAACTCACTTCTAGCGTAAATACCACGCCTGTCAAGAGGTACGCAGATATGTGCAGTCAGAAAAGTGTATGCTCGACCACCTTAAGGTTCTAAATAAGTCGCTTGCGCTTCGTCTGTCAGCAACATGCAAGCTACAACTAAAGTATACAATAATACTTATCTGCTAGATACAACCAACCATTGTTGCATTGCTAATGCACAGTCAGATACAAAAATAGCTAAAAAAAATCGAAGGTTCAAGTCACTAAGTTGAATTGAAACTGTTTAAAATGAAGCGAATCTATTATAGTTTATTACAGCTAAGAAGAAAATGGTAACTAAATAGTCTGCAGTAGTAAGTTTTGTATTTATTCTCCTATTTTTGTGGCTGATTGTACGTTGATCGTTCTGATATTTAGATACTGTACATCACTAAAATATAGTGTACTTTGACGCTTTTGAGTACACATAAAATATTGGGAACATAACGGTTGTACAGTGAGCGCCAAAAAACTAAACAAATTAAAAACTTTATTTTGTTTATAATCCAAATGACCAAATGTTAATTTTTCTTCACTGAAATCAACTAATGGCGTTTTATTTCAGATTAGTTGTTGCCAGCAGCTACGCCCGCCTGAACAAGTTTTTCCGGGATAAAAGTCCTGCTATGTATTTTCCCGGGATAAAAATTGCCTATGTCCTTCTCTTCTCAAACTATCTCCATACCAAATTTCATCGAAATCCATCTGGTAGTTTTTGGGTTTATCGCGTTCAGACTTCAGACAGAAATACAGACGTGGCCGGGGACTTTTTTAATATAATATGGAAGGATAAAGAAGAAATATTATTTCAGTGAGTTCACTGAAATAGTTCATCTATACACCTCAAGTTTGAGGTGTATAGATGATTTGAAAGGGACTATTTTGTCGAACCTTTTTTGTGGCTGACTGTACTCTCAACCTTTTACGATGTGTTGTAAACATAACTCTTTGGTTTATTTTCGTCCGTTGTCCACCCACATGAAGTGCTATGATATTGTTAGCACACGACTTTAGTCCTAAAGGAGTAGGTATAGAGCGCTTCATCGCTTGTAATAATTATAGTTTATCCCTAAAGCCTCAAAGGTGTAGGCAGAGGTATAACTAATCGCCTTTGCTAATTATAGCTGCAATTTATGTTGGAATAGTAACTTCTGGAACTACTACTCCAATTGAGAAATTCTTTTATTAATAGAAAGTTATGTCATGGATGAATGTTTTAGGTAACTTTTTGAACGAATTTATACTCGAGCGGAGCCTTGAGTAGAGACTACTGGGACAAGGATAGAAAGATGACTTTGTAATGTAACTATTGGTATTAATGGTCTACCTCTAGTACTACTTGCAAAGACAGACGACTTGATAAAGGTCGCAGGAACACGCTGGATGCAGGCCACTTTTGACAGGTCTGTTTGGAAATCTTTAGGGGAGGCCTTTGTTCAGCAGTGGATGTCGCTGGATGCAGGCGGCTTTTGACAGGTCCGTCTGGAAATCTTTAGGGGAGGCCTATGTTCAGCAGTAGATGTCATGTGGCTGATGATGATGATGATGACTAATGGTCTCGGGGCGAACCATGAAGGTGTCCTCGAAACGTCGCGTCGCATCGGGATTAAAAATATAAATAAACTTTCCTTCCTAATCAATATTAAGTTTATTTATAATTAATTAATTTGACATGTAAGGTCTTATTGTAATATATAAACTATGTATAATAGGCATCACGCAGACGTTGTCAGCTTGTTGCTGAGAAACATCACTATCAGTCTTACTTATAAAAAAATCGCTAAGCTATGCGTATTTGCGTCTTAACTAATCTGCTCTTAATCAATGCTTAACCATTGTTTTTTTTACGTATCAATGCTTTTGACAGTATTTACTCGATCAGCTGTAATTCAAAATCCACCATCTTGCTTTTTAAGTAGGTTTAAACTAGGCCACGGTGATGTTTAATTTTGACAGTTATTGAATTAAGCAATGCTTAAGCACCTCTTAACGCTAAAACAAGTTTATAAGTAAGACTGCATGAAACTAACGCCCGCTGAAGTTGATGAAGCTAGTCTGCGCGACGCCTTACGTGTAGAACGTTTATTAGTTTCAAGCCAAAAATATAACAAGGGGGAGTTTTGGCGGGAACTTGGTAGTGTCATGAGGTGCTCTTGTTTTAATTCATTATTTTGGTGATACTTAGTGTTATATTGCATAATTATGGTGGTATATTATCCAATATAGTTTTATTAAAGGGCTCAAATAAAGTGAATTGAAATAACTGTGCTAGTCAAGTGTTTGTTTTGTTGCCGCCAAATCTCCTCGATAAAGTCTTAGTAAGGTAGCCACTGCTTTACTTCGACATAGTACTACTACTACTGAGGATAAAAAAAGAAACAATACATCTGCAACTTCCATAAACATTGACACTGGCAGATGCGCAAACCGCGCCTTGCCAAAGAGAAAAAAAAAATATAACAATAGTAAGATTCTTATTAGTATCATTTTTCACTACTAAATTTACCATAAATAAACATGTAGTAGCATTGCATGCGCGTACGACTATCACGCTGAGGTGTCGGGTTCAAATCCGGGGTCGGGCAGAAATGGATTTTCCGCTCAATATGAGCCCGTAGTCTGAAAATGTGGCTAGTAAATGGCAATAGGTTCCCTATTACATTGGACTTTACATAGCTTTTTTTTTTTTTTGTTTTCGCGGAGAAAGTGACTTATTACTACCGCCCAGCCTTCATGGGGGGCGACCGAGCGGTTATGTTGGGTTCACCGTGCCTTACGACCCGGCGTTGAGCCGCCCGGCGAGATGGAAAACGTCGGGCGACCGCCGGGCCGAGTCCCTAACCTATGTACAACGCACGGCATACCAACTAAAACTCCGCGGTGGCCATCTTCGGCGCATTAGGGACGGCTGCGGGCTTCCTCTGACGGGAGTGTCTAAGTTGTCGTCCGCAGCCGCCTCTGCGCGTTGCCGCCTAGTGCGGCCCGTCTCCTGTTGTGGGGGGGCTCAGGAGCCCCCACGCACCGAAGGACGCCCTCGGCGTCAATGGCAGCGTGAGGCCTACCAGCCACGCTGCCGTCCATCACAGGGATCGCTACAATGTGCTAATAAAACACAAAGATTAAAGACGGACAGCCCCCTGCCGCCCGCCTGCGACCCCCGGTGGCCCCTATTAGTCGCTTTTTACGACAGGCAGGGGATACCGTGGTGGAATTCTCCAAACGCCCCCAATCCACAGGGCGGAAGACGCCGGTCAGTCGTCCACCCGGCGCCTCCTACGTCTTGTCTGGCGGCGGGAGGGATCTCCGCGCCTCCGATCCCTCTCGGCACTCTCCTTCCGCGAGAGGACCACCTCACAGAAGTGTGCCACCGCACGCCAGGACCTCCGGCTGTCGACCATGGAAGCGACCACGGCCGGCAGCGAGAGGTCTCCTCCGACGACTGCTCTGAGAGCGCTGCGCTCCTCATCCCAGGCTGGGCAAAACTCTAACGTATGCTGGGCCGTATCCAGCGGGCAGTTGTCACAGTGGTGACACACGGCCGACACCTCCTTCCGCACTACCCGCCACAAGAACTCACCGAAGCAACCATGCCCGGTGAGCACCTGCGTCAGGCGAAACGATGCCGCACCGTGGCGCCTGTCCAGCCATTCGGCAAAGACAGGACGCACTGCCGCGACGACCCTGAGCCCCGCTGACGGGGCCTCCAGCCTGAGACGCCACTCCTCCACGGCGGCTCGCCGTAGGGAGGCCCTCATGGCCTCCACCTCCTTCAGGGCCGGATGTTGCCCGCGACTGGACGCCTCCTCCCGCCAATGAAAGACATCGGAGAGGGATTTGGCGTCCAGATCCCAGGGCAGAAATCCGGCCAACAAACAAGCCGCCTCGAAAGAAACCGTGCGGTACGCCCTGATCGCCCGCTGCGCCAAAGCTCTCTGCGGAGTGCGCAGGAGGGCGACGCAGGGGCGGTTCAGGGAGTCAGCCCAAACGGGGCTGCCATAGAGGGCCATGGACCGCACGACTCCGTGATATAACCTCCGACAAGGGATGCCAGGACCTTCCAGGTTGGGCAGCAGGCTGGACAGAGCGCCCGCTGCCCGAGACAGTTTCGTCCCCAATTTCTTGAAATGGGCGCGGAATTTCCATCGGCTATCTAAGACTAAACCTAGATATTTCATGTCTTTGCCGATGGGAATCCGCACCCCCTCAACCACGATGTGGGCACCGGCCGGTGGCCCTCTCCGAGGCCCGTGGAAACAAATGGCCTCAGTTTTCTCGAGGGCCACCTTTAAACCCAACCGTCGAATCCGACTTACTACTTGGCCGGTGCCCACCGCCGCCAAGGTAGCGGCGTCCCGGAACGTCCTGGCGGTCGCTGTGACCAATGTGTCGTCGGCGTAGCACGTCACGCCGACGTCCCAGAGATTTGCACCACGGAGCACCCAGTCGTACCCGATGTTCCACAGGAGAGGGCCCAAAACCGAGCCCTGTGGAACACCGCGCGACATCGCTCTTCGGTGCCACCTGCCATCGGCGCCCGGATACACCACGTCCCTGTCAGACAGGTACGCGTGCACCAGACGCCGAAGATAGGGCGGCACCACGTGGTACCGCAGTGCCTCGTGAATGCAGGGCCAGGGCAGCGTGTTGAACGCGTTGGAGATGTCCAAGGACACCGCGACAACTACTCCGCCTCCGGCCACTGCATCCTCCGCCTGTGCCTTCACCCGCAGAATCGCGTGGACGGTGGAACGTCCCCTCCTGAAGCCAAATTGGCTGTCGGCCAAGTTCGGTCCGACCCTCTCGAGGTGCTCGACGAGGCGAGCATGGACGATACGCTCGAAGAGTTTGGCGACCTCGTCGAGCAACACGATGGGCCGGTAGGCCGACGGCGACTCTGCGGGTCGTCCTTCCTTCTTTAGCAGGACGAGCTTCCCAGTTTTCCAACGCGCCGGGAAGACGCCCTGCTCCAAACAGGCGGTGAATAAACTGCGGAGCCTCGGGCCCAGGTGCTGGAGGGCTAGCACCCAGGCTCTTCCTGGAATGCCATCGAGCCCTGGGGCCGTTTTTTTGCTCCGCAGCCGAAGCACTACCGCCCGCATTTCTGCGGGCGAAACCTCTGGGATATCCCTTGCCGAATACTCAATCGATGATGATGCCACATCCGGTGGCGCCATCGGTGGAGGAGTGGTCTCCACGGTGGCCGGGAACAAGGCCGCGACGACGTTGGCCAGTAATTCTGGCCGGAGACTCTGCGACAGCGGGGGCGCCGCTGGACGAAGCTTATTCATTACCATGCGATAGGGGCGCCCCCACGGGTCACCGTCGAGAGTCTCCAGAAACTCTTTGCGTGCCGCGACCTTGGCCCTGTGAACGGCCACCCGTAGCGCTCTCTTCGCCTCTTTGTAGAGGTCATAGAGCCGCCGCTCCTGGTCTGCGTGATCCCCACTTCGAAGCCTGCGACGACGATGCCTGGCGTATCGGCGGCGCGCAGCGACGCATGACGCGCGCAACTGCGCTAGCTCTACCGACCACCAGTACACTTGTCGCCGCGGCGAGCGTCGGAGGGCCCGGGGCATGGCGGCGTCGCAAACGTCCGACATTGCCACCCCGAACCACTCCACCTCCTGCTCGACCCGTACCGGCCCGTCCGGCACGGGGAGCCACGACATCACCAGAGCGGCTAACTCTAGGGCCTCTTTATTGAGGCGACGAATTACCCACCGCGGGCCGTCCCGATTCAGGGCACTCGGCTCACCACCGGGCTGGATACTCGGAGACGCGGAGACGTCGAACCGAATGTAACGGTGGTCCGACATCGTCTCCACGCCCGCGAGGACTCTCCAGCCCCGGACACGGTGCGCGACGGCGGGACTTGCAAACGACAGATCAACAATAGACCCGCCGTTGTGCCGCACGCATGTGTGCACCGACCCCCTGTTTAGGACGACCAGGCCGACAGAGATCGCCCAGTCCTCCAGGACCCTACCGCGACCGCTCGTCGCCGGCGAACCCCAAGCTACAGACTTGGCGTTGAAGTCGCCGGCGACGACCGCCGGATAAGGTTGGCCTTGTTCCACTAGGGCCCCCAGCCGAACGAGAAAAGATTCGAATTCGGCGAGGGGTCTGTTGGGAGAAAAATATACTCCTACGACCCAAATGTCTCCCAACAGAGCCGCCACGCATCCCTGGTCCTTCGATATCTTTTCGAAGGGCGGGGAGCCAGCAGCACCCTGGGTGATTATGGCCACCAAACCGTCTGTGTCCCCAGCCCAGTTGTCACGGGGAGGGACAAAATACGGCTCAGCGACCACGGCCACTTGCACCGACCACTGCGCCAGGCTTTGGGACAACAGGTCTTGGGCGCTGGCGCAGTGGTTGATGTTCGCCTGGAGGAACTTTAGGTCCATTATTGGGCGATCTCTTCAACACCTTCCATCTCGGCCTCTTGCGGTGGGCTTGCTGACTGTGGCTGGGTTGTGGCCACAGCAGCAGCAGCATTGCGTCGTGAAGGGCGGCGCCGGTTGCGGCGGGAGGAGGCGGGACACGCCTTCCCCCCGATCTGGTGCCCGGCGGGCTTGCCGGCGGCCGCGCAGACCACGCAGTTCGGCGCGGCGTTGCACTCACGGGCCTTGTGGCCTGTCTGGCCGCAACGGTAGCACAATGCGCTACGGTCCACTGCGCAGTCGCAGCGCTCCCGGACGTGCCCTGTCTCCAGGCACCGGTAGCAACGAAGAGGCCGCGCCTCGAGCACAGAAACTCGAGCCGCGACCCAGCCGATCACTACACGGCCCGCCCCCCGCACTTTCTGGGCTGCCTTTATCGGCATCCGGGCCCAAGCCGTGCTCACACCAGACCGGTCAGGACGGATTTGCCCTACCTTTACTGCCGCCAGGGCACACTCACCGGCCTTGGAGAGGGCCATTGCAACTGACTCAGGAGTGGCCGTGTAGTCCAACTCCGTGAGCCGCAGTTCCGCATGTTTGATGGGCCGAGAGATCCGAACGTCCTCCGACCCATCGAAACACTCCCTCAGCCTTGCGGCTAGGGAGTCGGCCCTCTCATCCGAGTTAGCCCCGGGCACCTCGTACATTGGGGCACCCGTGGCCGCAATCTTCGGCCTCAGCCTTGTGATGTCAAGGCCGGTGAGGTTTACTTTGTCCTGCGCCTCTGTTAGTACCCTGGCGTAGGTGAGTCCCTTCGCTACCGCCGCCGGCGTCAGGGATATCATGACGGCCGCGGACCGCGGTGTGCGGAGCTTGGGCTCGGCCCGGCGCGGTGGTTGCTGCTGACTTGCAGCTGGTGTCACGCCGGACCTGGGCTTCGTCTTCTTTTTGCCCACCACGACCGTCCATTCCCTGTCCAGGGACACTGGAGCCGGCGGTAGCGGGCGGGGCTCACAGGGAGCTTGCTGCGCTGGGGCACTCTGTTTGTTTTTCCCCCCCTTGCCTTTTGGCTTGGGCTTGGACACCAGAGGATTTGCGGGGGCCGGAACGACTCCCTTCTCCGCTTGCACCCCAGATGGTTCCGCCACGATGAATCGGGGCGGAGCACTAGAGGAACCGGCGATTGGGATCAGGACGGGAGGACTGGGTTGGGCTACTCCCTTGCCCTTGCCTTTGCCCTTGCCCTTACCTTTGTCAAAGGGCTGGGGTTGACCTCCGACATACCCCCCCTGTACCGGGAGCTCCACTACTTGGGCCCTGTTTTCATGGGCCAGAGGCGGTCTTGTGGCCGGCCCCATGAGCAGGGACTCCATTCTTGCCTGCACCCTTGCCTCAATCATTTCCAGCATGTCCGCTGTTGGACTTTTGCTGGCGGATGCCTCTAGGTCTTCGAGGCGGCGACGGAGGGAGGCATTCTCCTCCTGAAGCTGCTTAACTGCAGCCTCAAGGCGGGAACTCTTTTCCCGCCACCTTTTTACCTCGCCTTCAAGGCCGGTGACCTTGGTCTCCGTTGCCTTTGAAGACCCGGCAGAGCGCAGCCGCTTTGTCACTACTTTCTCCACCTTTTGGCGGGCCTCCGCACGCTTCACGATGTTGCGCTCCCTCTCTGCCTTCTTTAGGCTGCCCACCGTAGCTGAACCCCCTCTACCGCTAGCAGCGGTCGCCCTCGTCTTCGGCGCCGGCTCGTCCGTATCGGTCGACAGGCTCCTCCAGAATCGCCCGCCAAGCACTGAAGAGCTACCATCGCTGGACTCCGAGTCCACGCACATGTTCTCAGGCCGTGCGACATCGGCCACGACTCCAGCGAGCCTCACGCCCGCATTCCCCCTCTCTGCTTCTCCGTCGTTGGGCTTGCGCCCTTCGACCTCCACCTCTCCAGCTGGAACTGGAGTAGGCAACCTCGTCAACGCCGTTTTGGGTTTTTTTATTTTTGTATTATTCATTTTGAATCCCACGAGTATGGGGGAAAAAAACAGTCCGCCCAGGCAGTGCCCCCTGTACCTGGGTAAGCCTAGCGTAACCCGCACAGAGTGTCGGCCGGTGCTCTGGCGGGGGTCGCACTCGAGACCGAACTACCCATCGGCCATGCATCCCCTCGCGGTGCGCCGCCGCTTGGGATTCGGGGTAACTTTTTATAGAGGTTTTCTCCCTCGCAGTCCAGGCGGTTAAGCCAAGACCCTCGGCCCCAGGAGTCGCTGCGAAACATGACCACAGTGCCCCCTGAGATTCCGAGACTAACGGTGGCCAAGGAGAACTAGTTCTGCCCCGGCCTGTTCCGCGGCAGGGTGAGTGCACACGGAACCCGTCCAAAAAAAAAAACTCCTCCACTGCACCCTCTGCTAGTCAGAGGGAACGCGGAAGAATCCTCTTTGCTGGTTTTGGTCCACGCCGTTTCCGGTACCCCCCAAATTTGGGGGGCGTTCCCCTATCCGCCACCCAGGGAGACGCGCCCGATGGGAGACCAGCAACTCCGCACGGGGGACTTTACATAGCTGGCGAAATGTGTTTTATACACCGCTGCTTACCCCTAGAAAGGGCAAATGTGAGGTGGTATGGTACTATGTTAATTGATTACAATTACCTAACCACTGTTTTTTCACTGGCGTACATCAAATAAAAGTTAAAAACACCGATAAGGTCAATCACTAACAATGTTTATTGAATCCCATTTTGTTTAATTTTAACCGAGACGTGACGTAAACAGTATGACGTCACACGTAATGAAAACATGGCGTCCGTACGTGATCAGCCTGTATACGAATGCTATTCTTAGATTCCGACGAGAATAAGAAATTGTTGTATACATTGTATACATACTACAAAATTAGATACGGGTATTGAATGGTTCAAAACCCTTGTTAGAAATGCGAGTTATATAAAAAATATGGAAGCTTGAATTTTGGTCCTTCAAGCCAGACACAGTATTTACAAAGTATTTATTGGAAAACTAATAGCGAACATACATCTTAATGGATTACAAGACATAAACAAAACAAATGGGTATTTACAGGTTTTTACGAGTACGTAAAGGCACTACATTTTCATCTTGGCATGATGAAGAGTTGTAGATTGAGTTGTTTTTCTAAAGTAAGTTCTATTATAGCCTTATATAATGCACAATGATTATTAAAAAAGTTGCCAGGGGAAATACAGAATACTAAAGTAGATTTTTTTGGATCCTTCAAGCCGGTTACATAAAATGCAACAAACTCCGCAGATAAGTAATAATATTATGCATACACGCCCCACGATGAGACGCAGTAATGAGACTCTCGTAATTAAAACTGACTCGTGAGCTGGTGTGTTAACTGATTAGAAGCCGGATTATACTACAAATTGTTGGGTAGTTAAAAATTATTGAAATTGTATGAGTTCCATGCACTCTATACTAATTTTAGTTATATAGAAGCAGTATTCATGCGATGAGTCATTGATTTTGGTCCTTCGAACCGGATACATATATTCAAATCCGTATTAAAAGTAATATTTTGTGTGCATATTGACAATCTTCGGGAAAATGGATAATTGTAAAACGGGAGGATACGGGTTCGATACCGATATGAAGAAAAATATTATGTAACCCACAAACATCTCTCAGGCATTGTGAGACCAAAAATCTCTGGTAGTAAATAAAATAAAAAAATAAAATAAAAATAATAAAATGTTTCTAGCACTCTTCCCCTAATATGCCATGGACAATAAGTTATTTTAATTAAAATTGCAACAACTTTATGGTCCTTCAAGCCGGATTAGTATTGCAGCAAAAAGCAACTCTATTTACACAATGGATTAAACGATGCATAATCTCACATACGCTTGTAAATATACATGTTTTGTATTCGAGATGTTGATTAGATGGTGGATTATACGTTAATATTATAGTTGAAAGGGTTAAGCGAATAACACCCCTGCGGTAAACGACTTAGAAACGTTTGTGCTTTGTCTTCATGTGAATTAAAATTATATTTATGAGGTGTCAGTGAAATTATGATGCATGTATAATTACTATTTGTTTACATATTAATGATACCATTAACCGCATAGATATAGTCAGCTGTTGCGCCAAAAACGGTACAATATGGCGGAAACATTTGATTTTCATACAATTAATATGAAACTGACTCAACTTTTGTAAACACCTCGGCCAATGATATTACAAAAACATAAATTTCACTGGTGGTAGGTCTCTCATATGTAAGAGTCCGTCTGGGTGGGTACCACCGCAATGTCTATTTCTACCGCCAAGCAGCAGTGTGCATGCACTGTTGTGTTTCGGTTTGAAGGACATTGTAGCCAGTGTAACTACTGGACATAATGAGACTTAACATCTTATGTCTCAGGATGATGAGCGCAGTGGAATGCCACACAGTACTTTGTTACTCAAGGTGTTGTATGGTGTTATACTACTGTTTATGGGCGGTCGTATCGCTTACCATCAGGCGAACGGCATGCTCGTCTCATCATTCAATGCCATAAAAAAATATATGATATTAGCAATCGCAATGTGAAAACTCGAAAGTAACCCAATTGGGAGAGTTTTATACCCTACACTTAGAGGACAAATACTAGCTGTCTTTATTGTTCATACTGGTTTAAATACATCAACTCTTTCACACGCGTAATGTCAATCAATGATGTTTAAAGAAAAAGGTGTAGATGTATAATAAACAGTCTCCAAATGGCACACGAAAATTGAGGCAATTAGCACAATCGGCCTTAGTATCGTGACAGAATCTGTTGAAGTGAGACGTCTAAAGAATTTTCGATAAAAAAATCTATATGATAATAATGAGAATTATAATATGCCGTAATACTTTCAAGTGTCATATTATAGTTTGTTATTGTAATATTAAATTAACTATGTGTGGGATATTGTGCCGTTTTTGAGAGCCGAGTACAGTATAGGTGCCGTATCTAAATAATAAATCGTTTTTCTTTCTTTCTTTCTTTATCTACACATTTTTATGAACATATCATTGATGTCAAGAATGTGCGTGCGTAACACTTTTTTCGTTTCATTTGTTATGGTATGGAGTATTCTATGTTTATTGAAAATCATTGATCTCAACTGCCTCGGTGGCGTAGTTGTATTACGGTACGACTGCAAGGCTGAGGTCTCGGGTTCGATCCCCGGGTCGGGCAAAGTGATATTGGATTTTTCTATTCAGTATCAGCCCGGAGTCTGGAATTTGTGCCCGGTATGGCGATAGGCTCGCCCCCTATCACATCATGGGACGGAATACGCTTGGCGAAAAGTGGGTGCACTAGTTGCGCCTCTGCCTACCCCTTCGGGGATAAAAGGCGTGAGCATGCATTGATCTCAACAATTACTAAGTTTAACATTTTTACCAATTACACGGGCTGAATGCTCCAACTGTAATACAACAGTGCTTACAATGCTGCTCGGCGGCAGAAACACACAATGCAAGTAGATATCTACGAGCACTCACATTGTCGCGTCGTCCTCGAGAGGCAAATATCTATTGTAGTTATTTAACAATTGGTTGTATTTATCTTCATTTTCCTCGTTTAACTCATTCAAGGATTATGTTATTTGCATTGTAACTTCATCACTCACTCACTTTATGTCCCTTTCTTTATCCGTGGGGATCTCGGGATTTTTTTGTTCATTCACTCTCGCTCACTCACTCCCCATTCGTTCTTAATCAATTACGAAGTGAGAGTGGCAGCGAATGTTTAGCTTAAGAAACTAAAGGAAGTGCAATTTATTCTCGTAAAGATATTGAGGGTTTGTTTATGTTTATTTAAAGGTTTGGATGTTTTGAACCTTAAGACCAAAATCTATAAAGTTAACATTGTCATAATCTAGGTCTGAATGAAGGAATTACAATTTGTTTTGTAATAATCAACTTTTTTTGCTTTTATATGACAACTAAAATATATATACCTTCATATTAAACTATTATATCATTCAAATAAATAAATAAATTTCAAGTGGTTTTCGATAAAAAAAAATACGTACTTTTTTTAATACTTAGAGGATATTTTTGACTATTAATATGTTTGTGATTGATTGTCTCGGTGGCGTAGTTGTATTACGGTACGACTGCAATGCTGAGGTCTCGGGCTCGATCCCCGTGTTGGGCAAAGTGATATTGGATTTTTCTATTCAGTATCAGCCCAATTTGTGCCCGATATGGCGATAGGCTCGCCCCCCTCACATCATGGGACGGAATACGCACGGCGAAAAGTGGGTTCACTAGTTGCGCCTCTACCTACCCCTTCGGGGATAAAAGGCGTATGCGTGCTTATTAATATGTTTAGAACACATGAATTGCTTTTTGAGCCTCCGCCTCTCTCATATTAAAAGTCGTCAATGAAAACATAACATGCTATCTAATGAAATAATACTTATATTCTATTTAATAGATTACAAACAAAAACACAATCCTATGAACTTCTCTTTTATAATATTTGATAAATTTTATTCTTGCAACATCTTAATGTTCCCAAAAGCAATTGAGCGTAACCGCCCGTTACTTGAGTTCCAAGTTCAAAAGACATGATGTAACAACCGCATATGACTCCAGAAACTTTTAACTTCTAACCCGCTGTCAAGTGATAGATGGGGAAAGTCGGGTCTATACCAGTAGATGTACTATAAATCATGGTTGAATGTCTTATTATACTCGATTTCTTTATAGTGGCTTCATTGCTAAATTAATCAATTGGTTATTTACATTGTGAAATTAGTTGAAACATCTCGTTGTTGTCATTAGGCCGTGTAAGCCGGCATAACTGTGCCGACCGTCTGGTGATATTTTCATATCTTGCCGGTCAACACTTTTTTTGTGCTTCACTTCAGTTTACACCAGGAGCAGTCACGCGAGCCTGTCATGTTAAAAAAATAATGACCCTAGAAGACGGCGCCGTGACGGTCCAAAGTGACAGAAAATGTGACGATTTTCGTGTGACGATATTTTTTACATATTTTTTTCCCGTACGTCGTCGATAAAGAAGTTTCACTTTAAAAATTATATTGTGTCTGATATTTAAGGGTACATTATATCTTATCTGCATTTTGTTTCCTTGGGATCTTTTAAAGGTAAAATAAAAATAATGTTAAGTGGCTAATCATGTAATTTTTACGAAGTCGGGGCTACACCTACGATACGTAAGATATCTCGATTCATGTGATATTAGAAGTCCATGTGGACCCGGCTTTAGATATAAAAGGACCCTTCCCTGAATCATTTTCTACTATTAAAATACTAGCAAAGAAAAAGTCTAAAAATGGGCCTAAAATTCTAACCAAGACAGTTTATATAATATATTTGGATATAGCTCCTAAAACTAGCCTATTACAATAAATCGTTTAATTTTAAAGACCTCCGATTTTGAGATATATGTAATTTTATTTTGCTTAAATATGAACGTAAAAAAAATATTGAAATTAAACTATTATAACGGATTTTATCGCGGTTTTTTATTTTATTTTCTTTATAAATGTAGTATTTTAGTTATAAATGGAGGGGTGTAAAAATGTTTTTTAAATGGATACAAGATCCATATTTTGCCCCTTTAATATCTGTAAAGTTTGAGCTTGGTTAGATTTTGAGGTCAAAAAAAGATAGTTAAATACAAAAAGCGGACATCTCCTTTAAATCGTTAAAACATGTAATTATAAAAGATTTAGTTAATTGATTGGTGCTCGTAGTCAGTAAATCTACAAAGCGCAAAATTACCCAGGCGTGACTCTACTACTCTACTCTACTCTACTACTGGACATAATGAGACTTAACATCTTATGTCTCAGGGTGACGAGCGCAGTGGAATGCCACACAGTACTTTGTAACTCAAGGTGCTGGATGGTGTTGCTACTGTTTATGGGTGGTCGTATCGCTTACCATCAGGCGAACGGCATGCTCGTCTCGTCATTAAATGCAATAAAAAAAAAAAAAAAAAAAAAAACAAGAGCTTAGGTTAGACAAAAATAAACTTTCCGCGCCGCGACGTTTAGTTAAAAACGTTTTGTTCGTTTTGTGGTCATTTTTATGCCAGCACGGCAAAGTAAGACAACCGAGACAATGTCCGTAGGTTCAAAACCCAAGGCATACACCTCTGACTTCGAAGTTACGTGTGTATATTTTAATTATCATCCGCAGAAGAACGTCGTGAGGAAACCTACATACCTGAAAATTCTCCATAAGAGTTTCGAGGATTTGTGAAGTCTGCCAACCCGCACTAGGCCAGCGTGGTGGATTAAGGCCTAACCCCTCTCAGTAGTAGAGGAGGTCCGTGCTCAGCAGTGGGCAGTATTTAATACAGGGCTGGTATTATTATATTATTATACGGCAAAGTGACCCCACTGCACCTGATGGTAAGCGGAATGGGGTCCAAATAGAGTGTATACCCTTTTTTTTCTAGCCGATTTCGGCCACGGCGGCCAATCTCAACAGAGATCAGCCAGATACGCAGGAGATATTATAGTGCACAAGTGTGTGCGCAATACACAGGTGCACTCGCTATTCCTTCACTCTCATAGTCCGGTGAGACGGCAATCCGACATGACCGGAGAGAGATCAGGCGCAGGACCAACGGCTTTACGTGCTTTCCGAGGCACGGGGGTATCACACTGCCAACTTCCTGACTCCGAGCTGCGACTGAGTAATTTTTAAGATGGAAAAACCTAGTCACAATGTTTTTGTCCCGACCCAGGATTCGAACCCAAGACCTCAGCGCGCAAATTGTACTCGTAACGCGTGCGTAATACAACTACGCCACCGAGGCAGTCGAGAGAGTAAATAGAGTGTAGACTGACGATAGATAATAATCCCTCGCCAGTCGAAAGATTGCCGGTCTGTTTGTACAGTCAGTAGCATAAGTAGCTGAACAAAATGAAAATTTCAATTCGCCTATATAAACGTTAAGTTAAAGTGTAACATTTTTTTCTTCGTTTCAAGCATTGATTTATTGGGTTTTTTTATACATCAATGGTTTCAAGTAAAGAAAATCTCTTTTATGTTATTTTGTGAAGAGAAAAAAAAGATTAGTACGAACACAAAAGTATGTAGGCAATTTGAAATTTTGAATTTGTTCAGCTACTTATACTGCTGACTGTACTGGATATACACAGGCTCGGCCCGAAACGCGACACTTACGTGTGCTACTATGATGGGTTTTATTACTACAAATTGTATTTTAAATGATTCTTGATTACAGAAACTTCAAGAATAAACCATAGCCTCCAAATTCATTGATTCAATCACCAAAAACCACGAAACGCGAACAGTGAATTTACGAACATTTTAGTAGTAAATCCATATAAAAAAACAATCAAATTCCGATTAGAAGTCCGTTCGCAGTAATCCCGTCGGGCGAACCGGGTCAGAATTCATATCTAGAATTTTTTGTTCCCTTTTTTGTGCCCCGTTGAAGGACTTAGAATTCAGTGACTGACCTCGACTGTAAAGTGGGGTAGACTGACAAATATTCACATTAGGTGAGTCATTAAAATTACAGCCTCGGTGGCGTAGTTGTCTAAAATCTTATGTCTCAGGGTTACGAGTGCAGTGGAGTTCTACCTAGTTGTAATTCAGAGTTCTGTATGATGTTCTCATTATTTATGGGTAGTCACATCGATAATCATCGGGCGAGCGGCATACTCATCTCCTCATTCACACACACACACACGCCTTTCATCCCCGAAGGGGTAGGCAGAGGCGCAACTACTGCGCCCACTTACACCGTGCGTATTCCGTCCCATGATGTGATAGGGGGCGAGCATATCGCCATATAGGGCACAAATTCCAGACTCCAGGCTGATACTGAATTTAAAAGTAAAATATTTAGTGGAATAACTAATAGTGGAACCAGAAAACACTCAGCCATTTTACGCCCCAATTAAGACAGTCTGAATTTAACAGTACAAAACAGATTTCCTCAATTTTTTCAACTAAAAATTTGCCTTGTTCCTTCATTACTATTTACGACTGACACGTAAAACCAATCCCTGAATGTATTGAACGTTTATTCCAATTATATTTATTCGCTCAGAAAATGCTTTTAAAAGGTCTTTCTATTTTTGTTTGCGTACATTAATGGCTCCAAACAAAGTCGAAGTGTTCGAACTTTACATTCGGCATGTGGTTTCATTGAAGCTTTATTTTTGAGCATTTATTCTAGGTGTATTTGAACCAGAGATTAGCTGTGGCGTTAGTGTTGAGTGAGTGTGAAGTTTGCAATAAATTGTATTCCACTTACCAGCAGGTGCAGTAGGGTACTACGGGTTACTACGACCGTATAATAAAAAATACAAATAATGTATGGTATTGTCTATGTATTGCTATGGCCCGCCTTCAATTAAAAGATAGCTAGCTTGAAGTAGGACAGATACCTACTTCGTAACAGAAGGCCATATGCCATCATATAGTAAGTATTGTCTTTCTGAATCTGCAACCACAATTATGAATAACGTTTGTGAGCATTACTTTAAATGGAAAGAATGTTGACATTTATAGCCCATTCTATAGATGTTTGGGATTTTCTGGAGTGCTCAGGATACTAGCAAAATAGTGGTCATTCTGTAAGGTTTAATCTAGTGATTTTGTTTCTAGACTATTCTATATTTACATTTTAGGTATTATTTAGGTAGATCTTACGTTACTATCAGGTTTTTCTCTGACTCGAGCTTTTTGCTCGGATTAACCGACCACCCGCCCTGAAACCCTCAGGGAAAAGATGGTTCAGTCTCCCCGTTGTTCCCCACGTACGAAAAGTGGATCCCCCAACACTTTGTTCAATATTATAGAAGTATGGATTGCTGCCTGTTTTTGGAGAATGTTAATATCTATTTTAGAATTTAGTGTCTTGATATACCTAGATCTTACTTACTTCTCTGACTTAATATTATAAATGCGAAAGTTTGTGAAAATGTTTGGATGTTTGCTAGAACTAAACGCAGATACAACTAAACGAATTTTGATGAAATTTTCCAAACGAATAGGTCATGTCCTGGATTAACACATCAGGTACTTTATATCCCGGTCAAGTGCTCCCATGGGAAATAATTGGATATTTTAATCTGATTCTTTAATTAGATGTCGCTGGCGTCGTACTGTGCTTTAGGTACTTTTGTAACGGGAAAGGCTTTTCACGCGGGCGAAACCACGAGCAACACCTAGTATATTAATAAAATGCGAGTGCGTTTTAATACATTTATTGATCAATAATCAGTTAAGTCTGTTGCAGACCAAGATCTTAGCTAAGTTAGTTTAGCTTAGCTCGTACAACTGATATATTTTATCATACTTGTTAAATAGTGACTGCCTTGGTGGCGTAGTTGTATTGCGTGGGATGTACACCGCTCTGAGGTCTTGGGTTCGAATCCTGGGTCGGCAAAGTGATATTATATTTCTCAGCTCAGTATCAGCCTGGATTCTGAAATTTGTGCCCGATATGGTGATTGGGTTGCCCCCTATCACATCATGGGACGGAATATACATGGCGAAAAGGGGTATACTTGTTGTTCCTCTGCCTACTTCGAAAATAAAGGCGTAAAGTGTGTGTGCGTGTGTGTGTGTGTGTTGTTATGTCGGTTTTAGGCTTTAGAGCGACTGTCGTTGCTTGCTGCATTCCACATACCACCACAATACTATTAAACAATGAAAAGATCAGTCGCCTGGTAAGTGCCACTACTCGAAAATATCCAACCAAGTGATTGAACTCAATACAGCCCAGCAGTCTTACCGCACGACGTTACTACAACAGCCAAACCATCCATACCATACCACTCCCGTATTATATACTGTCCACTGCTGAGCACGGGCCTCCTCTACAACTGAGAGGGTTAAGGCCTTAGTCCACCACGCTGGCCTAGTGCGGGTTAGCAGACTTCACATACTTTCGAAATTCAGAGAACTTCTCAGGTATGCAGGTTTCCTCACGATATTTTCCTTCACCGTTAAAGCGAGCGATAATTCACAAAGAATACACACGTAACTTTTTAGAAAAGTCAGAGGTGTGTGCCCTTGAGTTTTGAACCTGCGGACATTCGTCAAGGCAGTCCGTTCCACTCCCAACTAGGCTAACGCCGCTACTTCGACGGCCAAACATTAACCTTAATATTCCTGTTTTCTAATAGCAGCCCTTGTCACCTAAAGAAAATTAATGTTCCAAACTGAAGGAGAAATTAGTAAACTTGCCGACGACTTTGTTATTTATTAAATTCTTTGTGAAGCTCCACATCTTGTTATATTAATTTTGTAACTCTATGGTACAAAGATTGGTCTGTCGGCCTTATTTTTAATAACTTTTGTTACTGACTAATGTAGTAGAGTTTAATACTGGCTGCACGCAACGTTTGGGCTATAGTCTCCTTTATATATATAAATTATTGCTAGCAATAATCGCAATTATTGGATACAATAGTCACCCAGTCTGAACATTTGCAATAGCAATTTCAGTCGCGTCGACGTATATGAGCCTTTGACAGATATTTAATAAACAATTTTTTTCTATGGCATTCAATGACGAGACGAGCATGCCGTTCGCCTGATGGTAAGCGATACGACCACCCATAAACAGTAGCAACACCATCCAGCACCTTGACTTACAAAGTACTGTGTGGCATTCCACTGCGCTCGTCATCCTGAGACATAAGATGTTAAGTCTCATTATGTCCAGCAGTTACACTGGCTACAATGTCCTTCAAACAGAAACACAACAGTGCATGCATAGTGCTGCTTGGCGGTAGAAATAGACATTGCGGTGGTACCCACCCAGACCGACTCTTACATATGAGAGACCTACCACCAGTAAATTAACAATTATTGTTAGCAATAATCTCTTTGTTTAAGTAAGGGTTTAAAAAATAAAATTTTGTTGTAGAGTGAAATTGAATAATTTAGGCCAAAGAATTAAATAAACTATTTTAAGCGTGCTGGCTTACTTACAGCTTCATGTTGTCTTACGAACCTTGAACCAAAAGGTTTGGAGAGTCATATTTCTGCCGCACCATTAAGCTGTGGAACAGTTTGCCGGCATACGTGTTCCGTCCTACAACTGGGGTCCTTCAAGCGGAGCGTGAAGAAGTTCTTCGGCATGCCGGCACAATTGCCGACCGTCTGGGGATGTTTTTATCTCTTGCCGGTCGATACTTTTTTGGCCTTCCCTTCACTTAACATCAGGTGCAGTGGAGTCTTGCTTGCTTAAATAAAAAAATCTCAATGCACAATAATCAATTTTCATATATATATATCCGTCATCCGTACTATCCGTCCATAGCCTAGTTGGGAGTGGCACGGACTGCCGAGACGTATGTCCGCAGATTCAAAACCCAAGGCCACACACCTCTGGCTTCTCTAAAATGTTATGTGTGTATTCTTTGTGAATTATCGCTCGCTTTAACGGTGAAGGAAAACATTGCGAGGAATCCTGCATACCTGAGAAGGTCTCTGAATTTCGAAGGTATGTGAAGTCTGCCAACCCGCACTAGGCCAGCGCGGTGGACTAAGGCCTAAACCCTCTCAGTTATAGAGGAGGCCCGTGCTCAGCAGTGGGCAGTATATAATACAGGGCTGGTATGGTAATATCCGTCAAACATGATTGCGATTAAACTGTTTTTTTTTTATTATTATTATACATTGATTGGTGGTTGTGATAGACAAAAAATATGCATCTACACGACTCTTGAATCGTCAAATCGTCTGGTTTTGTTTTATTTAATTAAAGACATTACAGTACACGTTTGTCTATGAAAAAGATCGATTTTAGTCATGGAATGCCTAAAGCCTTCTTGATTACCAGATGATTGGTCAGTACGTACGTCATCACATAAATTGTTCTTGGTACAATTTTCTTCATTATTACCTAAAACAAAGGAATATTACACACACACTCACGCCTTTTATCCTCGAAGGGGTAGGCACTAGGCACAGGCGCCACTAATGCACCCACTTTTCGCCGTTCGTATTCCGTTCCATGATGTGATAGGGGGCGAGCCTGTTGCCATATCGGGCACAAATTCCAGACTTCGGGCTGATACTGAATAGAAAAATCCAATATCACTTTGCCCGATTCGGGACCCGAAACCCCAGCATTGCAGTCGTATCGTAAAACAACTACGCCAACGAGGAAAGGAATATTATGAACTAGTTTTTAGTGTAGCTTCGGTTAAGTAAACAAGATTTCCAGGATAAAATGCGCTCTAGGTTGCTTTTTCCTAGCAAGAAGATGCTAACTGTTTATGAAGGCCGTTAATATTTAATACTTTCCGAGTGTATTGTTGACCTATGAATGCAGATCGACGCGGGCTGCTAGTTATCACTTAGAGTTTCTTTTTCAACTTTATTTGTATGTCTTGTTAGATTTTTCAATTTCAGACGGCATTTCTTCAGGAATTTCATGAAAGCATTCGCAGTCTATTGTCATTTTAAAAGTAACGTCGCGTTTAATTGTAAGAACTGTTTTCACAAGTTCTTTAAGTACTTCGAAAATCTTTAGATTTTTGTTTTCGATCTTAAGCTGCATCAATATTTTACTAGAGTTGTATTATGTTGTCATTAAATTAACTTTATAATCATTGAAGTATAAAACGGTAAAGTCGAACTCGTGCACAGAGAATTTGGTAATCGTTTGTATTAGTTTTAATAGTATTAAATAAATAAATAAGCCTTTATTCCTACTACAATTTGTTTTTTATGTGAGACATTCTTTACATTTGCCTTCACGTAGTAGTCGCCTCCTCAGCGCAGGCCTCCCCCATTAATTTCCACAGCTTCTTATTCCTTGCCTTCGTCATCCAGTCCGGTCCTACTAACTTCAAGAAAATATCGTCCCACCTCTTCATTGGTCGACCTCTACCTCTGGTGTTATTTCGTGGTATCCATTCAGTTATATTTTTGGCCCATCTATTATTTTCCATTCTACAAAGGTGTCCTGCCCACTTCCACTTTCAAGATCGTATTACTTTTATCACATTGATTAGTTTGGTTTTCGCGAATAATTGTATTGCTGACTTTGTTTTTTTTTTTAATAGTTTGTTATTTATTTATTTAATATTTGGGAAACAAACAGAAAATATTAAATGTAAATAACAAAAGAACGTGCAACACAATCCAGTTATAACACATCTTCTGTGATTTTACTCTACTAACTTATTCCTGTCAAAAGATACGAGTCTATTAAAGAAAGACACAGACAAACGACACAAGTTTATATTAATATATTCTGGTGCACGATAGCCTACTTAGAAATGGAACGGTCTTCCGAGACAAATTCCGCAGGTTCAAAACCTAGAGCACACCGGCGTTATTAGTACGTTGGCAACCTTTTGGTTACAAGATCGTAAAAATATTATGCAAGTTCCTTTGTTTAAGTATGCAAGCTTTATCACAATTGTTTTTTGACTTACATTATGTATATGTGTAGTCTGCCAACCCGCACTAGGCCAGCGTGGTGGTCTAAGGCTTAAACCCTCTCAGTAGTAGAGGAGGCCCGTGCTCAGCAGTGGGCAGTATATAATACAGGGCTGGTATGGTACGGTATGTCAAATGATTCCAAATAACATGCTATTTAGCAATCCTTAATTTACTGGTGGTAGGTCTCTCATTATGTAAGAGGCCGTCTGGGTGGGTACCACCGCAATGTCTATTTGAACCGCCAAGCAACAGTGTGCATGCACTGTTGTGTTTCGGTTTGACGGATATTGTAGCCAGTATAACTACTGGACATAATGAGACTTAACATCTTATGTCTCAAGATGACGAGCGCAGTGGAATGCCACACAGTACTTAGTAAGTCAAGGTGCTGGATGGTGGTGCTACTGTTTATGGGTGGTCGTATTGCTTACCATCAGGCGAACGGCATGCTCGCCTTGTCATTTAAAGCTATAAAAAAAACCCCTGTTTCCTATTTATCGAAATTTTCCGTAGTATATATTATGCTCTTTGATTGCAATCCAAATCGACATCCAGATTGTTCCAGATCATTCCAATTATAATTAACTAGAATTGCGCGCGGCTCCGCCCGCGTTGAAAAGTTTTTCCGGGATAAAAAGTAGCCTATAGCACTCAGGAGTAATGTAGCTTCCTATTAGTGAAAGAATTTTCAAATCGGTCCAGTAGTTCCTGAGATTAGCGCGTTCAAACAAACAAACAAACTCTTCAGCTTTATATATTAGTATAGATTCCGTGCGTCAATTAATTCCAATTCAATTCAATAAACAATACTGATGTAACACAGATCTATAAATTGTCAAAATAAACACCTAATTTCCTTGGGAAATTGTAAACAAGGTTATTGGCTGTCAACAGTGTATGTTATTGCGAACAAATGAATAAGTTAAGATGGAAAATTATGAGACGTAACCCATATTGCTCACACAGTTGATTTCTGATAGAAGTGCAAGTGTGATAGTGTCAAACTCTTTAAAAGCAGAACTTAGTATCGCGTCATCTATACTAATATTATAAAGACGCCCCCCGAGGCAATTCTTGTGCTTTGGGTCTTCACACCCAATGCACGTCCATGCGCGGGGGGACATTAGTCGCGGGCCGAGGCACACAGTTCAGTGTGTATACCTCTTGGTTGTAAAACACATTGAGGCCTAAAAGGGCCCGCGAACATTTCCTGGCACCCTCTCTTTCCGCCCATCCTGGGAACCTTTCTCCATTCCCCCACTTTTCCCTCCATATTCCTCTCCCACTTCCCTCCCAGGCCCCTGCAGTCGTCAAGCCGGGGGACTCCAGTATCCCATTCGCAGGTTTCCCCCGGTGTTGACTGCAGGATCACCTATCCAAAAAAAAAAAAAATATTACAAAGAGGAAAGATTTGATTCCTTTATAATGGATAAACAACTGAACTAGAAAAACTAGAACTAGAAAAACTGTTGGACCGATTTTAATAATTTTTTTTTCGTAATATAAAGCTACATTAGCAGCGAGTAACACAGGCTACTTTTATCTCCGGGAAAATATAAAGCTGGACTTTTATGCCGGAAAAAGTTTTACATGCGAGTGGAGCCGCGGGCAAAAGCTAGTTAGTATAAAAAGTGAAATATTGATAGCTATTTGCCGCCATTTTGTTTTATTTATGCAATAAGTTGATAGCGTGTGTGCGGCATCGAAGCATGCCTAATCAAATCACATTTATTCCGTAAGCTTCCAGTCTTGTCCGCGTGAAAACAATTAACCGCTACAAAATTCCCTAATTTACCGTCGCGATCCATAACGCCATTTTACTACACTAGCGCCATCTAATTTAATTTAGATAAAAAAAATCAAATATGGGATATATTTGAACAGGAGCAAATACCAGGGTAAAAATAGCCTATACGTTAATCCCAGGCATGGGCTATCCGTATGTCCAATATCATCCAAATATGTTTTCAGCGGTTTCTGTTTTTATTTCTAACATACATCAAAACATTTTTACTAATGCTTATTTATAATATTAGAAAAAAAGAAAGAAAAAAAAACGATTTATTCGTCACAGTCACAACGCACAACACAACAAAACAAAACGATTTAAAAAAAAAATGAGAGGTGTCAAGGGACACCCGGATGGAACGAAGTTCCTTTCGATTAATTAGTGAAGGAATTGTAATAAAATTTTATTTATATAACAGAGTGTGTATATATATAAATATATAAATATTTTCCTATTTCCGTTCCAATACATAAGTTTCTAGAGAAAAAACAAATAAATACGTGTGGCACTCGGAGATTGCCGCGGTAAAGCTATTGCATAGCATTTTTATCACAAATTTTAACACCAATTCGATCTTACGCTTACCACATAAAGTAGATTTTTAAACGCGAGCAAAGCACGTTTAGTCTTGTTATTGATAAATGTCAGTAACCAAAGTAGAATAAATCAACAAAATTTGTAAAAAGAATGTTACGTTCAATTCTTTTGTGCTCGTGCCGTGCCAACGCTGGGGAAATAGCTTCTACGCAATGTACTTATGGTTCATATAAGATTATTAAGAAATGGTTTTAATGACTTTAATAAATAAAATAAATAAAAATATACTCGTTTCAATAATTATAGCTTCTACGCATTGTATTTAAGGTTCATATTAGTAAGATAATAGCAAAAAGTGTCGTGACAACTTTTCATGAATTTTTTTTCCGTCCAGTCCCCTTTCACAACGCGCGATAAGGAACTTCGTTCCAACAATAAAAACATATTATTAGTAAGATTACTTACTGCCTCGGTGGCGTAGTTGTATTACGGTACGACTGCAATGCTGAGGTCTCGGGTTCGTTCCCCGGGTCGAGCAAAGTGATATTGGATTTATCTATTCAGTATCATCAGTCTGGAATTTGTGCCTGATATGGCAATAGGCTCGCCCCCTATTACATCATGGGACGGAATACGGCGAAAAGTAGGTGTACTAGTTGCGCCTCTGCCTACCCCTCCGGGGATAAAAGGCGTGAGTATGCGTATGCGTAGTAAGATTAGTCCGAGTAAGAATTAAAATGCGCGAGTGATTCGCCTCGGCACGCGTTACGCGGTGCTTTTTAATGGAAGCAGTTTCAGAGTAATGTATTTTTGCAACTCGATTTGATTCCACTTGGAGAGCCTAGTCGACGATAGCCATAAACTATGTCGATAAACTAGAGATCGTCTTTCTAACCTAACTTGTTTTATTTAAAACAAGTTTATTTCGGAACAGTGGTATATTTCTACCACTGTTCCGAAATTTATACAATACTCCTATTTGATTCCTTTGATAGGTATAAATAGCGACTATATAACCCCGGAAGCATACTCGGAATAGCATACTTGTAAGTTAGATCTACTCTTTAAACAACGTGAACGTAAACTACTACCAACTAGAAGCGATTAGAGGTTGCATTTACAAGTTGATTCTAAGCGTACTTGCGATGGATTTCAAGAGCTATTTTCCGTAAAATGTTAGCTCTCTGGTACGTAATCTATACCGAACTAGATTTAGAGGGGAAGTACTTAGAAGCGGATTCCAAGCGTACTTGCTATGAATTTCAAGTCCCTACTCCAATTTAACCTGAATGCAATATTTTGAGCTTTCTAGTACTTAAAGTATTACGAACTAGAAGTGATTTATGGGTGTATTTAGGAGTCAATTCCAAGCGTACTTGTTACGTATTTCAATTACTTAAACTTTCGCTAAACTACAACCTGCAATACAAACATTTCGATACGTAACCCATTACAAACTAAAATTAGATGCATCATGGAGTGGACGCACTTACGTTGATTCTAAAGTATTTAGAGAGGATGCAGTTAGGAGTAGATCCCAAGCGTACTCACGATAGATTTCAAGTGCTCATATTTTATACCACGTGCAATGCTATGAACTTTCCGGGAAGTTATCAAGAACTAGAAGTGTTTGGAGTGTGCGTGTTTGAAATGAAATGAAATAATTTGAAATGAAATGAAATAATTTGAAATGAAATGAAATAATTTGAAATGAAATGAAATAATTTGAAATGAAATGAAATAATTTGAAATGAAATGAAATAATTTGAAATAAAATTAAATAATTTATCCGGACCCATAAAATGTTATACATTAATTAGATTCCGTCAATATTAACTCTACCACCAGTTCGGAAAGCAGTTCTCACTAGAGAAGAACGGGCAAGAAACTCTAGAGTTGCTCTTTTCAAAATCAGTTCAAGGTATAAAACGTTTGAACGGAATTCTAAGTTTACTTACGATTTCAAGAACTGAAATATTACTTGAACTATTTACTAATATTATAAATGCGAAAGTTTGGATGTTTCGTTTCTCAATCACGCTAGAACGGCTGAACGGATTTGAATGAATTTTAGCACTGAGATAGATTGTTTTTCTCCTTTGTATACTCATACTCACGCCTTTTATCCCCGGAGGGGTAGGCAGAGACGCAACTAGTGCGCCCACTTTACGCCGTGCGTATTCCGTCCCATGATGTGATAGGGGGCGAGCCTATTGCCATATCGGGATCAAATTCCAGATTCCGGGCGGATACTGATCAGAAAAATTCAATATCACTTTGCCCGACCCGGGGATCAAACCCGAGACCTCAGCATTGCAGTAATACCGTAATACAATTACGCCACCGAGGCAGTCTCTCCTTTGTGCTATCTTGTATTGTGTGATAAACGTCGCTGTGAAGTGTGGCTGACAAGTGCTAGGGCCTCGCTATTTGATACGATGGCCGTCCCCCTTGCCGGCTTTATGAGTAATGTAGGGAAAATCTTCCGGAAAGGCAGAACTATGGCATAGCAATGCTTTCGTTCCCCCCTCGTCGGCCCTCCCTGGGGAGTGTACGGTCTTGTTGTAATGTAAGTATAGTGTGTGAGATGTGTGGTCGCCATAATTATTGTTATTTTATTATAAAAGAAGGTGGCGTTAACGCTTGAAGAAAAGCATCTTGGCTACAGGCCCTGGACGTACTTGCTAGGTATATCGAGAGCTGACATATCCCTTGAACAGAAGGCTAAGAATTTGCTGTGGCATTTTTCGTCTTACTATCATCATCTGACTATGTAGACTGCCTCTGTGGCGTAGTTGTACTACAGTACGAATGCAATGTTGAGGTTTTGGGTTCGATCCCCGGGTCGGACAAAGTGATACTGGATTTTACTATTCAATATTAGTCCGGAGTCTGCAATTTGTGCCCGATATGGCGATAGGCTCGCCCCCTATCACATCATGGGACTGAATACGCACTGCGAAAAGTTAAAGCATTAGTTGCGCCTCTGCCTACCCCTTCGGGGATAAAAGGCGTGAGTGTATGTATGTATGCATGTACTATCATCATCATAAGCCACATAAAGTACTGCTAAACAGAGGCCTCTGCTAAGGACTTGTCAATAGCGGTTTGCATCCATCGTGTCCCTGCGATCTTTATCAAGTCGTCCATCTTGCTTGTATTACTAATACGTACTAATAATACATCTTAAATATTCCTCCTGGAAATACTTCATGAGCGTACTAGTTAGCGAAGTTTAAGCGTACTTGTAATCGCTTTAACAAAGCCTTTAAACTTATTTCCCGTTAACTTTGATGTGCAAAATCGACTGCATAGACATTTTCATGTACAACTTAAGCTTACTCGAAAATGAATTCTAAGCTTACTTGAATCGGTATGAGCTTAATCTAAGCGCATTCTACACATCGTTATGAACTTCGCAGAATATGTCGGTCGGTAGTTATTAGAAAGCGTGCTTGCAATCGATATTGGTACTCGAAGCCCAATTTATGAGTTTGTCGATTCATTCAAGTTAGAAGATGCCAATATGCAAAGAATTTGTAAGAAGTTTAAAAGGGAGTGTAATAGAATGTTTGGTACTGGGCAGAACTTACAATACCGAATTTATTTTATGCCTAACTCGTAAAAAGTAACATAAATTATAACAATGAATAAAGTCTACTTTTGAATTTGGAAAGTAAGTTCCGAACGAATACAAACATTATCCAAAAAGGTGGCATGATTTTATGAAAATCTGTTTTTATTAAAGTGATCACAAAAACATTTCGTACATTTACAGAGACACATCCGCGAGCTATATAAAATTCACCATCCAGTTTAAATAACGCCACGTTCCACTGACGAGCAACGTAAACTTTTTTACGAGACGTCCAAATCGCATCTCGTCGCGCGTCGGCCCGTTTATTACGAACGGTGAAATCGCGCCAAATATTACAAGATCGCTTCATTTGGCACGTAAAGTGCATCTGTAAAAGTATATTGCGAGTAAGCGAATGAACGTTTGATTCTATCTCGAATGCTTTTTGTGATTGAGCGAAAAGGTGACGAGATGTGTTTCTTCAAAGAGTATGAAAGTGTGTGCAGTGTTTCATATGAATATTAAAATTATGAAGTCAGGTTTTTCTGCTCAAATTCAAATTCAAATCATTTATTCAGTAATTAGGACCCTAAGGGCACTTTTACACGTCATTTTTTACAATGTTTTTATCATCTAAAAGATTCTACCAGTGCTTCGGAAAAGCCCACTGACCTGAGAAGAAGCACCAAGAAACTCAGCGTAGGTCTTTTATTGTTATATATATTCAAATCAATATCAGGTGAAATGTTGGTATGTTATCTGCTTACCCTAAAAAGCGTAAAAAGGCGTGATGCTAAGTATTAACCTCTCGTTACCATAATTTACACTAAAATTACATATTAAAAATGAATTTACGTTCGTATGTTATACATTTAAAGTAATAGATTAATTTTATGGCTCCGAGCAGCCATTGCCCGATGCACATCTGTTAATAGTTCGACTTCTCGTTATCTAGTTTTTAGTGCTTCCTAATTTCCTTTACGACCGTCTGGTTAGAAAGTCTTAAGTCAAGAATTTATGGGTATAGCCGGGAAATTAAAATTGTGGCTTCGGAAATGGGGACTGTGGGCTTAATAATACCAGGCCTGTATTAAATACTGCCCACTGCTGAGCACGGGCCTCCTCTACTACTGAGAGGGGTTAGGCCTTAGTCCACCACGCTAGCCTAGTGCGGGTTCGCAGACTTGACATACCTTCGAAACTCTTATGGAGAATTCTCAGGTATGCAGGTTTCCTCACGATGTTTTCCTTCACCGTTAAAGCGGACGATAATTTATAAAAAATACACACGTTACTTCGAAAAGTCAGAGGTATATGCCTTGGGTTTTAACCTACGCACATTGTCTCGACAGACCGTTCCATTCCCAACTATCGTCCACTTTTGTGGGCACCACTGTGGGCTTAGTGCCATTATAATTCAACAGGGCTTATGGCAGATGTGGATAAAAATATTGTGCACCTTGCTTATAAAACACGCAATCTTAACATCAGTGTAGCGGAGTCCCTATGCCCTGTCTGTTTCTTTCTTTCTTAGAGGAGCTCACGGCCACCTGATGGTAAGTGGTCACCGTCGCCTATGGACGTCGGTAATTCCAGGGGCACAGCCAAGGAAAGACGTCAAGTGCGTCCGTAGGAGTTCGGGGGCATTTTAAGACCCCACGTAAAAAGAGGGGCCGCTATGTATCTCGCAGGGACGGTCCCGTGCGGCTATCTTAGACCAACATGATACCCCGGGGCCGTCTCGTTTGCGCCGAACATGGCAAGTTCGGGTTTTGCTTGGCATGCCGGTGTAGGGTGTACATAGTGTTAGGGGCCCATAACTCGCTCGGGTGATGCTATACCCGTTTTAAATGGAAAACGCGATAAAGTGTGCCAATATCGCAGACTCTACCTACCCCTATGGGACATAAGCGTAATATTATGTGTGTACCAACTTTAGTGCGGCCCCAGCTATAGATACTTGATTGCATTTTTGGTACAGGGTTTGTAAATACACTATATATCACATAGCTGGCTTGGTGGCGTAGTTCTTTTATAGTACGACTGCAATGCCGAGGTCTCGGCTTCGATCCCCGGGTCGGGTAAAGTGATATTGGATTTTACTATTCAATATTAGTCCGGCGTCTGCAATTTGTGCCCGATATGGAGATAGGCTCGCCCTCTATCACATCATGGGACGGAGTACGCACGGCGAAAAGTGGGTGCCTTAATTGCGCCTCTGCCTACCTCTTCGAGGATATAGGGCTTGAGTGTATGTGTGTTTATGTCACATAACCTTTGTATAAATGAAGTGTACCTATTGAATTAAGGCAACGTGAACTTTACGTGGATACTACATTTTCGACGGATTTTATGGGAATCATCCAAGATTTCGTACACGCGATTTGGTTATTATGTAAAGCGGTTCTGAATAGTTATGTACTTAAGATCAGATTCACCGATTCCTGATAAAGTTCCAGATAATTATCTATACTCTATACATACATACATACATACATATAAATAAAATTGCAGTGTCTGTTTGTAATATTTAAATAACCGTTTTTCACTACATGTATATGAATATATATACGGTACATACACCAAAATAACATTTTTTATAATTTTTGTCTGTCTGTCTGTCTATCTAGTCTGTCTGTTTGTTCCGGCTAATCTCTGAAATGCCTGGACCGATTTTGACGGGACTTTTATTGGCAGGTAGCTGATGTAATAAGGAGTAACTTAGGCTACTTTTTATCCCGGGAAAATATAAAGCGGGGCTTTTATCCCGGGAAAACTCATTCACGCGGGCGGAGCCGCGGGCAACAGCTATCTGACATATAACGCCATTTAATAAATAAATCTGACACATTACTGGTTAATTTTTTCTGTCAGATATTTATATTCGAGACCTGTGAAATCAAAAGTTTTAGTATATGGCGGATAAGTACCGAATAGGCTATCAGGCACTTTATCAGTATACGGTAAAATCGGCCCATAATGTGGGAGATGATATGACGAATAGTCCACAAACAGACTGGTGGTAGGTCTCTCATATGCAAGAGTCCGTCTGGGTGGGAACCACCGCAATGTCTATTTCTACCGCCAAGCAGCCGTTCGCATGAACTGTTGTGTTTCGGTTTGAAGGACATTGTAGCCAGTGTAACTACAGGACATAGTGAGACTTAACATCTTATGTCTCAGGATGACGAGCGCAGTGGAATGCCACACAGTACTTTGTAACTCAAGGTGCTGGTTGGTGTTACTCTGTTTATGGGTGGTCGTATCGCTTACCATCAGGCGGACGGCATGCTAGTCTCGTCATTCAATGCCATAAAAAAAATGGAGCTGGGCACAGAAAAGTACGAAACCCGCAAAAATATCGCTAAGTAAGAATTTCCTGTAGTCATCGATTAAGGGTAACGGAACACCGATGGGTATAAAATTTGATGGCACAGGAAATATCGTTCGGCAATAAAACTGTACCCCCGAGTATATTGCTCAATAACTTTTACGAACGTACCCATTCCGTAAACTGAATCTTAATGCTTGTTATTTTGTTTATTGGTTTTAATATAAGGTATTATCGCGGGTCCACCTGCGTTTATTTTCCCGGAATAAAGGTTGAATCAAAAACTCAACCATATATCTATATCCGAGGGAGATGACCATAGTGTTTTGGAATAGCAATGAAATTAAAACTACTTTTATTAATTAACAAAAATCAATATAAATAAAAATACTTTGAACATTAAACTTAGAGCGGCGATAGCCTAGTTGGGAGTGGAACGGACTGCCAAGACGAATGTCCGCAGGTTCAAAGACCAAGGGTACACACTTCTGACTTTTCCAAAAAGTTATGTGTGTATTCTTTGTGAATTATCGCTCGCTTTAACGGCGAAGGAAAACATAGTGAGGAAACCTGCATACCTGAGAAGTTCTCTGAATTTCGAGGGTATGTGAAGTCTGCTAACCCGCACTAGGCCAGCGTGGTGGACTAACGCCTTAACCCTCTCGGTTGTAGAGGAGGCCCGTGCTCAGCAGTGGACAATATATAATACAGGGCTGGTATGGTGGAACATTAAACTTAGAAAATAAGAAAAAAAAAATATCGTAGCATAACAAGACTCGTAATTCATTATTTTTCGAGTTACAATTGGCCATCTCTCCCGATTTTAACCTTATAATACGCTGATTAAGAGCTACATTGCAATGGAGAGATACCTATCCCTCTCACACGCAGATCTCGGTGAGCGAGCCGAAACTGAGAGAGCCATACTTAATTATTCAACAGGAAGCCTCTGCGACTGTACTGCAGTGTTTGTTTTATTGTACTAGTAGGCAAAATCTCCAATGAATTGACAGAGTCATCGAAATGTAACAGAAAAATAAGAAGTACTTCTCACTGATATATGAATGTTAAACAAAAAGTTTAGATTTAGATTAGTTAGAAAAGTTGCAGAAGTCGACTTGTACCGTCTAATTCGCCGATAGATTACACACACACACACACACACACACACCTTATATCCCCGACGGCGTAGGCAGAGGCACAACTAATGCACCCACTATTCGCCATGTATATTCCGTCCCATGTTGTGATAAAGGGTGAGCCTAAAGGTTGATACTGAGCAGAAAACCCGATATCACTTCGCCCAAGATTCGAACCCAAGCCCTCGTAGTCATTACTAGTCATACCACGCACACAGTACAGCTACGCCACAGAGGCCGTTATACAGGGTCATTTTGACATTGCGTTAATAAATGAAATCACATACTTATCTCGTCGAAACTAACGCTTTCCATTAAGTTATTTTAACCGTAGATGTAAAATAAAAAAGTGTAAGTTTCAAACAAAATAAATATTTATAAAAAGTAACTTTAAGTTTACACGACCTTATGCCACTACTACTGCTCTATGATGATTCGTCACAGCGGCAATATTATAGTTTCATTCAGAAATACACTTTCGCACAAACCATACTCGCACTAAACTACGAAATGTTCAATGAATTTGTAAACTACTACCGGGATTTTTGGCAATAATATTCGTTATTCTTGGATGATTTTTGGCAAGATGTTAGAAGAGGTAAAGACGAATATGTGGTTTCATTTAGTAATGCAATGTAAAAATGACCCTGTATATAGCGGCCACTGTACACGAGGCATAATACAAAGCATAGTGGCTCATATAAGTATGTTCAAGATCAGCCCGTGTATACTCAGTTTCGAAATTCAAACAGGTAGACCTAATTCGAGACTGACGAAGGATATTATCATCTATCGTCAAGAAATGCCAGTGGCAATTTATATTGATAAGTTCTAATTTTATACTACAAATACCTTATACGGACCGGCTCGGTGGCGTAGTTGTATGACGGTACGACAGCAGTGCTGAGGTCTAGGGTTCGATTCCCGGGTCGGGCAAAGTGATATTGGGTTTTTCTACTCAGTATCAGCCCGGAGTCTGGAAATGTGCTCGGTAAATGGCAATAGGCTCGCCCTCTATTACATGGGATCTAGCAAATATAGGTGTGATACACCTCTGCCTACCCCTGAAAAGAGAAAAGCGTGATGCTGTGTATGTATGTATGTAAATACCTCATGCATCTATATATCTAAAAAGAGCAGAAATAAGGCAGAACTTAAGCAGAGGTAAAACAACAACAGACTTCCTGCTTTGTATCCACAACACAATTGTCTGTTTCAGAATTCGCAAAGATCTACAACAAAGCATATCAACCGACATGCATTAAAAATGAGATACGTTACTTCATGGACGCCCTATGTGAACTTGTATATCTCAGAATTAAGAAATTTCAAGTAGTTTGAACCGAGCGCACATTATTTTTTGTTTTTTTGTAAGACGTATGATTTTTTTAATACTATAATTTTTTTTTACCGACGCGTAGTTAATTTGTAAGTTGGGCGGCGTTATGATTTTGCCAATATCTAAATGCCTATTCGGAAAATTGGCATATAGTATACTAAAAAAATAAGGGAGTTTTGTTATTAAAATCCGAATTCATAAATTTAAAATGGATGAGCAAATGCAGTTACTATTTTACGTATAGCATACATAAAATACGACAAACTGGTTGTTGAAGGTGAAGCATGTGGGATGCGTGATAAAAGGAAGAAAGACCAATCTGCCTCACCAAAGGCAACGAATGACACTAAAAACGCCCCGCCAAAAATAAACAAAATAAATGCCTTCGAAAGAATGTACAGGAGCAGAGCTCACTCAACATCCTATATAAATGAAGAATAGCAATCAACAAACATCGGGAACCGGAAGATCAGAACAAATGAACGAAAAACTATTAACAAGACAAACAAAACAACAACACCTCCCCCAAGCCGGCTGGTCACCGTGGGGGATATCGACCAATCCCTTCCAGCTCCAATAAACGAAAATACCAATAACACCAAAACAATAAAAATACAATCAAATAGGAAACTATATATTTGTACATTAAACTGCTTAACACTGAGAACACAAGAGAGACTTACCGAATTAGAGTTAGCTCTTTCAAAAATAAAATGGGACATAATAGGTTTAAGTGAAGTAAGAAGATTAGGTGAAAGCATTGAAGATCGAAAGGAATACGTCCTATACTATAAAGGGGAAACAAAGGGAAGTTACGGTGTCGGCTTCATGGTTAAAAAATGCTTAGAAAAAAATATTGAAGAATTTATAGGTATATCAGAGAGAATAGCTGTACTCAACATGCATCTGCCGGGATACAGACACAAATGGTCGATTATTCAAGTATATGCTCCAACGGAACAACAAGACGAACTGGTTAAAGACATATTCTATGACCAGCTGTCATCAGTTTTACAAGATGCACACAAAAACGTTATGGTTATAGGAGATTTTAATGGTAGAATAGGGTCTCAACGAACTGGTGAAGAAAATATAATAGGTAAATTTGGCTACGGTAGAAGAAGTAAAAATGGAGAAAGAATGATTAAAATGGCATTGGAAAACAATCTTGCATTCATGAACAGTTTTTTTAAAAAAGATCCGAAGAAAAAATGGACCTGGTTATCTCCAGATGGATCATACAGAAACGAAATAGATTACATAGCAACGAACAAAAAATTTTTTTTTCATGATATAAACATTTTAAACCAATTTAACTTTAATACCAATCACCGGATAGTGAGAGCAGTAATAAATATCACTGAACCAAAAAAGAGTAGAAAAAAATACAATGCAAAAGCTAACTTTATAAATACACAACAACAATGTTTCATAAATACACCTAAAAATGAAATAGAAGATAAATATAACAATGAGATAAAAGAAATATATGGTCCACTGTTCAACAAATTCGCAAAACCTAAGACAACCCATACCGAAAATGACACTAAAACATTAATAGAAGAAAGAAGAAAACTTTTAAAACTTGGAAAAGACAAAGAAAATCTAAGGGCCATATCACAATTAAGTAAAAAAATAAGTAACAGCATCAAAAAAGACAGAACTAAGAAAAGAACGAATGTACTTAATTACCATATAAACAAGACAGGAGGAGTTAAAAAAGCTTTGAAAGAACTGACAGAGGCGAAAAAATGGATCCCAAACATTAAAAATAAAGCAGGAGAACAGCAAACGACAAGAAAAGCTATAATACAGACATCAACTGACTTCTATAGAAAACTTTATGCAGCAGAACGAAATACTAGAGACTTAACTATAAATCTCGATAATGACGACATGGACGAAGACATACCAGTTTTCCTGCAATCAGAGATAGAAAAAGCTGTCAACAGTCAAAAGAACAACAAAGCTCCTGGACCAGACCAGATTTCAAATGAAATGATCAAAATCTCAATTAGAGTACCGGAAAAGCTAAGAAAACTCACGGAAATATACAATTCTATTTTAAGCTCAGAATGTACACCACCACAATGGACCAAGAGCACAATTATACTATTACACAAAAAAGGGGATAGGAACATCATAGAAAACTATAGGCCTATAAGCCTTATGTCGAATATTTATAAAGTGTTCTCCAAATTGATATTGAACAGAATAACAGGAATAATGGACGAACAACAACCTATAGAACAAGCTGGTTTCAGAGCGGGGTTTTCAACTACTGATCACATGCATGTCATCAAACAGCTAATAGAAAAGTGTCAAGAATACGGTAAAGCCTTGTATATCGCATTTGTGGACTATAGTAAGGCATTTGATTCTATAGAACACGATTCGCTTTGGAGGGCTCTAATCCAGCAGGGAGTGCCAAAAAAATACATACGTATAATTAAAAATATATACGCAAATAGCACAGCGCAAATAAAACTGGAATCAACCGGTGAAGAGTTCCCAATAGCCAGAGGTGTAAGACAAGGAGATCCGCTATCGCCAAAACTTTTCTCAGCAGTCTTGGAAAGCATATTCAGAGATCTTGAGTGGGACAATTTTGGCATTAATATCAACGGTAGGCAACTTAGCCACTTAAGATTCGCCGATGACTTAGTCCTAATAACTGACAACGCGAATACCCTTCAACATATGCTACAACAGCTGACTGAGGCAAGCAGAGTAGTTGGTCTTACTATAAATAGATCAAAAACAAAAGTAATGACAAACAGAGAAGAAATATTTATAAAAGTAGACAATGAAGTTATTGAATATGTTAAAAACTATATATACTTAGGGCAACTAATATCTTTTAGAGACCGGACAAACATAGAAATAGAAAGCAGAATGGCCTGTGCTTGGAAAAGATACTGGTCCCTTAAAGAGGTATTTAAAACAAACACTTTCCTATGACAGCCAAGAAAAAAGTGTTTAATTCTTGCATCTTGCCATGTCTTACGTATGGGTGCCAAACATGGGCATTGACTCAAAAACATCTTTTAAAACTAAGATCGTGTCAAAGGGCAATTGAAAGGAGTATGTTGGGCGTGACGCTAAAAGACCGCAAAAGAGCAGCAGACATTAGATCTACAACAAAGGTGGAAGACGTACTAAAGAAAATAAGACGGTTAAAATGGCGATGGACAGGACATATGACAAGGGAAAGCAGAATGAAATGGACGAAAATTATAACAGAATGGCAGCCACGGGATGGCAAAAGAAAAAGAGGCAGACAAGCTAAAAGATGGACAGATGATATCAAGATGATTGGAGGGACAATCTGGTCTAGAAAAGCTACCAATAGAGAAGAATGGAAACAGCTGGAAGAGGCCTATGTGTCACTAGACACGCTGACCACTGAACCGGGAAACCCGATGTATTAGATTTAAGTTAAAACAATTTGCTACTATGTGTAAAATCATTGTTTAGTATCAGCAATAAAGGCTAATAATAATAATACTAAAAAAACTGCCTCGGTGGCGTAGTTGTATTACGGTACGACTGCAAGGCTGAGGTCTCGGGTTCGATCCCCGGGTCGGGCAAAGTGATATTGGATTTTTCTATTCAGTATCAGCCCGGAGTCTGGAATTTGTGCCCGATATGGCGATAGGCTCGCCCCCTATCACATTATGGGACGGGATACGCTTGGCGAAAAGTGGGTGCACTAGTTGCGCCTCTGCCTACCCCTTCGGGGATAATAGGCGTGAGCATGCGTATACTAAAAAAAAGGTTTGATTATCGGTACGCGTAAATTTAACAAGGGCGAAGCTATAAGCTAAACAAAATCTATATTTACAATGAAACGCTGTAACGTAAATATTATCGATTCAAATTTGAGACCATTTCATATTGCGATTAGATGGTATGATACTGAACATATTGTAGCTCAATGTTAACACGCAACTGTTATAATAATCACGCTAGTCACGGCTTTAAACACAAAAAAAACTATGTACTTAAATTTAATGTCCATTTTATACGGCAGCTTTGCCCGCGTGGAACTAAATTTCGTAACATACAAACATCCTTACAAAGATTCCTATTGATCATTCCATAGTATACCAGTGCTACCTCGATGGCGTAGTTGTATTGCGTACGCGTTACGAGTATAATTTGCGCGCTGAGGTCCTGGGTTCGAATCCCGGGTCGAGCCAAAAAATCATTGTAACTGGGTTTTTCCATCTTAAAAATTACTCAGTCGCAGCTTGGAGTCAGGAAGTTAGCGGTGTGATACCCCCGTGCCTCGGAAAGCACGTAAAGCCGTTGGTCCTGCGCCTGATCTCTCTCCGGTCATGTCGGATTGCCGTCTCACCGGACTATGAGAGTGAAGGAATAGCGATTGCACCTGTGTATTGCGCACACACTTGTGCACTATAATATCTCCTGCGTACCTGGCTGATCTCTTCCTGGTTGAGATTAGCCGCCGTGGCCGAAACTGGCTTGGTGGATTACATTATAACAGCACAAAAAAAATAATAATGCAGACTTACACAGTTCTGTAACCCAGCGGCTGAAATCAAATGCGTACGTATGTAAGGAATATGATAACAGACCGGGTTTGTGTTTCTAACTACGCGGGTTTAAACAAACCACACTGTTAATCTATTAATGAACTGGATTCCAGGTAGAGACGAATGTTTGTGTGCGATAAACGTGTAGCCTGAATAATTTATTCAAGTTAGAAAGTGATTCGCCCCTTATCTATATAACCTTGTTAATAGGAGCATACTGCACAAAAGGATATATAAGGCGAGTGTGGATGGAAGGGCCGGCAGGGGTCGACCGCACCGAACTTTCGAATGCCAGATATCTGACATTCTAAGTAAGGGCCAGGTCAAAAGTACCCTTAACCGGCGGCAATGCATGAAAAGACTGATGAAGGTAGAGGAAGCGAAAGTGGTGTGCCAGAATCGAGCAAAGTGGCAATCCATGGTCTCTGCCTACCCCTATGGGATAGAGGCGTGATACTATGTATGTATGTATGTATGCACCAATGCGCATCTTGTCCCTTCTTAGGGATAGATTAAGGTGTATTACACCCATATTATCGGCTATGGTAGGTCCCATTTAATAGGGGGCGAATCTATTTATCAAACATAATTCCAGACTCGGAATAATCTTTGAAATTAAAATATTTGCGATCCGAGATAATCGATTAAACCCGCTTAACCCGTCGCGGGCATGTGTCGACATTTGTAAAGTGCTATCTTTCCGCCCCTTAACTTCCCGCTGAAACGGGTTGAAACTGAAGGAACGATATGTCCGCTAACTGACGCGGAGTTTGAAGTAAAAACATGGTTCACTTGTAACATCGTATGTCAATGTGTGCTGGTGATAGGTCTCTCATATGTAAGAGTCGGTTTGGGTGGGTACCACCGCAATGTCTATTTCTACCGCCAAGCAGCAGTGTACATGCACTGTTGTGTTTCCGTTTGAAGGACATTGTAGCCAGCGTAACTACTGGACATAATGAGACTTAACATATTTGGTCTCAGGATGACGAGCGAAGTGGAATACCACTCAGTACTTTGTAACTCAAGGTCCTGGATGGTGTTGCTACTGTTTATGGGTGGTCGCATCGCTTACCATCAGGCGAACGGCATGCTCGTCTCCTCAATCAATACAATAAAAAAAATGTAGTTTGAATATTAAGGTTGCGAGGTTTCAGGAGAATCTGCTATAATAATTTTAAAGTGTATCAGTATGCATAATGAATTCCTATCATTAGTAATACCAAGGTAATACCTACTTTAGCAAAAGAGGTTTATACCAAGTAGTACTTTCTTCCACCTACTTTTTTCGACTACTATCGGTTTTGAATCCCGGGTCGGGCAAAGTGATATTGGGTTTTTGGAACGAAGTTCCTTATCGCGCGTTGTGAAAGGGGGCTGGACGGAAAAAACAAATGAAAAGTTGTCACGACACTTTTTGCTATTATCTTACTAATATGAACCTTAAATACAATGCGTAGAAGCTATAATTCTTGAAACGAGTATATTTTTATTTATAGTATTTATTAAAGTCATTAAAACCATTTCTTACTAATCTAATATGAACCTTAAATACATTGCGTAGAAGCTATTTCCCCAGCATTGGCACGGCACGAGTACAAAAGAATAGAACGTAACATTATTTTTTCAAATTTTGTTGATTTATTCTACTTTGGTTACTGACATTTATCAATAACAAGACTAAACGTGCTTTGCTCGCGTTTATAAATCTACTTTATGTGGTAAGCGTAAGATCGAATTTGTTTTTAGTCAATCTAAATTTGTGATAAAAATGCTATGCAATAGCTTTACCGCGGCAGTCCCCGAGTGCCACACGTATTTATTTGTTTTTTTCTCTAGAAACTTATGTATTGGAACGGAAATAGGAATATATTTATATATATACACACTCTGTTATATAAATAAAATTTTATTAGAATTCCTTCACTAATTAATCGAAAGGAACTTCGTTCCATCCGGGTGTCCCTTGATACCTCTCATTGCTTTTTTTGCTCAATATCAGCCTGGAGTCTGGAAATGTGCCCGGTAAACAGCAATAGGCCTGCCCTCCATTACATGGGACCTAACAAAGCTGGCGAAATATGGCTGTCTTACATAGGCAGAGGCCTACCCCTGTAAAGGGAAAAAGGCGTGATGATATGTTGTAACGTAGCATAATTATTTTCTTTTTGAAGTAATATTTTAATTTAGTCGATAGTTTTATCGATTTCTTCGATCGCGCGTCGATGCCGGCGTAGACTTCCCTCGCCGCTCACGTCAGTCGTGTTCCACCATCGTAGCGAACGGACGTTATGTACCGATAGATCTCGCGACCGGTCTCATACGTATGGTGGAGCGCGGCGCTCAGCTTACGGACGAATTGTGAAGTAGATTTAGGCCGAACCTTTACTTACCTGTTTAAGTTATCTGTAAATTAGTTTAAGTGGATTTTGTGTATCCGGTTTGGTCCTTTAATACATTGGTAATTTACTTGCTGTTTTATTTATCTCAGTTTGTTGCATATAACGTGACAAAATGGCGCCCATTAACGTGGTTACAAATTAAAATCTTCACGATTCGAAAGTAAACTTTTTACTCTTGAGTATTTCAAATAATCTAAATACTAAAGCTGTGTTGAATTTATAAAAGTGTACGTAGTTTTAAAATTGTTATTATCGGCTTAGTGTCATATTTGGTAAGTACAATTTAATTGTAATATTGGGTACGTCATTGCTGCAATTGCAAGTCAAAGCTAAGCTTCGCGTGCACTACATTACTTATTATTTATTATTAGCTGACGGGTTGCTTTAAAATACCCTACATAAATGTTCATTTTGCTCTTTTAACCGCTAAGCACTAACTGTAAAATTAATCACTGCTCGACTTGGTTTGGACAAATAATTTATCTTTTTTTTGTGTGTGTGAATATTGTTGCTACTATTGTACTCAAAATGGCCTACCCAATAAAATTTTTATTACTCCAGAAAGCTGAATTATTGTATGAAGTGGCAATTCGAGGGGAGTCGCCGTCGGATAACGTAGTAGGTTTAAGACGTCAAGTCACCAAGTTGACACAACTTTACGCCTCTGATGATATTTTAGACACTGTGTTCAGTTTTGCAGAGGATATAATGGGTTGTGAAGAATCTATAGGTAAAGTTAGCATCAACCTTGAAAATTTAAAAACTAATTTCAATGATTCACTACTGTGTAGAACTACTTCATTGTTAAATCACTTACACTACAGATTACAAAGAATACAACAGCCGGAAGACCCTAATGATCTCATTACATTAAATAAATTAAGGAATACATTTGATAGGCATTACTCAAACCTCTTGACATTAACTAATCCTAGTCAGGAACCTAAAGTAGCTTCTATAGAGCCACACAAGGAACACTTAGATAAATGTGACTTGTCCAATTTAAATATTTCTGTTAAGTGTGATCGTGGACTTACTGTCGAACTGGCCAAGCTTAAATATGATGGTAAAACTTGTGTACGCTCTTTTATTCAAAACCTTGAGGAATTCCGCACATCTAAATGTGTTACAGAAGAAAAAATGCTTTCCTCTGCCATAGATATTTTTATTGGTGATGCTCTTCATTGGTACCGCAGTACTAAGGAAAAAGTCAATGATTGGAAATCTTTAATTAATTTACTTAGGGATGATTTTGACATTCCTGACTATGACTATAGGATGTCCTTGGAGATACGACAGCGTACCCAGGGCAGTAATGAAAACATTGTTACTTATTTAGCTATAATGGAAGGCATGTTTTCCCGTCTAAGTAAGCCTATGAGTGAGGATTATAAACTAGAAATTCTTTTACACAATATACGCCCTTGCTACTCCATTTTTATTGCATCTAGTACTAATGTAAATTCTATAGAAGAGCTTAGAGTTATTTGTAAAAATTATGAGCGCATAAAAGTGCATTCTGAGCAATTTAAAGAACCACCAGTTGCAAGTTCTAGTACCATAGCTCCTGAATTCAGTTACCGCCCATATAAGCCAAAGGATACACGTAGGCAATTTAATTGTAACAGTAACTGGAATAACATTAAGAATGCTAACCCCACTGGGGCTGAGGTTTCCAAACCTAAAACTTATTGTCTTCGTTGCAAGGTTGATAGTCATTCTATGAGAGATTGTCCAGCTGAGAGAACAATTTTCTGTTTTAAATGTGGGAAAAAGAATGTTCGTACCCCAGACTGTCCAAATTGTACTGTAAAATCCCAGTCAAAAAACTAGGATTTGAAAATTGCAAGAGATTAACAACTAATCATTTTGACATCTCGGATTGGAATGATTGGTTGTTAAAGGTAAGAAGTTTTTTTACTAAAGAGAACCAAGTTTCTGCAATTTTCACATCTATTCCGAGCAAAGACCCCCGTCCTTATATTAAAGTAAAAATAAATAATACCAATGATTTGGCCTTTTATGGACTTTTAGACTCTGGTTCTGCGGTCACTATTTTGGGTAATAATTCTCACAAGTATCTTCTTCAATTTGATTTAGTTTTGTGTACTGATCAAAGGATCACAGTAACTGCTGCTGGAGGTCAAAAGATAAATTCCCTTGGTTATATTCTGCTCCCAATAACTTTTGAAAATAAGTTTTCTATTATTAAAGCTCATTGTATCCCAGATATTAAAACTACACTGGTATTGGGAATTGATTTTTGGAATTTATTTAATTTGTGCTCTAAATATTTGACAAATACTAAACATTTATTTTTTAATGATCCTGGACTTTCATCAATTTCAATTTCTTCTTCAAGCTACTTACAAGCTTATGATACTTTAAATAATGCAGAGAAGTCTATTGCTGATGACATAATTGAAAAATTTAAAGATATTTCCTTTTCTGAAAAAGGGTTAGGCAGAACAAATCTTATTAAACACCATATTAACACAGGTGATTCTGAACCCATCCACCAACGTTATTATCGCATGTCGCCGGAGAAACAAAGAGTTATCACGCAACAGGTAGATGAGATGTTGGCGCTTGATGTTATTGAACCATGTGAAAGTCCCTGGTCTTCCCCAGTTTTAGTAGTTGGCAAAAAAGATGGTAATCCTCGTTTCTGTTTGGATAGCCGGAAGTTAAATTCAGCAACAAAGAAAGATGCATACAGTCTACCATATATATCTGAAATTTTGGATAATTTAAAAGATGCTAGATATTTGTCAAGTATTGATTTGTCTAAAGCTTATTGGCAAATTCTAATAAATGAACCTGACCGGGAAAAGACTGCCTTTTATGTTCCTGGCCGGGGCACTTTTATGTTTAAGGTCACTGCGTTTGGTCTAACCAATGCTCCCGCTACTCAGCAGCGGCTTGTAGATTCATTGTTCGGACCAGAATTTGAATTGAAAGTTTTTGCCTATCTTGATGATATTATTATTGTCTCTAATACTTTTGAAGAACATGTGTCATTGTTGAGTAAAGTTTATGATAAGTTACTCGCAGCTAACCTTACAGTTAGCCTCGAAAAATGTAATTTTTTTAGAAGTAGGTTACGTTACCTTGGTTATATTATAGATTCACAAGGTTTACGCACAGACCCAGAAAAAGTTGAGGCTATACTAAATTACCCTACACCTACTAATAAAAAAGAAGTAAAACGCTTTTTAGGGACTGCCTCCTGGTACAGGCGTTTTATTCCTCAATTCAGCACAATTGCAGGCCCCCTTAATAAACTCACTTCTACTAAAAAAGACTCTCCTCCGTTCCATTGGACATCACAATTAGAAGCTGCCTTTCTTGAATTGAAATCCAAATTAGTTGAGGCACCTGTGCTTGCGTGTCCTGATTTTGAATACCCATTCGAAGTACATACTGACGCCAGTAATTTCGGCATAGGCGCAATGTTAGCTCAGACCATCGACGGAGTGGAGCACCCAATAGCATATATGAGCCGCTCCTTAACTCCACCTGAACGTAATTACAGTACTACGGAGAGAGAAGCGCTTGCAGTCTTAGTTGCACTAGAACATTGGCGTTGCTATTTAGAAACAGACAAGAAATTTATTGTTTTTACTGATCATGCGGCGTTGAAGTGGTTTATGTCCCTTTCAAATCCTACTGGTCGACTAGCTAGATGGGGTGTTCGTCTCTCTTCTTTTAATTTTGAGATTAAACATCGTCGCGGTAAAGACAATGTCGTTCCTGATGCTCTTTCTAGAAGTGTGGCAGTTGATGTTATCACTGAAGATGAAACTTTTACTTCTACTCCCACTGTAACTACAGATAGTTGGTATCTCAGCATTTTTAATGGATGCAAAGATTCCCCAATTAGTTTTCCAAATTATAGAGTAGAAAACAACATCTTATTCAGGTACATGAAAAATAAAAATGTTCTCACCTCCGAATTTGCGTGGAAAGAAGTTATTCCTGATGAAAGGCGTGAACAGATTCTTAAGGAATGTCATTCGGAGCCCATTTCCGGTCATTTCGGCGTGTTCAAGACATACAAGCGCTTGACACTTCGTTTCTATTGGCCTGGCATGTACTCTGATGTTGTAAAGTTTGTTTCTCGTTGTGATATCTGTCTTGCATATAAGTCACCTAACCATAGTACTCTTGGTAAGATGGGTAGACCAAAAAATGTCTCTCGACCCTTTCAGGCCCTTTCAATTGATTTAGTTGGTCCACTACCTAAATCTAGAAAACAAAATCAATATATTTTTGTTATAACATGTTGCTTCTCAAAGTATTGTTTCCTTTTCCCACTCAGACGGGCTACTGCAGACTTGGTGTGCAAGCATTTGGAAAATGATGTATTTCTTGTCCACGGCATTCCCCAAACTATCATCTTGGATAATGGGAGTCAATTTATTAGTAGAGAACTAAATAAAATATTTGAAAAGTATAAAATCCCCAATATAAGCTTCATTCCTAAATATACTCCTCAAATAAATACAGTTGAAAGATATAATAAAACAATAATTACTGCTGTGTCTACTTTTGTAAATGATGATCATAGAACTTGGGACTTAAATTTGCCTAAAATTCAGTTTGCTATCAACAGTTCAGTTAATGAAAGCACCGGGTATTCTGCCACATTCTTAGTTTATGGCCGAGAACTTGTGACTTGTGGAACACATTATGTAGAAAATTCAGATCCTAATGATCTTGTGCTTATACCACATGATGCTTATGCTGAGAATTTAGGGCACCTAGCTGAAATTTTTAACAAAGTGCAAGCATCACTTTGGCAGGCACATATAAAAAATACGCAACAATACAACTTGCGTCGTAGAGAGGCAGAGTTTAATGTGGGGGATATAGTTTGGAAAAGATGTTATTTTCAAAGTGACAAAGATGCTTACTTTAGTAAGAAGTTGGCTCCTAAATTTAAAAAATGTCGCATTAAAGAAAAACGTTCTTCATTGGTCTATGTTTTAGAAGATTTAGTAGGAAATGATCTAGGAGTCTGGCATATTAAGGATTTGAAGATGGCCGGTAGTTCTACACATTAATATTTAAGTTTTCCTTTTTATTCTTCCCTCAACTCTCATCCTCGTTGTGTGTCTTCTTGCACACGCATTTGAGTAATTTTTTTTTCTTTTTTTTTTTCTCTTCGAATTTTCCCCCTAGGAAAAATTCTTTCCTAAGGGAGGGGGTAATGTAACGTAGCATAATTATTTTCTTTTTGAAGTAATATTTTAATTTAGTCGATAGTTTTATCGATTTCTTCGATCGCGCGTCGATGCCGGCGTAGACTTCCCTCGCCGCTCACGTCAGTCGTGTTCCACCATCGTAGCGAACGGACGTTATGTACCGATAGATCTCGCGACCGGTCTCATACGTATGGTGGAGCGCGGCGCTCAGCTTACGGACGAATTGTGAAGTAGATTTAGGCCGAACCTTTACTTACCTGTTTAAGTTATCTGTAAATTAGTTTAAGTGGATTTTGTGTATCCGGTTTGGTCCTTTAATACATTGGTAATTTACTTGCTGTTTTATTTATCTCAGTTTGTTGCATATAACGTGACAATGTATGTCTATTTCTACCGCCAAGCAACAGTGTGCATGCACTGTTGTGTTTCGGTTTGAAGGATATTGTAGCCAGTATAACTACTGGACATAATGAGACTTAACATCTTATGTCTCAGGATGACGAGCGCAGTAGAATGCCACTCAGTATTTTGTCAGTCAAGGTGCTGGATGGTGTTGCTACTGTTTATGGGTGGTCGTATCGCTTACCATCAGGCGAACGGCATGCTGGTCTCGTCATTCAAAGCAATAAAAAAAATGTAATACAAGTATTTATTTATGTTGCCGAATGAATTCAGTTTAGTTTTTACGACCATTATGATGTACCCTTCTAGAAGGATTGCCGGGAAAATAGTGTTAAAACCCACACAAAATGTTGCACAAGCCGGGAATCGAATCTACTGCCTCGTATTACTACACCTAGTTAGAGAAATTATCATCAGTCTACCGACTTGGTTACGACGTCTAAATTGAAGAGGAAATTATTATAAAACGCGTATTATAAAACTTTTTACGTGAATTTTATCAATTCTACGCAGAAGGAATTCATTAGTACAAATTGAGAATCGTACTTGGTTCGTTAAGTTTAAAGAATTAATTAACTTCTACAAGCTTTGAATTGGAAATTATAATTACTTCCACCAAAAATATTCTTACGACTGATTTTATATATTTTTGCTGGTAGTAATAATAAGGTATATTATTTTTATGCAAGCCTTGAGGTTGGACTTAAAATGAACATGATAAAGAACAAAGTCATGACGAACTACAGCAATGATAATATCACCGTGTATGGAGACGAAATGCTGTATGTCAGCGAGTAAATCTATCTGGGTCAAATTATGTCATTCGAGGCGAGACAAGACCGCGAAATAGAACGACGGACAAACAATGACTGGTGAAGTTTTTGGTCCATGCAAGAGTTACTGAAAGGTAATCTTTCAATGTACATCAAGCGGAAGCTCCTGGATATTTACATTCTTCCAATTCCTACGGTGCTCAAACCTGGTCTCTCACCAAACAGCAAAAGTCCAGGCTCAAGGTTTGCCAACGGGCAATGGAGTGCGCTCCAAAACTCAAATTGCCGATGTAGCTCAGAAAGCTGCTAAGCTTAAATGGAACTAGGCTGGCCACATCAGTCATATGCCTGACGAGCTTTGGGCCAGGATTACCACTTTGTGGAGCCCTGAAACTGCTCGTAGGCGTAGAGGTAGACCAAAGAAGAGATGGCGGGATGAACTGGATTAACATTTTGACAGCAATTGGTTTAATGTAGCGCCAGCATCGCGATTCATGGAAGGATCTTAGGGAGGCCTTTGCCCAACATTGGGACATTATAGGCTAATACAATACAATACAATATTAACAAATACTACTGTAAAATAAACTGATTTAGTTGCATACCAAATTAAATAATAACCTTTTCAATTAAAGTTACATGTATTATATTTACGTAGTTAGTGTCAGCAATTCAATTATTATCTTTATTTAACTTAATAAGTAACTGTCTCCTTATCAGTCTTAATGCGATAAACTCAAAAACTACCGAAAGGATTTCGATAAAATTTGGTATGAAGATAATAATTAATAAAAATTAACGCCTTCAAAAAGCATCAATGAAAAGCAAAAACTTGGTTCGACATTCAATAAAAACTTTAAATAGACGTGAAACAGACGAATTAGGCCTGCGTGGTGGACTAAGGCCTAAAAAAACCCTCTCAGTAGTTAGAGGAGGCCCGTGCTCAGCAGTGGGCAGTATATAATACAGGGCTAATTGCATTGCATTGCAGACGTGAAATATAACAATATTACTTATCGAAAAATATATCAAAGCGCAAGCAATATAAAAGTAGTCAAAAACTGCGTAGCACTTAATTGTGAAAAATATTTACTGATTGCTACGCTTGATCGGGCTACGAAAAGCGCTACGTTAATCGACGCTACGTACGAGCCACGGAGATCCGAGCTTTATTAAAATTTCTGTTCGTGAATTTTTAGTACGGTGAAAAACGGATACGTAGTAATTGTTCATAAATACTTGTAATTATTTTTTTAAATACAGTAATTGTTTTTATTTCCTGTGACGTACATACTACAAATAATGGCTGTCTCGTACAACGCCACAAATATATAGGAAGTAAAACTCTAAGGCATCGCATAGACACTGTGAACACATTGCCACACTATAAAACTTTGAGGCAAAACACAAACTCTGCGAACCTGTCAAGAAATACTTTACTATAATGAAAGAAACAGTTAGCAATTCAGCAAATATCAATTTAGTGTACAGTTTCTCGACAACACAACACTGGTGGTAGGTCTCTCATATGTAAGAGGCCGTCTGGGTGGGTACCACCGCAATGTCTATTCCTACCACCAAGCAGCAGTGTGCATGCACTGTTGTGTTTCGGATTGAAGGACAATGTAGCCAGTGTAACTACAGGACATAGGGAGACTTAACATCTTATGTCTCAGGATGACGAGCGCAGTGGAATGCCACACATACTTTGTAACTCAAGGTGCTGGATGGTGTTACTACTGTTTATGGGTGGTCGTATCGCTTACCATCAGGCGAACGGCGAGCTCGTCTCGTCATTCAAAGCAATAAAAAAAACACAACAGCGTGTGCGCAACGCCTTAATTTCGATTATATTGACATATCACGCCGTGTCCTAGAATGTGTAAATATGTCCATTGTCCATTACGTTCGCACAACACTTGTCACAGTGTTGGCGTTCAATTTGTCCAATATATTGGAAGGTCAAACGCAATGCGACGCAATGTAATTATCGAGGGCGTGTTAACTGTGGCTTCTATCACACCGAAATTATTAAAATGTACATAACTAGGGACTAAAAGATACTCTATATGGACTCCACTCCGTTTACAGGTGGGGTCACTTTTTCGTACCTGGCTATTTCTAGGATCAAAATTAGTCATCCGAGACATCGTACATCTGTGTGCCAAATTCCGTCCAGATTTTTCCTGATAGCCAAAATTCTTCAAAAACATTTATATTAGTAAGATGACATGACCCCTCCTAACAGATCATGTGGCAATAGCTAGGCGATCTATTTCGATTGTCACTAAATGGCGGCCCCATTAAACCAAGTCGGATATCGACATCAAATTTACGACGCCACTAACCAGGTTCGGGGCTGCAGTTTGGTTGGTGACATGCATTGAGTGATAGTATATTACTACATACATATACTATATTAAATTGCCTATAACACACACATACACATGCCTTTTAATCCCAAAGGAGCAGGCAGAAGGGCATTTAGTGCACAAACTAGATAGACAATCGATATACAAATCTAAACTATATTACAAAGAGGAAAAGTTTGTGATTTTCTTTTTAGGGGCTAATCTCTGGAACTTCTGAATCGATTTTGAAAATTCTTTCATTTATAGGAAGCTAGATTACTCCTGGGTGTTTTTATCCCGGGAAAATATAAAGCGGCACTTCTATCCCGGAAAATCTTTTTAATAGATGGACAATCTATGTAGATACCCAATATAGAGTAAAAACCCGATGGACGCCCGTATAAATCCTGTCCTTTGTTTATGTTGGGTGGGATTTTGCCCAAACACTGGATTTAAACTCGGGTGAATTATCTATTTCTACTTTTTTTAATTTTTTTTTATTGCATTGAATGACGAGACGAGCATGCCGTTGGCCTGATGGTAAGCGATACGACCACCCATAAATAGTAGTAACACCATACAGCACCTTGACTTACAAAGTACTGTGTGGCATTCCACTGCGCTCGTCATCCTGAGACATATGGTGTTAAGTCTCACTATGTCCTGTAGTTACACTGGTTACAATGTCCTTCAAACCGAAAGACAAGAGTGCATGCACACTGCTACTTGACGGTAGAAATAGACATTGCGGTGGTACCCACGCAGACGGACTCTCACATATGAGAGACCTACCACCAGTACATACATAGTATCATGCCTTTTCCGTTTTCAGAGGCAAATATGTAACACACCCACGTTTTGCCGGATATTTTAGGTCCTACATATTATATAGAGGCTCAGTCTATTCCTATCGGACTCATTCCAGACTCGGTGCTGATACTGAGTAGAACATGTCAATATCCCTTGACCCAACCCCTGGATCGAACACGAGACCACAGTACGGTCGTAACGCAATACAACTACGCTACAAAACAGTCCGCATTTACCAAATATGGGGTATGGAAAATTTAAACGAAAAATTCATTCTTTTAAGACAGTCTGTGAATAGCTTCGAATAAAATACAGATAATAAAAAAAAAAATTATATATTTATGGTTATATTGACATTGCGTTACTAAATGAAACCACATACTTGTCTTCTTGAAAATAACACTTTACAATAAATTATTCGAACCGTAGATGTAAAATAGAAAAATGTAATTTTCGAACAAAATAAATACCAACAAAAAGTAATTATACTTTTTACAATCTAATGCCACCATTACTGCTCTGAGAGAATTCTTCAGAGCGGCAACATCATACCTTCATTCAGAAATACACTCAAATACACACCGTATTCGCACTAAACTACAAAGTGATAAAAAATTAAGAAAACTAAAACTGGGATTTTGGCGAAAATATTCGTTATTCATAGATAATTTTTTGCAGGATGTTAGCAGTGGTAAAGACTGCTGCTATGGTTTCATTTAGTAACGCAATGTAAAAATGACTATGTATATATATTTTGTATATATATATATACATATACAAAACCATTACAGATCTACTAAAGCTTACATGCATCATCGATTCTATAATAATAAACATGTCATTTAATCATACCTCGACTGCCTCGGTGGCGTAGTTGTATTACGGTACGACTGCAGGGCTGAGGTCTCGGGTTCGATCCCCGGGTCGGGCAAAGTGATATTGGATTTTTCTATTCAGTATCAGTCCGGAGTCTGGAATTTGTGCCCGGTATGGCGATAGGCTCGCCCCCTATCACGTCATGGGACGGAATACGCTTGGCGAAAAGTGGGTGCACTAGTTGCACCTCTGCCTACCCCTTCGGGGATAAAAGGCGTGAGCATGCGTGCGTATTTAATCATACTGCGTCATAAGAACGTACAAAATCAAATAATTATTGTAAGAAGGAAATATCACCCACAACATCTCTAAACGACGCTTCCATACCATACCATATCATACCAGCCCTGTATTATATACTACCCTCTGCTGAGCACGGGCCTCCTCTACAACTGAGAGGGTTTAGGCCTTAGTCCACCACGCTGGCCTAGTGCAGGATGGCAGACTTCACATACCTTCGAAATTCTTATAGGGAACTTCTCAGATATGCAGGTTTCCTCACGATGTTTTCCTTGACCGTTAAAGGGAGCGATAATTCACAAATAATACACACATGACTTTTTTAGAAAAGTCAGAGGTACGTGTCATTGGGTTTTGAACCTGCGGACATTCGTCTCGGCAGTCCGTTCCACTCCCAACTAGGCTATCGCCGCTTTACGCTTCGTTGTGACACAATCCCGAAAATGTTATTACCGCAGCAATTTTAATATCGTCACTTATTCTATAAAGCTTTTCGAGAAAGTGTGATGGAAATTAATTTGCTTTATAACGTTACTGACGGTTTGCCGATAACCTGGTTTCAGCGCAAAATTCGTACAATCATCCTGGCTGCCCCCTTATTCTCTATGACAGTGTTAACTCGTAACGCGGACGCATTACGTTAACTTCGTGTGATTAGCGTTAAATGGTATTCTGTGTGCCAATTTCCATAATGATAAACGCGATGAGTTACGTTACGCGCTTGTTACGAGCAGTGAAAATAACGTGTGTCAGAGAATAAGGGGGCAGATGTAAACGTGTGCGAATTTTTTTAAAAGTGTCTATGTAAAAGGATATTGGAATAGTTAGACTGATATCATTATATATCCTAAAACAAGATAAAACATATACTCTTGATACTATAAATGTGAAAAATCTTAAAGATGTTTGGATGTACAGTCAGAAGCATAAGTATCTGGACAAAATCAACATTTCAAATCGCCTTTATACGCGTTAAGTTAAACCTAAACCTTTTTTTCTTTGTTTGAAGTAAAGTAAATCTCTTTTATTTTATTTTTGTGAAGAGAAAAAAAAGATTAGTAAGAACAAAAAGTATGTAGGCGATTTGAAATTACGAATTTGTTCAGCTACTTATGCTGGTGACTGTACGTTAAAAGAAGAAAACTCTGTGAAAAAAATCTTATTTTGGCACGTAGATTGATTACTTCGTAGAATTTAAGGTCACACACACTCACACCTTTTGTCCCCGAAGGGGTAGGCAGAGGCGCAACTAGAGCAAATACTTGTAGCCGTATGAATATCAACCCATGATGTGTTAGGCGGCGAATCTATCGCCATTTTAGGCACGAATTCCACATCCCGGTTTGATACAGAGCAGAAAAACCCAATATTAATTCATTGAATACCGAACAGGGACTCTATATTACGGAAAACATCTTTCAAGCAAACGTAATAATAGAAAACTAGTATTATATATTTTACCGACTTATACGTTCGCTATAGTACCTATAAAATTTTGTCTACCGCTTTGCTATGGAGGGAAGTGGACAATTAATATTTCCAATTCCTCACTATTTTTATACAAATACAAAAACATTTATTCACACAACACCATGACACAAACAATATAAAGAAATTATATAAAAATAAAATAAAATATAACACACTAACACCAATACACATAAAAGGAATAACAATGAAATAAAAAAGATATCAAGAATTGCAAAAGTATTAGTGCATCGTCCCAAACGTCATGGTGTGAGTGCGAAACGGGTCCCATTCAGCACAAGCCGTGAACGAGTCACAGCGCTGGTCTTCCATGGGCCCGACGCGTTGAGAGCACACAGACGTGTAACAAAAAAAAAACTAAATTATAAAAATAAAAACAGCCAGTGCGAAAGTAATAATAATAACTTTTGTGATAAAAATTGCAATATTGTGATTGACGATTGGCAGTAAATTAATGTATAATAATATTAATCGATAAATAATAGTTAAGTAAATAAAACCTTTTTTCTATTTAATTAATTTCGTTGCGGGTTAAAGACACACTAGTGTTCCCTGAGACTCGCCGAGCTTCACCGCTTGGTGTCATAAAATGCGTGCCATTACTGATCCTGGCGTACAGGAGTTGTAGTGGCGGGTGTGAGGGCGGGATAGTCTCATACAGTACCTATAAACAAATAACTAGCCACGAATCAAACCTGCGACCGGCGCCGCACATCAAGACTAAGAGCATTCAGACGTATTAATACATCCGACATCAAAACAAAACACTTAGGTTACCCGAACAAAATAACTGAATTAATATACACTGGGTTGTTTTTGATCGTACACCACAAGAAAAAAGGTAGTCAAAAGGTAAGGAGCGTTCAACGGTTGGAAAAAAACGAAGTACAATAAATTTATAATGAAATAAATTAGTATTGGGGTTTTTTAATAGATCAATAGTATTGAACCACAATTCCGACGTATAACGTTAAGAGTTTAAAATGTCAAATTTTAAACAGTTACGCATATAGGAACACACAACATCAAAATCATTAATTGATGTTTAAAATAAAATATTTCTTTGTTCAAATACTATTTTGGCATAAACATTTTATAAAACAATAACTGAGGTATCCTGGACAGTTGTTTCTATATGAAAATAATAATAAATCGCACCTTTAGAACGAAAACGACAGAATTCAAAACAATCGAAAATTGAGTTATCGTCATAAAATGACTTAAAAATGGTCCCTTTTTTATAAAAATATAATAAAAAAGGCCGATCATAACAGTTTGGTCCTTTTCCCACTTGAATATGGCGGTGTTTGAACTATTGTTGTATTGAGAACTTCGTTTTAAGTCATTTTATGAAGTTAACTCAATTTTGGATTTTTTTGAATTGTGTCGTTTTCGTTCTAAAGGTGCGAAATCTGCTAATAATGGTGATCATCTTTTATGACTAACTCAAGATTGATGAGCTTGTGGGTTGGTTCCTTTGCATAACTATGTCTAATTGTGATTTTAAGATTCTTCTGTTGGGATAAGTAGTACTTTTATCGTCTCCTTCTTTGATTAATTATATACCTAGACAGACACTGAACGTTTCAAACGCGTCGAAAAAAATAGAGGCGAACTGGTCCCCACTAAATGAGTTTGAGTGAATTATGTTTTGTTGCTTTTCATGGATATAATTTTCTCCCCATTTTAATAGAAACCATGTAATAACTGGTATAATTATGCGCGCACACAGGGATACGCAGAGTGATGCAGCGATAGCGTATGACACAGCTGTCACGCATACTAGCTTAAGAAAAATTGGCCTGTTTGTTGTTATTTCATTGCAGCGCGCCACTCTATCTAGGTATATAATTAATCAAAGGTCTCCTTGTTCTAAGAGCAGCTTATATGATTTGTAGACCGGGAACTGCTAACTCAGGCCGGTTAAACACAGGGTGGATTTTTCTATGACGCTTTATTTGTTCAAAAAGGGAGTTGACGTATCCCATGCGGTTGATTGGCCGAAATCCATTCCAAGGCGGCCATAAAAAGAAAGCCACATGTTATTGAAGTGAAACAAGAGTAGAAATATGAGTAGTGTTTCTGTTCCCCAGTGTGTTGTGTCTGTAGCCACGCAACAAACTTTTGTTTTACCTAAATTGTTGGAAAGATCACATGTAATCTTCTTTCATTGATTGCTGTGAATATTTTATTAGACAAATTATTTTAGTCAAGGTAATATGGGTAATAGTGAAATATGGAATATTTCCATATTTTTTGTAGCATGAATTGTTACCAACGCACAAAAAACATCCTGCAAAGTTGTTCAAAGGAGTGACAAGTTGGAAACAGATTAAAGTTTATTTGATTTTTTTATGACTATTTATTGTACATCTAAAGCATAGAGGAACATGAAATATACAATAGAGACTAGACTTAACCAAGAAGAAATATAATTGGCGGTTTTACGGAAATCAGCGATTTCTTGCTGACAGCCTTTGGTTGGACTTAGTTGACCAGGAAAATAGAACGGGCGGTTATCAACCGGTAATAAAAGGGATTGGAAAACAGATACACACACACACACACACACTCACGCCTTTTATCCCCGAAGGGGTAGGCAGAGGCGCAACTAGTGCATCCACTTTTCGCAGTGCGTATTCCGTCCCATTATGTGTTAGGGGGCGAGCCTATCGCCATATCGGGCACAAATTCCAGATTCCGGGCTGATACTGAACTTAAAACCCAATATCACTTTGCCCGTCCCGGGAATCGAACCCAAGACCTCAGCATTGCAGACACACCGTAATGCAACTACGCCACCGAGGCAGCGAGGCGAGGAATACAGATGAACATAAATATTCTAATACCTACATATAAGATGACACTTATTTTTTGAGATTTTTACAACTAAATGACGAGACGTGCAAACCTCCCAACTAGGCTAGTAGTAAGTGAGACGACCGCTAAAAAAACTTTGATACTTGAATTAGAAAGCACTGCATGGCGCTGAGCTAGGACCCTGAGACAGTTATTGTCGTAATGCCTAGTGATTACCAACAATAATACTTAATCCTACTGATATTATAAACGCGAAAGTTTGTATGGATGTATGATGTATGTTTGTTACTCTTTCACGCAAAAACTACAGAACGGATTTCGATGAAATTTGGCACACGGGTAGATCATGTCCTGGTTTTTTTTTTTTTTTAGGTAGGCGATCCTGCAGTCAACACCGGGGGAAACCTGCGAATGGGATACTGGAGTCCCCCGGCTTGACGACTGCAGGGGCTTGGGAAGGAAGTTGAGAGGAGTATGGATGGGAAGGTGGGGGAAGGGAGGAAGGTTCGCAGGATGGGTGGAAAGAGAGGGTGCCAGGAAATGTTCGCGGGCCCTTTTAGGCCTCAATGTGTTTTACAACCAAGAGGTATACACACTGCACTGTGTGCCTCGGCCCGCGACTAATGTCCCCCCGCGCATGGGCGTACATTGGGTGTGAAGACCCTAAGCACAAGAATTGCCTCGGGGGGCCATGTCCTGGATTAACAATAGGCTTTTTATCCCGGGCAAATATGATGCAGGACTTTTATCCCGGAAAAACTTTTTAACGCGTGCGGAGCCGCGGGCAAAAACTAGTAATAATATAATAATACCAACCCTGTTTTATATAAGTACTGCCCACTGCCGAGCACAGGCCTCCTCTACTACTGAGAGGTTTGGGCCTTAGTCCACCTCGCTGGCCTAGTGTGGGTTGGTAAACTTCACATACTTTCGAAGTTATTATAGAGAATTCTCAGGTAGGTTTCCTCGCGATGTTTTCTTTCGCCGTTAAAGTGAACAGTGATTGATAAATAATACACACGTATCTTGGGAAATTCAGAAGTGTGTTTTGACAATTGTCTCAGCCGTCGGCGTACCGTTCCATTCACAACTATGCTATCTTTCACTTATATAATAAAGTATAATGTCTTCCAAATCGGAACACAGCCTCAGGCAGACCGAAGGAAGGTAATTCTTTAGAGCTTTTACCCTTGTAATGATATTTTTCTCGCTAATGTATTTGGCCATTACTACAGGCATACTAGACCGTATTGAAAGGCTAGATTCTTCCATTATGGCTAACATTTCGGATAGAAATCGGAAGTTAGTCTAGCTGAGTACAGTAAATTCTATAGAAAGAGTAAGATTGATTTGTTACTGCGTTAAAAATGTTGATTTGACGTTCTGTAGGTTGTATTTATTGTGTTGCTTTATGAATGGGGTTGGAATAATTACATTTTCGTGAGTAACGATGTGCAACACGGGAAAACCGTTTTTATGCAATCTTAGAACTAACATTAATGCTGTCTTATCTCTAATGGTTATGGTTATTATAGTCGGCGTGTTCCTTATTACGCATCTCGTGTAATCTATAATTATATTAATAGGTACGTAAAGAAAAACACTGTGCCCATTTTTAAGTACATTGCGCGAACGGAGACGTGTACTTAGGTATATTTAAAGTTCATATAGAGGAGTGCAGACAATAAAATTTATGTGTAATATGTGACTGCCTCGGTGGCGTAGTTGTATTACGGTAAGACTACAATGCTGAGGTCTCGGGTCCGAATCCCGGGTCGGGCAAAGTGATATTGGGTTTTACTACTCAGTATCAGCCCAGAGTCAGAATTTGTGCCCGATATGGCGATAGGCTCGCGCCCTATCACATTATAGGATGGAATACGCACGGCGAAAAGTGGGTGTACTAGTTGCACCTCTGCCTACCCCTTCGGGGATAACGGGCGTGAGTATGGATGTGGGTGTGTGTCGATGTAGGTTTCCTCACAATGTTTTCCTTCACCGTTAAAGCTAACGATAATTGATAAACAATACACAACTTCGAAAAGTCAGAGGTGTGTGCCTTGGGTTTTGAACCTTCGAACATTGTCTCGGCAGACCGGTCCATTCCCAACTAGGCTATCGTCCACTATCGATCAAAGATCTGGCTGTGTACTAATTATTATCTTGTTCCAGGTGACGAGTTCGTGTACCGCGACACGTGGGGTGGAATCAGCCTCATGTTCGCCGCCAACCAGACTTCCAAGACCCTCATGCCGAATACTACCTTTGTAAGTTTGTTAACACATCAGAAAGTTCATTCAAGACGGTTAATTATGTACAATTTGTGTAAAATGTTCTTCTTTTAAATTTATGGCTTCCACTGTTTATTAGTGACTAGACTTCTGCTCGCGGCTCCGCCCGCGTGAATGAGTTTTTCCGGGATGAGAGTCCCGTTTTATATTTCCCCGGGATAAAAGTAGCCTATGTTACTCGCTGATAATATAGCTTTATATTGGTGAAAGAATTTTTCAAATCGGTCCAGTAGTTTCGGAGCCTATTCAATGCAAACAAACAAACAAATCTTTACTCTGTATAATATTAGTATAGATTTCGCCTATGTCGATTATGTACAAAAAAGTTGTGTAAAATTTTATCAAACTAATGAGCTATTACATGTTTTACTTGAGTTTTGTGAATATTTTTTCATATATGTATTAATGAGTATACAGGGTCATTTTTACATTGCGAATATTATTACCAAAAATCTCGGTAGTAATTTTCAATTTTTTTGATCATTTCGTAGTTTAGTGCGAATATAGTGTGTGCGAAAGTGTATTTCTGAATGAAAGTATAATGTTGCCGCTGCGACGAATTACCTTAGAGCAGTAGTAGTGGCATAAGGTCTTGTAAACTTAAAGTTACTTTTTATTAATATTTATTTTGTTCGAAACTTACACTTTTTTATTTTACATCTATGGTTAAAATAACTTAATGGAAAGCGTTTCGACGATATAAGTATGTGATTTCATTTATTAACGCAATGTCAAAATAACCCTGTATACCATATTTGATATCAGTAATGAGTATGTTTCCAGATTCGAATTTTGCAATTATTTTACCCTTGTGTTGGTCACATTATCAGCGTCATTATTTACCCGGATAAATAATGACGCGATAATAATAATAATGACAGACTCTTACTATACCCTTTTTGGGTATTAAGCTCCGCGCAGACGCTGGCAACTAATTACCGAGAAACATTATAATACTCTCTACAGTCTCTGATGGAACTGTCAGTTTTATTATAGATAATTGTGTTTCTAGGTAAGAAGTTGAAAACGTCTGCGTGATGCCTAAGACGAATTTGTGTTTAAAATTCATCATACAGTAGTTTATGTTTAAACTTCTAATAAACAAACTATCATACGTCAATAGATTTTGTATGCTTGTGAGATGAATAGACAAAACCTTCCTGACAAAACCAAGTTACCTATAACCTCCATTACATTGTCATAGCCATGTTAGATGGAGACAATGCTTGGGCGCGGCAGTGAGAATATCGGAGGAGACAAATAGATTGCGTAAATATTTGCACCAATGTTGGCTGAATAGGGTGACCAACTACCGTGTGTTTTTAAGGACATTTTTCTACTTCTTTATTAAATGGCTACGTATTGTATGAATTCATTTCAAACCGATGATAGCCTAATTGGGATTGGAATGTATTGCCGAGACGAATGTCCGCATGTTCAAAACCCTAGGGCACGCACCTCTGACTATTCTAAAAGTTATGTGTGTATTCTTTGTGAACTATCGCTAGCTTTAACGGTGAAACATCGTGAGGAGTCCTGCTTACATGAGATGTTCTCAATAAGGATTTCGAATATATGTATGGGAACACGCCAACACGCACTAGGTCAGCGTGGTGGACTAAGGCCTAAACCCTCTCAGTAGTAGAGAAGGTCCGTGCTCGGCAGTGAGCAATATAAAATACAGGGCTGGTATTGTATGGCATTGTAATGTATCAATTGTAAAATGATAACTCCTTTTTCTAGTAAGAATATCTTTGATAGAACGTTATAGTTACCTATTTGGCCAAAGTGCATTTGCTAATTTAAATCATGGAATTAATAGGCAATAATAATATGCAGCGGCGTTGATTATAACTCTGCTTGACGCTTCGATGCTACAGACAAGAAACTAATTAATGTGTGTAATTACGTCCCGGTTTTGACTGTTTAAAGTTATTATTCCGTCTGTTTTGCATATCATTTTGTATATTTTCATGCATAGTCTTGTATATTTTTTTTTATTTTTTTTTATAATGGCATTTGTGTTCACATTTTGCCAATGTCAAGTTTGGTTTGTCTATTTTATTATCTGTAGTATGTCGAAGTAAAGCAGTGGCTACCTTACCAAGACTTTATCGAGGAGTTTTGGCGGCAACAAAAAAAACACTTGATTAGCACAATTATTTCAATTTACTTCATTTGAGCTCTTTAATAGAACTATATTGGACAATATACCACCATAATTATGCAATATAACACTAAGTATCACCAAAATAATGAATTAAAACAAGAGCACCTCATGACAGTTCCAAGTTCCCGGCAAAACTCATCTAGTCTTGTATATAAAAAAAATATATTTTTCTACATCAAAGATATCTGTGTTGTATTTTTATACAGTTATCATTTCCTTAAATTAATACTTTGTGAACCTACTTCATGAGACATAAAATGTATCTCAAATACTTAATACTAATAAAATAATGTCCCGTATTATTGAACTGTACTGGTCACCCCATTGTCACTATTTACCACCCCACCTAAATTGAACTACAGCACCGAACGAATTCGACTTGGTTTCGATATTGTCAATAAACTTGCCCTTTATTGTCTTGCAGAATTGTAATAAAATGTACATATAACCATTGTAAGATGACCTATGGTTACAAGATAGCGTATACTACGGAGAAATCTAGCTGTAACTCCTGTTTTATTGTAGCTAATGTAACTATACATTGTGAAGAACATTTAGACGCCGCGCACACGTTGAAAACTTAGTTTTATGACGTAGTATTTTTCGGTAAGAAAAGCATCAACGCGACATCTTTATAAATCAGAATGACGAGATTGTTATACCATACCACCATACCAGCCCTGTATTATATACTGCCCATTGCTGAGCACGGGCCTCCTCTACAACTGAGAGGGTTAAGGCCTTAGTCCACCACGCTGGCCTAGTGTGGGTTGGCGGACTTCACATACCTTCGAACTCCAGAGAACTTCTCAAGTATGCAGGTTTCCTCACGATGTTTTCCTTCACTGTTAAAGCGAGCGATAATTCACAATGAATACACACATAACTTTTTTTTTTAGAAATGTCAGAGGTGGCGGCCCTTGGGTTTTGACCTGCGGACATTAGTCTCGGCAGTACGTTCCATTCCCAACTAGGCTATCGCCGCATTGTTATAATTGTGCTATATCCTTCAAAGGTCTGAGTTACTGCTGTTTATTGTCAGTCCCTTACTGATGAACCAACTTCTTTTACGGGCACGGCAAAATGATCCCTCTGCACCTGGTGGTAAATGTGGGATTCAATTAGAGTGTCGACCGACGAGAGATGATTATCTAGTACCAGTCGACACATGCCTTTTTAAATTTCAATAAACGATACTGGGTGAAACCTTTTCATGGGTTTATTCTTAGGATTGATCATAAATTAGAGATTGGAACTGTTTATTGAAATCAGCCGTTAGTTTTAAAAAAACCTGCAATACTTTTATATAGTTCTGTTGAAGTTATGAATAATTTCTTAATAAAACTTCATTCAAATATTGATTTTTATCAAAATACCCATGCTAGAAACGTACAATTACTCAATTAATCTTTCAAATCATAACAAACCACGTTTCAAGCTTATAATTAAATTCCCAAACTTCCCATTGTCCCTAATAAGGTCTATAGAAAGATCATTCGACGCCACAATTTCGTGACAAGAATTCGTCCATCCGAGGGCGCCCTATAGTTGGCCACGATATTCAGGACAAATTTCCTGTTAGGCCGGCCGCCGACTCTCAATACCAGAATGCCAGTCATCGGTAGCGAAGGATAAAAAAAAACAAAAAGGAAGCTCTACTGTTGCTGTTTTAGTTACTACTAATATAGTATGGACAAAGAAAAGTTTGTCGCTAAGAATCCTACTAATATTATAAACGCGAAAGTTTGTAAGTATGGATGTATGGATGTCTGGGTGTATGGATGTTTGTTACTCTTTCACGCAAAAACTACTGAACTGATTTCGATGAAATTTGGCACGCGGGTAGATTATGTCCTGGATTAACAAATAGGCTACTTTTTATCCCGGGAAAATATAAAGCGGGACTTTTATCCCGGGAAAACTCAATCACGCGGGCGGAGCCGCGGGCAAAAGCTCATCGTAAATATACCCACGTATTTTTATTTCGTTTATAGATATGTTACATCTATAGACATTACCATTACAGGTGTTACCCTAATGCGATAATGTCTTATGTATTATACCTTCGCCACTAGCACACACACCCACGTCTTTTATCCCCAAAGGGGTAAGCAGAGACACAACAGTGCACCCACATTTAGCCATATGTATCCCGTCCCATATCGGGCACAAATTCCAGACTTGAGGTAAATACTGAGTAGAAAACGCCAACTGCTCCAGGCATTCATACTGTTCCTTACCACAAAAGGAAAAAAGGAACCCTTATAGGATCACTTTGTTGTCCATCTGTCCGTCTGTCAGTCTGTCTGTCAAGACCCTTTTATCTCAGGAACGCGTAGAGACTTCAAGTTGAAATTTATATCAAATACTCGAGTCTACGGTCTCATTCAGCTGCTTAAAAAATCAAACTTGTAAGTGCAGTCATATCGTAATACAACTATGAGGCAGTCAGTCTCTGGTGGTAGGTCTCTCATATGTAAGAGTCTGTCTGGGTAGATACCACCGCAATGTCTATTTCTACCGCCAAGCAGCAGTGTGCATACACTGTTGTGTTTCGGTTTGAAGTACATTGTAGCCAGTGTAACTACTGGATATAATGAGACTTAACATCTTATGTCTCAGGATGTCGAGCGCAGTGGAAAGCCACACAGTACTTTGTAACTCAAGGTGCTGTTTGGTGTTGGTACTGTTTATGAGTGGTCGTATCGCTTACTGTCAGACGAACGGCATGCTCGTCTCGTCAAAAAAAAGTCTCTTTTATTAATTTTATAATTATAACTATCTATAGTAAAATCAGCGTTGGTGCGTATTTACGGCACACAGACTTCGTTAGTGTACCATTTCGCCTCTCATTTCGTTTACACCATCCGCAAAATAAACGTAATTGTGTCAATTGCAGTTGGTTTGTACATTATTTTCAATTATATAAACAATTCTCTTTGATAATTTTGGACAGACTTCGTTCGTACTTTGAAAACAGAGTTTTCAAAATGGCGTCTGCGTGGTAATAACCGTTGCATTCGCTTCGTATTCGAAGAACCCACCTTTCCTGATTACAGTTTAGTGCCAAATTTAATTCCAAATACAATTTTATATCCTTACATCCTGATACATAGGTACAAAGTCCCCCATCGCGTCTGTCTGTCTGAACGTGATTAACTAAAAAACTATCGAACGGATTTCGCAGAAATTTTGTATAAAGAGTTTCAGACCGTAGAAAGTATATAGGCTACTTTTTATCCCGGGAAAATATATAGCGAGAGTTTTATCATGGCAAAACCTTTTCAAGCGGGCGAAGTCGCGAGAAAAGCTAGTCCAAAATAAAGTTCTTCATTCTATAAATACTTCTACTAGTTACAGGCAGCACAGATAAAAAAAACATAAACATCTATATAACTTAAAAAAAAAGAAACTTCCTTATTTCTTGACGAAATGTACACGATAGACCACTTAGATTTTTTTTTTATTGTATAGGGGGCAAATGAGCATACGGTTCACCTGATGGCAAGTGATCACCGCCGCCCATGAACATCTGCAATACCAGGGGGCACACAGATGCGTTGCCGGCCTTTTAGGTGGGAATACGCTCTTTTTTTGAAGGTCGCCAGGTCGTATCTGTCCGGAAATAAATTTGTGTACTGCATATCAATTAATACCACGCTTACAAAGCGTGTTACCCAAGGCCTTTAATACCATCTTATACCTCAATCGGCCATAAACGAGCCAAATACAGGCACGAGCGCATTTCGAGCCAAACAGGCACAGTTGAACTGTTAGGTAATAGGCTCCCCTTCACTGTTGCTTCCGCGTTCGAGTTTCGTGTGAATTTTGAGGTTGGTGTATAAATAGGGTAGTCGACTACTTTTTTAATACATTTATCAAAAATATATGCCATCTAAAATCTAATGGAAAAAGAATTTTCAAAATTTGCGCAATAATAAGTAAGTTAGAAAGCTTTGAAATTTGGTAGAAGGGGTAATTGTCAAATATCAGGAATATCAGATTGTGACGTCACCGGGTGTCACCGGCCATAACGCTGCCTGCGTGTGAAAGAGATAGCGCGATAACCCCACTACGTGCCCACTTTTGCTCACGTCAATATTTGAAATATGAATAACTACTTTATTGGTCAACCAATTTTGACGCTGATTACACAGAAGAATTTCTTTTTTGTCTTAATTTTTGTTACATATAAAATAATGTACAAAATAGAACGTAGGAAACTACCCTATTGTTCTTGTTATTTGTTGAGAAAGAGGATTTCTTGTATATAATAATGTCTTTATATAAATTTACTGTTGGTAAATGTCTCGTTTCCACAACTAGAATGTATATTTTGACCGTCAAGCAACATTGTACGTACAAGCTGTTGTTTTCCGGTTTGAGATATGGTAGCCAGTGTAATTACGTCCTGTATGCAATAAATAATTACAATACACAATCGTATATTCCCATACATTTATCAAATATAATTTGGTCCATCTCATTTAGCAAGATTTATTACATTCGTTTGAGTTTCAACTGAAAATTAAATTTACATAGAACGCTATATTCATTAATTCGAATGCTGTAAATTAACAATATTTTAAATTGCATCTCTACATTAAATCAGGCGTCATTCATACATAAAATTCTATTCTATAGCGAAATTAATTCCGTGAAAACGTTAGTTAAGTATATGGAATGTGCATTCTGGGGATCATTTACCTTTAGACCGCAAGATATGGAGGTACAGGAATATTTTCAACGTATTGATATTTCATGCAACTTCGTACGTTACTAACACTGTTCCGAGATCATCTCTATAATATATTCAGAGAAGGAAATTATAATGGAACAAACAAATAAGAATAGTTTCATTGATATAATATTGTTTGGATCTTTCGATTATAAATAGATAAAGCGGCGATAGCCTAGTTGGGAGTGGAACGGACTGCCGAGACGAATGTCCGCAGGTTCAAACCCAAGGGCATACACCTCTGACTTTTCTAAAAAAATGTTATGTGTGTATTCTTTGTGAATTATCGCTCGCTTTAACGATGAAGGAAAACATCGTCAGGAAACCTGCATACCTGAGAAATTATCTGAATTTCGAAGGTATGTGAAGTCTGTCAACCCGCACTAGGCCAGCGTGGTGGACTAAGGCCTAAACCCTCTCACTAGTAGAGGAGGCCCGTGCTCAGCTGTGATAGTATATAATATAGGGCTGGTATAGATTATAAAGGTGGACAGACGACTTGATAAAGGTCACAGGAACACGCTGGATGCATGCCGCTCTTGACAGGTCCGTCTGGAAATCTTTGGGGGAGGCCTAGGCATATAATATTAAGTGGGTGAAAGTAATTTGTAAATATTTTTATGCCTTTAGTGAGAAGAGACATTATATAAAAATGTTGACTACACCCCCTCCATACCCTTAAATTTAAGGCAGTATAATATAATATCTGAAATTTCACTACGAATTATACGAGAATTCATCTGGGTTTGATTTGATAGAAATAAAATAATATCTACTAAAGAACAAACAAGAAACTTCTGTTCCACTAAACGATACGTGTTAACGTCGGGAGAAAAATTAAATAAAAAACCGCGATAAAATCCGTTATAATAGTTTAATTTCAATGATACGTGTTAGTCACAAAAATCAGTTCAAACATTGGCCCACCAACATCACAAACACAATTAACCCGAAAGTACTGGGCAGTAAAACGTAGATCTGAGTTAGCATACAATATTGCGCACGTCACCCGCAGAGGGGCAAAATAAGTTTATGTCCGGCCAACAAGTGGACTGTAGCGAAGTGGATACAGAAGGTTAAATCTGATTTTGAATAATTTTTGTACAGTCAATAATTATTATTTATTCGAACTCGGGTCTGGCAGTGATATTGTGTGTTTCTTCTCAGTATCAACCCTGAGTCTGGTATTTGTGCCGGATAATGTGATAGGCTCACCCTGTATCACATCATGGGACGGAATACACATGGCGAAAAGTGGGTTCCTTACCTGCTCCGCTGTGTTCCCCTTCGGGCTAAACACGCTATGTGTGTGTTTAATCTTTTGACATCGTGAAGAAACTAACATACCTTAGAATTTCGGCCAGTCCGCTGTAACTTATCGTGATGGACTACGGCCTCATTTACGGAGACGCGAGGAATCGCGCCTGGTGTTGAGCGGCGCGGTCCGCACTGAATTCAAACATATGACGATGTATGAGTTCGTTTACGGAGACGCCATTTTACACGCTCGTATACTTGAAATGCAGCGATACTTGCGGTGGAGCCCACGGATGGCAAAGACGCATCCTACGCGGCGTTTATCGCGGCGGCGCACGCAGCAGCAATTCTCCATTCTAGTGATACCCACGGCGTCGCAGGTCTCGCCACTGCGTCCGAATCGGTGCACGCCGCGTATGCCGGCCCGTTGCACGCCACGGGTGACTCGGGGGCACCGCCACTCTTCGTGCCCGCATCTTTATAAACAACGTAATATGACGTGGGCCGCTGCACGCGCTGCCTCTCTATAAAAGGAAAAAATTGCCGACGTGCCGCGAAACTCCAGGCCATACGCGCCGCGCGACGCCCCGCGCGGCGCACGTTTCCGAAAACGAGACCTTGTTGGGGATAGTATTCTAATTTCTTTGGTTTATTAGCAGTAAATTTGGATTGCAAAATATATTTCTGGGCTCATTTTCTCGTAATTATTTGTGATATATAGTGGTAGACAAGTAATTTATGACATCTTACTTGTTATATTAGGATAAATCTAGTCTCATCGAATATACTCCGGTTTACTCTAAACCGGGACTCATCAGACCAAGGCATTATGGCAGGTGTTTCACTATGTATACACGGTCTCTATCTCGTTGGTTTTAAAATGTATCAGCAAAATGGTAGTACTTTGCTCGATGCAATTATGTAAATCACGAGGAGAACACATTGTATTATACATTCTGTACCTCTGTGTGCTATGGCGCATCCGTAAAACTCTTCGCTTCATTGACTTCGTTACAGTGTATTGGAAACAAATATTTTTACTTTATCTCAAGTATTTTGTAACTTTAGGGGATATATCACGTGAATAATATTTTCTTCGTAATTTTTTGTTGGAAACTCGTGAACCAATCTGTTACGGATGGTGAATATATCTGCTAGCTCAAGGTCAGAGAAACTTATATGGACTATAAAGTTATGGTTGTGAAAGTGATGAAATTTTGTAATGAGTTAAGGATGTTTTCGGCATATCTTTGTAAATAAATGAAAAAATGATCAATCTATTCGCTATTTACATGATAAGCGCCCTATGACTGCCTATAGAGGCTCATTTATACGGCTCAATTATCGCTATCAATAATTGTACGCAATTCTTGCTCAAAAAAGTTCACGTCTGAATATGCGCCATGACGAGGCAATTATCACCCGCGTTGACATTCATACGAGTCTTTTAACAGATATTCAAAAAAGCATATTGCTAGCAACAATTGCGTTCAATTACTATCAACTCTTAGGAGAAACTCCAAATTTTCATCCTTGCGAAGTCGAAATTTCATATAGGTGGTCCCAATTAGTCAACACAAATACTTGCGTTCAATTCAGGGGGGCGGGGGGCAGCTGCCCTCTCCTGTCCCCAACTGGCGACGCCCATGATTAGTAGAATCAATAAAGAGTCAAAAGTGCCAACTCATTATCTATCTTAGCTAACCAACCATGGATTGTTAATGAAGATTGTAACAATTTCAATTGCTTTCTTTTTGTAGTCTGACAATAACAAATTGCCTACCTGACGGTCCATTAGTTATGTCAGGGATGGATCGAGGCAATATTTTAGGGCCCACAAACGGCTACTTAAATTATGAGCGATAAAATAAACGACGGCAGTGAAAAATCGAGTAACTTCAAGATCTCTCATAGTATATTGTATAAAGTTTGTAGCGGCAAAGGTGGTAGCAGAAATAAAAGGTTAGAAGCTAGATGTCGAAACCAGGATATTGGTTATGTGTCACAAAGGCCTTAGTAAAAGCCTAGGTTGCGGGTCCGATGCTCGCAACAGGAAAATTTAATCTGAAAATATTTTATCAGGTCTCCAAATTGTGAATGGAGGGATAGGAAATTTTTGTGAGACATAGTTACAAAATGTTTTAGTTCAGGGTCCGAAGTAAGGTCTACCTTCACTCATTTGGTTACCGATTTATTTTATATAATTATTTTTTTAATTATCGATTATCTTTCGACCGGAGTTCTCAGCTGAAAGAGATCGCTAGGCGAATCCAGCTTGGGTGGGCTGCCTTCGGTAGATTAGATGACGTCCTTAATCCTTAGACGCCCGCTGTGGACACCGGTGTCCATTTATATAAGGAAATTAGCGTATAGCTATATATAAGCGGGCGTTGACGGGTTAAGTCAAAAATCCCACAATGCCTGAAGACCAAGCCTACGGAGCCGAAACATGGCCCCTCACTTTAACACATTTATATAAGATCTGCGTAGCTCAGCGAGCCGTGGAACGCGCCATGCTAGGTATTCACTTGGTAGGTCGTGTGCCAAAAGTAGAAATTCGACGAGGCACAAAAGTTGAAGACGCAGCCACACGCATCGCTAAGCTGAAGTGGAGATGGGCGGGTCACTTGGCTAGACGGGACGACGACAGGTAGACCAAGGCACTCACCGAGTAGTACCCGAGGAACGGCCACAGAGAGAGAAAGGCAGACCACCAGCCCGATGGTCAGATGACATCGTAAGGTGTGCTGGCAAGCAGTTGATGAGGCGCGCACAGAACCGGAAAGAGTGTCGTGATGGAAAGGATGCCTATACCCAGCAGTGGGTGGAGATGGACTGATTTGATTGATTATTGGATGATTTCAGTAACATATATACTTGGTTATATCTATTTAGATATACCAAATTAGACCAGCTTGGCATTGACTGGCTTCCTCGAGGCGGCTGACCCCCTATATAAGATGTTAAGTCTCATTATGTCTAGTAGTTACACTGGCTACAATGACCTTCAAACCGAAACACAACAGTGCATGCACACTGCTGCTTGGCGGTAGAAATAGACATTGCGGTGGTACCCACACAGACGGACTCTTACATATGAGAGACCTACAACTAGATTGAAGATCTCCAATCTTTGCACATCGCGTTTTAACGACTAAGAGAAGTTTATTTTTTATGTCTATACGGTTCCGGGTATCGGCAATAATACCATAATACGAGCATCGCGTGACGCTTAAAATACGATCCAATGTTTGCAGTTAGTGTAATTTAAGTTATACAAACCGATGTGAGTTGTAACTGGTCGTGTTTTAGTTTTAAAAACTTAACTTACCTATACAATACGCATGAAACTAAGTCTAAATTAGATAGTATTTAGTAGTAACCTTCGGGGAACTCAAAATTATATACCTACTAGACGTCTGCTCGCGGCTCCGCCCGCGTGAAAAAGTTTTTCGGGGATAAAATGTTTTCCCGGGATAAAAAGTAGTTTCTAGCACTCAAGAGTAATGTAGCTTCCTATTAGTGAAAGAATTTTCAAAATCGGTCCAGTAGTTTTTGAGTTTATCCGTTACAAACAAACAATCAAATCTTTCCTCTTTATTTATTTTTATTTATTTATTTATAAACTCTTTATTGTACATCTAAGGCAAAGTGGAAATAACAAATATACAATATAAACTAGGCTAAACAACAAGAAGTACAAGTGGCGGTCTTATCGCAATTGGCGATTTCTTCCAGACAACCTTTGGATGGACTTAGTTAAGAAGGAAAAATAGAGCGGGCGGTCATCTACAGGTAATAAGAGGGGTTAGAGAACAGATGTACATAAACATTATATCTAAAATTTAATAAAAACTACGTATTCTATACCTAATATAAAAGTAAATACATACAATAGTACATAAACTACATAACTACAATACAACATATACATAATATCCAGTAATAAATAGAAAAAAAAAAAGGAGAAATAAAATATCACAGTGACAAGTAGTGTTGTAACTCGTTCCACAAGCGTGCAGCCTGTACTGTAAAAGATTTATCAAGGAAATGAGTGGCATGCTTGGGAATCTCTAATTCCAGACTCTCTGATGATCTTAAGCATCGGGTATGGGTGCTACTCAAGAAGTGGAAACGGTTTTTAAGATAGAAAGGTGAAGAAGGAAGGAACAGAACACTATATAACAAGGATAAAATACGAGTATTCCGGCGAAGGCGTATAGGCAACCACTTGAGTTTAGTCCGAAATTCTGAGATATGGTCATACTTACGTAGTCCAAATATGAAACGGATGCAGAAATTTTGTAGTCGCTCAAGTTGATCAAATTGGGCTTCGGATAAATCGAGATAGCTGGCGTCAGCATAGTCAAGGAGAGGAAAGAGAAGAGATATCTCTTTATATATATTATGTTGCCCGCGGCTCCGCCCGCGTGAATGAGTTTTCCCGGGATAAAAGTCCCGCTTTATATTTTCCCGGGATAAAAAGTAGCCTAAGTTACTCCTTATAAAAAACGGTTATTTCAATATTACAAACAGACAAGTATCTATTTTTTGAGTAATATTGTTCCTCAACCTCTTATCTAAAAAAATATTCGTCTTTTTAAAAAATCATCTATGTGCTAAAAGGAACGTAAAGAGTAATTAAAAGAAAACAAAATCAACGTTAATAATTTATATAAGTATACATTTAATGTTTAGGTACCCTAATACATTAATTTTTTTTTCCTGTTTTTTGTTTTTGTTATTCACCTTCTAAGGTACGGCATGTAACCACTTCAGTAATAAACGAAAGAATAAGCAATTGTTATTTCAAAAATAAATCCTTCTTTTTCTATATTTTTAAATGAAAACATAAAAGAGCACAATCCCGCATTCTTTTTTCAAAACAGTATGACGCTAAAACAAAAAAAAAGCATATTGTTCATGCCAGCGTCATTTGGACATGTCCTTTCATCCAATCCCATTCAGCTGTTTCTGAGTTTACTTCTAACAAACATCATAATATGTATGTACAGTCAGCAGCATAAGTAGATGAACAAATTCAAGATTTCAAATTGCCTACATACTTTTGTGTTCTTACTAAATTTTTTCACTCTTCACAAAAATAAAATAAAAGGTATTTACTTTATTTCAAACGAAGAAAAAAATATTTCAGTTTTACTTAACGGGTATATAGGCGATTTGAAATTTTGATTTTGTACAGATATTTATGCTGCTGACTGTACACGCGCTTTACTTGTTTAAGCTTGACTATTTGATATCAACATACATATTTGATATTACAATATTTCGTATTATAGACTGCCTTGGTGGCGTAATTATATTACGGTACGACTGCAATGTCAAGGTCTCAAGTTCGATCCCGGGTCGGTCAAAGTGATATTGGGTTTTTCTACTCTGTTGTATCAGCCCGGAGTCTGCAATTTGTGCCCGATATGGCGATAGGCTCGCCCCTATCACATCATGGGACGGAATATGCATGGCGAAAAGTGGTTGCACTAGTTGTGCCTCTGCCTACCCCTTCGGGGATAAAAGGCGTGAGCGTATATGTATGCATTTATGTATAGTGTAAGCACAACACATGCAATTTTTCAAAACATACTTTGTCACGTCACTTTTGTTTTTATAAAATTAATACCAAACTGTTTAGCATTAAAACTTTCCTCTTCAAAATAGCCAATAGTCTAATGTCAAATCTCTCCAACAGGTCAACGCTTACCTAATATCGACCTATAAAGTTACATTCCGAAACGAGATTTGCAATAGTCGTTGTGAACGTAATAAATCGATGCCCTTTTCAACAACCCTCAATTCCATTCGAACTTTGTCCTATTAACGAAAAATGTGTTAATTTTCTGTCGAAAGTGAAGCAGAGAGAACATTTTTAATTCGATTTTTGTCCGAGCTTTTGAGTCTACAGTATGTTTCGAAAATCAGTTTTTCGTATGAGATTCTATATAGCATAATAACTACTTATAGGTCACGGCTTCAGCCGCAAGAAAGGGTTTTTCCGGGATAAAGGTCCTGATATATATTTGCCCTAGAAAAAAGTACGCATGCTCAGGCCTTTTATCCCCGAAGGGGTAGGCAGAGGCGCAACTAGTGCACCCATTTTTCGCCAAGCGTATTCCGTCCTATGATGTGATAGGGGGCGAGCCTATCGGCATAGTGGGCACAAATTCCAGACTCCGGGCTGATACTGAATAGAAAAATCCAATATCATTTTGCCCGACCCGGGGATCGAACCCGAGACCTCAGCCTTACAGTCGTACCGTAATACAACTGCCACCGAGGCAGTCTAAAAAAGTAACCTATGTCTTTCGCAAACTATCTCCATACCAAATTTCAGCGAAATGCGGTCGGTACTTTTTGAATTTATCACGTTCAGACAGAAGCGGCGCGGTGGGATATTTTGTTTTATAATTTGTAAGGATATTACAGTACTAACCCTATATTATATGCTATCCCACTGCTAGGTATAGACCTCCTCTCAGTAGTAAAGATTTAAGCCTTAGTTCATCCCGGTGGCCTAGCGCGGACTTGCAGATTTTACATACTTCCCTTCGAAATCGTAGCCAAGACGCCTTTCCGCAATAGTTAACGCTAATGGAAAACATAAGAATCAGAAGAAAGAGAATCGGTGGAGCCATTTACTAAAAGAAGAATAAAGAGAATAGAAGCGTTTGCATTGTCTAAGCCCTCTGTTGCTAGTTTATCTATTAGACCGTACATCGGTCATTACAAAACCACAAACGTATCATGTATAATTGAAACAAAAAAGCATTCAATTGGATGCAACATTGGTGTACCGCGAATTTACGTCGACCACAATTCATGCACCATCTGTTACGTGTTGGTGCAAATATTAGCGATCATTACAATGAATAGAGCACCTTGATTTGCAATGTTGGAGGATAATAGCATTTATTCCAAACAAATAACAGTCAATGGCCTTATAATGGTGTAGTTCTTGGTTGTTATTTGAAATACTTATAAATAATTTAGCTGGTTATACGTATACTGCCGTGCTAAGCTCAAAAGTCGTAACTCAAACAATATCGTAAACTTGATATTAATGGATCATATAGCTTAAAAAATGAACATCCAATGAACAAAACAGCCAAACAGAGGTATTTTTTTAAAACATGTAAGAAAACCTTAAAATAGGTCCCTATCTCAGTTTTACCTCAAATCACATAGAGTGAAAAGAAACTATATTTACGACGACGGATTTGATTAGGGACAAACTAATATGGCCGCTATGACATGACACGGTTTTGAATTTTTTGGGGAGACGTTCTCACAGAGTTATCGCGTCGGGAAAAAAATTGAATTGTCATACCGGCCAGCTTAGTTTGTCCGAACTATAAACAAATTTAGATGAAATTTGGCATACGGGTAGGCCATGTCCTGGATTACAACATAGGGTACATGTCCTGGATTAACACATATCACTTTTTATCCCAGTTATTTGCTCCCATGGGAAATAATGGATATTTTTATCTGATTCTTTAAGTAGATGGCGCTGACGTCGTACAGTGTTTTAAGAACTTTTCTAGTGGGAAAGGCTTTTCACGCGGGCGTAGACGCAGGCAACACCTAGTTTAAAATATATGAAAATAGAGTCCTAGCAAAAATGAAACAATAGTACTGTAAACAGATCGCTTGTAGCGATAAGGCCGCCCATTGTACAGTCACCAGCATAAGTAGCTGAACAAATTCAAAATTTCAAATCGCCTACATACTTTTTTGTTCTTACTAATCTTTTTTTTCTCTTCACAAAAATAAAATAAGAGATATTTACTTTACTTCAAACAAAGAAAAAAAGGTTTAGGTTTAACTTAACGCGTATATTAGGCGATTTGAAATGTTGATTTTGTACAGATATTTATGCTTCTGACTGTACACCATAAATTTAAGGAAATTGTATAATTTTTAATTGCGTTCTATTTTTAAACGGTTACAATAAGTATTTGTATTGTATTGTATTGTATTGTAAATAATACGAATAATGTTGTTGCAGAGAGTGCTAGAGCCGGTATCGTTCTCTGTGTCTGCGGACCGGCGGTTCCTGCTGTTGGCGCAGAACGTGCGCAAACTGCACCGCCACTCTTACCTCGCCAGATACACCGTCTACGACATACTTACCACGTGAGTACTTAGTATTAGAAGCATCTACTGCAGTGAAGGCGTACCTTTTACCGTCCGTGGCATCGTAGCTCTTAAACGAATGGACCAAATTTGACGCCATTTTTTTTGTTGGAAAGCTGATGTGATCAAGATGGTTCTTAGCTATAATTTATGAAGATCTGTTCAGGTATTTGAAGATTATCAGCTCATTTTCAACTTTTTTTGACTATGCACAGCGCCTTAGCGTGCAAATATTGATGAAAAAATATATTGACGATTGGCGGGCTACTTGACTAAGCGACATTTTTTTTGCGACATTGAGTTTTATATATATTTGGAATCAGCACATTTTGCTCCGTTTATGAACATAGTTTAAAGTTAAAAATATGTCGCTTAATTCAATTAGCCCGCCAACCGGCGATATAAAGTGACTATAGCGTGTTAACCAGGGCCGGTCCTAACTATTTGGGCGCTGCTTTTCTGGCAACCATTTTTCAGGTTTTTTTTTATGGCATTGAATGACGAGACGAGCATGCCATTCGCCTGATGGTAAGCGATACGACCACACATAAACAGTAGCAACACCATCCAGCACCTTGAGTTACAAAGTACTGTGTGGCATTCCACTGCGCTCATCCTGAGACATAAAATGTTAAGTCTCATTATGTCCAGTAGTTACACTGGCTACAATGTCCTTCAAACCGAAACACAACAGTGCATGCACACTGCTGCTTGGCGGTAGAAATAGACATTGCGGTGGTACCCACCCAGACGGCCTCTTACATAATGAGAGACCTACCACCAGTAAGGTAAGTAGGTCTCTCATATATTGTAGCCAGTATAACTACTGGACATAATGAGACTTAACATCTTATGTCTCAGGATGACGAGCGCAGTAGAATGCCACTCAGTATTTTGTCAGTCAAGGTGCTGGATGGTGTTGCTACTGTTTATGGGTGGTCGTATCGCTTACCATCAGGCGAACGGCATGCTCGTCTCGTCATTCAAAGCAATAAAAAAAAAAATAAAAAAAATAACCTACCACCAGTAAGGTCCCAACTATATTATTGGTGGCATATATTCTGAATTATTATCGCAGTGCCCAAAATACATAGAATAATAAAAAAACATTTTGCAATAATCTCTATGTAATATCAACGAAATATAATTCGAATGTGTCGAAATACCCGCATAAAATCCATATTGCCATATTTACATACAAAATTTAATTTTAACACGTAGATATTGGCGTAGACTCGGTTTGCATTTAAATAAATAGGTATGTAATTATATACAGAATTTAATTTCGAGAGATACGCCTTCCCGTGGGAAATAAAGAAAATCGACCCGGGACGCTGTTGGTTCAATTGCTTCGACTTTTATACTCTTGTATTAATACTTTATATGTGAGATGCCAAGACAATGTCCGCAGGCTCAAAACCCAAGGCATACACCTCTGACTTTTCGAACGTGCGTATTGTTTATTAATCCTTGGACGCCTGCGGTGGACACCGGTGTCCATTTATATAAGGAAATTAGCTTATAGCTATATATAAGCGGGCGTTGACGGGTTAATTATCGTTCGCTTTAACGGTGAAGGAAAACATAGTGAGGAAATCTACATACCTGAGAATTCTTTATAAGAATTTTGAGGGCATGTGAAGTCTGCCATCCCGCACTAGGCCAGCGTGGTAGTCTAAGGCCTAACCCCTCTCAATGGTAGAGTAGGACCGTGCTCAGCAGTGGTATATAACAGGGCTGGTTGCATTGCATTGTATGTGAGATTCTGCAATGTATTTAAGAAATTTTTTAGCTCCTTATCTCTCTTTCTTGGGGTTGATAATTTTGCAATTTATTGTAAACTACACTCCGCTCCGCCCGCGCGAATAAGTTTTTTCGGGATAAAAGTCCTGCTTTATATTTACCCGGGGTAAAAAGTAGCGTATGTTACTCGCTGATAATATAGCTTTATATTGGTGAAAGAATTTTTCAAATCGGTCCAATAGTTTCGTAGCCTATTCAATGCAAACAAACAAACAAACAATCAAAACTTTCCATTTTTAACCGACTTCCAAAAGGAGGAGGTTATTATCAATTCGTGTGTTTGTATTTTTTTTTATGTATGTACACTGATTTCTCTGAAAATTGGGAGCGTATTTCCTTGATTCCTTCTTTGTTTAGTAAATAAGGGTCTCGAAGTGGTCCCATTTCAATATATCTTGGTTTAGGGTTCATCATTTTATGGAACAGACTGAATAGACCTGAATCCTACGAGTAATTTCATTCGACGACTTAGAAGTGCCCTTCAGAAAGTCTATTAGCATTACATAAATTTGAGCAATTTTTTATTGAATAAAAGCATAATATAAGATAATACATATGCATGGTGACCCTTTATACGAATAACAGGGACTTCCACTAGATGGTAAGTGATAAATAGGTATATAAAACCATTTATTTATAAAAAAAAGTAATAAATAGCAAAAAACGTTGATTTGTCATATTGCTATCAAAAATGAGTAGGCGCTTTTCGACAGATTCGATAGAATGTGGTTAGTATCTAACTTTAATATCTATCTATAGACTTCTATTGGACCTCAAAATATGATAAATATAAGCTGTTTAGTCTTGAGAACGAATATATTATGATGACTTGCAGGATGCTTTTAATAGGTACGTATATTAGTGTAATATGTGTGTGACGCAAAACGCCTCTGCAAGTTTGCGATTCTACTAAAGGAAAGGAATGTTTAACTCCTGATTTAATAAATCATTCATCATTGCTACATAATGGAGCATTAAGATTTTCACTTGATTTCAGGATCTACTAGAATCTATACCTTTTGACTTTGGTTTGCAAAGTCTAATCTAACTGCGTATGATGTTTTAGAGATTAGATTAACAACTCAACAGTGAGCATCAGGCTGTTCTACCCAAATGATGGATTCTTTTATATTATAATACAGACCTGAGCTGTTGTCCTAGCGTGACACTACCCCGACGATCCTATAAGTTTACGTTCAGAGTCATAAGACCATTCTCAGCCTAATATGACTGCTACTGGTGGTAGGTCTCTCATATGTAAGAGGCTGTCTGGGTGGGTACCACCGCAATATCTATTTCTACCGCCAAGCAGCAGTGTGCATGCACTATTGTTTCGGTTTGAAGGACATTGTAGCCAGTGTAACTACTGGACAAGAGACAACATCTTACGTCTCAGGATGACGAGCGCAGTGGAATGCCACACAGTACTTTGTAACTCAAGATACTGGATGGCGTTGCTACTGTTTGGTCGTATCGCTTACCATCAGGCGAACGGCAAGCTCGTCTCGTCATTCAATTCATTAATGACCGCTCCGCTCATACTCGCGGTATGCGGTAAGAATAAATAAAACACTTCTAACAAAAAATATTTTATTTTTCAATACAAATTCAAATAGTATACCTAGAGTGACTTGGATTTTCTTAGTATATATTATACCTACTCTTTGGACTTGGATTATACAGATACAAACCATGAGTTTTTCTAGCACCGTTTCTGTAAAATTCCGTGTTACATAATAATAATATTTTCCTTCCTGGACTATTTTGCTTTTAAGCATAGATATAATTTTCTGAAATAAAAATGAAAACTATTATTATTTTTGAAATGGGGCCGGGTCAATTTTTTGAGAGAGCATCCTGAAGTTATTTGTCTTCATCATCGTCGGAGAAAGTCGTCATCTTCAGAGAAAGCTGTATGTATAATCTCCACTGCTGAATATAGGCCACCCGTAAAGATTTCCAGAAGAACCTGTCTTATACCTCCTTTTAACCATGAACACACTATAATCTAGATTAAATTTCAAATCAATTTACTGATATATGTAATTGCGTGCTGGAATAAATTTAAGCTATAATTAATCCGAAGAAATAATATCCCTATTGACTTCTGTCAATATAAATTCACGGAATTATTAGTTTTTAAAAATTTCCGCTGTCAGTTTTCTCAAAGAGTTTTATATGTCGATATAAATGATATAAAAACTCTTTCACTTTCAAAAGTCTTTTACTCATGACTCTTGAGCTAGTATTTCTAGGCTTGTATCTATTGTTTGATCATCAAAATATCGAATCTAGACAGCTTTGGGAATTCCATTTATTATAATAAATTACAAGATTTGAATATATAATAGCAATAATTATAATATTTAACTCTATATTGCATTACCTATTTACTAAAAGGTGAAAAATAAAAATTAAAAAAAAAAAAATAGCACCGACTTCAAAAACCACTCTAATGTAAAAAATAACTTATACTTTGCTCATGGGTTATAAGGAAATTTAAATACTACCAATATTATATACACTGCCATTCGTGTGATTATATTTATGTGCAATGAATAAACCTTTGGAGTCGGTGCCGGTCATAAAAAAATCGAACTGCCTACATAAATATACCATACCAGCCCTGTATTATATACTGCCCACTGCCGAGCACGGACCTCCTCTACTACTGAGAGGGTTTTAGGCCTTAGTCCACCACGCAGGCCTAGTGCGGGTTGGCGGACTTCACATACCTTCGAAATTCAGAGAACTTCTCAGGTATGCAGGTTTCCTCACGATGTTTTCCTTCACCGTTAAAGCAAGCGATACTTCACAAAGAATACACACATAACTTTTTAGAAAAGTCAGAGGTGTGTGCCCTTGGGTTTTGAACTTGCGGACATTCGTCTCGGCAGTCCGTTCCACTCCCAACTAGGCTATCGCCGCTTCACACAAATATGTTTATTAAAAAATACTCTTAAATTATACACATTAAATTTTAATATGAACTATGTACTTTACAAAAGAATGAATTAAAAAAATCTAGTCGCATGCCAAATTAGTACAAAAAGTTAGGCACCGACTCCAAAGGTTTATTCATTGCACATAAATATAATCACACGAATGGCAGTGTATATAATATTGGTAGTATTTAAATTTCCTTATAACCCATGAGCAAAGTATAAGTTATTTTTTACATTAGAGTGGTTTTTGAAGTCGGTGGTATTTTTTTTTTAAAGTTTTTTATAATATTAGTAGGTATAGACTAAGTGTTGCTCACGGTCCCGCCCGCCTGAAAAACCTTTCCTGCTACAAAAGTTCAGATGTTTGTATGTTTGTTAAAAGTAAACAAAAACAACTAAACGGATTTGGGTGAAATTTGGCACATGGGTAGACCATGTCCTGGATTAACAGATAGGCTACTTTTTATTCCGGTAACTTCCTCTCATGGGAAATAATGGATTTTTTAATCTAGTTTTGAAGAAGATGGCGCTGGCATCGTACTGTGTTTTAGAGACTTTTGTAGCGGGGAAGGGTTTTCACGCGGGCGGAGCCGCGAGATACACCTAGTAACGTATTTTGTATTCGATTTTTTTTTGTTTCTTTATGGCATTGAATGACGAGGCGAGCTTGCCGTTCGCCTGATGGTAAGCGATACGACCACCCATAAACAGTAGCAACACCATCCGGCACCTTGAGTTACAAAGTACTGTGTGGAATTCCACTGCGCTCGTCATCCTGAGACATAAAATGTTAAGTCTCATTATGTCCAGTAGTTACACTAGCTACAATGTCCTTCAAACCGAAACACAACAAGGCATGCACATTGCTGCTTGGCGGTAAAAATAGACATTGCGATGGTACCCACCCAGACGGTCTCTTACATATGAGAGACCTACCACCAGTTTCTTGCACATAACGAGCATTTGAAACTTTAATAACATGCAAATCTACCTTCATCCAATTCCAGTTTATAAGTTTAACCATTTGGACGTAGTTATAATAGTTTCGTTATCGTTGACATTCAATTCTGAGTAATTTAAAAAGTTATAAATTTATGGGTTGAGGATCAGTTATATGTACTGTATTGAATATTTATAGACGCCGCGCAAACGCTGTCATTTTCTTGCCGAGTAATACTAAACCTCAAAACTAGACTTGCCTCGGTGGCGTAGTTGTATTACGGTACGACTGCAGAGCCGAGGTCTCGGGTTCGATCCCCGGGTCGGACAAAGTGATATTGGATTTTTTTACTCAGTATCAGCCTGGAGTCTGGAATTTGTGCCTGAAATGGCGGTAGGCTCGCCCCCTATCGCATCATGGAACGGAATACGCACGGCGAAAAGTGGGTGCACTAGTTGCGCCTTTGCCTACCCCTTCGGGGATAAAGGGCGTGAGTGTGTGTGTGCGTGTGTAAACTACAGTCTTAGTTTTGTTCCTGTGTTTTAATACGATTTATTTATTTATCAAATTACAGCTTGACCTTTCCGCAGTACTCGGCTGGCTAAATAACGAGTCAGCTTATATCGGTCAATAGCGGCATATTCACACGATAAGTATTTCATACTGACTTAGGGCCACTTTCACTGTTCCTGATAAGTATCTGAATTATAAATCAAACAGATAAATCTAACACATTAGTAGTGACTTTTTGTCAGATATTTCTATTCATTACCTGTGAAAGCGAAAGTTGTAGTTTATTCGGCGGATAAGTTCCGAACAAAGACATTAAACAGTATAGTTATAGACCAGACATCAGACCCAAAATTTTCGTCCAAAAGTTATTACTCCTGGGAGTCGTGGGTAATAAGTCGCTGTCTTGTCTGACACAAACATGTGACAAAACGTCTCGGTATGCGAAAATTTTGTTCAGAAAACAATATTTTGGAAGAAAATATGCCAATTTTCGCCTTACGAACAGGCTCAAAATATTTCTATGAAAATTTTCCTAATGTCCCCTCTATAATCTTAGAACTCTTTGGTTCCGAATAAGCTATCCAGGAAATTATCAACATGTGGTGAAATCGGCCCTTAGGAATTTATTTGTTGGAAATACAAATTCCACTGAGAATTTCATGAGCCGCGCATAGTATATTTTATTGTAAACTGCAGTCAAGTTTTCTTCGACTGTTTTCAATATGACAGCTCGTTATGCGCTCTAGTTTGCATAACTTTATACTTTATCCTTTATACACAGTCTGCCAACTGCAGTTTATGTTGTTATAGTAACATTTATGTTATACAGCTAAGACGCGAAGTCGACTAGAGAATCGAAACGCGTCTATCCGAATTGCATTTTTTTGTATCTTGTCACGCTGATTTAGTTGGACTTTTGTTGTTCTCACACTTTTGTTGGACTGCCTCGGTGGCGTAGTTGTTTTACGGTACGAATGCCATGCTGAGGTCACGGGTTCGATCCCCGGTTCGGGCAAAGTGATATTGGATTTTTCTAATCAGTATCAGCTCGGAGTCTGGAATTTGTGCCCGATATGGCGATAGGCTCGCCCCCTAATACATCATGGGACGGAATACGCACAGCGAATCGAGGATATAAGGCGTGAGTATGCGTATTTTGTTATTCTCAGTAGTCCGTTTTTAGGCGAATTAATGCGACTCAAATCGATTCGACATGGCGAGCCTAGTCGACGCTAGCCACCACACATAGAAAACATCACGACTTTATCCTTAGGCGTAGCTAGCAACTACCATACACTATTATATTATGATCTTTATAATACGTACCCTTTTATTCAATTTCATTCCACGTAGATATTATAACACAAAATACGGTGTTCGCGAAAAAAAATAGACTTTTTTTTAGTCTCGCAAATAAAGATATTCGTTTTTTTTCTCCGACTATTACGTTTGTGTTGTTTATTTCTTTGAAAAGAATAAATGAACAAGAATTATTAGATATACATTATACTAGACATTTTAGAGTACAGTATCATATTTTGGTTAATTTATTTCAACTGCGTATAAGGACCCACGCGGACGGTGCAGCGTACAGGCACACAAAATGCGCTGCAAACGCTTTCCAATCGAGAACTGCGTACTTTATAGCAAATACATAAATATACGCACTAAAAACCCACTGAGGCGCTTAAAGTGGCGCGTAATAAATTTGCCGTCTGCATACCCTAATAACTACAGTGAAACCTGGTTAAGTGAGACATCAAAGGACCTTCTCTTTCGAGGCGGCTTGCTTGTTGGCCGGATTCCTGCCTTGGGATCTGGATGCCAAATCCCTGTCCGATGCCTTTCATTGGCGGGAGGAGGCGTTCAGTCGCGGGCAGCGTCCGGCCCTGAAGGAGGTGGAGGCCATGAGGGCCTCCTTACGGCGAGCCGCCGTGGAGGAGTGGCGTCTCAGGCTGGAGACCCCGTCAGCGGGGCTCAGGGCCGTAGCGGCAGTGCGCCCGGTCTTTGCCGAGTGGCTGGACAGGCGCCACGGCCCGGCTACGTTTCGATTGACACAGGTACTCACCGGGCATGGTAGCTTCGGTGACTATCTGTGTCGTATCGTAGGCACAGAGGTGTCGGCCGTGTGTCACCATTGTGACAACTGCCCGCTGGATACGGCCCAGCACACGTTGGAGTTTTGCCCAGCCTGGGATGAGGAGCGCAGCGCTCTCAGAGCAGTCGTCGGAGGAGACCTCTCGCTGCCGGCCGTGGTCGCTTCCATGGTCGACAGTCGGGAGGCCTGGCGTGCGGTGGCCCACTTCTGCGAGGTGGTCATCTCGCAGAAGGAGAGTGCCGAGAGGGATCGGGAGCGCGAAGATCCCTCCCGCCGCCAGAGAAGACGAAGGAGGCGCCGGGTGGACGACTGACCGGCGTCTCCCGCCCTGTGGATTGGGGGCGTTTGGAGAATTCCACCACGGTATCCCCTGCCTGTCGTAAGAGGCGACTTATAGGGGCCACCGGGGGTCGCGGGCGGGCGGCAGGGGGCCGTCCGTCTTTGTTTTGTGTTTCTTTTAGCACATTGTTGCGACCCCCGTGATGGACGGCAGCGTGGCAGGTAGGCCTCACGCTGCCGTTGACGCTGAGAGCGTCCTTCGGTGCGCGGGGGCTTCTGAGCCCCCCCACAACAGGAGACGGGCCGCACCAGGCGGCACCGCGCAGGGGCGGTTGCGGACGACAACTTAGACATTAGTCAGAGGAAGCCCGCAGCCGTCCCTAATGCGCCGAAGATGGCCACCGCGGAGTTTTAGTTGGTATGCCGTGCGTTGTTTATAGGTTAGGGACTCGGCCCGGCGGTCGCCCGACGTTTTCCATCTCTCCGGGCGGCTCAACGTCGGGTCGTAAGGCACGGTGAACCCAACATAACCGCTCGGTCGCCCCCCACGAAGGCCGGGCGGTAGTGGTAAAGCACTTTTTCCGCGAAACCAAAAAAAAAAAAAAAAAGACATCAAAGGACCTGCAATGTTGTTTCACTTATAGAGGTATTCCACTTACCCAGTGTCTCAGATGTCCAGGTATAAATAAATATCTGTCTCATTTACAGAAGGTTCCATTAATAGAGGTTAGATAACAGGTTATACAGTTATAGAGGTGCGATTATTAAATAAAATTACGTGTTATGTAAAAATTCAATGTATGTAGATATTTGACACAAACTTCATCGCGTGTCTTCCCACTTTCATAAACGGATATTAACTTCCGTTTTTCATGTACTGATAAAGATTGCAGCTTTCGTTTTGTCATTTTTCAAATAAACATCCGTATGATGTAATGTAAAGCGAAACTAAAACTGGAGGTCATTGAGGCTCAAAATTACTTACGTAGTTAAGTGCAGAATTTGCAGGTAGAATAAGAATAAGTAAGTAAACAAACAAAACGATGTTATCTCAGTTACAGAGGTTTATGTATATAAAACTCACTCGCTGTCTCAGTTATAGAGGTAACTATGATGATAAATCGAAAGAACGAATCCCAGATATAGAGGTTTGCTTCGTCCCACTAACAGGAGTAAATCAGTGCCAAAGTGCTGGGACCTCAGCATGAGTTCCAGTTATGGAGGTTTCTCACTTATCCAGGTCCCACTTAGCCAAGTTTCACTGTATGTAGTTTTTGTTTAATTTACATAAACACAAATTAATCTACAAAGTCAACGTTTAGTCATATTAACTTCGTAATAACAGGAATGCGTGGGCATGTAACCCTCTTTACTAATGCGGGTCGCGAAACGTAAAACTTTAATTATTTTGGGTGAGGAATATTAACAGTACTTCGTACACTGTAAAGGTTTTTTTTCAATGCTGCCGTTTTAGCGCTTTTCGCGCTAGATCTAGTGCTTTTTAAGGGTCTTTAGCGCTTTTTATGTGATAAGTACGCGCTAATAAAAATCTGGTGGAAACTGGCGCTTTTTTCGAGACGGATTTAGCACTTTTTAATATGGGTCTAGTGATTTACACTGCTCACGCTAGCACTCCCCCGCCCACGAAAAATAAAGTAAAAAATTGTTCAGCGCTATTTAGCCAGATTTTCACAAGATTTAGCGCGTTTTTGATAAGAGTCTAGTGCTTTTTTTTTCGTCAAACGGCAACACTGATTTTTTTTACTTTGACCTTTTCTCGTGACAGTGTCGTTAAAATCCGTTAAGTACTTTCATTTGAATTTCGAACATTCGCGTAAACATAAGGAATAACTAAAATCGTTTTTAACAATTCAAAAAAAAAGTTTTATTGTATTTAGGAATCAAGATATTTATAAATAAGTATTTATTTCTTTACTTGTTTTTGCTCACGGCTTCGCATTGTGAAAGTATTTTTAGGGATAAAAGTCCCGCTATTTATTTTCCCGGGATAAAAAGTCGCATTTGTCCTTTCCAGGGTCTCAAACTATCTACATACCAATCAATTTCATCGGAATCCATTCGGTAGTTTTTGAGTTTATCGCGTTCAGACAAACAGACGCAACGGGGGACTTTGTTTTATAATACATAAGTATTTCACCAGGACATCTAAAGTTAGGTCATAGGCTGCACACTACATGACCTTTGCCACATAGTTTTAAAAGTAGTAAAGTGACGTAACTCATTTGCTCCAAACTTATGTTTGAACTTTAAACGCCCTAGTTACCAAGAAATGGGGGCTGTTCGTGATTTCGTGTGAATACTAGGTTGATTTAAATAATAGATAATCTATAGACAAAGGCGCGTCTATCCAGCACGTACTAACAAAAACGTGCGATAGAGATAGACCGAATGTGCGGCTCATGGACAGAATCTTGAAGGTTATTGCCAGTAGTATGTCTATTTGTTGTCTCAATGTATTTGGAAAATGCGCAACGTCACTTCATAAAATATTACGAGCATGCATTTTTAAGTTTCAAGTTAGGTTAGGTCTACCAAATTATCGGATTTTTTATACTAAATTTTATTGCCTAGTTATTATGATATTACACAAATAAGCTGAAGGTGACAAACGTAATACAAAATTATATTGTTGCTTGTTATTGCCAGAGCCTCTGCTAGGCATCTGCCAAGCAACTTCTCATTTATTAGTTAAATCATTAATTAAGCCTACTGCACTGCCTCGGTGGCGTAGTTGTATTACAGTACGACTGCAAGGCTGAGGTCTCGGGTTCGATCCCCGGATCGGGCAAAGTGATATTGGATTTTTCTATTCAGTATCAGCCCGGAGTCTGGAATTTGTGCCAGATATGGCGATAGGCTCGCCCCCTATCACATCATGGGACGGAATACGCTTGGCGAAAGGTGGGTGCACTAGTTGCGCCTCTGCCTACCCCTTCGGGGATAAAAGGCGTGAGCATGCATGCATTAATTAAGCCTGCAGCGAAGACACGTGCCACGAAAACTCAATTTAAATTAAATACAAAGCATTTTACACCTAAAATAAATATGAAATATGCAACAATGAAACGCAAAGCACGTGTACCTTGGCTTGCCGTCTAAATATATGCATTGTTTGCCGAGCATTTAATTATTGAAGTAAATTAACAAAGTGTTCCGCTAAAGACCGCCGAAACCCTAACCAAGGTCGAAAAACTAAACGCTTTGTTAACTCAAGTTAAACAAATTATTTGTCACTGAGTTTCGTTATTATTTTGTTCGTAATATTTGCCAACATTTGTTATATTTGAAAGGACAAGTCCAAAAATGGGCTTAAAATTCTAACCAAAACACTTTATATATATTTGGATAGATTTTGAGATTTATGTAATTTTATTTTGCTTAAAAACTGCTCTTAAAATGAACGTTTATAAAAAAGTTATTTATAAATGGAGGGGTGTAAAAATATTTTTTTAATGGATCAATTATCCATATTTTTGCCCCTTTAATATCCATACAGTGTCAGTCTGGTTAGATTTTGAGGCCCAGCATCCATACAAAAAGCGGACATCTCCTTTCGCCAGAATATAAATCAAGTAACTGGACCACGTACTGACAAGCGCAGCGTCGGCCGTCCACCTGCAAGGTGGACAGACGACTTGATAAAGGTCGCAGGAACACGCTGGATGCAGGCTTTTGACAGGTCCGTTTGGAAATCTTTGGGGGAGGCCTATGTTCAGCAGTGGACGTCATGTGACTGATGATGATGACGATGAAATGTTCTTGTATATTAGTTATTTAACACCCTGTAGCCTTAACGTATAATTTCATTAAAAGGTATAATTATTCAGAGTGTTTGATTCGTCTCAGTTGTACTACAGAATACTGAATAATGCTGCGAAGTTGTCTCTTGGATTCATGACGTCATAAAAACCGATATGGTAGGCGTTCATCATTGTAAGCAACTGATACATATTAAATGCATAACTGTGTTTAAATAATATTTGTTTGAAATAAACGCAGAAAACCATGAAGACTTTAAATAAAATTTTGCACAAATATAGACTAAATCTTGGATTACTAATAGTCATAATAGCTATTTCTATACAGGAAATAAACGGGGAACTTTTACTTCAATTATGGTCTCAGGTAAGCACTGACAGGGCCAACACTAAGGGTCAGTTTCACAGGTTTCAAATCAATTTTATTTAACAGTCCTCGTATTAAACAGCTAATGTAGTTAGAAATAATTTTATTATATTTTTTTTGATACATAGATTAAATTCTGACTGTTGTATTTGGTCAGCTTATCGCACCTTTAGGACGAAAACGACACAATTCAAAAACATCTAAAATGGAGTTATTGTCATAAAATTACTTTAAACGAAATTTTCAATACAACAATAGTTTAAACACCGCCATATTTAAGCGGGAAAAGGACAAAACTTATATCGGTCCCTATTTCATTATATTTTCATAGTTTAGTCATTTTAAGTAATTTTATGACGATAACCGATTTTTGTTTTTTTTGAATTGCGTCGTTTTCGTCCTAAATGTACGTTATATATTTATGTGATGACTGACTAATAGCATTTATCAGCGAGCGGTAAAAACGGTCATAACAATACACTCAGTAAACAAATGAAACTAACAAGATATAATGTGGCCTTTGAAACCCACAAACTGACAAAGGATCTAACTTCAACCAGTTTGGCCAACGTTTGTAACTACGTCAAAACTGGCCATCAATTACCCAAACTATACAAAGAGTTGATCCCTTTACAATGGATTAATTTGATTTAAACCCAAACTTGGCCGAATTGTACGATCTGTATAAATTATCTGTATCTTTTGTTACGGTCTACGGACAATGGATAATTATCAATCTCTGTTTGCCGATTGAAATTGGCGGTTAAAATTCCGTTCGGTTCTTAAACCGCCGACGCAAAAAGAGGGGTACTATAAGTTTAAGATTGATTATTGTTTTCGTATATTTGTTCGTGTATTTCCTTAGCTTAGCTGGCAATTTAAATTAGGCACCGACTCCAAATATACGTATATAAAGTTAAATTATTATTTTTTCTTGTAGTGGTTTTGAAGTCTGTTTTATTTTTTGTTTAAAAGTTTTTATTTATTGCTTTTTTGTTAGTTAACTATGGAATGGTGTAAACAATACATCATAGATATACGATTGTAGTATTCGCGGGTCATCTGATGTTATGTATTATAGAGTTCTATTGTCTATCTCCGAAGATCTTTATCAGATCCTAATAAATTATATACTAAAACCTTCCCTGAAAAATATACATTTGAATAATGAAAACCCCATCCAAATCGGATCAAAGGTTTTTAGAATATCGTGGCCATACAAACATACAAACATACATACATACATACATACATACATACATACATACGGGTCGAATACAGAACCTCCTTTTTTGAAGTCGATTAAAAATATAACTTAATGTCACAAAAAATGTCGCTTAAGTCAAATAGCCTTTCACCCATCAATATAGTCATGTTTGCCAACTTAGTTCTTTTGGGAATGACTATACTGCCTTTACCCAGAGGTAAAGGGATGAACATAGACAATAAATATATAGAGTTATGTTAACTAACAGTTAGAAACTAACTATAACCAAACTAGTGATATACCAGAGTAAAGCCCCAAACTCCTAACTCACCTGTTACATGGAATAAAACTTTTAATTGGTACAAACTATCGTAACAAATTGTTAATAACATAACAATTAATTTGCTCATAATTATTACAATCAAAACTTAATTGCTTATGAAATAAACAAATAATTGAAAGTAAAGGGTTGCGCACACTAAGTACATTGTGAAGCAATAGACGAATGGGCGTACGCGAACACAATTCTTTATTTTTAAGTCTTGATACTTTAGTACCTAAGTTATTGCAGACCGACATAATGACTGCGACTATCAAGCCATGTTTACGTCTCAACGTCTCTTACAATCGTTTTCTATGATTTACTGAATTGTATATTTTTTTCTCTACATAATGCATTGTATTTTATACCTTGAACTGATTTTGAAAAGAGCAACACTAGAGTTTCTTGCCCGTTCTTCTCTAGTGAGAACTGCTTTCCGAACTGGTGGTAGAGTTAATATTGACGGAATCTAAATAATGTATAACATTTTATGGGTTCGAATAAATTATTTCATTTCATTTCATATGATATAAATTGCTTTGTTACAAAAAATCTCAATATAACTTTGTTACGCCGTCTGTCTCTCCAATATTTATTCTCTCGATTTTTTCAACCATTTTGCCTACATATAATTTATGCAGAATATTTAAATATATTTTAAAATAATTGAAATAAATAAGCGGTACCGAACCCTCAATGCATGATTTACAATGCAGCAGTTAATGTGCGCTGACCACAATATCTATAAAATTAATACAACCAGCTTTAAATAATTATAGCAAATTAATTAGCAACATGGCATTATTATAATGCCTTTTAAAATTACCGACAATATTTTATAGCGCCACATATGGCAATATGTACCAGGCGTCCATAAAACCAAATAGGTGGGCGAAATGACCTTCATGCCGCAGTTAGCAGGTGCAAGTACATTTTAATTTTATTACCGTCACTTTGCACGTTAATTGTATGTGCATACGGGCTTGAATTCAATATTACTCTATATAGTAATGTATTTTGTTGGAATTTACTATATCCCTATAATGGTTGGCGATATTTTATTATTAATGAAAAGGATTTTTTTATATCGTAAGTAATTTCTGAATCATAAAGATACTAATAGAAATATATACTTTCCATGAATAAGACCTACTATATTTTATTTTAATTTAGTTAGTTTTTCCAGGATTTTTTTACGTGAGCGCAACTTCTAGTACTACATAAAAAATGTTTTAGCTGTCTATAAAACAATTATTTATACTGCCTTCACATACGTAGAGAACAAAAATCAATTACAAACAAAACCCGCATGATTTAATTTAAAACAAAAGTTCACTGTTTTGTGGAAAATTTGGAAAATTCTCGGTTATTCAATTAAGGCCAGCGTCGGGCTTTAAAAACTCGAACAAAAGCCTGTAAAACGATAGGCGTAATGTATGAAAGAAAGGCTTTGTTCTGTACCTTTCGACCCATTGTTAGTAATGTTTAGACGGAATGGTGTGTTAGATGGATGAACAAAATTTAATGGAACATGCTGCAATTTATATTTTCTATTTATGAAATGAAATGACTGAGCTATATGTCACTGAATGATAGGCACTTAGATTACCCATATAGAATAGAAAAAATACAAAGAGCTTAGATTATCAAGGTTATTACTGCATCATCAGACGTCTAATAGTACCCAGTAATTATAATATAATGGTACAATGTTTATCCCAATTACCACAGTGTTCATACAATGTTACCTAGTGCTAGAATAGACAAAACAGTGGTACCGGCCAAGTCATAGACATAATTATTGGAACTAATAATGATTTAAAAGTCACAAGATGCAATGTTCATATTAAAAAGTAAACGCTTGAAAAACCAAAAACTGTCATGTTTCTTTAAATTTTTAATAGTTAAGAGCCTAGCATACTGTTTCTGATCTTGAGATTCATAAGCCTAAAGAAAAACCCGTTTAAATAAAAGATTCACGGTTTTAATTCTATCCCAGACCCGGAATAATAAACGGCGTTATTACGTTTCTGCTTGTCTACTCTAACAAGGTAAACAACGTGAAGATACGAAAAGCAAAAGCGAAGCTATTGTACAGCGGCCACTTTCATTCGGTTCATTGTTGAATAAAATACAAGTAACGATCCGTAGCGTCGTAGCAACGTAGCTACGTAGCGAGCATAACGGCGTAGACCCTCTACGTTAAACGTGCTTCGCAAAATCGTAGCTTGAAACTATATCCTATTAATATTATAAACGCGAAAGTTTGAAACTATGGATGTATGGATGTTTGTTACTCTTTCACGCAAAAACTACTGAACTGATTTCGATGAAATTTGGCACACGAGTAGATTATGTCATGAATGAACACATAGGCTACTTTTTATCCCGGGAAAATATATAGCGGGACTTTTATCCCGGGAAAACTCATTCACGCAGGCGGAGCCGCGGGCAAAAGCTCGTAGCGGTATAAAACATTTTGCTTACCTCAAAACTTGATTAATAACTACTATGAATTACTGTGTTATTAGTAAATGAATTATCGCTCGCTTTAACGGTGCAGGAAAACATCGTGAGGGAACCTGCATACCTGAGAAGTTCACTGAATTTCGAAGGTATGTGAAGTCTGCCAACCCGCACTAGGCCAGCGTAGTGGACTAAGGCCTAACCCCTCTCAGTCGTAGAGGAGGCCCGTGCTCAGCAGTGGGCAGTATATAATACAGGGCTGGTATGGTATGGTAGTAAATGAAATAGTAAGCTTTCCGTTTTGAATATTTTCGGTATTCGCCATTAATAAAGTACAAAATATTACATTCACAGTATCTATCAACATTTAACGCAATTTATAAAATTTGATAGCTTTCAAATGCATAATTTTATTTTTACTTAATAATACAAGGACCCTCGGTGGCGTAGTTGTATTACGGTGCGACTGCAATGCTGAGGTCTCGGGTTCGATCCCCGGGTCGGGCAAAGTGATATTGTTTTTTTCTATTCAGTATGAGCCCGGAGTCTGGAATTTGTGCCCGATATGGCGATAGGCTCGCCCCCTATCACATCATGGGACGGAATAAAAATGGCGAAAAGTGGGTGCATTAGTTGCGCCTCTGCCTACCCCTTCGGGGATAAAAAAGCGTGAGTATGCGTAATACAAGTACCTCATTTGTATTATAGATTGTTACGTCACTCCAAACTACTTATGTTTTCTAAAAATAAATTGGACAACAATTATTATAATGTCCCTTCCCAAGTGGGTCTCATACATATTCAATTTTATTTTAGACATCGAAAATATAGTCTCGTTAAGTCAAGAGTCGTAGTCGTTTGATTTATTGTGGAATAATTTTTACATTAATAATAGACTAGCACCCACTATTTGTACTTTGACACCAGTCGATACTACAATAAGCCATTTTTCAAGTTACGAGGGTCTGCTATAATAATATGGCACCGCGCAGACGGTGTCTATAAGTTTAAATAACCCACAAAATAAAGTGGTGACAAATGAAAGATATTTCCTTTTCATACAAATACTGTACCAGTCGTGTGTTATACTGTCCACTGCTGATCATGTTTGTACTATGTTTTACACGCACGTTACTTGGCGAAAAATGGGTACCCTGGTTACACCTCTACTTACCGCTTCAGGGATAAATGCGTGATATGTGTGTCATATTTTTAAGGATCAATAATTCTCCTTTGTTTCAGAGAATCCTACCCTCTCACGCCTTTACCAGACGATATCGGCGGAGTCATCACAGAGGGCCCGTACCTGTTGCTCGCCGCGTGGACTCCCAAAGGCCACGGCCTCATCACCATCAAGGATTATGATATATACTACAGGCCAGCTCCGAGATCCTCTACCGGATACCGGGTGACCGACACCGGGATTCCGGGAACTATATATAACGGCGTTCCGGATTGGTTGTATGAAGGTAAGAAAATAGTTTCATGGATAGTTGTGTTGGTTTTAGTGTATTATTATTAGGCGACGATTTTAAGCGATGTTATGCCGTCATGTGTTACTAGGGGCAGACTGCCCCCACCGCCCCCTCCCTTGCCCACAGATTTTGTTAAATAAATCTTAGGCCATTTTTTTGTTATTATACCTAACATTTTTTAAAATTGATTGAACTGCCTCGGTGGCGTAGTTGTATTGCGGTACGACTGTAATGCTGAGGTCTCGGGTTCGATCCCCGGGTCGGGCAAAGTGATATTGGGTTTTTCTATTCAGTATCAGCCCGGAGTCTGAAATTTGTGCCCGATATGGCGATAGGCTCGCCCCCTATCACATCATAGGACGGAATAAAAATGGCGAAAAGTGGGTGCATTAGTTGCGCCTCTGCCTACCCCTTCGGGGATAAAAGGCGTGAATATGCGTATGCTATTAAATCTGTTGCTCTAAAGAGAGTACAGAGTGTCTTAAATGCGGAAATTGAGAACTACTCATACATATTTTCAATTATATGCTATATAATTATTTTATGGTACGTAGGTAATATTTTTATTAAACACAATAAGGTTGTTTAAAGGACATGTCCGAAAACGGGCCTAAATTCTAAACAAGACAGTTTATATATATTTGGATAGAGCTTCCAAAAACTAGCCTTTTACAATAAATCGTTTAATTTTAAAGACGATTTTGAGATTTATGTAATTTTATTTTGCTTAAAAACTACGTTTTAAAAAAAGTAAGTTATAAATGGTGAGGCCTATAAATATTTTTTTGATGGATCCAATTTCCATATTTTGCCCCTTTAATATCCTTAAAGTTTGAGACTGGTTAGATTTTGAGGCCCAGCACCCATACAAAAAGCGGACATCTCCTTTGTGAATAACAAATTAGTTTTAATATTTTTACCAGATTACACATAAATATATTTACCCTTTCTAGCCGATTTCGGCCACGGCGGCCAATCTCAACAGAGATCAGCCAGGTACGCAGGAGATATTATAGTGCACAAGTGTGTGCACAATACACAGGTGCACTGGCTATTCCTTTACTCTCATAGTCCGGTGAGACGGCAATCCGACATGACCGGAGAGAGATCAGGCGCAGGACCAACGGCTTTACGTGCTTTCCGAGGCACGGGGGTATCACACCGCCAACTTCCTGACTCCGAGCTGCGACTGAGTAATTTTTAAGATGGAAAAACTCAGTCACAATGTTTTTGGCCCGACCCAGGATTCGAACCCAGGACGTCAGCTCTCAAATTGTACTCATAACGCGTACGCAATACAACTACGCTACTGAGGCAGCCGGCATACACATGAATATAATAATATCAGCCCTGTATAGCCCACTGCTGGGCACGGGCCTCCTCTACTACTTGAGAAGTGTTAGGCCTTAGTCCACCACGCTGGCCTAGTGCGGGTTGGTAGACTTCACATACAGCGCAGCGGAATGCCACTCAGTACTTTGTAACTCAAGGTGCTGGATGGTGTTTCTACTGTTTATGGGTGGTCGTATCGTTTACCATCAGGCGAACGGCATGCTCGTCTCGTCATTCAAGGCCATAAAAAAAATTACAGAAATTCTTATGGTGAAGAATTTCCGTATCTATATTGGTTTCTCACGATGTTTTCGCGATAATCGATAAATAATACACACATAACATACAAAAAAGGTTGTTTAATGCAGAAAATAATAAAGTTGTAATTATTTTTTTATTAAATAAATTTACACAAAATCGATAAATACAACCAAAATGTGCGAATGTTATAGACAGACTCTGTCTCTAGATATTCTAAAATTACGATATCCATAAATGTATAAATAAGCATGAGCGAAAGTAATGTGCTCAAGTGCCCGATGTGATGCCGCATCCATCAATGTCAAAGCATAATCAATCATGCAAAAGATTTATCACAAATAATAATGAAAAGATTCAGGAGGTATTGAATGTAATTGTTTGTAAGAGTATTTATGCAAATAAGCATGCTATATAATAATTTTAAATGTGAAGTCTGCCCAAACTAGGCCAGCGTGGTAGACTAAGGTCCAATAGGCTAGTTTCTTATGTTTGGTTTTGTAAATGATTTTATATGTAACTGAAAATAATACGAAAAATAAATTATTCTGTGAAATCAGCATCAAAATTAGTTGAAAACTAAAGCAGTTATTCATATTTGAAATATTGTTGTGAGCAAAAGTGGGAACGTGGAGTGGATATCGCGCTATCTTTTTCGCACGCACGCAGCGTTATGGCCGGCGACTCTCGGTGACGTCACAGTGTAATATTACTGTTATTTGAGAACTACCCCTTCCACCAAATTTCAAAGCTTTATAACTAACTAATTGTTGGCCCAATTTTGAAAATATTTTTTCCGTTAGATTTTGGATGGCATGCATTTTCGATAAATGTATTAAAAAAAAGTCGTCAACTACCCTATTTCTTATTTAACGTTAGTAAATCGGGCATTAAAATTAACGCGAATGTTAAAGTTTCGCATGTCCCATGAAAAAACGCCGATTTATGGAAGATCATCACATCAGCTGTTAAGGCATGGTGGGACACTAAAAAATCTTAACAGTCCGTTACGACTGTTAAAGTAACTAACAGAGCATGGTGAAATTAGGCCTAAAACATACATCCTCTCAGTAATAGAAGAGGCATCACAGCAGTGGAACCCCAGTATATATGTTCTTGTATTCTGTGAGTGGGACATAATACAGGACTAGTATTATTATTTACAAGTGGACAAGTGGTATTTATTTTTGAAGTTATACTTCTTTTGGCGCGTTAGGGAAAAATGATGAGAGTAAATTTTTACAATGCGCGCGCACACCGTCACGAAAAACCGACACCCTGAAGTAGCTATAGTCAACATTTTAGTTTTGAATTTTGAACGTAGAATAAAGTGAAAGATATTGAAGTTATACTTCTTTTGACGCGTTATTTAAAAAGATTTTTATCTTGTTACGCCAAAGAAGTATAACTTCTAACGCGTGTACATAAGTACACACACTTTTTTGACATGTTTACAAATTACTTATTTTGATTGGTTTCTTATTTTATATTTTATTTATTTATGCAGAGGGTACAAATTACTTATGCACTATATTGTTCACTTTAGCGTAACCGTGTACAGAAAAAATAAAAAATAGTAAGCGCCGGTGCCCATGGAAAGGTTGAACTTGTGTTACGGGCACTGGAGCCACATCACAATTAGTACAAGTAAGCATAATTCTTGCTACTAAAGGAAAACAACGCGGCATTGATCGACATCATATTTGAGCCGTACTACATATGGTATATAGATACATACATGTATATAACTAAGGGATGAACAAGAATTTCAATCAAAGTAAATATTTGCGTCTCATGAATGGAAAGCGTGACCACGTCATGCCATACAATTTCAAGCCAAAACTCACAACGTGCTAAACAAAGATACATACATACATACACTCACGCATTTTATCCCCGAAGGGGTAGGCACAGGCGCAACTAATGCACGCACTTTTCGGCGTGCATATTCCGTCCCATAATGTGATAGAGAGCGAGCCTATCGCCATATCGGGCACAAATTCCAAACTCCGGGCTGATACTAAATAAAAAAACCCAAATCACTTTGCCCGACTCAGGATCGAACCCGAGACCTCAGCATTGCAGTCGTACCGTAATACAACTACCACAGAGGCAGGCTAAACACAGATATAAAGTTAAATACTTCACGGCTTATAGCTGGTATTTTTGGCTGAGAGATAACAAATAGACATTAAGATTTATCTTGTTTGTGATAAAAGTAATAACAACTTTTAAGCTAAGTAATTCATTTTCCTGACTAATCTCTCAAGCGTCAGATATAATTCAATCAACAAAATTTGTATTTTGAAAGTAGAAATAATAAAATAAGAATGCTTTATATATAAAATGTAATGAACTTCGGTGGCGTAGTTGTATTAAACGCGGTACGACTAACGCGCTGAGGTCTCGGGTTCAGTATCAGTGTGCCCGATTTGGTGTTAAATGCCCCCCTATCACAGCATATAACATACACACGGTAAAAAGTGGGTGTACTAGTTGCCCCTCTGCCTAGCCTTTCGGGGATAATAGGCGTGGGTGTATGGGATTTTTTTCATTTTTTTATTCTGTTTTATTTTTATTTTTATCGGTGGCGTAGCTGTGTTGCGTACGCGTTATGAGTACGATTTGCGCGCTGAGGTCCTGGGTTCGAAACCCGGCTCGAGCCAACAACATTGTGACTGGGTTTTACCATCTTAAAAATTACTCAGTTGCAGCTCGGAGTCAGGAAGTTGGCGGTGTGATACCCCCGTGCTTCGGAAAGCATGTAAAGCCGTTGGTCCTGCGCCTGATCTCTCTCCGGTCATGTCGGATTGCCGTCTCACCGGAATATGATAGTGAAGGAATAGGAAATGAACTTGTGTATTGAGCACACACTTATGCGAGCACATACTATAATATCTCCTGCGTACCTGGCTCATCTCCGTTGGGATTGGCCGCCGTGGCTGAAATCGGCTAGGAAGGGATTATCATTATTGATTATTATAATTTTTATAATTTTGAATTTATTCAAGTAGTTTTGGCTGACTGTACATATTATACTATGCTTATTGAAAATCGGGCCCTAAAAGTAATTAACAAAACTAAAATCCACCCTATACTTCATTAATCGTCAATTCCTAAAACAAACTTAACGACTGTACAACTAAAATACTTTATTAATAAACCGTCTAATGTACTTTTGATTGAAAATCAATTCTCACATCAAACCGTTTCGTCGCACCGAGCGTTCGACGCTTAATTTTGACACGCGGGTCCGATAGACCTCACAAAAACTGTGAAAAGGAGCCAAAACGAATACGCAGTCAATTTTAATTTTCCTTGTCGCACCATATCTGTGGGAGGGACGTAGTTGGTGAGTTTTTATGGGGGTCATAAATATTATGTTTTTATATGCACATACATAGTGTGATACAGTTGAAATAGACTGCAAACAAAATCTAAACAGTCTTAATTACAGTACAGAAATCTAGCTGCACCTGCTATATTGTTTGAATCTACATATTGGAATAAATATTTCTGATCATTCCACGAATAGAAAGAGAGAAGATAAAGGCAACCTTTTTTTTTTTTTTTTTTTTTTCGCGGAGAAAGTGACTTATTACTACCGCCCAGCCTTCAAGGGGGGGCGACTGAGCGGTTATGTTGGGTTCACCGTGCCTTACGTCCCGGCGTTGAGCCGCCCGGAGAGATGTAACCATCGGGCGACCGCCGGGCCGAGTCCCTAACCTATGTACAACGCACGGCATACCAACCAAAACTCCGCGGTGGCCATCTTCGGCGCATTAGGGACGGCTGCGGGCTTCCTCTGACGGGAGTGTCTAAGTTGTCGTCCGCAGCCGCCCCTGCGCGTTGCCGCCTAGTGCGGCCCGTCTCCTGTTGTGGGGGGGCTCAGGAGCCCCCACGCACCGAAGGACGCCCTCGGCGTCAATGGCAGCGTGAGGCCTACCAGCCACGCTGCCGTCCATCACAGGGATCGCTACAATGTGCTAATAGATCACAAAAATTAAAGACGGACAGCCCCCTGCCACCCGCCTGCGACCCCCGGTGGCCCCTATTAGTCGCCTTTTACGACAGGCAGGGGATACCGTGGTGGAATTCTCCAAACGCCCCCAATCCACAGGGCGGAAGACGCCGGTCAGTCGTCCACCCGGCGCCTCCTACGTCTCGTCTGGCGGCGGGAGGGATCTCCACGCCTCCGATCCCTCTCGGCACTCTCCTTCCGCGAGAGGACCACCTCACAGAAGTGTGCCACCGCACGCCAGGACCTCCGGCTGTCGACCATGGAAGCGACCACGGCCGGCAGCGAGAGGTCTCCTCCGACGACTGCTCTGAGAGCGCTGCGCTCCTCATCCCAGGCTGGGCAAAACTCTAACGTATGCTGGGCCGTATCCAGCGGGCAGTTGTCACAGTGGTGACACACGGCTGACACCTCCTTCCGCACTACCCGCCACAAGAACTCACCGAAGCAGCCATGCCCGGTGAGCACCTGCGTCAGGCGAAACGTTGCCGCACCGTGGCGCCTGTCCAGCCATTCGGCAAAGACAGGACGCACTGCCGTGACGACCCTGAGCCCCGCTGACGGGGCCTCCAGCCTGAGACGCCACTCCTCCACGGCGGCTCGCCGTAGGGAGGCCCTCATGGCCTCCACCTCCATCAGGGCCGGATGTTGCCCGCGACTGGACGCCTCCTCCCGCCAATGAAAGACATCGGAGAGGGATTTGGCGTCCAGATCCCAGGGCAGGAATCCGGCCAACAAACAAGCCGCCTCGAAAGAGACCGTGCGGTACGCCCTGATCGCCCGCTGCGCCAAAGCTCTCTGCGGAGTGCGCAGGAGGGCGACGCAGGGGCGGTTCAGGGAGTCAGCCCAAACGGGGCTGCCATAGAGGGCCATGGACCGCACGACTCCGTGATATAACCTCCGGCAAGGGATGCCAGGACCTTCCAGGTTGGGCAGCAGGCTGGAAAGAGCGCCCGCTGCCCGAGACAGTTTCGTCCCCAGTTTCTTGAAATGGGCGCGGAATTTCCATCGGCTATCTAAGACTAAGCCTAGATATTTCATATCTTTGCCGATGGGAATCCGCACCCCCTCAACCACGATGTGGGCACCGGCCGGTGGCCCTCTCCGAGGCCCGTGGAAACAAATGGCCTCGGTTTTCTCGAGGGCCACCTTTAAACCCAACCGTCGAATCCGACTTACTACTTGGCCGGTGCCCACCGCCGCCAAGTTGGCGGCGTCCCGGAACGTCCTGGCGGTCGCTGTGACCAATGTAGATAAAGGCAACCTAACATCGTTAAAATTCCATTTAAACATCTCACCAGAGAAATAAGGTAACAATGTAGCTAAAGATTTCGACCGCTTTAATACATTTCCAGCTAAACCCCAATTCACTTCTTCATTGAAGGATTAAAACATCGTTAGCCTTTGAAACAAGCAAACTTTTACCCCCCACTCGACATCAAAAGCCTTTTGATCCCCGCATAGCGCGTCGAGTGCGGCCCTCGACGAAAAGCGATATTTATCCGAGACTCTCATTTTCAATATGCTAAGGATTTCGATTCGCTGGAATATTGTAATTGTAATAAAGTTTTGTGAAAAAAACCGTTCCGCTGTTTGAGAAAATTGAATTTTCTTGTAGCATTAACTTCAGTTCAGGTGTTGGGATGGGTGTAATTCTGTGCGTAAAGCGCCGCGCAGACGGCAGACTGTCAACTTGTTTTGGAGATACATTATTAAACTGACAGTAGCTAAGATTGCTTAAGGATTTTTCAGACGGATCAATTATCGCTTGCAATAATTGCATCATACTGTTCAGACGCAGGCGATTATGGCATACAAGAATCGCTCGAGACACTTTCTCGATTACCCTACCCTACCAGCCCTTTATTAAATATTGCCCACTGCTGAGCACGGGCCTCCTCTACTACTGAGAGGGGTTAGGCCTTAGTCCAACACACTGGCCTAGTGCGGGTTGGCAGACTTCACATACCTTCGAAATTTAGAGAACTTCTCAGGTATGCAGGTTTCCTCACGATGTTTTCCTTTACCGTTAAAGCGGGAGATAATTCACAAAGAATACACACATAACTTTTTAGAAACAACAGAGGTGCGTGCCCTTGGGTTTTGAACCTGTGGACATTCGTCTCGTCAGTCCGTTCTACACCCAACTAGGCTATCGTCACTTTTTTTCGATTACTACGACCGATTTTATAATGTCTTTTATTCTCTAACCTGGGAGCTGGGAGTATCATTTTTTTTTTTAAATAGCGTTCATAATACTCGTATAAGATTAGTGTTTAGGCAAGGCAAGTATTGTCTCTTAAGGCAGGCAAGAATTTCCTCACCATTTCGCATGTTGAGACGGAGCATCTTTATTGTATCCTTTCAAGAATCGCAAGTGCGTGGCAAGAAAATTGCTCAATTTCAATGAAGCTTAAAACGACTCACAGTTTCATAGCAATGTTCTTGTAGTACATTGATGAACAAAGGTGGAATTTGAGTACGGCCTCAAGTAAACTACATAAGAATTCTATATAGTAACAGTGTAGTATTGTATTTTATTACTATAGTAATGTTTTGTATGCTGCAGGAAATTCTTTAAAAATAATACACGGAATATTACAATGGCATTGTCAAAGTATTTTTACATACGCTAACAATATTCGCCGCGGTTAACAAATTAACACTTTGGCCGATTTTACGGTTTGCTGATAAATGCTACTCCTCACATCTATATATAATACTAGCAGCCCCGACAGACGTTGTCCTGCCCTAAAAAGGAAATAAAATCCTATAAACCGAGTAAAGCGCCACCTACCGGATCCAATTTTTAATCTAAACCATTCTTGAATCCACCTGAAGATACACAAAAAAATTCATTAAAATCGGTCCAGCAGTTTAGGAGTTCAGTGACATACACACGCACAGAAGAATTATATATATAAAGATAAAAGCGAAAGGTCACTCACTTACTCGCTCACTCATCACGAAATCGCAGAAACTACAAGTGCTAGGAGTCTCAAATTTTGCATGGGGTTCCTTTTAGGACGTAGGTGCTCACTAAGAGGGGATTTTGCGAAATTCTACCCCTGAGGGGATAAAAGGGGTGGTAAAGTTCTATGAAACTTCTATAGTTTTAAAAGTTGGTTTTACTAGAAAACTCCAGAGTGCCATATTTTTTATCCCGGGAAAATATTTATCCTGGAAAAACTTTTACGCGCGGGCGGAGCCGCGGGCAAATGCTAGTACATGTATAAGCCGACCAAATACAAAATTCACACTCTAATCTATGCTCCCAAAAATGGTTAAGAACGTATACTACCTACATTAGCTGCGTAGTCCTTGGGCGCCCGCGGTGGACACCGGTGTCCATTTATATAAGGAAATTAGCTTATAGCTATATATAAGCGGGCGTTGACGGGTTAATACGATAACGTTAAAATAAAATTTACTTGAATATGTACAGTTCCTTATTTATTTATTTTTTTGGTGTGTAGTGGTTCTTATTAAACCAGACGTTGAGGTCCCCAAAATAAATGTCGCGGTTGCAAACTCACAGCTCGCAATGATCATTTTATTCTGTTAAGGCGTGGTAAACGAGACCTAGCGCTTTATCTTAACGACCCTTTGGGAGCCACGCAGGCACGGGAAATCCCGGACATTAGTCCCGGTACCGTACGGGATTTAAAATATGGTTTAGATTATGGCGTTCATTTTTTGTGTTGATTGTATTAGTTTTTGGAAAATGAAATTAGTTTTAATGCTTTTTTTTTTTTTATTTATTTGGGAAACAAACAGAACTATGTATAACTAAAAATAAATGAATTAAAAAAATTAAGGTTCATAATCCAAAACAGTTTCCACTTATAGGCAATACAAACATAGAAGAAAGTAGACGAAAGTTAAATAACAATATAAAAAAAAAAAAAAACTAAACATCTAAATTATCTACACTATAAATTAATGCTTTCCTGTAACTTTGTAGTGTTTGATAAAATATATCGATATCGGAGAGTAGAACAATTATTAATGTAATTGTTATTATGTCTCATTATTAAATGTTAGGGACTCGGCGGTCGCCCGACGTTTTCCATGTTTCCAGGCGCTTAAACGACGGGTCGTAACGCACGGTGAACTCACAACCGCCCAGTCACCCCCCCATTAAAGCTGGGTAGATCTTTTTCTGCGCGTAAACAAAAAAAGATAGATACTTAGTTTAGGTACATTTAAAAATTAGAATACTGAAAATAAAACAGTATACCTTTTTGTAACCAAAAATATGAGATTATTTTAAAGATGTCCGCTTATAGTATGGATACTTGCCCTCAAAATCTAACCAGTCTCAAACTTTATGGATATTAAAGGGGCAAAAATATGGATCACATATCCATCAAAAAAAAATCTTTGACCCCACCATTAATAACTAACTTTTTTAATCATTCATTTTAATTGTAGTTTTTAAGCAAAACAAAATTACATAAATCTGAAAATCGGAGGACTTTAAAATTGTAGGATTTATTGCAAACTGCTAGTTTTTAGGAGTTCCATCCAAATATATATAAACTATCTTGGTTAGAATTTTAGGCCCGTTATTGGACATGTCCTATAAAATTATAATGTACCATTTCGCAGCCAACTAAATAGCGAAACGAGCGAGTCGCTAACTTGATGACAAGCGCAAATTGCACATACATTTTATGAAAACCGCACCTTAGAATCATAAAGTAATAGTAGCTCTTGTCAACTTGAGATATAAAGTACCGCGGTGACGTAACTTGTTGCACTAGACACGAGAAGATGGCGACAATAACTGTTGATTACTAAAATAACAGTTGTTGCAAAAGTTAAGAATGTCTTAAGCAATAAAAGTCACACGACCAAATGAAATCACAAATAAAACCAATCTATGGTCCACCTACACTACATCTATAATATTTTCATATTTTATTTTTTATTTTTATTTTTATTAGGACATCCAGTGGTAATTACAATAAAACTTATAAATAATAAACATTCAAGTAAAACACGTGTGTTAAAGGCATTACCTTCAGGCGTCACAGCATGCACTGAATGGAACTACTTATTTAGTAAAAAATATAATAAATACTTAACAATAGGAAAAAACATCAAAGTATGCAACAATAACAATAAAAAGTGTGAGAGGGATCAATGATTTTTATCATCATTTATAACTTTAAAACCTGAGCCCGAAAAGTTGCCAATAATAATATCAGCCTTGTATGTACTTGTACTTTGCCCGACTCAGGGATCGAACCCAAGACCTCATTGCAGTCGTACCGTAAGACAACTACGCCACTTTTATTTTACTTGGACTATTGTAATCCAATTTTTACTGTACTAAAGCTCGGAGTCAGAAAGTGTGCCCGGTAAACGTCAATAACCCACCACCTATACATGGGACCTAACATAGCTGGCGGGCCCCCCGAGGCAATTCTTCTGCGCTGGGTCCTCACACCCAATGCACGCCCATGCGCGGGGGGGCTTTGGTCGCGGGCCGAGGCACACAGTTCAGCGTCAATACCTCTTGATTGGATAACACATTGAGGCCTAAAGGGAACCGCGAACATTTTCTGGCACCATTTCTCTTTCCACCCATCCTGGAAACCTTTCTCTATTGCCCCACTTTTCCTTCCATCTTCCTCTTCCACTTCCTTCCCAGGCCCCTGCAGTCGTCAAGTCGGGGGACTCTAGTATCCCATTCGCAGGCTTCCCCTGGTTTATACTGCAGGATCGCCTACCTAAAAAAAACATATCTGGCGGAATATAGCTCTGTTACCTCTGCCTAACCTGAAAAGAGAAAAAAGCGTGATGCTATGTATGTATGTACTGTATTCCCGAATAAATATCCCATCCAACTTGCACTGTATCGCTGTTTACTTATACAATACTTTATTCACCGGAAGCCCGTATTTATTTGGCATTTTAACATCCGGCTCACCTGCCGCCATTAATCTGTGCCCGTTGCGCGCGCGGCATTTTAATAAGCATTATAAACAATGTAGAGAGGGAATAAAAGCCATTTTAGAACAGGAACGAATGTTAAAATCTGGGAGACGGTAAATGAAGCGACCTGGGGGATATATAAAGGCGGTGGAATGTTCATGTAACATTTATATTTATAAGTGCTAATTCTGACGGAATGGATTAAGCAGATGTAGTGTAAGTGGCGATAGCCTAGTTGGGAGTGGCACGGACTGCCGATACGAATATCCGCAGGTTAAAAATATAATAATAATACCAGCCCTGTATTAAATACTGCGCACTGCTGAGCGCGGGCCTCCTCTACTACTAAGCCTTAGTCCACCACGCTGGCCTAGTGCGGGTTGGCAGACTTCACATACCCTCGAAACTCTTATGGAGAATTCTCAGGTATGCAGGTTTCCTCACGATGTTTTCCTTCACCGTTAAAGCGGACGATAATTGATAAACAATACACACGTAACTTCAAAAAGTCAGAGTTGCATGTCTTGGGTTTTGAACCTACGGACATTGTAGACCGTTTTCCCCACCTATGCTATCGTCCACAGGTTATTCCTAGTGAATTATCGCCGAAAACATCGTGAGAGAAACTGTACATCTGAGAAATTCTCTATAAGAATTTTAAAGGTATGTGAATTATGCCGATCCGCACTAGCCTCAATAAACTAAAACCCTCTCAATAGTAGAGGAGGCCCGTGCCCAACAGTGGGACAGTATGCAATACAGGGATTATCATCATCATCATCAGCCACATGTTGTTCAGTGCTGAACATAGGCCTCCCCCAAAGATTTCCAGACGGACCTGTCAAAAGCGGCCTGCATCCAGCGTGTTCCTGTAATTTTTATCAAGTCCTATTGCAATAAATAAGACGTAAAAATACTAAATAATTTAATAAAACCTGGAACAAAGTCATGGCTACACTTGCGCTTCTTAATACGGCATTGACACTACCAAAAACATCATCATCATCAGCCACATGACATCCACTGCTGAACATAGGCCTCCCCCAAAGATTTCCTGACGGACCTGTCAAAAGCGGCCTGCATCCAGCGTGTTTCTGCGACCTTTATCAAGTCGTCGCTGCGCTTGCCAGTACGCTTTTACCAAAAACGTACTTTTTCCAAAAACATAAAATATCCTTTACAAAAAATTTAAAATATTTTGATACTGGACCAGTATCAGCGCTCTTCTCTCTTATCGTTTAAGAAGCGCAATACATTCATATGCAGAGATCTCATAGAATTTTATAAACTCGCAATATTTAAATATTTCGCGCATACATCTCAAGCGTCTCTGGAGAGGAGCCAAGAAACTCGACGAATGTTGTGTGATTTTATGAGGATATATTGTCTGCAGTTTAATGCAGATTTTATTTAGAACGGTTTTATGAAAATTTTATGACTTAGGGGACCTATTAAGATAGTAAGCGGTGATTCGTACTTTAATATTATAAACGCGAAAGTTTGTAAGTATGGATATTTGTTACTCTTTCACGCAAAAACTACTGAACGGATTTCGATGAAACTTGGCACACGGGTAGATTATGTCCTGGATTAACACATAGGCTTCTTTTTATCCCGGGAAAGAATAAAGCGGGACTTTTATCCCGGGAAAACTCATTCACACGAACGGAGCCGTGGGCAAAAGCTAAATATAATATAAGCGGTGAATTTCTGTAGAAACACAGTTAGCGTGAAGTGATCTCGGGTAGATATAGAAGACTTCACAAACCTTCGAAATTCAGAGAACTTCTCAGGTATGCAGGTTTCCTCACAATGTTTTTCCTTCACCGTAAAAGCGATCGATAATTCACAATGAATACACACATAACTTTTTTAGAAAAGTCAGAGGTGTATACCCTTGGGTTTTGAACCTGCGGACTTTCGTCTCGGCAGTCCGTTCCACTCCCAACTAGGCTATCGCCGCTTCGGAAGCGAATTGAATACAGTACCGACAAATACGGAGAATGGAGGTTCAAGGCTGTCGAGTGACAGCTGAATGTACCGCTTACAGTCTACACTTGTGTGCGTGAACTACTGACCCTTACAACTTGTACGGTCTGCAATGCAATCGAAATTAGTTATTAAAGTAAGCTTAGTATAATTAATAGTAGTATTTATTTTCTTGCAACACTACTTGGTAGTCAGAGGCTATTCTGTCCACATGGAAGTGCTCGAAAAGAATGGGACATGTATTACGCATAACTACCCAAGTAACTTATGACTCTCCCAGACCTTAAGAGAGTCATAGTTACTCCCCGCATTTGTCTGTCTGTCTGAACTCGATAAACTCAAAAACTACCCAACGGTTGATGTTTGGTATAAACATAGTTTGTGACCATGGGAAGGAAATAAGCTGTTTTGTCCCGGAATAATCTATAGCGAAACTTGCATCCCGGGAAACTCTTTCACGCGGGCGAAGCCATGAGCAAATCTAGTCTATACTAGTATTATAAAGAGAAAATATTTGTTTGTTTGTAATGGATAAACTCAAAAACTACTAAACCGATTTCGAAAATTCTTTCACCAATAGGAAGCTACATTACTCCTGAGTGCTATGGGCTACTTTTTATCCCGGGAAAATATTTTTATCCCGGAAAAACGTTTTCACGCGGGCGGAGCTGCGATCAGAAGTCTACTATATTATAAAATAAGCTTCTATGAATAACATTTTGACTTATTCCATCTATCATTGAAAAACAAACTGTATTCTTATTATACAAATCTCAATTATATTTGGACCTTAGAAAGATCAGTTTTTATACCTTGATGCAGCATCTGCAATACAGTAAAGGGAGATTCAAGGCAATGCGAGTGACATCCGAATGAACCACTTACACTAGTGGGCGTGAACTACTGACCTTTGGGACGTACGGTTAGCAACGCAATCCGAATCAATTAGTTAAATTTAATTTGCGATAATAGCGTTTAGCAATAAATTGAATATTGAGTTGGTTTATAATATCTTATTTTACAAGGGATTAAAAAAAATTGCGACACAAAACAATCGATTTATAAAAAAAGTAAACACAAATGAGAAACACGGGTTATAAATAAAACTCATTAGGGAAAAATCATACCATCATGTACATATTTAATTTAGTGTTTACAAAATTTATTGCATATGGCGGCCAGAATATACGAAAGGATTCAATAAAATATACGTACAAATAATTCGTCATTTGATTAAAGTAAATGTTGCCAGAAAATTTCTTTTTTTCACATTTGTTACCACAATCAAACCGAATTAAATTCGTTAATTTATTATAAAACCTTTTCACGTTAAGATTTTAAAAATTGACTATAGATACACACCGAATTATTCTAGTACTGAACATAAAAATAAATGTCCAATGCACCTTTCGAACTTTTTATGTCGACTGTGTCTAGAACCGTGGAGTCGGTAATGAGGTCTCCAGGAAAAAAACATGTTGAAATAACACACTTTTCCATGCAAATGACCCGTTTTAGTCGAGACCGCCAAGTGCCACGGTAGAATTATTTTTTAGCATTTCGCACTTAACAAGTCGACCGTTTTTTTACTCTTGAGCAGTTTTGCATAGTTTTATAGGTCTAAAATAATAATTCAATGTTTGAATTCTTTTTTTAAATTTTGAGCTTTAGAATAAAGAAAGGTTTTATGTATTTTTTAACCACTTTTTAAATAATATATATAAAAGTCGGCAATCACTGCTGACTTCTCATGCACGTAGTTTTCTTTATAAAGGGTCATTTAATTAAATAGCATGGTAATGTAACTGTTATAATCTTTTGGTAAATACTCAAAGGTTATATATGAAAGGTTGGTAAAAGTTAATACTTTTTCTTAAAACTAAATCGCAACACAAAATCTAACATCAATATTCTAAAATATATTCGAATAACATTTAAAATTAGAACAACAGTATTAACTGTCACAAAATAATTAACTAACCTCGAGTGCTGACCCAAACTCAACCCAATAACAAGGGTCTTAATTAAATTACAAGATTCCTTGCAAACATAATAGCATTATACTTGTCTCCCTTATTTTGGAACCGCCAAAACTTTTGTTCATGAAAAATATTATCATTTAAATGGCCTATATTTTAATAAAGACCTTGGAGAAATGGGACACACGGTCGGCAAAAACTGCGCACAAAAGCTAAGACGGAGATGAATGAGTCTCCTATTTTGGCTGGAAATGTGTCAATGTATGAATGACAGTGTTTAGTGTAACTTGCAACTTTGTTTAAGCCAATTGTGGGAGATTAATACATTATGTGTATTTGGTGTAATGTATAATTACACTGTTTAACTAATTGTGGCGATTTAAGGCCTCGTCGTTTTATCCGTGTTCAGGTAAAGTAAACAGTCTTATTACACTGGACAAGCCCGCAGCGCCTTTGCCTCGCTGTCAATTCGCCAATGTGATAAGACCCTTAACTTTGCCTGCCCACGGATGAAACCACACGGCCAAAGGGCCTGTTTCGATTCTAATCATCGAAAATAATATAAGGCGACCAAATACTAAAGTCAAGTTTTCAATTAAATGGTAAACAAAAAGTGCATTCAGCATGAACTGTCTTCTACGTTAACTGGCAGATAACATTTACTTTCACTTGTGAAACTGGTCCTTCACCACAATAAACAGTTACCGTGCTGAATGTTGGACATTCTCGCCAGCCATATATCTTAAGGAAGATAATTGACATGCGGACATCCGATTCCACATTCCACATCCCGCGCTTACGGCTTAATTCACTTGGATAAACGGCAGATTTCCATCTATTACGCAAAGTGAATTGAATTGATATATTGTGGATTTATATGTAAATTAAGTGTCGCTCGCGGCTTCGCCCGCGTGATAAGCCCTTCCCGGTTCAAAAGTCCCTAAAACACAGTAGGACATCAGCAACAGACGTCATTAAAAATATCCGCGATTTCCCATGGGAGCAAATTACTGAAATAAAAAGTAACCTATATGTTAATCCAGGACAAGATCTACTGTGTGCCAAATTACATCAAAACATTTTTACAACGTATGGCATTTATAATATTAGTAAGAAAATATATTAGTAAGATAGTAAAATATTATGGAATAGAATGGCTCGTTCTAGGCGCGATAGCCTAGTTGGGAGTGGAACGGACTGCCGCGACAAATGTCCGCAGGCTCAAAATCCAAGGGCACGCACCTCTGACTTTTCTAAAAAGTTGTGTGTGTATTCTTTGTGAATTATCGCTCGCTTTAACGGTGAAGGAAAACATCATGAGGACCTGCATACCTGAGAAGTTCTCTATAGGAATTTCGAAGGAATGTGAAGTCTCCCAACCCGCACTAGGCCAGCGTGGTAGACTACACCCTCTTAGTTGTTACTACTAAACCCTCTCAGTTGTAGAGGAGGCCCGTGCTCAGCAGTGGGCAGGTATATAATACAGGGCTGGTATGGTATGGTGGTTCTAGGCGCCGCGCAGACCCTATCTTGTTGCCTGTAACAGTCACTTTGAAACTGATAGATAGTTGTTGAAATTGTTGGCGTCTGCTTGGTGGTTTAGGTTTTGTTCGATTCTAAATGCGATTGTGAAGATGTTTGGATTTTTATTATAACACAAACTGCAGAATGGATTAGGTAATTAATTATTAAATTCGTATCTAGAATTTTAAGTTAAATTTCCTCATATTTTCCTTCACATCAGCAATAATTTACAAAAAAAAGTTCATCAATTCAAAGGTGTGCCTTGTGTTTTGAACCTGGGGACCTGATATCAGTCCGTTCCATTACCAACTATATATAATCTTAAATCTCAATCAAATATTAACTCTCCCGGTCGGACGAAATATCGTAATGTAATTTAGCGGTACGGTTAATAATATATTGATATAAATGCAATGATCAATTAATCAGCATACAGGCCGTGTGAACGACCGGAGCGTGCCACAGAGCTGGGGCAGTATTATTAGATACTAGTGTACAGGGTGTTGTTTTTATTATTCGCGAGAAAACTTGTATAGTGTGTTTTGTAGGACTTTGTTACCATTTCAATATGATTACAAGTAACCATTGACTGCCTCGGTGGCGTAGTTGTATTAAGGTACGACTGCAGTGCTGAGGTCTCGGGTTCGATCCCCGGGTCGGGCAGTGATATTGGGTTTTTCTACTTATCAGCCCGGAGTCTGGAATTGTGCATAGATATGGCGATAGGCTCGCCACTTATCACATCATGTGATGGAATCTTCTTCTTCTTCGCTTCGCTCTTGGCAGAACGGTCATGGTCACTATAATTTGTGTCCAAACGATGATGTAGCTCGCCGCGCGATATCTCTCCATCTGTCTCTGTTAGACGACAGTCGGGTACATTCGTGTACAGGGCCTCCTACTGCTGATTTAATTTGGTCGGTCCACCTCATTGGTGACCTACCACGAAGTCTATTTCCTTCTACTCTGCCCTGAACGACTAGACGCTCTACGGAGTCATTATTTCGCCGCGAGATATGACCGAATTTTTTTTGCATACGGGACTGTACTAACTCCGATAGACGCTGCTTGATGGAATACGCATGGCGTAAAGTAGGTGCACTAGTTGCGCCTCTGACTATCCCTTTGGGGATAAAAATCGCAATTAAATTAAGACGAGTTGAATAACATTATTGATGATAATAGGATATTTATATTCACTCGGATAGCAACCATCATACACAAGGTGTAAACCCAGTGGCCCTAATAAGTGTCGAGTTCTGGAATCAGTCTATGTATATTTCGAAAAGGCAGACCGCCAGCAGCATTTCCGGACAGGTACGACCTGGCGTCCTTCAAAAAAAGAGCGTATTCCCACCTAAATAGCCGGCAACTCATCTCAATGCCCCTGGTATTGCAGATGTCCATGGGCGGCGGTGATCACTTACCATCAGGTGAACCGTTTGCTCGTTTGCTACCTATACCATAAAAAAAGGTATAAATATCGAGTGTGAAGGGATTATTATCTCTCATCAATCGATAGTTTATCTGTCCAGTCCATTTACAATCACGTACATTTGAATCACTTTGCCGTACCCGCTTAAAAAAATTGTGGGCATTAGGCATGAGATCTAATACATTGTCCTGAGTCATGAAGTTCCACGCAATACGTTATTTAAAGTTATACTACATACACATAATTATATTGTAAAAATTACCTATATTGTAAAATTATTTATTGAAAATTATGTTGGCAATAAAGGCTTAATAATAAATAATTATAATATACACATAAATACAAGGAATATCACTATAACGTGGCGTATATACTGCTATGAAACTGAAAGTTTTTGAAATTGCCGAAGTTGCTGTAGTAACTGACAGCTTCATAGCAGTTTATTATTTCTCGCAATAAGTTAAAAGCGTCTGCGCGGTGATTAAAATGTAGTAGACTTTTAATATGTCTACTTGGACACTACAATAAGACGGATAAATGTAAAAACAGTACAAACATTTACGATGTAGGGTAAAAAATAGTCATTTTATAATATTTATTAAAACCATAAAATATTTGATAAATCACTTTATAATAACCCCATAGTCATGTTTAATTTTAATACCATGTACTCATTAAATTCGGGTTTCAGGTTTCGATACGGTGAATTATTCGTTAAAAATAAATACCCGTACTCGGCTTACAAATTAAAATATACTGGTTATTTTTGGCGTTTAAAGTAATCGGATTTCATTTTAAAATCGGTTGTTTAAACCTTTTCATGAAAAATATGTTCCAAAAATATTAACTGTCTTAAAATCTTTTATTTACTAATAACCAATAGACAATAGTCCAGCAGTGACTTCCAAGGCTGAAGAAGAAGAAGAACCAATAGATATAGATAATGGCATGCACAATAACGCGCTCGACCATTTTTAATGGGGATTTTGTGGGGTAATAGGACTTTGATTATTCATCTTAGTGTGCTCACATAGGTAATAAATGTGTATGAACAGAACTAAAACACAAGCGGAAGATTTTTTTTTTTTTTTTTTTTTTTTTTATTGCATTTAATGACGAGACGAGCATGCCGTTCGCCTGATGGTAAGCGATACGACCACCCATAAACAGTAGCAACACCATCCAGCACCTTGACTAACAAAGTACTGTGTGGCATTCCACTGCGCTCGTCACCCTGAGACATAAGATGTTAAGTCTCATTATGTCCAGTAGTTATACTGGCTACAATGTCCTTCAAACCGAAACACAACAGTGCATGCACACTGTTGCTTGGCGGTAGAAATAGACATTGCGGTGGTACCCACCCAGACGGCCTCTTACATAATGAGAGACCTACCACCAGTTGCACATTGCACACTTGCACTGAATCGATTATGGGAGTGGGGCTCGTCATCGTATATGGCATTTTCATATGGATGGTACTAGCTGTAGCGAAATGCCAGTTTAATTTAAACACACTCTGTATATTGGCATGAGACGTTACGCACTGACGCATGACACTGCATCGGCCGTGAAATGCGTTGACGTCGCCTGATTAATGGTTCAATCTATAATGAACCACCCTGTATAGCATACACATTTTACATGCATACGCACGCCGTTCTTGGAACGTTCTTAAAACCAAATAATGACTGCGTATCTGTATGATCTATCTGATGTCTGCGATAACGGAAATTTAAATTCTCTTTTCTGCTAGCTCCTATTACTTTCCATTAAGGCTGGTGGTATATCCAGGTTATTTTCATATTTTTCTTTACAGTAGGATCTGTTAACACCAGGCGACGCACTTGCTTTAACCGGTTTGTCACATCATACGCAAAAGATGTGAATATATTTGGATGTTTGTTAGAAATAGGCCCAGAAAGTGCTGTATTCGCATGAATTTCGTCAAGCAGATGGACTATAGCTTAGATTAACATATAGGGTTTTAGTCCCGGAAAAATAAACAGAACTTTTGTTCTAAAAAGGGCTTTCAAGCGGTTAGAGCCGCTAGCAACACCTAGTACTGTAAAAACAAAGAGCACTCTGTATAATCTTGGCTCGAGATGTAATGTGGTTGCCGCGCCATCCGTGTAATGCGCCAATATAATCTGATATATGACCCATTAGATACGTAACCCCAAATGTCGCACCCTGTATTTAGTTGTGGCATCTGCCACCATTAGCAGAATAGGTTCAAATACGACATTCTTACTGCAGTTTCGCTTAATAATATCATAGGAAAGACTACATCTCTTGTGTACAATAAGTTTTATTGGAAATTTTCTCCTCGTTGAGGATATTTTTTATTCCTTAAATATTTTGTTTTTTTGAGTTATTAATAAAAAACGAAATTCCTTTTTCAATTATTTTTTTTAATGTGCTAATAAATCGTCGGGATACATTTTTATAGCCTACATTCTCCGTCGAATGAGCTGTGGCTCAAATTTTTGGAAGCTTTATCAATAATCAACATATTTTTGAACTACACGAATGAACTACAAACAAAGCTGAACAATACCTTTTTTTATGCTGACTCGGCAAAATGACCCTACTGCACCTTTTTTTGGATTGAATGTCGAGACGAGTATGTCGTTCGCCTGATGTTAAGCAATATGACTACCCATAAACAGTAGCAACACCATCCAGCACCTTGAGTTACAAAGTACTGTGTGGCATTCCACTGCGCTCGTCATCCTGAGACATAAGATGTTAAGTTTCCTTATATCCAGTACTTACACTGACTACAATGTCCTTCAAACCGAAACACAACAATGCATGCATACTGCTGCTTGGCGGTAGAAATGGACATTGCGGTGGTACCCACCCAGACAGACTCTTACATATGAGAGACCTACCACCAGTGAAAATATGCATCTTACCAACAGCAAAACATCTACACAGTTAGCACTAGCCTATATTGAAAATCACGGCTTTGTTACTACTTTACTGGCTGTCTCGGTAGCGTAGTTATATTGCCTGCGAGGTACGACATTCATACTGAGGTCTCGGGTTTAAATCCCGGGTCGGGAAAAGTGGTATTGTGTAAATGGCAATAGCCCTCCCCCTATTACATGGAACCTAACATAGCTCGCAAAATTTGGGTGTGTCACACTTCTGCCTACCTCTAAAAAGAGAAAATAGCGTGATATATATATGTATGTAGTGGACGATATTCTAGTTGGGAATGGAACGGTCTGCAGAAAGAAAGTTCGCAGGTTCAAAACCCAAGTTACCTCCTAACTTTTCGAAGTTACGAGTGTATTGTATATCAATTATCGTTTGCTTAACGGTGACGGACAACATCGTGAGAAATCCTACATACCTGAGAATTCTTCATAAGAATTTCGATGATATGTGCCAATCCGCACTAGGCCAGCGTGGTGGACTAAGCCCTAATACCCTCTTGATAGTAGAGGAAGCACTTGGAATATTTTAAATTTAGTACCAGCGCTCGTTCCAGATACCCTAACTTGACACTTCAAGCTTGAATGGGGGTTTAGAGAAGGAGTTATGTTATTTAGCATACAGACAATGCACAGTACTTAATACCAATATATTATAACAATACCAACCAACCTCCATATATCACAGGCTTGGCAACAGCCAAAACTGCGGTTGCAGCAAAACATTAGTAACAGAGAACAGCTAAATATTCATAGAGATTTATAGGCATTCGTTCGAATAATCGTGTTTTATCTTATTCTAGTAATTTTAAAAGACTCTTTTAAAAATCGTACTAATTAAAATGCGAAAGCTTGTCTTCATTTGGATGTTAGTTAGAAGTAAACGCCGTAACCTTTGAGTGGATTTGAATGAGTTTTGGCACACAGATCATGTGCAGGATTAATCTATAGGTTCCTTTTTTAGGTCTGCCTCGGCATAGTTGTATAGTGTGCGCGAAACACTATTCGGAGGTCCCGGGTTCGAATCCCGGATAGGGCAAAGTTAAATTGGAGCGTTTTACTGAGTATCAATCTGGAGTCTGGAATTTGTGCCCCAAACAACGATAACCTTTTTTTTTTTTTTTTTTTCGCGGGGTAAAAACGCGTTATCGCTACCACCACTGGGGGTGAGTGGAACGGTTATGTTGGTTTCACACAGTCTTACGGCCCAATGTCGACACTCGGGAGTATAGCATCATCCGAGCGAGCATTGGACCGAGTCCCTAACACTATGTACACCCTACACCGGCATACCAACCAAAACCCGCGGTGGCCTTCTTCGGCGCATACGAGACGGCCCCGGGGTATCTTGTTGCACTAAGATAGCTGCACGGGACCGTCCCTGCGCGGTGCCGTTGCGGCTCTTCTCTATACAAGGGGGCTAAGATGCCCCCGAACTCTAAAGGACGCCTTTGGCGTCTACGACAACGGGAGACCGATCACCCGCATTGTCGTCCACCTCGGAGTCGCTTAAATTGGACTGAGCAGCCCCCCGCTGCTCGCCCCGCGACTCTCTTGAAGCCCCATTTAGTCGCCTCTTACGACAGGCAGGGGATGCCGTGGCGGAATTCTCTAAATGCCCCCGGACCACAGGGCACGAGGCGCCGGTCAGTCGTCCACCCGGCGCCTCCTACGTCTCCTCTGGCTACGGGCGGGATCGTTCTGCTCACGATCCCGCCCGGCGCTCTCCTTCCGCGAGATGACGCACTCGCAGAAGGAGACCATCGCTCGCCAAGACCTCCAGCCGCCAACCATGGCAGACACCACGGCCGGCAGCGAGAGATCTCCTCCGACGACTGCTCTAAGAGCGCTGCGTTGTAGATCCCAAGCTGGGCACTCCTCGAGAGTGTGTTGGACCGTGTCCTCGCGGCCGTTGCCACAGTGGTGGCACACGGCGGACTCTTCTTTTCCGATCCGACACAGAAACGAGCCGAAACACCCGTGGCCCGTCAGTACCTGTGTCAGACGGAATGTCGGCGCACCGTGGCGCCTGTCAAGCCAGCTTAAGAAGACAGGTCGCACTGCCGCGACGGTCCTCAAGCCCGCATTCGGGCTCTCCAGCCTGGTATGCCACTCCTCCACGGCGGCGTTGCGGATGGAGGCCAATTGGACCTTGACCTCCCTCGGGGCCAGTCTCCGCCCGAGACGTGATGCCTCCTCACGCCAGAAGAATACTGACGAGAGGTATTTGGCATCCAATTCCCATGGCAGAGTACCGGCCAAGACGCAGGCCGCCTCGTGGGAAACTGTGCGGTAGCCCCTGATGAGTCGCTGCGCCACCATACGCTGCGGCTTGCGTAGCAGTGCGACGCATCGAGAATTCAGGGACTCGGCCCAAACGGGACAACCGTATAAGGCCATTGACCGCACAACTCCAGCGTATAAACTTCGGCAAGGGTTACCGGGACCTTCCAAGTTTGGCAGCAGGCGTCCGAGTGCACCTGCTGCCCGCAGCAATTTCGGCGACATCATCTGAAAGTGGGCACGGAAGTCCCACCGGCTGTGCAACACCAAACCCAAATACTTCATCGTGGAGCCGATAGGAATCCGCACCCCCTCCACTATGATATGGGCCCCCGTAGGTGGCCTCTTCCAGGGCCCGTGAAAATAAAGGGCCTCGGTTTTGTTCAGGGCCACTTTGAGGCCCAGACGCCGAATCCTGCTCACCAAAACAACGATAACCTTGCCCTATATCACATCATGGGACGTAACATACTTGGCGAAAAGTGGGTGCCCTGGTTGCACCTCTATCTACCTCTTCGGGGATAAAAGCGTGATGTTTCCAAAAAATCTTTATACGAGTAAAGGCGCGGGCAACACTCATTGTTTAGTATTCTGAGGACAGTAAACATAAAGATATTTTTTTATTACAATTTTGAAGCACTCTGTATAGTAAAATTGGCACTAGACGCTACTCATTAACGATTGCGGTGCATCGGCCGTATGTTTGACGTCATACAATTATTTACTGTATGAACTAAATTATACATAACCCTAAATATAAATGGAAATTAATTAATGTTCTGTAACAACAACTATACTATCCAAACTTATTATAAATTAGTTTTGGCTCGTGGCTTCGTCCGTGTGGAAGAGTTTGTCCGGGATAAAAGTCCCGTTATTTTCCCGGGATATTAAAGACTTAAAATCTTCTCATGGTTTCAATCTATCTCCATACCAAATTTCATAGAAATCTGTTCTGTAGTTTTTGAGTTCATCGCGTACAGAGGCGGTGGGCAACTTTGTTTTCTTTGATTAATTATATACCTAGATAGACACTGAACGTTTCAAACGCATCGAAAGAAATAGAGGTGAACTGTTTTCCCACTAAATGAGTTTGTGTGAGAGTTTGAGTGAATTAACTTTTGTTGTTTTTCATGGATATAATTTTCTCCCCGTTTTAAGGGCGCATTTACAAAGTTCCGTAGTTTTGAGGTACCATTTATTGAATCAGGAGTTACGCTTATGAGGAGATCTTGGTATATAAATAAAGATTAAACATTCCTCTTTGCTTATAGCATATAGAAATTGTATGCTTCCATACAACATTATCACGTAAATACGTTTATTCTGGAGTAATAATCGCTGAAAATGACGAAAAATAGGGTCGGAATCGGAACCATTATACCTTAAACTAATGAATATTTTAATATAAAACCGAAACAATATGATGGCTTATATAGTCTTCTCGCTTTATGACTAATTATTTTCAAGTCAAATTAAATACTTTTCCAGTAAAGAGAAAAAATATAACCTGATTTGAATTTCTTCATACATTTTCCAATTTCGGGCTGTCATTCCGCGCTGAGACGCGGCCGAGGAAGCACGGGTGTACAACTTTTTTTCAAAAAATAAATATTTAATAAATTGATCGCGATGTCATTATACTACGAATAAAATAGTTGATACTATTTCAAAATATTATTTTTCAAAAAGCAAGTATGAAAATTTAATATTACAATAAGTCAATACAAATTTGATTTAATTAATGAAACATTCATTTATTTTAATGCAAATATTTAAATTTCATTATTAAAATGGCATAGTATTTTTATATTTACAAAATCGACAAGTTTTGCAGTATATGGTATTTACTATTTATCTATTTATAATTTTTAGTATCGGTGATTATTTATTTTTAAATTTTACTAGGTTTAGTTCGCGTTTTTGCCCGCGTTCAAAGCCTTTCCCGGTACAAAAATATCTAAACACTCAATACTACAGTACTACAGTACTACAGTTCAGCAACAACTACTCACTAGGCATGGCTGCTTCGGTGAGTAGCTGTGTCGTATCGTAGGTACCGAGGTGTCGGCTGTGTGTGCCATTGTGACAGTTGCCCGCTGGATACGGCTTAATATACGTTTGAGTTTTGCCCAGCCTGGAATGAGGAGCGCAGCGCTCTCAAAGCAGTCGTCAGAGGCGGCCTCTCGTTGCCGGCCGTGGTCGCTCCCATGGTCGGCAGTCAGGAGGTCTGGCGTGTGTTGGCTCACTTCTGCGAGATAGTCCTCTCGTAGAAGGAGAGTGCTGAGAGAGTTCTGGAACGCGAGGATTCCTCCCGCCGTCAGAGGAGACGTAGGAGGCGCCGGGTGGACGACTGACCGGCGTCTCCCACCTTGTGGATTGAAGGTGATTGGAGAATTCCACCACGGTATCCCCTGCCTGTCGTAAAAGGCAACTAACAGTGGCCACCCGGGCGTCGCGGGCGGGTGCCGTCTCTAGCTTTGTCTTTTTAGCACATTGTTGCGACCCCCCTGATGGACAGCAGTGTGGCAGGTAGGCCTCACGCTGCCGTTGACGCCGAGAGCGCCGAGATGCACGGGGGCTCCTGAGCCTATATCTCACTTGCTTTACATGGATGATCTCAAGTTGTTTGCATCAAAACAAACAGAATTGATTGAGTCGTTAAAAATTACTGAAAGATGTAGCAAATAACTCAACATGGAGTTTTGTGTAGATAAATGTGCGGCTATCCATATGAAGCGAGGAGAGGTCGTGGTCTCTGGTGACATACAAGTCTTAGAGACTGTAAGACTTAGATCCCTTTCTGAGACGGAAACTTACAAATATCTGGGTATGCCTGAGGCACTGGGGATTATGAGTGCCGACGTAAAACAATCGCTGAATGACCGTTTCTTTGGCCGCCTGGCAAAAGTATTTAACAGTTTTTTGTCAGGTGGTAACAAGATTTGTGCTTTCAACGGTTGGGTTATGCCTGTACTCATGTACTCTTTTGGTATACTCAGAAAGAAAGACTCAGACTGAATTGGACGCCCTGGATCGAAAGTTCCGGACCCTACTGACTGCATAACGTATGCATCACCCACGGTGGTCAGTGATGAGGTTGTACATCTCGCGAAGATGCGGGGCTGAGGCTTACTTAATGTACTTGCATAACCGCGAGGTATGCAATCTCAGGAATTATTTCCTCCACAGCGAAGTAGGCATGTATAAGATTTTAGTCATGGTGGATAAGGGATTTATCCCACTTTCCTTGGCGAATGAGAACTGGCGAAAACCTATGGCGATGGGCATTAGGGAACGCGATGTGATATGGAAGATCAAAGAACTATACGGTCGGTTCTATCGGGGCCTTGTCGTTTCTGCTCATGGGTTGATACCAGAGTCTCGACCAACACCTGCTGAAGCTCTCAATTGGTAGTTGGGTCAAGAGCCAGATGTAGTAAGTAGTACTTCTGGACACCGCAATGTCAATGTCTTTTTCTATCGCCAAGCAGCAGTGTGCATGCACTGTAGTATTTCGGTTTGAAGGACATTGTAACCAGTCTAACTACTGGACATAATGAGAGTTAACATCTTATGTATCAGGATGACGAGCGCAGTGAAATGCCACACAGTATTTTGTAACTCAACGTGCTGGATGGTGTTGCTACTGTTTATGGGTGGTCGTATCGCATACCACACGCATTGTGAGGAGATTCCTCACTTTGTATCCCTGACTATCGGTAGCTTGGGTCTTGAGCCTCGCCATCGGAGGGAGATACACTTTTTTTATATTTTTATATGTATAACCTAATTTTTTTTTTATATATAAAAATGGTGGTAGGTCTCTCATTATGTAAGAGGCCGTCAGGGTGGGTACCACCGCAATGTCTATTTCTACCGCCAAGCAACAGTGTGCATGCACTGTTGTGTTTCAGTTTGAAGGACATTGTAGCCAGTTTAACTACTGGACATAATGAGACTTAACATCTTATGTCTCAGGATGACGAGCGCAGTGGAATTCAACACAGTACTTTGTAAGTCAAGGTGCTGGATGGTGTTGCTACTGTTTATGGGTGGTCGTATCGCTTACCATCAGGCGAACGGCATGCTCGTCTCGTCATTCAATGCAATAAAAAAAAATGTCTATTACATGATGAAATTATAATAATTATTATTATTAAACATAATTGTAAACATTCGACAATTCCAAAAAAATAAATATGGATGAGTAAAATAATAACTTCAAGTATTAAGATTAGCTCGTTCAAATGGAAAATCTAGTTTAAATCGGTTTCGATGTGTGCGCGTGTAGCAAAGCGCGTTCTTGTCATTCAAATATCTAAAATCGAAGATGTCAAAAATGTAATAGCGTCCTTAATAGAAACCATGTAATAACTGGTATTATGCGCGCACACAAGGATACGCAAAATGATGCAGCGATAGCGTATGGCACAGCTGTCACGCATACTACCTTAAGAAAACTTGGCCTGTTTGTTTCAGTTTCAAGGGAGCGCGTCACTCTATCTAGGTATATAATTAATCAAAGGTCTCTGCCTATACCCTCGGGGATAAAAGGCGAGAGTGTCTGTGCCTGTGTATTTGGAAGTATCGCGTGAAAAATAAGATTGATACCATGATACTGTTTTTTCTTTCTAAATTAATAAAACAGTAACATTATGCTACAACACCTCCCGCCGAGATAAAAGCACTCGAAAATACAAACAAAAGTGATAACTTCGTAATTACTGCTTCTCGGTACTTTGATGGAAATAAAATATTTATAATGTTTTCGAGAAAGAAAACTCGTTCGGCAAGTCCTTTACGGGAAAACTAATTTCTTTTCATGACTTTTTTAAACGTTTAGAATTAATGGACCCCAGTGGACTGTACAGAATTGGAATTTCAGACTGGTACTTGTCAAATTAAGTTCAACTGGAGTTTTGTTGGTTCGTACTTACATAAACAAAATTTTAGGATAGTAAAATTTATTTAGAATCCAAATTATAGTTACAGTCAGCCACAAAAGTAGCTGAACAAATTAAGAACTTCAAAACGCTTCTGCACGTTCACTCCAGTCGAAATATTATTTTTTCTTTATCTAAAATAAAGTTAACCCTGTGAAATTTATTTTAGTGAAGAAAAAACAATTGTTGATACTGACGCAAAAGTTTAAACGCGATTTGAAATTTTGAATTTGTTCAGTTACTTATGACTGACTGGACTGCCTCGGTGGCGTAGTTGTATTACGGTACGACTGCAAGGCTGAGGTCTCGGGTTCGATTCCCGGGTCGAGCCAAAAAACATAGTGACTGGGTTTTTCCATCTTAAAAATTACTCAAACAACAAAGATGAAAGAAGCAACAAGATACTCGTTCTACCATTAAATATTTCTTCCAAATTATTTATTTATTTCTATTATTCTTCGAAGACTTATCTCTTCTCTTGTTACAGAAGAGATCCTGAACTCCAGGACGGCGCTGTGGATGTCAGCAGACGGCCACATGCTACTCTACGCCACATTTAACGACAGTCTCGTTCTAGAACAGAAGTATCCGTGGTACGGAGCTGCGTTGGATACTGATGAACCTGCAAAGGTCAGAAGTTCAATAGCTTCGCACTTTTATCTTATACGGGCTCGGAAACAGACCCCACTGCACCTTTTTTTATGGCATTGAATGACGAGACGAGCATGCCGTTCGTCTGATGGTAAGCGATACGACCACCCATAAACAGTAGCAACACCATCCAGCACCTTGAGTTACAAAGTACTGTGTGGCATTCCACTGCGCTCGTCACCCTGAGACATAAGATGTTAAGTCTCATTTTGTCCAGAAGTTACACTGACTACAATGTCCTTCAAACGGAAACACAACAGCGCATGCACACTGCTGCTTAGCGGTAGAAATAGACATGCACCTGCATCTGATGGTCAGTGGAGTAGGGTCCACATAGTGTCGAATGACGAAAGATGAATTCGCTTCGTCTGTTAATACAATTATGCCGGCCTATTTTAAAGCGAATATACACAGGCTGATCTCGAAACGCGATACACTTATGAACCACTATGACGGGTTTCACAAATACAATGACAGTAAAATTATGGATATTTTTTTATCTCACACTAGCATTGTGCGCGGCTTCGCCCGCGTGGAGAAGTTTTCCGAGATAAAAAGTAGCCTATAGCACTCAGGAGTAATGTAGCTTCCTATTAGTGAAAGAATTTTCAAAACCGGTCCAGTAGCTCCTGAGATTAGCGCGTTCAAACAAACAAACATACGAACAAACTCTTCAGCTTTATAATATTAGTATAGATAACGAAACTGTCACTACCCTCCATTTTCCATTTCCAAAGAAGGTGGAGACCCAAATCTTTTTTATTATCAGGATAAAAATTACCAAATAATACTCCTTTATACATTTTGATTTTAAGGAAATGTCCGCTTTTTGTATGGGTACTGGGTAACTGCTGGGCCTCAAAATCTAACCAGGCTCAAACTTTATGGATATTAAAGGGGCAAAAATATGAATCTTGGATCCATTAAAATAATGTTTTTAGACCCCTCCATTTATAACTAACTTTTTTAATAACTTTCATTTTAAGTGTAGTTTTTAAGCAAAATAAAATTACATAAATCGCAAAATCGGAGTAGTTTAAAATTATACGATTTATTTATTGCAAAGGCCTAGCTTTTGGGAGTACTATCCAAATATATATAAAGTATCTCGGTTAGAATTTTAAGGCCGTTTTTGGACATGTCCTTTGTTGCAGACATACCCGGAGATCAGAAGCGTGAGGTACCCCAAGCCTGGAACAAACAACCCAACGGTAACTCTGACGGTGGCTGACATCGCGGATCCTAAACATATCAGGACCAGGCACCTTATACCGCCTAAGGAAATACTTGAAGAAGGGTATGTTTTTTCTGCTCATACCCAAGGGGACAGGATTGATGATAAATGCTGGATTTTTTTAAAATATTCTTGACGTGGCATTGAATTATCGAGAGATTAATGTTTAATGACTGCCTCGGTGGCGTAGTTGTATTACGGTACGACTGCAAGGCTGAGGTCTCGGGTTCGATCCCCGGGTCGGGCAAAGTGATATTGGATTTTTCTATTCAGTATCAGCCGGAAGTCTGGAATTTGTGCCCGGTATGGCGATAGGCTCGCCCCCTATCACATCATGGGACGGAATACGCTTGGCGAAAAGTGGGTGCACTAGTTGCGCCTCTGCCTACCCCCTCGGGGATAAAAGGCGTGAGTATGCGTATGCGTATTTAATGTATTTTATATTTCATTTTTGTCCTTTTCCGGAAAAATAATCATATACTTCTGTTGAATCTAGAACCTTGCAATTACTAACTAATGCTATAAACCCAGTAGTCGCTTCAGCTAAACATCAAAGCGTCATAATGAGGCGAACCAGCGAAATCACAATAGCTCCCAGCTAACACCTGACTTAGCTAAATGGCAAACCTAAGTCGTGCACCCTGTATACGTCGTAAGCCGACACAGGGACGCAATCAGTAACATAGTAAGCCATTATCTATTAAGCCTTTTTATATAATACCATTAAAATGTTAAAGGAATACTAGTGTGGATATCTCCTCGGTAATATTTTTTATAGCCCCAGTGGCGTAGTTTTATTAGGTTCCGGGTTCGAATCCCAGGTCGAGCAAAGTAATATTAAGTTATTCAACTCAGTATCAGCCTAGATTTTATGTCTGATATGGCGATAGGCTGATAGGCCGCCTATCACATCATAGGATCGAATACACTTGGCAAAATGCGAGTGCACTAGTTATGCCTTTGCCTACCCCTTCTAGGATGAAGGCGTGAAAATGAATTTATTATCATATCTTACTTCTTACTCTCACTAATATTATAAATGCGAAAGTTTGTGAAAATATTTGGATGTTTGTTAGAAGTAAACGCAGAAACTACTGAACAGATTTCGATGAAATTTGGCACACGGGTAGACCATGTCCTGGATTAAGACATAGGGTACTTTTTATCCAGGTAATTTGCTCCCATGGGAACTAATGGATATGTTTTATCTGATTTTTTGACGGTTTTATCAAGCAGATGGCGCTGGCGTCGTACTATGTTTTAGGGACTTTTGTAGCGGGAAAGACAATTCACGCGAGCGAAGCCGCGAGCAACACCTAGTTTTAACATAAAACTAGACATGAACCTCATAAACCCAAACACATATTTAAACCAATATCTTTTCATACTCCGCATTTATAAATATCTAATAAATTTTCTAACTATTAATATCGCTAAAATATCTCAATTCCTACTATTTATTTTATTTTTAAAGTATAATACAAATTTCATATACAAGCTTAGCTTAAAAGTGGACGATAGCCTAGTTGGGAATGGAATGGTCTGCCGAGACAATGTCCGGAGGTTCGAAACCCAAGGCACACACCTCTGACTTTTCGAAGTTATGTGTGTATTGTTTATCAATTATCGTTCGCTATAACGGTGAAGGAAAACATCGTGAGGAAACCTACATACCTGAGAATTCACGATAAGAATTTCGAGGGTATGTGAAGTCTGCCAATCCGCACTAGGCCAGCGTGGTGGACTAAGGCCTAAACCCTCTTAGTAGTAGAGGAGGCCCGTGCTCAGCAATGGGCAGTATATAATATAGGGCTGGTATTATATTATTATACAAGCTTAGATAACCATTTGGGATGTAAAGTAAGTTTAGAACTTGTGTGGAGCATCCTTATTAAATAATCGCTAAACACTACCCATGTTATGGCGGTCACGGTCCCTATGCACATCCAAATCCGACCGGCACAGCCATAAACGGGGCGAGATAAACTGAGGAATCCTATAAAACACAAGGCACGGAATATTTACCCAACCCTGCTTTAACAGCACAAACTTTACTGAATAGTTAACTGTAACCATAACCACGTAGTCATTTATTTATTTATTTATATATATACAGGCTTTTGCTCACGGCTCCGCTCGCGTGAAAAAGTTTTTCCGGGATTTATTTATTTATTTCGAAATACCATTAGGTAATACACAGCACATAGGTACGTTTGTTTAAATTACAGGTATAAACTATATACAATTGTGTTTACCTTTTAAAGGTATTTACAACTTAACTAAAACAAAAATGCTTAGCTACTTAATTTGATATACAGGCGTATGATAGGAACAATTTAAAGTTCTTAAACATGTTTTTTTACATTAAATTGCTAGAATTTATGGTTGACTAACTGAACAACAAGAGAAAAAATACAACAAGAAAAGGCAAATCAACAGGGATAAAAGTTACGCTTTATATTGTCACGGGATAAAAAGTAGCTCATGTGTGTATCCAGGGTATGATCTACCCGTATACCAAATTTCGTCGAAACCCGTTCAGTAGTTTCGAAGATGTGCAGTAACAAACAAACAGAAAAACAGACAGACAGATAAGAATTATAAAAATCGCTGATTTGTTTTCCAATATTCTTCTTTAGTCGCCCCCCTTTCTTTTTTATCACATTTCTTTAAATGTACAGACACACCGGTTCTACTGCTTTATTATATGTATAGATGAGGGCTGATTTTCATATAGACATCGAATAGATGTTTCAATGAACTTATTTATCAAATTAAAAGCTGACAGATTACAAAATTGACTCACGGTAACTGTTTTCTTCATATAACGACACATTTTTTTTAATTTCTGTATAATTGATGAATAATAAAATTAAATAATGATACTAACTATTCGAATTCGCTATTTGACTATTTTTTTAAAATACATTTATCAAAAAAATATGTCATCCAAAATCAAACGTAAAAACAATTTTCGAAATCCTCGCAATAATAAATAAGTTATAAAGCTTTGAAATGTGGTGGAAGAGGCAGCTGCCAAATAACAGAACTATCAAACTGTGACGTCAGCGGGTGTAACCGGCCATAACACTTCGTGCGTGAGAAAGGGATAGCACGATAATCCCACCACGCCCCCACATCTGCTCACAACAATATTTCAAATATGAATAATTTCTTTATTTTTCAACCAATTTTGATGCTGATTTCACCGATGTTTTTTTTTTGTTTTATTTTCTGTTACATATACAATATTGTACCGTCAGCAGCATAAGTAGCTGAACAAATTCAAAATTTCAAATTGCCTACATACTTTTGTGTTCTTACTAATCTTTTTTTTCTCTTCACAAAAATAAAATAAAAGAGAATTACTTTACTTCAAACGAAGAAATAAATGTTTCAGTTTAACTTAACGCGTATATAGACGATTTAAAATAATGGTTTTGTTCAGCTACTTATGCTGCTGACTGTACGTAATCAACCATAGGAACCTACCCTTTTGCAATGTAGGAATACAGTAAAAATATCGGCACTGATACGGCGAGCCTCGCTCGTTGAACGGCGCTCATGGCAACATCGAGGCGCGGTGGCGCGTTGTTTGCTTATAAACCTTATATTTGGAGTTTTGGCGGGAACTTGGAAGTGTCATGAGGTGCTCTTGTTTTAATTCATTATTTTGGTGATATTTAGTGTTATATTGCATAATTCATATTATCCAATATAGTTCTATTAAAGAGCTCAAATGAAGTGAATTGAAATAATTGTGCTAAGCAAGTGTTTTTTTTGTTGCCGCCAAAACTCCTCGATAAAGTCTTGGTAAGGTAGCCACTGCTTTACCTCGACATGCTACAGATAATAAAATACACCAAACTTGACATTGGCAAAATGTGAACACAAATGCCATTATAAAAAAAAATAAAAAAAATAAAAAAAAAACCTTATATTTTTAACTATAAAACAATATTTTGTCCGCAGAGACTATTACTTCACCAGCGCTCAGTGGGTATCCCTCACTGAAGTCTGCGTGGTGTGGCTGACTAGAACACAGAATCTGTCAGTGGTGTCCGTCTGCAAGAACCCCATGTGGCACTGTCAGGAGGTATACTAATTACTTATATCATTCAATTAACAAGGACTATTTTTTTAAAAGTCAATGTATTTTTTTTTTATTGAGTGATTCGGCAATAATTATGATTGTTCGCTAACTATATGCGTGTCGACTGCCATATTAAAATTCAAAACGAACTTTGAATTAGAAATCTTTGACACTGAACCGATAAGTACAGCGTTGGACGCCAACTCGCAAGGTCATTTAAGGACGTAGATGCAGGTGCAGACCATGTACAACATGATTATTGATTAAAACTGCGCTCCTCATCTTAAGATACACTTTATGGAGCATGTTGCAGAAAAAAAATGGCTTAGTTTTACGGCCAGCTGCTTAACACCTATGCCCCCTAAGAGACCTATCACACTGCCGATTTGCGAGTGAATTCATAGCGAGACGAAGGCACAGCGTGCACGCAGCGAACACGCCGCGGGTGCGCAACGTCTTCGCCGCGAATAGCGCCACCAACGCCATTTTGTACTCTCGTACAAAACACAAAAGTTTTGCTTATAAATGCAATTTGAAAAAAAAAAATAACGCTCGAAAGACACGAGGAAATGCTCCTCAATATTTATTGCTAACGATTTCCTTACATTATTCTATTAACTTTTACGACTTTCCACTTTTTTTTATGGCATTGAATGACGATACGAGCATGCCGTTTGCCTGATAGTAAGCGATACGACCACCCATAAACAGAAGCAACGCCATCCAGCACCTTGACTTACAAAGTACTGTGAGGCATTCAACTGCGCTCGTCATCCTAAGACATAAGATGTTAAGTCTCATTGTGTCCAGTAGTTACACTGGCTACAACTTTTACCGTCAGCAATATAAAATACAATCTATCAAAATCACTTGAAAATTCCTATAACAGGTATACAGGATATCATCAGGATCCGAGAGCTGGGTGGAGTCAGCCCCAGCACCTCTCTGGTCAGCAGGAGGAGGGGCTCTAGTCACCTTGGCCCCAGTAAGGGACGGGCCCGCTGGCCTGTTCCGGCATATAGTGAGGACTGAGAGGAACGCCCACGGACCACGAGCTCTATCTCTGACGTACGGTAGTTTCGATGTGGTGAAGCTTCTCGCTTGGGATCATGTGAATCAACACATGTAAGTCACTTTTTCTTCTGATATTTCTTCTATTTCACTGCAATAATCTTATATCTATCCTCCACGGTCATAATATACGAAACACCCAATAATATGAATATATTAATTACACACAGACACACACACTCACTTCTTTTATCCCCGAAGGGGTAGGCAGTGGCGCAAATAGTGCACCCACTTTTCGTCGTTATTCCGTCCCATGATGTGATAGGAGGCGAGCCTATCGCCATATCGGGTACAAATTCCAGACTCCGGGCTAATACTGAATAGAAAAACTCAATATCACTTTGCCCGACCCGGGGATCGAACCCGAGACCTCAGCATTGCAGTCGTACCGCAATACAACTACGCCACCGAGGTATATTAATAACACATCTCTATTATCCTACTAATATAATAAACTAGCTATTGTTCGCGGCTCCACACAAACATACATCCACACATCCTACTAATATTATTTATACTAATATTACTACTAATATTTCAACCTTATCGATATTTTTCATGAGAATATAAATAAGTTTAGATCTTTAATTTTTGCAACACTAAAAGTTGTCACTGTGAACTGTGAATAGGTAGATGCCTCGTATAGGTATTATCAATCAATTATGTATTTGTTATATTTAGTTTCAACTAGTTGCTGTGTAATATTTAACTCCTCATTATTCATTTGTGTTGATAGTCTTGTGACAAAATAAGGCTACTTTTCTGCCGACGAGACATATAACAGTTCTTTTTAGATGTTGGAAACTTTTTTGGTATTATGTGTTAAGTTGCTTTGTATTGATTTGTTTGTGTATATTCTACTGTTTGTTTCCTGTACTACAATAAAATAAAATAAATAAAATTATAAACGCGAAAGTTTGTAAGTATGGATGTATGGATGTTTGTTACTCTTTCACGCAAAAACTACTGAACGGATTTCGATGAAATTTGGTACACGGGTAGATCATGTCCTGGATTAACACATAGGCTACTTTTTATCCCGGGAAAACTTATTCACGCGGGCGGAGCCGCGGGCAAAAACTAGTCCATACATACATTCTTACAAACTTTCGCGTTTATAATATTAGTAGGATGTTTAATTTGGTAACATATTTGATGTGAATTACGGATAAACCATGGAATGGATTTTGATGAAAGGAGATGTCCGCTTTTTGTGTGCGTGCTGGGCCTCAAATCTAACCAGGATCAAACTTTTGGGATATTAAAGGGGCAAAATGTGGATCTTGTATCCATTTAAAAAAATATTTTTAGACCCCTCCAATTATAACTAACTTTTTTTAATACGTTCATAATAAGTGTACTTTTTAAGCAAAATATATTTACATAAATCTCAAAGATTTATTGCAAAGGCCTAGTTTTCTGTAGTACTATCCAAATATATATAAAGTATCTTGATTCGAATTTTAAGCCTGTTTTAGAACATGTCCTTTCGTACACATAGTATAGATTAAAATCGAGGTCAATTTTAGACGGAAAAGTGCAGACTTTCATGCAAAACTTTCATACGGAATAAACCGTTAGAAAATAAATATGATTCAAATGAAGTTCTTTGAGAATTTTTTATAACAATTTCCTCGTTGCCTTTTCACGAGACCAGAATCCAGATACTATTTTGACCAAAAACATTAAACAATATAGTTCTAGACCGGAAATCAGTATCAAATTTTTCGTCCAAAAGTTATTACAAATTGGTAATAAGTCGCTTTCTTATCTGACATGTCCGTGTAACTAGACGTCTCGGTATGCTTAAATTTCATAAATAAAAACACATTTTCGAAGGAAATATGCCAATATATGCATTACAACCAAGTCAAAATATGTTCTAATGAATTTTACATGGGTATTTTGTTATTTCAAGGTAGATTGAGTTACTGACGAACAGGCTCAAAATTTTTGTATTACTTTTTTTCCAATGTCCGCTCTATATAATCTTAAAACTCTTTGATTTTGACAGTTGTAATAACTACTTTCGAATCTACAGCATGTTGAAGCGCGAAAGATTCCATTTTTAGCCGACTTCCAAAAGGAGCGTATTTCCTTGATTCCTTCTTTATTTAGTAAATAAGGGTCTCGAAGTGGTCCCATTTCAATATATCTTGGTTTAGGGTTCATCATTTTATGGAACACACTGAATAATTATTTGTTTGACCTATTTTGAATGTAAGAATTTTTCTCGTACAATTTATATTCTATGCAAATATTTATGTTTAATATCTGAATTCATTTCTAAAGGTTGAATAAAACTTATTCAAAGCATCTTACGGAACGATATTCTCTGCGTACTTAGCGGGTATAAATCATGGTATTTGAAATCCTATTCTGTTGGCAGGGATTCATATTTGTAAAGGACTTATTGTAATTAATTTTGATGAGGCCCTCTGAGTTTATTTAATTACTTAACTCATTAAATAACATGCTTAACATACAAAATTATTCATAACATGTGTACACATTTTAAAACATGTTTTATTATTTACGAAGAAGGATCAAATGTTGCGCAGTGTAGACAGGGTTAAGGTAAATTTTCTACTTAATTATGGACAATACAGTTGATATTTCAATGCCAATGATTTTAAAAACAATAAATCAGTACGCTTCGGATGCCTTTTTATTACATTTAATTGCGCTTTAAATAAAAAAATAAAGTTGAATTATAATTTTCGATAATAATAATAATAATCCTTCCTAGCCAGTTTCGGCCACGGCGGCCAAGATCAGCCAGGTGCGCAGGATATATTATAGTGCACAAGTGTGTGCGCAATACACAGGTGCACTCGCTATTCCTTCACTCCCATAGTCCGGTGAGACGGCAATCCGACATGACCGGAGAGAGATCAGGCGCAGGACCAACGGCTTTACGTGCTTTTCCGAGGCACGGGGGTATCACACCGCCAACTTCCTGACTCCGAGCTGCGACTGAGTAATTTTTAAGAGGGAAAAACCCAGTCTCACTCTTTTTGGCTCGACCCGGGGTTCGAACCCAGGACCTCAGCGCGCAAATTATACTCGTAACGCGTACGCAATACAACTACACCACCGAGGCAGTAAATTTTCGATAATATCTTGCATGTATCAAAGAACCATTTGCCGTGATTTTCTAGTACTGGGCGCTTTAACTACAACACAACCTGCATTTTTGTTCGTAGTTATTATCTGGGTATACCAGAAGGCAAGCCGGGTCAGCAGCATCTATACCGGGTGTCATCAGAGGCTCCAAGGCAAGGATCGCCGCAGAAGCTGCCGTACTGTGTTACTTGTAACTCCCAGGTAGGTAAAATCCTAATTCCATGTTATAGATTTTAATAATGTTTATATGTTTGGGTGTTTGTGGGAGGTAAACGCAGACTACTGTACATACATTTGGATCAAGATCCGAATATAGATACACCAGGATTAAAATAGTGAGACTTTTATTCGGGGAAATTGTTGGTATTTATTAAAATACCCACAATTTCCCAATATTAATTATATATTGCTTTGATATTGACTGAAAGAGCTGGGAATGCATAGCTGAGGATCGCGCGGTCTGGAGAAAAACTATCTTTGATGGTGTAGCTACACACTACAATGGTTGGCTTAAAGATCTAGCCGTGAAACGCGCGAAACGACACGAACGCGCTAGCAACCCCTTGCCATCCAGGGCGAACTCTAATTATAATGTCTGTACGTCGTGTGGCCGGATTTGCTCTTCTCGTATTGGTCTCTACAGCTATCAAAGAAAGTGTCTTAGAACAACCTCAAACAGTTGACGCTGTTTAAATCATCTACAATAGATGTAATAGGCTATTGATTGATTGATATTTAACATTGTAGCCAGCGTAATTAGTGGGAATTATGAGACTTACCATATGTAAAAAGAGCGTATTCCCACCTAAAAGGCCAGCAACGCATCTCTATGCCCCCTGGAATTGCAGATGTTCATGGGCGGCGGTGATCACTTACCATCAGGTGATCCATAAGCTCGTTTGCCACCTATAGCATAAAAAAATGTCTCAGGGTGACTAGCGCAATGGAATGCCACGCAGTACTTTACAATTCAAAGTTATGTACGGCGTTCCTACTGTTTATTGGCGGTCGTATCTGCGGAGGTTGGCCAGTGCTTTTTTTTGTATAATTGCTAAAACTCTAAGCAATCCTAAATAAATATTCCTTCGACTTCACTTCACTTACCATCAGGTGATGTCACTTTGCCGTACTAAAATAAAGGAATATATTTGTCCCCAGCCGTCTCCGTCAATAAACCTGGAGTACTACGGGAACCTGGCATCCTCTGGAGATAGTACGTGGGACACCGACTGGGACGAGGAGTTGCCCGTCACCTCGCCCTCTCCCACCAAGAAGAAGAAGAAGAGGCATCCAGGTATAACAACCTTAATATTAATACCATATATAGTGGAATAGGATACTTGACTACTTTGTCTATACATTTGTCAAAATGTATGCCATCGTAACCTAACAAAAAAATAATTTTCAACAGTGACGCAATAAGAAGTGGTTCCCGTTTGCGAAACTAGGTCCAATTAATGCGCTAGGCTGAACGACATAACGTGAAAAAGGGCGACACCTCGAAATCAGACATTCAAGAACCCTTTCTTACTATGCGTGACCAATGTCACTATACCATACCATACCAGCCCTGTATTATATACTGCCCACTGCTGAGCACGGGCCTCTACAACTGAGAAGGTTAAGGCCTTAGTTCATATACCTTCGAAATTCAGAGAACATCGCAGGTATGCAGGTTTCCTCACGATGTTTTCCTTCACTGTTAAAGCGAGCGATAATTCACAAAGAATAGACACACAATTTTTTTGAAAAGTCAGAGGTGTGTGCCCTTGGGTTTTGAACCTGTGGACATTCGTCTCGGCAGTCTGTTCCACTCCCAACTAGGCCATCACCGCTTTTTGTGACACGTGTGCTTATATATAAGAGCCTAAGTTCTAGACCGTCTTACTTGTTTCGATGCTAAAAGTTTAAGTGACAATATAAGAGAAATTTGCGGGAGGTAGACCGTGTTGTTGCCACTTTAGTAATAAGGGCCCGGCTCGACCAGGCTGGTACCATTTAATAGGAAGCAATAAAATCAGCTAATGACAGAAATCATTGCGATTTTATGTCAATGCGTTACAACAATTTATTTTTCTTGAAGAAGCTTATTTAAAGCTGTTAGATTTTTTCGCTTGCGTATTAAATTTCTAATTCTCACACATATGAGCCATTTGGAGCCTATAACCTTTGATTAATTATATACCTAGATAGAGTGACGCGCTACAATGAAACTAAAACAAACAGGCCAACTTTTCTTAAGCTAGTATGCGTGACAGCTGTGTCATACGCTATCGCTGCATCATTCTGCGTATCCTTGTGTGCGCGCATAATGATACCAGGTATAACATGGTTTCTATTAAAACGGGGAGAAAATTATATCCATGAAAAACAACAAAAAATAATTCACTCGAACTCATTTAGCGGGCAACAGTTGGCCTCTATTTTTTTCGACGCGTTTGAAACGTTTAGTGTCTATCTAGGTATATAATTAATCAAAGCCTATAACTTGCTTAAAAATACACGGTAAAAAATCCAATTAGCTGAAACCACGAATCGCGTAACGATATCAGCAATCCATATCCAGTTACTGACGCACATGTTGATGGCGTTTCGGAAATTCGACGAAAAGTTACCTTTGACGGTTATGACGCAGTTAATTCGTGACAAAATTGGGTCTTTTGTAGAATGCTCGTCGTTGGATTTTTAAAGGAATTATTTTGGATATTTTTATTCAGTAATGTTAGCACTCTACATATTTTCTGTTATATCTCATATTATGTTTAATAGGAAGTATGCTTCAGTTGAAATAAATCGTATTTCTCTAGTTGTTGGGACTATGAAACAGGGAGATGTAGTTCGATAAAAAAATGGTTACTTAAATTGACGTAATTTTAGATAATTATAATAAACGTTTGTTACCAAAAGGCAGGTAATGTTGACATCACAATTCTGCGAGTCTTGAACTAAGCTTAGCTCGTATCTCAAGAATTACAATTATAAAAAAATTACATACATATTTTCTAGGTTATTTTAGATCTGATAGAACACACTAGAGCTGCTCGGGTTGTATATCTCACCTTTAGGACGAAAACTACGCAATTCAAAAAAATAAAAAAATGGATTTTCGCCATAAAATGACTTAAAACTGGTCCCTTTTTTATGAAAATATAACAAAAAAGGGACCGATATAATAGTTTTGTCCTTTTCTCGCTTGAATACGGCGGTGTTGGAACTATTGTTGTATTGAAAATTTCGTTTTAAGTAATTTTATGACGACAACTCAATTTTCGATTTTTTTGAATTGTGTCGTTTTCGTCCTAAAGGTGCCATATGTGCGCGATGACGCTATTGGCTTGCTCTCTGTAAATTAGGATGGGTATAATCTCGGCGAATCATAGGTGCACCCTACTGGCCTAACAGACGAGGCTCTGTTGATCTTCCAACCAACATTTGACCAGGGTGATGGGCTATAATCTAAAATAATACTGGCGAAAATAATAAAAATATCTATAACTCAATTTACCTACTTATGACAGTACATTGTTTACTCTCTGCATCACCCAAAGGTTGACTGGTAGAGAATGCTATCGCCATTAAATTCGTCTTTATACATTGTAGTATAAAAAGTCGGTAATAAGTAAATAAAAAATAAAATCTTATTTTAAATATTAAAATTGTTAAACAAACTCTCCAATCACATCCCATTAAAAAAACGAAATTACCCACTCCAATCACATCCCAGAAGGCATGCCGCAGAACGCGCCGTGCCTTTACCACGAGGCGTACTTCAGCATCTCATCAGCGTACTTCGTGCTGGAGTGCCTCGGGCCAGGAGTTCCTACCTCAAGCCTGCACAAGACCGCGCTGCCAGAGCCCAGGATGCTTATGCACTTGGAGAACAACACTGCTGTGAAGGTAACGTGTTTTAAATTATTAGTTGTTTTCGGATTTGCCGGAAAATCTTCGGTCTGGGCGGAAATTTTTCGGATTAGCCGGGTGTCTAACACAAACGTTATATGCCATACAAAAGTTCAAATTTCCAAGAAAAAAGAATTACACACACACACGTATTTTATCCCCGAAGGGGCAGAGGCGCAACTAATGCACCCACTTTTCGCCGTGCGTATTGCGTCCCATGATGTGATAGGGGGCGAGCCTATCGCCATATCGGACACAAATTCCAGACTCCGGGCTGATACTGATTAGAAAAATCTAATGTCGTTTTGCCCGACCCTAGTATTGAACCCGAGACCTCAACATTGCAGTCGAAAAAACGGCATAAAATTTACAGCGTAAAGTATAGTAATAAGAGTAGGCCGTTTCTTCGATTTTCTTGCTAACTGTACATTTATTCAAATTCCCTGAATGCAGACCTTATTGTCTTCAGAAATGATGGACAGTCTCTTAAGAAAGTTTTTTGTGGGTAGCTGCCCTTACTGTCCCATCTCAAAAATCAACCATGTGTAACAAAATGTTAAGTTAAAATTTAATAATTCTACTCTCCTTGAAAACCCTAACATATGATGAGAGATTTTCTTATCAGGAATATTTCCGTAACTTAACACTCTAATCATCGTCTCGACCACAAACGACCTATTATTATGGTTATAACAAGATATGTGCCATATTTACAACGTATCTCGAACTATTTGTTCCCATTTCTAACTGCTATTAGTTTCGTTGTCTTCAGTGACCTATTTTTGGTAACTGGTACCGATTAAGTCTACTCTACTTTACAAACTCTAAGGGCAGGTTTCACAATTTTCAAGTAAATTTTATTTGACATCATATTAAATAGCTAATGTAGACTGTGCTCATTTGATTACCATTTATTTGGGAGCATAGATTACAGTGTGACTTTTGTAATTGGACGGCTTATACATTTGTGACGAGTACTTAGATGTTGTGAAACAGGTCGAAACGTTAAAAATCACCATCAAATTCTTCACCAGCGAACAATCATATGAAAGTTGCATTAATTCTTTCTTCTTTTTTCGAATTGAATTGAATTTTTCTATCTATTTTCTTCAAAATCTGACATAAAGTGTTGCATCATTGTAGTTAAAGTTCGTGTCAAAATAATATAGGAATGAAGCCATAATTCTATTTACTTCTCCCAAATAATATATTTTGTTTCTGTAATTGGATAAACTGACATCGGATAGAATAAGGAAAAGCAACGGTAATTTTTCTTTTTCTTGACGAACAGGGAGGAGTCTCCCTCCCGCTTCCGGTTTCATCACAAAGCGTTTTCGTGTAACGGGAAACTGAAAATTTCCCCTCGCACTAATGAAGTGATTTGTTGTTTTATCATTTCGGAAAATTGAAAAGACGGAAAAATACTGTTTTCTTAAAGTTTATTCGAAAATGGTATTTACATTTTCTTCGTGAATTTATTAACACGTTTTGTGAGAATTTCTTTGAAATTTAAATCAAGTTTTTATAAAGATATTCCATTAGATAATATTCGTCAATCATTTTATACAAAGAAGTCGGCGCGTAACTTAAATTGAACATTGTTTTCGTATTATTGTTCTTGTATTTGCTTAGCTTACCTGGCAATTTAAATTAGGCATCGACTTCAAATATACGTATATACTAAGCGTCTATAACGTTAAGTTATTAATTTGTTAAAAAGTTTTTATTTATTGCCTTTTTGTTAGTTAATTATGGAGTGTTGTAAACAATACATCTATACTAATATATAAAGCTGAAGAGTTTGTTTGTTTGAACGCGCTAATCTCAGGAACTACTACACCGATTTTCAAAATTCGTTCACTAATAGGAAGCTACATTACTCCTGAGTGCTATAGGCTACTTTTATCCCGGAAAAACTTTTCAACGCGGGCGGAGCCGCGCGCAATGCTAGTCGTAGATATACGATTACAGTATTCGCGGGTCGTCTGCTGTTAGTTATTGAAGAGCTCCATTGTCTATCTCCGAAGATTTTCATCAGATCCTAATAAATTATATACTAAAACCTTCCCTGAAAAATATACATGTGAATAACGAAAACCCCATCCAAATCGGATAAGTAGTTTTTGAGAAATTCGCGGCCATACAAACTTACATACATACAGATCGAATACAGAACCTCCTTTCTTTGAAGTCGGTTAAAAATACAAATATATAAAAATGGATAATACCTGATTGTCCGACCCGATATTTCACACAGATCACAAGACAAGAATAGGGTATCTGACAATTTTGTTCTTTACTTTTATCAAATATTTGCGTCATATAAATTCTAACCCAATAAAAAATCAACAAGTTATAAGCCTTTGAATTTCGATAGAAGGGATATGTGCCACGAAACAGAAAAGTCGTGCCATAACCACACATGACGTCCCCCCGAGGCAATTCTTGTGCTCTGGATCTTCACACCCAATGCACGCCCATGCGCGGGGGAACATTAGTCGCGGGCCGAGGCACACAGTTCAGTGTGTATACCTCTTGGTTGTAAAACACATTGAGGCCTAAAAGGGCCCGCGAACATTTCCTGGCACCCTCTCTTTCCGCCCATCCTGCGAACCTTCCTCCCTTCCCCCACCTTCCCTTCCATATTCCTCCTCCACTCCCCTCCCAGGCCCCTGCAGTCGTCAAGCCGGGGGACTCCAGTATCCCATTCGCAGGTTTCCCCCGGTGTTGACTGCAGGATCGCCTATCCGAAAAAAAAAGCCACACATGACGTCATCGAGAATTACAACGCGTGCGAAAGAAAGAGATGAAGCGATAACCCCTCTACGCACCGACTGCTGCCCATTGCAATATTTGAAATATGAATTACTGCCTCATTTCTTAACCAATTTTAATGCAGTTTCCGCATAACGGCTTCTTTTTCGACTGTTTACCGTTACATATAGAATAATCTACAAAATCAGATATAGGGTTATCCCCTATTTTGAAAATCATTTCACTGCTTCCAAAGATCCTTATATCTTTATGATATAAGCGAAGATTGCGAAGCACATACAATTGTGTTATTCCGCGAATGTGGAATCATTAGACAGCTTAGATGGGAATCACTTTAAGACCCCACTCTTGTTGATGAAAACAGTGAAACACTTCCAATGCGGCATTGGAATTGATTCATTTAAATTAAAACTATTTCATTAATAGAAGTGCAAATGAAACTTGTATCGAATGCAATTTATATTCTATATCCATTGGTACATGTCGATTTATTTGTATTGGTATCGAGTTAGTATAGTTTTGGGAATTGCAATGACTATGGCAGGTATGTAATCGACGGTTGGTGGGCAAATTGACATAAGCGACATTTTTTTCGAAAAATTAAACTATGTTAAAAAAACGGAGCAAAATGAGCTGATTCCAAATATGTATAAAACTCAATGCGAGCCGTCGTCATGTATTTTGTACTTGCTTAACGACAACTCTTCATTTTGAGTACAGTCAACATTACTGTTACTCGGTTCGAATCCCAGGTAGGGGTCCCAATATAAATATATTTCTGCTCTCGATAGGCTTGCCTCTATCACATCATGGGACGAAGTACACATAGCCCTGGTTACACCTCCGCCTACCCCTTCGGGGACACAAGGCGTGAGTGTGTGTATTAAAATTTGTTTTTAAGTAGCCGTATTAAAATGACGATTTCACAAAAAACTATAATAAAAAATAATTCAAAACATTTTCGTAAAGAAGCATGCTTAATTTTTCCTTTGTCTTTTTTTGTCATGCATCCTATTCTAATTAATGCATTGGTCCACAGGAAAGAATATCAGCGATAGCTCTACCAACTCCAAGAACGTTCTCCGTCCAGCTCTCAAGCGGGCACACGGCCAGGGTCCGCCTGCTTCTTCCACCAGGGTTGAGGGAAGACGAGGTCACCAAATACCCATTGGTGTTGAAAGTGTAAGTAGACGTTTTTAAGAGCAAAGTTAATGGTAGATTTTTTTTTTCGAGACAACTTATTGGTTCTTCTTAAGCTGATCAATTCATGATTTAAAAAAAGGACTATGAATTAGGGCAATTTCATGGATTTAATGAAGTTAAGTTCAGAGACAATAATGAGCGGAAATATTGTAGGTAACTGGACTTGGTCAAAATGGCTTTCCAAAAAAGTCACTATATGTGACACAAACAAGAAGGAATCCTACTAATATTATAAACGCGAAACTTTTATAAGTATGGATGTATGGATTGATGGATATTTGTTACTCTTTCACGCAAAAACTACTGAACGGATTTCGATGAAATTTGGCACACGGGTACATTATGTTCGGGATTAACACATAGGCTACTTTTTATCCCGGGAAAATATAAAGCGGGACTTTTATCCCGGGAAAACTCATTCACGCGGGCGGAGCCGCGGGCAAAAGCTCGTTTTAAATATTTCTAAATATCACTAGCTACTATAATAATTTTACTGAATTTTCTATACACGTAACAATAAAAAAAAACACTACGTCCAAAATACAAAGTCTTTCTCCAACTTCTGAGTACAAATCATCTTTTCCGTTTAGACACGGTGCCCCAGGCTCTCAACTGGTGACAGAGAAGTGGGGCGTGGACTGGGGCTCCCTCGCGGCGGGCGCCGGTGCGGTGGTGGCGTCGGTGGACGCGCGCGGCGCGGGCGGCAGGGGGCTCGGCGCGCACCACGCGCTGCACCGGAGACTGGGGACCGTCGAGCTGCAGGACCAGCTCGAGGTGGCCGAGTGAGTACATCACAGGATTCAATATGTTAACTATAGCTTTAATGTCATTTGCCGTTTTGTGACAACGTTAATTTTAAGTTTTCATTTTGTTTAATTTTTTATAGTTTTAAGTTTGTCACAAATAAACTGATTTTCTTCTTCTTCTTTCTAATGGCCTGTGACAATAGGATAATAAACTTATGTAGAGCTGATATGTATATGGGAGTCTGAGCTCTAACTTGTTATAATGAAACTCTAAAGATGGCACTGTATAAGTTTGTATTTAAAAGCTTCAGAGTACGGTAATACACAGCAGCGTACTTAGGTGGTAATAGTAATAAATTAGTAAACCTACTGAATTAACAAAGGCGCACGTCGCTCATATATGGGAGGGAGGCATGGTGTGACACAGCGTTCCCGCACAACTACGTACGTGCACTTACATAGCTGCGCAAGTGTGTGTGTCTCAACAGGGTAGTTGACTACATTTTTTTTAATACATTTATCAAAAATATATGCCATCCAAAATATAACGGAACAAGAATTTTCAAAATAGGCACAATAATTAGTAAGTTATAAAGCTTTGAAATTTGGTGGAAGGGGTAATTGTCAAATAACAGTAGTATCAGACTATGACGTCATGAGGTGTCACCGGCCATAACTCTGCGTGCGTCTGAAAGACATCGCGCGATATCCTAACCACGCCCCCACTTTTGTTCACAATATTTAAAATTTGAATAACTGCTTTATTTTTCAACCAATTTTTATGCTGATTTCACAGAAGGATTTCTTTTTCGTATTATTTTCTGTTACATATAAAATAATGTATAAAATCAAACATAGGAAACAACCCTATTCGGAATATTAAGAAATTATCGGAAGCTACCTGTTGTTATGATTGTTTGCGATGCTTACGCAAATGCAGGACATCCGCAAAAAATGGAACTTTGGTATGTTTTGAACGGTAACGGAGGTATGTTTATTCGTCATTAGAGATACTGCCAATACAACCGTCATGAAGGAGACGTCACCTCAGGAGTATTGTTGAAGTTAAATAAAATACTGCTATTATGGACACTTTGTTCTCACGATTATTATGACATCTACAGAATCAATGCGGCATATTTATAATCTAATCTTATGTTACAAAATCAATATATATAATTTCCTGGTGGTAGGTCTCTCATATGTGAGAGTCCGTCTGGGTGGGTACCACCGCAATGTCTATTTCTACCGCCAAGCAGCAGTGTGCATGCACTGTTGTGTTTCGGTTTGAAGGACATTGTAGCCAGTGCAACTACTGAATATAATGAGACTTAACATCTTATGTCTCAGGATGACGAGCGCAGTGGAATGCCAAACAGTACTTTGTAACTCAAAGTGCTGTATGGTGTAACTACTGTTTATGGGTGGTCGTGTCGCTTACCATCAGGCGAACGGCATGCTCGTCTCGTCATTACAGGAATGAATTAAAACAAGAGCACCTCATGACACTTCCAAGTTCCCGCCAAAAACTGACGACGCGTTCCTTCCATTATTTTATTATTATAAAAATGATTCTGTTTTTTTTTTTATTTTATTATTATCTTCTCTTTCCTGCCAGCCCGAGCCTGGCTTCTTTATTTATTTTTCATTGATTTTACTCCCTATAAAAATGTCTGTAGTTATATAAGTGACTTTTTGTAATAATAATTATTATTAATTTAATGTATCTTGACTTATCATAAGTGCAACTATGTTCGCCTACGTGATGAATAAACTATTTTATTTTATTTATTTTATTTTATTTGAGCGAAGACTAGTAACACATATTTTCCACAAGGTACCTGCGTGAATCTCTACACTTTATCGACGCGAGGCGGGTGGCGGTGTGGGGTCAGTCCCACGGCGGGTTCCTGGCCACTCTGGCGCTCGCCAGCAAAGTCAACGTCTTCCATTGCGGCATCGCTATCACTCCTATCGTCCGCTGGCGTTACTATGGTAATTATTGCTTAATAAGCTTCTTGTGTGGATGTTTTCAATAAAGTACGCAGTCACAAAATAACTGAACAAATAAAAATAAAAGTGTGTGTGTGTGTACTTATGTACACGCCTTAGAAGTTATACTTCTTTGGCGTAACAAGATAAAAATATTTTTAAAAACTTTATCTTTCGCCTTATTCTACGTTCAAAATTCAAAAATGTTGACTATAGCTAACTTCAGGGTGAATTCAAAAATGTTGACTATAGCTAACTTCAGGGTGTCGGTTTTTTGGACGGTGTGCGCGCGCATCGTAAAAATTTACTCTCATAGTTTTTCCCTAACGCGCCAAAAGAAGTATAACTTGAAAAAAAATACCTTCCTTTTAATTTACGTTCAGCCTTATTCATAAACAGTTTATAATCCTATTTTAGTTATAGAATGTTTTGTCTTCTTCCTTCAAACTCAATTTAAAATTCGTTCGAAGAACTTTCATTCAACATTCCATAACTAAAATAGATTTATAAACCTTTTATGAATATGGTCGGTTAAGTTTAATTGATTTTCATTTGTGTCTAAAAGGAGCAAACCCTTTAGGTTATACCAGTGAAGGAAAAGTGACGGAAATGGCACAAAAATATTCTATACACGATTGGATGTTTTGAATTTCTTTAGCTATTTTTGTAGCTGACTGTACAGACGTGGGATTTCAAATAACTATTTGGCTAACAACCTACACTACCAAAGTTCTCAAATGCTACTTATAAGTTTGTATGGACGCAGGAAGTGCAAACAAGTTTATTTTTAGAGAAACCCAAACTATCGTTTATGTGTTACGGGAGTTCTTTGTCCATGTCTAAAATGTTAATGAAGACAGTATGTTGCAATTGAATTGTTAAAAAAAACATCTATCCAGTCTACTACTCCCACGCTAAGACTCTACCGCGTGGGTAAATCATGATGATCCCACCCACATTCTACTAAACCTCATGTAAACCTAGAGACTAAATGAGTTTCAAATGAAATTGTAACCCGGAATAAATGTAATCTAAAATCTTTGATTAATTGTATACCTAGATAGACACTGAACGTTTCAAACGCGTCGAAAAAATAGAGGCGAACTGTTTCCCACTAAATGAGTTCGAGTGAATTAATTTTTGTTGTTTTTCATGGATATAATTATGGGAGATAATTATGTGAGATAATTATGGGAGTTTTAATAGAAACCATGTAATAACTGGTATCATTATGCGCGCACACAAGGATACGCAGAATGATGCAGCGATAGCGTATGACACAGCTGACACGCATACTAGCTTAAGAAAAGCTGGCCTGTTTGTTTTAGTTTCATTGCAGCGCGTCACTCTATATAGGTATATAATTAATCAAAATCTAAAATCAAAAGTATTTTACGAAATCAATAACATAATAGTTCTACGATGCTTACATAATAATTGTCATCTTTCCTCGCCATTTTTCTCGTCAGTCGACACTCTATCTATTCACTGGTGGTAGGTCTCTCGTAGGCGAGAGGCCTTCTGAATATATACCACCGAAATATATATTACTATACAGAAACAGTGTGCATGCACTATTGTGTTTCGGTTTGAGGGACATTGTAGCCATCCCTAATTACTGGGCATTATGAGACTTAACTTCATTCTCTAAGCTACAATTTCCTCTGCAGCATCGGCATACGCGGAACGATACATGGGCTTCCCGAACGCGACGGGCAACTACCGAGGGTACGCAGACGCTGACGTGACGAAGCAAGCATCAGCTCTGCATGATAAGATGCTGCTCCTCATTCATGGCACGGCTGATGATAATGTCCATATACAACAGACCATGGCACTGGCGAGAGCCTTGGCAAACCTCGGCAGCATGTTTAGACAACAGGTGGGTTTAGTCTCATCGGTATTTGTAATTACGTAAGACCAGACAGTATGGTCGAAAGACTATAGCCTGCCCTCTGGACGAACAAAAAAAAAAAGAAATCATCGGTATTTGAAGTTTGATAGCAGTTGCTGGTTTGATCCGTCCATAAGTAATCTTAGTATCTTACTGGTCTTAGTAATATCGTAGCATTTTTATAGTACCGGCACGCTATGATGGCCGTTTTGACGTTTGTTCGCTCATAGTTTCCTGTTAATCCATAACTACATTGAACGAGCTAATTGCTGTACCAATATTATCAATAGTGACGTGAAGTAAAATTTAGTGGGACGTATAATTTTACGACACAACTCGGCATTTGATATCTTATACGATCGTTACTTATAGGGCTGCTGGCTAGTATATTTTCTCAATAATTCATTGTAATTTCACTTCACTATTGTAAACCGTCAAAACGGCCATTATAACGTGACGGTACAATAATTAAAATGTTTGAAGATTAATAGAAGTAAATTCAGAAGCCGCTGATTGGATTTGGACGAAAAATACCTAGGACCAAGTCCTGAATTGATATAGTATGTTCTTTTCATCCTGTAAAAAACACATTGGAACTTTTATACCGTCAAACGTCTTTCACGCGGTCTCGGCGACGAGCAGCATCGAGTAGAAAAAATATTTGTTGTCATGCAGTGGCTGCCTTAACTAACGCGACGCTCCAAGCGAAGGCCGCCACTGCTGTGATAAGAATATGGACTAGAGACTGGAATAACCCATCTTTGATCCCCAGATTTACCCCGACGAAGGCCATAGCCTGGAAGGAGTACGGCGGCACCTGTATCGCACCATGTCTTCATTCCTAGACGACTGCTTCAGGAAGCAGGTGCCCCCGGAGACCAAGGCGGGGCTGCGAAATGGCGGGAATCTCGACTGAGACACGTGGAGAGACGAGGAGTTGTGTTCTTGGTATGTCAAGCCGACTTTCATTCAGTTGCCTGACGATATGATTATCACACACACACACACACTTCTCACCGTGCGTATTGCGTCCCATGATGTGATAGGGAATTCATTGTAGCCAGTGTCACTGGACATAATGAGACTTAACATCTTATGTCTCAGGATGACAAGCGCAGTGGAATGCCAAACATTACTTTGTAACTCAAGGTGCTGGATGGTGTTGCTACTGTTTATGGGTGGTCGTATCGCTTACCATCAGGCGAACGGCATGCTCGTCTCGTCATTCAATGCCATAAAAAAGTGAGATTAAGTCAAGTTGCATATCACCCCGTCAATGAATATCAGCAAAGGTCTTTCGTACGGCATGGCCGCGGGCAACACATGATTAGAAAAAGTCCTTCAATTTAAATTTTATTGAGCCCGTGTTCTTTCATCCGTGGTTAAGTAAAGTTACCGGTCTTGTTATACTGGACGTGCGCGCAGCTTCAGCTCGCTATCAAATCAATTGCAATTTGCCAGTTTGATAAGAGCCTTAACTCTACCTGACCACATGAAACAACTCGACCTTAGACACACAGTATGCATTTCAAACTAATTTGAACCTAATTTGGATACATCATTAAACTCAACGTTCGTTGCAGGTAGCACGAGATCGTCGACAAACGAAGAGAGAGTTGTAGTATAAACAATAAAACCAGTAGTACAATTTGTTCCATATCCACAACATGCGGTGTACTGCCATAACACGACGAGGAAGGTTTTTAAATATAAAAATCGAGAAATTGAGAGCTAGCGACGCAACCCGGCTTCGCATACGTAGCACTAATTATCTCTATCCAGATGCCGATGATGACACAAAAATACCAAAAAGACAAATAAGTTGTTGATCTTATCGCTACCAAACTTCACAGGATCACTCGCTGGGCTAATCTGAAGATTACCTAAAAAAATAATTAAAATCGGTCCAGCCGTTTTGGAGTTCATGCAATACATACACTCGTTTATTTATAGAAATACGGTGAAGTAACCTAATGCTCTACTACGAAAATATGGTAAGAGATTACTATGGCTTAATAGTTACAATTTCTTTTTGAATTATAATAAAAAAACTAAGCTTATAAATGTATTGATTTACTTTTTACTTGAGTGTCCATATTACGTTACTTTACCTTATTGATTGTAAAGCGCCATTAAATGAGTTCTACAAACATTGGCGGTTGCCTTAACTCGGCCAACTAGACAATTAACACCGAGTGATAAGGCAAGGCAAATAGTATGCCCTCTATACGTTGGTATTGTCCTTCACTTGGCAAAGTTCAGCCAACATGTATTGCCGGTAAGTGAAATGTGACAAACACACACAATAGTGCGCGAGATTGCACCTATGAGGTATCTACTTTTATTCCTGGCAAAGTGACTACCTCTTCATACAGTACAATGTAGTAAAATAACGTCGATCAGGAAGGGTGTTGACGGTGTCCACTGAAGACCGAACGACATCAGAACTTCGTCAGAACCAGCCAACAAGACAGATTTTTATAGTATTTATGGTAACTTTACAGTCAGATACAAAATACGTCCCTAATAGCACTCTTTTCAAGAGATACAAAGGATGCGTTGCGTCCCACGTTGGGCGCCAATTGTCGCCTAAAACTATGAAGATTTGTACATAGTTCCATGTACAGTTGCGTACATAAATTGCGAATGAAATAGTAGTCAAAACTTAAGCACCAAAGTTAGTACAAATTTGACTTTAAATACAGGAGTTAAAGTTTGATAGTAAGACAGCAAAGTTTCCAATGAGAAAATAGGTAACGAGATAAAATTGGCTTAATCGAAATTCGACTATAAATAAACAGGCCATAGAGTTCATTTTATATTGAAATAAAATGTCTAGTAAGCGCATAATTGTAATTGCTGTTTAGTTATATTTGACAAGATATGTGTACATCCAGATAAGCATTCAACGCTCGTGGAGCGCTAGATTTCCTAGATCCGCTGAGTTAAAAAGCGCGTTAGCATGTATCGTGCGTTTCAAGAGACAGCTAGTTAGTGTTATTATCACGCGATAAACACCTATTACCATAATCGGAGTATATTTATTTAAATTTATACAAACGAATGAATACTAATAGGGGGTCCGGTATATCTACCTAACGTAGTATCAGAAATTAACTGCTAAATGAGATTTTATATTTAAAAACCTTCCCGTCTAAAATGTAATACGCTATAATGCCATCCACGATGACGCTCCCTATCAAATTTAGAGGAGGGATTTCATGGGTTAACAGGACTTTGATTATTCATTGGCGTATGCGGGTGCATTTATATAGGTAATAAGAGTGTATTTACAAAACAAAAATACTAGCGGAAGATGGCACACTTGGACAATAGAAATTAAGGAAATTAGTCTCGTGTCATCGTGGATGGCATTATTAACAGAATATATTATAAAAGAAATTGACATATTCAAGTACATAGTCAATGATTTTATATCGCGTACCTAAAATAGGTGCTTATACAATATAATTAGAGCCATTTTCAATGAAATCTAAGCCCAAACTAGACTAAAAATGAAGCTTAATTTTGTTAAAGTTGCTCTAAATATGTTCAAGTGAAAACATAAATAAATAGTAATAAGTAATATTTGTTCCACACACAAAAAGATTATTATAAATCAAATGGGATTGTGTCTGAAAATCGTTGCCCAAAAACTACGAAAAAGTTTGTGTCTTATATCAATTTCAAAGATGGTAACTAATGAGCATAAAATTGTAATTAGATACGCGATATCACACAAATTTTAAAAGTATTAACGACATTATTTACATAATTATGATAAAAGAACACCAATCTGACATTTCTCTTCCTTTATCAAATATAATTATTTTCAAAGAAATCTAGTCTACTTAAATTAATATTTATTTTTATTAAAATGTAACTCAAAATATGCCTGTTTTTGTTACGATTTATGGTAGACATTGAAAAAAAATGATTTTATAGTCGCTTAAAGACTCTTGTATAATATTATAAGTTTGAATGCACCTTAAAGTTAAGCTATTACAGCAAAGAAACTATTTAAATTTCATTACCTACACAATTATCTATAAATCATTTCGTCAATTAGTCTGGATTTCTACTCTCAATCTGCAACTTTTAAATATTCACATACTTTTAACCTCACATATATTTGCTATAATAGCTTCACTTTAAACTAACGTTCCGTTACACGCAAGATGGAATCCAGGCGGCATTCATCTAGTGACAAAAAGGAATTGATATATAGTTCTTTAGTCAATTTATGTGATCTTAGTAGTAAACTAGGTACCTTAACTTCATTCTGATGGAAACGCCTTAATTTAAAAACTTGCGACTTTGTGATGTCTAGAAGCGTTAGTGTAATCGCATACGGACGGTAAAGTGTAATTTCTAAATGACAAATAATTGTACAGAATGTAAAAATGTTTTCCATAGATTATATAGATTTAATGCTTTTGCGTGTGACTGACAAAATGTTGGCTGTATGGTTTGGACTACCATAGTCTTCCTTGCCTCAATTATTTTCAATAAATATACCTCATTCGAGTGAAAGTGAAACATAGAATATATCATAGAAATTAATATGTACCTAAGATAAACATTAAAATCAAGGACCTTTAAAATGTAAAGGCATAGCGAATCTTGCGGTCGCTGCTAAGCTTGACAAAATAAATATGTAAGTAAGCATGCGCAGAACCCACAATCACGTCTAAGTGGAAAACACCACAGGTATAACAGGGACTCCATGCAAAATAAAATGGGAAGTGTATTTTTTTTCCGTTTCACTGTTCGCTTTTAGCCCTCATTAGTTTTTCTTTAGAATCAAATATATACAATATTTGAATATTCCGTAAGCAACACGGGATCGTATCAAAATGTTATCGAGAGATAAACGAGAACAAAATACTCTTCTGTAAGAGTGTACCTTTCTATAAGACTCTGGACTCTGGAATTATATATTTAAAGACTTTGCCATATTCTGTCAGTCACGCTGAATAATAATAAAAAAAAAACAGTATTAAAAACTTAAGTAAAAATTGCTCATTCACACAATAAAATTTTTGCATGTCTAAAATCACACCATTAACACATTGATTAGAATAAAAAACTTTATTATTGACCAACCTAGCATGTTAAAAATATTTTAATAAATATATAATTAAAACTATTAAATCGATTAGAAGAAAAGTTTTTTGAAATTAGTAAGAGAATTAGTGCGTTAGTTACCTTAGTAAAGTTTTTGGATAGTAACAAAAAAGTAAAAAATCGATTAAAAACATAGCAATAAAACTAGTGAACAATAAGTAAGCACTCTTCCAATACGGCACGTGCATATTTTTATTGTTTTTCTTTAAACATTTATCACATTCTTCTTATAAAGAGAACTGAAATCGATGCGAAATACATCTAAAAAATAGATTTATGTGCCAAATATCCATTTTAATTCTGTAAAATGTGTTCGATGTTTATATTAAAATTGCAGAATATTCTTTTTTTTTACTATTTTGTGTCGAAAAAGTCGAGATACAAAAAATATTGACTATCGAATACATTTTGATTATCGTGAAATTCTTTTTTCTTACTTATTTATGGATTTACCATTAACCCACACGGATAATAAATGATAAAAAAAACGCACGGATTGTGATTTTTTGCCTTATCGATGTTCTTGGTGTACATTCTGTTAGTGTTGTAATTTGTATCTTCGTATTGCTGTATTTTTAAATAACTGTGATATATCTTCTATATTATATTTCCTATCTGCCTATTCAGGGAAAAACCACAATAAAAATGCTTTTTGCGATGTTTTGTCTATTTAAATTGCGAAAATGTTACAGTCGACAATGAAAAATAAAAATGCACTTGTAAAGTATAGAAGAAGAAAAAGTAAAGTATAGAATCAGCCACAAAATTTCTTAATGAATTGAAAATTGCCTACACCTTGTTGTGTCCATATGAACGATTTTGTCCTTTGTCATATAAAGCTAAAGGTTTTTGACGGCGTAAGGTCGTCGCCGCTGCAGAGGAACAGATTCCCAGTCAGGCAGATGTTGCGCCTGACCGTCCGCCCCCTCCCCCCCCCCCCTATGGAAAACCTAGAATGGAAAACCTATTCAGTCCAAAAAATTTTTTCATAATATTTAAGTGCTCAAGAGATATCTTCTGAACAGTTGCAATTGTAATTTTCGGCTATAAACATAAAAATGAAACGTAAAATACAGCAATGCAAAGAAACTAATGAATATTTCAAATGGTGCATTTTGTCATCACTAAATTTAACGAGCTGCGAGCTGCTTTTATTGTGTTCTTGTAAATATTTTAACCGTTTGCTTTTCATTTGTTTAAAAGTTTTGAATACCTTTTAAATACTAGCCGACAACTTATTGAGATCAATTTAACACTTATTTAACAATTGTTAAGTCTATACTTATATTGAAGGAAAAAATGTGTTTGGCCCCATAGTAACTAGATTAAAAAAGATATTGAGAATAATATTTTTTTCGGAATAGCAAACGCTAGTAAGAGTCATAGATTCGCTGCGGATCATAAAGGAAACGAAAATGGGTAAAGAAAAGTACTATTTTGGCCTCAGAGAACGTAAAAATATGGATAAAAAAACAATCGCAGTTTATGAAAACAATGATATTGGAAACTATTATGAGGATGTTATGTGAAATTAAATACTATTTGTTTTTTGTTGGGAATTTTCGTCACACGGATTATTACTTAAATTTGTTAAATCCTATCTTGTTTTAACAAATGACCCGTTCAAAACGATCTCAATAAAGTTTTTAATATTGAAATTAACTTTCCCGTGACTGAACCCAATTGATAAAGCTATGTCAAAATTATCCAGTGCAGGCTCAATAAAATAAAAACAGTATAAAATACATATAACGTGGATTTTTACATTGCCTACTTTATACCATGGATTTTACAAAGTGCAACGTTCTTTAAGGCCACATTTACACGGGTCAATGATTGCTATCAATAATCGTTCGCAATTATTGCTAAAGTTACCGCGTCTGAACTTGCGCAATGGCGAGACGATTATCACGTGCGTTGACGTATACGAGTCTTTTGACAGATACTCAATAAACGCTTATCTTTAACAATAATTGCGTAAAATTATTGCTAGCAAGCATTCATCCGTCTAAATGAAGCTTTAATTGTTACTGGGCAACAGTCTTTAGACCTAAACAGCCATATTCTATATCGAAAGAGATTTAAAGCACTGATACACCATTTCCAAATTATACCTTTACTTTAAAAAAAAAACAGGAATGAGCATAATATGAAACTTTTTACTATCGGACTTATGTGTCTCTTATAATTTTGACATAGCTATAGATAGTAATAACTTTAAATTAAAAAAGACCGCAGCCACTCTTCGTTTAAAAATGCCTTCGTAAAATAAAATTGCTAAATAGATATTAGGCTTTAGCACAAAATTCCTTTATATAAATATTCGCCTTAAAGTATTCTTACATTAATTTGCTCATTCTAGTTTCCTTCTAAAGTAACATAAATTTAATTGTTGAAACTTAGCAGTATTATTTAACGTATTAAATGTTCTATTGTTCAATCAAACCAAAATATTATTAGCTATTTATATTAAATGTGTGATCAATGCTGGCTGTATGAAAATATTAAAATTGATAATAAAAATCGAAATTCAAACTTGGATGTTTATTCGATTACCAATGCCATATTTTTAATAAAAAAATACAATCGAACGCAAATGTTTACTTATAGTTCATTTTATAATTAGTAAAAAATATTACTAAAGCGAACCGCGAAAAAATTCAATTACTAGCTTACGCAACAGACACTTCACAGAATATTGAAAGCTACAATATTAAGTACGTGCCTGGCTTACAATGGAAATAAAATTGAAATGTACCTAGTCTATGATGCCGTTACGACTATTTTGTTAACCGTCAAAGGAATTTAAAGGGGCTATTTAAATAAAGAACGGAAATTATACTGCCTTTATTTTAATTGTTTTATTTGATTTTGGGGTAAATACTCAAAGTTTGTAAGATATAGAATTCAAAAACAACCTTCTTTGACTAATATATTTTCAATAGCTATTCATTCAACACAAATAGTTCTGTGCTATAATGATGACTATAAATTAGTAATTACGTAAAACTCCGTTATACGACCTCTGGAAGCAAAATTTAACCGCCTAACTACTACCTCTATCATTAAATAATATCTTTCTTCCAATAATGAATGTCCTCAACATAGCAAGACAAAAATTATGGATGTAATCAAAGAGTTCTAAAATTATATAGAGTGGACATTGGGAAAATCTTCACACAAAAATTTTGAGCCTGTTCGTAAGGCGCAAATTGGCATATTTCCTTCCAAAATATTGTTTTCTCTACAAAATTTGCGCATACCGAGACGTCTTGTCACATGGGTGTGTCAGATAAGACAGCGACTTATTACTCACGAGTAATAACTTTTGGACGAAAAATTTGGACCTGATGTCCGGTCTATAACTATACTGTTTATGTCTTTGGATGTATTCACCGTTTATTACTTAGCAAGGCAGTAAATGTTTTCATGTTGGCCAACATTTATCACATTTGGCCTTACCAACATTTTGTATCAATAATGATCCGTGTTTTGTCTTCGAAAAGACAAAACACTGATGACGTATATTGGTAAGGAATCTCTATTTATAAGAAAGATGTTATCGCTATAAATTTTATTTACCTACTGTTATTAAATTACGAATTTTCACTCACTTCATCAAGACTTATTGTATTAATGAAATCAATAAATAGATATTATAAATATTTTGTTGTTTCATTTGTCTATACTAATATTATAAAAAGGAAAGATTTGATTGTTTGTTTGTTTGTTTGTAATGGATAAACTCAAAAGCTACTGGAGCGATTTTGAAAATTCTTTCACTAATAGGAAGCTACATTACTCCTGAGTTCTATACCTAGGCTACTTTTTATCCCAGAAAAACTTTTTCACGCGGGCGGAGCCGCGAGCACAAGTCTAGTCTATTATACGTTCTCATATAGCCACATAAGATTTTTGTATGATTAAATAATAATATAATTAACTTTGTGGTAAGAAATCACTACCATTTCTAAAGGAATTAAGAATAAATCAATTTTTATAATTGCTTTTAAATATAACTACTTCGTTAATAGAATTCTTGTTAACTCTTTTGTTATAACCAGCGCATTATTACCAATAATAAAAACAAAATTGAATTAATAAAAATATAACAACTATTTTAGTTTAATTTATGGTTTGTACACACAATCGCATGTTACAAGTTAATTAATAAAATATACTGAACAAAATCAAATAGTGAGTAGTATAGAATAAGTTACGATAATCGTGATTTCGTGTTGAAAATGTCGTGATCGCAAAAATAGTTATTAAACACGTAAACACGTACATAGATTTCTATAATCCATCTATTTATATATATAATATGAAATGTATGTAAGCGCATAACTCTATAACGACTGCACTAAGTTGGATAATTCTATTTTGTGTTCGTTATTGTCAGGATTATGTTTGTACAATTTGTGCCTTAAAAAAAGTTATGTTAAACAAAGCCTCAAGTTGGGTAGGTTAGGTTAGGTTTGAACTTAATTTACGTTTCGATTGAAACAGGTGCTCACCGGGCATGGTAGCTTCGGTGAGTATCTGTGTCGTATTGTAGGCACAGAGGTGTCGGCCGTGTGTCACCATTGTGACAACTGCCCGCTGGATACGGCCCAGCACACACTGGAGTTTTGCCCAGCCTGGGACGAGGAGCGCAGCGCTCTCAGAGCAGTCGTCGGAGGAGACCTCTCGCTGCCGGGCGTGGTCGCTTCCATGGTCGGCAGTCGGGAGGCCTGGCGTGCGGTGGCCCACTTCTGCGAGGTGGTCCTCTCGCAGAAGGAGAGTGCCGAGAGGGATCGGGAGCGAAATGATCCCTCCCGCCGCCAGAGGAGACGAAGGAGGCGCCGGGTGGACGACTGACCGGCGTCTCCCGCCCTGTGGATTGGGGGCGTTTGGAGAATTCCACCAGGGTATCCCCTGCCTGTCGTAAGAGGCAACTAATAGGGGCCAGCGGGGGTCGCGGGCGGGCGGTAGGGGGCTGTCCGTCTTTAGTTTTGTGTTTCTTTTATCACATTGTTGCGACCCCCGTGATGGACGGCAGCGTGGCAGATAGGCCTCACGCTGCCGTTGACGCTGAGAGCGTCCTTCGGTGCGCGGGGGCTTCTGAGCCCCCCCACAACAGGAGACGGGCTGCACCAGGCGGCACCGCGCAGGGGCGGTTGCGGACGACAACTAAGATACTTTTCGTCAGAGGAAGCCCGCAGCCGTCCCTAATGCGCCGAAGATGGCCACCGCGGAGTTTTAGTTGGTATGCCGTGCGTTGTACATAGGTTAGGGACTCGGCCCGGCGGTCGTCCGACGTTTTCCATCTCTCCGGGCGGCTCAACGCTGGGTCGTAAAGCACGGTGACCCCAACATAACCGCTTGGTCGCCCCCCACGAAGGCCGGCGGTAGTGGTAACGCACTTTCTCCGCGAATCAAAAAAAAAAAAGGTTGGAACTTAAATATATTTGAAGCTTAAAACTCTTTTTACACACATTTCCAGCTCCGTACTCGGCATTCTACACAATGCCCAGGCAATGTGTATAATGAGGGCATTCTATACGATTTGAGCTTTACAAAAGTTATGTGAAATCAATCTTCAAGTTGGTTAGATTAGGTTAGGTTTGAACTTAAATATATTTCAAGCCTAAAACTCCTTTTACACACTTTGGCAGCTCCGTATTCGGCATTCAATACAATGCCCAGGCAATGTATATAATGAGGGCATTCCATACTATTTGGGCTTTAAAAAAGTTATGTCAAACAAAGCCTCAAGGTGATTAGATTAGATTAGGTTTGAACTTAAATATATTTCAAGCCTAAATCTCCTTTTACACACTTTGCCGGCTCCGTATTCGGCATTCAATACAATGCCCAGACAATGTGTATAATGCAGGCATTGTATACAATGCCCAGGCAATGTACTACCACCGCAATGTCTATTTCTACCGCCAAGCAGTAGTGTATGTGCACTGTTGTGTTTCGGTTTGAAGGACATTGTAGCCAGTGTAACTACTGGACATAATGAGACTTAACATCTTATGTCTCAGGATGACGAGCGCAGTGGAATGCCACACAGTACTTTGTAACTCAAAGTGCTGGATGGTGTTGCTGTTTATGGGTAGTCGTATTGCTTACCATCAGGCGAACGGCATGCTCGTCTCGTCATTCAATACAATAAAAAAAATATATCAGAATGCAATTATTTTGATTTTATCGTTAACACAGTAATTATAATCAATTATATTTAATTATTTAGGATAACTATAGTTAAAACAGTGGGACATTGGAATGTATTAATTTGACATGAAGTTCCATAAACCTTACAAAAATTAAAATTTTACTAAAATATAATTTATTTTCTTAATTTTTCTTAACGTCTGCTAAATGCAGACGAGCCACATTAATCAATTTGTCCTTTTCTGAAGAAGTGACCTCATCCTTCAGCCTTCCTGCTACCATGGTACTTAATACTAAAATATATCTATAATAAGGTTCCAACCTGCGCTGGACTAACAAATAGAAGGAGGGTTTTTATTAATAAATTAAATTCTTCGTAAACCAAGAATGTTCATGTTGTGCCTACCCCGATTACCGTTGGGAGCTCAACTCTCGAAGTTGTGGACGATTACGTCTATTTAGGGCAAGTAGTCCAACTAGGCAGGTCCAACTTTGAGAAAGAGGTCAACCGTCGAATCCAGCTCGGTTGGGCAGCATTCGGGAAACTAAGCAAGGTCTTCTCGTCCAAAATACGTCAGTGCCTGAAGACGAAAGTCTTCAATCAATGTGTGTTACCAGTGATGACATACGGCACTGAGACGTGGCCTCTGACTATGGGCCGCTTAAGACGGCTCACGGTCACTCAGCGAGCTATAGAGAGGGCTATGCTAGGTGTTTCTCTACGCGATCGAATCAGAAATGAGGAGATCCGCAGAAGAACGAAAGTCACTGACATAGCCCAGCGGATTAGCAAGCTGAAGTGGCAGTGAGCAGGGCACATAGTTCGAAGAACTGACGGCAGATGGAGCAAAAAGGTTCTCGAGTGGAGACCACGTACTGGCAAGCGCAGCGTCGTGATAAGGGTAGCAGGAGCACGCTGGATGCGGGCCGCTTTTGACAGGTCCGTCTGGAAATCTTTGGGGGAGGCCTATGTTCAGCAGTGGACGTCATGTGGCTAATGATGATGATGATGATGTAAACCAAGAATTTGTCTCTCATATTAGGTAGATCAGTCTAAGTAAAATAATATATGTCTACTTATCTTTGTCTAAAGAATTTTACAGAATCTTAAAAATTCAGTGCAGTATTGTTATTTTTAACAGACTTCCAAACAAAAGAAGAAGTTCTCTATTCGTGTGTCTGCATGTTATTTTTGGTTGAACGAATAATTTCCGTAAATACCGCAACAAGCCGTAGAAATGTCAATTTTATATTTGAACAATGAACAGGCTTGAGCGGGCCGCTATTTCAACCGAGGCGACCTTCCTAAAAGGTGTTGTGCAAAACGGGACCCGTGTCCATGACACCGCTCTAAGAATAACCGGCCGTCGCGCCGACTCATTTTTATGTTAGAAAGAAAAATGTAGTGTCAGTCGCACAAGTGTCCGAAGTTTTGGGATGCTGTAAAATGAGAAAATTATTTATGTGAACTGCTAAAGAAAGAGGAATGAATGACAGGATCTCCAAATTATGTCTGAAGACACTTATAATATCCGGCATTTAAATTGACTGTTGGGATATGGGGTACTTTAGTGGTTTGTAAAACTATGTTCGAAATTTAAATTTAAGTAGTTTGAATTCCGCTTCGATGTATAATTCTGGGTAAAGTCTTCCTACCGCTAATCCAAAAACCCTTAAGTTTATTTCAATGTCAAACATTCGCCAAAACATAAGAAATCATTTCGTATGATATCGGTCGGCAGAGACCGATATACTTAGCTATTAAAGATATTTATTATAACTTCCACTCCTGTAGTAACTAATTCAAAATAACATTTTAACTCCTCATTAGACATACTATAAGAAGTAGTCTTTAAAAGTACTCCAAAAAAGAAACTTATTCAACGTATTTCTGTTCGCACCTGTACGAAATGTAAGTCCGTCGGCTGAATGCAGCAGAGTTCAAGGCCGCCACCCAATATTGTTCGAAGTGTACCGCTTCTACGAGCTTTTTATTGTAATTTCTCGCCTTTTACGACACAAATAGCTCCCTATTCTGTTCCGACAATATTCATCTCTTATAGTACAAAATGTCGAATTCTTAGATTTATTTTCATATGTTCACATAATCAATGTTTGTATAGTTAGTGGCATCTATTTACTATTTGGCTACGTGTCGGGTGTTGTGTTGGTTACCCTATTTAACATGATTTTATTTTAATAATTGGCCGAATAACTTTTCGTGAACGAATACGATTGAAAGGATGGATGAAAGAAATCTATGTCGCGAAAGTGAATGGTAGTGTCGGACGGGAACGTCCTAGACGTGCCTTCATGGACCAAATTAAGGAGCCAAATAAGGAGTTCTCGTAACCGACGAGCATGTATGAAGAGACTTATGACTGTGGAAGAAGCGAAAGAAGTATGCTTGGATCGTAGCACTTGGCGCTCCATAGTCTCTGCCTACCCCAATGGGAGAAAGGCGTGAGTTTATGTATGTATGTATGTATGAGTAACGAGTACACACGAATAAGCTGTTTACACACTCGTATTCGTGACTATTCGTCTGTCCTCGGCAAGTATCCAAATCAGGGGTCAGAAATATGCACGGTTCCTGTAAGACTGTCGTACACGAAGTCTTCGGGTGGGCAAATAAATACATATACACTCACGCCTTTTATCTGCGAAGGGGTAGGCAGCGGCGCAACTAATGCACCCACTTTTCACCGTGCGTATTGTCCTATGATGTGAGTGGGCGACGCTATCGCCATATCGGGCACAAATTCCAGACTCCGAGCTGATACTGAATAGAAAAATCCAAATCACTGCCCGACCCGGGGATCGAACCCAAGACTTATTGCAGTCGTACCGTATTACAACTACGCCACCGAGGCAGTCAAATCGGGCAAATCGGGGAGAAAAAAAAACGAAATAACAAATCCTTTATATCAATCGAATTTATTCGTCGCAAAATATACTATACAAATATTCATCAATCACATATCATAATTAAGTTCATATGCACAATATGAAAATTTATAAAAATAATGTCTTCACAATGTAGAATATAAATAGTTCTCATTTCATTCACTTGTGAATGGAGCGTCCTCGGCTTGGTTTCGTTCACTCTTGGCATCTGTAAATGGACATTTACGACCGAAATTAAAAAACGATCCTAAAACGTTATCTACGGATCAATCCCGCGATAGCGATTGGCTTACGATCAGCCTCAATATCTTACAGACAGATAAAAAACAGTTAAAATGCCTACTTTTGGTGGTTATATGTTTCTATAAACTAAGATAGATAAGAAAACATTAATCGTGAAGTGCAAGAGGGCCGGCAGCTACTGGATGCATAAAGCAGCAGACCGGGCTCTGTGGTGTATCTTGGCAGAGGCCTATGTCCAGCAGTGGACTGCAACGGGCTGATGATGATGAATCGTGAAGTTTAACTATCTATCGGAGAGTCGAATATGATTACTTTAGTTTTTGCTAAAGACGAACATTTATCATTAATCATTGTTATAATAATCTATGCAGTATGTTATTCAAATTGCTTTACGTACAATCTAATCTAAAATATTGATAAGAATTATAGTTGAAAACATTAAAATACTCAATAACACACTTTTACTCAGCTCAAAAATAAAACGCTTTGGCGATGCACTAACAGAGTTACGTCAAAGTTTGTGAAATTGAAACAGCAGTAACAGTTAGCGTAACTTTTACTGTCGAGCTAGATAGCGAACTCCAGTCAAATGTTAGTAAGTTATCGAGACTGGCTGTTAATTATCGTAGGATAAACGAATCGAAGTAAGTCATCTGAAAGCATATCAACCTTTATTCTGATTAATCCGTTTTCTTGATCGATCCAAAGATAGGTAGTGATTGAGATCACTTAATCAGCTGGTAATTTTATTTAATTCAAGAGGAATAGAAAAACAAAATGAGAATTCGGCAATTACTCCTCGCCGAAGTAGCAGATTCTCCTCATTAGCTTATTAACATACGTATTTATTTATGTACGTAATTGTTTATGTATATATTTTAAATAATTATTTATGTACACAGTTATATATGTAGCATATGTATATATTTTGTTAAATAATTATCATTGTATATTTATTCTCATATTTTTTTTTTTTTTCATTATTTATAATTTACACCTGCCTTCGTCTCTCTGCACCTCCTTAAGGTCGACTGGGAGAAAATGCCCTAGGCATTAAGTCCGCCTGTACTATACATCTGTACAAAGTGTAAATAAATAAATAATAAATAAATAAAAACTACACAAAAAAAAAGCAATGAGAGTGTCAAGTGTCAAGGGACACCCGGATGGAACGAAGTTCCTTTCGATTAATTAGTGAAGGAATTGTAATAAAATTTTATTTATATAACAGAGTGTATATATATATGCAATCAGCCCTGTATTATATACTGCCCACTGCTGAGCACGGGCCTCCTCTACTACTGAGAGGGTTTTAGGCCTTAGTCCACCACGCTGGCCTAATGCGGGTTGGCGGACTTCACATACCTTCGAAATACAGAGAACTTCTCAGGTATGCAGGTTTCCTCACGATGTTTTCCTTCACCGTTAAAGCGAATGATAATTGATAAATAATATATATAAATATTTTCCTATTTCCGTTCCAATACATAAGTTTCTAGAGAAAAAAACAAATAAATACGTGTGGCACTCGGAGACTACCGCGGTAAAGCTATTGCATAGCATTTTTATCACAAATTTTGATTGACTAAACACAAATTCGATCTTACGCTTACCACATAAAGTAGATTTTTAAACGCGAGCAAAGCACGTTTAGTCTTGTTATTGATAAATGTCAGTAGTAGTAAAGTAGAATAAATCAACAAAATTTGAAAAAATAATGTTACGTTCAATTCTTTTGTACTCGTGCCGTGCCAACGCTGGGGAAATAGCTTCTACGCAATGTATTTAAGGTTCATATTAGATTAGTAAGAAATGGTTTTAATGACTAATAAATAAAATAAATAAAAATATACTCGTTGCAAGAATTATAGCTTCTACGCATTGTAATTAAGGTTCATATTAGTAAGATAATAGAAAAAAGTGTCGTGACAACTTTCCGTCCAGCCCCCTTTCACAACGCGCGATAAGGAACTTCGTTCCAAAAAAGTAAATATAAAATGACATAGGTATTGAATTAATAAACATATAACCAACCACTGTTCACAGATTAACAGAAAAACGTTATAAAGAAGCAACAAACGTCCATTACTGGTCACAGGTATTGAGGTATTGCCGTTAGCGTAAACGCATTTCTAAGTTCTTGCGCAATATATTGCTGCGAAAACTTACTAGTGTAAACACGGTTTGCCATATTGCTGACACTATGAGCGGTATTGATAAGTCAATCTCAAGTTTGAGTAAAATCTCAAGGACATTTCATGTATTGAACTATTTAATAAACCAAGCTTAAGCTGTCATTTAAGAGCTCGTTCTCATCTGAGTACGCGCTGTTACACGATCAAAACTTAGCTGTCAAAATCCATCACATTGTAACTTAAGATGTCATTTGAGCTGATGTTAATGTGGGTTTATTAAATAGCGACTATCTTAAGCTGCTGACCTTAATTTGACAGCGTCTCAGCTGATATCGCACTTCAAATCGAAATTGAGTTGCATATATTAATACCGCCTTAGGCGTTCGGGCTCATTGTGCGTCTTCATAGCATTTTTTGTGAATACGTATGTAACAGCGACTATATAGCCCCTAGACACCTAATGCCCAATATTCTCTTTCAAATGAATTCTGTCAACTACTTGAGGTTTGAGGAAGCGGGGTACCTGCATTACGATTGGGCCTGCCGACATAATTATGTTTTACGTAGCCACGGAAACACTATTTTTATTGGGTGCGTCGCTTGTCATGTAATGCTAAACAACTAAGCAGTAGAGATAGCGTAAAATGCACTTAAGTCAGAAAGAAATGCAAATATAGTTTGACAGTAACGTTCCACAATGTTAAAATTTTAAATACATCATGGCCGGTATACGATGAATTTCGATAATTTAAAAAAAATAATTGATAAGTAAAGGAGATGTCCGCTTTTTGTATGGGAGCTGGGCCTCAAAATTTAAACAGGCTCAAACTTTAGGGATATTAAAGGGGCAAAATATGGATCTTGAATCCATTAAAAAAATATTTTTAGACCCCTCCATTTATTAGAAATATAATAAAGAAATGTCGTGGCAGAATAACTTACAATAACTTCATTGATGTCTGTGCACAATTACAAAAAAAAAAAACATTCTCGCCAAAGAGACTATAACAGTATTATAATGCTCTTTGGACTATAATACTAAAAATTCGCGCTATTTGCATTCGCGGTTATTCTGCTTCGATGTTCGATTCATGTCTCGTTGAATTTATCTGTTACCTATTTCTGTTTAAACTGACTTGGCAAACAACAGATCCTTCGATATTACACATGAGCTATGAATTACGATAGCATCGCCTTTTCATCTCTACTTTGACTTGCATTTCTTCGGCGATATTTCGATATTTGACTTGATTAGACTAGTAGACTAGTGATTTGATAAGCCACTATTGTAGCTGCATAATTGGCAGGAGGACAGTCGGAAGCTGCGCTCATGTTATGACCATTATTTGGTATCTTGGATGGGCTCGGCATCAAAGCAATATTATTCAACCTGCGCAGGTTTTAGATTGCATAATGATTCCAGAGGACATTGAAATAGAATAGATAATTGTACATAAACTATAAGAATTACTTTTATTTCAATTAAAAAAATTATGCTCTGAAACATAATATGAACCAAGAAAATATTCCCATCTGGAGTTGTTATGTACAAACTTTTCAGAATTGTATCATCTATTAAATGAGTAACTAACGTATTATAATATGTTTTAAATGTATTTAATATATATTCATAATGATAGCCATGGTCATAATATGCCACTGCCCTTAATTGATTTCTTCTTACTGTTAGAATGTATAGTTTTGTTTCTGTAGGTGGCATACAACCACAGATATTACCTTAACATTACTAAATATGAATATTGTGTATTAAATACATTATAACAATATTATTTGTATTTTTTTAATTTAATAGATGATAAACATTAAATAGTATGTACTTGTATAACAATTTTAAATGATAATATTTTGCTTGTTTCATAGTTTTTAAAGCATAATTATTAGTAGTCAGGTTTTAATTTTTGAACTCACTTATTATTGAAATAATTTGGGGGTTATAATTTCATGATAAAGTATTGGAGGAGCCCCATTTTATTTTTAATGTGTAGGTTTATTGTTTTACGTGTACCTAGGTAATATACCAAAAAAATATTCCCAATTATCAGGTGCAAAACAGATGAACATACAATACATACCCATTAAAATCATAACAATGGAATAGCTATGTATTGAATTAAACACTTTTATGATATTTTAAACTCTTTTATTGTTTTATATATATGGGTATAGTGAGCGGCGACGATCGCTTATTGGAAAAGACCAGACTGCAAAGACGAAGTTACAGGTTCCAAATGCAGACCTCGCGCGACACACCTCTCAATTTTCATAATTTATTTGTGTATTGAGAATTTATCGATCGTTTCATGGATCGGAGTCGTCAAAATGCTGAAACATCCGTGGTTGCATTTGGAGACGTATCTTAGTATCTAGCATCGATATATATGGTATCTAGAGTTTTGTACACATGAACATCCTTGAAGGCGCAGTCACAAGACGTTAAAGTCCCTGATGCAAAAATAATCCATAGTGTTTTCTTTGATTTATTCTGCGAATTCACTTTTAGGTATATCACAGTAATTTACATGATAAAAATATTTTTAATACTATCGAAAAGTCTCTGGAACAAAACAATCCTACGCGGGCTACGGCTACTCATGACATCAGACATGTCACATGACAGTTGATCCATTGACACAGAGACAAATAAACTAGAAACATTGACAAGTGACAACTGTCAACTTTACTTTTTTTGGGTGTGCGTTCCAATATACGAAGTTTTTTATTTTGAAAACGTTAATTACAACTAATTTTAAGTGTGATTATAGGTAAAACAAAATTACATAAATCTTAAAATCGGAGGTGTTTAAAATTAAACTATTTATTGTAAAAGGCTAGTTTTTAGGAGTTCTATCCAAATATATATAAACTTTCTTGTTTAAATTTTCAGGCCCGTTTTTGGACAAGTCCTTTATTGACATAAATGTGAAAAGTAATGCTACTTTTGTGAAAACCCGATATGTGGTTGTTTTTATAACACCACTGTTTTGTGCAAGGGGCGATTATAGCATTTAGTAAATCGATAATGTGGAAGCGTTTACAGCTCACAGTTGTGGTCACAACTGACTTGAAGATATTGAACGACAAGCTACATCTGATCTATTAGTCAAATGTGTTACCCGAAATCGTTCGCCTGTTATTAGACGTCTATTGGCTATATGGTCGCTGGTATGTAAAAATCAGTGAAATTTCGAATTACCTACTAGGGCGGCAGCAGTAGCTAGCTGCTGTTTGAATTTGAGCTGGTGCTCTTGCTCATTAGTTTCGCGACCATCTCCTGCACTCGTTTCATCTCCTCTAGTTGCGTGGTGACCTGGTACAGGCGGTTCTCGCGTTCTAGAACGGTCTTCTCCAGTTGTTTTATTGTCTGGAAAAATGCATTAATTATAATTGTTGATTCCGACAGGATCTAGAAATCTTGGAAGGGCTGTGTTCTGCAAAAGACTTCTCTAAGATTTACAATGTAAGGATAAAAAAATGAAAAGATGAACAATATAATTCCTAAAACGATACACAAACTAGCATGTCAATATAGATTATTAGTAAATAAGGAATACAAAGTATTTTCCTCACATATTAATAATATTGATATTATTTAAAGCAAACGTTGGACATCCACCTGTATCAGATCTAATAAAGGAAGAATTTGCAGAAAATCGCTGGATGCAGCCCGCTTCAAATAAGTCGGTGTGGAAATCTTTGGGGGAGGCCTGTGTTCAGCATGATGATGACGACGATGATGATCATAGTGATGAAAGATAAGAGCTCAATTCATACCGTGTTCAATCTAATAAAGGTCGCAGAAAATCGCTTGATGCAAACCACTTCAAATAGGTCGGTATGGCAATCTTTGGGGGAGGCCTGTGTTAATCATGATGATGACGATGATGATGATGATGATGATCATGGTGATGAAAGATAAGAGCTCGATTCATACCGTGTTCAATCTAATAAAGGTCGCAGAAAATCGCTTGATGCAAACCACTTCAAATAGGTCGGTATGGCAATCTTTGGGGGAGGCCTGTGTTAATCATGATGATGACGATGATGATGATGATGATGATCATGGTGATGAAAGATAAGAGCTCGATTCATACCGTGTTCAATCTAATAAAGGTCGCAGAAAATCGCTTGATGCAAACCACTTCAAATAGGTCGGTATGGCAATCTTTGGGGGAGGCCTGTGTTAATCATGATGATGACGATGATGATGATGATGATGATGATGATCATGGTGATGAAAGATAAGAGCTCGATTCATACCGTGTTCAATCTAATAAAGGTCGCAGAAAATCACTGGATGGAAACCGCTACAAATAGGTCGGTTTGGCAATCTTTGGGGGAGGCCTGTGTTTAGCATGATAATGTTGATGATGATGATGATGATGATGATGATGATGATGATGACGATGATGATGATGATGATCATGGTGATGAAAGATAAGAGGTCGATTCATACCGTGTCCCTGTGTTCGATCTCCCTGCGCAGCGCGTGTTCCCCGACGGCGGCCTCCTCTAACCTCTTGTCGCGCTGCTTCACTCGCTCCTCGAACTTTATCAGAACGCCCGCCAGCTCGCTGTTTTTGCTTGACTGCGAATAATAAGTACAGTATTTAAACACACACACTCACGCCTTTTATCCCCGAACAGGTAGGCAGAGGCGCAACTAAATGCATCCACTTTTCGCCGTGCGTATTCCGTCACTCGGTGGCGTAGTTGTATTGCGTACGCGTTACGAGTACGATTTGCGCTCCGAGGTCCTGGGTTCGAATCCTGGGTCGGGCCAAAAACATTGTGACTGGGTTTTTCCATCTTAAAAATTACTCAGTTGCAGCTCGGAGTCAGGAAGTTGTCTGTGTGATACCCCCGTGCCTCGGAAAGCACGTAAAGCCGTTGGTCCTGCGCCTGATCTCTCTCCGGTCATGTCGGATTGCCGTCTCACCGGACTATGAGAGTGAAGAAATAGTGAGTGCACATATGTATTGCGCACACACTTGTGCACTATAATATCTCCTGCGCACCTGGCTGATCTCCGTTGAGATTGGCCGCCGTGGCCGAAATCGGCTAGGAAGGGATTATTATTATTATTATTATTATTCCGTCCCATGATGCGATAGGGGGCGAGCCTATCGCCATATCGGGCACAAATTCCAGACTCCGGGCTGGTACTGAATGGAAACATCCAATATCACTTGTCTCGACCCGGGGATCGAAGCCGAGACCTCTGCGTTGAAATCGTCCCATAATACAACTACGCCAATGAGGCAGTCAGTACAGTAAAGCATTTAATTTAAAAATATTAATTAAATAACTGGATATGTTTATTAAAGCGGCGATAGCCTAGTGGGGAGCGGAACGGACTGCCGGGACGCATGTCCGCAGGTTCAAAACCCAAGAGCACGCACCTCTGACTTTTCTAAAATAGTATGTGTGTATTCTTTGTGAATTATCGTTCGCTTTAACGGTGAAGGAAAACATCGTGAGGAAACCTGCATATCTGAGAAGTTCTCTATAAGAATTTCGAAGGTATGTGAAATCCGCCAACCCGCACTAGGCCAGCGTGGTGGACTAAGGCCTGACCCCTCTCAGTAGTAGAGGAGGCCCGTGCTCAGCAGTGGGCGGTATATAATACAGGGCTAATTGCATTGCATTGCATATTATGTTTTTTTATCGATGTGATATACGTAAATCTGATATAATCACACGCTTTTATCCCAAAAGGATAAACAGTAGCGCACATTTTACAGGGGACGAGCCTATAGTCATTATGATAATCTACACATATAATAAAGCAGTAGAACCGGTGTGTCTGTACATATAAAGAAACTAGCTTTTGCCCGCGGCTCCGCCCGCGTGAATGAGTTTTCCCGGTATAAAAGTCCCGCTTAAAATGTAGCTTATATGACACGTTCGTAGATTTACCATAGCAGCGCCATCTATTGATTACTTACTCAACCCAGTCGAAAGGTATCGACATCTGTTAGAATCATTTGGAGTTAAGATAATTGTGACTGTCAAATAATAACAGACAAATAATTAGCAATAAATTAAAATTGCGACTATAATTTGAGATTTAAACTATCCTATCTCTCAAGTTGGATCGAACTGCACATGGTGTGCGAATTTTATTATAATCGGTTAAGTGGTTTAGGAGTCCATTGAGGACAAACATTGTGACACGAGATTTATATATATTAAGATGTGATAAAAAGGAAAAGGGGTGACTAAAGAAGAGTAACGGAACACAAATCAGCGATTTTTATAATTCTTTTCTGTCTGTTTTTCTGTTTGTTTGTTACTGCACATCTCTGAAACTACTAAACGGATTTCGATGAAATTTCGTATGGAGATAGTTTGAGACCCTAGAAAGGACATGGACATAGAAATTTGGCACACCGGTAGATCATGTCCTGGATTCAGGAAAATATAAAGCGGGACTTTTATCCCGCAAAATCTTTTTCACGCGGGCAGAGCCGGGAGCAAAAGCTATTTTTATAATATTGTAAATGTACCTGTTGTTCTAATTTCTTTTGTAGCGCTTTATTTTCTGCCTCCGCGACTCTCAATCTTTCTTCCGCCTCCCTTTCGCGCGCTTGCATTTCGTTCTCGATATTCTGTAACAAAAAAATTCATAGAATATTTCATTCATAAATTACGTCAAATTGAATAACTTCCTCCTTTTTTGGAGTCGGTTAAAAACATTTACAGATACTCGTCTTACCCAATTTACAAAAGATCATGTAAAAAAAATATACATTGTAGTAATTTGTATAAATATTGTTCGAAACTGAAACTATTTTGATTGAAAAAAAAATATATCTATCATTGATTTTGTTTTTTTTTTTATGGCATAGAATGACGAGACGAGCATGCCGTTCGCCTGATGGTAAGCGATACGACCACCCATAAACAGTAGCGACATCATCCAGCACCTTGAGTTACAAAGTACTGTGTGGCATTACACTGCGCTCGTCATCCTGAGACATAGATGTTAAGACTCACTATGTCCTGTAGTTACACTGGCTACAATGTCCTTCAAACCGAAACACAACAGTGCATGCACACTGCTGCTTGGCGGTAGAAATAGACATTGCGGTGGTACCCACCCAGACGGTCTCTTACATATGAGAGACCCACCACCAGTATAGAATATCAAAGATATCAACAATTAACCGACCGATACGAGAGACTACGACTGAGCCAAGACTGAGACCGAAAGATCGTGGATAAGGCACCCTTTTTATACACCCAACTGTCACTTCCACTACTAGTTTGATATCTCGACTAGTTTTCATAACTGGTCAGTATGTCACAAATACCCTCACAAAATATTATTTAATTGCTAACAATATATCTTCTCAAATGTAAAAAGTGTGTAATTTAAAAAAAATATATGTAAAATGTACAGTCAGCAGCATAAGTAGATGAACAAATTCAAAATCAAATTGCCTACATACTTTTGTGGTCTTACTAATCTTTTTTTTCTGTTCGCAAAAATAAAATAAAAGGTATTTACTTCAAACGAAGAAAAAAATGTTTCAGTTTAACTTAACGCGTATATAGGCGATTTGAAATTTTGATTTTGTACAGATACTTATGCTGCTGACTGTACGTTTTTAGAAATATATTTTTTTAAATTATTACTTACAGTTAACTGCGCCCTAAACTCTTTGTGTAAGTTCTCTTTCTGATTCTCCTTGTCGAGCCTCTCCGCTGCCAATTTGGCTCGAAACCCTCGCAACGTAGTCTCCGCGTCTTCTAATTGTTTGTGTAATTCTTCTATGGTCTTTTTATGTCTGTATAAAAACGAATTTTATTATTTTAATAATTTCATTACACAGAATGTCTAAATATCGTAACATCTTAGATTGGAGAAAAAATAATTTTACAACAAATATAAAAATTTAACAAACTACATAATAAATTACTTTGATATAATAATATAAAAATATTATATAGATCTAGTGTTGGATGGAAAATAAAAATCAAAAATAAAAAGACATTGCATCGGCCGGGAATCGAACCCGGGCCGCCCGCGTGGCAGGCGAGCATTCTACCACTGAACCACCGATGCTTATAACAGTTCTGACTAATTTGCATTAGTTAAAAGTACATTGAATAACATTTTTAAATATAAATGATTTATGTGAAAATTTACATTTACCACACGTAGACTAGAAGATAGCTAAGCATAGTTTTCATACCAACACATAAGAAATTTTATTCGTCAAAGATAGAGTACAGCCGTGTGCAAAACCAATTTAATAAAGTAATACCTTTCACTTTTAGACTGCCTCGGTGGCGTAGTTGTATTACGGTACAACTGCAAGGCTGAGGTCTCGGGTTCGATCCCCGGGTCGGGCAAAGTGATATTGGATTTTTCTATTCAGTATAGCCCGGAGTCTGGAATTTGTGCCCGGTATGGCGATAGGCTCGCCCCCTATCACATCATGGGACGGAATACGCTTGGCGAAAAGTGGGTGCACTAGTTGCGCCTCTGCCTACCTCTTCGGGGATAAAAGGCGTGAGCATGCGTTATACCTTTCGCTCTGCATCTGCGTGGTATACAAAACATCTTGCTGCGAAGAGTTGGTCGCCTGCAGCATGGCGAGTGCGTGCTGGAGGGACGCCATGTGTTCACTCGCACCCTGAAAGTATTTCCAGTAAGTATTGAACACAAACACAGAACTACACTTTGCACAAAAATTATAAAAGCATTTAGTTTTTCAAATATTAATGCCAGAGGTTCCACTACTAATGCTTTGATTAATTATATAACTAGATAGAGTGACGCGCTGCAATGAAACTAAAAAAAACAGGTCAACTTTTCTTAAGCTAGTATGCGTGACAGCTGTGTTATACGCTATCGCTGCATCATTCTGCGTATCCTTGTGTGCGCACATAATGATACCAGTTATTACATGGTTTCTATTAAAACGGGTAGATAATTATATCCATGAAAAACAACAAAAAATAATTCGCTCGAACTGATTTAGAGCGGAACAGTTAGCCTCTATTTTTTTCGACGCGTTTGAAACGTTCTGTGTCTATCTAGGTATATAATTAATCAAAGTACTAATGTTTCTTGTAGCACAAATTGAAAATCTAACTTACAGTTCTTGGGCAATCATAGTCAAAGTCAAATAATCTTTATTTAAATTGTCTTTTTCCAAAGCTGTTTTAAATCGTTAAGAATCTACCACCGCTTCGGAACAGGTTTGCCAATAAATTCTATTTTTATGTCAAACAAACGATCATGATTCGGATAGATTGCAAATATGGATCAATCAAAATGAACTTGAATTTAACCATTCACATAATATTAATTTTGATTGATTTATTTTCCGGATCGATCTCGAGATTGTTAATTAACTTCGGCAATGCACTATTACTTAAGGTAAATCGTATTTTTTTTATGAGATACTAATTTTAAAAAGTTATCTATCTCCCATCAAAAAATGTAGAGAACATTATGTTTACATTACCTGCAAAGCAACTGTGTGGGAGTGCAATCTCTGTTCCAAACACGTCATCTTGTATCCGTACAGCTCCATCACACTCGACGTCGCTATGTCTGAAATCTATACAAATAAAATTGAAGTGTTTGTCCGTATTTCTATACTAATATTATAAAGAGGAAAGCTGTGTACCAATAAGGTGAAAGTGGATAAGTGGATAGATTGTACGGAGCTATCAGATTGTCAATTTCACTCTGCAATGATAACAATAGTCCAAAATTAACCTTGTATTTGTTTGTTTGTAGTTAATGAATAAACTCAAAAACTACTGGACCGATTTTGATTTTTTTTTCACTAATAGGAAGCTACATTACTGAAAAACTTTTTCACGCGGACGGAGCCGCGAGCAGAAGTCTAGTAAGAATTAAAGGGTGTTTCCTAATTTAGATGGTTATTCACGGGTTACTTTAGATTCGTCGTATATTTTTCGTTTGCTCGTTTAAGTGGTAGAATGTATTATCAGTAGATGGCACTGGCGTCGAACAGGGGCTACAAATAGCTACAGTGGTTAAGTGAGTTTTGAAAGGTTTTTGCGAGGACGAATCCACGAGCAACACCTTTTTTTTTCATTTTTTTTCATGGGGAAATTTCTCTTGGATCCCCGTCGCACTTATGCAAGGGAGACGGGGTATGTCGGATTTTTACAGACTAAAAACCCCATTTTGGTCTCCATCAGCACTTTAGAATGACTCCGGGACCTCGAACCGAACACGCCAAAGCCATTGCAGTGCTTGCAATTCAAGCACGTCTCGGGAGGACATTACTGGTCCCCCGGCAAAGCAACACCTGGTGTTCTATAACGATTATTGCAATTATAAAATAAAATGATTTATTTCGAGTCCATAAAATGTTAAACATTATTTAGACGCAGTAAATTTTTATTTTACTACTTCGGGAAGCAGTTTCCACCAGGGAAGAGCAGGCAAGAAACTGTAGTGTTGCTCTTTTTCAGAATAAGTTCAAAGGTATAAAATACAGTCAGTAGCATAAGTAGCTGAACAAATTCAAAATTTCAAATCTAATCTTTTTTTTCTCTTCACAAAAATAAAATAAAAGAGATTTACTTTACTTCAAACGAAGAAACAAAAGATTTCAGTTTAACGTAACGCGTATATTGGCGATTTGAAATTTTGATTTGGTTCAGCTAATTATGGTGCTGACTGTACACTCCACGCCGGCCTGTGCCACTGACCTTCCCGTCCCTTAGCGCGTCTCCAAGCGCGTGCAGCAGCTGGTCGAGCGCCCTCTCCCGCGCGGGCGAGTGGTGCGCCTCCCCCGCGCCCCCTCCCGCACACGCGCCCGCACACGCGCCCACACTCGCGCCCACACTCGCGCCCACACACGCGGCTCCGTCCGGCCGCGCTGCGCACGCGCCGCCCGACTGACTCACGTTGCCGAGAGAATCGATGCTCACTTCCGACACGCCGTGTAGACTGTCGCCGAATACCTGACAATTGATATACTAGTTTAATAGCTTTATTACCGATTTACAGTTATGTTAATCCGATAATAAACCGTATTACAACCGATTTCAATAAACAATCAACTTTTCAATTAATTTCAAGGATCATCATCACCCACTACATGAAGTCCACTGCTAAACATAGGCGCAACCTGTATCCAGCGAGATCCTACGACTTTTATCAGGTAATCTTTCCACCTTGCACGTCAAGAATAAATCAATAAAAAAAAATTTTTTTTTTACAATCTATCTAAAGATAGCGATTGAAATCATTCAAATCAAGTGCAAAACGTAGCGTTCTTGATTAATCAAATACACCAAATGCCTTTAAGAACATTTTAAATATAATCTTTATACCATAACATTTTACCTGGTTCATTTGATCCGAAGGGAAGTAGTGGTGTTTGACTAGTTGCAGCACCTGTCGCCGCCTGACGCCATTGCTGCTCGTTATGCCAGCGCACAGCAACTTTCTGACCTATCAAACAAACCACAACATTAAGGCAATCTTCCTACTAATATTATAAGCGCGAAAGTTTGTAAGTATGCATGTATGGACGTTTGTTACACTTTCACGCAAAAACTACTGAACGGACTTCGATGAAATTTGGCACATAGGTAGATCATGTCCTGGATTAACACATAGGCTACTATTTATCCCGGGAAAATATAAAGCGGGCCTTTTATCCCGGGAAAACTCATTCACGCGGGCGAAAACTAGTATTAAAATAAGTATTCAAATTACTCTCAAAATAGTCTTCTTTTTCCTTGTCAAAGAACCATCATAATCAAATCAGTAATTTCGAAAATTTGAGCGGTGAAACATACCCACATAATTTTTAATAGGTCCAAATGAATTTAGAAAAAAAAAATTCTTTGAAAATATACTTGAATTAAAACTCTTTTTATGTACAATACCTGATGATGAGCCAGCATTCTGTTCAGCGCCGCATCCCATTCCCTGGACAGCGGCGCGAGGGACAAAGCAGTTTTACATCCCACCACGACCGCCTGCTGTGATGCCTCCGCACCCACCGGACCATTCTGGAACAATAAGTTTGTTCATACAATATTTTTTTTGCATTGAATGACGAAACGAGCATGCCGTTCGCCTGATGGTAAGTCCACTGCACTCGTAATCCTGAGACATAAGATGTTAAGTCTCATTATGTCCAGTAGTTACACTGGCTACAATGTCCTTCAAACCGAAACACAACAGTGCATGCACACTGCTGCTTGGCGGTAGAAATAGACATTGCGGTGGCACCCACCCAGACGGACTCTTACATATGAGGGACCTACCACCAGTAAAACAAATATCCTCATCATCATCTTCAGCCACAGGATGTAAACTGCTGAACATAGCCCCCAAAACATGCCAAATTGACAGTCGCAAATGGCCAACACCTGTGGATTTACGCATGCTCACGCCTTTTATCCCCGAAGGGGTAGGCAGAGGCGCAACTGGTGCACCCACTTTTCGCCAAGCGTATTCCGTCCCATGATGTGATAGGGGGCGAGCCTATCGCCATATCGGGCACAAATTCCAGACTCCGGGCTGATACTGAATAGAAAAATCCAATATCACCTGTGGATTTATTATGTCTATTCTATTTTTATTCTTTGGGACTTGCTCATGAAGTTAACAATATAGTAAAAATTATCATATTATAAACAAAGAAATCTGAGATAGTGTTTTAATGTTTGTTACAAGTAAACAAAAAACTACTAAATGGAATTTGATAAAATTTGTCACATAGGTAGACCATGTACAGTCAGCCACAAAAATTCAAAACAAATACAAAACTTCAAAAAGCTTCTACACATTAACTTCAATCGAAATATTATTTTTGCTTTATCTAAAATAAAGTAAACCCTTTGAATTTTATTTAACTGAAGAAAAAACGATTGTTGATAAGGAAACAAAAGTTAAATGGAGATTTGAAATTTTGAATCTGTTCAGCTACTTTTGTGGCTGACTGTACTAAACAAACATATAGATTTTATCAAAGAAAAGTGCACCATAGGAGTTTTATACCAATAATGTTTGACGCTGGTGAAAAAACACTTTTTTTTTTGGAGTTACAATATACAAATTCGTGATAGGTACTTAAATTGCTCGACATTTTAAATATAAACGACCTTACTCATAAACAGTTTATGAACCTACTAGCTTTTGCGCGCGGCTCCGCCCGCGTGGAAAAATTTTTCCGGGATAAAAAGTAGCCTATAGCACTCAGGAGTAATGTAGCTTCCTATTAGTGAAAGAATTTTCAAAATCGGTCCAGTAGTTCCTGAGATTAGCGCGTTCAAACAAACAAACAAACAAACAAACTCTTCAGCTTTATAATATTAGTATAGATTTTAGTTATCGAATGTTTAGCCTTTTTCCTTCAAACTCAATACAAAATTCGTTCGAAGAAAACAAAACATTCGATAAGTAAAATAGGTTTATAAACTATTTATGAATAAGGTCGATATTATTTAATTTACGCATACTCATACTCACGCCTTATATCCCCGAAGGGATAGGCAGAGGCGCAACTAGTGCACCCACTTTTCGCCGAGCGTATTCCGTCCCATGAGGGGGCGAGCCTATCGCCATATCGGGCACAAATTCCATACTCCGGGCTGATACTGAATAGAAAAATCCAATATCACTTTGCCCGACCCGGGGATCGAACCCGAGACCTCAGCATTGCAGTCGTACCGTAATACAACTACGCCACCGAGACAGTTAATTTAATTTGTACATCTATAAAACTCAGTGCCAAAGTGTGTAAGAACTATCTGTTATCCGTCACCTGTGATGCATACTGCAGCACGCTGTACAACGTGTCCTCGAAGTTGTCCGGCGTGACTTCTTGTAATACTCGTTCTTGCGTCTCACTCGATTCGCACAACGCGCTCACCACTTGCAACTGTAATGGGGCGAGAACTTTACTAAATGTCGCTTGGAGTAGTGGGTCATGGGCGTATATAAGCTTAGCATACAACAAAAATAATCCAGGCCACAAAATATGTACAGTCAGCAGCATAAATATCTGTACAAAATCAAAATTTCATATCGCCTATATACGCGTTAAGTTAAACTGAAACATTTTTTTTGAAGTAAAGTAAATACCTTAAAAATCATTTTTGTTAAAAGAATAAAAAGATTCGTAATAACACAAAAGTATGTAGGCAATTTGAAATTATTGAATTTGTTCATCTACTTATTCTGCTGACTGTACACTTATAACAAAAATCCATAAGATGAAATAGACCCAACAAAACCCAACGCAAAAATACTCTAACAAACTTTTGGTGACTGGAGGTGGTCACTTATGCACGCGTGATTTGGCGAAATATTTTTTTTAGCCTAGGGGCGGCTAACTTTGGGTCAGCACGGCCGACGAGACCTCACAGTGCCCCACTGTAAATACTTACCCATTGCAATCCAGCTTTTCCCGGCTCCAGCGTGGGCGGCATCAGCAAACCCGGCAGCCCCTCAGTTATCACCGCGATCAATTCTTGCGGAAGACGACCCTCTTCTGTTAATAAATAACCAACTACATATAAAAATATGCCAACGCAATCTGACACATATTTCATTACATTATAGCTCAATTTAACTTGCTTCCCCTTATCGTAGTATTGTCGTCGTGAGTCATATGGTGATCTTTTTCTATTCTTGCTCGCAAAATATAAAATAAATATGTATGATACTTTGATAAATTATAAACCTAGATAGAGTGACGCGCTGCAATGAAACTAAAACAAACAGGCCAACTTTTCTTAAGCTAGTATGCGTGACAGCTTTGTCATACGCTATCGCTGCATCATTCTGCGTATCCTTGTGTGCGCGCATAATGATACCAGTTATTACATAGTTTCTATTAAAACGGGGAGAAAATTATATCCATGAAAAACAACAAAAAATAATTCACTCGAACTCATTTAGTGGACAACAGTCCGCCTCTATTTTTTTCGACGCGTTTGAAACGTTCAGTGTCTATCTAGGTATATAATTAATCAAAGGTATGATATTTTGTTTTTCAAATCTTTTACCTCAGATACTTGAGCAAAATAAACACAACAGAAAGTAAATCCTAAGGATCTAGGCAATAAAGTACATTTTGTTTTATACCTTTGTATTGCGAGACGATAGCAGCGAACAATTCCAGCGCTTCTGGCAAACAGCACCTGCTAGCTCGTACGCACAGACATATCAACGGACCGTGGTGACACCGCAACGAATACAAATCTGAAAATGCAACAAGTAAGAGGTCCGCCATTAATCACGTGAGGCTGAAAAGGGGAGGGGGTCGGAAAAAATCACGAAATATCACAAGGGAGGGAGTATTGATTAATCACGTGTATTTATTTTTTCGCGCGCGATTCAAATTAAATTAGATTAGGTATAATTTAACCTGTATTTGAAGATAATACGCAAATTTTTTTTAGATACTTTGTACCAAAAATACACACTTGATCTTTGGTCGGGGGGTAGTCTAAAACCTCACTACATATCACCAGGGTTGGAGGGGGTACAAAAGTTGCTAAAAAAAACACCACGTGATTAATGGACCACCCCTAAACATTCATTTAAATAATATTTATGGCCATAAATTAATGATAATACCATTAAGAGAGGGAAAACAGTGATAGAACATTAAAAAAATGAAAACGAAACTGGGCGCAGTTTATGATACCAAATTTTTTAATAAAATCTAGCGGACAGAAACATAATGTAAAGACAAATCGAAACTTAGCATTGTAATTTATTTCTCACCTAACTTAATTAATACTGTGAGGAATTTAAGCACATTCCGCAGACAATTACTGGCGTTCTCTGGCTCGCCCGCGTCGTCCTGGCATGCCAAGCACAAATCTTCTATATCCTAAAATAAATAAAGCACAATTTCTACTTTACCAGTACATATATTAATTAATTACTTAATTAATTGCATGTACGTCATGAATTACCCCTTTTCGCTATTTCTCTTATCTCCATCCCATGGTTGTCTGTAAGAGATTGCCTTGTGCGATAAGACCGCCAATTGTACCACCTCTCTGCTTTTATTATGTTGAAATGTTATATTGTGATGTACAATAAAGTTATAAATAAATAAATAAATATATCAATACGACTACGGTACGACTGCAATGGTGAGGTCCCGGGTTCGATCCCCGGGTCGGACAAAGTGATATTGGATTTTTCTATTCAGTATCAGCTCGGAGTCTGGAATTTGTGCCCGATATGGCGATAGGCTCGCCCCCTATCACGTCATGGGACGGAATACGCACGGCGAAAAGTGGGTGCACTAGTTGCGCCTCTGCCTACCCCTTCGGGGATAAAAGGCGTGAGTATGCGTATAGGTATAAAAAAAATCTGTAAAATGTAATTGCCTATTTTGACACTAGCTTTTGCCCGCGGCTCCGACCGCGTGAAATAGTTTTTCCAGTATAAAAGTCCCACTTTATATTTTCCCTGGATAAAAAGTCTATGCCCTTTCTAGGGTCTCAAACTATCACCATGCCAAATTGCATCGAAATCCGTTCAGTTGTTTCGGAGATGTGCAGTAACAAACAAACAGAAAAACTGACAGAAAAGAATTATAAAAATGTCTATTTTGTTTTTCATTACTCTTCTCGTCACCCCCTTTCTTCTTTGTCACATTTCTTTCAATGTACAGACACACCGGGATCTACTGCTTTATTATAGTACGAGCTTTTGCCCGCGGCTCCGCCCGCGTGAATGAGTTTTCCCGGGATAAAAGTCCCGCTTTATATTTTCCCGGGATAAAAGGTAGCATATGTGTTAATCCAGGACATAATCTACGCGTGTGTCAAATTTCATCGAAATCCGTTCGGTAGTTTTTGCGTGAAAGAGTAACAAACATCCATACATCCAGAAATCCAGACATCCAGACATCCATACATCCATACTTACAAACTTTCGCGTTTATAATATTAGTAGGATAGATTAAGGAAGCTTATAGGAAAACCAAAAGACAAATTGAGAACAATTTCCTATTTAGAAGGTGGTTAATAAGAAAATTAAATACAAAGGTATACTGTGATATTTTAACTATTAAATTGCTTAAAAGATAACACATAGCTTAAACATTTATCTCTGGGTACATGATATTATGCAACTCAGAAGGTGGTCTGATGACCTAAGGAAGGTTGCTGGCCCATTGTGAACGCGAACTGCTAGGGACAGAGAAACATGGCGAACGCTGGAGGAGGTCTTCTGTCAAAAGGACAAGCTTTAAAGAGGTTAAAGCTAGAAAATAAGATGTACTCTCTTTTTAGTAAATAAAGGCTTTTTGATTTGATTGATTTGATTTGTCATGATATTATGCATACAAGTTCCTTAATAATGTAGGGGAGTAATGATTTTTGAAAATTGATCCTTAAAGGGGTTGAATCTCACCACGCATATGGGTATTTAAGTAAATAATCAAATTGTTGGTTTTACCTTGATCGCCTCTTGTAACGGTTGATTGAAATGTGGATACACGAGAACGAAACTGCGCAGGTTCGCATCCGAGCATAGATCGTTGATAAATGTGTATGCATGTAGAAGTTGTACCGCATCTCTTTCACTGGATATAACAAGGAATTGAATTTATGAACACAGCAAAAAACAATACATATTAATATTTTTTTATAGGGTAAGTAGAGGAGTTATCACACTTATATTACGTCAGCTATATTTGTTTCCATGTAACATTTCACATTCCCAACATGAATGTAAGGAGAAAAACCAATATTACTTCAACAGACTTGAGGATTAAACCAAAGGAAGTTTTTACAATGATACAGCAAAAGTGAAAATAGAATCTACTATTTATTTATTTTGAAATTAAACTATTATAACGGATTTTATCGCGGTTTTTTATTTTATTTTCTCCCGACGTTTCGAAGGCTTTGCAGCACTTCGTGGTCACGGGGCGGATCGGATCCGTTATAATAGTTTAATTTCAATGTCTAACATTCGCGTAAACATAAGGAATCATTATTTATTTATTTATTATTAAAGTACATACATATATGAGTGTAACAAATAGTGGCTTAGTCTAATAGTTTATTGTGCTAGTAGAGACAATATATTCGTGCGGCTGGTGTTTAAAAAAGGAAAACCTGAGCTATAAGCACCAGCAACCTTCCATTGTCATTATAACTAGTACATGTTAAAGAAAACAGAGCTTACACAACTATAACTTTAACTATAACTTACACAATCGCCTTGTTGAATGTGCGCATGGTGCAGCACAGGTAGCTGTGTGCGTCGGGTTGTCGCGCCGCCGCGCCACGCGTCGCTCCAGATAAACACAGCAGAAGTCTGCACACTTCCACTCCACCATACCCACCGTCCTGGGGAAAATATGTTTAATAAAGTGGGTATACAAGTCCACCATCCTTAGTAAAAAGTAAATTTTAGTAAGTAGGTAAACATGTTGGTCAGTTCATGGTAAGTTATCTTAACCCATCAACGACCGCTTATATATAGTTATAAGCTAATTTCCTTATCTAAATGGACACCGGTGTCCACCATGGGCGTTGAAGGATTAACAGATATTCCTAGATTGACATCATCATTACGGCGATGTCCTGGATAAACAATAAACATATATGTATTTAAGGAAGTCCACCTAGATTATAATTAGTAAAATGTCTATGTATTATTTGTGTTTGATTGAATTCTGTCTTATGCCTTTTATATGCAAATAAAAGAAAAGAACATTAATGTGTGTGCAAAACTAGGACTCAAATCAAAAATGAATATTTTGTAGCATTGGCTTAAACAAATAGACATACTAAGTTACCTTTAAAGTGATCAGATGAACTACAAAATCCTTTGTATCAACTGTCCTCATGAGCGCATATATAGCAGGCAGGTTTCCATAGCACACATTGACCAGCACTGTGAGGGATTTGTGACCAATAGTCCTAAGCTGGGGCTCAGTCATTGGCTGCGTTATCGAATCAGTCAGTTGCTTCATAAGTCCAGATAAATAGGACTCCTGCCAACTTATTTTTATCCCATATGATATATCCTGTAAAATGATTTCAAAATATTAAAGAGGGTTATAATTTTTTATAGTTATACACATCATAACAAGAAAACAAACAACATAAACAAAATGTAAATAAAAATAATAAATATTGAATTATAAGTAGTTTTACCTGCATAACAGAGAGAAGTTTTATTTTCTTGTCATTTGAAACAGCATCTGATAATAATCTAGCCAGTATTGGCATAAATCTGTAAGACCAACAAAATTTTATTATGTAAATTCGATACACAGTTAATAAAAATATCAGGACATCATAACCACCAAAGAGCTTACCATAAAGGAGCTTACCTATAAGTATGTGTAAGAGCATGTCTAGCATTAGGCTCTATACAGGCTCGTGCCAGCACAGCCACTCCGGCCCAGTGAGGTCCTCGTCTATCACACATCACTCTCCATAATGAGCTGAAGAACGCACACACTTCCGACCGACCAGGGGAGAATATTGACAGATCACATGATGAAGCTATGAGCTGGAATTCATTTAAATACATAAGTGATTAGCAGTAGAAATTATTCAGTACTAGGGTAACAAACTGTTTACAGATTCCTTACATACCATGTGTTTTATTTATGGGATTTATTTTAAGAATAGTATGATTTACACTATAATGGGGCCTTCATGCAGCGTTACATGAGATACAGAAATATAAAGAAAATCGGAAGTATAATAGAGGCAACAAGTTATAAAGCGTGGTAATAAGTATTGGAAACTTACTCCTAAATACCGAGTCATCAAATTCACAGCAGATTCACTGTGTGATGCTTCAAATTCCCGCGCCGCAGTCACAAATGCTTTTAAATTAGCAAACTTCCCACCATCTGAAGAGTTATTACTCCAACTTTCCGCCCCATCCACTTCCATGTTAAAACTACTACAGAAACTACGAAATTTTAAAACACGACTGCATAAAATGAAGATTACTGATTAAATGGCTTTGTCACTAAAACGGATCAGTTAAATAGGTATGTCAATATTAATAAATATTTGCACAAATAAAAATTACAAAATCACGAGTCAGTCACACATAGAAATTCAATTTCAACTGTTTTAAATGTCAAAAACAGAAAATAGAGGCCATCTTGTATGTTTATCAAATAATCGTTTGCCATTGGTCGTTTTCCAAATTCCAATCCTAATCCAGAGACAACATATATTTTAGACCGATATACACTGTGAGTTGCGACCATTATTGCGACTTACGACCACGAAGTTCTACTTGGTTGAGACTTTCCAACTCCTTCGTCTACTGTCTAGCGACTCTAGCCTCTTGGCTAAGCGAAACTTAGTTGAATTAATTGTCTCAAGGCCACAAATCACAACATTCAACAGTAAACACATAAATATTATGATGATCTGTTCGATCGGTTCTCTATATAGCATAGCATTGCCTTTTTTGGCGGGCGATTGGCTTACGTCCCCTTGGGTACTCGCCCGGGTACCACGCACCCCTGGCATCTCCGGAGATGTGTATCATTTTCGTGTCGGGGCCGTCTTTATCCGGATAAAGACGGCCCTGACACGAAAATCATACCCGTAGTAAACAGCAGATAGTTTTTCTCCGTACGGTATTCTGTTAATTTTCTTTGGCAAGTAAGTTGATGTTGTCGTCCCCCTGGTGCTTGGTATCCGGGCAGACCCCCCCCCTCTACCCTACGCCGCCAGTATCTACCTTTTTTCTTTATGGCTTCACAGTAGGGTAGTTTCGTATGTTTGATTTTGTACATTATTTTAGATGTAACAGAAAATAATACAAAAAAGAAATTCTCCTATGAAATCGGCATCAAAATCGATTGAAAAATAAAGCAGTTATTCAATTTTGAAATATTCTTGTGAGCAAAAGTGGGGGCGTGGCGGGAATATCACGCTATCTCTTTCGCACGCAAGCAGCGTTATGGCCGACGGCGCTTAGTGACGTCACAGCCTAGTATTGCTGTTATTTGACAGCTACCCCTTCCACCAAATTTCAAAGCTTTATAACTTACTATTGCGCCAATTTTGAAAATTCTTTTTCCATTAGATTTTGGATAGCATACATTTTTCATAATTGTATTTCAAAAAAATAGTCAACCACCCTGTTCGGTTGCATTTAGCCAATGTCACTTTACATTCGCGTTTCTATACTAATATTATAAAGAGGAAAGATTTGATTATTTGTTTGTTTGTTTGTAATGGATAAACTCAAAAACTACTGGACCGATTTCGAAAATTCTTTCACTAATACGAAGCTACATTATTCCTGAGTACTATGGGCTACTTTTATCTAGGGAAAATATTTTTATCCCGGAAAAACTTTTTCACGCGGGCGGAGCCGCGAGCAGAAGTCTAGTTTAATATAAAATGAGTGAAACAGAATGGTTTCCCGATCTGAATCCAGTACCAATCTGCCATATACAACTGAATCGTTCATTATCATTCACTCACGGGAAATATTCAGCATGTGTCATAAAGCATAAAGTTCATAGTGTTCATGTATAAAGCTTCGCGTCCACTTGCCGGTGCGGGGCGAGTCGGGTCGGGGAGCATTGCAAAAATCCGCCTGCTATGCATTTTGTATAGAAACACGTAGAAGTGCGTCCACTACAGGCAGGTCGCAGCGGGGCTGGCCGGGGAGTGAGTCACTGCGTCACGATTCACGACCCGTCCGCCTGCCTCCTATGTTGCCGTTTTAGCGATTTTTGTTTAACTTTTTAATAGAGTGACGTTATCGTTAATTTAATTTAGAAGTACTGAAACTCACAATATAATTTGGCTTATACAGAAAAAGTCCCCAAAGTCTCCCCCTTACAATTGATATTATGTATTTTACGAAATATTATGTTGAGCTCTGAAAATTGTATTGAAAATGTGTTCCCTTTATTTATCATTCCCAAACACAAACAAAATCCTTTATAGTCTTTAAAATTTGCCAAAATAACAGTTCAAAGGAGTTACATCCAAAGCTGTAAAATAAAATCCGTCAATGCAGCCCGCACCCGGCATCGTTAAATTATAGTACGCAGACATGCCCGCCGCTCCGCCTCGCCCCGCCCCGGCAAGCAGTGTTTATTTATTTATTGGTTTTTGAGGGAAACATACAAGCACATAAAGAAAAACATAACATAAAGCAAATTAGGTAGTACATGGCTCAATTAAGTTTCCACTATTAGTTGCCAACCATACGATTTAAATCGTATTCACACGACCTTTTTGGCTTTGATACGATGTACGATCGTTAATTAGAAATCGTACGCAAATATACGACCTTTTCAAATCTTTTAATACTCATAGCAAAAAAAAATCTAATTAACTAAATTTTTTCTTATAAAGAATCAATAGCAACCCAATGATTTTAACGAGCCTTAAACTTCTTATAACGTATAATTTGTAAAATATCTGGGACAGCTGTCATCCGCCTACAAATTCCATGATGTTACATGTCATAGGTATTTTCCTATATTTTAGAAAATTTCGCATTTAAATCATTTACTGTTGTTTATTAATGCGTACTAATTTTTTTTCAATAATTCTTGGTAAAATACAATTTTTCCTAGTGTCTAGTACGATCATCTGAAAAATAAAGTTGGCAGCACTGCCGGCTAGTGGTTAGTGGACGCGAAGCTTAACGCTGTTTGCATGGGATTCGGAGCGTTCTGAATTCAGCAAATGTGAAAGGAAAAATCGGATGTATGAGCCCGATCTGACATCACTGATTCCGTCATATGTGTTCTGTCAGTGTTTTGTCAAAAAATAAAAAACTTAACTCGAAGGCCGGAACTCTCATCGGTTTACAAAAGTTTGTTCTTGTGCATAAAAAAAATCTATTTTTTAAGTAAACAACATAATGGGCGTAGATGTAGAAACACTTTCCCCTGGAAACGGTTGGTACACAATATATTTTTTACTCGTTTAGAAATTCTAACCTTAACTCCTTTTTGTCATCTTATTTTGTATTTTCGTGTTTCATGTAGGGACTACGTATCCGAAACCAGGGCAAATCGTTGTCGTCCACTACACAGGCACACTTCAAAATGGCAAAAAATTTGACTCTTCGCGAGATAGAGGTCAACCCTTTAAATTCACTTTGGGCAAAGGCGATGTTATTAAAGGGTGGGACCAAGGTTTGGCAAAGGTAAATCCAATTTCAAACTATAATATTTCATCATCATCATCAGCCACATGACGTCCACTGCTGAACATAGGCCTCCCCCAAAGATTTCCAGACGGACCTGTCAAAAGCGGCCTGCATCCAGCGTGTTCCTGCGACCTTTATCAAGTTGTTTGTCCACCTTGCAGGTGCTTTACTGCTTGAAAAATAAGCTTGAACATTTTACATTATTACTCAATACTCAAATACTCTTTATATCTAGAAAATTTCCACCAAGACTAGAAATCAACCGTAATATCCTTCCACTGTCAGTTACATTGTCGCAGACACATTTCACGAAATTACTAAAGGATTTAGAATTATTTTTATGATTTACTTCCTGCCTGACCAATCCAGTTCTGGGCAAATCATATTTTAGAAAACCCATACAATATTTCACTTAATATGTTATAAAACATTTTCAGATGTCAGTTGGTGAGAGAGCTAGGCTGACCTGTTCTCCAGACTTTGCTTACGGTTCCAGGGGCCATCCTGGAGTGATACCACCAAACGCTACTTTAATATTTGACGTTGAACTACTGAGAGTTGAATAAATTTAAACTCGTGATTTATAAAACTTGGGGTGTACGGGAAAATTCAGAGCTAGAAGTTTTGTTTATGCATTTAAATAATAACTGAATTAACATGTTGACTGTAGCACATACAACTGTTTTTAAAAACTCAATGAGATGAGTGTTGTTTTTAAAAGAGGTCAAGAATGAAGCAACCTCCAAGGTGTACAAATTATGGCGTTTGCTGTGCAGTTAACCTGTTAAAGTTGGTGGATAAAATGGTTGTTGCAGTCTGAAATGTGCCTGATGTTTACAGCAATCCATAGTCTAATTACTATTAAATATATACTTATGTAACAGCTTTAGAACATGAATATTGATGTTGCTAGTTAGATACTTCCGATTTAGCTAAGTTTTATAACAAAGTTTAACTTAATGTGTAAATCATTCATGCTAACATAGTGGCTGAATTGATATAGTTATGAATGCAGAACATATTTTGTATAAATGCAGTGGCACAATTCTGTAGCTAAATTAGATGTGAAACCAAAATGCATTTACAATTTTTTTTTTTTTTTTTTTTTTCATTGCCTGTATAGGCAGACGAGCTAGCGGCCCGCCTGATGGTAAGCGGCCACCGCTGCTCATAGACTCGGCGATGCCAGGGACACAGACAAGCCGCTGCCTACCGTAGGGACAATACTCAATTGTACTATCTTATACTAATGTTGGGAATATAATGAGTTACGATATGTTGCAAAGCATACGATAAGCGTTGTGTAACTTATTCAAACTTATCCCTAACAACCAAAGTTTAATGGATGTTTACAATATGTAGGGCTCCCTATTAATATAACCATCATTACATTCTGTTAATGTTTGCACAAATATATTTGTTATTAATTATATAAAATATTTATTATGGTTTGAGACTTATTATACATGTAGTTGAAAATATGTGTATTATATTAATGCTATGTAACATATTTTATTATTGTCGAAATATCTATGTTTCGTTAAGTCTACTAATACTTGTATCAATAGGTATTGATTGAGATTATTTACCAATGGCACAATTCAAACCTTTTGCATTATTAATCTATACTAATATATAAAGCTGAAGAGTTTGTTTGTTTGTTTGTTTGAACGTGCTAATCTCGGGAACTACTGGACCGATTTTGAAAATTCTTTCACTAATAGGAAGCTACATTACTCCTGAGTGCTATAGGCTACTTTTTATCCCGGAAAAACTTTTCCACGCGGGCGGAGCCGCGCGCAATGCTAGTGCATAATAAAATGGTGTATTGTATTTTTTTTCAATATTATGTTTAATATTTTTGGATGTTTAATGATTTTAACTAAAATTAAGTTTGATTTAAAAGGGTATATTCAACAAAAAAAAAGTTTTACTTTCAAATTGTTTTAAAATTATTTATTAAAATTGTGCCAACTTAGGTCAACTAATGTCTAATTTGTTATGCTAATTAATTTTATTTAACATGGCATTGAATAAAAAGTGTGTTTAATAAATTGTTTTATTTAAAATATATGTTTATTTAACTACCGTCACCTTAATATGAAAATCATTTTCATAACAATATTTAGAGCTTTTATAATCCACTTATCAAGTCAGCTTTTAAATGATCAACCCCCAGGATAGTAATTCATTAGAGGCACAACAGTGTTTTTGGTGAAAGGTGTCCGACAGAGTGCACAGCTCTCTAGTGCCCCGTAACAACACTGCATACAGAATATATGTCCACACTGCAGAACACAAGGTTGCAGCATCTCCTCCAAGCATGCCACGCAGGCTTTTCCATTGTCCACTTCGTTAGGAAGGTCTCTCATTTGCTCTATATGTTTTTTTGCCATATAAATTTTCTGACCACAAGATATAAATGCATGCAGTAATGTAACAATGCCCAATAACCTCAAGTGGGCATAATATGCTGCTGCAGCCGGTCTTACATGGACATAGTCTATGCCCGTAACAGTCTTACCTATTTGCAAAGGACCTCCTCTGATATAGGACAAAGCTCGATGGATACTTTCTAGCTGTGGCACAATATTATTCAATGTTTTAACAATAATTAAAAATAAGTTCTGAGCTTCTGGTCTTAAAGATCCGTTTTGTTCAATCTGTTTCTCTAATTTTCCTAAGAGTCTATGTGTAATGGATTCTCCGAAAGCTGATAAAATTATGCTGGCCAATCGAGTGTAATATGTAGGTAGTCTGTGGTAACTTTCGTCGACTTGCACAATGCCAGAGTATTCTTCTCCTAAGGTTTGGAGGTCTTTTAATGTTGTGAAGGACTTATAAAGTAAAGATGAACTTGGTATAGCTTTTGAGGCATGTTGTGGAGGTAAAAGTTTGGATAACTTCTCAGCAAGCTCCTTTTCGTATTGGTCGTCCTTCTGCCACGCTCGGAGCACTTCAGCCGGCTGCGCCACTGGCAAAGCCATTTTTACTTACATAAATTGCTGATAAAAACAGTGATGCAGTTCTTCTCATATGGATAAATGGCTCCACCGATTCACTGGTGTTTTACCAATGTCAATTGTCAAATAATAATTTCAACCATAAGCTATTTCATGGCAAATTAAAATTATTTATCAAACTAATAAAGACAATGCCCACTCAAAGATGTCCATCATAGAGTAACTTGAATATGATGCCCATTGATAAATCATAATCAGCTGAGACCTCCCCCCACTTCCCGGCCGTCACCTGTCAAGTGTCAACCGTCAAATGATTTAATTTTTTAAAATACTCTAGACATTGGCGATCAATAACATAGGGTTTTAAAAAGTACGAGATTGTATTGTTATTCGTATAAGTAGTAGTTTCGTGGATCAAATGTAATGGTTATTTCACGTATAACTGTCCGCAGTTTATTCATATTATTATTTAATCGTATTTGTGATCGTATTGTACATATTAATTTAGTTGATGGTCAATATGGTACCTACGGCCTACCTAATGATTTTTATTTATTACACGCTTTATATACTGCTTATTACTGACTGCCTCGGTAGCGTAATTGTATGACGGGCGCTTTACTTACGACACCGATCTGAGCTCGGTTCGAATCCCGGGACTAGATGTGCTTCTTTCTACCGCTTCGGTGATAAAGGCGTGAAAGTGACCTATTTATCACTCTATAATGTAACAATACATTTATCCTACCTTACCGAAAAATAAATATCTAAGTTTATAACATAGGTCTTTACTATTTTTCTAGTAATTATCGAATGTAGGTAATATGTTAAGACCTTATTCTATAATCTAGATCTATGCTTGACATGAGTTGTGGGATAAAATGATATCACCTGGCAACATTACCCAAGGGTGGATCCAGCTTTCAACTCAGGGGGGATCATATAGTCAAGGTCTAGTCAGGACAGACACCAAATCGATTATAAAAAAATATCAGTAGTCACCTAGACCCAGCTCAGGGGGGCGGGGATCATGACCCCAATAACCCTCCTCTGCATCCGCCCATGACACTAGCAGGCAACATAGGTACTGCTGAGTGCTGAGTTCTGACTGCACCAAATTCATCTCTCTGAGACATTAATTAAGTTTCAATCCCTCAGTAATTGCACTGGCTTCAATGTCTAAAACTATGAACTAAATAAAAACTATGAACATCAATTATAATCAGATGACACATTTGCTCCTACTGATGAATATAGATACTGATGAGTCTCGAATTTGTGCCAGATATGCCGATAGGCTCGCCTCCTATCACATCATTTGCCATCGCCTGATCTCTCCGCGATCCCTTCTAATATCGTTACTCCTGAAGATACGACAAGCGCGATTCGCTCCTTCGCTAACCACCTGCGCAACGCCATGAGTGAAAGCTCCAGGGAAGTGCCGGCGGCTGAATCAAGCCACCTGCTAATCCCTGAGGCAGTGCGGTATGTCGTGAGGAGGCGAAACGCCGCCCTTAGGCTATGTTCCACGGATCCCACCCCGGATCGACGACGTGAGGTTAGACGTCGCATTCAGCAGGTCGTCAATTCGAGATGGGAAAACCATCTATCCGAACTGGAACCGACACACCAGGCTTTCTGGAAATTGTGTCGCTCCTTCAGGAGAAACGATCTGGCATCCATGCCTCCCCTTAAGCGCACTAACCAACGTCCGGCTTTTGACGATAGCGAAAAAGCCGAATTGCTGGCCGACAGCCTGGAGTCTCAATGCTCCGTCGCGTCCGTTCCTGTAGACCACGACCATCTTGTTGCGGTTGACACCTACGTCGAACAAATGAATTCGGCCCCGCTGCCGCCGATCTTGCGACCGGCTCCCGTCGACCCGGAAGTCGACCCTCCGCCCGACCCTCTCGCACCGGTGACGGTCGAAGAGGTCATCGATCTGATCAAGGCACTCAAAAACCGCAAAGCCCCCGGGGGCGACAGCATTTCTAATCGCGTCCTCAAAATACTCCCTGAGCATCTAGTCAAGACCCTCACCGCCATTTATGACGCAGCCTTTCGCAACTGCCTCTTTCCACAAGAATGGAAAGAGGCAGTTGTGATTGGCATCCACAAACCAGGTAAACCCGCGTCCGAACCCTCTTCTTACCGACCCATCAGTCTACTCAGCACTATGGGAAAGGTATATGAGCGAATCGTCCTCGATCGTCTCAAAATAGTCGCCCATCAAAACAACCTGATCCCCGCGGAGCAGTTTGGCTTCCGGTCTAGGCATAGCTGCCTTCACCAAATCCTCCGTATCACGGAGCATATCCACTCTAAATTCTACCTAAAAATGCCTACCGGTGCCCTATTTTTCGATGTAGAGAAAGCGTTTGACAAAGTGTGGCACAACGGCTTGCTTTTCAAGCTGTACCTACACTCTCAACGTGCCCACTCAGCTCGTGCACATCATACGAGATTTCTTGTCGAATCGCGGCTTTCGTTATCGAGTGGAGGGAACCTTGTCTTCCCGACACCCCATCACAGCCAGAGTCCCGCAAGGCTCCGCACTATCCCCGTTTCTTTTCTCGCTTTACACTAGCGATATTCCAAAGCCGAAGAATACCAATCTGGCACTCTTTGCTGACGATACTGCCATCTACGCTTCACGTAGAGATAAAACACAGTTGATTCGCCTTTTGCAGAACGCTGCCGACAAACTCGGCGAGTGGTTCAGCAAATGGCGAATCACCATTAATCCCACCAAAAGCCAGGCCATCCTTTTCACTAGGAATAGGATCGCACCCCCAGTGCCTAACGCTACTGTCACAATGTTTTCGCAGTCCACCCCATGGACCAATACAGTCAAATATTTAGGAGTGATCCTTGATCGGAATCTGTCCTTCATCCCACATGTTAATGCGGTACGCGCGCGAGCCGCATTCGCGAAAAGTCAGCTCCACTGGCTCGTTAACAAAAGGAGTAAGCTCTCTATCCGCAACAAGATACGTATCTTTACGACATGTATTAGGCCGATCATGACATACGCAGCACCCGCGTTCGCTCACATACCACCCTGTCGGATGGAGCGTCTGCAGGTTGTCCAGAATAAATTTCTACGACAAATACTCGATGCCCCGTGGTACGTGCGTAATCGCAACCTCCACGTGGACACCGACATGCCGACTATCAGGCACTTTATTCAGACGGTTAGCAGACGCTACTTTGACCGCGCGGTTAATCATCATAATCCGCTCATCCGAAACTCATCCATTTATACTCCATTTGACCGCGCGAAATGGAGACGTCCCCGTTTAGTCCTGACCGACCCAGATGATGCCATCACTCTGGCCATCCAAAGAAAGCACGAGTTATTGAAACTCTCACACTCCTCAAGACCGCTGTACCGTCCTCGCCGTCGAGGACCTCGCCGCGTCCCCCGATGTCCCGACCCAGTAAGCAGTTAGCCCGCGTGCCGATGAAAACAATGGATAGATTGGTGTATTACACCGCTAAAATCCCCTAATCGCTGATGTCTCAATCATCTTCCAACGACTGCCCTGAGCCGAGGCTCATACCCCACTTAGGGGGTGCCCTCAGCGTGGTCGTTTAAATGTAAAGGGTTGGAGCGCCTAAAGCGTTCGCCCGAAAGTCCGGTGTGGTCAGAAAAGCCGACTCGCGTCAGGCTACTGACAGTAATGTCCATAACAAAAAAAAAAAAAACATCATTTGATGGAATACGCACGGCGAAAAGTGAGTGCACTAGTTCCGCCTCTGCCTACCCTTTCGGGGATAAAAGGCGTGAGTGTGTGTGTGATGAATATTGATGGAAAATATTCAGATTTTTTATTTACAATATTTTCACTTATCAGTTTCTTATATCTGCTTGACTGATAATAAATATATAAATAAAAATATTTTTTTAAAACAAAACACATTCATCAACAAATTTAATCTGAAAAATTATAATAAAATAGTCCATTCACAAATTCACAGTCTTTAACCACTAGAAGAACATGCTAACGGCATGGCATCTCGGCGGTCTTCGCAGCGCCCACCAGGAGCATGGCGCCGTGCGTCAGAAAAAGTGATGGTAGGAGTATGTGTATGTATGTCAGGTCCTGCGGCGCTTGGCAGGTGTGGTGGCTGGCGGTGTCGACGTGTTGGTACGTCGACGCCCGCGACGGGACCCGGAGTCTTCATCTATTAATGGAGAATCCCATGCTGTGAAAGATAATATCTCAGTAATATAAATGCAAAAGATTTTAAATATGAATTGTGCCCAGTATGGCGATGGGCTCGCCCACTATCATATAGAACGGAATACGCACGGCGAAAATTGGTTGCATTAGTTCCGACTCTGCCTACCTCTTTGGGGATAAAAGGTGTGTGTGGGTGTAAATATGACCAAAACTGAACGTTTTCAGATGATACTTGACACACTGATGAACCATGTCCTGGATTAAACAAACAGGCTACTTTTGACCACAGTGGAGTTTTTTACCATAAGTAAGAACTTTACTAGTTCTGTGGTGATGTAAATTTCCATAAAATTTTATGGCTTAAGTTAGAAACCTTAACATAAATTTAATATAATAATATTCTTTCAGAATTCTTAGATATCACAACTTTTGTTGAATGAACTAACTTGGTAGCAAAAAAATAATAGCATTTCAACAATCAATGTAACCATATTATGATCTTTTTTTTTTTATTGCATAGAATTACGAGACGAGCATGCCATTCGCCTGATGGTAAGCGATACGACCACCCACCCACAACACCATCCAGCACCTTGACTTACAAAGTACTGTGTGGCATTCCACTGCGCTCATCATCCTGAGACATAAGATGTTAAGTCTCATTATGACCAGTAGTTATACTGGCTACAATATCCTTCAAACCGAAACACAACAGTGCATGCACACTGTTGTTTGGCGGTAGAAATAGACATTGCGGTGGTACCCACCCAGACGGCCTCTTACATAAAGAGAGACCTACCACCAGTAATAAAAATTAAAATAATATATCAAATATTTACCTGTAACAGAGCTGACTCTGCTCTTATGTGTTTTTTCTCTTTGTGACAGTGATTTCCTACTTGACGATCCATCCCGTGGACCCGATGCATTTGAATCACGTGAATCTCGTCTCCTGTCTATAACAAAATATTGTATTGAATTTGAAATGTGACATTATGTAATTTTATTATATTTTTTAAAACTGATGGATGAGATATTATGGTGGTAACTGGTGTAACATTCAGATAGTGTCCATTCAAGGAAGATGATTCCTCAGAAAATTGATTTTTTAGGCTTTACCACACTTTACATCAATGTGAAGGAGCCACTTTGCCCTGCATTTAATAAAAAAAGAAAATATGCAGGTCTGATAAAAATGCGTTACTAACCTATCTGGCAATAATTAGCCCGTCAACGCCCGCTTATATATAGTTATAAGCTAATTAATCTAAATGGACACCGGTGTCCACCACGGGTGATGAAGGATTAAATTAGCCACTAACACCATGGTAGGTTCTACACCTTATGTATATTGTTTGCTATTGGTTGAACACAAATATCCTACCAGGTATTATAGAAACTTTATGGACTCTTTGTGATCTGTTGCTGATGATGATTAGAGATTTTTTTTTCATACCATAATCTTTCTCCGACTTGATGCTCAGAGTGTCAGTGGAAGCGTGTGAACTCCCACTCTCCTTCCTGGACTTAGTGGCCAAAGCACTGACTGTATCCTTCCGGCTGCCTATTAATGATTAACCTTAGTTATATTGCAAAATATATCTACAAAGTTCATGAGATTGAGAAGAGATGAATAATATATATGTAATGATTAAACATGGGCAGTAGTTACAATAGTTTTGTAAGATTCTTTCAAAACTTTCATTTCTACAAAATGAGGTTCATAGCATTGGCGATCAAAATTCTACAGTTTTATTTTTCCTCCAAAATCTAGCAACCTTGTTCCTGCAGCCAAACTGAGTGGTGAGAAATACTAAGGTTAATACCTTCACCATCATCAGCCAGTATCACATCCTTACATTTTTGTTTCATCATCGCACCATACTCGCTTTCCGGTAAGCTAAATGGAATTTCGTGGTTCGGAAAAGGAATTGGTTCAGTGTCATCCAACATCGAAACATCATACAGAGTTTCTAGATGTTTCCATATATCTTTTGTAGAAATATCTTTTGTTATTGAATTAGACAGTTTCTCGCATATGCAAGCCATCTGAAAGTGTTTGTTTATTCCGACCGGTTTGTGGTTCGCCATCGCGTAGAATAATTGTATTTCCATGTCAACATCCCACTGCACTGCATCATCCGTTTTAACGTCGGTTTCTTCCTCACTGGACACCATTTTATAAAAATTATTAGAATTAATCTGCAAAATATAAGAGAATTAAACTGTTTTTCCTATGTTTATTTTCAATCGAATTCCAATTCCAATTCCAATTTGTTTTGGTTGGCCGTATCGTTTTTACGACAATTCCGCCAATGTCAAGTTTGACTTTCGAAAAGTAGAAGGCACACGTGCTAAAAAAAAAAAAAAAAATTGTCTGCCGGAAGAAAATAAAAAAAATAAAATAATGTTTAGTAATATAATTTCAGGACTGAAAGTTCTTATTAAAAAATAATAAATATATATATGTTAAATACGAATAGTAATTTTTAACCATAAGAAAAAACACCATAAATATTTTTAAGAACCTACCCACACTAATTATTAAAGTCTGATATTATTAATTACAATAAATTTAATAAGTTCAAATATAAAGGGAGAATCAACTAAACTTAATAGGAACGACATGTTTACGGGTTTCGGGATATTTAAAGGAAGACAATCATATAAGGAATAACAAAGGTTAGGACAATTAAAAAATAAATGATCCACAGTTCCTTCCTCTAGACCGCATTCACATAAAGAATGATCTCTGACTCTGATTTTATGTAAAAATACAGGAGAACTAATGTGCCCCAGGCGCAAGCGGATTACAGTCGAGGTAGCATGTTTGGCAAACTCACGATATTTAAAAAACCATGGTTTTACAGGGATTAACTGTTGAATTTGAAAGTATCGATGACCTTTAAAAGCGGAAGATCTTTCCCAAACTTCTCTCCATTTTTCCATTAATCGAGGCTTAGTGTCGATACGGAGGTCACGGGCAAAACTTTCACTATAAGACCCAAGGCCTAGATTAATAGCATCCCTGGCCTGTGCATCAACTATCTCATTGCCTACGATGCCACAGTGAGAGGGGATCCACGCAAGCGTAATATCCAAACCAAGCAAGAGACTTTTTAACAATTGCTCCCTGATTTTCAGAGTAAAATAAAAGTTATCTCTACAGCGGAAAGGGATTTTAAGTAAGTCTTGAAGGCAACTAAGAGAATCTGAGAATATTATTGCTTTAGGGACTTTATGTGATCTAACATATTTTACCGCTTCTAACAGAGCAACAGCTTCACCCGAAAATATTGACCAAGTTGGGGGACAACTGAAACTTAGAGTGATGCGGTACCTGGGGATCCATACAGCAGCACCAACATTTACTGAACCTTCCATTTTAGAGGCGTCTGTGTAAATATGTAACCAATCTTGCCAGTCCGTCTCTACTATGCTATTAAAGACTCTGTTTGCAGCAGGTGAATTTTTAGACACACCTAGATTCAAAATAATCTGTGGTTTAAGAGTAAGGGCCTCAAATGGAAAACTAAATATAGGGTTTTGGGGTAGTTTAAATAGTGGTCGATTTGTTCTACTAAAGTTAATATAAGTTTTTAGCAAACAAGGTAATTCCTTATGCACCCAATAGTCACATTGGGACACTATTTGGGACAAATTATGCAACTTAGGAATTAAATCATGGTTGGAAAACTGAATAATATTATAAAAAAATCTATCAGCTAAAAACTGTCTGCGAAGAAATAGAGGTGGTTCCAAGCATTCCACCTGAAGAGCATTAATAGGAGAGGAACGCATAGCTCCAGTAATTATTCTCAAACACTTTGATTGGATTTTGTCGAGTTTGCTAATAGCTACTTTGTTGCAGGGCTCAAGCAGAAAAGCACCATAGTCAAAATGGCTTCGAATAATTGCATTATAAAGTAACTTTTGAGAATATGGATGCGAACCCCACCATACGCCCGATAAAGAACGCAGAACATTCACATTCCTTTCGCATTTTTCTGTGATATAGTTAAGATGATGGACCCCAGATAATTTCGAATCCAAAATGACACCCAAGAATTTAACCGAGTTTTGAACAGGAATACTAAGACCGTTTAATGAAATTTGAATATCAGGGATAATACGTTTCCTAGTAAAAACAACAACCGAACATTTAGGAATCGATAAGGTCAGTCCGTGATTAGTAAGCCAATCGTTTAGGTATGCTACAGCTGAATTCAGACGGTTTGAAATTTCAAAGAAAGAATTGCTTGACGTATATAAAGCTATATCGTCTGTATATTGTAATATGTTACAGAAGCTATAAACTGACTCGTTCAAGTCGTATGTGTATAAATTATATAATAATGGACTTAAAACTGAGCCCTGGGGTAAACCCTTCCAGACCTTTCTAAGAGGTTGGGAATTGCCTTGATATCGGACAGTTATGTAGCGGTCCATAAAAAGGTTGCATATGAAATTAGTTAACTTCACAGGAATACTCAGATAGTGCAACTTTTGCCTGAGTATTGGAAGCTGAACATTATCGTATGCGGAGGCAATATCCAGAAAGACACCCACTAGGTGATCACCCTTCGAAAACGCTAACCGTATGTCTGTAGTGAAAATACTGAGGCTATCTATGGTACCCATAGACTTCCGGAAACCGAATTGAGATTTGGGGAGAATATGTCTCTGCTCTACTATCCATTCCAGACGATTTTTAATTAAATGTTCAGCTATTTTTGCTAAACATGACGATAGGGCAATTGGGCGATAAGCAGATGGGTCAATAGGGTTTTTTCCTGATTTTAAAATAGGGATTATAACTTGAGTCTTCCAGGGATCGGGAATATGACCCGTTTCGAAAATTTTGTTAATAATGCTTAGGAAATATAATTTTAAATTATTAGAAGAGTTTATTACAAAAGAATATGGTATACCATCCAGACCCGGAGATGAATCGTGCAGATTATTTAGAGCACATTCTAATTCTGCAAAAGAAAAACTAGCATTCATTCCGTCAGAAGAACCATTCAGTTGCTGAGACATCGTGACCGAATCCTCAGACGGGACGTAAGGAGGTGCTAGCATATTCATAAACTCATTTAACCATGAGGAAGGATCTTGGCTAGAAATATTGGGGTCTTCAAAACAGCGCCTAAAGGATTTAATCTTTTTCCAAACCACGGAGGAAGGCGTACGAGGAGAAAGAGTTTCGCAGAACCGTATCCAGCCATCTTTTTTCTTTTTCCGGAGTAATCTTTTAGTAGAAGCAGAAGATTTCTGGTAATCCAAATAATTATCATAGCTCAAATTCAGGGAAAAGCGCTTTTCTGTCTCTTTACGTCTGCGAATACTTTCAGTACAATCTGAATCCCACCAATGGGGGGAGGGAAGTTTATTTGTCGAAGAATTTTTCAATGGGATTGCCACGTCAGCTGCAGATTTGAGTGCCACCACAAATTGATCATAACATGAAAGGAAAGAAGAATCAGATACAAGCGGTAGTAAATTTAGCCTTATATCCAACTCATTTTCAAATTTTTCCCAATCTGCTTTGCAAGTTCTATATTTCAAAAGAGGTGTTACTGGTTTAGGGGGAATAAAATTTTGAGGGATGGTAATGAGAATAGGGAAGTGATCACTTCCGTAGGCAGAAGGCAAAACCTTCCAAATTAAAAGAGAAGCTAGTTGGGGGGAACTAAGGCTTAAATCTACAGCGCTATGGTTTTGAAGGGGGGATACCCTACGCGTAGGAGAACCGTCGTTTAATACACACAGATTCAAAGAATCGAAAATTTCAATAAGATGAGGGGAGATGGAGTCACAATTAACGGATCCCCACATAGTATGGTGAACATTAAAATCACCAAGAATAATTAGCGGATCAGAAAAGGAAGATAATAGGGAGTTAAGTTCTGTAATTATGTGAATACTAGGGTAAGGGATATACAACGACACAAAAGTCTTATTCATTGCTTTTAAAGCAATAATATTGAATGAAGAAGAATGGGATGGAACAGTTATTCGGGAGAAAGTAATATCTCTCCGTATGAGGAGCGCTGCTCCTCCATAACCATCGTCTCGGTCATCACGGAGGCACGAAAAACCCGATACTCGAAAAATCGAGCCCGGGCGTAACCATGTCTCTGAGACAGCCAAAAGGAATGGTTCAAATTTGTTAATTAAATGAATCAGTTCATGTTTTTTTGAGCGAATTGATTTACAATTCCATTGGAGGATTTTGAGGGGATGGAATTTTACAATTTATAGAGAGGAGCAATTGGTTAAGCTTTTCAACGACAGTGTACGGTAAGGCATCATCAAATTTAGAGATTATATTAATTAAAGTCGATACTAATAAGGCAATTAAGTTATCCTGAGGAACAGAATCTGTTGATTCTTGAATAGCACATCCATTAGGCATACAGGAGGAAGGAGTGCGAGTAATAGTAGCGTGGGATTCTTTGTCATAAGAGTTACTTACAACAGTAGCAGGGCGACGATTTATAAATACAGTCTTTTTATAAGATGAGGGTTGAGGACTGGATTGAATATTTTGTACTAAATTATGGGATTGGCTAGTCTGAGAAGACATAACTTGGGCGACGTCTGAATAAGATCGTCGGACAGTAGGAAAACGTTGTGATGCCTCAGTATACGATACATTATCTTGAGACATAACAATCTTAATCGACTTTTGTCGGGAATGTTCAGGGCATATTTTGTTGGTGGCGAAATGCGAAGCAGAACAAAAGAGACAGGTAGAGTTCGCCTCTAATACTGAGCAATCCTCCCCAGAATGGGGTTGTGCACACTTATAACACCTAGGTTTGGAGCGACATTGTAGCTTTATATGCCCAAAACGACAACAATTGTTACACTGAATCGTCGGAAGGTTATAAATCCCTACAGGGATTGCCATGGAAAAGCAAAAAATCCTTTCAGGTAGCTGCCGTCCCTGAAATGTTAATACCACTGTTTGGGTGGGAATCCAAACAGGGACACCATCTGTAAAAGTTTTACGATTAAGCCTTCGCGCTTTAATAACATGGACACTATTTTCTGACATTTCAATGCCAGAAACCAGTTCCTCCATTGTCCAATCAATGGGTACATTACGAATGATCCCCATCCGGGTGATGTGGTAAGACGGTATTACCGCTGACAATTTTTGGAGGACTAGTATCTGGTTGGAAATAAATAAATTTGCCTTAACTGCACTTACAAATTCAACTGCAATACGGTTACGCCCTAATGTTTTTATTCCACCTTTGCTTATGCCATCTATATTCTGTCGGTATAAAAGTTGGGCAAATTTCATTGCTTTAATAGTTAGACCAGTAGCAGGGTCGGGTTCAAGTCTTGAGACGTGAACTAGAAAAGGACCAATGTCTGCATCAGTGTACTCTACTCTCTTACTAGTAAAACGCGGGTTATTATAAATGTTTTCGATTGAGGCGATTGCATCTACGGTTTTTTTAGGAGGAATGGTATGTGGTTCGCCGGAGCTTGGGCGTTTACGCTTATCGCCCAAAGATGATTTTGCTGAGACAGAAGGGTCGGGGGGGCGAAGATCCGGGGGGTCCGGTGGATCATTCATGGTGAAACAGGTTTTATCAAAAAATTGTAATTACTTACCAATATATAAATAAATACAATGTAAAATATTATATACTGTTATTAATAAAAACCTTCAAAAACAAAAATCGAGAAATAAACCGAAGACACGTGTGCCCACTAGCCCTCTTCCTTTCGAAAAAACTTCAATCGAATTACGGAAATTGTGAACTGATAATTCAATAATGTCAGTCGCCTGTCACTATCATTCTCTAAGTAATCCAGGGTTACCAACTCCTAAAAAAAAATTGCCCTAAAGTCAAGATGAAATATCCCCAAATAACCCTAAATGAAAAATCAAAAACCCCAAAAAAAGCCCTGTACTGTCGATGATAATTTTTACGGTGTAGTGTATACCCAATGTGTATAACTATTGAAGAATATTATTTAAATAAGTTCCCTGTTTTATTAAGGTAAATAAAAAACCAACTTAGTTTAATTTTAAAACGTGTATTAAAGATCTACATTCTCAATAATTGTAAACAAATCATGTTGTGTTTGCCGCCGTAGGATGGCGTATCTTTGATGGCGTGCCCACTGCACAGATTATTATGCCAGATTCACATTCTCGGATTTGAGATGACTCGTGCAGGTTCGGCAGCAGTGTGCATTTGGCATTATAGCATTATACTTTGTGTAAGAACTTGAACGTTTCGCCTCTTTATATTTTTTTGGTCAGTCAAACAGTAACACATAAAAACATTTTTATGGCCCTAAAAACAGTCCTAAATTTTTTTTGTGCCCTGAAAAAAGCCCACTGCACATATTTCAGCCCTAAATTTAGGGCTAAAAGCCCTAAGTTGGTAAGCCTGAAGTAATCTGTGGTCACAAGTCACAACTCACTCTGTCAAAATCAAAAATATAAAACGTAGACAGAGTAAAATATAGATTACTGAACAGCTCCTATTCAGTCCCACAAGAAGGGATGTACTATAGAGGTATTGCTTATGAAAGAATCGTTTTATTTCCGTTCCGTAGTACGTGTCAGTTTCTTGAAAGTCGGAATTTAAATTCCGCAACAACTCGTGACATAGCCTATGCTATGTTTATTTGCCTCTGTCTCTGTCTTAAAGTGGTTTTGCTTAGTATCGGGTGTTTTCAGCGTGTTATAAAACAATTAAAAGTGTAAATAACTTTACTAAATATATAACAAAATGGTGCGGTGTAATATAACTCAAGTCACTAGTCAGATTCTCTGTCTCATGTGGCTACAAGTGTTCCTCTATAGTTTCCTTCCTTTAAGATACAAAATTTTACGAAAGAATAGGAGGGACTGAGAGAGAATAATACCGTTTCTTATGCTAGGCTCATACATCGGTTTCTTCCGTTGCTGAATAAGGTAGTAGACTATTTTTTTTAAATACATTAATAAAATAATTGTGAGCCGTCACGGGACGCCTGGCAGATGTGAAACATCGAAATTATTTTGTAAAATTAATATGCATAAAAGAACAGATTACGACACGGAGACTGCCGCGGTAAAGCTATTGCATAGCATTTTTTTTATCACAAATTTTGATTGACTAAACACAAATTCGATCTTACGCTTACCACAAAAAGTAGATTTTTAAACGCGAGCAACGCACGTTTAGTCGTGTTATTGATAAATGTCAGAAATGCAATGGTCATCACAACCAAAGTAGAATAAATCAAAATTTGAAAAAAGGATGTTACGTTCGATTCTTTTGTACTCGTGCCGTGCCAACGCTGGGGAAATAGCTTCTACGCAATGTATTTAAGGTTCATTTTAGATTAGTAAGAAATGGTTTTAATGACTTTAATAAATAAAATAAATAAAAATATACTCGTTTCAAGAATTATAGCTTCTACGCATTGTATTTAAGGTTCATATTAGTAAGATAAAATATCATCATATAGCGTGGCGATGCGTCGCCACGGCATGCGTCGCCACGCCAGAAATCGGTTTTACGTGCGGCTATAGATGTTTCACATCAAAAATTAAGTCACCTAAATCTAGCGGAAAAATAATTTTGAAAATGCAAGTAATAATAAATGAGGTACAAAGCTTTGAAGTTTGGTGGAAGGGGCATCTGTCAGATAACGGAAACAGCAGAATGTGACGTCACCAAGTGTCGCCAGCCATAATACAGCGTGCGTGAGAAAAAGACAGCGCGATATCCACACCACCCCCCATTTTAATTAACAAACAAATAAATAAGAATAACTGCTTTACTTTTCAACCAATTTTGATGATGATTTCACTGATGATTTTATTTTTCGTTATAATTTCTGTTACATATAAAATAATGTACAAAATTAAACATAGGAAACTACTATATTAAGATATGTAATTCACAATGTTCCGGATCCCATACAAAACAACGTTACAACGTTGTACCTCACACACATGCAGATTTTTGAAGTGAAAACTTCTTTAGCGGCGTTAAGCACTTTTCTTGGGGTGGGTATAAAATGTTAAACTCGCATCAGGACACGTGACCTGATCGAAAATGCGTAGTAGGTTTTTTACTTCATTAAAACCATATATATTTATATATATATATATATATTTCGTATTTGCTTATATGTACGCCCTAGACTACCCTTTTCTTTATTTTCTCTTATTCCATCCAATGGTTGTCTGTAAGAGATTGCCTCGAGCGATAAGACCGCCAATTGTACCTGTTCTCTGTCATTGTTTTCTTAATCTTAAGTACATTGTTTTTGTTTTGGTGTACAATAAAGCTTTTAAATAAATAAAATAAATAAATAAAACCATCCCGTACTAATATGAACCTTAAATACAATGCGTAGAAGCTATAATTCTTAAACGAGTACATTTTTATTTATTTATTTATTATTGGGTACGGCACGAGTACAAAAGAGCGTAACATTCTTTTTTCAAATTTTGATTTATAAGCAATGAATTATGTATCGGTAATGAAGTATAGATGTCGCAATAACAGCCGCATATTCAGTTTTGTTTTTTCAAATGTGCAAAGGTAATCGTTTTTTTTTTAAAAGTGACGAAGAATAAATATTGTATTTAACAACATAAATGCTAAAATATACTTTTATAATGATAAATAAAGCAATGCGTGCGAAATTATTCCCTAAACATTCTAAAATATTCAAAAATGCACAACGTTAATGTTCAAGTTTTCGCTTCTGCCGGCACTCCCGGAGTGCAACCCGTTCATTTTCTTTTTTTTTCGTGAGTTAATGATATTATCATTAAATGAATGAGTCAGTTTGATCTGGTAGATTGGTGGTCAGAAGTGTTTTAATATAATAGTAATGTTTTGCTTTCATTACTAATCTGCCTTCCATAATTTATTGATTTTTAAATAATGAGTAGTAATTTCGTAAGGGAAACGTATTCTTTTATTGGAAAGTGGCAACATTTTTTGCATTAGGAAACGTGTGTGAAACTGAAGCAGACATCAGTTTTTCAGTTTTCTTAATTCCTTTTCGATGCGATTGCGGATGTATGAGCCCGGCCTTATTCGAGAAAAATTTAGAGCATTCAAATACTCAAAGGAGAAAAAATGAAAGCTACTTTGTTTCTGCTTATACAATACTCAAAGTATTTCTATAGCGTTCTAAAATTGGTTACATGCACCAAGTACCAAGGTCGCGAGGCAAGGCTGAGCGCTCCTGAGTCCAGGGGGCCTAGACAAAAACCAAGCGTGGCGTTATCCGTACACGCTAACGCATAAACGTCAAACGCTAACGCTTAAACGTTAGCGTGACCAAATTAGTAGACAAAGTACCCACTGCACGCCAGACGCCCATTCCGCAGCGTCGTGCGGATAGAAGCATGAAATTCTATAAGTTACTCTATGGTATAGCGTGAGAGGTTGTCAAAATATTGTTATTTTGTGCAAGCAAATTGAAACGTTCCAGTTTTTTTAGAAATTTAAAGTAAAGTTTTTCAAGAGGGGATTAAAATATCACCCAAAATCTAATCTTAGACTACTTGCAAGCTCTGAACAATTCACTTAATTGTTAGATTTTATGAAAAGGTGGGTTTATTATGATATTTTTTTATTAACTTCCTTCATTTCAATTTGTTTTTAAGCACTTACTTGTGTCGATAAATTCCTACCTATAAATATCACTCATAAATGCATAACTAACGTTTTCAATAAATCTCTTATTGAGTTGGTACTTGCGCTGTAAGGGATGGAAATTTTTGTAGAGCAAATTCTTAACTTTCAGTATATGGTTCTTATGTTTAAAGATACATTCTTTACTTATTGTAAAACTACTAATAAACTCCGATTCCTGCATCTCTGAAATTGTTTCCATTTCACAGCGATATATTCTTGTTCGACGTCTTTCCAATGATATTTCGTTATTAGTGGCTCGCAGTGTTCTTAAACTATGTTTAATTATGTAAAAAGCAATAATTATCACTAAATATCTTATTGAAAATAATATTTATAGCCGTAGCGTGAGGTCGAGAAGTGTTGATAAAGAAAGCGTGACACAGTGTCGCTAAAGAGCAGTTTCGGCTGTCAAAAATGACACTTGTCTACCATTTGTATGAAATTTTTTCCGTTCGACGCTTTGGACGACACGCTATCGCTAACACTCCATTCCACGTGCGGAATACAAAATTTTGTCTACCAAGTTTTGCAGCAGTCACGTGACTTGTCTAGAGCATATGTCACTTCCATACATTTTGATCTTTCCGTAAGTGTAAACGCTAACAGAAAAGGGTTTTTGTCTAGACCCCCAGAACAATTTCGAATCTATGCATTGAAAAAAAAACCTAATATGGTAATGTCTATGATGCGAATGGAAAGAATGGGAAAAGACTAAAGACATGACATCTAAATCCATTCACTCAGTTCCCAAGTCTCAACTGGTGTGAAATTGGCGTTTTGCGAGATTTAATTTAAAATAGCGCTTTATTATGTGATGTTTGGATTTCTTATTCCTTTTTGAACTAAACTTTACGTTTATACGACCATGGCAAATCATTACGAGGTGCCCAACTGGTATGCAATATGTTAAAAAAATCATATAACCCTACCGTTTCAAATTGTGCCGGCCGTCGCCGTTTGACGAATATAACATGATAATGTTTTATAAATTGTATTTATCGCCTTTACAAAGTTATTTATGAACTTGCAAATGCGAGGCAATGAAATTCGTTAATTTCTCGCGGTAATTTATAGAATAATAAGCAAATCTTATAAGTTTTTAACCTTCATAAATTCGCGGTTTCTTGTAATTTTATCAACAAATTTGGCTATTGAGTCAAAATTGTTAGTTTACAATAATTATAATTTGTACTTGAGAACCAAAAACTAGTAGGTACTATAACATATAAACCTGTAACAAATTGAAAAAGTTCATGTGTTATAATAACCATATTTTATATTGGAATCGGGTCTGTTCTTAAAAAAAATTTTTTTTTCTTCAGGGCAGGTAAGCCACCCACTGGCCTTCACTTGGACGTATTAAAAGGGGACAAGTTAATACAAAAACTTATGATTGACGAAAAGAAATGCTATCTGTTTGGCCGGAATCCCCAAATGAATGATTTCTGCATAGACCACGCAAGTTGTTCAAGAGTTCATGCGGCTTTTGTTTATCACAAACATTTGAACCGGGCTTTCTTAGTTGATTTGGGGAGTAGTGAGTATTTATTTATTATTTTAATGAATATGAACTGAGTATACAAACATAACCATTATGATAATATAAATAAGATGGTATTACTACTACAACTAAGACTGCCTCGGTGGCGTAGTTGTATTACGGTACAACTGCAAAGCTGAGGTCTTGGGTTCGATCCCTGGGTCGGGATGGCTGGGTGGGTGCATTAGTTGTGCCTGTGAGTGTATGTATGTAAGATGGTATTGTCATAGTTCAGTATTAAATATCAGTCCTATCACAACCTATAGATCTAAACATTTATATATTAAACCGTCAACGCCTGCGGTGGACACCGGTGTCTGGGTATATAGGGAGTAACGCTTATATCTATACAGGGTCATTTTTACATTGCATTACTAAATGAAACCACATATTCGTCTTTACCTCTTCTAACATCTTGCCAAAAATCATCCATGAATAACGAATATTATTGCCAAAAATCCCGATAGTAGTTTTCAAATTTTTTGAACATTTCGTAGTTTAGTGCGAATATGGTTTGTGCGAAAGTGTATTTCTGAATGAAAGTATAATGTTGCCACTACGACGAATTATCTTAGAGCAGTAGTAGTGGCATAAGGTTGTGTAAACTTAAAGTTACTTTTTGTGAATATTTATTTTGTTCGAAACTTACACATTTTTATTTTACATCTATGGTTAAAATAACTTAATGGAAAGCGTTAGTTTCGACGAGATAAGTATGTGATTTCATTTATTAACGCAATGTCAAAATGACCCTGTATATAAGAGGGCGTTGATGGGTTAATATGAGAAGAAAATACGTTGTACCAATTTATTTACACATTGCACGAACAGAGGAGTGAGAGATTTGGCATAATTAAAGTTCTTATAGATGAGTGTCCAAAAATAAAATTTACGAATTACGTTCAAAAGACATGTCCAATTAAGAAAAGCAAAAAACCCGACTGCGTCAATATCTGCCATCTTTATACATACATACATACACACTCACCCCCTTATCCCATAGGGGTTGTTGTAGCCTTTTGTTCCGAGCTGGTTCCTTGTTTTATTTGTTCTTATGGTTTATAGAATGTCCCTTAGCTCGGTGTGTCGTTTGACATAGGCCTCCTCCAACTGCTTCCATTGCTCTCTGTCTGCCGGGACTCTTGTCCAGTACGGTCCCAGCGCCAGACGAAGATCATCTTCCCATCTTCTTAGTGGTCTTTTTCGTTCTCTTGCACCGTCCCTTGGATACCATAGCGTGACCTGTTGGCTCCACTTGTTTGCTCTGCATCGTAACATGTGACCTGTCCAGCCCCATTTCAGATGGTCGATTCTGATGAGTATGTCAGGAACTTTGGATTTTTGTCGTACCTCTGTTGAGGTGATTTTATCGCTGAGCTTTATTCCCAACATACCCATAGGGGTAGGCAGAGACTATTGAGCGCCACATGCTACGATCTTGACACACCTCTTGCGCTTCTTCCACATTCATAGTTCTTTTCATACATTTTCGTCGGTTAAGGGTACTCCTGACCTGCCCTTTTCGGAGAAGATCATTTATTTGGTCAGAGAACGTTCTTTATTGAAGAACTGAAAAGATAGAAAGAAGATTTTAATTTGAATATTTTATTTTGGTTTTGAATAATCTTAGTCGACAGTGTTCACAATCGCTGTCGGAGGCATAACACGCTCACTTCTCATAATTTGGTTGGTGATATAGGTTGAGCAACAAAATCTTGGAGTGAGCAGATGCCTCCGACTGCCTTTGTGAACACTGTCTTGTTTCTATCTTTTCAGTTCTTCAATAAATTCAATAAAGATGGCAGATATTGACGCAGTCGGGTTTTTTTTATTTCCATCTTTTTAGTTCTCAAGCACCTTTATTAGCATTTCCTATTCCAAACTCAAATAAAACATATAAGTTATATATATATTCACAATCACCGTTAAAAACTCTTTATTTTGATACCACACTCAATGTATTTTAAAATCTTTTTTTTAGATTACTTTTTGCCGCCAAAAATCCTTAACTTTGTTTTTTTATATTTTGATGTATCCAGTGTAACTCTCACGACTAAGACGAATCTATTGACACTACTCACATAAAAATACAACAAGCCGTTTAGGCTGTAGGGCGTGCCAAAGAAATATACAAACATACATACATACACTCGAAAAACATAACCCTCCTTCTTTCACAGTCGGGTAAAAAAGTACACTTAAAAGGAACATTATTAAATAAGTTGGTTATAAATGGAGGGGTCTAAAAATATTTTTTTTATGGAATCAAGATCCATCTTTTTGGTCCTTTAATATCCATAAAGTTTGAGCCTGGTTAGATTTTGAGGTCCAATCCCCATACAACATAGACTTAACATCTTATGTGTCAGGATGACGAGCGCAGTGGAATGCCACACAGTACTTTGTAACTCAAGGTATTGCATGGTGTTGCTACTGTTTATGGGTGGTCGTATCGCTTACCATCAGGCGAACGGCATGCTCGTCTCGTCATTCTATGCTATATAAAAAAAAAAGTGGACATCTTTCAAACAATGGGTGACCACAATCATTTTTTGGTACACAATAAATTTTGTTTTCAGCACATGGAACTTTTATTGGGCAGATGCGTTTGGAAGCAGACAAGCCTACACAACTACCTATAGATTCGTCCTTCCATTTTGGTGCTTCCACCAGAAATTATATTATAAGGTAATTACACTCCATCAGAATGATAGAGACATAAGTGAGAAATTAACTTCATGAACAATTCTAATAAAATTCTAACCAAGACACTTTATATATATCGACACCTTGGGGTAGAAAGGTCGTATAAACCATTTTGTCCAAAATGAGTTATGAATGCAGTCTTATTCAGAATTTTCAGCTGTATAGATTAGTCTATATGACGCTTTCAAATTCGCAAAAAAAAGATTTTTACGACCCAGATGACTTCAACGTCTAAACAATGTTTTTGTTGTAATTTATGATGTAAGAACCAAAAAAAATATAATTGCTATGACCATTTGGAGTAACGCCATATTTTTTTAAATGTTCAGGTTGTAAAAGATAGTAGATTTGAGTCAAGTATGGTGTACTACCAAAGTAACAATTTGCGCTTGGATGTAAAAACCAAAGTTCAGTACGATTTCGATTTGCAGCGTTTTTAACTCCATATGTTTAGTACAATTTGGTTTTTACACCCTGAGCTCAAAAAGATCAATTGACGGTAAAATATTTACACCCATCCGGAACACTTTCGTAAAGTGCAAATTGGCTTTTACATCCTTAAACAATTTTTTACAAATAAATTGAATAGTATTTACTCCGTTCGAAAAAATACGTTTGAAACCAAACGCCGCGGTGATAACCGAAATACTTACATCGTTGGTGACTCCTCATAGTAATTTTAGACGTTATGATTCAAAATGAATATTGTTATGCATGGGGAGAGTGTGATGCGAACGGGGCAGCCAAGAAATTGCTACCTCACATTTCCTCGGCACGAAAACGTCCTCGACCCTACCAAGTCAATATTTTGGAATAAGAAGACTTCATAAACTGGGAAGAACTTGCGTCCAAAACCTTCACAAAAGAAATACTAAAAAAATGAAATTTCAACAAATCAGGATTGCGATATTTAAAAAAAGAAGTACAAATAAAGTAGATATTAAGTACTCAATGTGTGAAGATGCACTCGAAGAAATAAGCAATCTTTATGAAGAATCTACAAAAAGGAAAAAGGGAAAGAGGAAAGAGAGGAAGAGGAAGATTCAAAGGAAAGGGTAGAGGAAGAATTCACGATAAAGACGACGATACAAATAGCGAACAAAGTTCCATCCAAGGAGAAGAATTGGTATTGCGAAAGTTGTACAACTGTAAAATAAATCGATTTGAAACGTTTATGTGAAAAAGGAACCATACCAAAACCATATCAAAATGAATATTTGAATTTACCTCATGAATCTTTACAAGACTGCCTTATAGATACAGATGAAGATGACCAAGATGAAAATTAATATAAATATAAAGTGCCGTTAAGTTTTATATTTTTGTTATAAATAATAAGATGATGCTCTGAGCAACTTAATTGATTGCTGATATACATTATATTACAAAAAATTGTGAACTAGGTATTATAATTTGCTTTAATGCAGCAACATACCTACGAGTTCATTATATTTTGCTCACTGCGCTTAAGAATAATGTAATTGAAAGTTTATAGTTTTTATTGTTATTGTTGATGACCGACGTTTGGGCTTCGGATAACTCAGCGGGTATGTTGGGTGTTGTTCCGTTCCGTTGGTGTTTCAAAATAAAACGTCAGTCTTACTATTTTAGTGGACTGTATATTCTTTTTAAATCAGGTGAAGTCTATACAAGTATCAACACAGTAATGCGGGTGCCGTTTCATTTTTGGGCTGCCCTTTTATACAAATTACAGCTTAAACATAGAGCCGAGTGCCATTGTACAATTATGGCCCTCGGCAAATAAAAATAAACGGCGACAATGGATCGGGGTGCCGCGCAACAGATGGTCGGTCCCGATCGACGAAAACAAAGTCATAAAACCATTAAAATTTCCGAGTGAACATTAAATATTTTTTAAACAATGGTCGGCATCATAAACCGATTTAACATTTCTCATTTTACGATGCTTTATGGCTGCGATGGTTCGAGTAAACATTGTCAATACCAGGAAACGCCGAGCCTTAAAGGAATTACATTTTAAATATTTTTGCACAGATGTGTACAAACAAGATAATTAGCTTTTTCTAACATTACTTAAAAATATTTCCTTAACTATTAAGAGCCAGTCCGCCGAGGTGAACGCATCTCGCTCGTTGTCCGTATCAATTCTCCCCCCGGCGCAGATCCTCGCAGCCCTTATCCATAGGAAGGACAATGAGCCTGCGTGCTGGCCTCCTAAAAATGCCCCCACGTGTACGGATGTCAGCACTCCGTACCACGTTGTCCGGTCCCAAGTATACTTTCTCGACTTGGCCCCGGGGCCATACATTCCGCGGTAAAAGACCATCCGCTATGATGACCAAATCCCCAGGTTCTACGTTCCGCGCGGCGCTTCTGCTATCTCCGCGAGGAGTTAAGGTGGGTAAGTATTCCTTTAACCATCTCTCCCAAAATGAGTTCGCCAATGCTTGGGCGGCTCTCCACGTCCTTTTGTCGGCCGTCTCGCACCGACCTACGTACGGCAGTCCTATTGCATTCCCTAATAAAAAATGATTAGGCGTTAACGCTTCCATATCCGTAGGATCAACCGGTACATGCGTGAGTGGGCGAGAGTTTACGGTATGTTCTATCTCTGTTAATACGGTGACCAAAACTTCCTCTCTTGGCGCTCTTTCGTTGAGCGTTATGGCGAGAGCCGACTTTACGCTACGGATTAACCTTTCCCACGCGCCCCCTTGGTTTGGCGCACCTGGGTCTATGAAGCGCCATTCCAATCGGTTCGTTAACGCGACTTCTTGGAACGCCGGTATCCATTCCTTGAAGGCGGCGGCTAGCTCCACCGAAGCTCCTCTGAAGTTAGTCCCGTTGTCTGATACGAAGGTCGCGGGCCAACCTCGTCGCGCGGCCATCCTTCGTATCGCCATTATCGCCGAGTCTGTGCTTAGGCTGGCGATTATTTCGAGATGGATAGCTCTCATCACGAGGCATGTGAAGATTACTCCCCATCTCTTTTCCCTACGTCTCCCTATTACCACCCACATGGGCCCAAAACAGTCGACGCCGCACTTAGAGAAAGGTCTAGCGTAGGCATCCAATCGGAACTCCGGTAAGTTCCCTTTGACCGGGATTGCGGGATTCGCTCGCCTAAGAGCGCATCTGACGCACCTGCGTATGATACGCTTGACGGCTGGACGCATTCCTACGATCCAATATCTCTGGCGCAGGCTGTTCACAGTCTGTTCTTGTCCCGTGTGCGATTTGCTATGTTCCCTCGCGATGAGCAACTGCGTGAATGGGTGCGCTCCGTCCAATATAGGCGGTTCTTTCATCGTCTCTGGAACCGTTGCCGCGTTTATCCGTCCGTTTAGACGAATAACATGATCGCATCCGTACTTTGGATCCAATTTTCCAATGCGGCTTTGGCGAGCTACCGTTTTTCCTTCTTTCAGTCGGCTCACTTCCTCGGGGAAACTTTCCTCTTGCGCCTGTCTTATTAGGACCTTCTCGGCCTCTTTGACCAGTTCTAAATTCGGGCGTTCGGCGCGTCGTCGCCATTTATCTATAGCCTTCAACACCAGAGCGGTCGTCCTTATGAGCCGCTCTATTGAAGAGAATCTCTCGACTGATACGAGGGGCACCCTTGCTTGTGCTTGCGCATGTAGCACGGTCTCTTCATGTGAGTATTCGTCGCGGGACTCACTTTCCCATATCACGTCGGGTTCGTATAAAAACGCAGGTCCGACGAACCATCTATCTGTGTTACTTAAGCGTGTTCTTCCCATTCGGGTAGCGTCGTCCGCTACATTATGTTTGGTCGGAACCCATCGCCACTGTTCCGGTCGGGTCGCTTCGGCGATCTCTCCGACCCGGTGAGCTACATAAGGCGTGTAGTTACCGGCGTCTCCCTGTATCCAGTGGAGGACCGTTTTTGAATCGGTCCAATAGGTGATTTCTGGCTTACTCCTGTGCTCGGATACGATAGCCTGAGCGAGCCTTGTCCCGATCAAGCACGACTGCAATTCGAGCCGCGGTATGGTTTGCAGTTTTAATGGCGCTACTTTCGCCTTTCCTGCTACTAGCGTCACCTTGATGCTACCGTCGGCTCCTTTCGCTCGCCAATACGCCGCTACTGCATAGGCCTGTTCGCTGGCGTCGCAGAAAACGTGAAGTTCCCTCTCTGTAGTGCACGCGACGTCGTAGTGCCGTGGTAAGCGAAGTTGGTCTATGTGTTTTAGGTCTTCCTTCCAATCCCGGAATATTGCGGCCTCTTCCTCAGGGAGTTCCTCGTCCCAGCCTATCTTCTGTTTCCACACTTCCTGCAGCATAATCTTGGCTGACACGGTGTAGGGGCTTATCAGTCCGAGCGGATCGAAGATCGACATTACTGCGCTCAGAGCTTCCCTCTTAGTAGGCGTCCGTAAGTCCTGTTTTATTTCTTCCGGGACCTTGTTCATTGCCGTGTTGAAGCCTAATTGATCGGTGTCCGTGATCCACATCAGGCCCAATGTTTTACCGTAGGCATTAACGTTCGCGCCTAGTTGCTTGGGCGTGGTAGAGCGGTCGGCTTGTGGGATACCTTCGAGTAGTTGCGGTGCGTTGCTACTCCATCCGGCCAATTCGAACCCGGCCTTCTTGTGTACCGTTCGAACTTCGTCAATGGTCCGCGCGGCGATCTCCTCTGACTCAAAACTATCCACCCAATCGTCCATGTAGTGGCTCGTCACGATGGCTTCGTGGGCCAGTGGGTGTGTCGTTTTGTTGTCGTCCGCGTTCCGGTTTCTCACTGAGTGAGCCATAAACGGCGAGCTGCGCGCTCCGAAAATCATCGACTTCATGACATATTTGGTGGGCGGGCGTGTACGGTCGTCCCCGCGCCACAAGAAATGCTGAGCGACGCGATCCTCCGGTCTTATCTTTACCCGTAGGAACATCTCCCGGATATCGGCGGTCACTGCTACGGGTCTTTCTCGGAACCTGAACAATATCCCATATAATGTCTGCAACAAGTCGGGACCGTCAAGTAGTGCGTCGTTCAAGCACGTACCGTTTGCGCGCGCGGCCGCATCAAAGACCATTCTTAGCTTTCCCGGCTTGTTTGCGTTCGTGACTGCAAAATGAGGCAGAAACCATGTGCGCTTGTTGTCCTCACATTTGCTGAGTTCCGCGTAGCCCTTTTTCAATAGCGCCTCTACCTGGCCAGTGTAGGCTTCCTTAAAGTGAGGCGAGCCGTCCATCTTTCTCTCTATGCTACGTAGTCTCCGTACGGCCATGTCGTAGCTGGGAGGTAGTTCGATCGTGTCCGATGCCCATGGTAGTCCGACTTCGTAATGATCACCTGCCCGTGTCATAGTCTGTGCCACTATCGCTTTGGCCCGCTCATCCTTAGCTATGGGCTTCGTAATTCGGGCGATACCTAAGGCGTCTATTTCGTAGTGAGCTTTCACTATTTCTTCTAGCTGCCTGTCGTGACGTTGGCGTTGCGTCTCTTGCACGGTGTGCACGTGTAACACCGCTGCATCGTCCTGACTCACGACGCTTCTATGCTTGTCTTCCGTTCCGTGGATTATCCATCCTAGGAGCGTCAGTGAGGCAGCGGGTTGTCTTCTCGTGCCGGTTAGCAATTTGCGCGTCACGATCAGGTGCCAATTATCGGTGCCGATCAGTATCTTCGGCCTCGCGTTCGCGTAACATAAGTGTTCCGCGCTTAGTTCCGCCAAGTGCATGCTCTTGAACATGGCGGGCCCAACGGTCTGCGTGTTTAGTGAGAGTCGTTCCACTGTACGCGCTGTGATCGATTTATAGCCATTCTGGCCACGACCCCATATCTCGACGTTGATGATTTCGCTGGCGTCGTCCATCTTTGTAGACGCTATTCCGTGGAGCGTCAACGGTCGTTTCTCGCCGCTAGCCCCGATCGATCTCGCGATTTCTTCGTCCATCAACGTTATGGTCGATCCTTCGTCACACAGTGCGTACGTGTCGACCTCTCCCCCCGGTCCTCTGACCGTTACGGGACATATTTTCAAGAGTATATTTCGCTCTGGTGTATCTATGGTGGCCGTCGCCACACATTCTTCCTTTCGCTCCGCTAGGTGCAACAATGCGTGGTGTGGTAGCGCGCACTCGTCGATTCCACATTTCCTCGCTCGACATTTGAATCGCCGATGCCGGCTATCCAAGCACTGGAAGCACACTCGCGTCTCCTTTGCCCATTCCCACCGCTTTGGAACTGTCATGTCGGCCAGCTTTTGACACTTCGGTGTTCTATGGCTCGATCCACAACAAAAACATGTATCCTTTTCCGTAGCGGTGAATACGTTTGCGCCACGGTTCGCCTCTGTGACCCGTCGTTGCCTATGTTCGGGCTTCGGCGCAACCGCGCTCTTGTGCGTCGCCGTGTTGTACGTAGCCGGCGTGTAGGCGTACTTAACCGCCCGATCCGCTTCTCGCATCAGAAACTCCGCTAGCGTGACGATTTCTGGCTCCCGATTGTTAACGCACTCCTCTGCGTAATCGCACCACTTGGTTCGAATATGTGGGCTCAGTTTGTCGATAATTTGCCGTGTCAACATGGGATTCATCAAATACCCACGGTTATCGATTTTCGCTATTATTGTTACTATGTTTTGTAGCTTTACGGCGAAACTGTTTAGTTCTCCTGCGGAAGTGCCGGCTCTCGGTAGCTTTTTCATGTCGTCCAATGCCTGATCTATTATCACTTCTGGTCGTCCATAGCATTGTTCCAGCGTTCTCATTATTTTGATCGGGTCGGTTGCGGTGTACAATAACGCCGATACGGCTTGACGCGCCTCGCCTTTGAGACACGTCCTTAAACGTGCCAAGTTCTCGGCCGGTGTGAACCCATGGAGAGAGGTAGACTCTCTCATGGCTGCCTTAAAAGGTAGCCATTCACCGGCCGCTCCGCTGAAGTGAGGCAAATCTTGTGTTTGCCTCGGTGGTGCCCGACGCCGCATCATTTGTTCTAGTGTGTCTGCCAAACGGTCGATGCCGCGTTCCCTAGACCTATGTGGCGTTGGAGACCTATTTCGCCGCGACTCTCTATTTTCCGGAGTCGGGGCGCGTCGTTGTCCATCTGTACGCGCTTCGTCCCTACGTGGCGAGTTTGCCCTAAGCTCGCGCTCCCCCCGTACCTGCGTACGCCGTAACCAGTCGCTTATGCGGCGATCGGTTTCAACTGCGTCCTCGCCGGCTATGCTCTCCCGGTCCGTCTCTTCCCTAATACTCGCGATGTTCGCGGCCAATCTTTTCTTTAGTAGGTCTGCCTGTAGCCGTAGGTCCTGGCGTTGGATTTCGGCGAGCCGTTCTTCTGTCTCTAGCTCGGCCTGACGTATCCGCGCTATCGCGCTCGCGGTAGATCGTTGAGAGCGTACCGACGGTGCTCTCGACCTACGTTCCGGTATAACCGTGATTGGCGTATCGGTCTCCATAGCGATCGTCCGGACTACGGGTCGCGGAGTCTCGCTAGGAATCGCGGATGCCTGTACCGAAGGCGATGCGGGATAATCGTCGTATACGCGAAGCGTTTTCTCCTCGGCGGCCTGGCTTCTCGTCGTTGGCATGTTACAATCTATATGCCTCCGACGATTTCTTAACACCTACTTAGCCTATCGCCCTAGCAGTCCGTCGGGAGGGCCCGGTGTTTAAGCCGGGATACGCTCCCTCAGGGATGGATGGTTAGGGATCGGAAGGGTTTGGGGCTACTCGGCAGAGGCACGCAAGTGAATACGGGGCGCTCGGTAATCGGCTGGAGTGTCCGATACCATTGGCAGCGCCTACGATCAGGCCCCCGTATCACTTACGCACGTACCGACGTAGCTGTGCCGTGCAATTCAGCTTTAGCACTATGCGAGTGCTCCGACCAGCTGGTGACGTTGCACAAAACGTCACACCACCGTAAAAAACGGCGTTAACTAGATCCGAGACCGTTGACACCGTTAGGTGGTCAATGGATCTAGCCGCGATATCGCGTTATGCCCTAGCCGTTTTTCTCTCTTGTTGTTGCTCCGACGACGTGTAGTGTCGCTCTGGAACACTCGCCACGTCGCTCGGCTAACTCCGCTGCGCCGCTCGGGAACACCGCCGCGTTGCTCGGGATCTCCGCTGCGTCTCTCGGCTACTCTCGCCGCGTCGCTCGTGGATCTCCGCCGTCGCACCTCTCGGGGGTGTTCGTAGCGCCTCTGCGGGTGTCGCGCTGCTCGAGAACACTCGTTATGCCGCTTCGTGAAGCTCCGTCTTGCGTTACGATGCGCCTCCTTGTCGTCAGGTGTACTATGCGTCACTCGGGAGCTCTTATGTGCCGAGCCGCAGGTATAGTGACACCGACGCTTGGAATTCGTCGCGTCGTTGCTCAGGCCGCTTCTTAGGCCGTGATGTTTTCGTTGCAGCGCTCCGTTCTTTCGAGATGTTGCCGTACTGTCATATACGGCGGTTCTCGACGTACTCGTAGAACGGCCTTGTGACGCGCTTGCTGTGTTGCTTGATTCCTTGATTCACACTTGATATCCGGCTCGAAGGACCAGCTGTTGATGACCGACGTTTGGGCTTCGGATAACTCAGCGGGTATGTTGGGTGTTGTTCCGTTCCGTTGGTGTTTCAAAATAAAACGTCAGTCTTACTATTTTAGTGGACTGTATATTCTTTTTAAATCAGGTGAAGTCTATACAAGTATCAACACAGTAATGCGGGTGCCGTTTCATTTTTTTTTTTTTTTTTTTTTTTTTAACGCGGACCTAACGGCCAGTAGCCTGACGAGAGTCGGCTTTTCTGGCCACACCGGACTTTAGGGTGAGCGCTTTTGGCACTCGCAACCCTTTAATTTAGGTGACCATGCTGAGGGCAACCCACTAACGGGTTACGGACCTCGGCTCAGGACGGTCACTGGGAGAGGATGAGACATCAGCGATTAATGGGGAAGATTGGTTTTTAACCTAATCCTATCCGTTGCTTTCGTCGGCACGCGGGCCGGAACTGTTAGGGGGGTCGGGGGGGCGACGGGGAACGCGGCGAGGTCCTCGACGGCGAGGACGGAACTGCGGTCTTGTGGAGTGTGTGAGTTTCAAGAACTCGTTCTTACGGCGGATGGCCAGAGTGATATCGTCCTCTGGATCGGTTAAAACTGAACGCGGCCGTCTCCATTTGGCGCGGTCGAATGGAGTGTAAACGGACGCTTTGCGGATTAACGAACTAGGGTGATTTACCGCCCGATCGAAATAGCGTCTGCTGGTCGTTTGCATAAAATGCCTGATGGTCGGCATGTTGGTGTCCACGTGGAGGTTGCGATTGCGAACGTACCACGGGGCACCAAGAGCGTGTCGGAGAAATTTATTTTGCAGTACCTGCATACGCTTGAGACGAGCAGGCGGTATATGGGCGAATACGGGCGACGCGTATGTCATAATCGGCCTAATACACGTGGTAAAGATCCTAATCTTGTTGCGGATGGACATTTTACTGTTCCTATTTATGAGCCAATGTAGTTGACTCATCGCGAATGCGGCTCGCGCGCGTACCGCATTTACGTGTGGGATGAAGGTCAAACTCTGATCAAGGGTCACTCCTAAATACTTGGCTTTGGCCGTCCAGGGGATAACCTGGTTGGACATGCGGACTGAATGATGAGGCACATGGACTTTCCTTTTCAAAGTGAACAGGATAGCCTGGCTCTTTGTGGGGTTGACGGTGATTCGCCATTTGCGAAACCACTCACCGAGCTTGTCGGCGGCGGCCTGCAAATCGCGCACCACATCGTCGGGGTCTCTACGTGAGGCGTAGATTGCGGTGTCATCCGCGAAGAGCGCCAGATGGGCGTTTTTAGGTTGCGGGATATCGCTGGTGTACAGCGAGAAAAGAAAAGGGGAAAGAGCGGAGCCTTGCGGGACTCCGGCCGTAATGGTGTGTCGGGAAGAGAGAGTTCCCTCCACGCGATATTTGAAGCCGCGATTCGACAAAAAGTCTCGTATGATGTGCACGAGCTGAGTGGGCACGTTGAGCGTGTACAGCTTGAAAAGCAAGCCGTTGTGCCACACCCTGTCGAATGCTTTTTCAATATCGAAGAAAAGAGCACCGGTAGGCATGCCGCGTTGAAATTTGTCGTAAACGTGCTCCGTGATGCGGAGCACCTGGTTTACGCAACTGTGCCTAGAACGAAAACCAAACTGCTCCGGAGGGATCAGATGGTTGTTGTGGGCGACTATTTTGAGGCGGTCGAGGACGATCCGCTCGTAAAGTTTGCCCAGCGTACTAAGCAGGCTGATTGGCCTATAAGAGGACGGCTCTGATGCGGGTTTTCCCGGCTTGTGGATACCTATCACAACTGCCTCCTTCCAGACCTCTGGGAAGAGGCAGTTTTGAAACGCGGCGTTGTATATAGATGTGAGAATTTGGACTAGATGCTCCGGAAGCATCTTGATCATACGGGTAGGGATCCCGTCGCCCCCGGGGGCTTTTCGTCTTTTGAGCGCCTTGATCAGAGCGATGACTTCTTCGGTGCCGTTTCATTTTTGGGCTGCCCTTTTATACAAATTACAGCTTAAACATAGAGCCGAGTGCCATTGTACAATTATGGCCCTCGGCAAATAAAAATAAACGGCGACAATGGATCGGGGTGCCGCGCAACAGATGGTCGGTCCCGATCGACGAAAACAAAGTCATAAAACCATTAAAATTTCCGAGTGAACATTAAATATTTTTTAAACAATGGTCGGCATCATAAACCGATTTAACATTTCTCATTTTACGATGCTTTATGGCTGCGATGGTTCGAGTAAACATTGTCAATACCAGGAAACGCCGAGCCTTAAAGGAATTACATTTTAAATATTTTTGCACAGATGTGTACAAACAAGATAATTAGCTTTTTCTAACATTACTTAAAAATATTTCCTTAACTATTAAGAGCCAGTCCGCCGAGGTGAACGCATCTCGCTCGTTGTCCGTATCAGTTATTATGTCATCAAAGTTTCGACGTTATGTTATTAGAGATAAGATAAAAAGAAGGGGATTCTCTAAACTAGTTTATTGATTAGGTAGATACTTGACTCATTTTTCTTTTTCGGTCTTAAATTTTGAATCACATTGTAATCCATTATTGCCAATTCGGTACTACCGCTTATTCACTCTGACACAAAACTCAAACAAAGCACGACTCAAGTACAAGAGCCAATTAACTTCCTAGATTTTAATAGTGCCAGACTGTCACCCACCTTAATAGTACTTAATTGTAAAGTAAATTGAAGTTTTACTGGTGGTAGGTCTCTCATAATATGTAAGAATCCGTCTGGGTGGGTACCACCGCAATTTCTATTTCTACCGCCAAGCAGCAATGTGAATGCTCTATTGTGTTTCGCTTTGAAGGACATTGTGGCCAGTGTAACTACTGGACATAATGAGACTTAACATCTTATGTCTCAGGATGACGAGCGCAGTGGAATGCCACACAGTGCTTCGTAACTCAAGGTGCTGGATGGTGTTGCTATTGTTTATGGTGTTTACTGCTTACCATCAGGCGAACGGCATGCTCGTCGAGTCATTCAATGAAATAAAAAAATGAGACTGATGATAGCTTACCTTTGATCTCAATGATTGTTCTTAGTATAGTATTATTATAACTGTAAAATACGTTTGCGTTTCGTTTTGGCAATTATAACAAATATTTTACTCTATTTTAAGCTTTATGCTTTTAACGTTATAATAACTATTACTGTATCGTATTGTTAACGTTATGTTTACGTATTGTTGAATAAAAACAACTTGATTGAACGAAAAAAATGAGTTATTTTGTACTTTGTTTTTAGAAATTATATTGTATTTAGTAAATTAATCATTTTGAAAAATTGACTAAATTTGATTCATTAACTGATTAAGATTAGAATTAGTTTACACAAAGGTACTAGTACAGTGGTGTATTTAGGTATAATGTTTTTTGTTACCCAAGTTTATAGTAAGATATGTAATATTATTATATAGTTATTATCATAGTTACGACTCCCAACATTCTTAAGGTATTTTATGTTAGTGGCTTTTAAGCTCAATAACAACGACTTACATCTAGTTACGACTCATTACAATGTAACAACTCAAATAATTATGGGGTGTATAAACCATTTTTCAAAAAAAACTTGGTGGTAAATCCACGCTAACTTTTAAACTAGGAGACTGAGAATAAAATATGTTTTTCCATTGCAAAGAACATAAAAAATTAACAAATCTCACTTAATAGGGTCAATATACCTATAAGAACAAAAAAGTTATTAGCCAAAATGTTTTTAAAATTTTGTTTTTTTCTCGTCCTGTAAAGTAGGGTTTATGGCTTTTACGACCTTTGTACCCCAAGGTAGCGATATTTGGATAGAGCTCCAAAAACTAGCCTTTTACAAAAAATAATTTAATTTTATAGACCTCCGATTTCGAGATTTATGTAATTTTATTATGCTTAAAAACTACACTTATTTTGAACATAAAAAAAAAAGTTAATTATAAATGGAGGGGTCTCAAAATATTTTTTTTATGGATCCAAGATCCATATTTTGCCCCTTTAATATCCCTAAAGTTTGAACCTGGTTAGATTTTGAGGCCTAGCACTCATACAAAAAGCGGACATCTCCTTTGTTGTCACAGCTAAAATGTCTCCTGTAAAATTGCTTATGTTTTTAAGAGATGAATTATCATTATAAATTTCATGTTGTGAATTTGGTGTCTTGAAAATTTGGATTAGATCTTTATAGTTCTGATGCCTGTCAAATGGCAACAGATTAGCCATCTCATCATCATGAAAAATATATATCTTTAACGAGGTATCTAACATAGATGGCGAATTGCGAAATATGTCTTGTATCCCACATTGGCCTATTGTCGAAAAGAGACAATGTGCTGGGAGTCACAATTTATCCAAATTCATTTAGTGGTTTATACATTTATTTGTAAATAACATCTTCACATTTTACATATTTATAAAATTACAATAATAATACTGTATTATTTTTTCCAATGTTCTGTGCCATTTGTTTTGTTAGAGAGAGGCCAACTGGTAATGCAAGAGGTATTATGGAAGATTTGCCCAACACCGAGACGGAGGGCGCGTTACTGGGCCTGCCGGAAACTCAGACTGAACTAGATGTGAGTATTGACTACAGGAACATTTGTACTATCTCTCCATAGAAGTATTTGATATGTCAATAAAGAATAAATTCCCTTGTCACCAAGTCACCAAGTATTATTTGTGGTCTTTTAAAATACATGCTATTTTTGTTTTGAAATTAAAAAGAGCACTTTGATAATGAGGCTATAGTCAGTCAGTCAATATAAAATTGCAATACAAAAATAAAAAAGTGAACAATGGATGTTTTTTTTAATCTTGGGTACTTAATGCTACTTGTAATACTGAATTATTAACACTTGCTTATTTTTATTTCCAGAATTTAACAGAGTTTAACACAGCACATAATAGGAGAATTTCCATGTTGGGAATATCTACGGAAGATGGCAGCGATGTCATGAAGGTGAGTTTCATTAACTATTTATAAATTATAACAAAAGGTGAAATTGTTTATTCAAACCTCCGAAATTTTTGGCCCAGGGAGAGTATGGGAGGAATCAGTAATTTCTTATTCCCCCCGCCCCATCCTCCCTGGATATGCCCCCGTATGGTCATTCATTTAAATATTTGTTGAAAATATATTCATATTAAATGAATAATTATGAAATCAACCTTCTGGCAGCCACCCACTGGCACCAAGCGATCAGCATCCATGCCAAGTGGTATAGCCAAGAAACAGAAGCGTAACGTCTCCTTCAATGAGGAAGTGGACATCATCAACCCAGAGGACATTGACCCCACCATCGGCCGGTTCCGGAACCTGGTCAAGTCGACCATAGTGCCCAACGCCAACTCAACGCCTAGGAAGCTTAAGCTGCAAAGTGCTGATGACAGTGAGTATAGCAACTTCAATTTTATGCATAACTAAATTTTACTTGTGGTTCTAGCTGCATGCAAGATCTTTTGCTTTAAAAATACCATTGTTTCAGACCCATGTTTCTTCTAAATAAAATAGCTATTTAATAATGAAAAAAAAAACAGTTCAGTACTTTCAAAGATTATCAAAAACAAAGTACCAAAACTTTCCACTTTATGATACCGTAGCGCTAAGCGCGTTAATATTGTGTTAATGATATAATGCTTGATCGATTGTTACTGGTGGAAGGTCTCTCATATGTCAGAGTCCATCTGGGTGGGTACCACCGCAATGTCTATTTCTACCGCCAAACAGCAGTGTGCATGCACTGTTGTGTTTCGGTTTGAAGGACATTGTAGCCAGTATAACTACAGGACATAGTGAGCCTTCACATCTTATGTCTCAGGATGACGAGCGCAGTGGAATGCCACACAGTACTTTGTAAGTCAAGGTGCTGGATGGTGTTGCTACTGTTTATGGGTGGTCGTATCGCTTACCATCAGGTGAACGGCATGCTCGTCGCGTCATTCAATGCCATAAAAAAAAATTAAAATTTTTTGATTAAAATTTAGAATACTTTTGACACAGACCCCTTTTATATTTATTCTATTAAGTAGTTTACGAGTGGTAGGTCTCATGTGAGATTGCTCGCCTAAAGTACCACCTCTATGTCTATTTCTGCCAAGCAACATTGTGCAAATACTGTTGCGTTCCGGTTTGAAGGACATTGTAGCCAGCGTAATTACTGAGAAGTTCTCTATAAGAATTTTGAAGGTATGTGAAGTCTACCAACCCGCACTAGACCAGTGTGGTGGACTAAGGACTAAATAAACCCTCTCAGTAGTAGAGGAGGCCCGTGCTCAGCAGTGGGCAGTATATAATACAGGCCTGAGTAGTAAGGGATTCACCGATACTGGAGCAGGTTCGACGGCCGGTCCGCGGCGCTCCGGCGGCTGATGACCGACGTTTTCGATTGCTCCAGATTCGGCCCGCGGAACCCGCGAATAAATCCGCGGATTACTTTAATACCTACCGCGGATTAATTTGATACCTACCGCGGATTAATTTGATACCTACCGCGGATTAATTTGATACCTACCGCGGATTAACTTGATACCTACCGCGGATTAATTTGATATCGACCGCGGATTACTTTGATAACACCCGCGAATAAAAATTATATCGTCCGCGGAATCCGTTTCATATCACCCGCGAGGTAGGTATGAACCACGAATTTGTTCATGGTCTACGGTTCCCTTAAGCTTGTACCTTTTCCCTGTTCGTTGTGCTTTTAACTTTCTACTTTCTATCGGCGATCCTTTTTTTTATTTGAAGGATGCAAAGGTCTTTGTCGCGTATTTCTATTAACTCGTGTTTCTACGCAAAAGCCGTTTAAAATTACTTAATAGTTACCCTTTACGCATTACGAGCATTGTTTATGATAGATAAAGCAACATTTTCCCTGTTTCGTTGTGTTATTGACTTTCTACTTTCTATCGGCGACCCTTTTTTATTTGAAGGATGCAAAGGTCTTTGTCTCGTATTTCTATTAACTCGTGTTTCTACTTAAAAGCCGTTTAAAATTACTTAATAGTCGCCCTTTACGCATTACGGGCATTGTTTATTATAGATAAAGCAATCGTTACAATACACCATACCTTTCTCAAATTCTAGGTAAAACCCTTTGGGTCTTCTCATTGTCATAATAATTACGGTTCCCATTATTCACATTACCTGATATTACGTATTCAACGGAACATTTAAGGTGAAAGTCGAAACATGTTGGATCTTGTCTGCAAGGAAACAATACTCCCTCTCCATATAAAAGACCGACTCAAAATCACATGGTATCGTATTCCACTCTGTGCTCTGCTCGAAGTGTGATCTCCAGTTGTGTGTAACAGTGAAGTGATAGTAAAATTGTGAAATAGTTAAATAGTGAAAGTGTTATAAAAATGAATGTAAGTACCTTTATATACTTTGATCTAAAAGTGTTGTAACCAGATGTTTCATTAATTGTTTATGCCATGTGTTGTCCACCAGGTTAATACATTTTAGCTATCTTTGATGTCTTATTAATTTATCATTGTTACTAATGTGTACATGTATACTTCGCATACCTATAAGTATTTATCATACAGTACTTACTTAACCGATAATTAAAACAGTTTCATTTCATTTTGTTACAGTTTTCTGAAAATACTTTCAAAAACTACTATTATGCTGAAGAAATCGACGAACCTAGTGATGAAGAAGGTACACTCGCCTTTAAAGTAAAAAAAGCTATAATAGCAAATAAAAGACCGATCGAATGCAACAGCATTGATGAGTTTTTCGAAAAACCAAAAAAGAAGAAGACAACAACAAGAAAGTCATCCAGTGTTGGTCGATCGACGAGCGGTGGTGTTTCATACATCCGATCAAACAGCGATGACAACAGTTCTGCATCACATCTCATAAAAATTGAGGTGTATGAAGTGAATAAAATAAAAAACATCGCACCGACGGAACATTGGAAACACGCTGATGTGCGAGTTAAATATTACGCGGAAAACGACAGTGATAAGAACTTGCAAAGTGTCAAGGACACTATATATAATATAACTAAACAGTTGGCTAGTAAGGACGATTGTGTGAAATATTTTATAGACACAGACAAATGAACAAAAGTGCCAGTGCGTGTCAATGTTTTAATATCATAACTTTAATCATATGCTTTGTACTACTATTATTGAAATAAGAAACTATTATTGTATTAACTGTACTTAAGAATCTACCTGTTTAAATTTAACTTACATTGTATTGTATTTAAACTTTGTACTCTTTTAAGTTACATACTTAATAGATTAATTTGTTTTTGATTCTAGAACTCTTTGTGAATTGTGTTATTGCTAAGTATTATTGTAAATAGTTATAAGTCTTTTTAGTGTTTTTTCATGCTCATGCTTACGATTGTAAAGTTATTGGGAACATTCATAAATTGTTTGGAAGAATTATAAGTATTGTATGGGGTTATTAATCTTCAATAAAGACAAATCATTCATTCATTTTCATATTTCATTTATTCACCTCAAAACATGATTTAAATAAACCATTTAAAAACACATCATTGCATATTGTATTATCACTAAATAATACTTGAAAATCTTTGAGACTCTTACCATAGTATTTATAATACAGATACATTAAACAGTACTCTCCACAAACTATAGTAAAGTCATTTTGAATTCGACTTGTATTGTAATTCCACATTCTAGAATTTCTCGCTAAAAACATTCGGTGGTATCCTTGAGGTGGTCGACCGTATGAATCAAAGTACTGTCCAAAACCATTCTTATCTATGTGTATGGCGACCCAGTGAGAACCTGGTTTGTTATCAGAGTCTAAGTTGCTAACTACGTATGTAGGAGTTACCACATATATTGGTAGACGATTGGCTGCATATACATTATATTCAATACTTGGATCAATTTTCTTTAAGTAATTCTGTATTTCTATTGTATTCATTTTTATTCACCGTATCGCTGCAGAATCTTATCAGGTCGAATGATAAAGTGGTAATGTCTCATATAAGGTTAACAAGACACTATTATGGTACTTATCAGCCAAGTTGACTCTTGTTGTGGGGTTGCAAGGATTATAGTTAAACAAAGAACTTAATATTTTATGAATTCGTTTTATTGGTAACTTAAATCTAACAACAAATCTGAATTACATTATTCACGCTTAATCTAATCTTAAACAGTTAATTTTGTGTTCTTAACTACTATAATCTACTGAAATATTGCGGTTTTTATCTATTTCAATAACATTATCAAACTCCGCATAAACAATGCAATTAATAGTTTGTGATAAAGCTGTTTCAAAACGCACTTCTAATCTCACACTACCATGCTTTACAAGATTCCAATGACTTGCAGAGTTTGCTGATAAATCAGGTGTCAAATCAAACGCTAACATACAATACCCTTCAGCGTATTGTTCTCGGGATATCCCATTACCTTCATTGAGAAAGTGTATACCTGTTCCAGAAAACAATGTATGATATACTGAAGTAAAAATTTTGTTCTCAAATGAGGGTTGTAAAGCCTTTGATGGTATTTGTTGACCGTCTATATATAAACTAAAAGTATTGATGTCGTAATTTTGAAAGTTAAATGGGTTCTTAGTGAGGTTTCCATTGAAAGCAGCGTTATTTACAAATCCCACTATACACCTTTTAGGTAATTGTCCTAAGAAAATGTTATCTAGAGTTTTTCCTTGAACACCTGATGGTATTGTTAAAACTTTAACTTCAGCTCGAGTAATGGGGTATTTAGCTGTGGTAGAAGCTAAGACCTTTTGATGAGCAAGTAACACGCTGGGATTGATTCGTGCTCTACGAATAATCAAAGATGCATCCGTAATAGATACCTTTAATTTAAGGTCACCTGTAGAGGCCATGAGATTGAAATTTTCTCTAGAACGAATTAACTTAACACATATATCAACACCATTGATTAAAAATTTTTCTTGATTGAATAAATCACCATGTAAGTGACCAATCATTTCCATTTCTTTACTTTCACTAGCTAATTCTTGCCTCTTAGTAAATCCTTTATTAGTATCATCGGTGGAATCCATTTTTCCAGCTGTATCTTCATACCATAAACCACAGGTGAGGTGAGATTTTTTTGCTGCAGGAGCATAGTTCAATAAGTTTTCTATATACGCACGATAAGCATATGTGTTATTGGGTGGTGATACAAGTTTTTGATTTAAGTAGACATCAAGTTGACTGAAGAGTGAGTGCAACCAATTATTCACCGGAGCAACGACTGTAGATGCGGTTAGTTTGGTGTTATCTTGATTTACTATTTTCGCTTTCAAGTGAAGTAACGTATGAGATAAATCTATGTAGTCATCTCCTGCTCCAGGAATTTGAAATTCTATAGGACCATCATCGGCAAGAGATGAAATTGGTTTATAATGGATCCAAATTCCACTTTCAATGCTAGTTTGAGTTGACGGCAATGCAAACAAATCCAATTCGGACTTTATACATTCACAGGAATGACTATGTAAAAAAGACATTTTGATTAATTGTTAGAAAATATGTCCTTGATTTGTTTTTGAGTAATTTTTGATTTTTTTAGAGCTTTCACTTTCGCGGTCAACGACGGACTGACTCCAGGTAGACGTTTTCGTTTTGTTATATATCCGGATCCAGACATATTGATTTTATCTATTTTTTCATCAGCCTTGCGTTTCAAGTTGGAACCAACTTCTTTAAGACGTGCTTTTATTGAATCTTCCATTGGTCGCGCACTAACCATATCTGTCAATAGACCAACACCAGCGCTCAATGCCTCTTTACCAACAGCTCGAACACCGCTAGATAATAATGGTAAAACTGACCTAAACAATCCCCCAAGAAAACTACCAATTCCATGTCCTTTTTGATAAGGCGCCCCTTTATATACCACCCCTATACCTGAACCAGCCTGATGAGAATAATAGCGTTGATAAGGACATATCATGTTGGAGCGTTCAAAATGCATTATAATTTTTTAAAATGTAGTTTAACACACACCGTTCCAAATTGAAATGGTATCTTTTGTCCGGTGCTTGACCTTATATCTATTTCAATGGTATCGAATTCTCTTCGCATTACCGATAAGTAATGAGGAGGTGAAAATACATGCATTTTATTAGCACCATAGATGTATTTTGAAGGATCTAATGGTATTACTCTCAGAAGAGGTGTCATTACATCACCTACAATTTGAGGTTCAACTATATCACAGTAAACGAACAGTTGAGATGGTAACCCTAAATGTAAATTAGCTGGACATTTAGCTAAATTCTTTTCAACAAGGTTTCTGTTTGGTTCAAATCCCAACTGTAAGCCTAGTTTAGGAGATAATGTTACAGATTTTATTGATTCGTCTAACACAGAAACAGAAACGAATTTAGATATATTATCGTAGCGGAATTTGATTTTTTCTCTTATATTATTTAATGCTGATAAAATATGGTTAATATTATCATAGTTTGTGGCAGGTATGTGGGTCTTATAATAAACTGTAGATAGTTTGTCTTCATTGGGCATTTTCATGATTTTTGTTATGTAAATAACATTCTCATGATCTTGAACAGTAAACATGGTGCATGGATATTGGAATTCAACGATTCCTACACACCATTCTCCTTCCAATATTATGGGTTTGGGTAATTTTGTTGAAAAAATTGATGTTTTGTTCTCAGGAAAATATTCCATTGAACTATTGCTAAGTAAAGTTAAATAAAAATCTTTAATCATATTTTTTTTAAACTGGAAGCTAAAATCCAACTATTAAATTTGTTTGGATAACCTTTCCACTTAACTAACACTTGTTGTCTGCTGCCAGAGTAACGAGAGCGAATTATTTTATCAATCTTGTGTTCAATGGTGGGGTCATAAATGACCTCTTGTAATTCTCGTTCATAAAACGTTCCTACTATCTCCTCACCATCTAAATCTTTTATAGTATAAACGGGCCACGGAGTACGTTCTATTATAGAAGAAATCACAAATATTTCATCGCTCCAATTAGATTCATAACCTTTTTGGAATACATGTTTATATTTAGTTATTCTGACATGGTCACCGACATGAAACATAGGTAGTATAGTTTTTGATGATTTTTCAGATTTTTCATATAAATTACTCCAAACTGTCATTATATTATTAGAATTAACATCTGAAGGACACATTTTAATACTAGAATGGAAACTATGATTGTAAGAGTGTATCAAATTCTGCAAAATATCAATATATTTATGTGTATTCTTGTGTGTAAAATAGCGCCACATCTTCATTTTTAGCGTTCTTTGAAATCTTTCTACAATGCTTGCTTTGATGTCTGGATTATTTGTCGTATAGTAATTTATGTTTTTTGTTTTAAAGTATCTTTGAACATCTTTCGATACAAATTCAGTGCCTTTATCAGATTGAATGTGAGTGGGTGTAGTATTAGCTTCATTAAATATACTGTCGAAACACTTTTTTACGGTTTCTGAATTTTTCTTTTTCAAGGGTCTAGCATATGCATATTTACTAAAAACATCAATAACACAAAGAATGTAGTTGAAACCTTTATTATCTTTAGAATAAGTCCGCATGTCGCTTAAGTCAGCTTGCCAAAGTTCATTGAGATTAGAGAGAACGTATTTATTCCGAGGGAATTTTCTATGTACTGGTTTGTGGAGTGTATACGTAGATTGGGATTGCAACCAGTTTTTAACTTCTTCCTTTTTCATTTTACCTTTCATAGCTTTTGATAATTTGTCGATATTGCTATATCCAGCTGGGTGTGATACATCATAATAAATTTGATCTAATTCTAATAAGGGGTCCATTTTTCCCAATCAATCTTTTTCTTAATTTTATTTGCGTGTTTATCTTCGCTCGTTGGCGTCAAATATACCTCTGTGTTTTGTGGCGGTTGTTCTTCGATGGCGTTTTGAAGTCGAGCTATGTACTCACGTCTTTTTGGATTGCCAATATATGTTAAAGGTACTTTTAAATCCTTTAACGCTTTAGCAAATTTTTCCCAACCAGGTGGGTCGTTGTTTTTTAATGGTCGCAGTGTATCGCTTACTAAATCGATAATGTTACTGTTAGGAATCACTTCATTATCTACAATCACTGTGCCAGCATCATTCCAATAAATTTTGTTTTTATTTAGTGACACCGAATTCAATAACAACTCACCTTTTTTTACATATGTTTTTGGTATTAAATTTAAAATTTGTTTTGTTGAGTAGGAAGGTTTTTTTTCGAGTGTAAAACTTTCTTGTTGCTTCTCTTCATCACTCAGTGTCTGACTGACAACTACATCTTTATTCTTGATATCATTATTTATATTAAAAAATTTCCAGCTTTCAGATGTGGGTTTAATGTTATCGTCATTTGAAGTTATTATAGGGAGTTCAATGGGACGACGATCTTCTTCCATAAAGTGAAGATATCTTTGTAAAATTTGTAAGTATAATTTACACTTTTTTCGATCATCCATATTACTGTCGAGTATTTTTTCCATTTCACTATCTAAACGAGAGGTAGGATTTTCATTTCTTTTTTGATTTAACTTATCCATTAAGCTTGGATCAACTAACAGCATTTTTTTGGCGTGTTCCATTTTTAAACTAGTCCACTTATCAATCCACTCAAAATAGAACCCAATATAATCGGAAGAAATGCACCACCTTTTTGAACTATAATATTCTTTCTTATTTTATTTGTACTTTTACGTACCAATTTTCGTAGTAGATTTTTATACTTTTTTAGTTTACTCTTTGATTTTTCTTCAAGTTTTATATTTCCTTGTAAAACGTTATGAATACATTCACATATAAAATTAATTTCGTTTTCGTTACAGACTTTTAAAAGAGCTTGTTGATGTTTTGGTTTAAGTTTATAAAGAGCATTTAATAAGTGTTCATGCGTCTTTAAGCGTCGATCCATCATTTGTAAATGACGGGTATTGGTTGGTTCTTGACATATTTAAACTCTTTTGTGGGAATGTACACTGTAGAATGACCATCAGATGGAAATATCTTTGATTTAATTCGACACATGTCAAAAGTGTCTTGTTTTAGATCTATCATCAAATAGCCATGTGCTTCTTTTGTAGCATCTCTGTAAGCATCTTCTATGAATTTGCTATTTTCTGGTGATACTTGTCGTGCTAAGTAACGTATTTGAGTTTTATCACGTGGGTTTTTAAAATAAATTATGTAGTTTGAATTCAAAGAAATGTCTCTTTGTCCTTTACCTTGATGAAATAAATTTTGAGTAATGTAAAATACACTCAAGTTCCTATGATGACTACCTTTGGTAAATATGTCAACAATGCGACCATCAGATTCCCTCATGAGATCATCGATAATAATAAGGTTAGCTTCCTTTCCATCAAACATATTCAAATCTGGTATACCCTGATAATAGTTTACATTTGGTAAATTATATAAGGGCTGCATTTCATCAAAACACCAAGTAATTTGATGAAAATTTGTGTTGCACACCTCATTAATATGTTTAATAAAGTTTGTTACAAAATTAGACTTTCCACATCCACTTGGACCTGCAACTATGGCAGTAAAAGGATGATAAAAATGAAACATTTTTAAATGCACGTGTGAACTCGAAAAGCGTTTCGGAATGAATAAAACTAGAAGTTACGATTGAATGTATTATATTTGATTTTGTTTTATATACAAAGATTACATACACAAATACTTTGAAAAATGATCACATACAGTTCATAGCTGTTTTGAAAAATATTACAGTAAGAAAATTATTATAAAATAAAGTTAAATCAGGTATAACAAATAACTAACTACATACATTAAAATTTACATCTAATTTTTCATGATATTATACAAAACAGTTGTCATAGTAAAACAATAAAAAAAAAAGATAGTACATAATAAAGACAGAACTTTAAGTTTTTAAAAACCACAATTAAAACACACACACACACATTAACATACATATTTTCGTTGTACAGAAATCGTTGATAAAATCAAATGTCCTTTATTTTATAATGACCCCATGCAAGAGTATCTGTTGAATTTTCTATTAAATAACGTTTTGTGTCATTGTGTGATAAAGATATTTTATTAATTTTTTGTGTATATATAGCATGTTTAATTGATTTGAATCTTATCATTTCACTGTATTGCGTTTTCTTTTCATATAAACATGATTTATAATCGGTAAGACAAAATTTTTTTGTTACACTTTTGTTAATCCCTTTTGCTTTACATATACATTTATTCTGCACATCCATTGCATACATTTTAGAGCGAAGACCTACAAACTCTTTAAGAATTTTACCGTTATTTTCGTCTTTAAAAAAACCTAACCGTTTTTTATTCAATAATGGTAAACCATATTGATTATTTGGTGGATAGTCGGACGTATCAAAGTAGTTGACTAAATCAAGTTTTATATCAGCATAATAATTTTGCGTAAATATTTGATATATTAAGCTATCGGTATCAGTATATAGTAACTTAATATTATCTTGATATTTCATTTTCATATAATCGTAATGGAAATCGTATAGTAATGTTTTAGATATATCTAAAATACAAAAACCGAGGTAAATTGGTTTATTATATAAAACGTTAGTTTTATTTAATTGTATTGCAACTAAGCTCTCTGAGAATATAGATAAACTATGGAATTCTGGTCTTGCTATCAAAGATTGAGCACCTTGAGTTTTGCCACGATTTAACCAATGATTAATTAATTTGACATTAACTCGTTTTCTTACATTTTCCATTGTTTTACCAAAAACAGAATTATTCATAAGTTTAAAAAAATCTTTCTCAAAATCTGAAGTGGCTAATGAACGCATATGAGTATTCAAGTCTATGTAACTTTTCAACCACGCGGATTGTTCAAATTTTAAAATTCTATGTACTTTAACCAATCGGAGACCATTTTTTAAACATTGCTTAAGGTTTCTATAATGAATGACGTAATTTTTTTTATTTTTTAAATTTGGGATCAGTTTCCTGTCTTTGCTGTTTCCTAAACATACGTTTTCTGGACAAAATGGAAAATCTGAATGAAAATCATGTATTTTTTTTGAATATTCTAAATCTACTTCCAAAATTAAACCATGTTTGGCATCATCGGCTATATTAAAATCTGTATTTATATCGACCCATTCAAATTTGCCTGTTGGGAGACATTGGGACATAGCCCAACCATAAAGGTTATTTGCGTCTAAGTACATCAAAAATGAAGATGGTTTATCTGAATCGTATTCCGACATAAACATGTTATTTGCCACTGCATGTCTATTGCTGCATTGTGATATACCCCCCCGAATATTATTCGCTATAAAAGTAACCTTGTCGATATCTGTTAAAAGTTCTAAATTTATTTTGGTAAAATTTAACATAGCATCCCAACTTAAACCAGGTGCTGTATAATAGTGGGCAGGATCTAAACCGTATGTTTTAAGACAGACATCCCTAAAGTTTTCAAATATATCTGCTAACAACAATACATCTGTTTTTAAATACAGGTCAGAATATTCACCCATGTTTTTACAATTAAAATGATTCCACACGTCTTGAGCATGATGGTATTCACTTTCTGTAATGTGACTATCATTTAAAGAACTATAAAATTGATCGCGAGTGGGAAGAGAAGTTATTTTTAAAGAATCAAATGTCGTCATGTATTCGTATGGATAAACACCTTTTCTTATTAAACGTTTAAAATCTTCTTCACATGGATATTTTAATTTGAGTTCACGAAATTGTTCAAGTAATAAGTTCTGAGCTAATTTGTTAAGGCTACTTGACATAAATTTAAAAGAATCAAGAAATCGTAATTTTATAACTCTGTTATTGATTTGTAAAACTTTAGAAAAAGAAATATATTTTTCCTTGTTCTCAGGAATAAGTTCAATGTCACCTTTCTCGAAATCAAGACCATGCACTATGAAATGAGCGTCATAATTACTTAAATTATGTAAAAACACTGGCACAAAATTAGGAGCTTTGTATTTCTGAGAGCATACTCTATGAGCTACACCTTCATATGCACCAGTATGCCAATTATAAGATATTGTTCTATCCACGTTTAATTTAGTAGCACAAATGTAACAAGACTCACTTTGATTGATATTTATTTTATTTTCTTCAGTTAACGGTAATGGTGATTTGACAAAAGAATTCTTTTTACAAATATTTTCTAAATCTGCGTAAATGAATTGCATAAATTTTAGCGCACAATCTTGCCCTGTATAAGACCTATATACTGAAAGATTATCATCATAAGAACATTTAACATAATACCCAAAACTATACGTTTCATGTTTTTGAATATTAACAGTTGATGATTGATTTGGATTGTTAGAACAACTCTCTATTGGTTTTAAAAATGCTTCAAAGTCAGCATACACAACGAATGGAACTCTTAATTTACGTTCATAGTTGTTAAATGAAATGTGGTTTGATGGTATTAATTCATTAAACCAGTTTCTTTTTCTATCGTTTTCCGATGGTAAATTTGTGCACACATTGAAACAGTCATTTTCTTGGTGTCGTTTTAAATTATCTAATGACGTGAAATTTAATAAACACCCATCACAAATATGAACTGCATGTTCAGAAGTCGATAACTGTTTAGATAATAATCTCGAGAGGTTTTTAATATAACAGAAATGACCTTTAGAACCTTGAGATATATACAATAAGTTTAAGTGAGTATTTTTACGGTGTTTCGTAAAGTGTAATGGACCCACAACTTTATTTGATTTGCTTATTGAATCATATTGTAATCCAAAAACATTAATACTTATACTATTTAATTTTTCAAACTTATGGATGTCATTCATTTTTATAGGAAACGATAGGTTATCAAATTTTAGTTTGTTTTTGTGTATTATATAAGATGATACCCTATTGGAACTATGAGTAGCTGGAAATAATCCTGACAAAACTGCCCAACGAAAGCATTCGTGATCGTTATTTTGAACATTGATTACAGCTTTCTTATGTTTTATATCTAACGGTAGGTCTATGTATGAAGATCCACGCAATGGGTTAAATTTGTTGACATTCATATCCAAGTGATTTATTTTAACTAAACTCCATCCACTACCTTTTTTTTGGAAATTGGTCATTTTGTTTGTTATTTCGGTAATTATAGATGAGAAAATAATATCTTTATCATCACCTTGACAAACAAGATAGTTTGAAATTTGAAAATCAAAAACATTGTGTAGATTTTTTGTTTCTTGTGTGAAATCCGCATTGAGAATAAAATTAACTTTTACAACAGAATATTCTAAGATAGATCGTTCTAGTAATGTATAAATTATTTTTTTAATATTTTGTAAAAATAATTCAGGTGATTCAAGCTGTGTATCAGAAACTAAACTAGATTTCACTCGATATGTAATAATTCTATTACCGAAAGCACTATCAATGAATTGAACATTAGGTAGATTATTATCTCTTCTAATTAAATTATTTTTATGTTTATTGCTCTTATAGTGACTGGTCATATATTTTTTTGATACATATATGTGACACTCAGGACATTCAATTTTATCATTATGCTGTTCTGTACTTACATTTAAAATGTTATCCAGCGACGATGTAGATGTCGAAGGAGCTTCAAGATGCATATTTTTTCTTCTCTTTAATGGATCCTCTTTAAACAATTCAGTTGGCGCTAATCTTTTCCTGCTGCCTTCTCCATTCTGCATAGATCTGATGGATAAGAAAACTGTTAAAAAAATGTTATCTCACGAAATAAATATGCTACTATGTTTCTATTATTTAAATAGATACTAACATTATTTGTTATTTACACTGCAAACAATATGCTTTCATTGATAATACACCATCAATATCATCCTCATCGGAATGAGTTTGTTTTGAGATTTTATGTCCACTACATGGTGTATAATAAGGAGAAATATCAGGATCTCCCAACATTGATTCTGGCAAAACATTTAATATATACCAAAACCGTATGAAACGATGATATTTATGTAAAATTATCTTTTTATCGAAACTTGCAATCTCACTCTGAGATAAACTAGAAATATCAAGTGAGTGGTACATTTTGGTTGCACTTCAATGTTAAAAATATAAACGGAAGAAACAAGTTGAATGATTGTGCAAGATGTTCGAACCATTATAAATACTTTAAGTGTATCCCCTCTTCATGGATTCCCAAAACATGTTGCAACTAGTCTTAAAATAATAAAAAATGTTTTACTCACGTTTCAACTTGTCTTTGTTCCATTTTATCACAGAGCTCGTACAGTTCTTTGTCGTATTGCGATGACATCAGATCCATTGATTCGATGTTTTCGAGAAGTGCGACGAGTTCCATGTTGTATAAATCACAGCTTGTATCCATGGTAAGGAATGTCTCAGTATTTTTAAAAGTTATTTCAACGCTTATATACTACCCAAAACAATGTAATTACATTCTAAGCTATCCACTTTTTTCCAAACAATTTATGAATGTTCCCAATAACTTTACAATCGTAAGCATGAGCATGAAAAAACACTAAAAAGACTTATAACTATTTACAATAATACTTAGCAATAACACAATTCACAAAGAGTTCTAGAATCAAAAACAAATTAATCTATTAAGTATGTAACTTAAAAGAGTACAAAGTTTAAATACAATACAATGTAAGTTAAATTTAAACAGGTAGATTCTTAAGTACAGTTAATACAATAATAGTTTCTTATTTCAATAATAGTAGTACAAAGCATATGATTAAAGTTATGATATTAAAACATTGACACGCACTGGCACTTTTGTTCATTTGTCTGTGTCTATAAAATATTTCACACAATCGTCCTTACTAGCCAACTGTTTAGTTATATTATATATAGTGTCCTTGACACTTTGCAAGTTCTTATCACTGTCGTTTTCCGCGTAATATTTAACTCGCACATCAGCGTGTTTCCAATGTTCCGTCGGTGCGATGTTTTTTATTTTATTCACTTCATACACCTCAATTTTTATGAGATGTGATGCAGAACTGTTGTCATCGCTGTTTGATCGGATGTATGAAACACCACCGCTCGTCGATCGACCAACACTGGATGACTTTCTTGTTGTTGTCTTCTTCTTTTTTGGTTTTTCGAAAAACTCATCAATGCTGTTGCATTCGATCGGTCTTTTATTTGCTATTATAGCTTTTTTTACTTTAAAGGCGAGTGTACCTTCTTCATCACTAGGTTCGTCGATTTCTTCAGCATAATAGTAGTTTTTGAAAGTATTTTCAGAAAACTGTAACAAAATGAAATGAAACTGTTTTAATTATCGGTTAAGTAAGTACTGTATGATAAATACTTATAGGTATGCGAAGTATACATGTACACATTAGTAACAATGATAAATTAATAAGACATCAAAGATAGCTAAAATGTATTAACCTGGTGGACAACACATGGCATAAACAATTAATGAAACATCTGGTTACAACACTTTTAGATCAAAGTATATAAAGGTACTTACATTCATTTTTATAACACTTTCACTATTTAACTATTTCACAATTTTACTATCACTTCACTGTTACACACAACTGGAGATCACACTTCGAGCAGAGCACAGAGTGGAATACGATACCATGTGATTTTGAGTCGGTCTTTTATATGGAGAGGGAGTATTGTTTCCTTGCAGACAAGATCCAACATGTTTCGACTTTCACCTTAAATGTTCCGTTGAATACGTAATATCAGGTAATGTGAATAATGGGAACCGTAATTATTATGACAATGAGAAGACCCAAAGGGTTTTACCTAGAATTTGAGAAAGGTATGGTGTATTGTAACGATTGCTTTATCTATAATAAACAATGCCCGTAATGCGTAAAGGGCGACTATTAAGTAATTTTAAACGGCTTTTAAGTAGAAACACGAGTTAATAGAAATACGAGACAAAGACCTTTGCATCCTTCAAATAAAAAAGGGTCGCCGATAGAAAGTAGAAAGTCAATAACACAACGAAACAGGGAAAATGTTGCTTTATCTATCATAAACAATGCTCGTAATGCGTAAAGGGTAACTATTAAGTAATTTTAAACGGCTTTTGCGTAGAAACACGAGTTAATAGAAATACGCGACAAAGACCTTTGCATCCTTCAAATAAAAAAAAGGATCGCCGATAGAAAGTAGAAAGTTAAAAGCACAACGAACAGGGAAAAGGTACAAGCTTAAGGGAACCGTAGACCATGAACAAATTCGTGGTTCATACCTACCTCGCGGGTGATATGAAACGGATTCCGCGGACGATATAATTTTTATTCGCGGGTGTTATCAAAGTAATCCGCGGTCGATATCAAATTAATCCGCGGTAGGTATCAAGTTAATCCGCGGTAGGTATCAAATTAATCCGCGGTAGGTATCAAATTAATCCGCGGTAGGTATCAAATTAATTCGCGGTAGGTATTAAAGTAATCCGCGGATTTATTCGCGGGTTCCGCGGGCCGAATCTGGAGCAATCGAAAACGTCGGTCATCAGCCGCCGGAGCGCCGCGGACCGGCCGTCGAACCTGCTCCAGTATCGGTGAATCCCTTACTACTGGCCTGGTATGGTAGTATGGTAATTACTGGGCATTATGAGACTTAACATCTAATGTCTCTCCAGTCATGTCCGATTGCCACCTGATCTGACTATGAAAGTGAAAGCATCAGGGACCTGTGTATTGTGCACACACTTGTGCATTGTTTCCTTCTCAATTCCTGACTGACTATTAAGATTGGCCGACGTAGTTGAAATTCAGCTGGTGGTTTTTTTTAACATATTTTTTTTATTTCCAGGCCACCACCACCACTCCCTGCGACTGCAAGAGATATCGCGCGGCAGTAATCTATATTCGGATTTGCCCGCGCCCAGTTCACATCTCAGCTTAATTGGTGCTAGGTAAAATATAGTATTAATCGGTTTATCGTTATAAAGCAATGCCAAGTTTCATTTTAAGGCTCTTATGCTTGATACGGGATCATAACGTGGGATGGACATCATCTCCTACTCACCCTTCAAAGTAAGAAGAGTTAGTGCTCCCAAAGACTTGCGAAGCTTCATTGCTCAATGTCATAAAATGCCTGCCACTGTTGCAGTGGCGTAGCGTGGGTTTGTGCCGCCCGGAGCGGACCCAAAATTGCCCGCCCCATGGCACCAAAAAAGGTCATTCCAACTAATAAGAATGACGTGAGCATCCCCCACCACCGTCACCAAAACTTCTAATTTGTAAAAAGGTTTTATTCTACGTATTTTACCGCCCCCCCTAAAAGGGCCGCCCCTTCCGCCTCAACCACGCTACGTCACTGAACTGTCGACCTGAGCGTACAAAAGCAGTGGCCAGTGTACTGGCGCGATAATCTACCTTTCAAAGAAATGGTTTCAGCTTATAATATTATGTTTTATTTACTTCTTTTCCGCGAAGACTTGCACGTAGAGTCGCGTGCAAAGCTAGTCTTATGGTAACTATATCTTTTAAATAAAACTATTTTATCGCGTTTTTATACGTATAATAGTTTTATTTAAATGTCCAACATTCGCGTTAACATAAGAAATCAGTATTTATATCTTTTGTTTTAGACTCGGTTTGTCGTTACCGAATCCTGCGCCGGATGTGGAGCTCGAAGGACCAGAACCGCATCTCAACATACACCCGCCACTACCGCATGCCGGTATATATATTTATTTCTTAAACATAGATGAAGTATTCGGAAATATTTATTATAAAATTTTTCACATTCTATTTATAGCAAATTGACTCTGATAGAAAATTTATACTGCATTATTGGTTTAATATATCCATACTTATGCTAGGCTTTCATGGTTTAATCATAACACATTTTGATGAAAGGCATGAAGTTAGTTTGAGATCCAATTTTTGCCCCTTTATTATCCATAAAGTTTGAGCCTGTTTAAATTTTGAGGCCCAGCACCGATACAAAAAGAGTACATCTCCTTTCTGTAAAGTACAATAAATAATGACTGCCTCGGTGGCGTAGTTGTTTTACGGTAGGACTGCAATGCTGAGGTCTCGGGTTCGATCCCTGGGTCAGGCAAAGTGATACTGGGTTTTTCTACTCAGTATCAGCCTGGAATTTGTGTCCGATATGGCGATAGGCTCGCCCCCTATCACATCATGGGACAGAATACGGAGGGCGAAAAGTGAGTGCACTAGTTGCACCTATGCCTACCCCTTCGGGGATAACGGGCGTGAGTGCGTGTGTAAGACAATAAATAATGAAAGATGTATCGAATTAAATCTGCAAATATGACATAGATACGCTAATGCCCTCTCTTCTCTATGCGATATTCGTTAAGTTTAAAATAACGCTCTCATTTTTACAGCAGCAGAAGATGCTGGTCCGTCAAGTGAGCCAAGAAAGAAGAAATACGCCAAGGAAGCGTGGCCGGGGAGGAAGCCAGCTCTCATACCTGGTGTATGAAAATAAATACATAAAAATAGTGATAAGTGACTACCGTGGACAGTGTTCGTGTTTTATATGTGAATGAAATAAGGAATATACAATAATTATAATGGAAAAGGCAGTGGAAGATGGAATTTTGTTCGGAATAGCCATATGCGTATCTAGAGGGGGCCCGGTGCCCACCCCAAAGTTGCGTGGTGATCACGCCCAGCCTCCTACCACTACTAAAAAAATAAAACAAGGAAGGCATCAAAACTCTTTTTTTGCCTGGGACCCAGGCCCCCCGGGGAAAATAACTAGCTACACCCATGAGAATGGTGTTGCCAAATTTTAAAGGTTGTGGAAAAAGGGAATATGACATTAAGTTGGTAAGGCCTTGAGAAATAATTTCAGCAGATTTTTTAAATGATACCACTGCTCCATACTGTTTTACAATACATATAAAGCAATAGATGGGTGGATTCCTCCCATTGAGTAAGTTGGCAACTCCGTTTCAGTGATATAGAAGTCCATTGTCTGCTAAATTACTTGTGGTTTTTATTTTATTGTTTTAGAACTTGCATTGCATGACTGCCTCGGTGGCGTAGTTGTATTACGGTACGACTGCAAGGCTGAGGTCTCGGGTTCGATCCCCGGGTCGGGCAAAGTGATATTGGATTTTTCTATTCAGTATCAGCCCGGAGTCTGGAATTTGTGCCCGATATGGCGATAGGCTCGCCCCCTATCACATCATGGGACGGAATACGCTTGGCGAAAAGTGGGTGCACTAGTTGCGCCTTTGCCTACCCCTTCGGGGATAAAAGGCGTGAGCATGCGTAGAACTTGCATGTATAGTGTGACAATTGGTGTCGGATTTTCATGAAAATAAAAATTGAATTTGGTGGTACAATTACCTGTCCACCCACGTAGCAAATTTTGCTGTGTATTTTCAAATTTTAAACCATGTGAAACGGACTTAAGTTACGTTGTTAGGCAGGTGGCGTATCGTAAAGTGCTGATCCAGCATTGGATTAGAATAACAACAGCCCCCTTATTCTCTATGACAGTGTTAACTCGTAACGCGGTCGCGTTTCATTAACTTTTAATTAGCGTTAAACGGTATTCTGCATATATCGCACCTTTAGAACGAAAACTACACAATTCAAAATAATCGAAAATTGAGTCATCGTCATAAAATGACTTAAAACTGGTCTCTTTTTTTTAAATATAATAAAAAAGGGAACGATATAACAGTTTTGTCCTGTTCCTGCTTGAATTTTTTTTTTTTTTTTATAGCATAGACTGACGAGACGAGCATGCCGTTCGCCTGATGGTAAGCGATACGACCACCCATAAACACCATCCAGCAACTTGACTTACAAAGTACTGAGTGGCATTCCACTGCGCTCGTCATCCTGAGACATAAGATGTTAAGTCTCATTATGTCCAGTAGTTATACTGGCTACAATGTCCTTCAAACCGAAACACAACAGTGCATGCACACTGTTGCTTGGCGGTAGAAATAGACATTGCGGTGGTACCCACCCAGACGGCCTCTTACATAATGCGAGACCTACCACCAGTAAAATATGGCTGTGTTTGAACTATTGTTGTATTGAGAATGTCGTTTTAAGTCATTTTATGACAATATCTCAATTTTCGATTATTTTGGATTGTCTCGTTTTCGTTCTAAAGGTGCGATATCTTCTTCTTTTAAAAATGGCTCCACTCTTTCATCGGTGATTTTGCCAATGTCAAGTGGGTAGATGTTAAAATAATATAACTTTTTTAGAATAACTTTCGACCCGTGGTAAACCAAGAAACGATGGCAGAAAAGAGCAACACAAAGAGCATTATAATACCATGGAAAGAGCAATACAACTAAAATATAACTACTGCGTTAATTTAGAATCCGTTTAGAACCAAGCACAGGTGACAGGAGCGTACATCATAGATAGCAAAACAAGTATAAAATTTATAGATTGGACCTATGGAGATAGAGCTAAGGAAAACAGAAACGAAGAGTATGCCAATGTCCATAGTGATAAACACTATGAGTTACGTTACGCGCTTGTTACGAGTGGTCAAAATAACGTGTGTCATAGAGAATAAGGGGGCAGATGTACAGTCAGCAGCATAAGTAGATGAACAAATTCAAAATTTCAAATTGCCTACATACTTTTGTGTACTTACTAATATTGTTTTTCTCTTCACAAAAATAAAATAAAAGGTATTTGCTTTACTTCAAACGAAGAAAACAATATTTCAGTTAAACTTAACGCGTATACAGGCGATTTGAAATTTTGATTTTGTACAGATATTTATGTAGCTGACTGTACATACATGTTATGTCATGTGCGTGGGTTGCATTTAGTAAGGATTGTTACAAGATGGCCGACCTGAAGTTAGGCACACACACGCCCTCTACGTCTATTACCCGCTAGTCGTTAGAGACAATGGCTATGTTCAGTCCAGACAAAAATATGCGGCTGAGTTGTGATAAGGGGAGAATGGGGATGAACCTGGTTTTGTGACTATTACATAGATAATCGATATTTTTTTGTCAATTACATAGGTATATTTTAATCTGCGTAATTATTTAAATAATTGTGCCTATTCACCCCTTAATTCCTATTTCACCAAGCAAGTTACTATATAACTAGATACCTATTTTTTTAAAATTTTTTATAATGGCATTTGTGTTCACATTTTGCCAATGTCAAGTTTGGTTTGTCTATTTTATTATCTGTAGCATGTCGAAGTAAAGCAGTGGCTACCTTACCAAGACTTTATCGAGGAGGTTTGGCGGCAACAAAAAAAAACACTTAATTAGCACAATTATTTCAATTCACTTCATTTGAGCTCTTTAATAGAACTTTATTGGATAAGATACCACCATAATTATGCAATATAACACTAAGTATCACCAAAATAATGAATTAAAACAAGAGCACCTCATGACACTTCCAAGTTCCCGCCAAAAAACCTAGATACCTATTTATATGCGTTGGTAATTAGCACCATTTAAGGCTTGTTTCATAATGATCAATTAATTGTTATTCGTCAGTTATTTTAAGGCCCGCGCACACTACAGCTGCCACGGGCCGCAGCGCGCCGCATTGCAACATTGCCCTAAAGCATATAGGAATCGCATCGAGGCGCGGGGCAACGCAATAATGGAATCACTCAGCCGTTGGCAGTCCAAAGCGATACATGTGTGATATTAACATTATTGGGTTGATGATAAAAATAAACAACTGATTTGAGCCTATTTACTTACAAACGAATAGTTTACTGTTTTTCATTAAACTCTAAGTACAGTCAGCCTCAAATGAATGTATACATATGCAGATAAAACCCAAAATAATATTTATTCAAAGTTTAATAGGGAATGTCTTGCATTGGATGCTGATCATACATGGTTTTACATAAGATGCTTGATATCAAAGTAAATCAAATCAATTCGTGTATACCTAGTACCAACTGTTATCCGTTATCCTAGTACCAACTGTTATCCGTTAAAAGTTCAGTTTTTGTATTCATCCAACGCACACTAAAGCGGGTCGCATCGCAATGCATAAGATTGCCGAAAAATACGCCTGGTGGCAAGTGATCCGCCAGTGTGTTGCGATGCGGCCCGATGCCACCCGCCTGTACGGTGCGATAGTTCATATAAAATGTACGAAAGTGATTTAGGAGGATTTTTGTTATGCGATGCGTTGCGGTGCGACCCGCCCTAATGTGCGCTAGCCTTTATAAGACAGTTTATGCAACTATTTCTTTGATTAGGTACCAATTTGGGAGCATGACTTATTTTGTCGTTCTATGTATTCGATGATTAGCGTTTACACAGACATCGTGATACAAGCCCTTGGATTTGTTCCCTGTCTTTTAAAACCAAAGACATTAAACAGTATAGTTATAGACCGGACATCAGGACCAAATTTTTCGTCCAAAAGATATTACCAATTGGTAATAAGTCGCAGTCTTATCTGACACGTCCGTGAAACAAGACGTCTCGGTATGCTTAAATTTTGTAAAGAAAACAATATTTTGGAAGGATATATGCCAATTTATGCATTACGACCATGTAAAAGTATGTTCTAATGAATTTTACATAGGTATTTTGTTATTTCACTGTAGATTGAGTTACTGACGAACATTTTTATTGATTTTTTTTTGCATGGCTTTACGGTCATTAGCCTGACGCGACGCACACCGGACTTTGGGGCGAACGCTTTAGGCGCTCCAACTCTTGGCTCAAAATTTTTGTATGTCAATTTTCCCAATGTCCGTTATATATAATCTTAGAACACTTTTAAAACAATCGTGACACCACACGTGGCTATTCTAGACATTGTTGACGATAGCTGTACAAATTAAAGACTCAGATGTATTAAGATTAATAATATAAATAAATCAAAGGTGATTAAATGTGGATCACAAAGCAATATAGAGACATAATTTGGAAGGTTTGATAAGGCTTGATTCGCTAGGACTAGCCAAGCATATTATTTCCAATGGGGCACAAAAAACCAAAACTGGTAATGGTCAGGTTTTTCGTAAGGAAATCTCGAAAATTATCTTGCCTTACCTAGAAATTGAATCCAAAAACATTACTGTTCATCGCCCTAGTAGGCAATTAGGGCGCGAGCACACTGCTACTGCGACTTGCGTAGTTGTCGCGTCGCAGTCGCCGCAGTGTGGCCGCGGTCTTATAACGCTGAAGCATTCCAGTTATCTGCTAATAAACAAATATCTTCCAAAATCATGTCTCTATGTGTAATATTAACGGCCGATTTCAAATAAACGATGTCAATCGTTAACGTCGGATTGACCTAAAAAATGAACCAATTAAAATGTCTTCTATAGGCATGTCTTTAACTTTGTTCTGATTGGTCCATTTTCGCGTTCGATCCAAAGGTCCAGTCAGTCACATAAGTAGTTGAACAAATTCAAAATTTCAAATTGACTTTAAGCGTTAAGTTTAATCGATTTTTTTTTGTGTGAAGTAAAGTCAATTCGTTTTATATTATTTCTACAAAGAGAAAATAAAATTTGGTAAGAAAACAAAAGTATATAGGTGGTATGAAGTTTTGAATGTTCAGCTACTTAAGAGGCTGACTGTACATTGTTTATTGAAATGAGCTGTAAATTTGAAAAGCGATTTCGGTTTTTATTAAATGTAAGATATACATTGCGCACTTTGTTGGGTTATACAGTCACTGTTTTATACATACACACTATTGTGTAGTAAGTTATGATTTAAGTTATGTCACTGAAAATACGATAATAAATGTATTATATTACTATGTGGTTTCTTTTGACCTATTTTCAATTGTCATCTGTTAGTTTCGTCCCCTATCATGGTACGAAATACACTTGGCGAAAAATGCACAAGTTGCGCCTCTGCCTACCCCTTCGGGCATATTAGGTGAGAGTCTGTGTAAAAAATATATTATGAATAAATAACCGTAAAGTGATTACACGCTTAAATTGTAAATTAAAAGATAGTTAAAACATCATTAAAATTAATAGGCGACGAGCCTTGACCAGAATCGATTAGGTCGCCGCGTGACACGACCGTAGGAGCATTAATTTAATCTGCGGATTTTTCCTTTGAGATTTAAAGTTTCCAGACGGACCTGTCAAAAGCGGCCTGCATCCAGCGTGTTTCTGCGACCTTTATTAAATTGCTCAACTGTTCGATAATTATGATTTAAGGGCCGATTACATTGCTTGCTGATAAACACTATTTGCTACATAAATATATGACACTTTAATTTATGTTCCTAAATTTGCTCATATTGCGTTACATATACTATTAATATTAGAAACGCGATATAAAATATCTACCCACTTTTGAAGTATGTCTTTTCTGAATAGTAATCTGTAAAGTGGACGGTCTGCCGCGACAATGTTCGAAGGTTCAAAACCCAAGGGCACGCACCTCTGAATTTTCGCAGATACGTGTGTATTATTTATCAATTAAATTATCGTTCGCTTTAACGGTGAAGAAAAACATCGTGAGGAAACTTACATACCTGAGAATTCTCCATAAGAATTTCGTGGGTATGTGAAGTCTGCCAGCCCGCAATTAGCCGGCGTGGTGGACTGAAGCCTAACTCTCAGTAGTAGAGGAGGTCCGTGCTCAGCAGTGGGCAACATTTAATTCAGGGCTGATTGTATTGCATTGCAACCAGTGTGAGTGGGCACCACATAACTAGTTACAAATAATCCGCCCCGTCCCCTGGCCGCTGGCCTCCTAGCTACGACATTATTTTTTTATTCCAGCTGAATGACGATACGAGTTTGCCGCTGGCCTGATGGTGTCTAAGCGACACGACCTCATGAAAAGTAGGTATACTGTACAAAACTTTGAATTAAAAGTACTGCGTGGCACTCCACTTACTACTTGTTAACAAGGGCGTCGCCAAGAGGGGGCAGGGAGGGGCAGCTGCGCCCCCTAGAAATTCTAAAAAGTTGCCAAATGCCAATTATTTATTGTACAGTCAAGAACTCGTGAAGCTTTACACATTGGACTCTGTTATTATTACAATTGCTGTAGATGTAAGGCTCGTACTACAAGTGAAAAGCTTCATGTGCTCTCGACTTTTTCTCATTCTCCATATCAATTTGGTATTTGCCCCCCCTTGCGCCATCGGCTGGCGACGCTCTTGCTTGTTAACCTGAGATTTCACCCCATACTTATAAACTCCCTGGTGGCCTTTTCGTAATTTATCCGCCATATAAATTACAACAAATAAAAAAAAAAAAAAATTATTTAACAATCAAGTAGGCTTTTAAAAACACTTATGACAAGTTAGAGACAATAACAAAAAAACTTGAGAGGTGTCAAGGGACACCCGGATGGAACGAAGTTCCTTTCGATTAATTAGTGAAGGAATTGTAATAAAATTTTATTTATATAACAGAGTGTGTATATATATAAATATATAAATATTTTCCTATTTCCGTTCCAATACATAAGTTTCTAGAGAAAAAAACAAATAAATACGTGTGGCACTCGGAGACTACTGCGGTAAAGCTATTGCATAGCATTTTTATCACAAATTTTGATTGACTAAACACAAATTCGATCTTACGCTTACCACATAAAGTAGATTTTTAAACGCGAGCAAAGCACGTTTAGTCTTGTTATTGATAAATGTCAGTAACAAAGTAGAATAAATCAACAAAATTTGAAAAAAGAATGTTACGTTCGATTCTTTTGTACTCGTGCCGTGCCAACGCTGGGGAAATAGCTTCTACGCAATGTATTTAAGGTTCATTTTAGATTAGTAAGAAATGGTTTTAATTACTCCATTTATCCCCGAAGGAATAGGCACAGGCGCAACTAGTGCACCCACTTTTCGTCGTGCGTATTTCGTCCCATAATGTGATAGCCTGATAGGGGGCGAGCCTATCGCTATATTGAACACAAACTCCAGACTCCGGGCTAATAATGAGTAGAAAAACCCAATACCACTTTGCCCGACTCGGGGATCGAACCTGAGACCTCAGCACTGCAGTCGTACCGTAACACATACGCCACCGAGGCAGTAATACAAATATCTGGCAGAAGTCATCAGTAATATGTCAGATGGTTATCTGGAACTGGTGAAACTCGTCCCAGTATAGAGACTCCCAGTTTGCTAGACTTAAAAAATAAAATGACTTCTGTGTACCTACCAGAGATGTTCAAGATACTTCATAAAAGTATCTGAAATACAAGTTACAAGATACTTGTAAATAAAGGATTTGAGATACCAGATACAAGATACTTTTGAAAATGGTATCTAAATACTAGATACAAAATACGTATCTTCTAAATACTTTTTTCAAATAAGATACCTTTTGAAATTATTTTTTTATAGCCTTGTATGACGAGACGAGCGTGCCGTCCGCCTGGTGGTAAGCGATACGACCACCCATAAACAGTAGCAACACCATCCAGCACCTTGAGTTACAAAGTACTGTGTGGCATTCCACTGCGCTCGTCATCCTGAGACATAAGATGCTAAGTCTCATTATGTCCCGTAGTTACACTGGCTACAATGTCCTTCAAACCGAAACACAACAGTGCATGCAAACTGCTGCTTGGCGGTAGAAATAGACATTGCGGTGGTCTCTCATATGTAAGAGTCCGTCTGGGTGGTCCGTCATACAATGCCATAAAAATATTCAAATGTTGAACGTTTTAGATTGTAGAAGCTACTGTGTTTATTAAAAAATATGAGTAAAAAGTATTAAAATTAGGTTCTGCTGATTTAATAAAGTTCATTGAGATTTATCGGAATCAGGAGACACACTAAAAATCAAAATTATAAGACTCAATGCCCTCATGTTTTCAAAAGAAGACAGAAACCAGTTGAATACAATGTTTGGTTAACCAATTATAGCATGTGCTTTTTACACAAACAAATCAAGAATGTTACGTGTTGATTATTGAAACCATGCAAGTCATATATTGCTTCAATTTAATTGTATGCAACAGGCAAGAAACTTGCAACGTGTATATAGGCCTTAAATGAGCCGTTAAAGTAAAAAATGCATAGATAATTAGTAAAAGTATCTTAGCAAATTAAGTATTTATAAAATACTAAGATACTAATTTTTTTTATCTAAATACAAGATACAAAATAAAAATTGAAAAAGTATCTTAGATACAAGATACTAAATACGTATTTTGTATCTAGTATCTGTATTTCAGATACTTGTATCTAGATAAATCACATCTCTGGTACCTACTACGTGCCGATATGAAAATGTTGGTTACCATACCATACCAGCCCTGTATTATATACTGCCCACTGCTGAGCATGGGCCTCCTCTACTACTGAGAGGGTTTAGGCCTTAGTCCACAACGCTGGCCTAGTGCGGGTTGGCAGACTTCACATACCTTGGAAATTCAGAGAACTTCTCAGATATTATGTAGGTTTCCTCACGATGTTTTCCTTCACTGTTAAAGCGAGCGATAATTCACAAAGAATACACACATAACTTTTTAGAAAAGTCAGAGGTGCGTGGGCATGAACCACCCAGCTCCCCCTCTATTTACGCCTATGTTCCTTCAGTACAGACCATGACTCGGTTTGTGCCGCCCCGTATGTCTCGCGTCCGGAGGGCGTATTATGCGGGGGCAAAAATACAGGTCTCTGAACTTTTGTAGTGTTGGGGCTAGAGCTCCTAGAGCTCGGGGGCCCCGTATCATTAATAGGGCTGATACTGACACAGACTATTTAGTGGTAAAGTCGATATTTCATTGGAATTAGTAAAAGCTCTAATATCTGATTCCTTGTAGCCATGGGCGCTGGGGGATGAACTTAGACCTTGTAGAGAAAATAATAGATGAAAAAATTGAAATAAAACTATTTTGCGGATTTTATCGCGGTTTTTTAATTAATATTTTCTCCCGACGCGACGTTTCGAAGGCTTTGCAGCACTTCGTGGTCACGGGGCGGATTGAGGTGTTGGTGGTCCGAAAAGTTAAGTTAATGTTACAATATCTACCTTCTTTTTTTTATTATATTTTTTTTTAAATTGTTGTTATAGACGATCCAATCTACGCAGAAAGAGCTCACAGTGTCTTGAGGTCAGGCAGTTAGTCTTTTGGGGTCTGATTTAATAAGATGTAGGTATAACTGGATCCCAGGCTTGTGCAAGCTTCCAACCATCTTCTCTATTTAAATTTGGATGTTTTTTAATTTCAATAGCCTCGCGGATCATTTTAGGTAGGAATCGGTGTTCTTTTGGCAAGGATTTGTTTTGAATGTTCAGCAACTGCAGGCTTTGTAGAGCGTCGGTGTTTCACGTCAGCTATATGTTCTTTTACGCGGGTCCCTATGTTTTTTTTTTGTTTGGCCGATATAAGAGAGGCCACAGTCACAATCAATCTTGTATAAGCTATCATCAGGTAAATTTTTAGTTGAGAGGAAATCACTGAAATTATATATTTTTCTAAATGTTTGATCGACAAACTGACGTATAATGCCCCAAGTTACAGTCAGCTGATTATTTTTTTTCTTCAAGGTATCGAGTTAGCTACAATTTAAAATAGTTTTTAGTTGGGAGTAAATGACTGAATACTTATCTATTTTTTTTCTACGTGTTTGGGAGGCTACCACCGCACAAAGCCCCCATGGAACCGCAGCTGACGTTCACGAGGCTTTATGATACACTCCTCTGATGCGTCTCATCAATTATCGTTTGAGAGGAAGTTGGTCATGGCAATCTGTCACTGGCCTGTGGACCATTTGTCAAATAATAACATCCTATATTCTATTTTAATACAAATACTCTATTTTGGCTATATGGTCGCTGACTCTATTAAATACCTACGTAAAATGTCTAGTACGTGAAATATGTTGGGAAACAAGGTCTAGCGTTGATAGCGATTCTGATAGAGGCTCTATCCAAATAGTTTGGAGGAGCAAAAAATTCCGCTGAAATTCTATGATAGATTCTGTGGATCGTCCACAGATATGATTCTACGTAATAATAGAAATTTGAATAATGAATTGATATTTGATCAAGATTTGATAGTCATATTCAATCATTGCCATTGCTAACATATTACCCGAGCAAGTTTTTGGGGCATCATTTCACTGGTCGCTCCTTTACCTTTAAGTTTAACAATTACGACAATGGTGCAACAGACGGCTTGCCAATATCAGTGGTCATTGTTACCCACCTTTAGAAACTAAGGGTTATCACTCCTTTTCCACTTTTAGAGGTAGGCAAATGTAACACACCGACATTTCGCTAGCTATGATAGGTCTCAGTATCGGGGTACTGGGTAGACTTTTGCCATTTCACATTTTCAGACGCCGGACTGATACAAAGTAGAAAACCCCATATATCGCTTTGCCGAACCCGGGATTTGATAGTAATACCCACGGGATAATAATTGATCTTTTATAATTATTATTCTAAACATTAAAATTGCGTACGTCTTATAAATGTGTCCTTGCTATTATTATTTCACAATTCACATATTCCCACGACATTAAAACTAACAATTTCCAGGGGTCATAAATAACAGAATGACTAACCTGAAATTGATATAAATATATAGCTCCCCGAAGTTAAAGTTCCAAACTATTTTACGATCCCACTGCGCATCGGCGATTACTGAGAACCATTATGAATACCGCAACCACCTGAAAGGGATTCGTTTTCCTCGTGTAGATATTTTATCATACATTTCAATTTACCCCAGTCGTTGGCAAGATTTCGCTGAGGGCGGACGTTCGTTTTCGCGCGCGCTCGCACTATAAACAGTGTTGAAAATATACAATAATTTTGTGTGAAACTCAAGTGATTTATAGTGTTATAATCTTTATTATCGGATTTTGTTTACAGTGAGTAAAATAACATTGATATTATACGAAATTTCGTAGATATATTATGTAAATTTTACCCGTTGCACGGGATTTATTTCGGCTGATATTAAACAGATTGGAGTCGAATTAGCTGTTTGTTATAACACGCTATTACTGATTGTTAACTATGGTTATTAGCGATAGCGTTATTTATTTTAATTTATAACCGTTATTCACACAAACAGTTTTGTTTTTATTTTTTATCCTTTGAAGTGGCGGTCACGGTCATTGATTTTCTGGTCTCATTATTTTTATAATATAATGTTATTAATACACGTGTTTTTAATTTAAAACAAATTTGTTTTCTTTATTAAATTTATTTACAAAAATATTGTTTATTTTAATAATCATTATTTACTTTCGTGTTTTTGTAGGGTAGTAACAATATAAATTAGATTTTTACCTGTGTATTTTATTCCAGTATTTTTACTTGCCGTTTTTTATAAGTTATCTATTATTACGCTCCACGTATCGTATCCGACGGAGCGTATACAATGTCGATGAAAATATCTCACAAACTTGTCATTTCTCGTTTCGGATATGATTGGATAAAAGTAAATTATGCGGATATATTTTGTTCGGCTATCGGAGTATCGTGTTTTTTTACGTTTGATATACTTTGAGGACTATTCAAGAGATATTTATTTAGTGACGAACTTTATTTTTTGCATAGATATATGATTAAATTTGGGATTTTGTAGTAATTAAGTGTAGATTATTAGAGGAATCTGTTGTAATAGCACGTCGAACTAATTTTATTTTCTTTATTGTTGTTGTATGGGTTTCTGAAAATAATTCTTTCATCGAAATCAAAAATTGTATTAATTGTCTTCATTATAAAATCTTTTAAATCGTCATCATGTAGTACTTCCCACAGTTTCAGAACGTGCTATCGTTTTGAAGAAGAAATGGAGGAAACCCCATTATTTTATGTAGTGTATTCCACCTTCATGTTCATTAAGATTCAGTCCCGGGTTCAAATACCGGGCCAGGCAAAGTTATATTGGGTTTTTCTCTTTAGTATCAGCCCGGCGTCAGGAGTAGTGCCCCATTTTTGGCAATAGCATCATGAGACGGAACACATGGCGAAAAGTGGGTGGGTGGTTGCAATTTTGCCTACCATCGGGAATAAAGGCGTAATTTTGAGTCGCGCCTACTCAAAATTAAGTAGGTATACTTACATTAGTTTAAGAACAAAGTTATTAAAGTTAAATAAAAAAATATTTATTATTTTTTGCTTTTCAGTTTGTTCGGCCGTCGGCGGTTTAATTTTTCTGTTAAAAAGTTTTTATTTTATAATTTTATGTGGCTATAAAGTACATGCTTAATTTTTAATACACAAATCAGCATTAAAATCTGTGGGTAAACAATAAATCACGCCTTTTTTCCACCTTTAGGGTAGCCTCCAAATTTACATGGGACCAATTTCAAGGTATCCAATAAAAAAGAATTATTAAAATCGGGCTACTCTGTAAAAAGTTATGCGTGGTTATATATTAAAAAAAATTATACACATCGTCTTGAGAACCTCCTCCGTTTTTTTTTCGTCGGTTAAAACATCTAATAACTTGCAAATTATTTACGTTTAGGACCTATAAATCTCGCCTTTCTAACTGAAACAACTGATATTTATGCATGGTATATTATACATATTTACGGTTGTCACGAAATTTCAATTTTTTTATGGCATTGAATGACGAGAGGAGCATGCCGTTCGCCTGATGGTAAGCGATACGACCACCCATGAACAGTAGCAATACCATCCAACACATTGAGTTACAAAGTACTGTGTGGCATTCCACTGCGCTCGTCATCCTGAGACATAAGATGTTAAGTCTCACTATGTCCTGTAGTTACACTGGCTACAATGTCCTTCAAACCGAAACAAAACAGTGCATGCACACTGCTGCTTGGCGGTAGAAATAGACATTGCGGTGGTACCCACCCAGACGGTCTCTTACATATGAGAGACCTACCACCAGTTATACCACTAGATATTATTGATATTTGGTTATACTTATATTAGTTAACGTTTCTAACTCTCGCTGATGGTATACCGATGATTAATCAAAAAGTATGATTTATAAAATCAAATGAAAACAGTGGTTGAAATAAAACTATTATGCGGATTTTATCGCGGTTTTTTAATTAATATTTTCTCCCGACGTTTCGAAGGCTTTGCAGCACTTCGTGGTCACGGGTCATAAGAAGTCATTATGAAAACAGTGGTAATAAAAAGACAGCCAGTATCCGTCATTTACGCGTAGTGCATGAAATGATTGCAATTTGGACGACTTCGTCTTCAGCTTGCGCGTTATAATGGCATATCTACCTCTTTATTATTATGCCTATCATTGTGGAATACATTTTACTACTCTGCGTATTGGCTAGAAAAAGACACAAACTTAAAATAAAAAGAGGCTAAACGAATAAGTAGGTACGTTTTAGTTTTTTTCAAAGTTAAACATCTTACCTAATTATCAGAATGTCTTTGCTTAGTATTAGAACAGTAATAGCCGTGTCAGAGCCTATACAATATCTTTCCATTAGACAATTAAACGGGAGATAAAGGGAGATCCGGCTGCATTCAGTTCCATTGCGGCAACCCAGCCGTGACGGAGGCCGATCGACAAGATTCCTTATTTGAATTTATATTATTTATACGATTTTTTATACTTCCTATTGTTTTGAGACAAAGAGTTCTAAGATTATATAGATCGGACCTCAGATCGGACTTTGGGAAAATAGTCATAAAAATTTTTTTTGCCTGTTCATCAGTAACTCAATCTACCGTGAAATAGCAAAACAACTGTAAAATGCATTAAAACACACTTCGAATTGGTATATTTTCTTCCAAAATATTGTTTTCTTTACAAAATATAAGCATGCCGAGACATCTTGTTACATGGACATGTCAGATAAAACAGCGACTTATTACCAATGGGTAACAAATTTTGGACGAAAAATTTGGACCTGATGTCCGATCTATAACTATACTGTTTAATGTCTTTGTTTTGAGATTGATTAAAATTGATATATTTTTAATTGCCTTAGTAACTGCTTAGACACCTTCATATATCTACTACTTGGAGTATATTATCGGTGCTAGATGCCTTGTTTCATCTTATTTTGGAACATCAATAGGTATATATATGCAAAGAACTGGAGACCATACAGCCTCGCCATATGTGTAAAATATGTTTTTCTTATTATTATTTTTATTATTTTATTTTTTTAATAATAAATTATCGTCGACACATGCACACACTTACACGTACATACACACTCACACACTCGCAAAGAAAGGTGCGCACGCACGATGTTCTGTGTATTTGTTTTTGGCTGACGTTGGTCTAGGGTCTAGATGAAAATCAGCGCCAAGCATTGATGGTTGGCATATGCTGATCTAGATCCTATTGACACTGTTGCGGTGGGACATATACCATCCACATTAGAGTGAGTACCTATCTAGTACTTGCAATAATAATGTATATATTATTATGTATTCACCACTCACCACCCAACTAGTGGCCAATAAATGTTTTTACTTTCTTTCTTTCTTTAGGTAAAAAACATCATTAACCGTAAATAACAATGATACAAATGACAAAGCATATTAATTTGAAGAGGAAACTAATTTCTAATCTAAAGAAACAAACAAATACAAAAACACACACACATGCGCGGAATCACACACAAATAGAAACACACACACACATCACGCTTTTATGCCCGAAGCCGCCGAAGGCGTGGGGAGGGGCGCAACCATAGCACTCACTTTCGCCTTATATGTTCCGTCCTATAACATGATAGGGGCCGAGCCTATCGCCATTCGCCATATCTGGCACAAATTCCAGACTCCGGGCATCAGTCAAGGCAAAAAACCTAATACCACTGCCCGATTCGAGATTCGTACCCAGGACATTAGATCGGTGTCGTACCACGCACGCAAAGTACGGCACCGCGGCACCCAAAAAAAAAACATTCAAAGAAATCAGCGTGCAACAGATCTCGTCCGCACAGAAACACTGATGCGCAATTAAAAACATGTTAGCTTTGCACAGACAGCACATTTGCGACGTTATTCCACATATGATTTGTTCCGCAAATGGAAAAATGTTTTCTCTTCTCCGTGATTACACTTTTGAAATTGCAAACAAGCTCACTTTATCCGCGAAGGCGTAGGCAGAGGTGCAGCTAGTGCAACTGTTTATCGCCATGTGTAATCTCAGTGCTGCCAGGTTGCCGACACGTATTCGCACACACACACACACACACACACACACTTACGCCTTTTATCCCCAAGGGTTAGGCATCGGCGCATCTAGTTGCACCCACTTTTCGCTGTGTGTATTCCGTCCCATGATGTGATATGGGGAGAGCCTATCGCCATATCGGGCACAAATTATATGGATAGCTGCAGCGGCATTTGTGTTGAGTGTGGTGCGGGTTTGATCAGTCCAGCGCTTTGGGTTCCTGCCTCTCGGTCTCTTTCAAATGCAGATAAATCTGTATACGTGGCAGCACTGCGTATTCTCACAATATGTGATAGATGAGTATATCGCCATATCGGGCACAAATCCTAGACTCCGACTCCGACTGAGTAGAAAACACTATCACTTTACTCGACATGGGGCTCGAACCTGAGACCTCAATGCAACAGGCCGTCGAACCGCAATGCAACGTTGTTTGAAATTGTAATAGGTTATTCCTATAAGGCTATGGCATAGCCTTGTCAGTAGACGTATAAGGCAGCTTCTCATCTACGTGGTACTAAATTAGTCGAAAATGTTAAAATTCTCTGATTTCTTTGAGCATTTTTATGTAGTCTCTGAATACTACATTTGCAGAATCATTGCTTAAGTGGACACCATTTTTTTAGTATTGATTTTGTGAACGACATAACACCCAAAGGAGATGTCCGCTTTTTGTATGGGTGCTGGCCTCAAAATCTAACCAGGGTCAAACTTAAGGGATATTTAAGGGGCAAAATATGTATCTTGGACCCATGAAAAAAAAATTTTACAACCTTCCATTTATAACTACATTTTTTAAAAACCTTAATATAAACCACCCGTCGTCTCGCGTTTATACGAGAGATCTCACACGATGGCTAACTAGAACCTTTTTTTAAATACTACAATGTTTTTTCAAGCGTTGCGTCATTGTTGAAATCTGAGTTTTTTTTTGTATCCGCTAAAGCTGCCACTGCTTTTATTGTGAATCAATCACAGACAATATTGAAATCACAAGGGTGTTCGATACTTGGGAACCACTGCCTCGTATCAAGTGCGTGTCATAAAATAAACGTCTCAATATCGTAGGCAATAAAGTCGCTCCTGTAATAACCATCAATACTTCCATACAGTCTCCGAAAAGCTATTTAACTTGAGAACCACCCACTTTTATAACTCTCCCTATACTTGAAGCTGGTGCTTCATTTTGTGTTTTAATAAAACCTAGTTGCAAAAGTTGTAAAAGACTGCCTCGGTGGCGTGGTTGTATTGCGTACGCGTTACGAGTACGATTTGCGCGTTACGAGTACGATTTGCGAAAAATTACTCAGTCGCAGCTCGGAGTCAGGAAGTTGGCGGTGTGATACCCCCGTGCCTCGGAATGCACGTAAAGCCGTTGGTTCTGCGCCTGATCTCTCTCCGGTCATGTCGGATTGCCGTCTCACCGGACTATGAGAGTGAAGGAATAGCGAGTGCACTTGTGTATTGCGCACACACTTGTGCACTATAATATTTCCTGCGTACCTGGCTGATCTCCGTTGAGATTGGCCGCCGTGGCCGAAACTGGCTTGGAGGATTACGTAAAACCTAGTTGTTATCCAGTGGTTGCAATTCTACCGTCGAATTTAATACATTTGTAACACGCATTATAGTAACATTCACCGGCGTAGCTATAGCTTTCACATAGCGGGGTCCTAGGATACCAAAATATCAGTGGCGTATACACCCCCCCGTCATCAAAATTAAAACTTTATTTTACGTGTCTATTTCATCTTATTATAAATGCGAAAGTTTGGAAAATGTTTCTTAGAAGTGCACATAAGCATTATAATGTGTACATGTTTTGTGGCCGGTATGGCGATAGGCTCGCCCCCTATCACATCATGGGACGGAATACGCTTGGCGAAAAGTGGGTGCACTAGTTGCGCCTCTGCCTACCCCTTCGGGGATAAAAGGCGTGAGCATGCGTTTATGCGTTTTATGTTTTGTGGCCCGGTTTTTTTTTGGTAAGCTAAGGGGGTTTCGGCGGTCCGGACTACGCCAGATATACGCTCATGGTTACATTAATTTTGTTTGGCTGCCTCGGTGGCGTAGTTGTATTACGGTACGACTGCAATGCTGAGGTCTCGGGTTCGATCGCCGGTCGGGCACAGTGGTATTGGATTTTTCTATTCAGTATCAGCCCGGACTCTGGAATTTGTGCCCGATATGGTGATAGGCTCGCCCCTTATCACATCATGGGACGGAATACGAACGGCGAAAAGTTGGTGCACTAGTTGCGTCTCTGCCTACCCCTTCGGGGATAAAAGGCGTCAGTGTGTATGTATGTAAATTTTGTTATTCTGCGCTCCTCTATATTATCTCTAATGATGCCAAATCTCACAATTTTCCGTACGCGTAATGTGCTTACTAAGGGGTACAAAGTTTTTTCTTCACGTATATATCGCACTTTTAGAACGAAAACCACACAATTCAAAATAATCGAAATGTGAGTTATCGTCATAAAATGACTTAAAACGACATTCTCAATACAACAATAGTTCAAACACAGCCATATTCAAGCAGGGACAAGACAAAACTGGTATATCAGTCCCTTTTTTATTATATTTTCATGAAAAACGGACCAGTCTTAAGTCTTAAAGGTGCGATATAGAGATGTGATGTCGCCGCCTTTGCCCTAGGACCCCGACTTAAGGGCGCGCCCGACCTGAGAAGAAGAGCAACGTTCAGAATCCGTAGTAAAAATCACCGGATTTTTCACTGTCGAGGGGCCGCATTTGTCTTAGCTTACATGGGTGTAGCCTACATTGTATGAACGCGTAGCGTAGCCTACATTGTATGAACGCGTAACAGACAACGATAGCGCATTTATCACCGGGAGTTGAGAACCACAGCACCCTAGTTCAATAAGTCGTAAACGTACGCAATAGCAAACATCCGAAACCGTCACGCATGTATTGTATCACGAGCAATAACCACGCTCTTAATCGTATTAATAAACCGATGTTAAGAAACGCTAAATATACCTCTTTATTCGCCGTATGACGTTTGAAGTCTGTAATGATATTCCAGCGATATATAGAACAAAGGAGATGTCCGCTTTTTGTATGGGTGCTGGGCCTCAAAATCTAAACAGGCTCAAACTTTAGGGATATTAAAGAGGCCAAATATGGATCTTGAATCCATTAAAAAAATATTTTTAGACCCCTCCATTCATAACTAACTTTTTTTGAAACGTTCATATTAAGTGAGTTTTCAAGCCAAACAAAATTACATAAATCTCGAAATCGGAGGTCTTTAAAATTAAATTATTTATTGCAAAAGGCTAGTTTTCAGGAGTTCTATCCAAATATATATAAACTGTCTTGTTTAGAATTTCAGGCCCGTTTTTGGACAAGTCCTTTATAGAAAGTTAGTCTTTGCTTCTGCGTGAATAGATTGAAATAAAATTTATGAAAATCACCCAGGCTCACTATAGCTTTCTAATTAGTAAAAAGGTTCTCAATGGGTATAGATTTAGTAAATAGTAGACATTAGGTAACCCCAAAACCGAATATGCAAACACACTAGCTTTATTACTTTTTTTTATTGGATTAGATTTTGCAGACTGAGAACATTACTTGCAAAGCATAATTAACACGTTGAATTGTAAAAAAACGAATAATCACGTAAAACCTCTCGACACCAGTCTCACCTCAGTCAGCGGTTCAAATCCGAGACTGTGACGATCAAATGGTCAGAGTGCTCTCTGCGTAACAACCTCGGGTGAAAGGGCATTCGTGCTTCAGTTGCAAACCCGGGGCTTCGAGAGGGCTTCAACGTTCAAGATTTTTGCTATTTGTTTCGTTGGCTGAGAGTCAATTATTTTGTTGATGTTTCAATAACAAACGTACCTACTATATGCATACGTATACTCGCGCCCTTTATCCTCGAAGGGTTAGGCAGAGGCGCAACTAGTGCACCCACTTTTCGCCTTGCGTATTCCGCCCTATGATGTGATAGGGGGCGAGCCTATCGCAATATCGGGCACAAATTCCAGACCCCGGGCCGATACTGAGTAGAAACGCCCAATATCACTTTGCCCGACCCGGGGTTCGAACCCGAGACCTCAGCATTGCATTCAATATTGCGTTGTATTCTAAGGATATAATAAATGAGAAAGTGGGGTCCCTTGCAGCGTTAGTTTCAAGGAAGGAGAATAGTTACTTTTAAAAGGAAATTTATTTAAGCTCCTATGTTATTGATCCTACTAGCGAACAAGTAAATCAACTTTTATTTAATTGATATGAAGGATTAGTCTGGAATTTGGGTTTCGTTGGGCAACAGCCACATGCTGTCCAGACCTGTCACTAGCTGCATTAACTTGTTACTCATTAGGATTCAGAACGGACATTCCCTAAGGTCTCTCAGCGCCGGGCTTAGAGCGGCCAAACGAATCACACATGACGTTGACAAGAAGGGACATTATATTATGGACTAGGTGTAGCTCGCGGTTTCACCCGAGTGAGAAGCATTTCCCGCTACAAATATCCCCAAAACAATGTACGAAGCCAGCGCCATCTATTTAAAATTTCAAATTATAAAGTTCCATTATTTCCCATGGGAGCACAGTTAATCTAGGACATGGTCTACCCGTGTGCTAAATTTCATCCAAATCTGTTCAGCTGTTTACTTCTAACAAGCATCCAAACATTTTCACCAACTTTAGCATTTATAATATTAGTAAGACTAGTAAAGAGTTTTGGCGGGAACTTGGAAGTGTCATGAGGTGCTCTTGTTTAAATTCATTATTTTGGTGATATTTAGTGTTATATTGCATAATTATGGTGATATATTATCCAATATAGTTCTATTAAAGAGCTCAAATGAAGTGAATTGAAATATTTGTGCTAATCAAGTGTTTTTTTGTTGCCGCCAAAACTCCTCGATAAAATCTTGGTAAGTTAGCCACTGCTTTACTTCGACATACTACAGATAATAAAATAGACAAACCAAACTTGACATTGGCAAAATGTGAACACAAATGCCATTATAAAAAAAAAAGACTAGTAAGATAATGCCATCCACGATGACGCGCTAATTTTCTAGTTACAGTCCAAATGGGGACCTTCTGCTTGTGGTTTAGTTCTGTAAATACATACCTATAAGTAAACACGCATACTTTGATGAATAATAAATCAAAGTCCTCGTGACCCGCAAAATCCCGGCTCAAAAGTTGGTAGGGCGTCGTGGTTCGTGGATGAAATTATTTATAGTTTTTTTCGCCTTTGACTGCCTCGGTGGCGTAGTTGTATTGCGTACGCGTTACGAGTACAATTTGCGCGCTGAGGTCCTGGGTTCGAATCCTGGGTCGGGCCAAAAAACATTGTGACTGGGTTTTTCCATCTTAAAAATTACTCAGTCGCAGCTCGGAGTCAGGAAGTTGGCGGTGTGATACCCCCGTGCCTCGGAAAGCACGTAAAGCCGTTGGTCCTTCGCCTGATCTCTCTCCGGTCATGTCGGATTGCCGTCTCACCGGTCTATGAGAGTAAAGAAATAGCGAGTGCACCTGTGTATTGCGCACACACTTGTGCACTATAATATCTCCTGCGTATCTGGCTGATCTCCGTTGAGATTGGCCGCCGTGGCCGAAACCGGCTAGAAAGGGATTTTTTTATTTTTTTTATTTATAGTTTTTCTATGTAGGTAAACTAATAAAAATGTAATAAAACCGCTTATTATAAAAAGGTTCCTGTGGAAATCTTTGGAAAAAGCCTATGTTCAGCAGTGGAGATCTCGTGGTTGATGATGAAACTTTTCAGTAGTATTATAATTCTCTTTGATGAAACTTGACAAGATATATAAAACTAGAGTATGATAGAATATAATATAATAGAGTATAGAAGGATATTGGATACTTATTCTAGAGTGAATCTTACTAATATTATAAATGCGAAAGTTTGTGAAAATGTTTGATGTTTGTTAGAAGTAAACTCAGAAACTACTGAACGGATTTGGATGACATTTGGCACACGGGTAGACCATGTCCTGGATTAACACATAGGCTACTTTTTATCCCGGTAATTCGCTCCCATGAGAAATAATGGTCATTTTTTATCTGATTCTTCAAGTAGATGGAGCTGGCGACGTACTGTGTTTTAGGGACTTTTGTAGCGGGAAAGGTTTTCACGCGGGCGAAGCCGCGGGCAACACCAAGTTCTTAATAATTCTAAATGGACGCAGTGGCGGATATCTATATCTACACACACATTACGCCTTTATCTCCGAAGGTTAAGGCGGAGGCAACCAAGGCATCCACTTTACGCCTTTGTGTTCAGTTCTATGTGATAGGGTGCGAGCTAACTGCCACATCAGGCACATATTCCAGACTCCGAGCTGAAAATGAGTAAAAAAACACATTTTGCGACCCGGAATTCAATTGCGGTAGTCGTATTACGCATGCAATATAATTACGACTCCGATGCAGTCGATCAATTACTAGTAAGCTCAATAGACATCCAAACTGATATGAGGCGACTAACACTCGTCTGGAGCTGCTAAAACTTCTACTTCATGAATTGCGACTAGAAATTTGAAGATTTTAGGACCCGTCTGCCATTAACTTACTAGGTGACACAAATTCTAGAAAAGTACATTCCCATCAGGCATTGAACAAAGGCTTTTAGTTAACGGCCAACGCCCTAGACGAGCCTGCGTAAAAAATAACCCGAATAAACTTAATGCTCGCTTTAGGCCGCAAGGAGTTAAAGCAAACAATGGATGAAATGTCGCTAAAAGCGCTATATGCTTTCGACCAAATAAGCTGTATAGGGTTCATGGCTATTTAAATAATCAACTTGAACTTTATGTGTAACAGAAAGAATACCTATGAAAGTTATATGTTTGCTTTTGATCCACGTATTGGTGTCAAAGACTGTGGAAAATAATAAAGAGATAAAATGAAGAGTCTTTCTGACTGAACCCTGTCTAATAGTTGATTCGTTGAAATGAGCTGCAATGGTCTTTTTTTTTCGCGGGGAAAAACGCTTATCGATGGCCTGAGTTATTCATACAACATCTACAGACAAAAATCACATGGGGCTAACTACACTCCACCGTAGGCGTTATCCCTCTTTTTAGAGTTGATATATTTTCTGCTTATATTCATGTCCGTAAGGAAAACATGTTTTTTAGAAGTGGGTACAGCTTGTTTAAATACTTGTTTGTTTGGATAGCTGGCATACTTAGACAAAATAATGTTTTCCCGGTATAAAAGGTTGCCTTTACCCTTCCCAGGGTCCCAAACTAACTCGATACCAAATTTCATCGAAATTCGTTGGGTAGTTTTTGAGTTTATCGCGTACATAGGGGGTGGGAGATTATGTTTTATACCATCCTAACATATTAGGTAGGAAGGATATATAGGGTTATATATTCTTTGATTTAAGCCATGTCATCGTTACATGCACTGTTCTATCTATTATAGAAATAGCCAGTTTGCAAGATCTTATGCTTATATTTTAGCGGGTTTTTCATCTCATGTACAGTGATCGTTATCCAGTCATTCTACTAAACATAAATCACCTTTAATAGAAATTGTAGAAAATCTATTATATGTCACTCAGGATTTGTCTACGATTACCATACCAAACAGTGGCGAAGGGTCCATACAACCCGATTCCTACCGGCTTCCCTTTTGTAATTTATGCAAGCAAACTCTTAAAATAAATGATATTATTAACAAACAAATAATTAACATCAACAAAATTCATCTTAAAATAATGTTAAGTAAAACACTTCATTTTCATCGATCGACGTAAAATAGTTTAAATAAACGGTAATAGATGGCGTTGGCCTGAGCGCTAGCGATCTACGTTTTAAAATTCGCGCCATCATGACCCGTGGCCACGGGGGCCACGTGAGGTAACCCGCTGTCGTTTGGCTTCCCCTGCGGTGTATTTTTTGTCTCTTTCTTCCTCGTATATGTTTGCGTATTTGCTATCTTTGTCTTATTTGTCCATTCATACCGATACATTTTTCGTTCACGGGAAGATGCGTAAGAGGTAAGCCGAAATCTTTTGGCTTCACTATTAACCGGCCATGCATTATTGTCGCTCACCGACTACGACCAACTAAGATTTGCGAAGTCTTTTTTAATTAGAAGCGTAAATTTGTATTATTGAAGTTTGACAACTCAAGTAAACAATTTCGCCGCTGGGATAAGTTTGTTTGTAATTAGTAAATGTGGAATATAACAATAAATTGGTGTGTTATAAAGTGTTATCAACGTTTGTGTGTAGTGTGGGGGTACGTGTAACTATTAAGTTTTAATTTCAGACATTAGGTTAATGAAATAGTTTTAAAATTGCGGTATTTAACTACAACCTAGAAAAACTTTTTTAATGTTTTAATAAAAGAGTTTTAATAAATTGTGAAGTGTTGTTTCATATTATACGTTGATTATTATAATGTACATCACCTGCCTGACGGATCAGTTCTCATGGAAACTGTGTTTTCAAAGTTAAATTTCAAGAGTGATAAAATACCAGTAAATTTTTCGGATGCACTAACATAGTTAAAAACAAAGAAAGACTTAGTGCCTAGTTACTATAAGAGATATTTTAATATTTTTTTCGGCTGTTTTACGAAAAAAATTATACTAACACGGAGTATGGTAGATACATAACCGATAATTAGGTATGAACTATGAAGTGATTTGCTTTATGTCTTGTTTAGGTGTTAATCACCTATCCTAGTAGCTGTTATAATGATTTGGGTACTTATACAACACCACTTTCGTTATGCATAGGTTTCTATAATTTTTATGGCGTAAGTAATAGGCTAAAATCTAATTATCATTAGAAAGATTCGCAGACCGTAATTATGCATATTATTACCTGTATTTTGTGTCGGGTTCCCTTTCGGAAAATGTCACCCTTCGCCACTGATACCAAACCAGCCCTATATAATATACTGCCCACTACTGGGCACGGGCTTTCTCTACTACTGAGAGGGGTTACGCCTTAGTCCACCACGCTGGCCTAGTGCGGTTGGCAGACTTCACATACCTTCGAAATTTTTGGGGAATTCTCAGTTAGTAGGTTTCTTCACGATGTTTTCCTTCACCCTTAATGCCTACTATAATTGATTATAAATATCTATCTAATGTCTACGATTATTTCCAGTTAAATAAATTACAAAGAAAATGTCCTAATAAATGCGCCACAACCTTAAATTATAATAGAATTCTGAGTAAAAATACAATTCGAACTACAATTCAAGAACTCTTATAAATTATGTACATAATTGGATTTACATAGAGTATAGAGAATCTTTTCAGGAGCAATATCGTAAGCCACATTTCGAGCTTTTTACTAGAGAGGGTTTTTTCTTTTTTATTTCTTAAATAATCATGATGTATTTAATTTTGCTGTATTAAGCGAGTTAAATAACCACAATATACAAATATGGGAAATATATTGTATAAATATTTTAGAATAAAGAAAAATTTAAAAGGACAATGGCAGGTCTCCATACATGATTTTAGTTGATGTAAATGTGTAGCGTTTAGAAGTAAAAAAAATATTTAACAATTCAGCAGCAATTCCTAAACAATTATGTATCAAGATTATTAGTGAAAAAAGTCTAAATCTAAAGATTTTTCATTTTAAAGATTTTGAGGTTATGATTTAGTTGACATTTATGAATTGATTCTTACATAATAATATGAATAATGAAACACATAAAATGTTTGGTAATCTGTCTATTGTCACGCGAGACCCTCCCTCATCACATTCGAACCTAACATTTCACTAAACATGGAGAAGGGTGATCTGCCACACGGCATACTAGCGCGCGGCATGCACCTTCCTCAGCTATACAAGCTTATATATCAAATCATTTTTTATTTATAGATACTACTATAGTAAATAGTAAAGGTTTCTTTGTTTTTTTTTGTAATAAACTCTGAAACTATTGGGAAAAATACGTTCAGACCCTAAGTCCTAGACTTTGGAAATAACAATTAAATAAAAACGAGTTCTGAAAAAAAATAAAACACATTTGTTTTTTTTTTTAATGTTTATTCATCTTCTTCATAATAATTCTCTCTGATAAATATCTCATCTAAAAATTCTCCCGGGGCAGATACATTGCCTTGTCTGGCGGCCCAACCCAAATACCAGACAACTGTCATGGTATGAGCGCAGCAACCTACAGTACGGTTGCTCGACCAGGTACATTATTTTCAATCAAAACATATTATCACACATTTTACAAAAATACTACATGCCAGAAACGAAATGTCGGAAATAGCTTTTTTTTCTAAAATGATATAAGCAATGACCGTAACTATACAGCCAACAGGCAGCTGGTAAGAATGTATAGAATAGAATATACATAGTAAAAAAAATGTGGTAAGAAAGCTGAAATCTTTGTTGTTATTCCTAATGAACATTTTATAGTCAGATATATTTTTTGCAATTTTTAGAGACCTGATGAAAATGATGTTTTGGTAGCCTAAATAATCTTATGTCATTCATAAAAAATGGCCGTGACACATTGCTAAAAAGTCAATTAAGTTTTTTTAATAATTTATGCAACTTATACACACTTGTACAACTAAAGTTAGTATGCTGAAAAATCATACAAAATAATTATATTGAGATTACCATGTATGGAATTTCTAAACGCATAATTTATTTATAAATACGATTTCGCCATTGTCCTTTAGTAGAAAGTGCGAAATGTCGGTTACTTGGTTTTTCCTGACAAGGATTATGTTTACAATTCACAACACAGAAATCCAATGTGAAGTGACGCAAGGGCTCGTTATTCTGTTTCTTATGGTGAGTGAGATGTAAAATCATCGTCTCAGTATATTAGATGCCTAGTTGGGAATGGAACGGTCTGCCGAGACAATGTCCGGAGGTTCAAAACCCAAGGCACACACCTCTGACTTAATGAAGTTACGTGTGTATTGTTTATCAATTATCGTTCGCTTTAACTAACTATATTGTTTAATGTCTTTGGCTTTAACGGCGAAGGAGAACATCGTGAGGAAACCTACATACCTGAAAATTCTCCATAAGAGTTTCGAGGGTATGTGAAGTCTGCCAACCCGCACTGGGCCAACGTGGTGGAGTAAGGCCTAACCCCTCTCAGTAGTAGAGGAGGCCCGTGCTCAGCAGTGGGCAGTATATATGTGATACTAAATACAGGGCTGATTGCATTGGATTGCATATTAGATGCTATAGCTAAACTAAACAACAGGGTATTTGATAACAGTTCAACTATTTGATTCGTCTAGCGATTTATTTAAAGTAACATTCGCGAAAACAAAATTGACAGCTTGTTGCCGCCATTTTGCTACTGAAAATATGCTCTATTACTGACGGGTATAGGGGTCCACCACGCTACCTAGTGCGGGTTGGCAGACCTGACATACCTACGAAATCGTTACAGAAAATACTCACAAACACGCAGATCATTACAATGTTTCGCTTCACTATTACATGTTTCGCTTCACTATTAAAGCGAGCCAATATAAAACAATACATAATATCATCAGGGATAGTGCAATACCACGTAACTAGCATTGATAAATAACGCGTAAGTAAAAAAAATACGTGTGGCACTCGGAGACTGCCGCGGTAAAGCTATTGCATAGCATTTTTTATCACAAATTTTGATTGACTAAACACAAATTCGATCTTACGCTTACCACATAAAGTAGATTTTTAAACGCGAGCAACGCACGTTTAGTCTTGTTATTGATAAATGTCAGAAATGCAATGTTCATCACATCCAAAGTAGAATAAATCAAAATTTGAAAAAAGAATGTTACGTTCGATTCTTATGTACTCGTGCCGTGCCAATGCTGGGGAAATAGCTTCTACGCAATGTATTTAAGGTTCATATTAAATTAGTAAGAAATGGTTTTAATGACTTTAATAAATAAAAATATACTCGTTTCAAGAATTATAGCTTCTACGCATTGTATTTAAGGTTCATATTAGTAAGATAAAAAAGATGTCAGGTTATTTTCGTTACGGAATTTCTGGATTCGGTCTCCACGCTCAAGGCCCGCGATAGAAGCTTTGCAATAGCTTTAAAAAAATATAGTATTATCACTCATATGTTTAGTGTTGTAAGTATCAATTTCAATTAAACTTTTTTCGTCACTTCCGCGGTATTTACCTGTGCTTGATACGCGCTTTAGTACTATCCCCGACGATATAACTCTTTCAATGGTAGAGATATGTGTAGCAGTGGGACAGTATCATCATCATCAGCCACATAGAGTCCACTGCTATAGGCCTCTAAAGATTTTCAGCTGGACCAATATAGGTACAGGTCCCTTAGAATCTGGCAAAAAAACACGACACGAGTCAGTCTCGTTTCATTGTGATTGGTCGAGAGACTAACACGTGACTGACGTATTGGTCTTGCAATCAATCACAAACTTCACAATTAAACGACATCGACTCTCGTGTCGTGTTTTTTCCATATTCTATGGGACTGGAATTTGCTGCACTGTGTCTGCGCGTCACCTTGGGTAAACCAGTTTTCGGAAATCACAATATCCTGATAAGATACTGGTAAACCCCAGGCTGACATAATATAATTGCAGGGATGAGTACCTAACATCCAGCTTTATATACGTCATTCGTTTATCATTTTATCGAGCCCCTATTGATTTTATGTTGCCGTTATAGTTTATTGGTATCGTGCTGTGTCCCCTTTCTGTATTTTACAGTTAGTTGTTGCTCCCGGCTCCACTCAGGAAGAGTTTTCTAGCATTAACCACTGTGTACTTTTCCGTGATAAAACGTTTTAACATATGTAATCCAGGTTAATTATGTGTTTATGTGCCAAACACACGACTTAGTAATTTTATGTAGAACTTTTAGGTACAAAAGATTCCTCAGATATGCCATTTTTACTGGTTGTAGGTCTCTGGTATGTGAAGGGCCGTTTGGGTAGGTATCACCGCAATTTCTATCTCTACCGCGAAGCCGCAGTGTGCACGCACTGTTGTGTTCCGGTATGAAGGACATTGTAGCCAGCGTAATTACTGGGCATTATGAGACTTAACATCTAATTTCTCAGGGTGACGAGCGCAGTGGAGTGCCACACAGTACTTTGTAATTAAAAGTTTTGTTACTGTTTATGGGTCGTATCGCTTACCAGCAGGCGAGCGGCATGCTCGTCTCGTATCGACAGTCCTTTCCATTCCGCTTTACATTTATTTTATTTCACCCAGCATTTTTACTTCAAAGGGCCGCAACCGTGGTTTACCTACACTAGCCGAAGAAGGCAAAGTTGACTTTCAAAGCAGTACATTGTAAACGCGTCAATCTAAAGGGCCTGTACCGTTGATATTGTTCTTTGTGGATTTGTTTTTTGAGTGGCACTTTCATATTTACAGGACGTTTTGTTGCCCTTTTGTTAGGGTAAGAATGTAAGTTTCGTTAACAAGCGTTGTAACTTAATATTGTGAGGAATATTGTGTTTCGTGTTTTCAGTATTCTAAGGGCCATACCATACCAGCCCTGTATTATATTACTGCCCACTGCTGAGCACGGGCCTCCTCTACAATTGAGAGGGTTAAGGCCTAAGTCCACCACGCTGGCCTAGTGCAGGTTGGCACTGGCAGACTTCACATACCTTCGAAATTCAGAGAGCTTCTTAGGTATGCAGGTTTCCTCACGATGTTTTCCTTCACCGTTAAAGCGAGCGATAATTCACGAAGAATATACACATAGCTTTTTAGAAAAGTCATGGGTGTGTGCCCATTGGTTTTGAACCTGCGGACATTCGTCTCGGCAGTCCGTTCCACTCCCAACTAGGCTATCGCTGCCTTTTCTAAAGGCGGTATTAATAAAACAATTTAGAGTACACATTTAATATATTGAACTATTTTTTTTTTATTTATAATGGCATTTGTGTTCACATTTTGCCAATGTCAAGTTTGGTTTGTCTATTTTATTATCTGTAGTATGTCGAAGTAAAGCAGTGGCTACCTTACCAAGACTTTATCGAGGAGTTTTGGCGGCAACTAAAAAAACACTTGATTAGCACGATTATTTCAATTCACTTCATTTGATCTCTTTAATAGAACTATATTGGATAATATACCACCATATTTATGCAATATAACACTAAGTATCACCAAAATAATAAATTAAAACAAGAGCACCTCATGACACTTCCAAGTTCCCGCCAAAAGATCATTGAACTATTTAATAAACCAAGCTTAAGCTGTAAGTTAAGAGCTTGTCCTCAGCTGAGTAAGCGCTGTTACATATACAAACTTATCTATCAAGTTCCGTCTTAAATTGTAACTTAAGATGTCATTTGAGCTGGTGTTAATATGGGTTTATTAAATAGCGACTTAAGATGCTGACCTTAACTTGAGAGCGTCTCAGCTGATATCGCACTTCAGATCAAAACTGAGTTGTATCTTTTAATATGGCCCTAAGTCTTTGGTTTTGGAGTTGAGTAAATGTAAATTTAATAATTTAAATTCAAATTTTTATTAAGTTTTTTTTTCTTTCTTTAAGAGCTTTGTCGTTCTATTAAGGTTATGTTATCAAGTAGTCTTAAGCCGGTTGATCTCCAAGAACAAAGCTAAGTTACTTTAGTTTACCTTGTATAGCTGAGATATTTTTTTATACTTGTGTGCAGACCCCAAACTATGTACTATGCGAACTATGCGTTATTTAGATGACGTGTTTTTTAGAAAACAATAAATAGAAGATACTTTTGGTATTACTATCACAAAATATGTTCTAATGATATTATATTATAAAGCCATTATAATATAGTTAGGATAAAAGTTTTGTGAGGGTATTTGTAGCGTACTGACAAGTTATGAAAACCAGTCGAAATGTCAAACTAAAAGTGGAAGTGGCAGTTGGGTGTATAAAAAGGCTGCCGTATCGATGTGCATTCTCATTGTGGCTCATTCCGGCTCATTCTGCTCATTCGTGCTGAGTCTCGTAGTCGATCTCAGTCGTAATCTTGGTAACAGTTGAGTAAGTTGATCATTGACTTTCATGCTGGTCGGTTAGTTGCTGATATCTTTGTAAAAGATGTGTTTATGTAAAACCAGTGATAAATGTGTTAATGTAAAATCAGAAATAAATCGTTTTTATTTAAATCAAAATGGCTTCTGTTTCTAACTTCAGAAGTGGGATAAACAATCAATGCCCACAGAAATAGATTGTGCTCACTACATATGTACGCTATGTGGAATACATCGTACGATGGAGATATTTGACTACCCGCAATTTGCGTGAAAAAAGAAATTGCGCTGAGTAATATCGGAATAAGAACTAGACTACAACGTGGATTAAAGTGGACAAGTGTGAAACATAGCCATCGCATGTTCATTTCTGAAGTCATGTGCATACCGCTTCAAATGAACAAGGATCTGCGTGTGTACCGTGATCAAACTGTTGGTGTACCGCGATCAAACTGTTTGTGTACCGCGATTAAACTGTTGGTGTTCAAACGTTCCTGTTAGTGTTCAAACGTTCCTGTCGGTGCTCAAACGCTCCTGTTGGTGTTCAAACGTTCCTGCCGGTGTTCAAACGTTCCTGCCGGTGTGCAAACGTTCCTGTTGGTGTACAAACGTTCCTATTGGTGCTCAAGCGTTCCGGCAGATGTGCTGCCGTATGGTGCGTCATAGTGGATGTCTCGGGCAGGGTGACTACATGATTGCCTAGTACCGGTTGATGCTAACTGCTGCATCGCGAATCACGTGTGGCTATCTGTGACGACAGATATAATGCTTACTGCAGCGGTAAAGGAAGTCTGGTATCGTATGACCCATAACCCTTGCTTGAGGGTTCTGGTTTCTTTTATTTCTTGGTAACTTTAACAGGGCATGTGCAGACATGGATTAATGAGCAATTCGTGTTTATGATTAGTACAGAGCCGTCACTAAATTTAAGGACTTGGAAAAAAAAAAAAAAATCTGTTGTAGTAAACAATGACTGTACATGGCCTTGGTTGCCAAAAAGTGATCTAGGTGCACAGTGTTCGGTCTGAAGGACTGCTGGCCTTTCTTGGTCAAGGTTTCGGATCGCAACACTGTACTGTTTAAAGTTTTGGATTAAGAGCGAGTCAAGCGATAATTTTGAGGTTGTCCTCATGTTAAGATAAACTACTGAATTCCTAGTCAAAGTTTGATGCGAATCTTAATCAAAGGTCAGAATAGGCCGAACGGTGTGTTTCTGTTTTGGTTTTTCTTTGCTTGCAGGAACAAGAGATCTGTGTAGTGTGTGCCCAGTGCAGAGCAGCGTACTCCATGCTGTGCGGAGCAGCGTACTCCATGCTGTGCGGAGACGCGCGGTCCATGCTGTGCGGATACGCGCTCGAGGGCGTGCGGGTACGCGCTCCTGTGCGTGCGGATACGCGTGCCTCTGGCTGCGCTGGAGAACTGCGCGCTCTTGGCGATGCGGTGCGTTGCTGAACTGCGCGCTCTTGGCGCTGCTGAACTGCGCGCTCTTGGCGCTGCTGAACTGCGCGCTCTTGGCGCTGCTGAACTGCGCGCTCTTGGCGCTGCTGAACTGCGCGCTCTTGGCGCTGCTGAACATCGTGCTCTTGGCGCTGCTGAACATCGTGCTCCTGGCGCCGCTGAACTGCGCGCCCCTGGCGCTGCTGAACTGCGCGCTCTTGGCGCTGCAGGCTGCGCGCTCCTGGCGCTGCTGAACTGCGCGCTCCTGGCGCTGCTGAACTGCGCGCTCCTGGCGCTGCTGAACATCGTGCTCCTGGCGCCGCTGAACTGCGCGCCCCTGGCGCTGCTGAACTGCGCGCTCTTGGCGCTGCAGGCTGCGCGAATGCGGAACGACGCGCTCCACTATGCTTAGTGGCACGGATATCAGGTGATTGAGGAAAAACTTATTTGGGTGCTGTCTAATTTTGTATGACTAAAGTTTTTATGGAAATGTTTTTAAAGTTTCTTGAGGGGTAAACACGTTTAAGGGAAGTTTTGTCTTGCGGTCGGTATAGTTTTTGTTTTATGTCAGACATGCTATCCTGATCGACGGATACACTTCAAGTGAGGTATGGTTTCATGTTATTGGATACTGCTTTGGAGTGTGATCGGGCATGTGATCCTAGTACATGGGACGTACTTTGGGTGGTTGTGTTTTATTTGTGTGCTCGGACACTGTCGAGAATTGCTCGGACATGTGGTCCTGGAGCCGTGTAATACGCCGTAGTACATGTCACGAACAGGCCGCTGATGTGTGACGTGTTTGTTTGGCAAACATCGTTTGTCTTATATTGAGAGGTTGGGTTGAAGCATGTTTTTATGTGGGACCGATTCACACACGCAATGCTATGTCTCACGTAAGTACACGTAGACCTCTAACTAGTCGTGAGAGGCACTCCCCCGACGGGTCCTGCCTCAGGTGGTTGGTACAGATATCAAGATGTTTTATATCCGTTGTGCTTAGATTGTAATACGCCGTAGTACATGTCACGAACAGGCCGCTGATGTGTGACGTGTTTGTTTAGCAAACATCGTTTGTCTTATATTGAGAGGTTGGGTTGAAGCATGTTTTTATGTGGGACCGATACACACACGCAAAGCTATGTCTCACGTAAGTACACGTAGACCTCTAACGAGTCGTGAGAGGCACTCCCCCGACGGGTCCTGCCTCAGGTGGTTGGTACAGATATCAAGATGTTTTATATCCGTTGTGCTTAGATTTTATTACGTTGAACTATTAAGTAATTTTTCTTAAGTCATATGAGCTGTCTTACTTTATTTTTTTGGATATGTTTTTGTGCTTTGGTTCTCGTTGTACGCAGATGCAAATGATGAGCTTGAGGAGGCTGACGCTCCTAACGTCACACAGCCTTCTGAAAACTAAACACCTGGCGTCTGCGAGCATCAACCAAGCACGTCCGGAGCGCAGAGTAAAGAGCCTGCTGCACCATCCAGCGTCGTGGGGAGTGAAGAAATTTCGGCGACTTCATTGCCAATTCTGGAGACTGATCTTCAGAGCTAGAAGATGGAGCCCGAGGACGGACTCCCGTCAGGAGAGGCCGAGTTAGGATAAAAGTTTTGTGAGGGTATTTGTAGCGTACTGACAAGTTATGAAAACCAGTCGAAATGTCAAACTAAAAGTGGAAGTGGCAGTTGGGTGTATAAAAAGGCTGCCGTATCGATGTGCATTCTCATTGTGGCTCATTCCGGCTCATTCTGCTCATTCGTGCTGAGTCTCGTAGTCGATCTCAGTCGTAATCTTGGTAACAGTTGAGTAAGTTGATCATTGACTTTCATGCTGGTCGGTTAGTTGCTGATATCTTTGTAAAAGATGTGTTTATGTAAAACCAGTGATAAATGTGTTAATGTAAAATCAGAAATAAATCGTTTTTATTTAAATCAAAATGGCTTCTGTTTCTAACTATATAATATCATTAGAACATATTTGAAGCCATTATTAGGGTCAGTTTGATTTGAGTAAACTTTGTTTGTTTATCATATTAACAACTAATCGTACCTTTAGAACGAAAACGACACAATTCAAAATAATCGAAAATTGAGTTAGGTATCGTCATAAAATGACTTAAAACTGGTCACTTTTTTATAAAAATATAATTAAAAAGGGACCGATATAACAGTTTTGTCCTGTCCCTGCTTGAATATGGCTGTGTTTGATCTATTGTTGACCAGGGATGTTTATCTCTTGCCGGTCGACATTATTTTGGGCTTTACTTTATTTACCATCAGGTGCAGTGAAGCCACTTTGTCGAGCAATAGATAAATAAAAAAAAAAATGAGAATGTCGTTTTAAGTTATTTTACGACGATAACTCAATTTTCGATTATTTTGAAATGTGTCGTTTTCGTTCTAAACGTGCGTAATGTAGATAGTCTTTGATTAATTATATACTTATACTCCATCGGATTAGGTATTTAACTAAATGTAAACATATCATAAATAAGAATAGTGTAAATAAGAAAATAATGTATTTTATTGTAAAAAAAGCGTGGGGTGCTTTTAAGATATTATCAAAATGATATATAATACTTCTACTCATATTATCTGTCAATAAAATATTTATAACTATTGTCACCATGCGCCTCACGCTTTTTTACAATAAAATATTTTTTTTTCTTATTTACACTATTCCTAATTCAAATTTATTTTCTATTTTTTAGTTGGATTTTCTATAAAGCGTGTTTTTAGTTTTTTTAAACTATTATTTATTTTTAATTTTTTAGTTCTGTTCTGCTATTGTCCAACAAATGTCACTAAAAAATATATAAATTGTCAAATTTCATTTTGCAAATTGAATAATGGCATAATCTTATCAAATTAGTGTATTGTTATCGGTCCTCGACAAACCTACAAAGTTTGAATAAAATCTGACCGTTTAAAGTAGGTCAAAATCGCGCCCAAAGGAATCGGAGTCGGAGAGTTACAAACATACAAACATACATACAAACATACAAGTGAAGCTAATATAAAGCGTGTAAAAAGGTATTTTACCTGTCCATTTCTCTTTCCAAAATACGTCATTCCAGAATAAACGGTTGCGTAGCCTACACAACACTTAGCACTGTTATTTCCGTTTATTAAAGTTGTTTGGTTATTATAAAGTTATAGTTATTAATTAATAAGCGCGAACACAATTAATTATAATAAATTACAATACTTTTATAAAGGATCTCGATCTTTCAACTGTAAAAGAGCTAATATGACAGCCACGCTAAACATTTTTCCAATGGATCGTAATAGATAACCCTACAAAATATAAGAGTACAACTGTCACGTAGTACGCCATTAAAACTGACCGCCATTCAATTTAATCGGTTAACTAGACACCAATTATCTATGCATTTCCGTATTGTAGAAATTATTTATTTACCATAGTTTTCACATTGTTTTTGGTAATTAGTTGTTAGTTATTTATTTATGTTACTAAAGTAAATTTAATATTTTTAAGTGATTTTTGTACGCCGTAGTTTCATTGACACAAGTCTTCGTAAGTACTTTCGTATAAAAATGTTGACTACCCGGGAATCATATGTCATTTTTTGTTTACATTTAGTTAAATACCTAAACGGATGGAGTATAGATAGACACTGAACGTTTCAAACGCGTCGAAAAAAGTAGAGGCGAATTGTTCCCCACTAAATCAGTTCGAGTGGATTAATTTTTGTTGTTTTTCATGGATATAATTTTCTCCCCGTTTTAATAGAAACCATGTTATAACTGGTATCATTATGCGCGCACACAAAGATACGCAGAATGATGCAGCGATAGCGTATGACAGCTGTCACGCATACTAGCTTAAGAAAAGTTGGCCTGTTTGTTTTAGTTTCATTGCAGCGCGACCCTCTATCTAGGTATATAATTAATCAAAGTAGATAGTATTCATTTTATAATTTATTTAGGATCATACTAGATATAGACATAGATTATCGTACGACTTTTGTATTTGGTTCGCTTATACATTTATGTAATAAGTAACACTTACTTATAAGCAAGCGGAAAATGTGCGCTTAACTTATTGAGTAATCTAATCGTTTGTTATTGTTTTGTGTCTGACTCTTAAAATTAATTGAAGCAAGTAAGAAAGTAACCAAGTAGCGATATAAGATTATCATTAGATACTCTTTCCAAATTGGTTTTGATTCGGATCTACTTCAAGATAGGCAACAGACAAAATATATTTCAAAGGACTTGGATAAATGGCTTAAAATCGAAAACTTGTTACAATTCAGAATTTAATTAAAGTCAAATGCTGTTCATTTGTTTACTCCGGTGAGATGACCTCTAAACGGTATCAAATAGTGATTAAATTAAATACGACCTCCGCCCTTTGTACCATCGATCTGTAAAGCTAAGAATTTGGACTAGGGATTAATATTAAACCAATTTTGGATGACCCTTCATTAAGGAGCTTACATGCCTTTTTCCCCTTTTCAGGGGTAGGGAGAGGTGTAACACACACTTTTCACCAGGTATGTTAAGTCCCAAGTAATAGGAGGCAGGCCTATTGCCATTTACAGGGCACTATTCCAGATTCCGGGGTGTACTAAACAGAAAAACCCAATCACGATTCGAACCCGAGACCTCAGCACGACAGTCGTACCGCGTGCGCAATATAACTACGCCACCGAGGCATTCTTAAGATTAAGGAGCTTTATGGTAGAAATTAGGCTAAAGATTTTCGTAGGTAATCATCGCTGTATCAGTTCGGTGTAGTCATTAAAGGAACACGTGTCTCACCTGAATCCACTTCAATATAAAATTAGAGTAAAACTTTTGCAATCATGTAAAATGTATTCGCTAATTTTATTTATCCTACATGAGGTAAAGACTTTTATACTGGTGGTAGGTCTCTCATATTATGTTAGAGTCCGTCTGGGTGGGTACCACCGCAATGTCTATTTCTACCGCCAAGCAGCAGTATGCATGCACTGCTGTGTTTCGATTTGAACGACATTGTAGCCAGTGTAACTACTGGACATAATGAGACTTAATATCTTATGTCTCAGGATGACGAGCGCAGTGGAATGCCACATAGTACTTTGTACTTAACTCAAGGTGCTGGAAGGTGTTACTACTGTTTATGGGTGGCCGTATCGCTTACCACCAGGTGAACGTTATGCCCGTCTCGTCAGTCGATGCCATAAAAAAAAATAGACTTCACGGAGACCCAGTCTCACGCAAGGCAAACCCACACAACGTATTCCCCGAGTTTGTGAACCTAGCACAGAATAGGCACTCCCGGTCCACGACCCATATGCTGCAACCAAGGATCCTTAAACAGGTTAAATAAAGGTTTATCAGTTTTCTCAATAACCTTTTAATATGGTTAACCTCTTTGCGCGTAAATTACTTAGGGTAATAAGGTTTAAAATTAAACCCTATAAATAGCCCGGTAAGAGGTCTAATCAATCATTAAGTTAATTGTATGAAACCTTCATCATTGTGTCCTTTGACCTGTAAGACTGCATAACTGGAGGGGAGGCGAACTACGTATCAAATACAGGAACTTCGCCCCTCTCGGACAATTATTGTGAAAACAATTTAAACTAATATTGTGATTAAATATATAAACATCTGGACTTTTGCTCACAACTCCGCCCGCGTGAATGTTTTTCCGAGATAAAAGTGCCGCTTTATATTTTTCCGGGATAAAAAGTAGCCTATGTTACTCGCTGATAATGTAGCTTTATATTGGTGAAAGAATTGTTAAAATCGGTGCAATAGTTTTTGAGTTTATTCGTTACAAAAATACTAATATTTCCTCTTTATAATGTTACCTATCATTATAAAACACACACACGCATTTTTGGTCCCTAGCTGCAATTGGAGCAAAGATGCAAAATAGTGTCATTTTGATATTGCGTTACCAAATTAAAACACATACTTATCTTCTTGAAAATAACACTTCATAATAAGTTACTCGAACCGTAGATACAAAATAAACAAGCGTAAGTATCGAACAAAATAATAATCAATAAACATACATAAAAAAATAAAATTAAAAAAAACTAAAAAACACGCTTTATAGAAAATCCAACTAAAAAATAGAAAATAAATTTGAATTAAGAATAGTGTAAATAAGAAAAAAAAATATTTTATTGTAAAAAAAACAGAAAATCACGTACACGCCATATTCGCACTAAACTATAAAATCAAAAAACAGAAAAGTAAAACTAGGATTTTTGGTGAAAATATTCGTTATCCAGAGATGATTTTGGCACAATTTTAGCAGAAGTAAAGAGGTGTATGTAGTCATTTATTAACGCAATTTCAAATTTCTCTGTACAAATTTTTGGTAAACAACATAATTACACGTTAATTATGTTATATTGCGCTACGGAAACAATTTATGCAAACGCTACATGTAGTAAATCGAATTCCCACCGAGTGGAGCGTTGTTTACATCGTTATTAATTAGTTGGAAATTGTTCAGCAGACCAGATAGTTTGAACTAGCGAGGTTTGGTCTGTGGGTTTCTAATTCTGTGTTGGGTTACAGTTGTAGTTGGAAGAGGATTTTTTGTTTTATTGTTTCATGTTTATCTATATTACACTTTTTTTATGGCATTGAATGACGAGACGAGCATGCCGTTCGCCTGATGGTTAGCGATACGACCACCCATAAACAGTAGCAACACCATCCAGCACCTTGACTTACAAAGTTCTGTGTGGCATTCCACTGCGCTCGTCATCCTGAGACATAAGATGTTAAGGCTCATTATGTCCAGTAGTTACACTGGCTACAATGTCCTTCAAACCGGAACACAACAGTGCATGTACACTGCTGCTTGGCGATAGAAATAGACATTGCGGTGGTACCCACCCAGACGGGCTCTTACATATGAGAGACCTACCACAAGTAAAACACATTTCATTGAATAATATTGTTTCGATTGTCTTGGTGCGCGGTACGGACACCGCTCTGAGGTCTCGGGTTCATATCTCGCGTCGGACAAAATGATATTGGTTTTTTTTCCCAATATCAGCACGGAGTCTGGAATTTATGCCCGATATAGCGATAGGCTCGCCACCTATGACATCATGGGATGGAACACAGGCGAAAAATAGATGCCCTGGTTGCACCTCTGCCTACCCCTTCAGATATAAAGGCGTGATGTGTGTTGCTAGAAACATATAGTCTGGGTCTATAGTAAGCAACACTGAGCAATATCATCAAAACCTTGAATTTGAAAAAAGAACATTGGGATTAGAATATGGTAAAAAAAATATCTTTTCATTTGTTTTTTCGTGCTTTCAATTTGGTCACTCACCAAACCGTAAATAGTTTAAACTTTTTTATTAGAGCCTGATTCATAGCCCAAAGGCTGTGAAATTATTCTTTTTAGTAAATGCTACCCGTCACATCAATGCTTTATTAGCCGACCAATACAAGAGTCACACTAATCTATGCTCCCAAATAAATGGTAATAAAATGAGTACTATCTACATTATCTGATTAATACAATATACGTATAATTGATAACTGTAATATTTTTAGTTGAAACTTGTGAAACAGTCATTAATAAACTACATAATCCGATGAAATCAAACTGATATTTTACGACCCACACGACGGTCGATAGCTCTTAGCGTTAACAATTTCACGATTTTAAACCAGCGAAGTGAAATGAACATGTGTGATAAAATCACTCCATTAGCTAGATAATTTGGGAGGCGTGTACACTAATACGATTGAGTTCAATGTTTAAATTAATGGCATTTGTGTCATAAATCATATTCCTCACTATCATTATTTTATCATTATTAATAGCCTTGTTGGGAATGGAACGGTCTGCCGAGACAATGTCCGGAGGTTCAAAACCCGAGGCACACACCTCTGACTTTTCGAAGTTACGTGTGTATTGTTTATCAATTATCGTTCGCTTTAACGGTGAAGGAAAACATCGTGAGGAAACCTACATACCTGAGAATTTTCTATAAGAATTTCGAGGGTATGTGAAGTCTGCCAACCCGCACTAGGCCAGCGCGGCGTGGTGGACTAAGGCCTAAACCCTCTCCGTAGTAGAGGAGGCCCGTGCTCAGCAGTGGGCAGTATATGATACAGGGCTGATTGCATTGCATTGCATTGCAACGAAATTAAGATCATATTTTGTTTTTTTTTTATGATATAGGGGACAAACGAGCATACGGTTCACCTGATGGTAAGTGATCACCGCCGCCCATGAACATCTGCAATACCAGGGGCATAGAGATGCGTTGCCCGCCTTTTAAGTGGGAACTTCTGGTGGACTTTCACGTCTTAATTCTATTAACATAATATTACAATGTATACCCACAAGTATTTTTTAACCCCCGACAGGTAAAAAGGTTAGTGTTGTTTAAATAATTGGTTAGACGAGCATAAAAATTGCGACGCCGCGACATGCCGCCTAATATTTTGTAAATCAATGGAATATTATTTTAGTATTGTCGTGTGTTGCCAAAGTTAAGCGCCGCGCAGCTTTAGTAACCTCAGTAACTCTTATTTTCATAGTAGTGTAGTGTTTCGCGGCAACAAGTTGACAGCGTCTGCGCGATGCCTACTACCCAAGAAGCTTATATATAGCACCTTTAGGACGAAAACAGCGACTATATAACCCCTAGACTCCTAATAACAGACGATCCGCTTCGGGCAACACATCTGACAAGAAGATCCAATGTAGCTTACCGTTCAAAATCTTCAAGTCAGTTGCGCCCACAACTGTGAGCCGTAAATACTTCCGTGTTGGCGAATGAATAAATATTGCAATGGCCCCATGCACAATACGATGGTGTGGTAAAAATAGCCATAATTCAAATTTTCAAAAAGTGGCATTACATTTCACAGGTATGTCAATAATGACACATAATCATATTTTATTTAAAATTTTACGGAGTTCATCTTATACCGGCCAAGCATTGAGGCCCGCGCCATCTTATTATATTTGCATCTCTTTCCGACGAAAGTACTTTTAAATTTTCTATTTCGTTTTGTTGTTGAACATTATAAGTAAGTGATGCACCAAAAGGATTTGTCGATAGTTATATCGATAAAATTAATGTTATTAGGATTATTTTTTATTTTATTATTTGTTGATTGTACCGATTGTTTTGAGTTATTATTTGTGTTATTCCTACAAGCCAGCCCAAATATTCTTGTTAATATCGATGAGGCTTACTTAGCGCCATCTGTCATTCGACAACATAAATAACTTCGTACCTTTTGAAATACGAACGACAGTTAAATTATTTGGATATTCTTCATATAAAAATACTAAAATCGCGATAAAAAAATGGGAGGGTGGGGGGTAGGAGGGTGAAAATTTGGGAAATAGGTATTAAAATATTTAAAAAAACACTGGATAGGGATACCCTAATCACCTAGCAACCAACGACCAATTCCCATACCTACAAAATTTATATAAAAAACATCATAAATATCGATCGAGTCGGAGGCGTGCGACAAACACCGTGACACGAGATTTTTATATATTAGATTAACTTTATTATGCTTGATATTGGCATACATCATAGAATAAATATAAAATAAGAAGAAGAATGCCATCAGTATTTATTTAAATTAAATAGGTACCTTGACAGATTTTTTATTTCTTTTGTGTTTTAACAGAATTATTTTTAGATTATAATATGTTACTTACTTTGAGTAAAAAGACGTTTAATAAATAATTATATTACTATAAAACCTTATTAAATAAAAGTAATATCGATAAAAAATCGTGTTTTAATTTAACTTGTTCCATCCCTAAGTTATGTTTCCAACCAATCGTAATGCAGTACCCCGCTTCCTCATACCTCAGGTAGTTGACAGAATTAATTTGAAGAGAAATATTGAACATTAGGAGTCTAGGGGTTATATAGTCGTTGGACGAAAACGACACAATTCAAAAAAATCGAAAATTGAGTTATCGTCATAAAATTACTTAAAACGGAATTTTCAATACAACAATAGTTCAAACACCGCCATATTCAAGCAGGAAAAGGACAAAACTATTATATCGGTCCCTTTTTAATATATTTTCATAAAAAAGGACCAGTTTTAAGTAATTTTATAACGATAAACCAATTTTTTTTTTGAATTGCGTCTTTTTCGTCCTAAAGGTGCGATATCTAAAAGCTTCTTGTTAATATCCAATTCTTTAATTCCTTCGTGAACTGTAAAAGTTAAAGTAACAGCTAAGGTTAAAGACGTAAAAGTTGTCACAGTACATGTGTCGTTATAAGTAATATTAGGACATGTTCGATCAGAGCATACATCTTAGTCTTTGATGGGCTATATAAACAAAACCAGACACAGAAATAAACATATGTCTGTAAATGAATAAGTATTTAATAAAGTTATAAATTTAATCAACAAAAAGTAAGATCAAGAGTTACCTTAAAATTATCGATCTTAATCCATGCCGCGGTCCGCTTTGCCCGATTCCCCGGGCAAAGTGGATAGGGTTATACTGCAAAGTGAACAGTGAACACACTGTTACGTACTGACAATGATAAAACAGGCTATAAGAAGGCTCATTTTTTTTTTAATGGCTTTGAATGACGAGACAAGCATGCCCTTCGCCTGGTGGTAAGCGATACGACCGCCCATAAACAGTAGCAACACCATTCAGCACTTGAGTTACAAAATACTGTGTGGCATTCCACTGCGCTCGTCATCCTGAGACATAAGATGTTAAGTCTCATTATGTCCAGTAGTTATACTGGCTACAATGTCCTTCAAACCGAAACACAACAGTGCATGAACACTGCTGCTTGGCGGTAGAAATAGACATTGCGGTGGTACCCACCCAGACGGACACTTACATATGAGAGACCTACCACCAGTAATAACCAAATAACTGCCTAATAATCCATTCAGATCGACAATTCCGGGAACGGGTCAGGTTTTAATAAAACTCACCACGTGATGTTCGTAATCAATACTTTTATCATATTGATATCGTATCTCAGATGAATATTGCGTTATTGGACGCCAACGAAATGTTTTCGCTCGTGTCGCTTTCAGAACGGATTTTCTTAATGTTGCGCAGTTTATAAAATTTTACAAAGAATTACATGTAATTATAAAATTATTATAAGACTCACGATGGAAAGACACGGGAGGTTTTGTATGATACTAGGTGTTGATCGTGGCTTCGCCTGCGTGAAAAACTTTTCCCACTACATATCTCTAAATCACCGTAGCGTTTCATGGTGCGTTCCATTACCTTATTGTGTTAAATAATTACCTTGAGTGAGTTTCATTTGTGACCAAATGTGGGCAATTTCGTCCACGTGAATGATTTATTTCGGTATAAAAGTGTCACTGTCTATTTTGTTGGGAATAAAAGTAACCTAGTTAATCCGGGACATGTTTTAGCTGTTAGATTTACCTAGATCAGCAGATTCGGCGTTTAATTCTAACAAACATCTTCGCAATTCGCACTCATAGTACATACATACTTAATATCATGCCTTTACCCTTTTTTCAGAGGTGTATCACACCCAGATTTCGCCAGCTATGTTGGGTCCCACGTAATAAGGAGCGGGATTATTGCGATTTACCAGGGTCATTTCTAGACTCCGGTCTGATACTGATTAGGACAAACCCAATATCACTTTGCCCGACCCGGGTATCGAACCCGAGACCTCAAAGCCATAGTCATACCGCGCACGCAATATAACTACGCCACCGAGGCAGTATACTAATAAAAATCGGATCAATAGGAGCGACGCCAGAGTGGAACATAAAATGGATACATACATACATAGGGTGTTAAAATCATTACCCTTCCTTGCTTCTTGCTAGTCGGGTAAAAAGTACTTCAACATCGATTCTTCAAACTTAGGATTCAGTAAGTACTTCGCAGCTTTGGTTTGATATATAAATACGTTCAAATTTCCCCTCGCAAGTGGATCGGAAAGTAATCGAGTGATTCGATCAATCGCGAATACCGAACGCGAAACGAGTCCGAAAGTTAATTATGGGGTGACGAACCCCAAGTTAAATATTCATTGGTTTTATAATTGCGTAATCGAAAATTTCGCAAGGGATATCAAAATTACACTTTATTTTTAACCGACTTCCAAAAAAGGAGGAGGTTCTCAATTCGTGTACGCATGCTCGCATGCTCACGCCTTTTATCCCCGAAGGGGTAGGCAGAGGCGCAACTAGTGCACCCACTTTTTGCCAAGCGTATTCCGTCCCATGATGTGATAGGGGGCGAGCCTATCGCCATATCGGGCACAAATTCCAGACTCCGGGCTGATACTGAATAGAAAAATCCAATATCACTTTGCCCGACCCGGGGATCGAACCCGAGACCTCAGCCTTGCAGTCGTACTGTAATACAACTACGCCACCGAGGCAGTCTACTCTGTATTTACTCTGTGTATGTACCTATGTCCACTGATTTCTCTGAAAATTGTGAGCCTATTTCCTTGATTCTTTCTATATTTAGTAAATAAGGGTCTCGAAATGGTCCCATTTCAATGCATCGTGGTTTAGGGTTCATAATTTTATGGAACAGACTAATTATTGGTCTAAAATGTCAGCAAATATTGATTGGTATTGGTTTTGTTGTATATTTGAAACTAAATACAGCCTCCGTGGCGTATTTATATTGCGTTCGCGGTACGACATCGCTCTAAGGCCTTGGGTTGTAATGCTGAGTCGGACAAAATTATATTGAGGTTCTTCTGTTCATTATCAGACCGGAGTTTGGAATTTGTGTCCGATATGGCGATAGTGAAGTCTGCCAACCCGCACTAGGCCAGCGTGGTGGACTAAGGCCTAAACCCTCTCTGTAGTAGAGGAAGCCCGTGCTCAGCAGTGGGCAGTATATTATACAGGGCTGGTATGTTATGGTATGGTATGGCGATAGTCTCGACTCTTATCACATCATGAGACGGAATACATATACACGGAGACAAGCGGTGCTTCCTACTGTGCGATGCAAGCGGCTTGCTCGTTTTATCATATTAATATACTAGCATAGACTGCCTCAGTGGCGTAGTTGTATTGCGTACGGGTTACGAGTACGATTTGCGCGCTGAGGTCCTGGGTTCAAATACCGGGTCGAGCCAAAACCATTGTGACTGGGTTTTTCCATCTTAAAAATTACTCAGTCGCAGCTCGGAGTCAGGAAGTTGGCGGTGTGATACCCCCGTGCTTCGGAACGCACGTAAAGCCGTTGGTCCTGCGCCTGATCTCTCCCCGGTCATGTCTCACCGGACAATGAGAGTGAAGGAATAGCGAGTGCACGTGTGTATTGCGCACACACTTGTGCACTATAATATCTCCTGCGTACCTGGCTGATCTCCGTTGAGATTGGCCGCCGTGGCCGAAACTGGCTAGGAGGATTACGTTACGGATACTAGCATAAAAATACTTGTATTAAAATTGTACTACAAAATTATATTTGTAATTACCGATGCTCCATAAAGTAATTTGTAATTATAAGAAAATAGAGCAGGAGCTACTGCATCCTACCCTACCATAAACCGTTCATTGTCCGAAAAAACGTTCAAACCCGAGGGCAAAATTAAAATTTCTGTTTGCCAACCGTTCTCGATAAAACGAAACTTGTCAACGTTTCATTTTATGTAAATGGCCCCTTGTGGAAGAAGAATTGATCAATTTTTCATTTTGTGAAGACAGACCGATTTGGATTAAATCATGTACCTTTTGTCACTTGCTCAAATCTTGTTAGGGAATGTTACGTAATGAGATTTCTCTTTGGTACGTTGATGCTTTAAATGTAGTTAAGTTTTTGTGGGATTGGCAACGTCTTTTGTTCTATTATTAGACTTTAATTTGTTGATGGATTTTTCTATCTTTTTCGTAGGTAGCGGGATTGGCCTAATTGCTTTCTCCATTCTCTTATTTTACCGACTGCTCCGTGGTGTAGTTGTATTGCGTATGTGGTATGAGTACGACTATCGCGCTTAGATCTCAGGTTTGAATCCGAGGTCGGGACAAACAGGTATTACTGAGTTTTTCCATCTTAAAAATTACTCGGTCGCAGCAGTAGTCGGTGTGATACCCTCGTACTTAGGAAAAAACGTAAAGCCGTTGATCCTGCGCCTTAATCTCGCTCCGGTCATGACTGATTGCCGTCCCACCGAACTGTGAGAATGAACAAAGAGTGCACCTCTGTATTGCGCACACACTTGATACCTCCTGCGTACCTGTTTGATATCCGTGGTGATCGGCCGCCTTGGCCGGAATTCAGCTAGGAGGGATTATATTTATTTTACCGACCAAAAAAGGAGATTAGCCCATTTTTTTTAAATGTATTTTTAGAGATAATTTTTTACCTCGTCGCCCCATTTCGATAGCTTTTTTGGTGTTGGAATTAATAAAGCTTTAAGGTAGTCCTATTTTAACATCTTTAGTATTTACCCATTACGGTAAAATCATAAACATTCAAATGTCAAATAGAAACATTCGTAACAGGATTTATTTATTTTTGGATAACAAACAGCTGCACAATAAAATTTACAAACAATAGTATCTATCATCTTTTAAATAAATGTGCAGCCCACAGCATTATCCACAGTTTACTAGAAAGAAAACAACAAGTTGCCGTAGGTTGTTACACATAAATAAAAAAAAAAAACAAGTAATACATAATATGAGAAGGCAGACAGGTGTACAGGTGAACCGTATGCTCGTTTGCCCCCTATATCATAAAAAAAAGACAAATACATAAACAAATAAATGCTCATTTGCTCCAAGTACAATTATTACACAATTACAATGTACTTTCTGTATAGGTACGTGTGATTAATGTGTCAATCACTGCCGTTTTGTAATTATTCCTGATAAGCGAGAATAAATCTAAATCTGAATTTAATTCCTACTAGTTTTCAGTAATCCTAAAAAACCTTTAGGTTAGGTACTTTTATACTTGTCTATTAAATAAACGTATGCACAATTTATCAAGTCAGCAAGTTAAGTCACCCGTCTAGGCCAGAATCAATAATGTCTGCATTAAGATGAATTATATCTGATCTCATTCAAGTCTCACCTTTAACGACTTAGACTATTGGGTGTATTGAATGCTATTTTACATTAAAACTTTGCATTGTTTGATTCTATTAATGTTTTTGAGAACCAGTGATTTATGAAAATGAAAATTACAACTTAATTAATATGTGACACAAAATAAGCAAAATTAATTTATTGAATTAATCTAACTATGAATTAATCAAATGTACTTTTAATCATTGCCTTTTGAAGCGACCCTTTAATTTAAAATGGCCAGTATCTTATTTTTGACACTGACAATCTCAGTTCCAATTCCAATTTGTTGTGGTTGGCCCACAGAAGTATGGCCGTATCGTTTTTACGACAATTCTGCCAATGTCAAGATTCGAAGTTTGAAAAGCAGAAAGCACACGTGCTATATATATAAAAAAAATGTCTTTGGCTGGGTGAAAATGAAAAGAACAATAACGTAAATTACAAACTCAGTTGCTGTAGTTTTTGTTAAATGACATGTCTGTTGTGGCACTCGTATGACTTTTACTTTATAGTTCACTATATTTTTATCTAGGATTCGTCCGAGTGAGTTTTTCCGGGATAAAAGCCTTGCTATATATTTGGAAAGTGTTGGAGGAGGCCTTTGCCAAAGGGCACACAGAATGAAAACAAACCTATATGTAAAAACAAATATATATTAAAAAAAAAAAATGTACAATTTCTGAAAAAGGCTATAAATATAAAATATAAATATAAATATATTTGCCCGGGACATAAATTTTAAAATTTTTTTTTCGTTAGATTTTGGATGGCATTCATTTTTGATAAATTATTTTTAAAAAAGTAGCCCACAGCCCTATTTTAGAAAGGCATCTTTGCTACGGTCTCTGGTCATCGTCTGCGTGAAGTCTTACTTCTTCTACCTATATTTTAAAATATCCTTGAAGTAGCTTGAATGTTACATTGAGCAGTTTCAATCATAAGAATTCTCCTAGCTTAACCGCCCATCGCTCTCGAAGTTCAGACTAAACTAAGAAAATAACTCAGTTTTACATTTTGACTTTATGAAAATAGAGTATACATTCCAATACCGACTAATTTACCTACCGAAGTGACGTACGCGACAGAATCACATCTATAAATATAAAATACAAATTAAAGAATGATTATCTGAGTACCTAAGATTTTTTTTTTATAAAAGCTTACGACGCGCTTGCATAGTTTCTTCCCTATAATAATGTAACTAACTAACCTATCTTATTTGTTAATGTGACGTGAATTTGTAAATTATATAGCTTTTTATGCATATAATACCTTATTATAGTATTTACAAAGGAAATAAATAAAAAAACACTGCGTTTGTCCTACATCCTAAAAACTTAATATTTAATCCCATCTTAGTAACGTCAACTTCATTTGTTCGTTTGCACTTGTGAAGTTCGAGTACATTGTTCGAAACTCCATTTGTAGATTGCGGTGTACCAAATGCAATTTCGTGAAGTACCCGATTGTAGCTTCGTGGCACAGAACAGTGTGTAAATGGTACAGTTTGGTTCGACGGGGTTTTAAAACAATTTATTTATCTTACTTCTTACTAATATTATAAATGCGATTTTTTTTGACTGCCTCGGTGGCGTAGTTGTATTACGGTACGACTGCAAGGCTGAGGTCTCGGGTTCGATCCCCGGGTCGGGCAAAGTGATATTGGATTTTTCTATTCAGTATCAGCCCGGAGTCTGGAATTTGTGCCCGGTATGGCGATAGGCTCGCCCCCTATCACATCATCACTTCCCTCCGCGCGCGCGCATGGTATGGTGACGTCCTTACGCACTGGTTATTAATATTGTGCTAATCGTGTTTGGAGTTTAATTATCGGCTCGTGGGTTGTTTCTGTTTGTGTGGTATTGTTTTGTGTATTACGGTCCGTAAGTTTTTTGAGTGTTTTATCTCGGATTTTTGAAATAATTAACTAATTGTTTCATCGGTAAGTGTTTTTATTTTTATTGTGAGGGTAGGTACTTGGCCGATCGGGCGCTAAGTTAATTAGTGTTTTTATTCCGTGTATTTGCCATTAAACATAATATTTCATTGCAATAAATTCCATTAGACATGTCGGCTAATAACGGCAACCCGCCTGACCGGGGTCCAAACCCTTTTCGTAAAAGTGGTTTAATACCGAGATCACCTAATTCCGCAAAACCAAAACGGCTTTTTAGCGAAGTTTCGCCGTCATTAAATATTTCACCCGAGTGTTCGAAACGTATGCAGCGATCGGAATCTGAAAATACAGTATCCCCCGCGTCCGATGATAACAGAGGCGACGTTAGGAACGACGAAAATTATTGTGATTTGGTATCTGAGGCCGCTAATTACCTGTCCAAAATAAACGAACTCGTGAATGATCAGGGCTCGCGTATAAATGTTGCGAATAAGTCTGCTATAATGGACTTCACTCAGCGTATCACGGCAATCGTTTCGGTGTTGGCTTTAAAATCGTCATGCAATGAAACTAAGTTGGCCAATGCGCAGCGGGAGTTGGAGGGCCTCAAAAATTGTCCTCGTATTACTCCACCCAAAGCCGACAGTAATAATGACTACGCGTCCACCGTCAAGCTCCGTCTGCCAAAGCAAGCTCCGGCAATGGAGCCTCGCGCTCCACTCCCGTGCGTAGTGGCTTACCCGACAAGCGAGCGGTCAGCTGATCTTGCGTCATCGTCTGCTACGAAACAGGCATTGTTTAAAGCCATTAATCCTAGCGACGATGGGTTCCAAATCGTAGGCGTTAAAAAAACCGCGAAAGCCGGCGTTGTTCTACGCGTCGCGAATGAGCGTCAGATAAAAAAACTGCAGTCAGTCGATGCAATTAAATCCGCGGGTTTACGATTGGAAAAACCTAAGGGTCGTCGTCCGCGAATTTTGATCAAAGATGTCCCATCCGCAATGGAAGACAAACCGTTTTTAACAGCGTTGTATCGGCAAAATATTAAAGATGAAATGCCAATTGCGGAGGATGATTTCATCAAATCGGTAAAGATTGTTAGGCGACGTAATTTGGACCATGGACGTAAATGGATAGGCGTGGAAATAGATGCAGATGTGCGGAAACACCTAGTTGCGACAAAAGATAAATTGTTTATAGACTGGGCAACTTGTAGGTATATTGATGACGTCGAGATAGTTCGCTGCCATAATTGCCAACAATATGGCCATGTGCATAAGTTCTGCACAATCAAAACACCAACTTGCGCCGTTTGTGCCGAGGCACATGAAACCAAGGCCTGCCCACATAATGATAATCGCGATTTTAAGCCCGTATGCGCAACTTGCAAACGTTTTAAGAAACCCCACGACCATCGCTGTGGGTCTCAGGAATGTCCATCATACAAACACAAATTAGAAACTCTCATTCTCTCAACTAATTATTAAATAAATTCAAAATGGATAATAATATGGATAACTTCACTATCGGACAATTAAATCTCCATAATGATAGGGTGGCGACGTCGGAGCTAGATACGTTAGTCCGCGAATATAAACTCGACGTTGTACTTGTACAGGAACAATACCAACACGCATAGATAGCAGCTCACGAGCTGGAATTTATGTATCGAGTTCAAATTTTACCATCACTTCAGTGCGTAATCTCATGACGTCACACTGTGCAGTCGCGGAGGTTTCAAATCCGAGCTGTAAGGTTTATGTAGTGAGCTGTTACTTTCAATACTCTGACCCAGTAGGACCGCATATACACCATCTCCGCCATGTTTTACGATCACTTGCAGGTCGCAAAGTTATTATAGGCGCTGACGTTAACGCGTCATCTACCCTTTGGTATGGCAAATATCGTTCCACTGATACCGTTCGACGTTGCGCTGTCGAAGATTTCATCGCAGAGATGAATCTCATTATACACAACACCCCCGATGCACCACCAACTTACTGCAGCCCTACGGGCGAATCTTCTATTGACGTCACACTTTCTAGTGGGGACGTCCGACTTGATAGGTGGCGCGTTCTACCGGATGCGTCGTGTAGTGATCATCGCCTGATAGTGTACGAATTCTTGCCTAGATTGACGCAAGGTCCTATACATAACAACTTTGACTTTAGATATAAAACGAAACGGGCTGACTGGGACTTTTTTAGCTCTTTATTTTCTAAACATGCCACGGACTTCACTCGCAATGATCTCTCACCTGAAAAGTGTGCCGAAATTATGTCGGACACTTTCACATACTGTGCGGATGTTGCCATCGGTCGATGCTCCATCACTAACACTCGTAGATGTGATTGGTGGAACGATTTCCTAGTCCACCTACGCCGAACTTTTCGTCGGGCGCGCAGGAGATTTAATAGGCTTAAAAAGCGTTGTGTCACAGATGAGGCATTTACATCTGCTTTTAATACACTTAAAGTTGCCAGGTCGCATTACAGAGCAGCAGTACAAAAATCAAAAGGTAATTTATTGCGTAAAATTGCCGCGCGCTTAGATAAAGAGGGCCCATGGTCTCCTCTATATCATGAATTTAAAGCAAATAAATCGATTAATTTAGCTTACATCGATAACATTAAAATTAATAACAGCTATACGACTGGTATTGAGGAGACCACGGAAGCTCTATTACATTCCCTAATACCCGATGACACTTTTAACGACAACGAATATCACAACCAAATTAGAATGTGGGCCGCGGAACTGCCAAACTCTCCAGTCTCAAACCTCGCAACGTTTGATGAATTTATTAGCATCGTTAGATCTTTGCCGCTAAACAAAGCCTCCGGAGAGGATAAAGTGTCTAATAAGATGATTAAAGAAGCGTGTAAATCAGCCGGCGAGTCATTACTAACTGTCTTTAACCGATGTATTGCTGAAGGTATATTTCCGCGAATATGGCGCTCTGGTTTTATTCGAATAATACCCAAAAGTGGCGATAAGTCTCCCGATGACCCCAAATCATATAGACCTATAACGCTGTTACCGTCTCTAGGTAAACTTTTAGAACGTCTTATTGTCCCTCGTCTGCTACCGGGTGGACCAGTATTCCACAAAAATCAATTCGGATTTACAATAGGTAGGTCGACTACTGACGCGGCTATATCGGTTAGAAGAACGGTGAGTATATCGGAACATAAATATGTACTCGGTATCTTCCTAGATATCTCCGGTGCCTTCGATAATGCTTGGTGGCCGATGATACTTCTCAAGTTAAAAATACGAGGCTGCTATAGGAATATATATTCGCTTATTTACACATACTTCTCGTACGGAACAACCAAACTGAAACTTGGCCACCACGCCGCGTCGAAGTCACTGACTATGGGATGTCCACAAGGTTCGGTTGTAGGTCCATATTTATGGAATTTGGGTTTCGATGATTTTCTTTCGATTCCCTTACCTGTAGGGTGCACTTTGACCGGATATGCGGATGATGGCCTATTACTTGTAGAGTCTAATAGTAGAACGGGGCTGGAAAGTTTGGCAAATACGTGTTTACAATTAATATCCGAATGGGGTGAAAGAAACCGCCTTACGTTCGCACCTCAGAAAACGTTCCAACTACTATTAAAAGGAATATTAAAATCACCACCGCGAATTAAATTTAATAATATTACTGTCAAAAGAAAAGAATCAGTTTGTTACCTAGGGTTGATTTTAGAAAGAAATTTTTCTTTTCTTGAGCATATAATAAATGTTGGGGAAAAATCAAAAAGGAACTTTTACGCCTTGACAAGGATATCGACCTCTACGTGGGGACTCTCATTCACTACGCTCAAAGTCATCTATGGAGCAACTTATCTAGCGTGTATTGCATACGGATCACCTGTATGGGCCGATAGGGCTACTATCGGTGCTGTGCGCAGGAAACTGCTACAGAGTCAACGTTTGGCGTTGATATTCTTGTGTAAGGCGTATAGAACTGTTAGTACGGAAGCTTTGCCTGTCCTCGCGGGTGTGCTCCCAGTCGATTTGGAGGTACAGCGTCGCGCCGCTATGTATTACTCAACCAGACAGGATATGGATAAAAGGTTTCTTACGTCGCGTGAATTCTTAAGAATCAATAGATTATTTAAACCGCACACTGACGTACATAATGAGTTGTTAAGCGAATGGCAATGTAGGTGGGACGCATCTTCGAAAGGGCGTCATTTATATAAATACTTTCCGTGCGTTCGCGATCGCCTAACTAAAACCTGGTTAGAAATAGATCATTGTGTATCGCAATTCCTTACCGGCCATGGTAATTTTAGGGGTAAACTGTTCTCATTTAGGCTGGTTGATTCTCCTGTGTGTCCATGCTCTACAGCTGCTTTCGAATATGAACAGTCCGCTCATCACGTACTTTGGGAGTGTAGTCTCTGGCATGATGAGCGCAAGATAATGTTAGATAGTATGCAAATAACATCCGGGGCTGTATACTACATGGACCTTGTAGAGACTAGACGAAATTTCCGTGCTTTCCGGCGTTTTTGCCATGCCTTTTATTGGAATCAAAATTGACAGCTCAAATGATAGAACCCTTTAATTTTTATCCGTGGTGCTTTACAACTGGCTTCTCTAGTTGTAAACGTCCCTATACTTGAGGTTAAAATGCCTCCTTAGTTCATTATTTTGTCTCCCGCTTTGTTATGGAGGGAAGTGGACAATTAATATTTCCAACTCCTCCCTATCTTTCTATTTGATTAATTTCGTTGCGGGATAAAGACAGACTAGTGTTCCCTGAGACTCGCCGAGCTTCACCGCTTGGTGTCGAAAAATGCGTGCCATTATTGATCCTGGCTTACAGGAGTTGTAGTGGCGGGTGTGAGGGCGGGATAGTCTCTATCACATCATGGGACGGAATACGCTTGGCGAAAAGTGGGTGCACTAGTTGCGCCTCTGCCTACCCCTTCGGGGATAAAAGGCGTGAGCATGCGTTAGGATGTTTGTTAGAAGCTTTGATTAATTATATACCTAGATAGACACTGAACGTTTCAAACGCGTCGAAATAAATAGAGGCCAACTGTTGCCTGCTAAATGAGTTCGAGTGAATTATTTTTTGTTGTTTTTCATGGATATAATTATCTCCCCGTTTTAATAGAAACTATGTAACAACTGGTATCATTATGCATACACCAGCATACGCAGAAGGACGTATGACACAGCTGTCACGCATACTAGCTAAGAAAAGTTGGCCTGTTTGTTTTAGTTTCATTGTAGCGCGTCACTCTATCTAGGTATATAATTAATCAAAGACTATTTCTTTAAAATTTGATACGATGACTACGTTCGTTTGAACACTACAAATCGTTTCATTGATCTGTGTGTTCTTAAATAAAAATCATTACCCTTCCTGGCATCGCCGTAGTCGGGTTAAAAGGCATTTTATGTTGTAATTATAAAACTTTTAATAAAAAAATCGTAAATTAAACCTACCTTCGAAATTCTTTTTTTTTAGAGAACTTCTCAGGTTTCCTTCACCGTTAAAGCGAGGAATAATTCATAAAGAATACACACAACTTTTAAGAAAAGTCTGAGGTGCGTGCCCTTGGGTTTTAAACCTGCGGACATTCGTCTCGGCAGTCCGTTCCTCTCCAACCTGTCTATCGCCGCTTCATATGTACTAAACTTCATCTATATAAGGTAAATTTTGTTAGTTTAGGGGATAATGGGTAGGGGATAATTTCTGGTGCTGCTGATCCTATACGAATCTTAATCTTACTATTTACTTACCTACTAATGATTTTATTTACATTGTTCACAATATTTCTTATAAATTAAAGATAACTTTTATTCCTGAAAAAGAGTCACAGAAGGAGAGCTTTAAGAGCTAATCCATTTAATATGACTTTTTTCCTGATATTAATATTAGAATAGAAATAAGTAATTAAAAAAACCGTGTCAAAATCGGTCCATTCGTTTGAGAGCTACGATGCCACAGACAGACATACAGATACACTGATACACAGATACACACCCTAAACTTATAACACCCCTCTTTTTCTGTCGGGGATTAACAAAACAAGACCCTTGAAAGTTGTAACGTTTCACCAATTCTTTTCTCCAGTTGGTCAAGAGTTAACTAACACATTTCCTACCTGGAAAGGATGAAGGAAAATATTAACTTTGGATACTATTACTGGTGGTAGCTCTCTCATTATGTAAGAGGCCGTCTGGGTGGGTACCACCGCAATGTCTATTTCTACCGCCAAGCAACAGTGTGCATGCAGTGTTGTGTTTCGGTTTGAAGGACATTGTAGCCAGTATAACTACTGGACATAATGAGACTTAACATCTTATGTCTCAGGATGATGAGCGCAGTGGAATGCCACACAGTACTTTGTAAGTCAAGGTGCTGGATGGTGTTGCTACTGTTAATGGGTGGTCGTATTGCTTACCATCAAGCGAACGGCATGCTCGTCTCGTCATTCAAAGCAATAAAAAAAAACACACACTAATTAAGCCAAACCTTGGATCCCGGTTATTTAGTTATTTAACCTGTCTCGGCAATATGACTGAATCTATCAATTAAGTTTACCGGTGTTTTTATTGTTTAAATGAATCACTTCATAGATGTATTCCAAAAATTAAACCACTTTATAGGGACAATAATATATAATAATAAAGGTAATAGACCCACCCACCCATACATACATGGGACCTAACATCTGCCGAAATGTAAGTGTGTTGCACTTCTGCCTACCCATGAAAAGGGAGAAAAGGGAAAAGGCGTGATTGTATGTATGTATATTGCAAGACAAAATTTAGCTAAGCAAATAGGCAAGTTGACCTCGCCACTATTTGAAAAGCATAGTTTGGAAGAGAAAAGAGAGAGAGTGAGATAGAGAGGGAGAGGGAGAGATAGAAAAAATGCAAGAAAACATGTATGTAAAAGAGTCAAGATAACATTGTAGCTTAAGCCTTAAGGCATTCAATAGTCTTTGGAATTACTCTGCCTACCTCTGCGAGATAAAAGCGTGACTTTCTGTATTTTAAAATCTGAATACTATTTTGCTGAGCAAATCAGAATTATTTACTAACGGAAACGCGCGGTACAGAATTGGAAATACAAACGAATTTTCAGCATTTACATTAATTTGTTTTCAGTGCTTTTATATTTGAAGTGAAATTCAATCGGCGATCCATGTGTGCAGGGTGTATCACGATAGAGCGTTCAACCATGTTCAACTGAAGCAGGTCGATAGAGGTCCTCAATAAGCATTGATTTAACTCCCACGTATGTTTAATTTAAACTAGCAATTTCTAGCAACATACATGGGGGTTAAATCGATGCACATTGAGGTCTTCTATCGGCCTTCAGGTGAACACTATCGTGATACACCCTGTATATTCTATCGATATTTCACACAACACCAATTGAAAATTATTATTTAATAATATTCCAAAGAAATGCAAAAGCCGTAAAAGAATCAGAAACTACAAATATGTATAATTTCTCTGACCCTAATTTCCATTGTGATAGGAGTTTGAGGTCAAGTCATATTCTACCCCATTTCATAAGTAATGATTATAATTTCTCATGTTGAACGGAAAATTTGTTCCAAGTAGTTTATTATGGCAAGGTTGTTATTTCACACTGTAATTTATGAGTAAATGAGCTTTTTGATCTAAATAAATACCTACCTATAATATATTCGTATTTTAATAACTCTGGTATCAAGGTTTGTTTGTCGGTTTTTTAATACAACTGAAAGCTTCTACAATATAAGGACGTGACTTCTATGATCTCTGTCAAAGTATAAGAGCAAACGCACACATGTATAAAAACTGCTATAGTGTGTGTAGAATTAAAGATTTATTTATGTGTGCAATTATAACGACATAAAACAGTATAGTATATGTGTTGGACTTTCTATGTAGTAGCTACATTGAAAGTGACATAATTTTTTGATCGCGACAATAAGCACATGGAGCGTCCTTTCTAGATGATCTAAGGCAAGATAAGGCAAGCAAACTAATAACCTAAAGGGAAGCGTCACGAACATAATCAGTAGCAAAACCACTCAAACTGTGAACGCATTGCATGGTACTGTCCTGTATTTGTCAGCTTGAGACGTTTGATATTAATTCTTATAATGCCGAGTAATTATACTAGTTTCAATATCCCTCTATATAAGTGGACGATAGCCTTGTTGGGAATGGACCGGTCTGCCGAGACAAAGTCCAGAGGTTCAAAACCCAAGGCACATACCTCTGACTTTTCAAAGTTACGTGTGTATTGTTTATCAATTATCATTCGCTTTAACGGTGAAGGAAAACATCGTGAGGAAACCTACATACCTGAGAATATTTCGTAAGAATTTCGAGGTTATGTGAAGTCTACCAAACCGCACTAGGCCAGCGTGGTGGACTAAGGCCTAACCCCTCTCAGTAGTAGAGGAGGCCCGTGTTCAGCAGTGGGAAGTATATGATACAGGGCTGATTGCATTGCATTGCATTGCAATATCCTTCTAACCGGAACACAACAGGGCTTGCACAATACTGTTCGGCGGCACAGACATCTAACTATGGTACAGTCAGCAGCAGATTATAGAAGCGCACTATATACCCAAATAATTCTACACTCCTAAGAAAACCAAAAACATTTATACAACAAATTTTTGGCATCATATGTGTCAAAATCATCTAAACACACGTTTGTCAAATACTTCTTAACAAATGTATCTTCACAATTCACTGATCAACTGAGGTAATCAAATGTAACTTAGCATTGAAAATAAGTAATCGATTATACTGATATTATTAATATTTCGTAGCTATTTTTACTTTACATACATAATAGTATGTAACGTAAAAATATCATTACACCGCACTCGATGTATCCGCAAAGGTGTAGGCAGCGGTAGAATAATTGAACCCGTGTCTCGCAGAGTTGATCTCCGTGGCTTGAAGTGATAAATGTGGATCCTCTCGCCATATCAGCTACAAATTCCAACTTTGGGCAACTCTGTATAATTTTAGAATTGAAAAACTGGATCACAAATTGCGATAGTATGAGATTTGAATCGAAGACCTCAGGATTTCCAGCCTACATACGCTGCCACGAGGCCAATTAGGCGGTACGTTTACTTTCGGTTAGCTACTTTTGATGCTGACTGTACATAGTACCTATTTATATATTATTTATGAAAACTATTTTTATTATTTTATAGGTATTTATTATTATTATATATTTTTTTTATTTTTCTGTATTGAATTCTTCAGAGTTGAAGTTAAGCCCTTCATATTCATAACCATTTTACTTACTAATCATTTTTTTATACGTTTTACCTACGGTTAGATTTTACGAGGAGAATTGGTAATTGATTTGACTTTATTTAAGTTTGAATTTAGAAAGTAATGTCAATAACCTGCGGCTGCAGATAAACCATTAGACGCCTCGTCGATCATTTAATTTGCCATGAAGATTTCATCATTACAATATTTTGTGTATTTTATTACTTTTATATGAAAAATAGTAACGTTTTTTAGAGGCCAGTATTTTTAACGAAAATTTTAGTGTGTGTGTGTTTCATTTTTCTATGTATGCTAGAATTTAAAATTAGAAGTTTCTATTCTTCACTGAACTGCTAATAATTGCAATTATTGTATTTAGAAAAATAATTGACTAAAAACTAAATAAACGATAAGGCCGGCAACGCATCTCTGTGCCCCCTGGTATTGCAGATGTTCATGGGCGGCGGTGATCACTTACCATCAGGTGAACCGTATGCTCGTTTGCCCCCTATACCATAAAAAAAAAAAAAAAAAAAAAAACGAGCAAAAGAAATCAAGTGAAGGTACAGTACCTTTTCCTGTTTACTATTTTCATAACGTAAAATAAATTATAACGTGTTTCGAATTGTAAACTCTTTTTATTAGCTTACTTTTTGGGTGTCTTCTATTTTCAAACAGTGACTAGAAAAAAATGACATCCATTATGAACTTAGAAAATAAAATGGAGTTTTGGCGGGAACTTGGAAGTGTCATGAGGTGCTCTTGTTTTAATTCATTATTTTGGTGATACTTAGTGTTATGTTGCATAATTATGGTGGTATATTATCCAATATAGTTCTATTAAAGAGCTCAAATGAAGTGAATTGAAATAATCGTGCTAATCAAGTGTTTTTTTTGTTGCCGCCAAAACTCCTCAATAAAGTCTTGGTAAGGTAGCCACCGCTTTACTTCGACATACTACAGATAATAAAAAAAGACAACCCAAACTTGACATTGGCAAAATGTGAACACAAGTGCCATAAAAAAAAATGTCACGTTAAGGGGTAGCATTGTCACCTCATAGCCCAGTGGTTTCGAAGTCGAGTACAGAGCAAATGTACACGGTGTTATGTTAGACATGTTTGCTCGTCATATTGGATGCAAGAGCAAACATTATGTTCCGAGTGTTTCGGTTATTGGCCTTAAGCTAACACTGTTAAGGGTTAGTTCGTAGTTAATGGTGTTTGATGTTGATTTTGAAATAGGAAGTATAAGGGTCTGTTTTGCTTCCGAGTAAATGCTACTCGTTGCATAGATGTAACTTGTAAGTACCGACTAATTAGAAGTCACTCTCTATTCTACGTTCCCAAATAAATGGTACTATTTAAATTACCTGTTTAATGCAGTAACTGGTGAATAAAAAATATTTTAAATTTGTGACATAGATCCTAAAAGTATTTTGTTATTGCTTACTTTACCTAAATAAAATTTGTATTTTTATGCAAATTATTTTTAAAAGAAACTTGCTAGTTAGGAGCATGTAAGTTAGTAAGGTCGTGTTTAAAAATAGATACCTACATCTGTATTAAACTAATCCACTTATGGATGATTGTTTGAAAGCCTTATATCGAAAGGAATCGACGCATAAACTCCATTAGACGGCCAAATTAGTCTCACACTTCTTTCATTGTCCGTATGAAGTAGAAAACAGCTGCTTCATAATGGACTGGGTTGTTAGAACTTTCATTTCCTTTTTTTACTGACTTGGTTGTACAGGCCGTCATTCGTTTGCCTATTTTTTTATTAAGAAACAAATTGATGGAACTGTTACTGGCCATTTAACACAATACCTATACCGGAGAGTTAAAAAAGGTAACATTTAATTTTCGAACGTTTGCAGAATTAACAAAATCAATATTTATGTCGGTAATATGATGATTTATTGCATGTTATCTTCATAATGAGCGGAGAATAATTTAATTTCACCCAATGAACACATGCAATGCAAATTAATTACAATCTTTTTAACATTTACATATTCCGAAATCAACAAATATTTTGCATTTGAGCAATATTTCCACTTCAATTAACGTTTAGTTTATTAATTATTGTGTTAATTATTAGAATAATAAAATGTAAGTACCTACTTTGTTTTCCTGGACTCACATAAAATAAAAAAGACAAATTTAATGCTATCTGGTGGAAGGTCTCTCATATGTAAGAGTCCGTCTGGGTGGGTACCACCGCAATGCCTATTTCTACCGCCAAGCAGCAGTGTGCATACACTGTTGTGTTTCGGTTTGAAGGACATTGTAGCCAGTGTAACTACTGGACATAATGAGACTTAACATCTTATGTCTCAGGATGACGAGCGCAGTGGAATGCCACACAGTACTTTGTATTTACAGGAATTTGTGCCCGATATGGCGATAAGCTCGCCCTCTATCACATCATGGGACGGAATACGCACGGCGAAAACTGGGTGAACTAGTCGCGCCTCTGCCTACCCCTTCGGTGATACAAGGCGTGAGTGTGTGTGTGTGTGTAAGTCAAATCCCTTCGTCCATTTTTGTCAACAAGAAAACCCGAAAATCTAAATCGAAGTCATTAACGATTGATTTACCCTGCTCAGCGCGGACAAAATGTCCAATTTCATGCTTACGTCAGAACGGCGAGCGAGCACGCTGAATAGGCGCGAATTACTTTGATCGTCACAATTTTACTACGCATTCAAATGACGCCGTGTGTAAGGGATGAGGGGAAAATGGGGATATCTTATGCTTTTTAGATGGAATTTTTTGGGTAATTTTATCATCTTTCAAATGATGTATATGAATTGTGAACGTAAGGATGGGAGATATCTTATCTTTGTTCGGTGGAGTTTTCTCATTCAAATGATATCGTGTGTGAAGATATGGGAATGTTTGGGGAGAATGCGGATATCTTATGAATAATATGTTTTTTTTTATTGCTTTGAATGACGAGAGGAGCGTGCCGTTCGCCTGATGGTAAGCGATACGACTACCCATAAACAGAAGCAACATCATTCCATGTGGCATTCCACTGCGCTCGTCATCCTGAGACATAAGATGTTAAGTCTCATTATGTCTTGGCTACAATGTTCTTCAAACCGAAACACAACAGTGCATGCACATTGTTGCTTGGCGGTAGAAATAGACACTGCGGTGGTACCCATCCTGACGGACTCTTACATATGAGAGACCTACCAAACCTATTCATGATGATATTTGATGAAAAAATATTATTCGAGTGATTTATTATTTTGCGCTAGCCTGTCTTGTGGCAAAGGTATTGATATTGTAAAAACACATTTTTATGTGGTGTTATATGACTAAAATCGTGTGTAAATATACTTTATTTTTGAGACGTATAAAATCGTTGTTTTTTTTCACTTATGTGAGAAATGGTGAATCGACGTCTGTGGGCGTCTCCTGACATTGACTGACCCACGCGGGATTTGCACTAAAAGATACGAAGTTAAAGGACAAAATATTTTAGCTTAATTCAAGAAGGTAGTTTGGTTAATTCAGGCCTCGAGGGACACGATGTGGCTGGGGAACTTATGAAAAATTTAAGTAACTTTTGTACTTAATATAATAAACCCAGTTATTTTTGGTTGATCATTGTTTCTGGAACTATTGGTCCGATGCTAAAAATATTTTCATTTAATTTCTATTTAATGCTTAAATTGGGATGTGCTCCATTAAAATATATTTTTAGAAGACTCGTAAATATATTAATATGTCATTATATATTTTCGTTTCATCAATATGCTAAAAAGGGTTTTGAATAAAGGCTTCTATGATCAAAACAAAATTTGCATACAATATGATAATTATACAATATGCTCATGCGTAAACATCACGCCCTTTTCAGGGATAGGCAGATGTGTTACACTCTCACTTTTCACATGGTATATAATTCCCTGAGCGAACATATTGCATTTTTTCGGGAATAATTCCAGACTTCGAGCTGATACTGAGCTGATAAACCCAATATCACTTTTATCCGACCGACCGTTGTTGTATGGCGTACGCAATACAAAGACGAAATCGAGACAGTAATACTGTTTTTTTTCTTTTCAGGTCCAAGTGAAATGAGTGTGAAGCAGTGAACATGGCGGTGAACAGCCCCGGTGGATATCCCCCCGTCTCCCCCAAGCCCCACACTCCCAAAAGTCCGCGTCACTTCGTCTTCCCGCAGAAAAGTCCTTCCATCACGTCCAGCACCTCGTCTTCTGGTTATTACACTCCTCAGTCCGGCTGCAGCTATGACAAGCATGTCCCTCCTCCCAAATCCCCCATCGCACATGGACACCGGAGTCCAATCAGTCCAAGACACTTCAACTTCCCCCAAAAATCACCATCAGGAAGAGCCAGTCCTTGTAACTTCGACCGGGCTCATGGCCTGCAATACACGACGTCACTCAAACACCATCGCAGAGAGAAGTCCTGCTCGCCGAAGCCACCTCCAGTGCACATCCACACTAACCCTGGTTACGTGTCTCCAAACCGCACGAGGAAACTATACGGCTCTACTTCCACAGTGAACTCGCCGCGGCTGGTGACGTCGCCGAGCATCGTGTCAAGCCATACTGACGACTCGATTGACGCGATGCCTGGCACGCCGTCAGCGATCGTGCATGACGCGGATGATGAGGCGACAACGACGTCTTCAAGGATCTGTAGGAAGTCAACGTCTGATTTGACGGATATGACTGATGACACGCCGCAGACTCGTTCGACTAGCATCAGTCGGCCCTGTTCTCCGATGCGGCGGGGGTCTATGAAAGGTGGTCTGGCTTACCTGGCGAGTAGGCGAGGGTCTCGCGAGTCGACTGTCTCAAACTGCGACTCCGTGGAGGATATCGGCCCGCTGAACTTCCAAAACACAATGCGCGGCCGACAGCGCAGGACTTCCAATTTTCTGGAATTGCCAGGTGAGTTATAGTTTACACGTCATATTGATGTGGGTTGTTTCGTTAATTATTCAAGCCTCAGGAGAGGGTTTCGTCTATTTTAAATACATTATTCAATGTTGTTATCAAGCGGTAATGCTGGTTAATCCCAGTAAGTAGATAAATTAAGAAGAAATTGGTTGAAATATTGTTCAGCTTGTTCGTTATGCTATAACAGATTCTTTAACAAGGTGTTTGTCTTACAGTCTTATTTTATTTTATCTTAATAGTATTAAAAATGAGTAAGTTTGTAAAAATTAATACTTGTGAATACTGAACTCGCTGAATAGATTTCGATGAAACTTGTCACACAGACTATGTCCTAGATTAATAGGATTGTAGGCTTTTTGCCTCGAAAAAGTTCACAGTGACACTTCTACGGTTAAAGATTTTTGTTTAAAGGATCACATTTAAAGCACGTTAATTATAAACAAAATAATCCTTTCATGCTACACAGCATGTGTATTTAATAAACGACCATAATCCATTTTTTTGTACCATCGCGAAAATCGACCAATCTGCCCCCTTGGAATGAGGCAAAAACATGACGCGAAAGTCGATGTCGATGATGTGATTGATCGAGAGACGAATACGTCAGTCACCTGTTAGCGTCTCTACCAATCACAATCAAACGACACGGACTCGTGTCGTGTTTTTTGCCACTTTCTAAGGGAGCACACACACACACACTCACGCCTTTTATATCCAAACGGGGGCACATCTAAGGGAGCACAATAGTTTTTTTGACATGCTTACAAATTACTTATTAAGATTGGTTTATTCTCAGGATTGGATCGAAAATATGGATTGGGATCGTTTATTGACAAGGGCCTTAAAAGTTTATTATATAATTTTCGGATTACCGACAGTCTAGCACCAAACTTTCCTAGCCTATTCTCCATTTCTATTCTAGTCCTCAATATTTTTTACCTATTAATTAATATGTTTTATTTGCACCAATAATTTTATCTTAAATATTTTTGGCATATCAATCTAGATTTTATTTTGGAATCGGGATTATAATTAAACCCTGTATAATTAGTGGTCGTTTCTTAGTTTATATCTACTCTTATAAAGCTGGAATTTTGGCTATGAATAAAATTAAAAATAGTAAATCTACATTAGGGCCTGCTAAGGAATATGTAGTTATAAAAATAATAATAACGTTGAATACAAGAATAAACAGCAAGAGTACAGAGTAATAATAAACGAAATCTAAAGTCCCGTCTCCGCTACAAAAGTTGCTTTAGAAATAGGCAAAGTCACGAGAAACACAAACTAAGATAGCGGACGACAGTTATTTATTTAGAACTGTTTATAAACTTGATGGATACTGAGAAATTGTAAAAAAAATATTTGTGGTGAAACGGCGGGCAAAATTACACGACGTAGTTGAAGAGCTAGACGTTTCTTAGGCATTGACATCAATAGACCGTCCGCAAAGTATGCTATCTTTTAGCCTCTCTTACAATGATCAAGTAAGGAATCTGTTATGCAATAATATTTGAGAACTTACTTCATTTCATTTTTACTGGTGGTAGGTCTCTCATTATGTAAGAGGCCGTCTGGGTGGGTACCACCGCAATGTCTATTTCTACCGCCAACCAACAGTGCATGCACTGTTGTGTTTCGGTTTGAAGGACATTGTAGCCAGTATAACTACTGGACATAATGAGACTTAACATCTTATGTCTCAGGATGACGAGCGCAGTGGAATGCCACACAGTACTTTGTAAGACAAGTTGCTGGATGGTGTTGCTACTGTTTATGGGTGGTCGGATCGCTTACCATCAGGCGAACGGCATGCTCGTCTCGTCATTCTATGCTATAAAAAAAAAAAAAAAAAAAATTATCACCATTTATTGTTCTTATTCGCGGGTTTACCCACGTGAAAGGGTTCTTCTGACATAAAAGTCTCGCTTTATATTTTCCCGGGATAAAAAGCCTATACACTTCCCACGGCCTCAAACTATCTCCATACAAAAAATTGACATCCGATCGGTATTATTAAGTTTATCACGTTCAGACAGACACACGCAGCATAGGCCGGCAACGCATCTCTGTGCCCCCTGGTATTGCAGATGTTCATGGGCGGCGGTGATCACGTCGTTTGCCCCCTATATCATAAAAAAAATAGGTTTTTGTTTTATAACATGTAAGGGTTATAGGATACTTTGGGTTGGCAAAGAGAAGAAAGGATCGGAGTAAGGGGTACTTAAAAAACGTGTGAAAACTGACCAAGTTGTGTATTTTCGACGTATGACATTAAATACAACAAAAAAAATTATATACTATGTAAGAAACACCGGGCCGTTCAAAAATTTCAAACCGCACTCAAGTATATTAGTATCAAATAATACAAAGTTTCAATATTTGTTGACAAAGTTTTCTCATTATTTAACAAACTTGCGAAGTTATGCTGCTCAGAGTAAAATATTTATTGTTTATGTTAATTTAAGGTTTAAAGTACAAGTTAATTTTGAGTTCTACTCTCTCAATATATTCGAAAGCGGTGGTTTGTGTACATATTAATAATGAATTTATAAAGTAATGAATAAAGGCTGAATGAATGATGACTGCCTCGGTGGCGTAGTTGTATTGCGGTACGACTGCAATGCTGAGGTCTCGGGTTCGATCCCCGGGTCGGGCAAAGTGATATTGGGTTTTTATATTCAGTATCAGCCCGGAGTCTGGAATTTGTGCCCGATATGGCGATAGGCTCGCCCCCTATCACATCATGGGACGGAATAAAAATGGCGAAAAGTGGGTGCATTAGTTGCGCCTCTGCCTACCCCTTCGGGGATAAAAGGCGTGAGTATGCGTACGCGTATGCGTATGAATAAAGAACAGTACGCAAGAAGGATTAATGTTTATACACGTATCGTATGGTGATCACTTACTATCAGGTGAACCGTATGCTCGTTTGCCGCCTATATCATAAACAAAAAAGTATGTACATCGATCGTAGTTAGATACCTGCACTATATTTATTAGTCAATGAAATAGAAAAGAACCAAGTTTTAACGAAGGAAGTTAAAACTTGGTTCTTTTTAAAGTTTTAAGTTTTGTATTCCGCACCAAAGATTATCTGTTTGATTAATCTCTTTATATTACGTAACCAGATTTTGCTCGGGTCTTCGCCCGCGTTAAAGGGTTTTCGGGATAAAAAGTAGCCTGTGCCCTTCCCAGAGTCTTAATCTATCTCTATACCAAATTTCATCGATATCCGTCCGGTAGTTTTTGGGTTCATCAGACAGACCCACGCGGCGGAGGACTTTGTTTGTTTTATAATAATGCAAGGACATCTGCATAAAACCTATTTGCTTTGATTAATTATATACCTAGATAGACACTGAACGTTACAAAAGCGTCGAAAAAAATAGAGACGAACAATTCCCCACTAAAAGAGTTCGAGTGAATTATTTTTTGTTGTTTTTCATGGCTATAATTTCTCCCCGTTTTAATAGAAACCATGTAATAACTGGTATCATTATGCGCGCACACAAGGATACGCAGAATGATACAGCAATAGCGTATGACACAGCTGTCACACATACTAGCTTAAGAAAAGTTGGCCTGTTTGTTTTAGTTTCATTGCAGCGTGTCACTCTATCTAGGTATATAATTAATCAAAGCCTATTTGCTATGATATACATGCGAAGTAAAATTATACCGTAAATGCGACATCTCCTGGCTGCTAGAGTTCAACAGCTCTCGTTCAGCTAAGCCCACTGCGCATCTTCCTTAAGTACAACTAAATTGGTCGAGTCGAGAGGCAAGATGAGAAATTACTAGTCTATCTTTTTTGTTACTATAGATACCACTGATGATATTTAGGTACTTATTTAGATTGACCTACCTGAAGGTCGTTCAGGTGATTATTATTTTGTGTTAGTAATTTATTTTAGAAGTTAAAAGACTATTGAAATTGTTTAAATATTTTATGGAAGTACACACAGAAACCGCTGAACGGGTTCGGATGAAATTTTATACACAGATAGATGTTCTAAATTAATTCGTGAACACCTATATAGTGACACATTCGGTGAAATTAAACCGGGAGGCGTCGCGGTGATTTAGCTGAGGACTTCTTTTTTAGAACACCACTTTAATGTTATTTATAAACGAAATTGTTGAGCTAGGAGACATTTTCTTTGCCTACCCCGGGGCTTCGCATCTCTAAGGCCGCCATTGCAAACAAATATTTTATTTCCGAAGAGTCTCAATTAGTTCACTTTTCGTTATATATATTCCATTCCATGTGAAAGTATTCCACTTTTAAAAATATCTAGTTTTTAATATTTGCACGTCAATGATGACAGAGTGTGTGATTCTCATTTTATTGTACCATCTATTTATTGTAACCACATTCTAGCAAATAAATGTTCAGTCATTCATAGAAGCAAGAATATCGCTATATCGGGCACATATTCCAGACTCCGGGTGCAATATCACTTTGCCAACCCAAAATACTTCAATCAATCAATCATCAATCAGCCTATCGCCGTCCACTGCTGAACGTAAGCCCCCAAGTGAGTGCCACGGCCAGCCATCCGTCACCTATCTCCTTTTGCAAGTCATCAGTTCATCACATCCCGAAATACTTAGTAACATAATTTTCAAATTGTCTCTTGATCAGTGGTGGAGCACTCCCGTCCTCGGGTCTGTTCCCTCCCCGAGAAGCCGTACAACCCTCGCGTCTCCGATGACCTATACCGGCTGAGGACGTTCAGCATCACCACAAAAGGCGGCGTGGTGAACTGCGGTGACTCCATCTGCAACAGGCGAAGTCGGTCGAACACCTCCGTCAACTCTACTAACAGCAGGTGAGCATATTGTATTTAAATTGTTAGTAGCGGCCCCGACAGACGTTGTCCTGCCCTAAAAAGGAAATAAAATCCTAAAACCCGACTATAGCGCCACCTACCGGATCCAATTGTTAATCTAAACTATTCTCGAATCCACCTAAAGACACACAAAACATTTCATAACAATCGGTCCAGCCGTTTAGGAGGAGTTCAGTGACATACACACGCACAGAAGAATTATATATATAAAGAATTATCAGCCATAGGATGTGCACTGCCGTCCCATTGGACTATGAGAGTGAAGGAACAGATAGTGCACCCTTGTTTGCGCAGAAGCTTGTGAACTATATCTACTGCGTACCTGAGCCCGTGGCTAAGATGCTTTTCTACAAGCGTTAACGCCAATAGAATAGAAAAAAATGTATGGGAATTACGTATCCGTGCGAAAAACCTAGATATGTCATTCGCATACATTTTTTTGTTTTCTGTAGAAACGCATCTTGGCAAAGATCCTGGCTGATCTTTGTTGAGATTAGCCGCCGTGGCCGAAATTCGGCTAGGAGGGTTTTTACTTCCGAACGGAGCGTGAAGAAATAGTTAGGCATGCCGGTAAAATTGAGCTGCCCGTCTATGGATAGTTTATCTCTTGTCATTTTTCTTGAGTTCCACTTCACTTAACATCATGTGCAGTGAAGTCATTCTACCGTGATAAAGTGTACGCATAACTTTAACGAATGCTGTGTACTACTATAAGATTGTTGTGCATCGGAATATGATCATCGTTATACTACACCTTTATGTAGACTCGACGTATTTACCGGAGAAGCTAACAATAAATAATTGTATAAAAAGAATACGCCTCCATAAAGATATCTATATCAACCTGTTGGAATCGGTCTGAATCCAGCGATTGCGTTCGATCTTTATCAGCTCGTCTGTCCATCTTGTAAGACGTCCAACGCTGTGCTCGTTGCAATCATAAAATTCGCCTTAGTTTTTAGGACTGGCCTATCTGACTTTGACCGCCTGATAGATCCAATCCCGTGCAAATATTCGTAACCCTCACAAGTGATTCCCGACCTGAGTTTCGAACCTATGGCCTCATGCAGCCCATATTGCAACTAAGAAATTAACATATTATGTATCAACATCCGTTGTATACAAAACCCAAATACATTCAAAGGCATTACTTTAAGGAAACCACTCGGCCGAAGATTACTAGATTTGTGATTAGGTAGCGTGCCGCGGTGACCTACTTACCCGTTGCTTGATTAATTGTGAATCTACAGATAGGGGATAGGCGAAGAACGTGTTGGTTATCGTAATTAAGATGGATTGATTTGAAAGGTGGGGTGTGGACGTCATTTTTAGGGTTCCGTACCTCAAAAGAAAAAAAAGGAACCCTTATAGGACCACTATTTGTCCGTCGGCCTGTCCGTCGGTCTGTCTATCTGTCAAGACACTTTTGCTCAGGAACGCGTAGACATATCGCGTAAATATTTATATCAAATACTCGGTTCTACGGTTTCTTTTAGCTGTGAAAAAATCAAAGTTGTAAGTCAACGCGATCAAAAGATATGACCGTTTATGTCGTACGTTTTTGCATATTTTGCGATTTCGTAAGGGAATCAAAACCTATAAGGTACTTCCCGTTGACCTAGAATTATGAAATTAGGCATGAAGCAAGGTCTTGCAGCACATGTAAAGGAAAAATCATAAATATGTACCGTAAATATGTATTTTAATAACAAACAAAAAGGGAATTTACTGGTGGTAGGTCTCTCATATGCAAGAGTCCGTCTGGGTGGATACCACCTCAATGACTATTTCTACCGCCAAGCAGCAGTGTGCATGCACTGTTGTGTTTCCGTTTGAACGACATTGTAGCCAGTGTAACTACATGACATAATAAGACTTAACATCTTATGTTTAATGTATTAGTAATTAATGTATTAATCAAATTAATACATTAATCATTAATAATTGGACACTATTGAACTTATATACTTAGATACCTTACCTACAAGTTTCTCGGAACCCTCAGTACGCGAGTCCAACTCCCACTTGTCCGGTTTTTATTATGTTTTGTATGTTGAAAAAGCTTGGTAAGTAATTAACTGTCCGTTTCGTCATTGACGGTCAGTTACTATGATTATTCCCTAATGCGATGTTTGTATTTTGAAATTTTTTATGGTATTTACAACTGTAATTTTAAGGGTTATAAAAAAATGTCTGAAAATAATTTCTTAATCATACTCTTAAAATATTGCTAAAATTGTAATGTAAACTTATTTGCCTGCATTAAAAATTATAATAACTCATATTGTATCTTTAATCGTTAATAGGAGAAACTGACAGCGTCTTGTATGAGATTTAGCGAACAGATAAACTTTGTCCAGGAATGTCCCGGATAAACAGTTTTATCCGAAAGGTATTTCATGCGTGCGGAGCCGTGAATATCATTTAGCTACATGTAAAACACAGGGTAAGATGGGGCTATGCCCCATCTGCTACAAAAAAATTAACAATGTGGCGCATGCTCACGCCTTTTATTCCCGAAGGGGTAGGCAGAGGCGCAACTAGTGCACCCACTTTTCGCCAAGCGTATTCCGTCCCATGATGTGATAGGGGGCGAGCCTATCGCCATATCGGGCACAAATTCCAGACTCCGGGCTGATACTGAATAGAAAAATCCAATATCACTTTGCCCGACCCGGGAATCGAACCCGAGATCTCAGCCTTGCAGTCGTACCGTAATACAACTACGCCACCGAGGCAGTGTAACAATGTAGCGACCAAAATATTTATTCAATCAATTTTTAACTGGCATGGATATAACTATAACAGTCTCTTTTCACAGAAAATTATTTAAACATGACATTTACAAGCAACTACAATATACCTAATTTAAACTGCACTTTAATCGGATCAGTCGTTTGTAACACTGAACCCCGTATCTGGGGTACTCTGTTACAGAGCAAGGGGCATAATGTGACAATAACAAAATAATATAAAAAAAATACTATTGAAGTACGTGTCTAATATTAAATTTCTTTATAATATTTTTTGGGAGAAATTATAGAAATTTGCCTGACGTTGAGTTTTTTTGCTGCATCGTTTACAAGAGGAAGCACAATATTAATATCCTCTAACAACACTGTCACCATATCCGGTTCAAGAGGAAAGTAGAAATTATTTTCATTCTCTTTTAAAACCTAGGTACAATACAAAAAAAATGTTAACTGGGTTGATTGTTACAATACAATGTAACACAGTGCCCAAGGTGAGACAAATCGAAAAATAATATCAAATGGTAATATCAAATTTTAGGTTATGTATACAAAAATATACTTAAAGATAATTTGAAGCTAAATATACAGGGAACAAAGGAAAATCACAATCACTTACCTATATTCATATATATATCGGGAAAGAAATGAAAAACTTTGACGTTATTTTGCCTTTGATCAAACTAATTAGTTTTTTGTTTGTCCAAAACGCGGTACAAACTGAGGTACCGGCAACTGTTTCAAGATGGCCGCCTATGAGCTTGTCAAAACTGTATACCAACATAATAAAACTGAATGACAGAAACGGAGATACTTGCATTGTAAACTGTTACCGCATGTAACACTCTGCCCCAACTTACCCAGTAGGGTAAGAACATAGTAATGTATAACCAAACCTCTAAATCCCTTATTGGCAGCCGGCCAAGGACGAACTAGAGCCGCGGGTAGTCAGACTTCGAGAAAAGGGCTTGATTGAATCGTCCCTCCCTAATGGACGGAGTATGGACCGGCCTCCTATTGAGACCGTCCTTGCGGCTCAGTAATCACGCATTTAAAACAAAATTATTACACGGAAAAACTGTTAGTTCCATGGTACGTATAATAGATGGCGTTGTTTGTATTTTTTGTTTGTGGGTACTTAACTGAAATATTATTTAAATCAAAATATGTTTATGCAAATCTATGATCTACATAAAGTCTGGTGATAACAATGAGTGGGGGGCTTGATTACACTCATCGACCAGTCTCCGATTGTGAGGGAGCTTTACAGCCCGCCTGTGCTGAAGGATGCTCTTGGTGTCTATGCAGAATTATAACCAACCCACTCTACCACCCATCTCAGGAGTCACACAATGTACTAAGAGCACTATAACTCGTTACTTTGTGCCGTTTATGGTCCCTTTACTAGTCTTTTACGATAGGCAAGGGAAACCGTGGTGGGTCTCCAAACGCCCCTAATCCACAGGCAAGACATTGCGGTGATGTCCCTGATGACCCTGGCATGATAAAAAGGTATATAAAAAGGCACATAATATTAATTAAGAAGTTCAAGAGAAACGTTTCAAATCGGAACGAACGAGCCGTTCAGAATTAAGAACACGGCGCACGATTAAATTTTAAAATGGTTCTTTCATTAAAACTTTGATGTTACGAGAAAATCCTTTTAATGTTCCAAAGTGGTGCGATGTGAGTAGTTAGGTAATTTAGACGTTTATGTTTAAAATGTTTAGCTTGTAGAGCTTTATAATACATGCTGCAGACATTTGTCTTCAGCGTGGCACGTCTCATTATCATTGTTGCCAGAAGGATGGTGGTCCACGTCGCCGATATTTTGCAAGCGCCTATACTCGCCCAATACTATGAGGTGAGGAGCAAAAAAAACTCCCCGATTTTCCATTTATCAGCGTAAAAGGTTTTTTAGCTTAAAAAGTAAACATCGCATAATCTGACAACAGTAGTAATGGCTTGCTATTGAGTTTCATTATATCGGGAGACTTCCGTCCAGCCCCATCATTTCTTTTGCCACTAATTTCTATTTCTTTCTTTTAAAGCCGGTAGCACAACCACGGATTTTATAATATAATTTTTTAAACGTTATATTGAAATTGGGTTTTTCTGCTCTGTATCGGCCCGGAGTCTGGAATTTATGTGCCAGGTATGGCGATAGGCTCGCCCCTTTCACATCATGGTGTGTGTGTGTGTGTGTGTGTGTGTGTGTGTGTGTGTTTGTGTGTATGTGTGTGTGTATGTGTGTGTGGGTGTGTGTGTTATGTTTGTACAATGTTATTTAATTATTAAATTATTCATGTATTTTATATTTATACATTTACTTATACAATGCTTGACTGCACCGAGTGATGAGAAGCACTTGTGTATCGAAGGACGACATCGGCGCCTTACTGCCCTCAGGAGGTTGGGGAAAGGGGGTTTAATGAAAGCGAAAACTTTGGCTGAGTTTTAGTAATAAGGGCTATTATGTAAGTACTTGTTTTGTGAAGTTTGTCGGGATTCTATATAAAATTAATTAGATTTTGTGACCTTTTCATTATTTTTACATTTTAACACCGAGATGTATTGTTCTATCATGGCAAAAAAGTGTGTATACTGACTTTATGTGTGTTGCAAAAACGATATGTGTGTGGGTGTGTGTGTGCCTGGATGGTTTCCATTCAGCCGAGCCGGTCCATTCATGGTGGAAACAAACGTCTACAGCGTGGCTATACGACATAAAAAGTCTTTATTTAAAATTTATTTATTTTATTTTAGGATTGCCAATAGAAGATCCACGTTACAAAACAAACAAGAAATAAAACATGCAACATTATCTAAATGCCGTGCTCCTCAAGTAGGCAACCACAACTTACATATTGTAATAGCTTATACCACTATAATATGGTTGATAATAAAGTTAGAAGAGAATAACATTAATCTAACAAATATAAATTAACGTCAAACAATAACCAATGTGTTGGTTTAGATAGTTGTATCTTATTTGTTTTTTATAATATAAAATAAGAACTAATTTTGTTTTTAAATGCATATAGCTTATTGTGAAACATGTCTACATCAAGAGACCGTGGGAGACAGTTATATGATTATTGTTTAATTTAAATTACCGCTGGTGGTAGAATATATCTAATATCCGCAGGAATAGTGATCAGCGTACACAAGGAGTTAAACCCCCCATAATGGCCCACGTAAGTGTGTCCGTTCCGGGATCAGCCTGTGTATATACGGTCGAAACAAGCCGGCATAATTCTGTCGACTGACGAGGGATTCATTCATTCGAGGGACTGCATCGGTGGCGTAGCTGTATTACGGCACCACTAATATAAGGCGTAAGTGTATGTATGTGACGAAGGATTCATTTCTCGGCAGTCGACACACTATCTGGACCTCATTTCGCTTACCGTCAGGTGCAGTGGGGTCATTTAGCCATGCCAGCATTAAGAGTGACTTACGAGACTATCCCGCCCTCACACCCGCCACTGCGACTCCTGTAAGCCAAGATCGGCAGTGGCACGCATTTTATGGCACCGAGCGGTGAAGCTCGGCGAGTCTCTGGGAACACTAATTAGTCTTAACCCGCAACGAAGTTAATCAAATAGAAGAATAGGGAGGAGTTAGAAATATAAGGAGTGAATATTAGATTAAAGATCCTTACATAAAACATACATTAATTTTACTGTACTACGATACGACTGCAGTCCTGAGGTCTCGGGTTCGATCACCGGGTCAGACAAAGTGATATTAGATTTTGCTACTCAGTATTAGCCCAGAGTATAAAAATGTACCCGGTGGATGGCAATAGGTCCGCCCCCTATTATATTAGACCTAATACTGATGGCAAAATGTGGTATGATACACTTCTGCCTACCCCCAAAAGAGGAGTAATGTTGTTGACAATTGAGAAGCATAGCATAACAATTACTCAATAGTAATTAGTTAACGGGTTCGATTCAATCTGCACCGTCCGGTAGGCTGATAAATCAATCAGGCCTTTTGACCGGCTCCATTGGCTTCATGGATCCAAACGCCCTATAATGAGATGCCTAGTTCAACGAAATGCGAAATTGGCTTTCCGATAGAGTCTTGGAAACGATTTCGTTTTTGAATGGTTTGAGACAGGTTTGGTTTGATTTCCTATTTTTGTAAATATTGATTCGAAAATGTGCCTCGTCAAGACTAATCACCGTTAAAGCGAACGATAATTGATAAACAATACACATGTGACTTTGAAAAGTTAGAGGTGTGTGCCTTGGGTTTTGAATCTCCGGACATTGTCTCGGTAGACCGTTCCATTCCTAACTAGGCCATCATCCACTTGTTGCAATTTAATCAAAGATTTTTCTTTATATTTCTTCAACGAATTTATAAAGTGATATTAAATTAAGTGGGCCTTCAATGGTTTAGTTACCTTACTTACATATATACGTCATACAACGTAAGTACCTACACAAACTCCTAAAACGTTTCGTATCGCGCTGTCACTAAAACAAACCGTAGCGTAAATCTCTTTGAATCAGTAACAAATGTTATTTTTATTCATGTCCTTGACCTAAATACAGTAACCCATATCGGAGGGCTCGTAAAGGGTCCGGTACTGAGGGTATGTGATAAATCTTCTTTTGTTTGTAGTCGGGAGGTATAAGGTTCTGTTGTCGTTTGAGGCTTTATGAATAGGAGTTAGGAATTTGAATTTTGTAAGTGATAAGGTGTGATTTTGATGTGTTATGGGATATTAACGACTTCTGCCATAAAGATGTATACTGCTCTTTAGGGACCTAAAATTCAGTAGATAAATATTTTAGAGTTACAGTACATTTATTGAATTAGTAATTTCTAGAAGTTATGAAATTATTCCATCCATCTGGCCGAAAAATACATTTTTTTTTTTATTTTTAAAAAATTAAACGTATTGTTGAACAGACCTGTCATCAAGCATTGGAAATCACTTCCACCGTTCCCAAGTTATACTCAAAGATTTTGTACATTTCTTATGATTTTAGAGCTTTCTTTTTCTATATTTCCGGTTGTAATAATTTAGGTGCGGTTCGTTTTGGTCTAAAAACACTCGCTGGAACGAGCTCTTTCATTTGAGCTATTGTCTCCTTATTTGGTCGAGTTGGAGGGTAGCTAGGCGTGAACATTCAGCTTGGCTTTTAAAATGCGTTCAACTTCTACTAAGGTTAGGTTACAATTGAATAGTTGGCTACTTTTTTTTAAAATACATTTATCAAAAATGTATGCCATACAAAATCTAACGGAAAAATATTTTTCAAAATTGGGACAACAATCAGTAAGTTATAAAGCTTTGAAATTTGGTGGAAGGTGTAGTTGTCAAATAACAGTAATATTACACTGTGACGTCACCGAGAGTTACCGGCCATAACGCTGCGTGCGTGCGAAAGAGATAGCGCGATATCCCCTCTACGTCCCCACTTTTGCTCACAACAATATTTGATCTAATATGAATAACTGCTTTATTTTGCAACTAATTTTGATGCTGATATCATAGAAGAATTTATTTTTCGTATTATTTTCTGTTACATCTGACTAATATTATAAACACGAAAAATTGTAAGCATGGATGTATGGATGTTTGTTACTCTTTCACGCAAAAACTACTGAACGGATTTCGATGAAATTTGACACACGGGTAGATTATGTCCTGGATTAATACATAAGCTACTTTTTATCCCGAGAAAACTCATTCACGCGGGCGGAACCGCGGGCAATAGCTGGTATAAAATAATTTACAAAATCAAACATAGGAAACTATCCTATTACATAATTTAAGAGCGTTAGTTTTATTTATATTTTCAACACAATGCTGCAGGATAGCACGGCTCTTATTAATATAAAATTACACTTACTCCGTGTGATAGATTTTTATCTGATTTGATTATTTTTCCGGAAGGAAATCGAAAACGGAAAAATCTGTTAATATCTTCACTCCCATAATTCCAACTAAAAATCGAGTTTATTTTCCCAATACAATACACTTTGACATCCTTATCATAGCCCGGAACAACTCACATTGAAAGAAACTCTTGAAAAGCCAATCATACGAACTGACAACGTGGGGATTGAAATTATTTGATAAATATCGACGTGCCATTTCCATGATTGACTTGCGCGGAGGCACGTAATGCAAGAGGAACCAACCCACAAGCGTGACAAAATAACGCCTCATTTACACGAATCAATAATTGCTAGCAATAAACGTGCGCAATTATTGATTTAAAAAATCCCCGAATATACGCAATGGCGAGGCAATACTCACCCCGTTGAAGTATACGAGTCTCTTGACAAATATTCAACAATCGGGTATTTCTAGCAATAATTGCATACGATTATTACCAGAAATCATTGATCCATCTAATTGAGACTTTATGCATACAAAACGGTCACCAATGCCAATATTTTTATTCAAGACAACTGGCCTACACAGATGTTGACAAAATTACAACTTTTTATATTACCTATTAATTGCACAAAGATTATTTTTAACATCAGCTGATGGAAATGTTTTTTATGTATGATTTTATTAATATACTAGCTTTTTCTCGCGGCTCCGCTCCCGTGAAATAAGTTTTCCCGGATAAAAGACCCGCTTTATATTTTCCCGAGATAAAAAGTAGCCTATGCTACTCACGGATAATGTAGAATTCTAATGGTGAAAGAATTTTTAAAATCGATTATGGTTTTTGAGTTTATTCGTTACAAACATACAAAAACTGCCTCGGTGGCGTAGTTGTATTACGGTACGACTGCAAGGCTGAGGTCTCGGGTTCGATCCCCGGGTCGGGCAAAGTGATATTGGATTTTTCTATTCAGTATCAGCCCGGAGTCTGGAATTTGTGCCCGGTATGGCGATAGGCTCGCGCCCTATCACATTATGGGACGGAATACGCTTGGCGAAAAGTGGATGCACTAGTTGCGCCTCTGCCTACCCCTTCGGGGATAAAAGGCGTGAGCAAACATACAAAAATACAAATCTTTCCTCTTTATAATATAGTGTAGATATGATGTTGATATACCATAATAAATAATAAAAATATTTTCTTGTGGGTTGGTCCTAGTTTGTGTAACTTCCAATTAGCGTACAGGTCTTTTGTTGGGATCAACGTCTTCATTTGCGTGGGACAGGCTAGTAGGCCACCCAACTGTGATATTGCTTTGAATATTATAAATAAAGCCTCTTGTAATACACAATGGGCTTTTACCTAGGCATATATAATAGTTATTCATGCTATACGTCCGTCTGTGTTACATTACTTACTCTAAAAGTGTTTCATTTGTTTAACTTTTAAAAGTGTTATGACTTCTAAGCAGGCTTGAGTTGCGAAACGGAAAGCTAAGTGGTTTAAATTACCCAGCATGTTATACACATAGCGTCGTGCTTTTCCCTTTTCAGGGGTAGGTAGAGTTCGCCAGCTATGTTAAGTCCCATATAAGTAATAGTGGCGGGCATTAATCGGTCAGATTTCCAAACTCTAGTCGAATACTGAGCTGAAAAATCCAGTCACAAACGCATAATAACTATATTATGTTAATTATGAGTGGATGTTTTGTCTTACATAAATGCCGTTCACATGTTTACAGTTACATACAATATGCAAAAAGAAAAACAACCGTACATGAAACATACCACCGTCCACAAACAGGCCAAAGACAAAAGTCGTCCACAAAAGAACCAACTGCAAAATTCAAAATTCAAATCATCCGTACCGCATGAAATAATTTCACACGACCCTTTTATGACGTCACTACACACGTCGGTTGAATAATTTATACCGTGGGACGCACTACATCAAAGACTTACGAATTACCCGACCTAAAATATTTGCGCAAAACCCGTCCACTTTCTTATACATCAGCTTAGTACTCTATTGTGTCGGTTATAATGTAGCCAAGGTCTTTGTGTACGCACTTGCGATTTTTAGTCGTTGCGACGGTTTTGTCGTTTGTCATTGATGGTAATGAAGTTAGTGTTCACATTTTATTTTATTGTCAGGGTAATATAGTGTACTATTTGTAATAACTAGGCGTTATCCAACTTGACTGGACATGTCAGGATAAGTGTATTTTTTTTTTATTGCATTGAAGGACGAGACGAACATGCCGTTCGCCTGATGGTAAGCGATACGACCACCCATAAGCAGTGCAACACAATTCAGCACCTTGAGTTACAAAATACTATGTAGCATTCCACTGCGCTCGTCATCCTGAGACATAAGATGTTAAGTCTCATTATGTATAGTAGTTATACAGGCTACAATGTCCTTCAAACCAAAACACAACAGTACATACACACTGCTGCATGGCGGTAGAAATAGATATTGCGGTGGTACCCACCCAGATGGACTCTTACATATGAGAACTACTCTGTCAATGATGTGAAAGGGGACGAGCCAATCGCAATGTCGGGCACAATTCCAGACTCCGGGCTAATACTGAGTAGAAAAATCTAATATCACTTTGCCCGAGCCGGGGAGCGAATCCGAGACCATAGCACTATAGTCGTACCTTAATATAACTACGTCACCGATGCAGTCTTATATAAACATAACTAATAAAGTCGACTAATCGCTTGTGTGCGTTACCTCTAAAGCTTTTCAATAAGTTTCCATAAAATAAATCTGGGTGCGATGACCCTTTTTGGAAGCAGGCCGATCTATCACGGTCTAGTGACTAGTCCATTAGCATTTCACGATAAATAACTTGTAACAAATGTGCCCGGTAAGCCAAAGGGTTGGCGTTTTACTTAATGTTTTTGCTCACGTAATCATCTCTATTCTAGGTATTTTGGCAGAAAAAAACATAAGGGGGTAGGCAGAGGCGCAACTAGTGCAACCACTTTTCCCCGTGGGTATTCCGTCCCATAATGTGATAGGGGGCGACCCTATCGCCATGTCGGGTACAAACTCCAGACTTATTAATATTGAAAATTATTATAGTTTTACTCTTAATATTGTAAAAGGAACAATAAATAAATTTACTCGTGAGTGTATAAACGCATTGAGACCAAGTTATTCTAATGAAAATAATATTATTAATAACCTTACTCGAAAATTTTATTGTATTAATGCATTGAGAACAAGTTACAATCATGAGAATAATAGCTTTTGTCTACATTTAATTTTAAAATTGTAGCGCTTTGTAGTGTTTATAGCTAAAGCGCGTAGAGACCATTGTGTAGCAGACATGCTACGCGCACTCACTGCTACAAGCTACGCCGTGTAGCGCTCACAGCGCAGCGTACTATTGTTAAATTAATTTATTATGTGCTGTATTGTTGTAAACTTAAATCTCGTTTCCGATCACCTTTCCTCACGCTCGAAAGTTCTTCCCCGAAGTAAAAGTTACACTTGTGAAACTTTTCATGTGGACTGTTTAGTGGAAAAAAGCCAATGTTGTGAAAAGATTTTTATGCCAAACATCTTTTCTAAGTTTACTTCTAATAATCATACAAATATCTTGATAGCTTATGTATCAATACTAATAAACAAGTAAGATAGGCGATTACAATCGCTTTTGATAATTTGAACTATCCAAACGGTCTATATTGCTTGTGAAATATAGATCAAGCCGTTTGTTTGCAAAAAAAAAAATTTACTTTACAAGTTTTTGCCAATCTCTAGCTAATGTCTTTCCATGAGCTTCTCCCACATTAACCCGAAAAAAATTGTCGGAAACTGTCCGCCTATTGGGACAGCTCCCTTACGTTAAATAATACCTATACGTAAACCATCTGTCATACCAGTCAGAAACACATTTTAAAACAGTGTACACCCGCGTGCCTTTGACGTGTTATTATTGATATTGAAAACTAGCTTCTATTCCATCCTTCATAACATCGACAAAACGTTATAAATCTCTTTAGCGTTTTACTAAATGATGGATGGGGATTTCCACTATTCCATTTTAACTGTACGACGCCAGCGCCACCTGCTTAAACAATCACATTAAATATTTTTTTTCCCATTGGATCAAATTACTGAGATAAAAATTAGGCTATGTATTAATTCAGACTTGGTCTATACGTGTGCCAAACTGTTTAGCTATATCTGCGATTACTTCTAATAAACATCTAAATATTTTTACTTCGCATTTATAATATTAGTAAGAAGTAATGTAAGTGGCGAGACTATGCCGCCCTCACACCACTGCGACTCCTGTAAGCCAGGATCGCCAGTGGCACGCATTTTATGAAGCTTGCTGGGTCTCTGGGAGCACTAATTAGTCTTAACCTACGCCGAAATTAATCAAAGGACAGGGTGGAGTTGGAAATATAATTTCCATTTCCCTCCATAGCAAAATGGGCAATAAAATAATGAACTAAAATAGTATAATATTAAACCTTAATTATAGAGACTTTTACAACTGGAAATGCCTAGAAAAGAAAAGATTAGTGTAGTCTTAGATCAAGCCTGTCTCAATATTTATTGACGCATTGTTCTGTACAGGGCGTCAGACAGATCTCCGTTCGACGGATCCTGCTGCTCCGGCTACCGGCCGGTGGACTCCGCCAGCCTCACCACGCCTGACGACGACGAGCTCGATCCGGTAAGTTACTTAGGCTCCGCGCAGACGCTGTGAACTTGTTTACTGGTGGTAGGTCTCTCGTATACAAGGGGCAGTGTGGGTTTTACCACCGCAATGTCTTTTCTAGCGCTAAGCAGCAGTGTGCATGCACGGTTGTGTTGTGAATTACTGGGCATTATGTGATTTATTATTTTATGTCTCAAGGTGACAAGTGCAATAGAGTGTAATGCAATATTTTATATTTTATTCTTATAATAATGGCTGGGTTATCTGTTTTATAAATTATAAAGATTATAATAAAAAATAAACTATGTAATCTCATTAAATATGCAAATATTAATTTCACTTATACAACCTTACATATACTTATGATTGCCTCGGTAGCGTAGTTGTATTCGGTACGACTGCAAAGCTGAGGTCTCGGGTTCGATCCCCGGGTCGGGCAAAGTGATATTGGGTTTTAAATTCAGTATCAAACTGGAGTCTGGAATTTGTGCCCGATATGGCGATAGGCTCGCATGTCACACATGGGACGGAATACGCACGGCGAAAAGTGGGTGCACTAGTTGCGCATCTGCCTACCCCTTCAGGGATAATAGGCGTGAGAGAGTATGTGTGATATATTTATAAAATCCTCATGACAGCTTCAAAGTATATTTCAATGCTCGTTATAATGTAAACAAACATGAGAATTGTAAAGTAGTTCAATGGCCGCGAGTGTATCGCTCGCTTACCGACTTATCTTCCGAGCGCGAATAGCGGAACCGGCCGGAAAGATACGCGAAAGCATTACTAGAGATGAGAGAGAACATCAACAATATCGATAAATGTGTTGTGTTTTAATTAATATTAGTCATTACTTTCAAGTTACAATAACGTTTAAGTAGTACTAGAACACCTAGATAGTATATTTCGATTATCGTGATAATGTAAACAAATGTGTAACGTAAGCCATTCGCCGCGAGTGCATCGGTCGCTTACCGACTTAACGCGTCATATTCAAGCAGGAGCAGAACAAAACTATTATATCAGTTCCTTTTTTATTATTTTTTTATAAAAAAGGACCAGTTTTAAGACATTTTATAAAGATAACTCAATTTAAATTTTTTTTGAATTGTGTTGTTTTCGTTCTAAAGGTGCGATATAACGAGGTTATACTTCATCTATGAGATTTATGCCCACGCCATATTTTTTTTATTTCCTGTGATCGAAGAGATGAGCTAGCCACTTGCCTGATGGTAAAGACACGACTGCTCTTAAACATTAGCAATAGCACAGATACTTTGAATTATATATCACTGTGTGATATTGCACTGAACACGTCACTCGAGATCTATACTAATATTATAAAGAGGAATGATTTGACTGTTTGTTTGTTTATAATGGATAAACTCAAAAACTACTGGACCGATTTTCAAAATTCTTGCACTAATAGGAAGCTACATTACTCCTGAGTACATTACTACTTTTTATCCCGGGAAAATATTTTGATCCCGGAAAAACTTTTTCACGCGTGCGGAGCCGCGAGCAGAAGTCTAGTATATTATATGTTAAGTGTCCTAATGATCAGTAGTTGATTAAATAAATATAGAGATTTGTAATATATGAACACGAATTTGAATATATCAATCAAATACAAGGAGGGAAAGAAGCATTGGTGTCATAAAAACAACGTGATTAATAACGACATCTTGAGGATTTCAGATCAAATTATTACATGATTCCTGAGATAGTTATGCACTCGTGTTGGAATTCAAATTTTTATTACCTATTTTGCGAGTATATAAATGAATTGCTCTAAACATAAGTAAACAAATACTGAATTGTACATATATTTTTTTCTCTCTACATAATGCATTGTATTTTATACCTTGAACTGATTTTGAAAAGAGCAACACTAGAGTTTCTTGCCCGTTCTTCTCTAGTGATAACTGCTTTCCGAACTGGTGGTAGAGTTAATATTGACGGAATTTAAATAATGTATAATATTTTATGGGTTCGAATAAATTATTTCATTTCATTTCAACGGGTTGCACTCCGGGAGTGCCGGCAGAATTGAAAACTTGAACATTAACGTTGTGCATTTTTGAATATTTTGGAATGGTCAGGGAATAATTTCGCATGAATGGCTTTATGTATCAGTATAAAAGTACTAGCATTTACGTGGTTAAATATAATATTTATTTATTGCGCTATCGCACACAAAAATGACAACCTCCATCTTACGAATTTTCGATCAGGTCACGTGTCCTGACGCGAGTTTAACATTTTATACCCATCACAAGAAAAGTGCTCAGCGCCGCTAAAGAAGTTTTCACTTTAAAAATGTTAGACATTAAAATAAAATTATTTTTTGGATTCCATCGCAGTTTTTTACGTTTTATTTTCTTTTATTTGGGAACTTTCGAAGACTGCAACCCAGTGGTCACGCTGTGGATAAATAAGAAAAATAGTTGAAAAAAAACTGCGATAGAATCTGAAAACTAGTTTTATTTCAATAAAAACGAAATTTTATAGATAGTTGCATTCAATATTTTTATTTATTTATATAACAGCTTAGAACAGGTCAATGATCGTTATATAAAATGTTTACAAACTAACTGCAAGCTACGATATAAGTCACGTTGTGAATCCAACCGGCATCGGCTTATCGATTACGGCGGAACTGAGCGAAATGGGAACCCGCGTCGGCTATTCACAATCGCATTACTAGAGTCGTACTGAGAATATCGACTATTTTATCGATACCAGACTTATTGTAGCTTAGCTACAATAGAGATGTTATTTACGAACTGTTTCACAACTTTTGATTAAATGCTACACGTCATATAAATGTATAAGCCGACCAAATACAAAAGTGACACTCTAAACTATGCTTCCAAATAAATGGTAATAAAATGAGTTCTATCTACGTTAGCCGTTTAATACGAGAACTGTGAAACACAATTTACTTGAAACTTGTTAGCGGGTCCTTATTATAATAAAGAGGTAGATAATATGCCGTTGGGACGCGCAATCTGAAGACTCGATATTGTCCTAATTGGGAGCACTATACGTAAATGACAAACTGCCTCGGTGGCGCAGTTGTATTACGATACGACTGCAGTGCTGCGGTCTTGGGTTCAATTGCCGGGTTGGGCGAAGTGATATTGGGTTTTTCTACTCAGTATCAGCCCGGAGTCTAGAAATGGGCCCTGTAAATGGCAGTAGGACCTAACATAGCAGGCGAAATGTGGGTGTGATACATCTCTGCCTACCCCTGAAAATGTATGTAAATGATAAATACTCTTTTTTTTTGTGTGATCATTCCCTTGACAGATTTTACTGTTTACAATATGATGGTTTATAAAGATACTATTATAGTAATTTCATTACCATTTTTTTTTTGCTAGGGAGTGGTGCTTGGTTATTCTACCGAAGTTGCAATGTCTATAGTTTTAAGCTGAATAATATATTATATATCGACTGTCCCTATTAACAGTGTCGCATCTGCAAGTTACCAATTTTACAGCAGAGCGCGTCAAAGTTTAAATTGCTTATATTTTTTAAAGTATACGAGCTAGGTTTATAAAATTGTATAATACATTAATATACATTTAAGAGCTTATGTACATGACAATTCAATATTTTTTACTCTTTTCTATATATGTGAAAATTCACAAATGACTTTAATAACGGATCAGGATACATTGTAATTTGTCGGATCTGTCATATCCTACAAAATTACGTGGACAAACTTATTAATTAATTGTTGCAAGTGCCGCATACATCATTGTTAATTGTAAAACCTAGAGAAGTATACGTCGTATTTAAATTTCATTTTTTAATAAAAGATAATTTTATTATGATTTTGTTTATACTTGTTTCAAATAAGACTTCTTTTAAAAAAATACTCTAAAATAATACAAATTTAAACTGCCTTTCTTCTATAGGCTTAAATACATCATAAAAGTCATGAATGTTAAACTGAATTAATCTTATTAAAATCACAAGTATTCTACTATCTCAATTTGGTAAGAAAACGAGATCAATATTATGTTTATGTATCTACTAATTATCAAATCTAAGTATATTATTAATATCACTTAATAATCACTTTTCAGGCCTCACATTAGAGAATCAGTCTTAATAACGGTACATTATTATATTTTTAATATTTATTGAGGAAAAATATGGTTTTCCAAATTTCAAAAATATTTTAAAATAATTCTTGTAGATTAAAAATAAAAAAAAGACCTTCCTCTCTAAACGAAAAGCTTACAAATAAACTGTAAAAAAAATGTTTTTAAAATCATACATACACTCTCACGCCTATTATCCCCGAAGGGGTAGGCAGAGGTGCAACTAGTGCACCCACTTTTCGCCGTGCGTATGCCGTCCCATGATGTGATAGGGGGCGAGCCTATCGCCATATCGGGCACAAATTCCAGACTCCGGGCTGACACTGAATAGAAAAACCCAATATCCGTTTGCCCGACCCGGGCACCTCATTGAACCCGAGACCTCAGCTTTGCAGTCGTACCGTAATACAACGACGCCACCGAAGCAGTCAAACACTATTAAAATAATAAGTAAATAACAAAATGGCAAAACAATCAACCTTAAATCTAATATCACCGTAACAATGGCACTTAATTATTGAAATTAACAAAATAATCAGTCTTATCATTAATTAGTCCTCCTCTTCTGAAATAGTGTCACGTACCTCTTGAGCATTGTTACCAAATTTTAAGTTTTCATAAAAACTGTGGTACTTCTCCGGGATTATTCCAGGATATAACGCTTTGCTACCATATTTTTCTCTGTCAAACCATTCGCAATACAAAGAAAACATACGCGATGCACTTTTCACTCCTTCCGAGTATATTTTTTTCGAAATCTGTCGAATATAGTGGGATTCTAGTAAGGGAAATGATTTAACATGATCACACACGCTCTTTATCATATCATATCTATTACCCTTTTCTTATGCTCACATTTTCCACGTTTATCTTCAGCTACATTCATTTCTCCATCATACTTTTTCCATGCCGTAGATACACTCCGCTCTCCCGAAGATATTGTATTTAAGAACATACTCTTGCATAATTTTGTTTTTTGTTTGTGCTCATTGGGAAGAAAATAGCGGAATGTATTTTGCCGATCATGTTTAGTGACCTCAGTTATTTGACGGCATTTCGGTATTTTTTCTGTGTATTGAGTGACGAATTGCCATTGCCGTTGACGGTCACCGAGTTTCCAAAACTTTTCAAAAACATTAATGTCTTTCATCAAATTTCGAGGAACATTTCAAACGACATTTTTCATTACATGCTTCTTTCAACTTCTTTTCTTGTACTTTTTTCCTTGATAATTAGTAAAGCCCTTGCCTTGATTCTTAAAAGTCTTTCTCTTATTTACTATCCAATTCTCTGTATGCTGTAGTATTTTCTTAACTTTATCATTTTTAAAACTAGACTGGTGAGTTTGAATCTTTTAGCGGAGGTGGGTGTATCAACACTAATTATAATGGAAGTTATAGAAGGTGTAGGTATGTTTCCATACAAGTCATGGCTAGTCAAGATTGGCGGGTTTTCATCTTCAGTAAACGTTACGCAGAAAGTGTAATTGCAGGTTTGATGTGAATGTGGCGACGGCATAGGAGTCTTATTTAAAATATCATGTTCACAAGCAAGAAGCAGATCTGATAGAGTTACAAAATTAGTAGATGTAGTTGCAATAGGCTCATTATTTTCGTGTTCAAAGATATCATTCTCATTAATTACATCTCCAAGCATTTCCTGCAGCTGAATTAATTCACTACTATTTAGCACCGGGGATTCTCGATTAGCTGAAAAAGAAGCAATAATGAAGACTAGAAGCAATAAATAAATAAGTAATATACCTATTTTGTAAAATTTGTTAATAGATACATCAGCGTAAAAATAATGTAATGTTAACAGATTCCAAGAAAAAAAAGCAGTGCAGTCAAAAAATAACCCCACAATTGTATTTTATTATAGCAATATTAACAAATATTTTTTTTAGTCCCACAACCGACACTTAAAATAAATCATCTATCGTATAACAAAGCAATATGTACCATATGCTGCTAACAGTTTTACGATAAATAACATTAACAATGTAGAAAGTACCACATATGACAAGTTGTATTTATATTGAAACTAATAAGAAAGTCGTATATGGTACTACCGTCATCTTTTATTTTACAAGTGACGGTTAACAATGTGGGAAGTGTAACATCCGACAAATTGGATATATATTTAAACTAACAAAAAAGTTGGATGTGGTACTACTGACATACTTCGTATTACAAACTCCAGTGAACAATGTCGCATATGGTACAACCTACAAATTTAATTGGAAAATGAAATATATTTCATTTACTAATTAATATGCCATAATATTTCAATGAAATCGCTATATTTTTTACTATTTATTCGAAAAGGCAAGTTTTAGAAATATCTATAATAAATAATTTACCTGTTTCTTCTTGTTCATCTAGATTAGATGACATAATATTTTCATCAACATCCTTCTGGCTGGCTCTAAATAGCTCTTTAAATTGTTTAGTCACAAGGTTTATCAAACGGGCTGATCTAATCGTCATTTTTGTTGACATTAAATTAAAAACCTCTACATAATACGAACTAGGACAAAACTAACACGCGACGTGTATACGCCCCTGCAACATAGTGCGTACTGGCACAACCGCACGCGCATCCTCCCCTCGCACCCCGCTAAAAACGTCAGTAGTCAATATCAGGCATTGTTAACGGACAGTCGTGCCATATACGACTTTGTTAACGTGGCTATATCAGAAACAATGAAGAAAATTTAACTTTTTCTTAAATCTACTAAAAGAAAATACTTTTTTAGGGTAATTAGTACAATAAAATCAAAATCCATAAAAATGCATATCCTACATTGTTAATAGGGACAGGCGATATAACCTTTGAAACTAGACAAGAAGAACAGATACACTGTCGCGTTTTAAAATATTTTTATTTCGTTATAAGTTTTTAAATATAATATTATACTTTCGTATACTGATATTGTAAATGAGTTATAATCAATGCAACAAGGTATACTATAAATCACAATATCGATCAAATTGTACAACTCTACGCCTAACAGATAGAGACGACATGACAGTCGATTAGAAATTTCATTTTGTGCGTAAATGGAGCTTTATTGAAAAAATCACTACCGACACCCCTGTGCGTACTGTGTATTTAACAGTGTTGCCAGATTATATGTTTGTGATGAATTCCCTGAATATTTAGATTTTCATATAGTAGGTACAATTCATAAATCGCTTTATTACCAACCGAGAAGGTAGAGATGAAACTAATACAAATATATGAATTTTTGAAGATAGAATCTGTGGGTGCAACTGGTTGCGCCTCTGCCTACCCCTTCGGGGGTACAAGGCGTGAGTTCGTGTGTGAAAATCTGTATGTTATAGTAGAATTAAGGAGCAATTAGTTTCTACTAAAATATCTAAAATATATTACTAATAAGTATATTTATATTGCTATTTAATTGATGTTTTTAGTCGATTAAATATTTTATATATTGTTTTTAGTATATTACAAACCCGAAGTTTGTTAAGAATCAGTAGCACCATCCATTGCACAAATTTTTAACATATGTTATATTTTATCCCAAAAACATATTAAAATTTCGTCAAGCTGGCAAGATTTGGTCAAGAATTGGCAAAATTTGGTCAAGAGTTTGGCTGGGAGGTGTTAATGCATCCACCTAATAGCCCCTGGGCTAAGGTCAGCCTTGCACCTTCAGATTTCCACCTGTTTCGGTCTCTTCAGAATTCTTTAGGTAGTGTTAAGTTAACATCAAGAGTGGACTGTCAAATCTACTTGTCGCGTTTTTTTTATCAGACGTCCCAAAATTTCTAAGGCAACGGGATCATGGTACTACCTACAATATGGCAGAAAGTCATCGAACAAAATGGGACATATATACTGTAATTAAATATAAATAAACAATGAAAAAACAAGGCTTGAGTTTTTATATAAAATTCAAAGAAACTTTTTCCTCAACCTAAATTTAATATAGCAACACTAACCGTAAATGTCAACTGCCAACGATAACGGCTTATCGGTAAGCGAAGGGCTTCCCTATTCCTCGCTTATTTGCATAAAAAATATGCTCCTGGATCCTTTTAAACACCAAGCTTTCACTTTGTTTTATTTTCACTTTGATATATAGATTTAACAGCTTAAGACGTAATTCTCAAGAAGCGGATGTTTTTGTGTAATACGACATTTATGGGCGTAAAAAGACAGATGTTTTTTTCGTTTAGTATGTTGTATAAAATATTTATGTATTCCTAATATACGATGTATAACATATGGCTAATCCTATGCCAATTGTATCTAATTTAGGTGATGGTAGGTCTCTCATATGTAAGAGTCCGTCTGGGTGGGTACCACCGCAATGTCTGTTTCTACCGCCAAGTAGCAGTGTGCATGCACTGTTGTGTTTCGGCTTGAAGGACATTGTGGCCAGTGTAACTACTGGACATAATGAGACTTAACATCTTATGTCTCAGTATGACGAGCGCAGTGGAGTGCCACACAGTAATTTGCAAGTCAAGGTGCTGGATGGTGTTGCTACTGTTTATGGGCGGTCGTATCGCTTACCATCAGGCGAACGGCATGCTCGTCTCGTCATTCAATGCAATATAAAAAAATGCGACATTCATAATATTATGTTATAATTACTCGTGTACAATATTAAAATTTGTGACGTTTATATTAAAAATGTACCAAATTATCTACTTCCGAAAATTAGGCGCCGACTATTTCAAAAAAACACTATTAACCCAAGTAATAATTACAGATACCCAAATACCGAGTGGTGTTGCTCGGAGACGCCGGCGTCGGAAAGACCGCGCTGGTATCCCAGTTTATGACGTCAGAGTATATGAACACGTACGACGCGAGCCTCGGTGAGTTTTTATTCTAATTCGATATACATTAACGGTTATCTTAATAAATGTTTTGTTTTTAAGATACATAGCGGAGCATGGAATGTGAATGTTTTGGTAACCGAAATTATTCTATGAATGATAATTTGTACAATTTGTACTATTCGTTGTACATTACTGGTTGCGTTAAATGTTTTGTAACGACGTAGTAAAGCATGGAATGTTGATTAAAATAATTGTTTTCATAATTTGTAAATTACTGGTTTCGTAAGTTAAGTTTTTGATATGTAATATGTAGCGTGGCATGGAATGTGTTCTTTATTTAAGATGATATGTGATGCATGTAGTTTGTATGAGAAGAGCTGAGTTCGATTTTTAAATATTTTATTTACATTTATTTTTTTATGCTATGGAAAATTATGGATAATATTAAGGTTTCCACACATAAGATGTTGCAAGTTATTATTTTGTATAGCGCCAGATCTGCTATTGTGTTGCAATTTGTACAACGTAGTAGCATCTAAAACATTAATTTTAACATGTGATGGTTAGTTAACTAACGAACGTGTTACTCCAGTGTGAAAACATCATAAAGTGGGTGATAGACGTACGAGCTTTAAACCTGCGGTTTTAATGAACGCGTACTTACTCGGCTCGACGTCGGCGACACATGACATACTTGCTCGTACTGTCTGTTCATATTATGCTATGAAAAACAAAATACTAAGATGTCATAAGAGGGTATGGGTAAACAAATGTTTTACCATAGGACAGCGTTTATTACAAAATGATTTAATATGCCACACGTTCGAGCCGAGACGAGCTACGAGCAAAGGACATGTCCAAAAACGGCCTTAAGATTCTAACCAAGATACTTTATATATATTTGGATAGTACTCCCAAAAACTAGGCCTTTGCAATAAATCGTATAATTTGGATGTCCTCCGATTTTGAGATTTATGTAATTTAATTTTACTTAAAAACCACACATAACATGACCGTTTTTAAATTATAAATGGAGTTGTCTACTATTTTAATGGATCCAAGATCCATATTTTTGCGCCTTTAATATCCATAAAGTTTGAGCCTGGTTAGATTTTAAAGCCCACCACCCATACAAAAAACGGACATCTCTTTTGAAATCACTTGGATCGCTGACGAACTTGCTCGGCGATTTTAATGTACAGTCAGCCACACAAGTAACTGAACAAATTCAAAATTTCAAATCGCGTTTAAACTTTTGCGTCAGTATCAACAATTGTTTTTTCTTTACTAAAATAAACTTCACAGGGTTAACTTTATTTAAGATACAGAAAAAATAATATTTCGACTGGAGTGAACGTGCAGAAGCGTTTTGAAGTTTCTAATTTGTTCAGCTACTTTTGTGGCTGACTGTACGCGTACTTACGGTGATACACAGGCGGAAAAGGTCGTCGAGCCACAAGTACACGTACTAACTTGAATGTTTATCACCCTTTTAAGATTAAATCGTATATTGTGTACAATATATTCATTAATAATGTAAATTGTCACAAAGTTTAAATGCATGTATTACTGGCGACAGCGACTGTGTATTGCTGATTAAAGTACAAAAATATTCTAGTGTAACATATTTTGTTAACTCGTATACATACATACATACATATACAGGGTCATTTTTACATTGCATTACTAAATGAAACCACATATTCGTCTTTACGTCTTCTAACATCTTGCCAAGAATCATCCATGAATAACGAATATTATTGCCAAAAATCCCGAGAGTAGTTTTACAATTTTTTGATCATTTTGTAGTTTAGTGCGAATATGGTGTGTGCGAAAGTGTATTTCTGAATGAAAGTATGATGTTGCCGCTGTGACGAATTATCTTAGAGCAGTAGTAGTGGCATAAGGTCGTGTAAACTTAAAGTTACTTTTTATTGATATTTATTTTGTTCGAAACTTACACTTTTTTATTTTACGTCTTTTGTAAAATAACTTAATGGAATGCGTTATTTTCGACGAGATAAGTATGTGATTTCATTTATTAACGCAATGTCAAAATAACCCTGTATATATATATATGTGTGTGTGTATATACACGTAATATTATAATGTCAGATGTGTTCCTTGGGTTTTGAACTCGTGACCTTCGTCTCCCCCCCTTTCCTAACTAGGCTATTGCCGCGTGAGCGATGTAAGTAATCATATTAAAATTCAGGACGAACCGTCACATTGTGTTCGTAGGCATTCATTATAAATCACTTTTACATACGTACGTATAACCTAATGATATTTTAATTGTTGTTGTATAATAAAGTAATATTTCGTTTTTAAATTCCGAAGCATGTAATGTTTTTAAGTGGATCTACGAAAAATTAACAACCATAACCATAGGCTACGTTTTATATAGGAAAAGTGCACAGTGAGACGTTTATTCGGGGACATCTTCCATGCAAGTAGATTCGCCGGCGAACACTACTTTATGAATTAAATAAAACCGGCTCGTATGCAGTAAAAGAGCGTCGAAGCAGTAAAAATGTGAACTAGTAAAATTTCATATTGTTATTTAATCAGAATTTATGGCTACACCTTATGGCCGATATTTGACTTTATTGTTTAAAATGGACTATGAATACGTATTAAGAAGTATTAGAATTGTATTCTTCTTTACTTTATTCGATCAGCGATACACAATTTATTAACCACTAGACTTTTGTTACCCGATGGACGGACCAGATTAAGGACTCGTCTGCCACCAAGTTCCATAAATTAGTTGAAGATGCGATGAACAGAAACCGGTGGAGACAACTAATCCGCTCAAAATGCGATACATCCAATGATGACCACGATCCTCAGTCATGAGGGACCGACTACAGAGAGAGAGAGAGACTTTTATTATTATCTCGCGGCTCCGCCCGCGTGATTGAGTTTTTACGGGATAAAAGTCCCGCTTTACATTTTCCCGGGATAAAAGTAGCCTAGTTTACTCGCTGATAATGTAGCTTTATATTAGTGAAATATTTTTTAAAATCAGACCAACAGTTTGCTTATTCCATTACAAATAAACATTCTCCATCCTCTTTATAATAGAAATAGAAATTAATTTATTTTCCAAAAATTACACATCTTATAGAATTAACAGCGATGCCCACACTAGGTTATTATAAATGTACCAGCGTTTCGATTTGGTTCTTAATTATGATTTAGTCGTCTACAATTTAATCAAGGGAAACTAATTGCAGCAGTAGTGTAGAATTAGAGGTAAATGATACGTAATTCTAATTTGGCATAAAGTTACAATTGCTCTGGGAATGCGAGCCCCATAAAAATGTAAAAAAAAAACACATAGTTCAATCGATCTAGGAATCAAATCTATTTAAGGAACAATGCCGATATATCATTTTTAAGAATTGCCTTTCGCTTGATAAAACCCCAATCTATACTAAAAAATGCGAAAGTTTATATGGATTTCTCAATCACATCAGAACGGCTGAACGGACCCGAATGAAGGACATGTACAAAAACGGACCTAAAATTCTAAACTAATTCTAAGGTTTTGAAATAAAACTATTTTGCGGATTTTATCGCGGTTTTTTATTTAATATTTTCTCCCGACGTTTCGAAAACCGCGATAAAATCCGCAAAATAGTTTTATTTCAATGTCTAACATTCGCGTAAATATAAGAAGTCACTAATTCTAAGTTTATATATATTTGGACAGAGCTCCTAAAAACTATCCTTTTACAATAAATAGTTTAATTTTAAAGACCTCCGATTTTGAGATTTATGTAATTTTATTTTGCTTAAAAACTACACTTATTATGAACGTTTTTAAAAAGATAGTATAAATGGAGGGTCTAAAAATATTTTTTAATGGATCCAAGATCCATATTTGCCCCTTTAATATCCCTACAGTTTGAACCTGGTTAGATTTTGAGGCCCAACACCCATAAAAAGCGGACATCTCCTTTGGCACAGAGATAGATTATAGCCTGGAATAGGCTATGTTTTATCCCGGGAGAGTATACTTAAAGCGGGGCCTTTATCGCAGAAAAAAATTTGTACGCGAGTGAAGCTGCGAGAAAAAGCTATCTCACGTATATAATGACTTCTTATATTTACGCGAATGTTAGACATTGAAATAAAACTATTTTGCGGATTTTATCGCGGTTTTTTAATTAATATTTTCTCTCGACGTTTCGAAGGCTTTGCAGCACTTCGTGGTCACTGGGCGGACTGAGGTGTTGGTAGTCCGAAAAGTTAATGTTACAATAACTACCTTCATTTTTTAATTATACATTTAAAAAAAAAAAGAAGTTAGATATTGTAACATTAACTTTTCGGACCACCAACACCTCAGTCCGCCCCGTGACCACGAAGTGCTGCAAAGCCTTCGAAACGTCGAGAGAAAATATTAATTAAAAACCGCGATAAAATCCGCAAAATAGTTTTATTTCAATCACGTATATAAGTTCGCGTTCAGTAATCTTAAACTCACGCAGTACAAACATAATATAACTAGTTTAAGAAGCAATTAAAATGAGCGACCGACCGCGCTGTTAGAATTTCCGCCCGAACCATGGAGTGTATAAATGGGCAGGTAGGCAGTCATAATGAAATGTCCTTGCTTTAATAGGTTCAAATTAAAAAGTTGCGAAGTATACTTTCAAAAGCAAATTATTAATACGTAAAATTTGCATAATTTGTACTGATGGTAGGTCTCTCATATGTAAGAGTCCGTCTGGATGAGTACCATTGCGGTGGTACTGTGTGTGGTGTAATTCACACCGCACCGCAACTATTACTCAAGGTGCTGGATGGTGTTGCTACTGTTTATGGGTGGTCGTATCGCTTACTATCAGGCGAACGGCATGCTCGTCTTGTCATTCAATGCAATAAAAAAAAAATTGGTATAGTGACGTCGCGCTCTATTACCTTATGTAGTCCGAATAAAATGAATGATATATTTTCAGCATCTTTAAGATGAAAAGTCGTAAATACTTGTAACAAATGAGTATTCTTCGAAAGCACTTCAAGAAAATGGATTCGTCTTTCCTCTTAGAAAAATGAAATCATGTTTTCTCAGAATGTTAGGAAGCCTCTATAGAAAATTATTTTATATCAAGTCTACTTGAGTTTCACTGTGCTCATAATGAAGGAAATGTAAGATATTTATTAATTAATTTCCTTAACTCAGCGTAATTTGTACCGAACCCCGGACCGAGAGGATGAAAATACGTCGGTCCTCCGACGGGGGACTCTTGGATCAAAATTGGTTCTTATAATAAAGTTAATTGAGAAACACATTTAATTTGTTTACTTTTTGGAGATTTTGTTTTCGATACTAGCTGTTGCACGCTGCCCTGCTCGGGGGAAATAGCGCACCCACATTTCGCTCTTCTTTTATCGGCCCTACAATGTCAATGAGGCCCAAATTGTTTTTTCGGGCATTGGACGTGTCTCACACAATTTTTGTTTTGACCCGGGAATCGAACCAACGACTTCTCAATTCCTAACCCAAGTATCCACTATCACAAGACTAAAGAAGTGACTATATAGATCATGATTGTATTTTAATCATGTTTTCATCTTGCCGTGTGTGTGTAAGCTGTCATTAGAATGTCGAGAGAGTCGCGTTGATGATACAATGGCGGTTTAAATTGCCTTGTCCGAGCCATGTATGCGATATAGTCACCATACATTGTGTTTTAAAAGGGACAATTGGGTTTTTGACAACTTTTTTAAAAACATTTATCAAAAATGTATGCTATCGAAACTCTAATTGATAAAGAATTTTCAAAATTGGCGCTATAATAAGTAAGTTATAAAACTTTGAAATTTGGTGGAAGGGGAAGTTGACAAATAACAGTAATATCAGACTGTGACGTCACCAAGTGTCACCGGTCGTAAGGTGCGTGCGTATGGACGAGATAGCGCGATATCCCCGCCACGCCCTCACTTTTGCTCACAACAATACTTCAAATATGAATAACTGCTTTATTTTTCAACCAATTTCGATGCGGATTTCACAGAATAATTTAGTTTTCGTATTGTTTTCTGTTACATATAAAATAATTTACAAATCAATCATAGTATAGGGGGCGAGCCTATCGCCATATCGGATACATAATTTAATCCAGAACTTGGAAAACCGGTGTGACATTTCTATTTAAAGGTGTTTGCGTTTACATCGAACAAATGTAATATCGAAACATTATCATGGGCTTTTGCATTTATGGTATAAGAAATATAAATCTTTTTATATCCGAAAAACATACAGTGGAGCTTTTATTCCGAGAAAGCTCTATCAAATGGACACGCGACAAAAATACTTTTAGAAATAATTGTAATAATTAAGTACCAAACAATAATAAATAATATGCTTTCATATTACAGCGTCTAAAAACGAGGAAAAATTTACAAATAACTATAAATCATTGCATCCACTAAATCTAATTAATTTTCGTAATCTACCGGGTAATATCTTCAATTCGCTGGAAAGATGGTGTCTCTACTGTCATAGCGTTCGTGTCGACTGGTCATTACACAGACGGTCCCCTTTTGTGTCACGCGTTGACGTGGCGTCATTATATAAACTATAACCACAGTCAATCACAAAATAATAAGGGATTAATTAACTACCGTTAGTAATGAGGAATGCCTCAGTGTAGTTGTATTGCGTGCGCTCTACGACACCATTCTAAGATCTCTGTTTCGAATCCTGGTGTGTGTGTGTGTGTGTGTGTGTGTGGTGTGGTGTGTGTGTGTGTGTGTGTGTGTGTGTGTGTGTGTGTGTGGTGTGTTGTGTGTGTGTGTGGTGTGTGTGTGGTGTGTTGTGTGTGTGTGTGGTGTGTGTGAGTGTGTGTATTGCTAGCAATTTAATCCCATAAAGATGTTTTGATGCGATAACTAATGCCATTAGATGTTAAATGTAACATCACGTAGCAACTGAACTACGGATCAACTTGATTTTTAACCCCCGCCAAAAAAGAGGGGTGTTATAAGTTTTAAACCCCGACAAAAAAAGGGTGTTATAAGTTTAGGGTGTGTATCTGTGTATTTGTGTGTCTGTGTATCTGTCTGTCTGTGGCATCGTAGCTCTTAAACGAATGGACCGATTTTGATGCGGTTTTTTGTTTCAAAGCTGATGTGATCGAGATGGTTCTTAGCTATAATTTATGAAAATCTATTCACGCGTTTAAAGATTATCCTCATTTCCAACTTTCAAATTCCGATTGATTTAAAATTTGGTATACTGTGACTTTGGCAATATTTTTAAGACATATTAACCTTGATCTGATGCTACAGCATCAAGTAGTCTGTGGGATACCCAACTCTTCAGCAACTTATAGCAGATATAACGTGTGTGAGCTCATAAGAATGGTCTCAACGAGTAGGTGTTAGATAGTAGATTATCTAGGCCCCATAATAGAGAAAATAGTAATTTAAATAGTTTGAAATAAAACTTAAATTTAAATTTAAAGAACCCCCGACACAAAAAACCTCTAAAAAGTTGAAAAATAATAGTGTCTTTGTCGTTTAAGTACCTAGTAAAATTTTGACACAAGCGTCCTCGCGTCGGGTGACCGAACTCAGGACCAGGGAGATGAAAATACTACTTTCGCGGGAAAAAAAATATACCGGAAAAACTTCTACGCGGGCGGAGCCGCAAGCAATGAGTTATAAAGCTTTGAAATTTGGTGGAAGGGGCAATTATCAAATTTTTGAAACAGTAAACTGTGACGTCATCAAGTGTCACCGGCCATAACGCTGTGTACGTGAGAAAGAGATAGCGTGATAACCGCAATGGGTATGGAACGCACTGCCGAGACGAAGGTCCGTAGGTTCAAAACCCCGAGGCACTGACATTTCGAAGTTACGTGTGTGCTGTTTAACAATCATGGTTCGTTTTGACGGTCAAGAAAAACATAATGAATCAACATACCTGAGAGTTATGTATAAAAATTTCAAAGGTATGTGTAGTCTGCCAACCCGCACTAGGCGAGCGTGGTGGACTAAGGCCTAAACCCTCACAGTAGTAGAGGAGGCCCGTGCTAAGCAGTATGTAGTATACATGGCTAGTATTATTATTATTGCTTTTTTAAAGGGAAAGCTAACCTGAATCAAACATAATACGAGTCATTGTAGGTATTATATAATAAGTAATGTCTTTCTTAATATATAACCTTTATTTTTGATTTATCATAGTCTTTTCTTACATTATTTTATTTCTACTATGCATGTACCTACATTTTCTTAATACACTGTGATTATTTAATTGTTTAGTAATTTAGAATTAGCAAATTAAACTTATTCTGTAATTGTCAAGATTTCAATTTCTGTGTTATATTTTATAATTCTTGTTTGTATATGTTAGCCATGTTTTATATTTTTTTTTCTTTTTACCCTTAGATACTTAAATTAGGCTCTCGATTTATTCTTAATTGGTAGCGCATTTATGATTAAAGAAAAACTTGCGTGTATGACTGTACTTGTTGGTATTAGTAGAGAATTAGGACTAATGCCTTAGAATAAATTACATAAATTAATTCAATTACATTTACATTTGGTTGCACAAAGGAGGTTCAATATTTACCTGTTGTACCCCCCCTGTTGTTGTTTTGGTTTGTTGTATTACGTATATCTATACGTAATACAACAAAACGATTACTTCTAACAATAATTGCGTGCGATACTTGCTAGCAATAATTGATCCTACTAACTGTGACCTAACTTATATCATTTTTCTGAGCTTGTTACGAACATCTTAGAATGTTTTGTCGGCTCTACAGTGAGTTTCGGCAATCAGATACCTGGTGAGAGAAATTACCTATCCATATTGTTATCTATAATGGATTTTATTTGAGTACAACTTTTTTGAGTTCAGATCTGTCTTTGCAGTATTTAAGGATGTCCATAGGGAACATTTATTTTTACAAATATATTTTTCTGTGTGTTACCTTCTGTCTGAATTATTAAACATCAAATTAACTGCAGTGTTATCTTAACCTGGGTAATATTTGTCTACCTCATACCGCATGTATAATTTAATATTCCGTTGACTTTACATTGTAATATTGCGTAGTTAGAATCCTATTTATTATTATAATAATGTAAGTAGAAAAAAAATGTATTGATAGGAGTGAAAGCATGTACTGCTGGATAAAATTATATAAAAGATGATTTTTTAATTTGTTTTTAATTATAAAGGAATTCTATTTATAAATTGCATGTTTATTTAAACTATTGAAACGTGCATGATATTTTATTGTGTTGCGCGAAGTCAGAGTTTGCTTTTCATCAGAATTTAGCCTTGACCTGGATTCAGACAGATTCAGTTATATTTGAAAATTAAACTAGAGGTCAGCACTTTCATTTGGCTTTGAATAATGAGATTTTATGTATAAGTGCAGTGGGAGTTATATTATTCAGTTATATTTAAATGATATGTTTATTCTATGTAGAAAGGAATTAATAAATAGTTTTTTTATTGTGTTCAAAAACGTCCAAAATAACTAAGGATAATCTACAAGATTTGAGTAAGTAAATTAGGTAGTCAATTTTCTTTGTGAGTTAATTGGTTCCAGTTTTGTTGCTTTGGTTCTAAGTGGCCTGACTTCCCGCAATGCTCTGTAGTTTTATAATGTAATAGTTTATAAAATAGTCTGTAAATATAATTACTAATATAAACAATAATTTTCATAAATAATTGTTAATATCAGTCAATTTCCAAAAGGATAAAATTAGAAAAAAATAGGTTGAAAGCAGAATGTAAAAATCTTATACCTACTCTTTATTATTTATATAACCTAATCATAATAAGGCCAGCATGTAATCTATACTATATCACTGTTTGACACCGGCCTCCTCTGCTCGGAGGGTTAGTCCTCCACACCCTAGGGTGGTTTGGCATATTACGTGAAATGTATTTTTTATTGCAATTAAAATGTCAAGATGAGTATGACGTTCACCTGATGGTAAGCTATACGACAGTAAAAAGTAGGAACAATACCACGCAGAATTTTGAATTACAAAGTATTGCGTGACACTCCACTACCTTGTCATCCTGAGACATAAGATGTTAATCTCAAAATGTCCAGTAATTACACTGGCTAAAATGTCCTGCGAACCGGAGCACAAAATTGCATACACACTGCTGCTTAGCGGCAGAAATAGACATTAAAATGGCACCTACCCTGACGGCTCCTGGCATATGAGAGACCTAGCACCCGTAAATATTTTTTTAACCTGATTAATGGAACATTTTTGATTCCCTCAAAACACACTAATAATAAATAACAGTAAATATCCAATTTTGTCAAACAATCCATTTAACATTCTGCGTACAACCCACAAATCACAAAGGGCCTATCTGGACATCTAATGGAATTTGAGGAAATTGACTGGTACATAAAAGTATTACATATAATGATAATGTAGAAAGGCTGGTGTGAGCTTTGGTTATAGTGTTGGAGCGGGCGGGAGCAGATTTGTTGGTTATATTTTATCTGAAAGTATCTTTAGTTTGGCATCTGTTAATACTCGTCAATATTAATTTTATTCGAAGTGTTATTTTATGTAACGACTGTAATATGTTCAATCATGTCCTCACTATTCGTTTCATTGTATCCCTATTTCTCTTTTTTAAATATGGAACGTTATTAGAAATTTATTCGGTGTTTCTCTCATGATACACAATGATGGCGCCATTTTTTGAACACAATAACCATTGGGTTTTTTAATACATCAATGACAATAACGCAATACGAAACTAGATTGTGGCGGGTATGTTAAAGATAATGTATTTTTTCTTTTCGTTCCAATTTTAAACTTGTTTACTTTTAATTTGATTCGTTCGAATTTTAACATTGTGTATATTATTCTTTGAGTGTATTATATGACGATGTGGTTGATTCAAATTGTCGTGTTCTGAATACGCACCCGCTCCCGCCCGCCCATGTCAACGCAACCTAACTGATTGTGGCTGAGCTATCTCTTCTGAAATAAATACACGAATTCTTTTTGCTTGCTCACTTGGCGAAGCCAAACGTGGTAAGTCAATACACAAAGTCCGCTTGGCATACAACCCGCTTTCTTAATAGACACTTTAAGTTTGTAATAATAAAGTTTATTTTTCTATGATAATTGGCTTTTAGATCGCATTAGCTGTTTATCTCTATAAAATAGTGATTTTACTTCATTCTGGTCGGTGTTTTCATTTATAAATGCGATTTTAATTTTAAATTGTGACTGCCTCGGTGGCTTAGTTGTATTACGGTACGACGGCAATGCTGAGGTCACGGGTTCGATCCCCGGGTCAGGCAAAGTGATATTGGATTTTTCTATTCAGTATTAGCCCGGAGTCTGGAATTTGTGCCCGATATGGCGATAGGCTCGCCCCCTATCACATCATGGGACGGAATATGCACGGCGAAAATTGGGTGCACTAGTTGCGCTTCTGCCTACACCTGAATGCGTATTAATTTTAAATTGTACTATTAATTGTAAAATTTTGTAACGCGTTTCGCTTTAGCATCGGTGTCTAGATGATTATATTTTGAAATAAAATGTCTGTATTTGAACAATAACGTCACAATACATCACAACATCAATGACGTATAATGTCAAATCAACGCAATTACGCATATACACGTTGCAATCAAGATTTTGACACAACAAAAAAAAATAATATCTACACCTCATCCAGGTAAGTATATCACGAATTATGATGTAATTACTCGAAAATTTTCCCTCTTTTCTCACATTACATTATACCCAATTTATAAATGACAGCACACTTTATCCCTACATTTTCCTTATATATTTTTTTCACCTGTCACGATGAGAAGGTAAATAAATTAAACAGTACCGAACAAACAACGGATGGCTTATGTTTTATGGATTAAATTGTACTTTTCCACGAGTTGATATCTGCGTATCGTCAAGTATATAAAGTTGGCGTTTTATCACGTCACATGAGATGTTTAAACATTCGGCTACTGTTGCTTTAGTAGTATAAAATATTGGTAAATTAACAATGATCAAGAGGGTGAAATGTGACGTCTCATCACGTCTTTTCATTTAAACATCAACAAATCATGGTTTAGAAGTTAACGGCAATTGAACTAAATTATAGAAAACTTCGGTAAGTACTGTTCTAAAAAAATGTTATCCCTTTTCCATTGATTATTAAAAACCCTTTTTCTAAATTATTAATGACACCACCTTTTACCCCATTACCTAAAAAGATTCAGACGTGTCATGACGAAGCAGCCTTTTCACTTCTTTACAAGTGACGAGCACATGGCTTACCTTTTATGAGTTTAATGGTCCTCTAACACGAGTTGATATTTGCCAAGTGTGTTTGTGACGTATTATTACGTCATATTATGGATTAACGGGAAGAAATGTTATTAAAGTTTTTCTCTGAACTGTCTTATATAGAAAAACGTTTTTAATAATTACATTGTTATTTTTCTAATTTGAACAGTATTTCTGCACAACACGGTCGATTTATAGATGCATTTATGCAAATAAGATTAATATCAGTTTAAACTGCACATCTAATTAATAACTTCATTAAAATGAAAATAGCTGTGATAGTTTGTGCGTTCGGTTGAGCCAATGGCCAATTAATTCAATTTGGTATTTGGTCGCGGGTTAGTGACAATTTTAATTGCAATCATTTCTGTTCCGTTTAGATTCATTGTATCAACGGGTCAAATGCTGATTGAAAGTTATTTATCATTACTAATATTATTATAAATGCGAAAGTAACTCTGTCTGTCTGTCTGTCGCGCTTTCACGCCAAAACTACTGAACCGATTTAAATGAAATTTGGTACACAGATAGTCTAAAGCCTGAGAAAGGACATAGGCTACTTTTTATTCCGGGAAATAGAAAGCGGGACTTTTATCCCGGAAAAACTTTTTCACGCGGGCGGAGCCGCAAGCAAAAGCTAGTTTTTATATATTTGGAATCAGAAAATGACACTAATTCCAATTAATATTACAAGTTTCACCCCTTGATGTTGTTTGCTATTATCATTATTTACTTGTTCAATGATTTGGTATTTAGGATTGGTCCAAATCTTATGAAAGACTCAAAGATATTTTTACTAATACCATTTATGTTATTCACTACTAAAGTAGTGGACGATAGCCTAGTTGGGAATGGAACGGTCTGTCGAGGCAATATCCGAAAGTTCAAAACTCAAGGCACACACCTCTGACTTTTAGAAGTTAAGTGTGTATTGTATATCAATTATCGTTCACTTTAACGGTGAAGGAAAACATCGTGAGAAATCCTACACGCCTGAGAATTCTCCATAAGAATTTAGAGGGTGTGTGAATTCTGCCAACACGCACTAGGCCAGCGTGGTGGACTAAGGCCTAACCCCTCTCAGTAGTAGAGGAGGCCCGTGCTCAGCAGTGGGCAGTATATAATACAGGGCTTGCATTGCATTGCTACTAAAATACACACTCCTCACAAGTAAGTTTCTAATTCTTAATAATTTTCCATTTAATAACTTTAGAATTGAAAAACATTTATGTGGCGAAAACCATTTACTTATAAGTCGTGAAACAGTCCGTTAATATTGTATTAAATGAAGGCGCACGTCCAACGTCTCTTCCACGAAAAGGTACGTTCATAATGTATCGTTTTGTTAGTGCAACATAATCTCTGTTCCATAGGAAGCCTTATATAATACCATGTAAAGGTGCGAACACACTGATTTAAAGAAATGTGATTTTCGCATTACGTTACGAAAAATGTTAGGTATTTTGAACACACACAATTTTATTTTGTACGTTCACCACTATGTGACCCCACTGCACCTGTTAATCTAATTAATTACCCAATTTAATGTAATGTTTATACAGCCAAGTATCGAAACCACAAATTGCTTGTCATGTTCCTCGTCTTGCCTACAGAAATAGAAATTGCAATCTGTGAATCACAAAGCTCTGTATGGTAGTAAACTGTCTTTGTAAACCCAAGACAATGGATAATCTCATAATGCTTTTTAATTAATCTAGCCATACATCCTTCCAAGGGGAACACAATAGTACTTGCACTGTTATTTCACACACAAATAATAGTATTGTGACATGATAAATACACAAATCAACTTAGATTTTCGTTTGCCTCTATTATGAACACAGTCTTTAAAATTCCTTACATGCCATTACTGCCATATATACCTTAAAACCTTGCTTGCCTATCTTTTAAAATAAAAATCCGCCTGGCCGCAGTAATCCCTTCCAAGCCGATTTCGGCCACGGGCGGCCAATCTCATCAGAGATCAGTCAGGTACGCAGGAGATATTATAGTGCACAAGTGTGTGCGCAATACACAAGCGCACTCGCTATTCCTTCACTCTCATAGTCCGGTGAGACGGCAATTCGACATGACCGGATAGAGATCAGGCGCAGGACCAACGGCTTTACGTGCTTTCCAAGGCACGGGGGTATCACACCGCCAACTTCCTGAATCCGAGCTGCTACTGAGTAATTTTTAAGATGGAAAAACCCAAACTTGGCCGCAGTACAAAAAAAATCCCATCCAATGGTCCTGGTGTGTACCAAACCTAATAATTATGCTCGGTTTTACGTTGAAATCGATAAATAGAAGCCGTAGTGCAATGTACCAGCGGCGGTGTAATATTCAATTAATTAACCTTTGCCGATAATTTTAAAGCATAATGTTCCTTCCAATATCATTACTTTGGTATGTATGACTGATATGATATTTGACTACATTTTATTTACCACACACACACACACACACACACACTTACACACACACACACACTTACACACACACACACACTTACACACACACACACACTTACACACACGCACACGCCATTTATCCCCGAAGGGGTAGGCAGAGGCGCAACTAATGCACCCACTTTTCGCCGTGTGTATTCCGTCCCATGATGTGATAGGGGGCGAGCCTATCACCATATCGGTCACAAATTCTAGACTCCAGGCTGATACTGAATTTAAAACCCAATATCACTTTGCTCGACCAGGGAATCGAACCCAAGACCTCAGCATAGCAGTGATACCGTAATACAACTACGCCACCGAGGCTGCCTTTTTATTTACCATCAGTTCTAATGTTGTCTTAAAGTACTCAGAAGAAATGGGAGGAATGTAAGGCAAAGGAAGCGGTACGACATCCGCTCCGAGGTCTCGGGTTCGAATCCCAGGTCGGGTAAAGTGATATTGGGTTTTTCTTCTCAGTATCAACCCGGATTTTGGTATTTATGTCCGGTATGGCGATAGGCTCGCCCCCTATCACATCATGGGATGGAATACGTGGCGAAAAGTGGGTGCACTAGTTGCACATCTGCCTACTCTTTCTAGGGATACAGGGGGAAACAGGCCAACACAAAATATTCACAATGGACTTAATTAGATAGTTTCAATAAATTCAGACTTGCAAGTTAATTAGCTTGTTATTAAATGGCTGTGTGGAGCTAATATCTTGGTCTATTAGAGAATAACTAGGAATAGTGAACGCCTTGATGAATTCTATGAATCCTCTTTGGTAAATACTCAAAGTCTTAGGCAGGTAATTCATAATAAGTAATATTTTTCCCGTTAAAATCTAAAGGTAGAATGGACATACTTAGTTTCCAAAGATAAATAAAAATACAGAGAAAGTATTGGATGAGGCTATGCAAAATAGAAACCAATCTTATGACTGCTAAACCTTTTGATTATACAAAAACCTATTGACAATTTAACATTTTTAGCTTATAACACCGTTCTGTTTACTCCATATTATCATCAAGCGTGGTTCTCTTTTACATAACGCCCATTTTAAAGCCATGTGAACGTTACTTTACACAACCTATTTAATTTCTTATTTTTATATAAGCCAGACGAATTTTACATACCATCATAAGACCTTTTATATTCGTGTCACAATATTGTTGTTTGTTGCAGACGACGAGTTCGGAGAGAAGTCTGTGTCGGTCCTGTTGGATGGAGAAGAATCGGAGATGATCTTTATCGACCATCCTAGTACTGAAATGTCTGTGAGTAGTGTTACTATTTGAAAGTGGGTAAACTCATCCCCTAACCCCTTCCCCCACACCGGTGGTTGTAGTGATAACTAATTTTTCCCACACGAGTAGAGATAACGCATTTTGCACGTCGAGAAAAAGAGACTGCCTCGGTGGCGTAACTTTGTATTATGGTACGACTGTAAGGCTGAGGTCTCGGGTTCGATCCCCGGGTCGTGCAAAGTGATATTGGATTTTTCTATTCAGTATCAGCCCGGAGTCTGGAATTTGTGCCCGATATGGCGGTAGGCTCGCCCCCTATCACATCATGGGACGGAATACGCTTGGTGAAAAGTGGGTGCACTAGTTGCGCCACTGCCTACCCGTTCGGGGATAAAAGGCGTGAGCATGCGCGTAAAAAAGAAATAAAGATTTGAAAATTCTAGAATAATACTGTCAAATGTCAATAATTTGACAACACTAATTAGATTGTCAATTTTATGTTTGACTAGGTGATACTCGCGGTTCCGCCTGCGTGAAAAAGTTTTTCCGGGATAAAACTATTTTCCCGGGATATAAGGGCCTATTCACACGTATTTTATACGCGACGAAGCAAGTGTTTAATACGCACTATTTATGAGTGTTGATTTGTAAACTTAGGTACACAGCTCCTGGCTGGATCAGTGTTCAGCGTTTGTAAAAAAATATGATAATTTTACAAATTATCTTGTATACGATTATAGGTCTATTTTATATAAGATGCTCGGGGCTCCGGCCGTGTGAAAAGTTTTTCCGGGATAAAAGTAGCCTATAGCACTCAGGAGTAATGGAGCTTACTATTTGAAATTAATTTTGAAAGAATTTTCAAAATTGGTCCAGTAGTTCCTGAGATTGGCGCGTTCAAACAAACAAACAAACGTTTAAGCTTTATAATATTAGTATAAATTTAATGGTGTATTTTTCGCTAGCTAAGTCCCATATAATGCGGGCGTAAGGGCTGTAATGTAAGGCGAGCCTACTGCCATAAACCAAGCACACTTCAAGACTCAATGCTGATACTGACTAGAAAAACCCTATATCACTTTGCTCGACCCGAGATACGAACCCGGGACTTAAGTCTTCAGAGGCTCTTCAGTCAAAGCTTAACTAATAGATAAATTAAGGTACACACTACAAACTTGAAAACCAATATTTTACCATGTCAAACATCGAACGCCTGAGCGCTCTGCCCTTTAATTATCCTGGACAGTGTAACATCCTAAAGCTGTTCATTGTCCCGCACATGTAATTTGCATTTCTGGAGCGTCGCAGTAATCAAGGGCTTTGTTAGCGTGATTGCCGTCCATGGGCCAACGGACGCTTGCAAATACATATCTTGGTATAAGATAGTGCTTGGAGAAGGTTCAGGTCTCTCCCATGCCGGGTCAAACTAAAAGGTTGAGTAATTCAATTTAAGACTGCCTCGGTGGCGTAGTTGTATAATGGTACGACTGCAATGCTGAGGTATCGGGTTCGATCCCCGGGTCGGGCAAAGTGATATTGGGTTTTTCTATTCAGTATCAGCTTGGAGTCTGGAATTTTATTTTGCTTAAAAACTACACTTAAAAAAAGTTAGTTACAAATGGAGGGGTCTAGAAATATGTTTTTAATGGATTCAAGGTCCATATTTTGCCCCTTTGGTATTCATGAAATTAGAGCCTGGTTAGATTTTGAGGCCCAGCACCCATACAAAAAGTGGACATATCCTTTGGCACACTGGTAGGTCATGTCCTGGATTAATAGATAGGGTACTTTTTATACGGGCAATTTGCTCCCATGGGAAATAATGCATATTTTTAATCTGATTAAGCGGCGATAGCCTAGTTGGGAGTGGAAAGGACTGCCGAGACGAATATCCGCAGGTTCAAAATCCAAGGTTACGCACCTCTGACTTTTCTAAAAAGTTATGTGTGTATTCTTTGTGAATTATCGCTCGCTTTAACGGTGAAGAAAAACATCGTGAGGAAATCTGCATATCTGAGAAGTTCTCTATAGGAATTTCGAAGGTATGTGAAGTCTGCCAACGCGCACTAGGCCAGCGTGGTGGACTGAGGCCTAAACCCTTTCAGTTGTAGAGGAGGCCCGTGCTCAGCAGTGGGCAGTATATAATACAGGGATGGTATGGTTTAATCTGATTCATTAAGTAGATGGCGCTGGCGTCGTACTGTGTTTTATAGACTTGTAGCAGCAAAGGCTATCCACGCGGGCGAAGCCGCGATCAATATCTAGCTTTTTCTATTTTCTATTAACGTTAATGATTGCAGAAAGGAATCTTAGCTACGGCTCCAGCTGTTCAGTTGATTCGACGTTTAGTCGTAATTAAATTATCCGCCTAGCCTTTGAAATTCGATCATAATTGTTACTAAAAAATAAAAAATACTTTGAAAGTGGGAAAAAACGTTGAAATATTTATTTATAGACTTAATCTCATCAATAGCTTTGAAACAAAATTGAGAAAATGAACTGTTGTCTGTTGTCATCATCATCATTATCAGCTACATGCAGTCCACAGGGCCTCCCATAAAGATTCCCAGACGAACCTGTCAAAAGCGGCAAGCATTGTCAGTACTCACCACCTATTTATTATATGTATAGGATAATATTTAACTTTTTCAATCGTTTTTGCTCGTCAGCTTCAGTTGTTAGGGCACTGGCGCCATCCAACCATAATAATATACCATTCCACTTCTTTAAATGGGTATAAGTTTTGGACTGTCGCAGGAATCGTTTTAAACTCTAAGCGTATGTAATAAGCAATAAAAATCAATAGCATAATATATTCCAAGTACTTATCCACATTTTCCTCCTTGTTTAATCTTTCAATATTAATTTGAACCCAAAACGCTTAGCGCGCGTGGGTTTCGCAGAACCTTTACCTGAATTATTAATTTATGCTCAATCTAAAGGCAATCGAAACGTCGCAAGAACATTAAGTACTTCTAGAAAGTTCAGGTGGTTTTTATTCACAGTAGTTAAGTGGTAATATAATATAAACATTGTGAAGAAAATCGGTGATGCCGAAAACTGCGCGAGTGACTTATTTCTCAGAAAAAACTCCTACTGTGGATTTTTTGTGATGATAACAAATAGGCTATAATATGTTTCCTATTACATGGTTTATTTAAAACTTTGCATCCAATTAAGTAATTAATAATGAGTAAAGATAACGTGGACAGACGACTTGATAAAGATCGCAGGAACACGCTGGATGTAGGCCGTTTTTGACAGGTCCAACTAGAAATCTTAAGGGGAAACCTGTCTCCAATAGTGGACTTCATAGCTGATGATGATGTTTATTAAGTGTCCGTAAAACACTGGCATGAATGAACTATACCTAAACGCTCTCCAATTTGTAATATATTACGACCCAGAAAGTTTGAAAATAAATTTAACCAATTGTCATCAGATCGAGAACTGCCTCTCAACATACGAGCCTCACGCGTGCGTTGTAGTGTACTCCGTGGTAGCGAAGAGCTCGTTCCTAAGGGCCGCTGAGTTGCTGTCGTACCTAACAAGGGAGCAGTTCACAGTCGAGAGGACAGTGGTCTTGGTGGGGAACAAAGCTGACTTGGCGAGGGCCAGACAAGTGTCCACTAATGGTAAGTAGCTGAAGACGTAGCCAACGGCTTGATCCTGATAATTATTACTAACGGTGAAGGAAATTACATTATGTTTACAGTAGCAAAACTAATTCCACCTTGATTTTCTAATGCCAAGCGTATAAAAACGTAATTCCTTAAAGAATTCTAAATTTAAATCAAACTTCAACCATTCCATTCCAGATTTAAACATTTTACATCTACAAAAACGTTTAGGAACGTAAGTTACATAACTAAAGGTAGCAGATGTTTTAAATTGAGGAAAAATCCGCGTGTTTTTATGTTGTAACTTTTTTACAGCAAGCATTTTCTTAATTCCGACGGTACGTCAAACGGAGGGTCCCTTTGAATTAGTCGAACGCTTTCTTTGAAATAAATCTTTTTAATATGATAGAGAAGCCGTTTCCGTATTTCTGTGAAACAATTTTCAAAGAATTTACTCTTTTCTATTAGAAAAGAGTTCGGACTTTTTGTTTAAATACTTTTGAGAGAGTTCTATTTTAATAAGTAGAGCATTCAAAATTAAAATATAACATCAAGTGAATTTAATTAAAAAAGTTTTTTACTTGGAACAATTTTTTAACCTGAAATTATAAAAAAATAGTAAGAACATTATAACTTTTCATAAACATCTTTTTTTCAAATATGCCCATATTTAGAAAAAAAAAGGTTTTATATCAAGGAAATTCCCAGACGGTCAGATTAACTTATAAAGAACCTAGAGGGTCTCATTATGAACGGACCTCGGCCTCCTGATTGCATTTGCTGGACCGCTTCGGAATATATTGGGCGGCCCAAAACAACACTAATATAATCAATCGATTATAAATAAGCCACTGAATTGATCTTGGAAGGCAAGGAGTCCGAAGTTGATTATACACTGTCCGGTTCATGCTGATAAAGTGATCACTTTGTGGGTCTCTCGTGGTAGTAGATCGTATATCATTCCCATGAAGGCTTGATGACGTTTTAATTTTGAACGAAAGCTTTCGTTAGTAGTCCAATTTATATAACCAGAAATTACACTGACGACATTGTCCTTTAAACCGGAATAAACTTATGCATTGACAGAGCTGCTTGGTGGTCGAAATGGAACGGTTAACAAGCTAAATTATTTAGTCTTTAGATTTAGATTTTAAAAATTTTTGGTCTTATATTTTTATGACCCTACTTTCTTGTCAAATAGAGGGTAAGGCGCTAGCCACGACAAGGGACTGCAAGTTTATCGAGACGTCGTCAGGGATCCAGCACAACGTGGACGAGCTACTTGTGGGCATCCTGAAGCAGATCCGACTCAAGGAGACCAGAGACAAGAAACATGCCAAGAAACAAGGGAAGCAGGTGGGATACTTTAGAAAACTGTATTAAAGTATTTACATGAGGCATTAAAATAGAGAAAATTGCTGTAAGGTCTATCGAAATATACAATAACAGTCGCCATAAGATCAAGATCGGGTGAAGTAAAAGGATCATTATAGGAAGGCGGAAAGAAAATAGGCATAAATTCTTAGGCTTCCTTACGATGTTTTCCTTTACCATTATTGACAGAAATTTAAATATGAACGACATTTTCAACAATATTCAGTCATTTCGTTTCAACAAAATGAAAACAAATATTATGTATAAGTTGATAGTAAAGAAAATTATTCCAGCATTGTCTTCGATACTCCATTCCCGCTCAAAGAAAAAATGTAGACTCAAGGCTGTATACAACACCTCAAAGCATCGTGCTATGAAATGAGAAATACTTGTGAAGCAACAACGCGAAATGCTACGTGAAACTTTACCGCGCGAATGAACGGGCATTTGTATCGTTCTTTCTTTGTGAGCCGTCGTTCTTTCCTCGTCAATAATTGTCCATTGTCTATTATCTGTGGATGGTTTATTAAAAGACTGGCTGTATCAAGAACTTCCTTTTGATTTGTATTTTTAACTGTGGTAGTATTTTATACGATTTTTACTAAATCAAATATTATTTTAATATCTGTATTCTATAATGAACATTAATAATGTTTAATGAATAATATATTTTTTCTAATGATATCGATTAAAGAAACTCAAGATAGAAGAAACCTATCACAGCAATGAGGTTGAATATCTATCCTCAGTTTATAATATATAACATCATTGTATCACAGAGTTAAAATCCGTCAATGAGTGTGCTAGCTTCAAACTCGAAACTCAAACTCAAAATTTTCTTTATTCAAATAGTCTTTCTCAAGCTCTTTTGAATCGTCATGAATCTACCACCGCTTCGGAACGTGTTATTGCTGTGAAGAAGAAGTGGCGTGAGAAACTTCAAGTTCTCATTCTAGTATACTAATAGTTTATTATGGTTTCCGAGGCCTAGACTCGACTTAGTGACTAAATTAGATCGCTCTACTGGGATTTGATGTTACATAACCCAAAACATGACTTCAAGGGCAAAGGAGATATCCGCTTTTTGTATGGGTGCTAGGCCTCAAAATTCAACCAGGCTCAAACTTTATGGATATTAATGGGTCAAAAATATGGATCTTGGATCCATTAAAAAATATTTTTAGATCCGTCCATTTATAAGTAACTTTTTTAAAATCGTTCATATTAAGTGTAGTTTTTAAGAAAAATAAAATTACATAAATCTCAACATCGGAGCATTTTAAAATTATACGATTTATTGTAAAGGCCTAGTTTTTTGGAGTACTATTCATATTAATCTATATATAAAGTATCTTAGTTAGAATTTTAGGCCTGTTTTTGGACATGTCCTTATTATGTCCCCTAAGAATGCTAAAATTAACTAAAGGTGATTTCAACTGAACGTGAAATCTGGATCTGGATGGATTACATTTACTTTTGCATTGCTGGGCACGGATCTCATCTGCCACAAAATGCCTTAGTCCACCAGGCTAGCCCAGTGCAGGTTGGCAGACATTAAATACCTTCGAAATTCTTATTAAGAACTAGGTGTTGCTCGCGGTTTCGTCCGCGTGAAAAGCCTTCCTCGCTACAAAGTTCTTTAAACACAGTACGAAGCCAGCGCCATCTACTTAAATAATCAGATTAAAAACATCCATTATTTCCGATGGGAGCATATTTTCGGGATAAAAAGTAGCCTTTTTTTTAATTGCATTGAATGCAGAGACGAGCATACCGTTCGCCTGATGGTAAGCGATACGATCACCCATAAACAGTAGCAACACCATCCAGCATCTTGAGTTACAAAGTACTGTGTGGCATTCCACTGCGCTAGTCATCCTCAGATATAAGATGTTAAGTCTCATTATGTCCAGTAGTTACATTGGCTACAATGTCCTTCAAACCGAAAAACAACAGTGCATGCACACTGCTGCTTGGCGGTAGAAATAGACATTGCGGTGGTATCCACCCTGACGGACTCTTACATATGAAAGACCTACCACCAGTGTTAATCCCAGATATGATCTACTCGTCTGCCAAATTTCATCTAAATCTGTTCAGTAGATTCTGCGTTTACTTCTAACAAACGTCCAAACATTTTTTTTGCCTCGCCTGATGGTAAGCGCGATGCCGTCCAGATAGAGTATCGAATGGCAGTAGATGGTTATCTAATGCCATTCGACACAATCATGCCGGCCTACTAAGCTGCTTCTTCACGCTACGGCGGAAGGACCCATGCAAATATTTTTACAAACTTTCGCATTTATAATATTACTAAGATTCTCAGGTATGTAAGGTTTCCTCACGATATTTTCCTTCACTGTTAAAGCGAAGGACAATTAACATAGATATTTTCAAGTTTGGTGGAATTAATTTGTAAGAAGCCTTGTCTTTGAAGAACATGGAATAGGCCTGCCATATTGTTTAGATTTTTTCCTTAACATTTTCCTTATTTATATTATGGCAGATAATGTTTAATTATTTTGTTTTATTTTTGGTATAACGGGAATCGGTCTTGCGAAGATTTACATTGAGGCTTCAGTCTGCAGGCTAGCTATGACAGGACACCCGCCGATCACCATCATATCGGCCTATCTCTCGCCCTCAAAGGAGCTTCACTCCAATGAGCTAACTACATTATTTGAAATGGGGGATTCCGTCATTCTGGCGGGCGACCTCAATGCCAAGAACACTCTCTGGGGCTGCAACTCGACCAACGGGAGAGGTACCGCTCTGGAGCGTTGTCTTGACATAGTAGATATGAGTATCCTGGTTCCTTCTGAACCAACTCACTATAGTTCTACTGTCGATCACCGACCCGACATACTCGACATAGCGCTAGTAAGGAACGTAAGCCTTCGCGTGCGTTCCTTGCAGGTGCTACAAGAGTTAGACTCTGACCACAGACCTGTGATCCTAGATCTAGTTCCCCAAAACGGCCCATCAAACGCAGGTCCTAACGTTCCGATGAAGGTGAAAACGAATTGGCGCCTCCTAGGCACCAAGCTCGCGGAGACCTCATCTACAGATCTTTCCGCGATTCCGACCAACATCGTGACTCCTGAAGAAACGACTGGCGCGATACGCTCCTTCACCAACCACCTTCAAAACGTCTTGAGCGAAAGCTCCGAGAAGGTGCCAGAGACTGTTCACAGTCAATGGCAAATTCCCGACGACGTGCGGTGGGTGGTGAGGAGGCGTAACGCTACGCTCAGAGCTTGCGCGACGAGCCCCACCCCGGAACGACGACGTCTTGCGCGCTTCCTTCAACGTGAGGTTAGACGTCGCATAAAAGAGGTCGTCGATTCGAGATGGGAAACTCGCTTAGCCGAACTCGACCCGACACACCAGGCCTTCTGGCAGCTGTGTCGTTCCTTCAGGAGAAACGATGTGACCTCTATGCCTCCGCTCAATCGTCCGAATCAACGCCCGGCGTTTGACGACGACGAGAAAGCGGAACTGTTGGCCGACAGTCTGGAGTCTCAATGTTCCCTCTCAACAATACCTCTAGACCACGACCATCTTGTTGCGGTTAATTCACTCGTCGAAAGTAGGACGCGCGGTCCGGCTTCCACCAAACTCGATTTTGCGACCGATAAACGATACCGATAACGCCAACGTCGTCGACCCGGACGTCGACCCGCCGCCGCCCGATCCCCTTGCACCGGTGACGATCGAAGAAGTCATCGCTCTGATCAAGGCGCTCAAAAGACGAAAAGCCCCCGGGGGCGACAGGATCCCTACCCGTATGATTAAGATGCTTCCGGAGCATCTGGTCCTAACGCTTACCGCGATATTCAATGCTGCTTTTCAAAACTGCCTCTTCCCAGAGGTCTGGAAGGATGCAGTTGTGATAGGTATACATAAGCCGGGAAAACCCGCATCCGAACCGTCCTCTTATAGGCCAATCAGTCTGCTCAGTACTCTGGGCAAAATTTACGAGCGGATCGTCCTCGACCGCCTCAAAATAGTCGCTCACAACAACAATCTGATCCCTCCCGAACAGTTTGGTTTTCGTGCTAGGCACAGTTGCGTAAATCAGGTGCTCCGCATCACGGAGCACGTTTACGACAAATTCAAGATAGGCATGCCCACCGGTGCTCTCTTCTTCGATATTGAAAAAGCATTCGACAGGGTGTGGCACAACGGCTTGCTTTACAAGCTGTACACCCTCAACGTGCCCACTCAACTCGTGCACATCATACGAGATTTTTTGTCGAATCGCGGTTTCAAATATCGCGTGGAGGGTACTCTCTCTTCCCGTCACGCCATCACGGCTGGAGTCCCGCAAGGCTCCGCCCTCTCACCTTTTCTTTTCTCGCTGTACACCAGCGATATCCCTAAACCGAAAAACGCCCATCTGGCGCTCTTTGCCGATGACACCGCAATCTACGCCTCACGTAGAGACCCCGACAATGTGGTGCGCACTTTGCAGGCCGCCGCCGACAAGCTCAGTGAGTGGTTCCGCAAATGGCGAATCACCGTCAATCCCACAAAGAGCCAGGCTATCCTGTTCACTTTGAAAAGGAGAGTCCATGTGCCTCACAACTCAGTCCGCATGTCCAACCAGGTAATCCCCTGGACGGACAAAGCCAAATATTTAGGAGTGACCCTTGATCAGAAGTTGACCTTCATCCCACACGTAAATGCGGTATGACACAGCTGTCACGCATACTGGTTTCAGAAAAGTTGGCCTGCTTGTTTTGGTTTCATTGCAGTGCGTCACTCTATCGAGGTGTATAATTAATCAAAGCACACGACTAGTATTGTAAATTTTAATTATTTTGTAGTAGTCATAGTAAACGAAACCGAAATTGAAAAATTCTCGCAATGTTTTTTTTTTATTTTTTTTTTATTGCTTTGAATGACGAGACGAGCATGCCGTTCGCCTGATGGTAAGCGATACGACCACCCATAAACAGTAGCAACACCATCCAGCACCTTGACTGACAAAGTACTGAGTGGCATTCTACTGCGCTCGTCGTCCTGAGACATAAGATGTTAAGTCTCATTATGTCCAGTATGATGAGTATGATTCTGTCAGTGTGGTCACTTGTGGAATTACATAATATAATAGAATGTGATCTGTTTTTACATAACTACGTACAACTATTCAGTATTTTGTGCTATTACCTGCTACTTATTTGAATTACTTACTATTTTCTTGAATTAAGAAGTCAATATTGTTATTAAAAAAAAAGCTGATTTCCAAACATAATTATTATAAACTATCAGAATTAACATTTAATTATAAAGTTATCCTTCAGTTAGCTATAATAATATATATTATTAAAATATTACCAGAGGCTGTATAACCGCGCAGCTTCGCTCAGTGTACACTTTTAAGTTAATTAGATTTTTTTAGAAAAACTCTCAGTGGTCCTATAGAATTTCATACTAATTTTAATTAAGTACCAATTTGTAAAGACAATGAACTGTTATTGAATATGCTTGAATTATAAAATCGTCTCGTAGGTGCAAACCATTGGAGCAACGTAAATCCTACCACAATATTACAAACGCGAAAGTTTGTAAGTATGGATGTATGGATGTTTACTACTCTTTCACGCAAAAACTACTCAACGGATTTCGATGAAATTTGGCACACGGGTAGATCATGTCCTGGATTAACGCATAGACTACTTTTAATCCCGGGAAAATATAAAGCGGGACTTTTATCCCGGGAAAACTCATTCACGTGGGCGGAGCCGCGGGCAAAAGCTAGTCTATACTAAATTATAAATGCGAAAGTTTGGATGGATGTTTGTTACTCAATCATATCAGAACGGCTGAACGGATCTGGGTGAAATTTGACAAAGGGATAGACTGTAGTCTGGAGTAGCACATAGGCTACTTTTTATACCGGGAAAATGTATAACGGGACTTTTACCGGAGCCGCGAGCAAAAGCTAGTATATAAAAATGGGTTTATGGTTCAATCCTGAAATACGTCGTTCAAAATTAGTATGAGTTTGAGAATAAAAAATAATTGCCTTATTAAGACGAGTACATAAAACTGACTTCACCGCCCCGAAGCAGGTGTTGTTTCATCCGTGGCCACGTAAAGTTAACTGTCTTATTACACTGGGCTAGGGCTGCCATCACCTAAATTGCCGACGCCGCGCCGGATAAACACGGCAAAAATTCCGGACATTTGGGACATGGGTTTTTCCCCGGACATCTCGGAAAAAATATTTTTTGCAACGAAAATAAAAACATTGTTATAATTTTTTAATATTTCGCTTATCAATAAAAAAATTGACACTTTACACTTTTTAAAAACCCCTGCCGGACGGCCCCCGGACCCCCTTCAAACTAGAACAAATCCGGGGAATTCCAGACGGATGGCAGCCCTATACTGAAGAACGCGCAGATTCGCCTCGCTGTGAATTCGCTTGCAATTCGCCAGTGTGATATTATCTGAACACGGATAAAATAACCAATGAACAAAATGATGCCGGACTGTTTGAATAAGCCAATCTCGGAATGTAACATTGGCCCAGTGTGGTGGATTTTACATCTCATGTTTATTCACTATCCTGACGCATAAGAATATTGATTGTAACTTTCAAACATTGTGCAATATTTGAAAATGGAATAATGTTCGCATTCATAGACAAGCCGTGACGTTTCGCCTTTGTTGACATTATCAACAGATTATCTTAACAATGTGAAGTATAATTTAATCCGCACTCTAATTTTTTTTCCTGTCTGGCTCTGTCCTTCAGGACAATTTTTCCAATATCAAGTGAGGATCCTCACTCTAAGAAACCTCAACATTATGACATTAATGGGTAGTACATGTTAATAGACGTTAAATACATAGGTTTGATCAGTTATTTAGAGGCCTTTACGGCCTAAACGTGCCTAAACGGCCCAACGGCAGACCAGCGTTGGCTATAGTGCCAGCGTATTGCTAAGTTGGAGCCATTTTGTAACAAACATAGTTTTGTTAATGTGCTTTTTGTCTGTTTTTATTTTTAGTTTTATACGTGTGTATTGTGTGATAGTTGCAAATAAATTTCTTTCTTTCTTTCTTTAGCGTTCATTCACTCATTAATGTCGAGTTCTGTGATAAACTATTTGTGACGTCATAGTGCACTCTCAAAACTAAATGAGGTTAGAATGGAACAGGTTGAATGGTTGTTTCATAGATCTTAGAGCATTGGTTAAATACTCAGTCATAGATGGATCATCGAATTTATTTAAAGCCTGATTATTGACAATTTTTTTGGGATATCTATCAATCGGATGAGTTTTGGCGGGAACTTGGTAGTGTCATGAGGTGCTCTTGTTTTAATTCATTATTTTGGTGATACTTAGTGTTATATTGCATAATTATGGTGGTATATTATCCAATATAGTTCTATTAAAGGGCTCAAATGAAGTGAATTGAAATAACTGTGCTAGTCAAGTGTTTGTTTTGTTGCCGCCAAAACTCCTCGATAAAGTCTTGGTAAGGTAGCCACTGCTTTACTTCGACATAGTACTACTACTACTGAGGATAACAAAGAAACAATATTATATATGTAACTTCCAAAAACTTTGACACTGGCAGATGCGCAAACCGCGCCTTGCCAAAGAGAAAAAAAAAAAAAATCTATCAATCGGATAAGTGTAATGTGAGTTTATTTGTTTGATTCATTCATTATAAATATAAAAATATTATAAATGCGAAAGATTGTGAAAATATTTGGATGTTTCCATGTTAGAAATAAACATAAATACTACTGAACGGCTTTGGGTGAAATTTGGTACACTGGTAGATCATGTCCTAGATTAACACAAAGAATTTTTATCCCGATAATGTGCTCCCATGGAAAATGATGGCATATTTTAGTCAGATTTTTTAAAAAGATGGCTCTGGCATCGTGCTGTGTTTTATGAACTTTTGTCGCGGGAATAGCTTTTCATGCGGTCGAAGCCGCGGCCAACACCTAGTTAGAAAGGAAGAAAACAAAGAAAGAAAAGTAATTTATTTGTCACGGACAGACATGCATAGGTACAAACATTTAGAAGAAAAATAATAATAACATTATAAACAACTACAATTAAAAATAAAACGAACTTAAATCTATTAGACTGCATGTCAAGGCCGCGACAGGTAGGTGAACACTCAGCATGATGCTGTGACACGGTGCAGACCGCAGCACAACGCTGGTTCATGATAACCATTACTGTACTTATTAATCTATGATTATATTCCACTCATTTATGGACAATTTGACTCGTGGACAAAAGCCACGGTAACTAAACAGCCAGCGCTGGAATTACAAGATTTGATTCTCTTTTAACTTAGTTTTCTAAAATTTACAAATATTACATTTATTTGACGTGACTTCAAATAAACGGTCTCAGTAATAAGTTAGACAGATTCGTAATAAGTTATGTTTTGATCGAGTTTTAGGCAACTTACAAATTATTAATTAACTTTGGAGTGAACGACCTTTATGACATTAGGCTATGAACATAACTTGGTCGTGTAATGATGTCGATGGATTGCTTTATCTGAAAGTAGTTGGAAATTGTTAAACAAAGCATCCAAAATATGAAAAAATATTTTACCATAGACTGCTGTTTAACCTCTTAAGGCAACTGGGCAAAATTGCATACAGCATATAGTAAATACATAAGTGCTTATAACGATGAGTGAAGGCTAATTGACTTAAGCGACATTTTTTCGAAGATCTTTAACTCCTTAGATAATATCTTCAAAAAATACAAAAAATGTACTGATTCCAAATATGTATAAAGCTCAAAAAATGGCTTTTAATAATAATTATTATTTTATTAGCCTTCCACTATTCGAATGAATACTTTTGATCAACTTATTGGTTGGTTTGCCATTTGTGAAAATCAAAGAAACTAACGTTTTGGACGGTTGTCTCTACATATAAACAATAACTGTAATTAAAAGCACCATTTTTATAACAAAAATTTACAAATTGTAGTTTTTAATTTTACTGTTAAACTCCAGCCCAGTCACTGTCAATTTTGGCTAAAATGAATGTTCTTGCAGACGGAATCAAAGCCGCCTAAGCTGGCCAGTTCGCGGACACACATTTCGCTGAGCATCGCCCGCGAGCTCCTGCAGAAGATCTGCATCAACGACATCTCCAAATCGAAGTCTTGTGAGAACCTACATGTCCTGTAATCTATGGTTTGTAGATAGACTCTTTGATCAAAGATTGTTCAGTCAGCTGTTTTTTTTTGTTGTACGTATCACAGCTTTTTCCTCTATAGGGGTACAACCAGAGGTGTAATTCGGCCAGCAAGGTCAGGTCTCATTTGATAGAGGGCAACCCTATTGTCACTAGGCATAATTAAAGTCTCCGATCTGATACTGAGCGGGAAAACCTAATTTCACTTTGCCTGACCCGAGGATCGAACCCGTGACCTCAGAATGGTAGTCGTATTGCGTACACAACACAACTGCGCAACGCAGGCAGTCTTGTACATTAAGCAAATTCTTTAAATATACAAGTTATAATGTAACGTAGAAAATACACTATTTTGATCATTCGAAACATAGTTTAACTTTGTTAAAGTATATCTTTGAGATGCTCTTAGTTTGAAATTTGTTGCTAAAATTATCAGAATTCTGAAGCTTGTTTTGGACGCTAAACCTGTTAGTACTGAATGAATAAAATATGGGTGTTTTTAACTAGGGCGTTCGGGTTCTTCTGACTTTTCTCTTTGACCAATGTGCAGTCAAAAATTTTAATCAACGCATGCTGGAACTCGTGTATTTTGGGATCGATCGTTGTAGGTTTTAATTTTCTGTCATTTAATGTGTGTTTTATGAATAGGAATTTAGTTATACGGACGTAATCATTTTTCCTAGTTGCAATGCGCTTTGACCTCTATCGAAATTCGCGCAGTATAGATTTTATCATCCGAATATTTGATTTTTAAAATGGCTGATTCTACAATCTAATATAACAAAAGTTTTTTATCTTCTACATTCATTGTGAAGATAGTCTATTTAAAAGTTACATTAGGGCAATGCTCCATTGTACTTTGTACGTTCAAATATGTAATATAACTTTATTCGTGATTTTTTTTTGACAAATGTGCTGCATTTTAAAAAAATAATCTACAAATGTTTTCACAAAATGGCGAGATAAAGAGTTTTATGAGTGTCGTTCGCTTATCGTTTTTAATCTGTGCACGACGTGTGTCTATGAAAAAGATTATGTTTTGTGTATTTGAATAAAAAATCTTCAATGGAAAATAATATCACATGTTTTCGTTTAAGTACCTACTTGATATGCTGATTATTTGTTTAAAATTCAATGAATATTTCGTGTTATGAGGCAAAGGAATTGCAAACATAAATCCAATTGAAACAATAGACAAACACGCGCTAATAAAGTAAAAAAATGTCTATATAATCAATGTATCCAAAATATAGATTGAAAATAGTCGTTCTTATTTTCTCGGTTAACGGGGCTGCCCTTACAGATTTATGGCTACTCATTCATTCTTTTAACAGAATTGCGTCATTATTTCACCACCTGATCCATTTTGGATCTTATTTGTTAGTTGGTAAGATTTTGTATGGACAAAATTCGTTTATTTCTGGTTGTGGTATATTCTTCCTCTAAAATTGTACTATCCATTTACGTAGAACCTTCTTCAGCGTTTGCAATGACATTAAAATGGTTTTTTTATGAATGGATAGCATAAAAATCTTTTTAAGAAAGTTTTTATATCTTTTTAAATTCTTTGTATCGATTATAAGTATTCTTTAATCGCTTTGAAATAGGGTTGTTTTCAATGATTTGTCTCTTTATGTTTTTGTGTTAGTATTTGAACGTAATTTTTGGTATTCCAATACATTTTATTTTTTCCGCTTACAATATAAAGTACATAATATTCTCAACAAAAATGTCATTGCGATTATATATTAGAAGGTTAGGTATCTTTTAGGCTATAATGTACTATTGAAATGTGTTATATGATAAACCTTTTCTGATAAACTGTCGTTAATATGTAACTATTTTAAGGTACTTTTTATATTTTTTTATTATATTATGCGGCTTAAGCCGTTTGTCTTTGAGTCATTTTCCATTTTGTGAGTTTCGTTTTGTCAAATTGTCAGCTAGAAAGTATATGTGTCCTTTATAATTAACTTCCTTTAGTGATTAAATAATGTTTTCATGAATAATTTAAGTTTCTTTTCCATTAGAATATCGTGTAACGTGTTTAATCATTGGGATGGTATTTTAAGTGATTCTATGCAACTACAGACGTACCTATATTTTTTGTAATATACTGACTTATCTTTATTTTGATTTTTCTAAAAACTTTTTCCGTGATATTGGACATAATTATATTTGTACTAGCTTTTGCTATTCGGCTTCGTCCGTGTGAAAGATTTTTCCGGGATGAAAGTCGCGTTATATATTTTCTCGGAATAAATAGTAGCTGTTCTAGGGTCCTTGACTGTCTCCATATTCGAAATCCGTTCGGTAATTTTTGAATATATCGCACTAAAACTATCTCACTAGACAGACGAGTCAGGCGATTTTGTTTTATAATAAGTTAGGATTAAAGTTACTTTTGCGTAACCACTTAAAATACGATTTCCAATATAATAACCACGGTAATCTTAGAATAGTAAATGTCAGTATTAGTAGGCATGTTTACATGTGGAAGTAAATTGCAATGCAATGCAATCAGCCCTGTATTATATACTGCCCACTGCTGAGCACGGGCCTCCTCTACTACTGAGAGGGGTTAGGCCTTAGTCCACCACGCTGGCCTAGTGCGGGTTGGGAGACTTCACATACCTTCGAGATTCTTATGGAGAATTCTCAGGTATGTAGGTTTCCTCACGATGTTTTCCTTCACTGTTAAAGCGAACGATAATTGATAAACAATACACACGTAACTTCGAAAAGTCAGAGGTATGTGCCTTGGGTTTTGAACCTCCGGACTTTGTCGCGGCAAACCGTTCCATTCCCAATTAGGCTATCGTCCACTTTAAATAGGAACGGAAGGTCCAGGAAGTAAATTAATAGATCTATATTATGATTTAGGTTCATATTCCTAACACATTTGCATCAAAAGGAACCCGATTAAATACACTATGATGTTTAGTGTACAAGAAATGATTACTTTGATGTTAACCTTAATAAAGTGTTAAATAGATAAATAAAAAATATTGGATATGATGTTGATTTTGTAATAGGTACTTTTAATTCGAAAATTTATAGATTTGTTATAAGTATTTCGAAGATTCGAAAAAGGTTTCTGCACAAATGAAGTAACGAAAAATACATGAAATGCAATAAAAATTAACTAAGTCATGGTATACTTATGTATGGGTACTCAAATTAAAAACTCCCTTTGGGGTACCGCAGTCCATTTAGAGTCCATAAAAATTTCCCGTCGAATGAAAGCGTGCTTAGCACTTTGAAGGCAGTATAAAAGTTGTCAAACTTTTCCTATCGCAAAAAGTCAGCGCACTCACCAAGTTGTAAGGAAGACATAGTTATGTCGTCTTACATACTTACATATTATATGTGGGAGTGAATTATGTTGAATATTTGTAGTGTTGTTTACTGGTGGAAGGTCTGTCGTATGCGAGGGACCGTCTAGGTTAGGTAGTTGTCTATTTCTACCGCCAAGCAGCAGGGTACATGCACTGTTGTATTCCGGTTTGAAGGACACTGTAGCTTGGTCACACAGTACTTTTGAAATTCTAAGTCATGTATGCTTCTTTCGTCATTCAACTGCAAAAAATATTGATGGACATAAAAAAAAACCTTTTTAAATGTTGTCTGTATTTTCTTGTTTTCAAAGTTTTTGTATTTTATCCACAGCAAGTTGTATTGTAGTATCTAAGTATAATCTGGGTATTATGAGAGATTATGAGAGTTAAATGTCTTAGGGTGACTTGCGTAGTGCAAAGCTTCTATCTACCATTCAAAGAGGATTAAAGTAATATTATTTACAAAAAATATTATATTTATTTGATACTAGACATCTGCTGGCGGCTCCGCCCGCGTGTAAAAGTTTTTTTCCGGATAAATGTAGCCTTTTTTATTTTTTATTTATTGCATTGAATGACGAAACGAGCATGCCGTTCGCCTGATGGTAAGCGATACGACCACCCATAAACAGAAGCAACACCATCCAGCACCTTGACTTACAAAGTACTGTGTGGCATTCCACTGCGCTCGTCATACTGAGACATAAGATGTTAAGTCTCAATATGTCCAGTAGTTATACTGGCAACAACGTCCTTCAAACCGAAACACAACAGTGCATGCACACTGTTGCGTGGCGGTAGAAATAGACATTGCGGTGGTACCCACCCAGACGGCCTCTTATATAATGAGAGACCTACCACCAGTAAAAGTATAGAAAAGCCTATAGTACCCAGGAGTAATGTAGCTTCCTATTAGTGAAAGAATTATCAAAATCGGTCCAGTAGTTTTTGAGTTTATCCACTACAAACAAACAATCAAATCTTTCCTCTTTATAATAAATAAATATCCATGTTATACATTATGTTAGTGATTATTTTCGTGTCGTGAATTCATTGCATAAAATTTTACTCCACATGTAAACATTTTAGTATAAGTTTAAAAAACATACAAATGTTATACGCTTGTTGTAAAAACTATTGAAATTTATAGATGTAATATGTGTTACTATTAGAATAACTAACTATATTTTTCTATAATGAAAACTTTCTACTACACTTTTTATAGCGAGTTGTGTTTTAATTTTATTTACGTCAATGATGTTGCTAGCTCGAAAAATCCTTACTTCCAGTAGTGTTGCTATTTAAAAAAGGAATTAAAACAAATAAAATAAATACTCTTTTAAAAATGTCTGTGCTTTATCGTTGACATAAATAAAAAGTTGAGATATCTTTTCGACTAAGTTCTTTGGATGTAAAATTGTTGAATGTATTCTTATGTGAATGATTTTCATATTCTTCGTGTTCATGTATTATGGAAGATTTCCAGCTGTGTACTATCGAGAGAGACTTCTAAGGCTTAAGTATGGACGTGGCGGAGCTTGGTATAAGGATTACTGAAATATTTTAACTAGTACCTTACATTCCTCATAAGTATATTTAAATTTGAGTCCAAATATAAATGAAATGAATTAATAGCGCATTTATTTTCGTTTTGATTAAATGAAAACCAGGATTTTCTGATTAAAATAAAAATAATAAACAATGAAGCCATGACAATTACCAAAACACTAATGACGCTAACACAAAACAAATGTTATAAAAGTAATAATATTTTTTATTGTTTTTTGTCTTCCAATGATGGCCGTAGGTAACGCAATATAACATGATTATAGAATTATTATGTACGACCTTAGACAATATATAAAGGACGCCGCTTGTATGATCTTTCCTTTCTGCCAAAGTATAAAAGCAAATTCTCATGTACACATTCATAAAATTGTTGTAGTGAGTAAAACAGAAAAGCACAAAGATTTATATATGTGTGCGTTCATACAGACAAACAGCGGTATAAGGAGTACACTGTGTGTATAACATTTTCTATGTAGTAGTAACATTGAAAGTGACAAAATTTGTTCGCGGCAATTATAAGCTCACGGCGCATCCTTTCTAGATGGTCGTAGTGTACTATGTACAACAACATTTTAATATATTGAAGAACCTTTTGTTGCCAACCTTACAATAGGACCATAGATAATCCGAAACAAACGATTCGAAATTCAATTTTTCGCGCCATTACTTAGACTGCGCGTAAATTCATGTTATCATGAACAATGAAATCTGCCCACATATCCTTCCCACGCTGCTTTATAAATATTAGTACATTAATTGTTTGGAATAAGTAGGCGTTGATATTCTATTTAAAACCGTCTACGCAGCAAATCTACATATTTGTTCATTTTCATTAATATTATGAATTGATAATAGATTTACTTATCTAATTTTTTATTCCTAGACAAATGTTACTTACATATATTTTGTAAAATATAGCAGAATGATTATAAAACATACTATTTTTTTTACCGAAAATATCAGCGATTTATTTTTGGCGAAACCCTAGCTAATATAAAGAAACTTATTAACTATTAGCTTATGCTCGAGGCTCCGTCCGCGTGAAATAGATTTTCCCGGGATGAAAAGGTCTATGTCTTAATCCAGGACATGATCTACCCGTGTGCCAAATTTCAACGAAATCCGTTCAGTAGTTTCGGAGATGTACAGTAACAAACAAACAGACAGAAAATAATTAAAAAAATCGCTGATTTGTTTTCCATTACTCTTCTGTAGTCACCCCCTTTCTTTTTTATCACATTTCTTTAAATGTAAAGACACATCGGTTCTATTGCTTTATTATTATGTATAGATTAACACACCTTAAAAAACTTAAAAAAATCCGTTTATTTAATTTCTTTCGTAACTTTTCTTTGTGATTGGTAGATAAAGTTACATGAATAATTAACATTTCGATCATGAGTAAAATAATTAAATTCTCTTTTTTTCATACATTTTAAACACTTTGTAAAACTTTTAACTTCCTAATAAGGTTGGCGCATCTGGGTATTTTTTGTCGCAGTTCCTCCACACTCCTACTTCATTATTTAGGAACTTTAGGACAAAAACATAAGTGCTTTTGTGTTTTTACAAGTTGTGTGTAATAATTAAGTTTTATTTTCGCTTGTCACTCTTGTAACCAATATATTTTAATTTTGGAAGGAATTATTTCAAGAAGGATATCTAAGGCGAGTGTGGATGGAAGGGCCGGTAGGGGTCGACCGCACCGAACCTTCGAATGTCAGATATCTCATATTCTGGGTAAAGGCCAAGTCAAAGGTACCCTGAACCGGTGGGAGTGCATGAAAAGATTGATAAACGTAGAGAGGCGCGGAAGTAGTGTGCCAGAATCGAGCAAAGTGGCAATCCATAATCTCTGCCTACCCCTATGTGATAGAGGCGTGACACTATGTATGTATTTCAAATTGTAAAAGATCAATAAATACGTTAAATGAAGTAGGTACTATGGCAAAAATAATTAATGAAAATCTATCTCTTTTATAATGAAGCCGATATCAAATATCGTTTGTACAGGTAATTCTGCGAAGTCTCAAAATACCGCTATTTCCAATCCTGGTATTGAATAGTGCCAGCGAAATTTACGCACATTCAATAGCGATGCACTGCCTACTCGAATAATACCTGCAAATCTGCCGAATACCCGTTTCATTTGAATGCAGTTCTCGTTCGTATTTCGAATGTAACAGATTTTTGGAGGCCTTTCAAATGGACGACCTAGCGAATAACGGTCAAACAAAACGAAATAGAATGTTTAAACAAAAAAGGTTTTTATTAAATGTAAAATTTAAATATATTATAGTTCGGACAAACTAAGCTGGCCGGTATGACAATTCATTTTTTTCCCGAAGCGATAACTCTGTGAGAATGTGTACCCAAAAATTCAAAACCGTGTCATGTCATACCGGCCATATTAGTTTGCCCCTACTATAATCATAATTTAGATCTTAATTTATAAAGAGAAAGTTAAACAAAGGCACATTGTGCCTGTCACTATTTTTTAATATTGTAATATATTACCTATTGCGGATTTTTCGCAGTGACTTACTCATGTACTCCCTTGTTAACTTACAATATTCCTAATTGAGTGTAAACAAGGGTAAAATTAAACGCTCCGTAATGTCACGTCAGTCATTATTATTTCACTTTCCATTATGCTTATTATATTGTCTCAAGGTTCGTTTCAGCGTAAACAACTACATCGGATAGTCAATTATGTATTCGTTTGACGTAATTTTTACATAGTACTAACTACCAGTATCATAAGTACAGTCAGCCATTGAAGTAGCTGAATAAACGCATAATTTCAAATCAACTGTACCTACATGTTAATTTTGATCGAACTATTTATGTCTGTTAATTTTATATAAACTATTGGACTTTATTTTACTTCTGAGAAAAAAATTGTTAGCAACGACAAAAAGTATACAGCCCATTTTAAGTTTTAATTTTATTTAGCTACTTTTGTGGCTAACTGTACATATTGGTTAATTTTATACTAATTTGCACATATCCCTCTTTAGTCCAGTGGTATATGGACATGGGAAGTCTTGAGTTTGTTTCCGAAGTGGGCAATACTCTGTGATTTTTATAAGATGGTTTGGTCGGAATTGGGTCACAGAAAAGCGATAGATGTCAGAAAGATAGTCATTTAAAATAAACTAAACCGTTTCTATTAGAAAAATTGTACTATGCCATCCCCATATTGGACTGGTATAGATTCATATGCTGTTCTTGTTACACTAAAAATAATTTGATGAATTAAATATTTTTTTATAACCTAACCTAACCTAACTAACTCCACATAGGAATGGGATAGAGGCAAGTGTTGCTATTCCTCTATTTTTTTTCACAAATAAAGTATTATTACTGCCTCGGTGGCGTAGTTGTATTACGGTACAACTGCAGTCCCGAGGTCCCGGGTTCGATCCCCGGGTCGGGCATAGTGATATTGAATTTTTCTATTCAGTATCCGCACGGAGTCTGGAATTTGTACCCGATATGGCGATAGGCTCTCCCCATATTACATCAAGGGACGGAATACACACGGTGAAAAGTGAGAGCACTTAGGTGCGCCTCTGCCTACCCCTTCGGGGATATAAAGGCGTGAGTGTTTGTGTGTGTGTGTAAAGTATTATAAGGTTAGAAATTAAATCGTATTGTTATCATATTCCCCATGCTTGTACTAAGCTCTGCCCACGGTATTCTAAAACTGTAGTTACCGTGTTTACTGTGTAGCTCTCTATTTGTTTACGTTTATTCGATGTTTTTCCTGTTTAATATTTATGTGATTTAAAATTATAGTTGGAAATAAATGATTATAAAGTTTTTGTTGTTTTTATTAGATAGTGTCATCAGAGATTATTCCGCCAAGCAGCAGTGTGCATGCACTGTTGTGTTTCGGTTTGAAGGACATTGTAGCCAGTTTAACTATTGGACATAATGAGACTTAACATCTTATATCTCAGAATGACGAGCGCAGCGGAATGCCACACAGTAGGTACTTTGTAAGTCAAGGTGCTGGATGGTGTTGCTACTGTTTATGGGTGGTCGTATCGCTTACCATCAGGCGAACGGTATGCTCGTCTCGTCATTCAATGCAATAAATAAATAAAAAGAAACGCTTTTCGTCGGTAGGATTTTTCATTAACTCGAGGCTTCCGCACCAATTCAACTTCGCATCAACTTTCCTTCAAATGTAATAGGTACCTTCTCATGTTCACATTTTTTGCTACGCTTACCTAGTTTTTTGTATATAAGGTGTTAATACATGAATACGTAATCTGGCTGGTGGCAACTGAGACCTCGGCCTCCGTGTCAAACTTCTCGTCAATGTGTACGATAACAATACTTATGATAAATAATGATTCAGGTCTATTCAGTCTGTTCCATAAAATGATGAACCCTAAACCAAGATATATTGAAATGGGACCATTTCCAGCCCCTCATTAACTAAATAAAGAAGGAATCAAGGAAATAGGCTCACAGTTTTCAGAGAAATCAGTGTACATACATAAAAAAAACAAACACGAATTGAGAACCTCCTCTTTTTTTGGAAGTCGGTTAAAACGCTCACATGTACTATGCGTGCCGTGGCTTCTCTGGGTTGCTTTTCTTATTTAACCTTTGCTTTTCCGTAGTATTATAATGCTCTTTGCATTCGCTCCCGCGAGCTGACGGTCCGACTCGTCCCGATAATTTTCACACACTTTATACTTTTTAGCCAAAAAAAGAGGATAATAATATATAATAAACTAGTAAACTGTAATATATTTTATAATGTATGTATGTATACGTAAATTTATTTGGTCTAATATGCTTCCGAATAATGGGATCATAAATATTAAACACTTAGCTCTTGTCACCTATGGACACGCAGGGCGCACTTACACTTTGGAAGTACGGCTTGCGTTAACCGATGCTCGACGATAACCGATGCAGAACATAGCATCGTAGACAAATCTTTGTGGTTTTTAATGCTAAGGTATATGATAAATTGATCTTCTCTTTATAAAACTGTCAAAAAATAAAATAAGCTTTTTTTTATGGCATTGAATGACGAGACGAGCATGCCGTTCGCTTGATGGTAAGCAATACGTTCAGTGTTCAGCGTTTGTAAAAAAAGTATGATATTACAAATTGCCGTTTATGCGAATATAGACTCTAATTTATATAAGATGCTCGCGGCTCCGCCCGCGTGAAAAAGGTTTTCCGGGTTACAAGTAGCCTATAGCACTCAGGAGTAATGTAGCTTCCTATTAGTGAAAGAATTATCAAAATTGGTTCAGGAATTCCTGAGATTGAAACAAACAAACAAACTCGTCAGCTTTATGATATTAGTATAGATTGTAGTCACATTTTGTATGCGCATAGATGAAACGGAATAGTTATAAAATATTCAAGGTATTCTGTTATGCTGAACCGCGGGCAGGAATCAACTTGGGACTTACAAAGTATTTTATTAGCATGCTATCAAGGCGTGCAGGACTGAGTTTCTGGATTCCTGTTATACAAGATTGAATAACATGTGAGCAAATGAGAACTAGATTAACAACGAAATATTTCTTACTTGGACATGGTAAAACTAACTTGGTAACTATATAACTTGGTATAAGGTCGCTATTACCTTTTTTATTGTTTGGTAAAATTATCCTCTTCCTTAAATTTGTAGAATATTTTTCACAAGAAATATAACAGTCTAAAACATTTCTGCATTACCTATTCATTTGTTTTAGGTCAATTATTTACTTTTCCACAAGATTTCCAGTCCATTTTTCACTGCAACATCAAAATAACATTCTAGAATATTTCAGGAAATTTCCGTCAAACATCAAAAAGTAGGAGCATTTTATCTAAATAACAGAGTAGATTTGGCAACGAGAGCAGAGTCCAAAAGAAGTCAATTACAATCAATCATTGTACTCAGTAAACACATTTGTCAAATGATAAGTATTTTTCGCGATGAATCGACTTTTATACGGCCACGAAGCGATATTTGCCTTTTGAAATATATATTATCTATATACTAATATATAAAGCTGAAGAGTTTGTTTGAACGCGATAATCTCAGGAACTACTGGACCGATTTTGAAAATTCTTTCACTAATAGGAAGCTACATTACTCCTGAGTGCTATAGGCTACTTTTTATCCCGGAACTTTTTCACGCGGGCGGAGCCGCGCGCAAAAGTTATATCAGATATGAGTAGATAAATATAGGTGTGAGTATACATGCTTTGTTAATGGAATATAATGCAGGAATGATTCAATATACAAACTGATTAATATGTATTGATACCAAACTATTGTTGAGTTTAGAACTATTATGATAAATTAGGGTTTAGGGTTTTACTGGTGGTAGGGCTCTCATATGTAAGAGTCCGTCTGGGTGGGTAACACCGCAATGTCTATTTCTACCACCAAGCAGCAGTGTGCATGCACTGTTTAGTTTCGATTTATCGGACATTGTAGCCAGTGTAACTACTGGACATAATGAGACTTGAGATCTTATGTCTCAGGATGACGAGCGCAGTGGAATGCCAAACAGTACTTTGTAACTCAAGGAGCTGGATGGTGTTGCTACTGTTTATGGGTGGTAGTATCGCTGACTATCAGGTGAACGGCATGCTCGTCTCGTCATTCGATGCAATAAAACAAAAAAAAGCCTAATGATCTGACCATCACTCACCTATAATAAGTAACCATTGCTAAGTACCTACCAGTTTGCCAGACTAATACCACAAATCCAATTTATACACAAAGAAACTGTAGATAAACTACACTAAATCTATAAATCGTGATCAAAGAATATAAAGATTCGTATAAGCCCTGCCCCAGGGGACGGGTAAAGGCATTAGTAACCGCGCCAGGGGAAATAAAAACAAAATTGGGATCGTTATAATTCAATGTCTGAAACATTCACCTGGAGTTAGGTTTTTTATGCCGACAGTACTAAACATTAGTTATTTCCCGCGGCTACGCATGATGTTACTTATGCCAAAATTAAAGTGATCAAATTAAAATAAAAGATATATTTTTATATGTAAAAGAAGCTATAAAAATATATCTTTTATTTTAATTTGATCACTTTAATTTTGGCATAAGTAACATCATGCGTAGCCGCGGGAAATAACTAATGTTTAGTACTGTCGGCATAAAAAACCTAACTCCAGGTGAATGTTTCAGACATTGAATTATAACGATCCCAATTTTGTTTTTATTTCCCCTGGCGCGGTTACTAATGCCTTTACCCGTCCCCTGGGGCAGGGCTTATACGAATCTTTATATTCTTTGATCACGATTTATAGATTTAGTGTAGTTTATCTACAGTTTCTTTGTGTATAAATTGGATTTGTGGTATTAGTCTGGCAAACTGGTAGGTACTTAGCAATGGTTACTTATTATAGGTGAGTGATGGTCAGATCATTAGGCTTTTTTTTGTTTTATTGCATCGAATGACGAGACGAGCATGCCGTTCACCTGATAGTCAGCGATACTACCACCCATAAACAGTAGCAACACCATCCAGCTCCTTGAGTTACAAAGTACTGTTTGGCATTCCACTGCGCTCGTCATCCTGAGACATAAGATCTCAAGTCTCATTATGTCCAGTAGTTACACTGGCTACAATGTCCGATAAATCGAAACTAAACAGTGCATGCACACTGCTGCTTGGTGGTAGAAATAGACATTGCGGTGTTACCCACCCAGACGGACTCTTACATATGAGAGCCCTACCACCAGTAAAACCCTAAACCCTAATTTATCATAATAGTTCTAAACTCAACAATAGTTTGGTATCAATACATATTAATCAGTTTGTATATTGAATCATTCCTGCATTATATTCCATTAACAAAGCATGTATACTCACACCTATATTTATCTACTCATATCTGATATAACTTTTGCGCGCGGCTCCGCCCGCGTGAAAAAGTTCCGGGATAAAAAGTAGCCTATAGCACTCAGGAGTAATGTAGCTTCCTATTAGTGAAAGAATTTTCAAAATCGGTCCAGTAGTTCCTGAGATTATCGCGTTCAAACAAACTCTTCAGCTTTATATATTAGTATATAGATAATATATATTTCAAAAGGCAAATATCGCTTCGTGGCCGTATAAAAGTCGATTCATCGCGAAAAATACTTATCATTTGACAAATGTGTTTACTGAGTACAATGATTGATTGTAATTGACTTCTTTTGGACTCTGCTCTCGTTGCCAAATCTACTCTGTTATTTAGATAAAATGCTCCTACTTTTTGATGTTTGACGGAAATTTCCTGAAATATTCTAGAATGTTATTTTGATGTTGCAGTGAAAAATGGACTGGAAATCTTGTGGAAAAGTAAATAATTGACCTAAAACAAATGAATAGGTAATGCAGAAATGTTTTAGACTGTTATATTTCTTGTGAAAAATATTCTACAAATTTAAGGAAGAGGATAATTTTACCAAACAATAAAAAAGGTAATAGCGACCTTATACCAAGTTATATAGTTACCAAGTTAGTTTTACCATGTCCAAGTAAGAAATATTTCGTTGTTAATCTAGTTCTCATTTGCTCACATGTTATTCAATCTTGTATAACAGGAATCCAGAAACTCAGTCCTGCACGCCTTGATAGCATGCTAATAAAATACTTTGTAAGTCCCAAGTTGATTCCTGCCCGCGGTTCAGCATAACAGAATACCTTGAATATTTTATAACTATTCCGTTTCATCTATGCGCATACAAAATGTGACTACAATCTATACTAATATCATAAAGCTGACGAGTTTGTTTGTTTGTTTCAATCTCAGGAATTCCTGAACCAATTTTGATAATTCTTTCACTAATAGGAAGCTACATTACTCCTGAGTGCTATAGGCTACTTGTAACCCGGAAAACCTTTTTCACGCGGGCGGAGCCGCGAGCATCTTATATAAATTAGAGTCTATATTCGCATAAACGGCAATTTGTAATATCATACTTTTTTTACAAACGCTGAACACTGAACGTATTGCTTACCATCAAGCGAACGGCATGCTCGTCTCGTCATTCAATGCCATAAAAAAAAGCTTATTTTATTTTTTGACAGTTTTATAAAGAGAAGATCAATTTATCATATACCTTAGCATTAAAAACCACAAAGATTTGTCTACGATGCTATGTTCTGCATCGGTTATCGTCGAGCATCGGTTAACGCAAGCCGTACTTCCAAAGTGTAAGTGCGCCCTGCGTGTCCATAGGTGACAAGAGCTAAGTGTTTAATATTTATGATCCCATTATTCGGAAGCATATTAGACCAAATAAATTTACGTATACATACATACATTATAAAATATATTACAGTTTACTAGTTTATTATATATTATTATCCTCTTTTTTTGGCTAAAAAGTATAAAGTGTGTGAAAATTATCGGGACGAGTCGGACCGTCAGCTCGCGGGAGCGAATGCAAAGAGCATTATAATACTACGGAAAAGCAAAGGTTAAATAAGAAAAGCAACCCAGAGAAGCCACGGCACGCATAGTACATGTGAGCGTTTTAACCGACTTCCAAAAAAAGAGGAGGTTCTCAATTCGTGTTTGTTTTTTTTATGTATGTACACTGATTTCTCTGAAAACTGTGAGCCTATTTCCTTGATTCCTTCTTTATTTAGTTAATGAGGGGCTGGAAATGGTCCCATTTCAATATATCTTGGTTTAGGGTTCATCATTTTATGGAACAGACTGAATAGACCTGAATCATTATTTATCATAAGTATTGTTATCGTACACATTGACGAGAAGTTTGACACGGAGGCCGAGGTCTCAGTTGCCACCAGCCAGATTACGTATTCATGTATTAACACCTTATATACAAAAAACTAGGTAAGCGTAGCAAAAAATGTGAACATGAGAAGGTACCTATTACATTTGAAGGAAAGTTGATGCGAAGTTGAATTGGTGCGGAAGCCTCGAGTTAATGAAAAATCCTACCGACGAAAAGCGTTTCTTTTTATTTATTTATTGCATTGAATGACGAGACGAGCATACCGTTCGCCTGATGGTAAGCGATACGACCACCCATAAACAGTAGCAACACCATCCAGCACCTTGACTTACAAAGTACCTACTGTGTGGCATTCCGCTGCGCTCGTCATTCTGAGATATAAGATGTTAAGTCTCATTATGTCCAATAGTTAAACTGGCTACAATGTCCTTCAAACCGAAACACAACAGTGCATGCACACTGCTGCTTGGCGGAATAATCTCTGATGACACTATCTAATAAAAACAACAAAAACTTTATAATCATTTATTTCCAACTATAATTTTAAATCACATAAATATTAAACAGGAAAAACATCGAATAAACGTAAACAAATAGAGAGCTACACAGTAAACACGGTAACTACAGTTTTAGAATACCGTGGGCAGAGCTTAGTACAAGCATGGGGAATATGATAACAATACGATTTAATTTCTAACCTTATAATACTTTACACACACACACAAACACTCACGCCTTTATATCCCCGAAGGGGTAGGCAGAGGCGCACCTAAGTGCTCTCACTTTTCACCGTGTGTATTCCGTCCCTTGATGTAATATGGGGAGAGCCTATCGCCATATCGGGTACAAATTCCAGACTCCGTGCGGATACTGAATAGAAAAATTCAATATCACTATGCCCGACCCGGGGATCGAACCCGGGACCTCGGGACTGCAGTTGTACCGTAATACAACTACGCCACCGAGGCAGTAATAATACTTTATTTGTGAAAAAAAATAGAGGAATAGCAACACTTGCCTCTATCCCATTCCTATGTGGAGTTAGTTAGGTTAGGTTAGGTTATAAAAAAATATTTAATTCATCAAATTATTTTTAGTGTAACAAGAACAGCATATGAATCTATACCAGTCCAATATGGGGATGGCATAGTACAATTTTTCTAATAGAAACGGTTTAGTTTATTTTAAATGACTATCTTTCTGACATCTATCGCTTTTCTGTGACCCAATTCCGACCAAACCATCTTATAAAAATCACAGAGTATTGCCCACTTCGGAAACAAACTCAAGACTTCCCATGTCCATATACCACTGGACTAAAGAGGGATATGTGCAAATTAGTATAAAATTAACCAATATGTACAGTTAGCCACAAAAGTAGCTAAATAAAATTAAAACTTAAAATGGGCTGTATACTTTTTGTCGTTGCTAACAATTTTTTTCTCAGAAGTAAAATAAAGTCCAATAGTTTATATAAAATTAACAGACATAAATAGTTCGATCAAAATTAACATGTAGGTACAGTTGATTTGAAATTATGCGTTTATTCAGCTACTTCAATGGCTGACTGTACTTATGATACTGGTAGTTAGTACTATGTAAAAATTACGTCAAACGAATACATAATTGACTATCCGATGTAGTTGTTTACGCTGAAACGAACCTTGAGACAATATAATAAGCATAATGGAAAGTGAAATAATAATGACTGACGTGACATTACGGAGCGTTTAATTTTACCCTTGTTTACACTCAATTAGGAATATTGTAAGTTAACAAGGGAGTACATGAGTAAGTCACTGCGAAAAATCCGCAATAGGTAATATATTACAATATTAAAAAATAGTGACAGGCACAATGTGCCTTTGTTTAACTTTCTCTTTATAAATTAAGATCTAAATTATGATTATAGTAGGGGCAAACTAATATGGCCGGTATGACATGACACGGTTTTGAATTTTTGGGTACACATTCTCACAGAGTTATCGCTTCGGGAAAAAAATGAATTGTCATACCGGCCAGCTTAGTTTGTCCGAACTATAATATATTTAAATTTTACATTTAATAAAAACCTTTTTTGTTTAAACATTCTATTTCGTTTTGTTTGACCGTTATTCGCTAGGTCGTCCATTTGAAAGGCCTCCAAAAATCTGTTACATTCGAAATACGAACGAGAACTGCATTCAAATGAAACGGGTATTCGGCAGATTTGCAGGTATTATTCGAGTAGGCAGTGCATCGCTATTGAATGTGCGTAAATTTCGCTGGCACTATTCAATACCAGGATTGGAAATAGCGGTATTTTGAGACTTCGCAGAATTACCTGTACAAACGATATTTGATATCGGCTTCATTATAAAAGAGATAGATTTTCATTAATTATTTTTGCCATAGTACCTACTTCATTTAACGTATTTATTGATCTTTTACAATTTGAAATACATATATTACAGTGTTACACGTTACGTAAAAATAAAGCTTCAGATAGTAGCTTGTATCTGAAGCTTTATTTTTCAAACTCTCTTGTCTCCGAAACTAACCCTCCTTAATTTAATTTACAAAAAAACTTTCACTTCAAGGAAGGTACAGTCGGCCCCATAATAGCTGAACAAATTCTAAACTTCATATCGCTTATACACATTCTGTTTAATAGAAACATTTTTTCTTTGTGTGAAGTAAATTTAATCTTATCTCTCAATTTTTTTTTTGTAGGAAACTATTTAAAAAAGGACACAAAGGTGTATAGTCGTTTTGAAGTTTTATATTTGTTCAGCTTAGTGGCTGACTGTACATTATCCCTGCTATAATCCCAGCTAACTTAGACGGGCAGAGTCGCGGGAAAGGCTAGTAGAACAAAATTATACTTTATTAACGTTACATGTTCTAATCAGAAATTGCGGTTTGAATGTAATACAAGTTGAAGTACTAGTGGGTAAGTTTTGAACCAGTATCTAAACTTGTACCGCAGACTTTCATTAACTGTTGTTTATTCCAACACCCTTTATATTTTATATTAAAAAACTACACTACTTTATATAATTACACTTCAAATATTGTTATATGTCGTCTCTTCACTTATCATTAGGTGTAGACGAGCCAATTTTTTTGCCCGTACAAAAAAAAAATCAAGATGCCTGCACACTTTGATAAATTATAAACCTAGATAGAGTGTCGCGCTGCAATGAAACTAAAACAAACAGGCCAACTTTTCTTAAGCTAGTATGCGTGACAGCTTTGTCATACGCTATCGCTGCATCATTCTGCGTATCCTTGTGTGCGCGCATAATGATACCAGTTATTACATGGTTTCTATTAAAATGGGGAAAAAATTATATCCATGAAAACAACAAAAAATAATTCACTCGAACTCATTTAGTGGACAACTGTTGGCTATTTTTTTCGACGCGTTTGAAACGTTCAGTGTCTATCTAGGTATATAATTAATCAAAGCCTGCACAGTTACATTTTTTTATCATTATCTCGGCATAGTGACCTCACTGCACCTGATATTAAGCAAAGTGAAGCCCAAAAAAAAGTTAACTGGCAAAGGAAAAGATTATCCCCACAATTATGCCGGCCAGCTAATTGCTTCTTAACGCTCCGCTTGAAGAACCCCATGTTTCTTCAGACTTCACACGAACCTAGGCCTCATGGTTCTCAGTCGTAATAACAACTAAACCAGTCAAATCCATTTAATCATACTACTATTATAAATGCGAAAGTTTGTGAAAATGTTTGGATGTTTGTTAGAAGTAAACTCAGAAAAAACTAAACGGATTTGGATGGAATTTGGCACGCGGATAGGTCATGTCCTGGATTAACATATAGGGTACTTTTTATCCCGGTAATTTGCTCCCATGGAAAATAAAAAATACTTTTAATCTGATTCAACTGATTCCTTCAACGCCCGCGGTGGACACAAGTGTCCCTTTAGATAAGGAAATTAGCTTATAACTATATATAAGCGGGCGTTGATGGGTTAAGTAGATGGCGCTGGCTTTTTATTGTGTTTTAAGGACTTTTGTAGCGGGAAAGGCTTTTCACGCGGGCGAAGCCGCGAGCAACACCTAGTAAAGTAATAAAAAATAACGTTAATTGTATTGACTTGGGGGCTAATTCTCGCGCTGTAGACAATTATCTAATAGATATAATGTCGAAATAAATAACATGTGTTGTATAAAAGCCGTATTCATCATGAATAGGTCTTGGGCCCAGTCGTACGACGTTTACCACGGTGTCAGTCCATTCTATAGGTAAGCGAAAGTACTCAGTTGTCCTCATGACGTTTTCCTTCATCGTCAACTGAGCTATAGTTGGTAAACAATACATACCTATACAGGTTTCCTCCCGATGGTTTCCTTCAACGTGAAGCGAAAGATAATTATTGATAAACAATACACACATAACATAGAAAAGTCAGAGGTGCCTCCAACCTCGGGTTTAGAACATGCGGATCTAAATCTCTAGCAGCTATCACCGCTCTATCATGTCTAATCGACAAATTACTGGTGGTAGGTCTCTCATATGTAAGAGAGTGACATTTAAGAGTCCGTCTGGGTAGGTACCACTGCAATGTCTATTTCTACCGCAAAGCAGCAGTGTGCATGCACTGTTGTATTTCGGTTTGAAGGAAATTTTAGCCAGTGTAACTACTAGACATAATGAGACTTAACATCTTATGTCTCAGGATGACGAGCACAGTGGAATGCCACACAGTACTTTGTAACTCAAGGTTATGGATGGTGTTGGTACTGTTTATGGGTGGTCGTATCGCTTACCATCAGGCGAGCGGCATGCCCGTCTCGACATTCTAGGCACTAAAAAAAAAAGTCTTCTTCTTCTTCTTTGATTACTGGCGACGAGCTTGACTAAGAAGCTATTCCGCCAACGTCACGTTGTTGAATATGATTATGTTTAGTGACTTAACGTTGGAGACTTTGGTTAGTGAGAGAAGATAAACGAAGGAGATTGATTGAATTACAATAAAAAAAAAAAAAAAAAGTCTCTACGTCTTAAGAATTATGCCCGCCCCGAGGTGAAGTGACATTTTAATTCAAACTTTCATTATTTTTTCATCCAAGTAAACAACTTACCCCCGAGTTATAGGGTCATTCGGGGCAACAGCACGCAGTGGGTAAAAGTTCGCATGGTCAATATCTCGGAACCCATTCAGGGGGCTCAGACAATTTTTCGGCTAAATCAGGGGCGCGTCAGGGACGATGTCAGAGCCACAAGCTATTTTACCAAGCCTCACTTGTTTAGCGAAAAAACGGTGATCAACGTGATTTTGTTGATTAGTTACCAATATTTTGTGCTGGGAAAAAAGTATATGGCTAGACGGTGCATCAGTTTATAAAAGTCCGTTAATTATATTAAGTTTACATGATTATTATAGTATTTATTTTAGTCATTAATTCTGTCCTAGAAAATAAATGCGTCTCAACTAACGTGTGATTGTTTAAAATATTCCCTGTTTGGGTAAGAGTACGACGTTAAAAGTACGCACCCTGTTATAATTTCATTACAATGATCGCACGGTTTTTTCTTCTTTAAGCTGCAATTAAGTCGAATATTATTTGTAAAGATTTTTAAACCTTATACAGAAAAAAAATATTTTCATTAAACACTCTGCGTTGTTTTACCCACATAACGGGTCAATAGTACGAATTTCTCCCGATGCACTTAAACATGTATTGCAAAAAAAACAGTGAAGCAATGTACAAAAACTCATTAAATAATGAAAGTAGAATAAATTTCCTTTACATAGAGTGTTAAAACGTTTTTCAAGACACTATATTTTTGACTGTGTAGACGATAGAAAAAAAAGTGCGTACTTTTAGGCTGAATGACCCTATTAGTTGGTGGAACTACAACTCTTTAATAATTCAATCTTGCTTTTAAACGGTTTACGCGAAGTTTAATTATTGTTCTCTTGTGAACAATGTTTTGATTTGCGAATTTGTATCTACTTCCTTAGTGGGTGTGGAAAGTTTTACTGGCGTCGGATATATAATGGCGACTGTATACATAATGTTCAAGTGTATACGCATAACATGTTATGTGTACAACTAGGTAGTATGTATATAGACCGGGCTACCGAACATGTCCACACTGTAATATATTACGTGACGGGGGGGGGGGGGGGGGGGGGGGGGAATACGATGTCATGCAATAGTGTCCACCCATATCGGGTACAAATACTAAACGCCGGGCTGATACTGAATTTAAAACCCAATATCACTTTGCCCGACCCGGGAATCGAACCCAATACCTGAGCATTGCAATCATATCGTAATACAACTGCGCCACCGAGGCAGTTACATTATATTCTGTATGTCAATTTCCATAGTGATAAACCCTATGAGTTATAATAAAGAAAATAACGTGTGTCATAGAGAATAAGGGAGCTGTTTGAACTGGATATATACAGGCTGATCTCGGAACGCAACTCACTTACGAGAGCCACTATTTGTAAATAAAATACTGGCCTTTGCTCCCGGCTCCGCCCGCGTAGAAAAGTTTATCCGCGAAAAGTCCTACTATACATTTACCGGGATAATAGCAGCCTTTATTCTATTCTAGACTATAATCTATCTCTATGCTAAAATTCATCCATATCCGTTCAGCCGTTCTGGCCTGATTGAGTGAAATTTACAATAGTAGTAAGATAAATGAAGAGTCTGCTCCGATAACGAAAAATACGGTTAGCGCATTGCGGCTGACATTACATTACATGGCAGTATCGACGTTCTTGAGAAAATGTATTATAGATTTTCAGCGAGATAAATCTGTTCAAAGGCGCGGGAATAATAAACCCGAAGCTCATTGACACTGGACGCCGAGCCACTCTAATTAGAAGCTAACAAAAGAATTCCACTGTGCTGGTCATATCGCTCTACCCTGGCGTTAGATTTACCCTGCATTTGGGATAGTTTATAAATTTAGGGCCTGTTTCACAGGTTTCGAGTAAAAAACATTTATCGTATTAACTAGCTAATGTAGATAGTACTTATTTTATAACCATTTATTTGGGAGCATAAATTAGAGTGTGAGTTATGTATTTGGTCGGCTTATATGTGACCAGTAGCATGTATCAGCAAGCGATAAAATCGGCCCAATGAAATAAAGGGAACACTTACTTATCCCTTTTATCCCGGAGTGGGTAGAGGCTCAACTAGTGCACCCACATTTTGCCTTGTATTCCGTCCCATGATGTGATGAGGGGCATGGCATGGCGAGTCTATCGCCATGCCGGGCACAAATTCCAGACTCCGCTGATATTGAGAATAAATACCCAATATCACTGCCCGATCCGGGTTTCGAACCCAAGACTTCAGAACAGAAGCCGTTTCTCGCACGTAATACGACGCCACCGAGGCAGACAAACCAAGTAAATTAAAAAAAAATATATAATACTCATTTTAGGTTGGGTTGATATACGTATGACGTATGGAGGGACATGGAGCCGTTGTTTCATTCGTGGTCAAGTAAAGTTAAGGGTCTTATCACACTGGCGAATGGCAAGCGAATTCATAGCGAGACGAACTCGTCCATTGTACTGAGACTGTTAACTTTACCTGATTACGGAATAAGCACCTGGGCCTTGTGCACTATCGCCAACTCCAACAGACAAATGCATAAATTTTCCAAACCTTCGCAGAAAAACGTTCGGTAGTAACTTACAGCATGATCTGTTGCTCTCGGGTTATGGCCCGTGATGGAAGCTTGATCCCAATTCAATCTCGATAACGTAGGGTCGAGGGTATCCACGTTTTAGTGACAATACGTTTTGTGAACGGCTTATGTAATTTTTGTTGAGTTTTAGCAAATTTTCACACCGTTTACTTTGAATTTTTTAAATCATTTGGCAATGTATGTTATATGAGGGATTTGATTTTCTTTATTACTTATGTAAGTACTTAGGTACAGTCAGCAGCATAAATATCTGTACAAAATCAAAATTTCAAATCGCCCATATACACATTAAGTTAAACTGAAATATTTTTTCTTCGTTTGAAGTAAAGTAAATACCTTTTATTTTATTTTTGTGAAGAGAAAAATGAGATTAGTAAGATCACAAAAGTATGTAGGCAATTTTAAGTTTTGAATTTGTTCATCTACTTATGGTGCTGACTGTACAATATGTTGTTTTAGTATATCAAATTAAATTGTACAGTTAAATAAAATTTATAAAATTAAGGATTTTCTTTTTATAATTACTATGATATTAGTAGGTACCAAATGGTAACATTTCGAAACAACTGTTACTTGGTTTTGCGATTTAATTGAAGTCAACTGAACAATGAAAAAGAGAATAAGAAGTACCATTAAGGTTTTATATTCCATAAATAACACATGCAGCTTAAAGGAGATGCCCGCTTTTTGTATGGGTGCTGGGCCTCAAAATCTAACCAGGCTCAAACCTTAGGGATATTAACGGGACAAAATATGGAACTTGGATCTATTAAAATATATTTTTAGACCCCTCCATTTTTAACAAACTTTTTTAAAAACGTTCATATTAAGTGAAGTTTTCAAGCAAAATAAAATTACATGAATCTCAAAATCGGAGTTCTTTAAAATTAAACGATTTATTGTAAAAAGCTAGTTTTTAGGAGTTCTATCCAAATGTATAAAAACTGTCTTAGTTAGAATTTTAGGCCCGTTTTTGGACATGTCCTTTCTGTTGTCAATTTTAAAAAACAAAACATTCTAGTCATTCGACATTTAAATAAACTTAAATTTTGGAACATATTGGTTCCGAGATTCCTTGAAGTAATTTGTGCGGGCTGTTAAAGGTCAAGGACTGCGCAGAGGACGTTCCCGTGATTTTGCGTTCCGAAAATTGAATAAATTGTTGCAAGAATAATGCGATTAATAATAAATTACAAGTGTGCTCGCTTTATAATTGAAGTTTACACATTCCAAAGGCGAATGGGACAGAAAAAAGAAAAAATATTTTACAATTAAATTAAGGAGCACACATAATTTATTATTTGTGAAATAGATTGTGTGTGATTAATTATTTAATACAAACTAGTTTTTTTTTTAACTGAAGGACAACGACTATAGCTTAGCAATGTAAGTGATTTACTAAAATCTAATTAATGGATTGTTTTAATATAATTTCAATTAGTTCTAAGTAAAGCAACATACAAGCCCAAGCATGTCCCCAAGGCGTAGATAGAATTGCGCCTACTGTTTACCACGATGAGACCTACCGCTATAATCGGATATAATAACAAAAACCCCGAACAACAGGGTATTTGACTCAGTTTCGTTCTTTTCGTTTATCAGATATTTACCTCATGTTAATCCTAACTCAGAAAGATTTATTAAAATCCGGTAAAAAACAAGTTATAATCCTTTGAATTTCGGTAAGAGGGGTAAGTGTCAAGAAACGAGCAAAGAGGCGCAATACGCGATCGTGACGTCATCGGGCATAATGATACGTGCGAAAAATGAGATGGAGAATTATCCCCACTACTCGCCCACTTCTTCACATTGCAATATTTGAAATATGAATTACTGCCTCATTTCTTACCCAATTTAAATGCAGTTTTCACAGGAGGTTTTCTTTTTTATTCTATTTGCTGTTAAATATAGAATAATGTACAAAACAGCCTGTTACCGTTATTTATGTAAAAATCGTGACGTTTGTGTTATGACAACCTTTATTATGGATTATACTTTTATGTTTCTTTTGGAAGTTATCATATTTTTTACTTTAGCTTTGAATTTTACAGTTAATTAAAAACTACCCTATATGCTCTGGTATCAAACCAATATTTTTACATTAATCGACCTTCACCTTGACTTCGTTCTTAAACTTGACCTACAAACAATATAATCCTGGTTTCCGAAACGCTTTTGTAATGCACAAATTACACTAAAGCCTCCCGTTGCCGTTTGACAACGGGTTCCGAAATCGGGCAAATCAATACCGTGTACCTGAGAGCCAATTAGTGAAATGACGTGGGTAGCGCACGTGGAAACGGTTTTATAATATGCCTACGTATTTATGTGCTCCTGGTACTTGGAATTCCTGGATTAGTTTCGGGTATGATTTTGTGTAGTATTATATAAACCTCTGCGATACTGGTGGGTGGTACGATTAACTTGGAGTATGATTTCAGAGTGGTTATTTTTATAAGAAGCTTCGTACTACTTCTGTAGTCCTAGTACTTTGGGATTAACTTCGATATGATTTTGTAATAGAAGTTATTTCGGATACTATATGGATTAATCACGTGGTAAGTAAATAATTTTGATACTGACATTATTTTTTGCAACACGGTTATCGTAAAAATGATAAACCAGACATTTGCCCCAAATGTTAACTGGTGCGTGAATTCTTTAAGTTCATTAAACTCCGCTGTTATTTTATGAGGCGTGAACCAAACAATGTCGACTTCAGTTGTTTTTTAGGCTGAGCCAGGCCCCCAAGGATGATGACCGATTTTATAAAAAAAATACCTACACTCATACATTTCTATCTAATCTGTTGTATGTGTATGTATGTTTTGTGAGGACGTGTGCAGTCGCACAGGCTCCATTCCAGGTGTACGTACACCTTTCAGCTTGCTGATCTCTGCCCAGCACTGCCCTCCACTGAGGGTCCCGTCACTTTGACCTTGATTGATCGTTGCGGCAGGAGCCAACAGGGCTAGCTGCGCTCAGTCTGTGCTTAATGCACAACCTGCCAGGCCTTGTCTGCCCACATACTCTTCCACTCCAAGCTCGCCAGCTTGGAGTGGAAGAGTGGAGTGGACGCCGTCCACTAGTTGAATACAGCATCGCTTGCCTTACCTTGGCTATTCGTGGCAGTCTCCAACCTAGAGCACTGGTTTCGATCTAATCGGTTAGGCAGAGGAGCAATTATGCACCCACACTTCCAAACCCGCGGCGCAGAGACGTGGACGCAATAATAGTGAGTTGATCCACAACTTTAAAGAAACTAAAGATAGAGAGAACCAAATTGGTTGCAAAATTAGCAAACTGAAGTGGAAGCGGCCGGCCATGTCTGCACTCTGCAGACGTACGGATAATCGACCAGACAGATGCTGGAATGGAGACCGAAATTAGGTAGATGTAGTGTAGAACGCCCTGCTGCACGATGGACCGACGACGACTTGAAAAAGGCGGAGGGTAGCGGGTGGATGCCGGTTGCTCAAGACCGGGATGGTTGGCGCTCTCTTGGGGACGCCTACGTTTAGCAGAGGACGGTGATAGATAGGGTATCGGGTACAAATAAATGTAGATGTTTTATTGAATCGAAAACTCATGCAAATTTTTGATACCCGACTGGAGAATCAAACGTAGAACCGCATAATTCACAAGTAGTATTCTTTTTGATGTGTATTTTTTATTATGATTTCTTGTACTTACGCGCATGTTATGCATTAAAATTAAAATAAAAATATTAATTTAAAACCGCGATAAAACCCTTAAAATAGTTTTATTTCAGTATTTTTTTTTCTTATATCATTCGTACAGAGACCTTCAAATCGTACTTATTAGATAATATAACATTGTAGCTCAGAGAATAATATAACATTGTATGTATTTGTAATGTCGTAAAAGTCCACAAAACAAAGTTGCATAATGGTCGACAGAAACTGTACATAATTGTTGGAAAGCTCTTTATAGTCTCTTTGGGCGCATGTTATCCTGTAGTCACAATATACATTGTTAGTACCTACATGTGTGTGTGTAGGAGTGTGTACTCACGCCTTTTATTCCCGAAGGTGTAGGCGAAACTAGTGCATCTATTTTTCGCCGTGCGTATTCCGTCCCATGATGTGATAGGCAGCGAGCCTATCACCGTATCGGGCACAAATTTCAGACTCTGAGATGATACTGAGCAGAAAAACCCAATATCATTTTGCTTGACCCGGGGATCGAACCCGAGACCTCAGCAATGCAGTTATACCGTATTACAACTACGCAACCGAGGCAGTCAAGTACCTATTATAAGGTACATTCAAAGTAACGAATGCAAGCCAAGCAGCAGTATGCATGCACTTTTGTGTTTCGATTTGAAGGACATTGTAGCCAGTGTAACCACAGGACATAGTGAGACTTAACATCTTATGTCTCATGATGACGAGCGCAGTGGAATGCCACACAGTACTTTGTAAGTCAAGGTGCTGGATGGTGTTGCTACTGCTTATGGGTGGTCGTATCGCTTACCATCAGGCGAACGGCATGCTCGTCTCGTTATTCAATGCCATAAAAAAGTAAAAACTTTCTTGTCTCTACAGTACTATCTGCGATTGATTTGTAAAAATAAATAAATATAGTGCTTTGACTTCGCTGCAATAATATCATGTAGCATTTTTTTATAAATAAACAACAAAACTTAATTAAATTTTAGCGATGTAAGTAACAGTTTTCCGTGCCGCCCATCCATTGACTCCTCATTAATAAACGCCCACGTGTACGAAAACGCGGATTTCTCAGTTTATTTCCAAACAGGAAAAGAAGTTAAAGTTCTGTAATGTGCAGAATTTTCTTAATATTCAAAGTTATAAAATCGAAGCCATTATAACGTCGACTGGGAGGTATAACCATCTCTCGTCATTCGGTAAGATCTGATCCCCACTTACCATCCAGTTCCGGCCCGCGTGCTGGCAATAGCAACTGATATTCATAATAATAATAAATTATATACTGCCCACTGCTGAGCCCGGGCCTCCTCTACAACTGAGAGGGTTTAGGCTTTAGTCCACCACGCTGGCCTAGTGCGGATTGGCAGACTTCACATACCCTCGAAATTCTTATCGAGAATTCTCAGGTATGTAGGTTTCCTCACGATGATTTCCTTCACCGTTAAAGCGAACGATAATTTATAAACAATACACACATAACTTCGAAAAATCAGAGGTGTGTGCCTTGGGTTTTGAACCTCCGGACATTGTTGCGGCAGACCGTTCCATTCCCAACTAGGCTATCGTCCACTAGCAATAAATCAACTGATTAATTAGGTAAAACGGACTAAGCCTCCCAGCTACTCGCTGATGTCTCATCCTCTCCCAGTGACCGTCCTGAGCAGAGGTTGTAACCCATTCGTAACCTCAGCATTGTCACTTAATTCAAAGGTTGCGAGTGCCTAAATTGCTCACTCGAAAGTCCGGTGTGGCCAGAAAATCGGACTCGCGTCAGGCTACTGGCCGCATTAGCCAGGTCAAAAAAAGTGCAGAGGTTTGCTGAGACCGTATAGAAAAATGTAAATAAATATCTAAGTAAGCTCTAGTTAACAAAGGCCTGAATTACCACAAAATTTTTAATTAAAATCTGAGTGTTTAGATATTTTCTATTTTTTTCTTTGAACACTGTAATGATAATATTTAAGGATATCAGTTTACACACTGACCCACTGCTAAGCTCAGACCTCTTCTATTACTAAGAAGGTTTAGACCTCTCCACCACGGAGCCAATGCGGGTTGACAGACCTAACGTTCATACAGCCCCCCCGAGGCAATTCTTGTGCTTTGAGTCTTCACACCCAATGCACGCCCATGCGCGGGGGAACATTAGTCGCGGGCCGAGGCACACAGTCAGTGTGTATACCTCTTGGTTGTATAACACATTGAGGCCTAAAAGGGCCCGCGAACATTTCCTGGCACCCTTTTCCTTTCCACCCATCCTGAGAACCTCTCTCCACTCCCCACCTTTCCTTCCATCATCCTATTCCACTTCCTTCCCAGGCCCCTGCAGTCGTCAAGCCGGGGGACTCCAGTATCCCATTCGCAGGTTTCCCCCGGTGTTGACTGCAGGATCGCCTACCGAAAAAAAAAAAAACGTTCATACAGACCTATAATTTTTATCGCTCCGACTCCACACCGAATGCACGCACGCAGTATCCCGTTCGCAGGTTTCCCCCAGTGTTGACTGCAGGGATTCTAAAAAAAAACATTCACAAGCCAGATGAAGTCCACTGCAAAAAATTGGTATCTTCTAAAGACCTTACAATAATTATCGTAAATTACCGCCATTTAACAAAAAAGTCTGCACAAAACGAAAGTCTTAAAAATGGCCAATGACCTAAGCCTTAAAAATTACCTCGATCGCTGAAAATTTCCACGAACATAAAATAAAATAAAATAAAAAAAACATTCTTGTACAAACAGAATCAAAAGAAAATAAATTACATATTAAACCAACATTAATATTTCATTCTAATATACACTCAGGGACGTAATTACGACTTCGCCTGGGACCCACGGGTCCCGTAATTAAATAATAATTACTGTACAGTCGCTCTCGGGGGATCGTTTCAAATACCGGGTATTAAGTTGCGAAACTTTCGCAGTACGTTTAAGCGAGTTGGAAACTTCGACTAAGTTAGAGAACTCTTTCCTAACGCTCTTTTGTAGTGTGGTTGGTGTTTATTTACCTTATGAATTTAATAAATTCGAACTATTCGAATTATAAGGTTTCAAAAAATATGTATAGTTTAGGTGGAGTACGCGCGTAGAAGTTAGTGTGTAGTGACATAAATTAATAAAAACCAGCAATTTCGAGCAATTTCCCCGCATGAATCATAAAGTTTTAACACGCGCGTCCATATTTAGTACCGTACATAAATGCAAAAATACTTGTATCACAACGTGATAAAATTCAATAAAATTATATTATCCCACCGCGATGCGGGCACAAATTATTTATTATGGCACTTTTATAACGTATTTAAGTGCCGCAAGCGGGTGAACAAAATGAATAAAACGCCTACAACTGAGCCGGAGTTGGGGAGTTTGAAGTGGGTGGCACCCCCGCGACAATAAGACGCTGACAAGTGCAAAAATAAATGAACAACAGGTATCTTGTTGAGTAATTTCTGGAGTGTTTAAAGTGTCGGAAAGATTTTGTGATAACATTTTCCAAGTAAAATTTATATTTAGCGTTGTTTTGATGGAAAATAACTAATTTATATTACACGTGTTCGACAAAGCGATCCCAATGCACCTGATGGTAAGAGAAGGGTCCCAAATTCCAAATAGAGTGCCGATTGACGAAAGATGATTATCCTACGCCAGTCGACACAATTATGCCGTCCTGTTTAAAATCAGATCTCAGATTGCGACACGCTTACGTGGGCCACTATAGCGGATTTTATACCTTGTTATGATCGTCGCTATGCGGGCGAATACAAATATACTACTACTAAAAAAATTAAAACTCTACATGTATAACTTTATAATTCATTAATAATTAAACTCATTAACATTATCATCAGCCACATGGAGCCCACTGCTGAACATAGGCCTCCTCTAAATATTCCCTGACGGAACTGTCAAAAGCGGCCTGCATCCAGCGTGTTCTTGGGACTTTATCAAGTCGTCTGTTCACCTTGCCACCGGTACAACTGTTTAATGTCTAGTACTTGTACTTTCTATAATTACTAACGGACTGGAATACAAAGAAAAAAATACAAATGCTTTTCGAAAGCAATAGTTTCGAAAAGATCTGTTACTGAGAAATCAGCTATACTAAAAACAAAACACACACGACACTCTTTTATCCCCGACAAGGTTGCAACAAGTGTACTCTTCGTAATGGGTGTTCCATTCCATGGTGTGATAGAGGGCGAGGATCAGGATTCAGGACCAAATTCCAGACTGTGCTGATACTGAGAAAAACGCAACCGAGGCTATGGCATGAGCTATACCAAATGCTCAACCTAATTAGACCCAAAATAGTCCTCCTAATTACCACTCTGCGCCCCATAATATTGCGAAACCACTAAAGCGTCCATTAAACACTGTAAATACTAAATGTATTATGGCCGTCTATTCTTTTGCAATTTAAACCGCTGTACTTTCAATTAGCTAATGGTTGGATCAAACTAATATGAACTAAATTATGTAGTATTTTGCTAAAATAAAAAATAAATAAATAAAATACTTTATTCATCACGTAGGCGAACATAGTTGCACTTATGATAAGTCAAGATACATTAAATTGATTATATTAATAATTATTATAAATACCAATGGTCACTTATATAACTACCGACATTTTTATTGGGAGTAAATCTATGATAAGAAATAAACAAAAACAAAAAAAACAGCTCGGGCTGGCAGGAAAGGGGATATAAAAAGGACATCATTTTATTAAAATAATGGGAGGAACGCGTCGCGATCCTCACCGGTGAGGACACTACAGGCCCTAGCCTAGCTAACCTACCAGCCTTTCACTAGCTACCTAAGCGATGACGACCCGAAGAAGAAAGGCAGAAAGAAACTCCGGGCTTACTTTTTTTGTCATCAATTGTTCATTGTTTCTTTCTCTTTTTTTTTTCAATTCTTTTGTGCTAGTTAATGTCTAGTAGTGTAGAAAAGGTATTTTCAGGTAGGGTGTTGGTCTTTATTTGTCAATGCCGTGGCCTAGGGACGACAGAGGTTTATGGGCGGCATATTTTAAAATTGATGAATGAAATGCGGGACATTTTAGGACCTTTTTTTAGCATGTTACCTACGAAATTGCTATCGAGACCTTTTTTCGCTCGCGCACAAAAATAGGGATGTCGACGCAGGAATAACCTATACTTGAAATGAAACTATTTTGCGGATTTTATAGCGGTTTTTTTAATTGTGTATTTTCTCCCGACGTTTCGAAGGCTTTGCAGCCTTCATGGTCACGGGGCGGACTAAGGTGTTGGTTGTCCGAAAAGTAAAAGTTACAATATCTACCTACATTTAACACCACAACCGCAATGTCTTTTTCTACCGCCAAGCAGCAGTGTGCCTGCACTGTTGTGTTTCGGTTTGAAGGACATTGTAGCCAGTGTAACTACTGGACATAATGAGACTTAACATCTTATGTCTCAGGATGACGAGCGCAGTGGAGTGCCACACAGTACTTTGTAAATCAAGGTGCTGGATAGTGTTGCTACTGTTTATGGGTGGTCGTATTGCTTACCATCAGGCGAACGGCATGCTCGTCTCGTCATTCGAAGCAATAATAATAATTAAAAAAAAACAATTATAAATGATTTTAAAAAATATTAGTTGTTGACGGTCCGATCTACGCAGAATGAGCTCACAGTGTCTTGAAGTCTGGCAGCCGGTCTTTTGGGTTCTGATTTAATTAAATGTATGACAGGATCCCAAGCTTGTGCAAGCTTCCAACCATCTTCTCTATTGAAATTTGGATGTTTTTTAATTTCAATAGCCTCACGAATCATCCTAGGAAGGAATCGGTATTCTTTGGCAAGGATTTGTGGTTTGTCAAATCTAAGGTAATGCTCGGAGCCTTGTTCTGAATATTCAGCAACTGCAGACTTCGTAGAGCGTCGGTGTTTCACGTCAGCTATATGTTCTTTTACGCGGGTCCCTCTACATTTCTTTTTGTTTGGCCAATATAAGACATACTTAAAGAAAATATAAATTGAGCAGTGGGTGTTATAAAGGAAGTTTTACACATTGGTCTTTTGCTGATGCAATGGCGGTTTTAGGGGGGGGGCGAACGGGGCAACTGTCAAGTTACTCGCGCTAACAAGGTGCCCAGTTTTTTTTTTTTTATTGTTATAAGGTACACCAACAGCACTACATATTATAACATTATAATACAGTAAAACTATTAAGGTACAACATCTGATATGTGTGTTACTCGTAGGTGAACACAGCATTCAACACAGACAACATAATTAAATAAAAAAAATAAAACATAATTTTGACAAGACAGAGGATAATATGAATTTAAAATATGACATTATCGAGTAATTATTTTATGTATTATAAATAATTTAAATAATTTGGTTACAACACTAAACATGTAAAAAAATATACAGAAATCGGGTAAAGTCTAGCAAAAATCTCGCATTAGTTAGGTCCGCCAATGGTTTCATGCTTTGTTGGTCTAATGACAACGCATTGGCTGTAAACCCTGACTTTCTATGTAAATTCCCAGACAACTTAAATCTTTTAGTTTTTTTATTCAAACAACACATCTGCGTTGCTCAGGGTTAATTGTGTATTTGTGTGAGTAATTGTGTATTGTGTGGCCATATATTTTTGGCACTGCCTTTAATGTGTTTACAATCTATATTGAATTTAACTGTGCTAGCGTAACCTTATCCGCAGATTTTTTGAAAAAAAAAATCAAATGTATGTAATGGTGATGTCTGCTTAACCGTTTTAGACCCACGTGGGGGACTAAGGCCTAAAACCCTAATCTCTGTCAGTAATAATAGACTTGAGCTCAGTAGTGGGACAACACACACACTCACGCTCGTTATACCCGAAGGGCTCTCCCTTCGGGCATAACGAAAAGTGGGTGCACTAGTTGCACTTCTGTCTATACAGAGATGCAACTAGTGCACCCACTTCTCACCGTACGTATTCCGTCCCATGATGTGATAGGGGGCGAGCCTATCGCCGTATCGGGCACAAATTCCAGACTCCGGGCTGATACTCAGTAGAAAAACCCAATATCACTTTGCCCGACCCGCGGATCGAAGCCGAGACGGCAGCATTGCAATCGTACCGTAATACAACTACGCCACCGAGACAGTCAGGGACAATAATATAATCTCGCTTCTTACTAATATTATAAATTTGCGAGAGTTTGTGAAAAGTTTGTTCGAAGTAAACGCAGAAACAGCTGAACGGATTTGGATACAATTTGGCACACGAGTAGACCCTGTATTGGATTATCCTATAACCTACTTTTTAACTCGGTTATTTACCCCTCTAGGAAATATTTCGATTTCTTAATCTTTTCTTAAATAGATGGGTCTATAAAAAGGTACAGGTTTTTAACGCGGACGAAGCCGCGAGTAACTCTGTTAATGCTGTTAGATTTATGCCCGATTTCTGAATCTCCCAGTTAAACTTTCAACAACTATTGATCCATTAAAGTTAAACTTAAGATAAACGTCGGTTGACTTTCACTGTGTTTCTGAACATATAATGAAGCATTCGATAACTATGAAGCCGACAACCAGTTCCTTATTTTGCTACTAGATGGCTCTTTTTTAGCAGTTGACTTTAAAATGGATTTTATTACAAAAAATCGTAACTAATACTTATTTTATATACAATAATAACTCATTTTAACATAGATCAACGCCTAAACATTATTTTAATTTTATTTTGTGGTATAAAATAATTATTAGTTACGAATTTTTGTAATAAAATCCATTTGCCGAATTAAAAAAAAAAGTCAATCAATTCAACAAAATGTCTTATGTCATGTTAGCACTAGTTTGCTAATTTGTGTTTTATGTCGTTTTATTTAGAATTTGAGAATTTATAACACTACTGAAACTGTTGTTATTGGCCGTATCAATTATGTTCCTTTATATTGTAAATAATATCTAACAAGTTGCCGTCGTTTTTGACAAAATGACACGTCAAATAGTTATGGAACAGATAAACGGCAAAAATTGGCCAGTTAAGTTAAAGTAAGTTTAAGCTGAGTTTATCTTGCAGTGCGTGAGAAACGCAATTTCATGGGTTATCGAACCAATAGCGCTAACGGATAGATAAACTGCCGTCAATAGTACTTCAGAAACCGGCCATTAGACGAGTAGATATTATTTATAGTTTAATGTGTCACCACACAATATTTATTTTTTATTTTTTTTTGTATTGTAAATTATTCGCTCGTTCCTGAAAATTATACTTAGTTTATATTCCGTGAAGAACGTAGTTGGTTGTATATTTATATAATTTTATGTATGTGCTTATTTACTCGTATCTAATGTACAATTGTTTGTTTTTCCTTAATAAAATAAAATAAAATAAAAAAAACACCTACATTTTTCTAATATTATTAATGCGCAGTATAAAGCGAACTTTCATACTATCGTCATATTTCCTACCTCGTAAAGTCCAATAAAAATATTCCCCGCATTATAGTTTACGACCCATGCGACGCCATCAGGAATTTATAACGAAGCAAGATGGCTAGAATTTTCCATTTCTAGTTTTTTTTTTTTTATAATGGCATTTGTGTTCACATTTTGCCAATGTCAAGTTTGGTTTGTCTATTTTATTATCTGTAGTATGTCGAAGTAAAGCAGTGGCTACTTTACCAAGACTTTATCGAGGAGTTTTGGCGGCAACAAAAAACAAAACACTTGATTAGCACAATTATTTCAATTCACTTCATTTGAGCTCTTTAATAGAACTATATTGGATAATATACCACCATAATTATGCAATATAACACTAAGTATCACCAAAATAATGAATTAAAACAAGAGCACCTCATGACACTTCCAAGTTCCCGCCAAAACTCCAAACCATTTTTCTAGTTATTTTTATTTCGAGGAGGTGAGGTTGTTTGTTTCACTGCAGTGGCGTAGTGTAGGTTCTTGCCGCTGGCGGAACTAAATATGCCGCCCTTAGGCACCAAAAAAAGGTAATTTCAACAAATAAGAGTCACGCCCCCTCCCCCATGCCCTCGTCACCAAAACAAATTTGTAAAGGTTTTATTTTACCCATTTCGCCGCCCTTCTAAATGTGCCGCCCTCATAGAATATGTGTTATATTCTAAGTCCGCCCTCATATTCGAAGAATTTGTAGTGAGAAATTACAGGTAGGAATTAAAATAAAATCCTCATGATATAATAGATACCTACTATGTAAATAAAAAGTACGTAATATTGTAAATAGCGTGATGGTGTCACAATCTTTGATTAATTATATACCTAGATACACATTGAACGTTTCAAACGCGTCGATAAAAATAGAGGCGAACTGTTCCCAACTGAAAGAGTTCGAGTGAATTAATTTTTGTTGTTTTTCATGGATATAATTTTCTCTCCGTTTTAATAGAACCATGTAATAACTGGTATCATTATGCGCGCACACAAGGATATGCAGAATGATGCAGCGATAGCGTATGACACAGCCGTCACGCATACTAGCTTAAGAAAAGTTGGCCTGTTTGCTTTAGTTTCATTGCAGCGCGTCACTCTATCTAGGTATATAATTAATCAAAGGTCACAATTTAAAGAATAATCTTTTTTTGTGATATATAGAATATTATTTTTCGTTTCCGCAATCTACGTTACACACTGTATTATTTAAGACATAAATTTAGTCTATAATTTGATAACCCAGGACATATTCTGAGTGCCAGACATTCTAATCGTTTCAGTGGTTTTGGCGTTTACTTACAAACTTTTGCATTTATAATATCACTAGGTGTTGCTCGCGGCTTCACTCGAGTTAAAGCCTTTCCCGCTATAAAGGTTCCTACTTTACTGTACTGATCCACAGAGCCGTGTACGAAGCTGGGGACTTAGAATGTGGCAAAAAAACACGACGCGAATCCGTTTCGTTTTATTGAGATTGGTTAAGAATCTAACACGTGACTGACGTATTGGTCTCTCGCATTTCCGTGCTTTCCGGCGTTTTTGCCATGCATTTTATTGGAATCAAAATTGACAGCTCAAATGATAGAACCCTTTAATTTAATTTTTAACCGTGGTGCTTTACAACTGGCTTCTCTAGTTGTAAACGTCCCTATACTTGAGGTTAAAATGCCTCCTTAGTTCATTATTTTGTCTCCCGCTTTGTTATGGAGGGAAGTGGGCAATTAATATTTCCAACTCCTCCCTATCTTTCTATTTGATTAATTTCGTTGCGGGATAAAGACAGACTAGTGTTCCCTGAGACTCGCCGAGCTTCACCAAATGCGTGCCATTACTGATCCTGGCTTACAGGAGTTGTAGTGGCGGGTGTGAGGGCGGGATAGTCGCTGGTCTCTCGCAGTGGCATAACTATAGGGTGGCAGAGGTGGCAACATGCCACGGGCCCCCAGGCCCCGACTCGAAAGGCCGCGAGCTCAGATATAACATATTTTTTAAGGGGGGGGTGTATACGTAACTTATTTGACGGGGGTCCTATGTGAAAGATAAAGTTACGCGCGTGAACGGCAGCAAGTTATTGGGATAAAAAGTAACCATTTGCTAATCCAGGACATGGCATATTTGTATTAACTTCATCCAAATCCGATCAGTAGTTTATGAGACTTCTAACAAACATGCAAACATATTTACAACATTTGCATTTAGAATTAAGTACTTAAGATGAGATAATATCGACACCTTGAGATAGAAAGGTCGTATAAACCATTTTATCCAAAAGAGTTATGAATGCAGTATTATTCAAAAATTTCCGCTCTATAGATTGGTCTAGGTGACGCTTTCAAATTCGCAAAAAAATGTTTTTTACTACTTCAACTTCTAAACAATGTTTTAAAATCTTTCCGTATATTATACGGAAAGATTTTCTGTTACGCCAATGCTGTCCTTCATCCCTGAGATTACAAATTTACGTTACCTCATGCATATTCATATCGAGTTAACGTTAATCTTACACGAGAATAAATCAATAAAGCCTTATAAGCTTCTCGATTAAATAATGGCGTTACTTGGGCAGATTCGGATGGTTGCAAAATTGGCCGTAAAGGGATCTAGGTAAATATTTTGAGTATGGGCGAATCAGCTTTCAACTGGGGGGGATAAACCTCAGTCCTTGCACCAGAGGTGGGAAGGGGAGCAAAGTGGGAATTCCTGTGGACCCAATAGGGGGCAGCTGCTCCTTCCTAATGAGTACGCCATTGATTTTAGGGGTGGTACTAATAAATCAATCCCAAGTTTGAGTTACATCTCAAGTATTGATAGTTCAATAAATTATGTCTACTTGAGATGTAACTCAAACTTGAGATTGATTTATTAATACCGCCCTAAGAACCTCTAGAGACTTGGCATGACTGCGTTCTATTTGTCTTCGTATACCGGGACATTGCAGTAGACAGGAGATAACGTCTGAGTTTTTATTTTAGTACCAGTTCTTGGAGAATTTAGGCTCCGCGCAGACACTATCATATCCCGACAGACACTACACTAATAAAGTTAATAGTTGGTGAAGCAAGCGTCAACTCTCCCAATAATGCTCGTCTTCAGCACATTTATAAACGTCATGTCCATCGAATAGACCTGTACATAATTATTTATTAAAAGTATTACATGTAGCTAGCTACCCTTTGATTTTTAATAATGCATAAAAACTAATGAAGCCAAAATAAAATTATAAAAATGAAACCATTCGCAGCAGTCTTATATGAAAGAAAAAGTAAAACACACGAGAGAAGAGATTAAAGTAAGGTAACGAAGTCGTGCTGCCTATCTCTGAAAAGAGTAATAATTAAATTTTCACAACACAATGTGAAAGCGAAATCCTTAGAACAGAGATGTCGTATCAATGGATACCCCTTATAAATATGTTTTAAAGATTGTCAGTAAATGGCTCTATACACACTTACGGCGGTTTTTTTTTTTTTTTTTCCAACAATCCCAAAATTATTCGATCTGTCGCCAAAGAGACCAATTAGAATTTTATTGTTCTTTTCTCGGAAGTAGATCAGATAATAAGATTTGGATCATGTATTGAACGCACACACACACACACTCACAGTCATGCCTTTTATCCCCAAAGTAGTAGGCAGAGGCGCAACTAGTGCACAGACTTATCCTACTTTTCCACTCTTCCCACGATGTGTTAAGGGGCGAGCTCATCGCCATTTCAAGCACAAATTTAAAACTCCAGGCTATACTGAGCAGAAAATCACTTTGCCCGACCCGGCATTCAAACCCGAGTCCTTAGAGTGGTAGTCGTAGCGAACGCAATACAACTACACCACCGAGGAATAGGGTACTTTTACTCATTTTTACTTCTATAAAACGTTAACGTCATATAAGTTCTAACACAGAAAAAATCATGAAAATCCGGTAAAAAATTAACAAGTTACAAGCCTTTCAAATTCGGTAGAAGGGGTAATCGTCAAGAAACAAACTGGTGTCAAAATATAGGCACGCAACGTCATCGGAACTGCGATGCGTGCGAAAGAAAGAGATGGAGTGATATCCCCAATACGCGCCCACTCCTACACATAGCAAAATTTTAAATATGAATTACTGCCTCATTTCTTAACTAATTTTAATACTGTTTTCATAGAAGGGCTACTTTTTCGTTTTATAATTAATTTGCTGTTATATCTTACTTAATATTATAAACGCAACAGTTTGTAAGTATGGATGTCTGGATGTATGGATGTTTGTTACTCTTTCACGCAAAAACTACTGAACGGATTTCGATGAAATTTGGCACACGGGTATTAGATTATGTCCTGGATTAACACATAGGCTACTTTTTATCCCGGGAAAATATAAAGTGGCATTTTAAGCCCGGGAAAACTCACACGGGCGGAGCCGCGGGCAAAAGCTAGTATAAAATAACGCAAAAAATAGCACTTCTAATTTTTGCACGTCATTCGACTAAATATGACAAGATACTTTGTTATAAAATACGCCACCTAATAATGTAGATATCCATTGATATTTGAAAAATAAATTGATTGAGTGTTAAAATAAAAAATATTTAGTTTATGAAGACACATCTAGTATCAATACTTCCAAGCCCGTCAACAAAAGCAGTCTGGAGTCGCGACGTCAGGACAAAGACATTTTAATATCATTCCATTTGTTAAAACTTGGCTATTGGGAGGCCTCCTTTTCACTCGCAGCTATCTGTAGAACCTGGCTTACTGGCCTTTTATGATTTGTATGGGAAGAGCAATGGAGTATTTGCGACCATATTTTATAGCGGTTAAAGTTGATAAACCTTTAAATTAGAATAAATTTATCTGGTTGGAAGGACCAAACTTTTTGCTAAGTTTTGATTGTTACAGTAGAAAAATAAACCTTTTAACCATATAGGTGAACTTTAATAATATTTAACAGCTCTGTATTACGTCCTTACATGGTTCAGGCTTCAGTAGCTTCGCTCTTCAAGGCTGGTGATATGGCGGATCCTTCGAACTTCCGACCTGTCTCGGTATTACCCACATTGAGTAAGTTATTCGAAAAAATTATTCTTAATCAGCTATTGAGACATGTTGACAACAATAACTTACTTCACAGGAAGCAGTTTGGATTTACGAGGGGTCGGTCCACCATTGATGCTGGGGTTGATCTCTTGAAAAATATATTTGAGGCCTGGGAGGAGTCGCATGATGCTCTTGGCGTCTTCTGCGACGTGTCTAAGGCATTTGACTGTGTAAATCATGACACTCTAGTCAGGAAATTACACCATTATGGCGTGCGAAACACGGCTCTCAATCTTCTGAGATCTTATTTGAATAATAGAATTCAGAGGGTTGATATTAATGGAAAAATCTCAACAGGAGCTGCGGTTACCATGGGAGTTCCGCAGGGTTCAATTCTGGGACCATTTCTATTTCTTGTATATATAAATGACTTACCTTACTACGTAAGGGATAATCACGAGATTGTATTGTTCGCCGATGATACATCATTAATATTTAAAATCAAAAGAAAGTTACTAAATTATGACGACGTGAACGATGCTCTCCGTAAAGTTGTGCATTGGTTTAATTTAAACAACTTATTATTAAATGCTAAAAAAACTAAATGCATTAAATTTACTATGCCCAATGTAAAAATAGTAAAAACCAATGTACAAATAAATGGTGAAGAGTTGGATCCTGTTGCGTCTACTACCTTTTTGGGCATCACACTAGACGCGAAACTCCAGTGGCGACCGCATATAGCAAAGTTAGCAGGTAGACTAAGTTCAGCGGCTTATGCAGTCAGAAAAATAAGGCGTCTGACTGATGTAGAAACGGCAAGAATTGTTTATTTCAGTTATTTTCATAGCATTTTGTCGTATGGGATTCTTCTTTGGGGAAATGCAGCAGATATTAATTCAGTATTTGTGTTACAAAAGAGAGCTATTAGAGCTATTTATTGTCTTGGACCCCGTGTTTCTCTTAGAGAAAAGTTTAAAGAGATAAACATTCTTACCGTAATATCGCAATACATTTATGAAAATCTATTGTATATGAGGAAAAATATCGCACATTTTGATCAAATATGCGATATTCATAATATAAATACTAGGAATAAACATAAATATGTGATACATGCTACTCGTCTCCATAAAATTAGTAATACTTTTGTTGGTCAATGTGTACGCTTCTTCAATAAACTTCCTAAGCATATTGTAAAACTACCAATAAAAAAAATTAAAATCACTATAAAAGACCGCCTCTGTAAAAAAGCTTACTATCGTATTTGCGATTATCTGGAGGATACAAATGCTTGGGATTAAGTTGCTCGGAATCACTCATGTTTTATAATTTGATTGTTTATATGTTATATATTGTTTTGTTTTTTTTTTTGACATAAGTAATAATTGAATTTATATTGTTACTTGCAATTTGTAAAATATATATATAAAAAATATAACAATAAAAGACCTACGCTGAGTTTCTTGGTGCTTCTTCTCAGGTCAGTGGGCTTTTCCGAAGCACTGGTAGAATCCTTTAGATGATAAAATATTGTAAAAAAATGACGTGTAAAAGTGCCCTTAGGGGCCTAATTACTGAATAAACGATTTGAATTTTGAATTTGAATTTGAAGTACACCATGCTGAGCCTGTGTGAGTTGGCACAATTTACATTATCTTCGAATTTTTTATGGAGAATTCTCCGATGTACAGATGGCTAAGTTTTCTCCACAGTTAAAACGGGCGAGAATTAAATAAAGAATAAAAAATAATCGAAATTCGCACTCCTACAAAATCATAAATATGTATCGCACGGGCCAAATAAATTGGTGTAAGAGCAAAACAATTTGCGATATCAGATGACGTCACAAGTCCCGTGACGTCACTATTACAGCCAACGACAAGTTCGCTACATTTATATTCGTAGATCGAAACTGCGGTCGCCTCAAATTACATCCATTACACGTTTGATGCCAATATTGGTGCTATTTTATTATTTTAATACCGCGGTCATGCAATGGGCCTATTTGTGCCAATTGTTGGAGCCAAAATACCATTGTAGTTTCATATTGGTCGAACCAACCAATTATACTTAATTAGTATATTTTACTGATGGTAGGTATCTCGCATGCAAGGCGCCACTGCCGCCGCGCAGTGTGCATGCACTGTCGTGTTCCGTGAGGCATTGTACCCAGCGTTATTACAGGCCACTGGGTATTATGAGAATTAACATTTTAGGGATCGTCCATTAAGCATGTGATGTTTTTAGCAACTTTTGAATCCCCCCCCTCCGGTGATATGTGGTGAGATTTTAGACTTTACCTACTTCGAGCCTCACGTGACGAGCGTAGTAGAGTAAGTTCTGTATGGTGTTGCTACTGTTTATGGTCGTAAAACACTTTTTCTATTCAGTATCAGTCCGGAGTCTGGAATTTGTACCCGATATGGCGATAGGCTCGCCCCCTATCACATAATGGGACGGAATACGCACGGCGAAAAGTGGGTGCACTAGTTGTGCATCTGCCTACCCCTTCGAGGAAAAAAGGCGTGAGTGTGTGTGTGTGTGTTTGTTTGTGTAGAACACTTGCCATTAGGCGAGTGGCATGCTCGTCATCCAACAGGAATCAAAAAAAAATATCTGATCTCATTTAAATGGTCTAGAGTTTCACTACTTTTACAGAATAAACATAATATTTAATCCGAGACATGATAATCTATGTGGAAAATTTCATCAAAATCTGTTCAGCGGTTTACTTTTAACATTCAAACATGTTCACAAACCTTTTCAATACAATATAAGTAATATGTGGCCATCCTTTGGAGAAAAATTGGATGTAAAACTAAAGCCAATGTGTATTAGCCTTTCGACCAAGCTTAGCGTGCCAATTTGGCGGACTGCCATTTGTGAAGTGCTTCGTTCACTTGGCTATAGAGATGCTTATTGTGATCTAATGACCTAGCATCGATCACTATTTGGCGACGGAGGATGAACAACCTGTTTCTTTTAATTATAATGGCATCATTAAAGGACTATTACATTGTCGTTATAAAACCATACCATACTATACCGGCCCTGTATTATATACTGCCCACTGCTGAGCACGGGCCTCCTCTACTACTGAGAGGGGTTAGACCTTACTCCACCACGCTGGCCTAGTGCGGGTTGGCAGACTTCCCATACCTTCGAAATTCAGAGAACTTCTCAGGTATGCAGGTTTCCTCGCGATGTTTTCCTTCACCGTTAAAGCGAGCGATAATTCACAAAGTATACACACATAACATTTTTAGAAAAGTCAGAGGTGTATGCCTTTGGGTTTTGAACCTGCGGACATTCGTCTCGGCAGTCCGTTCGACTCCCAACTAGGCTATCGCCGCTTTTAAAACGATGTAGTCTAAATATAACGAAGGTCGATAAGTTTACCTTTCAAATTAGCGCTTATGTGTGAGTCTCAGTGGTGGTCCTAGTCAGTACGGAGCCCCGATCGGGACCACAAAAAGGTCCTCGAGGCTCGATGTAAACAATTTAAGATGCTTTGTTGGTTAATCAGCTTCCTTATTCTCTATGACACACGTTATTTTCATCGCTCGTAACAAGTTCGTAACGTAACTCATCGTGTTTATCACTATGGACATTGGCATACAGAATACCATGAAACTGCTTCGGTGGCGTAGTTGTATTACGGTATGGCTGCAATGTTCCGGTCTTGGGTTCGATCCCGGGTCAGGCAAAGTGATAATGGGTTTTAAATTCAGTATTAGCCTGGAGTTTGGTATTTGTGCCCGATATGGGTGGACTAGTTACGCCTCTGCCTACCACTTCGGGGATAAAAGGCGTGAGTGTGTGTGTGTAATACAGTTTAACGATAACTACACGAAGTTAACGTGACGCGACCGCGTTACGAGTTACACACACTAAGTTAACACTATCATAGAGAATAAGGGGGCAGGATGGCTAACAGATCACCGTGCAAGGCGTATAAGCGAGACGTGTCTGTTCGGGCAATTGCCCACCCCGCTCCCCCCTCCTTAAGCCGCCAATGATGATTTTCTTAGCATTTGAAATGTACCATTCATTTATCATCCGATGCTGTAGTAACGATTGCCGAAAGCGGTATTATTACGTAGTTCCATATTACAAACTATTCGTAGCCAATAAAAGCATCGAAACTTTAATCCTTATACAATGTTATGTAAGCCACTTGTCGATCCATTATCTGCAACTGACAACAAATATCCGCGCTGTTTACACATTGGATTATAGATTAATGTATAGCCTTTGTAGATTAATGTATTGCAGCTGTGCAACATTTTTTATGACAAGCGTCGACTGGGCACCACGAATCGGATTAATTCAGCTCCTATACTTTATAGCAACGGTTTCCATTAGGAATGTGGTGACCCGCTGAGCCGAATCATCGCGCATCTTATTTTATCTTTCTTATTCTTACTTTTTACTAATATTATAAATGAAAGAAGAAGAAAAAAAGAAAGAAATTAAATTTATTTGCAACAGAATACACACATACAAAATAAAACTTACATAAAACACTTAAAACTATATTTGTTGCAAAAAGGCTCCAACTCAGCAAGTAAGCTGGCAGTGCAGACAGCGCTGGTCTTCCGTTGGGCCTTTGGCGTGCATGTCACGATAGACAAAAAAAACTCTTTAAATAAAAAATAATAAACAATAAAACTAAAACATAAAAATAAAATAAAATAAAAACAAACATTTTATCTATATAAAAACAAAAAAACGAGCAAATCTAGATATAAAATGGCAACTATCTCTGGCAAATGCTTGTGTTTGTGAAAGTTTGGATGTTTGTTGGAAGTAAACGATGAAAGAGCTGAATTAATTTCGATGTTTGACACTCGGATGTGATGGATGATAGCCTATTATGTTAATCCATGTCTTGGATTAACATAATGCCTCGGTGGCGTAGTTGTATTACGATATGACTGCAATGCTGAGGTCTCAGGTTCGATTCCCGGGTCGGGCAAAATAAAATTGGGTTTTAAATTCAGTATTAGCCGGGAGTTTGGAATTTGTGCCCGATATGGCGATAGGCTCGCCCCTTTTAACATCATGGGATGGAATACGCACGGCAAAAAGTGGGTGCACTAGTTACGCCTCGCCTACTCCTTCGGGGATAAAAGGCGTGAGTGTGTGTGTGTGTGTGTGTGTGCATTAACATAATATACATAATATAGGCTACTTTTTATCCCGGTAATGTGCTCTCGTGGGAATTATTCGAAAATTTTATCGGATTTGATAAATAGATGGCGCTATGGAACGCTACAGTTATTTAGAGACTTTTTTGGTGGAAAAAGACTCGAGCGACACCTACGGATAAATACGATTCGATTCGGCACGTTTCGATTCTACTCAAGTCGACGCCATCTTTAACAGTCGGGCCAATATCCCTGCAAAGTGTGTTGACTCTATATTTGTAAGAATACGTGGTGGTTTATACTGTATGTCTATTATAATCATTTATCTTCGTACACTTTATTAAACACAATTCGTCTTAAGCCTTATTTTGATTCAATTCTTGCTAGCAATTATTGCTTAAAAAGTTACTCTGTCTGAACATGCGCAATGGTGAGGCAAATCTCGCCCGCGTTGACGTAGGCGAGTCTTTTGACAGATATAAAAAAAAACTATTATTATTGCTAACTAACTAACTAAATGAGACTTTGAACTATGAATAATCATTACCCTTCCTTGCTTCCCCGAAGTAGAATAAAAACAAACAGCATAATAGTTCTCGCGGGTTTTTGTTCAAACGATGTCACAAACAACTACTGAATTTCCTCCATTGCGCCAATTGTTCTAGACAAAAACAATACGTGTATTTGCGAAAAACAAAAATATTAATCACGAACTAAACTTACCGTGCTTTGAAACCTTGCCCAGAATATCCATTTAAGTTTTAATTTTATGTATTTTTATATCTAGGAACTATGAGAGCTCAATAGCGAGAGTTAAATTATCAAAATGGAGGTCCTGAGTTACGAACAATTTTAGTTTGCATAATGATTTCTTATATTTACGCAAATGTTAGACATTGACATAAAACTATTTTAAGGATTTTGATCGCGATTACAACATTTTTTTTAGTATATATTATTAAAAAATGAAGGTAGATATAATAACATTAACTTTTCGGACCACTAACAGCTCAGTCCACCCCGTGACCATGAAGGCTGTAAAGTCTTCGAAACGTCGGGAGAAAATATAAATTAAAAAACCGCGATAAAATCCGCAAAATAGTTTTATTTCAACTTTAGTTTGTTTAATTTTGAAGAATAATTAGAGAGATGAAAAACTTGTAATATAGGTACCGACCTCTATTTAATTAGGTACCAAAGTAATATTTAGTACTAATTCACGTCAAACAATAAAAACACTTGCAAAATGCTTGAAAAATATTTGATGAGTGAGCTAACGGCAAATGAAACACAACAATTGAGTCTTTAAGTGTACCGAATCCAAAGACTAACCTTTGTCCAAAATATGGTTAAATACCTATAAATCAACATCAAAGTGTTCACAGAAATCAGAATTGCCAACTCATAATTTCATCATCCATTTATTCAGAATACGCGAAGGTTTAAAAGCTTGAATATAAATTATATTAAATTTCCCTTTTGAGGGCATTGAATATTTGATTCGGTCACTCATCGTATTTGATTCATATTTAGTGCCGGTTACTTCAAACCGTTAGTAAACTTTAGTCCTCGTTAGTGAACAATTACGATATTTATATTTTATTCTATTATACTGCCTCGGTGGCGTAGTTGTATTACGGTATGACTGCAATGCTGAGGTCTTGGGTTCGATTCCCGGGTCGGGCAGTGATATTGGGTTTTTTAAATTCAGTGTTAGCCCGGAGTCTGGAATTTGTGCCCGATATGGCGATAGGCTCGCCCCCTATCACATCATGGGACGGAATAACGGCGAAAAGTGGGTGCACTAGTTGCGCCTCTGCCTACCCCTTCGGGGATAAAAGGCGTGAGTGTATATGTATATGTATGTATGTATGTATTCTATTATAGGATTGCCAATAAAGAATGCATAGTTATATAATAAAAAGGAATATACAAAAACATCTAAGTCCCGTGCTCCTGTAGTAGGTAACCGCAACTTACATCTAAGAGCTTACATCACTAAATATCCACTGGTGGTAGTTCTCTCGTATGTGAGGTGTCGTCTGGGTAGGTACCACCGCAATGTCTATTTCTACCGCCAAGCAGCAGTGTGCATGCACTATTGTGTTCCGATTTGAAGGAAATTGTAGCCAGCGTATTTACTGGGCATTATGAGACTTAACATCTTATAAATCAGGATGACTAGTGGAGCGCCACGCAGTACTTCTTGTTTATAGGTTCTATACATGGTGTTACTACTGTTTACGGACGGTCGTACCTATCGCTTGCCATCACGCGAGCGGCATGCTCGTCTCATCACTTAGTGTAATTAAAAAAAAATATTATGGTTTATATTTTACAACATATTTGAAAAATAATATAAATTTAACAAACATACGATAAACATCAACTTTTTTTTTATTTTTTTTTTTTATTTCTCAATGGGCTCACGTTTGTCCGCTATCCGCCTGATGTAAACATTCATGTCAACCATTGCGCTAGTCAATAGTTTTTCTTTTTTTAAAGTAAGGTACATAAAATTAGGTATTTTTTTTTATGTGTGGCTCTAATTTTCGTGCGACTCCTTCATAGCCTAGGAAGTACGCCACACTACGGATACTTATACCATGGCGTATCGTGACGTGGACGTTACTCGGAATGCAGACTGCTATTGAAAGCTTCGTCCGGAAATCTGCCTATGAGCAGTGGGCTTCATGTGGCCGACGATGATGGACTAATCGGAACTCTACATATTCAAATCTTTCTTCCAATTTCCACTTGAGAACGTATCATCCTATTTCCATGTATTGGATTATTGGAATGTAAACAAAAAATTTGTGAAACGATACTCTTTTGATCTGTGACTTCCGCGCCTCTCGTGATTTTTTTTTATGCTGCACTATATTCTGACATAATATATATTCGTTCCTTTGTAACTGTTTCTTTTACTCAATGTAACTAGATTATTACAAATCGTATTTTATTTGAAACATGGATGTTTGTAGACAATGATTACTTACCATCAGGCGGTCCACGTCCTCGATTATCTTCTGCGGCATAAAAAGCAAAAGTAATATTTAACGTGTTCATACATCTATTGACGCGGAACACAATAAATATATTAAAATTTAATAAACCAATAGCCTAGCTGGGAGTGGAACGGACTGCCGAGACGAATGTCCGCAGGTTCAAAACTCAAGGGCACCCACCTCTGACTTTTCTAAAAAAAAGTTATGTGTGTATTCTTTGTGTATTATCGTTCGCTTTAACGGTGAAGGAAAACATCGTGAGGAAACTTGCATACCTGAGAAGTTCTCTGAATTTCGAAGGCATGAGAAGTCTGCCAACCCGCACTAGGCCAGCGTGGTGGACTAAGGCCTAAACCCTCTCAGTAGTAGAGGAGGCCCGTGCTCAGCAGTGGGCAGTATATAATACAGCGCTGGTATGGATAATAACCAACGCGTCAGAACATTGGCGTTTACAGATGGTTAAGTATTTAAATCAACCCGACCTAATTTCGTGAAATTCAATTGAATAAAATCGGATTGAACAATGGTTTTGATTTGTGAATACGGACAATAAATTCATTCATCTACTTCATATTACTATATGCAGAAAGTGATTGTTTTTTGTTTGTTTCAATGTGCTAATCTCTGGAAATACTGTGCCGACTGAAAATTCTTTCGATAATAGAAAGATTAATTATTCGTGAAGGACTTTAAGTACCATTTTTAACGAGTGGAGCCGCAAGTAGAAACTAGTTGTGCATAAAGCTACCTATAGCCAAAGACCGAAACACCGCTCCTAGATTAGGGTAGGCAATCCTCAGATCTAAAAGACTTCTTAATGGTCAAACCAATCCAAAACTAATACTGGGAATCGCGTTCTTTCCATTATTAATTTCACGCCTTACCTTCCAGCCCGAGCTGGCTTATTTGGTTACTTTGTGCTTTTTGCATCAATTTTATTCCCAATATATGTCCGTATTTATAAGTGACTTAATTGTAATATTCCCATATATTTAATAATTATTAGTATGATACGAGTCTTATTTATACCTGATCAAGAATAAGACATCCCGGCCTTAGATTCACACATTCCATCGCTGGTTGAAAACTCATCTCCATATAGCAAAGAATTTAAAGCCGTAAAGAACCTTTCCCGTGCCAATCTATCTATACTAATATTATAAAGAGAAAAATTTTGTGGGTTTGTTTGTAGGTTAATGGGGGCGTATCTCTGGAACTACTGAAGCGATTTTGTAAATTATTTCACTAATAGGAAGCTACATTACTCCTGAACCCTGATTTTGATCCCTGGAAAATATAAAGCAATACTTTTATCCCGGATTTTTTTTACGTGGCAGGAGCCGCTGGTAAATAGTGGTAGATAAATAAAGTAAAATGTATATAGAAGAAAGAAGCAATAGAATATTCTGATGCCTAGTATCTATTGAAACAGATACCGCGGGCAGATCCATTTGATATACGACTCAATAAATAAATCACAACGAAGAGCATGAATGGAAATTTCTGTGCATTTTAAGATCGCGTTGTGAATGCGGAATTCAATGACAATGTAACAGAAGCTCTTACGTATTGATTCCTTATGGGTATAGTGGATTTATTAAATGATAGTTTTTTTCTACAGGGTTATTTTGACATCCTACTAATATTATAAACGCGAAAGTTTGTAAGTATGGATGTATGGTTGTCTGGATGTATGGATGTTTGTTACTCTTTCACGCAAAAATTACTGAACGGATTTCGATGAAATTTGGCACACGGGTAGATTATGTCCTGGATTAACATATAGGCTACTTTTTATCCTGGGGAAAATACAAAGCGAGACTTTTATCCCGGGAAAAATCATTCACGCGGGCGAAGCCGCGGGCAAAAGCTCGTTGTTAATAAATGAAACCACATACTCGTCTTTACCTCTGCTAACATTATACCAAAAATCATCCAGGAACAACGAATATTTTTACCAAAAATCAAAATTTCACTTTCCTGACGCTTTGACGAATCCTCTTAGAGTAGTAGTAGTGACATTAGGGCATGAAAATCATTATCCTTCGCCAGTCGATATTTCCGTATTATAATGCTCTTTGAGTCGACACAATTATGCTAGCCTGTTTGTAGTGCTTTTGCTAGGATAATACGTCAAACGCTGTCAGCTTACTGTCAACCAATAGTTTTTTTTTTGGGTAGGTGACCCTGCAGTCAACACCGGGGGAAACCTGCGAATGGGATACTGGAGTCCCCCGGCTTGACGACTGCAGGGGCCTGGGAAGGAAGCGGAAAAGGATGATGGAAGGAAAGGTGGGGAGTGGAGAAAGGTTCTCAGGATGGGCGGAAAGGAAAAGGGTGCCAGGAAATGTTCGCGGGCCCTTTTAGGCCTCAATGTGTTATGCAACCAAGAGGTATACACACTGACTGTGTGCCTCGGCCCGCGACTAATGTTCCCCCGCGCATGGGCGTGCATTGGGTGTGAAGACCCAAAGCACAAGAATTGCCTCGGGGGGCCTGTCAACCAATAGTTAGGTAACTGTCTTTATAGTGAAGTAGTTTCGGCAACAAGTTAAAATCATCCGCGCCTCGCCTAAAATTCCACTGTGCAACTTGTTCAGGATAATATTAGTCTGTAGAGACGAATAGCATACGACAGATTTATTAACTATTCAAACAAAAATAGATAGTTATTACTAGTTATTGCGTTGGTTATGTATTTTGATTTGTTGTCATCATCATCAACATCATCAGTCACATGACGTCCACAACTGAACATAGCCCTCCCCCAGAGATGATGAATGATTTGTTGTATTGGTACTAAAATATTATGTAGTATGTACAGGATCATTTCGACACTACGTTATTAAATGATATACTTATCTTCTTGAAAATAACACTTTACAATAACTTATTTGAACCGTAGATGTAAAATAAAAAATTGTAAGTTTCGATCAAAATAAATGTTACATTACTACTTTAAGAGAATTCGTTGCATTTGCAACATCACACTTTCATTCAGAAATACACTCACACGCACACCATATTCGCATTAAACCAAATGATTCAAAATAAATACAATTTTTGATGAAAATATTCGTTATTTTTGGCACAATGTTAGCAGAGCTAAGGACGAGTTATGTGGTTTCATTTAGGCCCCGTTTTTTCTACTGTAGTTATTTTTTTTCAGGGTCTTATAAAGCTGGACGTGCTCGCAGCCCCTGGAACACTCGAAGGTCCGCGAGCGCGTACAGCTTAATAACACCTTGACAAAAAGATAACTACAGTTGAAAAAACCCGGTCTTAGTAACGCAATGTCAAAATCGTTTTGTATAAGGAAGGTAGATGTGACAATAAACCGATATAAAACATTGTAATTCCATAAATATCTTTGCCTTTTCTTTCAGATTTCTAGTATTCATAACCGAAGGTCTTGACCTAATTTCCTTGGTACGCGCAAACACGCCAATAATAATAACATGAATATAAGGACATCGGACCAATACTGCGACCCTTCCGTTACATAAATTCTTACAAACTTTTATGAATATTATACGGCATTGAATAAAATTTCGTCTTGAATATTTTTTTTTATTTGAATCGGGTTCTTAGTTTGAATTTTGGCAAGGTTTTATTTTATTTTATTTTTATTTTATTTTCTTATTTTCGGTTGAACAGAGAATGGGGTAATGTTCAATCGATGAGAAGTGGCTGTTTGGAATCAGTTGTATTCAAGATCCTTACCTTGAATAGGGTAGTTCCCTATGTTTGGTTTTGTATATTATTTTGTATTTAACAGAAAATAATACGAAAAACAAATTCTTCTGCGAAATCAGCATCAAAATTGGTTAAAAAATAGAGCAGTTGAACTTGATTAGAAATATTATTGTAAGAAAAAGTGAGGACGTGTTGTGGATATCGCGCTATCTCTTTCGCACGCCTGCTGCGTTATGGCCGGTGACACTCGGTGACGTCACAGTCTGATATTACTATTACTTGACAGCTACCCGTTCCATTAAATTTCAAAGCTTTATAACTTACTTATTAATGCGCCAATTTTGAAAATTCTTTTTGCGTTAGATTTTGGATAACACACATTTTTGATAAATGTATTTAAACAACTACCCTATTTTAGCAAGTGACAGAAAGTGCTATACTGACTACTGAGGTGTCCGAAGTCCTACTAATATTATAAACGCGAAAGTTTGTAAGAATGTATGTTTGTTACTCTTTCACGCAAAAACTACTCTACGGATTTCGATGAAATTTGGCACACGTGTAGATCATGTCCTGCATTAACACATATGCTACTTTTTATCCCGGGAAAATATAAAGCGGGACGTTTATCCAGGAAAAACTATTTAACGCGGGCGCAGCCGCAGGCAAAAGCTAGTATACTATAAAAGTGATAGAATTCTAATTGCTTTATTATTAGTTAGTCGATTTTGCATCGGACACTATGGAATCGATTTTAGTTGGGTCAATATCCCAAAATATATTTCGATGCTGTCACGACAATGTCTACACTCCGCTCCTAGAAGTGGTAGGTATAGTAGATACAATCAATATTTATGAATATGTGAATAAAAAACTTTAAACTCCTTTTTTAATCACATTGCGCGCACGGAGGATTGTGAGATTTGGCATAATTAAAGTTTATGAAAGGTTTAAAATTATATCGATCGGCCTCTAGCATTGTCATATCGGTATAAATCGATTTATGATTCATTTGATTTGTATTTAGAACAAATATTAATAACCAAACCGTAAAGGTTACCAATTGCCATACATATTTCTTTCATTGATGTATTAATTGGTTTTAAATAATATATACCCTTTCTAGCCGATTTCGGCCACGGCGGCCAATCTCAACAGAGATCAGCCAGATACTCAGGAGATATTATAGTGCACAAGTGTGTGCGCAATACACAGGTGCACTCGCTATTCCTTTACTCTCATAGTCCGGTGAGACGGCAATCCGACATGACCGGAGAGAGATCAGGCACAGGACCAACGGCTTTACGTGCTTTCCGAGGCACGGGGGTATCACACCGCCAACTTCCTGACTCCGAGCTGCGACTGAGTAATTTTAAAGATGGAAAAATCCAGTCGCAATGTTTTTGGCCCGACCCAGGATTCGAACCCAGGACCTCAGCGCGCATATTGTACTCGTAACGCGTACGCAATACAACTACGCCACCGAGCAGTCTTAAATAATACATCAATGAGGTACATACTTCAATCTTGAACCCTAAACAGTAAATCATGAGACAGCATGTCTTTTGTTCGATTAAAGTGAAATTAATTTTACCTTCCCATTGTTTTGTAATGAGAACGCGCGCTCTACTCTTTCGGCGAAGCCATTGTGTTTTACTATAAACAATAATTAATCACTTACATGTATTTTGAATATAAATGTGGGATTTTGTTCAATGTAGGCCAAACCAATAAAAGATTTCTTGAATAAAAGTTGTTTTATTTTCTTTTACGTCTTGCCGTCTTAATCGTGTAACGTCTTAATCCTCTGTTCATACCTTCCACACTCACTTATTACTAACATTCATTCTCTCTCTCTTTCCTCCCTGCTTATTACACTTCTTTATCCCTTTCACTCAACTCCGTTCCATATATTCTATCAATCTTACGTTCCATTCCACTCATCTGCCATAAATCATATTGCATTCCGATCCTACATAAATATAACATAGCATACAAACACACACACACTGACGCCTTTTATTCTCGCAGGGGTAGGCAGAGGCGCAACTAGTGCACTCACTTTTCGCCGTGCGTATTCTATCCCACGATGTAATAGGGGGCGAGCCTATCGCCACATCGGGCACAAATTCCTATTCTATATTCCAAGAGAGTATAAATTAGTAGGAGGTTGATTATTAAATAGAAATGCTACTAGGTATTGGCCGCGGCTTCGCTCGCGTGAAAAGCCTTTTCCGCTACAAGTTCCTTAATCACTGTAGCGATTCATCAAGCGCCATCTGAACTTAACCAGCGCCATCAATTTAAAAAATCAGATAAAATATATTTATCGGACTAAAAAGTAGCCTATATTAACATATAACTTTGTCCTGGGTTAATATCCAGGACAAGGTAAATCCGTGTACCAAGTTTCATTCAAATCCAGTGGCCTAAACGTTTTTTTCTTACAAACGTACAAACATCAAAACAAAGAGATTATAATATATTTCATAGGCCAGGTCAATATGTCATAGTCATATACCAGGAGAACATAAATTAATAGAAGGTTGATTAATAATGCTTTTATGTTCGAGGGCAGCACCAGTTTGACTTATACAAGCCAGTTTTGAGTGTATTACAGTATCAATCAAATGAAAAGGGTTGACACATAACGCTGATTAATTGCCTATATGAGTGATATGACGTTCCGGACTTTGGACTGAAATTACCGGAATTATGACTGATGTATGAGATTGATACCGTGATGTGCGCAATGCCTTGCAAAAAATGCAAAGTTCTGAATTCAAACGAGGGACTTGTTGTCTGGGGACTTGTGGCGTTACTTTTTTGTAAAGTCTTTTGACTATATTATGTTTATGTACGTTCCGTATGGACTTTAAAACGGCTGGAGAGGTTTTAATATTTTTTGTAATCTGGTTTTTGGGCAATTTTGTGTCATCGTCGGCATTTGGCTATATAAATTAGTTCTACCCGTGCGAAGTTGGAGCGTGTCGCTAGTTTTCTATAAGTATTAAAGGACTTAAATTCTTCTCAACAGATATCGGGAAGTGTCAGATGTTTTGACAACAAACTGGGGCACTAAACGTCTCTTACCAACGGATTAGTTAATAATTGTTTTACTTTATCTCTAATTTCTGTAATATAGTTGAGAAAATTATAGAAATAGAATATAATGTATTTATTTATCGGTTTTGACTACGAGCAACATTTGCAATTACTTTCTTGGTAATTAAAGTATGGACGGCTGTTTCTTCTTTTTAACTCATTTTAATATCATTATTGAGTTTAGGCATACATGTTTGTAAACAACTTTGTTACTTTCTTGACCCAGAGAAAATTAAAGTAAGAAATAAAATAAACACAAAACACGCCCTTATCCCCGAAGGGGTAAGCTAAATGTAAGAGGTAAGGTAAGAGTAAGAATTGCAACTAGTGCATTCACTTTTCGTCGTGTGGTCCGTCCCATGATGTGATAGGGGGCGAGCCTATCGCTATATCGGGCACAAATTTCAGACTCCGGGCTGATACTGAACAGAAAAAAACAATACAAATTTGCCCGACCCAGGATTCATACACAGGGCCTCAAATGGTGTCGTACCACGCACAAAATACAACTACGCGTCAAGGAATATTAGATTGGCCGTGGCTGTATATGTTCTTTGTTAAAAATGTTAATATAAAACTTAGGGTCCCCTACGCAAGCATAACTAACGTGTCAGTAGTATGGGACTATTAAATCAACGAAATGTGGATATACTAATTTTGCCGTTGCCTTTTGGACATAAAACAATGTAAAAGAAATACTTAGTAATTAAGAAATGAATATAAAACGAATCTCACATCTGAATAAGTTCACGATTCCAAGAGATGGCATAAATAAATGTCAGGATGATTTCAAAAACCCATCTGAATAGGTTTGGATCAATACTCACAAACGTATTGATTTCGCGGAAACTTGACAATAATTAACTAGTAACTACGCGGAATCTGGAATTGTGTTCGGTAAAAGACGTGTCTAGTTGGGAATGGAACGATCTGCCGAGACGAATGTCCGCAAGTTCAAAACCCAAGGCACACCTCTCACTTTTCAAAGTTACGTGTGAATTGTTTATCAATAATGGCTTTAATAGACGGAAAACATCCTGAGGATACCTACATATCTGAGAATTCTCCAAAAAAATAATTTCGAGGGTATGTGAAGTCTGCCAACCCGCACTAGGCCAGCGTGGTGGACTAAGGCCTAAACCCTCTCAGTGGTAGAGGAGGCCCGTGCTCAGCACTGGGCAGTATATAATATAGGGCTGGTATGGTGGTATGGTATTCAGTCTGGAATTTGTCTGTCGCCCGATATGGCGATAGGCTCGCCCTATCACACCATGGGACGGAATACGCACGGCGAATAGTGGGTGCACTAGCTGCGCCTCTGCCTACCCCTTCGGAGATAAAATGCGTGAGTGTGTGTGTTTGTGTTGGGGGGGGGAGGGTCAAATCCCGAGCAAAAGCTAGTTGGAATCAAAAGTAGGACTTGTCCAAATCCTCTATATTAATCTAATGACTAATCTTAGTGCAATTTGGTCTAATTTTCCAAATCAAACCGAATCATGTCTCGGAAGGTCATTGCTCCGTTTGTCTAAAACAGTATTCCACCCGTAAACTATTCTGTATTGTGTGCCCTTAATCCATCAGTAAGGTATTGTGCGGTCCGTTATTGAGGCTTCGTGGCGTTTTTCCTATCTTCATAGTTAATCTTAATTACTAGGGGAAGAGGGGTTAAGCACTGTGTTTAAATGGCCGATAAATATTGAGATTGTGTTGTTAGTGTCCAAAAGTGGATCAATTCCTAATTTATGCTGAAATGGTTCAAAAAACTGCTTAAGAGCTGTTAACCTACATAGTCTTAATGATGAACAGACTTCTATATGATTGACGAAATGGGTGACGCTCTCGTCTGATTGAATGTTATATGATCTCTTATGACAGCCCATAATCGGTAGCATATCCATCAGGATTTTTGAGTATTTAAAACTACTCTAAGATCAAGATATATCAATTAATAATATTTAAGGCTTATCACTCTTTTTAGAGAAACATAAATTCAAAAAGGCCCTATTCATTTACTAACGTCCCAAAGCCAAGCAAAGTAAACGTACAGGAAATCTTAATTAAACAAAATCTTGAAAACTTCTATCGAACTGCAAACGGGTTGGTTATCAGGGTCCAGTCGCATTCCAAACTGTTTCACTTCTGAGATATGCTACTCGTCTCATCTATTCTTCAAATATGTAATATGAGCTTTAGCCCGCGACTCCGCCCGCGTGAATGAGTTTTCCCAGGATAATAGTCCCGCTTTATCTTTTCCCGGGATAAAAAGTAGCATATGTGTTAATCCAGGACATAATCTACCCGTGTGCCAAATTTCATCGAAATCCGTTCTGTAGTTTTTGCGTGAAAGAGTAACAAACATCCATACAGCCAGACATCCATAAATCCATACTTACAATCTTTCGCGTTTATAATATTAGTAGGATTACAAATGCAAAAGTTAGTGGAGATGTGTGGAGGTTAGAAGTAAACGCAAAAGCCGCTGAACGGATTTAGGTGTTTGGCATATGAATAGAAACAGTAGCAACCTAGGAATTTGTTTCAACCAAAACCCCAGTGTTTCCCGATCCAGAAATCGCATGAACTCTCGGGGCAGTAGCAAAGATGCGTTACTACAATCGTGACGGCTAATAGAAAAAAGAAATAAGAATTAGAATGACGTATCCATTAATAAATCTATCGCTAGATGTCATTCTCACATATCACATTAGCCTTAATGATTTTTGAAAGATATCTTGACTACGGCCACCAGTCCACTGCAATCAATGCAATCAGCCCTGTATTATATACTGCCCACTGCTGAGCACGGGCCTCCTCTACTACTGAGAAGGTTTTAGGCCTTAGTCCACCACGCTGGCCTAGTGCGGGTCGGCGGACTTCACATACCTTCGAAATTCAGAGAACTTCTCAGGTATGCAGGTTTCCTCACGATGTTTTCCTTCACCGTTAAAGCGAGCGATAATTCACAAAGAATACACACATAACTTCGAAAAGTCAGAGGTGTGTGCCTTGGGTTTTGAACCTCCGGACATTGTCTCGGCAGACCGGTCCATTCCCAACTAGGCTATCGTACACTCCACTGACTACAGCTTATATATTACATACCGCTATTGGGCCAAGGAGGGGATGAATACACCCAAATATTATTAATCATTGATTAACCTAGTCTGTGTTGCCGTACCTAAAAATAAAAGTGTTATGTCTGGCTCTAAGAATACGTGAAGTAAGAAAGAGTCATATATCTGATTGGCTAAAAATCTAATCTACATTAGTATTATAAAGAGGAAAGATTTGTATTTTTGTATGTTTGTAACGAATAAACTCAAAAACTACTCTACCGAATTCAATTTCTTTCACCATTAGAATGCTACATTATCACCGAGTAACATAGGCTACTTTTTATCCCGGGAAAATGTAAAGCTGATCTTTTATCCCGGAAAAACTTTATGACGCGGGCTGAACCGCGAGCAAAATCTATTAAATAATATTATGAGAACTAACTACAAAGAAAGTAACATTCCCTGTGTGAAAAGTATTTTTCCATAAACTTCGCTCGTTTTACTTTTGGTAACTCCAATAAAACAGCCAGTAACTTGTAACAGAATTCATAGAACACTTTCCTAAATGTATTAATGGTGTTTGACGCATAACAAAAAGGCTCGCGGAGGGCTAATGTGCCTTTTGTGAGGGAAAGAGGGTCGCCGAGTCGCGGTCACTCACTCAACAAACATAAGTAAAACATTTACTTGTATGTTTCAGGAGACAGTAATGCGAAAGTTTTTGGAAATAGTAGTTTGGGATCGCTTGATGCGGGGATTGTTTGGGAGCACCGTCTTGACGTTGATCGTAATGGAAACACCGTCTTGTGTTGCAGACATTTAATTATCACCTTAATATTACAATTTACATTGGGTTACAAAATTAAAAGTTTTAAACTGTTACATAGCGTGCGTACTGTACAAAAGTTGTCTTGCCATAGACTATGAGTGTTGCCAGACGTATTGCCCATAGACACAATAAGTGGCGTTCGGATACGCCATAGTAGAAACTGCTTTTGTTATTGCATTGAATGACGAGATGAGCATGCCGTTCGCCTGATGGTAAACGATATGACCACCCATAAACAGTAGCAACACCATTCAGCACCTTGAGTTACAAAGTACTGTGTGGCATTCCACTGCGCTCGCCATTCTGAGACATAAGATGTTAAGTCTCATTATGTCCAGTAGTTACACTGGCTGCAATGTCCTTCAAACCGAAACACAACAGTGCATGCACACTGCTGCTTGGCGGTAGAAATACACATTGCGGTGGTACTCACCCAGAGGGACTCTTTACATATGAGAGACCTACCACCAGTCTTGCTTAACGGATTTGGATAAAATTTGGGATACAGGTGGACCACTGTATTTTGTTAAGGAAACTTTATGAGTTGGGTATTCACGGAGACCTGTTAAGATGGTTAACATCCTATCTTATGAATCGATCGCAAGCTGTTGTAGTAGGAGGATATCGATCGAATTTTATTACAATTCCTACCGGAGTCCCACAGGGGTTCCATTTAGGTCCTTTGTTATATAATGCGTATCTATACGATATATCTAACCATATTAAATTTTCTCGGCATCTTATGTATGCAGATGACAAAAAAATATTTTGCAAAATAAATTCCCCATTAGATTGCCTTAAATTACAAACCGACTTAATAAATTCAGATAAATACTACACTAACAACCAAATAACAGTCAATGTAAAAAAATGCCAATGTATCAGCTTTACACGTAAAAAAAAAACAATTTTATATAACTATAATTTTAATGGTATCATTATTGAAAGATGTAATGTAATACGTGATTTGGGAGTTTATTTTGATAACAAAATGTTACTTAGTAGTCATGTGGATAACATTGCGGCGAAAGCGTTCAGAAGTCTGGGATTTGTTATTAAATGTTGTAAACCATTTAAAGATGTCGCGGCTCTTAAATCAGTTTACTATACCTATGTACGTAGTATCTTAGAGTATGCAAGTCAGGTATGGTCACCCCAATACTCAGTTTACATAGATCGTATCGAATGTCTGCAATAGAAGTTTATAAAACATCTAAATTATGTATACGCACACCGGCAGCATCATACTTAGAGGATTGTCGAAGAATTGGTATTCTAACTCTAGAGGATAGACGAAAAATATTAGACATGTGCTTTCTTTATGATATTACGCATGCTCACGCCTTTTATCCCCGAAGGGTAGGCAGAGGCGCAACTAGTGCACCCACTTTTCGCCAAGCGTATTCCGTCCCATGATGTGATAGGGGGCGAGCCTATCGCCATACCGAGCCAAATTCCAGACTCCGGGCTGATACTGAATAGAAAAATCCAATATCACTTTGCCCGACCCGGGAATCGAACCCGAGACCTCAACCTTGCAGTCGTACCGTAATACAACTACGCCACCGAGGCAGTCGGTGTTATGATATTATAAACAGCAAATTAGATTGTGAGGACCTGGTAGCGGGGTTAGCACTCTGCGCGTTTCTCGCCGCACTCGACACACGTCTCTGCTGCATGTACCGAGTCGTTCGGCAAAGTACGCAACTAATTCTCCATTAACAAGAATGCCCCGAATATATAACAATGAATTTGCAGACACCGATTTATTTTTCTTTAAATGTAAATCTACGTTTAAAAAACATATAATTAAGTCTATTATTGATAAGACTTGTAGTTAAATGGCCCGAGCCTACATGGCGAATTTCCAGCTTACGCAAAACACACACGAAATTCGCGACAGAAATTAGTATAATTTGCATTGTCCACGTTTTTTCTGTTTAGTTTTTGTTGCTGATCCTGTTCATTACTTAAATGTTATACTAGCACCGATCTTCCACACTTACTACTGTAGCACCAATGTTATTGAGGATATATTTAAGAGGCTGATTTGTGATTAGAACGCAAAATGTCCCACTTGGAATGATTGCATGCTCTGCACGTTAATAACAAATATGTACTTGTTATTAATTTTTTTTTCCAATCAGTTATATGGAAAAAAAAATTATGTTATGTTATCTCTGACCAAATAAATGATCTTCTCCGAAAAGGGCAGGTCAGGAGTACCCTTAACCGACGAAAATGTATGAAAAGAACTATGAATGTGGAAGAAGCGCAAGAGGTGTGTCAAGATCGTAGCATGTGGCGCTCAATAGTCTCTGCCTACCCCTATGGGATAAGGGCGTGAGTGTGTATGTATGTATGTAGTTATATGGGTAGTACACAAACTTTTTCATCTGACTATTAAACTCAAAAAAGTGTATGTGTACACGTAATGAACACTTTTTCGATTGATTTGATAGGATATGGCATTTATTTGCTTTCTGATTAAGCATTGTTTAGTACACCATAATTTAGATTTTTTGTCAGCGCATACCAATATACTAATTAGATATAGATTGAAACCTATTTTAGCCTTACATTTTGTGTAATATATTTATAAAATAATTTATTATTTGTAAACGCCGTTGGTTTCTTAATAATAAATAAATAAAAGCTTACTTATTATCTCCGAAAAGTACATAATGTAGGTTTTAGAATGGGAAACGTCTTTAACGCAAACGGAGTTGCGAGCTACACCTAGGAGGTATTAATAAATCAATCTCACGTTTGAGTAAAATCTCAAGTAGACATTTAATGTATTGAACTATTTAATAAAGCAAGCTTAGACTGTGATTTAAGAGCTTGTTCTCAGCTGAGTAAGCGCTGTTACATAAACAAAACTTAGCCTTCAAAATCGGGCACCAATTGTAACTTAAGATGTCGTTTGAGCTGATGTTAATGTGGGTTTATTAAATAGCGCCTATCTTAAGATGCCGACCTTAATTTGACAGCGTCTCAGCTGATATCGAACTTCAGAGCGATCTTCTTCTTCGTCGTTTCCTTCATGACTGAAGGTCGTGCCCGCTTTGGTAAGCCTTGGTGGTGGCGCTGACAAGCTGCTTCCACTCCACCCTGTCTTGTGCCTGTCGCAGAGCATCCGTGACTGGGATCCCCATGACCTCTCTGATGGTGTCAGACCATCGGGTAGGTGCTCGGCCTCTAGGTCTTCTGCCATGTACACTACCCACCATAATCAGCTTATCCAGGTTGTCTGACTCTCTTCGTACTACATGGCCAAAGAACGAGAGGATCCGCTGGTAGCAGATTGTGGAGAGTCTGGTTTTAATGTTTAGCTAGCTGAGTATGGATATATTGGTTATTTTTGCAGTCCACGGTATGCGTAACATTCAGAGCGATATTGAGTTGCATTAATACGGCCTCTAGTATTAAAGACATTGACTGAGCAATCTTATACTCAAGGTGACGAGCGCACTTGAGTGCCACGCATGTTGTAATTAAAAGTTCTATATGGTGCTGCTACTGTTTATGGGCAGTCGTATTACTATCAGGCGAGCGGCATACTCGTCATTTGACTGTAATAAAAAAAGACAAAAGATGGCTGAATAAAATAGACTATTGCAATATCTATCGTATAGACTCCACATCACAATAATGCCCTTACGTATAAGAAATAAGATCTATTTTAAAATATTTTATCTCTTTCAATAGAACCGCTACAGTAATGGGTAGCCGGACTCGTGGAAAATATTTAACTAGCTTACGGCAAGGCTTTCAGTCGCATGAAGCGCAGAGCTCAACTTACACTGGTAGATTTGCACGCTCTTTAAAGTCCAGAGTAAATTGACTCGCCCGTTTTCAAAGCCTTTTCGACCCATTCGGAATTGAAGCAAACACAAAATTTTCCGACGTGTGGGTTTCATTAGTGAATGTGATTTCAATGAGTTTGATGCATTTAGAATTGTGTTAATGATTTGTTTCTGCGAAAATGTATTAATTATACAAAACATGATATTAACTGCGTTGAAATAAAGTGTACTTAGGACGTCGATCTATGATGATTAACAGAGTCACATCTTTGATTCGATTTTAATAATGCTGTCCTTTGTGTATAGATGAACTACGATAACATGGCTCGCCGATAATTTGATATTAATGACACCGCTAATCGAGCAACAAACCCTTGGATTTATTTTTCTTATTGACAGCCCACTCGGCACGCACTGTATGTGTTGTGAGTCTTGGTGGGGCTTTTTAAATACTTTAAACGTTTTGAATTTTGGAGGCGCGAGCCATGTTATCGTAGATGATCTATAGCTATTTATGAAGCTTGAAATCTAAATTAATATCTTTGGAATCAACACAGCACTCGCATTATACAAAATTATTATAAGAGATGTAGACGCTACACGTACGGGGTAGGGTTACCATCTCTCTTCTTAATTGGAATATCTACACAAAAGTATAGGTTTTCTTGTTACTCCGGTCTGTGAACTTTAATTTACTACAAAGCTGTATTCATAAGTCATTTGCAACACAATATTGTTTGATTTCTGTCGGCGTAAATATTGGTTCGAGATTTTATTTGATATTTTACCTAATATAAATCTATTTACTGAAGACTAAAATTATTAAATTCATTGAAGAACTGAAAAGATAGAAACAAGGTTTTATTTTGAATATTTAGTTTTGGTTTTGAATAATCTTAATTGACAGTGTTCACAAACGCTGTCGGAGGCATAACACGTTCACTTCTCATAGTTTGGTTGGTGATATAGGTAGAACAACAAAATCTCTGAGTGAGCAGATGCCTCCGACAGCGTTTGTGAACACTGTCAATTAAGTTTATTCAAAACCAAAACAAAATATTCAAATTAAAATCTTGTTTCTATCTTTTCCGTTCTTCAATAAATTTAATAAAGATGGCAGATATTGACGCAGTCGGGTTTTTTGTTTTTCTTAAATATTTTTTTTTATTTGCATCTTTTTAGTTCTCAAGCACCTTTATTAGCATTTCCTATTCCAAACTCCAATAAAACATATAAATTATATATATATATATATATATATTCGTAATCACCGTTAAAAAATCTTTATTTTGATACCAAACTCGATGTATTTTGAAATCATTTTTTTTTCGAGATCACTTTTTGCCGCCAAAAATCCTTATTTTTGTTTATTTTTTATTTTGATGTAAGTTGTAGGTAATAAAAAGATTTACAACTTTTGTATTTACACTTTTTTCACATAACCTCAAAATGTATGTGAAAAATTCAAATAACCAAGTTTTTGTTTTTTTATTTTTATCTTTTAAAATATTTTTTTTTATTTCATCTGTGTTTTTTTTTATTTAAAATATTTATTTTTCCACCTTATTTTGACTTAATATCGAAAAAGCTCCCTAATTTTCAATCGAGAATTCTCACGTCAAAATATCAGCTCTTTTTAAAAAAATCGGTGGGCTTTTTGTCCATTTTTACTACGTTGTCCGATTTATTTATATTTTACAATCAATCAATCAATCAGCCTGTCGCCGTCCACTGCTGAACGTAGGCCTCCCCAAGTGAACGCCAACCATCCCGGTCTTGAGCAGCCCGCATCCATCCGCTACCCGCCGCCTTTTTGAAGTCGTCGGTCCATCGTGTAGCAGGGCGTCCCACACTACGTTTACCTAATTGCGGTCTCCACTCCAGCACTTCTCTGCTCCATCGACCGTCTGTCCGTCTGCAGACATGGCCAGCCCACTTCCACTTCAATGTGCTGATTTTGCGAGCGACGTCGGTTACTCTGGTTCTCTGGCGTATAACTTCATTTCTGATTTTATCTACCAGAGAGACCCCGAGCATCGCATTTTACATTTACAGCATTCTACGGTATGGTTCATTTTAGTTTCAATGTGGTACCATTTTAATTAATTTCGTATTGGACTACGGTCTGCGCAGATACAATAGGAAACTTCTCAAACTCAAACAGATTTTCAATACTTCTTCTTTTGTTGATTGCATTCTACTTGAACAAAAGTAGGCAAGCCGATGCATAAAATTTTATTTTACAAAGCACTGGATGGCTACTGCATTGCGATATCACTGAAGGCATCCGATTCCATAGGCGTATAAAACGGGAGGGGGGGGGGGGTGATTTTTGACCGTGCCCACTCCAGAATAGCTTGGAGCAAGGATTTTGAGGCAGCCTTCATCTACCATATTTTTTTCAACCAACAAAATTGTCATATCGGCAAGCACACGAAAGTAATTTATTTTTTCAAGTCTAAGACACTGAAATCCCCCTGGAAAAAGAATCTAGCTACGCCAACGTCCGATTCTCTAATTTTATTTTGTTACATAATAGCACTTCATAGTATTAACTATAATTTTCTCCACAAACTGTTTAAACAAACACGACCCGTGTCTTTCAAAAGATTAGCTTTGTGCTTCTGTAACTGACGCGCCGCAACCCATTCCCTTGTTAATACTTTTTGCTACTATTGCTGTTTGTAAAAGACTTATAGTTTTTACCACCGTATAACTGGCCGAATAGGATGATGTAGAAAAAAAAACTTTTTTATTTATTTATTAAATCACTATACCAACAGCATTAAGGTCTGGTAGGTATGGCAAATTATAGGTAAGTACAGTACCTTAGTAGTATAGTAGCATAAACTAAGAAATGACCTACCTATTCTATAAATGAAGGGCGTTGTCACGTAATTGATCAAGTCACCCTGGTGGAGTTATATTACTTTGATTATGGCGAAGATATGATTCAAAACGGTGCTAAAAACAACACAAAATGGATATATCGAGCCGTCATTATTGCGTATTATACCTACAATGTCCTAAATTGTTAATTAGTGAAGCAATTTAGATGAACTAACTGTTTACTAATCAAAGTGTGCTTATACTTGTAGCAATTAGGTTCGTAGCGGAAATATTGACACCTCATTGCCTCTATTTTTTTATTGCAATTGAATGATGAGACGAGCATGCCGTTCGCCTGATGGTAAGCGATACGACCACCCATAAACAGTAGCAACACCATCCAGCACCTTGAGTTACAAAGTACTGTGTGGTATTCCACTGCGTTCGTCATACTGAGACATACGATGTTAAGTCTCATTATGTCCAGTAATTACACTGGCTACAATGTCCTTTAAACCGAAGCACAACAGTGCATGCACACTGCTGCTTGGCGGTAGAAATAGACATTGCGGTGGTACCCACCCAGACGGACTCTTACATATGAGATACCTACCACCAGTAAGTTTTCTGTTGCCGATCCGGTGCAACAAATTAACATCACCAGAGTTAACGGAAAAGTTGTTACTACGTTACTTTATTTAACTTTTCCTTTCTTAAATAATATACGATAAAATAAACGACGAAAGAAATTAGATTCGTAGTACAATGTCCCATTTCTCATGGCAAAATAACAGTGACTGCCTCGGTGGCGTAGTTGTATTACGGTACGACTGCAAGGCTGAGGTTCTCGGGTTCGATTCCCGGGTTGGGCAAAGTGATATTGGATTTTTCTATTCAGTATCAGCCCGGAGTCTGGAATTTGTGCCCGATATGGCGATAGGCTCGCCCCCTATCACATCATGGGACGGAATACGCTTGGCGAAAAGTGGGTGCACCAGTTGCGCCTCTGCCTACCCCTTCGGGGATAAAAGGCGGAGCATGCGTGCGTAAAATAACGTAACAGATTTATTCGCAATTTTATAGCAAATCTATGCCACGTCACATAAATGCCACGTTTTAAATGAATATAGAGAATGAATTTCTTAGATGGATAAACACGTCACATGTTTACTTTTTGAGATCCCGGGATTCTGTGCAGATAATGGGATCGCTATTCATGGAGACAATGCAAATCCATCTCTTTACGAACTAAATATTCGGTAAGTGAAAGCCTTTGCTCGCGGTTTCGCCCATGTGAAAGTTTTTTCGGGAAAAAGCCTTGCTATACATATATTTACCCGGAATAAAAAGTTACCTATATCCTTCCCAGAGTTTCAATGTATATCCATAGTAAATTTTATCGAAATCCGTTCAGTAGTTTTTGAGTTTGTCGTGTTCAGACAGACACGGCGGGGACTTTATCTATCTATACTAGGTACTATAATAAAGCAGTACAATCCAGCGTCTGTACATTAAAAAAAAAGTGAACGGTGAAGGAAAACATCGTGAGGAAACCTACATACCTGAGAATTCTCCATAAGAATTTCGAGGGTATGTGAAGCCTGCCAACCCGCACTAGGCCACCATGCTGGACTAAGGCCTAACACCTCTCAGTAGTAGAGGAGGCCCGTGCTCAGCAGTGGGCAGTATATAATACAGGGCTGATTGCATTGCAATAAAAGAGTAAGGGGACGACGAAAGAAGAGTAGAGGAACACAAATCACCGATTTTTTTAAATCTTTTCTGTCTGTCTGTTATTCTGTTTGTTTGTTAGTCTCTGAAACTACTAAAAGGATTTCTATGAGATTTGGTATGGAAATAGTTTGAGATCCTAAGAAAGAAAATAGGCTACTTTTTATTAGGGAAAATTTAAAGCGAGACTGTTATTCCGAAAAAGCTTTTACACACGGGTGGAGCCCCGAACAAAAGGTAGATTGATAATATGTATCATTAGATCATAATTATTATATCATCTAAGTATGTATATTGTATATGGATGTTGCAAATGTTGCAATTCTAGATTTTGCTCACGGTCTCGCTCGTAAAAAGGTTCGCTCTATGCAGTTTTTCGAGATAAAATTTAGTCCGTACGTGAAATCCAGTAGCCTTAAAAAAGGGATTATTCTAGCCTTTACAATTTTCCAGTTTTCTAATACGCATCTTCATAAAAATTACTTACACCTTAAAGCCAGAGAGGCACATTGCCTTTGAAATTAATAAAAGGTTTTTAACGCGTAGTTTTGACTTTTACGGCCCTAATGAGACGGCAAGAAAAACGGTTTTAATTATTTTTAACGAACATTAATTTCTTGAGGCTGAATTAAATATCGTCTTAGGCGCCCTGACGCTTCCAATATAGTGCTGAGAAACAATAGAATATTTTAAATCTATACTAATATATAAAGCTGAAGAGTTTGTTTGTTTGAACGCGCTAATCTCAGGAACTACTGGACCGATTTTGAAAATTCTTTCACTAATAGGAAGCTACATTACTCCTGAGTGCTATAGGCTACTTTTTAACCCGGAAAAACTTTTCCACGCGGGCAGAGCCGCGCGCAATGCTATTCATTAATATAATATGCGAAAGTTTGTGAAATTGTTTGGTAGTTTGTTGTAGAAGTAAACAAAGAAACTACTGAACGGATTTAGATGTAAGGAGATGTCCGCTTTTTGTATGGGTGCTGGACCTCAAAATCTAACCAGGCTCAAAGTTTAAGGATATATAAAGGGCGAAATATGGATCTTGGATCCGTTAAAAACATATTTTTAGACCCCTTCATTTATAACTAACTTTTTTAAACGTTCATATTAAGTGTAGTTTTCAAACAAAATAAAATTACATAAATCTCAAAATCGGAAGACTGTAAAATTAAACGATTTATTGTAAAAGGCTAGTTTTTAGGAGTTCTATCCAAATATAATATTTAGCAGGTTTCCTTACGATGTTTTTCTTCACCTTTAAAGCGAGCAATAATTCACAAAGTATACACACATAACTTTTTAAAGAACATTTACAACCCCTTATGTCAGTAACGGCCTTAGCCGGCACCAGGCTCTGGGTGAGAGCAAATAACTAATTAAAACCATATTTAAAAAACAAATTTCTCAGACACGCTCTTGGTGCCCCGTGGTACGTTCGCAATCGCAACCTCCACGTGGACACCAACATGCCGACCACCAGGCACTTCATGCAGAACATCAGCAAACGCTACTTCGATCGGGCGGAAAAACATACGAACACGCTCATCCGCAAAGCGTCGATATACGCTCCATTTGACCGCGCCAAATGGAGACGGCCGCGTTCCGTGTTAACCGATCCAGAGGACGACATCACTCTGGCCATTCGTAGAAAGAACGAGTTTATCAAACTACTACACTATACACGACCGCAGTTCCGTCCTCGCCGTCGAGGACCTCGCCGCGTTCCCCGTCGCCCTCCCAACCCCCATGACAGTTCCGGCCCGGGTGCCGATGTAAACAATTCGAATTAATAGGATTAGGTAAAAAAAACCTTCCCCCCACTATTAGTTGAATGTCTCATTCTCCCCTCAGTGACCGTCCTGAGCCGAGGTTCGTAACCCGTTAGTGGGTTGCCCTCAGCATGGTCACTTAACTCAGGGTTGCGAGCGCGTCAGCGTTCACCCTAAAGTCCGGTGTGGCCAGAAAAGCCGACTCTCGTCAGGCTGGCAGGTAGGGTCAATATTAAAAAAAATACAGCACGCACCACCGCTTTTTTCATGTGCCGCCCGGGACCGTGAAAACCCCCGCCGCCCCCCATCCGCTATGCAACTGGTAGTAGCTACCCACTTAAAAAAACCTTTCGTGAATAGAGGGCTTTTATAATCTTGTTTAGTCGAATGTGTAACCACATTATAATAAGTAATTATAAACGTTATAAGTAATTGAGTGCGGTGCTCGATCAAAATGCAAAACAGCGCAGGTTCGAGCCCGGGCGAGGTAAATTGAATTACATCGTCGTATCCAGCTATTTACGGTGTTGCAGTTACATTCAACATATTAGTTTATTTGCAAAATGACTAAGATCATAGGTTGTTATGCTGGTGGTAGGATTTTCGTTTCACACACACATAACACGCACACACTCACACACACAAACTGACCTTTTATCCTTCAAGGGGTGGGCAGAGGCATAACCTTTCGCCGGGTGTATTCCGGTCATGATGTGATAGGGGGCGAGCCTATCGCCACATCGGGAACAAATTCCAGACTCCGGGCTGATATCGGTTAGAAAAACCCAATATCACTTTGCCCGACCCCGGGATTGAACCCAAGACCTCAGCACTGCAGTCGTACCGTAATACAACTACGCCACTGAGGCAGTCACGTTCACGAGATATAAATTGTAAATTCCGTCATAGCGGCCCACTCATCATCAGCCACATGACGTCCACTGCTGAGCATAGGCCTCCCCCAAAGATTTCCAGACGGACCTGTCAAAAGCGGCCTGCATCCAACATGTTTCTGCGACCTTTATCAAGTCGTCTGTACACCTTGCAGGTGGACGGCCGACGCTGCGCTTGCGAGTACGTGGCTTCCACTCGAGAACCTTCTTGCCCCATCTGCCGTCAGTTCTTCGAACTATGTGCCCTGCCCACTGCCACTTCAGCTTGCTCCGCAGGGCTATGTCATACATGTGGGCAGCATAAATCTGGCGACTAGAGAGGGATAATCCATCTCTCGTCAATTGATATTATCTAATCACCACTTCACTTACTATCAGGTGCAGGGGGGAGAGAGTTTGCCGTATCCATATAAAAAATAACTACAGGATAAACGGCCTATTTGAATGATTCTTCCTAAACTGCGGATCGGTAAGAATCAAGCAATCGAAATAAGTTAATATGATATCGCGTGGTGGATTAAGGCCTAACCCCAGGGCCGCGCCGTGGGCCAATTGGGGCGTCGGAATAAGGATGCAACGCCAGCGTTAATTATTGGACTTGTATTTGTTATACTACAACATATTCTTTATAATTGATTAGGTAAGAAAGTAGGTACAAGTCTCCCAAGGCAATACTCACACCTGTAGTTGAACTTTACACTATTTTAATTTTGATCCCAATGTTTATGGGCTTTGTGTTACAATCAAAACGCACCGCCGTCGCTACAATAGCCAACTACATATATCTTGGTACAAATGCCTTACAAAAGGTAATTCTACAAATGAAAACTGAGCAAAATGAGCCAAGAAAGGTTAACAATAAAAAATATTAATGTTGAAACAGGACGACAAAAATCAGAGGCGCTTCATAGATTTCGCACACAGGCGCTTTCTTCGGTCGGCGCGGCCCTGCCTAACCCCTCTCAGTAGAAGATGAAGCAATACAAGGCTGGTATGGTATGGTGTGGTAATCGAAATAAATCATCGGTAAGTATGTCTATCCATATTAGTTGCGAGTATGCAAACTTGCGTCAATTTATCCTTTTTAACCCCCGACAGGAAAAGTTGGGTGTTATAAGTTTAGGGTGTGTACCTGTGTATATGTGTATCTGTATGTCTGTCTGTGGCATCGTAGCTCTCAAATGAATAGACCGATTTTGACGTGTTTTTTTTTGTTTGAAAGCTGATGTGATCGATATGGTTCTTAACTATAATTTATGAAGATTTGTTCAGGCATTTGAAGATTATCACCTCATTTCCAACTTTCACAACTCCAATTGATTATAATTTGATGTACTGTGACTTGGGCAATATTTTTAAGACATATTAACCTTGAGCTGATGCTGCAGCATTAAATAGTCTCCGGGATACCTAAGTCTTTAGCAACTTATAGCATATATAGCGTGTGTGGGCTCATAAGAATGGTCTCAACGAGTAGGTGTTAGATAACCACTAAAGAAGAATTTTCATCTCCCTGGTCCGGAGTTCGGTCCCCCGACGCGAGAACGATTGAGTCAAAATATTACTAGGTAGGTACTTAAACGACATACAAAGACAGGTGTTTCTTTTTTACTGTTTAGAGGAATTTTGTGTCAAGGGTTATTTAATTGTTTTTTTTACTAAATAGTTGATTAGAATTGTGAAAATTTTCAGAAATCATATTTTAAGAGATACCTATAGTGTTCCTTCTCAGAAATGAAAAGTCGCTGGTTAAACTCGCTCACGAAAAGAAATTATATATTTTGTCGATGTAGAAATATTACTTCTAGTCTTAGTCTCGGATTCGATCCTCGGGTCGGGCAAAGTGATATTGGACTTTTCTATTCAGTAGGTATCAGCCCGGAGTCTGAAATTTGTGCCCGATATGGCGATAGGCTTGCCCCCTATCACATCATGGGACGGAATACGCACGGCGAAAAGTGGGTGCATTAATTGCGCCTCTGCCTACCCCTTCTGGGATAAAGGGCGTGAGTGTGTATGTACTATGTACGTATGTATATGTTTGATATTAATCAGCTAATTTAGTAATCATTTTATTACCATTTATTTGGGAGCATAGAGTATGACTTTTCTATTTGGTCAGCTTATTCATTCATGTGACGAATATCATTTATAAGCTGGCTATAAAATCGGTCCAGAAAATCTGAATTGAAAATAGACAATGAATTTTCAATCTGTTCTATATTGCTATACCGTGGTCTGTTGCGAGTGGCGGACTAGTCTGGCCGCAGGTGGGTGTTCCAGCCAGATAAAACGATGAAATATGAACAGAGGCTGCCAATAACAATACAATGAATGGCCTAAGAAACCGGTGTCAAGAGTATTAACTGAGTTAGGATAGCTCTTTGACAAAATTGATTTTTTCATCCCTATTTAACAATTTAGACCCAGTAACGTTTAATGTCAACTTTTTTCAAATAAAAGAAAGACTTTAAATAATTACAATTCTAAAGTTATTAAATGGAAAATTATCAAGAATTAGAAACTTACTTGTATTTATCCTCAATCTCATCCTGAGACATAAGATGTTAAGTCTCATCATGTCCAGTAGTTATACTGGCTACAATGTCCTTAAAACCGAAACACAACAGTGCATGCACACTGTTGCTTGGCGGTAGAAATAGACATTGCTGTGGTACCCACCCAGACGGCCTCTTACGTAATAAGAGACCTACCACCAGTAATTTATTAATTCAGTATGCCTTGAAGTGTGGCGTCATTTATTTGAGTTTATATAAGACTAGTATCGCTCGCGACTCCTCCCACGTTAAAAAGTTTTTCCGGGATAAAAATCTTTCCCGGGATAAAAAGTAGCCTATAGCACTCAGGAGTAATGTAGCTTCCTATTTGTGAAAGAATTTTCAAAATCGGTCCAGTAGTTCCTGAGATTAGCGCGTTCAAACAAACAAACAAACAAACTCTTCAGCTTTATATATTAGTAAAACTCTTCAGCTTTATATATTAGTATAGATGTGCCAAAGACCAATATGAAATAAGCACTGAAGCGACAAAATAACAGAGATAATGATGATCAGAAGTGGCGTAAAGCGTGGGCATAGTGGGCCACCGCCCACGGATTCGCGGTAAGGGTCTTGTGTCTCAATGGATTGTACAGTTTTAACCCATAAATCATGGATCATATTCAGTTAGGACACAAGCTATGACACGACTAAATATTAGATTTATTTACAAAACTATCAAACCAATGAATTTTAAATGCATTTGGTAAAAAGAAAGAAAAAAAAGAAAGAAAAGAAAAAAAACTTTTATTGGCCACTAGTTGGGTGGTGAGTGGTGAATACATAATAATATATACATTACTAATGCTAGTACTAGATAGGTACTCACTCTAATGTGGATGGTATATGTCCCACCGCAACAGTGTCAATAGGATCTAGATCAGCATATGCCAACCAGCAATGGTTGGCGCTGATTTTCATCTAGACCCTAGAGCAACGTCAGCCAAAAACAAATACACAGAACATCGTGCGTGCTCACCTTTCTTTGCGAGTGTGTATGTACGTGTAAGTGTGTGCATGTGTCGACGATAATTTAGTAGATTAAATTAATTAACAAAAATGTAGCTGAAAGGGTCTTCGATTTTCTTTTTTCTTTTTAAATTTCTGGTCTGGCTCCGCTCTTGATAAAGAAACTTGTGACGGCCGTAGTTAGCTTCCAACTCAGGACGGGAAAGGGGGGATGGTAAAATTTTAATGTGATCCAGTATTAATATCTTATACCTACTTATATAATACCTACTTATGTATACTAATTCCTAATTATAATAATTGTATTACTAAGACATAACATATTACACAAGTACTTACATACAAAAGCATATACTTGAGTTAAATGCAGGGTGGGGAAGCAGCGCTCTCATGCGCCCCCCCCCCCCCCCCTCTTCTTCGGTACGCCTATGAAACTTACAGAATCTGATTTTAAGAGTAGAAAGACATAATATTCTCTAAAATATGGCGCATAATCAATATTATAAAAAATCTGACATATTTCAATGCGCAGAAATATTAATATTTGCCGCTCTGTCGTACAACATCCTCGCATTTAGCGAACATAGAAGTTCCATTTACGCTGACATTTCAACCGCTGGAGAAATCTTGACCATAGTATTGACAGCTGTGGCGTAGTGGATGAATTAAGCGAAGATCCACCGGTTCGATTCCAGTCAGCGATAAATATTTACCAATAAAAAAAATGTATTGGAATCAATTAGTAGCATTTACAATACTCAATAGAGTAGTATCATATATTTAATTTTGTATGATTTGATATGTAATAGAAAATAATACGAAAAAAAAAATTCTTTGAAATCAGCATCAAAATTGGTTGAAAATTAAAGCAGTTATTGATAATTGAAATATTGTGAGGAAAAGTGCACGAAGGCTGGTAGTACTAATGTGCTTTCTCCGCGAAACCAAAAAATAGAACCACGAGGCCCCTCCTGTAAGCGCGAGGCCCCGGGCGATTGCCCAGCTCGTGTTCCCCCACTCTAAGGCCACTGGATTTAAGTGTCTAGTTTATATCCTTCTCGGATGTGATCGCCGAGTATCTAGGGCAAATCAAGAGCAGCAAAATCGAAGAAATAAACGTCCAAAACCCAAATCCATTTAAAATTTTACCTTAGTAAGTAGGTAGGTATCCTATTACAGTAATGGAATTACAAAAATAAACAACCTCAATATTGATTACATTCCTAGTATATCTGATAAACGATGCGACCATTGCGAAAACAAAGAACTTATAAACAATAAATAATAGTGGAATCACAAAAAGCTCTCAGCAAAACTATAAAACTAAATAGAAAATAATTTCAGCCTTGAGAGTGCCTAGAACTGTGTAAGAACAGAGTAAATTGTAAAAGCATTTCTGGATGGATCATAATAAATACGACTGACTGCCTCGGTGGCGCAGTTGTATTAAGGTCTTGGTCTTGGGTTCGATCCCCTGGTCGGGCAAAGTGATATTGGGGTTTTTCTACTCAGTATCAGACCGGAGTCTGGAATCGTGCCCGATATGGCGATAGGCTCGCCCCTTTCGCACGGGGAAAACTGGGTGCACTAGTTGCGCCTCTGCCTACCCCTTCGGGGGTAAAAGGCGTGAGTGTGTGTGTGTATGTCTGTATCATAATACAACTTTAAGACGCTGCGTAGACGATATCAACTAGTTGCCGAGAAACACTACACAGACACTACTAGTGTTACAGAACAGAATTTCAGACTCCGGGATGATATTGAGCACAAACTCTATACCACTTAATACATGGCTCGGGAATCAAACCCGATAGCACGGTACTGATGGCGGTCATACCACGTAAGCAGTACTATGACGATACCAATGCAATATGAGTAAAATGGATTTGTCTAAGGGCCGATTTTTCAATCATATCAAATAAAATAACTGGCGTAGTTGTATTACGGTACGACTGCAAGGCTGAGGTCCCGGGTTCGCTCCCCGGGTCGGGCAAAGTGATATTGGATTTTTCTATTCAGTATCAGCCCGGAGTCTGGAATTTGTGCCCGGTATGGCGATAGGCTCGCCCCCTATCACATCATGGGACGGAATACGCTTGGCGAAAAGTGGGTGCACTAGTTGCGCCTCTGCCTACCCCTTCGGGGATAAAAGGCGTGAGCATGCGTTATCAAATAAAATTTTATAAACTGGATATAAAAGTGAAACATATTGTTTTACAAATGGAACTGACGTCATCCTACTAATATTATAAACGCGAAAGTTTGTATGTATGGATATATGTTTGTTACTCTTTCACGCAAAAACTACTGAACGGATTTCGATGAAATTTGGCACACGGGTAGATCATGTCCTGGATTAACACATAGGCTACTTTTTATCCCGGAAAAATACAAAGCGGGACTTTTACCGAAAAACTTATTCACGCGGGCGGAGCCGAAGGCAAAAGCTAGTGTTTAATAATTAGAATTGTTTCAACTGGTTTTCGGGATACACTTTAATAAATATTATACTAGCTCCGTATACTAGCGACAGCTACCAGTACAGCATACAGTGGGACACCACTGCTGGGCCACCTCTTCTACTACTGAGACATATACTATAGCAACGATTTCTTAAAAGGAAATTCAATGTAAAAGACACTAGAGTTCCGCGAAATCACATCCATTGAAAATTCTTTACTTTCAGTTCTTGCGAAGAATGTGTTGTGAAATGTTCCCAATGTCCGCTCTATAATAACTCTTTGATCACTTAGAACATAGCGTACTTACTACATTATATTCTAATTAAATCAAATCAAATCAATTTATTTTGCTATAAACATGGTTTGTTACAAAGGTGTTAAACATAATATAGATGTATAATACATATGTGCAAATTGTTTTACCGTTTCAACGGCATGCAAAAAATTTATAGGTAGAAAAGTAGAAAAATAGTAAATTTTATACTTTTTATCTACTGTCTTAACAACTAACATAAATTCTTTTAATGTTTGCGTTCTTATCTCAGTTTATTTCAGTGCCTTTAATTTATAATCATAATGTGATTGTACCACAGAGAACAATCGCATTGTTGAATATTCCGTATAATAGTTTACGAAGGGCTCCACATACCCAGCACGAGTAGACCGCCTTTAGAGAAACAATGTACTATAATTAATGTCCCAAGTTGCACTCAACTGCACCGCATGAGTGGCCTGGTGGACAATCGAATTACCAATCTGGCACTCAACCACTCTTACTTGACCTTCCCTCGCAGGACGGGGCATACATGTTACACGTCGGTGAAAGACACGAGAAAAACAACTCTTATTTTTGTTGGATTTACGACTTAAAATTTCTGTCGTTATCGCAGTCGCTGGAATTTTGTCGGCTTGCTTTACTGTACTAGTAGACCTATATTGACTTCGGCTGAGTTTTTTCCATGATCAAGGAAAGTGTAGGCTCTATTCACACTGGCCAATTGCAAGCGATTTTTCTACCGAGGCGAAGGCGCTGAGCACTCGTCCATTTTAATAAGATTAATAAGACCGTTAACTTTACTTGACCACGAATAAAACAACACGGGATAAGTCCGAAACGAGGCTACTAGTTATTCAAATGCGTGTTTACTATAATTGGTACCTATATTATAATATGTTGTTCATTATTTAGTCTGATACAACATAATGTATTTGGCACTCACGTACAAGAAAAAAAAGACTTAAGGTTTTATCTATACTAATGTCATGAAGCTTTTTTTTTTTTGTTTTCGCGGAGAAAGTGACTTATTACTACCGCCCAGCCTTCAAGGGGGGCGACTGAGCGGTTATGTTGTGTTCACCGTGCCTTACGTCCCGGCGTTGAGCCACCCGGAGAGATGTAACCATCGGGCGACCGCCGGGCCGAGTCCCTAACCTATGTATAACGCACGGCATACCAACCAAAACTCCGCGGTGGCCATCTTCGGCGCATTAGGGACGGCTAAGGGCTTCCTCTGACGGGAGTTTCTAAGTTGTCGTCCGCAGCCGCCTCTGCGCGTTGCCGCCTAGTGCGGCCCGTCTCCTGTTGTGGGGGGGCTCAGGAGCCCCCACGCACCGAAGGACGCCCTCGGCGTCAATGGCAGCGTGAGGCCTACCAGCCACGCTGCCGTCCATCACAGGGATCGCTACAATGTGCTAATGGAACACAAAAAATTTAAAGACGGACAGCCCCCTGCCGCCCGCCTGCGACCCCCGGTGGCCCCTATTAGTCGCCTTTTACGACAGGCAGGGGATACCGTGGTAGAATTCTCCAAACGCCCCCAATCCACAGGGCGGAATGTCATGAAGCTGAAGAGTTTGTTTGTTTGTTTGTTTGAACGCGCTAATCTCAGGAACTACTGGGATTTTGAAAATTATTTCAGTAATAGGAAGCTACATTACTTCTGAGTGCTATAGGCTACTTTTTATCCCGGAAAACTTTCCACGCGGGCGGAGCCGCGCGCAAGAGCTATTCATAAATAATCATCACGATGAATAATCAAAACGATGTAAAACTAATTGAGCAAAGTAACTAATCTATACTAATACTATAAAGAGGAAAGATTTGTTTGTTTGGTTTTTATGAATAAACTCAAAAACTACTGGACCGATTTTAAAAATTCTTTCACTAATAGGAAGCTACATTACTAGGTACTCCTGAGTGCTATAGGCTACTTTTTATTCCGGAAAAACTATTTCACGCGAGCGGAGCCGCGAGTAGAAGTCTAGTTAATATCATAAAGATAAAAAGCAAAGTCAATGTCCTACTTACTTAATAAGTACAGACTGCAGCATTAAAATAAATAATAGAATCTAAAATTCTTCATTATGAATAAGTAAATCGTAATCTGATGCACCAGACGTTTGATATAAAACATTATAGAAACTAACTCTAACTAGACATTGACTTTAATATTAATAACTTTAAGTTATAATATAAGCGGCGATAGCCTAGTTGGGAGTGGAACGGACTGCCGAGACGAATGTCTGCAGGTTCAAAACTCAAGGGCACGCACCTTTGACTTTTCTAAAGTTATGTGTGTATTCTTTGTGAACTATAGGTTCTTTTAAAGGTGAAGGACTGGTGGTAGGTCTCTCATATGTAAGTGGCCGTCTGGGTGGGTACCACCGCAATGTCTATTTCTACCGCCAAGCAGCAGTGTGCATGCACTGTTGTGTTTCGGATTGAAGGACATTGTAGCCAGTGTAACTACTGGACATAATGAGACTTAACATCTTATGTCTCAGGATGACGAGCGCAGTGGAATGTCACACAGTACTTTGTAACTCAAGGTGCTGGATGATGTTACTACTGTTTATGGGCGGTCGTATCGCTTACCATCAGGCGAACGGCATGCTCGTCTCGTCATTCTATGCCATAAAAAAAAATATGAAAACATTATGTGAAAACATATTTTAAAATATGGGCGGCAGAAATAATAGTTTGTGTACTAAGATAGACAAACTCTTCCGCACAAAATTATATATTCATTAAATAGCTGAGGACATTTTTTTAGGTCACCACTCACACAAAAAGCATGCTACGTACGAATTTGTTGTAATGGGGGACCTTTTTTGTTGCCACAGAACATGTGGGACATACAAGGTGACACGAACTGAGTGGCCTATGCTAAGGGTATAGATCCGACACTGCTTTCGTATGTTATTAAAAGTACTTAATTGGTTACACGACACGCCTATTAACTCTCTCATGAACTAAACCTAGCAGAAGCGGTCTTAAGTAGTAAAACATCGTCTCGATTTTTTTATGATATGAAGCAAACTGTTCTGTTCAGCTTCTGACATGTTGGTCTGAAAAAGTTTGAGGGAGGCCTATGTTCAGCAGTGGACTTTTTTTTTCTTTTTTTTTTGCATTGAATGACGAGACGAACATGCCGTTCGCCTTATGGTAAGCGATACGACCACCCATTAACAGAAGCAACACCATTCAGCACCTTGAGTTACAAAGTACTGTGTGGCATCCCACTGCGCGCGTCATCCTGAGACATAAGATGTTAAGTCTCATTATATCCAGTAGTTACACTGGCTACAAGTCCTTCAAACCGAAACACAACAGTGCATGGACACTGCTGCTTGGCGGTAGAAATAGACATTGCGGTGGTACCCGACCAGACGGACTCTTACATATGAGACCTACCACCAGTAAGGTGGTACTTCTAAAGGCTGAAGACGAAGAAGCAAACTGTTCCTTTTTATCAGTGCCATTATTTTCTTTTTAATATTTCTAGTAAAGTCTACGTAGGTTTTAGGTAACTATATTTTAATATACAAGCTGCGACGAAAAAAATCTACACTTATATCACCGAATGTGATAGTTTCCTATATTTTATTTTGTACATTTTTTATATGTAACAGAAAATAATACGAAAAAGAAATCCTTCTGTGAAATCAGCATCAAAATTCGTTGAAAAATAAAGTAGTTATTCAAATTTGAAATATTGTTGTGAGCAAAAGTGGGAGCGTGGCAGGGATATCACGCTTTCTCTTTCACACGTACGCAGCGTTATGGCCGGTGACACCCGATGACGTTACAGTCTGATATTACTGTTATTTGACAATTACCCCTTCCACCAAATTTCAAAGCTTTATAACTTACTTATTTTTGCACCAATTTTGAAAATTATTTTTCCCTTAGATTTAGGATGGCATACATTTCTAATAAATGTATTACAGAAGTAGTCAACTAACCTATTAGAGTACTTATTTACCTAGACAGTAGATACAATTTAAAACATTTTATTCCAGAAAATATTAATGTTTTAATGTCATAGTATTATTTGCTTATCTGTTTTCTTCGTACAATTTAAAAAGCATTAATATATAATAAAGATGCTGTCAAAACGTAAACGATGGATATTTATGTATTTTGTTTTTGTTTTTATTGCTGAACTTCTTTAGATATTAAAAAAATATATTTGGATAACTTATTTTGACGATTCTTATAATGTATTAAAGTTAGTTTGTTGCGTACTGGCAGCAAAAAAAAACATTGTTACCATACATATTTTTCCAAGTATTTATATTTTTTATGTTTTTTTTAAACACGAACTTGTTTGAACCTAATAGAGCAAATCGATCGACCATTCATCTGTGACCCTACCTAAGTTGTGCCTGTCAGGGTTATGTTCCTGATCAGAGTGGCAGTCTTAGCCAGGAGGCGAACTGGGCAACCGATCGGGACGTCGCGCTAAGTCCGCCGCTATCAAACGGCTTGTCCATAATAATACTCACTGGTTCAGATATTAAATGATTGCTCCCGGTTCCCAAAACACAGATATACGCACACACACTCATGCCTTTTATCTCCGAAAGGGTAGGCAGAGGCGCAACTAGTGCACCCAAACAAACACAGATACCTATATTAGATCATTTAGTTCTTTTATAGCGAGATTCTAAGCTAGCCAGTACGATTCTACCCAGAATTTATATTTGACTCAACCAGCCCATCGCTATATCTTTAACTGACTGCCTCGGTGGCGTAGTTGTATTGCGTACGCGTTACGATTTGCGCGCTGAGTTCCTGGGTTCGAATCCCGGGTGGAGCCAAAAATATTGTGACTGGGTTTTTCCATCTTAAAAATTACTCAGTCGCAGTTCGGAGTCAGGAAGTTGGCGGTATGATACCCCCGTGCGTCGGAAAGAACGTAAAGCCGTTGGTCCTTCGCCTGATCTCTCTCCGGTAATGTCGGATTGCCGTCTCACCGGACTATGAGAGTGAAGGAATAGCGAGTGCACCTGTGTATTGCGCACACACTTATGCACTATAATATCTCCTGCGTACCTGGCTGATCTCCGTTGAGATTGGCCGCCGTGGCTGAAACTGGTTAGGAGGATTACATATCTTTAACTGCGACAACACCCTCAACACTATTATTGTCATAGCTTAAGACTCCATCAAAGTGCTCGTTCAGGCCAATTTTCACTGATTAAACTTAGATTGGAATCTTTGTGCGTTACCTAGCTACTTAATTAGTAGATTACGACCTACTAGGTGCCCTGTCTGACACAGACCAGTCTTGTAAAGTTTTTGGTGAAATTATTGCGACGTTAATAAGCAATCAAGCGTTCTAAACGATTTACTTTTGTAATTATTCGATATTTTGTAATTTGTTATTAATAACATGAAAGTACCTACATTAATTTTAATGTGGACGATAGCCTAGTTGGGAATGGAACGGTCTGCCCACACAATGTCCGGAGGTTCAAACCCAAGATACACACCTCTGACTTTTCGAAGTTACGTGTGTATTGTTTATCAATTATCGTTCGCTTTTACGGTGTAGGAAAACATCGTGAGGAAACCTACATACCTGAGAATTCTCTATAAGAATTTCGAGGGTATGTGAAGTCTGCCAACCCGCACTAGGCTAGCGTGGTGGACTAAGGCTTGAACTTTCTCAGTTGTAGAGGAGGCCCGTGCTCAGCAGTGGGCAGTATATAATACAGGGCTGATTGCATTGCATTGATTGCAATGTACATGCGGCAACTATACCGTATACGTCTATTCCCTACGTTAAGGTTGATATGATATTTTTTGCTTATTTTCATACACGTAAGGAAAGTGTTTCTTTTTCATTTACCTGTTTGATGTTGAAGCACAGGTCCAATATTCTCAAAATTCATTTTGATAATTTAATGATCTTCATATCACGGCTCGATTTCATAAACTTCGACAATTATAAAGAGATTACGTGTTGCACGCGACTTCACCCGCCTAAAGTCGTACTATGCAATTATGCGGGATAAAACTACCTTATATTATGTTAAAAATACCAGCCCTATACACTATGCAGTATACAGGGCCATTCTCTAGGTGTATAAAAAACCTAATGTTTAATTTCAATAATTAAGGATATTTAGAGAATAATAATAAACATAAATTTTACTGGTGGTAGGTCTCTTATTATGTAAGAGGCCGTCTGGGTGGGTACCACCACAATGTCTATTTCTACCGCCAAGCAACAGTGTGCATGCACTGTTGTGTTTCGGTTTGAAGGACATTGTAGCCAGTATAACTACTGGACATAATGAGACTTAACATCTTATGTCTCAGGATGACGAGCGCAATGGAATGCCACTCAGTACTTTGTAAGTGAAGGTGCTGGATGGTGTTGCTACTGTTTATGGGTGGTCGTATTGCTTACCATCAGGCGAACGGCATGCCATTCAATGCGTCTCGTCATTCAATGTAATAAAAAAAAAAACAAGAATTCTTATTTTATATATTTTGTTTCCAAATTTTAGTGTTTGTTTTGTTTTTGTTTACGTAACCCGGCTATTTTGATTTATTTTTGTAATAAAAACTTAGTATCTTAGTTCGCACATTAATAATAATATATCTTGTAAGGATGCATGTTTTGGATTACTATCTAGCCCTAGATTACTTAATTCTAATGTTGTGAACTGTAATGATTGTAATCTGTTATCCATCTTAAATAAATAAATAAATCCCACTGCTGGGTACGAGCCTGCTCAGTACTAAGAGGGTTTAACCTTATACTCTTGAACGTTTTTTTATGGCATTAAATGACTTATTTTATTTAACTGATTTAGAAAAGAGCTACACTAGTCCCTTCTCCGTTCTTCTCTGGTGGAAACTGCTTTCCGAACTGGTGGTAGTGTAAAAATTATCTGAATCGAAATAATGTTAAACATTGTATACATTCAAATAAATTATTTCATTTCATTTGAATGCAAAATATCGATATCTGTGCAGCACTTGAGCTTTTACTTGTAACACACATCTCAAAATCTCCACCAATTCTCATATTAGAGAAATTATATTTGTTTTCCGATCTGTAATTAAAGAAGTTTGAAAATTTTCAACTTTATAACATCTCCAGAACTCTCAGGAAATATGAAGAGCACTTGCGTCGATCCCGGCAACCCTTGTACCTTTAACCAAGCTTGTAGTAATGTTTGAGAAAAACTTTGCTGTGGCCTATATAAATCTATTTATCTTTACATATTACTAGACTGCCTCGGTGGCGTATTTGTATTACGGTACGACTGCAATGGTCTCGGGTTCGATCCCCGGGTCGGGCAAATTGATATTGGATTTTTCTATTCGGTATCAGCCCGGAGTCTGGAATTTGTGCCCGATATGGCGATAGGCTCGCCCCCTATCACATCATGGGACGGAATACGCTCGGCGAAAAGTGGGTGCACTAGTTGCGCCTCTGCCTACCCCTTCGGGGATTAAAGGCGTGGGTATGCTTATTACTAGACTTTTGCTGGCGGCTCCGCCCGCTTGAGTGTGTTTTTCCGGAATAAAAGTCCCGCTTTAGGTATATTATAGAGCGGGTTTTATATTCATCATCATCATCATCATCAGCCCTGTATTATATATTGCCCACTGCTGAGCACAGGCCTCCTCTACTACTGAGAGGGGTTAGGCCTTAGTCCACCACGCTGGCCTAGTGCGGGTTGGCAGACTTCACATACCATCGAGATTCTTATGGAGAATTCTCAGGTATGTAGGTTTCCTCACGATGTTTTCCTTCACCGTTAAAGCGAACGATAATTGATAAATAATACACACGTAACTTCGAAAATTCAGAGGTGTGTGCCTTGGGTTTTGAACCTGCGGACATTGTCTCGGCAGACCGTTCCATTCCCAACTTGGCTATCGGGTTTTATATTATCTCGGGATAAAAAGTAGCCAATGTTAATCGTTGATAATGTAGATTTATATTGGTGAAAGAATTTTTAAAATAGGTCCATTAGTTTTTGAGTTTATTCTTTATAAATATACAAATCATTGAAATAGAGAGCGGGATGCACAGAAAGACTGCTGGATATTGTTCGGGAAGAAAACTATTCAGCACGGTATTAACAATATTTATTGTATATTTTTCAATACATCAAGAGTGTTCTGTTTAAAACATTATACCTCCCACGTCACATTAAGATTCAAAAACATTCTATATCAAATACAGCCAGTATTAATTAAATATAAGATTATAAATATTGTATAATGAGGTAGGAATTATTTATAAAACGTGCTGGTAACAGAAGACAGAGCCTTGTAGCTTGTAATTCTAAATCAATTATTATATAATGAAATAAACAGATCTTATTTATATGAAGTGTTGGAAGCGGAAACCGAACGTTGTAACATCATTCCTCTTTATAATATAATTAGGGGAGACCGGGGATAGTCGACCAAATTTCAGCTTGGACGCCTATATTTTTTTGTTTTAGTATATAATGTCAAATAACCTATAGGTTCGATAGGTGCACTAATAAGCTTTCGACTGAAATACTATAAACCTCGCAATTGTTTATAACATAGTGTACAACAGTACAAAAGCCATTTTGTGGAGAAAATCATGTAAACCTACCCCATATGCAATGCCTGGGGTGAACGATTCACTAGGGGTACATTGACCTACGAAGTAATTGGTTTAAAATAAAAGGAAACACCACAAGTACTTATTTACTATTATCAATGTGCCTTATTGAGACAAAATATCATTAACATTTACATAAGAAACATATAATTTGTCACTTTTTGTACGATATTCGTTATTGGGCCGGAAACAAAAATTCTACCACCAGCAGAGGGTTTAATGTTTCGATTAGTTATTCTTTTGTAAATCCATATAGGTTTGAAATAATAAACTTTTTGATAAATTGGTGGTAGGTCTCTCATATGTAAGAGACCGTCTGGGTGCGTACCACCGCAATGTTTATTTCTACCGCCAAGCAGCAGTGTGCATGCACTGTTGTGTTTCGGTTTGAAGGACATTGTAGCCAGTGTAACCACAGGACATAGTGAGACTTAACATCTTATGTCTCGGGATGACGAGCGCAGTGGAATGCCACACGGTACTTTGTAACTCAAGGTGCTGGATGGTGTTGCTACTGTTTATGGGTGGTCGTATCGCTTACCATCAGGCGAACGGCATGCTCGTCTCGTCATTCAATGCCATAAAAAAAAAGGGACAAACAACTCACTTTATTCCCTGTGAAGAATATTTAGATTACTACGTAGTTTATTTCCTAAGTAGACAACTAGCCCCAGTATAAAGTTTGTCTACCAGCCTCAAACAACTTTTTTTAATTTTCAACCATATGTGAGTGCTTCAAAACTGTGGCAAAATATAAAAAAATACACTAAGATAATCATCAATAACCAAACTCATACGTTAAACTGTTTGAAAGTAAATAACATCTAGTATAAAGGCTTCACCACAAATAATATTCAGGTGTAAATAATTACTCATAGGTATCATTTTTCGATAAATTGCTTTTTCCGGAAGTGAAGTGAAGATCCGGAAACAGATAACGGTTTTTCGTGTATATAGGACGACGCAACACTTTCATATAGCTCGAGTTTTTGAATGCTATTTAACCTGCCCCTATCGCTAACCATCCCCGGTTTCCCCTATAACATAGATAGTGTAGATAAACAAAGTCCCCTGCCGTGTCTGTGTCTGAACACGATATACTTAATATAAAAACTATACTTATATAAAAACTACCGAACGGATTTACGGCGGTTGGCAGACTTTACACACCCTCTAAATTCTTATAGAGAATTCTCAGGTATGTAGGTTTCCTCACGATGTTTTCCTTCACACTTAAAGCGAACGATAATTTATAAAGAATACACACGTAACTTCGAAAAGTCAGAGGTGTGTGCCTAGGGTTTTGATAAGATGTTAAGTCTCATTATGTCCAGTAGTTACACTGGCTACAATGTCCTTCAAACCGAAACACAACAGTGCATGCACACTGCTGCTTGGCGGTAGAAATAGGTCACTTTTCGAGTGACCACAGATTAAAAAATCGAAGAATTTTCGCAAAAACTCTAATTTATCTGTACGTCGATGACGTAATTCCTTGACTTGACCTCACTCGAGGATTCTCAAGAATACCTCAAATTTAGACTAAGAATACCATTTTCGAGGATTCCTTGAATTAATCCTCAAGGTAACCTCGAGTGAGATAAGGTTGAGGAAGTTTCGAGGAAACGTCTTAGAATACGGGTGTTAGACCTTCTTGATTCTAGAACCTTAACGCATGAAATCATTAGACATTCTAGAATGTAACCCAAATAGAATCTTGTCACATTATCGATTTCACATTGAACAAATGTTAAGTAAATAAAAATATAAATTGTTATATTTTTGTTTATCTTCCCTCATCTCTGCGATTTTGCGTCGATGTTATAAATTTTCTCCGTCCTAATATTTTGACGTATTTAATCGGCGTACATGGGCGTACTTGGAAACGTATTTAATAGATTTGAACTTAAAATATTTATGTAATTTGCTGTTTTTTCATCTAAAAGGATTAATCGATTACTACAAAATACCCGTAGTTATCTGCAGTGTAGTTCATGTAAACACAAAAGTAATAAATACTCAAGTCATGAAGCAGGAGGCTAAGCGCTAATACACTCGTCTAAGTTAATGCTTTACGTCAAATATAGAACCTTGTTAGGATAAAACGTTTTGTGAGGGTGTTTGTAATGTACTGACCAGTTACGAAAACCAGTCGAGATATCAAACTAGTAGCGGAAGTGACAGTTGGGTGTATAAAAAGGGTGCCGTATCGATATGCACGCTTTTTCTGTCTCAGTCGGCCCCAGTCGATCTTAGTCGTAGTCTTAGTGGCAGTTGAGTAAGTTGTGCATTTACTCTCGTACCAGTCGGTTAGTTGGTGATATCATTGTGAAAGTATATCTTTAAAACCATGTACCTAATGGTAGATCTTTTATTATTTAAATCGAAATCGCTTCTGTTTCTAACAACCTATAATGCGACGAGAAATATACTGTTTGCAACGACATGGTTACTAACTATTTACGATCGTTGTTTAACCACCGTTTTCAATCAATTATCGCAATCGCTACTTTCGGTCCATCGCTGAAATGGACTAAACAGACGAAAGTTTTTTTTGACATGCTTACAGGTAGATAGCTACTGAGCTTATTTTTAAACAGTATTTTAAAGCGTTGGCGTAATTTATCGAAAATGTGGACTTACAATGTGGCAAAAAAAAACTACACGATTCCGTTTCATTTTATTGGGATTGGTTAGAGACTAACACGTGACTGACGTATTAGTCTTTCAATCAATCATAAACATCAATATTGAACGACATCGTCTTACGACTTGCGGCTCTTTGCCACATTCCAAGCCCACTGAATACGTCCCAGTCATCCACCCTCTTTATTTTTATAATAATTATTCAGGAAAATTGGATGTTTTCATCGTTCTTTACCAAGTATTATCCTACGCTTGCCTAAACAATATTCGAGATACACTTCGGGCCTTTTATAAAATCAACATATTTCGTATGTCTCATAATCCTTTGCTTTAACGTGCGTATTCACTAGGATCTTTTTAAATCTCTTTGTTGGTTATTGTAACAAAATTATATGCGAATTTACATGCTATTATAAGGCATGTTTATATACATTGCTTGCGGCTTTGCCCAAGTGAGAGTTTTTCGGGGATAAAAGACCCGTGATATATTTTCCCGGGATAAAAAATACTCTTGAACTATCTCCATACCGTTATTATTTAGTTTTTCACGTTCAGACAAACACACGCGGCGCATTTCTTATACAAGGTCGTTTTGACATTGCGTTACTAAATTAAACCACATACTTATCTCCTTGAAAATAACAATTTCCATTAAGTTATTTTAACCATAGGCGTAAAATGAAAAAGTGTAAGTTTCGAACAAAATAAATATCAATAAAAAGTAGCTTTAAGTTTACACGCCATAATGCCACTACTACTACTCTAAGAGGATTCGTCGTAGCGGCAACATCACACTTTCAGTCAGAAAAACACTCACGCACACGCCATATTCAGACTAAACTTATCTAAAATATAACTCATGATGTGATAGGGGGCGAGCCTATCGCCATATCGGGCACAAATTCCAGACTCCGGGCTGATACTGAATAGAAAAACCCAATATCACTTTGCCCGACCCGGGGATCTTGGAATTTGGATTTGGATTTGGATTTGGATTTGGGTTTGGGTTTGGGTTTAGGTTTTGATTAGGTTTAGGTAAAGTTTTAGATGTAGGCTAGGTTTGAGTTTAGGTTTAATCTTGGCTGCGGGTGTAGGTTAGGTATAGGCTAGTAACTTTACTTTTTTCCCGGGAAATTATTTTTATCCCGGAAACACTTTTGCACGCGGGCGGAGCCGCGAGCATCACCTAGTTAACTATACTGTTTAATGTCTTTGTGCCGAAAGCACTAACAGGTGTTTTATCGTAGCGCACTGTACTTAGCTGTAACTTGTATGTAACGTTTTTGAATACGGGTTTTATTGTGTCTATTCAATTATGTTGGAAAGTAATTTATTTTCTGAATTAAAATAAAACAGTTGAAACATATTTTTATTTATTATTTTTACACCGTATATGTCAAGTCTACGCACCCCGGTCCAATAGGCGTAGCATAGGTCTCAAAGAAGGTAATAAAATACCGTTTTCCAACTAAAACTCTTCAATAGCTTTTAGCGGATTGGTGCAGCTTGTTAGGGCAACGCGGAGATATGCTTGCCCAGGCACTCCGACGTCGTCTAGGCCGATGCCAGGCAGTTTGCTTGAAGATGCCAACTTTTTTAGAATCTCTTGGGGGCAGCTGCCCTCCCTGCCTCCCCTTGGCGACGCCCTTGAACATAACCTCCTAATTTTGCTTCAATAACATAAAAATAACTAGCTTCCATCTAAAAAAAGCATATTTTGGCTACACTGGGTAGCAATAATATTTGGCTGGAACATATTTTATCATTATTGTCATATTAAAAGAATATATTATAAATAAAGTATTGTTCTAAAAAGTTTCCTTTTGTATCCACATGTGGCTCTTGTGTGGATTTTGTGCTGCCACCTATAGTTCGTGCACGGTCCCTATAAAAAAAAGACAACCAAAAATATCACTCATGACGAGGCTGTATGAGCTTGAACCCTTTGCCTTTCTAATATAAAGGGAAAATAAAAAAAACAGAACATATTTCGTTTGACAGTTGACACTTGTGCACTTGACATTAATGAATGATGTGTTAAAAAATCCTTCGTTTATATTTACGAATTGTTTTTTTCTATAAACTTAATATTAAGACTACTGCAACTACCTCAAGTAATCTATACCAAATATAATAAGTGGTAACAATATGTTGAAAGCTGTAATACTTATTGGTGGACCACAAAAAGGTAATATTTGAATAAGTCACGTCACCGGTTCTGTATGATAAGTGAAGAGTTGGTACATAAATATAAGTATTATACACGTATGTTACATCTGAATAATTAACAACATAAGATAATATTAAAGTATTTATATGCAGCTGTTCTATATAAATATTTATATATCAATCTCTATAGAATAAATTTGTTAAAAAAAATCATTTGCGCTTTAAAATTCTATCAATATGAAACTATCACGGATAACGTATGTTTGCGATGTTGTAAAGTTTTATTGTGTAACTACAGACCTTGTAACATAGTTATAACACAAACAATAATATAAATGTGAATTACGACAAATATTTCTTGTCTTTTTGTAATCATTATTCTCTCAATCTCTGATAAATGTATTCTGGTATTTTTTCATTGGGTATAGCTACATATAGTAGACATATGTATGCCCAGTAAAAACTAGACCAACTATTTAGCTAATACATCAATTTTTAAATAACAACCCCAAAATGTTTCAGGCACTCGCTTTCGTCCCCTATCTTTGGATACTCCAAAACCCCTGTTCCCAATAGCAGGGCTGCCCCTAATCCAGCACCATATAGAAGCATGTGTCAAACTGCAGGAATGCAAGGAGATCCTCATCATAGGAGCCTACCCCACCACAACTATGGCTCAGTTTGTCACCGACATGCAAAAGGAACATCATGTTATTATCAGGTATATAGGTCACTACCTTTTGTATTAACAATAATTATTAATATAATCAGTTTAATGTATCTTGACTTATCATAAGTGCAACAACGTTCGCCTATGTGATGAATGAAGTATTTTAATTTTTAATTTATTTTATACTAATATAAAGCTGAAGAGTTTGTTTGTTTGTTTGAACGTGCTAATCTTAGTAACTACTGAACCGATTTTGAATTTTTTTTCACTATTAATTAAAGATTCTACGTCTTTCAATTCAATATATTTATTTCTTCCAGATATCTCCAAGAGTTCACACCGCTTGGCACAGGTGGTGGTTTGTACCATTTTAGAGATCAGGTCCGAGCCGGCAATCCCACTGCATTCTTCCTGCTGAACGGTGATGTCTGTGCTGACTTTCCACTTAAGGAATTGTGGAATTTCCATGCGGAGAGACCGAATGCACTTGTAAGATGTTTTTTTTTTTATTATGTTTTTAAGTATGCAAGTTTTTTCGATATATAATAACAGAAGTAACATGTACAAGGTATTTTTTAAATTAGATTATTACATATCCATGTATAAAAATATCATTTTATCAATTATATACTTTTAGAATGAAAATGAATTTATTTTCATGGTTTTATAAGCGGCAAATGTCTCAAATTGACTTTGTGAGAGCAATTAAGTAGGTTGACAAAAGGAAAATCGTAGCAACAAAAAATTACTAAAAATCATATCAAGTACTTATGTTCAATACATTATATTACTGGAAATTGCCTGTACTTTGAATGTCTCATCACATATCACACATTGCAGGTAACAATAATGGCGACCGAAGCGACGCGCCAACAATCAGTCTTCTACGGCTGTATGGTGCGAGAAGCTTCCACCAAAGCCGTCAGTCATTACGTAGAGAAACCTAACAGCTATGTATCGACTCTGATCAACTGCGGAGTGTATGTGTGTTCGCTGAACGTGTTTCATACCATGGCTGATGCATTTCAGAGGAAACAGGATGGATTTTACAGGTATTTCTTTTATTAATCTTTGTTTATGGCTGTATCCAGTAGATTTTTGTTTGTGATAAAATATTAATTTTGTGAGAGCACCTATATACTTTTCATACATTTGTTACAAGCATACCAGTGCTTACTTAAGCAGTTAGTTTTAATCACAAATATTTTTTTGTTACCGTTAGATACCGCTTTACTAATTTAGTGAACTGAACAGGTAATAAATCTCAGCAATGAAGTACAAAAGAGATGTCCGTCGGCATTGAATACCAGGAACTGCTAAACGGCCATTGTAAACTGATAAATTACGTCAGAAATACATACCTGCTACTGCCTCGGTAGCGTAGTTGTATTATGGTACGACTGCAATGTTGAGGTCTCGGGTTCGATCCCCGGGTCAGGCAAAGTGATATTGGATTTTTCTATTCAGTATCGGCCTGGAGTCTGGAATTTGTGCCTGGTATGGTGATAGGCTCGCCCCCTATCATATCATAGGACGGAATACGCACGGCGAAAAGTGGGTGCATTAGTTGCGCCTCTGCCTACCCCTTCGGGGATAAAAGTCGTGAGTGTATGAGAGTGTATTTATATACAAAACATGAGTTGTAAATGTATGTGTATTATTTTTCTTAAGTGGCAACGGTCAAGGCAGTCCGCACCCCGGGCACATGTCGTGGGAACAAGACGTGTTGGCACCCCTAGCGGGTACCAACAAACTGTATGCTATGCAGGTATAGTTCAATGTATTTTTTTTTATTTATGGTGTCCCTGCACTCGCAATGAATCTGCCAAAGTTGTAGTTCAATATAATAGTTTTAGGGCCGATTTCAACGCTTCCTGAAAATATTACTCGTCATATAAATGTATAAGACAAATACAAAGGTCACATTCTAATCTATGCTCCCAAATATGTTAATAAAATTAGTACTATATACATTACCTGTTTAATACCAAGTGATAATGAAATTTTCTTGACACCTATGCAACTGGTCCTTGGGTCCATATCGAAATTATTACTGTCTTCCTTACCTCGACATTCGCAAATTACTGAGCAATGATTGTCAATAATCTAAAAAAATAATCGGTTTGATTGTAGGTCAGCATTGATTAAAGGACTACTGACTTTATTATAATGCAGCAGATTTTAATTTACGATAATTATGAAACATATTTACGATTTAGTTATTTGATAATATGCGTAATGGCCTAAATGTGGAATGTGTTTTTATCATTAATTAAATGTAACTTTTAATTTATTTAATAAGATTAGTATCTAACCAGCAATACTATCAGTAAATCTTTTAACGTAAAGTAGATTATGAGTTTATTGGGTCATGATTTAATCATTTTGCCACAGTGACATAGTTGTCTGTTGACTGCCTCGGTGGCGTAGTTGTATTACGGTACGTCTGCAATAGGTCTCGGGTTCGATCCCCGGACCGGAAAAAGTGATATTGGGTTTTTCTATTCAATATCAACCCGGAGTCTGGAATTTGTGCCCATTATGACGATGCGACCTATCATATCATGTGCGGAATACGCTCGGCGAAAAGTGGATGCACTAGTTGCGCCTCTGCATACCTCTTCAGGGATAAAAGATGTACCTATGATTTTTTTTTTATTGCATCGAATGACGAGACGAGCATGCCGTTCGCCTGATGGTAAGCGACACGACCACCCATAAACAGTCCCAACACCATCCAGCACCTTGAGTTACAAAGTACTGTGTGGCATTCCACTGCGCTCGTCATCCTGAGACATAAGATGTTAAGCCTCACTATGTCCTGTAGTTACACTGGCTACAATGTCCTTCAAACCGAAACACAACAGTGCATGCACACTGCTGTTGTGCGGTAGAAATAGACATTGCGGTGGTACCCACCCAGACGGACTCTTACATACGAGAGACCTACCACCAGTAAAACGACGTTTCTGAGGTTTATCCCTGACTCCTGGTTGATACCTTAGTAAAGTGATATTGTTTTTTTGTTCAGTATCAGCCCAGTGTCTAAAATTTGTGCTCCACAGTGCGATAGGCTCGCCTCCTATCACAAGATGGGACGTAATAAATAAAAAGTGGATGTACTAGTAGCGCATCAGCCGTCTGCCCCTTAATAAAAGGCATGAGTGTGTGTGTAAAAATATATATATTTCAAAATGCCTCGGTGGCGTAGTTGTATTACGGTACGACTGCAATGCTGAGATCTCGGGTTCGATCGCCGGGTCGGGCAAAGTGATACTGGGTTTTTCTACTCAGTATCAGCCCGGAATCTGGAATTTGTGCCCGATATGGCGATAGGCTCGCCCCCTATCACATCATGGGACGGAATACGGACGGCGAAAAGTGGGTGCACTAGTTGCACCTCTGCCTGTGCTCTGTGTGTGTGTATATCAAAATGCTACCTTCCCCAGGTGGTGAACTGGTGGTCGCAAGTGAAAACAGCAGGATCAGCGATATACGCCAACCGTCACTACCTAGAGCTGCATCGTGACCGGCTGACGCGGACTGACGCGTGTCAGATCCTGCCTGACGTGTTCGTGCATCCCACCGCCGTAGTCGACCCGACTGCTGTGGTGAGAATTATATTCATTTAACAATACTATTTTATTTATTTATTTATTGGTTAAGGATTGCTAACGGAGTTTACAATAATTCTTTTAACATTTACACATATTTATATATATGTCTATTGTAATTGTAACTCTGGTTATAAGCAATCACAGCATGAACCACAATCTTTAAAACAATAGAAAAAGCCTAAGTACTTAGTCTAACAATTGTATACTAACAGATAACAATATTAATGTAATTAAAAAAAATACTATTAGATGTAATAATATCTTATAAGAGTACTATAGGAATTGAATTAGAGATGTTCTTTTTTTATGTTGGTTTAAAAATGATTTGAACTTGTTCCTACTTGATTTTTTTATATGAATACGGCACAGAGACCGCACTGAAATAGGGCAGTTGACTACTTTTTTTAAATACATTTATCAAAAATGAATGCCGTCCGAAATCTAGCGGAAAAAGAATTTTCAAAATTGGCGCAATAATAAGTAAGTTACAAAGCTTTGAAATTTGGTAGTAGGGGTAATTGTCAAATAATAACAATATGAAACTGTGACGTCACAGCGTGTCACCGGCCATAGCGCTTCTTGCGTGCGAAAGAGATAGCGCGATATAGCGATATTCCCACCACGCCCCCACTTTTGCTCACGACAATATTTCAATTATGAATAACTACTTTATTTTTCAACCAATTTTGATGCTGATTTCACAGAAGAATTTCTTTTTCGTTTTATTTCCGTTACATATAAAATAATGCACAAAATATATCACACGAAACTACCCTATGGTAAGTGAAGCAGGGTTCACATAGTGTCAGACTGTTGAGAGTTGATACCTTGCTAGTTGCCACAAGCCGGATAGATTAAAACCGGAGATACACAGGCTGATCCAGGAACGCGACACACTCACGTTTATTTTTATGGCATTGAATGACGAGACGAGCATGCCGTTCGCCTGATGGTAAGCGATACGACCACCCATAAACAGTAGCAACACCATCCAGCACCTTGAGTTACAAAGTACTGTGTGCCATTCCACTGCGCTCGTCATCCTGAGACATAAGATGTTAAGTCTCATTATGTCCAGTAGTTACACTGGCTACAATGTCCTTCAAACCGAAACACAACAGTGCATGCACACTGCTGCTTGGCGGTAGAAATAGACATTGCGGTGGTTTCCACCCAGGTGGACTCTTACATATGAGAGACCTACCACCAGTGGTTTGTTGTCGTTATCCGGGCTGATATAAATATCTTACCTCCCAATACCTCACATAAAGTATTTCTGAATAATTCATTAGCACGTTTCCGTAGTTAAAGTATTTTAACCGACTTCAAAAAAAGGAGGTTCTGTATTCGACCCGTATGTATGTATGTCTGTACGGCCGCGATTTCTCAAAAACTACTGATCCGTTTTGGATGGGGTTCTCGTTATTCTAATGTATATTTTTAAAGGAAAGATCTTCGGAGATAGACAATGGAACTTTTCAATAACTAACAGCAGATGATCTGCGAATGCTGCAATCGTATATCTACGATGTGTTGTTTACACCATTCCATAATTAACTAACAAAAAAGCAGTAAATAAAATCTTTGTAACAAAAAATAAAACCGACTTCAAAACCACTAAAAACCAAGTAATTTAACATTATATACATATATTTGGAGTCGGTGCCTAATATAAATTGCCAGCTGAGCCAATACACGAACAAATGTACAGTCAGCAGCATGAGTAGCTGAACAAATACAAAATTTCAAATCGCCTACATACTTTTGTGTTCTTACTAATCTTTTTTTACTCTTCACAAAAATAAAATAAAAGAGAATTTACTTTACTTCAAACGCAGAAAAAAATGTGTTAGTTTAATATAACGTGTACATAGGCGATTTGAAATTTTGATTTTGTACAGATACTTATGCTGGTGACTGTAAAGAAAAACATATTTATTGGTCACAGCTTATGACGACGTACAAATTACATAAAAAATATATATATATATATAAAATGTTACAAAAAAAAGTAAATAAAGATTGCACGTCGCATCGTGGCTGTGACAAGTAGGTGACCACTCAGCATAATGTTGTACTGCGGCGTGAGCCACAGCACAATGCTGGTTTTCAGTGGTCACCTTGGGTGACGTGCGGACGCCAGCTGTCGAAAATAATGTTCAATTTAAATTAGGCATCGACTCCAAATACGGGTATATAAAGTTAAATTAATTAAAAAATTATTACTCAAATCCAATATCCAAAGTATATTTGTATTTTTTCCAACAGATAGGACCGAACGTGTCTATCGGTGCTGGTGTGACTGTCAAAGCTGGTGTCAGGATAAAGGAGTCCATCGTGCTGAACAACGCTACCATTAACGACCACGCGCTGGTCATGTACTCTGTCGGTAAGTTATACAGTGGACTTAGAATGTGACACGAAGACGCAACTCGCAAAACGATGTCGTTTAATTTTGATGTTTGTGATTGATCGAGAGACCAATACGTCAGTCTCTCAACCAATCCCAATAAGACGAAACGGAGACGTGACGTGTTTTTTGTCACATTCTAAGCCCACAGGGTCATTTTGACATTGCGTTAATAAATGAAATCACATACTTATCTCGTCGAAACTAACGCTTTCCATTAAGTTATTTTAACCATAGATGTAAAATAAAAAAGTGTAAGTTTCGAACAAAATAAATATTAATAAAAAGTAACTTTAAGTTTACACGCCCTAATGCCACTACTACTGCTCTAAGATAATTCGTCGCAGCGGCAACATTATACTTTCATTCAGAAATACACTTTCGCACAAACCATATTCGCACTAAACTACGAAATGTTCAAAAAATTGGAAAACTACTACCGGGATTTTTGGCAATAATATTCGTTATTCATGGATGATTTTTGGCAAGATGTTAGAAGAGGTAAAGACGAATATGTGGTTTCATTTAGTAATGCAATGTAAAAATGACCCTGTATATTAAAACTTGCTAATACACTCTCACGCCTATTATTTTTTATTACACTTTTATTTTATTACACTTTGTACACATGGTAAACAGGCGGACTTAATGCCATGGGCATTCTCTCCCAGTCAACCTTAGGGTGGTGTAGAGAGGGACGGAGGCAGGTGCAAAAAATAATAATAATAATAATGATAAACATATAAAGTAAGGGTAATAATAAAACAAATGTAGTTATAAGTTCAAAACTATAGACTCACATATATAAAGATATATATAAACAATTTTATATATATATAATAATAATAATAATAATAATAAAGCTTTATTTAATTCCACAATAATTAGATAGATTAGATAGAATTAATTAATTTGAAATTGAATAATTATATTACTAAGTTACCATAATAACTCTTCTGCTCGTGCAATTTAATCTCCTTCTAATGTGGACCCCCTCAGGGTAAAAGCCTCCTCCAAAGAATTCCATTTTTTCCTATCTTTAGCAGTGGTCATCCAGTCTCTTCCTGCGTTGGATACAATCTCGTCCTGCCACCTGGCGCCCGGGCGACCTCTACTTCTCACGCCATGCGGTCCTTTCCATTTTGTGGTGTCAATTGTCCATCGATTGTCATCGTATCTCCCAACATGGCCAGCCCATCTCCATTTGAGACTTTGAGAGAAGTGTAGAGCATCCTTTACCTTGGTTATTTTCCGAATTTTTATGTTTCTTACTCTATCTCTCAGCTTTATATTTAAACAGCTCCTTTCCATTGCCCGCTGAGTTGTCTGTATTTTGTGTCTTGCCTTGTGATCATAAATCCACGTTTGGCAGCCATAGGTTAGACAGGGTAGAATTGTTGTATCCAAAATTATACTTTTCAATTTAATCGGTAGTTGCGATTTGAGAATCTCCTTTTGTGCCCAGTACTTTCTCCATGTAATAGCTACTCTCCTGTCTATTTCCTCTATGTTTCGGTCTTTTCTAAATGAAATTTGTTTTCCAAGGTAAGTGTAGCTCTCCACGTACTCGAGTGGCACTTCGTTAACCAGTACTGGTGACATCTCGCTGTTAGTCATGATTTTTGTTTTTTCTAAGTTCATTTCCAGACCTGCATGAACGCTAGCAGTCTGAAGTTCGTTAGTCATTGTGTTGAGCTTATATGGACTTTCAGAGAACACGACGATATCGTCTGCAAAGCGTAAGTGGCTTAGATATTTCCCATTTACATTAATTCCTTGCTTTGACCACGGTAAGTCTTCCATTACATTTTGTAGGACAGCTATAAATAGTTTCGGTGATATAGGATCGCCTTGTCTGACTCCTCGGTTAATGTTGATCTTGGTGCCCACTCTATCTAGCCTGACTCTACTAGTACAGTTAACATATATGTTTTTGATAATATTTATGTACTTTGCGTTTATATTTTGTTTGTTTAGTGCTTCCCAGATGCTATTATGAGAGATAGAGTCGAAAGCTTTCTTATAGTCAACAAAAGCTATGTAGAGCGGTTTTCTATATTCTACATACTTTTCGATGACCTGGTCTACGGTGTGAATATGATCTGTCGTGCTAAATCCACTTCTGAATCCCGCTTGTTCTATGGGCTGACATAAGTCTATTTGTGGGGATATTCTGTGTAGTAAACAGGATGCAAAGAGTTTGTACAAGCAAGACATTAAACTTATCGGACGGTAATTTCCTATATCTTTAGGATCGCCCTTTTTATATAGTAAGATGATTTCCGATTCTGTCCATTGGTCTGGCACAATTTCTTCTTCCAATATTTTATTGAAAAGTATTGTAAGAGGTGTTAACAAAAGTGTTCTACCGAGCTTGATGCACTCATTACTCAAACTGTCCGGTCCTGGGCTCTTATCTGGTTTTAAATTATTTATTTGATTTAAGATTTCAGTTTCAGTAAAATTCTGTACAGTCAATGTGTTCTTTAGTTGATCTTGTTCTATATTTTCCACTGAGCCTGGTGTAGAGCTATAAAGGCTCGTATAGAACTCTGTGGCTATGTTTATGATGTCATTTCGTGATTTGCAAATTGTAGAATCGGGGATAATAGTATACTTATATATATATATATAAGTATACTATTATCCCCGAAGGGGTAGGCAGAGGCGCTACTGGTGCACCCACTTTTCGCCGTACGTATTCCGTCCCATGAAGTGACAGGGGGCGAGCCTATCGCCATATCGGTCACGAATTCCGGACTCCGGGCTGATATTAAATAGACTGCTTCAGTGGCGTAGTTGTACGGTACCACTGCAAAGTTGAGGTCTCGGGTTCGATCCCCGGGTTGGGCAATGTGATATTGGGTTTTTCTATTTAACTTGCTAATATTATCAATAAAATAAAAGATGTGCCTAGATTATATTTATACTGATGAGTATAATAACAAACAGTGGAGGCCTAAACCGGCGCTGTTCGGGGCAGGAGCAATAAGAACCATCTCGATCACATCAGCTTTGAAACGAAAAAAACCGCATCAAAATCAGTCCATTCGTTTGAGAGCTACGATGACAGACATACATTCAAACCTTAAACTTATAACACCCCTCTTTTGCGTCGGGGGTTAAAAAAAAGGTCACTTATTTCAACAATTTCGTACGTACGATGCTTTGTTGGTTAACAGAGTGGTCAAAAGGTCCTTATTTAAGGGTCCACGTGTAAGTGCGACTCGCAAGGCGCCGCCCATTACGCATAAGACCGCCACTGATCTTTGTTAGGTGTTGGTCTCTATTTGATGTCCGGATCGTTCAGTGATATTGGTTTTTCTGCTCAGTATCAGACTGAAACATAGAATTATGTTCGGTGAAAGGCGATAATCAGTATCTCTGCCTATCCCTGAAAAAGGAAAATGCGTAATACTATTTTTTTTTATTTATAACTTTATTGTACACCAAAAGACTTAAGTAGAACAGTCAGCCAAGAAAAATTCCAAGCTTCTCAGCCACACTTTTGTGTTCTTACCGAGTTTCGTTTTCTCTTCACAAAAATAAAGTAAAGGGGATTAATCTCCATTCGACCGCGCCAAATGGAGACGACCGCGTTCAGTCCTGACCGATCCAGAGGACGATATCACTCTGGCCATCCGCCGTAAGAACGAGTTCTTGAAACTCATACCGCAGTTCCGTCCTCGCCGCCGAGGACCTCGCCGCGTTCCCCGTCGCTCCCCCAACCACCCTAACAGTTCCGGCCCGCGTGCCGACGAAAGCAACGGATAGGATTAGGTTAAACACCAACCTTCCCCACTAAACGTTGATGTCTCATCCTCTCCCAGTGACCGTCCTGAGCCGAGGTTACCGTAACCCGTTAGTGGGTTGCCCTCAGCATGGTCACCTAAATTAAAGAGTTGCGAGCGCCTAAACCGCTCACCCTAAAGTCCGGTGTGGCCAGAAAAGCAGACTCTCGTCAGGCTACTGGCCGTTAGGTCCGCGATAAAAAAAAGGGGGGATTAACTAAACCTCACACAAAGAAAAAAAATGTTTCAATTAAACTTAACGGGTAGAGACGATTTGAAATTTGGAATTTGTTCCGTTACTTATGTTGCTTAGGGAGGTATTAATAAGTCAATCTCACCTTTGAGTAGGATCTCAAGTAGATATTTCTAGTTTTGGACTATTTAATAAACCAAGCTTAATATGTCATTCAAGAGCTTGTTCTCAGCTGTTGGTGCTGTTTAATAAACAAGCTGAGCTGTTCTGGAAACTGTTTATTAAATAACGACCTTAAGATACTGACTTTACTATGACATCGTCTCAGTTGATATTGCACTGCAGAGCGACTCTGAGTTGCATCTTTTAATACCGCCCTTACTGTACAATAAAATCTTTTCTAGTGGGCCAGGAGGCGTCTGTGGGCGAGTGGTCGCGGGTGGAGGGCACCCCCTCCGACCCCGACCCCAACAAACCGTTCGCCAAGATGGACAACACGCCGCTGTTCAACTCGGACGGGCGGCTTAACCCCTCCATTACTATTCTCGGTGAGTATGGTGTTGTACCTGGCCTGTAGTGGGGCAGGCTTTGTAGGCGAGTTGTCGGTCTTACCCCGTAATCCGAACTTACCCGACACTGTATATTACTAGGTGTTTCTCGAGGCTTCGCACGCGTGAAATGCCTTTCCCGCTACATGTATCTACTTCTTTGTAGTTCGTTATTGTTCTTTTATTTGTTTTCGGGAAACAAACAGAACAATATTATTTACAAATTTAAAGATTAAAAAAATAAAACATAATCCAAAAAAGTTTCCACTAATACATGCATACATAAAAAGTTGGTGGACAAAAAAATAAAAAAAAATATGAATTAATCATTACAATTAAAAAGCAAAATTAAATAACAATAGATTTGAAATGTTTCAATAAAAAATATTAAATATTCTTTTGTTGGATTTAGAATCCATAGCGCCATCAGTATGACGCCAGCGCCATCTATTTGAAAAATCTGATTAAAAATTTCAATTATTTCCCACGGGAACAAATTACCAGGATAGAAAAGTATCCTATGTACACGTCCAGGACATGGTCTACCTGTGTGCCAATTTTTATCCTAATTCGTTCAGCTATTTTTGCGTTTACTTTTAACAAACATCCAAATATTTTCAGACTTTCTCATTTATAATATTAGTAAGAATAAGAAAGTAACATAGGCATGCTACTCAGCCTGTATGTACCAATGCCGAGGGACGCAACGTTTCACTGGTTACCCTTTGAACTACCCTATACAGCCCCTTATTCTCTATGACAGTGTTAACTCGTAACGCGGCGCGTCACGTTAACTTCGTGTACCATACCATACAAGCCCTGTATTATATACTGCCCACTGCTGAGCACGGGCCTCCTCTACAACTGAGAGCGTTTTAACCTTAGTCCACGCTGGTTTAGTGCGGGTTGGCAGACTTCACATACCTTCGAAATTCCTATAGAGAACTTCTCAGGTATGCAGGTTTCCTCACGGTGTTTTCCTTCACCGTTAAAGCGAGCGATAATTCACAAAGAATACACACAACTTTTTGGAAAAATCAGATGTGCGTGCCCTTGGGTTTTGACCTGCGGACATTCGTCTCGGCAGTCCGTTCCACTCCCAAATAGGCTATCGACGCTTTTGACTTTTTTGAATTAGCGTTAAATGGTATTCTGTATGCCAATTGCCATAGTGATAAACTCGATGAGTTACGTTACGCGCTTGTTACGAGAAAATAACGTGTGTCATAGAGAATAAGGGGGAAGGTGTCAATCATACCAGCAAATTGTTTTTTTAGTTGGACTCTTACATATCTCTCATATGTAAGAGTCCGTCTGGGTGGGTACCACCGCAATGTCGTATTTCTACCGCCAAGCAGCAGTGTGCATGCACTGTTGTGTTTCGATTTGAAGGACATTGTAGCCAGTGTAACTACAGGACATAGTGAGACTTAACATCTTATGTCTCAGGATGACGAGCGCAGTGGAATGCCACACAGTACTTTGTAACTCAAGGTGCTGGATGGTGTTGCTACTGTTTATGGGTGGTCGTATCGCTTACCATCAGGTGGACGGCATGATCGTCTCGTCATTCAATGCCATAAAAAAAAACAGTTATCTCTGCCTACACCAAGAACCATTCGTGATATTATTTGCATGTATAATTTTCTTTTTTATCAGGTGCAGGAGTAGTGGTGCCAGCAGAAACGATACTTCTCAACTCAATAGTGTTGCCGCACAAACATCTATCAAGGAGTTTCAAGCACGAAATCATTTTATAGTACATTTACAAAAAACTATTGTGCTTAGAATGTGGAAAAAACACGACACGACTCCGTTTCTTTATTGGGATTGGTTGAGAGACTGACACGTGACTGACGTATTGGCCTCTCGACCAATCACAAACATCAAAATTAAACGACATCGACTTACGAAATGCGTTTTTGAGACATTCTAAGCCCACTGATAAGTGTCCACAGGGTCTCGTGATAATAGTGTTTTATTAGTGGCTAAAGGACTGGGATTCGACATCGAAAGTTTTTGTCAAAGGTTTTGTTTTGTGATTTTTTATGGTATAATAATAATAATCATAATAATCTCTTCCTAGCCGATTTCGGCCATGGCGGCCAATCTCAACGGAGATCAGCCAGACACGCAGGAGATATTATAGTGCACAAGTGTGTGCGCAATACACAGGTGCACTCGCTATTCCTTCACTCTCATAGTCCGGTGAGACGGCAATCCGACATGACCGGAGAGATTTATGGTATAGGGGGCAAACGGACATACGGTTCACCTGATGGTAAGTGATTACCGCCGCCCATGATCATCTGCAATACCAGGGGTTATAGAGATGCGTTGCCGGCCTTTTAGGTGGGAATACGCCCTTTTTTTGAAGGTCGTCAGGTCGTATCTGTCCGGAAATGTTAAATAAATCTGTAGTAATAATTAAATCTGTCTTATACAGGGTTATTTTGATATTGCGTTAATAAATGAAACCACATACTCGTCTTTGCCCCTGCTAACATTATGCCAAAAATCATCCGTGAAAAAGAATATTTTCACCAAAAATCTCAATTTTACTTTCCTGATTTCTATAATTTTGTAGTTTAGAGCGAATATGGCGTGTGGTATGAGTGTATTTCTGACTGAAAGTGTAATGTTGCCGCTGCGACAAATCCTCTTGGAGTAGTATTAGTGGCATTAGGGCGTGTAAACTTAGATACTTTTTATTGATATTTATTTTGTTCGAAAATTACACTTTTATTATTTTCCATCTATGGTTAAAATAACTTAATGGAAAGTGTTATTTTCAAGGAGATAAGTATGTGGTTTCATTTATTAAACCAACGTCAAAATGACCCTGTATACGTATGCTTTGTAATTAGTCAATATTTTTGAAGTCAAATTTATATACGCACGCTTGTCTTGGAGAGTAAGCCGCTTCTTCACAGCAATAACACGTTCCGAAGCGGTGGTAGATTCATGACGATTCAAAAGAGCTTTTTAAAGTCTATTTGAATAAAGAAGACTGTAGAAGAAGCGAAAGAGGTATGCTTGGATCGTAGCACTTGGCGCTCCATAGTCTCTGCCTACCCCAATGGGAGAAAGGCGTGAGTTTATGTATGTATGTATGTTGAATAAAGAAAATTTTGAGTTTGAATTTGAGTGAATGCGTGACGAGAGCGTTACGAAAAGTGTGATCAGGCGAGGCGAACGCGCCGCGGCGTTACGAAAACTGTGATCGGGCTAGGCGAATGCGCACGCTTGTCATATAGATGGAGCTAAAGAAGTTTTACTTCAGTCGTGTGGTCTAAAGTACACTCTTTTTTCTTATATCATTACAATACTGGCGTAGTGGCATGGGCAGGCACCGAAAGGTCCAGATTTTACAAAACTGACCCCGGACCTCGAGAAAGGATTGACGTTAGATCAGACAGTTGTAAAAAATAATCTAAATCATTGTGACTACTTTAGTGACCCACTTGGCCGTAAAACAAATATTTTAAATACTGACTAGTTCCCGCGGCTGCACACTTGATGGAAGGATATATTTTGCATCCGTCCGGATAGGTGTTAAAATCCATCACAGTGACCCACGTGAGTGTTCCGCGTTCCGGGATCAGCCTGTGTATATCCTTCAAGTAGGCCGGCATAATAGGGTAGTTTCCTATGCTTGTTTTTTTAAATTATTTTATATGTAACAGAAAATAATACGAAAAAGAAATTCTTCTGTGTAATCAGCATCAAAATTGGTTGAAAAATAAAGCAGTTATTCGTATTTGAAATATAGTTGTTAGCAAAAGTGGGGACGTGGAGGGAAATCGCGCTATCTCTTTCGCTCGCACGTAGCGTTATGATCGGCGACTCTCGGTGACGTCACAGTGTAATATTACTGTTATTTGACAACTACCCCTTCCACCAAATTTCAAAGCTTTATAACTTAGTAATTATTGCCCCAATTTTGAAAATTATTTTTCCGTTACATTTTGAACGGCATACATTTTTGATAAATGTATTAAAAAAAAGTAGTCAACTACCCTATTTTGTCAACTGACGAAGGATAATCATCTCTTGTCAGGGGACACTCTATCTGGACCTTTCCGCTTACCATCAGGTGCAGTGGGGTCAGTTTGCCGTACCAGTTTAAAGAAAAATTTTAATACTTAAAATATAGTAAAATACCCTTTGATTAATTATATACCTAGATAGAGTGACGCGCTGCAATGAAACTAAAACAAACAGGCCAGCTTTTCTTAGCTAGTATGCGTGACAGCTGTGTCAAACGCTATCGCTGCATCATTCTGCGTATCCTTGTGTGCGCGCATAATGATACCAGTTATTACATGGTTTCTATTAAAACGGGGAGATAATTATAACCATGAAAAACAATAAAAAATAATTCTCTCGAACTCATTTAGTGGGGAACAGTCCGCCTCTATTTTTTTCGACGCGTTTGAAACGTTCAGTGTCTATCTAGGTATATGATTAATCAATGAAAATACCCTATTAAATTACACTATTATTTATAAGACTGTAATATTTTATTCCAAATATAATTTAAGTTTCTATGTAAGATTAAACTGTTATTTACTTTACTAGATAAAATGGTTTCACTCACGTATTCTTAGTCAGAAACGCCGACCAGTTTCGACCTATTAAATAGGTCATCTTCATAGGCGAGTGCTGAGATGATGGTGATGATAATGATCATGATGATGATGATAATGGTCATGATGATGATAATGATCATGATGCTGATAAAGATGACCTACTTAATAGGTCGAAACTGGTTGGCGATTCCGACTAAGAATACGTGAGTGAAACCGTTTTTGGTATCTAGTAATGTGATATGTCTCGCGTAAGTTTTCATAATATTATTTACTTTTTCATAAAACTTTAACACAATGAAACGGCCAGTCTGGTATCTTAAAAAAAATTATACTTATCAAATATATACCTTGTATTAATGATAACTTTTTTTTTAAAACTATGTCGAAATTGGAACGAAGCAATGAAGTTGGAAACATACAGACAGGATGATGTAAAGAAAGTATCTATAGAATCAATGCTTTTAAATGAAATACTAATGCGTTATTGACCTTGTATATAAATTGGGTCGATTTTTATCATACAAATGTTTTTTTTGGGTTATAAATGTTTTCACATGATGTGCGATTTTTATCAATACCTATTCCATATTTGTTGCATGCGTATGCGGTACGATACTATCTTTTAGAAGTGAAACTTCTTTATCGACGTACGGAAGAAATCTATGTTAAAAAATCATCACACGAAAATCGTCACATTTTCTGTCACTTTGGACCGTCACGGCACCGTTCTTAACCCTCGGGTTTAAATCCCGGGCCGGGCAAAGTGGTGGAGGTTTTTCAGCCCATATCAACCTGGAGTCTGGTATGAATGAAATTCGTGCCCGATATAGCGATGGGCTCGCCCCCGATCACATCATGGGTCGGAGTACACATGGCGTAAAGAGGATACACTAGTCGCGCCTCTGCCTACCCTTTCGGGGATAAAAATACGTATGTTTGCTATTCCACGCTATTCTATCAACGTTTCAGAACTTCGTTAACTCGTTTCAATTTTCCGTAATATAATAATAATAATAATTTCTTTATTTCCATTAGCAGCGTGAACAAACACTAAAATCAAGGCATAAAATATGTACATTACAATTTAAAACCAAAATGTTAAATATCTACGGTATACAAATAAAGATTTAACTTGTGTTATGGATACCGTTGCTCACATTTTACAAGGTTGAGCTAAAATGGTACATTTAGTCAAACTAAGAAGGATAAACCTTAAAATGGCTATGAGAACAGTAAATGTAATGGAAGTAACAAATAAATTATTATTCTCTACTTAGGTACCTATATTGAAATATCTGTTAAATTGACACAAATCGTATAGGTACCTATAATTCTGAAGTCACTCAAAACACAAAAAAACTAATAAGCAAAGCATTATATGTAAAAAAAATATTCCAAGTGATCGAAATGAGTAATATTTCTAACCGACTTCAAAAAATTAAGGAGGAGCTGAATTGGACGTATATTTAATTTTTTATGTATGTTACCTCAGAGCTCCGTCATTAACCGATTTTGAAAAACTTTTTTTGTGATCTATAATCGTGTATTTTTATTGTTTGATACAAATTAAGCTTAAGTAAAGTTCTATAACTAGTAATAAGTAATCTGTGAACGATGGTGCTGTGAATAAATGAAACTAGCACATTCTGATGTTTTATTTGCTAATTGCTCACACAATTTAAGTTTTGGAATATTAAAATTCCAAGGCCCGTAGCTGAGATGCTTTTCTACAAGCGCTGATAGAAAAAAAATGTATGCGAATGAAACCTTATCGATAAGTCTGTCGCAAGGATACGTCATTCCTATAATTTAAGCGTTAGCGTGAAAGCTTCTAGATAAGCATTTAGCTACGGGCCCAAAAGTTACCCGAGTTTGATAAAATAAATTCAAATCCATCTCCAAAATAAATCAATCACCCGTTTTCACAAACAATACTATGAAGACGCTCAGTGCGTCCGAATGCATAGTGTCGGCAATTTCATAGTATTCTTTGGCTTTTTTCAGCTTTGTGTGACGGCCAACTGATCTAAACTTGCAGTTCAATATTCTCACTGCGCTCCTATGCCTACACACTGCGAAAGTTGTTATGGCAATTGCCATAAGCACTGAAAAACAGACTTATTATCAAAGCATTGCTCCGTACTTAGCTAAGTAATGTTTGTGACTACTGGCCTTATTATCATTGTGTTGCACCGTACTTAGCTAAGTAACGTTTGTGAATACGGACCTTATTATCATAGTGTTGCACCGTGCTTAGCTAAGTAACGTACGTGAATACAGGCCTCAGTCACCTGTAAGAATATCAAACGAACTTTATTCTGATTGGTCCATTTTCGCGATATATCTGAATAGCCGTGTATTGAAATAGTCCGTAATTTATAAAAAAAAAGTATGTTGTAAGGGTAGATACAGTTCAATTTATTTACACTCAAAATTCACATAAGTACGTAGAGTTTACTCATGCTAAAGCTCAGTTAAGAATAGCAAGTTTTCGCAGCAATATATTGCGCAAGAACTTCGAGATGGGTTTGCACTGGCAGCATTACCTCAATAACATGCTGTGCGGAAAGTCCTGCAAGCTTTATTTGCAGAAGTCATCTTGCCGTGAGGTTCCATGGTAAAAATCGCTTGCAAAAGTCAAGTCTGCAAGTGTTCTTGCTCATCCAAACCTCGTTTTAGATACAAGTCTTGTTTCTTCCTCCAAGTATGACGAACTATGATAGATTTTTGCCTCACAAAACACAGACGTCTAAATCTTCCTAGTATCTAGCTTTGATACACAGATTAGTGTTCCCAGAGACTCTTCACCGCTCGGTGTCATAAAATGCATGTTTATTTATTTATTTAAGGTATAGGTTTATTATTATTATATAATAATAAATAAATTAATATATTATATTAATATATAATTATTATATTGGTATAGGTTTATTTATTTAACCTAATCCTATCCATTTATTTCGTCGGCACGCGGGCCGGAACTGTTAGGGGGGTCGGGGAGGGGGAAAAAATGTACTATCTACATTATCTGTTTGAAATGAAATGAAATATTTTATTCGAACCCATAAAATGTTATAGGCATAGAATAATAACGCCAAGAATGATAGTTTCATATCAAAAAACTGTCAAGTGTGAAGCATAAAACTCATTGATGTAGGCGTAGGCCACACGTATTGACGTTCTGCCACACGCACACAAGGCTGCAAATAATGTTGCTAGTGGTATCGGATGTTCCCCAAAACCTTAAGTCATTATTTAATTAGGATTATTTAATTATGGAATTATTATTATTGTTCACAGTAAGGGATTACTTTATCCTTAATTATAATGATAAAAATCTGAAATAAAAAATAATAAAATAAATCCCTTAGAATGACCAAAACAGTACCAAATTAAAAACAAATTACGTTGATGACGTGAATTAAACGGTTGAATGCGGTATTTACCTTTGCCTCCATTCTAGTTTTATGATGATGATATGAATGAATGCCTTTATTTATGTCAATAATATCAAATGTATCTGGTTCTATTTTATTACGGTTTTTTTGCGAATCATAGTAAAAAAGGCAGCATCACCATTCACCATTCAACCGTATAATTGACGTCATTTGAAGCTTAGTGCTTACGTCTGCTGAAAAAAAGAAAAAAAAAAGTTAAAATTATAAATGATAACTTCATAATTTCTAAAAAAGAAAAGATACAGGTGTCCTTATTTTAGAACTATTTTCATTTAAAATAATAATATAAGCTTGTTAAAATTTGAAATGTCAATTAAAATCAACTCAACAGAAAAATATTATTTTCATAATACTGGCAACACAATTCCAAAGCATGCAAAGGTACCAATTAAATAAGTTAATTTTAGAAATATATTAATTTTAGAATATGAACATCAACATTTGGGGTATCAATTTTCTTTTTTTTTTGGCAACATTTTGATATAATGGCGTCTATAAAATTTTTGAATTATTGTTTTTGCTTTAGCTATTATTTTATGTCAAAATATTAGATTAATCGTAATAATTGCATGTGAAATGTTATGTTACAATGTTTCTTAAAATTATCCGAGATACTGTGACATCAGTTTATTGCACAAACCATCATTTTAAAATAAAATATCGAGAGCTGATAGCGCTACGATTCGGCCTTGAGCACTGACGCGGGATGTTTGGTTACTAGGCTAATTTAGCCTAGTTTTACTTGCCTCACTAAGCGTGTATGTTCACGGTTTCTATGTGTTATTATTCTAAGGTTATAGGTACATTATTTAGATTCCGTCAATATTAACTCTGTATTACCACCAGTATTATATTATATTAATATTATTATATATTATAATAATTAATTAATTAATTATTATAATATATAATTAACCTACCAACAGCATACATATTGATACAATTATACACAAACACTGCACACATGTTGATTCTTTTTACTGGAACTGTAGTGGCCAGTATTTAGGGACTGTTTCTCAATATTCAAGTATAATACGACAGTTATCGTATTGAACTTGGATTAATAACATCTTGAAGGAGTTTTGGCGGGAACTTGGAAGTGTCATGAGGTGCTCCTGTTTTAATTCATTATTTTGGTGATATTTAGTGTTATATTGCATAATTAAGGTGGTATATTATCCAACATAGTTCTATTAAAGAGCTCAAATGAAGTGAATTGAAATAATTGTGCTAATCAAGTGTTTTTTCTGTTGCCGCCAAAACTCCTCGATAAAGTCTTGGTAAGGTAGCCACTGCTTTACTTCGACATACTACAGATAATAAAATATACAAACCAAACTTGACATTGGCAAAATGTGAACACAAATGCCATTATAAAAAAAAAAAAATAAAAAAAAAAAAAAAAAAACATCTTGAAGAATGTCAGATCAAATTATTAAATGATTCCCGAGAGGGTTATGCACTCGTGTTGGAATTTAAAATTTATTACCTACTTTGTGAGTATATAAATGAACTGCTCTAAACAAAATAATAAATACTGAATTGTTTTTTTTTTCTCTATATCATGCATTGTATTTTATACCTTGAACTGGTTTTGAAAAGAGCAACACTAGAGTTTCTTGCCCGTTCTTCTCTAGTGAGAGCTGCTTTCCGAACTGGTGGTAGAGTTAATATTAACGGAATCTAAATAATGTACCTATAACATTTTATGGGTTCGAATAAAATATTTCATTTCATTTCAAACAGACAATGTAGATAGTACATTTTTTCCCCCTCCCCGACCCTCCTAACAGTTCCGGCTCGCGTGACGACGAAATAAATGGATAGGATTAGGTAAAACACCAACCTTCCCCACTAATCGTTGATGTCTCATCCTCTCCCAGTGACCGTCCTGAGCCAAGATTCGTAACCCGTTAGTGGGTTGCCCTCAGCATGATTACTTAAATCAAGGGTTGCGAGCGCCTAACAGTGGCGAAGGGTGACATTTTCCGAAAGGGAACCCGGCACAAAACATAGGTAATAATATGCATAAATATGGTCTGCAAATCGTTCTAGTGATAATTAAATTTTAGCCTATTACGCTATAAAAATTATAGAAGCCTATGCATGACGAAGGCGGTTTTGTAGAAGTACTCAAATCATTATAACATCTACTAGGATAAGTGATTAACACCTAAACAAGAAATAAAGCAAATCACTTCATATTTCATACCTAATTATCGGTTATGTATCTACCATACTCCGCGTTAGTTAGCATAAATAATTTTCGTATTACGGCAAAAAAAAAACGATTAAAATAGTTCAGTCAAATAATCAGTAGATACATACTACTCTTATAATAACTAGGCGCTACTCCTTTGCTTTTTAACTAAGTTAGTGCATCCGAAAAATTACGTATTTTATCGCTCTTGAAACTTAACTTTGAAAACACAGTTTCCAGTTGACGTACCTAATAATACTCAATGTATAATATGAAACAACACTTCACAATTTATTAAAACATTAAAAAGTTTTTTCTAGGTTGTAAATAAATAACGCAATTTTAAAACTATCTCATTATCCTAATGTCTGAAATTACAACTTAATAGTTACACATACTTCCACACTACACACAAACGTTGATAACACTTTATAACACACCAATTCATTATTATATTCCACATTTACTAATTACAAACAAACTTATCCAACCGGCGAAATTGTTTACTTGAGTTTTCAAACGACAATAATACAAATTTACGCTTCTAATTAAAAAATACTTCGGAAATCTTAGTTGGTCGTAGTCGGTGAGCGACAATAGTGTATGGCCGGTTAATAGTGAAGCCAAAAGATTTCGGGTTACCTCTGACGCATCTTCCCGTGAACGAAAAATGTATCGGTATGAATGGACAATTAAGACAAAGATAGCAAATTCGCAAACATGTACGAGGAAGAAAGAGACAAACGATACAGCGCGGGGGAAGCCAAACGAGAGCGAGTTCCCTCGCGTGGTCCCCGCGGTCACGGGTCACGATGGCGCGAATTTTAAAACGTAGATCGCTAGCGCGAAGGCCAACGCAATCGATTACCGTTTATTTAAATATTTTCTGTCGATCGATGAAAATGAAGTGTTTACTTAACATTATTTTAAGATGAATTTTGTTGAAGTTAATTATTGGTTTGCAAATAATATCATTTATTTTAAGAGTTTGCTTGCATAAATTACAAAAGGGAAGCCGGTAGGAATCGGGTTGTATGGACCCTTCGCCACTGGCGCCTAAAGCGTTCACCCGAAAGTCCGGTGTGGCCAGAAAAGCCGACTCGCGTCAGCCTACTTGCCGATAGGGCCAAAAAAAAAAACATTTTTTTTCTTTTTTTTAGCTGAGAAATTGCATTACCACCCAGCCTTCGTTGGGGGCGACTGAGTGGTTATGTTGGGTTTGTTCCTTACGACCCCGCGTTGAGCCGCCCGGATAGATGAAAAACGTTGGGCGACCGCCGGGCCAATGTAGATAGAATGTATACCTACATGTTGTGTTCACATGTTTTAGGTTGTAAACAGCAACATTATGATGTATATTGAACGCATTATTTATATTGTAATTATTGTGTAACAGCCAGTTTTGTGCGCCTAATAAAAAAAAACATTTGAGACCATAGATTAGAGTGGCTTTTGTATTTGGTCGGCTTATACATTTAAGTGACGAGTAGCATTTATTCAGAAGCCGTGAAATAGGCGCATACCAATATAAATTAATTAATCAAAGATACATTCAATGCAGGAATCGAACTCGCGGTCGCACGTTTTAAAGTCACTATGTAAACTTAGTCCTTTACCCATTATATAAGTATTTACTAGAAAACCTACGGGCAGACGAATCTCCTTGACATTCATTTATCTTATTACATAAAGCGCAGAACACCAAAAAGAAGTTTCTAGTAAAAATATCAATAAAACCTGAACAAGAGATGTTTTTAATGAAATATGCGATTCTATATGCATACAATGACTCAAGCGCCTTAATTGCGTAGTTTTTAAATTAGACTGCCTTGGTGGCGTAGTTGTATTACGGTACGATTGCAATGTCAAGGTCTCGGGTTCGATACCCGGGTCGGACAAAGTAATATTGGGTTTTCCTACTTTGAATCAGCCCGGAGTTTGGAATTTGTGTCCGATATGGCGATAGGCTCGCCCCCTATCATATCATGGGACGGAAGATGCATGGCGAAAAGTGGGTGCACTAGTTGTGCCTTTGCCTACCCCTTCGGGAATAAAAGGCGTGAGTGTATATGTATATATGTTAAAATTTGTTTAATTATCGTTTTGTTATATAATACAACACTTATTACTATAGATTTTGCTCGCGGTTGCGCCTGCGTGCTAAATCCGAAATAGTGAGTGATTTTATTGTTTTTTTTGTGGTAATATTTAGATTAGCCCAGCCGGTGATCCTGTGAAGTTTGGTAGCGATACGAAAAACATTTTTTTTTTTTTTTTGAAATATCGTGTCCAATACTCCAGGAAGAATAACTTAGATAATACGGTAAGTCGCATGGATTATATCAATTATTGTGATCGTTTGTATGCTAATTTGAATTCCCACGAAGCGCTGCAGTTTGCAATAATTAACATAAGATAACCTCATGCCTTTATCGTCGTGGAGTAAGCTGAAGAACAAGTGAACTAACGCACACTCACTACTTGGATTAAGGCGTGTAATATAAAATATATAATTTGTATGCATTTTATTTTGTATTCATTTTAGGGGTTCTACCGATATAAAAAAGTATTTAAAGGCATACGGAACTTTTCTGTTATCCGTAGCACGCGCCAGAAACCGCGTAGCGTTAGTCGATACAAAGATCGCTCAGTTCGATCGAAGGCACCCGAGTGTCTGGCCGAATGCGAGTGACAGTGTTCAAATTGTGATTTGAAAAATGAATATCGTAATCACGAAGTTTATGTTCAAAAATGGAACTCGAATCAACCAGTATTTATTTGCTGTTTTAAGTAAGTTTTTTTTTATTTTGCGTTTTAGGTTTTATGTTATTTTTTTTTAAAGAACGTATGTAGGTAGTCGATTATAAAAACCTTTTTTGTAATAAATATGTAGTTTAATATTTCCGTTACCTATGTTTAATTAAACATCGTTAATAATTGTAGGATTAAATTAAGTTCTTTGGTACTTGCATTTTTTATCAATGTTTACAAACAGATTTCCGGACGGCATTTCCTTTTCTTGTTATTTACTCAATATAAAAGGCGAATTTTTTACCCTCAGATCCCATTCTAAGAACTGATCAAGATCTTTTATATGACTCAAACGATTAATACCAACTTTTGAACAAAAAATCATCTACTTTAACCGGTGTCATTAAAATCAAATTTAATTAAACCGATACGGAAATAATTAATTAGTTTGCGATAATCAAAGTATTACTTTAATTCTGCATAATGAAGGAAACTTGAAATTGTACGCACTCACTATTCAATATGTTTTAACATTTTTTTTATCCATAAACTATTTGTTTATGTTTAGTTTTAGTATTAGTATTAGGCCGGCAAATGATTAAGTAAGTGGGTCACTTGATCTCCACTGCTCAAAAACACCCACAATATTAAAAGAATTGTGGATGTGTAACCAGCCTTATAGAATAGTTCATAGAGATTAGGCAAGGGCAAGGTTGTTGAAACTCTGGAGCAAGTATAGTTTTTTTTGGTATTTCGATAAAAAATATTTTTTTTCGCGCCAAAAGACGCGTAGAATTTACGTTTGATTATAAAAAATAAATACATAAAAATATCTTCTACCAAATAATGAAAGAAGCTTATAGAACTCAGGAAAAATTAATATATACATACCATCACGCCTTTCTCCCTTTTCAGGGGTAGGCAGTGGTGTGAGATACCCACATTTCGCCAGCTATGTTGGGTCCCATGTAATAGGGGGCGGGCCCATTGCCATTTACCAGGTATATTTCCAGACTCTGGGGTGATATTGAGTAGAAAAATCCAATAACACTTTGTCCGACCCGGGAATCGAACCCGACACCTTACGCCACCGAGGCAGTAAAAAAATTATGTACTTCTCTATTAACGAAAGATTTTCATAATCAGAACCATCAACAAATAAAACGATAATTTTCAGTTCTTGCTATGGAGGGAATAAATAAATATATTTCCAATTCCTCCCTATCCATCTTTTTCATTAATTTCCCTGTGGGTTAAAACTGAGTGTTCCCTGAGACTCAACAAAGCTTCTCCGCTCGCTGTCATAAAATGCATGCCACTGTCGATCCTGGATTACAGGAGTTGCAGTGGTGGGTGTGAGGGTGTGATAGTCTTTATGCATATTTATTATATGTAGCCTTAAGTCTATACTTTTAGGTTAAAGAAAACGTAAGACATTTTTATAGTTATTTACTCACAAACACACTCACGCCTTTTATCACCGAAAGGGTAGACAGAGGCATAACTGGTGCACCCACTTTTCGCCGTGCGTATTTCGTCCCATGATGTGATAGGGGGCGAGCCTATCGCCATATCGGGCACAAATTTCAGACTCCGGGTTTGCATTGAGTGGAACAAAGCAGTAACAGCTTTATTAACATCCTTAAGAATTGTCACAACACAGACGTCATAATTTTGACAAAATTAACAGTAACTTAGTTGTTATTGAAACTGGCTGTTAGATATCACAGGAAAAAACCGAGATTTTTACTGCATTTCTACACGAGACAATTCCGGTGTCTCCGTGTGTTTCCCGTCCCTCAACCTATATTCCCCTACTGACAATCCTGTAGGCTGAAAATGTGGCAAAAAAACTCGACACGACTCCGTTTCGTTTTATTGGGATTGGTTGAGAGACTAACACGTGACTGACGTATTGGTCTCTCGATCAATCACAAACGTCAATGATAAACGACATCCTAATACGAGTTGAGTTTTTTTGCCACATTCTAAGCCCACAGAATATTTTATACCTTTACCGGAACGACTGTCACAAAGTAATGACATGTCCCGGTATACCGGAGATGACAACCCTACTCTATTTTTTTTAATGCATAGAATGACGAGACGAGTATACCGTTCGCCTGATGGTAAACGATACGACCACCCGTAAACAGTAGTAACATCATCCATCAACTTGAGTTACAAAGTAAGTACTGTGTGGCATTCCACTGCACTCGTCATCCTGAGACATAAGATGTTAAGTCTCATTATGTCCAGTAGTTACACTGGCTACAATGTCCTTCAAACCGAAATACAACAGTGCATGCACACTGCTGTTTGGCGGTAGAAATAGCCATTGCGGTGGTACCCACCCAGACGGACTCTTATATATGAGAGACCTACCACCAGTGCGATTACTCGATACCGGAATTTCACCTTATCTATAATTTGTTAATTTTGTCTATTATTAAATTTATTACGTCACATTACAAATAGACCTAAAAAGACAAACAGCGCAATTATCCAAGAATATTCACCATTTTAATATCATCATTTCTTTTTATAAAGAAAGCATAGGTTTTCTATTGTTATAACATGTTTCGTATGACGTCGTAAATAATAATATTAACACAATAAAATTATCATATAATTACTATTATATTATAAAAGTACCTTTGTTATATAGCTTACTAGATTTCTGCTCGCGGCTCCGCCCGCGTGAATGAGTTTTTCCGGGATAAAAGTCCCGCTTTATATTTCCCCGGGATGAAAAGTAGCCTATGTTACTCGCTGATAATGTAGCTTTATATTGGTGAAAGAATTTTTCATATCGGTGCAGTAGTTTCGGAGCCTATTCAATACAAACAAACAAACAATCAAATCTTTCCTCTTTATAATATAAGTGTAGATAACAAAGACCTACTGAGTGTTAAAATAGAAGAAAGATACATGAATACAAATTAAATATCACAACATAAGCTCTCGCCTGTATCCTAAGCGGTAGGCTGGGTTACTAAAATAACGCTTAGTTGAGCTTACTCCATACCTTAAATGACAAGCCAACGCCAAAATGATGAGATATCTAATAGTTAACTGTTTTCTTTAGATTATATTCGTTAATTTACTTAAACTCAGGCGTTTTATCCCCGAAGGGGTAGGCAGAGGCGCAACATAATGCACCCACTTTTCGCCATTCTTATTCCATCCCACGAAGTGATAGGGGGCGAGCCTATCGCCATATCGGGCACAAATTTCAGTTTCCGGGCTGATACTGAATAGAAAAACCCAACATCACTTTGGCCGACCCGGGGATCGAACCCGAGACCTCGGCATTGCAGTCGTACCGTAATACAACTACGCCACCGAGGCAGTTTTTTAAGTAATTTTACAAAGATCTTAAAAAAGTATCTATTTTAATTAACCGACTTAAAAAATAGAAGATTATCAATTCAGCTTTTTTTGTAAACAACTTCTGCCATACTATACATACGCAATATCTCTTCGTTATACCTAAAGGAAACTTCAAAAGTCAAAACACAAGTTCTGGTCCGTATAAAAATGAAAACTGACGCATCCATTATTTTTACAATAGGTACTTAAGTTATGCAAATTAGCAAGACTTCCTAGCCGCGCGCACGATTTTAAGCGCCACGGCGCTAAAAAATGTGACATCACTTAGAACTTGTTAAATCAAAGTTCACAATGCTTTTTATCACCATCTTTAAACAAGAATTAAGTTCTATAAAGCCTGAAAAACGTCACAAATAGACATCCATTGACGCAATAGTTTTATTAAACTATCAATGCCATAGTAAAGTTACATCTACCCGCATTTAAAGTGTCCACAGACGATCGGATTTGGTACGGCCGTACCATTTTTTTAACCATTTTTTATGCGGTACGGTCTTCACGCCACACGAGCGTACCATACCACGCATTGTCCAGTTTTTTTTGTGCTAGCAGCTAGGGATGGTGTGTATTTACGCGACCAGGTATTTACTTGCAAGTACGCCGACCAGGTGCTGACCCGAAATACTTGCAAGACTTGAAAGTATTTTACTTAGCTTCTCTCTCGTGACACGATGGAGTTACGTGACCTCGCCTCGGCCCGCCGCGTGCGTCCGCGCTCAGGAGTCGTCCGAAAATTTACTAATGGTTCTTATTTCAACAAACCCAGTGAACAATTTCCTATGCAAGTATTGAAGTGTTAAAAGTATTTTAGTTGTTAACGCGGATGTGCTCCTTATTCGTACCGAAACATGGGTCAATATCCTATGAAGTAAGAAAATACTTGAAAGTATTTCGATTTTCGACTATCCAAGTGCTATAAGTACTTTGTTTATAAACGCAATTGAGCTCTTTAGGTATACTGAAACACGGATCAATTTCCTCTACAGAAAGAAAATACTTAGTATTTATAGAAACAAAATATTAGAAGTTTTTATTTGTGAGCGCGATTGTGATCCTTATTTGTATTGAAACACCGATTAATTTCCTATGCAAAAAGAAAATACTTGGAAGTATTTCGAACCTTGGTTTTTGGCGCTGGTTTTTTAAGGCGGACGTATTTGTAAGCCCTGGTTCACGATTTTGCAAGTACGACCTATGCCTACTAGCAGCGCGTGAACACCTCTCACAGTATGCGTCTGTTCTCTCGAAAAAGGCTACATTATAGATACCTATTGAAGAAAAACTAATATGGAGCGCTTTCATTAGAGCATAGAGATAGATTATAGTTTCAACTCTGGAATAGCACATAGGTCACTTTTTATTCCGGAAAAATATATAGCGGGAAAAACTTTACCACGCGGTAAATATAAAAAGTAGCCTATAGCGCACAGGAGTAATGTAGCTTCCTACTAGTGAAATAATTTCCTAAATCGGTTCATTAGTTCCTGAGATTAGCGCGTTCATAAATGCGCCCGTGGTACTTGATCATTATTTTGTTGCGGAGTTAATTTATAACTATGATATCTCCTAACATATTCATTGAAATCAAATGACGTTGAGGGCAATTTTGTTCAAAATAAAATACTTGTGATGAATAACGTATTTAATTGGATAAGGATCAATGTCATGTGCATAAAAATACCTTCGCAAATAATGCATTATTTAAGAACAAATTTGATTACCACAAAAAAGGTTATACTGAGTCAAACTTAAAAGATAGACATATGCTGTCGCGGACTTTTTTTAGAACTTTTAAAGGGAAATAATTCCTTCATACATAATTTTTACGTACGATTGTATTCGGTACGGCCATACCATATTTTAAACCATTTTTTTATGTGGTACAGACTTCACGCCACACGATCGTTCACCACGCATTGTCCAGTATTTTTTGTGCTAGCAGCGCGTGAACACGTCCGCACTGCACAAAAAACAACAATAACGACAACAATACGTCATTAATAACTAATTACCTGGGTAACCGAGCCTAGCTCGGGTGATTTTTGAATACCTTCTATACATGTTATTTATTTCTTTAAAGTAGGTGCTAATAATATTTTCCATTTTAAGAAAATATTCACGACTAAAGTCAAAGGAGTCGATACCTACAGAAACACTAATTTCAAAAAAATCGGTTCATCAGTGGTTCAGATTTTATATTAAATATCAGGTTTCATATTTTTTTCATATTGAATTACATCACGAGCACATGGTTCAGTTCTCATCTCTCGTTTCACTTATTTACGAATTGATAAAAGACGAATGTCCTATGTTTATTTATATCCGCAACAAATTTGATCTTAAAAATATGTTTTCCAGTTTAGTTTCTCCCCTCTTTAGCTGCCCTAAGTTAGTAGTTAATAAATATGAATATCCCATATTTATACTCAAGGTACATCTATATCAAATTTCACCATAATCGTTTCAACAGTTTATTTTCTTTCCTCTTTTTTAACCTTCTTATTTAAGATAAATAAAAAACTGAATATATCATATTTATTTATAAGTTTCAAGAGATCCCCAAACCATATTTAAATAGAACTAGCTTTTGCCCTCGGCTCCGCCCGCGTGAATGAGTTTTCCCGGGATAAAAGTCTCGCTTTACATTTTCCTGGGATGAAAAGTAGCCTATGTGTTAATCCAAGCTATAATCTACCCGCGTGCCAAATTTCATCAAAATCGGTTTAGTAGTTTTTGCGTGAAATAGTAACAAACCTCCATACATCCAGACATCCGTATGGATGTATATCCATACTTACAAACTTTCGCGTTTATAATATTAGTAGGATTAGTTAAGTGGTTTAATTTCTTTCCTATTGTGCCCCTCTCAATTTGGGGTTAGTTAAAATAATATCTCATATTAATTTTCAAGGTTTAAGATATCCCCATACAGTGCAATACAATCGGAGCAACAGTATTTGTTGCCCTCTTTTAACCCCCTTAGTTAAGGGTAAATAATATATGCCATAGTTATCTTTAAGGTTATAGATATCCCCATACCAAATTTCATTACAATTCGTTCAGGAGTTTAGTTTCTCTTCTCTTTTATCCCCTTTAGTCAGGAGTAAAAGAAAAGAATTAACATTCCATATTTATTTTTCAATATATAGAGCTTAAGATATTCCCGTAGCAAATATAATTACAATCGGTTCAACGGCTTAATTTCTCCCCCTTTTACCTCCTTAATTATGGGTTAATAAAATAAATAATATACTATGTTTGTTTTTAAGGTTTGAGATATTCCCATACCAAATTTCATTACAATCGGTTCAACGGTTTAGTATCTCCCCCCTTCGAACCCCACAAGTTTGGGGTGGATAAAAAAAACTGAATACAACAATTTAATTTTTAGAGCTCATACTATCCAAATCCAAAATTTCAGTCAAATCAGACTAGCCGTTTCCGAGAAATAAGTGATAAACAGTAATTACTAAGTTGGCAAAATTTGTAAAACTGCGGCGTGTACTTTCTTTTGTTTATTATTTTGTTACTTTATTACCTAGCCCGTAATTGACTCTACTATTGTTATCGCACGCGCCGAAATTCAAAGCAATTCGTTCTTTTGTTTTATTTTGAAATTACCTTACACGGGCAGACTGTTGTTAGGTAGTGATGGATTATAATCAATACGTTATCATATTATTAGTTTCTCAGACAACTATACGCAGTAAGCGTTATTTGGTTTAATATTAATACTTGCTGTTTGTATATTTTATAGGAGATTCATAATAGTAAATAATATTTTTTTATCTCCATTTAACGCCCCGCCGCTGTCGTTATACAGAGTTTACACTGTAATTTATAATTGTTTCATGTAAATTTATTGAAATATGACGATTATTGTCGAAGACGTCGGAAAAAATCAAGTCGACTGGGAGTTTTCATTGCTAACGCTGCCTATTCCTTTGAGATATAATAAAATAATGTATGGTAGAATTGTTCATCTTTTATAGGTCTACAAGAAAGTTCGCGATGGCATATATGTCAGCAGAATGGCGCGCTAACCGTATTGGAAGCTATCTATTCGAAATTTATAATACATACAGAAAATAATTCATAACTACTACTAATTGCTGTACATCATTGTCAATAGCGGCGTGCAGTAAAATTTATGGAATGTAAAATTTTATGACACAACTCGGCATTTGTTTATCTATAATATAAAAATGAATCGCTGAATATGTTGCTAAGCGCAAATCTCGAGAGCAGCTGAACCGATTTCGCTAAATGTTTTTTTAGAATATTCCTTGAAGTACGAGGATGGTTCTTATGGAGAGAAAAATTTAAAGATTGCCTGAAATAGTCTAAAAACAACACTTTTCTATACTCCCATACAATCGATTCGTAATAATACTTGAAAGTCAATTTGAACTTTAATACCATACCATAAAGTTTGTGTTAATAGAGAGGTTCCGGGAAGGCAACACAATTGAGTGATGTTAGTATCGTATGCATATTAATGTTAATATTTGTCAATATTTATACGATGGTAACACCGTGGTACAACCACAACCTAGAAATCAATTGTTCAAAAACAAAGTTAATAACATTCCACCCGTCTCAAAAATTACCCTTAAATATAAATTTTAGTTACAACGGAACCAAGCTCGAGGTCGTGAAAAACGTAACCTTATTAGGCTTAGATATAGATACCCACTTAAACTGGAAACAGCACATACAAAAAATAAAAACAAAAATATCCAAATTTACATACGCCTTACGCGAAATAAAAAAGACTACTAATACACAGACTGCCATAACTACATACTATGCATATGCCTACGCATGGCTAAGCTATGGTGTAATATTGTGGGGTAATAGTACAGACATAAAAACTATATTCACTTTACAAAAAAAGCTAGTCAAAATAATTGTAAATATTAAAGAAACTGAAAGTTGTAAGCCTCACTTTAACAAGTGTAAAATTCTCACTCTTCCTTGCATATACATTCTAGAGATAAGTAAATTTGTAAGAAAGTACCCAAATTTATTTTCCAAACGCGAAGACATCAACCCTTCAAGAAATCTACGACATAAAAACAGACTCAACCTGCCGGCCTCTAGATTACACATGTTCTCTTCTAGCCCTTACGTTATGGCAATAAAAGTATATAATAAACTACCTAACAAAATAACTGAAGAAGCCAAAAATAATATATTTGTACATAAACTAAAAACATTACTATATGAAAAATGCTATTACTCTTTAACTGATTTCCTTAACGACGAACTATAACTCTATCTTTGACACCCTATTTTAAAATAATTATATTATGTATTTCTGAATAAGCTAATGTCTGAATTAAAAATAATTATGTTAAATTTAAATGCATGACATAGTAATATATTTAATTTCACTACTTATTTTATAAATATTGAAATCTAGATAACATTTTTTCTCGACTACTAGACAAAAAATATATAATAATAATGAAAAATTAAATTTACAAAATAATATTAACTACTATAAACAACGAGTTTTATCTAAGAAAACAGTTTCCCCCTCTCTTCTATGTTGCCGTGCCCTGCAGGGTCCACGATTATGTACTTCTCTTAATTTGTAAACCTATTTAACAATTGTGGAGTGCAATAAATTGATTTGATTTGATTTGATTACTCAAAAAAAATGGTTTAGATTAACAATTAGATCCGGTAGGTGGCGCTGTACTCGGGTTCTGGGATTTTATTTCCTTTTTAGGGCAGGACAACATCTGTCGGGGCCGCTAGTTAAAATTAGAAATTTAGAACAATTAAATCTAATACTATCGTCACTTATAGGATCGCTGGGCGCTGGCTAATCAAAAATTTATTTGTTACATAAATTATTCGTAAATCTTGGCATATTCCCGCCCGTAAATCGTGCGTTGAAATGTGTGGAATTAGGGCCATTTGCTTTGGGGGGTCTTAAATATAGCTTACTATACTGATTTTAATGATAAAAAAATAAAAATATCACATAATATATAGAAAGCTATTTAGACAGATACAGTATTAATCCATATCCGATTAAATACGTTAGCTATCTAAAGCATTTCATGCACATTATAACTGCCTTTTATACCATACAATTTTAATTAATATCTTAGGACTTATCGCAAGTCTAAAAAGTAAATTTTCTTCCTAAGGTCTAAGGTCGTTCACCGTAGCAAGTTGATAATGTTCTTTCCATTTATCTAAAAGAATTTGCATCGCTTGATTTCGTGCGTCTTTATTGCAATATAGGCTGAGGGATGAATTCCATAAGCAGGTCAAATCTGTATACAATTCTAACTACTCTATTATACTGTATTTTTCCGTAACAATATCGCGCTCGGAACCTATTACGACGACAGATAAGGTGCTACGTTTGCGAAGGTTGAATAGCGACTGAACCGCCGAACGGTACGATGCGTCGGCCAGACGACCAGATTTGGTACGGAGCATACCAAATCCGATGTGCAAGCGATCGAACCAACCATACCGTCAATAATAATAATAATGTACAGCATACCGTGCGCCACACGATCGGATATGGTACGGTGGCGTACCGTTTTCGTGGGACGGCCGTTCCGAATACAATCGTGCATAAAAAATATGTATGAAGGAATTATTTCCCTTTAAAAGTTCTAAAAAAAGTCCGCGACAGCATATATCTATCTTTTAAGTTTGACTCAGTATAACCTTTTTGTGGTAATCAAATTTGTTCTTAAATAATGCATTATTTGCGAAGGTATTTTTATGCACATGACATTGATCCTTATCCAATTAAATACGTTATTCATCACAAGTATTTTATTTTGAACAAAATTGCCTTCAACGTCATTTGATTTCAATGAATATGTTAGGAGATATCATAGTTATAAATTAACTCCGCAACAAAATAATGATCAAGTACCACGGGCACATTTATGAACGCGCTAATCTCAGGAACTAATGAACCGATTTAGGAAATTATTTCACTAGTAGGAAGCTACATTACTCCTGTGCGCTATAGGCTACTTTTTATATTTACCGCGTGGTAAAGTTTTTCCCGCTATATATTTTTCCGGAATAAAAAGTGACCTATGTGCTATTCCAGAGTTGAAACTATAATCTATCTCTATGCTCTAATGAAAGCGCTCCATATTAGTTTTTCTTCAATAGGTATCTATAGTAGCCTTTTTCGAGAGAACAGAGGCATACTGTGAGAGGTGTTCACGCGCTGCTAGTAGGCATAGGTCGTACTTGCAAAATCGTGAACCAGGGCTTACAAATACGTCCGCCTTAAAAAACCAGCGCCAAAAACCAAGGTTCGAAATACTTCCAAGTATTTTCTTTTTGCATAGGAAATTAATCGGTGTTTCAATACAAATAAGGATCACAATCGCGCTCACAAATAAAAACTTCTAATATTTTGTTTCTATAAATACTAAGTATTTTCTTTCTGTAGAGGAAATTGATCCGTGTTTCAGTATACATAAAGAGCTCAATTGCGTTTATAAACAAAGTACTTATAGCACTTGGATAGTCGAAAATCGAAATACTTTCAAGTATTTTCTTACTTCATAGGATATTGACCCATGTTTCGGTACGAATAAGGAGCACATCCGCGTTAACAACTAAAATACTTTTAACACTTCAATACTTGCATAGGAAATTGTTCACTGGGTTTGTTGAAATAAGAACCATTAGTAAATTTTCGGACGACTCCTGAGCGCGGACGCACGCGGCGGGCCGAGGCGAGGTCACGTAATTCCATCGTGTCACGAGAGAGAAGCTAAGTAAAATACTTTCAAGTCTTGCAAGTATTTCGGGTCAGCACCTGGTCGGCGTACTTGCAAGTAAATACCTGGTCGCGTAAATACACACCATCCCTAGCTGCTAGCACAAAAAAAACTGGACAATGCGTGGTATGGTACGCTCGTGTGGCGTGAAGACCGTACCGCATAAAAAATGGTTAAAAAAATGGTTAAAAAAATGGTACGGCCGTACCGAATCCGATCGTCTGTGGACACTTTTAGGACCAAACGAGTTCACCTTGCATGTTACTATTATTATTGAATTATGCAAATTACAGTATTAAATACAAAAAAATATATTGTTTACCGGCTGGAGTGGTTTAGGTGCAAGTTATACGTGTTTGTTCAAGGGCGATTCACCTACTATTGTTTTGACTTGCGTCATATTTTTTCTTAAGCTTGCAGACTATGTAAACGAGTTAAGCTATTATGATAAATTGTATAATAAACAATCTTAGATCATAAACAATATTTACATATTCCGTGAGATAACTCAATATTATGTATATTAACCGTTACCACAAGCACACACTTGGACTCCTCATCTCCTTCACTCACACACACACACACACACACACACACACACACACACACACACACACTCACACACAACTTCCAAACATAGACGCTCTCTAACTCGCGCTTAACAAATTATAGCACATTATATTAACTGGTTTCTCAAGACACAGGCTCAGCCTAATTTGAGAACGTCTGGCAATGTTTTTATGTATCTTTCTTTTATTTCAATAAAGATTTTTTCATTTTTCATTTTCATTTTCATTCAAATAAACAATGTTTCAAATAGAACATTCGAAATTGGAATTTTAATTTTGAAAATAAAATAGAACAGTCGAGTTAAAATAAAAAAAGGCGCAATAGTTACATCAAAAGATGGCTGACATTTAAAAAACTTCAAAAAAGATTTCCTTCGATTTTTTCGTCTGTTTGTATGTAAACAAAAACAGTGTGTTGTTTGTTTATTATTTACATAACATTGTCCGGCCATTCCTCTGTCAAAACAAAGTACGATATTTTTAGAGGGTGTTGAGTTTCTCTTTTAATAATGGGACGCATATACGTTCAGCGAAATGTGGGTGTAATATCACGCTTTTGCTAACTCTCTAAGGATAAAGATCTGATCTTATGTTTGTTGAGTTCCTGGATAAGGTTTTAACAGCTTAGGAAACATGATGAGTACCCGGTTTAGTTTAACACGGAGATAATATGTAAGAGTCCGTCTGGGTGGGTACCACCGCAATGTCTATTTCTACCACCAAGCAACAGTGTGCATGCACTGTTGTGTTTCGGTTTGAAGGACGTTGTAGCCAGTGTAACTACTGGACATAATGAGATTTAACATCTTATGTCTCAGGATGACGAGCGCAGTGGAATGCCACACAGTACTTTTTAAGTCAAGGTGCTGGTTGGTGTTGCTACTGTTTATGGGTGGTCGTATCGCTTAATCAGGCGAACGGCATCGTCGTCTCGTCTCGTCATTCAAAGCAATAAAAATGAAGAAAAAAAGAAGATAAATGCAACATCAAGAGATCTGCGTAGTTGACATTTGTTTCAACTAAATGACAGAACTAACCAATTTGACATCGCCGCGGCGCCTAATATTGTTATTTTACATCAACTAGGTCTCAGAACAATAACAAGCAACTAGGTATTACTTTTCAACCTGCGACCCTCTTGGGATTTTGCAAGTGACGCATTTGATTCTTGTAGACCTCTGTTCAGAAAATTAAAACTGCGTACCCTAACTGCAATATATATATTAGAAATTGCTATTTTTATCAAAAAACATTCCGACCTTTTCGAAAAGGTAGGCCAAAATAATAAATACACTACAAGAGATCCAACCAAACTAAAACTAAATGTCAACCACTTTGTATAAAAGGAACAGCGGTTGTATGACAATTCAAATATATAATAAAATACCGAAAACTTTTCGAGAAATGCCCTTTACCCTATTTATTAAGAAATTAAAGATATGGCTCATAGATAAATGTTTCTATACAATCCAAGAATTTTTATCATGTAAGGATAAATAACTGTATAGTAAAATATAATTGTAAACATTACCTAGACCATCCCTCTATAGAAATAATAATTATATAAAATAATTTATGTTAATTGTAAGCAGACAGTAGATACCTACCTATAACATTTTTGCATGCCGTTGAAACGGTAAAACATGTTGCACATTATGTATAATACATATATATTATGTTTAACACCTTTGTAACAAACCATGTTTATGCAATGCAATCGGCCCTGTATTATATACTGCCCACTGCTGAGTACGGGCCTCCTCTACTACTGAGAGGGGTTAGGGCCTTAGTCCACCACGCTGGCCTAGTGCGGGTTGGCGGACTTCACATACCTTCGAAATTCAGAGAACTTCTCAGGTTATGCAGGTTTCCTCACGATGTTTTCCTTCACCGTTAAAGCGAACGATAATTGATAACAATACACACGTAATTTCGAAAAGTCAGAGGTGTGTGCCTTGGGTTTTGAACCTCCGGACATTGTCTCGGCAGACCGTTCCAATCCCAACTAGGCCATCGTCGCTTTTTTTTTTTTTTTTGCTATTATGCTTTGCTCTTTATGCAATTTATTATGCTATAAACCATGTTTATAGCATAATAAATTGATTTGATTTGAAAAAATACTAACACTTAATAAACTTTTATCGGGGTAAATTGGGTTGTATGCTGACCCTATAAGAATAAAACCATTCAGTTAAATCTGAATAAATAAACCGTTAAGTAAAGGAGATGTCCGCTTTTTGTATGGGTGCTGGGCCTCAAATTCTTATCAGGCTCAAACTTAAGGGATATTAAAGTGGCAAAATATGGAACTTAGGTCCATTAAAAAAATATTTTTAGACCCCTCCATTCATAACTAACTTTTTTAAAAACGTTTATAGTAAGTGTAGTTTTCAAGCCAAACAAAATTACATAACTCTCAAAATCGGAGGTCTTTAAAATTTAACGAATTATTGCATAAGGCTAGTTTTCAGGAGTTCTATCCAAATATACATCAATTGTTTTGTTTACAATTTCAGGCCCGTTTTTGGACATGTCGTTTTACGTTTTTAGGCACATAATATGTAAGTTCATGAATTACGTTGTGGCCTGAGGGACCATAACTTAGGGTGGTATTAATAAATCAATCTCAAGTTTGAGTTACATCTCAAGTAGACATTATGTATTGAACTATCAATACTTGAGATTGATTTATTAATACCGCCCTTAGGGCAGTTTTCATAAATTAATCTCACGTTTGAGACAGTTAAAATCTCAAGTAGACATTTAATGTATTGAACTATATAATAAACCAAGCTTAAGCTATCATTTAAGAGTTTGTCCTCAGCTGAGTACGCGCTGTAACACAAACAAAACTTAGGGTGGTATTAATAAATCAATTTCAAGTTTGAGTTACATCTCAAGTAGACATAATGTATGAATAGTTCAATACACTATGTCTACTTGAGATGTTACTCAAACTTGAGATTGATTTATTAATACCGCCCTTAGCTATCAAAATCCGTCACATATTGTAAATTAAGATGTCATTTGAGCCGATGTTAATATGGCTATTTTAAATACTATATTAAATGCTTTTATTTTTTTTTGTTATGGACATTACGGTCAGTAGCCTGACGCGAGTCGGCTTTTCTGACCACACCGGACTTTCGGGCGAACGCTTAAGGCGCTCCAACCCTTTACATTTAAACGACCACGCTGAGGGCACCCCCTAAGTGGGGTACGAGCCTCGGCTCAGGGAAGTCGTTGGAAGATGATTGAGACATCAGCGATTAGGGATATTAAATGCGACTGATCTCAGTGGCGGCCTTAGGGAGAGACGTACCTACCGGGCGACCACGCGTAGCCCCGCGCTAAGGGGGGCCTTGCGCTTAGACGATTGTAACTCTAACTGAGAACCTTTTTTTAGGTCACCTTACCGTATACGATTTTTTTGTTATTAGGGACCGTTTTTGCCTACGCTGGCAAGAGTCCCAAAGAAAAAAGGCCTCACAAAGAACTGCCGCCCGGCGCCTAACGTTGGTTAAGGCAGCCACTAGCGGATCTACATAAATAGGATTCTGAATTATGTCCTTAATTGAATATTAATACAAACTGAGTAAGAATAAGTTGACATTGGCATAATAATTATTTTTATGAGTTTGACCTAACACTAGTGGCCAATGTTCTGAAATGCCATGTTTTGAATGAAATCAGAATAAATAAGACGACGTTTTAGTAATTTATGTCTATTGTCAAATAAAAATAATACTTTTGTTATTTACTTACTCGACAGCGGGAGCTGTATTTGTAAGTTTTACATAAGAAGTTACGTAATAAATAAATAAGGTAGTGAGTCCGAACATAGCCCGGTTCCTAACATGGCCCACCATCCATGCTTTAGTTTTTTGGTATAATACAAAAATATACTCCGATTTTTGTTAGTTCTTTTATTACTAAATAATGTTAAAGTAGTAGTAAAGTTTTTCATTATATTTCTTCATGAAATAATTTTAAAATTGAGTGGGCCATCAATGGTTCCAATACCTTATAAATAATATGAAAAATGTACTAATGTAAACAACTTCATAAGCTGTTTACTGTACCATAGGTACGAGGGCTTTTCTTGCGATTTCCAGCTTAGAAAGAAACCAACACAACCACCACCATACCAGCCCTGTATTAAATACTGCCCACTGCTGACCACGGGCCTCCTCTACAACTGAGAGAAAGAAACAAAAGTATTTTATTTGCAAAATTGCTTACGTATAAAGAAAGCCTATCCACCCTATTATTGCAAGCAGTCTTCAATTATTCCAAAAACGTATTAGACTAGGTAATAGTCTGAGCCCGCAACGAATAAGTATTATATTGTCATAACAGCTCTAATTATGCTGGTTTAAAAAAATGGAATATATTTAATACTAGCGACCCCGACAGACGTTGTCCTGCCCTAAAAAGGAAATTAAATCCTAAAACCCGAGTACAGCGCCACCTACCGGATCTAATTGTTAATCTAAACCATTCTCGAAGCCACCTGAAAACACACAAAAAAATCATTAAAATCGGTCCAGCCGTTTAGGAGGAGTTCAGTGACACACACACACGCACAGAAGAATTATAATATACTAGCATTGCGTGCGGCTCCGCCCGCGTGGAAAAGTTTTCTGGGATAAAAAGTAGCCTATAGCACTCAGGAGTAATGTAGCTTCCTATTAGTGAAAGAATTTTCAAAATCGGTCCAGTAGTTCCTGAGATTAGCGCGTTCAAACAAACTCTTCAGCTTTATAATATTAGTAGGTATAGATTATAGATAGTATAAAGATTATCACTGCAGTGCTAATTAGCATGGTCTATAAAATTGCTTTTTAACACTGTCTTTAATGTTTTAATATATAAGGAAGGAGATTATGAATTTTCTGTGTTAGTCGTATCTAGGAACTAACTGATTACTCAACTACTAAATGAGACGGCAAGATATTTCCATTTGTAGACAGCTTGACATTTATTCATTTATACTAGTGGTCATGCCTGCCTCGGTGGCGTAGTTGTATTACGGTATGACTGCAATGCTGAGGTCTCGGGTTCGATCCCCGGGTCGGACAAAGTGATATTGGATTTTTCTATTCAGTATCAGCCCGGAGGCTGGAATTTGTGCCCGATATGGCGATAGGCTCGCCCCCTATCACATCATGGGACGGAATACGGACGGCGAAAAGTGGGTGCATTAATTGCGCCTCTGCCTACCCCTTCGGGGATAAAAGGCATGAGTGTGTGTGTACTAGTGGTCATCCAGTGGTAGGAATTCGATCGTATTTAACATATTTATAACACATTATATACATGATTTTTATATTTCTGCACTCCGTATGCCTAATCTCACAGTCCCCTGTGTGCAATGTGCTTTAATAGGTGTACAAAGTATTTTCTTCAAGTAATTATAATTAGACAAAAACAGGTCTTGCTCGCAGCTTGCTCCGTGTGCAAAGTGTCAAAGTCAGTACATTTTGGGGGCTAAAAAGGACTTGCCCTATCTATATGCCAATCTTCCAAATCCATGAAACGATCGCGTTTACTTCTTTGGATCATCCAAATATCGTTACAAACTTTCACATAAATATACGCGCGTACTCACGCCTTTTATCCCCGAAGGGGTAGGCAGAGGCGCAACTAGTGCAGCCACTTTTCGCCGTGCGTATTCCGTACCATGATGGGTGCGAGCCTATCGCCATATCGGGCATAAATTCCAGACTCCGGGCTGATACTGAATAGAAAAATCTAATATCACTTTGCCCGACCCGGGGATCGAACCCGAGACCTCAGCATTGCAGTCGTACCGTAATACAACTACACCACCACCGGTAGTCATGCAGACATAAATATAATATTAGTAATTTATAGTAGGGACAAACTAATCTGGCCGGTATGACATGACACGGTTTTGATTTTTTTGGGTAGACGTTCTCATTGAGTTATCGCGTCGGGAAAAAAATGAATTGTCATACCGGCCAGCATAGTTTGTCCGAACTATAGTTGGCATTCCTTTTTTGAAAACTGTTTAGTGTTTGCGTTTTCTGTGGTTTACTTCAACGGTAGAGTTCTTAATTTAAAACGATAATATTCGAAACAATTAAAAAAAATATGCTCTATTTAAATAATATTTCACCAACGTAATTAAATTCAAAATGTTCTAGAAACTAGACAAATCTTTGCATAATTTCAAAGGATGCGCGCCGTCAAGGTTGCCAGTTGCCACAGGGTTTAGGTACAAACGATCTCACTAGAATGTCAAATGGACAAACAATATGTAGGGTTTACAAAAAAGATTTCATTTCTAATCTTTTGTTGGATTTATGGAAAGATTTTCCTTTTCTCATTTGGAATACTTGACGCAACTTGTTTTATATCCTGACTTCATTGTGCAGCATCCTTTTGATTTTATTCAGAGAAAATTGAGTTGTTCGGTTTAATCTAGTCTAGTCGAGGATTTTTATACACAGGGTTAAACCTAAAATTTTATATGCATTCATATTAGTGTTCCAAATAGTTTAAGAATAAATTATCTTACGATGAACATATTGGCGCACAGTTCTAAACCGTAATACATTATTTTTGTAAAAACGTTGAAAGTTAGTTGGGCTCGTCCGGGATTTGAACCCGGGACCTCTCGCACCCTAAGCGAAAACCATACTCTTAGACCAACAAGCCACTTCTACTTATTTATAGATATCCTAATAACAGTACAATAGTAAAAATCTAGTTATTTAAGTATTTACTATGATTTGCACTTATTACCTGGTAAACTTCGTAGATAAAAAGAAAATAAAAAGTTGATCAGGAAAATAAAAAAACATCGCCATGTTGTGGTAAAATATTCGTTTCATAATTTATTTCTTGTATTGACAAGGTAAAAGAATAGTGGCGCCGCCAAAGCAGGATTTTTATTTTTCTGGCCAGGATGTAATAATGTCTATAGGATTTCATAGCCACAATAGACGAAAGAAACTAAAAACTTTTTAGTGTGACCTTTTTGGTCATAGACAAATAATGTTTTTCTCATTTCCTCTGACATCAAATATCACAACATAAAGCCACATAGCTATTACATCTATTCATTAGCAAGTCGGGAATAACTATTTACATTGATTATCAACTTTATTGTTTACATTTGGAGTTGATAATTTCTCCATTTATGGCTCAAATCCACAAAACAAATATTGACCTTACTCTAAAGACCAGTATGTGCCGTTACAATTCATTGACCCAGAAGCAGTACTTTATCTGCACCACATGCTGGTTTTGGGAGCGTTTGAAATGTTTATCTGCATTTCCGAAGCCCGAATGCACTATTTCTTGCCGTTACACAGCTCTTAGTTTAAACACATAACTTTGAACATGTCATTTAAATTTACCTACTTATTAGGACTAGTGGTTGTCCAGTGGTCGAAATACGAAATTTAAATTTTATTTCTATGCACTCCTCTGTATGAACTTTAATAATGCCAAATCTTACACTCCTCCGCGCGCGCTATGCGCTTAAATTTGGTATAAAGTATTCATTCACGTAATATATAGATACTAATAGATTAGTTGTCAACTGTTTAGTGACATTACTAAACAACTAGCTAATAAATACAGATATGGCTGAATTGGAAAAGAAAAAACAAACTGAACGACGCGACGTATACGTTTGTCCCAGCTGATCACGGGTCTCTAACACCGAGAGTGTAGATTAAATGTAATTAATGTCTGCTCACCGTACTGACATAAATCTGCGACGCGATATGAATAATGATATAACATGGGAATTCTCGACGCATGCTGATTAGCGGGTCAATGCATAATGACATGTCTTTGGACCATCTTCAATATCTCGGAGCCTGTTAAGTTTCGACTACGAGAATATGCAACGCACACAGTATACATCGAGTGTCTATACACTGTTTGGATACTGATTATGGATACGGGTGTCTCTAAATCTTATTAATATACTTTTGCTCGCGGCTCCGTCCGCGTGAATGCGTTTTTCCGGTATAAAAGTCTAGCGTTATATTTTCCCGGGATAAAAGTAGCCTATGTTACTCGTTGATAATGCAGCTTTATATTGGAGAAAGGATTTTTAAAATCAATTACGTGAAATGAAACAAATAATTTATTCGAACCCATAAATTAATGTTATACATTATTTAGATTCCGTCAATATTAACTCTACCACCAGTTCGGAAAGCAGTTCTCACTAGAGAAGAACGGGCAAGAAACTCTAGTGTTGCTCTTTTCAAAATCAGTTCAAGGTATAAAATACAATGCATGATAAAGAGAAAAAAAATACAATTCAGTATTTGTTTAAAGCAGTTCATTTATATAATCGCAAAATAGGTAATAATTAAATAAGTTTTTGAGTTTATCTCTGGGAATATCTTTATATTATCACTGGGAACTCTACTTTAGACTATTGGGTGGGTTTAGGCCTCAGTTCATCACGCTAGCTAACTGCGGACCGAGTTGAGAGAGCGATCACATCCCAACAGAATTTTTATGTGTGCTGATTTACCGTTAAAGTGAACGATAACTGTCTAATAATAGACACGTAATAATTAATATCCATGAAGTTTGAGCCTGGTTAGATTTTGAGGGCCAGCACCCATACAAGAAGCGGACATCTCCTATATATTTATTTTATGGGGTTGGTTTCGTCAAATTACATCTTAGTGGATATTTGTTTTTTTTTAGTTCGAAACTGTGGAAACGATTTTGATAGGACTTCAGTAGCTAGAAATCTTTTTACATGTGAATCTGGACTACATTAATCTCGTAAAAAGATTTCTACGAGTGGAACTTCGAGCAAACCTTTGTCTTAAAAAAAATCTTCAAAATTCATAGTGCTTTTATTTCCTTATCTACGCTCCAAATTAAACAAGAATAGCTATATAATATAATCGGAATATTATGTTAATGAGTGCATTGCAAAGATGTGACCTTCGTTCGCGTCGTATTTTTTACGCAAATCATTTACCGTAAATTATTAATTTGAATTAGGTTTACGAATAAGCGCTGCGGTACCTCATTGGTGGTACCGTGGCATTTAGCTGAATGGGAGGCCCATTATTGGTACAATATTTTTTTATTTTTTTAATTTTTTCTACTTTATAATATGAGATGTGTTTGTGTTTTCCGTGTTTTTTATTATTGTACCAATAATAAACTTCTTTCTTTCTTCTTTCTTTCTTTCTAATAACGGAATGCAGTGGCGTAGCGTCTGTTCGTGCCGTCCGGGTCGGATCCAACATTGTGTCCGTGTCCCGTGCCCACCCCAGAATTACCCGGTGCCCACCCACAGGAGTCTGAAGTATACTACTACCATAAATTTTAATACGACCTGATGATCAAAACCGCAACTCCACAAAAGTCATTATTATTTTTAGTCTAAGACACAGGAAAATAAATGCTCCAAGAGTTACGCCCATGACAATGTTAGATAAATTAGGACGTAATTTGCAACACAGAATATATACTATGTCCTGTACTAATTATCCCGGAAAATTGTACAATGGCAGTTTTATATCTTGAAAGGTTTTAAATGCGGCGAAGTCGCTAGCAACACCAAGATTCAGGTTCGGGCTTAACTATTATATAGCGCCAGGCAAAATATTTTTGGCGCCCTTTTTCTGGCAACCTTTTTTTAAGGACTCAACTACATCTTTGTAGGCAATAGCATAACGTTGAAGATGACATTCTAGCTAGAGACTGTTGCGCCCCCGTAAGCACTCGGCACCCTCCCTGGGAATTGGCGCACGGAAGACCACCCTGCTCGGCCCTCCCTAAAGCCAGCACTGCCTAGGTTACAATAATTCACTTAACTTTACCTATCCACGGATGAAACAACCCCGCATTAGAACTACAAATCAGGTTCATACGTTCAATTAGCTGAAAAGAACCAATACGTTTGACCTTTGATCTAAATTTTTTAGACATATATGTGGGAAACGGAACGGGGGAGGGGAATATAAGTAATAAAACAAGATGGAGAAAGTAAATGGTGAAGTTTTATTGGTGTCCGGTAAATTGTAGCCAGTATAACTACTGGACATAATGAGACTTAACATCTTATGTCTCAGGATGACGAGCGCATTGGAATGCCACACAGTACTTTGTAAGTCAAGGTGTTGGATGGTGTTGCTACTGTTTATGGGTGGTCGTATCGCTTACCATCAGGCGAACGGCATGCACGTCTCGTCATTCTATGCTATAAAAAAAATAAAAAAATGTTGCAGTAATATAAAAAACGTTATTGAATTGATTCGGTCCTATCCAAAGAAAATCCTACATGTATGATGCTAGAAACTTTGATACTTTATATTACTTAGTGTATTTATGACTTATTTTCATATTCTTTTTGTCATTGCTTTTGATGAGTCTGTACTCGGTGTTCATATTTGAATTCTTTTCTTTTTTTGGCAAGGCATTGTTTTGTTTAACTTTTCTAATAATTATTATTACTTCCCCTTAATCTAATAATGTGTTACATTTACTATTTATTATACTACTTTCTATTGCTTCAATGCTGTGTATACCTGTACAGTCAGCAGCATAAATATCTGTACAAATCAAAATTTCAAATCGCCTATATACGCGTTAAGTGAAACTGAAACATTTTTTTCTTCGTTTGAAGTAACGTAAATCTCTTTTATTTTATTTTTGTGAAGAGAAAAAAAGATTAGTAAGAACACAAAAGTGTGTACGATTTTGAAATTTTGAATTTGTTCATCTACTTATGATGCTGACTGTACCTAACTGGCTTGCATATCTGAACCATTGTATTATTATCTTCTATTTTCGTGCATTCTGCTGGTGGACCATAAATAAATTGCTGTTCAAAGTGGGTGGCGCGGGCCCACGAGACAATCGCGATTGTGTCTTTTCTATCCCTCTCACCATCTGTTGAGTAATTAAGGTGTGAAAGCGTATCAAACTCAGTTTCATACATTAGTTAGGATACTTGGTGATCCCTCTGGCTCCCTCTTCCTTATCTCGAAGCGAAGAGTGCGGTTTCTATTTTAGGCAGTAAGATGGCGTGGCAAAAATTACATCGGGAACCCATGATCTATGTGAATGAATTATGTTGACGCGCATAATTGGGTTTTGGAATTATCTAAATCCGTCATTTATTAATTTATTTATTTAAACTTTATATACCTACAGTAAATGTATACAGGTGGACTTAATGCCTGAGGCATTCTCTAACAGTCAACTTTTGGGTGATGCAGAGATGAGACAAAGTGGGTGTATATACAACATAAATAAGACAAAACATATACTATACAAATACATACATAAATCTATACTAATATATAAAGCTGAAGAGTTTGTTTGTTTGAACGCGCTAATCTCAGGAACTACTGGACCGATTTTGAAAATACTTTCACTAATAGGAAGCTACATTACTCCTGAGTGCTATAGGCTACTTTTTATCCCGGAAAAACTTTTCCATGCGGGCGGAGCCGCGCGCAAAGCTAGTACATAATATACATACTAAAATACATACATACCTAGATAAACACAAATATACTTCTGTAAAATATAAATCCGTCATGTGGTTGTTTGTGTGTTACTAACTGAAAAACACATTAATGAACACAATTGACAAACACAATAAAACCTTTTTAATGACCGCCATTACAATTTCTTTGTAATAAACAACTAATAACAGCACATGCTATTGGAAACGTGAGTTTTCCATTTACCTCAGCGTATGTACGATTAATTTCAATAAGTTTTATGATAATATCAACGGCCGGTTTTATAACACACACACACACACTCACACTCACGCCTTTTATCCCCGAAGGGGTAGGCAGAGGCGCAACTAGTTTCACCCACTTTTCGCCATTATTCCGTCCCATGATGTGATAGGGGGCGAGCCTATCGCCATATCGGGCACAAATTCCAGACTCCGGGCTGATACTGAACAGAAAAATCCAATACCGCTTTGCCCGACCCGGGATCGAACCCGAGACCTCAGCATTGCAGTCGTACCGTAATACAACTACGCCACCGAGGCAGTCACTACGCCACCGAGGCAGCCGGTTTTATAAGTTCCAAGCATATTTTATTTGACGGTTATCGTATTAAGATGTTAATGTAGATAGTACTCATCACCATTTATTTGGGAGCTAAGATTAGTGTGACTGTTTTTGGTCGGCTTATCCTACTTAATAATATTATAAACGCGAAAGTTTGTAAGTATGGATGTAAGGATGTTTGTTACTCTTTCACGCAAAAACTACTGAACAGATTTCGATGAAATTTGGCACACGGGTAGATTTTGTCCTGGATTAATACATAGGCTACTTTTTATCCCGGAAAAATATAAAGCAGGACTTTTATCCAGGGAAAACTCATTCACGCGGGCGGAGCCGTGGGCAAAAGCTAGTACATTTATGTGACGAGAAGCATTTATTCACAAGTTGGGAAATAGTCCTTAACGTCCTGAATATAGGGATGAATTTAAAAATTATCTTGGACATATTCAATCTAGAAGCTCCGCCCGCATAAAGTAGATATTGGAACGAAGTTCCTTATCGCGCGTTGTGAAAGGGGGCTGGACGGAAAAAACAAACGAAAAGTTGTCACGACACTTTTTGCTATTATCTTACTAATATGAACCTTAAATACAATGCTTAGAAGCTAAAATACTTGAAACGAGTATATTTTTATTTATTTTATTTATTAAAGTCATTAAAACCATTTCTTACTAATCTAATATGAACCTTAAATACATTGCGTAGAAGCTATTTCCCCAGCGTTGGCACGGCACGAGTACAAAAGAATTGAACGTAACATTCTTTTTTCAAATTTTGTTGATTTATTCTACTTTACTACTACTGACATTTATCAATAACATGACTAAACGTGCTTTGCTCGCGTTTAAAAATCTACTTTATGTGGTAAGCGTAAGATCGAATTTGTGTTTAGTCAATCAAAATTTGTGATAAAAATGCTATGCAATAGCTTTACCGCGGCAGTCTCCGAGTGCCACACGTATTTATTTGTTTTTTTCTCTAGAAACTTATGTATTGGAACGGAAATAAGAAAATATTTATATATATACACACTCTGTTATATAAATAAAATTTTATTACAATTCCTTCACTAATTAATCGAAAGGAACTTCGTTCCATCCGGGTGTCCCTTGACACCTCTCAAGTTTTATTTTATAAGATTTCAGCGCACTTTAATGAGGACCCGTTGGCGGGTAACTGACTGGTATTGGCAAATTAATCTTAAGTTTGGACTAGCAAGATCTTGCAGGAATATATTGCATGAACTTCGGATGCGTATATAGCGGCAATATTTTTAAAAAAATATTTACTTGCGACTCGTAAGTCCTACAAGCATCAACATTTGCAGAAATCAGCTTGCCATAACACCGTAAACATCGATTGCGGAAGATATCTTCTGCCAATATTCTTGCTAATCTTACCCCGCTTAAGAATTTCAATGCGCTCATAAATTAGGACCCTTAGGTTACTCCCAAGGAATGAAGAAAAAGCATATTATCAAAATGTGTTGCCCCAATGTCAAATCAAATCAAATAAAAGTTTATTGCACTCCACAATTATCCTATACATAAAGATGTTACAATTAAATAGACACGTGATATAATCGTGGACCCTGTCGGGCACGGGAAAATTTCAAGAGAGGGAGAAACTTTATCATTAAGAATTCATATACATGTAGAATAGGGTGTCCCTAAAAAACCAAAGTATTTTTTTAACGCATTGTCTATTTATTTATTTATTATTAGGACATCCAGTATTTTGTACATGTTAACTTAGGTCTAAGAAAATAAATATAATAACAAACATAAATGCACAACATTTTAAATTGAAATGTTACAAAAGGGGTCATATGATAAAAAGACATCTTGTTTTTCGTATAATTAATAAAACTCGTTACGCGAACGTCATGGGTTTACACGTTATTAATTAACACTTTTGCGTTTATTTTAATTGCGTGTATCTACAGCATTACGAAGAATAATGACTTAATTTTTGTGTGGCTTATCGAACATCGCGAGGATACCTGCATACCTGAGAAGTTATCTGAATTTCGAAGGTATGTGAAGTCTGCCACCCCGCACTCGGCCAGCGTGGTGGACTAAGGCCTTAACCCTCTCAGTAGTAGAGGAGGTCCGTGCCAGCAGTGGGCAGTATATAATACATGGCTGGTATGGTATGGTATGCTATCGAAAAATAACAACGGAATTCATCATGCCATCCTTAAATCCATGGATTTTGGTCATTTTGGGATGGCCGTGCTTGTCACACGATAACACATGTAGTTCATCTCTTCTCCGAGGTGAAAGACCAAAGGCTTGATACAGAACAAAAAATCTCATTTAGACGGATTAATTATTGCTAGCAATTATCTTACTCATTTTTTTTCTTTTATTTTTTATTTAAGCGTAATACACACCCACACTCGCGTCTTTCATCCCCAAAGGGGTAGGCAAAGGCGCAACTAGTGCACCCACTGTTCGCCGTGCATATTCCGTCTCATGAGCGAGCCTATCGCCATATCGGGCACAAATTCCAGACTCCGGGCTGATACTGAATAGAAAAATCCATTACCACTTTGCCCGACCGGGGGATCGAACCCGAGACATCAGCATTGTAGTCTTATCGTAATACAACTACGCCACCGAGGCAGTCGTAACGGAGGTAGTCGTCAAAGCGTAACGTACGAAATTATAGAAAAATGTTACTCTGTCTGAAAATTTGCAATGGCAATTCTCGACCCCTTTGAAGTATACTAATCTATTGACAGAAATAAAAAAAAAGTGTGTGTGTACTTATGTACACGCGTTAGAAGTTATACTTCTTTGGCGTAACAAGATAAAAATCTTTAAAAAAAATTTATCCTTCGCCTTATTCTATGTTCAAAATTCAAAAATGTTGACTATAGCTAACTTCAGGGTGTCGGTTTTTCGTGACGGTGTGCGCGCGCTTCGTAAAAATGTACTCTCATCATTTTTCCCTAACGCGCCAAAAGAAGTATAACTTCAAAAACCTAACAGTAATTGCGAACGACTATTGCTTGCAATTATTGCTTAGTCTGATGTAAGGGTTCGCTTTGAACCTTTTGGTTTTGCACACGGCCCGGGGTATTTATATTAAAGTTAATCAAGTGCACGCTGTCCGTCATGCTTGACCGCCCTTTCGTGCATGCATTCATTACCAATAATCAAACACCATAGGCATAAAATCATTAAAGTAATGTCAGTAATTCGTCAATTTACAATAATGACGGTTATTCAGAGCGACGCTACGTGGGAGAAATTGATATTGATACTTACCAACAGTTTTAAATCTGTAACTGATTTTAATTTGAATAGTGACTTATCATACTATAAGTGTGATAAGTATAATATATATAAACTTATCATACTCAAAGAGTGGAGGCCACGCTCTAAACACATACTAAAGACAAAAATGAGATCTCAAATAGTCCCTAGTGAGATGTTCGTCTCTTTCAAAACACGGCTGCTTCGATTCGATTAGAAAAAGAAAATTTGTCTCTAGACAGTGACAACATATTATTATGTATATAGTAAAGCCTTGTTTAGACTTTAATATTATACATCGTACTCAGTGTATACACCGATTGAGTCTTTGAATACTGGTGACTAAACGTCACATTAAGAGAATTTGTGCCCGATATGGCAATAGGCTCGCCGCTTATCGCGTCATGTGACTGAACACACATGGCAAAAATTGTACTAGCTGCACCTCTGCCTACCCCTTCAGGGATAAAGGAACGATGTGCGTTTATGTTTATAAAAAAATCCTTTTTCTAAACAATAACCAGTATTTATCTTTTTATGTGTTACAGTAACCATCCCACTACTAAGCTTCGGAATGGTGCAAGGCTGGTTGTCTCCTATGATATCGGTGCTCCAGTCTTCCGAGGGTCCGTCTCCAGACCCGTACACCAGCAGCGACATATCCTGGATGACGTCAGTGACGTACATCACGGCGATCATCTTCGGGGCGCCGATGGGTCATCTCACCGACCGGTATGGCAGAAAGGTCATGACGTTGGTTACCACGCTGTCTCTTATTGTGAGTATTTTTTTCTAGTCTTTTAGGTTTAGTAGTAGATTAATTTATACGGGCCACAGTAAAAAAAAAACGAGTCCCTTCCTAGCCGATTTCGGCCACGCCGGCCAATCTCAACGGAGATCAGCCAGGTACGCAGGAAATATTATATTGCACAAGTGTGTGCGCAATACACAGGTGCACTCTCTATTCCTTCACTCTCATAGTCCGGTGAGACGGCAATCCGACATGACCGGAGAGAGATCAGGCGCAGGACCAACGGCTTTACGTGCTTTCCGTGGCACGGGGGTATCATACCGACAACTTCCTGACTCTGAGCTGCGACTGAGTAATTTTTAAGATGGAAAAACCCAGCCAAAATGTTTTTGGCTCGACACGGAATTCGAACCCAGGACCTCAGCGCGCAAATCGTACTCGTAACGCGTACGCAATACAACTACGCCACCGAGGCAGTATGGCCAGGTCCAGCCGGCTACAGAAAGACTGGCAGGCCGCAAACACAATGGGCAGACGATATAACACACGTAGCTGGTAGAGACTGGGTAACAGTAGCAAGCAACAGGAACTCATGGCAATTTCTGGAGAGGCCTTCACCTGAGAAGGGGTCCTGCTCATTCATTAAATATAACAATTTAAAATGTATTATGTAATTACAACACCTCCCGTCTGTCCATCTGCAAGGTGGACAGACGACTTGATAAAGGTCGCAGGAACACCCTGGATTCAGGCCGCTTTTGACAGGTCCGTCTGGAAATCTTTAGGGGAGGCCTATGTTCAGTAGTGGACGTCGTGTGGCTGATGATGATGATGATGATGAATTACAATTCATTGAATATTTCACAAAACGTTAATTTTGATTTATAATATTTTGTATCAAATTTTAGTTAATATAATGTAATTATGTAGGTTAAATTATAATATGTAGGTACCTAATGTTAATTGGCAAGAAATATGAGGCTTATTTATTTTTATTTATTTATTTAGATTTAGTGGTGCCTACGTAGCTGCAGGCCTAGGGTTAATTAAATCCTTGGTGAGGAAAGAATTGCGTTCTGCTAACACCATTAGCTCGTTATTCGATCACCGAAGGGAAAAAAGAAATTGCTTGAACTAAATTGATTACTTAGTTTAACAATTAAGCTAAAGCAAACATCGACTAATCAACTGTTGCTTAGTGTAGCGATTAAGTTGCAGCAACTGTCAGATTCATAGAAAATATCACGAAATATACGGTAACAGATTTTAAACCTTGTGACGTTCAACAAGTTCACAGCGTGTGCGCGGCGTCTAGATTGAATTGAGCTACAGGTTTCCATAATATTATATTAATAAATGCCTTATTATGAGCGTGGGAAAAAATAATTTGCTCTTTGTTTTCATCTTCATAAAATGTGTAATTGGAATTCTTCTAATTTCATAGTGTTATGTCGACCATTAAAGTTTGCAGTAAATTGCTACACAATTTTAATTAACACTTTTTATGTTAAAAAATACTAAACAATAACTAGAAAATTGGAAATATACAAGATCGGCACAAAACTAGCATTATAAAATAACTAGAAAGTATTTTAAAATAATTCATTTAAAAAAAAGGTCATAAAATCGTGTCAAAACAGAAATTTTACAGAGAAAATCAGGCTCTATGAAGTTATATTCCCGTGACTGCAGTCTGCACGAATAAAAAATAAAATAACACAAAAGAAAAACAGTGCGTAATACTGGCCATCTAAAAGAAGTAATTGCGGCATTTCCTACTGCCTGCTCCATAAAAATACTTTAAAAAAAAACAAGCGCCAAGACATTAAAAAGAACAACGTGACGGATACAATTAGGATGATAAACAAATATTTTTTTACACAATGCACCAAACATAAAACGAAGGAAGCAAAACCATTGTGCCTTAGGTTCATTACTCCATGTTTTTATTTAAGTTTTTACGCTAGCTACTTCCAATGGGTGCGATTGAGATATTCTTTCCTGATTCATCTATTAACAATTCTTTTTTGTGTTAATCCATTTGATTGTTGTATGACATTAAACACTACGCCATTATTATACATATATATATATTACACATTACGCCACCGAGGCAGTCAATTTATCCTATTATTTATAGCCACTAATTTTCACGCGATATTTAGGGCATTATTTTTACGCCCTATTTATTACTTTAAGATGTATTACAAACCAAAGGCGAAGTACTAATTAACATTACAATATAATATTATGTCGGTAATGTTTGACGTCATAATTACAGCTGTTTTAATAATATTGTTTTTATTACTTACAACAATAATCTTCTTTCTTATGTACATTAGTGTGACTATATAAATTTATTTAATTATTAATTTTAGTCTGTATTTTAGTAATCAAATACAAAGAAAAACAATTAAGTACTTAGCGTAAATGAATGGTGTTCAATTTTGTAGGATTTGATCGTTTTTGAAGCAGTCAGATTCCGGATCATAAAATTAAGCTATTGGGATAAAAAAAAACTTCAATTGAATAACTATTTTGTGTCATAACTTATTATAACAAACACTGGCTTTTGCGGTTGCGTAAGACTGAAATTCGGTTTGTAAAAAAATAATATTCTTACGTCCTTGCTAAGGTCCAATTATAAAATGAGTACATGAATGTTTTCCTGCAAATATAATAATGAACTCGGAAAGTCGCGAAGACGAATCAATAAGTTAGAACAGACATATAAAATAATTAGTTTTTGCTCGCGGCGCCGCCCGCGTAAAAAGTTTTTCCGGGATAAAAAGTAGCTTATAGCACTCATGAGTAATGTAGCTTCCTATTAGTGAAAGAATTTTTAAAATCGGTCCAGTAGTTTTTGAGTTTATCCATTACAAACAAACAAACAATCAAATCTTTCCTCTTTATAATATTAGTATAGATATATACCTAGTGCTAGTTATTTAGTAGACTATCGAACTAACCAGAAGGATCTTCTAGATTCTAGGTCTTGTTTAATCAATAAATTAAAATAATAAACCCTCATAAACAAAGTTATCAATGAACAGAGAAAGGTATCGAGTTTCCGTTAAAGAATGCGGTTATGATACTTTTGAATCCTGTTCGTATGTTAGTGATACGCAGAATATGCACAAATCCATAAATAAATTGTAGGACTGACGATCTTGTAAATAATGTGAATAAAAAAAATTATAATTATTTTATTACTGGTGGTAGGGCTCTCATATGTAACAGTCCGACTGGGTGGGTACCACCGCAATGTCTATTTCTACCGCCAAGCAGCAGTGTGCATGCACTATTGTGTTTCGGTTTGAAGGACATTGTAGCCAGTGTAACTACTGGACATAATGAGACTTAACATCTTATGTCTCAGGATGACGAGCGTAGTGGAATGCCACACAGTACTTTGTAACTCAAGGTGCTGGATGGTGTTGCTACTGTTTATGGGTGGTCGAATCGCTTACCATCAGGCGAACGGCATTCTCGTCTCGTTATTCTATGCAATAAATAAAAATATGTCGAAATTACTGGGTAGGTATTATGAGACATCATACGTCTCAGGGTGATGAACGCAATGATGTGCGACGCAGTACTTTGTAATTAGACTGTATGGTGTTGCTACTGTTTATGGGTGGTCGTATCGCTTACCATGGTGAGAGGCGTGCTCGTCTCGTCATTTAATTGCAATAAAAAAAAAACAATATAGCAAGGGCTTTACGTCGTACGTCCATAAACTGTTTATTTACATGTGTATTATTGTTGAAAGTACTATACATAATAGTGTATGCAATGTAGGGTTGTCACGTATCCGCTACTGTACCTATAGCCTATAAGTAGCGTACTATGTACAGTCAGCAGCATAAATATCTGGACAAAATCAAAATTTCAAATCGCCTATACATGCGTTGAGTTAAACTGAAAATTTTTTTCTTCGTCAAATCACTTCAATTTTATTTTTGTGAAGGAAAAAAACAAAGATTGGTAAGAACACAAAAGTAAATTTGCAATTTGAAATTTTGAATTTGTTCAGCTACTTATGCTGCTGACTGTACATAATTCAAATTATTGTAAACATATTTGATTATTGGATAACTAGCCTTTGCTCACGGCTTTGCCTGCGTGAAATAGTTTTTCCGGGATAAAAGTCCGGCTATTTATTTTCCGAGGATGAAAAGTAGCCTAAACCTTCCCAGGGTCTCAAAATATCTTCATATGATGTCCCAGTATTTACGGTGGCTACAATGACCTTCAAACCGGAACACAACAGTAAATGCACACTGATGTTTGGCGGTATAAATAGACATTGCGGTGGTACCAGGATAAGGAAGGATGTAAAGCAGGATTATAGGACACGAATTAAAAAATATATTATAAGATTATTGATTTATTATAATTAATATTTCACAAAGTAATAGAGTTGTCAAGTGCACTCTCTTCCGGATTTACAAAACGAAAATGTTTAACGCAACGAGGTCTTAGAAGGCCCGGAACTTGATCCTTTGTAGTTTTTAAGGCTGAACAAAAATACATTTTCGGAAGCGGATATCTTTAACGACAATACATTATAAAAAGCAATCGAGTAAAAACAACAATGACTAAAGTAAAACTAGTTTGAAATTAATTACGAATTTAATGTCGTATGCAATCGGTTTTTTGTTGAATATGTGCATAGATTCCTTAATGATTGTAGAATCTATTTTTTGTCGTTTATTTTATGAGCTGCAAATGAATCTTCATTAAGATTTGTATTCTTTACTAGCTTTTGCCCGCTTTGGCTCCGCCCGCGTGAATGAGTTTTCCCGGAACAAAAGTCCAGTTTTATATTTTCCCGGGGTAAAAAGTAGCCTATGTGTTAATCCGGTACATGATCTACCCGTGTGCCAAATTTCATCGAAATCCGTTCAGTAGTTTTTGCGTGAAACAGTAACAAACATCCATACATCCAGACATCCATACTTAAAAACTTTCGCGTTTATAATTTTAGTAGGATGATCCATACACTATTTTTGTAATAAACAATGTCAATACAAGCCATCTTATGTAATACATTACATCTCAGACATTGCAAAAGTAAAGGATTTACTTTATTTATTTTGAATTAGGAACCGCTATCATAATAATTAGGGCTTAGTGTTTCCTTGGTCCAAAACTGTGTGGTACGCAGTTTATCTTAGAGAATTACGAACAGGTGCAAAGCAACTGATAGTCTTGGTCCTTACTTCGACATTCCATCCCTTGATGCTGTAAAAGGCTTCTGTAACATCAAGTTCAAATTCAATCGGATGCATGGAAAATGTTTTTGATTCACACTTGTCTTCTATAGTTGGCGGATGTAAACGTAGCAGTTTTGTAATTTTATCTAGATGTTATTTGTATGAGAATGCTGTGCATACCTTTAATAGTCATATGTATCAGAATTTGTATTATTATTTATTATTTGTGATTTTTAGATGCATGTGTCACTGGTGTGTTATTTACTAAATAAATAAATAAATCACGCCTTTTCCCATTTTCAAGAGTAGGTAGAGGTGACACACCATCATTTCGCCAGCTATGTTAGATTCCATGTTGTAAGGGGCGAGTCTATTGCCGTATACCGGCCATAGTTCCATTCTCCGGGCTGATACTGTGTAGAAAAAACTCAGTATTAACAAAAACTTGCAATGCAATGCAATCAGCCCTGTATTATATACTGACCACTGCTAATCTCGGGCCTCCTCTAATACTGAAAGGGGGTAGGCCTTAGTCCGCCACGCTGACCTATGTGGGTTGGCAGACTTCACATACTCTCGAGATTCTTAAGGAGAATTCTCAGGTATGTAGGTTTCGTCACAATGTTTTCCTTCACCGTTACAGCGAACGATAATTGATAAACAATACACACGTAACTTCGAAAAGTCAGAGGTGTGTGCCTTGGGTTTTGAACCTCCGGACATTGTCTCGACAATCCATTCCGTTCCCAACTTAACAAAAACTTACTCCTTCATAATTTCTAATTTTCAGACACAAAGTATTCTAGTATTTCTGATCACTATAATTACTGACCACCGAAAGTGTATCTTGGTTGCAGATATACTGGCAGATCAAGCTGATGTGCCTGGAGCCGTGGGCGATGATCCTGGCGCGTGCTATAGCTGGTATACCCTGCTCAGCGTGCTACATAGTGCTACCCATTTACCTGAAGGAGATCAGCGATATAGATCTCAGAGGGGCTTTGGGGTCGCTCCTTATACTAAATAGGTAAGTAATTTACATTCTTTGCAGTTCTTTTGGTAGTTGGGTTTTTCAGCTCCATATCAGTCCGAAGACCGGAATTTGAAAAGTTGTTTGTAGCACTAGTTGTTCCATGACTGTTCCTTCGGGGATAAAAGGCATTAGTGTGTGTGTAATGTGTATCTGTGTGTATTGCATTTACATTCTTACAATATCTTTAACTGTGATGAAGCCAATTCTGTCTACAACAGGAATGGATTAATCTCTGGAACTCCTGAGAAAAGAATAATCAGTACTGAATTCTGGATATTCTTTCCAATTAATACAGGGTTTTAACATGGGCCAGGATATTAATGCGGACATAAGCATAAGTTTGATATTAAAAGTATTAACTGAGTCAAAAGCCCAGAATCGAAACGTGTCTCATCATTCCGGTGATGCAATAACTCGAGACTCTTATTATCATAAATTTAAGTTTTAATATTGTATAAACCCAGCAGGTTCTTCCGCGTCAACTGCGAATCGACTTTTCAGTCAGAACTACTTAAAATTTGGATCTAGTTAATTTTTATTCCGCATTTATTTGTTAATATAATGCAGTAGGTAATAAGACGCTATGAATTTATATATATTCATTGCCACGTCATGTGACTATAGTGTTTGAGTGAATATTTGAACATGTGCTCGATTCTTGGTCCGCTGCTCTTCAATTTGTTTAAATCCTCGTAGCCAATTTAGGCTGCGGCGGCCAATCTCAACGGAGATCAGCCAACGCAGGAGATATTATAGTGTACAAGTGTGTGCGCAATAGACAGGTGCACTGGCTATTTCTTCACTCTCATAGTCCGGTGAGACGGCAATCCGACATGACCGGAGAGAGATCAGGCGCAGGACCAACGGCTTTACGTGCTTTCCGAGGACCGAGGCGCGGGGGTATCACACCGCCAACTTTCTGACTCCGAGCTGCGACTATTTTTTAAGATAGAAAAACCCAGTAAAAATCTTTTTGGCTCGACCCAGGGCCTCAGCGCACTTTAATTGTACTTGAAATGCGTACTCCACCGAGACAGTCAAGTTCCGAAATGCCGTATAAAAACTTTACAAGTAATAATGGTATATATGTAGTATTAGAAATAATTTAAATGAAGGTTTTAATTAGTTGCTCACTAACCTCATATGTGAGGTTTATTAGCAAATTACGCAGTTTTATTTTAGCCTCTGTCAATGAGCTTAAGCTTTCAGTAGTATTATAAATTCTCTTTGGCTTAAGCGTATGTCACACAATTTACTGATGTTGTCATAAATGTCTACAGAAAGGGAAATATGAAGGGTTAGAAACGTGTTGCAAAGGCGGTACCTGCAGTAGGTCAGTTGATTATTATTTTTCTTCGCGGTATTGGGTCAGCTACAATTTAAACAAGTTTTTAGCTGGGAGGAAATGATTGTATACATTTTTTTTTCTTTTTTCTTTGTACGTGGAGGCTACCACCGCTCATCGCCCCCACGAAACCGCAGCTGAAGTTCACGAGGCTTTATGATACTATTCTCTGAAGCGTCTCACCAATGATAATTATCGTTTGAGAGGAAATAACTGATGAAACTTTGTACTGGCTCAGGGGCTACTACGGCGAATCAGTGGAATTTACAATAATAATTTTGCAGACCTTGATATTTTCTCCAGATCAAAATGTACATTTAAAAAACAAATAACTACTAAACTTAGTCAGCCCACATAATATAATTGTACTAGAAACGTCCCAGGCAGAGATATGTTTACAATTTTATGTTCTCTGTAGATAATACGTGGAAAATGTTGTGACTAAACATTGACTAAAATGCCGTCGGTGAGTGGCGACACCGCGTACCCCGATTCCGTGGGGGCTAAATGAGACCCCCTGACCCTTGGCTTGCCTTAAATGGCTGGCTAGGGGTGGAAATCGCAAGAGCTAAAACCTGAAGCTCCAGGGTGGAAGTGCTCAAGCTGCGTAATAGCGAGGAAACCCGCTCCGGGACGCGTTAGCGACCCGCGATGGTGAAATCGGTGCACACCTCTCGACACCCTTTAGCCACCCACATCGATGTTGCGTCCTTGGCATGCGCCGCTTTTGGGATGCCCATCTAGTGGGGGGCAAGTCACCGTCTGCCTTGATTACAAATGATTGAGACATTTTACTTGGCAGGCGTCCCGTTGTCTCAATCAATAGCCCAGCAACCAGTCCAGCTAGATCCCATCCATAGACCCGGTATAATTCCCATCTTCTCCGCAATAGTCCTTGCACCTTGCGGGCGCTGTCTTTGGCTGTATTTCCATAAGTACAGACAGAGAGAGTACCTACAAGGTGTACACACCCCAACTAGAGTAACGTATCTTAAAGGGGCCTCTACGTGTTGGATCCATATCCCCACGCAAGCCTTCCAAAAGGACCGGCCTTCGTGCCGTGATTTCCCGCAGGAAAGATACAACATAATAATAATAAAGCCGTTTATTTCCCATCACCTAAGTATTACATTTATGTATAATATGTGAATTTTAATATTCTCTTATAATAGTTAATCTCTCTGTACTGTTTTTCCTTTATTCTAAGTTGTTGTTTCCTTTTCACGGTATATTTTCTTCGATAGGAACCCCTATTTGGGTATAGGCCTCCTCCAGTTTGATCCAGTTTTCTCTATCTTTTGCGAGTTTCGCCCACTCCTTTCCCGCTGTAGCTATGATGTCGTCCCTCCATCGCTTAGTAGGTCGTCCTTTTCTCCTTTTTCCACTAGGTCCTTTCCATCTTGTCACTTCTGCTGTCCATCGCTTATCATTGCAGCGTGCTACATGGCCAGCCCATCGCCACTTTAAACTTAGACTATAGTGTAGGACGTCAATCAGTTTTGTTTTCCTTCTTATGGAGTTGCTTCTTATTTTTTGTAGTTTCCTTATTTTTAAAATGCTTCTTTCCATTGCTTTTTGGCAACTTACTAGTTTTGTTTTTATTTTAGCGTTGTAGGTCCTCGTCTGGCAACCATATGTGAGAGTTGGTAGAATGGAAGTATCCATCACTGTTTTTTTTAGGTGGAGCGGATAGTCTCCTTTCAAAATTTCTTTAAGTGACCAGTATTTCTTCCAACTCATGTTTATTCGGCGTTGTACCTCTTCTTCTTCGTTTCTGTCTTCAAACGATATTTCTTTTCCGAGATATACATATTTATTTACGTATTCGAGTGAGTTTCCTTCGAGTTTTATTGCATGTGTGTAGCTGTTTGTCATAAGTTTTGTTTTATCTTTATTCATTAATAAACCTACCTTTTTACTTTGTTTATTTAATTGGTTTATCATTATTTCTAGTTTTTTGCTGCATTCTGCGAAGAGGACTATGTCATCTGCAAACCGGAGATGACTTAGATATCGGTTGCCGATTTTGATTCCTTCGTTTTCCCATTTCAGATCTTCAAAGATGTTTTGCAACACTGCTATGAAGATCTTGGGGGACAGAGGGTCTCCTTGTCTCACTCCTCGTTGAATTGGTATTTCCGGTCCTCGTTTCTCTAGTTTCACGCAACTTGTGCTATTTTCGTATATGTTTTTCAAAATGTTGCAATACTTTTCGTGGATGTGGCATTTGTTCAGTGCTTCCCAAATTGCATCGTGTGATATCGTATCAAATGCTTTAGCGTAGTCGACGAACGCTAAATATAATGGTTTGTTAAATTCTTTGTATTTTTCCATTGTTTGCTGCATTACATGAATATGGTCCATTGTTGAGAAACCAGACCGGAACCCTGCTTGTTCTATAGGTTGGAGGTGTTCGATCTTGGCACTGATTCTGTTTACTATTATGGAGGTAAAAAGTTTGTAAGTGCTCGGGAGAAGGCTAATTGGACGATAATTACCAATATCTTGAGGATCACCCTTTTTATAAAGGAGTATTATATCTGATTTCTTCCATTGTTCGGGTGCTTGTCCCGTGCTTATGACTTTGCTGAATAAGCGGGCTAGTGCATATGCTAACGGAGCAATTCCAATTTTTAAAAGTAGTAGTACTTAGTAAAATATTATTTTACCTAAACCGTAGTTCCTGGGCTATATACAGATGTGCATAACATACCCGTATTGCAATAAATAGAAAAGCTATCTTCAAAAACGTGTCTCAAATCTAATTACCATCGTTGTCACAATTTCCAAATATTAGCAATCCATGCAAGAAAAGCAGTAAAAATATTTTGAAGATTGTATTTTTTTTATAATTATCCAGATAATAGAATACACGTGCTTTACAACCTACCGACATGCTATACGTTAAAGAACACTTTTATATTATTTTTGACCACTTTGAACACAGGGCTGGTATTAATATAATGTCTATAGGTATTTTCTTAAGTTCAATTATTACTTTTCCCAGAAACATAGGTTACCTGGCGAGTTACGTGGGTGCCGACCTGCTGGACATCAACACGATGCTGTGGATAGGCCTGCTCGTGCCCACCGTGGTGTTCTTCATCTTCCTAATCATGCCGGAGACGCCAGAGTTCCTCGTCAAGGAAGGCAAGATTGACGTGAGTCTGTTTTATTTAACATATAACTGAACTTATGTTGCGTACCTACGTCCTACAGCAAGAATAATGAGATGGTCAATGGTCAACAGAATTTTTAAACCTTGGAACTCTTGACGTCAGATTGTTAAACCTCGAGACGCAAGTCGTCAGAACCAGTCAGCATATTCTTTTATCATGTGTATGGGGGTCGATATTCGACTTAGAATACAGTAGATTTCCGAAGATAATGTGGCATAGAGAATCAATTTCACACAGCCTGATATATTTTTGTTTTATTATTTACGAATGATTCATACTAAACAAATCGAACAGGTCAAAGCGTGGATGTCACATCGCTATGTTATTTATCCGTGACCTATCGTGGCCGACATTAGTAACCTTGACAAGGCCATTCGAAATATTTAAGCTTACGGTAAATAAATAGCTATAGTATATCTCCCCTTGTATCGTAAGAGATGTAGGCTTTAGTGACTACTTCGTTGATATAGAATTATTTATAACTATTTTAACCGTGGCTCCGTCTGCGTTAAAGTCCTTTCTTCGTTTCTTCTGGTCGTATCTACCCAGCTGGATTCTTGGTTACTAGAGATCTCCTAGGCTAGCGTCTATGATCTCTACTTAAGATACTGATCCTCGTCTTTCTTAAAAAATACACCTACATTTCTTCTGACAATTTGAATGTAAATTTATCAGACGATTGTTCATTTGCTTGCCATCTTAAAATAAATAAATACTTTGATATAAAGCTTTATTAAAGCCATAACGAGTCTTGGATATTATTCTTGGCCTCTGAAGGAAGATTCCACAATGTTACAATGAATCGTAACATAATGGAATAGAAATAGCTGTAATCAATATCATTCATTGCATTATTCTCAATGTAAGTTCCTCATACATTGATAGTAAGTGTATTCTAATGCTAATTCATTTCCAGGATATCGATAGAATTGATTCGAAATGACAAATGTGTTTGTTATTTTTTTTATTTTTTTTTTTATAGCATTGAATGACGAGACGAGCATGCCGTTCGCCTGATGGTAAGCGATACGACCACCCATAAACAGTAGCAACACCATCCAGCACCTTGAGTTACAAAGTACTGTGTGGCATTTCACTGCGCTCGTCATCCTGAGACATAAGATGTTAAGTCTCATTATGTCCAGTAGTTATACTGGCTACAATGTCCTTCAAACCGAAACACAACAGTGCATGCACACTGTTGCTTGGCGGTAGAAATAGACATTGCGGTGGTACCCACCCAGACGGCCTCTTACATAATGAGAGACCTACACTCAGTTTTAATTATTTATGGTAAAATAATTAAAACTGAGATTTAACAACCCTAATTCCTCTGGCGCGTGAAGGACAATACGCATTACTTTATTTATTGGGTTTTTCCTTCCATCCTGTTTACGTTATGAATTCGTCATTTATTACTTTTTAAAATTTTAAGCTACCCGCAGCCAAAATACCAACAGAGTCCATAATTTTAAATATTACCTATGTCTTTCAGTCCGTTTGTTTGCCTTTGGACTGCCTCGGTGGCGTAGTTGTATTACGGTACGACTTCAATGCTGAGGTCTCGGGTTCGATCCCCGAGTCGGGCAAAGTGATATTGGGTTTTTCTACTGAGTATCAGCCCGGAGTCTGGAATTTGTGCCCGATATGGCGATAGGCTCGCCCCCTATCACGTCAAGGGACGGAATACGCACGGCGAAAAGTGGGTGCACTAGTTGCACCTCTGCCTACCCCTTCCGGGTTAACGGGTGTGTGTGTGTGTGTGTGTGTATTTGCCTGTCTTTAAAGGTTGTTTTTATAACGGCAAACTGACCCAGAACTTGATGGTAAGCCGGATGGGATCCAAAGAGACTGTCGACAGCGAAAGATGATTTTCCATTGCCAGTCGACACAATTATGCCGGCCTGGGTGTGTACCACTGCAACGTCAATTTCTACCGCCAAGCAACAGTGTGCATGCCCTATTGTATCCCGGTTTGAAGGAAATTTACCTAGTGTAATTACTGGGTTTTATGTATAAGACTTATTTATTTATTTATTGGTTAAGGATTGCTAACGGAGTTTACAACATTTCTTTTAAAATATACACATATTTATATATATGTCTATTGTAATTGCAACTCTGGTTATAAGCAATCACAGCATGAACAATATTACACATTATTATAAACACTTATTACCTTATGTTTTAGGATGACTAACGAATTGAGTGCCACGCAATACTTTGTAACTCAAAGTTATGTATAGCGTTACTCCTAATTTGTTTTTTGTATAGCTTACTATCAGGGGAGCGGCATGCTCATCTCATTATTGCCATAAAAAATAGTTAGATTTCTAAGGCTCAATTCTTTTTTTTTTTCTTTTTTTTATAGCATAGAATGACGAGACGCGCATGCCGTTCGCCTGATGGTAAGCGATACGACCGCCCATAAACAGTAGTAGCACCATACAGCACCTTGAGTTACAAAGTACTGTGTGGCATTCCACTGCGCTCGTCATCCTGAGACATAAGATGTTAAGTCTCATTATGTCCAGTAGTTACACTGGCTACAATGTCCTTCAAACCGAAACACAACAGTGCATGCACACTGCTGCTTGGCGGTAGAAAAGGTGTTTGGTGGCAGTGTTTGATGCAATATTTTCAACTCATACTATATGTTACTTTAACCACAGTATTTTCATCTTCTTCCAGGAGGCGAAGACAGTGCTAGCATGGCTCCGCGGCGTCTCCCCGGCAGAGAGAGTCATCGAGCAGGAGATCGAGGGCATCGTGAGGACCGAGAAACAAACCAAGGTCGACTCCAAGTCCGTTTGGGGGATTATATGTGAGTGGTCAGACCAGTATTTATTATTTTCTTTAAGATCCTTTAATAAATCTTCCAAGTGATATAAATTGAATCACTGAATGAGACAGGCTGATTAATTGTGCCGATCGTCAAGGGACTCATCATCCCGTGCTAGTCAAAATTTTCCTTGGTCTTCACTTAACACCAAGTGCAATGCAGTCATTTTGCGGTGCCAAACAACGTGCCATACTTATTATGTGAATGTTTGGATGTTTATAATTCGGAACGAAACTATTAAAAGTATTGGGATTATGTTTTGGCACACTGATAGACCAAATCGTGCACTAATACTGCTTAGTCATTACTTAACCGTTTGCTCGTTTGCCAACTATACCATAAAAAAAAACTCGAAGAATATGAGAAATCCAGAAAAGATTTTTATTCGAGCAACATCAAGTCCTAAATAAGTTCTTCTTTCCAGTGCATGATAAACCAACATTCAAAGCGTTCATCATCACACTAGTGATTAAGATCACGCAGCAGTTCGACGGGTATCTCATAGTTCTGATCTACGCCGGCTTCGTGTTCGAGAAGGCTTCGGAGTCGATCAGCCTCAACCTGAGTCCGAATAAACAGGTCATGATGATCGGGCTGGTGCAGTTGCTGGGCTCTACTGTTGCTACTTGTATTGTGGAGAAGACTGGGAGAAAGGTTAGTGAAGTAATATGTCTATGCCTTGGTTTTCTGTGTTGTGAGTGTGAGGTTAGAGAATATAATATAGATATATCGTTGATGTGAGAATCAATGTGTTTCATGTCAAGAGTCTGTTAACATGAGTTCAAAGTAAAATGAAATTTTTAATGATTCTTTAACAAATGTTTAAATTTTTTTATTGGACCTCTGCCATCTGAAAACGTGTTTAGATCTTCATAAATAATTAAAAGAAATATGGATGGCTCCTTTTGGATCTATTATGACGTTATTTTTAAACGTTTTCTTTATTTTATGGTTGCTGTTACAAAGGTTATAAAGTACGAAATCAAAGATAGGCAACAAAACTATAATACGTTTATAGGCATTAAAACTATCTGTTTCATTCCAGTTGCTCCTGGTCTCCACATCGTTCGCCGTAGGGGTGGGCATGTTCCTCCTCGCAGCGTGGTTCTACATGACGTCGGTGGGCATGTGGCTGCCGGGCTGGTTGCCGGTGCTGGCCATGTGTCTCTGCATCTTCTGTGATGCCGCTGGCTTCCAACCCATCTCCTATATTATTATCACTGATTTGTTTACTTTCCAGGTCAGTTTGGTTGTATTTATCAGCATTAGTGTGGGAAATGGGGATATTGTTTTTTTAAACGTTCAGGGCATGAGAAAATTAAATATAAACAAATCTATGGACACTTGAATTAATTCTACTGATAATCAGTGATATTTACAGACATACCTGAATATATATATTTTTTTAATAACCACTATTATTCGAGTAAAGAAATTCCCTTAAAGAATAAAGAGTTTGAAATCTGATGTGATCGAGATGGTTCTTAGCTATAATTTATGAACCGAACTCCGGACCAGAGAGATGAAAATACTTCGTTAGCGGTCCCCCGACACGAGGACGATTGGGTAAAAATATTACTAGTACTTTAAAAACGACAAAGATACTTTTTTAATTTTACTTTTTAGAGGTTTTTTTGTGTCGGTGGTTATTATTTTTTTTAAACTAGAAATAGTAAGCGTCATTTAATCACTGTCAACTTGTTGAGGAACTCTATACTATCAAACTGACAGTTGCTAAACCAACAGTCAGCTATGTCGGCAATAAGTCGACAGCCTCTATCATCAAGTACCATTTTAAATCTGTGTTTCCAGCTCCGCGGCACAGTATCATCATTCGCAAACATATGCGCGAAACTGAGCAACTTCGTGCAAATGAAATGGTTCACAAACTTGTGCGAGCTCATTGGCATCCACTGGACCTTCCTTTTCTTCTCCGTGGTCTGCTTCATCGCCTGCATCTACACTGTGGTGTACTTCCCGGAGACCAGACAGAAGACTGTCGCAGAGATTTATGCAAAACTGGAGGGGAAAGAGGAAGAAAATGAGAATAAGACTGAAGCGGTGCCTTAGCTGCTTTGGTCTTTGGGATATAAACCTGCCAGTTACTGGGTATGCCTTGTGTAAAGGCTAAAAAGCATGCCTCCCAGCAAATTTAGCAAATTATTGTACTCAAAGTTAGTAAGCAATCGATTCGAATGATTGCATTATTCGAATAGAAAGATCATGAATGATTTATGCTTATCGGCCGACTTCCTTGCTAAAATTTAGCAAAACTGGTGGTCAATTACTCAATCAATGATTTTAAGCAATCGATTCGAGTCTTTGAGTAAAACATTCGAATAGAACAAAAATATTCGAATGATTTACGATTATCAGTCGGCTTCTTTGCTATAATTTAGCAAACCAATTGCTCCATAAAGTAAGTAAATGCCGACATTCGGGTCCCTCTTAAAGATACCAACGGCGTGTCAATTGCTATTCTTTAGCAAATAATACTTGGTTCCATAAATCAAGGTCAGTAACCAGTCACTAAATGTAAAAATCAAATGGAATATGTTTTCTGTATAAATACAGATATATGGATTATTTTAATTAAATGAGTTGTGAATTTTATTATTTTGATTATTAATTATTATGCTGTATATAAAATTTTGTTATAATGTAAGTAGATTTTTAAGGTAAGGTTTTATGCATTTGATCGAACTAATAAGGATATTCGGTTTTATGAAATATTTTTGTAACAAAAATTGTGCCTTAACTAAATTGCGTTGAAACATCCGTTTTTATTATTTGAAACAAATCTTTAAAATTATCTCTTTAGCTCTCTTCCATCCAGTCAAAATATGATATTAAATTATATTCATGGAGTGATGGAAGATTCCATCCACAATGTGTGTGAAAATTTAAATTCAGATATAATTTCACACTTCTCATAATAATACTATTGTAAATATTACAGTGCAATGCATGAAATAATTTTAGTCAGTATTAATAATGTCATATTTAGCGTTTTAGATTTAATACTCATTTACCGCGGTTTCGTTACACGCGATCGCCATTTTGAATTAGGAACATCCACAGAACACCAGGTAACGCCTTTCTCTCCTTTGTATATATTATATTATAAAATGTATGTCTTGTAAAGAGAAAGTATTTGATTTTATATATTTAATAAATGCTAAAGGATCTCGTTCATACTTATAAGTATTTATTATATAATTTCCGTCTATATTGAAACTAAAAAATACTTGTTTAATTACAACTCATACTACACTTTAATAGTGGCTTGACAAAGATGGACAATTGTTAAAATTTTGTCGTACGATGATTCGAAAAATACCCTGGTGTTTTCGAAGGTTTCCTTGACCACGATTTCAATAAATGCGCTAAACCGAACCGCGGTAATTGAGGGATTGTTAAATATAAATTATTGAATGTGTGAATTTTTGTTTGTATCTAGGTTTATGCCGTGAATATTGGGTGATTTAAAATTTCCCCTAAATTAAATTCTCCTGTGTTTATGTAATTTTTTTATAGTAATTGACCGACCCCATTTGGGATTATAATCGTGATATTAATAGCAAACTTCGAATTCTATATTCAAACCAGTTCAAAAATGTTGTTTTTGCATTTTATTGTTACAAAACGAAATCTTATAAAGATGTGAATTAAAAAGACAGATTCGTCTGGATCGAAAAAATGCAATAAAATACAAAAACAACATTTATTTTTCTTGTAAATATGTGATAATACCTATATTAATTAGGTATATATAATGTAGTGTGAATTGTTATAATTTGTTATGCGAAATACATTTTATTTGAACTGAAGTTATTATTCATTATTTATATATATTATTTATATTACTTTTCATATAGGAACCGGAGTACATAATATATGAAATCATTTACAATAAACTATGGCGCCTAAACAATTCAGTATAGCAAAGTACTATCAAGGAAACAATAATTTTATGAAAGTAAAGCTCAGTTAGCTCTTAGAGTTAGTAGGTTGAAGTGGCAATGGGCTGGCCGCATATGTCGCAGAACAGATAACCGCTGGAGTAAGCGTGTTCTGGAGTGGAGACCGCGTCTTGGCAAACGTAGCGTGGGACGCCCTCTGGCCAGATGGCGGGACGACTTGCACAAGAGGGCCAGCAGCGACTGGAAGCATAAAGCAGCAGACCGGGCTCTGTGGCGTGTCTTGGGAGAGGCCTATGTCCAGCAGTGGACTGCAACGGGCTGATGATGATGATGAAAGCTCAGTTTGTTCCATATTATTTACCTGCTCTGCTCCATCAGTTTAATCACGCAGTTCACGCTATTTAAGTGAGGGTTGGCATAGTTTAAATGTCTGAAATTCTTATCAAGAAGTCTTAGGTACTAATGTATGTATGTTTGCTCGCGATGTTTTTAAAACTTAAAGCGAGCCTTGGGACGAAGAATAGAGGTGTTTTACCTGAAAATAAAACACATATTAAATACTTACCTTATTTGAAGCTTACTAGATTGAGATAGGCACTTCCTGTTTTCCGTTTCCTCTACCTTCCTTTTCATTTTATCTATCTGTCTCGCTCGCACATCCGTTCTCCCACCAGGCCACCGCCCCACCAAAGGTGTGCTCTGTGGTGGTCGGTGTTCTAGGAATCATTGAGTCGATAATCTACCAGGCAGAAATTGAAATGTAAGCTTCAAATAAGGTAAGTATTTAATATGTGTTTTATTTTCAGGTAAAACACCTCTATTAAACACTTGACCGTTATTTGAAGCTTACTAGATTGAGACGTGTCTGTTATCGCCTGGTGGGGCATGACGCCAATGTGATGAAATATTGATGATGATCCTATTTTGAAAGAAAATATGTTATGCCAAGTATACATTAGATTAGTTTAATAATCCATATGTGCGAGAAAAAGGATTACTTACAAATGTAAATACGCATCCAAAATGGTATTGTATGGACTATGATATTCGTATGTATAAAATGTTACGAGTACCTATACAGACATATACTCGAATTTAATCAGCTGCTTTAAACAAATTAACGATTTCACAGCTACTATTATTTTTAGATATTACTTCCTTACGTTAGAAACGGGTGAATGTATTTTGTGGTCTCCAGTAGAGACCTTTGCAAGAATCTCATCTGAAGGACAAATTATGAATCCAGTTTTTGGAAGCCGATCGTATGCTCCCTAAAGAATTCACTACTCCGTTTCTAACAATATGGATTTTACCTAGCCGGCTATAACTGTACGGGAGACAGGCTTTGGTGAACCTCTAATATTAATAAATAAATTAGTACAGTTTCCCAATCTACGCTTTTCTTCCAAAATAAATATAGTACCTACGTTTTACCCAGAATACTGGGTCCATATTCTTGTTCTTAGTTAGGTTAGGAGACAATTTCGCGCCTGATTGTCTATAAGTAGCAGTATCTGCTATTGAGCCATACATGGGCCATAGGATCAAATTTTTACAATCTACAGACAATTGTTTGGATTAGACTGCAAACAATGTCAAATCGTGAACTCTTCTGCCGGAGCAAAGAAGTAATAGCGTTGTAGTTGTCTGCGTGTCGCAAATACAGCATTTTCATTGTCAAGACTATTCAAAAGCGTAACTAACTTATCTACGTTCCATATCATAGATTAGAGTTCAGGATATGTTGGACGAAGGCGTGCGAACTTAGACTACCACCATTGTTATAATAATTCAGCGTGCAGAATGCAGACTTGTGTAACAAAATAATGTTGTAAGCAAATCCATTTACAACAAAACGTGCTAAACTTCGACCCGTGGGTTCTAAAGGCTCTACTTTATGTTTTTTTTAGTTCAGTTCAGCCCTCGAGACCATACAACTTCATATTATCTTTTTGGTAGAAGGACGCCAGAAGATTATAAAAGTTCTATTTGAACTTAAATCTACCCGTCAACGCCCGCTTATATATAGCTATAAGCTAATTTCCTTATATTAATGGAAACCGGTGTCCATCGCGGGCGTTGAAGGATTAAATTCCATGACTACCCCCACATTTCCATACTTTCAATGTCATCGCTTGAATTTTGGGGGGGTGGGAAGTCGGTCACTGTCTATCAGGTGTAACTAAGGTTCCTTGATCGTGATCCGGGGCGCCAACGCTCGGGTTCTTGGGTCTTATCTCCAGAATACTCTGTCCCACCTCGGTATAACCAGGAGGACAATATCAGATTCTGAATTGAGGTGCTGTAACACTAGGGATGGAAATAGTCAGACTCGTGGGTAAATCCAGTTTCTGGAGAATGCATCGTGGTAAATCGCGCGAACGTCGTTCAGGTGCAAAGATACATAGTTGCTTACCACCTTCGCTCGTTCTGACGCAAATAGATCTATCACGGAAAGCCCAAACTTTTCGATATTTTCTGTACACTGAAATAGATGCCAGCCTGGGGCACGTCGACAAGGCGACAATTGGTCTGCGTGACTGTTGTACATTCCTGGAATGTATTAAATTTCGAGAATGATCTGGAAGTTGTCCAGAATATGAAACAGTTCTTTGATTAACTGAATCGAGGGTCTAAGGGTAAGACTTGGTCCCCCCCCCCCCCTCGTTTCACAATAATGCTACGTCTTGTTGTCGCATTGTACTAGAACCTTGGGTACGCTCAGATATTGGTCTTGTTAACTTATGACCTTCAGTATTGTGAGCAGCGCATTGATTGCAATGGAGATGTCGTTCTTGTTTGATCCATAGGCCCGACATTGGGCGGCTGTCGAGCTGAGCTCCCCACGCTATACCTGAGGCGCCTCTGGCGGAAAATTATGTGGTCAACGGTGGTTGATAATGGAACCGAGAAGACACATGGCAATTTGGATGCCACCATTTTAATAACTCGCGCACCTCCATGGTTAGAACATAGGTACAGCCAGGAGCTTATTTAAAGAGTTTGTTCAAAAAGATACGAATGTTTCGAAAATTAAGCCTGCTCTGAGGGACAGTTAACACTGGCAAATTTTAGAAGCCCAACCAGACTATGTAGTTGCTTTACTGATATCGTGGCCTTTCGCAGTAAATCCAGTACTTTTTGTGTTACGAGGAAGATCTTTTCCGGTGGCAATGATTGCTTGTTCAACCATGGATACCACAAAACTCATAGAAATATAAGACTTTTGCAGGTGGACGTGACTAACTTTTGTGAATTCGTTCGCCAACCTAATAAATGTAAACGGTCTAACACTTTTGGGTGTGGACTCGAAGAATTTGCAAATCTTAATTGAATAGCATACTTTGGAAAGAAACAAGTATTCGAACACGTTCAAGTCTTAAGGTGTGTGCCACCCATTGATTAAAGACGCAAAACCTTTGGCTGCAGAGTCCAAACGGCAGGCAGGTCATTTTCAGTCATTTCCGCGGTAAATAAATCGCAGAAACCCCAACGTGATAGGGAGATAGGCTGGTAGAAATAGGCCTGGGAAAGATCTACTTTACAAAGCCAGTCGCCTGGTTATAGGAAGTCTGAGACACTACATATGTTTATCAACCTGAAGGGTTCCGTGTAAACACAATTGTTTAACATTGACAATTTGTCGATTACTGCCCTCGTTCTTGGGAATCAGAGACATTGTCGATGTAAAGGTTGGATACCAGTGACAACCATCAGAACACTTTTAAATAACATCTCCGTAATAAATGCACACATTTCTAGAGATTCCACTGTTACAAATGGCTTCCGTAAATTAGGTAGAGCAAAAGGGGGTTTTTTCTCAGAAAAGGTATGCGATAGCCTGTTATTATGCGCAGCAAGGTGTCTGACGCTCCCAGCTACTTCCATCGATCGACAAAACACTTCAACTGGCCCGCTTTGAAGTAGGCAGAAACCCCTCTCTTTTACCGCTTGGTAGTCGTGGGCCGTGTTGGGCTTCTTAGTATTCTTGACCGGCTCTTGTCACTGTTTACCACCACGTGGACAAATGAATCCATGTGTATTATGTCTATCACCACATTGACCACTATTGTTATTACCGTTACCTTGTGGGCGTCGGTAATGTTTACAGATAAAATTGGAATGGTTATGACTACAACTCTGCAGGAGTGTGTGCATGGCGCAGTATAACATGCATGATGTGCACCCTACGAGGGTACGAAAAAATAAATTTTGCTGACTCCTGCGAGGGGTTGTGATTGGTAATATTAACCCACTGTTTGCGAAACAGGTTTATAGCCACTGCCTTTATTTGGAGGTAAAAAACCGTCTTTATAAAACCTCCATTTCTAAGACCACAACTCTGCGAGAGTTGTGTGCATGGCGTTGTACAACATGCATGAAACGCACCCTGCGAGGGCACTGAAACAATTTACCGACCCCTGCGAGGGGTAGTGATTGGTAATATTAACCCAGTGTTTGTGAAACAGGTTTATAGCCACTGCCTTTATTTGGAGGTAAAAACCGTCTTTATAAAACCTCCATTTCTACGACCACAACTCTACGAGAGTTGTGTGCATGGCGTTGTACAACATGCATGAAACGCACCCTGCGAGGGCACTGAAACAATTTACCGACCCCTGCGAGGGGTAGTGATTGTCTTTATTTACCCTTTCTAAGAATAATGTGCATGGTGGTCAAAGATCAGTTGTAGGAAGTCGGAAGGAACCTTTTGATATTCCCCTTCCGAAAATAGCTCAACTATCTTGTTATGTAACTGCTCTGGTACTATATTGTCGGAGTGACGAGACCATGTGATGAGATCAGTCAAACTCTAAATTCTTAATCTGTAAGACTTCTTGTTGCTTAAGTATGCAAATTGTCAGAGCACCGTAAGCTTTATCAGCATAAGCTAAATACCGTTGTGTATTATATGATTTGCGCCTCTACGTACTTAACCTCAGACCACTCACATTTGTCGGAATGCTAAAATTTTAGCAGCTTAAAGTAACATTCAGGATTCTTCAGAAGCTAGAAGGATCCTTTAATTTAACCTGAATTTCAAACTTAAATTAATTAAGGTCGCTAGATTTTACGCCGTCCGGCTCATAATCATAATATAATAATCTACAATCCTGATCCAATAATATGTCCTTATCAGTGTTATTCAACTCCTGTTGGGCTACAACAAGTAGGTATTTCTGGCTGCTGCTAGGGCAGCCTGTATTACAGACATAAAAGCGATTGCATTAGTTTTACCCCGCCGTGCTGACGAGGATCTTGGATCGTTGGAATCAGTATTATAACTACTATCGTCACTAGGAAAGGACGACCTACTCTTTGTTTAATGACGACGCAATGTGGTTCTCCGGCGGGAATCGAACCCCGGTTTCCCGCGCAGGGATACTGACCACTATACTACCAAAGATCCATCTTAATCAAAGACTAGTGAGTACTAGTACTTAGTAGTACAGCACTTTTCCTAAAGAATAAAATAATATATTTGAAAACGAACGGTAACACCGTTATAATTATTTTTTTTTTTTTTTTTAAATAGTAATATATGAAAAAGTATAAGGAAAGGTATAATTTATGCAAGTTTTCTTACTTACGGTTTAGACCGAAAGAAGTCACTAAAACACTGCAGTAAACACTTTTATTACTTATTTCACTTTGTATATTGAAACTGTAGTAGACGACTGCACTCAACGGAAAACTTGACGCCAATGATTCCTAGAACACCGACCACCACAGAGCACACCTTTGGTGAGGCGGTGGCCTGGTGGGAGAACGGATGTGCGAGCGAGACAGATAGATAAAATGAAAAGGAAGGTAGAGGAAACGGAAAACAGGAAGTGCCTATCTCAATCTAGTAAGCTTCAAATAACGGTCAAGTGTTTAATAGTATGTTTTTAACCTGCGACCTCCACACGTTTTCCAATCCCAACTAGGCTGTCGACACTTTATCGTTTTCTAAGTCTATGGATTTTTATGATCATATTTTTCTTCAGAAAACTATTTTCATATAACCTACACTGACACTATAATAGTTGTAGCGTTTGTATAATATTTTATTACACGAGTAAATTTTACAATTCTTTGTTATAAAATAAATATAATGTGACATTGAGACCCTAACACGTATTGGCAAGTCCATAAAAGTATGTGGGAGGATTCAGGCTAGTGGTTGAGTCTACCATTAGACATCACCGTATATCCTGTTACAACCAGGCCGGCATAATTGTGGCGCAAGCGTGGACCCACCTTTGTGGGCACGATGGACATGCCCACAGCCCAAATGGACCTATGACGTCATACTTTCACGGTCTATTGAAGTCGATAGGTTGATGATATTAGGTATATCCATTGCATTAATAAAAAAAAATAAAAAAACATGCGTGATTGGCCTGGATGGCCAAATGAAATAGAGCATTTATTATTATCTATATCTGGAATAGAGTTTACCATACCAGCCCTGTATTATAATTATACTGCACTGCTGAGCACGGGCCTCCTCTACAACTGAGAGGGTTTAGGCCTCAGTCCACCACGCTGGCATAATGCGATTTGGCACACTTCACATACCTTCGAAATTCTTATAGATAACTTCTAAAGTATGCAGGTTTCCTCACGATGTTTTCCTTCACCGTTAAAGCGAGCGATAATTCACAAAGAATACACACACAACTTTTTATAAAAGCACGGGACCGATTTTCGGGTGGCTGTGACCAATGACCACAACCTTTTTTGAGGGCTGGACCCGCGCCTTTTGTGTAGATTGACCAGGGAATACTATTCTCTCGTCAGTCGACACTGTCTGCACCTCTCTTCCGCTGAGCATCAGGTGCAGTATGCCGTATAAAAAAGATATGTGCAGCAAAACTTGAAACTCGTTCCTAGGTCAGCCGATAGTCGAGACACATCTAGAAATCTTACTAATATTATAAACGCGAAAGTTTGTAAGAATGGATGTATGGATTGACTTGACTGTATGTTTGTTATTCTTTCACGCAAAACCTACTGAACGGATTTCGATGAAATTTGTCACACGGGTAGATCATGTCCTGGATTAACATATAGGGTACTTTTTATCCCGGGAAAATATAAAGCGGGACTTTTGTCCCGGGAAAACATATTCACGTGGGCGGAGCCGCGGGTAAACTTGCTTCATGCCAAATTTCATGATTCTAGGTCAACGAGAAGTACTCTATAGGTTTCGGTTCCCTTGCGAAATCGCAAAATATGCGAAAATATGCCACATAAACGGTAATATCTTTTGATCGCGTTGACTACAAGATTGATGTTTTCACAGCTGAATAATACCATAGAGTATTTGATATAAATTTCAGCTTGATATCTCTATGCGTTCCTGAGAAAAAGGGTCTTAACAGACAGGCAGACAGGTGAACAAAAAAGTGATCCTATAAGTATATCCGCAACGTCTATTTCTACCGCCAAGCAACACTGTGCATGCACTGTTGTGTTTCGGTTTGAAGGACATTGTAGCCAGTGTAACTACTGGACATAATGAGACTTAACATCTTATGTCTCAGGATGACGAGCGCAGTGGAATGCCACACAGTACTTTGTAAGTCAAGGTACTGGATGGTGTTGCTACTGTTTATGGGTGGTCGTATCGCTTACCATCAGGCGAACGGCATACTCGTCTCGTCATTCAATGCAATAAAAAAAATATATATAAATTAAAAAACCGCGATAAAATCCGTAAAATAGTTTTATTTTAATGTTCCTTTTGAGGTCCGTAGGGTCATTCGGCCTAAAAGTACGAACTTTTTTTTCTCTCGTCTACACAGTCAAAAATATTGTGTCTTGAAAAAAGTTTTAACACTTTATGTAAAGTAAATTTATTCTATTTTCATTATTTAATGAGATTTTGTACATTGCTTCATTGTTTTTTATGCAATACATGTTTAAGTGCATCGGGAGAAATTTGTACTATTGACCCGTTATGTGGGTAAAACTACGCAGAGTGTTTAATGAGAATATTTTTTTTCTGTACAAGGTCTAAAAATCTTTACAAGTAATATTCGACTTAATTGCAGCTTAAAGAAGAAAAAACTGTGCGTTCATTGTAATGAAGTTATAACAGGGTGCGTACTTCTATCGTCGTACTCTTACCCAAACAGGGAATATTTTAAACAATCACACGTTGGTTGAGACGCATTTATTTTATAGGACAGAATTAATAACTAAAATAAATACTATAATAATCATGTAAACTTAACATAATTAACGGACTTTTGTAAACTGATGCACCGTCTAGCCATACACTTTTTTCCCAGCACAAAATATTGGTAACTAATCAAGAAAATCAAGTTGATCACCGTTTTTCACTAAACAAGTGAGGCTTGGTAAAATAGCTTGTGGCTCTGACATCATCCCTGACGCGCCCCTGATCTAGCCGAAAAAGTGTCTGAGCCCCTTCAATAGGTTCCGAGATATTGACCATGCGAATTTTTACCCACTGCGTGCTGTTGCCCCGAATGACCCTAACCCTAAAAAGACTCATCAAAATCTTTGATTTTAAGGAGTTTCCCTCTGCATCTTCGAGGTCCAAGATTCTATACCAACGAAATATAATGGGACCATTTCTAAACTACATTAAATCGAACACAAAAAGAATAACTTAAATTGGACCACAAGGTATATATAATTTTTTTTTTTTTATTCGGGCACGACTATGTGACTGCATCTCGCCTGATGGTAAGCGCGATGCCGTCGAGATAGAGTATCGAATGGTAGTAGATGGTTATCTAATGCCATTCGAGAGTTTTGGCGGGAACTTGGAAGTGTCATGAGGTGCTCTTGTTTTAATTAATTATTTTGGTGATACTTAGTATTATATTGCATAATTATGGTGGTATATTATCCAATATAGTTCTATTAAAGAGCTCAAATGAAGTGAATTGAAATAATTATGCTAATCAAGTGTTTTTTCTGTTGCCGCCAAAACTCCTCGATAAAGTCTTGGTAAGGTAGCCACTGCTTTACTTCGACATACTACAGATAATAAAATATACAAACCAAACTTGACATTGGCAAAATGTGAACACAAATGCCATTATAAAAAAAAAAATGCCATTCGACACAATCATGCCGGTATATTATTGGACTATTGCTGAACAAAAAAAAAAAAACACGTCCCGAATAGAATTAGATAACCTCTCTCCTTTGGAGTCGTTTGATAAATAATGGTTACATTAATACATTTATGGTCGACACTGAAACAATTTAATTATTCGGTAGCTTAAAATTATTTTTCCCAAGAATTTTAATATAGTTATACTGTCCATAAAAAAATATTGGTTTTACCGCCTTGGTCACCTGATGTGATTGAAATTACAATAGTTTCATGGAACATGACGTCAAGACTACGGCGATGAAAATAAACAAACAAACGTGTTTCATCGTTGGGAAAAGGGAGAAATAGCTATGACAAAACTTAATTGAAAGTGCGCGTGACAATAAGGCGCTGCGCACACGCTGTTGCGTATCGATACAAAAGGGCGGTAAAACGTCGAAACAATAAATAAAACGAAATATTGACAGTTGATGCTATATTTAGTATGTAATTAACTGCGTCTGCGTAGTGCCTAAGCTGAGTTAAAACTCGAAGTAATTTTTCATTGGTGTTAGTGTTTAGGCTACGAGTATAAATATAACTAAGTTATGTAGTATGTAAAGTGGACGATAGCCTAGTTGGAAATGGAACGGTCTGCCGAGACAATGTCCGGAGGTTCAAAACCCAAGGCACGTCTGACTTTTCGAAGTTTCGTGGGTATTATTTATCAATTATCGTTCGCTTTAACGGTGAAGGAAAACATCGTGAGGAAACCTACAAACCTGAGAATTTTCCATAAGAATTTCGAGGGTATGTGAAGTCTGCCAACCCGCACTAGGCCAGCGTGGTGGACTAAGGCCTAACCCCTCTCAGTAGCCCCCCGAGGCAATTCTTGTGCTCTGGGTCTTCACACCCAATGCACGCCCATGCGCGAGGGGACATTAGTCGCGGGCCGAGGCACACAGTTCAGTGTGTATACCTCTTGGTTGTAAAACACATTGAGGCCTAAAAGGGCCCGCGAACATTTCCTGGCACCCACTCTTTCCGCCCATCCCGGGAACCTTCCTCCCGTCCCCCACCTTTCCTTCCATATTCCTCTCCCACATCCCCTCCAGGCCCCTGCAGTCGTCAAGCCGAGGGAGTCCAGTATCCCATTCGCAGGTTTCCCCCGGTGTTGACTGCAGGATCGCCTATTTAAAAAAAAAACCCCCTCTCAGTAGTAGAGGAGGCCCGTGCTCAGCAGTAGGCAGTATATAATACAGGGCTGATTGCATTGCATTGCATGTAGTATGTAGGTACTACAATGTGTTATCTCAGCTGTGCGGACTAGGCTCAAGTACCGTACCTCAGCTTTTGATCTAGAATCGACTTATATTGTATCTATTTCTACTGACAAGCAGCAGTGGGCATGCACTGTTGTGTTCCACTTTGAAGAGCTCTATCAAGATAGCAGTAGCACCTTAGCAGAATTAAAACGAATACATTTTATAATTTGTAGCTAATTTGTTGCTAATTAGTTACCACATTAACGATTTTGTTGCTCAAGCCGTTTTTAAAAAAAAGCTGTTACTGCTATCTTGATATCAAGATAGCAGGAAACTAACGAAACTTATTTATATGTGATCAAATCTAGTATAGGAATTTGTAGCTAATTTGTTGCTAATAAGTTACCATAATAACGAATTTGTAGCTCAAGCTGTTTCCGAAAAAAAGCTGTTACTGCTATCTTGATATCAAGATAGCAGGAAACTAACGAAACTTATTTATGTGTGATCCAATGTAGTATAGGAATTTGTAGCTAATTTGTTGCTAATAAGTTACCACAATAACGAATTTATAGCTCAAGCTGTTTCCGAAAAAAAGCTGTTACTGCTATCTTGATATCAAGATAGCAGGAAACTAACGAAACTTATTTATGTGTGATCCAATGTAGTATAGGAATTTGTAGCTAATTTGTTGCTAATAAGTTACCACAATAACGAATTTATAGCTCAAGCTGTTTCCGAAAAAAAGCTGTTACTGCTATCTTGATATCAAGATAGCAGGAAACTAACGAAACTTATTTATGTGTGATCCAATGTAGTATAGGAATTTGTAGCTAATTTGTTGCTAATAAGTTACCACAATAACGAATTTATAGCTCAAGCTGTTACTGCTATCTTGATATCAAGATAGCAGGAATCTAACGAAACTTACTTATGTGTGATCCAATGTAGTATAGGAATTTGTAGCTAATTTGTTGCTAATAAGTTACCACAATACCGAATTTGTAGCTCAAGCTGTTTCCTAAAAAAAGCTGTTACTGCTATCTTGATATCAAGATAGCAAGAAACTAACGAAACTTATTTATATGTGATCAAATGTAGTATAGGAATTTGTAGCTAATTTGTTGCTAATAAGTTACCACAATACCGAATTTGTAGCTCAAGCTGTTCCTAAAAAAAGCTGTTACTGCTATCTTGATATCAAGATAGCAAGAAACTAACGAAACTTATTTATATGTGATCAAATGTAGTATAGGAATTTGTAGCTATTTTGTTGCTTATAAGTTACCACAATACCGAATTTGTAGCTCAAGCTGTTTCCAAAAAAAAGCTGTTACTGCTATCTTGATATCAACATAGCAAGAAACTAACGAAACTTATTTATATGTGATCAAATGTAGTATAGGAATTTGTAGCTAATTTGTTGCTAATAAGTTACCACAATAACGAACTTGTAGCTCAAGCTGTTTCCAAAACAAAGCTGTTACTGCTATCTTGATATCAAGATAGCAGGAAACTAACGAAACTTATTTATGTGTGATCCAATGTAGTATAGGAATTTGTAGCTAATTTGTTGCTAATAAGTTACCACAATAACGAATTTATAGCTCAAGCTGTTACTGCTATCTTGATATCAAGATAGCAGGAATCTAACGAAACTTACTTATGTGTGATCCAATGTAGTATAGGAATTTGTAGCTAATTTGTTGCTAATAAGTTACCACAATAACGAATTTGTAGCTCAAGCTGTTTCCGAAAAAAAGCTGTTACTGCTATCTTGATATCAAGATAGCAAGAAACTAACGAAACTTATTTATATGTGATCAAATGTAGTATAGGAATTTGTAGCTATTTTGTTGCTTATAAGTTACCACAATACCGAATTTGTAGCTCAAGCTGTTTCCAAAAAAAAGCTGTTACTGCTATCTTGATATCAACATAGCAAGAAACTAACGAAACTTATTTATATGTGATCAAATGTAGTATAGGAATTTGTAGCTAATTTGTTGCTAATAAGTTACCACAATAACGAACTTGTAGCTCAAGCTGTTTCCAAAACAAAGCTGTTACTGCTATCTTGATATCAAGATAGCAGGAAACTAACGAAACTAATTTATAAGTGATCAAATGTAGTATAGGAAATTGTAGCTAATTTGTTGCTAATAAGTTACCACAATACCGAATTTGTAGCTCAAGCTGTTTCCTAAAAAAAGCTGTTACTGCTATCTTGATATCAAGATAGCAAGAAACTAACGAAACTTATTTATATGTGATCAAATGTAGTATAGGAATTTGTAGCTAATTTGTTGCTAATAAGTTACCACAATAACGAACTTGTAGCTCAAGCTGTTTCCAAAACAAAGCTGTTACTGCTATCTTGATATCAAGATAGCAGGAAACTAACGAAACTTATTTATATGTGATCAAATGTAGTATAGGAAATTGTAGCTAATTTGTTGCTAATAAGTTACCACAATACCGAATTTGTAGCTCAAGCTGTTTCCTAAAAAAAGCTGTTACTGCTATCTTGATATCAAGATAGCAAGAAACTAACGAAACTTATTTAAATGTGATCAAATGTAGTATAGGAATTTGTAGCTAATTTGTTGCTAATAAGTTACCACAATACCGAATTTGTAGCTCAAGCTGTTTCCTAAAAAAAGCTGTTACTGCTATCTTGATATCAAGATAGCAAGAAACTAACGAAACTTATTTATATGTGATCAAATGTAGTATAGGAATTTGTAGCTAATTTGTTGCTAATAAGTTACCACAATACCGAATTTGTAGCTCAAGCTGTTCCTAAAAAAAGCTGTTACTGCTATCTTGATATCAAGATAGCAAGAAACTAACGAAACTTATTTATATGTGATCAAATGTAGTATAGGAATTTGTAGCTATTTTGTTGCTTATAAGTTACCACAATACCGAATTTGTAGCTCAAGCTGTTTCCAAAAAAAAGCTGTTACTGCTATCTTGATATCAACATAGCAAGAAACTAACGAAACTTATTTATAAGTGATCAAATGTAGTATAGGAAATTGTAGCTAATTTGTTGCTAATAAGTTACCACAATACCGAATTTGTAGCTCAAGCTGTTTCCTAAAAAAAGCTGTTACTGCTATCTTGATATCAAGATAGCAAGAAACTAACGAAACTTATTTATATGTAATCAAATGTAGTATGGGAATTTGTAGCTAATTTGTAGCTAATAAGTTACCACAATAACGAATTTGTAGCTCAAGCTGTTTCCAAAACAAAGCTGTTACTGCTATCTTGATATCAAGATAGCAGGAAACTAACGAAACTTATTTATATGTGATCAAATGTAGTATAGGAAATTGTAGCTAATTTGTTGCTAATAAGTTACCACAATACCGAATTTGTAGCTCAAGCTGTTTCCTAAAAAAAGCTGTTACTGCTATCTTGATATCAAGATAGCAAGAAACTAACGAAACTTATTTAAATGTGATCAAATGTAGTATAGGAATTTGTAGCTAATTTGTTGCTAATAAGTTACCACAATACCGAATTTGTAGCTCAAGCTGTTTCCTAAAAAAAGCTGTTACTGCTATCTTGATATCAAGATAGCAAGAAACTAACGAAACTTATTTATATGTAATCAAATGTAGTATAGGAATTTGTAGCTAATTTGTTGCTAATAAGTTACCACAATAACGGATTTGTAGCTCAAGCTGTTTCCAAAACAAAGCTGTTACTGCTATCTTGATATCAAGATTGCAGGAAACTAACGAAACTTATTTATATGTGATCAAATGTAGTATAGGAAATTGTAGCTAATTTGTTGCTAATAAGTTACCACAATACCGAATTTGTAGCTCAAGCTGTTTCCTAAAAAAAGCTGTTACTGCTATCTTGATATCAAGATAGCAAGAAACTAACGAAACTTATTTAAATGTGATCAAATGTAGTATAGGAATTTGTAGCTAATTTGTTTGCTAATAAGTTACCACAATAACGAATTTGTAGCTCAAGCTGTTTCCGAAAAAAGCTGTTACTGCTATCTTGATATCAAGATAGCAGGAAACTAACGAAACTTATTTATATGTGATCAAATGTAGTATAGGAATTTGTAGCTAATTTGTTGCTAATAAGTTACCACAATAACGAATTTGTAGCTCAAGCTGTTTCCAAAAAAAAGCTGTTACTGCTATCTTGATATCAAGATAGCAAGAAACTAACGAAACTTATTTATATGTGATCAAATGTAGTATAGGAATTTGTAGCTAATTTGTTGCTAATAAGTATCTGGAGATTCTACCGCGTTAGTACCTACGGACCTTACGGCAATTATAGCGATGCTACAGGAACAGGCTCGTCGTCAGGAGGAGCAGTTGGCTCGACACCAAGGAGAGCAGGCTCGTCTGTTAAAAGAGCAGGCTGCTCGGCAAGAAGAGCAGGCTGCTCGTCGCCAAGAAGAACAGACGGTTCTGATGAAAGACCTGAGGGCTGCGATCGGCCAGGAACTCAAAGCAGTAAAGGATCATGTCGATCGACATGAAAAGCGTATCTCAGAGGCTGAAGCTCAGATTGCCGATGTCAAGAAACTGATATAGGAATTTTGAAGGTATGTGAAATCTGCCAACCCAGACTAGGCCAGCGCGGTGGACTTAGGCCTAAACCCTCTCGGTTGTAGACGAGGCCCGTGGTCAGCTGTGGGCAAGATATAATACAGGACTGGTATAGTATGGTTATTGTAAATGAGTATCGTTAGTTTCCTGCTACCTTGGTCCTTGATATCAAGATAGCAGTAACAGCTTTTTTTTGGAAACGGCTTGAGCTACAAATTCGGTATTGTGGTAACTTATTAGCAACAAATTAGCTACAAATTCCTATACTACATTGGATCACACATAAATAAGTTTCGTTAGTTTCCTGCTATCTTGATATCAAGATAGCAGTAACAGCTTTTTTTTCGGAAACAGCTTGAGCTACAAATTCGTTATTATGGTAACTTATTAGCAACAAATTAGCTACAAATTCCTATACTATATTGGATCACACATAAATAAGTTTCGTTAGTTTCCTGCTATCTTGATATCAAGATAGCAGTAACAGCTTTTTTTCGGAAACAGCTTGAGCTACAAATTCGTTATTATGGTAACTTATAAGCAACAAATTAGCTACAAATTCCTATACTAGATTTGATCACATATAAATAGGTTTCGTTAGTTTCCTGCTATCTTGATATCAAGATAGCAGTAACAGCTTTTTTTCGGAAACAGCTTGAGCTACAAATTCGTTATTGTGGTAACTTATTAGCAACAAATTAGCTACAAATTCCTATACTACATTGGATCACACATAAGTAAGTTTCGTTAGATTCCTGCTATCTTGATATCAAGATAGCAGTAACAGCTTGAGCTATAAATTCGTTATTGTGGTAACTTATTAGCAACAAATTAGCTACAAATTCCTATACTACATTGGATCACACATAAATAAGTTTCGTTAGTTTCCTGCTATCTTGATATCAAGATAGCAGTAACAGCTTTTTTTCGGAAACAGTTTGAGCTATAAATTCGTTATTGTGGTAACTTATTAGCAACAAATTAGCTACAAATTCCTATACTACATTGGATCACATATAAATAGGTTTCGTTAGTTTCCTGCTATCTTGATATCAAGATAGCAGTAACAGCTTTTTTTCGGAAACAGCTTGAGCTACAAATTCGTTATTGTGGTAACTTATTAGCAACAAATTAGCTACAAATTCCTATACTACATTGGATCACACATAAGTAAGTTTCGTTAGATTCCTGCTATCTTGATATCAAGATAGCAGTAACAGCTTGAGCTATAAATTCGTTATTGTGGTAACTTATTAGCAACAAATTAGCTACAAATTCCTATACTACATTGGATCACACATAAATAAGTTTCGTTAGTTTCCTGCTATCTTGATATCAAGATAGCAGTAACAGCTTTTTTTCGGAAACAGTTTGAGCTATAAATTCGTTATTGTGGTAACTTATTAGCAACAAATTAGCTACAAATTCCTATACTACATTGGATCACACATAAATAAGTTTCGTTAGTTTCCTGCTATCTTGATATCAAGATAGCAGTAACAGCTTTTTTTCGGAAACAGCTTGAGCTATAAATTCGTTATTGTGGTAACTTATTAGCAACAAATTAGCTACAAATTCCTATACTACATTGGATCACACATAAATAAGTTTCGTTAGTTTCCTGCTATCTTGATATCAAGATAGCAGTAACAGCTTTTTTCGGAAACAGCTTGAGCTACAAATTCGTTATTGTGGTAACTTATTAGCAACAAATTAGCTACAAATTCCTATACTACATTGGATCACACATAAATAAGTTTCGTTAGTTTCCTGCTATCTTGATATCAAGATAGCAGTAACAGCTTTTTTTCGGAAACAGCTTGAGCTATAAATTCGTTATTGTGGTAACTTATTAGCAACAAATTAGCTACAAATTCCTATACTACATTGGATCACACATAAATAAGTTTTGTTAGTTTCCTGCTATCTTGATATCAAGATAGCAGTAACAGCTTTTTTTCGGAAACAGCTTGAGCTACAAATTCGTTATTATGGTAACTTATTAGCAACAAATTAGCTACAAATTCCTATACTAGATTTGATCACATATAAATAAGTTTCGTTAGTTTCCTGCTATCTTGATATCAAGATAGCAGTAACAGCTTTTTTTTAAAAACGGCTTGAGCAACAAAATCGTTAATGTGGTAACTAATTAGCAACAAATTAGCTACAAATTATAAAATGTATTCGTTTTAATTCTGCTAAGGTGCTACTGCTATCTTGATAGAGCTACTTTGAAGAACATTGTAGCCAGCGTAATTACTGGGCGTTATGAGACTTAACATCTTATGTCTCAGGGTGACGAGCGCAGTGGAATGCCACACAGTACTTTGTTAGTCAAGGTGCTGGATGGTGTTGCTACTGTTTATGGGTGGTCGTATCGCTTACCATCAGGCGAACGGCATGCTCGTCTCGTCATTAAATGCAATAAAAAAAAAAAAAAAAAAAAAAAAAAAAACATCTTAAGTGTCAGGGTACCGAGCGCAGTGGAGTGCCACGCATTACTCTGTAATTCTGAGTTCAGTATGGTGTTGCTCCTGTTTATGGTCGTATTACTTACCACCGCGCAAGCGGCATGGTCGTCACGTTACTTGAATACGATAAAAAAAAGTGTATGTGTACTTATGTACACGCGTTAGAAGTTATACTTCTTTGGCGTAACAAGATAAAAATCTTTTTAAATAACGCGCCAAAAGAAGTATAACTTCAATATCTTTCGCCTTGTTCTACGTTCAAAATTCAAAACTAAAATGTTGACTATAGCTAACTTCAGGGTGTCGGTTTTACGTGACGGTGTGTGCGCGCATCGTAAAAATTTACTCTCATCATTTTTCCCTAACGCGCCAAAAGAAGTATAACTTCAAAAATATAAACATAGGTATGTGCAGTAGGTAAATCACCCTGGAGATTCATCATCACAACTGACGTCAGATTTGTGAGACAAAGTACCTACTAGTAGTGAGTTAATTCGAAGGTATACCTATATTAAATGTGTCAATAGTACCTTTAGTCAAGTAGGGTCATTTTTTTCGCTGGGTAAAAACTTGTTATCGCTACCACCACTGGGGGGTAAGTGGAACGGTTATGTTGGTGTCACCAGTCTTACGGCCCAATGTCGACACTCGGGAGTATAGCATCATCCGAGCGAGCATTGAACCGAGTCCCTAACACTATGTACACCCTACATCGGCATACCAACCAAAACCCGCGGTGGCCTTCTTTGGCGCATACGAGACGGCCCCGACGTATCTTGTTGCACTAAGAAAGCTGCACGGGACCGTCCGTGCAGCCCAGTAGGCTAGGTAGACTATGGTCTTGCCACAGACCCTAGTCCCTATTCTCAGGTAGCATGACGTCATGGATACGTAATTTCATTATTGAATAGGGAAAATAGGATAATTATGATGCTATGGGAGAAGTTAAGCAGCAGATCAGATAAGCGACAGCCTATCGTACACTAATTTATATATGTACTAGCGGCCATGGCAGACGTTGTCCTGCCCTAAAAAGGAAATAAAATCCTAGAAACCGAGTACGGTGCCACCTACCTAATCTAAACCATTCTCGAACCGGATCCAATGGTTAATCTAAACCATTCTCGAATCCACCTGAAGACATACAAAAAATTCCATTAAAATCGGTCCATTCGTTTACGAGTTCAGTGACCTACACGCGCACAGAAGAATTATATCTATACATATTTAATAAATAAAATTGAAGTGTCTGTTTGTAATATTGAAATAACCGTTTTTTACTACATGTATATGAATATATATACGGAACATACACCAAAATAACATTTTTTACAATTTTTGTCTGTCTGTCTGTTTGTTCCGGCTAATGGCTGAAATGTCTGCCGAGACAATGTCCGGAGGTTCAAAACCCAAGGCATACACCTCTGACTTTTCGAAGTTATGTGTGTATTATTTATCAATTATCGTTTGCTTTAACGGTGAAAGAAAACATCGTGAGGAAACCTACATACCTGAGCATTCTCGATAAGAATTTCGAGGGTATGTGAAGTCTGACAATCCGCACTAGGCCTGCGTGGTGGACTAAGGCCTAAACCCTCTCAGTAGTAGAGGAGGCCCGTGCTCAGCAGTGGGCAGTATAGGGCTGGTATTGTTATTATATTATTATCCTAAAAGGAATAAATAATTACATAAACAAAATGCTGCTCTTAAATATTAGTATTCATTTTAAACATTTACTCTACTCAGATGTGGCAAAGCAAGTCAATTGAGGGAAAGTTACAAGTAATTCCACACACTGACATTATGGTGTTTATACACTTTTAAATAGCAAAAACATAGAGCCGTTTAAACTACATCATAGTACTTTAAGTTTAAACTTTGAGAATATCCTCAAAACTTTTTGAAATAAAGAACATTCGTCATAGTTTTTTTTATTATATTTAAACGCGCTGCGAAACAACTTTGGTTAGTGAGCCGCCGATGCTGTGAGCGCGCGTACGCAATCGTCGCCGGTTTATTATTTTTCGATCTTTATTTCGATTTTTAAACTCATTCGAAGATTCTAAATACGAATCTTTAATCCTTTTTATGTTTTTGGAATAATATTTTATTATTAAAAAGTGCCAGTGCTTATTGCGACAATTTGTGAAAGTTTATGTGAAAAGAGTAACTGTTTTGACGTTTTATTCCGAAAAACATTGAAAATTTCGCGGAAAGTGGAATACTTTACGTAAGTTTATATTTATCATGTTTTTTTACTATTTAAATCGTAAGATTTAAAAATAAACGTGGTCTTAATAAATAAAAATCCAAAAAAATATGATCCTAAAATATTTTTAATGGTTTAAATATTTTATTAGTTAGTAAATTACGTTAGCATAGTTTCTGCGTAAGTAATTATGATTTATGACTTAAATAACTAATGCCATTAAGATTTATATACGTTTTATGTAACGCATAATAAATATCAGAAAATATAAAACAAACTACCCACGCTAAATCGAACTACCAAGATGTAACTTAACAATTAGTATCTAGCAGAGATCATAAACACAATCCGAGTATGGAAACATACGAAGGTTATAAGAACCATTATCGAATGAAACCATAAGTAATTGTTGGTACCGCAAAAAAATGTATTATTCCCATCGGATGTTTACAATTTGAATATTGATGACATGTTTGGCATATTTTATGAGCTAGCAACATTATGTTGGTTTTAATTATAACTTTATGACACTGAAGAAATGTGTATTTTTCCGAGACTAAATTATTAGTGGCTACGTGTACAGATTAATCATATTATAAAAGAAATGTAAGACTAATTTAAATATTGTCTTGGATCGCGTATTATTAAAAAAAAAAAACGAAGCTGCGAATTGCGTTCAAACTGTATCACACATATTTCACAAATATTTTAATTCAAGAACGAGTTAGTGAACTCACCTTCTCTATGATGATCTATAAGGAGTAATTAAAGATCTAAGTCAAGTAATAAGCAAAATCTTTTTTTAATGTCATGCGTTACTGAATAAATACATAATACATCAATTTATTTGCTTAAAAATCATTGCTTATTGAAATTTGAAAGCAATAAATGACGTAGTAATTTTTTTCAACGTAAAATATCTTAAATTAGAATTTGTTTTTTTTTTCCTAGTAAATATGTCATGAAATTACGCAATAAATAGATAATAACGTTTTTTCCGATGTCTCAGTTCGTCGGTAAGAATTTCGATATCAATTCCATTTACTATAATTCTTAAGATCATTATGGATTTACCAGTAATAATTATAAAATAACAAAGATATTTCTTACTGAGATAATGGAAATAACTAGAATATAACCCAACTGGATCTACAACAACGCAAATAAATGATAGTGACATGATAAACCGTGGGACCTCTCATACAGATTTTTTTTAGAAAGATCTACATAAACTATTGCCTAACCTATGTACTACAATCCCTAAATAATAAATATCAAACTAGAAAGGAGGCGAAACGTGAATTTAAGTAATCGTTTTCTTTTTTGTCATTAACTTGCAAAGTGCCAGTATTTTATTTCTTCGTGTCACGTGTGTAAAAACTTGTAGGTACTGCCAGTATTTTTTTTTGAATAGCAGTTATATATTATTGACTACGCATGTTCTATTTTTAAACACACCAGTATTTTAAAATATACTGACCTTTATGTCCAAGACGACTCCGAGTCCAGTGACGTCTCCGCTCATTTTGCACCTGTCCTCAACTTAACCGTTTCGTTTTTTTCTACATTCCATACATGGCTCCAACATTTTTTCCTTCTTTTTTTATTACCATAGAAGTTATATGTAGTGCTGCGAATGGTTTTAGAAAAGACCCTGCAGACTTTGATTATAATATTTTTTGGATGTTGGTTTATAAAACCCGAAAATATCGTAATGTGATTTTCATACTAGGAAAAGATACGCACTCGCTGTTGCAACCACCTAATTAAATCTTATATATAAAATTCTCGTGTCACAATGTTCGTTCCCGTCAGCGACTATATAACCCCCCGTACTCCTCCAAAACGGCTGAACCGATTTTGGTGAAATTTTATATTCACACTTGGTAGGTCTGAGAATAGGTTGTTATCTATTTTTCATCCCCCTAAGTGCTAAGGGTTGTTCACCCTAAACATTTTTTTTTAATTTTTGACATTTTTTTTTGTTTTTATTTTTCTATAATAGGGCATTAAAATACATACAACCCTAAATTTTCAACCCTCTGCGATAAACCCCTATTTTTTAATAGCCATTTTAGTAATTTAATAACTTTTCGATTTCGATGAAATTTGGCACACGGGTAGATTATGTCCTGGATTAACATAAAGCGGGACTTTTATACCGGGAAAACTCATTCACGCGGGCGGAGCCGCGGGCAACAGCTAGTATATTATATTATTATGACGCAGTGCACATTGTAGAAACAAAGAGATACAATTTATACAAAAAAGAAATTTAAAGGATAATTATATGACATCCGTATACATACATGTATATTCTAGTTACATCAATAATTATTTATTCAACGATTTTTTTAACATTAAAGTCTGTTTGTTTACCAGTTATTATATTCAAAACTACAGTTTTTTAATTCGAAACATAATTTTTAAAGCGACAATTTTCTTCACCTTGCCTAATTCTTGTTCACGCAGGATCAATATGTACCTAATCGTATAATTATGATTCCTATGCGCGTTGGAGCACTTTAAGGCATTGTGTTCGAACTCCGTCTAATTTAGTGGGTGTTGGGTCAACGCTCCATGACCCCACAGATGTATTATAGACAACAATTAACAACTCTATCATTTTGGCTATTGCGCTATTTATAACAGGAAGTTTAACACTTGTTTAAATAAGTGTAATTTTCTCAGAAATTCATAAATGTCCTGTCTGTCATTACGCTTAATATGGTAGTTTTCTATGTTTGATTTTGTACATTATTTTAGATGTAACAGAAAATACTACGAAAAAGAAATTCTTCTGCGAAATCAGCATCAAAATCGTTGAAAAATAAAGCAGTTATTCAATTTTGAAATATTCTTGTGAGCAAAAGTGGGGGCGTGGCGGGGATATCGCGTTATCTCTTTCGCACGCAGGCAGCGTTATGGCCGACGGCGCCTGATGACGTCACAGCCTAGTATTGCTGTTATTTGACAGCTACCCCTTCCACCAAATTTCAGAGCTTTACAACTTACTTACTATTGCGCCAATTTGCAAAATTCTTTTTCCATTAGATTTTGGATAGCATACATTTATCATAATTGTATTTAAAAAAAGTACATCTATTATACATTTTTAAAATTAATAATTTTAGCAATACTCTATCGTATAAAATTATTCACACGTCATAATGTCAGTCATTCCAAATTGCATATTTTATAAGCTTGTAAGATGTAACCTCAATTTACTTTCTGTAGCACATTTGTCAAAATATCATAGTTACTCTTCCAATAAATTTATAGGAACATTGAAAGTCGCCTATCAACTATTCTAAAAATAGCAAGGTTAACTTGAATAGTTAAGTTAACTGATAACAATTCGTAGATACTCCTAACAGCAATCTTCATATAACAATACATCCATTAGTGTTAATTACAACCAAATCATCAGAAGGGATATGGGATATCAAGTAAATAAAAGGAGAGAAAAATGACTTCTAAAGTGTACCTACTTAGTAAGTAATAGTCATTTTAGACAAAACTTACCTTATAACCTTTCCTCAAAAGTTTACTTTTAACGTACCAGAAAACAAATCCAAACTATTTTGCTTAGTTTTTGTAGTCTTCTTTAAATAAATTGTCGTGTCTAAATGTTATCTGGCATTTACTGGACGTGTTGGGTGGCCCCGGTGACGTCATCAGATTATCATCCAATCAGACAAATATGTGACTGCATAGCGACAAACATTTCTTTCATCTAATGATTTCTTATGTTTACGCGAATGCAATGCAATGCAATCAGCCCTGTATTATATACTGCTCACTGCTGAGCACGGGCCTTCTGTACTACTGAGAGGGGTTAGGCCTCAATCCACCATGCTGGCCTAGTTGGCGAGTTGGCAGACTGAATATACCCTCGAGATTCTTATTTCTTATGGAGAATTCTCAGGTATGTAGGTTTCCTCACGATGTTTTCCTTCACCGTTAAAGCGAACGATAATTGATAAACAATACGCACGTAACTTCGAAAAGTCAGAGGTGTGTGCCTTCGAACATCGACATTGAAATGAAACTAATGAACGGATGTTTTCGCATTTTTTTTCCAACGGAACCACTTCTGTCTGCTTAGTGACCATCTAGGAGCATAGATTAGAATCTGACTTTTGCATTTGGTTAGGTTATACATATATGTGACGCAACTCATTTATCAGCAAGCGGTTAAATAGGCCCATAAATGCTACTCGTCACATAAATGTATAAGCCGACCAAATACAAAAATCACATTCTTATCTATGCTCCCAAATAAATGGTAATAAAATAAGTACTATCTACATTAGACGTTTAATAGGATAAACGTCAAATACTCGAAACCTGTGAAACAGGCCCTAAGTAGATTTTGTTTTAATTTGAAACCTACAGAATGCACCTCTATGATTGTCTATGCTAATGTAAGTTTATTCAACGATACACAATGTTTACTATCTATGCATAGACAATGTAGAAGATTATGCGTTATCTTATCATAGATTGGAACACTTCACTGTCCCAGTTCAATCTTGAATTGGGAAGAAATTTCCAAATGGTTTTTTTTTATCTATAATACATTACAGTTTCTGAGAACACACACGAAATGTTTCCCAACCAGTCATTCGCTTTTTTATTTTTAGACCATATTATATAACTACTAATATATCTACTAATAATGATAATACAAAGAGGAAAGATTTCTAATTTTGTAACGAATAAACTCAAACTACTGGACAGATTTTATAAAATCTTTCACCAATATAAACCACCACTTTTATCCCAGGAAAATATAAAGCGGGACTTTTATCCCAGAAAAACTCATTCACGCGGACGGAGCCGCGAAGAAATGTCTAGTATTAGATAAAAAACCGACACAACGTGTTACCCGACATAGAATTCGAACCAAGAATCTTCCACACCATAGCCCACACACGCTATCGCTAAACCAAGGAGAAGATATAGTAGTTATATAATTTATAATTGTTACTCGCCGTTTTCAATAAAGGACCCAAATCGATTTTTTCGATCCATTTAGAAAATTGACCGATCAGAACATAATATTTTTGACATGCTTACAAATGACTCATTTTGATTGGTTTATTCTTGGATTCAAGCTTTGATTTATTATATACCTAGATAGAGTGACGCGGTACAATGAAACTAAAACAAACAGGCCAACTTTTCTTAAGCTAGTATGCGTGACAGCTGTGTCATACGCTATCACTGCATCATTGTGCGTATCCTTGTGTGCGCGCATAATGATACCAGTTGTTACATGGTTTCTATTAAAACGGGGAGATAAATATATCCATGAAAAACAACAAAAAATAATTCACTCGAATTCATTTAGCGGGCAACAGTTGGCCTCTATTTTTTTTCGACGCGTTTGAAACGTTCAGTGTCTATCTAGGTATATAATTAATCAAAGGATAGAAGATTAAGATTGTGGTCGTTCTTCGTTAGTTTTTATTTATTTTGTTTTTAGTTGTGTTTGCAACGCCATGCGCTCATTCGTATTTGTCATTTATTTTGACCAGTCGAACAAGTATAAAAAATAATACACAGACATTGTTAAATATCAACATTCTGTTGAAAGATATTCGTTCTTAATTGTTTTAATTTTTTTGCCCTATTTGTTCTCCTTTGACTTGGTTTTACGGAGTAAAGGAGTGATTCAGTAAGACCTTCGAATTCGTTTTGTAAAATCCAAATAAAAAATATATTTTGAGGTTCGCTCGCTTTAATGACTTCCCAAAAAAAAAAAATTATCATGATGATAAAAATATAATTTAGGGCTTTATAATTTACGGATTACACTAAAGAAAGGAGTCAAGGACAAAGGTCAAAGATGCGGAGTCATAGGAAGTAATAAATTCGATATCTAAGGTGTAAGGAGCAATGCATTTGCAATGCAATCAACGCTGTATTATATACTGCCTACTGCTGTGATTAGCCGTAGGCAGTATAACTAAGGTATTCGTTCCAAATTTGTGATAGTTTTATAATAAAAGATCTCGATAAAGAAAACAATTTCAAGGTATGATTAAACTATAAAAAGCTAATCCGCGGGCCATGATTCTGAAATTCGATTTGAGCTGCAAGCGTTAGCATTAGGCGTCAAAAACAAAGGCATATGAGCTGATACAATTTCAAAATAATGTGATTTTTACCAATCTAAATCTATACTTATAAAGAAAAAAGGTTGTGAGTTTTTTTGTAGGTTTGTAGAGGCTAATCTCTAGAAATACTAAACATTTTTTCGATTTTTTTAAAATTCTCCAATAGGAAGTTACATTACTCCTGAGTACTATAGGCTACTTTTTATGTCTAGAACATATAACGCAGCACTATTATCCCGGAAAAAAACTTTTTCACGTGGACGGAGCCGCGGGCAAAAGCTAGTAAAATATAACACGTAACATAACCCTTTCTTTATTTAAATGAAAGTAAACAGACTAATAATCGAAACTGCTTACACCTAAATATCTGTGCGTTACAATCAATCAAGTTCAATAATGTTTAGTTGGTTTGTAAGTGGAGCCAATCATGGTCGGACGCAACGAAAAAAAACCGGATAAGTGCACTTCCAACGCACGAGATTAGTGTTCCGTAGAAAAAAAACTATACTATTGTAAAGGTTTGGTCCTACACAGCCGTGTAGGAACTCGTTAAAATAGAATACCTTATTCAAATTCTAAATTTAAGAAAATAAAAATTTAATTATTTTTTCAAATGAATGAAGTCATTCCCATCATCATCAGCCGCATAAAGTCTACTACTGAACATAGGCCTCCCCTAAAGATTTCCAGACGGACCTGTCAAAAGCGGCCTGCATCCAGCGTGTTCCTGCGACCTTTATCAATTCGTCTATCCACCTTGCAGATGGACGTTTGACGCTGCGCTAGCCAGAATGAATAAAATGCATAAATAAAAATGCTAGACGCTTTGAAATTACTAGTGAACTGTGTTTTAAACAACCAATAAACAGAACAATGCCTCGGTGGCTTAGTTGTATGACGGTACGCAGCAATGCTCAGGTCTCGGGTTCGATCCCCGGATCGGGCAAAGTGATATTGGATTTTTCTATTGGGTATCAGCCCGGAATGTGGAATTTGTGCCTGATATGGCGATAGGCTCGCCCTCTATCACATGATGGGACGGAATACACACGGCGAAAAGTGGGTGCATTAGCTGCGCCTCTGCCTACCCCTTCGAGGATAAAAGGCGTGAGTGTGTGTATGTGTGTGCATTATTATGAATCTCAAGAATCGATTTCATAAGGTTTTTAAGAACGTCCAACGAACTCTAAAACTCTCATGGCGTTGTAAAAATAGGCGCCGATAACCGCTTTTTATCAAGAAGCAATTGCTGCTGATAAATAAAAATAAACACACTGTCCCACTGCTGGGCAAAGACCTACCCATTTTGTGACACGGTTGGGCTTTATTCTGCTTCAAGAGTCCCTTAACTTTCAATGTTCAGATGATCTTATATTTTTTTTTTTTTTTTTTTATTGCATTTAATGACGAGACGAGCATGCCGTTCGCCTGATGGTAAGCGATACGACCACCCATAAACAGTAGCAACACCATCCAGCACCTTGACTAACAAAGTACTGTGTGGCATTCCACTGCGCTCGTCACCCTGAGACATAAGATGTTAAGTCTCATTATATCTTATGTATTTGTGATATATAAGGTATTCACCTGATATTTTTTATAGACTCTTTGACACTTCCTTTAAGATGTAGATTGTATTTGCAGATGCACATTGTCATGCCTAAAAGAAAACTAAAAAGAATATACCATATAATATGTTTCAACGCACTCAGCGCTTATCTGGCGTAGACACTTAACCGGACAAAAAAATGAAGAGGTCTAAAAACATAAAAACAAACGGAATAGGTAGGTACTAGGAAATCATAAACTTCTCAGCGTTATCTACCACGGCGCCGCAGCGTCTTCGTAATCAATGACACATAACAAACAATCATAAAGCGATATATCAAGTGAAATGCGATTATAAATTAAACGTCATTTAGATGTAGCAATTTCCATACCACGCAAGTGTGATTCTTAAAACGAATAAAAAAAAGTATTCCCGTTTGAACATGAGCAATGGCGAGGCAATTTGGCAAGATTTGACATATTGTGGTTCGGGGGACTCCAGTATCCCATTCGCAGGTTTCCCCCGGTGTTGACTGCAGGATCGCCTACCGACATATTGTGGTCTAGTCTAAACAATAATCTTATTAATATATATAAAAACCTATGATTCTCGCAAGTTTGAGAAAAAATACCATCGTGTAGCTGTAGCGGGCAAGATAGTTGCTTGAGCTATTCTTGTATGACAATCGCATGCGAGTTTTTAGTTCTCGCTGATAATGCCATAATCACATGTGGGGCTGCCATCCATCTGGAATTTACCGGATTTGTCCTAGTTTGAAGGGCGTCCCCCACCCCCACACAGGTAAACCCCATATTTCGTCCAAATGTCCGGGATTTTTGCCGTGTTTATCCGGCGTCGGCAATTTAGGTGATGGCAGCCCTAATCACATGACTAGTATTGCTAGCAATAATTGCATACGGTTGTTGCTCCGTATAAATGAGGCTTTACTCTTATCATAATAAACTTGCAACCTTGCATGGTGTAACTGTATATCGCGTGATAATCACATATTAAAATGCATCCGCTTCGTGATATTATGTTGCATATGTCTACAAGGCGTGCAGAATTGAATGGAATCAAGTCTAAATCTTCTTAGTAGCTAGTAGAAGAAGCCCAACAGTGAGATGTATACACGTTGGAATTTTATTCACCGTTTTCCCGAACGATACTTATTCAATAAATGATACAGAACATGTAGCATTTAGAAAACCAAGAAATTAAGAAAATGCAACAACCAATAAAGTCAGACTTTTTCTATGAATGAAATGTAGTAATTCAGGTCGCTACTAAATGCCGGCGCTCGGTCGGTAGATGATAAAAAAATATTACTTCACGAACTTCTTGCTTCTACCTATAAAATATGTTGCAGGCAAATCTGCACTTTTGCAACCTTGAATATTGATTATTTGAGTTTGTTTTTGGTTATTTTTTCGTATTTTGCATTGTATTGTTTCTCATCGACTGAGTATTTACGTTTCGGGAAAATATTCAATTAAATTTCACCGTATATCATACAGAGTGGGCTCAGAATGTGACAAAAAGACCCAACTTGTAAGACGATGTCGTTTAATTTTAATGTTTGTGATTGATCGAGAGACCAATACGTCAGTCACGTGTTAATCTCTCAACCAATCTCAATAAAACGAAACGGAGTCGTGTCATGTTTTTTGTCACACTCCAAGCCCAATATTTCCAATAGCTCGCTGCTCCGCCAACGTCAATAAGTTTTCCGGGATAAAAGTCCCGCTTTATATTTTCCCGGGACAAAAAGTAGCCTGTGTAACTCGCTGATAATGTAGCTTTATATTGGTGAAACAATTTTTAATATCGGTCCAGTAGTTTTTGAGTGTATTCGTTACAAACATACAAAAATACAAATCTTTACTCTTTATAATATTAGTGTAGACTATATTATCCTCAACACTACCGGACAGATAGAGAATGAATCAGCGATTCTATTTTGTGCATTAATTCCTGACGTAGTTATTAGTTATAATAGTAAGTAGGTACTGAGAAAGGAACTTACTGGTGGTAGGTCTCTCATATGTATGAGTCCGTCTGGGTGGATACCACCGCAATGTCTATTTCTACCGCCAAGCAGCAGTGTGTATGCACTGTTGTGTTTCGGTTTGAAGGACATTGTAGCCAGTGTAACTACTGGACATAATGAGACTTAACACCTGATGTCTCAGGATGACGAGCGCACTGGAATGCCACACAGTACTTTGTAACTCAAAGTGCTGGATGGTGTTGCTACTGTTTATGGGTAGTCGTATCGCTTACCATAAGGCGAACGGCATGCTCGTCTCGTCATTCAATGCAATAAAAAAAAAGGAACAAAAATTCAGGTCTAAAGGGAATAGTGTTATTTTTCCGATAAGAAATTTAAACGGACACAAACATTTAATCAAATGGTTATGTAACTATTCTCAGTTCTCTAGTGATTGGAAACACTACACCACTATGAAATTTAAAGTTCCTTCAGCAACTTTTATAACATTTTCATAATAAGTTTTCTTAGTAGTGAGTGGCACGCTTTACTACATACATACACACTCACGCCTGTTATCCCAGAAGGGGTAGGCAGAGGCACAACTAGTGCTCCCACTTTTCGCCGTTCGTTCGAAAACCCAATATCACTTTGCCCGACTCGGGAATCGAACCCGAGACCTCACAGCTCAGCTTTGCAATCGTACCGTAATACAACTACACCTCCGAGGCAGTTCATTATATGAACCGTTTTACAAAACAGTAAAGTTTCCATTCTCACAAAAAATCGTTATAATTCCTTCTCGTATAATACATACATATTTAATTGGATTTAATAATAAATTATTCATTTTTATTTATCATACTCGTATTAAATGCACAGTACAGCAGTATTTATTAATAAAATATTAGCTTCTACACTTAAAATGGGTTTCCGAGATAAAAGGTACTCAACGACTACATAATTTCTGTTAATTTGAAAAGGATGAAAAAAATCATGTGAATTCCTATGTTTCATTTTATAGATTATTATATTAAATGTAAGAGAAAATAATACGAAAAAGGAACTCTTCTGTGAAATCAGCATCAAAATTGGCAAGGGGGCGTGGGTGGGTTATCGCACGATCTCTTTCTCACGCACGTAGCATTATGACCGATGCCACTTGTTGACGTCACAGTTTAGTATTTCAGTAATTAAACAGCTACCCCTTTCATCAAATTATAAAGCTTTATTTCTTATTTATCATTGCGTGGATTGTGAAAATTCTTTTAGATTTTGTGTCATTAATGTATAAAAAGTAGACAACTACCCAATTATTCTGCTCAGCAGAGGTCTGTAGTACGGCATTTATACCACATAGCTATTATTATAAAGTTATATACATACAGTAGACCCGCGGTAATCCGGCCCCTGGCTAATCAGGCGCCCTTTATAATCGGACAACCCTATGACACACATCTTTGTCAATGCACAATTATATAACATACATAGGGACAATCTAACTATTTTATAACTACGTAGTTTGTTGGATTACAAGATACTCTTTTTCTAAAAAGTTCCGGACCACAAAGGGTCAGTGGCATTACCCTGTAGCCCGACAACTTCGACAATCCGACACCATCTTGTAAAACGTTTTTCGGATTACGTCGGGTCTACTGTACACTATACAGCTATTATTCATTACAATGTTAAACCATGTGAACGGATAACCTTGATGCCATATATCTCGCTTTGAACGTATTTAGAACTCGGCTAGACTTCCTACATCTATCATTTTATTCAACTACCTATTAACGAGGTTTATCATTCAATTTTTATCCGTGGTGCTTTACAACTGGCTTTTCTAGTTGTAAGCGTCTCTAAAATTGAGGTTAAAATACCTCCTTCGTTCATTATTTTTGTCGCCCGTTTTGCTATGGAGGGAAGTGGACAATTAATATTTCCAACTCCTCCCTATCTTTCTATTTGATTAATTTCGTTGCGGGTTAAAGACAGATTAGTGTTCCCTGAGACTCGCCGAGCTTCACCGCTCGGTGTCATAAAATGCGTGCCACTGCTGATCCTGGCTTACAGGAGTTACAGTGGCGGGTGTGAGGGCGGGATAGTCTCTGGTAACGAGGTTTATAATTCCTGGTTCACGTTAGGGGCAAATGTGTTTATTTATATCCTCATATTTTTATTGACTTATAGCAATTAATCCAGGATTTTCTAGAACAGAATGATCTTTCGATTGTTTAGGTTCATCAATTTGATTATTTAAATGTACAGTCAGCAGCATAAATATCTGTACAAAATCAAAATTTCATATCGCCTATATATGCGTTAAGTTAAACTGACAACAAGTTAATATTCGGTCGGCATACATTTATGTGACGAGTAGCATTTACCAGTTGAAATCGTCCCTCAGTTAATTAATAATCGCTTTTTTCGCACAGGTCGGCGCGGGCAGCAGAAAATGCGTGCCTGAGACGACACACACGCGACACCAGGCGGCTGCAGAATGCTGTACACCCTGCCCATGCGATGGCTCGCAAGCATCAGGCACGGCGGCATCGCCAACCAATTCCTCATGGCGACCATGGGTAAGGTTTCTTCTGTATTAAAAAAGAGATGCGCGTACATAGGCTTGACGTCACCAGATATCAATGCGGGTGTAAGAAAGAGACGGCGAGATATCCCTACACAATATCTACTCATGCTCATGAACTTACTGTTAGCAGGCCTCTCGTATGTGAGGGGCCCTCTGTGTAGTGTACCATGTCTATTTCTGCAAGGAACACTGTTTACTGTTGTGTTCCGGTTTGAAGGACATTGAAGTCTGAATTACTAGGCATTATTAGAATTAACTTGTTGGATCATTATGAGAGGCCTATGTTCAGCATCGGACTTCCAAATATGATGATCGTGATGAGACTGTTGAGGGCTCCTTTTCCGCACTTACCCCGTAGAAGGTAGAGGGCCGTTGTGCGTATGATGAGACTGAACATCTCATTAAACATATTTCTCAGGATAACGAGCACAGTGCAATGCCACGCAATGTTTTGTAATTCTACGTTTGGCCGGTGCTACTTCTTTTTTACGGATAGTCGGCTCGTCTGCCATCAGGCGAGCGGTTTGCTCGTTTCGTAATTCATCCTTACATAATATTATAAAAAAAGTCCCCCACTCATCTGTCTGTCGGTCTGAACGCGATAAACTCTTAAACTAAAGAACGGATATCGATAAAATTTTGTATGAAGATAGTTTAAAACCTTGGGGAGGGCAAACGTTACTTTTTATACTAGGAAAATATAAAGTGCTACTTTTATCCTGGAAAAACTCTTTCACGCGGGCGAAGCCGCCAGCAAATGCTAGTGACTAGTGTTTTATAATTCATAGTTCGAATAATGTTACTGTTTATGGATACGTCATACATCATCCATATGTATAAAAAAGAAGAGTCGTGAGCAAAAGCCTGGTTTACCGATATCAACACAGGAACAGCGAAATAGACTGCTTTTGAAAGTAAATAAAGATGTAAATGGCTTTGAAACCGCAAATTACATAGAAATACCCAGAGTTGGTTATAATCGATACTTAGAATATCCATTGTGGATGACGCGTGAACGCGTGCGCCTGACGCGTGAGGCTAGGGTTGCCAGATGCTCGGGAATCATCTGGACTGTCCCGATATATCTTTTGATGTCCCGACAAATAACAAAATCTCCCGACAAACGGCTTATCATCATGTTCTACTTCAATAAATATTTGAAAAGATGGAATCTTATTTACATGAAAAGACCCATCCGATGCTCTCGGCGGCGGCGGTAGCCTAGTTGGGAGTGGAACGGACTGCCGAGACGAATGTCCGCAGGCTCAAAACCCAAGGGCACACACCTCTGACTTTTCTAAAAAGTATGTGTGTATTCTTTGTGAATTATCGCTTGCTTTAACGGCGACGGAAAACATCGTGAGGAAACCTGCATACCTGAGAAGTTCTCTGAATTTCGAAGGTATGTGAAGTCTGCCAACCCGCACTAAGCCAGCGTGGTGGACTAAGGCCTTAACCCTCTCAGTTGTAGAGGAGGCCCGTGCTCAACAGTGGGCAGTATATAATACAGGGCTGGTATGGTATGGATGCTCTCAACGAAGTCAGTACTTCAAAAGATGTTAATAAATATTATGCCTTTAGTGCATTTCTCCAGACAACTGTAAAATTCCGACATTTTGAAATGTTATCCAGATTTACCATTCACAATCTGGCTACCCTACGTGAGGCTACGAATCTTTAGGCGCCGCGCAGACACTGGAAACTTGTTGCCGAGTAACACTGCGACTTTCATAGTTATAGTAGTATTCATAATTTCATAAAAAAACTACACCGTAAGATCAAATCCAAACATTCGCATTAATAATATTAGTAAGATAAGAAGTATCTTGGGTAAGATTTTACGACGGGGTGACTAATGCAGTAGAGCCCATCACAGTTATTGTTTATGGACAGTTATCTCACTTACCAACAGGCGGGCAGTTTACTCGTCTCGTCATTTGATTCCATAAACAAAACAACGGGTTCACTCCGGGAGTGCCGGCAGAAGTGAAAACTTGAACTTTAACGTTGTGCATTTGTGAATATTTTGCAATGTTTAGGGAATAATTTCGCACGAATTGCTTTATTCATCAGTATAAAAGTACTAGCAATAATATCTATTTATTGCGCTATCGTCATCAATGGCTACGATACACAAAAATGACAACCCCGTCTTACGCATTTTCGATCAGGTCACGTGTCCTGACGCGTTTCACATTTATACCCATCCCAAGAAAAGTGCTCAATGCCACTAAAGAAGTTTTCACTTCAAAAATGAAAACATCTAGACGTTTATGGAACTACACGATTCAAGCCATTATGCGTTTTGCACAAATAAGATACAATGAACAAGCCTTGGAACCTGCTTGAACGAGTTTGACCACCCGTTACCATTAATCACGCCATATTAAACTGTCAGTAAATAATAACAAACATTATCATAATATAGTAAGAACTAGCTGGTGTATGCTTTAAGATCTGTTTCACAATTGAGTAAATGCTTTCCGTACATAAATGTATAAACCGACCAAATGCAAAAGTCACACCCTAATCTATGATCCCAAAAAAATACGGTAAAAAAATATTAAAAAAAAAAACCGGCTGCGTCAATATCTGCCATATTTATTAAATTAATTGAAGAACTGAAAAGATAGTAACAAGATTTTAATCTGAATATTTTATTTTGGTTTTGAATAATATTAGTTGACAGTGTTCACAAACGCTGTCGGAGGCATAACACGCTCACTTCTCATAATTTGGTTGGTGACATAGGTAGAGCAACAAAATCTCGAAGTCAGCAGATACCTCCGACATGCATATGCATGTCCGCAATTTTCTCTAAAACGATAGATCCGATTTGGATGGGTTTTTCGTTTATATATGTATATATTTCAAGGAAGGTTTTAGTGTCATAATATATTTAATCGAAAAACTCTCATAAAGTGTAGCCTCAATTTAAAATCTAACCTAAAAAACTCAAAGTTCATAGTCCTACTAGTGGTATCTTGCCAATACCCCAATGAGATAATGATTTTATATCTCCCAGTAGGCACTAAGCACTGAACATGTTATTGTATTAAAATTTCAAATCCCTCATCAGTTTCCGAGAAAGTTTGACTTCTTGCCAAGTTTTGCTGTCCAAGAAATATTGAGGTGAAACTCAAAATAAAATATAGGTCAATGAATAAATCATATAACGAGACATTTCACACTGCGAATTCAATTTCAAAGTAGAAATTCCCCTGTCATATCAAAATTGAGACTTCTTTACCTATATCAAATTGTGAATTCTTTGTCATATCATCAAACTTTAAAACATTTCAAAATATCAGTTAAAAATTATTTGTAGGTCCTCTTTCCTAAACATCAAAAAATTAGAGAACCATAATGACTGACGTCACACTACTGAGAAGGTCCAACTCTCGGACATAATAAAAACAAAAGTAAAAAAAATATTAATGACGCATTCCCTAACCACGTCAAGCTGAAAGTTAAGAAATAGTTGGGAACAGGTCTGTGAATCATCTAGCAAATCACACGGAAGATCTTTTACTTATCCGTGAGTGTTGTAAAAGCCAAGTTATACATTGAACTAAAACATCTTTAGAAAGCTTTTATTATATAGAACTGCACATTCTGATGGAAGTAATAATAACACCAGCCCTGTATTATATACTGACGTCTGACCCACCGCTGAGCAGTGAGTACGGGCCTCCTCTACTACTCAGAGGTTTTAGGCCTTAGTCTGCCACGCTGGCATAGTGCGGGTTGGTAAATTTAACATACCTTCAAAATACTTATGGAGAATTCTGAGGATTCCTCACGATGTTTTCCTTCGCCGTTAAAGCGAACCATAATTATTGATAAACAGTACACACGTACTTAACTTCGAAAAGTCAGAGGTGTATGCCTTGGGCTTTGAACCTACGGACATTCGTCTCAGCAGACCGTACCATTCCCAACTATCGTGCACTGTCTTTCGTTGCATTTTTTTTATCGTGCGCTAGTGATCAGCTCTACAGCTATAGACGATAGGTATAGTAAGTCTACTATTGATGCGGAACTTATAATTGCATCATGGTCATTCTGACACGTAATTATAATCTATAGTGACTACGTATAGCTAACAGTTTACTGGTGGTAGGTCTTTTATATGTAAGAGTCCGTCTGGGTTGGTACCACCGCAATGTCGATTTCTACCGCCAAGCAGCAGTGTGCATGCACTGTTGTGTTTCGCTTTGAAGGACATTGTAGCCAGTGTAACTACTGGACATAATGAGACTTAATATCTTATGTCTCAGGATGACGAGCGCAGTGGAATGCCACACAGTACTTTCTAACTCAAGGTGCTGGATGGCGTTGCTACTGTTTATGGGTGGTCGTATCGCTTACCATCAGGCGAACGGCATTCAATGCCATAAAAAAACAGTGGGTTGCCGTTTACAGTATCATCCAAAACTGCATGATGCTTAGAGACGAAAATGTAGGCAGTGCGGTGGTAACCTACATAGATGGGCTATTGTCTACATCTATTTTTCGTTCAACAACCATCAAGATGTAAAAGAAATTGATGCTAAAAGAGTAGGTATATCTTAGAATTGAGGAAGACAGCACACGTAAAGAAGGAAGGAAGGAACTAGGAAATACAATGTGTGAATAATCTTGAATCATCAGATGTATCAAGATAGAAGGCCATGAGCGTCATAAACTTTGAAACACACCTATTAACAAAACAATTGAGCTTACTGTTCGAAACGAGATCTGAATTTAAAATTGCAAATGAGTGCCTAGTAGGTCTCATGAATGACGTCATAAACTGATGTCCCACGTATGACGAACATACTCGTGAAGACCATGAGTTAAAACATTCTTTTTAATTAAATTTAAAATACTACGTAAGTCCTCTTTTACACAATAAGAAATCTCAAAAGCAAAGCAAATTCTCGCAGGAAAATATTGCGCAAGAACTTCCAAATGCGTTTACACTAGCGGCAAGTCCTGGAAACATCAAAATTTGCAGAAGTCAGCTGGTCGAGATCGTTTACACGGTAAAAATCACTCACGGGAGTGAACTTTTGGAAGTTTTCTTGCTTATCTATAATTAGCTATACAGAATTTTGTAGATAGCTTGATAGTTATAATATATAGACCACAGGCTTAAAATTACTAACAGGATTACTACTTAAAATTTACCAACAGGGTATACCGATGTTTACAATTTGTATAACGAAATAATAATAGACACTAAGGATATTCAAGGGGTTGAAGCCAATAAGCTGGTTGATAATAAATCTGAACTTAATATAGCAAAGCACCCTGCTCAAAGCGATCGTCGCGATAGGAAACGAGTTCTGCGCTAATGCACACGTTTGCTACTTGGTGACACTGGATGAGGTCAATCAAGTTCATATTACTTACATATTAAACGTTAAGAACATTGCCTGTATGGCCAAATAATATGGCAAAGGAAGGCATTAATCCCTCCCTACACATGACGATGCGATAAAGACACGAAATCGTTCCCGAAATCAAGAAAAGTAGCTACATTGCTCTATCGTAACGCAGTACAGTGGGCTTAGAATGTGACAAAAAGACGCAAATCGTAAGACGATGTCGTTTATTTTTGATGTTTGTGATTGATTGAGAGACCAATAGGTACTACGTCAGTCAAGTGTTAGTCCCTCAACCAATCCCAATAAAACGAAACGGAGTCGTGTCGTGTTTTTTTGCAACATTCTAAGTCCACTGATAGATTTTTATTTAAATTACCCTTTACCAAGATGCTATGCGACGTAACTTTTCGATAATTAATTAATGAATTAGTGATAGGGATTCCGAACGTGATATCCGGGTAAGAGTCAGGCAATGACCGCTTTTGCCAAGTTGGCACGCGCTATAGATTTTTATGACTTCATACGTAATTATTGCGTAGTAAAAGGTGATAGTGGATCCTATCATTCACCTGTGGGCTGTTACCTGGCTAGCGTTTAAAAAATCCCATATTAAAGGTTTGTCTGGAAATCTTTAGGGGAGGCTTGGTTCACTGGTGGTAGGTCTCTCATTATGTAAGAGGCCGTCTAGGTGGGTACCACCGAAATGTCTATTTCTACCGGCAAGCAATAGTGTGCATGCACTGTTGTGTTTCGGTTTGAAGGACATTGTAGCCAGTATAACTACTGGACATAATGAGACTTAACATCTTATGTCTCAGGATGACGAGCGCAGTGGAATGCCACACAGTACTTTGTAAGTCAAGGTGCTGGATGGTGTTACAACTGTTTATGGGTGGTCGTATCGCATACCATCAGGCGAACGGCATGCTCGTCTCGTCATTCTATGACATAAAAAAAAAAAAAAAAAAGTGGGCGTTGACGAGACGTTGGATCATGGTACCTTGTATTAAACAAGGTACCATGATCCAAATTTAGCTCTGCAATAATTTCTGCTCGCAAATTTCAACAAGTTATAACTCTGCCTGTTGGACATCCTACACATTACTTGCCTAATGGTCTATTTTACTGAATACTCCCTAGTGGGAAGTTTCTAGAAAAATATGGCTAGCCTATTGTTTCAATACGAGTCGGTAAATTCCAGTATATCTAGTTACGTGTATGTTTTTCTAGATCACAATAAGCATTGTGTTATGTCTTGACCTATTGGGTACCCTTTACGCTCTAATTAAACTGATTGAAGTACGTAATAATGCATTTACAACATTTCTTTTATGATTTGTATGTGTACATTATTGCCTTTATTATGGGCTGTTTTTTCTATGATCTAAAAGTTCTGATCAGGTAATTTGGAAAAGTATAACAACTTAGTAGTTTCATTCATTTATATCATTGTCAATTTTTATTTGTGTCCTTTTGAATCGTATGAATTGAGAGGGTTGAGCACTCGGCTGGGAATTGAGAATATATTATTATGCAAGTAAATATATAAACAAAATAAAAATCTGTATATATTTCTTTTTGTTTTATACACTGTACCTGATTTATGCCTTTGAACTGATTTTGAAAAGAGCAACCCTAGAGTTTCTTGCCCGTTCTTCTCTGATGGAAACTGCTTTCCTAACTGGTGGTAGAGTAAAAATTGACTGAATCTAATAAGTAATGTGTAACATTTCATGGATTTGAATAAATGGTTTCATTTCATTTCAATTAATTTTATATGAAGCATGAAATATCAGGCCTCATATTGTCATACCTCATATTTATGTCAGAGATTTCCTGTCGTCTTCATTTTCGAATTCTTAACTACCCGAATCAATTTTTGCTTAATGCTGTTCTACTGAGGGCATAAATAATCGACTTCAAACAAATTACTAAGAATTATTACATGACATCTCTGATTTGATGTAGCAATAAAAACCAAATTGCCTATTGATTTTATCCAAGCGTAATTCCATTACCGAATCGGAAACATACCGTCTAGTTTTATGTTTGTACGGTCTTTGCAACGCGCATGCGTGTTATGAATACACGATCATTGTGTAATGGCGTGCCAGCAAAAACAGTAAACATACCAATATTTTTTGGAAATTTACCGGTTAAACACGGCAGATAGGTACGTCTGGGTGGGTACCACCGCAATATCTATTTCTACCGCCAAGCAGCAGTGTGCATGCACTGTTGTGTTTCGGTTTGAAGGACATTGTAGCCAGTGTAACTACTGGACATAATAAGACTTAACATCTTATGTCTTAGGATGACGAGCGCAGTGGAATGCCACACAGTACTTTGTAGCTCAAGGTGCTGAATAGTGTTGCTACTGTTTATGGGTGGTCGTATCGCTTACTATCAGGCGAACGGCAGGCTCGGCTCGTCATTCAATGCAATAAAAAAAAATACCTATTATAAACGCTATTTTGAATTAATATTGGCCAACGAAACAGCGTACAAACCGTAAATTTAATCAAGTTTCCACAAAGGTGACAAATAACATGAGGAATGGGTCAAAAATAAATAAGGAAAACGAACATAATTATAGTAGTATATTAATTACATACGATCATAATAACAATATGCAATCAACATCCGCTAGCATGGACAATGGTGTCGTCATTCCTGAAAATTCTAAATTGGATTTAAATATGAACAGTTAATTTCGGATATTTTCATCGGTAGGACTTAACGATCGTCAACTTATGACAAAACAACCACCTCATGTCCTACACTGAATACTTATAAGATATTTTGATATAAATATTGCTTTATCTGATAGTATTCCAAATCTTTATCAAACAAAACATTTTTTTTTATTGCATTGAATGACGAGACGAACATGCCGTTCGCCTGATGGTAAGCGATACGACCACCCATAAACAGTAGCAACATCATTCAGCAACTTGAGTTACGAAGTACTGTGTGGCATTCCACAGCGCTCGTCATCCTGAGACTTGAGATGTTAAGTCTCAGTATGTCCAGTAGTTACACTGGCTACAAAGTCCTTCAAACCGAAACACAACAGTGTATGCACACAGCTGCTTGGCGGTAGAAATAGACACTACGGCGGTACCCATCCAGACGGACTCTTACATATGAGAGACCTACTACCAGTAGAATCATGCCCACAGAAAGCCTACCGTACAACACCAAAAAAAACAGTGGCTACTTTTACAAAACTGCAAGTTTAAAATGGAAATAATCATGTAGTATTCAGATGCTGAGCATCTATATTCACTAACAAAATTATCCATTCTAAACATGAAGGAGATGCATCGATCTAATTTGAATGCGGCAACCACACTTGGCTCCCAAAACCACATCTAGCAGTGTTTATGCTAATAATACAGGTGATTTGATCTCGGCCGCTTTAAGGAAACATTTTCAAAACATCATTATCTTGCTATAGATTCGAAAAAGACTTAGTCATTAACTTGCTGCAAGTGGTACTGCAGCATGGAGGTGAATGGGAGGTAGATTTCCTGGCGCAGTAGGCACTTATAATTTTATATAATAATATCAGCCCTGTATTAAATATTGTCCCACTGCTGGGCCACGACCACCACGCTGGCCTAGTGCGGGTTGGCGGACTTCACATACCTTCGAAATTCTTATAGATAACTTCTCAGGTATGCTTGTTTCCTCACAATGTTTTCCTTCACCGTTAAAGCAAGCGATAATTCACAAAGCATACACAAATAACTTCAGAAAAGTCAGAGGTGTATGTGCTTTTGGGTTTTGAACCTGCGGACATTCGTCTCGGCGGTCCGTTCCACTCCCAATTAGTCTATCGCCGCTTATTATTATTTATTTTTTTTTTATTGCATTGAATGACGAGACTAGCATGCCGTTCGCCTGATGGTAAGCGATACGACCACCCATAAACAGTAGCAACACCATCCAGCACCTTGAGTTACAAAGTACTGTGTGGCATTCCACTGCGCTCGTCATCCTGAGACATAAGATGTTAAGTCTCATTATATCCGGTAGTTATACTGGCTACAAAGTCCTTCAAACCGAAACACAACAGTGCATGCACACTGTAGCTTGGCGGTAGAAATAGACATTGCGGTGGTACCCACCCAGACGGCCTCTTACATAATGAGAGACCTACCACCAGCCTATGATTATAATATTATGTACTTTTTTATAATAATATAGCAATAGTATTTTCATCATCATCAGGCATATGAAGCCACTGCTGAACATAGGCCTCCCCTAAAGATTTTTGGATGGACCGGTGAAAGCGTAAGCGCAGCGTTGAACGTTCACATGCAAGGAGGACAGACAACTTGATAAAGGTCGCAGGAATGTGCCAGTTCATCATTCTCTATGCCACACTGTTCTGAGCGATGTACCTACTGTTCATGCATTATCGTAACGTTAAACATAAAATAATTCTCTCGTATCATTTAATTGGTACAAGATAATTGAAACAAATGTGTCAGAAAAATCTTCCGACAGACGTTAAACTTGTCTGATATCGCGTGTAAAACATGTGATTGTTTACCAGACATGAATGTGTGACGCCCTGTTCACGATCTTTTGTGATGACTGAACAATGTATTCAGTGTACTGTATACACCAGCCATTTCCAGATATTTACACAAATATCTACCTATTTATTAATTAATTATTAGGTGGTATTTGGTGTTATTATTATTTGGTGTTGGACTAAGGCCTAACCCCTCAGTAGAAGAGGCCCGTGCTCAGCAGTGGGCAGTATATAATACAGGGCTGTTTGCGTTGCATTGCGATTGCATTTGGTGTTAGGAGGACTGTCAGATTAGGAGCTTTGTCCCCAATTTAAGTCATCTTGGAGGATGTCGGGCGACTAAAACTACGAAGGCGACTAGACGCTATTTAGGTTATCTCCAAAAGCGAATTTAGGATAGCATAATATAACCTTGGCCAGTTGGTCGGTTGGCTTGCATGACACTCCCCTGCATTTACATCTACGAAATAGCTCTGTATGTAAGAAAACACCCCTCATATTTTGAATTTAATAAAAATGAAAGGCGAAAACATAACTTAATTTTACCTGAGCCAAAAATTACCATGTTCAAAAATAGCCCATATTACAGAGCGGCACACATTTATAATAATGTTCCAGAGATAATTAGAACAGAAAATAAAATTAATGTATTTAAAAACAAATTGAAAAAATATTTACTTCAACAAACTTACTACAGCTTATATGAATATATAAACGGATAAAGTTAGGTAATGATACAATTTTTAGTTATTTTCAATTAATTCTATTAACAATAATGAATTTATAGTTTTATACAAGTATATTTAATTTTAAATTATCTTATTAATAGCAATAGATTTATATATTTTTTATACTTAGTTATTAGAATAGCCGACACCCTGACAGGGTATTTAGAGCTTTATTGTAAATAAATAAATAAATAAATAATTTTGTTTTGAAGGATTGGAAGTTATTTTTGCACACCACATCAAGCAACTTGAACCCTTTTTGGTCACCTTTTTCTCAGCCATGTACATATAGCCATGTAAAGTACACCGAAATTGAGAATTGAGGACTCTTGAGCAAAAAATCGTGCTGCTGCCCTGTTGGCAAAAAATCTAATGGCAATCATTCCATACACTTATTACCACACATTACAAGAATTATTAATTAGGAACAAGTTTGTTTCGTTACCTTAATAATAAGGAGGTCATCATAAAATGGTCAATATCAACAGCACAACTAACACAACAAAGATGAAGTAAAAACCGATTATGACCAGAATAGCGAGCAAAGACTAGTTAGCCACTAGTTAGTTAACAGAAACAATTAATCAGCCATCCAGTGGATTCCAGATACAGATAACAAGGTCATGCAGATTTGATCTGATGTGAGTCATGCCAACTTGACATTATTTCTTGAGCTCGCACGTTCTCATTTATCGTAATTGGAATATAAAAAATGAGGATAATGATAAATTTTACTGGTTTAATAGTCTTTTAAAGTGTAAATAAATGACTGATGGAATTAGAATGACTATGTGATTTTATTGTATTTCACAGCTGAATAATCCAAGGAATAAGTTCATGTATATTTTAATTATATAAATATTACTGCTTCCGTGGCGCAGTTGTATTACGGTACGACTGCAATGCTGAGGTCTCGTGTGCGATCCTCGGGTCGGGCAAAGTGATGTCGCGAAAAGTGGGTGCACAAGTTGCGCCTCTGCCTACCCCTTCGGAGATAAAGGGCGTGAGTGTGTGTGTAGCATATACAAATCACTTATAACACGTAATAACAACGTAGAAAAGATAATCAAAATTTTATTTCATTGTTTTAAGGTTAAATGCTAAATGCTCTAAGATTTTAAGAGATTATCAGAACAAATGACCAGCACAGGTAAACCTATGATACTCTTCACATAAATGTATAAGCTGACCAAATACAGAAGTCACACTCTAATCTATGCTCCCAAATAAATTATAATAAAATTAATACTATCTACATTAGCTTTTAATATGATAACGGCCAAATAAAATTTCATTTCACTTTTATTTTATTTACACATAGCCACTCGGTATTTATATTATATATTGTGCACGGTTTTTAGCGCCATAGTCCAAAAAAAATTGTCAAGTTCCAAATTCAACCAAGCATCTCCATTCCAGTGACCATCCCAGTGCTGAACTTCGGGATGCTGATGGGCTGGCAGTCGCCGATGACGCCAATCCTGCAGGACATCAACGGGCCCGCCCCGGAGGAGATCACCGACGACCACATCTCCTGGATGGCGTCCATCACGTTCTTTCCGCCGATATTCTGCGGTCTCTTCGTTGGCGACCTCGCTGATAGATGGGGGAGGAAGATTACCACGCTGCTTACTTCTTTGATGCTTGTTGTAAGTGTATAATATTATTTAGAATAATCCCACGATTGCGAATGTCCGGAGGTTCAAAACCCACGGCACACACCTCTGACTTTTCGAAGTTACGTGTGTATTGTTTATTAATTATCGTTCGCTTTAACGGCGAAGGAAAACATCGTGAGGAAACCTACATGCCTGAGAATTCTCCATAAGAATTTCGAGGGTATGTGAAGTCTGCCAACCCGCACTAGGCCAGCGTGGTAGACTAAGGCCAAAACCCTCTCAGTTGTAGAGGAGGCCCGTGCTCAGCATATAAGCACCACAGTCTATTTTTGCTGCCAAAAATGATATGTTGTTACCGTTTGATTGACATTGTAGGCAGTGAATTTTCTGGGTATTATGAATTTAGTTCAAAGTTTTAATATCTGTTATACGCAGTGAAAAGAACAAAGTTTACACACACTCACGCCTTTTATGCTCGAATAAGTAGGACTCAAAATTTTGATCAAAATACGTAGATATTATGTTGTGTTGTTATAAATTAACCGAAATTCTTAATTTTTCATAATAACCGGTAGAAAAAATATTTTTACATATTACAGTTAAACTTCTTCGAACATTTTCCGATATCAATTTCGTTGCTTTTTGCCCCTTCTTCTTTTCATCGTGCTTTACAGTTTCTATTGCTATTCATGGACGTTCGACGTACTCGTCTCGTCATTCGTAAACAGCTGTATAAAGTAAGAATGCCATTGTTTCAGATCAGCTGGGTGATCATCCTGTTCTCCCTCCGTCCGTGGGCGCTGATCGCGTCGCGCGCCGTCGCCGGCCTCGCCTGCGCGGGATGCTATGTCGTCACACCGCTTTATTTGAAGGAGGTAATTATACGAAATATTCTTTAGGATGCCTTGTCAAGATAATTTTTTGCGAGTCATGTCTGTGTAAAGCAAGCTATAATCAGTTTTCGGAATGAAAAGTGCCTTGAACTACTCAGGTATAATGTAGTGTCCTCTCAGCGAAATATTTTTTAGGATTTTATCAATTATTCCAGTAGTTCCTCTAGGTGAAGTAACATAGGCTATATTACATTATGATTACCTACTTCGGTAAGCTTTTACTCGAGCAAAGACGACCAAAAGTTATCAGCAAGAAAATTACATACTCCATAATCTAAAATTGACTTCCCAACAGATAGCATCAGACAACGTGCGCGGCGCTCTGGGTTCCTTGTTCATCCTGTCCCAGAACCTGGGTTACCTGGTAGTGTACGTTGCCGGGGACGTACTGTCGTTCACAGCGGTGATGTGGCTGTGTACAGCGGTGCCTGTGCTGCACATGGTGGCGTTTCTGGCGATGCCGGAGACGCCTGTGTTCCTGGTGAAACAGGGGAAGATACAGGTAAATTATTTTAGATCGTTAAGGGCATGTTTCACAACTTCTGAGTATATGGTATTCGTCATATGTATGTATAAGCAGACCAAATACCGAAGTCACACTCTAGTCTATGCTCCCAAATAAATGGTAATAAAATGAGTATTTGAAACCCGTGAAACTGGCCCTAATACTATTCTCAAGCCGATTATAATAAACCTAATCCTTATACTAAATCAAATGACTCACAATAATACTTTTCATGCAGCAAGCTCGCTCAGCACTAGCCTGGCTTCGTAACACCAGCACCGACGACAAGAACTTAGAAGAAGAGATCCAGGTCATGGAGAGGGAAGAGGAATACGCCAGATCTGTGAAAAAAGCCACGTGGAAGAGTCTAGGTGAGTTAAGACTTATGACTTACCCTTAGGTATGACTTATAAAAATATGCGATGGTTTCGCGATGCCTGAATTGATATTACACGTCCAATAAAATTTAAGACGACCAAATACAAGAGTCACTCTGTCAACTGCGCTTCTAAATAAATGTTAACCATGCTAGTCCAATCTACATTAGCTGTCTAATAAACTGATGGATAAAATTAACTTCAACGTTGTCTTTAATTAATGGACGAGCTGAATGCATTGTCATGCTATAAATATTTGGAATTTAGGTAACAAGAGTTATGACTTTTAAAAACCCTATTTAATGGACGAACGCAAAACAGTGTCATGCAGTGATGCTTGATACGAAGTTCTAGGTCGTGTTGATGTATTTATGGGCAATGGTAACCTTAAAAACTTCAAATGATATAGTGACGAGTGCGTTGCAGTATCGTGCTGTGTCTGTAGGACTTTGTATCTAAATCCTGCGTCATTTTGATATCGTTGAGACCTTTATAGCCTGTAATACAACATGGCATTCATTATGTAATCTTTAAAACTTTCGTTCTTTCTACGTATGAAGTTTCAACTTTATTTTTAGCTACATACCTACACATATTCTGTATGGTTTACGAGTGTTTTATGTTCATTCAATTATGATTAGTTCTTGAAATGTGTTTGATAACGCGTTTGTGTTATTTCCTGTTAGATAACCTTTATACTCGAACATGTTTCAACTGTATCAAGCCCAAGTTACAAATTAAATCTAACAATTTATGTATTTTAGGGAATTAAAATGTTGAGGATCTCGAAATGTACGCCTATAAAAACAACTTACCGTTTTGTTTTTATTGTAAACGAACAATCGAAGTGATGATCATCAACAATACTAAATTCATGAATGTGGTACCTTCTTTCGAGGGAGTGAGCAGAATTATTAGGGCTTCCAAATCTCACTTACTAAACGAAACACAATAGCAAGCTGTTATTACATGTTTTGCTGGTGGTAGGCGACCACCGTATACAACTGTTTTCTAAAACAGTAGTACTACCCCGGATAAGCCGGACTAATGCTACAACATGGCTCTATAAAAAGACGTACTAATCCTAATATCGAACAATGTTAGAGATCCTTAATCTCCTATCTAATCTTAGCGCATTATATTCTGAGCTCCACGCGTAGTTACATTTAAATCACGGTTTTCCATAGTTTAGCATGAATTTCGAAAGTGCACAGCCTCCGTATACAGTTACGTTTATTCCGAGAAGGCGCCTCTCGCTGTGTTTTCCGGTTCGTGCCACGACAGTAAATGAATGCAGGCAATACTGTACATATGGGTGCTCCATATTACAATTAACGCGCGATACTGTAGTTTGTCCAATAATAGGTAATTAATAAGGCCTAACCCCTCTCAGTAGAAGAGGCCCGTGCTCAGTAGTGGGCAGTATATAATACAGGGCTGACTGCATTGCAACAAAAATGTTCATTAGATTCATAAGACATATTGTACATCTGTTTACTGTTATAAATAAAATATATAAATATTTAATTAGTGACAAAAATAGTAGGTTGTGTCGTTTCTTCGAGTTCAAGTTTATTCCACAGCAAATTTCATCAAATTGGTTCAGTAGTACAGCCGTGAACACAAAACAGGTTAGCTCTACTTTCGAGGATCCGAGGCAACGAAAGAATGCAAGTATCATTTCTTTTTCAAAATGTACTTAAACCAAAAGACATCCCATGACTCACGAATCGAGATTATCCTGTGCATTCAGTTTCTTGTTATTAAGGATACTCATTTTATGCACAGCAATTTTAAATTACTTGCTTCCATGATTGATTACTTACATACCATATTACGGGAAAATAACGTAATCAAAGAAAATCTTTCACAAATATATCTCATTTTTATCTGTCAATATTCCTGAATATGTTGGAAATAACTGAGAGGAAGACAAATATTATTTGTTTAAATTTTAATGTTTCTTTTATTATGATGACTATTCCAATTTATTGTAAAGTCATAATGGTATCAATCAAATTAACGGATACAATATCCTTTGCTTGCTGGCGTTTTCATACTTGACTCTTGACTTTACTCATAGTGAAGCTAGTTTGCCATAATTAATAAATATAAACTCGAAATTGCAATGAATTGTGTTCAATACGACAACCTAAATTCTAGAAACTTCGCGAATACCGTTGTTTTGGACATTAACTCGCTTTTGTAAATAGTAAATACGCAACTTGGAATAGCTTTCGAGTAATTCCCCATTTTATCATCAACTATCATCATCATCATCATCATCAGCCCTGTATTATATATTGCCCACTGCTGAGCACAGGCCTCCTCTACTACTGAGAGGGGTTAGGCCTTAGTCCACCACGCTGGCCTAGTGCGGGTTGGCAGACTTCACATACCCTCGAGATTTTTATGGAGAATTCTCAGGTATGTAGGTTTCGTCACGATGTTTTCCTTCACCGTTAAAGCGAACGATAATTGATAAACAATACACACATCACTTCGAAAATTCATCAACTATATTGTAGCTTATTCATATTTTAACCTAACCGGATTTCTAGGACCAGTTTTGTTTTATCTCTCCTATTGATAAACCTTCTTGTGGTTTACGAGTCTTCTTGCGTTTGCGCCACACGCCAACGATATATAAATTAGAAATAAGCTGAAGCATACCTATTATAACATTCTCAAAAACATACTTCAGAGTGCAGACGTAACGCTATAGAGATTTCAGTCTTCGCTCTGGCCTCAGATTTATGATGATTGCCTCGGTGGCGTAGTTGTATTACGGTATGACTGCAATGCTGAGGTCTCGGGTTCGATCCCCGGGTCGGGCAAAATGATATTGGATTTTTGTAATCAGTGTCAGCTCGGAGACTGGACTTTGTGCCCAATATGGCGATAGGCTCACACCTTATCACATCATGGGGCGCAATACGCACGGCGAAAAGTGGGTTCACTAGTTGCGCCTCTGTCTACCCCTCCGGGGATAAAAGGCGTGAGTATGCGTATGCGTACTTTATTCGTAGCCAAAAAATAACATAGAGGTCTGTCAGAGAAAGCACACATTGTTCTCTTTAATTTCTTTTACATGCTACTCGTCTCCATAAAATTAGTAATACTTTTGTTGGTCAATGTGTACGCTTCTTCAATAAACTTCCTAAGCATATTGTAAAACTACCAATAAAAAAAATTAAAATCACTATAAAAGGCCGCCTCTGTAAAAAAGCTTACTATCGTATTTGCGATTATCTGGAGGATACAAATGCTTGGGATTAAGTTGCTCGGATTCACTCATGTTTTATAATTTGATTGTTTCTATGTTATATATTGTTTTGTTTTTTTTGACATAAGTAATAATTGAATTTATATTGTTACTTGCAATTTATATATATATATATATATATATATATATATATATATATATATTTATATAAAATATAACAATAAAAGACCTACGCTGAGTTTCTTGGTGCTTCTTCTCAGGTCAGTGGGCTTTTCCGAAGCACTGGTAGAACCTTTTAGATGATAAAAATATTGTAAAAAATGACGTGTAAAAGTGCCCTTAGGGGCCTAATTACTGAATTAATGGTTTGAATTTGAATTTAAATAACAAGCAGTTTATGTCTTGATCTTTTTGTATTCGGAACGAAACATAAATATAATTAAATTGGCATTGAATCCCATTTGTACGTTCATTCTTTTATCATGGAATTTAATGCTATTAGTTTAACATTACCACATTACAATTTTCATAATGCAACTAGTGGCACTCAGATACTGCAAAGTATTTGTATCTAGTCTGGGAAAAGTTACGAATACTTATTGTGTAGTTCACTATAATATGTAAGCTCTGTACATTCTGTACCACTGCTAAACACGGGTCTCTACTACGGGAGATGGTTTAGGCCTTAGACCACCATGCCGGCCTAGTATAATTATAATGTTTATTGTAACGACGATTTACATGTAAATGGAACCTTGGCATCTGAACTAGGGTGCCATGTGTTTTAGAATCTAGTGCGGCACGTACGTTGGTAGACTATATAGGAACCTTCGAAATACTTTATGGTATGCAGGCTTCCTCAATGTTGTCCTTCTCCATTCAAGCGAGTGATATTTGCCAAAGAACACACGCGTAACTTCGAATTTCAAAGTTATGTGCTTTTCGTACTTTCTAAACCTTTGCAGGAATTCAGTTCTTTCCAATCTAGCTTAACTCCACTCAGCCTTCCCAGTTATAATACCATCCCTGTATTATGTACTGTCCCACTGCTGGGCACTGGCCTCCTACTGAGAGGGTTTAAGCCTTAGTCTACCATGCTAGCGTAGTACGCGTGGGCAGACTTCACAGGCCTTCGAAACTCTTAAAGAGAAATTATTAGATATCTAGGTTTCCTCACAATGTTTTCCTTCACCGTTAAACAATCGATATTCGGATACACACATAGCTACGAAAAGTCAGAGCTGTGCCTTGGGTTTTGAAACTGCGGACCTTCGTATGGACATCTGTACTATCCTCGACTATCGCGCACTCCTTCTCAGTCACTCCCATTTAACTACTACTGTCAATGATATTTTAATAAAAGTGTGTAGATACGGCACCTATACTATACTCGGCTCTCAAAAACGGCACATTATCCCACACATAGTTAATTTAATATTACAATAACGAACTATAATATGACACGTGAAAGTATTACGGCATATCATAATTCTCATTATTATCATATAGAAAACTTTATCGAACATTCTTTAGACGTCTAACTTCAACAGATTCTGTCACGATACTAAGGTCGATTGTGCTAATAACATTGATGTGTATACATCAATGGCTAATTAGCTCAATTGTAGTGTGCCATTTGGAGACTGTTTATAACGCATCTACACCATTTTTTTTTATATATATAGCATTGAATGACGAGACGAGCATGCCGTTCGCCTGATGGTAAGCGATACGACCACCCATAAACAGTAGCAACACCATCCAGCACCTTGACTTACAAAGTACTGTGTGGCATTCCACTGCGCTCGTCATCCTGAGACATAAGATGTTAAGTCTCATTATGTCCAGTAGTTATACTGGCTACAATGTCCTTTAAACCGAAACACAACAGTGCATGCACACTGTTGCTTGGCGGTAGAAATAGACATTGCGGTGGTACCCATCCAGACGGCCTCTTACATAATGAGAGACCTACCACCAGTACCACCTTTTTATTTAACCATCATTGACTCCTGTATATTTAAATTATTTACCTCCATCCTGTAAACCATCGATAACTCACTTCTGGTATATCATTTATCAACTATATTACGTTTCATGGGGTTATTGAATTTACCAGGCGAAAATATGATTTTAATGAACCGGTCTGTGGTTTTTTCCTTGATGTCAAACTGGTTTCGTGTAGGATAAAATACTGATGACTCAGTCGCTACTTTAGTTAGAAATGACTCTTTGGAATTTAGGTTATTATGCGGGATTGCTGATTTTGAAATAGGTAAATTCTGTGAGTTATTTGTAGATATTACTAGCTTTTCATCGCGGCTTCGTCTGCGTGAAACATTTTTTTCGAGATAAAAGTGCCGCTATAAATTTTCCCGTGAAGAAAAGTAGCCATGTCTTTCCCGAGTCTCAAACTATCTCCATACCAATATTAGTCTAAGCATACTAAATTCATCTGAATCCGTTCGGTAGTTTTTGAGTTTAACGCGTTCAAACTGACAGACGCAGCGAGGGAATTGGTTTTATACATACATACATAAATACATAAACTCACGTCTTTCTCCCATTGGGGTAGGCAGAGACTATGGAGCGCCAAGTGCTACGATCCAAGCATATCTCTTTCGCTTCTTCTACAGTCATCAGTCTCTTCATACATGCTCGTCGGTTACGAGAACTCCTTATTTGGCCCTTCCTTAGGAGGTCGTCAATTTGGTCCATATAGGTACGTCTAGGTCGTCCCCGTCCGACGTTACCACTCACTTTCGCGACATAGATTTCTTTCGTTCCTCTTCTTTCATCCATCCTTTCAATGTGGCCAAACCACCGAAGCATTCCTTTCTCAATCCTAGTCACTACATACTCTTTCAATCCACATTTTTCTCTTATCACGCTATTCCTTACTCTATCACTTACTTTCAGTCCACACATACTTCTCAAAGCTCTCATCTCCACTGCATTTACCTTACTTACATGCTTGTTTTGCCACACCCACGACTCACTTCCATACATCAGTGTTGGCGCCAAGACTCCTTGGTGAATAGCTAACCGAGCGTTATTCGAAATATTTTTGTTATTCATAATCGAATACAAGGCGCCATTAACACTATTTCCCATTTTTACTCTTCTTTCAATATCTCCGTCACACTTTCCGTCTCTAGTGAACATGCATCTTAAATATACAAATTCGTTCACTTGTTCCACTCTTTCATCTCCTATCATAATCTTGCACTCGGTTCTCGATTCATCCCTCTCCATAACCATTACTTTTGTCTTTTTTACATTCACTTTCATACCTTTTCTCTCAAATGCCTCATTCATAATATTAACCATTTGTTGTAACTCGCACACCGACGATGCAAGGAGTACTTGATCGTCGGCGTACAAGAGACACTTAAACACTGATCCTCCCATTCTTAATCCACAAACAGACTCTCTCAAATTGGTCAAACAACTGTCCATGAAGTGATTGAAGAGCCATGGTGATGCTACACAGCCCTGTCTGACACCGCGTTCGATGTTAAACCAGTCCGTGCAGGTCCCATTTACTCTGACGCAGGCACTCGAACCATTGGTTTTATAATATGTAAGGATAGCTTTTGCGCGCAGCTCCGCCCGCATGGAAAAGTTTTCCGGGATAAAAAGTAGCCTATAGCACTCAGAAGTAATGTAGCTTCTAACTAGTGAAAGAATTTTCAAAATCGGTCCAGCAGTTAGTCCAGTAGGCTCGCCCCCTATCACATCATGGGGCGGAATAACGGCAAAAAGTGGGTGCACTAGTTGCGCCTCTGCCTTCACCTTCGGGGATAAAAGGCGTGTGTGTATGTATGTGTATACTCATGAGTCATACAGCATAGAATAGCAACATTTCATAAGGAATTTTGGATCTTTTCGAATTCAAAACACCCCAAAAATATATTTTTAAAAATGTTTAAGAGAGTTCACGAATATTTTTTTTTAAATTACACTGTCCTAGACGCCACAACTCAAGTCATCAAATTATGTTAACCAGTTGCAAAATGATAATGATGTATGTAGGTGAATGTCAGTAGACATTTGTTATCAGACAGTGACCTTTTTGCAACTTGAATAGGCTCATACAGTGGTGTGAGGACAACCATATGCTTTTAAATTCCAAGAAATGTTATCATGTTGGGTTTTCAAGAAAGTTGAATGTCATTACCTATCAGTACTGTATTAAAAATGACAGCATTGAGGAACTAGATGTAATTAAAGATTTAGGTGTTATTTTTGACAAAAAACTGACCTTTGTCCCACATTTGGATTATATTATAAGAAAATCTTCAAAAATGCTAGGGTTCTTAATACGAAATGTTAAAAATTTTAAAAACTTATCTAGTAAAAAACTGTTATACAATAGTCTTGTGAGGAGTATTCTTGAATATTGCTCTACAGTTTGGCGTCCACACTATGCCACACATAGCTTAAGGCTAGAGCGAATTCAAAAGAGATTCCTCTGGCACCTTGCTAGAAGCATTGGTAGAGCTGACAGAAGATTCCCTTATGCTGATAGACTTAACTACTTTAGAATGACTTCTTTAGATAATCGTAGAGATATTTTGGACTTAATATTCCTGTTTAAATTGTTTAACAATAAAATTGACTGCCCCTCACTTCTATCCAGTTTCAATATTAGAGTCCCTACTAGAACTCCTAGATATGCGATAACTCCTCTATCGCCTCCACTGCGAAAATCTGTGCTTGGTTGCAACTCTCCAGTTTTTAGACTTTGCAAGCTATTGAACTGCTACAGTAAATCTGTCGACATTCATGCGGACTCATTATACAGTTTTCGAAAAGCGTTACGCTCTTGTAGGCTGAATTAGTTATTATAATATTATTGTTATAATTTTTTCTCTTGTGACAGTTGTGTATTTCATTATCATTGTAATAGCATAATATTTACCAACCTAATATAACTTATAGTATGTATCTTTAGTGAGTATGTATTATCAGTGAATGCTGTGTCTACTTATTAACAATCATGTACTTAGACTTAGTATTTTTGATTTCTCTGTATATTTTAGTTGATGTGATAGTGTGTGTTTGATTGTAGACCTAATAATAAATAAATAAATAAATAAATAAACTTGACCTTACGTGCATTAGAATCAGTCTAAGCACACGTGATATTATCTTGTAAACATTACGATGGCATTTTCTTTTATCATTTTTATTCATAACTAGTTTTGCCCGCGACTCCGCCCGCGTGAATGAGTTTTCGCGGGATAAAAGTCCTGCTTTATATTTTCCGGGATAAAAAGTAGCCTATGTGTTAAACCAGGACATGATCTACCCGTATGGCAAATTTTTCATCGAAATCCGTCCAGTAGTTATTGCGTGAAAGAGTAACAAACATCCATACATCCATACTTACAAACTTTCGCGTTTATAATATTAGTAGGACTAGACTTTTATTCAAAGCTCCACGCGCGTCAATGAGTTTTTCCGGGATAAATTCCCACTTTACATTTTTTCGGGATAAAAAGTAGCCTATTTTAAGAATGTGTAAGAATATTGAAAGTCGGTCCAATATTTTGAGTTTATTCGTTACATACAAAAAGACAAATCCTTCCTCTTTATAATCTATAGGTACCAACATTATAAAGCTGAAGAGATTGTTTGTTTGTTTGTTTGTTTGGTTGAAAGTGCTAATCTCAAGGACTACTAAACCGATTTTTATTAAAGGTACTCCTGCCTGAGTACTATATGCTACTTTTTATCACGGATTTTTTTTATTGGGAACTTATCCGTATAAACTACAACCATAGTAAATATATATTATGTATACTGTGCTACAACTGTTGGTTTCTCAGGTCTCGACTCTCGTTAGGAATATTTGGCAGAAAAAGACACTATACTCCATCGGCTTAGGTATTGTAATGTGTCAGATTTATTTGTTAGATAGCGTTATATGTCAAATTATCTGGAACTTTATCAGGAACCGGTGAAAATGGCCCTAAAGATTGTAAGTCGTCATATTTAGTGCGTCACTTGTTCCTTAAAAAGTTTCTAATAACAATTATTATGATGTTTACAATCAAGTTGCGAAAAATGTGCGTCAATTGTTGCCTAAATTTAAATTGCCACAAGTTAATGCAAATGATTGGACGCATTCACTTGGCAATCAATGTTGACTTTCATTTCGCCTCGCATTGATATAGTTTCCGTGGTGTAGCGGTTATCACATCTGCCTAACACGCAGAAGGCCCCCGGTTCGATCCCGGGCGGAAACATTTTTTTGATAATAATTTAAGAAAATTATAATTTTTATTACTTAGATCATTTTTTATTCCCTTTTTTTGATAAGGTTTTATATTTACTATGATTATAGCAATCAATAAAAATATCTAGATTATAGTTTTGTTCCGGTATTCAGTCTTGGGTTCAAAGTAAATTAACTTATATTAGAAATACTAGCTTTTGCCCGCGGCTGCGCCCGCACGAAACAGGTTTTCTTGAATACATTTTCCTGGGATAAAAAGTAGCCTAAAACCTTCCATAAATCCGTTCGGTAGTTTGTGAGTTTATCGCGTACAAACGTGGCGGGCGACTTTATTTATATTATACAAACTTTTCCACCCCTTTTTACCCTCTTAAGGGTTGATTTTCGCAAAATCCCGTCTTAGTGAGCACCTAGGTCGTAAACGGAATCCCGATGCAAAATTTGAGACTCCTAGCACTTGTAGTTTGTGAGATTTCGTGATGAGTGAGTGAGTGAGTGAGTGATCTTTCGCTTTTATATATTATATAGATTATCTGACATTACGTTTTTACTAAATGGAGACGATCTAAGGTCTAATTCACGGATTTGATTCCTAGGCAACAAACAGTGTAGTCCTATTACAAAATTTGCCTGAAATAACATCTCCAGAGAAAGTTAACGTCAGGCAGCCGGTCATAAAAACCTAAGCCAAATCGAAGACGAAGAAAGAACAAGAATTTATCGGTCATGAATATGGTCACTGTTCACTTCACACATTGAAAAGATATGGTCAGTGATAGTTACTTCAACTCTATAGTATATCGGTTTCACAATATAAGACATGGTTATGCCGAGCCCAGATGTTCAGATCTTAATTACACAGCTGTGAACTAATTCTTACCAACATCGTACGCACGGTGCAAAACGTCCTAATTTATAAAATTGATAAAACCAGTTGACATAATTGACGTCAAATATGCGTGTGAATCTGGTGTAGTGGGCTTAGAATATGACAAAACAAGACACGACTCCGTTTCGTTTTATATGGTTGAGAGACTAACACGAGACTGACGTATTGGTCTCTCGATCAATCACAAACATCACAATTAAACGACATCGACTTACGAGATGCGTTTTTTGTCACATTCTAAGCACACTGATCTTAAATATGTATGACACGGTGCTGACACCACTGTCCCTTTGTTTTTTTTGTTATGATGATACACCAAAAGTTCTTCATTAACGTAGATTGTGCGCCAGTATGCTATGAAGTCGGTTATCATAAGGAAGAATAAATAAAAAATTGTCCCTTGCACGCCTTTAAATATTTACTACTACATGAAAACTTTAAAAGACTGATTTTTCGAACAGTAAAACGGTAATTTTGAGAATTTTGACACAATATTTTCAATATAGAAGTAGAGAATCTGTCAGAATGTGAAAGTAAGTAATAGGCTTTGATTAATTATATACCTAGATTGAAACTGAACGTTTCAAACGAGTAAATGAGTTCGAGTGAATTATTTTTTGTTGTTTTTCATGGATATGATTTTCTCCCCATTTTAATAGAAACCATGTAGTAACTGTTATCATTATGCACGCACACAAGGATACGCAGAATGATGCAGCGATAGCGTATGACAAAGCTGTCACGCATGAAAAGTTGGCCTGTTTGCTTTAGTTTCATTGCAGCGCGTCACTCTATCTAGGTTTATAATTTATCAAAGGTAATAGGTATGTCTAACAAAACTTATTTAGCAATTTATAATCATGTAAATCGCTATTATTATAACATTTACATTGATTACTTATGACTTTACGAGTTATGACTTTTGTCACAGGGCGTACGATATACTTTCTGTAGTTTAAGTATGACGTCACTAGCCTCTTCAATAACTGACTCTATTACGGAACGATGTTTAAATATTTTATTGTAAACTAACCTTTGGCCTGGGATTTCAAACGTCTATTTTATGTTGACCCCTGTTATCTACCATGGCACGTACTACGTAGAGGTCTAGCTATACTGAAGAAGCATTTTTTTTAACAAATTGCTTTTAACTATTTTTAAATAGGTAAATAAATCACTAATCTTAAATAACTTAATTAGTAATAACCATATCAGCCCTGTATTAACTGTTCCACTGGGCACGGACTTCTATCATTGAGAGGATTTAGAGTTTAGCTAGAGGGACGCCCATCCTAAAAAAATATTTGTCCACACTAGAATTAGACGTCTCACGTTGGCAATTTTTTAAATTGAGTGACTAGACAAACTCACTAACTTCGCTAATGATTTAGTCCATGCTAGTATAGTGGCAGATAATATCACATCATTCGAAATTCTTGAGGAGAATTTCCAGGTAGGCAGGTTTGACCAGGATATTTTCTAAGCGACTTTATTATTATCTCCAAATGATTTCGTTACTTGTACGTACAATTCCAAGAAGTCTCAATAACGTAAATCCCAAATACGTAAACAGATAAACACAAAAGGTCACTAATGCATGACACACAATATAGAAATACATACATTATTTATAACGTTTGTAAATTTGTTGTTCATTGATTTGTATGTGCTATTACGCATACTCACGCCTTTTATTCCCGAAGGGGTAGACAAAGGCGCAACTAGTGCACCCACTTTTCGCCGTGCGTATTCCGTCCCATGATGTTGGGGGCGAGCCTATCGTTATATCGGGCGCAAATTCCAGACTCCGGGCTGATACTGATTAGAAAAACCCAATATCACTTTGCCCGACCCGGGAATCAAACCCGAGACCTCAGCATTGCAGTCGTATTACTTACAACTACGCCACCGAGGCATTCGAGGAAAAAAATACTAATCTGAATGTCTCCTTTACTTTGGGAATGAAAATAGGAACGGAGAAAATGTGACGCATATTATATAATATTCAACGCATATCAATTTTTAAATTTTCATAATTTCCGATTAAGATTAAGGCCGCACTACGGTCAACCGCGCGCGGTTTTTATCCGCGTCACTTTGTGATTCAAAGATCTGACTTCTAATACTTTGAAACGAGAGCATGGCACTGTTATTTACTTAGGGCGGTATTAATAAATCAATCTCAAGTTTGAGTTACATCTCAAGTAGACATAATCTATGAATAGTTCATTCTATTAGTGCATTCTTCTTAGTTCTTTTAAGATCTTCTTCTGAGTAGTGTTGCTATTGTTTACAGACAGGCGTAGTGGTTTGCTCGTCTCGTCTTAATAAGAGTTCCCACCAAAATAAATGCATACCTACTGATCCAAAAAATCTTCCAATTTTTATACCACTCCTATGGGAATTCGGCGGAATACCTTTTCAAAAATGTTGCAGAGGTTTAATTTTTAAGACTAGTGCCATATCTGCCTAAGCTGATTATGTCTGGCATCCTTGCCCGTAGCAATGCATGGAAAATCACGGTGTCTATTGGGAGAAAAAAGTGATAATTTTGCTTCCCTTATATTAAAAACTCTTTAAACCTTCCAAAGATGTCCAGGAGGTACTTAATACTGTCTCTCCCTTCCAGTGCAAGACAAAACAACGTTCAAAGCATTTCGCATATCAGTTAACGTGATGCTATCTCAAGAGACGTGTGGCTACCTCGTGGTACTGATGTACGCGAGCTCCATCTTCGAACAAGCCTCGCAGTCCATCAACCTGAAGCTCAGCCCGAACAAGCAGACGATCGTGGTGGGGGTTATACAGCTCCTGGGATCCATTGTGGCCAGTTGTATTGTCGAAAAGACTGGAAGGAAGGTGAGGTTTAGCTGCAGACTAAAACATGTGTTAAGGAGACATTAGATGTTCGATGATATAGTCCAGTTATTGCACTAGCTACAGTAAAAATACAAGCTATATTCGATGGTAAGAACTTAAAACTAAGTGTTGGTGAAAATATCTCTTGATATCAAGTTCTTAAAAGTTTTTTTTTGTTTTTTTTTTTTTGTACGGGCACGACAAAGCGAAGTTGCACCTCGCCTGATGGTAAGCGCGATGCCGTCCAGATAGAGTATCGAATGGCTGTACATGGTTATCTAATGCCATTCGACACAATCATGCCGGCTTACTAAGCTGCTTCTTCACGCTACGGCGGAAAGACCAAGGATTATAGGAAGGCCTAGTCCTAGGATTCTAGTTGATCAAGATAATTTTGTTAAGCCTATATCTAGCAGTGAACATCCTATTGTTTCTGAAATTATACCTATATTCCTAACCAAGTAAGACCGCTTTATGATAAAATCTCGAAAAACAATTTTTTTTAGATATTTCTTTGTTTTATTAAAGCTCTAAGGCTGATGATGATTCAACATTAACTAGGTATTGATTAAATGATTATTTATTTCTTTCCAGTGGCTGCTTGCATCAACGTCCTTAGCCACAGGTCTCTCAATGCTGGCGCTAGGAGCGTGGTTCTACATCACATCTTTGTCTATCTGGCTGCCGGGCTGGGTGCCGGTGCTGGCGATGTGTCTGTGCATCTTCGCTGATGCTGCAGGGTATCAACCAGTGCCATACGTCATTACCTCGGAGCTGTTTAGTTTTCAGGTAATATAGAACTAATTTGTTTTTTTCAAGTCAATTATGACGATAAAACCTATCTTTATTCATAATAATTATATTTTAATTTGTGAGATGAGATAATATTTATTATAATTGTAGAGAAATAATTATTGTATTGTGAACATTGTTTTGTATTGGTTCTTCGGTAAACTCAGCTAGAAGTGTAGATAATTGAATTTAAATAACACCAAAGGACTATATACCTACTAAAAATATCAATCAAATTGAAAACCTCTTCAAATCCCTCATAATCTCTATCAAAATATTGTTTCGAAAACTAATCAATTAGGGCTCCGAGATGTTACATTAAAAAAATCTGACTGTCCAATAGCCATAGAATAAATCATAACGAAATGGACAAGTCCAAAAACGGGCCTGAAATTCTAACCAAGATAGTTTATATATATTTGGATAGAACTTCTAAAAACTAGCTTTTATTTTATAAATAAATCGTTTAATTTTAAAGACCTCCGATTTTGAGATTTATGTAATGTTACTTTGCTTAAAAACTACAATTAATATGAACGTTTTTAAAAAAGTTAGTTATAAATGGAGGGGTCTAAAAATATTTTTTTAATGGATCCAAGTTCCATATTTTGCCCCGTTAATATCCCTAAAGTTTGAGCCTGGTTAGATTTTGAGGCCCAGCACTCAAACAAAAAACGGACACCTCGTTTATCTAGCTTATATAAAAACTTCTTTTAAATTGACATAAATCACTATTTGTCTTTTCTATGAAAAAACACTTTTTTCTGATAAAAACCATAGAGACGACATATTTTAACCTCTCTATCATTCAATATGCATATTATTATCATCAATGTTCTACTCGTTCCTTTTTTGTTGACGCAATTAGCGGTAGTTTTTTTGATTGACTAAAAATATTCACGACACCTTAGCTTTATACCTAGAAGTTTGTATAAAAAAAACTCATATTAGTTATTATGACTTGTATTTTGTAGAGAACCTTGTTTAATGTTTTGTAAATTAAAAGGAAATACAATATCTGTTTATCTATTGACTATTAGGTAAACTAATGCATTAATCAAATAAAAACAATTGAAATCCGTAGGGGAAGCCTAACAGTCTACACCACATAAATCAAACCAATAAGTATCATACTTTCTGACATCCTACTATATAACATTCTAAGTAAAGGCCAGGTCAAAAGGACCCTGAACCGGCGAGAGTTCATGAAAAGATTGATGAAGGTAGAGGAAGCGAAAATAGTGTGCCAGAATCGAGCAAAGTGGCAATCCACAGGCTCTGCCTACCCCTATGGGATACAGGCGTGATACTATCAAATCAAATCATTTATTTTTTGTTAAACATAGGTAAATACAGTTCTCGGTATGTTATGGTGAATAGTACGCTATGTTTTGCCACTAGAGCGTATAAAAATATACAATGTCCACAATAGAGTTGTTAAACGAAATTGAATTGAACATAAGACAAAAAATTAAAGATAGAAATATGTCGGTACAGTGTGTCATAGAATAAAAAAAATAATAAAATGTCTATGTATGTATGTATGTAAATATATACGAGAAAATTTATTATACTTTGATCAACGATGTTCTTAATTCAAAGATCTGTGTTATTACTAGTATTTATGACGAGTATTGACATCAGCCCTGTATTATATACTGCCCACTGCTGAGCACGGGCTTCCTCTACTACTGAGAAGGGTTAGGCCTTAGTCCACCACACTGGCCTAGTGCGGGTTGGCAGTCTTCATATACCTTCTAAATTCTTATATAGATTATTATATTCTTATGAATTCTTTTTCTTTGCAGTATCGTGGAATGGTAACATCGTTCGTCAGCACCGTCGACGCTCTCAGCGACTTCCTACAAATGAAGGCGTACGACCCGCTCCTAAAACTATTAGGGATCCACTGGGTTTTCATAATGTTCTCAGTCGTTTGCTTCTTCGGCACGTTCTACACTGTCATGTGGGTTCCGGAGACGAAGGATAGAAGTGTGGAGGAGATCTACGCACTCCTAAACGACGGAAGGCAGAAAGAGAAAAGAAAAGATGTAGAAATCGGAAAGGAGATTAAGTAGATTGTGATTTTGCTCAAATGTGAGACGACTTTTTTTGGTAGGATGATTTGTAATTGGAATCTGGATTTAAAATAATTAAATTTGAGGTAGCTTATATAGGCTTTTATCCTCTAATATCTATAACCCTTTGCTCTTCACGTGATGTGAAGTTATTTACAGTCCGTGCGCGAGCTTCGAGGTATCTTATGTTTGAAGTAATGCGTGAATGCACTGGTTTGTTGATATTATCGGGTGTGATACCCCCGTGCCTCGGAAAGCACGTAAAGCCGTTGGTCCTGCGCCTGATCTCTCTCCGGTCATGTCGGATTGCCGTCTCACCGGACTATGAGAGTAAAGGAATAGCGAGTGCACCCTGTGTATTGCGCACACACTTGTGCACTATAATATCTCCTGCGTATCTGGCTGATCTCTGTTGAGATTGGCCGCCGTGGCCGAAATCGGCTAGAAAGGGTAAAAAAAATAATAATAATTATGCAATCGATGTAGGTAAAGTCAGACGAAGAAAGTGCATAATTCATTTATTATATCGATATCGTAATATTGACAAAATCGCATTAACTCATTACGTCACCATTCCGTAAGATATCTCGGAGCTCGCGCACGGATTGTACTTATGCCTGTGATTTAGATTTCCCTTTGTAAAGCCTTGGATTACTAATTACCATAAGGTCAGCTTCTAGAACAATCTTCAATCTTTTGACTCATCTGAAGTCAACTTTACCCTCTACGTCTACTGTCACTCTTTGAGATCAGTAGCTGTCATGCTGTTCGGGTCTTCAGAATGGCCAGAAAGACTGCAGATTACCTTGCCTTTGTTTAGATGTCGTTACATTATGAGGACCATTTATTTGTGACCCAAAATGCTTCGGTTTTGTATGTAGAGTGTCAATTTTCACTCATTTTTTAGTAGTATAGTGACACTAAAACGAGTGAAATCACAGATAACATCATTGGATTCTCTGTTCCTTGAAATTGTTCTTCATTGAGTCCTCTTTACATTTGAGGGGCTCGAAAACCAATATACAAATGTATAATTATAATTTAATTGTTGAAATTTTACATTACAATTCGGAATTAAAACGTGTAATGCGACTGTAGCCACATTTAATTTGTGCTTTTTATCTACTAAAGTTACCGCTGTAAACTGGGGTTCGACTCAAGTTGAACATAATATTAAGCCAGTCTTGTTTCATCCGTGGTCAAGTAAAGTTAAAGGTCTTGTTACACTGGACGAGGACGAAGCGTCTTCGCCTCGCTATGTATTCGCTTGCAATCGCCAGTGTGATAGGAGCCTTAATTGTACCTCACCACGGATAAAACAACCCGGCCTAAGCTTCTATTATTTTTTTTATATACGGGAGTTTAAACATATCTATCATTTAATACGTAATACTTTAACCATAATCGGGGAACGAAATAACAAAGTGTAAACAATTATCTACCTACTTTTCAATTATTTCGGTAGTTTAATAAAAGATTTATTCAAAGTTATTTGTTTAAAATTTATTTTTTACTTCCCTGCGTATGGTATAAGACAGGGGTGGCAAACCTTTATTCGTTTAAATGTTATCGACGGTTCGCGGGCGTATTTTTTCCGACATTGAGTTTATACTTGGAATCAGCACGTTTTTGAAGATAGTTAAATTTTTTTAAAATAAAAATGTCGCTTAAGTCAATCAGCCCGCTAACCGTCGTCATTATTTAAAAAATAATAATGTCTGTTACGTGCCATCCAGGCCCAAAATTAGCTATTAGAGCGCACCTATTTCTGGCGACGTTTTTAGGCCCTATTTTCTTATTCACATTGTCAAATTGCTGGCGTGACATTGGTTCGCCAGCCCTGGTGTAGGACTACCTATAGACAATACGAGTAATTAAGCTTCATTTGCACGGATCAATTGTTGGAAATAATCGCACGCAATTATTGCTAGCAATTTAGTTTTTTTGGATATCTGTCAAGACTCGTATGTCAACGGTGGCGAGAATTGCTTCACATTTGTGGGTATGTTCAGAAGGCGTTCAATAATTGCGTACGATAATTGCTAGCAATAATTTATCTATCTAAACTCTAAATGAAGCTAATTGTGCTTAGAATGTGGCAAAAAAACACGACACGACTCCGTTTCGTTTTATTGGGATTGGTTGAGAGACTAACACGTGACTGACGTATTGATCTCTCGATCAATCACAAACATAAAAAATAAACGACATCGTCTTATGAATTGCGTTTTTTTGCCACATTCTAAGCACATATGGCGTTGCAGAGCATTTCAAAGTCATGTGCTGTTGCTACCAGAAACTAAATGCTCTAAGGTTGCTACTGTTTATTATCTCGCTAGCTAAGCAATATTCGTCCTATTCTAAACATAAATAACATCCATATTTTTTCATTATTTTATTTAAATTATAAAAACATAGTTTGTATCATTGTGCAAAAAAAAACAGAAGACATACTATGAGTTCTCTTAAACCAGTAATATTCTGAATTACATCTTACGGCTTTTGCATTTAGATATTTATTCGAATGTACTTAGGTTACAGTTCCAAGCGTTATGCTGGTTGTGATACGACGAATTGTTAATGTTTAATTATAGTATTATTAATTAAGTTTTGTCCGTGAGACAATAAAATAATTACAATTGAATGTGGAATTTCATTTATTTCTTTAAACCCTGCTTATCAAAAGAAAGTTATAATTATTATGAACCTTTTACAAGATGATTGTTCTCGAAGGCGAAATCCCATCATGGTGGGCGTCACTTTGTCTATTTACGCCATCAAACATATTTCTTACTTTATATTAAGTTTCAAAGCAGTTCAATACCTCCACTATCACAAATTCATTTCAATAAAGCTATAAAATCCATTCCATAATCCTCAATAAAATACAAGAGTGCAGCATGTTGCAAAACATTTTCACTGTAATATTATTCACTATTTATTTGGAGTTATTTGTTAAAGCTGATAAAAATGTATCCAGCGGTAAGTTACTCGTTCCATTTTTAAAAATATTGAACACTGAACTTTTGCCGAGGTTTTTTTTTTTTTTTTTTTTTTTTTTTTTTATTGCATTTAATGACGAGACGAGCATGCCGTTCGCCTGATGGTAAGCGATACGACCACCCATAAACAGTAGCAACACCATCCAGCACCTTGACTAACAAAGTACTGTGTGGCATTCCACTGCGCTCGTCACCCTGAGACATAAGATGTTAAGTCTCATTATGTCCAGTAGTTATACTGGCTACAATGTCCTTCAAACCGAAACACAACAGTGCATGCACACTGTTGCTTGGCGGTAGAAATAGACATTGCGGTGGTACCCACCCAGACGGCCTAAATACGGTTGATTACCGAACTCGTTTATAAAAATCGAGTTCGGCAAAGTGATGGTTTTATTTTTTTTATAAGTTGGTACTATGGTACTAACCATAGCATCACGCCTTTTTCCATAATCAGGGGTAGGCAGAGATGTATCACACCCACATTTCGCAGCTATGTTAGGTCCCATATAATAGGGGGCGGGCCTATTGCCATTTACCGGGTACATTTTCAGACTCCGGGCTGATACTGAGTAGAAAAACCCAATATCACTTTCCCCACTCCGAGAATCGAACCCAAGACGTCAGCACTGCAGTCGTACCGTAATACAACTACGCCACCGAGGCAGTCTATAAAGTTGGTACGGGGCAGCCTATACCCAGCAGAACATTTACAGGCTTCAAATAAACGTTTTAGCAAATTTTCTCATCAACGTCGCGGACTCAGACCTCCGTCGGCGTGAATTTGACCCCTACATGAGGGTCCGTAACGAGTACCCCACCATCATTGAGAAGCCACACCTCAGGATCAGGGGTGGCAACGCGACAGACACCATGAACTTCCCCTACGTCGCTGCTGTCATCATAAATGGACGGCTATGGTGCGCTGGTGCTATAGTGGATGTTAACTGGGTGGTGACTGCGGCACATTGCTTGAATTAGTGAGTTTTTATACCAGATTATCTGAGAAGTTCTCTTTAGGAATTTCGAAGGTATGTGAAGCTGCCAACTCGCACTAGGCCAACGTGGTGGACTAAGGCCTAAATCTTCTCAGTTGTAGAGGAGGTCCGTGCTCAGCAGTGGGCAGCACATAATACAGGGCTGGTATGGTATGGTAAAGCAGATACAAACGTGCAAGTAAGTCATTTGATGTTAACCAAAGACATTAAACAGTATAGTTACTGTTAAGTCATATCCACAGACTAAACATCCAATAGGTGGGTTTTTATGATATAAACGGAGTGCATTTTTTTAGCTGGGACAGTAAGGGGAAAACTGAAACCATATGAGATACGGACTAAACTGTTTTAGGAACCATTACGTAATTTTCAGTGTAAAAAGATTGGCATAGTAAGTTTTTTAATCAAGCGCTTGTTGTCCATAAAAATGAATGAAATTTATTGTTTTTTTTTTTTAATAGGTATCTGCTCAGTTTTATGTAAGGACCATTTCATTGTATGGGAAGAAAAAATCAAAGCAGTAGAAGTTAGTCAAAATTATAATTTAATAAAAATCCCCTTAATTTCAACAAAAGAATTAACAATTTATCCAGCGTCCTCCACGTCTCTCCTCTGAAATCTCTGGGTCAATATGTGAAGGTGCGCGTAGGCAGCTCGCGGCCTCACGAGGGAGGAGTGCTCGTCGACGTGGTGGGGGCTGTACGACATCCCAAGTTTGAAGAGGAGCCGGTGCCGCACGCGGACGTCGCGCTTTTGAAACTCAATGAGAATCTAGGTAAAAAAGGGTTGAGTATTATTTGGTGATCTTACTATATTCCTAATGTTAAATCTTCTTTTTACAATGCGTAAGTTTGTGAAGAATCTTGATGCTTTTAAAATGTAAATTCAGAAGCCAGCCATAATACAAGTAGTAGGTATTGGAATGTGACTGCCTCGGTGGCGTAATTGTATTGCGTACGCGTTACGAGTACGATTTGCGCGCTGAGGTCCTGGGTTCGAATCCCGGGTCGAGCCTAAAACATTGTGACTCGGTTTTTCCATCTGAAAATTTACTCAGTCACAGCTCTGAGTCAGGAAGTTGGCAGTGTGGTACCCCCGTGCCTGGAAAAGCACGTAAAACTGTTGGTCCTGCGCCTGATCTCTCTCCTTTCATGTCGGATTGCCGTCTCACCGGGCTATGAGAGTGAAGGAATAGCGAGTGCACCCTGTGTATTGCGCACACACTTGTGCACTATAATATCTCCTGCGTACCTGACTGATCTCTGTTGACATTGGCCGCCGTGACCTAATTCGGCTAGGAAGGGATTTTAAGTAGGTATTATAAAATCCTTACTTGTTTTCAGAATTTACGAAGCACATCAACCTCATAAAAATATATGAGGGTGTGAAAGAACCATTCGCACAGAGCTTCGTCGTGATCTCTGGCTGGGGAGCTACTAGGGTAAACAATATTATTTTATGATACTCTAAACCATCCAACTATAATAGTCAATTATTCCTGACTTAGATATAGTAAGGTCTGATTTTTTAATAGACATAACTATTATAAATACGCGCGTGTTCACAAATGTTACTTAAGTATTGATAAAAAGTTTGTTTCTCAGTGATTTTGGCATGAACACTTTCGCAATGCAAAGGCATAGGATAGAAAGAGGCGCTGTTATTGGTTAATAATATTGAGACACGAGTTAATTACTTCAGTTGGCTATCACATTGTTTCTCACCTGGTCTCCAAGATACAGGCTTTGCCTAGTTTGGGGCCCCCTGTCAAGTTTAATCAAAACATATACTAGGACTTGGTTTCCTTAAAGTCTCTTATCTCTTACTGACTCTACCTTCTTTATTTCCTTAGGGTTCCGACACAGCATTCAGAGACCATACGTCAGATTTGCTCACAGCTCGGTTGAAGGTCCGCTCTAGACACTTCTGCATCGACGCGTACCAACTCGTCAACGGGTTTCAGTTCACTGAAGACTTCTTCTGCGCCTCCCTTAGGAATGGAACTAGAGATGCTTGCTTGGTAAATACTTTAATGAATGAAGGAATGATATCGGAGAATAAATAAAATGTAAATAAACAATATCTTCTTAGTTAAATATTATAAATGCGAAAGTTTGTGAGGATGTTTGGAGATTTACCTCCAATTGCAATACAAATGGATCCATCTCGAAAATGAACCCACCAGACGTCATATTTTTTATATGCTTATAAACGAATTATTTTGATTGTTTTATTCTCGGGGTTGGATCGAACATTAAGATTGAAATCGCGTGTTAGACGTTACAACGTAAACACCAGAACCGCTGAACTGATTCGGATGAAATTTAGTACTTACCGCCAAGCAATAATGTGGATGTACTGTTGTATTTCGGTTTGAAGGACATTGTAGCCAGAATAACTACTGGACATAATGAGACTTAACATCTTATGTCTCAGGATGACGAGCGCAGTGGAATGCCACACAGTACTTTGTAACTCAAGGTGCTGGATGGTGTTGCTACTGTTTATGGGTGGTCGTATCGCTTACCATCAGGCGAACGGCATGCTCGTCTCGTCACTCCATGCAAGAAATAAAAAAAACTTATGTAGACCATGTTTAAGATTAGTACTTATTAGGCTAGATACTTTACATCCCGAAAATACAATTATAATATTGTATCCTGTATGAGTATAATATGTATGTATGTGAACATAGGCAGCGGTATCAACTCTTCAATGCCTGCAACATATAATAGCAATATCCCCCCTCCTACCCTCCAGTTCGACGCAGGCGCACCAGCAGTACAGCAGAATCGTTTGATGGGCATAATGAGCTTCGGCCCCGAGCGCTGTGGACACGAATACCAGCCTGCTGTCTTCATCAAGGCGTTTTACTTTAGGTATGACTTTATAGATCCTTTATACATAATCCATAGAGATGGATGATGACTGCCTCGGTGGCGTAGTTGTATTACGGTACGACTGCAGTGCTAAAGTCACAGGTTCGATCCCCGGGTCGGGCAAAGTGATATTGGGTTTTTCTACTCAGCATCAGCCCGAAGTCTGGAAATGTGCCCGGTAAATGGCAATAGGCCTGCCCCCTATTACATGGGACCTAGCATAGGACATAGCTGGCGAAATGTGGGTGTGATACACCTCTGCCTATCCCAGAAAAGGGAAAAAGACGTGATCTTATATATGTACGTATGTAGAGATGAATGAATTAATTAGAGTGGACTGTAGAACACTGTAGGCGTAGCATAACTCATATCAACACCATAGCTCATTTTGTAATTATATAAGTACACCTTGACTACCAATACAAAAAAAAAACCTGCTATTAGAAGTATTCCGGCTGACCACGGAGCGTATCTTCCTAAAATGAGTTAATATGGCGATTTTAAGTTTCTCGGATTAGAGAAAGCTACTTATTTACTATATTTACCGTACAAGGTTAAGTTATCTTGTCATCAACAGATAAAGAATGTGAACTGGTAAATAAAAATTCTGATCGCGTTATTTCGTCAAACTGCATGCGCATAGCATCACGTTCGTAAACAATGGAGTTTTGAAACAATTGTAATTATTGGCTGTACACTTAAGTGCCTTAGGTCAGCTTTAAAAAACCCGCCAAATTATACAAGACAGGCGCTGAATAAAAAGGGCCACTTACGGAAAAATGCAAAGATAAAGTCAATCTACCGTCGATAAACTTTGAAATTATGCAGTTTCATGGTGAAACTAATATTATTTTAAAACTCGATGCAATAGTTTATTCCTCGAACAGAGTTCAACCTATTTTTTTTTTATTATTGTCCCTACCTGACTGCCTCGGTGGCGTAGTTGTATTACGGTATGACTGCAATGCTGAGGTCTTGGGTTCGATTCCCGGGTCGGGCAGTGATATTGGGTTTTTTAAATTCAGTGTCAGCCCGGAGTCTGGAATTTGTGCCCGATATGGCGATAGGCTCGCCCCCTATATATATGCACTAGTTGCGCCTCTGCCTACCCCTTCGGGGATAAAAGGCGTGAGTGTATATGTATATATATGTATGTATTGTCCCTACCTGCCTGTAGCCTGACGAGAGTCGGCTTTTCTGGCTACACCGGTCTTTAGGGTGAACGCTGACGCGCTCGCATCAACCTATTGAGTAAACTAATAACTAAGGATTATAACAGGATAAAAGCACGTCCAGGGTGTAATACCTTTCAAGAACTACCGCAAATAGCATTATAAATCTGCTATCAAATATTTTTTATACCGTCTCGGCAAAATGACCCCACTGGTATGGTAAGTGAATTGGGATCCAGATAGAATGCCGACTGGCGAGAGATGATTACCCTCGTCAGTCGACACAATTATGCCGACCTGTTTGAACCGGATATACACAGGCTGATCCCGGAACGCGGCACACTTACGTGGGCCAGTATGATGGGTTTTAACACCCTGTACGGTGGTCGCTATCCAGGCGGATACAAGATATATAACTACCAGCTTTGACTAATTATATACCTAAATAGAGTGACGCGCTGCAATGAAACTAAAACAAACAGGCCAACTTTTCTTAAGCTAGTATGCGTGACAGCTGTGTCATACGCTATCGCTGCATCATCCTGCGTATCCTTGTGTGCGCGCATAATGATACCAGTTATTAAATAGTTTCTATTGAAACGGGGAGAAAATTATATCCATGAAAAACTACAAAAATTTACTCGAACTCATTTAGTGGCGAACAGTTCGCCTCTATTTTTTTCGACGCGTTTGAAACGTTCAGTGTCTATCTAGGTAAAATTTATCAAAGACTACCAGCAACTGGAATCATTAAAGTTAATATATTTCAGGGATTTCGTTAAAACTACGATAGCATCGTACAAGACTACTGCGGATCTAATAGAGGCGATGAAGGAGGTGGATCCCGTCGCGAAACACGCCCTGTCAGGAATAATGCCCGCCGAAGAACCATCAGCTGCTGAACAGATTGCTAAAATGATTAAATAAAACGTTAATCGTAAATGTGTTTTTTAAAAGTTTTTGTTATCCTTTCAATCCTGCAGCTGAGCAAAGGACTTTCATTTTTTAAAGAGAGAATAAGAAGAAAAGCATCGCGCTAGTCCAGTTTGGATTTATGATTGAACAAGTCCTCGTCTTCTAGATACCACATCGCCACATTTCGAAAAGCCGAACTTCGTCGAATACAAATTGCTCCTCCCCATAACAAAATACGTGGTCGCACTGGTCTCTCGTATGCAAGGGGCCGTCTGGGTAACTAGGTACCACCGCAATGTCTATTTCTACCGCCTAGCAGCAGTGGGCATGCACTGTTGTATTCCGGTTTGAAGGACATTGTAGCCAGCGTAATTACTAGGCATTATGAGACTTAACATCTTATGTTTCAGGGTGACGAGCGCAGTGGAATGCCACGCAGTATCTACTTTGTAATTAAAAGTTCTGTATGGCGTTGATACTTTTTATGGGCGGTCGTATCACTTATCACCAGGTGAGCGGCATGCTCATATCGTCATTCAGTAGTAATCAAACTAAAATAGCTTTATCTATTTAAATATAATGGATAAATGATGTATAAAATGTATTATGAGCTCCAATTAATTCTAACAATGCACTTATGATACACAATTGCCTGAGCAGCATAAATTGACTCGCTGTAGGTGTTTTATGTTAAAACCTAAAGCTAATACACATACGTGTACATTTAAATCTAGCAATGAACAAGCAATATAAAAAATATTAATTTGACCACTTGCATCTAGATATGTGAATTTATTTATGCTTTTCACATAGGCCGAGGTTGCCAACTTGAGGCTGTACTTGCGTTTCGGACTGATATATTGAAGGCGGCCTAAAATTAACACTCAATTCTACTACTTCTTTTAATCCAGTATAAGTTTACAGTGTTTCACTAAAATGCTTATATGATAATTAAAGTAGTACTGCAACAAAAACAGCGAAGACTATTTAATCATTATAGGTACTGTAGACTCACTCGTATGACTTAGAAACATATACACACTTTTACTGATGCTATTTAACTCTATTCCTCATCAAAATCATCAGCCACATGACGTCCACTGCTGAACATAGGCCTCATCTAAAGATTTCCAGACGGACCTGTCAAAACTTATTAGAACTATAAACTCTATTAAATATTATTTTGGCATCCAATACATGGCATTCCATAAACTTTGACTTCGGCCCATTATACCTGATAAGTGATATTGCCATGTGACCTGATGCTCCTGACATCGATGCTGACATGCCATATTTCAGTAGTATTATACTGTTTGCCATATTTGTTTGCGTGGTATTGTTATTTCAGCGATCGTCCGATATTAAGTCTCTGGGCGGATTCATATATTATCTATGAACTTATATACTGGAATGGTGAAATGGTATTAGCGGTATTTAATAATCCCTTCCTAGCCGATTTCGGCCACGGCGGCCAATCTCCGTTGAGATTCAGCCAGGTACGCAGGAGATATTATAGTGCACAAGTGTGTGCGCAATACACAGGTGCACTCGCTATTCCTTCACTCTCATAGTCCGGTGAGACGGCAATTCGACAAGACCGGAGAGAAATCAGGCGCAGGACCAACGGCTTTACGTGCTTTCCGAGGCACGGGGGTATCACAACCAACTTCCTGACTCCGAGCTGCGACTGAGTAATTTTTAAGATGGAAAATCCCAGTCACAATGTTTTTGGCCCGACCCGGGATTCGAACCCAGGACCTCAGCGCGCAAATCGTACTCGTAACGCGTACGCAATACAACTACGCCACCGAGGCAGTGGCGCGAGGCACTAGCGGTATTTAACATACAGCCAGCAGAAATACACGAGTATACACAATATTATCATAACACATTCAGTTTCATTGAAAAAAGTTTTTGTATGGTATATAAAATACAAAACTATTTCAGAGTAAATAATTAAGTATATTCCTAAGCGATCAGTGGGTTGTAATGTTTTAGCTATTTTAGCGGCTGACTCTAAATTTTTTTTTCAATAAAGTTTGTCTATGATCGAGGAATTACATTCACTTGTTTATTGTGCGTACATTTAAAATGTTTTCGGTGTATTTAGTTACTTTCTGTAATACAAATTTAGTCGCCTCGGAAATCTATCACATAATATTATAATTAATAATATAATATATATACTATATAGGTACATAATACTTTAAGCTGTAGCTTGTAACGTCGTCGTTCGAGATTCTTAGAGGTCTACAAGAGATTCGATTCCCAGGTCGGAAACATTGTGTGTGGGTTTTTCTAGCCAGTGTGTAATATATTATAGCTTTTTTCTAATACTTACTTAATTATAATTTATTTTTAGGAATATTGTATGAAACCCAAGTTTCTTAAGGGGCATAAATCTCTGTGAAAATTCCAAATTTATAAAATACTAGCTTTTGCGCGCGGCTCCGCCCGCGTGAATGAGTTTTCCCGGTATAAAAGTCCCGCTTAAAATGTAGCTTATATGACACGTTCGTAGATTTACCATAGCAGCGCCATCTATTGATTACTTACTCAACCCAGTCGAAAGGTATCGACATCTGTTAGAATCATTCATAGCAGCGCCATCTATTGATTACTTACTCAACCCAGTCGAAAGGTATCGACATCTGTTAGAATCATTTGGAGTTAAGATAATTGTGACTGTCAAATAATAACAGACAAATAATTAGCAATAAATTAAAATTGCGACTATAATTTGAGATTTAAACTATCCTATCTCTCAAGTTGGATCGAACTGCACATGGTGTGCGAATTTTATTATAATCGGTTAAGTGGTTTATGAGTCCATTGAGGACAAACATTGTGACACGAGATTTATATATATTAAGATAGATATAGATTTAAACAAACTTACTTCTTGATCGACGTTAAGATATAGGTAAACATATCGATTAATATAACGAGCTCTCAAAATTGTGTCACAAAAACTTCCAACACATCTCAATTATGTTTTCTCAGAAAAAGACAATTCGCAACAAGTAACGAGCGCAATTGTTACTTGACTCTTGTGGATCATGAGCTAATTTTTCTATGGATTCAAAAAGGGAACTCCGTACATCATAATGATTCATCTTTATCATTTAGAAGGGAAGACATAAAGATCGTTTTCCTTTAACATTTTACGAACGAAACATGACCTTGGTCAGTTGTCGGCGCTAAAAACATTGCCACATCAAAAATGATAACTAGCTAGTTTTCAACTCTATTGTGTAAGCGATAAGGTCACATACTACAGCAGCTATGTGTATATTTAATTTTGTTATTTATGTAACTGTTTGTCGAAAGAACTGAGATGTTGCATACGTTAGGGACGGCAAGTTATTCGGCTTTAGATTGACCGAAGTTTGAGATCGAAAAAGAAGAATTAAATAAATTAGAAGCCGGATTTTTTGTAACATATAATTATTCCCTATAAGTAATCTATTAGGTACTTTTTGAAGTGCATGTAGAGTTCTATGCTATCAAATGTAGGGATAGTCCACGTTCTGCTTGTAAAAAAATGTAGTCCTAAATACTGGCTGCAAATTTTCTAGAAATTCAACACAAAATATTATTTATACTACTGTGGTATTAATAAATAAAGCGGTGCATAGTACCGCAATATGATTCGAATTTCAAATATAAGTATTCAGCTTTAAGATTTAGCTGCTATTATGAAAATGTTTAATAGTTCATAGAAATTCATACATCATGTTTTATTAACAGCACCTTTGCAATATTGTGATTAATATACAAATGAGCAATTAATTCTACTAAGCCGAAAAAGTACGTTCGTTCCGCACCATGTTTCATTCATGACAACATACGTATAGGTTATAATGAAATCAGTCGCCAGCCCGCCTCGTTTAGAATAGCCCGTATGCTATTTTCCGCGTAAAAATATTTAGCACCACGACAAATAAAATAACAATGACATAAGACCTAGTTAAGTCACCGTTCCCATAAAAACAGTGTATAAAAATAAAATATTTATCACCTCAGTGAAACATAACCTAAGTTTTATTCTTACCACGGAACCGATGTTATACAGCCATGGATAGAAAGCGGAAGCACGAAAGTAAACCAGGAAAACAAATTTTAACGGCATTGCTTGGTAAGTATTAATTTGAAATATTATTTTAAGAGAATAATATCATTAGTAATACCTGTTCATAATAATCGTTACTTTGTATGTTATTTATATTAAAATTAACCAAAATTAAATACATAGGTATCTAAAATTTATTTAAGATTATTTTTCCGACCCAAATATCGACCAATAGAATTGCACCATTCGACGTCACGTGGTACAACCTACATGGTATTATACTGACAATTTTTTTTGAATATTTTCTCTGGTCGTTACTATATAATAAGAAACAATTTTTTTTGAATATTTTCTCTGGTCGTTACTATATATTATGAAATTCTTATTTGTTGACTGTTCATTTCATCTCATGGTGCAATTCTATTGGCCGACATTTGGGACGGAAAAATAATCCCCCGAATACCACACGAGCTTCAAAATTATCTGGCATTTCCCTCAAGGTTCCCTGCAAACAAATGAAGTCGTCAAGTTTTTCAGGAAAATTTTGAAGCTCTTGTGGTATTATATGTGAATATTTTGTGTAATATTTTATACGGATAATTTAGGAAGTCTCAGGTTCGATCTTACGACACACATCTCTAACTTCAAAGCTACAGCACGTGTTTTCATTATTATTTATTTTGATTAATTTCGCGCCGTTTGGAGTCGTAAACACCCGCATACCTCAGAATTCTTTATGATTTTTTTAAGGTGTAACTACAATTATTTTCGCATGTTTTTTTTTTATTGCATAAGCCAGCAAACGAGTGGGTTATCTAATCATAACAGATTTTCACCGCCGATAAATTTATTTATTTATTTATTATAATTGAATATTCACTTACACTAACAGTATTATAACTAAACATGTAAGCTACTTTAAAAATAACAGAGACGAAGTAAAATGTAATTAATTAAAACTAAATGCAATAAATAATTCTAAGGTTAAATTATAGAGCTAGGTGCAGACAACCATTCCAGGTATATGCTGGCTGTGGCCAGAAAATCTTTGTCACTAATGTGGAATATGTCAACCGAGTACTCGTTGACTAAGGTGTTAAAATATGTAAGGGCTCTGGTAATTGGCGTATATGGGTCTGTTGAAAAAGTATAAAATAAAGGCGTATGTCTTGGTCGAAGATTTCGAGTGTGTGGATTGGGTATGTAAAATGTGATCTGTGCAAGGATGGCAGGGTCATGGATGGCGCCTCGTAATACCGCAAATATATATTTTACCAAGGCGATGTTACGCCTGACTTCTAGCGATGTGTATCCCACCATACCCAATATAAACGGCGTAGGATACAGGAGAGGATAGTAGCCATACATTTTCTTGTATAGATAGCGCAGAAATACTTTTTGTATTTTTTCGATCATGCTTGTATACATCCTGTGATGAGGGTTCCAAATCGGTGAGTTACATTCCAATGTGCTCCGGACATAAGCATTATAAAGCACGCAAAGAGCGCCTCGGGAATTGAAACATTGCGACTGCCTTATTATGAATCCAAGAGACTTTCTAGCTAGCTTACACATTTCAAAGAAATGGTGGGTAAATGTAAGGCGTGTATCGAACCAAGTGCCTAAGTCCCGGATTGTCTGTGCCCTCTCTATTGGTTCATTCTGTATGTAGTAGGTGTGGTGTAAAGGCGCTCTTTTACGAGAATATGACATAACAGCACACTTGGTACCATTTAGTTCTAGGTTATTTTCATAGCTCCAGCGTATCACATGATCTATTTCATTTTGGAGTGTGGTGCAGTCAGCCTGAGATTTTACAGGATAAACAAGCTTTATGTCATCTGCATACATAAGACATACTGCATGCTGTAAGCTAGTAGGCAAATCATTTATAAATATAAGGAACATTAAGGGTCCAAGCGAGCTGCCCTGCCCAATACCAGATGTTACAGAGTATTGGTCTGATTGTCGGTATTTGTATTGCACGTATTGAGATCTGTTCGAGAGGTAGGAACTAAAAAACTTCAGTAATTGTAGCGAAAATCCGGCAGTCGCAAGTTTGGACAACAGAACATCACAGTTGACACGATCGAATGCTTTCTTATAATCAAGATATATGACATCAGCCTGTATGTTATTATTAATATTAGCAGCTACTATAGTGGTTAAGTTAAGAAGGTTTGTAAAAGTGGACCGTCTAGGCAAGAACCCATGTTGTTGTTGGCTAAACCATGTACGCAGCTGGCTGTATATCCTGCGGTATATGACCGCTTCGAATACTTTCGCAAAGACAGATAAAACTGCTATTGGTCGATAATTGTGGATTTCAGACTTAGAGCCAGATTTATGAATGGGTATAACCCTGGATGTCTTCCAGGCGGTTGGGTAGGTGTTATTTTTCCACAACCCCACAACCCCAGAAGAATTGTGGATGTACTACCAGTCTTTAAGGAAAGGGATATTTATTAGAAGGGTGAGGGGGGTATTTGGGTTCAATAATACATTAAATATTAATATACCATTTATTTGTAGGTATTTAATATATCGTTTACTACAGAAGGAAAACTAATTAACTAATGACTTGGAAGCGTATTTTGTTTAAGCTTGGCAGTATGGTCTTTGACCTAAGCCGGTTCCTAGAATGAAAAAAATAATTACGAAATACAAATTAAACGAGCGCTCTGTAGCTAGAAGCGAATTCTTCAATCTTCAGATCTTTAGTAGTTATAGACATGTGTATAATCAAAGCGTGTACCTACGGCAAAAAAAATGTTTACATACTTTACTACTAGTACATTATATTATAGGTTTTTTTTTATATAAATAGCAAACATCAAATTACACCGCTAGAAACTTGTTATAACGTATTCCTCGTATAAACAATTCATTTACAAGTAATTTTAATCTTTGGTCTCTTCATACATCATAACATTATGCCTGCATCCCACATGGTTAGGTTAGTGATGTGCAACTTTGCCAGGTCTTGACATCATATATATTTTTATTTATCCAAGAAGATTAACGAAATTATTGACCTTAATTAATAATCTTCATGCATTTTTGTTCATTTAAGGTATTCCTGAGATAATATTATCATCCTTTCTTTAAAGTTCAGTGATTTGTCATTCATAGCTTCAGTACGGTCGATCTCTACCGACTCTACTTTCTCTCTCTTTTTAATTTACAAATGTGTAATTACCAACGTTCTCATTTTCGAAGTGAGCGTCTGAAAATATACTTATTTTCGTTTCACCGTTCAGCGACCATAAAAGCCGCGTTTAGCGAAAGTGCAGGTAATTAGAAAGTTTGACCGATTTCGATGTTATTTTCATATTTTATGGAACCGTCCATGTATCTATATAAAACATCCGTATTTTGCTCGCACAATGATCCTTCTTTTTATGAGCTAAGGGCGGAAAAAAGTAGCCCACACGAAAACCCTCACAGTGAGTATTAGGTGGGAATCAAACCTATTTCCTCACTGTCCATACTGTATTATATCTATCTATACAATAATAAAACTGCCTCGGTGGCGTAGTTGTATTGCGTACGCGTTACGAGTACGATTTGCGCGCCGAGGTCCTGGGTTCGAATCCTGGGTCGGGCCAAAAACATTGTGACTGGGTTTTTCCATCTTAAAAATTACTCAGTCGCAGCTCGGAGTCAGGAAGTTGGCGGTGTGATACCCCCGTGCCTCGGAATAGCACGTAAAGCCGTTGGTCCTGCGCCTGATCTCTCTCCGGTCATGTCGGATTGCCGTCTTACCGGACTATGAGAGTGAAGGAATAGTGAGTGCACCTGTGTATTGCGCACACACTTGTGCACTATAATATATCCTGCGTACCTGGCTGATCTCCGTTGAGATCAGCCAGGTACGCAGAAGGGATTATAGTAAAACAGTAGAACCCGGTGTGTTTGTCCATTGAAAGAAAAACATAAGTGGACGACTAAAGAAGAGTAATAAAAAACACAACTCACCGATTTTAAGAATATTTTTTTCTGTCTGTCTGTTTTTCTGTTTGTTTGTTAGCGCTCATCTCCGAAACCAGTAAATGGATTTTTATTACATTTGGCATGGAGATAGTTTGAGACCCTGGGAAGGGCATAGGCTTTTTATCCCACAAAAACTATTTTACGCAGGCAACACCGCTAGCAAAATCTAGTATTCATATATTATGCTGACTATTATTAATACTTAGCATACTTTCAAATGAGATAGTTGATGCTCAGTGCTCATGTTAGGCAGTAAGTAAATAATTACAATGCAAAAGTTATCTCTAATATTTATTATTTAGTGAATGCATTGTTTTTAAAACACTCTTGAGGATTAATAATATTATGATCTTACAATAGTAAATTGTTAGTTATAATTTACTATTGATCTTCAAGTCGTTTAAACTGTCGCTGACCGTGGACCTTGAAATTACGTGCGTATTTTTACGTTGGAACAATCTTATTGATGTCAATAAAATTACATAATCACCTCAATAGGGTAGCTGACTACTTTTTTTAAATACAATCATGAAAAATGTATGCTATTCAAAATATCATGAAAAAGAATTTTCAAAATTTGCGCATTAGTAAGCAAGTTATAAAGCTTTGAAATTTGGTGGTAGGGGTAGCTGTCAAATAACAGCAATACTAGGCTGTGACGTCACAAAGCGCCGTCGGCCATAACGCTGCCTGCGTGCGAAAGAGATAGCGCTATATCCCCGCCACGCCCCCACTTTTACTCACAAGAATATTACAAAATTGAATAACTGCTTTGTTTTTCAATCGATTTTGATGCTGATTTCGCAGAAGAATTTATTTTTCATATTATTTTCTGTTACATATAAAATAACTTACAAAATCAAACATAGGAAACTACCCAATCAAGATACAATTAAAAGTTATGTTAGGTGAGTGAAGATTATATTTGTAAAGAAGTAAATTTTTGCCTGGTTTCAACAGAAGTCTAATTACAACTGATTTACTACTGAAATAAGTACTATATCTTACCCTCTAGGTACCTGTTTAAAACATTTCAAAATACCCAACGTTTTCCCTCGAATACTCCATATTATTCAATTGTACTTTATGTTACTGTAATGTTCTTGTTCCAATTAAATAAATTATTATTATTATTATAATAAAGCAGTAGAATCGGTGTGTCTGTACATTTAAAGATATATGATAAAAAAGAAAGGGGGTGACTAAAGAAGAATAAAATACCGTGGTAATGGAATACAAATCAGCAATTTCAGTAATTCTTCTTTTTTTCTGTTTGTTTGTTACTGCACATCTCCAAAATTACGGAACGAATTTCAATGGAATTTGGCACACGGGTAGATCATGTCCTGTATTAGCTCATACATTTCATCCTGGGCAAATATAAAGCAGGACTTTTATCCCGGAAAAACTTTTCACGTGGGCGGAGCCGCGAGCTATCTATTTATATCATCATCACCAGCCCTGTATTATATACTGTCCCACTGTTGGGCACGGGTCTCCTCTATTAGTGAGACGGTTTTAGGCCTTAGTCCATCACGCTGGCCTAATGCGGGTTGGCAGACTTCATATACCTTCGAAATTTTTATAGCGACCTTCAGGTATGCAGGTTTCCTCACGATGATTTTCTCCACCGTTAAAGCAAGCGATAATGCACAAAGAATACACACATAACTTTAGGAAAGTCAGAGATACGTGCCCATGGTGTTGAACCTGCGGACATTCGTCTCGGCAGTCCGTTCCACACCCAACTAGGCTATCACCGTTTATCTATTTATATACCTACCCTAATATTATATTACAACTTCCAGCCACAATACCAACCTTCACATACGGCATTCAAATAGGCTGGTTATCGCCTATGGGTCAGTTGTTGAAATCCAAAGACACGCCGGCGAATGCACCGCTTCAAGACAGCGACATCTCGTGGATGGCGGCCGCACTACCTTTGGCCGCTATTTGCGGAATACCGTTCTTTAGCTACACCTCCGATAAATACGGACGGAAATTATGTGTGATTGGAGTTTCTTTATTGTCTTGTGTAAGTATTTTGTTGTTTACAAGATGTAGGGCTCATGTATGTGAAAATGTGGATACCACGGTATCGTTTTTAGTGCCGCCAAGTTTTGATTAATTATATACCTAGATAGACACTGAACGTTTCAAACGCGTCGTAAAAAATAGAGGCGAACTGCTCCCCATTAAATGAGTTCGAGTGAATAACTTTTGTTGTTTTTCATGGATATAATTTTCTCTCCGTTTTAATAGAAACTATGTAATAATTGGTATCATTATACGCGCACACAGGGATACGCAGAATGATGCAGCGATAACGTATGACACAGCTGTCACGCATACTAGCTTAAAAAAAGTTGGCCTGTGTGTTTTAGTTTCATTGCAGCGCGTCACTCTATCTAAGTATATAATTAATCAAAGCCGCCAAGCAACAATGTGCAGGTCTGTTGTAATACCTAGGACTGCAGCTACAAAAGAGTACTACAAGAGTAGATGAGTTTTAAGTACACAGAGTTTTAGACACTTTTATGTATCATACCTGAAGTTTAGACAGAATCCCAATACTTACCACTAAAACGACACATCAAATAGTAACGAAATTCTCATATTATCATTAAATTTCAGATATCCTGGATTATAAAACTGACCTCGATCACGCCTGTGTCTCTAATAATCGCGAGGGTTATTGCTGGGCTGGCGGCTGGCGGGTGCTTTGTCGTCGTTCCGGTCTACGTTAAAGAGATCTCTGAGGTATTTCCTTACGTCTTTTTTAATTTGTCCTTATGTTCTTCCGATATAAGGTAGGCGTAACACTTCTTCAAGCATATTGAAATAAGGATTAGTTAGTTAGTTTTTATGATCGCCAGCACGATGTCAAATGTAGCCCTGGCAGTTCAGAGTTGTTTCCTCAGGCCTGGCAGAATCTTAGCACTTTTTCAAAATACGTATCGAATTGTCTAGAAATGCAATATTTATGGTAGTGATGACTGCTATCCAAAGAGAATTATAATACTACTGAAACTGCTATCGCAGAGTAGAAGGAAAATATTTTTGATAAGATTTTTTATACACGGAAAAGTGCCTCCATAACACCTGATGGAAAGTGAAGTGGCGTCTAATAATATTATAATAATACCAACCCACTGCTGTCCACGGGCCTCCTCTACTACTGAGTGGGTTAAGGCTTTGGGATCGCTTGATACGGGGATTGTTTGGGAGCACCGTCTTGACGGTGGTCGTAATGGAAACACCGTCTTGTGTTGCAGAGATTTAATTATCACCTTACAATTACAATTTACATTGGGTTACTAAATTAAAAGTTTAAAACTGTTACATAGCATGCGCACTGTACAAAAGTTGCCTTGTCATAGACTATAGTCTATATGTGTTGCCAGACGCGTTGTCCATAGACACAATAAGTGGCGTTCGGATACGCCACAAGGCCTTAGTCCACCACGCTGACCTAGTACGTGTTGGCAGACTTCATTTACCCTTGAAATTCTTATAAATAATTCTCAGGTATGTAGGTTTCCTCACGATGTTTTCCGTGACTGTTAAAGCGAAAGATAATTGATACACACACAACGTTTATCTTTAGGGGAGGCCTATGTTCAGCAGTGGACTTCCTGTGGCTGATGATGATGATGAAACACATAACTTCGAAAAGTGAAATGTGTTTGCCTTGGGTTTTGAACCTGAGGATATTATCTCGGCAGACCGTTCCATTCCCAATTAGGCTATCGTGGCGACCATATAGCGACAAATATCTCTCGACAGTAAATAAAATAAAATACTTTATTCATCACGTAGGCGAACATAGTTGCACTTATGATAAGTCAAGATACATTAAATTGATAATAATTATTATTATAAATACCAAAGCTAAGATCACTTATATAACTACCGACATTTTTATTTTGAGTAAAATCAATGATGAGATGAGAAATAAACAAAAACAAAAAAGCCAGCTAGGGCTGGCAGGAACGGACATATAAAAAAGAGATCATTTTATTAAAAAATAATGGGAGGAACGCGTCGCCATCCTCACCGGTGAGGACACTACAGGCCCTAGTCTAGCTAACCTACCAGCCTTTCAGTAGCTACCTAAGCGATGACGACCCGAAGAAGAAAGCCAGAATTATGCCGGCCTGCTTTGTCACTTTAAGCTTGAGATTATGTGTTACGTTACAACCTGTTTTTCTTTTAGGATTGCTGGCGCGGAGCCCTAGCATCCCTCACAATGACTGTGTGCAAGTTCGGAGTGATATTCGTCTATGCTGTAGGCATGTGCTGCTCATACAAAGTGAACCAGATTGTGTATCTGAGTGTTGCCAGCGCGCATGTCTTGCTATTTTGTTTCATGCCGGAATCTCCAAATTATCTGCTGAAGATCGGGAAAGAGAAGGTTGGTAATTCTTTTTGTAGTATACATTTTAATAAGTTTTATTCTTGAATAAAATATATCAAATTATGGTGATTGGATATTTAAAATTCTGTTCAGAGGTTTTTAAAGATTATTTTGCAATTCAATTACATCCGCCTTAAAATAACGAATACCTACGGTAAAAATGTTGGTAATTTGTAAACAATCATTAAAATTATTGGCACTTACTATTCGACGGTTTCCGCACACTTGTGAAAAGGATCCGCCGTGCAAGGTCACAGGTATGAATCCTCGTTGGAACTAATAAATAATCTATACTTATTACTTATAATATTATAAAGCTGAAGAGTTTGTTTGTTTGTTTGGTTGAACGCGCTAATCTCAGGAACTACTGAACCGATTTTGAATTTCTTTTTCACTAATAGGAAGCTACATTACTCTTGAGTGCTATAGGCTTTTTATCCCGGAAAAACTTTTCACGCGGGCGGTGTCGCGATCAATACTATATATTATAAATGCGAATGTTTGTGCCAATATTTGGATATTTGATAGTAGTAAACCCAGAAACAGCCGAACGGATTTGGATGAAATTTAGCAAATAGACCATGTCCTGGATTAACACATAGGCTACTTTTTATCCTGATAACTTGCGCCTCTATATTTTTTAAAAAGTCGCTGACGTCGTATAAATAGCGCTATGGATCGTTAGGTATAGTAATTCAGGGACGTTTTTTGCGGGAAAAGCCTATCATATGGGCGAAGCAGTATGTGTAAAAACTAAAAATAAATTGTTACATGGGCGTATATAAGGGGGGGTTTGAGCACAACACATTAAACATTAAACATGTACACAATCATTAATATGAAATACACTCATCTCATTAATATGATGTACTGGTGGTAGGTCTCTTATTATGTAAGAGGCCGTCTGGGTGGGTACCACCGCAATGTCTATTTCTACCGCCAAGCAACAGTGTGCATGCACTGTTGTGTTTCGGTTTGAAGGACATTGTAGCCAGTATAACTACTGGACATAATGAGACTTAACATCTTATGTCTCAGGATGACGAGCGCAGTGGAATGCCACACAGTACTTTGTAAGTCAAGGTGCTGGATGGTGTTGCTACTGTTTATGGGTGGTCGTATCGCTTACCATCAGGCGAACGGCATGCTCGTCTCGTCATTCAATGCAATAAAAAAAAAAAAAAATACACCCAACAAGACCAAACGCAAAAACATTTGGCGACGGGGAGGGGAGGATATATCGTCCAGATTGGGTCCCTTGAATTTTGGTTTTGACTGTATTTTGACATCAGTCGACTTTTTTCAGAAAGCAGCAAAGACGATATCATGGCTGCGAAGTTTGAAAACCAGTAGCACTCTAGTGGCAGACGAGATGATGAAGCTGAAAGAAGAGCAAAGGAGATTCGACGCGATGCCGCGGGTCACGCTACTTAGTGTGGGTAATAAACATACATCAATAGCAAATAGCATTAGGACTTTTCAGTGTGGGCAGAGTTGTAACGACCGGCTATAGTTGCTTTTTAGGACCTAACTGTATTCTTAAAGGCTAATTCAAGCCTTTGGCGCCCGCCTTCCTAGGTTACAACCTGAGCAGCCCCCCGCCCTCTACCTCTAAAGCTGGTATCAATCTCAAGTTTAAGTAAAATTTCAAGTAGCCATTTAATTTACTGGTGATAGGTCTCTCATATGTAAGAGTCCGTCTGGGTGGGTACCGCCGCAATGTCTATTTCTCCCGCCAAGCAGCAGTGTGCATGCACTGTTGTGTTTCGGTCGAAGGACATTGTAGCCAATGTAACTACTGGACATAATGAGACTTAACATCTTATGTCTCAGGATGACGAGCGCAGTGGAATGCCAAACAGTACTTTGTAACTGAAGGTTCTGAATGGTGTTGCTATAGTTTATGGGTGGTCGTGTCGCTTACCATCAAGCGAAGGGCATGCTCATCTCGTCATTCAATTCTATAAAAAAAAAATAGACCTATTTAATGGTATCATTTAAGAGCTGGTCCTCATCTGAGTAGACGCTGTTACATAAACAAAACTTAGCTGTTAAAATCCGTCGCATATTGTAACTTAAGATGTCATTTGAGATGATGTTACAATGGGTTTATTAAATAACGTCTATCTTAAGATGCTGACCCGCACTTCAGATCGATATTGAGTCGCATCTATTTATACGGCCCCTACTGTGTGTAACATCGACATTATGGCATCTATTAGGTCTCATGTAGTACGTCCTAATGCTATGCCGGTAATTCCAGACTACAGAATTTTAACCCCAATTTTACTTTACCTGGATATTGAACTCAAGAAGATATTATCTTAAATAAACATATACATAATGATTCCTTACGTTTACGCGAATGTTAGACATTGAAACTAAACTATTATAACGGCTTTTATAGCGGTTTTTTTTTTATTAAACTGAATGACGAGACGAGCATGCCGTTCGCCTGATGGTAAGCGATACGACCACCCATAAACAGTAGCAACACCATCCAGCACCTTGAGTTACAAAGTACTGTGTGGCATTCCACTGCGCTCGTCATCCTGAGACATAAGATGGTTAAGTCTCACTATGTCCTGTAGTTACACTGGCTACAATGTCCTTCAAACCGAAACACAACAGTGCATGCACACTGCTGCTTGACGGTAGAAATAGACATTGCAGTGGTACCCACCCAGACGGACTATATGAGAGAACTACCACCAGTGTTATTTTATTTTCTCCCGACGTTTCGAAGGCTTTGCAGTACTTCGTGGTCACGGGGCGGACTGAGGTGTAGGTGGTACGAAAAGTTAGTGTTGCAAATCTACCTTCAATTAAACATATTATACAGTAGTATCCGTATATTACTCCGCATATATTGACCAATCGAAATTGTAGAAATATTTTGTTTCACACAAACTTGTATGAAAATAAAATATACATATTATACAATAACTTTCAGACGTCTGTTTAGTATGTCGTGATATTCATTTCCCTTCAATGTCATTTAAGGGGATTCTGGGTCTTTTGTTTTTTAACATGGCGACTACTTTTCATTTCTAAGAATTTATATTATTGTTTTGTATTTGCTATGATTAATTGACATTGCCGAAATACCCGATAAATTATAATTAATCGGTGGAAGCCATAATTTAAAAGAAGAAGGAGATTCTGCTGTAGGTTACTTTTTATCCCGGAAAAGTACACCGGGACTCTTATTCTATGAGAGGCCTGATACGTAGATTCGTGAGCAACGAATTCTATATTTATTTCTCAACACAAACCGTCAAGAATTTCATATTTACTTTGTGTTGCGTTCAAATATTTATAGTTCAAACATCGCCCTGTTCCGAGCTCTATTGTGAGACTTGAGATTAGTTTATCTGCGGATAATAAACGGTAATGCTTAATTGTTATTGTTTAAACTTGGCGTCTTCGTTTATGATGTGTCTCGTTGCTATTTAATAAAATTAACATTTGTCCTACTAATATTATAAACGCGAAAGTTTGTAAGTATGGATGTATGGATGTCTGGATGTTTGTTACTCTTTCACGCAAAAACTACTGAAAGGATTTCGATGAAATTTGGCACACGGGTAGATTATGTCCTGGATTATCACATAGGCTACTTTTATCCCGGGAAAATATAAAGCGGGACTTTTATCCCGGGAAAACTCGTTCACGCGGGCGGAGTCGCGGGCAAAAGCTCGTTTTACATAATAGCGTATAGGAATGAGTTTTTCTGTACCTTCCGATGTTTGTGTGGAAATACATATACAATAAAATATCATCATCATCATCAGCCCGTTGTAGTCCACTGCTGGCCCTAAAATATAGCATATTATTATTTATTTAATGTAGTAAAACATAAAATATTTTTTCCGAGCTAAATTAAATTTTAAAGACATTTAATTTGTTTCAAAACCTAGAGTCGAATAGTAGAAATAAGTTTTTCGTGGATAAAATGTTAAAGAACCGCTGCACTGGCTTCCTAGAATAATACAAAAAAGTTATTTAGATGTTAAGCGAGATACATTTATTCCCAATAAAAATGTCGTTAGTTATATAAGTGACCTTTTGTATTAATAACGAGCTTTTGCCCGCGGCTCCGCCCGCGTGAATGAGTTTTCCCGGGATAAAGGTCCCGCTTTATATTTTCCCGGGATAAAAGTAGCCTATGTGTTAAGCCAGGACATAGTCTACGCGTGTGCCAAATTTCATCGAAATCCGTTCAGTAGTTTTTGCGTGAAAGAGTAACAAACATCCATACATCCAGACATCCATACTTACAAACTTTCGCGTTTACAATATTAGTAGGATAACTATTATAGGCAATTAAATGTATCTTGACTAATCATAAGTGCAACTATATTCACCCACGTGATGAATAAAGTATTCTTTTTAAACGGGCATTAAAATGCTTTGTAACGTTTTGTATGGTCAAACAGAATGATTATCATTTACAAAGTTTATACCGTACCTACTTTACAGCCCATAACGGACATAAAATCGTATCAACAGTCCACACGTACTTAATACGGAAACAACTTCGTAAATCCAATAAAAACAATGCATATTACAAATATGTGAAACTTGGTTCTGTAAAACTATGGTAAAATGTGGTGCGTTTGTGGACCAATTCCAGAAATGTTAACAAATATCAGAGACCATATAGTCTCAAATATTATCTACATATTTCAAAAAAGATTAGTCCATTAATTCTGCCGTTGATAGTCAACTGTATGTAGTTTTTTTTTATTGCAATTGAATGACTAGACGAACATGCCGTTCGCCTGATGGTAAGCGATACGACCGCCCATAAACAGCAATGCCGTAGCATTGCCGCACATACTTTGAATTAGAAAGTACTGCGTGGCAATCCACTGCGTTCGTCACCTTGAGACCCTCATAATGCCCAGTAATTACACTGGCTGCAATGTCCTCCAAACTGCGCCTGATCTCTCTCCGGTCATGTCGGATTGCCGTCTCACCGGACTATGAGAGTGAAGGAATAGCGAGTGCACCTGTGTATTGCGCACACACTTGTGCACTATAATATCTCCTGCGTACCTGGCTGATCTCCGTAGAGATTGGCCGCCGTGGCCGAAACTGGCTAGGAGGATTACGTTATGTAGTCCGTTCCAGAAATGTGAACAAACAACTCATTATATTAAAATGAAAGGAAACCATCGTGAGAAAATTTATAAACCTAAGAATTCTTTATAAGAATTTAAATGGTATATGCAGTCTTTCAACCCGCACTAGGCCAGCATAGTGGACTAAGGTCTAAATCCTCTCATTTGTAGAGTCCGTGACCAGCAGTGGGGCAGTATATAATACAGGGCTGGTATTTTTTATTAAATTTAACTGTATATGGAGTAACTCCGTAACTTTTTAAATTCCGTAGTGCAGGTAAAAACGAAGCAACCATGATATCTTTTAAACAGATTACCGTTGGTAGGTCTCTCGTATGCGAGAGGCCGCCTGAGTAGGTACCACCGCAATATCTATTTCTACCGCCAAGCAGCAGTGTGCACTGTTGTGTTCCAGTTTGGAGGACATTGCAGCCAGTGTAATTACTGGGCATTATGAGTGTCTCAGGGTGAGGAGCGCAGTGGACTGCCACGCAGTACTTTCTAATTCAAAGTTATGTGCGGCAATGCTACGGCATTGCCATTTATGGGCGGTCGTATGGCTTACCATCGGGCAAACAGGCTGGAACAGACTAATATACTAGTAATAAAACGTGTTATTTACTATGGCGATAATCTTTGTACCGTTTATTTGGATTTGCTAAGCGGCTTTTGTAATGTTTACCATACGCCATACGTCTGTAGGTACGTCATGTCGGCGCGTCATTCCTTTGCGCAAAATATTACGATATATCCAAAGAGAATTTATAATACTACCGAAATTATTAATTCGATATATCCTTAGAATAACTAAAGCTGAAATATCCCGTGTTCTATGGCGGCTTAGGAATGGCGGAAATCGGAATGTTTTTAACGAAATAGGTAAATAATTAAATTTTTAATAGTAGGTAGAGACCATATTATTTTATTGCCATATAATTACCGCATTTTTATTTCGATAAAAACTAACGAATAAAAAAGAATGTTAAGGGTGCTCCAACACAGCAGTTTTTTTTTTTTTATAAGTGCATTTGTGTTCGCATTTTGCCAATGTCAAGTTTGGTTTGTATATTTTATTATCTGTAGTATGTCGAAGTAAAGCAGTGGCTACCTTACCAAGACTTTATCGAGGAGTTTTGGCGGCAACAAAAAAAACACTTGATTAGCACAATTATTTCAATTCACTTCATTTGAGCTCTTTAATAGAACTATATTGGATAATATACCACCATAATTATGCAATATAACACTAAATATCACCAAAATAATGAATTAAAACAAGAGCACCTCATGACACTTCCAAGTTCCTGCCAAAACTCCGACACAGCAGTTAAATATGATAACATACTTGACATTTGTTTACCGACTTCCAAAAGGAGGAGGTTATCAATTCGTGTGTTTGTATTTTTTTTATGATTTATTTCGTAGGTACAGGCAGCCACATAAATAGCTCAACAAATTGAAAATTTCAAATCGCCTAGACGCGTTCAGTTTAATAGGGAAGATGCAAATTTTTATTTTTGCTTTCATTTGAATGAATTTCATGTAGAATAGATCACGAGTATATTAAAAAATTTAAATACTTTAATTTATTGCTAAAAATTGCGGTTTGAAAATGACAGTTTACATTTTCGCGCGCCAACGGAGCTACACGCCCAATGACGTCACTCTAGTCATATTTGTTCGCCGGTTGCATTCATAAATGCATAAGTTTGGATTTTCGATATGTTTTTCGAATAAATAAGTATATCAATGTTACTATAAACACACACACACACACACACACACACACACATGCGCCTTTTTATCCCCGAAGGGGTAGGCAGAGGCTCAACTAAGTGTACCCACTTTTCGCCGTGCGTTAGTTTAGATTTGGATATAACCGATTGCATTGTCGCCATAAGACCTAAAATTACTGCTATGTGTAGTTTTGCTGCTGAATGAAATAGAAATAAAAGTCCCGCTATCATTAGTTCGTAGTAGTTTAGTTCCTTTTTATTTCTACACATGAAAACTCTGTACTTACAACAACAAAAAATTACAACCATGTGAACATTAACTTTTGGTAGATTTCTGGATTCTTCTTTTATAAACCCAACTTCAATTTTGATTCGCAAACCTATTAATTTTCGCAATTAAAGAATGTTTACCTTTACAACTTTAACCTTAAACAAGTTGCAGGTGCGATGTCACTAGAGGTAGATTGATGTATTATAACACGTTCCTTTTCACGTTACTTTCAATTCGTGATTATTGTTAAAAATCTATATTAATTAAAATAAAAACACTGCAGTGGCCCTTCTTTTATGCTTTCTTAACAATTTAGCCACAAAATATTGATAAATATTATTTTTGCATCTTCCCTATTGAAACATTTTTTTTTCTTTGTGTGAAGTAAAGTAAATCCCTTTTATTGTATTTTTGTAGAGAAATAAAAAAATGGTAAGAACACAAAAGTACCTACTTATGTGGCTGACTGTACATACTTTATTTTGTAACAAAGTTTTATCCAGGAGTTTTGGCGGGAACTTGGAAGTATCATGAGGCGCTCTTGTTTTTATTCATTATTTTGGTGATGTTTAGTGTTATATTGCATAATTATGGTGATATATTATCCAATATAGTTCTATTAAAGAGCTCAAATGAAGTGAATTGAAATAATTGTGCTAATCAAGTGTTTTTTCTGTTGCCGCCAAAACTCCTCGATAAAGTCTTGGTAAGGTAGCCACTGTTTTACTTCGACATACTACAGATAATAAAATATACAAACCAAACTTGACATTGGCAAAATGTGAACACAAATGCCATTATAAAAAAAAAAAAAAGTTTTATCCAACAAATATATATCTGTATTATAAAATTGCAGAGCCAGAGCTAAGAAAAATAAATATTCCCATGCGACTAATATGAAAAACACCAAACATCTGCTATATTTTACTTCTAGTCCGCGACCGTCCAACATTCTCAGCACTGCGGATGACCCTCATGCTAATGGCGATGCAGACTCTATCAGGGTGCTTCGCCCTCATGAACTACGCGGCTGATGTTTTCGAACGAGCTGGCACCGTGTGGAGTCCCAACACGCTGGCGTTGTTCGTAGGCTCTCTACAGCTAGCTGGGTCTTTCTTCACTACTATGTCTATTGAGAAGTTCGGGAGGAAGGTATGGTGTTCTGGCTTTAGATTATAATTAAATTATTGTTCTTAGGAATGATTTTTCAAACGTCAAGTGAAAGTAATTAAAAAAATTATAACTTGACATTAATGTTTTTTTTACGTAAATAAAAAACAAAACGAGTAAACGAGCAAGCCGCTAGCGTGATGGTGTCACGACAACGTATTAACAGCATCACCTGAACTCGGAATTTAAAGCACTGGGGCTGTAGCCAAAATACTTTTCTACAAGCGTTAACTCTAATAGAAAATAAAAAATGTAGGGAAATGACATATCCGAACGATAAGTTTATCGCAAGGATAAGTCATTCCCATACAATTTTTTGTTTTCTATTGGCGTTGACGATTGTAGAAAGCCTTCTTTGCTACGGCCGGGCCCCTGTGCTCGTCACCCTGATACATTAGATGTTAAGTCTCATAATGCCCAGTAATTACGCTGGCTACAATGTCCACACGGAACACAACAGTGCACAATGTTGCTTTGAGACAGTAATAGACACTGCGGCGATACCTACCCAGCCCGGGTTACTCATACAAGTCTTACCAGTAGTATAAGTTTATAGTAGCATGTTCATTCATTCATTCTTTTCAGATCCCCCTAGCATGTAGTTCTCTGGTCGTTTCGCTATGCATGACGACCCTCGCGACGTGCTTCCTGGTCGGCAGCGAAGGAGCCAAGTGGCTACCAGTGCTCGCAGTGTGCGTGTGTATACTCGCGTATGGCGCCGGACTGGCACCCGTACCCATGGTCGTTATGGCTGAGGTGTTTACTTTTCAGGTATGGATAAGTTTGCACTTTGTGAGGCATCTAAACTTAATAATTTTTTAACACACACACACACTCACGCCTTTTATCCCCGAAGGGATAGGCCGCAACTAATTCACCCACTTTTCACTGTGCGTATTCAGTCTCATGATGTGATAGGGGGCGAGCCTATCGCCATGTTGGGCGCAAATTCCAGACTCCGGACTGATACTGAATAGAAAAATCCAACATCACTACCCGACCTGGGGATCGAACCCGAGACCTCAGCATTGCAGACGAGCAGTCGTACCGTAATACAACTACGCCACCGAGGCAGTCTTTTTTATGATGCAAATAATAATTTGCATAGCAGTTACCTCACTTTTTATTTACAGCTACTTGCAATTAGATGTACGTAATCACAATAATCTATACTAATATATAAAGCTGAAGAGTTTGTTTGTTTGTTTGAACGCGCGAATCTCAGGAACTACTGGCCCGTTTTTGAAAATTTTTCACTAATAGGAAGCTACATTACTCCTGAGTGCTATAGGCTACTTTTTGTCCCGGAAAACATTACCTCGCGGGCGGAGCCGCGCGCAAAATCTAATAATAAAAGTTAATATTTTTTTCTTTACAGCTCCGAGCTCGCATGGCGGGCGCCTCCATGGCTTTCTCATTCTTCTGCAGCTCAATGACTGTCCTATTCTACACCCCTGTTGCCAACACTTTCGGGGTTTACGTCGTCTTCTACACGTTCGCCGCAGTCACTTTATTTGGAGTAGTGTATACGATATTATGGGTGCCAGAGACAAAAGGGAAGAGCTTGGCAGAGATACAAAAATTCTGGAGACGAAGTGATCCTGTTTTTGTTTAGTATTTTAGGTAGACTGTTGTACAAAAATTAGTTCAACTGACTGTATAACGGTATTACAGCAGAAAGTATTATAATGAATTGTAAAATAAGAATCTTATAACTGCAATCTAAACATATCATTGTTTGTATTTCTATGGAAGTATAAACCATTATGTAAAATGAAAATTATTGAAAGAAGTCGTTATCTTGTATTTTTTTATGGAATGGAATGACGAGACGTGCATTCCGTTCGTCTGATGGTAAGCGATACGACCACCCATAAACAGTAGCAACACCATCCAGCACCTTCAGTTACAAAGTACTGTTTGGCATTCCACTGCGCTCGTTATTCTGAGACATAAGGTCTCATTATGTCCAGTAGTTACACTGGCTACAATGTCCTTCAAACCGAAACACAACAGTGCATGCACACTGCTGCTTGGTGGTAGAAATAGACATTACGGTGGTACCCACCCAGACAGGCTCTTACATATGAGAGACCTACCACCAGTACATCTCCGAAATGATCGCATCTGCTTGGTAAAATATGAAAAATGGGCGCTTTATGTTGAGACAGTGTACTAGCACCAAATTGGGTGATGTCCTTCAAAAAGCCATCTACCGTCAGCAAGAAAAAACAATGGCATTTGAGTTTCTTAAGACAGTCGCTTGTTGATATCTAATAGATGTGGATGGTACAGTTATTTGAATATAATGCAAACAAAGTCATAAGCTAAATATAAAATGTACATAAATATTTATGAAACTCAAGTAGTATTAAATATAACATGTAATGTAGAATATACATCAAGTACGGGAAATGGTGCTCATTCTATGAGATTATTACTATCGTTATGATTTTATTGTATTTGTCTTTCAATTTAAGACGTTTTTTATAGTGTTTGCAAAAAAAGTAAAATATATGAATTATTTGCCAACCCGTAATAAGTACGCATAAATATTTAAAACCATGTCGGGTAAAGTACCCCATCGTTGGCACTCCGATATTTTTGACTTAGAATTTTTATCTATAATATTATCCGTATCCAAAATATATTTCTTTTAGAAATTTAAATATATTAACAACTAATTTATATTAAGGGGCTGTTTCACGATGTCTCAGTAAACGCTAATCATCGAGTAATAATAAGACGAACAAACACAAAAGTCAACTTCCCAAATAAATGGTCACCAAAAGAGTACCATATTATGCATTATCTGGCTTATACGTTAAGTTGTGGATAACATTTACACATGAAACAGGCCCTATGAGAACCAAAAAAATATTACATTAATGGAGCGCCGGCGATGGGTTTGGTTACCCTATTTTACCTACCTTGTCCTAAATTACCTCCTTTTTTGGACTGCACTGAAGTCTGAAACTGACCTATACGTCGCATTCTTAATAAAACAATGACCTAATCCAAAATTTTTAGATGAGTTTTAGCAAAATATGGACCCTAAAGGGCAAGCTGCATCGACTAAGAAACAAATGCGTCTTTTCAACATTGGGAATAGAATCAAAATCGTTTGAATTTACGTTCGTTCCCCGCCCAACTTAAAAAAAAATGTCCTATAGAGTTTTTGTGACGATTCCCACAAGTCAACGATTCTGGATTAGGTCATTGTTTTAAATTGCGATGTATAATGTTCCCAAAACATAGAAAAAATTCAGAAGCGTTTTATTAGATACCTGGGTTTTAAATTCAAGCTTAAATACCTCCCCTACACCCAACAATGCACCAAATTACATCTTTTGCCCCTTTGTCTGCGTAGAAATATAACCGACATCTGTTTCCTTCTAAATATAGCACAGAACAAATTAGATTGTCCGGAACTTCTTAGCAGTGTAAAACTTATCACCCCCACTAGAAGCATGCGTACCAGCCACAACAGTCTACTCCACGTTCCATTTTGCCACAGTGTGTATCGTTCCAACAGCTACTTACCAAGAGTTTTACGTTTATTTAATGATTTAAATAATAGTAATAGCATTGATTTGTTTTGTGATAGTACACGAAAACTAAAAAGCACTTTATATACTGAGCCAAGCCTATTGTCAAAACTGGATTATATATCATTAACTTAAATTTATTGTCGTAGGTATAGATTTTATTGTTTCTCTTTTTTTTTCTACCTGTGGAAGCTTGTAATTGGCACATAGTTATTTAAGTTTTAACTTATTTTGTAAAATTAGCCGTAAGCTCCCCGAATAACCCAAAATAAAATAAAATAAAATAAAACCGAACATTGCAATAAATAAAAAAAAATACCAAACTGGTGTATTTATTATTTATTTTAATACATAACTACAGATCATCACTGCGACGGACAGGGCGCAGTCGCACGTATCAATTTTTGGTACTCTTAATAAGAATTTATATTTAAAAAAAAAAGCATTCTGAAACATATTATTTCGGCTTAAAAAGAGTTGGACATCGGAGCGGGGACGCGGGCAAGAACTCAATAATTACAATAAATACAATTACAATTACATTGACGTCAAGTTAAAGTCGATAAATGATACATTAGTTCACTTTTATACGGACGCTTAAAGCGCTACACAAACTTCATTAGGTCATACCTTCATTACACATTTAGGGATAGGAAAAAAAAAAGATACACGATTTTTTTAGTTGCAGGTATGCCACAGCCATCACTTCCACACAATCATTACATTTATCGACTAACTGCCGTTATCAATAAACTATCCCAATCGATCAAATCCGAAAATAAACCAATGCAAATAAGTAATCTAAGCCAAAAAACCTTTTTCTGATTGATCCATTTTAACGACGGATCGAAAAAAGCGATCGGGATCGTTTACAGCGGCGGTAAATGGATTGGGTTACATGATTATACACATACAAGAAAATGTTGACCTTCACTACAGAGTTCGATACCCGACAAAAACTACATTGATATTTATATTAATATCACGAAAATTAAATTATATGACAATTACTTAATTATATAACCTATTTCTGAGGTGTGAATCGTAACTTACAGCGTGGTTTTGGCAGCTTATCATTATGTATATCCCGTTATGTATTAGGTATGGGAGACACAAAGGTTCATCTACATTTGACAGTATTATATCTATGTTTTGTGACGAATTTTAACACAAAATCGCCTCAGAAATAGGGCACGCGACGCAAGCCGACTTTTCGAATCGATTTATCGATAGCACACAGTCGATGCTTGCGTCGTCCATAAAAATAACCCTAAATATTGTATACCGCTGCGATGACCACAGACACAGTCAAAATGCCCTATCGTCGGGGATAGTGCAAAATCACGTATCTAGCATTGGTAAATACCGCGTAAGTAAAAAAAAATGTACAGTCTTTGATTTATTATATACCTAGATAGAGTGACGCGCTGCAATGAAACTAAAACAAACAGGCAACTTTTCTTAAGCTAGTATGCGTGACAGCTGTGTCATACGCTATCGCTGCATCATTCTGCGTATCCTGGTGTGCGCGCATAATGATACCAGTTATTACATGGTTTCTATTAAAATGGGGAGAAAATTATATCCATGAAAAACAACAAAAAATAATTCACTCGAACTCATTTAGCGGGGAACAGTTCGCCTCTATTTTTTTCGACGCGTTTGAAACGTTCAGTGTCTATCTAGGTATATAATTAATCAAAGTGTACAGTATTATCAATCATAAGTTCAGTGTCGTAAGTATGAATTTCAATTAAACTTTTTTCGTCACTTACGCAATATTTACCAATGCTATATACGCGCTTTTGCACTATTCCCGACGCTATGTAGTGTAACATTAGTCATGGGGCCCATAGGTACGTAGTAAAATAAAAAAAAAATGGAAAAAATCGACCAGCCGAAAATGAATTACAACTAAAATCAACGATCAAACAAACATTGTTATTAAAACTTACGTTTACAAAAATCTATATTACAGACTCGAGTCTCGAATAGATTCTCCTTCACGCCGCAAGTGACTCCGCGGCACATAATATAAACATCCGACCACGACAAAACGAATCAGGATAGCTTGCAAAAATATCTAGGTATCTATTATTCATGTTGTATGTCAATTTTTATTTGTAATTTGCTATCATATCGATATTATTATAATCGATTTCAATAAGATAGCACTCGAACTGATGGTGATGAACAGTTTATACCAAACCAAGTAGATGCAACTCAACTATGTAATTTGATTTCGTTAACATCTTGTTGTTTGAGAAAGCTGTAATTGTGAAATTTACTATTCTTTGTTTTCTTGGATCAGATTACGAGTATGATTCCTTCAATGATAATAATAGTAAAAAACCGATTTTATTATTAGACCTAGATACTTTTGCATTACAAAATCGACACCGTCATTTCATTATTTTTTTAGATTGAGAATAATTATTATATCGTCTTAAATTGAGAAATGTAAAAAAGCCTTTTTACACATTTTATCGCGACTTAAAACAGTCACTAATGCTTTTAAATAAAGTACCTTAATAGAGACGATTTTATCGAACACATGCTAGTCGATAAATAAAATCAAAACTAAAAATTGTATTTGGTTATACAAAAAAAAAAAAAATATTGCCTTCAAAGAAATAACCAAATAAAACGACGAACCACTGTATTATTAGAACGATTGAATAATACGACACTTTATGTTACAATTTGTTTCATTTTCATAAATTGATTGTTTTATATGTTGTCATTTTAAACTTCTATCGATAAAATGCAGAAAATTTAGAACGTCCCTATTTGCCGATATCGACACAATAATCGAGCACGAAAAGGACAAAACAGAATCAACTGCAATTATCCCACAACACTAAATCGAAATAATTTTCAAGAACAATAATCGATAGACACGTGTATTAATTCTGAAGATTGAAAGACAATTCCAGTAATTAAATATTAAGAAAAACACCAATAGACAATCGACATTTAATGTTATCGATACCGGCAAATAATTGCAACACTATTTCGCATTAAGTCTTCCTTCCGAGACAGTTTTCTCAAATACAGGAAATATATACAGTTACTATAGTAACGTATTAAATATGATGTTAACGTCGATAAATATAGCCAGTCTTCAATGTTAAGCGTAACAGCTGACTGGGTTTAAGGGTTGCCTCACCCTTGTTCTAACATTTGTTTCAATGCCAGATACAATTCCAATGACTTCAACGATAGACAATAATGACAGAATACACTTTATATGCCTTAAATAACCGTATACGCTATACAAAACGCACGGTCTACCTACAACATTAATTTTTACACCCTTAAACATTTATCTATTTGTCATTATCTTAAAGAGAAGGACAATTATGACCTTAAATTCAACACCAGTTTTTACATTCACTATATAAACAAATTAAAAGCTCGTTATATGCTCCACTTATTTATTGACAAGTTAAATGACTTGACAATTTAATTCATTTTAAATCCGGCACGAAGGACCAATAATCCGGCTCTGAGGACCAAAGTGGTATACGTATATCATGGCGCGTTTAGTATAGTGATACCTGTCATTAGTTCTATCGGCAAGTGTGTGTAGTCGTCTTCTGTACGTGATATCGCGTGTGTGTGATCACGCGAATAGTCTGCACGGCTCATTCACTGGCCCGCTTCGGTTGCGGCTCGTCGAGCTCCATATCCGGAGCCTGTTCAAGTCCTGGCAGTTGGATCTGTGTGTCTGACGCTTCCGATGGCTGTAAGGAAAGAAAGGAAGATTTACTTTGTGAATATTTTTAGGTACGACAATATCAACCAATAAGTCAAATAAGCAACGCAGTATTGACAAACATCACCATTGCAAACAATTAAATAACATCAAAGTGCAATCTAACTAATGAATGTAGTGACATAATATGAAAGTAGGTCCGTTTCTTCGCAAACCTGTGTTATATCGAGAATTTGGTATTGGTTAAAATATAAAATACTAGAAGTCTGCTCGCGGCTCCGCCCGCGTGAATAAGTTTTTCGGAGATAAAAATATTTTTACGGTACAAAAAGTACCCTATAGCACTCAGGAGTAATGTAGCTTCCGATCAGTGAAAAAAAAAAAATCGAAATCGGTCCAGTAGTTGTTGAGTTTATCCATTACAAACAAACAAACAATCAAATCTTTCCTCTTTATAATATTAGTATAGATAAACTAAATAAAATAATTTAATAAATATGCTTATATTAAATACGTTTTTATTAGGTTAACCTAACAATGGTAAGGTAACAACGAAAATCGGCAACCAACATAGTTTGACAAGGTTAACACATTCATAACCTTGTCAAACTATTCTGATTCTGGTTTGTCATTAAGACGGTGGGTAGTACTCATGATGGTCTAATTACAATGGATGAATTGTCAGCGAGCGCGCCCGCCTTCGCCTCGCTGTGAATTCGCTCACAATAGGTTAGTTTCCTATGTTTGATTTTGTACATTATTTTATATGTAACAGAAAATAATACGAAAATTAAATTATTCCGTGTAATCAGCATCAAAATTGGTTGAAAAATAAAGCAGTTATTCATAATTTAAATATTTCTTGTGAGAAAAAGTAGGGACGTGGAGGGGATATGGCGCTATCTTATTCGCACGCCCGCAGCGTTATGGCCTGTGACTCTCTGTGACGTCACAGTCTAATATTACTGTTATTTGACAACTACCCCTTCCACCGAATTTCAAAGCTTTATAACTCACTAATTATAGCGCCAATTTTGAAATTCCTTTTACGTTAGGTGTTGGATAGCATACGTTTTTGATAAATGTATTTAAAAAAGTAGTCGTCTACCCTGTTCAGCAGTGTGATAAGAGCTTTATCTTCACTTGACCACGGATGAAACAATCGGGCCTTATTTAGATTAGTTTATTTTTACCATTGATCCAAAGCTAGAAATTAGGGTCGATTATTAAAATCGGTCGCTAAGGGACACAACCTATCTCGTTGGTTATTATATTTATACTACACTGTTAAAAAGAAGTTTAGTTAAGTCAATCCATCATGCATTGAATAAATATAAAGTACCGGTTTTCTTGATAGCGTACGATCCATGCATACCTCGCATGACTGTGTGTGGTCAAAGCTTTATTGAGCAATATACAGGGTGTTACCATGAGAAGGTACTTACAAAAGTAAGAATGTAAATATCATTTTATTTATATTTGATTAGTCAAGCACCCCAATGAGTATTAATAAATATAAACCATAAGTCCAAGGCATAGAATATATATTCATTTTATACCTTGATAATTTATTTCGATACATTGATATTATTGAACCCTTGTTATAGCAACATTCCGTATGTGTACGAAGGAACACCCGTATCGCTATACAGGATGTTCTTCGTACACTATGTTTGCTCTACACGAGAAACTCTACGAGATCCAAGCCCGTCTCGTAAGAGATACCCGCACTTTACTACAATGTTACCTTAGCGTCAATAGTTCCGGACCGGCCAACGGTAAGCTTGGAACACACACAAACATACTTTACACATATAGCTTCTATATATGTGGATATACTGCGTGATTACAGTGCGACTTTCTGTACGTCATGCAGTGGCCTCCTAGAATGGGTTCTTGCCGGCCCAGACACAAAATAGGTCATTTCAACAAACAAGTCACGCGCACCCCCATCGGTCACCAAAATTAAAAGAAATGAAAAGGTTTTATTTGTAAAAATTGCCACCGCCCTAAATGTGCCATTGGGGCGGACCCCCCCGCAACGCCACTATCGTCATGATACGTGCAAGATAAATAGGGGAACTACAACGACATTGATATGAGATGCCGTTAACATATAAGCACACAGAGCAATCCAATACCGAGCGATAGTGTGGAACAAAGCATATGCATTACTAAGGACGGATTAATCTAGACATTTAAGTATTTAAGGCTACTCATTTTATTTCGAATAAATATAACGCTTAGTAAGTACGTAAGAGTAAATCGCAACATGGCATTTAACAAGTAAATAAGACAAAAAATAGATAAATATACCAAAGTAAAAAAAAAAACAAAGTGGCGAGCCACAATATGTCGGAACTTATATATATCCGGTCGAAATGTATTTCTTTTTATGGCAATGAATGACGAGACGAGCGTGCCGTCCGCCTGATGGTAAGCGATACGACCACCCATAAACAGTAGCAACACCATCCAGCACTTTCAGTTACAAAGTACTTAATTATATTTTTATAAAAAAGGGACCAGTTTTAAGTCATTTTATGACGATAACTCATTTTTTTTAATTGTTCGTTTAAGTTCTAAAGGTGCGATGTATAGAACTATTGCTAATACTAACTACGCTTGCAAGAATCAAAATTTGCCGAGGTCAGGTTGCCGTGACCGTTTACACGACAAAAAACGTTAGCTGAAGATAACTTCTGCATATTTTCTTACTACTCTAAACCTCGCTTTAAATCCAAACAAATTGATACCGTTTATTGAAACCTCTATAGACAACGTCATCCACGATGACGCGACCCACTAATAATCCTAATCGCTTACAATCAAAGTGGACAACCTTCAGCTTGTGTTAGTTATGTAAATTACTCAGTCGCAGCTCGGAGTCTGGAAGTTGTCAGTGTGACACCCCCGTGCCTCGGAAAGCACGTAAAGCCGTTGGTCCTGCGCCTGATCTCTCTCCGGTCATGTCGGATTGCCGTCTCACCGGACTATGAGAGTGAAGGAATAGCGAGTGCACCTGTGTATTGCGCACACACTTGTGCACTATAATATCTCCTGCGTGTCTGGCTGATCTCCGTTCAGAATGGTCGCCGTGGCCGAAACCCACGAAATCCCCGCTCAAAAATTGGTAGCGCGCGTCATCGTGGATGACATTATTTGTTCATTTATTCAACAACTAGATTTCTGCTCACGGCTCCGCCCGTGTGAATAAGTTTTTCCGGGATAAAAAGTAGCCTATAGCACTCAGGGGTAATGTAGCTTCCTATTAGTGAAAGAATTTTCAAAATCGGTCCAGTAGTTTTTGAGTTTATCCATTACAAACAAACAAACAATCAAATCTTTCCTCTTTATAACTGTGAGTTTTGGCGGGAACTTGGAAGTGTCATGAGGTGCTCTTGTTTTAATTCATTATTTTGGTGATACTTGGTGTTATATTGCATAATTATGGTGATATATTATCCAATATAGTTCTATTAAAGAGCTCAAATGAAGTGAATTGAAATAATTGTGCTAATCAAGTGTTTTTTTTATTGCCGCCAAAACTCCTCGATAAAGTCTTGGTAAGGTAGCCACTGCTTTACTTCGACATACTACAGATAATAAAAAAGACAACCCAAACTTGACATTGGCAAAATGTAAATACAAGTGCCATAAAAATAAAAAATAAAAAATAAGTGTTAAAATATTGTCAATATTCATGTAGTCTAGGTTAATCCGTCCGCACCACTAGCAACATCACGCTATTAGAAGGGGTGTGAGCAGCGTCTTACCTCTACGTCGTTGGTGTTCTCTCGGTCGGTGATCAGTCGTGGACGTTTTTTGCCGCGTGCGTTCGTTTCTGTCGTCGCTTGCCGTTTGGGTTGGAACTGTGGGGAAAGAGGCAAAACGTTAAAAAATATTGTTTTTATATTACTAGTAAACATCACATTATAACTTGACTGCCTCGGTGGCGTAGTTGTATTACGGTACGACTGCAATGCTGAGGTCTCGGGTTCGATTCCCGGGTCGGGCAAATTGATATTGTTTTTTTTTAAATTCAGTATCAGCTCGAATTTGTGCCCGATATGGCGATTGGCTCGCCCCCTATCACATCATGGGACGGAATACGCGCGGCGAAAAGTAAGTGCACTAGCTGCACCTCTGCCTACCCCTTCGGGGATAACGGGCGTGTGTGTGTGTGTGTGTGTGTGTGTGTGCGTGTGTGTGTTATTTTTTCTTGTCTGACTCGCCGCCGCTTGCCTAGACATGTCGTAGTTGCTTACCTGTAGTTCAGGCGGCAGGAAGACGCGCGTGTTGGCGAAGTACTCCGGCTGCGGCGCGAAGTACATGGTGGGGATGCGCGCGTCGGAGGGGAAGTCGCGCAGCTCGAACGACGTGGAGCGCGCCCAGATCACAGACATGGCCAGGTCGCACACCGCCCACAGTTTCTACATTAATGTACACTCACCAGCATAAGTGGCTGAACAAATTCTAAATTTCAAATCGCCTACATACCTTTTTGTTCTTACTAATCTTTATTTTCTCTTCACAAAAATAAAATAAAAGAGATTTACTTTACTTCAAACAAAGAACAAAAGGTTTAGGTTTAACTTAACGCATATATAGGCGATTTGAAATGTTGATTTTGTAATATGAAATGGTGTACAGTCAGAAGCATAAATATTTTACGCTTCTGACTGTACACCACATGCTAAATTTTACGAAAACACTGAAATATCACAAGAAATGAGAAGTTCTCTGAATTTCGAAGGTATGTCAAGTCCGCCAACCCGCACTAGGCCAGCGTGGAGGACTAAGGTCTAACCCCTCTCAATAGTAGAGGAGGCCCGTGCTCAGCAGTGAGCAGTATATAATACAGGGCTGGTATGGTATGGTGGTCACAGGAAATCAAAATTCTCAATTTTGTTTGAAATGAAATAATTTATTCGTAAATATACATTACGGTAGAAATAGACATTACGGTGGTACCCACCCAGACGGACTCTTACATATGAGAGACCTACCACCAGTGCGTGGTCGTGGACGTGGTCTGTATGATCTTTTCCTCTGTCAAAGGTATAAGATCAAATGCTCACATGATGCACACGTTTATAAAATCATATTAGTGTGCGTAAAACGGACGTTGACGATTTATTTATGTATGCGTTCATGTCGACATAATACGGTTAACTTTACTAAAATATTAAATTACACAGGTTGTATTCAAGACAATGGTGCCCGATGTAGGCAAAGCCTGTGTTACAGGTCACCAGGTTCTCACTTCTATGACGTACAATAGCAGTAACAATCATCTATATTTAAGGATGCAAAATTAAAATTGACAATGTGGTTAGTTCAATAAAAATAAGTGTGTGTGTGTGTGTGTGTGTGTGTGTGTGTGTGTGTGTGTGTGTGTGTGTGTGTGTGTGTGTGTGTGTGTTCGTATAGTATGAGGTAATACGTACGTAGTTGACGGCGTCGTCGGTCTCGTTGAGCGCGTCCTTGTGCAGCTTCATGCGCTCCACGAGGCTCTTGTAGAACCCGTAGCAGTAGAAGTCGTTGCGCGTGATCAGCGGCTCCAGGATGAACCACAGGCAGTTCTTCACCACCTGGACATACAGACATTTTGTAGAATTTTTTTAAGGACGATACGAGCATGCCTTTCGCCTGATGGTAAGCGATACGAATACGACCACCCATAAACAGTAGCAACACCATCCCTGACTTACAAAGTACTGTGTGGCATTTCACTGCGCTCGTCATCCTGAGACATAAGATGTTAAGTCTCATTATGTCTGGTAGTTACACTGGCTATAATGTCAAAATATACAAAACACAATATAATATACAACATATACACAGCATCACTTCTGTTTCCCTTTCCTGAGGTAGGTAGCGGTGTTATTTCACTGACATTTCACTTGCTATATTAGGTATGGAGGTGCGCCACAGCGCTTTTCTAATGGACGTTTCATAGGTAATGTATAGCAAATTAATAAGCCTTAATGCAATTGGAGCCGGCGAGCTTAATCAACGATATTAATGTGACTTGCATGGTTCAATGCCATACCTTACTTTGTATAAACGTTTAGATCTTTTGCTACTACATATTTATGGGTACAATCAGCCACAAAAGTAGCTGAACATATAAAAAACTTCAAAGTCTTCTACACATTAACCTCAGTGGAAATATTCTTTTTGTTTTATTTAAAATAAAGTAAGCCCTTTGAAGTTTATTATAGTGAAGAAAAAACAATTGTTGATAAGGACACAAAAGATTAAAAGCAATTTGAAATGTTGAATTTGTTCAGCTACTTTTGTGGCTGACTGTACATAATTAAAAAATGACCATCGAAGAAACGAAATATGGACTATGACAATTTACTGCACTACACTATTGACAATAATGTGCAGCAATAAGCTCCTTCAACGTAGTTATGAATTAATACGAAACTTGACGAGCGGACAAACGTCAAAACGGCCATCATAGCGTGCCGGGACTGTAGTTCGTCTCGTTACTCATTTTTATGAGAAAAAAATAACTACAAAGCAAAAAAAAATAATTAAAAATAAGCTTTTATTACAATGTTCTATAATGAAAAAAAAATTGAATCAAAATTTGTTTAATACTATGTAGAGATAAAAGCTTGTCGCGAGATTTACTTTAGTCAAGATCAAGTTACATAATTATTGTATTATCTATACATACATTGCAAGTTAAATAAAAGTTTTTAAAAATAACCAAAAATAGAAAGAGCAAATCGCACCTTTAGAACGAAAACGACACAATTCAAATCAACCAAAAATTGAGTTATCGTCATAAAATGGCTTAAAACTGGTCCCTTTTTTATAAAAAAGGCACGATATAATAGTTTGGTCCTTTTCCCGCTTGAATATGGCTGTGTTTGAACTATTGTTGTATTGAGAACTTCGTTTTAAGTCATTTTATTACGATAACTCAATTTTCGTTTTTTTGAATTGTGTCGTTTTCGTTCTAAAGGTGCGAAATGTTCTGAAGACCACGTTACCTTCAGCTGCGCCACGTTGTCGTATGTGGTGAAGGCGGGGTCGTGCGTGAGGATCGGCACCGCGAACACCAGCATGTAGTCCGGCAGGATGTGCGGCAGCTGCGACACCGCGCGCTCCACTGTTGCAATACAAAACGTACTATAATACCGCATCACGTGAGACCCTAGAGGGGGGGGGGGGGGGGGGGGGGGGTGGTCGGAAAAATCACAAGGGGGAGTAGTGATATATCACATGTATTTATTTATTCAATGAAAGCGCGATTAAAATTAAAATAGATTATACTTTTACCTGCATTTGAAAATACACAAAAAAAAATAAGATACTTTTTTTTTTAATATATATATGGCACTTGTGTTTTCACATTTTGCCAATGTCAAGTTTGGGTGGTCTTTTTTTATAATCTGTAGTATGTCGAAGTAAAGCAGTGGCTACCTTACCAAGACTTTATCGAGGAGTTTCGGCGGCAACAAAAAAACACTTGATTAGCACAATTATTTCAATTCACTTCATTTGAGCTCTTTAATAGAACTATATTGGATAATATACCACCATAATTATGCAATATAACACTAAATATCACCAAAATAATGAATTAAAACAAGAGCACCTCATGACACTTCCAAGTTCCCGCCAAAATCTCCATTAAGATACTTTGTACTAAAAAAAATACACGTTGTCAAGGGTAGGTGGGGTAGTCTAAAACCTTACCACATATCACATGGGGGGGGGGGGGGGGCGTTGTTTAAAACATCACGTGGTTAATGGACGACCCCTAACCCTGGTTGGTAAGGTTTCAATTATGTACCCATCAAAGAGGTCACTGACATTCATAATTTTGCCATAACAATTGAAACAAAACTGCGCGTGCAGATCTGACAACTGTCACGTTCCGTGCTTATTACCCACCTTTGACATATTATACACTACAGTACCTTTGATTAATTGTATAGCTAGATAGACACTGAACGTTTCAAACGCGTCGAAAAAAATAGAGGCGAACTGTTCCCCACTAAATGAGTGCGAGTGAATTATTTTTTGTTGTTTTTCATGGATATAATTTTCTCCCCGTTTTAATAGAAACTACTAAATAACTGGTATTATGCGCGCACACAAGGATACGCAGAATGATGCAGCGATAGCATAGCTTAAGAAAAGTTGGCCTGTTTGTTTTAGTTTGATTGCAGCGCATCACTCTATCTAGGTATATAAAGTAAATATTAAGTATTGTTTATATGTATCTTAAAAATAAATTTAAAGACTACTTTGGTATCCTACGTTTATATGCTTATATAGATTATAATAAAATTGTATTAATATAGCGCCCTCAAATTTGCAATGTCTGGAAAGGGCTACTAAGTTATAAGCACAAAAAAATGTAACAACAACTATTGTACAGTCAGCAGCATAAGTAGATGAACAAATTCAAAATTTCAAATTGCCTACATACTTTTGTGTTATTACTAATCTTTTATGTGCACTTCACAAAAATAAAATAAATGGTATTTACTTTACCTCAAACGAAGAAAAAAACATTTCACTTTAACTAAACGCGTATAAAGGCGATTTGAAATTTTGATTTTGTACAGATATTTATGCTGCTGACCGTACACTTAGTATGCAAATAAATAAATATATAATGAATGTGAGTACAGTACCTTTGGTGCCGACGGTGATGTTGCGCACGTACTCGCGGCGCCGCACCACGTCCGCGAGCATGTACTGTCGCACGAGCGCGCGGATGCGGCGCTCCGGCTCGCGGCCCGCCAGCGCGTACATGCCCATGAAGTCCAGGGGCAGGCACTTGTTCGGGATGCCCTGAGGGTGGGGAACTAATTATATTCAAACGCCTTTTAATCGACGAAAAAAAACGGAGGAAGATTTTTTTTAAGTACCACCACGCATTTTGCAGAATAGCCCGATTTTAATAATTCTTTTAAGCTATTGCATAGCTTCTATCGCGGGCCTTGAGCGTGGAGACGGAATCCAGAAATTCCGTAACGAAAATAACCTGACAACTTTTTTATCTTACTAATACCTTAAATACAATGCGTAGAAGCTATAATTCTTGAAACGAGTATATTTTTACTTATTTTATTTATTAAAGTCATTAAAACCATTTCTTACTAATCTAATATGAACCTTAAATACATTACGTAGAAGCTATTTCCCCAGCGTTGGCACGGCACGAGTACAAAAGAATCGAAAGTAACATTCTTTTTTCAAATTTTGATTTATTCTACTTTGGTTGTGATGACCATTGCATTTCTGACATTTATCCATAACAAGACTTAACGTGCGTTGCTCGCGTTTAAAAATCTACTTTATGTGGTAAGCGTAAGATCGAATTTGTGTTTAGTCAATCAAAATTTGTGATAAAAAATGCTATGCAATAGCTTTACCGCGGCAGTCTCCGAGTGCCACAAGTATTTTTTTATTAGATTGGGTGTACATGGAAATTGGTTCCATGTAAATTTGAAAAAAAAATCTACCCTAAGAGTGGGAAAAAGGGGTGATTCATTGTTTAGTCACAGATTTTAATGCTGAATTGTGTATTAATAAAAAAAATTAAGCATGTACTTCATATCCACATTTTTTTTTAAATAAAACTTAATACTTAATTTTTTTGTTAAAAAGTTTTTGTTTACAAATACGGCAATGCGATGCCACTTCACCTAATAGTAAGTGGAGAATCTAGATAATGTTGACTGACGAGAGATGTTTTAGACACAATAGCTAGTTGACTACTGTTTTTTAATACATTTATCAAAATATATGCCACCCAAAATGTAACGGAAAAAGAATTTTCAAAATTGGCACACAGAGTAAGTTATAAAGCTTTGAAATTTGGTAAAAGAGGTAATTGTCAAATAACAGTAATATCAGACTGTGACGTCACCGGGTGTCACCAGCTATAACGGTATTTGACGCTATAACGAAAGAGATAGCGCGACATCCCCGCCACGCCCCCACTTTTGCCCTCACATGAATATTTCAAAATTGAATAACTGCTTTATTTTTCAACCAATTGTGATGCTGATTGCACAGAAGAATTTAGTTTTCGTATTATTTTCTTTTACATACAAAATAATGTACAAAATAGAACATAGGGAACTACCCTATACTGTTTGAAATCGGATGTACACAGGTTGATCCCGACACGTTGGCCATTATGGTCAGGTTTTACACCTTGCGTATGGTGAGCTATCCAGGGGGTACAAGTATCTTAACCACTCGTTAATTTATAACGTACAGCTCAAACTAGTAGCTTTAAAATTAGGTAATTTCGAAAACCAGTTCCTTACGTTACTTAAATGAGCACTAATCCTTTATTTACAAAATTTTAACCCTTAATGAGGTTCCAATCCCTAGAAAACCCTATACATTTTTTTTAAACTCACGCCTTTTATCCCTGAAGGGGTAGGCAGAGGCGCAACTAATGCACCCACTTTTCGCCATTCTTATTCCGTCCCATGATATGATAGGGGGCAAGCCTATCGCCATATCGGGCACAAACTCCAGACTCCGGGCTGATACTGAATAGAAAAACCCAATATCGCTTTGCCCGACCCGGGAATTGAACCCGAGACCTCAGCATTGCAGTCGTACCGAAATACAACTACGCCACCGAGGCAGTCTAACCCTATACATCGAATTATAATTATGTAGATATTGCGTCAGTAATGACGTAACACGGCTAAGACGATATAAAATTCCACAACCGCGACACCCTGCATCAACAGACAATCTTACTTAGATAGTATAACAATACTTGATACTATTAATTTTCTATTACTATCATCAGGCACAACATTTCCCCCAGTGAAGATATGCCTCCCTCCTATTTACACCCCAACCTATGAAGTACAAAAACTTAACAGAAACATGTCTATGAAGTTCATATTCGTTTATGAACTTACCTTTGAAAGTCCTTTGTGCAGTTTCGCCGCGAAAGTTTCTCGCACTTGCGGCACTTCGTCCTGTAGCACAAGTGAATAGGTAAAAAAAATACAAACACACGAAGTAACAACCTCCTTCTCTTTTTTGGAAGTCGGTTAAAAATTCTCAGCATGTATAGTCAGCAGCATAAATATTTGTACAAAATCAAAATTTCAAATCGCCTATATACGTATTAAGTTAAACTGAAATATTTTTTTCTTCGTTTGAAGTAAAGTAAATATCTTTTATTTTATTTTTGTGAAGAGAAAAACAATATTAGTAAGAACACAAAAATATGTAGGTAATTTGAAATTTTGAATTTGTTCATCTACTTATGCTGCTGACTGTACATAAACAGCAAATACAATTAGACGATTCACAAAGATCGCTTTATCATTTTGGTAGTAAAAATATATTATAATTGCTCGCGGCTCGCGGAATGAGTTTTCCCGGGATATAAATCCCGCCTATATTACTCGCTGATAATGTAGCTTTATATTGGTGTAAGAAATTTTATGATCGGTCCAGTAGTTTTTGAATTCATTCGTTACAAACATACTAAAACATTTTTTTTTCATCTTCTATACATATAAATAAAATTGGAGTGTCTGTTTGTAACATTGAAATAACCGTTTTTTACTACATGTATATGAATATATATACGGTACATACACCAAAATAACATTTTTACAATTTATGTCTGTGGTGGAGTATTTAATTTTTAATGTGATAGTTTAAAGTAATGTAAAAAACTGGCAACCCTTTTTGTTTTATGGTCTTTTTTTTCTAATTTTTGGCAACATTTTTTGTCTCTGCCATTTTTCGTTCGAGACCAGGAGAATGTACATGTGTTCCATTTAATTTAATTATAATATTACAAAAGTACCACGTCATTGGTGTAATTTTTATTAAACCCAACATCTGAGCGCCGCAACAGTCTGTCTATCTGTCTGTTTGTTCCGGCTAATCTCTGAAATGGCTGGACCGATTTTGCCGGGACTTTTATAGGCAGGTAGCTGATGTAATAAGGAGTAACATAGGCTACTTTTTATCCCTGGAAAATATAAAGCGGGACTTTTATCCCGGGAAAACTCATTCACGCGGGCGGAGCCGCGGGCAACAGCTAGTTTGATAATATTAGTATAGATACCTACGACAGGCATAAACAGCAATTATCAGTACTTATTTTTACGCATGCTCACGCCTTTTATCCCCGAAGGGGTAGGCAGAGGCGCAACTAGTGCACCCACTTTTCGTCGCGCGTATTCCGTCCCATGATGTGATAGGGGGCGAGCCTATCGCCATATCGGGCACAAATTCCAGACTCCGGGCTGATACTGAATAGAAAAATCCAATATCACTTTGCCCGACCCGGGGATCGAACCCGAGACCTCAGCCTTGCAGTCGTACCGTAATACAACTACGCCACCGAGGTAGTCTTATTTTTATCCTAACAAATAATTGACTCACGATCATGAGATGCGAGAGGTTGTAGAACTGCTCCGCTGTGAACTGGTCGCCGACGCCCTTCTGTTCGCAGATCTTGAGCATGGCCGCGCCCGCCGCCAGGCGCAGGTGCGCCATCTCCGCTTTCGACAGACGGTTTTGCTGTACAAACAACGACATATACTTGGGTGAAATTTAAAAAAAACTTTTTTTATGGCATTGAATGACGAGACGAGCATGCCGTTCGCCTGATGGTAAGCGATACGACCACCCATAAACAGTAGCGACACCATCCAGCACCTTGACTTACAAAGTACTGTGTGGCATTCCATTGCGCTCGTCATCCTGAGACATAAGATGTTAAGTCTCATTATGTCCAGTAGTTACACTGGCTACAATGTCCTTCAAACCGAAACACAACAGTGCATGCACACTGCTGCTTGGCGGTAGAAATAGACATTGCGGACCACACGTAGTAGACGTAGTTGTTTCAACTTTTTGGAACACCTGTATACTTGTATAAGTGATGTAATGAATATCCAAATGCACATTCGCGTCTTTTTTATATTCGCATATGCATAGATTATGCGATTTCTTGCAAATATTTTTTTGTAATAAAATGTGATAATCATTTATAAAATAATTCCACCGATTATATTTATAACATCTAAATATGAATTTAGTTACTATTTAAAACGCAAAATTCGCTTCATTAGGTAGCCGATATAATTTTGTATCAGCTGACTACCAATGATATCAAAATCTAACGGCCTTATCCATAAATAGTCTATAAACCTATTTTAGCTATCGAATGTCTTGTCTTCTACGATCGAATTTTGAATTGAGTTTGAAGGAAGAAGATAAAACATTATATCACTAAAATGGGTTTATAAACTGTTTATGAATAGCGTATATAATTTCCTTTTTTTTTTATTGTCCCAGAGAAAGTGACGTCATAATTACTACCGCCCAGCCTTCGAGTGGGGGGGGGGGGGGGGGGGTGCGACTGAGCGGTTACGTTGGGCTCACCGTGCCTTAGGAGCCGGTAGTACCCCGTAGTAGGTACCTGCAACAAGTCCCCCTTGTGCACGATGAACGCGTTGAGCATGCGGAAGGTCTTCTGCGCGGAGAGCTCGTCCCGCTTGAGGCCGAGCAGCCAGCGCGCCATGCACTTGAGCCCCTCGAGCTTGCAGCGCGTCTCCTCGGGCAGCTCGGCCTCGCCGCACCACGGCGCCGGGGACAGCGCCGACGCGCCGCCGCCCTCGCGCACCAGCAGCTCTTTCACTATCTGTGTATCGGATAAATCGCACCTTTAGGACGAAAACGACGCAATTCAAAAAAAAAAACTTGAGAGGTGTCAAGGGACACCCGGATGGAACGAAGTTCCTTTCGATTAATTAGTGAAGAAATTATAATAAAATTTTATTTATATAACAGAGTGTGTATATATATAAATATATAAATAATTTCCTATTTCCGTTCCAATACATAAGTTTCTAGAAAAAAAACAAATAAATATGTGTGGCACTCGGAGATTGCCGCGGTAAAGCTATTGCATAGCATTTTTATCACAAATTTTGATTGACTAACCACAAATTCGATCTTACGCTTACCACATAAAGTAGATTTTTAAACGCGAGCAAAGCACGCTTAGTCTTGTTATTGATAAATGTCAGTAACCAAAATAGAATAAATCAACAAAATTTGAAAAAAGAATGTTACGTTCGATTCTTTTGTACTCGTGCCGTGCCAACGCTGGGGAAATAGCTTATACGCAATGTATTTAAGGTTCATATTAGATTAGTAAGAAATGGTTTTAATGACTTTAATAAATAAAATAAATAAAAATATACTCGTTTCAAGAATTATAGCTTCTACGCATTGTATTTAAGGTTCATATTAGTAAGATAATAGCAAAAAGTGTCGTGGCAACTTTTCATTTGTTTTTTCCATCCAGCCCCCTTTCACAACGCGCGATAAGGAACTTCGTTCCAAAAACAAAAATTGGGTTATCGCCATAAAATTACTTAAAACTGGTCCCTTTTTTATGAAAATATAATAAAAAGGGACCGATATAAAAGTTTTGTCCTTTTCCTACTTGAATATGGCGGTGTTTGAACTATTGTTGTATTGAAAATTTCGTTTTAAGTAATTTTATGACGATAACTCAATTTTCGATTTTATTTAATTGTGACGTTTTCGATCTAAAGGTGCGTTATGATAAGTCGAGATATATTAAATTAATTATAATGTTTATTATAAAAGGTCTTACTTATACAACTACAAATATATTTGTAGGTGGTAAAATCAATGAAAAATAATCAAAGAAACCAGCCCATACTGGCAGGAAAGAGGAGATAAAAAACGATGAAATCTTTGGCATAAATAGCAATGGTTAGTGAATTTATGAGTAAAGGAGGTGTCCGCTTTTTGTATGGGTGCTGGGCCTCAAAATCTAACCAGACTCAAACTTTAGGGATATTAAAAGAGCAAAATAAGAATCCTGGATCCATTAAAAAAATATATTCAGACCCCTCCATAACTAACTTTTCTTAAAACGTTCATATTAAGAGTAGTTTTAAGCAAAATAAAATTACATAAATCTCAAAATCGGAAGTCTTTAAAATTAAAAGATCTATTGTAAAAGGCTAGTTTTTAGGAGTTCTATCCAAATATATATAAACTGTCTTGGTTAAAATTTTAGGCCTGTTTTTGGACATGTACTTTGTCGTTTTTTTATAATTATACAGGGTATTTTGAAAGTATGAAAACTATGCAAAATTTAAAAAAAAAACATCATTTAACGGCTCTCCAAGTAGCAGCGTGCAGTCATATTAAAAAAAATGACTCAGAAATGACAGGCGTCTTAACTATAACTTATTGCAATTAGCAAAGCTACGCCCATTGATCTCACAGCTTGTATCTGCAGTCACTGTGCCGCCATAACACAAATTAAAGTGCTTAGTGATTTTTTTTCAGTTCTTATACAGATGGTAAGATAAAAAAATATTGAATCGAAAATTATAAATTTGCATATTTATTGATCTAAAATATTGTACTTTCAACATACTCTGCCGAAAGCTTAAAAAAATGCTTTAAATAACAAATCCATAACTACGCATTTTTTTTCTAACATTACCAACACCAATACACATTCATTAATACTTTCTAACATTTCCAAAAACCAAAAAATCATTCCACTCACCTTCCTAGACACAATATTTTTGATATGAACTGGGAAGTTGTCGGGCAGGTTGTGCGCGATGTGTCCCAGCGTCACGATGGCGGTGCGGTAATGCTCCGAGTGGGGGCTCAGCGTCGCCTTCAGCGTCTCCAGTATGTCCGTGAAGATCTGCGTACGCTGCTCCGGCACGTTCACGAATAGGCACCTAATGATCCAAGATTTAAGGTCTAAAATACGCTGTAGCCTCATGATATATGGACAGGAATTATATATGATTTCGGACCGTATTATACAGTTTTTTTTTATACACATAAATGTCGACACGAGCTAACTGCTAGCCAGACAGTATGACATTACTTCCCATTTTCAGTAACAAAACCAGCTTTGAAATGACAAAGTACTGTGTGGCGCTGCACTGCGTTCGTCACCTTGAGATATTGTATGATACAACCTCATGATACCCAGTTGGAAAGAATTCGGTACACAGATAGAATCCAGTGGAATTATTATACGAAAAATACTCATATGAGCAGAGTAAGGAGTATCAAAAACTGCTCTTTGGAAAATACCTAACGCAAACCGCTTGTACTTGTTTGGAAGCTTTTAAATATCTTTATTTTTATAGTACTGAGCTACATACATACATACATACAATGGCATCACGCCTGTTACCCTTGTCAGGGGTAGACAGAGGTGTATCACACCCACATTTCACCACCTATGTTAAGTTCCGTGTAATAGGCGGCGGGCCTATTACCATTTACCTGGGACGTTTAGTACTGAGCAATTACAACAAAATATAAAAGAAAATATTTCTTATGTCTTTGTTTTAAACCAATATACAATTTCATTTAAATAACCAGCGGGAAAGAACATACAAATACGAGACTATGCAGCTGAATAATTAAATGAACAAAAGCGAAATGCACTAATATTTGAATACGTATGAAGTGAACATTATTTGCATATTCGTTTTCAAGTTTTTTTTCTAAAATATTTTATCTACGGGCAATGAATTGTACCTGTATAAAATTTAATAAGTAATTAAAAAAAAATCAAATTAGTGAAATATCCTGTCACGTGATCACCTTTGAATTTGCGATGTCACAGAAGCCCATCTTTGAACTGTCCCACCAAAACATTACAATATGGTGGTTGACTACTTTTTTTAATACATCAAAAATGTATGTCATCCAAAGCCTAACGGAAAAAGAATTTCAAAATTGATGCAATAATAAGGAAGATCTAAAGCTTTGAAATGAGGTGGAAGGGGAAGTTGTCAAATAACGGCAATATCAGACTGTGACGTCACCGAGTGTCACCGGCCATAGCGCTGCGAGCATGCGAAAGAGATAGCGCGATATCCCCACCACGCCCCACTGTTGCTCACAATAATATTTCAAATATGAATAACTGCTTTATTTTTCAACCAATTTTGATGCTGATTTCACAGAGTAATTTATTTTTCGTATTATTTTCTGTTACATAAAAAAATGTACAAAATGAAATATAGGAAACTACCCTGTTAAATACAAACTGTCTGACGGGTCACTTACCTGACAGCATTCTTGGCCTGTTTTGGCGTGCCCACTTCAGCGTACGCCTTGCACAATGTGATCAATCGAGGGAACAGTGCCGGGCACGCCTCACCTGCAACAAAGAAAACACATTACCTTCCCATGCCATTGCCGAATCCGAATGGGAAGACAAGCGGCCGCTGGATTACGGTGACCGTTACCCACATTTATCCAGGGGTATTGTCTACTGAACTTATTGAGGATGTTTTATACCCAAATGACAAGATAATTTGCTTATAAACTATTGTTTAGTAGTAAAACTAATAAACTGGGGTACCTTTTAGTTATTTTTCTCATCATTTAGATCAATTCATTGTGAAAATGTAGTATCTGGTTCGAAGGACCCAACAAAAAGTGTTATAGTTTAGGTAGCTCGAAGGACCAAAACCATAATTGCTGCGAATACTCCGTATATTATATAGTTCGATGGACTAAATAAAAAAGTGCTCTAGATGTAAAGTTCGAAAGACCAAAAACAAACTATATTACTAGCACGCTATGATGGCCGATTTGACGTTTGTCCGCTCAATTTTCGTATTAATTTACAACTAGGTTAAAGGAGCTTATTGCTGTACATTATTGTCAATAGTGACGTGCAGTACAATTTATTGGAATGTATAATTTTACGACAAAACTCGGCATTTGTTTTCCGATCAAGTTTTTAAATATGAAATCTAATACGACCGTCACTTATAGGATCGTTGGCTAGTATATTTTTTTCGATAATGAATTAAGATGTCACCTCACTTTTGTAATCTAATGATTCCTTACGTTTACACGAATGTTAGACATTGAAATTGAACTACTATAACGAATTTTATCGCGGTTTTTTATTTTATTTTTTTCCCGAAGTTTCGAAGTCTTTGCAGCACTTCGTAATTGTAATCTGTCAAAACGGCCACCACAGCGTGCCGGTACAACAGTACAGTATATACGTACTGAGCGGCCTGTATTTCCCGAGGAAGGTGAGCGCGGCGAGTATGTGCGGCGCGACGGTCTCGTCGTCCAGCTCCAGCAGCGAGGTGAGCCGGTGCAGCACGTCCTCGTGCAGGAAGTGCGCCGGGAACACGAACGACAACATCACCAGCAGCTTCAGGCCGCGCTCCGCCGCTTTCTGAAGCTCTATGCCTGTGCAAACAAGATCAAACTTGTTGAAGTGAAACTTCCTTATCGACGTATGGGAGAAATCTATGTTAAAAAAAACAACGGGTTGCACTCCGGGAGTGCCGGCAGAAGTGAAAACTTGAACATTAACATTGTGCATTTTTGAATATCTTGGAATGGTTAGGGAGTAATTTCGCACGAATTGCTTTATTTAGCAGTATAAAAGTACTAGGATTTAAATACAATATTTATTTGTTGTGCAATCGTACACAAAAATGACAACCTCCATCTTACGAATTTTCGATCAGGTCACGTGTCCTGACGCGAGTTTAACATTTTATACCCATCCCAAGAAAAGTGCTCAACGCCGCTAAAGAAGATTTCACTTCAAAAATCGTCACATTCTCTGTCACTTTGGTCCGTCACAGCGCCGTATTCTGGGGTCATTATTTCGAAGAGGATCTTGACATAGCGATGTAGTAATTAGGTCAAACTGTACAGAGCCATCTATTGTCGACAAGCGTAAACAGTATAAATATTATTGTTTGCTACACTATTATAAGAACAATGAAAAAAAAAGAATTTATTGAAAAGTTTTACTTCATACGTGTGTACATTAATACACACACTTTTTTTGTTTTTCTACCGCAATGGAGCAATGAATAATGTCTATATCAAGATTTTTAGGGTACAATGTACTGCATGCCATACAGAGACAAAAAATAAACACAATTACGTTTTTATTCCCGAAGGGTTAGAGGCAGAAGTGCAACCGAGGCACCCATTTTTCTCTATGTCTGTTCCGTCTCATGTGATAGGGACGACGAGCCTATCGCCATTTCGGGTACAAATTCCAGACTGCGGGCTGATATAAAATCACTTTGCCCGACCCGGGGATCGAATCCGAGATTTTACTGGTGGTAGGTCTCTCATTATGTAAGAGGCCGTCTGGGTGGGTACCACCGCAATGTCTATTTCTACCGCCAAGCAACAGTGTGCATGCACTGTTGTGTTTCGGTTTGAAGGACATTGTAGCCAGTATAACTACTGGACATAATGAGACTTAACATCTTATGTCTCAGGATGACGAGCGCAGTGGAATGCCACACAGTACTTTGTTACTCAAGGTGCTGGATGGTGTTACTACTGTTTATGGGTGGTCGTATCGCTTACCATCAGGCGAACGGCATGCTCGTCTCGTCATTCAATGCAATAAAAAAAAAAACCTCAACTTTGCAGTCGTACCGTAATACAAATACGCCACCGATGTAGGAAATAAAAATATCTCGTCACTCACCGCATTCCTCTGCTATGGTCGGATCGGTGCCTTTGACAGCGCCCTCGACGTACCCGACGAGTATGAGCAGCGACTCGTGATCTATCATCACCGAGCTGACGCGCTCGAGCAGCATCTTCACCGTGTTGTAGTACAGGTTCGTCATCACCGGCTGACCGAGTTTCTTGAGAACGCTCGACTATTTGGACGGAATATAGGGTTAAATCATAGGCGTATTAAAAAGGGGGGGATCTGTACCCACCCCTATAGGATTTTGAGGGAGCCTACTACTACAATCAATTTAAAAACGAAGACCAATATTATAAAATCTGCAAGTACTCCGAAGTATTTTCTTTTTAATCTACGACAAAGGTCCCTGGTGATTGACTTGCTAAGGGCACATGTTAAATACAGTATTTTTTATAGATTAGCAAACGAGCAAATTAAAGGTATATTTTCATATAGCACGGATCGCCTAACGGGCCCTGTATTCAATGGTCGCCGACTAAAAACACCCACAAAACCAGCAAAAACAGTTTTGCTGCCGCCCGTCAAAAACAAGGGATGTAATAGGGACTAATCAGTACTGCAGTAATCTCACTCGACACACGAAATGGCATAACAAGCTGTTACTTCAGTCCCCTTAGAAAGGCAAAAAACACGAAAGTTGATGTCGCTTAATTGTGCTGCTTGTGATTGATCGACAGACCATCAGTCACGTGTTAGTCTCTCGACCAATCACACTGAAACGGGAAGGACTCGTGACGTTGTTTTTTGCCAAATTCCAAGCGAGCTTGTGAACTTTGCTGTTTAATTTTGTTGGTCAGTGAAATTAGCGGGGGCCTATTCCCTCCCAATACCTATTTCTAAGGTTAACCAAGTCTTGCTACCTGTTCGTGAGTGGTGAGTCACAAACCATCAAGCCACTCAAATTAAAGCACTCGGAGATCTACGGACTATCTTTGGAAGTACGAAGATAAAAATATTTATATTATATTTAATGTGTTGTGAATTTTGCAATCTCGAATAACAATAACATTTAAAATTCAAAAGACCTTCGTTCTGTGATTATTCTGATTGTTATAAGTTATCTATTAAAGTAATCTAAGTAATTCCCCACAAAGAATTTTAAAAGCAGCAGTTTTTGAATCAAAATCTACAAAATAATTTTATAAAATCACAAACATATTTGGATAATAAAACACCTTGCATTCAGCTGTTTCAAAGTAACAATAAATTATTAAATTAAAATCTTATAGTTACGCTTTCACACTTTAATTACTCAACCGATCATGGCGAAATTCGGTGTATACATTTATAGGGGTAGGAACAAATAAAAAAACTAAAAAACACGCTTTATAGAAAATCCAACTAAAAATAGAAAATAAATTAGAATTAAGAATAGTGTAAATAAGAAAAAAATGTATTTTATGGTACAAAAAAGCGTGGGGTGCTTTTAAGATATTATCAAAATGAAATATAATACTTCTACTCATATTATCTGTCAATAAAATATTTATAACTGTTGACACCATGCACCCCACGCTGTTTTGTACAATAAAATTTTTTTTTTTCTTATTTACACTATTCTTAATTCAAATTTATTTTCTATTTTTTAATTGGATTTTCTGTAAAGCGTTTTTTTTTTTTAGTTTTTTAGTTCTGTTCTACTATTGTCCAAAAGATGTCACTAAAAACGAAAGCGCCATCTTGTGAAAAGTAGGATTTTTTTACGCATAAGAGTAGCCAGTTTAGTTGTAATTCTACTATGGTCCAACAGATGTCACTAAAAATAAAACATATATAAATTGACAAAAATCTCATTCTGCAAATTGAATAATGGCATAATCTTATCAAATTAGTGTATTGTCATCGGTCCTCGACAAATCTACATAGTTTGAATAAAATCTGACCGTTTAAAGTGGGTCAAAATCGCGCCCAAAGTGGTCGGTTACAAACATACAAGTGAAGCTAATATAAAGCGTGTAAAACGGACTTGGGAAACGTCTTATCCAGTTAAACAGATACTGTTTTCGAGGGATAGAAACTGACAAAATCGTTCTTCCCGTGGGCTCGCGACCCCCTTTACATATTATCACACCTCCCTAAGCGGGCGCGCCCTCCACTTTGAAAAGCAGCGCAATAGATGACTATGACAAAAAACTACAACAACTCACCGTAGTACGAACGCAGACTTCACAGCTCACGTTCGGATTTAATATGGTCTCCATTCCTTGCAGCAGCTCCGGCGCTTGCTTCATGTGCTGCGAGAATTTGTTCAAAAACTCCTGCGCCTTCACAGACTCCGGCAAAAACTTCGAACTGATGTGAAGCACTTTGGCTATCAACTCCTTCTGAACAGCTGGGGCAGCTGGTTTCCTGTGAAGTTCTATCCATTCTGCCACAGTACGACGAACTGCTAGCTGATGCTTCTGAAGTTCTATGAACGCTTTCGTAGCATTATCATCGACATTTGACATCAAATAGTATAGTTTTTTCATTCGCGCCGGAGCTGGCAACGTGTACGGCACTAGTGACGTGTTTAGAAGTCTCTCGACTAGTAAACGGTCTTCCAAAGCCGTCATGTAATATCCGTGGAGGATCTTGTCTTTGATCCATTGCACCGCTTTCTCTGTAGCCGGTGGTACTGTCTCTTCTGTGAGGAATTTCTTGTAGATCATTGCGAGCCCGGACATGGCTTCTTTCCTTATTTTAAATTTCTTATCAAGCGTCCTCTCTCGTACGAAATGGAGAAGGTCTTCAGACTCTGCTACAGCTTGGAAATCTCTTTGCGCTGTAGCTATTATGGCCATGACGACTTCATACCTGACTTGTTCGTGAGCGTCGTGCTGGCGCAGTTTTAATGTTTCTGTGATATCTTTCCTCAGATCCGGGTGGTGAACGAGAAAGTGCATGCAATACTGCACGCATTTGATTCGGATTGGCACTGATATATCATTGAATCGGCCGAGGAAGGCTCGCCATAAAGCCGGGTACTGCTTGGCAAGTTCCGAGCCCGGCTCCGAGAACATTCGAGCGAGCAGGGCCACGCCACTCAAGCGCTCTTGGAATTGGGCCGATTTTAGCTTGCACTCGAGCTGTGGCAGCACCGACAGAAGCACTGACGGGCAACATTGGTACAACTCGTAAATGAGTTCGTATACTTTTGAAAATATTAGTAAGCTCTTCTCTTCTTTGCCGAGGATCAGGACATGGTTGAAGAACTGCAAATATAATTAGATTATAGTCAAGTAATAATTAAATATTCAGCCTCGCATTCAATAATTTATGAGTTTACACATTACCACAACCACAGCAGAGGAGCACTTAAGAGGTTAACCCGTCAACGCCCGCTTATATATAGCTATAAGCTAATTTCCTTATATAAATGGACACCGGTGTCCACAGCGGGCGTCTAAGGACTACACTAACCAATGTATAATTAATCTGCTAACACACCTCAAAATCCTGCTCAATTCTCTATAGTTTACCTAAATGTATACTTAAATATATTATTATAACTAGAAGCAATAATTTAAAATCTAGTCAATACTACCTTTTTCTCATTACCCCAATCACTTTATCATTCACTCACGCCTGTCATTCATTAACTCACCGCCTGTATGTACGGCTCCAACGTCTCACTCGTCTTCACTATCAGCTCCTTGGCTAGGGCGTACGCGTGTTTGTGATCACGCTTGTTTGGTTCCACCAGGTTCATGAGTATCACGTTCAGCAGCTCGTTGGACACCACGTCTGACTCCGTGATCAGCGGGCAGAGAACGTCCAGCATGAAAGACTTCACTTTTGTTGAGTGTTCTGTGCTGTTGAGTGAAAGGGGTTGTTTTAAATCGACTTTATGGTCACTAATGTAAAGTGCAGGGTACTTCAAGAAAAATGTCAACACTGAGAGACGCTGTTCTTGATGGTGGATATAATTATATCGACTTATCTAACACTTTTTAGATACCGCATAAAAAAAATCAATATTCTAGCAAGGAGGGAACTGTTTTAAATTTATAATTAGTGGTGCGGCAAAGACAAGAACTATCAAACTGTTTGATTTTCAAGTATCATTGTCAAATATTGGCCTGCTAAGATTCCCTTTCGACTTATAAAATAAAAAATACGTGAGTAGCAAAACTGGACATAATAATATGGACTCATACAATTATTAAAATTACAAAGAGCGTAAAAGTCTACAGCAGCAAAATTTTAACATCAAGACCAAGTTACAAGTTGCATTCGAAATGAAACAGCAAGTTTTAATTGAACAAGCCCGGTCGAGTTTCTTGCCCTGCTCGGCACGCTGTAATCGAACGTACATCCCTCCCGGTTTCCACCTTTATTTTTCGGGGAGAGGGGGGACAGTTGGGGCGACCGTGGGATTCCGATCATCTGTTTAGCTTAGGGTTTAGTTAGATCCACCTGCTATGGATTGTAAAAGTGATATTTTTTGTTTTTAGGGTTCCGTACCTCAAAAAAGAAAAAGGAACCCTTTGTTTTACTTTGTTGTCCGTCCGTATGTCCGTTTGTCAAGACCCTTTTTCTCAGGAACGTGTTGAGATATCAAAATGTTTACCCCCTCACCCCCCTTTAATGCTTACGTAAGCTTAAGTATAATATTTACAAAATCTGCGTACTACTAAGTAATAACCTAATTCAGTATTTTCATAACTGTATTAGACTCACACAATCAGACGCCTCTAACGAAAAGCGGTTAGAGATGCAAGTATTTTACCGAATATTATTTCCATCCTATGATACGATAGCGACAAGCATATCGATTTGTCAGAGACAAATTTAAATCCTGAATATCTTTTTTGCTTTTCAAATCTTAAAAAATCACCTAATACCCACCTGCCCCAGTATGAAAACCCAAGAAAAACATAAAATTTTTAATTGTTTATTCATTATTTATTTAATCAATAATACTATGAAAGCGAAGCTGCTGCATAGCAAACTAAAATCCCTTCATAGACACACACATTTCAGGTAATTATTGCAGTTGAAAATTCATGATTTGAACTACCCGTGTTCAGCCAACTCATATTACAGGACTTTTTATTAATAATACAAAAGTTTATGAAGATATTTGCATGTTTATTAAACGTAAAGGTAGAGATAATCCTGAATGAATTTCGATGAAATATGACATATAGATAGACCGTGTCCTAGATTAACATATAGGCCACTTTTTATCCCAGGAAAATACGTAGTGCAGGTTTCATGCCACGAGCAAAGCTTAGAGAAACACCTATAGTTCTGACAAACAAACGCATTAAGAGGTATATGACCATAGCACGCGCAATCTGAAGACTCGAAATCGTCTCAATTGGGACAGTTTTATATACTACACGTAAATGACAAATACAAGCTGCCTTTTTTGTTCGTACTGGATAAAGTCTACCCGTGTGCCAAATTTCATCCAAATCCATTCAGTAGATTCTGCGTTTACTTCTAACAAACATACAAACTTCCAAACATTTTCGCAAACTTTCGAATATTAAATCTCTATACTTTTAGATAATAATTAGTTTAAAGTATTACACTTTAAAACGTTTTTTTTTACAATAACGAAAACCCCATTCAAATCTCATCAGTAGTTTTTGAGAAAATCGCGGCCATCAAAGTTACATACATACGGGTCGAATACAGAACCTCCTTTTTTGAAGTCGGATAAAAACATCGTCCAGCTTGTCGAACTTTACTTAAATCAGATCAGTCGTATAAATCCTATCGGAATAATAAATTCGGCGTTTGACAGGTTTTTTATAGGAAATATGTCAAACTTGAAAAGTCATTTGTCCGATAAAATTTGGTGAATGAAAAATCATCACCCACTTTTTATAAAATTGCTATCATTAAGACAAGATCAAGTGGCGTCGCTAGCCTGAGTGACAACCGGGAGGATAATATTATCAATGAGTGTCACCCCATGACTTGCGACAATTCAATTGTTGAATAATGAGTGTTTTTTTGGCACTCAACGTTTGGTTTAAGGAGATGATTGTTGAAGCTTTTTTTTATGGGTCGGACCAGATTTATTATGTTATTTCTAATATAAGTTGAACAACTCGACTGCCTCGGTGGCGTAGTTGTATTACGGTACGACTGCAATGCTGAGGTCTTGGGTTCGATCCCGGGTCGAGTCAGTGCTAATGGATTTTTCTATTCCTCAGCCCGGAGCCTAGAATTTGTGCCCGATATGGCGATAGGCTCGCCCCCTATCACATTATGGGACGAAATACGCACGGCGAAAACTGGGTGCTTTAGTTGCGCCTGTGCCTACCCCTTCGGGGATAAAAGGCATGAGTGTGTGTGTGTAAGTTTAACACCATAAGGACAACACAGATAAATTACTAATTTATAAGCCAGCTCTGCTAAATCAACTGACTAATTTGTCAAAGAAATATCTAATGGTGGGATTGCATTTGGCGCATTTGTCACATTATTTGGACAAACCAATATCGACTTTCTGTCACTTATGTACAGTCATAAAAGTGTATGCTCGACCACCTTAAGGTTCTAAAGTCTCTTGCGCGTCCTCTGTCAGCAACGTGCAAAGAAAGTTTACCAAATTGGGTGATTGTACAAGTTAATTTTGCATTAGAGAAATAACGCACATATGCGATGAAATACACCAACTTTGGTGCCAACATGAACTTAAACATTAACAAATCATAAAACCTTGTAAAGCGGTTTGTACCCTCTTGTACTTCGATTCATCACGCAGTCTTGCCACGAACAGACCATGTCAAACGTGATGTCGTAATGAATTGTCAAATGCCTTACGAAATTATATAATGCACATGGTTACAGTCAAAGGGCATGATGTAACTTCGCTGTTTAGCAGAACAATTGTTGAAGCGCTGCTTGCGTTAAAGGTAGGTTATTCGTATCCGCTAGGATAGCGGCCACCGTATAGGTTGGTAGGTTATAGGTATCGGCTGCTAGGTTAGCTAGGCTAGGACCTTTTTATCCTCGCCGGCGAGAACCGTGGCGTTTCCTTCCTCGTAATGTAAAGATACTCCTTCCCTTTCTTTTATATCAGCTCCACTTCTCCTTCCCTAGCCCTATTCCCGTCCCCAATGTCCGTGTCCTCTGTACCTATCAGCCCGTGCTGGTTGTTCATTATTTAATGTAGGTACTTTAAATTATTTAACTGGTATATGTACTTTTGTTATTGTCTCTACCTTGTCATGACTTGTCATAAGTGCTTTTTTATAAGCCTACTTGACCAAGTTTTTTTTTTTATACCTGTTGTAAAACCCGCCATAGTAAACCAAGTAAGTGACGCGTCTTGGGATCAGCCTGTGTACATCCGCATTCAAACAGGCATAATAGGGTAGTTTCCTATGTTCTATTTTGTACATTATTTTATATGTAACAGGAAATAATACGAAAAATAAATTCTTCCGTGAAATCAGCATCAAAATTGGTTGAATAATAAAGAAGTTATTCACATTTGAAATGTCGCGTGAGCAAAAGTGGGGTGGTGGTGGGGATATCGCGCTATCTCTTTCGCACGCACGCAGCATTATGGCCGGTGAGTCCCAGTGACGTCACAGCCTGATATTACTGTTATAATTACCCCTTCTACCAAATTTCAAAGCTTTATAACTTACTTATTATTGAGTCGATTTTGAATATTCTTTTTTCGTTAGATTTTAGATGGCACATATTTTTAATTAACGTTTTTTAAAAAAAAAAGTAGCATATTATTTCGACTAGCGGGGAGTAATCATCTCTCGTCTATCTACTCTATTTGCACCCTACTTTTCTTACCACTAAGTGCAGTGGGGTTCGCATTGCCATGCCCATATACAGGGTCATTTTGACATTGCATTACTAAATGAAACCACATACTCGTCGCTGCCCCAGCTAACATTATGCCAAAAATCATCCATGAGAAACGAATATTTTCACAAAAAAACTCAATTTTACTTTCCTGATTTTTTCATAATTTTGTAGTTTAGTGCGAATAAGGCGTGTGCGTGAGTGAATTTCTGACAGAAAGTTTCATGTTGCTGCAGCGACGAATCGCCATAGAGTAGTAGTAGTGGCATTAGGGCGTGTTAATTTAAAGTTACTTTTTATTGATATTTATTTTGTTTGAAACTTACTCTTTTTTATTTTACATCTATGGTGAAATTACTTATTGGAAAGTGTTATTTTCAGGGAGATAAGTATGTGGTTTCGTTTAGTAACGCAATGTCAAAATGACCCTGTATAAAGACGAACCAGGAGATTAGAAGAGGCAGGAGGTTCTTGAGTATTTGGAATACTTTGCATACGATAGGTATCAGCAAGCTGTCATTGCTCATTAGCTTTTTGTGATACTAACTCGCTCGAGCAGGGCTATTCTTAGTGTATAAAAACGTGTCTACAGTGTAACTCCTCCACTTACACACACAGGACCCCGATTCCCTGTCACACGTTATTTCGACAGTTCATAACTCGCGCGTAACGCACCTCATCGCATTTATAATGATTGAAATAAGCATAAAGAATACCATTCCACGCCAATTTCACTAAGTAAACGTAACACAACCATGTCACGAGCTTACAGTGTCATAGAGGATACGACCCAGGCTAAGTTATTATTCAACATAACATCACGCCTTTTACTCTTTTCAAGGTAAGCAGAGGTTTAACACCCACTTTTCTTTAACTACATCTGTTTCATCGTTAATTTTATTTGCGATAAATCCTTGTTTTCCTACAAATCAATGCAGTGCGAATGTATAAAATCACCGACAAGCTGAAACTAAAGGTTCTCGTGTGTCAATCCCGAATCGGGTCAGCGGGAATTATGCAAAATCCGCAGCGCTGCCGTAGAATTTTTAATCGTCCAATGTTGAACATTTTCAAATAGATTCTTTGATGTTTGTTACTTTACTATTAAGTAAGGCTAGATAATTTTGCAATACAAACAATCACCCTTTCTGCCTCATTGGCGTCGTATTGCAGTAAGACTGCCACGCTGACGTCTAGGGTTTGATGCTCAGGTCAAATAATAGATATTTGGATTTTCTGTTCAGTATCAACCCGTTGTCTGGAATTTGTGCCCGATATGGCTATAGGCCATGTGATAGGGAGCGCCCTATCACACCATGGCCTGGGACGAAATACATACGACGAAAAGTGGCTGCAGTGGTTGCGTCTATGCCTACCTCTTAGGGGATAAAAGGCGGCTGTGGGTGTGTATGCATGTGTGTACTGTCACATTTTATACCGAAGCGACGTATTATACAATCTTCCGTTTGCAAAGAACTTGTATATTTATATCTAAGCTGCTTTTCCTTTATTGAATTTTCTTGAGAATAAAATATGACGTACTTGGACTTTATAAAGGAAAATAAATTCTCAGAAGCAAGTTATTAAATCTATTTTAAACTTGCTCAACGTAAAGCTTTAGACATTCTGAAGAAAAATGTTATATTAGAAATTTACTTCAATTGTTCGGGATGAGAGTTAGTGCTTCACAATAGTGACAGGTTCACTTTTACACAATTGAGTATCCAATCTCGTTTGTTTTTCTTTTGCTCGTACGGCAAAGTAGCTGCTCTAAGCCTCCACAACAATATGAGATATGTTGCCTACCACCGCTCGATGAACACCAAAATTATGCCGGCTTTAACGAAAAACTAACTTAAACTTTACTGGTGGTAAGTCTCTCGCATGCGAGGGGCTTTCTGGGTAGGACGTAGTTACCACCGCTATGTCTATTTCTACCGCCAAGCAATAGTGTGATGCACTCTTGTGTTTCTTATTGTTTGCAGTCCTCATAATATTGATTGCGAATACGGGTGTAAAACAACTTACTTAACAATTTTGAACATGAGCGAGAACAGAGCGCAGAATATCTCCTGACAGTCCTCCAGCTCGAAGCACATGTTGAAGGACTTCACGTAGGCGAGGTTCTCCAGTAGATAGAAGTAGCGCTTGAATGCCGGATCCTTGGGGTCCCGGAGACCTTGCAGCTGGTTGATCAGGAACAGGAATATTGTCTTTACCTGGTGGAGGAAAGATTTTTTTTATTATATTGTCAATATTTATATTTATAAATAATACAATTGTAAAAGGCGGATGTCTGTACATAATAGATATTGAAGAAAACCTAATATGAGGGGTCTTTATGTAGATCAACACAAGCCAAAACAGCAGCTTTTAGCATTTTTGGCTCTCTATCTGTATGTTTGTACACGCATCACGCAAAAATTACTGCATGGAATTGAATGCAGTTTTAACCGATGTATTGCTAGAGGTCTAACTTAATATATGGGCTCCATTTCATATATATGTAAAGAAATGTATGCTTTTCTCTATATATATGCTTTTCTCTATGGATTTATTCTCGAATAGATCACACCAACTGTCATGATTGAGATAATGTTTTTAAGAAGTTAAAGTTAGGTTATTTTATTAAAATATCATTGTGAAACAGTAAATAGTTTCCTGTATAAACTAAATTAGAAGTAAAGGCTCTAAATGTTGTTTTTTTGTTATTTCAGGTAAGGTACTTTGTTTAAAATGTGTAAATTGTGTATTTAATTGTGTTGTGAATAAAGGTAAAATTTTGTTATTTCAGAAAACGCAATTTTGTCTTTATTTCACGAAAGTATATTATCTTATCTTAATATATATAAATCTCGTGTCACAATGTTTGTCCTCAATGGACTCCTAAACCACTTAACCGATTATAATAAAATTCGCACACCATGTGCAGTTCGATCCAACTTGAGAGATAGGATAGTTTAAATCTCAAATTATAGTCGCAATTTTAATTTATTGCTAATTATTTGTCTGTTATTATTTGACAGTCACAATTATCTGTTAACTCCAAATGATTCTAACAGATGTCGATACCTTTCGACTGGGTTGAGTAAGTAATCAATAGATGGCGCTGCTATGAATGATTCTAACAGATGTCGATACCTTTCGACTGGGTTGAGTAAGTAATCAATAGATGGCGCTGCTATGGTAAATCTACGAACGTGTCATATAAGCTACATTTTAAGCGGGACTTTTATACCGGGAAAACTCATTCACGCGGGCGGAGCCGCGGGCAAAAGCTAGTCATTATATATATTAATAATAGTATAAAGAGGTAAAGTTTGAGAGGAAGTTATCTTTGGAACTACTAAACCGATTTCGATAAAATTTGGTATGGAGATAGTTTGAGATCCTGGAACGGACATAGGCTACTTTTATCGCGAGTAAATATAAAGCGGGACTTCCAGCAAAACTATTTCACGCGGACGGAGCCCCGAGCAGACTAGATTACCCAATATAAGTTATCTTCGTTAGGTCAAATATTCTATATGCAATAGCTCATCTGGATATAGTTTTGTTTTTTCTTTCTTTTGCTTGCCTCATCAGTGTTCAAGCGTTTTAATAATGAATATGCTTCTAAAACAGTAGTCTTCGTTATTAACTATTCGACGTCTTCATTTCAGACTTCATTTTGTAATACACTTGTAATAGAACTTATGTCATATCCTTATCACTGACGTTCCGTTCAAACATAATATCATGTCGAGCTATTCCACATGTAACACATCATGAGTGAATGAACACAGTGAATTGCATTTGAAGTTGGTTAGCTTCATTGTAAATTGAACGTAACATTGAGAATATTTCTATGCTTTAGAGCTGTAAACGTTTTGTCGGTAATAGTTAAAGCCTGTTTCAAAATGTCTTAGTAACATAATATCTTTTTTTATTTTTATGGCATAGAATGAAGAGACGAGCATGCCATTCGCCTGATGGTAAACGATACGACCACCCATAAACAGTAGCAACACCATCCAGCACCTTCAGTTACAAAGTACTGTGTGGCATTCCACTGCGCTCGTCATCCTGAGACATAAGATGTTATGTTTCGTTATGTCTAGTAGTTACACTAGCTACAATGTCCTTCCAGACGGACTCTTACATATGAGAGACCTACCACCAGTGTATCCGCCCGAAAAGCGACCTGTGTTAAATCCGCCACAGTGGCCCACGTAAGTATGCCGCGTTCCGGGATCAGCCTGTGTATATCCCGTTCAAACAGGCCGGCATAATTGTGTCCACTGGCCAGGGATCTCTCGTCAGTCGACACTCTACCTGGGCCTCGTTTACCATCAGGTGCGGTGACGTCACTTAACCATCCACGTAGAAAAAAAAAACAAATTACTCGAGCACTTGGAAAATTAACTCACTCTATACTAGGCTTTCAGAATCAATCGACAGTTACTCCGCAGTTAAAATCCACTCGTGCACTATAATGAGTGTCGTATTAAATGCAAACTACAAGACAGTAATTAAAATATGACAAACAATACAGATGAAATAAACATACCTCACGAATATCTAGTTAACACAATTCGTCATAGTAATAAAAGATCTCTACAATGCGCAGTACACGAGAGAACTCATATTATTCAAAGAATTGAAACACAATAGAAATGCAATTCGCTTTTCAATTCTCAACTCTATTGAGAATATAATTTACAAGGTTCCGTTGATGCACTGCGGATTCAAATAAAGCATAATGAGCTTTTATGTGTAATGAAATTGCAAACTTCAAGACAGCATTAGCAGAATTTTTCCGTCGAATGCCAAGACAAGCAAATCTCTTGACTGATTATAATCATGACCGCCCAGAAACAGTAGCAGCTGGTGGCACCGTGCATGAGGTTTTAAAACCTATCATAGTGGCCCACGTAAGTGTGCCGCGTTCCGAGATCAGCCTGTGTATATTTTTTTATGGCATTGAATGACGAGACGAGCATGCCGTTCGCCTGATGGTAAGCGATACGACCATACATAAATAGAAGCAACACCATCCAGCACCTTGGCTTACAAAGTACTGTGTGGCATTCCACTGCGCTCGTCATCCTGAGACATAAGATGTTAAGTCTCATTATGTCCAGTAATTACACTGGCTACAATGTCCTTCAAACCGGAACACAACAGTGCATGCACACTGCTGCTTGGCGGTAGAAATAGACATTGCGCTGGTACCCACCCAGACGGACTCTTACATATGAGATACCTACCACCAATGTATATCCGGTTCAAACAGGCCGGCATAATTGTGTCGACTATACTATACCATACCAGCCCTGTATTATATACTGCCCACTGCTGAGCACGGGCCTCCTCTACTACTGAGAGGGTTAAGGCCTTAGTCCACCACGCTGGCCTAGTGCGGGTTGGCAGACTTCACATACCTTCGAAATTCTGAGAACTTTTCAGGTATGCAGGTTTCCTCACGATGTTTTCCTTCACCGTTAAAGCGAGCGATAATTCACAAAGAATACACACATAAGTTTTTAGAAAAGTCAGAGATGTGTGCCCTTGGGTTTTGAACCTGCGGACATTCGTCTCGGCAGTCCGTTCCACTCCTAACTAGGCTATCGCCGCTATGTGTATTGTATCGACTGACGAAGGATAATCATCGTTCGTCAGTCGACACTCTACCTAGACCCCTCTCCGTAGCATCAGGTGCAGTGGGGTCACTTTGCCGTACCACTGCCACTTATTAAAAGATCAGCCTCAAATGGCCAATAATTATCCGGGCTTAGACTGCATTTCAAACCGGAACACAAAAGTGAGTCCACGGAAATAAGCGGCACAAATAGTCAATAGATAATATCACAGATACTACCAAGCCGAGATCGCACATACGAAAGACCTTGATAGGTCTAGTAAATTAAGCGACAATACACAAATAATTTAATATTAAACACTATTGTATTCAAAATCATAATCATCTGCATAATCAACATCAATAATACGTCCATTACGTTTGTTTATAATGTTTTCCTGTATAAATTCGTGTTATTTCGATTCGTTTTTATCGAACAGCCCCGCGGAAACTGTCAGCTGCGTCTAGTGTGAATGAAGTTCAAACAGGTTTGGTGTAAGGCTTAGCTTTATTACGCGGTAATACTAGATGACTGCTTTGTAATATGAAAGGACAATAAACCCTTAAAAATAAGGTGCTCGCGAAAAAAAACTAAATCAAACGTGTGTGCGACCAAGAAAAGCTCCGCGATTTATCGACAATTTAGACAACTTATACAGTATATTTTATTCTAAACAGAGTAAACTCCATCCAAAAACTTTCACAGTTTCCCCCAATTTAGAGGAAATCCCCCGATTCAGGCATCACTGTTGTTACATCTCTTGCGGTTTGCCGGTTTAGCTCGCGGTTTACCTGCTCGTCACTACTCGACGATAAATAAAATTATTCGGTCTTCGCGTTGGATTACGTTAGGTGGCAGTTTGGCTGCTAAAATGTTTACCAGATGTTTTAATTAAATTCTTAGAAACGTTGTTTACATTAACGATTTCAAAATACAGATTGTAATGACTTTTCCGCAAAATGTTTAAGTAATGGGCGACACGCGAAAATAATTAAAATTTTATTAAAACGTTATTCAAATGATTCAGTAACAATTATTTTTAATTTTGGTACATCGGTCTGCGATATTTCTTTAATCGTATCAGAAACTAGCATTGCGCGCGGCTCCGCCCGCGTTGAATAGATTTCCGGGATAAAAATTATCCTATAGCACTCAGGAGTAATGTAGCTTCCTATTAGTGAAAGAATTTTCAAAATCGGTCGAGTAGTTCCTGAGATTAGCGCGTTCAAACAAACAAACAAACTCTTCAGCTTTATATATGTGGACGATAGCCTAGTTGGGAATGGAACGGTCTGCCGAGACAATGTCCGGCGGTTCAAAACCCAAGGCACACACCTCTGATTTTTCGAAGTTATGTGTGTATTGTTTATCAATTATCGTTCGCTTTGACGGTGAAGGAAAACATCGTGAGGAAACCTACATACCTGAGAGTTCTCGATAAGAATTTCGAGGGTATGTGAAGTCTGCCAATCCGCACTAGGCCAGCGTGGTGGACTAAGGCCTAAACCCTCTCAGTAGTAGAGGAGGCCCGTGCTCAGCAGTGGGCAGTATTTAATACAGGGCTGGTATTATTATTATTATTATACAGATAAAGCAATAAGTCACGTCTTATGGAGTAATTTGAAAACGATAGCACATCGTCTAAGAGTAAGGGTATCTATTATATCCGGTGAGAAAGGAGAATTAAACAAATCCACCTGCCCTTTATCTTTGGGCACATCGGGTACACACGGCAACTACACTAACAGCTGCAAATATTATCTGACTTTACCAGTGAACCAATCAATTGATGAAATAGTATAAGAGAACTTAACCACCGATGTAAATGTATCTAAATGTAACCAGAAAAATAGTACCAAGTGCTGAAGTCACCGAGCCATGATAACATAAAACCCGTCTTCACAAGCAATACTAGAAGCCCCTGAGGGTACACTGTGCGTCCTCATAGAATTGTTTGTAAATACGATTGTTGTACGATATGAAGATAAGTAGCCTATACGTATAATATACAGAGCGCCACGTCTTTTTCCCTTAGTTAGGCAAAGCTGAATCAAATTCCGCCAACAATGTTAGGTCCCACGTAACGCATACGCATACTCACGCCTTTTATCCCCGAAGGGGTAGGCAGAGACGCAACTAATGCACCCACTTTTCGCCATTTTTATTCCGTCCCATGATGTGATAGGGGGCGAGCCTATCGCCATATCGGGCACAAATTCCAGACTCCGGGCTGATACTGAATAGAAAAACCCAATATCACTTTGCCCGACCCGGGGATCGAACCCGAGACCTCAGCATTGCAGTCGTACCTTAATACAACTACGCCACCGAGGCAGGTCCCACGTAATAGGGGGCATAATACCAGACTCGACTGAAAGTGATATCGGGTTTCTGGCCAGTACCGACAAAATCTTTAGGGAAGGTCTAAGTTCAGCAGTTGACATCCTGTGGCTGATGATAATGACAAAATAATCGATCACTCACCTGTTCCTGATCCTTGTAAGGGGCCTCGGGCGCGTAAACACGCAGCACGTCCGCAATACAGCACGCTATGAGTAACTGCACGTCCCTGGACGGGTGCGTGAGAAAAAACTCGTCGGCCAAGTGCAACGCCAGCGGGATGTACTGCTGGTACATGCCCTCATCCTGACCGAGACCTTGGAGTGTGTGAGCTAGGACCTGTTGACAAAGATCAAGAGATCAATAAACGTTAAAAAAACATTAAACTTTATCTTGTGAGGATGAAATTTAATTATCAGACGAAAATTACGACTGTCTATCCAAGTAAAACTCTTTTATTCGGGCACTCCAAAGCAACTCTACTGCATATGCTGGCAGGTGGAGTGGCATCAAAGTATCGATTGACAAAAGAGTATTATCTCGCGCTAGTAGACATAATTACGCCGGCCTATTCGAAACCGGATATATCGGTCTATTTAAATTATTTTAGGGCTAAATTTTAACTATCATACGAGTTATCAATGAATTTAATTTTAGCATGATTTAATATTAATATGTAAGTAAACATTTTAACAGTAGTTTTAATTTATTGATGTATTGTAATTTTATAAATAACTTTTATCTGATAAGACTGGCTCTCGGCTCCGCCCACTTAAAAGTTAGTTCCCGAGATATTAAGCAGAATATAGTGGCACTCAGAAACAATATAGATTCCTATTAGTAAAAGAATTTTCAGAATCGGAGTAGTAGTATCAGTGCTAAGGGCTTGCCAAGAAACAAACACTTTAGTTTTGTGATATTGTCCAATGCTAAATCAAAAATTCTAATTTGAATAAATATCTAAGGACTATTTAAAAAGCTGTTATCCCTGAACACTCCTTCATCATACGAAATGTAATTATGATAAAAATTACATGTCGAACTAATCTTTATATAATATTCTATCAAAGGTCTCTAAAAACGATAATGAACACCGTCTGCGCTCTCGTCAATTGCAAACGCTACGAAAGCTTTTGAGGCAACAAGTAACTCAATAAAGATCTATCTTCTCCACCTGTGCTTGTTAATTAACTGCTTTTACAAAATTCTAAAGTAATTACGAGTAGTTCTCATTAAAGCCACAACAAATTTCTTTATAAACTTCAAAAACAAGTTCTATGGAAAAGCCATACCTAAGGTTTGCCACGGCAAAAACGTCACTGAAGTAAAACCCTTAAGAGTTGCCTCAACATAAACGTCAAATTTAGTCAAAGTAACAACTACTTTGACTGTTACTCTCAATGTAGAAACTGGCCGTAAAAGTCTTGACGATGGCCAAATAAATTATAATAACTTATGATACTCATACTTGTTATTTCAAATTTTACAAGATATGTTACCGCGCAAGGATTAATAAAAAATATTTACAATATGTTTTATTACTGGAGATCGGAGAAATCACTGATAAACGATAGAAGCCATGGTATAAATACAAACATACATAGGGTGTTGAAATGATTACCGTTCCTGGCTTCGCCGTAGTCGGGTAAAAACAAATGGTAAAAAGAAGAAGATGATAACGTACTAAAACATTTGACAGTCAAGATATAAGTGCAAATAGCAAGCACACAAACAGCGTACAAACTTTAGTCGTAATTCAAAGTTTTTTATAAGAACTAAATGTTCTGGAACCGTTTTTTTAATTTGAATACATTAGACACACACCACCGTTAAGGCGTGTTGGTCGGTGACAAAGGGCCTATTACAGAACGATTCTTAACAGTTTACCTTTGAAAATTGCTCACTTGAGCATTATCTGCACTAATATTATAATAAAAAAAAGGAAAGATTTGTATGTATGTAACGAATAAACACAAAAACTGTTGGACCGATTTATTAAAAATTCTTTCACCAATATAAAGCTAAATTATCAGCGAGTAACATAGCCTACTTTTATCCCCGGGAAAATATAAAGCGGGACTTTTATCCCGGAAAAACTCGATCACGCGGGTGGATCCGCGAGCAAAAGTCTAGTGAATTATAAACAATACATTACCAGTAAAAAAAAGTAATTTGATAGAGAAAATTTAAGAAGTATAAAGATATTGCCGTCTCGTGATGTAGAAAGAGCAGGTGAAATGATTTGATACAAAATCTCATCGTAGGAAATTCGAGCTTATCGAATCAAAGCTCTTATAAAGTGTCGGCTGTTGTGGATTCCTTCACGGTCCGTTCACAGAAGAACGGCGATTTTTTTTTCATTAGAATTTGCAGGCAGCGTAAATAAACTGATCTCCTGTTTTAATATATTACCTTTATTTTTAAATAAAATAGGTAAATGTTTGGTATACGATAAAGGAAATTTAAATAAATTGTTCAGTAAAGTAAATAATGCTTACGTGGAGTTATTGAATTTGATTGCAAATACCATTTATATATGCTTTATTATGCCATCGCTCAATGTGGTTTTAATTGTAATTAATTATCATTATAATAATACCTATGTAATTATGTTAGCTATAATGATAAAAATTACCCAAATTACCTTTTTGTATTCCAACTCTCGTGAAAAACCGAGTAAAATATAATAGATTCATAAGACTATAAGTTCGAGTCTTTTAATTGAGTACGCAGTAAGAACAATTTCTATGAAATCTAACAAAACAGGAAGTTTCCTGAAGCCTTTAGCTACATAAATTTACAAGAAATTCTCTCGTAAAAGGCATCACCGCAAAGAACCTAATCTAAATTCTACGTAAAACGATATTTTCTGCACATCTTTCTCTTGTTTAAATATTACCCTGACTTGCAGATAGCTACTACCCCGTCGACTGGCGGGTTATTAACTCGACTCTCCGTAGCCAGTCAGATATTAGTGCAAGAGAGATGCTAAAAGCTGCTTTTGACGAGACGATAGACGAGTGGGGTATGAGAACAAACAATGTTGAAGCAACTCGGATACTAAACGACAAATTGCAATAGATGCGGTCGTACGATGCGAATAACTGCAATGCAGAGGCCTATTTGCACGCTAGTTCGTTTATGTGACCATACGAATGGCCTAGAATTATAACTATGAAGTAACCCTAATTCCACTGTTTAAGAGTAAATGTAATATTGACGGTAATATTATGTAAAAGCTCCTTTTTTGTCATGACCTTTGTAGTATGTGCGTTTATTTATGTTTCTTTATTAAAACGATAGAAGCGGCGATAGCTGAGTTGGGAGTGGAACGGACTGTCGAGACGAATGTCCGCAGGTTCAAAACCCAAGGGCACACATCTCTGAGTTTTCTAAAAAAAGTTATGTGTGTATTCTTTGTGAATTATCGCTCGCTTTAACGGTGAAGGAAAACATCGTGAGGAAACCTGCATATCTGAGAAGTTCTCTGAATTTCGAAGGTTTGTGAAGTCTGCCAACCCGCACTAGGCGAGCGTGGTGGACTAAGGCCTAACCCCTCTCAGTAGTAGAGGAGGCCCGTGCTTAGCAGTGGGCAGTATATAATACAGGGCTGGTATGGTTATTAAAACAAGTGATGGTTCTTTGGTAGGCAGTGTCAGTTGTTGATGTAACAGATGTACAGAAGTGTTTTTATGTTGCTGCATAAACCTGCGTTTCAATGAATATTTCATCATTCACACATGTATTCCTAATACAGAAAAGTGTTGACAAGATAGACCGCCATAATTATGGCGACCATCTAAGGATGCAACGATGATTATTGCTGATCAACGATTCGGACTTAATTTGCCATCAGGAAAAGAATGGCGGGTATAATTATGGGGATCAGGCTAACCATAAGACCCAGGGGTCACTGCCAGGTTCCAAGATTTTAGAAATAGAGACGATACATCCAACACATGTAATTTAACTTTGCCATTCTGGAGTTAGTCACAAGCGGCATTACATCTATTATATTCAGAAAATGGTTTATGGTCACTCTATCATTATAATCTAAGGGCAGTATTAATAAATCAATCTCAAGTTTGAGTTACATCTCAAGTAGACATAATGTATTAATAGTTCCATACATTATGTCTACTTGAGATGTAACTTAAACTAGAGATTGATTTATTAATACCGCCCTATGACAATAATAATTAACTAATCGGTACTATATTACGACCTGTAGCCAAGATGCTTTTCTAAAATATCCATTATTTCCCATGGGAGCAAATTATCGGGATAAAAAGTAAAAAAAAACCTTCCTAGCCAATTTCGGCCACGGCGGCCAATCTCAACGAAGATCAGCCAGGTTCGCAGGAGATATTATTGTGCACAAGTGTGTGCGCAATACACAGGTGCACTCGCTATTCCTTCACTCTCATAGTCCGGTGAGACGGCAATACGACATGACCGGAGGGAGATCAGGCGCAGGACCAACGGTTTTACGTGCTTTCCGAGGCACGGTGTCACCTCGAACTTCCTGACTTCGAGCTACGACTGAGTAATTTTTTAAGATGGAAAAACCTTGTCACAATGTTTTTGGCTCGACCCGGGATTCGAAACCAGGACCTCAGCGCGCAAATCGTACTCGTAACGCGTACGCAATACAACTACGCCACCGGGGCAGTCGGGATAAAAAGTACGCTATGTGTTAATCCAAGACATGACCTACACTTGTACTAAATTTCATCCAAATGCATTTAGTTTTTTCTGCATTTACTTCTAGCAAATATTGAAACATTTTCACAAACTTTCGCATTTATAAAATTAGCAAGATTTCATAGAGACAAATACAGCCAAGTTTTTGTTTTATTACGTGCGCGGCGTGCGCGCTTGACCCACTGAACTTACATATTGAACTCTTCGTGCACGCTCGTAATTATGGGCAAAAATATGCAGCCAAAGTAAAGCTTTAGCTTAATTACTATCATTTTTATTAGCTTATAGCTCATGCTGTTAGATAAAGGTATCTCCTTACTTCCTATGACTAAGAGCGATATTGATAAATCAATCTCACGTTTGAGTAAAATCTCAAGTAGACATTTAATGTATTGAACTATTTAAATAAACCAAGCTTAAGCTGTCATGTGAGAGTTTGTTCTCGGCTGAGTAAGTGCTGTTAAATAAACAAAACTTTGTTGTCAAAATCCGTCACATATTGTCACTTAAGATGTCACTTGAGCTGCTGTTAATTTGTATTTATTAAATAGGGACTATTTAAGATGCTGACCGTAATTTAAGAGCGTCTCAGCTGATATCGCACTTCAGAGCTATATTGAGTTGCATTTATTAATACGGCCCTAAGATGGCTTGAACTATGACCTGAGTCCTGACATACACACACATGACCATGTTGTTTCGGTGACGCTAAGCGGGTCGCGCTCTTGGTCAAAGATCTCTTCGAAATTTGCATGATGAAATCGTCCTAGGGTTTAAACTATGACTCTATGATGCCTTGCTGGATCACTAGAACGTTAATCAGGATGCACTATGTGTAAATAGGGTTAGCTACTGTCTCAAAAATGGTAAACTCATACACCCATTACACAAAATAAAAAAAAATTACTAACCGTGGACCTGGTGTGATTTAATTTACATGACATGAAATTGTATGCAAAATTTCCGATTCCTAGGGCATCAACTTTAGCTGTGCGTCGTCTGTTAGACAGTCGGTTAAAATTCAGTTTTTTTTTTAATGATAACACTGGTCTGCAACAAAATCCTCCTTTAAAAAATTGTGTCATAAATATAAAGATATTAATGCTCTGAATCTGTTCCCGTTGGCCGATTTTTTCTATCACGTCTAGATTTTTTGATATGTTTTTTTTCCAAAATATCATAAGTTTAGGTTTTTTTTAATTCGTTTTATGCGATAACATTATAAGCAATATATATTCATACGCAATAGGTGTTTCCTAGTTGTAGGAGAAAGAAGGAAAGTGCCGAAAGTGATTTCTATCGTAGTACATATGCGCCTGCGCATTATTCACTGCGACTTTACAACAGTTAGTTGAAAACTTATCTTGGAGAAGGCTTGGAGCTTATGACGGATGAAGTTTTCAATTCGAAGTTGAACAAAGCTGAAAGAAAAGCTTGGGTGGCTGGCTTGGCTTTGGTTTGGCTTGGTTGGCTTTTTGTAAAAGTGTGTCATAATTTTCTTCGTAATACAAAACCTGACAACTACCGACAAATCATTCGAGAGCTTCTTTCTGCTTATAAAGCTTTAGGTTGCAATATGTCACTCAAAATTATTTTTTTGGATCCGCATTTAGATTTCTTTCCGGAAAATCTCGGTGCCGTATCAGATGAGCATGGTGAAAGGTTTCATCAGGATATTATGCATATTGAAAGATGCTACAATGGTAAAAGATCAGAAGCAATGCTTGCTGAGTTTTGTTGGTCGATTCGCCGAGAAACTTCGATGGAAACGATGAAAAGAAAAAAAACTACAAAATAACTTGAATTATATTACCATAATAAGATAAATATACTGATATTTCTATCACTTGTGACTGTAAAATTTGCGTTTTTCGTTGTAAAACTTAGAACATAGTCTTTTTCACTTTTTTGTAATTGTTGTTACTTTGATAATATCGTTTTTTAATTAAATGGACATTAAATTAAATTTCTACGTGCTGTATTTATTTGCATGTTAAATTCCGTGTTTAGAGCACCAAATATAATGTTATCATGCATGAAAATAATGAGAAAAAAAATTTTTTTTTGCAGACCAGTGTAATTGCACACCAATGCATACATTATTCAATTGCGTGACATTCAAACATGAACTTCATTCTGTACACCATTTTAACCTACGATCCAAATCCAGCTAATCCTAAATGCCCTCAATAAAACAACGCACATTAAATATCTTCCGGATATCAGACGTGGATGAAATATCGTCACCCAATCAGTTTTAAAATAGTCGACGAGTTGACGCAAGCCATTCCGGGGCGTCATGACGCGTCGTTTCAACGTGACATAACGTCAGTCGACAGGTGACATTGGTATGTTCCGGGAATGATCAAATTTGTAATATCTGCCTCCTTATTCTCTATGACAGTGTTAACTCGTAACGCGGCCGCGTTACGTTAACTTCGTGTAATAAGCATTAAATGGTATCATCATCATCATCTGCCACATGACGTCCACTGCTGAACATAGGCCTCCCCCAAAGATTTCCAGACGGACCTGTCAAAAGCGGCCCGCATCCAGCGTGTTCCTGCGACCTTTATCAAGTCGTCCGTCCACCTTGTAGGTGGACGGCCGACGCTGCGCTTGCCAGTACGTGGTCTCCACTCGAGAACTTTTTTGCCCCATCGGCCGTCAGTTCTTCGAACTATGTGCCCTGCCCACTGCCACTTCAGCTTGCTAATCCGCTGGGCTATATCAGTGACTTACGTTCTTCTACGGATTAAATGGTATGCTGTATGCCAATTTCCATAGTGATAAACGCGTACGCGCTTGTTACGAGCGGTGAAAATAACGCGTGTCATAGAGAATAAGGGGGCTGAAGAGTGTAAAAATACCGGTAAGTGCGAGTCGCAATCGGGAACCGAGTTCCGTACCCTAAAACTTTCGTGTTCACTATCTACTGAACAATTTTTTTAGCACTGACAGACAGCTTAAAGTATCTGTTTTAGAACCTGAAACTTCCGCATCAGTTCCTTATGTAACTTATGCGAGGAATGAGAAAGGATTTATTTAAATTCATTCCAAGAGTATTAAATCTCATCGGACTTTCGGCTAGTAACATGCTAGACGATGCGGCGCAGTATGCTTACTAAGGCTCCATTGGCACCCTTTTGCTACGGAACCCTTAAAAGGCGTGTCCTCTTTTTTGGGTAAGTGCCAAAACTAACTTCCCGACATAATGATGACAGTTGTTAGTATTGTTTAGTTGGACGTTTAATTAGTCGCTTTTGTTTAACGTTACATCATTTTTATAATGAGTATATAGGTTAAAAGAATATCCATATCTTGATTTAATGGCATCGTACAGCGCATCCCACTATGAAATGAGTTTAATTCCCATTCCCACTACGTAGTAGACAGGTAAGTGGTGTTGTCTTGACCTACGACAAATATATCGTCTTATGCCGGGTACGGGCGAAGCAAACGAGAACGATAGGAGTTTGTACCGATATCAGTGTCTCCATATGTAAATCGAGAGCTACCCTGCAAGGATACTGGTGGTAGGTCTCTCATATGTAAGAGACCGTCTGAGTGGGTATTTCTACCGCCAAGTAGCAGTGTGCATGCACTGTTGTGTTTCGGTTTGAAGGACATTGTAGCCAGTGTAACTACTGGACATAATGAGACTTAACATCTTGTGTCTCATGGTGACGAGCGCAGTGGAATGCCACACAGTACTTTGTAACTCAAGGTACTGAATGGTGTTGCTACTGTTTATGGGTGGTCGTATCGCTTACCATCAGGCGAACGGCATGCTCGTCTCGTCATACAATGCCATAATATACATGCACGTTAATATACCGTCAAGGTTATATTAACTTGTAGAATCTACAAGTTAATATAACCTATGTATCTACAATGTAGATTATGACCAGATTACGGTACACGTTCGTTAATCACATTGCACATGGAGACACTGACCGATATCATGGGTACAGTCCGAACGAGCGCCAGCAAACACGAACGAGCATTTGTGGACAATTTATTGAAGGGGAGCATGTAGTCTCGATCAGTGAAACCCACTCACTTCCACTCGCGCTCGTGCGCTTGGTCTAAACCCGCCATTAGATTTTAGGTTCAAGTAATTTCTTTATATCCCTACAAGAGTACACATCTGCTTGGGTATTATAAGGAGTGGTATCTAATCTGACACTCTTGAACACAGGGAAACTACCCAATATTCTACGAGGTCAGTATGTCATTCGATATTTCATATTTTCGAAACCCGTTTGCACCTTCGAAAACATGCATGACATTTCAACTACAAAAGTACAGGTATTATCAATTCCAGTAATACCTTTGTCATAGCATCGAAACACGAGTACGCAGAAATCCATTTCCAATAAATACCATTGAATATTTGCGCAACACTGGTGGATATTAACTAGCTAGTCCCTCGCAGGTATTGGGTATCGGCCGTCGCTCGCTGTAGCTTGCAACAGGTATTGATTTACCTTCAACACTGAATAATTGGCGTGTACACGGCCATCTTTGATTTAAATTGATGGTATAGGTAAATATGAAACATTCGCATTAATATTTCGTATAAAAGGAAGTTTCTTAGCCTTAGGACTAGTTTAACAACGCTCAAGTGAATATTATCTAACGGTTAACGTAGATAGCTGACAGCTATGTAGATAGTACTCATTTGATCATAATTTATTTGGGAGCATATATCAGTATGGCTTTTGTATTTGGTCGGCCAATTTTCACCGACGTTTGAAAACAAGCGCTTATTATGGCCGGGTTGTTTTATCCGTGGTCAGGTAAAATTAAGGCTCTTACAACACTGGCGAACTCACAGCGAGGCGAAGGCGCTGCGCACTCGTCCAGTGTAATAATACCACACTTTACTTGATCACAGATGAAACGGGATAAGTGAAAACTTACTTTAGTTATGATCGAGATTTAGAACCGATTCCCTATACAGGCATTCCCTGTGAATTATTCGTTTTGTAAAAATGGACATGTTTAACATTGTTTTGCCCGATATCGCGACGGGTTCATTCATCATAGCATAAAAATAAGCTCAGCGAACTGTGGGTGCACCACTTATGCCTAAGCCTGGTATAAAACTATGATATCATGCATATAAAATGTAGTTGTGAATATTTCAGGCATTAAGTATGTATAGATAAAGTTCCATAGCATGACAGCAACAGATGTCCTAGTTCAGATCGGCCACCTCTCGGTTTGTATTTAAAAGGAGAGTACGACAGTTATTGTTGAACGAAGTAGAAGTGTCATCACATTAGTTCATAAAATTATATTATATACCTACATATAAAGGGTGTAAAAGACAGCCTACCGAAAAATGATACCAGGTGTTCAGTACATGATTCTGATACCCCCTGCGTTTGAATTTTTCGTCGGTCTTTTCATGAATTTTTGTAATTTTTTTTCAATGATAACGCAATAAAATCGATACTATTCACTAACACAACCCCACTTTCATTAAAATAACAAGAAGTACATTATTTTCATAATAACAGAAATGTATGTAGAAAAGATAAAATGTACGCACGCGCCCCCAGTCAGCTGTTTTGAAATAGGTATACAGCGCCACGCGCGCCGCGTGCAATGGCCTCGCTGCGCCGCGCCGGGCGGCCGGCCGCCGCGCCGGCCCAAAGGCGCGCCGACGCGCGCGGCGTCCTTTGACTACGAGCGACGAGCGTTGCGAATTTCGGATTATAGAAAATGTGGATTGGACTTATTTAATTTCACTCCTCAATTCATTAACTATGAACGCGAAGTTGTGTTTTTTATGAAATAATAATGAAATAACGTTTTTTATTAGTGCTAAAGTAAGCCTTCTTTTAATTATTTTTTTATTTAACATTAAAAAGTATTTACAATATCAGTTGTAGGAGTTTAAAAAAAAATCTTTGTTAGCTAGTATTAACGGTGAAGGAATATCACAATTTTCCAAAACTCGTAAATGTGATCAACTACCATACTTACCACATCATTACAAAACTTGGGTGCACTAAGCAATAAAATCTTTTCATTTGTGACGAAACAGGGAATCTTATTTGTATAAATGCCCAACTATGGATCCGGCAAATTATTCGTTATTAGGTACTTCAAGACGCAAATAAATTTAATGAAAATGACCGATCCAAATGTTATAAGTCTAGGTAATTTCTTTGAGCGACGCGTGCGACTCGCAAGTAGGTCTACTTTTGGCCCCTGGCGGGTGGCGCGGCGGTTTGTTTGTTAGTTCCGACGCACCTTTCGTCTTGTGCGGATCGTATTTTTTCGTGACGTTCTTATTAATGAGGATTTGTGGTTTATGGGTTTGTTCTTTTCTCAGGATTTCCAGGAAGAACAAGTGTTTTTTTAATGTCTCGGGAGCGGAATAGTGAAATACCTTGACAGTTTCAGTGCACGTGAATATGGACAAATGATAATGTGTTACGGTGAAGCTCGAGGCAAAGAGCAACAAGCTCTTCGACTTTATGGAGAAAAGTATCCTTATAATCGGCACCCAATTGATGAGCGTGTAATAACTCGGGCGTATCAACGTACTTTGGATAACCAGCCGGTAGTACCCAGACAAGAAGGGTCTGGAAGACCCATGTGATATTATTTTGTCGAGTTGAGTTGTGTTAGTCGTCGTATCACGCCGCGGTGCTTTAACCTAAGAACGTATTCGCGCGGTACCCCGCGCCGGCTACTGTAGAGTGTACGTAGATTTCGATAACTACGCAATGGATCACATACATTTCTGGCCCAAGAATTACGAAATTGTTATGCACACATGTCCGGTACCCGCGGACATCTTTATTTTAATATAGGCATATAATGCTATTTTACTTAAAAAAATTCGGTAGGCTGTCTTTTACACGCTGTATATTAATTTATTATAATTTGTATTTTATGTATTTACAATTTTACTTATATTACGCATGTATTCAAGATAGGATTTTCTTTATTTTCTTACATAAATAAAATAAAATACTTTATTCATCACGTATGCGAACATAGTTGCACTTATGATAAGTCAAGATACATTAAATTAATAATTATTCTTAATACAAAAAGTCACTTAGTTATATAACTACAATCATTTTTATAGGGTGTTAAATTAATGAAAAATAAATAAAGAAGCCAAGCTCGGGATGGCAGGAAAGAGAAGATAAATAAAGATGAATCATTTTTATTAAAAATAGACTTCTGCTCACGACTTCGCCCGCGTGAAAAAGTTTTTCCGGGATAAAAATATTTTCCCGGGATAAAAAGTAGCATATGTGTTAATCCAGGACATGATCTACCCGTGTGCCAAATTTCATCGAAATCCGTTCAGTAGTTTTTGAGTTTATTCGTTACAAACATACTTACATACAAATCTTTCCTCTTTATAAAATTATTAGTACCTAGATTAGTATAGACTAGCTGTTGCCCGCGGCTCCACTCGCGTGAATGAGTTTCCCGGGATAAAAGTCCCGCTCTATATTTTTCCGGGATAAAAAGTAGCCTAAGTTACTCCTTATTACATCAGCTACCTGCCAATAAAAGTCCCGTCAAAATCGGTCCAGCCATTTCAGAGATTAGCCGGAACAAACAGACAGACAGACAAAAATTGTAAAAAATGTTATTTTGGTGTATGTACCGTATATATATTCATGTAGTAAAAAACGGTTATTTCAATATTACAAACAGACACTCCAATTTTATTTATATGTATAGATAATGGGAGGAACGCGTCGCGATCCTCATTAATTGCTATATTTACTTTTATGTACGTTTATATATGTATGTTTAATTTATATAAACGTACATAAAAGTATCAAGTGACCTTGATGCACCTACCTTATACCTGCACCACCCTAAGGTTGACTGGGAGAGAAAAATCCGCCGACATACTTTTGTATATAAAGTGCAAAATAAATAAATAAATTAAGTCCAGAATTCAATTTTACCATATCCTTCGTGTTATAAATGCTTCGAATGATTCCACCCTTTTAACGAAGTATACAACTACCGCCATCTTTTTTTCTTTGTCTATCGTCGTCTGCACGAGATAGGTTTCATTTCATAACTTGCATTCGTAACATCTGTTTGTAAAATATTTTTATTTGTGACTACTGACTAGTTTTTGCTCGCTTGCATTAAATTTCATGCCCACAATAAGAATTGTATTGTGCACTAGTCTGTGTATATAGTAGGACTTTAATATATCTGTGTGCCAAATTATCCTCTTAATCAATTCAGCCCATTCCAAGTTACTTCTAACAAACATGGAAACAACCAAATATCAAACGTCGCGTTTATAATAATAGTAATTTATAAACAAAATAAGAATTAGTAACATTATAATATGCGATTGAAACTACATTAATAATTCGTACACTAATTACTCATTACATAAAGATTTGTTTCTCATTATCCTCTTCCCAAGATTGGTCCTTCGAGCCAGACATGCCGTAATTACACCGGACATCCACCTCCACGTTTACAAAGGGAATCAAATTATATTCCCTGTGAGAGTAAGAGCGCTCCCCGGTTCCGCCTACCTAGGCAACAGTGCAGTGCCGTGGGCGGGGCGCCTCCTTTACAGTCTGTCGCAATCGATAAAAGTAATACTAGAAAACGTTTCAATCTCGTCGGGTAGTAAATATGAGCGACGAAGCTCCTTGAAAAATACTTTATGCATTATATTGTACGGAGTTTCACAAATGGACGTATAGATACAAATCTTCGGGTATAGTGCAATACCGCGTGACAAAAAAAGGATAATTGATATTGATTCTTACTATACTGAACATAATATTGAAAATATTTTTTTGTGACTTACGTGGTATTACTCTATCTCCCATGAAATACAGAATGACATATAGACAAAAATGTGAATCAATCAAAAATAGTTCGTATAAAGGCGACGTTCAGGTTCTATAATTTTCTTTTAGGAACGAGTCTAACTATGTCTTAGTCCATCAAGCTTAGCGTACACTATCTTTTTCGGTGTAAAAGTAAAAATTCAAATATATGCATGTACGTCCTTTTGTACGGCAGCCTTTGATATGTCATTAGATGTATGTACAATTTGTTAACGTTGCGCAGGAAAGAGTTTTCTAGGATGGCCCAGATGTAAATCCTCCCGGTTACCAAAATTAGTTAACAGTTAACACATGGGAGGATTAGCATCTGTAGGTCAACAAGACCATAGGATCTACTATGCCTGTCAATATGTTTGTAGTTATGCTAATTATAAAAAAGGCTTTTTTGGAATACGGTTGTCAAAAAAAATTCAGACTGAATTTATGTATAATAAATATTACTGTATTTAAATAAAACAGATTATCACCTGACATTTAACTTCAGTCAGGTAACATTAAAAATCCGCCCAAAAGCACATATTTCATAAGAACAGAACTACCTAACAGCATTGAGTTCTTTTACATATCAATACCTAACAGTCAGTTTTTAGATAAAGTAAATAACAGATATTCGTCCAATTGCCAAAAGACAAACGCCACTTAAGTAAAAGACATAAGTTGCTACTTAACAAACATAATTGTAATAAAAGTAACAGTGGGTAACTGACTTACATCAATGAAAAGTAGCCGTAAAGCCTACTTCGGACTACGCTAGTACTTCAGTCGACTAGCGAGTAATTGAGTTTAGAGAGAGAATTAACTATATAAATGTATATGCACTAATCGACTCGAAAACATTGCGGGTGTTTTTTTTTTATCTGGGCACAGCATACTTCAACGTGACCCCACCGCACCTGATTGTACGCGAGAGTGGTCCAGATAGAGTGTCCACTCACCAGCGATGATCATTCCCCGTCAATCGACAGGTATATAGGTATACAGGTTTGAACCGGATATACTCAAGCTGATCCCGGAACGCGGCACACTTACAAGGGCCACTATGGCGGGTTGGTTTGTGTTTAACACCTGATGTGCGGTCGACGCTATCTAGGCGGATATTAAATATATCCCACCATCAGCAGGTCAGACACGTTGAATTACTAAGTTACTATATTCTACTAAAATAGCGTACTCCGAACTAGGCTTAAAATTACATTTAATTATGTAAGCGCGGAGATCCATCGGATGTCAGTTTAACACACACACACACACACACACTCACGCCTTTTTATCCCCGAAGGGGTAGGCACAGCCGAAACTAGTGCACCCACTTTTCCCCGTGCGTATTCCGTCCCATGATGTGATAGGGGCGAGCCTATCGTCATATCGGGCTCAAATTCCTGACTCTGAATTTAAAACCCAATATCACTTTGCCCGGTCCGGGAATAGAACCCAAAACCTCAGCATTGCAGTCATACCGTAATACAACTACGCCATAGAGGCAGACTGTCTGACTGAGATGTCAGTTTAATTACAACACAAAGGCGCAATTCCCGTTTGATAATAATCGATAGTACTCAATTCGCATCGTATTACGTGTTGCACGCTTATGTACCTAGCGTAGCTCGTAGGGAGGTTGGGTGGGAGGGTGTAATCAAAAACGTCACTCCCAACTGCGTATATCGAAATGAAAGAGTAAAACAATATTTGTAATGTCAATATTTAACTGTAGACTGCTCTTTTTAACCCCTGACAAAAAAGCGGGGTGTACATCTGTATGTCTGTCTGTGGCATCGTAGCTCTCAAACGAATGGACCAACCTTGACGCGGTTTTTTTTTGTTTGAAATCTGATATGATCGCCATGGTTCTTAGCTATAATTTATGAAGATCTGATTTAAAAAGCCTGATTAAATTTAAATTTGGTGTACTGTGACTTCGGCAATATTTTTAAACATGAGCTGATGCTGCAGCATCATGTAGTCTGCGGGTTACCCAACTCCTTAGCAACTTATAGCAGATATAGCGTGTTTAGGCTCATAAGGATGGTTTCATCGAGTAAGTGTTAGATAGTTGTAGTAATCACGGCCCCATGATGGAGAATGGAGTAATTTAAAAAGTTGGAAATTAAAATTAAATTAAAATTAAAAGAACCCCGACAGAAAAAAAATCTCTCAAAAGTAAAATAATAAAAGGGTCTTTGTCATAAAATATCACTAGGTACTTAAACGACAAAGACACTATTATTTTACTGTGTAGAGACTTTTTCTGTCGGGGTTTATTGTATTTATTAGTAGACATTTTACAGGAGAACAAAAAATGAATTCGCTACAATTTACGATTCATTACTCGTCAGTCTTAGACAATATACAAAGGACGCTGCTTGTATGATATTTTCTTCTGCCAAAGGTATAATGTCCATCAAATGTCCATGCACACGTTTATAGAATCATATTAGTGTGCGTAAAACGCACAAGCGTTAAATATTTATTTATGTGTGCGTTCATAACACACAATACGGTTCGACTATGCGTATAGTACTTTCAATGTATTAGTAATACTGAAAGCGACAGAATTTTTTGTTCCTGTTAACAGGCACATGTCGCGTCCTTTCTAGATGATCTAAATTGCCAGGTTTATAAACAGTCACGACTTCCTTGAATTATATTTTGATACGTTTTTTCAATAGTTTTCGCTAAGTCTCGCCCTGGAATAAAGGCCCCATGCATTTCACAATATAAAATCTAACGTATATGATAATCCATCCAGATTTATCTATAATCTGTGGTTCAATGGACACTTCATAGTACACATTCAGCGGTATGCTCGCTGCGTTAATCAATATGAATTGTCTTCACAAACTTTCACATTCATAATATTAAGTAGGATTCACGCTATCCCCCAGAGGATGACGTCAGGAAGGCGGCCAATTGTAAAATCTAAGCCAAATTCATTCTGCAACATGTATTAGCTACATGTTTGTAAAAGTGTGTTCTGCCGACCCTACTAAGAGTGGAGTAACGGCAGTTGGGTTTTTTTTATTTATTTTTATTGCATTGGTTAACGACACGAGCATGCCGTTTGCCTGATGGTAAGCGATACGACCACCCATAAACAGTAGTAACACCATCCAGCACCTTGAGTTACAAAGTACTGTGTGGCATTCCACTGCGCTCGTCATCCTGAGACATAAGATGTTAAGTCTCATTAAGTCCAGTAGTTGGTAGAGTATTTGCAGGATTTAATATCGAAAGACAATATTGCTGCACCCAATGCTGAGGCCTCTTGTAATGCACGCTAAGTTGTTCTGTCTTGGGCAGACCTCATCCAACTTCTTCCCGCCACGTGGACCAGGTCGTCGGTCCACCTCATCAAAGGTCTGCCCCAGTTTCTATAACCAGTTCTTGATCTCCATTCCAGCACTTCCTTACACCATGCATATCATCGCTGTTTCCCTTTTTAAGTGTAGGCAGAGGAGAACAACGACATTTTGCCAGCTATGTAAGGTTTCATGTAATATGGGGGAAGTCTATGGCCAATTACCGGGCACAATTCTAGACTGCGCTGTAATAGAGCAGTAAAACCCCAATATCACTTTGCCCGACCCGGAGATCGAATCCTAGATCTCAGCTGTCGTATCGCAATACAACTACGCCAATAAGGTCAATTTCTGATTTAAACATCACAACACTGCAAAACATTTCCACTCCAGCATCACATTTACAAACATTTCAATTTACAATGCACACTTTAAAATCTCGACAAGCAGCTCTCGGGGAACCATCCCATTTTTTTTTATTTTTTTTTCGCGGGGTAAAAACGCGTTATCGCTACCACTACTGGGGGGTGAGTGGAACGGTTATGTTGGTTTCACACAGTCTTACGGCCCAATGTCGATACTCGGGAGTATAGCATCATCCGAGCGAGCATTGGACCGAGGTACCGGGAATTCAGTTGGAGCATCTCAACCACCCACACAGACACCCCGTCTTCTGCGAATTCGAGCAATGAGAGCTCATTATACATAATCTCTCTTTAATAAATTCAAATTATTCAAATTCAAATAATTTTAAAAAATGTAGACTTACAAAGATTTAAAAATTACACAAAAAAAATACATAATATCACAAGAATCAAAATATTAAATACAAAAATTACCAGGCGTTCCCAAACTAGGAGAGGCCTGTATCTTGGGAATAATAGGGGCTAATAGGGCTTTCATAAGTGTTCTATGTATTATATTTATTTAGCAACTAGGTTTTGCTGGCGGCTCGTCGCGCTATATATGTTCCCGGGATGAAAAGTACCCTATGAACGTCCCAAGGTCTCCAACTATCTCCATACCGAATTTCATCGGATCCGTTCGGTAGTTTTAGAGTTTATCACGTTCAGAACAGACATACGGGGTGGGGAGCTTTGTTTTATAATATGCAAGAACATGAAAGTACTGAATTTTAACGACCCATGTAAAGAAATCCTAAAAATAACGTAATTTTATGATTTGTTTTTTGAATCAGCGGTTTGATAGTAGGGTTACCATCGACAACATTACATGTGTCTGTGTTACTCTATAATATAAGGAAAAGAACTCAATTTATATATTTTATTTCCAATTAACGATCATATCTCCTACTACACGAAGGCAACAGTGAGCTGTTGATTCACATTTATTAGAATCTATAACACAGGGGTACTACTCCGGTCGACCCATTCATACTATAAACAATGTCTACAGCATGGATCTAAAAAGTAGATGACTTGGAAAATAATCTTCGAGATGGTCATAAAAAGATCACTTGATACTAAATAGTCAACTTATAGGCTACTTTTTATCCCCAAAAAGTACACAGAATTATGCTGGGCAAGCTTTTACGAGGGCGGAGCAACACCTAATGGAAATATCGTGGCAAAGAAGCCTCACAAATCCGCTGTCTCTTAAAATTGCCACCAGTTCATATCGATTATTTATTCAATTATCTTCAAAGAGAATTTTTCACTTTATTAAAAAGCACAGACTTCTAGTTCTCGAGTCAATTTGCTTGCTAGTTATTTAGGTCAGCGATTTTCAAGAACTACAGTGTAATATTTAAAGTTTTCTTAAGTGAAGAATTTTTCATATCTGTATTAAAAAATAATTTATTATTTACGCACAGATATTATAGTAATGGTGAATGTACTTTATCTGTTTTTATCTCTAATCATATCTTAAATGCGACTTTTTTGCTAATGTTGGTCTCTAGATAAAAATAAAGAATATACCTAAATACAACACGTGCTTCTTCATTTTTAATCTTGACCTACACGAGTTCACAACTCTCGCTTAGTCATTATTTTTGACATTTAGATTAGTCAGTCCGCTGTGCAGAGATAAAAAGAAATCGAACTATTCATTCTATTGTGGATATCATACTATAAATAATTATAATCTAATGCTAGTACATAGCTGTTTGGACATGTAATTGATTTTAAAATATATAAAGACAAGTCATACATTGCAATCAAAAACCTGCAAAATTACCGTAAATACTATACTGTATTTTAACGTGTTCCATTTTATAATTATTGTACACTCAACAACAAAAAAATTCCCAACAGCAACATTGGTCGGAAAATGCTGCAGCAGTTAATATTTTGATATCAGTGGGGCAGAGAGTACGCGTAGTGGGGATTTAGTGCTGTCTCGCTCGCACGCCTGCCACCTGGCGGTGACGTCACTCGTTGCCTGAGTGCAACCATTTAGTGCCATTTTGACAACCAACCCTTTGCAAAAGATTTGAAAGGCTTCTCACTTATTCATTTCGAAAATATTTATAAACTGTTACTTTGTTTATTTATATGAATACTAGCGGCCCCGGCAGACGTTGTCCTGCCCTAAAAAGGAAATAAAATCCTAGAACCCGAGTACAGCGCTATATACCGGATTCAATTGTAAATCTAAACCGTTTTCGAATCCACCTGAAGACACAAAAAAATTAATTAAAATCGGTCCAGCCGTTTAGGAGTTCAGTGACATACACACGCACAGAAGAAATATATAATATAGCTTTTGCCCGCGGCTCCGCCCGCGTGAATGAGTTTTCCCGGTATAAAAGTCCCGCTTAAAATGTAGCTTATATGACACGTTCGTAGATTTACCATAGCAGCGCCATCTATTGATTACTTACTCAACCCAGTCGAAAGGTATCGACATCTGTTAGAATCATTCATAGCAGCGCCATCTATTGATTACTTACTCAACCCAGTCGAAAGGTATCGACAGGTTTTGGCGGGAACTTGGTAGTGTCATGAGGTGCTCTTGGTGATACTTAGTGTTATATTGCATAATTATGGTGGTATATTATCCAATATAGTTCTATTAAAGGGCTCAAATGAAGTGAATTGAAATAACTGTGCTAGTCAAGTGTTTGTTTTGTTGCCGCCAAAACTCCTCGATAAAGTCTTGGTAAGGTAGCCACTGCTTTACTTCGACATAGTACTACTACTACTGAGGATAACAAAGAAACAATATTATATAGTATGTAACTTCTAAAAACTTTGACACTGGCAGATGCGCAAACCGCGCCTTGCCAAAGAAAAAAAAAAAAAAAAAAAAAAAAAAGGTATCGACATCTGTTAGAATCATTTGGAGTTAAGATAATTGTGACTGTCAAATAATAACAGACAAATAATTAGCAATAAATTAAAATTGCGACTATAATTTGAGATTTAAACTATCCTATCTCTCAAGTTGGATCGAACTGCACATGGTGTACGAATTTTATTATAATCGGTTAAGTGGTTTAGGAGTCCATTGAGCTTAAACATTGTGACACGAGATTTATATATATTAAGATAGATAAAGATAATATAAATCTGATCAAAAATAAATAGCTGTAATAATTTTCGGATATTATTAATTTCGTCAAAAATAAATATTGGAATAACCTGGTAGAAAAATTAAATATGTAGTAGATTTCGGGGTGTATGTAATTATTTAAATGAGTTTAAACAAATTACCTTCTTAGCTGATTCTAAAACAACACGACACGACCTTATTTCTTGACACGTCAACTAGATTAATATGGTCCTGACTCCTGATAGAGAGTATGATGTATTAATCCAACTAAAATGTATGGTAATTTTCTACGTACAGTCAGCCACATAAGTAGCTAAACGAATTCAAAATTTCAAATCGCCTCTATACGATAATATTAAATGAAACGCATTTTAAGAAAAAACGAAAAATGAACTCAAAAGTGTAGAGGCGATTCGAATTTGTTCAGCTACTTATTTGACTGACTACATCAAACACAATAACAGGTACAATGTAATCCGCAATGTAGCTCCAAAAGTGACAATCAACGGAAGATATAGCGCACCTCGTCACCAGAATTATGCCGGCATATCATCCTTTCACCAATTATAATACCAAGCCTGTATTATATACTGTCCCAGTGCTGGGCACGGGCCTCTACTACTGAGAAGGTTTAGGCCTTAGTCCACCAGGCTGACAAAATCTTATAGAGAACTTCTCAGGTATGCAGGTTTCCTACGATGGTTTTCTTTCACCATTAAAGCAAGCGATAATTCACGAAGAATACACACATAACTTTGGAAAAGTCAGAGGTGCGTGCCCTTGGGTTTTGAACCCGCGGACATTCGTCGCGGCAGTGCGTTCCACGCCCAACTAGGCTATCGCCGCTTATTTCACCACTTGCTCCACGTAAATGACTATCTCAGATCAATACCCGCTGCCACCTATCTTACAAAATGTCATTTACTATGGAGGGAAGTGGACAATTCATATTTCTAACTCTTCCCTATCTTTTTATTTGATTAATTTCATTGCGGGATAAAAAAGATTATTGTTCCCGAGACTCGCCATGATTCACCGCTCGTGTCATAAAGTGCGTGCCACTGCTCATCCTGGTTTACTGGAGTTGCAGTGGCGGGTGTGAGGGCGGGGTAGTCTGGATAGTTTCTGACAGAATCTTACAAAATGGACTAGAAATCTCTCCATCCTTAAGACCCACGCGTATAATTGTTTGGCACACAAAACAAAAAGCACACTATCGTAACCTACTTATGAGGCTGCGCAGGTTATTGAATTTTCCAAGTCGTTATCTTATCAAGAGAAACGCTGAATATAGCTCTGGTTACAACTTATCGTCAGTTACGAACGAAAATCAAACGTATAGTTTTGTTATAGTTTGACACCGTCTTGGTTTAGGGATGGAAGTATACCTACTGCGGACCGGGAATCCTGGATTCGATTCTTAGGTGGAGCAACACTGTATGGGTTTACTGACACGATTTGTCCAGGAGTAGATTCCATAGAGGGTGTTGATCATATCCAGTAATCTGTCGATCGTAAAACCAAGCCAAATCTGCTACATGCGTCAAAAGTATTGTACACCAGCCCCACCTGTTTTTGAAGTAAAACTTCTTTACGCCCGCTTGACTTGAGGAGTGAGCTGGTGAATGTGTGACGAGAGCGTTACGAAAAGTGTGATCGGGTGAGGCGAACGCGCACGCTTGACGTATAGATGGAGCTAAAGAAGTTTTACTTCAGTCCTGTGTTCTAAAGCACACTCGTTTTTGAAGTTATACTTCTTTTGGCGCGTTAGGGAAAAATGATGAGAGTAAATTTTTACGATGTGCGCGCACACCGTCACGTTAAACCGACACCCTGAAGTTAGCTATAGTCAACATTTTAGATTTGAATTTTTAACGTAAAATAAGGCGAAAGATATTGAAGTTACACTTCTTTTGGCGCGTTATTTAAAAAGATTTTTATCTTGTTACGCCAAAAAAGTATAACAGTAGTATTATAATTCTCTTTGAGTATAACTTCTAACGCGTGTACATAAGTACACACACATTTTTTTATACGGGCACGGAAAGTGACTCCACTGCATCTGATGGTAAGTAAAGTAGGGCTTAAAGTATTGACTGACAAGAGATGATTATCCCTCACCAGTTGCAATTATGCTGGCCTGTTTGAAATAGGATATACAACGGCTGATTCTAGAACGCGACACACCTAGAAGACGAAAGCAGTATGATGATATTCCAGGAAGCGAGGATACGTACCCTAACCTCTAGTCACGTTGATGATAAAAAAAACTAAAGTTAAGGCATGTTTACTGTTAATAGCAAATCAAAGAGTTTCTGCACTTGTCTGCCATTTCAATGAATGGAGACGGCATAAATATCCTAACAAATTTAACTCAATTCCATCCAAAGTAAGGAAAGCCAATACGGTTAAATCGTTAGGTGTTTCAGAACCGGAGAGGAACGGTGAAGTGGATTTCCAACAAAATAATTAATCTATCCTGGAATAGATTCCCTTCACGTAATTACTCCTATCTACCTCCAATGTTGGTGATGTAATTGCCATCCATATCTATACTAATATTATAAAGCTGAAGAGTTTGTTTGTTTGTTTAGTTGAAGGCGCTAATCTCAGAAACTACTGAACCGATTTTGAAAATTCTTTCACTAATAGGAAGCCACATTACTCCTGAGTGCTATACGGTACATTTTATCCCAGGAAAAGAATTTTGGCAGAGCTGGCAGAGCCGCGAGCATCATCTAGTAATGATATAAATTCAGCATCATTTCCTTTGAAGCGGTGGGGATATTAATCTTATCTTACTAATATAAATTCAAATGCTTGTGCACATGTTTCGATGTTTGCTAGGAATAAACGCCGATACTGCTGAACGAACTTGAATGAAATTTGGCACACTGACACACCATGTAGTGGATAATTTTTTAATCCAGGCAAATGAAGCTTTTACACCAGGAAAGATAGGTATTTCACGCGAACGGAACCCCCGCTCAAAAGCTGGCGCGCGTCATCATAGATGGCATCTACACTATCTATACTAATATTATACAGCTGAAGAGTTTGTTTGTTTGAACGCGCTAATCTCAGGAACTACTGGACCGATTTTGAAAATTCTTTCACTAATAGGAAGCTACATGACTCCTGAGTGCTATAAGCTACTTTTATCCCGGAAAAACTTTTCCACGCGGGCGGAGCCGCGCGCAATGCTAGTCATCTATAAACCACATCCGCGTGAATGAGTTTTCCTGGGATAAAAGTCCAGCTTTATATTTTCCCGGGATACAAAGTAGCCTATGTTCCTCGCTAATAATGTAGCTTTATATTGGTGAAAGAATTTTTAAAATCGGTCCACTAATTTTTGAGTTTAAACGTTACATACTAAAATACAAATCTTTCTTCTTTATAATATTAGTATAGATAACAATACGTTCATGTCATCAGCACAAAGTGTATTTACTTATGCATCGGTGTATTCTTTTATTTCGGTACAAAGTGTTTTATAAATAGTCATTGTTTATTTTGGCACTTTTACATGAATAATCATAGCGCGTAGGTATTAGAAAACGTATCAACAATGGCAGAAAGTATTATGTTTCTTAATAATTTTACGAGTTTGTGTTACACAGATCGTTAAATTATGTAGATTCATAACTAATACTGTAAAGCTAGCATGATTGGACCGATTGAGCAGAGGTAGAGCCTCTGTCTCACAGAAAACGGATGTGTAGTGACAGTTTGTTGCGTCTCGTATGAGTAAGACACCCAGAAACCCGAGGGGTGTTACCCGCACTTATGAAATTTACGTGCAAAATACGTGGGCTGTACCTAAGCTATGAATTATTGCATTCAATTCTCAGGGCGTAACATTGTTAACACCGTGATTTTAAAGGATTAAAAAGAAGCTCATCCTGCACCGCCTTATAAAATAACATTAAAATTGGCGCAAATGTGTGCACATCTCGTCCTTTTGCCAATCCTATATATGATACAAGCGTAAAAAATAATTATAATACAACTCTTTGTTGTATAACCAATAAAAGTACTACAATAAAGTTGAACACCGTCCGCCCCAAATTAATGTATGACGTTGACAAGAAGACGTATATTATTTACTTTGTAACAAATACATTTGTTATTACACCATTACCATTATTTTCCCGTACAATATCAAAAGTACACAATTAAAACGTGTAAATTTCATAAGGGACCTAGGAGTGCTATTTGATTCCAAGCTCTCTTTTAAACTTCATTTTGAAACTGTTATACTGAAAGCTCGAAAAACACTGGGTTTCATAAACAGAATTACTCGCCCATTCAAAAAACCATCCAGCCTACTGACTCTATATATATCCCTAGTGCGAAGTATACTCGAGTATGGTAGTGTCATATGGTCACCATATTACAAGGTCCATATAAACAAGTTGGAGTCGGTCCAAAAACGTTTTGTCAGGCAGTTGAGTGCAAAGTTTGGTTTGAATAGACAGCTTCTAAGGTATGAGGATAGGTTAAGTGAATTCAAATTGGATACATTACAAAGGAGACGAAAACAACATGACCTTATGACGTTATATAAAATAGTAAATTCACAATTGGATATCACCTTCTTGGGCCAGGTATCATTCAGAGCCACTAACAGATGTAACCGCAGACAACATTTGTTCTCAGTACCGGTAGCTACTAATAACTTGGCTCATAATAGACCGTTATGTCGTATGTGTAATTATTATAATGAGCACTGCAAGGAATTGGACATATTCAACCAGAGTAAAGGCCTCTTTAAGGCAAATATAATTAATCTAAAATTGTTCTAGATCTCCATCGCATCTCTTTAATTTTAAATTGATAAAAATCAAGTAGTTCACATTAATAGTCTATTCGAATGTTGTGCGCGGGTTTTATCGGTGTACAAATTTGAATTTGTTATTCTAAATATTGTAAATTAGAGAATTGTGTAATTTGTATATTGTTTCTGTGCCAAATAAATAAAAATAAAATAAAATAAAATTTGATTTTATCCGTGACATACATTAATTTGAAGCTGACTGTACATACATTTTACATACCTTTAATCTTCGAACGAGCTCATCTGGTCCTAGGTCATCGGTGATTGGGCGGCAGCCTTGCGGGTACACTATTTCCGCCATGCTGCCAATCTAGACCAAAAAAAACTCATAAATATGGAGACGGTAAAAGTACTGGCCATTATAGGACTAAGAGTCTGTCATAAAGGCAAAACAAAAACACATCACGCCTTTATACCCGAAGGGGTAAGCAGACTGACTGCATCAGTGACGTAGTCGACTGCAGTGCTGAGGTCTCGAGTTCGATCCCCGGGTCAGACAACGTGATATCTGGTTTTTCTGCAAGGCGCTACTAGCGCACCCACTTTTCGCCACTATTCCGTCCCATGATGTGATAGGGGACAAGCTTATCCTATATCAGGAACAAATTCCAGAATCCAAGCTGATACTGAGCAGAAAAACCCAATATCACTTTGCCCACCCGGGATTCGAAGTGGCTATCAGTCTCTTGCAGAACTTAGATATTCAAGTTTTAAGTGATGTTGCAAATGCCTATAGATAGTTGTCGATGGCGCTCCCAAATCAACGAGCGACAAGTCCAGTTGAAGAAAAAAAAATACAAATAAAGCTTTGCTAAAATGTGTAATTAAATGTTTTTTTTTAATACATCAATGAATTAAATAAATAAATAATGCCTTCATCACGTAGTTTTCCATTATTACATATCTTTAGTCTGAATAAGATGGAGCGAGTTAATTGCGGCAAGATTCTTGCTGCGACTCTCGCTTGTCAACGCGGACAAGAATTGCCTCGCCATTGCGGTCAGACGGGGCAACTTATTTATTTCCTTTTAAAATTCGCACGTGCAAGGCGATAAAATTGCTCCATCTAATTGAGACTTATCACAAGGGTAACAAAAGTTGCATGTTTATTTATTACATTAAATAAAATTGGATCTAAATGTTTACAATAAATTCTAAAACATACATACCGTGTGTGTATAGCACATTTTTGTAAAAGTCATCTTACATAAACAATTTTCGTTTGAATGTCTTTCGGGAATACCTTCAGTCATCACTTTCAATCGATAATATGATATCAAGTATCAACTTAAAGATAATAATCTATCCACAACGTTATGTTATGAAAATATTTGCATGTTTTTGTTGCTTACGCTGTTTATTTCTATTACTAGGCCTAAAACCGTATTACGGTTTTCACCGCGGGCGGTTGTTTTTCGCTACCAAATAACCGCTTAACGTGCACGCATTACGATTAGAAACCGACCTCTTTTTACACGCTTTATATTAGCTTCACTTGTATGTTTGTAACTCCTTTGGGTGCGATTTATTTTTAGTGACATCTGTTGGACCATAGTAGAATTACAACTAAACTGGCTACTCTTATGCGTAAAAAATCCTACTTGTCACAAGATGGCGCTTTCATTTTTAGTGACATCTGTTGGACAATAGTAGAACAGAACTAAAAAAATTAAAATAAATAATAGTTTAAAACAACTAAAAAAACACGCTTTATAGAAAATCCAACTAAAAAATAGAAAATAAATCTGAATTAAGAATAGTGTAAATAAGAAAAAGTGTATTTTATTGTACAAAAAAGCGTGGGGTGCATGGTGTCAATAGTTATAAATATTTTATTGACAGATAATATGAGTAGAAGTATTATATATCATTTTGATAATATCTTAAAAAGCACCCTACGCTTTTTTACAATAAAATACACTTTTTCTTAGTTACACTGTTCTTAATTCAGATTTATTTTCTATTTTTTAGTTGGATTTTCTATAAAGCGTGTTTTTTAGTTGTATTAAACTATTATTTATTTGGCTCCGAATCAGTCGAAGACATAGTTGCAATCACACAGCCACGGGTGACGAGATGTAATAGAAACACAGGTGCTTTTTATGAAAAAACCGCAAGCGGTAACTGCCACACGCGCGCTTTTTTTTTTTGATTGGCCCTACCGGTCAGTAGCTTGACGCGAGTCGGCTTTTCTGGCCACACCGGACTTTCGGGTGAACGCTTTACGACGTGGGACGGCGCGACGTCGTGCCGTGTTTATGTGGATGAGCCCTTAGGCGCTCGCAACCCTTGATTTAAGTAACCATGCTGAGGGCAACCCACTAACGGGTTACGAACCTCGGCTCAGGACGGTCACTGGGAGAGGATGAGACATCAACGATTATAAGTGGAGAAGGTTGGTGTTTAACCTAATCCTATCCATTTATTTCGTCGGCACGCGAGCTCATACAGAGTTTGTACGTTACAAACTATACACGGTTTAATCCCGCACTTACTCGCGAAAAAAACCGCCAGTGCGTTCGACTGTATTGATATAATTGATTCACAAAATGACTCGACTAAAACCCGCACGAAATTAACTGTAGTGCGGCTTTACCCTTATAGAGGGTCGCCTACACGTTACTTGCATGGACAAAGAGTACCTATGTGCAAACGTTGCAAAATATTATGCGGTGTCCACACAATAACAACTTGCATAATCAACCATTTTTATACATACATACATACATACATATTACATACACACTCACGCCTTTTATCCCCGAAGGGGTAGGCAGAGGCGCAACTGGTGCACCCACTTTCCGCCGTGCGTATTCCGTACCATTATATGATAAGGGGCGAGCCTATCGCCATATCGGGCACAAATTCCAGACTCCGGGCTGATACTGAATTTAAAACCCAATATCACTTTGCCCGACCCGGGGATCGAACCCGAGACCTCAGCATTGCAGTCGTACCGTAATACAACTACACCACCGAGGCAGTCTACTAGTACTACGACCAATGTTAAATGTTAATGTGACACAAAAAAAGGAAAAAACGCGGTTTAATTTTAACACATTCTCATGGTTTGTTCATTTATTATTTTGTATGTCATTGAACTTGCTAATAACATTTTTTTGTTATTGATCTTTTCCGGTGACACATTTTTTCCCTTCAAATCTCTAAATCCGAAAGTGATGACGTAAAACACTGTATTTATTAAAAATCCCGGTTATTTACATGCCACCGCGTCGTGCGCGTGACAATTTGAATTTTAATAAGTGATTTATGCTATAAATCTTATGGGGTTGTTCCTCAAATAGCTGTATATGAGTGATTCATTATTATGTATCAAGTAATCCGAAAGCTGGACCGACGGGCCATTTCATTTGTTAATTAAATCAGCCGTGCCAGTATTCATGCGATACGAGGTAAAAAAAATACGTACACATTTAGCCTGCGTTTTGTGTTCCGGGAACCGGGACAAAATCATTACGTTACGGGAATTTTCTGGCTAGAAATATTTTTATTAAAACTAACTTCTAGCTGTAAAATGCGCATGAACTTAGTGTAAAGCGAATAGCGACCCATGATTATTTTCCATTCGCCTTTTTCAAAAATCAAGATTGCGGGGCAAATTCATCTCTTTCCCGGAATTTACCGGATACTAGGAAAATTTTATGTTTCTTTTTTTGGGCATTAATTACATATATTTTTTTAAGAAGTCTGTACCCTTAACACAATCATAATACATAGTAATATTGCATTTTTATGTTAGTATTGCACTGTAAGATTACACCATATTTATATTTGTTACGTAATCAGCGTTATCAGTTAAAATAATGATCATAATGCATATAAATAAAAAAAACACTGCAAATTTTTGGTTTGGGTATGACGTTGTATCACGTCACAGGACTTTTTAAGGAATGTTGAATGATGTTCGAAAGCGTAAGCTCAGCAGTGTGTGTGTCAAGGTAAAACTGTATAGGGAACGTGAACGTACTGTAGGGGCCGCACAAAATCGACACAAGAGCCTCACGTGGATAAAAAAAGAATCTTTTTAGAACAATAATTTATTTATATATTCTTTTAAGATGACCAAAATTATAAAATATGGGTTCGGTTTAAATAATAGCGTGGCCAGAATATGCTTTTTTTAAATGGGAGCTAGTTATTTTGATGTAATTGAAGCAAAATTTGGAGGTCATGTTCCCTTAATTACAAAATTTAGGTACAGATTTGTTTGTACGGAATATTATCTTCAAAACATCTTTCTAAATGCTTTTGGAACTCATACTTAAGTGTGTTTTATACAGCTTTTATCATTTTTTTCTATTTTAACATAACCATGAAATGTAAGTCCTTAGGTACTATTATTGGGAACATAATAGAATTTCACACCATCTGATTTGTTTATTTTTATGTTTTGGAGCATCCAGATACACAACAATACATTATCAATAAATTAAATGTTATTTTTCATCCTTTCAATATGAATATTTTACGTCAATGCCAAGTATCAATGGGCTGAAAAAGAGTCAGATTGCGCCACCAGATGGCAGAACTTACGACGTGTATGTTCCCTATAATTGGGAATTATTAATAATTACAGGTTATTACTAAGAATTACCAAGGCTAATGACCAAAGAGATATTTTATTCACCTTTACCAGTCATTATTAATAATTACACCTCACATTTGAAAAATGTAATAAATATTCAAAAATAATATACCTATGCTAAACGACAGGCATGAGATAGCTATAGTCACCTCATATCACCCAATTTCACCTAATCAACCAATGTTACCCAATATCTGCAATACAAACTCCTTTATGTACATATTGAGTAAAAAATAATTTGGTTATTTTATCAGAAAATACTATGCCAAAACATGAGTGGTAATTTTTTTAATTATAACAGCTGCTGCAAGCAATAGTAAGTTATCTACAGTTTGGCTCTACCAATTTGTATAAATGGATTTGGAAATAAATGGCACACTGTTAGAACCAAGCTACAGATTAATAATATACTCCTTAAAAATTCTATGGGACAGACCAAAACTCAAGTAAATGTATATACCGAATATTACTATAAGCCTAATGCACTATAGTTCGGACAAACTAAGCTGGCCGGTATGACAATTAAATTTTTTTCCCGACGCGATAACTCTGTGAGAATGTCTACCCAAAAAATTCAAAACCGTGTCATGTCATACCGGCCATATTAGTTTGTCCCTACTATAAGTGTCAAATTCAAATTTCAATATAATATGAAAAATAATTACTTGAATTTTGGTAACCATTTTTGATACTCCAAATTCTTTTTGAGAATTCTCAGGTATGTAATATTCCTCACTGTGTTTTATTTCAATGTTAAAGTGAATGATATTTGACAAACAATACACACATAACTTCGAAAAATCAGAGGTGTGTGTGCCTGAGGTTTTGAACTTGCAGACATTGTCTTGGCAGACCATTCCATTTTTAACTAGGCTATCATCCACTGATGTGAATATCTTTATATATATAATTCTTCTATGCGTGTGTGTCACTGAACTCATCCTAAATGGTTGAAACGATTTTAATGAAATTTTTTGTGTGTCTTCAGGTGGTTTCGAGAATCGTTTAGATTAACAATTGGATCTGGTAAGTGGCGCTGTACTCGGGTTCTAGGATTTTATTTCCTTTTTAGGGCAGGACAATGTCTATCAGTGCCGCTAGTATATTTATAGTTATTCATTATGATATATTACTTGTATTTATTGAGTCCATAGCAGAATGGACAATAAACCTGAAAACCAGGAACACCATAGTGCACAAGTTTGGTCCCCGTACTGAGACTATCGTTTTACATCAGGAGTAATTGATTATATTGATTTGGGTTTGAGCCCACGCCCCGGGTTGAGTTGATCTAAAAGCAATTTGTAATAGATATTCCTAGATCATATTCATAAAACAGTTGTACCTTGAGATGGGGTTGGAATTAAGTGTAATTAACATGGTAAAGTATACTTGATGTACCATGTAATTTATGTAACTTTGGTTTATAAATTTTACTCTAGATAAAAGGAATGTCATATGTCAATCTTAAATATCATTTAAATTAGTCAATCTGATTTAATATTTCTAAACAGCTTGAATATAAAAAAAAACAAGCTATGTACATATTTATTAGAACCAACTTTAACAACACAAACAAAGGTGTTAAATGTCACTGCTTGTAATGCATTGTTGTCAAAAATAAAGTATAAAAAACCACAATACTTCAACCTTTTAAATGATAAGCTAATATCTTATGATTATTTATAAGACTATCAATCAATACTATCTAGATGCTTACATTACCGTTTCATTCATAACATTCAATGAAAACGTTTAGCGTAAGGTTTAGCCAATTTCCCCCTTATGTTTAAAAATATAAGGTCAATAGACTCAATGAATACCAAAGCAGTTAGTTTTATTTTATGCTTATGCCCAAAAGATTTTTATGAATGTTTGTAATACTTATTTGTTTTATCTTCATCATACATATGATATTCTACATTTTTAAAGTAATAGAGGCATAGTGTAAATTTGTTTATCTTGAGCATGAATGTGCCAGTTTGTCTAGGCCAGCTGTACTCATCTTTTTTTATATAGGTCACAAAGACGTCTTTGCTATGGTGGCCTTGTCCACCACATAAATTGACATTCTTAAAAGACTAAAAGCATAACTAAAATTTTACATTTTTTTTAAATAAAACATATTCATAATTAACTGAAAGATTTTATTCTTATCTGGGTAGCATACAGCTCAAGGGATTATGTGAAAAAAATTATGTAGTTTTAGTCAAATTTTTGACATAAGTGGGCTATTTTCAAAAGCTCAGTGGGCGGCAGGTTGACTATAACTGGTCTAGACTAATACCAGTCTCACAAAAAACAAACACAAAATAATGGGTTCGTGTGGTTTTCATAATGGATGAAATTTCTGGAAGCCCAAACAACCAAGGTGTTGTTAAGATAAGGATCTTCCCTAATCACTATTCCTTTCCTGGGCCGGCAATACATCCATGACTCTGTTCATATCATGCATTTTTAGGGGTAGTGGAGTGAGCGTAACATAAAATGACCGACAAGGAAGTACGCCTGATTGTGGTATGAAAAACAAATTGGCTTTTGAATTGGGCCAATAATCATACAAATGAGTCAATATAATTTGTACTATCATTCCAGTGATTCCATAACATAGGAAGGTTGATATAGATTTTAAGCATGCATAATATGCCTTTTCAATGAAGTTCCAGAAGATGTATTGTTTTTGGCAGGAATAATAATTTATACATTGAAGCCATTTTAACATCTAAGATGGAGCATGCTTCATTATTGGCTAATATCCTCCTGCCTTCTCAAGTCCTGCTCGCAAAAAGAATAAGATCAACATACTTTTAAGAAAAAGTCTTTTTAGGATTCTTTTGAAGTCAATCGTTTTAATGGAGTTATTATGTTACATTTCGTATTTTAACTTCATGTGCAAGTGTAAGAAAGCATTGCTCTCTTTAAGTGACATCAGGCTAAGAGCACTGTGACTCAAGGCCCTTTATCTCATGCAAATAGGATATGTTATTTTGCTTTTCAGTTATAGACTGGCTGGTCCAAAGACATTAAAATGGCTGAATGAAAGTTAGTAATTCATCTTTTTTTTTTATTGCATTGAACGACAAGACGAGCATGCCGTTCACTTAGTGGTAAGCGATACGACCACCCATAAACAGTAGCAACATCATCCAGCACCTTAAGTTACAAAGTACTGTGTGGCATTCCACTGTGCTCGTCATCGTGAGACATAAGATGTTAAGTCTCATTATGTCCAGTAGTTACACTGGCTACAATGTCCTTCAAACAGAAATACAACAGTGCATGCACACTGCTGCTTGGCATTAGAAATAGACATTGTGGTGGTACCCACCCAGACGGACTCTTACATATGAGAGACCTACCACCAGTAAATCTCTTGTATATATATAAATGGTCTGGTCTGTGTACATTCTTAATTAGGGCAAGGAGTTGACCCTCACCTATAAAGGTGCATCAACACACAAATTTAAAATACACTGTATATTATAGGTCACACAGACCAAAATAAAGAAATAAAATATAAGGATTCTATTATTCTAATTTCAAAATTTTTAAGCATAGTGATCATTTCAAACTTGGAATGAGATTATGAATTTACGTAAAAAAAAACATCACAAAACCACTACCATTTCAATTCGCCGATTTGAGTGAACTTGGACTAATAAAAAACTTATCATACAAATCTTTATTGATTACCACCACGAAAAACATTGTACGCTACGTGTACTCAAAACAAAGTGAAAATATACACGCCTGTGTTTCACAAAACAATCGATCACAAACATTCTACTCGTATGTCTGCTCAATTCCTTTTCACGATTCAAAAAAACTCAAAACAGGCATATGCGGTGCCCCGATGTGATATGCTCGCACTCGTGGTTTACTTACAATAGGATTATGCATGAATTATGGCAGATACATTTTTTACATTTGTAAGCAAACAGAACCAAACTCATGAGGTTAATACATGTTTTTGCGTCGGTATAACTCCAAAATATACCATATTTATGCACTTTAACGTCTTGAAAATACGTATTATTGTTGATAATAGCCTAAATACTTACAACAAGTCATAGACGTGGGGCCGAGATCACGTCCCTGTGTTTACTATAACACCACAAAATCACAAAATCATATGAATGCTTCACTGAAATAACATAATCGTATCATCAAAACGTCACTGTAATACAAAACATAAGGTGTTACAAATGTCCTATTGATCTAAATACATAGAAAATGTATCTTGATACAATTTTTTATCAATCTATGTGGACGCCAAACTGCGGGAAAAACTACACCGAAGTTAGCGACACTTCACAGCGTTTCAAGGTCATTCTGTAGTCTATGGATTGGATTGTGTACGTGTCTATGCCTGTTTAACCATGGCGAATTGTCTATTCTTTTTATTTTAGCTTGTGAAAAATAGATGGATCTGTCTACAATATTTTAGATCTGTGTAAAGGAAATAAGAAATATCCATGTCCTATTAAATTAGTTGTTTATTATATTGAAATAATCTTGTTTATAACGAAATCGAATGACCCATAATAATATAAATGTAGATAGGTTTTTTTATTATATCAACTGTACATAGTACACTATACGACAGTCGCCCGAACTGTTGAATCAAAGTAAAACACGAAAAATTCGATAATGTATTTATCGATATATTTTTGCAAGACATGGCATTCTTACAAAATAAACAAATAAAATATCAATCGATTCGATATGTTCGAATTTACTATATTTTATTACTGATGGGACAATCTATGCACCTGAATCCTGAATCACATAAATTTAATGCGTATTACACACAGTCCGATTATTGGTACGACTCGTATTGCAATGAAAAACCGTGATAGTAAAATGTGGATAAACATTCAAGACAGATTCTTCAGATTTTATGGCTGAATGGATCAAAATTCATCGAATCATAATTTATAAAATTGCATAAATCATATGGCTTTCATTATTATCTACATAGTGTTTTGAAATAAAACCAATAAGTATGGATATCGTGATTTATTTGGAAATCTATAATTTATTGTGTCACAGTAATATTATTTATAATAATAAATGATCATAAAACATCTTACATAGTAATTCACGTTGCAAATTAAAATTAGATTTTGTTATGTCTTTAATTCAGACAATATTCCAAGGCACGTTTTATGTGTATTTAACCTTTCAACTGTCGCTAGTTTGTCAAACATGTAGCGTATAAGCAATTATATCAACTACACACCATGCAATGACGACAAATTTTCCTGAATCGTAGGTTTACGTTTATAACTTAATCACAAAGGGATGAGCATTTCACCCAAAAGTATCTTAACGAGTGAGGCTATAATTTATGTTATTCTGGCAATATTACAAGAAAAAAATTAAAAGATTATAATATGTGTCTAAAAATATATCAGTTGGATGAAATCATTCTCGTTCAAGAATGGTAACGTGACACCACCGACGGCGGTCACTAGATTTCTAGTTAATAAGTAATAATAAAATTATAGTAAAGGCGTACACGGCAGTGCTACCATACAAATTAACTCCCGAATCAAATACTTAAGTTTCTTTAAGCGTTACATAAAAATACATATATTCTACGTCAAACATAAAATCTTATAATGAATTTATTTCGCTTACACATCATGAGATCTATATTACAAGATACAATATTAATCTATAAAATTACAAACCATCACATAAACGACAGTTTGTTTTGCTAAAAGCGATAATAAACCAGAGCAAAGCAAAACGTATTATGAGGCTTTATATTAGCTGCAAACAAACTTGAGTTTAATAAGCCAAAGGTGTTTTATATAGACGTAAACATTATAAATTATTTGGTTGCACCAACAGTTGGAGCGTATGTATCGGAAAACAATTTAGTCCGACCTCAAGCAGTAGGCGTGTTAAACGATTATGTGAAAGAACCATCAGATAATACAACGACTTATTACCAATATTGGTAATAACTTTTGGACGAAAATTTTGGGCCTGATGTCCGGTCTATAGCTAACTAAACTGTTTAATGTCTTTGATTGCAACATAAAATCTTTTTACGTGTCGTGCGTTGGCTATTGTACTTCAGAAAACAATAAATGGCATCAACAAAAAATCTTGTTTGCAGCTAACCAAAATTAATACCGGCATAATATATAACTTAAAACTAATCTAGTTCAAGTTTTCTAAAAGAGCCAGCAGTCGAATGTATGTCTTGAGTAAGATCGTTCTTTTCCAAGGCGTATAGATCGATACTTAAGTCGTCTAAGGCTAGAAGTTCTTCTCTGTGTTTCAGAAGATTTCTCTTGAGTTCTTCGATCATGTCTTTCAAGGGAACGGTTCCTCCGTATTCTTTGGGCAGAATAGCAGGGTCTACGTGTTTGTTAAGGTCGTCACACGCTCGGTGGAACTGCAAAAAAATAAACGTGTTAAGTCTCCTAAATGCGCGCCCCAGTTAGGTGAAACTGCTTTTTATAGTTTTGCCGCCAAGCAGCAGTGTGTGAAAACTATTATGTATAACCGAGATGACACTGCATTATGGGACTTTAACATTTAATTTCTCGAGATGATAAACACAGTGCGATGCCGTACAGTGCTTTAAGATTTGACTTTTTAGCTATTGCTATTAGAAGTAATAATAGCACCTACCATCAATCAAGAAAGTTACTAGCTAGATCCGTTACTCGTATAAAATATTGTCTTACCATGACACGGTCCTTGAGTTTATCGCTGAGCAAAGACACAGCGAATTCGAAGAAACGGACGCCGTATTGTGGTATGTTCACGAAGTGGGTGCATTTGTGGCGCATAGGTGTAGAGTTCTAAAAAAGTAATCACTTTTAAATTCAAGTAACATTAGACCTAATTTCATCATGCTCTGTTAGCTACTTTAACAGCCTGTTAACTGTCTTAACGGACTGTTAAGGTTTTTGAGTGTCCCACCATGCACTAAAAGGAGATTATCTTCCCGTTCTTTCATGGTATACGCGATACTTTAATAATCGCGTTAATTTTAATGCCCGATTAACTAACACCCGTTAATAAGACTCTCATTATGTAAGAGGCCGTCTGGGTGGGTACCACCGCAATGTCTATTTCTACCGCCAAGCAACAGTGCATGCACTGTTGTGTTTCTGTTTGAAGGACATTGTAGCCAGTATAACTACTGGACATAATGAGACTTAACATCTTATGTCTCAGGATGACCAGCGCAGTGGAATGCCACACAGTACTTTGTAAGTCAAGTTGCTGGATGGTGTTGCTACTGTTTATGGGTGGTCGTATCGCTTACCATCAGGCGAACGGCATGCTCGTTTCGTCATTCTATGCTATAAAAAAAAAAAAAAAATGGTGAAATTGGACCTAAATCTAGTTAACTCATAAACTATAGTGATATCGAACAGAATTTCAATCCCAGAGACCGTAGCCAAGATGCCTTTCTAAAATCATAAACGATAATAGAAAACAAAAAACCTATGGGAATGACATATCTTATCGATAACGTTTGTAGAAAGCCGTCTTGGCTGTGGCGCCAGGTCTTTTTCACAATTATTTTACTTTACAGTAAGGTATTCAGGGTACTATGAGTATTTTAGAGTATCTTGCTGGCGTCTAATCAGATCTTGATCCTGTAGTCGGAGACAAATGTTACCAGCCCGTATACTACATTATGAAAACTACTTGATATAAAGAAGTGACTATTTATAATTAATAAAATTTACCAATCAAAGTCAACGTTTATTCTCACCTGTATACAATGCAGCATGAGACGGACATCAGTCAGCGACCACAGGCTCACGTGCGGCATCTGCATTCCCGCCTCGTCATTCACATGCGTGTAGCCGAGCAGCTGCGACCGTGGTTCGTCCAACAACAACTCCACTATCATCGAGTGGACTCGTGCCATCACGCAACTGTCGTAGAGGTGTGGGTCGAAGCGGCCTGCAAATGAATTTAAATTTTCAAACAGGCCGGCGTATTTGTGTCAATTGCTGAGCAAAAGTATACCAAGATGCACTGATGTGCTACAAGTATACCACTATGGGGAATATACGTGACAAATAAAGAATTTTATACTATACAGGCTATTTTTTTTTTAGGTAGGTGATCCTGCAGTCAACATAGGGGGAAACCTGCGAATGGGATACTGGAGTCCCCCGGCTTGACGACTGCAGGGGCCTGGGAGGGAAGTGGAGGAGGAATATGGAAGGGAAGGTGGGGGGAAGGGAGGAAGGTTCCCAGGATGGGTGGAAAGAGAGGGTGCCAGGAAATGTTCGCGGGCCCTTTTAGGCCTCAATGTGTTTTACAACCAAGAGGTATACACACTGAACTGTGTGCCTCGGCCCGCGACTAATGTCCCCCCGCGCATGGGCGTGCATTGGGTGTGAAGACCCAAAGCACAAGAATTGCCTCGGGGGGCTATACAGGCTATTTACTCACTGCTCTGTTTCTTCCAAGACGTAATTTCTATTAAGGCATCAGCGCGGAGTGTAAAGCGTTCACAACGACAACTGGGTAATTTTATTTTATTTATTTATTTTATTTTATTTATTAATATTCGGGAAACAAACAGAACAATATTTCCTTAAAGTAGATTAACACTACCTAAAATATATCATAATCCAGCAAAGTTCCCACAATAAAGTAGCACATGTTGAGCCAAAAGAGTGAACAAACGTGGTTATAAAACTTAAATACAAAAAAAGAAGAAAAGAACAAGAAGAATCCATAATATTACACAACATCGTTAATAAACGTCATGCCAGAGAGTGTTTAACACCACCTTTCTTGTGTATGCGAAGCCAAAGTAAGATTCAATGTTTATTACCTTCCATAACGGTTGATGACGATGAGTTAATGAATACTGATTATTTCGAAATCAAGATGGCAATCGTAATTTTAATTAACAGCCAATATCCAAACACTCACCCATACAAGACAGCACCACTCTCCGTCCTTCAGCGTCCCTTTTCGGCAAGGGTACCAGATACCCAGCGTCAATAACAGCAGCAATCTTAGGGTCCAGGGGGTCAAGCTTCTGGAACCAGTGTGGGTACAGCTGTCTGATAGTAAGGTACCGTTCTAGCATCGAACACGCTTGCGGGATGGAATACTTCTTGGTTCGAAGAAAACGGAGTAAGAATGGTGCGTCTGGAAAGAAAAAATAACTATATCAAGAAATGAACGTTTATTCATTTGTTTTTATTCCCTATCTAAACTCTTTTTGTATAGGGGCATATCAGCAAAGTGACTATTGATGGAAATATATCGACGGGTGCATAGTAAAAAGAGTTAGTTGCAAAAGAGCTACTTTGAACCCCTCGAATTACTACAATAGGGTCATTCGGCCTAAAAGTACGCACTTTTTTTTCTATCGTCTACACAGTCAAAAATATAGTGTCTTGAAAAACGTTTTAACACTCTATGTAAAGGAAATTTATTCTACTTTCATTATTTAATGAGTTTTTGTACATTGCTTCACTGTTTTTTTTGCAATACATGTTTAAGTGCATCGGGAGAAATTCGTACTAATGACCCGTTATGTGGGTAAAACAACGCAGAGTGTTTAATGAAAATATTTTTTTCTGTATGAGGTTTAAAAATCTTTACAAATAATATTCGACTTAATTGCAGCTTAAAGAAGAAAAAACCGTGCGATCATTGTAATGAAGTTATAACAGGGTGCGTACTTTTAACGTCGTACTCTTACCCAAACAGGGAATATTTTAAACAATCACACGTTAGTTGAGACGCATTTATTTTCTAGGATAGAATTAATGACTAAAATAAATACTATAATAATCATGTAAACTTAATATAATTAACGGACTTTTATAAACTGATGCACCGTCTAGCCATACACTTTTTTCCCAGCACAAAATGTTGGTAACTAATCAACAAAATCACGTTGATCACCGTTTTTCGCTAATCAAGTGAGGCTTGGTAAAATAGCTTGTGGCTCTGACATCGTCCCTGACGCGACCCTGATTTAGCCGAAAAATTGTCTGAGCCCCCTCAATGGGTTCCGAGATATTGACCATGCGAACTTTTACCCACTGCGTGCTGTTGCCCCGAATGACCCTATATCTACAACTCCAGGGGAACTTAAGTGATTAGTCGTGTCCAGAGAAATTTACACACCCACAAGTAACAAGATGTCTTGAATTAGATCTTTAATTAAGACATTACTCGTAAATTCGTACTTTATACACGCATCTTCACACAATCAGATAAAACTAAAATTATAAGTTCAGGTGTTATTACCCATTGAATTAATGAGCAACATATTACTGGCCAACAATTTTCCGTTTAAAATATTCAACAGAAGTAATTCTAGGGCACGTACAGACCGACGGATGGATAGACTATTTACATTTAATGTGATGTGAATTATAAGTGGACAGTCTCACGAGCTAAGGGCACTGGAAATGTTTTAAATGTTTGTGCGTCAGAAACCTGGTATTAATATATTTCTTTTGACTTTTTCAAGCAAGTAAGTATTTTGATTCAGTTTTATGCCTCCATTTTAAATATTCTAAAGAAATAACTTAGAGTGGTCTTTAGATAGTTCGGAAGTTCTTTTTATTGTAAACGGTTTACGGTAGAGTCATTTTGTGTATTGAAGTTGCATTTTCGCTGTAGCACTTCGAGGACGAGTTGATTTACTGAAGGTCCAAAAACTAGTTCCATTTCCTTATTCTTCATTCTCCTATTTAAACTTCGGTCATGCACTCATATTCCATTCTCATTTAACGATCAATAGTGATCAGTGATCACCAACTAGTACCTACCTAACTTAATTCCTAATCTATTATGTAACTTGCAAAATATTATTGAACGGTTACTCACCAGTCCTACATTTCTTGATAGCCGGATGTTTGTCAATAAAATGCCTCATTTGCGCTAAAGCTTGTTCTCTCAACGCGGGCTCCTCCCTGAGCTCAATCCTAGCTTTCTCACGAAGCTCGGGGGGCAAGTCCCCCGTCTCGCGTTCCTTAGCTTCCAGGATCTGAAGCCGCTCATCATCAGTGAGCCGCGGCGAGTCTATGAAGTCGGGTTTGGGCTCGTGCTCTCTGCGGCATTCTTCGGGCTGGAGGACGGTGGTTGCCATTGTTTATCTGGAAAGAGGCAAATAATGATTATTAATATTTTTGTGGTAGAAGTATTTACGCCTTATCAGCCATAAACAAGGGTTGGAATGAGGGGAAAGGGTTTGTACGCATACAGATTACAAACGATTAATTACAAGAATAGGTAGAGCTACATTTTACTTATTTTAAATTAACAAACACAGTACAATATGGGCCCTATAAATTGTCCCTGTGATTAAAAACGTAATTTCTAGAATTGATTATGAAAAGTTAATAGTAATCATTTTTCATGTTACAATCAGAATAGCAATTTGTTAAAAATGTGGTCTTTTCGGCGTATTAATGAAAGCTCAGAGCCATCTGTGAATTAAAACATCAAACATAGCCCAAGTAATCTTTATGCAATTGATCACGACATCAGGTGAATCAAACATAAAGATGGTACTCGACTCGGCTCCATAAAAGTCGCTCTAGCACTACACATTGAATTTTAATGACATGTCTACCAGAATGAATTCTTCATTACTTAAATCTTATAGTTATTGCAATGAATTTAAATAATTCTGTTAGTACTTGAGATGCTGTAGGTGAGAGATCTAAAGATAGTTGGTTTTAATTTTTGGCGCTGAAGCTGCTCGTGACGGGTATTACATGGGATTGTGGTGAGCAAAATGGACCAGCGTGTAGGGTCCAATATGAGCCAATTCATCTTAATTCTTAATCATGGATAGTTTGAGGTGATCTTGTTTCAACAACAGGAAATTTATAATTTTGGAAATTTCCTAAAGTGACTGCCTTGGTGGTGTAGTTTTATTACGGTATGACTGCAATGCTGAGGTCTTGGGTGCGATTCCCGGGTTGGGCAAAGTGATATTAGATTAAATTCATTATCAGCCCGGAGTCTGGAATATGTGCCCGATACAAATTGTACCTTTAACATTTTATACATACTGTCATACTTAATAATTTCCTGAAACATGTATCAATTTTAAAAGCATTTCTCCGCATTGTATTTACCTACCTACATAATTTCCTGCTCACAATAAACCACAAGGAAATTAAAAAGGCGAGGTCTTTCTTAAATGTGTTTTATTTTTTAAATGTTACGACGGGTCAAGGCAATGCCTTGGAATATTCACTCAGTTGAACTACCTCTCATTTGGAATATTATACTTTGTCACATAATATTAAAATGCATTAAACATTCCTTGTTATTGAATTTTTATGTTATAGAAAAAGATCAAATGTCATACTTAAATAGCATTTGGTACATTTCCATAGCGTTAGTTATTATTCTGACGATTTCCATAATATGTATACCTACACGATAAAACTACTTAATTATTTATATAATATGAAACAAAATTATAGGTAAGTATGTAGGTATATAGTATTTTCTTCTGCCACTCACACTTCAGAGTGTGGCACTGTGTCAAGGAGTATCTGCTTTTCATGGGGCACGCCAATAATATTTGAGAATGATGCATAGAAACCTACATTAACAGCAGCTCAAGTGACATCTTAAGTGACAATGTGTGCGGGATTTTGACAGCTGAGTTCTGTTTATGTTGCAGCACCGACTCAGTTGAGAACAATCTCTTAAATGACAGCTTAAGCTTGGTTTATTAAATAGTTCAATACATTAAATGTCTACTTAAGACTTTACTCAAACGTGAGATTGATTTATTAATACCGCCCTAAGTTAGTTATGATCTCAATACTGATACGAAACTTGCTCGGTTAATTTAAAAAATAAACACTATTATGTAAAGTTGTCCTAACTCGAATGACGTAAAAGATTTTGGTAAATATTGATTGAAATATACCAATGAACTCGTTTTTATTTAAACAAAATGATGCTAATACGTACATATTTGATCTAGGTAGATGTCCGGCGAAAATTTTTTAAACAGCATCGAAGAGTATTTTTAAAAAATCATTATGGTATATTAAGTATTTTAAATTACTGTGCCTCGGTGGCGTAGTTGTATTGCTTACGCCTTACGAGTAGGTACGATTTGCGCGCTGAAGTCCTGGGTTCGAATCCGGGGTCGGGCCAAAAAATATTGTGACTGGGTTTTTCCATCTTAAAAATTACTCAGTCGCAGCTCGGAGTCAGGAAGTTGGCGGTGTGATACCCCCGTGCCTCGGAAATCTCGTAAAGCCGTTGGTCCTGCGCCTGATCTCTCTCCGGTCATGTCGGATTGCCGTCTCACCGGACTATTAGAGTGAAGGAATAGCGAGTGCACCTGTGTATTGCGCACACACTTGTGCACTATAATATCTCCTGCGTACCTGGCTGATCTCCGTTGAGATTGGCCGCCCTGGCCGAAATCGGCTAGGAAGGGTTTTTTTTTAAATGATTAGGTAAATAGCATTTAAAAACGGGTTATCCAGTTTTTTTTATTTAAAAGCAAAGCTAAGGAAGATAAAGAATCGTCTAGCTTATACTCTTATAAGCTAGACCATTCTGATACTGGCTTACCGACTGATTAACTTTTATCTAACTGTACCTATCTTATAGACAGACAACAGCTTAAAAGCGTGAAATATTGCATATAAATTCTAACTAAGAAACAATCTACTGGTGGCAGGTCTCTCATTATGTAAGAGGCCGTCTGGGTGGGTACCACCGCAATGTCTGTTTCAACCGCCAAGCAACAGTGTGCATGCACTGTTGTGTTTCGGTTTGAAGGACATTGTAGCCAGTATAACTACTGGACATAATGAGACTTAACATCTTATGTCTCAATGACGAGTGCAGTGGAATGCCACATAGTACTTTGTAAGTCAAGGTGCTGGATGGTGTTGCTACTGTTTATGGGTGGTCGTATCGTTTACCATCAGGTGAACGGCATGCTAGTCTCGTCATTCAATGCAATAAAAAAAATAAAAAGAATCTATAAAATTCCTTCAAGTGACTCGTACTAACATCAGTCATGTAGCTAGTAGTACCTATGAACCTATATCATTTGCAAATCCCAAAGCCAAGATGATCCAATTTGATTTGAAATCGAAAGTCAAAATGTCAAAATTCACAACTACTAATTTCTATTCAAATCGAGCGAGACATCTGTGACCTTCAAACGATCAAGCTTGCCAGACTTTCACTGGCCGACTTTCCCCTTTAGGTGAATAAGTACCACGTGTCTTTATTTACCATTAGAATTAGCTGTAGGACGAGATCTAAGCATGGCCGGCCTATTTCTGACAACCTTTTTTTTATAACCCGACTGTAACTTTGTAAGCAATCGCATAACTTCGACGATGACTTTCTAGCAATAGTCTGTGGCGCGCCCCAAGCCCTCGGCGCCCTCTCTGGGACCTGGCGCCACGGGCTGGTTGCCCGACCCACCCTAAAGACGGATCTAAAGAATCCCAGTTCAACTGTTTTGTGCGATAAACTTACCTTTACTAATACACCCGCTAGGTCTCTACCTAGCGGGTGTATCCAGAGTAGACCAGAGTATCCACCCTCCTGAACAACCGCCACACACAAACTCATCTAATTACAGATTTAATAGCGCTTCGATCACAAACAACACCAAATTCGTAACAATAAAAAAACAATAAAAGTTGTTCACACTTGACTAACAAAAGACAATGGGGTTCAATAAAACAAACTGAGGTAAAGGACCCCATAGCTGACCATAATTTTGTTGTTTCATGTCTCTTTTAAGTACGATTTACAACTGTTTTGTATTCTATTGGTCTCTATCTTACGCGGCGCTATCAATAAATCCATTTCTAGTCCATGTGCGCATGCGCTTGCCTTAGCTTCTTTTTAACGTCATGGTTTTAAGTTTAACAGAGTTTGAACTTTAATTTAAAGAAGGTATGGTATGTTCTTATTTTTATATGGTTTTTATGAGCCCGGTCAACGCGTAGTGGTTTACTCCGCATTTATTGTGGAATTTACAGACACTTTAAAGATAATAAATTTATTTTCCAAACTAGAAACTAATGACGCGTCGTAAAATTGGATGTAATTAAAGCAATAATCATTTGAGCTACTGCATTTTTTTTTTATTTTATTTTAATAATATAAATGAACTATATGAAAAAAACAAAACATTATTTAACGACATCTTCTAATGCAGCCATTTTCAATCTTTTTTGAATTGGAACCCTTTTTGAAATCTAAATATGATTTACGCAGCTAAAGTAATAAAAAATGATTAATTTTTGTTTACAATTATATTACTCGACATTATGGACCATGTGGACAATATTTTAGTGGAACCCACAGAGGCTACGCAGAGCCCTAGGGTCCCGCGAAACAATCTTTGAGTATGGCTGTTCTAAAGAATACTGGAACCCTATTTCTTCCAAAGTAGCACACGACCAAAAATTTTATGAGAAATATTAAAACTACATGCCTAAAATTAAGACATAACACAGTAGCAAAACCAATACACTAGTTCAAACAAAACATTGTTTTTAATCCAACGTAAACAGTACATTCTAATATGCTTTCTACCTAGCAACTACTCGCGGTTTCATCCTCCAATCACGAATAAAAATAATACTCAGGAATAACATATCTATCAGCGAATTTCTAGAATCATCCAGAAATTAGCACATTCAAAACAAAAACTAGTTTTAATATGTCCATACCTCGGAGCCATGGTAAGGTAACAGCACCTCTCGCCGGCACTGACCGCCGAGACGACTGCCGGTCGACGCTCCCGCACCGTTACTCCCGAAATATTGCGACACGTCCCGTACGCTATAGTATACTTGTAACGCGCATAACAATAAGGAAGGGAATACGGCTTGGATGTGAATTAATTGATATATAACGTTATTATCATTGTCTGTACACTTGGTACATACTTAGTTACGTTTACTTGCGGCACCGCCCGGCCCGCTTGATTAAGTTTTTTCCAGGATAAAAAACCCGCTTTATATTTTCTCAGGATAAAAGTAGAAATCGGTTCAGAAGAAAAAAAAATAACATTACTTCCTTAAAAAAAACACAAACTTCAGCTCTTTATAATATTAGTGTATACTTAGCCATTTTATTGATTTCGCATTTTATATTAATTACAAGGATATGGTTTCAATTAAATCGAAGACTCAGGAAGATCATAGAAGATAAGTTTTCATAAGTCAATGCAATAATAATATTTTATGTAACTTATTTCTATTTGTAGTATCTTGCACAAGCGATTATCTTGTACACGCAACCGATGATTGTTATAAATTACATATCCAATAGTCTCACTGGTTTAGTTGTAGGGAGATTGAGAAGTGAATCTTGACTTTCTAGGTTTGATTCCCAGCTCCACACATTTGAAATTTTAGATTTGAAAAAACACATTTGACTCGGTGCCCACTTTAGAATTGGAAGGCCTCAAAGCATCAAATCTGGAATTATAACGTCATGGTATAACTTTATTGATAGCCACCAACATAACCCTCATGAATGATTAGCGACGCTCATGCCTCCCACATCGGTTAGACTTAACTTCCGCAGGAGTCTTGGGTCCGTATTCAAAAACGTTACTTAGCTAAGTAAGGGGCAATGTTTAGATAATAAGTGTGTTCCTCAGTGCTTCAACATGACAGCCTTCGCGGTGCGTATGCATAGGGGCGATGTGATTGGCTAATATTGAGATACAACTGTACTTCAGTTGGGTGTCAGATGAACAAAACTGAACAAATCCAAAGAAAACTAAGAAGTTCCCGATACTATGCGTTTGGGCGCACTGTGCGACCTCATAGTATTGTTAGTGAACACGGGTGTTAGTTAACTGCTACGTCTATAGTAACGTATTTGGCGGCTGTGAAGGTCAGGTAGCTATAGATTTCGAACCGGTCGGACCATCTCATTTAATTTATTAATTTTGGAAAATGACACAAGACGAATATTGTATAATTTGAATTTAATATGATTTATGATTATTATGTATATTATAGAAATAGAAATGTTATTAAATTAATATTTACTTACGTTTGGATTCGAAGTTATGATGCACCAACAATAAAATGTAGAATAATACCTTTTTGGAACTGTGATTAATACCATACCAAGTGTTTTTTTTGTTGCCGCCAAAATTCCTCGATAAAGTCTTGGTAAGGTAGCCACTGCTTTACTTCGACATACTACAGATGATAAAATAGACAAGCCAAACTTGACATTGGCAAAATGTGAACACAAATGCCATTATAAAAAAAAAAAAAAAAAATATAGAAATTTTTAGTTTTGCAAGATGACACAGCTAGAAGCTACAAAGGTAACGATTGTGATAGTCAACAATCACCAGTATATTATTCAGAGGCCCCATATCGTCATTCACGTAAAGTTGGCTTAGGAACAATACTGCGGAGTGCGGACATTTATGGACGATGAAGATCATACATACTCAAATGATTTACTTGCTAATTTCATGGCCTATGTATAAATGAAATGTTTTTACACATACGGCCCAGCGCCGCCCTAGTCAAATACTTACAATGTGACTCAATATTTCCCCATACATACAATGACGATTTACGGTAGACTTGATAAGAAGTTGTGATGATTTTACATAAAAAACAAAACATTAAACGTTGCTAGGCCGAACGTGTTAATAAAATGAGTTATCTATTAAGCTACCCTCGAAATCACATATGTTCCCTTGATATCTTCGAGCCATAGAATCAACAGTTCTAACAAGCATTTCATTGGTATCGGCATGAGACAATTAGTATTCATAAGTATCACAATGGAATAAGGCAGCGAATTAACTCAGGTCAATTTATCTGACACTGACCAGAGACAAACTGATTAAGATCACACTGCGCAGGGCCAGGGCTTATGCAAAAGACCTGTATGCATTAATGAGGTGATGTAATCTATATCAAGATAGCAGATGTAGAGGATGGCTACAAGGCTTTAGAAAATCTTGTAGTTTGAAGGCCCTTTAGGATAAACGAAAAAATACAAGATTATCTAAATCGTTAAATGCCTACTACGTTCCGTTCACCCAATTCTACTAGTTATTACTAGACCTTTTTTGTTAAGACCTCTCAATCTGTCCCGTAAATTCACCGCCTGGGTAGGTACCACAGCAATTTGTACTGACAAGCAGCAGTGTGCATGCACTGTTGTGTTCAGGTTTAAAGGACACTGTAGCCAGGGTAATTACTGGGCATTATGAGACTTAACATCTTATGTCTCAGGGTGACGAACGGAGTGCAGTGCCACGCAGTACTTTGTAATTCAAAGTTATGTGCGGCGTTGCCACTTTATGAGCGATCGTATCGCTTACCATCAGGCGAGCGGCATGCTCGTTTCGTCATATAAAAGAAATAAAAACAAAAACTTTCCTTAATGCACCATTATACCTGTGAGAGGTGACGAACGCGAATATAAAAAAAATATGTTGAAGACACCTATCATTGACATACCTTCTTAAGGTCTATGCGTGTCATACCTTATCCTGAGATAGGAGCTTTGTGTTGTTAGTGCTAGAAACTAACAGGGGCATTCAGTCTTTCTTACTAATATTATAAATGCGAAAGTTTGTGGAAATGTTTAGATGTTTGTTACAAATTAGAAGTAAACTCATAAGGTGGACGATAGCCTAGTTGGGAATGGAACAGTCAGACAGTCTGCCGCGACAATGTCCGGAGGTGCAAAACCCAAGGCACACACTTCTGACTTTTCGAAGTTATGTGTGTATTGTTTATCAATTATCGTTCACTATAACGGTGAAGGAAAACATCGTGAGGAAACCTACATACCTGAGAATTCTCGATAAGAATTTCGAGGTTATGTGAAGCCTGCCAAGCCGCACTAGGCCAGTGTGGTGGACTAAGGCCTAAACCCTCTCAGTAGTAGAGCAGGCTCGTGCTCAGCAGTGGGCAGTATATAATATAGGGCTGACCTTATTATTTATATTGAACTCAGAAACGACTGAACGGATTTGTATGAAGTTTGGCACATACATGAACCATATTCTGGATTAATACATAGGCTTTTTATCCCGGTAACTTGCTCCTGTAGGAAAAGAAAAGATTTTTTAAATAGATGGCACTGGCGTAGTGATGGCGCTATGGATCTGTACAACGAATTACCGACTTTTATAGCAGGAAAGGCATTTAACTCGAACGAAGCCGCATATACTAACGTCCCTATTCAAAAACGTTACTTCGCTAAGTACGGACTACGGAGCAATGCTGTGATATTAAGTCTGTTTCCCAGAGCTTGCGGCATGACACCATTCGCAGTGCGTAGGCATAGGGGCGCTGTGATTGGCTAATATTGAGATACAACTTTACTTCAGATGAACAAAGCTGAAAAAATGCAAAGAAAACTGAAATTGTCGACACTACGCGTTCGGGCGCACTGTGCGTCTTCATAGTATTGTTTGTGAAAACGGGTGTTAGTTAATAAATAAAGATGACGTCTTCAACCATGATTTAAAACAGGCTGGTGATGTAAGTGCGACAAATGATGAATGGCATAACACATTACTTTAAACACATAAAAGTTTATTACCATATTGCAAATGAAAGGAACATAACATTTGTAAATATTCTAACTCTATCTTGTAAATCTTTATTCTTAATCTTAATTGTTATGTTAAAATTACTTTATGTAACAGACATAGAGTAAATTATTCAAATTATTACATTTTTAAGGTGGAAAGTGTCGGTTTTATTTATTATAATTACCTATTTAGTTATTACCGTAGATAGTTACCTAAATTGTTCACACACACACACACACACTCACTCACGCCTTTCATTCCCGAAGGGGTAGGCAGAGGCGCAACTAGTGCACCCACGTTTCGCCGTGCGTATTCCGTCCCATGATGTTATAGGGGGCGAGCCTATCGCCATATCAGGCACAAATTCTAGGCTCCGGGCTGATACTGAATTTAAAAAACCCAATATCACTTTGACCGACCCGGGAATCATACCCAAGAGTATTGCAGTCATACCGTAATACAACTACGCCACCGAGGCAGTAAACAAAAAGTCAAATTGTTCATGATAAGTGTAATTTTAGGTTACGGAAAGAGAGTTATCGTTAACTTATCAAGCTATGGCTTATACAACGGAACTGACTAACGCGACTGGAATCACAATAATATCTAGCTTTTGATTGCGCGTGATCGTTTTTCCGGGATAAAATTTCTGCTTTATATTTTCCCGGGATAAAAAAATATCCTTTATCCTTCCCAAGGTCTCAAACTATCTCTATGCATAATTTCATCGATTTATTTTGAGTTTATCGCGTTTAGAGGTAGGCAGACGCGGCGCCGGACTTATTTATGTAAGGATTATAAAAAACTTTAGTATGAATACAGAATTCGCCGTGGCCTCTAAAGCCGAAGCAATTGATTTTGCTCTACATTATCTTCTACTTGTTATGTTTATACGGACTTGGATCCCGGCGGGTTTTGCGAGCAACAGCTACTAAATTTTATTTTATCTTACTAACATTAAAAATGCGAAAGTTTGTAAAAATGTTTGGATGTTTGATAAAACTAAACGCAGAAACTACTGAACGGATTTGGATAAAATTTGGCACACGTATATATCATATCCTGGATTAACACATACTTTGTATCCCGGTAATTTGCTCCCACGGGAAATAATTGATATTTTTATTCTGATTCTTTAAGTAAATGGCGCTGGCGTCGTACTTACTGTGTTTTAGGGACTTTTGTAGCAAGAGAGGCTTTTCACGCGGGGGAAGCCGTGAGCAACACCTATTATATTACATCATTCAATTATAAATGATTACAGTCGTAATTTCTCAAATACTTAAAAACTATAAAAACATGCCTCATTACCTCAACACCAATTTAAAAACATGACTCAAACTAATCAGTAAGCTATAATATTTGTCACAGGGTTGCAAAATATCCAATTTAAATGGTATTGGCCAATTTGACCTTATCGGTGTTGGTCGATTGTGACCGCACCACGTTACTTAAGAAAATAAAAATAAACAGTCGCGTTCATTTTGAAATAAATATTCTTTTGTTCCATATTAAAAAAGGTGTTATAGAACCGTCTGACTCTATGATTGAGCTGCTTTCTTATGACCAGACATATTACATATAACTAACTATACTGTTGAATTAGTGTTGAATGCTTTGAGTATTGGTTGAATGTGTCTGTTAACATACAACATATTAAGTCATCGTAAACATATATTCAAATACAAAAAATAATGCAGTTTGTCGCATTGCAAATAAAGAAGTTCCTTTTGTGGAGTATTATAATATACTAGCTGACCCGGCAAAACGTTGTTTTGCCATATAAATTCTTTTTAGAGATTTTAGTAGAAAAAACTTTTACTGGTGGTAGGTCTCTCATTATGTAAGAGGCCGTCTGGGTGGGTACCACCGCAATGTCTATTTCTACCGCCAAGCAACAGTGTGTATGCACTGTTGTGTTTCGGTTTGAAGGACATTGTAGCTAGTATAACTACTGGACATAATGAGACTTAACATCTTATGTCTCAGGATGACGAGCGCAGTGGAATGCCACACAGTACTTTGTCAGTCAAGGTGCTGGATGGTGCTGCTACTGTTTATGGGTGGTCGTATCGCTTACCATCAGGCGAACGGCATGCTCGTCTCGTCATTCAATGCAATAAAAAAAAAATGGGTTGCACATATTTTTTATGCCACATCATAAAAAAAACAAAATCTCTCCGAAAAATAATATAATAAAACAAGTATGGTAACAAACACAGTGTCACGAAATTTTTATACATATAAGATTATGCTCTTTGGGTTTTTCTAAGCTAATTCGGTTGTTCCTGAAACTGTATTTGTATTGTTAATACATACATACGATTTTACTCGTCTATCCCAAAGCGGTAGGTAGAGACTATGGATTGCCACTCTTCCCGATTTTTTCGCTTCTTCCAGTTTCATCAATCTTTTCAAGTATTCCCGCTGGTTCCGGGTATGTTTGACCCGCACTTTCCTAAGAATGTCAGATATCTGAAACTCACAGATACGATGGACCCCTGACGTCTCTAGTCTTTGTCAGACTCCTAGCTTCCATCCTCTCCAAATAACCAACCCATCCTTCTCAACTATCGTCAGTACATCCTCCTTCACTCCACACATGTCCATCACCATAGTATTCCATCATTCACAGTTTCCGAAACTAAAACATTCCTTGATTTTTTTTTGCCCAGCAGCTCTGAATGAGTAGGTACTTTTATACAAACATAGCCACCAGTAACAATTAGTTTTCTACGAAACAGGGTGATCTTGTAAACAGACCGTACATCGATGACCGAGGAAACTAATAATCAAGACAAGAATAACCCATACTTATCTTAATCTACAATATCACTTTTACAAAATTCTCTTGAGACTGCTTTTATACTGTAAACTTTTAAAAAGCTTAAGCTGAAGTACGTTTTGAATAGTATTGAGATTAGAGATTTTACTAAGTCGTAAATTATACGTACCAAATAAGTATGTAATGTCATACTTATTTGGTACGGTCCGTCAATCAATCAATCAATGGCGTAGCATGCCATAAAGGGGCCCTATGTCAAAATTTTCCAACGCCAGATTTATGCTTTCCACTTAGTTTGTGCCGCCCCGCATGTCCCGCGTCCGCAAGCCTATTATGCGGGAGCAAAAAAAACCGCTAAGTTTAGCCTATAGTCTAAACAGGGCCCCTAGAGCTTGGAGCCCCGTGTCATTGATACGGCTGATAAAGCAGTAGCTACGCTCCTGACATTAATATAAAAAAGAAAGCCACATGTTTTCTCCTCACAGATGTATATCTATATTTGACCGTTGGAAAAATCTTCGATCTTAAAAACAAAACTTGATTGGAATATAAAGCGAATAAGTACGTTAATAGGACTTTTGGCGGGAACTTGGAAGTGTCATGAGGTGCTCTTGTTTTAATTCATTATTTTGGTGATACTTGGTGTTATATTGCATAATTATGGTGGTATATTATCCAATATAGTTCTATTAAAGAGCTCAAATGAAGTGAATTGAAATAATCGTGCTAATCAAGTGTTTTTTTTGTTGCCGCCAAAACTCCTCTATAAAGTCTTGATAAGGTAGCCACTGCTTTACTTCGACATACTACAGATAATAAAATAGACAAACCAAACTTGACATTGGCAAAATGTGAAAACAAATGCCAATATAAAAAAAAAAAGTACATTAATAGGTAATTCATGATAATTAAGTACATATATTATTTTTTTGTAGCCCCAAGCTATGATTCATTCGTAAAATCATTTTGCTCTACATCAAAATAATAATTATAAAGTACATCAATGTAAAAGAAACTGATTACTGTTCAGTGCTCATTGACCCTAATTCGAAATCTGTAAAATTTACAGCTGCATTTAGAAAATCTGGTTATCTAGTTAAAGCTTACACGATTGCTAAATTTGTCTGTCCGTTAATCTGTCCGTGAATCAGACCGTGATAAAAAGTGGATTTTACTACGGTTGACCAATAAACCGTTGATTCAAATGTAATCCCGTGGGACTAATTTGAAGAGTTTGGATAAGATGTATTTCTCATCAATAAAAGATTAAAGGTACTCTTATAGGCAACGTAAGCCGAATTTAGGATGATGAGATACCTATTTAATATTTCTCACTATCAAAATGAATCATTATCAGCCACATGACCAATAAATGAACATTTATGAAAAAAAATGTGTTGCGATCCTGGTAGCAAAAATAGTCTATGACCCTCATTCGTCATAATAGCTATTAGCTACACGTAAAACTCTACCTAATTAACACATTAATAGAGCATACAATAAAAGACATTAATATACATGGTGTCCTGTCAACCCATCATTAGCATCCATATACAGCCTGTTACAATACACAATGCGCGTATAAGCAAACCAGGAACACTGGTTAGATTTACGAGCATTACTACCGCGGCTTTATGGTTTCCTGGTAGCTAAAGCGTTGTGAGATAATTTGTAGAAACATCTTGACGATTTAATTAAATAAATAGGATGGTATTTATAGAATTTCTCATTGCACGAATCCTAGAACTTGTTTTGTAGAGTATAGACTAATATTAAATAGGTGATATGACGGGTGGTAATTGAAAACCTATTTATTATTCATACTAATTTAAGGCGGTGTCCCCAGCATGGCATAACGGCGCGCTAGCCATGTTTTTAGAAGCTTATTCGAAATTTATAATAGGTACACATAGAAAACAAATCTAAATCACATTTCTACAATACAAATATTCTTTATTGTAGCCATTTTAAAATAGAAATCAATTAAAAAATATATAATGTCCTTAAATTTATGGTGTGCAATGGGCGGCTTTATCGCTACAATGTGTTATCTTAATCAATATGTTTACTGTGGTTGTTTTTTTTTAATAATGTGGATATTATTTCATTTATAATGGTAATATCACTAAAATTGTTGATTCCGTGCATCTCCTAAAGTACACACCATCTGCAACCAACACTATTAGATAGACAATAATATCATAAGGAACATTTTGGTAGTTTAAAATTTGGAAAAAGACATAATATGTCTTTTCAAAATTATATTATATAGACACATATATATAGAAGAGTTTTTAATCGTGCGTCGAAATGTATGGAACAAATGATCAAGGCCGTTTGCTCGGGGGAGGGCCTTAAGTCAGAGTTGCGAATTTAGTTTTAAGATCAGCAGGCAACTTATACGCATACTCACGCCTTTTACCCCCGAAGGGGTAGGCAGAGGCGCAACTAATGCACCCACTTTTCGCCATTTTTATTCCGTCCCATGATGTGATAGGGGGCGAGCCTATCGGGCACAAATTCCAGACTCCGGGCTGATACTGAATAGAAAAACCCAATATCACTTTGCCCGACCCGGGGATCGAACCCGAGACCTCAGCATTGCAGTCGTACCGCAATACAACTACGCCACCGAGGCAGTCAACTTATCCTTCAAACTATATTACAATATTCGCGTATGAATATCATATTAACCATACATAAATACATGTTAAGATACATATGAGTTGCTCAATGTATCCTCGTCCTCCTTTCCCTTGAAAACACGCGACATTATCTGCCTATATGATTTTAAAATTACAAACGTACATATTTAAAAACTAATACAAACCAGTGCAGTAGAGCTAATTTATTTATCAAAAAGTAAATTAGACATCTAGGGTAGGTATTCTGTCTTAGAAAAGCTGAAGCGACATCTTATTGTGCTTTGTATGAAAATAAAATCACTCAAATGGATACTAACACAAATATAAATCATCTTCAATAGATAGATGATATATGCCTAAATTCACATGTCATTTGTGTGTTCTTTTGACAACGACTTAACCAAGGGCGCGCTGATGACCCCCATAATAAGTTCTGCTTATTCACCATTGCGAACTTTTGCTGTGCTACAAAGACCTGAGAGTGTAGGCCAACTCGTATTACCAAAGAAAATATTATAATTCTTATTATAGTGCACTTTCACCCTCAACCTAAAAATGCGGAAGCTAAGTAATTTAAAATTCATATCGTCCAGATTTGAAAAATGTATCATTTTTTGTGTAATACCACAGATAACAAATTCCATTCACAATCACTCACTCATTGTGACAAGTTTAACCTTCAAACAAAACAAGAAGATAAGAAGCCATAAAAGGACAAAATGACCAAGAAAAACGCGTCATGATCTAAAAAAACGTCACGACTTGCAGTGAAAGTTTGACCATTACAGTCAACAGAGCATAATGGGAACAGACTGAATCAGCGGTAACTGTAGCTGCAACGGGACTTGCAGAGAGCAGTAAATAACGATGTAATGAACGCGCGCCAGATTTGTACAGGGGTGGTTTAGCCGTACACAATTTATGAGTGCTAATGACATTGGAACAAATCCTTGTTTATCCAGGCATAGACAATATAGATTTACATATTGTCATTTGCATGTAACGCTGGTTTGCGGACGTTAAGTTGAATTACTATTAATATCTATACAAATTATAAGACAAGACATGAGTATTTTTTATGTTTTATTACAAACAAATTTTTACATCGTAGAATATTTAATCGGAATAAAATTCCGTTTTGTCAACTTTTCCGGGAAAAAGAGTCGATCATATTACAGCGCTTGATCTATCTTGCTCGTGGTTTAAATAAATAGGTATTCCTATCTATGTGTATGCAAAGTTTCATCCAAATTAGTTCAGCGCTTTCTGCGTTAACTTCCGACAAACATCTTAACAATTTTCGCATGTATAATATTCTACGATGTATCAGAAAATTTTATAAAAACCAATTCAATAGATATTAAATGGTTAAAATGGCAATACTTCGTCGTAATTTCTGATAATCTTGTGCAATGGAAAATCGTTATTTCTCAACGCAAAAACGTTGCGTTAAACTTTGGTTTCCATAACACCCTAAGAGGAGGCGGGTTTGCGAAATAAACATTACTTTGAACTAGTAGGTTATATAAGAGTCGAGTAACCGTCGATCCCGCCATATTGTCGCAATACCACGTACTTTCTAGTTGGAGTTGTTCAGATGTTTTAATTATAGCTCTTCTTAGTGGTTTAAAAACCAACTTCTCCACTCCAAACCCTATTTGTAACTCATGAAGGTTGGATTTGCAGCAATCAAGCCGTGTCCAGCGGATAGCGTATGGAAATCTCATAAATCAGACTGTATGTGACATTGACTCACTTGCCTAATTCGACGACAACAACGCAACGATTGACGACTTAACACGCGACTTACCCAATCATTAACATAACGTTGCTGATGTGTTAAGTCAATACCACACAATGTCATTCCGAACTGGTTTCTTCCCGCGATTTTGATCACGGATCTATCAATTTCCAAATTATTTGCATAAGTATGATGAAACAAGATTATTTTGTTGGTAAATTTATATTCTAAATGAGAATAAAGTGGTAGAGTCGCATTGTAGAGTCTATATTTGTCTTCAGCATGAATGGGCCGTCTTACGTCTATACTGGGTATCTCATAGGAAATCAATATGAAATGACTGCTTGCTGTTGCAGTCTTTTGATGAATGAGATTTTGTGAGGCCCAAATAAGGGTGAGGGCCCCCTTCCTAGATGTCTTTTAACTGCCTATAAGGCAACGCATCCATGATTCTTAGATGATGTAGGTGGACGGTGAAAATATTTAACATCAGATAACTTACTTGCTTCGACGCGTGATACAAAATATCTTCAAAATAAATTAATTTTGCGTACAGGTAAGATGAGGACGATTTATTATAAATAGGATGTGCATTATTCGATCCTATCGTAAATTCAAATTACATTTGGAAATCTTTACTACTTATTCAAATTCTTAATAATATTTTCGTATCAGATTCTTTACTTTCATAACAATAAAATCAAAGATCACAAATATTTTGATAAATCTTCATTTAGGAACGCTCTACAAACGTTAAAGGGACAGAACTTTGTTTCTCGATATTATTTTAAAATATTTATTTAGTTTATTTGTGTCATACAATTACAAGAATATAAACCCAATAATCATACACCTATAACCTGCAAACCTCCAAAAATACTGTGTATGTAATAAATAAATATATTTTATGCGTAGTTTTGGAATAAATTAACGAATCGACGTTGATAACAACAGCCGTAAAAACGTTTAAGTATATTTTGAGGACATAAAAAGTGCCTCACTAACTAATAACAACAATTCGCAAGTGACCCACAATAAAAGTGCAATTTTAAACCCATTACAAAGTGAAAGATAAGTAATTTCACTTTTTCACAATGGCCTATAGTCACTTTTCGACCTAGTTTTTATGAAAGAAAGTAATAACCTTTTATTATCAATGTAAGTTGACGTCTATTGTTTATGGTTTTTTTACGGTGGTCGTCATTGGTTAATTACCGTTAAATAAGTATAGTATTAACTAATCACTGTTTTGTAATAGTAAACGTTGAGTCGACGAAACAAAATACTGATTTGCATAATCCCTTATTAAATATTTTTTATCGTTCCGAAATATTGAATAAATCAACTGTATTTTTCCATTTCACTTATAAGAATATGAGCTTCCTAACTCGTATTATACAAGTACCTTACAAAGACTATGGGTGGTACCTACCTATTAATAAATGGAACTCAATTTCGCTCAGAAGTGCGATATCAGCTGAGACGCTGTCAAATTAAGGTAAGCATCCTAAGATGGTCGCTATTTAATAAACCCACATTATTATCAGTCAAATAACATCTTAAGTTACAATGTGTGGTGGAATTTGACAGCTAAGTTTTGTTTATGTAACTGCGCTTACTCATCTGAGAACAAGCTCTTCGATGACAGCTTAAGCTTGGTGCTTGAGATTTTACTCAAACTAGAGATTGATTTATTTATACCGCTCTAGAATATTACGGAGTCCTTGGCTAGGTTGGCTAGGCTTGGCTAGGTTTGTCACTGCCGTATCAGAATAGAAAAAAGTTTTGTTCGTATAGTATTTAAATCTACTTATTTATGTTCACGAGATACTTACATATATTCACAAATAGTATTTAATGAAAAATTGTGTATATTCGAGCAAATAAGCCGGTATAATTGTGTCGACTGATGGGGTAGGTAATTCTCTCGTCAGTCGACACTCTTTCTGGACCCTACTCCACTTACCATCAGGTGAAGAGGGGTCACTTGGCTGTGTTAGTATAAAAAAAAGAAAACTCCGGACAATGTCCCTCTCAATTTAAAGGACATGTCCAAAAACAGGCCTAAAATTCTAACCGAGATAGTTTATATATATTTATATAGAACTCATAAAAACTAGCCTTTTACAATAAATCGTTTAATTTTAAAGATTCCGATTTTTAGATTTATGTAATTTTATATTGCTTAAAAACTACACTTAATATGAACGCTTTTAAAAAAGTTAGTTAGAATGGAGGGGTCTAAAAATATTTTTTTAATGGATCCAAGTTCCATATTTTGGCCCTTTAATATTCCTAAAGTATGAGCCTGGTTAGATTTTGAGGCCCAACACCCATACAAAAAGCGGACATCTTTAGAAACTTGATCTAGATCTAACTCTCTTTTATTCTGCAGAACTACAATTTATATTTTTTATTTTTTGATGTCTGCATTTTTTGTGCAAAGCTTTCAATGTTTTATTACTTTCACTGACTCTTCGATACGCTAAAGAAAAGATAATTTTAGGGGGCGTTTAAAATAGAAGTTGGATGAAAGTGACCCAGAATGAACTTATGCACACTTTAATACTTCCATACAACATTATTAAAATAACAAATTGTTAAAAATGATGGTAACTTCTGAGCATCTAGGGTTATTGTACTATGTTGTAAAATCTTTAACAGGTTTTACAAAATAACACAACATGCTCCGACAATACGTTTCAAGGGTTTTATAATACAAATTGCCCAGGATTGACGCTGTTGATATCAAGCTAAGCACATTTTTCTGGGATTAATGATATATTAAAATTGCACAATATGTAGAATTGGCAATGAGACAGCCTTTCCTATTCACATAAAGCTCAATTTTGTGGTCAATTAGAAGGCCCCGATTCAAAAGCTCTCTGCAACTACTTTGTAGGATCAATCTTTTTAATTTAAGAATAAACCATGCTGACATGAGAAATGTTTCCTGCCTTTTGCAAATTAAAAAAACCAGTACGTAATTTTTACTGCCGGATTCTACTGTCTAACGTAAAAACCTAAGGAAACAATAATTATTTTTGCCACGTCTCAGACTTTATTGAACCCGCTGTCATGACGTCATTCGATATCCCGCACGTACGCATGCGTAATCTTACAAATAAGTTCATGCAAAAGACAATAGACAATATAAACACACGTCGCCTATGAGCGGAACTTTTAACAAATGTTTACTGAATCTGTGGTAATAAATAATCAGGGATGCCAGATAATGTCTCACTAATACTGGTACAGATGTCACTGAAACTTGGTATTTGACCAAAAACAAAAAAAAATTGTACACACATCTTAATATATATAAATCTCGTGTCACAATGTTTGTCCTCAATGGACTCCTAAACTACTTAACCGATTATAATAAAATTCGCACACCATGTGCAGTTCGATCCAACTTGAGAGATAGGATAGTTTAAATCTCAAATTATAGTCGCAATTTTAATTTATTGCTAATTATTTGTCTGTTATTATTTGACAGTCACAATTATCTGTTAACTCCAAATGATTCTAACAGATGTCGATACCTTTCGACTGGGTTGAGTAAGTAATCAATAGATGGCGCTGCTATGGTAAATCTACGAACGTGTCATATAAGCTACGGGTAGATTATGTATACTTTTTATACCGGGAAAATATAAAGCGGGACTTTTATACCGGGAAAACTCATTCACGCGGGCGGAGCCGCGGGCAAAAGCTAGTGATAATATAAATTAATTGCAACTGTAACATAAAGAATCCATATGATTTTTTTCCGGCGACCTTTCTTTTTAGGTCCCAAAACTACAATTTGTAACCAGTACCTACTGCCTGTTACCTATCCAGTTTCTTCGGTGACTTTTTCTTTTTTTAGGTCCCCGTACTACTATTTTCGTTTTCAAAGCACGAAATCATGCATTAAGAATTGATATATTCTTAGATAAGTAAAAAAAAAACAATTTAGTGATTGATGTTGTAAGTTGGTATTATTGCGTACCACCACAACTTTTGCTTGGTACATGGTACAAGATCCTGAAAAATGGTACGAATACCAGGAAATTGGTACTTCTGGCATCCCTGTAAATAATGCTAAATAAAGATGCCGTACTTGGCCACGGCACGGGCCAAGGTTCGTATGAAGTTTGAACAAAGAGTTCTAAGATTAATTATAGAGCGGACATTGGAAAAATTGTCATACAAAAATTTTGAGCCTGTCCGTCAGTAACTCAATCTACCGTGAAATAGTAAAATACCTATGTAAAATGCATTAGAACATAGTTTGACATGATCGTAATGCAGTGCCGGATTAAGCAAGCGCGGGGCCCGTAGCAAATTCTTTCAAAAAGCCCTTGATCTGCTATGGGTTCTTAAGTATAGAGTGGTAAAAATACAATTCAATACTCAATACATTTATTTACTATCTATAGGTTACAATTTTATGGGTAATGAATAGTGTAGTAAATTACTATAGGCGCTGTTAGGCTCGGACAATTACAAAAAGCCTTCTCAATGGCAATGTCAGGGAATCCCCGGTAAATTTTTCAGTGTTACCAACTTCGATCACAAATAATTTGCATTGGCCAGGTGCCCATTGTACCGACAAGGAATAGGATACCTATCATTAGTTTTAAAAAAACACGCGTGAGACTCTCGCGTCTAGAATTTAAACTTCTTTTGTTCTGGAAATAGTTTATTGAATGCATTGCTTTTTATGCATTTGGTAATGATCCTACTATATCAGGATTACGAAACGTTTATGAAAAATTAAATTGGAGGAAATCTCTCTTGAAGTAATAAAAATTTTTTTTAGTCATAACTTCTATAACTCAATATACTTATATTCTAGAAAAAAGATTTTTGGTATATGGTTACTAAATTATACTAAAAATAATGTAGACTGTTAACTTTACAAATCAATAGATAATTTTAACAATTTAAATCGAGCCATTTCAATTCTGCTACACATCCAGACTAAGTGTCGGGTAAGAGTGCTTGCATACGCGGCAGACTTTTTGTAGAGCTGATTATCAGGCCGACTGAAATTCTTCACGTTTATACAAGCAACTTTTTGTAGAACTTGTGCGTGTACTGTATGATATTATCAGGCAGTGATAAGTGGGTTTAAACATGCGGGGCCCCCTTTCGCGCGGGGCCCGTAGCAATTGCTACTCTTGCTACGTAGTTAATCCGGCACTGTCGTAATGGCAATTTGCCATATGTCCTTCCAAAATATTGTTTTCTTTACAAAATTTAAGCATACTGAGATGTCTTCTCACACGGACGTGTCAGATAAAACAGCGGCTTATTACCAATTGATCATAACTTTTGGGCCAGATAGGAAAATAAAAACTTTTGGATGAAAAATTTGGTCCTGAATCTTGATGTTCGGTCTATAACTAACTATACTGTTGAATGTCTTTGAGTATGAACTATGAACCACTAAATATTATTATTTTAGGTTAAACCTGTTGTTTCTTATGCGTGTATTAGTCAAATTACTGATCTATATAAATATGAATAAGATTTGCGTCGGTAGATCCCGGGCGTCCAGTGCATTCTAGCTTCGATTCCTAACACATAACTATTTGTTTAGGTGAGTTTATCGACGATTTTTTAATTTCTGCACATACGAACGAGCACTTACAGCAACTATTAGGGTCATTCGGCCTAAAAGTACGCACTTTTTTTTCTATCTCTACACAGTCAAAAATATAGTGTCTTGAAAAACGTTTTAACACTCTATGTAAAGCAAATTTATTCTACTTTCATTATTTAATGAGTTTTCTTACATTGCTTCATTGTTTTTTTGCAATACATGTTTAAGTGCATCGGGAGAAATTCGTACTATTGACCCGTTATGTGGGTAAAACTACGCAGAGTGTTTAATGCGAATATTTTTTTTGTATAAGGTCTAAAAATCTTTACAAATAATATTCGGCTTAATTGCATCTTAAAGAAGAAAAAACCGTGCGATCATTGTAATGAAGTTATAACAGGGTGCGTACTTTTAACCTCATACTCTTACTCAAACAGGGAATATTTTAAACAATCACATGTTAGTTGAGACGCAATTATTTTCTAGGACAGAATTAATAACTAAAATATATACTATAATAATCATGTAAACTCAACATAATTAACGGACTTTTGTAAACTGATGCACCGTCTAGCCATACACTTTTTCCCAGCACAAAATATTGGTAACTAATCCACAAAATCACGTTGATCGCCGTTTTTCGCTAAACAAGTGAGACTTGGTAAAATAGCGTGTGGCTCTGACATCGTCGCTGACGCGCCCCTGATCTAGCCGAAAAAGTGTCTGAGCTCCCTCAATAGGTTCCGAGATATTGACCATGCGAACTTTTACCCACTGCGTGCTGTTGCCCCGAATGACCCTAATTGATATTTTTAGTATTTATATAATACCTACGTTCAGCGCGTAACAATAATTTAAATAAGCTCACATAATTGCTCTTTATTGCTAATGCGTATGCATAGGGATTTGGGAGTTCCTTTAATTTCTAAATTTACTCATTGGAACAAAGTGAATACTGTAAATTCTTAAAGAATGCTCTATACGTACCCTTGTAAGTACTATTAGTTACATGCCGATGGCTCTTTCACTTCGTTCATTTTTATTGTACGTACACAATATCTAGCTTCAAAAACTAAACTCTAGCTGTGGAGAAACTTGGAGCATTTTTACCTCAAATATTTGAGATGCTTAAGTAACTCCTTACAAAATTAGCCGCAATCACTCAATAATTATCTTTCAATTTTGATTAAAGATTACTTAGGTCCCGCTATTCAATTAAATTAATCGTCGCACTTAGATTCATAAAAATAAATTATCCATATCATATATTAAGATTTTAATATTATATGTAAGTAATAAAATATTGAAAACAAGTTAAATAGTTAAGTCCATATAAATAAATAACTTCATAATAAAAACAAAATATTTACCAAAAAGTATCGTCGACAATTTCCAACCGGAACTAAAGACAACAAAAATGTTTTTAAACAATCTTCACAACTGTTCTCTTTTTCACAAACTGCACGGAAATGTTATATGGAGCGACGGCAACTGTACCACCGTGCCGACTGTCGGCTTAACACTGAGCTCTACCGTCTACCGAATACATGCAGGCAAAGCTTAAACAAGAAACACCTTGAAATGCATTGCCTTTCTATCAAAACAATATTAAATCTTATCTATGGCCTATAAACTATACAAACTTTTTTCATAAACAATGTACGAATGTTCTATTTTCAAAAAGTCAGTGTCGCGGTATGCGCAGCGACCGGTTCCCGCTGATTGGTCATCTCGTCGCGTCGTTTTCCCTAACTTTCTTTGACCCCGATTATGTTCGGTGGTACATATTTTTATGATTGCTTTTTAATACAGCTCAGATTGGATAATGGATGATGAAATGTATGATTACTCCTTTTGAGAATTTATTATATGTAACAATGTATACAATGTTTTAAAAGGACACTTGTTTTCCGACATCATGTCTTAACAAACTTATTAAAAAAAAATAAGCTTAAAATTCAATCGTTCCAATTATTGGTGTATCATTTACCTACTTACTTACCCACAACAACCCCACGGAATATTCATACGTCCTACACACTAGGTACTAGGAACTTATATCGATTCTAAGTAGGCTTCTTTGGTATGGATAGAAACCTACTATGGAGTATGGACTCTACCAAAATAGGTCAAACTTTAACATAGCTTAAACAAGAGAGTAATACACACGTTAATATACACGAAAAAAATCCCTTTCAACTACTCACTCTACCCACGACTCTATGCCGCACGTTCAAGTTCATGACAATATCAAATATGTGCTTAATATTGTATGAAAATTTCGAGTGGAGACCGCATCTTGGCAAACGTAGCGTGGGACGCTCTCTGGCGAGATGTTGGGACGACTTGCACAAGAGGGCCGGCAGCGACTGGATGCATAAAGCAGCAGACCGGGCTCTATGGCGTATCTAGGGAGAGGCCTATGTCCTGCAGTGGACTGCAACGGGCTGATGATGATGCTGATGATGACTGTATCAAATAGTTTTTTGAAGCTCTTTTACCTGAATGTGATGCGTAGGATAGTTTATGGATACTCTATCCGAAACTTAATTGTAGATTACAAATGTTGTATTAAAATTCTTACTATGTAGAGACGCACATTAAACATGATGCAGTCAGGAACTGTGAAGGTAATTTTACACACATAAGTATGGACACTTGGAAGGTGCATCGACACCGCTTAGAAAAAATACGGATCAAAACGCGCATTGTTACCCTTGCCTGTCCTGGGAATCGAACCCGAAACCTTACATTATAAAATAGTTTCTAGGTGTATTGCCGGTAGACAATGGTGCTATATCAAGAGCAATTAACTTATTCGTTACAAGAATAGAATTAAATTACAATATCATTAAATATGATCCATTATAATAATGCTCGGCATTTATATGGAAATATTAATAATGAGTGTTTATGCTAATGTTGTTAGAATATTTATTAATCATGATCTCTACAAAAGATTTAATAAACTGAAAATAATAATGCAAATTATGGTGTCCTTTTAGTTTTTCGGAAGGACCTATTACGTAGACCTAAGTACCCACAGTAAGCACCACGCCGATATCTACCAACAAAAGCATAGGCAGTGCGCCAGTGATGCATACAGTGACAAGTACGTACATATATTTCGTTCCAGAGGCTGGCTGATTTCTATTTTATATGGAGCATAAATATCTGCACGGGCCCAAAATATTATATTCAAAGTAATTTTAATCCAAAAAGGCGGCAAAAACATTTTTATTAGGTGCGTCGTAAACATCATGTTACCCAGACGCGACATCATATTTATGTATGAATATGCGCAGATCGCCGAATTAAATACAGCGTTGCATGCACCAGCAGCCTTGTAACAGATGTGAACGAATCTCCGACGCTATCACGGTTGAAGGCTATACCTACGTTATTTACTAAATTAGCAGTATAAAACTGTTATGAAATACATTTGCTATTGATTAGCGTTTCATAATGTTTGAGTTTCTATCGAAAATTGTACTTAGTTACACAATTTGAAGATTAGTGAAACAAAAATTGCAATGTTTTTATTAATTTTGTATCTCGTTAAAATTATAGGTTTGAGTGGTGGGGGGCTGCTCAGTCCAATATAAGCGACTCCGAGGTGGACGACAATGCGGGTGGTCGGTCTCCCGTTGTCGTAGACGCCAAAGGCGTCCTTTAGAGTTCGGGGGCATCTTAGCCCCCTTGTATAGAGAGGGGCCGCAACGGCACCGCGCAGGGACGGTCCCGTGCAGCTATCTTAGTGCAACAAGATACCCCGGGGCCGTCTCGTATGCGCCGAAGAAGGTCACCGCGGGTTTTGGTTGGTATGCCGGTGTAGGGTGTACATAGTATTAGGGACTCGGTCCAATGCTCGCTCGGATGATGCCATACTCCCGAGTGTCGACATTGGGCTGTAAGACTGTGTGAAACCAACATAACCGTTCCACTCACCCCCCAGTGGTGGTAGCGATAACGCGTTTTTCCCCGCGAAAAAAAAAAAAAAAAGGTTTGAGTGGTATCAATTGCCGGATGAGATGAGAGCAGTGAATAGTGATCAGGAACCTTATACAATTAGGAGCTTACAACCTGTTGTTTAATTTTCTCACACTTTTAAAATTACGTAATAATTTTGTTAATATTACAATTATTATTCTTAGGAAAATTAGAAACTGTCTTTGAAAATTAAATATTTAACGTAGTTTGCAAGAAACAGAATCCTTGGTTAAATGTTTAAAAGTAAATTACGTCTCAAAATGTCAATGTCAGTTAGTTCCGTCAGTTGTCATTCGGGACAACAACAAAAATGGCGCACCTTCCTCTCGGCATCAAAACCCATGCACAAAGAGTTTGCAGCCTTTACAAAAAGGCTCTGCGTAATTTAGAATCGTTTTACGATAGACGGTTAGTATTATGATTTATTAAATTTTAATTTTCGACATTTTTCCAGCTCTGTTTGCGTTACGTAATTGTACCCAACATAACCAATACTTTGAATTTTTCCAGATATACCTTTTGTTATTAAAACTTTAAATACATCTGCATATTGCCGTTTATAAGGTTATATTTTTCATTTATTTTTTGTAGCAATATACGTATAATTATTTTTCTCCGATAATAACTGTTTGTTTACTTTAATTAGTATTATGTTCTTAGTAATTATCTGTGGAATAACAATTCGGTTTTTGTATGTACTAGGAAACATAAAAAGTGCGATATTTTTGGATAAATAACCATCAACATTAATTATTGATTAAAAAATATATTTTGCGAACGTATTTTTGCGATATTTATGGATAAATAACGTTCAATATTAATTATTTAGTAAAACATATATTTTGCAAAAGTATTTTTTTTATCTTGGTTGTCATGAATAAGCTCAGAGAAATAAATTTAGATTGTTAACTTATTGTAGTTTGTTTCCTAATGAAAAAATAGAAGTTTATTAAATTGTTATATCGAGTTTATACTATTTATTCATATATTTTTCTATCTCCAGTCATGTGTACCGATACCAAGCAGTATTGATGCGTGAGCGATTCGACAAACATGCTAACGAGCAGGACATGAGGAAGGCAGTTGAGCTGCTCAAAGCCGGAGAGGAGGAGCTCTTCTTAAACCAGCATCCCATTCCTAAATGCTGTAAGTCTATCTAAATGTGGAATTAAATTTGCTGTTTTCCTGAAACCAGCGACTATATAGCCCCTAGACACCTAATACCCAATATTTTTCGTCAAATGAATTTTGTCAACTACCTGAGGTTTGAGGAAGCGAAGTACTGCATTACGATTGACTCTGCCAATATCATTATGTTTTACATAGCCATAGAAATACTATGTTTATTGTAACTTACATGTAATGCTAAACAACTAAGCAATAGAGATAGCATAAAATGCACTTAAGTCAGAAAGAAATGCAAATATAGTTTTGCAGTAATGGGCCTAAATGCTAAAATTTTATATACATAATATCCAGTATAAGATAAATTTCAATTTTTTTAAATTAATCAATAAGTCAAATTATAGACATAAATAGGAAATGTTATGATATTTTTCTGAAAACCCAAAGTCTGTTTGTTTTATAACACCATTGTTTAGTGCAATGGGTGATTATCTAACATATAAAATTCTCGTGTCACAATGTTCGTTCCCGTACTCCTCCGAAACGGCTGAACCGATTTTAGTGAAATTTTATATTCACACTTGGTAGGTCTGAGAATAGGTTGTTATCTATTTTTCATCCCCCTAAGTGATAAGGGTTGTTCACCCTTAACATTTTTTTTTTAATTTTTAGACAAAAATTTTTGTTTTTATTTTTTTATGATACAGCATTAAAAAATACATACAACCCTAAATTTTCAACCCTCTACGATCAACCCCTATTTTTAATAGCCATTTTAGTCATTTAATAACTTTTCGATTTCTATGAAATTTGGCACACGGGTAGATTATGTCCTGGATTAACATAAAGCGGGACTTTTATACCGGGAGAACTCATTCACGCGGGCAACAGCTAGTAATGTATAATAAATTGATAATGTTGAAGTGTTTACGGCTCATAGTTGTGATCGTTACTGACTTGAAGATATTGAACGACAAGCTACATCTGATCTATTAGTCAGATGTGTGTCCCGAAACCGATCACCTGTTATTCGACATCTAAAGGCCATATAGCCTCAGTCTCCAAAGCCTCATAGTTAATCATATACAACAATTCTGTAGCATTTAGAAAGAAAAATACAAATAAAAAATTACAATAACCAGCAAAGTAGGTACCTACTTTTTCTATGATGTGAAATAGACTTAACAACTTTTTTTTTGTTTTGTATTGTTGATTTATTGTAAGTCATTGATTGAGTGCAAGATATGTGTTGGTATAACGGTGAATTATATTCTTTGTATATACATTCTTTAGTTGAATCATTGTATTGTTACTGTTTTATACATCTCAATCTTTATTCAAAAGTTATAATTATTACTGAAGTGTTGTAGTCTATCAAAATCAAATAACAGTGTTATTTGACAGAGCCTTTCATAACTTTTACCATCCTACTAATATTATAAACGCGAATGTTTGTAAGTATGGATGTATGGATGTCTGGATGTATGGATGTTTGTTACTCTTTCACGCAAAAACTACTGAACGGATTTCGATGAAATTTGGCACACGGGTAGATTATGTCCTGGATTAACACATAGGCTACTTTCATTCCGGGAAAATATAAAGCGGGACTTTTATCCCGGGAAAACTCATTCACGCGGGCGGAGCCGCGGGCAAAACCTCGTGTACAATAAACTTTGTTTTATCTCGCCTATGTTAAATATATTAAGGAAAATTTTACCCAATAAAGTTATTTACAGTACAGGTGCCTCTTTCTGAAAAATATGAAAGAGTTTCCTATGTTCTTGAGTTTCGAGCTTACTTATTTCAAATTTCTTCACTGCCTGTTCAGTGGTTAAGACTTACAGGTGTAACAGATAGAGTGCCTTTCATATTATTGATAATTGATATGGTTGATTTTACTTATTATTCTGCAAATTTATTTTCCAGTCGCGACCAGCCCTGGTGGTGTGGCTTACGAGCGTGTGGTGACACCTCCTGACTGGGTACTTGACTATTGGCATCCATTAGAGAAAGCGCAGTACCCAGAGTATTTCAAACGTCGTGAGCAAAGGAAGAAGGAGTTTATCGCAATGTGGGAGAAACAGTATGGCAAGGAAGACTCAAAAGACAAGCATCATTAATCGAATTGTGTAGATAATATAGTAATCGAGTTATTTATTTTGTGTTTTACTAGTTTACAGCCTTTAAAAAAGATTGATAAAACTATCATCTCAATAACTTAGTAGTCATTGATCTTTTTCATAATTTTATGTAAAATAGTTCAATTTTGAATTTCACGCACACACACTCGCGCCTTTTATCCCCGAAGGGGTAGACAGAGACGCAACTTGTGCACCCATTGTTCGCGGTGTGTATTCCGTCCCATGATGTGATAGGGGGCGAGCCTATCGCCATATCAGGCACAAATTCCAGACGGCTGATACTGAGTAGAAAAACCCAATATCACTGCCCGATCCGGGATCGAACCCGAAACCTCATCATTGCAGTCGTACTTTAATACAACTACGTCACCGAGACAGTCACACACATTTGAATTTCAATAAGAACATAAAGCAAGCCTTCTATTTATTACACACTCTTTATATCCCTGAATCGCCTTGTTCGACCCTCTAGACTGCTTGGTTCTTTAAACTAAACCGTGGTTCTCAAATATGCTAATGGGTATGACCCAAAAACTAAACCTTGTATAGATCTGCTGCAACCATGATTTCATGTATTGTCAGCGGTGTCAAGGCGATAACAACAGGATGTAAGTCGTTTTATGGATGACGGCCTGTATTTTATTGCTCAAAAACTATTTTATGCCATTGTGTTATCCAAAATAAATACTAAATGACTGACCCACTTTGGTAAAATAAATTCAAGTGGGTATGGAATTTGCACAGTTGTTTTTACTAAAAAAAAATGTGTCAAACCAGCATGTCATAATGGTAAGTGATAATATGGCTTCTTATTTGTTGGTAAAAAATAAAGGTCAAATAATAATAAAGGAAAGCTATCAAGTATTGTGTGACGTCACAGGCGTTATGTTGCGTTTGTGCAAGGGAGATAACACGATTGATTGGGTGTGGAGGAAAAAAAAACAGCTAAATGAACGATTTTATTTTCTGTTAACAATAATGGATGTTTAGTAGGACATTATGTACAAAATATTCTTTAGACAAGTAAATATAGCTGATTTTCTGTTTTCAGCTCATAAATAAATAATATAACCCAAATTGACTTAAGGAACTAAAGATAAGATCCCTGTACCTCCTTGCTCCAGATACGTGTAAGTATTGTACTTATTTCGTTTATTTTTAAAATTGATTTTGGTAAACACCTCTAATACTTGGTCCTTCAAGCAAGATACTTGAAAAAAAAAATGAAATAGTAAAAAAGAATAATAATCACTAGGCCGTAATATTCTTCACATTACATTTTTGTTGCAATAAAAACAAACTAACATATTTCATTATATTTATTTTTCTGCTTTAAAATAAAATTTAACCGATTGCCGTTTATCTTTCAATTTCAATAAATAATCCTAATCGATACCGTTAGATCAGCAGCGACAATGTGAGGAAACTAACAAACCCCTTATTTTGTTTAGTTTAGGGCTGATTTTTCAATCGTCAAATTCAAATCATTTATTCAATAATTAGGCCTCTAAGGGCACTTTTACACTCAGACAAACATTATGCATTAAATAAATTATAACCCGACAGAACATAAAAGTGAGACAAATTAACTAATCTATTTATACAACTGATGTAGATAGTACTCATTTTATTACTTACCATTTATATGGAAGCATAGATTAGTGTGACTTTTTATTTGGTCGGATTATACATTTATGTGACGAGTAGCATTTATCAGTAAGCAGTGAAATCGACCCTTAGTGTTGGAAATAATGAAAGGTTATCAATTGAGATCGATTATTGTAACCGGCCATACAAGAACTTTAAAACCAAAGTACAAATTACAGATTTTGGTACGATAGTTAAACTCATTTGATCGAATAACTGTCAGATCGGATTCATTTACATTTGATATTATTATCGTAATAAAATATTAGTCAAATAATATTGTTATGGTCAAATAGCATGAATAGGGATGAAATTGGTATTATTTCCATGGGCGTATATAAGAGGGGGGGTCCCCCCCTTAGCTTACATTAAATCACGCTACGCCACTGGCCGCTGACATTTTGGGGCTCCGGACCCGCCCCCCCTAGCTTCTAAAATGATCGGACTACCAAACATGTCTACACGCCACGCCATTTTTTTACATCGTAGGACCCCTCCCATGTGAAAGCTATAGAGCTACGCCCGTGATTATTTCATACTGATTGACTCAATTGTAATTTCCAGTTTAATGTTATTAGACTAATTTTTTTTTGTAATTAATTCAACATAACTCTTGCTGTCTCCATACACCTCATTTTACCATACATAATATTTACACAATAACATGCACCAAATTTTGCAACCAGTACCATCTCGCGGCAAGAACGGTAACTAAGCTGCAGTGGCCATGAAATCATTATAAAAATTGATGCACCGAAAGTAACCAAGTAATTCACCAACCCAGCAAAAAAAAATTACAAGGTACAAAAATATTATGCCTTAGTTTATTCTTTGATATTTCATATTTAACGCCAAACATTTTAATATAAAAAAATTGTCTTTGTTCTGTCTCTTGCCGTAAAAAGATATAAACCTTTATCTTCATGTAATGAACTGTTATAACATGTTTCAACCAGCGGAGTCCTGCTCCCGTACATTTATTTCTATATTGACTTATACCATTTCAATAAACCATCCTAATTCCCAACTTCGAATCAACGGCAATAATAAACCAATCAAAACAAGTCATTTGTAAGAATGTCGAAGAAACATTACTCTCATTCGTCCATTTCTACTGTCGATCCAAAGATGGCGCTTAGAATAACTTATTGAAATTACATTAAGTTTAATACATTTTTGAGAGCCTCTTGTTGTTGAAGGTGGAATTGTAACAATTTAATGGGTTAATTGTTGCCATACAGAAATTAATTTAAAAATAAAGGGATAATAATAAAAACATTTATTAGTATCGGTCAGTAATATCCTTTAGCTTAAACACAGTCACACTATGGTCCATTTTATTGCATAGAATTATGTTTTTTTTAGGTTGTGGCTCCATCGTTGCTTATTTTGATTGGTTCACTTTTGAATAGATTTGCAGATATCGAAAAAATAGAGATTAATTCTGGAAGCATGACAAGTCTAGGAACAATTTAATGACAACACTAAAAACCCTCGGAGTGCACCACACAGTAAAATATATTTTTTAAGACAATCTAACAGTTTCATTGATGCTCCACCAATAATATCTCAAACACCAATACAAGACGGTTGCACCAAACAGTTCATCACTAATCATTATACAATCTAAATGGATCCGTAGCGCTTCACGACACAGTTCAGTTTCCTCCTAGCGTCTGTCCGCGTCCCCAGTTGTGGCCGCCAAACACGGTGCCGGCGGGGCGCGTGGGTGCCCGCTCTTGTGGTGCCGACCCGAAGCCACCCATGTACCGCGTGTCGGGGAATATCTGCTTCCTGCGACCAAATGGTAGATTATTAACGATTATGACATGAAATGACGTGTTGCGTTGATGTAAATTACATAAATATGTGTGCCCCTCGCTTCCATGAATTATTTTAATAAAAATGCCGTGTACATAATTACATCTAAAAAGTAATATGGTCAATGTGGTGAACGTTTAGATTATTAATAATCTCCCAGTTTCTAAAAATGCCTATGAAAAGACAGTTATACTTACAAGAATGCAGGCGGTGACAGGAGTGCTGGGCCACCAAACTCCTGGGGGTATTTGAACAGCAGGAAGAATGACAGGTGCCCGATCAAGATGCCCAACAGCTCCATCATTACACTAAAATAATTACATAATGTTAAAAAATATATTATATATATATATATATATATATATATATATATATAGAAAAGACATGCAATCGATTTTTTATACCAAAGGCAAAATATGTGTGTAATGTATGTATATAAGTATGTACATACGTATGTATATATGTATGTAACGGAAACTTTGAACATGATTTTGACCCCCTTCAAAATGTCGGATTAAATCAAAATTTGGCATACTTATCAAGGACCGAGAACAATTTAATATTTTAAACTAAAAACACGCTTTTATATATAATCCAACGAAAAAAATTATAAATAACAGTGTATTTATTTTTAGTGACATTTGTTGGACCATAGTAGAATTACAACTAAACTGGCTACTGTTTGTTATGTGTAAAAAAATCCCACTTATCACAAGATGGCGCTTTCGTTTATTTTTTAGTGACATCTGTTGAACAATAGTAGAACAGAACTAAAAAATGAAAAATAAATAGTTTAAAAAAAACACAAAAAATACGCTTTATAGAAAATCCAAATAAAAATAGAAAATAAATTTGAATTAAGAATAGTGTAAATAAGAAAAAACATGAATTTCATTGTAAAAAAAGAGTGGGGTGCTTTTTTAAGATATTATCCAAATGATAATCCTTCTACTCATATTATCTGTCCATGAAATATTTATAACTATTGACACCATGCACCCCACGCTTTTTTTTTTTTTTACAATACATTTTTTTTCTTATATACACTGATGATGATGTCTTCCTAGCCGATTTCGGCCAAGGCGACTGTTAATACACTGGACAGGCATTTTTATTTACACTATACATTCAAATTATTAGTAATTATTTCCAATTTTTTTTTGTTGGATTTTCTAGAAAGCATGTTTTTGTTTCTTTTTATTAACTATTATTCTAAGATCTGTTGAAAGGTGATGACAACCATTTGTATGATCCACAAATATATTTGGGGATTGTATTTTGTAGGACTCACTGTCCCTCATAATTAGTAGTACCCATGACCCACTAAACAAGACATATCTGTGTTAGGTCAAACTAATAATTTGATAAGTCTTGGGTGCATTTAGTTATTCTATCTATTTAAAGTTTTAATTTCAGTGAATGTAGACTTCTTTATATTTTGCTATAACGTTGCAGCCATTGATGACCAAACCAGGTATTTTATTTCGTATAAGTTTAAAACTGCCTAAACAAGTCTTACCTTCCGCTAATGATGAGGTTGAACGCAAGCAGCACCCATGGAAGGTACATGGCTTTGAACCTGGTGCCGAACCAGAACGACACAATCACATCCTTATTGAGCTGGCACCACACATACAGTACGGACAGCACCATTGCGTCCATCAAAAACTAAAAATAATATTTCTCTTAAATCATATAATTTATTTAGGCACAAAATAACTTGATTATTTTGACATGTTTATCAGATTTAAGGTATGTCTAGTTGCTGATCACCCCCCCCCCCCCCTTCTTTCAGTTCCTGTGAAGCTTTGCCAATCTACTCTGTTGCAAGTTGTACCCAACAATCCAGATGCATTTCTAATATTTAGTTTTGTAGCCATTAATCCAAATATTTCGACATTAGATTTGGACTTTGGAATTTGGTTGCTTCAATATGGCTGATATTTTATAAAGCCTATTACAATAACTCGACTCGACTGCCTCAGTGGCGCAGTTGCATTACGGTACGTAGGACTGCAATGTTCAACTTAGACACTCCCGTCAGAGGAAGCCCGCAGCCGTCCCTAATGCGCCGAAGATGGCCACCGCGGAGTATTGGTTGGTATGCCGTGCGTTATACATAGGTTAGGGACTCGGCCCGGCGGTCGCCCGATGGTTACATCTCTCCGGGTGGCTCAACGCCGGGACGTAAGGCACGGTGAACCCAACATAACCGCTCAGTCGCCCCCCTTGAAGGCTGGGCGGTAGTAATAAGTCACTTTCTCCACGAAAACAAAAAAAAAAAAAAGGACTGCAATGCTGAGGGCTCGGGTTCGATCCCCGGGTTGGGTAAAGTGATATTAGATTTTTCAAACAATATCAGCTCGGAGTCTGGAATTTGTGCATGATATGGCGAATGGCTCGCCCGCTATCACATCATTGGACGCAATACGCACGGCGAAAAGTGGGTGCACTAGTTGCGCCTCTGCCTACCCCTTCGGGGATAAAAGGCGTGAGTAAGCGTTATTACAATAAAAATAAATATATATACTCACTCTCAACTCAACAACAAATCCGATAATAACACAGCACACCCAGTTAAACAGCAGCATGTAAAAGTAGTCCGCAGGCTTGCCGGCAAATATACTAGTCTCCAGCCTTTGTGAATAGTTGTACAGGAAATAACAGTTTATCAAGAAATGTAAACCAGTACCAGGTGTTATGGGATAGAAGAATAATGCTGTCACTGGCCTCCATATCTGTAATGAAATGAAATGAAATAATTTATTCGAACCCATAAAATGTTATAGATAATTTAGATTCCGTCAATATTAACTCTACCACCAGTTCGGAAAGCAGTTCTCACTAGAGAAGAACGGGCAAGAAACTTTAAAAAACATAATCTTTAAATATTATAAAACAAAGTCCCCCACTGCATTGTCTTCACATGATAAACTTAAATAATTCAGAACAGATTTCAATTAAACTTGTCATGGAGATTGAGACCCTGTGAAAGACAAATGCTACTTTTTAACCCAGGAAAATATATAGAGGGACTTTTATCCCGGAAAAACTCTTTCATATGCGCCAAGCACCCTAGGTATCAAGTGCAGATGCTTATATCTTACGAGTATGTAGGAACTGCTACACCAAAGAGGTGATATTAATGTGTATATGATAAATCACACTATCTAAGTATTAATCAATAAAAGCATATTTCGTATTCGTATCATAGTTGTGAATCAAATTTAGTTTACGATGTCATACACAAAAATATAGGCTTACATTGTTGATTGGAAGCGTTTTATATTACATCTATCATCATATTTTCGTACTGCAATATATGTATTTTTTTTATAATTTTATGAAATATTCAAGAATTTCGAGTTTTTACATAAGACTCAAGATTATAAATATAATCGGTATCGCCTTGAAAATCTATTACAACATAGATAGGGAATTTTTCATTTTTGTATTGGACTAAGGTTACAAAATCTACTTTTTAAACCTAGGGAATGCATTCCTAATTAAATTCGGATAGCATTTATTATATCCGTACGGGTATTTTGACTACAGATTGAATAAAATGGTGTGAATACGTACCTGGAAATTGTATACAAAACGTTCAAAATCGAGCACCAAATAATAATAGTTAATGATGCCAAACTTCCCTAACAAGCTGAGAACTATCGTGAAAGTCAACCAGTATCGTGTGAAAAATGGCACGCTGTTGTACCAATCTCTAAATTCAGACATTTTAGTGTACTTTTAAACAATGTAAACACGGCAAATAAGATTTCACAAAATACAATAACACTGAAATTAACTTTCGGGAACACAGTCACTTTTGAGATTCTTCTTGACGGTCATTGAGCATAAAATATACGCCGATGATGAAATAAAACATAAATAAATGCAAGTACACGTGTACGAAACGAATTTGTCCAGAAAATTCAGTAGAGTCAAAGGATCGTGGAAATCAGAGACAAATAAGTGGAAATGACTTCGTTGTTTCTGACATATCAAATGTTGTGTTACTAGCATTTATTAATGAAGTTTATACTTAATGTGATTTTAAATATTTCATAAAAATATGCCAAAAATAATAAATTGGAAACGAGTATTATATATAAATAATTGTACATTTTAAAATAAATTGTTTTTTATAAATGACATATATTTTTACAATCCACGTTCAAAATACCTACTCAGTAACAAGGAACAAACATAAAAAAGTAACTTACTACACAAAATAAAAACCAATACACAATATAACTACATTTACTTGTCACTGTTCTTTTATAGAATACAGTGACAATATATAACTAAATAAACATACAAAGATACTATTTGAATAATATTTACAATAATTAATACTTGAAATAGTTGAAAGTTTTAATAGTTTCGACTTTCGAACGTAAACCGGTAATGCCGGCTGTCTAGTGGTATTGTTTTGAAAATCTGACAGATTTTAAAATAAACTATACAAAATGCGTATATTATTGAGAAGATTTTTAGTTACAAGTAATGTGTATTTTACCAAGAACAAAAATGTGCGGTTGCTTTCCAGCGGCGGTACAAAAAACGCTGAAACCGAGCCTGCAAAAGCGGACGTAGTAAAAAAAAGTAAGGTTATATGAAAGTAATTTTTATAAAATACGAATATTGGCTATATCATTATGAATACCTAAACTTTACAGAAACAAGATGTTCAGAAAATTCATCAGAATTAAGTCTAGCACCTGTAATCTAGATTAATGTTTGCATCTACACTGTTTTTTCATTTGTGTGGATTATGATTCAATAATCATAATTTATAAAATACCTGATACTAAACTATCAATTAGAATCTTTATAAATTGGCTTTACCGCATTGTTGATAAACCGTTTAATTTTTAATCATGATAAATAAAAACCATAGCTGATTCTTAGATACATAGTTGCATAATGAGGATATTTCATATTCGCCTCATGTTCCCATAATTTAATAATTAAAATGTATTGTATACAGATATCGTCATAGAAAAGTTCAAAGAGGTAACAATACTTAACATAGATCGACAAAAGACAAGGAACAGCTTGGATGAGGCAACATTGAGAGAGATAGAGACAGCTCTAAATGCTTTTGATTCTGACAATGAGGCCAAAGTTCTTGTCTTTAATGGTGAGGGAGGCTCCTTTTGCTCCGGATTTGATATTGACGACATAGCTGAGAAAGGATATTATCCACTTAAAGATGCAGCAGTAAGTATGGATAATACTATATTGTTAGAAACAGAAACCATTTTGATTTAAATAAAAACGATTTATTTCTGTTTTTACATTAACACATTTATCACCGGTTTTACATAAACACATTTAACAGAAATACTTTTACAAAGATATCAGCAACCAACCGACCAGCATGAAAGTCAAAGATAAACTTACTCAACTGTCACTAAGACTACGACTGAGATCGACTGCGAGACTGAGCCCGACTGACCATGCACATCGACACGGCACCCTTTTTATACTCCCAACTGCCACTTCCACTTTTAGCTTGACATTTCAACTGGTTAGCATGCTACAAATACCGTTACAAAACTTTTATCCTAATACGGCCTCTCCTGACTGGAGGACGTCCTCGTTCTCCCGTGTTTCGATCTCTTCTGCAGATCTGAAAGTGCCAGGTACAGGCTCAGTCATCCTCTCGTCAGAAGGCTCTCCGCTGGGCACGGCGGATCGCTCAGGCGTGGACTCCGAATTATCATCATTGCTATCTGCGCCTGAGAACATAAACAACATCTTAATTAGAAACACTGAAAATAAATCTTCAGCGCTTTATATAATCTTACACAGTGAACCATAAGTACTATAGTTCACACAAACACCGGAGAGGAAGCGCTACGTTAGCTATCTCCGTTAACGAGAAACATAGGCACTACGTTAGCTTATTTCTCACACACATGTCATAGGCACGACGTTAGCGTAACATGAAAAATCTACATATGTATGACATAGGCACGACGTTAGCTTATCATACACATGCATGTTCACCACACACCAGAGAGGAAGCACTACGTTAGCTATCTCCGTTAACGAGAAACATAGGCACTACGTTAGCTTATTTCTCACACACATGTCATAGGCACGACGTTAGCGTAACATGAAAAATCTACATATGTATGACATAGGCACGACGTTAGCTTATCATACACATGCATGTTCACCACACACCAGAGAGGAAGCACTACGTTAGCTATCTCCGTTAACGAGAAACATAGGCACTACATTAGCTTATTTCTCACACACATGTCATAGGCACGACGTTAGCGTAACATGAAAAATCTACATATGTATGACATAGGCACGACGTTAGCTTATCATACACATGCATGTTCACCACACACCAGAGAGGAAGCACTACGTTAGCTATCTCCGTTAACGAGAAACATAGGCACTACGTTAGCTTATTTCTCACACACATGTCATAGGCACGACGTTAGCGTAACATGAAAAATCTACATATGTATGACATAGGCACGACGTTAGCTTATCATACACATGCATGTTCACCACACACCAGAGAGGAAGCACTACGTTAGCTATCTCCGTTAATCGAGAAACATAGGCACTACGTTAGCTTATTTCTCACACACATGTCATAGGCACGACGTTAGCGTAACATGAAAAATCTACATATGTATGACATAGGCACGACGTTAGCTTATCATACACATGCATGTTCACCACACACCAGAGAGGAAGCACTACGTTAGCTATCTCCGTTAACGAGAAACATAGGCACTACGTTAGCTTATTTCTCACACACATGTCATAGGCACGACGTTAGCGTAACATGAAAAATCTACATATGTATGACATAGGCACGACGTTAGCTTATCATACACATGCATGTTCACCCTCGAAGTATACAGCGCACGTCTCAGGAGTCCACTCCCCGCGCCACGGTACCATAAACTCGGCCGCAGCTTGCGTTGATTTGCCATAGGAGCCTGCCAGCAGTTTTAGCTCATATCGGCCATGGGAAAGCGCTTTGACCACACGATAAGGCCCGCGCATGCCGGAGTCGAGCTTGCCAGTCGCCTGTGCCTGATATCCGTGCCACTGTAAGCATAGTGGAGAGAGTCATTCCGCACCGCGCCGCAGCGCCAGGAGCGCGCAGTTCAGCAGCGCACCGCATCACGTACAACCTACCGGACCGAAGTCCACACGCACACAGTGCGTCTACCGGACCAAGGTCTGCACGCCTAACCACTTTGCGTCTGCCGGACAGAGTCCGTGTACGTTAACAAAGCAACGCCATAATCAGACCAAGGTCCGTGAGCACATTAAAAATGTGCCAGCCGGACAGAGTCCGTGAAGGCCTCGGGCCCAAAACCAGACTAAGGTCTGCACACATTAGAATATGTGTCAGCTGGATCAAGGTCTGCACACATAACCACTTTGTGTCTGCCAGACAGAGTCCGTGTACGTTTACAAAGAAACTCTCGAATCAGACCAAGATCCGCTACTCCGCAAGGACCAGAGCGCGCTGATCCGCAGTGCATAGAGCGTACCGTTCCGCAGCGCACAGACCGCATCGTCCGCAGCGCACAGAGCGCATCGTCTGCAGCGCACAGAGCGCATCGTCCGCAGCGCATAGAGCGCACCGTTCTGAAGCGCATAGGGCGCACCGTCCGCAGCGCATAGAGGGCACCATTCCGCAGCGCACAGAGCGCATCGCTCTGAAGCGCATAGGGCGCACCGTTCTGAAACGCATAGGGCCCACCGTTCTGAAGCGCATATGGCGCACCGTTCCGCAGCGCATAGAGCGCACCGTTCTGAAACGCATAGGGCCCACCGTTCTGAAGCGCATATGGCGCACCGTTCCGCAGCGCATAGAGCGCACCGTACCGTTGCATGCCGCCTGGTGCATGCCTCCGCACGCCTAACATGTACCCTGAAGTAACATTCAGGCAAAAGCTTATGACTCACGAAAGCAAGCGTGCACTCGAGCTTTCACGAGCAACCACGTAATCAAAAATAATTTTGAACAAATTCATTTTAACAAAAATTAACAAAAGAAGGTGTATTCCGACTGCTTGAATTCCGGACTTCAATCATCCACAATACACCGATCATGTTTTGTAGTCCGTATAGCAAAAGGTCAAGAGGACTGGTCCAGAGTCACTTACAAAGGTTACACATGGCCTTCGCTACTTACAATAGTTTACACATGACTCTTTCACCACGTGTAGACTTCAAAACAGTTTACATACCACGGCTAGAGTGTCTGCCAGGCCATAGCCTGATATGCATTATAAAACGCATCTGCCAGGACTACGCCTGTTATGCATTAAAAATGCATCTGCCAGGCCAACGCCTGTTAACCGCTACTCCGCAAGGACCAGAGCGCGCCGATCCGCACTCGTACAGCCTGGAGCGAGTCGTTGCGCGCTGCTCCGCATTGCGAAGATAGAGCACATACACTGCATGAATATCCAATTCCTGCAAACATAAGAACCACAACAGCAAAAACACCGTTCGGCCTTTTCTGACCTTAAATAAAATCTGGCGTTTAACTTTCTGAACAGCCATCTCATTGCTACAACAAGCAAATCCACCTGCGAAGTGGTTTGGGCAGAATCTCCAGTCACCACCACGTGGTAAAACGAGATCCCAACATTTACGAAGATTATGGAGAAATAAAGGAAACCATAACCCTCAAGCAGGGATTACGGGTAATACGATACCAAATATCCTCAATCATTGCAGCAATCGTCAAATCCACCAAAGGATCCCACAGAGGCTCCTCAGTAGTCACGCTTTACGGGGTCTTCTAACGCTGAAAACATTAAGTACCCCCCCGCAAGGATCTTCAGTCCCTGCAATCAAAAATATCACAGCGGCATCAATCATTCACTCTATCCTGGCCTTCAATCAAATGTCACATCAAACTTTGACCAGGAGTTCAGTAGTCATCTTAATATGAGGACAACCTAAAAATTATCGCATGACACGCTTTTAATCCAAAATTGTAAACAGTGCAGTGCTACGATCCTATACCTTGACCTAGGAAGGCCAGCCATCCTTCAGACCGAACACTATACACTTAGATCACTTTTATCAACCAAGGCCATGTACAATCATAGTTTACCACAACGGGTATTTTTTCTCCAAGTCCGTAAGTTTAGGGACAGCTCTGTACCAACAATAACCACAAAATGGTCGTTAATCCATGTTTGCACATGCCCTGTTAAACAAGGTCTCAATATTTGTAAAGGTTACCAAGAAATAAAAGAAACCAGAACCCTCAAACAAGGGTTATGGGTCATACGATACCAGACTTCGTCTACCGCTGCAGTAAGCATCATATCTGTCGTCACAGAGAGCTACACGTGATATGTGATGCAGCAGTTAGCATCAACCGGTACTACACAACCGTGCAGTCACGTTGCCCGGGACACCAACTACGACGCACCATACGGCAGCACATCTACCGGAACGCTTGAGCACCAACAGGAACGTTTGAACACCAACAGGATCGTTTGAGCATCAACTGTTAGTTCGCGGTACACACGCAGATCCTTGTTCATTTGAAGCCGTAAGCACATGACGTCAGAAATGAACATGTGATGGCTATGATTCACACGTGTCCACTTTTATTCACGTTGTAGTCTAGTTCTTATTCCGACATTACTCAGCGCAATTTTTTTTCTTCACGTAAATTGCGGGTAGTCAAATATCTCCATCGTACCATGCATGTATTCCACATAGCGAACACATGTAGTGAGCACAATCTATTTTCGTGGGCATTGATTACTAATCCCGCTTCTGATGTTAGAAACAGAAACCATTTTGATTTAAATAAAAACGATTTATTTCTGTTTTTACATTAACACATTTATCACCGGTTTTACATAAACACATTTAACAGAAATACTTTTACAAAGATATCAGCAACCAACCGACCAGCATGAAAGTCAAAGATAAACTTACTCAACTGTCACTAAGACTACGACTGAGATCGACTGCGAGACTGAGCCCGACTGACCATGCACATCGACACGGCACCCTTTTTATACTCCCAACTGCCACTTCCACTTTTAGCTTGACATTTCAACTGGTTAGCATGCTACAAATACCGTTACAAAACTTTTATCCTAATAATATTGTGATTTGATTGTTTGTTTGTAATGGATAAACTCAAAAACTTCTGGACCGATTTTGAAAATTCTTTCACTAATAGAAAGCTACATTACTCCTGAGTGCTATAGGCTACTATAAAATAGAGTAAATAGAACTAAGGAGGTGGAAAGCAATAAAATTTATGTTGAAAAATATTTCTAAATAGATCAATTTATCATATGTATATACGTAAAAATAAATGTTCTACCCATCAAAATGAATTTGGATAACAGTTAAGTAAGAAACTTTATCTGGTAATAATATTGATTAAATTTTGTTCCTCACTCCATTGTTAGCGTATCCCACACTGTAGCTGTAATTCAAAGATATATTTTATATTTTGATACATTTCTATACATCTTTCCATAGAAATCATCAGGAGACACAACAGCTATAATGTATATTCTTACATCTTGGATCATAAGATCAGGGTAATATGAAAATATATTGATCTTAGTAGGTAGAAAGAGCGTCAATCAAGACATATACTAATGGAATAAAGAAAAATATACATTACATTCCCTGCAGTGTTGTTATTCTTTAAGATAATTTAAAGCTATACAGGGTCATTTTTACATTGCATTACTAAATGAAACCACATATTCGTCTTTACCTCTTCTAACATCTCGCCAAAAATCATCCATGAATAACGAATATTATTGCCAATAATCCCGGCTGCAGTTTTAAATTTTTTTGATCATTTCGTAGTGTAGTGCGAATATGGTGTGTGCGAAAGTGTATTTCTGAATGAAAGTATAATGTTGCCACTGCGACGAATTATCTTAGAGCAGTAGTAGTGGCATTAGGGCGTGTAAACTTAGTTACTTTTTAATGATATTTATTTTGTTCGAAACTTACACTTTTTTATTTTACGTCTATGGTTAAAACAACTTAATGGAAAGCGTTATTTTCGACGAGATAAGTATGTGATTTCATTTATTAACGCAATGTCAAAATTACCCTGTATATCAGGATGCTATGTACAGTCAACAGCATAAGTATCTGAACAAAATCAAAATTTCAAATCGCCTATGTACGCGTTAAGTTAAACTGAAACATTTTTTCTTCGTTTGTAGTAAAGTAAATCTCTTTTATTTTATTTTTGTGAAGAGAAAACGAAGATTAGTAAGAACACAAAAGTATGGTGGCAATTTGAAATTTTGAATTTGTTCAGATACTTATGCTGCTGACTGTACATGAATATACATAAGCCGCCGTGTGGGTTGTGTTTTATCTATAGTAGAAAAATAAAACTATTACACAAGTGAATATATTTTGCAGAATCGACTTCTCCGCAGACCATTATGCGACAAACCGACCATAGCAGCTGTAACAGGATTCGCTGTGGCAGAGGGATTTGAACTGGCACTCGCTTGCGACCTACGAATTATAGAGGATACTGCTGTTCTTGGCTGTCTGGGAAGAAGATTTGGTGCGTAAACAATAATAAATTTAATGCTCCTTTGAGGTAACCAAAAGTAAAAAAATTCTTTTTTGGAATTTATGTCTCAAAATAGTAATATCAAGAGACTAGTCTCTAATTATATTCTAAGTTATTAAAAAACCAGACAAGTGCGAGTAGGACTCGTACACCGAGGGTTCCGAACAAACTTCATAAGTAGGTACAGTCAGCCACATAAGTAACTGAACAAATTCAAAATTTCAAATCGCGTTTAAACTTTTGCGTCTGTATCAACAATTGTTTTTTCTTCAATAAAATAAACTACAGAGTTAACTTTATTTTAGATAGAGAAAAAAGAATATTTCGACTGGAGTGACTGTGCAGAAGCGTTTTGAAGTTTTTAATTTGTTCAGCTACTTTTGTGGCTGACTGTACATTAAGAAAGTATCTAACATTGTTGCTCTAATTAAAATACAAACTAATAATAAGTGTGTAGTAGTAAATTGGCTTTTTTTTTGTCATTAAAATACATATTTACAGTTTCCAAACTTTTCCCTTTACATGTGCTTGCTAGACCTTGCTTTTTGCAAAATTTCATTTATAGGTCAACGGTACCCTACAGGTTTTGATTCCCTTGAGAAACCGAAAAATGTGCGACATGAACGGTCATATCTTTTGATCGCATTGACTTCAAGTTAAATTGTTTCACAGCTGAAAGAGGCCGTAGACTCGAGTATTTGATATAAATCTCAACTTGATACCTCTACGCGTTCCTGAGAAAAAGGGTTTTGACAGACAGACGGACAACACAGTAATCCTATGAGGCTTCCTTTCGAGGTTCGGAACCCTAATAAAAAAAATCCACATTAAACGATATTATGGGATCATTATTTTTTAAGCCATTTTTTTATGACACTCAAATCCCATTTTTTTCCTGATACCCGATAACCAAATAACTTCATCGTCCAGGAGTACCACAGAGCATCATCGGCGGGCGCAGGCTGACGTCACTGATCGGGTTGTCGCGAGCCCTAGATTTGTTGATCACAGGCCGTTTGATCAGCGGGACCGAGGCCAATCAGTTTGGATTAGCTTGTAAACTCACTTCTACGGGCACCGGTGAGTTGATACAGTTGTTATATGCACAAAAAAGACTAGGATAGCAGAGTCAAATAGAATCGTTTAGCATTAATATGCCTGCTATATATTTACTATGCAACCGTGTCCATTGAAACGCGAGGTGACGCGCCAAGCCGAAACACCAGCTATACAAAATAAATGTGATTCGATCGGCATAAGATGACGCTGCGCCTTATGCATAATTATCAGCACAATGTCTACTGCTGAACATAGGCTTTTGGCTTCCCCACAATATTATTTCAGATTTGTATATAGATATGACTAGGGTTGCCAGGTCGTCAAACCTAATAGCCGGACAGACGAGACAGCTTGAGTTATTAAGGATTTTGTGTCTTAGTATAAATACGATTTTTTATTTATTAAGTGTATTTCCATGGTCGTTTAAGCATTTTGCAGCCTCTCTAAAGCCACTGGTCAAATGTTAAAAGCCTATCAAAAGCCGGACAAGCCGTAGTTTGGCCGGACATGCATCAAAAAAGCCTAACTATGTCCGGCTTTATCCGGACGCCTGGCAACCCTAGATATGACCAAATTTTGTACTTTAATTTCAGCATTAGGTGAATCACTAAAACTGGCAAAGTCGCTAGTGAAGTTCCCTCAAAACGCGTTGATAATGGACAAGCTGGCCGCTGTCAACTCTCAACTGAACCCCAACAGCGAAGAGAGCATGCGCGATGAGGCAGTGATGACCAGTCTCCTGGGTAATGCCATTGAGGACATGATGCAGGGAGTCAAGAAGTTCCAGGATGGTATGTTGATAGTATCACACCTTTTAGGGATAAGCAGAGGTGCATCACATTTCGCAAGTTATATTAATTTATCCATAATACGGTGCAAGATCATAATGGGATTTGAGAGGTTGTAGATGTTCTTAATTTTGTTGGATATTTTAATATACAGAGAAATATTTACTAGGAAGAATTTTCTGTGGCGTAGCAAGGGGGAGCGGAGGGGACGGGCCGCACCGACTTAACATCAAGAACAAAAAATACAAACATTAAGAAAAAAAACGCTAGCACCGCTATCTTTAGCCATAGACCACGAGGCAATACAAAATATAAATTTTGAAGAAGTTATTTCCGAGTTTGCAGCTGTCAAAGCTGCAAGATAAAAACATTTTTTTTGTGTGTTAGTTTTATTTTTGTTATTTGTTCAATATTTTTATCATTATCATATAAAATGTATTGCTTTTAAATTTTTATGGGGTGACACCACCAACTTCCGCACAGGGTGACATCCAAAGTAGCTACGCTACTGAGGAACATAAATAAGAAAGTATTATAGTTTCCAAGCTAACTTGATTTTTTGATATTAGACCGGTTCAATTTTCTAAAGACCTCTATCAAAATGTAGTTGACTAACTATAATTCAGTTTGGAGTTTGGACTCATTTAACCAAATGTTTGATATGTAAATCATTATGTTTAATTTAAATAAAAATGCGATATTTGCATATATTTTAACAGATCATATTTGTTTTTAGGTATAGGAAAGCATGGCAAATTCTACAAACTTACCGAAATGCCTCTCAAAGACTGGGAATTGGAAGATAGCGTGGAAGAGGTCACGGTAAAAGAGGACAATGAGAAGAAAAATGGAAAATCGTAATTCTGTATTAGACATAAGGTTGATTATTGTTTGTAAGTTTCTAATGGTGTCTAGTCGATTACTATAGTATGTATTGTTGATATGTAAGTTTTGAGTGTTAGAAAACAAAAATGAGGCATGCATTTATAGTCTGTATCTGTGCTAAAATAACAATCTTTCAAAATATTTAAAATATTTCACTACCAATGTAATAGACTATTTGAATATTATTCTTTATAAATATAATCATATCTGTAATTTTTTCTTATACACTTAGGGCTGCCATCATCTAAATTGCCGACGCCGGTTAAACACGGCAAAAATCCCGGACATTTGGGCGAAATATGGGTTTTTCCCCGGACACCTCTGAAAAAATATTTTTTGCAAAAAAAAAAAAATCATCGTTATAACTTTTTAATATTTTGCTTATCTATAATAACTAACAATGGATTTCCCCTGACAGCAAAAGTTACACCCGGACACTTTTTAAAAACCCCTGCTGGCCGGCCCCCGGACACCCTTCAAAGTAGGACAAATCCAGTGAATTCGGGACGGATGGCAACCCTATATATACTACGCTTTCAATTTACGAAGAATGGTTAGACATTTATGTTAAACATCTTGAAAACTGTTTTGTCTTTGGTAGCTAAAAATACTTGCACAATCACTACAATAATATTTTTTTGAGTTATTTGTATTTTTCAGTCAGCTATTATCGTTTAGGTATACCGTTGTTTTTAGTTTGATTTGTCAAGTATTAGTGTGTCTGGTTGTTATTTATATTTAGATCTAATTTTTCAATTTTTATTATACATGGTGTTCCAAAACTAAACGTTTCAAAAATATGTGTACTGTGATTTTCAGAAGGGCCAACCTTTGTTAACAGAGCTACGTAAATGTAATTTACGGTTGATCTTAGTATAGTCGGCAAATAACTTGACCCAGTAGGCGGGGTGGAGCGGGGTGCAGGAGGCGAAGCTTGCCTGATCTACCAATCGTTGGGTCGATACGCCTTCGTCCCGCGTGAGCTGCGGAAACACTGGTGGTAGGTCTTATAGTCCGTCTGGGTGGGTACCACTGCAATGTCTATTTCTACCGCCAAGCAGCAGTGTGCATGCACTGTTGTGTTTCGGTTTGAAGGACATTGTAGCCAGTGTAACTACTGGACATAATGAGACTTAACATCTTATGTCGCCCCCCGAGGCAATTCTTGTGCTTTGGGTCTTCACACCCAATGCACGCCCATGCGCGGGGGAACATTAGTCGCGGGCCGAGGCACACAGTCAGTGTGTATACCTCTTGGTTGTATAACACATTGAGGCCTAAAAGGGCCCGCGAACATTTCCTGGCACCCTTTTCCTTTCCGCCCATCCTGAGAACCTTACTCCATTCCCCACCTTTCCTTCCATCATCCTATTCCACTTCCTTCCCAGGCCCCTGCAGTCGTCAAGCCGGGGGACTCCAGTATCCCATTCGCAGGTTTCCCCCGGTGTTGACTGCAGGATCGCCTATCCAAAAAAAAAAAACATCTTATGTCTCAGGATGTCGAGCGCAGTGGAATGCCACACAGTTCTTTGTAACTTAAGGTGCTGGATGATGTCGCTACTGTTTATGGGTGGTCGTATCGCTTACCATCAGGCGAACGGCATGCTAATCGCGTCATTGTAAGCAATAAATTAAAAAAATCTCCGCGGATATCTACAAGCTAGAGTTCTAAGATTAAATAGAGAGGACATTGGGAAAATTGTCATACAAAAATTTTGAGCCTTTCGTCATTAACTTAATCTACCGTGAAATAGCAAAACACATATGTTAAATGCATTAGAACATACTTTGACATGATCGTAATTCGTAAATTGGTATATTTCCAAAATATTGAGTTCTTTACAAAATTTAAGCATACCGAGATGTCTTGTCACACACATCGCACCTTTAGAACGAAAACGACACAATTCAAAAAAATCGAAAATTGAGTTATCTTCACAAAATGACTTAAAACAAAGTTCTCAATACAACAATAGTTCAAACACAGCCATATTCAAGTGGGAAAAGGACCAAACTATTATATCGGGCCTTTTTTATTATATTTTTATGAAAAAGAGACCAGTTTCAAGTCATTTTATGACGACAACTCAATTTTTGATTGTTTTTAGAATTGTGTCGTTTTCGTTCTAAAGGTGCGACATGTTAGATGAGATGACTTATCATCAATTGGTAATAACTTTTGGATGAAAAATTTGGTCCTGATGTACGGTCTATAACTATACTGTTTAATGTCTGCCTACAAGTGATGGGTCAAGTTGTTTGCCGACAGCTAAAGTGACGTTAAGGAAATCGACCTGTAAATCCGGCATTAGCACGAAATCCTGTTAATTGGTTAACTTTGTCAGACTTTAATTTTAATGTAATTTAATAACCTCCTCCTTTTGGAAGTCGGTTAAAAAAAGAAGCCTTTCACTAATATTACGTAAAACGATTAACTCCAATATTGTACGTCGAATCAGCTAATAAAATCACTAAACTTATGAATTAGCATTTTCAATTTATCTAGATTAATCTATACCAGCGGTTGCCAACAGGCGGACCGCGGAAGGCATCGGCCTTGGACCGCCGAATATTTTTAAATATAACTAGGTACCTATTCAATTTAAATTACATTTTTATATAACTAGCATTCATTTAGTATTATGAGTTATTTTTGGCCCTCGATACAAATTTTCAACAGGATCCGGACCCCGTTACTAATTACTTGCCGACAGTGTTGCCAACAAGATTTTATAAAATCCGTTGATTTCGTTGTATATTCCCGTCAAATATCCGTTCAAATTTTTATTCGTCAATAATAGTCCTAAAATTCTATGTACACGGGCGTAGATACAGCTTTCACATTGGGGTGCGTAGCGAAGGTTCTTGCCGCCTAATGAGCCCCCCCCGTCTTATACATTTGAGTAATGTAAAAGGCCATATTTCGCTGAAAGTAGATTCCGTTAGCCGTTAGATTAAATTTTTCCCGTTTTCAACGTATCCAAATTCGTTAGATATGACGGGAAATCCGTCAAGTTGGCTACGCTGCTTGCCGACCCCTAATCTAGAGTGTAAGTTTGATATTCAATCTTGGCTTAGAGCAACAACCATTTGTAGTCCATTTTACTGAAACAGTTTGGCTTTTTATAACCGGTCAGTTTGCCTAAAACCAACTGATTTAAAGTGATCTTATTTATAAATAATAGTCCAAAACTAGATTAAAATTATTTATTATAAAAATACATCTTATTCTTCTTGACCCTTGCTGGCCTGGTACTTGTAGTGCAGTTCGGAGCAGTCTTCGTTGGAGATGTTGACCCAGCCCTTGTCGTTGATGTGGTAGACGCGGATGATACCGCCTGAGTACGCGTCGCGGTGGGTCGCGTGGTAGATCGCACGGCGGCCAAGCTCTATGGAAGAAGATTGGGTTAGAAGAAAAAACAATATGGTGTTTGGTTTGAGGGTAGTCATGAGTGGATGCATAGTAGTTTATTTATTGATATAGTTGTAATTTTAGAAAGTGTAAAAGAGATTGTATGCAATAAAAAACACTTCAGAATTTGAGCAGCTGATGTGGGTAAAATTAGACGACTAAAATAACTGCCAATTTAACTAAACCAAACCTATGAATATAGTGGAAATATCGACTCGTCGTCTGGGTATATAGGGCAACCATATATATATCTATATATAAGTGGGCGTTGATGGGTTAAACACCATTTCATGTATCACCTATATACATAATAATACATTTCCAAAATTCAAAAGTCAATGAAATCCATACCCTGTGCCTCCTCATCAGCCAAATCCCATTTGTAGCCAGAGTCGAGCACACCATACGCATACACGGACCCTGAACCCACGGAGAACACTTTGCCGGGAGTGCGCGTGCCTTCACTGTCTACGTAGTACAGTTGTGCGCCCTGTGGACCAAATTATACAATATAATAAAAAAACTAAAAAACACGCTTTATAGAAAATCCAACTAAAAAATAGAAAATAAATTTGAATTAAGAATAGTGTAAATAAGAAAAAAAAAATATTTTATTGTAAAAAAAGGGTGGGGTGCTTTTTAAGATATTATCAAAATGATATATAATACTTCTACTCATATTATCTGTCAATAAAATATTTATAACTATTGTCACCATGCACCCCACCACGCTTTTTTACAATAAAATACATTTTTTTCTTATTTACACTATTCTTAATTCAAATTTATTTTCTATTTTTTAGTTGGATTTTCTATAAAGCGTGTTTTCAAAATCGGTCCAGTAGTTTTTGAGTTTATCCAATACAAACAAACAAACAATCAAATCTTTCCTCTTCATAATATTAGTTTAGATTATGTTTAACATGTGTTCTGTTATGCACATCAAAGACTACTTCTGGTATCATAATATGAAGTCATTGCATGTTTATTACGGTTTTTTTTGAGCCATCAAATAAACACAAAATTTGTAAGATATAAGCATCGGAAAACTTAAATAGCAATTTTATGCTATTGTTCCTTATGTACCTATTGCGAATATGTTAAAGAGCTACAGTATGTATGTTAATAATTACGCCATAATTGAAATTATGAACCATAAAGAAACCTCTATTACAAATCTACACTGTCCTTGAGTAATCTAGTCAGGTATCTAGGTTTCCTCACAAGTTTTTCCTTCACCGTTAAAGCGAACAATAATTGATAAACAATACACAAAAATCAGAGGTGTGTGCCACGGGTTTTGAACCTGCAGTCATCCTTCTCGCTAGACCGTTTCATTACCACACTAGGCTATCGATCCCACATCTACATTTTACCTTGATTTAATAATTACTTTTCAAACAATATTTTTTTTCATAATTACATCCCCTACTAAACAATAAACTAACTAATCCCAACTCACCCTTTTATCAATGCCAGCGAGCATCATCCCCATGCTGAGCCCCATGCCCTTGTAGTTGTAGACCATGTTGGCCATCAACTTGCTGGCGGCAGCGACGGAGATACGCTCGCGGTTCCGCAGCTCGTACAGACGGCACTGCTTGGCGAGCACGCGGTCCCAGTACACGCAGTCTGCCGCACCACCGGCGAGCGTTCCTACATGACGAAAATTATGTTTTTACTTGTACAAGGCAAAGTTACTCCATTGCACCTAATAATAAACGGAGTAGACTTTAGATAGTGTCATAAACAGAAGCGATTTTGATTTAAATAAAAACGATCTATCACTGATTTTACAGAAATATTATATTTAACAGAAATACTTTTACAAACATATCAGCAACTAACCGACCAGCATGAAAGTCAATGATCAACTTACTCAACTGCCACTAAGACTACGACTGCGAGACTGAGTGCGAATGAGGATGTACAGTCAGAAGCATAAATATCTGTACAAAATCAACATTTCAAATCGCCTATATACGCGTTAAGTTATACTGAAACCTTTTGTTCTTTGTTTGAAGTAAAGAAAATCTCATTTGTTTTATTTTGGCGAAGAGAAACAAAAGATTAGTAAGAACACAAAAGTATGTAGGCGATTTGAAATTTTGAATTTGTTCAGCTACTTATGCTGGTGACTGTACATAGATATGGCACCCTTTTTAAACACTCAACTGTGACTTCCACTATTAGTTTGACATCTCGACTGGTTTAACAACTGGTACTGGTTTTCATAACTGGTACAAGTACCCTCACAAAACATTTCATCCTAACAATTGTTTCTTTAATTTACTGCGCTTGAAATTAACTTTAAATTATATACATGTTGAGTTTTCCTAACTTGGGCTTACATTATAGCTATAAGATATAATATTTTTTAATTTATTGTCTGCTGGAAAACCTAATAAATAAATAAATAGAGTATCAACGGATGAAAGATGATTATGCCACACAAGTCAACACAATTTTGCAGGCCTGGTTGAAACGGTATATACACAGGCTGGAATGTGACACACTTGTGTTTCCAGCGTTTACAACTTGTGTATGGTTGTAACTTTCTGGGCAGATACAATGTATCTTATCACCAGCAAAAATTTACAATGAAATGAGCAACTACCTTCTTTTCTTGAACAATCCTACTAATATTGTAAACATGAAAGTTTGTAAGTATGGATGTATGTTACTCTTTCACGCAAAAACTACTCAACGGATTTCGATGAAATTTGGCACACGGGTAGATTATGTTCTGGATTAACACATAAGCTCCTTTTTATCCCGGGAAAATATAAAGCGGGACCTTTATCCCGAGAAAACTCATTCACACGGGCGGAGCCACGGGCAAAAACTTGTAATTGATTATAATTGAATTACCAATGTAAAAAACTACATTAGAAAATTTGCTGTAAGTTTTATTTTAATTGGTTATGAATATCATAAAGTGCTATAAGCAACACTATGATTTTTAGAGATGCCACACTGCAGTTTCAATATTGGTTTGTCACTTTTATCAACAATTCATGTAACGGAAATATTTTTCATTAACACAAAATACTTTTCTTTGACATATTACTGTTGTGAATGTGAAATATTTTATTTAAATATTTGCTACAGGCTACTTTTTGTCCTACATATGAAGTTTTATATGCATGCAATTCTCATTTTCAATCATTATATAAAGAAAATTTATTTTTCAATTCCCTAGTGTTCGTCATTGAATGATAAAAAATGCCATCTATTTTAATATTAAATAAGCCCAGGTTTTTTCAACTGTGGTAAGGGTAATCCTCGGTGTTATTAAACTGGATGCACTTGCAGTTTCAAGTGCATTAGGCGCTGCAAGCGCGTCCGGCTTAGAATAAGGCCAGAACAAAAAGATAATGTTAGAAAAAGTGAGACCTAAGTAAATTAAATCAGATAAATGATCATACCAAGTAAATAGTCATTGATCTCAACAATTTTCTTCATTGTCTGTGATCCAATGAACTGGCCGCCTGTCGCTCTCGAGTCTACCGCCAGCAGCACTCCACCCTGGAAAATATACATTGTAACTTCTATTGCTAACACTTAAAATACTAAGATAACATTTAGTAACTAATGTATGGAAATTAGAAACAATAGGTACCATAGTATTATGTATGAATTTTACATGATTGTAAGATTTTAGGCAAAAACTCACTTGATAGCGGAATCCAAGAGTAGTGGTGCCATGGTCGAACTGTATTTTGATTTCGCGGCCCGTCTCATCTTTTGAGTTGAATTGCGCTAGTGTTTCTACAGGCTGAAAGTATTGACAATGGATTAACTACGATGATTTCACATGGAATTGAGTTTTTAAAGAATAACCTTACGTTTGCGAACGGTGGCATAGCAAGCTGGGTGCTATGGGCGAAATTATGACTGTACCCAATCACGTCATTTTCGAAAGACACGAGGGATTTGATGGGAGTCAAATTTATTTTCTCGTTCAAACCACAAAGATCTAATAAAGCCATGATAAATTATATTAGAAATAAAATACTTTGCAACTTTCACACAGAAACGGATGACAAGCGAAAATACGAAAACGCCGATTTATCTGTTTTGACAGCGGCGTTAAAACTTGCCATTACAAAACTTTTATCACTTACCTGTAGTCAAAAATGTTACAGAATAAATCTTTGAAATAAATTATTATTTGATATTTTCTCGCTATAATTTATGTATAAACAATAATATATTTTTTTATATTATCACAAGAATATACTGCTATTGGTATGACATCTTTGAGTATGTAAGGGAAACACGTTTTTAATAAAATATTTTTCCATAGATGTCGTTATTATGACATTAACAAAATATCAGTGCGCCATCTGCCATCGAGTAGCTTCAACTGTAAATTGTTTCGTTTATGTACTGTTGAACAAATTTTTATATAATAAATTACACGATACCAATGAAGGCTTCATAATAAGCAATTATTATCATTTGGGTCTTTATTTTTGACGCTAATATTATACCTACTTTGGAAATATGAATCCTAATTTATACACATTATAAAAATAATAAGCCTAAAAACAGCCGTAGTTAGAAATTATCAGATATAAATTCTTAAACCAAAGGTCAATATTATAAAATTCACCGAATGCGAATCGGGCTCAATAAATAGTTGTTAGCAACCTATGATTACGCTATGAGTCAGGGAACGCGCCGATACGATCTCTAACTGCCCATATACGAATCCGCTTAGACACTGTCATTATACAAATGGGCTGATAGTCTATGGTGCAGGTATTTTATATACCTATTACTGATATCGATAAAAACTAGGCAGGTGTTCAAATTATTCCCAATTTTTCAATTTCCTAGTCCTTTATTTTGCGACGAAGAATATTGTTAGGAATAAATGTTATGATTGGCGCACCGCTTAATATTTTTAAGAAAATTTGCAACGAAATATCACAGAGATTTGAAAACATAGAAATAAACATTATATCGTGGTCCGTGCCAGATTACCCAATAGTCCTAAACTTGAAAAAAAAAGAATATTATAAAGATTCAATGGACAAATGATGACAAAAAAGTAAGCCCGGAGTTTCTTTCTGCCTTTCTTCTTCGGGTAGTCATCGCTTAGGTAGCTAGTGAAAGGCTGGTAGGTTAGCTAGGTTAGGGCCTGTAGTGTCCTCACCGGTGAGGATCGCGACGCGTTCCTTCCATTATTTTATTATTATAAAAATGATTTTCTTTTTTTTATTTTATTTTTATCTTCTCTTTCCTGCCAGCCCGAGCTTGGCTTCATTATTTATTTTTCATTGATTTTACTCCCTATAAAAATGTCTGTAGTTATATAAGTGACTTTTTGTAATAATTATTATTATTAATTGAATGTATCTTGACTTATCATAAGTGCAATTATGTTCGCCTACGTGATGAATAAACTATTTTATTTTTATTATTTATTTTAAACAAGATATCTGTACGCTTTCCTATTAAAAATGTAAAATATAAGTATGCCTTTGAAGAGTTTGTAGGATCCCGCAGAGATGCATCGATAGCATGGGTGCATATTTTGATTGATAGAAATAGAAAATATTTGTAAAAATATGACTTTAACTTTCTGTATACTAAACGGCAATTTCATTGGTAAAGACCCAATATTATCTGTATTTAGCGCTCACAAAAATATGTCACCCGCGGCTATTGCTAATTTCATGTTGTCTTTTTTACGACATGCTCAATTTTCTTCGAATTAATTATTAAGTATAGAGCTTGACAAAAGTAAATAAATTATTTATTCTGTAAAGACCATTCAGTTTAAATAATAATTTTATCGTCGTGTTTTGTTTATAAAGAAGCGCTTTGATTGGCTGAGGTATATTCTTTTTGGATATTTAATAAATGTCGCAAATTAAACTTAAAATTATTCATACTAGACTGCCTCGGTGGCGTAGTTGTATAACGGTACGACAGCAATGCTGAGGTCTAGGGTTCGATCCCCGGGTCCGGCAAAGTGATATTGGATTTTTCTATTCAGTGTCGGCCCGGAGTCTGGAATTTGTGCTCGATATGGCGATAGGCTCGCCCCATATCACATCATGCGAAGGAATATACACGGCGAAAAGTGGGTGCAACTAGTTGCACCTCTGCCTACCCCTTCGGGGATACAAGGCGTGAGTGTGTGTGTGTGTGTGTGTGTGTGTGTGTGTGTGTGTGTGTGTGTGTGTGTACTAGCCTTTGCTCGCGACTTCGCCTGCGTGAAAAGTTTTCCGTGATAAAAGTCCCGCTATATTTTTTCCCGGGATGAAAAGCAGCCTATATGCTATTCCTAAGTATAAATCTGTGCCAAATTTCATTCTGATCCGTTCAGCTGTTCTAGAAAAGATTACCTACTAACTTGAGATTTTTACTGATAACTTCTTGGACTGAGTTATTCTCAAAAATTTACTTTAATTAATCTATCATTGTTGATATATTATCAGAATCTGAGAATCATTTACATACCGCAAACCAAAACATACGTCCAGTGAAGTATTCCCTAATTTATATGCTCTAAATAATAAATTCCAAGGAACTAAGCCCCGCCACACAAAGGTTTAGGTTCACGTCAAACAAATTAAATAATCTTGAAACGCACCACAAGAAAGTCACGATTTGGGAGTCAAAGTCCAAGAGTGCATATTAACCACTGCTAACCTAGCTCCAAGAAAATGATAGCGCCCGAAATCTCATAATTGCAACTTATAACGACCGTATCTCACACTGTGCCGCGTGGTGAAGTTGTTTTCATATATCTACTTCATTATTTGTATGGTGCATGCGGCTAAGTTCGGATAATGGGTAAGATGGTATAACGCAAAATGCGCCGTTTAATTTTACCCCGGCCTATATACTGCACCTCATGCTACAACTAACAACATATATTTTATATTATGTTATTTGCAGTGAAATGTGTATTTCGCTGTTCTTAACACTGGTGCGCACTTCTACTTGGTTTTGTGGACCTTATCATAAGAGCTTTAGAAACATTGAAATTAAACTATTATAACGGATTTTATCGCGGTTTTTTATTTAATTTTCTCCCGACGTTTCGAAGGCACTTCAGCACTTCGTGGTCACGGGGCGGACTCCGCGATAAAATCTGTCATAATAGTTTAATTTCCATGTCTAACATTCGCGTAAACGCAAGGAAGCTTTAGGAACGTTATAAGAACCTAGCCCGAATTTATCCTGCGAACGTTCCATCTTTTTTAAGAGGTTTACATGTTTATAAAGTTATTATATTATTTTTAAGCTTGCACAGTGAGAATTAAAAGATGATATCGACGGTTAACGGCCAAAAGGGGATAACCGCCACTTTACAAATTTTACAGGAGAGTGGTTTAAAGTTGAAAATAACCGAAAAAAATTCATATAAATTTTTCCTTTGATTCCAAAAGTTTCAAAATTTAACCATATAGGTTTTAAATGGTTTTCTTCAAAACTGCATTGTTTAATTAATATAAATCACCGTTTTAACACTATTTACTGTCGCTTACCCTCAAATGTACCTGATTTTACTAACAGGAAGAACGTCGTAAATGAGACAACTCACTGATCCTCTTCCAGCCTAAATGATGTTACTGCCTTTTTCATTTTGTTTAAATGATGGAAAAAGAGCATACTGTGAGTTTTTTTGTTCATCAAGTAGCACGAAATATCATATAACCGACTCTTGGGTAGTGACAAACAGACAGGGAAATTGTAATAAATGAACAGTTTATAAAACTTACATTCAGCTCCTTAAAAAACAAGAAAGCACTTTGTGTGATTTTCTTATAAAATAACCATAATTCCATAGGATTTGCACCCAGAGACCTGGGATATAAAAAAAATATTGTTTTTCTTAAATCAGTCTTTATTTTCTCTAGATTATCGAAATAAAGTTTTCGTCGAGTATGGAGGCATATGTTTGATTTATGTAATGCTTTGCCGATAATGTCCGATGCACGATGTTTTTGAGACAAAATGGGCTGCCTGAAATGGAAAAATCTTGTCTTACTATAATATAATAATAACTATTAATATTAATGCGTAAGTTTGTATGAATTTGGATGTTTGTGAGAAATAAACACAAACTGCTGAATGGATTTGCATAATATATGGCACAGACATAGACCATATCAGATTAGCGTATGTTATGCTACTTTTTATCATGGTTAATTGCACTCGTAGGCAATATTTGTTTTTTTTTTATCTGAGTATAGTAATTGATGTTGATGGCATCGTACCGATAACGCTATGGATAGCTACAGTGAAAAGTACACAGTAGGATTTTTACACCGTGAAATGTCTTTCACGCGGATGAAGTCGCGCAACACCTATACTCTATGGGTTTACGTACTAAATGGGTGTATGTAACTAAACTAATTAGGTATATACCTATATTAATACTACTACAGATAACTATCCAAAGCGATACATTATGATTTAAGTACTTCAATTTTTAACCCCCGACACAATAGCGGGTTGTTATAACTTTAGGATGTGTATCTGTATGTCTGTCTGGCGCATCGTAGCTCTCAAACGAATAGACCAATCTTGACGCGGTTTTTTTTTGTTTGAAAGCTGATATGATCGCGATTGTTCTTAGCTATAATTTATGAAGATCTGTTCAGGCGTTTGAAGATTATCTGCTCGTTTCCAATTTAAAAAGCCCGATTAAATATTAATTTGGTGTACTGTGACTTCGGCAATATTTTTAAACATGAGCTGATGCTGCAGCATCAAGTATTCTGCGGGATACCCAACTCCTTAGCAACTTAAGCAGATATAGCGTGTTTGGTCTCATAAGGATGGTCTCATCGAGTAAGTGTTAGATAGTTGATTATCAAGGCCCCATGATGGAGAATAAAGTAATTTAAAAAGTTTGAAATAAAAATTAAAATAGCCCCCGACACAAAAATCTCTAAAAAGTAAAATAATAAAAGTGTCTTTGTCGTTTAAGTACCTAGTAATAGTTTGAGCCAAGCGTCTTCACGTCGGGGGACCGAATTCAGGACTAGGGAGACGAAAATACTTCTTTAGCAGTCCCCCGACGCGACAATGCTTGGGTCAAAATATTACTAGGTACTTAACGACAAAGACACTTTTATTATTTTACTTTTTAGAGATTTTTGTGTCGGGGGTTATTTTGTCTATATAATATTGTATAGTATTATATAATAGGTACAATATCACAATCTAACAAGTGCTAAAACATCAAGGATGCTCTCCAGGACTAGAAGATAAGGTGTCCTAACAATCTACCAATTACTAATCAAGTGTTTTTCAAGACGTCACTAATACTATGTAATAGCGAGGTATATAGGCACATATACAATAGTATACATACTTACTTACATTCGAAGGTAGGCAGAGGTGTTCTCACAGCAATTTTTCACCCAGCTATGTTAGGTCCCATGTAATAGGGGGCGAGTCAATTGCCATTTACCAGGCTGATACTGAGCATAAAATCAAAATATTATTTTACTTGACCCAGGAATCGAATCCGAGAGCTGAGCATGAGAGTTGTACCGCAATACAATAATGACATTACATCACCAATACACTAAAGCGTTCAAAATGAGTGAATCAGCTTCCTAGCAGAATGTTTTTTTATCTCAATAAAATCTTTACAGTAACACAGGAAAATTGTATCTCCTCCTCCTCCTTGCATCGTTTTCCTCAGTGCTGAGGATCGTGATCCCCTGAACATGGAGTAATCTTTGTCTTCATCAAGTTGCGCTACCTGTTACCACCTGTTCTAAAGATACAGTATACATACACTTATACTTCGTTTTCTAGCTAAAATAATGATGATCACAACCAAATCAAAGCATAGCAAAGCTACCTAACAAATAAAGCATTCAAAAACTAATATAGCGTATACGCATTTAACCACTCATATTGACATTATGTGTGATTTATATCTAAATAAATAAATGGCAATACTTACATACAATTATTATCAATAAGACAAACTATGAACTTACCTTTTTAACAGTTTACGTAGACACAAGACCGTATGCCAAAATGACTCACGGGCACATGTGGTGCTTATGCCGTAGTCGTGTGGGCACTGGATGTTCGCTGTTCAACTATAACCCCATTTGATTCAAACGAGTGAAAGAGTTTCATTTTTGTTGGACAAGCCAATCGCCAAATTCTTCACGATTATATTTATTCGAATTGGGTTAACTATTCATTTTCGTTTTACCTTTTTATCTAACCACCATTCTGTTAAAATTTATCGGGGGGGGAAAAAAAGGATAAGCGACAATATGTTAGGTGAGGTTTGTTTGAGCGATTTATATTAAGCGTCATCGATAATTGACATAGGGACTCGAAAAAAAAGAACTAAACGCCAAATAAAGTCTTGAAAATTCGGTCTAAACGTATTAAATGAAAATTATTTTTTTCTAAGAATGAGACCTAATGTCCTAAGCAGAAATTTAGACCAAGAATATGTAAGCAAAATTGGAGTAATCTATTTATTTGTAAAAAATGTTTCCAGCCCAAGCAGGTTAACGTGCAAGAAACAATATTTTACATAAAGCCTAAATAGCATAACTGTCAATTTTGAAGAACTGTTTTCGTCCAACTACCATAATAAAAAAAAACACAAATATGTCCGTCGTTTACGACGACAAATTTAATGGTATTGCCCTAAATTTGTGCCCGCTTAAGCGACAAAAAAAATCTTGTAGCGTCATGAAACTTAGACCAAACGACGGAGAAAAAAAAGCCGATTCTAACTGTATATATAACTCTATTTCGTAAAAAATGTCGCTTACGACGTTTTGGCCGTTAACCGTCGATATATATTTGATAATGACTAGTTTCATCTATAAAATGCCGGTATCACTTAAATATTATATTTCATGAGAATAAAAAATATTTTCATACCTCTGAAATCATCGAAAAACCGTCCGAATTTAATCGAATGCACCGTATGTAGTTGCAACCGCATCTTGTTACTTACCATACCTATTAATATCAATTTGAAAAGTTAGTTCTATATTTTTTGTTTGATTTGTTCAGTTCGTTTATTCGTGTATTTGTGTTCATTTAAAGGCTACTTGTGTATATTGTGTATTTTATTTAAAAATATACAGTACAGTAGATACAATTCAAATGAAATAAAAAAGTAATGAGTTAATAACTCGTACATTTACGACGTTACACGTCGGTGTGACGGACGGTTCATTTGAGGACTTATTAGCGCATGCCTGAGTGAAATCCTTGCAATCGGAAAGGGTTTAGGGGCCTTAGCGCCGGTTCCCATAGGAAACTGGACCGATACGCGACTGCTTGTCACGCGATACCGGGCTTTTCTGGTAGTCGTGGTGTGACCACGGTTTAGAAGGATACCTAGGGATACGTTTAAAAACCCAGTGGTACTTCCCACAACAACAATGTATGCAAAAAAAAACGCGGTTTTATGTTTGGTGCTAGTTGTAATGCCTCATTTAGTAAAAATGCCTCGCAAAGGTCGCCTAGAAACTTGCCTTAGCAAGTCTTAGGCAGCTACTGATTTTGAGATGCTGATTATGATTTCTATCTGTGTAAACATGTTATTAGTGTATAGTTGTTTTTCTTCCTTTTACTTTTATTTGTATCACTGTATAAATAAATACACATGTAGGGACCAGAATTGGCCATAATACTACTACTTACATCATCTGAACACTAAATTATTTATCCATTCCAAAAACAAGGCCACATATATTTTTACACCCTTTATATTAGCTTTACGCTTTTTTTACAATAAAATACATTTTTTTCTTATTTACACTATTCTTAATTCAAATTTATTTTCTATTTTTTAGTTGGATTTTCTATAAAGCGTGTTTTTTAGTTGTTTTAAACTATTATTCTACAAGTATTAAATGTTTCCTGCAATGTTGATGGCTACCCCAGTCGGTCCGTACGCCGCCGGCTGTCACCTAATGCCGTGTGTTTGGGTATTTTGTAATGGCGCAACACTTACGGCGCGGACACATTTTGACAATAAAATTGTTTATAAATTGCTATAAATCTCACGATATACTGTACTTACTCATTTGGATATTAAGTACTTGTTAAGTTTTACTGTTATAGTAATATATAAAAACCTCTATCATTGATTTAATGAGAGGTTTAATATATTTAATGATATAATGTGATTTGCTTTAAGTACTGTATTTAGAACATTAAATGGTTGTAACCGTGGGAAGGTTTTTTAATGGTCCAATTTAAGAGTAAATATTCGCACATTAAGCTTGGTGAAACTAGAGTACTGGATATATTTTTTATGTGAGGCTCTATGCCCCACTCTCGTACCCCTAACTAACGCTAGAGACGTTTCTTACGTACTGATCTTGTTAAAACTTACCTCCTATCTACTCTATTTCCATTAATGGAATAGCCTAGTCTCCTTCGTTGGGAGACCCTGCGAGGACTACTTTGTTTTATTTTTATTGCTTTGAATGACGAGATGAGCATGCCGTTCGCCTCATGGTAAGCGATACGACCACCCATAAACAGTAGCAACACCATCCAGCACCTTGAGTTACAAAATACTGTTTGGCATTCCACTGCGCTCGTCATCCTGAGACAGATTTTAAGTCTCATTATGTCCAGTAGTTACACTGGCTACAATGTCCTTCAAAGCGAAACACAACAGTACATGCACACTGCTGCTTGGCGGTAGAACTAGACATTGCGGTGGTACTCTCACATATTATGCTTCTTATACTATGGGGAATTTCTTTATTTATTTAAGAGTACTGGAGTTAAATGATTTAAGGTATGGTATACTTTGTATTCGTCCAGATACCGTACAGGTGTTAAAACCTGCCATAGTGGCCCACGTGAGTGTGCCGCGTTCCGGGATCAACCTGTGTATATCACGTTCAAACAGGCCGGCATAATTGTAACAACTGACGAGAGATAATCATCGCTCGTCAGTCGACGCTCTATCTGAACCTCTCGCTGCTTACCATCAGGTGACATTGTAGCCAGTGTAACTACTGGACATAATGATACTTAACATCTTATGTCTCAGGATGACGAGTGCAGTGGAATGCCGCACAGTACTTTGTAACTCAAGGTGCTGGATGGTGATGCTACTGTTTATGGGTGGCCGTATCGCTTGCCATCAGGCGAACGGTATGCTCGTCTCGTCATTCAATGCAATAAAAAAAAAGTTGCCGGGTCAGTTTGCCGTGCCTGTACTTATAAAAAAAAATATAAACTTTGTTGCAATAGCATAAATTATGGATGAATTATTCGTTATGCTATCTTATTTGTTACCTTATTGTATTTTTTTTAAATGGAAGCGAGCTCAAACGACGTGTTTCTTAATTAAAGTATTCGTATTAAGGGAAATAAACGGCATTTATGCCTTCGAACGTTTTTAAAGAAATAGAAAGAGAGTTTGCAATTGTGTCGGAGATTAAAATTGATCCGTTGCTGGCGAAATAATGGCTAAAATTTTCTTTCGAGTTAGGATATATTACATCATAATTTGCGCACACAGTAAACAAATTAATCTACTTTTTTTTATAACCTTTCTACCTATTTGTGATAAGATAGGTGGAGAATATTAAAAATAAAAATGTCCAATTTTTAATACCAATGTATTATAGCCAATCGCCAATATTTGCTCAAACATTCGCCAAACGTAAGGAAGTTAAAATTCTCTAAGCATTTACACTTCGTGTAAAACAAGATAATCGAAAAACGGGTTGTTAACGCACGCGCTAACACTACGTGCAGTAAACACTTTCGGTAATTGAGTTCGTTCGTTAGCGATAATCACTTTATTTCGCTTATATTGCGCAATGTTGGCTTTCGTGAGTTAACTATAAAAATTGCAGGGTCTTTTGAACGATATTATGGTTTTTGGTTAGTGTTTTGTGAAGTAAGATCATTTAAACTATTATTACTGGTGGTAGGTCTCTCATATGTAAGAGTCCGTCTGGGTGGGTACCACCGCAATGTCTATTTCTACCGCCAAGCAGCAGTGTGCATGCCCTATTGTGTTTCGGTTTGAAGGACATTGTAGCCAGTGTAACTACAGGACATAGCGAGACTTAACATCTTATGTCTCAGGATGACGAGCGCAGTGGAATGCCGCACAGTACTCTGTAACTCCAGGTGTTGGATGGTGTTACTACTGTTTATGGGTGGTCGTATCGCTTACCATCAGGCGAACGGCAAGCTCGTCTCGTCATTCAATGCCATAAAAAAAATATTACAGCTAAGGTTTGTGAAAATGTTTTGTTAGAAGTAAACTCAGAAACAGATGAACGGATTTGGATGACATGGCACACGCATAGACCTTGGATTAACACACTACTTACCTACCTACCAGCCTTGTATTATATACTGCTCACTGCTGAGCACGGGCCTCCTCTACTACTGAGAGGGTTTAGGCCTTAATCCACCATGCTGGCCTAGTGTGGGTTGCCAGACTTCACATACCTTCGTAATTCTTATAGAGAACTCCTCAGAAATGCAGATTTCCTCACGATGTTTTCCTTCAACGTTAAAGCCAGCGATGATACACAAAGAATACACACATAACTTTTTAGAAAAGTTAGAGGTGCATGCCCTTGGGTTTTGAACCTGTGGACATTCTTCTCGGCAGTCCGTTCCACTCCCAACTAGGATATCGCCGCTTTTACACTCTGCTTAAGGCTACATTTTCATCTCTTGTTCTTCTCATTAATTTTCGCCGGTTAAGAGTACTCCTGACCTGCCCTAATCTGAGAAGATAATTTTTTTGATGGCCGTTCCATCCACATTCGCTCGATAAATACGTAAATCTTACTTCTTACTAATATTAAAAATTCGAAAGTTTGAAAAAATGTTTGTATGTCTATGTCCTGGATTAACACATAGGCTACCGTTAATCCCGGTAATTTGCTCCCATAGGAAATAATGGATGTTTTTAATTAGATTTTTCTGAATGGATACCGCTGTCGTCGTACTGTGTTCTAGGGACTTTTGTAGCCGGAAAGGCTTTCACGCGGGCGAAGCCGGGAGCAACACCTAGTCTTTTATTTGTCAAATCACAGCTTAAGTCGTAAGACACCCACCCAATCTTTGAAGCCTTTCTCGACTATGTAAAGCCCCAAATATATTTAATCCTTGGACGCCCGCGGTGGACACCGGTGTCCATTTATATAAGGAAATTAGCTTATAGCTATATATAAGCGGGCTTTAGCGGGTTAATAATACTAAATTTAAGATACTAACTATTCGGCATTGTAGATCTATTGTATTAAGTTGTTAATTGTTACATAACTTTAAGAATATGACTGTGTGATGGTTAGAAATAAAAGAAAAAAAAGACAAAGTATGCTGTAAATTATTGGCCTATTACATCTTTTGTAGAAGATTTAAACAGCGTCAACTGTTGGAGGTTTAAATAAAACTATTTTTACGGATTTTATCGCGGTTTTTTAATTTATATTTTCTCCCGACGTTTCGAAGGAGGTTGTTGTTGGAGGTTGTTCTGAGACACTTTCTTTGATGGCTGTAGAGACTAGAGACCAATACGAGAAGAGCAAATCCGGCCACACGACGTATAGACATTATAATCAGAGTTCGCCCTGGATGATAAGGGGTTGCTAGCGCGTTCGTTTCATTTTGCGCGTTTCTTGGCTAGGTCTTTAAGCCAAGCATTGTAATGTGTGGCTACGCCATCAAATATAGTCACGTAAGAGCGGTAAAATCAATCTACAAACTGTCCAAGGAAGTGTGAGTATGTAGGATCTGAGTGTTGAGTTCTAAACCATATTTGAGCAGCATATATCGCGGGACTATCGAATACAGGCGTGGTAAACAGTCATAAAATCCGCAGGTTTGATTTTTACTTTGTATAGTTTCGTAGAGGCTATGCATGAAGTTGTATGAAAATGTCAATTATTGATAAAGATTTTTGAACAATAGATTTGAACTCATTATATTACCCGTATATATATGCAAGGTGGACAGATGATAAAGGTCGCAGGAACACGCTGGATGCAGGCCACTTTTGACAGGTCCGTCTGGAAATCTTTAGGGGAGGCCTATGTTCAGCAGTGGACGTCATGTGGCTGATGATGATGATGATGATGATATTACCCGGATGAATAACTGCATATTTATGGCAAGGGTTGTCTTAACCATATTATGCGTCGGGATGCAAAAAGGAAAAAAACATTTTACCAGGTCGATAAAGAACGCCCTTTTCTTCGGCGTTCTTTTTAGGTCAAAACTATGTTTTTGTTGGCAAATTCCTATTAGATGAAGGCCAGGTCAGAACCTGCAGCGTCCTTCGTAGAGCTTTCAGCGCCCTCCCTAGGATGTAGCGGGGTTTGGTTTAGCCCCGTGTCCCTTGGTGCCACGCTTCCCTTGCATCCCCGGGTATAGACGATACAATTTTGTCTTCCGACTGATTCACCCATCAGAATAAGATTTTTTAGGATTGTAGGTAGCATTTGTTTTGACCTGAATGTTACAGAACTATCTCCTATGTATGTTTTATGCTACTTACTACTAAAATTAGAAATTTGAAAATGTATCTAGTTTGATAGAAGTATACGCATAAAATGTAATGGATGTAGGTAACATTTTATACAGACATTAGCTTTAGCGCGGCTCCGCTCGCGTGGAAAAGTTTTTCCGGGATAAAAAGTAGCCTATAGCACTCAGGAGTAATGTAGACAGACAGAGGGCGCTGCTCGAAGTAACAATAGCTCCGTAAAATTATTCTTAAAAAATAGTTCAAATATAGTTATTTACATTAATTCCTGCAAAATCTGGAAGAACATGTGGATTCAAACAAGTGATAGTGTTATCTAAAGATTTTTGTAAATAAATCACGTAGAAAACTTGCCCAATGTTGATAGTGTGAAAACAATAAGTGTAAACAATAAGTAATAAACAGCAATAAACAACAAAATAACATTGTATGTGTAGTTCAAATAAGTGTCCAAATCAATAATAATACAGTAATATATCTGAGATTCATTAATTAATGAAGAAACTAAAGTGTTAAATTGTGTTATATATGCAGCTACCTACATCTAAAATTAGTTGTATACGTTATGCACTCGTGCGCTATAACCGATCGCTAATTCTGTTAACACCTGGAAGCGATTGAATAGCGCAGTTAGTACCACAGAATTCTACTTAGTACTGTAGCCGACACGGTGTTCAAATCCCCAAAGACAAAATAAGAAAATAATTTATTTTTTCCTTATTACATTATATTATAAACCTAGCCACCAAATTAGTCTCAAACAATCATCTTTAATAATGGCTACTAAGACGTGTGCGGGCTGTTTAAAACCCTTTAAAAACAAAGATGGATTGCAGTGTGTCGCTTGCCACCAGTGGTTTGATTTGTTGTGCGCCAATGTAAGCGATAAACGAATTAAAGCAATGAATATTGATCCCAAGCATGTTTGGAAATGTCCCGAGTGTGTCAATAAACATTCTAGGAAAGGTGACAATACCAATACACCAGCCCGATCAAATATGCATGATAGCGCAATACACTCAAATTTTCGTAGTCCCTCTCCACCAACTAATGCTCATGTTACTTTGCGTGCCAAAAAACCTATTCCTACTAAGCCGGACGTTGCAAATGACACGATATTATGCAATATTACCAGTGGAACACTTAGGGAATTAATACGGAAAGAATTTGAGCGCGTCATTCAAGACTCGGTGAACGTTTTAGTGAATGAGCAATTAAATAAAATCCATGAGTTAGTTACTGACTTCCAACAATCGCTAAGCTTCTTCAACGAACAATATGAAAACCTGAAAGCAACTGTAACGGAAAAAATTGCTATAATACGAACATTGGAAAACGATAACATCTGTCTCCGCAATTGTGTAAATGATCTCACTAAGCGCATGAACTTAATGGAGCAGCATGCTAGGGCAGCCAATGTTGAATTACAATGCGTACCAGAACATCGGTCGGAAAACCTGGTCACCACTGTCCGTCAGCTAGGTAAAGTTGTTGGCTGTGATGTAAAAGATAATGATATAACACTCTGCACGAGAATGGCACAAAAGGATACTCAAAGCAAGAGACCCAGATCTATTCTGATTAAATTTATCAACGCCCGGCTTCGAGATACGTTCCTGGCTGCTACTATCAAATTTAACAAAAATAACACGAAAAACAAATTAGATACAAGTCATTTGGGTATAGGCACTGAGAATCCTACTCCGGTCTATGTGGTTGAACATCTGTCTGCTGAGAACAAGTCCATTCATGCGGCCGCCCGAAATCGTGCTAAGGAGTTGGGTTTCAAATACGTATGGGTTCGTTTCGGAAAGATCCTGATGAAGAAAGATGAAACATCGGAGACGGTAATCATTAATAGTCTAGAGAAGTTGAAATCTATAGGTTAATCTTAAGACACTGTAACCAGAATTTTAGTGATTGATATTTTGTAATATAATAGTTTAAATTCGATGCTGTTAAATGTTATTACCAAAATATTAGGGGTCTGCGCAGCAGCATAGCAAATGTGCGTCAGCAAATCTGTAATAGTGTGTATGATGTCTATGTTTTTACCGAAACTTGGCTTTGTAGCGGAGTATTTGACGAGGAAATATTCGATATTGCATTTAACGTATACAGAAGAGACCGTGAATCATCTAATTTTTATAAACATAGAAAAACTGGGGGCGGTGTCTTGATTGCGGTGTCAACTAAATTTAATTCAGTCCGCATGTCCGAGTGGGAAAGTGAATGCGAGGATTTGTGGGTTAAAATAGAATTAGAAAAGAATAATAAGACCAGATCGATTAACTTATGTGCAGTTTACCTACCACCACCAGTGCATAGTGAAACTCTTCAGTACTTCTTACTTAATTGTAATAAAACAATTGAGCATAACACCTATGACTCCACTATAATCCTTGGAGATTTCAACTTAGGTAACATCAATTGGGTTTTCTATGATACCAATGAACACTGTGTACCAGCTGCCAGTGACAATATTTGTAAAGCTAAAAACTCACTATTAGATTTTATTGCACTAAATCAGTTAAGGCAGTATAACTGGGTAAACAACTTTCAAAACAAGACCCTAGATCTTGTTCTCTCAGATCTTGAACGTATAGAAATCAGTGAATCTCCTTACGCAATTAAGTCAATAGATAAATATCACCCTGCAATTGAATTTACACCCTGTATTCCGATTAAACAAAAAGTAAGACCAAACTCCACTGCGAAGTATGGCTTTTTTAAGGCAGATTATTATTCAATATTGGAAGTACTAGACAAAATAAATTGGAACGAGGAATTTGGCTCATGTAGTGATGTCAATGAAATGTTAGATAAATTTTATGCTATTTTAAACGTTATAATTCGAAAGTATGTACCAAAATATATATACAGTCGTGGCAAATACCCAGCATGGTACTCTAACCAACTGAAAAAAACTCTTAAGCTTAAATTAAAGTTACATACTAGAGTAAAAAAATATAACAACCCCTTAGATGTTGTTGAATTTGAGTACATTCGAAAAGAGTGCAGTTTATTAATAAAGAACTGTTATCACAGATATATATCTAATGTTGAAAATGCTATAAAGAGACACCCTAAATATTTTTGGACCCACATTAAGAATCTCCGAAAAGGAAAATCTAATTATCCATCACAGATGTCCCTTAATAACAACACCGTAAACAAAGCCTTAGATATTTCCAATTTGTTCGCAAAACAATTTTGCTCGGTATATGACCCACCTCTCCAAACTCATGATATATCTATTGACTATGAAGATAGCAAAGCAATTCCTGAAATGGACGAATTTTCAATCACATCTGATAGTGTTCGTATCAAATTGTCTCAACTGGATTGTTCTAAAACTGCCGGTCCTGACAATATACCCCCTATTTTCGTTTCTCGTTGCGCTCGTTTATTATCTGTTCCTTTAACAAATATATATAATATGTCACTTAAATCAGGAATATTTCCAAATATTTGGAAAAAAGCTAGGATTGTCCCCATCTTTAAGAGTGGCAAGCGTGACCTGGTTTCTAATTATAGACCAATTTCAATTCTTTCCACATTTTCTAAGGTTTTTGAGTCATTAGTCTACACAAAAATATATAATCACTCAAGGAAATACCTGTCCAGCAATCAGCATGGTTTCATAATAAAAAAATCTACCAACACTAATCTAACTAGCTATGTTTCCGATTTAACTACTGCTGTAGACCAGGGCCTTGAAGTCGATGCCATATACACAGATTTTTCTAAGGCTTTTGACAAAGTAAACCATAGCATCCTCATTGCAAAGTTGAAATCATTCGGCATAAACAACGCTACATTAAACTGGTGCAGGTCTTATTTGGAAACAAGGCAGTCATCAGTGGTTGTAGATGGTATGGAGTCCAACACTTTTTTAGCTACTTCTGGTATTCCGCAGGGATCTAATTTGGGGCCTCTATTTTTCAACATATTTGTAGACGACATAAGCAATGTTTTCCAATATTCCAAAGCATATCTTTATGCTGATGATCTGAAACTGACTCGCATTATTAATAATACCTCAGACATGTGGCTGTTACAGGCAGATATCGATAATTTGAGCCAATGGTGTTCACGAAACAGAATGTATTTGAACAGCTCAAAATGTTATCATATTAAGTTTAGCCGAAAACGAAATAAGTTTAAATCTACTTATCATATTGAAGGGAATGTCCTGTCAGAACTGAACAATATCCGAGATCTAGGTGTACATTTGGATACCCAACTACGTTTCACATTGCACATAGATATAACGGTCAGAGCTGCATATAAGGCGCTTGGGTTTGTTCTAAGAAACTCAAAAGAATTTAGGGAACCAACTACTGCAGTATTATTGTTTAACACCTTTGTAAGAAGTCGTCTTGAGTATTGTAGTACTGTTTGGAACCCTACCTATGAGGTACATGCGGCGAGAATCGAGGGGTTACAAAAGAGATTCGCTAGGAACCTGGCCTTTAGAATGAAAGTTAATAACTCTCTGAGATCATATGAAAATAGACTGCAACATTTTAAACTTATTTCCCTCAAATCCCGTCGCGCCATTCTCGACCTTCTATTCTTTTATAAACTGCTCAACAATGGCATTGATTGTCCAGAACTTGTCGATAAGATCAGTATTAATGTACCCTATAATATCCCACGATATCCCGTCGCATTATTCAAAGCTCCTCGACATAGAACAAACCTTGGTAAGCACTCGCCTGTTGTGCGACTGGTTAATTTGTATAATGATGCGTCACTTGGTTTGGTGGACATAGACATCTTTCACAATAAGCAAAGCCAGTTCAGATCTTTGATCACTAAGTATCTGACATCTAATGTGTGATTCTCCATTGTATTTAATTTTAATTTTATCGTATTTTTTTTTTTAATGTAATAATATAATGTATGATTATAATTTATAATTTATTGAAAACCTTGATAATGGTAGTATTTAGTATTTATTCAAACTTTCAATCAAAAATTACAACTTTTTAACTAATTTCATTGACATTATTTTAATTTTATCCAACTATATTATACTAGATTTTTTTTTTTTGTGTTAATTTTTTAATATGCATTTTAAAATTATATAAGTTACTTTTTGAGTTGTTCATAACTTTGCATGCTGTGATCATCTATAATTTGTAATGACATTTAGCTTTAATAATATATATTTTAATGTTTTCGATTGTGCCAATGTACATTACGTTGATGATCCTATAAATAAATAAATAAATAAATATTAGTGAAAGAATTTTCAAAATCGGTCCAGTAGTTCCTGAGATTAGCGCGTTCAAACAAACAAACTCTTCAGCTTTATAATATTATATAGTATAGATTACTTATGGATTAATTTATAGGGTAATTAATGTTGTAAATAATTTTATTCCGTGAAAGAATTTTTACGCAGGCAGAACCGCAAAACTTAGTAATTACTATGCAATATGTATTTATGAATATGATGTTCTTTTAACTAATACATAATTATTGCTATTTACAGGATATTCGCTCAGGGCAAAAACTAAGATCCTAATCTGTCCACCTGATGCTTCTTATATACATAAATCTTAAAGGTCTATCTTGGCCCGGAATATATTACACCAATTTTGAAGATTAGAGTAGTACTGATGTATAATTTACCCATAAGTGCGAAAGAGACAGAAGACGGTGATGTTACCGATGTGAAATACGGTGTAGTGTTGCACGCTCCTTATTAATATTCGAAAATAAAGAATGTTGCCATTTGCCCTCCGGGTAAGGGAGTATATTTTTATGGTAGGTACGAGAGGATTAGCGATGTTTTAGTCGGTTATCGATATTCAGAGTTCTTTATCGATGATATTAAATTGGTTAACGACAGGAGTGTAGCTACCGCTGTATCAGCCGTATCAATGATACGGGGGCCTTTCTTAGCCTAGATATACGCTAAACTTAGCGGGTTTTTTGCTCCCGATAATAGGCCTGCGGACGCGGGACAAACTAAGTGGCCTGTACTTAAGGAAAGCATAAATCTGGCGTTGGAAGGGACCCCAAAACAATTTTGATATAGGGCCCCTTAATGGCTAGCTACGCCACTGGTTAACGATATCGAGGTGAACTTAAGATAAGTATTGACGTGTTTGTTAATATAAATACCCAGTCACATTCATAATATGGTGTTTCCGTAATGATAATTATTGATTGTGAAATAATAAACTATTTTGATTGTTATTTACTATTTAGATCTTTAAGAGATTCTTTTCCACGTTTCTGAGGAATATTTTTAATGAATCTAATCCCAGATTTATATGATAAAGAAATATTATATTCCTCATAACGATTATTCTGCCTAATAAAAATAGCATTATCGAAGTTTTCCATTTCCCATCTCTATTCGTAAGAGTCTCGATGGTGAGCGATAGTAGTGGCCGTGCCGCGGGCTGCGTGCGCGCCACCCTTTCATTTTCTAATTATATAACTGGCAACACAGGCCCGTGCGCGACCAATCACGGCGACTTCTTACAATTTTGAATTTAGAATATCGAACATTATGCTTTAGGACACCGTGGACGACGAACGTGCATCTTGTTATTACTGTCTAAATGAGATATGTCCTGTAATCATGTACAGGGGGGTTTTGTGTAAGATTAGCGCATTTTGAATGATTTAAGGGAAAGATTTTTAAATTACTAAATATATGACCCAGGTTTGTGAACGAGCAATTTCGATATTTATTATTTAGTAATGTATAATTATCGTAATGTAATACTCTTGTTTGGATACAATGTCGAAATTTGTGGGGAGTAAGCTAAGTGGCGAGTGTTTCGTTTTGCGAGAGTGGGTACCATTGCAATATCTATTTTCGTCAAGTATTGTACAAACACTATTGTTTCCGGTTTAGTTCTATAAATAAACATGAAATCATATTTTTATTATTTTGGTTCCTGAATTAGTCCCAACTCCCACGCATAAAGCTTTTAGTCTTCCATATAATAAAATAAATAAATAATTTCACGGATAGAAGAACGCTGTTCTACGAATTTCTACAGTATTGATTACTGGCTTCAGCTTATAATATTCTTTAAGGATAAAAATAATAATGGTAGGTCTAAGTGGTAGGTTATGTAGGAAGAGTGCTTTTCTTTTTATTTTATAAGCAAAAACAAGTTGACGCGTATGTTGTTACCATTTTTTAAAATATATTTGGGGCCACTCCGGAAATAAGTTATTTAAAGCTGGATTAAAAAAATCTTCTTGTATTAAGCATCTAAGCAGTTTAAAATTTAATGTATCCATTCAGACAGTAAAGAATGGAAATCATTTGTAACACGCAAAAAAAAATTGTGCTGGACAAAAAACTGTTAAGACCATTCAAAGTAATACACGATGAAATTGACTATTTCCTTTTAAACACTTTCAATTACGTTTCAAATACATTTTTAATAGCGAGCGGGTTGATTACATGTTTTGACAGGTGTCAAAGTACGTACAGCCAAGAGAGCCGCGGGCGGAACAATTTTTATGCAACATTTATGGGTTGACGGTTGCATTATACTCGAATACGTGGCGAGGGGTAATGGTTAATCGAATGGTATTATTCAAATTGTAGGCCCGCGGCGGGCGGGTGCCACGGCCATATTGCGCATCCGATGACAGCGCGCCGGGAAATGCCGCCCGAATGTTCTCGATTGTTCCTCGAGGTTATTATGTTGAAAATTTTGCTTTTACTTTACAATTAGATAGATAGAGCTTAGTATATTTTTATTCCGTTTTTGTCGACCATTCTACTTCTGTTAGATTAATTGCCTTTTGCAACATAATCTTAACATCTACAATCTGAAATTTAATATTTTGTATTTAACATTGCCGCTATCTTATACTGGGAATTCAAAAAGCAACAAAACCAATCAGAACTAACTAAACATAACGTAGCCCACTCAAATCATCTGTCGAGTCCATTGACCAAACTTTCAAATCAATTGACCTCCATACGATGAAATCTCAATCTGTAGAGTGATTAATTGTACGTAAACAACTATAATTAACTGATTAATCATCGGTCTGTATTGTGCCTTGACAATACCCCACAGCAACGAGCTAATGCTTTGAGTCGGCAATGCTATCAACAGTTTCAAAACGTTTGTTTACGACCCAATCAGGAGTCAATTCTGTTCTGTTTTTATTTCTGTAGAATTATTTTTGAATGACTCATTCGATTTGATATTATTTATCGTATGTTACTAAATAGCAGGAACACGCTGGATGCGGGCCGCTTTTGACAGGTCCGTCTGGAAATCTTTGGGGGAGGCCTATGTTCAGCAGTGGACGTCATGTGGCTGATGATGATGATGATGACTAAATAGCTACTTATGTTAGGACCTTACATATTAAATTGGCGTTTTGTCGTAGGTACTAGGCATTTTGATCTGAAATATCTCCCCTTTGGTTAAGAATTCCAAATAAAAATTTATAAATGCAATTAACTGGTACATTTGAGTTTCGAAAACGGCCATTTATTTATTTTTTCCTGATTAGTTTTTTCTTTGGCGTCTTTCATATCGCGCAGTGGAAAACATGAAATATCGCTATATTTACGAGTATGAGTTCCACCGTGGCACCAGTGCTGCAGAAACAGCTCGAAGTATTTACGATATGTATGGCGCTGGTGTCGCAAAATAAAACACGCTACGTTTTTGGTTCCAACGTTTTCGTTCTGGAAATTTCGACCTTCAGTAAAAGCCTCGTGGACGGCCGGAGACCAAGGTAGACAAAGGCTATTGTGGCAACGGATCCATCGCAAACCACTTCAGAGTTTGCTGCAGGATTCAGTGTGAGTGACAAAAACTGTTTAATCCACTTGAAGCAAAATCGGGAAAGTAAAAAAGCTTGGAACAACACACACACTGCACAAACGGTCAACAAAAGACGGCCGCTAAACTAGAGGAGCTGCAATTGGAATGTCTGCGACATCCATCGTACTCGCCGGACCTTTCTCCAACAGATTACCATTTTTTCCGTAATTTGGATAACTTTTTAACGCATACGCATACTCACGCCTTTTATGCCCGTAGGGGTAGGCAGAGACGCAACTAGTGCACCCACTTTTCGGCGGGCGTATTCCGTCCCAAGATGTGATAGGGGGCGAGCCTAGTGCCATATCGGACACAAATTCCAGACTCCGGGCTGATACTGATAAGAAAACATCCAATATCACTTTGCCCGACCCGGGAATCGAACCCAAGACCTTAGCATTGCAGTCGTACCGTAATACAACTTCGCCACCGAGGCATGCCTTATAATTTTTTACGAGGAAAAAAAATTAACTCCGACGTGGCAGTCCAAGGCGCCTTCATAGAGTTGATTGATTCTTGTCCCCATGTTTTTTTTAGTAAAGGGATCAATGAACTCCCTATGATATATAAAAAGTGCATACCTAGATAACAACAGTGCATACTTTGATTAATTAATTATATTTTACAAAAAGAAATCGACTTTGTATTCCTCCCTTACAAACGCCAATTTCATATGTAAGGACCTAATATTAGGTCCTTCTACGTCTCAGAAAATGCTTTATTGCCAATAAAAAGTAACAATTATAGTGACTGACAGGGAATCAAGACGTTATGGGTGTTGTAAAATGTTACTAAATACTCTTAACATAAAAACAAAAGTAATAAATGTAGCAAGCAGTAGCTTCCTTAAGTAATCTGTGAATAGGAGGTCCCATACCTAATTTGAAATATTGAGATCATAGAATCGCATTTATTTAGGGTTCGATTCAACCGGCTTTTTATAGTTTGAATTTAGAATTCCATATCTGATTTTTTTTTAAATTTCAACAGGCTAAACAAGACATGACATCCGCACAAAACAAATTAAACCTGCATACAGCCGTCAGAAACGCGCGAAACGCGTGGAACGTAGACAATTTCGCGCGCCAAAGATCAGTATCGTTGTCTGTGGTCGGGTCACGTGTGCGCCGGCGGGCGGCCGCGTGGCCTTGTTTGGATAGCCGATGCGCCCTTTATTAACTTGCGGGTAGGTTTAGTCAATCGATATAGGAATTAGTTGGTGGAGTGGCTTTTGCATCCTTATAAACGTTTCATGTCGAGTGCTGTATTTTAAATGAGATCTAGTGGGGATAACAAAAATATTAGGTATGATACGCGCGTTAAATCTTCATTTCGGTTTTTATCCCAAGTTTAGGAATAGTACGGATTGCAAATGTCTGCTTAGTCTGGATTACTGCGTTAACGCTAGTAAATCTATGTCTATGTAAAGTTTTTCCTACGAGAGCAAAGTCAAGATACATAAATATGGAATCGGTTGATAATATTAAGATATTCCATTACTTATTAAGCAGCGAGGGAAAATTTCTAATAGGTCGATAACTAGTGGCGAATTTTGTGGTTAACCATATTACCTATACTGCCTCGAGTATGTCTTGGGCTGAGCGTAGTTATTATTAGACAAACAACTGTGGACAGATTGAGTCACGTGTTACCTCCATCTACATTAGGTCTATATGTACCTATTATTATAAGTAAGAGTAGGTACGTTTAAATGTAACTAGCAACTGACGAAAGTAAAATTTTCCAAAATGCGAAATTGTATTAAATTGGTTTTTTAAAATGGAATTAACACAGGCTGAATGCCATTTTCAAATGTTTGTTTGTTTTTGTGCATGGAAATGCTTTTTCATGAACTTGAGTACCGGCTTCATATGACTGATAATTCTGCGGCGTTAGATATCTACATCAAAAGATCAAAAACATAATTTGGTAAATATTGTATCAAATAATGAGATTTCAATTTAGTCTGCATTTTTGTATTACGTGTAGTATTTATAATATTCGAGTAAAACAAACCCCTATCAAAAATTTCAGTTGCCAAGCCAATTTACAAAGCCCGTGAGAATAAATTCAAGATGGCCGATCTATGAATTATAATCGCAGGCCAATAAGTGCAGTGGTATAATCTGCTGCGTCAACACTGCTGAGTGACACTTGACGGCTGACATTGATAATCCTCGATGTCATAGAGCAGGGGTATTATGGATGCGGCATTATACGTGCGTACTGAGTGTGAACTGTTTTCCAAAGTTTATTATGGCGTTAGTCTTGGTGGATATTACAAAGAGAGATAAAAATATGCATATAGACTATGTCTTTCATTAATATATTATAGGCTTTATTTATTTAGGAAAGCGCACGGTGAAATTTATTTATATTGCAGATGGAGGCACGGGCAAAATCTAGTCACTAGAATGGTAGGAGATTGAGAGGAGTACATGATAGGAGAGATTTTTTAATGAATTTAAAAGATTTTGGGTGTCAATAATACCGAATAAGTTCATTATTATAAATCACTGATCGTTTTATAATTTGTATAAATACGATTGTAGCAGAAATCAAATCTGTGATCAAGGCTTTAAGATAACTACATTATTTAATATAAATTTTGCACTGACAATGATAAGTTAATTTCGTAAGTTGCGGGTCGAAATTACTGACAAATTATAGAAACTATACCAAGTACCAACTGTCACGTAATGGACAGTGTAACTTAGATTTAATTAAATTATATCAATCACTTGAATATTTAGTTGTAAAGCTGCTCTGATGCCCATTTCGATCGCCACGGTACAGTTGCCACACAGACCGACGTACTATGCTTTTGTGTTTTACTTCTTAAGTATTACCTTTGTGGAATCCAGCTCTTTTTATAAAGGTTGTCAAATACGTGTTACCCATGACTCTGGTGTTCATATTTCCATGCTCACGGCTTCGCCCGAGTGAATGTCCTTTCAGGCAAGTCAACAATTTGTTATATTTAAATATCAAATATCATCGAAATCTGATCAGCGGTTTATTTTCCTACAAACAAAGGGCATGTCTAAAAACGGGCTTAAAATTCTAACCAAGACAATTTATATATTTTGGATAGTACCTACTCCCAAAAACTAGGCCTTGGCACTAAATCGTATAATTAAGTGTTCTGATTTTGAGCTTCATGTGATTTTCTTTCCTTTTTTAAGCAGTACTACACTTAAAATGACCGTTTTAAAAAAAAAATATTTATAAAATATGCATAAAGTTTGAGCCTGGTTAGATTTTGAGGCCCAACACCCATACAAAAAGCGGACATCTCCTTTACAAAGTTTTACTAATTAGTAACATTAACCACCACATTGCCAAAAAACTCGTTTGCCTCCCTTCTGCTGAATATCTTTTTTTATAACTATAAAAATAATATTATTTCTAAAATAACCTAAAAAAGCGTCAAATATACCATATCCAAATTTGCGACACGCATCCGATAAAAACAAAATGAACAGCCGTATTCTAGTAAGTGTTGATTTTTGTTCTCAACGCGGGGGCTGATATTTATTCCGAACGGTTTCCCAGGCGTCTCTGGGGAGCTGGACATCCACTAATAGTAAGCTTGTTACCTCCCTTCGTGGTTGGACTTGGGAATTGGTAGCCTTGATTGTGAACTTACTTAAGCTGGGTTCTTGGGTGAGAAAGGAATCTTTCAGTTGACAGAAATGCATTCCAAGTCGATATAGACTGTGTTCCAACTGCTAGATCACTGATGTATTGCTTTTAATCAAAACTAGCTTTGGCTCGCAGCTTTGCCCGTGTGAAAGAGTTTTTCCGGGATAAAAGTCCTGCTCTATATTTTCCCGGGATAAAAGGTTGCATATGTCTTTGTCTGGGTCTCATTTGGTAGTTTTTGAGTTTATCGCGTTCAGACAGATAGACGTGTCAGGTGACTTTTTTATAATATGCAAGGAAGATGATTGAAATAAACACATTGTTAGATGCATTAAACACTGCCTAAGTGACGTAGTTGTATTGTGTGCACGGTACGAAACAATTCTGAGTTCTCGGGTTCGAATCCCAGGTGGGGCAAAGTGATATTGAGTTTTTCTGCTCAATATGAGCCCGGAGTCTCGAATTTGTCTCTAATGTAATGATGGGCTTGACCCTATCACACTATTGGACGGAACGTGGCGAAAAGTGGGTGCACTAGTTGCGCCTCAGCCTACTCCTTCAAGAGATAAAGGCGTGATATGTGTTTGTTTCTTTTTGTTGAATGTCATGAATAGAAGGACCATTTAATGCCAGCATCATATCAATACTAACCAGGTTAGTAACAAGACCTTCTGCGAGATACAATTATAGAAACATAAAGGAAATATATTTAAAAATATTCTCACTTTTATTAAATATACTGACAATTATTATGTATGTAAACCTCTTTAATAAACCTTTCATAATACGCAATTGTAATCTCCAAGCAATAACTCAATAAAGTCCCACGTCCATACGCATAAAAAACGCGACGTCATCAAAACGCAACCGCGCATTACAATAACCACATTTGGAGTGTGGTGTCGCGGCTTCAACTCTCCAGGGTACGTCTATTTCACTATACAACTACAATTTTACTACCCTCTAACAACCTGATTAACCCCAGTCAAATTTTAACCATATATAAAGAAGTTAGAGTCGAAATTTGTGTATATTGGATTGTTAGTTCAAACGTTTTGAGTTTGGCAAGTTACCCATCGACCCTACAGTTATTATATGCAAATAATACGCATAATTTAGGGTCACCCTATTCCGTGTTTTATCTACTTATCTGTGAAATAGCTCAATTAGCGACGGGCGCGTACGTTTTGAGGTTAGGAAAGGGGAATGCAAATTGTACGACTATCTAAACTTGTATAAAATATGTTAAATGATTTATTGCGATTATACGCAGATGAAGGGGATATGATGAGTTTCAGTTTATCTAAGTAAAGGGTAGATAGAGATCTGTTATTGTTATAACTTATGATTTAGCTCTATGTAGAGTTATGTTCTACGTTATTCTATATTTATACAGATATACTATCTTATTATGATTGTTACGTGGGAGATTCCATTGAAACAAGTTAGATCAATAATAGTCGACGTTTTATTTATCTGGGCACATCGGGCTTTATGTGAACATTGACATTTTAAACAGCTGCATGCAGATAGCAATATACCATGTCGCTCTTAATCCGGAAAATGAAGCTACACAATGGCAGAGAGTACAGATTTGAAAGATAATATAAAATTAGTAACAAGTCCTCCATACAAACCACACATGATGATTTAAAATAAAATAAACCACAAATTAACAAATGTTAGGTAAAATATTTTTAGTGCGGTCACACACATTTATAACCATTAGCGCTCAACAAAAACGATTACAACCTACAATTTCACCAAATCTATAAAACTAAATAAATCAAGAAAAAAGCAAACACATGCACTATTAATATCTCTATCCTTATACTTAAGTTCGGAAACGCGACGATAATTATAGCGCACGAACGTCGGCCTTAACGTTCGAAAATTAAAAGAGTTGCGTTTGAAAACATCACGTATCATTATGTTTGCATTATTTTGTTCTTGTTTGGCCGCGACCCGAGGTTAAGTTGGGTCACGACACATCCCAATTAGGGGTGATTAGGCGTTGTAATTTATTGTGTGCGTTCTGAAACTGTGTTCTGGCTCCGCGGCGCGCTTTGTGCTGGATGTATGTCGTGGCGCCAGTGCTTGGTTGTTTTTATTAATTTGCAGGTGTTGATTTGCGAATGCTTCTTGGAACGGTTTTTGTTTGATTTAATAATATTGCTTATTAATTAGTATCAAATTGTACTTTTTGTATTGCTGTGTAGAGAAACAATGCAAAGGTTTTTGATAAAATAAGACTCAAATTACAAAAGCTAATGTCGACCTTATTATTAGCATAAGATTTTACACATTAAGAATCATAATAAATACGCAAATCGTATGAGTCGTTTGCTTATTTACAATAGAGGACAATTTTATTTCGCTTATGAGTACACAGTACCTACACACAATAAAATTGAATCGATAAGAGATACAAACACCGCTACGACTAAAGACGTAAGTAGGAAAATAAGCAGGGTGTTTTAACAACTCATAAAAAATAAGCAAGAGTCGTATAAGTAATGAATGAAGAAACTGTAATATCAATCCATCCGATACAATGATAACAATTACCAAAAATCCAAAAACATTAGAGTTCCTGAAATACTCATACTTTATCATTATTCCCAACACATACTCTAATTTCGTAGGGACGTATAAAAACTTCATAAAACACGTTGATGGCCATTAATTTGGCGGGCGTTACATTTTACCCCATTATTAAAAGTTTGGCGCCGCGGCGTCCGCTGCGTCCTGCTTAGGGTTGTCATATTTTTAAATATTTTTATCTTATTATCGAGTTATTCTGTATAAGTGTACTCAATTTGTTTTATTATACAAAATCATATAAAGATTGCTGTATGTGATTGAAGTAGTTTTGCTAGGTGGTAGATCTGGTTGTGGTTGCATGCACATGCGCACCCCGCGAACTTCGATACAAGGGAGAGGGAGTAGGGTGTCGGGGTTTTAGTCGGTAGGAACCAGACGGTTGGACCGATGAGTCCGGCTGAAATCAAAAAATAAGGTGGTAGGTCTACTGTTTGGTATTATTACCATCGAAGTGTCGTTTTTCATCAGTATTTTGTTCCGAATTAAGTGACGTTATAGGCTGTATAATAAATAGGGAATAAGAGATATAAACTACATAATGTTAAGCGCAGTGTAATGATACGTAGAGATTTGTAATTCGGTTACTGTGCCAATGTTTATGGTGATTCAAATCAAGCAAAACATTTATTTGTCTTCTATAGCTGTTAGTCTTTTCTATGTAAAAAAACAACCAAAAATACAACACATGTACCGTAACAATATATCAATTTTCTGTAAGACACTACCACAAAATTCAACAAATATGTGGACAACGTGTCTCTATTAATTAGCTTAAATAATACATAGATATAGGTATGAAGATATAAGTACATCCTACAAGGTAGACGGACGACCTTGTGAAGGTCGCAGGAACCCGCTGGATGCAGGCCGCTTCTGACAGGTTGGTCTGGAAATCTTTGCGGGAGGCCTATGTTCAGCAGTGGACTTCTAAGGGCTGAAGAAGAAGAAGTATGAAGATAATATTCATTATCTTCCCAGATAATTATTGCTAAGTTGACAACCCTATTCAAACGAACAATGTTAGCTCAGTCACTCCGTTCACATTGTGTAGCGAACGTTCTATATTTTGTGATTTAAAACTTTAGGCCAGATAAAAAAAATATGAATTTGTTTTAAAAGTTCGGTTATATTCATAACCGTGGTTTAAAAAAAATAGATTCAAATAAATATGCTGTCTTAATTTATTTTTGCTTTAATAAGCAAACGGACAAAAGGCCCCCTCTGACGCTAAGCGGCTCCCACTGCCCATGTGTTTAGCATAGGCCATAGCCTAGCCGTTACCTACCTACTATTAGTGGATTATGTTACGACTACGTAGACTCGTTGCTGCAAAATTACTGCTAAATCCGACAACTTTCCATAGCAGAACAAACAGCATGAAAAGGCATTCAGTAATGTACCAATATCGTTTGCACTTGTAGGAGTTTTAGTTACATTTTAGCAGTAATCCTAAACGGGATTACCCCGCGCCCTTTTAAAGAAGGCAATAGCGCTCAGGTAACACCGCAGCAAGGTGTTCATCCCATTACACATAGTTATTCCTTGACATAGAACATATTATATTCCCGCATAGACTAATGGAACCTGTCTACAGGAAGTGATTCCTGATACACACACTCAGCGGGCGATGCTAATGCAGCGATAAACGCGTAACTGTGTACGTGGGTGTAATTGCGCCTCGACCGGTTTTTACTGGTTATTAGTCGTGCGTTTAGAAGCGCGTGCGCATCCACCGCGGTATTATGGACTTAAGAACATTTAGCGACTTTAAGAATTTTTAGGTAATGTAAATCCATATATCGGCACTACATGTAGATACTACTTAACAAACCATCAGGTGCAGTGGGGTCATGTTGCCAAACTCGTATAAGAAAAATGAATATATTTATTATAAATGCGATAGTTACTCTGTCTGTGAGTTACGCTTCACGGCTCAAAAACTAAATAGATTTCGATGAAATTTGGTATGGAGATAGTTTGAGACCCTGGAAAGGACATACGTCATTTTTTAATCCGGTAAAATATATAGTGGGACTGTTATAGCGGAAAAAGATTTTAACGCAGGCGTAGCCGTGAGCAAATGATAGTGTACTTTATGAATATACCAGATGCATTGTCAAGTACTTCTCTTCCGGATTTGTACAATGACAAAATTACCATACCATACCATACCAGCCCTGTATTATATACTGCCCACTGCTGAGCACGGGCCTCCTCTACAACTGAGAGGGTTTAGGCCCTAGTCCACCACGCTGGCCTAGTGCGGGTTGGCAGACTTCACATACCTTCGAAATTCCTATAGAGAACTTCTCAGATATACAGGTTTCCTCATGATGTTTTCCTTCACCGTTAAAGCGAGCGATAATTCACAAAGAATACACACATAACTTTTTAGAAAAGTCAGAGGTGCGTGCCCTTGTGTTTTGAACCTGCGGACATTCGTCTCGGCAGTCCGTTCCACTCCCAACTAGGCTATCGCCGCTGTTACCGTACCGTAAACCATACACAAAAACTTCAAATAATCAGAAAAAATATAACAAGTATACTGGATGTGAATGCACCGTAATATGAAATAGGCTTGGTCCACGGTTTACGCGGTTGCCATTACGGCTCCGGTACAATTAAGTGTGGGTGACCAAAAATGGATCCAAAATGAGCATTATTCGACCCGTAGGTGATCTTTAACAAATTTTGCTTAATGCTAATTACAGTACAACATATAACATCATAAATAAAGGTACGTAGAACTGCCAACTATCTTTATGCCTTGATGGTTCAAAACCACGTGACTGTCTCGATGGCGTAGTTGTATTACGGTACGATTGCAATGCTGAGGTCTCAGGTTCGATCCCCGGGTCGGGCAAATTGAGATTAGATTTTTCTACTGAGTATTAGCCCGGAGTCTGGAATGTGTGCGTGATATGGCGATAGGCTCGCCCCCTATCACATAATGGGACGGAAAACGCACGGCGAAAAGTGAGTGCATTAGTTGCGCCTCTGCCTATGCCTTCGGGGATAAAAGGCGTGAGTATGTATGTGTGTGGTTCAAAAGGAATGTAGTTCCCGCTATTCTACGTTCTAAAAACATTATAACTGTAAATTATAATATTTACTCAAAATATTGCTTGGCATGGTCGCATTAAGAAGAATGCTTAAATCGGACGAATTTAAGTATCAAAGGAGTCCTGGTTATTTGTCGGGATAAAGCTAGACAGGAATACATACTTACTAAGGCTGGCTTGCACATCGATTCTCTGAATATTTTTTGTCAACGCCTATGAATGATAGTGGCAGTCAAAGAGTTCTAAAGATTATATGGAGCGGATATTGGGAACATTCATCATCATCATCATCATCAGCCATACGACGTTCACTGCTGAACATAGGCCTACCCTGAAAATTTCCAGAAGGACCTGTCAAAAACAACAACATCGTCAACATCGAGAACATTGTCGTACAAAAATTTTGAGCCTGTTCGTCAGTAACCCAATCTACCGTGAAATAGCAAAACTCCTTCGTAAAATGCATTATAACATACTTTGACATGATCGTACCTAATGCGCAAATTGGTATATTTATTTCCAAAATATTATAAAGACATTAAACAGTATAGGTATAGACCGGACACTAGGGCCAAATTTTTCATCAAAAAGTTATTACTATATAATTATAAAGTTATTACTATATAGGTAATAAGTCGCTGTCTTATCTGGCACATCCATGTGAAAAGACGTCTCGGTATGCGCAAATTTTGTACAGAAAATAATATTTGGGAAGGAAATATGCCAATTTTGTGCCCTATGAAAAGGCTCAAAATCTTTGTAAGAACATTTTTTTTTATATGGCATTGAATGACGAGACGAGCATGCCGTTCGCCTGATGGTAAGCAAAACGACCGCCCATAAACAGTGGCAACACTATACAGCACCTTGAGTTACAAAGTACTGTGTGGCATTCCACTGCGCTCGTCATCCTGAGACATAAGATGTTAAGTCTCATTATGTCCAGTAGTTACACTGGCTACAATGTCCTTCAAACCGAAACACAACAGTGCATGCACACTGCTGCTTGGCGGTAGAAATAGACATTGCGGTGGTACCCACCCAGACGGGCTCTTACATATGAGAGACCTACCACCAGTAGTTTTCCCAATGTCCGCTCTATATAATCTCAGAACTCTTTGGTTAAACATAATATTTGGTACCTAAGTCATTGTGCAAGCTAGCGTAAGTATTTTTTATTAATAGCTAATGCTATTTTTATAGTATTGTTTCGAATTTCGAAATTGGGTAATTTTTTTCCCTTTGGAGAGAACGCAAAGGAATCTAGATCCAGCAATTATACAGCCTAGATTATACTGTCATGAATGTGATCAAAACTCCTTTACATTAATGTTTAAACCGTTTTGTATTTACTGAAAATGTATTTATTTCGATCTTATATTACATGATATTGTAGTACCAATGAATTAGTAATTACCATGGAATTACACATTACCTCTTTACACACTTAAATACCGGCCTTATTTTTAAACTGCCGTTATCAACATTATTGATATTTAGCAATAATTTAATAACTATAACGTATAATAAAGCGCTAACCCACGTATTTTTCCATCGTTTCGATAGATATGTTGTTTAGATAAATGTATGATTTATAGCGTGTATGTTGGAAACTGTCTCTGTTATTTATAAGTTACTTATAATTATAGAGCAGCAAATAAAGATGTTTCGCAGTCAACATGGCTTTTAGGCAATCGTTTTGATGCCAGTAAATTTTTCGAAAAGTAATTCACGCAAAGTTAGCTAGACATACACACTCACGCCTTTTATCCCCGAAGGCGTAGGCAGCGGCGCAACTAATGCACCCACTTTTCGCCGTGCGTATTCCGTCCCATGATGTGATAGGGGGCGAGCCTATCGCCATTTCGGGCACAAATTCCAGACTCCGGGCTGGTACTGATAAGAAAAACCCAATATGACTTTGCCCGACCCGGGAATCAAACCTGAGACCTCAGCATTACAGTCGTACCGCAATACAACTACGCCACCAAGGCAGTCAGAAAATTATCAACACACGCCTAAGTTACTTTTCCTTCAACCCTAACCTGTAATTCCTTTGAAAATTAAGCACTAAAAGAAGTTAAATTTTCCTTTTTATTTTAAAATTGTGCGATTTATGACAATTTAAAGCATAAAATATTTTTTCCGCAAATGACAGCTTCGATCCCAATTGAGCAATCATCTAGAATGGCCCGTTGAATATTTAAGCTCGTGCCCCCTAGGGGTGACCTGCTAATTCCTACCATCACAATTACCGACCATTACGTCGCGGGGTCAAACTCTTATAAATTGCTTCACAATTTCCTTGGCGGTATAGCTGTTATTTGGAATAAATTATTTATGTCTGTTGGAAGTTTCATATGGATTTTTGCTTGAATTATGTAAAACTTAGCTAGGAGGTAAGTAGAGTTTGTATACATTATGTAAAACTTAATTTTAAGGTAAGTTGAGGGTCAAAATAATATCATTTTTGGTAGAGTCAAGAAATACAACAAGAATATGCTGGTGTAAGCATCATACAAGCATTGTGCTAATAAAATACAAGTCTATTAAAAGTAATGGGTACATGGTAGGTTAGCTAGGCTAGGGTCTGTAGTGTCCTCACCGGTGAGGATCGCGACGCGTTCCTCCCACTATTTTTTTATCTTTTTTATATTGCCTTTCCTGCCAGCCCGAGCTGGCTTTTTATTTTATTTTTCATCATTGATTTTACTCCTAATAAAAATGTCAGTAGTTATATAAGTGACCTTAGCTTTGGTAATAATAATTATTATAATCAATTTAATGTATTGACTTATCATAAGTGCAACTATGTTCGCCTACGTGATGAATAAAGTATTTTATTTTATTTATTATAAAAACTACATTAAAATAATCGCGCGCATACTCACGCCTTTTATCCCCGAAGGGGTAGGCAGAGGCGCAACTAATGCACCCACTTTTCGCCATTTTTATTCCGTCCCATGATGTGATAGGGGGCGAGCCTATCGCCATATCGCCATTTAAATAATGTCAATTTATATACTTCTATGATATGTATCGATATTTTAAATCATATCTATTTAAATATCGATAAGACATTTATTTTGTTGGCAACACTGAGGTTGATAACTTCACTTATTTGTTGACTGCATAGTGCATAGGCGTGAGTCATAACAGGCAAAATTAGATACTTGTTACATCTGTTCCAGTTACATTGAAATAACAGTTCCAAAATCCTGTTACAAAATAACAGGTTGTTACTTATTCCTATATAGTGACCATTAGAACTTGTTACTGTTTGTGTTTTGATTGTACCAAAAAAGTTATTATTGGAAACTGGTTATCCTATCTTACTCATAGGAATGTCGCATATAAGACTAGACAGAAGCTTCAAAACTGTAAATCAAAATCCGTCTGTCGAGCCGCGGTCGCAGCTCACCTCGAAAATTAAACAAAATGAACGCAGCACCAGTGGTTTCACCTTGTAATTTGGAGTTTACCCTAGATTTTAGAGGAGATCTCCCTGAAATTCCTCAGACTTAAAAAAAAACCTATATGAGCGAACATTATTATAAAAATGGCGTTTCACGTCTTTAATAACGGAAAATAGTTACTAAAGTACGAATAAAGCTTAACCTGGATCAACTTTTATATCGTCTAAAAACGAGCCTTGCAACTGGCAATAGAAAACTTAACATGATAAATCTAGATAACATTTACAACAAATCGATTGAATTTTCTTCAAAACATATAAATGGAGAGGGGTATATTAGTCAATTTTTTTAAAACATAAAGCTTGATATTCCCCCAAATTTCTCTGAATCCCTTACTATTTCAAAAAATCCCTTACAAAATTAGGCCATTTCCCCTCAAAAAGGGATAAATCCAACATAGTGGTAACACGGACAACTACACAAAAATGCTTGCCACACTGTTGCGGTCCAATCCGCCTATAATCGATGCTGAGCATAACTGGCTGTCACTTTAAGATATGTTATCTCTTTCTTACTAAGATTAATGTCGCAAGTACGAGTAGAGAGAAGCTTGTGACAAAAGGTATAGAACGTTTTGTTATGATAACAAACTGGAATATATGGAACTGTCCATAACAGAGTGTCACTGGTAACAGATGTTATCTCTTTCTTATTAATGAAAATGTCATAAGCAAGAATAAAGAGAAGCTTGTTATTTTGTGTAATGGAACTTTTGGACCGAAAGTTTTGGTCACTTTGTGAGGTGTGGAACTGGAACTGCTTTTTTCAATTTGTTCGAAACAGTTATCGATTGCTATTTGTTTATAACTGTTATAAATAACTGTTACGATAAATACGCCTCACTCCTAATAGTGCATTGTGAGTGACATTCAATTGTGAGCAGTCGTTGAGGCCAGACGTTTCTTCAAAGTGATAATAAACTGTTATTTGAAGAGGTCATTTTGTAGTTTTACTGAGTAGAGGCTTTGAATTCTTTCACTGGAAAGACTGCAGCCTTACGGTCCACTATTTCACAAAAAATACAAGCAAAATGAAATCTTACGTTACGTTTTACATGGCAAAGATATCAAGAGTCTCTTACAAGGTTATCTCCATTTTCTTTAGTCTAACAATTCTTCTGGTATTATGGTATCATCATCAGGTTATTAATGATTTATTTGCTTAATGCTAACCTTTTATTCATAAAAAGTGAATAAATTAAATAGCTATTAAACAAGACTGCCTCGGTGGCGTAGTTGTATTACGGTACGACTGCAAGGCTGAGGTCTCGGGTTCGATCCCCGGGTCGGGCAAAGTGATATTGGATTTTTCTATTCAGTATTAGCCCGGAGTCTGGAATTTGTGCCCGGTATGGCGATAGGCTCGCCCCCTATCACATCATGGTACGGGATACGCTTGGCGAAAAGTGGGTGCACTAGTTGCGCCTCTGCCTACCCCTTCGGGGATAAAAGGCGTGAGCATGCGTATTTTTTTATGTAGGCGATCCTGCAGTCAACACCGGGGGAAACCTGCGAATGGGATACTGGAGTCCCCCGGCTTAGCGACTACAGGGGCCTGGGAGGGGAGTGGAGGAGGAATATGGAAGGGAAGGTGGGGGAAGGGAGGAAGGGAGGAAGGTTCCCAGGATGGGCGGAAAGAGAGGGTGCCAAGAAATGTTCGCGGGCCCTTTTAGGCCTCAATGTGATTTACAACCAAGAGGTATACACACTGACTGTGTGCCTCGGCCCACGACTAATGTCCCCCCGTGCATGGGCGTGCATTGGCTGTGAAGACCCAGCGCACAAGAATTGCCTCGGGGGGCTATGTCCTGGATTAACTACTACTATCATAGTTGATAAGCTACTACTATCTTGGAAAACTACAATATCATTTATTACAATAAATATTTTTCAGAGGGAAGTAACGCGAGTAAACCTAGTATAGTCCTACTAATAATATAATATTATAAACGCGAAAGTTTGTAAGTATGGATGTATGGATGTCTGGATGTATAGATGTTTGTTACTCTTTCACGCAACAACTACTGAACGGATTTTGATGAAATTTGGCACACGGGTAGATTATGTCCTGGATTAACACATAGGCTACTTTTTATCCCGGGAAAATATAAAGCGGGACTTTTATCCCGGGAAAACTCATTCAAGCGGGCGAAGCCGCGGGCAAAAGCTCGTATAGAATAATAGACAACTTACAAATTCCACGGGACGTGTTTTTCCACAAAGGGACCGCGGCGGGTAGTCGATTGGCAAAATTAACGGATGCGAACGCGCGGCGTCCCTCACACGCGCCGTGCATTGTTCCTACCCTTGGGAATCACGGATTTAGGTTTTAATTTGGTTAGGATGCAGATCGCCTTAACCCACACTAGGCCAGCGTGAACTAAGGCCTAAACCGTCTCAGTAGTAGAAGGCCCGGCTCAGCAGTGAGCAGTATATCTCAAAATAAGTGTAAGTACGTAACGAAATAGCTTTTGCGTGAATGAGTTTTTCCGGGATAAAGTCCCGTTTTATATTTTCCCGGGATAAAAAGTAGCCTATGTGTTATTCCAGAACATGATCTACTTACAGGGATGGTGATAGAACAGATCGCCCTGGCCTACCTTATGTCGACTAAGGTTCGGTCTTCAGGTACTGGGTTTGATTTCCAGGTCAGGCAACATTTCGTGTGAGTTTTAAACTTATTTTTCCCGTGATTCGATTCTAAGGAGATTGAGGCTAGGAATGCGGCCGTTTATAAAAGTCAAAATCCATTTTAAAATATGCGTATAAATTTTGTGGCGTCAACCCTACATGGGTGTGGGAGAAGAAGGAAGAAGATACCGTTATAAAATTTTATGAAATATCAGTGTGCACTCATCCTTTGAAAGTTTAAGTAGAAATATTATTTAGAATCCACGATTGCCCGCCATTTGACAACATAATTTACAACAAAGAAGAATCTAATTTGTCGTTTTTGCAGCAATCGTCATTACCGAAATGTTGTAAGCATATCTTTTACTAAATAACCACTTGATTATAGAGGGGTCGCCGCCCTCGCTACGGATTTGAAGGTAGGGATGTGCCTTCATGGATAAATTTAGTCGATGGTATTTTTATTTCATAATAATAAACAGTGGAGTTAAAACGAGAAGTGAATGTTTTAAAAAGATGATTCAAAGCATTGTTATGTTTAATCATGGTTAAATATAAGTCTAGGCAACTCATGTAAGGATATTTAATTTGAGAGATTTGAGAGAAAAAGTAGTTTTGAGGATGATGCGTCGCAATATATAGAAAAGATTATTGAAACTAAAAGAAGACTAAGAAGACTATTGAAAAGTAAAAAAAATATTATCGATAAATAAAAAATTACATGGTACATCTCTACAAAAAAATTACGTTGCAATATTATTTGGACATTATTTAATACTTCTTTTGATCTTCAAAGAGCACATTTGGCTAAACTGAATTAAGATTGTTTTATTTGGCTTTTTATCTTTACCATTGCCATTCTATGGTATATTTTAAATCATTTATAATCTATGGATTTCATGCATCAATGTTATACAGTATAATAATTCCATCATGTGGTGTCTATGTTTAATTTATTTTGCCCGATTTTGGCAAAGGAACTAATGATATAATGCATTGTATATTAGCGTAAAAATATCATTCTGCATAGCCTGTGACATTTAATACGCCCTGTATTCACACAGACCGATTGTACCAGAATGTTTTTAATGCAACAAAACATAACCTACGATTTCCAATGCGCAATTTGGGTAGAACCTAAATTTTCAAGATTTATTCCTGAGATATAAGATGTAGTTCCATAACGGCTAGTAATTACACTTGCTACAATATCCTTCAAACCGGAACGCACAAGTGCTCTTACAACTCTGCTTGGCGGAAGAAATAGACAATGCATCCACGACAGACACAACGACCTACAATCTAAAAGTACACTCTACAGTCTGCTCTATTTTCCATGCTGTACTGTGGATAAAGTTTTCCGTAAGTGAGCAGTTTCCATTATAAGTTGTTTGCAGTTATAACTACGCCGTTTGCGCTCACGACTGTTCAACTCCGAAATAATAAAGATTTCTAGAGAAAATATTCACTTTTAACTAGTTAAATTTGTGGGTTGTTATATTGTTTTATTTTAAGATAATGTATTTATATGTATGTGGGTGATAAAGTTTATGTTACCACAATTATTGAAGGAATGTAGAAAAAAATATGTACTTACTTAGTTAATATTTTCAAACTAATATGATAAGTATCATATCACGTTTATTGGTTGTATGATGAACGCGATGAATTTCTTTTCGTATTGTAGAATTTCTTTAAATCTAAAAAGGATTTAACTATTGCTCAGATGTTTTACTTTTTAAATAAATATAACTTAAAACAATAAAAAGAGGAAGCCATAAAGTGAAAAATAGAATTCGTGCTATTTAGATTGCATCTAAATAGCATGACCCTAAACGACCCTACAGTCTCATGGTCCATTGTACTAATGTGTTTTATATTTTGTCCGTTTGATTTTCTAGCAGTTTTCTATCCATTTAAATTTAAAATTTATATTCTAGCGAATACAACAGGGCTATATGGTTAAGCACAACATTTATTATTATAATTAATTAAGTTCTTGGTAAGGATTTGAGCGTATCAGGGACCAGGATATCATAACCAAAAACAACCGTCACGTTCTACGAGAAAAGTCTTGATGTTTATGATCTAGGTGCGTACGGTACCAGGGCGGCATGGCGGCAGGCAGGTCTCCGAGGAGGCTGGCCGCGCGGGCGTGGTGGGGGACTATTCGTCAACGGCTCGCGGCGGTCACGACCACCGACTGTATAAAGCTACATACACACAGCCGTGGCGACTTGTGCGATTGTTAAATTAGAGTTATCAGAGCAGAATGAAGGTAGTGTGAAAACATAACTTTTGCATGTGGCGAAATTATTAGAAAATTAAGATTTCCAAGGGTGCTTTTTAACTTCTACATACATAATTATTTTATATTTAGAGATTTTTTGGTATAAGATTAGTAGATAAATGGAATTTAAACCAAGTATAAATAAGTAATAAGACAAAAAGTAAAAAGTGCAAAATCACCTCAAACGGCACCGATGCTCGTGTCAACATAATTGAATTCAAACATTCATATCCCTTTGAAAATGATACAGAATTGAGTATGCTACCAAACCACAAGAAGACACGTAATCTATTCTTCAAAATTTTGGGCAATTATACGTGTTTAATAAATATTTCAAGTAAAACCGTTGAAAATTCCAGTCGCGAATTTTTCCCCGCCAACCTGATTACCGCCGAAACCGGCGCGCGACTGCCCGCTCGCGTGCCAGTAATTGCCGAGCGTTCCTTTTTTGAACAACTATCACGACTTTTTCGCTCCAAAACACTTTTTGAAATTTTTTCTTGGCTGGTTAAAGGCATTCCAGGCATACGGCCGGCCAATTTGGCCCTTGCCTGATATTCCAGGCATTTCGCGTACGTTATCGACCCTATAGTCTTATGGTCCATTGTTTACGGTTGTCCTTCCTTTAGTTCCAGACTAAATTTTGGGCACTTTTATGGCAAACTTGAAAGTTTAATTTGCATTGAAATTATAGTTTATGTTGATCTATAGGGGTATTTTTGGGAGATTATTTTCGTATGTATAAGTCATGTGCAAGATGATCAAGGTAGCTTTTAATTTTTTGTTTTTATTTATAAAACAATTTTGGTTTGAGTGATAATGGTATGTAAAAAAAGATAAAATACTGTAATAAGTATGCATTGCATGGATAAATAAAAAAGGTTTTTTTTTATAATGTACATATAAACTCCTAAACTTGATGTAAAGATTTTGCGTGTTCACTCAGGAAGGACGAAGTGTATTAAAATTCTTCTAGATAGAGCTACACTAAAGCAATCACTGCTTACATAAGTATTAAAAAACCTACCCCTCGGATGAATTTAACAAAATTAAATTAGTGTAGTTCTAAAGATTGTATCTACATCTTCGTGTGCCTGTGGAAAAAAACATTATATTTTCTTTTTATAACGAACTTCTACTCAAAAAGGTTTACTACCAAACAATAGCAAATACAGCCATATGCAAGAGGATGAAAATAAGGACATATTAGCAAATCTTTTTTACTACCGCCAAGATTATAAAACTCGCATCGATCTCATTGTTACCAAGTTATTATAGGGGGCCAGATTGTCTTATACCAATATGCGCACACTCGAAAGCAAACAGCCTGAGGCACTCACTCCCCGCTATAGCACCCCGAGTTTGCACTATAAAAAACCCACAGGCTGAATGCGCGATTGATCAGGAATATGTTCCAATTAAAAAATATATTCTCTATGGTCTTTGTTTCGGCGGGAAACATGACAGCGGGGTGGAAACAAAAGAGCTTGTGATTAGTGACATTTTTTTGTAGGTACCCTTTGGTTTTAATTTGACATAGTTGTTAAAAGCGTGGTCATTGGTTTTGAGATTTGTTTCGTATAGTCAAGGTGTATTGCATTGGTATTAACTATTAGTTGCAATAATTAGTTATTGACTTCTATTAAATACATCAGCCCGAAGTTCTCGACAAGTATTATAATTATTCAAACACAAAAATAAAAGAAGTATCTGTTGTTAAAGTGAATAAGTTTTTTTATTCAATAAAGAGTCTATAGGTACTATTCAGCCAGTGTCATCAAACAAATAAGGAACCAACTCCTTTGTAAGTTTAAAAAGAAAGATTTAAATTTCGAACTCCCCCATATTGCATGCAGAATCCGGCTCAGCCGACTCGCCTCGGGTTGTTTGCCCGGCCCGACGTACTATGCATTTTTCGGAACTAGGGATAAAGAAGGATTATTTCGATCTTTCATTACCTAATGGTGTAATTCGAAGGGTAAAACGCTTACAACATTCCCGATTGACATGCAAATGGAACATTGTTTAGATATAGTATTAAGGTTGAGTGCATTTTTGCTTCTTTGGACGTGGGATAAATATGATATGGCTTGAACTTTAAAAATTGAAAAATTTCAGTACCTACCTATGGGAAAACGAAAAAGTTTGTAAAACCTCTCAAAACTAGAAATACAATTAAAATAAAAACGTTTGTCCCTATGTATCGACAGCCTAGGTGGGAGTGGAACGAACTGCCGAGACGAATGTCCGCAGGTTCAAAACACAAGGGCACGCACCTCTGACTTTTCTAAAGTTATGTGTGTTCTTTGTAAATTATCGCTCGCTTTAACGGTGAAGGAAAACATCGTGAGGAAACCTGCATACCTGAGAAGTTCTCTATAAGAATTTTGAAGGTATGTGAAGTCTGCCAACCCGCACTAGGCCAGCGTGGTGGACTAATGCCTAAACCATCTCAGTTGTAGATGAGACCTGTGCTCAGCAGTGGTAGGGCTGCCATCCATCCAGAATTCCCCGGATTTGTCCTAGTTTGATTGTCCGGGGGCCGTCCGGCAGGGGTTTTTAAAAAGTGTCCGGGTGTAACCCACACACTTTTGTTGTCAGGAGAAATCCAATTTATATGTATATATATATATAGCGAAAAAATAATAACGATGGTTTTATTTTTGTTGCAAAAAATATTTTTTCGGAGGTGTCCGGGGAAAAACCCATATTTCGCCCAAAAAACCGGGATTTTTGCCGTGTTTATCCGGCGTCGGCAGTTTAAGTGATAGCAGCCCTAAGCAGTGGGTATATAATATAGGGCTGGTATGTATGGTATGGTATGGTCCCTGTGTAGAGTATAGACGTAACATGTCTGTACGTGATTTGAAGAATTCTCGATCCAAAACTATTATTTATGTAAAAATTGTTAATATCTTACAAAACATTTTAACACGTATAATAAACCCGTAAAAATATAATTAATTAAACCATAAGCGTGTAAAAAACGATCAGGAGCCGAAACACATCGGTTTACATCGGTGCGCGCGGAAAACGCGGCGGGGCGCTGGCGTCCTACCGCGCGCTCCTCTGTCGCCTGACGTATCGACTCGACATTCTGTTATTTAAAAAAGGAATCACGTTATTCTTTATTTAAATTATGCTAACGGTTTTATTGCTGGGAAAAGGTTGTTTTACATGTGTTTTTTTTTTACATTTTCTTAAAGCAAGCGAGCCAAAGCAAACATTGTAACCTGAACATAGAGACTGAACATTGTAAAAAACAAACCAAGACAGAATTTACATAGCGATCAAGTATTCTCACCGTTATGCGAAAATTTATAAACTTTGACACATGTCCAATGGTTTATTGATTAAAGCAGTGCAAATTAAAACAATGGCAGGTTTGGTCGAGCTCATCATCGATTACACACGCCGTGAAGAACTAATTGGGGGATGGGGTAATACCAAAACAGATAATGAACAAAAATGACATGTTACTTTGATAGAGCTAAGTTTTTTGTGAAATAGGTTTTGCAATTAATGTGTATCGGTTGTAGAGGACTCTAAATTTTTGAGTTACAAAAACTCTTAAAGTATCATAAGTAGAATTTAATAAAATTATAGTAAAAACATATACATTCCAATAAGAGCAATCAAATTAGTAGAAAAAGCTGCTATTATAGGTTCTGCCATATTACACATCGTTTCTGCATCTAATTTGAATATACGAATCTATGGTCCATCCTGCAATTAAAACATGGTTCTTTAGTAATTATATTCGCAAATAAACATAGTTCATCTCTGTCTTAAAACTAGTCGAAAGTCGTTTAAGTAACTCCAAATTAAATTCCGTGTTAGTACAAAAATAAAATAAAAATTGTGCATTTTGTATAAACTACGCCAAATTGTGACAGGGGTGTGTAATCACTGCGATCAACCCTTGCAAGGGCTGCCACCCTTGCAGCTAAACACAAAGTATGAAATCATTTCAAACCAATACTTAAATATGGTAATTTTGTAGTAATTTGATGATTATAGCAAGTTGTCACTTCACATTGATTTTTTTCGAGAACGTGGTATTAAAATCATGCTGTAAAATATGACTACAGCATGACTCTATCACTTGAAAGCTCGGCAAAAGCACCATTGATAAAACAAACATTCTAACCATTTATATCCGATGGTATAAATAGAGCTAGTGCACCTTGTTTTCGCCGTGTGTATTCCGCCCTTTGACGAGATAGGGGCAAGCCTATCGTCACATATATAATAATAATAATACCAGCCCTTTATTAAACACTGCCCACTGCTGAGCACGGGCCTCCTCTACTACTGAGATGGGTTAGGCCTTAGTCCACCACGCTGGCCTAGTGCGGATTGACAGACTTCACATACCACTTCACTGGTGGTAGGTCTCTCATATGTAAGAGTTCGTCTGGGTGGGTACCACCGCAGTGTCTATTTCTACCGCCAAGCAGTAGTGTGCATGCAATGTTGTGTTTCGGTTTGAAGGACATTGTAGCCAGTGTAACTACAGGACATAGTGAGACTTAACATCTTATGTCTCAGGATGGCGAGCGCAGTGGAATGCCACACAGTACTTTGTAAGTCAAGGTGCTGGATGGTGTTGCTACTGTTTATGGGTGGTCGTATCGCTTACCATCAGGCGAACGGCATACTCGTCTCGTCATACAATGCCATAAAAAAAAAACCTCGAAACTCTTATGGAGAATTCTCAGGTATGTAGGTTTCCTCACGATGTTTCCTTTCATCGTGTCGCCATATTTGGCACAAATTCCAGACTCCGAGCTGATACTGAGCAGATATATTTTTAACAAAATAAATTGTCGCCGCAATGTCAAATACTAAAACTAAACCATATATTCGCCAACCGATTGGTATTAGAATGAGATTTAATAGCCAGTTGTAATTGGTGATGATTTATAGAGGTTTCCATCCCGTTTATGTATGAGTATGAATAACACATCAGCTGAGGGCCGCGGGCGACGCATCTGTCTCTGCTACAAGAACTCTACTAGATGCGGGTAGGGATGGAATCGACTTAGATGTCATATCGATTATAAAATAAATAAAAACATTACGTCTAAAATATATGTTTTTCTGTACAATTATTTTTTTATTTGGTTAATAATTGACTGCCTCATGGGGTAGTTGTATTACGGTATGACTGCAATGCTGAGGTCTCGGGTTCGATTCCCGGGTCGGGCAAAGTGATATTGGGTTTTAAATTCAGTATCAGCCCGGAGTCTGGTATTTGTGCCCGATATGGCGATAGGCTCGCCCCCTATCACATCATGGGACGGAATACGCAAGGCGAAAAGTGGGTGCACCTCTGCCTACTCCTTCGGGGATAAAGGGCGTGAGTGTGTGTGTGTAATAATTGATGTAGTCTATTGATTATTTATTTAAAAATAGGAAATAAATATTTTTTGATTGATTAGTGAGATATTTTGCTTAGTTTAATAATGTTTATAATGTATAAATTATAAGTTACATTGTTGTGATATATAATAAATTGTCTCAAGTTAAACTGTTTTACAATTAAAAAACACAATACTTTCATGAATAAATATGGATATTAAAAATCATATTTACAGTAATTCGCAAAACAAGAAAAGTCAACAAAGTCAAGTTAATTCTTTACCAATAAAAAATATAGTTCTGTTTTATGATATCCTACTAATATTATAAACGAGAAAGTTTCTAAGAATGTATGGATGTATGGATGTTTGGATGTATGTTTGTTACTCTTTCACGCAAAAACTACTAAACGAATTTCGATGAAATTTGGCACACGGATAGATCATGTCCTTGAATAACACATAGGCTACTTTTATCCCGGGAAAATATAAAGCGTGACTTTTATCCTGGCAAATTTTTTTAGCGCGGGCAGAGCCGCGGGCAAAAGCTAGTTTATTATAAACTCTTATAAAAAAGTACGTATACTTATAATTCAAGAAATTTGAACAAAAATAATTGAAAATAAACAAATATCGAACTCTATCGATATTTTTCTATCCCTCAGCATCCGCAGTTGATAATTTATGCAGTAGTTTTTTGACTGCGCAACACTTGACTCACCGGCCGACAGATGTCGTTGTTTGTTGAGAATTAACTGTCAAATGGTGCGCAAACTGCGCGACTATAATGGGACGCGGATTTGTTTTACCGTTAACAGCTCTCGTACGTAATGGCAGTGTGGGAGGATGTGTGATTGTATGGAGAATTTTAATATGCAAACGATTGTGAAGTTTTAAGAAAATAGCTGCGATGGTTTTAATAGATTTTTTTTTGGTCTTTGGGAGAGGCATATAGTCTTTTCTAAGTGTCGAGGATTAAGTGTTCGTGTACGTAGGTATCTTTGTTCCTATATTTGCTATTAAGCACCATTATATACATTTCTGTGAAAGCCAATTTGATGGATATTATCGCTAATTTAATTAGAAGGTATTATGGAATTGTCAAGCCTGGTTAAGACTACAACACTATATACCGTAAACTCAGTATATTCAGTGTCTATGTATACATGAGTGTCTCTTATTGTGACAATTAGAGACCGTATTCAAACATAGATACTCGGTGTATACAGTGTCCCGTGTATAGTATTGTAGTGTAAACTTATTATCTTCAAATTAACGCAGTTGAGTGCTTTGTAAGGTGTCGGTACTTGATAGACTTGTACAGTCGGCCACACAAGTAGCAGAACAAATTTAAAACTTCAAATCGCCTCTCCACTTTTGTGTTCTTATCAATTTTAGTTTTCTCTTCACAAAAATAAAATAAAAGGGTTTAACTTTACTTCACACAAAGAAAAAAATTATTTAAATTAAACTTAACGCGTAGAGGCGAATTGATATTTTGTATTTGTTCAGCCACTTATGTGGCTGACTGTACATTCGAAAGTTGTATACTTAGACCTGTCCGTACACAACTTTCGGTCGCCCAAAACAAATAGCAGATAACGCATGATACGAAAATCGAACCGGCGGTCTCCGACTCATCGCTGCGCTACCAAAGCTCAAAGTGACTCCAATCTACGTGATAGTAAGTGGAGTTCATTCACATAAAGCATCAACGGCTGATAAGAGTTCTTTATCCCTAATTGACTCAATTATGCCGGCCGGTTAACGCTAATAGTAAACAAAAGAAATTGAGAATGACAGAACCTTGCGGTAGGCTTATCTATCATTCGCATAGATTTTTTTGTGCGGCCATTCTACCCCAAATCTAGACAAGATATACACACATGTTGATCCAGCACACACACTTACGTAGACCACTATGCCGGGTTTTACGCCTTGACTACCATGGTTGCTATACGAGCGGACTCTAATAACTTACTAATACTGGTGGTAGGTACCTCATATGTAAGAGCCCGTCTGGGTGGGTACCACCTCAATGTATTTTTCTACCGGCAAGGAGCAGTATGCATGCACTATTATGTTTCGGTTTGAAGGACATTGTAGCCAGCGCAACTACAGGACGAAGTGAGACTTAACATCTTATGTCTCAGGATGACGAGTGCAGTGGAATGCCACACAGTACTTTGTAACTCAAGGTGCTAGATGGTGTTGCTACTGTTTATGGGTGGTCGTATCGCTTACCATCAGGCGAACGGCATGCTCGTCTCGTCATTCAATACCATAAAAAAACCATTCATTTTTTTTTCTAAAGATCTTGCCGCATACCTGAACATGCTAAACATTGTTAATAAGTTGTAACTGATTAATCAGCTCGAGATTCTGCGTGATGCGCACGCGCATTAAGCCGTTGATGTTGAGATTTCAATTATGAGTTGATTGCGCACAGCATGCGCGGTGGCGTGCGGTACACGTGTTCAGCAAGATGCCATTAATTGTATATCAACATTAAAGTACCAATGTGTGGTACATTATGTTTAAATCACTAGAAATAACCAAAAGGAAGATGGAATTTATTTTCTAGAATACAAATCTCGCTGCGTAGTTTTATATGATCGCACAAAAGTATTTTGGTATTTAGTAATGATTTTTTTGGTTTGTTTGAACCACAGACATTAAACAGTATAGCTATAGACCGGACATCGGGACCAAATTTTTCGTTCAAAAGTTGATAATAAGTTGCTATCTTATCTGACATGTCCGTGTAACAAGACGTCTCGGTATGCTTAAATTTTTTAAGAAAACAATATTTTGAAAGGAAATATGCCAATATACGCATTAAGACCATGTCAAAGTATGTTCTAATGAATTTTGCATAGGTATTTTGTTATTTCACGGTTGATTGAGTTACTGACGAACAGGCTCAAAATTTTTGTATGACAGTTTTCCTAATATCTGCTCCATATAATCTTAGAACTCTTTGGTTTGAACAATTTTACTTTATTTGACGTGGATGCAACTGTTGTCGCGACATATTTGTATTGTGCTAGACGTACGCAATTTATGCTTTAAAAAATCTAATTACCTAACGTATTTATGAAACGGTAATTTATAAATAATATACTTACTTACCCTAATTAAAATTAACGATTTTTTTTCTCAATTCAATAGTCACTTATACCTATTTTTACTGTAGACTAAGGAATAAAAAATAAATATACAGTAAAAACAATATTTAACACTTTATACTTTTGACAAGACTATACTTTTGTCAAGATCAAGTTACATAATTATTGTATTATTTACACAAGTAAATCTCGCGAGAAGCTTTTATCTCTACATAGTATTAAACAAAGTTTCACATAATTTAAAGTTATTTTTCTTTTTAGAGCATTTAAATAAAAGCTTGTTTTAAATATTTTTTTTTACTTTTGAAATATTTCTTACTTTTTAGTTATTTTTAGAGTTATTCTCAGCAAGCCGTTTGATTTGATACCGATATTATAGGAGTGCATAAAAAATAACTAGTGCGCTATCTGGGTCGTCCGTAAAATATAAATATACAGGTAGACAATAATATTACTTCCTACTTTTCAATAACCCCTTAATATCGAGTATAATAAAACACCCGGAAACGGCATTTAAAAAGTGCAATTTGATCAAATTTTTTCTTCATTAATAAATTCAACACGGACTTAAATGAAATTTTGACACATCGTCCGCCATGTTGTGAAACAGGCGTACGTGGCACAAAAAGTCGCGTCACGCTGCGTGATATACACGTAACGCACACGACACGGGGCCGGCACGCACACGACACGTACAAGTGTATGGTAATTCAATTGCTCAGTGTGTGCTTACGATGATTAACACCTAGATGGAACGCGATGCTTTTGATGGGACGCGGTAACGCGACGGCAGGATGACTCGCAGCGGGGTAATGGTGTTAAAGTTGCTGGAAAATACGACTGGCTTGCGCATTAATTTGCTAAATAAATAAAAACATTGTGTTGTGCTAACCTTATTGGTAAAACGACGAGTATGAATAGAAATTAAAATACAGATTGTTAGTGTGTCGGTGAGAGGTAATAAATTACATGAACCTACTTTTAATATTTTTTTTATTCGTTGTTAGTAAATTTTCTTGATGTGCTTATATTACTAATTACTATGTTTATCACCTCGAGTGGAGACCACGTACTGGCAAGCGCAGCGTCGGCCGTCCACCTGCAAGGTTTACAGACGACTTGATAAAGGTCGCAGGAACACGCTGGATGCAGGCCGCTTTTGACAGGTCCGTCTGGAAATCTTTGGAGGAGGCCTATGTTCAGCTGTGGACGTCATGTGGCTGATGATGATGATGATCCTTGTCACCTTATGTAACTCTTCAGCACAAACATAATAATAATATTATATGATGGTTAAAAATGCCTTAAAGCTTAACTCCGCCTATACAATAAAGTGGTAAATAACATAGTTTTAATCTACAAAGGTATAATTATAGTCATTTTTCTTGTAATTCAAAATAAAATGTTAAAATTAATTTAACTTAGTACTATAAAGCATAAATACTTTGTAGTGATAAATTAATCCTGGCTGTACGGGACGCTGTCCGGGATATAATCCCACAAAGTGACGTCACGAGCAGAAGGGCCGCCGTTTGATCCCTCCGCCTGTGCTAGCTTACAAAGCGCGGTGCCAACCCTGCGTTAGGGGTGTCATTTTTCGGACATGTATGTGTTTATGAGTTGGTTCTTTAATTTATTGCAGAAACTAGGTGTGTTTATTTATTTTAAAACGGTATATACAATTTATATTTGATTCCTAATTTAAAATTTGACTAGCTGATCAGAAATAATTTGTGTTTGACAAGATCATAGATATAATGGCCAGGAACTAATTTAATTTGTTTCGTTTTAAAAATTAAATACTCAATGAGAGTTTTGGCGGGAACTTGGAAGTGTCATGAGGTGCTCTTGTTTTAATTCATTATTTTGGTAATATTTAGTGTTATATTGCATAATTATGGTGGTATATTATCCAGTATAGTTCTATTAAAGAGCTCAAATGAAGTGAATTGAAATAATTGTGCTAATCAAGTGTTTTTTCTGTTGCCGCCAAAACTCCTCGATAAAGTCTTGGTAAGGTAGCCACTGCTTTACTTCGACATACTACAGATAATAAAATATACAAACCAAACTTGACATTGGCAAAATGTGAACACAAATGCCATTATAAAAAAAAAATTAAAAAAAATAATACTCAATGACATGATACAGATCGCACAGAGGTAAACGTCTTTCCTTTGTTTAAAAATGTTTATTGCGATAAATAATCTTAAAAATATTAAATAAGGTGCATGTATTGCAAATTTCTATCCCAATTTTATCACTAAGTATAATATTTTTACTCTAAATAACTTATGCCCAGTTTCTGAAAGGTTGCTCAACGAAAAAATTTACCGTTTGAGTTGTTAAAAGCACAATTAACTACTTTGATTTGATCATCGTGTCAGTTGACAGAGCTGTTAAAATTGATCACAGAATTGCATGTCAAACATTATATTGAGTTTCTAGCTTGTTAAGCCGTGATCTTAGATTGAACTGATGTTAAATGCTTTGTAAACTAATTAGTGCTCATCAGTGAATTACCTGTTAACCGGTCAACGCCCGCTTATATATAGCTATAAGCTAATTTCCTTATGTAAATGGACACCGGTGTCCACCGCGGGCGTCCAAGGATTAAAGAAGGTAATTTGATGAATTTTAAATATTTTTAATACATTAAATATTTCTTTAAAAAATATTTAGCGTTGGTAAAATGTAACAAGTGCTAGAATTTTGTTCCTTTTTGTTCTAGATACTTATATATTATCAATAATCAAGTCTCTTTCGGATATCTAACAGTGATGATGAAACTCAAAATTTGCAAGTATTAAAACAAAAACACATCACGCCTTTATATCCCTGTAGGGGTAGGCAGAGGTGTACCCAGGACACCGCTTATCTCATGTGTGATCCGTCCTATGATGTGATAGGGAGCAGGCTAACAATATATCAGCAAAAAAACCCAATATCACTTTTGCCGACCTGGGATTCGAACTCGGGACATACACGTTCGTAGTTACCACGCATGCAATACAACTACGCCACCGGCTCAAGTACCTATTTTATTATATAAACATCGGGTTTGTTATTATTCTAAGATTTTATAAAAAAACGAAATTTGCAAAATTTTATTTTGTCAGCTAAAACAACTAAATATTTTAATGACGCGATATAAACATGTTGGCACCTTTTTACAGTTGAGAATGAACTAATGAAGGATAAACTCAACAAAGTAATAAACGCGGCCCTAATGAAATAGAATGTTGATGTCAAATCAAATTGATCGTAGATTAGTAAATTTTTCTCTGAATAATGTTTCAGAAACCAGGTTTGACAGCGCTGTTAAATTGACAGACGTGTTAGTTGAACAAAACTTTGATCAGCGTTTCAGAAACCGGACGTTAGTTTTGAAGTACCAGGAACAAAGCATTTATAGTTATTTTCATTGTAAATCTTTTCTCAGCTACTTTATCTATTTATATCCGACAGTCATATCGAGCTATGTAAACGAGTGTAGGTCTCAGACGCAACCGTTGTGATAATGTACGCAGCGTGTGACTGCGCAGCGGGCCGCCAAAATTATAACCTCTTAGCAATGACCACAGACAATGTAGATGAGAAGGTACAGTTTGTAACAGAAACTACGTAGTTGGACGATGGAAGTCTGAAAATAACAAGTACACAGTACACTGCCATTGGTGGTCTTATGTATGCGAGAGTCCATCTAGGTAGGTACTAGGTACTATTGTCAACTTCTGTCATCAAACGGCAGTGTGCGACTGTATTGAAGGACGTAGTCAATGTATTTGAGTAGGGTCATTGATATATAAAAACCCGTTCGGTGTTTCTAACAAGTACATTTCCGGATTTTAGAATATTTACGGTTGCCAAAAATTATGCAATGAAATTACTTGATAAGTAACGGAATTACATCAAATCAGCCCCTATATGGTTGCTGCATCGAATGGACATAATTTTTAAGTGAGTATACATGTCTGCCACTAGGCCAGCGTGATGGACTAAAACTTAAAACTTTCTCAGTAGTAGAGCAGGCCAATACCAGCAGTGAGCCAGTATATAATACGGGGCTGGTATTTTTATTCATTAGATATTTTAAAAATTACTTGGAATGTATTCTACCTTCTGCACCGACGTGAAGATTGTGTTCGTATAGTTGGTACAAATCAATTCCCGCGGTTATCGGCGATGTTAACGCGCGGTCAACACGTGCGTACCGTTCCCTCACCGTACCGCCGCCACACCGCACCGCTCCGCTCCGCCGTTTACCGCCGCTCACTGCTTGTGGAATTTAAAATATGCGAGTATTTTGTATTCATTAAATTTGCATCGTTGCCCGGATTATATTTTTATAAAATTTATCAATTTAATTCTGTATTTTCAATGGTTTACTGACTGCCTCGGTGACGTAGTTTTATTACGGTATGACTGCAATACTGAGGTCTAGGGTTCGATTCCCGGGTGGGGCAAAGTGATATTGGGTTTTTTAAATTCAGTATCAGCCCGGAGCCGGACTCTGTGCCCGATATGGCGATAGGCTCTCCCCCTATCACATCATGGGACGGAATGCGCACGGCGAAAAGTGGGTGCACTAGTTGCGCCTCTGCCTACCCCTTCGGGGATAAAAGGCGTGAGTGCGTACGTATGTATGTATGTATGTATGTCAATAGTTTATACTTCACGTGTTTTGTGGTCAGTGACTTTTTCTGCTATTTATTTCTATTCGAATTCTGTAAAGCCAACGTTGTAAAGGTAAAAAGTGTTGACGAATGTCTTAAGAAAAAAAAAATTGTACATTTTAAATTACTTACTAGGTCAATGCATTGCGTTATTTCTCAAGATTTCTATGAATAGGTACCCAAACTCAAAGTTTACCTCCGCCTTAGAAATTACAAATATTAGATTTGTATTGAAACACTCTTAGATTCAGTTGTACCGTTCACAAAATAACGTTAGCGGGATAAGTTCCGAAGAAATATTTGAATTTTTTTACTAATAAAACATAAAAAAAAATACTGGCACATAGTAAATTAAGACTAAAAATAACGACCAAAAAGGGCTTACCATCCACAGAGGTATCAAGATGTCGCGTAGAATGCGCTGCCTCTCAGAAGGGTACACACGGTACAAAAGCTGTGCTAATGACTGCTGAATATTTTAACCGGTGAGCCACTTGCGCTACACTGTGTACTTTTTTGAACGATAAAAAATATTTAGATGTACGCGACCTTACATTCTTTTCAAATTTGGAAGGTTGAGGCGACACACCATGTTGTTACAGTTTTATAAATTTCAATTGAGCATGAATAACTCAGAATAACTAAGTAAAGAATAACCTGCCCATTGGATTGAAACTTTAAAAATAGAGGATTAATGTTTTAATTAAGTCTGTTCCATAAAATGATGAACCCTAAACCAAGATATATTGAAAAGGGACCATTTCGAGGCCCTAATTTACTTAATAAAAAAGGTATCAAGGAAATAGGCTCCCAATTTTTAGAGAAATCAGTGTACATACATAAAAAAAAACAAACACACGAATTGAGAACCTCCTCCTTTTTTGTAAGTCGGTAAAAAATTATAAATGTCCACTTGCCCTAATAAAAATTTCTTAACTATAATAAATACCGATATAATTTATTTCAACCGAGTTACGTGACTTCATTTCTTATAGTTACATCTCCTTCAAATAACAAGTTCGCTGATTTTTTTATCAGTCTTGTATTCAACGAGCTACAATGGTCTGCCAAGTGCAATTTTTTGTTAATATGCCTTTTCATAACAATAGTGCAAACAGCCAATATCATTTCAAGAACCTTCAACCACAAAGAAAAGGATTAAAAGTAAACATGCAGTAATTTAAAAAGTAAACATCCTTCAGATGCGCCCACACCATTAAAAAAAACTATTGTCGATGGTTCATTCAGCCAGTATAGATCAATTGAAATAAATCGACCGTAGCATCAATCGATTGTGCAAAAATTTTGCCATTTTAGTCAAGCACCCTGCTTTAATGCTAAATTGGATTAAACCTTTAGGTTTTCTTTGCTTTTGAATTTTTTAGAGGATGGAATACTTGTATTAAGAACACAATATGTCAAAATAATTTGGCATGAAAAGGCTTCTAAACGTAAAAAAGCGTAGCTGATGGGCATTAATGTTTAACAGGTTTATTTGATGCTGGAGAAATAAATTTGCAAGATATCAGAGGCAAAAAAGAAGAAAGCAAATCGTTTTATTTTGAAATGTGACATTATTTCTAGTGAAATTGTATATTGATATTGGGTATGTTTTTATATTTTATTATGAAAAACATGGCTAAATTCAAATTCAAATAATTTATTAAGTAATTAGGCCCCTAAGGGCACTTTTACACGTCATTTTTTAAAAATTTTATCATCTAAAGATTCTACCAGTGCTTCGGAAAAGCCCACTGACCTGAGAAGAAGCACCAAGAAACTCAGCGTAGGTCTTTTATTGTTATATTTTTTTATGTATATATATATATATATATATATATTACAAATTGCATGTAACAATATAAATTCAATTTCAAAGATGGATATTAAATGCGAAAATTAACGGAGAGTACCTAAGTCAAATAACCAGCTTCATGCTTTTAAGTAAACAATAGAGTCAACCAACAAACAGAGCAGACCAGTCCACACAAGCAGCACTCGTTCACGAGTATGACGCATGTGCCAGCCATCGGCCTCCTCAACCATATTACAGGGAAGTGGCCGACCCGGCACACGACGCCGCCGCAGGCACAGACAGTTAAGGAGTATGTCATACCCAAGCCGCTCACAGATGGAAACAATGAAACTTTATTGAAACGAAAGACATGATTCCAAAGAAAATCTCATGAAAAAAATTTATCCCAAGCTTTTTTATCCTCTATGTACTTATTCTGAAATCTCGTAATAAGCCTTATTACATAATTTTCGCTTAATAGTTGTTTGGAATTTACAAATGTTTAAACACTTAATTAGCAAACGTAGCGTGGGACGCCCTCTGGCCAGATGGCGGGACGACTTGCACAAGAGGGCCGGCAGCGACTGGATGCATAAAGAAGCAGACCGGGCTCTGTGGTGTATCTTGGGAGAGGCCTATGTCCAGCAGTGGGCTGCAACGGGTTGATGATGATGATGATGATGAAACACTTAATTTCAGTGGGAACTTTGTTATAAAAATGTAAAAATGTAGGATACAGTAACCCTTAAAAGATTTGCTGATTTTTTGGAGCCTTGTTTTATGATTAGCTAGATTATTTTTGCTTCTAGTATTTAAGTCATGGATATCGCAAACTTTTGGAAAGTTTTCTATATTCTTATGTACGTACATTAAATTAGCGAATATAAATTGTGATGCTACTGTCGTTAAGCTTAAACACAATAATTATACACACACACTCACGCCTTTTATCCCCGAAGTGGTAGGCAGAGGCGTCATTAATAGTAATTAGTATTTCGTCCCCTGATATGATAGGGCGAGCCTATCGCCATATCGAGCACAAATTCTAGACTCCGGGCTGATACTGAATAGAAAAATCCAATATCACTTTGTCCGACCCGGGGATCGAACCCGAGACCTCAGCATTGCAGTCGTACCGCGATACAACTACGCCACCGAGGCAGTCGATATAATAATTATGACATACTTTATTTCAAATTGTTAGATTATGCAGTGGTGTTGTCATTATGGCTAAGCTAGCTAGAGCTTATAAGGAGTATAGTGACAGGGCTTAGAATAATAACACATAGAAACCGTGAACATACACGCTTAGTGAGGCAAGTAAAACTAGGCTAAATTAGCCTAGTAACCAAACATCCCGCGTCAGTGCTCAAGGCCGAATCGTAGCGCTATCAGCTCTCGATATTTTATTTTAAAATGATGGTTTGTGCAATAAACTGATGTCACAGTATCTCGGATAATTTTAAGAAACATTGTAACATAACATTTCACATGCAATTATTACGATTAATCTAATATTTTGACATAAAATAATAGCTAAAGCAAAAACAATAATTCAAAAATTTTATAGACGTCATTATATTAAAATGTTGCCAAAAAAAAAAGAAAATTGATACCCCAAATGTTGATGTTCATATTCTAAAATTTATATATTTCTAAAATTAACTTATTTAATTGGTACCTTTGCATGCTTTGGAATTGTGTTGCCAGTATTAAGAAAATAATATTTTTCTGTTGAGTTGAGTTTAATTGACATTTCAAATTTTAACAAGCTTATATTATTATTTTAAATGAAAATAGTTCTAAAATAAGGACACCTGTATCTTTTCTTTTTTAGAAATTAAGAAGTTATCATTTATAATTTTAACTTTTTTTTTTCTTTTTTTCAGCAGACGTAAGCACTAAGCTTCAAATGACGTCAATTATACGGTTGAATGGTGAATGGTGACGCTGCCTTTTTTTACTATGATTCGCAAAAAAACCGTAATAAAATAGAACCAGATACATTTGATATTATTGACATAAATAAAGGCATTCATTCATATCATCATCATAAAACTAGAATGGAGGCAAAGGTAAATACCGCATTCAACCGTTTAATTCACGTCATCAATGTAATTTGTTTTTAATTTGGTACTGTTTTGGTCATTCTAAGGGATTTATTTTATTATTTTTTATTTCAGATTTTTGTCATTATAATTAAGGATAAAGTAATCCCTTACTGTGAACAATAATAATAATTCCATAATTAAATAATCCTAATTAAATAATGACTTAAGGTTTTGGGGAACATCCGATACCACTAGCAACATTATTTGCACCCTTGTGTGCGTGTGGCAGAACGTCAATACGTGTGGCCTACGCCTACATCAATGAGTTTTATGCTTCACACTTGACAGTTTTTTGATATGAAACTATCATTCTTGGCGTTATTATTCTATGTGACAGGGATGGTATCGTAAGTACCTACCACAAAAATTGCTTGGAGGAGAGCTATCAGTTTTCCTTTGCTATGGTCAGTTGTCTATTTCATACATAATGCAATGCAATCAGCCCAGTATTATATATTACCCACTGCTGAGCACGGACCTCCTCTACTACTGAGAGGGGTTAGATCTTAGTCCACCACGTTAGCCTAGTGTGGGTTGGCAGACTTCACTAGGTACCCTTGAAATTCTTATGGAGAATTCTCAGATATGTAGATTTCCTCACGATGTTTTCCTTCACCGTTAAAGCGAACCATAATGGATAAACAATACACGACGTGGACTATAGCCTAGTTGGGAATGGAACAGTCTGCCGAGGCAATGTCCGGAGATTCAAAACCCAAGGCACACACCTCTGACTTTTCTAAGTTACATGTGTATTGTTTATCATACATAACAGTATAATAAAACTGAAAATACATTATCAAATTACCAAAAAATATATTACGACTGCATCTAATTTGAATCTTAAGAAATACAAATACCATACCCATAAAAAAACCTATATCATTGCGAGCGAGTACACTTCCAAATCTCCTTGGTTTAATAGCAAATAGCATAAAACAGATTCAAAGAAACTGCACGGCAATTTTTACCGTGTAATTGTGATCTCCGTGGAAAACAGACTGCAGGTTACGGATTCTGCTATCCCACGCAGCAAGTGTGACAAATTGTCGTGAAGATGTTTATGGCCAGTATTTTTTTAGGACGTATCTTTTTTGTAATGGAACTTCATGGACACACCATAGAGGTTAATACAATGTTTGGAATTCCAATTTTAAACATCAATGTGACACTAATTGCTCCTTCATCTATTAATGTCCGATTTACATTTCGGTTGCAAACTTAGAGATGCAAAGTACTATATTTATTAACATTATTTTGGTAGTGCTCGTAAGTTACAAGTATAATTTTCGAATGCTAAGTTAAAAGGGCAATCGTTAATGTTTCTTCGGCAGATATCTATGTTAAAAAGGGAGTCTATACCCTTAGCCCGCCCTAGGGCATCAGATTTTTATTAATCTAGTCCACTAACCTGACTACAAAAGAAAAAAATATATGTAGGGTGGTTTGAAATCAAAACGAGTTGTTATTACAAATTATTCGTCCCGTCCCCAAGTTTTGTGTTTTGCTCCGCCCGAACCTTTGATAGAAACCAAACATTTTGATTTCACCGAACCGCTTTTTTTCTACGGAATAAAATCATTTTTATGTAATTTTCCGTATATTCGATTAAAATAAGGTTGGATTTTGATTGGATATTGAAGAAAAATAGTGATTTTACTTTTATATTTGAAATATTATTTTATTCGCTTAAGGAAAGACCAAGTCATATTGAAGCATTCAAAATATTAATATAATAATAATAATAATAATAACCTGGCCGGCTTGCCTTAACTGGCCGGCTAGGGGTGGAAATCGCAAGAGCTAAAACCTGAAGCTCCAGGGTGGAAGTGCTCAAGCTGCGTAATAGCGAGGAAACCCGCTCCGGGACGCGTTAGCGACCCGCGATGGTGAAATCGGTGCACACCTCTCGACACCCTTTAGCCACCCACACCGATGTTGCGTCCTTGGCATGCGCCGCTTTTGGGATGCCCATCTAGTGGGGGGCAAGTCACCGTCTGCCTTGAATACAAATGATTGAGACATTTTACTTGGCAGGCGTCCCGTTGTCTCAATCAATAGCCCAACAACCGGTCCAGCTAGATCCCATCCATAGACCCAATTAATTCCCATCTACTCTGCAATAGTCCTTACACTTTGCAGGCGCTGTCTTTGGTTGTATTTCTCCCATAAATGCAGACAGAGATAGTACCTGCATGGTGTACATACCCCAAATATATTAAAGTATCTTTAAGGGGCCTCTACGTGTTGGATCTGTGTCCCCACGCAAGCCTTCCAAAAGGACCGGCCTTCGTGCCGTGATATTCCACAGGAAAGATACAATAATAATAATAATAATAATAAGTTTATTACCAAAAGAGAATTACATTATGTCGTTTGTTACAGATCAGGTTAACATAATTTCTTACATACTGTTGCATTTAACCACGGTTCTCAAACTAAGCTGAGCTTGTATCTTGAGAAACTAAATATGTACCTATTACAGTAATTGTTAGTATGCAAATATTACTTGACTACTTTTATTTATTTAGGTTAGTATGATTGTATGAGTGCGATTTAGTTTGTGTGTGTATGTATGTGTGAGTGTATTTGTTTGTGCATGTGGAGGCGAGGTTTAATTACAGAGATTTTCTGTTTCTGCATAAGTCAGCGTGAAGAGCAATTGTTTCAGTTTTATTTTTAATGTGCTTGTTGTAATCGTGGCTAATTTAGTTCTGTGTAGTAGTGATGTACAGATTTTATTATAAATTCGTAAATGTGAGAAGGCCGGGCTATGTCTTGCCATCGAGGATTTAACTAATGGTATGGGTATCTTGAGTTTTCTTTTCTTTATGAGTTCTAAGTAGTCGGGCCTTTTTGGAAGGTTCTTGTGAGTGTGGGTGACAGCATACAGAATGAAGAGTTGTCGAACGCGAAGCACACGAACTTCATTGTAGAGTGTGTCGGTTGGGAAGCGGAACGGTTTATTAAAAGTAACCTTTAGTAGTGCGCGCTGTGCCCTTTCGACGTGGATTAAGTTACTTTTTCCTGCACTTCCCCAAACCGACACACAATACTGGATTATTGACTGGCAAAGAGCGATATAGACTCGCCGAAGCAGAGCGAATTGTAAACAGTCTCGTAAGCTTTTCATTACATATATTAGTTTTCTTATTCTCCCAGATAAGGATATAATGTGGGGCCAGAAGGAAAGTCTTGAGTCTATTGTCACACCTAAGTATATGACTGTAGAGGTATGCACGGTTGGCTCGCATTTGCAGGTCGAGTGTGGTGTACGGAAGGGGTCACAAGTGTGTATTGTCAGGGTGAGGTGCGGAGGGGGACCGGTGGCTAAAGTTTTGGAAAAAGCTATGTATTTAGTTTTAGAGGTATTTAGGGTCAGCAAGTTCCTGTCGAGAGCCCTTACAGTGGTTGCCAATCCTTCTTCTGCGCATTTGTATACTTGGTCCCACGTCCTATCGTGGAACAAGATAACAGTATCGTCAGCATAGCTGATTACTTCGGCATTGTTTAAATTAAGATTAGTGATGTCGTTTATATAAAGAGTAAATAGCGTGGGGCCAAGGATACTGCCTTGAGGTACGCCGAAACATATAGGTAGTTCTTGGCTAGTTTGGTTAGATATTTTTACAAATTGTTTGCGGTTTGTGAGGTAACTTTTGAACCAGTCATGTGAGATGCCTCTGATCCCAGAGACCTCTAGCTTTCTAAGGAGCAGGTCACTCGAGACCGTGTCGAAAGCCTTGGCTAAGTCAAGGAAGACTGCGAGACATTTGTCGCCGCTTTCTGTGTAAGCCCCGATTTTGTTTACTAGTAGCTTTATCGCGTCCTCCGTTGACCTACCCTTACAAAATCCAAATTGCCTGTCCGAGATCAGGTGGTGCCTCCCAAGGAAGCCAGCTAGGCGAATGTTGACCACTTTTTCAAGCATTTTGGATACAATAGAAAGTAGAGCGATGGGTCGGTAGTTTTCTGGGGAGGTTTTGGTGCCACTTTTATATAATGGAATTACAGCTGCTACCTTCCAGCAGTTTGGAAAGGTGCCTGTTTAATATAGGGGTGTAGTTTAAAAATCTAAGGAGTTAGGACTATATTGTATTGTTTTAATGTACCGAACATTGTTTTTTTTTTAATTCATCATCACTCTTATAATATCAATATTAAAATACAATCACCGACATGAAATTTTGGCAGATAAACTGAAAATCATAAGCCGTAAATGTCGCAACCATTTTATTTATTACACCTAATTCAAATCAGTTAATCGTAATATTAAGTGGCGTTTAAAACAAAACCAAACAGTTTTGAACGCATTTGTAACTAAAACGGAGAGGTAACTGCAAATAGGTAGGTGTAGTTCACAAATTCCAACAAAGCCTCGCTCGTCTGACAGCAATTCCGTTTTAGAGCTTTAATCCCGACTCTAGTACGAATAAAAGGCATATTTCGTTCGCCGACATTCGCAAAATTGTCATCGCAAATAGCTTTCGCCTTGGGCGATGCGGACGCCCGAGCAAAAACGACGTAACTCACAACACATGGCTTTCTAAAATACCACTTTATTCATTGGATAAAAGGTATTAAATGCCTCGCGGAAAAATCTCTACGGCTCGTGTAACAATGAAAATGCCAGCACTGCACGCGTAAATACATTTCCAAGATACCCCCGCGTATGTGAGGACTTTAATCGGCAAACAATAAGGTCCAAAGTAGTTTGTAACGCAAATCTGAACTTGAAAATCGTCTCCTGCCTGACGCTCGATATCAAATAAACATTATGGCAGTTTCAAAAGGCCTCAAGCGGCACGTGTTTGTACAAAGGAAATTGAACTTCATTGCGTGTACTTGAAGACGTAGAGTTGTTAATTTGGTTTCCGTTGCTAGGATTTTCGCCGGGGGAGGCGACGGAGACGGTGCTATAAGGTTTGTGATGTGTATGAGCGAGAGGTAGATATAGCTCGGAGCACTGTGATTGGTCAGGAAGGCCGCAGGCAGTGAACAGTAGCCCGCCCTACGTCTACTGTAAGCTACGGGCTTTGAGGAAGAATACAAAACTGGAGATGAAACTGTTGGTTTTAATATTCTGTTACAATTTACAGTACGTTAGTTCGATATGTAGGTATTATTAAAGTTTGGGACATGTGGATGTGAGGTCATTATCGTAATTTTGCTCATTGTAAAGATACCAAAGGTAGAACTGCATACCAATTTACAGTATTCGTATGATTTGTAAAGATAATTTTTGTATTATGAGAATAAATAATATATTTTTGATGGTTACTATGGTTTGCTATGGCATAATAATATAATATTATAGTTTTACATTTTGAGGAAACTGAATATAACTGAAATATAAAGTGTAAATGTTTTTATTCTGGATATATTACCAACCTTACAATAAAAAATACGTATCTATGACATACTAGACGGAATTTGTCACATGTCTATATCTCTACTATAGATAGGCTCGCCCCCTATCACATCATGGGACGGAATACGCTTGGCGAAAAGTGGGTGCACTAGTTGCACCTCTGCCTACCCCTTCGGGGATAAAAGGCGTGAGCATGCTATATCTCTACTTCCGAGTTTGTACTAAGCCCAAAACGGAGTTTAATTCCATTTATGAATGATAACCAAATTAAAGTAACTCCATTATTTCAACTTTTCCATAATCCATAGTCCAGTTACGACGGTATGCGTGCGCCGGAGGGCTCGCTCGGGGCGTGGCGGTACATAAACTCCGGGCCATTACTGTACCAAACCGCGGACTTACAACTATATACGTCACTCAATCTTCACTAGTAGATACCATCTTCATGTGATAGAACATCGCGAACTTACGACAGTATATACACACTAGCTTGTGCCGGCGACTCCGCCCGCGTGAATAAGTTTTCCCGGGATAAAACTCCTGCTTTATATTTTCTCGGAATAAAAAGTAGCCTACGTGTTAATCCAAGATATGATCTACCCGTGTGCCAAATTTCTTCGAAATCCGTTCAGTAGTTTTTGCGTGAAAGAGTAACAAACATACATTCTTACAAACTTTCGCGTTTATAATATTAGTATGATTAGCAATTAGCAAGGCAGTCGCATCTCGTTCGTAATAACAACTAAAAAACATAACTAAATTTATTTCACTGGCCTGAAGATACCTTATTAATGTGCCAAAAACACGATATTGATTAGTCTCGTTACAAGTTACCACAATAATACCTTACTATTACATCATTACATTTATAATAAACATACACCAGTTAGCTCCCTCTCCACCAATAGATACAATTTTAATGTACCGAAAACATAGTCTAAGTAAAGTCCAGTTACGATGGTATGCGCGGCGCGTCTGCCGGCGGGCATACTATCGTTTTAACCGTGGCATTACATAAAGGCTCTACCGGGCCATTATTATACCAGCCCTGAATGTACTGCCTACTGCTGAGCATGGACACGGCCTGCAATGAGCGACGCGTTGATAGATACGACAGCATACCCCACAAGAGGTAGGTTAGCTAGGTTAGGGCCTGTAGTGTCGTCACCGGTGAGGATCGCGACGCGTTCCTCCCATTATTTTATAATAAAATAATCTCTTTTTTATATCCCCTTTCCTGCCAGCCCGAGCTGGCATTTTTGTTTTTGTTTATTTTACTCCCAATAAAAATGTCGTTAGTTATATAAGTGACATTTAGTATTAACAATAATCATTAATATAATCAATTTAATGTATCTTGTATGTTCGCCTACGTGATGAATAAAGTATTTTTTTGTATCTTTTTTATTTTAGAGGGAGAGTTGCTTCGATAGAGGATGTAGATTAATGGTGGCCCGAAGAATTCGTGCGGTGGAGATTTTGACATTGAGGCCTAAAAGGGCCCGCGAATATTTCCTGGCACACTCTCTTTCCGCCCATCCTGGGAACCTTTCTCCATTCCCCTACTTTTCCCTCCATATTCCGCTCTCACTTCCCTCCCAGGCCCCTGCAGTCGTCAAGCCGGGGGACTCCAGTATCCCATTCGATCCAAAAAAAAAACCCAAACTGATACAGCTTTCGCCATTACGTGCCGACGGCGACGCTCGGGGCGTGTCGAGTCGCACACAGCTGTAACTGAAACGGCCTGGCGCTGTGTCAAGTTCTCTGTATTCCCTTAAAACCGTTCAGCCCAACACCGCCCCAGTTAGATACATGTAGACTGCCTCGGTGGCGTAGTTGTATTGCCTACGCGTTACGAGTACAATTTGCGCGCTGAGGTCCTGGGTTCGAATCCTGGGTCGGGCCAAAAACATAGTGACTTGGTTTTTCCATCTTAAAAATTACTCAGTCGCAACTCGGAGTCAGGAAGGTGGCGGTGTGATACCCCCGTGCCTCGGAAAGCACGTAAAGCCGTTGGTCCTGCGCCTGATCTCTCTCCGGTCATGTCGGATTGCCGTCTCACCGGACTATGAGAGTAAAGGAATAGCGAGTGCACCCTGTGTATTGCGCACACACTTGTGCACTATAATATCTCCTGCGTATCTGGCTGATCTCTGTTGAGATTGGCCGCCGTGGCCGAAATCGGCTAGAAAGGGTATTTATTATGCCTATCGTGCTGAGGTCTCCGGTTTGAATCCCCGGTTGGGCAAAGTGATATTGATTTTATCTGCTCAGTATCAGCTCGGAGCCTGTGAATTTTTGCTAGATATGGCGATAGGGTGCCCCCCTATCACATCATGGGACGGAATACACACGGTGAAAAGTGGATACACTAGTTGCGCCTCTGCCTATACCTTCGTGTATAAAGTATGTATGTATTTTAGAACTAGGTGATGCTCGCGGCTCCGCCCGCGTGAAATAGTTTTTTTCGGGATAAAATTATTTTCCCGGGATAAAAAGTAGCGTATAGCACTCAGGAGTAATGTAGGTTCCTATTAGTGTAAGAATTTTCAAAATAGGTTCAGTAGTTCCTGAGATTAGCGCGTTCAACCAAACAAACTCTTCGGCTTCATAATATTAGTATAGATGAATAAAAAAGACGTTTTAATAAAAACGTGCTAAATGTTGTTTACCATGTTTTTCCTGAGAAGACTCGATATGCCACACCTGATATCAAGCTACATCTTCCATGAGCTACATGCTAACCTAAACACGCTAGCTCGACCCGCGGCGTCGCCTGGGGCGTGGCAACACTCAGTACACACACATGACAGCTCAACCGCCTTTCACTGCATTGTTCCCGCTACCTATTTTACCTTTTTCTTTTTGTTTCTTGAACTGAAACTCATCATTACGCTTTTAGGTCTTAGATCATAGTCTATACTATCTGTTAAAAAAGGATATTTAACTATAAGATATGTTATCCCTCAAATAAATAATCTGGCTGAATGGAGTGAAATAATTGAATTACATATTTTGTTTTTATAATAGGGTTTTAATTTGGCTGTGTTGCAAGTATATCATTTTAAAAGACTAAGTCCGTGTTGTCACATCCGTGGTCAAGTAAAGCTGAGAATTCGCTACATATCGCCAGTATTGTAAGACCCTTAACTCTACCTGACCACAGATGAAGCAACCCAGCATTAATATCTTACGATTGCCAAATCAGCCTTCGCTTAAACTAACTTTATTTAACTGTAACAGAAATCGAAATTAAAACGTGTGAAATATACGAATATATAAAATCTAGCTAAAAATACAAATAATCCATTTAGCACGCAGGCTGTGTGTATTTATATTGCGCGAACATTTCAGGCGGTCCGCGTCGGCTGCGTTAGTTTCAGTCGCGCCGCCCTGAAACACGGGCTTTCACCGACACACCGAAAATACACGCATTCCATTCGTCATTTTTAATTAATAAACAAAATTATCGTTTTTCGTGCCAGTTTTAAAAGTGATGTTCGAATTTTGAAAATATAATTTGATGGATTGTTGTTGACGTTTGTATTTTTGAAAATGTTTATTGTGTTTAATTATTTATAGATGAACAGCCAGTTTCAATTTGTAATAATCTGTTAAATTATTATTATAATCGTTCCATTGTAACATAGTGCTAAATATGACCTTGAAGTCTTTCACGAGACATCCTTTCAATACATACAAGTTCATATTTATGAATATTAATACAAATATAACAAACGTTATATTGTTGATTTATTAAATAAAAAATAGCCGCACTTAGGTTTTAAAACTGGTCTACGTAACAACCGACGTCGAACCTTATATAGGCTTAACAGTAAGCAATTGGTAATATAATTGCAATAACAAATTGTCTACAGCATGGTGATTATCTTTTCCTTTGACGTCCAAAATCGATGCCGGTAACTTTGCTGTTCTATTTTACTGAATTGTACGCTGGCTGGTTTTGAAATACGAATCAAGACAACTAGTACACTTTTGCATTATCTATCTCATTACCCATCTCTGGCATGTTAGGATGACACACGTGAGCACATGTCTTGGAATATCTCAACGACCTGTTAAGCCAAAATTAAATGGGAACTTTTTAATATTAAATACTTCATTAAGGCGAACTGTCCATTATGCCTACATTATTAGTTAAGGGCCGTAGTCGCCTCTCTACAATCGTTAACGCAAATAAAAATGTATGGGAATGACATATCCTAGCGATTATCGATGGGATCGTTATCCTTTGTATAAAGGCGTCTTAGCTACGGCTGCACGTAATAGAAAGTTTTCTTCAATCAGTCAAAGACCATGTCCAAAAACGGGCCTAAAATTCTAACCAAGACAGTTTATATATATTTGGATAGAACTCTCAAAAACTAGGCCAATGTAATAAATCGTATAATTTTAAGGTCCTCCGATGTTGAGATTTACGTAATTTAATTTTGCCTAAAAACTACACTTAATATAAACTTTTAAAAAAGTAAGTTATGAATGGAGGGTTTCTAATTTTTTTTTACTTGTACCAAGTTCCATGTTTTGCCCCTTTAATATCCATAAAGTTAGATTAGATTAGATTGGTTAGATTTTGAGGCTCAGCATCCACACAAAAAGCGGACATCTCCTTTGTTACGTAAATTGTCATTCTTATAAAAGTCCAATTGAAATGAAATTAACAAAAAACAAGCGCAAGTAATCAAGCCGCGTAATCTTGTTACCGGATTGTTTGCGAAAAAATAAAGAAGCTTAATTATTTAAGAAATACGTTGAGTTACAAAGGGAAGTTCGCCCCCATAGGGGGTGTGGAAAGGGCGCGTCTCCCCTATTGTAATTATTTTTCTTGAAAACTCTCCTGTTACGAATTTGTTTCTTTGTTGGAAAAAATGTTACAATTGTATGGATAAGGTCTTGTGATTTTCAGAGTTTATCTTTTGTACTGTTTTTTATGAAGTTAAGGTAAATTTCGAAGTTTATAAGGTCCCAGAGGCAATGGCAATTGTAGATATTTAAACAACTGGACCGGAATTCCTACTAAGTCGTTGGTAGGTCTATTTTATGGAGTCTATTCTGTAGTCAACCTGCATAGTGCAGTACTTCTATGTTTAAAACTTGAAGACTGTTTTATTACTAAATAGCTTTTGCCCGCGGCTCCACCCGCGTTAAAAAGTTTTTCCGGGATAAAAGTCCCGCTTTATATTTTCCCGGGATAAAAGTAGCCTATGTGTTAATCCAGGACATGATCTACCCGTGTGCCAAATTTCATCGAAATCCGTTCTGTAGTTTTTGCGTGAAAGAGTAACAAACATACATCCATACATACATTCTTACAAACTTTCGCGTTTATAATATTAGTAGGATATCATGAAACTTAAGTTCTTAAGTGTCTGAGTGAGAGCAGTGCAATGTCATGCAGTCAGTTTATTTCGGCTACAATTAAAACACTGTAATATACATAGAGAACAGACAAGCACACATCCATTTGTGAAATATTTCACCCTAAGGTTGACTGGTAGAGAATGCCATTCGGCATTAAGTCCGCCTTTATACATTATTGTATAATAGTAATAAATAAATAAATAAATAAATAAATAAATATTTTAGCCACAATCAGGCCCCAGCAATATGCATTGCTTCAAGGAGTAAAGCGTTGGTAATTCTGCTGGGACCTGGTATACATTTCTTAATAAATATCTACTCCAAGTGGCATGCTCAAACACGAAAGAAAAAGAAAACACAAACATATAAAAGTCAAAGATATAGTGAATAGAAATAAATGAAATGAAATAATTTATTCGAACCCATAAAATGTTATACATTATTTAGATTCCGTCAATATTAACTCTACCACCAGTTCGGAAAGCAGTTCTCACTAGAGAAGAACGGGCAAGAAACTCTAGTGTTGCTCTTTTCAAAATCAGTTCAAGGTATAAAATACAATGCATTATGTAGAGAAAAAAAAATACAATTCAGTATTTGTTAACTTTTGTTTAGAGCAGTTCATTTATATACTCGCAAAATAGGTAATAAATTTTAAATTCCAAAAATTTATAGTAAAATAAATTCATAAAAAATTATATCCACTCTATTCTCGCTAACAAGTCCCCTTGTTATAAAGTTGGATATAACAAATTCTTTGGCATAACACTGAGGTTTGCAAACTTCCCCCACCCTCCTCGCGCCGTGATGTATATTTTTACATTTATTATATACATGTATTTATATACTGGGCAGGGTTTTTCTTAGAAGCGGCCTTGTAATATTATCTTTTTGTTATTTTTCTTAGAAATGGCCTACGTATTGGCAAGATTTTCTTTTAGAGTTTATGTAAATCACAATAAGTAACTTTGGTTTGATTCTTGTTTCTGCAAATTAAATATAAAAAAATACAAATTTATGGTTTCTGCATACTTAACGTGTATACTAGTATTTTCATGAATCAATACAAGGTGTATTGTTTATCAATTATCGTTCGCTTTAACGGTGAAGTGAAAACATCGTGAGGAACACTACATACTTGAGAATTCTCCATAAGAATTTCGAGGGTATGTGAAGTCTGCCAACCCGCACTAGGCCAGCGTGGTAGACTAAGGCCTAACCCCTCTCAGTAGTAGAGGAGGCCCGTGCTCAGCAGTGGGCAGTATATAATACAGGGCTGATTGCATTGCATTGCAATACAAGGTTTCAAGACTTGCGTTTGCGTGGAGTCGTCTGAGAAAGATCCACAGCATTATCTAGTTTTTCGATAATGGACTTTGTATCAGGATGGCTGGGGCAGTTCAGTACATACATACATACATACACTCTCACGCCTATTATCCCCGAAGGGGTAGGCAGAGGTGCAACTAGTGCACCCACTTTTCGCCGTGCGTATTTCGTCCCATGATACGATAGGGGGCGAGCCTATCGCCATATCGGGCACAAATTCCAGGCTCCGGGCAGTTCAGTGTTAAGCAATATATTCTAATATTGATGTAGCAAAGAAACTTGCGGAAATTGTCTTCCGCGAGTCATTTTTACCGTGTAAACAATCAAGGAACACTGACTTCTGCAAATTTTGAAGCTTGCAAGTCTTGCGACGAGTCGCATTGTCAAGAATGATTGAAATATTGCCGCTAGTGTAAACCATCTGGAAGTTATTGCGCAATATATTGCTGCCAGAACTTGCTAGTCTAAAATAAGCTTTACGTAAACCTATATCAAAGTTCAAGGTTTTTTACTACAGTTCATGGCAGTCGTATCGCTTATAATTAGGAGAGAGACTTGTACGCAACGAATATAAAATTGATTTCTTATGTTTACGCGAATGTTAGACATTTAAATAAAACTGTTTTACGGATTTTATCGCGGTTTTTTATATTTATGTTTTCTCCCGACGTTTCGAAGGCTTTGCAGCCTTCATGGTCACGAGAGAAAACATTTTTTTTTTGTGGCAATTGTATGAATACTTGCCTATTTCAAGTTAGGAAAACATAAATGAAAAAACCGCGGCAAAATCCGGAATATGAAATCGTTATTGTTTTCTTGTGATTCCAAAGTTGTTACACCTTGGATAGTAAATGACGTTTTACTGGTACGGCAAACTGACCTCACAGCACCTGATAGTGAGTGAAGTTGTGTCCAGATAGATTGTCGACTGACGAGTGATGGTGACTCCAGTCGACACAATTATGCCGGCCTGTCTGAAGGATATATACAGTCTGATCCCGGAACGCGGCACACTCACGTGAGCCACTATGGCGGGGTTTAACACCGGGTACGGTGGTCACTATCCAAAATAGAAAATACGAATTATTATCAGCCAACTTATAACCGACTTCATGTACAGTCAGCAGCATAAGTAGCTGAACAAATTCAAAATTTCAAATTGCTTACATTCTTTTGTGTTCTTATTAATATTTGTTTTCTCTTCACAGAAATAAAATAAAAGAGATTTACTTTACTTCAAACGAAGGTAAAAAAACAGTTTAACTTAACGCGTATTTAGATGATATGACATTTTGAGTTTGTTCAGATTCTTATGCGGCTGACTGTACATACGACGCAAAATCTGCAGTGTAACATCATATACAAAAAATAAATCAAACGTAATGTCAGGGCCGAGTCATACATATTTAAGATCTACACGTGTGAGACAATGACAAGTATCAGTGTGTGCGTGCATGTGGACACGGTGCTGTGATGTCCTACTTGGCGTTGGATTCTAATGGATGGCAGGTATGTGTAATATACAACCACATCACGCCTTTATCCTGAATGGGTAGGTTGCCAGGGAACCTTTTTCACCATATATTCCGTCCCATGATTGATTCTGTTACAGGGGGCAAGCCTATCGCCATATAAGAAAGAAAAACGATTTATTTGTCACAGTCGCAACACAAACAAATACAATTATTGATCGCCATCAATCCATTAGCCTGTCGCCGTCCATTGCTGATCTTAGGCCTTTTTTTCCACAGGGAAATTCTTTTGTATACCTATCTTAAGCTTGGGGAGGTGAAGAATGGTTATGTCGGACTCAGCGGCCTTCCGACCCAGATGTCACCTAAATGACCTCTGGAACGAGTCCCTCGAATTATGCCGGCATACCGACTAAAACCCGCGGCGGCCTGCTTCGGCCTCCAAGTGAGCGCCAACCATCCCGGTCTTGAGCAGTCCGCATCCATCCTCTACCCAATATTGATCGCAATATCGGGTACTACATTTCAGATTCTGAGCAGAAAAAACCATATTCATTGCCTCAATATATAGAGTCTAGACTCCAAATTCTCGTCGATTCTCTCACAGCTTAAAGTGAAGACACGTTTAGCCACCATATGTCGCCAACGCTTCCTTGCATACTTCGGACACGTTGTACGGAAAGGCGACGAGAATCTGGAGAGACTTATCATCGTTGGCAACACCGAAGGCAGACGTTCTCGAGGCCGAGCACCAACCCGATGGACGGACCAGATTAAGGACTCGTCTGCCACCAAGTTCCATAAATTAGTTGAAGATGCGATGAACAGAAATCGGTGGAGACAACTAATCCGCTCAAAATGCGGTACATCCAATGATGACCACGATCCTCAGTCATGAGGGACCGACTACAGAGAGAGAGAGACTCCAAATGTCAAATACACCAGACAAAACACAAAATGGCGGCAACGACCTGTCTATATTAACTTTTCATATCTAGGATACAAGTTATGTGAAAGATTTTTTTTGTTTATTGCATTGAATGACGATACGAGTGCACCGTTCGCCTGATGGTAAGCGATACTACCACCCATAAGCAGTAGCAACACCATTCAGCACCTTGACTTACAAAGTACTGTGTGGCATTCCTCTCAGCTCGTCATCCTGAGACATAAGATGTTAAGTCTCATTATGTCCAGTAGTTACACTGGCTACAATGTCCTTCAAACCTAAACACAATAGTGCATGCACACTGCTGCTTGGCAGTAGAAATAGAAAGTAATTTTTGCTCTACTTTTTTATATCGATAGCATGGCAAAGTGACTTCACTGCACCTGATGACGAATAAAGAAAATGTCGACCGGTAAGAGACGAAAGAATCCCTTGAAGGTCGGCACAATTTTGGCGACCTGAAACTGATAAATTACATCAGTGGAGATTTGTCAAAAGTCAAACCGGTTTGCAGATCTATTTATTGCCAGAAAAAAACACTATAACAAATGACGTAACAACAATAATAAAGGCAAAAAACTATTATAGTATAGTACGGGACCCTAAAGGACTTGTCCAAAAACGGGCCTGAAATTCTAAACAAGGCAGTTTCTATATATTTGGATAGAACTCCTGAAAACTAGCCTTTTGCAATAAATCGTTTAATTTTAAAGACCTCCGATTTTGAGATTTATGTAATTTTGTTTGGCTTGAAAACTACACTTAATATGAAAGTTTTCAAAAAAGTTGGTTATGAATGGAGGGGTCTAAAAATATTTTTTTAATGGATCTAAGTTCCATATTTTGCCCTTTTAAATTCCCTAAAGTTTGAGCCTTGTTAGATTTTGAGGCCCAACACTCATACAAAAAGCGGACATCTCCTTTGCAAGGCTCACCCGCACTGCCAGTTTAAAAAAAGCAAGGTAAAAATAGAATAAAACATTCTTTAACAAAGCCGTCGAGTTTATTTCCCCTTGGACGGGGACAACAACAAACGCGTTTTAGTGGAAAAACGGATTTTCTCCGACGGAAGTGACGGCGCAAACTAAATAGTGACGCCACCTGCCCGGCCGGAAGTAGGCTTTATTGGCGGATATGGACCAACCGACCGGATATAGCAATTTACAGTTGAACTACGTGCCCTGTTGCTTTATTTGATCGTTCTATTCTGTTTTCCTTTTGTTTATTTAAAACGTTAGAATAGTAACGACTAGGATGTAATAATTATATTTTTGATATATTTTATAGTAATTTAGGAATATGACAACTTTAAATAAGTAATTCAATTTGTAAATTATCGCTTGTTTTACCATGAAAGGACAACATCGAGAGGAAATCTGCACACCTTAGAAGTTCTCTATACGAATTTCGAAGGTATTTAAAGTCTGCCAACCCGCACTAGGCCAGCGTGGTGGACTAAGGCCTCAACCCTCTCAGTAGTAGAGGAGGCCCGTGCTCAGCAGTGCGTAGTATATAATACAGGGCTGTTATTATTATTAATTAAATTAATAAATCCGCCTCGGTGGCGTAGTAGTACTACGGCACGACTGAAGTGCTGGGGTCTCGGGTTCGATCCCCGGGTCATTTGGATATTGGATTTTTCTATTCAGCATCAGCCGGGAGTCTGGAATTTATGCCCGATATGGTGATAGGCAAGCCCCTTATCACATCATGAGACGGAATACCCAAGGCAAAAGTGGGCGCATTAGTTGCGTCTCTGCCTATGCCTTCGGGAATAAAAGGCGTTAGTGTATATGTTAATTAATCCGATTATAAAAGTCACAGGAAGTCGCTTGATACATTCTGCTTCTAGCACGACCAAGGTTGTTTTGGAAGGCATATGTTCAGCAGTGGACTGTGGACATCTCCTGGTGGGGATTCGGATCTTCTTTGATATCTTGTAATTAGAAGACATTTTTGAGTGTGCCAATGCGAACCGAGTTTATGCCATATTTTTAAGCCATTTATGACAAAAAAAGAACACAGAAATTCTTGGGCCGATCCAATGAAGGAAGAATAGAATTTGGAAACGGATAAAATATATTTACCTTCAAGAAAAGAGCCTATTTATGCTCCCAAAGGCTGGTAACCCATCAATGGTTTATATGGTATTGTAAGAAAGAAAGAAACACGTTTATTGCGATAACTCACACTAAATATAACTTAAAAATATAAATTATGCCTAATGATAGTAATTTAAAATGTATACAAAAAATAAAACAATAGGACACAGGTATAACAAGCAATGCGTACCGTACCCATTGAACAGTAAGTATGAGGCCGCAACTGGTCTCATCTCAGCTTAAAATGCTGCAACATGAAAGCGTTGCAGCGCTGGTTTTTAGATGGATACCCTAAGTGATATCATGATCGCACTATTGTAGATATTAATGCGCGACGGTGACACCACTGTCCTAGCTACGAATTTTCTTAATAGGGGGCACCTAAGGCCTGCACTACGTGAGGCTCCCGTAAGCGGAAGACTTCTTCTAGGGTGAGCAAAAATGTTTCTAGGGACGGTACTAATAAATAAATCTCACATTTGAGTAGAATCTCAGGTAGACATTTAATGTATTGAACGATTTAATAAACCAAGCTTAGGACATAATGAGACTTAACATCTTATGTCTCAGGATGCCGAGCGCAGTGAAATGCCACACAGTACTTTGTAACTCAAGGTGCTGGATGGTGATGCTACTGTTTATGGGTGGTAGTATCGCTTACCACCCGCCCTGTGGATTGGGGGCGTTTGGAGAATTCCACCACGGTATCCCCTGCCTGTCGTAAAAGGCGACTAATAGGGGCCACCGGGGGTCGCAGGCGGGCGGCAGGGGGCTGTCCGTCTTTAATTTTTGTGATCTATTAGCACATTGTAGCGATCCCTGTGATGGACGGCAGCGTGGCTGGTAGGCCTCACGCTGCCATTGACGCCGAGGGCGTCCTTCGGTGCGTGGGGGCTCCTGAGCCCCCCCACAACAGGAGACGGGCCGCACTAGGCGGCAACGCGCAGGGGCGGCTGCGGACGACAACTTAGACACTCCCGTCAGAGGAAGCCCGCAGCTGTCCCTAATGCGCCGAAGATGGCCACCGCGGAGTTTTGGTTGGTATGCCGTGCGTTGTACATAGGTTAGGGACTCGGCCCGGCGATCGCCCGATGGTTACATCTCTCCGGGCGGCTCAACGCCGGGACGTAAGGCACGGTGAACCCAACATAACCGCTCAGTCGCCCCCCCTTGAAGGCTGGGCGGTAGTAATAAGTCACTTTCTCCGCGAAAAAAAATAAAAAAAAGTATCGCTTACCACCAGGCGAACGGCATGCTCGACTCGTCATAAATGTCATAAAAAAAAGGTAAATTTCAGAGCTTGTTCTCATCTGAGTAAGCGTTGTTATATAAACAAGACTTAGCTTTCAAAATACGTCACATATTAAACTTAAGATGTCATTTGAGATGATGTTAAAATAGGTTTATTAAATAACGTCTATCCTAAGACGGTGACCTTAATTAGACAGCGTCTCAGCTGGTATCGCACTTCAGAGCGAAATTGAGTTTTCATTGATACAGCCCTAAGTTGGGTATCGTCCCCCCCCCCCCCCTCTAGCTACGCCCATGGTAACCCAGACTTTGCCCCTCTATTATAATACATGGTTAATAAATTTCAACAAAAAGGTGTTAAAATAAGATTGTTATCACCCCCAAAACGTAGCGTGACTAAATACCCTCTATCTGTTCCTCATAATCGGTGACTTTTGGGTATTTAGGAAAACATTAATTTACTGTGTGTATATTGTTATCTTTTTTTGAAGGGGGACAACGGGGGTCTTTAGATAGTAATATTATCACCGCCTGTGAAAATTACACAGCTTGGAAATTCGGAAAACGACCTATACAGAGGCGGGAAAAGGCAGAAACAAACTGAACCACGAAGGCTGTAGTCTTCGAAATTTCGCGAGTAAAAATTAAACTTTATCGCGGAAAATCCGTAAAGTAGTTTTATTTCAATACAGAAATTAACTGTTTAACTACACCGCTCAGGAATAGACAATACGGTAAACTACGCAGACGGACTTTTGGGAAACCTACTTTTTTTTTACTTTTACCTACCGGCCAGTATCCTGACGCGAGTCGGCTTTTCTGGCCACACCAGACTGTAGGGTGAGCGCTTTAGACACTCGCAACCCTTTAAATTAGGTTAACATGCTGAGGGCAACCCACTAACGGGTTACGAACCTCGGCTCAGGACGGTCACTGATAGAGGATGAGACATCAGCGATTAGTGGGAAGATTAGTGTTTAACTTAATCCTATCCATTGCTTTCGTCGGCACTCGGGCCGGAACTTTTAGGGAAAAACCACCAAGTGAATAATTTCTTACGTAAAATAATTTTATTTCAAAAACGGATTCAATGTTTGATTAATTATGTTTATTAGTTTGGTGTTTGCAGACAAAAACTGAATCAAATATTCATTAAAAATATCTATTGCTTCGGTATCTATTTGTAAACTAAGCTATCTCAGAAACAAATGTAATACTAAGCGATTACAACAAAACATTTTCGCATCCACCATGGCCGTAATTTATTTACGAAGAGATAACAAAACGCAATTTCCACCACTAAAACTTCCATTAAACATTATAGTAAAGTTGATAACTTGCAAAGACGGCGTAACGGAATTATTTTAACATCGTTACACCTTAGGGTTTTCATCTCTGTGCCCAACAGGCGTGGCGAATCTGCTTAGCTAAGACCAGCGTAACTTGAACTCTCACGATGGCGAAATGAAATTGATCACATAAATGTAAATTTATTGGTTAATGTTATTTGAAACTTTATGTCTTATTCCTAAAAAGATCGTTTAAAATCATTACTTAGCCTCTTTTACATACGATTTTTTTGAGCCAAGGTGACTAATTATAGAGTGTAGTATTTTTTTTTTATTATTTCCCATGCGTAACAAAAATCAAATATTAATGAAATCATGGAAGTGTATTTGTGAAGTTATAGATTGAATTTCACTTCATCGAACAGTTCGTAGAGCAAACTTAAGGTCAGAGGTCATAGCAGTCATATTGGAGTCAAACAACCACTGTGTATAGAATCCAGTTTGGATATAAGCAGAACCACTAATCACTAAACTAAATAAGAAGCAAAAGTAGTTAACACTAGAGCAACGGTACGGTCGCAAATAAATTATACTCGAATTAGTACTATCTATATTAATCTAATTCCTTGGTTAATGTCTACTAAACCACGATCAAATTGGCCAAAAAAATCAAGGAAATACATCACACGAGGCTAGCAAAATGTGTTACATTTCTGCTCTACCGCTGAAAAATGTACAATAATTTGTAAGGCGGTAAATAAATGCCTATTTGATACATGAGCTTACAGAGTTCAACTTATACTGGTCGGTGTTCAGTCCCCAGTACGTTATCACGGTCGGCTCCTCGCGTACACACTTGTGTGGTAATGGGCGAGGCAATGACATTTCACGCCCGTCGCCATGGTAACCGCGATCAATACCTAACGCGCGTCTTCTCCACCCGTGCAGTACCTATAAGATTGGATAGACGTTATATCTATAGTTATTATTTACTTATGTATTATAAATAATATAATATACTTATTATGTTCTTAATTGATGTAAGAGCTAGTTGATTTCTCCATGGTTCTTAGATTAATAATGGAAAGAGTCACCATGATTTATTATAGAGATTTATAGGCCAACTTATATGCTGTTTTTATGCTCTATAAATGGCCAAATATTCAGGATTTTTTTGGGGAAATTTAATTGCGAATAACAGATATTTAAATTAGATGTGTAATTAAAATTAAAAACTTAAAAATTAAAATTTGATATGTAAATATTTCAACTACAACAGGCTCGGTTTTAGTCCGGATTCGATCACATAAATTTCTTCAGAAAGTCATAGAATGACTAAGGTCACAAGTGTTTGTAGTGCAATGAAAATGTCATCGTGTGCTGAAATACGTAAAAGGAACCTTTTTGTAACTGACGAAACATGCTAATTGCCTGTATTATAATGGCATATGTGTTTGGGCACCGCATTCGTCCAAAGGGCTTACCTATATACATAATATATTTACAATTTCCAAACTATGTCATTTTATTAGATACCGTTTAATTTATATTTGGCTCCCATCTAGTGCCCTGGCAGTTATTTCCTCTTCTTTAATAACATAAATCATTAAATAGGATGCTAAATAAAGAACAAAGATTTAGACTATTATTACTTCCCATAAAACTGAAGAAAATATCTCCAATTTTATTGTTACAAATAATCCAATAATATTCCTCAGCGGATAAACTTCGTTATTGAGATAAACAAAGATATCCGCCAGTGAATGAGTGAGTGAACGACGGGAGTGAATGGACGGTTATTTAAGCCGCAGCCTCTATTGATCGCAACAAAGGGTTTGCTGCGCGGAAGGGTTACCTACTGGTGTACTGTACCTAGTAGAGTTTGGAAGGGTTAGATTGCCATAATAGATAAAATATACGTCATATTTTATGCTGAGAAAATTAAACATAGCTCATAATTTACATACTCTATGGTCTGTACACAACACAAGTATAAAAAATATCTCCACAATGCGAGCTCTAAACGAAATTAGTTTTGTTTTCGATCTACTCGCATTGGGATATGAGTGATAGGAATTGAGTCCTTACTGCATCGTAATATGGTTGTTAAAAAACTTGTCACACGTTTAGACTTACATAATAAGATTAGAAGTTAATAGTTACTGAAAGAGACGGCAAAAATCGAAGCGTGTAGAAATTAGCAGAAATTATTTTACAAAATAGCTTTCTATTTAAATAACTGTCGTAAGTTGTTAAATCATGAAGAAACAAAATACATCGCCAGTATAATCGATTCGATTGATCGAATATAGTCATGGAATTCCGATATCGATTCTGTTCTTTCGAAGTTCTGTGGCAGTGAAGGGTTAAACAAACCCTTTCCCTTTCGTGGCGGTCGCCATTGTATCGGTGCGAGGCTGCAGACATACCTATATAGATACTTGCAGATCATTTGCAATATACATACTTTACATGTAAGTTTGGGGGTCTTTTGAGTTATTATTATTCTGGAGTTTGGTTTAGGCACTTCAACTTTTGTGAAAATTAACAAAATAAAGGTTGGATAAGTTTAACTGATAGTATAATCAAGAAATAAACCTCAAGAAAGTGTCATGGCAATGTTCGAAATTCAAATAATTTTTTGTACTAATTTAAAACCAAGAAGTTTGCATACCATTACAAAAAATACCTACTGGCCAGTAACTTAACTTTCTTTTTCAGTTGAAACGCATGAGTTTTATTTTTAAATAGGTGATTATGTAGTCCGTCCCACATTGGGCCAAGTGCCCGTGCCCTGTGCATTACTTTTATTTGGCCGCATACATCGGCAGCCAGCCCGCGGCGTGGATATTTTCAAAATAATAATTAAGCGGATACATTTATTATGCCGCGCGCATATGTAATATGCCCAGATAACCTCAAACAGGATGTTTCGTATTGCGATCTTGATTTTAGATAACTTTGAATATAGACTTTAAGCTTTGGACGTGGGATACAATGCATGCATGCTCACGCCTTTTATCCCCGAAGGGGTAGGCAGAGGCGCAACTAGTGCACCCACTTTTCGCCAAGCGTATTCCGTCCCATGATGTGATAGGGGGCGAGCCTATCGCCATATCGGGCACAAATTCCAGACTCCGGGCTGATACTGAATAGAAAAATCCAATATCACTTTGCCCTACCCGGGGATCTAACCCGAGACCTCAGCCTTGCAGTCGTACCGTAATACAACTACGCCACCGAGGCAGTCACGGCACGTGGGATACAAGAACTGTACAAAGGACTGGCAAATATGATATATTTCTTTTAAAAAAATATGGTTTATTTTTTCAGTTATATGAGTAAGTAATAAAGAACTGGTGATATTATGAGAAAATTACCTGATACCTATTTAAAGAGCGCGGTTTGGAACACATAGGTTAGAAATCTCGATAAATTATCTTTGTTGCATATTTGTGTTTACTAATAAAGCTCGAAAAATCCTTTATCATATTAAAAGATTAAGTGCAATAAATTATAAAATACATATTTTCAGATGTTTTTATTGGTCCCAATTATTGTTCACTATTCTTTAAAAAACACGACAATATACCATTCTGCAAATAAATTCAAATATTAGCAAAATATGTACTCAATAGCAAAATAGCACTGGCCATCAAAAACAACCGAAAAATTAAAAAGAAATCACAATAACTCACCCTGTATAACCCGTCCTAACGTCAGCAGTGCACACTGCACAGGGTGCGTTCATTACCGGAGCGCGGCAGCTGCGCGGGCGCGTCGCCGCGGGCCGGAGCCCGACCTCGCGCCATACCGGCAGGATGAACGGAGCATCCTGCCACGTACATAGCCGAGTATATAACTTGAGATTACCATGGGATTGAGATTATAGTAAGCTTCATATATATATGCCTGAGCAGGATGAGCTTTCCTGCCGCGCATCCTGCAATGTATATAACCAAGAAAGTAATATTGAAATTATTATGTCATGAGCAAGCCTGCACAATGCTTATACAAATAATTATAAACACAAAATAGTTGCATTATAAAACCGATATGAAATAAAACGAAATAGTTCCTTATACCATGATGTCATGTAATCACTACATTACAAGGTAGTATCAATCAATCAGGGTAATTACAGGCTGTTTATAATATTTATATAAGTTATACACACAAAATTGCAGAATTAATAACATAATTATATACTAACAATTTAATATCGGCAATATCACAAATCAAGGAAACTTTACAGAACATTACCTGGCCGTTTAATATTTGATTGAATAATGATTAATGGAATTACGAACATGTTTGAAAAAGTCTTAATTTGTTGAAAATAATAAAAATATATTCGTATGAGAAAATATCTTTTTTATTATTATATTGTTTGACGCTAGATCATCATACTGATTTCAGTAGCTCGTAACTAAATCGAATTATTATCGACTTCTTATTGAAGTTATACTTCTTTTGGAGCGTTAGAGAAAAATGATGAGAGTAAATTTTTACCATGCGCGCGGACACGGTCACGAAAAACCGACACCCTGAAGTTAGCTATAGTCAACATTTTAGTTTTGTATTTTGAACGTAGAATAAGGCGAAAGATATTGAAGTTATACTTCTTTTGGCGCGTTATTTAAAAAGATTTTTATCTTGTTACGCCAAAGAAGTACAACTTCTTACGCGTCTATATAAGTACACACACACTTTTTTTTAAAATGGCGATCAAACTTCATTAGTTTCTCTTATCCCTTTTTTTTGATCCCGCAGGAAAAATCCGTCTTATGGATACTGATGTTTTCTTTAAGACCCACTGTGCATCCATAATTTCTGGTAATATGGGTGCTAAACAGCGGTAGAAACCACTTAACATGCTCGTTGCTCGTTTATTAACAGTGAAAAGCGATAACACTATCATCAGCCCTGTATTATATATTGCCCACTGCTGAGCACAGGCCTCCTCTACTACTGAGAGGGGTTAGGCCTAGTAGGGACAAACTAATATGGCCGGTATGACATGACACGGTTTTGAATTTTTTTGGGTAGACGTTCTCACAGAGTTATCGCGTCGGGAAAAAATTGAATTGTCATACCGGCCAGCTTAGTTTGTCCGAACTATAGGTATCTAAAATTTTTCGTACAACACACATGGTCCTCTCAACCGGAATAATACCACGATTTCAATACCGTAATAAGCAGTAAATGTTATATATCGACGTATAGAAAGAAATATATTCCTCGAAAGTGAATCACGAATTGGGTCTAGAATAAGGTAGTCGGATATACGCACACACACACTCACGCCTTTTTATCACCGAAGGGGTAGGCAGAGGCGCAAGTAAGTGCACTCACTTTTCGCCGTGCGTATATCGTCCCATGATGTGATAGGGGGCGAGCCTATCGGCACAAACTCCAGACTCCGGGCGGATACTGAATTCTAGAAAAATCCAATATCACTATGGCCGACCCGTGGATCGAACCCGAGACCTCAGGATTGCAGACGTACTGTTATACAACTACCCCACCGAGGCAGTCAGTAATCCTACTATAATAATATTATAAACGCGAAAGTTTGTAAGTGTATGGATGTATGGATGTTTGTTACTCTTTCACGCAAAAACTACTAAACGGATTTCGATGAAATTTGGCACACGGGTAGATTATATCCTGGATTAACACATAGGCTACTTTTTATCCCGGGAAAACTCATTCAAGCGGGCGGAGCCGCGGGCAAAAACTAGTCGGATATAAAATGAAAAAAAATATACAAAAAAAATCAATGTTATATATTATTTAGATTCCGTCAATATTAGCTCTGCCATCAGTTCGAAAAGTAGTTCTCATCAGAGAAGAACGGGCAATAAACCTTATGTCTTACTGTTTTTTTTTTATAATGGCATATGTGTTCACATTTTGCCAATGTCAAGTTTGGTTTGTCTATTTTATTATCTGTAGTATGTCGAAGTAAAGCAGTGGCTACCTTACCAAGACTTTATCGAGGAGTTTTGGCGGCAACAAAAAAGCACTTGATTAGCACAATTATTTCAATTCACTTCATTTGAGCTCTTTAATAGAACTATATTGGATAATATACCACCACAATTATGCAATATAACACTAAGTATCACCAAAATAATTAATTAAAACAAGAGCACCTCATGACACTTCCAAGTTCCCGCCAAAACTCCATGTGTTACTGTTAACAAAATCAGTTCAAGGCATAAAGTACAGAGCATGATACAAAAAAATATCAATTAGTTTTTTTTCACAAATGCTTTAAAGGTGAAGGAAAACGTCGTGAACAAACGTGCATACCCGAGAAGTTCTTTATAATAATTTTGAAGAGATGTGAAGTCCGCGAAACTGCACTAGGCCAGCTTGGGGGATTAAGGCCTGAACCTTCTCAGTAGTAGAGTAGGCCCAGCCCAGTGGTGGGACAGTATATAATAAAGGGCTAGTATTATTATTATTTTATTTTATTTAGAGCAGTTAATTTCTACTCGCAAAATAGGCAATAAACTTTAAATTCCTACTTAACTTTAATTTTGTAGAGCCTTGACTCACACGAAACGAACGACGACGAATGACCAATTATCGCTGACTTGCCGATTCCGCTCTATAGATCGATACAGGTATTTATTGCCAATTATATTGCTTATTTTACCGTGAAAAAGAAATAAACCTACCAAGATGGTTACAGTTTTTGCATACATTATTCAACGTCTATGAAGTTTTACGCGAGTTTTGGCGGGAATTTGGAAGTGTCATGAGGTGCTCTTGTTTTAATTCATTATTTTGGTGATACTTAGTGTTATATTGCATAATTATGGTGGTATATTATCCAATATAGTTCTATTAAAGAGCTCAAATGAAGTGAATTGAAATAATCGTGCTAATCAAGTGTTTTTTTTGTTGCCGCCAAAACTCCTCGATAAAGTCTTGGTAAGGTAGCCACTGCTTTACTTCGACATACTACAGATAATGAAAAAAGACAACCCAAACTTGACATTGGCAAAATGTGAACATAAGTGCCATAAAAAAAAACGGTTATACGCTATCGTGTGCAAAAGGTATCTTAGGACATTACAAACCACATTGACACTGACCTCAAGCTGTGATCCTTTAAACACGCTCGCGGCCATAGTCATTGCTATAAACGAATAATTAATATGACAATCGGTCGTGATCGTCTAATGTCGAGGTTAACGACAGTTACTAAACGTGCTTAAAGGGATTATGTATTAAAATCTATTATGTTATATTCAATACTTAAGTGATAAAGTGGAAAGTGTGAGACGCACTACTTTTTAATTTAAAGTTCAGGGGCGTTTCGTTTTACTGGGTTTGGTTGAGAGACTAACACGTGACTGACGTAGGTACCTATTGGTCTCTCGATCAATCACAAACATCAAATTTAAACGACATCGTGTTACGATTTGCTTCTTTTTGTCACATTCTAAGCCCATATGGTGTTACTGCTGTTTATGGGCGGTCGTATCGCTTACCATCAGACGAGAAGCCAGCGTTTTTGATGTTATTAGCTCTTGGACAAACCATCTTACCGCTCTCGATCTAATGCTAGATCTCTCTGATTTGAAACATCTTGCCAGATTGAGTAAAATGAGACTTATAAGAAAATTAATATTGATAGTGATTATTTAAAAAATCAATGGTTTTTGAAACATGTAGATATCAAGGTTTCTGAATGTGTTTATATATTTTAAATTTCAGCAAGTAAATTGCTACTATTGCTACCACGGCTTTGCGTGTTCTATCTCATAAAATGCCTTCAGGTGAAGTCATGCCCTACAACACTTATAATAATGCTTCAGATACTAAACATTTCACAAATTTCCCACAAGAAAGAAGCCAAACAATTATCGTAATGGCCTACAACAAAAATAACCATTCGTATATTAATGTTGGTATGATTGTGCGGTGTGCAGTGCTGCCAACATAATGCAACCTACGCTAATTGAGCATTATTCCCTTTTGTCTCGGGGCGGTCATGACTAGCTTCAGAACGCACACGACCGCCCCGCGGGGCCGCGTACGTTCGCTCCTTCGTTCCTTTAAACGATGCGTTCTGAAACCACGCAAATTTAAAAGGTCGATGTTTTTGATGCGTGGCGGGGAAATGCCACGAATTTTGAACGTGACCGTGTGCGTTTCTGATTTTTCGACGAGTTCGTGAGTTTGGACGTTTTAGCCCTAGGCCGGACGATCGCGATATGTAATTAGATCCTTTTGATGCGCATACTTAGATTTTCTGTCCAATTTGGGGGTAAAATATAACGTATGTACTGGGTTTGTAGTATTTTGGCTGCAACAGAAACTTTGTCAGGTTGTTTGGTTGATATATTATGACGTAGATTGTTATGGACGTGTGAACTTTGGTCAAATTAAATGTGTTCACGAAATATCGTGACGGTGTTCCTCATCATCATTTAGACGTTGAATTGGTATAAATTCGAGGGTATTATAACGTAATGGAAATGAGAAGAAATTGTCTTTGTAATTTAGTACAATATAAACAAACATTTATTAGTTGCCTTAGTATGATGGCCGAATGATAGGTATCATCATTATCACTCCGATTTTTTGCATAAAACTGTTGTAATTTATGTAAGTTGTACTGATGATCTGCTTTTTTATTATTTATTTTCTTGACGCTGAAAGTATAGCTTAAAACACATTTAAATACACGCGTTTGCGAATGATTACTCTATGACAGTGTACATAAAGTTATCTTCGTGAATTCAGCGTGGAATTGTATTCTGCATGCTAATTTAATTCTCATTAACGCGATGAACTGCGTTACGTTCTTGTGAACTATCAAAATATCATAGCGAATCAGGTCTCAGAATGAATTTGGATGAAACTTTTCAATCCCATACACACACTCGCACGCCTATTATCCCCGAAGGGGTAGGCAGAGGTGCAACTAGTCAACCACTTTTCGCCGTTCGTATTCCGTCCCATGATGTAATAGGGGGCGAGCCTATCGCCATATCTGGCACAAATTCCAGACTCTGGGCTGATACTGAATAGAAAAAACGCAATATCCCTTTGCCCGACCCGGAGATCGAACCCGAGACCTCAGCTTTGCAGTCGTACCGTAATACAACTACGTCACCGAGGCAGTTTTCAAACAACTAGACCTATGAATAAACTGTACGTAATTTTTGTATGGCTTAGGTCTAATTTCACCAATTTCTTATTTAACAGGAGTTAGTTAATCGGGCATTAAAATTAACGCGAATGTTAAAGTATCGCGCGTCCTATGAAAGAACGCTTGGTTAAGGAAGATAACCACCAGTTAGGACATGGTGGGACACTCAAAAACCTTAACGGTCCGTTAAGACAGTTTACAGGCTGTTAAAGTTACTAACAGAGCATTGTGAAATTAGACCTTAGTTTGAATAATTATTTGATTCTCGTTAAACCGGGTACCTAAAAGCCTGCTGCTCCATACTAATAAATTAAACGATTTTCTATAACAACATACTTCCTATATCTAATTCCAACCCGAAAACAATACAGTGGGCTTAGAATGTGAAAAAAAAAACACGACACGACTCCATTGCGTTTTATTGGGATTGGTTGAGAGACTAACACGTGACTGACGTATTGGTCACTCGATCAATCCGCCATACCATACCAGCCCTGTATTATATACTGCCCACTGCTGAGCACGGGTCTCCTCTACTACTGAGAGGGTTTAGGCCTTAGTCCACCACGCTGGGCTAGTACGGGTTGGCAGACTTCACGTACCTTCGAAATTCCTATAGAAAACTTCTCAGGTATGCAGGTTTCCTCACGATACTTTCCTTCACCGTTAAAGCGACTGATACTTCACAAAGAATACGTGCACATAACTTTTTAGAAAAGTCAGAGGTGTGTGCCCTTGGGTTTTTGAACCTGCGGACATTCGTCTCGGCAGTCCGTTCCACTCCCAACTAGGCTACCGCCGCTATCACAAACAGCAAAATTAAACGACATCGTCTCACGAGTTGCGTTTTTTGCCACATTCTAAGACCACAGAATTTTATGCAAAGCCGGTATTAAAAGCTATATTCCATCACATGAACATCCAATCTACGAACAACAAGAGCATATACAAGAGCTGATACAAGTAAGTTGCCGTGTAGTTGATGCGTTTGTAGATTAGAACTTGTATAGTAACTCTAACTCGTGCCTGAAGTTTATATGCGACAGCGCTTCGAAGGTAGATTATATTACTTCTCTACTATATCTATATAGAGCCTATATCTGGAACCTTCTTGAGGTAGTGGCTGCTTGGGAATGGGGTGTCAAGGATTCGATTCGGTGGGGCATTTTTATGTGTCGTCATAGGACAACAACAGTCAGTCAGTCAGTCAACCCCGTTTAACATTAGCATAGAGATAATTTTTTCGATAACACAACAAAGTCGTTAAGAGATTCGTCTAATTTCTACGGCCTATAAGACAAGCTCATAGCCCTCTTAGCGACGTGGTACATCTTGAGAACAAAATAAACCGATTTTGTAATTTATGACATACTTAATAAAAAGAAAATTGCACTTTTCAATTGTTGAATACGTTTCTTTGTTATCGATCTTGAACATAAAGTTTTGTTACATTTAAATGCGAATTGAAGTATTAGTTCCTACAAAATGTATAGAGAAAGCCTTTTGGAATTTCTTACCTTAAAAGTACTCAAACCTCTAATTGAGTCTCTTTGATTCTCATAAACAACAGGAACAATTTCGGCAACAAAAAAGTTTGTGCGTAAATTTTCCATTTACTGACTGCACTTATTTTTCAAAATCTTTGAATGCTGATCTTAATATCTTCAAAAAGGATGAACGGTCTTTTAAGAAAGTTTTTTTGTAGTCACAGCGGTTACAGTAGCTGCCCTTACTGGCCTGTCTCAAAAATTGATTCTGTATAAACTGAAACACACACACTCACACACACACATATATATATATACACACACACACACAGTCTCGCCTTTTATCCCCGAAGGGGTAGGCAGAGGCGCAACTAGTGGACCCACTTTTCACCATATCGGGTACAAATTCCAGACTCCGGGCCGATATTGAACAGAAAATCCCAATATCACTTTGCCCAACCCGGGGATTGAACCCGAGACCTCAGCATTGCAGTCGTACCATATAGGCAACTACGCCACCGAGGCAGTCAGTATAAACCGAAATATTTAGTAAAATAGTTGTTTACATCTATAAATTAAAATATAAATAAAATATAACATTGTTTAAAACTGAGTAGACAGTACAAAATTATAGAACTCTGTCTGATATACATGCAGTTATGTTTGGTAATGCACCTTGCCCGGGCGGGGCCTGGCGCGGCCTACTGCGCGCCCGCGGCGACCATACCTCAGATATACCTTTGTACTTGTATTTTAAAACATCTCAGAGCTCGTGGAAGGATATTTGTATCCAGATATTTTTTTTTTTTTTTTAACCTGACTATCGTTTGTTAGCCTGACGAGGGTCGGCTTATACAAACAAACCGGACTTTAGGGTGAGCGCTTTAGGCACTCGCAACCCTTTAATTTAAGTGACCATGCTGAGGGCAACCCACTAACGGGTTACGGACCTCGGCTCAGGACGGTCACTGAGAGAGGATGAGACATCAGCGTTTAGTGGGGAAGATTGGGGTTTAACCTAATCCTATCCATTTATTTCGTCGGCACGCGGGCCGGAACTGTTAGGAGGGTCGGGGGGGCGACGGGGAACGCGGCGAGGTCCTCGGCGGCGAGGACGGAACTGCGGTCGTGTGGAGTGTAGGAGTTTTAGGAACTCGTTCTTACTGCGAATGGCCAGAGTGATATCGTCCTCTGGATCGGTTAGGACTGAACGCGGCCGTCTCCATTTGGCGCGGTCGAATGGAGTGTATATTGACGCTTTGCGGACTAACGTATTTGGGTGATTTACCGCCCGATCGAAGTAGCGTTTGCTGGTCATTTGCATGAAATGCCTGATGGTCGGCATATTGGTATCCACGTGGAGGTTGCGATTGCGAACGTACCACGGGGCACCAAGAGCGTGTCGAAGAAAAATGTTTTGCAATACCTGCATACGCTTAAGACGAGCAGGCGGTATATGGGCGAACACGGGCGACGCGTATGTCATGATCGGTCTAATACACGTGGTAAAGATCCTAATCTTGTTGCGGATGGACATTTTGCTTTTCCTATTTATGAGCCAATGCAGTTGGCTCATCGCGAATGCGGCTCGCGCGCGTACCGCATTTACGTGTGGTATGAAGGTCAACCTCCGATCAAGGGTCACTCCTAAATATTTGGCTTTGTCCGTCCAGGGGATAACCTGGTTGGACATGTGGACTGAGTTGTGAGGCACATGGACTCTCCGTTTCAAAGTGAACAGGATAGCCTGGCTCTTTGTGGGATTGACGGTGATTCGCCATTTGCGGAACCACTCGCCGAGCTTGTCGGCGGCGGCCTGCAAAGTGCGCACCACATTGTCGGGGTTTCTACGTGAGGCGTAGATTGCAGTGTCATCCGCAAAGAGCGCCAGATGGGCGTTCTTCGGTTTAGGGATATCGCTGGTGTATAGCGAGAATAGAAAAGGGGAAAGAGCGGAGCCTTGCGGGACTCCGGCCGTAATAGTATGTCGGGAAGAAAGAGTACCCTCCACGCGATATTTGAATCCGCGATTCGACAAAAAATCTCGTATGATGTGCACGAGTTGAGTGGGCACGTTAAGAGTGTACAGCTTGTAAAGCAAGCCGTTGTGCCACACCCTGTCGAATGCTTTTTCAATATCGAAAAAGAGAGCACCGGTGGGCATGCCTATCTTGAATTTGTCGTAAACGTGCTCCGTGATGCGGAGCACCTGATTTACGCAACTGTGCCTAGCACGAAAACCAAACTGTTCCGGAGGGATCAGATTGTTGTTGTGAGCGACTATTTTGAGGCGGTCGAGGACGATCCGCTCGTAAATTTTGCCCAGAGTACTGAGCAGACTGATTGGCCTATAAGAGGACGGTTCGGATGCGGGTTTCCCCGGCTTATGGATACCTATCACAACTGCCTCCTTCCAGACCTCTGGGAAGAGGCAGTTTCGAAAAGCTGCATCGTATATCGCGGTAAGGATTTGAACTAGATGCTCAGGAAGCATCTTTATCATGCGGGTAGGGATCCTATCGCCCCCGGGGGCTTTACGTCGTTTGAGTGCCTTGATCAGAGCGATGACTTCTTCGATAGTCACCGGTGCAAGGGGATCGGGTGGTGGCGGGTCGACGTCCGGGTCGACATTGATCGATTGCGAATTAGGAGGGATCGGCGGTAGCCGGACCGCGTTCCTACTTTCGACTAATGAATTAACCGCAACAAGATGGCCGTCGTCTACGGGTATGGCTGTGAGGGAACATTGAGACTCCAGACTGTCGGCCAGCAGTTCCGCTTTCTCGTCGTCATCAAACGCCGGGCGTTGATTCGGACGATTGAGCGGAGGCATGGAGGTCACATCGTTTCTCCTGAAAGAACGACACAGCTGCCAGAAGGCCTGGTGTGTCGGGTCGAGTTCGGCTAAGCGAGTTTCCCATCTCGAATCGACGACCTCTTTAATGCGACGTCTAACCTCACGTTGGAGGAAGCGCGCAAGACGTCGTCGTTCCGGGGTGGGGCTCGTCGCGCAGGCTCTTAGCGTAGCGTTGCGCTTCCTCACCACCCACCGCACGTCGTCGGGAATTTGCCAATGACTGTGAACAGTCTCCGGCACATTCTCGGAGCTTTCGCTCAAGACGTTTTGAAGGTGGTTGGTGAAGGAGCGAATCGCGCCGGTCGTTTCCTCAGGAGTCTCGATGTTGGTCGGGATCGCGGAAAGATCTGTGAATGAGGTGTCCGCGAGCTTGGTGCCTAGGAGGCGCCAATTCGTTTTCACCTTCATTGGTATGTTAGGACCTGTATCTGTTGGGCCGTGTTGAGGGACTAGATCTAGGATCACAGGTCTGTGGTCAGAGTCTAACTCTTGTAGTACTTGTAAGGAACGCACGCGAAGGCTTACGTTCCTTACAAGCGCTATGTCGAGTATGTCGGGTCGGTACTCGTCGTCAATTGCGCTATAGTGGGTTGGTTCAGAAGGAACCAGGACACTCATGTCTATTATGTCAAGACAACTCTCCAGGGCGGCTCCTCTCCCGTTGGTCGAGTTGCAGCCCCAGAGAGTGTTCTTGGCATTGAGGTCTCCCGCCAGAATGACGGAATCCCCCATTTCGACTAATAATGATCTAAGCTCATTGGAGTGAAGCTCCTTTGAGGGCGAGAGATAGGCCGATATGATGGTGATCGGCGGATGTCCTGTCATAGCTAGCCTGCAAACTGATGCCTCAATGTTCCTCAAGGTTACAGGTGGGTCTAAGGGTATGCAATGCAGGGACCTTTTGTAATAAATGAGAGTGCCTCCTAACGGGCCACTGGTGCGATCGTTGCGCACCAGAGTGAAGTTGGGGATGTTGGGATTGCGGTGTGAGGGTTTGAGGAACGTTTCCTGGATGAGGAAAACGTCTAAGTTGTTATCGCGGACAAAAGAAGAGAGTTCGGCTCGTTGGCCTTTAATACCATTGATATTGAAAAACCCTACTCTGAGGGAGCGAGGTTTGGTCCGCTTAGGGGGATGCGCTGCGTTGTTCGCCATTTAAGATGACGACGGCATGCGCGCAGCTTTTGAGATTGCGCGGTATATTTGGTGCTGGATCTGGTAGATCTCAGCGACGAGAACGGGGTTTTCTTCCCCTGAACGGGTAAGAAGTTCGGAACGTTCGGCCAATTGGCCGTGGAGACGCATGATCTCCGGAGATCCTAATAAGAACGCGACGGAATTTCCTGACTCGTTATTATAAGTTACGGGTATCGTCGTCGCCGCCACCTGACGGGTTGTTGGTTTAGGATTGGGATTGGGTTTGGGCTGGGCTGCCTTCGGAGAGGGAGCCTTGGAAGCCGAAGGGATGGTGGTGGGGTTTGGGGCCGGGGTGGCGGGAGTGACTCCGCCACGGGCCTGGAGGCGTGGGTCGGCGCGTGTCGTGGTGGGGAACCACGGATTACGCACTGGCGCAGGTGCCAGTCTGAAATTTGCCTGAGGGGCTGGTGCCTTTGGAGCTTTAGGAGCTCTGGAGGTCTTTTTGGGGGCTCTGGGGCATCCGCGGTAATTAGCAGGGTGACCCGATTGTCGACAATTAGTGCACGAAGGCGGCTCCGTGCACTGGGACCTATCTTTTGGGCGCGGGCACGCTGACGTGCCGTGCTCGCCGAGGCACTTAACGCACCTGGCGGGGAGGCGGCAACCACGAGAACTGTGGCCGTATTTTTGGCAGTTGTGACACTGCCCTATTTGGCCTTTCTTATGTGGGGTTTCGACGGTGAAGCCGCCTAGACCCGAGATGTCGCGGATCTCGTATAGACGTTTGACGTCCGCGGGGGTTTCGAGTATGGTTAGAACCATCTCGTACTCTAAGCCCGGTTGGGAAACGCGGGACTGACGGTGCATACGGTGCACCTCTATGGCTGAAATGCCTTTAACCTGGAGGCCTTCCTTGACCTCTTGGGTCGACATCTGTACTGGGATACCGCGGATGACGTAGCGGAAACGTCGCTCGTCGGGGAGGGAAAAAGTATAGTAGTAATAGTTCCTCGAATCGAGGAACTTAGTAAGGGCCCTGTGATCGGTAATCGAGCCGGGCTGGAGAGATAGGAGCTGCTGGCTCCCGTTCCACGAGTTCGTGGGAATAGATATATGCTGGTGTTCCAGCTCTTTGAAGAGGGCCTGTATGGACTTGCCGGGAGGAAGCTGCATGTTTACCCGTGGTGGCTTTTTAGGCCCCTTGGGTTGCGGCGGCTGGGATTGGGAGTCCGATGGTGGCGACGACGACGAAGACGAACCCGCGGGATTCGCGGGACTCGACCTATTGTCGATGGGCGCTGAAGGCGCGGGTGGAGGGACGAGATCGTCCGAAGTTTGGGGGACGGCTTTCTTCTTCTTTCTCCCACGCTTCACCGTCGTAAAGCCTTCGTCGTCGTGTTCCGACGACGAAGCTTCCGCCTGTGATTCGCAGGAGGAAGAAGAAGAAGGGACGGGACGTTTGAGGGAGCCCGTCGTGGTGGTCTCCATCTCAGAGTCGTCCGCGGTCTCGGTCGCTTGGCTAACGGCCGAGGCCCCGGGTGACACTAGTGGGGACGGGGTTTCGGACAGTTGCTCCCTTACGTTGTGGAGCAACATGGACATATAGTCTCTGAACTCTGAGTCCAGGACAACTAAATTGCGCAGCGCTGCCTTAATCGCTGACAGCGTGATGCCGGGAGCGACGAAGTGGTCGGATTGGGGTTCAATGGACGTGGAACCGGCCATTTTTGTGGCTGGGTCCACGTCCATGGTTATTTAGTTGAGGACCGCGTGTGTGTTCCCTACTCTACCGGGTGCGTTCCGCCTGGGAAAGAACACACAAGAAACCAGGTCGGCTATCGCACTAACGTTCGGTCGCGGATCGCGGTCGCGGTAGTAACTAAGTCCCCGGGTGGGTGTGCCCGCGGGTGAGTGCGTGTGTGGCCCTCCTCGCCGGGTATAGGCGAGGGGGAATGTACTTAAAATTAGGTGTGCCCTAAGCTTGCAATCCCTTCGCCGATCTTATTGTGCGAAGGGTCCCTATCAATCCGTGTACCGTAAGCGGTATTGGTCCGAAGACCGTACGCTCAACCGATACACGGGATGGATTTATGGGATGGGTAAGGTAGGGAAGGCGATATGCGGTGGAAACTGTGGTGTGTCTCCACAGGCTCCAAACCCGCACCCGTCCGGCTTTGCTTTGCCCTGAAGGGGCGCAGCGCGTGGCCGGGTCACCGCTAGCTCGGCTTGTTTACACCGGTAGGTTAACCACCGAGCTAGCCCTGAAGGGGCAATAAATACTTAAGACGTGTAATATTGGGCGAAACCCTGTCCTGAGAAGGACGCGGTTCGGCCCGAAAGGATTCCAGGTAGCAATAGGACAATAGCCCTATTGTTCCCCTTCGTCCTTGGCGTGCAGCGAGGTCGCTGCGGTCCGACCGAGCAGGTACCCGGAGGGAACAATGAATGTCACAGCTTGCGCTACGACAAACAATAGGTCCGTCCGAGACGGCTGCTCATGACGGAATGTGGTATCCAGATAGCAACCATCGTATATAAGGTGTAAAATACGTCATAGCTTTTTTTTTTAATCACGGACCTAACTGTCCGTAGCCTGACGCGTGTCGGCTTTTCTGGCCACACCGCACTTTAAGGTGAGCGCTTAAGGCGCTCGCAACCCTTTAATTCAAGTGGCCATGCTGATGGCAACCCACTAACGTCATAGCACATGTAAATATGGCGATCGTAAACAGGCCGGCATAATTGTGTCGACTGATGAGAGGTCTATCTATCGTTAGTTTACACTCTATCACCCCACTACGATTACCATCAGGTGCAGTGATAAAGTGATTTAGACGTGTATCTTACAACTATTTTTTAGTTTAAAACATAAAGTTTTTGTATTATTCATTAGGATTTTCGTATACGAGTGTTCGTATGGTTTTGGTCGATAAGTAACAGTTTAAAAGTATTGTCCCGATTTTTAAGATTTTGTAAATATATTTACTGGTTCCCATTATGAAAATCGTTTAGGTAAGTGCAGCGTAGGACCTCCTGAACCTGCAAGGTGCATAGACGATCGGTTAAAGGTCGCAGGACGTAGCTGGATGCAGGTCAAAACACGTCAGTGTGGAAATCTTTGTAGGAGTCCATATTCAGCAATAGATATAATGGCTGATGATGATTATGAAACTCAATGTTTGTTTTATTTTACAATTTAAACTTTAGCGATATAACCCATTTTTTTCCATAGATTTAAAACGACTCTACATTCTACAATTGACATCCTACTTATTACAAACTCAAAACTCATTCAAACCCATAGACAATAGTACGCGGTCACTGCAAAATAAACACAAGGAGTGATCGTCAAAGGGTGTTTATGAGCCCTGACATCAAAGCGAGGGCGCCATCCAATATGTCGGCGCAGTGACGCGGGAATAGTGACGTCACTTTACAACCACGTCGACGCGTCAATAAAAATGTACACTATTTTAAATGTTATTTTACTGATTTTCGTATTGTTGATTTTATATGGATGATTTTTTTTTACAAATAACGGCCTGTTAGTGCTCAAATTTTTCTGTAAATATTGTGTTTTGTGTAAAATATAATTCAGGTCAATCCTTTCCAGTAATACTTTAATCGAAATTTAATTGAACATATTGTTTTGCTTTTCAATTTTGATTGCATCGTAAACAATGCACTAAAAGTCGATGAAAATTTATCACTCGCGGCACTATTCAAAAAGCAAATGCATTCTGATAGAAATTTGTTTTTAATCGACCTCAAATTGGGCGCGAAATGAGTTCGGAGTTTGGACCCTCGATGGGGTGCGTTCATTTGCCCAATGATAGCTTCATTTAAATAATAAATTAATAATCAAGTATTCCTCATCCGTAATAAATAAAACGTGTGATTAAAAACTTAAAAGCCTGTGACAGGCGTAAGCTGGGCATAAGTAAACGTATGTTTTTGTAGTAAAAATAAAAATAGGCGTAGCCGTATGAATGACATTTCCTTTGCCTTTTTCTCTTCCATTTATTAGCAGGAAAAAATGCAAGGTGGAATAAAGGTAACGAAGCCCATATATTTGTACTAATTGTATATAGTTATAATAATAAAATATAATTTTGTTATGCTAAACTTGTCTACTGTATGTATTTACTTAATATTATAAATCTTATTCTATCAAAACTTACTATACATCTGAACTGTATCTGATACAATGTATTCCATATTCAATTGTTTCCCTCCAAAATCTGACAGCTCAATTACACTGGCCGTGACGAGCGACAGTTGTTCAAATTGCTCGTTTTTTACGTATTAAACATTACCCCTGCGTCCAGAAAATAAACATTACATGCTATGTCCACGAATTAAAGTTCAAAATACAGAAATAAATATAAATGTGGCACAAATTGATCGTTGTCTACAAACAGGGCGAAACGTTCCATTTCGCGGTTAATTCGGCGTGTAAATGAGTTCTTTATCGTGGCTTGTTTTAAGCATTTCTGTTTATATAGTTTCGGTGACACGGAAGGGTGAATAAATTAAAAAAACACGAAGCTATCAAAAGGAACTGGCAACTTATTTCGTTTGTTTTTATGAATGGAAGTTGTTTTGTTCTTTATCACGCCATTGTTTTCGCAATTGATGTCCCCTAAGATGTCTGACGGGATTTAAAGTTAATCCATCAAAATCTCATTCATCTTAACAATTGTCTTGAAAATAACGAAACGTGGCTTCATGATTGTTGTAATCTTTCTATATCTATACTAATATTATAAAGCTTAAGAGTTGTTTGAACGCGCTAATCTCAGGAACTAATGGACCGATTTTGAAAATACTTTCACTAATAGGAAGCTACATTACTCCTGAGTGTTATAGGCTACTTTTTATACCGGGAAAAGATTTTTATCCCGGAAAACTTTTTAACGCGGGCGGAGCCGCGAGCAATACTAGTTTTTTTAATATTTTGTATCTTTCTTTAGGTAATACATAAAAACGTATTATATATTTTTTTAAAAGAGAAAATAAAATAGATTTTCATAAATATGATTTCATAAAGAAGCACGAAAGTCGAATAAATGCTGTGGAAATGCGCTCCTTACGGAGTATATGTGGAGTCACCATTGCTGATCGCATGAGGAATAGTATGATAAGAGATCGATGTAAGTTGAAGGATGATGTGGTGACTAAGATTGAAAGAAGTATGCTGAGATGGTTTGGGCACGTGGAGAGGATGGATGAAAGACGGATCACGAAAGGTATTTATCGAGCGAATGTGGATGGTACGGCTGGAAGGGGACGCCCAAGGAGAACGTTCGCTGACCAAATAAATGATCTTCTCGGAAAGGGGCAGGTCAGGAGTACCCTTAACCGACGAAAATGTATGAAAAGAACTATGAATGTGGAAGAAGCGAAAGAGGTGTGTCAAGATCGTAGCATGTGGCGCTCAATAGTCTCTGCCAACCCCTATGGGATAAGGGCGTGAGTGTGTATGTATGTATGTATGTATAAATATGAGATTTGATATAATTCTAATTTCAAAAAGTTTCGTACACCGATTTTAAACTCAGTCGTTTGAATAATCGTCGTACCTATCCCTCGCAATATAGAAGTAGTTAGAGGTATCTAAGAGAGAATGTGCAAAGCCTATGACTATGTAATACATAAAGACGTTTTGCAGCGGACACCATACACCTGCCATTCAAATCACGCCTACACCACTTACAAGCCTTTGGTTCTCTGGGCTTCGGTGAACATTTTTCTAGTACTTTAAACCTTATTGCAATGATACAGAGATTATATTGCTTTTTGGATTAGTACTATGGCGGCAGTGGTAAGTAGAGCCGAGAGCATAGATTAAAAATTTATTTTTTGTGTTTTTCAGTTGAATGTTTAAGGTCCTACGTAATGCTTATTAGATGTCAAATAACTTGCTTACGTTATCGAACAAATAAACGAATTTAAATGGGTCAAAATAGTAGTTTTAGGGCGTTAATCTCATATGGTTTCAAAAATACCTTACCGTTTTAAGGGTCTGATTACATGTTCATATTGGCTCCTAGGAGCAGCATATTACCGAAATACATGCAAATATAACACACACACACACACACACACACACACAAACACACACATACATACACCCACGCTTATTATCCCCGAAGGCATAGGAAGAGGCGCAACTAGTGCATTCACTTTTCGCCGTGCGTATTCCGCCCTATGATGTGATAGGGGGCGAGTTTATCATCATATCGGACACAAATTCCAGACTCCGGGCTGATACTGAATAGAAAAACCCAATATCAATTTGCTCGACGCGGGGATCGAACCCGAGACCCCATCACTGTAGCCCACCGTAATACAACTACGCCACCGAGGCGGTCAAATATAGCTTAGTCATAATGGATGGATGCTGGCTGCTCAAGACTGGGATAGTTGGCGCTGATTTGGGAATGCCTGTATTCAGTAGTGGAGCTGATTAATTGTTAGGTTGATACCAAGTAAAAAATAGTGTCCGCTCTACACGTTGCTCTGTGCCCGGCACACTCTGAAGTGGCAGAACATAAGCCGCACGTCGCCCGCAGCCATCACGGCGCGGCCAGCCCCGGTCTTTCTACGCACTCGCTGATTTTATTTTATATTGCAGAGACGCCCGTGATCGTATAAAGACAGTTAAACCTACCTATCTATCAGGGTACGATAACTAATCGAAGTTGAAATAATTCACAGCAACCTATATTAATTTCGATACCAAGTGTCTGCTCTACACATTGCTCTGTGCCCGTCCCGGCACACTCTGAAGTGGCAGAACGTAAGCCGCACGTCGCCCGCAGCCATCACGGCGCGGCCAGCCCCGGCCTCTCTACGCACTCGCCGCTTTTGTTTTATACTGCAGAGACGCCCGCGACGGTATGGAGACAGTCACTTAAGCCCATTTTTGCTTGTCGGAACGAAAGTTCGATAGGAATTGGTCACCTACTTGTCACAGCCACGACGCAACGTGCATCTTTATTTACTTTTTCTGTAACATTTTATATAATATATTTTTTTATGTCATTTGTACGTCGTCATAAGCTGTGACCAATAAATATGTTTTCTTTCTTCTATCTTTCTTTCAATTCGGCTTTGGTTCCCTGACTTCTGATTCTACCAAGCTGGAATAACTGTTGATATGTCACTTCTTCTTTATAAGTCCGGAAAGTACTAGCTGTATAGATTGGATGCTGTTTTACCTAAATTCCACCTCAAAAAGTTGGAGTCGAGGGTTAAGATAGTTCATCTGCATTATAAGTAGCTTATTAAACTTAGATTTCATTCAGAAAAAATAAAAAAATATGTAAAATCTTTTATTTCATCATAGACCTACCACAACACCTTAAAACAATATATTTCTAAAATAATAAAAAATCGAGCAAAAGGAGGAGTTTTCATGAGCGCGGACCGGCGATCGGTGAAATTGTGTATGGGCGTATGGCGGTTATCGTGACAGCCTGGGGCGCGCCGCTAGTCGCGGGATGTACTGCGGATATCCGACAATCCTATACCCTGATGACAATCACAATTAAATTGTTGAGATTTTACAGTTATAAGTCTTTATTGCTAGTCACCTTTTAAACTTTTGACTTGGAAACACTCAGTTGGGTTATAAATTTTTACTGGTTTTTGGACATTCGTATTTATAGGTTAAGAAATCATAAAATATAGTCTACAAAGTAATTGCTACAATTAAGTTTAACAATTAGAACACAATCTTCAATTTATCCCAACTGGTTAAAGCTTTAATTATCCAGCGGATATCTCTAAACCAACATACATTGAATATTCAAAACTAGTCAAGCGGATATTTATCGGATATATCCCCAATCACTAATAATTTTACAGTGGACCATGAGTCCAGCCCATTACCCCGCTCGAGATTACTCCGTCCTATCTGATACGATTTCACCGGCATACCAACTAGTAACCGTTGCCTTCTTGTCTTCACAAATTAATGAGATTTGCAAGACGCGTACATCCAATGTGAACGCACCGTTAGTTGAGAAGTACATTAGATCTATGTGTACGTACCTCTATAACGTTGCACCAGAATTGTGTAGAAATCATACTTATTTCTAAAAACTTAGAGACTATTTTACTATTTTCTACAGTTGATCTAAGTAAGTATTGGACTTTTCGAGAATTCAGTATCCGCCCGGAGTCTGTAATTTGTGCCCGATATGGTGATAGGCTCGCCCCCTATCACATCATGGGACCGAATACGCACGGCGAAAAGTGGGTGCATTAATTTGCGCCTCTGCCTACCCCTTCCGGGATAGAAAGGCGTGAGTATGTATGTGTATGTATGTATAGATCTAAGTGAATTGCTTTTTTAATATGTCCATTACCATAGTATTTTCAATAATGTTATGTAATGTTTCTTATGTCTCAGGATGACGAGCGCAGTCGAATGCCACACAGTACTTTGTAAGTCAAGGTGCTGGATGATGTTGCTACTGTTTATGGGTGGTCGTATCGCTAACCATCAGGCGAACGGCATGCTCGTCTCGTCATTCAATGCCATAAAAAAAAGGAACTTTGACTATGTTAGAAATTGCAGACCGCTGTCAACACATCCATCTGGAAATGTTTACCTGAGGCCTGTGTTCAGCACCAGACTTCATGTGTTTAATGATGATGTTATAGATTAGCCACGTATAAAATACTTGCCAAACTTTTCTACAACTGCCAAAAAAAGGTATGAAGTTTCGACGGACGAAATTATTTAAAAAAAAACTGCAATATTCTGATTCCAAAACACTCATTATCGCATTTTATAATAAATCGATATACAGCCAACAAAAAAAGTCCCGGACCCCTAAATTACGCGGTCCGCGGTCCCGAGCTATCTGATTTTTTCCCCGTATCTGATCTGTGACTAATGATTATGAACTAGTCGGCATCCCTATGTCATAGCGAGATTTATGCTCTTACGTTTAATATATTGCTTTGATTTGTTTTGTTTAAAAAAAACATAAAATATGTTTATTGTTCTTATTTGCTTTTATAATATTTTTTAAATGCGATGGCTGGTAGACTGACGACGGAATTAAGCTAGACTACTGTTTATTTGGGAGCAATTGATTGACAATATGAACATAAAAAAGAAATTAACACGTCTTTAAGGGACCCCATATACGGTACGATCCGTCGTTTCAGACCGATCGCAACGACGAATCGATGGTATATGTCCAAATCGTAAACGATTTACTTGATCGATGACGATATCGTGATTGTAACAGAAACCAATACAATCATGAATATCATAACGATAGATCGAAGGTGTATGGTTCCTTGCGATCGACGATTCGATTTTTGCCTCAGTCTCAGTCTGCCTAACGCGGGCTCCAATATGAATGATCGCCGATCGCAACGACCGATCGTTTCGATCAATCGTTTAGTGTGTTAAGTGGCAATTCGAGGCGATGAATCATCACAATTTTCTTTAGATCCATCGCAAAGACGGATCGTACCGTATATGGGGCCCTAAGGCCCGAAACACTAACACACATAAGAATATACATCGTATTCCTACTAGTGGCTTCATGAACTATAGAAGTAAAATCTGAAGTAAAAGCCAAAAACGTTGACAAAAAACACAAATAATTATGGGAAAAGTAACAACAACTTTGACTGTTACTGTCAATGGAAAAAATGGCCGCCAGCAGTAAGAAATAAATAATTTTAAAATAACAAATTATGGCTTCATGCCCTACATGTTCTTTGCCTAAACTTAAAGTCTTATACAAGCCCTCCAACCACATCATGTCAACATCAATCAATCACATTAACAAGTCAATTAGCGGGTGCGCGCGCGCAGCGGGCACGCAGCGTAGACGCTGCGGGGCGCCGACGCGGCGACACCGCGCCATTGTTTCTCCTCACGTTCTCGTTACAGCTTGAGGAGTCAATTGATTTCATTCACATTTAATTTGTTGCGTAGCGGATGTGTTTATGACCGGAAAATGATCACCTTGCTACGTATATTGACAATTAGCAACCAGAAGGCTTGGTTTTTTATGAAGGTTGTAAAAATAAGTCTTCTAAATGCGTACTGAGGTAGTTTGTACCGAGGGCCGACTCCGCATTGAAATGGAGCAAGGGTTAGTTTGAGGTTAGAAAATTGGCATATAAAATATTTCCATATAAAAGCACCCCAGAGTATAAGCTACTAAACTTTTTATCCCATAAAAACATGGTAAAAAAGATCTTCCTAATTATCTGGTTCAGTTAACGAATGCCGTCAATGTTAATCAACTAGTGATATCAAGTGTCAACGCGTGGCGAGCCGTGGGCCAGCTTTTTTACCACCGCCGCCCCCTAATGGGTGACGCGTGTGTGCAAGAGTGGCCATTGTGTGCCCCCCCAAAAGTAATGGAGTACCTTTAGAAAATAAGGTAATCTAATTAATAAAAAAATAACAAAAACACGTTGGTATAATGTAGAAAATAAGTAAGTAGGGTTTTGGAGGTTTGTCTGTCGGTTTTATGGTTTTATGAACTTTGCTCGCAATAATATGTTATTGGTTATTGACTTCCGTCTGTTTTATTATGATATTTAACCGAACTATATTAGCTATACGGTTTCCGGAATTTTCGTGAAGTAGTAAATAGTTTCTTTCCTGATCACCAGAAAAATGCTATCTCGTTAAGAAATAATGTAGATGCTTCAGATATTTTCTATGACAAAATAATGTTAAGTTTTTATTATACAGCAATATGCTATCGATATTTAGACATTTCGATGGCCAGATATTATAATTCCGGAACGTTCCAAAAATTTTGCATTCCAAATCCGTAAATCTTTTTTTGATAGGGATTGTGCACATTATGCACAAGGCACGCGCCACCTGCCGACACAATTTGAATTTGAAATTCGAATGCGCACGGAACTTATACGGGTGATGCCTTAGAATAATAACACATAGAAACCGTGAACATACACGCTTAGTGAGGCAAGTAAAACTAGGCTAAATTAGCCTAGTAACCAAACATCCCGCGTCAGTGCTCAAGGCCGAATCGTAGCGCTATCAGCTCTCGATATTTTATTTTAAAATGATGGTTTGTGCAATAAACTGATGTCACAGTATCTCGGATAATTTTAAGAAACATTGTAACATAACATTTCACATGCAATTATTACGATTAATCTAATATTTTGACATAAAATAATAGCTAAAGCAAAAACAATAATTCAAAAATTTTATAGACGCCATTATATCAAAATGTTGCCAAAAAAAAAAGAAAATTGATACCCCAAATGTTGATGTTCATATTCTAAAATTAATATATTTCTAAAATTAACTTATTTAATTGGTACCTTTGCATGCTTTGGAATTGTGTTGCCAGTATTATGAAAATAATATTTTTCTGTTGAGTTGATTTTAATTGACATTTCAAATTTTAACAAGCTTATATTATTATTTTAAATGAAAATAGTTCTAAAATAAGGACACCTGTATCTTTTCTTTTTTAGAAATTATGAAGTTATCATTTATAATTTTAACTTTTTTTTTTCTTTTTTTCAGCAGACGTAAGCACTAAGCTTCAAATGACGTCAATTATACGGTTGAATGGTGAATGGTGATGCTGCCTTTTTTACTATGCACTGCCTCGGTGGCGTAGTTGTATTGCGTACGCGTTACGAGTACAATTTGTGCGCTGAGGTCTTGGGTTCGAATCCTGGGTCGGGCCAAAAAACATTGTGACTGGGTTTTTCCATCTTTAAAATTACTCAGTCGCAGCTCGGAGTCAGGAAGTTGGCGGTGTGATACCCCCGTGCCTCGGAAAGCACGTAAAGCCATTGGTCCAGCGCCTGATCTCTCTCCGGTCATGTCGGATTGCCGTCTCACCGGACTATGAGAGTAAAGGAATAGCGAGTGCACCTGTGTATTGCGCACACACTTGTGCACTATAATATCTCCTGCGTATCTGGCTGATCTCTGTTGAGATTGGCCGCCGTGGCCGAAATCGGCTAGAAAGGGTATATTTTATTTTATTTTACTATGATTCGCAAAAAACCGTAACAAAATAGAACCAGATACATTTGATATTATTGACATAAATAAAGGCATTCATTCATATCATCATCATAAAACTAGAATGGAGGCAAAGGTAAATACCGCATTCAACCGTTTAATTCACGTCATCAACGTAATTTGTTTTTAATTTGGTACTGTTTTGGTCATTCTAAGGGATTTATTTTATTATTTTTTATTTCAGATTTTTATCATTATAATTAAGGATAAAGTAATCCCTTACTGTGAACAATAATAATAATTCCATAATTAAATAATCCTAATTAAATAATGACTTAAGGTTTTGGGGAACATCCGATACCACTAGCAACATTATTTGCACCCTTGTGTGCGTGTGGCAGAACGTCAATACGTGTGGCCTATCCTTGGTGGCCTACGCCTACATCAATGAGTTTTATGCTTCACACTTGACAGTTTTTTGATATGAAACTATCATTCTTGGCGTTATTATTCTATGGGTGATGCGATTTGGCGCACGTTTAGAAGTCTGGGGCAATACAAGAAAAATTGTTAACAGGTTCGTAGTGCATGAAAATTAAAAGCGAAAATATTAAAATACTGCCATTAAATGAAAACGGACTTTAAATAAAAGCAGCGGTAAAACACTCTACTATTGTCCAAATTATCAAGGTATCACTTATTGTAGGTACTATTACGATAGAATTTTAATTTGTATAGAATTTGATATTGACTCGATGTTGCTCGGAGTGGTTAAGTTTAGAACTGCATGAGAATATAACATTTTGAAATATTTTTTTGTCTAATAAATGGAGAGTTGCGTACGTGGTGGTATGTGAAGATGACCATTACGGCAACAGAAATCATATTCCTAGGCTGGCAAAATAAATAACACCAAAAAAGAACATTCCAGTTTTCGTTTATTTTTGATGCGACAACCCCACATTTTGTGCAATAGCAACTGAGGGTGAGAATTGGAGGGAAGCGATCCTTGAAATCACGTTCGATTTTCAATTTGTTGCGATTTTTGATTCTTTGATGTTTACTTCTAAACACATGCGGATTTTATGTGATTTTGTATTAGATGTTGCCAACTAACATTTAAAGCGGAATTTGATAAATCAAAAAATAAATTTTGATACTGCCTCTATAAAGTTTATAAATCTCGTTCATTCTAATAAAAAGATCGAACCGCAAATTTAATTAAAGCCATCATTCATTCGATGATTGATTCGAATCAACTATTTCGAAAATTCGGTAATAGGTCATCGAATTAGTTCATAGGTAGCAGTCAAGGTGTGAATACAGCTTTTTATTATAAAACCTATTTAATAAATAGTTATATATTAAGGTAAATATAAACTCATTATCAGATTAAATACCACTAGGTACTAATTATATCTAAAATATTTTTTTCTAGACATCAGAAAACATATTAACTGGTAGTAGGTCTTTCACATGTAAGGTTCCGTCTGGGTGAGTACCACCGAAATGTCTATTTCTACCGCCAAGCAGCAGTGTATGCATGCACTGTTGTATTTCGGTTTGAAGGGCATTGTAGCCAGTGTAACTACTGGAAATAATGAGACTTAACATCTTATGTCTCAGGATGACGAGCGCAATAGAATGCCACACAGTACTTTGTAAGTCAAGGTGCTGGATGGTGTTGCTACTGTTTATGGACAGTCGTATCGCTTACCATCAGGCGAACGGCATGCTCATCTCGTCATTCAATGCAATAGAAAAATATAGATTTATAATGATGGAGAAATCCTTTTAGGTATTTATTAAGTAAAATATATTTCATTTTGTAATCCTTACATCCTTAATCTGTCTTTAGTATTGGACACCTTAAAAATGACCTAAAAATACAGTCCACTACAACCAAGGCCAATATTCGCCAACATTTGCTCCAATAAATCACGCGTTTCGATTGCGCAAATCAAGTTAACGTTCCGACATGAGCGATATAAATCAGAATTCTCCAAAAATCGTTATTATAACATAATAACTGTTATATAAATATAATTGGATGAAGCCTGTGATTATGTTTGTACGTGCCTTGGTTTCAGTTGGATCAAATGTTAAGTAGACGTTTGATGCAACTAACGTTTAAATGCTGTGCTATGACGTCTTGTAGTATTAATTATTGCATTAATTCAATGCGAAGTTAGAGACAAATTGTGACAAAGGTATGAGTAACAAATACGACGCTTTCCAAAGCCGAAGTTCATAAATTATTTCTTTTTAAAGGCAATGATGTAGATAATGTCATCCACGATGACGCTCTCTACTAATTTCTCTAATTCATTCTAGTCCAAGTGTGCAACCTTCCGCTTATATTTTAGTTCTTTAAAGATACAATTAGTACTTATGAGTGCATTCGCATACTAAGATGAATAAGAAATGTCTCTTTAACCCGCGAAATCTCTGCTCATATATTGGTAGCGCGCGTCATCGTGGATGGCACTATGTATATTAACTAACGGTTCAACTCTCAATGCAACAACTTTGAGTCTTCAGATTGCGTGTGCTAATAGCATATTAACTAGCTCTTTGTTATATTTAACAGTTTTAAAATCTAGGCCATCCCTAGATGGAGCGATATTACAGATTTTTAAATGGAGTACTTTTTGAAAAACGAACATAAACTGTACAATGTAGTTTGTATACGTACACACTCACAACTAGTAACCCACTTTTCGCCGTGCATATTCCGTCCCATGATGTAATCGGGGGCGAGTGTATCGCCATATCGGGCACAAATTCAGACTCCGGGCTGATACTGAATGGAAAAACCCAATATCACTTTGCCTGACCTGGGGATCAAACCCGAAACCTCAACATTGCAGTCGTATCGTAATACAACTACGCCACTGAGGCAGTCAATAATGTAGTTTGTACCACACGACAATTCGAACAATTAAAAATTCAAATTTCGAAATTTTATAAAACATAACTACGACGATAAGAGTTACAGTATGTCAGCTCATGAGTGTGTCTACTTTCTATACTCTAGTCTGAGCTAAGTCAACATTGAGCCAGGCGAGAGAAAATGAACATTTAAAAATCCGAGAATACCAAAGGTGATTCGATTCTCGCGTGAACCGTGTTCCGAGCACGCGGGCGATCAATCAGTCAAATTATATTGTCTTAGAGATCGCTCCAAATTGTCCCGGGTCCCGAAACTTACAGACGATTGTGATTTAAATGCTGCTATTAAATTGATTGAAAGAGAGTGGTTTAGCCCGCTCGTACGTTGTGAAACGATTTGTTCTATTCTTTGTAGTTGGTATTATATTAAATCGTTTATCAATAAAAATAATAATCAACATCTTACTTGAGTTCGATTTAGCAGCTAAAATAGAGCATGTAACGGAAGGTCCTAGCTTGGATTCCCGTATCGCAATTTGTCAAGATGGGGAGTCTTCTGTAGAAATTAACGTCATAGAGACGAATACTGAAAACTAAACCCAATCGCTACTGGAACATGCATGAAAAAGTGTGTAACGTCGACCCCACATCAAAGTGAGATTACGTCAGGATTTCATAACCAATTTACGACCAGTTATAGATGCTAGTACTTAGTATAATAACAACGGTCTGTTTGAATTCCATTTAAAATATTATATTTTACGCACTTCTTGAGACAGCATCTTGCATAGTTCGTCGTTCTCTTGCATAGAGTCGTGTTGAGAGTATTAACGACTTCTAAGCATCTCTCTTTTTTGATAACTCTTCACACAGCATGTGATTTCAATGTAGTAAAAAGCCAAAACATCAAAAACAAAACCTGACCATAAACTCTGGTGGGCCCAATCAGCCAATTATCAGATTAGGGCAAGCTAATCATAATGATTGCTCCGCACGTGTTGTAAAACGCTTTGTGGTGTTTACAAGATTATGAGTTATTATTTATAAGTTAAGATTACAAATTGATATTTCGTAAACACCGTAAGTTCGACTCATTTGTAAACTAAGGGTTCTGCAGTTGCAATACTATGTCTTTATTGTATTTTTTAGAATAAACTCTATGTTACATTTCAAAAATTTCTGCCAGGTACATATTTCTGTTCAAAATTAGAACTCTTTAGAATAAACAAAGTCAGAATTAGAATAAACTGGTGGCGGGTCTTTCATATGTAAGAGTCCGTCTGGGTGGGTACCACCGCAATGTTTATTTCTACCGCCAAGCAGCAGTATGCATGCACTGTTGCGTTTCGGTTTGAAGGACATTGTAGCCAATTGAACTACTGGACATAATGGGACTTAACATCTTATATATCAGGATGACGAGAGCAGTGGAATGCCACACAGAACTTTGTAACTCAAGGTGCTGGATGGTGTTGCTACTGTTTATGGGTAGTCGTATCGCTTACCACCAAGCGAACGGCATGCTCGTCTCGTCATTCAATGCAATAAAAAAGACCACATTTCTTATTCTACTAGCATCGCCCGCACCGATGACCCATCTAGATCGACAATAGACCATGTATTTAAGGTCAACAATGTTAGTAAGTGTTAGAATTATGTTTGAAAGTACGTATTATTAAGCAAATGTTTGCCTATTTCTGCCAACCGTAATATTTAAGGCTTATGTATAGGAAATTATTACTACAGTAACCAGGAATAATTGAACAGTCATGACATATACCATCGGGCAAGTCTTTTTTATTTCGTCATAAATACCCGTGCTACCTCAAAATCATCTAATAACTAACAGTATCCTATAATATCAACCATTTTCCAATCAAGGACAATTGGGACATCGTCTCCGACATTTTCTATACCATAGATAAGATCCGACCCTCAACTAAGTATGGGTTATGGGTCATAATGTCCGCATCTGAATAATGCCTGATAACATCATAGAATATATAATGAGCTGTAATATGTAATTATGGGTACGTTTTGGTGCAAAGGATGCTTTAGTATAAAAACTGATGTTTTGGACGATCGAGATTTGGAAGGAATATTAAATTATTTTTATTTTTGTTGGCACGGCAAGGTACAGCAAAATATATTTCATATTAAGAATATATACTCTAGTCTCGAAGACGATGTCTTTTGTTAATCAACATATTTGGACCTCATTATATTTAACATCAGGCCTAGGGTAATCACTCCCTGCCCAAATAAAAAAATCATGAGAGGAGTATTGCGTTCCTCAGCGGTTCTCAAAATCCTTGACTGAGAAAGACAAAAACAATTAAAACTAACATAGGGTGACTAGTTCAAAAAAAAAATAAAAAAAAAATGGGTTGGGTATATAATTGCTCACTGGTAATCTTTCATTATTAACGTTACATTTGAATCACGTTCCAAATACGAAAACATAAAACGATAAACAAGAATCTCACAAAAAGATATTTCCACAAACAATACTAATATTTAGGCACGATAAAATAAGCCAAATGACTATGTTTCCGCCGGGATTATAGGTGGGGACGGATAACTGCCACTTAGCGGCCCAAACTTGCAATTATAAAACGTTTTGTGATTTAAGGAATCGTGAACAATTATGTTGGTTGTACGACGAATTCCTTTGCCTTTTATGTTTCATCGTTAGTGGTGTATGAGTTTGTTTCATTGTAAGTGTTTTATGATTTTAATTAATGATTTTCGTCACTTTCTTTCGTAATTGTTTAATAATTAAAGGGTAAGGGACCCAACAGTACGAGATGAATCATAAATAATGGAAATAGACTAATTATAAAAGCCCGTTACGTGTTTATCTTCTTCATTTTGCCATTATTTTTTTGCATATTATAACTTAATTATAAATGGAGTGGTCTAAAAATATATTTAATGGATCATAGATTCATATTTGGTGATAGGTCTCTCATATGTAAGCGTCCGTCTGGGTGGGTACCACCGCAATGTCTATTTCTACCGCCAAGCAGCAGTGTGCATGCACTGTTGTGTTTCGGTTTGAAGGACATTGTAGCCAGTGTAACTACAGGACATAATGAGACTTAACATCTTATGTCTCAGGATGACGAGCGCAGTGGAATGCCACACAGTACTTGCTTGTTGCTACTGTTTATGGGTGGTCGTATCGCTTACCATCCGGCGAACGGCATGCTCGTCTCGTCATTCAATGCCATAAAAAATAAAATTACGCCTAAGTTTGAGCCTGGTTAGATTTTAATTCCCAGCATCCATACAAAAAGAGGACATCTCCTTTGTGGAAATATTTGGATGTTTGTATGTTTGTCAGAAGTAAACGCAGAAACAGTTGAATGGATTTGGATGAAAGTTGGTACACGGGTAGACCATGTCCTGGATTAACACATAGGCTACTTTTTCGCCCGATAATTTACCCCCATGGAAAATAATAATAATTTTACATCTGAATTTTAAAATAGATGGCGCTGACGTTTTAGGGACTCTTTTAGCGGGAAAGGCTTTTCATCCGAGGGAAGCCGAGAGCAACACCTAGTATATTCCATATTTTAAGATATTATTTTAAAAATAGAACAAAAAAACAAACAAGCTTACTATCTAATACGGCCAAGTATAAACAGTACAGAACCCAACTAGACAAAAAAGATGATGACCTCTCTATTAATAGTTGACTTAACTCTGCAAATTCTATTTTTCGCTTTCATAGGACGTTGATGATGTATTTTATGTTTATGTGAGTTATTCATTCAAGAATTTGTGTAGGTGTCTAATATAGCATTAGAATAACCATTGACCCCGTGTAATTAAATTTGGATATTACCTACGTAAAGTCAAGTTTTTATAGGAAATGATAATAAAAAATCAGGTGGGTCATCGGATGGTAAGTTAATGGACAAATGATCAGTATTATTCGTAAACAACTAGAATACCATAGTAAAAATAATTATTAAAATTTTGTATCTTTCACGAAAAATCACGCCACGAAGGCCGGTCCTTCTGGAAGCCTTGCGTAGGGATATGGATCCAACACGTAGAGGCCCCTTTAAGATACATTACTATGGTTGGGGTATGTACAAACTTGTAGGTACTCTCTTTGTCTGTACTTAGGTAGGAAATAAAGCGAAAGACAGCGCCCGCGAGGTGCAAGGACTATTATAGAGAAGATGGGAACTATACCGGGTATAGACCATGCATAGGCATAGGATCTAGCTGGATTTGTTGTTGGGCTATTGTTTGAGACAACGGGACGCCTGCCAAGTAAAATTTCTCAATCTTTTGTATTCAAAACAGACGGTGACTTGCCTCCTACTAAATGGGCTGTGGGCATCCCACACGCGGCGTATGCCAATTGCCAAGGACGCAACATCGGTGCGGGTGGCTAAAGGGTCGAGAGGCGTGCACCGATTTCACCATTTCACCTTACCTCTTGGGAATTCCACCCTTAGCCGGCCAGTTCAGGCAAGCTAAATACTTCGTCTGCGTCGGCGCAGAGGAAATATGTCGACAAGTTGATGACTCGTGTTTTGCTACGCTTATTAAAGTTGTATTTCATTAAGACTGAACTCGCATGACAAAATTAATAGGTATATGAGAGCTAGATACAATTCCTCTATATCTGAAAGGAATCTCATACTCTTTAACGAACTTCAAAAGGAGAGAATTATCTACTCGTAGATTTTTTTTATATTTGTTATCTTAAAGAGATCGCATTATCTATTTATTATTAGGAGCGTGCATCCACCTCTCGTGCAAGCATGTATTTACCCTTTACAAAATATAGGTAGAAATACTATGACTCAGATACCAGTTGAATTCATAAAGCCTCCTTGCCCTATTAACCTATCAAAATCGCTCATCAATCTATCAAGAAATTATTGTATAATCGATATATGATTCATATAGTCTCGTGTTGGGAATAGAACCCGCATTCCGATATCAAAATGATGACCAAATTAGGAGTGTTACGTGTAATGTAATAGGCTCGCGTGCCGGACAAATTTCGACCTTACTGAATATAGAGAGCACAGTATGGTAACTTTGTTTTGTCTACGTGATTATGAGTCGGCTATAAGCAAAAGGCTGTAGGTTCGATCCACATTGGATCGATTTACTGATGGTAGGCCTCTTATATGTAAGAGTCCGTCTGGGTGGATACCACCGCAATGTCTATTTCTACCTCCAAGCAGTAGTGCAGTAGTGCATGCACAATGCACTATTGTGTTTCGGTTTGAAAGACATTGTAGCCAGTGTAACTACTGGACATGATGAGACTTAACATGCTAAGTCTCAGGATGACGAGCACAGTGGAATGCCACACATAACTCAAAGTGCTTACTTTGTAACTGAAGGTGCTGGATGGTGTTGCTACTGTTTATGGGTGGTCGTATCGCTTACCATCAGGCGAACGGCGTCCTCCTCTCGTCATTCAATGCGATAAAATAAACATTGAAATTATTGTTTTCTGTAAATCAAGGTCTGGCTGTTCGGAGTGCAAGAATTATAGCCCCTCATTCAAATGAGACTAGTATAGTATCGTAATGTGGACAAGAATACTCAAGCGACTTTTCAATTTATTCTGAATAAAATTGCAGTAGTATTTAACACTGATCTCAATCGATGAGCGACATTGATTAAATTGTAGTTAGAATTATTAAAATACAAAAAATTAGACACCTTTATAGATCGCCTTACTCTACTAATACATACATACATAGTATCCCGTAAGGGTAGCCAGAGGCTATGGATTTCCACTTTGCTTTATTTTGCGCCACTTCTTTATCTAACTCTAGTATTTCTTAAAAATAATCTATTTAAGTAACCAAATTATTCTATTATTAAAAAAGTATTTCAAAGTTGCCTTACTACCTCTCCCTACGTCGCCATCCCATCCAAACTCTTGTCCCATCTGAATGCCGGAGTAATTGTCATAAGTACTGGGTGAAATGCTTGAAATACTTCTAAAATTATACATTCACGGTAAAAATCAAGGTAATTTACTATTCGTTATGTGTCCACTACTATTTTATTTTAACCATAGAGCAGGACCTGTTGCTATGTTGTTTTTTTTTCTATTCTGTTTGAAAGTACTGGTTGAAATACCGGGAAATAGTGATGTGAATGAATTTTTACTTTAGGAAATTCATAAAATTAGTTTTGTCATTGTAGATTTTAAGCAAAATATTTATTTAAAAATAATGATTTATGTATAAAAATCATTCAGCGCGGATGAATTCCTATCTCCGCTAATATTGAATTTAAAAGGCTAGCATAAATAGGCTATGTTATAAACAGTTATGTTTCCATACAGTAAACAAAAACAGGCAAATATCCAAGACTTAACTGCCAAACCCCCACAGCTCCTGTAAAAAATCATAGACAACATTAAAAATTCGCCACAACACTGCATTCGACACAGGCCGCGGCACACGCGTCATTAATTAAGAACTAACTCATCATTATGATTAATTCGCTTGACTTTTGCACCGCCGATTGTTTTTCGGCTTCCATTTGTCACGGTCCCTGTTCTGGACATTAAGATTGAGTTTATAACGGTATATTTTTGAACTTGGAACAATAATTTATTTCCGAAATAGATAATTCGAATCTTGAATTTTTTTCGACATCGTAATAGGCAAGTTTTTAAGTCTTTTAAACTTGTTTTTGCGTGTCTAACATCAGTGTATAATATGATTCTTGTCTTCAAAAATGTAAGTGGAACTGCGTAGATTTCGATGCTTGTATAAAACCTTATTGCATGAATAGTGGTATTTGAATATGTACCTATATTATCGAAAATATTATTACCAAAAAATTACAAAACGTGGAATCGAACAGAAAGGCTTCATAGTTGATTTGACTCTACCCCTAGACCAGCGAGGTAACCCTATACTATAAATTAACTTCATTGTAAAATTAACGTCACAATAGCAACCTCAATTAAAACTAACACAAATCTGTTATTAAAAAACAAAAGGTTGCAAACGCAAAAATTAAACGCGTCGCTCGCCAAATGTCTCACACCCCAGGCCGTATATTAAAACATGGCAACACCGTTTCCACAAGAAATTAATTACAAACTTATTATATTTGTACGCGAGTCGAAAATTACCCATTTCGCCGCAACACTGAATTTTCGGAGACCACACAATGCATTGACAGCTGTCGGGTGTTTTCCTCGACCAAAGCTTCATAAATAAAGCCTCGAAGACCCTTGGCTTTGTAATGAGAAATGCAAGAATATTTCGTAAACTTAAAACTAAAGTGATTCTGTATGAAAGTCTGGTTCGTTCGTTGCTCGAGTACTGTGTGGTTGTATGGCGTCCTCACTATGCAACCCATAGCTTACGACTGGAACGCATTCAGAAACGCTTTTTGAATTATCTGGCTAATTGTTCACCTGACGCTAAAGGAACAAGTTACGTTAAGAAGTTAGAATTATTTGGGATTAACTCTTTAGAAAAGCGTCGAGATTTATTAGAACTCACGTTTTTATTCAAATTATTGCGTGGGAATGTGGATAGCTCGGAATTGCTGTCTAAAATTAATTTCAAAGTTTCACACCGTCTGCCTAGGCATCCTATAAAACTCCTAAGTCAACCATTTCGTAAAACTGTATTTGGGTCGAATTCACCTATTGCAAGATTATGTAAGGTCTATAATGAAAACTCCAGTAAGATTGACCTGTTTGGTACGAGTCTCTTTAAATTTAAAAGGCAATTAAAACATCTTGGAAGCGTTTAATCTTATCATAGGATTAGTTTTGAGTTGTATCTGTATTCTTACATAAAACTTTATAGTCAGTGTTGCTTAGACGTTGTCCATAATTTTATAAGTTATTAAGTAGTGTATTTTTTCTTTTCTCTTTCGAGATACTATGTGCTCTTTATATTTTGTATGAAGTGTTCACTTTTTTATGTTGTGCACTTAGTTTAATTTAATTATGTACTGTATGTTTTTTGTATTAAAATTCGGTGTAGCAACTGTTTGTGAACCTATTAAAATAAAATAAAAAAAATAAAGCTTTTGGTTTTAAAATTACATAGCCTAGGTTGGCGGGAAATCGAATTTTATTGGGTTAGTCATGTCTATGTTTTTTATTTTCAATTTTTTTGTCGATGTAATGCTTTCGGCCTTTATCGTTAGTTGCATTTTGTGGTATTCTTTGGTTGAAATATTTCTGATAAACTTTGGATGAGTTTGTTGCCCCCGCAATAAGGAAGATGCAAATATAGTATTTATCAATATTTTGTGGCTAAAATGTAAAAAAAACATAAAAGAACGGCCACTGCAATGTTTTTATTTTAATTAATATCGATTTTTAACAATAATTACGAAGTGAAAGTAACGTGAAAAGGAACGTGTTATAATAAGTACATTAATCTGCCTCTAGTGACATCACATCTGTAATGACAACTTGTTGAAGGTTAGAGTTGTAAAGGTAAACATTCTTTAATTGCGAAAATTAATAGGTTTTCGAATCAAAATGGAAGTTGGGTTCAGAAAAATCCAGAAATCTGCCGAAGATTAATGCTCACGTGGTTGTAGTTTTTTATTGTTGAAAGTACAAAGTTTTCAAGTGTCGAAATAAAAAGGGACTAAACTACTATGAATTAATCACAGTGAGACTTTTATTTCTATTTCATTCTGCAGCAAATCCACACATAGCATTAATGTCCGTTCTTATGGCGACAATGCAATCGGTTATATCCAAATCTAAAGAGATAGAGAACTGTGTAAAGTTAAAAGTCGAGTTACTCCGGAGCATAACGTACGTAAAGAAGGTTACCGTGCTACAACCATTATAAATAAAACGCAAAGCTTCAATGCGAAGATTGCGCAGCTTTTGAAGGTTATTTTTAATATATTATAGCAAGGATTATTACGATAAAAATCTATCTCCAGGTCGGTGTGCAATGCGCATTGTTATGACTAAGTACCTTAGGTATTAGTTCATAGTGCTTGCCTCGGTGGCGTAGTCGTATTACGGTACGACTGCAATGCTGAGCTCTCGGGTTCGATTCCCGGGTCGATCATAGTGATATCGAATTTTCTAGGATTCAGTATCCGCCCGGAGTCTGAAATTTGTGCCCGATATGGCGATAGGCTCGCCCCCTATCACATCATAGGACGGAATACGCACGACCAAAAGTGTGTGCACTTAGTTGCGCCTCTGCCTACCCCTTCGGTGATAAAAAGGCGTGAGTGTGTGTGTGTGTGTGTGTGTGTGTTCATAGTAACATTGATGTATTTATTCAAAAAACATATCGAAAGTCCAAACTTATGCATTTAAGAATGCCACCGGCGAACAAATATGATTACTGCGACGTCACTAGATGTTTGCGCGCAAAAATGTAAACTGACATTTTCAAACCGCAATTTTTAGCAATAAATTATAGTATTTTAATTTTTTGATATACTCGTGATCATATATATTTTTTGATACATGAAATTCATTCCAATGAAAGCAGAAATAAAAAAATTGCATCTTTTCTATTCAGATATGCGATAGTATGTTGGTACCTAATAGGTACTAAGTATTTTTCACAGCTCCGTTCGCGTGAAATAACACAATCAAAGTTTCCTTTACATTTGCATAAGAAGAAAAAAATATATAACAATAAAAGACCTACGCTGAGTTTCTTGGTGCTTCTTCTCAGGTCAGTGGGCTTTTCCGAAGCACTGGTAGAATCTTTTAGATGATAAAAACATTGTAAAAATGACGTATAAGAGTGCCCTTAGGGGTCTAATTACTTAATAAATGATTTGAATTTGAATTTGAAGTAGCCTATATGTCAATCCAGGAAGTGATCAGCATGGGTACCAAATTAGATGCAAATCCGTTCAGCTGATTCTGTGTTTACTTCTTGCAAACACGTAAACCTCCAAACGTCTTCAATTTGAGCCTCAAAATGGCTTAAATCTGTTTATATTTTAATCATCAATCAATTTAATCAAGCGCAGAAGAATATTATTCTTGATCACATTGAAATTCAGATAAATCATAAAAAATTCTTTTGAAACCACATCCGCTTCTTTAAATTTAACAATATTTCTATTACCATACCATACCAGCCCTGTATTATATACTGCCCACTGCTGAGCACGGGCGTCCTCTATGACTGAGAGGGGTTAGCCCTTAGTCCACCACGCTGGCCTAGGGCGGATTGGCAGACTTCACATATCTTCGAAAATCTTATAGAGAACTTCTCAGGTATGCAGGTTTCCTCACGATGTTTTCCTTCACCGTTAAAGCGAACGATAATTGATAAACAATACACACGTAACTACGAAAAGTCAGGGATGGTTTTGAACCTCCGGACATTATCTCGGCAGACCGTTCCATTCCCAACTAGGCTATCGTCAGCTTGTTTATATTTAACAAAATTTCTATTAGAACATAAAATTAATTGATATTTTCATCCACACACTCCCCTATTCAACCCCCGAAATCCTAGCCAAATACATAAATATTAACGTAATACTCGGGTTATTCAACCCTGTGAAATATTTAGGGGTGTAATTTAGACATCGTGGGGTCTCCGGCAGTATATAGCCTCCCTCATTCATAACGAGGTAGGTAGAAGATAAAGTAATTGACAATGATCATTAGAATAACAAATCTCTACATGGTACTGAAGTTTTATATTATTAGGTACTATATTTTGTTCCCGGCTCCGCATGCGTGAACAAGTTTTTTCCGAAATAAAAGTCACGCTATTTATTTTCTGATGCTAAAAAGTACCCTATGTTTTCTGACTGCCTCGGTGGTGTAGTTGTATTACGATACGACTGCAATGCTGAGGTCTCGGGTTCGATCCCCGGGTCGGGCAAAGTGGTATTGGATTTTTCTATTCAGTATCAGCCCGGAGTCTGGAATTTGTGCCCAATATGACGATAGGCGCGCCCCCTATCACAATATCATGGGACGAAATACGCACGGCGAAAAGTGGGTGCACTAGTTGCGCCTGTGCCTACCCCTTCGGTGATAAAAGGCGTAAGCTACGGACGGCCTGTGCTTCTTTCAATGTGTTGCCTGTGTCGGTGCTGGCAAGGCTTAATTCGACAATTAAACCTTGCTTAAGGCTGGCCAACTCCCGAGTGTGAGCTCTCTCAACACGCACAAGTTCTTGTGCATGTCGAGAGCGGTCCTTTTCCAGGTTAAATTTGTGCCGAGCCCTTGAGTCCGACAAAGACAACACTGTCTCGTATAGTCCTTGCAGGCATTCATGGACCTTACTGACTTGCACTCCTTCTTCATGTTTGTGGCTGCTTCCAGCCCGTCTTTACCCTTTTGAAGTAGCTCGTTAGCCACCAGTGTTGCTGAGTCCATTTCGACCCCGGTGCCTCTCCTAGGAGTTGAATATAGAAGGCTGACCCTTTTTCGGGCGGTAGAGATCTCGGAGTCCACAGACGACACGTCCAATTCGTCCGTGTCGTTTGCGCACTCCGAGATGGTCCCCGCGTCTAACTCTGCCACCGTTTGGATGTTTTGTGGTGGTAATGTTTGCGGTAATGATGCTTCCATTACTATGTTTGAGTCGGGCACGGGGGCCTCCACATGATCGCAGGTGAGGTTGACAGTGACTTTTTCCGTGAAAACGGAGGTTTTCGATGTTGCTGCTTTTTGTATCGCCTTCTCCCTGAGGGAGCGTGCTGGGCGTAACGGCTTTTGTGACGTGGACTCCGCTGCTGGTTTGCGGGTGGAAATTATGTCAGATTTTGATGACATAGTTGGTTAGTGTAGTTTTGAATATAGTGTGACGAATTTGTTTAGTTAGGGTTTTTTTTACAAATTGTGTGTGGTTACGCAGACGTTATGCGTTAAGTAGGTACCTTCACTGCAGACCACACGCAGCGCAGATGCTAAGTTAGAAGGCACTATAATGTAAAAAAGATGTGTCCGTGTATGGAATCAAGGTCGTGTGTTTGGATGTGGGAGGGGGCAGGTGGTAATATGACGTTGGGAGCATTGCGCTCGTCATCCTGAGACATAAGATTTTAAGTCTCATTATGTCCAGTAGTTACACGTTGTTGTGGTTGTCTAACTCCGAAGATCTTTGTCAGATCCTAATATATAATATACTAAAACCTTCCCTGAAAAATATACATTTCATTAACGAAAACCCCATCCAAATTGGATCACTAGTTTCTGAGAAATTCGCAGCCATACAAACTTACATACATACATACGGGTCGAATACAGAACCTCTTTTTTTGAAGTCGGTTAATAAAACGATACATAATGGGATAGGGTTTTTTTTTGTTTTTTAGTGAATAACATTCTAGGCTTCCATAATAAACAATAAAATGTTTAAAAGCAACGATAAGTTTGAGATGATAGCCTTAAATATATCAATTACGTATTTTATTCAAATAAGTTTTTTACAAAAATGCTGTTTATTTCAGAACAACTTCTAGTAACTAAATGTGCAAAAGGCGTTAAAAACTTCTTCAGTTATCCAGCTTTCTTATGAGGTATAAAACATCACAATTAACCTTTTAGAATTAAAAAACAATTATAAATGTTGAGTACTGCTCGGGTACCAGTTGTTTTGTATGCACCTTATTTACGACTAGCTGTTGCCCGCGGCTCCGCCCGCGTTATTGAGTTTTCCCGGGATAAAAGTTCCGCTTTATATTTTCCCGGGATAAAAAGTAGCCTTAGTTACTCCTTATTACATCAGCTACCTGCCAATAAAAGTCCCGTCAAAATCGGTCCAGCCATTTCAGAGATTAGCCGGAACAAACAGACAGACACACAGACAAAAATTGAAAAAAATGTTATTTTGGTGTATGTACCGTATATATATTTATACACATGTAGTAAAAAACGGTTATTTTCATATTACAAACAGACACTCCAATTTTATTTATATGTAAACTAATAAACTAATAATACCCATACGTTATAATACTGTCGTTGAGTTAAAAATAAAAGTCAATATAACGATTTAACTTGCATGACATTCCGTAACTCTGACTCTAAAACCACTGCAACAAAAAGCATGTGTTCAAAAGCTGATGTATCAAAAATTTTAATTTAAGATTAGAATTAAAAGAATACTTAATATTACAATTACGCAATACGAATGATGTTGTATATTTTGAATTATCAAGGCGAAATTTTAGACGAGATAAACAATCCCACACTACAGCTAAGTAAACCACTTCCAACATTTGCCATCCCAGCCCAGCCCAAGTGGAACTAAAGAACCTGACGAGTATAGTTGCGCGGGCGCAGTACTCGCGAGCGGTAACGCACGGGGCCAATCAAACGTCAGAATCCCGATCACTTAACCCTGCGCCGCGCGCGGACAATTAATAGATGCCACCGCACCAAAAAAATGCCACGTCCGTCCGTGCGGCCGTGCGACGGCACCCCCACCGGCCGCTCGGGGGCTCCCCGGTGGCCAATGGGGAGGCGCCGCCGACTCAAGCTACCGCTTTTTGGCCAATGGCGTGCCCCGGGGCGGAGCTTACAGCCACTCGTCGCTTTTCGCCCCCAGCGAAAAGCTTTTCGCCTGCAGTCGTTTACAGATAAGCCCGCGGGATGGACGATTATTATTACATTTCGGTACGTGTGATTGTGTGAGATAGGCTTCGCCCCGGGCGTCGCTCGTGGTGCGATGCTACGCATGTGCTGTGCCGGCCGCGCCACCTGACACATAGTGCTGTGATATGCTTGCCTTATACATATAGTGTTCCGACGGTATGAATCTTTATATGCAGTGTCACCGTGAGGTATGCAATGTCGTTTTATATGATCTTTATACAGTTACAGAGTATTGAAGTGGGTGAAAAATGTCTGCGTGGTCTACATCGCATTCAGACATATGTAGCTGTCATAATTGTGTATTAAAAATAAAATGTTGACTAATTGGAGCAGATAGATTGTTAATTGAAATACGGAGTATTTGGAGTATCTATTAATTTGTATGCTATATTTTTATTAACTTTAAAGCCTTAAGGCTATCTACAATAATCTAGGATGTATAGCCGCCGCGCTGATTTAACTTTGTGAATTTATTTGTAAGTGTATTTTTTTTAATAGGTTTCTTTTTTAAGTGCAAAATGTTTTATATTTTTTTAATTTACTGACGCTAGTTTTAGTCGTTTCTAGAATAAATATCAAATTATTTTTTATTATATTACAAGCCTAATTCATAAACATCTTACTGTAATAATTCCAAAAGAAACATTTTTAAAACTTGGCTACACTGTATTTCCATTTTTATATTATGCATATTTTTTAATTGCGTGTTTTAATTAATATGATAATTTAATATGAATTAAAAGTAACTTAATTATGAATCTATGATTTTCATAAAACTAAATCGAATTATTTTATTTATAAAGAACATAAGATTTTAAGTCAATTATAAGACTTATATCAAAAATTCTTGTAAAATTAGTGTTGCGTGCAAAGGGTTGGTAAGTCTTACCTGGAAGTTTACGCAAATATTTTTTTATGATTTTCGCCGGCGGCATTCAGAATTTTATTGTTCACATTATTTTATGAGATAGGTAATAGGTGTCGCGCGCAGCTTCGTTCGGATGGATGGATGAATGATGATGGATCGTTTATGGGTGGTCGTGTCGCTTACCACCAGGCGAATGGTATGCTCGTCTCGTTATTCAATGCAATAAAAAAAATAAAAAAACTCTCGGATGGAAATTAAGAATTTATTATTATGCATGCATGCAAGTAAATATAAGAACTGCTCTAAACAAAATAAAAATCTGTATATATATATATATTTGTATTATACACTGTACCTAATTTATACCTTTGAACTGAGTTTGAAAAGAGCAACCCTAGAGTTTCTTGCCCGTTCTTCTCTTGTGGAAACTGTTTTTCGATCTGGTGGTAGAGTGGATGAAGTAGCTACCTTTTCCAGAAAAATCTCACTGTTTACTCAGATGAAAGTACTAGCACATTCTCTATCAGTGTGCTCGTCCAAAACCGTTATGCGTTTGTGCGTTTTTTTTTACCAAACATATTTATAAAATTTAGCATAAATGTAAGTAAAAAGTAAAATATAATAGGAGAAAGGAATTAGATATATTTTTTAAATTTTTAAAATAAATATGCAGAATATATTCTACATAGTTTTTCTTGCCTGACGTTGATCGCCTCTGGGCCGTCTAATTTCTGGTAAATCATGTTCAAAATGTATTCAAAGTGTTTCCTGATCCAGGAATCGAACCCAGGCCTATAAAGACCGCAGCTCTTAACATATGCGCTGTCGCTAGATGTAGAAGGCGTTTATCAAGATTAAGCTGTTTGTCTCAAACATTAATCTCAAGGTAATGTAATTGATCAATAATAATAAAAAATATTTACGACGAGATCCACCACCAATCAAAATAATCACAGTGTCACAAAATTACCACAATTATCATTTCTTTACCATTGCTGTACACAGTCACTGCCTTTGCCCATAAAACATAAAACGATCTATAATTCCATATTCAAAACCCAAAACGAAACTTTTAAAAACATACAACAGTTCCGAACGGAGAAAAACATTGTAATGCCAGCATGGCGGCAGGGCCTATCTTGAACATTCCAACGAACCCAATAATTAAATATATCACCTTCTTTACCTTTTTATTGACCGACGATTTATATTTTTTTGAAGCATTTTTTTAAATGGAACACTGTTTAAAACTGTAGTGTGACGAGCGTCATTTAAAAATACTTTTGTTGCGTTATTCAATAAAAAATACAGTAAACAAAGGGCCTGTTTCACAGCTTCTGACTAAATGCTATTCGTCAAATAAATGTGTAGGCGACCAAATACAAAAGGCGGACTCAAATCTATGCTTATAGAGAATTCTCAGGTATGTAGGTTTCCTCACGATGTTTTCCTTCACCGTTAAAGTGAACGATAATTGATAAACAATACACACGTAACTTCGAAAAATCAGATGTGTGTGCCTTGGGTTTTGAACCTCCGGACATTGCCTCGGCAGACCGTTCCATTCCCAACTAGGCTATCCTCTACTTCTTTTACAATAAATTGTTTAATCTTAAAGACTTCCGATTTTGAGATTTATGTAATTTCATTTTGCTTAAAACTACACTTAGTATGATCTTTTTAAAAAGTTAGTTATAGATGGAGGGGTCTAAAAATATTTTTTTATTGGATCCAAGTTCCATATTTTGCCCCTTTCATATCCCTAAAGTTTGAGCCTGATTAGATTTTGAGGCGCAGCACCCATACAAAAAGCGTACATCTCCTTTGAGGTCTCAGAAATCAGGTGAATTCTTTCTGCATCATTGTAAAATGGATTTCGGTATTTAAAAGTGCTAGAGTTATAGTGTAGATATATTCGTCAAAACAGGGAGGGCGAATCTTTGGTAACTGTGGCAATATTTATGAAAAAAAAATCCCTGTAGCGTGCTATCCAGGGCCGGACTTAACTATTCAGGAGCGCTTTTTAGCGATTTTTGAAGTTATACTTCTTTCGGCGCGTTAGGGAAAAATGATGAGAGTAAATTTTTACGATGCGCGCGCACACCGTCACGAAATACCGACACCCTGAAGTTAGCTATAGTCAAAATTTGTGAATTTTGAACGTAGAATAAGGCGAAAGATAAATTTTTTAAAAAGATTTTTATCTTGTAACGCCAAAGAAGTATAACTTCTAACGCGTGTACATAAGTACACACACACTTTTTTATGTCCGAACTATATTTTATTCAGTATCAGCCCGGAGTCTGGAATTTGTGCCTGATATGGCGATAGGCTCGACGCCTATCACATCATGGGACGGAATACACATGACGAAAAGTGGGTGCATTGGTTGCGCCTCTGCAAGGTTCAGGGATAAAAGGCGTGAGTGTATGTATGTATATTTTGTTAGTATTCTTTCTTAAATGTAATTTTAGCACGCAATTGGATTGCCATCCCTAGTCTAAAAGCATAAATAGGCCGGCTCGAGCAGAGTATCACTGTTTGAAAGCCGCCAATAAATGACATGCTTTTGCCACGCTTTTCCTTTTCATTTAAAATAGTTTTTTTTAACTCGATTGACAGCAGATTATCAGAGGCCCAGAACTCTCTCACATAATCCTTATTGTTTTATTTTTAATACTGACCCGTATGATTCGACTTGTATTGTGGGTGTTTATAGATAGTGGAGATAATTCGCACGTTTAGAACGAAAACGACACATTCAAAAAAATCTAATATTGAGTTATCGTCATAAAATTACTTAAAACGAACTTCTCATTACAACAATAGTTCAAACATAGCCATATTCAGGCGGGAAAAGAACCAAACTGTTATATCGGGACATTTTTATTATATTTTTATAACAAAAGGGACTAGTTTTAAGCTATTTTATGACGATAACTCAATTTTAGTTTTTTTTTTTTTAATCGCACTTGTGTTCACATTTTGCCAATGTCAAGTTTGGGTTGCCTTTTTTTATTATCTGTCGTGACTGTAGTATGTCGAAGTAAAGCAGTGGCTACCTTACTAAGACTTTATCGAGGAGTTTTGGCGGCAATAAAAAAAACACTTGATTAGCACGATTATTTCAATTCACTTCATTTGAGCTCTTTAATAGAACTATATTGGATAATATACCACCATAATTATGCAATATAACACTAAGTATCACCAAAATAATGAATTAAAACAAGAACACCTCATGACACTTCCAAGTTCCCGCCAAAAACTCTAGAATTTATTGAATTGTGTCGTTTTCGTTCTAAAGGTGCGATATATCTACATCAGAAGCCTCACTCGCATGGTCAAATTTCAATCAAAATCGGGGTATTTGGTATAGATCCCATTCTTTTACAGAAAGGTATGCAAACATATGCATGATCCCTCTAGAATTATATTTATCATTGTATAGATAAATCTACAAGGACGTAGGCAGGTAGTGGCAAAAGTATATACAAAGTATGTGCTTGTGTTAAAATACTAGAATTGCCAAAATCAAAAAGACATGTCCAAAAACGGGCCTGAAATTCTAACCAAGACAATTTATATATATTTAGATAGAGCTCCTAAAAACTAGACTTTTACATATTTTTTTAAATTTTAATGACCTCCGATTTTGAGATTTTTGTAATTTTATTTTGCTTAAAAGTTTTTAACACTTAGTATGAACGGTTTAACAAAAGTTAGTTAATTTTTTTTAGAGGGATTTTAAAAATATTTGTTTAATGGATCCAAGTTCCATATTTTGCCCCTTTCGTTTGAGCCTGTTTAGATTTTGTGGCCCAGCACCCATACAAAAAGCGGACACCTGCTTTGAGATTTAGCCACCTCCGCTCTCCTATATTGAAAGCTGGCCATGCGCTTATGACTCTACCTCAAAACTTATACATATTCAAGACCTACGCAATAAAAAAATAAAGAATGAACAAAAAAGAAGATCAATATGCGAAATAATTAACTCAAAAATTCGAGCACATAATATATAAATATGTTCACAATATCGATCCATAACACGGCGCGCGGACGCGACGGACCCTGACGTGTTTCATATTGCATCCGGTCTTGGCGCTCCTAAATTATCTTAAGGTTTTCCAATACTTTTTAATCAATAATAAACCTAATCAGTTCTCATTTGGGAGGTAGTTAATATAAGGAAAGGGTGTAAGTAATTAGGGTACTAATTAGTATTATTTCTAAGTGGGTATGCTTATAATGAGTGTAATAAATAAAAGATGAATAAATTACAAGCAAACAGCAAAAAATAAACAGTCCTAGTACAGGACACAAGCGTCTCTGAAGAGGCGCTTTCATTGACCTTTTTTTTTTTTTTTTTTTTATTGCATTGAATGACAAGACGAGCATGCCGTTCGCCTGATGGTAAGCGATACGACCATCCATAAACAGTAGCAACACCATCCAGCAACTTGAGTTACTAAGCACTGTTTGGCATTCCACTGCTCTCGTCATCCTGAGACATAAGATGTTAAATCTCATTATGTCCAGTAGTTACACTGGCTACAATGTCCTTCAAACAGAAACACAAAAGTGCATGCACGCTGCTGCTTTGCGGTAGAAATAGACATTGCTGTGGTACCCACCCAGGCGGACTCTTACATATGAGAGACCTACCACCAGTAAATGACCTAATGCGGGTTAACGCGGGTTAGTATCGAAAATATTCCTTATTAATGTTTTACAATCAATTTACATTTGTGTTTTTGTTTGCTGTAGCATTATTGTTCTTATAAACATCTTCCATACAACCTAACTGTAAAGTTTATACAAATAATGTTCTACCTACCTGGCTTGTCATAGGATACGAAAAAGATAAACCAAAGTTTCTGGTTCGATTAAAGATATCTAGACGTATTATACTGTTACGACGTATACTTACTTTTGTCACTTAGAAATAACTAAATACTATACTTTTATTTTATTCTGCGTGAAACGAAACACAACTATAATTCCATACAGCTAAAATCGATCTAATAACAAAATTAATTGTCCCACACAAAAGGAAATTGCAAACAGAAAACAAAATGGCCAGCCCTCACAAAACGAAACGAATGGAATTATTTTCTTAAAAACAACCGGTGCGATCCCATTAAAGCGCTGTCATCGCTGCGTTGATAAGATTTAAATTAGCCGCCACAATAAAGCTCCTGTCAAATGCGCCATTAATAATGAATTTTGAATTTGGAACAGGAGCGCGCCAACTCAATGGTGTTACGCGTGCCTTTGTGTGCCAGTAATTTGGGCAAAATTTTAATTAATTTTCGGCAATTCTTGAAATTATTTTGAACTTTATTAATGAAATTGAATTTCAGTTCAAGTTTAATTTAAAGAACTTGAAATACGTCGATTTGTGTGATAACTGATAGACCACCTCCGTCGATTGACTGAACTACCATTGACAGCTACGATTATGAATCATGCAACTGATATTTTGATGCAAAAAAATTAACTCATTAAAATAAGAACAGTCATATTGATCATAATGATAATCAAGTTTGCTTGTTGGTTTAGCTTAAGATTTAGTCAGCCTATAAATACTTGATGTGGTTACTATTGGCACCGTTTATCGGCTAAGGATCGGAAAACTCTAGGTTCCAATCCAAGACCAATACATTATGTGTCTTTTTCTAACATGAATTATGTCAGTGAGTGGATTTCGCGGAAGAGGCTTGCGTCAGTTGGGTGGGCGATTGTAAAAACTAAGTCGAAATTAAATTCTGGAACACGCTTTAAAGTTCTCTGGCCGCGAGCTCATTTTACAATGTGACAATTTTTTTCCAATACCATACCATACCCGCCCTGTATTATATACTGCCCAATGCTGAGCACGGTCCTCCTCTACAACTGACAGGGTTAAGGCCTTAGTCCAATACGCTTCAATAATGCTCTATGTTCAGCTGCAAATATAGTACGATATGTTATAAACCGTAAATTAATATCGTGGATTTCAAATTTCAATGATCAAATTATCACATGTTTTTTTGGGTATTCAAGTTCTATTTTTAAAATGTATACTTTTTAATTTGTTAATAAAAGGCATAACACATAATTCAATCGAGCACAAATAATACATAGACATTTTTATTAAACTAAAAAACTATTTTGAATTAAATTGTTGTATTTGCGGCATTTTGGACATTATAAAACAGTCATTATTTTTAGAAATAAATCTATCAGCATAATAAGTCCGAATTATTATCGGTAGCTTCATCCAATAATTTATAGACTTCAATATCAGCTGTCAAATCTGATAAAATTTATGTTAAATTTAAAACCATTTATGAATAAATTACGTTGCTTACAATAGACGTTGATTTAGGAATTTTAATAATAAAAAAACTGTTCAAGATAAAGTCGAACTCTCGCGCCGAAGGTTCCGTACCGCTTACACTTTTGTCTATCGTTGTATTATTATATTAATATTATTATTGTATCTTATTATTACCTAATTCATACAACGGCCATAATAATATAACATAATATTCTGTGGAAATATCACCCAGCTAACAGTTCAAAAGATAGAGTCCTTCAAATATCGGTCAAAAAACATATGCCATAGCCTCATGTAAACTCATAACTTTTGTGATGTTACTAAGTGTTTCTCGCGGCTTCGCCCGGCTAAAAAACATTTCCCACTCCCATCTGTATGACGCCAGCGTTATCCACAATTTTTGAAGTGAAAACTTCTTTAGCGGCGTTGAGCACTTTTCTTGGGATGGGTATAAAATGTTAAACTCGCGTCAGGACACGTGACCTGATCGAAAAATCGTAGGACGGGGATTGTCATTTTTGTGTACGATAACGCAATAAATAAATATTGTATTTAACCACATAAATGCTAATACTTTTATACTGATAAATAAAGCAATTTCGTGCGAAATCATTCTCTAAACATTCCAAAATATTCAAAAATGCACAACGTTAATGTTCAAGTTTTCACTTCTGCCGGCACTCCCGGAGTGCAACCCGTTGTTATTTTATTATTATTACCCACGCGAGAAAATTAACGAATCAAAAGTAGCCTACACGTTGATCTAGGATATGGTCTATGTATGTGCTAAAGTTCACCCAAATCTGTTCAGCGGTTGCTGCATTTTCTTTTGACTGCCTCGGTGGCGTAGTTGTACGACTCGGTACGGCTGCAATGCTGACGTCTCGGGTACGATCCCCGAGTCAGTCAAAGTGATATTGGGTTTTTCTATTATCAGTCCGGAGTCTGGAGTTTGTGCCCGATTTGGCGACAGGCTCGCCCCCTATTATATCATGGGACGGAATACGCACGAATAAAATTGGGTGCACTAGTTGCGACCTGTGTGTGTGTGTATGTGCATTTACTTTTAACAAACATCCAAATAATTTCACAAACATTCGCATTTATCATAGGTATATGATAAAATACAAAGTAAGATAAAATGAACTACTTCATAAGGTTCCGTTAGTGACCTTTGGGTAATAGAGTACGGAACCCTAAATAAAATAACGGTACGGCAAAGCTCTTACAAAACAAAAAGCTAATGTGTTGTAATTAAAGAACATTAATAATGGAGCGAGTCGCAACAGATCACATAATTACACGATGTAATAGATTTTGTAAAAAGTGTTTAACGATGTGTCACAGTGGCACCGCCCACGTGCCTTCATCGGTTAAAGCACGTAAACGTTTTTAAATGTATATCAAATTATTTTAAATTATTTTTAGTCACACGAAAATGGATGTTGAAGTAGAGTCCTTTGCTTCATCCGTTACAAAAAAAGTATTTCTTACCATGTAAACGCATTTAAATGGGTAACAAACTATTAGAAATAATTATTTATGTCTTAATATGGAAGTAAATGTTAAGTTAGTCCTTTTAACCATTGCTTCCTCTGTAATAAAAAGCATAGAATTTTTTATCCTTTACAACGATTACCTAGGCAAAGAAAACAAACAAGTTAGGTATGGTCTACATTATAATGGTAAATTAAAAATGCAAACAAATATAGAGTGTTATTTTGATATTGCGGTAACACATGAAACCACATAGTCGTCTTTACCCTCACCTAATATTGTGCCAAGAATTATCCATGAATAACGAATTTATTCACCAAAGATCACAGTTTTACTTTTCTGATTTGTTTATTATTTTGTAGTTAAGTGCGAAAATGGCGAGTGAATGAGTGAATTTATGACTGAAAGTGTGATTTTGCCGTTCCGACGAATCCTCTTAGAGTAGTAGTATTGGCATTAGGGCGTGTAAAATTAAGCTTACATTTTATTGAATTACTTTTATTTTGTTCGAAACTTTCGCTTTTTTATTGCAAATCTACAGTTACTTATTGTTAAGTATTATTTTCAAGACGATAAGTACGTGGTTTCATTTAGTAACGCAATGTCAAAATGACCCGTTATAAGTATTGAAATAATTTAGAAATACCTTGGAATTAATTTTCATTTTCCTTACAGTCTTCTCAAATTTTTTACTTGAAAAGAAATTGTATCTTCAAGAGTAAAATATCACTAAACTTTTGATTGTGAGGTTTAAACTACCTTGTAAAAATGATATGACCTTATTCAAGTGCCTAATTAAACCTACATCAATTTCGAAATTCCCACAAAAAATTTTAAGCTTATAAAATCAGGCAAAGGAAACTTTTTCAGATAACCTTTTATTATTTATCTTTATGTATATAATTCTTCTGTGCGTGTGTACTGTGTATGTCACTGAACTCCTCCTAAACGGCTGGACCGATTTTAATGAATTTTTTTGTGTCTTCAGGTGGATTCGAGAAAGGTTTAGATTTACAATCAGGCCCGGGAAAATGCAGGATTTTTATGCAGGAAAAATCTTTCGTGCTGGCGAAGCCGTGGGCAAAAGCTAGTTAACTATAAAACTACAAAAAAGAATGAGATCACATAAAGACAATAAATATTTTGTCCAAACATTAAACGATATGTCACTGCGGTCACACGGCACCGCCCACTAATCTCTACGTTTTAAATATCGCTATTTATGTGATTAACTCCAGTATTTTTTATTATTATTTATTTTATTTATTTTCATAGATATAGAAAATTCTAACACTCTTTATTGTAAAGGCTGGCTAGATTCTAGATATACTTCAACATTTATAAATATTAAGTAAATTGCATATTAAAGTTATGCAATACGCATAGCTAATTAATTGAAATGATTTATTACTATAAAAAAAAACGAGAGTAATCACGACGAACGCGATGTAAATTCTAATATTCAATACAATATTTCACATAAAAACTACTTTTTCATTATCTCCTTCAGCGAAACTTCGTGTAAAAGAAAAAGAAATGGACCATCACAATCAGCGAATCACAATATTACACTACATTTTTTTACTTCATTAAAACAATCCCTTACTAATATGAACCTTAAAGACAACGCGTAGAAGCTATAATTCTCTAACGAACACATTTTTATTTATTTCCCCAGCGGTAGTACGGCACGGGTACAAAAGAACGTAAAATTCTTTTTTCAAATTTTGATTTATAAGCAATGAATTGTGTATCGGTTAATGAAGTATCGATGTCGCAATAACAGCCGCTCATTCGGTTTTGTTTTTTCAAATGGGCAAAGGAAAACGTTTTATTTTTTTATGCAACGGTCAAAGGAAACTGTTTTATTTTATCTGTTTATTTTTCTTATTTTATACTGCCAACAATAATCGTAACTCTTTTGTTTGGAGCTCCTTTATAATTCAAAGCACGATTCATTAAAGGTATAATCGGTTTATTATAATGGCTCCGTGTATAATATTAAATTGGCAGCAGTAAAAATTCTTTCATTACTTTCCAGTTTACGATATGCATGTCATCGTGTAGATTATTAAATGATGGGAAAATTTGTTCGGAGTTTTATTGCGAAAATAGATTATGTTATTATACTAAGATAAATGCACTTTGATAAACTGCAGTAGGTACAAGAAATCCAAGTTTGTTTAAATTAAAATCCTTCTAATTTAGGTTATGTCCAATTTTTTAAATGTGTCTTTGACGATTGCTGAGAGATAACATTTCATATTTCGGTATATTTTTTGTAAATTAACATTCGTTATATTTCTACACAAGCTCATATCTATTACATCATCTAGTTAAAGTACTTCAATTCCCCAACAAAAATAAACACATTCAGTCGATACCATTTTTTCCACAGACAACAATACCACCAATTAACATTTACAAACAAACAAATTATCGCTATTACGTTTATATAACGCCGTGCCTTTTAAACGGTATCAAAACTCTAGTGATCATTCATCGTCAATTTTAATGGCCATTTGTTATGGCAAATATAGGTCTATTGTATTGATACGGAGGTCGCAGGGCCGCAGCGAGGAGGCCTCGTGAGGACGGAAAGCCCCGACAAATCTCAAACAAAAATTGACAACGCTAATAAATGAAATAATCTTTTTTAAAAACTTTAAGGAACGACATATAATTCTTATACAAATATAGTGACAAAATTCTTAGGCAGAATCAAACTGATAATTACTTGAAATAGCAACCGAAAATTATTTGAAGACTATATTCAAATTTGCTTACATTCCTTTACCTGGCTTGTAAATACTAAGTAAGTAGATATCGCACCTTTAGAACGAAAACGACACAATTTAAAAAATATTGAAAATTGAGTTATCGTCATAAAATTACTTAAAACGAAATTCACAAAACAAAAATAGTTCAAACACAACCATATTCAAGCGGGAACAGGACCATACTATTACATCGGTCCTTTTTTTATTATATTTTTATAAAAAAGGACCAGTTTTAAGTCATTTTATGACGATAACTCAATTTTAGATTTTTTTGAATTGTGTCGTTTTCGTTCGCAAGGTGCGGTATACTTATACCTACTCATTCCATATCAGTACAGGTACAAAGCCTATTTAACCCACCTATTGAACCAATCAATCCCCAAATCCGACAACTGCCTGATAGCTTTCCTAACCCATAACAGGAATTTATACCCGACATTACTCATCCGCCGGTTGTTTTCCACTAATTAGAAACCATTCAACGAGAGCCATTAAACCTCGTCTAAATTAAAATTCGAATAACTTACTAACTAGATATATAAATCACAAACGCAAGGAAACAATAAAATATATTGTTCGAGTCAAGTCCAGATAATAATTAATACAATACGTCTCGTAGGTAATTAAAATTAACTCATTTCTGTGGTTCGTATGCCTGTTGGGGAGTGCGACTTCTAAATAGTCGTATTCCATACAGCATAACTGTTTCTAATGGACCGTATGGTTAGAACTAGTATCTAGTGACTTTGTGCAGGAACTCATCTGACGTTGTTTCGTAAAGTTAATCGAATTAGATGAAAACACAAATCATATATGTAGGAAAACCTTTAGCGATGTTTTCACCCTGACATCGTACATTCTATTTGAACAAAATGAATTATTTCACTGACAGCTCAAATTCCACTCAAATCAATCTTTTAACTTTTCTATGAATGAACCTGAATTAAATTTCAAGCCAAGCAAGCAAATCGCAAGCCTTTTCCGTTCTTCCTTCCAAATGAAACATTATAGTCCTTGCATTTTCCTATTCTACTACATTATGTCGTGTGGCAACATTTCACTGCGCTGTCACGGCGCAAGCGCGGGGTCGTGCTGCGCGACCTCGCAGCGGGACGCTAAGCCACCATCTCGTTTTAATTTAGTAATCACCATTCACCACCAACCGTTTCATACATTAATGAACGTACGGAAGTCATGTTTATGAATGAAATATTTTGAATTATGTAGTCCAGTTTGTTTCTCTTTTTACTATTGCCGATGGCTTTTATTAATTTAAACTTATTTAGGTAACACGTGTTGGCAGTTCAATATATTATGTTGGTGTAACTTCTCTCTTTCTCATGTGAAATACAATTTGACTTAAACATCTACTTAAGGTTTTACAATAACCTTCCCATAAACATTAAACAAAAATCTCACACACCATGCAGAAACTAACCGTCCATTCCAATGTCAATAATTCCGCTAATCACAAGGATAACCATGACGTAGCCACCGGAATCCACTTTCTCACGGCGAACCGAATTGGATTCCCAGCCTGAATTAGACGAATTATTTCGGCAAATCGGGACTCAGCCGACATGATTACAACTTGCGTGGTGGAATCCGCAGACAGGCGCACGGTAGCGCCAATTTAAATGTTTCGGATTATTTCTCGCTTTATGTTGGCTGTATGTATTGCGTGTTTGAATGTTGGTATTATGGGTTTTTGGAATGTTAAAGTTTGCTGTTGCACGATGTTAAGGACGCTATTACATTTTTGACATCTTCGATTTTAGATATTTGAATGACAAGAACGCGCTTTGCTACACGCGCACACATCGAAACCGATTTAAACTAGATTTTCCATTTGAACGAGCTAATCTTAATACTTGAAGTTATTATTTTACTCACCCATATTTATTTTTTTGGAATTGTCGAATGTTTACAATTATGTTTAATAATAATTATTATTATAATTTCATCATGTAATAGAATTTTTTTTATTGCATTGAATGACGAGACGAGCATGCCGTTCGCCTGATGGTAAGCGATACGACCACCCATAAACAGTAGCAACACCATCCAGCACCTTGACTTACAAAGTACTGTGTTGAATTCCACTGCGCTCGTCATCCTGAGACATAAGATGTTAAATCTCATTATGTCCAGTAGTTATACTGGCTACAATGTCCTTCAAACCGAAACACAACAGTGCATGCACACTGTTGCTTGGCGGTAGAAATAGACATTGCGGTGGTACCTACCCTGACGGCCTCTTACATAATGAGAGACCTACCACCATTTTTATATATAAAAAAAATTAATTAGGTTATACATATAAAAATATAAAAAAAAGTGTATCACCCTCCGATGGCGAGGCTCAAGACCCAAGCTACCGATAGTCAGGGATACAAAGTGAGGAATCTCCGCACAATGCGTGTGGTATGCGATACGACCACCCATAAACAGTAGCAACACCATCCAGCACGTTGAGTTACAAAATACTGTGTGGCATTTCACTGCGCTCGTCATCCTGATACATAAGATGTTAACTCTCATTATGTCCAGTAGTTAGACTGGTTACAATGTCCTTCAAACCGAAATACTACAGTGCATGCACACTGCTGCTTGGCGATAGAAAAAGACATTGACATTGCGGTGTCTAGAAGTACTACTTTCTGCATCTGGCTCTTGACCCAACTACCAATTGAGAGCTTCAGCAGGTGTTGGTCGAGACTCTGGTATCAACCCATGAGCAGAAACGACAAGGCCCCGATAGAACCGACCGTATAGTTCTTTGATCTTCCATATCACATCGCGTTCCCTAATGCCCATCGCCATAGGTTTTCGCCAGTTCTCATTCGCCAAGGAAAGTGGGATCAATCCCTTATCCACCATGACTAAAATCTTATACATGCCTACTTCGCTGTGGAGGAAATAATTCCTGAGATTGCATACCTCGCGGTTATGCAAGTCCATTAAGTAAGCCTCAGCCCCACATCTTCGCGGGATGTACAACCTCATCACTGACCACCGTGTGTGATGCATACGATATGCAGTCAGTAGGGTCCGGAACTTTCGATCCAGGGCGTCCAATTCAGTCTGAGTCTTTCTTTCTGAGTATACCAAAAGAGTACATGAGTACAGGCATAACCCAACCGTTGAAAGCACAAATCTTGTTACCACCTGACAAAAAACTGTTAAATACTTTTGCCAGGCGGCCGAAGAAACGGTCATTCAGCGATTGTTTTACGTCGGCACTCATAATCCCCAGTGCCTCAGGCATACCCAGATATTTGTAAGTTTCCGTCTCAGAAAGGGATCTAAGTCTTACAGTCTCTAAGACTTGTATGTCACCAGAGACCACGACCTCTCCTCGCTTCATATGGATAGCCGCACATTTATCTACACAAAACTCCATGTTGAGTTATTTGCTACATCTTTCAGTAATTTTTAACGACTCAATCAATTCTGTTTGTTTTGATGCAAACAAATTGAGATCATCCATGTAAAGCAAGTGAGATATAGGCTCAGGAGCCCCCGTGCATCTCGGCGCTCTCGGCGTCAACGGCAGCGTGAGGCCTACCTGCCACACTGCTGTCCATCAGGGGGGTCGCAACAATGTGCTAAAAAGACAAAGCTAGAGACGGCACCCGCCCGCGACGCCCGGGTGGCCACTGTTAGTTGCCTTTTACGACTGGCAGGGGATACCGTGGTGGAATTCTCCAAACACCTTCAATCCACAGGGTGGGAGACGCCGGTCAGTCGTCCATCCGGCGCCTCCTACGTCTCCTCTGACGGCGGGAGGAATCCTCGCGTTCCAGAACTCTCTCAGCACTCTCCTTCTACGAGAGGACTATCTCGCAGAAGTGAGCCAACACACGCCAGACCTCCTGACTGCCGACCATGGGAGCGACCACGGCTGGCAACGAGAGGCCGCCTCTGACGACTGCTTTGAGAGCGCTGCGCTCCTCATTCCAGACTGGGCAAAACTCAAACGTATATTAAGCCGTATCCAGCGGGCAACTGTCACAATGGCACACACAGCCGACACCTCGGTACCTACGATACGACACAGCTACTCACCGAAGCAGCCATGCCTAGTGAGTAGTTGTGGCTGAACTGTAGTACTGTAGTATTGAGTGTTTAGATATTTTTGTACCGGGAAAGGCTTTGAACGCGGGCAAAAATGCGAACTAAACCTAGTAAAATTTAAAAATAAATAATCACCGATACTAAAAATTATAAATAGATAAATAGTAAATACCATATACTGCAAAACTTATCGATTTTGTAAATATAAAAATACTATGCCATTTTAATAATGAAATTTAAATATTTGCATTAAAATAAATGAATGTTTCATTAATTAAATCAAATTTGTATTGACTTATTGTAATATTAAATTTTCATACTTGCTTTTTGAAAAATAATAATTTGAAATAGTATCAACTATTTTATTCGTAGTATAATGACATCGCGATCAATTTATTACGTATTTATTTTTTGAAAAAAAGTTGTACACCCGTGCTTCCTCGGCCGCGTCTCAGCGCGGAATGACAGCCCGAAATTGGAAAATGTATGAAGAAATTCAATTCAGGTTATATTTTTTCTCTTTACTGGAAAAGTATTTCATTCGACTTGAAAATAATTAGTCATAAAGCGAGAAGACTATATAAGCCATCATATTGTTTCGGTTTTATATTAAAATATTCATTAGTTTAAGGTATAATGGTTCCGATTCCGACCCTATTTTTCGTCATTTTCAGCGATTATTGCTCCAGAATAAACGTATTTACGTGATAATGTTGTATGGAACCATACAATTTCTATATGCTATAAGCAAAGAGGAATGTTTAATCTTTATTTATATACCAAGATCTCCTCATAAGCGTAACTCCTGATTCAATAAATGGTACCTCAAAACTACGGAAATTTGTAAATGCGCCCTTAAGCTTCACTTGTGTATTCATTGATACACTTTTTAAGGGGTTTAAGTACAAAATCATTGCTTATTCTATTTTATGACTAGAATAACAAATATTTATACGCACATTTGCAATAACATAAAAATAGCTACACGTCAAATCACAAAGTTCGGACATTTCAACATGACTGTTACATGGTTAGTAACAACCAACAATAATTTCAATTTTTTCCGCCTCTCAAATGCGAAATTAAAATCCGAAGCACGTGCGAATAATTCATTAGCGCGAAAATAAATACCACACCGTACCATTAATTATAATGTGCTTAGTATCTTATGCGTTTGACGGACGAGCGTCGTCCCGCCCACCTTTCTAAAATCCTGGCCATCACTCATATTGCTCCATTACTTCCAATACAATTTATACATAATAGAAAATCGGTGCTGCAGTATTCCTTATGCCATACTGCAGCGAGGAGCTGAATTAGGTTTTCTGTTGAAAGCACAATATCAATGATGCTCTGTATTCATTGGTTACTGTTCTATATTATCCTAGTAAAACATTTCTTTCTTTTCTTTCACCTTTTCAGGGGTAGGCCAAAGTTTATCACGCCCATAAAATCGCCAGTTATGTTAGGTCCCAAGTAATTAGGTCATAACTATTCCCATTTATCGGTACCCAATTCCACACTCCGAGCTAATGCTGAGCACGTGACAGAAAAATCCAATATCACAAATCTGGGTATCTTTGGATATCAGATTTATTATAATTATGAAAACCAAATAACGATTCAATCAAAAATATTCAAGTATAATAAATGTATGCCAAGCTGAAGCTAAGAGAACAGCTTTTAAAAATAAAACATCAAATTATGGGAGGTAAAACAAATGATAAAAAATTAATGATAAAACTAAGCAAGACACGTTCATTTATCCTAATCAACAAAACTAAATGAAACGATAGGGTCAGCAAATGTGAGAAAGAGATGAAAATATCTATTAACATAATAGATGGTTGTAAATCTATAGGTGTCATGTCTTCCGGTGGATGGAAAAATTAAAATCTTAATGTCTATGGCTTGATGTATGATCAGAGACAATAGGAGGATTAACAACTTTTTTTGCTCGTAACCTTTTTCGTCATGGACTAATTTTACTAAGTTTTAATTGTTTATTTTTTGTAGGAGTAATCTTTGTGTATGGATACCCACATCCCTTAATCTATTTTAAGTCGGATTTTAATTCGGAATTTAAACTAGCAATATTTATTATACTAGATCATCACATTATGTTTCTTGCACATTATAGTTTTTTTAGCGATATTCTTTTTACACTGTCATCAAACCTCCTTGAATCTTATCTACGAGGCAGTAATTAGTTAATCAACGTACAATCAGTAGCTTACCCCTTTCATGACCCCACACACCCACAACGCCCGTTTTCATCGTATCCAAATTACTTTAGGAATCCACCCAAACACGCCTATGCTCATAAAATTAAAAAGCCATAAGCTTTACTGTGTTACGGCGGAAGACAGTGGCTCAGGAGTGCTCGTGCGCGCGGTCACGACCTCCTAGTAATTTGATTTTATTACTTACGGTTTGAAATTGGAAAGAAGTGAAACTTAACATAGACAATTTAATCAAAATGTAACCGACTGGTTACGAATTACTGGCAAGTTTGTAAGTAACATTTTAAGGAATGGATTTAAGAAAAAACGTTTTCGGAATTATACAAAAATATGACTACATAATAAAAGATTTCCAATTTAATAAACTCTATTATTGTGCTACAATTGAATAAATTGTAAATATTACTTAGAATCTAGATACTCAACTAAATCTTGTTTAAGCAAAAAGTTACAGTGACTCAGTAGTTAGCATAATACGAGAATGCCTTCCATTTCGAAACCCCGTGCCAGATTTGGGCACGGAGCGTGCTCGACAGCTCCTGATGAAAAGCGCTCGTTTCGCTTTATTGCTTTACCGCACGCGGGTTATTTTAATTAAAAACGCTAACTAGAGTGGTGTTTTTTGAATATACTAAAACTGTTTTATAATTATAATTTTATACCTTTGGTAGTAATGTAATGCTTAGATCAGTTTAAGCTTGTACTTCCAGAAGCTTAGACAGAGAAGACGTAGTATACACGCAAAATTATTTCATCGCCCCGGCGCGGTGGCGTGGTTGTATTAGGGTATGACTGCAATGCTGAGGTATCGGGTTCAATCCCCAGGTTGGGCAAAGTAATATTGGGTTTTTCTAATCAGTATCAGCCCGGAGTCTGAATTTGTGCCCGATATGGCAATAGGCTCACCCCTATCACATGTGTGTGTGTGTGTGTGTGTTTGTGTGTGTGTGTGTATGTGTGTGTGTGTGTGTGTGTGTGTGTGTGTGTGTGTGTGTGGGTATGTGTGTGGGTGTGTGTGTGTTTGTGTGTGTAAGTTCATTTTCGTCCCATGACGTAATAAAGTGATAGTCGGCCTATTGCCATAACGAATACTATTCTAATTCCAGATTATTCAGGGATATTCTTAGACGAACAGTTTCTGATTGTTAAAACCCACGAATTTATTCAGAACCTCATCGCTTTTACAACCTTAGTACTACCTACACGTCTATTGAACAACGAGACAATACTATTAATTTTAAACATGTGTAATATATTTGTGGAGATAGTTTTATGTTTGCTAGAAGTAAATTCTATGTGGCTTCGTGGCACTGCGAATGGGAAATGTTATGTATTTAAGGTGTTCATACATTAATATATGTGATCTGGCTGGTGGCAACTGAGACCTCGGCCGCCGTGTCGAACTTCTCGTCCTAGTGTGCGATACCAATACGTAATAATAAATAAAAATCACTTACATGTACGGCTGGTTGTGGCGTCTTTGGGTTGCAACCCCTTTGCTGCTCCGAAGTATTGAAAATATTATTTAATTTTGCTCCCGCGAGCTGACGAACCGTCTCGTCCCGATATTTTTCACACACTCTTTTTTGGCGTATTTTGACGCACCGCACTTGTTATTTATTTTATTTTTATTTGTGTCCACCAAAGAGGATAATATATGATAAACTAATAAACTACAATATATATTAGTGTTTGTATGTATGTATGTATGCCTAAATTTATTCGGTCTAATATGCTTCCGATCAATGCCCATAAATATTAAACATACCCCCGCCCGAGAAAGGCTGTGAAAAGCCTTTATCAATAAAACACAAACTCCTCTTTTTTTTAAGCAAAACTATCTCTCCGGAAAACGGTTGACAATATAAATTAAATTAAAAATTAAAATGTTCATACTATAATCTAATCCAGCGGCAACTTAGCAATTTTTACTACTGGTCTCAAAAATATTCCTGAGAGAGTTTTTAACCTCACAGTCCGGATCACTCCATCCTTCCCATGCAAAAGTTCTATAACTCTCCCCCGCTTCCATTTAAGAACAGGAACATGGTCCTCTTTTATCAACACGAGGTCCCCCATTTTAGGTGGATCCTCCGGCGTTGTCCATTTGTTCCGCTTCTGGAGACAATGGAGGTACCGGTCACTCCAATGCTTCCAGAATCATTGAGTTTCAACCTGTACTAACCAAAAACGCCCTAACCGCATAGTAATGACGTTTTCCAAATTATATTCAGGTACAGATAGTAACGATTTGCCGACCAAGAAATGTGCTAGGGCCAACACTTCGAGATCCGTAGAATCATTAGATAGAGGATATAGTCGACGAGAGTTGAGTACCGCTTCAACTCTGGTAAACACCGAGTCCTCATAAGTCAAAATCTGCTCCCCAATCAACCGCTTGAATAAAGTTTTTGCAGATTTGACAGCCGCTTCAAATAATCCCCCGAAGTGATTCCCAAAAACACATAAAAATATAACCGCTAAAAAACCGCTCTTGGCCGATAAATTCGTCACATTATACTTAAATTCCTGCAGTAGCTTTGGCCCAGCATGTAATCTATTAATCATTAAACCCCAGTCGTAGTCTTACAGCTAGCACCAAATACCACACGAATTTAATCCGTAAATTTTCACAATCCCGCATAAATTGCACTTTTCACGCGTATTTAACCGTGATATCGCATTTGAAATTAACCGCTTCACTATAGCCATAAACCGCTCCTTGACTATCGAGATTAAAATATCCGGATTCATAGTCTAAAAAATAACCGCACTGCAAACTCTCTATTTTCTCCCGTTGATGCGTATCACGAAACCGCCTTTCGCGACCCGCATCTTCAGGACTAACTAAATCCGATTCCGAATCCTCCACCCCCCATAATTTTTGTAAAATCTGGTCGGTGGTGATCTGAACCGCGAAATATTCCCGAAACCGATTCTGTGATCTCTTTGTAGAGCCGCATGGGATACCGGACCCATCAATACGTAACCAAACACCGTATTCATTGCGCGTGGTAAGTAATCATTTACTTTCACACAGTCACCTATCATTATTTCGCCCATAAGATCGGCACCTATTAGAATATCTACAGGTCGACTAACATTAAATTGATCATCCGCTAAATAAATACTTTTATACTTCTCCGCTAAATTTTGAGACAGTGTTTCAGACGGCAGGTTGTGAGTAATAGTACCTAATACTACTGCCGTTGTTACCAACCGAGGATGTTCCGAAAATTTAGGGCACATAACCAAGTTCACCCCTCCTCTACAATCACTCACAAGTCCTCCTCCTAAACCCGTAACCGAAATAGAGTTGGACTTAAACCGTTTTAGTCCAAGCCTCTTAACACAAGTATCAGTGATAAATGTAGTCTGACTACCCCCATCCAATAGCGCACGAACTTCATGATATTCCCCATATCTATCCTTGACACGCACTATTGCTGTTGCTAGTAGCACTGTCCGTCTACAACTATTCTTTATGTTAGTTAAAGCTGATTCATCATTCACTGCCGACGCAGTAACCCCATGATGGCCCTTAACTACTCCCCCTACCCTAGCCGTAGTACAAGTAGCCTTTTCCCCACTTGTAAATACTCTGCATCCGCCTGCCCCATGTTGATGAGCATTTGGTGAACGTGGTCCCTCGTCCGCTAGTGGAACCCCCGACACCTCCCCTGCTGCAGCCACCGGCCGTAAATCAAAGTGAATAAGGTAGTGGTGTTTGATAGAGTTGCATTTGTAACATGACCAACCCGATAGACACTGATCAATGCTGTGCTTTCCTAGACACCTAAAGCAAAGCCGTAATTCCTTTACACGGTCCTTCCGCTGCCGTGCATTCAATGCTAAGAACTGCACACATTTTGATAAATGATGACTTCCCTGCCTACAAAGCCTACAAGCCATTGGTTCACCTATAGAAGTAGCATGGTGAGCCCGTGAAATACCAGTGCCACCTTTGCCGCTGAAACCATCACTGCTGGATTCTAAGATCTTAACTTCCTTTTCCAAAAATTGAATAAAATCAGAAAAACTAGGCAATTCCTTGTCAGCTACCTTAGCTTCAAATCGTTTTCTTAAACCGGTGTCAAGTTTTTGGAAATTTATGTAAAATAAAAGGTAAGACCATGCCGACACAGGAAAATTCATTTTCTCTAAACCCCTTGTATTCACAACCAAAGTATTAAGAAATTGTTTCAAAGAAGAATAATTATTGATAACTCTAGTCGTTGCCAACAAATTATATAACAGTTTATCCGCTAATGCTCTTTTACTACCATATTGTCTTTTTAACAACTCCAAAGCTATTGAATAATTGTCACCGGTGACAGACAAATGTTTGGTGAGACTCTTTGGCTCCCCATCCAGAGACCCCAGTAAGTAGTATAGCTTCTCAGTATCCGACAATTTTGGATCTTTACCAACCAAAGACTCAAATAACTCCATAAAAGATGTAAATTCCTCTAATTTCCCGGAAAAGGTTTGTAACCGAACCTTGGGCAAAATGGCATGCTTGCTCTTTGCCCTATCTATGGAAGAAGCAGTGCCATATTCAGAAGACTGACAACTGCCCTCAGGGTATAAATCTAAAAACTTTCGTTTCACATCATAATATTTCTGGTTGTATACCATGTATTTTTTGGTAAACTCATCTATCTCAGACTCATCCTCTAAGCTAGCTAAGTATTCCATATGACTAGATGTGAATTCCGTGTAAATGTGTTCTAAATCAGAATATCGTACTTTGAATTCACTTCTTTCTCCCTCAGAACCAAGCCCTGACTGTGAAATCTCATGAAGCTTGTTTAAATTTAATAACGCTGTATCATACTTCACTTTCAAAAGTTTTAATTGAACCTTAGGAGGCATTTTTAAATATTTAATTTAATTAATATTTAAAAAATATAATAATACTCTCTCAGGCAATTTAAGGCCTGAAATGAATATAACACAAAATGAACAAAATATAAAAAACTTAGAAGTGGATTTGAACCCGCGTTCAAGATCACACTATTGAATTGCACGGCACCAACCGCTGTGCCGTCAACCGCCTTACAGAAAACCGCTTTTAAAATTATTTAATTTGACACACAATTGTCAAAATGCAAAGAAAATATGTCCCCATAAAATATATTATTTTGCGTTTTATAATACGTAAGTATAATCCTTATAACCGCACAAATTATACTTACACATACGCAATTATTCCGCAAAGACACGTAGGTATACAGATTAAACCAAATCAATTCCGCAGTGAATGTGTAATGTATGGTATACTATAATAAGGGAACGTGACAATAAATAATATGTGTAGCCCTACCGCAATATTTTGAATTTCTCTGTGAAGTGTGAGAAGAAACAATGGCCGCTATCGCACCGAAAATATGAATTTAAACAATTATATCCGCAAATTTATTATATATTATTCGTGTTTATAGTACCGCATAACCCACGAATAAATATTTCCTTAACGAAAGTACTCATACACCGCCAGAATACTTCGAGAAGGAACCGATAGTGTTTTATTTTGTGATAGAACGAGAACCCCACACAACGGCAGAAACCACTAGAAACCAACCAATCCGGCTCGAAGGACCAAATGTTATGTATTTAAGGTGTTCATACATTAATATATGTGATCTGGCTGGTGGCAACTGAGACCTCGGCCGCCGTGTCGAACTTCTCGTCCTAGTGTGCGATACCAATACGTAATAATAAATAAAAATCACTTACATGTACGGCTGGTTGTGGCGTCTTTGGGTTGCAACCCCTTTGCTGCTCCGAAGTATTGAAAATATTATTTAATTTTGCTCCCGCGAGCTGACGAACCGTCTCGTCCCGATATTTTTCACACACTCTTTTTTGGCGTATTTTGACGCACCGCACTTGTTATTTATTTTATTTTTATTTGTGTCCACCAAAGAGGATAATATATGATAAACTAATAAACTACAATATATATTAGTGTTTGTATGTATGTATGTATGCCTAAATTTATTCGGTCTAATATGCTTCCGATCAATGCCCATAAATATTAAACAGGAAGCATTGTCAAATATACAAAAGATCTTAGGGTAAGTTTCCGTATATGCAGATGCAAAAGTGTATATGATTTGCAAATACTTATACACTACCAGGCCACATAGATACTGTTTACTGAACGTTAGACATAAAATGAAAAAAAAGTTAGTAAAATATTTTGATATAAATGCACAAAGTATCGCGAAGAATACAATACTTCGTGTCACACTGGACACTAAATGGACAAACGAATTGCCATTCAAACAAAAATCCTATTACAATCGTCATTAACAAGTTAACCTAACACCAATCTTTTGACAAAACTCCTTTAGTATTGCAAACATAATAGTACAATTTTTACCATCCTTATTTCTACCATTTAAGATTTATATTCCTTTATTTTAGCTGTGTGCGTAGGGTAAAAATTTTAATAGGTAGGCAAGTAGTACGACAGTTAATCCGAGGCTCGCGCCGACATCCATCATGGGACCACGCCCCCGGTCAATGTAGCCACAACGGAATATTTAACCCCGGTCAATGATTTTTGAAAGTGATTAAAAAAAAATCGGCGTTTGGAATTCTTTAATCACATTTTTAATTTTAGAAGTAATAAACGTCGTTCGAATTTTGAATGTTAAAGATTTGTGGTTTGTTATTTATCGTAATTCGGGAGACTCGGTCTCGTATTATCCCGAATATATAAAATATCCTTTTACCCACAGCGGAATAAGTAAAGATGCAAATCATGAACACAAAAAATATGCCATATTTTATCTTAAATAGTAAACATAACTTTTGCTGGACAGGCCCAGGCTACATCAGTCCAGGACGTCATAGTTTGGCACTTTAAGTACCAACGCGAATTTTTATATATATCAAATGGAAATATCCCTTCATATAACGTTTCTCTATAATTATTTAATAAAAGACCCGTACAGGCAAAAGAATTTCAACGCGAGAGACGCGTCGCGTTGTCTGCCTTTGTTTAATCGAGCTGCACATCGGCGCGTTAAAGATATTGAGGTTTCCATAAAAAATGAGTATGTAGTTAACGCACGTTTATCACCTGTCACCTGAAAGTAGTCGTAGCTTATATATTGTAGGGGAAAAATAGAATAATAATATAAGTTATATTTTTTTCCTTAGGTATATTATTACCTAAACTTTGACTAATAAAAGAACATCTAGTCTGCAAAATTAATAATAATTTATCTTCGTTTTTTTAACACTGGCACGTAGTAAAAAAAAAAACAAATGGCGGGCAATTTAATAACCACCTGAATTTAAAAAGAGAACACAGCGGGCCGGAATGTTGAAATGAACCGGGCTACCACTTTTTAATACGCGCTTGTGAGCTATTTACTTCGAATTTGAACTTTTTATTAAGAAAAATAGAACTCATATTTTGTCCGTGTCTGCAGGTATCCTTCTTGTAACTTTTTCTAATAAACTGGTTATTGAAGTGTTCCCAAAATTATAAATTACATTGTCGTAAAATTTTGATCAATAATGTTTAGGAATTTTTATCCATTATTCATTTCACATTTCGTCATTTAAAATTTAAACATATAGATAGAATAAAATGCAATATATTAAATCCTATACAATATTCTGACAAAAAAACTTAAATAAACAATAATAGTTTTATTTCACGCCATTTCTTAAGCAACAATAACAATAATTATCTATATTTTAAAGAGGATTTTAGTTTTTAATCCACAAAATACTCCAAACCTCACCCACATAAAAACTATTTTATCTCGCCTCTCCAGATCGATAGATAGATTATGACAAGTTAATTGGCGCCAATTATAGAACTCGGGCTTCAACGCGTCCAGCGAACGCTGAGTAATTCCCGCGTAAGCGACGGATGTGCTTGATGAAAACTATTACAATTTACATATAAAATGTTTACGGAAGTTTAGACTTTATCTCTTTTGTATTTTATTCAAGCTTGGGTTAGATTACGTACTGAATTTTAAATGTTATATCTTCTATATATTAATACATGAAAAAAAAATCAAAAATAAAAAAAACTTATGAGTTGCAGTCGAATGTCGACCAGTGGGCTACCACAAGCATTTATAATTTTGACTCAAATACCTATAAAAATACTTGTACATAGCAGTAGAGACAATACAATAAGTATCAAATAAATATGTTTATAAATGTCAGGAGAAAACGTCTCAAGCTATGAACGAGTTTTTGACACTTAGAACCTTAATCACAAATGATGATGAGATGTCCGCTTTTTGTGTGGGTGCTGGGCCTCAAAATCTAACCAGGCTGAACCTTTATGGATATTAAAGGGGTAAAAATATGGATTTGGATCAATTTAAAAATATTTTTATAACCCTCCATTTATAACTAACTTATTTATTACGTTCAAGCTAAGTGTAGTTTTTAAGCAAAATAAAATTACATAAATCTCAAAATCGGAGGAATTATACGATTTATTGCAAAGGCTTCGTTTTTGGGAGTACTATCCAAATATATATATATATATATATATATATATATATCTTGGTTAAAATTTTAAACCCGTTCTTGGACATGTCCTTTCAAGTAAATTTTATTTGACAGTCTCCATATTAAACAGCTAATGTAGATACTAATCATTACCATTTATGTGTAAGCGTAGATTAGAGTGTGACCTTTGCATTTGATCGGCTTATATTTATGTCACACACCTCTGACTTTTCTAAAAAGTTATGTGTGTATTCTTTGTGAATTATCACTCGCTTTAACGGCGAAGGAAAACATCGTGAGGAAACCTGCATATCTGAGAAGTTTTGAACTCCTATGAGTTTCGAAGGTATGTGAAGTCTGCCAACCCGCACTAGGCCAGCGTGGTGGACTTAAGGCCTAAACCCTCTCAGTAGGAGAGGAGGCCCGTGCTCAGCAGTGGGCAGTATATAATACAGGGCTGGTATGGTATGGTATGGTATATTTATGTGACGAGTAGTATTTTCTCAGAAGTTGTACGATAGACCCTTTGTCTTTAATTCATCGGAATAAAGGGTAGAGTTCTAGTGAGGTCTCTGCGTGACTGTTCTGCAGGAATTTACCTGCATACTTTTTGGGTTACAGGGTTAGTCGCGCCATCGCGTGCGTATTGATATTAATTCTATCCCTGGGAAATAAGGATTTTGGAATAAAAACTTTATATTCCACAAAGGAAACTATTCCATATTTAATTGAACTTAGACTAGACTGCCTCGGTGGCGTAGTTGTATTACGGTACGACTGCTTAAGGTTGAGGTCTCGGGTTTGATCCCCGGGTTGGGCAAATTGATATTGGGTTTTTCTACTCAGTGTCAGCCAGGAGTCTGGAATTTGTGCCCGATATGGCGATAGGCTCGCCCCTATCACATAATGGGACGGAATGCTCACGGCGAGAAATGTGTGCACTAGTTCCACCTCTGCCTACCCCTTCGGGGATAACGGGCGTGAGTGTGTGTGTCAATTGAACTTAGTCTGACAAAGCATTGATTATTCCTCTGGTATTTTGAATGATTATGATTTATGATTAATGGAACCCTTTATTTTACATCTCTCGTAAAATAATTATTACAAATAAAATCTTTGAAAATACGTGCGACAAAAGGCGGTCTTATCGCGAAAAAGCGTTGTTTTCCAGACAATAATTGTGAGAGATATTACTGGGAGGTGATCACCTCCTTTTAGATGTCCCACTCGGTCGTTTGCTCTACTACATAAAAACTCGTAAATTACGCGGGTTTTGGCTATTCACAGCCCTCTTAGTATTACGGATGAACAGTGGGTCAGTTTAAACTGGGCTGACATTATTGGTCGTTCGTTATGATGCAGTTATACATCTTCGGGGCATGTATCAGGGGATGTTAGGAACGTCGAATTAATTTTTTTTCCAATACAAATTTATACCTACATAGTAGGTAAATAGTCATAGATCTATGGCTATTCTATCAGGAACAAAGGCGTGAACTTAAGACCTTAATATAATTATCCCCCATAACTCCGATCAATGCTATTTTATTAGTAGAAAACAATGGTGCGTTGCGATTTGTCTGTGTAAAAATAAAAAAACATGCCAGCGAGATACTGACAGGCAATCGGAGCGCAGTCATTAGGACGCGCGCCGGTCCCGAGCTAGCCTGCCTACACTCCAACGCGTGGTGTAGAGAAGGGTTAATTTAATATTAATATTACATTAAAACTTACAATATTTTAATATTCTATGTAAATATGAGATCAAACTTATATATTTGAATTAGACACTGGCATGTTCATGAAATTTTGTTATTTAATGAACATGGGAATTGAAGTACGAACCATACGATTCAGATACTAAGTACAAAGCTACCGAAGCAAACAAGCGGTTATGATACGCGATAGAATTCGTTCATTCAATAAAAAAGAGTGGAACGATATGTGAATTTTGTTCAATGCAATTATAATTAGCTATGGTTTACCATATAAACAGTTTTTGAAATGCCAATCCAGCAGTTCAGACGTATACATCCGTAAAAACACCTAACATCAATTTTTAACTTCGCATAACTTTAATACAAAAGAATAAAATCAACTATCAAGAAAATTCTACTCTCTGTAGTGGTCGCGCTGTGCGACGGTCGGAGCGGCCGGCCCGTGCCACGCCCGAGGCGATACGTTCATGTCCACCATTTTTTCAACTCGTAAAAAACTTATGTAGACTTTCGACTTAATATAACCGTCATAAAAACCACTTTCGACCGAAAGTACGGCGTTCTTTAAAGTTTTTTGGTAATAGCCAAGAAGAATTTTATGCCTCATTGTGCGGCGGGCTATCATTATTTTTCTCTTTGCGTGAGCGTATAACTTCAATGTTATGATTTGCAGTGTAGGTAAAAAAACTATGACACGTGAGCCGAGGTGTCTTAAGGAGGTATACAGTGTTTTGTGCCTTCTTTGCGGTTCGCATTTGTCTTTTAGTGAATTACGTGGAAATTGACTTGTAATAGTTGCTGTTGGCTTGCTTATAGATCGGTTATTCTAATTTAATTATTGTGATTATGTAGTACAATAATTATTGAGGAAAACGATTATCTTTGTAAAGTTGTATTATTATCCGAGAAGGTTTTTATAGATGGAAATTATTATTCAATGCTTTCTGATTCCTTTACATCAATTTATTTTTTATGTCTAAATAATGTTTTCAAATCTAAAAACAAAATCAGCTGGTTTTATCACCTACCAATTCCTAGTATCTCCATAGACGACCGCGATAGGGAACGTGCACGTCGTAAGCTCTGCCATCTGGTGGCGCAATCTAATACTTTCAGCCTATCGATACTTGGCTTTGACGTAAAATATTCACATGAACAGGATGAAGAATAACATTTAATTGATTCATAATGTAATGCTGTGTCTCTAGATGCTCCAAAACATAAAACTAAACACATCAAATAGTGTAAAATTCTACTAAGTTCCCAAGAATAGTAGGTACCTAAGTACTTACATCCCATGGTTATGTTAAAATAGACAAAAATAATAAAAGCTGTATAAAACATACATAAGTATGAGTTCCAAAAGCATAAAAAATGTCTCATTACGTAATATATAAAAAATTTTTTTTTTTTTTTTGTTTCTTTCTGCTATATGGCTATCTGTGTTTGACACAATGAGCCACTCCGTTGACCGTAATACTGTTTTATGTTTTAAGTCGTTAGAACGAGTCTCCAGTGAGACTCCTCCTATTATATGCTGTCCGATAAAGATATATAATAATAAAGAAGTTTTGAAGATAATATACAATACAAACAAATCTGTAATTAAGAGAACATAACCTCCTAATTTTGCTTGAATAACATCCAAATAACTAGCTCCCATCTAAAAAAAAGCATATTCTAGCCACGCTGGGTATCAATAATATTCGGCCGGAAGCCATTTTGTATCATTTTTGTCATATCAAAAGAATATATAAATAAATTATTGATCTAAAAAGTTTCTGTTTTTATCCACATGTGGCTCTTGTGTCGATTGTGTGCTGCCAGCTATAGTTTGTGCACGTTCCCTATAAACATTATAATTGTATCAAATCTATTCGTTAAAGGAAAAAAGGGCAAAATCTTTGCTTGCAGTGGCATAATAGACGAAAAATAGCAAGATTTTGTTTACAAATATCAGATATCAGTTTATGCAAAATCTACTTTAAATAGTATCGAATAGATGTGAATGTGGTATTTAGTGCTAAGTCGCTTTAGTAGAGAGTATCTAGAGTTCTAATTGTTTTATCTTGCATCACTAAGTAAGTGTTTTGTTTTGTTCTAGGTAAGCTGTGACAAGAAATTTGTAAAAAATATTTTTAAAACATTACTTTTTTACCAAAAAGATGACGTTTCGATGTGTTCCTACTTTCCAAGCTGTCTCCAACGATAGTAACGCCGCCTGGGTGAGTAATCTAATACTACATCTAATTCTGCTACTTGTCCATAGATGGCGCTTTATGTTCCATTTAAATTATTTTTAACGTGTAATATTTTATTGTACTTTAAGATATTTTAATAATTGTAATTGTGTTTTTGTTTACAATACTTAATTATTACAATATTTCAAATAATAAAAAATCTATAAAAAGTGCAGCCATCTGTCGGTAAAAATAAAGGGCCATTACATATTTTACGAATGGCTTGTCATAATTTAAGTACGCTACTTGATACTAGATGGCAATGCGTGCTATAACCGACAATAGTTACATTGATTAATTGGGAATGTTAGTGTTTTGAAAGTTAATTAAATATTATATTGATCAAAATTTATCATTCCCATTCCCTAGTTTAAATATAAACTCAACCTAAATTGTTAAGAAACGCCGCGATTTTTTTGTGTTTTGATATAAAAAGCAGTTAGTTAAAACCAGCATCAACTATGTCATTAACAGTGTATTGTGAGCGTAATGACTGTACAAGTCATTGACACATAAAGTTCCTACTTATGAGGCAGTTGTTGACATGTCATGGCGATCAACTGTGTCCCGCTGACTTTTCTATTGTTTCTAGTTTTGGAACTTGGGAGTATTTTAAACATAGTTTTTGCCGGCGGCTACGCTTGTGTAGAATAATTCCTTTAACAAGATGCAATTAATATTCTTAGGTACTTACTTACTTAAACTCACGTCATTCTCCCATTGGGGTAGGCAGAGACTATGGAGCGCCAAGTGCTACGATCCAAGCATACCTCTTTCCCTTCTTCCACAGTCATCAGTCTCTTCATACATGGCCGTCTGTTACGAGAACTCCTTATTTGACCCCTATTTAAATAGGGGTCAAATAAGGATAAATTAATATAATACTTATAAAATTATGTTATTCAGAAATAGTACCTCTATATTGATAAAATCGTTTATACAGTTCCGGGTCAGGCATAGTGATGTTGGGTTTTCTGCTCAATGTCAGCCAAGCAAGCAAGCAAGTGAAATTTGTGCTCAATATGACAAGTTCGCCCCCTATCACATCATGGGACGGAACATACCTGACGAAAATTGGGTGCATTAGGTAATTATACACCTTCGTGAATAAAACTGGCCTGAGTGTGGTTGTATGTGTCTGTTTTTACAAACGAAATGTTAGCTGCAGATAAACTTAAACTCCAACATTTAATTCATTGACAAGGGACGTTGATTTGGATTTATTTTTTACATGTGTCTCGAAATTAAAGAAAATCTTGGCTGATGCTTTCTTTTTATGATATGTATCACTTCTCTTTACGTTTTATTTAAACAAAATATTTGTGTAATCTTCTTAGCTGTCTAATAGATGTCTAATGAAGTTGGTTGGCAAAAGCTTTTGCGCGAGGCTCCGCCCGCGTGGAAAAGTTTTTCCGGGATAAAAAGTAGCCTATAGCACTCAGGAGTAATATAGCTTCCTATTAGTGAAAGAATTTTTAAAATAGGTCCCGTAGTTCCTGAGATTAGCGCGTTCAAACAAACAAACAAACAAACTCTTCAGCTTTATAATATTAGTATAGATATATTAATGCGCTGTTGTTACATCTTTAAAATGTTCTATTCAAATTGTGTGTTATAAAATAGTAATGTTATGTTTACTGTGTCACCGGAAGAAACTGGCGTCTAAGACACAGGCTAGGCCTAGTTTAGATGCTAGTGTCAATATCTATCTGGACTTAAGGTAATAAATTCAATTATTGTATCTATTAATAAGAAATTGTATTGCAATCTTAATGTTTAGTTCCAATAAAGCTTATTATTATTATGTTGTATCTTTCCTGCGGGAAATCACGGCACGAAGGCCGGTCCTTTTGGAAGGCTTGCGTGGGGATATGGATCCAACACGTAGAGGCCCCTTTAAGATACGTTACTCTAGTTGGGGTGTGTACACCTTGTAGGTACTCTCTCTGTCTGTACTTATGGAAATACAGCCAAAGACAGCGCCCGCAAGGTGCAAGGACTATTGCGGAGAAGATGGGAATTATACCGGGTCTATGGATGGGATCTAGCTGGACTGGTTGCTGGGCTATTGATTGAGACAACGGGACGCCTGCCAAGTAAAATGTCTCAATCATTTGTAATCAAGGCAGACGGTGACTTGCCCCCCACTAGATAGGCATCCCAAAAGCGGCGCATGCCAAGGACGCAATATCGATGTGGGTGGCTAAAGGGTGTCGAGAGGTGTGCACCGATTTCACCATCGCGGGTCGCTAACGCGTCCCGGAGCGGGTTTCCTCGCTATTACGCAGCTTGAGCACTTCCACCCTGGAGCTTCAGGTTTTAGGTCTTGCGATTTCCACCCCTAGCCAGCCATTTAAGGCAAGCCAAGGGTCAGGGGGTCTCATTTAGCCCCCACGGAATCGGGGTACGCGGTGTCGCCACTCACCGACGGCTCGCCACAAAGCCGCCCCTGCGGGTTTATTATTATTATTATTATATTAGGTAACAGCCTTTACTCGCGGCTTTGCCCGCGATAAAGAGTTTTCTGGGATAAAAAGTAGTCTATGCCCTTCCCAGGGTCTCAAACTATCTCCAAAATCCGTTCAGTAGTTTTGTATTTATCGCGATCAGACAGACTCGGCGGGGGACATTGTTTTAAAATATGTAAGGATATAATTTTTGCTGACGGCTCCCTCCGCTCATCATCATCATCAATAGCCACACGACGTCCACTGCTGAACATAGGCTTCTCCTAAAGATTTCCAGACGGACCTGTCAAAAGCGGCCTGCACTCACTGCCTCCGCTCACCGGGAAAAAAATAATCTAAGTATAGCACTTAGCTTACTGAGGCATAATATGGCTTCTAATCATCCTACTATGAAAGCGTTTTCAGAACATGATTAGTAATTTCAGATATCATTACCCCTACATCCAAACTCAAAAAAACTACAACCTCTCCCTACCTTTTAATAATATTCATATAGACTTATACATGTATTAAAAGATAAAACTAATGTAGAATCTAGTGAATTATGGAGAAATCAATCATTAAAATAGAAGAAACGCTGACAAAATTGTCCAGACTTATTTTATACACTAAAGATTTACAGGTTCGTTAAATATTTTTACATGTGTTTGAATAGACAGACAGATAATCCTACTAATATTATAAACGCGAAAGTTTGTAAGTATGGATGTCTGGATGTTTGTTACTCTTTCACGCAGAACTACTGAACGGATTTCGATGAAATTTAGCACACGGGTAGATTATGTCCTGGATTAACACACAGGCTACTTTTTAACTCGGGAAATATAAAGCAGGACTTTTATCCCGGAAAAACTCATTCACGCGGGCGGAGCCGCGGGCATAAGCTAGTTGAATATAATTACAGGTCACGAGAACCAAGCTTTGGCAATTTTTACGTTGTCATTGTTGCAAATCTCAAGTATTATAACGGTTGCAGACCAAAAACTAAGCTTAGCTCACAAAGTTGAGAAAATTACTAGAACATAACTTAGTTTACATAAAAAAACGGCAAGTGCGCGTTGGACTCGCGTACCGAGGATTGCGACTTGTAGATATAGTATGTAAGTTCAATAGATTGCCAAAATTAATTAATAAATTAATCAGAGTTTTCAAATTCGCTTTTTTTGTTATTGAAGTACATATTTACAGTTTTCATATTTTTCCTTTACATGTGCTGTAAGATATTGCTTCTTGCCCGATTTCATGATTCTAGGTCAACGGGAAGTACCCTGTAGGTTTTGATTCCCTAGCGAAAATATGCGACATAAACGGTCATATCTTTTGACCGCGTTAACTTACAAGCTTGATTTTTTCACAGCTGAAACAAACTGTAGATCCGAGTTTTTGATATAAATTTCAACTTGGTATCTAAACGCATTCCTGAGAAAAAGGGTTTTGTTAGACAGACAGACGGACAACAAAGTGATCCTATAAGGGATCCTTTTTTCCTTTTGAGGTCCGGAACCCTAAAAATATCTCAGCTGCGAGCTCTAAACTTAATTAGCTTTTGTTCTGCAACCGGCATCAAGCGAAATCATAAAAAAATACGAAAGCGATTTAAGTGAAATATTACCTATGGTCTGGGAGACTATATCAGAGAGTTTTACCTACAAATGCGAAGGTTTATGAAGATACTGGCTGTTGCTCGCGGCTCCGCCCGCGTGAAAAAGTTTTTCCGGGATAAAAGTCCCGCTTTACTTTTCCCGGTATAAAAAGTAGCCTATGTCCTTTCTCAGGCTCTAGGCTATCTGTGTACCAAATTTCATTGAAATCGGCTTAATAGTTTTGGCGTGAAAACGCGACAGACAGACAGAGTTACTTTCGCATTTATAATATTAGTAAGGAAGTAAGGATTTGAATGTTTGTTAAACATAGAAATTACTAATTGATGGTGCCGTCGTTTCAACCGTGGTCAAGTATTGGCGGTCTTATTACACTGGACAAATTCGCCTCGCTGTGAATTCATTTGCAACTCGCCAGTATGATAAGAGCCTTAACTTTAATTTATTTAAATGTACTTATTAGTTACAATGTGTTCTATTTTCCACGGCGGGTGTCGTGCGTCAAAGTTAAATTAAACCACGCGAAACATGTTGTATGGACTACATTAGATTTTCTAAGTCACCATGAGTCGATAATTATAATCCAACCATGAAACCATTATGGATTCAAATTACACGGGACAATGTGTGATCGATTTACGTCATTGCTTATCGTTTTGATAAAAAATAAAAAAAAAAACGTTCTAAAACCAATTCGCCACGCGACGTCACACTCGGAGGCCAATAAATCAACTACACGAAATGATTTCACAACGCACGCACACATGTACACAGTGTACGCACACGCACGTCGGGTACGCACACTGGTTACACTCAAACCTGATGCGAGTTGAACAATGTTATAGATTCGCGGCACTGCGGAGAGGAAGTTTGGAAGCTTTCGACCGCAGTATATGCTGCGTTTGCAGATGCGACGTTGTTTTAATTTCTTCATAATTGTGGAGAATGTTTCAGATCTTAGGATTTATAATCGTGTTCATAATGAATGACCCGCGAATGGTTTTTTAATACACAGGTTTTGTAACATCGAAAAGCTTTCGGAATGGAAACGTTATGTTATGAGTTTCTATGAATAATAGGATTGATAAGTGTATTTTTGTTTTTATCCATATGTTTATGTACAAAACATCATATTCTTACTATATTATGACTAGATTACATAAAATGTAATGTTAATATCTCTATATACCGATTATACTCAGCAAACTATTTCATTTCAATTAAAAATAAATCAAACAAACTATCGTTTAATATCGCATATACTGCGCACTCCCCGTCTTTATCATGTCTGGAGGCTGTGCGGCGCGCTCGCACCACTCCATGTGATAGCCGCGAGCGACGCGCGCCGCTCACGTGGCTCTATTGCGCGCCCGCGCCCGCCCGCTGACCCGACGCGACACGCGCCAAAAACACTTTTTCAAATCAACCATTCCATTTTCAAATTTCAAATTTTAACTCCCCTACGTGACCGTGCTTTGTTTTAGAAATTAGAACTCTGCGCTAGTGCCGTGATTCATTTTTGAATTTGGAACGTTAAGTAGACGAGTAAAAAAACAAATTACAGCCAGTGCCAATTTTCACAGTGGTATACCTATACAAATCGAAAAAAAAAATTAAGTCATTACAACTCAAGAATACCAATAGAGATAATAACGTATCGAATGTGAGGAGCATCAATTTCCTATAACATCAGTAATGACGGGGCAAGTAAACAATAATATTATTTGATGTTGAAACGGGACGGATGTATGCAACAGAAAGAGAGGGGAGAAAATCATCGATCTAAGAAAATAGAATTCTCATACGAAATGTAATGGCGGTACAATAATCGTGTAAAAGTTCACGATAGTTGCCCAACGTGCGGCGGCAACAATACCAACTGACCAGCGTATGTAGAGCCCGTACAAATCGATTCTGTAATCGGATTCCGGACAAATTAGAGTTCAATCGGTATCGGACAGTTAAAGCGGTCATCTTGCCGATAGATAATGATCTGTCGATGATTTACGCTGTGTTAAACCGACAATGGCACGAGATAACCCCCAGTCGGTGCACACAATGTGAACAATTAGATAAGACCATCTCGGGCCAGTATGACTAAAATGAACGGAATCAACCTGCCCGACATGGCCGAACAAAACCTGTCCGTTGACGACATATTTAACGAAAATTTTGATGCAAAAAGAAAGAAAATACATATCGATTACGATGACACTAAAATAGAAAACACTAGTAAATTTTCTAATAACAACAATATAGAAAAGGATGCACCGCAGAGTAAAAGAAAATCGAAATGTTTCGATGATTATGATATTGATAAGATCGTACAGGCGAATATGATAATCGATAAAGAATCGGATAAAAGTATCCGACTAGAGCTGCGACATGACACTAATGGGCATATCGATATAAATGTTAGAACTGATGACGTGCCGGACGAATATCCGAAAAATGTTAACACAAGTGAGAAAAATGAGAATGACTTTAACGTGAATGGGAATGAAGAACAGGAGGAACCAGTAAGTAACAGGAATTATTACAGGATTTTATTATATTATTTAGCCAATTTTAAACGAATTCCAGAATTGAAGCTCTTCATTAAGCTTTGTAATTATCAGCTATATTGAGAAAGTTTTTCTTGAAGTCAGTATAAATTTAAAAATATTTTGAATTTACTATTATAATATTAATACGAAATATATTAATCTCTATATACTAAACTATCATGAAAGCACAAGAGGCACCAGGTCCAAATCCTATATTCACTGCACCAATAGTTTTTTGTAGTATTATAATACTCATACTTGAAACAACATTCGCAACTCGCAAACATTTCTCCGTCGGCCGCAAATCTAATTTCTTTCACGAAATGCTTATTATTATAAGTTAACTTTTTTACCATAATCCATTTAACATTACTTTATCACATCATGGGATGGAATATGCACGGCGAAATGTTGATGCACTAGTTGCGCCTCTGCCTACCCCTTCGGAGATAAAAGGCGTCAGCGTTACACAAACTCAGGATGCGCACTAAGTTCAAAACTTGTGTCGCATTTTTACGAATTACCAAGCAAATTACAAACATTAAATAGATTCTAGTTCGAAGTGTATCTAATGGAAAAAGAGTACTGAAGTAAAAAAAAAAGTGTGTGTACTTATGTACACGAGTTAGCAGTTATACTTCTTTGGCGTAACAAGATAAAAATCTTTTTAAATAACGCGCCAAAAGAAGTATAACTTCAATATCTTTCGCCTTATTCTACGTTCAAAATTCAAAACTAAAGTGTTGACTATAGCTAACTTCAGGGTGTCGGTTTTTTGTGACGGTATGCGCGCGCATCGTAAAAATTTACTCTCATCATTTTTCCCTAACGCGCCAAAAGAACTATAACTTCAAAAACAAAAACATTCACTCTAAGTTATGCTATCTTGCCCATGTCCTCAAAAGTGACGATAGCTATATTGTTGAATAAATGAATGAATAAAGTAATAATGGGCCAGTCTATTGTTACTTACTGGGCACAATCACAAACTTTATACTATAACTTTACCCTGGAATGAACCCGATACCTAAGCACGACAGCGATACCGCAATACAACTACACAACCGAGGCAGTGCATTTACAACAAAGAAGTTTCTCGAAGGTTTCTTCGAAAATCAAGCGAATTAACTAAAATTAATGTTGCTGCTGAGACAATACTCAGGTAAAGTCGGCATATCAAAGGTTGTATGTGGGACGCGGTATGCGTTTAACTGCAACATTTTGGGGTTACGCGTGCGAAATACGAATTAAGAATCGCGTATTTATTTTTAACCTGTGGCATAGCAAGTATTTTAAAGTGGTGGATAAGTGATTACTTGTACCGCATGGGCGTATATTAGGGGGTTCAAAATGAAAATTACCCTTAACTTCCAAAATGATCGGGCTACCAAACATGTCAAAATTTTTATAGGACCCCCCCATGCCAAAGCTATAGCTACGCCCGTGTTGTACCCTGGTTGACAGTGCAAATAGTTTATCAACCGAGTTTAGTTTTAGTGTACTCTCTGACGCACGCCAAAATTATCCCAGACCAGTATTGCTCGCGGCTCCGCCCGCGTAAAAAGTTTTCCGGGATAAAAAATAAAATAAAAAATAAAATACTTTATTCATCACGTAGGCGAACATAGTTGCACTTATGATAAGTCAAGATACATTAAATTGATTATATTAATAATTATTATAAATACCAATGGTCACTTATATAACTACCGACATTTTTATTGGGAGTAAATCTATGATAAGAAATAAACAAAAACAAAAAAACAGCTCGGGCTGGCAGGAAAGGTATAAAAAGGACATCATTTTATTAAAATAATGGGAGGAACGCGTCGCGATCCTCACCGGTGAGGACACTACAGGCCCTAGCCTAGCTAACCTACCAGCCTTTCACTAGCTACCTAAGCGATGACGACCCGAAGAAGAAAGGCAGAAAGAAACTCCGGGCTTACTTTTTTTGTCATCAATTGTTCATTGTTTCTTTCTCTTTTTTTTTTCAATTCTTTTGTGCTGTGTACAAAGTCAGATTAGTTATATAAGCTAATGCACGCACATCACCGTTGAAATAAGATAAAATCCAAATGAAGGGATTTAGGGAAAAAAGTAGCCTATAGCACTCAGGTGTAATGTAGCTTCCTATTAGTGAATTAATTTTCAAAAACGGTTCAGTAGTTCCTGAGATTAGCGCGTTTATCCAAACAGACAAAAAACTCTTCAGCTTTATAATATTAGTATAGATTCACTGCAGGTACAACGACTAACGTCTGAACGTGATTCGTTGAACAAGACACTAGGTAGGCTATTTATATTGCAGTTAATCGATAGTTTATTTAAAAAAAACACATCTAGGTATGTAGGAGTAGGCATCCCGCATTGGCGCATTTTTAGCCTTTTCCTGTCCCATAAAGTAACGAGCTTATCGTCATATGGACCAAAACTACGCATTATTATAAGAGAACACACCACTTTTGTCCAACTTTTAAACAAAAAACACAATATGCAATCCAGGATGCAATTAAAATATTTCCCAACACCATAACCGTTTTTAAAAAATACTTGAAAATGACCACAAAGTAATCACGAGTAACGGAACCTGGCCACCCAAACATGACACGAATTTCAGCACCTGTGGCAGATTTCCCTTTCCGTTACCCTCTGACTCATTCGTCACGTTTGATCATGTAAGATACCGGCTTTTAAAAGACCCGAAGCCGCTGTCCGTACCGTGTAAAGTTTTATTATCTTGCGGCTTTATACACGGGAGTAACCTGGTATAGTAGCTAACGTTGACTAGGAAAGAAGAAAGAAAGAAGAAAGAAATATATTTATTTGTAACAAGCAAGATTACAAGATAATAATTACACACTTAAAATTAAATTTGCTCGTTACAAAAACGACCCCAACTCAGCATAAGCTGATAAAAAACCAGCGCTGGTCTTCCGTTGGGTCGTTTGACTACTACTACTACTTGCTATTACTAGGCTGACTGCCTCGGTGGCGTGGTTGTATTGTGTGCTCGGTACGACATCGCTCTGAGGTTTTATCTGCTCAGTATCAGCGTGGAATCTGGAATTTGTGTCCGATATGGCGATAGTCTCGCCCCATCACATCATAGGACACAAAACACATGGCGAAAAGTGGATGCCCCGGTCGCATCTCTATCTACGTCTTCGAGGATAACGCGATGTGATTGTTTTGTTTTTATCTACGAGGCTCATCGAATCGCAAAGTCGTCCGCTATATATTTACTATGAAACTCCATTAGGAACGCCATTAGCCGCAGCGCATCAAGCCATCCATTACGGCGTGCTTCTTTTCTGCCTATTCTAGCTTTAAAAGCCCTACAGCTATACTTTTCTACATACACAGACAGCATCACGCGTTTTTCCCTTTTCAGGGATAGGCAGAGGTATACTTATACTTTTCTATGTTAAAGAAATAGCCTATATATTGCTCCAGGACATATTCCGTTTGCGTATCATCCATCTGTTAAGCGGATTTTGCAACTCCTTTCGGAAAAGGACACAATGAAACTTTATTCCAGGAAATATTTGCAGATGAAGCCGCTAGCAAAAACTAGTTAAATTATATTAGAAAGCGATCGCATCATGTCGATACCACTTTTTCCATAGTATACGAACAAATACGTTTCGGATAATACAATAACCATTAACACGTCATAAAAATATATTTAGCGCGTCGTGTCGAACGAAGAATTAACGCTATGTTGAGAAGTCATACATAAAACTTGTCAGCATGAGAAAAGTGCTTTTCAATATTCAAATACCTTAATGATAGATATGAAAATTTTATTACACTGAAGGAGCTTATAGAGATAGACATAATATTACAATTTAAACTGTACGTTTAGTTTTAGAACAAAACTTTGAATACTCAAAAACAAGTTTTTAAAGTGCTTGTTTGAGTGAGTTTTGTTTTAATTCCTGAAATGTTAGTTTACAGAATTCAGCATTAGAGTATTGCTAATTTGTATACTTACATTATTGTTTTACTGATTAGAGAATCTGAAGCTTTGTTTCTGAACGAACCTTTAAATTAAAAGCGATCGCATTGATTTTCAAGACCTTTTTTATTTTCTGGTGTTATGTACTTGGATACCTATTAGGGTTTTGCTAATTAAATGTTTTATTGCTATTTCTGTTGAAAATAAAGCCTTATCTCCAGTATAAAGACAAAGTCTACCCAGGAGTATTATATTGTCAAGTAAATAAAAGATTCGACTCCAATTCTCAAATTTCAGCTATCTACCGCACTAAACTAATAAATCGACTAAAATCAAAGCTATAAATATCATATTTTGTGTCAGCCATTTTTCTCACGCATAAAGTAATATTGTTTATGGTGTCTTTTGGCGGGAGTTTGTCGACCTTTTGCCACGAGTGGCCACGAGTAAATGTGTCAAGCTTGGTTGACGGTATAGTTTTTGTCTTACCACACGACCAGTTTACATTGATCCGTCGGGTACGAAATTTAATTGAATTGCATCATAATTATTAGGGACTACAATTTTGAGTTTTTATTGTGTTATCTAATATTAAAGATGCTCAAATATTTTTTATGACCAAAACTACGCGCCTAGGAGTTTTGTTTAGCTTTGATAATTTGTCCACGTCGTCCATAGGCTTGCTTGATATGGGAGGTATCAACCAGAAATTAATGCAATTTAAGAGATCCAAGTGAGACTTAAGATTGTAACTACAACTTCCTCAGAAGCTAGGTACAAGAAATAAGATGTTCTATAAAACAAATGACTCAATAAGCAAATGTTACATTGTGTCTATTAAGAATAATACATCAAAATTATTTGATAAATTGTAGAATACAAACAATAGAACAATGATATCTAAATACAATTGCCTTTACTATGGTCGCTACATGCACAAATAGATAGAGTTGATAAAAATAATGAACATTATTTTACAGGTTAAAAACTGTTGTCGATCTTACCTGACAATAATGGCGTAATTATTTGTTAAGGTTTTATACTATGTGAAGTTCTAACGCTATATAATAAAGTACATGATCACAGAAAAAACTCCTTACATTGCAAAAGATATAAAAAAATCGTTTAAATGGCTACCTGTCCAATAGTCCACCTACAGTCTGTTACTTGATAGTTCTTTTCTACAATAAATAAATTATTGAAATCAAATATTAAAACAATGCAAGTAATTTACAATTCATATAAATATCTACAATAAATGTCTTCTACCCAGGGGTCAACTTATACTGGTCGTCGTAGGTAGTCGCCCACGCACGCACGACTCATACGTTTCGCAATATAAGTAATTGTCGCTACCGAGACACGAGTGCAAATACGATTCCCTATAAGGGATCATAGTTTAATAATATGCAAAATATATTTATTTAACTGGTGGTAGGTCTCTCATATGTAAAAGTCCGTCTGGGTGGGTACCACCGCAATGTCTATTTCTACCGCCAAGCAGCAGTGTGCATGCACTGTTGTGTTTCGGTTTGAAGGACATTGTAGCCAATGTAACTACAGGACATAGGGAGACTTGTCTCAGGATCAATGGAATGCCACACAGTACTTTGTAACTCAAGGTGCTGGATGGTGTTGCTACTATTTATGGGTGGTCGTATCGCTTACCATCAGGAGAACGGCATGCTCGCCTCGTCATCCAATGCCATAAAAAAAAATTGCAAATGTAAGCCGGGTTTTGACATTCATGGAAGCCGAAATAATACTTAAAGTGAAGAAAACAAATACATCACGCGTTTATCCCCGAACGGGTAGGCTGAGGTGCAGCCAGGGCACCTACTTTTCACCATGTTCCCATGATGTAGGGGGCGAACATATTATCATATCGGACATAAATTCAAGATTCCGGGCTGATAGTCAGCCGAAAAACTAAATAACACTCCGACTTAGTAATCGAACCCGGATCTCGGAGCGGTTTCATACGGCGCACGCAATACAACTACATCAGCAAAGCAGTCAACAGAAATAATAAACAAATTTCAGCATAAATGCCGAAGTAACTCTACATTTTCATCCATATGTCATGATTTCAGGCAAAATTTGATGTCACTGGACTATTAAATGTACACGCACAGCGACTATTTTTGTTTTATAACCATTGATATATAGAAAACTCCTTTATAACACCACTGTTTTGTGCAAGGGGTGATTATAATATTTATTAAATAGATAATGTGGCAGTGCTTATGGCTTACAATTGTGGTTGCAACTAACTTAAGATATTTAATGATAAGCTACATCTGATCTATTAGTTAGATGTGTTTCCCGAAACCGATCGACTGTTATTCGACGCCTAGAGGCTATATGGTCGCTGTACACGCACAATGTGTATTGATTTTGGCAAAATTAAGTACATACACATGATAAACTAGGTAACGTCGAAATTAACATGGACGTTACTTTTGTCATAAAACATGCACGGTGAGACTTATATTTGGAAGAAGTCACAAGCAAAAACTAGTCTATACTAATATTATGAAGAGGAAAGATTTTATTATTTATTTGTTTGTTTGTTTGTAATGGATAAACTCAATGTATATGAGAATTTTGTATATGAGAATTTGGTCTTTTTATTCAAATTAGCCAAAAACAGTAATAAAAACACATTTGTAATCATGAAAGTCACGATAAATTACATCATAATAATAATAATAATAATAAATTTATTTCCGAACAAATGTACATACAAGTTTACAATCGGTAAATTTGTGTTAAATATGATTTGTTGTACATCTTGTAAATATATTAACCCTGTCTCTTAAACTAGGACAAGCCTGTATCTTAAGGGACAGTGTTCAGCTCAAGACTTTTCATTATTTAGTATACAACATCAATTAGTGAACTGTGCCGAAAGTACCATGTAAAGGCCTAAAAATGAATAAAAAAAAACAAAAAAGAAATGAGAGAAGAAAAATAAATAAATAAATATAAAATAAAGTGTATCAGTGCCTGATGTTCGTATGTATGTATGTAGGTATGTATGTATGTATGTATGTGTGTGTGTGTGTGTCAATAACTAGTAGGAAGCTACATTACTCCTGAGTGCTATAGGCTACTTTTTATACCGGGAAACTTTTTCACGCTGGCGGAGCCGCGAGCAGATTCCAATATTCTATAAACATATTTCATTCATTTTTGAATTTTATTTCATCATCATCATCAGCCACGTGATGTCCACTGCTGAACATAGGCCTCCCCTAAAGATTTCCAGATAGTTTCCTTTATGTCCTATAAAAAAAAAATCTAAAGAAGCCGGTTCCGAAAGCTGCATGTCATACACATCAGCATATTGCCTTTTTAGGCGGAACAAGTGGCCATTTTGTCTGTTCATAATGTCTACTTTAATTTGCATGATATTGACGCCATGGATAATTTAATGGTTGTTATTTCAAGTGTTTCTTTTTAAATAAACTTTTAAATCGTAAATTAAGAGTTTAATATTTGGATAAAATTAATTTTGATTATTTGAATTTTAAATCTCAAAACTATTAAAAAAAACTAAACTATAACTAGTTTCTTTTTTTCCCCTTATATTGGGTCGTACCATAGAGTTGAAGTCTTTAAATTACTTAAGGAGTACGTTATTCTTTATCGGCTTCCATGGTGATTCATTAAGGGTATACAACCTCTTAAGGAGTAAAATCTAAATGTTGTCCTGTAGTCTGTAGTGCGTGTTCGTTTGTCATGCGGCACAAGTATATCTTTTAATTGGACCTCGCCGAATTAATGTTTCGTAATTCTTGTATTGAACACAACGGGTATACTTTGAACTTGTGGCACTTTTGGACAACTCTATGAAATCCCTGAAGGAAATTGGCATAAGTTACTTTGTCTAAAACCCAACGAGTTATAGATAACTGAATATTTTTTTTATTGGTTACACTATGTTAATAAAACTGGAAAAGGATATGCTTTAAAAACTCATGTAGCTAAAATCAGAGTTCCAGAATTTTCACATATAATACCACAAGAGCTTCAAAATTATCGGGTATTTTCCGATAGGTTCGTTGCAAACAAATGAAGGAGTTTTCAGGTTAAAAAATCACGAGCGCGAAGCGCGAGTGATTTTTCCTGAAAAACTTGACGACTTCATTTGTTTGCAGGGAACCTTGAGGGAAATGCCAGATAATTTTGAAGCTCGTGTGGTATTCGGGGGATTATTTTTCCGTCCCAAATGTCGGCCAATAGAATTGCACCATGAGATGAAATGAACAGTCAACAAATAAGAATTTCATAATATATAGTAACGACCAGAGAAAATATTCAAAAAAAATTGTTTCTTATTATATAGTAACGACCAGAGAAAATATTCAAAAAAAATTGTCAGTATAATACCATGTAGGTTGTACCACGTGACGTCGAATGGTGCAATTCTATTGGCCGATATTTGGCTCGGAAAAATAATCACTAATAAATATTGTTCATAAATGTTTATGTTTAAAGGATATGTCCAAAAACGGGTTTAAAATTTTACAAGTAACTTTGTGTATATTTGAATAGTACTCTCAAAAACTAAGCCTATGCAGTAAATTGTATAATTTTAAAGTCTTCCAATTTTGAGATATATGGGATTTTATTTTTCTTATAAACTTACACTTAATATGAACGTTTTTAACCAAGTTGGTTATAAATGGAGGGGTCTAAATTTTTTTAATAGATCCAAGATACATATTTTTGCCCCTTTAATATCCATAAAGTTTGGGCCTGGTTAAATTTTGGCCCAGCACCCATACAAAAATCAGGCATCTCCTTTGTTTCAACCAAAATATTTTTTTTGTGCATAAAAAATGTCTCAAGTCCACACACTTCGTGATAAATACAAATTTCGTCAGTGTCGTTACGAGTACATACATACATAACTTATTCTCGTTTATACTTATAGAAAGTTGCTCCCAGATCGACCGCCGTGTCAACATTGCCCAACACCCACCATCTTGCGTCTGCCGAACGATTAAACTTTTTTTATTACGTACTCTTTTGTTCGGGCAAAGGTAAAAACTCATTCAGCCGACGGTAAATATAAGTTGGTGCAATAAAGTTTGATTTAGTTTAATTTGAATATTTTGCGGTCACCTCGTTGGGAACAAGTGTGCCGTGAACCGTGAAATCCCGGTTTTGATTCCGTTCTGATAAAGCTCCGGTAAATTAGGATATTGCAGTATAATGTTTAAGGAGAGGTTATCCAATAAATTTTATCTTAATCAATCATTTATTATTCTAAACAATGTTAGGTACATACACTGATAAAAAAAATCGGTGAAAAATTTATAATTAATGAAGTAACAAACTTGCAAATAAATTATTTAAGCCCCTGCGAAACACTCTCTTTGGCTAGCGATTCACATATTCTAACGTTGTTTCTTAGTAAGAGTTTCTTAAAAAGCTTTTTACAGAACGGCCTTCCACAACACTGTCGTTACTCTTTCAGTCCTAGGAATAGTATCGAAAAGATTCTTTTAACACGGTTTTTTTATTTTTGGCGCGAGACAGAAATCGCGTTATGCTAAATCCGGAGAGCAAGGTGGATGTAGACAATTATGATTTTGTAACCAAAAACTTACGAATTAGAAGCAAGGTGTGGTAATGATGAAGCAGAAATTATTGTCATTCTCTCATTTGCAAATCAGTCAAAATGTTTTCGATGGAACCGTTCGAGATGTCCAGTTTCTCGAGAAGTTCTCAAATCGTCAATCATCTATTTGAATAAGCTATTCTTGCCACTTTTAGCACGTTTTCCTCTGTTTTTGAGGTTCAAGGGCATCCAGACCGTTCCTAATCGACTAATTTCCGATTTTGAATCGATCATACCACTTCTAAACACTCCAGAGTCTCAACATTATCTCAAAATGATTTTTACATTTAATTACCTTCATTTACACTTTTTGGCAAGTTAAAACAAAACTGATGATTCGAAATTCATGATGTGCGACAGAAACGGTACACATGATTTCACTCTTTCAGTATTTGGAAGTCGATAGACAAGTCACAACTTGTTTTAACACACTGACTATCTCTACTAATCACACTATTGAACGTTTTCAAATGGATGTAGCATCAGCTACTACTGATATAATATGTTTTTAACATTTTTTTTTATCCCATTCACAACATTTTTCGCAGCCGAGTGTCATAAGGCTACTAAGTTATCATCGTCAATAAACACAATAATATGGTTAACAAGGCAAAGAAATTAAACTGTACAGGATTCGATTAGCAATACAGGCTTTATTTAATACTGAATTAACCATAGAAAGGAAAATATACTGATTTTCCAATTTACGTAACTCTAGATTTCAAACATGGAACAAGCCATGCAAGCCGGCCCATCAGCAGTACAAACAGCTGACCACAATGGGCCGCGCGGAATCAATCACGCTCTTCTGAGAACATAACGGAACGTCCCGCGCCCCGGCCGCATGGTCGCGCGCCTTGGATTTCTTCATCGCGTTCCTTTTTTGAAATTCGTAATTATGCTTTTGGCGGGTTTTGTTGGTTTTCTGTTGTAGTTTACTTATTACTAGGTAACAAATCTGTGTAACAAACAAATAAATATAATGGATACATGAGCATAGACAATATCTGGTTGTACAACTGCCTAAGTATACAAATATATTTGAAAAGTTTCCTTATTCTGAGTTATGATACAATTCTTGGTCAATAACTGGCCATTAATTGAATCCCTGTTTAAACCTGATACACACATTGACGTTTACTCATCCTTTCCTAAAGTCTCCAATATAGTAATGTTACTTAAAGAATCAAAAATACTAGAATGCTTTTAAGTTGAAAATTGTGCATTCAGAGGAATTTGATAGTCAGTCTCTACCAAAATTTCTTAAACCTGTATAATTGATTATATTATTAAATCTAATTAAATATAAGGCCGGACTTAAACCAATAAACACTAATATTTTTATTTACTTTTCAATCCACTATGTATATTTAAAGATCCAATAAAATTATCATTTAATGTGCAACACATAACAATTCGCTTCACAAAACATTCAAGTTCACAACATTTTAATTATAATATTTTTTCAATCACAATGGCACTCTATACAGCATTCGAAAATCGAATGAACAGATTCGAATTAAGAACGTCATTAGCCGAATAGAATTCATATTTCCGGCTGAGAGGCTAGCAACACCGGCACCCCGCCATCTTGCCCGAGGCTATACTGCCAATCGGCGCGTTCGCATTCAAAAAAACTTTTTACACAATACATTTTATTTTTTCTAATCGTACGAGCCGTTTTATTCCGACTGTAATTGGATACAGCTTGTAATTTTCGAGATGGTACTTACTAGAAGGGAAAAAATTAAGTATGTTAACGCAATTTGACTAATTTTACGGTCTCACATTGAGACCAAATTAATGAAGTATTCAATTCAATTAATTTTCAATTAGCATACTGTTGTCATCTGAAGTCTGAACGTAAATTTAATCAAGCTCCTAGAAGTTTGGGCGGGAACTTGGAAGTGTCATGAGGTGCTCTTGTTTTAATTCATTATTTTGGTGATACTTAGCGTTATATTGCATAACTATGGCAGTATACCTATTATCCAATATAGTTATATTAAAGGGCTCAAATGAAGTGAATTAAAATAACTGTGCTAATCAAGTGATTTTTTTGTTGCCGCCAAAGTCCTCGATAAAGTCTTGGTAAGGTAGCCACTGCTTTACTGCGACATACTACATATAATAAAAAATGACAACCCAAACTTGACATTGGCAAATTGTTCACACAAATGCCATTAAAAAAAATCAAGCTCCTAAGTTTTTACAAAGTTACAGTAATAAAAAAACTGTGACTGATATATTTGCATCGAGCGATAGTCAAATATGAAGAGTAGTCCTTTTGAATCTATATAAGACTATATTTTTTTATTGCCGAAGGGTGTTTTAGAAATGCCCTACAGTCAACTAAATAACGGATATTGATAATTTTCGAACAAATTTGCAGTTGGATTAGGGATTTGAAGAATTGGGGAAGATAGCGGATCTCTATTATAAAGATTAGGTGATTACGGAGGTAGTTATAAAATAATTCAGTTGTGATGTCGTAAATACATAGTCTAGGGTTGAACCTGTGAAATTGCTGGTCAAAGTTTTTAATTTGGTATATGATTTTTAACTAGATATGTATACAAAATATACCCGAGTCCCATTGGACTAACGGCCCCGGAATTTTGTATACCAACAAACAAGTTTAATCTTTAATAAATTTGTTGTGATAACAGAAATACGTAATCCTTGTACGGTTTCTAAATAAAAGAGAACTCTTTAAAGGTCATGCAATCACAGCAACGGCATATGTTTCATACGTACTAATAAAAAAAAATTAGGTATTTAGAGTAAGATTTTTTAGTTAGTTATCATTGTATAAAGAAAGAAAAAAAATGAGCCCCTGAAAATTACCGAATCTTGATTAAATAATTCCCATGTTCCCCAAATATTGAATTGTTGAATCTTATTGACTGCCTCGGTGGCGTAGTTGTATTACGGTACGACTGCAAGGCTGAGGTCTCGGGTTCGATCCCCGGGTCGGGCAAAGTGATATTGGATTTTTCTATTCAGTATCAGCCCGGAGTCTGGAATTTGTGCCCGGTATGGCGATAGGCTCGCCCCCTATCACATCATGGGACGGAATACGCTTGGCGAAAAGTGGGTGCACTAGTTGCGCCTCTGCCTACCCCTTCGGGGATAAAAGGCGTGAGCATGCGTGAATCTTATTACGATATAATCAAAAATCGATATTTCTATCATTCGTCGCAAAATATTCCATTTTCGAAATTCGTAGATCATTTAAAGCACAATAAGTGAAGCGAAGTGTGTCGGGTACATAGTGATGTGGCGACACAGTCGAGCGCTCACCAATCGCGCGATCGCCATGCCTGCCTACTAATTAACGTCGCCTGAGGGTGGGGCAACATTGTACTCGCACTACTCGAACTGAAAACGAATCTAGTTTCTTTCGAGTTGAGTAAGTTCTGAGATCTGACTTCAAATATGTAGAGCCCAGTGCTCCACGTCATTTTGATATAAAGCGCTTGTATATGAAGACAGTCCGGGATATATGTTTGGTTCTTTATTTTGTCACTCTCATACTAAAGCAACAAAATATCACACATTTTACATTAAGATTACTAAACTGCTCCGTAAATACTCATCGAGATCAAGTAGTCTGCGACTACGCCCACAATAAGCCTTAAACATACAATAATATTTCGTTTCATACAGTATAGCGTAACTTAACACCCACATCATATTTGAGACATCTCAATGACACGCCAACTCAAGTAGATTGTAGCAAAATATATTTCCCACGGATGTAAAAAGAATAAAAAGCGTAATTCGTGTCATCTTGACCCATGAATGTGTCAATTACAAATACGATTGACTTTAAGTGACGCCAACGCGGTGCTCAAGATTTTTAACTTCAAGTTGTTTTAAAATTTAAGTGCTTTTTGATCATATCTGATGTATATGATACTATTTTAAATTACAAATATCTGTAAGTAAGTATCTATAAGTAATTACTTGGCGTCAAATTAAAGTAGTAATTGTATATATTACATGAATTTTGTAAAATTCAAATATGCAGAAATAAAAAATATGTCTTGAAAAAAACACGTAGTAGTGGTATTAGCGTAAAAAGGGCGCGCATTCTCTAAGGTGGACATACTCCGGGGCACAGGGCGGCGCGCCCGCCCTCCGGCAGTAAGCCGCGAGCGACCGGCCCGATCGTACACACATCACTATTTTTGCGCGCTTTTATAACTGGTCGATTTGGCGCGATTTGAATTAAGAAGTTAATATTTTTTAAAAACAATAGACGTTCTTTTATTTGAAAAAGGAATCAAAATTATTCAACTATTTTCGACGGGTTTAAAAAGTTTATAATACATAGAGATCGGATTGTAATCTAAAATCGGGATTCGTGTTTGGTAATTATTTCGTAATTTACGTCAAAATTATGGACATAAATTAGGTGAATTGTGAATTACTATAGTAATCTCTCGATTGCTGAAGTTGTATTTCGCGGCAGCGTGCGAATGCGTATTTGCATGCGGTTTTTTACGAAACTAAATAAACTATCCGTATTAATATTAGTTGCAAAACTTACTTTTGCATCAAAAAAAGAGCGGTTAGATCATAACAATAGACTAAAATATGATATTTACTTAATCTATCTGTATTCTTTAATAATTTGTCCCTTTGATTTTATTTCGTATTGTTGCATAAGTATAAATAAAAACAATTATTTTAATGATTGCCAAAACTAGAAGGCAAGAGCCACGGAACTTTTTTTTTGTTTTTTATATCGATGTCTCGACAAAGTGGCTTCACTGCACCTGATGGTAAATTAAATGAAGTCCAAAATAATGTCGACCGCAAAAGATAAACTTACAGCCTGCGGAACTTGATAAGGTCTCTACCTACCTGTTTAACGTAAAAAAGCTCTATTCTACCACAAGTATAATTAAAGGATTCACATTTGCAATGGGATCTACTTCTTCGGTTGTCATCTTTTATATTTAAATTAATCATCAGAAGTTAATTACAAAAGCCGTAATGAGGAAATAGACATCATATACCGGATATTAGACTGACAACTCTATATAGTCTAAAACCATTAATCGAAATTTTGTTATATTGCTCAGTATACTGACTGCAACTTCAACTACGTACAGTCAGCCACATAAATAGCTGAACAAATTCAAAATTTCAAATCGCCTGTACGCGTTAAGTTTATTCGAAACATTTTTTTCATTGTATGATGTAAGATAAAAAACTTATATTTTATTTTTGTGTAGAGAAAACAAAAATTGGCAAAAACACAAAAGTGTTAAGGCGATATGAAGTTTTTAATTTGTTCAGCTGTTTATGTGGCTGACTGTACATAAATATTAATTAATTTATTAAATTATAATATGTCAATTTAAAAATCCATACCATACCAGACCTGTATTATATACTGCCCACTGCTGAGCACGGGCCTCGTCTACAACTGAGAGGGTTAAGGCCTTAGTCCACCACGCTGGCCTAGAGCGGGTTGGCAGACTTCACCAAAAAATTAAAACATTACATGATACCTACATACTTAATATTGTCAAAAAAAATAACCTAACAAACCATCACTTTAAAAAAAGAACAATTTATATAACATTCTATTTGCGTTCAATTACCGTTGTTACCTCTTCAACATCTATTATTCGATTTATCGATACAATAAATTAATTTCAATTAATTAGATCCATAGTAAAACGGAATTCCCCACTGAAACATTCCGTTAACGAACGGCCATAGAGTATAGAGTCAAGATAATACACTAACCACTATAATTGAGCGAAGTGAATTGATTTGATCGGTTTTATTTGCAAATAAATTCGAGATTTAGTGATGGTATGTTATCGATAATAAAATGTTTGATTTAATCTTCTATCAGATATTATGATAATGTATCTTGTTCTCATTAGAATATCAAATAATTGCGCATTAAAAAGCATTTTAGATAAGGTAACTCTAACAACCCAATAAATATAATATAATCTGTGTAGAGTATTTAAACAAATATAAAACCTTAAATGCTAATCGTCTTTGCTAAAATTTTGATAATGCTAGAGCTCTATCCGTCTTATCGTTACCAAAAATATCCGAATAGATTTCACGAAGTTTCTCTACAAGCGTATAATGCATTTAAGTACATAATTCAGGGTCAGCTTAATCGATATACACCAACGCGTCTATCCATAATCTGTCATACATCGACACGTGTCCAACACTCAGGTTATAAATAAAAACTCCGGTAGTCTGGCCACTGGCTCAACGCAATTTAAAAAGCAATCACTAACCGATTGTGGCCACAATCGGCCGCCATTTAAGGGACCGGTAATTATCGATACATCGTCTCGAATTTACATATCGTTTTTGAAATTTCGCTTTCACCTCACTACTGGCCGTTGTCATTCGTTTATGTTATAAAATTAAAAAGCTAGTTTGTTTATGATAGTTAGAGATTGACATGGTTCTTAATTTGAATCGGCGCTTTTTATAGATTAATTTCCAATTAATGTGTAATATGTTGGAAGAATAATAAAGTGAATTTATATGATTAAAAAGAGTGAGTGATTTTGTGAAGTGTGTAAATAAGCCGTGGCACTGGCGTACGTGGATTTATCCAGTGTGATCGAGGTGCAGGTAAACAAATTAAAGTTATCTTATAAAAATATATCGATAAGAAAAAATAAAATATCCAAAATTATTTATCTTCATAAAAAATCTCAAAATAAAATTACAAAAATTCATCTCTCCGGCGGGGAATCGAACCCCGGTCTCCCGCGTGACAGGCGGGGATACTGACCACTATACTACCGAAGAATTGTGAAAATTGTTGAATTTATCAATACGTTCATGCGTTATATTATTTTAATATATGCTTTTTTAATAAAGCCATTCATAGATAATCGCGACTATATATAACTTCAATAATGTATGAATATGTAATTTGTAAAGATAAAACTAAAATATTTTATATATTATTATATCGACTTATATGTTGTTTACTATACATATTTATAGCAAGGGCCTGGAATGAGGAAGAAAAAACATTTTGTATAAAAAATAAAATCAACTAGCACAATATTATGCGGAGGTAATAAATGGTATTTATATTTACAAAGCCCATCGTAGACCTATAACTCCATATTATGACTAAACAAATCTATACTTAATATTATAAAGCTGAAGAGTTTGTTTGTTTGAACGCGCTAATCTCAGGAACTACTGAACCGATTTTGAAAATTCTTTCACTAATAGGAAGCTAAATTACTCCTGAGTGCTATAGGCTACTTTTTATTCCGGGAAAACTTTTTTCAAGCGGGCGGAGATGCGAGCAATACTATTCTTGAAATAAAGGCAAAGATTACAAACTTCTTAATAGGAATTTTATAAGTCTGTCGAACACTTGAACCAAAATTTCCATTGTGTCACCGGATTCGAACCCGTAATGAAACGCAATTACTCCGGCACATATCAGATAGCATGTCGTATAAAAAACTCATTACAAAAGCATTCTTAACAGACACCGGTTAATTACAAATGTTATAAAGAGAAAGTCACACGTACATACAAAAACATCTAAATAGAGATTGTTTCTTTGAAATAATTTATTAGGACGAATTTTATTGACTAAAGAACACATTGAATGACCAATTAGCGAGATGAGTCAGGTGCGGAATTAAGGAGAGTGATGGGGGTGAATGCCACACTGTGTTATAAGTAACCGAAGGAAATTAAATTGGATCCTAAGAAAGCTAGCACACCTCCTCTCTCCTGGAAAATAATAATATGAATTGAATACCTTAGTCTAGCCCTCACTGCTAGGCACGGGCGTCGTGTAGTACCGAGAGGATATCAGAATTCTGAAAAGGAATTAAACAGAGAAATCCTCTGTTACTATGAATGTTTAGGAATGATACTAATAACTATCACGTGATCCACTACTTCAAAAGAAATCCTTTACTTTATCGTACAAAAAAACTCCCAGTGATCTCCTTAATTCGGCCCTGCACAGATTATATAAAATGCTTAATAACTTTCATCGTATCACCATAAAATAGCCGAGTTGGTAACTGTTTTAGGCAGTAACATAATTTTAGCAACGAATGGTATTAGAATAGGAACACGAAAAATCTAAATTTAATTTTAAAAAATATTTAAATAAGTTCCTATTTCAAATATCGTATTAAAGAATAATGTAGTATCTATGTATATTTTAATTGAATAGAACTTTTGTTTTGACACATATTTTTTTTTGGAGATAGCCGATCCAGGAACACTTACCGTCACTAACCGTATCGCATTATTTATTTATCCAATAGCAAGAGGTATACTCAGACAATAATATGAAGCAAATTTAAATCTGCATTAATATCTTTTCTGAATTGACCAAATCTAGTATAAAATATAGCAGTATATTTAAAGTACATTTTTCTAATAGCAAAAGCCGCGATAGCCTAGTTGATAGTGGAACGGACTGCCGAGACGAATGTCCGCAGGTTCAAAACCCAAGGGCACACACCTCTGGCTTTTCTAAAAACTTATGTGTGTATTCTTTGTGAATTATAGCTCGCTTTAACGGTGAAGGAAAACATCGTGAGGAAACCTGCACGCCTGAGAAGTTCTCTGAATTTCGAAGGTATGTGAAGTCTGCCAACCCGCATTAGGCCAGCGTGGTGGACCAAGGCCTTAACCCTCTCAGTTGTAAAGGAGGCCCGTGGTTAGCTGGGGGCAGTATATAATAAAGGGCTGGTATGGTATGGTATGGTAATAGCTTTACCTCAAAATAAATACTAGCGTATTGAAATTAGTAACCGCAAGAAAAACATTTCTCACGGTACAGTTGACCTAACTGATAATGTTTATTAACTAAATTAATTAGAGAAACTTGTTTTTTTGCAAGTCCAGTACCAATCAATCTTGTTACAAACGATGCCGGTCAAATATTTAATGACTGTAATAAATGTTACATTAAAACTCCTTTCAACAACTGTTTCTTAGTTTGTTTGCAGTATAATTATGTATTTAAATTTATGTAAAACATTACGGAATCTTATAATTTTTTACATTGAAATAAAACTAGTATGCGGCTTTTATCGTTTTTCACTTGTATTTAGATTAAACGGCCGACTGAGGTGTTGCTCGTACGAAAAACTACGGTCACTAGTTTTATTTCAATGTCTAACATTCGCGTAAACGTAATAAATAATATTTGACATTTTATGGGTTCAAATAAATTATTAATGTCCCTTGTAAACTATTTTTAGGTACACAACCTACATAAGAAAAGTAAAAAAAAATAGGTATCTATGTTTTCAATACACACAGACACTCACGCCCTTTATCCCCGAAGGGGTAGGCATTGGCGCAACTAGTGCACCCACTTAGTGTAACTACTGGACATAATGAGACTTAACATCTTATGTCTCAGGATGACGAACGCAGGGGAATGCCACACAGTACTTTGTAACTCAAGGTGCTGGATGGTGTCGCTACTGTTTATGGGTGGTCGTATCGCTTACCATCAGGCGAACGGCATGCTCGTCTCGGCATAATAGATGCCACTTAATTTCGCTCTGAAGTGCGATATCAGCTGAGACGCTCTCAGGTTAAGGTTGTTAACAGCAGCTCACATCAATATGTGACAGATTTTGACAGCTGACTTTTGCACATGTAACACTGCTGACTCAGCTGAGAACAAGCTCTTAGATGACAGCTTAAGCTTGGTTTATTAAATAGTTCAGAACATTAAATGTCTACTTGAGATGTTATTCAAATGTGAGATTGATACCCTATGTGGGAAGGTATTGGATATAGTTGGCATCTGATTGGATGATATTCTCCTAATATTTAGTAAAAAAAATCCCACTACAGTCGTTCTTTCAGAGAAATTCACATCAAAATTATGGGTATAATCATTCTGAAGATTAAATATCCATTTGGTCGACACTATGAACCTTATTTGATTTTCTATCAGATACAGTCCATAAACCGTGAGCAAAACAGCAAAAAAAATGTATCTCTATTACCCAACAAAAAAGCGTCAACCCGTACACCTGGCTCAATAACATTATCTTTACAATAATTAATTGACAATAATATATCAAATGTGTTTCAAAACAGCGTTACATATAGTATGCTAATGGGACGGGTATCCATCATTAACATTCATTGAAATAAAGACGTACACGGCGTGTGGGTAATACGAATTCCTATATCTATGTTGATTGATCATATCCTACTTCTGATGTAACTGTAATCCACGATTTAAAATTGGAATTTATTTTGTTTTTATTGCGTTTCGATATTCTAAACTTGCCAGTGAATGAATGGTTTTCTTTTGTTTTTATTGCATTTCGTTATTCTATACTGGTCAGTGAATGAATGAATGCTTTTATATTCCATTTTCGTCTACAAAATTTGCTGACTCGGTCTTTTCGGGTCATAACGAAATGCTCTTGATGAACCTTTTAGTAATATGTAATCATTTTAATGAAAATAGCAACGTATATTATAATTATTCGAAAATATCAAAATTCTGAACTTACGCTATCAAATCTCAACTCAAAAATGAACTTTATCCATAACATTTGTAAAGAAACCGTATCGCGCGCCACACCTATTCTAAAGCAAAAAACACAAACAGTTAGTGACATTAATCAATTTATCAAGTTGTGGTGCCATTACACGGTTACGACACGGCGACCCCACCGACCTCGCGCAAACAATACCATTTGCTTTCACCTCTTGAGCATGCATGTTTTTAAGGGCTTCGGTTTGATCAAGTTGTGTTTGGAATATTTGTATGTGGTGATTATGATGGTGTTGCCGGTTTTCGCAGCAAAGATTAAGACACTTTGAAAAAATATTTCGTTTTGCTTTTACAGTACGGAAATAATGTATAGTTAGCAAGAAAATGTTCAATTTACACAATAAATATTTTGATGCCATTCGGTCCTTAAATATTGTTAATAATAATTCATAATACATAGGTATCTATAGTATTTTATAAAGTTGATTGTGCATTTATTTCTGAATGGTGCAATTAGAAAACAAATACGACCAAATCCTACTAATATTATAAACGCGAAAGTTTGTAAGTATGGATGTATGGATGTTTGGATGTCTGGATATATGGATGTTTGTTACTCTTTCACGCAAAAACTACTAAACGGAATTCGATGAAATTTGGCACACGGGTAGATTATGTCCTGGATTAATACATAGGCTACTATTTATCCCGGGAAAATATAAAGCGGGACTTTTATCCCGGGAAAACTCAATCACGCGGGCGGAGCCACGGGCTAAAGCTCGTGATTCTATAAATTAACACCGTTTAATAGTTACTTCTACACGTTTGGTGATTACAAAATATAGTAATTATATTACTTTAATAGCTTATCTATCATGTAACACTAATTTTAAGAATTCATATTTGAATCAACAATCTCTATTCCATAAGTAATTATTGAGTATGGCAACATATGTCAACTAGACCAGTTTTCACCACATCCGGCGCGTAAATTATAAAAAATAAAACTAGATCAAAAGTAATCGATTGGGTCGTTGCCGTAACTCGATGCTTTGGTAATTGAAACTCATTTCATTATGTATATTATTTGGGTAATCGTTTTGTAACACGGCAACACTGACCGCGCCTATTTCGGTAGCAATCTTTTGAAAATGGAATGTCGTTAACGACAGCGCTATTATTCAGCAGCCAAAATTTGAAAATGGAATATACATTTATACATTACTAGCAGTTGCGCGCGGCTCCGCCCTCGTGGAAAAGTTTTTCCGAGATAAAAAGTAGCCTATAGCACTCAGGAGTAATGTAGCTTCCTATTAGTGAAAGAATTTTCAAAATCGATCCAGTAGTTCCTGAGATTAGCGCGTTCAAACAAAAAAAACTCTTCAGCTTTATATATTAAGTATAGATGTCGTAAATTAACAGCTATATGACCTGTTTGGGAAACCATAGATATAAAGCCGACTGGAGTTTCTCTTGTACATATATTTATAGAGGTCTCATAGCGTTAATGTATGTATCAGTATAATTCTTTTGTAATAAAAATATTGACATTATTGTTCGCATCCTTCCTCGGGCAACTGTCAGCCAAAACTTAAACGTCAACATTCAAAAATCATTTTAAACAGTAAACTCGAATCACCACAGAAAATTACGTTATATTATAATAATTAATTCACCATTTCCACTTGATTGAACAAGCAATGCGAGCATTTGATTTATTATATTAATGATAAACTTGACATATAAAACATTACACTCGGTAATATTTCACATAATTTAAAGTTCGCGTGTGCTATGCAATCTGAAGTGTTATGATTATTTATGGGTTGTACAGTCAGCCACATAAGTAACTGAACTAATTCAAAATTTCAAATCGCGTTTAAACTGTTGTGTCAGTATCAACAATTGTTTTTTCTTCACTAAAATGAACTTCACAGGGTTAACTTTATTTTAGCTAAAGAAAAAATAATATTCGAAATATGGAGTGAACGTGCAGAAGCGTTTTGTAGTTTTTAATTTGTTCAGCTACTTTTGTGGCTGACTGTACATTGCGCAGTTAATGATTTTTCTGCGGCTGATATATTTGGTACCGTATAGCGAATACTGCAGGCTGTTTCCAACAGGTAGATGTGGAAATGCTGAGCAGTGGTCAGTTTGACTGGTGATTATAGTGACCACAGACTGACGTACTATAGTAGCTCAGAACGAAGTTCGGTTCCGAGGTCAGTCAGAATACCATACCAGCCCTGTATTATATACTGCCCACTGCTGAGCACGGGCCTCCTCTACAACTGAGAAGGTTTAGGCGTTACTCCACGACCATGGCCTGTTGCGGGTTGCCAGACTTCACATACCTTCGAAATTCTTATAGAAAACTTCTCAGATATGCAAGTTTGCTCACGATGTTTTTCCCAAAGAATACACACATAACTTTTTAGAAAAGTCAGAGATGTATGCCCTTGGGTTTTTAACCTGCGGACATTCGTCTCGGCAGTCCGTTCCACTCCCAACTAGGCTATCACCGCTTCAGTCAGAATACATCAAGTAATTGTTAAGACAAGTCGGCTCAATTCTAGTAATTAGTCTCTGACTGACATTTTACACTGTCATGATTGTGTGTAAATAAATTATCATCAAGCATGATGTTCTTATTTTGATTGAATATTAAGGAAAACGTCTATATTTACCATATTAATATATTAGCAAAGCTTACAAGATAGCTTGGTTGAACAATCTACAAATGAGTCAAGTTAATATAATGCTACATACGTAGCTACGGATTTTTTGTAAGGGGGTGGGGGGCTGCTGGCGGGAGCTAAAATAAATAAAAGCTCGCTGAATTCACTGCTTTTACAAAAGGCCTACTAGACTGCCTCGGTGGCGTAGTTGTATTACGGTACGACTGCAAGGCTGAGGTCTCGGGTTCGATCCCCGGGTCGGGCAAAGTGATATTGGATTTTTCTATTCAGTATCAGCCCGGAGTCTGGAATTTGTGCCCGATATGGCGATAGGCTCGCCCCCTACCACATCGTGGGACGGAATACGCTTGGCGAAAAGTGGGTGCACTAGTTGCGCCTCTGCCTACCCCTTCGGGGATAAAAGGCGTGAGCATGCGTGCGTACAAAAGGCCTACACCACGCGAGGATCCCGTAAGGCTTCTTCTAGGATGAGCCAAAATGTTTCCAGGGTGGGTATCAGTGGAGTAGCTTGCGATACAGGGGCCCTATATCAAAATTTTGTTGGGGGCCCTTCCAGCGCCAGATTTATAGTTTCGTTAAGTATAGGCCATTCATTTTGTGTCGCTCCGCATATCCCGAGCCCGGTGGCCTATTATTCGGGAGCAAAAAAAGGTCTTCGAACTTTTGGGTGACCGCTTAAGTTTAGCGTATGGGCTAAGAGGGGCCCCTAGAGCCCGAGGGCCCCGTATCATTGATACGGCTGATACAGCGGTAGCTACGCACCTTGTGGGTATCTCTCACCCTTGCCAACTCTAGCTAGACACAAGGCTTTATCTAGGGTGGGCAACAGCTAGAGTAATATCAAAAACAATTCCACTTTTTATCCTCACCATAACGATCACCTTAATACGGACCACTTTTTCGACCATTTACGTCCTAACGATACAAACAAAATCAAAGCACTTTTCAAAATAGACAAAACTGAGTTCAAACACAAAATATCTCATTAAACTACCATCAAATTAAACAAGACTTCATTTCAGCAGCGCAATTAGTTTATCACCTCCACTCATAGGAACAATGGCGTTCATCGAGTGTAAATTACATCAACTCTACGTGATTTGATAATTGCTTGCTTAATTATCGATGGAGATTGGCTCTTTGTAAATCGATCGTATAAAAAATGATTGGAATAATTTGTGTTGGCAACATTGGTTTTGTCTAACGGGGCTTTCCGATCACTGGATATGCTTATGGTGATGCGCGTACGCAGAGGGGCGCAGGAGAGGGTAGCTGCCCCACGTACTTTATATGTATAATTATTAATCCAGGATAGACCACATGTCTATCTATATGCAAAATTTCATCTTAATCCGCCCAGCGGTTTCAGCGTTACTTCTATCAAATTTCCAATTTGCTCGCGGTGTCGCCCGCGTGAAACAGTTTTTGTGAGATAAAAAGTAGTTTTTGCCATTCCCAGGGTCTCAAACTATCTCCGTACCAAATTTCATAGAAATCCGTTTTGTAGTTTCGGAGATGTGCGCTAACAAACAGAAAAACAGACAGACAGTCAGAAAAAAAATAGCAGAAATTGGTGATTTGTGTTCTATTATACTCTTCTTTAGTTGTCCCCTTACTTTTTATTATTTTTCTTTCATTGTTCAGACACACCAGGTTCTACTGCTTTATTATAGTATATAGATCCTACTAATATTATAAACGCGAAAGTTTGTAAGTATGGATGTATGGATGTTTGTTACTCTTTCACGCAAAAACTGAACGGATTTCGATGAAATTTGGCACACGAGTAGATCATGTCCTGGATTAACACATAGGCTACTTTTATCCGGGAAAAATTTAAAGCGGGACTTTTATCCCGGGAAATCTCATTCACGCGGGAGGAGCCGCGGGCAAAAGCTCGTAGATAATACGCATACGCATGCTCACGCCTTTTATCCCCGAAGGGGTAGGCAGAGGCGCAACTAGTGCACCCACTTTTCGCCAAGCTTATTCCGTCCCATGATGTGATAGGGGGCGAGCCTATCGCCATATCGGGCACAAATTCCAGACTCCGGGCTGATACTGAATAGAAAAATCCAATATCACTTTGCCCGACCCGGGGATCGAACCCGAGACCTCAGCCTTGCAGTCGTACCGTAATACAACTACGCCACCGAGGCAGTCGTAGATAATATTACTTAGTTAATAAGATGCATGCACTTCCGACTTAATAAAATATTCTTAAATTATTGCAATTCAAAGTATATTAAAGAGAACTATGTTGATTATAAGTTAGACGTACAAAACACGCTTTTATTTTCCGGTCAACTAACATTTCTATTATGATTAATTTGTTTCGGATGTGATGAATCTGCGATGTCTGATGGTGCAAAAAGTGACCCCTCGGAGACGGCCATCTTTTTGATAGTCGACATATATGTACTTGGAATTTTATGATTTATACACCTCATTTGATTTCGCCATTGTGAATTAAAGATAATCTACCACAATATTTATTTATTCTTCAGCGTTTCTTTGTGACTCATGTGTAGAATTCACATGGTCAGGTCTTCTAGAGTCAGGAGCTTAGCCCTATTTGGGTTCTTATAGTTTATCAACAATGAGTTTATGATGGCATCATACTTTACATGTAATGTTTTGAGTGGTTCGAAATTAATCGACAAAAAATTATGAATAATATGATACTTAGATCACTAGGACTTTCATGATATCTTTCACTCGTCATCATCAGACTATTGGTCTACACTCTACCGACAATTATAGATTATCCTACTCATTAACTATCATCTTATCATCTCCAATCCATCCAAAGGTTGTCTGTAAGAAATTGCGGAATGCGATAAGACCGCCAATTGTACTTGTGTTTTTATCACCTTAGTTTTATTTTATGTTTATACATTCACCTTAGTTTGATGTACAATAAAGTGTTAAATAAATAAATAAATAAATAATAACTAAGTAACTCTATGAAGCACTGGGTGTCCCTACTTCTCATAATTCTAGTGATAATCTGGGCTTACAATAATGATATTTGTAATTTACTTCCTGTATTACCAGATGATGCTAATGCATGATGTGTTCAGGAGCGGCTGGGCAGCGGCGGGCTGGGGCTCGGCGGCGGCGGGTTCCGCGGCGGCGGGCAGCCTTCGCTCGCTGACTTCCAGCCGCCGTACTTCCCACCGCCATTTGCGCCCGCGCCGCATCCCGCCAGCCCGCATCATCAGCAACAGGTAAAAATATAGTCTGCTGTCACCATTATTCGAAATTCAAATAATAAGCAGAAAGTCTTCAATAACATATTTTACTAGATGATTCATTCTTATACCGAAGAAATATTAAATAGACAAGTGTTTTGTAAATTGACGTTTAGTGTACCTATCTATTTTAACTTAAATAGTACCCTATTACATCTTTAATATAAAGTAGACAATCGGTAAATACTTAATTAATCTCAGCTAAGTGTCATAATTAGCCACAATAAGACCACTGCTGAACATAAACCCTTCTCCTAAGGAGAGATACCCAGACCAGCAGCCAGCATCCAGCATCAAAGCATATTACATCGAAATAAAGTCCTAATTTCTTCTACCACCCAGTTCCGATATTTAGGTCGTCAATTATCCCCTTTCTTCCCCCAGAGCCATGGCATGGACTACGGAGGCGGTGGTGGCGGCGGTGAGTACGCGCAGCACTACGCGCCGCAGCAGCTGCTTCCACGCCACCACGTGGCGCACCACGAGCCGCATGCGCATCTGCGCCACCACCGCGATCACCATGACGCGATACATGCGCACCATGTAAGTTAATGATAATAACGAAAACCCCATCCAAATCCGATCAGTAGTTTTTGAGAAAATCGCGGCCGTACAAACATACATACATATGGGTCGAATACAGAACCTCCTTTTTTGAAGTCGGTTAATAAAGTACGCATTACTTTCATGAATGCCGGTTGGTTGTGCATCAGAATATGAACATTGTTACATTACACCTGTGTAAACTCAATGTATAATATGCTAGAGAACCTAAAATAAATAAATGTTTTTAACTTTTGGTCATAGAACGTTCTTAAATTTAAAGCTAGATGACTTATTACTAATATTAAAATCTATACTAATATTATAAAGTTGAAGAGTGTGTTTATTTGTTTGTTTGTACGGTGGAAACCGCTAATCTCAGGAACTACAGAACCGATTTTGAAAATTCTGTCATAATTTACTTTGAAGCTCCTGAGTGCTATAGGCTTTATATACTCTTGTTCTATAAGTGTATTTTCCAGGGCCTTGCCATTCAGTCGTTATAACCGGTCTACTGTAACTTGTGAAGATCTTTGTTTCAGTATAAAAGTTCATTTGTACAATTTTCCGGGATCTGTGTGCCATTTTTATCATGAACCATTCAATGGTTTCTGCGTTTGCTTCTTAATCCATCCAAACATCTGACCACTGTTTGTTTACTGGTGGTAGGTCTCTCATCATGTAAGAGGCCGTCTGGGTGGGTACCGCCGCAATGTCTATTTCTACCGCCAAGCAACAGTGTGCATGCACTGTTGTGTTTCGGTTTGAAGGACATTGTAGCCAGTATAACTACTGGACATAATGAGACTTAACATCTTATGTCTCAGGATGACGAGCGCAGTGGAATGACACACAGTACTTTGTAATTCAAGGTGCTGGATGGTGTTGCTACTGTTTATGGGTGGTCGAATCGCTTACCATCAGGCGAACGGCATGCTCGTCTCGTCGTTCAATGCAATAAAAAAATAAAAACGTTTTCAGCCGACTCTACATAGAGATCAAGGGGGACTCTTCGATATTTTAATATATTGCATCAGATACCCATAGAGTCCTGTCTCCCGTAAAATAACGTGTATCATAAATTATATCAAAAACTAAAGAATTTTCGGGTACACAACATCAAAATCTAGAAACAAATTGCCAAACACACGAACGTTTAGACGCGCGGTCCATCCTCATATTCGTTAACGAATTTAATTCTATTGTAATTTCTCTAATTTCCTGTATAACATAATAATTATTTAGTAAAATCCGAGGGTAACGAACTATGAGCGAATTCTTTCCCGAGGGTTGCCGAAATGCCGCGCGCGTCTCACATAGTCGCTAATATTGATCTTAGACACCGTGGCTCTTGAAATTATAGTTTCAAGTGTACGCCTCGGTGGCGTAGTTGTATTACGGTACGACTGCAATGCTGAGGTTTCGGGTTCAATCCCCGGGTCGGGCAGTGATATTCGATTCTTCTATTCAGTATCAGCCCGGAGTCTGGAATTTGTGCCCGATATGGCGATGGGCTCGCCCCTTATCACATCATGGGACGGAATACGCACGGCGAAAAGTGGGTGCACTAGTTGTGCCTCTGCCTACCCCTTCGGGGATAAAAGGCGTGAGTATGTGTGTGTGTGTGTGTTTCAAGTGGATTGATAATATTCTTCACAGCACTCTAATTAGTCCCAAATGTTTAATTGTTTCGTTGATAAATGTTATGTTATTCGCCACAAATTGATTCAAAGTCTATTTATGTATCTACAATTCCTTACTTTCTGTTAAAGTTATATAGAAACCTAGAAACATATCTAAGAAAGTCGTCAAACGAGGATAATCAGTAAAATGATTTCTATCCATTAATACAGTTACTTGTTGCTGGTCTTTTAAAAAACAATGTTTTTTTATGTTTTTCTTGTACAATAAAAGCATGCTCTCTTATCAATAAATGTCAACTAAATGACAAGCGTGTGAACAAGACTTTATAGCTTGTGCACAGTTCCGGTACACTTGTGCAGAGACGCATGTACGGATGTAGTACAAGATAGCACGTCGCGATGTGTCACGGCTGACATTGATATTAGGCGGAACTAAAACGAATCGATTAATATGTCATCGATATGAATATTTAGTTTTTAGTTTGGAATAATATGTTTGCATTTTGAGTCTATGGTTCACAATAGCTGAATTAATAATTTTATAAAATAATTTTAACCACATGGGATAGTGACAATTTCACTTTCAAAACTTAAAGGTTGTAAAAAATGAGGTCTTTGGTTCGATTCCCTTGTTAGCAAACACTTTGTGTTAATATTTATTACTATTTCAAATCTTTTATGCAACATTTGTGACAATCGTTATGAAAAATAATAAAAAAAAATCGATAAGGAGAAAGAATGATAAGGACAACCACGTAAAATGCATTATATTATTTAAAAATAGAACCACTTTAACCTACAAACGGTTATTAAATTAAAAAATATCTCAAATGCTTACAATAATTCGAAACATCGCTACGTATCCATTTCAAAAATCGAACTGTACACAACATCTACTTGAATAAGAGCACAAATTCTATAGGCATCATATTTTCCGCGCACAATACGCCGGGACGTTAGCGGCCACTTTACGAGATTAACTCGCTAATGTTCCGGCTCGGAGGACCACGTGAACTTTAACCATTGTCAACGGATAGCTTTATGCGTTCGGAAAATATGGTTATTTTATATCAATACATTCTTTACGAGTTTGTATCGAGATGTATTTTCAACTTTTAGCTCATAATATTCTTAATATTTGATAATAGTACTAGGAATCCTACTAATATTATAAACGCGAAAGTTTGTAAGTATGGATGTATGGATGTATGGGTTTATGGATGTATGGATGTATGGATGTCTGGATGTCTGGATGTATGGATGTATGGATGTCTGGATGTCTGGATGTATGGATGTTTGTTACTCTTTCACGCTAAAACTTCTAAACGGATTTCGAGGAAATTTGGCACACGGGTAGGTTATGTCCTGGATTAACACATAGGCTACTTTTTATCCCGAGAAAATATAAAGCGGGACTTTAATCCCGGGAAAACTCATTGTCGCGGGCGGAGCCGAGGGCAAAAGCTCGTAAGGAATATGGCTGTACAGTGTACTCTGAAAATACAAATGCAATTTACTGGTCAGTAGGTTTCTCCTATACGAGAGTCCGAGTGGGTACCACCATGATGTCTTGGGACTGTATTAATAGATACAACTCAATTTAAATCTCAAGTGCGATATCAGCTGAGACACTGTCAAATTAAGGTCAGCATCTTAAGGTTTTCGCTACTTACTAGCCCATATTAACATCAGCTCAAATGACACCTTAACTTACAATATGTAACCGATTTTGACAGCTAGGTTTTTTTTGTGTGTTGCGCTTACTCAGCTGAGAACTAGGTCTTAAATGACAGCTTAAGCTTGGTTTATTAAATAATTCAATACAATTAATTGATTTGTTAATACCGCCCTTAGTCTGCCACAAAGCAGCATTATACAAGCTGTTGTTTTCCTGGGAAATACTAGGCATTATGAGCCTTAACATCTTATTTCTTAGGATGACGAGAACAGTGCAGTACCAATCGGTGTTTCTATAACCCAGGAACCACTACTCTCCTTAATCATAGACCCTAAATTGACCCTACAGCCCTCTCAATAAGAACGCTTTTGCCTAGTTATCACACGGCGGCTTCAGCTATGGCGGTGGTGAAAGACGCGCAGATTACGGCGCGCGGGAGCAGCATGAGCTCGCTCTGCACCACGCGCTACATTCCACTGAAGAGACGCCGGTAAGTGATTATCTATATTATTCTATGTTGTTCATAATACCTGTCATATATAATGGGTTTACTACTAATATTTATAGATTTATTAGTAGTATTACGCTACGACTGCAGTGCTGAGGTCTCGGGTTCGATCCCCGGGTCGGGCAAAGTGGTAGCGGGTTTTTCTGCTCAGTATAAGCCCGGAGACTGGAATTAGTGCCCGATATGTCGATAGGCTCTCCCCCTAGTACATCTTGAGACGCAAAACGCACGCGATAAGTGGGTACACTAGTTGTGCATCTGCCTACCCCTTCGGGGATAAAAGGCACGAGTATGTGTGTGTTTGTTATTGAAAGGTTAATTTTTTACTGCTAACATGTTATGGCATAAGCTGGCGAAGCAATAAATTGGTGACCTGATGTTAAATAATCTCTACTGATCCTAACACACACAGTTAAAGCAATTCCACTAGAATCTTGGATCTCACTCAAATATGAATCACCAAGCTACCACTTTATGCCGGTTTTCTGTAAGGCAGTGGTACTAACCCAGTCTACTCGGTCTATTCGTGGCCAATTTTATTTTCAGTACTTTATCACTAAATATAAAAGGTGCAAGCAAACAATATTTTTTAATTTAATATGCCAATCCAATATCAACGAAATAATGTCCAGTAATGTCCAGAATTTAATAATCCGCAGAAAATTAAAATACGCGAGACGAGACGAGATTCCTCGTGAAAAATTCATATTGATAATATTGGTTAGTAATAATAACATTGTTTTGTTTTTAGAATGCAGCGATGGATGATACGACTGGCTTTATGACGGACATTCCTTTATTGAAAAGTGAGTATCATAGATTTTGATTTATTTTTTATTTGTTCTTTTTTTGAAAACTTTTCAAATAATATTTTTCTTTGAGAGTTTTGGCGGGAACTTGGAAGTGTCATGAGGTGCTCTTGTTTTAATTCATTATTTTGGTGATACTTAGTGTTATATTGCATAATTATGGTGGTATATTATCCAATATAGTTCTATTAAAGAGCTCAAATGAAGTGAATTGAAATAATCGTGCTAATCAAGTGTTTTTTTGTTGCCGCCAAAACTCCTCGATAAAGTCTTGGTAAGGTAGCCACTGCTTTACTTCGACATACTACAGAGTACAGATAATTAAAAAGACAACCTCAACTTGACATTGGCAAAATGTAAACACAAGTGCCATAAAAAAAAAAAATATTTTTCTTGTTGATTTCTTGTGTGATGGTATTATTTCTGAACAAAGATGAAAGATGGTATTATTTTCATACAACATTTTTGAGCCTGTTCGTCAGTAGTTCAATCTACCGTGAAATAACAAAACAGTAAACACCAATGTAAAATGCATTAGAACATACTTTGACATGATCTTAATGCGCAAATTGACATATTTCCTTGCAAAATATTGCTTTATTTACAAAATTTGCGCATACCGAGACGTCTTGTCACATGGATGTGTTAGATATTATGACAGCGACTTATTACCAATCGATAATAACTTTTGGACGAAAAATTTGAGTCTGTTGTCCGGTCTATAACTAACTATACTGTTGAATGTCTTCTTTTCTGTACCATATAATTCGAAACATATAAATGGATCATCATGTTTTTAAAGAAGTTATCAATGGTAAAATATTATTTTCAAAAATAGCCATAATTGAACACTGCCACATTCGCAGACAAAATAAACATTAATATACGGAGGAAATTAGTGGTGTCTGACGAGATCTAAACGATGCGGTACTTTGTGTCGACTCATCGGTTGCGCGGTCGGGTACGGTCAGTGTAATTGATTAAATTTTGAATTTGGAATCGATATCGAATTTGTGACAACCATTTATCGACAGATTTTTTGTTAGGATAAGTTAACTTTATTTCTTTATAATTATGAACTTTGATACTTTCAGCAATGGATTTAATCTCTTGTTAAATCGACCTATGTCTTTGACGAGATAGAAATCTTACATCTTTTTAAGTTTTAAGGCATTTATTCGAAAGTTTATAAACATCACAAAAACACATTTCAACCTTAACCTGTCCTAATGTCTACCAAAAAAACATCTTTTCGTCTGACGTTACCACTCCCGTGTGTAATTTAAATCGCACGAACATTCGATCCGATAGTATAACTACATATTATTAACATATCAAACATTTTTATTGTTAGCCGAGCACAGATGACCCGCGCTGATAAAACTGTAATTAGGCCTCCCACCACTTATCGTACGTGTATCTATAAGTAGATAGAAAAAAAAAACTCCGTACACCGGACGAATGAATCAATATCATAGAAATAAAAGTAACGATCAATCAAACGATATTTGAATAGACTGGCTGGCTGTGCCGTTCGATTTTTAATTTGGAAAATGAAGTCTGTGGCAAAAGGACTATCAGTCTAAATTTAAAAATTGCATGTCATCTGCGGAATGCCAGTAAGGTTACTTACCTTCTTTTCGATAAATCTGCTACTGATCTCAGATAAGCATTATTAATCTTTTAAAATGATCTATCCGTACTTTGCGTACTAAGTTTTGTTTTTTATTAATTGTTGTTTCATTAGCTCTAAAGACAAAATAAACTAAGCATCGACAGTAATTTGTGATCAACACACAGGTGTAGATTGCATCATTAAAAAACAAAAGGCTTAGTTCATTTCGTGTTAAATACATAAATAATAGACGCAGTTCTCGCTAGAATCTATACAACAATAGTTTCAGACGACAAATCTTCTTGTAGAATTTCGTAGAAACGGTTCAGATGTCACTAAAACGTGATCCTAATAGCCAGTTTCAGCCACGGCGGCCAATCTCAACGGAGATCAGCCAGGTGCGCAGGAGATATTATAGTGCACAAGTGTGTGCGCAATACACAAGTGCACTCACTGTTCCTTCACTCTCACAGTCCGGTGAGACGGCAATCCGACATGACCGGCGAGAAATCAGGCGCAGGACCATCGGCTTTACGTGCTTTCCGAGGCACGGGGGTATCACACCGCTAACTTCTTGACTCCGAGCTGTGACTGAGTAATTTTTAAGATGGAAAAACCCACTCACAATATTTTTGGTTCGACTCGGGATTCGAGCCCAGGACCTCAGCGCGCAAATCGTACTCGTAACGCGTACGTAATATAACTACGCCACTGCACCGAGGCAGTCTCTATTTAAGCTATGATTCGAAAATATTGTGTGCTCTTACGACCAGTATTCGATTAAACTATTCTCAGTACATAAAAGTAATGTCGAATTCCACATGTACCTCAATGAAGATTTTAAGTAAATTCAGTGTTAGGAAGCTTTACAAATATATGTATGAACCTACTGAGATTTACGTTTTAAAATTAGATAATATTATGTTACCGCTGTCAACATTTTTACACAAACTCCGAAGAGTGAGCGATGGCTGTAGAAAAAAATGTGCCCAGTTTTTTAAATTAAATTTCGAATTTCGCGACCGATAAATGAAAAATGTTTTTAACTTCTAAATTCTCATAAAAAATTTAAGTCAGTAACAATCCACTTTATTCATATTGTAATTGGCTGTTAATACACTTTTCGTTTTTTTTAACTCGTAAGGGTGTTAAATAGCCAGTATGCAACTAATGATACACTAATGTTTATTGTATTAGGGTTCGCACATTGAAATATTACAATGAGAATGGTGATCATGCTGAGCGGCATGTTTGGGGCGTGACCCTGATTGTTAAGTGCGCCATTGTTGGTTTTCGATGGCGGGAATTTCGTAATCACGCGGGTTTTTTGTTCGTGACTATGGCATTATGCCTACTGTGACGTTTTGTCAAGTCTCAAGCCTCGTATTACAAGGAATATTATTCTATTCTGCTTTTTGAAATTCGAACAAAATTGTGTTTTAATAACGGCTAAAGATAAAAACTCGTCTGGACCACAGTAAATAGTCAGCCATCAATGTAATCCATTATGGAATTTAGTTTCGACTTCCGCACTTAATATTAACAACTTTTATAACTCTTGATAATGTGATGGTTTAACTGGTTTCAACAATCGTATAGTTTATGTTTCGAATATTGCATGGTTAGTAATTTTGCAGACCCAAACAGTTCACTTCGAAGGTTTGACAGTCGAAAATTTCCTATGTAAATAATTTCTTAAAGTAATTTACATCTCAATAAATTTACGAAGTCATCTTTGTGTACTTTATTAATAACCTCATATACTATATTCTTTCCTTAGTCGTTATAAGGTATTATGGCATCATAAAAAAATGTCGTGTCATGCAGTTTCAAAATACAAAGTTTCGATTGGTTGATACTATTTATGGCCTACACTGACGCTTATCACTAGAACAATGTCTTGAGTACAAAATAATATATTGAAAATGTTAATATCACAACAACACCTGCATACAAATCCTCTGGATTTTTGGCACTTTCATATAAGCTAGGCTAGGTATAGCCAAAATATCGATTACGATTGCTCTTACGTATTATTGATATTAGGGCTGCCACTAAAACGCACCGAAAATTCTTTGCTAATGTACTTAATCTTGATAACAGTAACGTTAAATAAGTTAAAGGGCAGTCGTATAGTTATCCAATAGACGAGTGACAAGCTCATTTATTTGTATATATAAAAAAAAAAAAATCAAATTATACTTTTTTTTAGCAATGAAAGGCCGCGACGGTCTCGGCGGGACGGGGTCGTGCGCGCCGAACGACGTGTTCTGTTCCGTGCCGGGTCGCCTGTCACTCTTGTCTTCCACCAGCAAGTACAAGGTGACAGTAGCGGAGGTGCAGAGGAGGTTGTCACCCCCAGAGTGTTTGAACGCGTCGCTACTCGGCGGAGTGTTAAGGAGGTAAGAGTTTTACAACATTTACTTTATGCATTGTACAGCGACATCTATTAAGAAAAAATACCATCATAATGTCCGTTTAGGGGAAAGTTGGCCAAAGTAAGTAAAAGCACTGAACCTAGTCAGTTAAGTGTAATGAGAAATCTAGTTAGGCATATAACGTAAATTGACGACGCGATCATCCAAAGACGTCATAATGTTGCTAGTCTGCATTATACTTACCATAAAGAATAAGGCAGTTACTGGTTAGCATAAAAGTGTTATTTTTTTAAATAGTTACAATAAGTTTCAATATCTTTATCCTATTTAAAAAATATTCAAGTATTCAATTATATTCAAAGTTCACCGTTACTATAACACATCATAATGTGTTGGCCAATTCATCCAGAATAAAAATAATCGAATACAAATTTGCCTCAATTTTTATGACTTAATCCAAAAAAATAAACAAACTGATGCTCCGTAATAATCATTAATAAAATATGAAAAAAAAATTATATCGTTTGTATCAGCTGAAAATAATTTGAAGAACAAGAAAAAATACAGAATGCCAAGCCTAAGTTTAAAATAATTACTATAAATAAATATAGTTTGATGCTCTATCGGGCAGTTATTAACAGTTCATCTCTTACAATATGTGCGTACTTTAATGAGAATTTAACATAATGCGTTCATTATTACTGCTATTAACGATTTTACAACACAATTACCTCTCACGATGTATACGTCGTATGAATAAAATATACAGAATTAAAGAAGCTATATTTAAAATATTAAAATGGTAAATAAAAACTCGCTTTAAGGACCTGTGTGACAAATCGAGTTAGAAATAAATTAAAAAGTAAAGACATCCAATTTTGATTTCCCTTACGGACCAACGTGCCATATAAGAAAAAGTTCATTTTACCTACAAATGTAAACCTACTTAAATGAATTCTTAATAAATTGTTCTACCACACATCGTTACCGTCTTTTACTCGACTTTGACTACTTTATAAAATTACTAAATTCAACAGTAAAGTTTTTACACAAACTAAATGAATTCTACTAGCCATATTACCACGCAATTTTATCGTAAAAGAGACCGCACGCAAAACCTGCTAAATTAGAAATATTCTCCATTCATCGTATATCTACTTAATTTTCTACCATTTTTCACGTATTTTTTTGCTCTGGCCACACCACAATTTACGAGCTATAAAGACGTCTATGCGCGAATAAAAAACTATAACATTTTAGTAATCTTTAAGACATTTTTTTGTTGAAATTAGTCGCGGTTTTCTTTACGATGGACGTATACCGCGTTTCCTTTGTCGTGTTTATTTAATATAATTGCCCGGTATTCTAGTTCATTGTGGCTAGCTCGGTGTATCTATACCTTTTATCTAGATCCTAGATAGGTTTTTGCCACCTGTTCCTTTACATTGGTTTCATCGGGTCGTTTTTTAGTGGTCAGCTTACACGGTGTCCGTAGAGATATGTTAATATTTAATTTGGTTCTTTAAACGTGACACAAGTAACGATCACTCTTAATTACCGCTTTGAATTAATAATATGACAAGTATCTTTTAAACTTCATTCCGAATGAGCAGTTGATACATATTGAAATGGAAGTGTTGCAAATGTGTTGATCTTATACACTCACACACACTCTCACGCCTTTTACCCCCGAAGGGGTAGGCAGAGGCGCAACTAGTGCACCCACTTTTCGCCGTACGTAGTCCGTCCCATGATGTGATAGGAGGCGAGCCTATCGCCATATAGGGCACAAAATCCAGACTCCGGGCTAATACTGAATTTAAAACCCAATATCACTTTGCCCGACCTGGGAATCGAACCCAAGACCTCAGCATTTGTGTTGATCTTATATTTGTACGAAATCTAAATTTGCAATTTAACAGTGAATGTACAAATAAATAATACTGCACTTTTACTGTTCCAACGATGTTTATTCAATTTACGTCTATAGACAATCTATATTATCTGGACAAATTAAAACTTTGCTGACAATAATTTTCTAAAATTAAAACTGAAAATAAACAGTAACAAATGACGTCACAACATACAAAACGACTAACGCGTTCATTTTGTAACCATTACAGAAAGCAATAGCAAAAAATATCTGTCGGGTCATGATTTGTAGAAAAAATCCAATTATTTGACTAAAGCCAGTCGGTAATGAGAGGCGGGCCCGACGTGTGAAGTCATTGGGCACATCCTAGTTGGAACGTGATCATGAGAGACATTATTTTGCAGTTACGAAAGTCTGCTCAAATTATACTTTCAGATTGCAATGTAATTGTTTTGCAACGTTTTTATATCTTGATCGCTGCTCAAAGTAAAAATACAACAATTTCCGTCCATCTTAATAAAGAAATCAGGCAAAAGAACTTAATCTATACATTCTAACGCGAACACTAAACAATGATGGCTGGTAAAATAAAAATAAAACTTCATAAACGGCGTACGACAAGGCGGGTGCATTTTAAAATTGAATTTAGAACGCGATAAATAGCGCATCATCGGTACATAGTGGCGGCGTAATTGCCGCCATTACCACTTCAACTCGCTGCAACCGCCGCATACTGCGGCATTGATGAACTAGCTTACGTACGTGGGTTTTCTTCATGGACTTTATTTTATAACCATAAAGTGTGTTCAGTATTAACCAATGTTCTTGATTGATGATTGATCTTACCTGCTATCGTCGGTCTCACAGCGAAAATGGACCAATTAACAAAATTTCTTTGACGTGTTTACAGATGAATTATTTTAATTGGTTTATTCCTACTATTAACGCGTAGTTAGCGGTTGGAATGGTTTATAGGAGTCGACTATAAATCTGATTAATTATTCAAATTCTATCATAAAAAAGAATTAAAAAAACAAAACAAATAATGTTATTCAACGTGGCCCTAAAAGTATAAAAATAGTAAATGAATACGCATATTAAAACATATTTCACTGTCTACTTCATAAAGTAAACAGCAATTATAGTGTCTCAAAACAAAACGACAACACATTTTATAATTTAATTTAGCTACACTTCTTTTGCATGGCAACACCGTTACATTAATGGCAGACCGGCAGCTGGCGCGACTGTTTGGAAATTCAAATATTTCACATTTTCAGCGTAATTGTTGTGGAAATTTAATACATTTTATACAAACCGCTGACAATACAAGTGTATTATGCAAAGACAATTTACGGGATGTACTGTATTTACGCTTCAAATACTACTGAAAAATGGCATTGAAATAATGTTCCATAATTAAATTACTGTCAAATTTATACATCTTTTTAAATGCCCAACTAATTCTATTTTCAAATAATATGACGTTTAAACGTTATAGCTATTGTTTTATATTAACCCTCTCAATGCCCGAAGGCACCGACTAAATAATGCAATTATCAACATTTTTTAATATGCCTTCTAGGTGTACTTAATATTAAATATGTGTTGGAGAAAGCGCCGCGAATATCTTGTATCAGATAGGGATCTGTGATGGACAGTTGATCTATCGCGATTCTTCACTCACGCGAAAATTCATTATTTCAATTTAGTTTGAATGTCACGGTACGTTTATCACAAGAATACGTACCTACTTGGTTAAATACTCAAAAACCTACTTATAGAATGATATTTTCTATTCATACTTTTTTGCCTCGCACCTATAGGTAACCCGTCATTCCAAATATTGTGCCAGCGCGACGCCATCTTTAATAATTTAGTGATGTGTACGTATAAATTCCAAACGAAATAGCTGTATTCCAACCTTAAAAACTACTCCTCATTCACGCCTGCACCTTTAAATGTCAAGCCAATCACCGATTGCTCTTAAGTATAATCGATCCTGAATACTGATCAATATTCAGAACATTATGCAACATCTCTTCAACCGGTTTAAGGATAAGTCGCGAACTAGTTCTTCGGGTCACTTGTTAGCTTCCAACGTCTACGCAAGACTCATCTAGTTCAATTGAAATATTATTGGTACATTCACTCAACATCATAGTTCAAGAGTACTGCTCTTGCCGGTTTTTAATTTAATTCGAGTAAAAAGTATATGATTCGTTAATAATTAATGAATGTTCATTAAAATATGAGTTGATAATTAATTATTTCATTTCTTACTAGTACCACTGTCGAATCCTTTAGGCAATATCAAAAACGTTCTTATATTTTCTTTTACGAAATTACAGTAATAGATTTTTATTAATATTTGATCCGTTATCTTCATATCTTTCCCTTCTATGTTTGCATTTTACACTTTGAAAGAAAATAGTATTTTGAATTAGGCAATTATCTACATATCGCGTTATTTCAAAAACCTTTATTTTCATACTGAATTATTTTCTTACACCCAAATTTTTTTTTATGGCATTGCATGACGGGACGATCATGTCGTTCGCCTGATGGTAAGCGATACGACCACCCATAAACAGTACCAACACCATCCAGCACCTTGAGTTACAAAGTACTGTGTGGCATTCCACTGCGCTCGTCATCCTGAGACATAAGATGTTAAGTCTCAATATGTCCTGTAGTTACACTGGCTACAATGTCCTTCAAACCGAAACACAACAGTGCATGCACACTGCTGCTTGGCGTTAGAAATATACATGGCGGTGGTACCCAGACGGACTCTTACATATGAGAGACCTACCACCAGTGACCCTAAAAATGATTTCCCAATTTTCATAATCATTTAATAAAAAGAACCATCGGAACTATGATTAAGGAATATTTTACGTCGGGGAACAGACTAGTAGCACAGATAGTTCTTTAAACGAAGATTGACAAAAGAACATGTCAAAACCCTCGCATGCCAGTTGCAACATCCATTGTGTGGCAACCGACTCGTTCCAAATATAAATGGATACTATTGAACTAGTTCAAAGAATATCCGAATGATTGTAATTCTTCGTTTAATAGATTTGTAAGCGATTTCGGGATGTTTTTAAACATCCAATTGAATGCGCTATGTAATGATTACATTACATATCTATACTAATAAATAAAGCTGAAGAGTTTGTTTGTTTGAACGCGCTAATCTCAGGAACTACTGGACCGATTTTGAAAATTCTTTCACTAATAGGTAGCTACATTACTCCTGAGTGCTATATGCTACTTTTTATCCCGGAAAAACTTTTCCACGCGGGCGGAGCCACGTACAATGCTAGTCTTTACATATTATACAACAAAGTCCCCCAGCCGCCTCTGTCTGTCTGAACGCGATAAACTCAAAACTACTCAACTGATTTCGATGAAATTTGGTATGGCGTTAGTTTGAGACCCTGGAAAGGACATTAGACACTTTTTATGCCGGAAAAATTCTTTCACATGGACGAAGGCGGCCAGCAAATGTTAGTTTGAATATAATATACGGTCTCTGATGTGGTCTTTAGTTTAGTATAAAATTAGTAAGTAGGTATTTATCAGGAAATGCTTCGGAATTTTGAACCTAAAGCATCTAGACAATATAAAAAATTGCGATTCACATAAATTTTTACCGAGATCTATGGAATCTCGTGTCGTAACCAACGCATCGACTGCAACGCAGAGGCTGTAGAGTGTAGAGCCAAGATTATTAGACAATACTGCTACTGCCTCTGTGGCGTAGTTTATTACAGTACGGCTGCAGTGCTGAGGTCTCTGGTTCGATCCCCGGGTCGGGCAAAGTGATGTTGGGTTTTTCTACTCAATGTCAGTCCGGGGTCTGAAATTTGTGCCCCATATGGCGATAGGCCTGCCCCCTATCACATCATAGCGCGGAATACGCACGGCGAAAAGTGGGTGCACTATTTGGGCTTCTGCTTACCCCTTCGGGGATAAAAGGCGTGAGTGTGTGTATAAGTTTCATTAATTGGTGGAACTAAAATTAAATGGCTTCTGTCCACCCAGTCTTTATTAATTTCACATAATGAATTCTAATGTTTACGCCTTTGATAAATTATATAGGTACCTAGATAGACACTGAACGTTTCAAACGCGTCAAAAAAATAGAGGGGAACTGCTCGCAACTAAGTGAGTTCGAGTGAATAATTTTTTGTTGTTTTTTATGGATATATTTTTCTTCCCGTTTTAATAGAAACCATTTAATAACTGGTATCATTATGCGCGCACACAAGGATACGCAGAATGATGCGTGGATGCAGCGATAGCGTATGACACAGCTGTCACGCATATATAATAGCTTAAGAAAAGTTGGCCTGTTTGTTTTAGTTTCATTGCAGCGCGTCACTCTATCTAGGTCTATAATTAATCAAAGGTTTACGCGAATGTTCGTCATTGAAATAAAACAACGTAAAGAATTTTTCGAGATGTGTGTTTAATTTTACTCAATTAATTAATTTGACTTTGAGTTTGCAGCCTTCATGACCGCAGTCTTCATCTTTATAAATTGCTTAGCCAATTAGTTATATCAAATGCTCCATTCGACTTACGATTATAGTTATTTAAGGTACAAAAACTTGACATTCTTTGTAACTCATAATCCATTAGAAATTGCTCATCCATAAAATATAATAGAGAGGCGCACTCGATGCAATCTTATTCACCCGTTAATTGGACGAAATAATCGTCTATTCAGACTTCTAACGAGTGAAATGTTATATCGATTACTTATCGAGTGATTTATGGACATTTCATTCGGCGCCATGTGAGATTAGACGGTTCTTATGACAATGTAATGTAACTGTGTTTCAAATTCAGAAGCTTTAACTTTGAGTATAGATGTTTTTGACACGGGATTATACTGACATGTCTTATTCACTAGTTGGAGAGCAGTTCATAAAACCATGTTTAGACTAGCAAGAAAACTTGCTGAAATTTTCTTCCCCAGCGATTTCTACCGTGTAAATAGTTACGGCAAGCTGACTCCTGCAAATTTTGGAGCTTGCAGGACTTGCATCAAATCGTATTTGTATAGACTTATTAAAATATTGCCGCTGGTTTAAACATGGCTTGAGATATAAACATTTATCTAACATCATTTAGAAATTAAATCGCAGATGTCGAGACGTTTTTCTTTAAACTGTATGTATTACAATTATTAGTTTAAATTACGATGTGCAACATTATATTCCTGCTTCTAATAGCAACTTTTTTATAGCAAAGAGGCCATGCATCCGAAACCGAAGAACTTATTAAATAATAATATACGTACTTGTTTTATTCGTCAGTTCTTACAAAAATCGTTATGGCATAGATACCAAACCCGACCAGAAACTTTCATCTAATAAATTGTTTAAAGGAATTTGGTTCGCGTGCCAACCTCTCTGTGGAATTGAAGGGTGCCTTCATCCGACGAGGAAATAAGCCTTTTAAAGTATTTTACCATATTACTACATTATGTTATAATCTGTACTCCTCTTTAATATACTTTACGCATTCAGTGTTTTAATTGTCTATTTTTACTTTTTTACCAAAGTCAAATATGAATTGGAGAGTTAAACAAACAACATTATTTTAATAGTTGTAGGTTAGGTAATAAATAATCATAATTGAATAACAATGCCGTTGGTGTACCTCTAAGGACGGGTCTTTTCATCTGTGGTCAAGTAAAGTTGAGGGTCTTAACACACTAGCGAATTCACGGCGCAGCGATGCGAAATCTCCGCGCGCTCGTCCAGTGTAATAAGACCGTTAACTTTACCTGACCACGTATGAAAGAACGGCTCTTAAGTCTTACAATATAACAATGTGCATAGCTAGAGGTCAATTCGATAAAATAATTCCACTGTTATTTCTCAGCTTATTCAAAAAAAATATAAAAAATTTACAATGTAAATTCATTTGTCTATGGATTGTTAGATAAATAAAGCAAATTATCACGTCTCGAACTAACAGTTAGATTATTTGTTAGTCTATTGACATTATAATTATTTAAGCACACACAACCCAGTAGCAGTAAATCTCTAAACCAAAAGTTTATTTGTTCTTTAATTTCGTTAGCCTGTCAACCACTTCACAAACATTTACAAATACTTTTCATAATCGATTGTTTAATTTTAATCGATTATTATTCCTTAACTAAGATCTATTCAAGTTTTTAAAACTGGCCGAAAACAATTAAACGTTAACGAGCTTTTATTTTTCGAATACTAGTAGCTGACGTGTTCGGCAATCGGCACTTAACTTTGCCATAATAGCGGTTTGCTAAACAATTTCGATCTCTATGACCAATGAACAAGGTTAAAAGTAATATAGAAGTAATACAAACTATTTTATTTGATTTAAAATCCAATTAGATTTATCAGAATGTAAAATACATGAGCAGTAAATGCTATTAGTTTACTAAATAACTTTGTATGCGTTGCCCTCGTAGGTGGAAATATTTTTATAGATTTCGCATGGCCATCTAGCGGGCAGTAGCGGGACTACTAGACAGAGATATTCCATCTGGTGGCGCAATCTGACTCGGTTTCAGCCCATCGATACTTGGCATTGACGTAAAATATTCATTAAGAAGCCGTATACGAAATTTCAACTATTTCAGTCAACTTTTCATCGTGATTATTCAAAAAATTAACTGATCTGATTAAATTCTAACACATCATCGGAAATACTATTTCAACACTAATAAAATAAACGAGCCACATTTTTCATATCTTTCTTTAATTTCAATCTATCCACCAAGTTCCAACGTGTGTTTCAGATTTTTTTTTGTACGGAGATTTAAACATGTTGCCGTTTTCAATCAAAATCAACCTTTAAACTAACTAACGAAAGTTAATGTTTATTGGTATAAAAGTCGCCTTAATTATGAAAGAAACAATTTCTGTATTTTCAATGTAAAATCATACAAAATGAAAGTGTTAACGTAGGGAAACTTTTTTCAAAAACATATCACTTTATAATACTTTATAATACACTTAATATTTTGATTTCACGTTTATAATTTATTGTTATATTTTTTGGAAATACCGTTGGAATATCTGTTTGCCCGTATCGGTTCGGACAGGGATTTTGTTACGTATTATACATGTACTAATCAAATATTTGACTTTATTATAATAATTATTGACAATAAAAGCCTTTGTAACAACTTTAGGTATAATTTAATTAATTCTGTTTATAATTTATATTTTAAAGATGAATAGCCGAATTACGAACGGCGTCACTCCGACTTGTCACCGTCAGTCACCATTGTCAGAATGCATTGTTAATTTATTCAACCGTTGGATTTGACTGAGCAATTCAGAATTGAATATTGCGGGCATAAGTTTGTTTTCATTGTCTATTTTATTATTTGACGCGTTAATTTACTTCACCAAAGATTTTAGACTGAATCTTGCTCAGTATTTATTTTGCCTTGAGGTGCTACTACTACGGCCTTTTTTCTTAGCCTCTATTTGAAGAGTGGTAATTTTTTTAGGCAAAATTTCACAAATCGAACCTTTCTTTCTTCTTCTTTTTAAATCAAATGAAATCCGTAAATATAGTTATAAAAACTCTTTTTTTTTCAGAGCGAAAAGCAAAAATGGCGGACGATTACTCCGAGAGAAGTTGGAGAAGATAGGACTTAACTTACCCGCGGGGAGACGGAAAGCCGCCAACGTCACACTACTCACTTCGTTAGTAGAAGGTAAGCACAACGGATAAATATTTTTTTTTTTATATTTCTCACTCACACACTCACGCCTTTTATCTCCGAAGGGGTAAGCGGAGGCGCAACTAGTGCACCCACTTTTCGCCGTGCGTATTCCGTCCCATGATGCGATAGGGCAATATAATATATGTTCATAACTTATTAACGCTCAAAGAGAACGACTTTTGATGAAATATATCTAAAGCGGGATTTAAATTAGCAAGAAGAGTTGAAGAAGTTATGTTCCGCAAGCAATTTTTACCGTGTAAACAGTCATGGCAAACAGATTTCTGCAAATTTTTGAGTTTGCATGACTTGCGGCAAGTCATATTGTGGCAATAGTCTCTGCCTATCCTTTTTGTCATAAAATCGTGAGTGTGTATGTATACCTATAAGCGGCGATAGCCTAGTTGGGAGTGGAGCGGACTGCCGAGACGAATGTCCGCAGGTTCAAAACCATGGGCACGCAGTTATGTGTGTATTCTTTGTGAATTATCCATACCTGAGAAGTTCTCTATAAGAATTTCGACGGTATGTGAAGTCTGCCAACTCGCACTAGGCCAGCGTGGTGGACTAAGGCCTTAACCCTCTCGGTTGTAGAGGAGGCCCGTGCTCAGCAGTGGGCAGTATTTAATACAGGGCTGGTATGGTGGTATGTAGGTGGTAGGTAGGTTGTTATAATAATATAACAGACAAAGAGCTTATTTAAATCATGTTAACTCGAAATATATTTCATTTCGTGTCTATCATTTACACTTAAGTAAACATATCATTGTTAAGTTCAAGCACTGTTTACCTAAAGTATAAATGGCACAGGAATAACAATACTTCGTAATGGATCCTATAGTAGCGCCAATCAACGTGGCACTTAATGTCTTCCAATAATGATCATTTGGCATTCATACATAAGCTGACGTCATCCTCTATGGGTTAGGCAGAAGCGTAACTAGACAAGGGCCCCTAGCCAGGCTTATTACATGATTCCTGAGATAGTTATGCACTAGTGTTGGAATTTAAAATTTATTACCTATTTTGCGAGTATATAAATGAACTGCTCTAAACAAAAGTAAACAAATACTGAATTGTATTTTTTTTTCTCTACATAATGCATTGTATTTTATACCTTGAACTGATTTTGAAAAGAGCAACACTAGAGTTTCTTGCCCGTTCTTCTCTAGTGAGAACTGCTTTCCGAACTGGTGGTAGAGTTAATATTGACGGAATCTAAATAATGTATAACATTTTATGGGTTCGAATAAATTATTTATTTCATTTCATTTCAAGATGCTTTTCTACAAGCATTAACGCCAATAGGGAACGTGCACGAACTATAGGTGGCAGCACAAAATCGACACAAGAGCCACATGTGGATACAAAAGGAAACTTGAACAATAATTTATTTATATATTCTTTTGATATGACAAAAATGATAAAATATGGGTTCCGGCTAAATTTTAATGATACCCAGTGTGGCCATAATAATCTTTTTTTAGATGAGACCAAGTTATTTTGATGTTATTGAAGCAACATTAGAAGGTTACCTTAATTACAGATTTGTTTGTATTTAATATTATCTTCAAAACTTCTTTATTCTTATAAATTACGTAATGAGACATTTCTAAATGCTTTTAGAACTCATACATATGTATTAGTTTTATACAGTTTTATTATTTTTATCTATTTTAACATAAACATGGAATGTAAGTACTTGGGTACTATTCTTGGGAACGTAATAGAATTTCACAAAATTTTATGTTTTAATGTTTATGTTTTGGAGCATCCAGATACACAGTAATGCATTATTAACAAATGAAATGTTATGTTTCATCCTTTTAATACGATTTTTTTACGTCAATGCCAAGTATCGATGGGCTGAAAAGGAGTCAGATTGCGCTACCAGATAGCGTAGCTTACGACGTGCACGTTCCCTATAGAATAGAAAATAATGTATGGGAATGACGTATCTTATCGACAAGTCTAGCGCAAGGATACCTCATTCCGATACATTCGTTTCTATTCTATTCGCGTTAACGCTTGTAGGAAAACATCTTGGTTACAGTCGAAGCTATAGTAGACAAGGGCCGTAGCCAAGATACCTTTACACAATCGTTAACGCTAATTTAACAGAAAACATGTATGGGAATGACATATCCTATCAATAATTCTATCGTTGGGATATGTCATTCTCATACATAAGGTTAGTGTTAACGATTGTAGAAAGGCATCTTAGCTACGGCCCTAGAAGTAGTGAATCTACACGTATTGCTAAGCTTGGCAATACGTAAATAAGTGATATAGTCACTTTGCAGACTAGTGCATACACTGTTGTGTTTCGGTTTGAAGGAAATTATAGCCAGTGTAACTACTGGACATAATGAGACTTAACATCTTATGTCTCAGGATGACGAGCGCAGTGGAATGCCACACAGTACTTTGTAACTCAAGGTGCTGGATGGTGTTGCTACTGTTTATGGGTGGTCGTATCGCTTACCATCAGGCGAACGGCATGCTCGTCTCGTCATTCAATGCAATAAAAAATAAGTATATTTATAGCATGAACGCGATAGTATCACTATCTCACAAAAACCAGCGTTAAATTATACCTTTGATTAATTTATCGATGTGAGTGAAGAGTCCAATAAATTCCCTCCCGCTTCCCAAACCCCTTGTAAATAACAGCACTAAACCCACAATTCTTGACAGTGTGGGTTTTCAAGAGGTGCTGATCCCTTTTCATCAATAAGCAAGTGGTCCAATTTGTTCATTTTCTGTTATAAAGAGTATGTTTTGTTCCAGCGGAGGCAGTGCACCTCGCCCGCGACTTCGGCTACGTGTGCGAGACAGAGTTCCCTGCGCGGGCGCTGGCGGAGTACCTCGCGCGGCAGTACGCGGAGCACGACGCGAGGCGCCGGCGAGACCTCTTGCAGGCCACTAAGCAGGTTAGATCTTTAGTATAACAAGCATTTTACACAGTGGCTTAGCGTGTGTTATTGTTGACCCAAGGCAATAGGCGAGGCCGGGCACAAGTCACGCGTGCCGCCGCTAGCCACTTGGACAATGAGACAAAAATTTAAATTTGTAAAAGATTTAATTTTACGCATTTTGCCGCCCCCCAAAGTGACAATGCTCTGGCAGTGACACCATGATTCTTCTAGTACTACGTTTATGGGCTGGAAAGATTTCGGGTACGCACTGTCTAAAAAACGCTACTTTCAAGTAAAGGGATCTCTCCTTTACTAAGGAAGGCATAGAGAAGAGATTCTAGATCACGTGACACTAACATTTGCCAGCTTTAACAATAAAATTGTGTGACGTCACATGACCCGCCTTTTTATTTCCCAGCAGCTAATGCAGTAACCTCTATTCCAGGTGACGAAGGAGCTGATGGACCTGCTCAACCAGGACCGGTCGCCGCTGTGCAACACGCGGCCGCCGCACCTGCTGGAGCCGGCCATCCAGCGGCACCTCACGCACTTCTCGCTCATCTCGCACGGGTTCGGCGGACCGGCCATCGTCGCTGCCCTCACTGCCATACAGGTAACTGTTGATTACTAGATGTGATGGGAATAACGGTCTAAATATAATGCTTCTCTACTGCTGTCAAAGTTATAACAATAATCAGTCGCATGGCTTGTCTGCAACGTCTTGTCTTTGGAGGTAAATAGAGTTCAGTATTTTTTATTGAATATACTTGACTTTTGAAGTTGGATATCAGGGGATGAGGATCATTAAGGAAGGGTCTTAGCGATGAAAATTATTGTTTTTAATCTTTTCCTAATACACTTATAAGTTAGGTCGCAACTTATCTGAAATTTTATTTATAATAGTTATCACAATATTCATGAAGTCCCGTTTGTCTATGGCTTGCATGTAATACATAACATAACATTATTATTTTTGTTCCAGAATTTCCTCAACGAATCGCTAAAGCATTTAGACAAGTTGTACCCTCAGAGCGGCATGGTGTCGTCATCGATGGACAAAACAAAAATGGACCCCGACATCAAGAAGTAACAGTAGCGTTACGACGGTGTCGGCGAACACCGCGCACGCGCAATGAGAACGCACTTCATTCTACTGACAGTGACTTTAGTCTTCATTCCGGAATCTACAGTGACGTTTGTTCTTCATTCAAAAATTTAAAGTGACGTTCGTTCTTTGTTTAAATAGTTACAGTTAGGATTATTCTTTCTTTAAAATCGGAAGTGAATTATTATCCTTGTTTTGAAACAAGAAACGTGCAGGTTTTGGAGAATATTTAATTGATTTCAAATGTAAAACTGTCCAGACATCATATTTTTATACATAATCGAGTGATTGTTTGAAAATGGAATAACTCTTGCAGACTTTGGACAACTACGTTCAAACTATAGACTATTTATGAAATCGGTCCAATCTTGATCACAATGTGTAACACTGCCTTTATAACAGAGACGTATTAAGAACAGTTTTATATAACAAAATCTTTGCGATATTTTGACGATTTTTTTATTTGTCATTATTAAACAAAGACTAAAGACGTCACACATACAGCCATACAAATTGCCATCTCATAAGAGTACTGAATAAAAATTGCGTGTATATTTTTATTTCGTTTGTGGCGATCCGCATACAAATAAAGTGCAATTATAATAATACTCATGATTGTGAGAAAATGTAAATATAGCTATAGATAACGAATAGTATTAATTTAAGCATTTATAGTTTTAACTGCTCAATGATTTAAACAGATTGTGTCGAAATAGTTTCATAACATCCACCGCAATATAAACACATATCAATACGATAAATGTAAATATTATTATAGTTTTCCACATTTTTTCATTAAAAGAATATGAAGGACAGTCTTTAGCAGAGTCACATGACGATTCGAATTATCATTATTAACAAAATCAGTATACCTTCTAAGAAAAAATAAATGAAACACCCATTGGAAAAAATCTTTGCCTTGTCTTGTTCATTATTGTTCTTTGTTCCCAAAAAAACATTATAGTACCTGTATAATTAAAAAAATACAGCAATAAAAAAAACTGACTTGTAGAGTTATGAAAATCGAAATACACCATTATTTAAAAAAAAAAACGAACATAAAAATTAATGAATTTGTCCTATAAGGTACCTATAACGCCAAGTATAAGAAGTTAAATCCTAGATTTGAAAAACACATATCACCGTTTTTTTTTTTAAATCGTCGACCGGCTACGGATTGTCCTAGAAATTTAGATGATAAAAAACATGAAACCTCTTTAGTTCGTAATTAGAAAATAGTTTTGCTAGTGAAATCAATGTGAAAGTGTGCCAATTAGTTCATAACGTTGGAACCGAATGATAACGTACTTTCCAACTGTTTTAAGTATTTAATATTTATTGTGGCTTGTAAATACATTGTCAACATTGGTATATTGTCTGATTTAAGGCTTATTTCGTTAAATGTGTTTTTTTTTTATATTCTTACGTGACTTATACCTAATTAATTATTTTTGTTTTTATTTGTGAATAAATCTATAAATAAGGACGAATGCTTTTATAGACTCTTCTTACTTAGATTGCACTTTTGATTCTTATTTTAATGTGATACAATGTGACGCCTCCTAGACCATCTGTCTTCATACAAAATTTCTGGCCCTTGTACATTTATTTGGTGAAATAAGGGCTGGAAACATCTAAAGGTAACTGTGAATGTAATATTATGAACAGAAAAAATAATGTGGGCCCATATTTGATGATCCTTGTAACCATGTTTTAAATGCCTCCCACACAGTCTGAAGTTTTAAAAAAACCATAGAGTCAATGCGTCAGGGCACATGAAGGGTTCTGTATCAATTATTAATGAATACTGAAATACATACCTGGACTTTATCTGCCAAAACAAATTATTGATCAATTGATATGGTTTTAATCGTCAGATCAATGTTATTCTGCCTCGTTGACTGCCTCGGTGGCGTAGTTGTATTACGGTATGACTGCAATGCCGAGGTCTTGGGTTCGATTCCGGGTTGGGCAAATTGATATTGGGTTTTAAATTCAGTATCAGCCCGGAGTCTGGAATTTGTGCCCGACATGGCGATAGGCTCACCCCCTATCACATCATGGGACGGAATACGCACGGCGAAAAGTGGGTGCATTAGTTGCGCCTCTGCCTACCCCTCCGGGGATAAAAGGTGTGTGTGTGTGTGTATCAATGTTATTCATGGGCAGAGACGAGGCTACATGGTCGCTGTTCATGGGATAAATTGCATCACAACCAAATAATTGCATTTGTATGAACAAAATCGATTAACCGTTTGACTTCTTTATTTTGTCAGGTTATTTTTGACGGATAAACTTTTTTCTGACGATTAAGATCTACGGCATTTTGTATATTAATTTCGATTTGTATGTATTTTTTTTATTTGTCACATTTTTAATGTAAATCGTGTATTTACCTCAAAAAATACATCTATTTTTCTGTCAAGAAAATCTATGACATTATTATAAGTCAGTTTTTCAGCACTTGTAAGCCATAAGGCCACAATTAATAAAGAGAACTTTGTAATTATAACTTTTTTTTCTTACCATTGTATACTTGAATTTCGTTTCTTGGAGTAAAAGAATGATGTTGGAAATATTGTTTGATTGAATATGTGTACGGCGATAGCCTAGTTGGGAGTGGAACGGACTGCCGAGACGAATGTCCGCAGGATCAAAACCCAAGTGCACGCACCTCTGACTTTTCTAAAAAGTTATGTGTGTATTCTTTGTGAATTATCGCTCGCTTTAAGGGTGAAGGAAAACATCGTGAGGAAACCTGCATATCTGAGAAGTTCTCTATAGGAATTTCGAAGGTATGTGAAGTCTGCCAACCGCACTAGGCCAGCGTGCTGGACTAAAGCCTAACCCTCTCAGTTGTAGAGGAGGCCCGTGCTCAGCAGTGGGCAGTATATAATACAGGGCTGGTATGGTGAAGTATGTGTACATTCTTCTTTGAAAAAGCATACCCATAAATAAATGAAAATACTTAGATTGAAAATATATGACGACCTACCGGCTTATATGAAAACAAAAAAATAAAAAAATTCTGCCCTGTGACTGGTTCGATGGCATAGTTGATAGTTGTATTGTGTGCGCAGTACCACTACCGTACTGAAGTCTTAGGCTCGAATCCCGGATCGGACAAAGTGATGGCTTATCTTCTGAGTATAATCTGTCTACCCCTTCGCAGATAAATGGTATGAGTGTTTGCGTGCGAGCGTGTGTGTTTGTGTGTGTGTGTGTGTGAATTTATGATATACTAATGGGTAATGAAAATCAATGAAAATATAAAATAATCTGCACCGGTTTCATGCCGTAGATGGGTTTGGAGCAGGCTTGTTTGATCAATAAATATTACTCCATCGATGAAATTGAATTTATAGTAATGTTTCAGCATAAGTCAAAATTGACCCACTCGTTCAGACAATTCTCACATATTATTATTATGCCTAACAACGGACTTTTATCGAATCTACCAGAAATTCTGAGTCCTAATATACGATTATTAGTACCATAAAAATATATCTACAGGCTTGAATAGTGGCATAGTGGTGAATCGGGGCACTGACTTGTACTCCCCCGGGTAACGCAGAAATCATACCTACTTATACAGGGTCATTTTTACATTGCATTACTTCATGAAACCACATATTCGTCTTTACCTCTTCTAACATCTTGCCAAAAATCATCCATGAATAACGAATATTATTGCCAAAAATCCCGGTAGTAGTTTTCATATTTTTTTAACATTTCGTAGTTTAGTGCGAAAGTGTATTTCTGAATGAAAGTATAATGTTGCCCCTGCGACGAATTATCTTAGAGCAGTAGTAGTGGCATAAGGTCGTGTAAACTTAAAGTTACTTTTTATGAATATTTATTTTGTTCGAAACTCACACTTTTTTATTTTACATCTATGGTTAAAATAACTTAATGGAAAGCGTTAGTTTCGACGAGATAAGTATGTGATTTCATTTATTAACGCAATGTCAAAATGACCCTGTATAAATTTCTGGTAACCTAAACAATTGTTTTTACCATTAATTATATATTTTTCTCTCAACTATAATTCGGACCGATATACAAAATTAACGTAATGACGTACGGAGCCGAGACGTGGATACCGACTGTGGGGCTAATCCATAAGCTTAAAGTCGCTCAACGTGCTATGGAAAGAGCTATGCTCGGAGTCTCTCTGAAGGACAAAATTCGAAACAAAGTGATCCGTCAGAGAACCAATGTGACCGACATAGCTCTGAGAGTTAGTTCCAAAAGCATTTAAAAATGTTTCGTTACGTAATTTATAAAAATAAATATGTTATGAAGATAACATGCAATACAAAAAAAACTGTAATTAAGGGAACATAACCTCCTAATTTTGCTTAAATACCTAGCTCCCATCTAAAAGCATATTCTGGACACGCTGGGTAAGATTCGGCCGGAACACATATTTTATCATTTTTGTCATATTAATAGAACATAATTATAAACAAATTATTGTTCTAGTTCTAGTTTTTTTTTTATCCACCTGTGGCTCTTGCGTCGATTTTGTGCTGTTCCCTATAGGTTAAAGGATGTATGTTAATACACTACAACGCCGTCTAGTGGTGAGTGGCAAATCATTAAAGTAAAAGTTTGTCGGCAATTATGCTGCCCTCTATAATTATTCTTGTACGATCTCCCTGTAATTAACGACACTTATGTTAATGTGCAAAGGAACAATAAATAATAAAGTTTGGTGCTTATTTTTTACAATTATCTACAACTGTGTTAAAATAATTAACAATATCAAACAAATAATATTAAGTTTTTATAAATATATATTTCCGAACGAATCAATAATGTCAAATGTAAGCACTAAAGAAGTGTCAGTATTTTAAAAAATAGGTTGCGAATTTAAAATCCGCGTAAAAACTATAAATATCTCACCAGAATGGATAATTTCAGTGATGTATCACATAAAGTTTGCTTTAAATGTGACCAAAAGTTACTTGGCAATTTAAATATTACTTCCTATGCATTAAATGCCATGACAATACTGTGGAACAAGTACCAAATTTTAGTGTACGAAGAACTTACTTTCCAGAGCGTCAGCAGAATAATCGAGCCCGAGTTTCAGATACACAATTTACTGCTCTATAATAACCACATAGCTTGTTTAGACTGCAGCGGTAATGTACACGTAATTTCACTGAAGTTTAAAAACCCTACACAGAAAAAAATTAAAAGTTGTTTTCAACCGCGAAAACAAGACATTTTAGCCATCGCACCATATAATACGGATGGTGTTTTAACTCTACAATCTTCTATGAGTGTTCTGTACCTTAGTTTTCATCTGATCAACAAAGAATTTCAAATAGAAAATGAGTTACAATTATTATTTGACAATGACGAGACTTCTTCCTTGGGGAAACGGGAAAACTGTATATTCAAATCTCATTCCCTCACAACTTTGAAGGGTATTGAACATATATTTAATATCAAAGAATGTTCACTAACTAATTTCAACTTAGTTATTATTTCTTTTGATAAATTGACAGTATATGCTGCCATAACAAGTCCAAAGATGATTGAAGATGAAATAAAATTGGTCAAAGTATACTCAAGTCCAACCGAAATATGTAACATAGAGATAGTTGATGAAGAAAACTTGAAAATTGTAATAGGGCTTGGAATTGGATCTATAATTACAGTACCTTTACAGGAAAAAGACAGGAAACTATCAATAACACATTTGAATACTGCAATACATAAATTTAATGTATTCAATAACACTCTAATACACACAGATGGATGTACTATGTGGAACACAGATAATTTATACTCAAAAAGATCTATATTAAACAAATTCTTTGTCAGACAAGTCAAAGATTTTATCAAAATTAACGATAAGATTATTTGCACAACATATTCAAATTTAATCTATGTATTTGATTATGATGAGACATCCTATGTCAAATCACAGAATACGGAAGAATATTTGTCAGCAGATAAACTTTTAAACAATACAGACTGTTTGAATAAGATTATGGGAGAGGTTGAGAAAAACAATGAACTTGTGAAAAAATTGAGGAAAGAAGAAAATTATATAACAGCTTTGTCATTGTCGAATCGACAGGATATAATGAACAACATTATCACTACAAAAATTGACGTTTATGAGAACTATGAAGATGCAATAAAAGAATATGTTCCTATAACATTAACAGAAGCCGTTGAGGGATATTTTAGGCCAGAATCAATGCTGTTTCTGATAAACATATTCATTAATACATCACACATGATAACCAATAATATTCTCTCAAATCTATTCACCGATTTGAAAATACACATCACATTTGCAACTGAAAATAAGTTGTTGAAAACAACAAGTATAAAGTTGGACGAACAATTGAACAAGATCAATTATTTGATTCCTTTAAAAAATAGGTTAACAAGAATAGATGTAAATATAGCATTTGTAACAAATATTCCAGGGACTTATGATGAAAAAGAAACTGCCTGGACCGTATTGTATCGAAAACATGTTTTGTTAAAGTCAGAAAATTGTATACTTATTAATAATGCGGCAGATAAAGTTTTGCACTTGAATAAAATTGAAACAACTGATGAATTAATGTTGAAAAATGTACAAAATACTTATGGAAACAAATTCACTTTCATAGATAAAACCAAGTCCACAAACGAAGATGAATGGTCATTGTATGTAAAATTACCCACAAATTATGCAGAGGTGTTAAAGAACTCTGATTATTGCGATAAATATTTGAATTTTAAAACCTCTGAGTATTTATGTCACCAATACACATCAGATGAGTTTTTGAAATCAAAAAGTAATTTTACATTTTCGGTTGGTAATGAAAAAGTCAAACTAGAGATAATTAATGATGGATTTTCGAATCCTGTATTAAAAGTAACTAGTGGGAATTTAAAAGTAGCCTTGGATATAAGAAATTTCTTTGCTGGATTCATTTATAATGAATTTAGTAACTATGTTCCAGATGAAGAATTTATTAACCAAACATTTTACACCACAGTTGAGGTAAGAACTGGCTTCTGTTTTATTTTCCATGAAATACCAAATACTAATAAAGTGTCATTTGGCCTTTAAAAAAATCTCAAAAATATTGAGTTTAAATGAAACAAATATATAGATTCATGTTACTCTTAATCTACTACAAATGAATGGAGTGATAAAGAAGTTCATTTAATTTAAATTTTCAGAATGTACAAAATGCTGTAAAGGGCTACATTACAAAAGGTTTGGACCCTGAAGAATTCATTCCACTAATTGACAGATTTGAAAGAAATGTTATTGGTGCATTACCTATTTAGAATAAAATTGTGTAATAATTATAAAACCAAGTCTGATATCTACAAATTGTGATATTATTTTGTATTTTGATTAAAATCTTTTTATTTTGTTGGAACTTTTAAATTTTAATATCCACATTTTTCCCCACATTCGAATTCCTGTCCAACATAGCCGTAGGTAGACCCCTATCACCCTGGAATGGAAATATAATTAGCTTTAGAGTGCATTCGTCATACTTCTGCCCACCCTTCAAGGATACAGGTGTGATGGATATTAGATTAGATACTTGCCAGATACAGAGGAATAGTGGGAAATACGTGTGTAACCAGTTTATTCGGGTGTATTTGTTATTCGTAATCACAATCATGTTCGTGCACGAATTATTCGCCAAATTATTCGGCAATAGTCTGGCATAACCTGTTAAATAACTTATTCCCCTTTTTGGTGTAATGGAGAGAATAAAAATGAATTTACCATGATGCATACCTAAGCTACTGTTTACTATGTTTAAAAGGATTATTGTGGCAAGTCTACACTTTATATATTTACTAGGTGATTACTCAGACCTTCAGCCACATTTCAGTGTTTATCCTATCCATCAAGAAATAAAAATAGATAGGTGAGTCCTTAGTGGTAAATTACAAATAAAACAAGTGCAATAAAATTATCATCTATATTTATTTAGACCATTCTCCTGAGGAGCTCGTTGACCTTGTCTTCGCGGTTGCCGAAGTCTCCGCCGTCGACGTAATGGATGGTCTTCTTGCGCCAGCCACCGGTGGGGTTGTTCAGCTTGAATGGCCACAGGAAGTTGCTTGCGTACTGTACAAAAAAATAACAATAAGTCATGACAATCCTTATATCTGCTAGTGTAATTTTCCATGATGGGAAAGATAAAAATTTTTTGGATACGTTTTTTCATTCTAAAGTAGTTGAAGATGCTAATCTTTAGAACTAAGTACAGCCCCTATTCTGATTTATTCCTCCAATAGGAAGGCTACACTATCACCAACTGGTAGGCTAATTTATATTCCAGAAACAGACATAATGAGGAGCTGCAAGCAAAGCTATAGTTAATGTAAAATTAACACATAATATTACATCACCTTTAACTTCAGCACTAAATTGTTTCAACTTTAACTATCAATACATGAAAATTTTAGGCATCATATTTACACAAATGACAAACTTTCAGAGTAGCAAAGTAAATCCCAAGAGACTTCTCTTCATATTGTAAGTCTAAAACAAATCACCTTGAACTTCTCGCCAACGGTGAAGATCTCATGGATGAGGTCCTCCATACAGATGATGTTGTGTTTGCCGAGTTTCTTCTCCACAATCGCGTTGGAAGTGATGGGGATACGCTGGCCTTGCAGCTTGGCGAAACCGCGTTTGTATACCAACTGGAATGGTTAAGGTTACGTTTTACTATGGTTTAACGGGTTTCAAAAATCAGTCTGAAATTGATACTCAAGCACATGGAGGCAAGGTGATTTATCATAATTTTTAAATAATAATTAAAATATAATAATTTTTTTTTTTTTTTGTTTTTAGTCATTATGTTACAATGATCTTTACAATTTGCAATAGTCTAATAAAACTTGTGTAATGTAAAACTGTTCCCGTTTTTCCCATTATGCAGTTAACCCACCACCTACACAACAACTTGTAACACCTACAATCATCACAGCATAATTTACGAAATAATTAGTGATACTATACATACCTCGCGCACACTCTTCAGGTTGGGGTAACCCCACGCGATGTAGGGCTCAGCGATACGCAGCATGTTCACGGTTGCCTTGTTTAGCCTCACAAACACGCCATTGTTGATCTGGCGCAGCCTGAACAGTTGCAGGACTTTGCGTACCTGGATGATACAAATAATAAATCATTTGCCACAGATTTTTTTATTTACTGAATCATTACAAAGTCGCCCGCCGATAAAGTTATCGATCGAGTTTCCAAGACCCTGGGAAGGTTTAAGGTTACTTTTTATCCTGGGAAAATATATAGCGGGATTTTTATCCTAGATAACCTCACGCGAACGAAGCCACGAGCACCTAGTGATGAATATTAAAATTCGAAAGTAGAATGTTGTCTCGTAAACAGATAGAACTTTTGTCAGGTCTAAACACAGCAAATAATTCACTTTCAATATTAAAAAAATCTTTACCTTAGGGGAGACCTGGTTGATACCACGAATACGAATGACGAAAGCGAGCTTAGCTTCACCGGGAACATAGTAGTTACCGCGGTTGCGCGCCTGTAAACAACAAAATATTATAATTATACAGCTCTCTCATATTTGCTGTAGAATATATTAAAGACAACCTCAATTGAACACCAATACCACATTTTAGCATCCATTTGGATTATTTTAAGACAAAGTTATAGCAATACATGCCAATTTATACTATAGGTACCATACTATGCATTATACATAAGCATAATATAATATTTCATGCAAAAAAACAATCTCATAAAATATTGCAAATACTAAATCTTTATTACTATAATATCTTGTGACTAACAATGCAAAAATTAATATTTAATAGTTTTCTTCATAATTTTCATAGTCTTTCAAATTAATGTGATTTTACTGGTGGTAGGTCTCTCATTATGAAAGAGGCCGTCTGGGTGGGTACCACAGCAATGTCTATTTCTACTGCCAAGCAACAGTGTGCATGCACTGTTGTGTTTCGGTTGGAAGGACATTGTAGCCAGTATAACTACTGGCCATAATGAGACTTAACATCTTATGTCTCAATGACGAGTGCAGTGGAATGCCACACAGTACTGTGTAAGTCAAGGTGCTGGATGGTGTTGCTACTGTTTATGGGTGGTCGTATCGCTTACCATCAGGCGAATGGCATGCTCGTCTCGTCATTCAAAACTATAAAAAAAAAAGTGAAACCATACCTGTCTAGCTAGCCTAATCTCATCACGTTCCTTGATGCGGTATTCCTTCACATACTGTTCGGCTCTCTTGAAGATTTCCTTCTTCTTCTTGATGCCAGTGGAACGCCTTTTAAGTGTGACCTAAACAAATACAGCTGTTTAGTATTGCAACTTACTTGTGCATATTGTTTTATGACAATGTATTGTCAGATACAATAAATTAACAGCATCTTTTTCAGATGAACTATGCCTTGTAAATGGGAATCATCATTTAAATATTTTATGTCTCGTGTAACCACAAATAAGAAAAACATCTATCTGAGTTGTTACGCTTTGTCCATTTGTACAAACCCTGTTATATTTAATTACTGGGCATCTTATGTTTAAATACCGGGTATTATGAGACTTATCTCAGTTGAACCAGTTAGTTGCGATTTCATGTAGACTGCTCTGCACTTACCATTAGCTATAGTGCAATAATTTTATCAAACATAAAAAAGTTGCAACTATGTATAAACACAGATAAAACTGATACAACATTATAGACCTGCTTAATTATTTAAAAAAATAACAATTTACATTAAAAATATTTGTTTTGAACATATTCATATTAACGCCTGTACAAAAAAATCAAGAATAAACAATTTATCTTGGAATATATTTAGTATACCTGGAGCCTGCGTGCACGGAGCGCCTCCCTCCTCTTGCGGTGCTTGAGTACTGACTCGGGGACTGCTGGCAGCTTCTTGCTGTCCTCTTTACCCTTCACGGGCTTCTTCTCGGCCGGAGCCTTCTTTTCTGTAGTCGCAACCATTGTGCTGAAAATATGAATGTTCTATTAGTTATTGTAGGGTTGCACCCATTGTGTTTATGAAATAAAAAAAATGTAGTCAGTCTATGTAGGTATTTTAAAAACTACAATATAGGATTGTGATAAAAAGTGTAGTGAAATTGTGAATGGCATGTCTTCAGTTGTTATCAATTGTCCAAGTTTGTTTACCACAGTTTAGAAATGCATGCGGTTTTGCGAAATATCTCGTTGTTTCTGTAGAATAATCCACAGAATAACCTTACTGTTTATTTAAGACCAGATACAATTACTGCAATGCTCTACATGCAAGGCTAGTGTCGGTATTGTTTGTAAACGACATAAATATTGCGAAAGCACTGATTTTCAGCAACAATAATTGCGTTATTACAGTAACTATTCATTGTCATCAGACATCACGCTGCGTCCAAAGTTATATGGAGGTTATGATGATCACTTCCCAAAAGATTTTATTCCAAAATATGTTTTCAATACACGCATATTTATGTTATTACATGTGCAGAAATATATTTTTTGTTTCTACTCAATAAATATTGATAGTTTAGAAAGAAAAAACAATAATGAGTAGGCTCGGCGGCATGTCACCCAACCATCCATCGAATTTTTCACTTTTTCACAAATTCACTAAACTTTTTATTATACTAACACTTAAATATGAATCCTTAAAACCTATTTAAATTTATTAGCACCGTATTATGTACAAAATTACTAAATTTTTAACAACCTGCGGGGCAAAACTCCACGCGGCACGTGTGTCAAGTTATCAAAAGAAAGACAGAGAAAACAGACTTCCGCCAGTCGCCATTTTTGTATTTTATAGGTGTAGCAACACATAAAATTTACAATTTATATTTTTAAAAATGTTTATATTTAACGTAGCATACGAATTTATTTCTAATTTATGCGTGTATACATATAGTATAATATTTATGTGCTCAGAAAAAATAAATACGTTCAAATACGTAAAAAGAGTTACAAAGAGACATAACCTCAAACGACTGTAATATTCTGTTATATTAAATCCTGCTATTTAATTTCATTACAACTAATAAAAATAAAATCCAAGAATTGAACAATACCAAATAACAATACAAATATTTTATCCAAAATACTAAAAGTAAATGATTACCTATTTGAAAACGTTCATCACATCCTGTGGCGCGTATTATTAAAAATATTCATTGACTTAATCATTAACGTTGCCATAGTTACGAAGTAGCGAGCTTTAATTATTGGGCAATTTGTATTTTCTAATAAATAAAGTAGAATAAAATACATTATGGTGGAAAAGGATCCTCAGTTAAGCGCCCTAGAACCGGGGGAACTAGATTTGTTCGTAGAAAGCATGGAACCTTCCCGCATGGAGCTCATTGGGAATAAGGCGTAAGGACCAATACAAGGAATAACTAAATTATTCAGATTTTCCTTTATTACTAAATGTGTACTATAATAAAGCAGTCGATCCCGGTGGGTCTATACATTGTAAGAAATGTGGTAAAAAATAAAGGGGGTGACTAAAGAAGAGTAATTGAAAACAAATCACCTATTTTTAACCGACGAAAAAATACGGAGGAGGTTCTCAAGTCGACGTGTATTTTTTTTTCATAGTTCTTTCTGTCGGTCTGTTTTTTGTTTGTTTGTTACTGCACATCTCCGAAACTACTGAACGCATTTCGATGATATTTGGTATGGAGATAGTTTGAGACCCTAGAAAGGACATAGGTCATAGGCTACTTTTTATCCAGGGAAAATATAAAGCAGTTCTTTTATCCCACAAAAACTCTTTCACGCGGGCGACACCGCGAGCAAAAGCTAGTTACTAAATATGTTTCTCTTCAGTTGGGTAGATTGGCATATAAGACTGCAGAAACTGAACCAGCAAGCAGTTTTAGAAGCATCGTCTATGCAAGAGGAACTTACTAAAGAAACATTAATTTCTTGCGGCAAGGTAATAGAATTTATGAAATCTGGTTTTTTATTCAATAAAATTCAGTTTCTTAATTAAAATAACGCAGTTGTATCACGATAAATTATTATTAATTTCAGTTACCTGTTCTTGTGTATGAAGCCATTTGTATCCAAGTGTGGCGTACCAAAATCTATCCGCAAATAATAAAATTGGAGCCAGCGCCAGAAAACACTTTCGGGGTTTATATGGTCGTAAGTATTACTAATGTTAAATTAGCTATCTTGGTATAATCTCTTTACCTATTTCACATGCTTACACAGTAAATTGTAGATACCTTCGCCCGTCCGGAGAATATGATTCACGCCATAATCCAGAGCCGGCTTTAGTTATAAAAGAATATTATACTATAATCCCTAGTACTGCAGAAAAAAAGTTCATAATATTATTGTTATTTGTTGCACTAAAACTTTAACTGCATACCGCATGCAGTTTGAAGAATAGCCATTACCTATACCGTTGGTCGATAGGCTCCACAACGACCAATGAGATTTCAGTTACCAAATATTATATGTAAGCTAAGCCCTCTTACCTCGACCTGCATTATATAATGAAAATCCAGTTTTCTTGCTGAATTTCGGAAAAAGTGAAAAAAAAACATCAAATCTAATAAAAAGGTTGTACTCAGTTTAATATTTTATTTTTAATAGTTGTACCATGAAGCAGCGGCAATAGGACTACTGGAGACAGTTCTGTTCCACGAAGATGGTGCCACGTGCGTCAGTGATGTAGCTATTGACTTGCTGCAATATGCACTGGATCAACTTACTGCCTTGGTTGCGCTTATCAAGTGAGTATTTGGACTGTTGCGATGTTTTTCCAGACTAGTTTTACAAGCAATTGCCGCTAAATGGCACTAAATTTAAATAAAAAACTGTTGAACACTATGAATTTCTCCTCGCAGCACTAGAATAATATCTTATTTACTTAAATTTAGTGCCTGTTACTAACCTAATATACTTGCTTATAAGTAAAAGAGGGGTAAAGTAATGGGTCCTTCCGCCGCAGCGTAAAGAAGCAGCTCAGTAGGCCGGCATGATTGTTTCGAATGGCATGAGATAACCATCTGCTGCCATTCGATACTCTATCTGGACGGCATCGCGCTTACCATCAGGCGAGGTGCAGTCACTTTGTCGTGCCCGAATAGAAAAAAAAAGATACAATAAGAAGAATTCACATTTAACAATTTCAATTTGTAAAACAAATTCTCCCTCAGTAACGATTACCTGAAGCCGGTGACAGCGAAGCAGATGGAGTGCGAGACGGTCCTTGAAGAGTTGGAGCGGCAAAAACGGGACTTGCAGTTTGATATCAGCATGAGATGTATTTCTATCGTGCGGTAAGTTTTAAAAAAAATAATATTTAGAATTATTATTTTAATACACATTATGTCTATACCTAATACCTATGTATATTTCTTATTTGCATACATCATATTATTAACGAAGATTGTTTTTTGGTTTGCTAAAATATTTTATGTTTGAACGCATATTCAGTTCTAAGTACGTCCCTGTCTATATAAATATGAACTGCCCGGCTGAATTTAAATAACTTATAGTTGATTTTGACTGCTACTGTGGATGTAAAAGAAAAAGGCTGTTCAAAGTTCTTTGGAATCTTTCAAATTTCTGTTTAAGGATAGGTATAATGAAATGCTATATTCTTACAGACTTTTTGAATTAACTTATATAATATACAATCTTGAAATTTAACTGCTATTACGGATTTTATCGCAAGTTTTAATATTTTTTTATCTCCCGACGTTTCGAAGGCTTTGCAGCACTTCGTGGTCACAATCATTACCACTATTTCCAACCGTGTTGTAGTTATTTAGCGGAGCATATGGAAGTGGCCGGTATTGGCGCGTCGCTCGCCACCAACCTGTACAAGACGCAGGACGTGCCCTCGGTCCTGTGCCATCTGATCATGCACGAACCCTGGATGAAGAGGAACGACAGTGGTGACCTGGAGGTGTTTAATTGTAAGTTCAGACAGATGCTAAGGGAAGGGGTTGCGGATAATGTTTTCGTTTATCCCAAAATAGTTGCGGTCTACATTACACTTTTGACATGATAATAAGAATATAAAATATAAGGCATGTTATTGAGTCACGTAGTAAGTCTCGATAGTGATGCCGTTATGTTTTAATGGTTCATCGACAAACATAGTAGATATAAACTCGTTAGAATCCATATCCACAATAATAATATTATACATGAAGACGTTTGGATGTTGCCATTGGCGTAGATAGAGTTATTTTCCAGTGGGGGAAGGGGGGGCAGTGTCCTAGTCTTAAAAATTAAATGACTTCTATCTATTATGTGCTTCATCATCATCATCATCAACCACACGACGTCCAATGCTGAACATAGGCCTCCCCCAAAGATTTACAGAATTCTATGTGCTTGCAAATATGAAAATTTTGTTCGTTTAAAATAATATAGTAGTTGTAGGCTGCTACATAATCCTTGGGGCATCAAGCAATTCTGGGGTGGGCACGGACCACCCGACCCCCACTCTATATAGGTATGGATAGGGATGTTGCTTAAAAGTAAACGCAGAAAATGATAACCAATATGGATGACTGCCTCGGTGGCGTAGGTGTATTACGGTACGACTGCAATCTTGAGGTCTCGGGTTCGATCCCCGAGTCGGGCAAAGTGATATTGGATTTTTCTAGAATTCAGTACCCGCCCGGAGTCTGGAATTTGTGCCCGATATGAAGATAGCCTCGCCCCTGTCACATCATGGGACGAAACACGCACGGCGAAAAGTGAGTGAACTAAGTTGCGCCTCTGCCTACCCCTTCGGGGATAAAAAGGCGTGAGTGCGTGTATGTGTGTAATATGGATGTAATACAGAAGTGAGAACCATATCCTCAATGATAATTCTAGATGGTAGGTGGACCAAGCCGACGACAGAGGATCTGACACAACTGCACCGCAGCGAGGCGCAGCTGTGGCTGTGTCTGAGGCAGTTATTACTGGAGCCGCGTCTCGTCCACTACTACAATATAGATGAGTGTCGACGGAATACTTTCTGCAGGGTGATTAGAAAGCTTCTACACCTTCTTACTGGTGGTAGGTCTCTCGTATGCGAGGGGCCGTCTGAATAGGTACCACCGCAATGTCTCTTTCTACCGCCTAGCAGCAGTGTGCATGGACTGTTGTGTTCCGGTTTGAAGGACATCGTAGCCAGGGTAATTACTGGGTATTATGGGACTTTAACATCTTGTATCTCAGGGTGACGAGCGCAGTGGAATGCCGCAGTATTTTGTAATTATTTTATAAATGATTATAGTCGTGAAAGCGGCGATAGCCTAGTTGGGAGTGGAACGGACTGCCGAGACGAATGTCCGCAGGTTCAAAATCCAAGGGCACGCACCTCTGACTTTTCTAAAAAGTTATGTGTGTATTCTTTGTGAATTATCGCTCGCTTTAACGATGGAGGAAAACATCGTGAGGAAACCTGCATATCTGAGAAGTTCTCTATAGGAATTTCGAAGGTATGTGAAGTCTGCCAACCCGCACTAGGCCAGCGTGGTGGACTAAGGCCTAAACCCTCTCAGTTGTAGAGGAGGCCCGTGCTCAGCAGTGGGCAGTACCTATATAATACGGGGCTGGTATGGTATAGTCTTATCACTTACCATCAGACGAGTAACATTCGCGTCTCGTCGTTTAACTGCTATAATAAAAAAAAAAGATTTTATAAGTTTGTAGCATAACAAAAGTAAGTTTAGGTATTACAAAATATAAAGAAATAAAGTTTGTAGGGCCGATAACCTGTACGGTATTACTGGTTGATTCTGGCGTAGGAATGACTCCTCTGGCCCTTCTAAGACCTGTTTTGTCCAATTTCAATCATCAAGCGATACGTCCTTTGACGGATGCCATAAACAGGTATACCTACCGGCCAGTCTTTATATTCAATCCAACATTACACAAATTCGAATTCTAAAATATCGAAACAGTCGAAGCTCTTTCGAACACTAGTTCAACTCCATATACCTACTTCTTTCTCCCCACCAGCTCCAAGCCAAGATGACGGAGACAATGCTGGATCAGATCCCACCACTGGGCGAGCTGAAGATGTTCCTCTGTCGTCTGTCTGTGGGCGACTACTCCAGTCTCCACAACCGCACCAACGGGAACACCGCCAAGAACCCTGGCTGCACGCTTATTGAAGTGGTTCCTCAGGTAAAAGTACTTTAGTTTGTGTTTTTAATCGTAGCTCAGCCATATTTCATGAAGAACACGCGGAACAAAATGTCGCAAAAGTGGAGAGCTCATTTTTTGCGTTACGTCGAACGTTGTGTATGGACTAAATAGTAGGCAAAGTAGTTAGGCAACAAGAGAGAGGAAGCAATGAAAAATATCAGTTAGAATAATATTAAGACAAAATATAGTTTAATTAGTTGTGGAAATTCAATAGTTGTAAAGGTCCCTAGGGACATTGACTTACTAAATGCGGCCCTTGTTGTACCAATATACAGAAATCGAATTTCAAATTCCAGGAAGACACTTGATTTCGTAGATCAAATGCCTTACCAAAAACCAATGAAGGGAAAAATACTTTTCTTTTAATATTCAGTACCTCTAAGAAAGTTTGTAATCCTTTTTAATTCTCTACAGATAAAAGAATTGTACATGAAAGAAGTACACAAAAGGACTAAATCTCTGGCCAAGTCTCAACTAGAATATTTCCACATGGACGGCTCGGACGAGACTCGGGAGATGGCGAAGAAGCTTCTAGAATCTTACACTAGTGACGCAGCGCTGGCACTCGACAGCGGTGGGGCAAAGTGTGCCAAATGTGGCGAGAATGCCAGCAAGAAATGTTCGAGGTGCAAGACCGAGTGGTATTGTGGCAGGTTCGTGGATGTAGGGCAGTTTTCAATAAACGATCCGGATCGCTTTTTCCGAACCATCGCGAAAATAGACCAATAAATAATAATAAGCTCCCTTTACTGGTGGTAGGTCTCTCATATGTAAGTCTGTCTGGGTGGGTACCACCGCAATGTCTATTTCTATCGCCAAGCAGCAGTGTGCATGCACTGCTGTGTTTTGGTTTGAAGGACATTGTAGCCAGTGTAAGTACTGAACATACTGAGACTTAACATCTTATGTCTCAGAATGACGAACGCAATGGAATGCCACACAGTACTTTGTAACTCAAGGTGCTGGATGGTGTTGCTACTGTTTATGGGTGGTCGTATCGCTTACCATCAGGCGAACGGCATGCTCGTCTCGTCATTGTATTGAACAATAAAAAAAAAAGAATGTGACAAAAAACATGAGTCCGTGTTGATTAGTTGTGATTGGTCGAGAGACTAACACGTGACTGGTTGGTCACTCGATCAATCACAAACATCAATTCACAATCGACTTTCGTGTAGTGTTTTTTTGCCACATTCTAAGCAAAGGCGGATCCAGCTTTCAAGTCACGGGGAGGTCATATAGTCGAGGTGTAATTAGGACAGACTCCAAATTCATTACAATGATGAATCTAATTACAAAATAAATAAAAGCCCAGTGGGGGCTCATGACCCCCCTTGACTCTAAGGGGACTGAATAGTTTTTTTTACATGTTAACAAATTAATTTTGTTTGGTTTATTCTCGGAATTAGATCGAAGACTAACATTGGGAACGTTTATTGAAAACTAGATGTGTAATAACTGGATGTCATGAAATCTTGTGTGTTTAGCTGGGTTAGCAAGGAAACTTACAGAAATTATTTTTTTGTAGCGATTACTACTTCACTTGCAAGACAGTTATTTTTGAATTTTTATAAAAAAAAATAGATTTGGTGTGAACAGGAATGGCTTTGTAAGGCCAGATGAGTGACCCAATATTGAAAACATGATTACTGAAATTTACAAATCAATATTTATTCATTTACATATTAAAGTAAACCATTAGTTTTATCACCATTCCATAGAATAGCAAAATCATAAGACCAGTTTTATCCTTTCTCACAATATTCCATTTATTTTCATGAACTTGCTTTACAGAGAATGCCAAGTGCAACAATGGCCGAAGCACAAGGATTTCTGCGATCAATATGCCAAGTTCTGCTTATAAACAGCTTTACTTAACTTACCCAAACTGCTTATTTAATTTACTGTTTTATTTAGGTTAATTTTACTCAATAAAATACACGTAATTTTTTTTGGTTTTTTATTAACTTATGCCATAACCTAAGGATTAACTCGACGACTTGAGATAGTCTTTGAGCACGTCCAGCGCTGGCGTCTCCTCACCGAAATCCTGTAAACAAATGCATTCTGCTTAGAGATTGTTAGGAAAAATATTTATTTATTCAATAGATAGCATAAAATGTTACAGAATGAAGGAACCCTAAAAACAAGTTTTTGAGTAAAAATACTATTTTTTTTTAAATACACTATAAAGTTATGAAATAATATTAATTCTGATGTTGCATGACTGCTAAAAATTGCAAGTTACTTTAGTTATAGCCTACACTATTATTCCCTTTATGTTAAGGCTATTCAACAAAACACCATATAATAGAGTTGGGAACCCACTTTAAAATAATTTTATTTGGGGAAATATGCCTGTCTGAGTGATAGGAAAGTTGCCTGCACATGGTGCGCGGCACCATAGGGTCACTCGATTCGATGTAGCGCCGTTATATCGTCACTAACACCCACTAGAAGGCAGTTAGTGTTCGTGCTGAGCGCAAATGTACGAAATTTCAGACACAGAATTGAATGTTTTTCCGATTATTGTTTTTTTTTTTTTTTACTTTCAGAATACAAATATTTGTAACCACATTGTTACGCAAAATATCTCGCAATTATCACATAATAAAAAAATCGAATTTACTGTCACCTCAATAAAAATCCTAAACAGATTAGACGCCTTACTAATAATCGTTGTATACATTTGTGATAGTTATTCAGTGTTTTGTCTTGCTATGTTGAGTGACATTTACCACCAGAGGAAGTGAGACAAAACATCGTATAACTATGAAAGAAAGAAAGAAAGAACAAGTTTATTATCGGTACTATATTGCACACGGAAAAAAAAACATCTCATACTATAAAGTAAAAAAAAATGACAAATGTATACAACAATTATTAGTAAGGCCTTTATTGTTTAGATTTGAGATAAATATAACTTGATAATATAATATAGCTTGATAATAAAAATCCATATGTGAACACTCACCTTGATTACTACACATGAGCAGCCGACGATCTTCCTCGCCTTACCGTCTTTGTCGATTTTGCAGAGACCGGCCCACTCACCCAACTTCTTGTTGTTGTCCACCTGATATATCACGAAAATGTTAAGAAAATCCATTTCACTCTTATTTTAATATTCATATTTTCTTGGTAAAATCGTTATGCTCTTATTTTTTGTACCAAACCATGCTTTTGTTTCTTAGGACATTCACTTTGTGAAAATAGTGACACATTAATTTATACATCAGAAGCGCATTGGTTTCATCTATATTGTAACAGTTACTGATATTACACAAACATGGCTACAACCACCATATTCATTTTGTAATACATTCAAACAATAAACATAACAGACATATTGGGACCTATACAGCTACCAACATTTGTTGGGTATTAATGAATTATTTACTATTATAACAATAATAAATAACGAGAGACATTTGAAATACGACCTAACAGGCATTACAGAAATATTGCATCATACTGCAATCTTAAAACTTGTAAAATAAATGTATGGGTGCTAGGAAAGTTGACTCATCATGTTGAGAGTCACCATAGGGGCACACATTTTACTGTGCGCTCCAACTTATCCCTTCTGGTATCAAACCAGGGGGACTCGTGCGGAGCGACAATATAAAAAAAAAAAATTACAAAAGTTAACTGAAAGAATTTGAAATGATCTATTATAACAAATAAAGTCTATCTGTGATTGCTTTAACAATATTTTCAACTTGTTTATATAAATCATTATTCAAATGTGCTTCTACAAAACTTAAATTGTGCAGTTAACCATTGCTAGGAAAGTTTTATACCAGGGCTTCCCAAACTTATTTGTACTGTGACGCCCTTGAGAATTTACCATTATTTTACGACGCATAGTTTGGGAAGCAGTGTTTTATACACTGAACTTAAGTCCATTAATAACACAAATGTAGTAGTATTTCTAAAAGTAATGTACCTTCACAAGTGGGATCTGATGTTCATTGCAGAGCGCCTGCACGAGCTTTTTGTATGCAGCCTCGTCACAGTTCTCTGCAAGCACGCAAAGGACAGCTTGCCTCCTGTTAAAACAAAAATAATGTAAAGAATAAATTACTCAAAGCCATTGATGGTGACATAGACGACTTTTAGCATAGTTTTAAAATGAGACTTAAATAGGTGGAGCTGTAGAAAAATAAATACCTATAAAACAAATTTTGTCATACTATAAGAAACATATCATTGAAGTGCACATTTCCAGATATTTCATTTAAAAAAATTAAGTATGTCCTCAAAACTAAAATACCTAATGGCATGGATCAAATCTATACTAATATAGCTTTTGCCCGCGGCTCCGCCCGCGTGAATGAGTTTTCCCGGTATAAAAGTCCCGCTTTATATTTTCCCGGTATAAAAAGTATACATAATCTACCCGTAGCTTATATGACACGTTCGTAGATTTACCATAGCAGCGCCATCTATTGATTACTTACTCAACCCAGTCGAAAGGTATCGACATCTGTTATCATTACCATAGCAGCGCCATCTATTGATTACTTACTCAACCCAGTCGAAAGGTATCGACATCTGTTAGAATCATTTGGAGTTAATAGATAATTGTGACTGTCAAATAATAACAGACAAATAATTAGCAATAAATTAAAATTGCGACTATAATTTGAGATTTAAACTATCCTATCTCTCAAGTTGGATCGAACTGCACATGGTGTGCGAATTTTATTATAATCGGTTAAGTGGTTTAGGAGTCCATTGAGGACAAACATTGTGACACGAGATTTATATATATTAAGAAAGATATAAAGCTGAAGAGTTTGTTTGTTTGAACGCGCTAATCTCAGGAACTACTGGACCGATTTTGAAAATTCTTTCACTAATAGGAAGCTACATTACTCCTGAGAGCTATAGGCTACTTTTTATCCCGGAAAAACTTTTCCACGCGGGCGAAGCCGCGCGCAATGCTAGTTATACATACAAACAAAATAAAAACAATAGACAAGTTAAAATACAGTAATGTGGCACACATGGGAGGCCACAATCTCGATAAAACAAGTACTGTGGTACTATGCGTGTGCGTTTATATTGGCAATGAAATGGATCCATCACAACTTATATTCTAATGGATATTTCCCCACAACACATGACTAGAACAGGCAAGTGAAGTGAGAATGTTTGGTTGGATTCCATTGCCATTTTTATGTCTTATTTAGGGCCAGTTGCACAGGATTCAAAGTTATTGTAATGTAGATAGTTCGAATTTTAGATATTGAGTATTGATTAGAGTAACCGTCGGCAACCCGCAACCCATGGCTGTTTTGGGGTTGTAGGCCCGGTAACAGGTTGCCGACCGCTGGATTAGAGTGTGACTTGTGTATTTGGTTGGCTTATATATTTAATGAGTAGCATTTATCAGGAAGCGGTGAAATTGGCCCTTGGATTATTGGGGAATAATCTGCTGAATAAATTTGACTATGAATTATGAGTAGCAAATACACCTGAATAAGCCGTTTACTGGTGGTAGGTCTCTCAATGTAAGAGTCCGTCTGGGTGGGTACCACCGCAATGTCTATTTCTACCGCCAAGCCGCAGTATGCATGCACTGTTGTGATTCAGTTTGAAGGTCATTGTAGCCAATGTAACTGCAGGGCATAGTGAGACTTAACATCTTATGTCTCAGCACAGTGGAATGCCACAAAGTACTTTGTAACTAAAGGTGCTGGATGGTGTTGCTACTGTTTATGGGTGGTTGTATGGCTTACCATCAGAACAGCATGCTTGTCTCGTCATTCAATGCCATAAAAAAAAAACGCAACTATAAGTCTGTACTTGGCAAATATCTAAATCAGATTAAAATGCAGTACAGTATGGTAGCTTAGTCACGGCCATCTTGAAGTAAGTCACAGGTGGTGCCAAGGAGTTTGTTTCTGGAGTCTAGAAGGTGTCAAGAGATGTAGAGAGTGGGTTTTGAGTTTGCTGTTGTTACAGTGACAATGACAACAAAGTTTTACATAGTCACCAAATTCAAAATGAGCATGATAAACATTCTTCATCTCAAACTAGGTACTGAATTATTATATTATACAATAATTCTGGTATGCCTCAATCATGCCGACCTCTCAATAAGGTATGCATTACTTTCAGCCTACGTTTTGGGGTCATGTGGTTGTTTGATTACTTCTGAACCCATTTTAGAATGACAGACCCAATTTTTACAATCTATTCGTAATTTACATTTAGTTCATTGCACTTTACTGACAAAAAAAGGCTCACCTTACTAATCTAATGCATAATACAGGTGGTATTTTACCATATTTTGTGCATATTACATTGAACATGACCTGCATCTAAACATGTGGTCATATTATAGACTTACCTATGTTAGTAGCATTCGCTATTTCCATGGAGTTGTATTTAAGTATTCTTAGCAATATGGGCTGTTTCTGAACATGCATGATTGATTTAGACTTAAATCTGTCAATGAAACTAACACAGCTTTCTAATGGAACCTTTCAACACAATTTTAGTATTGAACATACTTGTCAAGTGCCTTAGCAGCCTCGTGCAGACCGTGGACGAGTCCGCCGTGGATGAGCGCAGTCTTTAGCACCTCTTGCAGAGCTGTGTTAACGTCCATAGCACCGCCGCTCAGGACGGGGTTGACGGGGACCTCGCTACAACAAAAATATTACCTCAGAACAAAAAAAAAAAGACAACCCTGCTACAACTAATAATTATTGAATAACGTGGAATGTGTTGATTACTTTTTTAAAGTAATAGTGATAATAATGTATCTAAAAGTTGGCTACGGTCTGCAAAAGTAGGATGGTATTTCATACACACTATATACAGAGATACAAGTCATCATCGAATATATTATGGTGATTATGAGTATTTAGGACTAGTAGGATATGAAGAGGAGGAATAAATTAATACAAAACAGACCTAAACTAAGTTATGAATTAGCGGAACTTAAACTATTGTAGGTTATGTTGACAACATGTTTATAAAATTTAATTATTCTCTTATACAGTTTATCTGCTGTAATACTCAAAGAAAGTTAGATATTTATCATTATATCATAGGGATATATTGTAAAAGTCATAAATATCGCAGAAACAACAAGTTTACTTACACTTCAACATCGGCCATGGTTTCTGACAAAATAACGACCTGAAATACGATATACAACAAATTAAATACGTTGTGCACATTTTATATAACAACGATGGTCACTTTTAGGCAAAAGATCACGGATATATTTTAAGATTTAGCCGAATACAACACGAAGCTTTTGACAGTTTACCTTGCGTACCGGAAAAAGACTAGGGCTGTCATGTTTACGACTTATGGCAACATTCAAAATAAAAAAAACTATGGCAACTTATATGGGAAGTAACTTCTCAAAAGAAAGGAAGATGGTATGCTTCTATAGAAAATAACCTGCCCTCCCGACCCTGGTATACTAATATTAAACCGTATACGGAAAGGAAATACATTACAACCACAAATAAAATGCGATTTGGTCATTGCCGAACTCCATCCCACTTATATAAAATGAAAATAATTCCTCAAGAAAGTTGTCCACATTGTTCCAGTCCCACCGCTGATCTCGATCACCTCATTTTATCCTGCCCTAAATTCAACCTGCAAAGAATCATCCTCATCAATGAATTAAAAGAAGCAGAACCTAATGTACCTAAATCAGTACTGGAATTATTGAAGAGAAGAATATTTCTTGGATACTTGTAAAGGAATTGTATTTTATGAAAGACTGGATCAATAGACAAGTATCCAGAGCCGTAATAATAAATAAAAAATAATAATAATAGGAAAATATTATTATTATTGGTAGCATATTTATAAAAAAAATGAAATGCATCTTTTGCATTTTATTCATAAACAAATATTAAATGCTGGCAACTTTATCATTAAACTAGACACGATGGCGGAAAATTTAAAACAAAAGAGTAGTTTGACAACGTCATTTGATAAATCATTATATTTTTGTGGAATTTATAAAAAAATATTATGCTTGTAATAAATTAGCGTTTAGTGGTATTATTTATTTAACTTTTTTCATTAATATTAGTGTTTACTACAATTATAGCAATGGAAATGTATAGTATTTTATATTATGTTTTATTTTAATTATGACTCGTAGTCCTGATATATTATTTACGACTGAGTACATAAAGAATGTTCTATATTTTGCTACCGTGAGACAAGGAAAGGTTCTCAAAGACACGATCGATACGCACTATTTTTGTATAGACAACGAACTAGTTTATGAAAATTACTATTCTGACTTTGGACCACTGAACTTGGGTTGTGTCTACAAGTATTGTAAAATATTAAACGAGAAACTGAAAAAATATTTGAATAAGCAAACGATTGTTCATTACACATCCATCGACCCAAAGAAAAAGGCGAACGCGGCGTACCTTCTAGGATGTTACGGAGTTTTGTATTTGAGCTTATCTCCAAAAGATGCCTTGAAACCACTTTTGATCCATGGGCAAAGCTACAGGTGAGAAGTGTTTCATTTTAGTAACAACCTACAATCTTGGATACAATTTTTTACATTTTCCTATTCGATTTTATATATCTTAATTATTTCCGCTCTTTTATAGATCATTCCAAGATGCAACGCAAGGTGACTCCGCATACACGATATCTCTGTTAGATTGTCTTCAAGGAATAAAGAAAGCGCACAACTTGGGCTTCTTTAGTTTTCAGGATTATAATTATGAAGAATACGATAGATTGGATAAAATTCAGGGTGGAGATTTAAATTGGATTGTCCCAGGTAAGTATTTGCTGACCATGAACATAAAATTAAGAAAAGCATCAGAGAAGGAATAAAATCGTATGAAAACAATGACGATATTCAAGTTAATTTACTCGTAAAAAATAGGGAAAACGTGTGACTATCGAAAAATATTGTATAGTTCTATAATAGCCAGTACTAGCATATAATTGAGACATTAGCCTTATATCAAAAATATATTAGACATTGAACTGAAGTATTTACATTATTCCTTTAAATAATACCTATCATCATCATCATCAGCCCGTTGCAGTCCACTGCTGGACATAGGCCTCTCCCAAGATACGCCACAGAGCCCGGTCTGCTGCTTTATGCATCCAGTTGCTGCCGGCCCTCTTGTGCAAGTCGTCCCGCCATCTGGCCAGAGCCCACGCTACGTTTGCCAAGACGCGGTCTCCACTCCAGAACACACTTACTCCAGCGGTTATCTGTTCTGCGACATATGTGGCCAGCCCATTGCCACTTCAACCTACTAACTCTCAGAGCTATGTCGGTCACTTTGGTTCTCTGGCGGATCACTTCGTTCCGAATTTTGTCCTTCAGAGAGACTCCGAGCATAGCTCTTTCCATAGCACGTTGAGCGACTTTAAGCTTATGGATTAGCCCCACAGTCAGTGTCCACGTCTCGGCTTCGTACGTCATTACGGGGAGGACGCATTGGTTGAACACTTTCGTCTTCAGGCTCTGTAGTATATCCAACGAAAATATGTGGTACAACTTCCTAAACGCTGCCCAGCCCAACTGAACCCTCCTATCGGCTTCCTTTTCGAAGTTGTATCTACCCAACTGTATTAGAGATAAACATATTCCTTGACAACTTCGAGAGGTGTACCATCGATGATTACTGGTCCCGGAGCGACGAGGTCATTAACCATAACCTTCGTTTAATAATACCTATGGTACCTAGTAATAGCTTGATTTTGTCGTTACTCTAATTTGCAGGCAAGTTCCTGGCTTTTATAGGACCTGTTGACTACAGCGTTTCACTGTACCATCCGCCCGAGATGTACATCGATTATTTCCTCGAGAATAATGTCAAGATAGTGATACGGTTGAATAAAAGATTATACGATGGCAATGTGTAAGTTTATTCCAGTTACAGTAATATAATTTGGACTGGATGAGAAAATTTCAATTGTGAAAAATGTGGTACCTTTGATCAAGTATGTTCACATATGTAATGTTTTATAGTTTTAGCAACGTGGGTATAGTTCACTACGACTTGTTCTTCCCGGACGGGTCGTGTCCACCGCGGCATATTCTGTTCAAATTCCTCCAGATCAGTGAAGATAGCGACGGCGCCATCGCCGTACATTGCAAGGTTATGAATTTATCTTATAGTATTTGAAAACGTACAATAGTATGTATAGTGATTTTAATGGACGGTGGTGATTACTAACCACCGCGATCACTTTCCTGGTTTCGCATATAAAAAAAAGAAGCAAACTTAAACTTTATTAAAAAATCGAAGACTTTTTTTCAGCCCTAAGTCACAATCTTACACAACTTTTAAAACTATATTTTTTAACCACAATAATAACACGATATTTTACGTTTTACTCACAAGTCGTGAAACTTTGTTTGATTGGACGTCTCTAAAATATACTCGTCACTTTTGCCTTCTCTTTTTTTTACTCCTACACTTAAAATTTATGAGGGTCTCGTTCAGGCAGGTTTAGGTCGCACTGGCTCGCTAATCGGTTGTTTCCTGATGAAGCACTACCGTATGACTTCCCATGAAGCCATCAGCTGGATGAGGATATGCAGACCCGGATCTGTCATAGGCCACCAGCAAGTGAGTGAGCATATTGCTTTATTTAATGTTTTAAATCATAAATCAAGCAATATTAATAACGTCATTCGTTCAATTCTAAAAAATGACGTTAAAATTAATTCAATACTTTTAAATAGGGATGGTTGGAACAACTGGAGCCGTGGCTGGTCAAACAGGGGAATCTTTATAGGTAAACAGATGAAGATTTTAATAATTTTGTATATAAGATACACTGCAGTTAATTTTTTTTTGTAACAGCTCTCTATTATTTTATTAGTTGGTAACATTGAAAGTGTTAGGAAAACTTAATAGCACCAGTGCCCCCTATCAACAAAACCTAGTTGGTAGTGTTGCCAATTACCAAATTTAAATGAATATTGTTTGACACAGGAAACGATTATTCCAAGATACGGAAAAAATGCCGATTCATGATTTCGGAATTTATTCTATTGCTGAGAAAACTTTGAAACAACGTCCGATCGTATTTCACAAGTCGCCATCGCCCCCACCACCGATGCAAAGACAGACCAAACCGGAAATGACGCCTATTATAAGACCCCAAGCGTCCAAAGTCAGAGAAGGTAGTTATATTGATGGCTAATCTTTTAGTTGAACTACTGATAGCGTAAGTCCTACAGATAAGAATGTTGCCAGTATCTGATTTCAAAATTTTACTAAAAATGCCATGTAAACACGACATCGACAATCGACAGACTATGCTTGTAGTAATCTCTTTTTCAACTGTGGTTACCCTTCTTTTGTATTTAAAGTAACACTGCTTCCGTTAGTTTTTGTTGCAGAATTTGCGCAACGCACTGACCACAACAGATGATTGTAACTCCACAATAAAAAGACAGTGTTATTTTAAATTACGAAAGAAAAAATGTTAAAATTTTGCACTTAACTGGAAATATTGTCTTCCGTATAGAAAAAGATTTGGAAGACGAAGAGGTATTTCTCACCGCATGCGATTTGACTGTTAAACCTGTTATACCGATGACTCAAGTAAAAGGTTGCATTATAAAGACAAATTCGATTTTTGAAGATGACGATATTATAAATGAGTATATAACTGAAGAAAAGAAAGAGTCTACGTGGAGAAAGTATTTGTGCTGCAAGCCTTGTGTCGGCATTTGTAACGATGTTCTCTGGATATTGGCAGTGCGTTGCGCAAAGTTTGCTCCTAGCAGCTGTAATGCGAGTAGACTATGCAGCTTCTTAGATATGGTTTGTATATTTCTAATAATTTTATGGAATACTAGGTTTGGTTCGCGGCTTCACCCACGTTAGTAGCCTTTCCCGCTACAAAAGTATCTAAAAAACTGTAGGACACCAGTGCCATCTATATAAAAAACAGATAAAAAAGGTCCATTATTTCCTATGGGAGCAAATTACCGGCATAAAAAGTAGACTATGTGTTAATCCAGGCCATGGTCTACCCGTGTGTCAAATCTTATCCAAATCCGTTCAGTTGTTTCTGCGTTTACTTCTAACAAACATACAAAAAAATTCACAAACTTTCGCATTTATAATATTTTTTTAATTTTTTTATTTTATTGCATTGAATGACGAGACGAGCATGCCGTTCGCCTGATGGTAAGCGATACGACTACCCATAAACAGTAGCAACACCATCCGGCACCTTGACTTACAAAGTACTGTTTGGCATTCCACTGCGCTCGTCATTCTGAGACATAAGATGTTAAGTCTCATTATGTCCAGTAGTTATACTGGCTACAATGTCCTTCAAACCGAAACACAACAGTGCATGCACACTGTTGCTTGGCGGTAGAAATAGACATTGCGGTGGTACCCACCCAGACGGCCTCTTACATAATGAGAGACCTACCACCAGTAAAGCTTATATTAACTTAACTTAACTTAACTAAGCTTATATTAGGAAGATATTGAAAAAATGTATAGCAGAAAATTAATGGTATATTAATTATTTTATTGTTGAGGCAGCTCCTAGTAAGGCGTCCAACAAGGTGCCGAGCGACTGGCACGTGAGGTCGTCGAGGTATAGCGCACAAAAGATTACAAATAAAGGGTAAATAATATGCTAAGATTGAGTAGACTTTGAGCTAATGATTTATTACATTTTTTACCTAACACTGAAGAGAATAATTGCACCGCACGTAATGCTGACCGGTTTGAAGATCAATTTGCATCGCTATAAAACTTAATGTCATGGGTGGATATAAGGGGTGGGTTTTGGGGGTCCGGACCCCCCTTAGCATAAAAAAAATAATCCGGGCCACAAAACATGTACTACTAAGAAACATACAAACATCCAAACCTTTTCACAAACTTTCGCATTTATAATAAGATGAAATACAGCCAACAAAAAATACCACTGAAACTGAAAATGCCTTCAATAACTTTTGATGACGGGAGTGGGGGGAAGGGGGGGTGTATACGTAACTTATTTCCTAAAAGATGTTTGTTTGGTGTCATGGGGCGGCAAGAACACACGCTACGCCACTGAAATTTTGGTATCCTAGGACCCCTATGTGAAAGCTATAGCTACGCCTGGCTTAATATGTACAGTCTGCCACATAAGTAGCTGACCAAATTAAAAACTTCAAAACGCTTATACGCTTTTGTATTCTTCCCAATTTTTATTTTCTCTTCACAAAATTACAATTAAAGGGATTCACTTTACATTACTTAAACAAAAAAGTATGTTTCAGTCAACCTTAACGCATAAATGCCTTTTGAAATTTTGAGTTTGTTCAGCTACTTATGTGGCTGACTATACTTGTGTTCCTAAGTTTTGAGATGAAAAGTAATAAAATGGTTATTAATTATCGACTGACTATCAAAAGTTGCTAAAGTATGTAATTTTTTATTTATCATTGTTACAATAGAGACCAAAGTGAAACTAGCGATAACTTATCGCGGCGTAGCAGTGCGGCGGGCGACCCGAGGCTCGCTAGGCCCAAGTCTCGTACTTCTACTGGAAGATCTAAGCCAACAAAGACTCCTTCCAAATCGAAAGTTAGTTTAATCAAACCGGAAACACACCTCACACACACACATCCACACCTTTTGTCCCCTTTTGAAGGGGTAGGCAGAGGCGCAACTAGTGCAACCACTTTCCGCCGTGCGTATTCTGTCCCATGATGTGATAGGGGGCGAGCTTATCGCCTTATCGGGCAGAAATTTCAGGATCTGGGCTGATACTGAATAGAAAAACCCAATATCACTTTGTCCAACCTGGGGATCGAACCCAAGCCATCAACATTGCAGCCGTACCGTAATACAACTAAGCCACTCAGGCAGTCTATTAAACAAACCATTTATTCAAATAACTTGATATAACAGATTTCTGTAATCTATCAGCAATGAGAGGAATAATACTTAGCGAGTGTCTTGCGAATGAGAAGGCATAATATCTTAAAATTTAAGAGAGAGATACCGTGATAAAAGTTAAGCTTTAATAAGTACATGACCTATTTAAAGATTTATCGATACGACGACTTTATTTCAAGCTCGTGATAATTTTTTATTTAAAATGTACCGACATAACTTTTTGTTAGGATTTGAACGTGAACAATTACGGACAATACCACCCCTCAACGTTCCGAACTAGTCAAGCACCAGTCATGAAAAATGTAAATGATGCTAGGGTAAGTTTATGTTTTATTGTGAATCTCTTCTACATGTATAAGTTACTAAGTATCCTGCATTCAAGTTGTTTTGAACTAATATAAAACATGCAACTATGAGTCATACTTGCAACGTAGTATTTGCACAATGGAAACGTGACCTTCCAGAAGTCAGTAGATTTTACGTCAGTACCTACTAAGGGGGTTCACATTATCATACGGTCTCATACCTGTTCCATTGCAGGATTTCTTAATGCGTAGCAGCGTCGTTAGTAACGAACGAGAAAGGCAACTGAACGCGACCCTGAGAATTGTACCGCAGCATACGATTCACATTCCTAATCCAATGACCTACAATTCGGCTGATACGTCACGAATAAATTCAACCACTTATAACGGTAATTTTTTATTTTATTTACTATAAGTATTTATTGACGACCTTGTAAAGGTCGCAGAAACCCGCTAGATGCAGTCTAGTTCTAAGATGTTGGTCTGAAATTTTTTAAGAATGGCCTATGTTCAGCAGTGGACTTCCAAAAGCCAAAGAAGAAGTATATATTACAATTAAATCATTTTCAATATTTTAATATTCAAGGTTTTTGCAACTAAGTCTTAATCAAGCTGAATTTAGCTTTGTTATCATAAAATTAAAGGGAGTAATTTCATCACTGTAGCTTCTAGAGCTCCAATCAATCAACATCGGCGGCGCTTGGGTCGCAGTCCCAGTCCCTCACCAGTTCGCGGGTCTATCGAACAGACGCGAGCTACCAATACTCCAACCACGGCTGAGAAGTTCCTCGTGAGAGATGCTTCTAAATGTGCGATAAGGGAAGCGCTGTCGAGGCTTAAACGTATGATGATTTAAATTATATCACATTCATTTCATATATACCTAATATCATTTATAATTATTCCGACTGAGAAACAATATCCATTGAGTAGGATTGACACCACTGTAATTAAACGTTATTATTGTTAACACAATTTGACATACTAGCTGATACCGGACTTTATGAATTTTGCAAATAGCTTGAAAAGTTATTCGGATATTTATAGGTTTTACCCGGGATTTTTTTCGTCCCTTCACCAAGTCATTCCGCCAACACGAATGCTGGCAACATAAATAAATTCACAAATGGAACTGTCAGCTGACAATGACATGCGCTTGTCAACAGTCAATTGTCAAAAATATAACCTCGATTCTATTGTGAATAATGTGATGCAACCGCATAATTCGATCAAAAACAATGTTTTCATACGTTAAATAACAAACATAACTCACATACGCCGTGCTAACGCCACCTAAGATGGGTGCTTTAGTGACAAAAGCCCTGAGACCGATTCGAAGTTTCAACATTGAAAACCGGGCTCATCGCGTGATATCTAAAGAGAAGCCGTCGCCGGCGCCTCTGTACAAGCACAACATCGAGGACTTGAAGCGCACACTCGAACTAGAGCCAGACATAGACGAGAAGTTGGATAAAAAAGACCCAGGACTCGACGCGAGACTCAAAGACGTTTATGTAACATCGCTCGGCCGGCCCGAGGATGACGTTACGCGAGAGCTGCGCACGCGACAGGAGAGCACGCGCGGGCTGCCCCAAGACCGCACAATGGTAGAGGACTTCGAGTACGGCTTCAAAGAACCAGAGAAGGTGCGATACGGACGAACGACGCTGCGAAACGCGATAGAGTTCATCACCGCTCACCAAACTAACCCTAAAGAGGCGACTGTGGCCAAAATAGCCTCGGAGTACAAGCTGGACGAGAAAGATGTAGAGATTATACTGAAATATTTCAAAACATTTGAAATTTATATACCGGAAACTAAAAAGAGTCCTGCAGTGTTTGCGGGACCAGCTAACACTAGGAAGCAATTAGAGCAGCAGGAAAGGAAACAAATAGAACATAAGAGACTTGAAAAGGTTGTAGACCCTTATAGTAGTGAGAGAACGGAATAATAGTCACTATGTTAGTAGCTATAAAGTTAATGTTGGTTTTTACCAACCTTCATTTAATTTATGGGGATTTCTAATGGAAAACTATGTCAATGAAGCAACAAACAACCATGAGAGCTTATGTTAAAGTTGCTTTTCTTTGGGCATTGTAGAGATCCTCTAAAAAGGGATGGTAACTAGAAACTAATATTACAATGGTGTTAATCGTATGAACTGTCAAAGTTATACTCAATTTAGTTCAGTTTGTTAACTCTTAGAATATACCAGTCTATGTAACCAAAAGATAGTGCAGTTGTTTTATTTATTTTCACATTATAAGTTTAGAAATTTCTCAAAATTTCATAGTAAAGGTGTAAACTTCACAATTCAATTCTTATTGGTATCTAATAATTATTGTCATACAAATTAATACATGTTCTGATTTTATTTATAAATCACATTTTTTATAACAAAAATTTAATTATAATGGCATTCATCGAAGGCACACCTCATTTTGTTATAAATAGAAATACAATTATTGAAAACATGGTTACAAATAGTCTGCAACCTGCAAGCTGGAAAGGGTTTATTTTATTCTGGCAAAATATTTATGCTGAGTGACTGGTCTAATGAAATATCTGTATAGTTTAATTTATGAACTGTAGAACAATGTATGGCTGGTCTCAGACACTGCTATCTGCTATTGTTATATTTATGAAGCTGCAAAGCTTAAGTGATTTAGATGTAGTATAAAAATAAAGAATGTTTTGTTTTCTATTAATGTATTATTTCATTTTTTGTTAATTTTATTGATTAGATGCTAGTAATCTTCAGGAAAGGGAATGGAAAAAAAATATGTTAGGATCCTTTTTAAAATAAATCTAAAAAGCGAGATATCTTCATACCAACTATATTTTTTGCAAACAATGTGTTTAGGGATTTTTTTCTAGTCATTGGCACTTCATTGCAATCTATAATTTTTATTATATTGTAAATGAAACATTACTGACAACTACCTTAATAATGTTCTAAAGTGGAAAGTAATTTAAAAATAATCACCCTTTGCTCGGCATTTTGAGATCGGGGATGCATCAACCTTTGAAATAAACAGCACCGATCTAGTAGCAATGAAGACTTTTTTGTCTTTCCTCTGATCAAATATAACACTTAGGGCACCTTGAGTTTTGCCACTAAGTGCCACATATAGTCTTAAAACTATCCTCGGATTGATTAGTGGCAGCGCCTCGCGACGGGTCTATAGGCGCCGCGTCGGTGGGTGCCGCGTCTCTCGGAGCCCGTCGTGACGCGCCGCTACCGAAGCGGGCGCCCAGCGTACGCTCCGACGAACGGCCCCTGGCTACTCAGGGAGACATGCTCAATAGCATCAAGGTAGTCTCTCACAGTGGCGTAACTATACGGTGGCATTACGGTAGAATGGCATAATCCCCGCCCCCCTTCCCCCTGAGAGGTTTCTACTACTACTCCCACGCTACCCCTACTAAAAAAAGTCGCCGGATTTCGCAATGACCATATAGTTATGCCACTGGTCTATCATTATTTTTTTATGAATATTTAATACTTTTACTTGTGGCATCAGTTTTGTGCATTTGCAGGGGCGCTATGTCATCAATGTGTAACCCTTGTAAGACTGAGCTTAATTTTATCGGGGCAGAAAGATCCTCGGTTCGGTTCGGTGGTAAATTTTACTTCAAATATGAATTTTTCGACCTATACAAATTCTTCGCCCTGCCTCTGATTTTACAACTGCTACCCACATCACCCTTCCTCGGAAGGATCTAGTCCCGCGCAAATTGTATTGGAGGAACCGCCATAGTTTTGCCCAACTTGATATCCTTCCGGTTTCCAGCCCATATACGCTGCCACATGAGTCATGACAAAGGAGGTGGTATTCTGTACAAATGATATTTTTTTCAGTTTCAAAGAAGATTGCGCGAAACTCTGTACCCTGACAAATCTAACATGTTTCAAGATAAGAACAGGTAACAATGTCTTAATTTCTGTTTGTAAAGGGATTCAGGCAATCGATAAGGAAATCTTTTGAATCGTTTGTCCTCGTTTCATATAAAATATAGATTAGAAATATAAATATAAATTAAGTTTTTTTTTATGGAAACAGAACAGACTGCATATTTGAAATTTGTCGATGGTTGTATTTCTGCCTACCCTTGCTCAATATAGGTGTAAATTATCAGTTTTCTTTTTTATTCTTTTGTTTATGACTAGTACCAATAATATTTAACTGCTTTTAATAGCAGTTTAGCAGTTAGTTTTTTGTTTTTTGTCATGATGCAATAATTTGCTTATTTATTTCAGTGCAACACCGAGTAGCTTAAGAAACACAGCGATTACTCCTAACAAGATGACTGGGAAAACCCAGGAAATTGGGTACCGATTTTAATTTACTCCCAATAAACACACACACACTCACGACTTTTATCCCCGAAGGGGTAGGCAGAGGCGCAACTAGTGCACGCACTTTTTGCCATGCGTATTCCGTCCCATGATGTGATAGGGGGCGAGCCTATCGACATATCGGGCACAAATTCCAGACTCCGGGCTAATACTGAACATAAAACCCAATATCACTTTGCTCGACCCGGGAATCGAACCCAAGGCCTCAGCATTGCAGTCATACCGTAATACAATTACGCCACCGACGCACTCCCATTAAGTTACAAATAATTAGCTATACCTACTTCAATCTATACATTAACATACGGTTTCAATAAACAATCCAAATCTTTAACTTTGTATCAATAGTCAATACTATGAAAACCAGTCTATACAAGTCATCTTTGAAGTCACAAAAACTTTATTCTGCCATGCTATTCTCTTTGATTAATTATATACCTAGATAGACACTGAACGTTTCAAACGCGTCGAAAAAAATAGAGGCGAACTGTTCCCCACTAAATGAGTTCGAGTGAATTATTTTTTGATGTTTTTCATGGATATAATTTTCTCCTCGTTTTAACAGAAACCATTTAATAACTGGTATCATTATGCGCGCACACAAGGATAGGCAAAGTGATGCAGCGATAGCGTATGACACAGCTGTCACGCATACTAGCTTGAGAAAAGTTGGCCTGTTTGTTTTAGTTTCATTGCAGCGCGTCACTCTATCTAGGTACATAATTAATCAAAGGCTATTCTTTAAAATCTCACTATTAAAGTCACTTTTGAATCCGCAGTGAGATCTACACTAGCGTCACAAGATGAGAATGTCGGTGGAGCGAACTACATTCACTTTTAAGAGATCTTACGTACTATATCTCGCTAATCGGTATTCTGTGAACAAAGATTTCGATTGTCACTGGCGTTATTGACATAATGTCACCTGTGACGTTGAAGTCACCTCATTTTACACTGTGTTTTTGTCATCTGGCTTAGTATTTTTTTTTATTTCTTCTATACAGTCAGCAGCATAAATATTTGTACAAAATCAAAATTTCAAATCGCCTATATACGCGTTAAGTTAAACTGAAACATTTTTTTTCTTCGTTTGAAGTAAAGTAGTAAGTAATTTGAAGTTTTGAATTTGTTCATCTACTTATGCTGCTGACTGTACAGTATCCGCCTCACTTGACATTGGCAAAATTGTCCTAAAGGACAGAGCCAAATAGTAAAAAAAAAAACAGAATTGCACCACTGATCGCATTAGCTACCTTAGATTTTCGTGAAATATGCCGATGGTAAAATAATTTCGTGTCTGTACTTTCAGAAGTTCCAGGGACAAACCACCCATCCCAAAGGCGTTTTTTAACTCAAGCCGTCCTTTGTCGCCCAAAGGTAGAAGGTTATCGCAAAACACAAGCTTTTATTAGGTACTTCGTTAAATTTTATATCGTGAAATAAAAGTATTGTTCATTTATAAAATGTTTTATTTACATAAAGTATTTACAATACCTAATGAATTGGAAGGTAGTTGGTATCTAACGCCAATATGTCGCACCTTTAGGACGAAAACGACGCAATTCAAAAAATTTAAAAATTGGTTCATCGTAAAACTGTGGGCTTAGAATGTGACACGAAGACGCAACTCGTAAAACGATGTCGTTTAATTTTGATGTTTGTGATTGATCGAGAGACCAATACGTCAGCCACTTGTTAGTCTCTCAACCAATCCCAATAAAACGAAACGGAGACGTGACGTGTTTTTTTGTCACATTCTAAGCCCACTGGTCTCTTTTTTATGAAAATATAATAAAAAAGGGACCGATATAATAGTTTTGTCCTTTTCCCGCTTGAATATTGCGGTGTTTGAACTAGTGTTGTATTGAGTATTTCGTTTTAAGTAATTTTATGACAACTCAATTTTTTATTTTTTTGAATTGTGTCGTTTTCGTCCTAAAGGTGCGATGTATGATCGGTCTGAAGTTAGTCACACGTAGGCACGGTTGTAACTAGTGCATTCACTTTTTACAAGCTTATTTTCCAATACAAGTGAAAAGAGGTGCTCACATCGCCATGTCGAATGAAAATTCTAATCTTAGGAAACTCAGCGGTTTGTACGAACAGAACATAATTTCATTGCCGGACCTTGGAATGGAACTCATAACCTTTAATTAATTATACCTATACCTAAATAGTGTGGCGCTGCAATGAAACTAAAACAAACAGGCCAACTTTTTTTAAGCTAGTACGCGTGAAAGCTGTGTCATACGCTATCGCTGCATCATTCTGTGTATCCTTGTGGGCGCGATTAATGATACCAGTTATTACATAGTTTCTATTAAAACGGGAAGAAAATTATATCCATGAAAAACAACAAAAATTAATTCATTCGACCTCACCTAGTGCAGAACAGTTCGCCTCTATTTTTTTCTCCACGTTTGAAACGTTCAGTGTATCTAGGTATATAATTAATCAAAGCTCATAACTTTAAAGTTAATAGCACACTTCTTCTTCAGCCTTTAAAAGTCCACTGCTGAACATAGGCCTCCCCCAAATATTTCCAGACCAACCAGTCAGAAGCGGCCTGCATCCAGCGGGTTCCTGCGACCTTTACAAGTTCGTCTGTCCACCTTGTAGGAGGACGTCCCACGTTGCGCTTGCCAGTACGTGGTCTCCACTCGAGAACTTTTCTACCCCATCTGTTGTCACTTCTACGATTGCGATTTAATATTGCTGACTGGTAGGTCTTTCATTATGTAAGAGGCCGTCTGGGTGGGTACCACCGCAATGTCTATTTCTACCGCCAAGCATCAGTGTATATGCACTGTTGTGTTTCGGTTTGAAGGACATTGTAGCCAGTAAAACTACTGGACATAATGAGACTTAACATCTTATGTCTCAGGATGACGAGCGCAGTGGAATGCCACACAGTACTTTGTAACTCAAGCTGCTGGATGGTGTTGCTACTGTTTATGGGTGGTCGTATCGCTTACCATCAGGCGAACGGCATTCTCGTCTCGTCATTCAATGCAATAAAAAAATAAAATAAAAAAAAATGCGAAAATCACTTTTGAATTTATAATATAAGCTTAGGTCACGGCTCCGCCCGCGTCAAGTTATTCCCTGATAAAACTCCCTGGATAAATAGTATTAAAAAAGTAGCCTATGTCCTTCCCAGGCTCTCAAACTATCTTCATACCAAATTTCACCGAAATCCGTTCCGTATTGATTTACGTTACCTTAGGTGACCACTGAAAAACAGTGCTGTGTTTTTGACTCAAATCATAACACAGCTTATGCTGAGTTGGTCACCTAATTGTCGCGGCGTGGACTTGGGGTTGAAGTATTTTATATTTAAGTGTTTACTGTTATTATTTTGTGTTTTCAATTCTTTGCTCACTGCTGCAACAATAAATGTTTTTCTTTCTTTCTTTCTATTTATAATTTGTAAGGAAGGATACTGTATTCGTGACTAACTTCACACCATTCTTACATGTTGGTATCCGTTATCTGTATGTATAGTGTTATAGAGATTGGGAGCTGTTGCATATATTAGTGTTACCAAGTACAGTTAGACATCTGATCTGTATAAAACTGAAACAGTCAAAATTACATTTTTGTTGTGACAATTCCTAAGACTTTTACTTTAGCTTATACTTTAACAGTCCATGATCACCCTGACCGTAAGTCAACAGGTTGATTTCAAGTTTATTTCTCAGTTCTACGGTAGACCGGGGTCGGGTGGGGGCGGCGCCATGCAGTTTCCGTCCGGGTATCGCTTTTTAAATGCAGCTATCAAATCTGGATCCACTAGTCTCACTCCGTCCACTTGGTTACCCAGGGTTATCCTGAAAAGATGATTGGCGTCAGTTTTATGTGGGTTTAGGCTAGCAAGAAAACTTGCAGAAGTTATCTTGCGCCAGCTATTTTTACCGTGTCAAGAGACACGGAAAGTTGACATTGAAATTAAACTATTTCAATGTCAACTTTTTAATTAACATTCGAGTAAACATAAGGAATCTTTACGGAAAGTTGATTTCTGCAATATTTTGAAGCTTGCAAGACTTCTGGCAAGTCGCATGTTTAAATACCATTTGACAACTTGTGCAAGAACTTGCAGTATATTCTGCGTGCACATAAAAGTTTTAACTTGCTGAGCTTAGAAGATTACGTTTTTTTTATTTGTTCCATACGGAACTAGGCCAGCGTGGTGGACTAAGGCCTAACCCCTCTCAGTTGTAGAGGAGGCCCATGCTCAGCAGTGGGCAGTATATAATACAGGGCCGATTGCATTGCATACGGAACGGGCTAAGGCCATGCTGCCAAGTTATAAGTTTGTAGTATTATTGATATGTCTATTTTTGCCGCCAAGCAGTAGTATACATGCACTATTGTGTTCCTGTTTGAAGGACCATTATCAATAGCGTAATTACTGGGCATTATAAGACAATATCTTATGACTCAGGATGACGAACGCCATGAATGAAAATGGAATGCCATGCAGTGCTTTATAATTCAAAATTCTGTTTCATGCTAGTTAGTAATTTTAAAGTGATTATTTTGTTTACAATCATTATAATAGACTAGCTTCTGCCCGCGGCTCCGCCCGCGTGAATGTGTTTTTCCGGGATTAAAGTCCCGCTTTATATTTTTCGGGATAAAAAGTAGCCTATGCATTAATCCAGGACATAATCTACCCGTGTGCCAAATTTCATCGAAATGCGTTCAGTAGTTTTTGCGTGAAAGGGTAACAAACATCCATACATCCATTTTTACAAACTTTCGCGTTTATAATATTAGTAGGATTCATAAAAATCAGGCAAAATGATTGCGTGCCTAGTCATTCAGTTTTATGAAAAAAGAACATGGCAAGCAATAAATATTCCTCAAGTAATGTAAACAGCTTTGCAAGAACTTGCGCAACCAACTTGGTAGACACTTACATAAGCGTGTAGCTAAAGAAATATTGCCGCTAGTGTAAACACATCTGGAAGTTCTTGTGCAATATATTGCTGAGAGAACTTGCTAGTCTAAACTTAGCTTTACACAATCATAGTCTAAACTTTAAGACTAGCAAATTCTCTCAAAAAATCGGTCCATCAGTTCCTGAAATTAGCGCGTTTAACCAAACAAACAAACTCTTCAGCTTTATAATATTAGTATAGATATATCAATCTCATATCGATTTAACGATCGTAAATAGATCTTGATATCTCTGGATCGATCTGTAGATAGCGATCTCGATTGTTTTTTTTTAATTTTGACAGTCTACTTCAATGCATGCTGGATTATGGATTATCTATTAAATACAAATTAATGACAGCGGCTTTTAACCGGTCATTATTCGCTTGGACAGATTCGGCCATGACATCACCTGTCAATTAAGAGGTCATTTAAAAAAAATTACAGCTGTGAAACTACCGAATAGTAATTTGTTAATTCTAATAACTTTTATTAACTAAAACATATTTCTTTTATTGTTATGGACTTACCAGTTAGGTTGAACATTATGCGGTCTACCGAATAATTCAATTTTCCTCGTGCCTGGACTGAGGCGTTCTAAAACAACAAAATGACGGAGATTAGTGCGATACATCTTTAATAACGTAACAAGCCAAGACTTTTTAGTCTTGGTTTAAACCCAGTACTAAGCTATCTTTTTGTCAGACGGAAGATGTTAAGTCTCATTATGTCCAGTAGTTACACTGGCTACAATGTCCTTCAAACTGAAACACAAGTGCAAACACACTGCTGCTTGGCTTCCTTACCAATAATTCCGTATATCTCGTCAGGTTTGTGCGAGGTGGCGCGCACTTCCGCCACAATCACATCGCAGTCCAGGCCTCGGTTCAGATTATCAGGATTCCCTTTCATACCCACCTGAGAAAAAATATGATCGATATGTGTTTAGCTGTACTGTTAATATTTTTTGTTTATATAGACGAAGGGGGGCGGATGTTCATATCAATGTTGTCAACTTAATTTGCTACTAAAACTGGTAGTTTAGAGCCAGTGACGTAGCGTGGGTTCTTGCCGCCGGGGCGAACCCATAATTTGCCGCCCCAAAGCACCATAAAAAAGGATTTTCAAACAAATAAGATTCACACGGTACACCCCCTGTCGCCAAAAGTAAAAAATAAAAGGTATTCACGCATTTTGCCGCCTCCGTAAATATGCCACCGGGGCGGACCGCCCCTCCGCCCCAACGCCACTATAACTCTCTTTTAGCGTAGAAATATCGGTTTTAGTGACTGGTGGTTTTTGATAGTGAATTAGTTTACAATAGTTAGGGTTGATAACACCACTTGCTGATAAACGCTATTCGTCACATAAATGTATAAGCCGACTAAACACAAAAGTCACACTAACTCACTCTAGTCTAGTCACTCTCTACTTAGTGGGAGGAAGACGCAAATGAAGGCAAGGCAAATGAATAAAACATGGAAAATGTCCACATTATTTGTGGTTTCTATGAAAAGTTTTTTGCGGGCGAAAAAAAATAGAGTTGGCTAAAATAAGATGTAAATCCCGCAATAGTGGTACATGTATATCCGTTTCAAATCCGGCATAATTATGTCGACTGAGTAGGGATAATCACGTCTCGTCACTCTACACCACCTGGACCTCACTCCACTTAACATCAGGTGCAGGGGGGCGGCAATATCCTAGACTTCAAAAAATAAATTACTTGTGTGTGCTTGCCGATATGAAAATCTAGTTCGTGTTAAAACGGTGGGCACCAAGCAATTCTGGGCTAGGCACAGACCACACAACCCCCCCTCTACATACGCCTATGGCTGTTTAAAAAAAACAGTTTATTAAAGAAAGAAAGGAACGTTTATTGCCACAGAATTATGCATAATATGCAACAACATCGAATACAAAAAAAAAACAAAATATATAGAAAAGAAAAAGTAAGTAAAAGGTATAAGTGCGTTGCACACCCATACCGTGGCAACTAGGAGGCCATCTCAGCATACGCTGTGTTATGACGATAGTCATAAGACACAGCACTGGTTTTCAGTGGCCTCCTAGAGCACCGCACAGACACCAGAAACAGTACATAAGCCTACAACTAAAACGGAACACAAGCTTAACAACTACCTAAATACAGAATACAGTGCTATTACAGTAACATGTAAAAGTAATATTAGATACTTTAAAGTCAATACTTACCAAACAGTGTTCCTTGCCGTGGTTCAGCCAGTGTCCAGTGCGTCCGGTGCGTATGATCCGCTGCAGCTGATTGGTCTTCACCCAGATCAGCTCGTCTACGCGCTCGTAGCCCCATAATTTAAGACATTCGCGACCCAACTCCATCGCTCTGAAAGTTCATTATTGCTTGCAAAAGCTATTTTTCGCGCATACTGGGTGATTTAAGACATTCGCGACACAATTCCATTGCCTTGAAAGTTCAATATTGCTTGCAAAAGCTATTTTTGTCGCTCATGGTAGGTTTTGTAATCTTGAGCCCTGTTGGGTATCAGCGTAATGTTTATTTCAATTTAATTTAATTGATGACGAAAAAATTAAGCCCGGAGTTTCTTTTTGCCTTTCTTCTTCGGGTCGTCATCGCTTAGGTAGCTAGTGAAAGGCTGGTAGGTTAGCTAGGCTAGGACCTTTTTATCCTCGCCGGCGAGGACCGTGGCGTTTCCTTTCCTCGTAATGTAAAGATACTCCTTCCCTTTCTTTTATATCAGCTCCACTTCTCCTTCCCTAGCCCTATTCCCGTCCCCCATGTCCGTGTCCTCTGTACCTATCAGCCCGTGCTGGTTGTTCGTTATTTAATGTAGGTACTTCATGAGATTAACGCGTTCAAACAAACAAACTCTTCAGCTTGTAACGTGACATATGTATGGCATTTTTTTTTGGTAGTTTTTAATTTTTTACATTGTTAATTAACTTTCGTCCACTTTCTTCTATGTTTGTGTTACCTATTAGTGGAAACTGTTTTGGATTAAGAACCTTAATTTTTTATTGGAACGAAGTTCCTTATTGCGCGTTGTGAAAGGGGGCTGGACGGAAAAGTTGTCACGACATTTTTTTCTATTATCTTACTAATATGAACCTTAAATACAATGCGTAGAAGCTATAATTCTTGAAACGAGTATATTTGTATTTATTTTATTTATTAAAGTCATTAAAACCATTTCTTAATAATCTAATATGAACCTTAAATACATTGCGTAGAAGCTATTTCCCCAGCGTTGGCACGGCACGAGTACAAAAGAATCGAACGTAACATTCTTTTTTCAAATTTTGTTTATTTATTCTACTTTGGTTACTGACATTTATCAATAACAAGACTAAACGTGCTTTGCTCGCGTTTAAAAATCTACTTTATGTGGTAACCGTAAGATCGAATTTGTGTTTAGTCAATCAAAATTTGTGATAAAAATGCTATGCAATAGCTTTACCGCGGCAGTCTCCGAGTGCCACACGTATTTATTTGTTTTTTTCTCTAGAAACTTATGTATTGGAACGGAAATAGGAAAATATTTATATATTTATATATATACACATTCTGTTATATAAATAAAATTTTATTACAATTCCTTCACTAATTAATCGAAAGGAACTTCGTTCCATCCGGGTGTCCCTTGACACCTCTCATTGCTTTTTCATTTATTTTTAGTTATATTTAGTTCTGTTTGTTTCCCAAATAATTAAATAAATACCTGCCGGTGACCCAGAGGAATATAAGCCCGCTGTCCTGCAACTGAGGCACGCCGAGGCATCTCATCTCGTCGTCTGACATGGTGCCGTACGGTAACTCCATATGGATGTCCCAGGGTGGATCTGCCATTATCACTGCGAATTTACCTGCAAACACAATAACTGGTGGTAGGTCTCTCATATGTAAGAGTCCGTCTGGGTGGGTACCAACGCAATGTCTATTTGTACCGTCAAGCAGCAGTGTGCCAAGGACATTGTAGCCAGTGTAACTATTGGACGTAATGAGACCTAACATCTTATGTCTCAGGATGACGAGCGCAGTGGAATGCCACACAGTACTTTGTAAGTCAAGGTGCTGGATGGTGTTACTACTGTTTATGGGCGGTCGTATCGTTTACCATCAGGCGAACGGCATGCTCGTCTCGTCATGCAAACCAATAAAAAAAAGTAAAAAAAAAGCACTTTAACTTTAATTGTGACATATTGATACTGAAACTTACCCAGAAACGTCATGTCTAGGTATCTGAGATCACACTGTAGCCATTGAGGCGGTGTGAGTGTCAGCACGCCGTCGGGCTTCAGCACCACAATCGATGAACCTGGGTAAGGACATCATATTATTACACACACACCTTTTATCCAAGAAGGGGTAGGCAGAGGCGCAATTAGTGCACTCATTTTTCGCCGTGCGTATTCCGTCCCATGATGTGATGGGGGGGGGGGGGGGGAGCCTATCTCCATATCGGGCACAAACTCCAGACTCCAGGCTGATACTGAGTAGAAAAACCCAATATCGCTTTGTCTGACCCGGGGATCGAAACAGAGACCTCAACACTGCATTCGTACCGTAATACAAATACGCCACCGACACAATTACTTTTTTCAATTTCTTTATATTTTGAGAAATTATAGTTATAAAAAACATCTTCCCTCTAGTGTAGTGTCGAGGCTATGTCAAAACACATGTAGGAATGGCTTGATTTTAGACCATCCATTTGCCTAAACCGTTTATGCCTCACTTAGACTGTTGGCGAATAATTCGTCGAATAACTTGAAGAATAAATATTACTATGAATTAGTAACGAATACACCCAAATAAACTACTATAGCATACCATACCAGCCCTGTATTATATACTGCCCACTGCTGAGCACGGGCCTCATCTACAACTGAGAGGGTTTAGGCCTTAGTCCACCACGCTTGCCTAGTGCGGGTTGGCAGACTTCACATAATCTCGAAATTCTTATAGAGAACTTCTGATATATGCGGGTTTCCTCACGATGTTTTCCTTCGTCGTTAACGCGAGCGATAATTCACAAAGAATACACACATAACTTTTTAGAAAGTCACACCCTTGGGTTTTGAACCTGCGGATATCCGTCTCGGCAGTCCGTTCCACTCCCAACTAGGCTATCACCGCTCGAAAAAACTAACATACTCTTTTCGTGACTATTCGTCTGTACTCGGTAAGTATTTAAATCAAGGCTTAGATATCTAGACATATAAATAAAATTGGAGTGTCTGTTTGTAATATTGAAATAACCGTTTTTTACTCCATGTATATGAATATATATACATACTATATACGTACATACACCAAAATAACATTTTTTACAATTTTTGTCTATCTGTCTGTCTGTTTGTTCCGGCTAATCTCTGAAATGGCTGGACAGATTTTGACGGGACTTTTGTCGGCGATTCTGACCAAGAATACGTGAGTAAAACCGTGGTATGTAAACTATTAATGTGATATGGCTCGCGTAAGTTTTAATAATATTATACTAATATTATAAAGAGGAAAGATTTGATCGTTTGTTTGTAATGGATAAACTCAAAAACTACTGAACCGATTTTGAAAATTCTTTCACTAATAGGAAGCTACATTACTTCTGAGTGCTATAGGCTAGTTTTTATCCCGGAAAAACTTTTTCACGCGGGCGGAGCCGCGAGCAGAAGTCTAGTTGAAAATAACTTGGAAATGAAAGACCATTACCATTTTGCACCGCAGCCTTTGGCGAGGATTCTGGCAGTTTGCTAGCACTCGCGTTCGGATCCGTGTTGTCCACTTCGTAATGCACATATCTGTAAAAAATATAAGTAAATAAACGACCACGTTGCTAGAATAATACTTATTAAAATAATAGTAAGACTAAAGATAACAATGCCTCGGGGGCGTATTTGTATTACGGTACGACTGCATTGCTGAGGTCTTGGGTTCCATCCCCGGTTTGGGCAGTGATATTGTTTATTTTTTTTTATGATAAAGGTGGCAAACGAACATACGGTTCACCTGATGGTAAGTGATCACCGCCGCCCATGAACATCTGCAATACACAGTATCAGCCCGGAGTTTGGAATTTGTGCCCAATATGGCGATAGGCTCGCCCCCTATGACATGACACAGAATACGCACGGCGAAAAGTGGGTGCACTAGTTGCGCCTCTGCCTGCCCTTCGGAGATAAAAGCGTGAGTTTATATGTATGTATGTATATGTAAAATAAAATTTAATTAAACATATAATAATATTATATATAATGCGACTGTCAGATCCTGTTGAATTCCGCGTGATGATAACCACCATGATTATTCATAAAAAGTAGAACTTTGAACTACAGAGTAATGGATGTCACACTACACTATCCATTTGAAATTTAGTCAGTTTATGTGATCATCAATTTTTTCGTTTTTTATATTAATAGGTATATTTGCTTACTTGCAACCATCCACATATCACAACCTTCCTTATTATTATAAAAAAAAAAAAAAACACTCACTTGCAACTGTCCATATGAAAACAGGTATTCAAGAACGAACAGTCTCCCAATGACTCATCGGTGTGGCTCTGTATGATCTTCTTGAAGTGCAGCTTCTTGCAGGCGTACCCGGTTGCGTTTTGTTTGTGCAGGTTGAAGGCGCGTCCGCACTCGGCGCGCGTGCCGTGCGGACAGAATTCCATCACTTGTGCTCCTGAGGACAATGTCAGAATCATTTATACAGGGTCATTTTTACATTGCATTACTAAATTAAACCACATATTCGTCTTTACCTCTTCTCACATCTTGCCAAAAATTATCAATGAATAACGAATATTATTGCCAAAAATCCCGATTGTAGTTTTAAATTTTTTTGATCATTTCGTAGTTTAGTGCGAATATGGTGTGTGCGAAAGTGTATTTCTGAATGAAAGTATAATGTTGCCGCTGCGACGAATTATGTTAGAGCAGTAGTAGTGCCATTAGGGCGTGTAAACTTAAAGTTAGTTTTTTCGAAACTTACACTTTTTTATTTTACGTCTATGGTTACAATAACTTAATGGAAAGCATTATTTTCGACAAGATAAGTATGTGACTTTATTTATTAACGCAATGTCAAAATGACCCTGTATAAAGGGTGTAAAAGACAGCCTACCGAAAACTGATACCAGATGTTCAGTACATGATTCTGAAACCCTCGGCGTTTGAATTTTTCGTCGGTCTTTTCATGAATTTTTGATATTTTTTTTCAATGATAACGCAATAAAATCGATACTATTCACTAACACAACCCCACTTTCATTAAAATAACAAGAAGTAAATTATTTTCATAATAACAGAAATGTATGTAGAAATGATAAAATGTACGCACGCGCCCCCAATCAGCTGTTTTGAAATAGGTATACAGCGCCACGCGCGCCGCGTGCAATGGCCTCGCTGCGCCGCGCCGGCCCAAAGGCGCGCCGACGCGCGCGGCGTCCTTTGACTATGAGCGACGAGCGTTGCGAATTTCGGATTAAAGAAAATGTGGATTGGACTTATTTAATTCCACTCGTCAATTCATTAACTATGAACGCGCAGTTGTGTTTTTTACGAAAGAATAATGAAATAACGATTTTTATGAGTACAAAGTATTTTTTACATTTTTTATTAAACATTTAAAGTATTTACAATATCAGTTCTAGGAGTTTAAAAAAAATAGCTTTGTTAGCTAGTATTAACTGTGAAGGAATATCACAATTTTCCAAAACTCGTAAATGTGATGAACTACCATACTTACCACATCATTACAAAACTTGGGTGCACTAAGCAATAAAATCTTTTCATTTGTGACGAAACAGGGAATCCTCGTAAATGCCCAAATATGGATCCAGCAAATTATTTGTTATTAGGTACTTCAAGACGCAAATAAATTTAATGGACATGACCGATCCAAATGTTATAGGTCTAGGTAATTTCTTTGAGCGACGCGTGCGACTCGCAAGTACCTACTTTTGGCCCCTGGCGGGTGGCGCGGCGCCCGGCGGTTTGTTTGTTAGTTCCGACGCACCTTTCGTCTTGTGCGGATCGTATTTTTTCCTGACGTTCTTATTAATGAGGATTTGTGGTTTTTGGGTTTGTTCTTTTCTCAGGATTTCCAGTAAGAACAAGTGTTTTTTTAATGTCTCGCGAGCGGAATAGTGAAATACCTTAACAGTTTCAGTGCACGTGAATATGGACAAATGATAATGTGTTACGGTGAAGCTCGAGGCAAAGCGCAACAAGCTCTTCGACTTTATGAAAAAAAGTATCCTTATAATCGGCACCCAATTGATAAGCGTGTAATAACTCGGGCGTATCAACGTACTTTGGATAACCAGCCGGTAGTACCCAGACAAGAAGGGTCTGGAAGACCCTTGTGAAGTCGTACGGAAAACCACATTCTGGCTGTAATACGCGCAACCCCACGGTTGGGAACACGCACGGCTGCTCGTGTGATACGTATCCGTTATGAATGTAGATTGTCGCATACGAATATGCATAAAGTGTTACGGAAAGACCAGCAGCGAGCGTATTACATTCGATAACTACGCAATGGATCACATACATTTCTGGCCCAAGAATTACGAAATTGTTATGCACACATGTCCGGTACCCGCGGACATCTTTATTTTAATATAGGCATATAATGCTATTTTACTTTAAAATTTTCGGTAGGCTGTCTTTTATACGCTGTATATTCTTTGAAGCAGCGATAGCCTAGTTGGGAGTGGAACAGACTGCCGAGACAAATGGCCTCAGGTTCAAAACCCAAAGGCACAGACCTCGGACTTTTCTAAAAGTTATGTGTGTATTCTTTGTGAATCATCGCTCACTTTAAGTGAAGGAAAACATCGTGAGGAAACCCGCATACCTCAGTAGTAATTATAAAAAAAAATTGAAGATATGTGAAGTATGCCAACCCGCACTAGGCCAGCGTGGAGGACTAAGGCCTAAACCCTCTCAGTAGTAGAGCAAGCCCGTGTTCAGCAGTGGGCAGTATATAATACAGGGCTGGTATGGTATATATTTTTAATGATCCGTCTGTAAGACCGGTAAGTGCCAGCATTCACAGGCCTAAGCCAAGTGAGTGTTGGTAGTAACTGGGTTGGGTGGTTCAGAGTTCGACGTCGTAATTCGGGTTGGCAGCACAGATGACTCTGTTTGCAAAAAAAAAACTGTCAATTCTGCAGGTATTTAAAACCACTGCCTTTTGCAGTTTTATAAAAGTCTGTGGTGGTAAATCTAAAACCGTTAAGGAGTGTGCTAACTGTGGATAATTCCTTATCAGCTCGCCCCCTATCACATCATGGGACGGAATACGCACGGCGAAAAGTAGGTGCATTAGTTGCGCCTCTGCCTACCCCTTCGGGGATAAAAAGCGTGAGTGTGTATGTATGTACCATCAGGCAACCATTTGCTGGTTTATTCCCTCCTTTATAAATTTCATGTATTTTTACTGCCTTCACCCCATTACAATAAGCTTTATAACCCCTTTTGATGCATGTAGTAGAAATATGAAATATTTTTATACCAACCTCCTTGACTCTTGAACTTGTCAGCCAAAGATTTCTCTTTCGCCGTTGGTTTACTTAGCAGGTCCATGATTTCTTCCCCTACCCTTTTTACTGCTTTTTCTCGGCTAGATGGCATTGCTAGTAGGGACTGTTGGTATAAAATAATGTGTATTTATAAAAATCAAAAAGATTTTGACGGTAGACTAAATTAGTATAAAATTGTTATTGTCATATAAAAAAAAAACATTTCTAGTATTCATTATAGCAATTTGAATTCTTAATTTCATAAATCATAAATTATATCTAGAAAAAAATATATTATTTATAAATATATTTAAGAATAATCACCATTAGGTCAGTATCTTTTTTTGCAGCTTTTTTCTCTTCTGTTGACGCTTTAGCCACTTTTGCATTAGTGCTGTCATCTTTCGGGGTTTCACCTACATGTGAAATGTATTGTAAGCGTTAACAATTTTAGTTCCAAATAAATAAATTAAATTGTAAGTGATAATAAAAAATCAATTAGCAAGCTATAGTAAATAACCTTGAATATTGTTTAAACTCTCAAATTCTCTCCCTACCGGTAGCAGGTCTCACATATGCAAGAGTCCGTCTGGGTGGGTACCACTGCAATTTCTATTTCTACCGTCAAGCAACAGTGCGCATGTACTGTTGTGTTTCGGTTTGAAGAACATTGTAGCCAGTGTAACTACTGGACATAATGAGACTTAACATCTTATGTCTCAGGATGGCGAGCGCAGTGGAATGCCACACAGTACTTTTTAACTCAAGGTGTTGGATGGTGTTTCTACTGTTTATGAGTGGTCGTATTACTTACCATCAGGCGAACGTCATGCTCGTCTCGTAATTCAGTGCAATAAAAAAAACGTAGATCTATATTATTACAATTTCATACATTACAACTACATTACCTTTTCTCTTGTTGTTATTGTTTGAAGACTCCTCCATGAGTGCCGCCAGAACAGCAGCCAGTCTTACTGATTCAGCACTCACCACTTCAACATTGGCATCCGTTGTACTCTCTGTTCGTTCTCTAATACTGTAAATGATTGGATATTATGAATGTAATATTTTTAACTTTTTCCTGGTCTTCAGCTGACAACAGCCAATATTTTATAATTGTTCAATGTAACAACTTCTTTTAAATATTTTATGAAGTAATCTAATGAAACTACAGCTTGTATTGTCTTATTTCTTAGAAATATTTTCGTAAATACAGCTCAATCAATTTAACTAACAAAATAAATATTTACATCCAAAAAATATTTTAAAAAACAGACTATAAATATCCCTACACAATCAACTTCTGTGTAGCAAACTTCTGCAGCAGGTTAGCAACAATCTCTGCATCCACATCACCGAGGCCTGGCAGTAGCGCGCTGGCCGTCGCTGGCAGCTGCAGCTGCATGTCTGACAGTACTTGGAGGAGACGCACTTCTAACGATGCTGGAGGTACTATAGGTTTGGATTTTTCTTGTGTCGGTCCTGAATTATAGTAAGCTAATTTCAGGTGATTTAATTATAGAAAAGGCCTGAATTATGATAAAAACTTTGTTATAACTCTGATAGTTTAACTACTTCAAAGAACATATTTGAATTGTATAGGTTGTATTGTTACCTGTTTGATTATAAGTCTATCTTTTTGATAATAAGCATTTGTAAACCATCTGGGAAATCTATTTTCGGTTAAAAATACTCTAACTCACTTGTCACAATGAATAATTCGATTAATTTAAGTAAAATTTTCAGTTATATGAAACATCATTTTTCACATCAAAATAACAATCAACAAGAATAGCTTATATTATATACCATCATTTTTGACTGATGCCGGGCTCGGTGCTCCACCAGGTGACCCTTCGGATTTCTCTCCGCTGCTTAGACTTGCGCTTAGTATGTGTTGCCGCTCTTTTTTGCGTTTTTCAAGCTTCTCGCGGAAGCTTCTCCTTTTACTCTTGACCGCTTGGATTTCTTCCCACGCGTCGGACATTATTTGGCCTTTTGTCGCATTTATTTATGTTAGGTTGTGTGTAGCCACTTTATGAGTGTAACTTAAAACTTCATTATAAAACTTATTTTACGATTACGTTAATTCTTATCGCAGAAAATAGCCGACGAAAATAAAAGCCACAGCAGAGACAAATAAACTAGAGAGACGGTTAACTTCATACATATTTTTTAACACGATAAGGAAACCCTCACATGCATGCATTTTATGTCTATAGTCTGTTATACAATTAATTCATGAATAGTTGGGTCTCTCTTTCTTTCCCGCGTCAATTGCCTTATGTGCTGTTTTTTCTCTTTCGCACGAAGGTTATGTTTAAAAATAAATATGGCCGTAACACTAGAGATGTAACCGTATTAAAAATCGACTCTGCGGAAAATAGTAAACTTTAAATAATTAGGGATGTCCTTAAGGCCAGGTTCATACTATCACCTAAAATTAAATTTTCTCTATAATGAGTATATGGCTTAATCGTGGTTCCGACACATGTAATATTGACTCAAATAAAACAAAATATTTTTCTTGAATTATAAATATTTATTTTTATTATACTATTTATGTAAATTTTGTTTTCACGCCCAATTTATAATTATTTCCGAACCTACCAATAACCCGCGAAATTCAATTATTATAATTGCAGCTTTATAATAGGCATCTTGAAAAATTGCATTTTCTGTACGATAAAATATACCTGAACAAAGCTACAAAAATACGTAAATACGTAAAAAAAATAGATAATTTTATTATTACTATTACAATTAAATCACTACATACATTTAAAATTGCGAATAAAATTTATATATAAAAATATAAAAGCCAGCTCGGGCTGGCCAATAACAATGCTTTTATTTAAATAGGCCCTAACCTAGCTAACCCACCAGCCTTTCCCTAGCTACCTAAGTGATGACTACCCGAAGAAGAAAGGCAGAAAGAAACTCCGGGCTTATTTTTTTGTCATCAATTACTGTTCTTTTTTTTAAGCATATTGTGTACATAGTAGTCAGATAGCTTACATAAGCTGGTGCACGCACAGCACCGATAAAATCGGATGAATTCAAGGATTGCAGGATCAATACAGGGATTAAAAACCTGGACATGCATAAGCAAATACCAAAAAAGAGGAAATGAATAAATAAATGGTGTACAGCGTGCAGTCGCCTACATTTACAAACGTTATTTTAATTTTCATCTTTACAATTCGGTATTATAAAGGCAAAATGCAATGAAATGATCTTTTACTAGTCTTCCGCTAAATGATATTATGTCATATAAATCAAGACCAACATACAAAACCCAACACTGGATTGTGAATATTTTGCAATACCCGATTAATTACATGCGATGTGACATGATTCAATGAATGATTTAAAAGCGGAGCTATCAAAGAGGTGCAATTTTATTTTTCCCGAACTTATCGACACTATGCAACACTGCGGCGTGTTTGATGTTTTATTCAATTGTATTGTACGGTATTAGAAATAATTTAAATCTAAAATCTATTCCCAAGAGCGTAATAACAAATTTTACATCTGTACTGGCGCCAAATAGGGAGCACAAAAACGGGAGCCCCCATTAAAGTTAAATATGCATTTACAAATTAACTAGTGCTTCACAAAAAGCATTCCATGCATAATGTTATATTTTGCAATATCATGTTAATGGCACACTTGCAAGTAAAAATGCTACAAAAAATTGTTGCGATCCACTATAATGAAAATATAATATTAAACAAAAAGGTAAAATTAAGAATTTCTGCACATTGTAAATCAATAAAAATATGAACAATTGTGGAAACACACAAAAAATACTACTTTTGTAGAAAGGTGATTATTCGACAATAATATAGATTCTAGTAGGCTAATTTTGATAATGACTTATTTATTTAACGGCATGCAAACTTATAGGTAACAAATAATATTTATAGTCCTACACACACACACTCACGCCTTTTATCCCAGAAGGCGTAGGCAGAGGCGCAACTAGCACACCCAATTTTCGCCGTGCGTATTCTGTCCTATGATGTGATAGGTGGCGAGCCTATCGTCATATTGGGCACAAATTCTAAACTCCGAGCTGATACTGATTAACAAAACCCAATATCACTTCCCTCAACCCAGGGATCCGACACCTCATCATTGTCGTCGAGCCTTAATACACTAGTGCTTAAATAACATTGCAATGTTACTATTATTTTTAATAAATAATCTTATTTTTCCAGTAAGTAGTCTTAATATTATGTCTTACTCATCTAATAGTAATTACAAGTAACAATTTTATAGTTATTGTCTACCTCTTTTTTATCTATAATAATATAATGTTATCTATACATATAATAAATCAGTAGTACCGGTGTCTGTACATTTAAAGAAATGTGATATAAAGAATGGGGGCGACTAAAGAAGAGTAATGAAAACAAATCAGCGATTTTTATAATTCTTTTCTGTCCGTCTGTTTTTGTTTGTTTGTTACAGGACATCTCCGAAACTACTGAACGGATTTCTATAAAATTTGGCATACGGGTAGATCATATCCTGGATTAACACATAGGCTACTTTTATCCCGGAAAAACTTTGTCGAACGGGCGGAGCCGCGAGCAAAAGCTAGTAATATAATACAGTAATAGTAAAAGGTAAGATTCTAATTTTAACATCTTTTTCTATACAATAACGTTTAAGGTAATGTTAATTACTTTTTAGTTGAAAAAGTCATCTAATACGTAAAATGAATTAGGGTGTAGGAGCATAATAATGCATATAGGATTTAAAAAAATGAATGCTCAACACTCAGCAAAAGGTTAATTAATAATTTTAAAGACTACCACAATGATTTTATACAATACAAGTGGTCACACTTAGCCTACTATACAGTATGCACATAAACTAATTTAAACACACAAAAAAACATAACATGCTTAATTATACTTAAATATACATTTACAAATTATTCCCTCACGAAAAGCATTCCATGCATAATGTTATATTTCGCAATATCATATAATGGCACATTTGCAAGTAAAAATGCTATAAAAATTAAAAAAAAATGTTGGATACACTATAATGAATATATAATTCTAATAAAAAGGTAAATTTACTGTTTATAAATGAATAGAAATATAAACAATTTCAGATACACTCAAATATACAACTTTATACATACAATTATCTGGTAGGTGCATTTTAAGGTGTAAGAGCATAACTATGCACATAGGATTTAAAAAAAAACAAATCCTTAACAGTCAGCAAAATAATAATAAATTTGAAGACTACCACTATGACTTTACACAATACAAGGAGCCACCCTTAACCTACTATACTATACACTATAGACATTAACTAATTTAAAACCATAAAAATGTGGCTAATACACTTTCAAGAAAGAACAATTTAATTTGCAATAATTGTAATAATCGTAGACAAAATACTATGAAGAAAAAACATACTACAATTAAGTGTGATTAGGTACTACGCCTTCTTACTGATCTATAACTCAATCCTTTTGTGACTTTTTCACGGATTAGAGTTTCCATTTCTACATCTTTAGGCCTAGAATCAACATTATTCATTCTATTATTAAAATTAATACACCATTGCTTAACTTGCATTCTAATCATGTATACCCAAAAAGCTTTAATAAGAGCTGTTTTATGTGAATTACAATTGTACCACGCAGTGTCAATTTTTTTTTTTAAAGTACCTATTAAATCAGAATAAACATAAACACTGCAAATAGATGGCATCATTTTGTCAATAATATAAATACTCTGCCAGACTATTTGACTAAAATTATCAGAAGGATAATATAACCTGTCTATATTAGAGCTATACTCTCTTAAATGAATTAGTTCGTGAAATGACTCTCTCTGAGTTAATAGTGCTTTTGTACAATTATCACAATCTTTGCAGTTCAAATTGGACATCAAAAAACGACAAACTGCACCAGCAATATATGGTACAGCCTTATGTTGGAATATATTCTCGTTAGGTATAGTATTTGCTATAAAGTTAGATTCATCACAATGAATATTTTCAGTGTATGAACCATATTTTTGGTGGCTGACTAAATGTTTTAATGTACCCAACATTTTGTCATCATCATTAGAACAATTAGTATATAAAGATTTACCAGTAGTAATGTTGTTAATTAGCAAGGTTTTAAAAGCCGATACAAAGTGAGTACAATTAGGATTTGTACTGAAATTACCATGTGCCCTTATTTGACCGAAAAAGTTTTCTATTGGATCTTGATTAAGACGTCTAAGACTTAAAAATTTTACACCATCAATTCTCAGTAGATCTGACCATAAATGTCTTATTGTTTTAATATTATGCAAAAAATGCTTTAGTGATAAAGGCTTCCCTTCCCTTTCATTGGAAGCGTCAAAACGCATTGAAGATAGCTTTTTCACAGCATCATTCCAGAATGCAATGTGATCAGAATTACATGAAAGAGCATGTTTTAACTTATTCCCATAATGGCCAAAACCATTTAAACTATCAAACAAATTATTTATGAATAGAACCATTTCTGCTGTGAATAAACCATTTTCAATGTCTGCATTTAAACTTATGTAATCATGATCCTGGAGAAATAGCAGAGACTTCATGTGGATTTCTAGTGATGAAGCCACTTGCCTGCTAAAAACTTGGGCTGCAAATTTGACCTGAAATGTTTATAATATACATATTAGTTCATAAATAAATAGACAATTTTAATTAATGGTATGATTATTTTATCTGTCATGATATTTTATTAAATGGCATAAAGAAATCTATATAAAACACACAGCACTTTCACAAGAATATGGTAATTAAACATATACTGAGTGTACTATTATTTACAAGCGGCGCTAGCCTAGTTGAGAGTGGAACGGACTGTCTAGACGAATGTCCGCAGGCTCAAAACCTAAGGGCACGCACCTCTGACTTTTCTAAAAAACTATGTGTGTATTCTTTGTGAATTATCGCTCGCTTTAACGGTGAAGGAAAACATCGCGAGGAAACCTGCATATCTGAGAAGTTCTCTATAGGAATTTCGAAGGTATGTGAAGTCTGCCAACCCGCACTAGGCCAGCGTGGTGGACTAAGGCCTAAACCCTCTCAGTTGTAGAGGAGGCCCGTGCTCAGCAGCGGACAGTATATAATACAGGGCTGGTATGGTATATGCTGAGTTTAGTAAATCGTATTATTTTCTATTCCATATAAAGTAATTTACAAAATCAAATACAGGAAACTACCCTATTCTCTTTGCATTGGATTCAAGAAGATGTCTTTTATAACTAACAAAAAAGCAAAAAATAAAAAAAAACAGAACCTTTTAACAAAAGAAAAACTGACTCCAAAAGCCACCACAATCCAAAAAAACAATAATGTACAGACATTGGCCTGTTACAATTTTATTATGTACTAGCATTGCGCGCGGCTCCGCCCGCATGGAAAAGTTTTCCGGGATAATAAGTAGCCTATAGCACTCAGGAGTAATGTAGCTTCCTATTAGTGAAAGAATTTTCAAAATCGGTTCAGCAGTTCCTGAGATAAGCGCGTTCAAACAAACAAACAAACTGTTCAGCTTTATATATTAGTATAACGCATACTCACGCCTTTCATCCCCGAAGGGGTAGGCAGAGGCGCAACTAAGGCACCCACTTTTCGCCTCGTGTATTCCGTCCCATGATGTGATAGGGGGCGAGCCTATCGCCATATCGGGCACAAATTCCAGACTCCGGGCTGATATACTGAATAGAAAAATCCATAATACTTTGCCCGACCCGGGGATCGAACCCAAGACCTCAGCATTGCAGCCGTACCGTAATACAACAACGCCACTGAGGCAGTCGCACCGATATATTAGTATAGATAATACATATATGTAGAGATTAATGAAATCTGTTTCAACGTAGAATCCAACATGTTCCTATTGCACACCTTCTGTCAATCAGTCAAGACTTATAAACAGAACTGTAATAGAATAATGTATATTTAATTACCTTCATTTTGTCATATGAAGTTGGATTTATGTGTTTCTCAGTAAGTTTGGTGCTTCTTGCTCTGCCACCAAAACCATCCACTTTATAAAGGGTCTCAATATATTCCCACTTTGCCCTTTGGTTGCCAATGAGAAGATGTTTTTTCTGAAAATTATTTCGAAAACATTTCAATAAATGAGGTACGTCATAGATATGGTATAATTGGTTGGGGCCTATTTTATAACAGTTATCATTTGTACATTTGTTACTACGTAAGAGTTCAGCATTAGAATCTGATATTAATGACTTAATAGCAGCAACATTGGCAGAACCTTGATCACTGATTGTAGCTCTTACTACAAATCCTGATTTAAAAACTGAAAATACTATTTCTTTGATAATATTCTTTAGAACAAATGTTTTAACCCCATCTCGAGCAAAATAAAATGCAATTGGAATTTTCCAAGGAGAAAACAAACCCCGTAACATGAAAACTAAAGCTTTATCAGCCACATTGCTAGTACGTTTACCAGAACCTATATCTTCAAAACCTTCAATTACCCCAGTAAAGAAATTAAAATTTAAATGTTTTTTAATGGACATCTCATCAAACATTAATGTGCATTGCCTGTCTATTTCGGGTTTATCCAAGGCAGCGTCTGCCAAATGTTTAAATATAAAGTCATTAATACCAGGCCTCAAAGGAATATTGCTGAGGAGAGAATTTATTCGAGATTTACATGGTAATGCTAAATGTTTTCGTAAAAATCCATAGCACTTAGGGCTTAACTTATATAATGACAAAGCAAAGACTTTTTCTGCATCTGTATAACGGCGACCTTTTAATGAATTACCAGACAAACGTAATTGTGAATCTACTAATAACTTCCCATATGTACTTAAAATGTTATATTTTTTCAAAAACATCTTTGTTTTTGGTGCATGAAGGTCAAATCTAGTCTTTAATTTTTTATACCTTGATTGCAAGAGACGTAATTTATTTTTTAAAATGTTAATTGAAGTGCGTAAAATTTGTTTACGAGGGGTAGCTTCACCAGGATTTAATCTAATACGATTAACTAATCTACGTTTTACTCGGCTGTGAGTTTTTAGTTTTTGTTCATTACATACAGCAGTGGTGGTTGATGTGGATGGGGTTATACATATTGGAAGATGTTCCGTATTGTGAGGTATAATAGGAGTGAGTTGAGATGGAGTACTACTATTTGCTTCATTCAATGAGGCATGAATTGATTTTTCATTACACACAGCAGTGGTGGTTGATGTGGATGGGGTTATACATATTGGAAAATATTCCGTACTCTGAGGTAAATTAGCGGTGAGTTGAGGGGGAGTACTACTATTTGCTTCATTCAATGAAGCATGAATTGATTTTACCGCGCTAGATAGCTCAGAATCTATTTGTACACTAGTACAATTTTGTTCTATAGTAGGTCGAGTAACTTCAGAAGGATAAACGACTTTAAAAATAAAGGGTTCAGTAACGCTACTAGTGGGTGAAATTTCTAATATCAAACCTGGGTTTATTTGTTTATCAGAAGGTTCTAAGTTTAATAAGGGAATCGCATTGGGTGTTAATTTTAGATTCTGGTTAATATGTTCGGCAAGAAAATGCTTATGACAAAAACGGATCCCTTCACGTTTAGTGGGAGGATACTTTTGTAAAAAGGGACATAACCTCAACCACACTTCCCACCTTGTTTTATTTGTGAAAGGCACACAAAAATATTTAAAACACCGGCCTCGAGTACTGCACCCGGGAACACAGCACTTATAACCCATTATATTATCAAAATAAATCGAACTATACGAAGAAAACAATTACACGTTTGAACTGGTAAACACTAAGATTGCTTTTATAAAGTACTGTTTACAAAAACATTCGCACACAATAAACGAGATTAATAAGATAACGAATAAATGAAAACCGCCTTTAAATCGAAATTGCGAATTGCAACACAAATTTGCACGCCACGGACAGCGACTCAGAGCAGCGGTTAACCACAATATAAAATGGCGGTGTACGCATTGTTTCAAAACTATCTGACGTTTATTTCTTATCGAATGACAGCTTTTACTATAACACACACACTAATAAAGGTCAGAGTGTAGAAAGAGATGCACGAGTTTACTATTTATAAAATGTATGGAAAAATTGTGAAAAGTGCGATAGTTGCGTAACGCTATTGTGTTACTTTTTTTCGCTGAGTTAAACGGGCCTGAGCCACAGTATTTTGGCAGCAAACAGTGGCAAACAGTTTGACATTTGACATTGACAGTAAGTTAGTGATGCGACTCGAGTCGTGTTTTTACTCGAGTGACTCGAGTGAGTTTGCGAAATTCGTACTCGAGTGAAAAAAATATTGACTCGAGTCAATTTGCACTCGAGTTGCCGAGTCAACTCGGCGCACCGAGAAGACTCTCGCCAAACCATACTTCACTAGTCAACTGTCAAGTGTCATGATGTCATCTTCACAAACGTCAGTGCTGTCTATTTAGGTAAACATTTTTAATTTTAATACTCGATGAGTAGCGAGGGACGTGAGCAGGGACAAAGTGTGACTGGGGTAACGCATTTTATCAAAAATGTAGCATGACAAAATTCAATTTACCATATACAAATAGCCAGTGTCATGAAACTATGTATTATAATATGCTATTAGTTGAAATGTACTATATTTTTTATTTTTTCTACAATGGCCTTAGGCCTAGTAATCTTAAAAAGTACGAGTTGGTAAGTGGCAACATTGACAAAGACCTGTCATTTGTATTTTTATTTCTTATATATCGCATAATATTATTAGTTTTGTTTCAGATTATTCCCAAAATTTTATTTATATTTATACACATATTTATACTTATATATTATCACGATTTAGATTTTTAGGTAGGGTTAAATTCGCATAACCGCGTCGAGTTTTATTTTGGTATAGTAGTGAGCATAATATAATTGGAACGAAGTTCCTTATCGCGCGTTGTGAAAGGGGGCTGGACGGAAAAGTTGTCACGACACTTTTTGCTATTATCTTACTAATATGAACATTAAATACAATGCGTAGAAGCTATAATTCTTGAAACGAGTATATTTTTATTTATTAAAGTCATTAAAACCATTTCTTACTAATCTAATATGAACCTTAAATACATTGCGTAGAAGCTATTTCCCCAGCGTTGGCACGGCACGAGTACAAAAGAATCGAACGTAACATTCTTTTTTCAAATTTTGTTGATTTATTCTACTTTGGTTACTGACATTTATCAATAACAAGACTAAACGTGCTTTGCTCGCGTTTAAAAATCTACTTTATGTGGTAAGCGTAAGATCGAATTTGTGTTTAGTCATTCAAAATTTGTGATAAAAATGCTATGCAATAGCTTTACCGCGGCAGTCTCCGAGTGCCACACGTATTTATTTGTATTTTTCTCTAGAAACTTATGTATTGGAACGGAAATAGGAAAATATTTATATATTTATATATATACACACTCTGTTATATAAATAACATTTTATTACAATTCCTTCACTAATTAATCGAAAGGAACTTCGTTCCATTCGGGTGTCCCTTGACACATCTCATTTTTTTTAATTTCTATCGATTTTTTTGTTAACCTTAGCATATTTCTTTAATCGTAGATAACGAAACGCGGACGTTAATCGTTATTAGTTATCTGTATTCCAATCGTTGTTTCTCAAGTAATCTGAATTAATAAAGGTTTTAAAAACTGTTATAAAAAATCTCACTCGAGTTGCATGGCGTGAAAATACAAAATATTTTAACTCGAAAACTCGAGTACAACTCGAGTAACGTACTAAAATTACTCGAGTGACTCGAGTCATAAAATCCTATTCGAGTCGCATCACTACAGTAAGTAAGTACTTCGATTTTTTTAAGCCGTTCCATTTTTTGTAACTGCGAATGCATGAGCAAATAAGTAATTAAAACTCAATATAATCAATACCTCGATTTCTTTCATCTAAAATAAAACTTCAATGCTTAAAATACAAGTTATTATCATGACAATATTGCTAAATTCCAAAGAGAATTATAATACTACTGAAAAGTACTTTTCAGTAGTATTATTTAAATTCTCATTGTTACTGTCACTTGACGTAGATCTGAATTTCAAATAAAATAATTTTGATTCGGAAAAATACAAGCACACGAGCAAGAAAATATTTTGAGACATGCAATTCGCACCTGAGCTAAAAACACATTCTCAAAAAGTATGTACACTTTACAAAAAAGCTATGCGACAGCTTGAAGCTTATTATGTTGCAAGGTTTGTCCCATGTTGTTTGAGTTGACTTCTGTTTAGTTTGCTTACAGCAGTATGTATCCTTATGAACATAGTATACTAGAATATATACCTACAAGAATTTCAAATTACTTGTTATGTATCCATATTAAATATTTATCAAGATAAGGAATCGGTTTTCCTCAGAAGAAATAGTTGTGTTATTTCGTTTTTCAGATTTGTTGTTAGATATCATCAAGTTATTTTACGTAACGAATTTGATAAAAATCGGGCTGTGTGCGACGCCAAAGAGCAACGACGTCTACTATGGGTGGGAGAACATGAGCTATTTACAATGCAGCATCCCCTACCTGTGGCTAAATGTATGATCCTTATTTAAAGTCTATATTATTTCTAATGGCTTAAAGATTTTCGGTTTTTAGCACGCTGAAAAGAGTATGCTAAACCTTCATTACAAGATTAAATTGGAAATCCCAAATAAGCCAACCGCATCATCGCGTCGTGACTAAATTGTGCTGCTCTTCTGCTGTGCTAGCATAACTCAGGGTAGATTTATATCGGTACATAAATTATTAATTGACATGTTTCTTTTTTCAGTTGCTAGATCCATTGGTATCGCTGGCGGTGTTGCATACGACCGTGTGCAAGTAATACCCGACTGGGTTCTTGATTACTGGCATCCATTGGAAAAAGCGCAATATCCAGAATACTTTCGCAAACGCGAACATCGGAAATGCGAGTTTATTAAACATTGGAACAATAAGGAGCTATGTTAAACAAATAGCTGGTTATTTTATTATTTATTTATTTTATACATGTATTGGCATTACATTCCTACAAAAGATTACGTGTACTTAATACAATTTTCAGGCTAAATTATTTTGTTTTTTTTTTCTAAGGTTTTCAGTATGTGAAGCAAGTTTAAAACTAGTTTGATTCTAGGTCATTCATTGAACTAATGCCTGATCGTGTTAATCCTATAGAAATAATATTATTATACTAATTCCATGGTCATTTCTTAGATATAAATACAGTGTGCTTAGAATGTTTCAAACTCTAGACTAATAAGTCAGTCACTCATTTGTCTCTCAACCAATCCCAATAAAACGAAACGGAGTCGTGTCGTGTTTTTTGCCACATTCTAACTTGCACACTGTATTTTAATATTATTTTGTGTTTCACGAATTATAATTTAGATTTATTTATTTTTTAATATCGGCAGTATGTTTTTGTTTTCCTATGTCATCTGCTTATAGAAAAAAAATAAACGTCAACCGTTTTGAGGTTATTTTTGGAAAATAGATCAGAAAATAGTAAAAACTGAAAGACTAATTATAATTAATTATAATAATAAACTTATACTTATATTGTTTGAACCACTGGATGTGCGCTGAAAGTTGTTTTAATTTAAAATTTATTTGATTAAATGAACCATGGCTGAAAAAGTAAAAAACGAGCCAAAAAAACCTATGACGGACGAAGAAAGGTTAGCCTTGTGCGAAAAGATGGATAAAGAGCTTGACGATTTCATAAATAGTTTAGAGAGGAAGAGATACACAGAAGGATGGGCGGAGGACAAATGGGAGGTATGGACGTAAAAAAAATTATGAGAAGAATTTTGATACTCTATTTATAATCAGTTGAATTCAGTTGTTTAATATTATAAAACCGGCAAGATAAGTGTTGCAGGAAGCCATTCCATACAGGCCGATCCCAATAGAATCGACGAGAGAAGCTTCAGGGAGGCCAATGTTCAGCAGTAGATATTCTGTATCTGATAATTATTATTGAACAATTGTAGATGATAAAACTAACAAGTTTTTAATGCAGGAATATAAACATATAATCGTGACCTTAATGTTTCAGGAGGAAATGGACAAGCATCCATTCTTCATGAAGACAACACCTGAGAATGGAGAGCTCTCTCCTCTGGCAGAAGGTTTAGCAAAACTCAAATATGATCCCGAGGAGAACACACCACTAGAACTGGCCAGCAATTATAAGGAGGATGGCAACTTTAACTTTAAGCATAAGAATTATAGATTAGCTATATTGGGGTAAAGTTCATTTTTAACACTTCTGAATGTTGCAAATGTGGAACATTTATTCATCATTAATTATTATAGCCTTATAGGTTTATAGGCTTGATGTTTTTTTATTAAGTTCCATTTAGGAATCAAAAATTATATTGTGTTAAGGTTAGAAAATACTAAAATAATGGAAAATATTTGCATTTTCAAATAGTTAATTGTAAATACTATCTCTTGCCCTCGGCTCAGCCTGCGTTTTTCCGGGATAAAAGTCCCGCTTTATATTTTCCCGGTATAAAATGTAGCGTATGTGTTAATCCAGGACATGATTTAACCGTGTGCCAAATTTCATCGAAATCTGTTCAGCAGTTTTTGCGTGAAAGGGTAACAACTAACAAACATACATCCATACAATCTTACAAACTTTCGCGTTTATAAAATTAGTAGGATACTTTAGAAAAATATTCTCAGATGTATTTGTGTGCCGAACACCTTTTGCTGCATGTATTCCGTCCCATGATGTGATGGGTGCAAGCCTATCGCCATATTGTGCACAAATTTCAGACTCCAGGCTGATACTGATTAGAAAAACCCAACATCACTTGGCCCAACCTGGGGATCGACCCCGAGACCTCAGCACTACAGTTGTACTATAATACAACTACGCCACTGAGTCAGTCAAAAAGTGTACAAAATTATTTAGAAGCAAGCAATTTACTGCTATAATTGCCTTTACAATGATTATTAAACAATGTAGATTTTAATAAAAGTTTACTTTTTACAGATACACAGAAGGTATAAAACAAAAGTGTGATAATGTGGAAATGAATGCAAGTTTATACAATAACAGGGCTGCTGCACACTGGCAATTAAAGAACTACAGATCAGCTATGTATGACAGTGAAAAAGCTCTTTCGTTCAACCCTAGACATAATAAAGCCAGGCTCCGTGCGGCTAAAGCAGCACTTGAGGTGGCAAAGTATGATACATGCATTGAACATTGCCAGAAGTTGCTAGAAGATAAAAGTGATAAAGAGATTACGGAGCTGCTTAATACAGCCAAAAAGAAGAAGTTGGTTATGGTAAATATTGAATATTTTTATGTCTATTTGACTCTAATAAGTTTTTAGTTTAATAAGCCACAATCTGTAATTTTCAAGGATTTATATTTTGTTTCACAGTTTAAATATTTTGTAAGTTAATATCTGTTATGGACAATTTACTGAAGTGTGATAGAGCACTTGTATATAATATTATTTATTTATTTTTACATTTCGTAAACACAATGGTATACAGGCGGACTTAATACCAATATCTTGTATGTTACTATTGCAATGTTTGAAAACACTACAGAAATTGTATAATACCTTTTCATAAAATCTTATTTTTATTGCAGGAACGCGATCAAAGAAAACAAACCCGCATCAACATTAAGAAAGAAGAACAAAAGGACACCGTCATCCAAGCCATCATCCAACGAGGTATCAAGCTATCCAACTGTGATGACGAGGATGACATAGACTTATCAAAACTAGAGCCCAGCTTACCCGGAGCTCAAGATGCTATAGTACATATTGATAATGGTATATTAAGATGGCCAATATTATTATTATATCCAGAATATCAAATGACAGATTTTGTAAGAGCGTGTCCAGAGAATGTTCCATTATTAAGTCAGTTGGAACAACTATTTCCTGCGCCTTGGGACGAAGAAAACAAATATAGTTGCAGGACTGTTAACGTGTATTACGAGGGCTTAGATAAGATGCCTCATATAGTGGACATGTCGAAGAATCTAGGTGATTTGTTGGTGATGAAGTATTTTGAGTTGAAAGCTGGGACGCCTGCGTTCTTCGTGCTGCCTCGGGGTAGTATGGTCGAGCGACGGTTTTTAGAGAGCTATATTTAATTTGTGTGAAATTTAGACTGCCTCGGTGGCGTAGTTGTATTGCAGTACGACTGCAATGCTGAGGTCTCGGGTTCGATCCCCGGGTCGGGCTAAGTGATATTGGGTTTTTCTATTCAGTATCAGCCCGGAGTCTGGAATTTGTGCCCGATATGGCGATAGGCTCGCCCCCTATCACATCATGGGACGGAATAAAAATGGCGAAAAGTGGGTGCATTAGTTGCGCCTCTGCCTACGTGCCTGATAAAAGGCGTGAGTATGCGTATATTTAATTTGTTAATAAAACATTTTTTATTGATTACTTATATTGTTACTCAGCCTGCATCTAAGTGTATTTATTTATTGTTATAAGGTACACCAACAGCACTACATATTATAACATTATAGAACAGTAAAACAATAAGGTACAACATCTGATATGTGTGCTACTCATAGGTGTACACAGCATTCACCACAGACAACATACTTAAACTAAGTTCAAACTGATGATTTTCTTACAAGTGGCTTGGAAGTCATAGGGTTGCCATGAAAATGAGTAACATTTTTCTTTAGACTAGCTTTTGTCTCATGGCTCCGCACGTGTGAGGGTTTTTCTGGGATAAAATTCCCGCTATATTTTACCAGAATAATAAGTAAGTAATGTAGCCTATGTCCTTCCTAGGGTCTCAAACTAACTCCATACCAAATTTTAGTTTACCGCGTTCAGATACTACGCGGACAAACGCGGCGGGGGACTTCGATTTACAATATGCAAGGATTTCAAATATTTTTTGTAAGACTTACTAGAATCTACTGCAGTAATTTAAACCGTGAAATACAGTATACACACATCTACAGGCTTTTTTTTTTTGAATTCCCGATTTTTTTTATTGCCTTAGTAGGCAAACGAGCTAGCGGTCCGCCCGATGGTAAGCAGATGTGCCGAACAAAGTCCCCAGAAATCATAAAATGTAATTTCTATATTATTTATTTATTTAAACGTAATGCTAATCGTCTGGTTCCTCCACATCGTATCCTTTTTGGTGGGGGTAGTACGGTCCTGGGGGTTCGAAGCCGTCCTTTTCGTCCACCAGGGACGGATACGGGTGGTGGGGCATCGCCCCCATCCACTGCGGATACCAATACAGGCCCTGAAAAATGTAGAATTATTATTATTGAGTTCTAGGAATATTACTTGAGGTCTGGTTAATAGCACTTTGAGTCACTATAATGAATTGTTTATTTGATATATCGAAAGTCGAAACATAGACAATGCTTTTTGGACACCCAAAAAGGAAGAATGAATATCACGTTGCCTTTCTTGTATGTTTCTAAACGTGCAGTGATCGTATAAATTATGAGCGTATCTGAATTTTAGGGGGGTCAATTTCCGCTTTGTAAACGAAACACTTTTAGTACCCCGTAAGTTAGAAGGAAAATTAAAAGCCGTCTTGTCTTTAATTTTAGTAACAGGTCTTTGACTATATAACCAAAGCTCTTAATCTGACCCCCGACTAAATGTAGTTCTTCCCTTATCTTATGAGACCCTATTATATTAGCCTAGTATTTTGAGCAAATTAAAGTATTCAGTACCTTATTGCCGCCAGCCGCGTTGCAAGTAAACCTATCGTCGTGCAAATCAACGGCATCCAAGTAGCTTTTACCAGCTATGGAGCCGTAGTTCGGCGGGTACATGAACAGACATCCGTCCAATATATCTGGAATTTAATTTGTCTATAATGTGGTATGCTGTCGTTTAGATTTATTTCATGGTCGTTGTAGAATTTTTTGAGGTACTTGGGGTGAAATTTCATGACTTAAGACTCTTCTTTAATAGATGATATAATTTTTTGAATAAATGTGCTGTTTTTCTATTACTGATTGTAGGCGTAAGGCGTAGCTATAGGTTCCACATAGGGGGGTCTAACGATACCAAACAATTCAATAATTAAGTCACGTATTCAATCCCCCTCCCCCCGTCATAAAAATTCAAGTGTTATTTTACGGGTTCATTTCGCATGCTCACGCCTTTTATCCCCGAAGGGGTAGGCAGAGGCGCAACTAGTGCACCCACTTTTCGCCAAGCGTATTCCGTCCCATGATGTGATGGGGGCGAGCCTATCGCCATATCGGGCACAAATTCCAGACTCCGGGCTGATACTGAATGGAAAAATCCAATATCACTTTGCCCGACCCGGGGATCGAACCCGAGACCTCAGTCTTGCAGTCGTACCGTAATACAACTACGCCACCGAGGCAGTCAGTCAGTCGGGGTTCATTTCATCTATTATAAATGCGAATAGGCATTATAATATGCACATGTTTTGTGGCCCGTATTATTTTTTGTAAGCTAACGTGGGGGGGGGGGGGGGGTGTCGGACCCCCTAAACCCCCCCTTATATACGCCCATGCCCAAATCACCTTTTTTATATTTTGTAGAATATAGGATACTTAAAACTCACAAGGCACAGTGATGTTGTCGTCGTCTTCTGGTTCGTCGGGTTTTGGCGTAGGTTCGATGTAGGGGGGAACCGGGTCTATACCGGTGCCAGGATCTCCCGGGATCAGGAATGGTCCTGCGGGAAAATTTTCAAGGCTTTTTGTGTTATTTTTTCAATTCAAATCCATTATATTTTTTTTATTTCTTTGTTAATATTTATGAAACTGGATTGGTAAAACTCTTATTGTTTGTACACGTACCAAAAAAGAAAAAAACAGGAAAGGCAGGAATTTTGAGGTTTTCAATTACTCCAGTATCAAACAACTAAGATCCTAAGGGTTTATATTTTTTTTGTTCTGAGAAATTTATTACTTGTCATAAACTTGTCAATTAATTACAGGCTAGATCTAAGCAAAATATAAATATTTATATGCTCCAAGAGCAGATTTCAGCAAACTCTATAATTAGGTATTACTTAAGACCAATATATACCCGAAATCGTAATAAAAATTTTGAATTTGAATTTGGTTACCGCAGAAATACTTTTTAACGTGCTTTCTACGAAAGGGAGAAGTTTGATAGAGTGAACTTACCTCCATAATGGTTGGTGTAGTTCCATTCGCAGACGTGGTGATCGCATATGAGAGGGGAATGAGGCTCTTTGGTGTAATAAGTGTCGCCATTTGGTATGGTCTGAAAAATATACATACACACTCATCCTTTACCCCCGAAGGGGTACGCAGAGGTACAACTAGTGCACCCACTTTTCGCCGTGTGCATTCCGTCCCATTATGTGATAGGGGCGAGCCTATCGCCATATCGGGCACAAATGCTAGACTCCGGGCTGATAATGAGTAGAAAAATCCAATATCACTTTGCCCGACCCGGGAATCAAACCCGAGACCTCAGCAATGCAGTCGTATCGTAATACAATGACGCCACCGAGGCAGCCTGACAAATATATGAATAGGAATGTTGAAAATGTAATCTATTTTACGTTACTTGGCTGTTTAATTTTTTTATAAATGAGGATAAATTCCGACTTATGGGCTTAACAGTTTCTGATTGATTTGATACGAATGCTTTAAGCGAATGTTGCATTGTATGTTTGCAATTCCTTTCCATAAATTAATATCTGTCTTCGATGTAGTTATTTACTTAATCAGTTAATTAAATTAAGATGGGGTTTAGGCGTTCCAAAAGCATCTATTCAAGTTACTTCTCTATGTACCAATTAATGCTAAAGCCGCGAAACAAACTTACCAATTACCATCATCAACTACAGGATGTCCAATGCTGAACATAGCATTCTCCAAAAGATTTCCAGACCAACCTGTTGGAGCAGCCTGTATCCAGTGAGTTCCTGAGACCTTTATCAGGTCTGTCAACTTACCAATAAGTAGTCATAATGCCGGTACCGCAGCCCCTGTATGTTGAAGTCGAGTATGAACGATCCTGAGGTGATAATGCACGAGGCAGCTGTCAGTGGAGGCAATTTGTACATCACTAGTCCGCACTTTACTATCGCCTTGGGTAATGTTACTACGTCTCGCTCTCTTTGAAGCAGTTTCTTAACTGGAAACCTAAAAAATTAGGTAGTAACACAGAAAGAGATGGAGTAAATTTAGATGCGATGATCTTACATCTTGGATGACGTGTTCCAGTAGCCTAACTACACCCGTGGCAAATTCATGGAATCGCCAGTGCAAAGTCTGGCGACCTTTTTTATTTTTAGGGTACTCCTGAAGGATTCTCTTTCTTTCGGGTCGGTCCCCTCGAGCCGGGGATTCGTGGCGTTTTGCCGGCACACCACCACCCTATAGTTACGCCAGAGACTGGCCCGCCATTTAAAAACTTTTTGTTTTTCATATCACATCGTCAACTAACCACCGCACAACGACCTCTCCTTTCTTTTTTCAACTCATTTGGTCTACTAATTTCAAAAAATGACGTACCTAAATATACAAATGCCCATATGACACTCAAGTCCATGCATGTAGTTATCAGTAGGGAACGATATACTCGGATCGTCTAGTAGATAGTACTTTTGTTCGTCATGATAGTGCAGGAAGCCTAGGAATATAAAAGATCTATCCTTGCAGTAAGGCGCAGGACCCTTGCCCATGTTGTATATGTCGCTGTATAGCTCAGATAAGAAGATATACACGTTTTTGCCGCAGTAGAATTCTGAAAGCAAATATTTTATTAAGTTCTACTTGATTATAATAACTCTTATCTCAAAGTTTTAAGTCCTCGAAATAAAACTGTTTTGCGGATTTTGTCGCGGTTTTTTAATTAATATTTTCTCCCGACGTTTCGAAGGCTTTGCAGCACTTCGTGGTCAAGGGGCGAACTGGAGAGTCGAGAGCGTCGGGAGAAAATATTAATTAAAAAACCGCGACAAACTCCGCAAAATAGTTTTATTTCAATGTCTAACATTCGCGTAAATATAAGAAGTCATTTTAAGTCCTCTTCGTTAGTATTATAAAAGCCCTGATACATTATTTAAACATATTTATTTAGGGTGGGTCAAACGTCATATGACCCCCTTTGAATACAAGCCTGGTCGAGCTTACTATTCATTTAAAAAGTTATTACTGCTTTTTAATGTGACGCAATAACTATAGTTTTTAGTCTCCATATTTTATTTTATTTTTATTTTATTTATTTATTTAAGCATGTATGCATAACATTTATTTATGATCAATGATCATTGTCATTTGCTGCCATGGGAAATAATGGCATTTATTAAATATACAGACCCTGACTGAGGTAAAACTCCGTGGGCACCGGCCCCCCGGTGTATGTCGCCTTCCTCTCAGCTGCAATCGCGTTGTGGTTCTCATACATCGTCAACATATTGTCAATCACATCATCTAGCGTTATGAGCATTACCTGGGAAACATGAGTTACTTCGAGACACAATTTTTTAAACATTAATTTTATGTCGACTGAAAGTCTGTGGAAAGTTGGAGGTGCTCTTAATGGGTGATTTATTGATTTTGTTTCAAATCATATCTTACTAATATTATAAACTAGCTTTTTCCCGCGACTCCGCCCGCGTTAAGAGTTTTTCCGGGATAAAAGTCGCGCTTTATATTTTCCCGGGATAAAAAGTAGCCTATCTGTTAATCCAGGACATGATCTACCCGTGTGCCAAATTTCATCAAAATCCGTTCAGTAGTTTTTGCGTGAAAGAGTAACAAACATAAGGTAAGTGATACAAATAAGGCCTACCTAATTTCAAACACTCATATCTTGATAAATTATTCGAAGAAGGCGATAAATAAAAGCAAGGCATTATTCTTTGGTTTATAAATTTTAAGTAATTAAGAAAACATATTATAATTTTTTATCAAAAATCACTTAAAAAGAGGTAATTCTGGAACCTTAGTCTTAGGCCTTTTTAAAACATAGTGACTTAACAAAGCCTATATACTTAAATTATAGGAATATTGTTATTAGAGTATTAATTATATAAAAATATGTATTTCTGAGCCTTTTATCAAGTGTTTCTATGAGATCCTTGAACAACTTTCTAAGTTATTTTACTAAATATTGTGCTTAAATTGCTAGTCAAATTTGAAGTCGCGTATTAACAAGAAATAAAGAATAATTTAAAAAAATCCGTATCTATACAAACAAAAAATAGCAAATTAACATATATTCTCATAAATAGTATTGAATATTGAAAATGAAATATATTTTTATAGGCCTTAATTAAACAAGGTAACTAAATAAGGCCTTGGAATGTAATAAGTAGAATAATTTGCTAAGGAACATTAATCAGTCTTACTGATAATAAGTACTGGTAAAGGTAATTATAAAATCAATTTCCCTGACAATTAGGACATACAAATGCGTCTAGATTTCATTTTTGGCGTCAGAGGTATTCCTATTTCAGAAAATTTGATTATGCAGCTGACGAAATCTTTTTCTTGCTCTTTCGTAAATACAGCGTTTTTCCCTAAGCTCTTATGTAATATACCACTTTTTAGATGATTTTTAATGGTTCTTCTCGGAACGCCATATTGCGCCGAAGCTTTGTAAGTCGACAATCGCCCACAACGAACATTATTAACTGGCGCTCTCAAGTTTTCTTCGGACAACTTAGCCCGTTTTGGTCTTGGAGGAGACATACTAAGATAATCAATCTGTAAATAAACATAATAAAGTTACAATTCAACAGAATTTCTATTAAGGCCTAGGGTCAGAAATAAAGCCTATTATAAAAATAGGCTTTATTTAGTACATTATACTTCATAAATGTTATAAGCAGTATTTAATTCGCATATTCTAAAAATTTCAATTTAATATCATAATTACCTTTTTGATGAGTTATATTGTGATTCGTATACATAACTTGAAACAAAACTTCAAATAATAACGTATTAAAATTCGATGGAAATTACGACAAATTAATAAAGCGCAATGAAAACGCCCGTCCTTCACAAACGACCAGCCACTACTATTGATGTGAGCTCGAGCGGGCCTCTTGCGCACTATTTGCCGAGTCGTGGAGCTGTCGTCTATGCGTGTGTGAAGTATTTTTGACGTAAATGTATATTTTAGTCGACTTTCCGCACTACAGGCCTTATTTGAGCATAGGCCTTATTTGTATCATTTACCTTACATACATCCCTTCATCCATACATCCATTCTTACAAACTTTCGCGTTTATAATATTAGTGGGATGTAAAAGTTTGTGAAAATTTCTGTATGATTGGACGTTTGGATGATTGTTAGAAGTAAACGCAGAGACAGCTGAACGGATTTGGATGTTTGCTACACAGATAGACCATATCTTAGATTAAGACGTAGGCTACATTTACTACGCATAATTTTTATCACGGTCATTTGGTGTCATAGGACATGGCATTTTTTAAATAGTTGACGCTGGTGTCGGACACATCGCTACAGTGTTTTAAGGACGTCTGTAGCGTAAGGTTCTTTACACAGGCGAAGCCGCGAGCAACACCTAGTTACATTATATTTAGTTACCGATTTTAGATAATTAATATTTGGATTTTGGGAATCTTCAGAATCGAAAGAATATACGTGATTTTGAAGAACACTTTTATGCAATGGATTTAAATTGCGTTCACATATTCTTCAATATCTTTTAAGTTATAAGACTGCCTCGGTGGCGTAGTTGTATTACGGTATGACTGCAATGCTGAGGTCTTGGGTTCGATTCCCAGGTCGGGCAAAGTTATATTGGGTTTTAAATTCAGTATTAGCCCGGAGTCTGGAATTTGTGCCCCATATGGCGATAGGCTCGTCCCCTATCACATCATGGGACGGAATACGCACGGCGAAAAGTGGGTGCACTAGTTGCACGTCTGCCTACCCCTTCGGGGATAAAAGGCGTCAGTATGTATCTTTTAAGTTCCTATTGTGTACCTTTAACTCTTGAATGTGCAGCTTTATAAATCTTCCCAAATGATCAGACGCGATGTGTACTCGTTCATTGATTAGATACTGAAACAAGCTCATTACATCAGCGTTAAATATTTTTTTATAAGTAATTTTATTTAATTTTTTAGATAGATTCATGAACAAAACTGCTATCTGGCACATATACTGCGACTACTCTTACAATTTTATACATTTTTTAAATTTATTTTATTAATGCATTGAATGACGAGACGAGCATGCCGTTCGCCTGATGGTAAGCGATACGACTACCCATAAACAGTAGCAACACCATCCAGCACCTTGACTTACAAAGTACTGTGTGGCATTCCACTGCGCTCGTCATCCTAAGACGTAAGATGTTTAGTCTCATTATGTCCCGTAGTTACACTGGCTACGATGTCCTTCAAACCGAAACACAACAGCGCACGCACACTGTTGCTTGGCAGTAGAAATAGTCATTGCGGTGGTACCCACCTAGACGGACTCTCACATATGAGAGACCTACCACCAGTACATTTGCCAGTAACCTTGCACATTCACTTTCGGTTCACAAAAATCCCTCCACGAAATAGAAATCCTCCCAAGTCTCAATGAAACTTTATTATGTATTGCCAACGAAATAACGGCATAACACAAAAATGAAAAAAAAGTTATTGGACTCATCGCAATTTGGATTAGAGGCAACCACATTTCACCACAGGATGACTACTATTTGACCTTACTTGATCTTCAGCAGTCTTGATCCGCATCATCTCGTTCTGATAGAGCCACAGGTTGTCCAGCTTATCTGTGGGGTCGTGGCCGTATATCTCGAACGCGTCTATGATCATCGCTAGGGTCAAGTTCTCGTTCGGTTCTTGGCAGCATGGGTGGTTCCTTATGCTGTAAGGCGCCTATGAAATGTAAATAGTTATATTGATTAAATAGATAAAAATTCAAGTACCCACAAGTACCCAGTAGTAGTAGACAGCCTCGGTGGCGTAGTTGTATTACGGTACGACTGCAATGCTGAGGTCTCGGGTTCGATCTCCGGGTCGGGTAAAGTGATATTGGATTTTTCTATTCAGTATCAGCCCGGAGTCTGGAATTTGTGCCCGATATGGCGATAGGCTCGCCCCCATCACATGATGGGACGGAATACGCACGGCGAAAAGTGGGTGCACTAGTTGCGCCTCTGGCTACCCCTTCGGGGATAAATGGCGTGAGTATGTGTGTGTGTATAATGAAAGTACTATTTGTTATGCATTTTAAATTAGATCGACACGATAATCTACAAAAATAAATAAAATGGCTGAACAAATTTTCTTCGCTAGCTAGGAGTCATTGTAATTTATAAAGTTCTATATTCAAATTGTATTAGGTATCTGTATATTTTAAGGAATAGATAGATACACAGATCCAAGGATTATAGTTCAACCCTATGGTTTTTCGTAAAGCGTTAAAACGAATAGCAACTTTAATAGGTTCCTATATTTTTCCAACTCTATCTTTACTTTCAGATTTATACATACATACATAGTATCACGCCTCTATCCCATAGGGGTAGGCAGAGACCATGGATTGCCACTTTGCTCGATTCTGGCACACCACTTTCGCTTTCTCTACCTTCATCAATCTTTTCATGCACTCCCGCCGGTTCAGGGTACTTTTTACCTGGCCCTTACTATTTATATAAAACCTTTGCGATGGACAGCCAATCACAAAACTATTTACCACTTACCGTTATTTGAAACAAAATAAAATATACGACGAGCAACACGCATGCCCGAACGCGAGCGTCCATTTTGTCGGCATAGCGATTATTAAAAGGATTAATTGCCAATTTCCGTTTACGATCAAAGTTTTCCTGTACTAAAGGGTAATAAATATTAGTCAAAATTACAAGGTTATTTGGTATGAAGGTCACTGTTGGCCTTGATGATGAAATGATGAAATTGTGATAGCAGAAACCATAAGTTATAGGTACCTACTTAAGTATTGGTAACTTAATGCTTATTATGAGGGTAAATACGATATGGTTATAAGCTTTTGATGACTCGGTCTTGTTAAGACTTGATTTATCATGAAAGTAGAATCCTAGTGAAGAGATTTATAACACTAGGTGTTGCTTGCGGCTTTGCTCTTGAAAAGCCTTTTTTGCTACAACTGTAGCGATCCATAACACCATCTTACCCACACCAGCGCCATGCATTGAAAATCAGATTAAAAAATCAAACTTTTCCAACAAGAGAAACTGTTCGGGATAAAAAGTAGCTTTTATGCTAATCCAGGACATGGTCTATATAATATGTGCTAAATTTCATCCAAATATATTTGACACTTTATGCATTTACTTTTAAAAACATCCATAGTAGAAATATTTTCACAATCTTTCGCATCTATAATATTAGTAGGTAAGTAAGATCAATTAGAAGATGAACAGTCAGTAGTATTTTTTTCTTACAGAGCGCTCTACTATTGGCTCTACTTTCTTTTAGCACGTAATATGTAAATTGAAACTTATTTAAAGGGACGTATATTGCCTGCACATTCGCTTCGTCTCTTTCTACAAAGTGGTCACTTTGGTCAATTTAGTGAGATTATGTTAGGCCACATCTCTAATTTGTTACCTAGTTGGTGCTCAAATAAAACAATTAAATCGAATAACATTTTATATTTTTAAAATACACACCTAGAATTGTTTCATTTCATCACAATACATGTATTGTTAATTAACTATATTTATACAACATTATTGCACTTGGATACATCTCTAAATATAGAATAGCATTGGATTATGAACAAAATTAAACATTTAGGATAAGTATGGCTAAGCGTTTTAATGTATATTTAAACCATCAACATTGGAAGCCCATCTTTATATTAGGTATACAGACAAAAATGTATAATAAAATTTAATAAGCTATATCATTAAAACCTTTTCATATTCAATTTATTTTGTTCATAAACACAATCATCATTCGACGTTGGAAGTATGTTTTTGACGTGACTTAATAAGTAGAGTGTTACCATCTTTCATAGACATATTTACTTTTGTGCATACGCATACTCACGCCTTTTATCCCCGAAGGGGTAAGCAGAGGCGCAACTAGTGCACCCACTTTTCGCTGTGCGTATTCCGTCCCATGATGTGATGGGGGCGAGCCTATCGCCATATCGGGCACAAATTTCAGACTCCGGGCTGATACTGAATAGAAAAATCCAATATCACTTTGCCCGACCCGGGGATCGAACCCGAGACCTCAGCATTGCAGTCGTACCGTAATACAACTACACCACCGAGGCAGTCAACTACTGAGTTACTTTTGTGCGTATTTCATTAACTTTACACGCGGTCTACATTTTTTTTATTCAGAAGTTCGTTTTCTGTACCTTTTCATGACCGTTTTTGTATTTTATTGATCACAATTCTTGATTTTTAAACATTATCTGTTTTATGAACAAATATTATTTCCTTCCTTATTAATTTTTATAAATCGTTTAGTTGACCTTTCTAAGATTTATAATACCTCTGAGAGGTACCTATAATACCTCTGTAAGAAACTCAAATACAATATTATTGTCACCTTTGATTGTTGCTTTTTGTATATTTTGTTGAGTAAACATTTATAAAAGTAGTTATAATAGTGTTAACATAATCTTATATTTAAATCTGTATACCTAATCGAAAATATATCAAAAAAATATTAATCGTACACCTCCATCAATACAACTTGGCTAATGTCTAAATAACGTGTATAATTTAGCATTATATTCTATAATATAATCAACAACAATTTATTTAGGAATGGAAGACTTTGACGATACACCTTACCTACACTTATCACCAAAAATGTTTTTTTTTTTTTTATAATGGCATTTGTGTTCACATTTTGCCAATGTCAAGTTTGGTTTGTATATTTTATTATCTGTAGTATGTCGAAGTAAAGCAGCGGCTACCTTACCAAGACTTTATCGAGGAGTTTTGGCGGCAACAGAAAAAATACTTGATTAGCACAATTATTTCAATTCACTTCATTTGAGCTCTTTAATAGAACTATATTGGATAATATAACACCATAATTATGCAATATAACACTAAATATCACCAAAATAATGAATTAAAACAAGAGCACCTCATGACACTTCCAAGTTCCCGCCAAAACTCCCCACCAAAAATGTTTTAGAAATATTTTAAAACAATACCCTATTAATTCTTATTAACTGTGTAAATATTTGATAAATTCAATCGAAAACAATTCGGGAATAAATCGCAATGGTGAATATTTGAATAAATTAGAAACTTCAAAAATATTAGACAAATAATATCGTTTACTTAATAACGAATAAACTTGTAATTATTGTAAAAAATATGACGTATTTTAATTTTAATTCTCACATCAACCGTTACACATAATTTTTAGTATTAGTTTATTAGGTACGTCTACAATAAATGCTAATATTTAAATAAATAACATTGATTTATACAAGAATCAAGGTTCATAACCGTTACAACTATAATGGAAGACTTCGTTGTTAACATCAAAATAAATATCTTGTGTGGAAGACATTGGATTATTAAACGACTAAATTCAATAGACTATATACACAAACATGCTATTAAAATGTAAGTGCTTTAAAATGTACGCATTATTTCCCACTAACATATAAAATTGTATAAACAACAGCCATCTAGCTAGATACGTGCGATTGACTTGAGCCGCAGTGTGTGCGACGTAACATAATTTCACGAAGTATGCATAAATCTAAAAATAGTTCAACAATCGATCTAAATCTAGGGAGAATTAGAAAGGCAATCCGATCTTAAACGCCTTGACTAGGGCAGAGCCGGCGTCGTACATGCCAATGACTCCGAAGAGCACACCAAGACCTATTATGAAGTAGTCATACGCAATCGTAGTGCTTTCTAACTGGTTGCCTTTGAGTTTAAGATGGAAATAGGCAGGCCATATGAAGCTTAACATGGTACCCGTGAAGCTACCAATGAAACCCATTAAGATAGTGAAGTGGGGAATGAAAATAGCCATCAAAATCGTGAACATTATCACGCCAAGTCTCCAGGCAAGACCCCAGACTTTCAATTCCCCATCTAAGGCGTAGATCACTGGGAATATTGTTTTAGGCTTTCCTCTAAAGAGAGCTCGTTCTAACAAATCGCAAGCAGCGTAATATGGTAATGGATAGCTTAAAACTGCTTTGATTACAAGAAAAAAGTTGACAAGGCCTTTGAATCCAGAAGAACGAAGATTGTTTGTAATTACCTGCTGAGTGTCGTTTTGGAAAGTCAAGAAGCAAAGATAGCCAAAGATGGACTTAAAAGCTGCTGCAGCGATGTGGGACCATTTCAACATCCATTCAAATTTAGAACGGTCTTCCATATTACCTTCTAAAGTTGGCAGGAAGATCTGAGAAGTGTAGGAGAATACGATGACACCCAAACTGATAGGAAAATTCTCGAAATCTAAATTCCATTTGACTTTAGACCATCCCCAATCGCCAATGTAAAGTATGCAATAGCCAAGAACTATGGCGTTTATTATCAAATGACTCATAGTACACCAAAACGAAAGCATACTGACGCTTTTCAATGACTTCAAGAATGCTAAAGGCAAGAGAAAAATGCCAGTCAGCATCATCCACGATCGGGTATCAATGGAACCGTCAGGGAAAGTGCCTATCATGAGGTCGCCGCAGACGACAACGTAAAGGATACAAGTCATAAGCAACTCTATGATCTGGGCCATGTTGACGATTCTGGCACCGTATTTCCTACCGAAACATTCCTTAGCGATACTGACGTAGGAGTCACGAACTCTGACACGCTGTCCGGATACTGGATCGTCTTCGTAAAGACACTCGACTAGAATTTTCCCGGTGTAACAGCAGATGTGAGCGATGCCAATCATCGCAGCAATAGCCCAGTAGCCGCCTTGAAGAACGGCAAAAGGCAGTGAAACCACGAACATACCCTGTAACAAAAAATATTAATTAAGCTTGGAAAATTTGGCCAACAGGGTTGATGGAAGAACCCAATAACGTGCCTCGCCTTCAATAGACTTTATCTGAGTTTCATAGGCATTGCAATATTCTTCTCTAAAGTATTTCCTTTAGGTAGCTATTGTGCTAAGATTAAATTTTTTCAATGTCTTGAAAACTTACTTGAATAGCGTTGGTGACGTTCCACGCAGCTTGGAACTCATTGATTTTAGCACCAGATTTACCACCGCCTTCTTCAAAACCACCCTCTTCCGATGAAGCGTAGAAATCAACACTTTGCATGCTTTGAGTCCTGAAAATAATAAAAAGCATTACTACCGCTGGAAACAATTATTTAATTGAAGATATTTTTGGACTAGTCAAAATTAATGATTTTCCATAAATGAGGGTAGAGTTGGTACCTGGGTGCCCCATCCTGCTGTGGGTATGTATTTTGGTAGCTGGTGAATGAATCTTCAGCCTGTAGTTCCCCACTAAGAAATGGGTTAGAGGGGTTTGTCGATTGATAGCTCGGGGACTGCGTCTCATTCATCGTTGATAACTCGCAGGATTCGCCCATGTTATCTAAAAATAAATGAAAAAATAAAGTTTTTATGTAACAATTGGGATCATTAGTTATTGAATAATAATTATAATCAGTATCGAGTGAAAGTACTTACTTAGTTTATATTTTAAAGACTTAAGAAAGTTTTTGTGTTACTTTTATTTGATGAACTAATGAATCGTTCTTCGTAAATTCTTTCACATTTCTAATTCAATACCAAAGTTACGAAATTTTATTTAGGGTAGATATCACCGTTATATTGATGTCATACTTGGATTAATTTCTACATTATAATTTGTTGATTTTACTTACCTAAGTTAGCGAACCTAACGTTTTGAGGGGGACGTGGCGATGGCCCTGGTTTGTCAGGCATTTGTTGCCTGACCGTCTGCAGGGCCACGTCCAAGGCATTTTTCAACGGCGGAACCTTAAAGCGCCCGAGGTTAAACATCTTCACCTCCTTTTTTGCACGTAAATTCGACCCCAAATTGGTTTCGATTATGCAATAATTTAAATTTGAACAATATTTTACATAAATATTTTGATATCACTTAACGACAGGAAGACATCGATTTATCTTAACACTATATTTAAATTCTAAATAACACTAATCACTAATTTGGAAGACTTCTTTACTTTAATTAAAATATTTTTACATTCTATATTTGATTTTACTAGCGGCCAGCATTTTTTTATTTATCACCATTCCCTTTTTGGAAACACTTTTATTCTTCACTATATTTTAGGCTTTTCGGTAGTGATTTTTGTATTTTAACATTTTTGATCTGGTTTTCTTTTGTGTAATGGCTGCTGGCACGCGCCCCGTAGTGTAGGGGTAGTATGGCGTCCGGCGCGGGGAGGCTGCGCGGGAAATCGATCGATAACTGGCACAAGGTGTAAAATCTCACAGGATACGATAATGCCCCGTCGTAAAATTTCACCGAGACCACGAATTTTTATTTCTTATTGAATTCCCTGTTTACGATTATGTTATACTTTTGGCCTTTGGGAAATGATTCAATAATCAATAGCATCTATTTGGAATATATTTCTATAAAGGAATAAGTCAAATGATTTATGATTTTATGTTGTCTCATTCCTTATTCATCATCATCATCATCAGCCACATTAAGTCTTCTGCTGAACATGGTCCTCCCCCTGGATGCAGGCCGCGTTTGACAGGTCCATCTGGAAATCTTTAGAGGAGGCCTATGTTCACCATTTTTTATTCGTTAGTAAGTAAATCAATGGTTTGGAAATGGCGAGAGTTATTTAATTGGCTGCTGGAAATAATTGCAGAATAATATGATCATTATTACCCCGAATCATAATAATATTCCATACATTTCAACGCACTATGAATCTCTACTAGGGCAAATGTGACCACATGCTAATAAAGTCGCTGATACCCTATCCTGAACTTATCCATATAAACTACAACTTTGCTTTCACAGGTCTCGAATAGAAATATCTGGCAGAAGAAGTCACTAGGTAATGTGTAAGATTTATTTGTTCTTAATAACTCTATCTACCTCTCTACATAGTCGTGAAGATTTCGGCACGTTCCCTTTTATTTTAATAGCAATATAAAACAATCCAGTTCCAATTACTTAATTGGCAATAAATTTAATTGATTTGTTAAAGGTAAAAGTTATTTTCTACAACGAAGCAGTCGAAATGGCGCGTAAATGTGGATTTATAATAAAGGTTTTAGTTGAAATATGTTTGATTACTTTTTCGGTAAGTTAAATTGTGTATAATTAGTTATAATCTATTTAGATTATCCATTATTTAGACTGCCTAGTAGTTGTATTACAGTACGACTACAATGCTGAGGTCTCGGGTTCGATCCCCGGGTCGGGCAGTGATATTGGATTTTTCTATTCAGTATCAGCCCGGAGTCTGGAATTTGTGCCCGATATGGCGATAGGCTCGCCCCCTATCACATCATGGGACGGAATACGCACGGCGAAAAGTGGGTGCACTGGTTGCGCCTCTGCCTACCCCTTCGGGGATAAAAGGCGTGAGCATGCATGCGTAAATTACTCAAAGCTAAAAAAAAAAGCAATGCGAGGTGTCAAGGGACACCCGGATGGAACGAAGTTCCTTTCGATTAATTAGTGAAGGAATTGTAATAAAATTTTATTTATATAACAGAGTGTGTATATATATAAATATATAAATATTTTCCTATTTTCGTTCCAATACATAAGTTTCTAGAGAAAAAAATAAATAAATACGTGTGGCACTCGGAGACTACCGCGGTAAAGCTATTGCATAGCATTTTTATCACAAATTTTGATTGACTAAACACAAATTCGATCTTACGCTTACCACATAAATTAGATTTTTAAACACGAGCAAAGCACGTTTAGTCTTGTTATTGATAAATGTCAGTAACCAAAGTAGAATAAATCAACAAAATTTGAAAAAAGAATGTTACGTTCGATTCTTTTGTACTCGTGCCGTGCCAACGTTGGGAAAATAGCTTCTACGCAATGTGTTTAAGGTTCATTTTAGATTAGTAAGAAATGGTTTTAATGACTTTAATAAATAAAATAAATACAAATATACTCGTTTCAAGAATTATAGCTTCTACGCATTGTATTAGTAAGATAATAGAAAAAAGTGTCGTGACAACTTTCCGTCCCTTTCACAACGCGCAATAAGGAACTTCGTTCCAAATGCCTTGTCATCTCAGTTTTTAACGTCTGCATCAAGCGACTGCCTCGGTGACGTAGGTAGTTGTATTACGGTATGACTGCAATGCTGAGGTCTTGGGTTCAATTCCCGGGTCGCGCAAAGTGATATGAGGTTTTAAATCCAGTATCAAGTCGGAGTCTGGAATTTGTGCCCGATATGGCGATGGGCTTGCCCACTATCACACCAAGGGACGGAATAAGCACGGCGAAAGGTGGGTGCACTAGTTGCGCCTCTGATAAAAGGCGTGAATGTGTGTGTGTGTGTGTGAATCAAGCGACTCTGCTGGAAGTGGCCTAACATAGGTTATTGATTACCATCAAATCGGTCATTTGTTAGCATCTGCACTCAACTATAAAGCCCTACCCATCGAAGATCACTCATGACGTAATCATTTTTCCAGCACTGTTATATAGTAAGCAATCACCCATGTTGCCAAGAGCCGAGCGAGAACCTAACTCTAGCTATGATCATCGATGCGTACGAGATATACGGTCATGATCCAACTGACAAACTGGACCACCTGGCTCACTACCAGATAGAGATGATGAAGGTGAAGCGAGCCCCGGATCAGGTAAATATGAGTTGGCTGGACTGGGATGATACCAATGTCTAAAAATTGACGAAGTGCGTTTGGTTTGTGTGTTTGTCGGATTACCGAAACCCATATCCAATCAGTCGCTTTCTGATACTTACTTGGCTTAACCCTTTTTATCTATGATTGTGCAAGCGCATTTATGGCATGATAATATCTCGTCGTAGTTATATTTAATGGTGAGTGGTCAGACAATTCTGAGTCCTATATCTTACCAATAAGTAGTCATAATACCGGTACCGCAAGCCCGGGCTCTTGAAGTCGAGTATGAACGATCCTGAGGTGATGATGCATGAGGTAGCTTATACATCACCCGACGGGAATTTATTGCTTTTGGACAGGGTATAAAATAACTAATAATTTATTTACTAATTTCCAGTACATCATCAATGAACACGTGCACATAGCTACCGATCATTTAGCGAGATTTATTCATTTGCATATTAAGGAGCTAAAAGTAAGTTTTAAGATATACGCTTCAAACAATACTAAGTAGGTATATCAGCTGAAATTTCGTATAGAAACTGAAACATCACTGGAAACGTCCCTTCTCTGTACTAAGAAAAATTAAACACTGCCTACATTCCACTATTTTGAGAGTCCGTTAAGTAGCAAGTAATTTCAGGTGCTTCTCATTGCGTTAGAAGACACGATAGACAACATGCTGACGATGTATGATAATCACAACGCGATCAAGACGGAAAGAGTTGCAACATACAACTCCGCTGCGGGGGGAGCGGTGCCTTCGGAGTTTTATATAAGTCAAGGTAACTAAAAATATTAATTTAGCTTAATACTTCAGTTTCTTTCAAATGCCATTATTAGCAAACGCCTTTTGTTTTAGTGGATTTCGTGCCTTCATACAGCAGTAATATAACGGACGTATTGAGATTAATGTAAAAATGCTTTTTACGTACTACGTAATAATATCGACATCTTGGTTTTATTAAGATTCTTTAGTCTATTTGATGCCTTATTTCGGCCTCTATCCTAAGAAACCACCAGTGCACTTTACGGCGTACCTACAGTAGTTTCTGAGGTAGAAGGCAATAAATTAAGTATCAAATGTATAAGTATGTGCTGCTTACTCTTAAAGATTGGAGAGATATTTTCTACGAGGGACCTGGGTCCGTAGCCAAGATGCCTGCCTACAATCATTAACGCTAAAGTTACGTATGGGAATGATGTATCTCAGCGATAGACTAAAATTTAGACGCACAATATGAAGTCCCCGTATGGAATCTTCAAAGAATTGGTAGAACAGGACTAAATTCTGTGTTTATTCCAGAATTCTACTGCGGGAAAAACGTATATATTTTCATGTCGGAGCTATACAGTGACATTTACAACATGGGGCGCGGCCCAGCTCCCTTCTGCAAGGGACGGGCGTTCCACTTCATCGGCTTCGTGCATTTCATGGACGACACCCATTACTACTTAGAAGAAGACCCTAATATCGTCTTCCAGATGGACAACTTCATACATGGACTCGAGTGTCACCTTGGAATTTGTATTTTTAGGTGAGTTTGTCATGGTATAGTGCCTTGCTAAGTTTCGACGAAGTATATTTATTAATACTAAATATAGAAATAAAGAATCTAAGTGTTTGTATTAGTAGCTGACCACAATAATTAGATTTCACATAAAACTTCAATGTCGGCCAGCAGTCGACGATAACATTGCATTGTAAGTAAGCGTTTATTTTTTATTTTTTTATTTACGTTTATTTTTTTTTATTACTATTTAAATATAAAACAAAAACTAAAAATATAAAAGTATCCACTTATATCTGATCTTCAGTCGAGCAAGTTTCATATATCAAACTATAGTACGGCCGCACGTCAGTGAAGACTAAAATCCCCTTCTTCCCTTTTCGTAACGCAAAGCTTCCAATACCATACAATGTTGAATTGTAGAAAAGTACAGCACCAGACGCTATGCCTTCAAAATCATTAACATTTCTAAGGCATATAAAGTGTCCCCATTGCCTCGGAATCCATTGATCGCAGTCAACTAGGACATTATCTTCTGGATCGTAATCATGTCGAATAAGTTCAAAATTTTTGTAAATATGATTGTCATTCTCATGCCCTATTGATGCTATTTTAATATCCCTTCCAATAGCTTGATTAGGCTTAGCAAGAAAAGTTAACAGTGGCCCTGCTTTCTTCTTTGCAGTGCCCGACCCGGTGTCAGTTTTGACGTTTAAATCTTTATCTTCATTCCGCACCGTGAAGTTACTTTCGAGTCGTAATACCATTAAATCGTGCAAGGGACTGTGCAGATGATCTTTACCGTGCCAATTATCTTGTTTTATATCACTATCCCTCATCGGAATAACTTGTCTACCACAGACTATCCCATGGTAGTACACTACGTAGTATACATTAGAACTATTGTAGTAACGGCTTCCTAATGCTCCAACTGCGATAGATTTCATTTTACTTTTGTCGCGTACCAACTTTCTAAAGGCGTTGTAGGATGTGAGGACTTGGTTATAGCTGATCAGAACTCCTGTTGCTATGACAGTATGGTTTTCGGTATTTCCGCCGCTATTTCGCAATTTCGATGTTGTTAAATCGAGATTGATACAAACAACCCCATCAGTGCTTAGGTCTTTGTCGTTTGTATTTGGATTTTCATACCAATGCATTGGCTCAATCTTCCAAAGGATCTCTGGCGTTATTATTATAATATTGAAGGATATAAAGAGGCATATTTTGAATGCATGTTGGTGTATCCTGAAAGGAACCAATATTATGTTTTCATCATCATCAAATCAGTCTTGTATTGTATCTTGTTCCACTGCTGGGCACGGGCCTCCTTTACTACTGAGAGGGTTTAGGCCTTAGTCCACCACGGTGGCCTAGTGCGGGTTGGCAGACTTCACATACTTTCGAAATGCTTATAGAGAACTTCTCGGGTATGCAGGTATCCTCACGATGTTTTTCCTTCAAAGTTAGGTAAAGCAAGCGATAATTATTTGCAAATATTACAAACATAACTTTTGAGAAAAGTCAGAGGTGCGTGCTTCTGGGTTTTTCAAACTGTGGACATATCAGGTTATTAAAGCATAACTTAACATAATTTCAGTACTAGCGCAGAAAAACATCTCCATTTAAATATAAGTTCAACTCATCTAACAATTTAAATTATAACGAGTTACGAATTATGTTTGAAGAATCACAATAAATAAATAAGAGAAACATGGAAAGGAAACCCCATGGCCACATGAAAGGACAAATACAATGATAAAAATTATAGAAAAATTCAAGGTATGGACTGTTTAAATTGAGGATGAACAGAATAAAGTTACGTGTTGCAATTACTAGTACAACAAATATACTTACATTTTTCGTAAGCTTTCAAGTAGAATCGAAAATCAACTGCATACTCTAGTGCCTAAAAGAATTGATTTCGTTTTTGTAAATAAAATTGTTTACCAAGTTGTGTTTGTCGTTCATCGGATGTTTCTGTTGTAATTTACTAACATAATGAATTTGTTGTAAGTACTATCGGATATTTAGATTTTGTGTAGGGAATTTAAGTTATCCATCATGACCATCTCACTGCTTGGAGATGACACGGTTTGAAAAGACTATTATAATGGATTGATTTCTTGTATAATTGTGCGCATAGTACGCACAAGAATAATACTTAAACCGTGATGGTTTAGATTTGTAGGTATTTCTAATTGTATTTTAAATTGTCTAAAATGTGTTTAGAAGTTACTGGAATAGTCTAAAAGATAACAGAAAGACTGTGTGTGGGCCAAACCTTAATGATTGCGTTTAAAAAACATTGGCTTCCAGATTCCCGTTCAAGAAAAACCTTCAACACATCCGCGATGTGTCCACGTTACCCAAAGCGATAGTGAAGTGCGGCACAGAGATGTACAAGCTGCCTCCGCTGACGGCTGCCTCGTGCATTATTACCTCAGGGTCGTTCATACTTGACTTCAACATACAAGGCATTCGGTTCAGGCATTATGATTATTTGCTGGTAAGATATTTTAGTGTATGTGGTTTCCAATAGGTAGAATTTACTGGTGGTAGGTCTCTCATATGTACCACATCACATCAAGTATAGCAGAAAAAAAGCTGATTTACCTTCTAAATACATTCTCGGGACTGAAGTCCTAACGGAAGTTACTGAAGTTCGTGATCTAGGTGTAGTTCTGGATAGTAAACTACATTTCACGTGCCACATAGACGTGATTGTCAAAAAGGCGGCTCGCATGCTTGGCTTCATTAAACGTAACTCTCGAGGATTCAAGTCGCCTCGCACCAAAATTATTTTATATAATTCTTTGGTTCGGAGCCATTTAGAATTCGGAAGTGTTGTCTGGAACCCCTTATATACCAAGTATTCGCAACGAATTGAAAATCTACAGCGATCCTTTTCTCGTCATCTCGCCTTCGCATCACCCAGAATCTCACACAGGTGTCCTTACGAACAACGTATGACCCATTTTGAAATGGACAGTTTGTACAGTCGTCGAAAGCTTCTCGATATGTTATTCCTGTACAAGTTGATGAATAATAAAATTAAATGTAGTCAACTTCTTGAAAACATCAGTATATCTGTTCCATACAACAAACCCAGACGCCCAATTACTAGTATCTTTAAAACGCCCCCTTACAGAACAAATGTAGGCCTAAATGCTCCAATAACTAGAATGTGTGCTCTCTATAATAAAGTGGGCAGTAAAGTCGATATAGATATATTTAATGATTCTTTTAAAGTATTTAGAGGTAAGATGCTGGATTATCTCAATAATTAATTTGAACGTAATTAGATCTGGACCATACTCGCTAACTCTGTGGCCTTTCCTGTTGCCTATTTTTTACGTTTAGTGTTGTAACCAAATTATTTATAATACATACAATAATTACTCAATAATGTCAAAATTTAAGTACTTCATATTATCCTCTATCTTGTCAATATTATGTTTTATTTTTTTAATTTAAGTATGTTGTCTGTGGTGAATGCTGTGTACACCTATGAGTAGCACACATATCAGATGTTGTACCTTATTGTTTTACTGTTTTATAATGTTATAATATGTAGTGCTGTTGGTGTACCTTATAACAATAAATAAATAAATAAATAAATATGTAAGAGTCCGTCTGGGTGGGTACCACCGCAATGTCTATTTCTACCGCCAAGCAGCAGTGTGCATGCACTGTTGTGTTTCGGGTTGAAGGACATTGTAGCCAGTGTAACTACAGTACATAGTGAGACTTAACATCTTATGTCTCAGGATGACGAGCGCAGTGGAATGCCAGACAGTACTTCGTAACTCAAGGTGCTGGATGGTGTTGCTACTGTTTATGGGTGGTCGTATCACAAACCATCAGGCGAACGGCATGCTCGTCTCGTCATTCAACGCCATAAAAAAAAAGAATTGTGGCGACTGTCGTCAGTAGCGGCTTTGGGAGGGGGGAGGACGAACCGGGCAATCACCGGCGCCTCGTTCGATATTTAATTGAGCAACTCTTTTTTTAGTTCCACTCTGTTAAGCAGCGCATCTTACGATATATATTTATTTAATGCTTTACAGACTTTGCCGAACGGACACACGTATTACACAAAAGAACCCTACTCACCGTTGGTGTGCGATCACCACGTTTGTGAATGGAACAACACCAACTTTTATGGAGGTATGACGGTCAAATTGACTTTATACACCCAATGAAGAGTTATTGGGCCTCGTCTATATGTGAATGTTTGGACGTTCGTAACTCAATTACGCAAGAACGGCTTGACGGATCCGGATGAAATGGCACAATGGCATTGGCACAGAGATAGATTATAGTCTGGAATAGCACATAGGCACATTTTTATCCCGGGGAAATATATAGCGGGACTTTTATTCCGGAAAAACTTTTTCACGCGGGGTGAGCCGCGAGCAAAAGCTAGTTCGATATATAATGATAGTAATTTGACATTTAGCGAAAAATAAGCGCGAGTGCAGCTTCATTTAGACCCCGTATTTTCAACCGTAATCTTTTTGTCCGGGTCTTATTAAGGTGGACGCGCTCGCAGCGCCTCTCGCCTCACTCGTCACGCCTCACGGCTGGCGCACTCGACGCTCTGCGAGTGCGTCCAGCTCAATAACCCCGAGAAAAAACCCGGCCTAAGTGTAGTAAATGACATCTCATTAGCCAGCTCCTAGTTAGCAAAATAGCGCGACGGTTTTCTGTAAAATAGTTTTTTTCATATTTTCCAGCAGCGTGTGACCTGGTCCATCAAAATAAGGGCCACGTGCCTGGTATAGTCACTGTGCCCCATGACCTGTTAGTACTTTAAAACCCGTATTCACAAACGATACTATGAGGACGCAGTGCGGTCACCGTATTTTTGGCTTTTTTTATCTGACAGCCAACGTATATATTATACTCTTTGGAGCCAACAGAAGTAAAGTTGTATCTCAATATCAGTCAATTGCAGCGCCCCTTTGCCTACGCACTGCGAAGGCTGTCATACCGAAAGCACAGAGAAACAGACTTATCATAGCATTGCTCCGTACTTAGCTAAGTAACGTTTGTGAATACGGTCTAAAATGCTACTTAGTACCAAAAACTTGTTCATCATCATCAGCCACATGACGTCCACTGCTGAACATAGGCCTCCCCTAAAGATTTCCAGACGGATCCGCTTTTGAAAACTTGTTCAACAATGCTAATATTTTCCAGGACCATTCATAATCCCCGGCGACCCTGGAACGGGTCTGTCTCCAATCCCACCGTTCATCGAGCAAACCACAGAGGCGTTTCACGTTACCACCGATCCAAATATTGGTGAATTCAACCCCAATATCACTTGTAAGTAACTGTTACGTAACTAGTAAATAAGGGCAAAAAAAAATTATAACAGCCCTGTATATTATACCTACTGCCCTTCTGTTAGGCATTGCCCTTTATTTTTTTTATTTTATTTTATTTATTTAAGGAACCAACAAACAGTTACACATTGGGCATTACAAATTAGTATTTCTTACAGTTATACAAATGAGCAACTCACAGCGTTGTCCACGACTAATATTAGTTAGTGATGAGTGATTGCGAGTGCGAACGATTGACAATGACAATTAAACTATTGACTAATCAATTAAAAATTAGAAGAATTAATTATTCGAACAAGTGTTTTTTTATATTTACTAGTAGACATAGCAAATAAATCTAATTCCGTGAAAAATTTATTGTAATTTGCACTGAGTCGACGCAGTGGTGCGCGCAGTCCAGCGTTAGTACGACAAGATGATACGGCAAATAACGGGCGTGCACGCACCTCTCGTCTTACAATAGTTCTAGGTACAACATAACATAACTTATTACCAATTTCAATACAATTATATCTATGATTGCACATATCAAAGAGAAACATCATTTCAAGATACAATCTTCTAGCTTTTAAACTCATAATGTTATAGTGTTTGAGCAACTCGTTATATGATGGGAAGTTCCGAAAACACCGATAGTTCATGGATCTAAGAAACTTTCGTTGAATTCGCTCCAAGTTTTCCGTGTATTTATGATAGTACGGGTTCCACACTGTCACCGCGTACTCTAACTGGGGTCGAACAAGTGATTTATAAAGATGAATATATGTACTTATTTGCTTAAAATCAATGGTAGACCTCATCATAAAGCCATACATACGGTATGCATTGTTAGTAATATTATGGATATGCAAATCAACTTTACTACTGGGAGCTATTTCAGAAAGGAGATGTCTGCTTTTTGTTTGGGTACTGGGCCTAAAAATCTAAACAGGCCGATACTTGAGGGATATTAAAGGGGCAAAATATGGATGGATTCATTAAAAAATATTTTAAGGGGTCTTTTTTAAGGTGTATTTTTAAGGGGTCTACCTTCACTTATAACTAACTTTTTTTAAATTCTTTCGTTTTAAGTGTAGTTTTTACGCACAATAGATTAAATAAATCTTTAAATCGGAGGTCTTTAAAATTAAACGATTTATTGTAAAAGGCTAGTTTTTAGGAGTTCTATCGAAATATATAAAAACTGTCTTGGTTAGAATTTTAGGCCAGTTTTTGGACATGTCCTTTAAGGTATTTAAAATGAAATCATAATTAATGGGTTAACTGGACTACGCCCTTTACCTGCCCTTATCCAACTAACGTGAAGTCAACACAACACAATTTTCAAGAGTGTTGTAGGCTTACGTGTAGCCTGTCGTTTATCTTCTCTGTGGTAACCAGGCTCAAGTAAATCAACTTAGAAAACTCGAAGGGTTGGCATCGAGCCTTGGAATCGCAACCAGTATAATATAATTTGTCAAGTATCGTCATAGAAAATGCTAGCATAAAAAATACGCTGTATGTATCTATGGAACTGTTGATAGATTCTTTGGATGGCTGCTGGTTCATGTTCCCGCCGAACTACGGTTCTATAGCCGGCATCAGCTACTTGGACCCGCTCAGCGTCAACGAGTACCGATTCAGTTGCCAAGGCACCGGGAATAAGGTTAGTTTTACTACAAAGGCGACTCTACATTTTAGCCAGACTTATATTTGTTCCTACACGTAGCTGGGTGCGTGCAAATTACTATGAAAAAGTATGGAAGAAGCCACATATATGTCGACTTTAAAACATAACATAACAATTCAACACAATATATGTTCTTCTACATGCTTCAATGTGTAGTCATATTAAAAAAAAAATGTTAGCAATTAAATATTTTTGTGAGAGTATTTGTGGCGTGACCGGCATAATTTGCTGTAAAAGCTCAGAGTGTCTGACAGATCAAGGCAGTTGAGCATTGACGCTCGTACCGGTCGGTTGATTGGTGATATCTTTATTAAATATTTCTGTAAAATCAGTGGTAGATCTTTTTTATTTAAATGAAATTTGCTTCTGTTTCTAACAATTTATTATAACAGATAATTTTCCTGTGTTAACCAATTGATGTGTAATTCTATTCATTCGAAATCATCAATGATAACATACCGGACGGCATAATTGTGTCGACCGGTAGTAATCACCTCACGTCAGTCAACACTATAGATTACCTCCTAATCTATGGTAATAACTATCTCGACCCCACTCCACTTAGCATTACCACCAACACGTGCAGTGGGGTGAAATTGCAGTGACTGTATAAAAAAATGTGTTATCTCGGAAGTTTTTGACATTATTCCTATCCCAGGGTCTATACTGGTACCCGCAATGGATGGGCGCTCCGCCGCACCACCCGTACCCGCAGTCGGCCGACGCGCCCGCCGACCTGCCTCAAGGCGCGCCCGGGCCGTACTACCCGCATCTCCAGCAGCCCGACAAGACGATCAACTTACCAGTTCTATCCAATTCTTGAATAAACTTTATAAAATTTTGCATTTATTATTACTTCAATAAAATTACAATTAAAATAATAATAATGTTGACGGCTAAATTACTAACACTCGTGTTCTAAAACAATATTATAAGAATGCATAGTGTCAGCGATTTCATACTTTTCTTTGGTCTTATTCCACTTTGTTTATATGACAGCTAACAGAAGTAAAGTTGTATCTCAATATTAGCCAATCACAGCGCTCCTATGACTAAGCACTGCGAAGGCTGTTATCTCGTAAGCACGGAGAAACAGACTTATTATCATAACATTGCTCCTTCATTAGCTAAGTAACGTTTGTGAATACGGGCCTTAATATCAGAGCATTGCGCCGTACTTATCTACGTAACGCTTGTGAATACGGGCTTTAATATCATAGCATTGCGTCGTATTTAGCAAAGTTACGTTTGTGAATACGGGCCTTAATATCATAGCATTACGCCGTACTTAGCTAAGTAACGTTTGTGAATATGAGACTTGGCCGATTTAGATAAAATATAATTTGATAAAGAGAGGTATTATTACTTCTTCTTTTGAGATTGAGAGTATTTTTGCAGATAGTATGGAAAAATAACTGAGAATATATTTTTTCGAATAAAACAACTGTTACAATTTTTAATAACTTTTATTCATAATGATAATTTATACAAACATAACGATACCTAATGTAAACTCATTACTGGTAGAGTTATTTCACATGTTTTTACCACTAAATATTTAAAATATATTGCCGAGAGTCTAAAGGTAATAACATTTATTGCACTTTATGCGGTAGCCGAATATATTCCCTATTTCAATGTAATATAAGGGCGACTGCACGCGTTCAAGTGGGCTGTACGACAAAAATATTTATATAAGGCTTGGTGTTTTGAGCTTCTCACTTACGTCGTGTATTTGTGAAAATGGTTAAATACGTGTAGCAGGCTACGAAATACCCCAATTGTCATTTACTATGTTAAAGTTCAAACGATAAACATAGAGAATACACTGAGCAATATTCACAAAATTGATTACTTTGTAGAAAAAGACGAAGCGACTGAGAGCCTACTATTTGTCTCTTTTCTGTACCATTATAATGACGAAGATGTATGTGCGCAACTCAACGGTTCATGTAAGGTTTTCACGTGAACCAATTAGAGTTCTAGAACGAGACAACTATAGGTCGCACGATCGCTTTATCTTTTCCACACTTTCCTGACAATATTCACTGGACAACTGGTTAGGAACGCACGACCCATTTTTTATGTGAATGGTACACCCAATGGTTATATGTGTATAAAGAAACTATTTTTAGAACAAACATTTACATATTTCCATATAAGATTATATCATACTGTACTCTAATTCACACCAATCCAACTTGTCAATCCCTCTTGAACGTAGTGTTGCCAATATATCTTCAAATTTGCTTTACGTCACGACTCTCGAATAATCTATGAAATCAATTCAATAAAACACTCTTAGCTATACATCACTACAATAACGAAAAACCCTAAATTTACGTGGATATCACACTTTACATTATTGTAGTTGTACCATACAGAAGTGTGTCTCAAACAAACTGGTAATAGGACTATGTGCTCACCAAACAAGAGCTATTAGTAGAGAAAAATAATTTATAGGAAATATAAATGTTTTAGAGCAAGCCAGCATTACATAGATTTTAGAAGCGAGCTCAGTATAAATTTATCTCGATTGACATTAAAGCTTGAATCAGTTTTATATTATTTGTCAATTGATTAAATTGTCTATATAATATGAATAGTCACTAATATTCTATAAATACTTCACTAATTATTTAAAAATAACTGACGTTAGACTGACGATAGGCGATGGATTCATTAGCTTGATAGCGTGTACCAAGCCTATTTAAACACAACAGGTACCTTTACTTTTCTAGATAGAGATACACCATAACTAACATTCTTACTAAAAAGTTCGAGTTATTGCATAAGCTTGATTCATTTCATGTTCTAAAGATACAGTACATTTACAGATAGCATTTATGTAAAACATTGTTCATATTACGCAGTTTACAATCCGAGCAAATTAACATTTAAATGTAATATTTAAATATAAATAAATTCAATACCTGTTTAATGGCAGTAGCATGGCATATTATACCCCAATATAGTTATCTCTAATGGTAGGTAGTGCAAAGAATCTAGAACACACTGCCATACGACACACGGTAGTTTGGGTAAATTACCCCATCATTCAAAGTGTTGCCTGCACAAAAATCAAAATTTAACCATTAGAGACGAACTAATATTCGATTTAAATAAATATATTTATTTTGTACAAAAAATGCCCGAAAAAGGTGAGCTCCATATTGGAATGGTTGGAAATATAGAAAAACATAACAGATCTATTAAACTATAATTCCATATAACTTATAATAAATGTGCAATATATCAGTGTTTCATAAATGCAACAAAGGAAGGGTGGTGGGGATGAAAAGGGGGAAGTTACAAATAAAATGTGCACTTACTCTATGTATAGTGGACGGGGTGTAAATGCAATTGATTTTTTTTTAAGCTAATTAATCTTTTTGAAAAAAAGCTTTTTATTTTTAATGGTGGCTGGTATTTTTTCAATCAGTCTGATTTTATGTGTTGTGTGCGATCCAAAGTCTTGACATTAAATGAAAATTTCATAAAAATAGTATAAGAGGCACATTTTGCATTTTTTTAAAACACGGATTTTTTTCTGAAACAAAAAATTATACTTTTCGACATCCCTAGTCGATGTACAACGTAAAGTTCGCGCCAGATAACTTTGCGCGTAGCTGATGGCGCCCCTAGACCGCTCATTGGCTTAGGCCCAAATATGAAGTGGAAGGCGATTAGTTCCGATTTTGGCCGCGTGCAGATTTATCTGACGCGTAATATAGTTAGAAATCATTGACGGATCATGTATTTATTTATTTATTTATTTATTTATTTATTTACTTAGGCAAAGACATGTTACACTTATATGTATAAGGTCATTGACTCTCAAACTAGGCGAGCCTGTATCTTAAGAGCCTGAGGTGGGTAATCGAATGATCTTTGCTGGCATAAAAAAAGTACCCATAATTAACAATTGTTATTAGTTGATCACTGTTAAATTTGAGTGTGGGTAATAGAGGCTTTAAAAGCAGGGGAAAATATCAATAAAATATGTGTGTGTGTGTGTGTGTGTATGTGTGTGTATGTGTGTGTGTGTGTGTGTGTGTGTGTGCGCGTGCGTGTGTGTGTGTGTGCGTGTGGGTGTGGGAGTTCAGGCTAGGTATTGAGTGAAATTATTAGTATTGACGTTAGGGTTGACACATATCGATCTAGCAGCAATTGTTACCTCCACATTTACACCCCGCGTAATCCTAAAATTATAATTACATTTTCAGTCCACACTAACACTTCGATTGCACGACAAACCGCGCATTGGACTAAAGGCATATATTAAGGCTCATACGACGAAATGGCCACGGTAATGTTCGGTTGATGGCCCATTTTATTTGAATTGGGTCTTAGGTTTAGTTTTGACGGTCTGTATATTGAAATTGTTCAGATTACCGGTCAAAATTAATAACCGATCCGAAGAGCTATCTTTGGATCGATCTCGAGAATAAACTAGGGTAACGATTGACAGTTAAACTTCATTCTTATTGGTCCATTTTCGCGATATATCCGGAGATAGCGATCGAGATCTAACTACCTAATCCATATTAATATAGATTCGTACACGTCACAATGAATTTAGTAAAATCTATATTAATAGAATCAAAATTAATATTTTACTAAATGCTCTAGATTATTTTTTAGTTTGACGCTGTCATTGGTTTGTAGATGCATATTGTCAATATTTGAGTAATAACGACTTTATGTATATGCTTCGTAGAGTACAAAATACTGTAAATGTGTTAGATTTTTCTCTATTCGAATAGTTACTTCAATTTACAGACCGTCCAATGATCAAGCTCAATATTTGCGCGTCCGGCTTATGCATACAATTTAATACTTATTTATGGCCGGAGTAGTGATGTTCCGCTATCGAAAAACAAGGCCATGGTATCACGGGCATCGATTCGATGTGATTTATCGATAACGTCACATCACTAGCCCGGTATATCGATTCAAGCTTTCTGTTCAACCACATCGTCTACTTCAAAATCTTTCTCCCAACTCTCGTCCGAATTGGCGCTAGCGTCATCTTTCACTTCTTTATCGCCGAAATAGTCTTCAACTAGGTTATTTCCACACACGTCAGTTTTGGCGGGCTTTTTTGGCGAGCGGCCATTTTTGTTTTTCTTGTCAACTGTCAGTTTGTTGTTCATTGTGTCTGTGGCCTGGCTGTTGTCTGTGGATATTTTTTCAGGGTTATTGTTGATTATGTCTCGGAAGGAGGATTGTTTGGATATTTTTTTGGACGCGATCTCCTTCTCATATTCTTCTAGCAGCAACGTTTGTTGTTCTTCTGTTAGTTCAACGTCATTTGCGAAGTCTTCTATACGGAATAATGTGTGTTATTTTTTAACGAACTGTACATCTACAGTTTTCTAAATCAAACCAATGTCTATAAGTATAAAGTTTATTTAAAACAGGAGATTAAGAACAAAAGATAATTCTACCTACATTCTATACAAAGAAAAATGTTAGACTGCACAAAAAACATATTGCTACATTAGGAAAATAATAACTAACCGTATACCAGTGAATTATATCGAAAACATATTTTTTTTTTGTTTTTTTTAGAATTTTTGTTTTTTTTTAAAGTTAGCATACGACAACTTTTTTTTTATTTTTTTTTATTGAATATATTATGAGCAATGATATAAAAACGGTAAGACTATGAATACAACACATTCTAAGACTGTTTGTTGTACTCACCGTCCTCCCATGCGACGGCCGTGTCTATATCAGAGCCGTCGTAAGGTTTCTCCTCCTCCAAACCCGACAAAGCTTTCTTCGGACTTCTATGAAAAAAAAAAGACTTTATAAAATTACTGCAAACGCCATCGAATAGAAACTAGATGCTTCTAACAAGTTGTACGACTTAGACTAGCTTAAAAGTGTATTTGTTTAATTTAAATTTTTATATGATTGCTAACCTAAATTTATACATACATACACACTCACGCCTTTATCCCCGAAGGGGTAGGCATAGGCGCAACTAGTGCAACCCACTATTAGCCGTGCGTATTCCGTACTATAATTTCATTTCAGGCACAAATTCCAGACTCCGGGCTGATGCTGAATAGAAAAATCCAATACCACTGTGCCCGATCCGGAGATCGAACCCGAGACCTCAGCATTGCAGTCGTACCGTAATACAACTACGCCACCGAGGCAGTCAACTAAATCTATACAGCTATTATAAAGCTGAAGAGTTTGTTTGTTTGGTTGAATGTGCTAATCTCAGGGATTACTGGACCGATTTTGAAAATTCTTTCAATGATAGGAAGCTACATTACTCGTGAGTGCTATAGGCTACTTTTTATCCCGGGAAAATAGTTTCACGTATAAAAATATTTTCTGCAATACTATAAATTATTTGACTTAAAAACCAGTGCGATTTTGAGGCTGAATAAACAAAAACCTGAGAAAAAACAGGCTGAACTGAGGCTTTACAAGATGTGGTGACCACTCACCACCACTTATTTATATCTTTATATATATAATTCTACTGTGCGTGTGTATTTCACTGAACTCCTCCTAAACGGCTGGACCGATTTTAATGATTTTTTTGAGTGTCTTCAGGTGGATTCGAGAATGGTTTAGATTATATTTCCTTTTAAGGGCAGTAAGTCTGTCGGGGCCGCTAGTATGTACAGTCAGAAGCATAAATATCTGTACAAAATCAACATTTCAAATCGCCTATATACGCGTTAAGTTAAACCTAAACCTTTGTTTCTTTGTTTGAAGTAAAGTAAATCTCTTTTATTTTATTTTTGTGAAGAGAAAAAAAAAGATTAGTAAGAACAAAAAAGTATGTAGGCGATTTGAAATTTTGAATTTGTTCAGCTACTTATGCTGGTTTTGTGCCCGATATGGCGATAGGCTCGCCCCCTATCACATCATGGGACGGAATAAAAATGGCGAAAAGTGGGTGCATTAGTTGCGCCTCTGCCTACCCCTTCGGGGATAAAAGGCGTGAGTATGCGTATGCGTACTTATGCTGGTGAGTGTACATATACTCACTGTTGCACGGGCGTCTGTAGCGGCAGATGCGCGAGTACGGGGTCGGTGGAGGGCTCCTCTATGGGCTGCTTGCGGGACGCGGCGGCCAGTCTGTCTTGCAGCAGGGCCACGCGGAACAAGTACCTGCATATAACACGTATTGTTTATAGTTCTGTAATAATACTAGGTATTGCTCACGGCTTCGCCCGCTCGAAAAGCCGTTTCCGCTTCAAAAGTCCCTAAAACACAGTACGACGCCAACGCCATCTTTTTTTTTTTATTGCATTGCATGACGAGACGAGCGTGCCGTTCGCCTGATGGTAAGCGATACGACCGGCCATAAACAATAACAACACCATCCAGCACCTTGACTTACAAAGTACTGTGTGGCATTCCACTGCACTCGTCATCCTGAGACACTGCTGCTTGGCGGTATGTCTTGTGAAATAAGGACATTCGGTGCCTAGTATCACGGATTTGTTCAGACTTTGTACATTGGTGGTAGGTGTATAGTTTGAAATAGCTATAGATCACCCAGAGTGATTTTACTGAACTGCACAATACGGACATGCTCAGCGTGGGGACCGAATTCAATACAAAGCAGATGTCAGCTTTTTGTATGGGTGCTGGGCCTCAAAATCTAACCAGGCTCTAACTTTATGGATATTAAAGAGGCAAAACATGGATTCTGGATCCATTAAAAAAATAATTTTAGACCTCTCCATTTATAAGTAACTTTTTAAAAAACGTTCATATTAAGTGTCGTTTTTAAGCAAAATAAAATTACATAAATCTCAAAATCGGAGGTCCGAGGATTAAACGATTTATTGTAAAAGGTAAATTTTTAGGAGTTCTATCCAAATATATATAAACTGTCTTGGTTAGAATTTTAGGCCCGTTTTTGGACATGTCCTTTGAAGTTATTTTTGAATTTGGAGTTGAAATTTTTGTCATATACATCACGCTGAAACAACTACCCACAAAAAAATAATGCCTCACCGTTCCCAAAACTCGTCATGCGAGACCGCATCAGGCACCAGCTTCTCGTACTGCGCCTTGAGTACCGGGTTCGAGTCGAGTCTCCGCACCGCCGCCGTGGGACTCAGGACGCCGCCCTCCGTGGACTCGAGACTCGCGAGCCACGCCTCGAACTCCGGACTGTACGCGGGCACTATGAACGTCGCGTCCACACGCTGCAAGGCTTCTAGTTCTTTCTGCAAGTACAGTCAGCAGCATAAGTAGATGAACAAATTCAAAATTTCAAATTGCCTACATACTTTTGTGTTCTTACTAGTCTTGTTTTTCTCTTCACAAAAATTAAATAAAAGAGATTTACTTTACTTCAAACGAAGACAAAAATATTTCAGTTTAACTTAATGCGTATATAGGCGATTTGAAATTTTGATTTTGTACAGATATTTATGCTGCTGACTGTACATTTTTGTTTGTGTAATTGAATGACGAGATGAGCATACCGTTCGCCTGATGGTAAGCGATACGACCACCCATAAACAGTAGCAACACCATCCAGCACCTTGAGTTACAAAGTACTGTGTGGCATTCCACTGCGCTCGTCATCCTGAGACGTAAGATGTTAAGTCTCATTATGTCCAGTAGTTACACTGGCTACAATTGTTTTAAGTTTTAGTGTTACTGCAGTTAGGTGTGATTTATTATCGTAAATTGTATCAGACGGATATTTTTTTACATAATATTTTATTTAGAGAAAATGTGAAAGTTTTTCCTTCAATTGATCTTTGCAAATTATAAAATTAAATATTAATATTGAAGTATCTATTCTTACCACCTGCAGGGGCCTAAGAAACGTCGGAAAGTATGTATTATAGTATGGTCTTGGTCATTTAATCAAGCTTTTTAACTCTCCATAAAAATATCGTAATACGAAAACATACACTTACTTTGTAAGTGGATAGCATTGTGGTGTCCCCCGAGGACAGGATCACTTCTGTGTCGTCCTCATCGTCGGGCTCTGGGTTCAGTACCGTGCTCACCTGACCTGCAATCACAATTTTTCAAGTTTCTTTTTCATTCAGTCTTAGATATCGACAAACAACTTGACCCAGTAGGCGGGGTCTGAGCGGAGTGCGGGATGCGAAAGTTGCCAGTAGGCTTAGAATGTGGCAAAATAACGCAACTCGTAAGTAGATGTCGTTTTATTTTGATGCTTGTGATTAATCGAGAGACCAATACGTCAGTCACGTGTTAGTCTCAACCAATCCCAATAAAATGAAACGGAGTTGTGTCATGTTTTTTTGCCACATTCTAAGCACACTGATATCCAAATCGTTCGGTCGATACGTCGTGACCCGCGCGCTTCCCCGCGGACATCTACAAGCGATGGGTCAAGTTGTTTGGCGACAGCTATACTAGGAGGCAGGTCTCTCTTATGAGATTCTAGCTGGGTACTGGTGGACAAAGCCCATCCTATTTTTATTTTTTTTAATAGCATAGAATGACGAGACGAGCATGCCGTTCGCCTGATGGTAAGCGATACGATCACCCATAAACAGTAGCAACACCATCCAGCACCTTGACTAACAAAGTACTGTGTGGCATTCCACTGCGCTCGTCATCCTGAGACATAAGATGTTAAGTCTCATTATGTCCAGTAGTTATACTGGCTACAACGTCCTTCAAACCGAAACACAACAGTGCATGCACACTGTTGCTTGGCGGTAGAAATAGACATTGCGGTGGTACCCACCCAGACGGCCTCTTACATAATGAGAGACCTACCACCAGTAGAAAAAGCCTTGTGCTTACAGCAGCCATGCGAGGTGCAGGCTTTTCGTGCAGACATTCAATTCAAGGACCTTTTTTTAGAGATAATCCTTAGCTTCGCCAATGGCAATGACTATCGCTGTTTTCAACAAACGATCCCCATACTAATCTTCGATCCCGAGGATAAACCAATCAAAATAAGCCATTTGTAAACATGTCGAAAAGCTTTGCTCTGATTGATCCATTTTCGCGATGGATCGAAAAAAGAGATTGGGATCGTTTACTTTAAACGTAAGACATTGTGCCACCACTGTTGAGTTCGTAGTGTTGTTGCTACTGTTTATGGCAATCGTGACATTTACCATTAGATGAGTTGACTGCCTCGGTGGCGTAGTTGTATTACGGTACGACTGCAATGCTGAGGTCTCGGGTTTGATCACCGGATCGGGCAAAGTGATATTAGATTTTTCTAATCAGTATCAGCTCGGTGTCTGGAATTTGTGCCCGATATGGCGATAGGCTCGCCCCCTATCACATCATGGGACGGAATACGAACGGCGAAAAGTGGGTGCACTAGTTGCGCCTCTGCCTACCCCTTTGTGGATAAAAGGAGTGAGTATGCGAGTTATTTGCTTGTCATTCAGTTGATATAAAAGTGTTAAAAAATTCTCACCTATAAAAGTACTGAGACTCTTCTTGACAACATTAGCCGGCGATTCAGGTACATCCAACTGAAAACAACAGACATATTATTAACATTTAGAAAAACTATCCGATAACTCTACGCAGGAAAATGTATGAAAACACTTCATATTCTATTTGTTACTTATTACTTTTAAAGATGCAATGCTTATACTACACACCAGCAAAGACTATTCATATTTGGACATTATATATAAAAAAAAAGAAAACCCAACACTGTTAATGCATGTTAATTACATTCCTTTGCTCGCACAAAAAAATAAAACCAAATCTTACCTTAAAAGTCTTGCCTATCACATTAGACGTGGTGCTGAAGACATGGCTCGCTTCACTCTTCACGGCGGTGCCTATTTCATCCAAATCTTTCTTGACCATCGTGTACACTTCAGCTGACTGGTAAAAAAAAAACAATTAAGAGTCAAAACTCTGACACGAAATCTTTTTGTTATGGAGGTTTAAACACTTCACCTGATTGGCAACAAAAAAAAAACATAATTTAGAATAATATTTTTTTTTGCATATTGTTTTTGTATCGTGGTTTTGTGACTGGCCGGTGTAAGTTTTCGAATTTAGAAAACGTTTAAATATGGAAGATGAATATTTATGTTTTTTTTATTAATGTTTAACATCATAGTATTATTTCCATTCATAGCATTATACAGTTAAGGGCGCATTTACAAATTTCCGTAGTTTTGAGGTACCATTTATTAAATCAGGAGTTGCGCTTATGAGGAGATCTTGGTATATAAATAAAGATTAAACATTCCTCTTTGCTTATAGCATATAGACATTGTATGCTACCATATAACATTATCACGTAAATACGTTTATTTTGGAGCAATAATCGCTGAAAATGACGAAAAATAGGGTCGGAATCGGAACCATTATACCTTAAACTAATGAATATTTTAATATAAAACCAAAATAATATGATGGCTTATATAGTCTTCTCGCTTTATGACTAATTATTTTCAAGTCAAATTAAATACTTTTCCAATTAAGAGAAAAAATATAACCTGAATTGAATTTCTTCATACATTTTCCAATTTCGGGCTGTCATTCCGCGCTGAGACGCGGCCGAGGAAGCACGGGTGTACAACTTTTTTTCAAAAAATAAATACGTAATAAATTGATCGCGATGTCATTATACTACGAATAAAATAGTTGATACTATTTCAAATTATTATTTTTCAAAAAGCAAGTATGAAAATTTAATATTACAATAAGTCAATGCAAATTTGATTTAATTAATGAAACATTCATTTATTTTAATGCAAATATTTAAATTTCATTATTAAAATGGCGGATTTATTTTTATATTTACAAAATCGACAAGTTTTGCAGTATATGGTATTTACTATTTATCTATTTATGATTTTTAGTATCAGTGATTATTTATTTTTAAATTTTACTAGGTTTAGTTCGCGTTTTTGCCCGCGTTCAAAGCCTTTCCCGCTACAAAAATATCTAAACACTCAATACTACAGTTCAGCCACAACTACTCACTAGGCATGGCTGCTTCGGTGAGTAGCTGTGTCGTATCGTAGGTAACGAGGTGTCGGCTGTGTGTGCCATTGTGACAGTTGCCCGCTGGATACGGCTTAATATGCGTTTGAGTTTTGCCCAGCCTGGAATGAGGAGCGCAGCGCTCTCAAAGCAGTCGTCAGAGGCGGCCTCTCGTATCCGGCCGTGGTCGCTCCCATGGTCGGCAGTCAGGAGGTCTGGCGTGTGTTGGCTCCCTTCTACGAGATAGTCCTCTCGTAGAAGGAGAGTGCTGAGAGGGTTCTGGGACGCGAGGATTCCTCCCGCCGTCAGTGGAGACGTAGGAGGCGCCGGGTGGACGACTGACCGGCGTCTTGCATTCGATTCGTTTTTAATCTCCGCAAATACGATCACATTTCTTCTTACCGATCGCAGTTAAAGTGGCTTCCCATTCGCCAGCGCCGTTCGTTGCGTGCGCTTACTACTCTCTTTTCTTTTCTTACGTCTCCTACCCCTCCTACTTATCTATCCTCCAACTTTGTTTACCTTTGCGATGGACATGATAGGAACCTGCGTTCTTCCAGCAATCTCCTACTGAAATGTCCTCCGCATAGCTCTGATTCTGTTCACTCTTCCTTCGCTATCCAATCCTCCCTTCTTTGGAACGCACTCCCGCCTGAAATCAGGTCGTCCTCAACACGGCTGGCTTTTAAAATGAAAGTTCGGCAATTATTGCTGGCTGAAGTAGCAGTTTCTCCTCGTTAGCTTATTAGTATATTTATATATTTATGTATACTTATATATATATATATATATATAAAATTGTTTATATATATCTTTATATATGTGAGTCTATAGTTTCGAACTTAGTATGTTATCTATTTATTTCTTACATTTGTTTTATTATTACCCTTACTTTATATGTTTATCATTATGTTGTATCTTTCCTGCGGGAAATTACGGCACGAAGGCCGGTCCTTTTGGAAGGCTTGCGTGGGGATATGGATCCAACACGTAGAGGCCCTTTAAGATACGTTACTCTAGTTGGGGTGTGTACACCTTGTAGGTACTCTCTCTGTCTGTACTTATGGAAATACAGCCAAAGACAGCGCTCGCAAGGTGCAAGGACTATTGCGGAGAAGATGGGAATTATACCGGGTCTATGGATGGGATCTAGCTGGACTGGTTGCTTGGCTATTGATTGAGACAACGGGACGCCTGCCAAGTAAAATGTCTCAATCATTTGTAATCAAGGCAGACGGTGACTTGCCCCCCACTAGATGGGCATCCCAAAAGCGGCGCATGCCAAGGACGCAACATCGGTGTGGGTGGCTAAAGGGTGTCGAGAGGTGTGCACCGATTTCACCATCGCGGGTCACTAACGCGTCCCGGAGCGGGTTTCCTCGCTATTACGCAGGTTGAGCACTTCCACCCTGGAGCTTCAGGTTTTAGCTCTTGCGATTTCCACCCCTAGCCAGCCAGTTATATCATTATTATTATTATTATTTTTTGCACCTGCCTCCGTCCCTCTCTACACCACCCTAAGGTTGACTGGGAGAGAATGCCCATGGCATTAAGTCCGCCTGTATACCATGTGTACAAAGTGTAATAAAATAAAAAATAAAAATAAAAATTTATCCCACTTTCCTTGGGGAATGAGAACTGGCGAAAACCTATGGCGATGGGCATTAGGGAACGCGAGGTGATATGGAAGATCAAAGAACTATACAGTCGGTTCTATCGGGGCCTTGTCGTTTCTGCTCATGGGTTGATACCAGAATCTCGACCAACACCTGCTGAGGCTCTCAATTGGTAGTTGGGACAAGAGCCAGATGCAGAAAGTAGTATTTCTGGACACCGCAATGTCAATGTTTTTTTCTACCGCCAAGCAACAGTGTGCATGCACTGTTGTGTTTCGGTTTGAAGGACATTGTAGCCAGTATAACTACTGGACATAATGAGACTTAACATCTTATGTCTCAGGATGACGAGCGCAGTGGAATTCAACACAATACTTTGTAAGTCAAGGTGCTGGATAGTGTTGCTACTGTTTATGGGTGGTCGTATCGCTTACCATCAGGCGAACGGCATGCTCGTCTCGTCATTCAATGCAATAAAAAAAAATGTAACAACAAGGAACATTCAAAATATAGAGATAAAAATGTCTATTACATGATGAAATTATAATAATTATTATTATTAAACATAATTGTAAACATTCGACAATTCCAAAAAAATAAATATGGATGAGTAAAATAATAACTTCAAGTATTAAGATTAGCTCGTTCAAATGGAAAATCTAGTTTAAATCGGTTTCGATGTGGGCGCGTGTAGCAAAGCGCGTTCTTGTCATTCAAATATCTAAAATCGAAGATGTCAAAAATGTAATAGCGTCCTTAAAGCATTTCTATAATAAATTTCTAGCCTCAATACATATAAACAACCCAAACACGATTTAAGTTCCCCCAAATTCATGCTCATTGCAAGTTGCAAATATTGACGACGCCTGCAATTCTGCTTACACGCGAGATAGCTGTCGTGAAAATATGTATAGGCATGTATAAATACATAGTAAACAATAATAATCAAATAATTTGAGATATTGATTTATGTAACATACAATGGCGCATTGCGGATTTTCAGCTTTTTTTTCGAATCTAGAATACACTAATGTTAAAAGATCTTTAAATTTAGAAAGTACTAAACTCTGCACCCTGAACAGATTATAAAAAATCTTCTACCAATCGTAAACTTCACTGGGTATTATAGGCAACGGAAAATACATACACGGCTTAAGCATCAAAAAGCCTTACTTAATTATAAATGCCACAAAATTAAATCTATCTAATTACAGTATTCATAATATTTTTCTTCATTATTTACAATATTCCACTACAAACCACTTTCACTGAAACGACACACGAACTAAGACCCGTATCGTTTAGTTCTTACATTCTTACTAGACCAAACACTATCTGAGTCATAGTCCCATACAAATCGATGTTGCCAATGTTTGTTTACCAAGGACACGGTGTGTACTAAATTGTTATGGGGCGGGGGAGACTGGGGATTATGTTTCATATTAGTGTATGACCTTTTTGGGAGAGAGCCAATCTTTTTCCACAATTTCTCGTAGTGGTTGTATTAATTAGATTAAGATGGTACGTACTTTTTATTGCTTGAAAAATAAAACATGCATAATAAATCTTTGGTCAGTTTTTTTGTTACTGGCATGAATTAATTAATGCTTCAAGTACATATTGCACATTCAATATAATATTTTTACTAAGACTGCCAAATGGGCCCATCCTACTCTAAAATTGTATTGACTGCTTTGCAGATATTCTAATACTAGCATTTGCGCGCGGCTCCGCCCGCGTGGAAAAGTTTTTCCGGGATAAAAAATAGCCTATAGCACTCAGGAGTAATGTAGCTTCCTATTAGTGAAAGAATTTCCAAAATCGGTCCAGTAGTTCCTAAGATTAGCGCGTTCAAACAAACAAACTCTTCAGCTTTATATAATAGTATAAAGTATAGATTTACAATTATAGCATTATTTTTAAATGTATCCCCCATAAAAACCCCTAAGATCCTAGGCGTATTTCATACAAATTCTACATCGAGAAATCTAGATTCCGCGCCATCCTGACCCAAATGCAAACCGGAAAGTTCGGTCAGCGATACGTGCGCACAACTAGAGCGAAATCAAACGCGCCGTGTGCATGGAAGTTTCGGGTCAGATTCTGTAGGTCAGTGGCTTCAATTCTACCTGGAATGATTCACGCCACTGTTAGACGGGCATCCTAACAACAATTGTTAATCCAAAACAGACTTTAATTTAAAGGTTTAAGATTGGTTTTTGTATACAAATGTATCAAAAGCACGCAGTTTTTCGTTAGGCATCCTGACAAATCATTTGTTATCCCAAAACCAATTTTAATACAATGTACCAAGGTTGGTTTTGGTAAAAATGTGTTATAGAAGAAATAAAGATGTTTTTTCGTTAGTAAACATCGACTTAATTAACACTTTAATGATGCTATGACCCTGATTAGTAAATCGGGCAATGTTTGTTACTATGGTTTGGTGTAGCAACAAAATGTGAACAACTTATTTTAGCTTCGCTTGATTGAGTTAGCGCCTCGCGTTTAGAAACACTGGTGGCTATGACTTATGCCGAAAGATTGAAAATTTAGAAAAGAATTAGGTCCGGAAGACTAAAGATGTCCGCTTTTTGTATGGGTGCTGGGTCACAAAATCTAACCAGGCTCAAATTTTATGGATATTAAAGGGACAAAAATCTTGCATTCATTAAAAAAATTTTTTAGACCCTTCCATTTACAACTAACTTTTTTAAAAAGGCGTTTTAAATGTAGTTTTTAACCAAAATAAAGTTACATAAACCTCAAAATCGGAGGACTTTATACGATTTATTGCAAATGCCTAGTTGGGAGTTCTGTTCAAATATATATACTTGGTTAGAATTTTAGGCCTGTTTTTGAACATTTTTTTTTATGATGTAGGGGGCAAACGAGCATACGGTTCACCTGATGGTAAGTGATCATCGCCGCCCATGAACATCTGCAATACCAGGGAGCACAGAGATGCGTTGCCGGCCTTTTAGGTGGGAATACGCTCTTTTTTTGAAGGTCGCCAGGTCGTATCTGTCCGGAAATGCTGCTGGCGGCAATTGGTTCCATAGTTTAGTAGTACGTGGCAAAAAATGACGGCTAAAACGTACAGTGGTGGATTGCCAACCTCCGAGGTGATGTGGATGGAATTTGGAGTTCTGCCGCGATGTACGGTGATGGAACATGACATGTCCTTTTATTTGACAGTTATCGTATTAATCAACTTATGTAGATAAGTCTCATTTTATGTCAATTTTGAATTGAATTGAGGTCTCATTTTATGTCAATTTATTTGGGAGCATAGATTAGAGTATGACTTTTGTATATGGTCGGCTTATACATTTATGTGACGAGTATGTATATTGCTGTTAATACTTTTATTTCGCTAATCTAATACATAAAATTCTCGTGCCGCGGTGTTTGTTGCCAAACTCCTCTGAAACGGCTCGAACGATTTTCATGAAATTTTGTGTGCATATCGGGTAGGTCTGAGAATCGGTCAATATCTATTTTTCATACCCCTAATAATAATAATAATCCTTTCCTAGCCGATTTCGGCCACGGCGGCCAATCTCAACGGAGATCAGCCAGGTGCGCAGGAGATATTATAGTGCACAAGTGTGTGCGCAATACGCAAGTGCACTCACTATTCCTTCAGTCTCATAGGACGGCAATCCGACATGACCGGAGAGAGATCAGGCGCAGGACCAACGGCTTTACGTGCTTTCCGAGGCACGGGGGTATCACATCGCCAACTTCCTGACTCCGAGCTGCGACTGAATAATTTTTAAGATGGAAAAATCTAGTCACAAACATTTTTGGCCCGACCCAGGATTCGAACCCAGGACCTCAGCGCGCAAATCGTACTGGTAACGCGTACGCAATACAACTACGCCACCGAGGCATACCCCTAAGTGTTAAGGGTGGTCAACCCCTTAATTTATTTTTATTTTTATACAAAAATAATGTTTTTATTTTTTCATGATACAGCATTCAAAAATACATGTAGCCCTAAATTTTTACCTTTCTACGATCAACCCCCTATTTTTTTAATAACTTTTAACCCCGGTCGGTAACTGATGGCAAAACAACGTTTGCGGGGTCAGCTAGTAAGTGTATATTTTTTTCTTTACTATTAGAGATGTTTTATATTTTATTTTATTCAATTAATCGATTCGGTCGACGTAACAGATTTATATCACGAGAACCTGTATATTTCTTCTGATTGACCTATCATTTTTGGTCTTGTTTTGACTGATAAAAAATCCAAATTGTATAATAAATATAATTTTTATCGCGTCTTTGGTATTTTGGTAGCTCATTTGGCATTTTCATTTTGCACGTCTTTGCATTTTGAAATAAGCAAAACTGTTTGAATTAATTATTGTGATCTAGCTTTATACCCGGTGCAGCTTTTCTATTTTACAAAAGACATGATATAAATAGGACTGCCTCGGTGGCGTAGTTGTATTACGGTACGACTGCAACGCTGAGTCTGAAATTTATGCCCTATATAGGGATAGGCTCCCCTCTATCACATCATGGGACGGAATACGCACCGCGATAAGTGGTTTCATTAGTTGCGCCTTTGCCTACCCTTGCGGGGATAAAAGCCGTGAGTGTGTATACATACATATAAATAGGAACAATAAGGTTTGATAATTTTGGGATACATTTGAAACTACCTACCACTTCAGGCTGAATAGTCATACATATTTTGCCTATTTTTGTATACGGGCAAGCAAAATGACTTTCTACACCTTATAGAACTATAGTATGGTCCAGAAAAGCACGTAAAGCCGTTGGTCCTGCGCCCGATCTCTCTCCGGTCATGTCGGATTGCCGTCCCACCGGACTATGAGAGTGAAGGAATAGCGAGTGCACTTTTTTTTTTTAATGATATAGGGGGCAAACGAGCATCCGGTTCACCGCCGCCCATGAACATCTGCAATACCAGGGGGCACACAGATGCGTTGCCGGCCTTGTGTATTTTTTTTTTTTTTTTAGGTAGGCGATCCTGCAGTCAACACCGGGGGAAACCTGCGAATGGGATACTAGAGTCCCCCGGCTTGACGACTGCAGGGGCCTGGGAAGGAAGCGGAAAAGGATGATGGAAGGAAAGGTGGGGAGTGGAGAAAGGTTCTCAGGATGGGCGGAAAGGAACAGGGTGCCAGGAAATGTTCGCGGGCCCTTTTAGGCCTCAATGTGTTATGCAACCAAGAGGTATACACACTGACTGTGTGCCTCGGCCCGCGACTAATGTTCCCCCGCGCATGGGCGTGCATTGGGTGTGAAGACCCAAAGCACAAGAATTGCCTCGGGGGGCGACCTTGTGTATTGCGCACACACTTGTGCACTATAATATCTTCTGCGTACCTGGCTGATCACCGTTGAGATTGACCACCGTGGCCGAAATCGGGTAGGGAGGGACAGAAGGGTCCAGATAGTGTCGACTGGTGAAAGACGATTACCCTCGACAGGCGTATTTGTTTTTTTTTATTGCATTGAATGACGAGACGAGCATGCCGTTCGCCTGATGGTAAGCGATACGACCACCCATAAACAGTAGCAACACCATCCAGCACCTTGAGCTACAAAGTACTGTGTGGCATTCCACTGCGTTCGTCATTCTGAGACATAAGATGTTAAGTCTCATTATGTTCAGTAGTTACACTGGCTACAATGTCCTTCAAACCGAAACACAACAGTGCATGCACACTACTGCTTGGCGGTAGTAATAGACATTGCAGTGGTACCCACCCAGACGGACTCTTACATATGAGAGACCTACCACCAGTAGTCACATGCAGACATGTTTTAAGTCGGATATATCTAGGCTCATCCCCGAACGCTACACACGTACGTGGACGAAACCTATTAATATAAAAAATGGTTACGAAAATCACACACATACTCGACCAACCTTCAGTATGTACGGTTAGCGCAAAACTAGCTGAACGAATTCAAAATTTCAAATCGCCTTTAAACTATCGTGTACGCATCAACAAACGTTTTTTGCTCACTAAAATTAAATTCACAGGGCTTACTTTATTTGAGACTAGCTTTTGCCCGCGGCCCCGCCCGCGTGAATAAGTTTTCCCGGGATAGAAGTCCCGCTTTATATTTTCCCGGGATAAGAAGGAGCTTATGTGTTAATCCAGGACAAAATATACCCGTGTGCCAAATTTCATCGAAATCCGTTCAGTAGTTTTTGCGTGAAAGAGTAACAAACATCCATACATCCAGACATCCATACATCCATACTTACAAACTTTCGCGTTTATAATATTAAGTAGGATTAAGAAAAAAATATGTTTCGATTGAAGTTAATGTGTAGAAGCATTTGGAATTTTTTTATTTATTCAGCTGGTTTTGTGGCTGACTGTACATTGTACAGATGCGTATAGTCAAATACATCAGCTAATGGCCTTTGAGTTAATTACTGTCCTTTGTGTCGGTCAGAAAACTCAACCTTGCCAATGGAACTATGATCATTAATTACAGTACACTAGCTATAAACGAGTCGTTAGTCAATACTCAATAAATCCTACTTTTAATATTATAAACGCGAAAGTTTGTAAGTATGGATGTATGGATGTTTGTTACTCTTTCACGCAAAAACTACTGAACGGATTTCGATGAAATTTGGCACACGGGTAGATTATGCTCTGGATTAACACATAGACTACTTTTTATCCCTGGAAAATATAAAGCGGGACTTTAATCCCGGCAAAACTCAATCACGCGGGCGGGCCCCGGACATCACCTAGTAATATTATAAAGAGGAAAGATTTGTTTGTTTATTTCTTTGTTTTGAATAGGCTCCGAAACTACTGGACCGATTAAAAAAAAAATGGCACCAATATAAAGCTACATTATCAGCGAGTAACATAGGCTACTTTTATCGTATATACCATATCGTATCATACCATACTAGGTGTTCTTCGCGGCTACGCCCGCGTGCAAAGTCTTTCGATATAAAACTCCAGTCATTGTAGCGATCCATAACGCCATCTATTTTAAAAATCATATTAAATATTCAAATATTTTCCACGGGAGCAAATTACCGGGACAAAAAGTTACCTATATGTTAATCCAAGAAACGTTCTATCCGTGTGCCAAATTTCGTCCAAATCCGTTCAGCAGTTTCTGCGTTTACATCTACCAAACATCCAAACATACATACATACATAGTATCACGCCTCTATCCCCTAAGGGTAGGCAGAGACCATGGATTGCCACTTTGCTCGATTCTGGCACACCCCTTTCGCTTCCTCTACCTTCATCAATCTTTTCATGCATCAAAACATTCAAACATTCGCATTAAAAATATGAATAAGATTCAGATAACGAAAAAGTTTAATGTGTCATAAATCTATAGACACTTTTCATACCTACATATGTCTACATACCTACTTAGGTCTATATACATACATAGCATCACGCCTACTTCCTTTTTCAGAGGTAGGCAAATGTGTATCACACCTACATTTCTCCAGGTATGTTAGTTCCTATGTAATAGGCGAGTCTATTGACCTTTACTAGCACAGTTCCAGATTTCGGACGGACATAAACTACTTGAAACCGTAACCTAGAACCGACCGAGGACAAAGCGCACGACCCAATCTCATGTGTGTCCTAATTTTGCATTGATCATGGTTGTTTTTCAGCTACTCTGAACTTACAATTGATCTTGGCAACCATTTTGGTAGTTCTAGACGAAAAACTACATAACTTGTATCTTATTCCATGTAGTGATGACATAAATTATATACTAAAACGTTCCCCAAAAAATATACATTTGAATAACGAAACCCCCATCCAAATCGGATCAGTAGGTTTTGAGAAAATCGCGGCCATACAAACTTACATACATACATAAAAGGAGGTTCTGTATACGGGTCGAATACAGAACCTCCTTTTTGAAGTCGGTTAATGAAAGGAGACTTTCTGATGGTAAGTCATCGTCACTCATTGATACAGCTAACAACATCAAGCTAGTAGCACTTATACAAATTAGAAACACACACTATAGTGCTTTGCTTATACAGTTATAGTTGGACAAATGGAGTTTGAATCTAGTGAGTCAAAGGCCATTGTTATTCCTGAATTCTGACGCAGTATTAAGGCTAATATGGCTAGGCGTGTAATGCGCCGGGGCCATCGGACTCTGACCAGGACCTTTTTATTTTAGGTCACGACTGAAAACTAACAAAGGAGCTTGCCAATCAAAAGTTGAAATCTGGGACTATGTTTTTGGCTCCCGCCCGTGTAGTCTTCGCTTAGGTTAAGGCCGCTAATAGTCTTTTTACACACTGGGGCCAAAGGACCCATTTTTATGCATCAGGACCCTTTATTACCTCTCTACGTCACTAGTAAGTAGGTTCTAGTTTCAATATTATTAAAAGACCTTTGTAAACATACGATACAGTATTCGAATGTTACTAGATTAATTCAAAAAATCATTTACAACGTAATTCAAACGCAAACCGTCAAGTTTACGTTTGTATACGGTGTGAGCAAATCATATTACCAATTACATCTAAATTAGCATACAGACTCGGAATGTGGAACGCGTCAGATCGAATGGGTCAGGTCACGGGAATTTGTTTTTTTATTGCGCGTTTATGTTGGCTGACTTTTACCGGTTTATTGCCGCGTAGAAGTCGGAGAGACTATTTTAAATTGACCTCTGTAATTAATGACATTAGTTATAATGGAGAGATCAATCATGTCTGAATTAACCCAATTTTTTTTCAATGAATTTAATTAAATCTTAATATTTTGTCCGATACTTATAGTCTCCTAAAGTCGCATTAAATTAGATCCAATTATATACAATATTGAATAAAGAGGAAAGATTTCTATTTATATAACGAATAAACTCAAAACTACTGATTTTGAAAAATTCTCTCACCATTAGAATGCTACATGATCCCTGAGTAACATAGGCTACTTTTTATCCCGGGAAAATATAAAGCGGGACTTTTATCCCGCAAAAACTTTTACACGCGGGCGGAGCCGTGAGCAAAATCTGTAAAAAATAAGTTCGCTTCTCAAACTTTTAATATTTTCAATGAAGTATATAAATATGGCTCTGTAATATTTTAGTAGCTTCAGAAGTAGTGACGTCATTTGCGGGGAGGTTGGGGTAAGTCGGACAGAACGGCGCCACGAAAACAAGAAAAACGTTTTAACGGTTTTTATCCCTGTCGCATAGAGGGTAATTTAATTAAAATATATAAAGTATAGGACAAATTAAAATAGTTCAATACAGCGTTTTCAACATATCATTTAAAGATAAAAACGTCATAATATTATAATTTGTTATTTCTAAGCCGAAGTTAAAAAACTGTGATAATTAAGTTCCTTGCACAGGATGTCAGTGAGACAATTATGACGTTATAATGCATTAAGCATGATTGGACCTACTTACGCAAACAGGAACCAACCCACAAGCCCATAAAATTTGACTTGGTCATAAAAAAACTGTCACAATTAATTATAGCACATTTATTCTTTTCATATACAGTTAATTGTCCAAATACCTCGGTTGTTACTTTATAAAATGCCAAACATTTAATATCAACCAATTAGTTGTAAAACAAAAATATTTTAGTTCAAACATCAACTTGTAGAAAATATTTTGGTGTGGGTTGGTTCCAGTTTGCGAAAGTATGTACAATTTACACTCAACAATACTGACACATCGTCCTTGGCAAAATTCATGAGACGATAAGAGTTGACACAATGTCGCGCAATGTCAGATTTGTGTCCTGAATTCATGAAAAGATTTGTGATTAATATGTTTTATCCAGAAAACTCTTGATTATGCACATATAGATAGACGGTCAAGATCAAAAAACGGGATCAAAATAACTAATGATTACTAAAATTATATTTTGAACTTATACCTTTTAAACAAATCTTCATTAAATTAATTTTGACCATTCCTAGTTTTTACTGGCATTAAAATGTATCACTATTGTTTTTGAGTAAATAAAAAAAATATTACAGAGTAGAACAGCCTGGACTCATTCAAGACTATATTATACATTTTTGATGTATATTTATAGTTTTGTTGTTTAGTTTTTGACAATAGAATCATAGTGCCAATGACAGAAACACAAGAACATTGAATCATCTCATCTAGCAACAATGTAAATATTTGAGGTATAAATAGGTATAATTATCTTGTTAATATGCTGTTCAATTTAAATTAGACAAGTATGTGGAAGAATTAAAAAACAAGATAGAATTATTAATATGTGTTTTTTTTATAAATTAATAGTGGGCATGCATGTATTAATTGTGCCCATCAGAAAATCATTATTTATGGTTTTGCAAAATCAGTGTAATCTATACTAATATTATAAAGCTTAAGAGTTTGTTTGTTTGAACGCGCTAATCTCAGGAACTACTGGACCGATTTTGAAAATTCATTCACTAATAGGAAGCTACATTACTACTGAGTGCTATAGGCTACTTTTTATCCCGGAAAATCTTTTCTGGGCGGAGCCGCGCGCAATGCTAGTGATAATATAAAACACTTATTTCCACTTACTGATTCATAATATTAACACAAAGTTTTATTGAACTATTCAAGGGGAAACAAAAACGAAGCTTGTTGATGTTTTCCTTGAAATATTCTTTGTTTTTATTTTCTTTGTTTTAAAATAAATATTTTTATGTGAGCAGTGTTATTTATTTGAATACTGGTTATAGAAAGGAGTTCTCAGTACTCAGAAACTCCATGTTGACATAGTTAGATTTTTATCTAAAGGCATGTTAGTAGTGCCTACTAGATAAGATATGATAGGGCTATAGATACACAAAAAAAAAAAATATGTATATGTCAAAAAATATAGCACACTGTGATAGAACATTTTAGCACAAATCCTAGTTATATATAGTACTAGCTGTTGCCCGCGACTCCGCCCGCGTGAATGAGTTTTTCCGGGATAAGAGACCCGCTTTATATTTTCCCGGGATAAAAAGTAGCCTAAGTTACTCCTTATTACATCAGCTACCTGCCAATAAAAGTCCCGTCAAAATCGGTCCAGCCATTTCAGAGATTAGCCGGAACAAACAGACAGACAGAAAGACAGACAGACAGACAAAAACTGTAAAAAATGTTATTTTGGTGTATGTACCGTATATATATTCATAATATACATGTAGTAAAAAACGGTTATTTCAATATTACAAACAGACACTCCAATTTTATTTATATGTATAGATGATTAAGCGGTATTTTGTGATGGTTCTGTCATAAATTATTTCTATTGGGTTACTCGGGGGGTATTGACATGCTAGTTAACCAATTAAAGTACCTCTCTATGACAAAAATAATTAATAGCGGGTACTGGAATGTTTTGAATTAATTATCACATCTATACTAATGCTATAAAGAGGAAAGATTTGATTTTTCGTTTGTTTGTAATGGATAAACTCAGAAACTATTGGACCGATTGTAAAAAATTCTTTCACCAATATGAAGCTACATTTTCAGCAAGTAACATAGACTAGTTTTTATCCTGGGAAAATATAAAGTGGAACTTTTGTCCTGGAAAAACTTTATCACGCTTGCGGAGCCTCAAGCAAAAGCTATATACAATACTAGCTTTTGCCCGTGGCATTAAGTTTTTCCAACATAAAAGTCCCGCTTTGTATTTTCCGGGAATAAAAAGTAGCCGATGTGTTAATCCAGGACATGATCTACCTGTGTGCCAAATTTCATCTATATCCGTTCAGTAGTTTTTGCGTAAAAGAGTAACAAACATACATCCGTACATTCTTACAAACTTTTGCATTTATAATATTAAGTAGGATACAGACAAGAATTATCCGAAGAGACATGTTAGCATAGTGAATATGAAAATGATATTTATTTCTTATTTTTACTACTATATAAATGTTTATCATCTTGATAGTATTCATTAACCAGCTGTCTGTTAAAGCTTGTCATTTGTACGTATTGTTGAAATTGTAACAAAATAAGTAGTGTATGTATTAGAGATCTTTTTCGTTAGTTATAGCTGGTTGTGTGTTTTAAATGTGGTTATAAAAATAGCAGCTATAAATAGCATTTTCAGCTTGTTGTCACAACTAGAGGCTTTATAATACCTATAACTAGGGTGGCATTTAGTGTGTAATTTGGCATTGTATTCACTAGATTATAATGGTTTGTTGACTCAATAAATAAATAAATTTTATTACCTTGCTCTTGGCGGACGTCAGCCATGTGTCCCACCAGTTTCCGGACTGTCTGTCTTCACTGCGAGGGGTACTGGCCACATCACTGGGACTTGAGTCAGATGATCTTAAAAGGAAAAAATAGGTCTCTTTTTTACAAAAAGCTTTAGTAATAATATAAAAAAAAATCATTCATTCTATATTTTATAAAAAAAAAACTTAAAAAACCAAGTAACAGTACAACCAAGCAAGATGTCGAATATCTTATATAGGCGGGGCTCACACTAGAAAGCCAGATTGTTCATCTAGTTCAACCAGGTAGTGAAGATATCCCCGCGAAAAAAAAAAAAAGGTAGTGAAGATATAAAGACAGACCAGTCATAAGAATCTTATATTAGTATTTAGTTAGTTGCAGAAGTGCTAAGCCTTGGTAAAATCTGTTACACTAGACATTATTCAAATTGACCAGGCATTTAGAAAGTGTATCTGTCTAGACATTTCTGTATGCCTACTATATAAACAAGAAGAAAATTTGCAGTCATCAATTTAAATAACCACTTCATGACATAGTTTTATACAATATATTTATGTGAAGAAACGTGAAGTATAATTGCATATTATGTAAATGTACCCAACTGTGTTATTGAAATTAGTCTCGCAATGGTTTACGACGATAACACATAGTTACAAAGTCGTAGGTCAATTTGAATGTGACAAAAAGTAGAGTAGTCACAAAAGCTACCCATATAATGTAGTTTAAACCTGTTCGCAGTCTCGCTACACTTATTTGACATTGTACAGTTATTACAAGTAATGTACTTACGTCGCGACTTGGGATACATTTACATCAAATTTTCATGACCTTAATAACTTTATTTATGAACTTACGCGAAATCTTTTATGAGAAACATGAAAATAAGTAAACAAAAAGACTAATGTTTACAAAATTAAGCATGGAACAACAATTCTTTATGCAATCTTGATATCATGATAAGCGATGCGGATAGAAATGCGCCTTGTTGTGTGTACTTACTTTTCCGCCATCACGTTGTTTTAACAATAAAATTAATACACTGAGCACATGGATCACTGCACATAAATTGTGATTGTGAAATTGTTATTGTTTTTACACTGAATTTAGATAAAATTTTGACATAGTTTTGTTTGCGTTGACATAAGGTTATCGTTTCGTTATACGCTATTGATGTAATATTTTGTACATATTACAAGTTACAATACTTGTATGAATATTAATTTAAAAAAAAATGTGAGATAAATATTTTTTCCCCACTAAATATGTTCCTGAAACATATTTGAATACCCTTCTGTATGTATTTCAATTTATTATAAAACGGAACGTTAAGTTATGTATATGAGGTTTGCTCACCTAGATGGCACTATTGTCAAAAGAATGCGTAAGGGATTCATACCACTATTTTTATCCCTCATGGTAACTAGATGAAGAAAATGATATTTTCTTTGTCTAAAGTTACTTTAAATTATCGGGAAACAATAAAGTAATTGACAAATACAGATTTACTATGAAAATAATTTTCATTATTAACTAGGCACCTACCCAGGTAGGTACATCGAAATTCTTCATGATTCCAAATTATAAGTACCTACCTACATGCACTAACTATAGTCAAAATGTAGGCGTTTTTATACTTTAAATCTAGGACATAGGATACGCTTTAGGACACGATGTGTAAGCGCTAGGTACCAACTTGGGTAGTATCAACAAGTACTTAATATTTACCTAGTACCTACAATTGAACCTTGAACCAATTTTTCGATAAAGTTCTGTCAGAGATAGTCGTGCAAAGAACAAGAAGCCTATAAGATGACGTACATAGATACCTTCGAAGAATGCAGAAGTAGGTAGTATTTTACATTTTAGTACTTACTAATTATTTATTTATTATTTATTTTATTTTATTTATAACTTTATTGTACATCACAATATAACATTTCAACATAATAAAAGCAGAGAGGTAATAATAATTAATTATTAATAGTAATTATTCCAATAACTGAAAATCATTTTTTGGGTAGAGAATATTATTAATCTATGTTAACAACTATGAAAAGGTTTTATAAATGTATAAAAAAATACATAGTGTTCAAAAGCCCGCTTATATTTAATCATTAAATAGGTAATTTATAATTTTTTTTTTAAATTAGCGACGCGAGAAAGATATTCTCACGGCTCAAACCGAAACAAGAATTAAAAAATTAACATCATTTTACTAATTATATTAATTTGGCCGTACAAAATATTAATTTGGTACGGCGAGGGCGCGTATCGGCTGAATCTCGGCTCGCGGATTATTCAATAAGGTATTGAGGTAATTTTTATAAATAAATACGAGGGCTTAGTACGAGTAACAGAGATGTCTGTGCTATGATATAGGCTGTATTTGTTTTGCGTACAGTCGCTTACAGAAGTCTGAATTTCGAACATTACTCACGGGTTTTTTTTAATATATATATCAATGCTCACGTTGGTAATTTTCATATTAAGAGAGCAAAAAACGATTGATAAAATTTTATAAAAATATAATTTTAAACATTTGAATACTAAGCCCAACTTTAATTTAGAAAAAATATACATAAAATGTACGTTTGTGTTTATGATGCATTAATAGTTTAATTACGAAGGTAGAGCTATGAATTTATTTGTTACACAGAATTCAGTAAAAACTGAGACTACAAAAGCGCCAATACAACGTAGGCATAGACTGTAATATGCCTTCGCTTTTATCCGATAAATAAAATAAACTAAAAGTGTTGTGTGAGCACGAGGATACAAACACACCCACTATTGGTTTTCGATCAAAGATTCGGTGCAGCTTTCTTCATGTTATTAATAAGTGCTTGCGAACGATGCTGTAACGGCTCCGTCGAGCACAGGCTGATGTCTTTCTTAATTCAAAAGTATCTTTTTTTGCGTATAAAGGTCTTCGGTTTATACAGTCTTGAAATCAAATACTCAATGACAAATATTGGAAATGGATAAGTATTCAAATAATATTTTTTACTTTATCTTTCGTACTTTATCTGTACGTTTTCGATTCTCAGAAAATCTATTTATTGTTTGAGGACTAGTGTCCGAAAATACGAATATCACTAAATTAGTGAAAATAAAAAATATTCGACGTCTAAAATATTAAAAAATAAATACAAAACCTTTTTATTTAAAAATCATCCACCGCTGTATATGTCTCGAAGGCGCTGTTGACCTCTATTTTCAACTTATCTCTCTGCCCACACGGTGTTTGGTAAATCATAGTTTCCGCGTAAGACCAGAGGAACTTTTACACTACGACCTTATTACTATTGTAATGAATTTCTAAGTAACATGACTGATTAATAAGAGTGATCCTGGATACAAAGCTTTGAGTAGGTAGGTGTCTTAGTTTTTTTTGGAGAAATATGATTTATCTATTGTTACACTCTGTTTATTTTAGAAAAAGTTTATGGCCCACTTGGAACTCCTTGCTTAAAATAATAAAAAAAAGCTTTATTCAATGAAATAAGGAGACGAATTGGTCGCTTGCATGGTGGTAAATGTTACGCCCATAAACAATAGCAATACCATCAAGAACTTTAAATAACTTATAACATAGGTACTGCCAACGTGGCTGTATCTATGCGGACACGCACACAAAATACTTAGGTAGATACGTATCCAATGTAATGTTCTTTGATCTTTCTTACCACCTGTGCTCACCTACTTAACCTGACTTAATTTGCAAATATAAAAGCGTTTACAATAAGGGCATCCTGTGTATCCAATATCTGAATGGATAATCCTTATGGCCGTAATAATAATATGGCAATGATCGACGGGCCTTCAAAGTTCATCGCTCAATCAGCTTGCGCCCGCGGCGATGACGTCACGCGCGTGAGCCACCCCGCCTGCCAAGAGATGGCGCTGATCGCGGCGCAACCCTCACGATGCACCGTGTGTGGCGGGCTTTAGGTTGATGAACTGGTTGGTTAAAATTGACAGAATTTAAATAACTGTTTTAATTTGAAATATTTATATACCGCATAATCGATTATCGATATTTTTATCATAATGCTTTGGCAGTGATTTCGGTATCTTTATTGAGATCCACGCTTGACCTGCCTGAGATTACATGTCCATAGGCGTATAAAGAGGGGGGCCAGGTGGGCTGTGCCTATCCCAGAATTACTTGGTGCCCACCCCAAGGATTTTGGGGCAGCCTACTACTACTATATTTTTATAAAACGAACAAAATTTTCATATCCGCAAGCACACAGAAGTAATTTTATTTTTTAAGTCTAATACACTGGCCCCCCTGGAAAATGACTCTAGCTATGCCAATGTAGATGTCATACCTTCCTCTATTTGCGGGCTTTTACAATAACAGAGCTTTTGGCACGCTCAATTCATATTAAGTACTTTAATCCAACCTACTCTTACCTACACTATATAATATTATAGTTAAGAACAGAGGGAACTTTGAGATTTGGCAAATGATGTTTTCTAAGTGCCCTTTTTGGGTACTAAATAATTAATATTCGTGATAAGTTATCAGATCTGTAGGATGTTTTATATGATTTATTATGATATTCTGGTGATAACATTTAATTTTATTCCTTCTCCAGCTTTTATACGACACCAGAGTCGGGTCAGTGCAATATATTCTTAATTTTACAGAAACAATTCGGCAAAGTTTTTTACGACAGGCTACCTGCTTATCCAATCCTGGGAAAATATTATCCGAAAAAACAACACAAACTGCAGTCCGGTCTACGATAGAACTCAGGGCCTTCCATATATCAAAGAGTTACCAGTCTATATTAAAATATACTCTAACTGGAGCAAAAAGTATCTAATATTATGATACGGCAAAAATGTAAGTAATATTTTTAAATATTCAAAATTGGAACGATAATCATGACGTCATTATACTCAAATTTGCAGCCAAGGTAATAACTTCAACCAGCCACAATACAATATAATAACAGGTACTCCGCACTTCGCAGTTACGTTTTCCTAATGTTAAAGGTAGAAGATTGATTGACCAATGAATCATAAAGTTTTCTAATAACAATTTACAGATGAAGCAAGGTTACCGTTTGCGAAATATCCGATGCATTATATTGTTTCATTGCGGCGGCCGATGGTTTTATTGATTGGCTGGAAAAATCGTGCTCAAAATAATAGGGTTCATATGAATAATGGAATAAGAAGGACTATACTTCTTTCTTAAAACGTAGAGATTGGAGAAAAGAGGTATATGTCGTTAAATATTATGTCAGAAAGTAACTTTAGATAGTAGTACCTAAGTATAATATTTTTTGTGTCTTTTTTGAAAGTCTAATAATTTTCACGAGGATTGTAGGCTATATTTAGTTAGGATTTTTTTTTATTTATAGCAACTGAAAGACGACATGAGAACTATGACGCTCGCCTGATGGTAGTAGCAATCGCATCCAGAACTTTAAATTACAAAGTACACGTGGCACTCCACAGCGCTCGTCATCCTGAGACATAGGATGTTCTTCAAACCGGAACACAACAGTGCATGCACACATCTCTTTGGACGTAGAAATAGACGTTGGGTAGTACTTAGGTACTCGTCTGATTAGTCAGACGGGCATACGAGAGACCTATCACAAGTAAACTTGATTGCCTATTTCAGAATATTTGAAAGTACATAACGCACGAAAACTTATAAATTTTATTCTATTCGGAGTTCTTTGCTAGAGTCCCAAACAACATCCTTTAGCAGCGTAACTCATGGCTACCACACCCACCGTGGGCGAAGCGTGGGTGCGCAGGCGCATCTCTATGTGATGCACATTAAATTTGATTGTTTCTGCAACCTGCGCACCGCAGTATATTTATATTATACCTCTTATTCCGAACGTATTAACAGATTCACATTTATAACGTTCAGATTTAGTGAAAGGCTGCCCTTGACTGCGTGGGTGTTTAATCATCGAGCAAATTATCTATTTGTAAATGAATTTCTCCAAGTATGGATATAGGATAGTGGATTCATCTATATGAAAAGTGAAAGATACAACATAAAACTTCATAATAATATTTAAGTTTGTAACTCTGCACGACCAGTATTTTTTTTCTTTGATATTGTTGTAATGAAATTAGTTTCCAAATTCCTGGCTGTTGTCGAATTTTGCGTTTTTTTGTATAAAGTGCTGTAGGTATACACCTGTAAAGGTTTATCACCTTGAATTAGAATAACCATTGTATTTATAGCTGTATTATTATAGTGATAAGCCGATGGTGTAACTATTGAATAAATTGTATAAATAAAAGTAATATTAGCATATAATTTCAAAAAACCATACCTTTTAATTGCATAGGTGCTTAAAACTGGCTAGTAGAGTCAGAGAAAGTGTAGTTAAAAAAGTATAACATGCCACCAAGATTTAAAAGAAACTTGGAACACAAATTGAAATCGGAATTAACTTGCTTACATTATTTGCCATTTTCTGGCATTTAAGACTAAGAAAAGCTTATAATAATTAGTAAAGTAGCGATGATAGAGTTGCGCCGAACTCCGAATTCATTTGTATCGAAAGGTTGGTACTAATATCACAAATAAACAAAAAAATAAGGTTATTTTTTGTTTCATGTCGTAGCGAAGGTAGCTGAGGTAGATTACCAGATCGGCGCCTCACAAAATGCTTTCCAACCTCAATGCATATTGACAAGTCCGTTGTGAGTATTCACAGTCAAAGAGCGTATTCCCACCTTAAAGGCCGGTAACGCATCTCTATGCCCCCTGGTATTGCAGATGTTCATGGGCGGCGGTGATCAATTACCATCAGGTGAACCGTATGCTCCTTTGCCACCTATATCATAAAAAAAAGTGGTAATCTGCAGTGAGGTATAGGTACCATCAAATCTGTCTCTTAGTTGATTGTTTTATGTTTTTAATTATTTAAAGTCTCTATTCTTGTATAGAGAGGTAAAGTAAGTAAAAGATCATTTCAAGGGTACATGGAATTATAGCCTTTTATTACTGAGTAAATATATTAGGAAATATCTATTATTCTCTAAATAAAATAAAACCGTTTATTATTCATAATGTACAATAGTTAAATTTGCAAAGCGGTGCATCCACTAACGAACGTTCCTTTGAAATGCCGTTTTCCATTGCCATTTTCGGATAAAATTAAATAGACACACGGTACTAACTGAATGTTAGCCATTTCTACGTCTTGTGTTCCATTTACATAAGAATTACTTCAAGAATGCTTTTTATTTGGCCTAATCTCGTTCAGGAGAAAACACATAAAGCAAATTTTACTTTGTTATTCTTAGGTACTTAAATCATTTGTCAGTAAATACAAGTTTACAAACATTCAAAATAGTAAAGCCAAGATTAATCCATCGTGACATTTAAAAATCCATCGATAGGTAAAACAAAATCGCAAACATAGACAATATAAAAACGTCAACGTATGTCACGAAAAATACATCCTTATATCATGGAAATAACTGAGAAACAATTGCGATCTTCTGTCGTCATTGTATCAGGAGCGCAGAGCGGCGGTGGCGGCGGTCGCAAAGAATGCTGTCGTCGGATTTATGTGCGCGCGGCCACGCGATGACAGCGGCCCCGGCCACTTCTCTACGCGTTATGTGCGCCTGGTACATATCGGCATTCGCATTCTTAATTCGAAATCTTTTACGCGGCAAGATAGATAAAAGCATAACTTATTTTTTTATAAATTATACGTTACTCGGCCAGAAAAAAAAATGATTTGAAAATAGGTCATTTTAGGCGTTATTTCCGGTCGATTTCTAATAATTTATACCTACTCTACCAAAATGTCATACGAATAGAACATTTTAATACCTCAATGTAAAATTATGTATATCAAACATGCTTACATCATTATTGTAATTTATGATTTTCATACAATTAAAAAACAATAGAAAAAGGTTTATTTTTCATTTGCGTTCATTTGTTTATTTTATATCAGGCATATACGGGTAGAAACACGGATCGTATTTTCATATTAGGTTAGGTTACGTTCATTTTATGGCAGGCTGCAGCGGCTGCCGGGAGCTGCCACAAACAGCGTATTTATGCTAAAAGGCCGGTCGGCGAGCCCTTAATAAACAAATGACACGAGCACGGATTTAAGACCGACCGTCGCAATTATTTCACTATTTTCGACGCGCTACGGCCGGTGCTTTTTATTTTAAATATGGCGGTTAGAAAGTTGATTTTATTTTGGTATGGTTTATAGTATTTATTTAATTTTAGGTATAAGTAGTTGTTAAAACAATTGACAAGTTGGTATTTCATTCATAAAGTATTTAATTGAATTTGTAATACAGGCAGCAAGAAACAAATTTAAGAGAAGTACCTATTCGATTTTTATTTGTAAAAACAGTCAATGTTTATACTAAGCTTTATTTTCTTATTATTTTATTTTCATAGTAATTGGTAGCTACATTTCAACTCCAAATAGGAGAAAAAATATTTGATCACAGGCAGTACGTATTAAACTCCTTGCTCATGAAGCTTGAATTTTATCGGATTTTCGAAGTGGCAGCTACTGGATACCATCATTTAAAATGATAAATTGCCCTCTCCATCACTGGACGACTCGTCAAAATGAACTTATTTGTCAAACTTAGATCATTTCGTACGATAAAGAAAACAGGAAATTGAAATTTGTATCACCGCCCGAAAATCGGGCGGGTCCGCCATCTTGGATGCTAATCGTCGTGAGCCGTGATTTGAATATCTAAGTCTTTATTCGTAAATTGCTTTTTTCGTTAATTTTTTTATTTCTTGGCATCAACTTGACGGATAAGTTGACAGGAAATGAGCGTAACAATTCTTTATTTAAATATTTCATGTATTATTTTGTTAACCTTTTGCATTGGGAAAGAAGAGTTGAGGTGTTAGTAAGTTCATACACAGAATAAATATTACTAAGGTATTTATAATCTACAGCGGTTCATTAATTTTAGAGATTAACACGTCATCGTCTCAATAAGAATTAAAAAGAACTCGGAACAAATTACTGCAACATTAACGCGATGATGCGGCGATAGCCTAGTTGGGAGTGGAAGAGGAGACGAATGTCTGCAGGTTCAAAACCCAAGGGCACGCACCTCTGACTTTTCTAATAAGTTATGTGTGTATTCTTTGTGAATGTTCGCTCGCTTTAACAGTGAAGAAAAGCATCGTGAGGAAACCTGCATACCAGAGAAGTTTTCTAAAAGAATTTCGAAGGTATGTAAAGTCTGCCAACCCGCAATAGGCCAGCGTGGTGGACTAAGGCCTTAACCCTCTCAGTTGTAGAGGTGGCCCGTGCTCTGCTGAGCACGGGCAGTGGGCAGTATATAATACAGGGCTGGTATAGTATGGTAACGCAATCGCATAATTGCTGATGCTCAAAGTATCATCGTGGATATCACATTTAAATTTAACATTTATACGACACTGGCAATTAATTTCTAATAAGAGGTTGGTTAAATTATATGACCAAATAATTTAATATTAATTCGCATTTAGTTGCCTTAATAAAATGCAAAGAATGTGACCAATTTGCGAATTAGATTTAATATTATTAGCTAAAAAATACGACACCAGGTTGGTTACAAATACAATTCTATATTTCACTATTTAAACACATCTTTGCAACCCACAACATATTTTCAGTAAAAATCGTCTACCATAAACAACAAGGCAAAAAAATATATAATAAATTTTATTTTGCAACATTTCGATTTCATTAAAACTTGATTTACGTAGGCAATGGAAAATTGTTTCGTACAGCCATCAGAGCTGTCAATATTTTAAAGCGGTTATTTTGGCTTAACCATATAAATGGTAAATTTGTGTAATAAAGCAGTTACTTATCATATATCCATTTATTTATTTTAATAAGGATCACTTAAATAGAACTTAGAATACATTATGTTTTTCATATAATTTATGCATTAACCAATTTAATTAATTCATGTATTTTTAACATTCAAGATCTAAAATCTAGTTATCTTTTGATCCAATCCATGTTTTGTTTTTCTATTATTTATGAGTCACCCATGTATATCGAATCACAGTATATTGGTATAAAATGCATTTACCTGAGACAATTGTTACAATATCTAAGAAAAACTAATGTACTAATTGCAATAAGTTGAGTTTATACAATATATTGTGTCCTTTCAAAATCTCTTACGTATTATACTTACTAATAATAGTTATTGATTATATTTTGATAGACTACAAAAATAATACAATCAATGCTGGGTGTATGAAATCTTGCCTACATTATAAAGCTTCCGTCCTACTTTGACCTCCACATTGTAAGCATTTACATCAGAAGGTAGCTCATTCAACGGTGGTGTTCGACACGTCAATTGATAACGAGATAGTGACGTGACATTACAAAATTTGTCATCTATATGAACTTCTATATCCTCTGGTGTACTAACCCAGTTTAAGTTCTCACCTTCAATAATTAGGTAATCAGATTTAAGCTGTTTAACACCTTCAAATCTCTCATAGACAGGGCCAGGATATAAAACAAAAGGACCAAGTTCTTTACTGACAATTTGTACACTTTCCACACCGTCCATATCAAAGCCATACTCTAGTTGTAGAGGTTGCTCCTGGTTTGAGAAAACAACACCCTCAATTCTTGGAGATTCACACAAAAGTTCGGAATCATATTCAACTTTATTACAAGGGGCAGTGAATGATTTTTGATTATAATATAAGTGTATCTTTGGGAATTGTATTGCATGGAAATTTTGTCCTAACACTTTGATGCTTGTGCCGCCGGAGGGAGTACCTCTAGCTTGCTTTTGAGACGACATCTTGGTTTCTGCCGAAAAAACAACTGGATCTTCAACGTATTCAAACTTTGGACTATCTAAAACTCTGCTTGCATTATCGAAATTTATCCGTACAATGCCCAATTTAGGGATATGTGCACGGCTTGTCTTGCAGTTGACTCCACTATGGGAGGTTGATAAAATGTAACATGGCGAGTCGCCAATATAAACTTTTATGTCAATACCCGCATCTAGATATTCGCCATTAATTTGTAATGAAGTGCCTCCCGATTGTGGACCATTGGTCGGTTCGATAGAGTGTATTATTGGATTAACAAAGGAGTAATTGACGTTAGATACTCCGCAATATTCGGCTATTTTGACGACAATGGGGCCCTCTCGTGGTACGTCATTTCCTGGACCCACTGCCGCACACACTATTTGTTTACTGGTAACGTACAGGTCTGGAATAGGCTCACAGTGAGTTCCTGCTATATCTACACCTTCGATATCCAATATGCTTCGTCCAAGATTTATGCCTTCTATAGTGATCAAAGTACCTCCCTCCCAAGGACCAAAGGGTGGCGTAAAGGAGTGAACTTCGGGGATCGGGCAGACGCGGGTCTGGCTGAACCACACGCTGGGAATTTTGCAATTGTCTTGTAATTCGCATTTATTAGAACCTTCGCACCATCCACATTGAAACATCTGCGGCATTGTAAGACACGACCTGCAGTTTTCTGCTAAGTCACAACGGTAAATGACAATGTGAACGTTATCAGGATTATCAAGAGTTTTCGAGCCGCCCCATAAGATGTTAAACGTAGCAGTAATATAAGGATCTGGAGAAGTATACGTAAATTCGAAACTATCACAATAAATAGTGTCTGCAAGTAATTGACCGTTCACGCGAAACTTTTCACCTTGTATCATAAATTCGCATAAAAATCTAGACTGTATGGCATATCCTGGTACGTCAGCTTTAACCGTAATAGATTTTTTTACACCGGAAGGTACTAAGATCTCATTAGCAGATTTGGAATGGAATGACGCACAGAAGTTGGTACCAGGAACTCCCTTGCTAGAACTGTTGCCTGTAACCATTATATCATTGCGGCAGTACGTGGCACCATCGTGCGTGCAACGATTACTATCGACGCACCACTCACAAGGATAGGATGAACTGGTGCACTCTGTGCAAGATGTGTATGAGCTGCAGTCAGTAATTAAGATATTAGTAGAGGCTATTGTGTATGAATTTGTGTTTATAATGAGTTCGGCTGTAAGCTGATGGCGGCGGGCAGGAAATGGCGGAAGCGAATTTACACGAGGTGATTTACAGACAACACCATAAATTTCCCTGGTGGCAAGAGTAGTAAAAGTATTATCTAAAACTTTAAATACGCAGTAAAATTGTTCATTAGTAACAGGCACGTTATTAATAAATACATTAAACATTGTAGATGACGTCCGTTGCACCTGTGCTGGGTTTATATGGGTGATGGTGGAGCAGGTGTCATTGCGATACAGTGATATACTTTGACGCCAATGTGTAGTACCCTCAGAATTATCTTGGCAATCTGATTGTGCGCTGCACAAATTCGTTGAAGGACACCATCTGCAATACGGATCCTTGGCTTCCAGACAGGTGGAACACGATCGATATACACTGCACTCATGGACTTTCACTTTGGACACTTTACGCTCTGACATTACATACAAATACGCTTGTTGAGTGTCGAAATCTAAATCTTTGATGGCTGATTCCTTGTCGATGATTATGTCATCGTATTCGACAGCGTTGGAACCTTTCACGAGAATCTTCTTGAGATGTCCTTGTGCTGTTCCTGCGAACATTACTGTATAGTAATTTGTGATAGCCACCACTAAGGTTGTTATTCTTTCGTTGAATGTGGCCACTGGCACCGCTTCCACGGCTGCCTCCCCTCCCAAAGGTGTGTTCACGTCTAGTCCGCAGAAATCTTCATTAATTTCCAACTTTGTAGCTAGACAAGGACTGGATGGTGTGATGAATTCGAGTCCTCGAGAACCAAGGCCATTGAAACAAGATTGTATGTTTTGTGTGAACCTACGTCGAATCTCTTTGAGGGGGTAGATGCAGAGAGCTGAAGTTCCAGATGGGTTGCTCGAATTTTCGGTCTCGCTCGGGCTAAATGCGGCGAACAGGACTTCTTGTTGAGCATTGATCCTTAATTCATTGGCGAGCATCGACCCGGCTTTCTGCACAAACGCTGCTTGAACGAGATTATATTCCTTGCGCTCTTTATTACATGTAATGGGGATCTCTGTATAAGAGTAATAATTGTCATCTTTATGACAAACGCGCACCAACTTACTGTTATAAGCGGTACTCACCTCCTTTAACTGTGTTGTCAAAAAATAGCTGAATCCTTCTGAACTAAATCCGTACACGTATTTTATAGGATACTGTTCCCGTGATAAGGAATTTACGTACATTTTGGTTCCACTCTGGTCTATGGTGAATAGGCGATCGTTTTCTAGCGAACGGCTGCTCACTGCAGGGTTTACGAAGTCTGAGTTAGGCGCATAGGTAGATCCTACGTACATTACATGCTTTAATCCAGTACCTTGAGCTATAAAGGCAACAGTAGAAGCTTCTGCAGTATTTGACACGACTGGTTCTTTCACTTCACGTGCTTCGGTAATGTTACTTAGATTTCTCACTGAGCAAAAACCGTTTGCAGATCCGCATGTAATAAGACGATTGCTGGCATAGTCAATTAAAAGCGCCTTTTTCACATTGTCCTTAAGCTGTCCATCAGTGTTAGTATACACCGTTTGTTTGACTTCTAGATCTTGTGACAGCTGATAAATCTTGTTCACAGCTCCAACATAGACGTGTCCTGTTCTGCTGTCCACAGCGAGATGGTTTAATGAAGTTCCTGAAGAGGTAAAGGACGGTTGGTCAGCGAGCGTAGCAACGAACGGCAGAAACAGCGTGCACAAGATATGGGTGCAGGTGCAAATGCCGATTTTGTTGATAAGCCGTTGGGAGGCTGCCATGTTTCTTCCGTCCAACGGCTATAACAGTGAAGTTATATTCTTATTTTAAAAATAAGTTAGTGTAACCGCGTGAGCTGCCAGTTTTCGAGTGACTGTAATGATTTTAAAACGTGCCAACGACTCGCACTGACCTTTATCGATGATGTCAGTGTTAATTTGTTTTTACAAGTATTAGCCTGCGGTTCCGCCTGTGTGAACTAGTTTATTATTGGTAAATTTAACGTTGAGACATAGACGTGCTTCTATTTTTTTAATGTAGAGCCTGTTTGGACGGATACCACCGCTTTCTCAACTTCTTGTAAAGATATAAATACTAATACTATAATGTTGATTTCATTAATAAAGGTTGATAAATATTATTCCAAATTCAAATTTTGGTAAGTACATTGCATGAACAAAATATCTGTACGATCTGGAAATATTTAGGGCTGGCCTATGCTCAGTAGTGGACTTTCTGAGGTTGATGATGAACAAACAAAAATTCTACAATGTTGGACATTACAAACTCTATAGACTTGAGTACTATTAAACTCACAAAAAAGCCTTTTTTAGGAAGGAAATATTCATATTTTGTTTTTTCTGATGCAGATGATTCAAAATCGGCGTGAAAACAAACGAATCGATTAGATATACTTCAGTATTGAATGTTAGTAATAAGATTTTTATGCCCAACGGATAACCACTGTTAGTCTATGTAAATTAAATGATAATAATATTAATGTGAAAGTTTGTGGAGATGTTTACTATGAATAAAAGACTAATGGCGGATTCCTATAAACAAAAAGGAAGCCGAGAAGAAGGGAGAAATAGAAAGAGTCTGGGAGCGATGACTTGGGCTTCGGTCTCTGACTAAGCAACCAACAATAAACCAACAACCAAGATTGAGTGGTTGCGTCTCTTTTTTTTTATTGCTTTGAATGACGAGACGAGCATGCCGTTCGCCTCATGGTAAGCTATACGACTACCCATAAGTCATCCTGAGACATAAGATGTTAAGTCTCATTATGTTCAGTAGTTACACTGGCTACAATGCCCTTCAAACCGTAACACAACAGTGCATGCACACTGCTGCTAGGCGGTAGAAAAAGACATTGCGGTGGTACCCACCCAAATAGACTCTTACATATGAGAGACCTACCACCAGTTAGCTTAGTCTCGCACCCGCTATGACGGCCGCGTCAACCCATATCGCTGACAACGTCAGTACCATCGCGTACTTGCAGTTAAGGCGACTTATACTTAGCCGTTACGGCCTCTTTTTATAGCGAAGATGGACTAATCAGCATAAAGTTTGATACGCTGACAGGTATTTATCTTGTTAATTCTTACCATTAATCCGTAGTAAGCGAATAGTTTAATGGAATTAGCCTTATATGAATTTAGATCAAATTTCGCACAATAGAACACTATTATTGTGTCAAAAATCATCTAAGTAAAAAGTAAATGAAGTGTTATTAACAGGGTACTTTTTAGAAAAAAGTTCACACTTTTTATTCTGTTAAAAGACTACGCGAGCGCATCCGTATACAAAAGCTAGTGTTTGATAAAGAGTATTAACAGGTGTTATCAGTATTCGGATGTTTAATTTTTTTCTTGATTATCTTCGTCTACAGAAATAAAATATATTGTTGTATCTTTATTATTTCTTAAATTTAAATTGACTGCCTCGGTGGCATAGTTGTATTGTGTACGCGTTACGAGCACGATTTGCGCGCTGAGGTCCTGGGTTCGAATCCTGGGTCGGGCCAAAAACATTGTGACTGGGGTTTTCCATCTTAAAAATTACTCAGTCGCAGCTCGGAGTCAGGAAGTTGGCGGTGTGATACCCCGTGCCTCGGAAAGCCCGTAAAGCCGTTGGCCCTGCGCCTGATCTCTCTCCGGTCATGTCGGATTGCCGTCGCATCAGACTATCAGAGTGAAGAAATAGAGAGTGCACCTGTTCATTGCGCACACACTTGTGCACTATAATATCTCCTGCGTACCTGGCTGATCTCCGTTGAGATTGGCCGCCGTGGCCGAAATCGGCTAGGAAGGGATTATTATTTATTATTTCTTAAATTACATGTATACCTACAATTAATCAGTCAGTATTTTTATTGGATTCTTTAAAATTTTCTTTTACATTCTTTAATAAATTTAAATGATAAATCAAGGCCAAGGTAAAGGTCGCAAGAAGTCGCTGGATGCAGGCTTTTAACAGATTTGTGTGGAAATCTTTGGGGATTTATAATCATGTGGGCATCTTTGGCTGTTATGATGATGATGATGATGTTCAGCATTGACTATCGTTGATCATGATGATATCTTGATTAAACGATTTTTTTAATATAGTCTTTCTTTCAATACACTGACGGGACAACCTAACAATTTTATTCAATATTTGTTTATTATTTAAACACATCTAATGACCAAAATATTTAACTAATGACACGAGATAAATACGTACTTAATACTTTGGAAGTGTTTTCGTACTCTTGTACACGTGGAGGTCAAGAGCCAGATCACCATGGTAAAATCATTAATTTCTAAGCACAAGTATTTTATTAAAGCTGTAGTAGATGAGGAGTTGTAGCCAAGACGAAGATTAATAAGTCCAACGCTAGGATATGTCATTCCCATTTTTTTTCGTTTATAAGGTTCTGGACCTCAAAAGGAAAAAAGGAACCCTTATAGGATCACTTTTTTGTCCGTTTGTCCGTCTGTCTGCCTGTCAAGACCCTTTTTCTTAGAAACGCGTAGAGATATCAAGTTGATATTTATATCTAATACTCGGGTCTACAGTCTCTTTCAGCTGTGAAAAAATCAAACTTGTAGATAGGTTAGCTAGGCTAGGGCCTGTAGTGTCCTCACCGGTGACGATCGCGACGCGTTCCTCCCATTATTTTAATATAATGATCTCTTTTTTATATCCCCTTTCCTGCCAGCCCGAGCTGGCTTTTTTGTTTTTGTTTATTTCTCATCATAGATTTACTCCCAATAAAAATGTCGTTAGTTATATAAGTGACTTTTAGTATTAACAATAATCATTAATATAATCAATTTAATGTATCTTGACTTATCATAAGTGCAACTATGTTCGCCTACGTGATGAATAAAGTATTTTTATTTATTATTATATTTTTAAAAACGCGATCAAAAGATATGATTGTATATGTCGCATATTTTTCGATTTCGCAAGGGAACCAAAACCTATAGTACTCTTCCCGTTGATCTATGATCATGCAAGAAGCAAGGTTTTATAGTACATGTCAAGGAAAGATCTGAAAACCGTAAATATGTACTTTAATAACACAAGATATTTTTTTGTTTATTAATTTATTTTGGCGAAATGTTGAACTTATGTACAGTCAGCCACATAAGTAACTAAACAAATTCAAAACTTCAAATCGCCTATACACTTTTCTGTTCTTACCAATTTTCATTTTCTCTTCACAAATATAAAATAAAAGATATTTACTTTACTTCACATAAAGAAATAAGGGTCTTAATTGAACTGAACGCGTATAGGCGGTTTGAAATTTTGAATTTGTTTAGCTACTTATGTGGCTGACTGTACTTAGATAATTTACCTACAAGTTTGTTCGCAACCATCGGTACGCGAGTCCAACTCGCACTTCTCCGGTTGTTTTATTAGAGTTAACCATTGTGGATAGGCTCTTAGCTACGGCCCGAGGTGTGATGAAGCCATGGGCGTATATAAGGGGGGGTTTAGGGGGTCTAGACTTACAATAAGCCACGCTACGCCACTGACCGCTGACATTTTGGGGCACCGGACCCCCCCTTAGCTTCTACTAATAACCGCTGTATACGTCTGGCATAGTTATATGTTTTGTCTCGCTTCCTCTGACGGTAAATGTCACCTAACAAAGCAAGACAAAACACTGAATAATAACAGACTTATACAAAGCTTATTAGGCGGTTTCGTAATGGCAAGTAATTACGCTATGTTCTTTATGTTAACGCAATAGTGCTTGCATTTGCTTGGCAGCGGGCAATGGTATGTACCTAGATCTTAAGCTATAATTTTTTCATACATAAACAAAGCATCACGCCTTTTCCTTTTTCAGGGGTAGGTAGTGATGTTACATGCATTCACCAGCTATATTAGGTCCAATATGTGCCAATTCCATACTCCAACGCCGATACTGAGCCGAAAAACCAAACATCACTTTACCAAGCCGGGAATCGAACAGCATGGCGGCAATACACCGAGGCGTCCAGGTGTTAAGCATATCATAGTATTTAAATGAAGTATGGAACTTATTTTTTCTATACCGGCTCAGCAAAGCGACTGACGAGCCATGACTATCCCTCCCCAGTGAACAATTGTGCAGGCCTGTTTAAACCGGATATACCAGGCTGATCCCGGAACGCGACACACTTACTTGGGCCACTATGGTGGGATTTGACATCTTATGTACGATGGCCGCTATCCTGGCGGATACACAATACATCCCACCACCAGCTTACATACATATTACTATACTCCGTCCAACCATTTATTTAACTTTTGACAGTTCGGTTTCTATTCAATTGGGGATGTACTAATGCGTTACCAATTCGATTTCTTGTAACAACCGATTTAATTTATGAAGAAGTTTTGATCGATTATACATATTGAAATGTTATTTTTGCTCAACATTTTGTATTGTTTTATATACATGCCAACACTGCCACATTTAGTTTTTCAATGAAAAAGTTTTGAATTATACTTATTTGTTACACAATCAGTGGGCTTAACGAATCTCGATCGATAATTAACATCGGAGTTGAAGAGCAAGTCGCTTCACTATGCAAAAGAAAAAATGGCGTCCATAAAGTAGTCAATTATTTTGTTTTCGATTCTTGGTAAATACTCAAAGTCGATTCTTTGTCAATAATTATATTTCATAGGCGTGCATATGTCAAAAGTTAAATAAACGGTTGGACGGAGTATAGTGGCAGTTCACAGTATCGATTGAACGATGTTTGTTATTCTGCTTATGGCCAGAATTGCCACAAGCGGCCGCCGCGTGCGCTCAGTATATCGCTGTATTCGGCAGGGGCTGGTTATACCATCTACTTACTAATTAACTGATGGTTATTGATTAGGACAGTAGAGAAGACCCGTGTCCAGTAGTGGGACATATAATAAAGGGATGGTATTATTATTGGTAGTATAAGTCATTAATAGTAAGGAATTGCCTCGGTGGCGTAGTTGTATTACGGTACGACTGCAATGCTGAGGTCTCGGGTTCGATTCCCGGGTCGGGCAAAGTGAAATTGGGTTTTAAATTCAGTATCAGCCCGGAGTCTGGAATTTGTGCCCAATATGGCGATAGGCTCGCCCCCTATAACATCATGGGACGGAATACGCACGGCGGAGAGTAGGTGCACGAGTTGTGCCTCTGCCTACCCCTTCGGGGATACAAGGCGTGAGTATGCGTATACGTAGTAAGGAATTAAAAGTGGTTAAAGATTTATTAGGATTTTGTATTGGTTTTATTATTCAACGATTTCCTCTTTGGGATTAAAGGCGTGAGTGACTTTCTTTTATACATACACACATTCATGCTATTTAACCACGAAGGTAAGCACAAGCGCAACTAGTGCACCCACTGTTCACCGTGTAATCCGTCTTAAAATGAGGAAGGCGAGCCTATCGCCATATCCGGCAGAAAATTTAGACTCCAGGCTGATGCTGAGCAGAAAAACCGAATACCACTTTGGCCTACTCGGGATTCAAACCAGACACCTCAGCGCGGCAGTCCTCCTTCACACGTAATACAATTACGACACTGAGACAGATTCTACAGTAATAATATTAACTTATATGTATTAAACAATTAATTATTATTATATTATTCATTCTTATAACCAAAGTTCATGTCACCAGTCTCATACGTTTAATTAGTGGTCTCGCTAATTACTGAGGTGGTTCGTCGGGCGCGGAGGCGACCTCTTTGCCGTCGGCTATTCTAACTATTCCTTGAGCACACCTGCACGGGGACGGACTTGGAGGTATCTGGGGGTTATTTATTAAAAACACTAATCAATTATAGACATAAGATAGGGGTACAAATACAATAGTGATATTTTTATGTGTTGGTCCGGTTTTCGTTAAAATTACGAAATAAATATTCAATATTAACTGAAATGGGTACTTTAGAATTGATATTTGGTTAGATTTTCTAATGTCATTCATTTCATTTAAGACTAGGCGAAGCTGGCGGCTCCACCCGCGTGGAAAAGTTTTTCCGGGATAAAAAGCCTATAGCACTCAGGAGTAATGTAGCTTCCTATTAGTGAAAGAATTTTCAAAATCGGTCCGGTAGTTCCTGAGATTAGCGCGTTCAAACAAACAAACTCTTCAGCTTTATATAATAAAAGTATAGATAGATAGTATAGATTAGTATAGATTATAGTATAGATTCGACACCCTTCATTATTGTTTGGCCTGTGTTATTTCATTATCGATCCTGCTTTCACAGTGATTTATTACATAAATTGCTTTTATTACTTCGGTACAGCGGGGATATTTATATATTTTATTTTTATTTTATTCATGGAAAGCTTACAGACTAATAACAAATTAATAAAGTGAATTTAGCATTAGGTTAAGATTAAGTTGCTAATTACAAGCTTTCACCTATGACTAATAACAAACAATGGACACACACATTTAACCCACAAGTCCTCCCAAGTCCGCCCCTGCCTTCGCGTGGATCCTTTGAACTATGATTGCCATATTTGGCATATTGCGAGAGCTAAGCTTTGACCTAGAATATTTTATAAGCATTTATATACAAGATTTGCGTCTAATTAGTCTCGGAATGTATCGTGAAAAACATTACCCTCCTTTTGGGGCAGTCGGGTAATATACATAATTATATTACTAAATTAGTGCTGTTAAGGTAAAATTGGTATTCAAATGCGTTAACGCAATGTCGTTGACGAATTTATGTCGATTAACATAACTTAAAGGATAAGTAAAGCAGTAGGTACCTACGTAGTAAGTAGGTTATGTTTTTTTATTTCTGCTGTTTGGTAAAATAGGCTCTATATAACTTAAAATAATGACGTGTCTTATAGGTACTAGTTTAGAAAACCTGGCGACCTTTGAAATTCCTATATTGTCTTCTAAGAGATAGAAATACAAGAGCGTTCACAAATGTCCCAGCTTACTTCTCACCTGTGATATGAGGTTTACATATCATAGGATTTTTTATTGGAATATGTTCACTAAATAACGGTATATCAAGCTCAGATGCCAATACGAACTGACGTGAGGTTTTCCAGTCATGTCCAGGTTGATGAGCAGCGTGTGTGTGTACCTACTGCGTACCACGTGAAGAGGATGGATGTAAGATGGGTCACGAAAGGTATGGATGGTACGGCTGGAAGGGGAAGCCCAAAGAGAAGGTTCTCTGATCAAGTAAATGATCTTTTCCGGAAAGGGCAGGTTAGGAGGGAGGAGGATGTGAGGATGTCTGACGAGATGAATAAAACGATACGAATGCTGAGTACATACTGGATATTTTATTATAGTCAAATGCTTAAATACAAGTTATTTAATTCAAAGATTACAATATTATGTAGAGGGGCATCACAAGGAACGAAAATGTATGAGAAGAACTATGAATGTGGAAAAGGCGAAATAGATGTGTCAAGATCGTAGCATGTGGTGCTCAATAGTCTCTGCCTACCCCTATGGGATAAGGGCGTGAGTGTATATGTAATATGCATGTATGTCTAGGTGGATAATTTTTGTACTGTCCAAGCTAAGAAAATAAATGTCCTTACAATTTTTACAGTCTAAATTCATTGCCAACCTGTCAATAAATTGAGCTTATTTGCCTTTAAATTTACCAACTGAGAATCGAACTCCTAAACAAAGCACAAAGTGGACAAAACTAAACCGACGATAAGGCAGATTTGTGTTGTCGAGTTAAGTACAAATAAGTATTGTTGATCGCATCGGCGAGCGTCCCTTCCTGAACATCGCCGATCTACGATCACGGTGCCTTACCGGCGGCATAGCGAGGACATGCCTTTATTTGATTGTTTTTTAGTCGGTTGCTCTGAAGATAGTCGTTTAATTCATGTCTATGTATCGCATCCGAGGTCCGCTCTGAAGTTAGTCACCTTCTGTTATCTTTCAAGCGTTTAATTGGCTTATCTCGAGTTATTTTGAAAGACTTTCCTCAGAGCCAAAACATGTGGTTAAATTAGCACATATCATGTGTTTTTCAATAGTCTATACACCAGGCATCGTAGCCAAGATGGTTTTACAACAATCATTGACGCTAAAAGCGTATCCTTGTAATATATTTATCGATAGGATATGTCACTCGCATACCTTTAACGGTGAAGGAAAACATCGTGAGGAAACCTGCATACCTGAGAAGTTCTCTGAATTTCGAAGGTATGTGAAGTTCGCCAACCTGCACTAGGCCAGCGTGGTGGACTAAGGCCTAACCCCTCTCAGTAGTAGAGGAGGCCCGCGCTCAGCAGTGGGTAATATATAATACAGGGCTGATTGCATTGCATTGCATTGCATACCTTTTTTGTCTTCTACTAGCGTTAACCCTTGTAGGAAAAGAAACTTGGCTACAACCCCTCAAGGTCCTAGATACTCCTATGGCACCTTCATGGCGTTAGTTTCATGGATCTCTAGTTCTACTGATGGTAGGTCTCTCATATGTAAGAGACCGTCTGGGTGGGTACCACCGCAATGTCTATTTCTACCGCCAAGCAGCAATGCACATGCACTGTTGTGTTTCGGTTTGAAGGACATTGTAGCCAGTGTAACTACAGGACATAGTGAGACTGACATCTTATGTCTCAGGATGACGAGCGCAGTGAAATGCCACACAGTACGTTGCAACTCAAGCTGCTGGATGGTGTTGCTACTGTTTATGGGTGGTCCTATCGCTTACCATTAGGCGAACGGCATGCTCGTCTCGTCATTCAATGCCATAAAAAAAAACTATCTTTCCACTGCAGCACACATTGCGTACGATTATTGTTTTTTTTTTATTTTAAAAAAGGCAATACAGTCATGGTTGGTACCAAGCTTTGTTTCTGCCAGATTTTTTAACCTTGCGTTTCATCTTCACTGCGTGTTTTTCTATTTAATAAACACACGTCAGATGTATAGAAATTACTGACATTGTGGGCCTGCTAAGTTAGGGAGTTCAGTGGAACGTAGCTAGGCTAGGGCCTGTAGTGTCCTCACCGGTGAGGATCGCAACGCGTACCTCCCATTATCTATACTAATATTATAAAGGAAAGATTTGTATGTAAGTATGTTTGTAACGAATAAGCTCAAAAACTGCTGAACGGATTTCGATGAAATTTGGCACACGGGTAGATCATGTCCTGGATTAACACACACTTTTTATCCCGGGAAAATATTTATATCCTGGAAAAACTTTTTCACGCGGGCAAAGTCGCGAGCAGAAGTTTAGTTTTTAATAAAAATGATTCATCGTTTCTTTTACCTCCTCTTTCCTGCCAGCCCGACCTTGGCTTCTTTATTTACTTTTCGTTGATTTTACTTCCTATAAAAATTGCTGTATTATATAAATGACATTTTGTAGTAATAATTGTTATTAATTGATTTATCATAAGTGCAACTTTGTTCGCCTACGTGATGAATAAAGTATTTTATTTTACTTACTTCTTTTAGGAGACAGGCCTGGCTTTATGTATGTACCTGTATGTTAGGATTTTAGGCGCAGCGCAGATGCTTAAGTTGATGCGGATCACCAACATCAGCAACCCTCGGTTTTAGTCACGGATTTTCAATTTACTGCTTTTGGTAGTGTATTGGTTTCCAACAACAACTTCATAGCGTCTGCGGCGTGCCTTAAAGCCAGAGACTACCCATTTAGACCTCGGAAGTAGATATTATGTAATAAAAATAACATTAAAATAAATCCACAATTATCTTTCGTAGTACAATTAAACAATTTTTAAATACCCCATTAGAGTCCTTAATTTGTTAAATAGTTTATAAGCGAAACGGCTTACCTCATTATTAGCTGTACTAGAATAAACCTTTTCAACGTCTAATTAAAGTTGAATATCGTTAAAACAGTTCAACTTACTTTGCAGCAGAGAATGGACATTAAAATCGAAGCACCCGACTTTGTGGCGAAATAAAAGTTGCAATAAAAATTTACATTAGTTGGGACGTTGTTAGGATCAAAACGGCCTAAGTGTTTTGTTTTGTTGACGATACTAGGTCGTTTTGGTTTTGAATTGGTTTCCAAATTTTACGCTTAGTCGTATCTTGATTATTCTTGATATGAGTTTTGTCTGTATTCAGTTATTTGTAGATATTTTTGGTAATAGATATCTTTCTTCACAAAGAATACACACATATTTTTTTAGAAATCAAACATGTATTTACGCAAACACTCAACACACACACACACACACACACACATATTCATAACTATAGATCCTTTGTAACATTTTTTGTGTCTACTTTCGCAAATTAATTTGTATAAGAATGTGTACTTCGTAATTGGCGTATAGTATCTGTTATTTCTTATTATAATTTATTGTGTAAAATTTGTCAGCTGTGAAGGACCAATAAATAAATAAATAAATAAAAGTCAGAGGTGTGTGCCCTTGGGTTTTGAACCTGCGGACATTCGTCTCGGCAGTCCGTTCCACTCCCAACTAGGCTATCGCCGCTTCCGCTTCATTGTGAATTATCGCTTGCTTAAACGGTGAAGGACAACATCGTGAGGAAACCTGCATACCTAAGAAGTTCTCTGAATTTCGAAGGTTTGTGAAGTCTGCCAACCCGCACTAGGCCAGCGTGGTGGACTAAGGCTAAACCCTCTCAGTTGTAGAGGAGGCCCGTGCTCAGCAGTGGGCAGTATATAACACAGGGCTGATATGGTATGGTATGGTATATCATTCTTCATTTCTACTATTGTAGCTTCTGGTTTAAGTATATCTGAATCGTTTTGGGATATAATTTGACCATTTCTAATAATTAAGAGTTGAAAGAGGTATGATTTTTACGTTCTGAATCAGTTTCTCTTATTGGCATTAACAGTTGTACCAGAATCGGCTTTTTTCAACTTATTTCTTTTCATTTTGCATTAATGTAATCTTTTCGATGATTACATTTATTTTAGTAACTGCAGAATAGACAGCTAGATTGTAAGGTCCGGGGTTCGAAACTCAGGTCAGACAACATTCTGTGCAGATCTATCTAGGAAGATTTTTGTGAGATTGGATCTTAAAGGAGAGGAATAGGAGTTGGGTAGCAATGGGGAAAATCCAACCTTCTTCACATATCACATTCACCAAATACATTTTTTTTTTTTTATCTTTATTACTTCGAATGACTAACGACGAACCCCAATTTAAACTATTCGATCTTTAAATCTGGGTAATGACAACCTTTCTTTACTAGCCAGTTATAGATTACAGTTCTACTGATCGGTGACGGCTTATAGCGGTCAATTTGTTTCATATTTTTTAAATGTGGAGCTTCCCGAAGAGATTATATTTACTGGCCAGTATCGCTGATCGATCAAGACCTATTACAGTGTATTTCATTTTTGCCGGCCGGATTTAAAAAGTAGTACCTAAGAGCTATTCTGTTTTCAAATCCCGGAGCTCTGGTCGGTCAAGGTCCTAGTCAACTTTTATTTTAGGAATACTGGCTAGTTTTAAAACCTATTTCTTTATAAAGTGGTATTGTGGTATAAGCGCAGGCGGCGCGAGTGACGCGCGGTATCGCTACCGGCTGCCGATACTAAATAACAGTGTCGCGCTCCCTTTGCACACGCCGCGGGGACCGCATTATGTAACAGTGGAGGCTATACTACACCTATCATACAACACACACTAACACACTTTCTACTGAATACTATCTACTGATGAGAGAAATTGGTGTTGTTGGTCATTTTATGGGGTATTATGGATTAGTTAATTAATACAATTTAAATGAATAGTACTTGTATTAGTATAATTTGTACGTTAAAGATAGAACTATGATTCTACAAAAAAAGAACAAAATTACGTTGATTTCAGTCATTATTTTTTGTCAAAGTGAAATTCTAAAGTAAAACCAATTTACTATAATAAATGTACACTAGTAGCTTTTGACAAACATCTAATCATAATTTCAAATTATTTAAAACATGTTATTTTATTAAGGAAAGAACAGATTTTGTTAACATGATTTTATTTGCTTAGCAAGACGTCACTACACTTATATTTCAATATAAGGGAGTATTAGTTATTATTAGAGTATAGGAGAACAATTAAAAAATCACAGCAAAACTTGCTCCTTACAGCATAGTGCCATCATGCGCCCGCGCACCTTTTTGCTCAGCGCTGCCCGTATTTCGGCTGCGCGCGCAGCCATTTATCTCGACTATCTGAGATACGGCTATCGGACGCATCTTTATGCACCTCCCGATACCCGCCAGATATCAAGCGCGCTGATTAGCCGATAGGTATTAGTGCATTATGCCATTCAAAATATTTAGATCACTTTTGCTTTCACGATTACGTATTTGAAGATGACGAATGTCCGGTGCAATACCCGAGGGCACACCTCTGACTTTTCTAAAGTTATGTGTGTATTCTTCGTAATTTTCACCTGTTTTAACGGTGAAGGAAAACATCATGAGAAAACCTGGGAAGTTCTCCATAAGAATTTCGAAGGTATGTGAAGTCTGTCAACCCCACTAACTGAGTACTAAGGCCTAAACCCTTTGAGTAGTAAGGAAACTCTGAGCCCATCAGCGAGACAGTATACAGGGCTGATATCATTATTTGAGAATTTAAAATTATCCATAATTGAGACAAGCAATATGCCCAGCTCCTCTGTTCTTTATTTGAATAATATCTTGGCGGGTTAGGACAGTGTTCTCAGACTAAAGAGCTTTATCGAGCATGACGATTCAAAAGAGCTTTTTAAAGTCTATTTGAATAAAGGAAATTTTGAGTTTGAGTTTATCGCTCGGTGTCATGGGTGTTGACGATTCTAGCTTAAAGGAGTACCTCCTTGAACTCTTTAGGAGTTGCAGTGGCGGGTGAGAGGGTGGGATAGTCTCTACCCACAAAAACGTGTAAGTAAGACTGGGCTGTTTCACCCATGGTCAGGTAGTTATGGCTCTTGTCATACTGGCGCATTGCAAGCGAATTTCCAGCGAGGCGAACTCGTCTAGTGTAATAAGCCCGTTAACTTTACTTGACCATGGATGAAACAAATCAAATCAAAGTTTATTGCACTCCACAATTATTCTATACATAAAGATGTTACAATTAAATAGACACATGGTATAATCGTGGACCCTGTCGGGCACGGCAACATTTCAAGAGTCCTCTCTTGAAATGTTGCCTTTAAGTTTGTTATTATAGTAAACTTTATTATTAAGAATTTATATACATGATGCTTTTTATTAACTTATAATTAATATTAAATATAAATGTGTGTGTGTGCATGTGTTTGTGTGTGTGTGTGTGCATGTTTGTGTGTACGTTTTTTCAACTAATGTTATCACTATAGTCAAAGGTAAACATTTGTAAATTTATTGTCAGTATAACAAAGCGGGGGTTTTTTTTTCTTTGGCGATGTTTCATATGTGTCAATGTTTGACTCAAAGACCTTGTATCCGAAGCCGTATAATGTGATTTAAGAAAATATCTTTGACAATTTTATGATTACATAAAATTATAATTATAATAATATTATGAAATATGAAAAATATTGTATCGTTTGTGCGTAATATTCAAATATTATAACGCGTTCGTGTTACGTGGCGGGATGCGGCGGCCTGAACAAACTCAGCCAAGTGGCCGCTGGACTTTGGAATCGCGACTTGCAGTAGCGGCATACGCCAGCATTCACCCGGGCTCGTGAGCGTTAATATTATGATTGTAATAATACTACAATCACAAATTTATTTCAATGTGCGCAGTACTAATATGAGTACTTTAAATAGTACATTTTCGGATAGATCGAATTATGTTTCTTGTCTTCATCACCTCGCTTAGAATTGCCAAAGTAGTTAAAACTCAGTACACAAGAATCGGAAGAAACAAGTGTGTCGACTGTTACGTGATTGTGAAACGAAAATTCAATGTATTATGTGGTAGATATTCGCTACAGGGAACACATGACTTCAAACCGTATTCATTGACATGTCATGAAGGAATGTTTACGCCACAAGCTTCACGGCGGCATACTACGGGCTCTTACGTGCTACCGTACATTATAATTGTAGCGCCGTGTATTATGTACACTTTTTTAAATTTTTGAAGTGTAGATATATTGTATTTGATCTTTTAGTAAATAAATATCAAGAATGTTGTAATGTGTTTCTTTTCACCACATAATTCAGAACTTTTAGACTGTTATTAAATAGAATTATATAGATATTAACAATGATGTGTTGATTACTTTCACTGTAATTGAAAACAAAATAAGTGCGAGTTATTTATATTCTCACTATGTTATTACAAATACAGAGTAATTAAAATGATGCTATTCTTCAGACAAAAAATGTTAGTTCAATGACCTTGAAATCTAACCCAAAACTTTGTGCTTATGTCTGTAAATAATATTTTCGCGATTCACAAGTTGATAACGGATTATTACATGAGATAGACGGAACTTCTTAAAATAACCAGGAGAACAGGCGAGTGAAATAATAATTGCATATATTTACTAAGTATATTTTGAGAAGTGTTTGCTTATTCCCAGTTTTGGTAATATTATTATAAAAATAATATATAGGCCATAATAATAATTACATTATTCCATAGCCCTGTTTAAAAAAGTCATACCATGGCTCAAATGTACAGAAATAATTTACTTATGACTTGGCAGTATGGTCTTTGACCTTAGCCGGTTCCTTGTACAACAAATAAAAAAAAAATGTACAGAAATATAAAACTGTCATTACCGAAAACAGCTGTTCGCACGAGAGTTAATCCGCGGCCATCTTGCTAATTGCTCATTCTTGGGTGATCAAATATTTGACAAGCTGTTATAATAACTGTAAGCTAACTAGGGCACTAGGGCTAAAAATACGCGGAAACGTCAAAATCGGTGATTACATTAGATTTAACATATTGTTAGATTTGAAAAAACGGGGCCTAAGTCGATTATTTAAACAACCGAAGAGACCAATAAGTAGTTGAAAACTGTTCATAAACAGTAGCAACACCATCAAGAAGTTAAGATTACAAAACTCTACATAGGCTTACAACAGTTTCTACACTGCTCTGGTCACCCTGAGACGTGTGTTTAGTCGTAAATATGTTACTTTTATTTCATTAAGGCTGCTATTCCCAAAAAATGCCGAAAACGCGCGCAATTGAAACCACTTTTTGACAATATTTATAGAGCAAACTCTTTAAAAAAAAAACGTCTGTATCTTTAGGTTATGAGAAGTGATTTTATTTTTTTATTTTTTTTCTCTCAATCTTAGATTGTGTGAAAAAAAATAGCAAACCTCCTCTTAATTTGACGGTTAAAACCATGTTAATCCTTTAATTTATAAAAAAACAGCACAAAAATTTATTTACTTATCAATAATATTATTTTCAATGACACTATTTTGTTACTTTACTAAAATATGTTATATTTCGTTTATAATAAATAAAAAATTAATATTACTAAGAACTCAATCAATGGCATCCCCGCGTTCGCCCAAAAAGTCAGTGCGGGGCGAGCCGTGTTGCTAGATGGACCTATGTCGCTTTGCGTTAGCTCGGCACATCAATTTATTTTTGTAAGTATTACAGCGCGAATATTTAAATGTTGGCAGCTTTAGTGTATAATAGTATTGTGATAGTGTGAGTTAGTGAGTCTTAATAACTTATGTACATATAGGTAGTAGGTACTTGGTTAGTATATAATAATTATTATTATATATAAGTGGTATTAAAAAAAATGACAATTAGTGTTAGTCGAAATGGGGAGTAGACAGAGGCGACAGAAAAGTGGTCTCAAAAAATATTCAAACGTAGAGGCAACAATATAAGCAAGTAAGCACTATATTTTATATTTTGTAAGATTACCTATTTATAGATAGATCATTGGTCAAACGCAGTTTTATACGCTATAAAAAAAATGAAAACATACAGCAGTTCCTCACATAGTTACTTCTAAAGTCATAAGCTGATGACCTGCTCAATTACATTTTTATATCTAGCGCTACTTTGTACGCACTGGTGTCACAGAGTAGATAATTGTCACAGAGTCGAACTACGCAAAAGTGTGTAGGTACCGAACATAGCCTTTGTTTTTGGGCATTTTTATGTATATTTGTTCGTATGTTTTATAATATTTTTTATCAATTATAGATCAAGTAATCAATCATTCAAATAATTTAAATAAAGAGGAAAATTATATAAATGTTAATAGATAAGTAGACTACGACAAAGGTGCTTTAAATGTAAGTTTTCTCCTCTTCGGCAAAATCACATCGTCATACTTAAAAATAATATTGCCACAAGAATTTCTTTAAATAAATCATAATTGGTATTTTCAAATACAGGGCCAGCTGCACATTACAGAAAAAAAACAAATGTCTATTTGGACTATGGTTGAGTGAAAGAACACCTATGAAAATAGAAATAATTGAAAAAGTCGACAGCTTTTGGAAAATCTGATGGAAAACAAACTAACTCGATTTTATATGGATTGTATACGAGGCACCCGAGAAAAATGGATATTGTAAGGGTCTTGAGGGCTAGTGATGGTGAAACACAGTCTCAGGTTCCAAGAGTCTTTATTCGTAATCAGACGAGATATATACAAATGTTGTGGATAGCCTACTGAAGGTGAAACGTCCCACGACGTGGAAGCGTTCACTACTTCTAAACTACACGTCGGTCCCAAAAATAGTCCCACGCAGTGGAAGCTAAATTCGGAAGCCGGAATCGTAATTTTGTATATCAAAGAATATCTATGCATTAACCACTATCAATCACCTTTAACCACCTCTAACCACCTCTAACCACCTCTAACCACCTCTAACCACCTCTAACCACCTCTAACCACCTCTAACCACCTCTAACCACCTCTAACCACCTCTAACCACCTCTAACCACCTCTAACCACCTCTAACCACCTCTAACCACCTCTAACCACCTCTAACCACCTCTAACCACACTGTGTCACAAAATTCCTCCGCAGGTCATGTTTCGCCGGAGAATCTTGATATCGCGATTCATAATTTGTACGTATCCGTAGCAGCGCCGCAGCAGCGCCATCTCTCGGCGACGTGATGGGACTACTCTTTTGTATGAGGTGTTACAATATTAGAAATCCGTCGTACATAGTAATGACTATGGAAGATAAAGCCAAAAAGGAATATTAAAAAAAAAGAAAATATAATAAAGAATAAGAAGAGAATAAAAGCAATGAGAACAATAAACTTGACGTAAAGAGAGAAATAGAGAAAAAAAGGAAAGTGAAAAAATAATAACAAACGATGAAAATGTTCAAACGTCCAAAGGAAGAAAAATATTGTTTTAAAAAAAGTTAAATTCTGGTGAATTTTAATATGTCTAAATACATTTTTTTATAGCTTAGAACGACGAGACGAGCATGCCGTTCGCCTGATGGTAAGCGATACGACTACCCATTCAAGTCTCATTATGTCCAGTAGTTATACTGGCTACAATGTCCTTCAAACCGAAACACAACAGTGCATGCACACTCTTGCTTGGCGGTAGAAATAGACATTGCGGTGGTACCCACCCAGACGGCCTCTTACATAATGAGAGACCTACCACCAGTACTTAGTATTTATAATTCTTATTATTATTTTTTGTATCACTACTGAATCTCGGCTCATAGGCCGGGTTGCTGGATGCGGATGGGCCTAAGCCAAGTCTGCAGCAAGATTTAGGAGATAAAGTATTGTGAAGGAAAAGGAGACTTAGTCATGGTCTATTTGAAGGAATTTTCTTACAATGCGGCAAGTGTTGAGGAAGACTGCTTTTTGAAGGCTGATGTCAGTGAATTTTGGGAGGTGGAGTGTCTGTAGAGAGTTTTAGAGCTGTGTAGGGATCACGCCTGTGGTTGATAAAACTATTGGAACTATTAATGCTTTTTTAAGACGCCACATTCGTATAACTTCGTCTTTGAGTTCTACGTATTTAGAAAGTTTTTCAGCTATTGTGGACTATGTCTATAACGTAAGCTGTTTTTTGTGTTTTGACAATTAATATTATATCTGGTCTATTGTAATGTTCTATCTGTGAGTATGGCTCTATTATTATTAATATTATTAATTTTACTGGTGGTAAGTCTCTCATGTGTAAGATTCCGTCTGTGTGCGTACCACCGCGGTGTAGTGTGCATGCACTGTTGTGTTTATGTTTGAAGGACATTGTAGCCAGTGTGACTACTGGACTTAATGAGATTTAACATCTTATGTCTCAGGATGACGATCGCAGTGGAATGCCACACAGTACTTTGTAACTCAAAGTGCTGGATGGTGTTGTTACTGTTTATGGGTGGTTGTGTCGCTTACCATCAGGCGAACGGCATGCTCATCTCTTCATTTAATGCAATAAAAAGAAAAAAAAAGAATAATTAAATAACTTAGCTTGAATAAAACTGCGTAAAACTTGTACCTTTATTAATTTTATATCTATACACAAAACCACTGCTGCTGCTGTCCCTTTTCGTATTTTGTTCTTTGAATAAGTAGGTATCATATCGTAACAAAATAGTGAATCGTAGATAAGCATAAAATATTTTAGATTTCTCTCATAATAATTAAACTTTAAAATATATGTGCATGAACTACTAATTCAATTTAAAAAACTGCAAAATCGCGGGTGCAGCTGCGGGACGCAGCTAGTAAACATAAAAGATAATTGATTATAATACTTTTACTACTCTGTAAATTTTCTACTCAGTGTCACTAGCGTAAGCGGCCCGTGAATGACACGCGGTCGGCCGCTGGCGGCCGCGCATTGCGATCTTTTGGTGCGGGGGCGCGGTGAAGCGCGGGAAGAGATTGCTAGCTCCGCCCGATTCCTCAAGGCCATTGGCTTGATGTCAAGCCTTAATAACCGTCTAGTCAATCCATCACTTAATAATATCAAAAACCTAGTTTCATCCCTATTCACCCCATTTAACCGTAGTTATACAACCAACTATTGTACAACTTATAGTCATGGTTTAACTCGGGTCTATTAGACAAGGTGACGATGAATGCGTAACGTTCAGAATATAATACAAGCTTACTACATATTCTACATTCTGTCCTCTCGTAACCTATCCCTCTGGTCTTCCAGGTTTCATAAATGTTCCATATACAGACACGGAAACTCTTTTACTTTTACTCGGCAACTTTATTATATTATGTACTAGCAACGGTCCGCGGCATAAGATTTTTCCGGGATAAATATTTTCCCGGGTTAAAAAGCCTATAGCACTCACAAGTAACGTAGTCCGTGTAATAATTTTCAAAATCGTTTCAACAGTTCCAGAGACTAGCCTCTACAAACTCACAGACTCAGAAACTGTTCCTCTGTATAATATTAGTATAATATAGGCATATACTCGCTGCAGCGGTGTCGCCTCACAAAGCGATGTCGCGGCGACATGCGACAGGCTACCGAGCTGGACTCCGCCGCGTATACATCTATACTAATATTATAAAGCTGAAGAGTTTGTTTGTTTGTTTGAACGCGCTAATCTCAGGAACTAATGGACCGATTTTGAAAATTCTTTCACTAATAGAAAGCTACATTACTCCTGAGTGCTATAGGCTACTTTTATCTCGGAAAAAAATTTCCATGCGGGCGGAGCCGTGCGCAATACTAGTACAATCATCGCATCGGATCGGTGCATCGGATATAGTCTGTGGTTTTGTGTGGTTAAACTTCTTTAATGCGATTAATATATGCTCGTATAAAACGAGACAAAGTGACTTTACTGCGACAGAGATAATTAAAGTGGCGACCAGAATTATCGATTGACACCTTTTATCCCTGAATGCTGAGGTCTCGAGTTCAATTCCCGGGTCGGGCAAAGTGATATTGAGTTTTTCTACTCAGTATCAGCCCGGAGTCTGGAATTTGTCTGATATTGCGAAAGGCTCGCCCCCTATGACATTATGGGATGGAATACGCACGGCGAAAAGTGGGTGCACTAGTTGCGCCTCTGCCTACCCCTTCGGGGATAAAAGGCCAAGTGTGTGTGTGTGTGTAGGTGTGTGAGTGCGATGCTTGATGAAGCCTATTGATACCGGAGGCTATATGAAAGAAAGGCGACCGACAAACTTATCGATTTTAGCACTCCGCCTACCCCTTGAGATGATAGAATTCCGCCTATAATAACAAACACGCCGCCAGATTATTGTTCAGCATTCAATGAACAGGACCACACATTACGATATCAACCAATCTCCAGTTGATACCTCCTCAATCCCCCATCAAGGTTTAATCTTGCGATTGACGCGCAATCAAAGCCCAATTAATTAGGCGCACACAATGCGATGCTCGAGCTGATTATAAGATTTTACGGTCGATTTGCGGTCTGGTTAATGACCACTCTAATTTATTGATTGTTAGTATTATAAGGGTATGTTTTAAAACTTCTGAGTTAATGCTACTTGTCACATAAATGTATAAACCGACCATTTGGTCACACTTTCATCTAAGCTCCCAAAATGTCAATAAAATGTACTTGAAAAGACGCCGTAAGAGTATTTAAATGAGTGGAGTTATATTTAGGTATGGTGTCATTTTCGAGGTTGAGGAATTAAATTTTTTATCGATTTAAGGTTACTTGAGAAAACAGTGAAATTGTGAATTAAAGTATTCATGGTTATGGTTTAATGTCTGGAGTGATAAAGTAAGAGCATAGAGTGTTTCTAGGAATCCGACAAAATTTCGTTTTTCACAAATGATAAAAAGGTGAAAAGAGATTTCATTTGAAACTGTAGGCTCTTTTATTCTATCGTGTTGTATAAAGCTGAAGAGTTTGTTTGTTTGGTTGAACGCGCTAATCTCAGGAACTACGAAACCGATTTTGAAAAGTCTTTCACTAATAGGATTACATTACTCCTGAATGCTATAGGGTACTTTTGATCCCGGAAAAACCTTTTCGCGCGGGCAGACCCGCGAGTAATACTAGTAATGTATAAATTTAGAGTCTATTTCACAACACATAAATGCATAAGCTGATCAAATACAAAAGTCAGACTTTAATCTATGCTAAAATGGTAAAAACATGAGTACTATCAACATTAGCTGTTTAATATGACAACTCTCGAATGAAATTTTCTTGAAATTTGTAAAAAAAAACTTGAGTCCACTAGCTGTTCTATTACAAGTTTCAATAAAGCATCGAGTGTGATGTCAAGATGGCGCGAGCACCGGAAGTCAATTATGCAATAAATCGGCGGCTGCGCGGGCGCATAGATCTCGTATTTACATACAACCCGAGTTCTCAGTTTAAACGCATTTGCATTGCTGTTCGATCGAATGATTTTTATTGGACAGAAATGTCTTTTAAATGGGATTCATGATAATTGAATCTAATTTTATGTGATGTAGACAATATTTAGGACCTCGGACGCCTTAGAATAAGGTGAAGATCAACGAGCAGGCATGAACAAAATATGCAAATAATTTAATAATTTGCTTGGAGATAAAATAAAAGAAACCTTAACTGATAAAGATCTCAAGAAAGGGGTTCCCATATAAATAATAATTAATACTTAAGGCTTGACATCAAGCCAATGGCCTTGAGGAATCGGGCGGAGCTAGCAATCTCTTCCCGCGCTTCACCGCGCCCCCGCACCAAAAGATCGCAATGCGCTGACCGCGTGTCATTCACGGGCCGCTTACGCTAGTGACACTGAGTAGAAAATTTACAGAGTAGTAAAAGTATTATAATCAATTATCTTTTATGTTTACTAGCTGCGTCCCGCAGCTGTACCCGCGATTTTGCAGTTTTTTAAATTTAATTAGTAGTTCATGCACATATATTTTAAAGTTTAATTATTATGAGATAAATCTAAAATATTTTATGCTTATCTACGATTCACTATTTTGTTACGATATGATACCTACTTATTCAAAGAACAAAATACGAAAAGGGACAGCAGCAGCAGTGGTTTTGTGTATAGATATAAAATTAATAAAGGTACAAGTTTTACGCAGTTTTATTCAAGCTAAGTTATTTAATTATTCTTTTTTTTTCTTTTTATTGCATTAAATGAAGAGACGAGCATGCCGTTCGCCTGATGGTAAGCGACACAACCACCCATAAACAGTAACAACACCATCCAGCACTTTGAGTTACAAAGTACTGTGTGGCATTCCACTGCGATCGTCATCCTGAGACATAAGATGTTAAATCTCATTAAGTCCAGTAGTCACACTGGCTACAATGTCCTTCAAACATAAACACAACAGTGCATGCACACTACACCGCGGTGGTACGCACACAGACGGAATCTTACACATGAGAGACTTACCACCAGTAAAATTAATAATAATAATAATAGAGCCATACTCACAGATAGAACTATACATTACAATAGACCAGATATAATATTAATTGTCAAAACACAAAAAACAGCTTACGTTATAGACATAGTCCACAATAGCTGAAAAACTTTCTAAATACGTAGAACTCAAAGACGAAGTTATACGAATGTGGCGTCTTAAAAAAACATTAATAGTTCCAATAGTTTTATCAACCACAGGCGTGATCCCTACACAGCTCCAAAACTCTCTACAGACACTCCACCTCCCAAAATTCACTGACATCAGCCTTCAAAAAGCAGTCTTCCTCAACACTTGCCGCATTGTAAGAAAATTCCTTCAAATAGACCATGACTAAGTCTCCTTTTCCTTCACAATACTTTATCTCCTAAATCTTGCTGCAGACTTGGCTTAGGCCCATCCGCATCCAGCAACCCGGCCTATGAGCCGAGATTCAGTAGTGATACAAAAAATAATAATAAGAATTATAAATACTAAGTACTGGTGGTAGGCCTCTCATTATGTAAGAGGCCGTCTGGGTGGGTACCACCGCAATGTCTATTTCTACCGCCAAGCAAGAGTGTGCATGCACTGTTGTGTTTCGGTTTGAAGGACATTGTAGCCAGTATAACTACTGGACATAATGAGACTTGAATGGGTAGTCGTATCGCTTACCATCAGGCGAACGGCATGCTCGTCTCGTCGTTCTAAGCTATAAAAAAAATATATTTAGACATATTAAAATTCACCAGAATTTAACTTTTATTAAAACAATATTTTTCTTCCTTTGGACGTTTGAACATTTTCATCGCTTGTTATTATTTTTTCACTTTCCTTTTTTTCTCTATTTCTCTCTTTACGTCAAGTTTATTGTTCTCATTGCTTTTATTCTCTTCTTATTCTTTATTATATTTTCTTTTTTTTTAATATTCCTTTTTGGCTTTATCTTCCATAGTCATTACTATGTACGACGGATTTCTAATATCCATTTTTCTCGGGTGCCTCGTATACAATCCATATAAAATTGAGTTAGTTTGTTTTCCATCAGATTTTCCAAAAGCTGTCGACTTTTTCAGTTATTTCTATTTTCAAAGGTGTTCTTTCACTCAACCATAGTCCAAATAGACATTTGTTTTTTTTCTGTAATGTGCAGCTGGCCCTGTATTTGAAAATACCAATTATGATTTATTTAAAGAAATTCTTGTGGCAATATTATTTTTAAGTATGACGATGTGATTTTGCCGAAGAGGAGAAAACTTACATTTAAAGCACCTTTGTCGTAGTCTACTTATCTATTAACATTTATATAATTTTCCTCTTTATTTAAATTATTTGAATGATTGATTACTTGATCTATAATTGATAAAAAATATTATAAAACATACGAACAAATATACATAAAAATGCCCAAAAACAAAGGCTATGTTCGGTACCTACACACTTTTGCGTAGTTCGACTCTGTGACAATTATCTACTCTGTGACACCAGTGCGTACAAAGTAGCGCTAGATATAAAAATGTAATTGAGCAGGTCATCAGCTTATGACTTTAGAAGTAACTATGTGAGGAACTGCTGTATGTTTTCATTTTTTTTATAGCGTATAAAACTGCGTTTGACCAATGATCTATCTATAAATAGGTAATCTTACAAAATATAAAATATAGTGCTTACTTGCTTATATTGTTGCCTCTACGTTTGAATATTTTTTGAGACCACTTTTCTGTCGCCTCTGTCTACTCCCCATTTCGACTAACACTAATTGTCATTTTTTTTAATACCACTTATATATAATAATAATTATTATATACTAACCAAGTACCTACTACCTATATGTACATAAGTTATTAAGACTCACTAACTCACACTATCACAATACTATTATACACTAAAGCTGCCAACATTTAAATATTCGCGCTGTAATACTTACAAAAATAAATTGATGTGCCGAGCTAACGCAAAGCGACATAGGTCCATCTAGCAACACGGCTCGCCCCGCACTGACTTTTTGGGCGAACGCGGGGATGCCATTGATTGAGTTCTTAGTAATATTAATTTTTTATTTATTATAAACGAAATATAACATATTTTAGTAAAGTAACAAAATAGTGTCATTGAAAATAATATTATTGATAAGTAAATAAATTTTTGTGCTGTTTTTTTATAAATTGAAGGATTAACATGGTTTTAACCGTCAAAGTAAGAGGAGCTTTGCTATTTTTTTTCACACAATCTAAGATTGAGAGAAAAATAATAAAAAAATAAAATCACTTCTCATAACCTAAAGATACAGACGTTTTTTTTTAAAAGAGTTTGCTCTATAAATATTGTCAAAAAGTGGTTTCAATTGCGCGCGTTTTCGGCATTTTTTGGGAATAGCAGCCTTAAGGCTAGAGAGGTGGACACGATCTTTGAATCATATCTATCATAATTTCAGTTTAAGATACAAAATAAAATAATAAACTTCATAAGCAGCAGTTCCTAAATCTATTTATATAAAAATTTCGTGTCGCAGTGTTTGTTACCATACTTCTCCGAAACGGCTGAACCGATTTTGATGAAATTTTATATTCACACTTGGTAGGTCTGTAAATAGGCTGTTATCTATTTTTCATCCCCCTCAGTGATAAGGGTGGCCCACCCAAAAAAAAATATTTTTCGCCACATTTCTTTTTTTTATGATGTGGCACTAAAAATACATACCCTAAATGTTCTACCTTCTTCCATCATCCCCCATTTTTTAATAACGATATAAGTAATTTAATAACTTTTAACCTCGGTCGGTAACTGATCAGTTGTTCATATTTATCTACTAAAATAATCTCTAAATAGAATTTATATGGCAAAACAACGTTTGCCTGGTCAGCTAGTTACCTTATAATTATGTGGGATATTACATTTGCACATTAGGAGAATTTCATTTTCAAATCATTAGTAAAAGTTCGGCAGAATTCCATTTTCAAAACCAAGATCGCCAGACCAAGGCACCACCGTTCGCTAGACTTCATAAATATGAGACATTTTATATAAAATCCATCGAAAGTGTGTGTGTGTAATAAATCAGTGTGCGAGGCGGGCGGTGTCCCCCTCATTTACCTGGGCTGCTGTGGCTGCCTGCCACCACGCTATCTTCCGCCAGATATCTGCGATGCACCGCCGCGATAAATAATATATTGACGTGTACGTCGGCAAGCGGGTTTGGATTGTGTTTCTTGAGTTGTAGGGACTTTGTAGAGCCAAAAGAGTTTTAAGCAAATTGAGTCCATGAATGTATAAATTTACAATTAGCATTACGTGCTATTTTTTAAATTTTGTATTCGTTTTTTTTATGATTTTGCTGTTGCGGAGTTTGTCGGTGTATTTGCGGCAAAAAATGGTCATGGCTCTATTCTGAATCTGTATTTATTGCTGAGGTATTAAAGGTATTCTTTGATAAGATACATTTGACCTTGTGAAAATAGCTATAAGTGTTAAGTTTCAGCAACATTAAGTGACATCATACGCCATTTGATATCGTGACTAGTGACTTACAATTTTTATCATCATTTTTGCTAACGAACACATTTCCTATGCACACAAGAAGCTGTAGCCAAGATGCCTTTCTCCAATCGTTAAAGCTAACGTGATGTATGAGAATGACATATTCTTGCGATATATCGCTTAGATATATCATTCCCATACATTTCGTCTGTTTTCTATTAACGCTAACGATTGTAGAAAGGCATCTTGACTACGACCCTAGAAATACTATCTGAACTTCTGAACAGCCTTTAACCTGTCAATATTCGCAACGTGTTCACGGGGGAACAAACGTAATGCCAATTAAGCGGAAGTCGTTTAACGGGTCTACTCATAGGATTCCAATAAGAAATTTGAAATGACAGCTGTCAAACTGACATGGAATATTAAGAGTTTGAACACCCCAAAAAACCATAACAATCAACCGCCACGATCCAAATTCCCCTCCATCGTACGCACCAGCATCCAGCTTAAATTAGCGTTTGTTGTACGCACCGGAATCTTCAAGTGACCATTAACATAAGAGGGATGCCCTCCGGATTCACTAGACATTTTTAGCTAAAAGCCTTTCAGAACTATGCGACCGGCGAATATCCTAGTAATTAGACTGATATTGATAGTCCTTGTTTTTAATTGGAATCCGACGGTGCGTTCACCAATACGTTCACGAATATTTATTATTATGAATTACGTTTGTGATTGCGATTTGATATTGGGTTTTTGTTTACAAAGGTTCGTTTTTCAGTACGCTCGGTTTTAGGCGTTGTGATAATGCAGACGTAAAATCTATACTATTATAAAGTAGTAGATCCCGGTGTGTCTGAACATTGAAAGAAATGTGATAAAAAAGAAAGGGAGTGCCTAGAAAATAGTAGTGCAAAACAAATCAGCGATTTTTTTAATTGTTTTCTGTCTGTTTTTCTGTTTGTTTGTTACTGCAAATATCCGAAACTACAGAACGGATTTCGAAGAAATTCGGTACGGAGATAGTTTGAGACTTACTTATACTTTTTATCCCGGGACTTTTATATCGGAAAAACTTTTTCACACCGACGGAGCTGCGAGCAAAAGCTAGTTTATAGAATTATGATGTGTGATTATTTCACGTAAAACGAAAAAAGATAAGTTAAGTGACCAAAGAAATGGAAATCCAAAATTATGTATAAATAAATGCTTTTATTCTTAACGAAGTGAAGATTTGAATTATATTTAAATGGCCTAATCTTGTAATAGCTTAGTTTCAAATTTTAGTTGTTTTCAATGCCTTAAGTACAATTCACTCCGATAACCGATACATTGTATCATAAAAAAACGAGTAAAACACTTCTTTTTATGTTATTGTTTGTTTATCAATTGATCGTAAAATGTTTTCTATTTAAATAAAATCAATGGCCAATAACATTATATTTTTACGACGACAATAAATAAATTCCACTGTAAACATTCGTCACTTCCTAATATTATCTTGATGCAAATCAATAGGAAATTGTGTCTGGCACAAAAATTACGATATCATAGCACGCGTCTGAACGAATAAAAAAGAAAAAAGTAGTTTTATATAAAAAGGTTTTATTGACAAAGTTAACCATAGAGTGGGTGAAGTGTGATATCGACTCTATAATTATAGAGTTTAAAAGTTATATTACTGTCTGTGGTTTACTTGGTGTTAAGTTATGGTAATTCTGTTCGTGATTAGTTTAAGAATACGTCGTGTGAAGCTAGGGGTGGTCTAACGAGAGATTTTTTGAATTTATAATTTTATTTATGAGTATGTCGCGACATGTCGATTTATGAATAATAACTGTATTTTTTCTAGAGTGACGATGATTTATTATTCTTTCTAGAAAAGTTCCACGATTTCCTATTACTTTCAACAACGAGCAATTGAATCACCACATCTAGAAATTAAGGGAAAAGACTACTCAGCCATCGCGCCCGCCATTACGCTCGCCATCGTGCCCGCCACAGCACCTCCTCAAAGCGAGGATCGTACAAATATTATATCACCGATCGGGCTTAGCGAGTCTCTGATAGCTAATTTTTCTACAACCCGCCATGATCTTAATCAAATAGAGAGATAAATATAAGTTACAGATGTAAATTTGCCCAAGGCAAAGGTAGAGAGTTCAAATCGGTCATTGGCAGCCTACCAGCTGCACGAAACACTAGAGGAAATTCGAGACATTGTCGCAATTTTCTGTAGAAAGTGATACCGCTTAGGTCAAATTAGTGTACGTATCCTGTAGACTGAAATCGCAGAATTTCTACCATAATACACTTTGTTTAATGTTACTCTATGAAATTCATAATAACTTTAACATAAGTTAAGGATCTTGGCTACTAAATTAAGGCTGAATTGTAATGAAATTTCATTGAGAATTTTCATGTATGGTAGCCATTGCAGTAAATGAAAAGGTTGTATTAATTTAAACGTTTATTTGTTTAAATAATTTTGAATTAATTATTGTTTCTTTTATAACATTTTGTTGTTATATTTTTTTCCATTTCTTTCAGCCAGTCTCCGCAATTTATTTTATACAGCTATACCATAGACAATTTTAAGAGGTATATACTAAAGAGTTACAAAAAAATAGGATGAACTTGTATGCAAATGTGATATGCCGGCGTGACAGACGGACGGATGAAGCGACCTAGTCGGGCAGGATGTGGTGACTCAGCGAAATGCGTTTATTATTAACGGTTATATACCAACATTTTAGATTGAGGATTTTACATTCACAGAATTATCAACTAAATGAAATCCACTGTTGAACATTGGTCTCCACTAAAAATTTAAAGATGGAGTTGTTAAAAAGGTGCATCCAGCGTGTTCCTGCATCTTATATCATGTTGCCTCCCCACATTGCAGGTCGACGTCCAACCACAGATTTAAAGTAGCCAACGCTGCACTTGGAATTGATCAACTTTTACAAATCCTTTTTTTTATATGGGACTTAATATAGCTTAGACTGCCTCGGTGGCATAGTTGTATCGTGTATGCGGTACGAGTACAATTTGCGCGCTGAGGTCCTGGGTTCGTCCTGGGGTCGAGCCAAAAATATTGTGACTGGTTTTTCCATCTTAAAAATTACTCAGTCGCAGCTCGGAGTCAGAAAGATGGCGGTGTGATACCCCCGTGCCTCAGAAAGCCCGTCAAGCCGTTGGTCCTGCGCCAGCTCTCTCCGGTCATGTCGGATTGCCGTCTCATCGGACTATGAGAGTGAAGGAATATCGAGTGCACCTGTGTATTGCGCACACACTTGTGCACTATAATATCTCATGCGTACCTGGCTGATATCCGTTGAGATTGGCCGCCGTGGCCGAAATCGGCTAGGAAGGGATATTTATGTAATATAGCAGTTGAAAGTGGATGTGATAACCATCTGTAGATAGACTAAGCCTTCCCTTTTTCGTTATAGAGTGAAAAAGCGAATGAGTTGTCAATAGTTTTCTATACATACAAAAATACACACTTATTCCTTGTATCCTCGAAGGGGTAGGCGCAACTAGTGCACCCACTTTTCGCCGTGCGAATTTCGTCCCATGATGTGATAGGAGGCGAACCAGGCAATAGTCAAAAAGTCAATAGTGGCTAAATCAGACACAAGTCCAGAAAACCCAATATCCCTCTTGCCGGCCCGGGATTTGAACCAGAGCCTACGACAACAACCACGCCAACGAGGCAGTTCTCTTTTCTATGTCCTACCTACCTATTGGCCACAGGTTCGTTTTATTTCTCTCACTTTGATAATATTCATTTGATAGCAGGATAAAAAGGACAGCCTATTCTTTACGGTCTATATAATAATACCAGCCTTATATTATAAACTATCGGACTGCTAGGCTCAGGCTTCCTATATGTCTGATAGGGTTTTGGTCTAAGTTCTCCACGCTGGCCTAGTACGGGATGGAAGAGAAGGTACACTAACCCTAGAATTTTTTATGAAGAATTATCAAGTATGTAAGTTTCCTCAAAATGTTTTCCTTCACCGTTAATAACCGAATAGTTAATTGATAGCTTAGAAAAGTCAGAAGTGTGGGTTTTGATCCTGTGGACATTCGTCTCGGCAGACCATTCCATTCCTACTTAGACTTTCATGCTTTTTTCGTATTAAATAATTATTTGCGAGTTCATTTCCTGTCGTCATTTCCCGCATTGCTATAATTTTTGCTAAATACCAAAGCAAATAGCATCGCATTATCGGTATATCGGCTGATCTTTTTATTTTTCCTAGGCTGTGTTTGGAAACAACGCCTTAACAATGGATCGTTAAGAAAATGTTTTGGTTTGAAATGAAACTGGGTAAAAAGGGCATCTTCAGATACGCCGCACGTGGGCAAACACTGTGAATGTTTAATTATTTCTAATTACTTGAGATTGGCTTGTTTTAAAAGCTGTTGAATATTTTTCTCACGCCGTTTTGCAACGGTTAGGAGAGATTATTTATCTGGAATATTAAAAAGCGTGAGTTTTGGTGTAGGTAGCAGGTACCTATAGTTGTTTTTAATTCATTCTGACACTAAAATATTTGTTCATGAATAGTCATTGTCATAGATAAGACTATAACTTACACCTGAGGTGACACTGAGTAGGTAATATCGGTACTTCCAGATTTTATTGTATGCGCTAGCCGTCGTAGCCACATGTCTAAAATCGTATTGTATCAAGCATAAAAAAATATCTCTCTAATAATCCCAATTTCATGTTTAAAACCTGTATTTTATATCAATTTAAGTTCTTCTTCTTGCGCTCTTCAGCACGGGATCCTGGGGAAGCTTCTAGAAAGGCAGGTCACCCGCCGCAGAAAGTCCCTTATTTTTATCCTATGTCCCTTGTCTGTTGTTTCCGCAAATACGATAACACTGGCAGTGTACAAAAACCACCTATTATAATTAATCCAATAAATTCAAATCATCTCCCTTAAAAAAAAACACCCATTATAATACCTTATAGTTATACCCACCTAATATTATCAGGCACCCTGGAATTGTCATGTCCCCCGTTTACAATAACCTTTACCGAAATCGCACCACTAGTGATTATACCTAATATATAATATATATAGCTATACTTATTCACAAATCTCGAGCAGACAATTAAGCCACTTCTCGTACGAATCTGGTGGGTCCGTGGGGGCAGATAGACCGAAATCGCGAGGTATGCAAACTCGGCCGGGTAATAAATGTATCGGCGCTATCTTCAAAGGCGCATCTCCCTTTGCCGCAACCGCGCCGCTGCCGTCGCGCGCACATGCCGTTAGGGCTGTTTTGTATTTACGGATAAGCTATTTATTTAGCTCTTATTAATATAAATTATCCCTTTAACATTTTAGTTAGATTTAACGAAGGAAAATCTACTTTCGTAAACTTTCCTCATATTGCGAAGTCTGCCACCTGCACTTACCAGCGTGGTCAACCGAGTAATAGAGGATTCCCGTGTCCAGCGGTGCTATTTAAGCAATGATAGGGGTTTTTAAGTAGCTGAAGACTGTAGAGTAAGGTAGCATAATCAGGTAGTGGGAATACAGTGAAGTTCATGAAATTTCATTTCATTTGTACCGCCAAGCAGCAGTGTGCATGCACTGTTGTGTTTCGGTTTGAAGGACATTGTAGCCAGTGTAACTACTGGAAATAATGAGACTTAACATCTTATGTCTCAGGATGACGAGCGCAGTGGAATGCCACATAGTACTTTGTAACTCAAGGTGCTGAATGGTGTTGCTACTGTTTATGGGTGGTCGTATCGCTTACCATCAGGCGAACGGCACGCTCGTCTCGTCATTCAATGGCATAATTTTTTTTTTAGTACAACGTTTTACTAACCAAGCACATTATTAATCGCTTAACTCCGTTGAATACAAACCCTAAATAAAACCCTAAAAAACGTGACTCCCCAGTTGTTAGGTGCGTGAGTATGCGTTATGACCAAGCTGCTATTAGCAAATCTTTAGCATAGCTTTTGAAGGACCGTAAGGATATCCCTTCGGTCAGTGGATATATTTATCGTTTCTCTAGTGGCCATTACGAGTCCGACGCCATTTTTATGTTCGCTCAATATCACTATAAACCACTGTCTAATAACGTTGGCACGCGTCAGTGACGACGAAACATTTTATGCGTTATATTTATTTTATTAATTGCTTTATTGTGCGGGATTCTGGTGGTAATAAATGCTTTTAGAGTATTTACACCTGCTGAAGGGCGGGTAATGATGCTATAGATTGTGAAGGCTAGTCTTCACATACGTATACTCACGCCTTTTATCCCCGAAGGGGTAGGCAGAGGCGCAACTAGTGCACCCACTTTTCACCGTGCGTATTCCGTCCCATGATGTGATAGGGGGCGAGCCTATCGCTATATCGGACACAAATTTCAGAGTCCGGGCTGATACTAAATAGAAAAATCCAATATCACTACCCGACCCGGGGATCGAACCCAAGACTTCAGCATTGCAGTCGTACCGTAATACAACTACGCCACCGAGGCAGTCGCTGGCTAGTCTATGATGATGAAAATTGTAGAAAATTACAAAATAAACACACATCAAGCCTTTATCCTCGAAGTGGTCTGTGGTAGGCAAAGGTCCAAGGTAGCAGCAGGGCCATCGACTATGGGTTTATTATTTGAGTATCAATATTCATGTCTAATTATTTGCCCGATATACTCACAACTAATGAGAATCGCTTCTTCGTTGAATAATTTGTATTTCTTTTGTAAATGCAACAGACTTTGTAAATCTAATAAGTATTTAAACAAATATCTACCCAATTTTCGACTTTTTTTAGGATTTCAACTTAGGTTTGTTAAATAGAACAACGATAATTATATAAAATTTAATATCCTACACCATTATTAAGAAATAAAATGAAACATAATTTGATAAATGTTATTAATATTAAGTAAGTTTGCCCGCAGCTCCGCCCACGTGAATGAGTTTTCCCGGGATAAAAAGTAGCCACCTCTACCCGTGTGTCAAATTTCATCGAAATCCGTTCAGTAGTTTTTGCGTGAAAGAGTAACAAACATACATTCTTACAAACTTTCGCGTTTATAATATTAGTAGGATTACTGCGGAAGTCTGTGAAGATGTTTGGACTTCGGATTGTTTGTTTAAACACAGGAACTGCTGAACACATATGAAAAAACTTTGGCGCACATCTTTCCATTGTCCTGGATTAACATACAGTTTTTTATCCCGGAAAAGTACAAAATGGGACAGCTAGCAGGTCTACATTTCTGGCACAAATCTAATATACCAACCCGGCAGTGATCAAGTCCAGAACAAAATGAGTCGAAGCTATATGTTATCACCGTTTTATTTCTTATTGTATTGAAATAGCATTAAACTACGAAGGTAATAGATGTATGAATAGCTGCTCGGAACAATGAGACAGGGGGGTTTTCGTTACGACTAGATTTATACCCAGCCGAGTTTAAGGTTATTTGTCATGAATGCAAATTATTTTATCTGGGAAATGTGTTTTGGGCTTTGTTTTTACTGTAATTAATGTTGTTTTTGATATGAGGTTTTGTGGGCGCCTGCGACACAGAAGATGTCCATAATCCAATTATTGTATTATTAAAAGCTACTCACCGAGTTTTTTTTATTGTTGGTCGTTATTAGTTGTTCAGGCATTTGTAGAGTACCCGAAATTTCCTCCTATTAGTAGGTATGGTATAATTACTTTAAAAACGTTACTTTGTTTTTATTTATTATGAATTTTTAAGGTATAAGAAATGAACCAGCATTAGGCTTAGCACTGACGTTATCTTCGCCGCTATCGGAGCCAGGAATGGCGAGTCTAGAATGGCCTGGTTTTCGCCTATCTCCTTAGTATTTGGGGGGTTTGGCGACTAGCCACGCTTGTCAGGCGGGTGGGTGAGCGAGCACAGGGCGCAGCTTCTTTCACGCATCATGCTACGGCCAAGAATCAGTCTGTGGCATTTAGCTACTTCATAGCTACGACGGTGATCCCGCCATCTGTCGGTCACCAGAGCCCCAGTTGACCAGGGTGAACGAGTAGTAAGGGATTCACCGATACTGGAGCAGGTTCGACGGCCGGTCCGCGGCGCTCCGGCGGCTGATGGCCGACGTTTTCGATTGCTCCAGATTCGGCCCGCGGAACCCGCGAATAAATCCGCGGATTACTTTAATACCTACCGCGAATTAATTTGATACCTACCGCGGATTAATTTGATACCTACCGCGGATTAATTTGATACCTACCGCGGATTAATTTGATACCTACCGCGGATTAACTTGATACCTACCGCGGATTAATTTGATATCGACCGCGGATTACTTTGATAACACCCGCGAATAAAAATTATATCGTCCGCGGAATCCGTTTCATATCACCCGCGAGGTAGGTATGAACCACGAATTTGTTCATGGTCTACGGTTCCCTTAAGCTTGTACCTTTTCCCTGTTCGTTGTGCTTTTAACTTTCTACTTTCTATCGGCGATCCTTTTTTTATTTGAAGGATGCAAAGGTCTTTGTCGCGTATTTCTATTAACTCGTGTTTCTACGCAAAAGCCGTTTAAAATTACTTAATAGTTACCCTTTACGCATTACGAGCATTGTTTATGATAGATAAAGCAACATTTTCCCTGTTTCGTTGTGTTATTGACTTTCTACTTTCTATCGGCGACCCTTTTTTATTTGAAGGATGCAAAGGTCTTTGTCTCGTATTTCTATTAACTCGTGTTTCTACTTAAAAGCCGTTTAAAATTACTTAATAGTCGCCCTTTACGCATTACGGGCATTGTTTATTATAGATAAAGCAATCGTTACAATACACCATACCTTTCTCAAATTCTAGGTAAAACCCTTTGGGTCTTCTCATTGTCATAATAATTACGGTTCCCATTATTCACATTACCTGATATTACGTATTCAACGGAACATTTAAGGTGAAAGTCGAAACATGTTGGATCTTGTCTGCAAGGAAACAATACTCCCTCTCCATATAAAAGACCGACTCAAAATCACATGGTATCGTATTCCACTCTGTGCTCTGCTCGAAGTGTGATCTCCAGTTGTGTGTAACAGTGAAGTGATAGTAAAATTGTGAAATAGTTAAATAGTGAAAGTGTTATAAAAATGAATGTAAGTACCTTTATATACTTTGATCTAAAAGTGTTGTAACCAGATGTTTCATTAATTGTTTATGTCATGTGTTGTCCATCAGGTTAATACATTTTAGCTATCTTTGATGTCTTATTAATTTATCATTGTTACTAATGTGTACATGTATACTTCGCATACCTATAAGTATTTATCATACAGTACTTACTTAACCGATAATTAAAACAGTTTCATTTCATTTTGTTACAGTTTTCTGAAAATACTTTCAAAAACTACTATTATGCTGAAGAAATCGACGAACCTAGTGATGAAGAAGGTACACTCGCCTTTAAAGTAAAAAAAGCGATAATAGCAAATAAAAGACCGATCGAATGCAACAGCATTGATGAGTTTTTTGAAAAACCAAAAAAGAAGAAGACAACAACAAGAAAGTCATCCAGTGTTGGTCGATCGACGAGCGGTGGTGTTTCATACATCCGATCAAACAGCGATGACAACAGTTCTGCATCACATCTCATAAAAATTGAGGTGTATGAAGTGAATAAAATAAAAAACATCGCACCGACGGAACATTGGAAACACGCTGATGTGCGAGTTAAATATTACGCGGAAAACGACAGTGATAAGAACTTGCAAAGTGTCAAGGACACTATATATAATATAACTAAACAGTTGGCTAGTAAGGACGATTGTGTGAAATATTTTATAGACACAGACAAATGAACAAAAGTGCCAGTGCGTGTCAATGTTTTAATATCATAACTTTAATCATATGCTTTGTACTACTATTATTGAAATAAGAAACTATTATTGTATTAACTGTACTTAAGAATCTACCTGTTTAAATTTAACTTACATTGTATTGTATTTAAACTTTGTACTCTTTTAAGTTACATACTTAATAGATTAATTTGTTTTTGATTCTAGAACTCTTTGTGAATTGTGTTATTGCTAAGTATTATTGTAAATAGTTATAAGTCTTTTTAGTGTTTTTTCATGCTCATGCTTACGATTGTAAAGTTATTGGGAACATTCATAAATTGTTTGGAAAAAAGTGGATAGCTTAGAATGTAATTACATTGTTTTGGGTAGTATATAAGCGTTGAAATAACTTAAAATATACTGAGACATTCCTTACCATGGATACAAGCTGTGATTTATACAACATGGAACTCGTCGCACTTCTCGAAAACATTGAATCAATGGATCTGATGTCATCGCAATACGACAAAGAACTGTACGAGCTCTGTGATAAAATGGAACAAAGACAAGTTGAAACGTGAGTAAAACATTTTTTATTATTGTAAGACTAGTTGCAACATGTTTTGGGAATCCATGAAGAGGGGATACACTTAAAGTATTTATAATGGTTCGAACATCTTGCACAATCATTCAACTTGTTTCTTCCGTTTATATTTTTAACATTGAAGTGCAACCAAAATGTACCACTCACTTGATATTTCTAGTTTATCTCAGAGTGAGATTGCAAGTTTCGATAAAAAGATAATTTTACATAAATATCATCGTTTCATACGGTTTTGGTATATATTAAATGTTTTGCCAGAATCAATGTTGGGAGATCCTGATATTTCTCCTTATTATACACCATGTAGTGGACATAAAATCTCAAAACAAACTCATTCCGATGAGGATGATATTGATGGTGTATTATCAATGAAAGCATATTGTTTGCAGTGTAAATAACAAATAATGTTAGTATCTATTTAAATAATAGAAACATAGTAGCATATTTATTTCGTGAGATAACATTTTTTTAACAGTTTTCTTATCCATCAGATCTATGCAGAATGGAGAAGGCAGCAGGAAAAGATTAGCGCCAACTGAATTGTTTGAAGAGGATTCATTAAAGAGAAGAAAAAATATTCGTCTTGAAGCTCCTTCGACATCTACATCGTCGCTGGATAACATTTTAAATGTAAGTACAGAACAGCATAATGATAAAATTGAATGTCCTGAGTGTCACATATATGTGTCAAAAAAATATATGACCAGTCACTATAAGAGCAATAAACATAAAAATAATTTAATTAGACGAGATAATAATCTACCTAATGTTCAATTCATTGATAGTGCTTTCGGTAATAGAATTATTACATATCGAGTGAAATCTAGTTTAGTTTCTGATACACAGCTTGAATCACCTGAATTATTTTTACAAAATATTAAAAAAATAATTTATACATTACTAGAACGATCTGTCTTAGAATATTCTGTTGTAAAAGTTAATTTTATTCTCAATGCGGATTTCACACAAGAAACAAAAAATCTACACAATATTTTTGATTTTCAAATTTCAAACTATCTTGTTTGTCAAGGTGATGACAAAGATATTATTTTCTCATCTATAATTACCGAAATAACAAACAAAATGACCAATTTCCAAAAAAAGGTAGTGGATGGAGTTTAGTTAAAATAAATCACTTGGATATGAATGTCAACAAATTTAACCCTTTGCGTGGATCTTCATACATAGACCTACCGTTAGATATAAAACATAAGAAAGCTGTAATCAATGTTCAAAATAACGATCACGAATGCTTTCGTTGGGCAGTTTTGTCAGGATTATTTCCAGCTACTCATAGTTCCAATAGGGTATCATCTTATATAATACACAAAAACAAACTAAAATTTGATAACCTATCGTTTCCTATAAAAATTAATGACATCCATAAGTTTGAAAAATTAAATAGTATAAGTATTAATGTTTTTGGATTACAATATGATTCAATAAGCAAATCAAATAAAGTTGTGGGTCCATTACACTTTACGAAACACCGTAAAAATACTCACTTAAACTTATTGTATATATCTCAAGGTTCTAAAGGTCATTTCTGTTGTATTAAAAACCTCTCGAGATTATTATCTAAACAGTTATCGACTTCTGAACATGCAGTTCATATTTGTGATGGGTGTTTATTAAATTTCACGTCATTAGATAATTTAAAACGACACCAAGAAAATGACTGTTTCAATGTGTGCACAAATTTACCATCGGAAAACGATAGAAAAAGAAACTGGTTTAATGAATTAATACCATCAAACCACATTTCATTTAACAACTATGAACGTAAATTAAGAGTTCCATTCGTTGTGTATGCTGACTTTGAAGCATTTTTAAAACCAATAGAGAGTTGTTCTAACAATCCAAATCAATCATCAACTGTTAATATTCAAAAACATGAAACGTATAGTTTTGGGTATTATGTTAAATGTTCTTATGATGATAATCTTTCAGTATATAGATCTTATACAGGGCAAGATTGTGCGCTAAAATTTATGCAATTCATTTACGCAGATTTAGAAAATATTTGTAAAAATAATTCTTTTGTCAAATCACCATTACCGTTAACTGAAGAAAATAAAATAAATATCAATCAAAGTGAGTCTTGTTACATTTGTGCTACTAAATTAAACGTGGATAGAACAATATCTTATAATTGGCATACTGGTGCATATGAAGGTGTAGCTCATAGAGTATGCTCTCAGAAATACAAAGCTCCTAATTTTGTGCCAGTGTTTTTACATAATTTAAGTAATTATGACGCTCATTTCATAGTGCATGGTCTTGATTTCGAGAAAGGTGACATTGAACTTATTCCTGAGAACAAGGAAAAATATATTTCTTTTTCTAAAGTTTTACAAATCAATAACAAAGTTATAAAATTACGATTTCTTGATTCTTTTAAATTTATGTCAAGTAGCCTTAACAAATTAGCTCAGAACTTATTACTTGAACAATTTCGTGAACTCAAATTAAAATATCCATGTGAAGAAGATTTTAAACGTTTAATAAGAAAAGGTGTTTATCCATACGAATACATGACGACATTTGATTCTTTAAAAATAACTTCTCTTCCCACTCGCGATCAATTTTATAGTTCTTTAAATGATAGTCACATTACAGAAAGTGAATACCATCATGCTCAAGACGTGTGGAATCATTTTAATTGTAGAAACATGGGTGAATATTCAGACCTCTATTTAAAAACAGATGTATTGTTGTTAGCAGATATATTTGAAAACTTTAGGGATGTCTGTCTTAAAACATACGGTTTAGATCCTGCCCACTATTATACAGCACCTGGTTTAAGTTGGGATGCTATGTTAAATTTTACCAAAATAAATTTGGAACTTTTAACAGATATCGACAAGGTTACGTTTATAGCGAATAATATTCGGGGGGGTATATCACAATGCAGCAATAGACATGCAGTGGCAAATAACATGTTTATGTCGGAATACGATTCAGATAAACCATCTTCATTTTTGATGTACTTAGACGCAAATAACCTTTATGGTTGGGCTATGTCCCAATGTCTCCCAACAGGCAAATTTGAATGGGTCGATATAAATACAGATTTTAATATAGCCGATGATGCCAAACATGGTTTAATTTTGGAAGTAGATTTAGAATATTCAAAAAATTTACATGATTTTCATTCAGATTTTCCATTTTGTCCAGAAAACGTATGTTTAGGAAACAGCAAAGACAGGAAACTGATCCCAAATTTAAAAAATAAAAAAAATTACGTCATTCATTATAGAAACCTTAAGCAATGTTTAAAAAATGGTCTCCGATTGGTTAAAGTACATAGAATTTTAAAATTTGAACAATCCGCGTGGTTGAAAAGTTACATAGACTTGAATACTCATATGCGTTCATTAGCCACTTCAGATTTTGAGAAAGATTTTTTTAAACTTATGAATAATTCTGTTTTTGGTAAAACAATGGAAAATGTAAGAAAACGAGTTAATGTCAAATTAATTAATCATTGGTTAAATCGTGGCAAAACTCAAGGTGCTCAATCTTTGATAGCAAGACCAGAATTCCATAGTTTATCTATATTCTCAGAGAGCTTAGTTGCAATACAATTAAATAAAACTAACGTTTTATATAATAAACCAATTTACCTCGGTTTTTGTATTTTAGATATATCTAAAACATTACTATACGATTTCCATTACGATTATATGAAAATGAAATATCAAGATAATATTAAGTTACTATATACTGATACCGATAGCTTAATATATCAAATATTTACGCAAAATTATTATGCTGATATAAAACTTGATTTAGTCAACTACTTTGATACGTCCGACTATCCACCAAATAATCAATATGGTTTACCATTATTGAATAAAAAACGGTTAGGTTTTTTTAAAGACGAAAATAACGGTAAAATTCTTAAAGAGTTTGTAGGTCTTCGCTCTAAAATGTATGCAATGGATGTGCAGAATAAATGTATATGTAAAGCAAAAGGGATTAACAAAAGTGTAACAAAAAAATTTTGTCTTACCGATTATAAATCATGTTTATATGAAAAGAAAACGCAATACAGTGAAATGATAAGATTTAAATCAATTAAACATGCTATATATACACAAAAAATTAATAAAATATCTTTATCACACAATGACACAAAACGTTATTTAATAGAAAATTCAACAGATACTCTTGCATGGGGTCATTATAAAATAAAGGACATTTGATTTTATCAACGATTTCTGTACAACAAAAATATGTATGTTAATGTGTGTGTGTGTGTGTGTTTTAATTGTGGTTTTTAATAACTTAAAGTTCTGTCTTTATTATGTACTATCTTTTTTTTTTATTTTTTTACTTTGACAACTGTTTTGTATAATATAATGAAAAATTAGATGTAAATTTTAATGTATGTAGTTAGTTATTTGTTATACCTGATTTAACTTTATTTTATAATAATTTTCTTACTGTAATATTTTTCAAAACAGCTATGAACTGTATGTGATCATTTTTCAAAGTATTTGTGTATGTAATCTTTGTATATAAAACAAAATCAAATATAATACATTCAATCGTAACTTCTAGTTTTATTCATTCCGAAACGCTTTTCGAGATCACACGTGCATTTAAAAATGTTTCATTTTTATCATCCTTTTACTGCCATAGTTGCAGGTCCAAGTGGATGTGGAAAGTCTAATTTTGTAACAAACTTTATTAAACATATTAATGAGGTGTGCAACACAAATTTTCATCAAATTACTTGGTGTTTTGATGAAATGCAGCCTTTATATAATTTACCAAATGTAAACTATTATCAGGGTATACCAGATTTGCATATGTTTGATGGAAAGGAAGCTAACCTTATTATTATCGATGATCTCATGAGGGAATCTGATGGTCGCATTGTTGACATATTTACCAAAGGTAGTCATCATAGGAACTTGAGTGTATTTTACATTACTCAAAATTTATTTCATCAAGGTAAAGGACAAAGAGACATTTCTTTGAATTCAAACTACATAATTTATTTTAAAAACCCACGTGATAAAACTCAAATACGTTACTTAGCACGACAAGTATCACCAGAAAATAGCAAATTCATAGAAGATGCTTACAGAGATGCTACAAAAGAAGCACATGGCTATTTGATGATAGATCTAAAACAAGACACTTTTGACATGTGTCGAATTAAATCAAAGATATTTCCATCTGATGGTCATTCTACAGTGTACATTCCCACAAAAGAGTTTAAATATGTCAAGAACCAACCAATACCCGTCATTTACAAATGATGGATCGACGCTTAAAGACGCATGAACACTTATTAAATGCTCTTTATAAACTTAAACCAAAACATCAACAAGCTCTTTTAAAAGTCTGTAACGAAAACGAAATTAATCTTATATGTGAATGTATTCATAACGTTTTACAAGGAAATATAAAACTTGAAGAAAAATCAAAGAGTAAACTAAAAAAGTATAAAAATCTACTACGAAAATTGGTACGTAAAAGTACAAATAAAATAAGAAAGAATATTATAGTTCAAAAAGGTGGTGCATTTCTTCCGATTATATTGGGTTCTATTTTGAGTGGATTGATAAGTGGACTAGTTTAAAAATGGAACACGCCAAAAAAATGCTGTTAGTTGATCCAAGCTTAATAGATAAGTTAAATCAAAAAAGAAATGAAAATCCTACCTCTCGTTTAGATAGTGAAATGGAAAAAATACTCGACAGTAATATGGATGATCGAAAAAAGTGTAAATTATACTTACAAATTTTACAAAGATATCTTCACTTTATGGAAGAAGATCGTCGTCCCATTGAACTCCCTATAATAACTTCAAATGACGATAACATTAAACCCACATCTGAAAGCTGGAAATTTTTTAATATAAATAATGATATCAAGAATAAAGATGTAGTTGTCAGTCAGACACTGAGTGATGAAGAGAAGCAACAAGAAAGTTTTACACTCGAAAAAAAACTTTCCTACTCAACAAAACAAATTTTAAATTTAATACCAAAAACATATGTAAAAAAAGGTGAGTTGTTATTGAATTCGGTGTCACTAAATAAAAACAAAATTTATTGGAATGATGCTGGCACAGTGATTGTAGATAATGAAGTGATTCCTAACAGTAACATTATCGATTTAGTAAGTGATACACTGCGACCATTAAAAAACAACGACCCACCTGGTTGGGAAAAATTTGCTAAAGCGTTAAAGGATTTAAAAGTACCTTTAACATATATTGGCAATCCAAAAAGACGTGAGTACATAGCTCGACTTCAAAACGCCATCGAAGAACAACCGCCACAAAACACAGAGGTATATTTGACGCCAACGAGCGAAGATAAACACGCAAATAAAATTAAGAAAAAGATTGATTGGGAAAAATGGACCCCTTATTAGAAATAGATCAAATTTATTATGATGTATCACACCCAGCTGGATATAGCAATATCGACAAATTATCAAAAGCTATGAAAGGTAAAATGAAAAAGGAAGGAGTTAAAAACTGGTTGCAATCCCAATCTACGTATACACTCCACAAACCAGTACATAGAAAATTCCCTCGGAACAAATACGTTCTCTCTAATCTCAATGAACTTTGGCAAGCTGACTTAAGCGACATGCGGACTTATTCTAAAGATAATAAAGGTTTCAACTACATTCTTTGTGTTATTGATGTTTTTAGTAAATATGCATATGCTAGACCCTTGAAAAAGAAAAATTCAGAAACCGTAAAAAAGTGTTTCGACAGTATATTTAATGAAGCTAATACTACACCCACTCACATTCAATCTGATAAAGGCACTGAATTTGTATCGAAAGATGTTCAAAGATACTTTAAAACAAAAAACATAAATTACTATACGACAAATAATCCAGACATCAAAGCAAGCATTGTAGAAAGATTTCAAAGAACGCTAAAAATGAAGATGTGGCGCTATTTTACACACAAGAATACACATAAATATATTGATATTTTGCAGAATTTGATACACTCTTACAATCATAGTTTCCATTCTAGTATTAAAATGTGTCCTTCAGATGTTAATTCTAATAATATAATGACAGTTTGGAGTAATTTATATGAAAAATCATCAAAAACTATACTACCTATGTTTCATGTCGGTGACCATGTCAGAATAACTAAATATAAACATGTATTCCAAAAAGGTTATGAATCTAATTGGAGCGATGAAATATTTGTGATTTCTTCTATAACAGAACGTACTCCGTGGCCCGTTTATACTATAAAAGATTTAGATGGTGAGGAGATAGTAGGAACGTTTTATGAACGAGAATTACAAAAGGTCATTTATGACCCCACCATCGAACACAAGATTGATAAAATAATTCGCTCTCGTTATTCTGGCAGCAGACAACAAGTGTTAGTTAAGTGGAAAGGTTATCCAAACAAATTTAATAGTTGGATTTTAGCTTCCAGTTTAAAAAAAATATGATTAAAGATTTTTATTTAACTTTACTTAGCAATAGTTCAATGGAATATTTTCCTGAGAACAAAACATCAATTTTTTCAACAAAATTACCCAAACCCATAATATTGGAAGGAGAATGGTGTGTAGGAATCGTTGAATTCCAATATCCATGCACCATGTTTACTGTTCAAGATCATGAGAATGTTATTTACATAACAAAAATCATGAAAATGCCCAATGAAGACAAACTATCTACAGTTTATTATAAGACTCACATACCTGCCACAAACTATGATAATATTAACCATATTTTATCAGCATTAAATAATATAAGAGAAAAAATCAAATTCCGCTACGATAATATATCTAAATTCGTTTCTGTTTCTGTGTTAGACGAATCAATAAAATCTGTAACATTATCTCCTAAACTAGGCTTACAGTTGGGATTTGAACCAAACAGAAACCTTGTTGAAAAGAATTTAGCTAAATGTCCAGCTAATTTACATTTAGGGTTACCATCTCAACTATTCGTTTACTGTGATATAGTTGAACCTCAAATTGTAGGCGATGTAATGACACCTCTTCTGAGAGTAATACCATTAGATCCTTCAAAATACATCTATGGTGCCAATAAAATGCATGTATTTTCACCTCCTCATTACTTATCGGTAATGCGAAGAGAATTCGATACCATTGAAATAGATATAAGGTCAAGCACCGGACAAAAGATACCATTTCAATTTGGAACGGTGTGTGTTAAACTACATTTTAAAAAATTATAATGCATTTTGAACGCTCCAACATGATATGTCCTTATCAACGCTATTATTCTCATCAGGCTGGTTCAGGTATAGGGGTGGTATATAAAGGGGCGCCTTATCAAAAAGGACATGGAATTGGTAGTTTTCTTGGGGGATTGTTTAGGTCAGTTTTACCATTATTATGTAGCGGTGTTCGATCTGTTGGTAAAGAGGCATTGAGCGCTGGTGTTGGTCTATTGACAGATATGGTTAGTGCGCGACCAATGGAAGATTCAATAAAAGCACGTCTTAAAGAAGTTGGTTCCAACTTAAAACGCAAGGCTGATGAAAAAATAGATAAAATCAATATGTCTGGATCCGGATATATAACAAAACGAAAACGTCTACCTGGAGTCAGTCCGTCGTTGACCGCGAAAGTGAAAGCTCTAAAAAAATCAAAAATTACTCAAAAACAAATCAAGGACATATTTTCTAACAATTAATCAAAATGTCTTTTTTACATAGTCATTCCTGTGAATGTATAAAGTCCGAATTGGATTTGTTTGCATTGCCGTCAACTCAAACTAGCATTGAAAGTGGAATTTGGATCCATTATAAACCAATTTCATCTCTTGCCGATGATGGTCCTATAGAATTTCAAATTCCTGGAGCAGGAGATGACTACATAGATTTATCTCATACGCTACTTCACTTGAAAGCGAAAATAGTAAATCAAGATAACACCAAACTAACCGCATCTACAGTCGTTGCTCCGGTGAATAATTGGTTGCACTCACTCTTCAGTCAACTTGATGTCTACTTAAATCAAAAACTTGTATCACCACCCAATAACACATATGCATATCGTGCGTATATAGAAAACTTATTGAACTATGCTCCTGCAGCAAAAAAATCTCACCTCACCTGTGGTTTATGGTATGAAGATACAGCTGGAAAAATGGATTCCACCGATGATACTAATAAAGGATTTACTAAGAGGCAAGAATTATCTAGTGAAAGTAAAGAAATGGAAATGATTGGTCACTTACATGGTGATTTATTCAATCAAGAAAAATTTTTAATCAATGGTGTTGATATATGTGTTAAGTTAATTCGTTCTAGAGAAAATTTCAATCTCATGGCCTCTACAGGTGACCTTAAATTAAAGGTATCTATTACGGATGCATCTTTGATTATTCGTAGATCACGAATCAATCCCAGCGTGTTACTTGCTCATCAAAAGGTCTTAGCTTCTACCACAGCTAAATACCCCATTACTCGAGCTGAAGTTAAAGTTTTAACAATACCATCAGGTGTTCAAGGAAAAACTCTAGATAACATTTTCTTAGGACAATTACCTAAAAGGTGTATAGTGGGATTTGTAAATAACGCTGCTTTCAATGGAAACCTCACTAAGAACCCATTTAACTTTCAAAATTACGACATCAATACTTTTAGTTTATATATAGACGGTCAACAAATACCATCAAAGGCTTTACAACCCTCATTTGAGAACAAAATTTTTACTTCAGTATATCATACATTGTTTTCTGGAACAGGTATACACTTTCTCAATGAAGGTAATGGGATATCCCGAGAACAATACGCTGAAGGGTATTGTATGTTAGCGTTTGATTTGACACCTGATTTATCAGCAAACTCTGCAAGTCATTGGAATCTTGTAAAGCATGGTAGTGTGAGATTAGAAGTGCGTTTTGAAACAGCTTTATCACAAACTATTAATTGCATTGTTTATGCGGAGTTTGATAATGTTATTGAAATAGATAAAAACCGCAATATTTCAGTAGATTATAGTAGTTAAGAACACAAAATTAACTGTTTAAGATTAGATTAAGCGTGAATAATTTAATTCAGATTTGTTGTTAGATTTAAGTTACCAATAAAACGAATTCACAAAATATTAAGTTCTTTGTTTTACTATAATCCTTGCAACCCCACAACAAGAGTCAATTTGGCTGATAAGTACCATAATAGTGTCTTGTTAACCTTATATAAGACATTACCACTTTATCATTCGACCTGATAAGATTCTGCAGCGATACGGTGAATAAAAATGAATACAATAGAAATACAGAATTACTTAAAGAAAATTGATCTAAGTATTGAATATAATGTATATGCAGCCAATCGTCTACCAATGTATGTGGTAACTCCTACATACGTAGTTAGCAACTTAGACTCTGATAACAAACCAGGTTCTCACTGGGTCGCCATACACATAGATAAGAATGGTTTTGGACAGTACTTTGATTCATACGGTCGACCACCTCAAGGATACCACCGAATGTTTTTAGCGAGAAATTCTAGAATGTGGAATTACAATACAAGTCGAATTCAAAATGACTTTACTATAGTTTGTGGAGAGTACTGTTTAATGTATCTGTATTATAAATACTATGGTAAGAGTCTCAAAGATTTTCAAGTATTATTTAGTGATAATACAATATGCAATGATGTGTTTTTAAATGGTTTATTTAAATCATGTTTTGAGGTGAATAAATGAAATATGAAAATGAATGAATGATTTTTCTTTATTGAAGATTAATAACCCCATACAATACTTATAATTCTTCCAAACAATTTATGAATGTTCCCAATAACTTTACAATCGTAAGCATGAGCATGAAAAAACACTAAAAAGACTTATAACTATTTACAATAATACTTAGCAATAACACAATTCACAAAGAGTTCTAGAATCAAAAACAAATTAATCTATTAAGTATGTAACTTAAAAGAGTACAAAGTTTAAATACAATACAATGTAAGTTAAATTTAAACAGGTAGATTCTTAAGTACAGTTAATACAATAATAGTTTCTTATTTCAATAATAGTAGTACAAAGCATATGATTAAAGTTATGATATTAAAACATTGACACGCACTGGCACTTTTGTTCATTTGTCTGTGTCTATAAAATATTTCACACAATCGTCCTTACTAGCCAACTGTTTAGTTATATTATATATAGTGTCCTTGACACTTTGCAAGTTCTTATCACTGTCGTTTTCCGCGTAATATTTAACTCGCACATCAGCGTGTTTCCAATGTTCCGTCGGTGCGATGTTTTTTATTTTATTCACTTCATACACCTCAATTTTTATGAGATGTGATGCAGAACTGTTGTCATCGCTGTTTGATCGGATGTATGAAACACCACCGCTCGTCGATCGACCAACACTGGATGACTTTCTTGTTGTTGTCTTCTTCTTTTTTGGTTTTTCAAAAAACTCATCAATGCTGTTGCATTCGATCGGTCTTTTATTTGCTATTATCGCTTTTTTTACTTTAAAGGCGAGTGTACCTTCTTCATCACTAGGTTCGTCGATTTCTTCAGCATAATAGTAGTTTTTGAAAGTATTTTCAGAAAACTGTAACAAAATGAAATGAAACTGTTTTAATTATCGGTTAAGTAAGTACTGTATGATAAATACTTATAGGTATGCGAAGTATACATGTACACATTAGTAACAATGATAAATTAATAAGACATCAAAGATAGCTAAAATGTATTAACCTGATGGACAACACATGACATAAACAATCAATGAAACATCTGGTTACAACACTTTTAGATCAAAGTATATAAAGGTACTTACATTCATTTTTATAACACTTTCACTATTTAACTATTTCACAATTTTACTATCACTTCACTGTTACACACAACTGGAGATCACACTTCGAGCAGAGCACAGAGTGGAATACGATACCATGTGATTTTGAGTCGGTCTTTTATATGGAGAGGGAGTATTGTTTCCTTGCAGACAAGATCCAACATGTTTCGACTTTCACCTTAAATGTTCCGTTGAATACGTAATATCAGGTAATGTGAATAATGGGAACCGTAATTATTATGACAATGAGAAGACCCAAAGGGTTTTACCTAGAATTTGAGAAAGGTATGGTGTATTGTAACGATTGCTTTATCTATAATAAACAATGCCCGTAATGCGTAAAGGGCGACTATTAAGTAATTTTAAACGGCTTTTAAGTAGAAACACGAGTTAATAGAAATACGAGACAAAGACCTTTGCATCCTTCAAATAAAAAAGGGTCGCCGATAGAAAGTAGAAAGTCAATAACACAACGAAACAGGGAAAATGTTGCTTTATCTATCATAAACAATGCTCGTAATGCGTAAAGGGTAACTATTAAGTAATTTTAAACGGCTTTTGCGTAGAAACACGAGTTAATAGAAATACGCGACAAAGACCTTTGCATCCTTCAAATAAAAAAAGGATCGCCGATAGAAAGTAGAAAGTTAAAAGCACAACGAACAGGGAAAAGGTACAAGCTTAAGGGAACCGTAGACCATGAACAAATTCGTGGTTCATACCTACCTCGCGGGTGATATGAAACGGATTCCGCGGACGATATAATTTTTATTCGCGGGTGTTATCAAAGTAATCCGCGGTCGATATCAAATTAATCCGCGGTAGGTATCAAGTTAATCCGCGGTAGGTATCAAATTAATCCGCGGTAGGTATCAAATTAATCCGCGGTAGGTATCAAATTAATCCGCGGTAGGTATCAAATTAATTCGCGGTAGGTATTAAAGTAATCCGCGGATTTATTCGCGGGTTCCGCGGGCCGAATCTGGAGCAATCGAAAACGTCGGCCATTAGCCGCCGGAGCGCCGCGGACCGGCCGTCGAACCTGCTCCAGTATCGGTGAATCCCTTACTACTTGAACGTGTAGGTAAGGTTAGTTTTGGGTTTAAGAGCAGTGTTGGACGCCCAATAAAGTAGAAGGACGACCGGGTAAAGGTCGCAGGGGCTCGCTGGATGCAGGCCGATTCTAACAGGTTGTTCTGGAAATCTTTGGGGGAAATATATGGTCAGCGGATTTCCAAAAGCTGAAGACGATGATGATGCGTTAGGCTAGTGTGGCGAAGATACACCTGACCATTTGATTTAAAAGGTGTAAGCGTGTTAGGACGTAAACTACGTAAAGGGCTCAAGGGGTGAAAAAAAATTCTATACAAAGCAAGTTCGTGATTTACGTATAAATGTTTTTCTATTAGTTAGGTCATACCAAAAATGAAGATATACAGCCGACTTCAATAAACGATCCTAATTGCTTTTTCGATCCATAGTGGAAATGGATCTATCAGAACAAAGTATTTTTACATGCTTATTTTGATGACAAATGATTTATTTTGATTGGTTTATTCTCAGAATCGGATGGCGGATTGGGATCGTTTTTTGAAATCGGCCGTTAGATTATAGTTTTACCAATATATCCACCTAACATAAAAAAACAAATCACGCCTTTATCCCCGAAGGGGTAGGCAGAGGTGCCACCAGGGCACCAACTTTTTGCCATGTGTGTTTCGTCCCATCATATGATACGGGGCGAGCCTATCGCCATATCGGGCGCAAATTCCAGACTCGATGCTGATATTGTATAGATTAACCCGATATTACTTTGCCCATCCAGGATAACTAACGGAACTAACATTATATCTTTATTATTTATTATGTAGGCCATTTTGTCACTACTAAATGCATTTTCGTGGTAAAGAGGTAAGCGTTATAAAACTCCCGAGGCAACACGCATATACAAATTGAATCAACTGTTAAACGATAATGATAGATAATTCTAAGCATTATAATTTAATACTTCCTACCGTTAAGTCGGAAATCTTATATTATGTATTTCGTATATCTAGTGTTATTGTCATTAATATTTTCAATTACGATGTACAGTCAGCAGCATAAGTAGATGAACAAATTCAAAACTTCAAATTGCCTACACACTTTTGTGTTCTTACTAATCTTTTTTTTCTCTTCACATAATTAAAATAAAAGAGATTTACATTACTTCAAAGAAAGAAAAAAAGGTTTCAGTTTAACTTTACGCGTATATAGGCGATTTGAAATTTTGATTTTGTACAGATATTTATGCTGCTGACTGTACATCGTAATTCAATCCAAAGTGTTTCAACATTGTTACCAAACTTGTAACAAATTGCATTGGGTATCTTTTTTTACTAGCTTCAAAAAAAGGAGGTTCTATATTCGACCCGAATGTATGTAAGTTTGTATTGCCGCGAGTTTCTCAAAAACTACTGATCCGATTTGGATGTGGTTTTCGTTATTCAAATGTATATTTTTCAGGGAAGGTTTTAGTATATAATTTATTAAGATCTTTCAACCAAATTATCGTTTTATTGCAATCGTGTATTAGAGACCTAGTTTCAATAGTAGTTATTTTATTATTTCTTTCAAACCTATGACAACTTTGTAAATTGTAATTAAAATATTCTTCTTCTTCTTGTAGTGCCTCTCCAACTAGTGAAGGTTGGCAGTCAGCTCAGCATATCCACTTTTGTCTTTTGCAAGGCGAAATATGTCTGCAGCGCTTGCAATCCCCGTCCACTCGCGGATGTTCCGCAACCACGATTTTTTCCTTCGACCGGTTTTTCTTTTGCCCGCTACTTTTCCCATCATTATGAGTTGAAGGAGCTCGTACCTGTCATGCCTTAGTACGTGTCCCAAATACGCAACTTTCCTTTTTTTGACGATATTAAAAAGTTTGCAGTTAATTAAAATATTGTACGCTTCAAAATTAATATGGCTCAAATAAGACTTCCAAAACAAACCGATATCGCCGAAGATGTCTCCGTGGTAAAGGAAAAAGCAACAAAAACTTAATTATCATGTATCACGACGGCTTCACGCCGATATGAGCGCCGCGCACGAAGGGGATAAGTCGCGAATTATGTTTTTTAAGTTCAAGATTAGTTTTTTACCTTGACTGTACTGGATGTTCTTATTTTGAACGAGATATCAAAAAGTTAAATGAGAAAATGATATAACGCTTTATTTCCCCATATTTTTTATACCTTGGTACTTATTATAAATGCGCAGTTCATTTTATTTAATTCTAATTAATTATTTAAAAATCACGTTATTTATAATTTACCTCTATTATTTTAGGATTCATACGGATAAATTTAAAATGAAATCAATATCATGATTATTTTGAATTTAATTTTATTATATCATTTAAGTTACGTAATCATAAATAAGCTCGAATTTCACAAAATAATATGTAATTATAACTTAAATCTTACAAAATCCAGCATATCAGACCAAAGACAATCCGTGAGATATGCCACAGATCTTATCAATGAAATATTTTATCACTTAAATATTGTCCATGCAAAATATTGTAACTCTTACATATAAAGTTTTCCGCCAAATCGCAATACATCAATATCGTGCGGGCGTTGTAGGCGTGTTCGGGCGGGGTGTCCGTAATTACAGGCGAGAGGGCCCGCGGGCCGATATATGCCTTGCCGCGGTGCGCAAATTATTTTGTAATTTTAATTTTATTTGGACTTACACGGTTTTGTTTAGTTGTTGCTTTTTGTACCATTTTTGGAATTAAAATCTTTTTGTGGATTAATGACTTTATAAACTTTGTACGACTTGTTCGAATCTTATAAGCAGTCATATCCGGTTAGTGTCATTATAGTGGGCCTGTTTCAGAGGATTTAAGTAAATTTTATTTGACAGCCGATAGTGTAGCCATCCAGTAGATAGTGAAATAGCAAAAAACGTATTTAAAATGCATTAGAACTGATTAGAACATACTTTGACATGATCGTAATACACAAATTGGTATATATCTTTCCAAAATATTGTTTTCATGCAAAATTAAAGCATACCGAGACGTCTTGTCACACGGACGTGTCAGATAAGACAGCGACTTATTACAAATTGGTAATAACTTTTGGATGAAAAATTTGGTCCTGATGTCCGGTCTATAACTAACTATACTGTTTAATGTCTTTGGTTAGTAGTTACCAGTCTATCCTGCATTTTCTATACCTACTAATATTATAAAGAGAAATGATTTGATTGTTTGTTTGCATTGAATAGGCTCCGAAACTACTGGACCTATTTGAAAAAATCTTTCACCAATATAAAGCTACATTATCAGCGAGTAACATAGGCTACTTTTTATCCCGGGGAAATATAATGCGGGACTTTTGTCCCGGAATAACTCATTCACGCGGGCGGAGCCGCGAGCAGAAGTCTAGTATATTATTATCTTGTGTAGCTAAATAACATACCAGAGACCGTAGCCAAGATGTATTTCTACAATCATTAATGTTAAAAGATATATAACACATATCCTAACGATAAGTCTCATCATCATCATCAGCCACATAACGTCCACTGAACATAAGCAGGGGCGTAGGGACCGCTATATCAGCCGTATCAATTATACGGGGCCCCGAGCTCTAGGAGCCCCTCTTAGCCGTATAGTTTAGCGTATAGACGCTAAACTTATAGTGTTTTTTTACAGGCCTGCGGACGCCGGGAATGCGAGGCGGCATAAACTAAGTGGCCTGTATTTAAGGAAAGTATAAATCTGGCATTCGATGGGCCCCCAACCAAATTTTGATATTGGGCCCCTTTATGGCAAGCTGAACCACCACTACCGCCACTGAACATAGGCCTCCCCTAAAGATTTCCAGACGGACCTTTTAAAAGCGGCCTGCATCCAGCGTGTTCCTGCGATCTTTATCAAGTCGTCAGTCCTTACAGGTGGACGTACGACGCCGTGCTTGCCAGTACTTGGTCTCCACTCAAGAACTTTTCCCCATTCTGATCTGCCGTCTATAATAACGATAAGTCTATGGCTAGGATATGTTACAATGTTAACGTTTGTAAAAAGCTCAGGTAGAAAGGCATCTTGGCTATGGTTGCATTTTATTTTCATGGCTAATAATTCATACATAAGTATTTGGCCATGTTAAGTATTAAGAATCGACTATCAGCTAATTCTATTTCCCGTCTACTGTTTATTAATTTATTTCATATTGCAGGTTTTATGTTTTTGGAGGAGCAAGGCTCGTCATCAAAAACTAGTTCAATCGTATGTTAGTAGATGGCGCTATGTCAAAGATACGTTACTTTTTGTTGGTTAGATCGAAAGCCCCGGCTTCATAACTCTAGTTAGCATGTATACATTATTTTAATTTAAAGGACATGTCCGCTTTTTGTATGGGTGCTGGGCCTCTAAATCTAACCAGGCTCAAACTTTATGGATATTAAAGGAGCAAAAATATGGTTATTGAATCCATAAAAAAAAACATTTTAGACAACTCCATTATAACTCCATTTATAACCTTTTTTAAAAAACGTACATTTTAAGTGTAGTTGTTTTTAAGCACAATAAAATTACATAAGTCTCAAAATCGGAGGACTTTAAAATTAAACGATTTATTGCAAAGGCCTGGTTTTTGGAGTACTATCCAAATATATATAAAGTATCTTAGTTAGAATTTTAAGCCCGTTTTTGGACATGTCCTTTAGAATTTGTTATCTTTCACCCATTTAATTTATTATTATTGTTTTATAATTCATGTAGTTATATTAAGTGTTTTCTATTATTACTTATGGGGTAGATTATTAAAACCATTGTGTATAATAATAATTTTATTGTTCCTTATAAATTTTCTTACAAATAGGAAGAGCTTAGTTTCGCGGTGCGAGTGTTTTTTACTATGTATCTATATAAACTACAAATTCATTATCTATAATTTTAGTACAAAATATAAACTATGAGATATTTTTTATTCAAAATTCTTACATTTTATACAGATAACATGGGTAATTTATAAAAAAATTAAAATCTATGAATTATACGACTTAACTATTATCTACAGACTTATTGGAAGAACGTTTATAACTGACGATCCTTTGCAACTTTATTTATCTAAAATATACAGGAATAGTTACAAATAAATAATCTTTTACAAATAGGAATCGTAGACGCTACCTCTATGGTATACGGTTTTGGAACGTAACAAAACTTTTTTACAAAAATATATTTTTTTAGTATGACCACCCACATAGCACCAATACAGATTATAAAAACCTTATTATTTCTAGTTTAAAAAATATAAATTGACACATGAAATATTGTTTCGTACATTTTTATTATCTATTTATAATATTTTTATATCTATGAAAGGTATGTGTTCTTTTTGTTCTGAATTTTTAAAATCACAATAAAATTATAGTTGATTTTAAGGCACAATAGTGTGTGTGATGATATTCAAAACCATAGATTTGCCATTGGCCCTCATAATATGAAGACTCGAAATTATTCCAATTAGGGCACTTGTATAGAGTCTAATGTACAAATACTAGCTATCTTTTTTGTTCGTACTGTTTTCAATATGTCATGTTACTCTATGGTCATGTCTATCACACTATCACACGACGTGTCTATGTAGTGAAATATAAAAGAATGTGAATAAGAATGTATGTGTGCATATGATTCTTTTTTCTTTAATTTTTAGGGTATGGCGTATCTAAAGTTTTTTTGATATCATTGAGTGCGAATGAATATTATTTGTTTTTTTTAGATCCTTTTGACGCTTGTCGTATAGTCATATTTTTTTTATTGGAATGTACCAAATAATTTTAATAAACTTCTAATATCAGAAACTAGGCAACTAATTACCTAAAATTTTTGGAACATCATTTATCAAGGCAAATATAACGATAAAACTTAAACAATAGTAACTCAAAAAAACTAATTCGAGTCATAGGATTTTGTTTTTATTCTAGAAGGATATATTTTTTTACCAATAAATAAATATTGCTCATAAACATTTCATAGTGAGTTATTTTTATAATTATCACACTACATCGCAAGAGTCTTTTTCGCCAAATCATTTAAGACTCAATCTTTTTTCGGAAATATATTTCCTAATGCATTCCAAAATGTTCCATCTTTAAACTTTCCACTAACAAACTTTTTATCTCGCGAGATTTCCAAAAAATTGCAATCTAGTAACAATGGTTTAAAACTATCAAAGATCATGTCAATTCTTTGGGCTTTAGTAGTCCACGAAATTCTTAATCCTTATCAGTCCTGTAGTCAATTGCTGTAGCAAGTTTGCCTGACTCCAGCCAGAATGACGCTGAACTCGTCTTCCGGCCTGACGTCACTTCCTGGCGTAGCAGGGGCGTAGTTAGCAGGGGGAGCTCCTGCAATCACCGATGCGTATGGTGGGTACATCCTCTCCGAACAGTACTCCGGCCCTGGCGCCTGCTCTGGGCAGTACGGGGGCCGGTACCCCTGCTGTTCGTATCTGTACTGCTGATGCTGTTCCATTGTCCCTTCAGTACCATAATCCAAGTATTTATCAAATTCCCGAGCATCAACATCCGATTCTGGCGACCCAGTCCTTATTTCAGGCCGTTGGTTCATGAACTCAGGCTCCTGTTGCTGGTTTGCGGGCGGCTCCTCCGAAAAGTAAGTCCCACCGGTGTCGTATTCAGTTTTGGGCTGTTCCGGGTAGTGGACGTAAGAGTCCTCGGTTTTATACATCTGCTCGTATTGCTCGTATTGGTGGTACTGGATACTGTATTCTGAGGCGAGGGGACCGCTGGGGGCTGACGACACGCGGGGGGTCGTGGTTCCCAAAGCCTGCTGGTCCTGCGACGTCGCTACTGGGGGGAAGAATGTACCGGTCACGAGAGGCGGTTGCTCGGTTAGTGTCCTTTGAGTGCACATCACGTACATGCCGTTTGCCATTCCCATGGCAGCTACAGGAGCCGGCGAGTAAGACCCTGGGGTCCTGTACGTCTTGTACGGAGAGTATGAATCCGACATCGAAGACGCATTGATCGCTCTTCGCCTTTCTTCGTATTGGAAGTTTTCCTTTTCATTTTCGACAGGAGACGCGTCTGGTGTCGGTAGGGGCGCCTCAGCAGGCGCGCTCCTCCTGCCCTGAGGCTCAGGAGATCTTGCAGGTGAGGACTCTGGAGTCTGCACGTGGCCATTGAATTGCTGGCTCTGGAAGTCCGAGGCAAGTGGCGAGGTTCTGTATGGGGAGAAACCAGCCCCGGGGTTATGGGAGAAGCGAGTGTCTGGTGAATCGGTGCCGGTGGCGTACGGAGATCCTAGTGCAGCGGAGGCGGGCGGCGGGGCACTGGCCGGCGTGCTCGGCTGGTTGGGCCGCGCCTTGTTCTGCTTCCGTCTTCGCGGCCTGTACTTGTAGTTTGGATGCTCTGTCATGTGAATGACGCGGAGTCGCTCAGCCTCTTCCACAAACGGCCGCCGGTCTTGTGGAGTTAGCGAACGCCATTTTTTACCTGAAACGCAAGAAAAAATGAAATGAGCCGATTGTGTTTGAGAGTATACAATGTTGTTACACGTTTTTAGTCGTAAATGTGGAGAAATTGACGTGCCGTGCGCTGCTAAAAGATATTACGCTACTTTTTACTGCCCGTGGTAGGTCGCGCGGCTGTGGGATGGATACTTATGTACGCTTTCATGTAAAATGACTTCGCCATTGCGCATACCGTTCTTACTTAATGCAGGTACATAAACACACCTGGTAATGTTTCACAAGAAGTCTAGAAGGCTATTGGAATGCGAGGAATGGCATAGAAGGGCTTTCAAACCTTTTTTTACTAATGCGCTATCTATGGAATTGAATACTGTCCTTCTGCCTAATCGATTATTTAAAGTCACCTTACATATCGATTCATACATTTAATCGAGTTAATCTCTTCCATTTAAATCACGTACTTATTCTTCCTCGGTGGCGTAGTTGTATTACGGTACGACTGCAAGGCTGGGGTCTCGGGTTCGATCCCCGGGACGGGCAAAGTGATATTGGATTTTTCTATTCAGTATCAGCCCGGAGTCTGAAATTTGTGCCCGATATGGCGATAGGCTCGCCCCCTATCACATCATGGGACGGAATACGCTTGGCGAAAAGTGGGTGCACTAGTTGCGCCTCTGCCTACCCCTTCGGGGATAAAAGGCGTGAGCATGCATGCGTACTTATTCTTCCGTTAGGTAATAAACATCTAATAAAACGATAACTAACGCCATTTAATCTCTAAATTCAAGTAGCAGACACCAAGTAATATATTCTGGACATCAGTATCACACGAAATTTAATACTGGTTTATGAATATTAACACGATAAATCTAACAGAAAATATTACCAGAATGTAATAAAATGGACGTCTGTCACAAACTCAAGCTAAATAATCACGATGTGTTTTATCAAATACTATAAAACGTTGACTATGAGAGGTCCATAAATAATACTGGAGACTTCTCAAATGACTTTGAACTTTGTATCAACTTTTTAAAGTATAAATTGGTGTGTGGGAGCAAGTGTGATGTTCCGAGAGAAAATTATCGAAGAGACTGAACAATCTTTAAGGATATTTATCAAGGCGACACTACTTGCTACCGGCAAAACAAACAACTTCACTTTTAGTGATGCGCTGTATTTGTACAATACTTGTCGATTATCGCATAATAATAAAGGATTAAAACGAAAAACGTAGATTATAAAATAAGTGTATTAAATATTAAGAGAACATTTCTTTGATTCTTTTATAGTAATATCTTATGTCAGTTTTTAGAAATCAAGATAATAGATTTTTTTATATGGCCGCACTCATGTCAACATTTTTTGGATACCGCGGGGTAATTTTTCAAGTGAAGAGCAAAAAATCACCCTAATACTCAAATCCTAGCAGAAAAATGTCACACAAGTATCGAAGTTACCTGTTTGAGTGATGTCAAATGTCACGGTGACAAATTAGGAAAGAGGCTTCCTGTAGCGCTGAGTCTCAGACCAGTGATGTGCGTTATCGATAAATCCATATATCGATTATGGATTAATGATTTATTGATCGATCGACAACAATTAAGATCTGTTGGTTTTTAATGGATTGTTTTGGTTTCATGGGCGGTCTAGTAATATTTTTGAATAGTTAATGAGCTATTTTGAATAATTAGATAATGTTGATCAATTAATATTTCATTGTGTTTTGATTTGTGTGCTTAACACTAATTTTTTAAATAGATTTAAGTGATTATAAATGGAATAAAATTAATAGATATTTTAACGTTAGTTCCTTTTTTGTAACTTATAAAATAATTAATAGAAATTTTGTAATCAACACCATATGAACATAATATTCCCTCCACTCTTTTATATAAACAGTTTTATTAGGAAAGTTCTATGATCGCCAAGCACATGTCTTATTTATTTAATATTCATTGGAAATTATCGACAAATTGCCAATTAATCCGTCACATCCCTAGCAATTGTGGAGAAATATTTTACCGAGTAGCAGCATCTAATAAAGCTTTTAGTGGACACTTTGTTAGTGGTTACTGACCTCATCGGAGTTTCGTTAGCGTACGCGACATGTCCTTGTGAGAATTTCGCTTAATTGTTGTTTAAAAATGTGTGGGCGGTTTACTTCCTTAGCTTTTATATATCCTAGTATATCTCTACCTTAAAATATATTTTTTACCATTAGGTATTTTTTATATACATTAATTATGAGACGAGCAAGCTGCTTGCCTGATGGTACCCCAAACAGGAGCAACACCATCTACTTCAAATTTATTTATTTATTTATTTAATCGGAAGTCCTACAGGTTACATAATAACAAAAATTAGAAGCTATATTACAATACAGTTACCCAATTAAATATGATAAGTGATCGTACAATTCCAGAACAACTATTTCTAGTTGCAATCTATATAGGTGTTTGGTACCTTTGGCGTAGCTGACGATGAGCAGGATATAAAACGACGGAAAGCGGGTTCGCATCCCATATCGAAACAAATTGATTTATGAAAATATTTGTTTCGGATTTCGTAATTTTATAATACAAATAATTGGTATCTTATTGCAGATTGTTATTAATGAATACTTGTAACGAATTATAATTAGCGAGGGCTTTGAATTTTGTAAAAAAAATTGCCAAAGCTAATTTTAAAACCAAATAAGGACGAGTATTTTTGGTACACCTCTATTTAATTAAATGTCGTATATAGTTGATTAACTATATAAATTAATGATAGCATGATACGCATGTTGCATGACGTACCGACATTCCATACTTCTCAGTTGTCGTCGGTCGGTTTACATAGCTTCCGTTTCCCGTGCGCCAACTCATATCGGCCATTAGTTGATAACTTGACTCCAGTTACTGGCATGGTGGTCTTACTTGCATGGACAGTGCTGGATAGATGACTTGTAAGTTTAGTCAAACATTCTACAGATCCGCGGTTTTATACGAAGCTAAGAGAACTGAATTAATTACTATCAATATTTAAAATAAACGTACTATTTTTTTTCATATTTCTAATAGTCTAAGAAATAATGATTATGCGAACAGTGCCTTAAGATAGACCAAGTGGAGATACATGCGACTATCCACAATAATTTGACATTGACTAAAAGTATTTAAATGTAATTTGGCGATTTGTCAGTATCGCGTAACGATTGACAAATAGAATCATTTAACAGGCTGGAATGGAATAGGACATGGCAAAGCAGTTAATTTGATAAACAGACATTATAACATTCAGACTTCATAAAAAAAAATGAAACCAATAAAATAGACATTTTAATATTCAGACATGATTAAAAAAAATCTTCAACCAATAAAAAAAATCACATCTCATTTATAAAGGATTATTTCATGTCTAGAACCAAAGTATATTTTATAATACGGTTTGATATCATGCAGTTATAACTATAATTTTAGTCAACAAAAAATGTAACTTTTCAAGAAATCAGATTACAAAAATAAATTCAAATGTTCGTAGAATTACGTAAATCTACAAAAACTTTAAAGTGACAAATGGCAAGTGATTAGTCGGGTTCGGTGGGGATGTACGTAAAATGATTTGAATGACACGAATCAATCAATCTATACACCTGCCGGTAATCTGTTATAGAGATATCTTTTGAAAACGTGATTTTGTTTATTTTTTGTCAAACAAAATTATCATCCAAAACGAAAGTTTTTATGCAATATGTTATATTATTTAGACAAAATTGGGTAGATGATATCAGACCTCCCTGTAAAGTGTAATCTCAAAATTCTAGTACTCTTTTGCTCTAGTATCAAGGAATAAAGTGGAAAAAACGTTTTTTTGTTCTTGTGTAAAATCATAATTAATTTGATGAAATAAATGCCTTCCTATATTATACTAACATAGAATTTATAATTGGAATGTGAGAAAAATGAATTCATAACCTGGCCAGAAAAATAAAACACCTGCTTTGAGGGCGCCACTTTTGCTTGTCCCTTTTATAGTTAACATTATCAGTACAAGTAATTCATTCCATATTTTACCACAACTCGGTGATGTCTTTTATTTTCCTGATCGTTATACTACCGACATAAAGTTAACAGTAACATACCAACACGTATGTCTCAGGGGAGTAGCAGTATTCTCTATTCCCAAGCGGTGTACTGAGACATCGGCAATCTCATACCTATCATTTTCCCGAAAGGATCAATATGTGAGGCATAATCTACTTAACTCTTCACAATGTTATGTAATCTAGTAGGTAATAATATTATAAATGTCATTTTTTTTCTTATCCTTTTTTTTATGCCAATTGTGTGAATATTAGAATGTCTTTGTGAAGGTAACGTTTGAAATCGCTTAATGCATTTGAATTTAGAACACTATAGAAAAGTAAAGTTAGTGTGATGCTCGAAAAACAAAAAGAAACATAACAAATACGCATCACATCTTTATCTCTGAAAGGCAGAGTAGCAATTCCCATTTTTCAACATGTTCCGTCCCATTTTGTGTCAGAGGGCGAGCCTATTGCCATATCGGGCACAAATTCCAAACTCCGGGCTGATACTGAATACCATTTTGCCCAACCCGAGATTCAAAACTAAGACCCTAGATTTCACAGCGGTACCACTTTCAAAGCACGCTGATGCAGTCTGTGCTATGTGTAATGTATCAAATTTCAACAAAAGTACAAGTTCCCCAATGTTATCCCGTGGACCAGTCTATCAATCCTCAGATCCTCTCTAACAAGGGGCAGGTAATGCCCAGAAGCCGCCCGGACGGACCGATAAGAGTAATGACGGCGATCCATCATCTGTGTAGTGACGCGCGGTGGTCCCGAACTCATCATTAATTAGATCAGCCAAATCAGCCGTTTTGTTGACTAGTTGTTTGGATTTGTAGGTTAATTGTTTGTTATATATTTAACGAGCATTGCGTGCGGCTCCGCTCGCCTGGAAAAGTTTTTCCGTGATAAAAAGTAGCCTATAGCACTCAGGAGGAATGTAGCTACTAGTGAAAGAATTTTTAAAATCGGTCCAGTAGTTCCTGAGGTTAGCGCGTTCAAACAAACAAACAAACAAACTCTTCAGCTTTATAATATTAGTACAGATCGAAAGTAATACAAGTTCTGTGTTAATAATTTTAAAACTACGCTCAGGCCTTAGTTCATATTAGACTAAGGTTAGTAGACTACATTATATTTACAGAGTTTATACCCCTCCACTCTGAAGTCTCGGTTGTGAATCCCGGGTTGGGCAGAGAGATAATGCGTTTTTCTTCTCAGTATCAGCCCGGAGTTTGGAGTTTGTACCTGATATAGTAACAAGCTCGCTCCAAATCTCAACATGACTAGGAATATACACGGCGAAAAGTGGGCGCCCTAGTTGCGTCTCTGCTTACCCCTTCAGGGATAAAAGGCGTGTGTGGCCAATAGCTAAACCGAGTCGAATAATACAGTGCAAATAATATAGTGTCCGGGATTGAGAGATGTGTTCGTCCATTAAATCGCTAAAATTATGCCGGTCAGTTTTACTGTTCAGTTCCCAAATCTCGAGTCGGGTTTTGTTCAACGATATGTAAAACTTGTCCAGTATTGGGGTTGTAATTGAATGTGATCGACTTGCTCTATGCAATATGGTTGGCTATAATGTAAGCATTCATTGTCTTTGTCCTATTCCTTAGAGGATAAAAAGGCATGAGAACGTCTCTATACAATTTTATCACGGTTGAAACGTCTGTTTAATTTTAAAATTACATTAAACTAAACGCCGAACTCATTATTGAATTATAGGCGCGCTATGATCGTTGCGAAGTGTCACCACGGTCCGATAGATGGCACTCATAGGTTTTTTGCGCCGACGGATGTCGAGGGCACGCGTTGCATTCTAAATTTGTTCACTGCCTCCTTCTCTAACGTATATGTTTACGTATATCCCGGTCTTTGTCGTGTAAAATATTTTTTTTTGCATTTCGATTCTGAGTGCGTGGTCATTTTTGTCGTTTTTTTAGCTGTCTCATAGCGGCGGACGGTGGCTCGCTTTGTTTTATTGCCTTTGGAAATGTTGAAAGTAGGCTTTCACGGCCTATGCGGCATAACTTTAACGTAGTTTGTGCGAATGCATTTATTTTATTGTAGAGTTGCAGATGTAAGTTGCGTTTTGTGTGTAATTGGGATACTTGCAAAGTTACTTATTTATCATACAGTCTATTATCGAATATTATCTCATTTATTTATTACTAGACTTCTGCTCGCGGCTCCATTCGAGTGAATGAGTTTTTCCGGGATAAAAGTCTCGCTTTATATTTCCCCGGGATAAAAAGTAAATGTAGCTTTATATTGGTGAAAGAATTTTTCAAATCGGTCCAGTAGTTTCGGAGCCTTTTCAATGCAAACAAACAAACAAACAATCAAATCTTTTCTCTATATAATATTAGTATAGAGTAGAGTTTTATTCAAGATATACAAAGGCCTCAATGTATGTTGCTAATGAAATTAAATTGATATTCATCAAATAACTGCCTCATTAAATATTTAATTCTACTTATATCAACAATTTGCGAAAAGTGGGTGCACCCGTTGCGCCTCTGCCTACCCCTTCAGGGATCAAGGGCGTGAGTGAGTTTGAGTATCAACAATTTGTTTTGATTGTTGTTTCGCCAACAATTGTCAATAATAAATTCCGTCAAAATACTTACTGGAATAAGAAAAAAATCTCGTCACATCAAAGTTACTTCAACAAAACTTTATCTGTTAATAAAAATCCTCTCGAGTTTGCGTTCATGTAAAACATTTGCATCAGCTCGTAAAAATAGTAGCTGGTGTACAAATATTTCAATGTTGAGCCGACGTCGGCCGCCATTGTTTTTTGGAAGGCCGGTTCCTCGAAATGTCCCGCGGAATAAAATGGCAAAGCTGCCGAAATCCATAAAGCGGTGTACCGGCGAGCTGTGGCGGAAACGAAAATTTTATACTTTCGACGTGTGGTCGATGTGTTGAGATCTCAGTGGTTGATATTATACCTTTAGTAATACATGAGGTTAATTAGCAAGAGGACTTGGTATTTGAACTAGTAAAATTGCTAATGAAATGGATCAGAATATTGAATGGCACCCATTAGGATTTGGTTGGTCAGTAAAGTAGGTTATTTCTTTTCTCACAATAATATCACTCACATTTATAGTCTGAGATTTATAGTGTCACTGAATTGTCATACCAAAGAAATCAAACGGCAAACGCATCTCTATGCCCCCTGGTATTGCAGATGTTCATGGGCGGCGGTGATCACTTACCATCAGGTGAACCGTATGCTCGTTTGCCCCCTATATCATAAAAAAATTAGATGTCCGGCTCTATTTTACAATTTTCTCAAACCTCAGGTTTTGAGAAACAGGTCATACAGTAGACATTACTCGATAAATGAAACCTTTTTTCTACCAGCACGTACTCAACTGGCAATGCGCCAGTGAATCAATATGGGACAGACCACCTGCCAAACATACCATATTAAATGATTATAGCGTATTTAATTGAACTGAATGACATCATCGACAAACGTTGTGCCGTTTAGTGCTCTTTAGTGTGTAGTAATGATATTGAAGCAATCTTCTTATACTTTGGTTAATAGTAAGCATTCCAATGGCTGTTGGCATATGTGTGGCACTTCGATATAGTGGAAATTTATACTCTTCATAGATAACATTAGTTCATCAAGCTTGAAATTATTTGTCATCATTCCTCGGATATTCCGTGTATATCAGCGGTGACTTATTATCAGTTGGCTTTCAGTTGTAGGTACAGTCAGCCACATAAGTAGCTGAACAAATTCAAAACTTCAAATCGCCTCTACACTTTTATGTTCTTACCAATTTTCGTTTTCCGTTCACAAAAATAAAATTAAAAAGATTTACTATACTTTACACAAATAAAAAAAATGATTTAAATGAACTGACCGTGTATAGGCGATTTGAAATTCTAAATTTGTTCATATACTTATGTGGCTGACTGTACATACAAACTCCAAGGCATTGTTATTAGCTAATATAACTAACAAATAATGTGAATCTAGAGATCGCAGGCTCAATAACCGACTTAGGACAAATGTTTGATTCGTAAAATTTAATAAGATAATGTAAGACTGAAAGTACTTTAATTTCTGATACCCACTACACTTGCACCCCGTCTCAGTACATTATTCTTAGATGATTTATCGATTTTAATGGCTATAATACACGTGACGTGAAGACACTTCAATACTGTCCAAGAGTTGTAATTATTGTTGGGCATATTCATCATCAGCCACAGAATGTCCACTAGTAGACATAGTCTACACCTAAAGATTTCAACACCGACATTTTTGAAGTACTATCATCTAGCAACGTATTATTATTATTTAATAGCTAGTCGACGTCAATACACGTTCATCCAAAACGCTCTCCCCCGTCGCATGCACCACACACGCGCTCCATTGCAATAAAGTTTAGCAGCGTGCAGTAAAGTAGCCAGTACTATTGGAGACGCCTCCAGGCGTGTACTTATAATCTACTTTATTGACGATGACGACTCGCGACGGATCGTAAACGTTATTACCCAGGAAGAATGCTGATTTAAATGGCTGCGATTTGTTTTATAGTAATAAATAATGTATGTGGGAGATGCGATGCATGTAGCAAGTCTTGTCTTTTACAGTATTAAATGATCGATAGGAAACCAAACTTAAAAATCTATACTAATATTATAGCCAAAGTGTGGATGGATGTTTGTTACTCAACCACGACAGAATGGCTGAACGGTTTTGGATAAAATTTGCCACAGAGATAGATTATAATCTGAAATAGCATATACCGAAAAAAATCACGAAAATCATTTTTAAATATAATATGACGCCATGGTATATCCGAGGTTAATGATTCAATTAATCAAGTCGAATACAGAAATTCAGTAAGTTCTGTTTTCTTTCACCTTTTATTTTTGTAATACACATTCAATGTAATAAAATGTTTATAATATAAAATCCATCTCTATATCTAAAAGTAATATAACATGCAATAAAAATGCCATAAACACTATCTCCAATAAACAGTAGAGTATATCGAGAAAAACAGTTATATCTCATTTATGTTTAAAGAAGATCATAAAATTTTCCCGACTGCGATCCACATACCATGGAGCAACATTTTGCACTATTTCAGACACTGTAAGGGACATTTATTTTTACAACCTGTGAAGTTACACATTGGTATGTAATTGTAACAGGGTATAACATTCTTTGCGTAGGTGTCTCGGTGGCGTAGTTGTATTGCGCGGTACGACACCAATCTGAGGTCCCGGGTTCGGATCCCCGGTCGATAAAGTGATATTGGGTGTTTCTGGTCAGTATGGCGATAGGCTCGTCCCCTATCATGGCACGGAACATACATTGGAAAAGCGCGGTGCCCTAATTGCACCTCTGTCTACCTTTTCGGGGATAAAGTGTGAAGTAGGTTTTGTTCCTCGGGTAGGCAGAGATGTTACTAGTGCACCAAGGATAGTTATTTTTGTTTAATATACGAATGAATGATTTTGATATCGCGTAGTTCATTATTCCAATACAAGAGATCACATTGTTTAAAAAAGTACACTTTGCAGTCTGTATTTATAGTCTATATTTGAACCCAATACCTTATCGGTTTCCTAGGTTAAGTGCGTTGCCACAAAGCCAATAAGGGTATAAAGTTAATACATGAATAGCTTAATTCAGTTTATTTAAAACTATGTCGAGTTAAGGCATTCTTTGCATTTATGAAATTGACCTTTATCACTCTACGAGCTTTTGCCCGCGGCTCCGCCCGCGTGAATGTGTTTTCCCGGGATAAAAAGTAAGTCTATGTATTAATCCAGGACATGATCTACCCGTGTGCCAAATTTCATTGAAATCCGTTCAGTAGTTTTTGCGTGAAAGAGTAACAAACAGTCATACATCCATACTTACAAACTTTCGCGTTTATAATAGGTATTAGTAGGATAAATCAACCGATATTTAGTCATTTTGTGTCACCATTAAACATTAGAGGTCCAAAACCTGTGCAATATTAATTTATTATACCTTAGTCACTATTCCAGAGCCACTTGTAGGCGTAAAGTCAGGATTGTCACCTTACGATATCTGACTTAATTCAACCATTACTGTCGTTTGGTATCCAGGTCTGAAGGCATAGCGCCCGAGGCACTAAGGGGCTTTTAAAAGCCTACTTCCTATAGATAAATCGACACATTTCATCACTACGTTTAATAAGAGCGGAATGGTTCTTTCATTCGGTCACTCATTTTTAAAGCCAGTGAGAAAAAAGACAATGTTGAAATATTACTGTGTCATTTCAACATTAAGTGAGAGCGCTATGGATCTTTCATTCAGTAAAAAGAAAAATGTCGAAGGAAACAAAATCATACAGCCAACACATGGAAATATGTCATTTACCGAACATTACTGGAACCCCGCTATCAAAGTACTATGATATATGCTTCTCCTAATTTGACTGCATTTCTCTGTTACTAGAGGCGATCATCAATCATATAGCCGTCTCGCTCTAACACGTGCGATCTGCGTATCCCTTTCTCTGTCTGTCGTGTTAAGATGCTGAGCGCGTCCGAGGACGGCGATGCCGCGCGTGCCTGAATACATTTTTTTCCATTACAAGAAATACTATAAAAATGTTGGTTGTATGTCGTATTGGTTTGATTTCCGTTTCGATGCGGATGGAAGGATGAACGGTTTTTCAGTTGGAAGTTTGAAGTTAATGAAACGTGATATAATTTTGGATGAAATTGGAATGGTACGATGGATGGTACATTTTGAATAATGCTATATGGATGAAAAAGCCTTTGGTTCGCATGCAAATTTTGGTCCAACATTGACGTGATAGCCTAATTACGACGAATTGAGTTGCATTTGTTTAGAAACTGTAATGAACATTTTATTGAGAGTAAATGTAATTCTTTAACATAACTTTTCTCTGCCATTCATATTAAGTGGTTTCAATAGGGTGATATAATATTATAGTATGTAAGGATAATTGATAATTAAAGTATGTTGATTTTCATTATTGTCTTTAGTATGATGATTTTAACAAAATCATGTAGAACTGTAGAATAATTATAGTATTATTATGAAAGTAAAAGTGAGGTCACGGTTAATATGCAAAATATTTTTTTATGTGTATGAATGTGACTGCCTCGATGGTGTAGATTTATTACGGTACAACTGCAATACTGAGGTTTCGGGTTCGATCCTCGGGTCGGGCAAAGTGATATTGGAATTTTCTATTAAGTATCAGCCCGGAGTCTAGAATTTGTGCCCAATATGGCGATAGGCTTGCCCCCTATCACATCATGGGACGGAATACGCACGGCGAAAAGTGGGTGCACTAGTTGCGCCTCTGATTACCCCTTAGGGGATAATGGGCGTGAATGTGTGTGTGTATTTTTGTGTGTGTAAGTGTATCGCGCTCCGGGATCAGTCAGTGTATATACGGGTTCAAACAAGCCGGCATAATTATCGACTGACGAGGGATACTCACCTCTCTATCTCAACTCGACTCTACTTATCATCAGGCGCTGAGGGATCACTTTGCGTGTTTGTATAATAGTCCTACATTTCGTTTTCTGAGAGGCAATGGCCTGCTGTAGAGATAGATTTTTAATTCCTGCTGTAAATAAAAATCTATCTCTACAGCGTGGCATTTTTTAAGAAGTTTTTACCTACTCATTCTTCATTTACCTGCGCTGCACTTGTGAAATATATTGCGCCGACCCCCCATTTCAATGTAGGGTCGACGCAATACATCTCCACATTGCAGGCTGTCTTTTGACCGGTCGCCTTGATGTAAACTGGTATAATACCCATATCATATCTCTACCAAATATCAAACAGGCGACAAATAAAATCCTTTGTGAGTATAGCTGGGCGGCGTTGAAGGTTAAGTAAGGGTACGCACGTGCTCATTAGTGGCGCGTTTATTCGCGACGCGTGACGCGCGCGGTCACGTCGCTCGCACGCGCCGACGCGCCGCCGCTGCGCGTGCGCATTGTCGCCGTACGGGATTATGACGTGTCGTATTGTCGAAGATATTTATAACAACTATTTATATAAATTGAATTATTAGCACATTAAATAATATAATATGATGATCTATCAAACTCCTAAGTTCTATTGTTATTTTATTTATAGAAACTTGAACTAGTATCATTCTTAATGATGTACGATGGAGTTCAAAGCACTGCTTTGTAATAAATCAATCGAAGAAATGTCAAAATAATAATTTGCATATACAAAAATTGGTATTTTCGCATTAAAACATTAGATTACGCGATTTAGGAAATGACAACAGATGCCATATGCCGAAAACTACAGATCGACCCAAGTATAAAGTCACACTAGTATAAAACCATAAGTCACGTCTATTAGGAACTGTAACTGGTCTCGTTCCCACAACACAAAGTCAACATTACCGGGAATCACTAACTTTTATAACGTCGTAAGATCGAACTTGAAACTTTTGCTTCATAGCTAGCACATCGTCTCCTACACGACAGTAGTCAAAAGCATAATAAAATAAAAATAATTATTTTATACACACACACACACACACACACTCTCACGCCCTTCATCCCCGAAGGGGTAGCCAGAGGCGCAACTAGTTGCACCCACTTTTCGCCGTTATTTCGTACCATGGTATGATAGGGGGCGAGCCCATCCCCATATCCGGCACAAATTCCAGACTCCGGGCTGATACTGAATAGAAAAATCCAATATCACTTTGCCCGACCTGGGGATCGAACCCGAGACCTCAGCACTGCAGTCGTACCGTAATACAACTACGCCACCGAGGCAGTATTATTTTATAGTAATACATTTCAAAATTAGAATGTGCAGCAATCGGCTGGCCACTTGTCATACAATTCTAATTTTAAAATTGGAATTCAAATAAATCGACCTGTGGACTTAGAATGTGACACGAAGACGCAACTCGTAAAACGATGTCGTTTAATTTTGATGTTTGTGATTGATCGAGAGACCAATACGTCAGTCAAATGTTAGTCTCTCAACCAATCCCAATAAGACGAAACGGAGACGTGACGTGTTTTTTTTTCACATTCTAAGCCCACAGCAATCAGCTGATCACTTGTAATATCATTTCAATTTCAAAATTGGAATACAAACCAACCGGCCAGTAATCAGCTGATCTGTCACCATTTCAAATACAATGGACACACACGTCGGAATTGCGGCACGCCGTTCGGCCGAGCGGTTTGCGTCTTAGCGTTGTGTTATATGCGGGTACGTGTGCGGACTACAGTTGAAATTCAGCGAAGCACCCGCCACCGCAGGATGTCGCCTGACGTGGCGTGGGTGCTTTATGCACGTAAAAATCGTAACGTACTTTCTTGCGCTGTATAAGGGATTATTCTGATCTCCCCTCATCATTGAAGATCCAAAGTCAACCGCTCGATCTAACAAAGTTGGAGATTTAAGGCAATCTTTCCAGGTTTCAATTGCGACAAAAAAGTCCTTGGGCAACTAGTAAATGCTATCGATGTCTGCATATGAATATTCTGTAGTATCCTTTAAGTTTCCCTTTTATCATACTCCTCCTCGCATTAGACATACTAAATAAAACAGTTTTCCAACAAGCTGCACCGCACTTCAAATTAAAAAAAATACAGCCTTAAAAGATATCTACGAACAACAACAAATAGTAAAATTCTATTTTTGGGAGAGCAGAGACGCGTTGATGTCTTTTACATGCGCCGAGCACAACTCTATTACATTTCACCGGTTTTGTTTCATACATTAAACAATATAAGAATCAAATTTATTTCAAAATAAAGATATTTCAATGAAGATAATTTAAATAAAGAATTATTATGAAATATTCCATACTATAATACAATTATGACTTTCAGAGCCAGAGTTCGTTTTGACCACTGCGTTCCTTGTACAATGAGCTCACACTCCTCGTATTATAAAGTCACCGCTGGCGACATCGTTGTCGCGCGACAGCGGCAGGCGACACGCGCGACATTAGCATGCAGCGTGCGGCGCGGTAACGGTAGCCCAAACGGCCGCTTCATATTTACCTGTTCTACGTTTCATTCATAACATTAGAGATCAAAAAGTTGCGTTAGTATTAGGTAATTCTTCTAATATCAAGAAGAGTATTCTTGACCAAAAGTGTTGGTATAAGATTTTTTTTAAATAGTGCTATAAAATTTGCCAAGAAAAAATTCGCATCTATTAATATAATTACATAAATCACTCATTTCGTTACTGAATAGATGTCTACTTTATAAAAAAGGCGCTGTGAAACGAAGGCTATTGGAAGCTAAGGAGACATTGATAAAAAAACTATGCTTTTGCATATTATATTAACCCATTTAAGTCCCTCCAGACCATTCCACATACCCACTTCTTGCAGGAGTCATCGGTAAGAAAAATGCTTCTTGCCCTTATACACCTCAAATGAAGAGTCGACGCAAAAACTGTTCCACGTGTGACAGATTTATTTAGTTTTTCAATTAGCCACCTGTTTATCTTTCAACCTCCTCTAGGGGATCCGATCTCCAGCTAATTCTGTTAGAAGTTCTATCTTAGAAAATACCCAACGTTTTTATATCATGCATAACTCATTTTTAATCTTATGTCCTTGAAGAGTACTAAATTATTCTACTATACGATAGACTGCTACTTTTATCTTTACAAACCTTTTTAAATACTTTTCCATAGATAATGTGGTAATCATAAGCCAATTTCGTACTATATTTGCAAGGGGGCGCGGGGTCAACGCTCATATTTAATTCATGTTCCGAGGTCTCAATCTACAGTCCGATGGTACGTGAAATTTGCAGGCACGATAGTTCTGATATGATATATTTTCATAGTCACTTAATTCGAGGTTATACTTTGTGTATAGAGAGGAATTTTGTTTGATCAGATTTTTGGTATAATTAATGTATTGAGAGATTTTTATTTTCAAGAAGTAAGTAATATTATAATGTTTAATTTTTTTTAAAATGTAATACTTTTTTTATTGACAGAGCTCTTATCTTAAACGGTATTATTATCCCTTAATTCATTTCCCAGAGCCCAGATGTTCCCATACATCTTAAAGTCAACGACCCTGTAAACATTCTACAATTCCATACAAAATTATATGGGGCCGCGATAGCTCGCCCAAAATGACACACCCGTGACGATCAAATGACATAATTGTCAAAATAGTCACCGCGCTGTCAAAGGCACGTGACATCGCGCGCAGAGCGAGACGGCACTACAACCCACCCACGCGCGAGAGCGAAACAGAAAATGGCGCGTCACTGTCAATTATAGGCGGGCAATCGGAATTAGAGAGCACAGCGCCGCGTTCAAATTTGGAAACGTTTTGTTTTATATCGATAAACCGATTACAAATCGATTGCGTGTGGTCGTGTTTTCTAAGAATAATTGAATATCGATGTTAATGTATGGTATTAAATTGATTGTTGGAATTAGTCATTCATTACTGCAAAAATATTCAGCGCTAGGAGGTGGAAGCGGCGGCGGAACACCTGACGGCATTCACAATTATTAGACGTAAACTAGCTGGACGGACGTGGTGCGCATATTACGGAATTTACTAGAAATATTCACTTATGAATGGATTTGTCCGCGTGGTTTTCGAGTAGTAGATACATCGTTATTCCTTTTTAGTATAAAAATATTGGATAAAAATTGTACATATTATTAAATTGTCGTATTTAATTCAAATTTAAAACACGATAAAACTTATTTCGTACTTTGTATAATCATTATTTGTTAAACTTGTATTGTGTAGAGACTATAATAATAGTCTCAAACATAAAAACATACAACTACAAAAAACCGCCAATCACAACCAGGAAATAACCCTACAATTCTAACTGGAAATCCTATAATTCATAATAATAATCCATTCTGTATTAAATACACGGTCCGCAATTTTATGGGCACATTTATTAGCGCGATATATGAAAAATCGGTCATATATTTGCGGACCGCGGTCCTGCCCTTTCGACGCCTGTCGCGCATAAAGACCGTGATCATTTCTCCTAATTATACGTATGGGGAAGAGGGCAGGGACTTTCGGAACGTTGTGGGTGTTCGGAATGAAATTATGACTTGTGAAATGAACGACAATTGTTTTTTTTTATCGAGGCAATGATAACGTGTTATTATGCCTAATGTAACTGTTTTATTTGTGGTTTTTGTTTGACATATTATCGCTATTTGTTACGGCTGGGTTGATACCTAATTAAATTTGTACGAGTATATTGAGTGAACTAGGTTCGAATCTTGGATAGATGATCCACTACAAACATAACTCTTGCATAATATTTTAACGTTATGATTTTTTCCATGAAGGGTTATACGAAGCTTTAAGGAGTGTAATCATTTGCCACTACATGTAGTATTATCACTAATTCCACTAAAAAAATATTTATAAAATTTTGTCCGGCTTGGAGATCGAACCTTTAACCCTACGTTCCACAACCCACGTACCAAATATAATAATCAAATCAAATAATTCATATTTCAAAAAAATATTTTTTTTTAAACATTTTGCGTGAAAAGGAACGACTGTCGCGAGTTCTCGATTTGAAAAGGGCATAATTTTATTTATAGTTTTTTAATGAGCAAGTATACGCGTTAAAGAGGTGAGAAATGTTGTATGATGAGCCATACATTTCGCGTATAAAAACCGTTTCGATACGGTATTTTTGTCCTGTACCCTTGTGTGTTTAGTGATGAATGTAAATGTTTCTTTATAATTTTTCTGCCCGTATTTAACGTAACTGACCATATCGGTGGACCTATGGTGGTAGTTAAGTATTTTTGTCTGTTATGATAGGGATGTATTTATCACCTTATATGATAAATATTCGATTCTAAATTATTCATCTTTTATCTATAATTCAGGTACAACAATAATTCAAAACTTGCCAAGAAATAAATGTCATCCGATTTTTCCATTATTCAAAACTAAAATAATTAACCCAATTAGCATTAAAACCTTAATCGATTCAAAGAACCACCATCGCAAACAATTATTTCATATCGATAAAAACACACCGAAGCCGGTTCAGTAATTATCGACGCAAAAAATCGATTATGACGTATCATATAATCGGCCGAACGTGCTTTCCAGCGGTATGGGAACGACACTAGCGCACTTTCTTTTTGCAGTATGAAAGCATGTTGCATGGACCATATTTAGAAGTTGTTTTTAATGTATACAGAATCTTTCGATAATAGTGTGGGACATTTTAATGATGTATCAACAGGGTTGAATGAGCAATTGGAGGTATTCGCGGGTAATTTAATGGTACAATATTTATAAAGTTTATTTTTATATTTAAATTTAGATATCGTGTGTTATCTCAAATCTCTCTTGCGCGATTATTTATAAATGAAAGCGAACATTTTAATAGATCTATTTAACCCTTTTTTGTTCTAAATATTAGGGGTAATTATTTTATATAAAACCAATCAAATAATCTCTACATTGTAGAACAATGTGACTTACAAAATTAATTAACCAAACACCCAAACCAAAATCACAACCCATTAAATAGTCCAATACAATCAATTTCCTGCTGAGGCATAAAAACGCGCGTTTTAAACGCAAAGTCGGTGTTACAGAGCATTTCTTCGGGGTCATAGCACCCGACAGGAAGCGGCGTTACGGGTCGCCGCGCCGCCGCTCGCCTCTTACGAAAAATAATACTTTTCTAGGTATAACACATAGCCAGTCACTCGTATAAGTGTACGGTTAGCGGGGTGCGTTTTCGTACCGTTTTTATTGGGTTCTGCACGCTTGTTTCGGCGTGTTTTTATGGGTGTGGGAACTCTACAATACAGCAAGAGATAAAATATCAGTAATAGAAGAATACATAATATTCTTAAAGTACCCTATTTTTCTAAAAACAATTCTGTCCATAAATGTAGTTTTTTATCAGTGCATCCTTCCTTTATATTACCAACCAAACCATTTCATTTTTGATCTCAACCAAATAAAGTTACTTTTTATAACCAACAAAACAAAAAAATAACTTAATAATGATATAAACGTAATATGCAAAAGAAATCACATAAACATCAATGCCAAGAATAAACCAATCAATATAAGTTATGCTTACATGTCAAGCTATTCTGATTGGTCCATCACTATCGATGACGTTTAGTATTATCAAAACCGTTAATTCATATGTTCCATTTTTAAATAATAACATTTCGTATGAAGCAGCGTTTGTCAAACGGTATGGCGGTTTATGCGGAGGCTCTGTTTTATTGTAAGTACGTGATATGATGTGGTCGCGAAAATGTCTGCCGTCGAATAATAAACATTATTACGCTGTGTTTTTAATATTAATTTATGGTTCGCTAGAGCTTTGACGGGCGGAAATCCTACGTTCATCTGTTGAGTTCAATGGAAAAATTTATGAATAAAAATGAGTAAATATTTTATTTGAAGTTGTATGAAAGAATGGATTTTGCATAATATTGATAATATATAAAATACTATGTTTTTTCATCGAAATAATAAGTTTATAATAAGTTTTTTTCTGTATGAATTACTATTTCAATTGCACAACATTAAAAAAACGAAAGGTGTGCAGAATTTGTTTAAAGTAAACGTAGAAATTGTTGAACGAATTTGGATGAAATTTTGCACCCAGATAAAGTGTGTGCGGCATAATTGTGCCGACCGACCAGGGATGTTTATCTCTTGCCCGTCGATATTATTTTGGGTTTCACTTCATTTGCGATCAGGTGCAGTGAAGCCACTTTGTCGAGTCATCGATAAAAATAAATAAATCAAAAACTACTTCTTGGATAAAGATATATCACATTTACTCCGGAAACTACACAGCGGAACTTTTGTTCTGGGAAAGGATTTATAGTGCGCTAAACTACAACGCAGCAATATCATGCATTTACTAATCTCGTCAAATCAATTTCTAGGTAAATATTCTAAGTCGACGTTTCCCTATACTTGTCCGTCACTTTCTAAGTAGAACATTCTAGAACATAATACGTCATTTCCCTACATTTGTCTACGTCACTGTACCGAGATAGATCCACAAATGGCACGTCGTGGGAACGCATAGGGTGAGAACACGGAAGGAGTGGACTCACCGTCCGTAACATACATTTTTGGTAATCATTCTAAAACATAAGATGGGGAGCTTTGGAATTTCTTGTTCAATTTGGGAGAAATCGATTCAATACAAACCGTTAATACGAAATACTACTTTTAATGAATACGTTCGAAGAAGAGTATTCAATGTATTTCACGACTGTATAGCAATATAAATAGTAATGGCGATAAATCTATCATAGTAGATCGTTTCAAAGAATTCCCTTTGTCAATATCTCTACTAAAACCGGCTGAGGTAGGTAATTATAATTTCGTATTTTTCGGTTACTGGAAATTTACTTTAGGAACTCTAAAATTGAAGATGTGAATTAATTTTAGAAAACATTATTTGTGTTTTATTTACTTTTTATAAGCTCATGCGTCATGTTCATGTTTCATCGCTCATGAGATAGGTAGAGACGCAACTAGTTTATTTTACGCCTAGATTATTATTGTCTCTGGATAAGATAAATCGCGATGGAGTCGGTCGACAACTTGAAATAGTTTAATAATTATGTTTTTTTAATTCAATATCCAACCTCGAATTATTTTTACAAACACAAAAATACATTCCAAGTTACATTTGTAATGTCGCAACGCTTGCGTATTAAGAATCTGCTCGTGTGAACTTATATTGAACAAGGAAGCTACTGTCAGGCCATTCGTAATCACCCGAATGTAATAAATCGTACCGTTACATAGTTTTAAAGGATTATGCAAGTCCGTTACAATTTTTTAAATTGGAATACTTGGATTTCAAAAATTTATAGATAATTTATTTTAGTTCTAAATTCAAATATATTCCAAAGTATCCGCTTTTTTATAATTATCTCACACATTAAACTAATGAAAATGATAATTTCTAATTGCAAATTAATTTAGACACATCTTCGAAAATCAAAAAGCCAATAAAACTAGTTGGTCGGAGTGTATAAACGTCTTTAACTTTTCAAGAACAGTTTACAAATCAATTTCAAACCATGATCTTCACCATACCCTCGTGTGAACTTTAGGGTCGGGAAACACGGAAGCCGGTTCACAAGACTCACCCACATAATGCGACATTCTTATTGTTCACTAATTACTCGATGAAAGCCTGGCTTCAGGAAGAAAGTAATTGTAACAACTACTTAATAATACGACACGGTTTTAATAAGTGCGGGTCATCTAGTAAATGCTTAGCTTATAGATTTATAAAGGTAATTGTACAGCTCGATATTTTGTTTCTAGGCTTGGCAGTGATACGTGAACCAGTTGCATATTAAATTATTAATTCCTTTTTCAAATTATTTTTATTTTTGTTTTTAAAATATATAAAACGTGGCCATTATATAATATTATGTGATATTGATATTATAAAACGTGAAAGTTATATGATTACTTATAATGATCGTTTTACTGATATAGATTTGTTTACTATGTCTTCGGCTGCGTTTCGTAACGCCTTGATCCGCAACATTAAAGCTTCAGACACATTATAAGAATATGCACTGGAATTTGAAAAATGATGTTGTTCACACTCGCTCGCGAAACTTAGTTCTATGCTATATATGCTGTGGATAACGGTGTAGGTTACGCATTTATATTGTTTTGTATAATATTCTTAAGTCTCAACATAATGTGTAACTGTTTGTATTATCCCAAATAAATTAAAAAAAAAAAAAGTTTGTGATTATAGTTAAAATTAACCACATAAACCGATGGATAAAATTTGGCACACAGGGCTATTTCTGGTTACATTTTTCATAAGGTTCAAACAGTCGAGAAGTTTTTTATGTAAATAAAAGCAAAAATCCCAATTCCGCAGGTCAGAGTACACTCACCTTTAATTAAAAAACGTCTCAATCACGGAACAGTTATGAGTCCGTCATGGGAAAGCGCCTCTCATACATATTGCACTAGTTAAGCATAAAAATGCTCACTTTATTGTTATAATTGCGAACATGAGGCGAAACTGACGGTGCGTGAAAAATCACGGAACCTTTTTTTAAGGAATGTTGGAGTGATTGATACGGCAGTTTTAATATACAATCAATTGTTTCTATATGTATGTATGACTACCCTTAATTGGTTAGCTACAGTCTGCATTTTAAAATCACCTTTATATCGTCTACTGAGAGGGCTTAGGTTTAATTCCACTGCGCTGGCCTAGTGCGGATTGGAAGAGTCCACATACCTCCGATTTTTTAAATTAAATCTCTAGTATGCAGATTTCCTCACGATGTTTCCCGCACCGTAAATTCACAAAAATTTATAATGGACTTCACTTTTCCATTATAAATATACATGCGCTGTTTCCTTTCTCTCCGAAGAGTTTTGCAATGCTATCAAGAAAACAGTGGGGATATTATATGTAGTAAAATGGAAACGATATTTAATAAAAGTGTTTTTTTTAATGCCAGTATAGTAAAAAAAAACGTGTAAAAAGGCAGACGAGCTAGCGGCCCGCCTGATGGTAAGCGGCCACCGCTGCTCATGGACTCAGCGATGTCAGGGACACAGACAAGCCGCTGCCTACCGTAGGGACAATATTTTTTTTAAGCCCCGTTTGAAGGACAGGTCATAGCGCTTAAGGAACACCGACACACCGTCTCCAGGTCGTAGGAATGAACTCTACTGAGGTGACGAGTGGTGCGATGGTAGAAAGATGACGATGGTACCATCTTAAACAATTCCTCGGAGCACTCCTCGTGGAACAAACGATAGAACACACAGAGAGACCCAAAGTTTCTCCGCAGTCCTAACGGTTCCAGTTTGTCCGTGAGATTGACGTCATCGATGATTCGAACAGCTCGACGCTGTTCATTTCGCGAAATTTATCGGAAATAGACTCATAAATTGATACGAATATTAATAATGTATTAAAACATGTAAAACTGATTTTACAATGAATATTTGAATCCTACTTGAGGATCTTACAAGGATCAATAATAAATACTCCACTTTACCACACTATAAAAATGTTACAACTAAGAAAATCTATCGAAATCATGCTCTACAATTATAAACTTTAATATTCTAATCCTAATTCCCAATTTCCCACGCTGTATATAAAAAATAAAACCACAAATCCACAAACATGCATAAATAATAATGTACATGTAATTAACACTAACATTGTATGTAGTTTACAGAGCGTTTAACACTATCAATTTTCTGGCGACTAATTTCATTAACTATTGCCCTGGTGAGCACGACAATTCGATCCACCAAAATAACTCTTCAGTCGAAGGTATAAAACTCAAATTGTGCTGTTGGTACCGTGCAATATGAATTTCAATTACTAGAATATTCATAACAGAACGTTTGTTTGAAAATAAACTATGATGAGTAGACATTGAGTCGGTTTTTGAATGATCAAGTGATGGAAGGTATTTTTTGTGTTTTTTGTTCAGTTTTGTAATGTTGTATTTTCTTTGCACACTTCAATTCCCCGATTGATTATTACAAATGGTAATCTTTTATAATTGTTGTATAATTAAAGGGCGGAGTCTTTGATTAATTATATACCTAGATAGAGTGTCGCGCTACAATGAAACTAAAGCAAACAGGCCAGCTTTTCTTAAGCTAGTACGCGTAACAGCTGTGTTATACGCTATCGCTGCATCATTCTGCGTATCCTTGTGTACGCGCATAATGATACCAGTTATTACATGGTTTCTATTAAAACGGGGAGAAAATTATATCCATTGAAAACAACAAAAAATTATTCACTCGAACTCATTTAGCGGGCAACAATTGGCCTCTATTTTTTTCAACGCTTTTGAAACGTTCAGTGTCTATCTAGGTATATAATTAATCAAAGGACGGAGTTATAATTAGAATTTTTTTGATACCAATAGTTTCGTATTGTTTCTCGAAAGAGACAATATTAAATGTTCGAAATATGAGTGGTTGAAAAAACTACACACGATTACTTTTTTCGGGACCATATTGATCACCCCCCCTTATTCTGTATGACAGACGTTATTTCAACCGCTCATACCAAGCGCGTTACGTAACTCACCGCGCTTATCACTATGGAAATTGGCATACAGAATATCAGTTAACGCGAATTACACGAAGGTAACGTGACGCGGCCGCGTTATGAGTTAACATTGTCATAGCGACTAAGGGGCTGGGCAGTTATCGATAATGTCTCTTAGGGCGACCACCCTAAATATTATTATTATTATAATACTCATTTTACTACCATTTATTTCGGAGCATAGATTAGTCTGGCTTTTGTATTTGGTCGGGTTATACATTTATGTGACTAGTAGCATCTACTAAAAAGTTGCCACAGGCCTAAATAATACTTAGGTAATATCCACTTTTTTATGGTATAGTTGGCAAACGGTTCACCTGATGATAAGTGATCACCACCGCCCATGGACATCTGCAATACCAGGGGGCATAGAGATGCGCTGCCGGCCTTTTAAGGTGGGAATACGCTCTTTTTTTGAAGGACGCCAGGTCGTATCTGTCCGGAAATGCTGCTGGCGGCAATTGGTTCCATAGTTTAGTAGTACGTGGTAAAAATGACGGCTGAAACGTACTGTGGTGGATTGCCAACCTCGTCTTTACTTGACGTACACTCGAGAGACCCATCACCTAGTTTCTATATCTTGGAGCGCGTTTGATATTCAATAACATCTACTAATGTTTACATTACAATCATAATGTTATGACAATCTAGGCGTTTGAAAACATCATATTTATAAAACAACAAATAGAATGCGATTAGCAACGCTGCAAAAATATACGTAGACTAGACTGTATGTAATGAAGAAATACTAATATTTAAATGCGAGATTTGTAAAGAAGTTTAGATGTCCTTACATAATTTCTATACTATACTGGTGGTAGGTCTCTCATATGTAAGAGTCCGTCTGGGTGGGTACCACCGCAATGTCTATTTCTACCGTCAAGCAGCAGTGTGCATGCACTGTTGTGTTTCGGTTTGAAGGACATTGTAGCCAGTGTAACTACAGGACATAGTGAGACTTATCATCTCATGTCTCAGGATGACGAGCGCAGTGGAATGCCACACAGTACTTTGTAAGTCAAGGTGCTGGATGGTGTTGCTACTGCTTATGGGTGGTCGTATCGCTTACCATCAGGCGAACGGCATGCTCGATTCGTCATTCAATTCCATAAAAAAATAATGATTAAAAAGTCCCCCGCCGTGTTTATCTATACGCGATAAACTCAAAAACTATGGAATGGATTTCGATTAAATTTGGTATGGAAATAGTTTGAGATCCTAGGAAGGATACAGGCTTTTTATTCCGGGAAAACTCTTTCATGCGGGCGAAGTCGCGAACTAAAGCTATTTAGAAATAAAGCAGCCGGTGAATGGGTTTGAATGATAGAAGTTTCGTATTTTTTTCGCAATAGGTGCACGGTGCGACCTTCTACGGTAGGCCTATTAAAAATATAAGCATTTATTAAAGGAAGTATGCTCGATGTTGACATCCACATCCCCAAAGGGGTCGATAGAGCTATAAATAAGACATCCACAGAAATTCATAAATTTACCATTATGCTATTTGTAACCTAGAATTTCAATTTTGAAAGGTACTTAATTCTTCCAGCCAATTTCTATTAACAAAATATATTCTTTCTGAATTAATCGCCTTACATACGAAATGTAAAACTTCTACTACTTTTTCGTAATTCCCACATTTTATTCTGATTTCCTAAACATCTTTAACTGTTAGTGTAATGTAATTAAGCGAATTAATCTGGCGACACACAAAAATTAAAATATTCGTGAAAGTTAACGAGACAATGCTGTGAGAGTCCCACGCGAAATCATCTGACGTCCGTGTCACCTACATTGTGTATGTGGATCATGGCCTTTGTGCGCTCTTTACTTGGGGGGTAAAGGCCATGGTAGGCAGATCGCTCTGAAAATACCCTGGCTGGTCATATTCCGTATTAGCATTACTGTAGTACTGGCCACTACAAGGCATAACCTCCAAAGTGACTTTACAATTATACCGACATGGAAAACCTTTTTTTTAGTTTTTGAGATACAGGCCGTCTTTGGAACGGACATCGATTTTTTTTGAATTAAAATTATTTAAAAGAAGAAGCCACATTCCATTTTCAAACCCAAAACAAATGAACAACGATCTATCTAAAAATCCGTTACACTAATTCCAAGTTCACGCTCGATATGCATTAGAAAAAGGAAGCTGTAGGTGCAATTTGTGAGTCCACCCCGCGCCTGCGCGATGACGCGTGCATGCACGGCTGGCCACGCAAGTGGAGCAAAGGTGAAAGAACAGAGGTGAGAGGCGGGGTGAAGACGGATTGGTTGTACGTTCTTTTAATGTTAAGCCGCGTTTAGACAGTTCAATTATTGCAAGAAATAATCGCACGCAATAATTGCTAGCGATATTCGTTTTTTGAATATCTGTCAAAAGACTCGTACGTCATCGTGGGCGGGAAGTGCATGTACAAACGTAAAGTTTAAGGAAATAATTGATTCATCTAAATGAGACTTTAACTTATGAGACGGGTAAGCCGTTCGCCTTATGGTAAGCAAAAATATTTCCAATAAACAATACCAAAAATATTGCCCTGTACTCGTCATCCTGAGACATCAGATGTCGTATAATGCCCTGTATACTGGTTACAATGTAGCTTGACGGCAGAAATAGACTTTGCGGTAGCAACCCAGCCAGACTCTCTAATACGAGAGACTTACCACATTACCTACCACCAGTTATTATGGTTATTAATTGCTTTCTTGATTAGAAGGTATGTTTGTGTACTGACGGAATTTTATCTATTATTGTTTTGTTTTTATTTTCTATTTTAGCTTTTTTATTGCCTGCGTGATCAATTTTTTTTTTCATCTTTACAAATTATAAGACAAAGTACCCCGCAGCGTCTGTCTATCTGTCTGAACGCGATAAACTCAAAAACTAATGAACCGATTTCGATGGAATTTGCTATGGAAATAGTTTTAAAACTCTGGTTAGGACATAGGCTACCTTTTATTCCCGATATATATATATCGGGACTTTTATCCCGTAAAACTCTATCACGCGGGCGGAGCCGCGGGGAAAAGCTAGTTTTATATAATAATAACTAGAGCTTTCTGTGCCCAAGAAAATGGTTTTTCGGAAACAAAACTTCAACTCAGCCCTTTTCTAGAATAAAAAGATGTCAGTCTAGGAGTTCTCTATCTGTGAGCAAAATTTCATCCAAACCCATTCAGCATGACGCAAGGAAGTGGAGCAAAGGTGAAAGAACAGAGGAGAAATTAGAGGCGTGGCGGGTGAAGACGGATTGATGTTCTGAATGAAAAAATATAAAGGTTGGTATCAATTCTGTGTTGCACGCAAAGAAACTTTTTTTCTGAAATCAAAGTCGCTGTTCAAGATAACAATAGCATTTAATTCAAGAATTTGACTCTTTTTGAGCTAAATTAAATTTCCCATTCCGCGGATTATGAGATTTGCAGATATGTTATACAAACCAGAAAATATTAGTTTCATAAACTCTGACGTAAGAGACGTGTAGGAAGTCAGATGATTAAATTCAATTTTAAGATTTGAGAAAATGAATTATTTTATTATGTAAATGTTGAAATTATTTGACAAAATTAATTATTTTATTATGTTAATGTTAAAATTTGTGTATTTTCTTAAACTTTTTATAGCAGCGGTTTACGTAAATGGGAGCTTTTTCGTAACAGTTTTTGCTTATGGATCTCTTTTATTGTAATTTGCTCTTCAATAATATATTCAAACTTTTTAGTTCTTTTTTGTCGAGAATTGATATTCAATCTAAAAACTCTTTCACAAATTATAAAATTTAATTATTATTATGATCTTTTATAATTAAAATAGATTTTAATGTTACAAAAATTGATTCTCTTTATAATATTACCTTAACGATTAAGACGTTTATTTACATTTAATTATGTGAATTTACTGTAAGGGCGTCAGCTATTTTCTATGACACAATAATTGCAGAAGCAAACCCAAAATTTTCAAAAATCGAACGCACATCCAAATCCATACCAGTGGGCTTAGAATGTGACACAAAGACGCAACTCGTAAAACGATGTCGTTTAATTTTGATGCTTGTGATTGATCGAGAGACCAATACGTCAGTCAAGTGTTAGTCTCTCAACCAATCCCAATAAGACGAAACGGAGACGTGACGTGTTTTTTGTCACATTGGCATCTTAGCCCCCTGGTGTAGAGAAGAGCCGCAACGGCATAGCGCAGGGACGGTCCCGTGCAGCTATCTTAGTGCAACAAGATACCCCGGGGCCGTCTCGTATATGCGCCGAAGAAGGCCACCGCGGGTTTTGGTTGGTATGCCGGTGTAGGGTGTACATAGTGTTAGGGACTCGGTCCAATGCTCGCTCGGATGATGCAATACTCCCGAGTGTCGACATTGGGCCGTAAGACCGTGTGAAACTAACATAACCGTTCCACTCACCCCTCAGTGGTGGTAGCGATAACGCGTTTTTCCCCGCGAAGAAAAAAAAAAAAAAAAAGCCCACAGAACCATTATTTGGACATATTTAATTCTAAACCATGACCAAATCGAAAGTGAATCATTGTATATGAAATCTATAGCTGGGCCGGGTCGTGACCTATGCAAACGCGTTGCCCAATAATGAGGTCTTAATGAAATACCCTGGATACACTTTAATTATAGCAAGGCTGAACGAAACTTGATTTGAATATGTAGATCGGGTATTACAGTTCATTGCTTTAGGTGACTGAATTACTCCAAAGAAATTTCATTTATTTAAGCAATGACATGGAACACATTCACGCCTTTTATCTCCGAAGGGGTAGGCAGAGGCGCAGACTAGTGCACCCACTTTTCGCTGTGCGTATTCCATCCCATAATGTGATAAGAGGCGAGCATGTCCCATATCGGGCAGAAATTCCAGAATCCAGTCTGATTCGAAAACCCCAATTAAAAATATAGATTCATTACTGTTATTGAGCCTGTTTCACAGGTTTTAAGAAAAAAATATTGAGAGTTATCGTATTAGCTACCTACTCATTTATATGTATTACCAATAGATTTTGCTCGCGGCTTCTTCCGCACGAAAGAGTTTTTCCTGGATAAAAGTCCCGCTATACATTTTCCCGGGATAAAAAGCCTAAAACCTTCCCAAGGTCTCGAAATATCTACATAGCAAATTTCACCGAAATCCGTTTGATAGTTTTTGAGTTTGTCCTAAAAGGAACCCCCATGCAAAATTTGAGACTCCTAGCACTTGTAGTTTCTGAGATTTTATGATGAGTGAGTGAGTGACCTTTCACTTCTATATATCGCACCTTTAGGACGAAAACGACACAATTCAAAAAAATCGAAAGTTTAGTTATCTTCATAAAATTACTTAAAACGAAATTTTCAATACAACAATAGTTCAAACACCGCCATATTCAAGCGGGAAAAGGACTAAACTACTATATCGGTCCCTGTTTTATTATATTTTCATAAAAAAGGGACCAGTTTTAAGTAATTTTATGACGATAAACCAATTTTTGATTTTCTTGAATTGCGTCGTTTTCGTCCTAAAGGTGCAATATATAGATTTCATTGGGAGCACACATAAGAGTGTGACTTTTAAATATAACTAGCATTGCGCGCGGCTCCGCTCGCGTGGAAAGGTTTTTCCGGGATAAAAAGTAGCCTATAGCACTCAGGAGTAATGTAGCTTCCTATTAGTGAAAGAATTCTCAAAATCGGTCCAGTAGTTCCTGAGATTAGCGCGTTCAAACAAACAAACAAACTCTTCAGCTTTATATATTAGTATATAGATGTTTTGTAAACCCTCTTAATGTCCAATCATTGGAGTACAACTTACTACTTCTGATTAGGGACATAAACACAATAGTAATTTAATACTCCGACAAGGTATCCTAGTACAATGCTAAAATAACCTACATCATGTCGAAACACGCAAGAAAACATGCTGTCTAACATAAAAACACTCTAATTCCATAACATAATCAACAAAGGACCCCTGACAATGTGCAAAACGTTCACAATGCTGCCCTTACTGTCGCAATAGTTGGGCAACTATGGTGGGAAACACTTCTTATTTACGTTATTTCATTGTCATACACGCGGCCTTAATTTAGATCGGACTTAGATAATTGCGTTGCGAAAGAAGTCTAGCTTTTAGTACATAGGTTTAATGACGAGACGAGTAATTCTGATGGGGATAGCAATACTGTTAAATATTTTTAATGAGACGTTTGAGTATAGTACTTCACTGTATCTCTTAGGCTAAGAAATTAGGACTTTTAAATGGCCTGTAAATAGCCCAGCAGATCTTAGGAGCATCGCTACTGGCAATCTGCTATTCGTTAACACATAAATAAGACCTCTTTAGTTATAGGGTTCAAAATCTATACCTAGTACTGCAACACGTTGAAAGTCGATATCCAAGAAAAAGAACACATCAAACCTCCTTCATAACTTTTCTATAAAAAAAAAGTGTGTGTGTACTTATGTACACGCGTTAGAAGTTATACTTCTTTGGCGTAACAAGATAAAAATCTTTTTAAATAACGCGCCAAAAGAAGTATAACCTCAATCTCTCGCCTTATTCTACGTTCAAAATACAAAACTAAAATGTTGACTAAAGCTAACTTCAGGGTGTCGGTTCTACGTTCAAAATTCAAAACTAAAATGTTGACTATAGCTAACTTCAGGGTGTCGGTTTTTCGTGACGGTGTGCGCGCGCATCGTAAAAATTTACTCTCATAATTTTTCCCTAATGCGCCAAAAGAAGTATAACTTCAAAAATGACATTCGGCAAAATGGCCAGATATCGCGCCAACTCATCTTCCAAATTCAAATTCGCTAATTAGCAAAGTCAATTCACCCCTTTGCGAAACCTGCAATGTGATTGACGACGTTACACATTTGTTGATGGAGTGTATTAAAAATCAAAATGTAAGGTATGATGTCATGGCCAAAATGCGTGAAATTAATTTTATGGATGTTGGTGCACTTCAAAGCATTTTAGCAAACCCGCTATCCAGTGAAGCTAAATTATTATTTGAATTGGCTTCATGGCGACATTCCGAATAAAATATAATTAGATAACTAAGTTTATTTTGTATTTTAAGGTTAAGTTATGATGGGACTGGCATATCCATGTTGGAGAAAAGTCCCCAAATTAAATAAAGAGAAAAAAAAAAAAAAAAAAAAAAAATTCGCTAATCGGATTACACCAATGACCTCCAGTATAGAAAGGTAAATTGCGCGGATAATTAAGAAAAAAACGGGCGGTACATATGGCCGCAGCCATTGTCTCTGGAAAAAATATACTTATACGTACATAAACAGTTTTATCAGATTTTCACACGGTTAGCTAACTGTTCTTGTGTACAGGTTGTTCGGTTTACTACGGTGAATTAGCCATTCACGTTTATGCACTAATGATAGTTTTTCTGCTTTGGTTATGTTTGTAGCTCAAGGCTGGTTTTCAGGATTCGATTGTATCATAGGGCTGAGCTTAGTCATTACCTTGTTTTTATTTGTTAGTAGAGACTGAGTTGTGAAACTATTTTTAAGCGCATCAAATACGGGTTGGTACGTTCGGTAAGTTATTCAGTGTTCCAAAAAAAATATTGGTTTTTAATTATAAAAAAAACAAAGTAAGTTTTTTATAGTAAAATTAGATTTCGCGAATCAATATTTTAGTACATGCGAAACGAATAGAAAGTGTGTGCTCGATCGTTTCTTTTATTCAATTAATTATTAATCATTAAAAAGGAGCTGATTATCTTCAAACATCTGAATAGATCTTTCCAAATTATAGCTAAGAACCATCTCGATCATATCAACTTTCAAACAAAAACATAAAAATCGGCCAATTTGTTGCGGAGCTACGATGCCGCAGACAGACATACAGATGCACAATATATACACACCTCAAACTTATAACAACGCTCTTTTTTCATCGGGGGTTAAAAATAATACAGGCCAGTATTAATAATACAGGCCAGTATTAATAAGGTGCAAGGTGGACGGACGACTTGATAAAGGTCGCAGGAACACGCTGGATGCAGGCCGCTTTTGACAGGTCCGTCTGGAATTCTTTGGGGGAGGCCTATGTTCAGCTGTGGATGTCATGTGGCTGATGATGATGAGGATGATTAATAATAAATTTATCCGCAACAACATGATATTGTTTACGTTTCCACAGTTAAACTGTTTTATATTTACATATCAATTATGACTTTTTATTTTGGAAAATATAATTGCAAAGTCTCTTTTTTTGAAAACAGTATCCAATCACCAACTCAAAAAGATTTAGACTGCACCAGCCATTTAAAAACAGCTCCCACTGTAAGTGTGTAGTGAAGCAATTAATGAGATTTCGCCACACGTTGCCGCAACATCCTTGGCGCGCCCAACGCTCCCCGAAACGGACAGCCTTGAGCCAAATCTAATTGGTTAATTAAATTCTATTGCATTAATTAGGAAATGTTAGGTTTAATTAGGTCTTACGTAAAAATCTGGGTCACTAAGGGCCTGTTTTACAGGATCCAAGTAAATTTTATTTGACTAGATGTTGCATGCGGCTTCACCCGCATGAAGAGCCTTTTCCGCTACAAAAGTCTCTAAAACAATACCACGCTAGCGCCACCTACTTAAAGAATCAGGTAAATAATATCCATATAGGAGCAAATTACCGGGATAAAAAGTAGCCTATGTGTTAATCCAGGACATGATCTACCCGTGTGCCAAATTTCATCCAAATCCGAAGTAGTTTCTGCGTTTACTTCTAACAAACATCCAAACATTTTCAAAAACTTTCGCATTTATAATATTAGTAACATTATCGTATTAAACAGCATTTTATTACCATTTGGGAGCGTAGCTTAGAGTGTGACTATTGAATTTGGTCGGCTTATACATTTATGTGTCGAATTGCTTTTAACCAATTAAAGTTAAAACAAGGCCTTAGTGTTGGGTCCTCTGCAAACGTCTGCATGGTTTATCTATATATGTAAGTTTGGTGTTCTCAAGCTCATTTAGTGTATGATAGTAACTATTAAGCTCTATTTTATACATTGGAACGACAAGACGAACAAGCTGCTCGTCTGTAACACGACTCGCAATAAACAGTAGCAACACCACATGGTCTATTTATTAAAAAAAAAACCGCGTCACACTCGGTCCATTCGTTTGAGAACTACGATGAAAGACATACAGATACACACCCTAAACTTATAATACCCCTCTTTTTCCGTCGGGAGTTTAAAATACTACGTAGCGCCCGTCAACTTGAGATATTAGATTTTCAATTTTTTTATGCTCTGTACCTGATCGGCAGTCCTACATAAGTTAACGATCGTAAAATATTACCGATGCGTTTTAACTGTCAATCTTAATTTTAATGGTTTATTTCGGTATAATTACATTGGTAGCACTTTACTCCACGGCGGTAAGTCTTTCGTATGCGATGGTAGGTACCACTGCATTGTCTATTTCTACCACCAAGCAGCAGTGTGAATTCACTGTTGTGTTTCGGTTTGAAGGACATTGTAGCCAGTGTAACTACTGAATATAATGGGACTTAACATCTTATGTCTCAGGATGATGAGCGCAGTGGAATGCCACATAGTACTTTGTAAGTCAAGGTGCTGGTTGGTGTTGCTACTGTTTATGGGTGGGCGTATCGCTTACCATCAGGCGAATGGCATGCTCGTCGCGTCATTTAAAGCCATAAAAAAAACACATAAATGTATAAACCGACCAAATACGAAAGTCACACTGTAATGCTCCCTAATTAATGATATTAAATGCGTAAAATCTACATTTGCTGTTTAATATCTGTCTAATAAAAATTACCTGAAACCTGTGAAGGTTCTAAGAAGTCCTCCACTTTAAAATTATACGTTTTATTGCAAAGCCCCAGTTTTTGGTAGTACGTACTATCCAAATTTATATGAAGTATCTTAGTTAGAATTTTAAGCCCGTTATGGACATGTCCTATATAGCAGTGAAAATCAAGGTTTCTTTACCGAGATTTTACGTTTGAAGAGTTTTCCGAAGAAGTATTTTAAAGCATTTAGCGCCTCTAGCGGATTATATCGTAGCTACCATACAATTCCATACATAATTTTAAACGCGAGCGTAAAAGTTAAACTCACACTAAACACATTGAAATAAGCTCGATTTTCAAACCATTACCTATTCAAATTTCAAATTAATTTATTTATCCAAATTATTGGTACATAATTCTCTTTAACGATCCACACTAGGCTGTGCCTATATCGTAAACATCGTTTTGAATTTCACAAATATATTAATATATCCTAAATAAAAGTTATTATTATTCTAAAGTTTAGAAGTTTGTGTGTGTGTGTGTGTGTGTAATGTTATGTTTGTATAATATTACGTAATTATCAAGAACCTGTCTATGCCTTCATAGTTGAGATTCATTAACACATTTTTTATTTCGTTCTTTGCTTCAAGCACGGATATTTTTTTGATACAGCGTTTTAATTATTCATTTTCATGAATGCAAAAATATCTGATGAATGAGACGCATCTGCGGACGCCGCACGCTGGGGAGACGGGGCGGATCTTGCCACAGTCTCATTAAAGATTCTAGGCCGTTCTGCAATCGTTAATTAGCCGAGATAAGTGCTGTATTAATTGTGTACGCCATTGGAGCGGTTATCTCGCCATCTTGGTGAGTGGCTTTGTTGTGATTTTAGTGGCCGACATCTTGTATTCGCGAGGTCGTAGTTAATTTGAGTTTGAAATAAATAATAGGCTATTTTACTAATAATTACTTCATTTAACATCTTATACAAAAAACATGGTTAAAATTCGAAAAAATCATAGCCTTTGATATGTGATGTAAGGGATAAATGTCAAAAAACAAAAAAGGTCATAAAGATATCTAGATGACGTCATCGGCATTACGATGTATGCAAAAGAAAAAGTTAGCGCGATATCACCACTACGCACACATTGCAATATCAAAAATATGAATTGCTGCTCAATTTTAACCAATTTTAGTCCTGATTTCACGAAAGGACTTCTTTTTCGTATTATTTGCTATAACGTATGGAATAATTGGCAAAATCGAACATAGTAAAATCACCTATTGTGCCGACCCTCAAAGGATAACTTCGTCCCATGCCGTTTACATTTTCCTTTCGCTTCACTTAACACTAGGTGCAGTGAAGTCACTTTGCCGAGCTAATTATAAAAAAAAAAAGAAAAATATTGGTATGCTTGTAGTATACTTGATAGTTTTTCATATATCTGTATCATAGAGCTAGATTTTCTTTTTTATATAGTGAATTATTTCGTTTCAAGATTCTAGGCCGATAGTAAGTACGAAATAAATAAGTCGAATTATCATGATTAACATATTTTAATCTTAACCATAGACCAGTAAAAAGTAGCGTAACATAAAATATTTATTTTTATCTAAACACCATTAGACTGTCTTACCAAAAGGAAAATCTTCATTGGCTGAACGCGATGTATCATAAAAACTTACTGACTTGTAAATAAGTGCTCGAACTTACCTGTAAAAAATTATAAAGTAATTAAATCAAACTGAATAATAAAAAATAACATAACAATATTTAATTTGGCAACTCATTAGAATATAATTTAATTTCCATAGAATTATTTTAATTCTTTAAGTGTAAATATATTTTTACTTGTTTCAGGGTCTTAGCTAGTCTGACTGGACTAAATGATATTCTCGACCAATTTTAGTATTATTTGTATTTTTATTTAGGGTTCGCAAAAACTATGGTTTATAACTAGTAACGATATGTATATTACAATTTTTTCAGATAAATGTCAATAAATTCACTTGAATGTATCCTATACACCGAAAGAGCGTATACTTATCTAGTAGTTATTTTTTTAAATTAATTAAGCAGTATAAGAAGTCGTAACTCTCTAGGCATATAAATAATACTAAAATATTGTTTAGACTGGTATTTTTGTCCAACACCGCTACAATAATTAAACAAGTCTATTTATTCTATTTTCAAATATATCCGAAAAGGTCACGCACCAATAGGGTGTCCATGACACCCGTGTATCCTCCAATTAAAAGCTGAAACCGAAACGCGTTGCGAAAATGGAACGGATATTGCTCGTTTCTCTGCTATTCTCATAGAAATTTGAATTTTGCCGGTTTACTGGGCCCATCCGTTCGGAAACCTTTGTTCTGTGTTGGGTAAGTGTTCTTCGGACAGCTTCTTAATTAAACCGATGCATCCGTCTTAACAAGAAAATAATAGGAAAAGCTATATGCAGATTAGATTCGCTCATTTTAGGGTAACATTGATTTTTTGTTATTATATCATCATCATCATCATCATCATCATCATACCAGCCCTGTATTATATACTGCCCACTGCTGATGATTGTTATTATATGATAATTATTAATATTTGCATGTAAATAGTTGACTTTACGTTATTCCGATATTTAATTTTGAACGCAAGTAGATTTACGTAAACTGTTTTAAATTCATAATTACAGTAGATTTTTTATCCCTCCCCGTTGTTATGTTTAGTTAAACAGTAAGTAATTTGTTTGGGACGTAATTTTCATCTCACAAGTACTTTAATTTCCATTGATAATAAAATACATTTTTGTAACACATGGCATCGTAAAGCAATTCTTACTGTACACCTTAACTTTGAATATCTGAAACAAAACTCATATCAATTGTAAAATTGTTTTAAGCCTTGTAAGAATTGAGACTAGTACACTGGATTTAATTTGGATAATAATTAGAAAAAACTGTGATGAACATAATTAAAAACGATATTTGCACCAAAGCTGATTCAAAACCAGTGCACAAATCCGCCATCTTGTGTCATCTATTTCAAATATAGAATAGAATCTGGCCAGTTCGTTACAGAACACGAGCGCGGATAAAGTTTTAAAATCCGAACGAGGCAGCGGTCGGAGGGCGCTCCGTCACGGGTGGGCGGGCGCGTTAATTGCGCCGCGCCACGACCCGTGACCGACAGTTAGCCGGGAGCGGCCCGCGGGTATGAGAGACCGTGTTAGCTAGCTTGCATCTTATTGTTGGGTTGAGATTTTGGCGCGGAATTCGAAATTGGAAGTAAGCAAGTTCTCTAGTACAGTACGGAGTTTCGGTTGGTCATAAAGTTTTTCTAGAGACTGGGTGGCAAGAGATATAGATATTATGTCGATATTCACGCCTTTTATCCCCAAAGGCGTAGGCAGAGGCGCAACTTATGCATCCACTTTTCACCGTCGTTTTTTATTCCGTCCCATGATGTGATAGGGGGCGAGCCCATGGCCATATCGGGCACAAATTCCAGACTCCGGGCTGATACTGAATAGAAAAACCAATACTAATTGTAATGTAACATGAAAACCTTATTTTAGCTCTCCTTTGCTGTACGATTTGAGTTAAAGATATCAAAAACTGATTGGATAACTGTAGGCATAGATAATTTACTTATGCATTAATTCATGTTTTTGTATTGAAACTCTCAAAGAACTGTAGAAATGGTTCCAGGACCTAAAAATATACTATAGACCAAAAAATTATAATACATTTAATTTAGTTTAATTATAATGTCCATCTTTCGTTGTCAATTCAATACATTAGCGTCTTTTAGCATCTGATCCGACAGTACAAGGTTCGAGACCCGGCGATGCATCACGCGCCCACGCACACGTCACGCTCCAAGGCATTGTTAATGCACATTTAATGCAACGCAAACTGTTTACCCCCATTAAACATTCATAAGCGTAATGATACCGATATTGACTTGTTTCGTTCCATAATTACATGTAAATTATAGAAGTAAATTATAATCGATAGATTCTTTGTAATATCGATTATCTTCTTCAATCGATTATGTTTAATTGTTGCAAGTATTTAACTCGGTGACATTTGTTCCCATATTTATTGGATACGCATACTCACGCTTTTTATCCCCGAAGGGAAGCGCAACTAGTGCACCCACTTTTCACCGTGCGTATTCCGTCCCATGATGTGATAGGAGGCGGGCCTATCGCCATATCGGGCACAAATTTCAGACACCGGGCTGAATACTAGGTAGAAAAACCCAATATCGAACCCGAGACCCCAGCATTGCAGTCGTACCGTAATACAACTACGCCACCGAGTCAGTCCCATCTTTATTCCGTATAAAAACCAGGATGTTTGCGTGTAAAGTTTAATTGTCAAGACTTCCTTGCTTGGAATTATTTCTGTTCTTAATTTCTTAATATTTAAACTAAGTAATCTTTGTTTTTCTATTATACAACTTTAGTATAACCTCTATAATTTGTATGTAATGGTAAATATTGTGAAATAATATAAACAATTGTTAAATCGGAAATTATGCCGTTTCCCAGCAATCGCCACAATTATGACGGCCTTCGTCATTGACTTACTAAACATCAAATTCACCAAAAATCTTGAAAATGATCATACTGAGATGACCATCTCAGTGTATCGCATTGCAGGTCTTAGGTAATTAATCTATATCCTAAATAATATTGCTACTGTTTACATTGTACGTAATTTGGACATATAATTAACACAAATTACGGAATGGCTGCTATGCTGTCTCGGTTTCGATTCCCGGGTCGGGCAAAGTGATATTGGGTTTTTCTATTCAGTATCAGACCGGTGCACGTTACGCCTCTGCCTACCCCTTCGTCGATAAAGGGCGTGAGTGTGTTAAAGTGTATTAATAATAACTTAAGCACCATCAATATCTCATTTCAAAAATACATTTTGAAGGCATCTCAATACCACAATGCAAAGAATGATGTGCGGTGATTTGTTCACAAGTGGCTCGGGCGCGTCGGAAGGACGTCGGACACGGGCGGTCGCGGCCGCGCCCCGACCCGACCTCGCACAGGGGGATACCAAATAATAATTCCCTGAATGTATTTGTGATATTCAAGCATCAGTAATCATAATGATTTCTTGCGTTTACGGAAATGACATGTACATAAAACTACATAGCGGATTTTTTTTAGCGATTTTTATTAATTTATACTCCCGAAGCTTCAAAGACTTTACAGCCTTAAAAAGTAATTATGTCATGGCCGCCCCATTAAAAAATAATTAATTTTATTTCTTTATCAATAATAATTTAAATAGAACTAGATTTAAATACAAACAGCTTGAGATCTCAACATGACCTTTTTCGAGAGTGTAAAGACAGTTTAGTGTATTTTCGTCTCGTTTTTCGTAAAATGCGTATCTGTTGAAATAAGCTTATAGGAGTTTCAAGCTAGATAAGCAGAGAAGTCGTAAAGCTACGTAAGCTACACTATATTTAAAAAAATCACAAACAAGGTATCATGTTATTTTATATATTATACATCTTCGACTACAAATAGCTACTATTATATACACATACGCTAACTGTTGTAATCCCTAAAGGGGTAGGCAGTGGTGTAATAGTACGCCCGCTTTTCACCAAGTTTACTTTGTTGCCTATCACCAAATCAGTCACAAATTCTTGATTCTGAGCTGGTATTACTTTACCTAGATATATATATATAACCTAAGACCTTAGTACGATAGTACCACAAAACACGCCGAGACAGTCTGGCTAGCGTCCTTATGGTAATAAATAGGCAACAAGCATACCAATTTCACAAATTCATTTCTAACAACATCGCTATAATTACTAAGAACGAATGGTGAATGAATGAACGACGAACCGATGCGAGACAGGGACCAACCTGCCCGGCATTATAATTAGTGCTCGTAGGTCCGTCCAGCATTGATCTAGTATCAATTATAAGGGTCATGGTGGTGAAATGAAATGACTAATATCTGAAAACGCAATTTGATCGTAAAATGTAGAGTTGTAAAATTTGTGGAGTCATTTGGATTTATAATTATAAAATGGCAAAAGGAAAATATATTTTAGTTCAGTACTCAAATATAAAATTATTTAGTTTATATATCAGTGTTTACTATTTATTTGTTACAGAAATTAAAATATACTTAATTCATTTTTATCAAAATCCACACCTATTTTTTTTAAATCACCATATATATGTTTTCCAGCTCAATGTTAGCAACAATACAACCATTGAACCGTAAACTAAGGACATCTGAGTAATACAGTTATTCGTGGAAAAAAAATGTCTGTTCTGTGGCCTACGAAAAAAGATTAACTTTGTGTTTCATGTCTTTGAAATTTAGGGAAAGTTACAAAATAGTGATTATTTTAGCACTAATTACTTGAATCCAGATAAGCTAGCATAATCCTAACGGCCGTTGAGAGATGTTTTTTTTTTTATTTGGACTTCTTTCTTTTTTTTGAATGGCCCTAACGCCCAGTAGTCTGGCGCAAGTCGGCTTTTCTGGCCACATCGGACTTTAGGGTGAGCGCTTTAGGCGCTCGCAACCCTATACATACTAGTAACGTATAGAACTGGAAAGTAAGCTTATATAGAAACAAAACACACATCCTTTATCCCAGGGATAGGCAGAGGTGTAACCAGAGCACCCAATTTTCGCCATGAGTGTTCCGTCCCGTGATAGAGGGCGAGCCTATCGCCATATCGAGCACAGATTCCAGACTCCATGCTGGTACTGAGCAGAAAAAGGATGTAAAGTTCATCATGGTTTTTTATCAATGCTTTAATAAATTGATAGGCAAGGACCGGGCTTACACATCCGTTTTTTCGAGAATCGGATTTCAGAACGCTCCGGGTCCCATACAAAATATCTTTCACTCACCGAAAAAAATCAGCATGTGTAACGCTGTTTTATATAGAAAAAACAGATGTATAAAACCGCCGAAAACTCAATCTAACATACAATCCTAACCCCAAACAAGTCCCTACAACTAAAAATGTCACGAGCGATACCCACGTGCCACGAAACGGCACACGCAAATTCAGTTGAATGAACCAACGTTTGACTTTTAAAAAGCTGTCCCACTGGTCGTGACTCCATCATTTATTACTATCGATATGTGATCGACTAGTACAACACAAACATATTTTGCTGTTCACACACACGAACTTCGGCTTTGTGTTCATAGTAGTACAAGTTTGAATGCGGTTATAATAAGTTTGTCCGACCAACCAGTTTTTCATTCACAGTATTATGTGTTTAATTTAATAGATCTGAATCATAAATATTATTTATAGAGTGATGTTGAGGTCGATTAATTTGGGTGTGGAAAGCGTCGTTAGTAAATGTTAACATTCCTTTGACAGAAAACATCTACAGGTAAATGTGCTTAAAGGAGCTGTTAAATTCTAAGTTATACTAACATTATTATATATTTATTTGCAACAATCATTGTTAAAAGCACATGGTTTTTGTATTATTCACCATAGTAAGCGACGATGGCCTAGTTGGGAACGGAACGGTCTGCCGAGACAATGTCCGGAGGTTCAAAACCCAAGGCACACACCTCTGACTTTTCAAAATTACGTGAGTATTGTTTACCAATTATCGTTCGCTTTACGGTGCAGGAAAACATCGTGAGGAAAATTGAGAATTTTCCATAAGAATCTCGAAGATATGTGAAGTCTGCTAATTCGCACTAGACCAGCGTGGTGGACTAAGGCCTAACCCCTCGCAGTAGTAGAGGAGGTCCGTGCTCAGCAGTAGGCAGTATATAATATAGGGCTGATTGCATTTGCATTTGCAAGTAACGCAAATTAAGTATTTAATGAAAATTCATCAGTTCGCTACCTATCGTGTACCGTCTACCGTATTTCAAAAGTAAATAAAACTATAGGTACGGAAGTACAAAGTTACGTTATAAGAATTAAGATAGAAACCGATAAGGTTGTTTTTTATGCATAAACTATAACTTCATAACTTGAGTCTATATTCATTATTATTCTAGGTAAGTCTCAAGAAGACTTATAAACCTAACATATCAACTAAAGAATTTTGAAGGCAGGCAAAAGACTTACACCACATTCGACTAATACAATAAATTCCTATATTAAATAAATAAAGTTCCAAATTGTAAAATATATTTGAACAAAGTTCCAAACTATAAACACATTTTAACATATTCAATTTGTCGGGGTGTGTCGCGTCATGCTGGCTGTCACTAGCTACATGTCAGATTCTTAACACTGTTTGGAGATACCTAGCTAAGATTTAATATAATTATATTTCTCAAAGAGATTCGAACGCAAATAGTTTTTAGTTTGTATTCTCTTACTTTGTTCTGGCTGATATATATTTTTTTTCTATCATGATTCGGTACCTTTTCATTTGATTTCGTTGTTTTCTGTTTATCCTCTTGTTATGTAATTATCGTTAGATTTAGTAATTTCCTATTATTTTCATTGTCACGTAGAAAAATAAACAATCTACAGTTTCAATAGAAATGCATAAAATTTGAATATACCGGTTTTTTATATACAAATCAATGGCGAGACGATCAACTTGCCCGCCTGGTAGCAAAGTACTGTCCATAAACAGTAGCAATACCAACCAGAACTTTGAACCACAGCGCTCCGTGTCACTGCGCTCGTCACCCTGACACATTCATATAACTACATGTACCTTTACAATCAAATGCATCATTTAATTATATTAAACTGCTTAGGGTGAAGGACACTGACGGCTGTGACACAGCTAATACTGGTACAACCGTCAATGGCATACTCTAAATAAAAATATATATTCTGTAGTAGTTGATTTCTTGTAGATCTGTAAGAGAATTATTTGTAAAAATTTTCCTTGTAATAAAATTTCATTTCATTTAAAAAAAAATTGGATGCTAAGTCTTATAATGCCCAGTAATTCCATTGGCTACTAACATATTCCAAAGTGGAGCTCTAGCATAAAGCTATATAGTAGCAGAAATAAATATAAGGTGGCAGGGTACATTTTGTTTCCGTCCGGATAGCGACCATCGTACCGGTGTTAAACGCCATAGTGGCCCACGTAAGTGTGCCGCGTTCCGGGATCAGCCTGTGTATATCCGGCTCAAACAGGCTGGCAGGTGGTGGTAGGTCTCTCATATGTAAGAGTCCGACTGCCGCGGTGGCGTAGTTGTATTACGGTACGACTGTAAGGCTGAGGTCTCGGGTTCGATCCCCGGGTCGGGCAAAGTGATATTGGATTTTTCTATTCAGTATCAGCCCGGAGTCTGGAATTTGTGCCCGGTATGGCGATAGGCTCGCCCCCTATCACATCATGGGACGGAATACGCTTGGCGAAAAGTGGGTGCACTAGTTGCGCCTCTACCTACCCCTTCGGGGATAAAAGGCGTGAGTATGCCTATGCGTCTGGGTGGGTACCACCGAAACGTTTGTTTCTAGCGCCAAGCAGTGGTGTATGCACTGTTGTGTTTCAGTTTGAAGGACATTGTAGCCAGTGTAACTACTGGACATAATGAGACTTTACTTATGTCTCAGGATGACGATCGCAATAGAATGCCACTCAGTACTTTGTAACTCAAGGTGCTGGATGGTGTTGCTACTGTTTCTCGGTGGTCGTATCGCTTACCATCAGGCGAACGGCATGCTCCTCTCGCAATTCAATGCAATAAAAAAAAATATCATAGTAATCATCATCGCTCGTCAGTCGACACTCTGGATCCCTCTCTGCTTACCACCAGGTGCACTGGCGTCACTTTCCCTTGCCCGTATAAAATGCATAATACCGATCCAAACTAACAGCATACATGAGATCTTCCTACCATTATCTATAACTTCACAAAACTTTCGTATTATTAAGAAATAGAATAACAACAATAAGGAATTATTAACTCCGTCATTTCATTTATATTTTACTCCATACAAACCTGTTAAATCGTTATACTGAATTTGCTTCAAATGTTATGTACCAATACAGTCGTCATACATAAACGTATGTACGTATTAAATACATAGTAAATCACATAAAGGGTTTATGCGACTCCACTCGACTTTATAGCCGCAACGCAGACGGAGCGACAGCAGAAAAATATTAGCTTTTTCAATGATGTCCGCTTTTTGTATGGTTGCTGGGCCTCAAAATCTAACCAGGCCCAAACTTTAGGTATATTAAAGGGGCAAAATATGGATCTTGGATCTATTAAAAAAAAATTATAGACCCCTCCATTTATAACTAACTTTTTAATAACGTTCAAATTAAGTGTCGTTTTTAAGCAAAATAAAATTAAATAAGTCTCAAAATCGGACGTCTTTAAAATTAAGCGATTTATTGTAAAATGCTAGTTTTTAGGAGTTCTATCCAAATATATATAAACTGTCTTGGTTAGAATTTTAGACCCGTTCTTGGACATGTCCTTTGTGGATTTGTTATGCGTTTATTAGTGTAAATTGAAATCCAAGTGATTTAATCATAATTTGAGAATAAAATAACAGGTCTTTTGGTGTACAGACTTATTTGTAACTTTATCCAACTATTTTTAAAGTACATGAGTGTTACACGTAATCGATATTTTTTGCTCAAGTACCTACGGACGTAACAGTAATGATTAATTAAACTCACTTTATCGAGCGGTATTTCCCGAGATTATATTCTTATCAACATTGGGATCGATAAATTTATATAACTGTGTATGTTTGTTCCCGAATTTTTAACAAAATTAAAACTCAAACTTCCTTCTCTGCTATCAACTTTAATTTAAAAAAAGAAGTACATATACAGCACCACGCCTTTTTCCCTTACGTCCACCACGTTGGCCTATTGCGGATTGGCAGACTTCACATACTCTCGAAATTCTTACCGAGAATTCTCAGGTATGTAGGTTTCCTCACGATATTTTCCTTCACCGTTAAAGCGAACGATAATTCACAGAGAATACACACATACCTTCGAAAAGTCAGAGGTGTGTGCCTTGGGTTTTGAACCTCCGGACATTGTCTCGGCAGACCGTTCCATTCCCAACTAGGCTATCGTCCACAATTAAATTTAAATTATACTGCCAGTAATATATTATTATCACCTCCATAGACTATGAATGTTATTTTGCTGTCGGTACTCGCGTTGGGTCGAGTTTGCGGTTACGCTTTTGCCTTAACGATTTTTCCACCGCTAAAGCCTCCGAGCAATCTCTCATACGCCACGTTCGCTGGATTATATAAACCAGAATCGAATATACATTCCCTTTTACATTTGCGAAGTTTAGTTTAATTTTCTTACGAAATCGTTGTTGAGGTGAGAAATAAGCTGTTGATTTTAATTGAGTTTTTTTTTTATATTATGTGTGATATTACCAAATTTCTGAATGGATTTGAATTTGTGCTTAATACACTGAAGTATATTTATTGAAAGTAGATAAATAAAAAAATCGCTGAACAAACCTTAAAAAAAGCCCCAAAGAATTGAGTAACCTCCTTTGAAGCTGGTTCAAAAGAGATAGGATAGAATAGAAATAAATTATAGAATACTATGATCCTATTAAATTGCTTGACGATTATAATAAGCCGTTAAACTTATTTTTGAAAACAAAACACATTAACTGTGAGCCGACCAAATACAAAGGACACATTCAAATCTTTGCATCCAAATAAATGGTAATGAAATGAGTACTATCTAATACATTAGCTGTTTAATAGCTACCACGATACCATACCAGCCCTGTATTATATACTGCCCACTGCTGAGCACGGGCCTCGTCTACAACTGAGAGGGTTTAGGCCTTAGTCCACCACGCTGGCCTAGTGCGGGTTGGCGGACTTCGCATACCTTCGAAATTCAGAAAACTTCTCAGGTATGCAGGTTTCCTCACGATGTTTTCCTTCACCGTTAAAGCGAGCGAAAATTCACAAAGAATACATACATAAATTTTTAGAAAAGTCAGAGGTGTGCCCTTGGGTTTTGAACTTGCGGACATTCGTCTCGGCAGTCCGTTCCACTCCCAACTAGGCTATCACCGCTTTTTGCTACATAGCTACATTAGCTGTTTAATATCCTAACTGTTAAATAAATTTACTTGAAACCTGTGAATCAAGCCATTATTGTACTTATAATAACATTTTATGAGTTTGTTAAAATGTGTACTTTTTTCATTTCTACAATTCGCACCTATAGAACGAAAACGACACAATAAAAAAAAAACTAATATCAGTTATTGTCATAAAATGACTTAAAACTGGCCTTTTTTATTTAAATATAATAAAAAAGCGTACGATATAATAGTATGGTCCTGTTCCCGCTTGAATATGGTTGTGTTTGAACTATTGTTGTATTGAGAATTACGTTTTAAGTAATTTTATGGCGATAGCTCAATTTTCTATTTTTTAGAATTATGTCGTTTTCGTTCTAAAGGTGCGAATTGTAGCTATAGACTTACATCTATATTCACAAACGGACTTGTCGGTCCACATCGATGTATTGACTCATTTTCATTATCGGGATTCGAACTTGCGTCACTCAACCGCAAAGGACGCTTCCCTTTGTGCTACGTTTTATAACACTCGAATATTAATCATTTGACACGTCGCATATTTATTAGTTGGTTCTTATATGCGAAAGCCCGGGTAAATATCGTCGCATTGTCTATTTGTACCGTCAAGCAGTCTGCATGAATTGTTGTGTTCTAGTTTGAAGGATTTTGTAACCAGTGTATCAGATTTTGATCGCGGCTTCGTCCGTTTGCAACAATTTTTCCGGGATAAAAGTACCACTTTATATTTTCCGGGATAAAAAGTAGCCTATAGCACTCAGGAGTAATGTAGCTTCCTATTAGTCAAAGAATTTTCAAAATCGGTTCAGTAGTTCCTGAGATTAGCGCGTTCAACCAAACAAAACCAAAACTCTTCAGCTTTATAATATTAGTATAAATTATGGGTTTTAACATCTAATAGCTCAAGGTGACCAACGCAGTACTTTGCAACGCAATGAATTAAAAGTTCAAGTGTTGCTCCTGCTAACAAGCAGTCATGTTCATGGGCGTACTTAGAGGGAGGCAGGTGAGGGCTGCCCCCCCTTGATTCAATACAAGTACACACTTTCGTATGTAAGTACTTGTGATGAATTTTATTGGTACTGCCTAAAAACCTTGATAAAGACAGACTAGTGTTCCCTGAGACTCGCCGAGCTTCACCGCTTGGTATCATAAAATGCGTGCCATTACTGATCCTGGCTTACAGGAGTTGTAGTGGCGGGTGTGAGGGCGGGATAGTCTCAGTATTGGTACTGCCTACATGAAACTCGCAGTTTGCCCAAACATCAATATTTGAATCCCTTAGTTGAGAGCTAGCTACGCCCTCATGTCTGTCTCATCATTCATTTATAGAAAAAAATGATTTTAAAATAAATATCAATTTGACACAACATTAAATAGTTAAAACATCATCCAATTATTAGCATAACAAAAGGCAACAAAAAGGTTAATGCTGTAAAGTTGTTGGTCATCTCGTTGGGTATTAATACGCGTCCAAGGGGGTCGGCAGATTGTCAAGTCATTGTCAGGTGGGCATGAGATTAGACGGATCTTAGTGGTTGGAAGATGGCACACGTTGCAATGGTTATAAGTGATATTATACTTTATTTTACAGAGTCCATGATTATGTACCTGACCTTAATTATATACCTAGATAGACACTGAACGTTTCAAAAGCGTCGAAAAAAATAGAGGCCATCTGTTGCCTACTAAATGAGTTCGAGTGAATTATTCTTTGTTGTTTTTCATGGATACAATTTTCTCCCCGTTTTAATAGAAATCATGTAATAACTGGTATCATTATGCGCGCACACAAGGATACGCAGAATGATGCAGCGATAGCGTATGACACAACTGTCACGCGTACTAGCTTAAGAAAAGTTGGCCTGTTTGTTTTAGTTTCATTGTAGCGCGTCACTCTATCTAGGTATATAATTAATCAAAGTACCTGACTATACTATTCAAATTAGAACCTTTTATCAACATTGTGTAATGCAATTAATTGAAATTGTGATTGTGTATGCTTATCCTTTATTCTAAAAGTTATCTATTTCACATTTTTATATATAAGTTATAATAATACATATAAAAACAAAAAAAAATAATCGCCCTCCGATGGCGAGGCTCAAGACCCAAGCCACCAGTGGTTAGGGATTCAAAGTGAGGAATCTCCTCACAATGCTTGCCGTGTCCAACAGTACTGCCTTATGCTTCTGGCTCTTGACACAACGACCAATTGTATGCTTATCGTTATGATTTGTTTATTAATATATTTGTTACCTCCTTGGACAGCCAATAGGTTGTAGTAACAAAATCCTGGGTTCGAACAAAGGTTGGATAAATTTCCTTCCACATGTTTTTATCCAATTTTATTGTGCAACAACGCGATTTTTAAACATAATCTAGACAGCCTCGGTCGCGTAGTTGTATTGCGTGCTCAGTACGACATCGCTCTGAGCTCCCGGATTCGAACTCCTGGTCGGGCAAAGTGATATTGGGATTTTCTCCTCAGTATCAGCCCGGAGTCTTGAATTTGTGCCCGGTATGGTGATAGGCTCGCTCCCTATCACATCACGGGATTTAAAACAGGTTAAAAGTGGACGCCCTGGTTGCACTTCTGCCTACCCCTGGTTGCACTTCTGCCTACCCCTGGTTGCACTTCTGGATGTGCTTGTTTTTTTTTTGTTTTTATTTTATGATGCAGAAAACATTTGCCCACTAGCCACCTGTCTGAAAGCGTCTCTAAGACCCGGTTTTTTCAACTGTAGTTAGGGTGATCATCGATGTTATTAAGCTGGGCGCGCTCGCAGAGCTTCCGAGTACTCCAGGTGCTGCAAGCGCGTTTAGCTTAATAAGACCCTGACAAAAAGATAACTACCGTTAAAAAACGGGGCCTAAGACAAGAAACGTTATTTAAAACCAAATAAACTACTATAATTTTATGATTGCAAAACTCTCTTTGCGTGATTTATTTTAATTTTCCAATTATTGAAGTAATGACTCAATGCCTACTGGAGTCTGACTCATAACTACTGTGGTTGAGGATTATAGACGCAATGCTTCTACGTCGTTTCTATGACGACAAACAGCATTTGTGATGTAATAATGTATTTGATTATAACTGTCGACGGCAAAATTCTATATTAAAAAAAATATTTTTAATTATCTATTTATGGCTAGTAACTATATTGTTTTATTTTATTTATGCATATTTTTTTTTATAAGTATCAACAGGACTATCATGCTTTTGATATTTTTGATGCTAGAAATGAGGTAAATTGAGGTTAAATTGGTCTTTATTATAAAAAAATACTTTAAAAAATAAGTTACTCACCATAAAATAATTTAAAGTGCCTTTAAGTATAATCATTTACACTTATTCACTCACATAAGAACACTTTACTTAGGTATCTAAGTATCGTCATTTAATTCAGAAATTGTATGCATTTTCATAAAAACATTTAACTACCTACTTCAAGGCTACCTAGCCAAAGTTTCCGTAAGAATATAATGAAAGATAGGCCCATACGAATTATAAATGGCCTGTGTAGACAAATAAAAAAAAAACAAAAGTTTTAAAAATATCGCGTATCCTATAAAAATACCGAATTCAACCTCTTTCCACCTTATTTGAGTCTTACCCTAGGTCGTTACTTATACCATATGCATGTACAATAAATAGTTAATAAGGCATAGTGTTTATCTTATTAAACGTCGTCCGGAGCGCTGTGTATCAAGCGAGTGATTGATTCGTGCACGGGAGGCATCGATACCGTCGACAAATAACGATACTAGTGATGGACGATTGTATTATCGATTATCGATGGCTTTCACTACGGTTATGCAATAATTATGATATAAATTTTTGGGAATGGCTGACTTTCGAAAAGCTTTCGAAAGAAAAGACTGCAAGCTACACAATAATATATGTTTCGAATTTCTTTAGCGATATCTATTTAAGTCTTTTAAGGCGTAAAAATATTTTTAAGCATTTTATTTTCTTTGAAACTCGTATCAATTTGCTTCACAGTATTTTATTTTAAACACGAACGGCATGTTTAAAAAAAAGAACTGTGTCATTTGCACCTGCCAGCATTAATTTCTCATTTCGTATGAAATATGATCTCGAACTATCGACAGATCCAGGCATCCTTAACACGCGAGAAAGCACACATACCGACACAATTAGACGATATCGAGCCATCGGCGCGGCTCGCTCGCGTTAACTCAACATTTACTAACATTTGTCATACCCGACGCGGACAGACGCACGACTTCTGTGGAGTAGACACGCGAATATTCATTCATAATTACATACCACTATTTATACAATTCTATTGACACTGACAAATTAAACGTCAGTTTAAAAATTGGCGTGTTCGGAAATCGAATGCATTCGTGTCGACTGAAACGCATACCTATCAATTCTATTTTTAAAATATATTTCCTCTTTTATTGTCACGAAATCTATTTCTGGCCAGTACTTTTTCATCCTTTTACCAGTACTATACAAAGTTTCTATTATTAACCGACTTCTTAAAAAAAACTTTAGTGTAAAAAAACGATGCAGTAACTTAATATTTTGAATACGCAATTTATTCTGCTGTAAAAGTATTTTATTATTAACCTCTTTATACAATAAACTTCATCAATATTACAAAATAAAATAGAAGCTAAAACTTGTGGATCTACGGTTAGTTATTTAGGTCGAGTTAACAATTCAAGTTTAACGAAATACCAATTACATTACACTAATGAGTCACGAGCAAATAATCCGCTGATTTGTGATAAACTTTCCAGTTGCTTAGTACTTACACAATTATCTGTTTCCAAGAGAACGGCTTAAAGATTACTGCCCTTTAAATGTTGTATTAAAATGTTACGATAAGATACGCCATTTAGTGGGAAAAAATTTAAACTTTTGTAGTTTGACGTTTGGTAATTTTATGGTATGTATTTGTAAAAAAATAAATACGTGTCAATTAAATTGAAGTGTGTAGGGTAATCAATAATGCTGAAAAAAGGTAAAGTTACATATTAAAACATTATGGGTGTTTTATAATGTTTATTTTTGTAACAATGCACTAGAAAATAAAAATGAATGTAATCAATAAATCGTTTCGGTAACTATTATGCAGATTTTTTTATATACTTTTTCAGAATTAGTTTGAACTTTCTTACTACAAACTTTTTCAAAACGAGATTTCAAAAATGCATCCACGCCCTCTCTAAGTTTTAGAAAGCCATTTACCAAGAAGTGTTATCTATTCGAACGGGTCCATCTCTCATTTTCGGACCGCACGGGACGCAGCCAAGAGGCGATAAGAGCGGATTAACTACAACTATTTATCATCTACTCCATTTTTTTGTTCACTACCGTTCACCGTAGGATGGATGGAACCCGACCTCCTTGGATTGCGAGCCTTAGCATGACATCTCTGTGGATTTAAAGATATAATTATTAAAAACGTTGAACCAAATGACTGATATTGGCGCGTGTTTTGAAAATCGAAAGACCTTTGCCACAGTTCAATTTATTTGAAACAATTTTTATTAAAACAGTTTTTTTCATCGGACGTACAACAATATTTTCTTCTTTAAAAATAGGCATATGAATTGAAAAAGTTCCGTTTTTGCGTAAAATAATTGGATGTTGGCAGCACATCGCTTACTGTCAACAATTAGCAGTGACAGCTCTGTAACAATTTGTCGCGTTCGAAATTTGAAAAGGTTAAATAGACAATTATGTTGCACTACGATTACGACGTTTACAAACGAGAGACAATACAATTTAAACTGGTCGCGTTATGGCAAACAACAATAAAACGAGACAATGCATTAAGTTCATTGTTACACCTTCTTTCACCGATCAATGGCGAGATACGAATCTAGTGGAAACAGCTGATCTGAACAATGACGAAAACAAACAAACCTATTTTAAATTAGGGTTGTCAGTTCATTGATTACAATGAAGATAATGAACATAATGAAATGTTCGTTACGTGTAAATTGACGTGGATTTTATGTTTTTAAAAGATAACGTGTTTATTTTTACACTTCAAAGAATTTTACAGGTTCGTTTATTATTAAAGGAATTATTTATACCGTAATACGATGTCCTATATCAAACTATTCCTTACGTCCTAGCCCGATCCCACAGCCGATTGTAAATTCAAGACAAAACTTACACACGACTTTCACTTTCCGCTACCCGCTATGGTAGCGGAACCAAAGCTGGCAACCCTAATTTAAATGAAAGACGCTAGATGTGAATGAACCGCCTTGAGGAACCCCTGATGCTCGTGCAAATATAAAAGAACAATGCCCTATTGTTGTCGGGCCACGTCATAGGACGGAATATAGGTCAGTTGTGGTCCAAATGCGGTTCACAGCTGATCGTGGGACCCGCGATTTGAATGGCCGACTCCCGTGCCCGCTGTTTCCGAGTTGTGAGTTTTTTGTAACGCTAGGTGCAGCGTAACGTGAACAAGTGGTAGGAGTAGTCAATGAGAATTGTGACGTCATGTATTTTTCGGAAGATTGTGACGTCAGATATTTAGCGGAGAGGCGATATCTCAATGGTGATTTGCATTTAATTTACTTTAGAAGATAAAGAGGACTTAATGATTCTCAATTATTGGTCTTCCCTTGGTCTTCCATCTATTCTCAATTCTCATGCTATTAATGTTTTCGGTCTTGTACATTTTTCAAAATATCTAATATGACAATTTAAAACTTGCTGAAATGTTTAAAACACAATATTATCTGAACAAAAAAGACTGAGCTTTTTAAGGTAACTGTCATTCTATTCCGTACATATTATTATGTATTGTGATTTAATTCTAAATAAAAAAGAATATACCTGACATGTACAAGGAAAAATGTTAACACAAGTCACCGCGAAAGCCTGTCACATCGGAAACTGCCATCTCAAGGACGCTCCTAGATGCCACTTGCCAGATGCCAGATAAGAACAATTGGTAAACAATGCTTCCGAGCACGTGGCGAGATAATTGCAAGCTGTGCTGACTAAAACAAACAATGTGCCATTGTGTGGCGCGCGGCGAAATTGTCGTTTTTGAGTTTGAGATGCTGCACGGTTGCTATGAACTGTGTCTTATTGGGATAGATAATGGATTTATAGATACTGGCCATTACAGTTTTCGAAGTTGATTCAGACATTTAAATATGGAACAGTTAAAGTGGTGAATGGCATTGAATACTTTAAAAATGGAACATCTAACGACATTTTTTTTTATTTTGTAGTTAAAATTTGTTTTAATATAACATTTTTGATCATCATATTTTTCTTTCATACTCATTACTCAAATGCATGAGATATTCAATCAAATAGTTGGTAGCTGTCTCTGTCTCTGGCGCGACAGGTTACCCTGTTTCTGACGCAATTTTGTAAAATCGTTTTCAACAGGTATTTCTAAACCTTTTCGTAGACATCAAATACTATATCTATTTTAAATCCTTTAACTACAACATTAAAACGTCGCAAACATTTACACCGTTCGAAGGTAGAAGAATATACATACATAATTGTAAACACCGTTACAGTACAGTCGTCAACACGGTGAGTTGATGGCTTGACCTGACGCGCACACGATTGATAGCTAATGAGAGAATGACTGATGGCTTGGACACAGACCGCACTTGGCTTGAAGTGGGAGCGATCGCGGAGAACTGAGTGTGTTAAATTATAGAGAACTCAATTTGAAAAGTGATAGAGTTATGTTTCAGTTGTATATCTGCAGCTTGGGGTGGCTTAATTAGGTAGCAATTCTCCAACTAATCATGTATAGTAGATTTTCGTTATTTAGTAATTTGTAAAAAAAAGTATATTGGCATTCTACTACAAATATTAAAATGTTTGAATGTTTTTAGAAATAAACGCAAGAACCGCTGAAAGGACATTTTTTTTACACCTACAGGTAATGTTTGGATTGACAAACAGCCAATCTATCCCGGAAAATATAGTGTAAAGTTACGGAAATGGTCTTTCGCAACGCGTAGTTTATAATATCGAATATGATATTATTATAAAATCGGTTAAAAACCCTATAAGTTTATAATTTAAACCAATTCCTTAGTAACGTCCACGCGTCGAAGTTACGGTACTAAGTCGTTTTTCTTTTATTTTATATGTCCTTCCCTTTTGACACCTTAAAACCCACTGAACGTTATCTTTATTGTGAGCAAGTAGGCAGCGCGATAGCTATTTAAGTGATCGCAATTCACAATGATCATGAAGATCATCTTTAATGGAATGCTTCGAAGGATTGAGACAGGTGCAGGCGATTTTTATGGGCTCTCAAAAAAAATAGTTACTTATATTATCGAAAAATGGTATTCCAATTTCAAAAATAAAGTAAATAGCACTGTATGTGTTATTATTTCAACATAATAATTAACTCTGCCTCGGTGGCGTAGTTGTATTACGGTACGGCTGCAATGCTGAGGTCTCGGGTTCGATCCCCGTGTCGGGCAAAGTGATATTAGATTTTTCTATTTAGTATTAGCCCGGAGTCTGGAATTAGTACCCGATATGGCGATAGGCTTGCCCCTATCACATCATGGGACGGAATACGCACGGCGAAAGGTGGGTGCACTAGTTGCGCCTCTGCCTACCCCTTCGGGGATAAAAGGCCTGAGTATACGTACTAATTAGATTATACTATTCCAAATTCAAAAATCAAACAATAGTATGTTTTATTATTCCAATTATAAACTGTTCACATTCCAATTTCAAAACTCAAGCGCTGCAATATAACAATTGCCGATATCAATAACAACGGGAGCTTTAGACGGATCAAATGCGCTTTTATGTGGCATTTTCCAATGCTATTGCCGCTTGACCTCTGTAACCCGCAAACTGGTCCAAAGGAGCGTCGCCCCCGGCCCGAGGTGACGTTTGACTACGTAATTGCAAATTACTTTAAGATTTTAAACCTTTAAGACCGACAAAATCTGTTTCTTGGGCAAATAATTATTGGTGATTGATGATGTATTGAGTTTTTTCAAGCAACGTAATGGTGCTGATATGCTTTGTGCATGTTTCTTTCGGCAGAATTAGTTGAATAGGGAAGCGTAGGGACCCTGCAGAACCTATCTTCCTAGATGTTCAGCCCCTTCGATAAGATTAGTAGTCATTTTCCTAGGTATAATTTGACCCCCTTCGATAACTGGTTTTAAAGGCATAATGCATTTTTAGATATCAGGGCCTGTAGCCAAGATGCTTTCCTACAAGCGTTAACGCCAATAGAATGGAAACAAATGTATGGGAATGACGTATCCTTGCGCTAGACTTGAAGATAAGGTACGTCATTCGCATACATTATTTTCTATTCTCTTGGCGTTAATGCTTGTAGAAAAGCATCTTGGCTACAGGCCCAGGGACTTTATTCTATATGACAGTGTAAACTCAAAAGTCGGTCGTGTTGTCTTCGTGAAATTAACGTGGAATGGTATTCCGAATTTAAATTGTCATATTACGAAGAGCGTTTTGTGTTATGAACTGTCAAAATAACGTGTGGTATAGGAAATCGGTAAGGTGCGTTACGTGTGTTATGAACTGTCAAAATAACGTGTGATATAAAATATGCTCTGATGAGTCAGGGTGCCGCGCAGAGTAATACTTGTACTTCATAATAGTAGTAACGATAATTCTGGTAGCCCTTCCGTATGCAGTAACACGCAATCTGAATTAGCCTTTGATTCGTCTGAAACTCCAAAAGATTATGAGTGTGGACAAAAAATGCAAGTCGTGCCTTTGCTGCAGGTGAGAGAAATTGTTCGTTCTGAAGTTCGACAAGCTATCGCTGATTTTTACTCGACGCTTCAAGAACTTAAGGGTGAAGTCGCTACCCTTCAAGAAAGTGTCAAGTTTTGTAGTGAGAAGTATGACTGCCTTACAACTAAAGTTGACAGTTGTTTCAGCAAGTCGAATATCATTCCTGAACTAGCAAAGGATATCGAGAATTTGAATAGCAAGATGCTGAAGTTCCAAAATGAGCTTGATTTGAAAGATCAGTGGGCTAGAAGATCCAATGTGGAAATTGTAGGGATTCCAGAAAAGAGAGGGGAGAATCTTATAGAAATTTTAAGCAAAGTTGCTAAGGTAGCAAACTGTCAACTTAATCCTGAAACTGATATTGATTTCATAAATAGAGTGGCTCCGTTGGATAAAAACACCAAGAAACCGAAGCCCATTATAGTCCGATTCATATCAAGATACAGAAAGGATGATTTTTTGGCAAAAGTTCGAGGAAACAAGGAAATTAGAGCATCTGACGTTGGATTCCAGCACGAGTTGTCACGAGTTTATTTTAATGACCATCTCACTAAGACGAATAAGGGACTACTACAAAATGTTAAAAAAATTGCCAAAGAAAATTTATTTAAATATGTGTGGGTACGTAATTGTAGTATCATGACGCGAAAATCTGACACTAGTCCTGTTTTACATATTGGCTGTTTAGATGATTTAAAAAAAATAAAATAAGTACTATATTATTTATTAATTGTTTCCCAGGGCTCGATTGTGTTTATGCTTTTCAATTTAATTTTTCTTATATGTTTAGTACTAATTCCTTTTATAATTTCTTAAAATTTGTTATTGGATTTTATAACCGATCTGAATCGTTGATTGTGTTATTTATTATTGAATGGTCCTATGTCTTATTTTTTAAGTTTTACTTTATTGTAACGAGTAGTGTTCTGCTTTGTATGTTGTATATCGAATTTGATATGAGCAGTAATGGATGGGATTTGATAATTTTTATTTTATTAATGATTGATATGGTTGAAGTTATAGTTATTAATAGCATAAATGAAAATAATTATTTTGTATTCCATTATGGCTAAAACATTAAGATTATTTTACCAAAACGTACGTGGTTTGCGAAGTAAAACAAATTTATTTTATAGAAATATCCTAAGTACTGAATGCGATATAATTTGTTTGACTGAGACATGGTTGTTGCCTGGTATCTTCAATTCTGAACTTTTTGATGAACGTTTTGTTGTGTACCGTTGTGATCGGGATTATCTTTCTAGAGATGATACTTTGGGTGGTGGCGTATTAATAGCTGTACGTAAAGGTATTGTTATCTCTGAGGTACACCAGTTTCCCTCCTGTTTTGATCGCTCTGGGGATGTACTATTGGTATCATTTTCGATGAAATGTGGTGAAACCCTTAATAATTGTTTTTTGTACTGTTGTTACTTTCCTCATTGCTCCGCACAACTCAAAGATGAAATAGTGTTCTTCGACAATATTTCTGAAAAGATTTTAAAGCACACTGAGAGTAATTTTATTATTGTCGGGGATTTCAATATTAGTAATGCTTCTTGGTTTCCAAATCATTCAGGTGAGATGTTGTGTCTCAATAATAGCTGTAATGATATATTTGTATCTGTACTGTGTAATTTTTTGTCATTTAATAACCTAAAACAATTTAATGTGATTCCCAATAAGAATGATAGATATTTAGACTTAGTTCTGAGTAACATGGAATGTAAAGTTACTAGATCTACATCTCCTTTAGTCAATGAGGATGAACACCATCCGGCTCTAGAAGTTATTTTTTCTGGAATTTCCCCAAAAAGTTTTCGCTCGCCGCCCCGACTCATTCGGTTATTTCGAAACTGCGAATACTCTCAGATAAATATGGCACTGTCCGTAGTCAATTGGGACCATTGTTTCTGTGATTGTGATATTGATTCAGCGGTAATCAAGTTTTATGATGTTCTAGAAAAAATTATATCAGAAAATGTCCCTACAAGAATTATTAAAAATTGTTCGAAGTTTCCAGTATGGTACTCACCAGCTTTAATCAAAGTTATTAAAGAGAAGTTAAAATGCCATAAAAGGTGGAAGTGTTATGGGCGTCATTCTGATTATACTTCATTTTCCATTCTTCGTGAAAGACAAAAACGTTTAATAGTGTCTTGCTATGAATCCTATATAGAAATGTCAGAAAAACTTATATTGAAATGCAGTAAGCATTTTTGGACGTTTGTTAAGTCAAAGAAGAAGAGTGGGGATTTACCTGATCAATTTTACCTCAATGATAATGTCTCATCCGAAGGGATTGAAATTTGTAATTTATTTAATGCGCACTTCAGCTCATCTTTTCTACGCAAGGACGTTAATAATACTATTCAGCCTTCTACATCTAGTTGTGTTAGTGACGCCATACACAATCCAGCCGATATCTCTAATGTCTCAATCACTGTGGAAATTGTTGAAAAGTACCTCAAATGTTTAGATTTGTCTAAGGGAGCAGGTCCAGATGGCATTCCGCCTTCATTCTTACATAACTGTTACAAAAATCTGTGTTACCCCTTACATATTTTATTTAATCTTTCTTTGTCTTCCGGTGTTATGCCCCGACTATGGAAACGAGCATTTGTTATGCCTGTATATAAAAATGGTGACAAACACAATATAGTTAATTACAGACCTATATCCAAAATAAGTGTAATTCCTAAATTATTTGAACGTATCATATATGATTATATGTTTCCGTTAGTTAGACCCTTCATAATACAGGAGCAACATGGATTCTTGAATAAAAAGTCCACCGAGACAAATCTTATTGAATTCGTTGACTACATCACTACCTCAATTGAAAAAGGCTTCCATGTTGACGCTATTTATACTGATTTCTCCAAAGCTTTTGATAGGATAGATCATGATATTTTAATACAAAAACTTATGAATTTTGGAATCCACGGAGATTTACTCAGGTGGCTTAAATCATATATTAGAGACCGTAGTCAAGCCGTCACTGTAAAAGGTTTTTGTTCGAACTTTACTCCTGTTCCGTCCGGGGTACCACAGGGGTCACACCTCGGACCAGTTCTCTTCAACATTTTCATAAATGACATTTCATCCGTTTTTAAAAACTCTAATTTCATTTTGTACGCTGACGACAACAAAATATATAAAGTTATAAAGGACTACAACGATTGTTTAAATCTACAGAGTGACCTAGATAATTTATCAACATATTGCCTTAATAATTTTCTTTTTTTAAATACTAATAAATGTAACGTAATAACTTATTCTCGCAAAAAAACAAACATTATATTTAATTATAGTATCAACAACCATATTTTGGAACGGGTTTCTGTGGTTAGAGATCTTGGTGTCTACTTAGATTCAAGGCTCATGTTTGATACACATATTAAGGAAATAGTTAACAAAGCTTACCGCATGTTAGGATTTGTCATTAGAGTTGGTAGAGACTTTAAAAGTGTATCCACTCTTAAATTATTATACAATTCTTTTGTCCGTTCTATATTAGAGTATGCTTCCGTAGTATGGAACCCCTGTTATAAGGTATATAGTGAGCAACTGGAGAATATACAAAACAAATTTATAAAGCATTTAAAGCTCCGTTTATTACACTCTCGCTCACCGCTACCGGATGGTTTGATGGCGTTGTTTGATCGGAGGCTAATTAGAGATCAGTTATTCTTATATAAAATTATTAATTACAAAATTGATTCTTCGTATCTTTTAGGCGAGATTCCGTTCAAATGTCCTCGTATTACTAGCCGAAATAAATGTTCATTTCAGCCCTCTACTGCTCGTACCAATTACGGTTCTAATATTTTTATACGCAGAACCTGTACAAATTATAATGAGAGATTCTCCAACATAGACCTGTTTCATGAATCTATTACTGTTTTTAAAAAAGGACTTGTGAGCAACTTAATGAAATAGTCAATCGATTCATTGCCTGTTAAAAAAAATTTTTGGGCGCTTTTTGCACTTTTACTTGTTTATTATTTAGTATTATCGTTTTTTTTTTTATTTTTTATTCGTCGTATGTATCCACTATCTGTTTTTGTGTTACTTTTTTGTGGAAACTTAGTTGGATTAAGTGTTAGTATTTAATTATTATTTTTTTTGAAATGTGTTATATTGATCTGTTTGTTTCCCTAATAAATAAAAATAAAATAAAATAAAAAATAAAATAAAATAAGAAAGAAAGAAGTTTATTATCGCGGTACACGTGACACACAAAAAAAAGTTCTTACACATATTCCATGTCCCGATCGCGACAACTAGGTGGCCATATCAGCATGAGCTGTGTCATAAAAAAAAAAAAAAACACAGCTCTAGTTTTCAGTGGCCATCTAATGTACAGTGAGCCAAATAAGTAGCTCAACAAATTCAAAATTTCAAATTGCTTCTACGCGTTCAGTTCAATTAAACATTTATTTTTCTTTATGTGAAGTAAAGTAAATACCTTTTATTTTATTTTTGTGAAGAGAAAACGAAAAAGTGTAGAGGCGATTTGATTTTTTTTATTTGATCAGGTACTTATGAGGTGATTGTACTTAATGTATGTTATTACATGTTCTGCGTATTCCTGTTAGTGGGAGTCATGCTAGGGACGATCAGGCGAACGACTTCCCTATCTCATTAATCCGAAATATATTTATAAATCCGTATAGCAGATGTGCAAATGACAGTACAATTGTTATGTGGTTTTTACTACTCTTGAGCGTAATACTTCCAGAGAATTATAAAAATAAAAGGAAAATAAATTAGAATAATACCAAGAATACCAAACTCCATCAACGATGAGTAATTAAGAGGCACATACATTTCGTTACTTTGTTCTGGCGAAATTCTTTTACCTAAAGCACACACACACAATTACGCCTTTTATCCCCGGAGGGTAGGCAGAGAGGCAACTAATACACACATTTCGCCATGTCTATTCCCATGACGTGGTAGGGGGCGAGTCTATCGCCATATCTGGCAAAAAATCCAAATAACGTGCTGATACTGAGCAGAAAAACCCAATATCATTCCCGACCCGGGAGTCTCACGCAATACAACTACGCCACTGGCCATCGATTTACCTAAATCAGCTGTTATTTTTGTTACATTTGTGGAGGATGTTCGATGCGCTAGCGCACGCTCAGGGATTTACCGATGACGTCACGTTTCATAAAACTAAAGACGTTTACATCTATATTAAATATATCTGCGGCTTCAGGATAACTTGTACCATAATAGGCATAGAATATAAAAGGATATATTCAAGTATCAAATATAAAACTTTATATAGATATTATTACAATTCAACCGATCTACTGGTGGTAGGTCTCTCATATGTGAGAGTTCGTCTGGGTGGGTACCACCGCAATGTCTATTTCTACCGCCAAGCAACAGTGTGTACGCACTGTTGTGTTTCGGTTTGAAAGACATTGTAGCCAGTGTAACTACTGGACATAATGGGACTTAACATCTTATGTCTCAGGATGATGAGCGCAGTGGAATGCCACATAATACTTTGCAAGTCAAGGTGCTGGTTGGTGTTGCTACTGTTTATGGGTGGTCGTATCGCTTACCATCAGGCGAACGGCACGCTCGTCTCGTTATCCACTACCAAAAAAAAAAAATCTAAAGTCTAATTTTATTGTATGAAAATAGTAATATTAATGTTTTCGACATAAGAGCAGCACGGGAATGATGTATATTTCTCTTGCTTTCCGTGGCTAAAAATAAGCGCTTTTAATAAAAAAAAATGGCATTCAGTTTTATATAATGAAGCATTGTAGGATTTCCACTTGGTAAATTCTGACTACCTACAAGTATTAAGGATTTTTTACCGGCGTAAAATTACTCATTCCCGTTAAGTTCTCATTCCCGTTAAGTTATATTCGCGGCATGAACCAAGTCACTGAAATACTGACAAGCCAACGCAACTTGGAGTAAATCTTGTTTGAATTTACGACGAAGCGAGACGTAAGTTATTTTACCCGAAAATATTGCTAAAACATTACATTTCTTTGTGTTTGAGAAATAAACTTTGTATGATACCGTGATTTAGTGTTGGAGTGATATGGGTTTAGAGTTTTTTTTCTTACTAATATTCATGTGATTTGTGATGTGTTTGGGCTGCTGAAAGAATTTCGTTATTGACTAATAAGTAGACCGAAATTGAGATTTCTGTTTTGTAAGAGTACAAAAAGTGCAGTTTGTTTCAATAGTTTCACTCGGGTGGAAATACGAGCAAAAATAAGTATTAATATTTTTTTTTAATATAATTCTGACGTAAAACCTTTGATTAATATATACCTAGATAGAGTGACGCGATGCAATGAAACTAAAACAAACAGGCCAACTATTCTTAAGCTAGTATGCGTGACAGCTGTGTCATACGCTGTCGCTGCATCATTCTGCGTATCCTTGTGTGCGCGCATAATGATACCAGTTATTACATGGTTTCTATTAAAACGGGGAGAAAATCATATCTACGAAAAACAACAAAAATTAATTCACTCGAACTCATTTAGTGGGGAACAGTTCGCCTTTATTTTTTTCGACGCTTTTGAAACGTTCAATGTCTATCTAGGTATATAATTAATCAGAGGTAAAAGCATTAAAAATTCACGGAGATTTGAGAATCTCCTTTTTTGAAATTCGATTAATACTGAACAACATGAAAAGGGGGAATGCAATCACGCGACCCGACAGGTATCCTATACCGAGGTTACATGATTTTACCTATTTATTGGATGGTAAAAAGTATTTCACACGATTAGATATAAATAGGGCGTATCACTTTATAAGAGTCGCGCCTTGTGATATAGAGAAAACAGCCATCATTACACCTTTTGGCTTGTTTGAATTCCCTTGTATGACGTTTGGATTACGAAACGCCGCACAAACTTTTCAACGGTTTATGAACCACACAGTATTAGAAGGACTTGACTATCTGTTCGCATATATCGATGATGTTATTATTGCTAGTAATACGTTGGAAGATCATAACAAACACCTTAATGAAGTTTTTGAACGGTTCAACACGTTTGGAATAACCATTAATTTGGCCAAGAGTTGTTTCGGTCAGTCTAAAATAGAGTTTTTAGGTTTCGAAGTGTCTACAAATGGTTTAAGACCTCTTAAGCATAAGATTGATGCTATTAATGATTTTCCCAAACCAGACACTGTTCAACAACTTCGTAGATTTTTAGGAATGGTAAACTTTTATAGAGCACTGAATGCAATCACGTCGGGGTCACCAGTTTTGGTATTTTCTCGAGTGTAGGTGTGTTCAATGAATGTCTCTGATTATGTTAAATTAAACCAGTAATTATACTATAACATTTATTAGTTAACGACTCTACATTGTGCCGGGCGTAACTACACTGACTCAACAGCGCTCAACAAACCTGCATATAAAAATGCAACTATGCAATTATCCATACGTGTGTCGCTACAAACATAAATAATAATTCTTGAAGATTTTTTAACATCTTCTATTATTCAAAAACAAATCTTGGGCAGCACTCTACAGTCTATAGAATGTTATCATAAGTAAGACCTTAAGACTCAAACATCGAACTCAATTCAAAATTCGTTCGAAGAAGACAAAACCTAACGAATAAGGATTTAGGCCGTAAGTGTGCTGTAAACATAGAAAAATGATATTTTTGAAAAAAGATTTAAAGCTTGCTATATTGTTTCTCTCCAGTTATGTAGACCAAATAAAAAAAAATCTGCACTGACGTGCAACTAGGCATTTTTCGGTGTAAAAAAAACAGTGAAATGAATGATGAAAATGTTGACAGTAAAATTGATTGAGAAGTTAAGTTGTATACCTATAAAACTTAACCTACCCCATAGTAGAATGATTTAAATGCAAAAACAACAGCTTTTTATCATATTTATTAATAAACCTTCATTACACAATTTAATTCGGACCAGTAAAGTAAACAAATATGAAATAACAACAGAAAAACAAATTCAAACAATGGACCGTCATACAAATTTTTCGTTAACAAAAAACATATTACTCATGATAGATTACCTAATACTTATGCTATCCTAGTCAGTCCTACTATAATATTATAAACGCGAAAGTTTTTAAGTATGGATGTATGGATGTTTGTTACTCTTTCACGCAAAAACTACTGAACGGATTTCGATGAAATTTGGCACACGAGTAGATCATGTCCTGGATTAACACATACTTTTTCAAATGCTAGTCTTCTATACAATCGCTGAATTGCTTGGTATGGGATTTAAATGGTGTGCTGGTGTGTTTACTGGTGGCAGGTCTTTCGTATGCGAGGTTTCGTCTGGGTAGGTACCACCGCGATGTCTATATCTACCGCCAAGCAGCAGTGTGCATGTACTGTTGTGTTCCGGTTTGAAGGACATTGTAGGTAGCCTATAGCACTCAGGAGTAATATAGCTTCCTATTAGTGAAAGAATTTTCAAAATCGGTCCAGTAGTTCCTGAGAGTTTCCAGTAGCGCGTTCAAACAAACAAACAAACTATTCAGCTTTATAATATCAGTACAGATTAGTATAGATTTGTCACCCAATGTCCTTAATTTGATGTTCTTACAGACGGCAGATGACACAACCAAAATACATTACCTTTCTCGTAAACTCGGGTAAAATCTAAATCATCCAAAAACCCTTTCGGGGAAGCAATCGAATTATCAGCCGGTACAATTTAAAGTTTTTACGACCGCAACAGTGTTGCGCGAGCGCATGATTTACAACTGCAAACGTGCCTCTGCGATGGGTTCTGACAATCGCGAATACTTTGTTCGAACGTGTGTCCAATCACTCCAGCCGAGGTGTCAGACCGAAATCTTGGGTTGGAGAATCTGATGGGGCGTTGTATCACGTTTTTATCGAAGGGTTAAGCAGAAGGGTAACTTGCTCACAGTTTGCGATGTAGGACCGAGTTATTCTGCAAGTTGGTACTGACTCACTTATCGGGTTCTTCCAAACACTTGCAAGGCGTTTTCTTTCTCTTGTGCCATTAGAGCTTCTAAATCTATCAATTTAGAAGGTTTGAAAGTGTATTAATACCCTAGAGACGATGACACATGGACGATACTTCCAGAAGTATCGTCCATACTACTAAATACTAGTACTATTTATAAGATATTTCCTTCCCCATGCAATGTGGGAAATCTTTCGGTATCAATTTTTCCCGTTCAGTGTGGTAACGGAGAGTCTCACAGAAATCTGTAAACGGATTTCCCGTGTTTAAAAGGGGATCAAAAGAGAGTTTGATCTGGAGATATAACTTTTTGCAGAAAAATGTGTGATACCTCTAAGACTTTATTTCATCACATTTATTATGCATTTATTAATAATAAAAATAAAATAATAAAACTGTTAACCTACCAATTACCAGGAACTATAGTTCTGACTGTCCGAATTAGTTTTGTCGTAGATCTACGTATAAGTAAGTACGTATAAACTTGTTTCCGTATGCACAAGAAAGCGTGAGGTTCAAAGTAATTTCATCGGTAAAGCTCGGGCCTCGGGGCCGTACCTAATCTGCGCTGCGAGGAAAGGTGAGCGTTTACTGGTATTGCGAGACACACGGGCTGCAAGTTTGGCGAACAGTCCGGCTTCTCTTTTTTACTGCCATGGCAAAGTGACCCCACTGCATATTGTAAATTTTACTTCACGTCACTGTCAGCATCAGTCAAAGGGGTAGATAGAAGTACAAACAGGGCACTCACTTTTCACCTGTGTATTCCACCCCATGATTTATAGGAGGCTAGCCTATCGCTATATCGAGCACAATTTCTAGACCCCAGGCTTACACTAAGAAGAAAATATCGAATATACCGATATCACTTCTCGACCCTGGATTCGAACCCGAGTCATACATCAATACAACTACGCCATCGGTTCAAAGAAAACTGTGAAATTGTCAACTCTATGCATTCATCAACCCTGTGCGTCATCATAGTATAGTTTATGATTAAGTTCGCCAACATGCTCGACACACAACCCTCCCGTACGTACTCGCAATAAACAGCGTGAAACATGACGCTTGCCGCCGTTTTTGAGCAAAATATTGCGCGTTAATTTAGCCCGGTCATTTGTGGCATACGAGACCCGCTTGGGGTCCATTGCGACTCTTTTTACCTGTTACTGGTCCATTTTGACTCTTTTTACGCTATAGCACTACGAGTGGCACGTTGCGTCTCGATTTGGATGGTAAGAAACGCTGTCGAACGAGTGTTCGAGTGTGCTCGAAAGTATTTGGTGCGGTGTGACTAATGGGTTCCAAATGTGATTTTTGTTCGGTCACATTGTAAGTTATTGTGTTGATTAAATACGATTTAATGTAAGGGCGGAGTAAGCTTTACATTTCAAATGATATTTATTTATTTAATGATACATATGCATAAACAAATTAAGCTTGTTAAGTCTTTCAGAGCCGGCAGCGACTGGATGCATAAAGCAGCAGACGGGGCTCCGTGGCGTATCTTGGGAGAGGCCTATGTCCAGTAGTGGACTGCAACGGGCTGTAGTGATATATGATAAAGTCTTTCAACTAATGATTCCTTATGTTTATGCGAATGTGAGACATTGAAATTAAACTACTATAACGGATTTTACGTAGGTAGAAAAATAAAATAAAAAGCCGCGATAAAATCCGTTATAGTAGTTTAATTTCAAACTCTTTCTACTTTTATTTATTTCAATGTCTTCTTTAATCTATTTTCAAGCGTATTGTAGAATCGATTAGGCTTAATTTTCATTACCTGACGTCATCTTAGCTGTCATATCAGGTAAATCATTTTATAATACTGGTGGTAGGTCTCTCATTATGTAAGAGGCCGTCTGGGTGGGTACCACCGCAATGTCTATTTCTACCGCCAAGCAACAGTGTGCATGCACTGTTGTGTTTCGGTTTGAAGGGCATTGTAGCCAGTATAACTACTGGACATAATGAGATTTAACATCTTATGTCTCAAGATGACGAGTGCAGTGGAATGCCACACAGTACTTTGCAACTCAAGGTGCTGGATAGTGTTGCTATTGTTTCTGGGTGGTCGTATCGCTTACCATCAGGCGAAAGGCATGCTCGTCTCGTCATTCAATGGTATAAAAAATGGGTACATACATACATAGGGTGTTAAATTCATTACCCTTCCTGGCTTCGTCGTAGTCGGGTAAAAAGGCAAATGGGAATCGTATCAAAGGCGTCACATCAAAAATCATTAAAATAACCGATCGATTTTCACAGCAACTTCCGCACCATTATAAAAACAGGTGACACGAAGTACAATGACCAATCCACTCTCACGGACATATTTTAATATCAAACGTCGTGTTTATAAAACCATATTAATAACACCGCCTGGTCATGTTTAGACTGATCCGAATGAATGAGTGCAACACGATGCGATATACGATATTGCTTGCCGTGAATGGTGCGCTTTAGTTTTTGGTTTGGTTTTAATTTTTGCGCGGTTTCAGATTTGGTTTGATGACGTTAGATTTAAACTTAAATTAACTATGTAAGGTAATGATTAAACTGGTAGGGGAATGATTCCTGGTTGATTTTCTACAAGAACAAGAAAATTTGCCTATAGCTATAATTTCAAATAGCTGTAATAAAAATTATTGTTATTGACTACCCATCTAATCTCATTACTAAAGCAGGTTTGTAAAATTAAGTAAAATTACTGCACCAATCAACCAACCAATCCGATCAGCAACGTAATCACTTATTTACGTTTGGCTTTAATTAATGTAATTTGATCAACAATTAGTACAAGATTAATCGACCATTTACTAATTAGACCAAACAATAAAGCAGGGTATTGCATGGATCGATTAAAAATCGCATTTATTTGAAAAAAGAACATAGCGCTAATCAAGCTTAACAGCTAAAATTTGAACTAGACGTTTGACAGTTTTTACTTTTAATTTAAATTACAGTGACAACTTTTAATGTCAATTAAATGACAGTGACAACTTATATAATAATAATTCTCTAATCGCAAGTGGGCCTCAATATCATTAATTATATAGTGCATTAAGATAAAGCGTGCATTATGCCCGTTGTGAATCGATTTTTCTCGCCTATGCAATATGTCACAAGGACTTGAGTAGTGTTTATCGTAAAAATACTAGCGTCGATAATCGGGCGTATGCAATTAAATGGATATTATGTGGATTATAATTTAATTATGTATGTTGATGTTGTTTGAGTGTTTGTTTGTAGTGGTGCAGTGTTTATATTGCTTTCTAGCCAAGGTACTTTTTAACCCTTAGTTGGCAAGGCAAACGTGTAATTAGAATAGGTATATTTTTTTAAATTAGTTTGGATTAATTCTTTAGAAGTCTCCATAGTTAAAATGTTGTTCCCTTTGTCAATTGATTCCCGCGCCAGTGATTCAGATTGGCTTATATGTTCTATATTTATACTAGTTCTTTATTCCGTAAATACCCAAGTTTAAGTGCGTGTCTTGAAAGCATATGATTTTAAAAGGCTATTGATTTAATTTTAGTACCGTCTATGCCTCTTTTCCATAATACTTTTAAATACTTTATACTGTATAAAGCTGACTGTCATGAACAATACATTTTATGTTCATAAATATTTGGGTTACACGTTATATAAATGGCAAAAGCCATTACCTCGACAATCTTTTTTCTAGTAAGGGGAAGTCAAGTAGGTGGGTCACCTGATGGCAAGTAACCTCCATCACCCACAAATGTAAATATAAAATACTAGAATATGTCTATAATTTTTAATGTGGTACAGCTAAATCCGCGGGACAAATTTGCCGTCCTACGCACAGTTACAACACGCAAAATTAACCACAAGGACTTAATAATTTCTTCGCGCTTATCAATAATTGTGATTAGAACGTCACAAATTTAGAATAAATTATAGCTACAATTTATATTGTTTATTGGAAATATACCTTTCCAGTTCTTAAATATAGCTAAAATTTAGTATAGTTCTAAAAAAATACTTATGGCTTGCCATGTCATTAGAAACTCAATGAATTTGAAGGCAACGAAGTAATCTGGAGTCAATTTTTGGTAAGATACAAAAAGACAAGTTAATCCAAAATTTTACTTAATTGACATTCAGTTTATTAATAATATAGAAATTTATAATGCGGTTTTCTTATATATCAATACTCAAATATTTATAATACTTTTCCTAGAAACCAAAATTTTAGTACTCTACATTCGAAAGGCGTTCGTTTATTGAAATGACAAAAACGATATCTTATTTTAAATTTCTCTACGTTGATACTCAAATAAAAATGCAATATTCAAAGAAGTCCCGGTGCTTGAACTGGTCACCTGACATCACTTCTACTTGTCTCAGTGACATCTCGATAGAACTGGTAGTGTTGACGCGTTCCGGGGTTTGTTCGAAAATTGCACTCGAGTTACTTTACCGCATTGAGGCGATAGTTTGCTGAAACGTTTATCTGTGTAACGGCGGATGGCTTCCTAGATTTACTGTTTTAATATAAGCAATATTTTTTTTTATTTGACTTATAGGAACGTTATAGTGGTTTTAAGTTAGATTGTAGAATAAAAAAGTTATAGATCCATTAATTTCTTTTAATGGGTTGAATGATAGACACAAAAATGTGGATTTATCAATAATTGCAACTGACCAAAGGCCAAAGATCGTATAATTTCTGTGGCATCTGAATACACATTTTATTTAAAAATGGTACGAATAGAAACGTTTAATGTCATGGTATCTAAAAAATGTTCCAAAAACGGTCATACTGAGAAAACTCAGTTTTTCAAGCACGGGCCAAACAATGGCATTAACCATTTATTCAAGCATTTACCTTAGGCTAAAAGCGCCCGTTTCAAAGAAGCCGCTATGCGACCGACATGTCCTGTCATATTCACATTCATCAGAATCGACGAAACTTATGTCGCGGACCAAAAAAATACCTACCCATAAAACCGCTCTATATTCTGTTAGCGCACGTAGCAAATTTAAAAATAATAACACGCCTATTTAAGTACTAATTGCTGTACAATGGTTTATCACTTAGGTCCTTTTGTCGTCTGTCGGCGGGCGGTCGGGTGAACTCCGACTGCATACAAATGCATACGATTATTCAGTCGCACCGTGTATAGCGGGCCGAATGCCCTCAACGATGGTCAACTTATTAAAATGTTCGAACGGTCTATTATATCGATATCACTGTGTTCATTGAAATATGATTATTGTTATGAGTGAAGGTCATTCGGATGCGTTAAAAGGGTATTGTTATGCTTTACAAGTTTTAAGGAGTGTTTTTGTTGTTTATACATGATCATTGGAAGAAAAACATATTATAAACTACTTCATAAATCGAGTTAACAAGCTAATCGTTGTTTAATTATTAATAAACCAAAATGTACAAAATAATCTACGTTACCATATGAGGCAGCTTAAAATTACTGTTACTTTAAAATCGCACTGTATTTTTGAATAAATGAGAAATAATCCCATACTTAATTTTATTTCTACAATTCAGACTCTATTCTACTCTTGTATACTTTAAACTCTGGTTCTAATTATGATAAAGCACGTTGTTACATAAAGATACTGTAGCATATCTTTCTACCATTAACCATAAACGATTATTAAAAACTTTTTTGAATTTCGAACAAAAAGCCGTTTCGGGAACATTGCCGTCATTCATTAACTATCGACACGAAAAAAAAAAAAAGCGCGGGAAACTTTGGAATAGGCGGTCGCATTTTCTTTACTCCTGTTATAAATTTATTAATTTTGTAAATATTTGTTATCCGTAGGGTAAATTTTTCTGTACATTTTGTAGTTTAGTGTTTCATTTTGGTAAGTTTTTGTACATATATATTATAGATTAGAACTTATGAATTTGCCGCCTGATCCGGGGGGCTTTGTCCCTCCGGCAGGCCATTTCATTACTATAGAGACTGAAAAGTCTAACAATTATGTCTCAGAGTCAGGCATGGAGACAGATACGTCGGTATCTGCCCGGCCGGTAAAAAGAAGTCGCCGACATTTGTGCAAGCGTTGCAATAAAAGACGCAGAAAACACGACTCTGGTGATAATAATTTACCCGGTTGTGATTGCGAAGATCTGGTTCAGTCTCCACAATCACATCCGGCCAACAAAATCGCTACTGTAGAAATCCCACCAACTCCCGCGCAAACTGTAGGTAGGAAGGTATATGATGGTTCGGATAGCGCGCCCTTCGTTATTCACGTTCAAAAAAATATTATTCAGGAAAATGACTCTACCACATTGCATCCGCTTTCATTTGGAAGATTCCTACAACGTGGAAATTTCAAAAACATTATTAACGGTAGTGTTAAGAAGATTGGCAGAAATAAAATATCTTTGGCTTTTTCCTCATTTATTGACGCCAACTCTTTTATTACTCATGAAAATCTATCTAAATTTAATTATAAGGCATTCATTCCCTCCTTTAACGTAACTAGAATGGGTTTAGTGCGTGGTGTGCCAGCAGAGTGGTCCCCGGAAGAAGTGATAGAAAATACATCAGTACCAATTGGCTGTGGACCTATCTTAAAAGTCCGCAGATTAAACTTCAAAACTTTCGTCGATGGCTCTGTGGTGTGGAAGCCCTCACAAACGGTCGTCTTTACTTTTGATGGCCAAGTTCTTCCAAAACGTATTTTTATGTGTTATAATGCTATGCCTGTGGACCTCTATATATATCCTACTGTTCAATGCTTTAATTGCTGCCGATTTGGCCACACTAAAATACAGTGTCGGTCCAAACCAAAATGCTATAAATGTGGCGATAATCATTCTGGGGAATCTTGCGAGAGGGACGAGCGCAATGCCAGCTGTTGCTTATGCTCAGGGTTCCACTTTGCTACAAGTAAAGTGTGCCCCGAATTCTCAAGGCAAAAACAAATTAAAACCCATATGGCACAGAACTCCGTATCTTATGCAGAGGCCAGTAAATTACTTCCACCTGTAACTAGATCTTTTGCTGATACCCTTATATCCCAAGCTCCCAGAGAACTGGATACTTCTTCACCTATCACATTCAATAAACAGTCTTCAAGTTACAAAAAAACAGTCTTCCGCAAACCTCAACCCCCCACAAGCCCTTCTAAAGGGTATAATAAAGAAGCCCACAATGCTTTAATAAAGGAGTTTAGAATTCCTGACCCCACTAATGGCTGTGCCATCAATAATTCATGTAAAGATGAATCTGTTAAAGAACTTAATGTTATAGAACTTATTACAGCTTTGCTAAATCTTTTAACTACATTTAACATTTCACCGTCCAACGTTGCCCTACTTCAAAGCGTTATCTCTTCTTTCTTACCCCAAAATGGACAGTCAAGTTCAAAATATAATTCAATGGAATTGCCGCAGTGCAATAAATAAAAAAAGTGATATTATTTATTTATCTAATAAATTTGAACCATTGGCTTTTGCATTGTGTGAAACATGGTTCAAATCTAATTATGTATATAAAATTAATGGTTACAATACTGTAAGAGAGGACAGATCTGATGGGTATGGCGGTGTCGCTATACTGGTGAAGGATTCAGTTCCCTTTACAGTGGTTTCTTTACCCTCACACAGTGAAGAAATTTCTATTGTAGCTGTAATTGTAAATAAAATCTATCTTATTTGTATATACATTTCTCACCCTTCTCATTCTACACTTAATGAAATCAACAATATTCTTTCCTCCCTTGCTGATCCTTACATTCTGCTAGGGGATTTTAACTGCCATCACCAGTCATGGGGTAGTTCTACTTCTAATTCTTATGGGGAAAAACTGCTCGACATTTTAGATACACACAATTTATGTATTTTAAATTCCGGTTCCCCCACACGCCGCAGTAATCCCAGTCATCATAATAGTGCAATTGATTTATCGGTCTGCACTCCTAATTTTGCTTCTTACCTCTCTTGGTGCACCCTTTCCTCAACATTTGGTAGTGATCATTTCCCTATTAAAATCTCTTTTCCATTCCCAATCACATACTCACAACACAGAAGATCTCACTTAAGGCATAAACTTCCAGATAGTAATAGTAGCATTTGGGTAAACTATAAGAATAATGTGGACAGTCAGATTTCTTCTCTCCCCCTTGTTAATAATGGCAATGAGCAGGCCTGTGCAAAATCATTAGCTCACATTCTTATTTCTGCTGCAGATTATGCATTCCCAGTAAAAAATGACACATCATTTAGGAAAATCCCAATGCCGCCGTGGTGGGACTCTGAATGCACAGCCGCAGCTAAAAAACGTAAAGAAGCTGAAATAGAATATAGTTTAAACATGACACAAGAAAACTTTGCATATCTGTCCAGCATCATTAAACAAACTCGAAAACTTTATAAACAGAAGAAAAGAGAGGGTTGGCATAATTTTTGTTCCGGCATTTCACCGAACACACCCCCCTCAACCGTCTGGCGTAACATTAGGAGATTTCGGTCTGCTTTCTCCAGCCACACAGCTTCCCATATCCCGGATAACTTAGCAGGTGACTTTGTAGATGAACTGGCTCCTCCCTGGGTACCACAAGAAGTTATTCTTCAATCGGTAAATAGTGTGGAATCCAATATAACCTCCGATACCACGTCATTAAATCTGCCTTTTAATATTGAAGAATTAAAAGGTATCCTTTCGAACACTGTAGACTCGGCTCCAGGCATTGATGGCATTCCATACTCATTTTTATCTAATGTTAGTACCACCGTTCTTGTTTATTATTTATCTCTTATCAATTCCATTATGGCAACAGGAAACATTCCTCAGGAATGGAAACGTCATGTGGTGTTGCCATTCCTCAAACCTAATAAAATTCCGTCAGACATTTCGTCATATCGCCCGATCGTTTTAAGTTCGGTTTTAATGAAAATAGCAGAGCATCTTATTAAGAACCGCCTAGAATGGTACTTAGAAAATAAAGACTTACTGGCAAAATCTCAATACGGTTTTCGAAAAGGCAAGAGTACATTAGATTGCTTAAGTATTTTTTCTACAGATATTCGTTTATCCTTCTCAAAGAATTGCTCAACAGTAGCGGTGTTTTTAGACATAAAGGGGGCTTACGACAACGTCGTATTATCCATCATGCGTAATAAATTACAGTCATTGGGAGTTCCAGTAAATCTTTCAAATTTTATAATGAACATTTTAGATAATCGTACCGTTAGCATCACAACTACTTCTCAGGTGTTAACTCGCCATGTATGGAGAGGACTTCCGCAAGGCTCTGTACTTAGTCCTCTGTTGTACAATGTTTATACCTACGACTTGGACCGCTCTATTAATAACGATGTCCAAGTTTTACAATATGCGGACGACGTACTTCTCTATTATAGTTCCCATTCAGTAGAACACGCTTGTCAAATTTTAAGCTCTGCTCTTCAATCTCTATCTTTTTGGCTTCACCAAAATGGCTTGGACCTTTCAACATCTAAGAGTGCAGCGGTTTTATTTTCAAAAAAAAGAAGTCCCCCATCAATTAACATTACTTACCGAGATATTCCAATTCCAGTTAAAAACAATTTTAAATATTTGGGTGTTATCTTGGACTCTCAACTTTCTGGTACTCCGTACTGTGACTACATTGTTAGTAAAGTTGAGCGTCATATTAACATGCTTAGATGTTTATCTGGTGTGTGGTGGGGCGCTCACCCCCAGTCTTTAAGACTTGTTTATAACGCTATTATTAGAAGCATTTTTGATTACGGTTCATTTCTACTGGAACCAGGCATAGCTTATTCGCTTAAAAAATTGGATAACCTTCAATCAAAATCACTACGCATAATTACAGGAGCAATGAAATCTAGCCCTATTAATGCAATGCAAGTGGAGTGTTGTGAACCTCCACTACATTACAGAAGGCAATTTCTTGCCGATAAATATTTATTCAAAATTATACAATTTTCCACCCATCCCCTCTTTCCGCTACTTGAAGCTCTGTCTACATACTATTCCACTCTACCTAGTCACCGTGTTCGCAAAACTCCATGCCTAATTACAAGTTATCATAAACTCTGTTCAATCCCTGCCCCCACTCACCGTTTTAATAAATTCCCGCTATTCATCAACAGTTACAACTCTTTAATTTTGTCTCCCAGTATAATTTACAACTGTATCAATAAAACTGCACCCAACATGAAAACTGCATTTAACGCATTTCTTGAAGAACATTTTGAGGGCTTCCATCACTTATACACAGATGCCTCTAAATTCTCAATTTCGGAATGTATTGGGGTTGGTGTTTTTCACTCCCAATACAAAATTGTTCAAAAAATTAAGCTTCCCCCGGAATCATCTGTTTTTACTGGTGAATGTTTCGGTATACTTAAAGCCATAGAATATATTCTTATACTTAAATTAAATAAGGCTGTTATCTTTTCCGATTCGCAAAGCGCGCTTCAAGCTATCTTTAAATTTCCTTTTAAATATAATGGTATTTTGCCAGCAATTCTCCAAATAAGGGAGTTGGCGTTCAAATGTATTTCGAGGGGATACTCATTACATTTTGTTTGGATTCCCAGTCACTCTGGAATCGATGGCAACGAAACCGTTGATAAACTTGCCAAAGATGCGGTGCAGAGTGGTGATTTATTCCCATTTAAAAACTATAGCCAAGACCTACAATCATTGCCGAAATCTTTACTTCGAGACTCTTGGACAGAAACTTGGTCAACCAGTAGCTTATTGAAGGGCCGCTATTACTCCATCATCCAACCTCAGATCCCAACGAAACCGTGGTTTTCTAGGGTTAAGTTTGGCAAGGTTGAGACTTCTATACTTATCCGTATTAGACTTGGTCACACTTGTGCCCCTGCTCACCTTGCCAGGCTTAATATAGTAAATAGCCCCTTGTGCGCTTGTGGATCAGATGTCGGCGATTTAAATCATATTCTGTTTTCTTGCTCTCAATTCGACCGCACACCTCTGATTCGATCCCTTCTAGACCTTCGTATTCCTTTTCCTTCGTCTATCCTCTCTCTTCTTAGTACTAATAATTTTATTGTGTATAAATGTATTGCATCATTTTTCATTAAAAACGACATAAAACTGTAAATATTTCATCCTCGTCCTTCATTATTGTAATAGTAAATTTACCGTTATATGTATATTTTCTACCTGTATATTTAATTTAGATCTTTTATGTACTGCCTTTCTTTTTTCCTCAAACCCTCCTGATAATCCATGTTTTTTTTTTTTCAAAATTTCCTTACCAATATATTATTACTCAAACAGTTTCCCTACCTTTGTCCTATAATATAAGTACTATCCTAACGAGCAAGCCGAAATTATGAACAATTACAACTTGTCTTTGGCTAAATGCACAAGACGTGCGAAGCCATGAAGGAAAAAAAAAAAAAAAAAAAAAAAAAACTATCGACACGTGACACAGCGCGACGTGAATGCCGCGCCTTTGTCTTTTGTCTGTGGTCTGTTTTACAATTTTTGACACTTCTGACGCTATCAAAAGGCATGTTTGATAGCCTGTCAAGACGACTTTTTATAATACGCGCGTTATGACCACAGAATAAATTGAAGTTATTTATTCTGTGGTTATGACACTAATTTTATTTAAAAAATAATTGTGTTTCTTATTTTAAGTTATTCAAAGTAATTTCGTTATTTTAACCCGTTAACGCCCGCTTATATATAGCTATAAGCTAATTTTCTTATATAAATGGACACCGGTGTCCACAGCGGGCGTCTAAGGATTAAGAACTTATTTTTTCTGTAAACAAGCTTTAAACTAGACATACTTCAAGATTATTACAAAAAATAACCAATCGTTTATAAGTAACTAGCAATTCGCGCGGCTCCGCCCGCGTGGAAAAGTTTTTCCGGGATAAAAGTAGCCTATAGCACTCAGGAGTAATGTAGCTTCTTATTAGTGAAAGAATTTTCAAATTGGTCCAGTAGTTCCTGAGATTAGCGCGTTCAAACAAACAAACTCTTCAGCTTTATAATATTAGTATAGATTTCAAATATTATAACATTTTCTATTTAGAATAATATTATGTTTGCTAGAGTTTACAATTAATTGTAATTCATGACATCTTTTAACGCATACTCAGATAAAAAAAAACCTTTTGTGTTAGATAATCATTTTTTTTAAACAGTAAACGAACAAAAACTGTTTACTTAACGTCCATTGAATGAATGTTTACTAGAAACGCATAGACGAGAACAATTGTTTTGATCGTCCATGAAAACTTGTTATTCCGTTATAAAGATTACAGTCATTGATATTACTACAACAATCAATTTACGTGTTTATATCTCTCGTACTACGAAAGTATGTTTTTAAACAGATCTATTAGATTTAATTGAACGCATACTTTTTTATTGTCCACCTGTGTGTCTGGACAGACGACTTGATAAAGGTCGCAGGAACACGCTGGATGCAGGCGCTTTTGACAGGTCCGTCTGGAAATCTTTAGGGGAGGCCTATGTTCAGCAGTGGACGTCATGTGGCTGATGATGATAATGATTTTAAGAGGCCGTCTGGGTGGGTACCACCGCAATGTCTATTTCTACCGCCAAGCAACAGTGTGCCTGCACTGTTGTGTTTCGGTTTGAAGGATATTGTAGCCAGTATAACTACTGGACATAATGAGACTTAACATCTTATGTCTCAGGATGACGAGCGCAGTGGAATGCCACTCAGTATTTTGTCAGTCAAGGTGCTGGATGGTGTTGCTACTGTTTATGGGTGGTCGTATCGCTTACCATCAGGCGAACGGCATGCTCGTCTCGTCATTCAAAGCAATAAAAAAAATAAAAAAAAAAATGATACTTTTTCGATTTCTATCATAGTTATCTACCTACTCACGTGAGTTCATAAAACAGATGTGAAGCTTAGAACTATAGCTACCCACCTCTTCCATATAGCTACAGAAAACATATTCAAATAAATTTATCGCCTATTCATTTCATGTTTGCTTTTTTTTTTTTTTGAAATGGCCATTTCAGGCCCTGTTCGATGAAAACTCACGGCCAACGCATAAGTCATTTGTTATACAATTAAAAGATTTTATTAAGCGGGTTATCAATAAAATCTATTAAGTGCTGACGTCAGTTTGCTACGTAGATTTCAGCGTACTCAACAAATCGATTCAGCCTTGCCTTGTGACGCATTGCAAGTCGCATGCAAATGGTTACCTAGGTGTTGGGAGGCTTAGGACTAGTCTTCATTTACAGTCAACATTACTGTTACTTTTGCCTAAATTTATGTTAGGGCTGTGGCAAGCCTTATAGCTTTTACTTTAGCGTCGTTTTGCTATGGCAAATATAATGGCGTTTTTATTTTAGATATTACTTTTACAGTCTCTGAAGAAATTGATCGTATCTGTAGGCTTACTATACGATTTTATTAAGACATTCATTTATGTTGAAATGTGTGAATGTGTGTGTAATGAAATGTGTGTTGAATATGAACATTATTTGGAAAGAAATTATCTCGTGTATCACCCGAAGGCAGACACTTGAAAATGGATTAAAAAAAATACTATTGGTACTATTCTTAACTTTAGAAGTGACTAGCAGTAGATCAAAACAATATAATACTATTATATTTTTTATGATTTATTATATAGAGGGTAGGGAAAAATATATTTACTCACTGCACCGGATGCGAAGGCTATTTAAATTTCTGAGCTTTAGACTTACCTGTAACAAAAGGAAAGAATTATAACACAAATAAAATTTAATATACTTTATGAATAGACTTTCAATTTTACTGGTGGTAGGGCTCTCATGTGTAAGAGTCCGTCTAGGTGGGTACCACCGCAGTGTCTATTTCTACCGCCAAGCAGCAGTGTACATGCACTGTTGTGTTTCGGTTTGAAGGACATTGTAGCCAGTGTAACTACTGATAATGAGACTTAACATCTTTTTCTCTGACTGCCTCGGTGGCGTAGTTGTATTACGGTACGACTGCATTGCTGAGGTCTCGGGTTCGATCCCCGGGTCGGGCAAAGTGATATTGGGTTTTTCTATTCAGTATCAGCCCGGAGTCTGGAATTTGTGCCCGATATGGCGATAGGCTCGCCCCCTATCACATCATGGGACGGAATAAAAATGGCGAAAAGTGGGTGCATTAGTTGCGCCTCTGCCTACCCCTTCGGGGATAAAAGGCGTGAGTATGCGCGTGCGCGCATCTTTTTCTCAGGATGACGAGCGCAGTGGAATGCCACACAGTACTTTGTGAGTCAAGGTGCTGGATGGTGTTGCGTCTGTTTATGGGTGGTCGTATCGCTTACCATCAGGCGAACGGCATGCTCGTCATTCTGTGCAATAAAAAAATATAAAAAATGTAATATAATCGCCATTATCTCACTGCCGGTCGGCAGCTTTGTCAGCCTATATATTGCTAGTTCGCGTTTCAATACATAACTTTCAAGCGGCTAAATTGTTAAACCTCTATTTCTATTTTTTGTTGTTGTTACAGTAGTACCAACCTATGCAATATAATGTACCAAACGTATAATATCATAACACAGACACCGAGAAGGAAAATAATTACAACGGAAACCGAAATCTCCTTCATGGGCGCCGCGAAGATCATCTCAAACTTTTTATGTAGCATATGCAAATAGCTTTATACATAAATTCATAACCTTAAATATAATTACCGGTACATAGCCGGTTCCGTGAACTTCTTTATCTAAAGCGCGCCATTCACTGTCCGCCCACTTGGGTAACGGGACGACTTTTTCACCAGCGACATTTTGACGCACGAGTTTGATCGCACTGCCATCTATTAGGAACATGACGTGCGCTAACAAAGGATAGCGCGTAATTCCAGTTGTATGTAATGACGTAATATTGCGGTAAGAGAAGCTAACCATTCCTTTTTCAAAAATAGATAGAGGGATTTTACCATGCAGTCGAATAGGTAACTGGGTATAATATTACAGAAAAGATTACATTTCTAATGTTTAACAGGTAATACTCATCACCATATTGTTCTAGTTATAGTTCTTTGAAGGTTTTAGGCGTAGTCCGTTCAGTTGAAAATATATTTGAGTTATTATTTAACTATTTTTTTTCTCATAATTCACTTTATAATTAGTCCTACATAGCTGTCTACAGCAAGAAACAACGGAGTAAGCTTCAATATTACACGATATTCTAAAAAAAAACTTAATTGCATGTCTTTTTTCTTTGGTGCTAAATTATAGGTGTAAGGACGCTCTTTTTCATACTAAGGCAAAACCTAAATTGCAATAACATAAACATCTCCATAACAATTTAGCTTATTGATATTATTACGGGCACATGCGCAACTCATTAATATTTTTACGAGTTTCGTGCGTTTTTCTGTTTTTTTATTAAAAAAAAAACTCCTTTATTTGCGATTAAACCACAATTACAAGCAACGAGTGTGCCAATCCATGTAATTATTTCACAATAAATTTCCAATTGCGAAAAAAAACCTCGTTGCGTGTTAACGAGCGGTGGTGTTCTTGTCGCATTTTCCTCAACCGTATAAGGTTGGAAAATGATGTCACTGGACCGTGATACGTAATTTATCTTATTTTAAAAAGGTTTGTGTAAAACATACTGTTTAAAACGTGAAAAGTCAAGTCATCAGGCTTCTGTTCTCCGTAAACGTTAATCATTTGTCTAATAGTAAAAAGAATAAATATTTAGATATTCTACGCCTATTTTACAGTTCGTATTAATTATACTTACTTAGCAACTATTATAATTTAAATTTTTCGAATTTTGTATTCCGTTTATGTTTTTCACATATGGAACCGAATGATACAGCTTTCTACATACATGATACCTATAAATTACGTATTAAACGAAGTTCTCTGATCAAATATTTAACATCAAAATGCATTGAAGAAATCACATTCAACTGCAAGCATCAAAAACACCTACATAATTATTAAATTTTGAACACACATGTCATGTTTGATCATGAATGGGCCGGCTTTAATGCGAAGTCATTGGCATTATGATAAAACTGCCTTCGCCTAAACGAGAACTAAAAAATATCCACCTATACTATAGATGGCTTGATTGATTGATTCTATGGTTGGATAGCTGTCCAAATTAACTGTATTGACACTTAAATAAAAAGAATATAAATCTTTACGAACCTAAAATGTGATGTTAACAACCTTTGAGGGCTCTATATTGTATTTTACGCGAAGCCTTGTTTGAAAATCTATACTTAATATTATTATAAAGCTGTTGAGTTTGTTTGTTTGGTTGAACGCGCTTCCCAGGAACTACTAAGCCGATTTTGATAATTCTTTCAATAATAGGAAGCTACATTACTCCTGTAAGCTATAGGCTACTTTTTATCCCGGGAAAATATTTTTATGCCGGAAAAACTTTTTCACGCGGGCGGAGCTGCGAGCATCACCTAGTATACTATATTTTTATAGCGTATTTGAAATCAAATTCAATACCGGTTAATTTATTAATGTGCAAATAAGGCTGAGATGTCTGCTATGAATAGCATTACTTGGTTGTGATTAACATATTTTTAACAAAAAATACTATAAAAAGTTTTAAGTCACTTTGTTACGATTCATGTGTTAAAGCAGACGAAAATAGATTTGTTTTATAACAAATAGGTACCTAACAATAATAATTATATTCTGTTTTTAAAACACGAGACAAGATTGCATATTTTCAAAGGTATTTAGAGAATTTGTTCTAAAACAGTAATTTTATAAGCATTGTCTTGATTCACAAAACATTCATTCAATGGACGTTAAATTATAATCAAATTGTCATAAAAATTACACATATCTGTAAATTTATACTTTAATTACAAATATAAATCAAAATACTGGCATGTCCGGAGTTAAATCCAATTCAGATCTTGTTTAAAAAAAGGAAAAAAATACTTCACTCGCACCAACCCACAAGAGGCGGTCGAAAAATGTTAAGTGCTTGCCCCATTTGCAATTCAAATATGGAAGGTGACGTAGTAGAAAATCAACGACGATGTATATAAATTACCATAGATGGCAGAAGTGTGCATTGACAAGTGACGAGTTAAAATATTTAATTTGTGGTCGTAAGATTTTAAAAAAGAGTTTTGTTATAAAAAATGTTTTTTTTTCCTTTTAAGAATAACGGAAATAACTATGATGGGACATCATTGGAAATTACTGACATGACACATATATTTTTTCCTTTATCAGATTATTTAAAAAAAAAAATTGTACGTTTCACAGGGAACCGGCTAAGGTCAGAGACCATGCTGCCAAGACTTAAGCATATCGGGTTGTTTATATTTAGGCTGTAGCACTAATTATAATAATATATAACATAACCCTTGGATGTAAGGCTATATCTCGGATTTAGGAGTGAAGTACCTATTTGTTACATTTTCCATTGCGTGGTATCGCAGATTCATCACCATATTACCTAAAAATACAAACCCAATACAAAGCATGATTTATTCTGGTAACCAAATAGGTATAAGATGTCGGAGTCCAAAACCCAGGAATTTAGATTTGGTGAAACAAACGAGTATAATATAGGGAAACCATTAAAATTATCCACAAAATGAAATAATAATATATTATCTACAAATGTCTTAATCTAATTGATTTTATAAATACTAGTTATATAACATATTTTTACAATAGTTAAATAAGGAAAAACGCCCTTTTGTTTAATCATACGATATTTAATTTGGAAGACGTAGGACGCAATCCGCAGGCCCACATAACATCAAGATTTTCAAACAAAGTATCAAGATAAACTGTATTTGCATATAGAACGTGGCAGTTTTTCGCTGCACAAGCATCGATATCGATAGCACACACAATTAGTGTCGGGACAGTCAAAGCACCGCTCCGTTATCGATAAATAATGTCGACATTTGGAGACAAAACACGATGCTATCGCGTGAAGATCCAGTAGGGTTGGTTTTATTGTTCCATTCTGTTTGTTTTGCATGTAATGTTTATATTACTTTTTTTAATATCGATATATTTGTGTTGGAATCTCTGCTCTTTTTATTATTGTATTAATTACCACATGGAAGGTTGGCAACATCATGAATGTAAAATGATTTTGATGTCCAAAAAAATATGTTAATAAGTATAAAATTTGGAAATAATCTTAATGCGTAATTCAACCTCTTTTATGTTCAGACTTACATACATGATGTAGGTACCTGTTTATGGAATTTCCAAACGCGTTCAAAATGAAAATTAATTTTGTTACTAAAATTCATTCGGAGCATTATGCATGATTCCTTTATTACACGGCTATAAAAATCAAGTCTACTGTGAGTTCTTCTGAATCTTCATTATGCTCTTTTTGAGTACTATACTAGGTGTTGCTTGCGGCATCGCCCGCGTTTCCCGCTACAAAAGTCCCTAAAATTCAATAAGGCACCAACGCCGTCTACTTCAAGAATCAGATTAAAACTATGCATTATTTCCCACGGGAGCAAATTACCGGGATGAAAAGTACTTTACGCGTTAATCCAGGATATGATCTACCCGTGTACCAAATTTCATCCAAATCCATTTAATTGTTTCTGTATTTACTTCTCACAAACATGCAAACATTTTCACAAACTTTCGTATTTATAAAATTAGTAAGATAAGAATAGTATTAAAAAGAGCATATTTATATTAACACCTAATTTACTATCATATAACATAAAACACAATCGAAATCTCATTTCCAATAACTACATAACATTTTTAACCAGTATCACAACAAACCCTACACTTTACCGGTCTAGAACCGTTTATATCTCAACCCTACCGGTAATTCTTGCGCACACGCAGCGCGGTCATTGGTCGCCGAGGCCGTCGTCGATTGGTCGGCGGCGGCGCGCGGGCACAAAGCGAGAGGCGGTACAGTGGCTGTCAAGTGTCGGACACTACGATGGTCAGTATGAATATGAAACGGAGGATAGCCGACGCACCGCTGCGTTAAATGTAACGATTGGTTGACTGGCGTTATACGGCAATTATTGCGTTACGCCGCAGATCGAGTTTGATTTGTTCTCATTCGATTATTCATGTTATGTAAAATAACCACAATTAAACTAAAACATTACTTCATATTTTTTTCTGCATAAACATCTTTATTGTTATGAAACTTGGTCTAATTTGCAAGCGTAATGTTATAAGATTATAACAAAGGATTGAGTAATTAGAAGATACTGCCACCCAAGTAAGAGACGAGGTAGTTGACCCTATTGTTTCAAATGAGGACTTATTAAGTAAGTTGCATATAATGTATCCGCAATAATTTATACCGCTTAATTTTTTTAAATTTCAAATTAAGAACGATGTTATTGGCAGCCATAAATGCAATTCAAATTGAAAAGTTGACTTAAAAAGGAGGTAGAATTACATAGACTTAAGACTATGTCCAAGCTAGAGGCGATACGCGGGTTTTCAACTGTCAAAAATGGTCATTGGCGAACATTTATATGGAATGTGGAATAATTAAGTTGTGAAATATACCGATTGGTCGGCCAGTCGCTAATGTATATTAGTAATTATGACATTACCAAGTTTGAATTAATTTGTGAAAATACGATAAGCAATAGAAGTAATTAACTAAGGTTGTGTCGAAAAATATAAAAAAATAGTACTTAATAGAATTTTAATTTGTCGTTTGAAATTCTAGTGCTAATTTTACTATTATAAACATTTTATTTATAAGCTCAATCTAGTATTTAAAGGGGTGGCCAGACATACAAGTGATTTAACATTCGTCGAGTTATTTTGGTCTCAGGATGTGATAGGAGGCTGTATGTGGCTTTATTGCAGGCAAATATATATTGTATATGCAATATAAATATTACTCGTAATAAGAAACATAATTTTAAATGAAACCTCGAACATACATTAACATTAAGAATGATTAATATTTATATGTATTAAAACACAAAAAAAAAGAACAATAAGAATAAACTGAAGAATAAAATTCGTACGTTTTTTACAAGAAGCGTAATTAAACATACTTTAATAAAGTAATTAATTTTAAGAATTTATAGGCGAGTCTATTGCCCATCGGGCACAAATTCCAAATACCGTGCTGATACTGAGCATAAATTCCATTATCACTTTGATCGACCGGGACTCGAACTCAGGACTTCAGAGCGGTTTAGCGCACTATACAACTACGCCACCGAGGATTAAAGTAGTACTTAGAGTAGTATTCGTCTAATTATTCAGTCGCAGCTCGGAGTCAGGAAGTTGGCGGTGTGATACCCCCGTGCCTCGGAAAGCACGTAAAGCCGTTGGTCCTGCGCCTGATCTCTCTACGGTCATGTCTGCCGTCTCACCGGACTATGAGAGTGAAGGAACAGTGAGTGCACCTGTGTATTGCGCACACACTTGTGCACTATAATATCTCCTGCGCACCTGGCTGATCTCCGTTGAGATTGGCCGCCGTGGCCGAAATCGGCTAGGAAGGGATTATTATTATTAGTATTCGTCTATAGCAGGATGGGTTGGCTCTTACGACGATTTTGTTTCATAGAGCACTAATATGAAGAGATATCTCGTTGTTGCGTTTCGTGACATTTCTAGAATCCCAAAGAACACCTTCCTTTTTTCTAGAATTCTCGGTGTTTACCGTGTAAGAAAACATTCTAAGGAAACCTACATACCTAAGGAATTTTAACATAAATTTTTAAGGTGAAGTCTAACCCGCAGTAGGCTATAGTGATCGACTAAACTTTAACCCTCTCAGTAGCAGAGACTAGAGGCTCATGCTCAGCAGTGGAATATTACAGGGCTGTTATTATATGGGCGGTGGAAATCACATGAGGTGACGTGATTCCTCGTTAATGCTAGAGCATCTACCTACTCTTCTGGGACAAAAGCGTGAATGTATGTTCAAACACATGACAACCCTAATAGCCAAAAGAAATGGTACACAACAAACATAAACTAGAGCTTAGATATGTTAGCGAGAAAGTGTAGGAAGCATTTCGGAGATAAGGAGGCAGCTATCCAGCTAAGTGCACTCTCGTGTTAGTTTAATTATCTGCGGACAATTAATTGCTTATTGATCAATAAATGGCGACTTAAGCTGTTGATAATTTGCTTTGATGATCGACGCTAATTTCTCCGCTGTGAGATAGTTTGCACACTCGTTCCTTCTTTCCAAAAATACTTCACAAGCTTTTGTGCGTGGCTCCGCCTGCAAGATAAACTTTTGCCGGCATAAATCACACTATCCGACATTATTAGACGAGAGCTTTCTTATAGTTCGAGCTTGATCATCATCATCAGCCACACGATGTCCACTGCTGAACATTGGCCCCCGTAAAGATATGCAGACGGACCTGTTAAAAGCTTGTCTTATAGTTCGAGGTTACTTAGCACTAAATTTAATCAAAATCGGTTTAATAGTTTACCCATGAAAGCGTAACAAACAGACAGATGGAGTTACTTTCGCATTTATAACATTACATTCTGAAACGAAACACCATAGTATTTGTTGCATCTCTACCTACCCTCTAGCGACAGATATGCATATATAGGTATAGGGCTCCATCTCACACAAATTGCGTGTCTCATCAGGACGTCATAAATCACATGATATTTTACGCACTACGCATGCAAAAGGAAAATATCAATCATTGTTCTCTTGCTACCGTTTTTTCCTATAACAGAGTAAATCATAGACCGTACTGTCCTTACATGGGAAGATTGAGTCACATTGTAGAGGTTCCACTTTCACAAAAGACTAGGGGCTGAACATAAAAAAAATGTAGAGCTGGCTGGTGGTAATTATTTTGTATCCGCCTGGATAGCGACCAACGTACATAAGTTGTTAACACCCGCTATATTGGCCCTCGTAAGTGTGCCGCATTCCGGGATCAACCTGCGTATATCCAATTCAAACAGGCTGGCGTAATAGTAGATTACTTTTTTTAAATAGAATTATGGAAAATGTATGCTATCCAAAAACAAATGGTAAAATAATTTTTAAAAATTGGCGCAATAGTAAGTTACAAAGCTTTGAAATTTGGTGGAAGGAGGTAGCTGTCAAATAACAGCAATACTAGGTTGTGACGTCGCCAACCGCCGTCGGTCATAACGTTGCCTGCGTGCGAAAGAGATAGCGCGATATCTCCGCCACGCCCCTACTTTTGCACACAAGAATATTTCAAAATTGAATGACTGCTTTATTTTTCAATCGATTTTGATGTTGATTTCGCAGAAGAATTTATTTTTCGTATTATTTTCTGTTACATATATAATGTACAAAATCATACATAGGAAACCACCCTATTTTGTCGACTGATGAGGGATAATCATCGCTTGTCAGTCAACACTCTATCTGGACCTCTCTCCGCTTACCATCAGTTGCAGATGGTCACTTTGCCGTGTATAAAAAAAGGTTTGTCGTTGACTCCTTAAATTATTCTACGTAATTATTGATAAGATTTTATACAGCACTAGCTTTGCCCGTGGCTCCATCCGCGTGAATGAGTTTTTCCGGGTTAAAAGTCCCGCTTTGTATTTTCCCGGGATAAAAAGTAGCCTATGTGTTAATCCAGGACATGATCTACCCGTGTGCCAAATTTAATCGAAATCCGTTCAGTAGTTTTCGCGTGAAAGAGTAACAAACATCCATACATTCTTACAAACTTTCGTGTTTATAATATTAGTTGGATAATATCAAATCGAGCAGGTCACTTGCTTGGTTTCGTGGCACCATGCTTAATAAAACCAATAGCAATATCACCCAGAGCCTTTTATAAAGCTCTACATGGTCCTCAACTGCGTTCATCGCCCTAATATACTGCGTCCTTTATCTACAAACACTCAGTAATTAATCTGGCTTTACATTTTAAACAGCAAGACCACTTGCACACCCCTAGTGGATAAAAAAATATTTTCCTTACGTTATATATCCTATGGAAAGTCTGCCAACCCGCACTAGGCCAGCGTGGTGGACTAAGGCCTAACCCCTCTCAGTAGTAGAGGAGGCCCGTGCTCAGCAGTGGGCAGTTATAATACAGGGCTGATTGCATTGCATATATCCTAGAAGTTAACCTGCTGATATGTGAATAGAATCAGCCATTTAAAAAACAATATTCAAAAATATCCCAACTCTTCCAACAATTATAAAACATTAACCCATGACGTAACATGACGTCTAATTGAAAATTACAAGGAAACTATAGAGACAGTAGGAAAATCCGGCAGGGAACACTGATGTACAGGAAGTGAGTCAGAAGGCGTCAATATGTACGTCATACAGCAATGAATGATTTACGGACTCGTATCACTAAGGAAATGGGTTATGGGAATGAATCAAGAAAAAAAAATATCACGACGAACCGTACTGTACTAACAGTGCAATTACATTTACTGGTGGTAGGAATCATATTTAAAGGCCATATTCATACGTAATGACCGATAAGACAGGTCGAACAAGTATAGCACAATGGCGACCACACGTTGGGAGCCTATTTACGAATTTATTTTGAGGTTTACTCTGTCATCGTCATCATCATCAGCCACACGACTGAAGGTAGGTCTCTCATATGTAAGAGTCCGTCTGGGTGGGTACCACCGCAATGTCTATTTCTTCCGCCAAGCAGCTGTGTGCATGTACTGTTGTTTTTCGGTTTGAACGACATTGTAGCCAGTGTAACTTTTGGACATAATGAGACTTAACATCTTATGTCTCAGGATGACGAGCGCAGTGAAATGCCACACAGTACTTTGTACCCAAAAGGTGCTGTATGGTGTTGCTACTGTTTATGGGTGGTCGTATCGCTTACCATCAGGCGAACGGCATGCTCGTCTAGTCATGCAATGTAATAAAAAAAATCCGCCATGTAGTATATACTGCCCACCGCTGAGCACGGGCTCCTCTACTACTGAGAGAGGTACATTATAGTATTAACAGTAATGTAATGCTTTTATAGAGACCTAATGGATTTAAACTGAACCGCCGTTACTCGTTTAACCTTAGACCATCTTCAACAGTTATCGTATTAAACAGTTACTGTTGATAGTACTTATTTTATTACCATTTATTTGGGAGCATAGTTTAGTCTGACTTTTGTGTTTGGTCGGTTTATACATTTATGAGACAAAGAGCATTTATCAGCAAGCTGTGAAATTGGCCCTAAATGTATACAGGCGTCTTTTTTTATTGCTTTGAATGACGAAACGAGGATGCCGTTCGCCTGATGGTAAGCGATACGACCATCCATAAACAGTAGCAACACCATCCAGCACCTTGAGTTACAAAGTTCTGTGTGGCATTCCACTGCGCTCGTCATCCTGAGATATAAGATGTTAAGTCTCATTATGTCCAGTAGTTACGTCTATACGTTTATCGCTTTATTACAATAATTAATTGATACAAAATACATTTAACTTATCATGGATCACAGGAAACAACTGAATTATTTAAATTAAGGATAAATTGTGATTCGTGGCGCTAACCGGTGATTTTATCTTAATTCGCGGTGATTAAGTGATAACTAGTAAATCGTGAATATTTAAACCGAATTGATTTGATGATAACCTATTTATATTGTATTACTGTTAACTAAGGGCCCTATGATATAGAATATATGCTATAATTTAGTTATTAACATCGATATTTTGTCTGTTCTATTTTCAAATAATTTGACGTAAGGACGAAACTGATTGGTTAAAATTTAAAACCATGGATTAATCTCCAATTTATAACGTGTAAAGGAATGAACACGCTGGAGGCAGGCCGCTTTTGACAGATCCGTCTGGAAATGTTTAGGGGTTCAGGGTTCAGCAGTGTACATCAAGTGGCTGATGATGATGAATGGAAAGAATCTGTCTTCATTAAATATGGAAGAAATGCGAAATCTATGATTAAATCTTTTTGGTACTTTGATCAATCTGATCATTAAACTATTCCGTTACATACCCTGACTATATATATATATATATATATATATATATATATATATATATATATATATATATATATATTTATCCCGCAAACAAACTTCCGTCCGCTGAAGGTGAAAGTGCATTTAAATTGGCGTCCACCGGCTTTTGACGTCCGCATACCGGACGCCACTTTTTTGGCCAGTGTCACTTAGGTCCTATTGGTCCTGGCTAGCTGTAGAACAAAAATCGATGGAAGCCAAAAACTCGATCCATTGGCTGCAATTATATATTGGATAGTTCACGAAAAAATCTCTGCCGGGGTGAGGCGCTGCTGCAGCGCGTATATCGACAGCCGTATACCTCGGTAATTTTCTGACGACGATTCCGCGTATTTGGCGTCCGCAGTTGCGACGTTGCCAGCTCGCTCATTAAATCTGTGTCAATAAATCATAACATACCGCAAGCAACACAATATTTACCATCGCAGATCATTATATGGACGTCCAATAGCTATATGCGGATGTCCGATAGCTGTACCATACCATACCACCAGTCCTGTATTATATACTGCCTACTGCTGAGCACGGGCCTCCTCTACTACTGAGAGCGTTTATGCCTTAGTCCACCACGCTGGCCTTGTGCGGGTTGGCAGACTTCAAATACCTTCGAAAATATTTTTTGGGTAATTCTCAGGTATGTAGGTTTCCTCACGCTAGATAATTGATAAACAATACACACATAACTTTAACAAAATCGAGGTGTGTGCCTTGAGTTTTGAACCGGCGTACATCCGTCTCGTTAAACTGTTCCATTCCCAACTATCGTCCAGCTGCTAGCTAGCTCATATACGGACGTCTAATACCTATATATGGACGTCCAATAGCTATATACAGACGTCCGATAGCTGTACACAAACGTCCAATAGCTATATACGGACGTCTAATACCTATATACGGACGTCCAATAGCTATATACAGACGTCTAATTACTATATACGGACTTTCAATTACCAAAAGTGGACGATAGCCTAGTTGGGAATGGAACGGTCTGACGAGACGGATGGCCGCAGGTTCAACATTCAAGGCACACACCTCTGATTTTTCGAAGTGACGTGTGTATTGTTAATCAACTATCGTTCACTTTACCGGTGAAGGAAAACATCATGAGGAAACCTACATACCTGAGAATTTCTCAAAAATAATTTCGAAGGGATTTAAAGTCTGATAACCCGCATTAGGCCAGCGTGGTGAAGTAAGGACTCAACCCTCTCAGTAGTAGAGGAGGCCCGTGCTCAGTAGTGGGCAGTACATAATACAGGGCTGGTATGGTATGGTAATAGTTATATACGGAGGTCCGATAGTTGTACACGGACGTCCAATAGTTATATACGGACGTCTAATACCTATATATGGACGTCCAATAGCTATATACAGAAGTCTAATTACTATATACGGACTTCCAATAACCAAAAGTGGACGATAGCCTAGTTAGGAATGGAACGGTCTGACGAGACGGATGTCCGCAGGTTCAACACCCAAGGCACACACCTCTGATTTTTCGAAATTGTGTCTATTGTTTATCAATTATGCCCACCGCTGTGGATGCGTTAGCGTGGTAGACTAAGGCCTAAACCCTCTCAGTAGTAGAGGAGGCCCGTGCTCAACAGTGGGCAGTACATAAAACGGGGCTCGTATGGTATGGTAGTAGTTTAGAATTTTCCTTTAGTCTTGTTTCACCGGGTGCATGTGCTCCAAATATTCATAAATACGAATGTATAAACTGTGGATAATGTTGTTAGTTGTACAATTATCTCCTATATGTAATCTTATTTGTATAAAACTTATTGTACAATTGTTTTTTATACCGGATAAATAAAATAAAAAATACGTGTGGCACTCGGAGACTGCCGCGGTAAAGCTATTGCATAGCATTTTTTATCACAAATTTTGATTGAATAAACACAAATTCGATCTTACGCTTACCACATAAAGTAGATTTTTTAACGCGAGAAACGCACGTTTAGTCTTGTTATTGATAAATGTCAGAAATGCAGTGGTCATCACAACCAAAGTAGAATAAATCAAAATATGAAAAAATAATGTTACGTTCGATTCTTTTGTACTCGTGCCGTGCCAACGCTGGGGAAATAGCTTCTACGCAATGTATTTAAGGTTCATATTAGATTAGTAAGAAATGGTTTTAATGACTTTAATAAATAAAATAAATAAAAATATACTCGTTTCAAGAATTATAGCATCTACGCATTGTATTTAAGGTTCATATTAGTAAGATAAAAAAGATGTCAGGTTATTTTCGTTACGGAATTTCTGGATTCGGTCTCCACGCTCAAGGCCTGCATTAGAAGCTATGCAATAGCTTAAAAATAAAAATAAAATAGTCATATGCGGAGGTCCGATAGCTGTACACGGACGTCTAATAGTTATATACGGACGTCAAATAGCTATATACTGACGTCCAATAGCTATATACAGACGTCCGATAGCTGTACAAGGACATTCAATAGTTATATACGGACGTCCAATAGCTATATACAGACGTCCAATACCTATATACGGACGTCCAATAGCTATATACGGACGTCCAACAACTATATGATAACGTGGCAGACAGGTATGTGGCCCCCCTGATAGGAAGCGATTCTCACCACCTACGGATGCTTGCAACACCAGGGGTATCACCCTCAAGCAGCCGCTCAAAATGAACACTTCCCCATGAAGTCTGGCGACCTTACTAATTCTGCATCACCCAAAGGTTGACTGTTAGAGAATGCCTCAGGCATTAAGTCATAAGTCACCTGTATTCATTTACTGTATACAAAGTTGAAATAAATAAATAAAGTCCGTTCAGTAGTTATTGCGTGAAAGAGAGACAAAACAATCAATCCATCCATCTATCCTCAGTTCAATAAAGAAGATTTCATATTTACAATTTTAGAAGGATAGGATAAGATACTCGTAGGTACATATATAAATATCGGGCATCCGTTCAGGTATAGCTCCTACGAGTAGATTTGAAGTTGAAACGGTATACAAAAGACAATGCGACAAGCGATAGTAAAAGAAAGAGATAAGTAAACCCAAAGCTGGCAACGTCGCACTCCCAAATACCAACCATCCTGTGAGGACGTTAAATAGGCGACGCATTAGGTATATCATGATCAATATATCCAGGAAACCAAAAATCTATGACCATGTAGCGGGGTTCAAAAATGTCTGGGCATGACTGCAAAAAGAATATTGCCCCAAATAAAATTGCAGGAAAATAAAATATCCCATGAAGCAGAAAATCGAAAAACTAAGCAATATTCACAAAGACATCCTAAAAAATTTAAGTGGAACTGGGGGACGCCGTAATGATGCACAGCGTGCATGAAGCCAAATGCGTTGCTGGATGTAAATATATATATATATATATATATATATATATATATATATATATATATATATATATATTATATGAGTAAATAAAATTGACTGTAGACTTCAGATCGGAGACCCCAGACCAGCTGTGGGAACGAGCCAGAAATATGATCAAATCAGCTGTTGATAATTCTAAACCTGCTCAACAGACACGTAAGAGACAACCCTGGATGACCGATGACACACTGGCACTTGTGGAGGAAAGACGAAAACTTAAGGCTCTAGGAGCTGATGTAAGGACCCTGAATGAGAAGTCGGCACGCATTCAAGAAGCTTGTAGGCGCGACTTAAACGCCCAACTTCGAAATGTCTGCGAAGAAGTTGAAGCGCACTCAAACAAAAACGAATCCAGGGACCTTCATCACAAAATCAGACAAATCACCAAATCTCTGACTTCCAAAACATGGGCCATTGAAAACACTCGCGGTGAGACCGTAACAGAAATAGATACTATCTCCGAGACATGGAAGGAATACTGCCAATCACTATATCAAGATCCACAATCGCATTGCTTTGCTCCAACAGAACCTGATGACGAAGATAGGGAGCCTAATATTCTCAGAGATGAAGTTCGAGCCGCAATAAAACACCTTAAGAATGGCAAAGCTACAGGGAGCGACTCAATTCCGATTGAAACCATTAAGGCATTGGGCGAGTATGGCGTTGATATTTTCCAAACCCTCTGCGAAAAAGTGTGGCAAACAGGAACTTGGCCAAAAGAATGGGCTCATACCGTCTTTGTCCCTCTGCATAAAAAGGGTTCAACAAAGAAGTGCAGTAACTATCGTCTCATTGCGTTGATATCCCATGCGAGTAAGATTTTACTCCATATCCTTAATGAGCGTCTCAAGTCTTTCTTGTCTAAAGAGATTGGTCCCGAACAGGCAGGATTCGTAAAAGGCAAAGGTACGAGAGAACAAATCCTGACAGTCCGACAAATAGTCGAAAAGGCTCGTGAATTTAACAAGCCAACCTTCATCTGCTTTGTCGATTTCTCGAAAGCCTTTGACTCAGTCAAGTGGCCAAAACTTTGGCAGACCCTTGTGGAGATGGGCTCTCCGAAACACCTCGTCCACCTACTTAGACGCCTGTACGAAGACGGAACAGCTGCCGTAAGAACAGATGATGTATACTCGAGTAATTTTCAACCTACTGCAGGAGTTCGTCAAGGTTGCATTATCTCACCGCTTCTCTTCAATATATACACCGAGTTAATAATGAGAATTGCCCTCGAAAATTGGACGGACGGTGTTGCGATTGGAGGAATGAGAGTCTCGAACCTACGTTATGCAGATGATACCACCTTGTTTGCAACCAGTATACATCATTTGGAAGGTCTTTTATGTAAGCTGGAAACCACCAGTCTCGAGTTCGGACTAAAGATCAATCGGAGCAAGACAAAAATCATGATTGTGGATCGTCTCAATAATAATTCGCCAGAGGTCTCACGAATAGCGAACTGTGACGTTGTCCAGTCATATATCTATCTTGGGGCGCTAATCACAAACAATGGTGGATGTATGGACGAGATCAAACGCCGCATGGCAATATGTAGATCTGCGATGGACAAATTGAAAAAGATCTGGGGAAACCGTAATATTACGAAGGCCACCAAAACCCGGCTCGTCAGAGCGCTAATATTCCCCATATTTTTATACGCCGCGGAGGCGTGGACGCTACGAGAAAGCGAGAAGAAGAGGATAGACGCTCTTGAGATGTGGTGCTGGAGAAAAATGCTTGGAGTTTCATGGACAGAGTTTCGCACCAACCAGTCCATACTACAAGAACTCGGCATCAAGCAGCGGTTGTCTTCTATAGTGCAGTCTCGCATCCTCACGTTTTTCGGACACGTGTCGCGGCGTGGAGAAATGTCCATCGAGCGCCTTGTGGTGCAGGGGAAGGTTGAGGGCACACGGGCGCGAGGGAGATCACCGATGCGTTGGACGGACCAGGTCAAAGCAGTACTGGATGGTTCATTATATACATGCACCAGGAAAGCAGCAATCAGAGAGGAGTGGCGCAGGATTGTCAAGCGAGCCACACACCCTGACGTGACGACCACGACCACTCTGCCAAGAGTGTAACGATTAAGAAGAAGAAATAAAATTGCGAATGTTGCGTAACAACAAAAAATGAAAATGGTAATTAATTAAAATAAATTGAAGGATTGAAGATAACAATATGCAATTTATATTTGTTTTTATTTTATTTCAATATAATTCAAATCTTATTTAAACCTTCACAGGCAACTTGTATGGCTTTATGATTTATTTTTTATTTGTATTCCAGTTATTTTAAATCGCATTTATAACTTTAAATTTGGAATAAGCCTAAGTTAATTATGAAAACATCGCTTATACATTTTATGGTACTACTTCGATTGAAGATAGATGTTACGGTCAATTTTAAGTATTGCTTGTTTGTCTAATTGAGGCTTAATGGGGTAAACATTATGGTGCACTATCGATTGATTGCGTCTCAAACTAATTGTGATATAACCGGAAATTACTCAAAAATATTTGAATCGACCATCATATGTTATTTTATCGATGACTGTATATAATAAGAACGTTGCACTCTACGACATGGCTAGGAAAATTTTCTAATGACAAAAAGTAGCATTGTTCTTAATAACTCAAATCGTAACTAGGGGGCCGTAAAATCAATTGTTTATTGCTCACATTGTTTAACGAATAAACGTAATTGTAATCTATATTTGACATTCGCCACAAAGACCTATAAACCCTAGCTGACATAACCGACTTTACACAACACCGCGAATCGTAAACCCAATCATAAACCGGCCGATTATGGTGAAACACGTCGGCGGCTTTTTCAATACCAATTTCCCTATGAATCTGATTAACGTTATCTTCCAAGCAATCTATGACACTACCATTACATACGTCAAATGTCACCATAAGGAGCCGACGTTGACCGAACATGGCCGAATATAGCCGAGCAAATCAAACATGGCCGCACGCATTCCGATTGCATCTAATAACCTCAAAATCGAATGCAAAATGGCGTATTGAATAAATGACGCCGCTTCGTTTAGCATTCCGACATGCCATAAGCGTGTACGCATTTTCATTTGGGGCCATTGTCTTGGCAGATATTAGTATTGATTTCAATAAATAAATTAATCGTATGCCATCGCGAATAGCGCAAGTTTGGCACGCGACGCAGGACAATCGGTGAATCGTTAAGTTCTCGATTGTGCCTCTATGGTCCGTCTGGTTATTACTGATTTTATATCGATTGACTCATGTATTGCGTACGTGAGGTAGGGCATTAACTTCTATGTAATTTTCATTGTAAACAAAGTAAGCAAACATCGAAACTAGATATCTATAATCTAGTACTATGTACGTACAGAGCGTGTTCACCAGCCCATTTGGTGCATATATTAGAGTACATAGTTTATTCAAATTTATTTAAAACATTTACGATTTCAATACAATATGACATGGTATCTTTTTAAGCGATCACAAATCACAGGACATTTTTTAAATTAAACTCTATATTGTCAATTAGTAAAAGCTAATATAATCCTCCTAGCCAGTTTCGGCCACGGCGGCCAATCTCAACGGAGATCAGTCAGGTACGCAGGAAATATTATAATGCACAAGTGTGTGCGCAATACACAGATGCACCCGCTATTCCTTCACTCTCATAGTCCGGTGAGACGGCAATCTGACATGACCGGAGAGAGATCAGGCGCAGGACTAACGGCTTTACGTGCTTTCCGAGGCACACACAGGGTATCACACTGCCAACTTCCTGAATCCGAGCTGCGACTAAGTATTTTTTAAGATGGAAAAACCCAGTCACAATGTTTTTCGCTCAACCCGGGATTCGAACCCAGGACCTCAGCGCGCAAATCGTACTCGTAACGCGTACGTAACACAACTACTTTCAGTAGTATTATAATTCTCTTTGACAACTACGCCACCGAGGTAGTCATAATATAAGCTAACATATTTATTCGCTCTTTGAATCTAATAATTCCTTTTATTAAATTTGTTTGCCAGTATCAATGAACATTTTGAATTAACTTAAAAAAATCTTGATAGTATGACTTGAATAAAGGCGGTTATAATTTGAAACAGTAGATATTGATTTCCTTCACTCATCCACTATCTCAATATTATAAAAACTATTTGCATTTATGAGATGCTACACACCCTCGTTACACCAAGCTAAAGCATCAATGCGGATCAGAGAGGCACTTTTGTCATCGTTTGTTCAACCGATCCAAGAATTGCAAACATGACTCAGGACCCAAAAAAATGCTTAGAATTTCATTACAATGATCATCAGCTACAGAATGCGCAATACTCCATCCAGGCCTTCCACAAACATTACTACACCTTAATTTAACGTCCAAATTAATCCTTATCTTTTAATGAACTTCCAAACAAGAATCTTCTAGAACCTTAAGTTATTAACCTGAGAAACAAAGTCCTAAAACCACAACCCATAACTGTATCTCAAAACTACCCACATAATGAATACGATCATTACAAGTAGTATGATTATTAAAACTGCCTTGCTAAACGACGAGTGGATAATAAATCAACAGAGTGTGTTCATGACCTAGTCAGCAAGTGCTTGAGTTCTGAGGCTATTTGAGTAGATTAGCTCAGGAGTCAGGTGACGTAAGGATGGCAAAGAATTTTACTATTAGCAAAGGTTTTGAAGATAATTGGTGCATTCGGAGTAAATGAGCTGAGCCGCCTCCTTTTGCCTTTATTTTAGTTTAAGCTTAAGAGTATCTTTTGTTATTATTAGTGTTATAAGGCAATAAACTGATTTATTATTATTATTATTATTAAATAAGTTAGCCAAATTCGCAAAATAGAATTAGATTAAACAATAAAATTAAACACATCTGCTTTGCAAAATTTGGCAACGTGGAAGAAAAAGAAGTCAATATAAGTTTTAAAATAACTTATTAATTCCATTATCGGGCCGATTTCACAGCTTGCTGATAAATGCTACTCGTTACATTCATGAATAAGCCGACCGAATACAAAAGTCACACTTGAATCTATCATCATCATCATCATCATCAGCCACATGACGTCCACTGCTGAACATAGGCCTCCCCTAAAGATTTCCAGACGGACCTGTCAAAAGCGGCCCGCATCCAGCGTGTTCCTGCGACCGAAATATCAATGCGATCGAATCTATGCTCCTCAATAAATGGTTATATAAAATGAGTACCTATCTACTATATTGTATCTGTACGCTATGGTGGCCGTTTTGACAGATTGCAATTATAATAGTGAGGTGAAATCTCAACTCATTATAGATAAAAATATATTAGCCAGTGATCTTGTAAGTGACGATAGTATTAGATTTCATTTTTTAAAATTTTGAATTTCAAAAAATAAATGTCGAGTTGTGTAGTAAAATTATACATTCCAATAAATTTTACTGGACGTCACTATTGACAATAATGTACAGCAATTAGCGCCCTCAACGTAGTTATGAATTAATATGAAACTTGATGAGCGGAAAAACGTCAAAACGGCCTTTATAGCGTGCCGGTACTATATTATTAGCTGTTTAATACGATAACTGTCAAATTTAAAATTTACTTGAAGCCTGTGACACTGGCCCTTGCAATGCGTCCGAAACTGATTTAGATTTTATTTTCAGATGGAGATCCAGATCTTTGTGTTCAAGAAGTATGATTTGGATGCAACTAACGGAATTAATGTGCCAGTCAAAGACAAGCAGAATGCCTAATTGAAAACAAAATTCCTTACAAGTAAACTTAACACTTTCCTTATAAGTGTTTCTCTACGCGATCGAATCAGAAATGAGGAGATCCGCAGAAGAACGAAAGTCACTGACATAGCCCAGCGGATTAGCAAGCTGAAGTGGCAGTGGGCAGGGCACATAGTTCGAAGAACTGACGGCAGATGGGGCAAAAAAGTTCTCGAGTGGAGGCCACGTACTGGCAAGCGCAGCGTCGGCCGTCCACCTACAAGGTGCCAGACGACTTGATAAAGGTCGCAGGAACACGCTGGATGCAGGCCGCTTTTGACAGGTCCGTCTGGAAATCTTTGGTGGAGGCCTATGTTCAGCAGTGGACGTCATGTGGCTGATGATGATGATGAAACTTATTACATTGATAATATTTTGGAGTATTTTACAACCTACCTCGAAGTAATGGGGACCAACAAAAACATGTTTACGTAAATCATACAAAATATCGTGTAAAAAATAAAAAAATAAAATCGACCTTTACACCATGACGGGTTTAACCTACAAAAAACATTAGAAACGTCAAAAATAAACAAGTACTGCTTTTAACATTGAACACACAGTCGAAACTTACTTTACATAATTATAAAAACAAGTGTTGAGTTGGTTTTAATTCTAAAATTAATAATTGCTATTCAAATATTTATCATTTACGTTAATTCCAAATATTGAAGAAGAATGGTCATTTTATGTCAGCATTTTATTGACAAACTGTTTGTGACAAATATGATCAAGAGGTACAAAGTAAAAATGGTCAAATAAGGTAAGTTCAGAGAAAATATAACAATTGAATAGGTGACAACTGGCTGTCGTATAAAGCGAGTACTCATTCGAATGAATCAGCATGACCGATTGTTACTATGTACACCGTGCTTAATGTGTTAATTCATAAATAAAATCCAATGAATTAAATAAATACTGAAATAATTAAAACAACAATTCGACATTACGATCGCGATAATTACATCATTCCCCTGCATATCCCTATCATTATCGATACAAAGTACAATCGATTACAATCGATATAATAAATTATCCTGGTGACAGACCATTTGTAACACCTACTATGTATTTAAGTGATTGCAAAACACGCCGGTGGTCCGGCGACGTAAATCATTCGGACTGATAAAGACTGTCAACGAAAATTCATAGCCGAGTCTAGCACCAATCGATGTCGATGTATCGATTAATTCGTAATAACAATTTGTCGTCGGCACTCATATTTATCGAGTATTCGCCTACTTACTGCGAAATAATGTATTCGTCCCGAGAACCTACGTAGCGGCGCGTAGGCGCGTGCGTGCAGCGCAAGTATTCTTGATACTTTTTAGTCATATTACTAAAATATTTTAAATAATTACGTCATAAAGTCGTAAGTCATTTTTATTCAGAACATTCCAAGACTTAACATATTCAATGTTCATCGAAATTCGAATGACGTTGGCAAAGTTCGGAAAAATTGCAATGCCGTTGTTCTTTTTTCCTTGAGTAAATCTCTCAAAGATGCCTCTCAAACCTTGGTAGAAAGAGTATTCCAGAATCACCAGTCTACTAACCCAGCAGGCTCTTGAAGTTTGCCAAGAGATAGCAACAATGAGGCTGATACGACTGTAGTTAATATCTACTTTTACAACGAGCGTTAATTATGTCAGAAATTGGTACCCGAATATCGATCCACAGGATCTAGACTGTAAGTCGTTCCTTTGATATAAATAAGATGTAATGTTTAAATACATTCCAGTAATTAAATATAATCAGGCAAATAACATCACAAAATGGCATTTAACATAAATTTTTGCTCTTAGTTTAATGGCAAAAACTCCAAATGACGTTTCATCTTCACGCCTAATTTATTTTATGTCTTTATGCAAAAATAGCTATTTCGTGTTTAACAATGTTTTATTTATTTAAACTCATTTCAAATATTTATATTATATTGGATAAGTGGACGATAGCCTAGTTGGGAATGGAACGGTCTGCCGAGACAATGTCCACAGGTTCAAAACCCAAGGCACACACCTCTGACTTTTCGAAGTAACGTGTGTATTGTTTATCAATTATCGTTCGCTTTAACGGTGAAGTAAAACATCGTGAGGAAACCTACATACCTGAGAATTCTTCATAAGAATTTCGAGGGTATGTGAAGTCTGCCAACCCTCACTAGGCCAGCGTGGTGGACTAAGGCCTGACCCCTCTCAGTAGTAGAGGAGGCCCGTGCTCAGCAGTGGGCAGTATATAATACAGGGCTGATTGTATTTCAAATATTTACGTCTTTTATAAGTATAATTAGAAAATAAGAAAAAAATATGAATTTCTGTACCAATACTCAAGGTTACTTATGCAGTCTAATTTTAAACAATATAACCTAAACTTCTTAGCCACTCACTCTTTGGTTTTCACTGAAGAGATTAATTTATTAGAGAGAAAGTATATCATATTCTCATTTGCGTCTTTTGGTTGATGAAGCCTTCGATTGACTCCAATGTATAAATTGCAGCTGATGGTAATAAGAAAAATTGTGATGTACGATTCCAAATGATATTATAAATTTATATTTGGGATTATTTTCAATTAAATCTAAAGCCCCGAAGTAAGATTCATTTTTTAGGAAAACATTTAGACAGAATGAAACTTGATAGTAAAACGACGTGAGTATATTTTGTGATAAAAAGAAACAAACGACCAAGAAACTCAATCGCGACACATCGAAACGCAATCAAAAATTGGTAAGCGTCATATAGTTCCATAGTATATCGTACAAGTATGGTACCGTGACCCTATTGCGCATGAGTCATGGGCCACGGCGCGTGCGCAGCTAAGGTTTTAAATTTCGAACTTATAACCGATTTGCATTTGACCCGGCGATAAAGCATGCTACCAGACACTTGGCAACACGAGAAATTTTAATTGCTGTTTTGATTTCGTATTACGAATGATATTAGGGAAATTTATACTTGTGGTTTTAATGTTCAGTAATTTACATACGAATTGACGTTTTTATTACGTTTTTAACTATGGGAATTATTATATAAGTATTGGACTATATGTTATTAAACTTATTAGGTACTCAAATAGGTATTTAAATATTTCGGTATTTAACTATGAAATATTAGGTCCAGCCTCCAATAAGTTCCACGAATAAGCTGTTGAATGTAATTACCTTGTAAGATGAAAGAAAAAACTATGAATTAAATGCGATCTTTGAAACCAAGTACTATTTTTTCAAATTCAAAATTAACTTTAATTTTATCCTGTAGGTTTGTAGGTTCTTGTAGATTTTTTCATAATGTATGACTTTCAATGCAAAGAATTGGCTGAAAATTGAAACTTCCCTATCAAAATAAGAACCCACATTGTTCTCCGCTCTGATTACAACGCACAAAACATTATTTATAAACTTGACACTTAAAACCTCAACCGTAATGTGGTCCTTCTAGCCGGATACAATGTATTACGGTTGTAAATCTACATAACTAAAACCATACATTAGTTGTGCCTCTGCTTGCCCCTTTATAGATCAATAGCGTGTGGAGTGTGTGACCCCAATATTCATTAAAAGAACATTTCATGCCGCTGATTTCGATAACTCAATACCACCTCTAATGTAAGCCACTACTCGTTTAAATCTAAAGAAATATTTAAACCGTCGTCTCGTATTAACATATTCATTACAGGCGTAGGCTTAACAGTTTGTAATAATTACAGAGGCCTAATTGAGATCTTGTTAGACGGGTTTGTCTTATACGCGAATGTTTTAGATCGCATAATGGCGGGTCGTAGGTTCAATGTTTGAACTTATAATTGTCATATTGTTTTGTATATGGTGTTGCTAATTCCACTGTTTAGTCATGGCATACAAAAACGGAGGCGAGAAATTATTCAGAGAATATACGTACATTAGTTAAATTTAGGAGACAACTGGCCTATTTGAAGAATAGAGGCTTGGTTTTGAGCGTTCGAGTATAGTTCAGTACATTACGAGTTTGTTATTGACCATGTATAGTTCTTGTTAATACTTTTCCATGATAACGAGCAGCCCTTAATGCGTAGCTTTACTACGAACCAATCTCAAAGTTGGGTGAATGATTCCACAGGTTATTTGCTACGTCCAAATTCACAAACTTTACTATATATAAGAGGGCTAAATAAGGTTAATAAGGCTTAAAGCCAATTTATCGCTTGCTGATAAATGCTACTCGTCACATAAATGTATAAACCAACCAAATACAAAAGTCATACTCTAATCTATACTCCCAAATAAATTGTAATAAAATGAATAAATACTATCCACATTACTTGTTTAATACGATAACTGTCAAATAATCCTTGAAGCCTGTAAAACTGTTTCTTAATATTCACCTTTATCTATTTAGACCACATGCTCGGAGAATATACAGCATATCTATTTATTTATTTATTTGGACAACCAAATAGACAACAATCAAATACATTGTAAGATCTAACATGAACATAAGGTACTATTCCAGATAGTAATCCCAACCATGTTGACACATCATTGTTACTTACTATTTAGATCTAAACAGCTAAGCACTTAGCAGCAGGTGCGTAAAGAAGAAAAAAAAAATAATAATAAGAAACTATATTGACTAATGTAAGACAAACGATATGGGAGTTGTATCTGACTTTGGTTGTAGGTTTGGTTGAAGATTGTATATTTTATTTATTTATTTATTTATTTATTTATTTATTTATTTATTTACAATATGGAAGACTTACAGCTATATAAACCTTAGTAACACTAGAATGGTTGACTGAAAGCCAATAACAAGCCTTCACTTATAGAAATTTTATAGTAAAGAGTGAGCCAACAAGTACTAACGCCAACGAGACAATTTGCAATAAAAGTACACAAGAAATATGGAATACAAATAAAGTATAAGATTATTCCTATACAAATTCCTTAAAAAAGTTAAGGCTTAAGCACCTTCTCGCTGAGGACACACTTGTTATAAAGGGATCAAGATCGTGCTGCTTACATATTTTATTGAAGTTTGCACTTGCACGCACAATATAGCTATTTTGCCTGTAATTTGAAGACGCATTGGGTATGCGTAAAGGTGGATTGAAACGAATTGATTTAATTGGGACATTTAAATATATTTTAGCTAGTAGATCAGGGCAGTCAATTTCATTATTTAAAATTTTTTGTAAAAAGACATAGTCGGCTATCTCACGACGAATTATAAGTGGTAACAGATGATGTTTTCTACAAAGTTGGAGGTAGTCAATAGAATGATATGGAACCCTTTGATGGAAACAAAGGTATTTAATAAAACGTTTTTGGATATTATCAATGCGATCGATGTATTTTTGGTAGCGCGGGTTCCATACTTGTGATACATACTCCAAGTGGCTTCTGACATAAGTACAATATAATATTTTAAGGGTTTTGGCTTCAGTAAAACACTTGGAAAGCCGCATTATGAATCCAAGTGCTTTAGATGCTTTTTTGACGATAGTGTCGATGTGAATATCAAAGAGCAGCCTACAGTCGTGATGAACACCCAGGTCACGCATCGTATTGCACCTAGGTAAAACTTGACCACCTAGATTATATGCTGCGGCCAAAACAGTACGTTTCCTGGTGTATGTAATCACAGAGCACTTAGAGGCATTGAGATCAAGTCTATTAATCCGACAATATTCCTCTAGCCGAGATAGATCAGACTGAAGTGCCGTCATATCTTCAGGTGATGATATTGTGGTGAATATTTTCATATCATCGGCAAAGCAGAGAAGTTTTGAAGATTTTAGACACAGGGCGATGTCATTCACATATATAATAAATAGCAGCGGACCAAGCAAGGACCCTTGCGGCACGCCGCTAGTAACATGAACCCAACTGGACATGTAGTTGTTGAGAACAACTACATGTCCAATCAAAACATAAGTCAACAAATGAAAAATATTGCATTTATACTGCGGAAATAATACGCGATCTCCATTTCCCCAGAGCCACATATTTTTCTAACAAGGCAACGCTTGTCTATTGCAGTCGATAAAATGTTATCACTACTGACATCGTGAATTAATTGTATTATTACTGTGGACGCGTTACGAATACTAAACTATGGCGGAGTGGCTTTTTGTTCACGTTTCCTCGAATACTTTTGTGTATATTCTGTGTTACCGACATTCGTAGAATTCGCCTGTTCATGATTCTTGATGGATCGCCTAGGTTCGAGGTTAACCGCTATTGCCTGACAATAGTGTTTTTCTAGCAACAAATGTCTCGGATGAACTGCACTGTATGCGGTGCTTTGATATTCAAAGTTTGCTACTGATCGGTATGAGTATCGCGCTGAGGTTTGGGCTCGAATCCCGGGTCCGGCGAAGTGATATTGGATTTTTTTATCCGTATTAGCACGGTGGCTGGAAATCTGTCCGGTAAATGGTAATAAACCCGTCCCTTATTACATGGGACCTAACATAGCTGGCGAAATGTGTGTGCTACACATCTACCTACCCCTGAATCACCCAAGAATAAAGAATGTTGTCACAAAAATAATTTTACTTTCCTGATTATTTTATCATTTTATTTATTTATTTATTTATTTACCAACTGATACTACTTACAGGATCATTATCCCAATGCTGTAGTATCGTTAATCTATTTACAGAAAAGTTGAATAATTATTATTTAGTGTTATAGCATATTATCCATGTTGCTATCCTTGTGAATTCACTCAAAGTACAATTGAATATATCGGCCTCCATAGCCACGACGTTGAGAGTGCGTAGCGCGCGCGTCAGAGGTGCCTCTTTTAATAAGTTGGTACTGGCGCGCGGGATAGCCAGCAACGCAGGCTTCCGCCGCCTCCACACATACCTGTCCGGAACAAACAGGCCCAATCGCTCTAGAACATCCCCGTTATATGTTTTTCCTCTTATTATATTGAAGATGTATGACACGAGTGTGAACTCCCTTCTAACTCTCAACTCATTATATCCAACCATTCCCAAAATAAATAGAGTCGGATACATCAACGGATAGAACGGATATACGCCATACTGTTTGAAATATAAGTGCCTAACAAATTTATTTTGTATTTTCTCCAACATAAGACAATATTTGGTTTCATGTGGAGCCCAGATGACAGCGTTACATTCTAACTGGCTTCTCACGAAAGCATTATACAACGCTTCGATTGCTTTTACGTTGGTGAAGCCACGGCTGACACGAAGTATGAATCCTAGATTTCTATATGCTCTCTTACAAATGTTTATGATATGATCACGAAACGTTAGCCCAGTGTTAAGTCGAACTCCTAAATCTTTTACTTCTGTGACTCTTTCTATCGGAGTCCCATCGATCGTGTATGTATACAATATCGGTTTTCGCGATCTACAGAAACTAATAGTCACACATTTGGCGATGTTAAATTGTAAAAGATTATCTTTGCTCCAAGTGACCACCCTATCTATGTCACATTGTAGTCTTTCACAATCCTTCTTATCTTTAATAGTTAGTGATAACTTAAGGTCATCAGCGAACAATAAACATTTTGCCTCTTGGACAACTTTTGGCAAGTCATTTATCATTAGGATAAACTGTAATGGTCCAAGATTACTACCCTGGCTTACACCTGATCTAGTGCAATATGGTTTTGAAGTATGACCTTCATATTCTACATATTGTTGCCTGTCTCTTAGGTAACTCGCAAAGAAGTTAAGTAAGTGTGGGGTAAAACCGACACCAGCCAACTTTCTTAACAGGACGTCATTGTTGACTAAGTCAAATGCTTTCTTAAAGTCAAAATAAGCGGCGTCAGTCTGTCCACCACTATCTACTGTTGGCACAACATCAGTCATGAGGCCAATTAAGTTGCTCGTTGTATTTCTTGCCGGTCGAAATCCGTGCTGTTGGTCAGCTAGTTGGGCACTCACCTGTGAGAAGATGTTATTTTGAATAGTGGATTCAAATATTTTTGCCGGAGTAGACAATACCGCCACTGGTCTGTATTCATCCACTTTTGTTCCCAATTTCCCTTTTGGTACAGGTACAACCCTTGTTATTTTCCATCTATCGGGAAATTTCTGTGTCTTTAAACATAGATTATAAATATGAAGAAGCGGCTCAGTTAAGACCATACGGCAGTCCCTGAAGATGTAAGGCGGAATACCGTCTGGCCCCGCTGACCTTTTCGGTTTGAGTTTAAGGAGCGCTCGTTGCACCTCTCTCAGCTGAAGGCGATTGAGGTGAACTCGCGCCGCTCCATTCTCACCACCCGCTTCCATTTTGTAGTTAAGTGTGAATAAGGCGTGTGCGTGAGCGTTTTTCTGATGAAAAGTGTAATCTTGCTGCTGCGAAAAATTCTCTTAAAGTAGTAATAGTGGCATTAGTGCGTGTAAACTTAAAGTTACTTTTTATTGACATTTATTTTGTTCGAAACTTCTTAACGGAAACTGTTATTTACAACGAGATAAGTATGTGGTTTCATTTAGTAACGCAATGTCATAATGATCCTGTATAATTCCTTCCTAGCCGATTTCGGCCACGGCGGCCAATCTCAAAGAAAATCAGCCAGGTACGCAGGAGATATTTTAGTGCACAAGTGTGTGCGCAATACACAGGTGCACTCGCTATTCCTTCACTCTCATAATCCGGTGAGACAGCAATCCGACTTGACCAGAGAGAGATCATGCGCAGGACCAACGGCTTTACATGCTTTCCGAAACACGGGGGTATCACACCGCTATCTTCCTGACTCCGTGCTGTGACTGAGTAATTTTTAAGATGGAAAAACCCAGTCACAGTGTTTTTAACCCGAACCCAGGACCTCAGCGCGCAAATAGTACTCTTAACGAGTACGCAATACAACTACGCCATCGAGCCAGTCACCCGTACCCATGTATACCCATTTAATACCTTGATAATATAAATAGTGTGGCTAACTATTTGCTGGTACGACTAGATATAATTTATTAACTTTATGTTTTAACTAGCCAACGCCTTATATGTGTCGTATAATATTTATTGCAATGGTATTTATTTATGAAATAATCAACGTTTTAAAAGACTACCGACTTGATTATAAAGCTTCGTTTTTTTTTTAATTTTATAATGGCATTTGTGTTCACATTTTGCCAATGTCAAGTTTGGTTCGTCTATTTTATTATCTGTAGTATGTCAAAGTAAAGCAGTGGCTACCTTACCAAGACTTTATCGAGGAGTTTTGGCGGCAACAAAAAAAACACTTGATTAGCACAATTATTTCAGTTCACTTCGTTTGAGCTCTTTAATAGAACTATATTGGATAATATACCACCATAATTATGCAATATAACACTAAATATCACCAAAATAATGAATTAAAACAAGAGCACCTCATGACACTTCCAAGTTCCCGCCAAAACTCTAAAGCTTCGTTATTAATATATCGTGTAATATTTATCGATATAATACAGCATATTTAATCTAATAGCGTAATCATTAAAAAAATACTTTTTAAGCCCAAATTTCCATTTTATCATTAAGAAATTAGTATGGTACAGAACAATTGAAGATCACCTACAATCAAATCCCTGAGTATCAAAATTATCTAAATATCAAATAAGAGCTTAGTAACATAGTTATGCAAATTTCAACTAACTGAAAATAAAAATAAATCTAGAAGTTAACACGTCAAGACTAGACATAATAAAATGTATAAAAATGTTCCTGACATATACGAAAAGAACTTATATACACCAAAACTATTACCAACCAGTTTTTAACCATATAACAATATAACTAGCTGTTGCTCGCGGCTTCGTCCGCGTTAAAAGCTTTTCCCGCTACAAAAGTACCTTAACACCCTGTTTAAAAAATCAGATACTTTTTTAAACAGATTTACTGGTGGTAGGTCTCTCATTATGTAAGAGGTCGTCTGGGTGGGTACCACCGCAATGTCTATTTCTACCGCCAAGCAACAGTGTGTATGCCCTGTTGTGTTTCGGTTTGAAGGACATTGTAGCCAGTATAACTACTGGACATAATGAGACTTAACATCTTATGTCTCAGGATGACGAGCGCAGTGGAAAGCCACACAGTACTTTGTAAGTCAAGGTGCTGGATGGTGTTGCTGCTGTTTATGGGTGGCCGTATCGCTTACCATCAGGCGAACGGCATGCTCGTCTCGTCATTCAAAGCTATAAAAAAAAAAAAAAAAAGGTAAAAAGATGCCATTATTTCCCATTGTAGCAAATTGCCGGGATAAAAAGTAGCCTATGTGTTAATCCAGGACATGATCTACCCGTGTGGCAAACACCCAAATCCGTTCAGTACATTCTAAGTTTACTTCAAACAAACAAACATCAAAACATTTTCACAAACTTTCGCATTTATAATATTAGTAAGAAGTAAGATATCGAAAATATCACCAACCAGTTTATGACCATCCTACTAATATAAACGCGAACGTTTGTAAGTATGGATGTATGGATGTTTGTTACTCTTTCACGCAAAAACTACTGAACGGATTTCGATGAAATTTGGCACACCGGTACATTATGTCCTGGATTAACACAAAGGCTACTTTTTATCCCGGGAAAATATAAAGCAGGACTTTTATCCCGGTAAAACTCATTCACGCAGGCGGAGCCGCGGGCAAAAGCTATTATAAAATAATTGAAGACTAAAATACATTTAAACCGTATTATACATACATCAAGATTAATATTACCATTATTAAGCACTGTGCCATATTTAGAATGGTAAAAACTGGCCTTTAACCATATCCGACAGTGGTATACACTTAAGACCAAATTCAGTGACCGCTGAGAACACAAGATATGCCAGTTGGTTATAATCTGGGATTTAATTACGATATGCTACTGTTTTTGTAAGTGAAAGGAGTTTGTAGTTTAAAAATTGTACACTTCTGTAGTTGTTAGACTTTTGTTAAGTATGTTTGTATAGTGGCGAGGGATATCTCATCAGACGACACTTTATTTGGACCCCACTCTTATAATTAAGTGCAGTGGGAGCACTTTATAAAATATAAAACAGAAACTGATTTTGGTTGTATGTAAAATTAGTTAAACTAATATTTACTGGTAATAGTTGTTGTAAAGTTACCCACATACTGTTGTTATTAGTTTTATTTTTATCGTTAACTGTATACAACTCAATAGTTTTAATTTATCTTAGTCTGCACCTTCTGTAATTTACCGATTAAGGGCGCATATTTTGGAATGCAATCTAGTTTTAATGTAAGCCTGTATGTTTCTATAAAATTGTCATGATTTTACTCTGTTTTGAGTCTTAATTAAATAAATAAATAAACTATATTGCTCGATTTGCTTCAAGAAATTGAGGTTTCTCGCTTCAAAATGCAAAGTTTGGAGCTATGAAATAAAGGTAGGTACACGTAATGAGCTTTTATTACAATACATAGTATCACACCTTTTCCCTTTTCAGGCGTAGGCAGAGATATAACACACATCGCCAGCTAAGTAAGGCCCCCATGTAATAGGGGCGGATCTATTGCCATTTACTGGGCGCATTTTTAGCTTTGCAAAAAGTTTTAATAAATTGTTCAGAAATTTAGACGAATTTTCGATACCTAAAGGTGCTACCTATACTTGCTTAGACTCTACACACCCTTCAGTAATCAAATCCAGGGTCTATTTATCAACTATATACCTAAGCCCGATTCCGTGTGGGAGTGTAGGTTTACGCCTTGCAAAAATTACCTTATCGCTGTTTTTTGTTTCCTTCCTCATGCTCTGAAACGTATTCCTTAGAATTGCGGAATATTTTTACACGACTCTTATTATTTCATTTGGGTGATAATAAAAAGCTCTCCAATTTTAAACGGATAATAGTGCAAAGTTACTGAATTATCTGTTTTTGTTTGTATTATAAACTTTTCCTCTTCGGTGTCTCTATTGATTCGCTGATATAGAACCGTTATTTTTTAATTTCAAAATTAGAACATATATTTGTTCTTCGATAAGGTAATAGAGACACTATACATAAAGCCTAGAGACTAATGCTGATTTAGAATGGTTTTAAATTTCAAAATTAGAACGTCATTTATTTTTTATTCGCGTATAAAATGTATTTATACAGCCAATTAATGTAAAACGTTATAATTAAACGAACTATTCAAAAACGTGATCAATTAAATTAGTTTACATTATTCATATTTCTAATTAAAAAATAAGGAATGTGCGCGGCCTAGGAAATGTGTAATTTAATGCAGAACATGAAAAAATGTCGTCAATACAACTCCATCTTAATACGGACATAACTGCATAAATACATACAAGGAGGGCTAGATCTTCACTATTAAAAAAATATCTCAACAGACGGGGATGTGTCATGAAATTATTAAAATTCCGTATTCGATGTTTAAGTATTAATGCCAAAGGGCATTCTTTGTTAATTTGAAGTATTGTTGATTAACAAAGTGAATTCCAATCTGAACGTATTTGATGATTCACTTTCATGACGGAGTTATACCGCGAGGCGAATGTCACAGTGTCAGTTAATATAGACTGTTTTTTTTGAGTGGACCTGCCGGCCAGTAGCTTGACGCGAGTCGGCTTTTCTGGCCACACCGGACTTTCGGGTGAACGCTTTAGGCGTTCGCAACCCTTGAAGTTGTCACGCTGTCTATAACAAAAGACAAGGCTGAGACCAGATTTCACCGCTTGGTGACAAATGCTACTCGTCAATGACAAAATTTACTTGAAAATTTTCTAGGGATAAAAAGGAACCTATGTCCTTCCCAGGGTCTAAAATTATCTCAATAATAAAATTTCATCGAAATCGGTTCAGTAGTTTTTGAATTTATGGCGTTCAGACAGACTGACGGGGCGGGGGACCATGTTTTATAATATGTAAGGATTAGGAAATATTGATCTCGCTAACCCTTAACAGATGTTTACCTTTATTATTAATTATTTATTATTAATTACGAGCTTTTTCCCGCGGCTCCGCCCGATTGAATGAGTTTTCCCGGGATAAAAGTCTCGCTTTATATTTTCCCGGGATAAAAAGTTGTCTATGTGTTAATCCAGGACATAATCTACACGTGTGCCATATTTCATCGAAATCCGTTCAGTAGTTTTTGCGTGAAAGAGTAACAAACATCCATACATCCAGACATCCATACATCCATACTTACAAACTTTCGCGTTTATAATATTATAGTAGGATTAATGACTGCCTCGGTGGCGTAGTTGTATTACGGTACGACTGCAATGCTTAGGTCTCGGGCTCGATCCCTGGGTCGGGCAAAGTGGTATTGGATTTTTCTACTCAGTATAAGCCCGGAGTCTGGAATTTGTGCCCGATATGGCGATAAGCTTGCCCCTTATCACATCATGGGACGGAATACCCACGGGGAAAAGTGGATGCATTATTTGCGCCTCTGCCTACGCCTTCGGGGATAAAAGACCCTTAACAGATGTTTTATCTTATTATTATTTAATGCTTTCAGGTTTAAGGAAAATAAGTTAATAATCCCTTCCTAGCCGATTTCGGCCACGGCGGCCAATCTCAACGGAGATCAGCCAGGTGCGCAGGAGATATTATAGTGCACAAGTGTGTGCGCAATACACAAGTGCACTCACTATTCCTTCACTCTCATAGTCCGGTGAGACGGCAATCCGACATGACCGGAGAGAGATCAGGCGCAGGACCAACGGCTTTACGTGCTTTCCGAGGCACGGGGGTATCACACCGCCAACTTCCTGACTCCGAGCTGCGACTGAGTAATTTTTTTTAAGATGGAATAACCCAGTCACAATGTTTTTGGCCCGACCCAGGATTCGAACCCAGGACCTCGGAGCGCAAATCGTACTCGTAACGCGTACGCAATACAACTACGCCACCGAGGCAGTCATATAAGTTAATATATACACGTGCGGTATAAACGTCATAAGTTTTTACTAAACATAAAAAAAATACCACGTTTTTCAATTTCAGACGTGTATATCTATACAGTGTGTTTTTTTTGTCGAGGGACCTATTTAACCTCGCGGCAGTTATTGCTTGCATCTAACTAATAAAAATATACACAAGAAAAAATAATGATAAATGACAGAGTAAATCTTTGGGGGACGCCTATGTTCAGCAGTGGACTTCGCATTTTTTTTTATGACATTGAATGACGAAACGAGCAAGGAGTTCGCCTGATGGTAAGCGATACGATCGCCCATAATCAGTAGTAGCACCACACAACACCTTGAGTTACAAAGTTACAAAGTACTGTGTGGCATTCCACTGCGCTCGTCATCCTGAGACATAAGATGTTAAGTCTCATTATGTCCAAAAGTTACACTGGCTACAATGTCCTTCAAACCGAAACACAATGTGGCATGCACACTGCTGCTTAGCGGTAGAAAAAGACATTGCAGTGGTACCCACCCAGACGGACTCTTACATATGAGAGGCCTACCACCAGTCGTGTGGCTGATGACGATGATGATGACAGAGTAAACCTCAAAAGAAATTCGTAAATAGGCTCCCAACGTGTGGTCGCCATTGTGCTATAGTTGTTTGACCTGTCTTATCGGTCATTACGTATGAATATGGCGTTTAAATATGATTCGTTTGCTCTTGATACTTCAAACATTGCTTAGAAAAGAAAAGATACATAGGTGCTAAAATTCTCGTAAAATAATAAGGTTATTTTCATACTAGCTTTCGTTCGCGGCGTCGGCCGCGTGAAATGTTTTTGCGGAATGAAAAGTTGCCTATGTCCTTGTCTGGGTCTAAAACTATCTCCATAAAAAAAAATAGAAATCCGTTTCTGTGTCATTGTGTTCTATTATACTCTTCTTTAGTCGTCCCCTTACTTTCTTATTATTTTCCTTTCAATGTAGAGAAACACCGGGTTCTACTGCTTTATTTTACGTATAAATATTTTTGGGGCGAGAATCGAATGGATATCCTGCTTAAACAAATCCCTCGACTATCTTTACATAATGTATTGTCAGAGTCCTATTTCGTTCTACGGAGGCGAAACTTTTTTTATTATTGGCGTTGTAATGAAATGACAGCTTTGATAGCCGTTTATGTACCTACATAAGGGTTTTTTGACTCTTATAATCACGATTTAACTCTAAATGGGTAGGCAGGAGTACGACTAGTAACCCATAGTCGCAGAGCTTGTAACGGCTAACTGTAAAATTATGCACTATCAGTATTTTTACCTGATGACCCACGCTTGTTTTTCGAATTTAATGATTGTTGATATTGATGAATGTTTTTCTGAAATAAACGTGCTACTCTCAGTGCCTAGAATAGCAAGGTGTTTTATGAAGGCTCTTAGATAAATAGGTTACCTATAGTCCCAGTGATTCTCTTCCACATTTAATACTACGATATAATTAGTAAGAAAGAAAAGTTATTGTATGTGTGTGTTTTTTTTTATTGCAACTGGAAGACAAGACTAGTATGCCGCTCGCCTCATGGTAAGCGATACGACCGTAAATAAACCGTAGCAACACCATACAGAACTGATTGTGTGATTTTAATATAGTTTTTTAGTTTCTGATGTACAGGGTCCGTTTCTTATGTACCAAAAACAAACCATTAAACCATATATCACCTCAAACCGCCTCTCACGTCCATTATAACTTGAGCCGCGCAAAAACTTCCTGTTTTGCCACAATAAATATTATTCAAATCGATCCTTAAACAGCTCAGTTATTCCCGATGAGTCAAACCGCCGCTAAAGGAGAAACCATTTCATTAAGACCTCTCAGTATGTCAGCCGTTGCGTGGAGTCACAAGGATGTCATTATCGCAGCATGGATCCGCCTTAAAAGGTATGCAATTTAGCCAATTAATGACAGAAGGATAGACCAAGGTCGCAACGAGTTATTGAGACAACGTGGTGTAATGTGGCCTTAGGTTTAAATGGGTTTTGCTCGCAATTATTCTAGATTTTGAAGTCCTGGATGTTTAAATTGATCTTAAAGAGTAATAAAGGAATTCTTCCTTTTAGCTATCCTTATATTTTCGGTGTGGCAGAATAAATTTAGTTTAATTTTTATAACTGGCTGGTTCCCTGACGTCTCGTTTGGAGGTTTCAGTCCGAGGCAATAGTGTTAGAAAAACTAGTCTTGTTTGGCCTAGGATTCAAAACCAAAACTTGCCTTTTCACAGACTACAATACTTCTAAGCCAAGAAAGTTCATTATTAATATTATTAATAATTACTAGCTGTTGCCCGCGGCTCCGCCCGTGTGAATTTATTTTCCCGGGATAAAAGTCCCGCTTTATATTTTCCCGGGAAAAAACGTAGCCTAAGTTACTCCTAATTACATCAGCTACCTGCCAATAAAAGTCCCGTCAAAATCGGTCCAGCCGTTTCAGAGATTAGCCGGAACAAACAGACAGACAGACAAAAATTGTAAAAAATGTTATTTTGGAGTATGTACCGTATATATACATGAAGTAAAAAAAAGTTATTTCAATATTACAAACAGACACTCCAATTTTATTTATATGTATAGATGTATAGATAATAAATATTAAATTATTACACTACAGCATCTAGTTACAGAAGCTGAAATAATTAATAGGTAAAAATTCCGTTTCTGCCTAACACGCAATCGAGCGATAATATCCTGGAAAAACCATGTTTTGTTTACAGTTAATTGTTACCATTGTGGGCTGGGACGTATTAATGAAATAATAATTGACGTTAAAGATGTCGCAGCATCATATTTATATTTATATGTTACACTTACAGGCATCATTCGAGACGGATAATAGGGTAACTTTCCAATTTACAAAAAAATTACTTGACTAATAAATAAATTAATCAATAGAAAACCTTTATATCTAAAATTGTTATCTTTAATTTGTTCAAGATATCTGAGAACAAGATTTAATCTTCCACTTACTTTTATCTGATGATTGAATTAGCCCTTAGATAGGTATTTATTTTTAAATCGATCTATAATTCACACACGAGAAGAATTATCGCCTAAAGTGGTTTCCCCCAAGTTCCCGGCATACCTATGCATTGTCATAAATAATATTTTACACAATATTGTATTTTGTGAGTGATGTGAGTTTTAATTTAAATTTATTAATAGCCTTAAGCCGTTGGGTATTTAAAACGAACTAATAAGAATCAATTTAAAATGAAACCAACAAACGTAAACAGAGACATAATATGTATAATAATTTGTAAATATCTGACTCCCTCGGTGGCGTAGTTGTATTACGGTACGACTGCAATCCTGAGGTCTCGGGTTCGATCCCCGGGTCGGGCATAGTGATATTGGATGTCTCTAGAATTCAGTATCCGCCCAGAGTCTGGAATTTGTGCCCGATATGGCGATAGGTTCGTCCCCTATCACATCATGGGACGGAATACGCACGGCGAAAAGTGGGTGCACTTAGTTGCGCCTCTGTCTACCCCTTCGGGGATATAAAGGTGTGTGTATGATATTATTTTTTAATAATATATGATAAATTTTTAAGATCGACTTGCTGTACGACAACCCCCTTTGAGTTCTAGCCTTGAGTAAATCGTGTAAGAAAGACCTATACAGTCTTGCCCGATCCGGAAATCGAATCCAGGTCCTGCCACTTCTAATGTTGTAAAAGTTCAATATAATTTTCAATAAGCACACTCATCAATCTTGGCTTTATCAAAGATTTCAATTACTTACTCCCATCAGATGTGGCCATTTCGATACAATCTAACGTACGATACGTAGTATGGCCTTTTTGTCGTTCACTTAATGGATATCTTTTGTGTATTTCACATACCATTTTACCACTAAACCACTTTGAACGCATACTGGTGGTAGGTCTCTCATTATGTAAGAGGCCGTCTGGGTGGGTACCACCGCAATGTCTATTTCTACCGCCAAGCAACAGTGTGCATGCACTGTTGTGTTTCGGTTTGAAGGACATTGTAGCCAACATCTTATGTCTCAGGATGACGAGCGCAGTGGAATGCCACACAGTACTTTGTAACTCAAGGTGCTGGATGGTGTTGCTACTGTTTATGGGTGGTCGTATCGCTTACCATCAGGCGAACGGCATGCTCGTCTCGTCATTCAATGCTATAAAAAAATAATATATATTGTGCGATATTTGGACAAATGGTTTCGGTTTTAGCCCGTTATTTTTTCTAAGAGCCGAATGCTTCTAAATTTGAAATTTTAAGCCAACGGAATAATCGATGTTTGGATTCAAATAAAAAAATCTAAAGACGTTACTTTTAACCATTACATTGGAAACTGCGTGGTAAGTTAGCCATAATTAGTTACAAGTATTAATTAAATTATGTTTATCAACTAGCCTTAATCAAAATAATCATTTTTCAATAAGAGTATCGGCTAAAATTCACCCACAAAACAAACCACCATAACTTGACCCGTGCGCGTTTTGACACGCGCTTATAGCATAACTCTAACTATTTACGGGTACGTTTTTTATTATTCGAGTTTTATTTCATTAAGTGTGATAGGATCTAGCCACCCACGCGGCAGGCGTAATGACTTGACGTATTTAACGTTCATGCTTCGTACTGTTATGCACAAAAGTTTTACCGTTATTGTGACCTATTTTCATAATGATTTGAATCATATTTTGTTACATTCATATTCATATGAGGCTTAGTCAGGAAATGTGGTGATGAAACGTAATGGCAGATGTGCCAAAACGTTTTTTGTTTATTTGAGCTTCTTTATCTAACTGAAATAGGCGTAAAAAATAAAGTTATAACGAAATACATCTAAGCTCATAATTTGTATACCAAATGCCGGGTATGGTAACGTTTTAAAAAGCTATATAATATAGAACTCGAAAAAACATATTATAGATAGCTTAGATAGTACTAAACTAAATAGAGATATAATTGTTACGTCATTATTTGAGGAAAATGCTGGATCTTTTTATTAATAATGTCCATAAAATACGAATCCTTTTTATTCCTTTAATATTATGAGTATAACAAAAAAATATAATCCAAGCAATATTTCATTAAGCAAATTTATTCCTATAGAATATTATCATTTACCTTGATATAATATTCACTGAGATGATTTTACTATTACAATGATATCATTACCACACCATTAAACAGAATCTCATTGCACTAATGTAGTGCTTTAAAATCAATAAATTATTGAAATTTCAACAATATTTCATTACATAAGGACGGTTACTTAGTAGAATATTTATTGTTTATGATTTATAATTCAGTTCTCATTCAAATTAATATTTAACCTTTCATTAAGAATAATCGTATGCCATGCGATTGTTCAGTCATTTGGAGGTACGACAAAGGATATTTTTGATATAGCCTACTAAAGTTCAATGAAAACTAAAATAAAATATTTACAAATATGGTATAGTAAATTATTACGTAATTAGATAACACAACTTACTTAATTTACGGCTAATTATATATTTTTGTTAGCTTAATGACGAAAAACATAAAATCATCATATACATTATCAAAGCATAGCTTACACACTTTACATGATATACAAAATTAGATTTCAAAATTTTTGATAACCGATTCCATTATTGTGTAGAAAAAAAATCCGTTCATAATTATTATTTTCAATTTATACACTCTCTGTAAGGTCAGTGTCCTCGCTATTCAACGATCTATGTTGAGTTTCGTGTTCGCCTTTCAAACACATGATGTAATAACTAATCAGTTAATAGTTTCATATATTTAAACTTTCACTCGCAGTTCTGCCTCCATGAAAGTCTTTATAAAAGTCAAAACGCGCTTATTACCGGATAAAAAGCTAAGTTTACTTGGATACCAAGCCGTTTGTCGGATCAAGAGAGAGTTCACTGGATTATACGTTATCAATGCATTAAGAGAAGTCGTAAACTGAATGAAATGGAAAGGTATCTTACTTCCTACTAATGTTATAAATGCGAAAGTTTGTGAAAATGTTTGGATGTTTGTTAGAAGTAATCATAGAAAAAACTAAACGGATTTGGATGTAATTGGTGTGCCCAATTACATCCAAATCCCAAATAGTGGGTAGATCATGTTTTGGATTAACACACAGACTACTTTTTATGCCGGTAATTTGCTTCCATGGGAAATAATTGATATTTTAATGTCATTCAATCATTCTTTAAGTAGATGGCGCTGCCGTCGTACTGTGTTTTTGGGACTTTTGTAACGGGAAAGGCTTTTCACGCGGGCGAAGCCGCGGGAAACGCATAGTAATACATTAAGCCACAAAGGCCTTTCACACGTCTTCAGTAATTAAGTACGCCCAAGAAGAAGAAGAACTTGGTCTATTTGTGTATTTTACATTCATATTCTTATCCGTACTTTAGTCGTACTGTACCACCCTTGACTGTCTACCGCTTTTCCAGACATTCCTACGTAGTTTTAGATCATCCAGCGAGACCAAGGTAGGCCTACACTAGTTCAATAAGACCTTTCATGATGTCCTAGTAAAGACTTATGATCGAATATAATATAATGCGACCAAATACAAAAGTCAAGCTCCTAAATATACATTCAGCATTTACTGTCTATACCTTAAGTGGTGGATAACATTTTCTTGAACATTGTGGAATAGGTGTAATTAACTATATTTCAAAATCTCCACAAGCTGTCATTTATAATACAACTTTTCCTCCCGACTGTTCTTACTACATCCATCGTGCCTCCGGTGGGGTACATGTCCTCGACTCCTGTTATATCTAGAGAAAGTTTAGTTATAATTATAACAAGCTCATACCAAATGTGGCTTTGTAATGACTAAATCTGATTGCGCAATGACATGCGCGGGTCTTGTTATACTGGTCGCCGTACCAGTATTGTTCATTTTATCCTGGAAGGAAATGGCCTGAAATGTTGGCTATCTGGTTGCTTTTAGGCATATAAGTCTGATATAAGTGGTTGATATGGAATATCTAGGTTTCGACTTCGGAATAATCTCTAGGATACGCTGGCGTACTATGATACGCGTACAAGGCTTTATGGATTAATATTTTTCCCATAAACCTATCGCAGTAACTTAGAAGATAAATCTACAAAGAGAACTAACAGTGCTATCTATACTAATATTATAAAGTGGAAAGATTTGTATGTAAGTATGTTTGTAACGAATAAACTCAAAAACTACTGAACGGATTTCGATGAAATTTGGCACACGGGTAGATCATGTCCTGGATTAACACATGGCTACTTTTTATCCCGGATAAATATAAAGCGGGACTTTTATCCCGAGAGAACTCATTCACGCGAGCGGGGCCGCGGGCAAAAGCTCGTTTCTAATAAACCAGTAATCAAATTAAAAAAGTTCATCGCTAGTCTGAATATTCATATCGATTTAAATTATTAACATGAAGGTCTCATCACAAACAAACAACCAGTTAAATGATTAAATCAGTATATCACAGTCGAGATTGAATCGATTTCAAAAAACGGTATGAAAAGAGAACTACATTAAGTATTTTTTGCGCGTGCAAGCACGATGCATTCGGTTTGAATGTAAACGAAGACGGGTGCAAAAACCAGTCAAATGCTGCCCGTCCGAGACATCTTACTTACAACAAATTAATTAACCTGCCCGTATAATTAAAGGTGGACGTAAAAACTGCTGTATATACATAAATAGAATTGTGTGCGAAAAAGTGAAGAATGCTACATTATTGTAGTACACGCTTCCGTGCCCGGCTTTGCCTTGGTTTATTAGGTTTTAGAAAGGACATGTCCAAAAACGGATTTAAAATTCTAACCAAGATACTTTATGTATTTATGGATAGTGCTCCCAAAAACTAGACATTTGCAATCGTATAATTTTAAAGTCTTCCGATTTTGAGATTTATGTAATTTAATTTTGCTTAAAAACTACATTTTAAAAAAATCAGTTATTAATGGAGGTGTCTAAAAATATTTTTTTAATGGATCCAAGAACCTTCTTCTTCCCCTTTAATATCTATAAAGTTTGATCCTGGTTAGATTTGAGGCCCAGCACCCATACAAAAAGTGGACATCTCCTTTCTAGTGCCTTTACTATATTTCTTATGTCTTTAGACTATTGCCGTATAATTCACTGAATACCTTAGCGAATAATTAGTGCATGAATATGAGTACAAATTATGAGTAACGAAAGACGAATAAGTTGTTTAAAACACTCGTAGGCGTAACTATTCGTCTATAGTCAGTAAATGTCTAAGTCAGGAGTTAGAGATTTAAGACTGTAGTCAGTATTTCGGTTTTGGTAAAACAAAGTTTAGAGATACAGGACATTTATTACTGTTTTAACTGATTTCAATAATATAACCTAAGATCATTAAGTATTTAATTGCTTAAACCTGATATTATAGTTACTCTAAGGTCTATAAAGGGTAATGTTAGAAAGTAGGAATGTAGAAGGCAAATCTAAATAATAGAATAAATTAAAATATACGTTGATTGATATGTCACAAGTAGACATAGTGATCCCGTAATGTTTTTACAAGAAAACGCACAGACAAGAAGAATCAACAATTCAATTCAATATAGATTAATGCGAAAAATTCGCTTCATGCCGTCTGTACATCATTTAACAACATAATTAAACTATCATGATTAGCTACCGGTTCTGATCCTGTTTTTCGGATAGAAAAAAAAAGGTTTTTACAAACCTAATTAAATGGACCCGCCAGGAGTATCGCAGGCTTTATGAATAACAGTTCTTTGTAAATGGTTTTTATTATACGCAGGAATTTTTGGTTGTTTATTTTTCTATTGTGAATATTCAACAATTATTTTTTTATAAGTCTGCTTGAGTAATGAGGGAATTGTTTTTTTCTGGATAGAAATATTCGAATTTTTCTAATTCAAAGTTTTTTTTAAATGTCATCAATTACTGATCAGAAGGAACCAACTTGAACTATTAATAAACTTAATTAACTGAGGTAATAGATATGGTTTTGATATTGAAAAATTAAAATAGTATTTTGAGTATTTCATTATTATTTATTATCTTAAAGTAATGTTATACCCAACGATATAGTTTTGAAATATCATTGGTTATACCTATAACCAAAGAGTTCTAAGATTATATATAGCGGACATTGGGAAAATTGTCATACAAAAATGTTGAGCCTTTCGTCAGTAACTAAATCTACCGTGAAATAACAAAACACCTATGTAAAATGTATTAGAAATACTTTTAAATTAACAAAATGTGCAATTTGGCATATTTCCGTCCAAAATATTGTTTTCTTTACAAAATATAAGCATACCGAGACGGCTTCTCACACGGACGTGTCAGGTAAGACGGCGACTCATTACCAATTAGTAATAACTTTTGGATGAAAAATTTAGTCCAGATATCTGGTCCATAAGTAACTATACTGTTTAATGTCTTTGCCTCTAACAGACTATTATTAATTATTATATATCCAATTAATAGTTGTCAAATATATCTCTAAAATAAACATAACATGACAAAGAAAATGGCACTTATTTCTGCAAACACGTTAAAACTTAACGAGACATAAATTATGATATAAAATTAATTTCACAACATTTTTAAAACAAGAATGCGATATTGCACCTTTATTAAAAAATGTGTTGCAAACCTAAAAATAAAAAATATACCCGCGTATCTTGGAATATAAACTGACGTGTGTTTAGTATTAATTAACAACTTCAAACTCATTTATACCAATTACCCTTTAGTTTGGTATTTGTCATAACACCACTACACCTGCGCTGTACCGAGAAATGAAAACTTATTTGTAGTGTAACCTTTTTTGGGTCTATCTTTTTGCTTAAAGTTTTTTGGTTAAGGTTTTAAAAATACCCTATGTGACTTGGCAGTATGATCTTAGACTGTAGCCGATACTTTACGGAATGTATTAAAAATAAGATTTTGAATGATAAAATTCATAATTATAAAGTGTAAAAGACTTCGAGTCGTAGTAAAAACATTATTAGTGGATTTTGCAAAGTAAGCTCTTGATTAATTGGGAATTGCCGTGTCTAGTGTAATTTCTATCTAATATTACGAGATGCACTTATCCTATATTTTCACAAGAGTATTAACATCTACTAATGAATAAAATAGTACCAAACATTGCTAATGAATTCATAGACCTACTGCCTACTTAAAAAAAAAAAAAATTAACACAATTTGTACATAAGTACCAAATATTCTTTTACCATAACCCTGATTTATTATGTAAAACTTTACATTATCTGTGGTGTAAAAAATAATACGATTTAAAAATAACAAGGCCCAGTGGACATTAGCATTTCAATAGTGTTGGGAGATTGTTTTATGCTGAGTCACTTCATTTCAATTTCTTTACCAAACTAGTTTTGTTTCCGACTGTGATCACAATATTTAAATCAAAAATATAATTCCTTGATGATGGGATGAAATGAAAGAATCTCTTATAATTGATAACACTAAAATAACGTTAAAACGTATAATTATTAGGCTAAAAATATTAAATTAAATGTCTGGTATGCAAATTAAAAAAGTACCGGTTACTTTTAATATTTACACTTACGAATATTATTATAGAGTTCTGCCAAAATATAATTATTTAGATGCAAGTAACTTAAAGCTTGCAAATTTTGCCAATATTATTTAGATTATATTTTAGATTCATGTGTATAATCCAAATGAATTCTAACAATCAATACGAAATTTAACATTTAGCAACGCCTAAAATTACTGCCTCAATTTTCCTGTAAAGCATTTAAACTTCGAAGTCGTTCACTACTCTTCATTGAATATTGACTCAAAAACTTGGAATTATCAAACCAGAACGTAATATAAATAAAGAGAATATATGTGATGAAGCATTGAGAAGGAAAATCTTTCATGTTGTAACGAGAAAGACGCATCAATCCAACGTCACGTTGAATTAATGAAAAGGCAATAACGTAATTAATAAATACCCTATGACTATATTATTCCCAATAATTCTTCATTAAAAACCCGAACAAACACCAAACAGAACCAACTCGAACAGGCCTGTAAACTGTGTCGAATGCCCATATAAATAATCATATATAAAACTAAACTCACCTAGCATTTTACTCAGATCAGCATTATGTAGATCAGGATTCTCGTCAGCCAGTTTCTTCCGCTCCACCTTCGCCCACACCATAAAGGCGTTCATGGGCCTTCGTATCCTGGCCTCCTTCAGCGCCTTAGCTTGCCCCATCTTCGTAGTAAATCCTGCTCTAGCGTACTGCTGAGTTGAATAGTCCCTCGTAGTCTCATAAGGACTTCGGTAGTCGTATTGAGTTCTGTAGTCTATTCCGTAGGGGAGAGTGGACCAGACTACTAGTTCTGGGCTAGTCTGGTCTTGTCCCGAGTCGGTACTGTTCTCGACGGCTCCTTGAACGTATTGTTCGTAAGTGCGGTGGTACGTAGGTGGTGATTCAGCAATGCCTGCTCCTCCGGAATCCATCATACTGCAAAGATGGCAAGAATTAATTTAATTGATAATGATGTATGTTTACGCGAATGTTCGGCATTGAAATAAGACTACTACGACGTTTCATAAACTGCATTTTAGGACTTTGGTAGTAAAACTAAACACAGTTGAAAATCCTTTAAATAGTTTTAGTTCCATGTTTGCAATTGATGTTATTAACGTCGCATTGGCCACAAAATATGTTTCTTGCAGGTAAGTTATAGGTCTTTTATATGCAAGAATCCTTTAGATGTTATCGCACATAAAATAGACATATCAGAATATTATATTGTTTAGAAGTTCTTGTCTCAATCTCGTATCTCAAAAAGTTAGAGTTTCCAAATAAATATCTAGGAGCTAAAGGAAAGACATAACTTTCATGTTATAAAATAAGTTTTTAAGCATAATTATTCATAAGTTAAGTAGTAACGTATGACTAACATTTACATTTCTTCTTCTTTTTCTTCAGCCTTTAGAAGTCCACTGCTGAACATAGGCCTCCCCCAAAGATTTCCAGACCAACCTGTCAGACGCGGCCTGCATCCAGCGGATGATAATAATATGGCTGATGATCAATATATGCCACTTACCATCAGGCGGGCCGCATGAAAAAAAACTCTTACTGCTGGTTCACATCAAGTGCAAAGTACGGGAAGGAAGGTTGAAAAACAGACAAATTACAACGCTACTGTTATATCGGAATTTGTAAGATCCCGTATCGATGGTCACATTACCATCGTTTCTAGTTAATGCATGTAGCGGGAAACGCGTAAGCCGAGCCAAATGATCACTCGAATCGAAACTCGAACTTTATGGAAGTCTAGGTAACTCTTTGAACGGCTTATGGCGGAACACGAGTTTATAGGTACACGAGAATTATAGAATGCTAAGGTATAAGCTATGCTCATTCCAACGATTAAAGCAAAGCCATTGGCTAGAAATGTTACAAAAATAATTATTACAGCATCATAGATATCAAAGTAATTCTGTCTGTTATGCTAACATATGTAAAATAAATAAATTGGTCCAGAGTAAACTTGAACATGAAGAAATTAAAATAAGCAACTTCTTATGCTATGACTGCCTCGGTGGCGTAGTTGTATTACGGTACGACTGCAATGCTGAGCTCTCGGGTTCGATCCCCGGGTCAGGCAAAGTGATATTGGGTTTTTCTATTCAGTATCAGCCCGGAGTCTGGAATTTGTGCCCGATATGGCGATAGGCTCGCCCCCTATCACATCATGGGACGGAATAAAAATGGCGAAAAGTGGGTGCATTAGTTGCGCCTCTGCCTACCCCTTCGGGGATGAAAGGCGTGAGTATGCGTATGCTTATGCTTTCCACAAATTGAATTCCATACAGTCAAGTAGTGAACAACAGCTGGTGCGAATGTAAAACGAAAGCAGTCTCCGAAGCAGATATAAGAATTTTCCCATGAAGTTGTTACTAATTAATATAATTAACGGCTTTTAGAACGATTAAAAACGCAAGAAGGCTGTATAATATTTAGACATGAGACAAAGTTATAATTTAAAATTTGTATGTATTGAAGACAACTCCCATTTTTCATTGGGTCCTGTTATGACACTATACGCACTTAACTACTACATAATATATCAAGAATCAAAATTTATCAAAAGCAAAACTAAACATAGATTATCAGTCATAGTCAGTAATATCATTTCTGACTTAAGCATAGATTGAAAATTTCTGACATTAGCAACGCTTTTAAAAAATAAAATTTCATTTGTAATATAAGGTTATGAAATTTAAGTTTGACTGTGCAGTGCTACGACATTTATCAGAGGAGTGACTACTGACTAGCAAGTTACACGATCGTATCACGTATCCCCGAAGATGTAGGCAGGGGCGAAACCAGTGCACCCACTTTTCACCGTAAATATTCCGACCCATGATAAGGGGACAAGGTTCACAAATCGCATGAACAAACTGTATAAAAAAATGTACAACCAGACATGCAATTCTTGACATTGCGACAGTAATTTGACCGCACAAATGAGTAATTCCGAATTTAATGGAAAGCAACGCTGTCAACTTGACACCGTGCGTTCCCCGAACCCCACCAGAGGCGCCACCGTGTGGGAACCGACCGGCATTGTTCTTGCGATTTCACTTGATTCTTTCATCTTTGGTGGCAGGTACGGACTTGGGAGTGATGGAGGGACCCAGGGGCACAGCCTAGCTGCACATGACCTGAGAAATACTGTGTGGTCTAAATATAATATCGATCAAAGTTACATCCGTCGCCGGTTGCCAGAGTTATGCTGGCTCTCTAGATGTATACCAGCTAGATTAATGATTGTAGTAGTAATGGTACCATGAGGACCTGCCACCAAAGCTTAAATCATATTATTCTAGTGACAAGGCGATATTTAAAATGCAATGACAATAATCATAATAGGGTAGTTTACAATTTTTTTTTTAAGTAAATTTATCAATTATGTCTTTTAAAATATAGCAGAAAAAGATTTTTAAAATACAAGCAATAGTAAATGAGTTATAAAGCTTAAAGTTTAGTGGAAGGGGCATCTGTCAGATAACGGAAACAGCAGAATGTGACGTCACCGAGTGTCGCCGGCCATAATGTGGCGTGCGTGCGAAAGAGATAACTCGATATCCCCACTACGACCCCTTTTTGCTCACAACAATATTTCAAATATAAATAACTCCTTTATTTGTCAACCAATTTTGATTCTGATTTTACAGAAGAATTTATTTTTCGTATTATTTTCTGTTACTTATAAAATAATGTACAAAATCAAACACAGGAAACTACCCTATTACAATTCGCTAACATTATGACCAACTTCTAATATTAGAATGACGATTTCGGACTAGAGCGTTTTGCAATTCTAAGAATTGAATGGTTTTACTTAAGGTGCTCCCCAGCAAACATCATTTGCAAACAACACTACTAGATGGACAATTGAATAACATTTTAGTAGTTTAAAATTTTCAAAATTGATTTATTTAGTAAATTATTCGTAAATCTTTGCATATCCCCGCCCGTAAATCATGGCTTCCCCCTCACCATTCACCTAATACATCGTTTCTAACACATTTGTGTGCACTTTGACCCCCTAAATCCGTACCATTGACGCGTTACCGTGTACTTACGTTAATGCTGTACTTGGTATTAACTATCTCTTGATATTGTCTACCGTGCATGTGAGGTACTTTCGATTTGATTGTAACGGTGCTCCCATTCTGTCTACTACGGTACATTGTCTAGGTATGAAGATATGACGTTTGTTCTATGTGAGGTCAACATATTTATGAACAGTATATGATATAAGGTTGAAATTACATAAGATGTGGTCTGTTCCAGCATACCGATTTTGTATAATATTTCCAACGAGCTTTTGCCCGCAGCTCCGCCCGCGTGAATGAGTTATCCCGGGATAAAAGTCCCGCTTTATATTTTCCGGGATAAAAAGTAGCCTATGTGTTAATCCAGGACATAATCTACCCGTGTGCCAAATTTCATCGAATTCCGTACAGTAGTTTTTGCGTGCAAGAGTAACAAACATCCATACATCCAGACATCCAGACATCCATACATCCATACTTACAAACTTTCGCGTTTATAATATTATATATATTAGGACTACTCCCTATCTCTCTCTTTGATTCATTTCGTTGGGGGTTCAAGACAGATTAGTGTTCCCTGAGACTCGCCGAGCTTCACCACTTGGTGCCATAAAATGCGTGCCACTGGCTTATGGATTACAGGAGTTGCAGTGGCGGGTGTGAGGTGAGGGTGATAGTTTCTATACCGAGTGTATCGTACGCAATCGAATTTTAGTTGTAGAGATATTTGTGTTTGTTATAATGTTTTTATTCCGAATCAATTATTACTTTTAATATAAAAATGTCTCACAAAAAAGCTGATGTGAAGAGACACCGTATTAACAAGTTTTCTTTTTAAATAATAGCCCCTATTTATTTATTTTACGGTGGCTCTAGATCACGACATACGTTGCTCATGTTCCGGTTTATAATTTAAGAAACTATTTTTCATTAAAACTTCTATTAAGTATCAAAGGGGCATAGAAATATTAGTAGCTGTAGGCTTTGTGTAACCAGAGTGTACATGATATGAAAAAGCAAGTAAAATCGATTTATACGCATACTCACGCCTTTTATCCCCGAAGGGGTAGGCAGAGGCGCAACTAGTGCACCCACCCTTCGCCGTGCGTATTCCGTTCCATGATGTGATAGGGGGCGAGCCTATCGCCATATCGGGCACAATTTCCATACTCCGGGCTGATACTCAATAGAAAAATCCAATATCACTTTGCCCAACCCGGGGATCGAACCCGAGCATTGCAGTCGTACCGTAATACAACTACACCACCGAGGCAGTCCAGTGTAGACCGTCGGCAGACCGTTCCATTCCCAAGTAGGCTTGGTCCACTTATCACAGCTACGATACAATCTAAATAATTAAATTTACTATTTCGTTACCACCATACCAGCCCTGTATTATATACTGCCCACTGCTGAGCACGGGCCTCCTCTATTACTGAGAGGGTTTAGGCCTTAGTCCACCACGCTGGCCTAGTGCGGGGTGGCAGACTTCACATACCTTCGAAATTCCTATAGAGAACTTCTCAGGTATGCAGGTTTCCTCACGATGTTTTCCTTCACCGTTAAAGCGAGCGATAATTCACAAAGAATACACACATAACTTTTTCGAAATGTCAGAGGTGTGTGCCCTTGGGTTTTGAACCTGCGGACATTCGTCTTGGCAGTCCGTTCCACTCCCAATTAGGCTATCGCCGCTACCGCTAGGACAAAAATAACGTCTTGGCTGAATGAAAAAATCACTGCCCAATTAGACTTCCGAACAGTCGCCAATAAAACTTAATATAATCAACAATTAATGAAATTCGTTTTTCATTTAGATAAATTAATTTGCATTCCGCTTGTTTCGACATATGCTTAGTATTCGCATAGCGTATGTTATTTATTACTTATATATTAACCGTACGTAATGATAAGTTATTATAAGTGCTGTAGAATATCTGAGTTATGAGGCATATGTTAACTGAGCTGTTATAAAATACGAAGATATTATGTTTAATTGTTATGTTTACGTGTGAGTATGATAGAGAAGGAGCCGTTTTATGTAATATCGTATGCACGAGTGGTAGCACTAACAGAAGAATTATGTATCTTAAATTGACTAACTAGGTAAACTAAACTACTTTAAATTCATTGGGAATATATTGTACACATATCCTTAGGAAATATCGCTCCACAAATATTTCAGTATAATTAATCGAGGCACAATAATTATAGTCATTTATCATTGTCAACTTTGCTTAAAAAGAAAAATATTCAAAAATTCAAATATCGAACAAGATGTCAAAACCACGTTCCACATGATTCAGATATTTACCGCATTACGTTCCATCAACATTATTTTTCCTTTCCAAACAAACATACAGCCACATTTCTATTGTTTTTCTGTTTTACTGTAAACATAAATATCACGTATCACTATTAGAAATCTCGCATACCGCTGGATCTAAACAAAATGAAGAATGAGATATAATATTTAATGTTTTCACTATTGTGAGATGAATCGGTGATTGGTGATGTCTATCGCGGGGTCAAACTTGTTCTGGCAACAGTTTGGGTTTTAGAGTGCAATAGAGTTGAAGAGCTTGAGTGATATTATAGACTATAGAGTAGTTTAACGAACTACCAGATTTAAACCAACATTTTCAATAATTGACCGTTATTTGACTTATTTTATTATAACCTGGTCGTTTATAATTTATTTAAAAATTGGGTATTACTCAAGGGTCAGCATGAAAAAGCTTTTCATCCTGGATAAATATTATAACATGTTAATCCAAGACATAGTATAATATGCCAAATTTCATCTAAATCTCAGAAGTTTCGCATTTACAATATTAGTAAAATACTTGATCGCGTTACAGTAATTTGAAACGTAGTGACAACAAGCCATTCTATGCTCTTCCAGGGAATTTCATATAACAACAAAGTTAGCGTGTATGACCGGTTTCGTACCACATTGTGTCTGACGCGGGATGACCAGCACTCGTTAATCATTACTTTTTTTTTTTTTTTTTTGTAGCATTGAATGACGAGACGAGCATTCCGTTCGCCTGATGGTAAGCGATACGATCACCCATAAACAGTAGCAACACCATCCAGCACCTTGACTTACAAAGTGCTGTGAGGCATTCCACTGCGCTCGTCAACCTGAGACATAAGATGTTAAGTCTCATTATGTCAACAAGAGCCTCTCTACCGTGCCCGTATAAAATATCGTTTTACAGCAATGTCTATTTCCACCGCCAAGCATCAGTGTGCATGCACTGTTGTGTTTCGGTTTGAAGGACATTGTAGCCAATGTAACTACTGGACATAATGAGACTTAACGTCTGATGTCTCAGGATGACGAGCGTAGTGGAATGCCACGCATTAGGTACTTTGTAAGTCGAGGTGCTGGATGGTGTTGCTTCTGTTTATGGGTGGTCGTATCGCTTACCATCAGGCGAAGGGCATGCTCGTCTCGTCATTCAATGCACTAAAAAAAAGCTTCAATAGACAGCCATCCTATCCTATACCTGAGAAATTTATACACCAACTAGCTTTTGCGCGCGGATCCGCCCGCGTGGAAAAGTTTTTCCGAGATAAAAAGTAGCCTATAGCACTCAGGAGTAATGAAGCTTCCTATTAGTGAAAGAATTTTCAAAATCATGCACCCATTGTTCGCAACGCATATAGTTATTTTGGGTACGAATTTCAGACTCCGGGCTGATGTCGACCAGAAAAATCAGACATCAAATTGCCCGACCCAGTACCTCAGAGTGAGTGACGTACCGCGCACACTATACTTTCACCTTCGAGGCAGTCAGGGTTAACTTATTAAACCAAATACATACTACACACTCACGCCTATTATCCCCGAGGGGGTAGGCAGAGGCGCAACAAGTGCACCCACCTTTCGCCGTGCATATTCCGTCTCATGAGATAGGGGGCGAGCCTATCGCCATATCCGGCACATTCCATACTCCGGGCTGATACTGAGTCGAAAAATGCAATATCACTTTGCCCCTCCCGGATATCGGACCCGAGACCTCAGCATTGCAGTTGTACCGTAATACAACTACGGCACCGAGGCAGGATTCAGGGTCAGGGTTCAGGAGTCAGGGTTAACTTAATAAACCAAATACATGACGCAGATAAAACTTAATCATATTTCCCCGAACAGCCCAGATATCGCTGATATAATTCATGAAAACCGATGAAGAAACCAACGTGACTTGTATGTCCACGAGGGGTGATGCTCGTGTTTGCAAACACACCACACAATGGCCATTGTTCACGAAACGGCTCGTCAGCTCGGGATATATCTGAGAAAACTGCGCGCTAGCGATTCTTCATTTCGCTTAATTACCGCCTGTCGTATTTGGAGCGATTAGATATCACACTCTTTGGCGATTTTTAGCTTCGTTTTATTGCAGTTGAATGACGAGACGAGCATGGCGCTCGCCTGATGGTAAGCTATAGCGTTGCCCATAAACAGTAGGCATTCTTATATAGAACTTTGAATAACAGAGTACTACATGACACTCCACTGCACTCTTCATCCTGAGACATAAGATTTTAAGTCTTATAATACCCAGTAATTAAGCTTGCTACAATGTCCTTCAAACCGGAACACAACAGTGCATGCACACTGTTGCTTGGCGGTAGAAATAGATATTGTAATGGTACCTACCCAGGCGGCCCCTCGCTTAAGACCTACCGCCAAGCTCCTTTCTACTGTTATAAATAATAGCTATATGACCGTTTGAAGGACTTTTGTATTATTAGCTGGAGATGTAGATATTGTAAGGTTATCTATTAAAAATAAAATATAACTAAAACCTTTTCTTAAATTTAACCTATGCCAAGAGCTTAAAAAAAATTATGGATAAATGTCCAATCCTACCATTAAATAATATTAAAGAATATTAATTAGAAAGCTTTTGCTCTTGAGAAACGTTATATTTTTAACAGTTGGACTAAACATATATTTCGACAGCTTTCAAGAGTATTACCCCTTGCAACTTAACATAAAATACATCTGTAAGTGAATCATTTTAATCAACTTACTTTCGCCCTAATTATTATTATAGCATAGAGCACATAATGCGACAGTACCACACCCAGGAAACATAGTCCTTTATGTAGAATTTCGGTTAAATATAAGGAATTGTGAGTCACATTATAAGTATTGTTCGTGAAATTTGAAGACATGTCATCGATCATGAATCATTCTGACAATGTCAACTTACGTTAACGATGCTAAGGAATGTATAGAAGGAAAACTCGATGGAAACTTGACGATGAATTTTCCGAAAAGCATAATTAAATTGCTGGTAATCTTATTAATGTGAATATCTGTGAAGATTGGATGTTGATGAGTAAACGTAGAGACTGATGAATGAATTTGGATGAAATTTGGCACTCAGACAGACCATATTCAGTATTACATACGAGCTTTTTATATTATAAAATGTAGAGACTAAAGCCTCTAAAGTTTTACATGAAAGTCTTACGGAACCTAAAATAAATAATGCGAAAATTTCTTGTTACCAGTCTACAGGCACAGGTTGTGCTGTAGAAAAATATTGCTAAATCCTATAACTTATGCCTTACGTTCTCTAACACAGTCATAAGAAAGAATACCAACTTAAGGAACAATTCCAACTCTACCTACCCTCTTAGATACAGACATGGTATAACAAAACGCAACTGTAGAATATAGAAACTATTTGTAACAATTTCTAACATATTTCGCGAATGCATTTGAGTGCTCGGCTCTGGTCCGTTGCATCCGCGATAACAGATGCTTATCTGATAACGTATCGCTGCACATTGCCCTGGCTGCTGATATTGTGCAGTGACATGTGCATCTAGGAAACGTAGGAAAATGATCTTGGTGTTCCACGTTCAAAAGTTTAAAAAGAGAAAAATATTAAAGTTCTTTTTTCAAACTTCATGATAGAATTTAAATTTAATTAAAATAACACCTTAATAATATATATATTCTTAATTCACGTGTTCGTAATGATTCATTAAATAATTAGAATTAGTAAATATATTAATCAATTAAGAAATTAAGTATTTGTTTTGATTCAAGTTTCTCAAGAGTCAATATACTATTACAATACTTTATTTTTCATTCCATGGTAATAGAATGATTGTACGGCTTTGTAAAACACATAATTATTTTCCGAAGACTCTTCTTAAGTAACTATACAGTCGAAGTTAGAAGAATAAAAATTGAGATACAATAAAACATAATTCTTAAAGACATAAAGGTCATCATTAACTTTTATTGCTCACAAAATTTTATTTCACATGTTAACAATCTCAAAATTTCGCACTTAGCAGCAATAATCCTCTTAAGCGTTCGAAAATTGTTGCGATCTTGTAAAATGTCACGCTAAATGGATTATAACTGGCCGATACGCTCCGGTGTTAAGGGCGAGGATGTTACAATGTAAGTCGCAGTTTCTATGTTGATATTATTTAGATATTTTGGATAGTTTGATGTGTTACTTTAATGTATCGACACTAAAAAAATCTGCATGATCCATAAATGGACTACTTTACACACACACACACACGCGCCCGTTATCCCCGAAGGGGTAGGCAGAGGTGCACCCACTTTTCGCCGTGCGTATTCCTTCCCATGATGTGATAGGGGGCGACCCTTACGCCATATCGGGCACAAATTCCAGACTTCGGGCTGATACTGAGTAGAAAAACCCAATATCACTTTGCCCGACCCGGGGATCGAACCCGAGACCTCAGCATTGCAGTCATACCGTAATACAACTACGCCACCGATGCAGTCACTACTTACCTTACTTTACTTTAGGTTCTAATAATTTTTTTGTACTTAAAGCTCACAAAAATGTAGCGCGGTCCTAACTTTGATGATTAAATAGGTTCATATTATACTTAATTCTAAAAAATAAAATAATACATTGCACCTCGGAAATCTACCTTTTATTATGCCAGGAAAATGAAAATTAGTTAAATATCTTACATTTATTACAACCTTGGTAACTCACGGTCTAAATATGTGTAAAACGAGATCTTACAATATTGATTCTCATTATAATATATTGTTTTTTTTATTAGTGTTAAAATATTTGTTTCGCTATGAGAGAGAAGTGAAGATGAAGTCCGCCCACCCGCACTAGGCCAGCGTGGTAGACTAAGGCCTAAAACCCTCTCAGCAGTAGAGGAGGCCCGTGCTCAGCAGTGGCCAGTATATAATACAGGGCTAGTATGGTATGGTATGGTATGAGAGAGAAAGTCAAAATATACCTTAGACAATATGTAAAGGACGCGGCATGTATGATCTTTCCTTTCTGTCACAGTACAAGATCAAATGCGCATGCACAAAAACTATTGAATTGTGTAGATTAGTGTGCGTAACATAGGCAAATGTTGAAAATACCTATGTATGTGAGTTGCACTATCTATGTACCTAGTTATTGCATTGAAAGTTACAGAATTTTTAGTTCACGGCAAAAAGCACATAGCGCGTCCTTCATGGTCTAAGTAACATGTAGATACATTTTTTTTTAGATTAACTGGAGTATTAGTGTCTTAAAAATAATATTATTTGTACTGATAATAATATCTGAAACAAAACCCTCCAAAATAATATTGAATTAATTCAAATCATCAGAACCGGCGCCTTAAGCAAATGTTTGTGAGACAATACATCATTAAAGTCAACACCGCTACTGGGAGCGTCAACAACCGCTTCGGAGAAACCGCCAGGAATCTATGCGATACCATCCAATGGATTAGAGAGTGATGGTAATTACGAAATTGTAACACGTTTTGAAAGGAAGCATTATTAATGTTCCAAATTACGTTGGAAATAGAAAAATCACAATGCAAACGTTTCGATTTATCGATAAATGGATGGTAATGTTCTCATTCCCGTTTTTTCCATTACCATGCTTCAAATGGAACGGGTAATTGAAATTGCATCACATTTTTTTTAATGGAAAGGGCTTCTTAACTATATATTTTGTTTTTATTCAAATTGTAAGGAAAAAAGCTAAACGAAAATAATAAGAAAACTCTAAACCAAAAAAATAGAAATTAATCTAAAACGATAAAAGAGCAATCATTGTAAATTAAATCACCAACAAGAATAAAAACCGTTTTCGTACAAATTAAAATCAACAATACACTCAACGAGACAATTAAGTACATTCTCACGAAACAAAAAAATTGGGTCAACATTGACAGTAAGGCATAAAAAATTGATATGACATTAAACCCAGCTACCGGGGATTATCTTTGAAAATCAGAGTACACGACTAATTTAAGTAGCACCCGGCAAGGCTTTAAAATACTGGTAACTGACTGTCATGATACACTGGCTGGTTTATATCTACTCTAGTATAAGTCGATCTTTGTCATGCGACATTAAGAAAAAGTTGACAGTCGGATGTGCGTTATGCCGTGAACTGTAATGAGTCTAATTCGCATGCCGAAAAATCACTAATATCTACCTTAGTGTTTGTATGTCTAAGAAAATTATGCGAAAATTATTATTAAAAAGTGTAGGTTTTTGATTTCTTTTCTGGGATAGACCTTTAAGGTGGACGAAGCAACGTGCAAACCTAGTGATAATATTTCAGCTGTATTTATATATAAACTAAGCTAAATTTCGTTTGGACAAATACGTCTTAGGACGATGTAGGTTTGTTTAGAAGCGGTAAACCTTGAAATCACAGGAAATATTCTTATAATATAATATATTCTAATATCAATCAGTACATACATACATACACACTCACGCCCTTATCCTATAGGGGTAGGTAGAGACTATTGAGCGCTACTTGCTACGATCTTGACACACCTCTTTCGCCTCTTCCACATTCATAGTTCTTTTCATACATTTTCGTCGGTTAAGGGTACTCCTAACCTGCCCTTTTCGGTGAAGATAATTTATTTGGTCAGAGAACGTTCTCCTCGGGCGTCCTTTTCCAGCCGTACCATCCACATTCGCTAGATAAATACCTTTTGTGAAAGGTATTTTTTTTTTTTGGGTAGGCGATCCTGCAGTCAACACCGGGGGAAACCTGGGAATGGGATACTGGAGTCCCCCGGCTTGACGACTGCAGGGGCCTGGGAAGGAAGCGGAAAAGGATGATGGAAGGAAAGGTGGGGAGTGGAGAAAGGTTCTCAGGATGGGCGGAAAGGAAAAGGGTGCCAGGAAATGTTCGCGGGCCCTTTTAGGCCTCAATGTGTTATGCAACCAAGAGGTATACACACTGACTGTGTGCCTCGGCCCGCGACTAATGTTCCCCCGCGCTGTGAAAGGTATTCAGTCATTCAGTATTGACTGAATACTTGGGTAATACGTTATGTTGAATTTTGGTTCACGTTTATCGAACACAACTCCTTAGACTAAGCCACTATGTTCCTTTTGACTGTGTCCGGCATTCGCCATTCAGTCCTAGAACAATTAAACTTTAACTTTCTAAAACAATCCTTAATAACGATATCAATATGTCACAGTATTATCTAGGCTTGTGTATAACAAACGACAGCAATTGCGACAAATGATTTAACAATGCAATAAACGATAAGACTCCTTTACACTATTATTATAACCTTTATACCCATTTAAATATAGTCTACGAGCTTTTGCCCGCGGCTCCGACCCCGTTAATGATTTTTCCCGGGATAAAATTCCCGCTTTATATTTTCCCGGGATAAAAAGTAGCCTATGTGTTAATCCAGGACATAATCTACCCGTGTGCCAAATTTCATCGAAATCGGTTCAGTAGTTTTTGCGTGAAAGAGTAACAAACATCCATACATCCAGACATCCATACTAACAAACTTTCGCGTTTATAATATTAGTAGGAAGTAGGATATCAGCACACACTCACGCCATTTATCCCCAAAGGTAGGCAGACGCCCTCGAAAATTCGACGTATAGTGTTGCGATTGGAGGAATGAGAATCTCGAATCTACGCTATGCAGATGATACCACCTTGCCTGCAAGCAGTATACACCAGTTGGAAGGTCTTTTATGTAAGCTGGAAACCACCAGTCTTGAGTTCGGACTAAAGATCAATCGGAGCAAAACAAAAATCATGATTGTGGATCGTCGCAATAATAATTCGCCAGAGGTCTCACGAATAGCGAACTGTGAGGTTGTCCAGTCGTATCTATCTTGGAGCGCTAATCACAAACAATGGTGGATGTATGGACGAGATCAAACGCCGCATGGCAATGTCTAGATCTGCGATGGACAAATTAAAAAAGATCTGGGGAAACCGTAATATTACGAAAGCCACCAAAACCCGCCTCTTCCGAGCGCTAATATTCCCCATATTTTTATACGCCGCGGAGACGTGGACCTTCCGAGAAAGCGAGAAGAAGAGGATAGACGCTCTTGAGATGTGGTGCTGGAGAAGAATCCTTGGAGTTTCATGGACGGAGTTTCGCACCAACCAGTCCATACTCCAAGAACTCGGCATCAAGCAGCGGTGGTTTTCTATAGCATTGTCTTCTAACGCAGCAGTGTGGATGCACTGTTGTGTTCCGATTTGATGGACATAGTAGCTAGGGTAATTACTGTACATTATGAGACTTAACATCTTATGTCTCAGGGTGACGAGTGCAGTGGAGTTCCACGCAGTACTTTGTAATTTAAAGTTCTGTATGGTGTTGCTACTGCTTATGGGCGGTCGTATCGCTTACTATCAGGCGAGTGGAATGCTCGACTCTTCATTTAAATGTTTAAATAAATCGTTCCTTTTCATCCCTTTTAAGTGCTACACACACACACGCATACGTTTTATCCCCGAAGGTGTAGGTTAGGCGGCGCAACTAGTGCACCCTCTTTTCGCCGCGCTTATTCCGTCCCATGATGTGATAGGGAGCGAGCCTATCGCCATATCGGGTACTAATTCCAAACTCCGGGCTTATAGTGATTAGAAAAACCCATTATCATTTTGCATGACTTTGGGTCCTATTCGTTCGTTTAACAGACAGAGTACTTTAAAAAAGAAAGTTATTGGAAGATATTTAACAATTTTATTTACAGATATGTTATACAAGTTGAGAACATCAGCAGGACCATATAGGAACAAAGTTATATGTGTCCTTAGACGTAATGTGAGTTATCTAGCTAGCTTATCAATGTGTAAAGAGTGTCGCTCCGTGATACGATGCAATTAGATAAATACTGTCTTAGTTCATTGCAACTATATGTGAATGCAAAATATAAAATAACGTAGAATCTTCAGTTAGATGATTTGATAAAGGTCAAGGAACAGTCAAGGAACACGCTGGATGCAGGCCGCTTTTGACAGATCCGTCTGGAAACCTTTAGGGGAGGCCTATGTTCAACAGCGAACTTCACGATGATGATAATGAGGATGACTAATTTAGTAAGTAGTGCTTTGTTTTTATTTTTTCTACGCTACAAAAGTAAATAGGAATGACATGATTTTTGAGATTTTTCATAGAGATAGTTCAGGGGACAAAGTGACATTTATTCCTAAAATGCCTATTTTTTAAGACATTTTCATTCTAATAAATTACTGACAGACGCGCTACTGTAAAAAAATAATGTAATACCACAATCAATATTGTATTGCTAACTAAATATAGAACAGTATAGAAGAAATAGTTATAGTATACGCGTACCGGTGTCTTAAATTGATCGATTGTCGAATTGACGGCTCGATTAATCACAGAACAGTACGTTATAAAATAGACCTTATTATCTGTATGATTAAATGTAACTGGTAGGAGACAAGAAAGTAAACATAGGTGCACATATAGGTAATTTTGACATCGCGTTACTGAATGTGGCCACATACTTATCTTCTTGAAAATAACTCCTTACAATAAGTTGCAATGCAATCAGCCCTGTATTATACACTGCCCACTGCTGAGCACGGGCCTCCTCTACTATTGAGAGGGGTTAGGCCCACCACGCTGGCCTAGTGCGGGTTGGCAGACTTCACATACCCTCGAAATTCTTATGAAGAATTCTCAGGTATGTAGGTTTCCTTACGATGTTTTCCTTCATCGTTAAAGCGAACGATAATTGATAAACAATACACACATAACTTCGAAAGTCAGAGATGTGTGCCTTGGGTTTTGAACCTGCGAACTTTGTCTCGGCAGACCGTACCATTTCCAACTAGGCTATCGTCCACTTACAATAAGTTAATTGAACCTTACATGTAAAATAAAAAAAAACTGTAAGTTTTCAACAAAAATATTAATAGAGTACTTTTAATTTTACATGCCCTAATGCTACTATTACTACTCTAAGAAAAGTTTATTCTTCATAGTAACGGCAACATCACACTTTCATTCAGAAATACACACTCGCTTTATTCGCACTAAACTACAAAAAACACAAAGTAAAATTGAGATTATTGGTGAAAATATTAGTTTTTCATGGATGACTTTTAGCACAATGATAGCAGAGGTAAAGACGACTATGTGGTTTCATTTATTCAATGTCAAAATGACCCTGTATACTAAAAAATCAAGTGGTAAGGTAAAATGTAATTATTGTAAATGCACTAATGCTGCATTTCCTTATAGCAATTTTTATAACAAAATTCGATTTTCAAATCAACAATTTAACCGCCCATGCGCTTCTCTTACAAATGTGTCAGATATTAAGAAACCTCTAAACATATGGAATCCGTAATAACAACTGACAAGTTACATTTGATACAATAGACGCAGTAGGCCGGGCCCCCATTGTGTGATTCATAATTCTTTTAACAAATTACACTAGTCGGCTCTCAATACGCGAATCGCTTCGGTTTATACTTGCTTTGTGAATGAAATTTTGATGGAAGTGCTGATGGTTCTGTAGAGCGTAGACTATAAGTAGACTCTAGACTAGAAGTAAAATTAACGGTCTTATTACACTGGACGAGCTCGCGGCGCCTTCGTCTCGCTGTGAATTCGCTTGCAATTCGCCAGTGTGATAAGAGCTTTAACTTTAACTCACTACGCGTGAAATAATCCGACCTAAGGCAGAACTCCATAGATCCTAATGGATTTTATAAGTGGTACAGTATAAACTCTGAGAACTATAACATTTCTTTAGACAACTTAATATTATATTTACTATCTAGTATTGTTTCTCATTCTATAGTTCGATGTGTAATATTCACTGACAAGTACTCTAACGATATTTCCCTGGTATTTAGACGTTCACAAACGAAAACAAAATGATTTATAGCCAGGTAACCTAGCTTCAGGTGATTTTGAAATCCCTTTTACAACTGACACAAAACTCAACATCGAATTTTGAGTATAATTTTGACACTTGACATCAAACACTGAAATAGGCATTGCCTTATTTCCTATATGGACGGACCTTCTCGCCATGCTATTCTTTATAGCACGATATGATGGCCGTTTTGACATTTGTCCGCTCATCAAGTTTCGTATTAATTAATAACTACGTTAAAGGAGCTAATTGCTGTATATTGTTTTCAATAGTGACCTGCAGAAAAATGTATGGAATGTATAATTTTACGACAAAACTCGGCATTTGATTTTAGAAATATGAAATTTTAAAAAATGAAATCTAAACGATCATCACTTATAGGATTGCTGGCCACCACAACTTCTACCTCTGGCAAACACGCGTTTTCGATAATGAATTGAGATTTCACCTCACTATTTTAATATGTCAAAACGGCCATCATACCATGCTGGTATTATAATTTCTCGTTCAAAGTCTAAACATTTAAGGTCAAGTACTATTTTAAATATCATTGACCGAACGATCTCCAAAGCACAATGCCTCACAGTGATACTGACAAATCGTTATTGATACATCGTGGCACGACACCCGTTTTGATCCATGTTACTGTACCTTATTTATAATGTATGTTTAGTATTACTAATTTCAGACAAGTAACAAGCGAGATGCGGTTATTTTTGAAATTTTTCGAATATAGTTTGCGTGTAATTTTATAAACCAAAAACGAAAATGAATGCATTGAAGGAAAAGTAATTTATTTTTGTAAATTTATATAGGAACAGAGCAGTTCCTGAATGTTTGAATTATAAATTTTTACGTGTAAATGCATATTTAACGATGCCTAAAATATAAGACAATGGTGTGGTAAATGGTGCTGGATGCAGGCCGCTTTTGACAGGTCCGTCTGGAAATCTTTGGGGAGGCCTATGTTCAGCAGTGGACGTCATATGGCTGATGATCATGATGATGTGGTAAATACATTATAGTATACACATAAACGTCTTGATCCTTTGAAGTTAGAATGTATTCAGAATTATACGATAGAAAATTAAATAACTGGGACTTATCAGACATAATGCAGTATTTGAGAGTGCTCTAACAAAAGAGTACTTGATAAAATTACAAGGAAAAAAAAAACAAAATCCGTAGTAAAGGAAAGCGCATAATATTTAGGTTGATTATCGTCAAAACGTCGCATAATTCGACAAAATATAAAGTTGCTTGTCCGCGCACCGAGCTCAGCCATAACTCCACGACAAAAGGAAAACAAACAAATTTGCAAACGTATAAAATTGAAAGGTACCCGGTCGGGAGATACTATCGCAAATTTCCAATTTCACCATTTTGCGAAGGCGCAACTCTTTTTACTCTTTTCGGTCTCAGCGGCCACTCCCATAAATTATAGTTCGGTAGCTCTCTTAAAGAGGTTATATTTTTTATTTTTGTTTAACCCTTTGAAGAATTTATGTCTCCGTTGTTACTTAGTAGCCGGTCAGCCGGCTTGTCGCTGGCTACGCGGTGACTATAGAATGCCTCTGCTGGCTGTATGCCTGTATGCCGTGATATCATTTCACTTTTTAATTTCAACTTATTTATACTATGACGAAGGTGAAAAGTTGTCGAGTCTTATTTGATATGAAACTGAAGTGCTGTTTTATCATTCTTTTTTTAAAACCTTGCCTCGCTTATAGCAGATAACAGATAAAAACAATTGACACTCGTTAATGCAATTATTTTTAAATGAGTTTAACAATAATTTAACAGGTATGGAGCACCTGTTGCTAAGCTGTTAGTTAAAATGACAGTTTCTAGAAACATTATCATTGCTAGGCGTCACTAATTAAAAGCTGAGTAAGATAGGTAGTATGTGATAGGCATAACAATTATATTAAAAACCATAATAATTTAAATTAAAAAAGAATCGTCATGTGCAGGCGAGAGAAAATAAAAACTCGTTGATTGCTATTTAATAAGTTAGTGTTGCCATTAGTCAAGTAAAATATCCTCTCAAAACTGAACGCCAGACAAAACGGATTCCTTATGCTGGCAATTGGAATAGTTTTGATGTTTTTTTCATCTCGTTTTGAGTTCGGATGGCATCCTAACGGTATTCACTGAGAGACATAACTCCAGGACGGACTGCGAACATACTTTTTATATTATTTTCCCGCTGACCTCAGACGGTCGCGTTCGATTTTTGAATCTATGTTTTTAATTCCACCTTTTTATGTTTCTAATATGTGTTGATGGTAATCAAATAGTACTTGTATGGGATGAGTAGGTAGAACATTTGGAGATCTTGTATGTCTGTTTAGTTTATATTTAGTATTAACTTCAAAAAATTTGACGATTATTGTTGCTCCTACATTTATACCTGTTTTTTTATCAAAGAAAAAGCAACTTATCAAGAATTAATGTTGACAAAGAAGCACAATTTATGATTATTAAACCCACAAATTAAATAACTATAATAAAATGTATGCATTATAAGACAATAATTTAAAATTAACAATGCTATTTTGAAGATAATATGCTAGTAATGACGGTTATACTGAAACTATTACAAACAACATATTTTCTAACACAAAATTACAAGCAATGTAGTTCATATTCGAGATTGTGTTTGCAGCTTTGAGTCTTATTTCCGAATGTTAATACGCTATTCAAAGAATGCTTCTGATAAAAAGCTACGTCGCCCTTAAAGGATGCTGTAACAGACATTATCTCACATATCTACAAAATAATTCATATTTATGATATTTTATCAAGCGCACAACGCTATAATGCCGTCAATAAAAATTTTAATTAACCGTTGTATATCGCGGGGTCTGCTGTTTTATTAATTAACCGTCTTATGTGATTTTAAAACGAACTTTTGTCGCCGCGGTCAGATTATGACAAAAAGTCACTATGGCGACTCTAATTGCGTTCAACGCCGGCCGAAATTAAAAAGAAAACTCGCACAGCAAGAATCCCGCCTATTTTTAAAAATGGAACCCGATGATGATTCGCCTAATTAATAAACCAATCACGTACAGTCGAGACGCGGCGTCGAGGCGCGGCGGACGTGCGGGAGCGGGGGATGAACGCTCGGAAATTCGAATATTTTTTCTGCACACAAACCACGACAATGTTACTTGTAATTGGCTTGACGATCGATAGTAACGAACTTTGAAACGCAGTTGTATATGACTTATTACATTTTCAACTAGAAATTAGCGCTTCAGATGGTATAGATTTCACCGGCCATTAATCACCGGGAATTAGCTTCGCGCGAGATGCTATCGTGTTCTTTCTTTATACCAACTAGTTACACGGGCGTTACAAAAAACTAGTCAGTAGTTAATCTTGTCAAATCAATATGAGATGTATAAAATTAATACTCCGATCGGGTTCCGAGAACGCCGTTGCGAGAACACCGTGGTTATATTATGACACAGCATTATTCCTTTTCGATCGTAGCTTATTGACGGCGGCCAATATCGGACACCGAAAAATTACACGAAAAAAATCTCGAATCTTTGTGACTTTTGTATAGAAAAAATATCATTTATCAAATGAATGCATTCCCTGTTGTGTCTTTGCTCGGCGTGATTACAAAAAACTAGTTGAATAATATATGCGAAGGTTGGCAACACTGGCCCGAGGAAACCCGAAGCGACGCGAAAAAGGGCGAAGATTAGCGAGCGCGCGCTTTTTGTTTGCATCAATCGATGCGCTCGCGCATTCGCACGATGAATAATTCAAAAATTGACATGAAATGGCGTATGGCTCTTTTTTTAAATGAAAGGTGCCCGATTGAGGACTGTAACCGCCTGACGAATTCATTGGCCAACGGGTTTTTGCATTCCGTAATTACTGTATTTACAAACATATTGTGGATTACGAAAGTATTCACCAGATTCCCATCACTTTTTCTTAATAAGCCTTATAAAGATTACATCACTTCATTTTCATCGCTTGTTTAATAAAAGACATAAATTTTTTACAACTCGGTGTACGTAAAAGAATAAGCACATATTATATGTTGCCTTGTAAATGAACTTTACTACTAGTAGTAACATTAATTTAAGAAAAATCATCAACAATACAATCGCAATATAAAAAAAACATCACAGAAATAATTTAAAAAACATAATTGTTTTGAATATACATCAAAAGAATATTCTAGATCTAAATAAATTATTTAAAATTTGAAAATAGAATCTTATAACATACCGCAGTGGTAGAAAATATAAGTAATATATTATATACGTAATAAATTAGGTCACAGCACTTTTATAATCCTTCAAGGCTAGTCTATGTCACCCTGTGGCCACGACAAGCCAGTCCATAAAGGATTTACAGCCAAACCGCAAATAAAATTTTATACTGCACGATGGAAACCATCAGATCGAGTGTTGCCAACACCAATGTTTCTACTAACTTAGTAGATATACGGAAAAAAAAATATTGTGCATAAAAAAATATGTTTTAACTAATAATTGTTTCGTCGCTTTCTTTTTTAATCTAAATGTAAAAAAAGCAGAAGCTACCTACAAATAACGAAGATTTGTATTAAGAAGATACATTATTTTAAGTGTTAACTATATTTACTTGTTTACTGGTGTAAGTCTCTTATATGTAAGAGTCCGTCTGGGTGGGTACCACCGCAATGTCTATTTCTACCGCCAAGCAGCAGTGTGCATGCACTGTTGTGGTTCGGTTTGAAGGACATTGTAGCCAGTGTAACTACTGGATATAATGGGACTTAACATCTTATGTCTCAGGATGACGAGCGCAGTGGAATGCCACACAGTACTTTGTAACTCAATGTGCTGGATGGTGTTGCTACTGTTTATGGGTGGTCGTATTGCTTACCATCAGGCGAACGGCATGCTATTCTCGTCATTCAATGCAATAAAAAAAAACATTGAATTTTTAAACTTGACTGTGACTCTACGTAATGAAATGTTACTTTATAGTCCGTTCTATAGTCTTATTCTTAATCCTAATACTTTCCTATTCAAACTTCATTATGAATTTGAATATTTAAATCTATACATCATCTAGGTACTCATATATAATCGCACAAAACTCTATTTATAACTCTACATAAATTGTTTTGCATTTTTAATGCCCACACAAAATGTGTGATACACAATATCACACAGGATTCGTGGTGTCTGCTAGCCCTACACAAACCACACAATTTATAACAAGTACCCACTTTTGTACGTTCTATTTTCAAATCTGCTCTCTTTTCATACGCATAATTTTTGCGAAAAGCTAAGGTATTATTGTTAAAGGCCAGTTTCTTCATTAACATTAACATCAGTTACTGTTACTTCTCTTCTGATAATGATTGTGGCAACTGTTATGGCTTTTACTTTAGCTCGTACTTTTACTTTTACAAAACCTAAACAAATTGTATTGATATCACCTATTTTAGTATCCGAAGGAAAACGTCACGAGGAAACCCGCGCGTCACCGGGAAATAATCTTCATGCGCAATAGAATAATAGTATTTATTTGTTTGTATAGGTAATATACGTATATAGTAATAATTGTTAGTAAAAATAGCTATTGTAAAATTATGATAATTTCGGTATTTTTCTCAATGTCTGTTATTGGTAGAGAATATTAATTTAATTGTGAATAATAAACGTACCTCTAAATAATGCTAAATAAGGCTAAATTTGTACAATTTTTACATTCACTCATAAATAACATTAAAAATAAAAACAATTCGTTTTAATCACAAGCGTAAAAAACGTGTGCCCGTTCCAATTTGCATTCCGTTTTACTTTATAAAACTAAACCTGCACACAAAGTGTCACGTAAAAACATTATAATTAATTCCTATAATGCTGTTAATGATGCATTGGACGCTTGCTTCCATTTCCAAGTATAAATGATCTTAAGAATTCGTCCGGGCGAACGTTGAGCCAAGGCTTTTTGGACAAATGGCTTCATTTCACCACGGGGCATGGCGACGTCGCGATTTTTGGTTATGACGAGTTTTTACATCCACCATGATATCATTATTGATTGAGATGACAGGTTGATAATTTCGAACGAGATATGTAATAATTTTAGTGTTTAACTTCAAATTTGTGTATCAAATAATCTTATTTTATATGATTTTTATTGCATCATTTATTTTTATTTTCATTTACATTAAGATGACAGTAATTCTGTCTGTCAGTTACCTCACAGCTAAATCAGTCATCTGATAATGATAAAATTTGATATTAAATAAGCTTGAGCCTCAAGAAAACACATATAGACTATTTTTCTATATATATTTATCTCCAATTGAATTCCAAGCGACTGAAGTTTCGAGAAAGAATTATTGCACAAAAAGCCTTATAAAAACAACGTGCAATGTTATTACATCTAATACAATTTGACAAATTCAAAGACTACGTGATTTCGTCGTGACGTAATTATCCCTATTGGATGACTAGGCAGACCAACATTATATTTTGGGACATTAGCTAAAATTAAACCACTCACTTATAAGAGGAAAAGGCAATGTTTGGGTGGAAATAAACGACTAGACGGACAAATGTATTTTGGGACAGCAAATACCTACCTAAAAACTTCTAAAAGGTAACACCATGATTGATTAGCAGTAATTGACTAGTCTGAACCACATTATATTTTGGGATAATATATATAATTAATAACTCAATTGTACGAGGCATAAGCCATGTTTGAGTCGACAGTTGACACTAAATGACTAGACCAACTAAGTGATATTAGATTTTCAACCCACTATCAACTCGGAGTTTGGAATTGTCCCCGATATAGGCAATAGGCTCGCCTATTTTATGAGACCTAACATACCTGTTAAAATGTGAAATAACTTGCTATGAACAAACGGAATACAATTTAGGACTTTAGATCAAATTAAACAACTTAGTTGTAAGGATGACTAAACGACTAGACACACCAATGTAATATTTTAGAACATCATCTATCTAAAACGGTTTTTGCGCATATCAGTACCAGTATCAACATACTCGGATTATATTCAGCACTGGTTTTTTCAAGTTCCATTGTGGATTCCAAAAGAAAAAAATATAAAAATAATCTCACTTGTAAGAGGAGAAAGCCATATTAGAGTCGACGCAGGGTTGGTCGTCCACTACCCCTCCGGTCGTCAGCATGAGGGTGTTCATTCGGACTTCACGTCAGCGTCAACGTCAGCGCGTCAGCGTCACACTGGCATTACGTCAGACAAGTTGCGATTGACGCGCTGTCACTGCGAATGAAATATTTAATTATAGGGAAAATTGAAATTATTATTAGTGTTTTAATTTATGTCTTTTAGATAAATATAGATACAATCATTATATTTTATGTAACACTGATATTTAAAAAATATGAAAATAGTTTTTTTTTTTTTTTTTATTGCTTTGACATTAAATCGCCAAAATGCAGGTCCATTAAGATGATAAGTACATTTGAGTACCATTTATATTATGTGAATAGTAGTTTTAGTAAAATATAAGATGCTGAGCATTTTCCGGTTAGTGTAAAGGAAAGTAGTAGATATAAGGATTAATAAAAAAATAATGTTTCGTAGAAAATCCTCTTTTGTGCTTAGTTTAAGCGTGTTTTATACAAATAATTATCACGAGTTTGCTATTTTAGACCGTGTTTTAATGATCAAATATTATTCTGAGCTCAGATTTCGAGTCTAAATACCCTAGGTACTTTTGTAGGTACAATAAAATAAGCAAATTCCTAGTTTATTTTCAAGAATATGAGTTTACCGCATAGTTGCAAACCATTAGTAAAGTCGTAAGTCTTTCTTAAAGTAATAGATCACATCAAACCTCACAAACGCAACGAAAAATTATACAGTAATTGAATTTACAAAGTTTATTTACAGTATACCAATACGAAAATAAAAACATTTCTAATCTTAACACATCGACCGCTGCTCTGTCCTGTATCAGATTTGTGAGATAGCCCGTGTTTGTACCGGCGGAACCGGCCGGGCCGCCATATTGAATCTGATTGACAGCTGTCAATGTCGGCGGCACCGCGACGCGTCGCCGCGCCTGCGCACTGTGCTACCAACGCGCACTTCTAATTCCATTTAAAAAGTAAAGGAACGTTCTTTATTTAAAGTTCACTGGCCATGGTGGTTAAGAAAAACGTGTACAAATATTACTTGTTTTTAGATGGAGCAGTATTTTTAATTATACCTTAACGATAATACATTTATATTCTTTTTCTTTTAATTAAATAACACAAAATTATAATATTAATTTATTATGACCAGAATTTAGTAGACATTGACTTGCATTCATAAATATCATGTTATACAGTTGTATGTTTCAAAAACTTCTGAATTTAAATTAAAAAAAATCCGCTCTTTTTTCTTTACATAATAAACAAAAGTTCAAAATTTCGATACATAGTTAACAATATAATTACATCAGAGAATTGTATGTAATTTACAGATTTACATTTAATTTTAATCAGAAAAAAGTCTCTAAAACATTTAACCGAAAAATATGATACAAAATTCAAATTTCGAACGTGTTATGTGAATATTTAACGATTTTTTCAATTGTTATTAAATAACCACTACCATGTTATTTTGTTACCAGTAATTACATTGAAACTGTAATTAAAATTAAGATGAATATTTAAACTTATTAGTTGTGACGATAATTCTTTTTTATTGTAGAGCCTATTTAAATTTCCGGATAACGCAATCTCGACAGTGTTGTCCTTCGCACAAAAGTAATATTAAAAAATATTACGTAGTAACCTCAAGTAATGAGGAAAACCGCCAAATAATTCATCACACTGACATTTGACAAAAACTCTCGGTTAATGTGACGTCACATTTCACAAGTTACGCGCAGCCGCTCGTAAAGAACGCAAAACGTTTCCTTATTTATTAAATATTATAGCGACATTGTCAAGAAAATAGTCACTTAAAACACTGATTATAAGTTATTATAAGGTTTTTATTTAATAATTAATTAATAGATTTAATTAGAGACGTCCTTCGTTTTATACTTATTAAAATTTATTATGTTTTACATTAGTATTAAGTAGGATCTAAGTATTTTGAAGACAATACTGCAAACTTACATTATTCTTGCTATTTGTAAATAAATACGGTTTGATTTTAAATATCATTTTTATTTTAGACAAAACGCAACAACACTTCTGCTTGGCGACAGAAATAGACAAGCTTCCATTTTAATGGACTCTCTACCTAAACCTTAGTAGAGTTCCTTGAAAACCAAGCGAATAGACCATGTCTTATGGCGAATGTGTGATAATGATTCCTTATCTAGTAATCCTGTGGGATCCGCAAGGATTGGATTTTGCATTGTCTCCTGTTATTAACCGTCATTTAAGAGTGATTAAAATTAAACACGAAATAAAGAATGCTGTCCATACCATACCAGCCCTGTATTATATACTGCCCACTGCTGAGCACGGGCCTCCTCTACAACTGAGAGGGGTTAGGCCTTAGTCCACCACGCTGGCCTAGTGCGGGTTGGCAGACTTCACATACCTTCGAAATTCAGAGAACTTCTCAGGTATGCAGGTTTCCTCACGGCTTGTTCCTTCACCATTAAAGCGAGCGATAATTCACAAAGAATACACACGTAACTTATTAGAAAAGTCAGAGGTGTGTATCCTTGGGTTTTGAACCTGCGGACATTCGTCTCGGCAGTCCGTTCCATTCCCAACTAGGCTATCGCCGCTTTTATGCTGTCTATTCTAAGGACTATTTATTTATTCAAGGAATTTTGTACAAATACATTGATCTTAAAGGCATAAGATTTATCGGTTGATACGCTGTGACGGACAGTGCGTAGTCCATAACACACGATCCCGTTAAAACTAAAATTAAAAATTATTGTTGCCTTCGTTTATGAAAATTTCCTGTTTTCACTCCGCAAATAATTCAGTACCCTTCAGTAGGTACTAGATTCGATTTCGTCTGGTAAATCAGCTCTATTTTGACTTATAACTTATATTAAAGGGTTTATTACATCAGGATTACGACAGGATTATCCTTATTTAGGAACAGGACTATAGGCGAAAAGTGACTTGCGAATCTGCTTACCCCTTCAAAGAATAACGTGACGGTCAAAAGTCAAGGTTCTAAAGCAAAAATATATTCTTCACTTTAAGAGCAAGTTTTAATACCTCAAATTCTGTACTCAGGTAATGAAGACTAGGTAAGTTTCTTAATTCGAAATCATACCTCCATCAGGCACCATAAAGTAACCGTATAAAGGCAAGTTTTCTGTCTAGCCTACAGCGATCCAAGCGTGACGATACAGCTTATATTGATACGTGCAGCCCGTAATATTTGAACACAGGCTTGAACGTGCCGCATTATTTTTCATCCCATCCAATGGATTAAATCTCGCTGTCTAAGATCGATCAGTATCTACATAGCATACTGGTGTTACCAATTAAGTTTACTAGGTGTTGTACACGGGAAGATCATTTCCTAAAAAAAAACATTTTTCGGACCGTCTTTCTCGGTGGCATAGTTGTACTGCGTGTAGGATTTCTGATGTGCCGGTTTCCAATCCCGGGTCGGGCAAAGTGGTATTAGGTGGGTTCTCGAGTCATTGTTTGGAATATGTGTCCGTGATTGGTGCCTATTATATCATGGAACTGGAAAAGTGAGTGTACTAGTTGCGCCTCTGGCGATAGGCTCGCCCCCATCATATCATGGGACGGAATACGCACGGTGAAACGTGGGTGCACTAGTTACGCCTCTGCCTACCCCTTCGGGGATAAAAGGCGTGGTGGTAAATGGTGGATACACGTACAGAAAAATACTAAGCCAGATGAAGACATACTCTTTACAAAATATTATCATTAGGGCAATGTATAGTTATAGCATGCCTACCTACACTTATAGAGATGTGACGTTGTATCAAAATATGCTTTTATAGTTATACTTATTAGTTTTGAGTGTTATATGATATTATTTCCTAGCATATTACAAAATTTAAAAGTGATATTGGATTTTTCTATTTAGTATCAGCCCGGAGTCTGTAATATATGCCCGATATGGCGATAGGCTCACCCCCTATCACATGATGTGACGGAATATGCACAGCGAAAAGTGGGTGCATTTAGTTGCGCCTCTGCCTACCTCTTCGGGGATAAAAGGCGTGAGTGTGTATCTGTGTATATTACAAAATAAATAAAACTGAGTTGTATCCTGTCTATGCTTTGTCTAAATAAGTTTTATATAAATATATTTAATTACACTAAAGTTTATAAAATTTGTGAACAAACATTGTAGTCAATATACAAGCAGCTTCTATACTATTACTTTGTTATCAACTTATTATATCATATTGTGTTTAAGTTCGCTTTATTTAGTTAGGAAAAATATGAAAATAACAATCCATTTGCTTTTGTTGACATTTCATGGGACTTCTAGTGAAATAGATTTTATCGTTTTATGCCAGATATGTAGAAATAGATATAACCCACGCGTAGCAAATAACGATCCTATGATTTTTATAGTCGCCACTTTGGCAACAAAGGTTAAAAGCTAAGTAAGATACACAAAAAAAAACTTTGCCGTAAAATCTAGAAATTTACCGAAAGCCTAACAATAACTGTATGAATAATTACTCGAAAATTAACAGTTTTGCGAATGTTCGTGACAAGTCCAATGCTCCTTCCGTGTATAAGGCTCGCAATGTTTCAAAGTCCTAGGCAAACATAGCTTCTTTATGAAAATTAATAATACTAAGCTTAAAAAATGTTAGAAAATCGTGTTTACGCCTTTCTACCTCCTTAATCATCCCTTTCTCCACGAAAACTAAGCTTTCTTTAGACTATATTGAGGTTTAAATTTGAAAGTTAATATATGTTGTACCAAACTGCATAGCGATAAAGTAAATTTAATGAAAATTGTACTGTAAACTGTAACTGCTTTATTGGCTCCTTCTGATTTTGTGTTCTGGATTAATAAATGTACATTACAGAGAGGCAGGGAGGGAACTGCTAGCCCCAATCGCAAATGCTTTCTAAGACTTACATAATTAGCACTTAACATCAGAAGCATTGTAGTCACTTTTCCGTGGTAGGATAATAATCTGTTCGAAAATCTTAATTCTTATATTGTAACTGGCCATTTAATATAAGTTTTTATTTCTTTTTATATATTTTCTAAACTTGACATTGGGCAACCGAAAACTCTGGCTGTAGTTTTTTTATACAGCCAGTCTTACGATTATTTTGAATAATTTCAATGCCTTTATAATTTAATAGCATCACTAAAATTGAATATCGTGGAAAAAATTGACGCTGACGAAGACGGCGACAAGACTTTTTTAAATATAAAATGATTTTCTCATTTGTTTTCTTTTAAGTTTGTTCAACCGACATTGAAGGCATGTTAATGTGTATTTAAATAGAGGTCCCCGGGTCGAATACATTATGATCCCTTGCCTACACATGCACTGACGTTTACGAAACAAAAAACAAAAATCTAGCGACCGTTAGCACAGTGGCGTATGGTCCGGGTGACAACCGGGCGGATACCAATAATTGTCACTCTAATTCCATTATAGAGGTCTGTGGACCCTATAAATATAAACAAAATAGAACTATAAAGAAACCGCTAAGTAGGGCTTATGTTTTCATACGGCATGTTTAAATAAATATGTACGATAAATATTTGTAATTTTAATGAGTTTTCAATATACGGTTTAGGTCTTTGTACAGTCCCGGACCATCCCTTGTGATTCCTAATACATATGGATTATATTTTATTTTTTATTGTTAACATGAGGTGTCACCCCCCATTGATGATTGGGCGTCACCCGGGGCGCTCCGCCCCACCGCCTGCCCTAAGTTCATTAATATCGAAAAAAGCCATAAATTCGAGAATTAAAAAAATGTATAAAGTAATAAACATAGTATAATGTATTTTATGCTAAAATCTAGGTAATTATTATACACAAAAAATTTTAATTATTGTATTAAGTATTTACTCATACTAATTAAAACAAAACTTATTATTATTTTTTACGTATTTCATTGTTGCGGCAAAATAAAAAAGGCAGAATTATTTATGTCAATAATATTTGAATGTCGCAAAATAACATTCCGATGTTTTAAAAAACGAATTCTCCAAATAATTTTAAATTTTAAAAATTACGTAGCAAAATGGATATTTAACGACATTTAATGGCTTTTTATGTATTCCCAAATATTTTTAACTATAGCAAAATATAATATAGTTAAAATTAATTTTAAATATGTTTCAAAAAACTTGATATGTTTTTTTTACTTATAATCATTTTGATCTATAATTAGGTGTAGCTATATGCGTAATATTTTATAAAATACTATTAACAAGAGATTACCGCCAAATAATAAAAAAATATACCTATATTTATTTCTCGAATATTGTAGGAACATCAATCCGACGGTTGCTTTTTTGTACATATAACTTTGGTATATATATTTACTATTGTAAAAACTATGTTAACATTTATAAGGAATACCTTATGACGTGAATATTACCTTTATACACGTCTTTTACAGATTTTTTTGTAGTTTAAATCGTTTTTTTTAATGGTAGAGCAAAGTTCAAAGTTCTTTTAAGCTTTTTGTACATAATACTATTTAGTTAATTTAGCTGCTTTAATTCACGTGTAATGGGTAAAATTCGAAGAAAAATAAAGTTTTTAAATTTTAAAGATAATTCTCGTTAACATTGCAATAAGGCTCTATTAACCAAAAAAATAAAGTTTATTATATTTTTACAAGACACTAATAAAATTAAAGTCATTAAATATTTTATGTTCATTCTAAGAGATAGATTTTATTATTTTTATTGATGATGTAGATAAAAAAATAATATAGCTACTAAAGTTGAACAACGGTACTAAAATTTTACACTGTTTTTGTGTAATTCCGAGTCATTGTTCCGTTAATGATTTATATCGTAGTGCAAAGAATTCGTAAGACTATCTAAGAAAGTAATTGTTATTAAAATATTTATATATTTCAATTTAATTATATTTTCCTCGAGATTATTATTCCTTGAATTTGCATACAAAACTTTTATTCAAATGTTAATTATATTTTCCAATAAGATTTTCTTTGTCATTAATTTCATTATCAGAATCTACACCACTGTGATCGTAAAACAAACCTAATGGTATAAAACACTATCATATAAGGCAAGCCAATACGTGTCTATCATAGTGATGGGCTCGCCACCTATCACGCCAAGGACGTACATGGAAACTATGAAAATTCTACCTTATTCTACATATAATTTTCTTAAATACGAATATTTAACATATAAGTATGCCAAATTTTAAGCAGATTATAATTATTTTTAAGCACACTGGGTGAACCTTTGTAATATAAATGGCAATAGAATATGCAAAACAATTCCAAATTTAAATCTGCAATAATTTCACACAGTTTAACGTTCCATTTCACCAAAAAGTGATTTATAAATAAAACGTATATTTTAAAGATAACTAACTATTCCAATACCTACGCAAATACGCACCTTTTCAAAAATGGAACAAAATTTTAATAGACTATAAATCATCCACCATAGAGTATAGAACACTGTGTAAACTTTGAACTGGCCACTTTTTTCACATTTCACGTGTTTACTTCACTGTCACTAGCGTTTTGGGTTCGTAATGTGCGGAAGGTGCGCGTACGGTGCCGCGCCGACGGGAGAGCACGAACGACTGCCGACGCACGCGCAGCCTGGCGACGGCTCGCGATCAGTGCCTCAGTTGCCAACATTTTTTTCATTATGTTTATGAAAAGGCCGACATTTCGACATAAAACTTATAGTTGAATAATTTTCTTTATTAAATGTATTCAAATTGAGATGTGAAAAAACAATAGTGAAACGTCTTTTAATTATTTTGCTACACGTCATGGTTATAAAAATATCTAGAAGAGTTTAAAATGAAAATTAAACATTTTGTGCACGTCACTGTTCTACAAAAGAGTCGGAATAGTAGAAAATGCGGCACACGTTGATCCGTCAATTCTGTAGTGTCTGAAACACAGGTCTGAAACTATCTAACGACGTCTATAACATATGTATAAAGACTGTTATGTAAAATATAGGTCGAATTATTTTAGTATATCTGCATATTTAATATAGGGTAAATAAAAAATGAAGATAGAGTGCAATGAAGTAATGCTCTACATTAATATAGTAATCATAAGGTTGTATAAAATATCTTACAAAAATTTATAGGTTTACCTTAGGTATTTATCGGCTACGAATTTTTAAACAAAAGCAATTGTTTTAAATTAATTAACGTTCCTAAATAAATACAAGCACAAAATTAGAAGTAATTTGACATATGAAATTATGCCGCGGAAAATTGTATGAGTTCGAACTCATTTTTAATTATTTATTTATTCTACATAATTTTATATTATTGCTTGTTTTTCAAACTTGTATCTACATTGTCATATAATTTTAACCAAATGTTTATAACCCCAAACTAAACCTGTTGAGTCAGCGATCACAAACAGCAATTTTGTGGTATAATGAAAACTAGAGCTATCTCTTCCCCACCTAACTGACATTATTATGAGTGGGACAGAAACAGCAATATTTTATTACGTCTCCTTACGTAGACCTTGATTACTTGTCGTATTTCAAAAGGTCCGAACTGAACGCAGCTAAACAGACGCAATATTGAGTTGTAATGTCTAAAATTAAGGTACATTTTAGATTGTGCTTATCTCCAATTTTACACTTTAGAGTAAACGGGCAGTTTTAAGTATGCAAATTTTGGGAACGGAATTGATGTGTTTTAATACACAATAAATGACTAATAAATTCTAACACATAGCCATAAAGCATGGTTAGTCTTCTTAAAAAATACATATAAAATAAATTTCGTTAAGATGCGCAGGCGCAAGTGGACAGTGGACACGTTTGATTAGCTCCGTACCACATCAGTTAGGCCCGTCTCGCTCGCTCGGGGGCTTTTTATTCTCACTAGAACGGGACAACAATACTTTGCATCTCTGGACCGAATAGTCGGGGCTTTGGCGGGCTCTTCCCAAAGATCGGTACATTTAGTAGGTAGTAGCAAATTGTCGGATACATAGCAAGTTTTTTTTTTACTCTGTGTACTTATATAGATTTAATTAGCGGTTTATTTATAGGTTTTATTATCCATATATTTTTGTTTTTATGCATTTGTGGTATACACAGCAGTTGCTGTGAATAATAAATTAGATTTTTAATAGTTTGGAAATATTATGTAACATACTAACATGCTTTACACTTTAGTGTCTTCTTAGGTGGGTTACATAGTTCCAAGGCGGTTTTTTTTTATATATTCGGTCAATAATATTTGTTTTTTTTTTAATAATTTATGACTGGCGGTGGCTGCCTCGGTGGCGTATTTGTATTACGGTACGACTGCAATGCTGAGGTCTCAGGTTCGATCCCCGGGTTGAGCAAAGTGATATTAGATTTTTCTAATTAGTATCAGCTTGGAGTCTAGAATTTGTGCCCGAAATGGCGATAGGCTCGCCCCATATCACGTCATGGGACGGAATACGCACAGCGAAAATTGGGTGCACTAGCTGCGCCTCTGCCTACCCCTTCGGGGATAAAAGGCGTAAGTATTCTAATGCATAATGACTTTGGGTAAGATACGGAAAATTGAACCCGCAACACAACGATTCGCAAGGTGCAACACTAGACTGGTATGGTGACTGAGTGAGATATATAAACATGTGAATGTATACTGATATTCTTTTATAAAAGCTAGTAGGTACAGCTACTTATAACTAAGGACATAAGTTCGAATAATGTTTGTATTTCTCTATATGCTTTTAATAAAGAGAGGGGATAGTACTACGTCTCATTGGTATAAAAACCTATTTTAATCCTAATTTATGCGGGTGTCAGACCGAAAACTAAGCTTAGTACATCTTAGTTTGCATAGCTGTGATATTTTTTTATACTTGTGTGCAGACCGTATGTAAACTAAGCTATGTCTATGCTTTATAATTTTTTTTGCTATTGAATGACGACACGAGCATGCCGCTCTCCTGATGGTAAACGATACGACCGCCCATAAACAGTAGCAACACCATGCATAACTTTTAATCACAAAGTACTGCGTACAATCCACTGCACTCGACACCTCGAGACATTAGATGTAATTTTTGTTCAATGTGTAATTTTCTGAACCATGTCAGCTCTACTAACTTAGCTTAGTTATTGGTTTGCATTTGATGTTATTCCAGGCTAGATCAGCTATTAAATTTAGGTACTGGTCTAAATTAGGTTGATAGATTTACATACCTTCGAGGTTATTAAAAACAGCCAAATGTTCTCTCGATGTTTTGCTTTGTCATTAAAACGAATGATAAATAATGCAAACTAAGAAAACTTCGAAACTTAGATAATGAAATAATTCTATATATTAAAATATTTCTTTTCTAATATTTGTATGCTGATTCAATGTAAACTCAAGTTAGTCGTCCTCCGCGTCTCTACAACACTTTTCACCCCATAGTATCATACAGGCCGACATAATTATGTCGACTGGCGAGAGGTAATGATCTTGAATCAGCCAACAATATCTGGACCCTACTTGTACCTCTAGACCCGTCTAAGTTTGATTATGTCCAGTAGTTACACTGGCTACAATGTCCTTTAAACCGAAACACAACAGTGTATGCAAAGTCATGTAGCATGTCTGTTTGGCGGTAGAAATAGACATTGCGGTGGTACCCACCCAGACGGACTCTTACATATGAGAGACCTACCACCAGTAATTACGGCTAGTATTATGATAACTATGATAAATATTTCTACAATCATTAAACTTAAAGCTAATAAAATGCATGGACATATCATAACTTAGTGATAGACTAGGCTAGGATATATCATATATCATTCCCATACTTTTTTTTACTGCCTCGGTGGCGTAGTTGTATTACGATACGACTGCAATCCTGAGGTCTTAGGTTCGATCCCCGGGTTGGGCAAAGTCATATTAGATTTTTCTATTCAGTATCAGCCCGGAGTCTGGAATTTGAGCTAGATATGGCGATAGGCTCACCCCCTATCACATCATGGGATGGAATACGCACGGTGAAAAGTGGGTGCATTAGTTGCGCCTCTGCCTACCCCTTCGGGGATAAAAGGCGTGAGTGTATGTATGTACTTTTTTGGTTTCTATTATAAGTAATAATTTACCTCCATCGCGTTGTTTTTATTTCAAAAAGGGAAAACCCAGTAAATAATTTGATACTCCAGCCACCCTGAGTTACGTGCCTAAATCAATGCTGTAATTAGATTCGTTTTTTTTTTTATTTTAAAACCGTCTTAGCTTACTTTCATCTTTCTAGTAATATTATTCTGTATTACAATTTTATTTTTAAGCCTCCTTATAAGGAAGCTATTACTTCTAACAATGATCGTCAGATTATTGCATCATACTGTTCAAACGATTGACAGTATGATATTCTTTCTCGAACGAATTGTAGTTGTTTTTTAAATTTGCAAATTTTTATGCCCTTTTGAATCGCACGCGGAAGGCAAAGGAATTGCTCCATCTAAATGAGGCTTTAATATCAAAATATTATAAAAAAAATCCCTCCTAGCCGAATTTTGGCCACGGCGCGGTGCTATGGCCAATCTAAACGAGGGTTAGCCAGGTGATATTATAGTGCACAAGTGTGCGCGCAATACACAGGTGCACTCGCTATTCCTTCACTCTCATAGTCCGGTGAGACGGCAATCCGACATGACCGGAGAGAGATCAGGCGCAGGACCAACGGCTTTACGTGTTTTCCGAGGCACGAGGGGGGGGGGGGGGGGGGTATCACACCGCCAACTTCCCTACTACGCGACTAAGTAATTTATAGAATGGAAAAAGCGAGTCACAATGTTTCTGGCCTGACCCGGGATTCGAACTCGACCTCAGCGTGGTAGTCGCACTTGTACTACATACGCAATAACACTACGCCACCGAGGCAGTCAGTGGCGTAATTGGGGTCACTTACCCCGTATTTACCAGTGCTACGCGGTACTGCACTATCTCCGACGATAATAAAAAAACAACCGTAAATAGATATGAATTAAATTAGGTATTCCTGTGCACTTGCAATCAGCCCTGTATCATATACTGCCCACTGCTGAGCACGGGCCTCCTCTACCACTGAGAGGGTTTAGGCTTTAGTCCACCACGCTGGCCTATTGCGGGTTGGCAGACTTCACATACCCTCGAATTTTTTATAGAGAATTTTTAGATATGTAGGTTTCCTCAAGATATTTTCCTTCACCGTTAAAGCGAACGATAATTGATAAACAATATACACGTAACTTCGAAAAGTCAGAGGTGTGTGCCTTGGGTTCTGAACCTGCGGACATTGTCTCGGCAGACCATTCCATTATCGTCCCCTTTTTTCCCGGAAAAGGGCAGACAGACTTTCATCCCTAAGATAATCCTAACGCTTATTTCTTGGTAAGTGTGAATAGGAACGTTAATATTTGTTGACAGAGTTCATGTGAGTGGTGGCGAGTGTGAAACCGACGGGGTGCACGCCCCAGATAACATCTTGATTGTGTCGCCAACGATGTCTCGTTGGTACCCCCGCACGACATTTGGGTACAAGGACAAACACATCATGCCTTTTATACCCGAAGGGATAGCCTGAGATGTAACTAGGATTCACACTATTCGCCATGTGTACTCCGTCCCATGATATGATAGGGGGAGAGGCTATCATCATAACGGCCATATATTCCAGACTATGGGCTTTTACTGTGCAGGAAAATCCGGGAATTGAAGGCAGTGTCGTATTGCGCAAAAAATATAACTATGACACCGAATCAGTTAGAGACATATTAAAACATAAATTGACAATAGCAACGCACTTTGAAGTGATATGGTTGATTTTGAAAATCAAGCAATGATAATAATTACGCAAAAAAAGAAATTAGTAGATGCCGCTCTGCAGATTTATCAACAGTGCAGCATCAATATTATTAATGGTAGAGTCAAAATATAGGCATGAGTAATGAAAGGGTTAAATGCGGGTTTCCTCATTTTTTCACCTTTATAACATGTAGCAATGGATACAAGCCTAACTGGGGAATATCGGAAAAGCATACTCCGGGATAGGAAATCACGCCATCTATCTTGTAGTGCTTTTTATTCTCATCAAAAACGTGAGAGCATTTTTAGATACACAAATTAAAAGCTGCATGGACGAAACTGACGACCACCCAGTCGGTGGTCAACTAATGGTCGCACAAATGTCCACGAACAAGAAACACAAAGAAGATCTTGTATTAGAAACAGGATGGAGAAACATAATAGGAGACCGAAGGAATTGTAAGTTACGGAGTCCTTTGCCTAGCAGTGGAATATCTATAAAAAAATGAATAGTCGTAGAGCTTTTCGCCTCTATCCGAGTTGTCGCGCATGTGTGTAACACGCGCAAATGCTCGCGCATGTTTCGGCGCGTCGTGAAAGTGGAAAATCACTGTAATCGCCGAGCCCGGTGCGCCTGCGCACGCTACCTCATAACTTTATTTGTGTATCTTTGCAAGAGTTTCCACGGTTTTTTTGGTGTGCTAGATAGTAACTGATCACTGCCACTCATAAACAGCCAAAATATTAAAGGAATTTGGTAGAAATTTTATTTGTCTTTAAAGAATTTGTAGCCGACTATTTTATGTTTAATTTACCATGAAAATCCCTTTCTTGATGAAGTTGATTCTAAACATGTATTTGCCAGGACCTTGCCATTTAGTCGCTATAACCGATACGTCGGTATAACTGATGTCGCTATAATCGGTTTCTACTGTAGTTTCCTAATAAGTATAGTGTTATGGCTTTACTTTACACTCATCATCATCATTGCGTATGGCTTATTATCCTGCATGATTCAAATTTCAAGATCTAGTTGCCTCAACCAGTTAACCTAATCTAACCTAACCCCTCTTAAACCGAAGTCTCATGTTTCCATCTCACCAGCTGCTGGGCTAAAAGGAAACTGAATGTCACGTTCTACGGTGAAACTGTCAAACACAATTATACACCAAAGTACTTTACACTATGCTGACTTCACCAGACCGCGACTTATCGGAAGCTATTTTTACTTGGTTGGTGGTAGGATATATCTTGTATCTGGATAGCGACCACCGTACATAATATATTAAACCCCGCCATAGTGGCCCACGTAAGTGTGCTGCGCTCCGGGATCAGCCTGTGTATATCCAGCTCAAACAGACCGGCATAATTGTATCGACTGTCGGGGATAACCATCGCTCATCAGTCGACAATCTATCTAGTCCTCTCTCTGCTTACCATCAGGTTCAAGTTACTACGCCATGCTCGTATAAAAAATCCAACACTTCCCTGTCTATCTATTTGATTAATTTCTTTACGAACTAACGCAGTGTTGCCAACCCCAAGAAACAAAGAAACAACAGTTAGGCGAGGAGCAAGAAAAAGAAAGTTCCTCCATTTCGATATTTTCCTCGGTGGACAGGGTGGCGACCTAAAAAAAAAAGCTCCTGCAGCATTTTAGTATGTTTATATTTACTAAACTGTGCTCAAAATCCGTGAAAATGCATGTAAAAATCAATAATATAAAAAAAACAGTAAAATTCCGACTCTAAACAGAAAACAGGGATGACATAGCAAAAACAGTAGGGTTGGTAACACTGGACTAACGGCAAATTAGTGTTCAGATACTCGCCGACCTTCACCACTCGGTATCGAAATGCGTGCTACTGAGCAGGAGATGTAGTGGTGGGTTTGAAGACAAAATAGTCTCATGATTATTTATTTATTTAAACTTTAAATGTATACAGGTGGACTTATGTCTTATGTCTCAGGATGACGAGCGCCGTAGAATGCCAAACAGTACTTTGCAAGTCAAGGTGCTGGATGGTGTTGCTACTGTTTATGGGTGGTCGTATCGCTTACCATCAGGCGAACGGCATGCTCGTCTCGTCACTCAAGGCAATATTTAAAAAAAACTTAATGCCTGAGGCATTCTCTAACAGTCAACCTTTGGGTGATGCAGAGATGAGACAAAGTGGGTGTATATAAAACACAAATAAGACAAAACATATACTATACATACATGAATACATAATATATTATCGTAACAAACTACGTGCCCTGTGGTCCGGGGGCATTTAGAGAGTTCCGCCACGGCATCCCCTGCCTGTCGTAAGAGGCGACTAAATGGGGCTTCAAGAGAGTCGCGGGGCGAGCAGTGGGGGGCTGCTCAGTCCAATTTAAGCGACTCCGAGGTGGACGACAATGCGGGTGGTCGGTCTCCCGTTGTCGTAGACGCCAAAGGCGTCCTTTAGAGTTCGGGGGCATCTTAGCCCCCTTGTATAGAGAAGAGCCGCAACGGCACCGCGCAGGGACGGTCCCGTGCAGCTATCTTAGTGCAACAAGATACCCCGGGGCCGTCTCGTATGCGCCGAAGAAGGCCACCGCGGGTTTTGGTTGGTATGCCGGTGTAGGGTGTACATAGTGTTAGGGACTCGGTCCAATGCTCGCTCGGATGATGCTATACTCCCGAGTGTCGACATTGGGCCGTAAGACTGTGCGAAACCAACATAACCGTTCCACTCACCCCCAGTGGTGGTAGCGATAACGCGTTTTTACCCCGCGAAAAAAAAAAAAAAAAAAAAAAAAAATCGTAACAAACTATAATAGGATTTCAATAAAAGGTATTCATTTTGAAACGAATTATAGCGGGACTTTCACACACTTATACTCATGCTCTCCTTATCCCCCCACGAGGTAGGCAGGGGCCCAACTAGTCAGGGGCAGTTCCGTGCAGCTATCTTCGTACAACAAGATAGCCAGGGGCCGTCCCGTACGCGCTGAAGAAAGCCAAAGTTTTGGTTGGTATGCCGGTGTAGGGTGTACATAGGGTTAGGGACTCGGTTCAATGCTCGCTCGGATGATGCTATACTCCCTAGTGTCGACATTGGGCCGTAAGATCGGTGAAACCAACTTAACGTTAACCATTCCACTCACTCATAATGGTTGTAGCGATAACGATTTGTAACTCAAGGTGCTGGATGGTGTTGCTACTGTTTATGGGTGGTCGTATCGCTTACCATCAGGCGAGCCGGGAGTCATGACGCACATCGGCTAAACAAGAGCCACAACCCGGATTTTCAAAGATAACAGCCATATTATCCACAAAAGGCGGGATTTGACTATCTATCTAAAACCCGACTTTTTGTGTGTTGTAACTTCCTCGGTGGCGTACAGCCTTGCCAGTCATACCGTAATATAACTGTATTACGGTGTGACTGCAACGCTGAGGTCTCGGGTTTAATCCCGGGTCGGGCAAAGTGATATTGGGTTTTTCTACTCAGTATCAGCCTGGAGACTGGAATTTGTGCCCGATATGGCGATAGGCTCGCCCCCTACCATATCATGGGCGGAATACGCGCGGCGAAAAGTTGCACCTCTGCCTACCCCTTCGGGGATAACGGGCGTGAGTGTGTGTGTGTGAACCTTTTATACCAATATGCGTTGTGTATTCTTAAATTCTAGACTCTAGACTTCCTTATATCGTTATCCATAGAAATTACTACATAATTGGAAAGGTAAAATATAAACAAATAAATTACCAAAACAAATATCAAATAAATATGTAATTTAATTTTAATATTGAGTAATAATTCATTAACAATTAATCCATAACACCGATAAAAACCGCGGCGCTCTGATAATAATTTTTTGATTCTTTATTTTGTAATAATTTATGTATGGTATTGTGCGGTGTCCTAGTAATAAAACTTATCTCTCTTAAAAGCAGGTAACTATTTGTATCTTCCTCCGAAAAAAAATAACAAATTCTCAGGTTCTACGGCTGAAGCGTATCTTTGCAATAAAGTTATATTACAGTTCAAACACCTCACAATAATGATTTGACGCAATTAAAGCGAAAGGAAGGACGGCTGTATCGGGCCGCATCGAGAAAGTAACAGTGTGACAATTTCACGGGGCCCAGGCGCACGCGCGCCGTTGAACTCGATGCGCCTCTGTACCGACAGCATAAAAATAGTCTTCTTTGTCCAACCCTGTTCCCATTATTTGGGGTCGGGTCTCCTCACTAGCTTGCGCCAGGTTAATCTATCCTGGGATGTCACATATGGTAATTGGGCTTTCTTGAGGTCCCTCTTTATATTAGACCACCAGGTCGACGTCGGGCGGCCTCTGCCTCTTTTCTCTTCTGGCAGAATTAACGCAGCATAAAAATAGTCACATTTGTGAAAATAAAATCAAAATTATTGCAAGCCTTATTATATTGACTGCCTGGCGTAGTTGTATTGCGTGCGCACTACGACCACTGTTCTGAGGTAACGGGTTTGAATCCTGAATCGGAGCAGTAATATTGAGTTTTTCAGCTCAGTATCAGATCAGAATCTGCAATTTATACCCGAAATAGCCATAAGCTTACCCCCCACTTACCTATCACATCATGGAACGGAACCCGCTTGACGAAAAGTGGGTGCTGGTTGCACCCATGCCTACCCCTTCGAGGATAAAGGAATGTTGTGTGTTGGTTTGTTTTTGTTATGCCTTATAGAGTCCACGATTATTCATTAATATTATTTAACCTATTTAATAGATAAAGAACCCAGAGCCACCAGACCTTACTTATTTTTTCAATTGTCAGATACGAAATGTGTGGGATTAGGTGTGTATAGTTTGAGTGTATCTGTGCGTACTCGCTAGCTTGCGCCGACGACCAATTTACAGGCATCAAGTGATAAACGTACACTAAAAATATTACCCACTTTTCCTAAAATCTTAGTGCTTACTTAGGTATATTTATGACACTTGGGAAACTATTACAATGCCATTTTTAAGCAGCCAAACCAATCGTAGGGGCCAAACATTCCCCAAACACAACTAAAATCGATATGAAAATGTGTTTAATCATGATACTGTATTTGGTGTTCTAATGTAAGTTTTTTATAATAAATAATAATTTTCTTAAGTATTTAATTTAGTTTATATCGACCTGTCATTTGAAAAAGAAATGTAGGACAAATATATCCGCACTTTTTTTGCAGCTCGTACCAATCAGTGGGGCGACGCGTGCGCAGGAAGATCTCGCCAAAATTGTCCGCGCACAATTTCCCGCCGCTTTCCATATTGTCTATTGTGCAACCATTTTGACAATTCGATTACCTAAGATTCGCGACAAACGTATGACGTAATACTATTTTTGGTTATGTGAAACAATTTACGAAAAATACGGTTATTTTCGATCGAATGACACACTACACGGCAAGGTTGTCTGAAAACGGGTGTCTATTATTCACATATTTTGACAGCCAAGTATTTATAAATTACTAGCTTTTGCCCGCGGCTCCGCCCGCGTGAATGAGTTTTCCCGGTATAAAAGTCCCGCTTTATATTTTCCCGGTATAAAAAGTATACATAATCTACCCGTAGCTTATATGACACGTTCGTAGATTTACCATAGCAGCGCCATCTATTGATTACTTACTCAACCCAGTCGAAAGGTATCGACATCTGTTAGAATCATTTGGAGTTAACAGATAATTGTGACTGTCAAATAATAACAGACAAATAATTAGCAATAAATTAAAATTGCGAGTATAATTTGAGATTTAAACTATCCTATCTCTCAAGTTGGATCGAACTGCACATGGTGTGCGAATTTTATTATAATCGGTTAAGTGGTTTAGGAGTCCATTGAGGACAAACATTGTGACACGAGATTTATATATATTAAGATAATTGGAATGCCATTAACACATAAGTCAATCTTGTCTACCAACACACGTTAGGCCAATTTAGGTTAGGTTAGGTTCGGCTAATTTGTTTTTGCGAAGTCACACATATTTGATGTGTGTTTGGCAAAGCGATTTGTCAGCAAAAAAATAATAAAATGAATATTATAGTGTATTTAAGCATTAACTAGGAGCCATCGATTAAATAAAAAGTAGCATAACAATCAAAAGAAATTCTAATAACACGCTTTATTGGAAACCTTGGAATTAACATTCCTATAACTCAATAGGCCATTTACCTTGGGTGACAATTAAAGAGCATAAAAAAGATATTTTTTAGAGAGACCACCCTAACCCTTCTGCCATTTATCAGTCAATTTATATTCCTAACGGCTCGCGCGAACTCCTGACGAAATGAAGCGAATAACTTTATAATTGTACTGTATAAAATAAAGGGGGCTTACAGGAAACAGGATATTGCCTTCCGTGGCGACCCTTCGCTACCGGCGGGGTTTTTTACTTGGCATCACAAAATCGGAGATGCACTTGATAGTTATAGATTTACGAGTCTAATCGTGTGTAAAATATCGATAGTTTTATTATGCTCGTCTCATATGCATTTGCATTCGCAAATGGCTTGGACATATCCGCATTATGTTTGCACGCGTCCATTCTTCATACTATAGTGAAAGGCTGGTAGGTTAGCTAGGCTAGGGCCTGTAGTGTCCTCACCGGTGAGGATCGCGACGCGTTCCTCCCATTATTTTTTAATATACCTAATGATCTCTTTTTATATCCCTTTTCCTGCCAGCCCGAGCTGGCTTCTTTGTTTTTGTTTATTTCTCATCATTGATTTTACTCCCAATAAAAATCGGTAGTTATATAAGTGACCATTGGTATTAATAATAATTAATATAATCAATTTAATGTATCTTGACTTATCACAGGTGCAACTATATTCGCCTACGTGATGAATAAAGTATTTTATTTTATGTATGGATATATATCTTACTCTTGCTTATTTATTTTCGAACATCTCGACATAGGTCGGTATTAATAAATACCCCGTCCCGTAACTCACAGGAAAAAGGGCATTTATTCCCTCCTTACTATTATTTTTGACTGCCTCAGTGGCGTAGTTGTATTGCGTACGCGTTACGAGTACGATTTGCGCACTGAGGACCTGGGTCGAGCCAAAAAATGTGACTGGGTTTTTCTATCTTAAAAAATAATCAGTCGCAGCTCGGAGTCAGGAAGTTGTCCGTGTAATACCTCCGTGCCTCGGAAAGCACGTAAAGCCGTTGGTCCTGCGCCTGATCTCTCTCCGTCTCATCGGACTATGAGAGTGAAGGAATAGCGAGTGCACCTGTGTATTGCGCACACACTTGTGCACTATAATATCTCTGCACACCTGGCTGATCTCTGTTCTGATTGGCCGCCGTGGCCGAAATCGGCTAGGAAGGGTTTTTTTACTATTATTTATGTGTATGTGTGTAGTATCACAAGGTAGTTAATATTATATTTTAAAATCGGATATTATTATACAATATAAATATACTAAATCTAGGTAAGCATGTTGTCTCATATTATGTTGTTTTGCTTATGTTATGGAGATGCTAATAAGTATCTTCTTCCATTCGGTGGTCTGTACCTATTGGTTGGTTGTGTATTTAATGATTCTTTACTCTTACTAATATTATAAATGCGAAAGTTCGTGAAAATGTTTGGATGTTTGTTTTTTTTTTTTTTTTTTTTTTTTTTTTTTTTTTTTTTTTTTTTTTTATTGCATTTAATGACGAGACGAGCATGCCGTTCGCCTGATGGTAAGCGATACGACCACCCATAAACAGTAGCAACACCATCCAGCACCTTGACTAACAAAGTACTGTGTGGCATTCCACTGCGCTCGTCACCCTGAGACATAAGATGTTAAGTCTCATTATGTCCAGTAGTTATACTGGCTACAATGTCCTTCAAACCGAAACACAACAGTGCATGCACACTGTTGCTTGGCGGTAGAAATAGACATTGTTAGAAGTTAACGCGGAAACAACTAAACAGATTTGGATGAAATTTGGCACACGGGTAGACCATGTCCTGGATTAACACATACTACATAAGCTACCTTTTATCCCGGTAATATACTCCAATCTATACTAATATTATAAAGCTGAAGAGTTTGTTTGTTTGTTTGAACGCGCTAATCTCAGGAACTACTGGACCGATTTTGAAAATTCTTTCACTATTAGGAAGCTACATTACTCCTGAGTGCTATAGGGTACTTTTTATGCCGGAAAAACTTTTACACGCGGGCGAAGCCGCGTATGCTAGTAATAATGGAACTTTTAAGTCTGATTTTTAAATAGATGGCGCTGGTGTCGTTTAGTGTTTTATGGACTTTTGAAGCGGGAAAGACTTAACACGCGGACGAAGCTGCGAGCAACACCTACTTACCTATTAAATCTATTTTACTTAGAATTTGTCGCACCTTTAGAACGAAAACGACTCAATTAAAAAAAAAACGAAAATTGAGTTATCTTTATAAAATGATTTAAGTGATTCACAAGTGCGTTGTGTTTGATATAGGTGGACAGACGCCTTGGTAAAGGTCACAAGAACACGCTGGATGCCGCTTTGTATAGGTCCATCTGGAAATCTTTAGAGGAGGCCTATGTTCAGCAGTGGACGTCATGTGGCTGATGATAATGATGAAAAGAAACGAACCTACTTACATACCTACAGATTGCTCGTATTGTGGTAAGCGCCTACACAAATAAAGTAGCAGTTACCAAGAACTGAATAATAAAATAGCGGAATGCAGTTAAGTGTATATTCCTCTGTTTTATTTTGTACATTATTCTATATGTAATAGCAAATAATACGAAAAAGAAGCCCATTGTGAAAACTACATTAAAATTGATTAAGAAATGAGCAGTAATTTGTATTTCAAATTTTGCAATGTGCCGGTGTGGGAGCGTGGTGGATATATCGCTCCATCTCATTCTTTCGCTTGCATCGTAATTCCCGATGACTTTACGTGCGCGTATGCGACTCTTTTCTTGTTTCTTAACACTTACCCCTTCTACTGAAATTCAAAGTGTATCTAACTTGTAAATTTTGTTTCGGATTTTATTCAATCAAATCTAGCTGTTGCCCGCGGCTCCGCCCGCGTGAATGAGTTATCTCGGGATAAAAGTCCCGCTTCTTAGAATAATAACACATAGAAACCGTGAACATACACGCTTAGTGAGGCAAGTAAAACTAGGCTAAATTAGCCTAGTAACCAAACATCCCGCGTCAGTGCTCAAGGCCGAATCGTAGCGCTATCAGCTCTCGATATTTTATTTTAAAATGATGGTTTGTGCAATAAACTGATGTCACAGTATCTCGGATAATCTTAAGAAACATTGTAACATAACATTTCTCATGCAATTATTACGATTAATCTAATATTTTGACATAAAATAATAGCTAAAGCAAAAACAATAATTCAAAAATTTTATAGACGCCATTCATATCAAAGTGTTGCAAAAAAAAGGGAAATTGATACCCCAAATGTTGATGTTCATATTCTAAAATTAATATATTTCTAAAATTAACTTATTTAATTGGTACCTTTGCATGCTTTGGAATTGTGTTGCCAGTATTATGAAAATAACATTTTTCTGTTGAGTTGATTTTAATTGACATTTCAAATTTTAACAAGCTTTTATTATTATTTTAAATGAAAATAGTTCTAAAATAAGGACACCTGTATCTTTTGTTTTTTAGAAATTATGAAGTTATCATTTATAATTTTAACTTTTTTTTTTCTTTTTTTCAGCAGACGTAAGCACTAAGCTTCAAATGACGTCAATTATACGGTTGAATGGTGAATGGTGATGCTGCCTTTTTTACTATGATTCGAAAAAGAACCGTAATAAAATAGAACCAGATACATTTGATATTATTGACATAAATAAAGGCATTCATTCATATCATCATCATAAAACTAGAATGGAGGCAAAGGTAAATAACGCATTCAACCGTTTAATTCACGTCATCAACGTAATTTGTTTTTAATTTGGTACTGTTTTGGTCATTCTAAGGGATTTATTTTATTATTTTTTATTTCAGATTTTTATCATTATAATTAAGGATAAAGTAATCCCTTACTGTGAACAATAATAATAATTCCATAATTAAATAATCCTAATTAAATAATGACTTAAGGTTTTGGGGAACATCCGATACCACTAGCAACATTATTTGCACCCTTGTATGCGTGTGACAGAACGTCAATACGTGTGGCCTACGCCTACATCAATGAGTTTTATGCTTCACACTTGACAGTTTTTTGATATGAAACTATCATTCTTGGCGTTATTATTCTATGTCCCGCTTTATATTTTCCCGGGATAAAAAGTAGCCTAAGTTACTCCTTATTACATCAGCTACCTGCCAATAAAAGTCCCGTCAAAATCGGTCCAGCCATTTCAGAGATTAGCCGGAACAAACAGACAGACAGACAGACAGAAAGACAGACAAAAATTGTAAAAAATGTTGTTTTGGTGTATGTACAGTATATATCGACGGTAAAAAGCGATTTTGTCGTATCTCGAAATATCCAACTTTACACCAGAGCCAAAAAACGATTAAAAAAATTCATAACTCGTAAATTTATGAAGATAGAAAGTTGAGATTTGGAACATATTTCTAAAAATCTAAACCTTACTTTCCACGGTTAACCGAAATATCCTAAAGTTACTACTTCATTGATTTTGTACTAGTTACAGCAGTCGATGTTTTAATGTCGAGCAGCAGAAATGTTTTATCTGTGAGGTGAAATGTATGACCAACTAAGATACATAAAGATTTCGATGCGACGGATCTGCTGTATCTCAAATAAAAACCATGCGAATCATGTTTATTTTGCTGTATATGATTTAATCGAACTAGTTTATGAAAAAAACCACGTCTTACATACAAGCAGTATCATAAAAGTTATAAAAATAAAATGCTGTATCTTTTACTAAACGCTTTTATTTTCTTTTTAAGAATGTAAGGACAAAAAAAAACAAATAAATATACAAAATAAACAGTAATTTTTCTATTCAACTCTAACTATATTCGTCTCCTGTTGTTGGGGGGGGGGGGCTCAGAATCCCCCAAGCATCGAACTACGCTTTCGGCATCAATGGCACTGACTATCCCGCCCTCACGCCCGCCACTGCAACTCTTGTAAGCCAGGATCAGCAGTGGCACGCATTTTATGATACCGAGCGGTGAAGCTCGGCGAATCTCAGGGAACACTAATCTGTCTTTAACCCGCAATGAAATCAATCAAACAGAAACATAGGGAGGAGTTGGAAAAAATAAGCGTCAAGGGCAGCGTGAGGCCAACTTTCCACGCTATCTTCCATCACTGAGATCGCAACATTGTACTAAAACATAATACAAAATTAAAGACGAACTACCCTGCTTAAAGCGGCGATAGCCTAGTTGGGAGTTGAACGGACTGTCGAGACAAATGTCCGCAGGTTCCAAACCCAAGGGCGCACACCTCTGACTTTTCTAAAAAAGTTATGTGTGTTTTCGTTGTAAATTATCGCTCGCTTTAACGGTGAAGGAAAACATCGTGAGGAAACCTGCATACCTGAGAAGTTCTCTGAATTTCGAAGGTATGTGAAGTCCGCCAACCCCCATTAGGTCAGCGTGGTGGATTAAGGCCTAAACCCTCTCAGTTGCAGAGGAGGCCCGTGCTCAGCAGCGGGCAGTATATAATACAGGGCTGATATGGTATGGTATAGTACCCCCTGCCGCCCGCCCGCCACCCCTGGTGGCCCCTATTAGTTGTCTTTTACGACAGGCACCGTACCATACCGTGGTCCCCCACGGTACGGTCCACTTCTCCAAACGCCCCCAATCCATACGGTGGGAGACGCCGGTCAGTCCTCCACCTAGCGTCTTCTACGTCTCCTCTGGTGGCGGGAGGTATCTTCGCGCTCCTGATCCCTCTCGGCACTCTCCTTCTGCTAGAGGACCACCTCGCAGAAGTGGGCCATCGCACGTCATGACCTCTGGCTGCCGACCATGGAACCGGCCACGGCCGGCAGTGAGAGGTCTCCTCCGACAACTGCTCTGAGAGCGCTGCGCTCCTCGTCCCAGGCTGACCAAAACTCCAATGTGTGCTGATCCGTATCCAGCGGGCAGTTGTCACAATGATGACAAACAGTCGAAACCTCTGCGCCTACTATTCGACACAGTTACTCACCGAAGCAGCTATGCCCGGTAAGTATCTGTATCAAGTGAAACGTAGCCGGGCCATGGCGCCTGTCCAGCCACGCAGCAAAACCGGGCGCACTACCGCGATAACCCTGAACCCCGCTGTCGGGGCCTCCCGCTTGATACGCCACTCCTCCACGTCAGCTCGAGGTAGGGAAGCCTTCATGTCCGGATGCCTCCTCCCACCAATGAAAAGCATCGAAGAGGGCGACCAGATCCCAAAGCAAGAAACCGGTCAACAAGTAAGCCGCCTCGAAAGAAACTGTGCCGTACGCCCTGATCACCCGCTACGCCAAAACTATGGGTTTAGCAAGAGAGCGATGCAGCGGTCGCTCAAGAAGTGCTTTGGAAGTCGAGAAGCTGGTTCGGAATGGCGTAGGTAAGGTACACGCTGGGGTAGGAGCGAAGTGATGGGAGCGGGTCTGGCTAGAGTGACGTATTGACAAAGTATTAATCACTGAAAAAAAAACAATACTCTGTTCCTATGACGTAAGTGTGATTTTCACTATCCGATTCAATGTTTGAAATGTAGTAACTATTCAATAATTATACGCACATCTCTGGCAACGTAAAATTTTGGGCCGACAGAAATGCTGTATCTCCGAAAATCAATCTCCATAATTGAAAAATAATGTTGTAACAATTATTTACACTGGGCGTATTGTTGTATCTCTTTTATTTTCAAAAGTAATGTTTTTTTCTCTATTTACAGCAAATTTTTGTATAAACTGTACAAAAACTAGAAAAAAATCGATGGCGTATCTTAATTTTTTTTCGTCGTAAGAAGACGAGACCTAGACCATTCGACGCGGCTTTTTTTTCTGATCAATAATATAGTAATAAGTCATTTTGGCCATTTTCCGAGATACGACACTTCCGCTTTCTACCGTCGATATATTCATATACATGTAGTAAAAAACGGTTATTTCAATATTACAAACAGACACTCCAATTTTATTTATATGTATAGATGTATAGATTTCTGTGTTATAATTTAATTGAAGTACATATTTGATAAACGTACAGAACATGGATGAGTCCCCCCTAATTACTACAATCCATGGTTAAAATTTATATATACAATCAATATTTTCACTGTAATTTGAAAATTAATGTTCATCATGATTGTTTTAAACTGTTGATCATTATTGATATTATTATTTCCAATAATCACGTCTTCCCTATTGGCCCTACAAAAAAAATCATGACTTTTTATAGAGAATAAAAGTCTATCAACTTTTGTAAAAAAAGTCTTATGGAACGTGCATGTAAGCTCTGCCATCTGGTGGAGCATTCTGAATCTTTCATCTTATCAAAACTTGGCATTTACGTAAAAGAGTGAAAAGAAACTAAAGCAGAGCCAGATAGGAAAAAAAAAAAGAAACTAAAGAAAAAAACATTTAATTTGTCGATAATGTATTACTGTATATCTGGATGCTCCAAAACATAAAAATATTACGTTCCCAAAAAGTATAGACCCCTCCCCCATTATAAAGATATAATAAATAACTAACTTGTTTATTTTGATACGATCATGGACATACAATAGACAAGGCGTTTTTCTTTTTAACCTGCTGTAAAGTGAAAGTGGGCTGAATACGTCAAAGTAATAAGCATGAATGCATCCGCTAAGAATTTAGACAAAAGAGACAGGTATTGGCCGCATAGTCATTTTCTCTCTCTCTCTACAAAGTGTTTTAGTTGGTGAGGGTATTGCTCTTATCTCTCTCTGTCTGGGCACTGAATTAGACGTTTCTAAGGCATTACAAAAACCTAGCCGAACAGAAATTATTAAAAACAAAGACAATAATTATAAATAATCAATATTATTATAGATATGACATTGATATTCTAAACAATAATTATAATCAGATGTTATTTTCCATATTACGAAATATATTTGTCATCTATTGGGTAATTTATTGTGATCATTCCATATCAAAAGTGTGGATATCACGAAAACGTATCACTTTGATAATATCTAGTTTGTGGGTAGTTCCGAAAAAAAAATACAATAACCGGTCAGCAGAAGCGTAATTTATTCTTCTTTTAAGGAAATGTCCGCATTTTTATGGATGCTGGTCCTTAACATCTAATCAGGCTCAAACTTTACGGGCAAAATATGAAACTTGGATCCATAAAAAAATATTTTTAGACCCCTCCATTCATAACTAACTTTTTTAAAAACGTTCATATTGAGTGTAGTTTTTAAGTAAAATTAAATAAATCTCAAAATCAGAGGTCATTAAAATTAAACGAATTATTGTAAAATGCTAGTTTATAGGACTTCCATCCAAATATATAAACTGTCATGGTTAGAATTTTAGGCCCAATTTGGACATGTCCTTTGAACCAACCTCATACCTTTGCCGGTTAAAGATTACAAATAAAACAAAATTGTCTGGATTCAATAAATACTTTAATTTCATTAAAATTCGATTTCATATTACTATAACATGTTAACAAGACGTATTGCTAGATTCTACATTCCGCTTCTTGTCTCATAAGTAAAATAAGTACTTAAAGGCACCTTCAGTTACACGTTATTGAACAAATAATACAAAATAAGTACAAGTTAAGCTTGACAGATTGAATACAGATTAAAAAAATATTGTATCACTGGTTGCGTTAAAAAAAAGAATAAAAAAACAAAATACGTATAAAAAAAAATATACACTTTTATATGTTATTTTTTTAATCAAACTAAAGCGCTTCATAAATGTTTCAAGCTGTATTAAAAAAAAACTTCTGATAGGTGGGTAACTCCAATTCCTATATGTCACATAGTTTGCGTAGTTTTGCGACGTCCATTTATAACTCAAACAAACACAGGAATGTAACTATTTATAAATACTTTTAAAGGCAATACAGTGGCAGAACACGATGAGCATTGCTTTTATTATTACCCGACGTCAAAAAGGAGGTTCTCAATTCATTATTTTTTCTCATGATCATAGATAGGAACTACCTAAAATGTTCAACTGAGGGATACAATCTTGCCAGTGTTAAAAACAAAGTACATAGACAATTCGGAAACGCCCTCCTAATCTCATCTGCTAGTCAATCAAATGATGCCTCGGTTTAACCATAATATATTTCTTCACGCATTACTATCCCCTGTACCGTGAGCCACCATAATTTGTACCTTTACAGGGTACCCTCATAGACAAGTCGTACAGCAGTCCACCTTTATTGGTTATTAACGGCCAATCTCAATAATCGACCACAATCTAAATTTTCGATCCGATCTCAAAAATACAATCAAAATAATTCATTGGCCACCATATCAAAAACCTTTATTCTGATTGGTCCATTTCTCCGAACTATCGAAAAAGGATGAGATCGATTATTAAAGGCGGTAAGTAAAACCGGGTGAATAGGATGTGAAAAGGAACGAAATTGGTATCGCAATAAAGATCTTTTTCCATTGTTTAAGAAAATGATCCAACCAGAATTATAAAGGATCTTTGAATTTTTAAAAAATATTTTGATTGGTTTATTCTCGGTTACGGATTGAAGATGAGATGGGACGTGAAGCAACGTGATTGTAATCCTGATCTTCAATTTTGTTACGAATGGGGAGAATGTTTTTATTTGGATTAGTGTTTATTTGCTTTATCATGGCTTTTCGCGCCTTTCAACCTGATTTAAATGTAGGTAGACTAACCATTCGAAATAACAAACATTTAATTCTTACGATCATTAACAGGTTTAAACAAATACATACAAGTACATTTGATACCTTTTTTCGATGTGAGATTACAAGTCCGCATTTTCTCAATATACTCAGAAAGATGAGCATGTAATGTTGGGTAACATTTTAGACTTAGTAACATATAGGAATATATTTTTGGTGATCGAATGTGCCTTTCACCGTAATTTACATCTAAATATTAGGTGGTGTGATCTGTTTATAAATCTAAAGGCAAGGGTACGTTCAGCCTAAACCAATATAAATATATTTCTACACGTCACAAAATCATACAATACTATAAAATAACAAGTTATAGTACAATTATCACTTATCACATAATTTGCAATACGTTTGCATTGCATCAAAATAATAGGTAACACGTTATACATTTTGATAACTGTCAAACTATCACTGTGGCTCAAATTTTGCAATTTTCGTACAAGTAGTCACATTTAGCCAATAATTATTTAAATAGATAAGGTTTGTTACACAAGCCAAAATTAAATTATTGCATGTAACAACACCACTGGTCGCTTTTCATAAACTAAATTTACAACTGTCACGTTGACAGTTTTGACAGCTGTCAAACCGAATATAGCACTGTGCAGTGATCACAAACCTCTTTTCACTCAACACGCTTAAATAAGATTTATAACACATAAGTACACATAGTACGGTTCCGAACATATTACTATATTATCACAAGGGTATACACATTTGGGAAAATGCAATGTGTGAGTTAATGCTGTGTTCATTGTGTTTATATTTTTCTAGGTAATAATTAAATGGAAAATATACTTAAATATATTAAAATGGCGATTTTGTTGATGAAAATATTTACTATTGACTGGCATTATAATATTGTGTTCGGATACACAGCTAGTCGTTTGCTCATAATAGGTACTTTTAAAGCGTTCAACGCGCGAATAGCTTCCACTCACAACCTTTACGCATACGCATGCTCACGCCTTTTATCCCCGAAGGGGTAGGCAGAGGCGCAACTAGTGCACCCACTTTTCGCCAAGCGTATTCCGTCCCATGATGTGATAGGGGGCGAGCCTATCGCCATATCGGGCACAAATTCCAGACTCCGGGCTGATACTGAATAGAAAAGCCAATATCACTTTGCCCGACCCGGGAATCGAACCCGAGACCTCAGCCTTGCAGTCGTACCGTAATACAACTACGCCACCGAGGCAGGCACCTTTAGTAGATCCAAAAAGCGTTAGTACGTAACACTTCCCCGTATTATTGTGTTTTCGTGTAATAAACGCGCTCTGAACGCCCGGAAACCCATAGAGCAACAAATTTAAACCATATCTAGACTGTCTATGATACTATTTCCTCCAAATAGAATATTTTCTATGACAAATATAAACACAATTCACACATAGTTTTTAAGTATTAAATGCTCTTCCCCGCCTTCCCCAGAGTTGCCTTACACACATAGCCCTTGAGGGCGAGCACCCCCCTACACTTTATGTGCACCTGGTACCTCGCACACCAATCCAGGGTGTTGCACCCCACTCCCGTATCTGATAGAGTTTTACCGGCGGCTAGGGAGAGTAGATCTGGAAACAACATTAAACAGTTATTTTGAAATCATAAGTTACAATGTTTTTGTACAACTTCATGGTGTGACGAGTAAGTCGTTTGTGTGAGGGTAAACTCTATGCCTGCCTGATATGATCTAGAACTTTTTGGCAGTAGAATTACACAAGACAATGTGTGTGTTTGTGTGTGTGTGTGCGCGTGTGTGGGCGCTTGTGTGTGCGCGTGTTTGTGTGCGTGTGTGTGTGTGTTGAGCTCTTGTGTGAAAGAAAGAATGAAAGACGGATTCATTGTTATGACAAACAATTACAAGCTTAAACATAAAAATAGGTACAACAGAAACAAATGTATTGTGCCAAAAACAGGAACGCTCATTCAGCTCCTTGCTGCAGTACAGGCTAGCCAATATTGCAGAGCTGATTTTCAATGTGAGACCCAGATGACCTACAGTGTGCGTGTGTCTGCGTACGTGTGTGTGTGTGTGTGTATATTTGTGTGTGTGTGTTCGCATGTTCGTATGTGAGTGTGTGCGTGCGAGTTTGTGTGTGTGTGTGTGTGTGTGTGTGTGTGTGTGCGTGCGCGTTTGTGTGTGTGTATTTATATATACCTGGCGGGTCAGCGTGCGTGAGCAACTGCACGTCATTATCCTTGCAGAAGGCGTGCAGCGCGGGCGGCACGACGCAGCAGGCGGCGAGGCTGATCTGCGCGATGGCGGGTCTCTCGCGCGCCCAGCCGTGCAGCCGCCGCAGGCACCCGCCGCCCACGTCCGCCACGCCCAGCTGCAGCACGCGACCTGACATACCACATACTTATAAATATGGTGTACCATGTTGTTGGAAGATAATGAGGTCAAGGGCGTAGCTAGTCATTTTTTCTGGGGGGCTGAAAATAACGACTTTTTAACGTCGACTACTTCTTTAACTAATACCGGACAAATGATTTTTAAAAACCCACACTAAATGTCGCCCAACGTGGGATTCGAAGCCAAGTCCTTCCGAATCCCGATCTACAGCTCATATAATATAAAACTGCCACTTCTCCAAGAAAACGACAACACTAAGATTAGATAATACTATGATAATATTTTTTTCAATGTAGATATGTGAATTGTTGTACCAAAGTAATTGACGCTTATACGCAATAACCATTAATGATAACTTATCATATTAGTAATTTGTAATAACATGTCAGCTATGTTGAAAATAAAAATATGATCGTTATTAAAATAAATAAATCCAAAGTAACTGGAAAATAAGGTAAAACAAAAGTGATTAAAGATTTTTTGCTATGTGATATATTATCGCATAAGCCTTGAGATTTCTGTTTGTTTTTTTTTTTACGTTAATAAAACCCATTCATGCTATAGACAAATTTATCTATAGCAAAATTAATCACACTGAAAAAAACGATCACACGAATTGAGAATCTCCTTTTTAGACTTTCTTGCCCGTCCTTCTCTTGTGAGAACTGCATTCAATAGTGGTAGACTTTATAGTGTCTAAATCTAAATAATGTATAACATTTTATGGTTTCGAATAAAATATTTCATATCATTTGATTTCCTCCTTTCTCAGAAGTCGGTTGAACTGAAATCATATTTTTTATTTGCTTTACCTTTTCTTACATAATCTTCTAATACGGCCCACAACACTTTTATGCCGGGCAGTATCGCTTCGCATTTGCGAGCGTCCGCCTCGCTATCTGCCTCCATTTCTGATGTAGATATCCGAGCTGTAATATGAAATAATCAAATATTTTATACTCAGATTAAAGAATAAATGTGGTTTTCAGTCACATTAACTGTTTATAAAGGTTGGAATTGCTTGAATTGAGTCCATTGCCTTTATAATACGCAGTTAATTGCGTAAAATGCTCAAGTGGTAAAAAACAAAGGTAGAATTATGGAGGATGTTTATTGTTTTTTGATTGACAAACAAAGTTATTTGTGAATAAAAGTCCATTCACTTGTGAAAAAAATATGTAATGTTTTTAGGGAAATTATATATTTTACAAATCGTAAACGCTGCATACAATAATCGATATAGTAAGACCATGAATCCAAGCTCAAATAAATAAAGGCCTAATTGGGCGCCCAACGTGGGGCCCATACCCCCGGTACCTACCATTACTGCTGAGCGATATGGGCGATGCTTTAGATGCGTAGTTGTTTCTCGTGTTGCCATCGTTGTCTTCCCTATTTTGTAAGTCCGGATTGTATGAGAGGATAACGTTGTCTATATACTCTGTTTGTAGGGCTGAGAACACTGCAATAAACAACAAATTAATGAATACCCACAAATATCATCCCCTGATTGGCTTAATGGCACCGTTCCTGGACTGTGGCTTGTGAGTCGTGGGGGTTATAAATATATTTCCTAGTTATAGAAAAAACATTGCCTATGATTTTCTATTCGAGAAAAAAAACACTTGAGTTGCCAAAAAGTGTAGATGAGCGAAATGTAGGTGCAGTAGTTATGCGTCTGCTAAATTCTTCGGCGCGAAATCGTATGCTTATATTATAATACAGTAAAATAATATTCAAAATTATTTCGAGAACATAAAGTGAACATCTGGTTTCCTCAACATTATCTCTTATCATTTAAATCAATTTCCTGGAGTACTGTATTTGTATCTGTTATCAGATAACAATTCAGTATATAACGATTACTTGCGCAACATTCCGTAAATGGAAAACAGCAGTGACGTCACGCGATCAGCAGATAAACAAAAAAATCTAGGAGCTATAATAGATTCCACCCACCAATAATGAAAATGGTAAAATGGCGAATTTTAAGAATTCCTGAGTACAAGAGGCACAGATTCAACGAGATGGTGGGTGCCTGGGTGGTCCGGATACTTAGTGATGAAATAAATTTAATGAAACGAAAATAGCCCCCCACAATAAAATTCTGGATCCCCTACTGCCCCATGAATTTTCACCTTTAATAACTTACTTACTTACTTAAACTCACGCCTTTCTCCCATTAGGGTAGGCAGAGACTATGGAACGCCAAGTGCTACGATCCAAGCATACCTCTTTCGCTTCTTCCACAGTCATCAGTCTCTTCATACATGTTCGTCGGTTACGAGAACTCCTTATTTGACCCTTCCGTAAGAGGTCGTCAATTTGGTCCATGAAGGTACGTCTAGGACGCCCTCGTCCGACACTACCACTTACTTTCGCGACATAAATTTCTTTCGTTACTCTTCTTTCATCCTTCCTTTCAATGTGGCCAAACCACCGGAACATTCCTTTCTCAATCTTAGTCACTACATCTAATATTAAAAAATAATAAAAAATATATAAGTGTTTTGCCGAAGTTCCAAACACATTCACACCCGATGGGCTTCACTAAAAATAATTATTTTTCACAATGGACTATTTATAATAGGTAACATTGTATGGGGATTCATACAAGATGGGATTTGACAGATTAGTATTAATACAGATTTATTTGACATGGGGCAGTAGTTTCAAAGTCCTGAATAGTGGTGCTATTGTTAATAGGCAATCAATACACTTACCATCAGGCGGGCAAGTTGCTCGTCTCGCTATTTGGTATATAAAAGCGTTAATAACTCACCATTCTCCAAACACTCAGACAGCGCGGTAGTACTGTCTTCGTCAATGAAAATCTTCACTCCAATCTTGAGATTCTTTCTCTCTTCCTCCGCCATTTTCTTGTGAACATCGTCGTGAGGTCTTGTGATGACCACGGCATGCGGCTCGTTCTCTTTGGCCACCACCATGTAGGAGGAATCTGGTTGCTCCGACGTGCCATTTTGAAGTGGCAGTCCATTCTGTGAGCCCCATTCTGACAAGGTCAGTTTGATACTTTCTGAAAGCTGGAGATAATTTGAGTTAGTGGAGTGTTTGATGGTTTCAAGCGATTGGGAATCTAAAAGCTTAAGGGTAATTTAAACACATTTAGGAAAACTCTTTTAGGTGAGATTGATTAACTTGGTCCCTAACATTCTGATAAATCTATTCTTTTTTGTCTAGTTCCTTATAATGTTTAATTGAGTAATTATATCGTAAAATTGTATTATGCATATTGCCTGTAGGCAACCACAACGTGCAAACTAAGTAATTGTAACTCAGACTACAGTCTGAGTTACAATTACTTTTATTTTCTGATTGTTATTATTATGTTTGTGTTATTGTAAACTTTGTTGGCAATCCTCAAATAATAAAATAAATAAATAAACCTATCTAGATTAGCACTCTAGACTAGCATTTTAATGAATAAATGCCACTTTATGTAATTTTCCGCTAGTGGACACTGCTTATTTATTAAGTACTTCTTGTGAACTAAATTACATGTACTTGTGTGTAGTGTTTTCATACAAATAAATGATGTCTGATTATTCCAACATTGTATGGATGTAAACAGTAAAAGTGATACGTAGGTAAATATTTAAGATGGAGCGATGATGTGGTTAAGATTTTTGGTTACAATTGTAATCGGCTCTCTTTTACGCCTCAAAAGCAATTTTTCAATGACGGACAGATAACGACAGTCACTGTTTATTTATAGGATATTGTTGGAACCTACGCTACAAAAAGGAGGAAGAAACGGGGTATATGTTAGACATGATTAATGATTATGCTTCTGGCTCTAATCTCCATGCCACTCAAAGACATTAAAGAGTATAGTAATAGACCGGACATCATCACCAAATTTTTCATCCAAAAGTTATTACCAATTCATAATAAGTCGCTGTCTTATCTGACATGTCCGTGTAACAAGACGTCTCTGTATGCTTAAATTTTGTAAAAACAATATTTTGGAAAGAAATATGCCAATATACGCATTACGGCCATGTCAAAGTATGTTCTTATTAATTTTACACAGGTATTTCGTTATTTCACAGTAGATTGAGTTACTGATGAACAGGCTCAAAATTTTTGTATGACAATTTTTCCAATGTCCGCTCTATACAGGGCCATTTTCACTTTGCATTACTAAATGAAACCACATATTCGTCTTTACCTCTTGTAACATCTTGCCAAAAATCATCCATGAATAACGAATATTATTGCCAAAAATCCCGGTTGTAGTTTTCAAATTTTTTGTTCATTTCGTAGTTCGGTGCGAATATTGTGAGTGCGAAGTGTATTTCTGAATGAAAGTATAATGTTGCCGCTGCGACGAATTATCTAAGAGCAGTAGTAGTGGCATTAGGGCATGTAAACTTAAAGTTACTCTTTATTGATATTTATTTTGTTCGAAACTTACACTTTTTTATTTTACGTCTATGGTTAAAATAACTTAATGGAAAGCGTTATTTTCGACGAGATAAGTATGTGGTTTCATTTATTAACGCAATGTCAAAATGACCCTGTATAATCTTAGAACTCTTTGATGCTACTGCATATGGTAACTAGGTTGAATCAAACAAAATAATGCTAATCATGCTACTACAGGAATTCATTACTTGAGTTCGTGTTTCAATAAATAAAGAGTCATGATTATATGATGTAATATTTATCTTTTCATATATTCTAAACATATAGATTTAACTGCATGCCTCGGTGGCGTAGTTTTATTAAGGTACGACTGCACGAGACTATCCTGACACCAAGCGGTGAAGCTCGGCCAGGGCCGCGCCGTCCCTGTGTGCCAAGTGTGCGGCACACACAGGCGCCACGGCAACAGGAGCGCCGAAACCAGGATGAGATGCCCTAAGCGAACAAATCCTGTGCAACCCCCCCCCCCCCCCAGATATAGATTTCGCACACAGGCGCTGTCTTGGGTCGGCTCGGCCCTGAGCTCGGAGTCTCTGGGAGCACGAATCAGTGTTAACCCGCAATGAAGTTAATCACACAAAAGAATAGGGAGGACTTAGAAATATATTTTCCACTTCCCTCCATAGCAAAGCGGGAGACAAAATAATGAACTAAAAAAGGTATTTTAACCTTAATTATTAATTATAAGGTAGGACTGCAGTGCTGAGGTCTCGGATTCGATCCTGGGTCGGACTGAGTGATATTGGGTTTTTCTACTCGGTATTAGCCCGGAGTCTGGAATTGTACCCGATATAGCAAAATGCTCGCCCCATATCACATCATGGGACGAAAAACGTACGGCAAAAGGGGGTGCACTAGTTGCGCCTCTGCTTACCCATTCGGGGATAGAAGGCGTGAGTGTGTGTATATTAATTTAAATATTGTGTCCTGTTATAAAACTGAATAGTCCTGAATTTTCAAACTTCAAACCCTAGTTTTTTAAAATCCGGCGTTTGGACCCTTAGGTTATACCGTAACGAGAACCGAATTATAATCAAAAGACAATCTTAATATTTCTTCTATAATACCTTATATTATGCGTACATTTCCTCTTATTTGCATGGGAGTTTTGCGTTTTGGTATGTTGGTAAGTCATAACGCTGTCATTTTACTGGTGGTAAGTCTCTCATATGTAAGAGTCCGTCTGGGTGGGTACCACTTATGAGCACGGGCCTCCTCTACAACTGAGACGGTTAAGGCCTTAGTCCACCACGCCCGCCTAGTGCGGGTTGGCAGACTTTACATACCTTCGAAATTCAGAGAACTTCTCAGGTATGCAGATTTCCTCACGATGTTTTCCTTCACCGTTAAAGCGAGCGATAATTCACAAAGAATACACACATAACTTTTTAGAAAAGTCAGAGGTGTGTGCCCTTGGTTTTTTAACCTGCGGAGATTCGTCTCGGCAGTCCGTTCCACTCCCAACTAGGCTATCACCGCTTAATATAATATGTAAGGATACAAGAACCCGAGATAAATCATCAGCTATAAAGAAGTAGACTTCTGCTCGCTGCTTCGCTCGCGTGAAAAAGATTTTCCGAGATAAAAATATTTTCCCGGGATAAAAAGTAGCCTATGTGTTAATCCAGGACATGATCTATCCGTGTGCCAAATTTCATCGAAATCCGTTCAGTAGTTTTTGAGTTTATTCGTTACAAACATACATAAAAATCTTTCCTCTTAATAATATTAGTATAGATTTACAATATCTATGGTACAATATTGGCGGGAAACAGACAATAAAACTGAACACGTGTAGTGTGTCCATCTGTACGTCCAGTAAATCATTACATTACTACGTCTTATGTTATGAGAACAAGCGACCGTCCATATTGTCACCATTTCCGCTGAAATATTACCATCGTGGCATCGTTGGAACGAGATGTAAACTGTAGTCGGTACTCGGTAGTGCGCGCTTTGAGTTACTCTTTATGTGGTAAATCAGGTCTTTGAATGAATTAATTAATTATATTAAATTTGGAATTATGAATTTTAATCAGGCTTTGAATGATGCTTTTAATATTAATTTGTTAGACGTTGGGGCCTACCAAAGTATTTTATCGAAGCCTCGTATCTGAAGCCGCTGTAGTTATACAAGGTCATTTTGACATTGCGTTACTAAATGAAACCACATACTTATCTCGTCGAAAATAACACTTCCCGTTAAGTTATTTTAACCATAGACGTAAAATAAAAAAGTGTAAGTTTCGAACAAAATAAATATCAATAAAGAGTTACTTTAAGTTTACACACCCTAATGCCACTACTACTACTCTAAGAGGATTTGTCGCTGCAGCAACATTACACTTTCAGTCAGAAAAACACTCACGCACACGCCATATTCGCACTACTCTACAAACTCATAAAATCATCTGGAAGGTAAAATTGAAATTTATGGTGAAAATATTAGTTTTTCATGGATGATTTTTGGCATAATGTTAGAAGAGGCAAACACGAGTATGTGGTTTCATTTATTTACGCAATATCAAAATAACCCTGTATATAGTTTCATAAGTAATTTAGAATAAGAAGGTAATGTTTAGGATATGATGGGGCTGGCATGGTGGAATTGCCACCAAAAGTCCCTAAAAATAAAAGATAATAAAAAAAAAGACTTAATCAAAGAGTTCTAAGATTATATAGGGCGGACATTGGGAAAAAATTCATACAAAAATTTTGAGCCTGTTCGTCAGTAACTCAATCTACCGTGAAGTAACAATACCTATGTAAAATGCATTAGAACATACTTTGAAATGACCGTAATGCGTAAATTGGCATATTTCCTTCCAAAATATTGCTTTCTTTACAAAAATTGGGCATACCGAGACGTCTTGTCACATTGATGTGTCAGATAAGACAGCGACTTATTACCAATTGGTAATAAACTTTTGGACGAAAAATTTGGACCTGATGTCCGGTCTATAACTAACTATACTGTTTAATGTCTTTGCTTTTAATAAATGGTGGTAGGTCTCTCATATGTAAGAGTACATCTGGGTGGGTACCACCGAAATGTCTATTTCTACCGCCAAGCAGCAGTGTGCATGCACTGTTGTGTTTCGGTTTGAAGGACATTGTAGCCAGTATAACTACTGGACATAATGAGACTTAACATCTTATGTCTCAGGATGACGAGCGCAGTGGAATGCCACATAGTACTTTGTAACTTAAGGTGCTGTATGGTGTTGCTACTGTTTATAAAGTATGGCGGTCGTATCGCTTACCATCAGGCGAACGACATTCTCGTCTCGTCTCGTCATTCAATGCAATAATAAAAAATTAAAGATACTAACTGGTGGAACTTTAGGATCGTTAAGTAAGGTCGAGAATACCGCCCTTACAGCCGAAATTATTAACCATAACAGATTAATCTTGTTTGGTCTAATCGTAATTCTAAAGATTGTGGCATCGAACATAATATAAGGCAATAAAAACTACCACGGTTGACTCAATCATTTTATAAATCTACTTGCTGGTGGCGTTTTGTGATAACCTCAACACTCCACGGATTACTCATTATCATGTACAGTCAGCCACATAAGAAGCTAAACAAATTCAAAATCCTACTAAAATATTATAAACGCGAAAGTTTGTAAGTATGGATGTATGGATGTCTAGATGTCTGGATGTATGGATGTTTGTTACTCTTTCACGCAAAAACTACTGAACGGATTATTTCGCTGAAATTTGGCACACGGGTAGATTATGTCCTGGATTAACATATAGGCTACTTTTTATCCCGGGAAAATATAAAGCGGGACTTTTATCCCGGGAAAACTCATTCGGGCGGGCGGAGCCATGGGCAAAAGCTCGTTTAAAATATGTGAAGTAACTTCTTACTTTATTTTTGTGAAGAGAAAAAAAGTTGGTAAGAACACAAAACTGAACAGGCGTTTTGAAGTTTTGAAAGTTCGGCTACTATTGTGGCTGACTGTACACCTTACTATTAAATGTTAAAGCTTCATTCATTTCATCAAAAATATCCAGTCATCATTATGCTGACTGGAATTTTTTTAACAGTAAACGCTGTTACCGCTGATTGGATTTGAATGCACACAAAGACAAAATCCTGGACTACAAAGACTAGTGGCGCAACTGGTGTCATGACGGGCAAACTGCCACAGGCCCTGGCTTTAAGGAGATCCATAATTTTGTAAACTAACTTTTTATTTTTTGGGACTTAAGGTGGCTGGAAAACATCTAGATACAGATTTTTTATGTTAGTAGGTCCCCCGGGATGGTCGGCAGCGTGGCTGGTTGGCCTCACGCTGCCGTTGACGCTGAGGGCGCCCTTCGGTGTGCGCGGGCTTCCGACACCCATAACCGGCCAGTCGCCCCCATGAAGGCTGGGCAGTAGTGGTAGATCAATTTCTACCCGAAAGAGATAAATAAAGATAACCTTTTGCCATGGGCCGTTTATGATGTAATTACGCCTCTGACATAGGCTACTTTCTATTTCGGAAAATCACATATACGTACAGTCAGCCACATAAGTAACTGAACAAATTCAAAATTTCAAATCGCGTTTAAAATTTTGCGTCAGTAACAACAATTGTTTTTTCTTCACTAAAATAAGCTTCACAGGGTTAAATTTATTTTAGATAAAGAAAAAAGAATATTTCGTCTGGAGTGAACGTGCAAAAGCGTTTTGAAGTTTTTAATTTGTTCAGCTACTTTTGTGGCTGACTGTACAATACGATTTTTATATCTGGAAAGGTTTTAAACGCACCTCGAAGCCTATATAACAAAAATCCTTACATAGTATAAAACAAAGTTGCCAGCCGCGTCTGGACACGATTAACTCAAAAACATACTTCGATGTTTGGTATGGAGATAGTTTAAGACTCTGAGAAGGTTTAGTGCTACTTTTTATGTCGGGAAAATAAATAGCGGAACTTGATCCCGGAAAAACTCTTTACGCGGATGAAGCCGCCAACAAAAGCTGTAGCTGTAGTTGAATTAATAAAAACATCACAACTAGAATGCTGAGTTTAGACTAGCAAGTTCTCTCAGTAATATGTTGCGCAATAACTTTCAGATGCGTTTACACTAGCGGCAACATTTCTTTAGCAATACGCTTTTTCAAGTGGTCCACCAAGTTAACTTGCGCAACTTCTTGCAAAACTGTTTACATTACTCGAGGAATACTATTGCTTGCCATGATTTTTTTTTCATAAAATTGAATGACAAGGCACGCAATCCTTTCGCCTAAATTTTATGAATCTAATATAATGTTGTTTGGATGATGATTGTAAATAAAATAATCGTCTTAAAAATACCAACATGAAACAGAATTATTAATTATAAAGCACTGCGTGGCATTCCACTGTGCTTATCATCCTGAGTCATATGATGTTAAGTCTTATGATGCCCAGTAATTACGTTGGCTACAATGTCCTTCAAACAGGAAGACAATAATGCATGTATACTACTGCTGGGCGGCAAAAATAGACATATCGGTCAAACTACAAACTTATAACTTGGCAGTATAGTCTTTGAGACCTCAGCTGCTTCAGAATGGAACAAACAAAAAAAACGTTAGCTACTAGCTCAGCAAGTTTAAACTTTTATCTGCACGCAGAATAAACTGCAAGTTCTCGCGCAAGTTGCACAAATGGTGTTTACACATGCGACTTGCCAGAAGTCCTGCAAGCTTCAAAATGTTGCAGAAGTCAGCTTGCCTCGACTGTTTACACGGCAAAAATAGCTTGCGCAACATAACTTCTGCAAGTTTCCTTGCTAATGTAAACCCCGCTTAAGACGTAAAAATCATAACACGTAACACTGTCAATGTTTGTATGACTAATGTCGAGTTTTTCTAGATTTCTTAGATGCTCATTTTGTAAACAAGTTGTGAATACATTATGTCCTCAATTTGAATTGTATATAACAGGATTCATAGTATATCTGCCTCGGTGGCGTAGTTGTATTACGGTACGACTGCAAGGCTGAGGTCTCGGGTTCGATCCCCGGGTCGAGCAAAGTGATATTGGATTTTTCTATTCAGTATCAGCCCGGAGTCTGGAATTTGTACCCGATATGGCGATAGGCTCGCCCCCTATCACATCATGGGACGGAATACGCACGGCGAAAAGTGGGTGCACTAGTTGCGCCTCTGCCTACCCCTTCGGGGATAAAAGGCGTGAGCATGCGTCATAGTATATCAGAATGACTTGCAACTTTAACCCATCATTGAATGTATGAGATTGTTGTTTGATACAAGATGAATCATTTACAAAATTAAACCATGACCGATAGAACAGTTTGGTTTTTTATTATAAAGCACATTTGAGTATTCTACAGTCAATACAATTTTTGATGCTTTTAACTAATTAACAATAATTTCAAGAGACCAGTGACTAGTTAGTGTTCGATTAGTTTGATCACTTCAATAGGGAATTTTACTCATTTTTGTTCTTTACTTTTATTAAATACTAGACTTCTGCTCGCGACTTCGCCCGCGTGAACAAGTTTTTCCGGGATAAAAAGTAGCCTATGTGTTAATCCAGGATATGATCTACCCGTGTGCCAAATTTCATCGAAATCCGTTCAGTAGTTTTTGAGTTTATTCGTTACAAACATACTTACATACAAATCTTTCCTCTTTATAATATTAGTATAGATTTACGTCATATAAATTCTAACACAAAAAGATAAATTCAAATCGTATTTATAACCGTTTGAATTTCAGTAGAAGGGGTAAGTGTCAATAAACGAGAAAAGAGGCGAAATATGCGATCGTGACGTCATCGGGTCTAACGACGCGTGCGAAAGAAAAAGATGAAGCGATAACCCCACGACACGCCCACTCCTGCACTCTGAAATATTTGAAATATGAATTACTGCCTCATTTATTAACCAATTTTAATGCAGTTTTCACAGAAAGGCTACTTTTTCGGACTATTTGCTATCTACACTTATAATTTTATAAAGCTGAAGAGTTTGTTTGTTTGAACGCGCTAATCTCAGGAACTACTCTACCGATTTTGAAAATTCTTTCACTAATAGGAAGCTACATTACTCCTGAGTGCTATAGGCTACTTTTTATCCTTGAAAACTTTTCCACGCGGGCGAAGCCGCGCGCAAACGCTATTTACATATAAAATAGTGTACAAAATCTAACATACGAAAATACCCTGATGAAACAGGGTTAATTATGTGACTTTTTGTGGCATTCGATATTCTACTTTAAGCATGAAGATAGACTAGCGTCAATCCCGTTACCGATAACCGATACTGTTTTTACATAATAGTGTTTCTAAAATCATCATGACCATTTACTATTGTAATGAAACACAGGAAAATACCATAATGTATACATTGAAAATCTGAAAAACCTTAATGACACTGTTTTACAGTTAATTGTAGAATCATTCTCACTTATTCATGGTTATTTTAGTTTATTCTTGGAAATCTTATTGTAGTATAGTTAATTCAAGATTAGCATATTGTCCTTCCCTGCTTGGCATAGATTTTTTTTTTTATTTATTTTTTTATTTTTTATAATGGCATTTGTGTTCACATTTTGCCAATGTCAAGTTTGGTTTGTCTATTTTATTATCTGTAGTATGTCGAAGTAGAGCAGTGGCTACCTTACCAAGACTTTATCGAGGAGTTTTTGCGGCAACAAAAAAAACACTTGATTAGCACAATTATTTCAATTCACTTCATTTGAGCTCTTTAATAGAACTATATTGGATAATATACCACCATAATTATGCAATATAACACTAAGTATCGCCAAAATAATGAATTAAAACAAGAGCACCTCATGACACTTCCAAGTTCCCGCCAAAACTCCTTGGCATAGATAAAACACATAATTGGTATTTGTAATTTAAAATACAAGTCTATTTTAGTCTATGATATCATCCTTTTTTTTGTTTTGGGGTCTCCTTCTTACTAAAAGGAGAAGGCAAAGGCGCTCAACTATGCAGCCTGATCTGCTATTATGATATCATACTATAAATGACAGCAATGCAGGCTTTAATCACAGTGATGTATATTGTTTTTTTACTTTTTGGTTTATTTTGGTTTATTAGGGACAACTCTTTTATTTATCATTTCCTTACATATATTTTTTTTTTATATTATTAACCTAGAAAACAAATAAACTTATTTCAGTCTGTATGTCTTGAAAAGTAGAAGCACTGTGGATGAGCTCTTATGGCTTACCAAGCGTTTGGACATTAAAGGACAGGAATAATTTTCCTAATTTGAAAAAGAAGAGGGATGTTTGGGCTTCTGCTAGTTTCACTCACTGTACAAAATGCTACAATGACTGCTTACTTTGTTGGTTTTCTGTGGAATAGGGATACTACCAAAGCCTTACTAGCCATCAATAGCGTAACAAACCTACCTTCCTTCATTTAAAAGACAGTAAAATATAATTTTAAATAATATTTAATCCTTCAACGCCCGCCGTGAACACCGGTGTCCATTTATATAAGGAAATTAGCTTATAGCTATATATAAGCGGGTGTTGATGGGTTAATACTTATTACATACACATTATTATATTAGTCTTAAGCATCACAGTTCGTAAATTATTATATTTATATTATATTTTATAGTATTGTTGTAGTTTGAGTTTTCAGTATTAATTCACTTCTTTAACTTCATTCTTTGTTAAGTTGTATGGGTTTTTGGACCTTTCCAGGGTCTGTGCCCTGCGCCTGGGCAGCTGACACCACCCTATTTACAGCACTGCTGCCTGTTCCGTAGATAAATATGCAAACAGCATGACTCCACTTTATTATTTATACCATTTTATTATTTATTACCAAGGTAAATTTTACTAAATTATCTTAGGAAGCGTTGTAAATATAAATTAAACTTATTCTAATGATAATACTTTCAATAAAAAATGTATAATACAGTCATATTCTTTGCCTTGAAAATAGATGATATAGAATATAAATGATTTTTAATTGCTAACACTATAACAAGAACAAAACAAGGTCGTGGTATGTTAGCTGATACAAAAAAATAACCTTTTAGTGAGCTAACAATAAATATGGAGTCTCAAGGTTTTAAGCTATTTCATAAAATAGAATTGATGTCTATTGAATCAATTGAGTTGTAACATTACATCATAACTACATGTTAATTACACAGGTTAATTGCAAAGATCCATAACTCTATACATAACCCATTCCGGGAATTTCTGCACAGCAATTTGTCTATGGGAAACTTATTTTCCTCTTACATACACAATATAACATACCTCTTCAGTCACATTCTGCCCGGCCTTCTTCTTGATATCGATTAGATTTAATACATTTCCTGTGTTTATTGTCACTTTAGAGGCACTCTTCAGCATCGTGACCAACTAAATTAAATTGTTACTCTATAATTCACGGCCTTACACACACTCAAGGTTACCGGTAAAACCTCGATGAAAAAAACTTCTGACAGTAGATTTAAACTCTAATGCGGACAAACGCAACCAACAGAGCCGCTCGAGTTGCGAATACACACTGGCCTTGCCAAGGAAAATTCATAATTTTTATCCCAGGAACCGATTCGCGAACGGCTGACGTATTGCAAATTATGACGAAATAGTACAAATTGGTGATAGCATTTTATCAACTAGATGTTTAATGTAACGCGCACTTAAAATATAAAATTACTCGTAAAATGTTTGTTTTGGTTAGTTTCATGTATTTTTTTCATAATTTTTTGATTGTTTTCTAGCATGGAACAAAATGTCAAGTCTTCTGTGATTTGTCTTTCTGACAGTAGACAGATGATACAGGACAGGTGGACTGATGGACTCCCAACCAAGGTCATCGGCATTTGATCGAGCGTTTCTTGCCATCATTATGATTAATCGATATCTTCAACGAAATTGCCACAATCAGTACATTTAATTAAATTCGAAATACTATATTTATATTTATTTCTAAGTTCACGATATAGGGATAAAATAAGAAATCTTGAGGTTAACAACTAAAATAAGCTGAATATTATTACCAAAAAATTATATTTATAAGAAATCACATAACTCGTTACATCATTATAATCGATAAAGCACCACTAGCGGCTTGCGCCAACTAAGACTGTCAGTTCATTAAAGCTTCGCGTCCACTTGCCGGGGCAGGGCGGGGCGGAGCGGCGCGCATTTCGGCATGCTGCATACACTGCATTTAACGATGCGGGCCGCATTGGCGGATTTTATTTCACAACTTTGGATATCACTTCTTTGAGCCGTTCTTTCGGCAATTTTTAAAGGCTATGAAGGAAAATTTTGGACGATAGAATGTTTGGGTTTGGGAATGATAAATAAAGATAACGAATTTTCAATACAATTTTCAGAAGGAAACTTTATTTATTTCTTAAAATCCAAAACATGATGGGAAATTTATATTGAGAGTAATTTAATTTTGGGGTTTTCTCCTGTAGGTATAAATCAAATTATACAGTGAATTTCATTACTTCTTAATTAAATTACCGAGAATGTCACACAATGAAAAAGTAAAAAAAAACACTGGAGGTGGGCTAACAGGTCGCGACGCAGTGACTCGCTCGGCTGACCCACCCCGGTGCAACTCGTCTGTAGTGAACGCACTTCTACACGTTTTTAAGTATATTTTTTTTACACGCTTTATATTAGCTTCACTTGTATTTATGTTTGTATGTTGGTAACCGACCACTTTGGGTGCGATTTTGACCCACTTTAAACAGTCAGATTTTATTCAAACTTTGTAATTTGTCGAGGACTGATACCAATACACTAATTTGATAAGATTATGCCATTATTCAATTTGCAAAATGAGATTTTTGACAATTTATATTTATTTTTAGTGACATCTGTTGGACCATACTAGAATTACAACTAAACTGGCTACTCTTATGCGTAAAAGAATCAAACACTATAAAACACGTTTTATAGAAAATCCAACTAAAAAATAGAAAATAAATTTGAATTAAGTACAGTGTAAATAAGAAAAACTGTATTTTATTGTACAAAAAAGCGTGGGGTGCATGGTGTCAATAGTTATAAATATTTTATTGACAGATAATATGAGTAGAAGTATTATATATCATTTTGATAATATCTTAAAAAGCACCCCACGCTTTTTTTTACAATAAAATACACTTTTTCTTATTTACACTATTCTTAATTCAAATTTATTTTCTATTTTTTAGTTGGATTTTCTATAAAGCGTGTTTTTTAGTTGTTTATAACTATTATTTATTTTATGATATAGGGGACAAACGAGCCTACGGTTCACGTGATGGTAATGGTATGGAAGGCGGATTCTTGCAATGCGCCCCGACCCAACCTGCCCCGCACCATACCAGCAAGTGGACGTGAAGCTTAACTGTTGAATTTGATGCTTGATAGAGTTGGGTAAAAAAGTACTGATGTGAAAAGAATGTGTCGTTTCGGCTGAATGAAATAAGTCGATAAGGCTTTTAAAGAACATGAGGGACAGCTGACGGCTCAGTGTTACTACAATTTTAAGTTGAAATCAACTTATGATAAGTAATATTTATACAAGTTCTTAGAACTGGATGTGATTTATGCCTAAGTCTAACATACATACATACACACTCACGCCCTTATCCCATAGGGGTAGGCAGAGACTATTGAGCGCCACATGCTACGATCTTAACACACCTCTTTCGCTTCTTCCACATTCATAGTTCTTTTCATACATTTTCGTCGGTTAAGGGTACTCCTGACCTGCCGTTTTCGGAGAAGATTATTTATTTGGTCAGAGAACGTTCTCCTCGGTCGTCCCCTTCCAGCCGTACCATCCACATTCGCTCGATAAATACCTTTTGTGTTCTGTCTTTCATCCATCCTCTCCACGTGTCCAAACCATCTCAGCATACTTCTTTCAATCTTAGTCACCACATCATCCTTCAACTTACATCGATCTCTTATCATAATATTCCTCATGCGATCAGCAATGGTGACTCCACATATACTCCGTAAGGAGCGCCTAAGTCTAAAGAAGTTTTAATGCTTAAATCTTCTTGAATACAGTAGTTTCATATTATGTTTAATTTTTATTGCATCACTACTCAGAAATCGTTCTAAGGAAAAAGCCCAAGTAATAGAACATGAATTATTTCCTGGGATAAAAAGTAGCTTATGTTACTCGCTGATAATGTAGCTTTATATTAGTGAAAGATTTTTTAAAATCGGTCCTAGTTTGTTAGTTTTTGAGTTTATTCAATACTAAACGTACAAATATAAATCGTTCGAAATCGATATACAATATCAGTTCAAAAGTGTGGATTTGAAAATATGATTTCGGAGCTGTTAGTGACAACCCTACATAATTATTGATAACTTTGATAAGATAACCAACAAACTTCATCGAGCGGGTTTTCAGTTTGCACTAATAGATTACCATTCATTAATTTTCTAGAACTTATTAAGAGTCAGTACACCGAAGTGTTTATATAAATTAAAATGGGAGTTGATCTTCTCGGATTTGCATATGCGGCAACTGTTGCTGCAGGCGGTATCATGGGATACGCCAAAGCAGGTATGTTACGTGTACTGCTAAAAAATTGAAACTCAACTGACGAAATTAATTACGAGTGGTCTAGCTATAACTATAATTTTACACGTGGTCAAATGTAGCTGGTTATAATGGTAATAATAAAAGCGCTGCTATCGGGAATATCGGCATTTAGCAAAATAGAACTTGAGTTTTCAGTCTTTTTAACTAAGAGTAATCTGTCTGTTTCTATGAGAAAAGAAAAACAACAACATTGTGGTCCGGAATTTTCCATAATTTGTAAGTCAAAATTCATGATTTAAAAAATGGTGTAATTTTTATATACAAACATACTCACTCACGCCTTTAAACACCGAAGGGGTTGAAGAGGAGCAACTAGTGCACCCACTTTTCGCCGTGCGTATTCCATCCCATAATTTGATAGCGAGCCTATCACCTTATTGGGTACAAATTCCAGACTCCGAGCTGATACTGAGTAGGAAAACCCAATCTCCCTAATAATCAGTTATGTAGTATTTAACAGTGCTTAATCTGCTGTATTGTCCTATCCTCAAGGATATCAATACTGCAGTCATAATGAAAAAATATGTACAATTAACATTATTTTTCAAATTAGATATAATTATTCATAATCACCAAAAAAAGACTAATCGAACATATCTTCTTTTTTTCTGTATACAATTGTATGTAGAGGGAGGCTAATAATCAGTACAAATATTTTGGTTTATCAAGTAAAAATATTAAGAATTAATTACAATATAAAAAATTCTACTCATGATGACAAACCATTTTTCTGACATGAGTCAGTTGGATTAAACTTTCAACTTACTTTTGCCATGTTATCTTTTATGAATGACAACACTATTGTCTTAAGTCTTGTTATGTTAGAAGTGGTTGTAGAATACTTGAATGATTATAAAGAAGAAATGTATGATTAGGGAATGGAGCACCTAAAAGTATTCACCCAAAGACCTGTACAAGATTATAATATATACTACGGAAAGACCTGTATGTTGCATCAGGCTATTGATTGACAGTACGTGTAAAAAAAAAATTGTAGCTAAAATTATGAATTACTACTATTGTGTACCTTATTTACTCGAATCTATATGAAACCTAAAAAAATATCTAATGAATATTCAGTTTTTTTTTATGTATTAAGTTTTTGAAACTAGTTTTCCAGTACAAAATCTTATAAAATAGTAACTTCATGATTAAAATATATTTGCCAGTCCCAAAAAATGTATAGTGGCCATATCCTCTTTGTTAGAATTCAAGACAAGGTGTCAAAATTAATTGTATGGTCACAGTATGGTTACAAAAGATAGAAATAAAAGTAAACGGAGCGTTAATGGTCTGAAGTGTGATAAATAAATTAGTAGCATATCTAGAATGTATATGTATCACCTTGGGCTTTGGGTTTACAGACTACTGCCTTTGGTCAGGGCAATTTGAGGTTCAGTTTCCGGTATGTGCCAGTTTATATTATGGATCTTTCTAGCATAATGTACCCTAGATGATTTTTCCAAATATCGTTGATGTTATGCCGGTGGATGGTTTTAAAAAATGCCACATAGTTTCTACAGTTGACTTAAAAAATTTACTTAATATCCTTACCCCACATTGAAGTGGGGTAAGGATATGTCGCACCTTTAGGACGAAAACGACACAATTAAAAAAAATCGAAAATTGAGTTGTTGTCATAAAATTACTTAAAACGAAACTTTCATTACAACAATAGTTCATACACCGCCATATTCAAGAGGGAAATGGACAAAACTATTATATCGGTCGCATTTTTATTGTATTTTCATAAAAAAGGGGAGGATACGTCAACGTCAAGTTTGAAGTGAACAGTGTTTGAAAATTGCTCCCAGTATTTAATCCAGTTTAAGTTCAAATCATAGTTTTTTACTGCAAGTCAAGCTCTAAAATTATAAATACACCACTGTACTACCGAGTAAATAAAGAAGAACTTGGAAAATATCGTGATTAACAAAGAAAAGTGAAAAAATATTATTACGTGAACCATACATATCTACAAGTTTAATACACACTGTGGGTAGGACCTAAAAGAAAACTGGCTAGCTAAGTGTCATATTGACAGTGACACATACCATAGACTACGGCTGCATTCAAAATAGATCACAGCAGAAAATTGCCAGTAAAGAAAAATCCTACCATTTAGTAGAAATCAACATGGACTACCAAACACAGCAGTTGTGGAGTCTAATAAAAGATGAACTCAAAACACAAACAGTTGAGTTAACCAAAAATATAACAATAACATTATCAGGAATAATAGATGAGAAAATGAAACCTTTACAAGAGGAAAACAAAAAACTTAAGGAAGATATTCAGACTCTAGAAAATAAAGTGTCAGGCCTTGAGAAAGAAACCAGAAGAAACAACATCATTTTATATGGAATTCCTGAATCAGAGAAAAACTCAACTGAACTACTGAATATAGTACTGGAGACATTGAACAAGGCTAGCAAAAAAGCTGATAATATGGAAGATTTTGACAAGTGGGAGATAAGTAAAATAAGCAGATTAGGAAAGGAAAACAGTAAAAACATAAGACCAATACTAATAACACTAACTTTATATTGGAGGAAAATCGCACTTCTGAAGAACTACAAAAACTTACCTGAAAATATATATATTGCAGAAGATTTCTCGAAAGATACTCTTAACAAAAGGAAAGAACTAAGAACTAAAATGATAGAGGAAAAGAAGAAAGGGAAAATTGCATATATCCGTTACGACAAATTGATAGTAAAAGAAACACCGAAAGAAAAAAGAAAGCGCTCCCCTTCAGCGTCACCAAATTCAGAAACAACCACAGATAAACTTGTCAATAGTATACAGAAGAAAATAAAAAACTAGCAATCAGCTTTTGCCACCGGAACAAATACACAGACAACACTACCAAAAAAACTTACCACAAAAATCCCCAAGCCGGCTGGTCACCGTGGGGAGTTCGACCGCAACCCTCCAACTCCACGATTAAATAATGAAAAGCAAATGAATATAGCTACACTAAACACTCGAACACTGAAATCAAGGGAAAGTCTATTAGAACTAGAACTAGCACTTAATGAGACAAAATGGGATATACTGGGACTAAGCGAAGTTAGAAGAGAAGGAGAACGAATTGAAGACTATGGGAAATTTTTGCTTTACCATAAAGGAGAAACTCCAGGCCAACGAGGAGTGGGATTCATAGTAAGGAATATATATAAAGAAAACATTGAAGAATTTATTGGAGTATCAGAACGCATTGCTGTACTTAACATGACATTTCAGGATTCAAAACAAAAAATGACAATTATTCAGGTATATTCACCTACAGAACCGTCAGATAAAGAAAAACGCAAGGAAGTTGAAGAATTCTATACTAAACTAAATAAAACAATAAAGGATCATGCACATAAGAACCTTATTGTAATGGGAGATTTTAATGCCTTGATCGGTGCTCGGCAAGAATTTGAAAATATAATCTTAGGACCTTACACAGACGGCAAGAGAAATAGTAATGGGGAGATGTTAGTAAACTTTGCATTCGAAAATAACCTAGTGATCTTGAACACCAAATTCAAGAAAAGAAAGAACCATCGCTGGACTTGGATATCGCCTAACGGAGAAACACGGAATGTGATAGACTTTATCTTGACTAATAACCACAAAAGTTTCAAAGACATAAATGTTATACATAACTTCAACTTTAATTCTGATCATAGAATGGTAAGAGGAAATTTCAATATCGGACCAAAGAAGAGCTCCAGAAAGAACTTCCACGCTTCACAGAAAAAACTGGAGATAGAGGATCTGAAAGCAGTTGGTATTAATCTACGGAATCTACTACTTCATTACGAAAGCCAAAAGAATCAACTAACGATTCAGGAACGCTACGATTATATAGAACAAGCATTCAAACCTAACCAAAATAAAGTGGACAAACCTAAAGTTACACACGCAAACGTATATATTAGCGAGCTACTTGAAGAAAGGAGAAATCTAATAAATGTACAATACAAAACTAAAGAAACACGAGCGAAGATAGCAGTTCTTAGCAAATCAATACGCGCAAGTATGAGAAAAGACACGAAACACAAAAAGTTACAAATAATAGAAGATCATATATCTAAAACAGGCGGAATAAGAAAAGCTCAAAAAATATTAAATGATAACAGAGAATGGATTCCAAAACTAAAAGACAAAAGTGGATATGGCAACACAAAAAGACCTGATATACTCACTATAGCTACTGAGTTCTATGAAACTCTTTATAAAAAGCAGAAAGAAGGACAAGATATCAACCTCCACAAGGACATTGAAGATACACCAGAGATACTTGTTAGAGAAGTGGAAAGAGCAATTGAGTCACAAAAGAAAGACAAATCTCCCGGCCCCGATAATTTAGTAAATGAAGTCCTACTACACAACAAACCAGAAGCTGCAATAGCACTAACAAAAATATTTAATGATGTTCTAACAACCGAATATATACCTACTCAATGGACTGAAACAAACATTATTTTACTATTTAAAAAAGGAGATTTATATAACATTAACAACTATAGACCTATCAGTCTTATGTCCAACATCTACAAGATATTTTCCAAAATACTCCTACAAAGACTCACAACGGTGTTAGATGAGAATCAACCGATTGAGCAAGCAGGATTTAGAAGTGGATTTTCGGTCATGGATCATATATACGTAGTGAAGCAGGTCATAGAAAAGTATAACGAGTATAATATGCCACTATACTGCGCCTTCGTGGATTACAACAAAGCCTTTGACTCGCTTGAGCATACCTCTATTTGGCAGGCATTAAAAGAACAAGGTGCAGCAAACAAATATATAAGGGTTATAAGGAATATATATGTCAATAGCACAGCAAAAATACGTCTTGAGAAAAAAGGGAAGACCATTCAAATGGGAAGAGGAGTTCGCCAAGGCGACCCACTATCGCCCAAACTTTTCTCAGCGACTCTAGAGAAAGTCTTCCGTCGATTGAATTGGGACAAACTTGGGATAATGATAGACGGAAACAGGCTAACGCACCTAAGATTTGCGGATGATGTGGTACTTTTTGCAGAATCACCAACAGCACTCAGAAGGATGCTAGAAGAGTTGGCTGAAGAAAGCGAGTTGGTAGGACTAACAATGAACACCAACAAGACTAAACTAATAACTAACCATGACAAAGTGGAGATAGATGTGAATGATAGAAAAATAGACTACCAAGATGAATACATTTATCTGGGGCAAGTCATCTCTACAAAGAGTATGGGAGAGAAGGAAATTGATCGACGTGTAGCCAACTCATGGAAGAGATACTGGTCGCTGAAAGAGGTGTTGAAAGATAGGGATTTTGATATGAGACTGAAAAAGAAACTGTTTGAATCATGCATCCTACCTGTTTTAACATATGGATGTCAAACATGGGGTATCACGCAAAACCAACATACTAAACTAGCAGTTTGTCAGCGCGCAATGGAGAGGAGTATGTTGGGTGTGAGAAGGAAGGACAGAAAGAAAAATGCGGAAATAAGGAAAGAAACCAAAGTTACTGACGTAACTTTTAAGATAAAACTATTAAAATGGAGATGGACCGGGCATACAATAAGAGGTACAGATAAGTGGAGCAGAAGGATTATGGTTTGGCACCCAAGAACGGGAAAAAGGAAAAGAGGAAGGCAGAATACTCGGTGGATGGATGACATCGTAAGGACAGCCGGGAAACTATGGACTAGGGTAGCGAGGGACAGAACAAAGTGGAAGGAGTTGGAGGAGGCCTATGCCAAAGGGCACACAGACAAGTAACCGGTGACAAAAGAGGAAAAGTAGCAAAACCAAATAAAATGGAAATATATATATGCATGCAAATATTTATTACATTGATTAATAGAATTTATATTTAATGATAAAGCATGATACAATGATAATTATTTTATAAATTTATACTGAATGATAATTAATTTAAAAACTTATATTGATTGTATTGCAATATGATAACTTGAAATTTTTGTAAATCTAATGTTGTTTAAGTCTGAATAAAAGGCTTCATTCATTCATTCATTCATTCATTCATTCATTCATTCATTCATTCATAAAAAAGGGACCAGTTTTAAGTCATTTTATGACGATAACCCAATTTTTTGTTTTTTTGAATTGCGTCGTTTTCGTCCTAAAGGTGCGATGTGTTAGTTCATGAATATATTTCTAGGAACAAACACAAACGTATTTGCAATATCTGTGCTATGTAAATAATAATGTATAGGAAGTAAATTATTAAACACGTATGCATAAATATTTGTATTTATTTAATAGAGAATGCCGGTTTTACAAGGCTACAACTTGTAATTGTGGTAACATTAATATTGAGAATTGAATTATAAGATGCCAATGGGATAAACCTACTTCATCATACACACTGGACATATTGCTATTATCACAATTTAAGAAACTCTGCCTCGGTGGTGTAGTTGTACTATGGGAAGACCCCAGTGCTGAGATCTCGGGTTCGACTCGCGGATCGGGCAAAGTGATATTGTTTTTTTTACTCAGTATCAGTCCGGAGTCTGGAAATGTGCTGGTAAATGGCAATAGGCCCACCTCTTATTACATCAGAATTAACATAACTGGTGAAATGTGGGCGTGAGACGCCTCTGCCTACCCCTGAAAAGAGAAAAAGGTGTGCTATGTATGTATGTAAGAAAATCACATCAAAAACTGTCTGAAGTTTATTATAAAAAATGAAGCAATAGAATGGATTTTCTTTATTCAGTATGTTTGTTGATTTTTAGGGTTACTTTAATGTAAATATTTAGCTGTTTAAACAGGCATATTATGGTCTGAGGTTTATTTCAATTATTTGCTATTTGTACATTTCTTTACTCTACAAAAGGAAAAAGAATAATGTTATAAGAATAATTTTCAGGATCCATACCATCACTGGGTGCTGGAATTATCTTTGGATCTATCTTGGGTAAGTCATACATACTATAATTAATTAGTTTTATATTTTCAAAAGCAATAAAGACATATGACCTCAAGAACAAAAATAAATAGTGTTCAAAAAAACTATACTTTACCTGCATTTACTTTACTCCAATAGGATTATAATACTATGATTAATTTTGTACATTATTTTATATGCAACAAAAAATACGAAAAAGAAATTCTTCTGTAAAATCAGCACCAAAATCGGTTGAAAAATGAAGCAGTTATTCATACTTGAAATATTGTGAGCAAAAATGGGGGCGTGGCGGGTATATCGCGACACCTCTTTCGAACGTGCGCAGCGTTATGGCCGGTGACACTCGGTGACGTCATAGTCTATATAACTTTTTTTTGACAGTTACCCCTTCCACCAAATTTCAAAGTTTTATAACTTACTAGCATTGCGTGCGGCTCCGCTCGCCTGGAAAAGTTTTTCCGGGATAAAAAGTAGCCTATAGCACTCAGGAGTAATATAGCTTCCTATTAGTGAAAGAATTTTCAAAATCGGTCCAGTAGTTCCTGAGATTAGCGCGTTCAAACAAACAAACAAACTCTTCAGCTTTATATATTAGTATAGATTAGTATAGATTATTGCGCCAACTTTGTAAATTCTTTTCCGTTAGATTTTGGATAGCATACATTTTTAACAAATATTTAAAAAAAAGTAGTCAACTACTCTATTCTTTAAATAATTGCCCTCGTATTTTAGGTGTTGGTGCGTACCAGTTGAGCCAAGATCCGTCAAACTACCACCTTATGCTGGGCACCACCTCAACTTTGGGCAGTCTTATGGGATATAGGTAAGGCAATTTGACCCTTATTGTTGGGAATCAGATGATGTAATTTATACTGAATTTATGATTTATATTAAGTAGTTAGGTAGATATTTTTTCGCGTGAAAACGAGAAGCGCGGTAGGAGACAATATTATTTAAATTAAATTCTGTATATTTTTTTTTATTTCCTTGAATGACGAGACGAGCATGCCGTTCGCCTGATGGTAAGCGGTACGACCACCCATAAACAGTAGCAACACCATCCCTGACTTACAAAGTACTGTGTGGCATTCCACTGCGCTCGTCATCCTGAGACATAGATGTTAAGTCTCATTATGTCCAGTAGTTATACTGGCTACAACGTCCTTCAAACCGAAACACAACAGTGCATGCAGACTGTTGCTTGGCGGTGGAAATAGACATTGCGGTGGTACCCACTCAGACGGCCTCTTACATAATGAGAGACCTACCACCAGTAAATATTATAATATATTGTATATTATGTTTGTGTCTTGTTTTATTTTTAGTAAACATTTACTGTGTTTGATTTAAATTTTAAAGTATATTTTAAAGTAGATCTTAGTGTTATATTATTTGGATTATCTATACTAAAGACGAATATTTTCGTTTGTTTAAACGATTCAATCTCTGAGACTGTTCAGATACTAAAATGTATGCAATAATAGGACCAGTTATCCCTAAGTGCTACAATATCATTCCTAATATCGTATTGTAAGTAATTGTGGGCAGATCCAATGAAATCAAGTGTGAAATAAAATGTTTAGATGAATAATATAGCGAAAGATAGTGTTCACGTGAAGTAGATCACGTAAATGATAAAATATTGTAGACAGCAGATACTTGTTTTATGGTGATAAACATCTATGTATATTACATAATCTACAACTATTTTATAGGAATGTACTTACTTACAAAGTTTTGTGCTTATATCGCACCTTTGGGACGAAAACGACACAATTCAAAAAATTTGAAAATTGAGTTATCTTCATTAAATGACTTAAAACGAAGTTCTCAATACAACAATAGTTCAAACACAGCCATATTCAAGCGGGAAAAGGACCAAACTATTATATCGGGCCTTTTTTATTATATTTTTATAAAAAAACTGGCCAGTTTTAAGTCATTTTATCACAACTCAATTTTTGATTGTTTTGAATTGTGTCGTTTTCTTTCTAAAGGTGCGATATACTGTTGGTTGGGAAATATTGTATTAGAATGGTGATCATGAGAAGTTAGCTGAGGATAGGTGTTGTTGGGACCTCAGGAAAACTCACACATGTTTTAGTATTTACTTGTGTTGACCTATTGGGACTAACTATAAAAAAAATCGCTTTGCTCTGGCACCCCGAATCAAAATTTGAGATGTGCCCCCTCACTTTACAGCCAAGTTGATGATGTTTTTTTTGTTTTATTTTTTATTGCCTTGAATGACGAGACGAGCATGCCGTTCGCCTGATGGTAAGCGATACGACCGCCCATAAACAGTAGCAACACCATCCAGCACCTTGAGTTACAAAGTACTGTGTGGCATTCCACTGCGCTCGTCATCCTGAGACAAAATAAATACACACATGAATACACTGTGTCCTAAACCAAATATACTTATTACCTAGACTATTTTTTCCCCGAAAAGCACCCCAAATAAACTTTCAAACCGTCAAAGGTTATTACACAGGTGAATCTGAAAAGACTAGAAGGCGTGGTAGAACACTTAAAAATTTGTACAAATCCGTTTCAGATATTACAACAGCAGGAAGTTCATGCCGGCGGGTCTCGTTTTCTGTTTGTCGGTCGGGATGATTGCGAAGTTGTTTGTTAAGAACGTCGGTGCCAGCCCGCTGCCAGTCAAGAATGGATAATTTATATGGTAGAATTAATTTATTGATTGTGGTGTTTTGAATTTAGGGATAATTTTGCTTGTTGTTGTAGGAATTTGAAGTGTAAGAATGGACTCACAAATCTGGTGACTAATTAAGTGATAATTATAACACCCTCTATACAAAAATACTATGGAAATAGACCTTTTAAGCCTTTGATTTTATTTATCTTTGGCTTGAGTAGGAAAAATATATTAAGAATAAGAAAACATCCTGTATACAAAAATACTATGGAAATAGACCTTTTAAGCCTTTGATTTTATTTATCTTTGGCTTGAGTAGGAAAAATATATTAAGAATAAGAAAACATCCTGTATACAAAAATACTATGGAAATAGACCTTTTAAGCCTTTGATTTTATTTATCTTTGGCTCGAGTACGAAAAATATATTAAGAATAAGAAATACATCAGTTATACCGAGTTGATATATTTTTTTATTGTCACCAATTTAAGCACATTTTTGTAGACTTTATCTATATATATAAAAGAAAGTCGTGTTAGTTACACTATTTATAACTCAACGGCTAAACCGATTTGGCTGAAAATTGGTGGGGAGGTAGCTTAGAGACGGGAGACGGACATAGGATACTTTTTATCCCGGGAAAATATAAACCGTGACTTTTATCCCGAAAAATCGTTTTCTTTGAGTATTGTGTTTCATTAAAATGCATAAATATTTTTTTTCTTATAAAAAATTGAACTTAAAAGTCTAAAATCTGCTTATTTATTGCTTCTAAGGCGGAACAGAGTTCGCCGGGTCAGCTAGTAGGTATATAAATCACAAAAACCAGTGAAATCTCACTTGTATAAGTTTGATGCAATACTGACACTATAAACTCCTACAATGATGTAATATAGTGAATTTGACAATTTATTTATGTATATTTTGTAGAAGTATCTGCGCAATATCTATTTTGTTGTGTTCCTTTGCATTTACATATTTTAAATCGATTTATATGAAGGTGATGTGGAATTAATGATTTTTACATGTATCATAATAGGTGTTGGGATTTTTTGTTAAAAATAAAAAATAAAACTATACCATTGTATTCATTATTTTTCTATATTTTTTTCTTAAAATTTATGCAATTTGGAGGAAAGATTCAATTTATACATAAATATATAATAAATAGTATGTCAACGGCAAGTGATGTAACGTGGTAGTTCGTAAAAAACTAAAGAATTTATACACCAAAATAATTTTTAATCATAATGGTAACTTTATTTAGAGCTATGTCACATAAATAATTTTAGACAAAAACAGACTTAAATAACAACGAGAATTTTAAATCCAATGGATGGAGTACAGAGTCAACTTAAAAATAAAGAATATATCTAATTGTTCAGAAGACAGCGAACCAGTCGCAAGGTCAGTTTTTTTAAACAAAATATGTTTTACTTAAGTTTAAATCCTTAACTACTGTATAAAAGGCACTTTGTGGCAGTTTTCTTTTATATTAGAACATTTTTACAGTAAAAGGAGTATTAATATTTAATTCCGAAAAACCAACACATTTGGGTGTATCACCTGCAAAAATACTATTATACTATGGGGTGGAAACGGGTGTATAAAAACTTAATACGATTTTGACAACCCTATAGTTTATTATTGTAGTATTGATTAAATGTCGTTACAATATTGTCATAGAATACACAAAAACTAATTCAATTTTACACATAATCGATTATTACACAATCGATACGAATAGAGTTGTGACCACTATCGAGAAAACATCGATAAATCGCACTTTTCATACATCCATTGCCACCGCCGTCAATTTAAAAATTAATACCTAGCATACTTAAAGTTCGTAAACACAATCACATTGTAATATCACTCACTGTTTGTGTCCGACATTGTCCTCAGACACGCACACGACCGTAAACACCCGTTTTATTATTTACAACTAGCATGGGCCGGGCCAGGGGAATCTAACATATTTGAACAAGATCCCAGACATTCCCCTGGTTATTAAGCCCAATATGGCTACACCAGGGGAATTTAGATGACCATAAAATACCCTTAAGATTTCCCCTGGCTAGTAAGCCCATGACTAAGCTTCGTTGTGGAAGTTACGGGATATCGGCACTTGTGGGACGTCGCTCCCGAATGCAGAGTCTGCATCGGGACGCCGTCGGGAAGGCAGTCTTAAAAGCGCGGCACACTCGATTGGTTAGTGGCGGCTGTGAAAAAAACAACAGATTTAATTATTTGTATAGAATACATGCTGTAATGAACTTAGTTAATATTTTATAGACCTCAGTTTATGTAATATTTTTAAATTGCAAAAATAATACAGTGTTACATCACTATACTATAATTAAAAAATATATCAATTATACTAACAATTGGCTGGCTCACTATTACAAGGTGTGTTGCCATGTTATATTTATGCACAAATTGAGTTATATGCAATGCAATGCATAATTGTAATTTATGCAATATAGGACCTTGTTATAATGCGCCAGTGAATTCTAAAAAGTATTTAATATCTAGCTAAATGAACAGTAATTTCAATTATTTTTTATTCTCGAATAGAAAACCTAAATCTTGTTTTTAATGGATTAAATTTAATATATCTAAGGAAATAAACATAAAACCTTAAATCTAAAAACACGAAATGAAAATCAACACTAAAAGAAATAGAATCCATAGAGACGTGTATAATGAAGGATTATCGACATCGATAAGACAAATCACCTGAGAAATGAAACACACATTACCATAACACATACTACATAGTATATACATATAATATGATAGTGTTACACACATTGACAGTCTGAATTTGTATGTGTTTGTGAAGAAGTCATGCCTGTCATGCGTAGTTGACACGTGTAGAAGTGAATCAAAAGAAAATGCAGAAATACCTACCTAGTATTTATATTAGTATGTACCTATATTTATTTTAGATATATAAGCAGTACCTACATCTATACTAATATTATAAAGAGGAAAGATTTGTATGTAAGTATGTTTGTAACGAATAAACTCAAAAACTACTGAACAGATTTCGATGAAATTTGGCTCACGGGTAGATCATGTCTTGGATTAACTCATAGGCTACTTTTCATCCCGGGAAAATATTTTTATCCCGGAAAATCTTTTTCACGCAGGCGAAGCCGCGAGCAGTATCTCTTTATAATCAAGTAGTTCTTGTTTGGTAAAATGTCGCAATTGATTTCAGATTCGATGTAGTGAAGATGAAATATCTCCCAAAACAAATTTTCAAATAGCTGACTTGAAATATCTTGGACATATTTTTACATTGATATCTCTATTTACTAATACACAGTTTTAAAACACAGAGTGACTCTGCAATGTGTCAAAGTACCTTCCTTGTCATATAAAACAACGCCCGAATTACTAATTAATCACTGATAACACTTCTACAGTCGTGCCGTGAGTGAATGACGTTACGATATGTACATCGTGTGACATGAACCGTGTCAATACATGAATGAATGACGCCATGATCCCAATCCCGTTCCTTACCAATCGTAAATCTACTGCGGGACGAGTCCGCCCGTCAGATTCCTTTGGTAAGACGCGACCAACCGTGCCGGTTCGATCTGAACTTGCTGCGAATTCGCGTCAGGTCTTATGGAATTATCGCTCGATTTTTGTGTGTAATAACTGCCAATTTTGAATACAGGCTGAACGCCCTTTTCCTGATAACTTCGCGTCGTAGATCTACCGAAGAAGCTGTCCAAATCGTCCTTCTTGAAGAAACCACGCTTTGCAGTAGCCGGCGACGGTGTGGTGAAATCTTTGAAATCGTACGGATTTTTCGTTGTCGATAATTTATTTATCGATGGGAACGTCACTGGTCTCTCTGTGGGTTTCGTTGTTTGTGTGAACACGTATGGTTTTCTCGTTGTTAAGTAGTATTTGAATACGTCTTCGGTTTTCGATATTCCTGTTGTTTTGTAGCTAGATGTGCTTTTGTAGTCTGAATGTTGGGCTGTAGTGCTTACGTACGCTTGTGTGGATGCTTCGTAGCTGTGTGTGTGTTTGTAACAGAAATCATTTATTAGTACGTGTGCACACTCACTGACTTGAATGAGAATGTGTGGGTGTTCTCATTTGTGTGTCAGTCGTGGTATTCGTAGATATTGTTTTGTACATAAGTTATTTGTGATGTTTAAGTAGTTCATGTAAATCTTTATTTTATAATATATATTATTTATAACTGTATTGTTGCTTTCCACTCAAAATAAAAATATGTTTGCCATCTTCCAATAATTGTGCATCACGGTTTTTAAATAAAAAAAACTATATCCTTAACACTATAATAGTCAATGATAAATTTTCAATGTATTAACACCATAATAGGTTGTTAGATTGCAATCTTTCTTATATTTATCCTGTTCGAAGGACCAATTGGTCATAAGTTAGTCTTTGGCAGCGATAATTATCTCACTGTAAATAGTATTGTGTATAACAAGTTCTTGATTATGAGTACAAATAGGCAGTGACGGTCTAGTTTAGGTAAATGAAATAATATTTCGTGTTTGAAGTTTTAACAAATATCATTTTCTTGGAAGGACCAAAATAACCTATTGGGGGTTCTGCTGTTGAATCAACACTGCAACATCAGTACATTTCGATAAAAATGTCAACTAACTATCTGTTAATAATTACTATACAAATAAATCTAACTTTCACGTTTTATATCCTGCTCGAAGGACCGATCAGTCCCCTGTCCTCTTGCATTATATCGACATAAGAGAGAAGGCACTGCCATTGTAATCCTAAGGACCAAATACTATCAGTCCCCTGCCGTCCTGCATCAACAGTAGAAGCAGGAGGACAGGGCACTGTCCCGGACAGACCTGGTGATGTTATTGAAGTAGCTCGCGTCTGGCCGCACGTAGCTCGGCGTGTGCTGCGAGTAGTCCGGGATTATGTTCTCGTGTTCCGTTATACACCTCCCGTTGATGCAGTACTGGTAAGTAGACATAAAAAATCAAATAAAAATAATAAGAGATTCGCTACAGGGATTGATGCTAGGTGGTTGGTGGAAACTAAGCCAAACTCTTTGTGTATCATGCTTCAAATATGTATTATATTGGAATTACAATGGAGCGAGGTAAAGGCAGGTGGCAGAAAAAGAAAAAGTAAATATCAACGGAAATACAGTACTATGTTCTGTCATTGATATTGATAGAGGCTCTACTTTCTAACGTATTTTTAAGATATAGACTGAGGCGTAGGATAATCAACATATTTCCTGTATGATGAGCAGGGAGTAAACATATACCGCCAACAGGACATAGTCTTAATTTAGTATTTATTAAAAAACACTAAAATCTTATTTAAACTAGATTACATCCTTTTATTAAAATGGTATTAATGAGGGTAGTTGTACCTGTCCGTCGCCGCAGGTGGACCCCTCGGCGGCGGGCCGGTACGCGACGCAGTAGCCGCTCGCCGAGTCGAAGCAGAACAGCTGCGCGCACACGCGCTCGTCCTTGAAGCACGCGCTGCAACACGATGCGTCGTGTTATTAAATGTCCAGGGGAGGAAAATAAATATCTACCCACCTTTGATTAATTATATACTTAGATAGACACTGAACGTTTCAAACGCGTCGAAAAAAATAGAGGCGAACTGTACGGTGTGTTTCCGTACACTTAGAATTTGATTGATATGCAGTTATGTTTCATATAACTTTAATTGATAATTGATAAGTGATATATAATTAATTGATTGATGAGTCCGTGTGTGTTGATGATTTGATGCGAACTGATTTATTGATCGTGTCTTGGCCGCGCGACGCATGTAAAGTGCTTACGCGTAGAAAATGTACATGCTTGCACTGTACATGCTCCGGGCACGGGATGAGGTGATGAGATGAGTGATGGTGAATTGGATTATAAAAACAATACACAGTGATATATAACAAATTGAAAAGCAATACAGAAAAAGCTCAATTAAAACTAAAATGCTTTCGTATGACTGGTGACGTCTGCCGGTCCACTTGGTGCGACGTACTGGGTTTGTTTGGTGCACGAGGAGGCACTGCCGGCCGCTCTGCTGCTGTAGAGTAGTGTACTGTAGGTTCACTCCGGTCTAAATGCGCTCGCTTTTTCTTAAGTCGACACCACACGTAGGACATTCCAAAAACTCCCACGGCTGCCACCATCACGTAGATTACCACGTAATGATGAATGTCGTGGTAAGTGATTCCGTCTGCCAATATTGATGACTCGCTTGTCTTGATTTTGCTGATATCCTCTTCGATCAGATCCAGGCTTTGTTGTCGTTTTATGGATTCATTACTATCGTCCGTATTGTTGATCAACGGTAGGGACAAATTTATGATGTTATTAATCGCTGGAATCTCGAAGTTGACAAGGTTTGCTTCTGTTTTCATTGCATTTGATAGCATCTTGTGCGCGTAAATTGTAAACGAGGCAGCCTTGATGACACAGCCTTCGCTTATTATTATTATTCCGGCTTTACGTAATCGTTCAATTGTAATATTATCCTCGCATATGATCCGAACAGTGCATTGTCCGCAACAAAAATAAAAATGCGAATTGATTGTATTTAATTCCAACCACATGTCTCTGCATATTTTTGTTTCTGTTTGACATCGATTTGAGATCGTATCCTTTATGCAGAGGTTTTCGTCAGATGTCATGTGATGAATAGGGTGTTGTAGTCGACAAATCATTTCCATGGAGTCAAAACTACGACATTCCTGGAGTTCATTCGCCGTCATCGGTATGTATGTGTCCTTTTGCAAGTTGATGGCAATGACGCCTGAAGTAAGTACTATGCTGACCATATTTTCACCGACTGGATGAGGAATGGCTATGAGGTCGAAAACTTCATAATCTTCTCGGCTCACCAAAGGTATTTTCACTTCGAAGATGAGATATTGTTTCGTGTTTCTGGCTCTGACTTTTAGTAGGTGAAATATTTGGGTCAAGTCAGTCTCAGTGTTTATATTGATAGGTATGGTTAAATCCTTGGATAACTGTGCACTTATAATCTGGAGTTCATTTCTAAGTTGTTCTGGTGTTAACAGGTGTATGTTGAATTTATCCGTATAGATGTTGGTAATAGTTTCCACCACTGCAGTTTGAATAATTCTTAGGTTGTTAAGGATGTTATTTGCTATGACTGACGACAAGGTAAATTCGGTTTTTCTGTCGGTTTTTTCAATTTGTTGTTTCAGCGTATTTACTCCGCTGTCCACTTCCATCATATGCTGATGAAGCAGTTTATGTTGTTTGTCCATGGAGTTTTCTATTCGCTTGATAATGTTGAGCTCCGCTTCCACAACAGATGTTTGGTTTCTCCACAGTAAAGCGAGATGATTCTGGTTGGTTCTGATTAAATCAATGTCCTTTTGATATTTTTCAGCAAAATTTTCATCCAAAATGCCAAATAGGCTGTGCGCAACATACCCCACACCATTGATGAGGCCCCGACGTTTGCGCGTTGTTTGTTTATTTTGTTGGTCAAGCAGTAAATTATTATAATGTTCGAGTTCGTTGAGCCCATGACGTAGTTGTAATATGACTATATTGCATTGTGATATGTGATCCACTGCACATATGTTTTCTAAGTATTTTATGTATTTTACTAATAATTCTGTGGAACGCCAATACGGTTCCATATCACAGTAGATTATTATCTTCCATTCCTCTCTTTCCAAGCGTAAATTGATCTTCTTGTCGAAATAGAGACTTTGATTGTTGCCAAACGACGAAAATTTATAAATCGCCGTTGTTGGAGATATAATCAACATAAGTAGCAGGATAGTTGTAAATAGTAGGTTGCATTTTCTGGGTTTGAGTTTTGATTGTTTATTGGAATTTTCCGTTTCGACGTTTTCTGTTGATGTCATGTTTGTAGGTAGTAGTGATAGCTTCGTTATAGGTCTTTTTATTTTGCCGTTTTTTGTCTGTAAGGTGACTACTCGGACGAAGTCATCTTTTCCAGCATGGGTGTCTATGACTCTGCCTAAGGCCCATTTCCCGGCGGGGAGATTGGCATCGTGTATGATTACAACATCATTGATTTTTAAATTCTCACGTGGTTTCCGCCATTTGCTGCGAGAGGAGAGCTGAACTAAGTACTCTATTTGCCACCTCCTCCAGATGTCTCTAAATATTTTCTGCGTGAGTTGCCATCGCGTACGTAGATCTGTTTCTGTTTCCGTGATAGTCAAGGTTGGTCCACTTGCTAGGAAATGTGACGGTGTGAGAAAATCTAGGTCATCAGGGTCTTCAGTGAGTGCACATAATGGTCGGCTGTTGAGACATGCCTCTAGTTGAGTCAGCACAGTCGAGTACTCTTCATAGGTGAGTTTTTGTTCGCCGATAACCCTCTTTAAATGATACTTCAAGCTCTTCACAGCCGCTTCCCACAGGCCACCCGCGCTCGGCCATAAGGGGGCGTTGAAATGCCAGGTGATCTTCATGTCTGTGATAATGGTAAAGAAATCACTGTCCAGGGTTTTTTGAAGATTGATGTATTCTTCATTTAATTTTCGACTTGCTCCTACGAAGTTCGTACCGTTGTCGCTGTACACGTGAGCAGGACTGCCTCTTCGTGCCGCCATTCGTCGTAACGCCGCTAGGAATGATGAAGAGCTGAGGTCCGACACTAACTCGAGGTGCACGGCCTTTGTAGCCATGCAAACGAAGACAGCTATGTAGCCTTTAGATGTCTTCACCCCCCTCCCCTTATTTGTTTTGATATCTACAAATCCTGTGAAATCTACCCCGGTGTGATGGAACGGTCTCGTTAAATTTGTGCGGGATGACGGTAGGTCACCCATCAATTGATCGTGTTTGATGGGATCATGTCGTCTGCATTTGACACAGGCTCTCAGATGTTTCTTCACTGCGCGATTGCCGCCCAAGATCCAGTACTTTTGTCTTATCCAGGCCAGTGTCAAGCGAGCTCCACCATGATATGTCATATGATGTCCTTGATCGATCAACAATTTAGTGAGATGACTGCTATGAGGTATAATGATTGGATGTTTCATGTTGTCCGGAATCTTCGCATTACGGAGTCTTCCTCCCACTCGTAATAGCCCTTCTTGATCGAGGAACGGGTTGAGATCTTGAAGTTTGCTGTTTGAATCCACGCGGTTATTTTTCCGCAAACTGGCAATGTCTTCCATAAATGTAACTTGCTGCGCTTTTTTGATTAAAATATACTCAGCCTTTTCCATTTCGTCGATAGATAAATAATTTAATTTTGGTTTGTTACGTGAAATTGCGCGTAATATCCAAACTAATACTCGAGTGGCTCGATTGAAGTTGCTATGTTTATATAAAATATTTAATGCGATGTCATCATCTTGACGTTTGAGTATGACATTTATTTTTGCAGATTTTCTCATTTCTTCGGTTGTGTTGAAAATTGGTAGGGTTCCTTGTTCTATAATTTGGGTATTTGTCAACCATTTAGGTCCATGCCACCACAGCTGATGATGTATTAATTGATTCACAGATAATCCGCGACTGGCGCAATCGGCTGGATTTTCTGCAGATTTTACATAATTCCAGCTGTTTATGGGGATGGTTTCTGTTATTTGCTTTACACGGTTGGCAACAAACGGTTTCCAGCGATTTGGGTCACCCTGGAGCCACCCCAGGACTGCCGTAGAGTCTGACCAACCATATACGGTGATTTGATTGCTTGATAAACAGTTTTGAACAGTCTTCATTACTTTAGTTAATAGAAATGCAGCGCTTAATTCCAGTCTCGGCAATGATACAGTTTTGTTCAAAGGTACAAGTCTTGTTTTTCCAGCGACAATTGTGATTGGTACCCCTCTTCCGTGATTATCTGGATGGATGACTCGGCAATAAATTACGCAAGCATAGGCCTTGGTTGATGCGTCACAGAATCCGTGTAGTTCAATTTTCTCGTTGTTGTGAGTTTCGAGCCATCGTTGAACTTTGATATATTCTATGTTTGGTAGATCTTGTTTGATTTTGTACCACTCTTCACTGATGTTTTCGGGTAGATGATCATCCCAGCTGAGATTCATTTTCCAAACGTCTTGAAACAAAGCCTTGAGTTTAGTGGACACTGGAGACAACCAACCTAATGGGTCAAACAATTTTGATATTTGTGATAGTAATGACCTTTTAGTAGTTGGTGTCGTTGTTGTTGTGTCAATTTTGATTTGAAAAGTAAATTGATCTTCATATGGTTGCCAACGCAGGCCCAATGTTTTGGTTGATTCTTGATGTCTAAACTCAAATGCTTGTTGATTGGTGTTAATTTCATCGTGTAATATGTCAGGTTTATTTGATGACCATTTTCGTAGACGGAACCCTCCAGACTTCAATAAATTCGTGAGATCTGTCTTCAATTCAATGGCGTCTTCTAAAGAATGATGTCCACTGAGAACGTCATCCATGTAGAAGTCTTGCTCGAGGACTCGGGATGCTGTTGGATATTTTGATCGCTCGTCTTCTGCTAGACGTTTCAGAGTCATCATAGCAAGAAACGGTGCGGCCTTAGTACCGTATGTCACAGTAGTAAGTTTATATTCTTGCAGAGCTTCTTCTGGTGATTGTCGCCATACAATTTTTTGATACCGTTGATCTTTTTCGTTGCAGAGGATTTGTCTGAACATCTTCTCAATGTCTGCAGTGAAAGCATATTCATATTGCCTCCATCTCAATATTAGTTGAAACAGATCTTGTTGCAAATTTGGTCCACGATACATAAAATCATTCAAACTGAACCCTGTTGAAGTTTTTGCAGATGCGTTAAAAACTACGCGTAACGATGTTGTTGTAGAATCCGCACGTAAAACACAGTGGTGAGGTAAAATGCAATCAGGCAAATATTCGCGCGCACACTTGCGCATATGACCCAGTTCAATGTATTCATTTATAAATGCCTTGTATTGTTCGGCGATTTGTTTGTTCGTTGAAAATCTTTTCTCTAAACTATAAAATTGTGACACTGCCTTTTGTTTAGATTTACCAAGATGTGTGTCTACTTCCGGTTTCAGCGGCAGTCGTACCACGTATCTCCCATTATGTGCTCGAAATGTTTCAGAGTTATATTGTTGTATGCATTGTTGATCTTCCAAAGAGATATTTGTATCAGTATCGGTAATATCTTCAATGGCCCAAAATCTTTGTATATCCTCAATATTGTTGATGATTACATTACATTGATATGAACGGATATTTCCACATAATATCCAGCCAAGTTGAGTTTGTTGTGCGACGGGAGTTTGGTGTTCGTTTTCTTTGATGATGCCTGCCATGATGATCTCGGCATACACATCTGCACCCAGTAATAAATCAATCGGACGACTAATGTTGAAATCCGGGTCTGCTAGTTGAATTGTTTGCAGATACTTCCATGATGGTTTGGCGAAACTTTGATTTGGCAAATTGTGCACTAAATTGTTCATTACTAATACATCCGCTTGGAATGTGTAGTTGGTATGTAATGAGGATGCTGTAATGTTAACTATCCCCTTGCAGTTGTTTGGGTTAGAGCCGATGCCAAATATTGTACTTCTGAATGCTCTCCGTGGAATACCCAGAAGTTGTGCAGCATTTTCGGAGATGAGTGATACTTGAGAGCCTTGATCAATAAGTGCTCTCATTATAAAATTTTCATTTTTGCCTTTTATTTCAACAATAGCTGTTGCTAGGAGGGTTTCTGCTATGTTTTGATTTGAAACATGCGTCACATTTTTTCGCTGTTCAGGCAAGAGCGTTGCCCTCTTTGACGCGCTCGTGTAACTTGACTCTGCTGTTGTTTGGAAAGTGTCATGTAGCACGGTGTTATGATGACCCGAACAGACGCGACACTTTGCTTGTGAAAAACATGCTTTGTCTTTGTGATCATACAGGCAATTTATACATAAATTCAGCTTCTTGATGGTGTTTCTTTTTGTTTCAGGGCTATAGTCCAAAAATGTTTTGCAATGGAATAACCCATGACTCTCCTTGCAAAGCGGGCAAACTTGGGTTCTCGTAGCGTAACTCTTGTTATTTAATCGGGGAATAAATGGAGTATCCGCTTCATTTTTGTTACTACTTGAATTATACGTCTTGTTGAAAAAATGATTTTTCTTCGGCTGAATGGAAACTTGTTTTTCATTGGATGTTGTTGATTTTGAGCCGATTTTACGCTGTGATGATTCAAGCGATATGTATTTATTTTCCATAAATCTAAGGAAATCCGCTAACGTTGGTAATGCTTTCGGGTCTCGTAGGAAGGCATTGTATTCGACATGCGTTTGGTTGTCTAATTTTTGCGTGAGCATATAGACAATTAATGGATCCCAGTTTGATATGTCTACACCAAGAGCTTTTATTGCGTTTAGGCATTCATTGGTAGTGTCAAATATGTTTTTGAGTTGGGTGAATGATTGTTGTTGCATGGTATGCAGCGATAAAAGTACGCCTATATGCGAATTGAAAATAAGCTTTTCGTTGTTGTAGCGATGATTCAATATATCCCAACAGACTTGATAGTTATCTGAACTGATCTTCAAGTGTTGAACCAGACGCTCAGCTTCTCCTCTTAATTTACTCTTCAGGCATTTCATCTTTTGAGCAGGTGATATAGATTTATTGTTATGAATTGCCTCGGTAAAAAGATCCTTGAAAGATATCCATTTATGAAAGTTGCCTAAAAATATTGGGATATCGGTTTTTGGTGTACAATCTTCTGAATGAGAGGCTGAACCCATGTTAGTGTTGATAGATTTTTTTATGCGGATATATAATCTCTCGTACTTGCTGTAAGAGTCTTCATATTCTTCATCTTCGTCAAACGATTCACTATCGATTTTCCAGTGTAGAGAATCGATAGCCGTCCATCTCGTTTCAATCGTTTTAAGTGCGTCTTGATACTCCCATTTTTCAGAAATGCTGTCTAAATCAATGTTCGCGATAGCACGAGATAAGGCTTTAAAATTACTTTTTTGTCTTCGATACATTTCCTCTAATTTGCTTGGGTTACCCTGAGATACTAATTTGCCAAATGAGGTTGATGTTCCTTCCGAGTGGTCGGTCGTTGGTTTATCTTGCACGCCCAATAAATCCTTCTTCTCCGAAGTATCTTGATCTTGAGAATGTGATAAATGAATTGAAGGGTTTAATGGAGAGTGATCCTTTTCCACTCCTTTGTACTGCTGAATGGTTTCTTTGACGTGCTGGTAAAATGTTTTAGTTTTATGATAGATATTTTCTGAGAAGTATGTATATCCACGGTCGTCAAACTCGCACAGCTTCATGTGATTAGATTGAAATTCTTCCCAGTAGCCATCCAGAGTTTGGAGTCGTTTTTTGATGTAAGCAGAAGTTTTTCGATCACTCGGGTCCTTTTTGAAATTTCTGTAAAGTTGCTCCAGGCCGCTTCGTATTTGTTCTTGATTGGCCAGAAGATCCTCCATGATAGACATGATGATTTTGCTTGATATTAAATTGGTTGTAGATTCCGTAGCCTACCCACGATTTGTGCGCCTTCTCAATCCAGCTGGGGAAACCCGCTTCTGGGAAGCCAACTGAACCGATTCGCTACCGAGAATAGGTGTACGAAATCCCACAATGGTGTTGCTCTTCAGTTGTTGAGGTCTGTAGATAGTCGCCACAGGGGCTGGTCGTGGATGCAGGAACAAGCACGTTGACTTTCTCACACGAATTGATCCCGCTGACACGATTGCTCGAAGGACCAAAATGTACGGTGTGTTTCCGTACACTTAGAATTTGATTGATATGCAGTTATGTTTCATATAACTTTAATTGATAATTGATAAGTGATATATAATTAATTGATTGATGAGTCCGTGTGTGTTGATGATTTGATGCGAACTGATTTATTGATCGTGTCTTGGCCGCGCGACGCATGTAAAGTGCTTACGCGTAGAAAATGTACATGCTTGCACTGTACACGAACTGTTCCCTACTAAATGAGTTCGAGTGAATTAGTTTTTCTTGTTTTTCATGGATATAATTATCTCTCCGTTTTAATGGAAACCATGTAATAACTGGTATCATTATGCGCGCACACAAGGATACGCAGAATCATGCAGCGATAGCGTATGACACAGCTGTCACGCATACTAGCTTAAGAAAAGTTCGCCTGTTTGTTTTAGTTTCATTGCAGCGCGTCACTCTATCTAGGCATATAATTAATTAAAGCTACCCACCTTAATTTTTTTTTATAGTAACTGTTAGTTCTGTCTTTTTAAGGCAACTGTATTAATGTTAAACTAATCATTGTTACGGCTATCACAAATTAAACCATGAATTTACATAATTGATAGTTAATTATTATAATAGACAGCAAATAACTTGAGCACACTACTGCGTGGTGGAGGAATTTTGTAACTGTAGTTACATTTACCTACAAAACCCTCAACACGCAGTAGTATGCAAGTTTATTTCCGACTTTTATATCTGAAACAGGCTGGTGTGTATTGTTGGCACGACGACATGTCCTTCAAACATAAAAAAATCACGGAAGCCAACGGTTTGTGTATTTACCCTGGCATAGCCAAATTCCATAGATGACGGTGACTTTCCATAGTCAGCCTTCGTAAGTTTTAAATAATCTCTCACTTTCACTATTGATTTAAATGAATTTTAATAAGTATAGCAAACCATAATATTTAAACTGTTTACGCTTGTCGACGATAGATGGCTCTGTACAGTTTCACCTAATTACTATATCGCGATATCAAGATTCTCTTCGAAATAATTACCGCAGAAGACGGCGCCGTGACGGTCCAAAGTGACAGAAAATGTGACGATTTTCGTGTGACGATTTTTAACATAGATATCTCCCGTACGTCGATAAAGAAGTATCACTTCAATAAGGTTGGTGGTACCTGGTGCCTCGATCCTTCCTGCACTGCGCGTCGAGCGTGAGCAGGCGGCCGGGCAGCACGCGCGGCAGCGAGTCGTCCTCGTGCGGCGAGTTGTACAAACACGTCGCCGTGTCGCCGCTGCACACAAACAATATCACTACAGAATGTTCACTCATATACAGGCTCATTTCGACATTGCGTTACTAAATGAAACCACATGCTTATGTCATTGAAAATAACATTTTCTAATAAGTTACTCGAACCATACACACACACTGGTGTATGGTTCGAGGTGCTGGATGGACCACATCAAGGTGCTGGATGGTGTTGCTACTGTTTATGGGTGGTCGTATCGCTTACCATCAGGCGAACGGCATGCTCGGCTCGTCATTCAATGCCATAAAAAAAAAAAAAAACACACACACACACTCACGCCTTGTATCCCCTTTTTTTTATTTCGCGGGGAAAAAACTCGTTGTCGCTACCACCACTGGGGGGTCAGTGGAACGGTTATGTTGGTTTCACCGGTCTTACAGTCTAATGTCGACACTTGGGAGTATAGCATCATCCAAGCGAGCATTGAACCGAGTCCCTAGCCCTATGTACACCCTACACCGGCATACCAACCAAAACCCGCGGTGGCCTTCTTTGGCGTATACGGGACGGCCCCGGGGTATCTTGTTGCACTAAGATATCTGCACGGGACCGCACGCCTTGTATCCCCTAACTAGTTGCAACTACTTTTCGCCGTGCGTATTTCGTCCCACGTGATAGGAGGCGAGCCTATCGCAATATCAGGCACAAATTCTAGACTCCCGGCTGATACTTACGAGAAAAACCTAGAATCATTTTACCCGACCCATCCGGGGATCGAACCCGAGACCTCAGCATTGCAGGCGTACCGTAATACAACTACGCCACCGAGGCAGTCTCGCTCATATTTTATTTATAGGTACCAATTATCGTTTATTTGGGTCTATGTGAGTGATATCGAAACAAACTTCATGTGATTAGGGTGTGTGAATGAACTAGTTTTTTCCTGCGTCTCCGTCCCCGTGAAGCTCTTAGTGGAATATAAATCGCACGGAAGCGTTTTAGTTGCAGCTAAAGTGTTTATCCGGGCAGGTCGTGTCTAACATTTGAGCAATGTTTTCGCCTCGCACGTGCGATTATTGAAAGAAAATGTATAAGTTGCCTGGTCTTAAAAAATAGCGAGACAATTCTTGCTCGCGTTGACAGATGAGACTCGCCCCAAAAAATTGCGGCAAATAACTCGCACCATCTAATTAACGCGATACGTGCTAGTACATTGTGTGACTTTTATTCCAGGAATTCTTGCATGTGAGCGGATCCATGGGCGACACCTAGTAAAGTAACATATAGAGTTTTTATGTTTTTCACCTTTGTCATTTCAATCGCCCTTCGTGTGTGGTATTATGATGATTTGAACATGTTTATTGCATATGATAATCTGAGTTCTAAATCAACATTTCTTGTGAATTTATTTTTATTTTAATCAATGTAATTTGTATAGTAGGTAAAATAATAAATTAGACGCCGATGTAAAAAGATCGCATAGATTTAAATTGCTTAGTCTGATATTTTTTTTAAAGGTTTATTTGTACGTTTTAATTGAATTCATTGTTATTATTAAACTAAAGTAGTATTGAATTTTTTTTGCCTACAACGCAAACCAATAACCAATTTAGTCTCCACATCACCATCTAACCATCAGCTGTTGCTTTTATTTTCTGAACCATATATATGAAGACATCAAGTTGAATTTCAATCATAATCACACACACTAGTACATTTTCCTAGTCCTCGTCGTTATTCACACAATAGCTTCAACTCTCCTGCACTGTATGCAAGAAGACATAAAGCTCAATTCCGCACTTCATTAGTTGTACGTACTGTAACTAATTTAGGAACCAATAACTCTTATTCCCAAGCTTTAAGTATGTGATTATAAGGTTGAATTTCATTTGTAACTTACTTTAAGAAGTGGTGGAAGCTCTGAACACTGCACGGCGACCACCTGAATCCCTTCTCAGTGTGCCTCAAGTCGGACATGATGAATCCGTCCTTCCACTGGCACTTCTCCGCGCCCGGACCACCGAGGTACGTGGGAGGGGGGCTGCCGTCGTGCACAGCGCCTAGTCTAGAATCGTAAATTGATAAATATATTTAGTGTAACTGTCCGCAAACAATTTGACCCATCGCTTGTAGATGTCGGCGGGGAAGCGACGCCGCGGCGTATCGACTGAACGATTGGTAGACCTGGGGCTTGTAGCTCAGGTCGTAGCTACCCTAGCCCCTGAACCCCCTACCTTGGACCCTAGCTACTGTACTGACGACGAGTTACAAAATTTAGACTAGTTTTCGAACTTTTAATTTTACTGCATATCCCCTAAGGCCCCAATAATACAAAAACACATATAGTAGGGACAAACTAATCTGGCCGGTATGACATGACACGGTTTTGAATTTTTTGGGTAGACAGACAGAGTTATCGCGTTATAGTTCACAGAGTTATCGCGTCGGGAAAAAAATTGAATTGTCATATCGGCCAGCTTAGTTCGTCCGAACTATAGTATGTTTGACTCGTAGATGTGCATGTCATTTTAACGTCATTTAGTATTATATTATATGTTACATTTTATCAATATATTGTTAGTTTGCCCCACCTTTCTCTTTCCTTTTTTCCACAAAATCCGTCTGAAATGTAATCTTTTTAATATATTATGTAAATTGAGTAGTTGTTATTGGCTAGCAAATTATTGTTAAAGTACTATTAGGATAATTGTTAACAGCTGTTACTACTCTTTAAATAAAAATAAAATAAAAAAAAGTTCTTTCGAATCCTGTATACTGCCGAAATTACGAAAGAACTATTATTTAATATACTTACAAATGTCCAACTTCATGAGCAGCGACTATGATGCCGGAGAAGCCGCCGGTGTCTTCAATGATGGCTACAGAGTTGACCTTCTCTAGTCTCTTGTTCACTACGCACGCGCCGCCCACATACGCAAATCCTAAACGTTATAAAAAAAATAAGTTTTTTCAATTACTTACGTCGTTTTATTATGAAGTGTTAATTACATTTTATGAGAATTATAAGTAGTTTTTTTAACAACAACTGATATGTTGTAGTATTTGGATGTTAAATAAAAAAAACTTTAATTCTTATTTAAGAATGAAAAAATTTAAGTATAATTTCACTTGATGTTTTAATTACAAAGCGAAAGGAAATTGGTAAAGTGTGAAATTTTGGAAAATATGGATAGGTACTATGTAGATAGGATAAGACGGAGTCTATGAAAAAGTATGCTACTTACATGATTTGCTGATAGTATATAAACAATAATTACAAACAGGAACTATTTAAATATAATTAAATTATCGTTTGTACTTACAATACACGATGATGTACGATAAAAAAGAAACATGCAAATAATATTAATCATGCAAAGCGAGTGGTTAGTTTATAGCACATAAACTACGTGATTAAAAACATAGGCGACATTTTAAATATAAGTACTTAATCGCTCATAACACAATAACACATGACGCGTGATATAAACCTTTGAACTCTAATAAAATGAGCAATATTTTTACATGCATTTATATTTATATACATAAAAACTGATCATAAAGCAATAAAATAAAATTGACGCGTAAAAATATTTTTCGCGCGCTTTCTTTAGACGTTAATTTATGTTTTTAATAGATGCAGCCGTGGCCAAAGTCTCTCTGCATACAGCCATTTACGATCAAACTATAAATCTGTCGATTATTTTATGTGAAACATAAATAAACAGCCTAATTGGCTTTACCGTGTCCTCGTGTTATTTAAGTATGGTGGGCAGACAGATTCGTTTGCGCAACTTTCTTGATACTGAAATTGCAGTAGATGTACTAGTAATGAACACAGGCATCTTGTCGATCGCCATTAACATGATTTCGACATAGTTCAATTACATTAATTTCCAGCAAATTGCAGGACCATTAATAAAGATGGTAAAATAATTATATAGTACTACAAAAAGGTATACTACTACAAGAATTTACAACCTGTACAATTAATACTTATTATTGATAAAGCCAGCTATAATCTAAACAGCTATAAAATACTAGGAATTAAACGTATAAAAATATAAACATACTGTGCGAGATCTAAGCTATACAGATACGGACAATTATATATTTACAGAGACAAACTAATGAGAAACTAAGATTAAAAATGTCTAAGAGTGGATACGAAGAGAAAAGAATATTATTCACAGGGTGCGAACATGAAAATTGGGATGTGGACAATATCGAGTGGTGAAAAAAGATGAAAAATTGTGAATAAAAGGTAAGGGACGTATGATGGTAGAGAAGGCGTGCTTTTCGTTAAAAGTTCTATGACACACGCCTACCTGCTGTCCCTCTATTGCACGCTTCGTTCGGATATTGTCTCCTGCACATGTCTAGTCTGAAAGTTTATGGAAACAAAAGACTTTATAATAAACAGAATCGTAACTCCTTTTTCGTTTCACGTAACAAACGTAATATCCGTTCATTGTGTAAGCGACTGCGCGTGTAAAGAAACGTAATATTCAGCGCCATTACCAAATCCTTTACCTCGTAAATTATAAAGCCAAATTAATTTCACTCTTAAGCCACTGTTATACCAATCGCAGTCCATCGTAATTTTTATTTTTTTGATAAATTACCAGCGGTGCCTTTGGTACAGCGACCACCTTTCCGCCGACGACACATGTCATACCTGTTGGTCAAATTAGTTTGGATGTCTTCATATCAAACCATCATTGAACTTGGCTGAATAAATACTAACTTGAATAATGGCGCTAAATCTAAATATTATTATACTTACGCTTTACGCAGTTACCTGTAAACATCCATAATAGAGCAGCAGAAAAAAACCCTTATTTCATTACTTATATTGCCATGATACTGTTAGAAGTATAAGAAATAAAAAAAAATATTAATTGAGGATTTCGAAATTACTATAATGAATTTATTTTCTATTCCCCTACACTCTACAGCGTATAATCCAATTTTGACCCATATAATGGGCACATTTTTTTAACACAGAACTTAATAATTTATGGACGTGTCTGAACAAGTTGTTAAATAGCAAGAAAAAATCGGTTTCATTCACAAAATTCGTGGAAATCACACACAATATGACAAACTCATTTAAAATTCAAGATTAAGGTCAATCATAAATATATTTATTTATACCTAATGACGTTTGATCACAAACGCAGTGCCTTCGAATTACCAAACATGGCGTATTTATAGTAGTCAAAATTTAATACCGTGTGGTAAATTCTAGTTTGTATAAATTTAATATTTACTAAGCGTAATAAAATTTGAATATCATCCATTCTGTTGAAATGTAGAGATCATTTCAAAATGATTCGGGCTCTTCATAATGTTGCATATAAATTATGTTGATCATCATGTTTTGTAATAGTTATTGGGAAGTTATATTCCTCGTTTTTTTTTAAATTTACTTTGTAAACTAAAAAAAAGAAGCAATTAAAACACAACTCCAAACGGTTCTTGGTGGTACTGTGCATTTCATCTTTATGGGAGTGATTTTTACTTTAAATTCTGCGACATTTTTTTTTAATGAGCCCATGCTTTTCAAAAATCGAACTTCAACATCTTATAAAAACTAGAAAAGGAAATTGCGTTCATACAGCCTCTACAAAAAACCATCATGTCCGAATGCATTTTTTTATCGTCATGATTAGTTAGTAAATTACAACTTACTTGGTGATCGCAACGGCTATATCGTAGACCGGCAACCGTCGCTCTCTGAACAGATACTTGCCCATGTCAGTGAGCGCAGCGGCTGAATCTATAGCGTCGCGGCCCACCCTGTTTCTTTCGAGATAAGGCGTGGCGTCTCTACCCTGTAAATAAATTCAGATTTTTGTTTTTGATTTTTAGATGAGGCTGCTCTGACATCCGCCTTTGCAACTCTTGTATGGATGGACAGTATCACGCATTATATCACCCAGTGAGCTCTAGGAGCATCAAACTATTTCTAATCCGTATCGAAATTAATTAAACAGAAAGGTAAGAGCAGACGGAGCGACCACGTTAGTTTGTTTATCTTATTTTTTAAACAGAATAAGATAAATTAAAATCAAGACATAATAAGTAAAATTAAATAATAGGTGTCCCATTAACATATTGACGCGAGACTCGATATATCAAGCTTAGAAAATAATAATAAGTAACGGCACCAGTGATGGAATTTAAATACAACTTAGAATATATATATTTTTTTATATGATGAAAACTTAGTATTCTTGATAATATTCGGTATGGTTGGCTTTTGATAGAGATAAGCTATTTTAAATCGCTGGTAAAAATCGATTTTTAATAATTATAGGATATAATTAAATAAAACTAATAATATCGTAATTATCCACTTTTTAAGAAAGGAAGAGGGATTATTTGACACATAGTTAAGTACCTATTCTCAGGAAATCGACTCTAAAAAGACCTAATAAAAACTACACATTAAAAAACCACAAATAAAGAGCGAATAAACTCAAATGCTGTAGTTACTGAATTATTTATACACGTCCATAGTCAAGGTTAAACCAGGCACTGGACAGGTCTATGCGTATTAAAGTAAATTATTTGACAGCTCTCGATGAGTCATGATTAACAGCCCACATTGATATTTTGTTACATCGATTGATTCCATTGATGTAAAAATGTGAAACGAATAGATATTTAGTAATTTTTTTTTATAAAAACGTGAAGGGTCTGGCGTTGTATTTTGTGGTTAGCATTTGATTGCTAGAACTGGCCAGTGATAGAAAATTATATTTAGAAAAAAAAAAATTATGTTATTATAACCTCCTTAGTGATATCAGATACCGCAGTATTACTGGCTGGCAAGCCAGTTGAATGACTCGATTATTAATTATAATGGATGAATAATTTTGATTTAATATGCTTTCATTCGTATCCTAAAAAAATGTGGGGATATACAGGTAGAGACCTTCTCCATTAAAATCGTACGTTGTAATTATAAGGTACCTAATCACAGACAATACGGAATAGTTGAAGCAAATTGTGTGCAATTACATTAACAAGGTATGAACTTTTTTCAATAAACATAAAGTATATCTCTATACATTTGCTGTTTATTTCTCGTTTTTCCTATCTACATAAGGTCAAGGCTCTTTCTGTGAGGAAATGTCTGAGTCACGTGTTTCGATTTCATTAATGGACGATGGATATTGCGATTTAAGCAGATTATGATCGCAGAATGAGGCTCGTCATCACATTTTTCTATTTTGTTTAATTTGTTTTAAATATTTAATTTTAAACGCCACTGTCATTTCCTTATTGCATTTTTTTCTTTCATATGAATATTTTATATACTACTAGGTGTTGTTTGTTAACTTCGTCCGCGTGAAAAGCCTTTCCCGTTACAAAAGTCCCTAAAACAGTACGACGCCAGCGCCATCTACTTAAGGAATTCAATAAAAAATATCAATTATTTCACATGGGAGCAAATAACCGGTATAAAAAGTAGCCTATGTGTTAATCCAGGACATGATCTACCCGTGTGCCAAATTTAATCCAAATCCGTTCAGTAGTTTCTGAGTTTACTTCTAACAAACATACAAACATTTCCACAAACTTTCGCATTTATAATATTAGTATGAGTAAGATTTTACATTGTATTTTATTGTTTTATACTAATTCCCAAACTATTGTCACGCACCTCTTTTCTACATGCAGCCTAGCATTATATTGCCCACTAATTTTACCAGCCAGTAACAAACACGTTTCGTCAGATGTTTATGTTTTCACCGATACATGTGATACAGACCGATTCTCACACAAAACAATTCTATAACCATACGTCCCATTAATAGGTATTGCAGGTGTTGTTAATTTATACAAATCGATTCTATATTTTCTTGTTAATAAATAACAATTCAGGTTTTATCGATAAATATATATGTACTTTTCTTCATTATACAACATTTCCATATGGTAATGGGGCAATAAAACGTAATCAATCTAATGTTACGACCTAAACGGAGATGACTGTAATATGCGACATTAAAATAAAATATTAATAATTGTTGTTTTCCATACGCTAATAGATAGAAAGATAAGCTGGTGGTGGGTCTCTCATATGTAAGAGTCCGTCTGGGTGGGTACCACCGCAATGTCTATTTCTACCGCCAAGCAGCAGTGCGCATGCACTGTTGTGTTTCGGTTTGAAGGATATTGTAGCCAGTGGCTACTGGCCATAATGAGATTTAAAATCTTATGTCTCAGGATGACGAGCGCAGGGAATGTCACACAGAACTTTGTAACTCAAGGTGCTGGATGGTGTTGCTACTGTTTAAGTGTTTATGGGTGGTCGTAACGTTTACCATCAGGCGAACGGCATGCTCGTCTCGTCATTCATTACAATAAAAAAAGGTATTATTTTTAAGTTATATTTTAGTATAATTTTTAATAACTTAAAACTAAAAGACGTGTGGGTCTAAGCCTTAGTTCACTACGCTGGCCTAGTGCTTGGAGTTTTTTTTTTTAATAATTTTAATAGGAAGGTATTCCGTCTACGAGGGCACATCCGTCTTTTTACAATTACGAGCGTTCAAATTGAAGGACTGGTTTGATAGTCGTTTAGATAAAACAGTTAAATAAATCTCCTACTTACCTATAAGGCTATTAAGGCTGTCCCTCGATTAGAACGCCCAAGATTGCAATAAGACGGATTTACCGCCCTAGACGGAATAGTGCCTGACCTTACCTAGTATTTAGCTTAGTAATAACAATGTAATTTTGGACTGGATATCAAATGCACGGCAAAGTTACTTCACTTCACTGTCCCTGGTTTTATAACTGCACACAACGAAATCAATGATTTACATAAAACGTTAACAAACAATTATATTTTTATATTTTAATTTATAGAATTTATTGCTTTATGACCAGCAACTAATGAAGTCTGATATCTTAATAAAATTTTAATATCGATTCTGAACGAATTGATAAAGGAATAAAATAAAATTTCCTTTGTCAGCCGCGACGCCAAGTATTATGAAAAAAAAAACATTTCGTATTATGGCGGCAACTTGTAAAAACTTTAATTCGGCATAAATAATTTGTTTTCGCGTATTACGTTTGAAATATGGCAAACGAAGCTGTTTTAAAATATTTAGAGGACACAAATCGGCCATATTCGTGCGCCGACGTTACAGCGAACTTACGCGGGGCGTATTCAAAGGGCAATGTCCAAAAGGCCTTAGATTTTTTGAGCGAGTCTGGTAAAATTAAGTGTAAGCTGTATGGTAAACAAAAAGTTTACGCTGCTATACAACCTGACGTTGTTGCTACGGATAGTGATGTGGAAGGTAAAATACTCTCAACATTATCATATAAATATCATAAATACTATCGTCATTTGATATTGTGCAAAAATTCACACTAAACTAAATTAGATATTTGTTGAGAACTTATTATTAGGTATTTTTAGATCAGAATTTAGAACATTATATCGTTTTTTATTGGACTACATAATAGATATATCTACAAATAATTTATTTGTGTAAAATAATATTTCTGTCAATACAAATATACATATATAATATATTTACGGTGCCATCCCCTTTTTTATCAAAGAAGGGCAATTGAGAAGCGAGTTCTCGTAATACGTTATTGAAAATTATGTAAATACAAAACGACGTAGTGATTTTTTCAAGTAACTATAACATTTGCAGATTATGACACCCAAATAAAAAATCTCACCCAAGAGTTATTAGACATAACAAAAACATTAAAATTATCTGAAACTAATCTAAAGAACTTAACATCTACACCGACTACCGAGAGTGCTAGAACTAAAATCGATTTGATAAAGAAAAATATAGAAGCTCTAGAAACTAAGTTGGAGACATTGCGAAATTCTACGGAAGTCGTGAGTGCCGAGGAGAAAAAAACAATATTGGGAGAGCATGAAAAATTTGTTAAAGAATATAGGTGATTAACTAAACTTATAATATATTTAGACCACAGATACGATAAATAGAGAAGCAGGAGACAATAGGTACAACAATTATAGTGAATTAATTTGATTGTTAAAAATAAATAGAAATTAGCTTTAAACAAGATTTAGCAAATTAGAAGACTTTGTTTTACGCACGTGGCATTGTTTCCGTGGCGTACTTGTATTACGGTACGACTGCGACGATGAGATCTCGGGTTCGATTCCCGGGTCGGGCAAAGTGATATTGGGTTTTTCTATTCAGTATCAGCCCGGAGTCTGGAATTTGTGCCCGATATGGCGATAGGCTCGGCCACTATCACATCATGGGACGAAATACGCACGGCGAAAAGTGAGTGCACTAGTTGCGCCTCTACCTACCCCTTCGAGGATCTAATAATATTAAGTTAAAACCTTGGAACCTTAAATTCAACTGCCGTTATTTTTTCTGGACAGAAAACGCAAGAGAATCTCCTGTGACATGCTTGAGGCGGTTCTAGAAGGCTATCCGAAATCTAAGAAGACATTGATAGAAGAGCTATGCATAGAAACTGATGAGATGGCAGAATTCAAACTAATGGACAGCACATGACTGTCTTCTAATAAAATAAATTAATTTATTCAATATAATATTGTTTCTTACACCAAAGAGTCTTTATTTAACCTTAACATAGGTATCAATATTTATATACATAGGTCATTGCTTGCACCTTACATATTTTTTAATAGCATTGAATGACGAGACGAGCATGCCGTTCGCCTGATGGTAAGCGATACGATCACCCATAAACAGTAGCAACACCATCCAGCATCTTGAGGTACAAAGTACTGTGTGGCTTTCCACTGCACTCGTCATCCTGAGACATAAGATGTTAAATCGCATTATGACCAGTAGGTACTAGTGATGAAATGAATATCCAATTTCCAACATTCGCGAATGCGAATGCGAATATTTGATTCCAATATTCGCGAATGCGAATATGGGATATTTATTTGGCACCAAAAGATTTTATCGTACGTTACGTGAACTTAGCTGCAAAATGACCCCTATGCACCTGATAGTAAGCGTCGTGAAGTCCAGATATAGTGGCCCGTTTGAAATATGTCAGCGACATTCGTTTTCTTACGAATCTCTTCATTTCCAATTTGATTGCGCAGAGAAACACCGAGCATCTTCAAAGCTCGCTGAGTGGCTGTGATCCGTCTTAGGTGGCCCATAGTCAGAGGCCACGTCTCAAAGCCGTGCGTCATCACTGGTAACACTCATTGATTGAAAATTTTTGTCTTTAAGGTCTGAGGTATTTTAGATGAGAAGACCTTGCCTAGTTTCCCGAACGCTGCTCAACCGAGCTGATTTTGGCCTCTATCTTGAAGTTGGACTTGCCTAACTGGACCACTTTTCTTAGATAGACAGATTCGTCGACAAACAACTTCGTGAGTTACGTTCTCAACACTAATCGGCATATGCACAAAATGAGCATTGGACATTCATTTAATTTCACATGTCATAGCCAAAATATTCGCATGATTTCTTGCGAATGCGAATGCAAATATTCGCGAATGCGAATGCGAATATTCGTTACACCACTAGTAGGTACACTGACTACAATGTATTTCACATCGAAACCCAACAATGCATGCACACTGCTGCTTGGTGGTAGAAATAGACATTGCGGTGGTACCCACTCAGGACTCTTACATATGAGAGACCTACCACCAGTGAAATCTCTTAGCAAATAGTGTTTATGTAGTCTTCTTTGAAATATTATTTCCAATTTCCTTTTAGCTAGGTAACTTCGCGCTGAAATTCTATAGTTTCTAGCGATTCTCTACACTTTTTTTCCGTACACTTGACATTGGCTAAATCACTGATCACGCCGCCAACTTCCTGACTCCAAGCTGCGACTGAGTAATTAATAAGATGAAAAAACTCAGTCACAATGTTTTTGCTCGACCCAGGATTCGAACCCAGGACCTCAGCGTGCTAATCGTACTCGTAACGCCTACGCACTACAACTACGCCACCGAGGCAGTCGAAATTATATTACAATGTTTAAAGAATATCAAATTTGATGAGGTACTTCTAGCGACAAAATATCATTTATGTTTAATTTTAATTAAATGATAATATCAAATACGTATCGATTACTAAAAAATATGTGACATTTGTCAAGATGAAAGAATTACTTATTCATGTCCCTTCATTTGCTTAATGTAACATGAGTTAGAATCGATTTAAGATGATTATTAACGTCGCCCTGTTCTGTTTCCGTCCATTAATATTTCTCCGAATTCGTTAACTATTTAAAATACCCGACACAGAAGGTTCATTTGAATACATGATCCAATTTTTATTAATATTGTCTTTAGTTACCTGTACCCTATGTTTAAAACGGTTACTTAGATTTGCGTAGGCAATTTATGGGATGATAATATGACTTCTGCAAAGTCAATTTGAAGAACACCAGGGTGTGCATTCAAATGTTATTAAGACAAATGATGATTGACTTCCGTTAGTCTTCGTTTTTTAATAAAGCAACAGTTTGTGCCTTGAGACCCCATAAAACAAGTTACAAGTTTTGACACATCGATTTAACAAAAAAGTGTAACGTATCTGGTTAATTAAAATGTTAATTTACTATTGCGCAATTTTTGTTAAAACCTATTTGATTAGATGAGTTCAAATCGAAACCTTGACCCTACATAAAGAAGGTCAATTTCTCATCAAATCGTATTATCATAAGCCACTTATTAAATATGGCCAATTTAATACAAACCTACTTAAGTAATCCGTCTGTGATGAATTCTAAGGGCATTTTTATAGCGTTAATTGACAGGCATACTAACCATTCAGATAGCAAAATTGTATGCCCATAAAGTCTCAATTTAATTATTTAGGATTTCCAACCTTAAACTCAAAGTGTTGTTATAATTTCCTTTACGTCGTTAGTTCGCTTTTATTCTGAGTCTATCCTTGATTACCAAGTGGCAGATTCATTAATTCAATACTTTTGATAAAAAACTTGACAATCAATTGGCAAGTCTCATTGTTAAATGTATACATAAGTATTTAAACTTTTTTAAATGGTTTAATAACTATTAAATTAATCTGAAGAAAAGTCTGGAATTTTGCTCGGTAATAGGCAACAGAGATAAAAATTGTTAAAATACTTACAAGATCGTTAATTGAATTTGGATTATTTAAAAAAAAATATTGTCTATGAATAAACTCACCCTCGATATGATAATGCCGGCGATGGATATGCGTATCCTGGGTCCCTTCAGCAGCTTGTAGCGCAAATCGACGCCGTTCCAAAACGAAACGAAATATCGCTTGATTTGAACGTTGTCGCCGCCGTGTAACCTAAAAAATAAAGAATCGATACAACATTAGGTAAATACTTTGTGAAATTGTCAAGCGATTTGTATCAATCTCGCCGCTTCAAGGCCATGGTGATAAAAAGTTTTTTTTTGTTAGCGACCGCAGAAGATGTCGTTTGGGGCTTTCTACAGCGACCGTGAGAGTCGAAAGGGTTCAGTTTGCCTAATTGCAGTTGGCATAGTTGTTTTGTATCATAGTGATGTTTTTATTATCGATTAGTCGATTGAGTTACCGATTTCTCTTTTTTAGAGAAATGTAACTGGCTACATTCTAAAATTAAAAACCCTGTTTTGTCTATTTAAAAAAGAAAAAAAAGTGACACAGGCTTGAAGTAAATTATATTTAGAGTTTTGGCGGGAACTTGGAAGTGTCATGAGGTGCTCTTGTTTTAATTCATTATTTTGGTGATATTAAGTGTTATATTGCATAATTATGGTGGTATATTATCCAATATAGTTCTATTAAAGAGCTCAAATGAAGTGAATTGAAATAATTGTGCTAATCAAGTGTTTTTTTTGTTGCCGCCAAAACTCCTCGATAAAGTCTTGGTAAGGTAGCCACTGCTTTACTTCGACATACTACAGATAATAAAATAGACGAATCAAACTTGACATTGGCAAAATGTGAATACAAATGCCATTATAAAAAAAAAAAAATTATATTTATTAAAAGACAAGGCAACAGGATTTTCATGGTGAATGAACACCATCGCCCATGAACACTCAGAACGCTATCTTGAAACGAATGAATAGTGATGGGGGAAGAGGTTTTTTACTTACCTGTAGCCATCATAGTCGACAATGACTAGAATTTCAGGGTAGATCACATAGGGTGCCTCCCTTTTCCGCCTCGTGTGTGCCTCAGTAGAACGTTTCTTCCTAAACCTCTTGCCCAAGTGGTCTGGCTCCATAAATGCTGCAATAAAAAATATAAATTATACGAACGTTACCAACTCCCTCGGTTTTAATTTAAATTAAGAAATTCTGTTTGCGAATAGCAACTTTATTAGTGGAAAGGAAGCGTATAAATGTTTAATAAATTTGTAATCTGAATATTTGACATTTTAGACATCAATGAATTAACAATATTGATTTTAATTTTCAGATAAAATCGTAAACCAATATGTCTATCGAAAGCTAGTTCACCAAAGCTAAGAATAGTAACTTAAATTGAATATAGACATTTTTTTTATATTAATGGTATTTTTTAGAAGTATACGTAAAATATACTTGTTTAATTTTGTACACGTTGGTAACTATTACGTTAGAATATAGTATAAGCACGTAAGCAATAGACAAATTTACATTCATAGAATGAAGAGGTTTTTTATTTCTTTATTCAAGATTTCATTTAAAATGCAAATTAAATGCGAATGGATATCGCACCAGCTTTAAATATCGTGCATGAGGTATGCCCAATAAATTAGAAGAATCTAGTTATTTATTGGCTCATGTTTTCTATGTTTTTTGTTTTCGATTTTAAAGTTTGCCGCATAGTCGAGACGTGTCTCGTAGGGGCCCTTGTTTTAACCTACAATTCATGTAATATTTCTAATATCAATACAAAACTAAAACCTGCTATGTTGTTCATTTTAATTTAAGCTTATAATGGGTGTGGATGGGATAGGCGTTTATCGATTATTTAAACGTCAAATTCAAATCGAATTTATACATATTGCATGACAAAATAATCAGACAATTCTAAATTCAAATCCTGTTTGCAGTAACGACAGTCTACAATCTTCATTATAATATGTTTGTGTCCAGCCTTAATGCAAAAATAAGGTCATGCTCAGTGGCAACAAAGGAGCGTTTTAATTGGATAATCCAAAAAGTCGATGTATTTATGGTCTCTGAGAATTATTAATTAAAATAAATATATTTGTCCAAATGTGATAGATTTGTACTTGGCACGAGACGGGCAAGAATATGCATTAAATTGATCATCATCTTATTCAAAAAAGATGTAATATTTCAAGAATAAATTAATGAAGATGTTATCATGATAACATCTTCATTAATTGCAGAAGATCATCTTCTTCAGATTTTGATGCGATTGTCAATTGTGCATTTTTTAAGGAATTCATTATATATTTCTATGTTTCGAATACATTTCACGCAAAATTTGCAAATATAAAAAGCGCGAAACTATTTAGGCCCTATGTACTTATGTGGTTTTGGGAATTAAGTATGTTTTATAAAGCCATTATAGAATTAGTTATTAATTAGTAACAAACTCCTAACAAAGCGACGCGAAAGCACCAATCATTATCATAAAAACGAGCCTCTAACAGATTTTTTTATAGTTTATATGACAGTTTGACATGATTTAGCCCGCGCGACTGTCGCTAGCCGAAACAGCGTAGGTTTTCCCGAATAGCAATTATTATTCGTAGAATATCACGATTCACGAGTTTTTTTTAATAATGATGAATTTAAAATAATGGATGACGTAAGAATGTGGTTTGACCTTACGACCCCGTCATCGAGACGCAATATCGCTGGTTGACATGCCGTGTTCGAGCTGGCCGAAAGCCGAAACCCCAAGTGATGTGAAGCCTATATTTTTCTAATGTCAATGTACAGTACTGAAATACAACGTAAATGTAGTACTAACATATAGTGTGGTGCTTTGTACCGTGATAAATTAATATAAAAAGCATGGTTTGAAGTATTTTTTGAAGCCGTCGTTATTTTCAACATATTTCACAGTTCGCTGCACGAAAATCTTATTATTAAAACATAATATTGTTACGATGTTGTGCAAACATTTTATCTTTGCTGCAATCATTTTGATAACATTTTGTTACACAGCATATTCGTAAGAATGCATAACTAATCGTCTTGTTTAACAGTTACCGTGCTTAGTTTGTTTACAAAGTATTGGGAGAAAGGGTAGGAAGTTTTACTCCCTATTATGAATAAGACACATAATTGGGTATTCCTATTTGGTTTTTAAGTGTTTTGATCAATTGTAATTGAATTATGGACTGCCTCGGTGGCGTAGTTGTATTACGGTACGACTGCAAAGCTGAGGCCTCGGGTTCGATCCCCGGGTCGGGCAAAGTGATATTGGGTTTTTCATTCAGTATCAGTCTGGAATTTGTGCCCGATATGGCGATAGGCTCGCCCCCTATCACATCATGAGACGGAATACGCACGGCGAAAAGTGGGTGCACTAGTTGCGCCTCTGCCTACCCCTTCGGAGATAAAGGGCGTGAGTGTGTGTGTGTAATTGAATTATTAGGTAAGATTTTTGGCAGTAAAATATATCTGTAAAGGCGATTTACACTATCTTTATTTTGGGAATTTAAATCAGTATTAATAAATAGAAATGCTGTAAATAACAAAGTATATTTTCTGTGTGGGAACTTAGGTTTAAGGTAAAGATGTATTGAGTAAAAGCCAACAGCCTTTTGAAAACATTAACAGGTTTTGTCAACTATTATTAAATCAAGTATCAATAGCTTTTTGGTGGGAACTTGGAAGTGTCATGAGATGCTCTTGTTTTAATTCATTATTTTGGTGATACTTAGTGTTATATTCCATAATTATGGTGGTATATTATCCAATATAGTTCTATTAAAGAGCTCAAATGAAGTGAATCGAAATAATTGTGCTAATCAAGTGTTTTTTTTGTTGCCCAAGTCTCAATATTTTAACGATCAAGTCAGTTCTACTTTCATAGACAAGTGTCTATGGTATAGTTATTAGGTACTTACTATCATTACGACATGCCACTTATTGAGAGCACATTGCCTGCCAAACATTACATAACCTCTCAATAAATTCTTAGATGAAATGCATTCTTATTTCTTCACAGGCCCTAGTTTGATCTACTTGAACCATGTCAGCCAGTTTTATTCAAGTTATATATCGAGATACAATACTATTTGCATCTGTCGATCATAAGTAGAGGGCGTTCGAAATATGAATTACTTATTAATGGTGCATCAGAATTCTGAAAGAGACAGTCTTCGAATCGTTCGAAATTTGAATTACTAGTAAATAATAACGGAACATCACTAAAGTTGACGCCACAAGTAGCCAGTACCATTATGTTTTTTTTTTATAAATATTTTTCCATTGTGAAAAATATTTATAAATGCATTCTATGCTTTCTGTATTTACTCGACTACGTGCACTTTATTAAAATTAGAATGCGATCATTTCTTAAATATTAGCTTATGACCTTTTAACTATTATACTTCGAAGTAAACAAATATGTTAATAGTTTTAATGCTAGGTATAGTGAAATCCCACGACCTCCGCAACACTTATGAAGCGAAAAGTTAGATAAAAAAGGAACCTAAGATATCTATGTATCCGAGGGCAGATCCAGAGGGGGGGATCATTGGGGTCGTGACACCCCTGGGTAGGGTCTACGTGACTATTGATAATTTTATTATTTGTTTTTATTTTATTCTCTGATTAGACCTCGACTATATGACCCCCTGACCTTCAAAAAAAGAGCGTATTCCCACCTAAAAGGCCGGCAACGCATCTCTGTGCCCCCTGGTATTGCAGATGTTCATGGGCGGCGGTGATCACTTACCATCAGGTGAACCGTATGCTCGTTTGCCCCCTATATCATAAAAAAAAGCTGGATCCGCCATTGTATGTATCTTACATTAGACTGTCAACAAACGACAGCAGTTATTTAGCATTACAAAGATATATCCATGTATCGACATATACAAGCAATAATTTATACTTTTGACGAAAAGGCTAAATTTGTTTTCCGTGACTAGAAACATTATAAGACGTAGCTTTAAAGGTCAGTGCACATTAGGAATGAAAAGTGATATATTTTTGGAAGATACCTAGAAGCTATTTCCAAACAACTAATACCTCAGCGGTCTTCTGTATAATTAACTTTTTCGCAAAACCTTATGCTTGATAATACTCTACAGCGTATTACTATCCATAGACAAGACAAACTCTACATTACATCATAAATTAATTAGGACTAAACAAATGTAAATATTTTTAAATTTAAATTTACCTTAAATAAAAAAATAGACTCTAACTTCCTATTTCAAATATAAAACCTCCTTGAGTTTTTTTGTCTACGAGATAATCTTGCACAGATAACAATCTCAAATAATCACTTCAAAGAGCTAAGCCAATCCGTTTCCCAATCAAAACAGACAAACAGGCGTCGTCTAATTGTCTTTAATTACCGTCCAGTTGTAAATAACACACGACGTTTCGATAACCTGTTCAGGTGGACATTTTACATAAATTTACAATGTGCTTCTCCCGTGTATGCGGCACGGCGTGCGTGACGTCATTTCCGTCGAATCACGTGTTCTAGTTGAGATGTCATGTGTGATAGATATTTGCATTATATGAAGGTAAGTGTAGTATGGGACGCCCTCCAGCCAGGTGGAGTGACGATTTGCGAAAGGTCGCTGGCAGAAACTGGATGCGACAGGCCGAAGACCGGGTAAAATGGCGCGTATTGGAGGAGGCCTATGTCCAGCAGTGGACTAAAATAAAGGCTGATGATGATGATGAAGGTAAGTGGTATGCGAGAGCACTTCTGTACCATCGCTTATTAATGCCGCCAAGCAGCTGATGTTATTTTCAATTTAAAGGAAATTGTTGCCATTGTTATTTATTTTTAGTCAATAATTCCAGAGGATAAGATTTTATGTTTTAAAAAGCACACCCATTTTCCATGTTGAGGTTTGTAATTCGAAGTTAGCCGTTCACCACCATTATATCGAGAATTCTCGTTTCGTTGAATAGAAAAATTTCGCAGATTTGTGATGGTAGAGATTTATTTATTCCCAAAATTAAACACGCACTAACTCTAAATTGTGGTTCAGCCAGAGTTTGAGACACAAACAAACGAGAACCATCTCCATAGTTATTGCCGCAGAATATTAACAGCCGTTTAATTATTAGATTGACGTCAATTTTATGTCAGACTTTAGCCATAAATTGAAAAAATCTTGACGCATTTGTCTTATTAAGTTCATTATACTCCTTAGTAACTGTACCTATTCGAATTTCGAATCACGAATCTACAAATGTGGGAATCGATATTCGAATAATCGATATCGAGATTCGCCCGTATTCCCAAAAGTTACTTAGGTAAGTCCGTACTTAGCTTGCTGCGTAGCAATGCTATGATAATAAGTCTGTTTCTCAGTGCTTACAGCATGATAGCCTTCGCAGTGCGTAGGCATAGGGGAGCTGTGATTGGCTAATAATGAGACGCAACTTTAATTTAATTGGCTGTCAGATAAACAAAATTGAACAAAGTCAAAGAAAACAATGTAATGACGCTGTGCGTTCTAATAGTATTGGTTGCGATGACGGATGTAAAATTAGTATCGTAGTGTCCAAACGAAAAATGAAGTCGATTCTTATAAAAAGATTTCAATTTAGGCATTTTTAATATAGAGGTTCATGTAGGTTTCTTAATAATATTATGATTGATATTTAATTCTATAAAGTCAGTCGGTGTTAAAACACATGACACCGACATACTATGTGGCTCATCTCGCACCGGCGTCAACATAAGCCAATTATCAACAATACGGCACACGTAGACCGGTATATTTACATAATCGATTATATCGATTATGTGTTATATTCGATTAGTCGGATGCAGCACGTGACGTCGCCAGTGTTGGACAGTCTGCACGTGAATGCATCTAAAAATTTTCTTATCGACTTCAATCTACGATATTTAGGTTTTTATAATTATTTAATATAAGCAACAAGATTATACGATTATTAGTTGATTTTTAATTAGTGTTATTATGAAATAGCATCGAGGTCAAAAGGATATACATAGATTTGCAATTAAAAAAAATATTTTATAGTGAAAGTCCAGTTACGCGATAACACTAGTCAAATGAGAATTTTTGTATGCATCGAACATTAACGATAACAATTAGGTGTTCTTTTGTCTCTGGGAAGATTTATTTTGACGTGATTAAAACGATAATAATTATCTCTTAATACAATACAACATGGTTTCGTTTTGAAAATAAGTATTTTAGAATCATAACGCTTTTTTTTCGTTTTTTATTTTTATAATTGTCTTTCATATTTGTTAAATAGAGATTGTTTTAAACCGCTGCATTAGAGCTAGGTACAAGAAATATTTTGTAGACACTAGCCGTCGACATTGTTATTTTATTGTTGTTTTAAATTATGTAAAAGTTGTACGACGACATATTATCAAATTCCGTGCATAAATAATATACTTCTACTTTATTGATCAAGTTTGAAATAATCTTTTGATAGGATTGGTATTTAAGATTACACAACAAAAGAATGCCATACAAGAAAAAAAATATGCATTCGTGTTGCGTTGAAATTAGCAGCATATAAAACCTCTTTCGTTAGATTTTTTTTCTTTTTTTATCCAATGATAATTAAGAAGTATACATTTATGGCACGTCGATGTCAAAAATGTGTACCTTTGTGTTTTTTTTTCTGTTAGTGTAAGGATGGCAGATCTATTCTTTTTACTTTTATTGTTATCTATGGATAATGTTTTCTACGATGACGCGCGCTAGTAATTTCTAAGCGAGGATTTCGCGGGTTAATGGGACTTTGATTACCCATCGTAGTACTATGTGTGTGCACTCATAGGTATTTACAGAACTAATACATAAACGGAAGGTTGCACTTTTGAACTATGAGCTAGAAAAATTTTGGGGCGCTTCATTGTGAATGGCATTATCTATATTTTATTAGTATCATTAAATTAAAATAGACCTCGTAAATATAAAAAAGAAGATTTAGCGCGGTTCGATATTTAAAAACTTTTAATAAACTAATCTAGCCAGTATTTTGATTAGTGTCCAACTATTTTTCTTTTCTTAGTTTTATTTGTATGATTATTTATTTTTTGTTCATAAAACTTTACAATAATAAATAACATGGCGACTTCATAGTTTATGCTTGTTTTATATTTGAAACCATGTTATAGATAATTATTAAGTAAATATTTTTAGAATCTATTCGTGTTCTATTTTTAAATATTATATTTGCAAAACAGTTTTATAACATATCATTGTTTTTTTATTTTATCTAACTTATTATGTCAACTTTATTATTAGATGAATTTAGAAAAGTCTTTTATTTGTTATGATAACGAAACTTTTACCTATTGTATAAATAGTATTGGATTTAAATGTCAATGTCGAATTAATTTTGCATTAAAATCCATAAAATGAAAAGTGGAAATGAAATGCTGGCGCCATTTTCAATAGGAATTAGATCAATATCTAAAGTAAGTTATATATGTAGAGGTATTTAAATTCGTGTAATGAGAACGTTAAAATTAATTATTTAATGGTTTTATTATGATCCCAATTTTTTGGTTTTACGTATTAAGTGGCAACTTACTTTCTCTATTTATTAGTGAAATCAAACATCGTAGGGAAATCTCTATATCTTAAAACCCAAAACAAAAATCTATGGACAGCAAGTCTAGCTCCACTTGTTAGCTGATGCTTAGTTAGAATCTCGACCCTAACAATAGATTTATTTTATTTATTTTTTACTTCTGAGAGAGTTTTAGGCCTTAGTCCACCACGCTATCCTAGTGCGGGTCGGTAGAGTTCACATACCTTCAAAATTCTTATGGAGAACTTCTCAGGTATACAGGGTTCCTCACTATGTTTTCTTTTACCGTTAAAGCAAATGATAATACACAAAGAATGCACACGTAACTTTATAAAAGCCCCAAGGGTTTTGAACCTTCGTCTCGGCAGTCCGTTCCACTCCCAACTAGACTATCGCTGTATGGCAATTAATAAACATTCTACAGCGGACCATACCTAAATATTTAGCACTTACGGGATCACCTTGCAGTTATTTTGAACAATCACACCTCCATAAACACAGATAAAACAAATAAAGGATCCATTAAACATCACCATCTTTGCAGTTGTAAACATGCATTAATCAAGATGTATCTACGTGGTTAAGTGATTTATTAATCTTCTATTATAATTAACCGCTTCAAAACATGTAACCATAAAAATATACACTGCAAACAAGACTTATAATTAGTTCCTGTATATGAAAATTATTGTCGGGGAAGTTACGCTGTTTGCCACTTAATAATAAAGAAGTTATTCATATTTGAAATATTGTTGTGAGCAAAAGTAGTGATGTGGCGGGGATATCGCACTATCTCTTTCGTACGCATGCAGCGTGATGGCCGGTGACACTCGATGCCGTCACAGTCTCTCTCATATTACTCTTAATTGACAACTTCCCCTTCCACCAAACTTCAAAGCTTTATAACTTACTTATTATTGCGCTGATTTTGAAAATTCTCTTTTCGTTAGATTTTTCACGGCTTACATTTTTGATAAATGTATTTTAAAAAACTAATCATATACCCTATTTAAATGTTGCCTTACCATACCGTAGGTAATTTTGTACAAGGAGAATTATTGTGTAATTAATTACTTTAATAATTTATTTTATCAATATTGTGAAACCAGACAGTGACTAATATTGTACAGGAGTTGTGCAAATATACGAGGATTTACAATTCAATAAATGAAGAGGATAACTTCTAAATTACAAATGACTACATTTAATTAAACCTACATAGCTAAAGTGAGTATTAACTGTATATCAAAAACCTAACCAACAATTCAGTTTAATCGATGATTAATCGAACATCTAACCAATCATTTGTCTCTAGCTCTCGATTTAATTTGACTTGCGGAAGCAAGCGATGAAATTATTAGTTTTAATACATGATTTCATAATGTTTATTGATATAAAGATAAACGAAATGTTAGGTGTTTATTCAATTTTATTTATATCGATTTTTATTAGCGATTCCATTTTGCGTATTTTCACATAAATAACCCTTAGATATTAAAGTTCCTGTTTCAAAATGTTTGAGTAAACGCTAATCGTCGAATATAAAGCGACCAAATACAAAAGTGAAGCTCCCGAATAAATGGTAAAGAGAAGAGTGCATTCAGTATTATCCATCTTATACGTTAACTGGTGGATAACATCTACTTGAACATTATGAAACAGGCCTTAAATTTTAAGTCTTATATAACGAGTTCTAACAATTGCCAGAATGTCCTTCAAACTGAGCTCGTGGTGCTTAGCAGATAAAGTTAGCCACATAAATATAAATTGGGGCGGGACCTACATTTTTTTTTTATGAAACTGAATGACGAGACGAGCATGCCGTTCGCCTGATGGTAAGCGATACGACCACCCATAAACAGTAGCAACACCATCCAGTACCTTGACTTTCAAAGTACTGTGTGGCATTCCACTGCGCTCGTCATCCTGAGACATAAGATGTTAAGTCTCACTATGTCCTGTAGTTACACTGGCTACAATGTCCTTCAAACCGAAACACAACAGTGCATGCACACTGCTGCTTGGCGGTAGAAATATACATTGCGGTGGTACCCACCCAGACGGTCTCTTACATATGAGAGACCTATCACCAGTAGGTGGTCTAAGTCACTAAGTCACTACCTAGTCTAAGGGCGGTATTAATAAATGCAACTCAATTTCGCTTTGAAGTGCGATGTCAGCTGAGACCCTGTCAAACTAAGATCAGCATCTTAACATAGTCACTATTTAATAAACCGACATCAGCTCAAATGATATGTTAAGTTACAATATGTGATGGATTTTGACAGCTAAGTTTTGTTTGTGTAACAGCACTTACTCAGCTGAGAACAAGCTCTTAAATGACAGCGCTTGGTTTATTCAATAGTTCAATGCCTAAAATGTCTACTTGAGATGTAACTCAAACTTGAGATTGATTCATTAATACCGCCCTAACTTTCAGACACTTGAGTCCTGCGACCTAAACTTGTATAAAGGCAACTCACCGTAGTCACTCAAGTGATCGATCTGCGCCGGGTCCCTTTTGATGATGACGTGCTGTGCGCCGTTCAGCGCCCACTGGAGTCTCAGCTGGTCTTCTCGCTTTCTCTTTACTGGAAGTTCGAAATAGGAGATTAGAAACGGAGGAAACTGATATATTAAATGTTTTATATCATAATTTATAGAAAATATGTTGTAAGCTAGATAAACCAGAAAAGGTGTACAGGCACGAGTAGTGAGCACACTCGTGATTGGTCGGTTTGACGTCCAACAAGCCGGTTTTTCTGTCGATACTCATTGTCTATTGGCTTACACGTGGCAAGCGGCTACTATACACATTCGTCCAATTTATACATATGAGCTCGCCCCTACCATTCTCATCTGTGCTCACGACTTATGCCGTTTACTATAAGAGAGTGACTTCTGTATCGGGTTTATCTTAGTAACCGTGCTGAGCCGTTAGTGGTTTGCCCTCAGCGTGGTTCACTTAACTAAAGGGTTCCAAGCTTAAAGCGCTCATCCTAACGTTCGGTGTGGCTAGAAAAGCCGACTCTCGTTAGGCTACTCGGAATTAAGCCAGAAAATCGGGTTGAGTACTATTTTTAATGCATGACAATTCGCGAGACTAAGCAAGGGTCATCAAACAGTCTCGTTTCCATCTTTGATCTCGTTTTGACTTTATCGTAGTCCAAACCACCTTTAGGCTATATTACTTACCTATAGGCAGACCGGTGTCGATGGAAACCATGTCAGCCATGCTCGACGGATCCATGAACATCTCGTCGTCCTGCACCGCCGCCGTCATAGAGTCCGGTATCGGACGGATCACCAGGTCGTGACCGATTGAACCTTCCTGCAACAACATAAGGTTCATTACACATAGAAGAGAAGAAAAAAGACAAGTAGCTATTTCTCGACTTTAATGAGATAGTAACACTGACTGGGCTTTGTAGCGCAGTGGGTAGTGGCTGTGAAACAAGAGTCCACGCTTCGAGTTTCCCTTTTCAGACATGCTTAATGGTGGTGCCTGTAGTTTATAAATGTGTGCAAGTCAGGCAGAAGTCCTCTTTTGTATGTCTACGTCATAATCATCTGATACAGAGTCGGGACTATGAGTTACTAGCTTTTGCCCGCGGCTCCACCCGCGTGAATAAGTTTTCCCGGGATGAAAGTCCCGCTTTATATTTTCTCGGGATAAAAAGTAGCCTATGTGTTAATCCAGGACATGACCTATCCGTGTGCCGAATTTCATCGAAATGCGTTCAGAAGTTTTTGCGTGAAAGAATAACAAACACACATTCTTACAAACTTTCGCGTTTAAAATATTTGTAGGATATAGAGCATATAGGGCGAGGATAAATTCCTATTATCGTGAAATATAACACAAATCCTCAAACAAGTTTGAATTTTTTTTAAATCCTCATTTTAGAACCTTTGTCGTATGCTCACGACTGTGTCACGGATAGGTAATGAAGATCACTCTACATGACGCACTTACTCCTTTGCCAACGTATAAAACAGACGTATTTTTATTGCCTTCGAAGCCAGACGAGCTAACGGCCCACCTGATGGTAAGTGGTTACCGTCGCCCATGGACGTCAGCAATGTCAAGGGCACAGCTAAGCCGCTGCCTACCGTAAAAACCTCCTTTAAGCCTCGTTTGAAGAAGGATAAGTCATAGCGCTGAGGAAACACCGTGGGAGGAAGTTCATTCCAGAGTGAACACGTACGAGGTAAAAATGATCTCTGGAAACGTACAGTGCTGGCAGTGGGCGTTACCAGGTTGAACGGATGAACTTTCCTCCGAGAATGGGTAGTACGGTGGTAAAACGGAGATGGTCATCTCGAACAGTTCCAACAGGCTCAACAAAAGTAAACACAATAGGAACTTAAATCCTACATAATGTTCATGATAAAATCAGATTAAACTCCGACAACTTAACGCACATAAAATTAATAACAACTATAATATGTTTATGCGTTGAACGAAACGTAGAACTATAAGGTAAATAGTGGCGTAACATAACGCAACATTGTTGCCGATAAAAGCCACTTTATGGTGATACCTTTTTACGATCTAATAGTTTACAAAGTTTATTTATATGGCGTGTGATCTAATAATGCGATATTTCTTCTCTTGGCATATATAAATACAAATAAATGAGGAGACGAGCAAGCCATCCGCCTGGTCCTAAGCGGCACTATTGCTCAAAAAACAGTGGCAGTAGGACCCGAATTATGAATAACTAATCACTTTGTTGCACTGCGCAGTGGTTGTCACCCTGAGACAGTGTGACCAACCCCAAGAAACAAAGAAACAACAGTTCACTAATAAAAAACAGAAGAAAACAGTAATATCGGGGATTTTGAGGGAGGAGCAAAAAAAAAGGTCCTCGGTTTCGATATTTTAATCGGTGGATAAAAATCCGTGAGAATGCATGTAAAAATCAATAAAATAAAAAAAGTAAAATTCCAACTCCAAACAGAAAACAGGGATGACATAGCAAAAACAGTAAATCTACTGTTATAACAGTAGGGTTGGTAACACTGCCCTGAGACATTAGATTATTTAAAGTCTGGTAATATCCGGGATTTATATTGTTGCGGATGTCAACTCTGAGTCAACAAAATCTGGCGTATTCTTAGGGTTCTTTACCATACAAGGAAGAATCGGCATTATAAAATTACACTTATGTTTTGGATAAAAATCGTGTAAATTTGATTAGGTACATTATATAAATACTAGCTTTTGCCCGCGGATCCACCCGCGTGAATGAGTTTTCCAGGGATAAAAGTCCCGCGTTATATTTTCCCGGGATAAAAAATGCCTATGTGTTAATCCAGAACATGATCTACCCGTGTGCCAAATTTCATCGAAATCCGTTCAGTAGTTTTTACGTGAAAGAGTAACAAACATCCATACATCCATACTTACAAACTTTCGCGTTCATAATATTAGTAGGATTATGGTATAGTTCGATAACTCAATCGTGAAAGTAAATTGAAGTGTACGAACTAAGATTTCAAATGTTTTTATTCATTATTAGACAATACTTACTAAGTTCATTTTCTACAAACCCTTTGCAAATATCTCCGTCCTCGTCAAAGATAATATTGTTAACATCCTAAACAGATATGCAATTCGTGTCGGTGTGCCGTGCCAGTGGAATAAGGACGATTACACAACCGTAACGCGCACACGCACACGCACACGCACACACACACACACACACACACTCACACATACACACAAACGCGTTGTGTCGAGTCCGTATTATCATTAATTAGTAAGTAGTGTGTCAATTCGCAACGTAGGTATCTGTCGTGTGAATTTTAACGTTGGACTTTAATATTCTTTCATGGTTTTCTATTGAGCCTTGTCTTGGCATGAGTACAACATTATACAATGTGAAATGTTTATCCGTTGTCTTGCATTTTACTCAATCCATAGATTATGTTTTCTTATCTTTTCTCATTGCATTGCATTGCATCTTTTACATCATGCAACAAAAGCAAATCGTTAACCAAAATTATATTGAAATTAGTTAAAGTATCTTGGAATCATTTTGAATACTACAGCTTAACCATAAAAGCAATTTCAATAGTAAAATTAAGTAAAACGATCAACAAAAATAAGAGAAACAGTGTAGCACGCTAATATTGGCGCCAAGCGGGCTCATTGCTGTCTGCTCATGACTCATCTGTGGCATTGTGGTCATTTAATGTGGTAATTCTAATATATTTTGCCTCTGTTCTGATTTTATTACAGAAATCTATACTGTATTGTTTTTTTACTGCTAGAACAAAAAAAAGTTATCTATATAGATATGTATGACGATGCCACAAATGGTATGTGACAATGGGAAAATACAACAGACTTATTTATTTGTCCACTCTTTAGAACACACAAATATAACAATCAAAAAGATGAGACTCATAAAATAACAAATAGTCTTATCGTTCAAGACAATTTTCTAGACAGCCCTGGGATGGATATAAGAAAACTATTTGATAAATAATTAAATCGCGTTCTAAAACCACTAAAACCGAAAGTAATTTAACATTACTTACATACTGATAACCAATTTTGGGGATTTGGATCATCAACAAACAAGCAAACCGCTACTGTTAAGTTACATTCGAATTATTATAAAACGCCTTTTTTCGTTTATACGGACTTAAAATCGTAAACTATGTTTTATCTCTACACCACCTAAAGTTGAGTGGTAGAAAATATATTTAGAAATAAGTACCCGTTCACATAAATAAATTTGCCTCCAATGCAAGAGGTAACCAAGTTTTTACAGAAAGAGTGACATCAGGCAACTTTTTTAGATGCCAAAAAACCCGAGAGGCATCAGCTCTGACAAAAGGATCATTCTTCTAGTCACGTGCGTAACTATTGGACAGTTTATGGCTAACGATATACGAGACGTGCCTCATCCTGCCCATCCTGCCTGATTATTTTTAGACTGTGTGTTCGGTGTTGATTTCATCGTAATTTCCCAAAACGCACATGTTGCTGTCTTTGGTATACTTAAAAAGGAGATGTCTGCTTCTTGTATGAGTGCTGGGCCTCAAAATCTTACCAGGTTCAAACTTTATTGATATTAAAGGAGAAATATATGGATCTTGGATCCATAAAAAAATATTTTTGACTCTCCATTTATAACTAAATTTTTTTAATAACGTTCATATTAAGTGTAGTTTTTAAGCAAAATAAAATTACATAAATCTCAAAATCGGAGGACTTTAAAGTTAAACGATTTATTGGAAAGACCTAGTTTTGGGGAGTACCATCCAAATCTATACTAATACTAATATATTAATCTATATCTATACTAATATATAAAGCTGAAGAGTTTATTTGTTTGTTTGAACGCGTTAATCTCAGGAACTACTGGACTGATTTTGAAAATTCTTTCACTAATAGAAAGCTACATTACTCCTGAGTGCTATAGGCTACTTTTTAACCCGGGAAAATATTTATATCCTGGAGATTTATCACGCGGGCGGATTGTATATAAAGTATCTTGGTTAGAATTTTAAGCCCGTTTTTGTACATGTCCTTTACATGAGATTTAATTTTAAGTTTATTTATTGACACCTTTATTACGTCGACAAAAGAACAAGTGCGCCACCTAGGAATAGGAATTAAGAAAAAACTATAAGGGTTATTGCCTATAGTTTGCTGATGGCTGATATTTAGTACTAGCTGTTGCCCGCGGCTCCGCCCGCGTGAATGAGTTTTCCCGGGATAAAAGTCCCGCTTTATATTTTCCTGGGATAAAAAGTAGCCTAAGTTACTCCTTATTACATCAGCTACCTGCCAAAAAAAGTCCCGTCAAAATAGGTCCAGCCATTTCAGAGATTAGCCGGAACAAACAGACAGACAGATAGACAGACAGACAGACAGACAAAAATTGTAAAAAATGTTATTTTGGTGTATGTACCGTATATATATTCATATACATGTAGTAAAAAACGGTTATTTCAATATTACAAACAGACACTCCAATTTTATTTATATGTATAGATGTATAGATAAAAATAAAAATAAAAAATCGACCACCGCACACATGATGTTAAAACCGGCCATATTGGGGCATAAGTATGCCGCGCTCCGGGATCAGCCTGTGTATATCCAGCTCGAACAGGCCGGCATAATTGTGTCGACTGGCAGGGATAACCATCGCTCGTCAGTCGACACTCTGCCTAGACCTCTCTCTGCTTACCATCAGGTGCACTGGCGTCACTTTCCCGTTATTCCCAGTGACACCCACTATAAAATCTGGTTTCACGTCTGTTCCCATCGTATTTGTGTTAATTTTTTTCTAATCTCGAATAAAAACTGTTGTTTCTAACACACTTTTGACTGCCTCGGTGGCGTAGTTGTATTACGGTACGACTGCAGTGCCGAGGTCTCGGGTTCGATCCCCGGGTCGGGCAAAGTGATATTGAGTTTTTCTATTCAGTATCAGCCCGGAGTCTGGAATTTGTGCCCGATATGGCGATAGGCTCGCCCCCTATCACATCATAGGACGGAATAACGGCGAAAAGTGGGTGCACTAGTTGCGCCTCTGCCTACCCCTTCGGGGATTAAAGGCGTGAGTGTGTGTGTGTGTGTGTGTGTGTGTGTGTGTGTGTGTGTGTGTGTGTTTCTAACAAAGAGTTCTAAGATTATATAGAGCGGACATCGGGAAAATTTTCATACAAAAATTTTGAGCCTGTTCGTCAGTAACTCAATCTACCGTGAAATAACAAAATACCTATGTAAAATGCATTAGAACATACTTGGACATGATCGTTATGCGCAAATTGGCATATTTCCTTCCAAAATATTGCTTTCTTTACAAATTTGCGCATACCGAGACGTCTTGTCACATGGATGTGTCAGATACGTCAGATAAGACAGGGACTTGTTACCAATTGGTAATAACTTTTGGACGAAAAATTTAGCCCTGATGTCCAGTCTATAACTATCTGTCTTTGGTTTCTAACGATACACTTTTTGATGTCTTACGGTGTTCTTATTTCGGTTTAAATGAAAGTTAATAAAAACTGAACGCTATTATGTCTCATTTTTATTCGAAATTGTTTATTGGTTTTAGTGTAAACTATGTGAATTTATTGAGGAGGCAACGTGAAATATTTCTGTCTATTAAATTTGCATGCGCTCTAGTATTCTAGTTTAAAAGACTAGATAGCCAATAATGAACGTAGTTACAACTTAGAACACTATACAATCTTAAAAATAAGTCCTACTGATATTATAATCGCGAAAGTTTGTAAGTATGGATGTATGGATGTTTGTTACTCTTTCACGCAAAAACTACTGAACGGATTTCGATGAAATTTGGCACACGGGTAGATTATGTCCTGGATTAATACACAGGCTATTTTTTATCCCGAGAAATATAAAGCGAGACTTTTATCGCGGGAAAACTCGTTTACGCGGGCGGAGCCGCGGGCAAAAGCTCGTCATTTGTTTTTGAATGTTAAGAGTTATACGTCGTAAATCCGTATGCTTTTGCGATTTTCACATAGAAGCAAGCTGCCATATGAGATGGGAAGTACAAAACGTGATCTCAAAATCATATCAGGACACGTTATGAGTGCAAAGTACTTGTTAAAAAGTACCTTTGAATAACCTTTGCGGTTGCAATTCTACGTAGAAACGTCAAATTACAGCAATTTTTGTCTTTATACACCTTGTAAATTTCTAAGTAAAATGAGTGTTGTTAAAAAGATGGATGAATCAAGGAGGAAAATGATTGTTATCTTAGGCTTTAAATCAACATTTTTTTTGTGCTTTTCCAAGGATTAATGTAACTTTAGTTCCGTTCTAAGGAAACCAAAGGAGGATGTTAGAGAAAAATGCCGGAGTTTCAATGTACTACAATGGAAATCGTGGAGTATTGTTTATAATCGATATTCAGTGTTAAATATGTGGAAATCTATACTTCTTCTATACTTTATAATATTATAAAGCTGAAGAGTTTGTTTGTTTGATTGAACGCTCTAATCTCAGGAACTATTGAACCAATTTTAAAAATTCTTTCACTAATAGGAATTAGGAAGCTACATTACTCCTGAGTGCTATAGGCTACTTTTTATCCCGGGAAAATATTTTTATCCTAGAAAACTGTTACACGCGGCCGGAGCCGCGAGCGATACTAGTCAACTATATGACTATAATAATGCAATGCTATACTAAAATAGAAAATACCCAGAAGCACTCAAGATTCATTTATAACTATAATACTCAGCCAATTGTATTAAAGGCATCTGGAACTACAAACTGCTGGTGGAAGGATAACTGACCAAGGGCGGATCCAGCTTTCAAGTCAGGGGAGGTCATATAGTCGAGGTCTGGTCAGGACCAACTCCAAAGAGATTATAAAAAATAGCAGTAGTCACCTAGACCCAGCCCAGGGGGGCCATGACCTCAATTACCGCCCTCTGGATCCGCCCTTGATACTGACCCACGTAAAGTGCTGCGTTCCGGGATCAGACTGAGCATAATTCAAACAGGCCGGCATAAGTGTCCAATGGGGAGAGATAATCATCGCTTGTCAGTGGACCCTCTATCTGGACCCTACTTCACTTACCATTAGGTGTAGCGGGGTTCTATTTGCAGCGCCAGTAAAATCTATACTAATATATAAAGCCGAAGAGTTTGTTTGAACGCGCTAATCTCAGGAACTACTGGACCGATTTTGAAAATTCTTTCACTAATAGGAAGCTACATTACTCCTGAGTGCTATAAGCTACTTTTTATCCCGGAAAACTTTTCCACGCGGGCGGAGCCGCGCGCAAAAGCTAGTTAAATATATAAATACACTCACCACCACAAGTTTCCCGTGTTTCGGATGCCGCCTGATCAGCAGCGCGGCTCCATTCTCTTCGTCCTGATACAAGTCGCCAAGGTCTTCGTCTTCCTGTAGAAAAAAAAAAACATAAGAAAAAAAAGACGACTTTTTACACACAGGAAAACATCATACCTAAATCAAATCATCATACGCAAGCCAAAAGTTGTCTATGCTGAACACAGGCCCTAAAGATTTCCAGATCGACCTGTTAGAAGCGGCCTGCATCCAGTGAGTGTTACCTTTATCAGGTCAAGTCATAATAGAGTTACCTATAGTATTAACTGTACTATTTATTACCATAAAACTAAATTAAAAGACAAGCAAGAAATTCATTAAAAAGTAAAACAGATTACTATTTGGAACATAGTTAAATACACTGTTATATTCATTTACATGACTGCCTCGGTGGCGTAGTTGTATAACGGTACGACTGCAATGCTGAGGTCTCGGGTTCGATCCCCGGGTCGGGCAAAGTGATTTTGGGTTTTTCTACTCACTATCAGCCCGGAGTCTGAAATTTGTGCCCGATATGGCGATAGGCTCGCCCCCTATCACATCATGGGACGGAATATGCACGGCGAAAAGTCGGTGCACTACTTGCGCCTCTGCCTACCCCTTCGGGGATAAAAGGCGTGAGTGTATGTATGTATGTACTATGTATGTATGTATTTACATTCAAATATACAGGTAAGGTTAAAAAAATAGAAAAACGGCTTCAATCATAACTAGCCTAGTTAGTCCAAATTTAAAAATATCCTCAATTATCACAATTATATACCACAACGTCTTGATATCATTATTAATTCAAATATTATGCATTAATCTAATTATATAAATATCAAAACATGAACGACACGTATTTCAATGTCAATACAATTTACGTAATATAATTATAACTCCATTACCAAAATTACAACTTAAAGGATGTAATTAATTGAAGGAATTTCCTACAAGGGCCGAGAGTCGTAGGTCGAGTTTTTCAACTAATTATTGTCTGGTAATTATATTTTCCGTAAACACAGTGATGAGGACTTTTATGTGTAATTATTAGCGGAATTGTTTCAAGTGTTTGTCTTTAATTATTATGTAAGTGATCCTTTTAGTTTTTTGTGTATTACAGTGATAAAGTGATAATTAGTCACGGTTTGTCTTTCATCATCAGCCACATGACGTCCACTGCTGACCATAGGCCTCCCTTAAAGATTTCCAGACGGACCTGTCAAAAGCGGCCTGCATCCAGCGTGTTCCTGCGACCTTTATCAAGTCATCTGTCCACCTTGCAGGTGGATGACCGACGCTGCGCTCGAGAACTTTGTCTTTACATATTGATTTTTAGATTATTTTCACCTGAAGTTTTAAAATGTAAATCATAAGATTTGCCACAGTAATATGGTGCTTCTTACTTAAACTGAACTTTATACATAAAACTACTATGATAAGTAGGAGACCATAGACTATGCTTTTAAGAGGCATCCTACTGATCCGTTCAGTATCGAACTTTAACGGCCGGTCTCAACAACTTTAGTTTAACTTATAGTTTTTAGAAACACAGATAACCACTAAAGTATTTTAACTGTTTGTTATCTGTTAGCAAGTTATTGAGACCGGCCGTAAATTGTAAATAAATAAAACTGTAGTAAGAAATGTCATATTCTCATTATAATAATTGATATGATAGCTGTCTGTTTACTCTTAATATACGCTGTCCAATCTTTAATAGTATTTCTTTACGTAGTCTAAATAACTAGAGAAAAAGCGGCGCAAAAAATATTCAACACTGAATTTTAAAACAGTAAAATATTTTATACAAGCAGACCAGATAAAATAAACTAGTATGAGTAGGAAACAAAGAATTACGAAGAGGTTCAAAATATATATTGCAATTAAATAAAAACGTACGTAACAAAAAACATAATTTAATTGGCTGTTTAGTGATATCACGTGTCATTTCTGCAATGTCACCTTCCTTTTTTTTGAAGTTGCAACTCTGAGTATGAAAAAAATATAAATGGGGAATGACGTAAAGTGACATTTTTTGTTTGAAATTCGAATGCACATGGATTTTGTCATAAGCGTGACACGTCGTGGGAACGAACTTGGTCGTGAGTAGAATGACCGTTTGAATGTCGGAATACGCATTCATGTTATAGATTCTATCAATAATAACATTATGGCGATGTCTCTGAAGTTATTTTTCTATATCCGGGCGAATGTTGCTAGAAAATAAAATGTTTCAGAATCGAATGCCGAATCCATTCGAAATGGAATAGCATCATAATCAGTGGGTAATTAATCCACTGATTAAGAATAAAATAATTTGGCTATCCTAGTATAAATTAAAATAAGGTGGCTATCCTAGCATACAAGTAATGCATTAGAGAATAATAATTAATTGAGATGATGACTAATCGGTTTGAATTCAAATTTTGAATTAGTTTCGTAATAGATTACGAACAACACAAGTGACGTTAGAAAAGGGCGCCATTTCAAGGTTTACAACTTGGCTGCGAGTGTGTGTAATATTTAGTTAAGAGTTAAAAAGGCAAATATTGACTATACATAGGTGAACAAAGATAGGTAATTCCAATACACAAAGGTTAACAAACGTATGATGACGTTGTAAGTTGATCTTCATAAGAATATTGTATTTTTCCTTTGACTCTATATAAAAAACAGAAGAAATCATGCAAAGAACATTCGGAGGAGATCTCTCGCTGCCGGCCGTGGTGTCTGCCATAGTTGGCGGCTGGAGGTCTTGGCGAGCGATGGTCTCCTTCTGCGAGTGCGTCATCTCGCGGAAGGAGAGCGCCGGGCGGGATCGTGAGCAGAACGATCCCGCCCGCAGCCAGAGAAGATGTAGCAGGCGCCGGGTGGACGACTGACCGGCGCCCCGTGCCCTGTGGTGCGGGGGCATTTAGAGAGATCCGCCACGGCATCCTCTGCCTGTTGTAAGAGGCGACTAAATGGGGCTTCGAGAGAGTCGCGGGGCAAGCAGCGGGGGGCTGCTCGGTCTAATTTAAGCGACTCCGAGGTGGACGACAATGCGGGTGGTCGGTCTCCCGTTGTCGTAGACGCCAAAGGCGTCCTTTAGAGTTCGGGGGCATCTTAGCCCCCCTTGTATAGAGAAGGGCCGCAACAGCATCGCGCAGGGACGGTCCCGTGCAGCTATCTTAGTGCAACAAGATACCTCGGGGCCGTCTCGTATGCGCCGAAGAAGGCCACCGCGGGTTTTGGTTGGTATGCCGGTGTAGGGTGTACATAGTGTTAGGGACTCGGTCCAATGCTCGCTCGGATGATGCTATACTCCCGATTGTCGACATTGGGCCGTAAGACTGTGTGAAACCGACATAACCGTTCCACTCACCCCCCAGTGGTGGTAGCGATAACGCGTTTTTTCCCCGCGAAAAAATAATAAAAAAAAAATAATGCAAAGAACATAGTGAACAGTCTTACGCGAGTCGCGGTGACGAACACACGCGTATACTATTATACTCTGTGTTTTTAACATTACTGTTCGAAGTTTTTACATAGTTATTACATATTGTTGTGAGAATGGCGGATGATGAAGATGAAGAAAACTTGAGTGATATGGAACTACAATCAAATATGGAAAAATTTGGCCGCGAAGAATTCACAGTATTAGGAAGCGAAGAAGTACGAGATAAAAGAAATATGGAACATTTTGGTAGGATTGTGGAGAAGAGAAAAGAAAGGGAAGATGAAAATATTGAAGATGATGAATTTATCACGGTTATGAGAAGAAAATCTAAACGTTTAATCAGAAGTGCATCGGTTGAGACGGAAAAAAATAAGAGGGTAGATTTAAATAAAAATGAAGATTCTCAATACGCAGATAACTATGAAGTTTGTGTCACCTCGTTGGATGCCTTACCTAAACAAATAGCTATGGCCAAATTTCTTAAATCAGAGAATATTATGAACATTAATAGAGTAAAATACAAAAGTCCGTTTAAAGTACTCATTGAATTTAATAATAGGACCGATGCGGTAAAATTATTAGAATGTACCAAATTTAAAGAAAAAGGATTTAAATGTCAATTAACCCAAGAATTAACTCTATCATATGGTTTGGTGAGAGGCGTGGATTTAGATTTGAATGAAAAAGAACTTATGGAAATATTTGAGTCAACTGTTGAGATTTTTTCTGTCAGAAGATTAAAACGACTAAACTCAGATGGAAAATGGGTGGATAGTGAATCAATAAGAATTTCTTTTAAAAGTAACGTATTGCCGACTGGTTGCGCCATAATTCTTTTAAATATATTTAATTTACTTCCGCATTTCCGGCCGCTATAGGTCATAATAGTTACTGTATTAAGTGACACGACACGTGCACTTCCTTTCCGCATCCCTTTCCCGCACATACCTTTCCAGCAAGCGAGAGCGAGAGCGACAACGCTCCGCTCGGAAATGGTTCCGCATGCGTCCGCGCCCCAGCCGGGCGCTATTTGCATAGAAAAAAACACTTGTACGCGTGCCGCTGAAGTAATGGTCAAGATAACGTCGCTCTGATATAATTCTTAAAATTCATCGGTTTCGGTGCTTGTTGTACAATCAGACATAAGTGAATGTGCATTTCATAGCTCTAGATAGTGTGTGTTGTCGCCGCAAAACAACTCCAGTGTCGAAGACGTCGCCAGCAGTCGACTGCCGAACCGCCGCCGCAGACGCCATAAGGTACTGTGCCTCCATCCTGTTTGAGCTGCCTTCACATTCATTTCTTTCCCACAGGCAGCTCTATTCCTATCATCAGTGCGTATCGTGTCAAGTCAAATAGTTAAAATATACAGTCCACTAAATACATTAACCATCCGCGCCACCATTTTGTGGTCCTTCGAGCCGGATTAGTATTTGAATCTTACCGCATCGCTTCCAATAACGCTAATATTCATATTATAAATAGGATTGAGCCCTATTTATATCCGCGTAATATATTTCGTATATTATTTTCGCAATTTGTCATCCCGCATTCTTTGTTTCGCAAAACGCGTGTACAGTTTGTTGAATTGTATACCTACTTTATAGTAGGACCCGCGCTATCTTCTATAGCTTTATCGTAAATATATTACATTTATAACGCAACGCATAATTAGTAAAAATACATCGCTTTTATATAACCGCTAGGGACTTCTCAGGGGTAGGCATAGTTATACGTGTGCCGTGCGTGCCTAAGCACGTTTATTATCTTTATACTTATGTAGGTAGGTACATATTCGCGTTAACAAGTACCTGTTTAATCCGTGCAACGTGTGTATATTCTATTTTCCATTGCATCGCACCGCGTACACCGTATATATTTTGTTGTTTACTTCGATACCTATAATTTAAAACGTCTAACGACAAGTTAGCACTCTTGAACGCAAAGAGGGAATACATGTTTACGCGCATGCAATCTTTAGCAGACAAATCGAACGACCTATCGAACGAGTTTGTACGAGAATCATTTCTATGCGAGTTAGAGTTGATTGATAAGTTAAGATCTGACTTCGAAAGTGTTCTCGACCAAATAAATTCTATAGAATTAAAATTAAAGACCACATATGTTGTTAATTATCAGCCACTTATCGCCTTCGATGACTTGTACAGCCGAGTAAAACGCGCCGAGAAGAAGTTACATACGACATCTCAAACAGATGTAAAATTCAACAATAAATTGTAACCTAAATTAGCTCGCATTGAGTTGCCTGAATTCACCGGCGATGTCAAAGCATGGCCGTTGTTTTATTCCACCTTTAAAAGCATGGTTCACAATAATCCCACGTTAGACGACTTTGATAGGTTACACTATTTAACTTGTAAACTGAAGGGCAAGGCGCAGGCCGTTTTTACTGGTATAAGTCCATGCGCTGAGAACTACACACTTATTTTAAACGCATTAATTAATAAATACGAAGACAAGCGTCTCATTGCTAGTTCGTATTTAGACCAGATATTTGAATTAAAACCTTTCCATTCCGCAACTGTAAGTAATCTTGAACAGTTTCTTGATAAATTCGCAACTTCAGTTTCCGCTCTTAAAAATATGAACTTTGATAGTCTAGCAGATCTTGTATTTTTGTATATGGCTTTAAAGAAATTAGATAAAGAAACCGCGCACGCTTTCGAATTAGACAACCGAAGCTCAGCTATTCCACGCTTTGATTCTTTAGTGACATTTGTTCGCGATCAAATGAAAATATTGCAAAATACATCGGCTGTTAAATCAGAAATTGTAAGGAAAAGTTCTGATCGTCGAACAGATGTACCATCAAAATCGCTTAAGTCTACTCATACTTATGTTAATACCGCGTCAGTAACTCCGCAACCTAAATGTTCCTTATGTGATATACCCCACGAACATTTATATAAATGTCCGGGATTTCACAAACTTACTCCTAGCGAACGCTTTAAATTTGTAAAATCAAACGCTTATTGTGTTAACTGTTTAAGTATACGGCATCGATTATTTAATTGCAATTCTAAAATACAATGTCGTAAATGTCAAATGAGACATCACACTATGTTACATTTTGATAATAATTCCGCATCACGAGTGTGCGCAGTCGACTTGTCGCATACGCTTACCGCGCCGTACACTAGTGTGACCGCGCGCGAGTACAATAGCGAGCGGCCCGGAGTCTCCGCTGCCGCGCCGACGGCACCGACGGCGGCTCGGGCGCTCCCGACTGCTACTACACGCACCGACGAAGTTGCGCTGTGCGCTCTCTCGCACAATAAAAATCCGCCAGTGCCTAGCACTGTTTTACTCGCTACCGCGCGCGTTATTATTGTGGACGCGTATGGGGTTGAACATCATGTTCGCGCTTTATTAGATAGTGCTTCGCAAAGTAATTTTATTACTAGTGTGTGTTGCGACCGTTTAGGATTAAATTGTCGTAAAGATCAACGGTGCGCTGTTAAAGGTATAGGAGGTGCCGCTAAATTTACTCAGGGTTCCGTGAATATTAAATTCTTTTCTCGCTTTAATAGAAAAATACACTTTGATATGGAGTCATTGGTAGTAGATAAAGTTACCGAACTTTTGCCGACCGTTTTGGTCGATACTTCGTTTTTAATTAATTTGAAAGATTTACCTTTGGCTGACGATAATTACGCCGTCCCTGGAGAAATTGACCTATTAATTGGTGCTTCCATCTTCCCTCACCTGTTGTTGTCGCACAAGGTCCAAGGTCAACCCGCGCGCGTCGCACCACACGCATTAGAAACCGTGTTAGGATACGTGATCGTAGGTTCCGCGCCCGCTTTTAATAATACTTGCGCGTCAGTTTCATATTGCTGGGCAGTTGAGCCGTTAGAATCGGTGGTTCGCAAGTTCTGGGAGTTAGAAGAAGTGGTTGTTGCACCCATTCTAAGCCCTGATGATAAGGAGTGTGAAGAAATTTATTCTCGCACTACCACCCGCGAAGATGATGGTCGTTATACCGTCGCGTTACCCTTTAAGGGGGATGTATTTTGTCTCGGCAATTCTCGACGATTGGCTGAGAAGTGCTTTTTCTGTTTGGAAAGAAAAATGCAGGCTTTGCCTAAATTAAAGCAAGCCTATGACGATGTCATTAATGAATATTTGGAGAAAGATTATATCTCTATCGCACCTCCGGACGCAGAATTTATTTATACCGCTCCGTCTTATATTATACCGCACCATGGGGTTATTAGGGAGGATAAGCTCACCTCAAAGTTACGCGTCGTGCTTAACGGTAGTGCTAAGACTAGTACATCAGTTTCACTTAACGACATTCTTTATAGTGGACCTAATCTACAAGGGAATTTGTTTAGTATTATTCTTAATTTTCGTTTATTTGCCGTAGCCCTTTCGGCAGATATTAGGCAAATGTTTCTTTGCATAAATATACGCGAGTGCGACCGTAGATTTCAACGCATTTTATATCGTTTTTCACCTGAAGAACCTCTGCAGGTTTATCAGTTTAACCGCGTCTGTTTCGGCCTTAAGTCGAGTCCTTATCACGCGCTTCGGACGATAAGGCAACTTGCGTCTGATGAAGGCGATTCATTTCCTCAAGCTCGGGAAACTATTGAAACCGGGTTATATATGGATGATTTTGTTTATTGCGTCGATAGTGAAGATGAGGCAATCTCCACAGCCGCTCAGGTTATTTCCCTTATGAAGGCCGGGCAGTTCGATCTCGTGAAGTGGACGAGCAATTCGCAGGCTGTGTTGGATTCTATTCCGCCTACACATCGTCTTTCATCCGTAAAGGAGTTTGACGATGCTGATTCGCATAAAATTCTCGGTCTGTGCTGGTCACCTAGTACAGATTTATTTAATTTAAAAATTTCTACACCTGACGAGAAATGTACGAAGCGTACCATTCTCTCCTGTGTCGCGCGATTATGGGATTTGATGGGGTTTGTAGCTCCGGTTGTATTATACGCCAAGCTCCTCATTAAGGAACTTTGGTTAATTAATTGTGATTGGGATGTTGTCCCGCCAGAGAGTATTGTAAAGTTGTGGCAGCGCTTTAGAGAGGAACTTCCCATTCTTGAAAAACTTAAGATACCACGCCATGTGGACATTAGGCCGACTAGTGTAGTGAACATTATTGGCTACGCTGACGCCAGCGAGAAGGCTTACGGTGGCGTTGTATATTTCCACGTCCAGAATGATGGTGTTAACACGGTCCATCTCGTTAGCGCAAAGTCTAAGGTTGCGCCCCGCAAGGTTGTTTCACTCGCTCGTCTTGAACTTTGTGCCACATTAGTTCTCGCGAAATTAATGAGTAGCGTTATTGACTCTTGTAATAAACGCCACAAGATTAATAAGATATACGCGTTCTCAGACTCAACAGTCGCTTTATGTTGGATCCACTCGTCGCCACACAGGTGGGATACGTTCGTCGCTAATAGGGTTTCCAAAATTCAATCTTTGATATCCCCGCATAATTTTTATCATGTACCCGGTATAGACAACCCAGCGGATTGTCTATCTAGGGGACTTACTCCCGCCCAAATTATTAATCACCCGCTTTGGTTTCATGGTCCGTCCTGGATATCGCTGTGTCCAACGGAATGGCCCATTTCCGCTTTCGAACCTTCTACGGTTTCAGAACCGCCAGAAGTGAAGAAACACGCTTTAGTCGCTTCGATTTCGCGCCGAGAATCGGTAATTATTGACTTGGCCAATAAATTTTCCTCTTGGTCCAAGCTTTTACGCTGCGTTGTATACGTTTGCCGTTTTTTGAAATTATTACCCTTGCGTGATAATATTTCCGCTTCAGATTTAAATTTCGCAGAAAATTTAGTTCTTCGAGAATTACAAAAAATGATTTTTTTCGATGAGTTCTTTAAACTGCAAACCGGAAAGATTTGTAGTCGCACTTTTCAACGACTTAAGCCATTTTTACAAGATGGTCTTATCCGCGTAGGTGGTCGTTTAAGCCACTCTAATTTAAATTTCGACCAAATGCATCCCATTGTTTTACCGCGCAAGCATCATATTTTGAATTTATTGGTTGATTATCACCATAAGGCGAATTGTCACGCTGGTCCCGATCTACTTATGTCTCTCTTGCGTCAGAAGTACTGGATACTCTCTGCACGCAGCCTTATTAGAAATAGAGTATACAATTGTCTTCCTTGTTTTCGCCTTCGTCCGAAACAAATATTTCCGGTGATGGCGGAACATAGGTCTTGTCGAGTATTAGAATCCGCTAAGCCGTTTGTACATACGGGTACTGACTACGCAGGTCCGTTCAAGGTCACTCTCACTCGTGGTCGTGGTGTTCGTAGCACCAAGGCATACGTTTGTCTTTTCGTATGTTTAACAACTCGCGCTGTACATATTGAACTGGCCGGCGATTTGAGTACCACAAGTTTTCTAGCCGCGTTCAAACGTTTTCTTTCGCGTCGCGGTCCCATCAGTAGGATATATTCCGACAATGGGACAAATTTTATCGGTGCCAAGCGTATAATTACGGAGCATCAGAATTTTCTAAGGTCGATACACTTTAAAACCGAATTTGGTCACACATTAAGTGAGAATCGTATTGATTGGTCTCTAAACGTACCGGCTGCTAGTCATTTCGGAGGCAATTGGGAGGCTAACATCAAAAGTCTCAAATCTCATTTATTCCGCGTAATCGGGGAGCAGATTCTTTCCTTTGAAGAGTTGAGTACCGTACTCACTCAGGTAGAAGCAGTAATGAATACAAGACCTTTGTACCGCACTTTGTCTAGTGATCCTTCGGAACCGCTGGCTCTAACTCCAGCTCACTTCTTAAATTTCACCCCGCTTAAATGTTTACCGACCAAAGAAGTAACTGATAATAGACTTAACTTACTCTCTCGCCATGATTTGCTTGATAAATTGTTGCAATCCTTTTGGAAGCGATGGAGAGCAGAGTATCTGCACACGTTGCAAGCACGCGTTAAATGGAACACGCCTTCCAACCCTATTCAGATAGGAACCGTCGTTATTCTAAAGGTTGATAACGCACCGCCTCTTCACTGGCCCCTTGGGCTCGTGGAAGAAGTTTTCCCGGCAACAGATGGCGTGACTCGCGTCGTCCGCGTTAAGACCGCGACGGGGTCGTATTTACGTCCTGTTGTACGTGTATGCCCTTTACCCAATCAATAAGTAGAAATCCGCGTTTACTTAGTATTAAGTTTAATTTAGTTCTTTATTGAAGCCGTCCCTTCAAGCCCGGGGGGAATGGTTGCGCCATAATTCTTTTAAATATATTTAATTTACTTCCGCATTTCCGGCCGCTATAGGTCATAATAGTTACTGTATTAAGTGACACGACACGTGCACTTCCTTTCCGCATCCCTTTCCCGCACATACCTTTCCAGCAAGCGAGAGCGAGAGCGACAACGCTCCGCTCGGAAATGGTTCCGCATGCGTCCGCGCCCCAGCCGGGCGCTATTTGCATAGAAAAAAACACTTGTTCGCGTGCCGCTGAAGTAATGGTCAAGATAACGTCGCTCTGATATAATTCTTAAAATTCATCGGTTTCGGTGCTTGTTGTACAATCAGACATAAGTGAATGTGCATTTCATAGCTCTAGATAGTGTGTGTTGTCGCCGCAAAACAACTCCAGTGTCGAAGACGTCGCCAGCAGTCGACTGCCGAACCGCCGCCGCAGACGCCATAAGGTACTGTGCCTCCATCCTGTTTGAGCTGCCTTCACATTCATTTCTTTCCCACAGGCAGCTCTATTCCTATCATCAGTGCGTATCGTGTCAAGTCAAATAGTTAAAATATACAGTCCACTAAATACATTAACCATCCGCGCCACCACCGACTTTTGTCTATGCATATAATTGTCGATTCAAAGTGGAATACTACGTTTTCCCAGTAACGCAATGTAGGGGTTGCTGGCAATTTGGACACTTTTTAAAATATTGCCCTTTAAAGAAAATGTTATGTCCCAAATGTGGCGGTGAACATGTGAATTGCGATATCCAGCATTTTAAATGCTTAAACTGCAAGGGTGAGCATCTTGTTTTAGACAAAAATTGCCCGTCTTATTTAAAAGAAAAGTTAATCCGAGAGGTCATGAGTAAAGAACAAATAACATATCGCAAAGCCTTACAATTAATCCACGATACAAAACAAAGAGATGCTGTAAGAAATCGACCAAGAAATGACCAGAACAGTTCGCACGCTCAGTATATTAATACCTTAAACGGTGCCCAATCTTATCGGGATAAAGTTGCCAAGACCAGTAATCAGCAAAAAGAAATATCGAATGAGCATTTTTTTGAAGAGGATCCACAAGACAAGACTTACAAAACTCGGACGACATTTCAAAATTTAAAAAAAAAACACAAGACGCAAATAAATGACCCACATTATATTAATTGTTTTGAACAAGACGACCAAGATACCGACCAAGATAAATCACAGAAGGAAGAACAGAATGCCCAAAGAACCGAAGAAATAAAATACAGATTTGAGTTTAGAAAAATATGGATGGAAATGAAAAGAATAATTTTGTCAAAAAATAAGCTAGAAGAAAAAATTTTTTCCGTGATAAAAGTTATTTCGAGGGAAGTAAAGGAGTTTGTGACTAACATATTATTCCATGGAGGTCTGTTAGAACAAATAATTAAGTGCGTAAATGGCTAACTTGGCCAAGCATATTAAGTTAAATATATATCAATGGAATGCACAAAGTTTAAGACCTAAAATTATTAGTTTTGAGGATTTATTGGCAAGGGAAAATATTCATATAGCAATTATTAGTGAGACGTGGCTAGATGATAATTTAATAATTAATATAAACGGATATAATGTCTATCGTGCAGATAGATATGATTCTTATGGTGGGGTCGCAATTTTAGTTCATAGGTCAATTCAATCTCATATACATCCTTTTCGTCTAAATAATTCAGGTATAGAAGTTTTATGTGTTAAATTGATCAATTGTAAAGATTTAGAATACGTTTTATCTATCTATTGCCCATCTTCGGTACATACACAATTATCCGATTGGGATACACTTTTTTCAGCATTTACGTCAAAGACCCTTATTGCCGGAGACTTTAATGGTCACCACACCAATTGGTCTGTTAAAACTGACACGAGAGGGACACAGATTATGGATTCAGCACTGGATAATGACTTCATATCCCTTAATAACGGCGCCTCTACACGGCTAAAGCTGGTTAATGGAAATACACAGAAAACTTCGCCGGACATATCCTTTGCTTCTTCTGACCTGGCAATTAAATTTATTTGGCAAGTTTCAAATGAAAACTTAGGTAGCGACCACCTTATAATTAACCTCTCAATAAATTTAGAAAATAACTACAATTTTATAAAAAAACGTAATTTTAAGAGAGCAAACTGGGCAGGTTACCGTCAAAATATTGCCAAAAACCCTATTAGATTTAATGAGGGGCGTGATAACTTACAAGACATGTATAATCTTTTTGTTGAGCAAATTTATAGAACAGCGGATATATATATTCCCTATAAGAAGTATTACAACAAACCGGATGAAAGATTTTCCCCGAAAGAATATTGGAACCCTCAACTATCTAAAGCAGTTGCTCAACGCAGACTGGCTTTGGGTGCTTTTCGCCGTAACCCAACTCCTGAAAACTTGGATATATTACAGGCCTTAACTCGGGAAACCCATGTCCTTATACGTAAAGCAAAATTTCTTAGCTGGCAAAAGTTTTGTACTTCAATTGACGAAGCAACATCTGCTTCTGATCTATGGCGCCGTATGAGATGGATGAAAGGTGTAAAACAAAAGAAGTCTAATGTCTCTTTTGAAAAACAGAGTGAACTTTTGTGCTCTCTCACTCCTGATCATGCTGTAAATGCTATGCCTGTCTTTTCGTCAAGTAACCGGCTTATAGAATCAGAATTTTTGATACAGGAACTAAAAAGTAGTTTGAAGAAAAAGGATACGGCGCCAGGAGAAGACGGGATAACTTATTCTATGATCTATCACCTGCCGGACTCTGCAAAACAATTTTTGCTCCATTTGTATAACAACATTTTAAATTTCGCGGTGGTCCCACAACAGTGGCGGACTGTGCAAATTATTGCTATACCTAAAGCCAGTTCCAACTCTAATATCGAACCTAAATTAAGGCCTATATCCTTAATGTCCTGTCTGTGTAAAATCTTTCATTTAATGTTATTTAGGCGAGTAGAGTGGTACATAGAGAAAGAGAAAATGTTGTCTCCGCATACTATTGGATTCAGAAAGTCTCAATCCTGCTTAGATTCACTGTCCCGTTTAATTACATATATTCAAATTGGGTTTTCTAAAAATATTCCAACTCTTGCTTGTTTTTTAGACATTGAAAACGCCTATAATAATGTTTCTGTAGATGTAGCAATGAAATCCTTAGATAAACTTCAAATAGGCTCTAAAATTTGCTCATACCTGTGGTCATTTCTGAGTGAAAGATATCTTAATATTAGATCTGATAATGGAGAAAATAACATTTCAAGAAAGACCAACAAGGGCCTTGCTCAAGGAGACCCACTTTCCCCATTAATCTTTAATCTTATAACAATCCAAATATGTCAACAAATGCAAAACGTGTTAGGATTACAATATGCTGATGATTTCGTCTTATATATTAGTGACAAGGATTTAAAAAAATGTGAAAGACAAATTCAAAATACTCTTGACGTTACAATAAAATCATTAGATGAATTAGGTCTAACTCTATCTCCAAATAAGTCGAAGTACTGCATATTTAGCAGAGGTAGAAGAAGATTGTGTCCTACATTAAAAGTAAATAGACAAATATTAGCGAGGTCAAATTATACCAAATATTTGGGTGTATGGTTGGATGAGAGCTTACGTTGGGGAAAGCACATTAACGAGACTATAGATAAATGCTCAAAATTTCTAAATATTTTGAAGATATTGGCTGGTAATACTTGGGGGGTACACACCAAACACTTGCGAAGATTATATATATCACTCATTAGGAGTAGAATAGACTATGGGAGCTTTTTATATGGATGTGCCGCTGAAACACACATTAAAAAATTAGATAAAATGCAAAATCAGGCGCTTAGAGTGGTGGGAGGTTTCATTAAAAGTACCCCAATTCACGTAATGGAGTGCGAATTAAATTTAATGCCCTTATTTTTAAGAAGACAATATCTGGCCTATAAGTTTATGTTGAGAAGTGTATCCTGGTCTGATAATTTAATAGTTAATCTGATATCGGATTTAAGTGCTCTTTGCCATATACCGTATTGGGACCATAAGAAAAAACCTATACTTATAAATATACTCAACGATGTTAAAAAATATGATATCGCTTCAACAAATGTGCTCAAAATGTTCAGTCTAGATATCTGGATCTCAGCCATTGATTTAGAAGAGAATATTATTAGTGACCTTGAATGTGTTAAGTGCAATAAAAACCAAATAGAATCTAACATCCTACTAAATAATGTAATAATGGAAATCTATGCGAAGTACATTGGTTGGAAAAAAATTTACACAGATGGTTCAAAGAGCGCTCAAGGACAAGGGGCTGGATTTTTCTTTCAAAATTCAGGGGTCAAAATAGGTTTTAAAATAAATAAACATATGTCTATAATGTCGCTGGAACTCATTGCAATTTTCCAAGCAATCTTGTATGCCGCTAGTGAAAGATTAAACAAAATAGTTATTTTTTCTGACAGCAAAAGCGCTGTGCAGCATTTGGCTCGATGTGCCTCTGGTGTCAGAGGTACATCGATAGCCTATGATATCTTAAGCATCATACACCACTTTAATAAAAATGGCATTACTTTTAGATTGCAATGGATTCCAGCACACATTGGAGTTAAGGGCAACGAGGAGGCTGATCGTATTTCAAAATTGGCAGCATTGAACGGTATCGAAATTGATTGCTATCCAGATTATTTAGATATCATACCTAAACTCAAAACTAAATGTTTTAATCTTTGGAAGGAGTATTTTAATAATTTATCCGAAACAAAAGGCATTTGGTACAAAACTATCCAATGTGAACCTTCTCATAGCCCTTGGTTCGATTATAATATTAATAGTAGAACATATGTTAAAACAGCTTTAAGACTACGTTCTGGTCATTTTCCACTGGCTAATTTTGCATTTCTTATGAAAAAAGTAGATTCTCCAAATTGTGCTATGTGTAACAGCACTGAGGACATAACACATTTGTTAATGGAATGTATAAAGAACAAAATAGAAAGAGAAGATTTTTTTAAGAAATTTGCACTTAATAAATTGGATGTAGGTCTGATCCAGTCTATCTTGTCCTTCCCGAGTACTGATGTGGCAAAAGGAATATGTAATTTAGCGACCAACATTTAGTTGTAAGACCAACATTTTGTTGTAAATTTAGTTGTGTCCAAAGTAACATTTTTTTTACTTTTTTATCTGTGTGTTTATACTACTATAAGTTACAATAGGGTTGATATGTTCTTGTGGACAAAAACCCTAAATAAATAATTAAATTAAAAAAAAAAAAAAAAAAAAAACATAGTGAAATAGGTTGTAAAGTGCATAACTGAAACGAATATACCCAGATGGGAGCTTGTGATATATCCGTTATATTGTAATAGGGTGAAAGCCATGAATTTTAATTCCAGGACTTTCAAGTGATGTTTTGGAATGCAAAAATTACTGGGATTAAATACTAGAAACTTGTGGTTTGCAGATGCGCCCGTTAATATAATTTTGATTATGAATAATATACACACACACACACACTCACGCCCCGTAGGCAGAGGCGCAACTAGTGCACCCACTTTTCGCCGTGCGTATTCCGTCCCATGATGTGATAGGGGGCGAGCCTATCGCCATATCGGGCACAAATTACAGACTCCGGGCTAATACTGAATTTTAAAAACCCAGTATCAATTTGCCCGACCCGGGAATCGAACCCAAGACCTCAGCATTGCAGTCATACCGTAATACAACTACGCCACCGTGGCAGTCATGAAAAATATAACCTACCCTTAATATTGTATGATTAAGTTAATACTTTATGGCAATTAAAATACCGATTACTAAATTGCTTGAAATCTTAGCGCGCAACAATTTTAAGAATTTCACAAAATATTTTATTGTTATCTTGATATAAAATACCCTGATATTATCTTCTTGATTTGTAAACAATGTTTGATATTTCCTGGATCATAACAAGTTAACAAGAATCTAGTTAAGATAACACACAAATTACAATACAAAAAATATACTTGCGTGCAAATAAATCGGCTCACGTCACTTACATTTGAGGCTCAATAAATCAAAAATAGTAAAAAATAACTTTTGAAACTCTGCGCTTAGTTTAGGCAGAAGGATAAGGTTTTATCTCACATATTGGTTTTGTACTTGAGTTGATTATTTAATTATTGGCACCCAATTAAAAGCAAAAGTAGTCATTAGATCTCAAGTTTTATTTTCGATTTTTTGGAGATTGTAACGATAAGTTACTAGAAATATATTTCTTTTTTTCTTCAGTAGCATGTATTGCCATAGTTCATATCCTATTTTCATTTACTTATTAGGTTCAAAATTAATTCCTGTGTGATGGCGTTTCACTTTTTTGTATAGCTTGCCCATAGATTTTGAAGAGTTACTGGCCCTACTATCACACAATATTAGTCATTAATCGTTCATTCCAGTGTCTGATCTATAGCGCTCGAAAACACAGAGCAGGTGCGGGGTGGGTCGACTTTTTGCACGCAAGTGTATGTTATACATTAATGCAATCAGGATTTGGTCAGGTTGACCTTTAATGACTAGGAATCTTGCTCATTAACAAAAGAGATAAAAAAGCCGGTATTAATGCCATAGAACAATGAATTCTATCAACGTTATTTTTAGAATTCATTGTTTGAGAAATAGTCACGTGCTTTACCATTTAGTTCACGTTTCTGTCGAACGTTCCGTAAAAAATAATTAAATATTACACTAACTTTTGTTCCCGGCTCCGTCCACATTAAAGGTCGTTATAGGGGTAGAATGCAGCCAACGGATAATTTAGGTTCTGATTTTTAACCCAATTCAAGAGATGACAGACGGACAGACGACGAGGCCATTGAAATTTTAATAGAATTTCGTAGGTACCTTAAACGCAAGTGGGCGGACTGAACCTTTAATCAGTACGCATCTTTCAACATTTTCTTGTAAACATAAGGATAACAATTACAATTGATACGAATCTCATACTTCCGCGGTTGACGTACCTTTTCAGTCTTCGGATGATGCGTATCTTATCACGATTAGCATATTTACACATGTCAATGACATAGAGCGGTGATTCCGACTTTGTAAATACAAGATTATTCAAGACATTCTGTTTATTATTTTAATATTTATTTTTTAGCTATGTTATAGATACCGTGCTAGCAAGACGCCCTTTAAAATATCAATGCGATATTAGTATTTGAAGTCATCATAATTTAGTAAGATAAAAATCATGGTGGACTGTAGTGAGGAGACCTGTCCTCAGCAGTGGGCCAGTATAGAATACAGGTCTCGTTAGTACAGGTTAATGACCTTCCCCTCTGGCAATGTGTTATTCCCGGACAAGAAGTAACCAGGGCGTGGTCTATCCGCGCGCCCAATTTGATCCAAATCCGATCAGCTATTGCATTTATTTGTAACAAACCTCTTCACAAAATTTTCAAATTTAGAACAGCACCTAAGATTGACTTTCGAAATAAACTCATTTTAAAATAATATCCGTTACCTACTACAACCATCCATGCACACGCAAATAAATTCTCTATGTTACCATCCTTAAAGGTCACTTGGTAACAGATAATTTTCAAAAGGGAAGCGTTCGACCTTTAAAAGGTGTGATGACCACACTAGTCCTAAATTAGGATACCTTTCAATTCGTTTTGATTAACGAGTTAGAACGTGGGACCGCGCCACTTCGATAGACGCACCCATGAGTGAGGTGACCATTGAGGTCACACTAATGCCACTGCGTATATCACACCTTTATCTACGGAGTGGTAGGCAGAGGTACGACCAGGGCATCCACATTTCGCCAGGTGTTGCGTCATGATGTGATAGCGGTTTTGTCTATCGCAATATCGGGCACAAATTTTAGATATCGGGCTGATACTGAACAGAAAAACTTAATATGACTTTGTCCGAAATCTCAGGGCGGTGTCGTGACCCCACTAAGGCAGTCACAGTCATGTGGGCTATATTTTTATATTTCTTTTATTGCATTGAATGACGAGACGAGCATGCCGTTCACCTGATGGTAAGCGATACGACCACCCATAAACAGTAGCAACACCATCCAGCACCTTGAGTTACAAAGTACTGTGTGGCATTCCACCGCGCTCGTCATCCTGAGACATAAGATGTTAAGTATCATTATGCCCAGTAGTTACACTGGCTACAATGTCCTTGGCACACTGCTGCTTGGCGGTAGAAATAGACATTGCGGTGGTACCCACCCAGACGGACTCTTACACGTGAGAGACCTACCACCAGTAAATGCTAGCTAATGATTTACATCCGTCATAACGGGTTAAAGGCTTAATCATGACATTTTATAATCGTGGTCTATATTTGAGTTCCCTACACATTAAACGCATTTGTACTAAATGGTTGGTGGCCTGCGGGTGCGCACGACCATAACAGGAGCCAGAAGTCCGCGAAAACACGCTTTGCCACCCTATATTAAGAAAAAACTATAAAAAACTTCAAAATGATTGATAATGTAGAAAAAAGGGCAGGTAAATTAAAAAAAAATCTAACCTTTTTTATTCCAAATTTTGACACAGGATTTATTATTCATAGATTTGCAATGATAAAATGAATAAAAATTAAAAGCCATTTATTTATTGCGGATTTCGAGAAAAAAAACAAAAAGTAAGAGATAAAAGGTTAAGTTCTGTGTTGGAATTATAATATTTTTTAGATTTGCAATGTAGTAACAACTAAAAGTAATAACATACCTCGTACTAGGATGATGTAGCATTCGTACGTGCCTACCCCGCAAAGATTGAGTCTTGATTGTATGTCTATTTATTGCGAAATAGCAGTCATAAATTTTAAAGTTAAGGACAAATTATTAATTGCTACATCAAACCATAATTTATTTACTGCAAATAAATTTAAGTGATACCTGCGTTTTGCTGGGAGTATTTTGGTATTTTATTGAATTCTGCAGATAGTCGTTTGCTGAATATTGAATTTGCCGCACTGTTATGCATTGCAGAACCAAAAAGTAGTCAAGTAGTCCGAATCAAAAAATATTTTCACGAATATAAAACTACATTAAGTAACATATACGCTACTTTTTATTCCAGTATAAGATAAAGCTCATTCACGTGGTCAGAGCCGCGGGCAAAAAGTTTAGTTATTTAGAAAACAAAACTTAGGTATGTAAGTTTTTTTTTATTGCATTGAATGACGAGACGAGCATGCCATTCGCCTGATGGTAAGCGATAAGACCACCCATAAACAGTAGCAACACCATCCAGCACCTTGAGTTACAAAGTACTGTGTGGCATTCAACTGCGCTCGTCATCCTGAGACATAAGATGTTAAGTCGCATTATGTCCAGTAGTTACACTGGCTACAATGTCCTTCAAACTGAAACATAAGTGCGTGCAAACTGCTGCTTGGCGGTAGAAAGAGACATTGTGGTGTGAGGTGGTACCTACCCAGACGGACTCTTACATATGAGAGACCTACCACCAGGAAAAGTTTACTCAGTGTTTTCCTCTACACACTCACAGTAGAAGAAATGAGGAACACATTAATGTCCACTACACAATTTTAAATCAAATTAATACACCAAAAACATTCATAACAAATACGATGTTGCGGTTTCATATATCGCACCTTTAGAACAAAAACGACACAATTATAAAAAATCTAAAATTGAGTTATTCTCATAAATGACTAAAACTGGTATATTTTTTATTGAAATATAATAATAAGGGACCGATATAACAGTTTTGTCCTGTTCCCGCTCGAATATGGCTGTGTTTGAACTCTTGTTTTATTGAGAACTTAGTTTTAAGTCATTTTATGACGATAACTCAAATTTCGATCATTTTGAATTGTGTCGTTATCGTTCTAAAGGTGCGATATCTTTGTCTTCATCGATGTCCGTTCTCAAGCTTTACATGTCATTAAATGGACACTATATTTTATTGATTTAATATAATATCATAATACCATCGCGTGAACTATGTTTGCAATCATGATGCGCAACCCACGAATGATTTGCAACTGTATTATTAGAATTGCGTATAAAAACAAAATATAAATCCTACACAAATAGGCTAGTTTGTTATTTTTGAGTTAAAATTTGTAAATAGAAAAAAAATACATCTTAAGTGAAAAATAAGCCAGTAATTGAGATTTCAAATATTGTTGTAAGCAAGAGCGGGAACGTAACGGTTTTATCTTGCTATCTCTTTCTTACGCCAGCATCATTACCCGATGATGTCACGGCTTACTACGTGCATCTCTTTTCCATTGAATTTGACAGGTCCGAAACTCTCTGTCTATACAGGGTCATTTTTACATTGCATTACTAAATGAAACGACATATTCGTCTTTACCTCTTCTAACATCTTGCCAAAAATTATCCATGAATAACGAATATTATTGCCAAAAATCCCGGTTGTAAATTTTAAATATTTTGATCATTTCGTACTTTTGTGCGAATATGGTGTGTGCGAAAGTATATTTCTGAATGAAAGTATAATGCTGCTACGACGAATTATTTTAGAGCAGTACCTACTAGTGGCATTAGGGCGTATAAACTTCAGTTACTTTTTATTGATATTTATTTTGTTCGAAACTTACACTTTTTTATTTTACGTCTATGGTTAAAACAACTTAATGGAAAGCGTTATTTTCGACGAGATAAGTATGTGGTTTCATTTATTAACGCAATGTTAAAATGACCCTGTATATTTCATTATTGTTTAATGAATAATAATTACAATACACAATCACGATAACGCATACTCACGCCTTTTATGCCCGAAGGAGTAGGCAGAGGCGCAACTAGTGCACCCACTTTTCGCCAAGCGTATTTCGTCCCATGATGTGATAGGGGGCGAGCCTATCGCCATATCGGGCACAAATTCCAGACTCCTAGCTGATACTGATTAGAAAAATACAATATCACTTTGCCCGAGTCGGGGATCGAACCAGAAATCTCAGCATTGCAGTCGTACCGTAATAGAACTACGCCACTGAGGCAGTCTACGGTGATCAATCAATCATGATACGATTACGAAAATCTCAGTGAGTATATAATATTATCGAAAAAAGTGTGTGTGTACTTATGTACACGCGTTAGAAGTTATACTTCTTTGGCGTAACAAGATAAAAATATTTTTAAATAACGCGCCTAAAGAAGTATAACTTCAATATCTTTCGCCTTGTTCTACGTTCAAAATAAAAACCTAAAATGTTGACTATAGCTAACTTCAGGGTATCGGTTTTTCGTGACGGTGTGCGCGCGCATCGTACAAAATTAACTCTCATCATTTTTTCCTAACGCGCCAAAAGAAGTATAACTTCAAAAACAAAACATCAATTTAATAACAAAGAAGCATACAAATCACAATCAAATATGGAACGGAAAGTAATATCCATTGCAGTGGCACACGCATTATTAGTATGAAAATTAATGGCCGCCGGGAAATACTCTATGAACGATTATCGTTAGTCATTGAGCAACGTAATTGCCGGTTGCTGGTCACTGCGCATGCGTTTAGAGACACGATAGTACCAATGTGTTGGATTTATTTGATAACCAAATAAATATGTTATGATTCTTAGATGATGTTTTTTAAGGTAGAGCCAAGACGTATAGATATTTCGCATCTTTAAAGAAAACTGCTCTTAAATTAAATTATTCAAGGATTACAACATGAAAAAAATAATTAATAATTACTTTTAGTAATGGTTCGTCTTTAATGGTGCAATTTGCCCTTTAAATATGCAATAACTGTGCTAGTAACTCTCTGAGAAAATAATATGAAGTGTCAGCTTGCAGTTTCGAACGACGAGTGAGATTTACGGAAACCCAAACAAACACATACCCTTAGAATCCCCGATTTGTTCTAGACCTATATGCACCCACAATTCTTTACTTTTTGTAGAAGTTTATGGACAGTGGAGAGCATATACGCTTAGATGACCTATTTACTCGTTTGCTGAACTAATAATAATACCAGCCCTATATTATATACTGCCCACTGCTGAGCACGGGCCTCCTCTACTACTGAGAGGGTTTAGGCCTTAGTCCACAACGCTGGCCTAGTGCGGGTTGATAGAACTAAATATTAGCAAAAGTAATCTTAGCAAAAACCCACCGGCCACGTGTGCTTGCGTCTCTGAATAAAAGCAATCACATTATTATAATGAAAACATTTAAATTACTAAACAGTTTCGCCTCCGGCTGCTTATATGCCAGATGATTATCAATGGCCTAATAATATTTAGGAAAATACATAGTAATGGTCAGGTTTTTCCAGTTGTTTGACTTGCGTTTAAAAGTACGACGTTTAAATATAGTATCATCGGTAGAATTAAAAAAGTGCACTGATTTTTTAAATACCTAAGTAGTAAGTTGAAATTCGAATACATTATGAATGAAACCGATGCGTCGATGTTCGAAATGTAAAAAAAATATTCTGATTTATAAATAAAAATAAAATAAGTAACAGACATTATTCATGAAGAAGTTATTTCTTTTTCAAATCAATCTATATTTGATTTATTAATCTACGCAATAAACATGTTTTGTATATCCTACACTCGTTGGAAAATACAACAATCATGATATTGTTATGTTGATCAACCATATTATGTTTACTTATGTGAATACAATGCTTGTAAATTCAATAAAAATTGTTCAAACCCGGTTATTTCGAAATAGAATTTCGATTTATTGTAGGGGATTACGATTCCGAATTTTTGGTTTAAGAAAAGCTTAGGTAACACATACGTTGCAATAATCCGTTAATAATAAAAAATCTTACCGTTCAATATAATATTGACAAAAAGTCGTATGTTCAATAGCATTTATGAATGAATTTGCGAATACCCATATAAAAATTACATAATATGAAACTATTATGCAACATTTGACGCTTCTAGAGCCCCCGGTTTATGGGCACTGAGTGGTAATCAGTCATTTAAATTATTAAGCGGAATACTACCCAAATAAACAATTACTTAATATTCATTAATAATATTTCAAATAAGATTATCCTAATATAACTAAATTACCGAAAGCTGGCACGTTCACAGTACTCATACCGATACAATTTTAAACAGTACGTTAAAAAAAAGAAATCATTAAAATTGGAGGGATAAGTACATAGATGCAAAGACATTACACAGTATAGTTATAGACCGGACATCAGGACCAAATTTTTCGTCTAAAACTTATTACCAATTGGTAATAAGTCGCTGTCTTATCTGACATGTCCGTGTAACAAGACGTCTCGGTATGCTTAAAATTTGTAAAGAGAACAATATTTTGGAAGGAAATATGCCAATATAGGCATACGACCATGTCAAAGTATGTTCTTATGAATTTTACGTAGGTGTTTTGTTATTTCACGGTATATTGAGTTATTGGCGATGAAAATTTTCCCAATGTCAACTCTATATAATCTTAGAACTCTTTGCATAGATGCAATACTTAAAACATCATGTTATATTTTTACTTCGTTGCTACGTAAACAATGCGTTGTTAAGACAAGTCATGTTTGTATTCACAGAGACTACACACTCGTAACTTGCGAATGTGTTGTACGCGCCAGCTTTCGGTAATCGACCTATACGTTCATGTCACTTTACAAAATGTTTCTTAGCCTACATAACCTCCAAAATAATACGTATCAAACAATCGCTTCGCATCTAGGAAATTAAATAAAGAATCGTGCGTAAAATGAATTAAAAAATAATTTAAAACGGCCCATAAACAAAGAGTATTTAAATGCGTCCATAAACAAAATATAAATCATTTTGACGTAGCTGCGTATTTTAGCGGTTCATTTAGAATCCGGCATTTTGAATGAATGACAGATAAGTTGGGACATGTTTACGATGGTTTGAATTTCTAATCAATTACCCATTCTTTGAGAGGTATTTACGTTGAGTTGTAATTCTCAATGTGCCTGAGTCTATTTATCTTTTTCGTGACGAAGGCGCCGGACATAATTATGATGTTGTTTTTGTACAGTCAGCCGCATAAGTAGCTGAACAAATTCAAAACTTCAAATCGCCTCTACACTTTTGTTTTTTGAATAATAATAATAATATGAGCCTTTATTCAGACACAGAGTTTTAAATTAATTTAACTTATACTAACGGCTCTTGCGAGTCGAAGACACCGACAACTTGGTCTGTTTGCCCAACTTTGGCCAAGGCCTCCTCCATATCTTTCCACTCTGATCTATTTAGCGCTTTTCTAGTCCATATTTTCCCTGCTACGATCTTTATTTCATCTGCCCATCTTCGAAACTGTCGACCACGTTTTCTTTTTCTATTTCTTGGGTAGCAAAATAATATGCTTTTGCTCCACTTTTCAATGCCTCTCATTATATGGCCAGCCCATTTCCACTTGAGTTTGTTTATTCTGGTTCTTACGTCTTCAATTTTCGTTTCGTCGTTTGTATTTTTACCAAATTTTATTTCTCTTCACAAAAATGAAATTAAAGGGATTTACTTTACATCTCATAAAGAAGCAATGTTTCAATTAAATTAAAAGCGTTTGGGCGATTTGAAATTTTGAATTTGTTCAATTACTTTATGTCACTGACTGTACTTTTAAGGAGTAGTATTTCCTAACCAAGAATAGTCTTTCCATATAGTTATACTACTTTTGTGAATCTTTGCTTCAACAATGTTTCATTCACATAATGTAGACTCTAGGCTTTAGAACAAATTAATACCTAAAGATATTTTTTTTCTCTTTCTACAATTGGAGTCTTTTTAGTTTAGTCTTTTTTAAAGATTCAATCGGATATTTTGGCCTTAAAAAACTATATACTTAAATAAATATACTTTTCTTTAAGGAAAGATAACCCTCGATTAAGTATTTTTTAAATATTATATGTCTCGAAAATATTATATTACGTATTTTATTTAAGTCCTTAAAAACAATGGCCACATTATGTAAAGCTACATTTCAATGAAATCAATCGGTCGTAAATCCTATTTAAGAATTTATATTGTAATTCCTCGAGGAAATATTATAGATCAACATTTCAATCTATCGACGGAATAAATCGATAATTTAGAGTGCTGTTAACCGCACGGGCGGTCGCTAGATATTCGCTACCAGAGATCAACCATCCGAGATCTTGCTGTGGCGTGCTTGGCTCAGATATATATTATTATACTGGCTTTTTGTTGCAGATCTGTGTTAGGGCATAAATAGCCTATAGAACTTAGAGATGATGAAGCTTCTTATTAGGGAAATCTAAGTTGTTCTAAAGAAAAACTTATTTCATTTAAGAAATACTCTCAAAGAAAATCGGAGTTACATAAAAGCTTTTATTTCGATGGGTGCGAAAAAAAAAACAACCAATCTATATTAATGACTTCCTCGGAGGCGTAGTTATTTCTAAGCTCTGAGGCCGCGGGTCAGGTATAATGATATTGTATTTCAGCTCCTATTCAGGAATTTGTGACCGATATAGCTTCCCTCGCCCCTATCAGATCATGGGACGGAATACGCACGGCGAAAATTAGATGCACTAATTGCGCCTCTATCTAGTCCGGGGGGATAAAAGACGTGAGTTTGCGGTCCAAATTGTTTTTCCCTAAAATTAACGCTATATTATTGCTGTGTCAATGTCCATGGCTGCTGATTTGTCTCCACTCTTCTAAAGGAATATCACAAATACCTAATGACAAATTTCAGCCAATCTCCGCTCTATACGCAAATACATTGATCGACAATTACAAATCTCAATAGAAACGGCCTAAGTTTAAGCGCAACAGGTTTCTTATGCAATATATTTTAGTGAATATTCATTGGCGTGTTGACGGTCATTACACGTTAACGTTATTATCTACAAAACGCAGGGCCGCCGAAGTGATCTGAAACAATCCAGCCGCCCTTGAGCGAGGAAACGCCCCAAATTATAGATCAGGGGCGGATTTAGGGGGGTGTAACGTGTGACTGTGAATTTAAGACTAACTCTAACACGAAATTAATATTACTATTGTTTATTTATATTATTGTTTAGGCCAGCATTACGTCCAGATAAATAATGATCATGAATTTTGAAATAATAGTTTTACGACAGTTAAAAAGTAAACCTGATAGCCAAAGATGCGATACTAGATTACAGCACATAGTAACCACAAATAGATTTAATATAGAGCATTGCTTTTCAAAGTTGGGGGGGTTAGGGAGGCGTGAGAATATGTATAGGGGACCCGGGCGCACGGGACGAGCTGCGAGCACTATTTTGTCATTTTCTGTACATACTTAACAGTACATACTTCTTTCCGGATGAAATGTACCCTATGTCCTTTTCTGTACGTACCGCTGGCAATATGTACACAAATTTTCGTCATAATCGGCTGATTGATTAAGGTGTGAACTGTACAAGTGTAACAAATAAACTCATTTTCATAACCATTAGTTAGGATACTTTGTGATCCCCCTGGATCCCTCTTCTTTACATCGAAGCGAAGGGGGGCGTGGGCATTTCTATTTCAGACAGTAGGGTGGCATGGCAAATAATACTTTGGGAACCTCTGATATAGAGGATAGAGATAGAGACTTCTTGAAAGTTACTAATTGATAACAACTAGAAATCAATAAACAATTGAAGCGCACCGTGGAAAATAAAGAAATCCCAAAAGATATTATTTCTTTGGAATGGGCTTACCATTAAAATCTTTGAGGCTTGTTACCTACTTGCTAAGTCCGCTGCTTGATTTCGTGTATTTTTAAGAGTAAAATCAATTTAAGAAAGCCAGCGAACATAGTAAAACTCCCAGACATGCAAATTAAGAGTTTTCTTTCTTTTAAACCCTAAATCATTTCATCCTATTTAAATTATCTGTATTGTAAGGAACGTAGACATTATTTTCATTGTTTTTGGTCCCCTATCGTTAAACCCAACTCCGTACTAAAGCCAACACCTTAACCTAATCAAATAGATATAACAGCTCGGAATACGTAATTACGTCGCCAATTGAACTTGCGGCTAGACCTCTAATCCGGTTTCCGTCCACAAAGCCGGACTACATTACTTAATACATTTCGTTTGGTATTGTACACGTGACATGCTTGATTAGCAATATATTGATTACCACGTGATGTAATGTAATTTCACTAGATGGCGCTTTCTTTAAATTATGAAAGTGATTATCATGAGTAGAATCTAGAGAATGGAGATAGAAAAGTGTAAGAGAGATGTAGCAATCGTGCGGCCTATTCATATGAGAATGCCTACTATAGACATCTACAGAAAAGAGAGAGTCATTGGCGTTCTCTTTCTATAGAGTGATTTATTTTATGAGGGTATTACTCAGTCTGTTCTTTATCAGTCGACAATTTGAATAAAGTAGTCGTAATTTTGGGACGTGGTCTATAGGTATCCTACGTTGTAAAATTTCTTAAATTTGCTATTTCAGCGTTTATTTACATCCAAATATCTTAAACTTTCCTATATACATAACTTTATAAGTAGAGTTGATAGGAAAGGATTATATTTATAACTGTCTGTCATTTGTTCACTTATTACAAAGATATGAGATCCACGAAGTTTTGTTTTATTATTTAATCTATCACTAACTAAACTTTTTATAACATAAACCACTGTGTAAGAACAAACACTCTAACTTCGATATGTTTGACCAAAAATACAAAAAAAAACTGCGTGTTTAGTTATAATATTGGGTTAGCGATAAAAATACCAATCACTTTTCCGTGTTCAAACTAAAAAATATCAAGGTAATAGGGGAACCTGTCAAATGAGTTTATCAATTTAAAATAGATATCTGTCAGCATTCGCGGTGGCACCCGGGTCCCATGACGTCTCCTGTCAAAATGCGATAATAGGTTTTCCTACCTACGCATAAGGTTCTACTTAAAAAAAACACAGCTGTCAGCTGTCAAACTATCGAATACTGAAGGGTTTAATCAATTATATATCGAGGGGTGACAGGCTTTTTGCCTTAAGCGATTTTTTTTTGGAATATAAAGTATATATATATATATATTTAGAACCCGAAAAAGATACTGATTCCAAATATATTATGTATAACTTAATATCCTAAAAAATGGCGCTTAAAGCCATATAGCCTTTCACCCCTCGAATTATATTTTTTAATTGGTTTATAATGCCTAGGAATATACACTTATGCTGACTTGCACCATGACTTACCCAGGGCCAGTTTCACATGTTTATTTGATTGTAATCGTATTAAACAACTAATGTAGATAACACTCATTTTATTACCATTCATTTGAGTGTGACTTTTTTATTTGGTCGGCCTATACATTCATGTGACGAGTAATTAGTATGTTTAGTGCAAAATACATTTAAAACCTCTTCTTGTCACTGCCATCTATTAGGAGTTGATAAAGACGGCACTATGAATATGTTTGCGTTAAAGTTGAGTAAATCTTGTGCAAGACAGAATTATTATCGTATTCCTTAAGGAAATTGTATTAATATGAATTAATTTCGTCTATTTACTAAAACAAGTCGACACTATCCGCATTTTATAATAATGCATTGGATTTTTTAGCCTAGCATTCTGAATGTTGACGTACATCCGACAGTTTCAATTTAACTTTATTTTCTGTCTGCGAGAGCCTGCTGTGACCAAAGACGGCACATTATATCTGTCAATCTAAATGTTTATTAGGTCAATTTAATTAATTAAGCGGTTTCTTCTGGGCAAGCGTGCTTCACCTTAGGCCGCATCATCGCTTAACATCAGGCGGATAGCGGACAAACGTGAGCCCATTCAGAAATAAAAAAAAAACGTCAATTAACATATGTTTTGACGTTTATTATTTAATCAGAAAATGATTTATAGTGATTTTACAATAAATACAGACAAAAAAATCTCACTTGTCTCATAAATCACGATACGAGTTTAAACAAGGTTAAACGAAAATTATTTTTATACCTCAGCCACAGGACCTCTATTTTCTGATGACATTTGATCAATATTAATGAGAGCACGTGTGCAGAAAAAAAGGCTGATGTCAAATTAAAAAGCCGTTTAAAACACAGATGTAACTTGAAATATGTTGTTGCTATCGTGAAATATTGGGTCATTTCCATAGAAGCATACGAACAAATAGATCGCCATAATCGGAAACCCGTTTTTATCTACTAGCGAAAAATATTTTTAATCTGGTATAGTAATGTAACCAAGAAGCTTGTTCTTGAATGTAATTCAGACTTTTTTGAAATATCAAGCAATAAGAAAGTAATTAATCTGATTGAAATGTGTTGTTTTGTTAATGTAATCTAATATATAAAATTCTCGTGTCGCGGTGTTTGTTGCCAAACTCATCCGAACCGATTTTGATGAAATTTTATATTCACACTTGGTAGGTCTGACAATCGGTCAACATCTATGTTTCGTACCCCTAAATGTTAAGGGTGGTCCACCCCTTAATTTTTATTTTTTAGACATTTTCTTTTGTTTTTATTTTTTTATGATACCGCATTCAAACCTTTCTACGATCAACCTCTATTTTTTTAATTACTTTTAACCCCAGTCGGTAACTGATGGCAAAACAACGTTTGCAGGGTCAGCTAGTCAATAGATAATATTGTTATGAATTAAAAAAGCAATCGTTAGCAAAATATAAGTGAAAGTATTAAATGATCTTATTTTTTTGATATTACGCTGATTGTATCTTCGCCATTTTCTTATCCATCTTAAAAAAACTAACAAATAATTAGGCGCTTAGTAAAATTTCGGCGTTTAGGGAATTACCCACAAAGACAAATAATGTACGATCGAGACGCCATCTGAATTTAGCGGGTACACACCGAGAGAATTTTAATTATTTTCAGAAGTAAGGAAGTCTGCCAGTTTTTGGCACAATCTATCGGAAATGCAGATTTTAAACGTGTTGCGAACATTAAATACCTTCTTAGTGAAAAAATTTTGGGGAAAAGACAACAACAACAAAAAATAATCAATACATTAGTATAAAGATTAGAAATACCCTTTTGAATTTTCTAACGTAATTTATTTCCCGCCTTCTTTATTGCCAGCTAACCGATTCAAATAATAAAAAAAAAACAACTTAATCAATTTGTAACGATATAAGGCGATAATTCGGTTCTATTTACCATATTATCGCTATTGACTTGGTCGATGGCCATACCAATTGAGGTTCGTAGACCGCGTTTAAGTATATGCAGAGCAAATTCATAACTTTATGTTCATTTAGGTTAGGTTAGGTTTTAGAATACGTAATATTATAACATTATGTCATACAGCGTTCTATTTTGCTTACTTATTTGGCTAAATCAAGTGCAAAATTATGTATTTTATGGGTTCTATTTGGCTCAAGTTGACGGACGAATGCGTTAAAAATTATTATGTTTGGGGCTTACATACTATTAATTTGGCTCTTGCTATTTAGTTTTTACTGCCTCGGTGACGTTGTTGTATTACGGTACGACTGCAATGCCGAGGTCTCGGGTTCGATCCCCGGGTCGGTCACAGTGATATTGGATTTTTCTATTCAGTCTCAGTCCGGAGTCTGGAATTTGTGCCCGATATGGCGATAGGTTCGCCCCCTATCACATCATGGGACAGAACACGCACGACGAAAAGTGGGTGCATTTAATTGCGCCTCTGCCTACCCCTTTGAAGATAAAAGGCGTGAGTGTGTTTTTGTGTATGTAAAGAGAATATAGCATATGTGCCATTCTCTTTATGTCCCCCATTGTAACTGGTACATACAGTATTTTAAAAAGGAGTAATTATAATTTAGAATTTAATGTCAAGTGTCACGAGTGACAGATTTTAAAATGTACAAAGAGAATTAGAAAATAAACTTATAAATGTCGTTTCATTGGAAACAATGCAACACATGAGTTTTTATTGAACAATAATAATACATCTTATATGTATTTAGTTTTCATTTGAACATAACATGCCTTAACAAACTCTCCTCATCAAAAAATACCCAAATAGTCAATGCTGCTTTCATTTTGGTTTGGAAAATAGTAATTTTGATTATTGTAGAGGGGATAAACCGCTGTAAAGCCCATCTTTCGTATATAGTCAACTTCTATAGCCTTTTGGTATGAACAAGGAAGCTATTATTTGCTCCAGATAGTACGGGCTGCATCAGACTAATTTCTGTCTTCCTTTTTCATATTCTACGATGATTCGGTTTCTAAACCATCAGATTTGATGGTAACAACTCCATCGTGCTGAAGATTAGCTCATCTCTCTCAAGCCTACGTCACGATTTACTACGTCACGAATTCAAACCTAGTTCCTGCTTCTTCACGATTAGATAAGACTCTTGTGGGAACCGGCTTTCACCTGCGTGAAACGGGTGCTTTTTACTCGAACAGGTGAACAATGAGTGACGTGTGTTAGTTCACACTCTTATAGGATTGGCAAAACAAATAACTGAGATTGAGTTTATTTTGCCATAGCAGCATGAGGAATTAAATTATATTAGTGATCATTTGTTACCTTACTGCGGTAAGAATTAGGACAAGAAGCATATAAATATTATTGGTTTATTAATAATTTGATTATATCCATAACACGACCCTACAAATTAAGGTACCAAACACAATGAATTCATGAGAAATAGAACTTTATGTAAATTAATATAAGACATTTATAAATAAATCCTAATAAGCCATAGTATTCCAGGTCTGTGCCCAGCAGTGGGACAGTATATACGGGGTGGTATTATATTAGTTATCCTAATAAAGAATCGATTAATTCGTTTTTAAAAAAGCTACACTTTCAATATAACCCGTTGATAATAGCTCCATTTTACATTGTGTTGGCTTTTCCAACATGGAAGCGCGATTTTCACTTTTCTCAACATAATCATTGTATGTGAGAGAGATGGAGGCACAATGATGTAGGTTTCTAGAACGCAAATAGTTTCCACTTATTTCTATAACACATAATTTCATTTTCTTTTTAAACAACTTACTAAGTACTTGGAAAATTTCTATGCCGTTAATTTTTCGAAAAAATGATTAAAAGTGAAACAAGATTTTCAGAGCGACTGATCTTATGATGAAAGATTAAGATTTGATTATCTGGAATACGTCTATATGTTTCAGCATTACGATCTGAAAAGTACTCGACGAGGTTTATTTCATAACCTATCTAATAGTCCTTTTAATATGGTGGTAAAAATATATTTACAAATTCTTCCAATTGTTTTATTAACGATAGCGTCACTCTTATTTTTTTTCAATAAAGATTTTATTACTCACCGTAGCCATCTCCTCATAGTCCACACCATGCGGCTGGGAGTCATTCTTCAACGCCCGCCACACTTTCAAGCCGTCCTTCTTGAACAGCCCCTCCTGCCTCTTCAGAACCAGATTCAACTTCCGACCGAACGCTTCCAGATCTATCTTATGGACATCAACATCCTGATCATCTACAGCATGCACCTTGTCACTGAGAACACCTTCACTATCACTAACACTTGAATTATCACCGAATCGAACGCTCACTGTATTGTTCAGGTCTCCTATGATGTCCACATCTTTGACGGATTCTTTCACTTTGGTGAACATTTCGTCATTAAGAAGGGAGGGGGGATTCTGTGCCTTCTCTTTGAAGTTCTTATCGTGAGGTATCTTGTTGGAGGTGGCATTGTGGGAGTTAGTGGAGTGGGAGGTGGCGATGTGCCGCCTGGAGAGGTGGTGGGTTAGTTGAATTAGATGGTACTCTGGCACTCTGCTGAGGTGTTCGACGTGGAAGACGTGTTGCAGCTCTTCCGGTGTCATGTGCTCGTGGATCTGTGGAAGAGAGAAATGGTATTCATTTTGATTCTTATCAAAATAAGTATTGTAAACGTCAATTATGACCTACATTTTGTCAATAGGCTATAAATATTATTATTATTTCTCTGATGAAGATGATGAAAGGGTCGTATAGCTTACTTTCAGGCGAAGGACATGCATTCAATTGCAATAAAACAAAAAATATACAAGAAAAGATATATTTTCTTGTAAATTATTGTTAAAGCGTATCCTAAACAGCATACGGTACATTTCTTTATCAAGACCTTATCAGATCATACTTAACAAAAACATGTCACGTTTGTTTTCAATTAACGTATGGTAACTGTAAACGCAATCCAGTTTGAAATACATCCGTATTGGCACGTATTTATTTTGAATGTCAACTCGAAGACCTTGGCTGGGGTCAATACTACTGCAGAAACGTTCCTTTCCCTCATATCCAGACCATTGCTTGACGTTGCAAAATTCCTTTGTTGATCTTGAAATCAGATAGGATGATTTTAGCCGCTTTAATATTTTCTTAATTTGTTTATAATTAATTTTTATTGACAAATTTTATATCTTTTGTAGCTAAAAGTGGTTCAAGGATTTGTCAGTTCGGCAATTTAATTAATTTTTATCCGACTGCGGCAAAAAGATTTAAGCTTACGGGTGATGTTCGCAGTAGTCACTACGGTACTATACGTAGCAGAAATTGTGACAGCAACAGTATTGTCCAACACAGTACTTATATCAAGCTGTGAATTATGTGATTTAGGTCTATGGTCTTTTTGTTATTCAGTTGAAATCTTAGACACATACACACACTCACGCCCTTTATCCCCGAAGGGGTAGGTAGAGGCGCAACTAGTGCACCCACTCTTCACCGTGCGTATTCCGTCCCATGATGTGATAGGGGGCGAGCCTATAGCCACATAGTGAGACGATGACGAGCGCAGTGGAATGCCACACAGTACTTTGTAACTCAAGGTGCTGGATGATGTTGCTACTGTTTATGGGTGGTCGCATCGCTTACCATCAGGCGAACGGCATGCTAGTCTCGGCATTCAATGCAATAAAAAAAAGAATATCGGGCACAAATACCAGACTCCGGGCTGATACTGAATTTAAAACCCAATATCACTTTGCCCGAACCGGGTATCCAACCCGAGACCTCAGCATTGCAGTCATGTCACGCCACCGAGGCAGTCTAGCCTAGTCGGTAGTGAATTCTTAGATATTGTACTTATTTAACAAAACCAACTTATGAGATTTAAGCAACTACGTTAACACACTCCATGTATTATATTTTTTTTTTTTATGGCATTGAATGACGAGCCGAGCATTCCGTTCGCCTGATGGTAAGCGATACGACCACCCATAAACAGTAGCAACACCATCCAGCACCTTGAGTTACAAAGTACTGTGTGGCATTCCACTGCGCTCGTCATCCTGAGACATAAGATGTTAAGTCTCACTATGTCCTGTAGTTCCACTGGCTACAATGTCCTTCAAACCGAAACACAACAATGCATGCACACTGCTGCTTGGCGGTAGAAATAGACATTGCGGTGGTACCCACCCAGACGGTCTCTTACATATGAGAGACCTACCACCAGTAAAGACAAAGTATAAAGTATAGACGAAATCCGAACGTAAATAAAAACCAGTTTCTGTGTTACAATATTCGTTTGGTAACCGAGTATGTTTAATGGTCAGTGTTTTTGTCGAAATTTCGTTTTACGACTATTTATAATTGTTCACAGTTCGGTATTGCAAAATTTTTAATGAAACACGGAGAATGGACGTTTATCTAATAAAAATGTTTAAGAATGGTGGTGATGTTCGATGGTGTAACACCGCGAAGACTCTGGAACGTTGGAAGGTTTGATTAATTATATAACTAGATAGAGTGACGCGCTGCAATGAAACTAAAACAAACAGGCCAACTATTCTTAAGCTAGTATGCGTGACAGCTGTGCCCATACGCTATCACTGCATCATTCTGCGTATCCTTGTGTGCGCGCATAAAGATACCAGCTATTACATGGTTTCTATTAATACGGGGAGAAAATTATATCCATGAAAAACAACAAAAAATAATTCACTCTATCTCATTTAGTGGGGAACAGTTCGCCACTATTTTTTTCGACGCGTTTGAAACGTTCAGTGTCTATCTAGGTATATAATTAATCAAAGGTCTTAAGTTGATTTCTAAGTGTTTTTTTTATAATCAATGTATTGTCTATAATATTATGGTTACTATTTTCCTGTAAGTAGATCTCTTGTAAATGATAGACCATCTACAGTTTCGTAATTCTCTTTAACGTTCTTTTTCAAATAGTCAACTAAAATGAAGTTAACCAATCACAGCATCCCAATATCCCATGCGTACGTACGCATTGGCTTGTAATTCTAAACGCACTAATAAACAATAATATAGCATTTCTTAATAACTAACTAAGTAACGTTTGAGATTACGTGATTAAGTCATCTTCGTTTGATATACGCCAACATTAATAAACAATTCGAATCCCTAACTGCGGACCAATAATAATAATACATAAATATACACACACACCGCCCTTAATCCCCGAAGCACCTCTTCGCCGTGCGTACCCCGAGTAAAATCGCCATATCGGGCACAAATTCCAGACTCGGGGCTGATACTGACTAAAAAAAACCCTGCCGGGGATCGAACCCGAGACCTCAGCATTGCAGTCGCACCGTAATAGAACTACGCCTCTAAAAATAAAAAATCAAAATAAGCCTGTCAAACAGATATAACCTGATTGGTCCATTTTGCCATATCTGAAGGTAGCGGTCATAATCATTTATTGAATACGACCTATACATAATCAATCATTGTTATCGAATTCAGCGAGAGTGGTCACCGATCAACATTCCTTCGCATCCGGAAGCGCGCGTGGGACGATAATGTCTACTAGCCATTGTTTTTGTCACCAGCCGTCCTCGGTACACTGAACTACTTATGTAATCTTGACCGGTTGTCAGATTATTGATGTGTCGTTGCAGCACTTGATTATTACAGGCGAAAAGTGGATGCCTTAGCTCTGCCTACCCGTTCAGGGATAAAGGAGTGATATGTGTTATTTTTAAGATGCCAAATCTAGGTGCTAGATTGGTATCAATGTAAAGAGCCGTCGACGACAGAGATAGTCAAAACAATGTAGAACATTTTATGAGATACAAAGCAAAACAGTCTGTTTAGGTAACATTATTCTGTGTATTTTAAAAAATTTAAAATCTATTGATTAGTGTTGTTTAGAGAGATCGAAGATTCTTATTCCCAGCGATAAAGGTTTTAAAGAACAATTTCTTGACCATTGACATTATTTCTGTTACTAAAAGCTTATGAAATTGTCTTCTAAAGCATTCTCAAATATCATGTCTTTAGAAATAATGTTACTAACCGTTCCTAAGTCAAATAGTTACTAAATCGATAACACAAAACTATTGGTCCAATAGACTTTACAAACAATTACAAACACCGGCAAAATATGATGAAAAGAAACCGGATTATAATTGCGAGATGAGTTAGTAATGGGAATCATGCATAATATTTGATATGCAAAGCTTTGATAAATTATAAACCTAGATAGAGTGACGCGCTGCGATGAAACTAAAACAAACAGGCCAACTTTTCATAAGCTAGTATGCGTGACAGCTGTGTTATACGCTATCGCTGCATCATTCTGCGTATCCTTGTGTGTGCGCATAATGATACCAGTTATAACATGGTTTCTATTAAAATGATGACTGCCTCGGTGGCGTAGTTGTATTATGGTACGACTGCAAGGCTGAGGTCTCAGGTTCGATTCCCGGGTCGGGCAAAGTGATATTGGATTTTTCTATTCAGTATCAGCCCGGAGTCTGGAATTTGTGCCCGATATGGCGATAGGCTCGCCCCCTATCACATCATGGGACGGAATACGCTTGGCGAAAAGTGGGTGCACTAGTTGCGCCTCTGCCTACAGGATAAAAGGCGTGAGCATGCGCATTCTATTAAAATGGGGAGAAAATTATATCCATAAAAAACAACAAAAAATAATTCACTCGAACTCATTTAGTAGACAACTATTGGCCTCTATTTTTTTCGACGCGTTTGAAACGTTCAGTTTCTATCTAGGTATATAATTAATCAAAGATGCAAAGTATAAAATCCGTTGCCAAAATGCTGATGCAGATTTTATTTGTAAATAGATATGATAATAATACATTTTACAATACTATGCGCTCCTACGCATTAGCGGTTAACCGCGGGTGCGGCTAACCGCGTGTGATTGTATGCACTTAACCGCCACGATTGCATATTACATTACTAGTTTACAAACACGGTTTTACTCACGTATTCTTGGTCAGAATCGCCGACCAGTTTCGACCTATTAAGTAGGTCATCTTCATAGGCGAGTGCTGAGAGGACGTCGCGTCGCGGAGGCCTCTCGATCACTGCTGATCACTGCTAGTGCACAACAGTGCATGCACACTGCTGCTTGGCGGTAGAAATAGACATTGCGTTGGTACCCACCCAGACGGACTCTTACATATGAAAGACCTACCACCAGTAAAATTTCGCCACAAAGTCAATATGTCTATAACATGCAGACCGCTACAACCCGATTCTAGGTCTACACCATTACCCAACGCACAAACAAACCACAGACTTATGTTAATCCTATATTTAATTACAAACGTATTGTATACGAAAACGTAAACCATTTTTCCTTATATTCTATGAACGTTCACTTCCATAAACAACAACAAACAACTCCCATTCCAATTCCAAATGCATTAAGTTCAAAATTGTTTATACTTGACTGTTTGAGTACAATGACAAGCGATTTGAAGCCTATTGATGTGGGGCACAAGGCCGGAATTCCTTTGTTTTGCCAATGTAAGGGCACAGATACACTTGATTGCGAAACGATTGTGTGGCAGATAGTGAGTCACGTACGTGTGATAGTGGTCGGAAACAGTGCGGGGCAAGGTCGCGCGTAGAAAGCTAGCTGTTCACATAGCCTTATCGGCTAGGAGCTGATTCTCGTATAAAAAGGCTTATAAGTAGTAGGTAGATATTCGGCAATAGGGTCGTTTCCTATGTTCTATTTGGTACATTATTTTATATGTAACAGAAAATAATACGAAAAAGAAATTCTTCCGTGAAATCAGCATCAAAATAGGTTGAAAAATAAAGCAGTTATTCACATTGGAAATATTGTCGTGAGTAAAAGTGAGGGCGTGGTGGAGATTCGCGCTATCTCTTTCACACGCACGCAGCGTTATGGCCGCTGACATCACAGCCTGATATTATTGTTATTTGAAAATTACCCCTTCTACCAATTTCAAAGATTTCTAACTTACTTATTATTGCTCCGATTTTGAAAATTCTTTTTCCGCATTAAATTTCTATAAATACTTAAAAAAAGTAGTCAGCTAGCCTATTCTTTATTGCATTTAATGACAAAACGAACGGTGCTCTATGACATGCGTTAGTTTCGCCGCTCGTCACAAGCGCGTAACGTAACTCATTGCGTTTATCACTAAGGAAATTGGCATATTGGCATTTAACGATAATTACACGAAGATAGCGTGACGCGACCGCGTTACGAGTTAACACTATCATAGGGAATATGGTAAGGGATATGACCGATAAACAATAGAAACACCATACAGAATTTTGAATTTCAAAGTACTGCGTGGCACTTCACTGCGCTCGTCACCCTGAGACATAAGGTGTTGGTATAATGCCCATTAATTACGCTGGCTACAATGTTCTTCAAAGCGGAACACAACAGTGCCTGTGCTTGGCGATAGAAATAGACATGGCGATGGGTTCCCAGACAGCCCCTCGCATACGAGACACCTACCATCAGTAAAAGAGGATTATTTATTTAAAGAGGCTTATATAAAAAATATAAGACAATTGAGACATACATTTTAAATAAAACTATCAAACATCATAAAATACCGTAATTTGAATTTGTTCCGATTTAACATCAAGCTGTTTCAATTTGTCAGCATTATAATCAATGGATCGAATTAAGAACACAACAAAGCTTTATTTATACCCATTCATATGTCAGTTCATAAAATATTTAAGAAACAATGAATGCAATTACTAATACAATACAATTGGATACAATGAAATTGTACATCACCGTAGTTCCCAGGTTATGTAAGGTATTAAATAATCTGCTTTCATACAAATGTGTATAGGAGAGTTATGTCTCGCGTCTCCGCTCGCGTTAATGTTGCTGGGTTTAATAGTCATTAAGCCCAGCAACATTGTAGTCACCTGTAGTCACAGGCATTTGTAAATACGCATACGCATACTCACGCGTATTATCCCCGAAGGGGTAGGCAGAGGCGCAACTAGTGCACCCACTTTTCGCCGTGCGTATTCCGTCCCATTTTTTGTTTTTGTTTATTTCTTATCATAGATTTACTCCCAATAAAAATGTCGGTAGTTATATAAGTGACCATTGGTATTTATAATAATTATTAATATAATCAATTTAATGTATCTTGACTTATCATAAGTGCAACTATGTTCGCCTACGTGATGAATAAAGTATTTTATTTTATTTATTTTATTCATGATGTGATAGGGGGCGAGCCCATCGCCACATCGGGCACAAATTCCAGACTCCAGGCTGATACTGAATAGAAAAATCCAATATCACTTTGCCCGATCCAGAGATTGAACCCGAGACCTCAGCATTGCAGTCGTACCGCAATACAACTACGCCACCGAGTCAGTCAGGCATTTGTAAATAATGTAGCTTTATGATAATAAAATATTTTGAGAATGGAATCAGTAGTATCAGAAATACACGTATTGAAACAAACAGTTAATTTATAGAATAGGGTCCGTAATCATTTTTATGCTCTTTTATATATATTGCGAAGAATTTGCAAGCGTGGTGAGAATGCAGTGAACTTATCAGATTGTAAAAGATTGCGTACAAAATTTATAATATTAATATCATGTCTAGACAATTGGATAAAATTACCATATCCACGCCCAAAATCTGAAATTTTCGTTTTTGCGCAAATCTGTCTGTCAAGATAAGACGATTATACTATGCCCGCACCTCGAAATAGCGGTTAGTTTCACAAAAAATGTAGCTATAAAGGTTTGTTTACACAGCAGCAACTACTGGGGTGCTAGGATAGCTACTGCCACTGACTTGCACGTTAGTTAAGAACTTTACTTGCCTTGGTCAGTTATATACTAAAAAAAAGTATAGTATTAGCAATCATAAGTTTAGTGTCATAAGTATCAATTGAAATTAAACTTTTTTCGTAATTAACGCGGTATTTACCAATGTTAGGTACGCGCTTTTGCACTATACCCGACGATATAATAATATTGCCTTTAATGTAACTTTACAGCACGGGAATATGTACTAAAATAATAGACGGGGTTAAGTTCTGATTTCATTACAGTGACAAACTTACGTGGTATTAAGCATTCGCAAAATCTGGGACATTGACCTCATAGTCGTCTCTCGAGCCAAGATGAAAGTCACTATGGGCTGCATAAAATTTCTTCGATAAAATCGATACATGTGTCCTACTCTCCATTAATCATCGTCATCAGCCACGTGACGTCCACTGCTGAACATAGGTCTCCCCTAAATATTTCCAGACGGACCTGTCAAAGCGGCCTGCATCCATCATGTTCCTGCTCCCCCATTACTGAATTAATAAAGTTTCTAACAACAAAATATCGACTAATACCGTGTAACCCAGCCTTCTGAGATTTGCAAATCTCAACCACACCTCCGTCGCGGTCAGCGAAGCTGTACAATTTTTTTTTCATCTGATTAACCAAGTCGTTGTGTCAAGGACTCAGCCTTTGACTTTTTAGGCATCGCTAGATTGCACCGGACCTTTCAAAATGTGCATTCGATTTTGCCTTAATTGCCCAATCTTAATATGAGCTAGGAGCCTCATGATTTGATATTTTTTTTAAGATGATTTATGGTTCAGAATGGCGTAGAGATCTAAACCATCAAGATTAATTGTCACAATTTTTTATTTTTTATTATTGTTTGTCAATTGTTTGTCTTTATACTATACTAGCATTGCGCGCGGCTCCGCCAGCGTGGAAAAGTTTTTCCAAGATAAAAAGTAGCCTAAAGCACTCAGAAGTAATGTAGCTTCCTATTAGTGAAAGAATTTTCAAAATCGGTCCAGTAGTTCCTGAGATTAGCGTGTTCAAACAAACAAACAAACAAGCTTTATACGTTAGTATAGATATAGATGTTATGTTTAAAGTTCATAATATCCAACGGAAAACATTGTTCCGTTCAGAGGTCACAAATACCATAAATATAATATATTTCGTAAAACGCAGCTGCAGCCCTTAAAGTCATTTAATAAATTGTTATTAGAACAATATTTTCATCGTAATCGCCTATTCATTGTGTAAATCCATTAAATTACTTGCAATAAAAAACATGATTACTCCGGTCAAATTCAAGTAAAATATATCAAAGTTCGTGAATGCCAGGAAACAATGGGCAGTTCGTGATATGGCTTTGAAGTGAGCGAGTGAGTCGACCAATGAAAGTATGAGGGTGTGGACTGTGACTCGTCACGTGGCCGTGGGACAGCGGTTTAAGAGATTGTAGAGTTTATTGTAAGATAGAGTAGTCACCATCTATTATGTAATGTTGTGAGGATGACTTATTGACTGATAAATAAAAAAAAATCATTTATTAATCAAGTAGGCTTATAAAAAGCACTTATGACAAGTCATGACAAGTTAGAGAATAACAAATTTACAAAGGTACATATACCAATTAAATAATTTAAAGTACCTACATTAAAAAACGAACAACCAGCACGGGCTGATAGGTACAAAGGACACGGACATCGGGGACGGGAATAGGGCTAGGGAAAAAGAAGTGGAGCTGAAATAAAATATATAAAGCTTAGCTTCAACCAACACTAAAGGATCACACACGCTCAGGCATTTAATCTCTAAAGGCAGAGATTAAATGCGTAGGTTAGGTTGTTATTGTCGTGTACAGTTTTTACGAAAATAAACAGTTTCTTTCTTTTTCTTTCTTTCTTTCTTTAGGTAGATAGGCAGAGGCACAACTGGTGCATTTCGAATCCTAAAAACATTGAACGAAAATCAAGTGAAGGCAGCCTAAAGTGCATACGATAAACAATAAACACACACTGAGCTAGTTCACAGATTTCATAACGAGAAACCAGCGACGGCCGCAAATTGCACACAACGCACGCGGTTTTTTCACACGAACGTTGTAATGTACGTCCGTTATACGATCGACCGACCTTGGTAGTTACAAAATCTATGAGAAATATCGTTTTTATAAATCGATCTATTTTATACATTTTACTTGTTGATATATATTTTTTTGGCCTATTTGTAGCGACTAGCTGTTAACCTATTCTAATTTTGAATTTCATCGTAAAAAAATTATGGGTTTATTGAGATTGCATATTGTGCCCCATATTTTAAGGATGTCTGACTTAGGTTCTGCAGGAGATGGTATTTACAGTACGAAGCATTACAATTTTAATCGATAGTGATGGGAAAACGTGCTTCGAAATTTTAGAAGAAAAACATCGATTTAAAAATGTCACTTCTCAATAATTCGTTTCTGCCTACCTAATGGCACGTGCAAGCGTAAAAATTTCCAATTCACCTGCGTTGGGACATTAAACTATGGTTTATTGCGTTCCAAACAACTTTTAATTTCCTTATGAGTTTGGCAAGTGTAAATATAGCTTTTTGACTCTTTAATTCTTTTGTCATTAGTTACAGAAAACGCTATAAAATTATTGAATTAATGGTGTCATTAACCTTGTTGGCAATTAAACCTTAATCAAATGATACGTTAATTTACAATATTTTGATGGATTTGTCATTTTGCGTCGACCTTTTTAAAGAAAAACTTGCGTATTGTGCCAGTACTAATTATCGTCTGTGTATAATTAATTGTTTTTGGCTTCATTCTATGGTAGATAATAAAGATTTATGCACTTACTTACCAGATTCGTATTATAAACTTTGCGTTTTATACCACCTGATAGTAAGATGTTTGTGAAATAAAGAACTTCATGTTGACATTCATATGAAGCAGTTTAAAAGAAAACCTTTTTTATTTGAAATTTGAAAATATACAATCTAATTTTATTATCTGTGGCGCCTCATTTCCCGCCATTTCAATACATAACCTCAATCAAAGTCCATCACAATCCGCTTCCTAACCTAAATAAACAAAAGGTCATGATCCCAAATACTTAAAACTTATTTATATTTATTTATGCCACGTCCAGTACATTAAAATGTCATAAAATTGTTCGATAATGACAGAATGTCTAGAGTGCACGAGAATTAGGCGCCATCTTGCGCGGCAGCCATCTTGGCTCGACCTTGCTCCACATACGCACCAGTTCATTTCGCAATGCCGGTGGGAAAATTGTTCCTCTACGTATTTGTTCTAATTTGTCAATTTAGTTAGACATTTTCAAGTACAAGGAATTATTATAAGTACGTTATGGCAGAAAACTCTTGACTTTAATAGCTGCTCTTAGCAGGACACATACAGATTTTCTGAATCATTAAATTCATTGCGAATACTAAAAATAGATATTTAGAATTTACATACTTATCACTAATCGACTCGACTACTAGACAAAAATATATAATAATAATAAAAAATTAAATATACTAAATAATATTAACTACTATAAACAACGAGTTTTATCTAAGAAAACAGTTTCTCCCTCTCTTCTATGTTGCCGTGCCCTGCAGGGTCCACGATTATGTACTTCTCTTAATTTGTAAACCTATTTAACAATTGTGGAGTGCAATAAATTGATTTGATTTGATTTAATGTTTTACAGAACTTTTGGCAGTCTCTTTGCTGTAGAAAGCCAGCTATCATGCAAGGCTCATCTAAGACGTCACTATCTTACATGTACATCTGAATCTTTAGAGTAATTCTGGGCCATGTCATCGATCTTCAATAAAGTAATCAGAACTAAAAACAATTATATTGAACTTAGTTCAAAAGTAATATTACTTCTCTATCAATTTTATGTAACAGTAGTACAGTATCAACAGCTCAATCAAGCCGAACTAGTGGCCAAAGTCAGCGAAATAGTGGTCAAACGCAAGCCTATACGTTATAAAAGAAATACTAGACAAAATTGAATACAAGCTGGTTTTGTTCTAATGAGACTGTTGATAGTTCGGTTTCATCGCAATTAAGTAACATACATACATCTATATTACGCAAGAGATTGCTAGCTTGCTATGCATCTTATTAGATGTATCTGTGAAGTCGTAATGCATAATATTCTCACGATGTTTTTCTTCAATAATTAATTCCTGTATCCTCGATAACGATGTACTAGCCTGGTTTTAACTCTGTTTTTGTGATAGTGAATCAGAGCTTAGATAGAAATACATACATAGTATTACGCCTCTACCCCATAGGGTAGGCAGAGACTATGGATTACCACGTTGCTCAATTTTGGCACACATCTTTCGCTTCCTCCAACTTAACCAATCTTTTTTTGCACTCCCGCTAGATAGATATGTTTACTTTAATATTTGAAAGAGAGGAGTATTTCGTTTTTTTATGCATTTGAATGATGAGACGAGTAGTACTATATGCTTTAAAGTCAAATGCGAGTGCATTAGGTTATTTTTGGACATGCAGCCAATTGTCTCGGCCGTCATTTTCATTCCTAACTATAGTACCGGCACGCTATGATGGCCGTTTTGACAGGTAACAATAGTGAGGTGAAATCTCAATTCATTATCGAAAAAATATACTAGCAAGCGATCCTATAAAGTTACGACCGTATCAGATTTTTTTTAAAATTACGAAATTCGAAAATTGACGAGTTTTGTCGTAAAATTATACATTCCAATAAATTTGATTGCACGTCACTATTGACAATAATGTACAGCAATAAGCTCCTTCAATATAGTTATGAATTAATACGAAACAACACGAAAATTGATGAGCGGTCAAACGTTAAAACGGCCATCATAGGGTGCCGGTACTATAGCCTCCTTATATCTCCGAAATTCTTTGTGTGTAACATCCAATCGAACCAACTTTTATAAAGGAAAAATATGTATGTGCTTACCAAATTAAGAACCTTGGTAAGCCTTTCCTTCCATTGTACGCCGGCATTGTTGGTCATTGTTCCGACGCACGCCAACCCGTTTTTGCATCCGATCCACGAATTAACATACAAAAGTATTAATTCACAGGTGCGTAATAAATATTGCTACATTACAAACTTGCATAGGGTTGGTACTGTTTATTTATGTGTGCGAGATTTATTATTTGGAAATATAATAAATGACCCTTAAATGACTGCCTCGGTGGCGTAGTTGTTTTACTGTACTACTCCCCGAGTCAGGCAAAGTCATATTGGATTTTTCTATTCAGTATCAGCCCGGAGTCTGGAATTTGTGCCCGATATGGTGATAGGCTCGCCCCCTATCACATCATGGGACGAAATACGCACGACGAAAAGTGGGTGCATTAGTTGCGCTTCTGTCCTACCCCTTCCGGGATAAAAGGCGTGATTGTATGTATGTATGTACTTCTTTACATATTATAACACATAGTTGCCCCCGCGGCGTCTGTTTGAACGCGATAAACTCATAAACTGCTGAACGGATTTCGATGTAATTTAGTATGAAGATATTGTAAGACCCTGGGAAGAATATAGGCTACTTTTTATGGCGGGAAAATATATAGCGGGACTTTAATCCTGGAAAACCTCTTTGACGCGTAATAAATCATGTTTGGGCTACTACAAATAACAACGTAAGTAAAAAAAAAATATAAACATAGGTAAATTATACTAACGTATGTAGGTACTGAGCAGTAGACAGAGATCAGAATCTCCATAAACTCCTATTTACCTATACAAGATATTAAAATTGTAATACATAGAGACGAATTCAGGAGTACCAATTAATATTTTTTCCACATAGTATTTTCAATCTCACTACAATATCAGGGGTCGCAGCCAAGATGCGTTAATGCTAATAGAAATAAAATGTATGGGTATGACGTAACGCTACGATAGACTTATCGATCGGATATGTCATCATCATCATCAGCCACATGACGTCCACTGCTGAACATAGGCCTCCACCAAAGATTTCCAGACGGACCTGTCAAGAGCGGCCTGCATCCAACGTGTTCCTGCGAGCTTTATCAAGTCGTCCGTCCACCTTGCACCTTTGGGTATGTGATATGTGTAAAATATGAATTAAATAACTTTAATATTTTTTTCGGAGACGAATGTCCGCAGATTCAAAACCCAAGGGCACACACCTTTGACTTTTCTAAAAATTTTGTGTGTATTCTTTGTGAATTATCGCTTGCTTTATCTATTCGCGAGGAAACCTGCGTATCCGAGAAGTTCTCTGAATTTCGAAAGTTTGTGAAGTCTGCCAACCCGTACTAGGCCAGCGTGGTGGACTAAGGCCTTAACCCTCTCAGTTGTAGAGGAGGGTCCAATACCAGGCTGGTATGGTAGTAAATTTTATTTTACCATATTCTATATAGTCTATTTTTTTTTACTTCCTCGGTGGCGTAGTTGTAATGCGTACGCGTTACGAATACGATTTGCGCGCTGAGTCCTGGGTTAGAATCCCGGGTCCGGGCAAAAAAAATGTGACTGAGTTTTTTCATCTTAAAAATTACTCAGTCGCAGCTCGGAGTCAGGAAGTTGGCGGTGTGATACCCCCGTGCCTCGGAAAGCACGTAAAGCCGTTGGTCCTGCGCCTGATCTCTCTCCGGTCATGTCGGATTGCCGTCTCACCGGACTATGATAGTGAAGGAATAGCGAGTGCACCTGTGAATTGCGCACACACTTGTGCACTATAATATCTCTTGCGTGGCTGGCTGATCTCCGTTGAGATTGGCCGCCGTGGCCGAAAGCGGCTAGGAAGGGATTAATATAATAAATTTTATTTTAACCTGCCAACCCTATCAATATTAAACAATGTTGATACGTTATCTAATATGGTGCATACGGCCTACCGTGGGTTACCATATGGAGTGGTATGGTAAGCGATTCCGGTCGTTCACATCACATTCAGACTAGGATGTTATGTCGTACAATTTATTCATGAGGATGAGTCCAGTATATATTAACGAAACATTGAGGAGGCTGAAGGATACGTACAGGAGCTTTTATATATATAAAAACTCTACTATTTCTCAACAGAAGTAAAAAAGGAAGATTAAAATATTTTAGAACAAAATATCAGAGAGAAGATCGAATGAATGTCTCGATAAAGGCACTTAAAGTTCTCTATAAAAATAATGTATTTTTTATGAGACCTATATAAAATCGCCACATTTTAAGGACTTTATATACACGTAATACATGCGTACTAGTGATGTAACGAATATCCAATTTGCAACATCACGACTCCAATATTCGATCGGGGATCGAACCCGATACCTCAGCATTGCATTCGTACCATAATACAACTACGCCACCGAGGCAGTCCCGCACCAAAACGCGTCATAAGTAATCTGATTAACTTTTAGTGCTGTATAATATTGGATGAATGACGTTGATGCCATTGTTTCTAACGTTCGGAGCTGACTGCTAAGTAGTCTTCAGTCATTAGACATTCTAAGCATTAGATGTTTGATACTGATTTTTTGGTTTATAGATTAGAAAGAAACGCTTTGCATAGATAAGAATTTCTAACTGTTTCTATTTGAGATGTATACTGAAACGGAATATTATATACACAACGGTTTTTCAGTTTTACTGTTTTTCTGTAGCTGTTACTGTAGCCTAAAGCACTCAGAAGTAATGTAGCTTCCTATTAGTGAAAGATTTTTCAAAATCGGTTCAGTAGTTCCTGAGATTAGCGCGTTCAACCAAACAAACAAACAAACTCTTCAGCTTTATAATATTAGTATAGATGTAATTGTCAAAATCAAGCTATAATTTCTAAAACTCCTAATGAAAGCATAACCGAGAAACAAAACTATCACGTCATACATTGTATCACATATTTAATAATATTAAACAATAGAAAGCTCTTATGTAAATGAGGTTTCGACGCGTTCGCTAGTCGCTATTTTTTCGCCATTAAAATGTCTCGTGTCAGATTACATTCCCATGTTAGAATAAACAATTATTATAGAAACATAGAGTTGACATAACTCGCTAGTCGTAGGAACATATAACAGTCATAATTTGTCTACATTTAATACATGTTTTTAAATTTAATAGGTTCAATGATATTTCGATTTTGAATCGTAGAGTTCTGACTTTGATTACTAGTATGAGTAACGAAAATTTTTATTTATTATTTTAGAAAAAATATATTTTATTTATTTTACAAAAGAAAAAAAAATCTGTTTTCTTCTAATCCCATGTAATATATCATCATCTTTAATATAGTGATAATTACTGCGCCAGAACCTTATATTTTTCTCCATATAAGCAATGTAGAGCTGATTAGGTTTTTGGGATAGCGTTTAAGTCTTTTGTTCTCAAAACTCTCTTACCACTTTCAACCGTAAGTTAGCCTTTCCGTTAGCCTCTATATCCCTTAGTGTCGATATGAGATTAGCTTTAAGGATCCAAATAATATTAATACGCGTTCTAATTCTAAGAATTGTTTACTAGACTTTTTGCAATGCAGATAATATCAGTAATGGGTGACAAAAATACAGAGTTTTTATTACCAATGTTAAATGCCATCTGAATCCGGATCTTTGAATAGGAACTCCGTTTCTTATCAATGTACTACACACATACCATTACGCCTTTTATCCTTATAATGGGTAGGTAGAGGGGTAACACATCCACATTTCGCCAGCTATGTTAGGTCCCATGTAGTAGGTGGCGGGCCTATTGCCATTTACCGGGCACATTTCCAGACTCTGGGCGAACCTGAGTAGAAAAACCCAATATCACTTTGCTCGACCCGGGGACGAAACCTGAGACCTCAGCACCGCAGTCGTACCGTAATACAACTACGCCAGCGAGCCACTAAATGAAATTATAAAATGTAATAATTAAAATATATATTAAATATAAATAAACCCAGAATGCAGGAAACCAGAGTTGCATTACCCGTCTAACTGTTATATAATTGAAAGGAAACAACTTTTTACTCGACAGCAAAAAAAGATATGCTCCATTTATGCTAGACTGGTATTTAATGCCGAGGTAGGTGACAAAAATATCAACTTTTTATTACCAATGTGCAGATATCAATCCGGAAATGCTCTAGGATCTTAGTTTCTTATCACCAAAATGACATATAGCCACAGATAATGATTCGTATAACTGATTTGTGTTCTGTCCTGGACTTCCTGCTGCATGTTTTTTAATCAACCGACCAAGGTTGCCAAGGTAAAAATTTAATTAAAACTTCTGATTGTTTTTAATCTATACAGGAAATAAGTAATGGATAGCGTTTTATATCTGTGGTCAACTGTATATAATCACTTGTTTTAAGCGTACCTCGTTTATGTTAAATTGAACCAAAATACAGAAGCTATTAATATACTTATTTTTTATATTGATTATAATCAACAGTTTAATAAGTAACGTTTAATAATTATTAAATGCTGCTTATTAAACTGTTGTACAAAAAATATTCGATTATAAACAATTATGAAATCAAAATTTTATTAAATTAAATTTCGCCGACTCATTTGGGTCAGCACGATGCAACTTTAAAGTAAAAAAGTTGAACAAAAACTATCAATCGTTGTGTAACAGTGACCCGTGTAAAGAAATCTAGATCATTACTACAATACATCAAGTGTTATGTTGGTGATTGTTGCTTGGCTGCGCGCGCGCCGCCACCACTTTCGTTTTCTATAGAAACCGCTTTCGTTTATTATATATAAACATTACGCATTATTACTTGAATGTGTGTCACGTGACTTATTTACGTTCGACGCTGATTTAAACTAGGTTTTTGCAATGCAATGCAATGCAATCGGCCCTGTATTATATACTGCCCACTGCTGAGCACGGGCCTCCTCTACTACTGAGAGGGTTTTAGGCCTTAGTCCACCACGCTGGCCTAATGCGGGTTGGCGGACTTCACATACCTTCGAAATTCAGAAAACTTCTCAGAACTATGTTTTTGGTGACCTAAAATTATTTTTTGGAATATAAATGTTTTTTACACAGCATATACTAAGATGAACAGCATATACTTAGCTATCATGGTGTGGAGGTGCAATTCAATACCTAACTAGGTATACTTAACGTTTGAATTTATTAGTTTTTACTTCCTTGTTCTTTATATTATAAGTATCTATTTGTTGTAGGTCCTATCTCTATGGCAATAATTGTTTTTTTTCTATTTATAACTTGTCAGTTTTGGACAGAAGTGTATAACTTTCCGCATTTATAGAGAGAGAGGCAGAAAGAAGTCAATTTCCTACTGTCACTGTTCATTTTGAGGCATCGATGTGATAGATGAACGAACCACCATATCCAGCTCCAAGCGCGGTGAACCCATGCATAGATTTTTAAACGAAACATTCTCTAAAATTCAGCTTATCGTACCATCTAGTTCTTAATGATTTAAAGGCATAACTAAATACCAATAGATTAAAGCAACTGTTTAAATCTTACTTCTTATCTCACTAATATAATAAATGCGAAAGATAGTGAAAATGTTTGGATGTTTGTTAAAAGTAAAAGCAGAAACAACTAAACTGATTTGGATGAAATTTGGCACACGGGTAGATCATGTCCTGGATTATAATATTTTACATTTTATCCCGCTAATTTGTTTTAAAGGGTAATAATGGATATTTTTAATCTGATTCTTTAAGTAGATGGCGCTGGCGTCGTACTGTGTTTTAGGGTCTTTTGCAGCCTTTTTACGTGGGCGAATCCGCGAGCATAACCCTAGTTTTTAAATAAATTCAGGCAGGCAAAGGTATATGATGTATCACGCCCACATTTTGCCAGCTGTGTTTTGAATCACAAATCAGCAATACATTAGCAAGATTTCCTACGCACAACGTAAGCACCGTCATTTCGGAGGCCTTGTAATGTAGAGGTGACATTCGCAATTACCTACTATGGGAGGTCAGAAGCCAATTCCACTTTTGTAATGTTTGCCAATTGTTTCAATTACATTGAGCTTATTGTTTCGGAATTTGTTCATTTTTTTAATATAAAGTGTTCATTGTTTGGTGCAAGGTTACCTCTTACCAAAGAATCCTTAATATTTTTGAAAATATAAAAAATAATATGTTACGTGTATTTTTTGTAGATATTATGATGTTACAATAGAGTTAAGTTGCTATTTATTTTAACAAAACAAAATAAGCGCTGTGATTGTTGAGTTTTGGTAAAGAAATAGGAATATTTTTCCATCGCTGAAACTAAAGAATCATAAGTGCATAGCTCATTTTTATCAACCAGATATTCAACTCTGATACTCATCCAATATTCAAAACGAGCCTTCTTAGCATCCTGGAACTATAATTACAATAATCGAAGCATATTTAGCACACGTCGTGACGTTAAATGTAATGCAAAATTACAATGTTCGCGCGGCGCCACTTCCCTGATGCTTTCATTCACACACTTTCGTTTTCACCGACGCTCGCTTAAATAACTGTGATGTCATTGTTGTAATTTGTTTATTTATTTATTTATTTATGCACTTCATATACAATCAATGTACATAGGCGGACTTAATGCCGTAGGCATTCTCTACCAGTCAACCTTAGGGTGGTGCAGAGATAAACAAGGTAGGTGCAACAAAGTTATCTGAAGCGATAAACAGATTCAAGAAAGAACATATATTATACGATAGATATACATGTTAAATAATTATAAATATATAAAATGTAGACATAACTAAAATAAAGATATAACAATAATAAATATATAGAATACATACGATATATATATATATATATATAAATATATAAAGAGTTAAGGAGGTGACTCTTCCATTCCATTCAGCAATAGTTGTCGTACCCTTATTTTAATTTGTTCTAATTGTTGTTTGTTAAATGTTTCAATATTTTGTTTAGAACCAATATTTTACCTGAAATTTATACACACACACACACACTCACGTCCGTTATCCCCGAAGGGGTAGGCAGAGATGCAACTAGTGCACCCACTTTTCGCCGTACGTATTCCATGCCATGATGTGATAAGGGGCGAGCTTATCGAGATATCGGGCACAAATACCAGACTCCGGGCTGATACTGAGTAGACAAACCCAATATCACTTTGCCCGACCCGGGGATCGAACCCGAGACCTCAGTATTGCAGTCGTACCGTAATACAACTACGCCACCGAGGCAGTGAAATTTATGCATCAAATTATAATGGTATTATTTAATCAAAAACTGATAAACTGACGTATTTTTTTTTTTCATTTTTCATTATGTAGTATTTTATTCCACGTAATAACTATTATTTCATAATTGATAAATTTGCTTTTCATAAATTTTAAACTAGTATCGTGCTCAATATTTTGGACTTCTTTTTATGCGTTTGGAGTTCTTCGATTCAGAGAAACGAATTACGTGCACGCAGAATACCTAAATCAGAGATAAATCGTTTTACTTAATATTACTCATTTAAATATCTCATATTGACATCATATTCAATCACAATTAAAAACAAAATGGCGGACAGAGCAGCTTAAATCACTACAAAATATGAAAATTAGTAAGTGACGATTGGCCATAAATTCGTATTTTCGATGGACAACAGCTTTTTGGCACTATCATAAAAATGTGTCACCTTTAATAATAAATGGTATTGTATTTTATGCTGTGATCTTAAAAAAATATGATATAAATATATATAAATTTGCTTGTGTGGTTTGTTTACTGAGAATGGGCTTCGCTGATAAAAAAATATGAAAGAAAGAATAAAAAGTCATTTATTTGACACGGACAGACATGCATAGGTACCTACCTACAAACATTTAGATGAAAAAGAAATTACATTATAAACAAGTAAAATTAAAAATAAAACGAACTTAAATCTATAATACTAGTTGATATATAGAACAGATCAATGAAAATTGTTGAGTGTATTGGGTTTTTCTGCTCAGTATCAGCTCGGTGTCTGGAATCTGTGCCCGATATGGCGATAGGCTTGACCAATCGCAGCATGGAAGGGAATACGAACGGCAAAAAGTGGGTGCGTTAGTTGCGCTTCTGCCTACCTCTTCGGAGATAACGGCGTACCTACCGTGTATACTTTTTATTATTATCTTTGAAGATATATCGAAAATATAAAATATCTAAAGAATATTGGAGCGAGAGGTCGCTTTGGTCTCCTTACAAATTCACTTACTATGTTAAAGTCATAAGTACCAGTTTTATAATATTTTTTCATTTACTATTACAATTTTAAATTCATAACCATTCTCATAATAATAATTAAATTAAAAAGAATAACTACGACTCAAACCGCGTTATACAGTTTCTAATCCATTCGAATTTTGAATATAAAGTCGATTGTCATTACTGCCGCTAATAATGAAACGAAAATTTCCGACAAAGATTTACGACCGTTGTAAAACATGTAAATTAAAATGTTTTTTTTTCAATATCGTATTGATAAAAATATTTTTGGGTTTGTAAATTCGTCACTTAAATCTCTATAAATCAACTCAGCCAAGCCTAAATATATCCGAAGTAACAAATATAATTTAAATGTTTGTTGAGTGTATAGATAATGTCATCCATGATGACGCACCGCATTAATTTTCCTAATCGTTTACAGTTCAAATAAGCAATTGTCTTCTTGCAGATTAGTTCTGCAAATATAAATTAAATACTTATAATTGGATATGCATACTACAAATAATAATCAAAGAACTTTTAACCCGCAAAATCTCCACTTAAATATTGGTAGCGCGCGTCATTGTAGATGAAATTATCCTCTAACTTATTATAAACTAAGTATTTCGCGTAGGTTCGCCCATGTGAAAGACCTATCCTGGGACAAAATTCGGGATCCCGGGATTTTTAAACCGGGAATGTTGGCATGCGGTCGTAGGTCGGGGCGACACGTAGTACTCATTAAACATAAAAAATAATAACAATTATAAAAGATATATCTATACTAACATTATAAAGCTGAAGAGTTTGTTTGTTTGTTTGAACGCGCTAATCTCAGGAACTACTGGACCGATATTGAAAATTCTTTCACTAATAGGAAGCTAGATTACTCCTGAGTATATATAAAGCGGGACTTTTATCCCGGATAAACTTTTCCACGCGGGCGGAGCCGCGCGCAAAAGCTATTAGATAATAATATAGAAGTAACGTTTATGAAATACGGGTGTAAGATGCCGCGTCGCTCGACCGCACAATACGTACACGAAAGCAATAAAAGGTTTCCCGCTACCGACATGCTTTATTTGCTAGTATATTGAAAATAAATGTAAGATGAAAATCTTTACAATCAGACACGTTTTAGAGTAGACTACGTTTTCAGAAAATGTAGAAATAGACGTAGTTCGTTGTTCTACAAGTTGTCTTATTGGGGTTTGATTAAATATTTTTTCATCATCATCATCAGCCACACGACATTCACTGCTGAAAATAGGCCTCCCTTAACGATTTCCAGATGGACCTGTCAAAAGCGGCATGCATCCAGCGTGTTCCTGCGATCTTTATTTAGTATAGTAACCTTTATTTATTAGGTAGAATATAATGATGAAAAAAGTTTATTTAAAATTTATTAATATACACCTTCTTTTAATAACATTAAGTTGAAATTGCCGGGCAACAAAGTATCTAAACTATACAAAAGCCTCGTAAATAACTAATTAAAATCATTTTCTCAAGAATATATTTCAAACGACACACAGTTCCTCGTTCATAGATGTCGCTAGCGTCGCCATTTAAATATTTTATCACAATGGAAATTCAAGGGAAATTTTCCCATGGTTAATTGCCTTGTATTGTGCAATAGTAGACAAATTTCACGCAGTCTCCGAATAGATGCTACTGAATGTCATCATTCCGCACGGTAGGGTCTGATGAGTTCCGCTTAAACTGGCAACTGTTATGCAATTAATTTTCAACGTTTGCGATGATTGTTTACGAAGTTTTTGTGACTGAGAGACAGTGTAGTTAAGGTCAATTATTTTCTTAGGCTTCGTGATTAATTAGAAAATGTGTGTAATTTTTTAATTTTCTCAATCGTAAGAAGACTGTTTAATATGTTAAGCTACTCGTGGCACGATTTCTAAACATTTATCTGATCTGGAATCGATCCAAATCCATGTTAATTTCACCGTTGACGGCAAAACTATGTGCAAGCTCATAAGTAACTCATTTTTCTTCTAAAAAATCCACAAACATTGATCGTCCAGGGATTTGAATTTCAAGAATTCCTAGTCCATACGCCATACACGCTGCCTCTAGACCAAGGAAGCTTAATTTAACATGAAACTACTATTCTAGATTTACACTTATAATTATTACGACGATATTTACCAAATTAAGACGTAATAATTTTATTTACCTACTTTTGAAGGACTATTTATGGATCAATCTACATTTCATATTTTTTATGGCATTGAATGACGAGACGAGCTTGCCGTTCGCCTGATGGTAAGCCATACGACCACTCATAAACAGTAGCAACACCATCCAGCACCTTGAATTACAAAGTACTGTGTGGCATTCCACTGCGCTCGTCATCCTGAGACATAAGATGTTAAGTCTCACTATGTCCTGTAATTACACTGGCTAGAATGTCCTTCAAACCGAATCACAACAGTGCATGCACACTGCTGCTTGGCGGTAGAAATAGACATTGCGGTGGTACCCCAGTCTCTTACAAATGAGAGACGTACCACCAGTAAATATAAAGTAACTATAAAGTCAGGTCCATGTAGCCTTAGATAACAAATAACAATGATCGATTGTAGCGGAGTTCGGAAGCGGGAAAAGGTTACATCATGGGTTGCGTGAGCAGCGACTTACGAGAGTGTTATGCATCTGTTATAATACTATGTTTCTGGTGTGGTTTGGTATGATATATTGTTCATAGATTTAGTAAGGCAATTTGCTGATACAAGAACCAATGAATATATTTATAACGGGGTACATTTATAATAGTGGTGAATTATCTTTCACTTGTGCTTAGCTGATTGACTGCCTTGGTGGTGTAGTTATGACTGCAAGCTAAGGTCTCGGGTTCTATCCCCGGGTCGTGTAAACTGATATTGGGTTTTTCTATTCAGTATCAGCCCGGAGTCTGGAATTTGTGCTCGATATGGCGATGGCTCGCCCCCTATCACATCATGGGACGGAATATGCACGTCGAAAAGTGGGTGCAATAGTTGCGCCTCTGCCTACCCCTTCGGGGATAAAGGGCGTGCGTTTGTGTGTGTGTGTGTTGTCCATAGCTGACTATACCTTGTGTAATACTTTCTTCAACTTTACGACCTTATAAAAAACTCTTAAATTTTGTATATTATTTATTTTCACATACCTATTTATAAAAACGATATTCTATTGTTCCAAACTTCTATCGTTCAGCGTGATCGCTCGTACAAAAAAAATACTGATATATATATTTTTTTTATTTGAAAATCTATAATACCTGGGAAACTAAAAAAGAGGTCAATAGGATTTAGAAACTAAATCCAATGCGCATTACACTGCACAACTGATCCAGTATATCAATGTCAAGAAAAACACATATCATTAAAATGACCACAAATTATTTTAATGTCTTTTATTTACACCAAAACAGACGAGCATGAATATAAAACCCATATATTACACCCTAATGCACATATAAAATAAAATTCTATGCAAAGTTGTATTGAACAAAAAAAGTAAGTCATAAACAACAGCTTCAAAAATAGTATTAAGTTTGTTGTTACTTAATGATGGTAAGCGGCATATCTACCCAAAAATAATAAATAGAACACTTAATTTTAGAATCTTCTTTTCTAGAATTTTACTGGTGGTAAGTCTCTCATTATGTAAGAGGCCGTTTGGGTGGGTACCACCACAAGGTCTATTTCTACCGCCAAGCAACAGTGTGCATGCACTGTTGTGTTTCGGTTTGAAGGACATTATAGCCAGTATAACTACTGGACATAATGAGACTTAACATCTTATGTCTCAGGATGTCGAGCGCAGTGGAATGCCACACAGTACTTTGTAAGTCAAGGTGCTGGATGGTGTTGCTACTGTTTATGGGTGGTCGTATCGCTTACCATCAGGCGAACGGCAAGCTCGTCTCGTCATTCAATGCAATAAAAAAAAAAATAACACTCAAAAGTTATATTACAAAGCACTACATGGCATTGAACTGCGTAAATAGATGCTACTCAATTTCGCTCTGAAGTGCGATATCAGCTAAGATGCTGTCAAACTTTGATAAATTATAAACCTAGATAGAATGACGCGTTGCAATGAAACTAAAACGAACAGGCCAACTCTTCTTAAGCTAGTATGCGTGACAGCTTTGTCATACGCTACCGCTGCATCATTCTGCGTATCCTTGTGTGCGCGCATAATGATACCAGTTATTACATGGTTTCTGTTAAAATGGGGAGAAAATTATATCCATGAAAAACAACAACAAAATAATTCACTCGAACTCATTTAGTAGACAACTGTTGGCCTCTATTTTTTCGACGCGTTTGAAACGTTCAGTGTCTATCTAGGTATATAATTAATCAAAGCTATCAAGTTAGCATCTCAAGATAGTCGCCATTATTCGCCATTATTCTTGCCTTTAAAATTATAAATTATTTAAATTGTGCGTATTGCTCGAAAACCAAATAAAATTCAAAAATTATGTTTGTATATGTAGGCGTAAGCACTCTGTACACCGTTTAATTATAATTATTTATTTGTGTTCTCTTCTCTAATTATGATTTTTTTTTAGGTGTAGAGTTTAGTGTTTTTTAAATTCCTTCAATTGGATTTTATCTCAATTTAACGGTGATGTGTGTGCATTAGCTTATATAACTAATCTGACTTTGTATGCAAAAGACTTGAAAAAAAAGAATATTATAAAGATTCAATGGACAAATGATGACAAAAAAGTAGGCCCGGAGTTTCTTTCTGCCTTTCTTCTTCGGGTAGTCATCGCTTAAGTAGCTAGTGAAAGGCTGGTAGGTTAGCTAGGTTAAGGCCTGTAGTGTCCTCACCGGTGAGGATCGCGACGCGTTAAATAAAAATTATTGTTTTTTTTTTTATTTTATTTTTATCTTCTCTTTCCTGCCAGCCCGAGCTTGGCTTCATTATTTATTTTTCATTGATTTTACTCCCTATAAAAATGTCTGTAGTTATATAAGTGACTTTTTGTAATAATTATTATTATTAATTGAATGTATCTTGACTTATCATAAGTGCAATTATGTTCGCCTACGTAATGAATAAACTATTTTATTTTATTTATTTAAACGCATCTCAACAACAGCTCGAATGATATCTTAATTCTCGGTATGTGATTATGACAGCTGCATTTAGTTTATTAAACAGCGGCAACTCAGCTATCAACAGCCGCTTAAATAACAGCTCAAGCTTTGTTTATCAAATTCAATACCATGTCTACTAAGATCGTACTCAAATCTAATTTCACCATTTTTTTTATTTAACGGGCGTTATAATCGCGCGTCTCATGAGAGAACGCCTAGTTATGGAAGATATTATCTCATTAGGGCATGGTAGGACACTCAAAAACCTTAACAGTCCGTTAAAACAGTTAACCGGCTGTTACAGTAACTAACAGAGCATGGTAAAATTAGGCCTAAATTGATTTATTAACACGAACATAGATGTTTTAAGTTAATGCTTCAAATACTCAGTTATAAACTGAATTAAGTAAGTCTAGCCCTTTGATTAATTATATACGTAGATAGGCACTGAACGTTTCAAACGCGTCGAAAAAAATAGAGGCCAACAGTTGTCTACTAAATGAGTTCGAGTGAATTATTTTTTGTTGTTTTTCATGGATATAATTTTCTCCCCGTTTTAATAGAAACCATGTAATAACTGATATCATTATGCGCGCACACAAGGATACGAAGAATGATGCAGCGATAGCGTAAGTCACGCATACTAGCTTAAGAAAAGTTGGCCTGTTTTTTTTTTGGATTCATTGCAGCGCGTCACTCTATCTAGGTATATAATTAATCAAAGGTCTAGCCATAATTTTAGATCAACCTCTTCCCCCTGATTCAAACTCACATCATAATTGATCATACTATATCTATTAATCCTTAGACGCCCGCTGTGGACACCGGTGTCCATTTATATAAGGAAATTAGCTTATAGCTATATATAAGCGGGCGTTGACGGGTTATGGATAGGCAGGTAAGAAATATATTGATCACGCCGATTACATAACATACAATTTTCCTGTGACTTTCGCTTTTAGTGACTAATCGATTCACTTTGCATTCGGCAATGACCATCCGATTCTTGCAAGTGCTAAGGTCACTTATTTGTCTCTTTACAACGTTTGTGATAGCCGAAGTGTGTAAGGGACACAAATACGTAGTGATTCAGAAAAGGTCGAAATGAATACCGATAAGGTTTAGTGAGTTTAAATGCCAAAACAAGAATGTACCTTCGAATCGGTAATGCACAAGTATATTTCCAATCATTATGTACAGTCAGCAGCATAAGTAGATGAACAAATTCAAAATTTCAAATTGCCTACATACTTTTGTGTTCTTACTAATATTTTTTTCTCTTGACAAAAATAAAATAAAAGGTATTTACTTTACTTCAAACGAAGAAAAAAATATTTCAGTTTAACTTTCCGCGTATATAGGCGATTTGAAATTTTGATTTTGTACAGATATTTATGCTGCTGACTGTACAACACAAAAACAGTTGAACTTTAAAATATTCAATCGCCTACATATTTTTGTGTATTTTTAAATATGTTTTCTTCACTGAAATAAACTACAAAGGTGATTATTTTGAGGAAGAAAAAAATTAAGGAGTTTATTATTATATACTTATATCCAACTTAAGTAATCATTGCGAAACTGCATAAATAATAAAAATAACGAGACCTAGAAAATCGATGCTAATATGAGAACATACTGATTAAATAGGTATTTAAGAAAATTGTTATTCTGCCTCGATAGCGTAATTGTATTACGGCACGACTGCAATGTTGAGGTCTTGGGTTCGATTCCCGGGTCGGGCAAAGTGATATTGGGTTTTCAAATTCAGTATCAGCCCGGAGTCTGGAATTTGTGCCCGATATGGCGATAGGCTCGTCCCCTATCACATCATGGGACGGAATACGCACGGCGAAAAGTGGGTGCACTAGTTGCGCCTCTGCATACCCCTTCGGGGATAAAAGGCGTGAGTGAGTGTGTGTGTGTGTGTTGTTATTCACTGTATATACAAAATATTTTTTTATTTTACCATTTGTAATTTATCAAGTGTATTTATATGTCAAAACACGTATAATATAAAGCTATGCTAATCAAAATAAACATGATTAAAAATAAAATATCAAGTTCATAATCCCAAATTGCACATCACGTGTCTATTTAAGTGATTGTTTATCATTTTACTATAGCCAAAAACGACCAAGAGATTAAAAATAAATTTAACATTATCGCTTATTGTTTATATCTGTAGTCGCTTAAATTCTAAAATATTTTATTTAAATTGTGAATAATCGATTAGAAAAAAAAGCTAATTTATGCATGCCAGTACCAATAATTTTTTGATTAAAAGGAAAAATATATTAAATTCAAATGTTTCCAACTCTGATTAGTTTCTTTATATTATTTCCTTAAAATAGACGAAATAGAATAGCTACAAGACTTATGACACAAATTATCATTCGATTAAATCGAATCGATTATTCACGATTCTAACATTGATTCACTCCGCACGGATACACCATAATGAGAGTTTCAGGTATAATTGCAGGCGAGCATAAAATTACGCAAACCATAACCAGGCAATCGATGACAAATCATTTGATTCGATCAATTCGAATAATTATATAATTAAAAATAGTAGGTAAAGATAAAACTTAGTAATAGAATAAAAAGTTATAAAGTAGCAGTTAAACCATAATGCATATAATTATTATGCCGTCTACTACTTGATTAATAAAAAATAACAGTATCTTCCATAAACCAACTATTTCAAAGACAAAACCGCGGTCTGACAAACCATAGAGCAACTTTTCGCGGTATCATAATAGTCGGGTGAGCCACGTCTGCCCTTTACCCAGTAACACAAATAGTGGCGCGTGGGCAAAAAGTACCTTTCAGAACTACGGAAAAATTCAACCAAACAAACTCAACTTTTTAGGTAAGACATACGGTCGATAATCCAACGAGAATCCATGGCGTTTACGGCAATATCTGTTTAGAAACATGACATTGGTCTCTGGAACTCAGATTGAGACAATGCGTGAATCGAATTTTGAATTTACACGTAACATCGCGCACAAAAGTGCGCCATTAATTTTGCAAAACGACGTGACGCTATGTGACGAATTAAAATGTTAATTGCGTAGGTAAATGCTGAGAATATTTATTTGGCAGGACCGGTGTGTCATTGTCATGTAAAATACGTCGCTTGAGGAGCTTTGGTCACGTATAAAGGAAAATATAGGAGTAATAAATAAAAGCCCGAGTTTAACTCAATGTATAGTGTTAAGATGCAGAAACAGATGCGCTAAATTGATGCATTCAATGAAAACTTACAATTAATTAGAGTCATTCATGAATAAGATCATTAAAATGTCTATCGTAAAACTGAATCAATAAATTTCGAGTATTAGTCATCTACGATATATGTTTTAAATCAACAGTTCAACCAAGAGTTAAGATCAAGGTTAAACTCAAGACATAAATGAGACACTTGAAATCCTTACCACGTCTCAATAAATAAACTAACATAATATGGATATTTGCACAATGCATTACTCATTAACCACGCCATTCAAAGCTGTCACGGCTTACGATGAACTGTATTGATTCTTGGGTTAACATTTGCATCGTACTAATTGAATCCCGTATTAGGTTTTGAAAACATCGTCGAGTATTTTTTGTTAGGATTAAATGTTCCTTGAATGTTTGTGAGTTCTTGAGTAAATTTAAAACAGGATGTTCTGTTACAATTCTAAGGTGAAAAGACATCTTTCCTATAGGGATTTTTTGAAGATCTTGATTAAGATTTTAGATAGACACGGCTTTATAATGTTTATAAAATCAGTCACAATAGTTCTCTATTGTAACGACTTTTCTATGTAATATCTTTAAAATTTTGATATGAAAACGTAGAATGACGAACCGTGTAGATTACATTAAAATATAGATTTTCAACGTGACTGTACGTATGTACACAAAATTAAGAAGTTTGATATTCGATCCGGCCATAATCTATTAGGATATCAATACTATTGTTTCGGGTAATTGAATTATACGCGGCACGGACAAGGTCGACTCTTGTTCCTGGCCCAAAAATAACTTCACTTTTAAATCGATTTTTAATATCGATTATCAACAATTTGTATTATACTGCCTCGGTGGCGTAGTTGTATTACGGTACGACTGCAATGCTGAGGTCTCGGGTTCGATCCCCGGGTCAGCAAAGTGATATTGGATGTTTCTATTCAGTATCAGCCCGGAGTCGGGAATTTGTGCCCGATATGGCGATAGGCTCGCCCCCTATCACATCATGGGACGGAACACCCACGGCGAAAAGTGTGCATTAGTCGGGTGCATTAGTTGCGCCTCTGCCTACCCCTTCGGGGTTAAAAGGCGTGAATATGCGTTGTATTATACGGAATATCTAAAAAAAAATTAAGAAAGTAGAATGAGATGATAGGTTGGTTATGCTTGATTTTCAGGAGTTGTCTCAGGATGAATCATTCTTCATCACTTATTATATTATCTATATGTAATTTTACTATCTTATCTTCTTCTTCTACTTCTTATAAATGCAAAAGTTTGTAAAAATGTTTGGATGTTTGTCTGAAGTAAACGTAAAAACTGCTGAACGGATTTGGATGAAATTTGGCACACGGATAGACTATGTCTTTAAAATATAGGCTACTTTTTATCTCGGTAATTTTCTCCCATGGGAAATAGTTTTTTTTTAATCAGATGTCGCTGACGTCGTACAGGTGGCGCTATATATCACTACAATAGTTTAGGGACTTGTGTAGCGGGAAGGGCTTTTCACGCGAGCAAAGCCGCGAGCAACACCTAGTGTCTATATAATTACAAAAATGTTATTATCGAATCGAACCCACGACCTCTTGTTTCACAACCTACTTCCCAGCTGCGACATAGAGGCCGTCATCAAACTGACATGATGAAACATTTACAAATACACATTTTTGACCTTTGATAGCATGTCAAAAGAAAGCTATTGACATATCTGTCAATGCAACGACAGCGGGAAATAGGAAGCGCTATTGTTCTAACAGTTCCGGATATTTCAAATCGAGGTCAAGGACATATAAAAACTATACAATGTTACTGTATCACAGTTAATTGGAAAAAAAACTCCGACTAGTCTTTAGGTTATTCAGAACTACTGTATTAATAAAAACTAGGTTTCTATTTTCCCGGGATAAAACGTAGCCTACGTGCTATTCCGGACTATAATCTATATCTGTGCCAAATTTCATCCAGATCCGTTTAGCCTTTCTGGCTTGATTGAGTTTTTTTTTATTTTGGCACTGAAAGTCGAGACGAGCATGCAATTCACCTGATGGTAAGCGATACGACCACCCTTAAACAGTAGCAACACCATCCAGCACCTTGACTTACAGAGTAGGTACTGTGTGGCATTCCACTGCGCTCGTCATCCTGAGACATAAGATCTCATTATGTCCAGTAGTTACAATGTCTTTTAAACCAAAACACAACAGTGCATGCACACTGCTGCTTGACGGTAGAAATAGAAATAGACGGACTCTTACATATGCGAGTCCTACCACCAGTAAGTTTAGAGTTACAAACATTCATCCAAATGCATGTTATGTAGTGAGATTTAAAAGAAATTTACGTGTAAAGTGTCCTTAGTGACAACTTCTAAATGAGTGAATATAATTCAGTCTCAAGTCTTCTTTTAAACTGGAGTAAGTTACTAAATATTATTTTATGCAATTTAATGGTCTTGTCGTACAAAGTCGCGTACTGTGGTTAGACGGGCTACATCAGTAAGATAGTTCATTTAGAATAATCCGCAGACTAAAACTATAATATAGTACCTGACTGCAGATATCTCGTAATAATGATATTACCTGAAACAAAAATAAAATCATTAACATCAAAAATAATTGCAAATTCACTACCTTCATGTACTGAACGTTTCTAAATAAAATAACCCGCAAATCGATTCATTTGATTAAGTGCTTCGTTGTCGCAGACACAAAAAAGGGACAAAATATTGTTTAGTTATTGAGTTAACAAGCATAGTTTTGGCAAACAGAAATTAACACAACGTCTCGTATTGGTCGACAATATCCTGCGCTTCTGGAAGGAGTTGAGCTGGCTAGACTTCTAGCTGGCACATCACGCACAACGGCCCGACTTTCTACGCGCTAAGTGCGGAAAAAAGAGCCCCACTACAGTAACAGTATTGGTCAGATCAAGAGATCACTTTCCTATTAGGACAAGAAACAATAAAGGCAACGCAACACAAAACTGGAATAATTTAATCAAGTAAAAATGCAGTAGAGTCAGTTACGATAACACCAATAAACTATTTCCCCATGGCGGATATCAAACCGCAACACCGTGGTCAACTTTCATAACCGCCGCCCGTAAACGTAAGTGTGAACGCACAATTTACAATTTCTAACATATTCAATTTCGTTTATATACATACATGTATACATATCATGCCTTTTCCCTTTTCAGGGGTAGCAGAGGTTTATCACACTCACATTTCACCACTAGGTACTGGTGGTAGGTCTCTCATTATGTAAGAGTCCGTCTGGGTGGGTACCACCGCAATGTCTATTTCTACCGCCAAGCAACAGTGTGTATGCACTGTTGTGTTTCGGTTTGAAGGACATTGTAGCCAGTATAACTACTGGACATAATGAGACTTAACATCTTATGTCTCAGGATGACGAGCGCAGTGGAATGCCACACAGTACTTTGTAAGTCAAGGTGCTGGATGGTGTTGCTACTGTTTATGGGTGGTCGTATCGCTTACCGTCAGGCGAACGGCATGCTCGTCTCGTCATTCAATGCAATAAAAAAACAAAAATAAAAAAAATAAAAAAATTCGCCATCTATGTTACGTCTCGTTTAATAGGGGCACACTTTCAGACTCCGGGCTGATACTGAGTAGAATAACCCGATATAATTTTGATCGACTCGGGAATCGAACCCGAGACCTCAGCACTGCAGTTGTACCATAATACAACTACGCAACCAAGGTAGCCGTAGTTCATACGTTTGAGATAAACGAGATTTTTTTAAATACTACGGAAAAGTACCAACAGATTTGTATATTTTTTGGTAAATTAAACCACTATAAACAGGGGCCTTGACTACGTGGATGTTCGGAGGCTCTAGCACCCATGAAAGCTAAGTAATGGGTGCAAAGTACCAATCATCATGATAATATTAATTTTCTATTTCACTATGTATTGTAAAACAAATTACATAAATACCGACGAGATTTTCTAAAAGCCAGGGCCTCTGAATATTAAGTACTGCACTAAAACATCATTTTTAATAATAAAATATCGTCCCCGTATTTTTTGCGCCAGGAATGTATTAGCATCGGTAGTAAAACCGCAAATAGGTTACATTTTATTGGCAACTATTGCGTGACACTAAATTAAGATTATTGTCCTGAGACATAAAGTTCATAATTCCCAGTTAATAAAGGTAATTGTTGTGTTCTTTAAAACGAAACGTCTCAGCGAATTCTGAAGCTAACTTGGAAAAACAAAAATCCCATATGTTTTAGTACATTACCAAAAATAATCTAGGAACTGTAGATTTATAGATAGGAACTTCAATTTTATCATTATCTATAACTAAATACTAATATAAATCCTCGACAGTAAATACATAGCGAGGTCAAGAGCATCTGAACTGACAGTTCAATTCATTACTTCAGGGCATATATCTGACCTTTACAATTTTTTCTCCATAAAAAATAAATGATGTATTTGTTTATTTATACTGCTACCCCTCTTAACCCAAAAACTATATCGAGAAGTTTTTTAATAAACTGACTCTTTTTTCCATTGGAATAAAATAACTTTACAAATGACTCATCACCAAAAAACAGTCATAATACAAAAAACATCTTTTCATATACCTAATATAAACACAGTCAAAATCAATCAACACTAAATCAATAAAGTGTACTGTGTGTGTGAACGTATTCCCACCTAGAAGGCCGGCAACGCCTCTCTATGCCCCTTGGTATTGCAGATGTTCATGGGCTGCGGTGGTCACTTACCATCAGGTGAACCGTATGCTCCTTTGCCCCCTATATCATAAAAAAAATAATCAATTTTCAATCACTACATACACCGCTCAATAGTCACACGATAATATTATCAAATCTAACAAAACTATACCACCCCCCGAGGCAATTCTTGTGCTCTGGGTCTTCACACCCAATGCACGCCCATGCGCGGGGGGACATTAGTCGCGGGCCGAGGCACACAGTTCAGTGTGTATACCTCTTGGTTGTAAAGCACATTGAGGCCTAAAACGGCCCGGGAACATTTCCTGGCACCCTCTCTTTCCGCCTATCCCGGGAACATTCCTCCCGTCCCCCACCTTTCCCTCCATATTCCTCTCCCACCCTCCAGGCCCCTGCAGTCGTCAAGCCTGGGGACTCCAGTATCCCATTCGCAGGTTTCCCCCGGTGTTGACTGCAGGATTGCCTATCCAAAAAAAAAAACAAAGCTATACCCACCGGATCCATGCCTATCTCGACATTGGCGAAATAATTATCCTGATACCAATAGTACCTACCATAATCTAAAAAACAACGTTTTCCATTCGAAAACTATGTTTTATCTGAATACCCAATATTTTGTTAATACAATATGACTTTAAATCTAATTTGCAAAATTCTCAAAAATATTGCCGTTGGATTTAAGAAGTATCTTATTGGCAAGATTTTTATAAGTGGGCATTAAGATACGGTAATATTTAAAGTGGTTGCAAGATGAATCCCTCGAAGATAATATGGGCTAAATGTATTGCAGAATGGGATTTTAATATCAATGTGGGGGGCGATTTGAATAACACTTAGGATGGATCTTTCTACGGGCTGCCGATACAATGTCCGGAGGTCCAAACCCAAGGCACACACCTCTGACTTTTCGAAGTTACGTGTATATTGTTTATCAATTATCGTTCGCTTTAACGGTGAAGGAAAATATCGTGAAACCTACATACCTGAGAATTCTCCATAAGAATCTCGAGGGTATGTGAAGTCTGCCAACTCGCACTAGGCCAGCGTGGTGGACTAAGGCCTAACCCCTCTCAGTAGTAGAGGAGGTCCGTGCATTACATTGATTGCATGAATTTTTCTATCAAAAATTGGATTTGATTTCTAGATGGGCTTGACGTCAGGCAGTGAACCAGTAGGAGCCAAACAAATGCATTGCGCTTGAAAGAGTGCTCAGCGGCCACCCCACATCGGTTTTAGGATTGGTAGAAAGCGAAATGTGGGTAACGAACTTACTTCCCTTTATTTACATGCTCATAGGGTCCAAGCAACATATTATGTAATATATTTCTACATACTTTCTTCATCCCTAATCCTATAAATGGTGGTAAATAACTGGTGGTAGGTCTCTCATTATGTAAGAGGCCGTCTGGGTGGGTACCACCGCAATGTCTATTTCTACCGCCAAGCAACAGTGTGCATGCACTGTTGTGTTTCGGTTTGAAGGATATTGTAGCCAGTATAACTACTGGACATAATGAGACTTAACATCTTATGTCTCAGGATGACGAGCGCAGTAGAATGGCACTCAGTATTTTGTCAGTCAAGGTGCTGGATGGTGTTGCTACTGTTTATGGGTGGTCGTATCGCTTACCATCAGGCGAACGGCATGCTCGTCTCGTCATTCAAAGCAATAAAAAAAAAAAAATTAAATAAGGTTTTTTTAAGGTGTTTGGAAGTTTGTTTGGTGTAAAAGCATAAGCTGCTGAAGTGAGTTTGATGGAATGTGACGCATATATAGACCACATCCTCGATTAACGTATAGGCTACTTTCCATCTAGAAATAATATACAACTAATATTATAAACACGAAAGTTTGTATGAATGTATGGATGTATGTTTGTTACTCTTTCACGCAAAAACTACTGAACGGATTTCGATGAAATTTAGCACACGGGTAGATCATGTCCTGGATTAACACATAGACTACTTTTTAACTCGGCAAAATATAAAGCGGGGATTTAATCCCAAAAAACTTTTTAACGCGGGCGGAACCGCGAGCAAAAGCTAGTATACAATAAAACATCTATTTCGTGAAAAAAATAACCCGAGCAAAAGCCAAAATAAATTATCTTACAGCGTAAAAACAAACGACTAAATTACCATTGACACAAACGACTTCCATATAGTAAATAATTACTAACATTGTTAAACTCGTTTCCCTAAAGTTTTGAAATAATCAATTCGAGTCACGACTTGACGCCAATGCGCGGCGTAGATCATAAACTGTACGACAAAAAATAACCTTTAAGGGTCTTTGGCCTACCCTCGTGACGGCTATCACAAATATTGGCAAACGAGGTGTAGTCTGACACTTGGATTCTTATGTGTTTAATAAATATGGAAAATATTGGTAAACGTTTTCGTACGTATTTATTTAATGTGATTTTTTATTTAATATATATTAGTAATTTTTAATATATACGTACATACAATTGTAGCTGAAATTGATGAAAGGTACTTATAAAAAAGAAATTAATTTACTTTAGTATTTTACAAAAGAAACTGTTTTAATTTAATTTCTACGAATATACGCTTGCAATTATCTGTTAATTAATATTCAATTAACAAGAAATTTAACCTAATTACAAATTTAACACAACATACACAATTGCAATAACAAAACGCAATTCAATAAACACACGCACAATTAAAAACTGCTCAATTCTGTGTCGGAATGTTAATCGCAATCGCCATCCACTCTAAGAGGTGTGAACAAAACAATGAATAATGCAAAGAGCTATCAAATGAACTAATTTCACGTGATTGGCAACGTAATTCACAAATCCAGTTCAAGATCAAACGAAGGTTTGGTTTTAAGTGACGTAGAGGTAATTATAGGAAACTGTTTCGTCAGCTCGGTGAACTAGCATGGGTTTGCAGAGAAATAAACCTAATATACTTCGGATGTATGCATGGATGCATTATATTGTCTGCTTCTGTAAAATTGTTGCGAGTTTTGAACTTTTGGGATGGATTTACTTACCAAATTTTTTCTTTCCTTATACTTCGACTAACTTCATTATTTGTGATTTTAAAGGATTTTTTTTATATATACTTAGCTCGGCAAAGTGACGTCACTGCACCTGATGATAAGCGAAGTGAAGTCCAAAAAAAATATCAACCGGCAAGGGACAAGATTATCCCTTAACGGTCGGCACAATTATGCCGGCCTGATGATTAATTCAACTAATTTAAATACATCAAGACTTTCATAACATCTATGCAAATACATAACAAATCCACGTCGTATTTTTAGGTTATTTTTCACAATATAGTATTCACGAAGCTTGCTCAAGTATGTTTTTTCTGCTATAACGCAACGTAAAAAAAGCGTACAAAAAGAATAAATCTTTTTGTAACATCGATTATTTTACGAACATAACAGTTTCGCTCCAATTCCAATTTACGCAATTCAGTGGGTCCACACTATGTTGTCAAACAATTGTTAACTTAGCAATACAATGTTAAGGCCCCGTTTTGTCAACTGTAGTTATCTTTTTCTGCCTCGGTGGCGTAGTTGTATTACGGTACGACTGCAATCCTGAGGTCTCGGGTTCGATCCCCGGGTCGGGCATAATGATTTTGAATTTTCTAGAATTCAGTATCCGCCCGGAGTCTGGAATTTTTGCCTGATATGGCGATAGGCTCGCCCCCTATCACATCATGGGACTTAGTTGCGCCTCTGCCTACCCCTTCGGGGATAAAAAGGCGTGAGTGTGTGTGTGTTATCTTTTTCTCCGGGTCTTATTTAGCTGGATGCGTTCGCAGAGCTGCGAGTGCGCTAGGCGTGAGGCGCTGCGAGCGCGTCCATCTTAATAACACCGAGGATTACCCTAACTACAGTTGAAGAAACCCCGGTTTAAGTTTAAGCAATGTTAAGCTTTAATTGATTGACAACGATTAAAATGTAGCTCTCTATTAAAAAAATTGAATACGTTCAATAGTTGCACCTTTCAAAGATTCAAGGCCCATTTCACATGGTGATAAAGTCCCTGATAGCGTATTCAGAACTTATAAACTACAACTTTTGGTTTCACTGGTCTCGAATAGAAATATCTAGCACAAAAATCACTAGTAATGTGTAAGATTTATTTATTAGAATTTTATCAGGAACCGGTGAAATTAGCCCTAACACTTGAACAATAACGAACATTACCACTTTATAATAAATATGTAGATAAGACAGTAGTTAATTCCGGAACCGACACGCTATCATAAATGCTCGATAAAACGACTCCCTGTGGAGATCGCGCAGGGCCGAATCTTGCGATTTGTACCGGGAGGCAATAATGGAGGCGGCAAAATCATGTATACACATGGATACATTTACAAAATCTTTGCAATCATATTTACAAGTGACGTGGGCTGAAGATTTAACAGACGGGGAGTTAATATTATAATATAACCTATCTACACTGTAAACCTATCCATATCTTTCTAGATATTACAAAACTAACTTGTTAAAAATCATGCTAAAAGAACATCTAATTTCTCGTATTTCTAATACATAAGGCAATAGACGCATTTTCGTGCACTTGGAATAAATTTGCAAAAGCCCTTATAAATAAATTAAATTGATAATAATTCTTTTGATAATATTAATAAACAATAAATACATAGTGACGTCATCTCATTTAATACCCTATATATTTCACAGATAATTTTCACACACAAATATAAATGTAAATTCGGCCCTGACAATGCGCATAAAGAATAAGCAATCAAAATGTCTGTCGGCCTTTACCAAACCGATACGTATCGACAGTCGACCGGGAAGAGATTATCGACGAAGCGAAAGTCGTGATCGCAAGCTCTTATCTCGGCCGACGGTCAACCGGTGGTTACTTCCGAATTTTTATATTGGTTATGGTTTGACATTTAAGCCCGATTGGATGAATTCGAATCGAGCGCGCAGCGCCTTCGCCTCGCAGTGAGATTGCTCGCAATCCAGTGTGATAAGAGCCTTAACTTAACATGACCTTGGATGACATAATCTGTCCTGAATGTTTTCAATGATGTGTAACTTGTTCGTACATAGGTAAAGTAAAAAAAAAAATTAAAACTCGTGATTCTTTTTATACGTTATTAAAATATTTGGTTCTTAGTGATAGCTCCCTTTATTATATCATCAGATGGAAGTAATCTTGAACATTCTATGAATATAATATGTTAAGTTATGATTCAAAACTTACGACAAGTGATTTACATCAGTTTTAATCCACCATTGCTTGCGTTTATCTATTTATTTAGTTTAAAATGCTATCATTACATTCTTTAAATTTTCTCTGTATTACATAACTTATTAGATACACAGTATTACTACAAACTTTTAATAAAATATACAATCGCGACAGCATATTATTCTAAACAGTTTAAAATTTGTTATTCCTAAAATATTGTTCCGTTACATTGTCGTGTAAATACGTGTTCTTTATATTACAATCTGCCATACCTTTATTGTTATTCATGTACTGTTTCCAAAGTTCTATTAATTATTTATTATACTTCACCTGGCCGCACATTTGTAAAGATTTGTTGTGCTATATAATAGTAGGGTACAGCTGAAAATCAGTGCTGTTTAACAGCGTATACTGAGCTGGCAACCCTTCTACCACACATATCGCAACAAATACTTACTATTGTTTTTTGTGTCTTTTTTTATTTACTTTTTTTTTTTGTTTTTGTTATGTGTGTGTAGAAAAATAAATGGTTTAAATACATCGATCGACATCTGTTCGACATATCGTCAACCACAGTTCTGTTTATTTGCATTTATTTAGTTTTTCCTTTTGACATACTTTTATTTATTTATTTAAAGCCCAATGTTACTTTTCACCGCTTCTAACAAGTTGGTCTGAAAATCTCAGTAGACCTCCCATAGCTGATGATATTAATAATCATTTCCTCATAAATAAAAAAATCTAAACTCTGCCGTAATTTCTCAACAACCGTTCAAGATCGGAACCTACATAATATTAGTGAATGCTGTTTTAAAGGAAATCTCCGCTGACAATACTAGTTCCGGGCATCCGTACGCTGCTAATCGACGTCCTGCATTTAATGCGTGGAAAGCGGTCGGTGGGGTTTCACTGGATGTCGCCTAACGCAAATGTCTTTATTAACTGGAAAAACTGCGGTATGCGCAAACAAGATATGAGTTTTTTTATTATACGACAGTATGACTAAATTAACTACGACACCCGCCGCGCTGTTTTTGTCTCTATCAACCACTGTAGTTTCACCGGGGGTCACTAAAGCTTAGGTCGAAGTACGCTGGTAATTTAATGGAGCGGCAAAAAAATTTCAAGTAATCCTCCTAGCCAGATTCGGCCACGGCGGCCAATCTCAACGGAGATCAGCCAGGTACGCAGGAGATATTATAGTGCACAAGTGTGTGTGCAATACACAGGTGCGCTCACTATTCCTTCACGAGGGTATCACACCGCCAACTTCCTGACACCGAGCTGCGACTGAGTAACTTTTCAGATGGAAAAACCCAGTCACAATGTTTTTGGCTCGACCCGGGATTCGAACCCAGGACCTCAGCGCGCAAATCGAACTCGTAACGCGTACACAATACAACTACGCCACCGAGGTTGTCAAGTAGACTCGACTAAAATAGCAGCGTAGTCGGAACCAGGCTTTGCAGTTTATAAGCTACCCCCCCCCCCCCCCCCCCATCTTAATGACTGCAACGGCCCGGGTAAGTAAATGGCGAGAAGAAACGAGGAAAGTCTACATTAGATATCGTCACCCACTAGGTCTTTTTATTTTTTACTCTCGCAAGAAATGAGTTTTGCGCCACATTCCAACCCTCCAGAAGACTGAATAGTAATCTTTTAAGAACATAAGGGCAGTTCGGCCCCACTGACCTCTACTTTTACGGCCCTGTTACTAACCGTCGAATTTAAGGAACCGTGGCCACGATACCTTTCTGCAATCGTTAACGCTAACTTTATGTATGAGAATGATATATCTTAGCGACATATTTATCGATATGATGCCATTCCCATTTTTCTGATGTCTAGTAGCATTACCGTTTGTAGAAAAGCAACCGCCAAATCATTATTGTATCCGCAATTAAAACTATTCTACACGATTCGATTGCTAGTCATTATATTTATTTTGAAACGCGGCCTACATAGAAACAGTGTCATAATTGTCAATTTGATACAGTAGGAATAATGAGGCATTAAGAGCAAAGTTAAGGCCATCTATCTATTTTTTATGGGCATTGAAAATTTGCTCAGCAATACCCTCACATAATTTAGCAGTAGAAGGTAATGTGCGGCTAATATACGTAATACATTTTTAGATGTTACATAGCAACATAATTCGAAGAACTGGCGGCAGATGGGTCAAAAAAGTTCCTGAGTGGAGACCACGTACTGACAAGCGCAGCGTCGGCCGTCGGCACCTGCAAGGTGGACGGACGACTTGATAAAGGAACTTGGTCGCAGGAACACGCTGGATGCACGCCGCTTTTGACAGGTCCGCCTAGAAATCTTTGGGGGAGGCCTATGTTCAGCAGTGGACGTCATGTGGCTGATGATGATGATGATGACATAGCAAAGTGACACTTATGCTATTGATGGTAAGTGAAATGGCGTCGAGATAAAGACACTCCAGACACAGATCCCTCGACATTCCACACAATGGGGCAGTTTTCTGTTTGATATTGTATTGTTTTATTGGAATATTAAAATAATTTTGTGAAAACTGCATCAACATTCATTGTAGAATAAAGTAGATATTCATAATATGTTAAGCTATTTTGATAATTATTTTTCCGTTAAATGTGGATGACATACATTTATATGTCGACATTACACTAATATCATAGGCGTATATAGAGTGGGGCCGGGTGGGCCGTGCCCACCCTAAAATTGCTTGGTGGACAAGGATTTTTTGGCACCCTACTACTAATATATTGTTTTTAAACCACCTTAATTTTAATATCGACAAGCACTCAGAAGTCATTTTATTTTTAAGTCTAGGGCACTGCCCCTTCCCCCCTGGAAAATTACTGTAGCTACGCCAATGCCTAATATGCTTGTTCGAAACCATATATGTACGGGACGCTATACATGTACATACGCCACTATATGTATACGATGATCGTCTGGATACAACCTGATAAAGGTCACAGAAAAACGGATGCAGACCGCTTTTGACAGGTCCGTCTAGAAAACTTTAGGAGGCATATGTTCAGCAAATTCATGTTGCTGATGATACGATGGTCGCTATCCGAACGGATACAAAAACCTGTAAAAATGGTCAGCAGTTACACCAACAAATGATAAGCCTACCAAACTGTGTACCAACTTTAATCTATGGTAATAAACTTATTTAGCAATTGGTTTGCAATCGGCAAATTTTTCCCTGCAACGGAAATCTAACAATATAATTGGGTATTTGGATACGCTGGTTAGCCGCGTGCGTTACGCAAAATTATTGCGTTTGTGGTTTCATATTTATAGGCGACTAGGTTTTGTTAGCGACATTGATCGCGCGAGAGACTTATTTTGAATAGAAGTCCTACTGTATAATTTTATGAGATGAAAAGTCTATATGTGAATTTAAGACATAATATATCTGTGTACTGGTGGTAGGTCTCTCATATGTAAGAGTCCGTCTGGGTGGGTACCATCGCAATGTCTATTTCTACCGCCAATCAGCGGTGTGCATGCACTGTTGTGTTTCGGTTTGAAGGACATTGGAGCCAGTGTAACTGCAGGACATAGTGAGACTTAACATCTTATGTCTCAGAGTCAAGATGACGAGCGCAGTGAAATGCCACACAGTACTTTGTAACTCAAGGTGCTGCATGGTGTTGCTACTGTTTATGGATGTTCGTATCGCATACCATCAAGCGAACGGCAAGCTCGTCTCGTCTTTCAATGCATAAAAAAAAACAAATATTATCAAAAACGATTCACTGGTTGTTATGTATTTAAGATGTTCATACATGAATATATGTGATCTGGCTGGTGGCAACTGAGACCTCGGCCGCCGTGTCGAACTTCTCGTCCTTGTGTGCGATATCAATACTTAATAATAAATAAAATCACTCACACCTGCGGCTGGTTGTGGCTTCTTTGGGTTGCAACCCCTTTGCTGCTCCGAAGTATTAAAAATATTCTTTAGTTTTGCTCCCGCGAGCTGACGAACCGTCTCGTCCCGATATTTTTTTCACACACTCCTTTTGACGTATTTTGACGCACTGCACTTATTCTTTTTTAATTTTTAATTGTTTCCACAAAAGAGGATAATAGAGGAAATAAACTCATAAACTACAATATATATATATTAGTGTTTGTATGTACGTATGTATGCCTAAATTCATTCGGTCTAATGTGCTTCCGATCAATGCCCATAAATATTAAACACTGGTTTTGCGTTTACTTTAAACAAACATCCGAACACCATCACCAAATTTCATAAAAATATTTATACTGCATAAATATTTAACAGTGGATTTGATTTCTTTTTTTCTATTGCAATGGCTTGTCACAAGAATTAATGTTACTAATATAATAAATGCGAAAGTTTGAGAAAAATCAGAAATAACTAAACAGGTTTGGATGAAATTTGGCACACGGGTAAATCATGTCCTGGATTAGCACATATGCTACTTTTTATCCCGGTTATTGGCTCCCATGGGAAATAATGGATATTTTTATCTGATTCCTTAAGTAGATGGCGTTGGCTTCGTATTGTGTTTTAGGGACTTTTGTTAGCGAAAAAGGCTTTTCAAGCCTGCGAAGCCGCTAGCAAAACCTAGCTTATAATATTAGTAAGAAGTAAGATTACGTAACACATTATACGCCTATAAAACAGTGCAATATCTCAGTTGTGTCATTCATCACCATAAACGTAACATTTGCATTAATTTTACAAAAATAAAATATATTCGCTTCATATCAATGGCGTAATAAGTTTACGTTACAAATGAAACAGATACGAAACTTACAACATTATCAAATTGCGTTTAATGTGACAACTATCTACGGCCATGGCTTCTTTAGATGACACGCACAAACGTGCCCATTTTTCGCCGTATGTGTTTCATCTGATGATATTTTGATAGGGGGCCAATATCACTATATCGGGCGCAAATTCCGCAGTCTGGGCTTAATATACTGAGCAAAAAACGCAATAACACTTAACCTGACTCGAGAATTGAACCCGTGACCTCAGCGCAGCAATCGAACCATGATACATTTATGACAGGACCTGCAATACTTGTGCGCTTCGAATGTCTCCAAAAAACTCAACTCGTAAGTCGACGTCGTTTTATTTTGTTGTTTGTGATTGATCGAAAGACCAATAAGACACGTGTTAGTCTCTCAACCAATCCGAATAAAATGGAACGGAGTCGTGTCGTGTTTTTTGCCATATTCGAAGCATAAGGATCGCACCTTTAGAACGAAAACGACACAATAAAAAAAAACAAAAATTGAGTTATCGTCATAAAATGACTTAAAACTGGTATATTTATTTATTAAAATATAATAAAAAGGGACTGATATAACAGTTTTGTCCTGTTCCCGCTCGAATATGGCTGTGTTTGAACGATTGTTTTATTGAGAACTTCGTTTTAAGTCATTTTATGACGATAACTCAAATTTCGATCATTTTGAATTGTGTCGTTTTCGTTCTAAAGGTGCGAGATATAGTTCTTCAATCTGCTTATAGCAAACTGGATGATAAGCCATGATCTTTTTTAAACGAGATAAAAAGAAAGTGTTTCGCGGTAGGTTGCTTGGATGTGCCCTTGGCATTGATGATCCAGGGTTGATGGCCACCACTTACTGTCAAAGCCATCAGCCCCCTTCGATGATATATCATCATCATACATAATGTGGCGAACGAGAGCGTTGCATCGCTGGACGATCGCTGAAAGTATGCCGACATGTTTGAAGGTATTATAGCTGATGAAAAACGCAATGCGTCGGAATGAGCTATTGTTATACATGGTGTCACACATATTGTTACATACTTAAGTAAAATGAAATTAAGTAAAATTATACCTCTTTTTAAATCTGGTAGTACGGACGACCCCACTAATTATAGACCGATCTCTGTCCTACCTTCTATAAGTAAAATTTTTGAAAAACTTATACTTAAACAAATTCAATTTTTTTTTGCTAAACATAATCTACTTCATGGTAAACAATTTGGATTCACTAGGGGTCGCTCCACCACAGATGCTGGTGTTGAGCTTATACATAATATATTTGCTGCTTGGGAGGATTCACAGGATGCTTTAGGAGTGTTCTGTGATCTATCGAAAGCTTTTGATTGTGTTCACCATGATATTCTTATCAGGAAATTGAGCCACTATGGGGTTAATGGCATTGCCCTTGATTTATTTAAATCATACTTAAGCAATAGGGTACAAAGTGTTGATGTCAATGGAAAACGATCTCCTGGCTCTATTGTTACCTTGGGAGTACCACAAGGCTCAATTCTTGGACCTTTTCTTTTTCTAATTTATATAAATGACTTACCTTATTTCATAAGGGACAATTGTGAAGTAGTGTTGTTTGCAGATGATACTTCCTTATTATTTAAAATAAGTCGACATCAAGCAATTCTTGACGATGTAAGCAATACTCTCTCAAAAATAGTGCATTGGTTCAGCGTTAACAATTTATTATTAAATAGTGAAAAAACTAAATGTATAAAATTCGTCACACCTAATGTCAAAAAAGTTAACGCTAACATTTTCATAAATAGTGACGAGTTGAGCCTTGTGGATACAACCAAATTCTTGGGTATCACATTGGACTCTAAACTTCAGTGGGGTCCTCATATATCTGTACTAGCTAAAAAGCTGAGCGCCGCAGTTTTTGCAGTGAGCAGAATACGCCAATTAACTGACATTGAAACAGCAAAATTGGTCTATTTTGCTTACTTTCATAGTTTGATGAGTTATGGAATTTTGCTGTGGGGTGGTGCTGCTGACATTAATACTATATTTGTTCTTCAAAAACGAGCTATAAGATCTATCTACTCCCTAAGCTCTAGATGTTCTCTAAGAGAAAAATTCAAAGAAACAAATATAATGACAGTAGCATCACAATTTATATTCGCTAATTTAATGTACGTACATAAGAATATAGAAAACTTTCCAAAAGTTTGCGATATCCATGGCTTAAATACTAGAAGTAAAAATAATCTAGTTAATCATAAAACAAGGCTCCAAAAAATCAGCAAATCTTTTAAGGGTTACTGTATACATTTTTATAACAAAGTTCCCACTGAAATTAAGTGTTTAAACATTGGTAAATTCCAAACAACTATTAAGCGAAAGTTATGTAATAAAGCTTATTACAAGATTTCAGAATACATAGAGGATAAAAAAGCCTGGGATTAAATTTTTTTCATATGATTTTCTTTGGAATCATGTCTTTCGTTTCAATAAAGTTTCTTTGTTTCCATCTGTGAGCGGCTTGGGTATGACATACTCCTTAACTGTCTGTGCCTGCGGCGGCGTCGTGTGCCGGGTCGGCCACTTCCCTGTAATATGGTTGAGGAGGCCGATGGCTGGCACATGCGTCATACTCGTGAACGAGTGCTGCTTGTGTGGACTGGTCTGCCCTTTTCGCTTACTACATCTAAGTATTAGGGGTATATCTTGAACTAAGATTAATAGCGACATCTTGAACATTTCAGATCAAATTATTACATGATTCCTGAGATAGTTATGCACTAGTGTTGGAATTTAAAAATTTATTACCTATTTTGCGAGTATATAAATGAACTGCTCTAAACAAAACTTAACAAATACTGAATTGTATTTTTTTTTTCTCTACATAATGCATTGTATTTTATACCTTGAACTGATTTTGAAAAGAGCAACACTAGAGTTTCTTGCCCGTTCTTCTCTAGTGAGAACTGCTTTCCGAACTGGTGGTAGAGTTAATATTGACGGAATCTAAATAATGTATAACATTTTATGGGTTCGAATAAATTATTTCATTTCATTTCATTTCATTACAAAATATGTTAGGCACGGGAGTACCTACGGATTAATAAATATCGAACGTTATGTAAACACCAATTCTACTAAGGACGTTATAATTTCTACGAAAGGAAATCCTTAAAACATTGTTGAATTATTAACTGCGTAGAGTAATAAAATTTTAATACACATAAAGACCTTGAATCGAAACGTAATGCTACAAATTTGGCGGACACTAATGATCTACATTCTGATGATATCTCACTTACTATGCCTTATTTCTTACTAGTTATTGTTCGTTGATCCGCCTACGTCTATTCGCAATAATAATTAGCCTTTACCACTCAGAAATAATATGACAAGAAATTTTAAAATCAGGGCGTCAATACTGCCTCGGTGGCGTAGAACTACTGAACCGATTTTAAAAATTACTTCACTAATAGGAAGCTACATTACTCCTGAGTGCTATAGGCTAATTTTTATCTCGGGAAAATAATTTTATAACGGAAAATCTTTTTCATGCGGGCGGAGCCGCGAGCAATACTAGTAAATTCTAAACTAAGAACTGTTCATATGAAATGGTATAGTAAATTTATTGATTTAAATTTTATTAATAATATGTTAAATATCGTCCTTTACGACATGTCATTAATATGGTAGACGCTTTCCCAGATCTTATAGGTACATACATTTACAGTAAAATTTGAAGGTACACTCCGGCTAAATCCCAGATAATTTTAGCAAATTCTTAGTTCTTTAACATTTCAAAAATTACCTTTGTAAACGTCATCATATTCCGGAATAATATTTTGAACACAACTCACTACGTAATTGAGTAATAAAATCCATACAAACATCGATTTGTTCATGATTTTCCAAATTATAACATTAATTCGGACACAAGTTGTGATATTTCAGCATTTGAATAATATTTTTGATTTTTAACAATACTGGGAGTTATTGATCAAGAATTAGTGGCAAATCGATATTACCTTTGGGTATTTTTAATGTGTTTACCTGTTTTAGAACCTTTACGCTCAGGTAAAACGCATTTTTCGACGATTCGTAATAAGCATTAGGTATTGAAGTTCCAACAAAGCTTACACGTGTAAAGAATTATCACATAAAATATGCTTTCTTAAATATTTACTCGTTTAAAGGTAAAATACACCTTATTAACAACACAAGGAAGAGTAAATTTATCTTTTGTAGTCATGAAAGAATCACTGCACTTCAATTTTAACATTCACATCCCTGAGGCGTGTATGGGATGTTATCAATATTTACGCGACCCCAACATGACCCAAGTTAACCACAATTGCGCGTGGTGGCTAACAGATGAGGGCCTGCCGATATTAGACAAGCGTAATAGTCGTAGTACCGGAAGCCAAGCAGCAGGGTGCATGCACAGTTGTGTTTCGGTTTGATGGACATTGTAGCCAGTGTAACCACTGGACTTAATGAGACTTAACATCTTATGTCTCAGGATGACGAGCGCCTTGGGATGCCACACAGTACTTTGTAACTCAAAGTGATGAATAGTGTTGCTTCTGTTTATGGGTGGTCGTATCGCTTATCATCAAGCGAACGGCATGCTCGTCTCGCCATTCAATGCAATAAAAAAAAAAGTTGCAGATCTTTAACCAGTAGTGGAACATTAACAAGCTAATAAGTTTCTCACACTACATAAATCAGAAATAAATGAAAATATTTTAGTAATAGTTTCTGCCTTATTAAAAGCACCAATCTCTGGAATTTCGACTCCGATTCTGATAATTCTTTCACTAGTAGTTTACATTATCCTTTAGCATGCAAGATATCCAGATAACTGATATAAGGGTGAAGTAGCGAGCAAGAACTACTCAGAAATAAATACGGTAAAATATACGTTTCCTGCAAGCCTTTCTTTGTTCGCAGTGTTATCACCATCATCATGTTATTTGCATTCTGTCCTGTCTTTCATAGATATTATCTCAAACTCCAGCGTTTCATGTTGAATATTTTATGCTACTTTAATGATCCTCCTTAGAATAAACTTTAATAATGTGTTGAGATCTTTATTGAAACGGATATTGACCTTTGGTTTTATTGTATTTTTATTTCTACATCTATGGAAGATTTTAGTTTATATTGCTTATTAAATGGCGACTTTTTTATGTTTTACTCTATATTTGATTTTGATAGTCTTTTTTACGGAATAAATCTCCCACTTTATAGTACCGGCACGCTATCATAGTCGTTTTGACGTTTGTCCGCTCATCGAGTTTCGTATTAATTCATAACTAATTTGAGGGAGCTAATTGCTGTACAGTCAGCAGCATAAGTAGATGAACAAATCCAAAATTTCAAATTGCCTACATACTTTTGTAGTCTTATTTATCTTTTTTCTCTTCACAAAAATAAAATAAATGGTATTTACTTTACTTCAAACGAAGAAAAAAATATTTCAGTTTAACTTAACGCGTATATAGGCGAGTTGAAATTTTAATTTTGTACAGATACTTATGCTGCTGACTGTACATTATTGTCAATAGTGATCTGCAGTAAAATTTATTGGAATGTATAATTTTACGATAAAACTCGGCACTTGTTTTTCGATATTCGTTTTTTTTATCTTATACGATCGTCACTTACAAGATCGCTGGCTAGTATATTTTTTTCCATAATGAATTGAAATTTCACCTCACTATTTTAATCTATCAAAATGGCCATCACAGCGTGCCGGTACAATAGACTGTGTGTGCGTGCATCACTTCGAACCATAAGTTGGAATGAAGTACTTAGTATGTATTGCATTGAATTTCAGAAAAATTTTACCAATAATTTTATTTCATCCAATCTGCTGATTGTTCATGAATTTTGTTGTTAGTAAATATTTGAGAGGCACTTGTATAATCTTAGGCCAAGGGCGCGTTGCCGAAGCGAGACGGGAATTATAACTAGGCTTGCGGGTCAGGGATCAACCAATTCCATTCGTTCATTTACCGTCTTCTATTGTAGTTTGTGGTGGGGAACACCAAAGGCAAGAGGTCGCGTGATCGTTCACCAGCATGATGGATCGATCAACTGAAAGGCTCATCGTCCTCCAAATTCTACACAGCCGTAAGAAACGTGCTGGACAGAAACCAGTGGAGGCAGATCATCCGCACCAGATGCAACTCTGATGGCAACCAGGATCCTCAGAAGTCAGCCATGAGGTACCGACCAGAGAGAGATTGTTGTTTGATACGAATGAAAGATAATTTTTCGTCTTCTAACCTGCCTCAAAACTCATGGTAGAGTGAGTACTTCTTTGCGGGATTTTATTTTTCTAACTAGTAGAAATATTTTATGAACAATTTATATTCATTACGCTTACTCAGCTTAAAATCATAAAGCGTATCCATTTATTTCGTAGTATAATGAGAACTGTATAAATGTAATTTATTTTTAATAAAAGTATTTTAATATTCACTTATCACTAATTACACTTATACTGGAAATGCCAGATAATTTTGAAGCTCGTGTGGTATTCGGGGGATTATTTTTCCGTCCCAAATGTCGGCCAATAGAATTGCACCATGAGATGAAATGAACAGTCAACAAATAAGAATTTCATAATATATCGAATGGTGCAATAATATATAGTAACGACCAGAGAAAATATTCAAAAAAAATTGTCAGTATAATACCATGTAGGTTGTACCACGTGACGTCGAATGGTGCAATTCTATTGGTCGATATTTGGGTCGGAAAAATAATCATAAAAAAATACTTAATCGACATTTTCATCGCGTATTTACCTCATGGGTTATTCTTTGAAAGTGACAAGGAGCTGTAATAAATATTATGATACAATTCTCAGAACCTACACTAATTGTTATTCAACTGGATTCGTCACTAGGATGTGGTTGGTTGACACCTATTCATACTGTTTATAATACCTTAACATTTCGGCATAATATGACGTACATCCTCGGTAATAAAATGATATTTCCCAAATGTCTGTACATTCCGACTTCCTCGTTTAAATTATGTTGCACTGGCGTCAAATTGCGTCAAAGTTAACTTGGTATCACATACCTACATTTAATTTTGTTTCTATAATATAATTCAAGCCCTGTAATATATACTATTCTATTGCTGCCCACGGGGCTTCACTACTGAAAGGGTTAAGGCCTTAGTCCACGCTGGCCTAGTGTAAAGTCTATCCTTTATCATAAACCACAATAGTCTCGGGTTTATCCCCGGACATAAAAGTGATATTGGGTTTTTCTACTCAGTATCAGCCCGGAGGCTGGAATTTGTGCCCGATATGGCGATGGGCTCGCCCCCTATCACATCATGGGACGGAATGCAAAAATTGGACGCACTAGCTGGGCCTCTGCCTCCCTACAGGGATAAAAGGCGTGAGCGTGTGTATGAACTATAATTTCATATCCCCACCACAATTCTTTATTGCTCGCGGCTCCGCGTTAAAAAGTTTTCCGGGATACAAGTCCCGCTTGAAGAAAGAAAGAAAAACAATTTATTATCATTATTTGCTATTATTTGCTATTTTCCCGGGATAAAAAGCCTATGTGTTAATCCAGGACATGATCTACCTGTGCGCCTAATTTCATCGAAATCCGTTCAGCAGTTTTTGCGTGAAAGAGTAACAAACATACATCCATACATTCTTACAAACTTTCGCGTTTATAATATTTTTATAGTAAATATTTATTTCCAGGAAAATACTTTTAAGAACATCGCGTTAACAAGCCGAGTTTTATGATGTGCTGCGTGATGGATGTGAATTTTACGAGCCCCTGTCGTTACGTCTTTGGTATTCGAATTTATGTTGTTTTGTATAATGAGAGGAGTTTTTTACTAATTGGAGTTCTCAGGTGTGTAACAGGTTGATTCATAATTATTTTCATAATGATTAGTGTGGTAAAATTTGTTTAGCGGATATTTTTGTGGAGAGTGTTGAAGTTGTTTGAGTTAGTTGGTAAAACAAAGCTAAAATGTATAGATACTTGGATTATGATATGATGGGCTAAGCTAAGTAAACAGATAATATGTAGGTAGGTATATGTATGATAATTCATTTTGAATATAAAATTAATGTAAAGCAAAATTTCCTTCCTTTAAGACTTTTTCTCCTTATTTATTAAGTTTCTCGTTTGCTTATGTTTCAGTATTAATATTATTCTTTGTAATTATTCTGTTGGATTCCTTATTTCCTATTTTCTACATTAAATTCTTCCTCCAACAATTGTCTATTTTGAAACTATTCTGCACACTTACATCAAGCTGTCAATCAAGTTCATTCAGAACTTTTAAAAGACCACGTTTTACGTCAAGGATAGATTCTTTAATTAAAATTTCATTAGCTTCTAGGATTAAACAAAAAAACTGTAGACACGCACTGATATTTAAAATTTATGATATTGCAATTTGATCAATTTTTTCGACGGCAATCAATGAGTCATTATACGATATTTTATTTGTAGAAAATACAGAAGAATGAACCATCTTGTCAATGAAACTTTGGTTTGCGATTGTATTTTATTAACTTAAATCTGATTGTTTTTTTGAGTTAATGTTTTGATGTAGGTTCGAGTTCATTATTAGTCAAGATGGACTTTTTGCTTTAAGGGTTAAGCGCTAATTCTCAGAATCTTATAAATCTTATTCGCCTAGTGACATAGTTACATTGATGGTTCTGTTTTTATATCCATGTCAGGTAAGACTTTGTCTATTATAATTTGAAAATGTTTTAGTACTATTCCTTGTGTTTGTTGTATTATAGTGATGAAATAAATAGGTTTTGCTCGCGGCTACACCCGCAGAGTACATTCTTGTATGTAGCACACAGTAACCTAATCCCTTCTTGGAGTTCAAGCTTACTCCACACCAAATTTCATCAAAATCGCTTCAGTAACTAAGCTAGGAGACCGTAGGCCAGATGTACTTTCGCATTTATTTCAAGATGGTTACACAACCTCGTTACAATTTAATCGTATAATTACAAGAATTCGCTACAAATACTGATTTATTCCAAACAGATATAACATCAAACCGATATGTAAAACCTGCTTGGTGATGCGCCTTACATCAACCATATAAAAACCTGCCACAAATTGGGTCGTAGTATGGTCCAATAAGGCCGTATACATGCCATAATTGAAGTAATTATCGATAAATGTCAAGATGAACCTGCTAGGCCGTTTCGGGCGCATGAGTCAGAGAAGTTATGACTGTCGAAGACGTGCTGTCTACTCGTAAACCAAAATTAAAAAGATAAAAGAGTATTTCTGAAAATAAGCGTACGTAACGAAATATTATTACAATTATTTCTGTCTCGTCTATCTTTTTTTGACAGACTTCCAAAAAAGGTATCTCAATTCGTGTGTTTGTATATTTTTTTATGTATGTACACTGATTTCTCTGAAAATTGCAAGATTATTTCCGTGATTTATTTTTTACTTAGTATATTAGGGTCTCGAAATGGTCCCATTTTAATATATCTTGGTTTAAGGTTCATCATTTACTTTAAAAGACTTATTTGTTTGTCTTCATACATCCGTTCTATGAAATAATATTTAGAATGAATGTATATAGAAAAATAATAAAAGACAAGAGACGAAATGAATCGTAATAATATTTCGTATAAACTATTGCGTCACGTACACTTATTTTAAGAAATACTCAAAATTAAGAAAATATATTTGATGTTAATAATAAAAGTCATGAAAATGGAATGGTAGTATTTTAATTCTTTGTACTTTCTGTATTTACTAAATATTCAAAACAAAAGACAATTTAAAATTAGAACCTTACAGTCGCAGATAGTACATTTTAATAGATCTCTGGTCAATGTCGTTAGTGTTCACCATATTAAATAAATAATTATAGCTAGGCTTTATAGTTCGTATTTTAATAAAGTATATAATAGGGCCTATTCCACAATCAAGTATATTTAAGTATTATTTGACATTTATCGTATTAAACAGCTAATGTAGATACGCCTCATTTTATTACCATTTGGTTGAGAACATAGATTAGAGTGACTTTTGTATTTGGTAGTGTTATACATTTAAAATGCCCCTATATACTGAATGCACTCTTTTTTACGATTTCTTTGGGAGCTTGACTTTTGTATTTGGCTGCCTTATGTTATATTCGACGATCAGCATTTACACAGGACATCGTGAAGTTAGCCCTCAACGAATAAAAGAGCCCTCAAAGAATATTATTGTGCATAAAGAATAAAATACGCAATGCCAAATGAAAGGTTTTTGTTATTTTCCCATTTGTTACCAATGTCATCAAAAGTAATCTTTTGTATAATATTTTTTTGCTGATTTCCCTTAATAACATGAAAAAAACCTAGAAAACGGCCGCGTTCTATAAAATTCTATAATTCATCTTCAGATTGACGGGCTTGATGTACCGGGCAATAACTTAAAATTTATTGTAAATAAACTTTAATGTCAAAGCAATAAAGACTAATTGTGTTGTGAATACGTTTCAGAGCGCCGACGGTAATCGCCAAGTAGTAAAGTTGAAGGACATTGCTTTCATTTGACTTTAACGCGTTATTTTCGATGTTATACATTATTGTGGAGGTTTTGTTGAGGCTATATTTAATGTAACTACGCTGGCGAAATTAACCCTTATTACTCTGATAATAAGGTTTGATAACGTTGGTGGTAATTAACTTGTAATATTCTTTGAAGTAGCAAATGTAAAAAATGTGCTAATATTGATGTTATAAAGGCGAAAACTTTGTTTGTTTGTCCGTGTTTATCTTTGAATCTACTAAAAGTTCCTTTAATAATAGAAAGCTAAAATATCTCTGAATACTATAGACTACTATTCATCCTAGTTAAAGAATTTTAAACAGGCGGAATTATAAATCTTGTCTATATTTAGGACCGAGTTCACCGCTTGCTGATAAACGCTAGTTATCAAATACAAAAGTCACACTCTAATCTAGGAGCATAGAGAAGAGTGTGATGTTTGTATTTGGTCGGCTTATACATTTATGCGACAAATGGCTTTTATCAGCAAGCGGTGAACTCGGTCTTAAAAGTGACAGAGATTCTAGTTTTTTTTTTAGTTAGCGTTAGCATGACACGTCCATTCTAGATGGTCTAAGCGTTTAACAAAATCCTTCTACTGGTTACAAGTGTGAGATACAAATGCACTTAAATTTTCTATTTATATTAATCGGATTAAGTTTTACGTTGTTTTGATTGTAACAATATTTTTGTATGAAATGCTGAGGTCACTGATTCATATTTGAAACGCTTTTATATTTCGTAACGCAATGGACCGCAGTTCAAGGAATGAAAGACGTGCGATTTTATGATAAACTTAATATTTTGACCAAGGAAACCGTGTGTAGTGATAAATATTAAGAGCCAGATTCATAGGTGTTATCGTATTGGGCAGCTAAAGTAGATAGTACTCATTTTATTGACATTTATTTGGGAGCATAGATTAGAGTGTATTTGGTCGGTTTATACATTTATGACGAATAGCATTTATTAGGAAGTAAGGAAATCGGCCCTGAGTATTTTATATAGAATTAAAGTTCGTCTGGATCTTTAAACGATGCCTATGTTCTTTGGTCAGCAGCACCCGTGCTGGCTGGTTAGACTAAAGATGATGATGATTATGATTATAATAGTGATGATAAAATTGATTGATAAGTCGAACAAGACCCTGATGGTAAGGTAACTTTAAATTTCAAAGACAGTGTTACAATTTATATACTAGGGACGTATTCAATTAGACATTTAAAAAAATCGTTTAGTATCTTCCTAAATATTTACATGACCTACAATAGTCAAACTCTACGAGTTTCACAAAACGATTTATCGGTACATCGTAACTCCAACGAATGGACGTATGCCAATGCATACTTAATATCACAATTTTTGTACCTACCTAGACCTGTTCAAAAACCTCAACACTTTTTGCATAACCATCTAAAACTAATGTGGAGCACATTAAAATTCAGAGAGATAAATTCGCAACTCTAAATGTCACGAGTTACGAATGGCTTGATAAAAACTTCATAAAATTTAAAACATGTCAACAAGATCACAACTATGTGATTTTACGACGCACCTTTGTAGTTGCGTGTATAGGTATACGCAAGGTAATACGTACTATCTAATATCTATTCTGGCGCAGTACGTTCAATTCTCATGTAAAATTATACATTTATTTGATCCTAGTGAAACTATTTCGTGTTTAGATGTACTGAAGCTCGCCAGATGAGTGTTTTTAGTTGATATATTATTATGGGAATGGCTATTGCTCTTAATTTACCTGAACGTTTCTGATACTTTTCTAAGTATTGGATACTATAGATAAAATAATATTATGTTATTTGCCATGTTCTCGTTGAGATTTAAACTCATCAGAGGAATAAAATGATAATGACGAGACGACCTGATGCTGCTCGCCTGATGGTATACGACCGCAAAACCCCAAATACTGCGTGGCACTCCACTGCGCTCGTCGCACTGACAAAGATTTTAAGGCCTAATTTTACCATGCTCTGTTAGTTACTTTAACAGCCTGTTAACTGTCTTAATGGACTGTTAAGGTTTTTGAGGGTCCCACCATGCCCTAATGAGAGAATATCTTCCTTAACTAGGCGTTCTCTCATTTAATGCTGGATTAACTAACGCTCGTTAAATAAGAAATTGGTGAAATTAGGCCTTAGTCAGTGCCTAGTAATTACATCAAATAGAAAACTATTGTGCAAAATTTCATGCTTTTAAATCTAGTTTTAGATACATATAACTTGTATGTCGCTCGGTCAATGCTAATGATTTTATTATCTTAAAGATTATATATCATAGAGTATTAAACTATATTATATTAATTTACCCTGGAAAGTTCCCAGTAATTAATAATCTCAACGGTAAAACAACATGCAAATTACCTTTAACCACAGCAGATACACATTAATTTGAAATGATTTAAATACCATCCCAAATCAAATGAGTAATGCCATCGCGGGTCTTAAGGAAAACTGTGACCGTATAAATTGTATTGACTGTTATGTGTGGAGAAAGATATTGATTCTAATCTTGTAATGAATGTTTTGATTTGGCCGCTTTTTTATGGTGATTAATCTTTTGTATTTAATTTTGGAGTATATTTATCGTCTGGCACTAAGTGGGTTGTGTTGACGCATTTGTTACCGTTACAATTATTATCGTATATTTCTCGCAGTTTAATTTAGTGTAGATCTGCTAATAGATAGCTAATAGTTGTAGCTAGTTTAGTTGTTAGTTGTATTTGAGTTGTTAAGAAAACCGACAAAATGGCCGACCAATAACTTTAGACCAATTAGGCTAAATCTGCATTTTTTTTTATGGTATTGAATGACGAGACGAGCATGCCGTTCGCCTGATGGTAAGCGATACGACCACCCATAAACAGTAGCAACACCATCCAGCACCTTGAATTACAACGTATTGTGTAGCATTCCACTGCGCTCGTCATCCTGAGACATAAGATGTTAAGTCTCAGTATGTCCTGTAGTTCCACTGGCTACAATGTCCTTCAAACCGAAATACAACAATGCATGGACATTGCTGCTTAGCGGTAGAAATAGACATTGCGGTGGTACCCACCCTGACGGTCTCTTACATATGAGAGACCTACCACCAGTTAAATATATTAGTATGAAACATTGATTTCGATATTATACACTGTTTAGCGTATTTTCGAACTAATGAGCAAAATAAGAAGAATAAGCAAATCCTCCTACGAAAAGCAAATCAAAACTTCATGCTAACATTTTAATGATTGAAAATGCTTGGGTACAATTACTCTCAACTACCCTTTGATAAACTTTTCAGATAAGGAGGTCGAATAAATCCCATATTTTTCCAATCTATTTTATCCAGAAAGTTCTTTAAAAGTAGTACAAATCCGACAAAAAAAATTTTTGATCAATAAATATGTCTCCATTTAAAACCAATTCTCCACACACGTGCCGACCGAGTTCAAACCGCGATGTAAAGGTTCATCAGCCTGAGCCCCCATTATGGCGATGTCATAATAACTCAATCTAATTACACAAGTATTTCATTAGCCAAACATAACCATTATTTAATGTGATTGATCATTATTAGAAAAGGCACCTAACGGTCCACAATACAAATTGTTAGGTCAATACTCTTGGACAAGTTTTAAATCAGTCCGGCTTGACGTCTGACCGAATGGTGATAGATTGACCCGTTGGGGAAATTTGAATATGCTTATGGCTGCCATGATGTTTGTGACGTTGATTATTCAAAGATATTTTTTTACTATTTATTCTAAACGGTTGCCTATATCTAACAGAAATATTTTGTTTAATTTGATGCGCCTAAAGAAGCACCTTTTGTATTTATTTCAAGTTCGTTTGTAAACTACGATAGCAATCGAAGCTAGTTCAAAATGAAATGTAGCAAATAAGCGTGGCCTGAAGTTAGTCATGAGCCGAGTTGCAATTGTTTTTTAATATACTAATATTATAAAGCTGAAGAGTTTGTTTGGTTGAACGAGTTAATTTCAAGAACTACTGAACCGATTTTGAAAATTCTTTCAATAATAGGAAGCCACATTACTCCTGAGTGCTATAGGTTACTTTTTACCCCGGAAAATCTTTTTCACGAGGAGCCATGAGCAATACTAGTAATAAATAAAAGACATAATCCTTTAAATACAGGAGAATTTCTTAAGTAACTTCATAACAGCCATAAAGATTTACATTTACATACATCGATTGTAAGTACCTCACCATCAATTACTTTAATTTTATCTGGCTTAATAAAATCAATAACCCTTTAAATATTTATAAGATCCATTTCGCTAATGACCACGCAGAATATCATTTAAGGGCATATTTAATACGGTAATAAATTGTATTTATGTGCTATTCTTTCCTCGCTAGCTATAAAAAAATCTTTAATCTATTTCTTCGAGGTTTTACACCGATTAAGCGTTGGTCGAACGAATAACGTAGCATACATTGTGAGCTCAATGTAGGATTATTCAAAGTGTTCAAACCAGTATATTTTTATATGTTTCTGAGACGATATTTTATTAGTGTTATGCAAAATCCACACCTCGCGTAGTAACATAGAAGTTACCAGTCAAGATGATGACATGATGAAATTTATCTCTTGAGTGCTTGAGGCTGGGCCACCGTGACTAAGCTTTTTCGATACAAGATCCACTGTGCACTTTTATGGCCTAATGTCAGTATTCTATATGTTGAATGAGGACATGGTCTATCGGTGTCCTAAATTTCATCTAAATCTATCCAGTGGCTCTTGCGTTTACTTCGTAAACTTTCGCATTATAATATTAGTAAGATTGGGAGCTGCCATCTTGATAAGTCCTCAGATTTTTTGCCACGTACTACTAAACTATGGAACCAATTGCCGCCAGCAGCATTTCCGGACAGATACGACCTGGCGACCTTGAAAAAAAGAGCGTATTTCCACCTAAAAGGCCGGCAACACATCTCTGTGCCCCCTGGTATTGCAGATGTTCATGGGCGGTGGTGATCACTTACCATCAGGTGAACCGTATGCTCGTTTGCCCCCTATAGCATTAAAAAAAAAAGTTTACTTCATGTTAGAGTGAGGGCTATACAATAGAACCCGCATTGATCCAGCAAACGCAATATTCTCCGAATTATAACCATTATATTAGATACTAGGTGGCGCTCGCGGCTTCGCCCGCGTGTGAAGCATTTCTCGCTACAAAAATCCCTAAAACAGTGTACGATACCAGCGCCATCTATTTAAAAAATCAGACTAAAAGGTTCCATTATTTCCCATGGGAGCAAACTACCGGGACGAAAAGTCTATGTGTTAATCCAGGACATGGTCTACCCGTATGCCAAATTTCATCCAAATCCGTTCAGCTGTTTCTGTGTGTTACTTCTAACAAATATTCAAACATACAAACATCCAAACATTTTCCCAAAGTTTCGCAAATGTAATATTAGTAAGATGAGAGACTAAAATACAATGATTAATATAACAAAAAAACTACCTATTTACCAACCCTATTATACAACGGTAAAGATAGAGATCTATAGACTAATACGGAGCTGTGAACTAAATTTTGCAATTAATGTTAGCTGACACGACTATGATCCTATTAAGATTTCTAAAAATAATCTGACACCAAATATAGGAAGTTGTATTATTACGTAAATATATTAATTATTTTTTACCAAATCCTGATGCAATTTATAAAAAAAATATGAATAAATTGAGTAAATCTATACTAATACTATAAAGAGGAAAGATTTGATTGTTTGTTTGTTTGCATTGAATAGGCTCCGAAACTACTGGACCGATTTGAAAAATTCTGTCACCAATATAAAGCTACATTATCAGCGAGTGACATAGGCTACTTTTTATCCCGGGGAAATATAAAGCGAGACTTTTATCCCGGAAAAACTAATTCACGTGGGCAGAGCCGCGACCAGAAGTCTAGTAATACATAAACTTATTCACATTAAATTCTATCGATAAAAAAATCAAGAGACTATGCAATTGGATTAACTTTCGGATAATTTCAAAACGATTATCAACCAACAGAGGACGCCGACATGTGACCGTGAAAAAAAAATGTCTCGAGAAACCAGTATGATGTAAGCACCATTTTTGTACTTTCATTCAGATGATGTTCCATTTCCAAGATAAGGACATCGATTGAGTCATGACCAGTCGATTACGAAATAATTGATCAGGCGTGGTTGACCCAAACAATTTAAAAATTACACCATCTGTATAAAACATATTAAAAGATAAAATCAAGACGATTAATTAGGTCTTAATAACTAGCTTGGTTCAATCATTTTTATTCCCATTTTCCTTGTCAAGCGAATGACAGTTATTTTGGCGGTCGAAAACCACATCAATCATTCTTGACAGGAATGCTTGATGATATGCGGTTCATCCTAATTTGCGCGGTGGTTACACGTGAACAGAATTTGCATAGAACTGCTAAATTTATTTTTTACTTTCTTCTTAATAAATTGATTAGCATCAACGTTCTTCGGCAATTATGTAAACTTGTTGATACATAGTGTTATGATTGTTGCTTGCTTGTTTTGAACATAAAACAATTTATTACATGCATTCTTATATTTTGAAATTTGTGCCCGATATGGCGATGGGCTCGCCCCTATCACATCATGAGACGGAATGCGCACGGCGAGGAGTTGATGCACTAGTTGCGCCTCTGCCTACGCCTTCGGGGATAAACGGAGTGAATGCGTATGTGTGTGTGTGTGTGTGTTTATTCTTATACTAGAGATGGACTTTGTTTAGGGGTATTTTATATTTGCAATAGTAAGTAGGTACTTGACCGTATACTAGGGTTTTCGCCAATGGCTATGTTTTCAATTGTGTCAATGTCATATTTTATTTACTGTGATCTTAATATAATGGCAAAGTCACTTCCAAAACTTATTAAACACAATGAGAAGATTGGAAAAACAATAATCAAGTAAAAACTATTTATTTTCCCAAGTGACAATCTAAAATTATAATTTCTCGCTAATATTTTTAATGCCATTCCCATTGCAAAATTAATACAAAGCCCGTGACCCGCTCTACAGAGTGTTATAAACTAGGATATTGAAAAACTAACAGGTGTTTAATTTTAAAGTATTCATGCCATTTGCACAAATGGAACACTTAATGAACGATCGATTATATAATCTGTTGATTTTTAATTAGATACTTCATCGAACTAACCTATAATTGGACTCCGTAAAAGGACAATCTGCATATTTAGATACGAAGATGGTATCCTCTAATCGCTGTGCCAATAATTTTACATAATATTTAAATAATTAGTAAAAGAGTGAAAGAGCGAAGTCTGTAACATTTAGGTAAATCGCTTACTTCAAAACTAATTAACATATTGTACTGTTGTTACTTAACTTGCAACTTTAGTTTTTGAAAATGTCAATTCGTAAATATCAACCTAGCTTTCTACATTTTTGTGGCGTTGTTTTATAGTGAATTTTGATTTCATAATAATTTTTCTTAGGATAGTAGTTGTAACTAAATTAAACGTTTTATTAAATTAGTTTTCCGCTTTCTATTTCGTCATAATTAGTGAACATAAATTCGCAAAAAAGCAATCAATTCTCTTTGGAGAATACTATGGAGAATATAAAATAACTAACCTTAGTGTTGAGCGTGTGGGTGGAGAAGAATGAGCAGAGAAGAACGAATGCGGAGAACCAGTGCGCCGATACATACGGTGACTCCATTATGTATCTGAAATATAACAGAAAAGATTATAAAACAACAGATCTGGGAAAACCCGTGCGAACTCTCTGATGAGGCTATAATATACGAAAATAATTGTAACAATAATTACATCACATTATAACTCGAAGGAGATTTTATTCGAGATATAATTGTAATAATAAAAGTACAATGTATGCAAATATATCGCCTCTTTGTTTCAATAATGCAATAAGTACAGTCAGAACCATAAATATCTGTACAAAATCAACATTTCAAATCGCCTATATACGCGTTAAGTTAAACCTAAACCTTTTTTCTTTGTTTGAAGTAAAGTAAATATCATTTATTTTATTTTTGTGAAGAGAAAAAAAAGATTAGTAAGAACAAAAAAGTATGTAGGCGATATGAAATTTTGAATTTGTTCAGCTACTTATGCTGGTGACTGTACACAGATACACATATTAAAAAAAATCATACTATTTTACGATACACATAAAAAGGCAGTGATCTAGACCTTATATTCATAACAAAATAGCACACCTATTTCCCCCAAGATCTAAGATATGTAATTAAAACTGCTATGGGTTCCTACTCTGTTTTCATCCCTTATTGAGATAGAGCGAGTCTATCGTCCTATCGCAAACAAATTCTAATCCCATCTATCACGTGCCAGACTGTCAACACGACACCCATATCTATCTATCTTTAATAGTAATAAATTATTGCAGCTATCAAACGAGCATTAAATAAACAATGTCATCAGATGGTTTTTACTTTACTTATTTTAAATGCGTAGAGGTGAATCGAAGATAATAAATAACATATTTTGGACATAAATTTTAAAATAAAGAATGTAATTATAGGTTCCATTTGATATGCAATTATTTCTAAAATTGTTTTTCTATTTCTATGGGTTTGTTATAATTTATTTGCATGCTTAATATAAATTCATATTTCGAACATATTTTATAATTTATTTCTTCCAAGTAGGTTTTAATCAAAACTTTTTTACTCAAAATATATCAACTTATTGGTCAAAGCCTTTTTGAAATATGATTACATTCATAGTGTATATAATTTATTATGGACAGGTCAAAGGCTTTTTCAACAGTCTAAATACAATGTTATTTTCGCATCCAATGTCAGGCAGATCATTTAATCTCAATTGCCGAGGCGAGTCGGCAGGATCCTTATCATACAAATTGTAATCACGGCTACCATGAACGTATCGCAGATTTTAGTGATAACGGAGCGACATTTCTCTTAATTAAGTTGTGTATTTTCTGGGTAGGGTTCCAGAAATTTAAGATAACTTAAATAATTAAGCTGAATCGCATTTGGTAATTAACTGGAATTAAGTGTATAAAGTTGGATACAAAAATAAACATCTGTGATTCGTTTTGATAAAAACAAAGAAACATAACCTTAAAATGTTTACATTGACTCAAAATATTTTTTAATTAATCATGTTTTTCTTTTCTTGCAGTGTGTTATAATTAATGAATCAATTATTGTCAATCACTTTGCTTTGACAGACTACATTTAGAATCTTCTTACTCGTGCCGATGTTATGAGCCGAGTTATAATTACAACCAACCGCTTGCATGACAGGCACCTCCTCTAAAGTTAAGTTTAGTGTCTTATTGTGACATATAGGGCGGTACAAATAAATCAATGTCACGTTTGAGTACAATCTCAAGTAGACATTTAATGTATCGAACTATTTAATAAACCTAGCTTAAGCTGTCATTTAAGAGCTTGTTCTCAGCTGAGTAAGCGCTGTTAAATAAACAAATCTTTGTTGTCAAAACCCGTCACATATTGGCACTTAAGATGTCACTTGAGCTGCTGTTAATTTGGATTTATTAAATACCGACTATCTTAAGATGCCGACCGTAATTTAAGAGCGTCTCAGCTGATATCGCACTTCAGAGCGATATTGAGTAACATCTATTAATAAGGCCCTTAGAGACATCTGTATTCAAACATATTATACACTCGTGTACACACTGAGTGTACGGTGTATAGTAATCTAAACCAGGCTTTTGAGGAATTTAGAGCAATTCCATCATTATAAATATTAACAGTAGGCTCAAAATGCAATGAGTACAACGAAAACAATTCCAAAAACGCAGCATACGCGTCTCTGATGGCAGAAGAGATAACGCGATCTGCGTTCGAGTGATAACCAGATGAGTTCGTGACTATGGTAGTGGTTATAGATGGCTGCAAGATAAGATGGCAAGGGGGCCGATACATACGTGTATATTATGTTAAACATATTGATAAACACGTCGGAAGTGAGCGGGAATCGAACCCGCGACCTTCATCATCTGATATTTGTACACGTCAATTTCCTTATTTTACCGTATATGTATGAATGTACGTTGATTAAATTAATATTTATTGCAAGAAGTTTCGGTGACGACTATTAACAAAAAAAAATCATGTATCCCCAGATGGAAAATAAAGAAAAAACTGTTTGATATCTAAAAAAAATAGTTTCTTACACAAACATATTTTTTACCTAACGCTGGCGTTGGTTTTTAAAAAAAACTTTATCCGCTTTTATAGATTAATTTTCTTGTCAAATCTTTAACTATTATCGAAATGTGTGTCAACAAAATAACGCTTTCATTTCTTAGAATTGACCAGTTTCAAATAGATTTCAACTGTCATTATAAATAGTAAACACATTAATTATTATACCTACTACATCGACTTTATATCGAAAATAAGTCAACCAAAAAAATACCTAAACCACGGATAAATATTTCTTCCAAAAAGATTCAAACCTTAATTAACAATATTTTGCTGTAACACTGGCAAGAGAAAAATTACACGCATTAAAAAATGGACGTTCATAGATTAAAAATTTTCCTCTCCAGCCAGGCAGCCGGCAAACAAAAAGGCACACGCGCGGGGTCGATGGACTGGTCGGCTAAGGACATTGTCATTTCTCCGAAGCGGCTACGGGGCGAATATGAACAAACCTGAGGTCTGTGTCCTGTATTTCCGCATTCGGGACTCGTATGAGTTGATAAAGTGTGAATAAAAATTCGCTGATTGGACCCGTTCGTTGTTGACGTGCATGCTTATTAGTTTTTTGGAGTTCCAATTTTGAATTTTGACCAAATTCGACTTCTTAGTATTTTGTTGTTTTTTGCGCGAAACTGATAGTACCACCTATTTTAATTACGTTAACTTTAACTGGAAATTAGAAACTCGATTCTGAATCCATAAGAAAATAAAAAAGCAAATCCGAATATCCACAATTCACTCAACAGTTTTTTTTACACACGTCAAAATAAATAACTATTCATAGAACACCTTACTTACGACGTGATGATTTCGTATGCAAAAGAAGAAAGGCCGGTAAAGTCATAGGGCGTTGGCCATTGACTCCAAATAACAGAACCTTATTGTCAAACATGTCAAGAATGTTTAAAATATCACGTATGTGGTACATTGTCAAATATCGGTTTGAGCTGAGAAAAAAAAATGTAATAAGCATGTTTTTTTGTAATACTTATGTGACATGCTGTAAACGTCTTTTACTTTTAAATATGTACGTCATTTATTTAGGTGAGTGTTACATAGGTGTGAATTATTTAAATGAATTTTGCTTTAATGAATATAAAAATACAGTCATCAAAGTTATAGCACATAAATGCACCTTTCGTGGTTATTAATTAATTTGGTTATTTATTAAATATCAAAACATCCATTCATTCTTCTCTCGAACCTTCGTTCCTGACCACAAACAAATTTAATTCCATGATTAATTTTATTTCACAAAACAAATAACTCGTTGAACTCATAAAGCACTTCTCCCGGGAGTAACAACATACAAAAAGACAAACCCCACACAGACTCGTTAAATATCGTCATAAATAAACTTTATAATTAATGCACTTACCATATAAATCAAATTAAGATGACTCACTAAGATGTAAAACGGCGTATTTCAAAAGACCTGTCAATTATATCACCAGTAATACCACCCGAGGACCATCACAAATTAGCCGTGTTGCCGCGCGTGTAAAGGTCCGAAAATATTGTACAACATTTATACACGCGAACATGAGTGTTGCGATATAAAACCCTCCCGGTGGAAGCGAATGGCTTTTTTAATTATATTTTTTTTGTTGCTGACCAATTTTAAAACTGTATATTTATGTATACTTTTTTCAAGAAACCTCTTTCGAACACGTGATATTTTGGATGACCAAAAAATTAAAAAAGGAACACGTTTAAAAATATTTTATGCAGTACTGGCCGGTTACATAATGTTTAAGAAACTGTCAACTCGTTAAGATATAAAAGGGACGTGATTCTTTGCTTCGGTTTAATTTAAAACGTATAATAATTTTAGTTATGGGGGTAAGATAATTAACAAAAGTAATATTTGGAAAGGGTTTAGCTACATATTATCGGATACTGTATTATCATACAATACAGTCAGAAGAAGATATAAATATTTGGAATTAGTTTGATACCTACATCTTAGTAATAAGTTGTCAATTCTGTGGTATTATTCTGTTGGCAACAGTATTCTTCTCTATTACTGAAGGTATTAGTATAGTATTCTTATATATAAATTATAGGTTTCTTTTAGTAAAAATATGTTATTTTGTACATTTTATTTTAGGAAGCGACTTCCAAACCTTTAGACCAAAACTGGCACATTTACCAAACAATGATGACAACTACATTCATATTTAAACTATAAACATCGCTTCGGGCTAAAACCACGGTTTTACGACGGTTGCCTTTGTTCACACATTACGAAACATAAGTTAGTACTTCAGGTCTTAGAAATTAACACTAAACTTATAAGGTAACTGCACCATTGATGGCCCACTTAATTTTAAAATCGTTTCATGCAGAAATATAAAAAAAAATAATACAACATATCTCTACGTATTATTAAATCTATACTTCTATACTATTATATAAAGTTGAAGAGTTTGTTTGTTTATTTGAACGCGCTAATCTCAGGAACTACTGGACCGATTTTGAAAATTCTTTTACTAATAGGAAGCTACATTACTCCTGAGTGCTATAGGCTACTTTTATCCCGGAAAAACTTTTCCACGCGGGCGGAGCCGCGCGCAATGCTAGTGTAATAATAAAAGAACTAACAAAAATCGTAGTATGTTTTCGCATTTCAACACAAAACAAACGAAAACATGGATAGTGGGCCATGTTAGGAACCGGGCTATCTTCGGTCACACTACCTTATTACCAATCGTTGGAGCCAAATGTTTGCAACAACTGTCGGGTCATAGACGATTGTCTTTTTAACTTTCTAGTAACAATTTTAGGTGTTTTTGTGATTTCGTAAATCCGTCGTTTCTGAATTTCTAATATCAATTGTTATAAATGCATTAGAGTATAGCTGAGTACTCTGACTTGATAAAGGTGCAGGGACGTGCTGGATGCAGGCCGCTTTCAACAGGTCTGTCTGGAAATCTTTAGGGGAGGTCTATGTTCAACACTGGACTTATTGTGGCTGATGATGATGACTATTCATTTGTTATATTTACTTTAAATATGTATACAGTAGTGATAAAATGGTATATTATATTTAGGTGTAAATTATATCGTAATTAGTATTTTTTATTTCATTTATGATGAGCCAAACAAAGCTAAAAACATTTTGATATCAAAATACGTCGACACAAGTCCACAAATTTTAAGTGCCAATTCCAATATAATTACGGAAACGATATGTAAATATTATTAATCAATTTTATTTGTTTTATTATATCTTAATTAATTAATCGATTAACCTTGAAGCTAGAATTAATGTTGATTTTGATTTACTATTCGTTGGGACGTTATTCGCAGTTTCACTTTTGCTGGCATTTTTTTTATTATACAGGTTCTTACGTAACAGCTTGATGACACTTTTAGGATTTTTACATATATCGCCAACAAACTATAAAATGTTAAAAAGTTTTTTTTATTTCGCCATAAATGGTTAATGGTTTGAGTAATTAAATATGTTTTTGATAAAATCGGTGAGATAAATAAATTATTTATGTATAGGTACTTCAATGATAATAAAAGTATATAATTATCAGGTATGTAATAAAATTTTGATGAACACACGATACATGATTATTTAAAAAAAAAAAATTATTGTTGATTAATAAAAAATAATATCTTGATCTCGGCAATTTGAAACTCTACATACCAAGTTGTAAATGATAAATATTTTTTACAGGAAACGCGTGCTTATGGAAGTAGCATTTGTAAGAGTTTTTGACCAGTATCTAAGCTTTTCTCGTAAAACCTTATGATTTTGCTTAACGAATAAAGTCATCATGGTAATGGTACAAGAATTCCACATAGTTTTCCAAGATAACCCTTTTTTACATTTTTATTCCCATGTCACCTATAAAAAATCTGACATTCTAAATTCAAATAAAAAATCTTACATTCCAAATTCAAATTCTACGATTCTTTTGTCATTTAAACGTCATAAACAAAAGAAACTCCATTACAAAACACGGTCGCAAGCGTGCGAACAGTCCGCCACGTTACGAAACGATGAATGACCGATTTTGCGAAACGATCATTTCGCTTGTGTACGCAGTGACGTTTTTGCTGACCAGGGTATCTTAATGTCAACTTTAATGATACGTGACGTCACTTTTTATAGACCGTAGAGATTTATGAGATTTTTAATACGTTTTAATAGGTTTTATAAATTCTAAAGTTATGTTTTTAGCAACAATAATACTAGATCACAGATTCTAGGTCCTTCTGTCCACATTGGTCTATTCATGCCCGCATTGTCAATTTCTACGTTCAAATATCAGTATGGAAACATTGTTGTGTTCCGATTTGAAGAGCTGAATATTATGAGAGAACGTAAAATAATTTTATATTTAAGGGCGGTAATAATAAATTAATCATACGTTTGAGTAAAATCTCAAGTAGACATTTAATGTATTGAACTATTTAATAAACAAAGTTTAAGCTGTCATTTTAGAGTTTGTTCTCAGCTGAGTAAGCGCTAGATAAACGAAACTTTGCTGTCAAAATCTGTCACACATTGTCACTTAAGATATCACTTGAGTTGCTGTTAATTTAGATTTATTTAATTGCGACTATATTAAGATGCCGACCGTAATTTAAGAGCGTCTCAGATGATATCGCACTTCAGAGCGATATTGAGTTGCACCTATTAATACGGCTCTTAGGGCGGTATTAATAAATCAATCTCAAGTTTGAGTTACATCTCAAGTAGTCATGATGTATTAATAGTTCCATACATTGAGTCTACTTGAGATGTAACTCAAACTTGAGATTGATTTATTAATACCGCCATTAGAGTCTTATTGCTACTGTTTACAGGCAGTTGTGACTTGTGACGATTACCATCGGCAGAACAGCTTGGTCGCTTCATAATTAAGTCCAATAAAAAAAAAACTAATTCCAAATATATTTTATGTCCCAATACCTCTCATTTCCTTACTAATAAACTTCAACCTTTTCATCATTAAAGGTTAATTGATTAATTATTTAGATTCAATATAATTTTCACTTTCGTCTAGGAATTCATTGAATGTGCGCGAAGGTTACTTGTCATTTAATCATCTTATTATTACGTAGGAGGCAACCTCAATACATTTAATGCAGTATTGTCTTCCAGTGACTCACAAGTTGAATCACTGGACCCCTGGTTAATTGGAGCCTCCGATAACACCTTTGGCGGAGACTGTACTCGCCATTAAAAACATTTCTTTGACATGAGATAAAAAATTTAAAATGGCGCACTTGAAGAGGTTGCTCGACATTTTTTCTCGAGATAAAATGACATGTAAGTACATCGGCGTTATTTACGACGTGACAGATGAGTCGCGTCCGGATTTTATCTAAAAGGCCGGGATTTACAACCCCGCGCGAGTTTAAAAGAAATTTGCTCGTTTACTAAAAAAAATGACTTATTTTACGTCATGTTTTAAAGTATTTGTTTGTATTTATCATACAATAATTTTACAGACGTTTTGTTGTGAAGTACCCTTTATTTCAATATGGATTCTGTAATAATACAAATGAAGAGCATAAATGATCTTGTATCAACAACATGTTATAAATATAAAATATTAGCCTTTAATCAAAAACAGATTAAGAGTAACCTTTATTTTTTTTAAATGCCATCACGCAATCACCTATCATCACCCAATCATAACCTGACTTATTTTTATGACATGACATGGTCAGTATTATCCTCATTTATCACTGACATTCGACTCCTAACTTCTAACACTCTATTCGTCTAAGCGGTGCAACGTCATAAGTTAGGTCGCTCTCCTTGACGTTGTTAGTCACATAGAAGTATTTTATACCCTAAGCAACTGAACTACAAGACGAGCAAATTGCTATATTGTGGTGGTAAATAATAGAGTAGTTGACTCATTTTTTTAATACATTTATCAAAAATGTATGCTACACAAAATTCTAACGGAAAAGAATTTTCAAAATTGGCGCAATAATAAGTAAGTTATAAAGCTTTGAAATGTGTTAGAAGGGGTAATTGTCAAATAACAGTAATATGAGACTGTGACGTCATCGAGTGTCACCAGCCATAACGCTGCGTGCGTGCGAAAGTGGGGGCATAGTAGGGATACTATGCCCCCACTTTTGTTCACGACAATATTTCAAATATGAATAACTGCTTTATTTTTCAACCAATTTCGACGCTGACTTCACAGAAGAATTTCTTTTTCGTATTATTTTCTGTTACATAAATAATAATGTACAAAATAGAACATAGGAAAGTACTTTATTATGCAATGCAATGCAACCAGCCCTGTATTATATACTGCCCACTGCTGAGCACGGGCCTCCTCTACTACTGAGAGGGGTTAGGCCTTAGTCCACCACGCTGGCCTAGTGCGGGTTGGCCGACTTCACATACCTTCGAAATTCAGAGAACTTCTCAGGTATGTAGGTTTCGTCAAGATGTTTTCCTTCACCGCTAAAGCGAAAGATAATTGATAAACAATACACACGTAACTTCGAAAGTCAGAGGTGTGTGCCTTATAACACCACCCAAAACTTTCAAAATCAGATCTACGTAGCACTATACTGCGCTCGTCAACCTGAGATATTGGATAAGTTTCAAAATACCAAGTAATTACACTAACTATCGGCCGTTTTCGATAAACGATCCCAATCTAAATCTTCAATCCGTTCTCGAGAATAAACCAATCAAATTAAATCATTTATAAGGTTGCCAAAAATAAATTTGAACTTAAAATTGGGATAATGTAGCACAATTGCAAAAAAAAAAAACTTTGCTCCGATTGGTCCATTTTTGCGATGGATCGAGAAAAGGGATTGAGATCGTTTTTTAAAAATTGCGGTATAACATTAACTGTATATTTTATACTTATTGATTAACACAATAATTCAGTAATCCTGTAACCTTATTTAATACATTCATCGTTAACATACACAAAGAAAACTCAAAAGTTTGACATCCTTTGCCACATACAATTTACAGTTAGAAACATAAAAAGCATTTATTTCAATGCAAAATGTTCCGTTGTGTATTACGGACGTTTTTATGTCTCGTACATAAACATTACCAATAATGACGAAAGGACAGAGGTCAACCTTTTTGGGAATTCTTGTACCCGCAGGATCAATGAAAGAGTATTTTTTGTCGGTATATCAACCTTTTTTACACCGACACGGCAAACTACATTGGACTTCATGTTACAAAATAAAAACATTATCTCGCCTTTGTCCCCGAAGCAGTAGGCAGAGATGCAACCAGGGCAGTAATCTTCAACCGCCATATCGTGATTGGGACGAGCCTATCGCCATATCAAGCACAAATTCCAAACTCCGAACCGATATTGAACAGAAAAACCTAATATCACTTTGCTCGACCTGGAATTCGAACCTGCAACTTCGGAGCCGTGTCATACCGCACTGGTAATATAACTGAGGTAGTCATGTTGACTTGAGTTGAGAGACTTAGCATTTCCGTACAGTTGAGACATGTTGATGAGTCATGAGTCCTAAATACTGTATAATATAATAATATTCCATTAACTGTCGTCAGACCTATACCGGTCTATCTCACTAGCTGACCCCGGAATGCAACATAGTAAAGCCGATATAAATGTCTCGAGGTATGAAATGTCTCTTAACACTCGATTTTATAACCTTACGTGTACCATATAGAGACTATGCCGTCGATGAATCAAAATAAAAAATACAAGACAGCATGCGTTGACTCCATGATTTAAAGGATGTGAGTGTAAGTTATCAGCCATTACACACATTTTGGTACTAATAATAATGCTAATAATTAACTCTAACTAAAGTAATATAGTAAACATAGCATAAAGTTCAGAATCTCTTAAAAGACAATTATAATCCAAACAAGATAATTATAATCCAAAACCAATTATTCACAATGTAAGACAATTAAACGGTTAAACCAATCCGACTCGATTAAACACTTACGAAAACAAAGAGGTACAACGTCACTCGACCGGTCGGCGCATGCGCGATTCCGGATTTCGAACGCCTTTTGCGCATGCGACGCAATATTGCTATGGATTTAAAAACAGAACTTAATATTCTTTAAAGGTCCGAGATAATTCAACGCCTTTTATCCCCGAATGGTAGGCAGAGGCGTTTTAGTGCACTTATTTCGTAATGTTTCCCATGATGTGATAGGGGCGAATCTGTTCAATCTTATCCTTGCATATAAAACAAAGTTCCCCGTCGTTTCTGTCTGAACACGTTGAACTCAAAAACTACTGAATTGTTTACGATGAAATTTGGTATTAAGGAGATAATTTCGAGATCCTGGGAAGGAGGTATTATGCTACTCTTTGTTCCGAAAAGTATATAGTGGGATTTTTATCCTGGAAAAACTAGTTTTTTTGAGATGAAAAAACCCAGTCACAATTTTTTGGCCCGACCCGGGATTCGAACCCAGGACCTCAGCGCGCAAATCGTACTCGTAACGTGTTCGCATTACAACTACGCCACCGAGGCAGTCAATCATCGATGTACAAAATATTTGATGAAATCATTTCATTTCATTAATCATTAACATTTATTAGTACATTCAAAGCACTTGGCGCCGCATATATTAGTAGACTTATTTATAATTTATAGAATTCTGTAGGAAAATAAGGAATCCTTGTAAAGCACTGACATCTTAGATTTTTAAAGAATTAGAATATACAAAATTAAGGTAAACCTAACAAGGCAGATTCAAAATTACGTAATATGAAATAATTGTCATCTTTAAGTTTTATTTGTTACAGAAATCTATATACGCATGCATGCTCACGCCTTTTATCCCCGAAGGGGTAGGCAGAGGCGCAACTAGTGCACCCACATTTCGCCAAGCGTATTCCGTCCCATGATGTGATAGGGGGCGAGCCTATCGCCATACCGGGCACAAATTCCAGACTCCGGGCTGATACTGAATAGAAAAAATCCAATATCACTTTGCCCGACCCGGGTATCGAACCCGAGACCTCAGCCTTGCAGTCGTACCGTAATACAACTACGCCACCGAGGCAGTCGAGGCAGAAATCTATATAGTAGGTACCTATACTGCTCATGCAAGATTTTTATGGCTAAAAGGGATTATATATTAATAATGTCTTTGTATAAAGGCAATCCGCACTAGGCCAGCGTGGTGGACTAAAGCCTTACCCCTCTCAGTAGTAGAGGAGGCCCGTGCTCAGCAGTGGGCAGTATTTAATACAGGGCTGGTATTATTATTTATTATTATTATATATTGCAAGTTATTATATGATCTATGGTATGTTTGACATGCCTGCCTTATAATTTCATCATGTCCATAAAGTTGACGAAATATGTTTAAACTTCTTGGCCATTTCAGCCTTTCCACCCGTATGTCAATGTTTTTTATTAAAAATAGCGCACATTTTCAGTACACCTTTATAGATAATGTCATCCACAATGACGCGCCCCACAAATTTTCCTATTCGCTTAGTTAAGTGTGCAACCTTCCTCCCCTTTGTGTTTTAGTTCTGTAAATACACACTAAATAACTATGAGTGCACACGCACACTACGATGAATTATCAAAATCACTTTAACCCGCGAAATCTCCGCTCAAAAATTGGTAGCGCGCGTCATCGTGAATGAAATTATTTATAGAACTATGCAATGCAATGCAATCAGCCCTGTATTATATACTACCCACTGCTGAGCACGGACCTCCTCTACTACTGAGAGGGTTTAGGCCTTAGTCCACCACGCTGGCCTAGTGCGGGTTGGCAGACTTCACATACCCTCGAAATTCTTATGGAGATGTCTCAAGTATGTAGGTTTCCTCACGATGTTTTCCTTCACCGTTAAAGCGAACGATAATTGATAAATAATGTACACGTAACTTCCGTAACTTCGAAAAGTCAAAGGTGTGTGCCTTGGGTTTTGAACCTATAGAATTATACCTGCTGCAAAAACAGTACTCGTTCGTACTCCAAATTCCATCCACATCACCTCGGAGGTTGGCAATCCACCACTGTACGTTTTAGCCGACATTTTTTGCCACGTACTACTAAACTATGGAACCAATTGCCGCCAGCAGCATTTCCGGACAGATACGACCTGGCGACCTTCAAAAAAAGAGCGTATTCCCACCTAAAAGGCCGGCAACGCATCTCTGTGCCCCACGGTGTTGCAGATGTTCATGGGCGGCGGTGGTCACTTACCATCAGGTGAACCGTATGCTCGTTTGCCACCTATATCATAACAAAAAAAGATCGGCCTTAATTTTAACTTCGTAACATCGACGGAACCACACTAAACTAACTCCGACATGGTTTTGACCAGTGTTTATTCATTTCCGTATCCGCGTGCTAAAACATTTTCGCGAATAAAAATAACGCAACCAATAATTATAAATAATAAATCATTTACGTGTGTACGATAATTCTAACAGAAATAACTCGGAGTCAATCGTTCAAGGATATATTCATTGTACGTTTGAAAATAGAATTTTGCGGAAAAACAGCCATTTAAAAGATGGATAGTTTCTTAATTCGTTTTTCATAATAATTAGATTAAAATTCCATTAAACAATAATACAAAAAAAATAGAATAGAAAAAAAATTGAATAAAAAAAAATTTATATATATGGAATGAAGCAAAATACAGCTTTGTGTATCAGCGCAACTACTATGCACAACTTGCTTTAAATAGCTTACATAGAAGTTACCTCTAATAAGAAGTTACATTTTTTTTTGTTATGGCATTGAATGACGAGACGAGCATGCCGTTCGCCTGATGGTAAGCGATACGAGCACACATAAACAGTAGCAACACCATCCAGCACCTTGACTTATAAAGTACTGTGTGGCATTCCACTGCGCTCGTCATCCTGAGACATAAGATGTCAAGTCTCACTATGTACTGTAGTTACACTGGCTACAATGTCCTTCAAACCGAAACACAACAGTGCATGCTCACTGCTGCTTGGTGGTAGAAATAGACATTGCGGTGATACCCACCCAGACGGACTCTTAAATATGAGAGACCTGCCACCAGTGAAATTGCCAACACTCAAAGTAAATTAAAGATACAAGCTTCATACAAATATTAACCTTCCAAAATGTTTGAAACAACCACGCCTAACAAAGGTATTACTATTTTGCCCCTGTAAATTAAAATGCTGCTGAAGAGTTTGTTCGTTTGTTTGAACGCGTTAATCTCAGGAACTTCTGGACCGATTTTGAAAATTCTTTCACTAATAGGAAGCTACATTACTCCTGAGTGCTATAGGCTTTTTATCCTGGAAAATCTTTTCCACGCGGGCGGAGCCGCGCGCAAAAGCCGACTTTTCGCCGTGCGTATTCCGTCCCATGATGTGATGGGGGCAAACCTATCGCCATATCGGGCACGAATTCCAGACTCCGGGCTGATACTAAATAGAAAAATCCAATATCACTTTGCCCGCCACGGGGATCGAACTCGAGACCTCAGCATTGCAGTCGTACCGTAATACACGCCACCGAGGCAGTCTGCCAATTGACTCATGCAAAATACAATAAAGATTAGGAAAAAGTTCCTACTACTAGTATACCTCTATATGGAAGTTTAAATTAATGTAACCCTTGCCTTATTGGTGTTAATTAACTAAAGCTTCCTGTAAAATTATGTCATTTGTTTATATTGTAAAAACACGTTTCAAATGTCAAACGTTAGATAATATGATGTATGTTTAGAATATAATAGAATAAATATTTGGTCGGTTTTGTAAATTGACTTGTTACGAAATGCCATAAGGCCTTTGCGATGACCTTATGTTAAAATGTATACCGATTGATGGTCTGATAAGAGAGGAATGTGTGCATTTAAAAATAAATAATGTTCATTTTCAAGTTCAATTAATGTCTTTAAATTAATCGTTGTTAGTAGTGTAGAGTTTGGAACTATGTTTTGTGACTATCGCGCTATTTTTTACTAAGTAATTATTGCTTACTTAGTTACTCAAATCTTAGTGAAATCACAAACGCCAAAACTGCACAGTTTAAAGTTTTCGCCCGTTAAAGTCCAAAGGTCAAAATTTGCTTCCAGCTATCCAGGAATATAGCTTCCTGCTAATATAAGAATCTAGAATTGAATTTATAATTACAGATAGCTCCCTACAACCAAATTTACAAATCCTACCTCTTTTGAATGCACATAAATGAAATTAAATTTAAAATATAAAAATGTGTCACTTAATCCCTTATGCAAAATTATTCAAACGTATAATTTAATAATTTTACAGCATTTCTGCGGTTAACTCAAAGGAAAATAAACATGCAACGTTAATAATTTTTTATTATACTTTCATTTGAATTTATGACTTGCATACAGCACAGCGCGCAACAATGTGATTTTGATATACACGTTTTAGTTCTTGCGTACAACGGAACGGTTGAATGGAACAAACATGGCGGCCGTTTTGTTTATTTTAATTGATAAACGAAATAAAAGGTGTGTAGATTTTTTATGGTTTTCTTCTTTCAAATATTATATTTTGTTAAATAACTATTTAGAACGCACAAGTATTCCAATAATAATCTTTTTTTACAATGTTAAAATAGCCATTTTCATTACTAAATTTAGATAAATTGCGTGTAATCTAAACTTCCAACAATATTCATTAGTAAACATACAGTAATTATTTACATCGCGCTCTACAAACGCATCTTTAATCCATTTAACCGACTTTCATAGATTGGGTAAGAAGAAAGCGAACGTCCATTCGGATTCGTATCACAATGTCTGTTCCAAACGGAATTTATAATAATTCAACGTCTGAACATGTGAAAACAGTCCATAGGTACCGTGTGATGCATCCTTAACGATATAGAGTTCACTTTCTTTGCTTTTGTTGGGAAGTGTGTGAAAGTGTCTCAGAAATTTGGCAGATAGATGCTGAGACGCTGCCTCGTTACGTTATTGACTGGGCAGCATCATCAGCCGATATAAACATAGACCTCTCCCGAAGATTTCCCCTCCGACCATTTTTATTTGTTTTGAATCCGTATTTAAAAGTTTACCTATGATTATGCGAAATAAATCTACCTATGATTCTTAAATACTGACCTGAAAAGTAAACGAACATAGGCGTAACTGGCTTAAAAACTATGACAATGAAAAAAGGTTCATCTGTTCACAATAAAAGGGAAATCGGCCACACCTAACGTATAGCATGCGTGCGTGTTATTAGCTATTTATTAATCACGAAAAACACTATATTTCCGTAGGGCATGTAACAGAATAAAATGTATTAATCCGAATTATAAATATTATTAACTAGCGACCCGCCCCGGCTTCGCACGGGTAGCACTAATTATCTTTACACAGAACAGAGAAAGAGAGGGTACATACATACACACATTTCTTTATATAAACATAGATAGATTAATAACTAGATGTTGCACTTGCGTGAACCACCTATCCAGGTATAAAAGTTTCATTGTATACTTTTTTGGAATCAAAAGTAGCCTATAATTTGTCAATCCAGGACATGGTCTATTCGTGACCAATTTCATCCAAAACCGTTCATTGGTTACGGCGTTTACTTCTAACAAACATTCGATCATCTTTAGAAAGTTTCGCGTTTATAATATTAATAAGGTTTATTAATTAAATTTTGTAGAAATAAGACTGCGAAATATTGTCAAATAAGTTAATCCTATATTTTCGTCCTTTGAACTTAATTCTATAAGAGCTCAAAAGAGTCAACTAATCAAAACATGATCAAGTATTAAAAAAGTAATAATTTAATCATCGAGACCTATTAAAACTCATAAGTTTGGTTTTTGTGCGACGAGTGACGCGCCGTGTTTTTCTCGTACACCTATGTTTATCTCGCTAATAACACTTATAAAAACTACTCTTTGGTGAAATATATGCTCAACAATTCAATTCATATGAGAATTAAACAGTAAATCGATATTATAACGGTTATTCCATTAGTCTTAGTAGAGTTTCATAAAAAAACTTTTCATTTTCATTTTCACATAACACAAGTGATAATTTACGTCCGCTTTTGAAAGTAAAATACCCATGTACAATAATGGTGTTATTATTAAAAATATAATATACCAATATTCATAATAATAATATAAAAGATTTAATAAAAGAAAAAACTTCTAACCCTTAAATAAAATCGAAATGGCGGCAAATAAAAAACCGATTAAAAAAATAGTTGTCAAAAAGTTTAAAATCAGAACGCAAGCATCGCTACAAACATTATCGAGACGTATCATCGATTCGGTGATCGTTTTGGCGAAAATGCAAATCGATTTAAATGCGCCGGTGCTATCGGATTACACCTGGCCCAAATTCACGCACGTCACTGTTCATTTCTTTTGACATTAATTGACTTGGTTTTGCAAAAATGTATGAAGGAAATATTCCTCATACTTTTGAGTTATTTGACGTAATGTTATCATTAGGCTAAGGCGTAGTCCTCGTACACGAAAATGACATTTATTTTACGTCACCTGCACCTACGCCATAGCCTACAAAACGTGTAAATGTTAAATTCTTTGCGTCGTCTTGTCCTTTTTTGCCTACTTATATCATGAATCCAGTACAACAAATGCATATATATTAAACAAATTTAAATACAGCTAAATAATTTTCCAAATTCAAAAGTCCATAAAATTTAAATTTTCACCAAGTTATTTGGTGTCAACATCGAATAAATAACGTGTTTTTGCATAATTTGCTGTAGTTTTTCAACCACTTACAATCATGTTCTTCAGTACATAGGCGTATTCATCACGCCCTACTGCCCAAATGGGACGGCAAACATGAACGTTTACTTCAACAGTCAAAAAACATCGTCACATTCTAATAACTTCGATATTTTCACCAACCCACGCTAACAATTTGATGTTACGAGTTAATTTACTGGTGGTAGGTCTCTCATATGTGAGAGTCAGTCTAGGTGGGTACCACCGCAATGTCTATTTCTACCGCCAAGCAGAAGTGTACATGCATTCTCGTGTTTCTGTTTGAAGGACTTTGTAGCCAGTGTAACTACAGGACATAGTGAGACTTAACACCTTTTTTCAATGCTAAGATATTTGATATGAATGAAGTGAAAGAGTCACCACTTTAATTATAATATATTATATAGTCTGTATTTATTTTTAAACTTATTTGTTTTTATTTCTTATATATGTACCTATATTAGTTTTACTTATTATGTATTATTGATTGCGTATTCGTCGTGTATTTATGTTTATGTATGTTATCTATGTAGTTGAACACTTTTTTTTTTTTTTTTTTTAATTTTTACCTTACATGTACCTACCATGATTATCTCTGCACCACCTTAAGGTTGCCTGGTAGAGAATGCCTACGGCATTAAGTCCGCCTGTACATTAGTGTATGAAGTGCAAAATAAATAAATAAATATGTAAAATTGATCTCTTTGTAAATTGATAAATAAATAAAAAAAAAATGCCTCAGGATGACGAGCGCAGTGGAATGCCACACAGTACTTTGTAACTCAAGGTGCTGGATGGTGTTGCTACTATATAGCGACTATATAACCCCTAGACTCCTAATGTTCAATATTTCTCTTCAAATTAATTCTGTCAACTACCTGAGGTATGAGGAAGCGGGGTACTGCATTACGATTGGTTGGAAACATAGCTTAGGGATGGAACAAGTTAAATTAAAACACGATGTTTTTATCGATATTACTTTTATTTAATAAGGTTTTATAGTAATATAATTATTTATTAAACGTCTTTTTACTCAAAGTAAGTAACATATTATAATCTAAAAATAATTCTGTTAAAGCACAAAAGAAATAAAAAATCTGTCAAGGTACCTATTTAATTAAAATAAATACTGATGGCATTCTTCTTCTTATTTTTTATTTATTCTATGATGTATGCCATTATCAAGTATAATAAAGTTAATCTAATATATAAAAATCTCGTGTCACGGTGTTTGTCGCACGCCTCCGACTCGATCGATATTTATGATGTTTTTTACATAAATTTTGTAGGTATGGGAATTGGTCGTTGGTCGCTAGGTGATTAGGGTATCCCTATCCAGTGTTTTTTTTAAATATTTTAATACCTATTTCCCAAATTTTCACCCTCCTACCCTCACCCTCCCATTTTTTTTATCGCGATTTTAGTATTTTTATATGAACAATATCCAAATAATGTAACTGTCGTTCATATTTCAAAAGGTACGAAGTTATTTATGTTGTCGAATGACAGATGGCGCTAAGTGTGTAATATCGATGAGGCTTAAGTAAGCCTCATCGATATTAACAAGAATATTTGGGCTGGCTTGTAGGAATAACACAAATAAAGTTATTAAAAACAATCGGTAAAATCAACAAACAATAAAATAAAAAATAATCCTAATAACATTAATTTTATCGATATAACTATCGACAAATCCTTTTGGTGCATCACTTACTTATAATGTTCAACAACAAAACGAAATAGAAAATTTAAAAGTACTTTCGTCGGAAAGAGATGCAAATATAATAAGATGGCGCGGGCCTCAATGCTTGGCCGGTATAAGATGAACTCCGTAAAATTTTAAATAAAATATGATTATGTGTCATTATTGACATACCTGTGAAATGTAATGCCATTTTTTTGAAAATTTGAATTATGGCTATTTTTACCACACCATCGTATTGTGCATGGGGCCATTGCAATATTTATTCATTCGCCAACACGGAAGTATTTACGGCTCACAGTTCTGGGCGCAACTGACTTGAAGATTTTGAACGGTAAGCTACATTGGATCTTTTTGTCAGATGTGTTGCCCGAAGCGGATCGTCTGTTATTAGGAGTCTAGGGGTTATATAGTCGCTGCTACTATATATGGGTGGTCGTATCGCTTACTATCAGGCAAACGGCATGCTCGTCTCGTCATTCAATGCAATAAAAAATAATCGCGCATACTCACGCCTTTTATCCCCGAAGGGGTATGCAGAGGCGCAACTGATGCACCCACTTTTCGCCATTTTTATTCCGTCCCATGATGTGATAGGGGGCGAGCCTATCGCCATATCGGGCACAAATTCCAGACTCCGGGCTGATACTGAATAGAAAAACCCAATATCACTTTGCCCGACCCGGGGATCGAACCCGAGAGTACGACTGCAATGCTGAGGATTGCAGTCGTACCGTAATACAACTACGCCACCGAGGCAGTCAAATAAAAAATAAATAAGAAATTATACAGTTAAAATATACTTTTAACTGCCATATGAATGCTTGACATCTTTATAATGTTTAGCGTGGTGCACATTTTACATTGGGACATCCCATCGTGTTTGCCATTACTGTATATCACGTGAGTTAGGTACCTACTGTATGAAACTTGTGTGGAAACCTGTATTGTGCGTTAGGAACATTAATAATTTCGTCACTTATCGTATGTTCAACGCAATTTTATAAGTTCTTTTTAAGAGGATTAAATCAAGATGAAACTAAATATTGTACTCTAAGGTCGTGTTACACAATTTTTGAGTTGATGCTACTCGTCACATAAATGTATAAGCTGATCAAATACAAAGACCACATTCAAGTCTATGCTCTAAAATAAACAGAAATAAAGTACTATCTTCATTAGCTGTTTAATACGATAACTGATGAATAAAGTTTACTTGTAACTTGTGAAAAAGACTTAATATTGTCACTCAACGTTAAAGAAAGCGATAAAATCTCTTTGCGGATAAATGGAGTACCAAAACAACTTCTAAATACAACTGAAGACGAAGATTTAACTAACCTCTACGGAGATTAAATAACAAATTAATATTTACTTGCAGATTGAGTTTTGACACTGACATTGTGAACTAAATCCTAGATCATAGTACTCAAACATCAACGTAAAAACGTACGTAATCGTCCTAGCCAGTTTCGGCCATTGCGGCCAATTTCAACGGAGATCAGCCAAGTATGCAGGAGATATTATAGTACACTAGTGTGTGCGCAATACACAAGTGCACTCGCTATTCCTTCACTCTCATAGTCCGGTGAGACGGCAATCCGACATGACCACAGAGAGATCAGGCGCAGGATCAACGGCTTTACGTGCTTTCCGAGGCACGGGGGTATCACACCGCCAACTTCCTGACTCCGAGCTGCGACTGAGTTATTTTTAAGATGGAAAAACCCAATCACAATGTTTTTGGCTCGACCCGGGATTTAAACCCAGGACCTCAGCGCGCAAATGGTACTCGTAACGCGTACGCAATAAAAATACGCCACCGAGGCAGTCAAACATCAACAATGCAGTTAATATAAAAATAGACGACAATACCTCCGAACACCAAACTTCACAAGTCAGGATCTTAGTTCTTACCTGTAATAACAAAGCATTATATTAAACGGTGTCGTTGACCCCCAAACACACATATAGTACTTATATTGCGTAACATAATTACATAAGTCATGAAATCGTTTTCAACCACTAATTGCTTGGACAAACATTTCGACAATATTTGGCGCTTTTTGATCCGATAAGTTCTCGCAATAGTGTTTGTTGCATCACTGAGTACAGGATTATTTAACGCGTCAAAACATCTATGCCATTCATTCAGTCATTAGTCAATATGTCTATGGTAACTTTTTTTATATAACATATTTCTAATTTAAATTTTACTAGTGGTAGGTCTCTCATATGTAAGAGTCCGTCTGGGTGGGTACCACCGCAATGTCTATTTCTACCGCCAAGCAGCAGTGTACATGCACTGTTGTTTCGGTTTGAAGGACATTGTAGCCAGTGTAACTACAGGACATAATGAGAGTTAAGATCTTATGTCTCATGACGACGAGCGCAGTGGACTGCCATACAGTACTTTGTAACTAAAGGTGCTGGATGGTGTTCTATTGTTTATGGGTGGTTGTATCGCTTACCATCAGGCGAACGGCATGCTCATGTCATTCAATGCCATAAAAAAAATATACTACATTTTCCGAGAGTTCAGAATAATATACTCGAAAAAGCTTAATATACAAATAAGCACTGCAAAGATTTAAAAAAAAAGTAAATTGTAATCTTGAGTCTTGACACATTAAATTTAAAACAAAAGAAGTACTTAATATTAAGTCATTGATAAAAAATAAATGATGTTCTCATACTAAACCTTTCTTAGTAGAGTCCATTATTGTGATGCCCTTATGATATCATCTTAAAAAGGTTATGTTAGAAATTTAAACATTAAAGCAATACATTATATTTCACGTTAATTGATTGATATCATATATCATTAAAAATGCAATACCTATTTGCGTCACTGGCCATTCGACAAAAAAATATACAAACACTCTTTATTTAGCAATAATATTTACCATTTGTTTTCCTAAAACACCTCCTACGCAATTCCGAAAAGTGTTTTACGACCGCCATATCCTGGTTTAATGTGGCCCCGGATCAAATATATCGACACAGATACCAATACTCGTATTTTACTGAGACCAAAACACAGGTGTAAAGACTTTTTTATGTTCCTTTTTTAAAATGAATTTGTTCTAAATATGAATTTGACTTATTGAAAGTTTATCAAAACTAACGTCTTTTGATAATCAAAAGCAATTTAATGGGACATCCTGGCAATAAGTGAGGCAAGGGATGGTCCACTAACCCGCATAAGTCTAGCAAAATCCACCCAATTTCAACAGATGGTACACTGGTGGTAGGTCTCTCATTATGTAAGAGGCCGTCTGGGTGGGTACCACCGCAATGTCTATTTCTACCGCCAAGCAACAGTGTGCATGCACTGTTGTGTTTCGGTTTGAAGGACATTGTAGCCAGTATAACTACTGGACATAATGAGACTTAACATCTTATGTCTCAGGGTGACGAGCGCAGTGGAATGCCACACAGTACTTTGTTAGTCAAGGTGCTGGATGGTGTTGCTACTGTTTATGGGTGGTCGTATCGCTTACCATCAGGCGAACGGCATGCTCGTCTCGTCATTAAATGCAATAAAAAAAAAAAAAAAAAAAGACAGTACTTTGAAAAGTAGAAGGACAAGGCTTATTAAAAGCCATTTTTAACGTTTTCACACGAGGATACATATTGATTATTGTTCTGTATACAAGTGTCGATAAGTTAGAGATCGTTAGATATCGAATATCACTATAACAATGTTTGCAATCAATAAATGTCAGTTACCATAAAACTCGTAACATGCTACCACAAATAAACGGTTAAAAAATTCATTATGGGTTCATACGGCCCTCGTGCTTTATCGGTCAAGGCCTTTGCCACAATGACTTGAGAATAGAAAAAAAAATCAACGAAACATGCGACACACATACGCAGACGACAATGACTTAATGAATATTAATTTATTGCGTAATTGGCTGTTAGTGAGCTGGTGATTATCAAAAATATAGGGATGAATCAAATCATTCAAAAGGCTTAATTTAGCTATTCTACGTAAGACAGAGCAGTCAATCTTTAGAGTCATTAATTTACTTATGGCTGTCAAAGTTTTAAAGGGTCAATTCTATGGGGCTGTCAGAATATATTTCTTCATGTTTTCGAGCCCAACACACATTACATTTGATAAGAAATAGCTATTTAGATTTTACAAGCCACAAACCAGAACGACCCAAAATCTCTTATTACAATAATCGACAATCACACAACTTAAAAAAAAACGTAATCGATTATCGATTTGCCTATTTCGCACAGTTTTCGTAAATTAGACTAGATTAGAAAGCGGTTAAACTAATTGCCACGCTGTTTCACTCGGTTTGTTGAGCAACCGCCATGTTTGCGTCGAAAACCGAAGTAAATATAGTTAAATGTTTTAAATATAGATATTTTTAAAAAGATCACGTAAAATGTTATTCGTACTGATGAACCGACGTAATCCGAACACTATGGTTTGACATCGAAATTATGACAAAAAACAACCGTTTAATAAAATTCTTCATTTCATTAAGAATGTTTAGTAGATACATTATTTATTTTTTCGTAGTTTAGAGATAAGATTATTTTTCTGGGATTCATTTTCTATAGAAATATTTTTCTTTTTAACCCATGATTCCTATAAACACCGTTTTACCATAGTATTCTATTCTATTATCAAATATTTTTAAATGAATAAATCAAATATATAAATAAATCGATAATTATTAATAAATATTACGAATGGTTATGTATTTTATTAAAACATGCACTTACATTGTTTGATTTCAAGTAAAATTACCAATTTAAAAGTCAATCATGTTGGGTCTATCTGAGACAATAGAAGGTCAAACAAATTGCCATACACAGTCAAATCTGGTGAACAATTTCGAACTTCTAATATGCCTTCACGATTTGAGCTCTAGAAAATAGAATCGTTGATTTTTCTTACAAAACGATAAATTATAATTTGTTTAGCAAATACAGAGCCTTTTCAGGAGACAGGAAGACCATCGTAACCGACATTTCGCACTAGAACGACTTTTTTCATTTGAATTCCGAATTGTTTATGGTCTATATTTGCAGTATACGTTTTGAAGGTAAACCAGAGATTTTTCAGTATTTAGTTACAAAAATAATCATCTTAAATATTTTAGAATTAAAGAAGAGAAAAGTCGTTTTAGCAACAAATAGGAAATGTTAGTTACGATGTTCTTACTGAAAAGGGTCCATATTTATTCTATTTCTGATTTTTTGGAACTGTTTTAGGTAATGTTTAGTAAATACGAAACAAAATTTGTATATTAATATGTTTATAATTAGACCTTAGGCCATCTGTGAGACATATCAGAGGCTTGAAAAAAAAGTGTGTACTTATGTACACGCGTTAGAAGTTTTACTTCTTTGGCGTAACAAGATAAAAATCTTTTTAAATAACGCGCCAAAAGAAGTACAACTTGAATATCTTTCGCCTTATTCTACGTTCAAAATTCAAAAATGTTGACTATACCTAACTTCAGGGTGAACTCAAAAATGTTGACCATAGCTAACTTCAGGGTGTCGGGTTTTCGTGACGGTGTGCGCGCGCATCGTAAAAATTTACTCTCATAATTTTTCCCAAACGCGCCAAAAGAATAGTATAACTTCAAAAACCTATTTCAAATGTCAATTATTCACATAAAATTATTTATGTTCACCAATCATATTATAAATATTTAAACCGCCTCACACGTCATGTACAGTAGCAATAGCAACATGAGAGAAACCACACATCACGTTGCCCAATAGAATGTAATTACAGGACAAACAATAGTTTTGTAACGCGCCGCAGTCGCACGATCTTGACTATTGTTGGGCCGATAGAATGACGCTGGACGACGTTTACTTGTTTGGGTTTTATGTGGTGATAAGCGGCTCAAGTGGTTTTCGTATGGCATTTGAGTATTTTGTTCGTGTTGGCCATCTAATGAAGTGTGTCTCATTACTATATTTATTTTCTTTATTTATTGGAGTAACCATGACCCATAGTGTTAGTAATAAGATTAATATTTTATTATACTTATTACTTACACTATTCGTCAAAAAGCATTTAAAAATCTTAGACTTTTGCAAAAACATGTGAGTCAAAATTCTATAATATTGTACTGTGATTTCTTTGAAAATAGAAATGTTTAAATTCCATTTAAAATCAAGTAACTCAATGATAGCTTGAAATTAAAATGACAACACAAGAACTATCATTAACCTAATGAAGATTGCGAGACGTAGCTAAGCGTCATTTTACGTATTTAAAACAAACGAATCATTAAATCAAAGGTTGCAACAACGCATATTATAATTCACCGAAAATCATTAGCAAAGATCACTTGCATTTAAAAGCATGTTACGTTCCTAATTTAGTTTCGGTTTTATTCAAGGATGAGACGAGTCAATCGCTCGTTAGGTAAGTGCCCATGAACAATAGCTACACCAGAAATTTGGATTAAATACAATAGCCAATATTTTGCCACCTTGAGAGATTATATGGGTCGTTGTTTCTTCCGTGGTCAAGTAAAGTTAAGGGTCTAATCACACTGGCGAATTGCAAGCAAATTCACAGCGAGGTGAAGGCGCTGCGTGCTCGTCCACTGTAATAAACATACATATATACATACATACACTCACGCCTTTCACGCTCTTAGTAAATTACATCAAAATATCAAGTAGCCCGAAGCCAAAACAAGTAAATCGAGAAGTAAATTGCTTAAATTATTGGACGAGTTCTGAGATACTTTAACTACATAATTACGACAACGTCTATGTAGGTAATAGTGACCGTAAACTTTGTGCCACATTTAATCGAACTCTAGGTCAAAATATTTGGGTTATGTTATGATTAATCTGGTTAAACTAGTGCGAAAATAGCTTTAGGCCCCGTATTTTCAACTGTAGTTGTCTTTTTGTCAGGGTCTTATTAAGCTGGACGAGCTCGCAGCACCTGGAGCACTCGAAGCGAGCGCGAGCGCGTCCAGCTTAATAACACCGATGATTACCCTAACAACAGTTGAAAAAACCCGGTCTTAATCATATGCGTTTGTTTGATTATTATATCATGTTTGTATAATTGTTTAATTTCTCAGGTTTATAGTTTGAATTTGAATGTTTAAAAGTATTAATTTTCCTCTAATAGATCGGAATTTAGATGGTTTAAAACACATTTAGTCACAAAACATTGTATTGTTTTATGAAAAATCAATACAATGCTCATTTTTAAAATTGTAATGATATATATGCGTGTGAAATGTAATATTACATAAATACATATTAATTTAATCTGAGTTTATTTTGAAAATGAAACGACGAATGTCAGAACCTAGAAGTAAATATTTTCATTTGGTAATATATGTTTTGTATAATTCTAACAAAATTCCATAAAATAAATGATTACTATCAAATATCTAGATTAAAATGGTCTTAATATTACGTCTATGCTGAATTTTAGTTATGTAGATCAAAGATCATTAGTCGGAATTCGATATACCTGTTTAGATTTCCAAGAACTTGCGAAGGTAAATTAGTAACATTATCGTTAAATATAATGAACTTAACGATACATCATTCCTACAATGTTCGTCCATTTTATAAATAAGTATTTTTAACATATTTACGTTGATTAATGAAAACTTATTACAATATAACTGTATATTTGATTATATTTCTATAAATTATATAAAAAATAAAAATAGACGTATCGCAAAGAGCATTATAACGTATCTCTTCAATGATGTCACATTTTGACATGCCACAGACTAAGAATCTATGATGAAGAGATAGTTATTCAATGAGTATTGAATAGAAAATATCTATGAATATTTAAGTAGATGCTCTTTGTCTGCGTTCGTGATAAAATCAAAGTAAAAGTCAATAGTTATGTTTCTTTAAAAATCAAAATACGTACTTTTAAATTTAATTATATTATTATAATTATATTAAATTCAGTGAGAATTGTTTTTTATAACGATGATAGTTGTAAAAGACACACATTGTAGACTATTCTGAAAAGAGAATCATCAATTCTGTCTACAGCCTAACTTTGCCACTATGTAATGACTATGTCGAAATGCAGTGGCTTTCAAAATGTCGAAATTACTACACTAGGTACTATGAAATTGTCATTGTTTTGGTAACTTTAGTCATACCATACCATACCGTACCAGCCCTATATTATATACTGCCCACTGCTGAGCACGGGCCTCCTCTATAACTGAGAGGGTTTAGGCCCTAGTGCTGATTGGCAGACTTCACATACATTCGAAATTCTTATAGAAAACTTCTCAGATATGCAGGTTTCCTCGCCATGTTTTCCTTCACCGTTAAAGCGACTTTAGCCGCTGATACATTTTTTATACGGAGACGATGAAGTGACTCTACAGCATCTGATGGTAAGTCACAGTACCTACAGCTGAATAGACCATCTATTGATGGAGATATATCCCTCGTCAGCCAACCCGGCTTTGATTTGTTTGCAACAAATTGACATTTGCGCGGCGCCTAAATATTTCCATAAAAACCCCAAAAGAACAAATTCAAGACGTTCATGGACAGTTGTTACAATTATGCCGGCTGGTTTTTTAGGTAACAAGTTGAAAGTCAATATTTCGTTACAAAAATCTCAAACCAAATTGATTTCCAACAGTAATTTTGTTGTGTAACGCCTTAGCCAACTTCCTTTGTGAAATGTGCCCACTTCCTAACGTCACATCGTTGCATATGTGGGTTGGGGACACGTATAATCGGAAAATAATCGCCGCTTCGCATTAGCGCGGAGAAAACGCTTACAAAATGTTGTTGACAGGATATTTGAGATGTTCAACCGTCAACTTGTGCTCTTAATGCCGTAAAAATATATGTTGAGTTATAAATCTTATATTTTTTTTTAGTTTCTAATGGAAATAAACGCTTACAAAGATATTTCATCGAATGATGAATATATTTGTAAATACCACAGGTTAGAAATCATTAAATACGGAAAAAACATAGCTCTTAAAACCACAAAATATCGATTATGAGTTATGATATAAGAGATGAAACATTTTGCTAACCACAAAGTTATTGTTTATGTCAAAAGAACTTTTAATTTAAAACACAATATGAATTATTTTAACAACACTAATTTTTTGCCAAGGACAGACCAGCTAACAGCCCACCTGATAGTAAGTGGTCAATGTCCCATAATACATCTATGTATAGTCCTACTAATATTATGAACGTGAAAGTTTGTAAGTATGGATGTATGGATGTCTGGATGTTTGTTACTCTTTCACGCAAAAACTACTGAAAGGATTTCGATGAAATTTGGCATATGGGTAGATTATGTCCTAGAATAACACATAGGCTACTTTTTATCCTGGTAAAATATAAAGCGGGACTTTTATCCCGGGAAAACTCATTCACGCGGGCCGAGCCGCGGGCAAAAGCTCGTCTACCATAAATCAAGCCCATATAAATGGATCGCACTACGAACTATAACACACATAAATAACAGCGTAACTTGCGCGGTTACGCTGCGTTCTTATGTCGCTAGTGCTAAACCAGTTCGAAATGTCTTCGTACAGAGCGGAACTTGAGGCAATACTAGCAATGTCACCGGATTTATAAAACGTATGTTATATTTATGGCATAATATCACTTAAATAGATCTGTTTGTAAAACTTAATAACTGAAAAAAAACTATATATAAATCTAGCTTATGTTCTCGTCACCGCCCGCGAATAGGTAAGCCATTTTTCGAAATAATCCCACTTTTCCAGGATAAAATATTAGTTTATAATATAGTGCCAAATAAAATGGCAAAAGTGTTCATTGCCCGACTCACGCCTAGATATCACCATTCGTATTCCTTATTGCTAATTACTTCGCAGCTGTCGCAAACCGATGTCGCTACGCATCATGGTAAAGGGGAATATGAGCAAAAAATCTATCCGACAGGTACCACGTTACGATAGAGTAGCGAAAGCGGTAGCAATAGTAACTACTTTAATTCATTCAAGGAACAAATTCGTGTCGTTATCGCATCGTCGGATGTATTGGTAGGAGTGAATGCACTCTTTTGTCAGTCCACACTTGATCTATCTGATGGTTAAACATCCATTCAAAGCCTTTAACGTTAACCTCTAGCTTTCACATAGTAATAGGATAATATTTCGCAATTGCTACTAAAAGAAATGCATCGACATATTTGCACCTCACAGAACAATAGACCATACTCAGCCCACAATGCCGCGCCGTCTGTTGCCCACACTACAAGCATTGCATACGTGATTCAACTATAGGATCTGTTCTCTTTAGTTCTAAGGGCATTGGACTCGCCACCAGTTGCTTTAATGGCAGTAATAGTCAGTTACTGTCACTTTTTCCTATGACGACGTGCAACTCCTAAGCGGGAGTTAGATCAGCAAGAAAACTTGTAGCAGTTATCTTGAGCAAGCAATTTTAAGTGTACATGCATTTGGAAGTTCTTGCGCAATACATTGCTGCGAGAACTTACGAGAACTTACTAGTCTAAACTTACTTTTATTTGAGTTTGAATTGAATTCCTCAAAAACTGGGTGTAAACAAGCAATGTCTGAATTTTAATGGCTCTCTTTAATAATGGAAAATAAAACATATTATATACCTACGGCCTAGAATTTCGAACACAAAGTCTGCCAACCCGCACTAGGCCAGCGTGATGGACGACTTAAACTCTCTCAATAGAAGGGCAACAGTGGGTCATTAATACAGGGCCAGGACTATTATTCCTAACCGATTTTATCATAGACAAAATCGTTACGATTGAAATAGATTATCGCCTTGGAATAATTGCATGGTTCAGTTAAAAACAGCGTTTCCTTATATCGCAGACATTTTGATGCATGGCACGAACTATAAATCTAACTAATGTGCAAATGTTCGCCAAATGTCGAACGGTAGACATCATGACGATATAATTAAAATTTATTGATATTCAACGCCTGCCTAATAGAATTATCGTATATTTTTTTTGGTTATGTTTTGGCCTTAGTTAATGCGTGGAATATATAAAATCTACTGATTATTATGCAACTAATGGCTCTGTTAGTGTGACACCTGTACTTTAAGATACGTTGTTTGATTACCTAATAGTTACTATTTCCCCAAATGTTTCCGTAAACCAGGATCCATAATACAAGCATATGACACCGAGCGGTGAAACTCGAGTCTATGGGAGCATTTCTGCTTTCCCCGCAAAAGAAAAGGAATTGGAGTGTGAAGTTCCTAAGTTACTGGTGGTAGGTCTCTCATTATGTAAGAGGCCGTCTGGGTGGGTACCACCGCAATGTCTATTTCTACCGCCAAGCAACAGTGTGCATGCACTGTTGTGTTTCGGTTTGAAGGACATTGTAGCCAGTATAACTACTGGACATAATGAGACTTAACATCTTATGTCTCAGGATGACGAGCGCAGTAGAATGCCACTCAGTATTTTGTCAGTCAAGGTGCTGGATGGTGTTGCTACTGTTTATGGGTGGTCGTATCGCTTACCATCAGGCGAACGGCATGCTCGTCTCGTCATTCAAAGCAATAAAAAAAAAATAAAAAAAAAGTTCGTGGCACGTTGATTTATTAGATTGATTAATCGAGCTGCTGAGCTAATAGTGGGTTTTTTTAGGTAGGCGATCCTGGAAGTAACACCGGGGGAAACCTGCGAATGGGATACTGGAGTCCCCCGGCTTGACGACTGCAGGGGCCTGGGAAGGAAGTGGAGAGGAGTATGGACGGGAAGGTGGGGGAAGGCAGGAAGGTTCCCAGGATGGGCGGAAAGAGAGGGTGCCAGGAAATGTTCGCGGGCCCTTTTAGGCCTCAATGTGATTTACAACCAAGAGGTATACACACTGACTGTGTACCTCGGCCCGCGACTAATGTCCCCCCGCGCATGGGCGTGCATTGGGTGTGAAGACCCAGCGCACAAGAATTACCTCGGGGGGCGAGCTAATAGTGGTTAGCTACTGTTATGGTCAACTTACATGTGTAGCTGCCGCTTTACGCTCTGTGGTATAATAATTAATAGTATTTGCCACGGTGGCGTAGTTGTATTACGGTACAACTGCAGTGCTGTCTCGGGTTCGATTCTCAGGTCAGTGAAAGTGATATTGGATTTTTCTACTCAGTATCAGCCCAGAGTCAAGAACTGTGCCAGTTAAATTGCAATAGGCCCGCGTCTATTACATGGGACCCATAGCTGACGAAATGTGGGTGTAATACACCACTGCCTATCCCTGAAAACGGAAAAAGGCGTGATGCTATGTCATCATCATCATCAGCCACATGACGTCCACTGCTGAACATAGGCCTCCCCCAAAGATTTCCAGACGGACCTGTCAAAAGCGGCCCGCATCCAGCGTGCTCCTGCTACCCTTATCAAGTCCACCTACTTCTCGATGCTATGTATTTATATATAATAATATCACACTACTCCAGCCAGCACGTTTATGCTGTTGACGGCTCAATAGTTTAAATGCAGCTCTCAGATGTAACTCAAAGCTAGAAATTCCAACCCGTATCAGTCAGAACCCGCATCGTATCGAGCCAGCCCCAAATTTTCTATAGTTATTGGTACAAATGTTTGTGATAGTGCATACATTTCATTAGTGATTTGTGCGATAAGTTTATGTTGAATAATATGCCCCAAATTATAATTTGGGACAAATATAATTATAATTATATTGTTGTACACTGTTAGGTATAGCAGAAAAAGGCAATCAACATTAGGTATGCTACAAATGTACTAAGATCTTAAACGACTAAAATCGAATTTAATACTAAATAATACGGTCTATTTTGAACTGATAAGGGCTGAAAGTAGTTTCGTATGACACAATTTTATTTTAAATACGCACAGGCATGAACAAAGACCCAAGTGGCATGCGTATCTGTCAAAGATCTCGCGTCTACACAATGAGGCATTCTGAGACTTTCTAAGCGCACAATGGCGGTTAATGTGTGCTTTAGAAAAAAACAATTACTAACCATTTAAAGGTTTTGTTATGTGTTAGTAAAATGAGCGTCGAGAAAAAAGTAATTCAAGCGGTTGCCGCAAGATGTCGTTGTACTGCAATAGTCTGACCCTTTTAAGGTAATGAAAACTATTTCTTTCATTTTTTGGTTTCTCAAACAATTGATAATGTTATAGGCATTAATTATTGTTAAAACCTCTAATTCCAAATTCTTAAATTGGATTTCATGCGTTTCCAAGTCGTCTTTGAATATTTAGTAGTATTGATTTTAAAAACAAAAATACCTATCTAGTACTAAATTAATATATTTCGAAGTGTATTATTTTCCAGTGCGTTTAATTTTTTTTATTCTTATTTCAAACAAGAATTAGGTCGAAGAACAGTTATATTTACATTTCAAACCTCACAATAACAAATTTTCTTAAACCTTTAAAATATCGAATATCGTATGATTTTTGAGAATGAGGTGTAAATTGACCACAATTTGACCTCACGGTACGCGGAACAATAAAATTGTAAACAAATTTTATGTCTTCCGAGACATTTTAGCAATAATATAGGCTGTATTCCGTTCGCGTTATGGGTTTTTGAAAGTGTCATATGTTTTACAGTTTAGGGACTGTTATTTGTTTGTTGACGATAATGTTCAAAAGACTACGCTTGCAGAATTGTCTTTGAAGTCATTCTATTACACTTTTTCATTAAATTGAATGACCAGACGAGTAAACGGCTTGCCTGATTGTATACATCACAACTTAGACTATTATTAGTCTGTCCTCATCATCATCCTCTTCATAACGATATCTTGAAAAATTTCAGATCAAATTATTACATGATTCCTGAGACATTACCTATTTTGTGAGTACCTTGAACTGATTTTGAAAAGAGCAACACTAGAGTTTCTTGCCCGTTCTTCTCTAGTGAGAACTGCTTTCCGAACTAGTGGTAGAGTTAATATTGACGGAATCTAAATAATGTATAACATTTTATGGGTTCGAACAAATTATTTCATTTCATTTTAGCTCTTAGGAGCAATATCACCCAAAACGAATGAGAAAGCACTACATGGCGTTTCATCACGCTCGTCACCTGAATTCATAAGAATATATTAAGTATCCTGCCCAGTAACTGTACTGGCCGCAATGCCCTTCAAATTGGAATGCAATACACATGTACACATTCGTATTTGCGACTTTTCATCTCTTCATAAGAAGTAGAAGAAGAAACAAGGTATTTGTTTCTGTTGTAGAGCTGTCACAAACATGTAAAAAGCATATTCACCCACACGCCTTCTTCCTTAAATAACCATTCATTTAAATACGTGTACAATACAATTAAGATATACGATAGTACCACAAAGTAATAAAGGTTGTCTATTAGTAAATATTAATAGACAATGGCCGCTCTACGAATTTCGTACAGAGAACAATAGACGCTGACTATCCTGTTAATTAACCACTTCCTAAGGTTTCATTCATTGTTTCTCACAAATTAATATGTACTATGTAAATTTATTTAAACTAGGAAAGATGTGGAGTTATAACTTTTATACGACAACTAGCGTCTTGCGATCAACTGAAAAGAGACTGTTCCTCGAATTAAAGGTAAACTTTGATTTTTTTCCGAATAAGAAATAGTTAGGTATATTTTGTATATAAGATTGGAATAGACCAATCTAGATAAGATTCGTCTATTTGGTTCAAATTTCATCAGTCTGTTCCGGGGTTTGCGGCATTCATCTCATGACACATGCAAGGAATAAAAAATATCAAACATAATTTTTTCAACAATTTTCACCAGCATTGTAGCCAGTGTAACTACTGGACATAATGAGACTTGACATCTTATGTCTCAGCATGACGAGCGCAGTGGAATACCACACAGTACTTTGTAAATCAAGGTGCTGGATGGTGTTGCTACTGTTTATGGGTGGTCGTATCATGATCACGGCATGCTTGGCTCGTCATTCAATGCCATAAATAAAAAAAAATAAACATGCAAATGTTAAATTTCATTTTCCCAATAATTAAAATCAATATAGGACTTAGTAATAGTGAGCCAGCGAAATGTTATTAATAGCTCGAACTATGCTGGGTGCACGGCCAATTGAAAGTGAAGGTATATACTGTCGTACTCAGTAGTATGCGTGCTAGGAAGTCTACGTTACATAGACGTGTAGTACTGGATGCGGTGAGAGCATTATCAATAAAAATACATAGGCGTAGCTAGAGTAATTTTCCAGAAGGTGGGGGGGGGAAGTGTCCTAGACAAAAAAAATACTTCCGAGTACTTCCAGTTTTGATAGTAGTAGTAGTATTTATAGTACGTGTATATTGTTTATCAATTATCGTTCGCTTTAACGGTGTAGGAAAACATCGTGAGGAAACTTACATACCTGAGAACTATCTATAAAAAATTCGAGGGTCTTCAATTCCAAAAAGGCTGGTCGTAAAATGTAATTCATTTATCCTGAGTTGTTGATAGAAATGTATTAATGGACCCGCATAATTCCAACGATGACTATTAACTAGGTGTAAAAGTTAATGGTTGTACAACAAAGGAGTAGGCAGAGATGTTAACACGGAGGTAAGCACCTACATTTCCCTTTGAACGGGTAGCAATCTACCCAGCCATGGTAAAAAAGGCATAAAGCTGTAAAACATGAATGAATATTTTAAATAATGAACGATATAATAGACATCATAATGTAAAACTTATGTTAAATTAAATTGTCAGCCAAATTCTATTCTTTATCTAAAAAATATTATAAGTAATGCATTCCCTGAACAAATTAATTATTTTACATTAATTATTATTGCACATTAAAAAATTTGCATGTCAATAAATTTGACAAAAGTTGATTGATCAGAAATAACTATTTAAGACCTATATTGTACCAACTTTTTCGCAAATAAAGGATTCATTTATTCAAGAATTAAACAATCATATCAAGCCGTTCTATATCAGAATAAGCGAAGTGGACGATAGATCACGACAGTACAGAGAAAACTGAATATCGATTAGCGGGTAGCGCAATAGAAAATTAGACGGAAAACAACGTTTTATTGCCAATCGTGCAATATCCGAGCTATATGAATATCCGCGGATAAACGCGTCATGCTACGTATTTACGAATATCCGCTAGTCAGGAGTTATGAGCAAACAATTTGGTAATAATGTTTGACGGTCGTCTGATTGGTGAAGTGATAGTGTTCCGAGAACCGTTAAGGCCTAGTTTCGATTCCCAGGTTGCGCAAAATAAAATTCTGTGCATTTGTTGCGCGTTTACTTAGCCCTTCGGAGGCAATTTAAAAAGTTATTTTACTTCGAATTCAAGCTATTCTCGAAACTAAATCATATTGTGTCGTCACAATGAAAGTATCAGTGGGTAATTACAATATTATTTCGCATACATTTTACTTTCCCTGCGAAGTCATCAAATGTAGAGTGAAATGTTCCTACATATTATTTTACGCTTATACTTATTTGTATTTATTTATTCGTCAAATATTAATATATTATAATTGAATGAATAATCAACATAATATTTTTTTAGAAGTATTTTGTAGTGTATTCAGTGGTTACTCGTAAGTTTCATAACCATATCCTTGTAAAAAAACATGGCGTAATGACAACTGGAGCCATAGAAAAGATGCCTTTCCACATTGACGCTAACCTAACCTTATATATGAGATTGACATATCCTAGCAATAGACTTATCAATAGATTTTCCATATTCTATTAGCCTAAACGATTATAAATAAAATGTAAAATGCGTGCCACTGCTGATCCTGGCTTACAGGAGTTGCAGTGGTGGGTGTGAAGGCGGGATAGTCTCTAGCCTTAACGATTGTAACAAGGCATCTTGCCTGCACCCCTAACTCGACAATAATGCTTTCCTGGATCAATCAATGCAATTACCGAAAACAAGCCACTAGTTTAATTAAATGTAAAGGGTTGGAGCGCCTAAAGCGTTCGCCCGAAAGTCCGGTGTGGTCAGAAAAGCCGACTCGCGTCAGGCTACTGTCTGTAATGCCAAAAAAAAACTAGTGTAATGGTAACCACTATCAATGAATTACGAAACACTGCAATGTTCTGGCACTAACTTCATTCAGAAAACGAAATCAAAATATTACTAACACGGATAAAATAAGAACGAATCACCGTTAGCATTTGCGTAATGTTAATTACAACATCATGTGAATGGATGTCCAACTGATCGGAACTTATCGACCACATCACGATTTGGTTATTAGTTATTAAATCATAAACAAATGTCTCATATACCAGACATTGACATTACAGTACATAAAAGACCTGACCAAATCAAAGTACCTTTGAATCATCATCAGCCACATGACGTCCACTGCTGAACATAGGCCTCCCCCAAAATTTTCCAGACGGACCTGTCAAAAGCGGCCTGCATCCAGCGTGTTCCTGCGACCTTTATCAAGTCGTCTGTCCACCTTGCAGTACGAGTTTTGAATGCTAAAGATACTATAGCTATAGATAATGCTATAGAACTTCATCCAAATCGGTTGAGCGGTTGCATTCACTTCTCATAAACATCCAAACAATTCACAAACTTTGACATTTATCTATTTCGTAGGATGAAGCTAAATCTTTATTGAGTTGAAATTTAATCCTGCCAGTGACAGTGTATACAGTCGTCAACAAGATACTTTCAATATAATTTCATCTATCCATTGAAACATTACAAATATTTACAGTACCAAAATAATTTATTCCCATATGCAACCAAACAACACTCACCTGATGTGAATTTCTTCAGAGGCAGATGGCACAATAACCTATGCCACCTAATAACTTGTTAGTAACCTTTCAACTGGTAAAAGTCGCATTACCCAATGCTGTCCACTTGTGACTGGTTTAAAAATAAACGGCAGTCCTTGCTATATAATATCTAATTACTACTATAGGTACAGTCAGCAGCATAAGTAGATGAACAAATTCAAAATATTTTAGTCCCGGAAAAACTTTATAACGAAGCCGCGAGCAGAATTCTAGAGTTTTCTAAAAATAGGTAAAGCAAAAAGGTATAATATCGGTTTCCTGTGGCAATCAGTTCCACGAAGAAAAACGTTGATAGGGTAAACCATACAGTTATTGCCCGGTTAAGGGATTGGCACTCATTTTTATTTATTAATACCTTTATTAAAAAACAAATCAAATGAAATAGGTACTACAAATAATAATGATTTTTAATTCGTTCTTATCTAACCAAAATGAATCATATTTTTTTATTAATGTCAATAGATTACAAAAAACATAAAAACATAAATATAAGTGTCACATCCCTTGTTTTATTGTAAAAATTAGTCTCGCCAGCATCCTTTCACGCGAGGTCAATCTAATGACAAACCACAAAGAAATAAAGACCTTAATGGCCTTGCTACGTTCTAAAAAAACTTTATATACTAATGGTAAGACCTAATACCTGAAAATATTAATGACTAGCTTTTGCCCGCGGCTCCCCCGGCGTGAATGAGTTTTCCCGGGATAAAAGTCCCGCTGTATATTTTCCCGGAATAAAAAGTAGCCTATAACGTTGTAAAAAAGCATATCAAGCACTAGGATTTGTAATGAGATTATCTTCTGAATTCAAGAGCATTAAATCGATTAAAATCCTATATTGTGCTTTCGTCCGCAGTCATCTCGAATAATCCTCACAGGTGTGGAATCCAAACTACAAGATTTATATAAACAGGCTTGAGAGTATTCAAAAAAAGTTTTTAAGATTTGTTCAATATCGCTCCAAAACATACCTTCCCAATTATATAAGTCGCTGTAAGAAATTCCACTTGCTACCTCTTCAGGAGCGGAGGCGTATTGCTGATCTAGCCTACCTGTTTGCTATAGCAAACGGTAAGGTCGATTGTCCCGAGCTTTTAGGTGAACTGGGGATTCGGACGCACGCCAATTTTGTGAGGTGTCCGAGATTGCTAAATATCCCCCGCACAAACACAAATTACTGCAAAAATTCCTTCCTCAAAACAGCCAGCAATCAGTTTAACAATATAATGTATGATATGGACTTAGATCTTTTTTGCACAAGTATTCCAAAACTTAAAAGAATTATGAGCGATGCATTTTTCCTCTGAGTTCGGTTCTATGCATTCTTTAACTTAGATAAATATATTTTTAACGGTTGAATTTTATATCATCATCAGCCCTGTATTATATATTGCCCACTGCTGAGCACAGGAATGAATGAATGAATTTTATATAATATATAACAATTTCTTAATAACTTTCTTCTAGAGCGTACCTAACCTATCAGTGAAAACTTTTAATTGGCCTTTTGTCGCTATTATAATCTTATATACTATCATTTGTATTAGCTGTAAGTTTTCTACAACCAATAAAATAAAATAATCCAATCCAGGACATAATCTACCCGTGTGCCAAATTTCATGGAAATCCGTTCAGTAGTTTTTGTGTGAAAGAGTAACAAACATCCATACATCCATACTTACAAACTTTCGCGTTTATATTATTAGTAGGATTCCGAGATCTAAAGTAAAATTTGCATTCTTCATTATTTGGTGGAAACACCAATTGAAATTCAAAGTTTTTAGTTTCTTTTTGGTTCTACGTTTTAAAAAAGGTTGAAGGAAACGCCAGGAACACGCTGGATGCAGGCGGCTTTTTACAGGTCCGTCTGCAAATCTTTAGGGGAGGCCAGTGTTGACATCATGCGCTTGATGAATGATGATGATGATGAAGTTTTTCTATTTTCTAAACGACAGCAACCTCTTGAAACCAGTAGGTACATCACATACATTGGGTAAAACTAGACATAAAAAAACTAAATAGATAGCGAGCCACTTGCCACGGGCACATTTCCAGACTCCGTGAATACTGGGTTGAAAACCCAATGTAATATACTAGTATTGCTCGCGGCTCCGCTCGCGTGAAAAAGTTTTTCTGGGATTAAAATATTTTCCCAGAATAAAAAGTAGCCTATAGCACTCAGGAGTAATGTAGCTTCCTATTAGTGAAAGAATTTTCAAAATCGGTATAGTAGTTTATTAGTTTATCCATTACAAACAAACAAACAAACAAATCGTTCCTCTTTATAATATTAGTATCTATATATATAAAAATTTCGTGTCACAATGTTTGTTACCATACTCCTCGGAAACGGCTGAACCGATTTTGATTAAATTTTATATTCGCACTTGGTAGGTCTGAGAATAGGTTGTTATCTATTTTTCATCCCCCTAAGTGATGAGGGTGGCCCACCCTAAAAAAAATATTTTATTTCTTCGCACAATTTTTTTTATATAATGTGGCATTAAAAAATACATACAACCGTAAATTTTCTACCTTCTTCCATTATCCCCTATTTTTTAATAACCATATTAGTAATTTAATAACTTTTAACCCCGGTCGGTAACTGATCAATGGATCTTCATATTTTTCTACTAAAATAATCTCTAAAAAGAATTTATGTGGCAAAACGTTTGCCGGCCCAGTTAGTAATATTATAAGTATAGATTTTTAAATGAAGTAAGTTCTCGAAAATTCTTCCACGTATGTAAGTGCTATGCATACAATCGTTGCCGTATTTATTGGCATACTGAAAGTACAGAATGCATTGTATGGTGCAAAACAATTGAATTCAAAATTTAAGTCACCTTCTTGGCATTCCTGATTGGAACGATATCAAATTTTGGCAATCAACTATGTTAGTTTTTAAAGATATCATCAAATCGTTTGTGTATGGCTGATTTTAATCAAATGGCATATAACACTATTACACACACGCACACACTCACGCCTTATCTCAGAGGGGTTAGGCAGAGGCGCAACTAGTGCATCCACTTTTCGCCATGCATATTCCGTGACATGGTGTGATAGGGGGCAAGCCTATCGCCTTACCGGGCACAAATTCCAGACTGATACTGAATAGAAAACCCAAGATCAGTTTGCCCGACCCGGGGATTGAACTCGAGCCCTCAGCACTGCAGTCGCACCGTAATACAACTAAACCACCGAGGCAGTCGAAACATCTTTACTGTCTTAATTGAGTACACAATGATATTTTGAGAATTATCTATATTCTGTATAGAATATAGATAATTATTATCTATATTTATCTATACTTATACTTATTACTTATTACTTATCTATACTTAATATATAAAGCTGAAGGGTTTGTTAGTTTCTTTGAACGCGCTAATCTCAGGAACTACTGGACCGATTTTGAAAATTATTTCACTAATAGGAAGCTACATTACTCCTGAGTGCTATAAGCTACTTTTTATCCTGGAAAAACTTTTCCACGCGGGCAGAGCCGCGCGCAATGCTAGTAATATATAAAGCTGAAGAGTTTGTTTGTTTGAACGCGCTAATCTCAGGAACTACTGGACCGATTTTGAAAATTCTTTCACTAATAGGAAGCTACATTACTCCTGAGTGCTATAAGCTACTTTTTATCCCGGAGAAACTTTTCCACGCGGGCGGAGCCGCGCGCAAAAGCTAGTTAATATTATAAAGAGGAAAGTTTTTATTGCTTGTTTGTTTGTTTGTAATGGATTAACTCAAAAACTACTGGACCGATTTTAATTATTTTTTTCACTAATAGTCAGATAGCCTGAGTGCTATAAGCTACTTTTTATCACGAGAAAATATTTTTATCCCGGAGTTTTCCACACGGGCGGAGCCGCGAGCAGAAGTCTAGTTTAAAATAATTCCTCGAGTAATATTTAAGCCAAGTTATTAAAGCATTTTGCTCTACAGTTCATCTAACGTAACCTACTTTTCGATTGTCAAATCACACCGTGAGAAAGCCAGTCCTATTGTTGCCTTATATAATCATTAAACAAAAGTTCTCAAATATTTTCATAAATTGTAGTCGGTTGCAAAACTAGAGGTCACGTGGACATATTATAGATCTTATCGAATGCACTTTCCAATTATTCGAATTGCGCAAAGGATTGGCGGAGTATCTTGTTTGATTACACGACTGGGTATAAAGGCAAATTTACGACTTTAAGATTATTGCCTTCTATCTTTGCCGTTGCCCATCTCTGGCAATTTAATTTCGACACAATTAGTCGTGTGTCACAATCAGAAATGAAAGTAAACAGAAGGTAATTATAGAAAAATTATAGAAGTCTTATTTCGCTGATTTCCTGCTTAGCTGATTACATATTAGTTTAATACGATAAACAATAATTTTAGTAATTTTTTAAAGATTTATTAACGAAATTTAATTTAAAATCCCATCTCAATCGACATAGAGTCTCTCACCAAGTAACGAGACAAAGCAATACAGACCTTTTTTATACTAAAATTAAATCCAAGATCGTTTATGATTTATAATATTATACTCCAAACATTTAAAATATCAAAAACTCGCGAATTAATCATGCGCGTTCGGCAAACAAAAAGCGTTATAGCGTAACAGGTAAATAACTGGTTATACGTTATTAAGTAACCGTTACGGGGGACGTAAAAGCGACACGCTCTGTTCGCTATTATATCATGTAATTGGATTATGAATGTGCCGGTTCAGATCATCAATTACGTATGAGATGGTGTTCGTCGGCCGAGAAAGTAATCGATTCCTGGAGTGGGCTATTTATATTTTGAAATATCATAACATAGGTACATTTTAGAAAACCAGATTTAAAGTGGTATGAAAAGGAGCAACGGGACGAAATAAAGTGTAATTTGGCCTGAAATTATTAAATGAATCAACAAACTGTAATTTAGAGCATAATTGTTTTTAACAATGTATTGAATAATATAATTAAGTATCGTGTGGAAAACTAAAAAATCTCTTTTTTCTCATAGAGTCTTACGCATCCTATTATACCGTTATCTATTTACTTTGACTTTAATATTATATTTTCCCAGCCATATTATATAGTTGTCCTTAATCAATAATATGTTTTTTATTCTTTTTTTGCATTGAATGACGAGACGAGCATGCCGCCCGCCTGATGGTAAGCAATACGACCCCCCATAAAAAGTACCAACACCATTCAGCACCTTGAGTTACAAAGTACTGTGTGGCTTTCCACTGCGCTCGTCATCCTGAGACATAAGATGTTAAGTCTGCTGCTTGGCGGTAGAAATAGACATTGCGGTGGTACCCACCCAGACGGACTCTTACATATGAGAGACCTACCACCTACATAAACTCCAGTAAAATAATATCATACATACATACATATACATATACACTCACGCCTTTAATCCCCGAAGGGGTAGGCAGAGGCGCAACTAGTGCACCCACTTTTCGCCGTTATTCCGTCCCATGATGTGATAGGGGGCGAGCCTATCGCCATATCGGGCACAAATTCCAGACTCCGGGCTGACACTGAATTTTAAAAAACCCAATATCACTGCCCGACCCGGGAATCGAACCCAAGACCTCAGCATTGCAGTCATACCGTAATACAACTACGCCACCGAGGCAGTCAAAAAAGCAAATAATATCATATGTGAATATTAAATTAAGACACGGACAAAACAAAGGCATAACGCAAGCTCACAAAACCGATCAATATTCACGAACGCTCTTCAATAAACAACTTTAACACAAGCGTATTGCACTTAATTTTCTTTACACTGAGATACAGACAAAGGACGTCGAATCAGGGTGTGATAAATCTAGCACAATTTAACCACCCCCTGTACACAGGCTCGTTGGTCTAGAGGTATGATTCTCGCTTCGGGTGCGAGAGGTCCCGGGTTCAAATCCCGGACGAGCCCCACAACCGAGGTTTTTGCCATCAGCCTTTTTTATTAATGTGAATTCAACCTAGTTAATGCGATACGAGGTGCGTTATCTAATACCAAATGCTTTAACATTCGCTGATACTATTTCTATGAAAAAATTAAGCAATATTACAAATCCTCAAGTCTTTGGAAATTAATAATTAAATATTAAACAGAGATGCAACAACAAGGCGTGTCGTTGCAAGGAAATACATAATCTAACTCGATTAGCTGATTAATTATGCCTTTCTAATTATTTGCCGAAGGCGTGATTTCGCAAAGACATTTTTGTGCAAATGTTGTAACGTCATTAAGTGACCGTGGACCCTAAATTGCAATTAATGTTGCAACTAATGCAAAGCCGAGGTAAATTTGGGCTAAAAACGCGATCATTTTGGGGGATTATGCTAAAAACGTTGAATTGAAATTAATTGGAAGTGAAATCCTCCGCATTAGTCGGCCACGGCCGTTCTTTCAGCTTAATTTTCTTCGCCTCGCTCGCCCATGCCTGGTCTCGATGTTTTTAGTACTATCAACATGAAATTAAAGTGCCGACGAACGTTCCGACATTATCAAAGAATATTTATCTTTTAATCTTTATGGCAGAACCTTAGATCTCATTGGGCTCAACCGATATTTTAAAACAACTGAAATGTTGTCAATTTCTTTTTTTTTTCTTTTTTATAACTGAATCATTCCAATTCCACGAATATTGCTGGCCGTAAATTGTTTTTCTTTCGCACCAAGAAACTTTACAGATTTCGCTCAATATCGAAAGTTATTTTAAAAATGGAACTTAATGAAATCACGTAAACATCGAGACGTGACACCGCGGAATCGATATCGGAACCGATAACCGTTTGTGAATCCGCTATTTATAATATAACTTGTTGCGTAACGACTATTATTTACCAGCTTGTTACACGGTATTGCAACACTTCGTGTACATCTGTCAGGAGTCAAGCCCACGCGATGACCGCTCGATCGAAACCCCAGGTTGTGCAACAGAAAAACGTTAAAAAGATAGATTAATTTACGTCGCTTGATATTGTCTGGTCTTTGTATGAATGAATAGAGCCACTTGTAGGTGGTAGTCCATGGTAGATTTAAAAATAATGACAGTTTGAATTTGGAAGTGAAGTGATTAACGTCCACAGACAAGTTGTTTTTATTCACGCTTCGGTTGGTTGAGGCGTTTGATTACTGATCAAACTGTTACTTTCATTATGGATTTAAGGAATGTCTATTATCGACTGTACACCTGCACTTTGTTACTGAATTTTTAATTTCTTATCTTATTTCATACAAATATAATATTGAATAAACTTATATAATACATAACGTCCTACTAATGCGCATAATCACGTATTTTCACATAGTGAGAAATTGGTCATGTTAGAATAGGCCATTATTACATTTATCATACGTAATAAGCTATTTACACTTTTTAATTACCGGTATTAATCCCATTTTATATAACCGTTATAACGTCGAAAATAACGCTTAATAACCAGGAAATAAATTGCCTAATTTTGAAAATGTGTGAAAAAGAACATAGAATAGCGTCTGAAATTGAAAAAAATATATTAAAACGTTTTATTTTAGAATGAAAACTAAAAACATTTAGTATCTTAGTACGTCTTTACATCTATGCCAAAAGACTATTTAAATTTTTTGCTGAAACGAAGTTTGTGATATCTCAATTACTATATCGTATGTTTAAAAGGTTCGCTCCAAATTCCATTAGTTTAGGTATTTCACTATTTTAAGATTTTTAAACCTGTTAAATAATACATTAACTTAGGCCCCATTTTTTCAACTGTAGTTATCTTTTGTCAGGGTCTTATAAAGCTGGACGCGCTCGCAGCACCTGGAGCACTCGAAGGTCCGCGAGCGCGTCCAGCTTAATAAGACCCTGACAAAAAGATAACTACAGTTGAAAAAACCCGGTCTAAAAGTGATATGCAATTTTGATTCAAATTTATTTTTATAGTTTTTAATAAATAAACTGCCAGTATTAAAATCATTTTTTATTGTACCTACCAGTATTCCGCAGAATTAATATATTTGAATTTGGAAAAGTCTGAGAATTTGCACTATATAGGCCAATGAAAGACGGTCTAAATACTCTCAGTAGCAGAGACCCATTTCCAGCAATGAGATAGTGCTGAGTGCAATAAAGTATTATTACAGTTATGTAGATAGTTTATCCAGCACACGCCCGCAGCAGAACAGAATGCTAAATGGTATCGGAAGCAGGGCTGTTACGTCACAGTTTGACCAACTTTCAACTGCGCAACAACTCTTAACAACCAGCTCAGATATATTGGCTTTTGTACCTACATGATGCCACCTTTCATCCTTACTAAGCCTCGAATTGACAAAAATATTTTAGCAAGTCAAACGCCTTAGTGTTGCTCGCAGTATATATTTCTTATAATTAAGAATAAAATAATTTATTTCATATGTTATATTGTCTATTCGGATTAGTTCATTAATTTGAACAAACTTCCAATATATACTAATCATTAAATTATCCGCAATCATTGATGTATTAATACATCAATGTCCGCAATGTATTCATTTCGCACAAATTTTTACCCGCGGCCCCGCCCGCGTGAATGAGCTTTCCCGAGATAAAAGTCCCGCTTTATATTTTCCCGTAATAAAAGTAGCCTATAATTCAATCCAGGACATAATCTACCCGTGTGCCAAATTTCATGGAAATCCATTCAGTAGTTTTTGTAGGATTCTTATTTAAGAAAAAATGCATTTTCTTGAGACTTTGGAGGTATTAATTTTGCTATTCAGTAACAAGTTGAGATTTAGTTTCTTCTTGATATCTGATTTATGAAAGGTCAAAGTTCAAGTAATAAACTCCCTCCAATATAAATTATTCATTATTATTTCAATGATTTAAGAAAGTTGTTTTGCGAATGACGATTTTAGATTTATTTTAATTTATTCCTTTAGATAAATTATGCAAAGGGATCAAAGTTCATACATCCAGCATTCCCGCCATAAGTATTATAATTTATTTTAAATATCATAAGCCTCTTAGATTATTTCTATTTTCAAAGACTAAATTAATGCTTAAGAACTACTACAAATATATATTATTTTATGAATAACAATGCAAAAAAATGCAAAGAAATGTTAAATGTACTAATCTTGGCTTGACAAAAATTATATTAAGTTGCTAAACCTTTTTATAAGGACGCTTGATTTCGCGCTTAGAACCTGTTGGCAAAAAACGAAGGTTATGGTCAGAAACGGAAATACCCTGAATATGTAGACTTGTCGAAACAGGCACCTGTGGTGTAGGCAGAGAATTATGTAAACGAACACGCAATTAATATGCTAAACCGCAGAAAGAGATAAGTTATTCATTTTTTTTATTAGTTGAGTAATGATGAAAAACGTCCAAAATTATGACGTCGTGTTGGTTCTTTTACAAAAACAAATATATGTCATTTCGATCAAAGATTTATTTATTTTTTCGATTAAAATAAAGTGGATAATCTGAACAAAATATTGTTAAAGTATTAGGGACAAACTCAAAACGTGGCAACTTGGTAGCTACCAACCGGAATAAGGGCCGGCAACTGTTGCTTGTGTTTACTGTAAAAGGCGGCGGGTAGCGGATGGATGCGGGCTGCTCAAGACCGGGATGATTGGCGTTCACTTGGGGAGGCATACGTTCAGCAGTGGACGGCGACAGGCCGATTGATTGAACTGTTGCTAGTGGCGGAAACCATTATGCTAGCGCAACAAAACCTGATAACAGCCTACATAAATTAGGGGATAGCTAACTTCGATTTATCTCATGATTGCAAAAAGAGGTTTTGCAATACATACCTGTTGTGAGACTGCCTCGGTGACGTAGTTGTATTACGGTACGAATGCAATGCTGTCTCGAGTTCGATTCCCGGGTTGGACAAAGTGATATTGGGTTTTTCTACTCAGTATCAGCCCGGAGTCTGGAATTTGTGCCCGACATGGCGACAGGCTCGCCCCTATCACATGGAACGGATTACACACGGCGAAAAGGGGGTGCACTAGTTGCGCTTCTGCCTACCCCTTCGGGGATAAAGGGCGTGAGTGAGTGTGTGTACATCTGTTGTATCATCAAAATTACACACACATACACACACGCCTGTCAAAATTACATCACATATAATTAAAGAAACATAAATTTAATCAACTCGAATTATATCGAGACTATCTATTCGAAATCTATCGATTGTGTAAGTCTTAGTAATGGAACAATTTGCTCTATTTATGTTCACAATTAAATTAATATTTTTTGTTTGTGTTGTAGCATTTGGAGATTTAATTTATTTCTCTCTTTAATTGCATTTGATATGGTTCCGGCTGCATTTAAATTTGTATGCCGAATAAAGTAAATAAGTAATTATAGCACTTCGGTATAATAGTTTAGTATCAGTGATTTGTTCAAAATCGGAGTCTACTTGCCAATTGTATGTACCTCTGTTAATTTTTTATAATTTAATATAGTATTAATACATGAGTTCGTTATCCTTCATTGAATCCTTGAAATCTTAAACACAAAAACATTAATCTTCGAAAATCTATTCAATGTTTCCTAAACTGTTAGAAAATTTAAAATTCCGTCACGGCAGTTTGTTTTCTACATTTCGAAATTATATGTGAGCTAACTTCGTATTCTAAACGCATAGTCTGATAGCCAACGTATAGAAATCCGGTAGTTCCGTGATATGATTGAATGCTTAGATCAAAAACATAAAAAACGTGGCGCCCGGTTTCTAATATGATTATTAAATCTTAATATATATAAATCTCGTGTCACAATGTTTGTCCTCAATGGACTCCTAAACTACTTAACCGATTATAATAAAATTCGCACACCATGTGCAGTTCGATCCAACTTGAGAGATAGGATAGTTTAAATCTCAAATTATAGTCGCAATTTTAATTTATTGCTAATTATTTGTCTGTTATTATTTGACAGTCACAATTATCTTAACTCCAAATGATTCTAACAGATGTCGATATCTTTCGACTGGGTTGAGTAAGTAATCAATAGATGGCGCTGCTATGAATGATTCTAACAGATGTCGATACCTTTCGACTGGGTTGAGTAAGTAATCAATAGATGGCGCTGCTATGGTAAATCTACGAACTTGTCATATAAGCTACGGGTAGATTATGTATACTTTTTATACCGGGAAAATATAAAGCGGGACTTTTATACCGGGAAAACTCATTCACGCGGGCGGAGCCGCGGGCAAAAGCTAGTATATGTATAATTTACAAGCGATTTGATGCTATTTCACTCGTGTTTTTACTAACTACTAGACTTCTGCTAGCGGCTCCTCCCACTTCCGGGATAAAAAGTAGCCTATAGCACTAAGGAGTAATGTAGCTTCCTATTAGTGAAAGTATTTTCAAAATCGGTCCAGTAGTTCCTGAGATTAGCGCGTTCAAACGAACAAACTCTTCAGCTTTATAATATTAATAGTATAGATTAGTATAGACTAGATGTTGTGGCTTCACCCGCGTGTAAAAGCCTTTCCCGCTACAAAAGCCCCTAAAACACAGTACGACGCCAGCGCCATCTACTTAAAGAATGAGATAAAAATATCCATTATTTTCCGTGGGAACAAATTACCCGGGTAAAAAGTGTGCGTATTAATCCAGGACCTGGTCTACCCGTGTGCCAAATTTCATCCAAATCCGTTCAGTAGTTTTTGAGTTTACTTCTAACAAACATCCAAACATTTTCACAAGCTTTCGCATTTATAATATTAGTAAGATAAGATTGCTTAGCGTTTAATCCTACTATATAATATAATATATATATAATATAATTATAATTATTATAATAATATTATAAACGCGAAAGTTTGTAAGTATGGATGTATGGATGTTTGTTACTCTTTCACGCAAAAACTACTTAACGGATATCGATGAAATTCGGCACACGGGTAGATTATGTCCTGGATTAACACATAGGCTACTTTTTATCCCGGGAAAACTCATTCACGCAGGCGGAGCCGCGGGCAAAAGCTAGTATGAAATAAACAAATATGACACCAAAGCAAATGACATCATTCATCATTATCATCAGCCACATGAAGTCCACTGCTAACATAGGCCTCCCCCAAAGATTTCCAGACGGACCTGTCAAAAGCGGCCTGCATCCAGCGTGTTCCTGACATCATTATACGGTATATTTTATGTCGATTGAGGGGAGATGCTGCGTCGCTCGCTGCTCTACAAAATTATATCAAATTACCTTTACTGGACACTTACAACCGTATTTACAAAGAATAATAGGAGAACGTATGCGCCCAAACGTAGTGTCGGGACTTCATAGTTTTCTTTGGCTTTGTTCAGCTTTGTTTATCTGACAGCCAACTGGAATAAAGTTGTATCTCAATATTAGCCAATCACAAAGCCCCTACACATTGCGTAGGCTGTCATGCAGTAAGCACTGAGAAACAGAGATATCATAGTATTGCTCGGTACTTAGGTAAGTAACGTTTGTAAATACGGGCCTTACTAACAACCATCAGAAAAAGACCCTAAACCTATACTAATATTATAGAGAGAAAAGATTTGTGTGTTTGTAACGAATAAACTCGAAAACTAGTGGATCGATTGCAAAAATTCATTCACCAATAAAAAAACTACATTATCAGCGAGTAACATAGGCTACTTTTTATCCTGAGAAAATATAAAGAGGAACTTTAATCCTGGAAAAACATTTTCACGCGGGCGGAGCCGCGAGCAATAGCTTTTGCTCTTTTGCTTGTCTACAATATTTTTGAACTAACTATGGTCACTATCCAGACACAAAATGTATTCGGCATACTCACGTATGTATAGTCAGCAGCATAAGTAGATGAACAAATTCAAAACTTCAAATTGTCTACATTATTTTGTGTTCTTACTAATCTTTTTTTTCTCTTCACAAAAATAAAATAAAAGAGATTTACTTTACTTTAAACGAAGAAAAAAATGTATCATTTTAACTTAACGCGTATATAGGCGATTTGAAATGTTGATTTTGTACAGATATTTATGCTGCTGACTGTACATAAATATATTTTTTTATAAGAAAAAGTGTCATTTTATAGCACCTGCGTCGTGCCAGAAAACATTGATGAGAACCGGTTTAGTGATTAGATCATTGAGTCGCTTATTTATAAATATTAGTATTAATTAGAATTTCTTTATTGTATTTTATAATGGATTTACATAATTAAATATCGAATGTTTTTCCGTTTCATTGTTTGAAAAAATGTAATTCACAATCAACTGATTATTTAGCAAAGTTATTTTAGAACGCACACAAACACACTCACGCCTTTTATCCCCGAAGGGGTAGGCAGAGGCGCAACTACTGGACCCACTTTTCGCCGTGCGTCTTCCGTCCCACGTTGTAATAGAGGGCGAGCCTATATAGAACGTTAGGACATAAAATCGTAAAGGCGATGTTTTCGCGGCAACTTTATTTATTGCTTGCAATGTGTAAAATTTCACAGTATTTCATACTTGCAGATTATTCAGTGCGGATTCCCCTTAGTCTCTATTAATAATAAAAAAATATTGAAAATAATAATTTGTATTTTCGGAACCGAAAAACTTACTTGCGAGTCCTAAGCATCGAATTCGAAACCAGGTCACCGATTAGCTTGTCATTGGACTAAAAAGGGATCTTCTATAAGTTCACACGATTTGCTTAGTAGACGATTGATATAGATCAAAAGCAATTTTTTTCTTTATCACATTGAATACAATTTTAAATATATAGGCATAATTAAAATGCGTTTTATAAAATGCTAATTCATATAATTATAATCATCCTGATGAAATACACATCAAAACGTATATTTTGCTGATTCTTGATCATGACAAAACCTACGAAGTGGCTTTATTCTATACCATCTTCCACCTGCCATTATCTCACTATATTATATGGAGTCGTACAATATACCTTGTTGAAGATCTTGCAGAATGAATTAGCTTTTATTATGATCGTTCACCTGATTGACGTCAAGCAGTCAAATAATTGTAATAGAAGGCCCACAAAAAGTTTCCCGAGCTGGGAATTTAGTCCAGGAATCCATAGCCTGAAAGCACTACCACAAAGCCTAGAAGACGACCAAAAACATCGGCTTTTGAACTCCATATAAAGTAATAAAAATGAACAAATGTATACTAATATTAACCAAAATATTGCATAACCTCAAAAAAAATGGTAATCTTACACGAAATGAACTTTGACTCAAGTCTCGGTGCCAACAACCGCTGAGCGATAAAAAATAAATGACGTCACAACACGAGGTGCGAAGTATAAACACTTGGTATATCGGTAGATATTCCGTTAAGTACAGTAGTGAAGAAATGACAAACGATAGTTGTGCCAAAACTATCGAATGTTTGGCAAACATTTTATCATGTACAAGTAGGTACGCTGTAGATCATCTAAAGATCATTGTCTGTATGTATTACGAAAGTTTCGGGAAGACTGGGTAAGGAGGAAGACAGCACATGCCAGAGGAATCTCGACTAAATTACCAAGCTTTAAAGTAGTATATAATTTATTTGCACTCCGGTCTCCGACTTATAGATTCCAAACGCAGCAGAGAATCTACCTTTTGATATCGGTCTGTAAGTAAATCATAAGCATCACCTCGAGCTTACCACTGTTAAAAAATCTTGTAGATAATGACGCTATTCACGTCTCTATTGTCTAATATATAATTTCAATAACCAAATCAAAGCATAAACCATCAGAATTTCGCGTCTCGCAGGACTTTTAAAACTGCAGTAACAAAGAGGGGTTTTTTTATCTTATTTTAAGGAGCTTTGTCGAATATTACGACCAAGTCGCTCCATCATCATCATCATCAGCCACATGACGTCCACTGCTGAACATAGGCCTCCCCCAAATATTTCCAGACGGACCTGTCAAAAGCGGCCCGCATCCAGCGTGCTCCTGCTACCCTTATCAAGTCGTCTGTCCACCTTGCAGGTGGACGGCCGACGCTGCGCTTGCCAGTACGTGGTCTCCACTCGAGAACCTTTTTGCCCCATCTGCCGTCAGTTCTTCGAACTATGTGCCCTGCCCACTGCCACTTCAGCTTGCTAATCCGCTGGGCTATGTCAGTGACTTTCGTTCTTCTGCGGATCTCCTCATTTCTGATTCGATCGCGTAGAGAAACACCTAGCATAGCCCTCTCCATAGCTCGCTGAGTGACCGTGAGCCGTCTTAAGCGGCCCATAGTCAGAGGCCACGTCTCAGTGCCGTATGTCATCACTGGTAACACACATTGATTGAAGACTTTTGTCTTCAGGCACTGAGGTATTTTGGACGAGAAGACCTTGCTTAGTTTCTCGAATGCTGCCCAACCGAGCTCCATATGTCCACTTAAATATATGACTACAGACTAAACATTCACCATAGTACGCTTAAAATATTTTTTTACCAAAACCCTAGCCCCTTCTGACATAGGAGCCGACAACATACTATTAAAATCCCCTGTATTACTAACTAAAATATGAGATCCACTCCGTACACACTCCGACAAAATATGTTGTACATCTTCCTTCACTCCACAGTCAGAGCAGTTTGGTGAGTCTGATATTTAAACATATTTGTCGGAATGTGCCCGGAGCGGAGTCTCATCACTGCCACTAGCTCCCGTCTGCTTAAAACACAATCAGTAATCCTTGGAGATTGTAACGGTTCCAAAAAAGAGGGGTTAAAACAATCAAGCGGTGTTCTTGTTGACAAATATTATTCGTAGTAATTTAACAGTAAACATACTGTACATGTTTTTATAACACTAGAAAGTCCATTGGCTTTTTATCCACATATATTCAAAAGAGTTCATCGCTCGTGTTGTACTGTTATGTTTGTATGTCGTATACATTACCTACTAAATTGTTTGCATCTATTTGAGGCGTCTTTTATTATTGTCTTGTATGCATCAATGCTTGTATGCCACAATTTGATCGACATAAATGGAAGATGTCAAGACAATAACGGTGGCTGTAGTGTTAAAATGTCAATAAATATTTCCCATAATGTTTTGATGAAGTATTTTTATGAGATTCCGTCATTGTGAAGATTTATACCGTTATAGCAATGGTTATACCATTAAACAACTAAATCATTAATCACCTACTTATCATCATCATCATCAGCCCGTTGCAGTCCACTGCTGGACATAGACCTCTCCCAAGATACGCCACAGAGCCCGGTCTGCTGCTTTATGCATCCAGTCGCTGCCGGCCCTCTTGTACAAGTCGTCCCGCCATCTGGCCAGAGGGCGTCCCACGCTACGTTTGTCAAGACGCGGTCTCCACTCCAGAACACGCTTACTCCAGCGGTTATCTGTTCTGCGACATATGTGGCCAGCCCATTGCCACCTACTTATGTTTCGATGAAATGACGTTAAAAATAACATCAACCACCGCATGTCATAAATCATAATTGAAATATAATTTGTGATTATTGTTCAAAGCAAAGTCTTACCCCTAAATTCTCTTCTATAGAAAAGGCCATCCACGATGACGCGCTCTACTAATTTCCATAATCGCTTACAGTCCAATTGTACAACCCTTCGCTTGTCCCCCCCGAGGCAATTCTTGTGCTTTGGGTCTTCACACCCAATGCACGCCCATGCGCGGGGGAACATTAGTCGCGGGCCGAGGCACACAGTTAGTGTGTATACCTCTTGGTTGCATAACACATTGAGGCCTAAAAGGGCCCGCGAACATTTCCTGGCACCCTTTTCCTTTCCGCCCATCCTGAGAACCTTTCTCCACTCCCCACCTTTCCTTCCATCATCCTTTTCCGCTTCCTTCCCAGGCCCCTGCAGTCGTCAAGCCGGGGGACTCCAGTATCCCATTCGCAGGTTTCCCCCGGTGTAGACTGCAGGATCGCCTATCCAAAAAAAAAAAAAAACCCTTCGCTTGTGTTTTAGTTCTATAAATATACACTTGCCTAACATAGAGTGCACCTACATAGTAAGACGAATAATAATTAAAGTCCGCTTAACCCGTCAATTCCGTTTATATAACTAAGCTTGTAATTTATCCATACTAATATTATAAAGAGGAAAGATTTGTATATAAGTATGTTTGTAACGAATAAACTCAAAAACTACTGAACGGATTTCGATAAAATTTGGCACACGGGTACATCATGTCCTGGATTAACACATAGGCTACTTTTTATCCCGGAAAAACTTTTTCACGCGGGCAGTGCCGCGCGCAAAAACTTGTGTATTTATAAAATCTGCAAACACGATCAATACAACAAACTCACAAGGAACCTTTGTCCTATAACAACATAGTAATATCACGAACAAAATACCACGTAGCTGTCTCGTATGCGCCGAAGAAGGCGCGAGTTTTGGTTGATCGTAGTTGTCGCGTTGTTGCGTAACACACGAGTAACATCTTAAAAATTTCAACCTTTTTTTTCGCGGGAGAAAAACGCGTTATCGCTACCACCACTGGGGGGTGAATGGAATGGTTTCACCGGTCTTGCGGCCCAACGTCGACACTCGGAAGTATAGCATCATCCGAGCGAGCATTGGACCGAGTTCCTAACCAGCCAATATATGTTTATTGAAAGGCACCAAATCGTAACATTTTATTTGCCTTTCAAAACTGGCACTACTGGGTTACGTAATCGTCCCATTATGGTGGATGGGTCAGGTCGCGTGACCCCTACCATCATGCGACCAGCGGAAGACGTTGCAATAGTTCATTGTGGTTAGTTAGTGGTCAATTTTTAACCGACTTCCAAAAGGAGGAGGTTATATTACAAAAAGACATGGAGATTACAGATGTTTTTTACTGAATATTGAATTTTATTTAATTTTGTTTTTATCTTTTCTTTACATATAAGATCTGTATATATTTCATTTAGCGTCCCAAATAACATCAAAGAAAATCTTTGTGGAATTTTTTCTGAAGAACGTAAGCAGTTGAATTCTGTGATCACACTGAAACTTATGTTTTTCTAAGCATTATTTATAGGTATTAGGGCTGAAAAAAAAACATTTTACGTCTGCCTTTTCCTTAGAAGATATAATATATATTGAGAAACTTAATGCCCCTAAAGATATGCACACGGACCTGTCAAAAGCGGGCTGCACGCAGCGCATTCCTGCGACCTTTATCAAGTCGTCTTTAGGGAAGGCGTGTGTTCAGGAGTGGACGTCATGTGACTGATGATGATGATGAATTGAATACAATTCACATCAAATCTTTCTAAATATCTTTAGAAACTGTAACTTTTAAACATAAAAACCAATATTCCTCAACATATTCTTTGAAAAACAACATCAATTTTGAAACAATCATTATAAGAGCAAACAGACAGTCATCACGCAAAGCATTGCAACAGAAGTTTTTGAGCGATGTGCACTGAAAGGTTACATTATGTAATTCTGATGTAATTCAAAATGCAGATGTTTTGCCTTGTCATTAAGTGAAATTAGTGTAAGGAAAATATAAATCCTAAAACATATTGAGAATGGGTTACACAATATCTTTGGTCTAGCGGCTTGGGTATTAAGAGAGTGAAACTATGGCGATTTACGATTCGATGCAATAAAATGTGCGAAAGTTGTAGGTAGCGGCGATAGCCTAGTTGGGAGAGAAACGGACTGCCGAGACGAATGTCCGCAGGTTCAAAACTTAACTAACTAACTAACTTTTCTAAAGTTATGTGTGTATTCTTTGTAAATTTTCGCTCGCTTTAACGGTGAAGAAAAACATCGTGAGGATACCTGCATATCTCAGAAGTGCTCTATAAGAATTTTGAAGGTATGTGAAGTCTGCCAACCCGCACTAGGCCAGCGTGGTGGATTAAGGCCTAACCCCTCTCAGTAGTAGAGGAGGCCCGTGCTCAGCAGTGGGCAGTATATAATACGGGGCTGGTATGATAAGTTGATTTAAGATTAATAAGCTTTGATTCTATGTCTGTCACGTAATGAGATTGAAATAAGTTCATCGAATCGTGAATGAATTAGTATGCGTTCTGCCTATCCTACGTATATTATACTTTATAACTGTTTATCAAATCTTTGGATAACAAGTTCAGTATAATTCACGTTGCAAATTATAATATGGACACCAAAATGCACATTTTTTAAGATTTGATTTGTCATAGCAGAAAAAATACTAAACGTTCTACGGACGGATGTTCATGGACCTCAGATGAATACACACAACTCTCACGCTTTTATCTCCAAAGGGGTAAACAGAGGCACAGCTAGTGCTCCCCACTTTTCATGTGTATTCCGTCGCATGTGATAGGAGACTATCGCGATATCGAAAACAAATTCAAGACTACGAGCTGATACTGAACAGTAAAGCCAATATCACTTCGCCCGACCCGAGATTCGAACCCAGGACCTCAGAGCATACCGTGCACACAATACAACTACGCCAGAATATTTCAAATGTTATCATGGTGTGATAGATCCAAAAATCAATCCGCGCCTCTATGTAGTAACTTTTTTTTCACAGTTAGGGAGAAGTTAGATAAAAATCCGTAAACATTAGAAAGGAAATACATTTCGGATATTAGCACCATTATGTAGTTACGTCACGTAAACTATTGTAACATGTAATGAAACGCTGTCTGTTTATCTTATATTCTGCAGCAAAATAGAAAATTTAAAGCCAAATTAGCATGTTGACATTTAATTATTTTTAATTTCGAGAAAGGTGAAAAATAAGTCATAATAACAAAGAATCTCTTATTATCAATCCTCAGAAACCATAATGCCTACAGCTTATATAAAGCAGAAAACCGCTAAGAAGTTTTTATTAAAAGAAATGTCAGAGTAAACCGGGACAGAGATACGCGAAGGGTAATGTGATTAAAGTTAGCAATGTATAACAAAGATACAAATTAGTAATATCATTCACACACACACTCACGCCTTTTATCCCCGAAGGGGTAGGCAGAGGCGCAACTAGTGCACCCACTGTTCGCCGTGCGTATTCCGTCCCATGACGTGATAGGGGGCGAGCCTATCGCCATATCGGGCACAAATTCCAGACTCCGGGCTGATACTGAATAGAAAAATCCAATACCACTTTGCCCGACCCGGAGATCGAACTCGAGACCTCAACATTGCAGTCGTACCGTAATACAACTACGCCACCACATTGACGAAGTCTATATTATTGAAATATATATGCAGGAATTCAACAAAACTAATCGCATTCTAGAATCATAAAATGCACATCTTTCCGGTGTGAAAGTAACACAAATTATATAATTAACATTATATTTAAGCTATTGAATAATTTGAAATTCGAATAGATGCAAAATTAATCGATGCAGGAATAGTAAAATCATGCGCCTGCGCAACTAATGTCCAAATGTTTCTCATATCGTAATACGATTTGCGAAGCGTTTAATTTTTTGTATAAACGCAATTGCAGTCTAAGGAAATTGACCAATAACTAAGTGTTGCGAATAAATTGTATGTTATTTACTTTTGTGTTTTTGCGACTGATATATCCAATATGTAAAATACCGAACATAAAAGTCTACAAGTAAAAATATGGAAGTAAACATTTCATATTATGTATGCCGACACCAGAAACCACCCACTCAGTATTAAAGGAGACCCCTCTTAGCAGTGGGCGGTATGTAACACAGAGCTGGTTATATTATACAGACACCATCACAATAAGTTAATCTGCCATTGCTAAGACATTAAAGAAAATGAGAAGAGAAATAAAATTAAATTGGATTTTTCAAAAGCTTTCAATCTTCCGAGTAACAGGGTGGGCTGAGAACGATCATCAAGAAAGTCAGTGTACTACCTCCATTTTAAAATTATATAAACTAGCAACTAAAATAGCTTCGTACAGCGAAAGGTAATCACCCGGACATCCAACCGAGCGAGTACTTTTTTTAGAACTGTTACAGTTATGTAACATGGTCTATAAATGGTATTAAAATTAGATACTAACTTTAGATCCGATAATATTCGTCTTTTTGTGCTCTCAAGACATGAGTAAAATTTGTTTGCATTAGACCCGATACTATGGCCTCGGGCAATGCTATGATAATAATTCTGTTTCTCAGTGCTTTCGGTATAACAGCCTTTCGCAGTTAATAGGTACGCTATTTGGCTAATATTAAGATACAACTTTACTTTAATTGGCAGTCAAATACCATACCAGCCCTGCATTATATACTGCCCACTGCTGAGCACGGGCCTCCTCTACAACTGAGAGGGTTAAGGCCTTAGTCCACCACGCTGGCCTAGTGCGGGTTGGCAGACTTCACATACCTTCGAATTTTTTTATAGAGAACTCCTCAGGTATACAGGTTACCTCACGATGTTTGCTTTCACAGTTAAAGCGCGCGATATTACCCCTCGGTTTTGACCCTGCGGACATTCGTCTCGGCAGTCCGTTTCACTCCCAACTAGGCTATCGCCGCTTCATATAAACAAATCTAAAGAATACTATGAAATTGTCACATAGATTTGAACACTTGAATATGCCAGTCGAAAGCACATCGGAACTAACATCTTATATTATATTATGTAACTGATTAACCTTTCAAAGACGCAATGCATGTATAAGGATAGAGCAGTCATAACACCATCTTTACTCAAAACATTTGGTCGAGATTTAAAAAAGAATGTAGCATATAGCAAAAATATACCATCGCCCAATAAACACGAATTGATAGACACCTCATTTGTCAAAATTGGTTTAATAGGAGCGCTGCTAGAATGGAACATAAAATGGATACATACATACATATGGTTTTAAAATCATTACCCTTCCTTGCTTCGCCGTAGTCGGGTAAAAAGAATAGCACTTAGCAAATATTCAGACTATCCACTTTAAATATATTAATTATAAAAAAATATTCACCCAATCTGACATGACGTTTGACATCTGACACAAGATTACGGTAACAAACAATACACGAACAAGTGAATGTGCATTGACTAACTTATGACTCGTTTATAGAAACCTTTCTAATTATGGTAACTACCGGGTGTAATGTAAGCCTTTGTTCAAGATTTGAATACATAAATGTCGCAACGATCATCTCGAAATGATGTAAATTGCATTTGTTCTAAGAGAAACATGGTTTCCAAATATGGACAAAATTGAAGCGCGTAAACAAAATTTCGCGTTGAATTATATTGAATTTTTTTATAGATATATTTACAATATGAAAAATACAATAAATCAAGCCACCATAATGGGCCCTTCAAGTTAATAAAATTCTAATATATTTATAAAGAACTATTGAAAACCGATATTATTTCGCTACAGTAAATACTTAATTCGGTCAGAGTTTTTGCGTTAGCTACGACCTTGTACAAAAAATCGGAGGCGACTGGTTTCGAGCTGGTAATGAACTTGGCGTCAGTGACAGTATTGCTTAAACTCATTACCATTCTATAGGTGAAGTTTGGGTTACACGGTAGAGTAATGAAATTCATTTCTCGATTGTCAAATTTTACTATAAAATTACAACTATCATAACGTAAACCTCATCCAAGGATCAGCAGGTTTCTAAAAATCGCGGACATACATATGGGTCGAATACAGAACCTCCTTGTTTAAGTCGGGTAATGTTTCGAAATTTCCAAATTCAAAATTATAACCCTAACACAAATTCGACCAATCCAGTTCGCCTGTCATAATAACTAAAGTAAACGCGATAATACTTTCTATTTGATTGGCATCAGGGCTGTTTCTCAAGTACAGCGTTGGCCAAGCGACAACTGTTGCGCAGCGACGCGGGTTGCACTTTTTGTGCAACATTAGGGTCGACCTACATTGCCTGATTTGGTTAAATTTCTATCAGTTTTTAAACTTGATTTATTGTGATTGGATTGGCACGCTCGGAATATGGGCATTTAGTTCATTATGGAAATGAGTACAGATTGTCTTTAATGTGGTGGTGGCTACTGGTGATAGGTCTCTCATATGTAAGAGACCGTCTGGGTGGGTACCACCGCAATGTCTCTTTCTACCGCCAAGCAGCAGTGTGCATGCACTGTTGTGTTTCGGTTTGAAGGACATTGTAGCCAGTATAACTACTGGACATAATGAGACTTAACATCTTATGTCTCAGGATGACGAGCGCAGTGGAATGCCACACAGTACTTTGTAGCTCAAGGTGCTGGATGGTGTTGCTACTGTTTATGGGTGGTCGTATCGCTTACCATCAGGCGAACGGCATGCTCGTATCGTCATTAAATGAAATAAAAAAAAAAAAAACACAACCGCGGCTAAAGCCTAGTCCTTAATAATAAAAATACATGATTCACATGAGAACAGTCAAAAGAATGCTAAAATAAAAACTTTTGCGTATTTGCCCGTAATATTTCGCACACGTAATCCATTATAAAATAATATGTAACGCAAGCAATTTTGAACTTTAAGAGAAAGGGTTAAAGATGAACGAAATGTCAGGTTATGGTGGAAGTAACGTAATACCTTAACACATTTTGTGTTGTAATTACGAACGTATTACGCGGTAAGAAGAAACTTGGCTCGTATGAAGCACATCATGTTTTATTTTAATGACAAAGATAATGCAGTACAATTTTCTTTATACATTTGAGGGACACGTTCTTAAGGAGCATAAGGTCATACATACAAAACTAAGCTTAGTTAGTTTAGAATTTACAACGTTTTTAAGGAGCATAAGGTCAGCTGCACACCTAACTCTAAGCTACATTAGTTTAGAGCTCACATCGCCAAGTAATTTTTTCATACTTGTGTGCAGACCACAAACTATGTATACCAAACTATTCTCTATGAGTAATTTTCTCAACTTTGCGAGCTAAGTCAGTTTAGTAGTTTTTCCATTACTAGCGGCCAATTTTAATAAACATACTCGACAACAAAAATGGACCAATTAGAATAAAGTTTAATTGACTTGCTCACAAATTACTTCGATTAGTTTATTTTTACTATTGATCCGTAGTTAGTAATTTGATATTTTCTACATCGGCCTTTTTACGCATGGAAGTTGCATACTCGGTAACCAAAAACAAGATATACTTATTTTTAGTCTGAAAATCTTAAATAAAATAGCTGAAGCAATTAGATAGTAATATAAAACATAAATACTTATCACAAAACATGTGTAAACTAAAATAAATAATTACCTAATGTAGGTTGATATTGTAGGTGATGTTTACTAAATGTTATCACATTTGGTTCAGTACAACACACTCGTCTCTAAATAGAGATAATTTATAAATAACCATATTTTTTTTACTGTGTTGATATTTAAATTTTTACAGACACGGATTAAACTGATAAGGAAAATGCTACAAAAATTGCTCTTGAGTCGAAAATAATGTCAAAATCCTTTATTCCGACCTACAAAACAAGTCTGTATAGACTGAGGTGACAGGCTGTACGGTAGCATTTCCTTTGCCCTTTCCAGGTAATAAAAATAAAATTAAAAACGTGACAATTAATAATGTAGGTCATGATAAAGATACGTTGATAATACAAACAGGGCATGTATAGCGATAACCTCATGTCTCGAATGTTTAAAAATACATGTTCTATATTCAAACGTGACTTTTTATATATCGATTTATCGATTGTGAGTAAAAGCGATAAAATACATTGTGACTGGATTTCGTACGTCTTTTTAATATTGTAGTATTTCAACTATACATGTTTTATTTGATCTACATACGATAATAAATAGTATAAAATGTAAATGAATAATAGTGGTCCTCATATTTTAGTTAGTAATACAGGGGATTTTAATAGTATGTTGTCCGCTCCTATGTCAGAAGGGGCTAGGGTTATGGTAAAAAAAAAATTAAGTGTACTGTGATGAATGTTTAGTCTGTAGAAATATATTTAAGTGGACGTATGGAGCGACTTAGTCGTAATATTCGACAAAGCTCCTTAAAATAATAATAAAAAAAAATTAATAATAAAATTGTAAACTCTTAACAGCAAAACTCAATACTATATATAGTTTTATGGCGGGAAAATAACTAATGGTAATAATTACAATAATAATTTGTAATTTGTAATTTTATTGCTAATTAAGGCTATATTTTATTAATTCGTCGATATTACAATCAAATTAGCATCCACTGAGATACAAACGTGGCATGATTTTTATTGTCGTAATATTCTATTTTATAATTATAATCATCACTTCGATACTACGCGGCGTTTGACCCCACGACCTTATTATAATGTGAAATCGATTTTAATGAATATATATGGATGTTTTAAACAAAGAATTTGTCTATAGCTAAGTCAACACTTAAAAACTAAAATCGTATTCATAATCAATAATGTAATTAATATGTGTGATTTATTTAAGTGTGTTTTTTCGCCAAAATTAAGTAGTTGTCTTAGAATTTTGTATAGTATATGTATATAATAATTTACTAACTGTTTCAATACAAATATTTAGGGACAAATTAAAAAGAAACATAATTTCGATCAACAATAATTTCCACATTATAACTAAAATTAGACCCTTCATCCACTATGTCGCTCTTTAATTAATGTTTTATAATTTATGCTATCCTAGAACTTTGATAACAAGGAATAATACAGTTAACCTCAAATAACTTTGCCCTTCGGAAGTCAGTTAACTCAACCGCCCTCTAAGCCAATATTGTTTCATACTTGGTCAAGTAAAGTTAAAGGTCTTATTACACTGGACGAGCGTGGCCTTCCCCTCGCTATGAATTCGCTTGCAATTCGCGAGTGTGATAAGAGCCTTAACTCTACCTGACCACTGATGATCCAATCCAGTGGGCTTAGAATGAGGCAAAAAGACGCAACTCGTAAGTCGATGTCGTTTAATTTTGATGTTTGTGATTGATCGAGATACCAATGCGTCAGTCACGTGTTACTCTCTCAACCAATCCCAATAAAACGAAACGGAGTCGTGTGGTGTTATTTTTGTCACATTCTAAGCCCACAGATTATTTTTCTGTCATTTTGTGTCTGCCCGTGACTAACTTCAAAACGGCAAATTTACATGACATAAACTATACTAAATCATAACTTAACATGGAGCAGTAGGTTAGTTCCATAGAGTTATTATACCAGGAGGACTTCATTGCGTGCGTTTTACGGCTTTTACACCAGAAAACACTGCCTCCTACCATAATCACATGTACCAGTCGCAGTATTTTCCTAAAATCAATAACTAACACTATTATTTATCACTCAAAAATATAAATCCTTAAATCAAATATGTTGGCACACCTTAAAGGATGCCACCTGAAGAGTAATCACGCACGTCAAAGGGACAAAAGGCATGTAGTCATGCATCTCTGTCTAACATTGTGTTGTATAATCTTCTTTCATTTTTCAGAACTGTCATTACGTGATCGACCAAGCTGTGGTATTAATAATCTAAGGTAAGTTAGGTTCACTGTTTACTGGTGGTAGGTCTCTCATATGTAAGAGTCCGTCTGGGTGGGTACCACCGCAATCTCTATTTCTACCGCCAAGCAGCAGTGTGCATGCACTGTTGTGTTTCTTGTTGTGTAGGTACTGGATATAAAGAGACTTAACATCTTATGTCTTAAGATGACGAGCACAGTGGAATGCCACACAGTACTTTGTAACTCAAGGTGCTGGATGGTGTTGCTACTGTTTATGGGTGGTCGTATCGCTTACCATCAGGCAAACGGCATGCAAGTCTCGTCATTCAATGCAATAAAAAAAAACTTCGTCGCACTCGCTCTCTATCTCTCCTATTATGTCACTGTTTATATCTTTGCTAACCACCAGATGTATCATCAGTCCAACTTTATATTCCACATGTATGCATCACGAACAAAAGCGGGCATTTTGGCCCCACAAAAAGAACATACCAAATCATAATTTATTTTGATAAATTCGCAACAAAGCGAGACAATTTTGCGAGGGAAAAAATACTGCTGTTGCATAATATGAAGTGACTAAATATAATCGAAAGTGCATACTCTTTGTCGCGTAGCGTGGCGTGTACTTTCAAAACTTGCATCATATCCGCAGTGCATCGAGATGAACCTCACCTCGCTCCAATTTAACTCATCTTTGCCATTTCAATCAAGTTATTGTTTTTTTATTGCATTGAATGACGAGACGAGCATGCCGTTCGCCTGATGGTAAGCGATACGACCACCCATAAACAGTAGCAACACCATCCAGCACCTTGACTTACAAAGTACTGTGTGGCATTCCACTGCGCTCGTCATCCTGAGACATAAGATGTTAAGTCTCATTATGTCCAGTAGTTATACTGGCTATAATGTCCTTCAAACCGAAACACAACAGTGCATGCACACTGCTGCTTGGCGGTAGAAATAGTTAATTATAATTAAATACACACACTCACGCCCTTTATTCCCGAAGGGGTAGGTAGAGGCGCAACTAATGCACCCACTTTTCGTAGTGCGTATTCCGTCCCATGATGTGATAGGGGGCGAGCCTATCGCCATATCGGGCACAAATTTCAGACTCCGGGCTGCAACTGAATTTAGAACCCAATATCACTTTGCCTGACCACGGAATCGAACCCGAGACCTCAGCATGTCAGTAACAGTATGTCAGTCTGTCTGTCTGTCTTTCTGTCTGTCTGTTTGTTCCGGCTAATCTCTGAAATGGCTGGACCGATTTTGACGGGACTTTTATTGGCAGGTAGCTGACGTAATAAGAAGTAACTTAGGCTACTTTTTACCCCGGGAAAATATAAAGCGGGACTTTTATCCCGGGAAAACTCATTCACGAGGACGGAGCCGCGGGCAACAGCTAGTTGAGTATAAAGATAATGTAAATTGATGTGGTATCAAAATGTCATGATTAGCAATATTAAACCACTAATAACTAAAGACATACTATTAAAAAGTGTTCATAACATTATATGTCTGGAGTCAGAGCCGCGGGCAATCTATACTAATTATAAAGAGGAAAGATTTGTGTGTAGGTATGTTTGTAACGAATAAAATCAAAAAGCTACTGACCGTATTTCGATGAAATTTAGCACACGGGTAGATCATGTCCTGGATTAACACATAGGCTACTTTTTGTCCCGGGAAAATATTTTTATCCCGGAAAAACTTTTTCACGCGGGCGAAGCCGCGAGCAGAAGTCTAGTCATCTATAAATCCATAATATATATTATATATATATATATATTTTATAGACAGCAATATTACAAAACGCGAACGTTACAACTATGTTAATGAATATAATTTCAATATTCACAAAAGTAAGGTTATGTTAGGATAGGTTTGGTTATCGTTCAACATTCTAATAGGTTGGTTCATCAGTTGCTAAGTACAGACTAGCTCTTGAAACAATAATCGACCCTGAGTGGAGTAAATAAGGTACAAAATCTCTATCAAATAATATTTTTTGTACAGTCAGCCACATAAGTATCTGATCAAAATTTCCAATTACATATACGCGTACAGTTTAATTGAAACATTTATTCTTTGTGTGAAATAAATTCCTTTTATTTTATTCTTGTGAAGAGAAAATATTATTAGAAAGAACACAAATGTGTATAAGCGAATAGAAATTTTGAATTTGTTCAGCTACTCATGTGGCTAACTGTACATTTTTTCTAAGTGGCAGAAATAGACAGGTTATATGAAAACGGATTCCCGCATACGAAAAACCAAGCATCTATCTATAGAGTACTATATCAGTAGGTTTTTAAAGGGACTTACCATCCGGCAGATTTAATTAAAATAGACGGTAAAGTTTTGCAATCTTTCGGCCAAGTGAAGAGCTGACCTCTGGCCTTGCGGTAAAGTTACAAAATCTTATTTAAAATAACAACTTTGCCGGCGTAAAGTTAATGCTATTTTATAGATTAACTTATTTTACGTTGCAAATACAAATTATTTATAGTGACTTTTATTAATTTTATAGGTAAAATAAAACGTAAATTATGTTTGAAAATAGAAAGAATCTTATTGATTTCAATGATTTGATATTAAAATCGTGTGTTCAACATTTTTAAAATACTTTAAAATGTCACAATTGATGGGTTTTTAATACATCAATGAATGTCACAAATAAAATTTAAATATCGAATCACTTGTAATATAACGACAGTAGTCATACAATTGATCTTCACGTATTATAAAGTTTCTTTTGAAACTGACAGCCCTAAGAATAAAGGTAAGTCTACACTGCACATTGTGTCAATTAGGTATTAGTTTGAACTTAGCACCATTTTTGCATTGACACGTGCAAGCAGGACGAATTGTTTAACACATTGGATGTAAAACAATTTATGTTCGTTGGAAATAATCGGAATCACAGTGTGAGCTGTCCTTAGCCTTTTGCGCGCTGACGCGACAACCCTGCTATAGTATTTGTTAATTTCAACTTGAAAATAGAAAGTACAGGATTATAGGTAATCTTTTATTTTATTTTAGACTAGCTGTTGCCCGCGGCTCCGCCCGCGTGAATGAGTTTTCCCGGGATAAAAGTCCCGCTTTATATTTTCCCGGGCTAAAAAGTAGCCAAAATTTTTCCATTTTACACCAGCTACCTGCCAATAAAAGTCCCGTCAAAATCGGTCCAGCCATTTCAGAGATTAGCCGGAACAAACAGACAGACAGACAAAAATTGTAAAAAATGATATTTTGGTGTATGTACCGTATATATATTCATATACATGTAGTAAAAAACGGTTATTTCAATATTACAAACAGACACTCCAATTTTATTTATATGTATAGATTGAAAAATCTTCATTTTTAAATTACATAGTGTAGAAATACAGGATAATAAAAAAAACTATAAATTAACCAACAAAGATAAAACTGGCACTGACTGTCAGTTTTGCGTTATTATTAAAAAAAAAATTCTTTAAGTTACAAAACTAAGTAGAGATATTAAACACAGCACTAAAGACTATTGTCACACAAAAAAAAACACACAACAACAACAACAAGAAAGTGCCATATTATACAAAGATGACAGTCAAAATGGGCTTGACTGTAATTTGATAAATCGATGGATGAAAATAAAATTATACTCGTTACTCGAAATTAACTGCAAATGAATGGCCGTATAAACTATTTACATAAACTATAACGAGAATTATTCAAATCTTATTTTTACGACAAGTGTACGAACAGTTTGTTAAATCACAAACTGAAATGATATTAAGTTACTTAAGTAGGTATATATAATTAAAATATATTAAAAATTAACGTAAAAGTAACGTGTAGCAAATCGTTTATTTTCTATATAAAAATAAACAACTACAAATAAATAAAACGTTACAAATATTTTATTGCAATTCCATTTTCAAAAAGTTGTCAGTTACAAACTAAGCAATCATAGACATTTCTTACAGCCTAGCAAAAATGGCGCCTCTCTATGGGCTTTAAAACAATAAAATGCCCTATTAATGATGATGTAACATCAAACATCAGGATCCGCCTGACAGCAGTGCTTAAATATTTATACTAGTTAGTAGACACAACGATGAGAGAAAATTAAGCGATCCCATACGACCAACTGACCTTAGGACGCGGTCAAGCTAGAGTGCGTTAAAATGCGATTTTACTTATTGAATTGCTACTTAATAAAAAAAAATGTTATAGGATAATGGCAATCTCTACTTAAAGGCTATAGTTTGGAAAATCAAAAGGTAATCTTTAGTGAAAAGTTATAGTTTGGTCAATTTGTTTTTTTAGTTAGAGCTAAACGATTTTATATATTTGTTAAAATACAATAGAAAAGATGATGAGGAATATCGTTTCAGTAAAAAGCAAGTTATTACATGTTGTCAACTAATTAAATATGGTAAATAATATGCGTTTTATAACTTTGTCAATTAACAGCCGAAAATTGAAATAAAATTCACGTTTTTGGAGAAAAACAGTCACATGTGAATGGACGTGATTTAATTCCAATATTTCACGTTACAAAAGGCTGCATTATCACCAACAAAGACGAGATGCAACATAATTATCTAAAGACACGTTGATTTATCGACAAAAAAACGAGCATTATGCGCAAACCTTTATAGTTCAAAGGTCGGTAAACCTGTGTGACTAGCGACCGGATTATAAAATCAATAAAATATTTAAAACAACATTAGAAACGACAGATTTTTTCCCGATATCGATGTTATTTCCATAATGTTCTATTTGCCATGACACGAAGTGAAGCTTATTTAATCATGCATGTAACTACGCGAAATATTATGAGACGGTAAAAAAACAGCATTTTTAAGTTTAAAATTAAAACATTTATTGAACCTCTAAAATTTGAAATTCACTGTTATTCGAGTATACAGACATTTTTTAATCATTGGAATAAAATTTCTTAGTGTTAATATATTTTTATGTACTTCCAGTATAAGAACAATAACTTTACTCCATTCTATCTATAACTTTCGATGCCTGAGACAAAGCTCCAAAGCAGTTTCAAGGGAGAATTACCATAAAATTTATGCGAAGAAAATGTATTATTTTACTTTAGGAGCCTTATGTTATGACGGTTATTATTATGTAAATATTTTTAATTAAAATCCCAAATCAAATCTAAGCATTATGTTTTAGACATTCTTATTTTTATAACAACTTATATTTGATATACAAGATATACATTTAAAACTAATATGTTCATTTGTTACTTTTATAAATGGTATTTCATAAACATCCAAATTACTTAAACTTTACCTTTATGATCATGATAAACTCTACCTTAACATATCAAAGCCTAGGAACAACTTTAGACGCTTAAGTTGAGAATTGAACATAAAGAATAGTTGACTCTACCCGCTCTACAATAAAAGCTATACATGCATATAAAAATTTGCATATTGATCTCTCATTTTAAATTTGATTAATCAGTTTTGAAAACAAATTAATTTTAATATGTATTATATTCTGAAACAACCTGTTCGTTGAAAGTATTGCGTCAATTGCTAGGCCAGTTTAAGTGAAGTTTTTGTCAACAGTTATAGAAAAAACGAGACTAATATATAAAAAAATTGTGTTTATAAAGACAACATTTCGGATTGGGTCTAATTTCGAAAAACAGGTATATTTGCGAAGATATAAATGAACTCGTACGTATAAGAATATTTTTCCTGTATAAACTGGATCGTGAGGGACAAACAAAGCGGAGTTTTAATGCGAAAACTGTGAATTATGAATTCATGGAGTCCCCAAGGGCACTTAACGACCCATCCTCATTGATTAATGCGGTTTTCAAGACCCTCTCACACTCCAAAATATCGTACTTCTGTTTGTTTATACAAACGTAAAAAATCGCTCTACCTGCATTTTCCTGTACCGATCGCCCTTCTCAGTCTCTACATAAACTTGTCACAAAGTACTAATTTTAGGTTTCAAGTCTTAAAAATTCCAATATAGTATTATTCGAAATCTTCTTAAACTACGTTATTTAATTATATAAGGCTGTCACGTACTTCACATTTGACCTTCCTAGAGACGTGAATTTAGAAAAACCGGATCGATGTCGATTCAGCTACGATCGGACACTGCATTTTATTTCTAATAAGGCATTAGTGCCTCGGGCGATAATCAGCAACTTTCAGTCGCAAAAAATTGCATAATGCTTATACAACTTACCGTGTGTGTGAGGCTTAACGGAAAAAAGGGGGGCCAGGGGCACTGATGTAGAAAAAAACACTTGTGTAACACTTTTCAGCCATGCACATAATCCATTATCGGGTTGAAAATGTCTCTAAAGGTCGTTATTCCGCGGCATGCGCGACACAAATTTCCGTGATGGAAAACTGTAGGCGCGCGACGCGGGCTGCGCAAGCGACGGCTGGCGGGCGACTGGCGTGCGCGACCGCTCCCCCACGAAATAAAGCAGCCTTCGCTTTTCAAGAGTGGGGCGTGCTGGCTTATTTTTTTTTTTCAAAATGGAACATGCCTGTTTGGGAACTTTCCTGACTTTTTTGAAAATTTTCATTAGAAAATTTATAATAAGTTCCTATTTTCATATTTTAAATAACAATAATAATAGATGTTAAATTAACCATTTTTAGTAAAAGTTATCAATTTTTCATACTGTAAAATATATATATCGCCAAAAATAAACACTTATGAACAAATAAAAACTGTAACGCATGTGAATATAAAAAAGTGCCCTCGTTGAAGTCTTTTGTTAGGCCGACACATTGCGCACAATGTATTTCGTAATGTATCACTTTTATTACATGAATACAAAGAAAAGTTATGAAATATAGGTCCTATTTCATTTCCTTCATTACTGGAGGTTGTAAGTATCCATATATTTGGTTTTTTTTTACAAATTATTATGAATGTAATCGAAGGTAATATAAGGAATATTTATGATCATTTACAGCTACCTAATAAGCTCTCGTGATAATACTTTGAAGAATTAATGCCAAAGTTGAAATTACAAAACAAAAAATAGAACTTATGTCACTTAACTATATAATTCTATTTTAATTACGAAAGTCATCAGAATGATGTTCACTGCATACAAATGATGATGGTGATGATGACATTGACGAATATGAAAAGATAAGTAACGGCATATTAAATATAAGGTGAACTAGGAGTCGTAGCACCGGAAATACTATCTGCATATTTATACATACATAGCATCACGCCCTTGTCCCTTTTCAGGGGTAGGCAGAGATGTATTACACCCACATTTCGCCAGCTATGTAAGTCCCATGAGAGGGAGTCATATTTTTTTTTTTTTTTTTTTTTTATTGCATTTAATGACGAGACGAGCATGCCGTTCGCCTGATGGTAAGCGATACGACCACCCATAAACAGTAGCAACACCATCCAGCACCTTGACTAACAAAGTACTGTGTGGCATTCCACTGCGCTCGTCACCCTGAGACATAAGATGTTAAGTCTCATTATGTCCAGTAGTTATACTGGCTACAATGTCCTTCAAACCGAAACACAACAGTGCATGCACACTGTTGCTTGGCGGTAGAAATAGACATTGCGGTGGTACCCACCCAGACGGCCTCTTACATAATGAGAGACCTACCACCAGTAAATATATTATGGTCTTTGTTTAATGTGAACTGTATTTTACATTTGCGTACATTTCAGGTATCTATAATATATTAATTCACCTTCTGATATCCCAATCTATGAATAAAGATTAAAAAAAAAATTACGAGCAATTATGTCGTTTACTATGAGACGAGCGGTTTGCTCGTGTCATCACTAACACATATACATATATACACTCACGTCTTTTATCACCGAAGAGGTAGGCAGAGGCACAGCTAATGCACTCTCCCTTCGCCGTGCGTATTCACACACAAATTCCAGACTCCGGGCTGATCCTGAATATAAAAACCCAATATCACTGCCCGACTCGAGAATTGAACCCGAGACCTCAGCATTGCAGTCGTACTGTCATACAACTGCGCCATTAAGGCAGTTTCATCAGTAATTGTATAAAAAAAAACAGTAATACTAAAAAGACTTTCATGACCTGTGTAACGAAGCCTGGAAATACTTAGATCGCGTACGATACCTGAATAAATACTAATCAATTTGCAATTTGACTGCCTCGGTGGCGTAGTTGTATTACGGTACGACTGCAAGGCTGAGGTCTCGGGTTCGATCCCCGGATCGGGCAAAGTGATATTGGATTTTTCTATTCAGTATCAGCCCGGAGTCTGGAATTTGTGCCCGGTATGGCGATAGGCTCGCCCCCTATCACATCATGGGACGGAATACGCTTGGCGAAAAGTGGGTGCACTAGTTGCGCCTCTGCCTACCCCTTCGGGGATAAAAGGCGTGAGCATGCAATTTGAACAATAATGACCTTAAATTGCGTGTTAAAATTGTAACCAGGCTATGAACAATGTGCACCGGAAATAGCGTTTAGAGCTCAATTATATATTCTAGACCAGCCTCGCACTGATAACACAATTGCATGATATATAATTACGAACGACTATGAATACATATAAGATTGATAAGAACAATTATCTATTAACGTAACATATACATTTTATTTTTGGAGTTTAAATCTTATTTAAGTGTATGAGGTCTATATTTTTATTTCACTATGTTCCATAGGCATAAATTGGCTAGGTTCGTTTGCTTCTCTTGTCGATAATTAAAACAACTAAAAAACACGCTTCATAGAATATTATTTATTTTATTTTAAACTATTATTTATTTTTAATTTTTTAGTTCTGTTCTACTATTGTCCAACAGATGTCACTAAAAACGAAAGCGCCATCTTGTGACAAGTAGGATTTTTTCACGCATAAGAGTAGCCAGTTTAGTTGTAATTCTACTATAGTCCAACAGATGTCACTAAAAATAAATCGTGCCCAAAGGAGTCGGTTACAAACATACAAACATACATACATACAAGTGAAGCTAATATAAAGCGTGTAAAAATTAAAAAGCAGTTAACATGATTTTCCTTCGTTGAACATCCCATTTTTATATTCATAGGACGATGGCACACTTACAATATTTAAACATAATATCCTACTAATATTATAAACGCGAAAGTTTGTAAGTATGGATGTATGGATGTCTGGATGTATGGATGTTTGTTACTCTTTCACGCAAAAACTACTGAATGGATTTCGATGAAATTTGGCACACGGGTAGGTTATGTCCTGAATTCACACATAGGCTACTTTTTATCCCGGGAAAATATAAAGCGGGACATTTATCCCGGGAAAACTCATTCACGAGGGCGGAGCCGCGGGTAAAGGCTAGTATCCAATAAAATTCCAATCCGGTATAATTTATTTACAAATACGCTGCTATCAGGACTATGAAAATTAAAAGAAATATTTGTCTTGTAATCTAATAAATCACTTTATACGTTATTTGACGTTAAAAAGATACCATCGCTCCTAAATAATCGCAACAGTTTTTTACGAAGGCTGGCTTAAATTCTGGGAAATTCTAACAATAACTAGTTTACTGACATCCAAGTATTAAACGTAATACGATAATGAAAAACATTTTAACGTTAACAGTCCTAATCTTTTATAAATATTATTATTTGTTTAGCCTTATTCTTGCAATATTGCAGTGCAAATAAACGCGGCCTTAGCAACAGCGGACGTACAAATATACAAATATATGCAATCGATAAATAAATATTGTAAGGCGTCTGTCAAATAGTTCTTTTTTTTGTTGTGAAATGGTGGGACGAGCGTGTCGTTCACCTGATGGTAAGCGATACGACCGTTCATAAACAGTAGCAACGCCGCACATAACGTTGAATTACAAAATTTTACGTGGCACTCCACTGCGCTCGTCACTCTGAGACATAAGATGTTAAGGATTAAATCGTCAATTTAAACGTTTCGTTGTATGACTGTTTGTTCGTCAATAAATAAATAAAATAAGTCTCATAATGTCCAGTACACTGGCTACAATTTCCTTCAAATTGAAACACAACAGTGCATGCACTCTGCTGCTGATTTATACTACACTACTGTGAAGTTGCTAGGTTCTGAAGTTGCCGACCATTTGTCAATTTTATGGTAGTGTGGGCTTTCTTAGCAAACTATTACAATGTCAGCACGGAGCCTAAAATGTATGTAAAGCGTACACTTGTACAAGAAACGTATCGAACGGTATCTAGTCACATAGCTATATCTTGTGTATATTTGGTGTAATTCCATTATTTGTCCTATAAATCCATATTTGATATTTTTCTTCTAGTATTTTACTTAAAATTTCTCGTATAGAATCGTTTAATGTTTAAGAAATTTTTCTTACACCATAATAAAGCTAATAAATTACTCTTTACAGCAGAAATGTTTAAACCGAAAAGCTAATAAAGCCATTTCGAAAAATATCATTCTTTACGTACAGCTTAATACTAAATAACACACATTAGTACCATCAACAATACAACTTAAATCTTGTAAAATGGCGTAAATGTTTCTTAAAACAGCGCAAATATTTCTCGCATAACCTTTTCTCTAAATAATAATAGGGCTGGTAAAATTATATACTTAAATGCTTGTTAAAGTTAAAAAGTATTTCTAGAGACAATGCATTTTTAAATGATGTGGGGAAACTTGAAAAGTTTGTCGATAATAACTATATTACATACATACATAGTATCACTCCTCTATCCCATAGGGGTAGGCAGAGACCATGGATTGCCACTTTGCTCGATTCTGGCACACCACTTTCGCTTCCTCTACCTTCATCAATCTTTTCATGCACTCCCGCCGGTTCAGGGTACTTTTGACCTGGCCCTTACTTAGAATGTCAGATATCTGACATATTATCGACTAGAAAATATCTATATACAGGTTAGGAACAAAACACAAGTCCTGATAATAATTTAATCAGACTGAAACTCACAACCTCAGTTTTAATCGGAGATGAGATAAGCAAGAAAACTTGCAGAAGCTATTTTTAACGTGTTTAGCAAGGGATTTTTAACGTGTAAACAATGACGGCAAACTGACCTCTGCAAAATTTGAAGTTTGCTGGACTTGCGGCGAGGCGCACGTGTATAGAAATATTGCCGCTAGTGTTAACGAATCTGGTAATACTTGAGTAATATATTGCTGTTAGAACTTGCTAGTCTCATCTTTATAAAAAGATCTCATAATAAGCCACTGATTCTTGTCACAAAGTTAGTACTGATTAGATGTTTTTTACAAGCTTTTATTTAACTTGCAATGTTTGTATGTATGTGTGTATGAATGTATGTATGTATGTACTGAATTTTAAAACAGTTATCTTCAACTGATTAATGGGAAATTTTGCACACACGTTGTTTGAACGTGCTAATCTATAGACTTTTATGAGAGTAACGATAGGTATATAATATGTTTTCATCGAATACACAAAAAATAATAAGTAACAATTAAATATTTTATCACGAGATTTCGATATATATAAGTGCCAACTTAGACATCCCTAATCACACTGATTACAATAACAAAGACGGCGAAACTCCAAACAGCATTATTTTTCCTATAATGAGTCTTCGCAACGCTCTTAATAGCAACGCCACGCCAGAAGATAATTGTGCGTGTATGGACCGGTCAGGGCTGTACTGAAGTAGGTCGAACTAACACGCGAATCGCGATGCACCCCGCATTATTGTGTAATACTTTTATATACATGGTTGCTAAACAAAAAACATACATGACGCATTTATTCCCGAAGGGGTAGGTAGTAATAATATTACGTCGAAAGAAATTGCTCCTTAGAAACTCTCTTCGCCTTAATGGGGGCTAATGCTCAAAATCGTGTGACATTCCACTAAACCTAATAGTAAGTCGAATATCAAATAAAGTGTCTACTAACGATTAAATGAGTGAATGAAGATTCATTAATTGTAGGTGCAATAATACAAATTGTCGTACTCATATTCTATCATTACTGACGTGTAAATGAGAGATAATTATTCCCCGTCTTCCAAAACTGGTAATCTTACTTCTTACTAAATTATGAATTCGTAAATTGGTAAATATATTTCAAATTGAAGAAGTGATCGTAGATTGCTGAACTAATTTGGATAAAATTTGGCTCATAGAGCATATCATGACACACACATACACTCACGCCTTTTATCCCCGAAGGGGTAGACAGAGACGCAACTAGTGCTCTTATCACCGTGCGTATTCCGTCCCATTATGTGATAGGGGACGCGCCTATTGACATATCGAGCACAAGTTCCAGACTCCGGGCTGATACTGAATAGAAAAACTCAATATCACTTTACCTGGCACGGGGATCGAACCTGAGACCGCAGCATGCAGTCACACCGTAATAAAACTACGCCATAGAGGCAGTCACCATGGATTAACATAATATAAGCAACGTATTTAATTAAGATCTTATTACACACTTAATAAAGGTCGCAGTAACACGGTGGATACTGGCTGCTTTTGTCAGGTCCGTCTGGAAATCTTTAGGGGAGGCCTATATTCAGGCTACTTCTTATGGCTAATGATGATGGTGATGAAGCAACACGTTATCCTGGAAAAGTACACACTGGAAATTTAATTCCGAAAAAGGTAAAACCGTATTAAGCAAAATATTAATCATGACCTTACCAATCAAATAAGAGCATGACTAATACGCTTCTGATACTGTTTCACCAAGAATCATGAATCAAATAGCATTTATTGCCTTGTCTACGCAAAACAAATGTTTATTAAAATCATGTAACGTTATCCTTATTGTATTTATATGTCTAATCGCTTCTATGTCTACTTGTAGTGCGAATAATAACTGAATTCGAATCCCAGTTCAAGCAATTCTGAGTTTCTCAATTTTTTAAAGCACTTGACTTGCTTGGGTTTAGAATTGGTGCCTGATTTGACCTCACTCCTCATAACATGAGATGAATATTATGCCAGTCGGCAACATCTTTGTCTCTGTCTACCCCTTCGTAGTTAAATGTGAGTGTGTGACTAATCGAAGAATCAGTAGAGGAAGCAAATATTCTCATCAGTATATACAGACTGTTGCACAAAACGGGTATCAATAATAATTTTAAGTATATTATAAAGATTGAATGAGTTGTAGACTAGTAAAGTTGGAAAAGGCAATGTTGGATTTAAAATATACATCAATAATTATAATTTAGATTAGGAGTCCTAGTAATACAAGGTCATTTTTACATTGCATTACTAAATGAAACCACATATTCGTCTTTACCTCTTCTAACATCTTGCCAAAAATTATCCATGAATAACGAATATTATTATCAAAAATCCCGGTTGTAGTTTTCAAATTTTTTGATCATTTCGTAGTTTAGTGCGAATATGGTGTGTGCGAAAGTGTATTTCTGAATGAAAGTATAATGTTGCCGCTGCGATGAATTATCTTAGAGCAGTAGTAGTGGCATAAGGTCGTGTAAACTTAAAGTTACTTTTTATTAATATTTATTTTGTTCGAAACTTACACTTTTTTATTTTACGTCTATGGTTAAAATAACTTAATGGAAAGCGTTATTTTCGACGAGATAAGTATGTTATTTCATTTATTAACGCAATGTCAAAATGACCCTGTATATTGAAAAAATATATATATTATCCTAATATCTAGTTACTACAAAGATATTTTCTATCATCATCCACACGACGTCCACTGCTGAACATAACCTCCCCTAAAGATTTCCAAACGGACCTGTCAAAAGCGGCCTGCATCCAGCGTGTTCCTGCGACCTTTATCAAGTCGTCTGTCCACCTGTATACCTATACCAGTTAGTAAAAAAAACTTTTTATACAAAAAATAAATTCGATTAATCAGTGACTATTGAGTTTTCTAGTTTTCTACGTTAAGTAATAAATAAACATAAAAAAAACCCTTTCTAGCCGATTTCGGCCACGGCGGCCAATCTCAACGGAGATCAGCCAGGTGCGCAGGAGATATTATAGTGCACAAGTGTGTGCGCAATACACAGGTGCACTCGCTATTCCTTTACTCTCATAGTCCGGTGAGACGGCAATCCGACATGACCGGAGAGAGATCAGGCGCAGGACCAACGGCTTTACGTGCTTTCCGAGGCACGGGGGTATCACACCGCCAACTTCCTGACTCCGAGCTGCGAATGAGTGATTTTTAAGATAGAAAAACCCAGTCACAATGTTTTTGGCCCGACCCAGGATTCGAACCCAGGACCTCAGCGCGCAAATTGTACTCGCAACGCGTACGCAATACAACTACGCCACCGAGGCAGTCATAAACATAAACACGCTTTATAATTAGGATAATTTTTTGATAATCTTATTTTGAAACACCCTGTACACGTATAGGAAAAAATCATTTCAAGGTTATAAACTTAACGTAAATTTCACAAAACGACAATCTACGGAAGGATTTCGGCGGAAGGTTAATTTTACCGTTGTTTTGTCATTTAATTAATTTATTGTATAGAATCGTAAGGAATTAAAGTCTCGGATTACGAGGTCTCAGGTTCGTTGTTGTTTCCGGGTTCTGACTGTTTGGTGAAATATGATCGAACTTTACTTAACTATTTTTAAAATTTTAAATTGAGAAACGTTTTTAAAAGTATTTAAGGTAAGAAATAGGCACTCCGAGGCCTTCCATCTCCAGGGATATTAGCTTGATACTATCGTTAAGCTATCTGCAACACGATCGGCAGTCACGAGAGACCCAGGAAGATGCACGTCATTTTATGACAGAGCATAAAATACATGCATATTTTCCACATAATATGCGTTTATTTTTCCGTGTTACTGACATTGGTGGTTGTTAGTCTTTATTTGATGCATCATTTTTGAAATAAGAATAACTCAGAATTAAGTAATGTAGTTCATAACTTGGATACACCAATAAGGTAGCGTGCTGCTACCATCTTGTTGCATTCAAAAATCACGACATAAATAACTACAGCAACTTACACGCTCTTCTCATCGCTATGCGTTTTGTGCTTGTAATTAAGGCATAGTAAATTAAAGTAATAAATCGAAAAATATATCGTAGAGTCACGTTTTAGATAATATATCTTGTCTATACTATGAATGGGCTGGCTTTGTCCATTGTTCCATAAAAACGGAGTGAAGTTATGGTTTAGTATTTATTTCGTATAGTAAATGAAACTGATATAAAAGTCATAATGTCCAGTCCGAATTTGAATCCCGGGTCGGGCAATGTGGCATTGATTATTTTTGCTCAGTATCATCCCGGTGTCTGGAATTTGTATCCAATATGGCGATTGGCCCTTATCACATCATGGGACAGAACACACATAACGAAAAGTCTGTGTGCCCCTCCTCCTAACACTTCGATGATAAAATCGTGATGCGTGTTTTGTTTTTAACACCTACCCGTCTTTCATGAATAAATCATTGTTTCCCCGCTTTGTTTCAAGCCGAATGATATAACCAAAGACGTTCGTGTCGCTGACACACATTGAACGAACACTTATCGCCTCTTAACCGAATTACACGAGATCTACAACACGCGAGACACGCGAAGATGAAGTCACACATGCTACTTTGTATAAAATGATTTGTTATCATAAATATGGATGCAATTGGCAGTCGGCAAGGGCGTATGGGTTCCCCTTCCTCTAGTTCGACAACACAAGTATTATTGAGAATACCTACATAAAATTTTGGCATTATACCTCACTGGATAAAAAGCTGGCTACGCCTTCGGCAGCCGGACATCACTTGAGTTTTTCTAAATTTCAGTTGTTACAATTAAAATCAAGTGGCTAAGAGGAGAGAGAAGATTCATCACTGGACGTAATCTTAGAATCAGTTATTCATTTAGCTGGTAAATGGGGAGTTCACTGGCAGGATATTTGTATCCGGATAACAACCACAGTACACTAAAAAAAATACTTTATTCATCACGTAGGCGAACATAGTTGCCCTTATGATAAGTCGAGATACATTAAATTGATTATATTAATAATTATTATTAATACCAATGGTTACTTATATAACTACCGACATTTTTATTGGGAGTAAAATCAATTATGATAAATAAACAAAAACAAACTGGTGGTAGGCCTCTCATTATGTAAGAGGCCGTCTGGGTGGGTACCACCGCAATGTCTATTTCTACCGCCGAGCAACAGTGTGCATGCACTGTTGTGTTTCCGTTTGAAGGACATTGTAGCCTGTGTAACTACTGGACATAATGAGACTTAACATCTTGTGTCTCTGGATGACTAGCGCAGTGGAATGCCACACAGTACTTTGTAAGTCTAGGTTCTGGATGGTGTTGCTACTGTTTATGGGTGGTCGTATCGCTTACAATCAGGTGAACGGCATGCTCGACTCGTCATTCAATGCAATAAAAAAATATAAAAAAAAAAACACCAGCTCGGGCTGGCTAGGAAGGGGATATAAAAAAAGAGATCACTTTATCAAAAAATAATGGGAGGAACGCGTCGCGATCCGATGAGGATACTACAGGCCCTAGCCTAGCTAACCTACCAGCCTTTCACTAGCTACCTAAGCGATGACGAGGTCCGGAACCCTCCATAGTGGCCCACGTATGTCGCGTTCCGGGATCAACCTATGTATGACCGGTATAAGTGTGTCGCAAGGTATTATGATCTCCCATCAATCGACACTCTATCTGAACCCACTCCACTACCCTCAGATGCAGTGGAGTCAGCACTCACTACCGTACCAATATAAAAATAATATAACTTTACATCAAAATCCCGATTTCTGAAACTACTACAACCATCTGCCTACGCACATGAGCAATGTTTGCATTGCGTGTACAACCGGAAACGTCACTCCGCAGTTTTTGATCGATCGCGAGCTATTTGTCTAAAGGATTATATCATTGATTTATTCGCGATATCCATTGTTCGTTCAAAAACGGCATTGAAGATTCATCACTAATAATCTATACTAGAATCGGTTATCTCGATATAACTTTGTAAAGTTCTGTTGTGATTATACCGAAATTAATTGTCAAAATTTAGATAGACAGTTTATTGGTTGGACTTTACGCTCGTTGACTTATACCGAGTATATCGCCTTAGCATTTGGACCGAGGCATTTCATATGAACAAATGAATTATTTCATATTGAATTAGACGTCAAATCTCGTAATACATAATAATTATATTTCCCTCTTATTGTTCTTACATTTATTTTTATTTTTTTATTTATTATTATTTATTTATTACATACTCATCATCACATCACTTAAAGTGTTACTAAAATATTAAATTACACAGGTTGTATTAAAGAGAATGGTGCCCGATGTAGGTAAAGCCTGTGTTACAGGTCACCAGGTTCTCACTTCTATGACGTACAATATCAGTAACAATCATCTATATTTAAGGATGCAAAATGAAATTTGACAATGTGGTTAATACAATAAGAATTATATACATTAACAAATAAATATTAATAACTAGTTTTCCCGTGGCTCCACCCGCGTGAATGAGTTTTCACGGGATAAAAGTCCCGCTTTATATTTTTCCGGGATACAAAATAGCCTATGTGTTAATCCAGAACATAATCTACCCGTGTGCCAAATTTCATCGAAATCCGTTCAGTAGTTTTTACGTGAAAGAGTAACAAACATCCAGACATCCATAGATCCATACTTACAAACTTTCACGTTTATGATATTGGTAGGATGGTAGGATAATAAGGAAGGCTTCGATACGGAAATTTTAACACATTTCTTTCATTTGAGAGCGAAGATTAATTACGAGGATGCAAATTACTAATGGTGCTATATCAAATATTTAAATAAAATGTAAGTATGATATGACGCGATCCATAATATTTAGAACTTCAGATTAAATGTTACGAATAAATAACTGTCACTTTTTGTCCAACCAGGTGCCCTTTGCGTTAGTTTTTGCTATTTAACCGATATTTCTTGAGTTAAAGGATATTGATGCTCATTCAATGCGAGATATTTTATATTTTTTGGAAGGAAACTACAGATGCTACGCTTACCATACCATACCAGCCCTGTATTATATACTGCCCACTGCTGAACACGGGCCTCCCCTACAACTGAGAGGGTTGTAGGCCTTGGTCCACCACACTGGCCTAGTGCGGGTTGGCAGACTTCACATACCTTCGAAATTCTTATAGAGAACTTCTCAGATATGCAAGTTTCTTCACGATGTTCTCCTTACCGTCAAAGCGAGCGATAATTCACAAATACACACATAATTTTTTAGAAAAGTCAGAGGTGCATGCCCTTGGGTTTTGAACCTGCGGACATTCATCTCGGCAGTCCGTTCCACTCCCAACTAGGCTATGCTATGCTTATAAAGAATTAACTCACGGACCAGAACTTAGAAATAGTCATATTTTCATCGTATATGGCATATTAGACGTCGCTCTGATTCTAAAGTAATATTACCACTATATCCTCAATGAGAAGATACTAGCCTACTTATATTATAAGTTCGAAAGATTTTGAAAATAAAATTACGTGTGTATTGTTTATCAATAACTATAGTTCGCTTTAACAGTGAAGAAAAACATCCTGAGGATCCTACATACCTGAGAATTCTCCATTAGAATTTCGCTACGTGAAATCTGTCAACTCGCACTAGGCCAGCGTGGTGGACTAAAGCCTAACCCCTCGCAGTAGTAGAGGAGGCCCGTGCTCAGCAATGGGTGGTATATAATACAGGACTGATTTTATTATTACTAATAGATATGTGACTATTATGTTTTATCCAGGACTTGAAATCCATACAAATCAATTGAGCGGTGCTTGCTTCTAACAAACATCTAAACAACAAAACCTTCACATTTGTAAGAGTATGAAGTAGCATTTATTATATATTTAAACGCTCCACGAATCCAGATTTTTGAAATCAATATTAAAAGGTCTTTATAATCTTCTGAGATAACAAATAACAAGCCTTACATTTAAAGACAATTAACCAATAATAAAGACACAACATTATTTACGATGCGAGACAATTTCCTGCAAAACCTTCCGACGCATCATTGAAGCGCGCATATTTACTGCATATTCTACTAAAATAATAAGGAAGTTTGTGTTTTATGCAATGTCTTTCATAAATAATTGCAATTAATTATTTATTATAATTTGTAGGTAGTTTTAATGGTCTTAGTAAACATTGGGTCTTTAACTTTTCAATATTCCGTGTCAGTTTCTCAGCTGTCCTACAAATTTCTTATTAGAATCCTATGGTAGGTGCTTAAAAACGACTTCCGCTTAATTGACATGTGACGTTTGTTCCCCCGTGAACACGTTGCGAATAGTAGGCTAAGCCACCATTTTGACGTCACCAAATCCCAAGTGTATTCCAATTTCAAAAAACGACCCCAGTCGCTTGTTTCAATCGATCGGAAAATTTAACCAATCAGAATTAAATATTTTTGATATTAAAAATGACGAAAATTGGATTATTTTCGGAATCTTGATAATAACGCAGGAACACGCTGGACGCAGGCCGCTATTAACAAGTCCGTCTGGAAATCTTTAGGGGAGCCTATGTTCAGCAGTGGACTTCATTTGGGTGATGGTGGTGATGATAATTCTCGTGATCGGATCGTACATCTCAGGATCATGGAAAACTACCGGTAAGCGATCAAAAGGCATAGCTATATTGGCCAACTCGCATTGGATTAGCGTTATATAATTAGAGAAAAGTCTATCATCTCAGAACACAAACACGATATATTTTTTCAAAAATAAAAAAACAAAAAAAAATCCTTACTAAGGATTCGAATCTAGTACATCAAGTTTGCAGCAGCTTAGCAACAGCCAACAAGTTTATTTTATATATTTTCGTAGTACATAGATACCTGATGCGGACTGCTGCTATTGGCATTATCGATCAGTAAACCCGAGATAGTGCAAAGATATCTAAAAAAGAAGGAGAGGAAATAAATATCAGTAACGAAAAAGAAGGTAATAATTTCGTAACATATTATTTTAGACTGCCTCGGTGACGTAATTGTATTACGGTACGACGGTAAAGTGATATTGGGTTTTTCTAATCAGTATCCTATCACATCATGGGACGGAATACGCACGGCGAAAAGTGGGTGCACTAGTTGCGCCTCTGCCTACCTCTTCGGGGATAAAGGGCGTGTGTGTGTATTATTTTCCTAAAGAACATTATATAAGGAAAACGAACCTAAAATTTGTTATATTGGGAAATCGTGACCTGTACTAATTATAAGAATTCTAACACTGACCCATACAATTATCAAGAATTTTAATCACACATTATTAAAAGGAAAACACAAATAAACTAAAAATTACATTCTGACAATATAACTAAAAAGCACCAAAAGGATTTCTAGAAATGAGAAGGAAAACAATTTGAATTTTTGCACACAGCTCGGTGTGGACAAGTTAACATGCACAGTAGGGTTAAACTTTACGACCCATTGTACCGAGTCCTTAACCCGCTAATGAAAACAGGTTTGAATTATTTATGTTCGGATATTTCAACACTTCGTCCTGTTTTGTCCTGCAGAGCCAAAAGACTATAATTCATCTCTGAATTCGATTTTAAAATCATCAGAATTTTTCTATTCATCAGCATTCGATTTTTTTTATTTAGATTTTTATGATTATTATACTTTTCCAGGATAATATGGAGATATATTAATTCAAGGTACACGCTATCAGACTCAGACATTTCGTCGGCAGATTATTCACCATATATCGCACCTTTAGAACGAAAACGACACAATTCAAAATGATCGAAATTTGAGTTATCGTCATAAAATTACTTAAAACGAAGTTCACAATAAAACAATAGTTCAAACACAGCCATATTCAAGCGGGAACAGGACAAAACTGTTATATCGGTCCCTTTTTATTATATTTTAATAAGAAATATACCAGTTTTAAGTCATTTTATGACGATAACACAAATTTCGATCATTTTGAATTGTGTCGTTTTCGTTCTAAAGGTGCGATATATTGTGACGGTGTTTGCTATCTAGGCGGGACCAAAAATATCCAGGCAAATGCCCTCCCAATATGGGTCTGTGCTTTTAAAACTATATTTGCCTTCACCGTTTATTTGAGATTCATGCTTGGATTCCACCGTCACAAAGAAACACCATCAACAAACTCTATCAACTATTAAATAATAATAATAATAATACCAGCCCTGTATTATATACTGCCCACTGCTGAGCACGGGCCTCCTCTACTACTGAGAGGGGTTAAGCCTTAGTCCCCCACGCTGGCCTAGTGCGGGTTGGCAGACTTCACACACCCTCGAAATTCTTATGGAGAATTCTCAGGTATGTAGGTTTCCTCACGATGTTTTCCTTCACCGTTAAAGTGAACGATAATTGATAAACAATACACACGTAACTTCGAAAAGTCAGAGGTGTGTGCCTTGGGTTTTGAACCTCCGGACATTGCCTCGGCAGACCGTTCCATTCCCATCTAGGCTATCGTCTACTTAGCCGACTACTATTAAATGCTGGAAAAAAATACCACTATGCTAAAGGGGATTTACCTGCCCCTATAGCCTACACTTCTGAACTCTGAGATTATATATTTACATGTGAATTGTAAACATATTTGAACCTTGATCTCTAACGGTGAGGGCATCCGGCTGTCAGCTAACACGCATAATTATCAACCTTGCTAGTACATATAATGGCATGTATAGGTAATATTTATACAGTGTTGTTTTTAATTTCCAACCGGCGCTAGACTAGCATGATGTCCCTGGTCCTTAGGGCCTAGCCTATCAGTAGTAAAGGCCCGTGCCCAGCAGGGAAGATTATAGGGTTGGCATTACATTTCGAACGATGCTCTCCGTAAAGTTGTGCATTGGTTTAATTTAAACAACTTATTATTAAATGCTAAAAAAACTAAATGCATTAAATTTACTATGCCCAATGTAAAAATAGTAAAAACCAATGTACAAATAAATGGTGAAGAGTTGGATCCTGTTGCGTCTACTACCTTTTTGGGCATCACACTAGACGCGAAACTCCAGTGGGGACCGCATATAGCAAAGTTAGCAGGTAGACTAAGTTCAGCGGCTTATGCAGTCAGAAAAATAAGGCGTCTGACTGATGTAGAAACGGCAAGAATTGTTTATTTCAGTTATTTTCATAGCATTTTGTCGTATGGGATTCTTCTTTGGGGAAATGCAGCAGATATTAATTCAGTATTTGTGTTACAAAAGAGAGCTATTAGAGCTATTTATTGTCTTGGACCCCGTGTTTCTCTTAGAGAAAAGTTTAAAGAGATAAACATTCTTACCGTAATATCGCAATACATTTATGAAAATCTATTGTATATGAGGAAAAATATCGCACATTTTGATCAAATATGCGATATTCATAATATAAATACTAGGAATAAACATAAATATGTGATACATGCTACTCGTCTCCATAAAATTAGTAATACTTTTGTTGGTCAATGTGTACGCTTCTTCAATAAACTTCCTAAGCATATTGTAAAACTACCAATAAAAAAATTTAAAATCACTATAAAAGACCGCCTCTGTAAAAAAGCTTACTATCGTATTTGCGATTATCTGGAGGATACAAATGCTTGGGATTAAGTTGCTCGGATTCACTCATGTTTTATAATTTGATTGTTTATATGTTATATATTGTTTTGTTTTTTTTTTTGACATAAGTAATAATTGAATTTATATTGTTACTTGCAATTTGTAAAATATATATATAAAAAATATAACAATAAAAGACCTACGCTGAGTTTCTTGGTGCTTCTTCTCAGGTCAGTGGGCTTTTCCGAAGCACTGGTAGAATCCTTTAGATGATAAAATATTGTAAAAAAATGACGTGTAAAAGTGCCCTTAGGGGCCTAATTACTGAATAAACGATTTGAATTTGAATTTAAAGAATTAATGTGATGAAAAAGAAAGGGGGTGACTACAGAAGCGTAATGGAAAACAAATCAGCGATTTTTATAAATCTTTTCTGTCTGTCTGTTTGTTTGTTACTGCACATCTCTGAAACTACTGAACGGATTTTAATGAAATTTGGCACACGGGTAGATCATGTCCTGGATTAATACATAGGTTACTTTTTATCCCGGAAAAAATATAAAGCGGGACTTTTATTCACGCGGGCGGAGCCGCGAGCAAAAGCTAGTTATAAATACAATAGAAATGGCAATAGGCCTAACACCTATTACATCATCATCATCATCATCATCAGCCTATATTTTGGTCCACTGCTGGACATAGGCCTCCTCAAATACGCGCCATTTTACCCGGTCTTCGGCCTGTCGCATCCAGTTTCTGCCAGCGACCTTTCGCAAATCGTCACTCCACCTGGCTGGAGGGCGTCCCACACTACGCTTCCCCACTCGCGGTCTCCACTCAAGAACTCGTTTACCCCAGCGGTTATCGGTTCTTCGACAGATATGACCAGCCCACTGCCACTTCAGCTTTACTAATCCTGTGTGCTATGTCGGTGACTTTGGTTCTCTGTCGGATAACCTCGTTACGAAATTTATCCTTCAGAGAAACTCCGAGCATAGCACGTATTACACCTATTACATAGGACCTAACATAGCTAGTGAAATATGGATGTGTTACAGCTCTGTGTATGCCTGAAAAAGGGTAAAGACTTGATGCTATGCATTTATTATAAATACTTCAGCCTTGTTCATAAACAGTTTACAAACCTATTTTAGTTATATAATGTTTGTCTTCTTCTTTCAAACTCGATTCAAAATTCGTTTGAAGAAGACAAAACATTCGATAACTAAAATATTTATAAATAAGGCCGTTACTACTTACCTTTTATACAATTTAATGTATCTTCTTCTTTCTGTAGGAACCCGCTGGATGCAGGCCGCTTCTGACAGGTTGGTCTGAAGTCTTTGGGGGAGGCCTATGTTCAGCAGTGGACTTCTAAAGGCTGAAGAAGAAGAAGAAGAATGTATCTTCTTTGGAGTAGTACCAGTCGAATTCGCTTCATTTATCCAGTAGCTCTTGGGTTAAGCACGGTTTTATCAGGATTAAATCTCATAGAGATAATTCACGACAGACATGAAGTATATCGCAAAACTAATCCAAATCCATTCAAAATGCTTTAATAAGCATGTTGCGCCGACCCCACATTGGAATTGGGAGGGCAGTAGCCTTTCTTCTGTAGATGAATAATCGTGGAGGCGTTGCTGATGATAGACAAAACGAAAATAACATGGGAGATGATGGTTATCCCCAAAAAAAAACAAAACAACGAAGCTGTTATTTCACGTTGGGTTTCCCATATGGTTATTGATTTGCCTTATTCCAGAAATGCACTCACGTGTGTGTGTGTGTGTGTGTGTGTGTAAGTCATCCAACTTAACACATTAATATCACTAATTACAGTTTGCGCAACACTCATTATTGGAGAACAATTATAACATAACAAGTGGTATAGCCACTTGCTAGTCACCTCAACCGGCACGCTCCACTTGCGCTAGTACTCGTCCCGATCTCGTATTTTTTGTGCGTAGGAATTTTAATTATGCACATAAGTGTTCGTGTTGGTCCTAATGTTGGGCAAAGGTTATTAGAGTATATCAAATTGTAAAGGAAAAAGAACCTTATAATTAATACAGTTACAACAACTTGCCTAGGATGAGGTATTGGTTTCGATCTTCAGGTTGACTCATCAAAACATGTCGACGCTCTGCGTTTGAAGACACTAGTAGTTTTTAGAATTCAAATGTGCGAATAGTAATGGTGTTAAGTTCGTCCCTAGACATAATATAAAAAAAGTTTGATCTAACGTAAATGCACTAAAAGCAGCCCTGTCTACCGCTTTAACGTTATATGAAAAAGAACAGAACATACATGGGGAGAAGTTGATTAGTTTTGGCCTACTGTAATGTCCCTACCAGTTAGAAATACAGCAACAAAACTGACAGTTTCTAGTATAATCGTATCTACCAATCTGGTGGAATCAATTGGAATCACTAGGTGGAGTCAATGTAATATGATTTATAATTGCGGGTTATTGAAGTCTTGACATTTCCCCAGTTTATTTCGAGGATTTTGATGTCAACACCACTCCGCACGGGTTGAACCTGTGACCTCCTGTTTCCTAATCATCATCTGTGTATACAAGGACTTAAATTATCATTTAACTTCAAAGTGTCAAGTCAATACAAAGAAACATGCAAAATATCACAGAGGTAAGAAATTATCACTGCACAATAACATGCCATGAAAACATTTCCTGCACACGACTGTATGGGAGTGCATCAGAACATAGAATAAAATAAAATACAGACTGTTTGATGGATTTTGGGAAGACCATTTCTAGATGGTTAAGATTTTTTTTTATTGCATTGAATGACGAGACGAGCATGCCGTTCGCTTGATGGTAAGCGTTACGACCACCCATAAACAGTAGCAACACCATCCAGCACCTTGACTTACAAAGTACTGTGTAGCATTCCACTGCGCTCGTCATCCTGAGACATTAGATGTTAAGTCTCATTATGTCCAGTAGTTACACTGGCTACAAAGTCCTTCAAACCGAAACACAACAGTGCATGCACACTGCTACTTGGCGGTAGTGGCACGTCTCTCTAACAATTTATTCTCATACTTACTGGTGATCTAATCTTCTCAGTAACTATAGCAGTAGTAGCAGCTGTATTAGGAGCAGCAGTAACAGCAGCTGCTGTGTTATATATACAGCCGGTAAGATATCTGAAGACCCAAAAAATTATATCGCCTCTTTATCCCCGTCCCATTCCTCAAAGATTAAGATTAATTAAGATTACCTAAATAGAGTCTCAGATTTATTTCGGTACTCAAGAATTTTCGAGAGCTCTAATCAAGCAGCATAATAGTTGTACCTACAATCATGCGCGAAGTACATTACCGTCACAGAACAATCGGTTCTATTTTATAATGATCTGTGCATTAAGTTGCATAATGCATAGTATAATATCAACCGGTGCATGAGTGAGGTAACAATTGCACTCAAGATGCGTCGCTTTATGCTCCTTCCAATAATGTTATGCTTTGTGACGATGAGTGACGTTCTGAATGACTAGCTTCGCTTGCGGATTGTCTTGAGTCTTCTCGAAATAAGACCTTCTTATTCCGGGAAGCAAGCAAGAGAGCAAGCAAGGTCTTAAATAAAAAAATATTAAAGGTCCTAAACTTGTTTGTCTAGAAAATTAAGGACGTTTCGCGGAATTTAGATATGCTGTTACCGCAGGCTATGGGGTACGGTAAATGAGATATTTCGAAACCTACATAACCCCCTACTTTTCTTTATAACTTTTTACTAAATCAGCAAAACTTTTTTATACAGAGTAAATGTATCACATGATGATAATTTTTTAAATGTGTATGTTGTAGGCGACGTGTGCTGGCTTATGTACTAAAAATGATATCACTCTCAATTCTATAAAATACACTTCTCAGAATGATTTCCTACAAGTATTATAATACCTATTTACCAGCATGGTTCAGACCAATATTATTGTTGAATTCAGAATGATTTATTACCTTAACAGACCATTTAACTGCAGGGGTCCAGAATATGCCACGAGATTTTGAAAACTTAATCTGACAATCGACTTTAAATGCTACATACAAATTTCAAAACGTCTTTCGCAGTTTGAACTCTTGGCTCTTCACACAAGAAAGCATTGATTAAAGTTACCACAGTACTCGCGGCCAACGACTTTGCGAACTTCACATGAGCTCATCTTTAAATACCATTCTACAAGGAAGTTATTTTGCAAGCTGTGTCGCAAAATACAGTATTCTAATCTTATGTTTACGAAGCGAAATGTAGCTTAAATTAATGCAATTGCAACTATTTCATGTATAGCGCCGCTTGCAAAATGAGTATTTTAATATTACCTTATGCTTGTTGAAGACCAAAAACTAAGTTTGATTAGCTTAGCTGGCATAGCAGAGAAAATTACACATAGAATTTACATAGTTTGCAGTCTGCACACAAGTATAAAAAAATATCTGATATGCCAGCTAAGCTAAACTAATTTGGTTCAGTTCTTGGTCTGCGACTGACTAAGTTTGGCCACTCCTTACTAATCCTATAATCTGATGATATGCCTTCTTAAAACTCAGGCTTCATAAAATAAATCGTTTCTAGCAAGTGACTGTCATTTTATTACGGACTAGCATTGCGCGCGGCTCCGCCCGCGTGGAAAAGTTTTTCCGGGATAAAAAGTAGCCTATAGCATTCAGGAGTAATGTAGCTTCCTATTAGTGAAAGAATTTTCAAAATCGGTCCAGTAGTTCCTGAGATTAGCGCGTTCAAACAAACAAACTCTTCAGCTGTATATATTAAGTATAGATATGATTTAAACTGTTTCACTTGCTATGCGGTGTACTTTCTGTTTTCAATTTTGCTTTAATCTTTTAATAAAATTAAGCTTTTACGATGGTATCTCTATAAACCTTGACCGCCTTTTAAAAGTACTGATAATAACAACAGCAGAACCAAGCTACAATAACACTTTCCATTTGGACTATTATTGAGAACTATTAAGTCTGTTAATTTTCCTTAAAGGATTAACTCTTTGATAAATCTCAAACTCGGTAACCTTTCAAGCAAAAATGGTGATGTCACATTGGTACATACATTTGTCTTCAAAGGGTAAACTAATAACTGTTTAGATTGCTAAAGACAAATATAAAACAATACAATCCAGTCGTATACTTAACCAACTAATCACTTGCAACCTTTACTAACAACGTAAACCAATCAAAGACTCACGGCAAACGGATTGACCGGTCTCACTTATTTTGCACTTTCGACTCAAATAATTATAAGTTGAACTTGCGTAATGGGCCAGTCGCTTCTGCAGTCACGACCACCTGTAGCAAACTTAGAAATACAGTTGCGATAAACGTTGCCTTTCTAAAACTAGCTGCTTGGATGTTCGCCCAGCCCGACATTGCTATTTACTAACAGCAAACAAACATTGCAGACGCATAAAGCAGTAAAAATTATATCAAAACTATAAAGGTTGCATAACCTCGTACTCAATAGAATAATGGATGTCGCAGAAAAAAAATGAAAGTGCAAGAATTGGAGCGGGCAATGGATACAATGGCACGGTGTGCACGATTGTCTTCTACTGTGTGTACTAAGGATGTACTTAACTATGGATGTGGTGCAATAATCAGTCATTGTAAACATGATGTTACTGATGTCAAAATACCAAGCATGCAAGATTGAGATGAATAGCGTATCTTAGGTCTGTTTTGATGATGATTAAATGATAAAACTGCCTCTTTAGTGCAAACTGGTGGCAGGTCTCTCATATGTAAGAGTCCGGCTGGGTGGGTACCACCGCAATCTCTATTTCTACCGCCACGCAGCAGTGTGCATGCACTGTTGTGTTTCGGTTTGAAGGACATTGTAGCCAGTGTAACTACTGGACATAATGAGACTTAACATCTTATGTCTCAGGATGACGAGCGCAGTGGAATGCCACACAGTATTTTGTAACTCAAGGTGCTGTATGGTGTTACTACTGTTTATGGGCGGTCGTATCGCTTACCATCAGGCGAACGGCACGCTCGTCTCGGCATTCAATGCCATAAAAAAAACAGATGAAGATATATTATTTGTAATCTCCAAGAAATGAGGTATTTATCAAACAACTTTATATCTTTTAGGCTGATTTGAACTAGCAATTTCTCGCATAAATATAGTGCGCAAGAACTTCCAGATGCGTTTATACTAGCGGCAATATTTCAATAAGTCTATACACGGGCGACTCGCCACAAGTTCTGCATGCAATGTCAACTTCTGCAAGTTTTCTTGCTAATATAAAGCTTACTTTATGTTGTGACTGAAATAGTTATTATACCCTGTTATAATTCCATCCCATATGCATGCAATCGCATAGGTACAGCTGATTGTGCAACGTATAACATAGGTACAATCACCCAATTTGGTGCTAGTACACTTTCCAAACATAAAACGCCCATTTTTCATATTTTACCAAGCAGGTGTGATCATTTCGGAAATTTACAAATGAAACAGCAGATATCTCTTAGTGTCTAGTTGTAGGTTGCATGTTGCTGACAGTTGACCCGCAAGCAACTTATTTAGAACCTTAAGGTGGACGAGCATAGGTACACTTTTTCGACTGTACCTACACAATATTTGACTCACAATTTTAAAAGTGTTCTAGAATTATTGATTTTGAATAGTTAAAAACTAAACATTGAAATAAAACTATTTAACAGATTTTATCGCGGTTTTTTAATTTATATTTTCTCCCGAAGTTTCGCGAAAAAAATCCGTTAAATAGTTTTTATTCAAAGTCTAATATTCGCGTAAATATAAGAAATCATTAGTAAAAAAATTAAATTAAAAATAATTCGATATTATACTTTTTCTAATGTGCCTTACGACGTGTTCATAATCATTGGTCATTGACTGATAACGTTTAATAGAAGTGAAACTAATGCGCTAAGGTCAGTATGAAAAGCTGTATCATAGATAAAAAATATAACGTTTGAATTTTTATAATCTATCTAGTAGCAAAAGAAACTTCAACATTATGCCGATAAAAATAATGTTACAAATGCATTAGCAATGTTCGAAATAAACATTTAATAAGTTCTCAAAATGCTTTAATATCTTTATTCAAAACATTCGTAATCTTTTTTGTCGTTATGTAGTCCAAGGCGCTAAAATTGCATGCCTAATATTTGTGAAAACAAACATTTTTATGACTGCAATATTTTTTTCTTATATTCCATTAACCCGTCAACGCCCGCTTATATATAGCTATAAGCTAATTTCCTTATATAAATGGACTCCGGTGTCCACCGCGGGCGTCCAAGGATTAAATATTTCATTTGTGTTGTAACTTTGGATGGATGGGTTCTTTAGGATTTAGCGATGTCGCAACTTTAATAACCATGTCAATTTTTTAAATTCTTACTTGTAAATCTCGATATGTCTAATTTCAATGTAACCTAACATGGTAATTGTGCGATATTAAATAAGAAAAACCTGTCCTCATTTCTCAAGATATAGTTCCACTACATCCATCAGGCATAATTACCAATCATTGTCCCACTAATATAAGCTGCGCTTCGGACATTACGAATATCAGTTATTTATCCCAGAATACTGAGGGCCTGTTTCACAAGTTTCAAGTAAGTTTTCTATACTAATATTATAAAGGAAAGGAAAGGAGGAAAGATTTTATTGTTTGTTTGTTTGCATTGAATAGGCTCCGGAACTACAAGACCAATTTGAAAAATTATTACACCAATATAAAGCTGCATTATCAGCGAGTAACATAGGCTACTTTTATCCCGGAGAAATATAAAGTGGGACTTTTATCCCGGGAGGCGCCTAGGAGAAGTCTACTATTTGATATTCAACGTATTAAACATCTAAAGTACAGTCAGAAAAGTGTTTGCTCGACCACCTTAATGTTCTAATTAAGTCGCTTACGCGTCATCTGTCAGCAACATGCACCTTATAACTAAAGTAGACGTTAAGAGTTATCTGCTGTTTCCTTTGTACATGTCCGAAATTATGGCTACTGCTTGGTGAAATATGAAAAATGAGCGTTTTATCTTGAGTAAGTGTACTAGCACCAAATTGGATGATTGTACATAGTTCTTAAGTTAGAGTGTGACTATTTGGTCGGCTTATACATTTATTTGATGAGTACCATTTACTCAAAAGTTGCGAAATAGGCCCTGTAATAAATAATTGCAGACCATATAATAAATTTTTTGCACAGTAACACTTCACTTATAAGAATCTGACAGTTACTGAAGCAGTTGTCAACTTTATAGTAAGCAATGTAGTGTTTCTACGCAACAAGTTGAAAACGTCTGCGCAACGCCTTATTACTCGGATGTATAAAGCAACTTTACCAAGCAATTATAGTTACTTTACTTACAACCGTACGGTTCCAAATGATAAGAATGACATCTATGAGCTGCTTTTAACGATTAAAGTTAAAAAGAATACTAGAACAAGGCCGCCACAATTTATCTTTTCGTAGCCGTCCTTTGTTCTAATTAAACAAAAACCAAGTAACTGTTAGAAGAATGTTTATTGTGTTATCATTATGACCCACTCTGAGATTTAGACCACCTTTTACATTTCTAGAAGGAATTTAAGTCTTTATTTATTATTATACTGCTAGAGTAAACAGTAGACACTTCTAATAAAGATAGAACTCAAAACTCTAAATTTACTTTATTCAAATAGTATTTTACAAGCTCATTTGAATCGTCATGAATCTACCACCGCTTCGGAATGTGTTATCGCTGTAAAGAAGAAACAGCGCAAGGAACTCCTTTAGCAACACGATCTGTCAAAATTACATATTTTATTATGAGTATACTTCGTTACCATCGCTTTCGTCCGCTCGCAAGGATTGAGAAACGGCATTGATGCTAAGAGCGCAGCCCAGCCCAGGAAAACGGCGCGTTAATCGTATTTTTGGAAGCTATCTATTCGAACTTTATAATAAATAGCTTTTTCCCGCGGTTCCTGCCTGAAATAGTTTTTTCAGGATATAAATATTTTCTCGGGAAACAAAGTAGCCTATAGCACTCAGGAGTAATGTAGCTGCCTATTAGTGAACAAAAATTTTCAAATCGGTTCAGTAGTTTCTGAGATTAGTGCGTTCGTATGCGTGGTACTTGATCATTATTTTGTTGTGGAGTTATTTCGAAACTATTAAACATCTCCTAAGATATTTGATACCATAAAAAGGTTTTAGTGAGTCAACCCTTTTTTTTTTCGCGGGTTAAAAACACGTTATACGTTTAAGTTTGAAAACTCAATCCGATTTTATTAAAAAGGTTGATCTCACTTAAAAACGTATAAGCAAATACTCTTTAATATTGGAATGTCTCGAAAGTCACCGTACTATATTAGATCCTCATTTGAAGGTTTCTAAGCTTAAAGGTCTAGTTTGAGTTGGGGTTAAGTTTTGGTATGGGTTTAGATTAGGTTTGATTAGGTTTGGGTTTAGGTTTGGATTAGGTTTGGATTAGGGTTTGATTAGGTTTGAGTTAGGTTTCGGTTAGGTTTGGCTTAGGTTTTGTGTGGATTGGGTTAGATTTGGATTAGGTTTTGAGTTGGGTTAGATTTGGGATTAGGTTTGGATTAGGTTTGACTTAGGTTTGGCTTAGGTTTTGAATAGGTTTGGGTTAGGTTAAGATTAGGTTTGGCTAAGGTTTTGTTTAGGTTTGGGTAAGATTTGGGTTAGGTTTGAATTAAAATATATTCCTTTTGAGACCTTCCGTTACGTGCGCTGCATAAACGTTAAAGTTTCGGTTAATGTTAAAGTTGCCGGAGTTTTTCCCCTTTAAAAGCTCCAAAAAAAGTCCGCGAGAGCATATGTCTATCTTTTAAGGTTGACTCACTAAACCTTCCATCCCGCCGGTAGCCAGAGACGTAGGAGGCGCCGGGTGGACGACTGACCGGCGTCCACCCGGCTGACTGGACTACGTTACTACGCTATACCAGTTCCTTCCTATGTTAAATAAAAGCTTCATCTCAACTCAAGCACCCAAAAATCTTTACGAAGACATATATACAGACAACTATCTTCATCCTACCACCTTTACGCTGATGATCTACAGATCTACACTCAAGCTTCTTTCGATTGTCTATCGAAGGCTATAGCTACAATCAATAGCGATTTACGTTATATTGATCAGTGGAGTAAAGCTTACGGAATCAAAGTTAATCCGATTAAAACCCAAACTATTGTCATCGGTAGCTCAAGAATGGTCTCCAAGATTGATTGGTTTCATCTCCCACAAGTGATGTTTGACTGCACCTGTATTAATATTAGTGATACCGTCAAGAATCTTGGAGTCATTTTTGATAGAAATTTGTCATGGGTTCCACAAATAACAGAGGTTAGCCGCAAGTTGTTTGCTTCAGCCTTTTCCCTCAGAAGACTTCGAAATTTTCTGCCTATCCCCACTAAAATTTTGCTTGCACAGTCCCTACTTCTTCCCATTTTAGACTATGCTGACGCCTCATACCTCGATTCAACCGAAGACCAGCTTAATAAACTCGAACGTCTACAAAATTTTTGCATAAGGTTCGTATTTGGTCTACGCAAGTATGACCATATTTCCGAATTTCACGAGAAGCTGAAATGGTTACCCATCCGTTTACGCCGGAATATGCACATCCTGACTCTGTTATACAACATCCTATTTAACCCATTCTCCCCTCAATATCTTAAGGAGCGTTTCGAATTCTTGCATCTCTCTCACTCTCGATCTCTACGTTCTTCACACACTCTTCTTTTTAAAACTCCTACTAATTCCTCTAACTTCTATGACCGATCTTTCACTGTACAAGCTGTCCGACTTTGGAATGCCTTGCCGCTAGAGACAAGACAAGCTAAATCTTTGGCTATATTTAAAAAATTAGTAAAAAATCACTATCTCTATAGGACATAGTGCAAAATACCACAGTATTTATTAGTTAATAATTATATTTATTAGTATATCTTTTTTGTATATGTATTAGGATTTATTTAATACTTTATTTCTGATTGTTTTTTTTTTCCTCTTGTTTACTCCGCTGTCTACATGTGATTTTAGTTTCTTTCCATACAAAGGTTGCCTGGAAGAGATCGCTTGTGGCGATAAGGCCGCCCATTGTACACCATAGACTTAAGGAAATTGTATAAATCTTACTTTTTTTATTTTATGCTTAAAAATGGTTACAATAAAGAGTATTTGTATTGTATTGTATTGTATACAGAGTATAGAAGTAGGTACTACAATTTAACCAAATAAATTACGCTAGAACCTAAGAAACGCCATCAAATCCGTTCACTTTCACCGAGATCCGAGCGGACAATATGACCCAATCACTTCCTCACTCCTGATGCAGTCACGACGTTACTTCGACTGACTGTTATGTGATAGCAGGACCGCAGTCCGCACTTGGTGAATATGACGTCAGTATTTCTTCTTATTGAAGATCTTGTGTATCGCCTAGGATTTTTATATGGGCTTGACAGAGTGACTCCACTGCACCTGATGCTGAAAAAATATAAAGCGGGACTTTTGTCCCGGAAAAACTTTACCACGCGGGCGGTGCCGCGAGAAAACACTAGTAGAAAATATTGTTATTTAATATTATGATGAGGCACTGACCTGTTGAGATTACTGACAAAAAAATAATACTATATTGTAAGCAGGGAAAAAGCCAAATGTAGATGACAGTTTTTCACCTTAGAGCATTTAGCATTTGACCTTTTCACTTATCTCTATTGTGTTCAGGAGAAGTGACAAAGGCAAAAAGGAGAGTAGCTAAGTGTTAACGTAAGGAAACTTTTTTCGCGCGCTAGCCAGTGGCTAGCGCGCGTAGTTGTATTGCGGTACGACTGCAATGCTGAGGTCTCGGGTTCGATCCCCGGGTCGGGCAAAGTGATATTGGGTTTTTCTATTCATTATCAGCCCGGAGTCTGGAATTTGTGCCCGATATGGCGATAGGATCACATCATGGGACGGAATAAAAATGGCGAAAAGTGGGTGCATTAGTTGCGCCTCTGCCTACCCCTTCGGGGATAAAAGGCGTGAGTATGCGTTATGCGTTATCCAGAGACAAACACAAAAATATGATGAAATTGTAAAAAAATTGCTATATCCTTGGTTCCTTCAACTCGCCTTGGTTTTTTTAGCCATTTCGACTCCAAAAACTTTATTTTTAACGTTACAGATGTCTGATATTGCGATAGGCTCGCTTCATGGGATGCAATAAGCGCGACAAAAAAAAAGTTCACTAATTACGCCTCTCCCTACACCTTTGCGAATAAAAAAGGCGTTAGTATTTGTGTATTTTATAGATTAAAATACATTAACATAACATACCTACATAAGGGCACAACTTTATCTCCGAAAAGTAGGAAAACATTTAACTGAATAAGAGGCCCATTGTTGGTACTGTTTTTGTTTCCTGTATGCATTATTGTAACAAAAACACACTTCTTTATTTGTTTAAAAAAAATGTGCAGTGTATCCATGAGTCACCAAGATTATTTTCATTCTTAGTGACATGGTTTTTCAAATTAAAAGGCAAATAATTGGATGCCCAATATTCCTTGGTGTTTTAATTCTAGGTTACTATCGAAAAACATAATACCCATCTTATCTAAGAAATATGTAGTATGTAGAAGGATTCAAAGAGATAGATTTAATCTTAGCATATTTATTTCATTTATGATTCAAACTATATCAAATCAAACTATAATCAAACTATCAAACTATAACAAATTCAAATTATATACATGTTGAGTTTTCCTAACTTGGGCTTACATTATAGTTATAAGTTATAATATTTTTTAATTTATTGTAATCGTAGTGTTAAGTCTGCTGGAAAACCTAATAAATAAATAAAATAAATAAAAATAAAATAAACATAATAAATGTAAAGTAGAAATATTACAACTATAATTTTACAAATTGTCTTAGTCATATACAAAATTAATTTGTGCCCCACATGAATTTTAAATTTGGTCAGAAAATAAATACATATACATTAATGAGATCACCATATTTTACATTATGCGAAGTCTGTAATTTCTACACTGAAAAATTACTAAAGGCAGTTAGTTATTTGGTAGGTGTTATTAAGGTAAAGCTTACAAATGTAAAAACCACCTAATGTGTACTCTGCTAGAGCACGGTAGGCAACGGCTTGGCTGTGCCTCTGGCATTGCTTTAGTCCATGGGCGGCGGATGCTGCTTACCATCAGGCGGACCGCTCACTCGTTTGCCTATTAAGGCAATAAAAAAAAATTTTTGTAAATAAACAATACATAATTTCAGTCTGGTTAAGTATGCATTGTGTTCAGAGTTTTGCTCTGACAATTTTTATATATGTAATACGAACAAAATATATTGAGTGAAACACAATTCATCCAATCCTAATAACAGTATACATTTCTTATAATAATTGTCTACTTAATTTAGGAGGCCGTATACGAAATTTCAACTATTACAGTCAACTTTTACGTGATTATTCAAAAAATAAACTGGTCTGATTAATTTCTAATACATCATCGGAAAGACTATTTCAACACTAATAAAATAAAGAAGCCACATTTTTCATCTTTCTTTAATTTCAATCTACCCAACAAGTTCCAACGTCTGTTGTAAAATCATACAAAATGAAAGTGTTAACGTAGGGAAACCTTTTTCGCGTGCTAGCCACTGGCTACTGGCTAAAAAACAATCACTTTCATTTTGTATGATTTTACGTTGAAAATACAGAAATTGTCTCTTTCATAATTAAGGCGACTTTTATACCAATAAACAGTAACTTTCGTTAGTTAGTTTAAAGCACGATTTTGATTGAAAACGACAACATGTTTGAGTCTCCATACAACATTTTTTCTGAAACAGACGTCGGAACTTGTTGGATAGATTGAAATTAAAGAAAGATATGAAAAATGTGGCTCGTTTATTTTATTAGTGTTGAAATAGTCTTTCCGATGATGTATTAGAAATTAATCAGATCAGTTTATTATTTGAATAATCACGATGAAAAGTTGACTGAAATAGTTGAAATTTCGTATACGGCATCTTAACAATAACTTAAAATACTACATTGATGATTATTTTAGACATTAATAATATTATCTTTGCATATCAGAAATCAGCCCACTAATTTCATTCAGTACAAGGGCAGATTTGTGTATGTTTTCAAATTGATAACCAATGTGAACAGCTATCAGCTGCATCTTCTTCAAATTTTCTTCACAATTCTCCATTTGACTCTCTGTTGATGCCATTTCTCTTGCTGCTTTTGTCAGGAGCTGTAAATTGAAATATTATGAAGTTTTTTACCAATTTAATTAACTTCAAAATAAAATAAAAATTTCTGTAAAATTTTATTCATTGATCAAAGTTACCATAAATTCTATTTATATGGGTACTTGGTATTTTTCCTTAGGTCCAAGAGCTGCCAGCAAAACTTTAACACATATCAAGTCAAATCCAAGGGGAATAAGTTTAACGAATTTTCAAGATGGTATAATTACTAATTAGTAATTACAAACAAGACTTAGCACATCTCTTAGGCTCTTAGGATAAGTGCAGTGAAGTGCTATGCAGTGCTTTCTAGTTCAAAATTCTAGATGATGTTGCTACATCAACGGGGAATGACCTACTTGCCATGCCATGCAATTGTGTAAAAGATATTTAAAACTTCGACGTGTAATGGTACAAACATGAAGAAGGAATAATTGATGAAGTTACTAAGGAGTTCATCAGTCATCACCTCATTGGACTTAGATCCACGCTGTATTTGGCGAGATAACGAAGAAATGTTGTTCATGTTAACTTGCACTCGTTCAGCCAACCGTTGCTTCGACTCGGCGAACAAAGAACGCGCGCTACTCGACGATGCTGAAGTCATTTCGTTCTATATCGCTTATTGTTGCTCAATCATGCAAAACCAAACGGCATAAAATGTTTCCTATTTTAATAACATCGATTCGTAAACATTTGCTGTTTTATAGTCATCTGTCATATGTCATCTGATACTTTTTTTTTTTTATATGGCATTTGTGTTCACATTTTGCCAATGTCAAGTTTGGTTTGTATATTTTATTATCTGTAGTATGTCGAAGTAAAGCAGTGGCTACCTTACCAAGACTTTATCGAGTTTTGGTGGCAACAGAAAAAACACTTGATTAGCACAATTATTTCAATTCACTTCATTTGAGCTCTTTAATTAATAGAACTATATTGGATAATATACCACCATAATTATGCAATATAACACTAAATATCACCAAAATAATGAATTAAAATAAGAGCACCTCATGACTCTAGTTTATTTGTCTCTGCTCATGACACTTCCAATTTTTTTTTTTTTTTTTTTGTTCGTCCAGAGGACAGGCTATAGTCTTTCGACCATACTGCCTGGTCTTACGTATTTCTTTTAATTTCATCAATGGTTTCCATAGTAGGTATTATAATATTCGTTGATCGGTGATTTTACCGACGCGACGTCAAGGTCCATTATGTTTTTTATTCTCATTTTTGGGCATACTCATATATAATAATTTTCTTTGGACATGCTTCAGGTATGACAGATTGACAGACGTCATCTGTCAATGCTCTAGTTCATGTTCAATACTTCTACACCATTCTACACTCCATATTTGCTTACATTTTCCATTATATGTATTATAATTTATACTTCTTGTTGGCTTACATTTTGTTTATATATAACGTAGCTTCTCAATATCTAAAAGTAATCTGTGCACATATCTCTGAAAGCTATACAAGTAACATTGTTATATAATTTAAATAATATTTACAGTGTTATTACTATGTTATGGAAGAAGACGAAAAACAACTAAATATCATTTACAGACTCTGTTATAAATTTATACAAGTATAAATAAGTTGAGGCATTCCTAAGCAACTCCTCTAAACATTGCGGGACCCTATCAAGCTTTTTATAGATTTTTAAAAGCTCATCCGACAACACAAGGCGCTGAATGCTGAAAGATGAACACTCAAAAAAAATATGATGTAAGGATTGAGTTTTTTGTGATTGACAGTATTCACAATTAGGAGAATTCGCTATTTTAAGGCGATGAAGATGACTGTTTAATCTATAATGCCCAAATCGCATACGACAAATTATTGAGTAGAATTTTCTATTGATAAAATTAATATTCTTGCAAAACCAAGGAGTGGAGTTTACTTGAACATCCATATTAGCAAACCAGGTTCCTTTATTTAAAATATGTGTGTATTCATATGAATGTCTCCCCCATGCTTGACACATACGTTCTCTTATAATACTTACAACATCTGTGTATGGTATGAAAACACTCATATCAATACTAGGATATGGAATTAGTTCTTCTAACTCAACAATTTTTTTGGCTAGGTAATCTACCCTTTCATTCCCTATGACGCCAATGTGTGAAGGCACCCAAACAAAACGAACTACTATATCTAATTGAGACAATTCAACCCATAGCTGTTTTATTAAATAGATTACATAGTTAGTGTTAGCATGTAATTGGTTATTTGCCAAATTTTCTAACACACTCCTGCTATCACTAACTACTAACCATTTACTATGCTCAGGATATTTCTTTTTTATGTGTTTTAATGCGCTCAAAATGGCAACAGCTTCAGCTGTGAAGATGCTAGCGGCTTTATGAATTTTTTGACCAATGCCTATATTTGAGGAGGGTTCATATATAGCAAAAGACACAGCCCTATCATTTTTAGAGCCATCGGTATATATAATTTTGTGATCTGACCATCTTAACAGCATGGCATTTACTTCTTCTTTAGAAGACAGGTTCTTTTTTTCGTTTAAAATTATATCAATAGCTGGAAATTTACTAATAAAGGATCCTTCATAGCAAGGTAAAATGTGGTCTGATTGATAAATTTTCATGTTTTTAATAAAATTAAAGAAAATTTGGAGACCTTGTAATATAAAAATCGGTTTTCGGGGTAACTGAGTGACTGAATGCAACAAGTTGGCCAAAAGACTATTATTAGACACACTAAAAAGTTTTAATATGAATCTTTCTTTCAAGTAATTAAATCGAATACTTAAAGGTGGAACATTACATTCAATTTGCATTGCATTTATAGGAGTGCTTCTGAATGCCCCTGTAATTATACGCAAACACTTGTTTTGCAAGACATCTAAACTATTTACAATTCTGGCATCTGCAGCAAAGCAGTAGAAACCATATTCAAAATGACTACGAACTAATGATTTGTACAATAACAACAAAATTTTGGGGTCTGAACCCCAATATGAACCAGACAAGGACTTTAATATGTTATGTGCTTTATTTGCTTTACTAATTATATGTTTTATATAATTATTCCAGGATAAATTATATGAAAAATGAACACCCAAAAATTTTACCTCAAGCGAAATGGGTAATGTACAATTATTATATTGCACAGAAGACATGTTTGGACACTGTTTACCAAACACAACAACTTTAGACTTGGACGGATTGACACTGAGATCAAGGTAAGAGAAATATTTATGCAGTTTAGCTAATGCATCATTAATTATTAAAACTACTTGTGAAACATTACTCCCAGATGTATAAACAACTAAATCATCTGCAAACTGTAAATTTTTAACCCGAGGCCCTAAGATTAAATTTAATCTACGTATGTACAATATGAATATTAAGGGCGATAATATACCCCCTTGACAGACTCCTTTTGAAGAAAGTCGAGGTCCATAAAGATGTCTATTAAATTTAGTAAATACTTCTCTATTGGTTAGAAATGTTTTAATCCAATTTATAATCTTTACAGGAATCCCTATTTGTGAGAACTCAAGGCATAAAATATCTATATTAACGCTATTAAAAGCACCTGCAACATCAAAAAATACACCAAGCAAGTTTTCATTTGCAGCTATAGAGTTGTGTATATCCAGCTGTAATTGACAGAGACTTTCTCTAGCAGAACGATTTCTACGAAAACCAAATTGATTGGAAGGTAATATATTATTTTTTTCTACATAGAACTCTAAACGATGTTTAAGCAGTTGTTCAAATAATTTACCAACACAAGAAGTAAGTGCTACAGGACGATAAGAATCAGGACATAACTTTGGTTTGTCTGGTTTTAAAATTGGTACAAGGCAGTCCACTTTCCAGTCTTGAGGTATGATGTTATTATCCCAGAGAAGATTCAAGACCTTTAGAAATATTTCTAAACTTGTAACATTGAGCTTTTTAAATAAAATGTAGGGCATTCCGTCAAGACCATAAGCAGAATCTCTACGAGATGATATGGCTGATTTGAGTTCACTTATAGTAAAGGCGTTGAGTAAAAACCTATTGTTGTCATTTATGTTATCGGCAATAAATAAATCTGGATAAAATTGTACAAAGTCCGGAGTGTGCTTCTTTAGAAAATCTGATACCCATGAATTATCTTCATGATTATTAATGTTATAGCTTTTATTAAATTTACGCATAAATTTCCAAATGACAGACAATGGAGTACATCTATTGAAGGTTTCACAAAGAGAGAACCAACTTTTTTGCCTTTCTATTTTTAGCGTCAGTTTTTTAACTGCTCTAAGCCTTTTAAAATGTAAATAAGTTTCTTGTGTTGGGTTATTTTTGAAAATTATATATGCCGTTTTGAAATTTGATACAGCTTCTGTACACTTTTGATTCCACCAAGGATGTGAAGGAGCTTTCCTATTATTTGTGCGACAGGAACGACCAGTGTTATTTGATGTGAGATAAGAATTTGGACGATTACAATTTGCAATGGATTTCGCAGCTGCTGTGCGCAAAATTGTACAAAAACGGAGATATGAGTCAAGAGGAGTTGTATCATCTATTTCAAAATTAACTAATAATTCATCAGCATATTTGCCATACATTTGCCAATCCACCAGTTTATAGTTTGGGTAAATGGGCAAATGTTTAGCATTAGAACATTTTGCATGAGTGTGCATATTAGTTTGACTAACCATTAATTTTATTATTGTAGGAATATGATAACTAGTACCAAGAGGACAATCATGTACAGACCATTCACAACTGAGGGCCAGTGATGAAGATACCAGTGATAAATCCAAAGCATTGGGTCGCCATGTTAAAGAGCCAACTGTTGTTGCTTGGCCATCATTAAGCAAAACTAAATTATTTTCGTCAATGACCTCTAGAATGTTTCGACCACGTGGACTGTCAGAACCACAGCCCCAAGAAGTGTGATGAGCGTTAAAATCTCCCGCAAATATGAAAGGACTAGGAATAGACTTAACCAGTGCATCAAAATTATTTTTGCTGAAGGCTGGATTAGAGTTTAAAGGGCTATAGAAACTGACTATACATATGTCTTTATTGTTGACTGTTATTTTAACACAAATATTTTGTAAGGAATTATCGACATATGTGTTTATTTTAGAGTAAGTAATACTTTTATGTATTATAATTGCAACTCCATTGTGTTTGTTACCACAATCATTCCTTTCAATGTGGTAATTTTTTATTCTAAAATTTTGTTCAGGTTTGAACCATGTTTCGCTAATAATAGCGATATGGATATTGTGTGAATAAAGGAAGTTAATAAATATGTGTTTGTTACTATTGAGACTTTGGGCATTCCATTGTATGATATTAATGATTGATAAATCCATTATGAGGATGCAGGGAACTTATTACTTAACGTTGCTCTTAAAACTTCTTTAATTGATGTAGAATTAATAGGGGCATCTTTATTACTAACTATTTTGATAATTGTTTCAACCAAAGTGCTTAGAAATATATCAGATTTCATTAAATTATTAATTTGGGTGTCTAAAGTACGCGCCGAAAGAGCTGGAAAAGCATTGGAGTCAAAAAGTTCAGAATATGTGGCACTTCTAGATTTTATTCTGTTCTCTTCAATCTTTTGTTTTTTTATAGGACATGACGAGGAAATAGCAATGTGATTGCCATTGCAGTTGGCGCATTTGGCATCTTTAGGATCAATTTGGCAGTTCTTAAAGCTGTGATTTAAAGTACAAATTGAGCACACTTCTGCATTCCGGCAAAATTTAGCAATATGTCCATATTTCAAACATTTAAGGCATTGCTTAACGGGAGGAATATATTTACTCACCTCGTGTCGCCACGAGTCGAGATAAATGTAGTTGGGCAGGATGGTGGAGGCGAAAGTTACAGCAACTGCCTGAGTCGGAACAAATTTTACAACTCCGTCGTTCCCTTTCGTCCTGCGCATAAAGCGCCTGACCTGAATGACATTTTTAGAGCTACCAATCAACGAGAAGACCTGCTTATTGCTCATTTCTATAGGAACCGATGTGAGGACTCCGGTGACCTCCGTATCTCTGGCGGGTATCGTTGCAGTCAGAGATAGCTGGTCAAGCAATTTTTTATTCTGAAGAAACATATTTGCATTGTTGGGCAAATCAAATGTTATACCGACCTTATATCTGTTGATGGAACGCAAATGCATGACGCCAGAAACCCCATGCTCCCGTATTCCTTTGGAAAGGGCCATACGATCTCTATCGGTAAAAACAGTGTTTTCTACAAGGTGGCTTAAGAAGACTATCAGATCGGTCTTCTTTGTGTCCTCAGGATACTTACGTGTATACCCTTTTACCTTGTAAATCATATATTTTTCTTTCGGGTCGTTATCTTTTGCATCTTTATATTTTGAACCTGCCGCTACAGGCGAATCCGATGAGTCCGTGTCCGAGGATTCGATCACGGATAGCTCCGGATCCGGAGGATGTAACTCATCTTTACGCCGCCGCTTTCTGCCCATTTTAATGGGCTAATTAATTATGTACACACTAATACTAAGTTATAATATAATAAAATATGTGCAAATATGTACAAAATGTACAAGAAAAACTTTTTTTAAATATATAAATCAAAAAGCGCGCCTTTCCTTATTCACAGTTTCCCGCCTTTTTTCTGACACTTCCAAGTTCCCGCAAAAACTCCATCTGACACTTGACAGTCGACAACACGACAGTCAGTCAAACAAAAAAAAATACATCGTTCTGAAGTTTTCACATAAGTATAAAATAATTATAACAGCAAATTTTGAATTATTCACCTTTGTTTTAACCAGTTTATAATTAAATAACTTTTGGCCATACTAAAGTATGGAAATAGATAACAGAATAAAAATTTGGATAAAAAGAAGTGCACTCACAATATGAAATATAAAAAAAACATATCGCTCATTCCAAATACCGACCAATTTTGACGTTGGAAATATTAAGGTTAGGTAGTTTGTCCTTTTCTTTTCCCTAGAAGTGTAAACAAGAGGTAACATAACGTAATCGACATAATAATTCTATCAATATCATCATTCTTATTTCTTACTAGAATATTGAGGGTTGACTTTTCGCTCGTCACGGAAGGTTTTGTGTGTAGGAAATTTCTGTAATCTAATTCAATTATCAGCCCTTTCTCTAAAATGTTGCCCTTAAAACTTAGACTAAGATTTCTTATTCCTATTGTTGTGACTACTTTTCCATTCCGTTTCGCTATTGTGTAGAATTTATGTTTTATTTACAACACTTTTGTGAATCTGTAAAGTTGACTACATATTTACGTGCGTATCGTATTTATTTAAAATGGAAAAAAGACGTGTAACGTGTGAACACTTGAACAAGCTCGTGGATATCCTCGGACGGGAACTGTGGCAGTCTAAAGAGGTATTATTTTTTGTAATTTAGCTTTTGCACCTAACCTCAAAGTGTCAAATTGGTAGGTAATTACCATTCATAGCTCAGTCTACTTATCATTGTGTAATGCACCAACTATTGGTGTTTATGTGTGTCGTAAACCCTGTTTAACTAACCACCTACCCCGCACTTAGTTAAGATTTAGCCTTTACGTCCTTCCTATACGTTCCTGGTAGTACATTACACCTCTCGAATTTCCTATCTTGTTTTATAAACTTTTTTTTTTATTCTGAATGGGCTCACGTTCATATTAAACGCCAATAACTTAATAAGAACATAATTATGTAGGAAATGCACTGAATTGATAAAATATGTAAACATTGATACAAAAGATTTATGACTACAATTTGCTTTACAATAAGAAGATTTCAAGTTATTATGAATAAAGAACATTATGATATTTCATACAATAAATAACGTAATGGATAATATATCCAACTCATACGGCACTTAAACCTTTCCATTGATGTTTGTATTTATGGCAGAAGTGAACAAATTAACGGTTGAATGGATTTGGATGTTTGCATGCTGTATAGATATTACTGGGCTATACAAAAAATATCCCATTATGCAAACTAGTTAAAAAACAAATTGACGGTATACGTAAATTGATATTGCAAGAAATAAATTGATTGCCGATTGACTTGTCGAGTTTCACTGCTTGGTCTCATAAAATATTTGCCACTGTTGATACTAATGAACTAGAGGTACTGTGCTGGTTGTAAGGATGGGTGATGTCTTGCCCCTATCACATCATGGGACAGAATAATCATTGCAAAAAGTGGATGCAGTCTAGCTACACCTCCTGTGATAAAAATTGGGCGAGTGTGTCTGTCTGAGGAAAGGATAGTTATGAATACCCATGACGAGTATTGTAAATTAGTATAGCATGCGTGAAAAATCTCTGAAATAAACCTCCCATGTTCACATGCTACCCAAAAAATATTGTTAAGCGATAAAGTCCCATTTTTGCCCAATTCGTAGGATTGATTGGGATCTTTGTTTATTTGCAAGCTAAATCTTATCCAAATCTGTTTAATTCTTTCCGAATTTTCTTCTTCCAACTCTAATTGATTGTGATTGGCCGTTTTACAACAATTCTGCCAATGTCAAATTTCAAAAGCAGCAGGCACACACGCTACATAGTACATATCGACGGTTAACGGCCAAAAGGGGATAACCGCCACTTTACAAATTTTACAGGAGAGTGGTTTAAAGTTGAAAATAACCGAAAAAAAATCATATAAATTTTTCCTTTGATTCCAAAAGTTTCAAAATTTAACCATATAGCTTTTAAATGGTTTTCTTCAAAACTGCATTGTTAAATTAATATAAATCACCGTTTTAACACTATTTACTGTCGCTTACCCTCAAATGTACCTGATTTTACTAACAGGAAGAACGTCGTAAATGAGGCAACTCACTGATCCTCTTCCAGCCTAAATGATGTTACTGCCTTTTTCATTTTGTTTAAATGATGGAAAAAGAGCATACTGTGAGTTTTTTTGTTTATCAAGTAGCACGAAATATCATATAACCGACTCTTGGGTAGTGACAAACAGACAGGGAAATTGTAATAAATGAACAGTTTATAAAACTTACATTCAGCTCCTTAAAAAACAAGAAAGCACTTTGTGTGATTTTCTTATAAAATAACCATAATTCCATAGGATCTGCACCCAGAGACCTGGGATATAAAAAAAATATTGTTTTTCTTAAATCAGTCTTTATTTTCGCTAGATTATTGAAATAAAGTTTTCTTCGAGTATGGAGGCATATGTTCGATTTATATAATGCTTTGCCGATAATGTCCGATGCACGATGTGTTTGAGACAAAATGGGCTGCCTGAAACGGAAAAATCTTGTCTTACTATAATATAATAATAATTATTAGTATTAATGCGACAGTTTGTATGAATTTGGATGTTTGTGAGAAATAAACACAAACTGCTGAATGGATTTGCATAATATATGGCACAGACATAGACCATACCAGATTAGCGTATGTTATGCTACTTTTTATCATGGTTAATTGCACTCGTAGGCAATATTTGTTTTTTTTTTATCTGAGTATAGTAATTGATGTTGATGGCATCGTACCGATAACGCTATGGATAGCTACAGTGAAAAGTACACAGTAGGATTTTACACCGTGAAATGTCTTTCACGCGGATGAAGTCGTGCAACACCTATACTCTATGGGTTTACGTACTAAATGGGTGTATGTAACTAAACTAATTAGGTATATACCTATATTAATACTACTACAGATAACTATCCAAAGCGATACATTATAATTTAAGTACTTACATTTTTAACCCCCGACACAATAGCGGGTTGTTATAAGTTTAGGATGTGTATCTGTATGTCTGTCTGGCGCATCGTAGCTCTCAAACGAATAGACCAATCTTGACGCGGTTTTTTTTTTGTTTGAAAGCTGATATGATCACGATGGTTCTTAGCTATAATTTATGAAGATCTGTTCAGGCGTTTGAAGATTATCTGCTCGTTTCCAATTTAAAAAGCCCGATTAAATTTAAATTTGGTGTACTGTGACTTCGGCAATATTTTTAAACATGAGCTGATGCTGCAGCGTCAAGTATTCTGCGGGATACCCAACTCCTTAGCAACTTATAGCAGATATAGCGTGTTTGGTCTCATAAGGATGGTCTCATCGAGTAAGTGTTAGATAGTTGATTATCAAGGCCCCATGATGGAGAATAAAGTAATTTAAAAAGTTTGAAATAAAAATTAAAATAACCCCCGACACAAAAATCTTTAAAAAGTAAAATAATAAAAGTGTCTTTGTCGTTTAAGTACCTAGTAATAGTTTGAGCCAAGCGTCTTCACGTCGGGGGACCGAATTCAAGACTAGGGAGACGAAAATACTTCTTTAGCAGTCCCCCGACGCGACAATGCTTGGGTCAAAATATTACTAGGTACTTAACGACAAAGACACTTTTATTATTTTACTTTTTAGAGATTTTTGTGTCGGGGGTTATTTTGTCTATATAATATCGTATTGTATTATATAATAGGTACAATATCACAACAGCAACAGCCGGAGTCCCGCAAGGCTCCGCTCTCTCCCCTTTCCTTTTCTCGCTGTACACCAGCGATATCCCTCAACCTAAGAACGCCCATCTGGCGCTCTTCGCGGATGACACCGCAATCTACGCCTCACGTAGAGACCCCGACGATGTGGTGCGCGATTTGCAGGCCGCCGCCGACAAGCTCGGTGAGTGGTTTCGCAAATGGTGAATCACCGTCAACCCCACAAAGAGCCAGGCTATCCTGTTCACTTTGAAGAGGAAAGTCCATGTGCCTCACTACTCAGTCCGCATGTCCAACCAGGTTATCCCCTGGACGGCCAAAGCCAAGTATTTAGGAGTGACTCTTGATCAGAGTTTGACCTTCATCCCACACGTAAATGCGGTACGCGCGCGAGCCGCATTCGCGATGAGTCAACTACATTGGCTCATAAATAGGAACAGTAAAATGTCCATCCGCAACAAGATTAGGATCTTTACCACGTGTATTAGGCCGATTATGACATACGCGTCGCCCGTGTTCGCCCATATACCGCCTGCTCGTCTTAAGCGTATGCAGGTATTGCAAAATAAATTTCTCCGACACGCTCTTGGTGCCCCGTGGTACGTTCGCAATCGCAACCTCCACGTGGACACCAACATGCCGACCATCAGGCATTTTATGCAAACGACCAGCAGACGCTATTTCGATCGGGCGGTAAATCACCCTAGTTCGTTGATCCGCAAAGCGTCCGTTTACACTCCATTCGACCGCGCCAAATGGAGACGGCCGCGTTCAGTTTTAACCGATCCAGAGGACGATATCACTCTGGCCATCCGCCGTAAGAACGAGTTTCTAAAACTCACACACTCCACAAGACCGCAGTTCCGTCCTCGCCGTCGAGGACCTCGCCGCGTTCCCCGTCGCCCCCCCGACCCCCCTAACAGTTCCGGCCCGCGTGCCGACGAAATAAATGGATAGGATTAGGTTAAAAACCAATCTTTCCCACTAATCGTTGATGTCTCATCCTCTCCCAGTGACCGTCCCGAGCCGAGGTCCGTAACCCGTTAGTGGGTTGCCCTCAGCATGGTCACCTAAATTCAAGGGTTGCGAGTGCCAAAAGCGCTCACCCTAAAGTCCGGTGTGGCCAGAAAAGCCGACTCTCGTCAGGCTACTGGCCGTTATGTCCGCGTTAAAAAAAAAAAAAAAAAAAAACAATATCACAATTTAAAAAGTGCTAAAACTTCAAGGATGCTCTCCAGGACTAGAAGATAAGGTGTCCTAACAATCTACCAATTACTAATCAAGTGTTTTTCAAGACGTCACTAATACTATGTAATTGCGAGGTATATAGGCACATATACAATAGTATACATACTTACTTACATTCGAAGGTAGGCAGAGGTGTTCTCACAGCAATTTTTCACCCAGCTATGTTAGGTCCCATGTAATAGGGGGTGAGTCAATTGCCATTTACCAGGCTGATACTGAGCATAAAATCAAAATATTATTTTACTCGACCCAGGAATCGAATCCGAGAGCTGAGCATGAGAGTTGTACCGCAATACAATAATGACATTACATCACCAATACACTAAAGCGTTCAAAATGAGTGAATCAGCTTCCTAGCAGAATGTTTTTTATCTCAATAAAATCGTTACAGTAACTCAGAAAAATTGTATCTCCTCCTCCTCCTTGCATCGTTTTCCTCAGTGCTGAGGGTCGTGATCCCCTGAACATGGAGTAATCTTTGTCTTCATCAAGTTGCGCTACCTGTTACCACCTGTTCTAAAGATACAGTATACATACACTTATACTTCGTTTTCTAGCTAAAATAATGATGATCACAACCAAATCAAAGCATAGCAAAGCTACCTAACAAATAAAGCATTCAAAAACTAATATAGCGTATACGCATTTAACCACTCATATTGACATTATGTGTGATTTATATCTAAATAAATAAATGGCAATACTTACATACAATTATTATCAATAAGACAAACTATGAACTTACCTTTTTAACAGTTGACGTAGACACAAGACCGCGTGCCAAAATGACTCACGCGCACATGTGGTGCTTATGCCGTAGTCGTGCGAGCACTGGATGTTCGCTGTTCAACTATAACCCCATTTGATTCAAACGAGTGAAAGAGTTTCATTTTTGTTGGACAAGCCAATCGCCAAATTCTTCACGATTAGATTTATTCGAATTGTGTTAACTATTAATTATCTTTTTTCCTTTTTATCTAACCACCATTCTGTTAAAATTTATCGGGGGGAAAAAAAGGATAAGCGACAATATGTTAGGTGAGGTTTGTTTGAGCGATTTATATTAAGCGTCATCGATAATTGACATAGGGACTCGAAAAAAAAGGACTAAACGCCAAATAAAGTCTTGAAAATTCGGTCTAAACGTATTAAATGAAAATTATTTTTTTCTAAGAATGAGACCTAATGTCCTAAGCAGAAATTTAGACCAAGAATATGTAAGCAAAATTGGAGTAATCTATTTATTTGTAATAAATGTTTCCAGCCCAAACAGGTTAACGTGCAAGAAACAATATTTTACATAAAGCCTAAATAGCATAACTGTCAATTTTGAAGAACTGTTTTCATCCAACTACCATAATAAAAAAAAACACAATTATGTCCGTCGTTTACGACGACAAATTTAATGGTATTGCCCTAAATTTGTGCCCGCTTAAGCGACAAAAAAATTCTTGTAGCGTCATGAAACTTAGACCAAACGACGGAGAAAAAAAAGCCGATTCTAACTGTATATATAACTCTATTTCGTAAAAAATGTCGCTTACGACGTTTTGGCCGTTAACCGTCGATATATAAAAAAGAAAATACTTTCGTAGTAATTTCAATACTGAAAATGTATTCCTTACAAATTATACAAATGTGTATAAATGTAAGTTTATATACAAATGTGTATATGTCTAAACATCCAAACATCTTCACAAAGTTATGCCTTATATTGTATGATGTAATAACCAATATTATAAATTGATTTTGAATTTTATGCCTGAAACAACTTTGTATGGAGCAACACAGTTGACTATCAAAGTTATTTTATTTCAAATTTAGTCATAATGCTATATTATGCTGCTCACTTGTGTCATATGAAATATAATTAATATTGAATACCATATTAACTCTTTGTTTTTATTACATAATTATATTTCTCCAGGATAAAAAATAATCTATGCTACTCGCTGATAATGTAGCTTTATATGGGTGAAAGAATTTTTCAAATCGGTCCAGTAGTTTCGGAGCCTATTCAATACAAACAAACAAACAAATCTTCCCTCTTTATAATATTAATATAGATTCATATTTTTATGCTAAACTATGTATTCAAATGAAATAGCACATTTATAGAACATATATATTTTTAATTGTCGCTGAATTAAAAATATTTTTTTTTTGTTAATTCTTATCGGTCACTGCGATACAGGCTTAGAGCCTAGTGCAGCGTCCGCCGTGAACTGCTGTAATAATAATTGTAACTTCTGTTATAAATAAACAAATAAATTTATGCGACTTTATAATAAATTCATATCTTACTTTCTTATCTTAAACTTCATAGTTATTTGTTTGTTTGTTTATGCTTAAGTTGACTTACCAACACTAAAAGTACTGCAGAAGTTAAAATTGCAGGTTTATTAAAAAGTTTATCACTTATCTGTGACATTTATTGACTTGGAGATTGGTTTTATTTTAATGAGGCTACATAGCAAATTATACAACCATATTGATGGAAAATATTACAAAGCAAATATCTAATTTCTATCAATTTCACAAACTGTAATTAATTGTACCAAATCTCTTAATATCTCTACTCTCATAGAATGAAAAATCTTGGAATTTGTTACTCTCTAATATGACATACTAGCTGCTTTCGCGGCTTCGTCAGCGTGAAAAGCCTTTCCCACTACAAAAGTTCCTAAAACATAGTATGACTCCAACCATTTACTTCAATGAATTAGATTATAAATTTCCATTTTTTCCCACAGGAGCAAATTCCCTGTATAAAAAGAAGCTTATATGTTAATCCAGGACATGATACTACTCATGTGCCAAATATCATCTAAATCTGTTTAGTTGTTTCTGCGTTTACTTCTAACAAACAAACAAACATCCAAACATTTTCACAAACTGTCGCATTTATAATATTAATATGATGTAAGATATAGCAAATGCATGTATCAAAGTCAGCAGTTGAGAATAACAATACCATTCATTAATTTAATTCGTCAATATTTTCTTTGTTTTTCCCCCTATGTTTGTTTGCTTTTGTTGGACTGCCTCGGTGGCGTAGTTTTATTGCGTGCGTTATACAGCTATCGCGCTGAGGTCCTGGGTTCAAATCCCGGGTCGTGCAAAGTGATATTGGGTTTTTCTATTCAGTATCAGCACAGAGCCTGGAAATATGCCTGGAAAATAGGGCTGCCCCCATTACATGGGACCTAACACAGCTGGCCAAATGTGGGTGTGATACACCTCTACTTACCCCTGAAAAGGGAAAAAATGCAATGCCATGTATGACAATAAATAATGACAGGATCGCCATATAGCGTTAGGATTTATGTAGACACATGTTGATGGTTTTGTACTGCTATTAAACTGCACTGTAAATTGTTACATGCATCTTACAACTAATTATACACTACACTACAATATGTATGTTTGCCAGTTTTTCGAAGTTTATGTTGGACTCACAATTATGAATGAACTCTACCCATGAACACCAGAAAAATTGTTTCCAACCTTTGGGTTGGAAACAATTTCGTAAAAGAAATGGAAAGCAATGTTTTCAGAAGAAGGTTGATGATATAACCTGGTAATTAATAATTTATTTATTAATACATATTACAATATTTATTTTTTACACAGACACTGACATGTCTCGATTGTGGTTGCTCCGGGCCCAATCTGTGGATCTGTTTGCAGCCAGAATGCCATCACATTGGATGTTCCGAAGTCAAAAATGATCACAGCACCATACATCAAAAGGTAAATGATTCTTAATAAAATTGTATCTTTTATAATGTTATGAATTATAGAATAGATATAAAGATATGTAGGTAGTATTTTTTTAACACAGGTTCAGCTTCGGCCAAAAAAACACCTTCGGTTTCGGACTAAAAGGGCCGAAAGCAAGCTCCAAACTCGATCGCAATAAATAAATAAATATTATTATTCACATTATTTCGAAATGTTATTATTTTTGACAAATTGCAATGTAATTTTTATTCGATCTTGATCAACTTCTAGAGTTGATTGAAATTGTCTCCCTACACAATACGTGGTTATAAACCCTCAATTTAAATTTCTTTTATCCTTAAAGTTTTAAAATTCTTTATATGTCGGATAACACTATTTCCTATCGTGGGCGTGGTAATGGTAATGCGAGCACAAAACACAGTTGTACAATTTATTGTGGTAAACAATTTTCTTGTAAGAAAACAGTTATTGCAATTTAACGGGTACAGGACGCAGATTTGTATAAATCGCCATAAATAATTGTCTTTTCTAGACACCCCAAACAAAACTCCCCTTTTCAATATTATTTGCTGACTATAAAAAGCAAACGAAAAAGTACAGAGGTTGCAGCTCAATACATGAAACCATACATATGCCAATGTAAACCACATCTTCTATCTAATACTCAATGCATGAGAGGGAACACTATAATATCCAATCGTAGCTTCTACCAGGCGTCCTACATAATGGCGTCTCGACCCACTCGAGACATAGCCTCTACTCTCTAACAAAATAATAATAAACAACTAAGCGCGTTACAAATGCACGATCAACTCCATGCAGACTCCTCTTGGACACAGCCTCCATGCCTCCACACGAAGTCAGCCATAAACTCCTTTCTGACATACATTATTAATTGTCGCTTGTCGCAATCATTGACGAGTTTCAAAACTTTCAGCTTCGGCTGAACGTTGTGGCGATAGCCGATTAATCGGTTTCGGCTTCGGCCAAAAAAAGACCTTCGGTCGGTTACTAGAAGTAGTTATTAATATTGGCATTGATATCGCTGGTTGTTTTATTTATTTAATTAAGTATTCCGGCAGAATTTTATTTAACACACTTTTTTGTTGTTTTTATAATAAACCCTTTATGTAAAACAGCATATCAATGGTTTAAAGGCTAATTGACGTAAGCGACATAATTTTTTGAAAAATGTATACCTAGTAAATTCAAATAAATATAAAGGTGCTAGTACTCCCATCCATTATATAAACTTATGTATAAATCTCAATGTCGCTTAAGTCATTAAGCCTTTCGACCGTCGGTATTGTATATAAGTAAAAACTATAATACTTGTGTAATTTATACCCAGGAATATTGACATTTAACATTATTGGAGATACATAAATATTATAATCACCTTAATATAGATAAGAATAACATTCGAGTTTTAAAACACGATGTATAAAAACCGCAAAAGCCAAGGATCATTCAGCCAGTGTTGTTAAGTGAATGGACAATCACAATAATAGCCCTCACTATAGATTTGTGCAAGTCATTGCGACACAATACTAGGGAGCAATGACACGAAGGATTCACATATCGTCCAGTAGGAAGAACGCGCGCTTGATTTTAAAATAACCTGGCCAAGGATACAAAGAATCTATATTCTTTGTGATAGGATTAGTAAGCAAAATAAGGTTGACAAAGCGTCTTATTTTGAGGATTCGTATTTGTGTGACTCATGAATATTTTTTGAGCCTTCAGATAGGGTGGTATTGGATTCAAAATTCCTTGTAGTTCTTGATATTCAAAGTAAATGACTTGTAGACAATAATGAGGTCAGGACTCAGGACTGTATATGTAATTGTTTAGAATTAAGTGTGCTTATTAATTTCCTACCGATATATAAAAAGATTTACCCATTTGGCTTTATTAATTGAAATTATCGTTTAATATTCAACTTGTGAGCTAAGAATTAGTTAAGTTAATCTTAGTATCGCGAATTGTTTTACTTGTGCTAAAGCATAAAAGGAAGTTGGAAGGTTCTACTGGTGGTAGGTCTCTCATATGTAAGAGTCCGTCTGGGTGGGTACCACCGCAATGTCTATTTCTACCGCCAAGCAGCAGTGTTCATGCACTGTTGTGTTTCGGTTTGAAGGACATTGTAGCCAGTGTAACTACTGGACATAATGAGACTTAACATCTTATGTCTCAGAATGACGAGCGCAGTGGAATGCCACACAGTACTTTATAACTCAAGGTGCTGTGTGATGTTACTACTGCTTATGGGCGGTCGTATCGCTTACCATCAGGCGAACGGCATGCTCGTCTCGTCATTCATTGCCATAAAAAAAACAAGGTCAAATTAAAGTTTTCTTACATTATTCATTTAATTACATAACAGTGAAATATTTTGGATGTCTATAAAATTAAGAAATGTATAATCTTTGCCATTGAAAATATTGTGTGTATAAATCTAATTCGTTGGTTTACTTAAATAATATATTTACTCACACATACATATTAAAATGCCATGCTTCTTTTCAATATTCTGTCTTAAAAGACTGTGACAAGATAATTAGTTTTAAACCGTATTTTAGGCTTATAACTGATTTTAGTCTTCAAGATACACAATCTTGACAAATCTTATCTTTGTTAAGGAAATATCAAGTAGGTAACATATCTTGAATGATATTACTAAACAAATTGACAAAAATATTGTCCAAGTATTTGATTTTGACTTAATTTTATAAAGTAAAAATATAATCTCCTTTTTAATCGACTCCAAAAGTTATTCGTCGTAATTAAATAGCATGTATCTGAGCAGAATTTGTAATCTACATATCATATTAATCAGACAAAGATACTGATTCCAAATATATAACTTAATGTTACAAAAAATGTCGCTTAAGCCAAATAGCCTTTCACCCCTCGATATACAATTTATATGTTGAAATTTGATATTTTTTTCTAAAAAGTTATAACTTGATTTTTAAAAGTCTGTCTTCTGATTTACTGAGCTTGTTATAAAACCAGCTAAAGGTCCTGTTCCACTAATTTCAAGTAAATTTTATTTGGCAGTTATCTTATTAAACAATAAAATGTAGATATTAATTTTATTACCATTTATTTAGGAGCATAGAATAGTCTTTTCGAAGTTACGTGTGTGTTGTTTATCAATTATCGTTCGCTTTAACGGTGAAGGAAAACATCGTGAGGAAACCTACATACCTGAGAATTCTCCATAAGAATCTCGAGGGTATGTGACGTCTGCCAACCTGCACTAGGCCAGCGTGGTGGACCTAACCCCTCTCAGTAGTAGAGGAGGCCCGTGCTCAGCAGTGGACAGTATATAATACAGGGTTGATTGCATTGCATTGCATAGATTAGTTTGACTTTTGTATTTTTACTGTCCATAACTCAAGTTAAATCTTTTTTGGGTACCGGGTGTTCAACAACACTTTTTGCATTTTCATGATCTGTACTCTCTGTTGTATTGCTTTTGTTGTGTTCGTTCAATTGTATTTTTGTGAAATAAAGATTTTATTATTATTATTATACAGGGTCATTTTTACATTGCATTACTAAATGACACCACACATTCGTCTTTACCTCTTCTAACATTTTGCCAAAAATCATCCATGAATAACGAATATTATTTCATTTCGTAATTTAGTGCGAATATGGTGTGAGCGAAAGTGTATTTCTGAATGAAAGTATAATGTTGCCGCTGCGACGAATTATCTTAGAGCAGTATTATTAGTGGCATGAGGGCGTGTAAACCTAAAGTTACTTTTTATTGATATTTATTTTGTTCGAAACTTACACTTTTTTATTTTACGTCTATGGTTAAAATAACTTAATGGAAAGCGTTATCTTCTACAAGATGAGTATGTGATTTCATTTATTAACGCAATGTCAAAATGACACTGTATTACTAGCATTGCGCGCGGCTCCGCCCGCGTGGAAAAGTTTTCCGAGATAAAAGTAGCCTATAGCACTCAGGAGTAATGTAGCTTCCTATTAGTGAACGAATTTTCAAAATCGGTCCAGTAGTTCTTGAGATTAACGCGTTCAAACAAACAAACAAACTCTTCAGCTTTATAATATTAGTATAGATTATTATTTAGTCGGCTTACACATTTGTGTAACAAATAGCATATACTCATAAAATGTGTAAGGCCCTAAATCTATTTTGGTCGGACTTATTGATATAAGATGTTCCAGAGAGAAATTATTAAGATTATAATTCATCCCGAAAAAGGATATTTGAGTACGTCACAAACATAGTTAGTGTTTTTATAAGACGAAAGATACAGCAATGAAGTAATAAGTATGTTATAATAAATAAATTAAATTGTTTATATAATATACATTTTCATAATACAATAGCTTTCGGTGTGAATGTGTGAGGTAAATTATGTAAATACGTACCGCTTATACCGTATACGTAAATGCTACGCCAATGAATATTAAATTCGGACTGTTGTGTATTCATTCCACAAATAGAAAAATGGTAATATCTTAGAGATATTTACAAAATATGTTTTGGTTTATGTATACGTCAATTTCGTAATAAATGTATGTACGTATTTACGCATTCCACTGCGCTCGTCATCCTGAGACATAAGATGTTAAGTCTCATTATGTCCAGTAGTTATACTGGCTACAATATCCTTCAAACCGAAACACAACAGTGCAGGCACACTGTTGCTTGGCGGTAGAAATAGACATTGCGGTGGTACCCACCCAGACGGCCTCTTACATAATGAGAGACCTACCACCAGTAAAGATTTAGATTAAGACTTATCAGGTATCATTCTGGCCTATTGAAGGTAGATAAGATTTAAAACGCTTTCAAACTTGTAGAGAATTCATATGTATGAAAATTTCCTTAGCCTATACGCGTTACTTCAACGTTAGAGCGGGAAATATTTTTTAATAAAAACTTAAAGTTACACCACTGTGGATTGGCGGTCAGTCCGCTCCGGGCCGCACTTTTAGAAGGGTAGCAAAATGCGAGAAGTAAATACAAAATAACCTTATGCTAAAAAAAAATGTCTCATGCATGTACCAGTGGTTATTTTATTTGAATGATGAAATGAATAGACTACTGTTCAGAGTTCTTCTACGCGGACGAGCTTATACTCGGGCGAAGCAGGGGATAGAAAACTAGTACTTAATAAAATTAATTGTTAAGACATTGACTGCCAGACGACGCTTAAACCGTTTAAATTTCCCCAGAGGAGGTTAGTTACTCAGAACCAGCAGCGTCAGGCGCTCGTGAAAACTAAGGCTATTTATTACAACTTGACGAAAACATTGTTATGCCGACCCTACATAGCTGTTTTATAGAAAAAGAGTATCGTTTATAATGACTGTCGGATATAACGTCAAAACTAGGTGGTGTCTTCAATGTTCTACGTCACTTTTATTGTGAATATTTCTTTTCTAGAATTATCCATACCACTGTGTGCACATGAACGTGTCAACGGAGAGGATATGGTGTTACTTGTGTGAGAAGGAAGTGTACATTAAAGGCGCAATGGAGTATGAGACGGTAACGTAATTTTCAAATACCCTCATTTCCAATCCCTTGCTCTAAGGTCGCTAATTCCTTTGTGGGTAGTGAAGATCACTGCCATCAGACGACGCACTTTCTACTTTTTGTGATTTTTAATTTGAAATCCATGTAGGTCTCCCTCTTTAATAAGTCCATTATTAAATTAAAAAATGTTTTTCTTTTTTATAAAATTTAAGATTAGCAAACATATTATTTATATTGGTATATTATTGAGTTAAAAATCTAAAAAAATTTGCAGTCACAATGTTTTTGACCCGACCCAGGATTCGAACCCAAGACCTCAGCGCGCAAATCGTACGAGCGTAACGCGTACACAATACAACTACGCCACCGAGGCAGTCAGACATAACCCAGACTCGAAGTCTATGACATTATTTTTGTTTCCAGGTGAGTCCAGACTCGACGTCCATGGACGGTTCGGTGCGTCACGGATCCGTGAGCCTCGCGGTCACGCCCGACGACGATCTCGATCCGGACGACCTGGACTACGATGATGAAGCGAGGCCTAGAGGTGATATACTGGTTATTTCTACCCTGGCCTATAAGAAATTATTAACTTGAAAGGAACTTGAAGGTTTATGCCAATAATGATTACGTAAGAGAAGCTTTGGTTCAATTATGGAAACGATAAACCGAATCATAAGTTTGTCTGAGTCCGCCAACACCAGAAGGATTGAAGAAGACGGATAGTTTATCGTGTTGACGTTATGTCAAGGTACCTTGAGGTAGACTCTAAGTAATAGCGAAGAAAGACCCACTAAAGTGACACTAGTTCAGAAATCAGTCAAAGTACTCTCAGGTCTGTGAAAACAACCTCCTTAGGGGTGTAACGTATCAATACATTGTACTTATTTGATTCGATTTAATCTAGCGATTACAACGGATCAAATAAGTATTAGTCTTAGGTCATGCTAAGACACAAAAAACCTATTTATATTAGTGTAAAACTAACGCGTATTTGGCTAGGATGGTGGACTAAGGGATAAGCCTTATTCGGGAGGAAGCCCGTTTCCATTAGTGGAATGCAGAGGTTTCATATATGAATTTCAAGCCGAAATCGGGTGATAAAAACTCCGACCCCGAAAAAGATATATATGTCAAATATTTAAAAATTATTGTCATTCGAAAAAATAAATGATGTTTGTGCACCCTGTAATGTTCTTTCTATGGTTACAAATCTTTACTTTTTTTTTTCACTCGTGTTATGGTGAGTAAACGACAGAAATAATCATGTTTTATTGCAGGGTGCAAAATTTCATTTCTTTGTTCTAATAGCAAAAAAAAAATACATGAAATTGATTTTTTTTCTTGGATGAATCACTTCCTGTCCTATCACCCGATTGCGGCTTGATATATGGAGCATCCTGTATAATACAGGGCTGGTATTGTGTATTAACGGTGGTGGGTGTGTCAGGGCTGGTGGGCCTGCAGAACATGGGCAACACGTGCTACATGAACGCGGCGCTGCAGGCCCTGAGCAACACGGCGCCGCTCACCTCGTACTTCCTCGAGTGCGCCGCCGCCGTCGCCGTGCTCGCCGCCGACAAGAAACCGGGGATTAGTCGGTTAGTAATATTATTAACACGTTCGGCACAACGACGTCTTATAACGTTTTCAAATAAAATCAACACAACGGCTGATCACGTCTACTGTAAATTTTTATGTATGGGAAGAAACCGGGGATTTGTCGGTTAGTAATTTTATTAACACGTTCAGCACAACGACGTCTAATAACGTTTTCAAATAAAAACAACGCAACGTCTGATCACGTTTACCATTAATGTATGAGGAAATAATGTGTCACATTGTGAGTATCTAACTAGGGCGGCGTTGGGCCGAAAGTGTTGGTATATCGTCAGGTGAAAATCTAAATGACTTAAGCGACATTTCCTTTTCTAAAAATTTCATGTAATTTTCATAATTTAAATTTATTTTCTATTTTTTTCTTGCATTTTCTATAAAAGCGTGTTTTTTTAGTTTTGTTAAACTTTTTTCTTTATAGCATTGTTGAGTGTGTTACCAAACAAAACACACACAAAACGCATTATTCCGAACAAAACTCATATCTATAGATTGTTGTCTTTAAAAACCCTAATAAATACTTGCATGCACCATGATACAGCACGTTCCAATTTTTTTTTGTTCCAGATCATACCAAAAATTAATCAAAGAGATGTGGAGCAGGAAGAGTAGAGGCTACGTTGTACCAAACGGTATACTATACGGCATAAGGAATGTAAGTTTTTCTCCTATCTCGTTTGGTAATTTATAATTTTTTTATTGCATTGAGTGACGAGACGAGCATGCCGTTCGCCTGATGGTAAGCGATACGACCACCCATAAACAGTAGCAACACCATCCAGCACCTTGAGTTACAAAGTACTGTGTGGCATTCCACTGCGCTCGTCACCCTGAGACATAAGATGTTAAGTCTCACTATGTCCAGTAATTACACTGGCTACAATGGCCTTCAAACCGAAACACAACAGTGCATGCACACTGCTGCTTGGCGGTAAAAATAGACATTACGGTGGTATCCACCCAGACGGACTCTTACATATGAGAGACCTAACAACAGTAAAAACCTAATTGAATTGTAACTAGTATCTAAATAAATAATTGTAAAGGCATTTTAAGTATGTGACTGCCTTGGTGGCGTAGTTGTATTACGGTACGACTGCAATGCTGAGGTCTCGAGTTCGATCCCCGGGTCGGGCAAAGTGATATTGGGTTCTTCTATTCAGTATCAGCCCGGAGTCTGGAATTTGTGTCCGATATGGCGATAGGCTCGCCCCCTATCACATCATGGGACGGAATAAAAATGGCGAAAAGTGGGTGCATTAGTTGCGCCTCTGCTTACCCCTTCGGGGATAAAAGGCGTGAGTATGCGTATGTGTATTTTGAATATGTATATTTTCGTCAGGTTCACCCGATGTTCCGCGGGTACCACCAGCACGACACGCAAGAGTTCCTGCGCTGTTTCATGGACCAGCTGCACGAGGAGTTGAAGGAACCGGTACGAATATCAATTTGTACTTAGGTTTATTGTTGGCTAGACTTCTGCCCGCGGCTCCGCCCGCGTGAAAAAGTTTTTCCGGGATAAAAAGTAGCCTATAGCACTCAGGAGTCATGTAGCTTCCTATTAGTGAAAGAATTTAAAAAATCGGTCCAGTTTTTTTTTGTTTATCCATAACAAACAAACAATCAAATCTTTTCTCTTTATAAAATTTGTTGTTGACTAGCTGTTGCCCGCGGCTCCGCCCGCGTGAATGAGTTTTCCCTGGATAAAAGTCCCGCTTTATATTTTCCCGGGATAAAAAGTAGCCTAAGTTACTCCTTATTACGTCGGCTACCTGCCAATAAAAGTCCCGTCAAAATCGGTCCAGCCATTTCAGAGATTAGCCGGAACAAACAAACAGACAGACACATAGACAAAATATGAAAAAAAATGTTTATTTGGTGAATGTACCGCATATATATTCATATACATGTATTAAAAAACGGTTATTTCAATATTACAAACAGACACTCCAATTTTATTTATATGTATAGATACCGCTGTTACCGCTGTTTTACATCATACTGTATATCGACTATGCTGTTTATATTATTAGGTCTATTAGAGTCACTTTTCCATAGAAAGATTCAAAACAAATAGGTACCTATTTTAATTACACCTGTACAATACATAAAAGAATCGGTAACCGACCGAAAATTCGATTTCAGCAGAAAATTTTAGTTTCTGTTTCGACTGAAACTCTCACCAAAGCTGAAGTATCAGTTTCAAATCATGTTTCTGTTATCTACTAGTTGTTTTTTTTTGTCAGGTGTGGGATTAATTCGGTTTTAGAAAATTTCAGTAAAAAATCTAGTTTCGGTTTCGTCTAAAACTAAGACAAAGGCCGAAGTTTCCGCTTCGAACTAACTATTCAATAACAATTTTTGTGTTGTCAGGTGTGGGACAACACGCCAGAAGACAAGCTGACCTCCGAGGCTGATGGTGACCACCAACACCCACTCCAGGACAACAGGAGCGTGCACATGAGGCGCCGCGCCGCGTCCTCTGGAGGTACTGCACAATTACATGTAAACAGATTTTACAATAAATATATTAATTGCTAATAAGAAATGCCGTTCGTAGGATATCTTCTATTTGGCTACCATCGTACAGTCAGCAGCATAAGTAGCTGAATAAATCAAAATTTCAAATCGCCTAATATACGCGTTAAGTTAAACGGAAACATTTTTTTCTTCGTTTGAACTAAAATAAATATCTTTTATTTTATTTTTGTGAAGAGAAAAAAGAAGATTACTAAGAACACAAAAGTATGTAGGCAATTTGAAGTTTTGATTTTGTTCAGCTACTTATGCTGCTGACTGTACATAAGGTGTTAAGCCCCGCCACAGTGGCCCACGTAAGTGAGCCTGGTTCCGGGGTCAGCCTGTGTATATCCGGTTCATACAGACCGGCATAGTATCGACTGACGAGACATAATCATCAATCGTGAGTCGAAACTCTATCTGGACCTCTCTCCGCTTACCATCAGGTGTGAGAGGTCACATTGTCATGCCGAAAAAAAAAAGTTTTGTAGATATTTGTAGTCAGCCTTCTGAGAATTTGTAATTAAAGGCCTTGGATGTCGTTGCTATTATTTATGCGCAGGCGTCGCATTTACCACGATCCGACCAGCTGGATTTTTCATTAAATTGAAAAAAAAATCGGTTATATTACATTTATTCTAATTTATATACGTTTAAACCATGTATTTTCTTATATTATGCTATATATTTTTATTTTATTTTATTTTATTTATTACACACAAAACAGGTTATAATCGGGTATACAGAAATGTTTGAAGTTTTTTAACATAATTATAACCCAAAAACTTGTGTTCTGGAATTAATATTAAGTGTTAACGAGATAACAAAGGTAAAATTGACTAAACTTAACTGATAATGCTAACTTCAATGGGTTATACCATGAATTAAATTAGGAAGTTATGTTTAAAATAAGTTTGTGAAGTGGAATACAAGCAAAAGTTAAAATGGTGTGTGACAAAGTTTTTTTTTTTTTTTTTGTAATGGCATTTGTGTTCACATTTTGCCAATGTCAAGTTTGGTTTGTCTATTTTATTATCTGTAGTATGTCGAAGTAAAGCAGTGGCTACCTTACCAAGACTTTATCGAGGAGTTTTGGCGGCAACAAAAAAAAACACTTGATTAGCACAATTATTTCAATTCACGTCATTTGAGCTCTTTAATAGAACCATATTGGATAATATACCACCATAATTATGCAATATAACACTAAGTATCACCAAAATAATGAATTAAAACAAGAGCACCTCATGACACTTCCAAGTTCCCGCCAAAACTCGTATGACAAAGTTAAATTGGTGATAAATTTAGCTTAAGCTATTATGATAAATTTATTGCGTGTTGCAGCCAGTGACTCCCCGTTCTTCGGACGGACGCGTCGGAAGTCGCCCGCCGCCTCGTCTTACAGCGAGTCGCGGACCGATGGTTATTTGAGGTATATTAAAGACTACTTACTGGTGGTAGGTCTCTCATATGTAAGAGTCCGTCTGGGTGGGTACCACTGCAATGTCTATTTGTACCGTCAAGCAGCAGTGTGCCAAGGACATTGTAGCCAGTGTAACTACTGGACATAATGAGACTTAACATCTTATGTCTCAGGATGACGAGCGCAGTGGAATGCCACACAGTACTTTGTAAGTCAAGATGCTGGATGGTGTTGCTACTGTTTATGGGTGGTCGTGTCGCTTACCATCAGGCGAACGGCATGCTCGTCTCATTATTTAACTGCAATAGACTACTGCTCGTGACTCCGCCCGCGTGAATGAGTTTTTCCAGGATAAAAGTCCCGCTTTATATTTCCCTGGGATATATGTTACTCGCTGATAATGTAGAAAGAAAGAATTTGGTGAAAGAATTTTTCAAATCGTTCCAGTAGTTTCGGAGCCTATTCAATGCAAACAGACAAACAATCAAATCTTTCCTCTTTATAATATTAGTGTAGATAAAACTGCCTCGGTGGCGTAGTTGTATTACGGTACGACTGCAAGGCTGAGGTCTCAGGTTCGATTCCCGGGTCGGGCAAAGTGATATTGGATTTTTCTATTCAGTATCAGCCCGGAGTCTGGAATTTGTGCCCGATATGGCGATAGGCTCGCCCCCTATCACATCATGGGACGGAATACGCACGGCGAAAAGTGGGTGCACTAGTTGCGCCTCTGCCTACCCCTTCGGGGATAAAAGGCGTGAGCATGCGTATGTAGATAAAACAAAAACAATGCAAATAATGAGCTATTTATATGCTAAATTTCAATTAATCTAGCAGTTTTGGTGTTTACTTCTATACATCCCAACCTGGTGGTAGGTTATATCTTGTATCTGATTAACGACCATCATACATAAGGTGTTAAACCCCGCCATAATGGCCCACGTAAATGTGCCGCGTTCCGGGATCAGCCTGTGTATATCTGGTGAAACAGGCCGGCATAATTGTGCCAACTGACAAGGGATAACCATCGCTCGTCAGTCGATATTCTATCTGGGCCTCACTTCGCTTTTTTTTTATTGCTTTGAATGACGAGACGAGCATGCCGCTCGCCTGATGGTAAGCGTTACGACCACCCATAAACAGTAGCAACACCATCCAGCACCTTGAGTTACAAAGTACTGTGTGGCATTCCACTGCGCTCGTCATACTGAGACATGAGATGATAAGTCTCACTATGTCCAGTATTTACACTGGCTACAATGTCCTTCAAACCGAAACACAACAGTGCATGCACACTGCTGTTTGGCGGTAGAAATAGACATTACTGTGGTTCCCACCCAGATGGACTCTTACATATGAGAGACCTACCACCAGTAAACTTGTCAAGTGTAGAAGGGTTATTTTGCCTTGGCAAAATAAATTAACTATAAAGGACATGTCCAATAACGGGTCTAAAACTTTAAACAAGACAGTTAATATATATTTGGATAGAACTAAAAACTAGCCTTTTACAATAAATCGTTTAATTTGAAAGACCTCCGATTTAAAGACTTATGAAATTTTATTTGTGCTTAAAACGACACTTGATATGAAGGTTTTAAAAAAGTTAGTAAATTTTTTTTTTTTTACTCGATCCAATATCCATATTTCGTCCCTTTAATATCCCTTAAGTTGGAGCCTGGTTAGATTTTGAGGCCTAGCATATACAAAAAGCGGACATCTCCTTTTGACTGTAGGTTGAAGGGCCAGGAAGGCGTGGGGCCGCGCCACCGACGGTCCGCGAGCTTCGCCGGGATGCACCACTTCACATACAACGTGTTCACACAACACATCAACGGTATTATAAAAAATAAACGTAAATCTCAAGTATTTTTTACATTGTCTGCCTCGGTGGCGTAGTTGTATTACGGTACGACTGCAATGCTGAGGTCGAGGGTTCGGGCAAAGTGATATTGGGTTTTTCTATTCAGTATCAGCCCGGAGTCTGGAATTGTGCCCGATATGGCGATAGGCTCGCCCCCTATTAAATTATGGGACGGAATATACCCGGCGAAAAGTGGGTGTAACAGTTACGCCTCTGCCTACCCCATCGGGGTTAAAAGGCGTGAGTGTATATGTAATTAGATTGTGGTTATACAGTCAAATTTGTTTTTCTTTGTTCCTATATCTATCTATGTGAAGTCTGCCAACCCGCACTAGGCCATATGGCCATGGACGATAGCCTAGTTGGGAATGGAACGGTCTACCGAGGCAATGTCCGGAGGTTCAAAACCCAAGGCACACACCTCTGACTTTTCGAAATTACGTATGTATTGTTTATCGATTATCGTTCGCTTTAAAGGTAACGGAAAACATTGTGAGGAAACCTACATACCTGAGAATTCTCCATAAGCATCTCGAGGGTATGTGACGTCTGCCAACCCGCACTAGGCCAGCGTGGTTGACTAAGGCCTAACCTCTCTCAGTAGTAGAGGAGTCCCGTGCTCAGCAGTAGGCAGTATATAATACAGGGCTGATTACATTGCATATCTATCTAGATCTTTTTCTAATAGATACCTCACAGCTTTAAGTGTTGGTTTTAGAGGCATTTTTTTTTAAATTAATACCATAAATATTTCAAATCCGAACACAGGTCTGACTATGAGTAAAAATAAATTCTATTTTTTTTTCTTACACCATATCGGCTTTCATTCTTGTCTATGACTACAGACTTCACAAACCATCGAAATTCTTATGTAGAATTCTCAGATATGTAGGTTTCCTCACGATGTTTTCCTTCACCATTAAAGCAAGCTATAATTGATAAACAATACACTCATAACTACGAAAAGTTTTGAACCTTTGCCTTGACAGTCCGTTCCAATTCTAACTAGGCTATCGTGCGTTTCAACAATTTTTTTTCCTGTCTATGGTAATTAATAAATGAATTTACTCTAGGTCCAGAGATAACCCAGCGAGATGTCGGCTCAGAATCAGAGTTGTCGTGGTCGAGCGAGGCGGACGAGCGGTACGAGACCTGCTCCAGCGCGAGTGACGTACCTGAACCGAGAACCGAACCTACGCCGTGAGTACTTTGATATGGGTAGTAAATGGGTTATTGCGGTACATACATTATAAATGAGAACTTATTGGGTTATTGATACCTAAATTATTGTTATCCTACTTAATAATATTATAAACGCGAAAGTTTGTAAGTATGGATGTCTGGATGTTTGTTACTCTTTCACGCAAAAACTACTGAACGGATTTCGATGAAATTTGGCACACGGGTAGGTTATGTCCTGGATTAACACATAGGCTACTTTTTATCCCGGGAAAATATAAAGAGGGACTTTCATCCCGGGAAAACTCATTCACGCGAGCGGAGCCGCGGGCAAAATCTAGTATCTAATTTAATTATTATAGTACCGGCACGCTGTGATGGCCGTTTTGACAGATTACCATAAAGAGGTGAAATCTCAATGAATTATTGAAACAAGTATGCGAGTTGCCGGAGGTTGAAATTGTACTGGTCAGCGATCCTATAAGTGACGACCGTATTACATTATTTTTTTTTAAATTTCTAAAAACAAATGCTAACTTGTTTCGTAATATTATACATTCCAATAAATTGTACTGCACGTCATTATTGACAATATTGTACAGCAATTAGCTCCTTGAACTTAGTTTTGAAATAATACGAAACTTGATGGGCGGGCAAACGTCAAAACGGCCATCACAGCGTGCCGGTACTGTAGTTGTAAGTTTTGCTGTAAATAAATAAAAAGTAACTGGTAAAGGAGCGTCATTATTATTGAACGGAATTCTCTTATCATCTCTTCCAACCAGTTTTTTTTATTGCATTGATTGACGAGACGAGCATGCCGTTCGCGTGATGGTAAGCGATACGATCACCCATAAACAGTAGCAACACCATCCAGCACCTTGACTTACAAAGTACTGTGTGGCATTCCACTGCGCTCGTCATCCTGAGACATAAGATGTTAAATATCATTATGTCCAGTAGTTACACTGGCTACAATGTCCTTGGCACACTGCTGCTTGGCGGTAGAAATAGACATTGTGGTGGTACCCACCCAGACGGACTCTGACATATGAGAGACCTACCACCAGTAAAATTTTCGTCTTATATCTTCTTTGTCGGTCTCGGATCAAACCTTCCAGTATTCGTATTTTATGGCAACACTGCACACATCATTTTTTGTCTATAACCTTAATGGTAGGGACGACAGAGATGACAGATGACGTCATGGTCGATTTCGACCACGCCGATACTGAAAGGTTAAATCTCGGTTTTCCCTACTTGTGAAGCAGTAGTCCGTCGTCGGGTGGCGGTGGGGGCGACGGCGCGTACTCCCCGCGGTACCGCAGCGTCATCTCCGACGTGTTCGACGGCAAGCTGCTCTCCTCCGTGCAGTGCCTCATCTGCGACAGGGTCAGTGCTATACACACTACACAGTACACAATACACATACCGCACTCTTAATAAAACAATTACATAATCCAAAATTTTGGCTAGATACCATACCATACCAGCCCTGTATTATATACTGCCCACAGCTGAGCACGGGCCTCCTCTACTACTGAGAGGATTAAGGCCTTAGTCCATCACGCTCGCCTAGTGCGGGTTGGCAGACTTCACATACGTTTGAAATTCAGAGAGCTTCTCGGATATGCAGGTTTCCTCACGATGTTTTCCTTCACCGTTAAAGCGAGCGATAATTCACAAAGAATACACACATAACTTTTTTTTTTAGAAAAGTCAGAGGTGTGTGCCCCTGGATTTTAAACCTGCGGACATTCGTCTCGGCAGTCCGTTCCACTCCCAACTAGGCTATCGACGCTTGTAGATAAGTTTTAGAAAAATATACACCATAAAGGGCAAGCTGCATTGACTAAGAAAAAATGCACCTTTTCAAAATTGAGAACAGGGTCAAAATTGTTTTAATTTAAGTTCGTTCCCCGCCCAACTTAAAGACAATGTCGTATACAGTTAGTTTTTTGTGACGATTCCCACAAGTGAATGATTTTGGATTAGGTCATTGTTTTATTAAGAGTGCGATACAGACTACACATGAGGCGCCGCGCCGCGTCGTCTGGAGGAACTACACACTAATGTAAACAGCGTTTCTTACATTATAGTTCACAGGGGGCATCTGATAAGAGCCCGTGTGCTTAGTATGTGGCAAAGAACTCTGTTTCGTTTTGTTGGGATTGGTTGAGAGACTAACACGTGACTGACGTATTGGTCTCTCGACTAATCACAAACATCGAAATTGAACTCATGCTTATGCTCGTAGGTGTCGACGCGCGTGGAGACATTCCAGGATCTCTCCCTGCCGATCCCGTCGCGGGAGCAGCTGGCGGTGCTGCGCTGCCAACAACCCACACTGGCACATCATCCACCGCACGGCACGCAGGAGTCATGGGTCAGATTAATGTTGTACACAATATCACACTATATTTTAACACTATTTTAGAAGTTATTAATGATCATTGCGATTCATGGAAGGATCTTGGTGAGGCCTTTGCCCAACATTGGGACATTATAGGCTAATACAATACAATGGTCATCTATTGTACCGGCACGAAATAAAAAAAAACTAATACGGTCGTCATTTATAAGATCGTATTCGTATCGTATATATATACATTATTGTAATCTGTCAAAACAGCCATCATTGCGTGCCGGTACTATAGTGGTCAAAATTCGACCGTCGAATCTATACTTAATCTTATAAAGCTGAAGAGTTTGTTTGTTTGTTTGAACGGGCTAATCTCAGGAACTACTGGACCGATTCTGAAAATTCTTTCACTAATAGGAAGCTACATTACTCCTGAGTGCTATAGGCTACTTTTTATCCCGGGAAAACTTTTCCACGCGGGCGGAGCCGCGCGCAAAGGCTAGTACATAATATGTATTATGCATAAATTTTAAATTGCTACGCTCCTCCATATGAACGCTAATGACCCAAAATCAAAGGTGACAAGTGAGTGCCCTGGGCGCTCCTCTGCCTACCCCTTCGGTGATAGACTTGTTTTTTTAAGTTATTCAACATCTTTACATAAATGCTAGTGTTTCGCAGGTGTGGTGGTTGCTGAGCTGGTTGCGATCGTGGTTCTACGGGCCGGTGGTGTCGCTGCAGGACTGCCTCGCTGCATTCTTCAGTGCTGACGAGCTAAAAGGCGATAATATGTACAGGTAACTGATATGCTGCTTTCTATGTATTGTGGTAAGGTAGATTTTTGAGCGTCGAGTGAGAGTTGATTTTTTTTTATGGCATTAAATGACGAGACGAGCATGCCGTTCGCCTGGTGGTAAGCGATACGACCACCCATAAACAGTAGCAACACCATCCAGCACCTTGACTTACAAAGTACTGTGTGGCATTCCACTGCGCTCGTCATCCTGAGACATAAGATGTTAAGTCTCATTATGTCCAGTAGTTATACTGGCTACAACGTCCTTCAAACCAAAACACAACAGTGCATGCACACCGCTGCTTGGCGGTAGAAATAGACATTGCGGTGGTACCCAACCTGGCGGTCTCTTACATATGAGAGACCTACCAACAGTAAAAACCTAATTGAATTGTAACTTGTATCTAAATAAATAATTGTAAAGGCATTTTACCTACCACCAGTATTTTGATTAAGTTGATTTTGATAGGGATGTGTAAAGTCAATACTTGTTTAATTTTCAGTTTTCATCAAAATCGGTCCGAGACTCCTTTGAGCATTTTTCGCTATTCGTCATAGTTTCGGATTTCGCCATCCATGCCTACTTGAAAACTTCACCCTGTATAGTTGTTACCCCAAAGCTATCATCCAAGTCCTAAACTAATGTTTAACAAACGTTAAAAAGTCATAAGTTTTTCGCCAATATCGAGAAATGTTCTATTTTAACCCATGTCGCATGTTGCAGTTGTTCCCGTTGCAACAAGTTGCGCAACGGCGTGAAGATGTCGGGCGTGGTGGTGCTGCCCGAAGTGCTGTGCGTTCACCTCAAGCGGTTCCGCCACGAACTCATGTTCAGCGCGAAGGTCGCCGCAAGAGTCTCCTTCCCCATCAACGACTTGAATATGCAACCTTATACGCATACAGGTAAGGTTCAGAATCGCCACGGTATCCCCTGCCTGTTGTAAGAGGCGACTAAATGGGGCTTGGAGAAAGTCACGGGGCGAGCAGTGGGGGGCTGCTCACTCCAATTTAAGTGACTTCAAGGTGGTCGACAATGCGAGTAGTCGGTTTTTCGCTGTCGTAGACGCCATAGGCGTCCTTTAGAGTCCAGGGGCATCTTAACCCCCTCATTCAGGGAAGGGCCGCAATGCTGCATTACGCCGGGGCGGTCCCGTGCAGCTATCTTAGTGCAACAAGATACCCCGGGGCCGTCTCGTATGCGCCGAAGAAGGCCACCGCGGGTTTTGGTTGGTATGCCGGTGTAGGTTGTATATAGGGTTAGGGACTCGGTCTAATGCTCGCTCGGATGATGCTATACTCCCGAGTGTCGACATTGGGCCGTAAGACCGGTGAAACCAACATAACCATTCCACTGACCCCCCGGTGGTGGTAGCGATAACGCGTTTTTTCCCCGCGAAAAAAAAAAAAAAGTTCAGAATACCATGAAATGTTAGGAAGATCATAAAGTGTCAAGCCATTAAGGTGATATCAGACGGGTCATTTTCGTCTTTCCCACTCCGAATGAACGAAAAATGAACAATCTGAACAGTACTGAACACAGAGTGAATGCACTCGCATTCGGCCATTTTGTCTTGAGTCCTGTAGAGGAGGTGAATTCTCTTTTCTAAGTCATTCCAGCTAAGCCGTGTGAACATGGAATGAAAGAAAAATGAAGCATTCACTCGGGTGAATATTTATTCGAGTGATCCGTCTGATATCACCTTTACGGTCATGTTCATCACGTTTGGCATCAAAGGTTGAGCCAAATTGCGCTTTATTTTAAGCTCTTGTGAGCTGAGAATGGATAGGTTCGTTGCCAAAAGCGTAAATAATATATCGACAGTTCGCAGGCTATTTGACTCAGTCATTTTTTTTACGACATTAAGTCTTATACGTATTTGGAATCAGTACATTTCGCTCCGTTTTTTTAACATAGTTTATTTTTTTTGAAAAAAGTGTCGCGTAAGTCATTTAGCCCCCAACCGTTGATTTGCACTCAGGTGAACTACTGCAAAATGTATGAAAACCTGAACATCTACAGGTTGTTTCTTTTATGCAGTTCTAAATATATTACTCGTTTTAACGGGTCAATAATTGCTTGGCCAGATTCGGCTATGACGTCACCTGTCAATTAAGCGGACATCGTTTTTACGCAGCAGCGCATAAGGTTCTAGTTTAAAAAAAATACAGTGTTGCCAGTAAATCGAATATTGACCGGTTAAGTGTCGTTTTTTTCACTTAACAATGCAAAATCTAGATCTTAATATTATATTAGTATAATTGGTAAAAGTGGCCGTCATTGTGAATATTTTTATGGCAAAGCTAGTTAGTTGGCTTCAAAATTGATATCTGGGCATGCTTTTGGTCAAAATATATGTAATGTTCAAATTTGAAAATATCGCCGCCGTTTTGAATTCCTTTTTTGAGCAATCAGTTACGAAATTGATATTAGACCATACTTTTATTCACAAAAATCTGAACTATAGTTCTAACAATCCTATCTGGCCGGTATGACAATTTATTGACACTTCTCAGAATACTATGTGTAGGGAAGAGAACAAAAAATCGGTTGCCTCAAATAACCGATTCTTAAGCGATATCGATTTCTTGTTCAGAGAGTTTATAATCGATAGTCAACAGGGTAATTTTTTATTAAATTATACAAAATGAATCTTGCTATTACGGTAGTCGTGTAGTGATTTTGGTCGTATTTTTTTTATATCGTGCCAAAATTTCCAAAAAAAAAACCGACTGTCTCGTTCACTCGTGTCGCGCCGCCAAACGCCGGTGTGGGACAACACGTACGGTGCGAGTTGGCCGCATTGGTGGATAGTTAACCCATTGACTGCCATTGTATCTGGGTATAAGTGCGTCACGAGAAACGTTTTTTTTTTTAATTTTTACTTTCTTATTGCCTAGGCAAATCAAAAATGTTATTTTACACCTGAATTATGTAAAATAAATCAATAAAATTAATACAAAAAAAGTCCCCGAAAACTGCCGGAAAGGCATCCCCGTACCCTTCAGGCGGGAATGGCAGTAAATGTGTAATCGTTTTGGCGCGTCAGTTAACACGTTGACGGACGCTATTGATTCGCCGAGTAATGCTTTGAAGACACTACATATTTTCATACATTGCCTATAGCCGTTGTGTCACAGCACATGACAAAAAGAAAAATACTAATGTAATCCTCCTAGCCAGTTTCGGCCACGGCGGCCAATCTCAACGGAGATCAGCCAGGTACGCAGGAGATATTATAGTGCACAAGTGTGTGCGCAATCGCTATTCCTTTACTCTCATAGTCCGGTGAGACGGCAATCCGACATGACTGGAGAGAGATCAGGCGCAGGACCAACGGCACGGGGGTATCACACCGCCAACTTCCTGACTCCGAGCTGCGACTAAGTATTTTTTTTAAGATGGAAAAACCCAGTCATAATGTTTTTTTTTGGCTCGACCTGGGATTCGAACCCAGGACCTCAGCGCGCAAATCGTACTCGTGACGCGTACGCAATACAACTACGCCACCGAGGCAGTCTAAAAAAAATAAAAGAATGAGAGAAATATAAAAAGAAGATATGTAATGACAGTACGTTTATAAACGAATACGCCTGTAGACGTTGTGTTATATACGTTGTATAGAAAAACAAACGGTGAAAGGCGTACTGATATTATACGAAAAAAACTCAAACGTCGACAGGCGTCCTGCCGTATCAGTGTTGATGATTTTTGCGCCTGTGGACGTACTTTCCATCAACGTGTTAAGTTTTGAATAGTATATATCATCCATACCATACCAGCTCGGTATTATATACTGCCCACTGCTGAGCACGGGCCTCCTCTACAACTGAGAGGGTTTAGGGCTTAGTCCACCACGCTGGCCTAGTGCCGGTTGGCAGACTTCACATACCTTCGAAATTCTTATAGAGAACTTCTCAGATATGCAGGTTTCCTCACGATGTTTTCCTTCGCCGTTAAAGCGAGAGATAATTCACAAAGAATACACACATAACTTTTTTTTAGAAAAGTCAGAGGTGCCCTTGGGTTTTGAACCTGCGGACATTCGTCTCCACTCCCAACTAGGCTATCGTCGCTTTGAATAGTATATCGTTGTGTAGAGTGCACGTCGGAGGTGCCCTTGGGTTTTGAACGTGCGGACATTCGTCTCGGCAGTCCGCTCCACTCCCAACTAGGCTATAATAATAATAATAAGCTTTATTGGAACTACACATTAACATTGCAATACAATTTCTTATTAGTAGATACAATAATTGAATTGATTACCTTAAGTCCAGATAGAAATTGACACTAGCATCTAAACTAGGCCTAGCCTATGTCTTAGACGCCAGTTTCTTCCGGTGACACAGTAAACATAACATTACTATTTTATAACACACAATTTGAATTATTAACACTTAAAGAACATTTTAAAGTTGTAACAACAGCGCACTAAACATAAGTTGGCATTTTTTTACAAATACCGTCATAGTAAATTTATAACATAAGTTAGACAACAAACACTGTGGACTAATATTATTATTATTTTTTTATGTATATGTCTCACCTACAAAATAACATAATATACCTAATTATGCCAGCAGAAAACATGTCATACATGTTAAATGATAAAATAACACATTTAACCTCTTGCATTGAGAATTACTTTACCAAATGTCACATAAATGGTCTTATGTTTGATTTTTAAGAAAGTTTTCTATTTCTTCATAGTTTTTAGTTTTAAGCCAATTTATGACGCGTTTCTTGCATTGATAATGGGTAAGTGTGTGTAATTTAAGGATTTTATTGAGTTTATTATATAATTTAGGTTATGAAAAAAGTTTTGTAATGGCTATCGTCGCTTTGAATAGCATATCGTTGTGTAGAGTGCACGTCGGTGGTGCGCCGCTACGAGCTGTGCGCGTTGATCTGCCACGCGGGCACGGCGGGCGGCGGGCACTACACGTGCGTGGCGCGCAACCCGCGCGGCTGGTTCTGCTTCGACGACGCCGCCGTGGCGCCCGTGTCGCCGCACCACCTCGCCCACTGCGAGGCCTACGTGCTCTTCTACAGGTCACCCATCACCCATCACTCACGCCTTTTATCCCCGAAGGGGTAGGCAGAGGCGCAACTAGTGCACCCACTTTTCGCCAAGCGTATTCCGTCCCATGATGTGATACCTAGCCTATCGCCATATCGGGCACAAATTCCAGACTCCGGGCTGATACTGAATAGAAAAATCCAATATCACTTTGCCCGACCCGGGGATTGAACCCAAGACCTCAGCCTTGCAGTCGTACCGTAATACAACTACGCCACCGAGGCAGTCACCCATCACATTAATTAGTATACATAGATCTGCCACGTGGCAAATACCATCTATAATTATTCTCTCGAGGGAGGCAGCCTATCATATCGACATTAATGTATATAGGGTGGTATTAATAAATCAATGTCATGTTTAAGTAAAATCTCAAGTAGACATTTAATGTTTTGAACAATGGAATAAACCAAGCCTAAGCTGTTATTTAAGAGCTGGTTCTCAGCTGAGTTGGTGCTGTTACATCAACAAAACTCAGCTGTCAAATCCGTCACATATTGTCACTTAAGATGTGACTTGAGCTGCTGTTAATGTGGTTTATTAAATAGCGAGTATCTTAAGATGCCGACCTTGAGAGCATCTCTACTGATATCGCACTTCAGAGCGAAACTGAGTTGTATCTATTAATACGAATCTTAGAGTTTTTGAAGGAGGATCCTGTTCCACCGACTAAATAAATGTTTTCTTTGTGTGTCAACCCCCTTTGATATACTTATTCACCATTCAATACAGAGTTCAGGTTTTTAGTGTCATAAATAATTAAAATATAATTTTTTATTCCTTTTTGTTTAACCACCCTGTATACACATCACAGAGGGTACTTGAAAAATCAAAAATGGCGTTTTAAAATTTTAATAGAATTTGGAAAAAATAACCCATTACACGTTTAATACAAATACGACATATTTGTATTATTTGTGGTGTATAAATTAATAAATTTGTATGCAATTTTAGAAAGGTGAACCCCCAAATGACGGTGCTGCGACAGAAGGCAGCGGAGATATTAGAATCGGCCAGCGTCGATAACAACGATACCAAATATTACATTTCTAAGCAATGGATAAATAAGTAAGTTATGTTCATTTATATTTCTTTTTGAATTGTATTTTTTCTATATTTGATAATCTGTAGCTGCCGAAAGTGATTATGTCCATCCTACCCAACCTCACCCCCCATACTTAGAGAAATAAGTTTTTCTATTTACGAAGCCACCTAGAAAACTATCATAGTTACACAGTGCCATATCTTGTTCATGACATTAAAGTACCGGCACGCTATGATGGCCGTTTTGACGTTTATCTGCTCATCAAGTTTCCCATTAATTCATAACTACGTTGAAAGAGCTAATTGCTGTACATTATTGTCAATAGTGACGTGCAGTAAAATTTATTGGAATGTATCATTTTACGAAAAAACTCGACATTTGTTTTTCGAATTCCAAAATTTGAAATCTAATACGTTCGTCACTTATAGGATCGCTGCCTATTAAATTTTTTTCGATGATCAATTGAGATTTCACCTCACTATTGTAACTGTGACTGCCTCGATGGCGTAGTTGTATTACGGTACGACTGCAAGGCTGAGGTCTCGGGTTCGATCCCCGGGTCGGGCAAAGTGATATTGGATTTTTCTATTCAGTATCAGCCCGGAGTCTGGAATTTGTGCCCGATATGGCGATAGGCTCGCCCCCTATCACATCATGGGACGGAATACGCTTGGCGAAAAGTGGGTGCACTAGTTGCGCCTCTGCCTACCCCTTCGGGGATAAAAGGCGTGAGCATGCGTATTGTAAACTGTCAAAACGGCCATCATAACGTGCCGGTACAATAATTATTAAAAAATCTAAAACTATCACAGACGTATCGTTTACGAAAGCGGTAAGAATGAAAAATACTCCCACATTTAATAAAAGCCTTAATCTAGGTTCAACACGTGGGCGGAACCGGGTCCCATAGACAATAGCGATTTCGCGTGCCGTCACGGCGCCGTGAGGACGGACAGACAGCAACACCTACATTTATTGGCAGCGCACATTCCCCAGCAGCTGTGGCGTTTCCTGCATCAACAGTGAGTATGATAGCCGGCAAACGACTTGACCACAATTCCGTGTGGTGGGGGATTTTTCGAACGTTAGTGTGGCCATTTTAAAGTACAAAAAAATACCCAAGAAGTTGCGTGATTTTTGTGTATAGGTTATAGTGTCAACTGTCAAGTTAGGTTTTATTGGGTTGGGTTTTTATTGTTCAAAATTAGAATTGTTATGCATTTTTTTTTTATATAAAATTTGCTATGTATGATTCTAAATTGTTAAACAATAATGAAAGGAAAAAACAGACTGAGAGTAATTTGTTGTTCGTCTAATGTCCTTGTGGATCTTGGACGAATAGGTAACCCAATTGATGATTTGATCTTTGTTACTTAAAAAAATCAAGACTAGATATGGGATGTTTTGTATGTTGTTTTTTAACCTTGTAATTGTTAAAGCCTATGTAATAAATCGCTAGATGATGTAAATTTTCATGGTGGTAAAAATAATAAAATAACAATAGTTCAAGGTCCCTGCATAAAGAGACATAGAATTATGGTTTCAATAATGATTATATAACATAATTTGTGCAAAAAATATAACATAGAACCTAGTAATAGTGAGCCAGAGAAATGTGAGTGATTGTAGTTCAGGCAGTATTGTATATAAGACGGCTTGCTCCTAAGCCACAAGTTTACTGGTGGTCGATGGAGCTTACGCAATTGCGCGCGGCTTGTACGACGACTCGCCGACGTCTTGCCAGACATCGCCGTCGCCGACAACGACTATTGGACCACGAGGACCAGGAGCGGCTCCTTCATGGTGTATACAGAGAGGCGAGGAAAGCGCTGCGAGTGGCCATTGCAAGGGCGAAACGTCTGGCCAGACAGGAATTTCTGAGGACTCTGGATATAGATCCATGGGGGCGCCCTTACCGGCTAGCTTTGAGTAAGCTCCGCCCACCAGCGCCCCCGTTGACTCAGAGTCTACAGCCTGATTTATTGGCGGACGTAGTAGCCGCCCTCTTTCCGGCCACTGAAGCATTCACTCCTCCATTGATGTCGCCATCCCTGCTGGTGACATCGACACGGATATCGGCAGAGGTGGAGCAAGTCACAGGTGTGTCTCCCGCAGAGTTGAAAGCTGCAGTGCAACGGCTACGACGCAAGAAATCTGCCCCTGGGCTCGACGGTGTGCCCGGACGCGTCTGGGTGCTATCTGTCGAGTCACTAGACGACAGGCTCCGTAGCCTATTTTCCTTATGCCTTGAGCGGGGACAGTTTCCATCCAACTGGAAAATTGGGAAGCTGGTGCTTTTAAGGAAAGCAGGACGACCCGCAGATTCACCATCGGCCTACCGGCCCATTGTATTGCTCGACGAGGTAGGCAAGCTCTTTGAGCGCATCATCGCTAACCGCCTCGTCGAGCATTTGGAAAGGACAGGCCCGAATCTCGCAGACTGCCAGTTCGGGTTCCGGCGCGGTAGGTCGACAATTCACGCGATTCTGCGGGTGAAAGCTCAAGCAGAGGAGGCAGTAGCTCGGGGCAGGGTCGTTATAGCTGTGTCGTTAGACATTGCTAACGCCTTTAACACTCTGCCCTTGGCCTGTATTGAAGCTGCACTGCAGTACCACGAGGTGCCACTGTACTTGCAACGTTTGGTGCACTCGTACCTGACAAACAGATACGTAGTGTATCCGGGCGCCGACGGCTGGCATCGAAGAGTAGTGTCGTGCGGTGTTCCACAGGGGTCGGTCCTTGGCCCACTCCTGTGGAACATCGGTTACGACTGGGTGCTCCGCGGTGATAACCTGCGGGGGGTGAGCACGGTCTGTTACGCCGATGACACGCTTGTGACAGCAGCGGGTCAGTCCTTCCAGGAGACCGCTCTGCTTGCTGCGGTTGGGGCGGGTATCGTAGTAAGCAGAATCCGGAGATTGGGGCTCAAGGTGGCACTAGAGAAATCTGAGGCTCTTTGTTTTCATGGGCCTCGGAAAGGGCCACCTGCGGGCGCTCATATAGTTGTGGAGGGCGCGCGGATTTTCATCGGTTCGCGGATGAAGTACCTCGGTATCGTTCTTGACGGCCGGTGGAGCTTTCGCGCGCATTTCACGGAACTAACTCCTAAGTTGGTGAGAGCATCAGGAGCTCTGGGAAGCCTGCTACCTAACCTGGAAGGTCCTGACACACCCTGCCGACGTTTGTATGCGGGGGTCGTGCGATCTATGGCTCTTTACGGATCTCCCGTCTGGGCTGAGTCACTGAGTGCTCGATGCGTCGCTCTTTTGCGGAACCCGCAGAGAGTAGTGGCGCAGCGGATGGTCAGGGGCTATCGCACGATCTCCCATGAGGCGGCCTGCGTTCTAGCTGGCACTCTGCCCTGGGATTTGGAGGCTAAGGTCCTCGCGTCGGCCTTTCACTGGCGGGAAGCGTCCTTTTCCCAGAGGGAGAGACCAGCCCCAAAAGAGATTGAGACCTATCTGGCCTCGCTCCGTAGGCTGGCCGTGGAGGAGTGGATAACCAGGCTGGAGAGCCCAAGTGCAGGTGCACGAACCATCGCGGCAGTGCGACCTGTCCTCACCCAGTGGATGGACAGGCGCCACGGTGCGCCTACGTTCCGTCTGACGCAGATACTATCAGATCACGGTTGTTTTGGTTCCTACCTGCGTCGGATTGGGAGAGAGGAAACTGCTGTGTGCCATCATTGTGGCAACTGTCGGGAGGACACGGCTCAGCACACCTTGGAGGAGTGTCCAGCCTGGGATGAAGAGCGCAGCGCTCTGTACGCAGTGGTCGGGAGGGATCTCTCGCTGCCGAATTTGGTGGCCGCCATGGTTGACAGTAAGAGATCATGGCGTGCGATGGTCTCCTTCTGCGAGCGTGTCATGTCGCAGAAGGAGAGCGCTGAGCGGGATCGTGAGCGGTCGGATCCTGCCCGCCGCCCGCTAAATAGGAGGAGGCGCCATGGCAATGACGTCTGACCCGGCGCCCTAGCCCTGTGGAATGGGGGCTTGATAGAATACCACCACGGTTAACCCTGCCTGTCGTAAAAGGCGACTAATGGGGTCCATCAGGGTCATTAGACATACAGTCGAGGCTGTATGCTCGCACAAAAGTGACCCTGAATTGGAATAGACTGGTGTGCTGACCTCGCCGCTGTTCGTGGATGCCAGTTGCGTCCCACTTACCGATGGGCTGTGTACGCAGTATATCGCAGAGGCTGTTCCGGTAGCGATCTTAGGTAAACCTTATGGTACCCCGGAGCCGCCTTTAATGCGCTGACGAAGGCTACCGCGGGGTTTTAGTCGGTACGCCGGCATGCGTAGCATGCCGGAAACCCCGACATACCCGCTTCGGTCCCTCAGACTGACGCGGGATCTTAAAGGGATTTCCCCGCGAAAAAAAAAAAAAAAAAAAAAGGCAGTATTGTATACTTCGATTACCGAATCCTGGCACGTTACCAGTACTCATACCCATACAATTTAATACAGTATGTTAAAACAATTTTTCAAATTATAAAATTGAAGCAACAACTGCATAGATGCAATAAAACATCATGTTATATTTTGATTTAGTTGGTACGTAAACAATACGTTAAGACAAGTGACGTTTGTATTCACCGAGACTGCACATTCGTATCTTGTGTTGTACGCGCGCCAGGTTTCGGCAATCGCCGTATACAGAGTGTTCCCGTGGTGCAGGTTCGGCGGCGGGCCGGCCGTGCGGTGCGTGCGCTCGTGCGGAGCGTGCGCGCGCGCGGCGCAACGGGTGCGCGCACGGCGGGCGCACGAGCTGCAACGGTTCTGCGCACTGCACGCCGCGCTGCAGGTACCACACACACACACCACACACACTAGGGTGCGCGCGCGGCGGGCGCACGAGCTGCAACGGTTCTGCGCACTGCACGCCGCGCTGCAGGTACCACACACACACACCACACACACTAGGGTGCGCGCACGGCGGGCGCACGAGCTGCAACGGTTCTGCGCACTGCACGCCGCGCTGCAGGTACCACACACACACACCACACACACTAGGGTGCGCGCACGGCGGGCGCACGAGCTGCAACGGTTCTGCGCACTGCACGCCGCGCTGCAGGTACCACACACACACACCACACACACTAGGGTGCGCGCGCGGCGGGCGCACGAGCTGCAACGGTTCTGCGCACTGCACGCCGCGCTGCAGGTACCACACACACACACCACACACACTAGGGTGCGCGCACGGCGGGCGCACGAGCTGCAACGGTTCTGCGCACTGCACGCCGCGCTGCAGGTACCACACACACACACCACACACACTAGGGTGCGCGCACGGCGGGCGCACGAGCTGCAACGGTTCTGCGCACTGCACGCCGCGCTGCAGGTACCACACACACACACCACACACACTAGGGTGCGCGCGCGGCGGGCGCACGAGCTGCAACGGTTCTGCGCACTGCACGCCGCGCTGCAGGTACCACACACACACACCACACACACTAGGGTGCGCGCACGGCGGGCGCACGAGCTGCAACGGTTCTGCGCACTGCACGCCGCGCTGCAGGTACCACACACACACACCACACACACTAGGGTGCGCGCGCGGCGGGCGCACGAGCTGCAACGGTTCTGCGCACTGCACGCCGCGCTGCAGGTACCACACACACACACCACACACACTAGGGTGCGCGCGCGGCGGGCGCACGAGCTGCAACGGTTCTGCGCACTGCACGCCGCGCTGCAGGTACCACACACACACACCACACACACTAGGGTGCGCGCGCGGCGGGCGCACGAGCTGCAACGGTTCTGCGCACTGCACGCCGCGCTGCAGGTACCACACACACACACCACACACACTAGGGTGCGCGCACGGCGGGCGCACGAGCTGCAACGGTTCTGCGCACTGCACGCCGCGCTGCAGGTACCACACACACACACCACACACACTAGGGTGCGCGCGCGGCGGGCGCACGAGCTGCAACGGTTCTGCGCACTGCACGCCGCGCTGCAGGTACCACACACACACACCACACACACTAGGGTGCGCGCGCGGCGGGCGCACGAGCTGCAACGGTTCTGCGCACTGCACGCCGCGCTGCAGGTACCACACACACACACCACACACACTAGGGTGCGCGCGCGGCGGGCGCACGAGCTGCAACGGTTCTGCGCACTGCACGCCGCGCTGCAGGTACCACACACACACACCACACACACTAGGGTGCGCGCGCGGCGGGCGCACGAGCTGCAACGGTTCTGCGCACTGCACGCCGCGCTGCAGGTACCACACACACACACCACACACACTAGGGTGCGCGCGCGGCGGGCGCACGAGCTGCAACGGTTCTGCGCACTGCACGCCGCGCTGCAGGTACCACACACACACACACCACACACACTAGGGTGCGCGCGCGGCGGGCGCACGAGCTGCAACGGTTCTGCGCACTGCACGCCGCGCTGCAGGTACCACACACACACACACCACACACACTAGGGTGCGCGCGCGGCGGGCGCACGAGCTGCAACGGTTCTGCGCACTGCACGCCGCGCTGCAGGTACCACACACACACACACCACACACACTAGGGTGCGCGCGCGGCGGGCGCACGAGCTGCAACGGTTCTGCGCACTGCACGCCGCGCTGCAGGTACCACACACACACACCACACACACTAGGGTGCGCGCGCGGCGGGCGCACGAGCTGCAACGGTTCTGCGCACTGCACGCCGCGCTGCAGGTACCACACACACACACCACACACACTAGGGTGCGCGCGCGGCGGGCGCACGAGCTGCAACGGTTCTGCGCACTGCACGCCGCGCTGCAGGTACCACACACACACACCACACACACTAGGGTGCGCGCGCGGCGGGCGCACGAGCTGCAACGGTTCTGCGCACTGCACGCCGCGCTGCAGGTACCACACACACACACCACACACACTAGGGTGCGCGCGCGGCGGGCGCACGAGCTGCAACGGTTCTGCGCACTGCACGCCGCGCTGCAGGTACCACACACACACACCACACACACTAGGGTGCGCGCGCGGCGGGCGCACGAGCTGCAACGGTTCTGCGCACTGCACGCCGCGCTGCAGGTACCACACACACACACCACACACACTAGGGTGCGCGCGCGGCGGGCGCACGAGCTGCAACGGTTCTGCGCACTGCACGCCGCGCTGCAGGTACCACACACACACACACCACACACACTAGGGTGCGCGCGCGGCGGGCGCACGAGCTGCAACGGTTCTGCGCACTGCACGCCGCGCTGCAGGTACCACACACACACACACCACACACACTAGGGTGCGCGCGCGGCGGGCGCACGAGCTGCAACGGTTCTGCGCACTGCACGCCGCGCTGCAGGTACCACACACACACACACCACACACACTAGGGTGCGCGCGCGGCGGGCGCACGAGCTGCAACGGTTCTGCGCACTGCACGCCGCGCTGCAGGTACCACACACACACACACCACACACACTAGGGTGCGCGCGCGGCGGGCGCACGAGCTGCAACGGTTCTGCGCACTGCACGCCGCGCTGCAGGTACCACACACACACACACCACACACACTAGGGTGCGCGCGCGGCGGGCGCACGAGCTGCAACGGTTCTGCGCACTGCACGCCGCGCTGCAGGTACCACACACACACACACCACACACACTAGGGTGCGCGCGCGGCGGGCGCACGAGCTGCAACGGTTCTGCGCACTGCACGCCGCGCTGCAGGTACCACACACACACACACCACACACACTAGGGTGCGCGCGCGGCGGGCGCACGAGCTGCAACGGTTCTGCGCACTGCACGCCGCGCTGCAGGTACCACACACACACACACCACACACACTAGGGTGCGCGCGCGGCGGGCGCACGAGCTGCAACGGTTCTGCGCACTGCACGCCGCGCTGCAGGTACCACACACACACACCACACACACTAGGGTGCGCGCGCGGCGGGCGCACGAGCTGCAACGGTTCTGCGCACTGCACGCCGCGCTGCAGGTACCACACACACACACACACCACACACACTAGGGTGCGCGCGCGGCGGGCGCACGAGCTGCAACGGTTCTGCGCACTGCACGCCGCGCTGCAGGTACCACACACACACACACCACACACACTAGGGTGCGCGCGCGGCGGGCGCACGAGCTGCAACGGTTCTGCGCACTGCACGCCGCGCTGCAGGTACCACACACACACACACCACACACACTAGGGTGCGCGCGCGGCGGGCGCACGAGCTGCAACGGTTCTGCGCACTGCACGCCGCGCTGCAGGTACCACACACACACACCACACACACTAGGGTGCGCGCGCGGCGGGCGCACGAGCTGCAACGGTTCTGCGCACTGCACGCCGCGCTGCAGGTACCACACACACACACCACACACACTAGGGTGCGCGCGCGGCGGGCGCACGAGCTGCAACGGTTCTGCGCACTGCACGCCGCGCTGCAGGTACCACACACACACACCACACACACTAGGGTGCGCGCGCGGCGGGCGCACGAGCTGCAACGGTTCTGCGCACTGCACGCCGCGCTGCAGGTACCACACACACACACCACACACACTAGGGTGCGCGCGCGGCGGGCGCACGAGCTGCAACGGTTCTGCGCACTGCACGCCGCGCTGCAGGTACCACACACACACACCACACACACTAGGGTGCGCGCGCGGCGGGCGCACGAGCTGCAACGGTTCTGCGCACTGCACGCCGCGCTGCAGGTACCACACACACACACACCACACACACTAGGGTGCGCGCGCGGCGGGCGCACGAGCTGCAACGGTTCTGCGCACTGCACGCCGCGCTGCAGGTACCACACACACACACACCACACACACTAGGGTGCGCGCGCGGCGGGCGCACGAGCTGCAACGGTTCTGCGCACTGCACGCCGCGCTGCAGGTACCACACACACACACACCACACACACTAGGGTGCGCGCGCGGCGGGCGCACGAGCTGCAACGGTTCTGCGCACTGCACGCCGCGCTGCAGGTACCACACACACACACACCACACACACTAGGGTGCGCGCGCGGCGGGCGCACGAGCTGCAACGGTTCTGCGCACTGCACGCCGCGCTGCAGGTACCACACACACACACACCACACACACTAGGGTGCGCGCGCGGCGGGCGCACGAGCTGCAACGGTTCTGCGCACTGCACGCCGCGCTGCAGGTACCACACACACACACACCACACACACTAGGGTGCGCGCGCGGCGGGCGCACGAGCTGCAACGGTTCTGCGCACTGCACGCCGCGCTGCAGGTACCACACACACACACACCACACACACTAGGGTGCGCGCGCGGCGGGCGCACGAGCTGCAACGGTTCTGCGCACTGCACGCCGCGCTGCAGGTACCACACACACACACCACACACACTAGGGTGCGCGCGCGGCGGGCGCACGAGCTGCAACGGTTCTGCGCACTGCACGCCGCGCTGCAGGTACCACACACACACACCACACACACTAGGGTGCGCGCGCGGCGGGCGCACGAGCTGCAACGGTTCTGCGCACTGCACGCCGCGCTGCAGGTACCACACACACACACCACACACACTAGGGTGCGCGCGCGGCGGGCGCACGAGCTGCAACGGTTCTGCGCACTGCACGCCGCGCTGCAGGTACCACACACACACACCACACACACTAGGGTGCGCGCGCGGCGGGCGCACGAGCTGCAACGGTTCTGCGCACTGCACGCCGCGCTGCAGGTACCACACACACACCACGCACACAATTTAGTTATATCGCATATAAATCCCTAAAAAACCTTAACCTGTATAAGATAAAATAATATAAATTCAAGTCATACATTTAAAAAAATTGTCGAAACATTTTAATATTGTGTGCTTCTGGCCACACGTATCAATTTGCCAATTTCGCAAACGAAGAGGCGACACCGACCGAATTTACTGTACACAATTTAACCTCCAACGCAAAAAAAGGTTGTTATATGTTTAACATGATTGTTTATCAATTATCGTTCGCCTTAACGGTGAAGGAAAATATCGTGAGGAAACCTACATACCTGAGAATTCTCCATAAGAATTGCGGGGTATTATATACTGCCCACTGCTGAGCACGGACCTCCTCTACTACTGAGAGGGATTAATCCTTAGTCCACCACGCTGACCTAGTGCGGGTTGGCAGACTTCACACACCCTCGAAATTCTTAGGGAGAATTCTCAGGTATGTCTGTTTCTTCACGATGTTTTCCTTTCCCGTTAAAGCGAACAATTATAATTGATTAACAATACACACGTAACTTCGAAAAGTCAGAGGTGTGTGCCTTGGGTTTTGAACCTCCGGACATTGCCTCGGCAGGTCGTTCCAACTAGGCTATCGTCCACTAAATATCAAAGCTTTATAACTTACTAATTATTGCCCCAATTTGGAATTAAAAAAATCTGATAGATTTTGGATGTCATACATTTATGATAAACAAGTTTTTTTTAAATGAGTTTTCCCGGAATAAAAGTCCCGCTTTATATTTTCCCGGGATAAAAAGTAGCCTATGTGACATAATCTACCCGTGTGCCAAATTTCACCGAAATCCGTTCAGTAGTTTTTGCGTGAAAGAGTAACAAACATCCAGACATCCATACTTACAAACTTTCGCGTTTATAATATTAAATATAGTAGGATAGTAGGATGTATTCAAAAAAAGTAGTCAAGTACCCTGTTCATGAACAGGAGCAAGAGTACCCCGGCACGATGTACGCGATCAGCATGCACTGGTTCCGTCAGTGGCAGGCGTTCGTGCGCAACAAGACGCAGCAGCCTCCGCCGCCCGTCGACAACACCGGCATCGTCACCAAACAGGTATTACATTATAACTTATAGGGAATGGATGAACGAGAATATACATTGATTCATATAGGAAGTAGTACCTGGATGAGCTTTGCTCGGTATTTGTTTCTTTTCGGTAAATTGTGTTTTTTTGGAAATTATATTTAAATATGAAAAATATTTTTATAAGTAAACAATTGATTTTCTTGGTCTAACCTCAAACCAAACACTCATTGGCTTAGTGTTGCTTAACAACGCCATCTACTAGAGTAGTTTTAGTGTTGTTGTGTCGTTAAAGTAGTTAGTCGCTCCCAATTAAAAAAATAGTATTACTCACCAATGGATGTCAGGAAGAGTCATATTTTTCAGTTAATGTTCAGGTTGAATTACTGAAAACACAGATAAAACAAAATTTTTTAAAAATGAATCCTAGCTAGTTCAATTTATCGCCCTCTAAACACCCTGCATACTAAATTTCATGAAAATCGTTGGAGCCATTTCCGAGATTCAGATTATATATATACAAGAAATTATTAATTGAAATGGGATTATATAAAAAAATAGTTAATAATCTGCGAAAGTTTATTTATGTAATAAGTTATTTAATTTAGATTATAATAAATAGTATTGATTTTTGTAAAGTCTTACTAAGCTTAATTTTTGCACGCCATCTGGCAGAATGTATCGGAACTTATGAGTTATATTACCATCCTATGTCTGTACCTACATTCAATGCAAATAAAATATTCTGATTCTGAGAATATCTCGTTTAAAGATATAAGAAGATATGGGGATAGACACAATTTTGTTGTACTATGTTGTTATAGACCAGAAATTGATACTAAAAATATATTTTAAGAATGAACAAATATCGTGTGTTTTCACGACTTTTTTTGTGTTTTTGTTTGGGTTATTTTGATGCCGTTTTCTCCCTAAGTTGTGACCCGAAATTTGAGCTAAATTATTTAATTTAAATTTAGTTAAAATTAAGGATTTAACGTATATTTCACCAATTCCAGGAGGTCGACGGCACGACGGTATACACTCTCAAACACGGGTCAGATCACGCGCAACTCAGCGAGGAGTTGTGGAGGTTCTTCACGGGCACGTACGGCGGCGGGCCCGAGGTCCGGCTGAAGGGTCCCACGCCCCCCATCGTGGCCCCCGCGCCCCCAACCATAACCCCCACCTCCTACCCCTTCGACACGCGCCGCCTCTCGCGCAAGTACTCCGAGTCAGACAAGGAGGAGTACTGCACCAAATCCACCTCCGAGATGAACATCAGAGATTCTATACACGGAGAGCTTCAGAAGAACCAGTCGCTCCAGAACATAAACAGAAGATACAAAGTGTCGCGGATGACGTCAGACAGCGATGAGGACGTCAACTACAGGTTCCAGTACAAGAAGCATGAACCTAATGGGAATTACCAGGATTCCGATGACGATAGCCCCCCGCACAGTTACGTGAACACAATAAGGATGGAGAATGGCATTGACAGCTCCGATCACGACGCAAACGACAACCCCGTGTACCAAAAACGTTCCGACAAATCGGATACGGACATGCCCAATTTGGACGGTATGTCCCTCAAAAACAAATCGACTGGCGGTAAAGTGAGAAAACTGAAAAGACGGACAGTAAAATGATTCTTTGTAGCTTTTCAGTTCGTACACAGGCTGAGGCGGAAGGTGGCGTCGCGCGAATAAACATTCCTATAATCGGTGACCGGTGTCAGGCGTGCATTTATCGGACACGACGAAACGATATTTTTCTAAAATCAATTGTTTTATTCTTTGATTAATTATATACCTAGATAGAGTGACGTGCTGCAATGAAACTAAAACAAACAGGCCAACTTTTTTAAGCTAGTATGCGTGACAGCTGTCATACGCTATCGCTGCATCATTCTGCGCATCCTTGTGTGCGCGCATAATGATACCAGTTATTACATGGTTTATATTAAAACGGGGAGAAAATTATATCCATGAAAAACAACAAAAATTAATTCACTCGAACTCATTTAGTGGGGAGCAGTTCGCCTCTATATTTATCGACGCGTTTGAAACGTTCAGTTTCTATCTAGGTATATAATTAATCAAAGGTTTTATTTAATCGAGCGGCCTCCGTGCCCGTTTTCGGGAAGGTTAGTATTTTAGTACAATTGAATTGTTTAGTTCAAATTCAGGTATAGTGACGATTAGTAACTTGAATGGATGTCAAAAATGATACTGTATAAGTAATGCAAATGTGTATTCGGTGTAAATTATAATGTAACTCAACTTAACCGTATCATAGTTAAATTGTGTTGTATATATGTGACAGATTCCCCTGTTCCCTTGTTTACCGTGGATTAGGTATTTATTTTGTTGTTCTGGTTCTAAGTCTATATGTTATTTGTTAATGAATTGATCAGCAATAAAATATAATTCCTCTATATTGGCTGCATCAACTTGTTTGGATTTTATTTATTCCTGTAGGATTTATTTCTTTTGTATGAAATTATGGTATAACTAATGTTTGGGTAATTTTTATGGGATGTTATGATGAATTGAATGACTGCCTCGGTGGCGTAGTTGTATAACGGTACGACTGCAATGCTGAGGTCTCGGGTTCGATCCCCGGGTCGGGCAAAATGATGTTGGATTTTTCTATTCAGTATCAGCTCGGAGTCTGAGATTTGTGCCCGATATGGCGATAGGCTCGCCCCCATCACATCATGGGACGGAATACGCACGGCGAAAAGTGGGTGCATTAGTTGCGCCTCTGCCTACCCCTTCGGGGATAAAAGGCGTGAGTATGCGTATGTTATGATGAAGGAGGTTGGGGTTAAACTGACCACTGTCTCGTTATAAAAAAAAATAAGCCAGTCAGCAAATATCTCAGACATTTCGTTACATATCTTACTAATATAAATGCGAAAATGTTTGAATGTTTGTAAGAAGGAAACGCCGCGAACAACATCCAGTTATTAGTATTATGTACAGTTCTGTTACTATTTGCGAGTGGGTTACTCGTTTCATACTAAAAACTGCTGAGTTAGCGGTAGACTCAGCTCATTTCCCATATCTATAAAACGTTTTCTCATGGTTTGACGTTTACAAGTGACCACACAGTAACTTTCCGGAGGCTAGTGGGTGAACGACAGCTATACAGGGTAAGGTGTAGCGTAACTATGCCGTTGAGGTCTGTGGCAAAGGACATGTCCAAAAACGGGCTTAAAATACTAACCAAAATACTTTATATATATTGGGATAGTACTCCCAAAAACTAGGGCTTTCCACTAAATCGTGTAATTTTAAAGTCCTCCGATTTCGAGATTTATGTCATTTTATTTTGTTAAAAATTACACTTAGAAATGAAAAGTAAAAAAAATAATTTAAAAAAAACTTATTTAAATGCACAAAAAATAAAAAGTAAATACTTTAAATTGAATCAAACTTTGTTTAATACTATGTAGAGATAAAAGCCTGTCGCGAGATTTACTTGTGTAGATAATAGATACAATAATTATGTAACTTGATCCTGACAAAAGTAAATCAAATAAAGGCCGGCAACGCATCTTTATGCCCCCTGGTATTGCAGATGTCCATGGGTAGCGGTGATCACTTACCATCAGGTGAACCTTTTGCTCGTTTGCCACCTATACCATAAAAATAAAATAAATAAATAAAAATCTCGCGACAAGCTTTTATCTCTACATAGTATTAAACAAAGTTTGATTGAATTAAAGTATTTTTTTAGAGAACGTAAATAAATGCTTGTTTTTTTAAAAAAAAATACTATTTATTTATTTTTTACTTTTTAGTCATGTTTCGAGTTATTTACAGCAAGCCATACCCATACCCACCATTGATACCCATATTATAGGAGCGCTATCTTAGTTCGTCCGCCATATTGGATTTAGAGAGGTCATTTTATTTTTTGTATTCTCAGCAAACCCTTTCATTTGATACCCATATTAGGGGCGTGCACAAAAAATAACTAGTCCATCTTGGGCCGTCCGCCATATTGGATCATAATGACGTCACTTAGCTAACAATGCATTGTCACCCAAACTGAACATGTATGCAAAATTTCAACACAATTGGTTGAGGGTAACTGCTTCAAAATTGACTTGCAAGATTCCACCCGAACAAACATACATACATTGCAAGTTAAATAAAAGCTTGTAAAATGAACGTTTTTAATAAACTTAGTTATAAAAGGAGGAAAAATATATTTTTAATGGATCCAAGATCCATATTTTTGCTCCTTTAATATCCATAAAGTTTGAGCCTGGTTAGACTTTGAGACCCAGCGCACCCATACAAAAAGCGGACATCTCTTTTATGGAGCCTTCTCTGCGATGTAAATCTAGCTAACAGATATCTTCCCAGGACGCGAACGGGGGACGGAAGGTTGGCAGACCTTTTAGATACCGATACATGAATGAACACCTGTCACCAGTCAGGATCTGCATGTCCCGGTCGGTAGTCTCCTTGGGTCCGGGGCCCCCTCAAACTGTGGCCCCTGGTACTTTGCTCTTCCCTATTCTTACGCCACTGAGGACGTTCCGTGTCCAACTACAAGCCGACAATGACGGATCGTAATGCAGCATCATCAAGTTCACAACTTGCAGCTTGTATATTATATTATGTTTATGATTCTACTATACAGTTGCACTTGGAATACAGGTTTGCGCAATAAAACGGTTCTGCTTAAAATTTCAGTGAAAAAAATATACATAATGCTGTTTCAAATATTTATTACAATGAAGACCATTACATCGTATTATTATAAACCAGGTACAATGTTTATAATTTATTATCATTAGGCCATTCGGATATTTGATGTTATTACCCGTCAATTACTGATTTTTTCAAGCCATTTCCATTGGAAATTAGAAAATGTAAATCTTTATGAAGTCACGGATAATAAAAAAGTTCATCAACATTTTACAAACTCAGCACTTTTTTTCGTCTAAATTATAATTGATTTTACAATGGTCAGAATCCTTCGCCAACACTGATTTCAAATAAAAGTGAAAAGAATAATAAAATCATTTTTTGTCCATTTCAGTTTAGTTTGTAATATAGAGCACCAAAGGAATTTAGAAACTCCGTAAAACTTTAAGATACTTAGCGATAATTTAATTTCCAAATAAAATGGTTGATCCTGTAATGTAACATTACAAACGTAAATTTTTTTCAACATCCAATAAGAAATGCCTTATTACTTGATAAAAGCGTAACAAAAATAGATCCATTCTATTAAAAATATCATAGATATCTAAAAAAATATTTTTTGCATCTTTTCATTACAATTCAAACAATCTACATTTTTAATTTTAATAAGGCCCCTACGTTATGTACCAAAAATTACGTATATCGTATAACTATTGAACAATTTTTCATAATTTTATGGCTACGAGTAAAAATACAAGGCAAATATGGTAGGTAGTGTTGTCGCGTCAATCCGCATTTGCGTCTGTTGTAAATCACAGTTCATCATTAAATAATACAACAGAAAATAATTCGAGGTAGGCATGCTTTTATACTGGTCTATATAAATTATGAAAATTATAGGTACTAATATTACTTGCTATGTTATACAAAGAACAGTAAAATTAGAGCAACAGACGCATTTGCGGTTTTAAATAATATCAACTCAGTCTCTAAAATGATCAAGTAAATATTGAAGGTTCGGAAAATTGTACATATTTTGTGTATTATTTATAGTTTAACATTAAATCACATTTACGTAAAAAAGCTTACTCGTAGCACGTTCGTTGCTGTTAACAAAACTTACAGACGAAAATAAAAAAATATTCGAACTTTTACAGATGCAAGCACAAAATAAAAATTAAAATATAATAAAATTATGTATTTGGTATTACAACATAATTTGTTATTACAAAAAAATGAGTCACACTCATTAGACGCAAAAAAAAAAACAATAAAAACTGGGTGTAGGTACAATATAACAATTATGCGTACATTAAATATTAAAAAGGAAAAGCCGTGAACACTTTAAGTGTTACGAAACCCAACAGATACACATAGATTTATCGTCGTTCGACAAAAGCTGTATTAGCAAGGTCACTTTATTCTTTAAAGAATATAGAAGAACGATGGTTTGATTTAATAGGTGAGTAAAGTACAATACTCAAGAAAACTGCTAGTTTTTGAAAAAAGTACATTACATAAATCATTTAATCCATGCAAGAATTCGCGTTGTTTTTTCAAACATTTATTTTCCACAATACAATTTAACTGAATATCAATCTAGCTCTCCGAGCTTTAAATATACTTTACTACTACTGTATTTTTAATATTATTCTCATTTAAAGCAAAACAAATCTGCATAGTATCTGTTAAATAAATAACGTATTTCAACAAATATTCGCATTTAACGCTTACTATGTGTAAAAAAACGGCCGTACAATGATAGTCTTTGATATTATGTTCCCAATTTAAAATATAATCTTAAAACATTGTTAAAAAATATACTGTATTTATCGTTGTATAAATATTTCAATACTATGAAAAATAAATCTTATTTTATTTCTGTTTATTTGTACTTGTTTGGTTTGCACCAATTAATTCGGCATGGGCTCAATAAAAAACATAAACTAATCAAATAATAGTGTAGTATGCAAAATAATTAGCACATTCTAAAAATATTTTCATACGAAATTAATAAAAAAAATAGCTACATGATAATAAAACTATATCATTTTTATATTTAACGATTCTATAGCAATGTTTTTTATTTAATCAAGTAAACATGTAAAAAAACGAAAGGCCCTGTGACAAATATTTTTCCTTGAGCCCAACACCACCCTATTGTAAGTTTATTTAAATATCACTCAGTATAACTGCCCTTTTGAGAATATATTATGTGCTGCTATTGTATATGACTAGTGGTTAAGCATGTAGACCGAATATTTCGCCAAATATCCATGATTACCGAGAAGATCCTCAAAAAAACTATACGTCTTTTTACAAAATTACATTCTGTATTACTAACACAATCCACAATAAAAGAAACTGCACAATGAATAGCACTTTTTTACAAAAAGCAATTTCAATAACTAGTAAGGGTTGAAACTAGCCCAGTCTCCTCTCTCACGCTACGCATATAGTGTAATGAAATGAAATGTTAGAGCTTGTCCATGGCAAATAGAATTATCTTGAATAGACTAAACAAAAATATAAAAGCAAATGAGTGCAATGACACGTAAATACAGGAATATCTAATTTTGGAGTTATATTTGACCAGTAACCATGGATTCGTGTAAGGCTGTTTACACACATCAAGTTGTGCGATCGTATTTCGCTAACCATGAGGAAACAGTCTTTTAAAATAATATTCAGTCTACCGCCTTCGGAATGATTAAGCAAAAATGATTTTAAAAACGCTTCAATATGTTACAGTCATACAAACATGAAATAGGTCAATGAAAAATATACTTAGGCTTTTATTGAACAAAATTAAAATGCGTTTCTCAAAACATTTCCGCGGAAATCTTTTCTGATATTTGCATCCAGGAAATATGTATGTGATTTATTTGATACATTTTTTTATACATTTCTCATATCAAAACAAAATAAGTGATAGGTACCCCTAAATCTACTTTTTTTTCATTGTAACTTTCAAATCGCCAGATCTTTTTTCTTATTTTTTTTATTTTTTCAAATGCTCGAAACGTCGGATCAAACTCAACGGCCGCTCTTAAAGAGCATAATAAAAATATAAAGCAAAAATTATTAATAATAATCATACATATTTTAAGTTTTATATCAATAAAGATTTCGATATTGCAGCACACACTAACATTAAACAATATTAAGACAACATGGAAGTATTTAACCTGCCCAATGATCGGTGTATTTCTCAAATAGAAATTAAAAAAATCCTAACTCTCACTAACCTAACATATTCATTAAATTTCTAGAAGTAAGAATAAGTTGTTTTTGAGGTAGATTAAATTTTTTACAGTCCTATTAACCTAAAAAGATTAGAATTATTTATATATTCTATGCATGTTACAACATTGGATCTCCGCTTAACAATTCTATACGTTCCATTACTAGACGCCAAACATTCAATATTATGTGAAATTAAAGATATTTTCGAATTACCAATTAAAACTTAAATTTAAGATATATTTCTTTGTTTGTGTCAGGAATCTAACATTCCAACGTAGAACCATCATTAAATATGGCTTTACAAAATGCAGTCCAATTTTGATGATATCAAAATATTTTTTATATCCAGCCCTGCAACTACTACTCATTAAACTAATAATTATATTACAATTTCTATGTATCTAATAAAATAACATTTAGTATATTCATTTAAGTGCAAAATTGGGTAGTAATCTACCAGTTTATTATGTTAGGCAATATATTTTTAAAAATAACATGACCCTATGGAATATCATGCCAATTGATGGTGAATTATTGAGATAAATGAGTAGCTATTGTACCCTGTTATTTACTATAATAATATTGAAGATAGCTTCGCATTTTTTGCACCAGCTAACAAATATTTTGCACCTAAAAGTTTTGTCTAAAAAATCCATAGAAATTGCAACAGAAATATGCTATTTCATTATTACATATTAACTTGGACATTATAAATACGGAATACAGAGAGCTGTGGCTTTAAATGAGGTAGAAAAGAGACCCTATATTGATCAAAAATCTCATAGGCCTATAGCACTGGTCTAAAAAAAGAAATTTATTATAATTTTTAATTAATAATAAAAATAGTTTGAAGGTAAAAGGCCCAATAGATATTGATCACTCTGTAATGAGTAGTAGTACACAGATATAATACCAGAAATGCAAGGCACCTAATAATACCGCTGTAATATCCTTCCATTTCAACCGTCCCAAGTTGTTTTAATTCTCACTATAGTCACCTGACACATAAACACTCCAACGACATAACTAAAAAATTATATAATTTGGCTTATAATTCTAAAAATATGCCAAGACAAATCGCTTTTGCAGTCACTGTTTCGGTTATGATTTTTATATGTGAAATATGTTTTAGTACTGTCAAAATCGCAGTCAACACCACTAAAACTTGGCTGTATGCACCTGCTTATTTTTGGGTCCAACGAGCAAAAGAGGAGCAAATTTAGTGAGTGAGCCAAATGTAGCACGATACGATACTAGTGACGCGTTCGCCTGTCGTTAACGCTTTTGGCACATTTGTTCATTGAAAAGATAATGTTAATTTCCTACCAATCCAAATTCGTGTACAATTTGCTCAACAGGCTTAGACCCAATTAGTACTGTCTAAATGTCTTATAATTATTCTATAAGGAAGCATTACTGCTTCTGAGGTATATTGATTATTTTTATTGCATTTTGTTGCTAGTTTGCTGAGTTTATAGGACTTCGATATCATTCTGATAATAGAATGAAATTGAACCCTATTGATATACACAATAAAGCCTTCATTTAACTCTGTACTGAACACTTACACCTAGATGATATTTTCATGATAGTTTAGACAGATCTGATGTTAATCTACTCCGGCAGAATTTCAAACTCATTGATAGAAAGTGATATGCTCCGTTGTATTTCTATTCGCGTCAAAAGCGGCAAGCCTCTCTAAAACATATTATAATAGCTAGCCGCTTTTAAGAGCCATATACCCTCTAGTAATTCTGCTGACTATTCTATATCACTGTCCACCACACCACAGAACACGAACCCAACGCCTGCGCGCTCTCCACTCGACAACTCTCCACTAAGTCCTAACTGTATCCCTCTTAACAGCTCACAGAGTTGGTCCCATTTATACTCTTTAAACGTGAAACATGTACGCTATAAATAAACAATATACAATTCCGAAAGTACATACACGACTAGATCACATATTCATGTAGAATTCGGAAACATTTTGGTATACCTCAAACGTACAAATATAAAATTTGGCAATTTCAACAAGAGGGCGCGAGTCCCCGAGTTTCCGTAAAGATACGCTTACAATGTCAAAATATAAAGTCCAAAAATATTATCTTTTCATTACTACTGCACTCCAGACTATATACAGCTTAGTCCAACCTTACCTAGTGAGGTAGTTCGGTATTCACATAAGCTAAATGCAGGAATCTCACCTTGCAGCACGTCGTCACATAGTTTACGGTGCACATACAACTGGCTGGGCTGCAGCGGCGGCGGCAGGCGAGTTTAGTGGGGCGGCGGTGGTGGCTTCGGGGGCTTCGGACTCTGAGCCGTCTGGAAGGCTTGCGTGAAGGCAGGTAGTCTCTGTTGCTGGATACGACCTTCGTCACCTGTATATGTTGATTCACTTTCTTCCAAGAGCCCAAGCATTTCGCTAGACAGAACAGATGGTCCTTCCCCTGGATCCATCAGGATGGACTGAACATTAGCAGGATCCAGTAAGTGAGCCTGCAACGTGTCTGGCAACTCCTGTGGTGACAGATAAGGCAAGTCGGATGGCGTCTGGGAATACGGCGGTGGCACCATGTATATGGGGTACTCGACATTCTCAAGGATTTCGCATGACGGTGAAGCAGGCTCCTCGATTTTCACCTCTACTAAGGTGTTTTCAATCTTGACATCTAGTGGCTCTATTTTAATCTCTGCAGGATCTAAAGGTGGTATTTCCACTATGATTTCATCTGATGGTACTCTTGTCTGACGCTTTGCCTGGCTTTCCTTAGGGGAGGGTGGTTTCCAGATACTAAAGTCGGTGCCCTCCAGGGGATAATCACCATAAGTCTCCTCAAAGGCAGATGCCTCGGGTGGTGGCTCACTGGAAGTCCCAACTGCTGCTGATTTCCATGACTCATCTGGGTGTGCATTCTTCACATGTCGGACCAAGTGGTCCTTACGCCCAAACTTTTGGGGACAAAAAGGGCATAAGAAATCTCTCCTACCTGTGTGCACTACAAGGTGCCGACGCACATCCTTTGCAGTGAAAAACCTCCGATCGCAGAAATCACATGTAAACTTTTTATCAGTTTCACTTTTGAGTGTCCGACTGCCTGTATGGACTTTCAGGTGGTGCACAATCTCTTGACGAGAGGGAAACACCTCTTCACATATCTTGCACTGCAGATTACCTTCCTCCGCAGAGTGGAGGGCCGCATGTTTCCTGTAGCTCATGAGAGAAGTGTAAGATTTCCTGCAGTCAGGTCTCTCACACGTGTACAGCTTCTTGACAGGATTGTGAACACGAACATGGTTGGTCAAGTGATCTTTGCGATTGAAAGTCTTACCGCAAACATTGCAAGCAAAAGCTCGAGCCTCGCTGTGGATAAGACCATGGCGGGCGAGCTTGAACCTGGTGTTGAAGCGCTTCTCACACAGGTCACAGGAGAAGGGCAGTTCCCCAGTGTGCGACAGCACATGCTGGCTGAGCTTGCCGGGGCTGGAGAAGCGCTTGTCGCAGGTGGCGCAGACATGACGCTTGGTGTGCTCGCGACCGGCACGCCGAGCCGCCGGCCGCGCCGCCGCGGGCTCCTCGCGCGGCGTGCCACCCAGCGTGGGGACGCGTCGAGGCACCTTCACCGTACGAAAGATCGCCTTTACGCCACTGGGCCCGGGCGCGCTCACCGTCACGTAGTGCAGCTTCGAAGGCAGCTGCGAGGCGGGAGGCGCTATGAACCTCTTCTGCGGGGCGGGCGGGCTTTTGCCGCTCGCTTCCTCGCCGAACTCGGGGCCGCCCTCCTCGCCTTCTCGGGGGTTCGGTGGCGGGCTGGCCATCTCGCGCTCATTTTTGCCCGGGCTCTACGTCGCCGTTCGTGGATCGGGCGTCGGGCCGGCTCGGGCTCTGCGGTGGTTGTCGCTCGGACTCGTCGCGATGGCAGAAAACATTTCTGTCACATTGACGGTCAGGAGGCGCTTTTTCGTATTCGTGTCACATGGTTCTCGCGGAATTTCTCGTGTCTGACTTCGAATCCCGTCCGGCGGAGTGTTCGACAGGCCTCCTTAAACTTTTGTACAATTGAAAAAACACAAGAAAATAGCGAAAACAGTAAAAAATTCACCCTTTTCAAAGAAATACGTAGCGCTTGACATCGAAATCACGAAATGTCAAAATAATGAATGAAGCCAAAAGCCATGTCAAAAAAAGTCCGCCGAATCGTCAGCTGTGGTCCGATGACCTACATTGGGAGCGGTTTTCAGTGCTACCAGTTCATCAAATCGATCTAAAAATTAATTAAATTCTTTAGCTGGATTTTCGCAGGGCCGCACTTGGTAGGATGGTTAAATCAGTTAAAAAATAAAGAAGAATGTCCACTTCCCATACAAGTGATAACCTGTCACTCATTTTTTTTTTCAGGTGTTGTATAAAGATGTGTAATCTCTTAAAATAACTAATATTATTTCTAAAAGCCACTGTGAAAATATGGTTCGAATATTATGAGGCGGAAGAAAGTTATTAAAAATACAATATTTGAGGTTATATTGGCTGTCAAATAGAAGCGGAGATACCGTGAAATATTTAATTGATTATTACCTACACGTAACATAAATCTAGGTATTGGGAGTTTAATGTTTTATTACTTATAATTATTTACCGCCTTAGATAATCATGATAGGTATGAGAGCAGTAATTGTTATATAGACGTAGGCTTTAAAATGAGTACCTAACCTACTTATACGGCCCCCCGAGGCAATTCTTGTGCTTTGGGTCTTCACACCCAATGCACGCCCATGCGCGGGGGAACATTAGTCGCGGGCCGAGGCACACAGTCAGTGTGTATACCTCTTGGTTGCATAACACATTGAGGCCTAAAAGGGCCCGCGAACATTTCCTGGCACCCCCTTCTCTTTCCGCCCATCCTGAGAACCTTTCTCCATTCCCCACCTTTCCTTCCATCATCCTATTCCGCTTCCTTCCCGGGCCCCTGCAGTCGTCAAGCCGGGGGACTCCAGTATCCCATTCGCAGGTTTCCCCCGGTGTTGACTGCAGGATCGCCTACCAAAAAAAAAAAAACCTACTTATACGTGGGATTATATTAAATACAGGCCATTCTAAAATATTGGAAAGCACATGTTATTTCTAGTCTGCAAGACATTTTTTATATCAAATGGCTGACATTATTTAATTGTCACTGGTGGTAGGTCTCTCACTATGTAAGAGGCCGTCTGGGTGAGTACCACCGCAATGTGTATCTACCGCCAAGTAACAGTGTGCATGCACTGTTGTGTTTCGGTTTGAAGGACATTGTAGCCAGTATAACTACTGGACATAATGAGACTTAACATCTTATGTCTCAGTATCACGAGCGCAGTGGAATGCCACACAGTACTTTGTAACTCAAGGTGCTGGATGGTGTTGCTACTGTTTATGGGTGGTCGTATCGCTTACCATCAGGCGAACGGCACACTCGTCTAGTCATTCAAAGCTATAAAAAATATGTATTATCAAATGATCCAGAGTATCACAACCTATATTAATACTGTAGGTAGGTACACATTGAATATTAACTAGAAAATCTAGTGGAAATGAAACTACATATTATTTTATTTATTTATTAATTATATTAATTTTTACATTAGTCTAAATCTTCTCTTATTACAACTTCATCCAAAAATGATGCTGGAGGTTCTAAATTAGATTGGTATTTAGCCCAACCAAGGTACCACACTAATGTCATTACATGTGCACAACAACCAATAGTGCGACGCCCTACAAGGCAGTTGCAGCAATATTCAATTATGCCTTCCCTACCATTTAAGTTATTGTCAACTAAAATATAGACATAATATTGCCGCCTGCCTATGTGCCTTGATTTAATTTTTCCTCTTATTAACACCCCACTACCTCTTAAATTAAAATCGTTCATCTGTAAAATATTATTGTCCCTACAAACTTCTATTATGTATCTGCCATGGAAACGTACATGTTCACCATAATACGACCTTGCTTGACGTAATTGGTACGTTCCCAAGGCAAATAATATAAGTTCATTATATTCTAAACGGGGGAAATCAATATTGTTGTCACTTGCTGTGATACTTCTGAAAAAGGATGCCCGTCTGTTAAGATTCAAAGTAATAACTGCTTGTGATAAATTATTCTCTAAGGGCATCCTTTCTCGTATTATACTAACAATCTGGGCAGCATCATCCCTATCGTGCAGGCGAACACCAAACTTATTTATTAAACATGCTGCTATTTGAAAGTAGATCATCATATTTGGTACAGCCTTATTAAAATAGTCAAATCGAAACAATCTGAAATCTCTTTTAAAATAGCCATTGACTACTTCTACCACCCATCTGCATATTGTCACACATCGACTTCTGTTTGCTTGGGTGGTAGTTAATTGGTGCTCACCTGCACTTACAGAATCAGGTACATATACATTATAATTACAACTTTCTAGTAAGTTGATGCTGTCCCTGAAACCCCGGTCTAGAATAAATATGTCATTTTGTTGAAAATATTGTCTTAGTGGGGTGTTTTCATTTTCAAAAAGCGTCTTCATGATATCTGCATCAGATGTGGTAGCCTTGTAGGGACCATAACAATCTAAAATATACCCATCACAAGTAACCAGCATGAAAGGTTTGAGAAGATTTCTATATTTGTGTAGGGAATACGATTCTTTCTGAAACATATAGTTCGCACTTTTATTTAGATAAATATATGATCCATCACAGATTACAATACTATGTGAATTATTTTCATTATATATTCCATTGGGAATTCTTAAATTATGTTGTAATAGCTCGTCTCTTGGCATATGATTTATCCCCAAGTGTCTTGGTACAAAATCTTGGAGCATAATCTCCCTCACTTTACTCATTAATCGTCCTAATGTAGTACGAGGTACATTTAAAAGTGTGGAAATTCTTACATCTGAATCTCCCGTCCTCATTTTTATCAAAATGCAGGCCAAACCGAGTATACCTTGGTGAGTTTCTAAGACTCTGGGTAAATCTATTAATAAGGACAAAAAGTTATTTTTTGTCATGCCCATCCAGTACCCAAATAGGTGATCATCTATTTGTTCCACAGACGTAATGCTGCTAAAATCCAAAAAAGGCTTTACCACATTCATAAATGACAACATGTGCTCTATTTGTTGCGCTGTGAAGTGAGAAATGCTATTTTCTTGATTGAAAAGGGAATCCCAATTATTTTGGTATAAATGTTCTGTGCAGACTCTAGCAAGGCTGGGTATGTAGAACTTATAATTGCACAATAGTGTTCTTCGTAAAGGATCAGATACAGTGTGCAAACCTGATATTTGATGGCATCCATAAAAAATACAATGAGATGCAGTATTTGGAGATCTTTTATAATTCTCTAAATATATTATGTTTTGTTGAAATGCATGTTCAGAGGGCCTATGTTCATGACGAGAATCTGCTTCTGGATTTACTAAATCGAGCGATCCTTCTGCCACTTCTTCTGAGGCAGCAGAGCTTACAGCATATGTATGCTGTTCATGATGAGAATCTGTTTCCGAATTTACTAAATCGGGAGATTCTTCTGCCATTTCTTCTGGGCCAGCAGAGGTTACAGCATCTGTATGATGTTCTTGTTTCTGACTCACACACATATTTCTATTTTCTTCATGAGCTAGGTTGCGAATCACCTGTCTTCTAACTTTCATAAAACAAGCATGACACAAGTGGTCAGACGGTGTTACCTATAAACAAGGAAATACCATGTCAATGATTTTTATGAACATCTGTGTAATTAATTTGAAAAACATATCTGTTGTGGCTGATAATTGACTTATTTCATTTTTTTTTTTCATCTGTTGTTACTGATACTGATTTTATGCCCCATGTCACGATCCACAAGATAAAAAGTATCCATATTGCGGACACAATTACATGATCTAGAGTCTAGACTGATATATCTTTAACACCCAAGCAATAATAGGAATGTTTAAGAAAAATGTGAATCATATTTACCTGTCGAGGTGCTATTCTACTTTCAACTGTCTGAATCATCTCTGTGTGATATGGCACTGTATGATTCCGGATGAGATGTTTTTGCATTTTCTTTAATGATCGTCCACACATCAAGCAGGCTAGTTTATGGCCATGATGAGAGGGCCCTGCACACTGCTCACTGGCAATATGCAGTTCATTATTGACTGTTTGCAGAGCTAAATTAAAGCATGCCTCACATACAAAGTCATCTTCAGTAATCTGGAAAAAAAATATACTACCTATAATACTCAATATAAAGTAACAAAATAAAAAAAAAATGATTTCAAATAATTATAGAACAAAATACAATATAATACATTCTAGGATGTACCCAATGGAGGTTTCAATTTATCTTATTTATTGTGATATTCTAAACATTAAACTTACTATAACTGGAGATATCCAGAGGCTGATTACAGAGATGACTCTCGCATTTTGTTCAAGGGCAGGGTAGCGCCGTTGTGCATTACAAGAATTAACACAGATATTGCAGATAATGCAAAGTATTCGCTGCGACATTAGCGGTCTCGCGTTGTCATCCATGGTGCTCTTCCACGTCACAAACAAGCACACAAATCCAAGTCGTAAAGCAAATATCAGTATCCGTGTAACACTAGCCAAAGTAAATGTATACGCAGGGTATCGGAGTCCGTTGTAAATGCCAAAGTAGTCAGATAAAAGGTAACCATAAAAACGCACAATACTCATCAACGCAAAAGCTAACACAGAACTACAATTCAGAATGTAACCGACGCGGGACGCCATACCATAAAAGTTTTGACAGCTATTAATAAGTATACCAGCTGTAAAAAAAACCCGTTCCGTTTTAGAATTTGCATTTATTCTAGCTGAGATTTATTTGATTACTAGGAAGGTACCCTGCTATAAACGATTTAAAAGTCTGAAGCACACGTGTATTCAGTTAGTGCAATTGATTCACACTAAACGATTGCCAAACATTCATAAATCGAGACTAAATGTGTTAAAATATATCGAATCCCCGGTAGATAAAAGAAGAATGTCCACTTCCCATACAAGTGATAACCTGTCACTCATTTTTTTTTTCAGGTGTTGTATAAAGATGTGTAATCTCTTAAAATAACTAATATTATTTCTAAAAGCCACTGTGAAAATATGGTTCGAATATTATGAGGCGGAAGAAAGTTATTAAAAATACAATATTTGAGGTTATATTGGCTGTCAAATAGAAGCGGAGATACCGTGAAATATTTAATTGATTATTACCTACACGTAACATAAATCTAGGTATTGGGAGTTTAATGTTTTATTACTTATAATTATTTACCGCCTTAGATAATCATGATAGGTATGAGAGCAGTAATTGTTATATAGACGTAGGCTTTAAAATGAGTACCTAACCTACTTATACGGCCCCCCGAGGCAATTCTTGTGCTTTGGGTCTTCACACCCAATGCACGCCCATGCGCGGGGGAACATTAGTCGCGGGCCGAGGCACACAGTCAGTGTGTATACCTCTTGGTTGCATAACACATTGAGGCCTAAAAGGGCCCGCGAACATTTCCTGGCACCCCCTTCTCTTTCCGCCCATCCTGAGAACCTTTCTCCATTCCCCACCTTTCCTTCCATCATCCTATTCCGCTTCCTTCCCGGGCCCCTGCAGTCGTCAAGCCGGGGGACTCCAGTATCCCATTCGCAGGTTTCCCCCGGTGTTGACTGCAGGATCGCCTACCAAAAAAAAAAAAACCTACTTATACGTGGGATTATATTAAATACAGGCCATTCTAAAATATTGGAAAGCACATGTTATTTCTAGTCTGCAAGACATTTTTTATATCAAATGGCTGACATTATTTAATTGTCACTGGTGGTAGGTCTCTCACTATGTAAGAGGCCGTCTGGGTGAGTACCACCGCAATGTGTATCTACCGCCAAGTAACAGTGTGCATGCACTGTTGTGTTTCGGTTTGAAGGACATTGTAGCCAGTATAACTACTGGACATAATGAGACTTAACATCTTATGTCTCAGTATCACGAGCGCAGTGGAATGCCACACAGTACTTTGTAACTCAAGGTGCTGGATGGTGTTGCTACTGTTTATGGGTGGTCGTATCGCTTACCATCAGGCGAACGGCACACTCGTCTAGTCATTCAAAGCTATAAAAAATATGTATTATCAAATGATCCAGAGTATCACAACCTATATTAATACTGTAGGTAGGTACACATTGAATATTAACTAGAAAATCTAGTGGAAATGAAACTACATATTATTTTATTTATTTATTAATTATATTAATTTTTACATTAGTCTAAATCTTCTCTTATTACAACTTCATCCAAAAATGATGCTGGAGGTTCTAAATTAGATTGGTATTTAGCCCAACCAAGGTACCACACTAATGTCATTACATGTGCACAACAACCAATAGTGCGACGCCCTACAAGGCAGTTGCAGCAATATTCAATTATGCCTTCCCTACCATTTAAGTTATTGTCAACTAAAATATAGACATAATATTGCCGCCTGCCTATGTGCCTTGATTTAATTTTTCCTCTTATTAACACCCCACTACCTCTTAAATTAAAATCGTTCATCTGTAAAATATTATTGTCCCTACAAACTTCTATTATGTATCTGCCATGGAAACGTACATGTTCACCATAATACGACCTTGCTTGACGTAATTGGTACGTTCCCAAGGCAAATAATATAAGTTCATTATATTCTAAACGGGGGAAATCAATATTGTTGTCACTTGCTGTGATACTTCTGAAAAAGGATGCCCGTCTGTTAAGATTCAAAGTAATAACTGCTTGTGATAAATTATTCTCTAAGGGCATCCTTTCTCGTATTATACTAACAATCTGGGCAGCATCATCCCTATCGTGCAGGCGAACACCAAACTTATTTATTAAACATGCTGCTATTTGAAAGTAGATCATCATATTTGGTACAGCCTTATTAAAATAGTCAAATCGAAACAATCTGAAATCTCTTTTAAAATAGCCATTGACTACTTCTACCACCCATCTGCATATTGTCACACATCGACTTCTGTTTGCTTGGGTGGTAGTTAATTGGTGCTCACCTGCACTTACAGAATCAGGTACATATACATTATAATTACAACTTTCTAGTAAGTTGATGCTGTCCCTGAAACCCCGGTCTAGAATAAATATGTCATTTTGTTGAAAATATTGTCTTAGTGGGGTGTTTTCATTTTCAAAAAGCGTCTTCATGATATCTGCATCAGATGTGGTAGCCTTGTAGGGACCATAACAATCTAAAATATACCCATCACAAGTAACCAGCATGAAAGGTTTGAGAAGATTTCTATATTTGTGTAGGGAATACGATTCTTTCTGAAACATATAGTTCGCACTTTTATTTAGATAAATATATGATCCATCACAGATTACAATACTATGTGAATTATTTTCATTATATATTCCATTGGGAATTCTTAAATTATGTTGTAATAGCTCGTCTCTTGGCATATGATTTATCCCCAAGTGTCTTGGTACAAAATCTTGGAGCATAATCTCCCTCACTTTACTCATTAATCGTCCTAATGTAGTACGAGGTACATTTAAAAGTGTGGAAATTCTTACATCTGAATCTCCCGTCCTCATTTTTATCAAAATGCAGGCCAAACCGAGTATACCTTGGTGAGTTTCTAAGACTCTGGGTAAATCTATTAATAAGGACAAAAAGTTATTTTTTGTCATGCCCATCCAGTACCCAAATAGGTGATCATCTATTTGTTCCACAGACGTAATGCTGCTAAAATCCAAAAAAGGCTTTACCACATTCATAAATGACAACATGTGCTCTATTTGTTGCGCTGTGAAGTGAGAAATGCTATTTTCTTGATTGAAAAGGGAATCCCAATTATTTTGGTATAAATGTTCTGTGCAGACTCTAGCAAGGCTGGGTATGTAGAACTTATAATTGCACAATAGTGTTCTTCGTAAAGGATCAGATACAGTGTGCAAACCTGATATTTGATGGCATCCATAAAAAATACAATGAGATGCAGTATTTGGAGATCTTTTATAATTCTCTAAATATATTATGTTTTGTTGAAATGCATGTTCAGAGGGCCTATGTTCATGACGAGAATCTGCTTCTGGATTTACTAAATCGAGCGATCCTTCTGCCACTTCTTCTGAGGCAGCAGAGCTTACAGCATATGTATGCTGTTCATGATGAGAATCTGTTTCCGAATTTACTAAATCGGGAGATTCTTCTGCCATTTCTTCTGGGCCAGCAGAGGTTACAGCATCTGTATGATGTTCTTGTTTCTGACTCACACACATATTTCTATTTTCTTCATGAGCTAGGTTGCGAATCACCTGTCTTCTAACTTTCATAAAACAAGCATGACACAAGTGGTCAGACGGTGTTACCTATAAACAAGGAAATACCATGTCAATGATTTTTATGAACATCTGTGTAATTAATTTGAAAAACATATCTGTTGTGGCTGATAATTGACTTATTTCATTTTTTTTTTTCATCTGTTGTTACTGATACTGATTTTATGCCCCATGTCACGATCCACAAGATAAAAAGTATCCATATTGCGGACACAATTACATGATCTAGAGTCTAGACTGATATATCTTTAACACCCAAGCAATAATAGGAATGTTTAAGAAAAATGTGAATCATATTTACCTGTCGAGGTGCTATTCTACTTTCAACTGTCTGAATCATCTCTGTGTGATATGGCACTGTATGATTCCGGATGAGATGTTTTTGCATTTTCTTTAATGATCGTCCACACATCAAGCAGGCTAGTTTATGGCCATGATGAGAGGGCCCTGCACACTGCTCACTGGCAATATGCAGTTCATTATTGACTGTTTGCAGAGCTAAATTAAAGCATGCCTCACATACAAAGTCATCTTCAGTAATCTGGAAAAAAAATATACTACCTATAATACTCAATATAAAGTAACAAAATAAAAAAAAAATGATTTCAAATAATTATAGAACAAAATACAATATAATACATTCTAGGATGTACCCAATGGAGGTTTCAATTTATCTTATTTATTGTGATATTCTAAACATTAAACTTACTATAACTGGAGATATCCAGAGGCTGATTACAGAGATGACTCTCGCATTTTGTTCAAGGGCAGGGTAGCGCCGTTGTGCATTACAAGAATTAACACAGATATTGCAGATAATGCAAAGTATTCGCTGCGACATTAGCGGTCTCGCGTTGTCATCCATGGTGCTCTTCCACGTCACAAACAAGCACACAAATCCAAGTCGTAAAGCAAATATCAGTATCCGTGTAACACTAGCCAAAGTAAATGTATACGCAGGGTATCGGAGTCCGTTGTAAATGCCAAAGTAGTCAGATAAAAGGTAACCATAAAAACGCACAATACTCATCAACGCAAAAGCTAACACAGAACTACAATTCAGAATGTAACCGACGCGGGACGCCATACCATAAAAGTTTTGACAGCTATTAATAAGTATACCAGCTGTAAAAAAAACCCGTTCCGTTTTAGAATTTGCATTTATTCTAGCTGAGATTTATTTGATTACTAGGAAGGTACCCTGCTATAAACGATTTAAAAGTCTGAAGCACACGTGTATTCAGTTAGTGCAATTGATTCACACTAAACGATTGCCAAACATTCATAAATCGAGACTAAATGTGTTAAAATATATCGAATCCCCGGTAGATAAAATGGAACGTTATTCGTACTCTGTAATATTGGTGTTGTATTATCTATGGTTATGGCTGCGTTCTTGTCTCTTATGACCAGTTGTATGTAGAAATCTTTAAAAATTAATTTCTTTTTTCCAACTCAGCAGTTTTGATTTTAAGTTAACAATATGTTTTTAGAAAAAAATTACCTATTTTTAGAGATATATTACATCACTATACAATTCACTTCATATTAAAATATTTGACAGGTGAAAAATAGTCATTGTTCTTTGTAATATCAAGTCAACGTCTACATAAAACTTGTATGTGTTATGCAATTTATTATCTTCGCATCACTTCCAATTTTATGTTATCGTAAAGCTATAAATAGGTTACTAATAAGTCGCTGGAACACTAAACAAACAATAGATAAATTAATATTATCAGCCCCACACAATGTAGCCAATAAATGATTTACGAAAGTTATGTATCTATGTAAAATAAATTATAAAATGTATATTATAAAAATACACATAACATAAGAGGACCTATTTGTTACCCATAGTTCAAATTAAATTTAGAGCAATAATAAATAATAAAATAAAACGGATTTCATTATTAATTTAACATATTAAGCTTTGAACTTTGACTGCCTCGGTGGCGTAGTTGTATTACGGTACGGCTGCAATGCTGAGGTCTCGGGTTCGATTCCCGGATCGGGGAAAATGATATTGGATTTTTTTAGAATTCAGTATCCGCCCGGAGTCTGGAATTTGTGCCCGATATGGAGATAGGCTCGCCCCCTATCACATCATGGGACGGAATACGCACGGCGAAAAGTGGGTGCACTTAGTTGTGAGTGTGTGTGTGTTTGTGTATAAGCTTTGATTATTTATATTTTTGTATATTTGTAACGAATAAACTAAAAAACTACTGGACTGATTTCAAAAATACCTTCACCATTAGAATGCTACAGTATCTCTAACTTCCTGAGTAACATAGGCTACTTTATATCCCGGATAGCTTTTTCACGCGCGTGGAGCCGTCACGGCCAAACCACAGAACCGATTTCAATTAAATTTGTTAGGGAGATAGTTTGAGACCCAGGGAAGGACATACGCTACTCTTTATCCCGGAATAACATATCGGGATTTTTTTTCCCGGAAAATCGTTTTTCGCACGTGCAACCTCTAGAAAATAAGCATGGTGATAGCTTGAGACCGGGAACGACAAAGGCTACTTTTATCCCGGAAAAATATATCCCAGGACTTTTATCTCGTAAAATATTTTCTTGTAAGTGGAATTGCGAGCAAATAAGTATTGAGATATTTTGAGAACCCAGGGAAGGACTTAGGCTACTTTTTATTCCAGGAAAATATAAACCGGAACTGTTATTTCGGAAAATGAAGCGCGCTAAAACAGATACTACGGCAGAAAAAAAATGAAAGCATATAATGTTCTGCTACCGAGGCGAAGCCGGGGCGGGTTGCTAGTAAACTATAAACTGAAGTTTTTCAGATTAACGTGTTCGTATGGTTTACTGACTGATCGAAGTAGTGTCTAATGGTCATGTGCATAAAGTGCCTGATGATGTGCAAATTGGTGTCCACGTGGAGGTTGCGATTGCGAACGAACCATGGGGCACCAAGAGCATATCGGAGTAATTTGTTTTGCAATACCTGCATACGGATCACTCCTAAGTATTTGACCTTTTCGGTCCAAGGGATGATCTTGTTGGACATACGGACTGAAGCGTTAGGTGCATGGACTTTTTTTTCAGAGCGAACAGGATAGCTTAGCTTTTTGTGGGGTTAATGCTGATTCACCATTTACGGAACCACTTACCGAGTTTGTCGACGGCGCACAGCGCGCTTCGCGGCGGCTTGCAAAGTGCGCACCACTTAGTGGTGGTTGCGCTCAACTCCCCCATTAAAAAAAACTGTCCGTTATGACTTCGAGGTGTATGTTAATTGTGCCGCCACCTCACTCCCCTCCGGAGACCGAAGGTCAAAAGTCTTCAGTCGTAGATGCTTCTGCCAGTGCCACAGAGTTGATGCCCCAGTGCGTCGCGGTGTCGTCGTTTTCGTTACCCCAGTGAGTCGGGGTGTCGTTGTTCCCCAGTGAGTCGGGGAGTAGTTGCCCCAGTGAGTCGAGGTGTCGTCGTTGCTCCAGTGAGTCGGGGAGTAGTTGCCCCTGTGAGTCGGGATACCGTCGTGGTACCAGTGAGTCGGAACCGTGCGCAATTGGCCCTAGTAAGTCAGGGCTGTGCGCGGGTAGTCAGCTCTAGTCCGTGCAGGAGTCCCGAAGGTACCAGGCTTGTTCAGGCATCACACGTGTGGTAGCCTGTATGGCGAGAACGCTGGCTGGCTGTGCGAAGTGATGATGCTGCAGGTGCGGTTGGATTCGTTGATGTTGATGTCGGGTCACCACTTTGCTAGATGTTTATGGCATGGTGGTGACTCGTGAAGGATCGAGTCGGGGTCACCACTTTGCCATATAGTTTATGGCATGGTATGTAATGAGACACGGGATGATTTTTGGTCTACACGCACCACTAGATCGGAGTGAAAACTCTGCCATTATGGATTTTACGAAATACTTATGTTTGGCTCTGAAAATTGTATTGAAACATTATTACCTTTGTTTATCATTCCCAAACCCAAACATTGCGACGTCAAAAAATTTCTTTCATAGTCATTAAAATTTGCTGTAAGAACGGCTCATAGGAGTGATATTCAAAGCTGTAAAATAAAATCCGTCAATGCGGCCCGTATTGTTAAATGCAGTGTACGCAGCATGCAGAAATACGCACCGCTCCACCCTGACCCGGCTAGTGGACGTGAAGCTTAAGATAACGCCGCGTTGCGGTTTTGTATAGGATCCGGAGCATTCTGAAATCCAATTCTGAATTCATAAACGGAAAAAAGACGGATGTATAAGCCCGACCAAATACTTTTATGAACCTAACTGATAACTAGTATCACTGGTATAACCTTTGCGTATTTACCAGCAGAGACAAATAAAATTTACCAGCTCAAAGTGTTCTGTGTTCTTCATGTCATGTATTTTTTAATTTGCTCCATACATTGGGAAGGCAAAGGGCTCAAGCCCATACAGCCTGGTATACCTAATGTCATGTTTTTGACAATTGACAAATGACAATTCAAGCTCTGACAAATCTGAATCTCTAGTTTATTTGTCTCTGATCCAGATATTCCAGTCATCTATAGTAGTCTGTGGTTGGATCCAATAACCTGAAATAAATTTATTTTTATTCTTGAACACTGTCGGAGATTCGTCTAACAAACATAAAACAAATTATCCACTATTCTTTAATCCAGGTTAGTAATGAATTAGTCAGTTTGCTCTCAAAACTATAAAAACCATGAGTCCAAGAATTGAATCTAAATATTTCTTCATTGGAAGAACGCTGCTGTTGAGTTCTATGCTTTTTATTCCGCGGATGTAACTATTTTAGTTTTATTCTCATTTCTAGTAATTTATGTGTAAGCTTGTTCTACATTACCATCCATCATTCCAAATAACTGTTTTTATAGCATCTTCAATAGAAAATGAACATACAGTATGTATTAAAATGTGGAGGTATTATGTTATTATCAAAATCAAATTAATATTATGTTATTATGTTAATTTCTCAAGTTCGTAGCAATATTCTGAATCATTTGAATCCTGAAATAATGTTTTGTATAATTTGGATGTATTCTCCAAATATAATAACATTTTCTGCTTATCCATTCAGAATTTTGACTGTAATGTAGTAAAATGACAGAATTTTAATACATAAATATCTAGTCCGAGAATAAAACCCATTTCATGCTGTTATTTAGCAATTAAAAAAGGCAAAAGTAAGTGTTTTTATATTGATAACATGACAACAAATGAAAAACGTACTACATACTGGTGGTAGGTCTCTCATATGTAAAAGTTACGTCTGGGTGGGTACCACCGAAACGTCTATTTTTACCGCTAAGCAGCAGTGTGCATGCACTGTTGTGTTTCCGTTTGAAGGACATTGTAGCCAGTTTAATACTAGGCAAAAGGAGACTTCACATCTTATGTCTCAGGATGGCGGACGAGCACAGTGGAATGCCATACAGTACTTTGTAACTCAAGGTGCTGGATGGTGTTGCTACTGTTTATGTGTGGTCATATTCCTTACCATCAGGCAACAACATGCTTGTCTCGTCATTCAAAGCCATAAAAAAAATACAACAGAATTTATGAATGTATCATAAAAAAAAACAACTCAACTTATTTTAAAGATAAAGTAATTTACTTAAACTTTAAAGGCTTGTGAGTTATTCAACATCAATGAGTATAAGATTTATATTTGACAGCAAAGAATGTAATGTCTTTCTTAAAATTTATTTTAACTAGCATTGTTCTTTGGTAATCCACTTACGCAATGGAAGAATATCCAGGACGATCTAGATGCTATATTTAATTGGACTAAAGATTGGCTATCTTTGAATGTGAACAAGTACTCAGTACTACACATAGGCCGAAATAATCCACTCAAGAAATATCTCCTGGATAATCAGATACTAGCATCGGTTGACTCACAAAAGGATATTGGTGTTACCATTACCAGTAATCTAAAATGGGAAACGCATATCTCCTGTGCACTGAAGAAAGCTAATTCTATCTTGTATATCATCCGTAAAGCATTTACCTGTCTCACACAAAAGACTTTTGTTAAATTGTATAAAACTTATGTAAGACCGCTACTGGAGTATGCCTATGTTATCTGGGATCCATATTTAAAAAAAGATATTAACCTATTGGAAAATATCCAACGGAGAGCTACGAAATTGGTTTTGCAAAATAAATCCTACAATGAAAGCCTAAGATGTCTAGGTCTCACAACGCTTGAAAATCAGAGGAAGACAGGCAACTTGATTGAGACATACAAAATTATCTCTGGTTATTATGACATTCCTAGTTTGCATGGTCAGTCAGTAAAAAGAAGTCAGTCATATTTATTGTTGCTATTTCCCACACAGTTCTTCTCAATTTGATGATGAGGTAAATTTTTTTGAATCTGTATCTAAAAATACAATATGTTATCCGGACGATAACTTTATAATTGTAGGTGACTTTAATATTAGTAATGCTAGTTGGACTTTTGTAAATAACGAACAAGTATTATGTGTAAATGACAATAATAACAATTCATTAGTTTTGGCTTTGTCTATGTTTCTATCATTTAACGGTTTTAAACAATTTAATGCAATTGTAAATTATAATCTTAGATATTTAGATTTAGTTATAAGTAATTGTGAATGTGTTACTAAAAAATCAATGCTGCCCTTGGTTAAAGAGGATCACCACCATCCATCCCTTGAAATAGAAGTTATTGGTATGTATTCTAAAACCTTACGTTCCTCTCCTCGCACTGTTCGATTGTTTCATAAGGGGGATTACACCATCATTAATCAAGCAATTACTGAAATCAACTGGGACGTTTGTTTTGAAAATATGAATATCGAGATTTGTGTTTTTACTTTTTATGACATTTTGAATAGAATAATCGCTGATCATGTTCCTACAAAACTTTTACGAACGGACTCTAACTACCCTATTTGGTACACTTCTTCTTTAATTAAAGTTGTCAGAGAAAAACTTAAGTATCACAAAAAATTGAAGTGTTATAGGCGTCAAGCTGATTATCGTAGTTTCTCTGTTCTTCGGGAAAGACAAAAAAACCTAGAGGTTGCTTGTTATAATGCTTTTATTGAAAATACTGAAGATAATATTCTTAAGTGTAGCAAACATTTCTGGAAGTTCGTGAAATCTAAAAAAAAAGTTGGAGATTTGCCTGAGCACTTATTTTTAAATGATATCTGTTCTTCTGATGGAAATACGGTCTGTCATCTCTTTAACGAACACTTTAAATCTTCATTCCAGAGCAGTAAAACTATAACGGTACCTTTATCCGATTTTAGTACAAACACCAATTCTTGTGCTGACATATCGTCTCTTTTTATTAGCGAAGATACCGTGACGAAATATCTCAAATCCCTGGACGTTAGTAAGGGAGTTGGACCTGATGGTATTCCGCCGTTCTTTCTGCGCCACTGTTATAAAAGTTTAAGCCATCCACTGTTTCTACTTTTCAACTTATCATTAAGTTCTGGAATAATGCCTAAAACATGGAAGAAGTCCTTTGTTGTACCGGTTTTTAAAAATGGTGATAAGCACAATGTGGCGAACTATCGTCCCATTTCTAAACTTGGCACTATTCCTAGAATGTTTGAACGTATCATTTTTGATAGTATTTTTCCTTTGGTTAGACCTTTTATAATTCAGGAACAACACGGCTTCCTTAACAAAAGATCAACGGACACGAATCTTTTAGAGTTCGTTGATTATATCACTAACGCTATGGAGGAGGGATACCAAGTGGACGCGGTTTACACCGATTATTCAAAAGCATTTGACAGAATCAACCATGATATTTTGATTAAGAAACTGAATTTTGGCATTCACGGTGATCTACTCAGATGGTTGGAATCATATCTTAGAGATCGTAGCCAGGCTATCACAGTTAACGGTTTTTGCTCTAATTTTGTTCCTATTCCATCTGGCGTACCGCAGGGATCTCATCTGGGGCCGATGCTTTTTAATATTTTTATCAACGATGTATCTTGCATTTTTAAGTATTCTAAATTTCTGTTATATGCCGATGATAAAAAAATATTTAAAGTTATTAGATCTATGCAGGACTGTATTGAACTTCAGGAAGATATCTCAAGACTATTAACTTATTGTCATAATAATTTACTCACACTCAATGTAAAAAAATGTAACGTCATTACTTTTTCACGTAAAAAGACAAGTATTTTATTTAACTATAATATACATAATCAAATTTTAGACAGGGTCACATTAGTTAGAGATTTAGGTATCTATCTCGACTCAAAACTTATGTATAATAATCATATTGAAAAAACTGCCGCTAAAGCTTCCCGTATGTTGGGCTTTGTATTTAGATTGGGTAAAGATTTAAAAGAGTATCTACCTTACAGCTTTTGTATAATTCTTTTGTGCTTTCAACCTTAGAATATGGCTCAGTAGTATGGAATCCACAATATTTAAGTCACATAAATCAACTTGAGAGAATTCAAAATAGATACATCAAGCATTTAAAATTTGTTTTTCATGGTTTAAATTCATCTCGCCCTTTTGAGTTAAAATCTCTTGTTGATCGTAGAAACTTTAAAGACCAAATTCTTTTGTATAAAATAATTAATTCTTTTGTAGATTCACCTTACCTTCTAAGCAATATTTCTGTTAAATGTCCCCGTATTTCCGCGCGAAACAAGCACACGTTCCAACCAACTACCGCTCGTACTAATTATGCTTCTAATAGATTTATTTATAGATCATCACATAATTATAATGTTTTTTTCTCCGACATTGATATTTTCTCCGAATCACTTCCTCGATTCAAGAAGGCAGTTATGTCTAAGGATTGCAGTGCGTTTTGATTTATAGTTTGATAAAATTGTTTTTGCTTTATGTAATTTTAATTTTCCAAAATTTTATGTAATGTGTGTTTTGGCTCAATCAATCTTGTATTGTATAATTGTGATCATTGAGTTATTTTTATTATCTTGTATTCATTACTATTTGTTCCCGTTCACTTTCTTCTAGTATGTTCTAGCTTTTGGTGGAAACTTTGCTGGATTTTGTTTTATATTTATTTTATTTACTTTCAGTTTTAATTGTTCTGTATGTTTCCCAAATACTAAATAAATAAATAAAAATAAATGGTATTATCCGACGGAATGAGAATACCCATCTACGAGGACATCCCCTAAAGCTATCTGGAGTGTATTCTAAAGGAAAGCCAATGAAGCATTTTTTGACAAACCGTGTAGTTACCGATTGGAACAAACTTCCTGAAACTGTTGTTATGGCATCTTCACTGAATGCTTTCAAAAATAGACTGGATAAGAATATTAATCAGTATGACACACACGCATCAGCTGTATAGAGCTGCTAGTGTGCTTACCAAATAAATAAATAAATTGTAGTTAAAACCCACCTTGACAAAATTGTATATAATTACCAGCGACCATATAGCCAATAGACGTCTAATAACAGGCGATCGGTTTCGGGTAACACATCTGACTAATAAATCAGATGTAGCTTGTCGTTCAATATCTTCAAATCAGTTGTGACCACAACTGTGAGCTGTAAACACTTCCACATTATCGATTTACTAAATGCTATAATCGCCCCTTGCACAAAACAGTGGTGTTATAAAAACAACCAAATTTCGGGTTTTCACAAAAGTAGCATTACTTTTCATATTTATGTCAATAATTTGACCTATCAATTATTTATTAAAAATTATCGAAATTCATCTTATACCGGCCATGATGTATTTAAAATTTTAACATTGAGGAACGTTACTGTCAAACTATATTTGCATTTCTTTCTGACTTAAGTGCATTTTACGCTATCTCTACTGCTTAGTTGTTTAGCATTACATGACAAGTGACGCATCCAATAAAAATAGTGTTTCTATGGCTACGTAAAACATAATTATGTCGGCAGGCCCAATCGTAATGCAGGTACCCCGCTTCCTCAAACCTCAAATAGTTGACAGAATTAATTTGAAAGAAAATATTGGGCATTAGGTGTCTAGGGGCTATATAGTCGCTGATAATTACATAATAATGACTAAATGGTGAGGTCCCAGCCGAAGCCCTATATAAACATATGTCTTGTATACATCTACTACAGACAGCAGATAATGTGACAAGTATCATACAAATTTATTGACTATAACAACCAATCACTGCCTCGGTGGCGTAGTTGTATTACGGTACGACTGCAATGCTGAGGTTTCGGGTTCGATCCCTATTGGATTTTTCTATTCAGTATCAGCCTAGAGTCTGGAATTTGTGCCTGATATGGGAATAGGCTCGCCCCATATCACATCATGGGATGAAATATTCACGGCGAAAAGTGGGTGCATTAGTTGCGCCTCTGCCTACCCCTTCTAGGATAAAAGGCGTGAGTATGTATATAACAACCAATCATCGATTTTATCACTATTATTTTTATCCTTATTGGGTCGGCAGATTTCACATACCTTCGAAATTATTTTCTCAGGTATTTAGGTTTCCGCACAATGTTTTCCTTCACCATTCAATCGAACAATAATTGATAAGCAATACACACAACTTTGAAACATCAGAGGTGTGTGCGTTGGGTTTTGACCTGCGGCCATTCGTATTTTCAGACCGTTCCATTACCAACTAGGCTATCGTCCACTAATAATGTTTACTTCATGCGCAAACAATGTATTAGAATATTGTTTTGTTAAATTGTAAGCATTGCCAAATTTCCATTCATAGGAAAAAAAATAGCCTAAAGTAATGCATAATGTTCTTTCCTATTAGTTAAAGAATTTTCAGAATAAGACCAGCTGTTCAAGGAAAATTAACAGTATTAATCAAATAAATATTTACAAATATTTTCATTTGTGAAGATGACAGGAAACAAAATAATCAATTGTATTAACAAAATTGAATTACTTTGCGAGTAAAATATTTTGGAACAAAAAATTGGTGATCTAAGACCATAAATAACGAATTAATCACAAGATAAATGATATTCATATTATCAGATAAAGGTATGCAATATTTCAAGACATAATATAGTTGCTTGGCAACAATTCATGTACAACCACAGACATAAAGAATGTATCAACCAATTCCATTAGAATATTTAGCACTGTATAAATAGAAAGAGAATATTGTTGGTTAAATTAAAACATTGTAACTCCGTTTTTAATAAATTGATAAAAGCTATTATGTTAAAAATGTCATATCGTCGGGGATAGTACAATACCGCGCCTAACTAACATTGGTAAATACCAATAAAAGAAAAAAGTATAGCATTATCAATCATAAGTATAGTGTCGTATCAATTTCAATTAAACTTTTTTCGTTATTTATTATTATTATTATTTACCAATGTTAGTTACGCGGTTTTGCACTATCCCCGACGATATGGATTCTGAGCTATTTACCTTCGGGACAAATACTGAAAGGACAATGGCAGGTCTCCATACATGATTTTAGTTGATGTAAATGTGTAGCGTTTAGAAGTAAAAAAAATATTTAACAATTCAGCAGCAATTCCTAAACAATTATGTATCAAGATTATTAGTGAAAAAAGTATAAATCTAAAGATTTTTCACTTTAAAGATTTTGAGGTTATGATTTAGTTGACATTTATGAATTGATTCTTACATAATAATATGAATAATGAAACTCATAAAATGTTTGGTAATCTGTCTATTGTCAAGCGAGACCCTCCCTCATCACATTCGAACCTAACATTTCACTAAACATGGAGAAGGGTGATCTGCCACACGGCATACTAGCGCGCGGCATGCACCTTCCTCAGCTATACAAGCTTATATATCAAATCATTTTTTATTTATAGATACTACTATAGTAAATAGTAAAGGTTTCTTTGTTTTTTTTTGTAATAAACTCTGAAACTATTGGGAAAAACACGTTCAGACCCTAAGTCCTAGACTTTGGGAAATAACAATTAAATAAAAACGAGTTCTGAAAAAAAATAAAACACATTTGTTTTTTTTTTAATGTTTATTCATCTTCTTCATAATAATTCTCTCTGATAAATATCTCATCTAAAAATTCTCCCGGGGCAGATACATTGCCTTGTCTGGCGGCCCAACCCAAATACCAGACAACTGTCATGGTATGAGCGCAGCAACCTACAGTACGGTTGCTCGACCAGGTACATTATTTTCAATCAAAACATATTATCACACATTTTACAAAAATACTACATGCCAGAAACGAAATGTCGGCAATAGCTTTTTTTTCTAAAATGATATAAGCAATGACCGTAACTATACAGCCAACAGGCAGCTGGTAAGAATGTATAGAATAGAATATACATAGTAAAAATTTGGTAAGAAAGCTGAAATCTTTGTTGTTATTCCTAATGAACATTTTATAGTCAGATATATTTTTTGCAATTTTTAGAGACCTGATGAAAATGATGTTTTGGTAGCCTAAATAATCTTATGTCATTCATAAAAAATGGCCGTGACACATTGCTAAAAAGTCAATTAAGTTTTTTTAATAATTTATGCAACTTATACACACTTGTACAACTAAAGTTAGTATGCTGAAAAATCATACAAAATAATTATATTGAGATTACCATGTATGGAATTTCTAAACGCATAATTTATTTATAAATACGATTTCGCCATTGTCCTTTGTGACGAACACAATTTGTGAAATTTTCATTTCCTGACAATGTTTCTATTCGTTTTTGTAGATATATCAACGTTGAATACCAAGTTTCGTTTTGTATTCAAGGTGTTTTTTTCATCATTAATTTACATTTTATGAATAAAATTTACGCAGATTTTTTTTGCAATATCTAGCCTTGAAAGCATTTAATACCTCTAAAGGACCCTTGAGTCTTTTGATCCTTATACGCAACAGAATTGTTTGGTACCAAAAAAAGATTTTGTATATAAATTGCCCATTTTCTTGCTTGTTTTTCAAACCTGTAAACCTTAATGTCTGCAGAAATGATACGACAGTCTCCTAAGAGAATTTTCTTGTAATTACAGAGGTGAAAGTAGTGACCTATACTGACCCATGTCATAAATCCACCCTGTATATTGGTATTGGTTGTGGGCTCCTTTTCCCGCACTTAGCCCGTAAAGTGTCAGGCCATTGTCCGTGACGTGCATGCCAGCTATAGGTCAAGCCAGCCTAACTCCGACCAGAAGCGCAGGATCTTCCTGATTTCTCCACAGGCTTCTCGGAGTGACCTCGGTGAGTCGAGGATTTGTGCCCGTTGTGCAGCTACACCCTCGCATTCCAGGATGACGTGAGCAGCTGTTTCATCGACCAACAGACATCCCCTACATAGGGGGCTGTCAGTCATACCTAGAACATACAAATGTTTGTTTAGTGGGCAGTGTCCAGTAATGGTGCCTACGACTATGCGTAGGGATGCCCTGTCCAAAGATAGAAGGCGATTAGTCAGACGTAGATCCGGGTATGGCACGGCTACCCGGGATTGTCTACATGTACTGATATTTGCCCATTGATCCGCGTGTTGTTTTCGCGTTCTGTGACGCAACCACGTTCTCAGCTGGTTAAAGGGCAGCGGCATTATTGGATTGGGACCCATAACTACCTGGTCTGACCCTCTTTTAGCCAGCTCATCAGCTGCGTCGTTACCTAGAGAGCCACTGTGCCCCTTTATCCACTGTAGGGTGACTGAATTTGTTCATGCTATACCCTCCAGTACCTGGTGGCACTCTAGTATGGCCCTGACTGGATAATCTTGCTGTCTAGGGCTCGTAATACCGCAGCGCTATCGGATACAATAGGGGAGACCAGGGATGAACGTAACAATTTTGTATTTTTTCGTAATATCTCAGAGAGATTCCTGAATTCTAAAGTTCTGATTAATTCACATGATAGTTTGGTCTTTCAGCTATCTATTAACATCAGCTTAAATGCAATTAATAATACACATTTTGAGAAAAACGGCTAAATATTTGAACTGGGATTTGTTACAACCATCCCTACCCCTAGGGTTGGTTGTAACAGTGTAAGGGGATGTTTGTAACAGTATAAAAAAAAATAAGTTACTATCATAATCAACATATTTGATTATAATTAGCCTTTTGGGTTTCACATTAGTATCACAATTCTTATAAAATAAATAATCATTTCTAGATTACACAATAATCTTCGAAAATAATCAAATTTATTCAAAAATGAGATCTGAATCAAAAAATTATGGCACACATAGCTTATTTCATTATTAGTGCAGTCTACATGAGCCTACAACGACACTGTAGTTTTTTTCGCGGGGAAAAAACGCTTTATCGTACCACCACTGGGGGGTGAGTGGAACGGTTATGTTGGTGTCACACAGTCTTACAGCCCAATGTCGACAGCTGTTTGAAAAGGACTCCATGCCAACTATACAGAAGCAATCTTCGCTGTCTCAATCATCACTATACTTTATTATTTTAGCATCCTTTTTCTCCTTTTTTGTGTTTTCTCAACAACTAAAGTATTTGAGTTTTTGTCCCTTTGTCTGCAAAATGGATTTCTTAACTGCTTTGGCTTTTAACTTTCTTTCTTCTTGTTCTTGAATTTAGAGCTTGTTTGGAGTATCAGTCATTATTGGCTATTTTCTTCCCTTTCCATTATTCTTTCTGGGTCCTGCTTTTAATTAATTTAATTTGAAAACAATGGAATAAATACTTGGTCAGTTTTTTTTCTTCGTCGGTTACAAAACTTATTTTCGATACGTAGCCTACATTTGGAAGACTTGTTGAACCTTCTTCAAGCATTTTTTTTCTTCTTTTGCACGTATCTATATAAAGTTACATGGCACAGCTGATATGAATTCCCAGCGTCTCTAAATGGTACTTTTCTAAAAAATACCTCTTCTGCAGTCAAATTCATTATTTCTGCAGTAGCTATACCTCTACGGGTTATTCTTTTATATATATTAAGCATTCTGAAATAAGAAAATGCATTTGTATTACTTTGAAATATAAAACAAAGCAACAAAATGTGCTTTGAGATATCACACCATAAACGGGATGAAAGTAACAGATTGTTACTTTCATCCCTACATTTAAAATTTCCCGAATACGACAATAATTCGCCTGTAACCTAAAAACCACTGTAGAAAGATACCAATTCAAACACTAAAATAGAGAGATGAATAGTTACGCTACTTCACTGACACTTGATATGCAAGATTGAACCTACAGTATTAAAAACAAACGCAGTTGAAAAAAATGGTTAATACTTACTTTGGAGGTATTTTTGACGTAATGACTCGCTACGACATCAACCTGACAATACAGCGTCGTGAGCGCAACTGAGGTGAATTGGGATCCAAAAAGGCCCGTTTCGATGAATCAACCACCAATGTAACTAACATAATTCGTTCAAAAAATCATTTGTTACGTTCATCCCGTGTTACTTTTATACCTGGTCTCCCCTACGTATTTTATAGCCTGTTAGGCCCCGCTGTTCCACTGCTTTGGCAGCCTGTGTAATGGCGACACATTCGCATTGGTAGATGGAACTGTATTCGCCCAAGGCCATTGATATCTTGATGTTCAGTACTGGTGAAAACACTCCTGCTCCCGATCCTGTCCTTGTCTTTGAGCCATCGGTGTATATACGCAGTTCGTATTTGTCAGACCAGTCGTGTTGCCACCCTGTATATATAATATACTAGCATTGCGCGCGGCTCCGCCCGCGTGGAAAAGTTTTTCCGGGATAAAAAGTAGCCTATAGCACTCAGGAGTAATGTAACTTCCTATTAGTGAAAGAATTTTGAAAATCGGTCCAGTAGTTCCTGAGATTAGCGCGTTCAAACAAACAAACAAACTCTTCAGCTTTATAATATTAGTATAGATATGGTAAAAAATGTTTCTTTCTTTCTTTCTTTCTTTCTAAATGTTATTCAAATTGAATGGTAAATAATGTATTATATTTGGCTGTATCAATATATTATTTCAACCAGTTTTTACAACAGTAAATCTGATGTCTCTCTTATTTGTGTGGTTATTTAAATCTAAACTATTGTCTATAGAAACCATGTCGTACCAGTCAGTAGGATCAGCTCCCGCCTCAGGTGGCGCTTCGGGCGGTAGCGCAGCTGACGAACAACGCTCAGGAGGTACTGTTGCAGGTAATATCATAAGCTTTGTCTGTTGGTCAGTCAGTTCATACTTTATTTGGAAGCGACTGCCTCGGTGACGTAGCTTTTTTGCGTACGCGTTACGAGTACGATTATCGCGCTGAGGTCCTGGGTTCGAATCCCGGGTCGGACCAAAAACATTGTGACTGGGTTTTTCCGTCTTAAAAATTACGCAGTAGCAGCTTGGAGTCAGGAATTTGTCGGTGTGATACCCCCGTGCCTCGGAAAGCACGTAAGCCGTTGGTCCTGCGCCTGAGGTCTCTCCGTCTCATCGGACTATGAGAGTGAAGGAATAGCGAGTGCACCTGTGTATTGCGCACACACTTGTGCACTATAATATCTCCTGCGTACCTGGTTGATCTCTGTTGAGATTGGCCGCCGTGGCCGAAATCGGCTAGGAAGGTTTATTTTTACATACTTTATAAGTTATGTCTCATGAGGTGCAGTGGAGTGTACATAGCCATGAATATAATAAAATATCTTATATATTTCATTAATTTCACGATGAAAACTGTAAAACACTTTTTTTTCCTTTTATGAGAACTAATATTATGTTGCCGCTAAACCATTGTGGTGATTCTTCCCGCCTTTCAAATTTCTCTACCAAATGAAGTGGCGAAATTTGCCCATAATTAATTGATCACAATGAATGTATAATTTTCAAACTATCGTAAATTATGTGTATTACTTATTTCCACTTATGAATCAATATTTTAATTTTAACCAGGTTGTAACACTTCGTCACAACACAGACCAATCGTTCAACCTTCAAAAGGAGGAGATTCTAACTTCATATGATTTTATTCAGGCTCAGGTGGTGAGGAGAAAGTGTATGGCGGCTGTGAAGGCCCTGACGCGATGTACGTGAAGCTCGTGTCCTCAGACGGGCACGAGTTCATCGTGAAGAGGGAGCATGCCCTCACCTCGGGCACTATTAAAGCGATGCTCAGTGGTCCTGGACAGTTCGCTGAGAACGAGGCTAATGAGGTCAACTTTAGGGAGATACCGTGAGTTTTTGAAGTTATACTTCTTTTGGCGCGTTAGGGAAAAATTATGAGAGTAAATTTTTACGATGCGCGCACACCGTCACGAAAAACCGACACCCTGTAGTTAGCTATAGTCAACATTTTAGTTTTGAATTTTGAACGTAGAATAAGGCGAAAGATATTGAAGTTATACTTCTTTAGGCGCGTTATTTAAATAGATTTTTATCTTGTTACGCCAAAGAAGTATAACTTCTAACGCGTGTACATAAGTACACACACACTTTTTTTTTTCTACCGGCACGACTATTTGACCCCAATGCATCTAATGGGGTAAGCAAAATGGGGTCCAGAGTAACGACTGATGAGAGAATTAACTACTTTACTAGATACTAGGTTTTTGTTATACGATCAAGCTGGATACTTTACTCGGTGCTAGGTTTCTCATCAGCGAGTTTGTGTAGGTAGGTATTATCGCAATGTCTATTTCTACCATCAAGCAACAGTGTACATAAACTGTTTCAGTTTGAAGGGCATTGTAGCCAGCGTAATTATCTTAGGATAACCAGTGTAGTATGATGCCTTTGTAATCAGTTTCCAATTGTATTGGTACAGTTTATCGGTGGTCATGCTTTTTTTTTATTGCTGTGAATGACGAGACGAGAATGCCGTTCGCCTGATGGTAAGCGATACGACCACCCATAAACAGTAGCAACACCATCCAGCACCTAGAGTTACAAAGTACTGTGTGGAATTCCACTGCGCTCGTCATCCTGAGACATAAGATGTTAAGTCTCATTATGTCCAGTAGTTATACTGGCTACAATGTCCTTCAAACAGAAACACAACAGTGCATGCACGCTTACTACCAGACGAGCGGCTTGTTCGTCTCGTCATTCAATTATATAAAATATCTATACTAATATTATAAAGCTGAAGAGTATTTTGTTTGTTTCTATGTTTGTTTGTTTGGTTCAACTCGCTAATCTTAGGAACTACTGAACCGATGTTGAAAATTCTTTCCCTAATAGTAAGCTACATTAATCCTGAGTGCTATAGGCTACTTTTATCCCGGGAAAATATTTTTATCTAGGAAAACATTTTCACCCGAGCAATACTAGTCTATACTAATATTATAAAGAGGAAAGATTTGTCTGTTTGTTTGTTTGTAATAATTTATAAATTGAATTCCAGATCTCACGTTCTGCAGAAAGTGTGCATGTACTTCACATACAAGGTGCGCTACACGAACTCCTCCACTGAGATCCCGGAGTTCCCCATCGCTCCAGAGATAGCCCTGGAACTGCTAATGGCTGCTAACTTCCTTGACTGTTAGAGTTCTCCTGTACGACATCTTGTGTAGTGAGATAGTAGTATAAACCAAAATTATACGAAGTTTTATATGCCTACATGTAGAAAATATATTTAACGCCATCTAGCGGTTTACGGAGAGTATTTCATGTATATTTCTCTTTGAAAATATACTTTTGTGTTGATATTTGTCGATATATTTTGGATTATATTGCTCTTTCATTTATAATATTGAAATATGAAGTGTAAAATCAATTTAGAACACAATATGTTCCAACTACATTAGCTGCGTAATAAAGGTATACAAAAAAGTCGATGACAAATTGACATCAATGTGTTCTAAATAAACAATATGCTTCAACGTTAGTACTTTAACACAAGAAGAGGTTTAATTTAATTTATTATATATATTTATTGTTAATTAACAAATTTATTCGTTGACATAATATGTATCTCCAATAAGTAAAATTGGTTATCTCCGAATAGATTTTAAAATAAACTGGCTTTTATTACCATAATATATCTTCAACGGAATCGACTTATAAAGTTATAAAAATTGTCATATGAGATCACTTTTTCATCCTCGAAGGAGTAGGCAGAGACGCAAGAGCGTCGCCAGCTGATGGCCTATGAGGGGACAATTGATATGCACATGAAGGTTTTCAACGTATAAAGCTTCACGAGTTCTTGACTGTACAATAAATAAAACTTATAAATAATTTGCATTTGGCAACTTTTTTAGAATTTCTAGGGGGACAGCTGCCCCTCCCTAGCCCCCCCTTGGCGACGCCCTTGCAGAGACGTAATTAGTGCATCTACATTTCGCAGAGCTTATATCAATATGTGATGTAGGCGAGTCCATCGCCATATAAACTCGATATAAAATTGTCTCCAAAACTAATTAGTAAATATTTTTCCAAAGATTTTTTTTTAAATCTTATACATTTTTCAATTTACAAATTACAATTTTCCAATTGTAAAGCGATATTTATTTAATATTTTGCAGTTTATAAATGTGTTTCAAAATAAAATCTTGAATTTTAGTTTTTCTTGAAATCGATACCTATATCGATTAATTAGTAGTTTTTATCGATATTTTACCCAGTAACTAGTAATTCAGTGACTAAGTTATAATGTTGGGCGTAAAGGACAAAAAGATATGTCATTTAACTTTACAATTAATCTGGATTTTTGTAAGTCAACGGACTTCTATATTGAAAAAAAAAATAATGAGGCTTATTTGTCATCAGACACTGTTTCATTATTGTAGTCTACTCGTAGATAATTTCATGTTGAAGACTGGGTTTATAGTTCACGCCTAACGTCATTTATATAAATCGATATGCCTCTATAACTATAAATATATATTTACATGTGTTTAATGTTTTACATAATTAAAAAGATCTCAATATCTTTTTGTATCAAACACCATCTATATACCATACCAGCCCTGTATTATATACTGCCCACTGCTGAGCACGGGCCTCCTCTACTACTGAGAGGGTTTGTGAAGTCTGCCAACCCGCACTAGGCCAGCGTGGTGGACTAAGGAAATCTATATAATAATCCGTAGTAAATGATATGACGTCATATTAGATTTGGTATTGGATAAGTCTAGGGTTCTTAGTTTATGTTGTAATTATATATTAACAAACCAAACTGCTTTGTATTTTGTTAAATAAACCAAAAACTTTTGTAACGAGTTATTTTATTTATTGAAGGGCCTGTTTCATAACTTCTGGGTAAATGCTACTCGTCACAAATATATAAACCGACTAATACGAAAGTCACTGTAATCTATGCTTCCAAATAAATGGAAATAAAACGAGTACTATCTGCATTAGCTGTTTAATACAAATACTTGAATTTGTGAAATAGGCCCTAAATCCTTTAAATTTATTAAACTTGACGTAGAGGTCTGCCTTGGTGGCGTATTACGGTACGACTGCAATGTCAAGGTCTCAGGGTCCATCCCCGGTCGGGCAGTGATATTGGGTTTTTCTACTCTGTATCAGCCTGGAGTCTGGAATTTGTGCCCGATATGGCGATAGGCTCGCCCCTTATCTCATGGGACGGAATATGCATGGCGAAAAGTGGGTGCACTAGTGCCTCTGCCTACCCCTTACAAAATATGTTCACACAAAACCAAAAGAAATGTTTAAAATAAACTTTGTAATGGAGATATGGAATTTTTTAATTTGTGTACTAGGATATTAGAAAAACTTTGTTGCGTTTAGAAAACCGCATAGCCGTTTTATTATTTTTGTCGGAATAGATTTAAAATTGTAAAAAAGTGTAATTAAATACAAATATTTGCAAGGATAGGCTAATGAACGTGCTAATATTTTTCACACGTCTATAACAGTACAGACGAATACCTAGTTAGGAATACGAGTGTTTGAGCTTCGGGTGAGATCGTTAGGCGATTCACTCATTCATGGGCTATAAAAGGCGGGGGGGGGGGGGGGTCCGGACCCCTGAACCCCCCCCTTAGCTTCTAAAATGACCGGGCTACCAAACATGTCCACACTGTAATATTGAAGGACATTGTAGCCAGTATAACTACTGGACATAATGAGACTTAACATCTTGTGTCTCAGGATGACGAGCGCAGTGGAATGCCACACAGTACTTTGTAACTCAAGGTGCTGTATGGTGCTACTACTGTTTATGGGCGGTCGTATCGCTTACCATCAGGCGAACGGCATGCTCGTCTCGTCATACTATGCCATAAAAAAAAAAATATATATATATCGTAGGACCACCCCCCCCACCCATGTGAAAGCTATAGCTACGTCCGTGCACACCCCGCTCCACGCTGCGGGGTGCGTGGCGACGGAGCCACGCGCGTGGTTGCAGTATAGTATGCGGTGGCCCAGGGGCCTCATTTTCAACAGCTCGCGGTGATGGTACAGTACCATGGTGTAGACCATTGTATTCAATATAAAAATGGTTATTAATGCAGAACTCCTTCATGATGCTGCAGTTATATTATCTTTTTGGTTTTTGTATAATCAAATTAGAAGAAATCACGCACCATACCGAACTCGGTGTGCCATACCTCGCGACTAGCCCCGCAACCACGCGCGGGGTCGCGTGTTACTCTGCAGGCAGGCGCGTGATCTGTACCACTGCGCGTGAATGCGATTTCTGTGTGTTGCAGTACGCGTTTTTCAATACAAAGAGAGATACTTACAAGCGACATAAGAACACGCTTTACTGGTGGTAGGTCTCTCATACATAAGAGTCCGTCTGGGTGGGGACCACCGCAATGTCTATTTCTACCGCCAAGCAGCAGTGTGCATGCACTGTTGTGTTTCGGTTTCAAGGACATTGCAGGCAGTGTAACTACTGGACATAGAGAGACTTAACATCTTATGTCTCATCATGACGAGCGCAGTGGAATGCCACACAGTACTTTGTAACTCAAGGTGCTGGATGGTGTTGCTACTGTTTATGGGTGGTCGTATCGCTTACCATCTGGTGAAGGGCATGGTCGTCAATGCCATAAAAAAACGCCTTCCCGCGTTATACTGCGTTATGCGGTACAGTGTGCGAATCGCCTTACTCATAGTTCACTAAATATTCGCCAAGTTTTCGGCGAATTTTTCGCCCATAGTCTAATGAGGACTAAAGACAGGGGCGGATTTTCCTATAGGCCGAGTCGGCCCGGGCCTAGGGCGGCAAAATTGGCTCGTGTTTGCGGCGGGTGAAACATTATTTACGGCCGAAAATGAGCGAGGACAGGTTGAACGCTCTAGCTATCCTCTGCATCGTATCACAGTTGCTACGGTCTTTAGATTGTGATTATTTGATAAACAAATTCGCTGCTCAGAAAGCCAGGCAAAAGACAATTTATGAATAACGATTCATTGTTACTCACAAATAGAAATGGTAAGAATCACTGACTTGAATGCCTCGGTGGCGTAGTTGTATTACGGTACGACTGCAAGGCTGAGGTCTCGGGTTCGATCCCCGGGTCGGGCAGTGATATTGGATTTTTCTATTCAGTATCAGCCCGGAGTCTGGAATTTGTGCCCGATATGGCGATAGGCTCGCCCCCTATCACATCATGGGACGGAATACGCACGGCGAAAAGTGGGTGCACTAGTTGCGCCTCTGCCTACCCCTTCGGGGATAAAAGGCGTGAGCATGCGTAAGAATCAGTATCTGAAATACACTGCTTGAGATAATTAATTTTTTTACTGAATATCGTGTTTCCATTTTAATTTAATTTCTATAGTTTATTTAATTTATCATGCTTTACAGCACATAGGGGGGCGGCAATCTTTCGTAGGCCTAGGGCAGCCAACGTATCAAATCCGCCCCGTAAGATTCCTAGTGCGTAGGTAAGGTGCTAACAAGGATTAAATAAAACAAATATTTCTGACTTGTCCTTTATTCGACTGCGTAAACGAAAACCGGTCCACCTCGAATATCAGATGAAAAATAATCTCAGCAGCTCACAACTACGATACATGGACTACAAGAACCGCTTACATACACTTTGGAATGAAATCCTGCTTATAGATACAATGAGACACAACACGCAACGCATGCCACAAAAAAACAATCCTAGAGGGAAGATAATGATATTTTTAAAAGGAATTTTAATGTAATTATAATAAAGGTTATATTCATTAAAAATCTAAATATTAAATAGGAAACTCTGGCGTAACATTTGTGAATTGTGTCCCACTTGATATATTAGGAAAATTAACTTTACAAATAAATCGAAGATTCGTCAATAAATAAATTCTGCTCTTGTTATAATTACAACTAATCGAATTAACATAACACTAAAACTCTTAGAAATTCCTTCTGAGATCTAAGCTTATGATAAGAACTTTGGATAAAAAAATTAAAATAAAACAAATTACAGACAATTTATATGATTTTTGTACATTTTTACAAAAGAAAGTTATCAAATCCAGTCTGAATCAGCAGCAGTGGAACAAACTAAATGCAACTTTGTGACAAACGCTTACATTAACTTTGAAAATATACACATACTCGCAATAATACATTATACAATACAAAATAATACTTTATTAATTAATTTCGACAGTTACATTATTGTTTCATGGAAGAATTCATTCTGTTGCTTGTATATACGCATCAGTTTGGACACAGTATAAAACCTTTTGATACACCAAAAATATAAAAGGACTTGTCCAAAAACGGGCCTGAAAATCTAAACAAGGCAATTTATATATATTTGGATAGAACTCCTGAAAACTAGCCTTTTGCAATAAATCGTTTAATTTTAAAGACCTCCGATTTTGAGATTTATGTAATTTTGTTTGGCTTGAAAACTACACTTAGTACGAATGTTTTTAAAAAAGTCAGTTATGAATGGAGGGGTCTAAAAATATTTTTTTAATGGATCTAAGTTCCATATTTTGCCACTGTAATATCCCTAAAGTTCGAGCCTGGTTAGATTTTGAGGCCCAGCACCCATACAAAAAGCGGACATCGTATGTAAAATAACTACGTAACCTTACGCGTTCGAGAAGACTTCTTTACACTGTGTTTAATACAAGTAACATTATTGGCATTAATATCACAAATTAATCGGTACAAGTTTGGTGTTTTTGTAGAAATTATATTGAAATGTAAAATTGAGCCGCTTTGAAGAGTAATGTATGATTTGGAGCCAGCAATATTGGAAGTTACAAATCTGATTTCAGTCTCCATTTTTAGATGACTAGTTATGGAATCATTTTTAAAATGATGTCACCTTTGATTAATTATATACCTAGATAGACACTGAACGTTTCAAACGCGTCGAAAAAAAATAGAGGCGAACTGTTCCCCACTAAATGAGTTCGAGTGAATTAATTTTTGTTGTTTTTCATGGATATAATTATCTCCCCGTTTTAATAGAAACCATTTAATAACTGGTATCATAATGCGCGCACACAAGGGTACGCAGAATGATGCAGGAATAGCGTATGACACAGCTGTCACGCATACTAGCGTAAGAAAAGTTTGCCTGTTTGTTTTAGTTTCATTGCAGCGCGTCACTCTATCTAGGTATACAATTAATCAAAGGATGTCACCAAATGAGTGTTTCGATAGCTTTGGGGATTCCAATATTGCAAGCTCGATGATAATAGATATGTAGAATAAATGTTTCCGAAGAAGTATGCAACACGAGTTATTAATTTCAAAGCGCAACAATGCAGATGATATGTTATTATCACTAAAATGATTCTCAAAATGTATACATGAGAAACACGGTGTTTTCATTAATAGCTCAAGTAAAAAAAAACAGACGATTGTAATAATTAATTCTAGTTCCTTATAATGTTTAATTGAGTAATTTATATCGTAAAATTGTATTATGCACGTTGTGGTTGCCTGTAGTCTGAGTTACAATTACTTAGTTTTATTTTCTGATTGTTATTATTATGTTTGTGTTATTGTAAACTTTGTTGGCAATCCTCAAATAATAATAAAAAAAAAAAACAAAATATCTGAAACTTTTATTATCAACAAAATTGGATTTCTAATGGAATAGACAAGCCAAAGCTAGTGTTTTTTAATTTATTATTTTGATGTGGCATTTAATATTTTTTGAACTTGAAATGCAGTTAATTATTTTAATGAGAGCTATTAACAAAAACACATTAAATGTATATGAATAGACTCCGATGATCCAATAAATGAAACATATAATATGACATTACATGGATGGATATAATTTTTAAACAACAATTTGGCTCAAAATCTACCCGCCTACAAGGAATTGAGCATATTGTCTTTTCCAAGCTATGCTCCAATCGAAGCGGCAATCTGTAAACATTAGCAGCTTTAGGACGAAAACGACACAATTTAAAAAAAAAACGAGAATTGAGTTATCGCCATAAAATTAATTAAAACGAAATTTTCTATACAACAATAGTTCAAACACCGCCATATTCAAGCGGGAAAAGGACAAAACTATTATATCGGTCCCTTTTTTATTATATGTTCATAAAAAAGGGACCAGTTTTAAATCATTTTATGAAGAGCCCAATTTTTGATTTTTTTGAATTGCATCGTTTTCTTCCTAAAGGTGCGATATGCTGTTCGACCATGACGGGATATGTCCCGTAAGTACTAAACTAACATCGCCTACGTCATAGCCCTTAAAGAAATTGTAAAGCTGTCGAACCCACGCGGGTAAAAAAACATCTACAAAGCGAATTAATCTTCAAACTTCACCCTTGGTCGCTGTGCCCGACATTCTGATCGAGCGGCACCATTTTTTTACTCACCGAGTAAATCGGCGGGGAGTCGAGTTTACCAGCTATCGCTTGGACTCGACTCTTGACCGATTCGATTGAGCCGGAATCGATTTTGGAATCGTCTACGGAGGTCGAGTGTTGGAAGGCGCCGGGCTCGGTGTTGCCGTATATGTGCTGAGGTTCCCTGACGTTTCCATACAAATTGTAGTTGTGTATGAGTGTGGACACTCTGTTGGTTGCCGTGGGAAGACTGCTATGCTCTTTGGGTACGCTCTCCGTGATCGTCAGCTGACTGGTTGTTACCGGCAGGTTCACCTTGAAGTCTGGTTTGGGTGGCGCTGGTTCCTCCTCCTGTACTGACGACTGGTTGCTCAATATCGGGTTTTGGGGGGTGAATATTTGGTTCTGTGCTGCGAATACCTCGTTTTGAGAGGTGAGGGTTTGGTTCTGCGGTAGGGGGGCGATGATGCCGGGCTCGAGGGCCGCTCGCCAGTCGATGTGGGGATGTCTCTCCCTGATGCAGTCCACCACGTCCAGGAGGTTCTTCGCGTCCATCGCCAGTACGTGTGCTGCCGCCAACATGCTCCTGCGACGCAAATAAAAGATATTATACAAAAGATAAATAATGGGAGTAATAAATATAGTTTCCAGTATTCAAGAACTTATAACTTAAGTAATGAGCATAATAGACATCAGTTATATTATTCGAGAGATAGGTTGAAGACTCGAAGAATCCCTGGTACTAGTTTTCTAACTAATTCATCATCATATAGCTGGTAATATGAAAAAATTATGTGTGTCTAGGTAAAACTAAATAATGTGGTGTTGAGTACTGACTTGGTGTACTCGTGGTGCAGCGTGGTGTTGTGGTACTGTATGGCGAGCCGCATCGCCTCCACCAGCGCAGCCATGTCCTTGCTCAGCACCTGGTGGGCCATCTCAACCTCCCTGGAGAACACAATATTTATGTATCACTAATTAATCTTTGAAGCGGCGATAGCCTAGTTGGTAGTGGAACGGACTGCCGAGACGAATGTCCGCAGGTTCAAACCCCAAGAGCACACACCTCTGAATTTTCTAAAAAGTTATGTGTGTATTCTTTGTGAATTATCGCTCGCTTTAACGGTGAAGGAAAACATCGTGAGGAAACCTGCATATCCGAGAAGCTCTCTGAATTTCAAACGTATGTGAAGTCTGCCAACCCGCACTAGGCCAGCGTGGTGGACTAAGGCCTAAACCCTCTCAGTAGTAGAGGAGGCCCGTGCTCAGCAGTGGGCAGTATATAATACAGGGCTGGTATAGTAATATAGTGTAATTAATCTTTAGTGTTATTTAAAGGAGTCTTATATTGTATTTAATAGCATAAAAGAAAAGATTATTGTTTATGATTGACTTGGTTTTTAAACAAATAAATTATTGGGTTAGGTTGGGTTAGGAAATTCATTTTGATAATTTTCTGAATCAAGATGGTTGGATTCTCGTAATTTTATTCGTACCTACAGTTAAAGAAATACATATTTTATTTGTATATTACACAGGTATTCTTGGAGAACTTGATGAGGGTTTGTATCAGAGAAGGGTTCTTGATTTTTACTTAAAATGACATATTGTATAGTTATATCAGGAAATGAGTGTATTATTATAGTAAGTGAGGTCACCTCTGCGCTATGTGGGGGAAGGGCACCACCACGAGGTCCACCGTCGCGCACAGCGAGCGCAGCTCCGCGCCCACCGCCCGCACCGCGCCCAGCACCGCGTCGGGCCCGGCGGCGCCCCCACCACCACTCCCACCACCAGCACCACCGCACCCACCACCACCAGCACCGCCGCCCTGCGTCAGCGCCGCCAGCCGCATGACGCTGCGCACCACCGCCGTCGTCGCGGAGTACACCGGGTCGCCGGATTGACACGTGCGCTGGAAAAAATAAAATACGTGTAGCACTCGGAGACTGCCGCGGTAAAGCTATTGCATAGCATTTTTTATCACAAATTTTGATTGACACAAATTCGATCTTTAGCTTACCACGTAAAGTAGATTTTTAAACGCGAGCAACGCACGTTTAGTCTTGTTATTGATAAATGTCAGAAATGCAATGGTCAACACAACCAAAGTAGAATAAATCAAAATTTGAAAAAAGAATGTTACGTTCGATTCTTTTGTACTCGTGCCGTGCCAACGCTGGGGAAATAGCTTCTACGCAATGTATTTAAGGTTCATATTAGATTAGTAAGAAATGGTTTTAATGACTTTAATAAATAAAATAAATAAAAATATACTCGTTTCAAGAATTATAGCTTCTACGCATTGTATTTAAGGTTTATATTAGTAAGATAAAAAAGATGTCAGGTTATTTTCGTTACGGAATTTCTGGATTCTGTCTCCACGCTCAAGGCCCGCGATAGAAGCTATGCAATAGCTTAAAAATATTCTAGTAAAGTGGAGCGTCGATTATTCGAACGACCGCTTATCCGAACTACTTTGGCAGACTCGCGCGTATCTATCTACTCCCGCGTAGTTTGTATTTATATTTTATAAGACTGTCTGCATTTTATTGTAATTCCTACTTGTCAAACATATATATATGTAAATATTTCAATCACTTGTACATCCTACTAATATTACAAACGCGAAAGTTTGTAAGTATGGATGTATAGATGTATGGATGTGTGGATGTTTGTTACTCTTTCACGCAAAAACTACTCAACGGATTTCGATGAAATTTGGCACACGTGTAGATCATGTCCTGGATTAACACATAGGCTACTTTTTATCCCGGGAATATATAAAGCGGGACTTTTATCCCGGGAAAACTCATTCACGCGGGCGGAGCTGCGGGCAAAAACTTGGTAAAATATATGCCTGATTCGATACAGTTAGATTATCCGAAAAAAAAATCAGTTTTCTGAACACTCATACCCCCAATATAGTTTGGATAATTGACACTCTACTGTATCTATATATATAAATACATAGCATCACGCCTTTTTCCCTTTTCAGAGGTAGGCAGAAGTGTAACATATCAATATTTCGTCAGACTATATAAATTCAATGTAATAGGAAGCGAGTTTATTGAATTACATTATTCTAAATAAGAATAATATAAGATAAAAAAAAATGAGTAAAATAGTAGGTATTACAATGTTTTAAATTATAATTATGATTACCTTTTCTTCGCTAGGCGTTTTCTCTTTAGACTTAACCGTATTCGCTGGACTGGTTTCTGATGAATTTGCCGCTGAAAAAAATATCGTCATTAATTTTACAATTCTCAGATAATTTATTTGTATTTTTTATGGAGGATATAATAATAAAGAATGTGCGATATCATCAACTATGGATATGTTGACATAATTATTAAACTCCTGTACCTCTGGCTACATTTTATCTACCAAAATAAAAAAAATAAAAACACTGTTGAATTAATAACTCGAGTATATAAATAGGTTGTATGCTTCTGCTCCTTTGCCGGCTTATGCAATAGCAAAAAAATTATAAATAGTGAGCAACAGTATTAACAGGGTAGTTGACTACTTTATTTTATTACATTTATCAAAAATGTATGGCGTCCAAAATATAACGGAAAAAGATTTTTCAAAATTGGCGCAATAATAAGTAAGTTATAAAAGTTTCAAATTTTGTGGAAGGGGTAATTGTCAAATAACTAATATCAGACTGTGACGTCATCGGGTGTCACTGGCCATAACGCTGCGTACGTCTGAAAGAGATCGCATGATATCCCCACCACGCCCCAACTTTTGTACACAACAATATTTCAAATTTGAATAACTGCTTTATTTTTTAACCAATTTTGATGCTGATTTCACAGAAGCATTTCTTTTTAATATTATTTTCTGTGATGTTATTCGTCATTACCCGAATGCGGCTGACTAGATGTCCTGTTGTCGTGCACGCTGCCCGCGAGCGCCTCCTTGTGTTCGCCCTCCGACTCCGTCGACACTTGCACAGAAGACAGCCGCTTCTTCTAGAATAATTACAGTCATTACGTCTTTATATTCATCATCGTCACCCACAAGATGTCTGCTGCTAAGCAATGAACAAAAGATTTTCAAACATTCATTTCATTTCATGTCCTAGTAATATTTAATTGCTAAGGGTTTGTTTGTACAATGCGATTCAACTAATAATAGGATCGACTATGCGCCATATTGTGACGTCTGAATATTTTAAATTTGAAGTAAGAGTCAATTAGACAAAATAAAATAAACCGTTATAGACATGCTAACATTGATGTATTAGGTTTTTAATACATCGATGTATTCTAATAAGTTTTCTGTGCAAATTTTGTACTTTTCAAGTGACATTTGACACATAAAGGTCATTGACGTTCCTATTCTTATTTGAATCGCATTGTAAGGAGTAAACGCAGAAATTTTTATTGGGCGAAAGGCATAAAAGTCGATAATGGGCTACTTTTACTTCGAAAAGTATACAGCGGAATGTTAATTCTTAGAACGATCTTTGACACCTTTTGGTGCCACCTTTGGCCATTTTGGAGTGGCTCTATAGCGCCAGAGTATTTCTTATTGTATCTCTAACACATATTGTACCGGCACGCTATGATAGCCGTTTTGACAGATTAAAATAGTGAGGTGAAATCTCAATTCATTATCGATAAAACTATACTAGCCAGCTATCCTAATGCGACGATCGTATTAGATTTCAGTATTCAAAATTCCGAATTTCGAAAAACAAATGCCGAGTTGTGTCGTTAAATGATACATTCCAACAAATTTTACTGCAGGTCACTATTGACAATAATGTACAGCAATTAGCTTCTTCAGCGTAGTTATAAATTAATCTTTGATTAATTATATACCTAGATAGACACTGAACGTTTCAAACGCGACGAAAAAAATTGAGGCCAACCGTTGCCCGCTAAATGAGTTCGAGTGAATTATTTTTTGTTGTTTTTCATGGATATAATTATTTCCCCGTTTTAATAGAAACCATGTAATAACGGGTATCATTATGCGCTCACTCAAGGATACGCAGAATGATGCAGCGATAGCGTATGACACAGCTGTCACGCGTACTAGCTTAAGAAAAGTTGGTCTGTTTGTTTTAGTTTCATTGTAGCGCGTCACTCTATCTAGGTATATAATTAATCAAAGGAATTAATATGGAAATTAGAGGACAAGCATCTAAACGTGCGTCAAAGCGTGCGGGTACTACAATTAGGGCGAACGTAGTTGTCAAAAATGGACGCCCTAAAAAGATAGAGGGTGATAGGTCAACTAACCAAGTTATCCTCCTGCATCTGCAGCCATCGTCTGTCCTCTTCGCTCTGGTGCTGTTGTCGCGCTAGCTCGGCGAGTAACCGCCTCTCGACCGCCTGCTCCGTGTCGAACTCCGGACTCTGTTCCCGGCCGAGGCAAATGTTAGATATTGTTTTTTTTTATATGTGGAATTAAGTATAAAACTATCAAGTAATAATTTTACTGATTTGTGAGAAGTGATTTTGTTATGCTGGTTGCATTTTATCTCTTTGATGTCAAAGATTTAAACTAATTTATAAAGCGAATAGAAGAAATTTTATATTCGCAAATGTCGATAAAAATGCAATAGTCACATCTTAAATCTTCATCGATAAAATATAAAACATGCTATATCGATATTAATGGAAAAATCGATAACTGGCCACTTAAAAATATTTCATAAACAAGAACTAACGTTGCAGTTAGTCATTCCATGATTTTAATGCTCTGTGCACTTCTGTACATGAACCTTTAATTTCTATCGTTTTAGTACAAGTTAATGTTAATTTGGACATCCCAAGCCAAACACCGAAAGATTTTTTTATTCTCAGAAAATTTTGGTTACCAACAAAGTTAGTTCTTCTTCGAGGAACGCTGAAATGTCTTGTGAAAAGTAAAAACAAAAAATATATAATTACATTACATTTATAGTGCCGTCAAAATGCAAAAAAATAGAAAAATAATTCTTTCCACAAGCGATTTCAAAGTAAATATATAAATAAAAAAAATCATAAACCAAAATTCTACCGGAGAAACCCAACGGACACAAATAAACTCTGTAAAAAAAAGAAAAACCAAAACTCATATACAAAGAAATGAAAAAAAATGTGTACAAAAATTATAATATTTACATTCACTTGAAAATAATAAAAAATAATATTTACAAATATCCTAAACCAGATCAATGGACGATATAAAAAAATCCGAGCTCATTACCATTTTTCATAATTAGTGTTCTATTTTATCGAGTCGATAAACAAACACATGCATATCTACACACATACTACTGTCCTCTCATGCGATATACCTGCACGGGCTGCGGCATGGCGGCGCACTCCTGACGCGACGCGTACTGCGCATGCGCATCCATCGACGACGCGCCCGTGAAGGGGGGGCGTGGGCCCGCGGCGAACTGCCCCCCCTGCCCAGCCTGCTTGTAGGGCTGAGGCGACCCCCCACCGTACGCTTGCTGTATATACGGTATCGCCCCCATGGGAACATACTGTTGCGGACTGCCTGACCGATAGTTCATTTTATGAGGCTTAACCGGACTTTGCGAGTACGGAACGCCCTGCACTACCCCCACTGGGACGCCGTACGCGTGAGATCGGGTCGGTTTGGACATCGCCTTCTGAGCGGCGATCGCGACACAACTCTTGACGTTATCGCCGCCGAAGTCGTAGATTTCCTCGACTAGCGGCGGTTCGGGTTGTTGGCGCATCTTGTTCATCACACTCGCGGCTAGTTGCGCATTGATGGCGCCTTGTACGGAGAACTGTCCTACGTCTTGATCGCGGCGGGTGCGAGGCGGGGGGGACGCCGGCACCGAGTGCTGGCGGGTGAACGGAGGTATGGGGACAGGGGAGCCCCTGTGAGACAAGCTACCCCTCGCGTTGCGTTCCAAAGACCCCATCCTAACCGGAGCGCGTTCGGCAGTCGACAAAGTTCCCCTAGTGTTCCTCTCTAGCGACCTAACCCTACTTGTATAAGGCTCGGCGGTGACGTCGTCCTGCGGGGACGAGTCAGTCCGCGGCGAGACACTCGGCAGATTCTGACAGAGATTATCGCAACTCTCCCTAGCCCCTACCACTACAGTCAACGTCTCATCTTCGGGAACAATCGGATCTAGCTTCTGCAGACTGGCTGCCGGTATGGGCGCCGTCTGTAACGGAATATCGATCTTTTCATCCGGTTTAGGATGTATGATTTTGTCGACGATGGGATCGTTCTCCGGCAGAGTTTCGGCGAAGTCGACGGAGACGGTGTTGAATACCGAGGCGGGCGTGGTGTAGGCCTGCGGGTCGAGGGCGCGGGATTGGTTCTCGCGCAGGAGGTGCGCTAGGACGAGGGGGTTCTGCGCCACGATGTATGTTTGCGGCGCCGCGCCTGATGACTGCACTGATGTCGAATCCGCCGCTGTGAGTTAAATTTGTGGTTTATTGCACAAATCTTAATTATATCAAAAAAATGTGGTCAATATTGAATCTAAGCACTGTAGAGAAATTAACATAAATAGAAATCATAAAATAATTACAAAGTAACTAAAGTACTTCTTTTGTAATTTCAATATTCTCGAACTTCTAGATATTGATGGGTCATTTTTTTTTTACTTTGAATACTTCAAGATTTCTGATTCTGTTTGGACAATATCCAGACTCCATTAATAACTCGTTACCTGCAAGGTTGTTGGCGGGCCTGGTGGGTTTGGGCGGGGGGTCGTCCCCCCAGGAGGCGGCGGCCACGCGCCTGTTCTCGCGCCGCATCGTGTCCCACGCGCTGTTGCGCTCCTCTTGCAGGATCTCGCTGCAAGCGAATATAAACTTTAAATATTCCTAGATATGGTATTAAGTTATAAAATGCACCTGGTGATAAAAGGTTGGTATCACATTTTGCAACCATAGTTTCACGCTGGTCCTTTTTGACGTCAAAAGTCCTGTCTTTTTTCATTTCCACATTTTTTCCTTTTCCAGATTGAACTGAACGAAATACGAGACACACACCATTGTCTTCCATTATTATTATTTACTGCATAAATAGTCAGATTGTTAAAAGTTTTGCAGTGTAGCAATGATAAGGTGAAAGAAGCAAAAGAAGTATGACATAATCTCCGCCTATCCTAATAGGATTCATGTGCTAAGTTCTGCCTATCCATACGGGTCACAGGAATGATATTACTAATGTTACCCTACTACTGAAAAGAGAGTTTACTTTTTTGACATGATTACACGAATCTTCACTAGCACATGTACCAAGGCAACATAACTCACAAGAGCGTCTCCTTGAGCTGGTGCGCGGCGGGTCGCTGGCTCGGCTCGTAGGCCCAGCAGCGCGACATCACGGAGTACAGGCGCGGGGGGCAGCGCGGGGGGAGGGCCAGTCGCTCGCCGTTCTCAAGTATACACCGACCGTCACTATCACTAGCACATGTACCAAGGCAACATAACTCACAAGAGCGTCTCCTTGAGCTGGTGCGCGGCGGGTCGCTGGCTCGGCTCGTAGGCCCAGCAGCGCGACATCACGGAGTACAGGCGCGGGGGGCAGCGCGGGGGGAGGGCCAGTCGCTCGCCGTTCTCAAGTATACACCGACCGTCACTATCACTAGCACATGTACCAAGGCAACATAACTCACAAGAGCGTCTCCTTGAGCTGGTGCGCGGCGGGTCGCTGGCTCGGCTCGTAGGCCCAGCAGCGCGACATCACGGAGTACAGGCGCGGGGGGCAGCGCGGGGGGAGGGCCAGTCGCTCGCCGTTCTCAAGTATACACCGACCGTCACTATCACTAGCACATGTACCAAGGCAACATAACTCACAAGAGCGTCTCCTTGAGCTGGTGCGCGGCGGGTCGCTGGCTCGGCTCGTAGGCCCAGCAGCGCGACATCACGGAGTACAGGCGCGGGGGGCAGCGCGGGGGGAGGGCCAGTCGCTCGCCGTTCTCAAGTATACACCGACCGTCACTATCACTAGCACATGTACCAAGGCAACATAACTCACAAGAGCGTCTCCTTGAGCTGGTGCGCGGCGGGTCGCTGGCTCGGCTCGTAGGCCCAGCAGCGCGACATCACGGAGTACAGGCGCGGGGGGCAGCGCGGGGGGAGGGCCAGTCGCTCGCCGTTCTCAAGTATACACCGACCGTCACTATCACTAGCACATGTACCAAGGCAACATAACTCACAAGAGCGTCTCCTTGAGCTGGTGCGCGGCGGGTCGCTGGCTCGGCTCGTAGGCCCAGCAGCGCGACATCACGGAGTACAGGCGCGGGGGGCAGCGCGGGGGGAGGGCCAGTCGCTCGCCGTTCTCAAGTATACACCGACCGTCACTATCACTAGCACATGTACCAAGGCAACATAACTCACAAGAGCGTCTCCTTGAGCTGGTGCGCGGCGGGTCGCTGGCTCGGCTCGTAGGCCCAGCAGCGCGACATCACGGAGTACAGGCGCGGGGGGCAGCGCGGGGGGAGGGCCAGTCGCTCGCCGTTCTCAAGTATACACCGACCGTCACTATCACTAGCACATGTACCAAGGCAACATAACTCACAAGAGCGTCTCCTTGAGCTGGTGCGCGGCGGGTCGCTGGCTCGGCTCGTAGGCCCAGCAGCGCGACATCACGGAGTACAGGCGCGGGGGGCAGCGCGGGGGGAGGGCCAGTCGCTCGCCGTTCTCAAGTATACACCGACCGTCACTATCACTAGCACATGTACCAAGGCAACATAACTCACAAGAGCGTCTCCTTGAGCTGGTGCGCGGCGGGTCGCTGGCTCGGCTCGTAGGCCCAGCAGCGCGACATCACGGAGTACAGGCGCGGGGGGCAGCGCGGGGGGAGGGCCAGTCGCTCGCCGTTCTCAAGTATACACCGACCGTCACTATCACTAGCACATGTACCAAGGCAACATAACTCACAAGAGCGTCTCCTTGAGCTGGTGCGCGGCGGGTCGCTGGCTCGGCTCGTAGGCCCAGCAGCGCGACATCACGGAGTACAGGCGCGGGGGGCAGCGCGGGGGGAGGGCCAGTCGCTCGCCGTTCTCAAGTATACACCGACCGTCACTATCACTAGCACATGTACCAAGGCAACATAACTCACAAGAGCGTCTCCTTGAGCTGGTGCGCGGCGGGTCGCTGGCTCGGCTCGTAGGCCCAGCAGCGCGACATCACGGAGTACAGGCGCGGGGGGCAGCGCGGGGGGAGGGCCAGTCGCTCGCCGTTCTCAAGTATACACCGACCGTCACTATCACTAGCACATGTACCAAGGCAACATAACTCACAAGAGCGTCTCCTTGAGCTGGTGCGCGGCGGGTCGCTGGCTCGGCTCGTAGGCCCAGCAGCGCGACATCACGGAGTACAGGCGCGGGGGGCAGCGCGGGGGGAGGGCCAGTCGCTCGCCGTTCTCAAGTATACACCGACCGTCACTATCACTAGCACATGTACCAAGGCAACATAACTCACAAGAGCGTCTCCTTGAGCTGGTGCGCGGCGGGTCGCTGGCTCGGCTCGTAGGCCCAGCAGCGCGACATCACGGAGTACAGGCGCGGGGGGCAGCGCGGGGGGAGGGCCAGTCGCTCGCCGTTCTCAAGTATACACCGACCGTCACTATCACTAGCACATGTACCAAGGCAACATAACTCACAAGAGCGTCTCCTTGAGCTGGTGCGCGGCGGGTCGCTGGCTCGGCTCGTAGGCCCAGCAGCGCGACATCACGGAGTACAGGCGCGGGGGGCAGCGCGGGGGGAGGGCCAGTCGCTCGCCGTTCTCCAGCTTGCCGATCACGTCGTTGTTCTTCACGCCGCTGAACGGTTTCACGCCGAGCATCAGGATCTCCCACATGCACACGCCTGAAATGGAGTTTATTTTTGACTTGTTGGCAATTGTTATTATGACAAGTTCACTGGTAGGTCTCTCATTATGTAAGAGGCCGTCTGGGTGGGTACCACCGCAATGTCTATTTCTACCGCCAAGCAACAGCGTGCATGCAATGTTGTGTTTCGGTTTGAAGGACATTGTAGCCAGTATAACTACTGGACATAATGAGACTTAACATCTTATGTCTCCGGATGACGAGCGCAGTGGAATGCCAGACAGTACTTTGTAACTCTAGGTGCTGGATGGTGTTGCTACTGTTTATGGGTGGTCGTATCGCTTACCATCAGGCGAACGGCATGCTCATCTCGTCATTCAATGCAATAAAAAAAAAACAAGTCAGTACGATGGGATAAATCAAGTCAAATATTGAAAAAACTATTTAATACTGAGTTGGCAGTCAATATTGCGATTCTTTCATTTTTTTTTTATATTTTATATGCTGGCATGTAACTGATGTCTAAACAGCCACAATGTCAAATAACTCTTGAAACAGTCTTCAATTATTTATTTTATTTATTGACCAACATTTATCTTCAAAAGTAACAACTAAAAACTGTCGAGACATTAATCCAATTAAGCAATTGCGTAACTGATATAATATACATCAATTTTCTAAGAAAACAACATACCGAACATCCACACATCGGAGGCGGAAGTGAACCGCCTGAAGTTTATCGACTCTGGCGCCATCCACTTGATGGGCAGTTTGCCTCGCGACGCCTTGTAATACGATTTGTCTTCCACCATTTTTGACAGGCCGAAATCTGCCAGCTACAAAAAAAATATGCATTATGTGAAAAATAAATATTCAAGAGCCTCATTTCATATATTTTGTTTTACAATTTATATGTATATAGATTTATATGAATTGATTTATGTCCTAGACTCATATACAGCCGCATTATATCCCGAGCAAGTGCACTGTGGTCCTTTTATCACAAGAAACATCTTTCACGCAGGGCCTTGCAGGACTTATTAAATAACTAGGTGTTGCTTGCGACTTCGCCCGCGTGTAAAGCCTTTCCCGCTACAAAAGCACAAGTCAGCACCATCTACTTAAAGAATCGGATTGAAAATATCGATTATTTTCCATAGGAGCAATTACCGGGATAAAAGTCCCTATGTGTTAATCCAGGAAATCACCTACGCGTGACAAACATTCAAACATTTTCACAAATTTTCGCCTTTAGAATATTAGTCAGAAATTGGATTAATTATCGATATCGATACATACCTTAACGCAAGTAGGTGTCGACACTAGCACGTTCCTGGCCGCTATGTCTCTGTGCACGAACTTCTTGCTCTCGAGGTAGCTCAGCGCAGTCGATAGCTGGTAGATGTACAGCACTAGTGTGCACGTCTCTAATCTGTGGGAGAATTAAATAAGACTTGTAATAGATGATTCATAGAGTTTTAGCGGGAACTTGGAAGTATCATGAGGTGCTCTTGTTTTGATTCATTATTTTGGTGATACTTAGTGTTATATTGCATAACTATGGTGGTATATTATTCAATATAGTTCTATTAAAGAGCTCAAATGAAGTGAATTGAAATAATTGTGCTAATCAAGTGTTTTTTTTATTGTTGCCGCCAAAACTCCTCGATAAAGTCTTGGTAAGGTAGCCACTGCTTTACTTCGACATACTACAGATAATAAAAAAAGGACAACCCAAACTTGACATTGGCAAAATGTGAACACAAGTGCCATAAAAAAAAGATGATTCATATTAATAGAATTTATCGATATTTATATTTATTGTTATGTTATTTATTTACATTACTATATAGCTATTTTTTTCGATTTCTAATTAACAGAATCAAGTAAATCGTTAAGACTTATTGTTTTTGCCAAACTATAGTATCAAAGGTACGTAATCATTTTAACTATGATAATAGATTTATTTCACGGCATCAATACGTGAAAATTGGATCCATTTCTAAGAATAATACTACAGTATACTGAATAGTACTGCGTTGTAATACCTGTGCGCATTTTGTTGCAGATACGCGCGCATCTCGCCCAGCGTGGCGAGCTCCATCACGATCCATATGGGCGGCGAGCTGCACACGCCCACCAGGCCGATGATGTGCGGGTGAGAGAACTGCTGCATTATATCTGAACATACAAACATGGATAATGTTAGGTAATACGAAGTGTCTTCGTCCACCAAATTGGCCTAGTGCGCGTTGGTAAAATTCACATACATTTATAAAATAGCATAAAAAATTAATAAAAAAAAGTGTTAAATGGTTTGTTTGCTGCCGTCTTGCTGTTTAATTCTGTGGTACATGAGCTGGGCTAGATTTATAGTATTTTTATAACACGATTGGCCTGGGACTGAGTGATCCAGAGGATTGAAATCAGTCGTCAATATTTACAATAATTATACTAAAAGTATGTGAAGGTCAAATACAACACCTAAAAGCAGACTAAATCCTAAATCCATAGAATTATATCAAAATATCTTCTTCGCGCATACGCATACTCACGCCTTTTATCCCCGAAGGGGTAGGCAGAGGCGCAATTAGTGCACCCACTTTTCGCCGTGCGTATTCCGTCCCATGATGTGATAGGGGGCGAGCCTATCGCCATATCGGGCACAAATTCCAGACTCCAGGTTGATACTGAATAGAAAAATCCAATAGGGATCGAATCCGAAACTTCAGCATTGCAGTCGTACAGTAATACAACTACGCCACCGAGGCGTGTATCTTCTTATCTTCAAAAATACTCACAAGCTTCTTCCAGAAACTTCTCAGCCGTATCCAAATCAGCGTCCATCTTGCAAGTCTTCACCGCTACGGGCAGCACGCAGTCCCCCCGCCCCTGGGTGGACTTCAGCGCCAACCTCCTGAGGGACGGATGGTTCGCAGCGGAGACCCGACACGTGCCCTTGTGGACGTCTCCAAACTGACCCTCTCCGATGATGCCGGTCAGCTCGATCTGATTGCGAACTAGTTCGTAGTCGCGGACTGGAATGAGTGAATGGATTGAATGGTATGCGTGAATGAACGGAGGTATTATTTATTTTGGATTTTTTTATGGCAATTTCGATACAGAGTTTTGGCGGGAACTTGGAAGTGTCATGAGGTGTTCTTGTTTTAATTCATTATTTTGTTGATATTTAGTGTTATATTGCATAATTATGGTGGTATATTACCCAATATAGTTCTGTTAAAGAGCTCAAATGAAGTGAATTGAAATAGTTGTGCTAATCAAGTGTTTTTTTTGTTGCCGCCAAAACTCCTCGATAAAGTCTTGGTAAGGTAGCCACTGCTTTACTTCGACATACTACAGATAATAAAATATACAAACCAAACTTGACATTGGCAAAATGTGAACACAAATGCCATTATAAAAAAAAAACGATACATTATGTTTAGTCAGGAGTGTAGAAATATAAATAAATATGTAGAAATAATAGGATAACAAATTCAATTGATGCCATAAGTGTTTGTAAGTTACAAGTTTGTAGCCACAAAAAATATTCAATAGCTTCATACCTATTATTTTAGTCTGGTCATCGAAATTATAAAGTGATTGGACAGGGTAGATACCAAGAAGCTTATAGATAAACGTGACCTAAATACCTATTTCTAAATACACACATAAGAACGAAACAATGATATGTGTTTTCTGTATCTAATGTGTGTATTCAGAAAGAGTGTCCGACCACAGTCGTCTTGACTTAGCTATTCAGAGTGTTGTTTTATATCTATATGAAGAGTTAAAGTAACGATAAATAATAACCAGCCGGCGTGGAGTAGTCCGCATCGTCGTCCACAATCTCCGCGTAATCCTCGGAGAGTAGTGTGGCGGTGTTCGCCTCCCAAGAGCTGGTCTTGCCCTCCGACGAACTGCTGCTCATTTCAGCTGTAAAACACAATACATGACAATAAATACGTGTTACTTTATTTAAATCCGAATATAATTGTAACGGCAAATGTCTAAGACGAAAAATTGCAGCGGTATAATTTGTTACAAATATTTGTGACGGAAATATTACGAAATCCATAGTCTCTGCATACCCCTATGGGACAGAGGCGTGAGACTATATGTATGTAAATATTACGTAGAAAAATTAGGAAATGATTTGCTACAATTTGTCGTCTAAATTATTTTCGGAATGATAGCTTTATTACAATATTTACAACTATATCATATGCTATTATAATGCTGGGTGAAACTATATTTTACTGGCAATACTGTTATACTAGCAATACTGTTATACTGGCAATACTGTTATGTAATAATAACTATTTATGATAAGCTGTGAAGCAATACTCTGCCTACAGTTTTAAATAACTTACTTTTACATTGACAACTGAGTTGTTTCCATACGGTAGCTTGAAAAAATACAAAGTCATTTATTTTTGTAATTGTTACAACATTCTTTACCATACCAGCCCTGTATTATATACTGCCCACTGCTGAGCACGGGCCTCCTCTACTACTGAGAGGGGTTAGGCCTTAGTCCACCACGCTGGCCTAGTGCGGGTTGGCGGACTTCACATACCTTCGAAATTCAGAGAACTTTTCAGGTATGCAGGTTTCCTCACGATGTTTTCCTTCACCGTTAAAGCGAGCGATAATTCACAAAGAATACACATACAACACATTTTAGTTTGGTATAAATATATTTGAAAATAAAATAGCTTTTATCGCTGTGACCTCTTGTCTGAGTCAAAGGATAGATAAAATCCAGAAAATATTGTTAAATCATGAATAAAACTTACTTGTTCTATTCCAAAGAGATGTTTGCGAGTCGGTGACCAATCTGCAATAACCGTCGACTAGATCCGCCAAGCTTTCTGCAGCCTGCAACAGTCGTAAAATAAAATAAGTATTTATTACCTTCCAAGATGCTATGGACTTTAGTAGTCAGTAGCGTAGCGTGGTTGGGGCGGCAAAATGCTTAAAATATTTTTTTTATAGCATTGAATGACTAGACGAGCACGCCGTTCGCCTGATGGTAAACGATACGACCACCCATAAACAGTAGCAACACCATCCAGCATCTTGAGTTACAAAGTACTGTGTGGCATTCCACTGCGCTCGTCATCCTGAGACATAAGATGTTAAGTCTCACTATGTCCAGTAGTTACACTGGCTACAATGTCCTTCAAGCCGAAACATGCATGCACACTGCTGCTTGCCGGTAGAAATGGACATTGTGGTGGTACCCACCCAGACCTACCACCAGTATTATATGGTTGTTCTAGCACAAAATTTTAACGTTTTATAGCTGTTATATAGCATGGTAGGTAAGATATGTTTAATGTGCGCCTACCTCAACACTGCTGCACGTGATCGTGAGGGTCTCGGTAGCACCCTTGACTCGCAACTGTAGCGCCGCCTTACCACACGAACCACTCTGTAACATTTTTTTTTATATTGCAACAAAAGGTCAACAAAAACAGCATATTTTAATTTCAACGATGCATTTCAGACGCGGTTGTAACGCAGTAAAGGCAATGCAGTCGGAAATTTTGTAATATTAGCGTAGGAGAGTAGTTTGGGCTGTGTTCATCCAGATTTTTACTGCACATTATCAGATCTACAATTAAAACCCTATCTATACTTAATATTATAAAGCTGAAGAGTTTGTTTGTTTGTTTGGTTGAACGCGCTAATCTCGAGAACTACTAAACCGATTTTGAAAATTCTATCCCTAATACGAAGCTACATTACTCCTGAGTGCTATAGGCTACTTTTTATCCCGGAAAAACTCACGCGGGCGGAGCCGCGAGCATCACCTATAAAAGATACGGTTTTTAGGACCCCTGGAAAATAGCTCTAACTGCGTTCATAGTTCATGCATATAAAAATTCCACGTAAAATACGCGCAAAGACATAATCTTTGGAATAAAATTACTTCACAGATTTTTCGCAATAAAATGGTGGACTCCGCCCCGTAACTATAAAGGCAATAAAGTGTTCGAAACGTCGGGAGTAAAAATGTAACAATTTATCGCGAAAAAAACGAAAATATTATATTATTATAATATTTTCGTTTTTTTAAACATAAAAAAGTTAGAGATATATTTTTTTAATTAGATTATTTATTTCATTAGAGAAAATCTTGGCATACCTGCGTCTGCGACTGCTGCGTGCAGTTGGACTTGAGCGTCTGCACCGCGACTATATCGCTGAACGACGCGATCTTCGTGTACGTCGCAGGCTCGCCCGCCTTGTGCGACACGTACGATATGTCTGCAATTAATTTTAAACCTTATTTATGTACGATCAGCGTATTTATTAAAAAGGGCAATAAGTACACCATCATTTTTGAAAACATTACGATCTGCATTTACGGATTTGTAAAAAAAAAACAGTCAGCGAGATATTAGGTACTTTACTCAAAAACTTACTTGATGTGCCTCTTTCCGCTATGAATCAAAAGAGGCGCCATCTGAGGTGTATGTACTCTCAATGACAGAAATTGCTAAAATATTTTAAAATATTTTATAGAAAACGCGCCCCCAATTCACATTAAAACACAACAAAACTTTTCTTGTGGATCAATTAAAACACAAAAATAAAAAACTGTATTCAGAATTGGAAAAAACATTAATTATTTTGTTTGTGTAACATAAAATTCACTTTGATTCTCCTTACAAAAGCAGCTTAGAATCCAATCATCTATGAATGAATGAAATGAACGAATTGAACGAAATGAATGAAATGAATTAACACACCAAATAGCATTATTACCTATATCGGGTCCGATGGCCAGCTCGACGGGGATCGCCCAGCCAGTCCCGAGGGCTCCCGTGAAGGTCTCCCGGTCGTACCCGTAGTGCGTGTGCATCGTATCCAGGTACCGAAGCATACACTCCGTATCGCTTAACTGAGCCACCTGTGAAGAAATACCAATTTTGCCATATTGTTTTATGTTTGTGCGTTCGTATTATATATATGGAAAGCCCTCTGGCCAGATGGCGGGACGACTTGCACAAGAGGGCCGGCAGCGATGCATAAAACAGCAGACCGGGCTCTATGGCGTATCTTGGGAGAGGCCTATGTCCTGCAGTGGACTACAACGGGCTGATGATGATGATTCGTATTATAAAAAAAAATGTCAGTTTCAGGAATGGTGGAAGCTTCACCGAAATTGATTCTACAGGGAAAAAAATGTCAATATGATTCAGTTACGGATAAATACTTACTGAAGTAAATAGATTCACAAATTAAACGGATTCCCAAATTAAAAAAGAATACGAACGAACTGATTCTGAGACAAAAAAAACTGATTCTAATATTTATTTATTCAAACACTATACTTTTTAGGGTTTTACGCATTGCCAACTAAGTTGGTTGATCTAATATTACCTTTTTGAACTGCTGCTGTATGGCTTTCTTCAGCACCTTGGGTTTGATCGCCTCTAGCACGGACTTGGGCAGGAACTTGTGCAGACCAAACTCCTTCTCCAAGTATTCGATGTTCGACTTCTTGTCCAGAGATATTTGCATATCTTTGCAGAAGTATCTGGAATTATGGGAGTAAAGCAAAATTATAACAAATAAGCACCGACGTTCTATGACACTGACTGACCAGGACATCAAATTCAAAACTGGTAGGTAACCGTAATAATACTGTACGCTGTTAATAAACCAAGGAAGTTAAATACCGTTTGTGGCTGATTCATTTTGTTTCTAGGAAAGTTTAAATATTTAATGAAAGTGTAATCAGCCTTATATTACGCATTAGGCCAGCGTGGTGGAGGCCTAAACCCTCTCAGTAGTAAAGGAATCTGGAAGCAGCAGTGGGCGGAATATAATGCAGGGCTAGTATTATTATTTCATTATAAAGATATGAAAAGAAGTGTTGAGACATGTGGTGATTTACTTACTTTATTTCTAAACAACATATTTGTATCGCCAAATCCTGGTCTACCATAGGATGGTTGGCGTTGAGGTAGTCATGTCGCACCTGGAAATAAAATTCATGAAATAACATCAAATATTATAAAAAAATATTTAAATGCGGGTAGATATTTGTTTTCATTTCTGGAACTGGCTGATGGAATACACAATATAATTACAATTATTCATATTGTGAAGTCTGCTAACCCGCACTAGGCCAGCGTGGTGGACTAATTCCTAAACCCTTTCAGTTGTAGAAGAGGCCCATGCTCAGCAGTGGGCAGTATATAATACAGGGCTGACATGGTATGGTATATTTGGATTAGAAGTTAAATACTGATACTGAATAACTTATGATAATAAATTGTCACTCCAGATATTCAGAAACTCTTGAAACTATGTGACGCTACAGTAAATCAATTAAACATTATAATAGCCCAGGCGCCCTACTACCAAGTCATCTAAAAATCCATCTAAACAACCAACCTGATCGTAATAGTAGTGGAAGGTGACGCGGTCCGCGTCGCACAGGTCGCGCAGGTTCGCGGGCAGGTAGCGCACGCGCAGCTCCAGCCGCCACTCGCTCGCCGGCCAGCGGCTCAGCAGCTCCGACACGCCCGTGTCCTGGTGGATCCAGCGGGTCTGGGAACACAGGTGATGATATTTTATAGAGAGGGGAAACAAGTAAGTGAGTTAGTAAATAAATCCTCCTAGCCAATTTCGGCCACGGCGGCCAATCTCGACGAAGATCAGCCAGGTACGCAGGAGATATTATAGTGCACAAGTGTGTGCGCAATACACAGGTGCACTCGCCATTCCTTCACTCTCATAGTCCGGTGAGACGGCAATCCGACATAGCCGGAGAGAGATCAGGCGCAGGACCAACGGCTTTACATACTTTCCGAGGCACGGGGGTATCACACCGCCAACTTCCTGACTCCGAGCTGCGACTGAGTAATTTTAAGTGAGTTAGTACTGGATGGTTAGTCGAAAGACATTATCGTCGCCCATACACGTCTACCCACGATCCAATGGTTGCCGATTGGATAGTGAATACCGTACCCATAAAATACTAGCTCGTTCTGTCAAGGCGCGTTTCAGGGTCAACCGATGAATAAAATATCAATAATTATGCCGATCATCGATCGAGAACCTTCTGGTACCTAAGTGACCAACCCGTCGGAAAAGTCCTTCATCCAACTGCTTGCCATATTTATCAGGTCGTCTGTATGTGGTTTTCATTCAAGAACTATTCATCCCCATCGGCAATCATTTCTGTTTTACCCTGCCTATTGCTAGTTTAGCTTGCTAATCCGCTTGGCTATCTTTTGTCTTATAAATCTTCTGACAAAGAATTTAAATTAAACTTCTGTATTCATATCCTACCTTCCCAGTAACAAGGCTCCGCGCCCTCAGCGCATAGCACGAGGTGTAAACCCGGTCCCCGGCCGCCAGCCGCGCCGCGAGGAGTCGCAGTACCGAGCGCACATCCTCGTCTGCAGACGCTCGTACCACGTTGAACCCGCCGTTCGGCAGGTGCACCTTCAACGTGGACTGGTCTCCTGCACCTGACGAGGAATAAGGTGATAAACCGCCTTAATCGATCGTACATACTGTGTAAAACCTACAATAGTGGCCCACGTAATTCTCGCGTTCTGCGATCAGCCTGTGTATATCCAAACAGGCCGGCATAAGTATGTCAACTGGCGAGGGATATACATTAGAAAAAAGCCTAAATTTTATCCAAATTCGTTCAGCTTTTTGGGTGTTTAACTAGCAAGCATGCAAAACTTCACATCTAACATATAAATAATACTGTAATATAATTAACATAGATGTAAACAACGTTGGAGATAACTGTCATTAAATAACATCTATCGATAAAATTGATGCAATCATCAAAATGTTGTAGAAAAATGTTCATTTTTTTTATTGCATTGAATGCCGAGACGAGCATGCCGTTCGCCTGATGGTAAGCGTTACGACCACCCATAAACAGTAGCAACACCATCCAGCACCTTGAGTTACAAAGTACTGTGTGGCATTCCACTGCGCTCGACATCCTGAGACATAAGATGTTAAGTCTAACTACGTCCTGTAGTTAAACTGGCTACAATGTCCTTCAAACCGAAACACAACAGTGCATGCACACTGCTGCTTGGCGGTAGAAATAGATATTGCGGTGGTACCCACTCAGACGGACTCTTACATATGAGAGACCTACCACCAGTGTGGTAGGTAGGTCTAGAACATAAATACATATTACAATAATATATTTTTATATGTGTACTAAATTTGTACAAAGGTACACATTCTCAAAAACATTTCATCTAACTTAATACAGAATAAATCATATAGCATTTCATGAAAGAAGCAACCCAACCCTAAGGAAGCCGATGACGATCATTAGCAGCACAAGTCTCGCGCTCCCGCGGGATCATGAACTGACGCTAACTTATTACCTGAGTGATTCCTATCGCACGCGGTAAACTGCAATTTTTGAGAAAATCGAACTAAATTTACTAACTATTACATAAAAAGCAGAATAATATTACTTCATTAAAACAAAGAAGAAAGACACACAGAAGAGTACTACAATAACTTATAAATTTAAGTGAAAATTAAGTAAAAAGTACCATGGAATTCATTCCCGAACCCTGTTCCACAGTGTTTGCTCATCTCCCAGCATCCTATTTTCATCTTTATGTTGAATATTTAATAACTCACATTAACATCGGATGTAAAAAATAGTGTAGATTTATGACCTAAAGTACAATAATTTTGTATAAATTATAATAATTATAAAGACGGTATAAAGTTTTACCACACTACATTGATCATTCGCCTCTTGGATGATAGAAATATTTTTTTTTAATATGTCCGCGTGTTGCTAGTTTTTTTTTAGACCCGAGCCCTGACAAATTCCATAACACCTAAGTTACCCACGAACCGTTATGGTGAGAAGATGTGTTATTTGAGGAGTGGTGAAAATTTTTCTTTGGTCTTGAGAAATGTACCACGGTAAACGATCATTCGCCTCTGTCCAAGAAAATTGACAAAGTATACAACTAAAATTATTTAAAATATTTATTATTATACTAAATTCAACCCGTGTTGACATCCACCTTCCCCTGCTATGGTTTCTAGAATATTCTAATAGAAATATCTGCGAAATCGAAATATTTCATTCCCCTAGAAGCCATTCTCCTATTTTCATGAAATATGGGAATGAAAACATTCCGAGGGGAATGATATCATTAGCAGTATTTATTTAGAGTGCAATAAAAAACGCTTACTTATTTCATGTTACGAGTATGCTGGTTAAATATAACATTTTAGCTGTCGATTTAATTATGTAAATTATCATCAAACATTATATTCTTTAAAATAGTTTGTAACTCTACAACCTAACTAACCTAACTCGCCGACTCGTGGTCTCCACTCAAGAACTTGTTAACTTGGATCGTATACCTCAGCGGCTAGGTTCTTCGCAGACATAACCAGCCAACTGCCACTTCAGCTTACTAATCCATTGTGCTATGTCGGTGACTTTGCTTCTCTGTTCGATAACCCGTTACGAATTTTATCCTTCAGAGGAATTCCGAGCATAGCACGTTCCATAGCTCCATAAGCGACTTTAAATTGGATGACCAGCCGCACTATGAGTGTTCACGTCTCATACTGTAAGTCATGACAGGCAGGACGCACTGGTTGAAAACTTTAATTTTAAAACATTGTGGGCAGAAGTGTCGAGAAGACCCGACGTAGTTTGCCGAATGTTGCCCAGCCCAGCAGGATCATCTTCTTAACTCCTCCTCAATGTTGTTTCTTTCCAACAGCAAAATCTGTCCAAGGTAATTATGTTCGAAGGCAACGTCGAGCATGTAGTCATTGACAACGACATGTCTTGGATCTAGGTGGTCGTTGATCATGACTTTGGTTTTATCCAACTTCATTTATTCGTTGTGAGGCTGATGCTAGGCTGTTCAGCATCTGTTGCAGCTCTTTCAGCGATTCCGTCATTAAGACTTTAATATTGTCGGCGAATCGTAAGTGAGAAAGGTAATCTCCATTTATAAGTATGTCCATACCTTTCCAGTCCAGCGTCTCGAACATATATCCTTCGGTGCGCTTGTGAACGATTTTGGGGATATGACATCCCTTTGCGTAGCTGGATTGGCCCCGACTGCTGGCTCTTGGGCACACATAGTGGCAAATTCGTATAGATATTCAACACTTCGATATAGCGATAGTTTACTTGGGAACACTGTAATGATTCGAGGATAACCCAGGTTTTGTCGGGGTTAGAGTATAATCTGTTTTACTAGGTAAATGTGATCTACAATGCTATAGCCCGAGCCTATTCTGGGGGCTAAAACTCGTTTAGTCTTCTGGCTAGGCGATTCGTGCTAACCTTAGAGAACCATTTATAGATACGATTCAGACTTCAAATGGATCTATAATTTTTAAGAAGAGTATATCTCCTTTATTTGTTTATCAGTTATTGTTCGCTTTAAAGGTAAAGGAAAACATCGTGAGGAAACATACCTGAGAATTCCCCAAAAATAATTTCAAAAGAATGTGAAGTCTGCCAACCCGCATTAGGCCAGCGTGGTGGACTAAGGCCTAAACCCTCTTAGCTGTTAGAAGAGGCGCGTGCTCAGCAGTGGGCAGTATATAGTACAGGGCTGGTATGGTGGGGTATATCTCCCTTCTAAAACAATAAAACCACCAAATGCCTTCTCACTCTAACTCCTTTTCTTCTCACGTAGTGAAGAATGGTGTAAAAAGCTTCTGTAGTTCCTGTATGACAGTAGGTCCTCCTACCTTCAGGAGTTCTCCAGTCACTCAGTCTAAACCAGAAGCTTTTTCGTTTTTAAGTTATCTAAGATCCAGCTCAATGGCACATTGGTCGATGTCTGGCCGTTCATCGCTGTAGTGGCGTGGTAGGCTGTCTCTTGAATCGTAGTCATCACACTGGGGACAAACAGTATGAGCATCTCATAAGCAGCCATAGAAGTCCTCGATCTCATTAAAAATCTCCGGCCTTGACAAAACGGTTTTGCCCTCGTGTTTCGTTAACTTCGTTCTACTAAGCTGCTGAGTGAATACCTTAGACCGTCGGTTTTGCTCTATCGCTTCTTTAATGACAAGAATATTGGAACTCTGAAGATCTCAGTGTATTATCTTCGCTATGGGCTTATTTAGGTCTGACCTCTCCGATGAAGCAACCTGAGCAGCTTCCCGTCTTTTAGCCATAATCCATAGCTTCATCCGAGAGTTTGGACTTTTTGCTTCTGGGTTTGGCGGAATTTATTACCTTTGCCCTATCTACATCTTCACTGGGTTTCAAATTCCAATGTAGCGAGTCCGAGCATTCCAAGCATCCTCCGGAACTTTTCAGAGCCAGCCACGATTTGGATTGGATAAGGTCGGAGCATGGACTTCATTAGACAGTTTCTTATTCATAGAGTTTCGTACAAGTCGGTGATCGAATGCAGTTTACTTTACAATAAAACTTTTTGATCACAGACAGTTCTGAATATGTGCCTATTGCCCGTTAGGATGGAGTCGATCTCGTTTTTCCATTACCTTTGGGGTTTCTTCTTGAAGAATTAATTCATCATAAACCTGTGATAGCGACATCAAAAACCATGAGGTCTTACTCTGAATCCCCTGTGGCTTTGAATTTCCACTTTAGCATTGAAGTCCCCCAAGACAACGCTGAAGTGGGCTTTAGTGGTATTATGTAAAGCTCTTGATATGTTTTTGTATTTGTTATTCATGGTAGACCGCTTGGATAACCGAAAAATCGAATCCGTTACCTGGTCGACACGCTAGAAAATTCTTCAACGTTTTTAGTGACAGTCCTATTGATGAAAAAGACTACCACCTTGAGATTTCTGATCGATTATAATTTGTTATTATTTTGTTAGTTATTGGGAAGTTAATTGGAAGCAAAAGTATTAATAAACAAATGTGATAAGATTACCTTTCAAATTTGTTTTTTCATTCCCCTAGAATAACTTCATTGCAAAAATTAGAATTTCATTCCCGTAGCGAAATACATCATTACCCCAAAATACTCAATATATAAATGTGAATATCTTTTTAGTTATTTGGCAGATTTAAGTGTCCTTTACACCAAAACATTTGGTTTTTAATTCATTTTTTTTTAATATACTTAGATGGAAAAAATCGATTGAAAAAATTGAATTCGCAAAATCACCAAATTTTTCGTGTGCGATGCGAATCACTCACCTGTATACATTGCGCTCATATTTTGTTACCGCTCATGTACTATCACACACATATGCTTTTTCCCTGAAGAGGTAGGTAGAAGCGCAACTACACTCACTCACTGCTATATGTATTCCGTCCCATGTAATAGGGTCGAGCCAGCTGCAGCTGTAGCCAAGATGATTTTCTATAAGCGTTAACGCCAATAGAATGGAAAATAATGTATGGGAATGACGTATCCTTGGGATAGACTTGTCGATCGGATATGTCATTCGCATACATTATTTTCTATTCTATTGGCGTTAATAAGCAAGCAAGCAATCAGCCATGTATTATATACTGCCCACTGCTGACCACGGGCCTCCTCTACTACTGAGAGGGGTTAGACGTTAGTCCACCACGCTGGCCAAGTGCGTGTTAGCAGACTTCACATACCCTCGAGATTCTTATTGAGAATTCTCAGGCATGTAAGTTTCCTTCACCGTTAAAGCGAACGATAATTGATTAGCAATACACAGGTAACTTCGAAAAGTCAGGGGTGTGTGCCTTGGGTTTTGAACCTCCGGACATTGTCTCGGCAGAACGTTCCATTCCCAACTAGGCTATGTTCTACTGTATTGGCGTTAACGCTTGTAGAAAATCATTTTGCCTATGACCTCTGAAGTCCATTGCCGAATATAGGGCTCCAATAAAGATATTCAAACGGACTGCATCCAACATGTTCCTGTGTCTTTTATCAGGTCGTCTTTCCACCTTGTTCCAATCGCTATGTCGGACTTATCCAGACACCGGGTTGATTCTGAGCAAGACTTAATATCACTTCACCCGACCCGGAGATCGAAGCCGACACCTCAGCAATCGTCAAGCAATATAAACTATATAGCGTATTCCCACCTAAAAGGCCGGCAACGCATCTCTGTGCCCCCTGGTATTGCAGATGTTCATGGGCGGCGGTGATCACTTACCATCAGGTGAAACGTATGCTCGTTTGCCCCCTATATCAAAAAAAAAGAAAAAAAAAACTACGTCAAAACAGTTCGTCAGCGGGTTCATAAACCGACGCTAACTTATTACCTGTATACATCAAGCGTAAGTCTAATGTATCAACACCTTCATGAGATCATTTGTTGTAAGAATCTCTTTTGTAGGGTGATGTTATGCGATAAAAGCAAATTGATACTAAGCTTATATCTACGTCTGTAAAAGCGAAGTGTGAGTTTGTTTGTTGTTTATCTTTGGAACTGCTGAAATTATTTTGTAACCAGCTTTTGCCCGTGGCTGCCCGCGTGAATTAGATTTTCCGGGGTAAAAGTCCCGCTTTGTATTTTCCCGGGATAAAAAGTAGCCTATGTGTTAATCCAGGACATAATCTACACGTGTGCCAAAATTCATTGAAATCGTTCCGGGTCCGGACCCCCCCCTATCCTTACAATAAACTACGTTACGCCACTGACCGCTGACATTTTGGGGATCCGGACCACCCCCTTAAAATGAAATGAAATGAAATAATTTATTCGAACCCATAAAATGTTATACATTATTTAGATTCCTTCAATATTAACTCTACCACCAGTTCGGAAAGCAATTCTCATTAGAGAAGAACGGGCAAGAAACTAGTGTTGCTCTTTTCAAAATCAGTTCAAGGTATAAAATACAATGCATTATGTAGAGAAAAAAAAAATACAATTCAGTATTTGTTAACTTTTGTTTAGAGCAGTTCATTTATATACTCGCAAAATAGGTGATAAATTTTTAAATTCCAACACTAGTGCATAACTATCTCAGGAATCATGTAATAATTTGATCTGAAATGTTCAAAGCTTAGCTTCTAAAACGATTGGGCTACCAAACATGTCCACGCTAGGATATATTACGTGAGGTATACGGTGTCATGCAAGACAAGAACCCACGCCATTAACATTTTTATATCGTAGGACCCCCCCCGTCCCCCCATTAGAAAGCTATAGCTACGCCCGTGAATACTAGATAATGTATCTATACTGTACTTACACCAATGGAAAGGGACGAAAGTCGAACTATCTCGTGGAAATGATCTCCTTGTCGATTGAGAAAGCTTAAATCGATGAGTTTAATCTCTGATACCTCCCAATGCAAAGTTTTTCCAATCAAAAGTTTTACTTCTCAATATCAGCTCGAAGTCTGAGATTTGTGTTCTATATGCTCGTCCCCCTCACGTCATGGGACGAAATATACATGGAAAAGTGGGTGCTCTAGTTGGACCCTTCGGCGATAAAAGCGAGATGTGTGTACCTCTGAATCTATAGTGTATGAAGCGGTGAATACTGACCGTGCGCAGGCGCAGGGTTGGCGTACCGCTTGGGCGAGCCGCCTGGTGGCGCGGGGTGCATGGCGCGCGCTAGCGGTCCGTCCCCGCACCGACCGCCGCCCTCCGGCTCATGGCTGTAACAACATGAAACATTGGTCAATTAATGAAACGAAAAAAATATATTTAAAAAACATAGTCTATACTGTATAACCGTCTTAAAATAAAGACGAATCGATAGACACAGCATTACGCACCTTTAGGACGAAAACAACGCAATTCAAAATAATCAAAAATTGGATTATCGTCATAAAATGACTTAAAACTGGTCCCTTTTTTATGAAAATATATTAAAAAAGGGACCGATGTAGTAGTTTTGTCCTTTTCCCGCTTGAATATGGCGGTGTTTGAACTATAGTTGTATTGATAATTTCGTTTTAAGTAATTTTATGACGATAACTTAATTTTCGATTTTTTTGAATTGTGTCGCTTTCATCCTAAAGGTGCGATTTGTTAAAATCGGTCCGGTAGGATCGACGCTAAAGTGGAACATAATGGATACTTCACCTAAGTTAAAATCATTACCGTTCCTCGCCCTTCCGTAGTCGGGTAAAAGGAAATAGAGTAATTTTCAGTTCACGTTATACCAATAATAAGGGGAACTAAAATGGTAAGATTATTTCTATTTAACTCTAGGTTATTTATTAATTAAATAACTAAGAGGTTATTAAGAAATGTTTACATATATCATATTTTGAGCTTTTTTTTATATTTATGCCGAAAATGCAATCCATTATTAAGACTTAAAAAAAGCTTATTAGTTTTTATGGTATTGAATGACGAGACGAGCATGCCGTTCGCCTGATGGTAAGCGATACGACCGCCCATAAACAGTAGTAACACCACCCAGCACCTTGAGTTACAAATTACTGTGTGGCATTCCACTGCGCTCGTCATCCTGAGACATTACACTGGCTACAATGTCTTTCAAACCGAAACACAACAGTGCATGCACACTGCTGCTTAGCGGTAGAAATAGACGTTGCGGTGGTACCCACCCAGACGGACTCTTACATATGAGAGACCTACCACCAGTGATCATGGATAAATTACAATTGGACCAATGTAATTTACATTGTCATTCATATTAGTATGTTAATGTGAGTTAAATATTCTTGCAGGCTTATTGTAGAGAAACAAGGCACAAATTACACGTAAAAAAAAACTTAACTAACGCTATAATAAAGCTTCTATTTTAATAACACTGACATCAATCTAATTTTGCGAGCGAAAGTTCCAGCAAATTCCATACAAAGCAACAATTTGTCAATCATTGTAGACCGCTGAACCCTTGTAATAAAGACGAGAAATGTTATTTAGTACGAGGACAGACGGCAAGTTTGGCAAGTAATCGTATAATATTGCGGTTGGGTTAGGGTTGCCAGCTATTACGAGAACATATCCTTTACTTCGGAGCCAAACATTCGAAATTCAAATGTTTATAAAAATGTTTGGCCGCTGGGACAATCATAATTCGTTGAATGGACTTGGATGTAAGATATCCGCTTTTTGTATGGGTGCTGGGCTTCAAAATCTAACCAGGCTCAAACTTTATGGATTTAAAGACGCAAAAATATGGATCTTGGATTCATTACAAAATATTTTTAGACCCCTCCATTAATAACTTACTTTTTTAATAACGTTCAATTTAAGTGTAGTTTTTAAGCAAAATAAAATTACATAAATGGCAAAATCGGAAGACTTTAAAATTATGCGATATATTGTAAAAGCCTACTTTTTCGGAGTTTTATCCAAATATATATAAAGTAACTTGGTTAGAATTTTAGGCCCATTTTTGGACATGTCCTATGGCATAAAGTTAGTAGTTTTGAATAAACACAACGTTGGGTAATTTTATCCCGGAGAAATGCAGAGTGCGATTATTATTCTAAATGAATTTCAAGTGGGCGCCTGGACGAGCAAACTCATAATATTCTATAGTAGTTCATAAAATTCTAGTGGATTTGTGTAATGCTTTCATTGACGTCAAACCAATATCTTCAAAATTCTTTCGCCAAGGGTGAATTCCAGACGAAATGCACTCATAACAAAGGTAAATACTTTAAAAAAATTGTTGAATTATCAATACAAACCCCGCAATATTAACCCCAATCATCATCATAATAAAGTTTGTATTACGTTAGCAACCCTATTACGGGGTGAGTGAACAGGGGTTGAGGTACTGTTATTAAACCTAGGTGGAAGGAATACGGTAAATTGACTTGATATAAACACGGTTTTCGTCGGTCGGTGAACCCGCTAAAGTTGAGAAGGCGAACAGAATCTTTAGAGGATTTAGTATTAACAAGACTGAATTTAGGTAAGATAATATTTTTTTTAGTTTGAATTATGGTTCTAGTATAAACCCCTATTGAGTATAGACAAAAGAGATTATTGTGACCTTTCTGACCATGTATTAAGATTTAAAATTGTCTATCTAAATTCAATAACAAAATTACCGGTGTTAGGTCTCTCATATGTAGGAGTCTGGGTGGGTACCACCACGATGTCTATTTCTACCGCCAAGCAACAGTGTGTGTTGTCATTGTTCTATTTTTATAGGTTTTTATTTGTTTTCCTGCTTAGTTACTTCACTTCGATATAAAACACTCGTGGCAGTAAAACATTTTACAACGATAACGTAATTACTTACAACAGTGTGCGTGCACTGTTGTGTTTCGCTTTAAAGGACATTGTAGCCAGTGTAACTACTGGACATAATGAGACATAACATCTTATGTCTCAGGATTACGAGCGCAGTGGAATGCCACACAGTACTTTGTAACTCAAGTTCTTGCATGGTGTTGCTACTGTTTATGGGTGGTCGTATCGCTTACCATCCGGCGAACGGCATGCTCGTCTCGTCATTCAATGCAATAAAATAAAAAAAAAACTGCAGTTTGTAATGACTCATTTTCTCCGTCCCGGTCTCATTTTGTTCAAGTAAAGTATAATTCAGAAGAAAACCTTTATCAGAAATATACTAAGAATTAGAAATGATAGGATTATTACTATTTTAACATTTTTAACAAACTTCATTAAAACGAATATAATTATAATAATAAAATATACGTTTGTTTTAACCGTTATTGATTCTAAAGAAATAAAATCTGAGTTTTATTATTTAAATAAAATGTAAACAAATTACACGTAGTCTTTACTAACAGGATAACATGAAACAAAAAGAAATATCACCCGATCGATACGTGAAACAAAGGGAGTTTTTGCAGCATTTGCGATAATCCGAATCAATGGATGCGCGGTGGCGCAGTGTCGCAATTTGGGCGACACGCTGAGCAGGAAGTTTTAATTATAGCTACACGAGTGTGGTTGGGCGGTGGCCATCTGGAGGGTGACTGACCACCTATCCACCCGTAGTGTTGCCAGAGTTTGCAGGGAATGTCCTAGGTGGTTCGGTACTTATTTCAGATTTTTGTAATATTTAAAGGCAGATAAGGACTTAAGATGTAAAGAAAGAACAACTATTTTTATTTCATCATCTAAGTTCTTATTAAAAGGAATAAGGAATAGGTAAAAAAAATCTCAATGACTACAGTTACGAATCGCGACAGTAGTCTATCAATTTGAGTCAGTCCTTATATGCTGTAGGCAAATAGATGAATCCGTTATAACAAAACCCACGACTTTTTGCTTAATTCAAACTCACAAATATTTAAGACCTCAAAACTCCACATTTCCCCAGAATTTCCCACACCTGGCAACACCAACCCTTCCCACCCGCATGCATCGATTGGCGGCATTCGGCGCATGCAAATGCACAATGCACCCTCCGGTGCGTTGTATCAATGCGATTATGCACGCGTAGGGTTATTGCGAAGTTATGTAGAGGGTTGATTAGGTTTGTGTGTATGGTTTAGGGTTATATGAATGGTATATAGAATTATGGAGAGGAATATAATATGGATTTAATCAGTGTTGCTATAATACATAATTGACAATTCGTTGGATGTAGACCCGATTAGAAGCTAGTGTGGCTAATATCCCATTTCCCATAATATTATAAAGTTAGAAGAATTGTAGATAAACTTACTTATTATTTCCCATTTCACTGTTAAATGTATTTACCGTTATAAAACTTTTATAGTTGTTTGTGATCAATCCTCTCAATAAATTGATTTAGTTATTAAAATATCTATTTGAAGATAACTCGCAAATTATTCTTTGACTCCAACATAATGGAGATGTACCTACATAAATAACTAAAGTGTTCAACACATAGCCGCGGGTAATAGACAATATCTATGTACATAATTTCTAAATCATCAAAGGCTATGTACAGCACGCGAGTACAATTAGCAAGGCAAACAAGCTGCCAAATTGGAAGCTATCACGATTCACGCTCCGACCAAACAATCCGATATATACATACGGACATTTAGTAGGTGTAACATTGACACACTAATATCGATTAATGTGAATAAACTTTCGATATTTCGTAATCGATATTTGATACTGGCTGTTTCAGTGTTTGCGACACGAAAAATATAATCGAATGTATTCCATATTTGAAATTAACGCGCTCTATATACATAAAGCATTGATGTATTAACATAAAGTAACAATTTGCGAAAAAAACATTAAATTCAAGTAAATTTTGAGGTAAAATATTTAAAATAATAGTTGCAATTTTATAACCACTACACTTCAAATATTACACAATAATAAAAAGGCAACATTAATCACTAATAACTAGTTAAAACAAGTCCGTACAAGTATGACGCATCCACTAAGGTTAGATAGAAATACAACTAAAATACATAAATAACATCACGTTTTTCCCCCTCATTGGGTAAGCAGAGATGTAACAACGCACATTTTGCTAGCTATGTTAGCGTCATGTAAAGGGAGCGAGCCTATTGGCATTTTCCGGGTACAATTCCAGATACCGCGCCGGGATGACATTAATCAGAAAAACTCAAAATTTTTACCCGACCTGAAGTTCGAACCCCAGACCTCGGCACAACAACCTTAATATATATACAGTATACACCATTGAGGCAGTTAAATGTATAATTTTGAGAAATACTTCACTCAGCCATTCCTTCATTCACAAGTAAAAGTGCGTGGGCATGCACAGGTGCGCAAGTAACACAAGATAAGTAGGTATTCCGTAGTCATAAAACAAGTTCGGACACGCCGCCATTGAATCACCAATTAATGTTGCGCAAGTGAGGATTAATCAGGGCTGCCTCAGGGAATCTCTTTTTATCTTCTTTAATATTTTATCGTTTAAAAACATTTTTTACAACAAAGTATTAGCCTATTGCCTGCAATCAATGCAATCAGCCCTGTATTATATATTACCCACTGCTGAGCACGGGCCTCCTCTCCTACTGAGAGGGTTCGGGCCTTAGTCCACCACGCTGGCCTAGTGCGGGTTGGCAGACTTCATATATCCTCGAAATTCTTATAGAGAATTCTTAGGTATGTAGGTTTCCTCACGATGTTTTCCTTCACTGTAAAAGCGAACGATAATTGATAATCAATACACACGTAACTTCGAAAAGTCAGAGGTGTGTGCCTTGGGTTTGAACCTCCGGACATTGTATCGGCAGACCGTTCCATTCCCAACTAGGCTATCGCCTATTGCCTGCCGGGTACAATTCTAAACTCCTAAGCGATACTGAGTAAAAAAAAACAATGTTACTACTTGACCCGGGGACCGAACCGAAGACCTCGGCGCCGCCGTCGTATCGCAATACAACTACACTGTCGAGGCAGTCGATTTTCTACTAGATTAGGGGTAAAATTTATTTATAAGTTAAATTGAGTAAAAAGGCCGCGAAATTTCATACGCTTTAGAGCTTAAAATTCTGACAAAAAATATCACTCAAATATATTCTGAACATGAAGCAGCCCTGTCCAACATCGAATACTAGCAACACTTTTTTTTTTATTTCGCGTGCAAAAAACGCGTTATCGCTACCACCACTGGGGGGTCAGTGGAACGGTTATGTTGGTTTCACACAGTCTTACAGTCCAATGTCGACACTTGGGAGTATAGCATCATCCAAGCGAGCATTGGACCGAGTCCCTAGCCCTATGTACACCCTACACCGGCATACCAACCAAAACCCGCGGTGGCCTTCTTCGGCGCATACGGGACGGCAATACTAGCAACCCTAGTGTTAATGAACTTATGTCGCAGTCGATAAGATACCGCATGTGGGTCGATGTTTGATTCTAGCTTTCAATTAGCACATCGCTGTGGAAATCTAAGACAAAACAAATATGTAAACGAAGCTGTTTATCTTTGATGCAGGCTGTTCGCAGTGAAAGTCGATATTGGAAATTGAATTGAGTGTAGGTTGAGCTCTTTATTACACACATATTCACGCCTTTTATCCCCGAAAGGGTAGGCAGAGGTGCAACTAGTGCACACACTTTTCGCCGTGCGTATTCCGTCCCATGATGTGATAGGGGGCGAGCCTATCGCCATATCGGGCACAAATTCCAGACTCCGAACTGACACTGAATAGAAAAACCCAATATCACTTTGCCCGACCCGGGGATCGAACCTGAGTACTCAGCATTGCAGTCGTACCGTAATACAACTACGCCACCGAGGCAGTTGTTAATCAATATCAGATTAAAATAACCTTTTGCAGATCGAATGATCAATTTTTTTCACTGTGTATCCTAGTTTGTAATTACTTACGCTAATCCTACTAATATTATAAAGCGGAAGTTTGTAAGTATGGATGTCTGGATGTATGGATGTTTGTTATTCTTTCACGCAAAAACTACTGAACGCATTTCGATGAAATTTAGCAACGGGTAGATTATGTCCTGGATTAACAAATAGGCTTTTTATCCCGGGAAATATAAAGCGGGACTTTTATTCCGGGAAAACTCATTCACGCGGGCGGAGCCGCGAGCAAAATCTTGTTGTATATAATTTGAACCTTAATCTTAGGGGTATTTTTTCTCGGTACGGAAAAGATTTACAGGTTTACAAAATTGAAATATACCTACATATTATATTATGAATTGTACCACTTTAAGTTCCAACAGAAGTCACTTTAAGTCCTTAACTTTTTGTCGAAATACTATTTATAAATAAGAATTTCTTAGTTCTTGTTGCTCTACCTCGAGCTGATACAACCACATACGTGTCTAAATATTTTGAACGAATATTGACATACGGTTCCCAGAATAGGTTTTTTTTTCTACTTTATTGAAATTACCGGATACAGTGTTTGTTTCTTGTATGCAATTAGGTTGCAGGTCCTGCAACAGACTCATACCAGATACTAATTAGTCATACTTGTGTATTTTTAGTCTAGATCTTTAGAATGATACGTTCTGAACATGTTTACGCCTTCTAAACCACTTCTCAGGCGATGTCACGCTGAGAAACTATTTACATAATTAACGCTTTAAATAATTATATAGAATTCCACAATAAATCGGAATCCAGGAAAAATTACCTTTACTTGAATTTTTGGCTGGATAGTCAGCCCAATAGGTGAACGACCTCAAAAACGCATGCCGAAAAATTGCAAACATCTGTGCGTAAATAGGACCAGAACACACAGGTCTACGAACTTCATACGAATAAAGAACTTTCGTTTTCCACAGCAACATAATTGGAACAATGAGTCAATGGCAGACAAAAGCCATTTGGCCGAGGCGTTCAGCGACGCCATAATAGTTTCGGCGCATAGATAACTCATAAATCCAGTGTGGGGTTCCCAAACTTTGGTTCCTAGACGATGCCTATTTTCGTTTAACTCTACGAAAAAGGCGCGAGAGTGTCGGTTTCTACCAACAAGCAACGAACGGTCAAGGGATATTTGGAGCTACAAAAAACGAAGAAACTGCAGCAGCCTGTGTGGGCTGTGGACCTAAGGCCCTGGGTTTGAATACCGGGTCGGGCAATACTTTGTGTGAGTTTTTCGAACACTGCCCGGAAATTTATCCTCAATAAAAGTTACTGTAAGGCAGATGGCTGGTCGTAATAATTTAGGTGATTAATAATTTCTGCATAATTCTGACATAGTATGTTGTATACATGTTTGAAATAATCTAGAAAGTAGAAACATACTAAAATATTCGTAGCGAAAGTAGCTCATAGTTTTAAGGATCATAATGTTGATACTGGTGGTAGGTCTCTCATTATGTAAGAGGCCGTCTGGGTGGGTACACCGCAATGTCTATTTCTACCGCCAAGTAACAGTGTGCATGCATTGTTGTGTTTCGGTTTGAAGGATATTGTAGCCAGTATAACTACTGGACATAATGAGACTTAACATCTTATGTCTCAGGATGTCGAGCGCAGTAGAATGCCACTCAGTATTTTGTCAGTCAAGGTGCTGGATGGTGTTGCTACTGTTTATGGGTGGTCGTATCGCTTACCATCAGGCGAACGGCATGCTCGTCTCGTCATTCAAAGCAATAAAAAAAAATACAGGATTTAGGAAGAAGGTTCTAATGTCCCTATATGAACTAAACTGGGTGTTTGAAATGACCCCGGCGTATCTTTGAGACCCACCGGATATTAATCCAGAGGCGAACTAAGGACGAGGAACTAACTATGCGTGGGGGCGAACTACTTACTTAGCACCATTGACCCCACATAAAAATATCCATAAAGTTACATTTTTGTTGAACTTTACTCCTTAAATCGTTTCATAAGTTGTTTTACGTGTGGCTGTTCTGAATAGTTATGCGGCGCGGTTCATAATTCTGAACAAATTTCGGCATCCATTGAACCTATATAGGTCAGAAAACCTAATAAATCCGTAGTGAGATCACCGACCGTATTTAACAATAGCAAAAACAGGAAACAGATTCCATCTGAAAGCGAGCATGAATACAAATCACACATGCATCTTTAAATGATTGAAGCAGTGGGTTTGAATGCCGCAGGCTGCCCACATTTCGCCCCGATTTACATATTGTAGGTGGAATAACTCGGAATGGGATGTGAGGCGCCATTGGCAGTTTTTGGAGGCTGACGTAACTTGAAATTCATTCACAAATATAAAACGAGGACTTTCAATGGCGTTTGTTTTAAAATAATTACGTGTTGTATGTTTTAATTAAAGTAAATATTGCTAAATGCTCTAAGAAGTAAACATATAGAGTAGTAAAGGAGATGTCCGCTTTTTGTATGGGTGCTGGGCCTCAAAATCTAAACAGGCTCAAACTTTAGGGATATTAAAGGGGCAAAATATGGATCTTGAATCCATTAAAAAAAAATTTTTAGACCCCTCCATTAATAACTAACTTTTTTTAAAACGTTCATATTAAGTGTAGTTTTCAAGCCAAACAAAATTACATAAATCTCGAAATCGGAGGTCTTTAAAATTAAATGATTTGTTGCAAAAGGCTAGTTTTCAGGAGTTCTATCCAAATATATATAAACTGTCTTGTTTAGAATTTCAGGCCCGTTTTTGGACAAGTCCTTTACATAGTTGTAACGTTCGGCCGAATAAATAAAAAAATAGTCACAAAGTCTTAAGCTTGACCCTATGTACATTGAAATACAAATCTTATGCTGTAGGTATTAAGAATTATGAGAGAGTTGCGTTGTTTACTGTAAGTTGTGATGTTGCCACTAGTTCTAATTTGTTTCTAAATTCAAATATATCCGTCGTATACATTGTTATTTCCAATGGTGATACCTAAATAAATAAAGTGTTGCTATTGTAATATATGGGCTACAACAGTTTGCCTGAATACGTACAATTGCGAACCAAAATAGATTGCTAACAGCGCGCATAAATCGCCCATAATGCCAAAACTAACGATATTTACCGACAGAACATATGATATCGGTGCAAATTTACTTCAGCGATTAACAATATAATTTCTGAAAGCAATTATTATGTCAACTTCATGATGTTAGTAGGTTTATATTTGGCCCAAATAGGTTTGGACTGCTAGATCGAGCTACTACCACGGTCTCAAAGACGTGAAATGAGCTGTTGTAAGTCGTGAAGTCATCATGATTGTGGTTTTAAATTCTCTTTCATTTTATTAATAAAGAGTTTTCGAAATCTCGAAGTAAAATTATCGAAAGCTCATAATTTCGAAATTACTGAAGTAAAGATTTCCCGCGATATTTTCAGCGACAATGTTTGCCTACTATTGTTAAATATCAATACAAATTGATAAAGTAATACAGTTAGCTGCTAATATAATCACGAGGAATGTAGTCTATCGACTTACGCATACGTCTTCCGCGTTTTTGGCACCGGGAAGAAATTACATTGGTAGGTGACGTTTCCTTTTATACGCTACCAGTATTTTGTAGATACAAAAGTGTAGGTACTGTGTACTGCCTCGGTGGCGTAGTATTACGGTACGACTGCAATGCTGAGGTCTCGGGTTCGATCCCTGGGTCGGGCAAAGTAATATTGGATTTTTCTATTCAGTATTAGCCTGGAGTCTGGAATTTGTGCCCGATATGGCGATAGGCTCGCCCCCTATCACATCATGGGACGGAATACGCACGGCGAAAAGTGGGTGCACTAGTTGCGCCTCTGCCTACCCCTTCGGGGATAAAAGGCGTGAGTATGTGTATGCGTAGAAAAGTGTACACCACACTTGAAAACCCTGCAGTTCTAACATTATGTCTAGTGATATTTAGCGTCTGCGTGATGCAGGAAAACGGGACTTAAAGGTCTATTATTGTATCCTCTCTTACCAATATTATAAATCTTATCGTACTAATATTATGTGAAAGTTTGTGCAAATATACGTTGTTAGAAGAAAAAGCAAAATGGATGAACGGATTCGGATTAAATTTGCCACACGGATAGACCAAATCCTGGATTAGCACATAGGTAATTTGCACCCAAAGTAAAATATAAAAATTTTCCATTTGACTATTAAAAGATGACGCTGGCGTTGCACCTATGGTGTTATGGATAACTACAGTTATGACTTTTGTAGCGGTAAAGGGTTTTCACGCAGGCGAAGCCGCGAGCCAAACCTTGTAGATTATAAATAATACACAGTTACACGTAGGCATTTGCCTTTTCTTGTTGTATTTTGAAGTTATACTTCTTTTGGCGCGTTATTTAAAAATATTTTTATCTTCTTACCCCAATGAAGTATAACTTCTAACGCGTGTACACACACACGGTTTTTTTCTCTTGTTGTTCTTCAGTTAGCCAACCATAAATTCTAACAATGTAAGGTAAAAAAAACATGTTTTAGAACTTTAAAATGTTCCTATGATATGCCTATATTATCCAATTAAGTAGCTAAGCATTTTTTTTAAGTTAAGTTGTAAACTGTGTTGTTGTTAAGTTTACCTTTAAGAGGTAAACACAATCGTATATAGTTTATACCTGTAATTTAAACAAACGTATATGCTGTTTACCTAATGGTATTTGGAAATAAATAAATGACCTCATTAATATAAAAATATCAGAAACGAGGGATGCCCCTTTCCACAACCACTAAATAAATATTTGCAAATCATAATCATTTATTTCAACATCGAATTCACAAGGTTTACGGTCGAAGTCACAAAATTACCTCAAACGACTACATTTATTATTCAAACATACATAATTATCATTATCAACAAATAATAACCATGTTACAACATTATAGTTCAACGAACTCTGTGCAAATACAAAAATACGTCAGATAATATGAACGCGGTTAATATTGGCGGGAAACAGACGCGTGTGATATTAAAACGGTTTTATGTATTTGAATTTCCTGCAAACGAAAAACTAACTTTAAAGAAAGAGCTGACAGATTCAACGGTTTATAGATACTTATAGCATAAAACTAGTATTTACTAACGGTTTCGCGCGCATGAAAAAGTGATTTCACGATAAAAGCCCACTATATATTTCTCGGGATAAAAGTAGCTTATGTGCTATTCTAGATTATGATCTAACCCTGTGTCAAATTTCACCCAGATCCGTTCAGCTGCTGTGACGTAATTGAGTAATAAAACATACAAACTTTCGCATTTATAATATTAGTACCTATAGATTCATAGAAATGTATATAATTATATATTGGCCCCTAAGATATAGGCATTAGGAACAGCAAAGTGGGACACTGGGCCTCTGTCAAAGGTTGTTTTAAATTAGTTAACACTATCATTATATTTAATAATTATAATCAACGCGTAAATTTTTCAGAACTTTATAATTTGAGATATACCTAATATTATCTAGTAATGGACATTAGTACGATGAACAACGTACGATAAAAATCAATGAACTTAACAAACAAATGCAATGCAAAAACGATTGCTTATCGAGTACATTATATGTAAATAAACAATATAAGCATCTGTAACCTCTTAAAGGTCACGTTTATCGCCAAAATCAAAATACCATTTATCCTTACTTCAATCTATAATACCAACAAAAATGCAAAAATGTTTCTTTACGTTTGTTGACCCTACGGAACAATGGATCAACATGATTTTATGCATAGATTTATAGTTTGAAAAGTGATAAGCTTTGGAAAAATAAATGAACATGATTTTTTCATAAATTGGCTTGTAAAGTGACAGACAATTTTATCTCGGCAGATGGACCTTTCAATCAGATAGCATAGAAAACACATACCCCACCATGCGGACGCTACAGCAACACCAACACACCTCCATCAATAGCAAGTTTGCATCGATCACAAAACATGTACGACACGAGGTAAACATAACAATAGCGATTTTATCGTCTTGCGTGTGGAGTGATGCAAGCCGGTGCAATAACCGTATTACAAGTATAATAGAGATTAAAATTCTATGCTATTTCAAATTTGAATGACGATGGGCAAGCTGATAGGATATGTGCAATATACTGAACACACATCACGACTTTATCCCCAAAGGAGTCGGCAGAGGTGCAACTACGGCACCCACATTTCACCATATGTGTTCCGTCCAATGATGTAATAAAGGCGATCCTATCGCCATATCGGGCACAAATTCAAGACTCCGCGCTGATCACTCATATCACTTTGCCTGACTCAGGATTCGAACCCGGCAGCTCAGAGCGGTGGTCATACCGCGCACGCAATACAGCAGTCCAATACACAGTACCACGGTACTGCCTCGGTGGCGTAGTTGATTAGCGCGCTGAGGTCCTGGTTTCGAATCCCGGGTCGAGCTAAAAACATTGTGACTGAGTTTTCTATCTTAAAAATGACTCAGTCGCAGCTCGAAGTCAGGAAGTTGGCGGTGCGATACCCCCGTGCCTCGGAAAGCACGTAAAGCCGTTGGTCCTGCGCCTGATCTCTCTCCGGTCATGTCGGATTGCCGTCTCACCGGACTATGAGAGTAAAGGAATAGCGAGTGCACCTGTTTATTGCGCACGCACTTGTGCACTATAATATCTCCTGCGTATCTGGCTGATCTCCGTTGAGATTGGCCGCCGTAGCCGAAACTAGCTAGGAGAATTACGTTTATACAGTACCAATGTACGCTAACTTGAGATATTAGATGTTCAGTCTCATAACGCCCAGTAATTACAGACTACGATGAACTTTAAAACTGAACACAATGGACACTGCTGCGTGGTGGCAGAAATAGACATTGCGATGTTACCTATACAGATGGACCGTTAAATACGAAATACCAGCCAGATTTTTAAGACTAACTGAAAAGTGCGAGAAGGGATTTATCAGGCGCCATTTTTTTTATAGTTTAATTTTCGTTTTTGGCGTGATTTTACAAATTTTATTTATTCTGCTAAATACTTGTATTTGATGACGTAACGCATAAATCTTATCTGTCCTATTTTGTGGTTCTGTACACAGATTTATCTCGACACAGTTAGCTTATCATGCAATAACTGTGATTTATATCGATGATAGCAAGTTATAGAACTTTGCTAGTGATGCTGTGACGCGATGACCCAGTTACGGCTACCCTGTCTCTGTATAACTACGAGTTCGAAAAAGAGTCAATGTTTTAGTTAAAAAGATGATAAATGTTATAAACGGTAAAAAAAACAGTAAAAAAAGTCAAAAATATTTTTTACGAAACAATTTATTTCCATGGCATAATAGTTGTTGCTTGTGAAATAAAGACCCCTGTACTTTTGTGGAATAAAAAGTAGCCAATCAGTTAATCCAAGAGTCAGGACATCGCACCTTTAGAACGAAAACGACACAATTCAAAACAATCAAAAGGTTCAAAGTTACAAATCAACATCTGCGACCTACACCAAAGATCAAGTGAGTCAGTCGTGTTACTGGTGTGACCTTTACGACCCTTCGGATTGTTTCAAACGGATGTTACGTATGTCCTAGATTATTAAATGTGCTAAAGATCCGGCTGAATGTGTAGTAAAGTAAAAAAAAATTGAAACAGGAAGATAGAAAGAGATAATAATTATAAAAATTAATTAAAAAGAAAGTTAAAACATTTTTATATAAAAGAGGAGGCAAACTCAAGTGATTTGAACTTTGAAGTGACCGTCATAAATATCCTAAGAGGAATCATCTACACTAGCGCTAGAAACAGATAAAGCCTTTCTTAAAATGATTATGAATATACTTGAATGAAATTATTAGTCTTGTCAAACTATTCATACACAAGTTTTTGCCCGCGGCTCCGCACGCGTGAATGAGTTTTCCCGGGATAAAAGTAGCCTATGTGTTAATCCAGTACATAATCTACCCGTGCGCCAAATTTCATCGAAATCCGTTCAGTAGTTTTTGCGTGAAAGAGTAATAAACATCCATACATCCAGACATCCATACTTACAAACTTTCGCGTTTATAATATTATATATAATATATATTATTATATATAGTAGGATTTATTACCATTTTCCACGACTAAACTTGTAATGGAATATTGCTTCACAATCAACTGAAAAATCGAATCCAAAAAAGAACAATTTTCACCTCTATCCCAGTTCTACACAGTAAAACATAAAAAAAACTCCAAAACTGTATGTCTCAATTTCCCGTGCACAGATTGGCGTGTGATGACGTCACTGACATTAATAAAAACGCTCACAATTACCGGTGGAATATCGAACGAGGGACATGAATATTCAGCGCTGCATCGCTTTTAAAATGCGGTAAACAACGGACATCGTTAGTGCTTCTGACGGTCTGTTATTTTGTGGGTACTGTTTAGACATTTTTCTTAAATGCGACTCTTTTTATAATTTTTTCGATGTTGAATTTGGATGTTCATTAGAAGTAAATGCCGAAATAGCTGAACGGAGCAGGATGAAATTTGGTTCATGGATATACCACCTCCTGGACTAATATTGCCTTTTATCCCAGAATACTTTTAAACCGGAAAGTTTGCGCAGGCCCAACCGTGAGCAACACTCAGTACTTATATTTCTTTTAGTAAAAGATGATAGAAAATTATTTAGAGCACCTGCATATCTTTTTTTTTTTTGTCCCTGACTATTCTGCCAGTAGCCTGACGAGGGTCGGCTTTTCTGGCCACACCGGTCTTTAGGGTGAACGCTGGTGCGCTCGCAACCCTGAATTTAAGCAACCATGCTGAGGGCAACCCACTAACGGGTTACGAGCCTCGGCTCAGGACGGTCGCTGAGGGGAGAATATGAGACATTCAACGATTAGTGGGAGGGAAGGATTTTTTCCTAATCCTATCAGTTCGGGTTGTTTACATCGGCACCCGGGCCGGAACTGTCATGGGGGTCGGGAGGGCGACGGGGAACGCGGCGAGGTCCTCGACGGCGAGGACGGAACTGCGGTCTTGTGGAGTGTAAGAGTTTTAAAAACTCGTTTTTCTCACGTATTGCCAGAGTGATTTCGTCCTCTGGATCTGTCAAAACTGAACGCGGCCGTCTCCATTTGGCGCGGTCAAATGGAGTATAAATTGACGCTTTGCGGATGAGCGTGTTGGTATGTTTTTCCGCCCGATCGAAATAGCGTTTGCTGATGTTCTGCATGAAGTGCTTGATGGTCGGCATGTTGGTGTCCACGTGGAGGTTGCGATTGCGAACGTACCACGGGGCACCAAGAGCGTATCTGAGAAATCTATTCTGCAACGTCTGCATACGCTTAAGTCGAGCGGGCGGTACGTGAGCGAATACGGGTGACGCGTACGTCATTATGGGCCTAATGCACGCGGTATATATCCTAATCTTGTTGCGGATGGACATTTTACTTTGTTTGTTTATGAGCCAATGCAATTGGCTCATCGCGAATGCGGCTCGCGCGCGTACCGCGTTTAAGTGTGGCAAGAAGGTCAACTTCTGATCAAGGATCACTCCTAGATATTTGGCTTTGTCCTTCCAGGGTATGACCTGGTCGGACATGTGGACTGAGGTGCGAGCCACTTGGGACCTCGTTTTCCGAGTGAAAAGGATGGCCTGGCTCTTGGTGGGGTTGACGGTGATTCGCCATTTGCGAAACCACTCACCGAGCTGGTCGGCGGCGGTCTGCAAAGTGCGCACCACTTGGTCAGGGTCTCTACGTGAGGCGTAGATCGCTGTGTCGTCAGCGAAGAGCGCCAGATGGGCGTTCTTCGGTTTCGGGATGTCGCTGGTGTACAGCGAGAAAAGAAAGGGTGAGAGGGCGGAGCCTTGCGGGACTCCGGCCGTGATGGAGTGTCGGGAGGAAAGAGTTCCCTCCACGCGATATTTGAATCCACGATTCGACAGGAATTCTCGTATGATGTGCACGAGATGAGTGGGCACGTTGAGAGTGTACAGCTTGAAGAGCAAGCCGTTGTGCCACACCCTGTCGAATGCTTTTTCAATATCGAAAAAGAGAGCGCCGGTTGGCATGCCGACGCGGAATCTATCATGAACGTGCTCCGTGATGCGGAGCACCTGATTGACACAACTGTGCCTGGTGCGAAAACCGAACTGTTCAGGAGGGATCAAATTATTATTGTGGGCTACGATTTTGAGGCGGTCGAGGACGATCCGCTCGTATAATTTGCCCAGCGTGCTGAGCAGGCTGATAGGCCTGTATGAAGACGGTTCGAATGCGGGTTTTCCCGGCTTGTGGATGCCTATCACCACTGCCTCTTTCCAGACCTCTGGGAAGAGGCAGTTAGAAAACGCGGCGTTATAAATTGATGTGAGGATTTTGACCAGATGCTCCGGGAGCATCTTGATCAAGCGAGTGGGTATCCTATCGCCCCCGGGGGCCTTACGACGTTTGAGTGCCTTGATCAGATCGATGACTTCTTCGATTGTCACCGGTGCAAGGGGATCGGGCGGCGGCGGGTCGACGTCCGGGTCGACGTTGACGATATCGTTTGTCGGTCGCGAGTTAGAGATCGGCGGTGGCCGGACCGCGTTCCTACTTTCGACGAGTGAATTAACCGCAACAAGATGGTCGTGGTCTACTGGTATCGTTGAGAGAGAGCATTGAGACTCCAGACTGCAGGCCAGCAGTTCCGCTTTCTCGTCGTCATCAAACGCCGGCCGTTGATTCGGACGATTGAGCGGAGGCATGGAGGTCACATCGTTTCTCCTGAAGGAACGACACAGTTGCCAAAAGGCCTGATGTGTCGGGTCGAGTTCTGCTAGGCGAGATTCCCATCTCGAATCGACGACCTCTTTTATGCGACGTCTAACCTCACGTTGGAGGTAGCGCGCAAGATGTCGTCGTTCCGGGGTGGGGCTCGTCGCCTGCATATCTAAAATGGTAGGGTATTTATAACAAAATTATGGGTAAAATATGACGCACCTGCAATTTTGGGCAATCCATCACACTACCATGTCCCCATTAAAATTCCCTCATGATGGCTCCCTGTCGTCCAGTTAACAAGTGAAGGTTACACATAAGGGCTTATTCATAGGATAGAACGGTTCTCAATAAATATACTGCCTTATGAAGCATTTTTTTGCCACAAGGCGGTACCATAATGTAGGGGATAAATTGACACATCAAATATTTTTTTAATCTGTCTTATTTCGTTTTTATTTTTAAAAGACACTGGCAGGAATGAAATCACAGATAACATTAAACAATATCATAAATATTGTTTATGAAAACAAATATTTAGTAAGCTTAAATAATATTATTTTCCCTTATTTTAAATGACTCTGTGTATAGGTTGATAAGGCAACACTGTTATCAAAGTCGAGGCTATCAAGGCTATTGTCAAATATATGTCGTATATTACAGTGTGCACGAGGCTTAAGTTTAGGGCCAAAGTAAACAAAATAGTTATGTCATAACAGAAAATTTTGTGTGTCGTGTTTTCGCGTTTTATTAAAGCGCTCATTATATTATATGTCTTTATAATAATTCAAAACAAATATTAGTCCTGTGCTAAACTTCCAAATTTCGATTTAATAGCAATCGTCGATGCTAAAATCTTTATTTGTTTGCGGACCCCAAAACTTTATCTGTGTCTATAGAAATATAGCTAAATGGTCGATCGTGGATATCCCAAATTACAATTTGATTTACAAAATACACTGCCCCTAAAATACATTGTGTATTCTTAATTAATATTTATATTTTAACACCAAATTTGAACGCCCTGGCCCATATAATAACACACGAAAGGAGCGTACTGGTAATAACCGTTGTGGATTAGGTACCATGATCCTCTTATTAAATTTGGAACGTGATAAAACAACGTGATTTGAAAATGGAACGTTATTTATTCGAAAAGGAGCAAATAACCGTTATTAAATTATGATATAAATGAAGGGGCTTAGGCGGTTAAAATTACCGACATGTGGTTTAACATGGGATGTTTCAGGATGACAAGCGCAGTGCAATGCAGCATATTGTAATAAAATCCTGGGCAGTGGTGGCCGCGTGGCAATCGCTTCGAAGGGCCTATCGCTTATAAGGGGCACAAAGAAAAACAAACACTCTACTTCGACAATCAAGTAAAGATGCTTTCAAATATTGCTGCCCAGAGCTTCGAGGTAGGCAACTACAGGTCCTGGGTGGTGTTGCCATGTGGCGTTTAGAATACGATAGACCTAACACGTTATTAATGTAGTTAAATTAATATTTCTCTGATTACTGGCCAGTGGCCGGATTGTTACATTTGTGGTCAGTTAAAGTTAAGGCTCTTATTACAATGGCGAAGGCACTGCGCTCATCCAATGTAATAAGACCGTTAACTTTACTCATAGGCGTAGCTAGAGTTATTTTCCACGAGGGGCGGGGGGGGGGGCGGGGGGGGGGGGAATGTCAGTGTCCTTTTTCCGGAGTAGGCAGAGGTGTATCACACCCACATTTCGCCAGCTATGTTAGGTCCCATGTAATAGGGGGGCCATTTACCGGGCACATTTCTAGACTCATCTCTGTGCCCCCTGGTATTGCAGATGTTCATGGACGGCGGTGATCACTTACCATCAGGTGAACCATATGCTCGTTTGCCCCCTATATCATAAAAAAAAAGACTCCGTGCTGATACTGAGTAGAAAAACCGAATATCACTGCCCGACCCGGGAATCGAACCCGAGACCTCAGCAGGCGTACCGACAACGGTAATACAACTATGCCACCGAGGCAGAATGAAAATTTTTAGTTTATAAAAAATATAGTAGTACTGTATGTATTACTATGTACTAGGCTGCCTCAAAATCCTTGGGGTGGGCACGGCACACCCGACCCCCCTCTATATACACGCCTACGACTACTTAATCACGGATGAAATAACACGGGCTAATTTGCTACTTTTTTCCTTACATGTTGGCTAAAACAGCTCTTAAATTCCAATAGGCCGTTTTAACGGCTCCGTCTAGGAAGCAAAGTGACGAATCATGGCATATTTGATCAAACGATTACCATACCTCGTTGTAATTGTAATAACTAATCAGTTATGTGAATGGTCGCTCGATAATTGCGCTGTCTACCGCTCAGGGCACGCAACGTGATGTCACCGTATTACTACGAACAATGTTTAACGTAGTTCATTGTCAATAGAGTTGGTTATAACGGCCAATTTCTTGATTGTTAGTAACCGGCAAAGTTACTGCTACTTTTGTTAAAATGACTTTTTCGTTACTTTTAGTTCATCAAGAAATTGGCTGTAAGTTAGCTAGATTTTGACGCGTTTTTTCCCCGCGAAAAAAAAAAATGGGGCTATGTCCGCTTGAAAGCCATCTAGGTAAGTCCCGGTGTAAATATAAGTTTCGGAAATAAAAAGTAATATGTTAATCAAACACTAAATATGTGTACTAAAATTTTATTTCATATTATTATTTTTATTTACTGGTGGTAGGTCTCTCATTATGTAAGAGGCCGTCTGGGTGGGTACCACCGCAATGTCTATTTCTACCGCCAAGCAACAGTGTGCATGCACTTTTGTGTTTCGGTTTGAAGGACATTGTAGCCAGTATAACTACTGGACATAATGAGACTTGACATCTTATGTCTCAGGATGACGAGCGCAGTGGAATGCCACACAGTACTTTGTAAGTCAAGGTGCTGGATGGTGTTGCTACTGTTTATGGGTGGTCGTAACGCTTACCATCAGGCGAACGGCATGCTCGTCTCGTCATTCAATGCAATAAAAAAAAAAAATTCTGCAAAAAAAATAAAAAACATGCAATCATCTTCATAAATTAATAAACTTAAAATTAATACTCCTTTGCCTACCACGTGTCATTAAACGAATCAACACAGACAATGCATGACCTAACCAATTGCTATCAACTTCCAGGAACAGACTACCGATCCGCGCTCGGAATTTTTGTTACAAACCAACAAAAAAATGTGCAATATTCAAGGAAAATACATTCCGTAAATCGGAAATCATATGGGCAATGGGTCACGTAGTATACATTTAAATAAAACAGTCAAGGAAATCATATGGGCAATGGGTCACGTAGTATACATTTAAATAAAACAGTCAAAATTTTACTAAGTAGTTTTGTGCACGCGACACTACGTCTGGGTTTCTACCGCTTTGTTTATTTATACCTCCAAGCACTAGTCAACTTGCAAGTAATTTATTAAAATTTATTTACATTGTTTTTGTTTGTTTGGACGCGGTCCTACTACTTTCAAAAATGAATATTTTTAACTAATTAGAAGGTAATTTTTCCGAGTGTAATCGTTTTTGGGCTACCCTTTCTAGATTGGATTTTAACTCAGATGGAGCCGCGGGCAAAAGTTAAGATAAAAACCATATGAGATAAATGCTAGCAATCAATATTTCATGCAGCTTTGGATTTGAAGGCCAGAGGAGACATTTCTGACCATTACTCCGTGTTTATGACGTTCATTAGCCCTGCCATGAATTTTGTATGTAGATATTTCTAATGGGTGTCCATTTATGCCTTTTATCATTCTCTACAGGTTCGTCTATTCACACGAGCCGATCTATTGATTGCAAATATCGGCACAATAACTTTATCAGGTGTCATCGGCGTACAATGGCCACTCGGCTCACGTAAACAATAAACGATGCCGACGTAACAATGGCGACTGGCGGGCACGATTCACGCGCACCGTTGCGTTTGCTACGTTAGGGCTGCCACAACCCGCCAAACCTGGATATGTTAAATTGCAACCGTCGGATTCAATGAAACGATCCTTATCGTTAGTTATGGATCGCATTAGAAAATAGTTTGACAGTAAATTACTTATTTTGATTTGTCTATTTTTGACATTAATGTGTGAGGGGTTGTTCGTATATTGAAATTGGCTGTAAGTGGCAACCCTACTGTACATTTAAATATAGCGTATGTGTATAAACGGTTACATTTACTGTATTTTTAATTGTTTTTTTGATTGCATCATACCTTGTTCCTTTTCAGGGACAGGTAAAGGTTACGCTAGTTGTGTACCATGAGGAGTGCAATGACAATCATTCACATAGAAAAAAAATTACACAGCAGGTGTTAAAAAAAACATATACCTCATTAATTAATAGCAAAGAGTTCTAAGATTATATAGGGCGGACATCGGGAAAATAGTCACACAAACATTTTGAGCCTGTTCGTCAGTAACTCAATCTACCGCGAAATAACAAAACACCTATGTAAAGTGCACTAGAACATACTTTGACATGATCGTAATGCGCAAATTACTGCGGACTGCCTCGGTGGCGTAGTTGTATTACGGTACGACTGCAAGGCTGAGGTCTCGGGTTCGATCCCCGGGTCTGGCAAAGTGATATTGGATTTTTCTATTCAGTATCAGCCCGGAGTCTGGAATTTGTGCCCGATATGGCGATAGGCTCGTCCCCTATCACATCATGGGACGGAATACGCTTGGCGAAAAGTGGGTGCACTAGTTGCGCCTCTGCCTACCCCTTCGGGTATAAAAGGCGTGAGCATGCGTAATGCGCAAATTGGCATATTTCCTTCCAAAATATTGCTTTCCTTACAAAATTTGCACATACCGAGACGTCTTGTTACATAGATGTGTCAGATAAGACAGCGACTTATTATCAACGAGCTTTTGCCCGCGGCTGCGCCCGCGTGAATGAGTTTTCCCGGGATAAAAGTCTTGCTTTATATTTCCCAGGATAAAATGTAGCCTATGTGTTAATCCAGGACATGATCTATCCGTGTGCCAAATTTCATCGAAATCCGTTCAGTAGTTTTTGTGTGAAAGAGTAACAAACATCCATACATCCATACTTACAAACTTTCGCGTTTATAATATTATTATTATTATTATAGTCGGATTGGTAATAACTATAGGTTTCAATTTTTTTTTAATTTTCTAAGTTGTTAATTTTCTAAAATTCTTTAAGTTTTCGTATTCAATTCGTAAAGGATTCTCGTATCAACATTACATATTCAAATATTCAAGGATGACCGCTCCAAGTCTGCGCTAAAATTAAAATATTACGTCATACTAAATCATTTTAGTTATGTACGGATGCTATATTAAGTACTTAGTCGATATTTTACGAAGGGCTCGAAAATGGAACCACGTATTTATTATATTTGTTACTGTTAATTACTTACAGTCTACAAATGGTTTTAAATTATTGTATGAACTCAAATACCATAACTCCAACCGTACTAGTGTATTGTGTACCATAGGTTTAGATAGATTACCATTCAAACGAATGAAAACTTAAATTCCAAAGTAATTATAAAACATCCATCAAATTCCACAGATTAGAAACCACCGAACGTGTTTTTCTATGGCTGCCTCAGCATCATTGTGCTGCGATACGAAAGCTGTATTGACTACTGAGGTCTTGGGGTTCGATCCCTGGGCCGGGTAGTGATATTGGATTTTTCTGCGGAGAAATTTGTGCCCGATATCATAACTATACTAGACTTGTCCCCTATCACATCATGGGACGGAAAACACACACACACACACCCACGCCCTTTATCCCCGAAGAGATAGGGAGAGGCGCAACTGGTGCACCCACTTTGTGCCGTGCATATTCCGTCCCATGATGTGATAGGGAGCCTGCCTATCGCCATATCGGGCACAAGTTCCAGACTCCGGGCTGATACCGACTAGAAAAACCAATATCACTTTGCCCCACCCGGGCATCGAACCCGAGACCTCAGCTTTACAGTCGTACCGTAATACAACTACGCCACCGAGACAGTCACGGAAAATATGTATTTTCCGTGACTATGTAGTGAAAATTGTGTTCACTAATTGTGTCTGCCAAACCCTTAGGGCATTAAAGTAGTGTTTGTGTGTATTTTTTGTAATTAAATATAATCTTATCGGCATAAACTTTACGAAATCTGTCACGACCAATCAGCGCCCACGCTTACCCGCCCAGAGATTACCCTTGACATCGGTTTTATGATCTATGGTCAACGGGTTATTGATTGCGTTGATTTTTGGGGTAACGTAATGGCGTGGTAAAACCTTTGCGTCGAAGTTTAAGTTTACTGGTGGTAGGTCTCTCATATGTAAGAGTCCGTCTGGGTGGGTACCACAGCAATGTCTATTTCTACCGCCAAGCAGCAGTGTGCATGCACTGTTGTGTTTCGGTTTGAAGGACATTGTAGCCAGTTTAACTACTGGACATTATGAGATTTAACATCTTATGTCTCAGGATGACGAGCGCAGTGGAATGCCACACAGTACTTTGTAACTCAAAGTGCTGGATGGTGTTGCTACTGTTTACGAGTGGTCGTATCGCTTATCATATACCATAAAAAGGCAGGCTAAAATGAGAACTTGAAGCAGTTTAAAATAAAAAGATTTTATACAACCAACCCTAAATAGCGGTAGAGTATAAAGCATGTATCATATATAACGTTTATCCAATTTTTATCCTCCAAGGCATAATTAATTATCCCTGTATACAATAAATCTTCATAATACGGAACCATCAACACAAAATTTAACCCACACCTACAACTTTTTAATGTGTTGTAACCATGGTCGTAACAGTCAAAATATAGGCATGAAAATTAACATAACAGTGAATTGAACTAATGATCAAACGAATAATCGTGACAAATTATCACATTTCAACAAATTAGTTTATCAATAAAATTCCCATTAAGGAACGCGCCAAACAACGCCAATGCATTTAAAATAAATCAATCAATCAATTCCGTCCCATATTAAGGGGTGACCCTATACCTATTACCTATATCCTTACATCTATACTATATCTATACTAATATTATAAAGTTGAAGAGTTTGTTTATTTGTTTGTTTGTTTGAACGCGCTATCTCAGGAACTACTGGACCGATTTTGAAAATTCTTTCACTAATAGGAAGCTATATTACTCCTGAGTGTACTTTTTATCGCGGAAAAACTTTTCCACGCGGGCGGTGCTGCGCGCTAATGCTAGTAATATTATAAAACAAAGTCCCCAGCCGCGTCTGTCTGTCTGAATAAACTCAAAAACTCCCGAACGGATTTTGATGTTTGGAATGGAGATAGTTTGAGACTTTGGGAAGGATATAGGCTACTTTTTTCCTGAGATAATCTACAGCAGGACTTTTATCCTGGAAAAACTTTGTGAAAGAATTATAAAGTATTAATTATTAGTAATTATCATTGTCGTATGTTTCCGACTATGATACCATTTACTGGTGGTATGTCTCTCATACGTAAGAGTCCGTCTGGGTGGGTACCACCGTAATGCTTATTTCTACCGCCAAGTAGCAGTGTGCATGCACTGTTGTGTTTCGGTTTGAAGGACATTGTAGCCAGTGTAAACTTACTGGATATAATGAGACTTAACATCTTATGTCTCAGTATGAAGAGCGCAGTAGAATGCCACACAATACCTACTTTATAAGTCAAGGTGCTGGATGGTGTTGCTACTGTTTATGGGTGGTCGTATCGCTTACCATCAGGCGAACGGCATGGTCGACTCGTCATTCAAAGCAATAAAAAAAAATTATTAATCGACTTAATTTGATTAACATTATTATACGTATAGAGCCAATAAGATTTATTTGACATCTTTCCTTTGTAGTCAAACCTTCTTGCAAGTTCAAGGAAAAAAAAAAGTGAATTGAAATATACCACAGAATCTATTATAAGTAAAGTTTGGCGCAACCATACTGGCCTGAACAGACATATCTTAGATATTTATTTTAATATTATGCATATCTTGTTGGTATTATTTATTATATGACTGAGTTTACGTAAAGAAACACAGTGCATCTATCTAGGCAATGGCTGTATATTAAAAAAATACGCTATTCTTGTCATATAATCCCAGACGAATAGCTTAATTTCCCTATTTTAAATTGTCATAGATGATAAAGTTTGTCAAGCATATTGTATACTACAAACATATTTAAGACTGCAAAGAGTCTTTTTGGCAGGAGTAATCTAATATGATAGGATGACAATGTTGTTGACTACCAGCTGCATCCAAGAAATGATAACTTACATACTGAGCGAAACTTCAGCTTTATTTAAACGGAGCAATGATTTCTAGTAATAATTTTACGCAATAAGTTAGTTTCCTATGTTTGATTGCGTACATTATTTTACTTGAAACAGAACATAATACGAAATAGGAATTATTCTGTGAAATCAGCATCAAAATCGGTATAAAAATGAAGCAATTATTCATTTGAAATATATTAAACGTGGCGGTCATATCGCGCTATCTCTTTCGCACGCACACAGCGTTATAGCCGGTGACACTAATGACGTCACAGTCTGATACTACTATATTTGACTGCTACCTCTTCCACCAAATTTCAAAGACCCCATTGCGTATCATTATTGCTAGCAATAATTAATCTGTCAAGATGAGGCTTTAGGCAAGAAAGAGAGCGAAACATAGGCCTTTTCCGAATTTGTGTAGTCTCACTAAGCCCTTATCGAGATGCAGGGACGCATTACGCCCACACACCGCCCACGCCCAAAACAAAGTATAAAATTATGAAACGTTCGGAAACGTGTATCGCGAACACTCGTGACACTATTACTTTTATATGTGACATAAACAATTTTCAAAATGTGTTTATAAATTCGAAAAGTTGAAGTTGAACAACTATTGAATTATTTATCAATCGGTTGTGTAAATATGGGTTGAATTGACTTGTTCGTACTTGTATGGAAATCTCTGAAAGTAGATATCTGATAGTATTTTTACATAAGTAATATAACAATGTATTATAATGTAGGATATATGCGAAATTTAGGTACAGTCAAAAAATATGACAAAATATTTATCATAGTTTCTTTTTCGGACTGTTAAGCCTAAAAATATTACATTATTCTATTTCTTTCACAATGATTAATTTAGATACAAGATCAAGTATAATTTTATTTTCAGTCAACAACATTTTCTCCCACATATTCACTTTCGAAAAGCCAGCAAACATAATTTATTTACCTTTCGTTAACTCTCTAAAGAATAAACATGACACAATCCGCAGTAAATACGTTAAGCAGCGTGTGATCTCGTAAATGAGAGCAAAAATTACGAGCGAAAATGTGGCAATTAATCGCTTGAGTAGCGAACATTGCGTGCTATAATTATCGATACGTTAGCGAACGCGTTGTGAAATCGAAATGTAGGCGTTATGGAGTAAACAGCTGTTGGCGGATTTGTTTATTCTATTTTTGAAATATGGAGTGTGCCTAGTACATGGCAGTTAGTTCACCTCTATAGGATTGAGCCCTAAATGGCAAGCACACCCTCTATTATGGGACCAAACAGCTGGCGAAACGTTAGGGTCATATTTGAGCAGAGGTCAGTACTCTCTTTTAGTGTTTTCCTTATATAACTTAGTCTTCGAGTATTATTATCTCGAAGGCAGACAATGAAAATTCTTTGTCCATTTATGGAAAAAAAAACTAAACATCATTGGAAATTGAGGGACAATAAAAATGATCGTAATATCCGAACTGAAGGAACAGTAGCTGAGAATTTCATTTCATCGTATTTCGATGAAGCGAAATCAATTGATATGACACGTAACTATTATTTATAAGATTCTTATAACTTTCAAGTACTGAGATATTTTTTGAGACTTTAAAATGCGAACATATTTTAAGGCAGTATATGTTTTGGGCAACGAGAATTCTAATGTCTCAGAGAGACGAGTGCATTGCGGTGTTGTGTTATTGTACTTATATTATGTGATACAAAATTCTGAGTGAAACACGCGAGCGACGTGCGCGGCGCACTCGTCTTTAAATTACATATAAAAAACAATGAGAGGTGTCAAGGGACACCCGGATGGAACGAAGTTCCTTTCGATTAATTAGTGAAGGAATTGTAATAAAATTTTATTTATATAACAGAGTGTGTATATATATATAAATATTTTCCTATTTCCGTTCCAATACATAAGTTTCCAGAGAAAAAAACAAATAAATACGTGTGGCACTCGGAGACTGCCGCGGTAAAGTTATTGCATAGCATTTTTATCACAAATTTTGATTGACTAAACACAAATTCGATCTTACGCTTACCACATAAAGTAGATTTTTAAACGCGAGCAAAGCACGTTTAGTCTTGTTATTGATAAATGTCAGTAACCAAAGTAGAATAAATCAACAAAATTTGAAAAAAGAATGTTACGTTCGATTCTTTTGTACTCGTGCCGTGCCAACGCTGGGGAAATAGCTTCTACGCAATGTATTTAAGGTTCATATTAGATTAGTAAGAAATGGTTTTAATGACTTTAATAAATAAACAAATAAAAATATACTCGTTTCAAGAATTATAGCTTCTACGCATTGTATTTAAGGTTCATATTAGTAAGATAATAGCAAAAAGTGTCGTGACAACTTTTCATGAGATTTTTTTCCGTCCAGCCCCCTTTCACAACGCGTGATAAGGAACTTCGTTCCAATAATATTTATCCCGTGCAAAGTTACTACACTAGATGTAATTGGAAGTACAGTTTAGTCCAAATAAAATATCAAGCGCCTCCCTTGAGAAAAACTGCAATTATTTTTTGGAAGGGTATGCTAGATTCTCGTAGGTATGCGAGATTGATCTATCTGTAAATTATAGGATATATCAACTGTCAAGGGGTATATCCTAGGGTTTAATTCCCAAATAGAGTAATTATTCGAGTACTTGAGCTTGATATACTAGACATCTATAACCTACCTCGACGATCGTACTAATAGAGAAGTTACCAAGCACAATATATTTTACGATATAATAGAGCATGTAGTCTCTACTTTCAACACGAAAACAATTTTTAAAACAACATTTAATACAGTAAAATACCTTGTTACAAAACGAACTTCAGTCAGACGAACCGCCGCCTGACGACGCGACGCTGTGAATGGAGCAAATTACAGAGAACTCGACTAAAAGTGCCCACTTACGATCAAAATTGTCCGTTACTTTGATAGTTTCGCGAACATAGTAATCTCGTTGGGTAATCGTCTCTGTATTCAATGCTTTGATGATACACTCTTCAGGTTTTTTTTCTAATTCCAAAGCCGTCTAGGAAAAGATTTTGTTCGGGTCTATCATTTGTATTACGCCGTTTTCTCTTTGACTATTATATTACACATAGTGTCGTGTTTAATTATGATGTAAACCTTTTTAAAACACACCCATTAACAAACATGGTTTATGCAAATGTGTTTACTTCATGCTGTTTGGTTTTGTAATAATAATTTAATTAATAAACGCGCCTACAAATTCATCACCCACGCAAGATCTTCACGAGTTAACTATGCGATAATCTTAACCTAAATAAAATATCAAAATTGTCACAAACCTTACGTACCTTTTGGATCTGACTCTGGTATACCTCCAAGTATTGCTGCTATAATGACCAGAACTCGACGGGCAAAGTAACAGCTGCAGACTGTTAGGCCTCGGCTGTCTTTGCCTCTTTGCTCTCAACTTGACCACTTCTTCTTTCTTTTCTTTAATTGGCGGCTTTTTAGGGTCCGCGCTCCATCTTTTCTCACAATCCGTCACGCCATCTTCCAGATTCAGATGATCCAGTCTTTCTTTGATGAAACTTCTGGATCTCAGTAAATCTGGTGTCATGTCTATCGTTCGTCGTATTTCTATGGGTGACAGCGGCGGTCTTCGTGGCTCGAAGACAACTTTGGAGTACTCGTTGCTGCGTCTCCAGAGACGAGGCGAGAGCGGCCAGAAACGGCCTGTCTGTTGTCCCGATTCCATCACCATTTTCGATTAAGACTGTATCGATACGCACCTATAGAAATATCGTTTAATTCCCGGACTTACAAACTATACTTCACTATTTAATCCTCAGACTTAATCGACAGTTCACTTAACTACCAAAATTAACTTGAGATTTCTAGAGATCACTGCGTTCACGTTAGTCCACAATTCTTCACATTGTAATGCTTATGAACTTTTAAAACAATGAATATTCCGCACAATAAACACGTCCGCCGCATCCGCAAGCCGTTTACAGACTAAACAATTGAATGAAAAGGCGCATAACAAAATATCCCCCAGTAATCAATCATGCGCAGGGAATTCTAGGTACAATGACTCAAATACGTGTGTAGATAACGAATGTTATGCCTATTTTTTGCATTTCTTGCGTCATTATCGATACTGATAATGATGAATGAAATGACGATTCAATACAGCAAGTGGGTTCCACGAAATAATGTTTTGCGTTGTCAGTTGTTACGTAAAACGAAACGAGAGTAATTTCGAATTTGAGATAAGTAATAGACTTTATTTATTTTATATCTTCACGTCAAAGTAGAGGAATTTTAGTGCACCTGATGTTAAGTGAAGTAATGTCCAAGAAAAATGGCGACCAATAAGGGATGTTGTATCCATCAATGATCGGCACAATTATACCCCACCTAATTGCTTTGTCACTGGATAGTTCGAATTAATTTAAAAAAATAAGACGTGATTCTTTGAATAGAATGTAGCAAATCGTTTAAAAAACATACAAGCTACCATCAATTGAACGAATCAATTTGACCTCAATCGACACTCATATTTCCGCTGTCACAATGACTAAATAGTTGTTCAATTAAACAAATCGATGAATAACAGGACCTTCAATAATACTCATTAGAATAATAGTTTTCCTAACAAAAATTATAATGACCAACACTGTGATGATTAAAGAATGAAATGGTGAGCTTAATGGATATTTAAGAGATTTAGCTAAATAGACAATCCTCATTACTGCGCGGGTATAAAATGATAAATACTGGCCGATTTTAAAAACCATTGAATAATATAAATTTAAAATTATCGTATAACATTTCCATATTCTTAACACGTAATAATACTATTCGTTACCTAATAAAGAAACCAAGCTAAGGAAGCATGTATCAACGGCCTGCAAAGCAAGACATTTATGCTCAACCAACTATAAAACAAAAGAAAGAGAGTTACTGGGAGATGGAAAAGATTGTAGACATAATAGGTGCTTATCGGATGTAGCAGGATAGCACGGCATATTAAGCAGGACTGCAGGAAGCGCTGTCCTGCATAACAGGACGTGGGCAGGATATGCTAATGTGTTTTATCGAGAAATTGCGGACTTAGCTTGATGAGTTTATAATGAGATAGATTCGGGGTTCACTGTTTCGGAGGTACGTTTTGTTCTTAATTCGTATAATTTTGAGTTTATCGTTACTTCAAATGTACTTTGTAATTCGTATTGAGTTAATGAGGTGGTTACTTAAAAAAAAAAGTGAATTTTATTACATTATTTAGTAGTTTGGTAATACTCTTGAAATTCTTAGGATGGTTATTAATTTAATACCCGTAAGACGATTAGCTTAGTGCCTAAGAAATAAGTTTGCTATTTAACGAATCGTGGGTGCACTCTTTGTTCCTCGTATGAGAAGAAGACGTGACGTGATAAGAATAAAGTAATTTGATCTACAGTGTAGCATCAGAATTTTATATTGCTCATCTACGAAGAAAATCTATCTCAAAGAACGATAGCAGATTTCATTGTAAATCCAATACAAGATGACAGAGAAACACAATTTAACGATAATACCGTATAAGGAAAAGGTGTTTTCCAGTCATTTGTAATTCAAGCTCTGGGTGGCATGCTACATACGGACCTAGTGATTACGATCGAGCGAATGACACTCGTGTCATTAAGGGTTAATATAGTCATTCCAAAATAAGAGATATCAAATATTTTTCTCTGCCAAAACGCCAAATTTACGAAATTTACTTGTTTAACTGGAACTAAAAAGTTGATTATTACATTTTAAAAGATGTTTGTATGTTTCGTATCACTAAGAAGTTAATACAGAAATGCATGTAATTTGACACATCGATTAACCGGATTACCTTTTCGACTATTTATCCTAGTAAAGTACATTTGGACTTTTATTCCGGGGAGGTCTTATGTACACAATATTATGTCCAATATACCTTACGTAATGAAGACAGCGTGTCCAATTTGGCCATCGCAGGAAGCAAGCTTCGTGTGAATCACAGGAAGTGGAACCAAGCGCGGCACGGTGCATTACTGATACCTCCATTGTGAGTCAGCCATCAGGAATTCTGATAGATGTGAAATCAATCGCCATATTATTCTTATATTTTGTGTGGATGGCAAGCCTGTTGATGGTGGGCGTCGCGAATCAAGATTTCTTACTAATCTATACATATAAATAAAATTGGAGTGTCTGTTTTTACTATTGAAATAACCGTTTTTTACTACATGTATATGAATATATATACGGCACATACACCAAAATAATATTTTTTACAATTTTTGTGGGTCTGTCTGTTTGTTCCGGCTAATCTCTGAAATGGCTGGACCGATTTTGACGGGACTTTTATTGGCAGGTAGCTGATGTAATAAGGAGTAACTTAGGCTACTTTTTATCCCGGGAAAATATAAAGCGGAACTTTTATCTCGGGAAAACTCATTCACGCGGGCGGAGCCGCGGGCAACAGCTAGTTAGCTAGCTAGTCCTTACATAATATAAAACAAAGTCGCCCGACATCTTTGTACGCGATAAACTCAAAAACTTCCAAACGGATTTCTATGAAATTTGGTTTGGAGATAGTTTGAGACCCTGGGAAGGATATAGGCTACTTTTTATCCCGGGTAAATTTATAGCGGGAGTTTTATCCCGGAAAAAATTACACGTGGCGGAAGCCGCAAGCAACACCTACTTAATTCTAAAAATTGCCACACATTTTGTAAACTTAAAAATCGCATTCAGCTTAGATTAGTCAATAAAGGACATCTTTCCTGTTCACTGATCTTAGAATTTGACTCATTTTTAACGCAATTCTTATGAGACATCGTTTTAAAAAATTTCCTCGAGTAATTGTATTTAGTGTTTTCCCTTTCTACGTAAATGAAATGCGATACAAAAATTCCATTCATGAATTAAGTATACGATAGTTGTATTTTATTAGTCTCGTGGTCTAGTAACTTATTTGGACTGTAAGTTTTTGGGTTCGATGCCTGTGGCGGGAAATCAATTCGTCGAATAGTGTTTATTAGTTTAAATGACAAATTCAGATTGGTTTTATGAAGTCCTAAATGCGATCGAATGATCAAATAAATTTTATTAATTTGAAAATATACGTTAAGTTATTAAGGATTGGAATATCATAAAAGCTGCACTTCTAATAAAAATGCTGATATTGACTTTTTGAAAAACTTTTTAAAACTCATTCTCGGAAATTTTCTTCGGTAGAATTAGTACCTACTGAGAAGATGATTAGTGGAACCAACAACTTTTCGTTTGATAGCAGACTTGTCACCCAAGACGCCGCAAAGTCTATCATGGACATATAAAAACTAACAAGAAATAGATTCTATAAAACCGGTTTCAAAATAAAGTGACCTTTATTTAACATCTAAATTATCGACAGCCGTATTTTTATAGCCGTTATAAAACCGGAAGTCAGTTCCATTTTTAAACCTTTTACTTCCTTTGACAATTTAAATTATTCTTACTTTGGCACGTCTGTTTGTTTATAATATTTTTTAGTCACAGCCTTTTTTATTTTTCCGTCCTTTCGCTGTACAAAGCATGTTTATTTCTGATATTTATTGCATTTATTACTACTAATAGGTAAGCATTTATAGTTGATTTACTTTCTATATTATTTACTTTTTTATTAGTGTTATTTGCAGGTTAGTTTAGGTTACAAATGTGTCAATATAAATAAAATATACCAACAAAAAAGTCATAGACAACAACGATGTTATTCCAGAAAAAAAAATTGACGATTCAATGAAAAATGCTAAGTCATTTCTTGTTTAGGAGTTGCCGTGTAAATTGTAAGGGTGGGATAGTCTCATACCCCATAGAAACACAAATCGCACCTTTACAACGAAAACGACACAATTCAAAAAAATCGAAAATTGAGTTATCATCATAAAATGACTTAAATCGAAGTTCTCACAATACAACAATAGTTCAAACACAGCCATATTCACCCGGAAAAAGGACCAAACTATTATATCGGGCCTTTTTAATTATATTTTTACAAAAAAGGGGCCAGTTTACAGTCATTTTATGATGATAACTCAATTTTCGATTGTTTTGAATTGTGTCGTTTTCGTTCTAAAGGTGCGAAATATACATTAGCAGTACATAAAGTACAGTAGTTCAATATTTATATACCGCTTATACGCTATAAAAGTTCGTTTAAAGCATTGTTTACATAGACAATAACTACGTCAATAAAAACTGTAAGTAATATATAGGCCAGGGTAATGATTCATTGTCCCACTAAGCATTCAATGCTAGGTGATTCACCTAGTGTCAATCACCTAGGACTCTATGCTAATGTCCTAGGCAGGGGTGATAAATCGTGTACGCGTATTACCGAGATTATAATCACACACACACTCACGCCCTTTATCCCCGAACGGGTAAGAGGGGCAACCAGTGCACCCACTTTTCGCCGTGCGTATTCCGGTCCGTGATGTGATAGGGGGCGAGCCTATCGCCATATCGGGCACAAATTCTAAACTGCGGGCTGATACTGAGTAGAAAAATTCAATATCACTTTGCCCGACTTGGGGATCGAACCCGAGACCTCAGCATAGCAGTCGTACTGTAATACAACTACGCCACCGAGGCAGTCAGTGATTGTAATCAGCTCTGTTATATGGGTCATTTTGACATTGCGTTAAGTACTTAATGAAACCACATACTTCTTGAAAATAACAGTTGACAGTAAGGTACTCGGACCGCAGATGTAAAATAAAAAAATGTATATTTCGAACAAAATAAATATCCATAATAATAATTTTAATTTTACACACCCTAATGCCACTACTACTACGTAGTACTATTCAGTACTCTGTGCTACTATAAGATAATTCGTTGCAGCGACAACATCACATTTTCAGTCATAAATACACTCACTTACACGCCATATTCGCACTTAACTGCAGAATGATCAAAATATCAGAAAATTGAAAGCAGGATTTTTGGTTAAAATATTCGTTATTCATGGATGGTATTGCATATACACAATGTTAGAGGAAAGACGAGTATGTGGTTTCATTTATTAACGCAATGCCAAAATGACCATACAGTGCCCTGCCGATCTCAAACCATGGGCTCCTTTTACTAATGACGTTTCTTTTAGTCCACCACTGGACCAGTGCATGACAGACTTCACATAGCTACTGGTGGTAGGTCTCACATATGTAAGAGTCCGTCTGGGTGGGTACCACCGCAATGTCTATTTCTACCGCCAATTAGCAGTGTGCATACACTGTTGTGTTTCGGTTTGAAGGACATTGCAGCCAGTGTAACTACTGGACATAATGAGACTTAACATCTTATGTCTCAGGATGACGAGCGCAGTGGAATGCCACTCAAGGTGCTGGGTGGTGTGGCTACTGTTTATGGGTGGTCGTATCGCTTACCATCAGGCGAACGGCAAGCTCGTCTCGACATTCAATGCCATAAAAAAAAACCTTCAAAATTCTTATAGACGATTCTAGGATACGTAACTTTCAAAGCGAGATATAATTAACGAGATTATAATTAAAAAAGAAATAATAAAACGCATTTAGATTTATTCAAATTGAGTAATAATACATATTTTTTACATCTCTACTTTATATTTTAGCTATTTTCGTAAACGAGTATATTCCAGAAAATCCCGGTTCTAATGCCATTATGTCGGTATTAACAACACTTGCGTCCAAAACATCACCATGCTTTGTCAAAAGGTTTTGTAGAATTTTGACGTGTATTCTGCATTACAGAAACAGCTGGCGCCAAAGTGGCCGGCCTTCGAGTAATGAGAGCCAACGCACTCGTTAAATTACAGAGCGACCGGAAAAAACACCGTCGAACCGGAATACCGGTATCGTTTTGCGTATAACTGTCAAATTAAATTCGTGCGTTTTGCTATTGGGGACAACATTTTCCGGTTATGGTAATTTAATACCTTCTATTTTTTTCTTATACAGAACACACAATTTTAGAAGTTCTTTTTTCCAAAATATTATACTAAATTATGAGAAGAATTTGTTTAAAGTCGAGATCTGCATATAAGCCGATTGTGTAAAGTAAAATATTCCGTTATTTAACTACGAAATCCAAATAACAGTCGCATAAACGAACTTCAAAAGCAAAGTCCGAAACCAAAAATCCTTTTCACAATTAAACCCACACACATTTCGAAAAAGCCCAGCGCCATAAACGACTTAAAACGGGTTCCCTTCGCTCCCAAAATACCCTTTATACATTTTCGAACAAAAAAATGATTTTCGCTGAAAAAAGGCCGTTTGAATCGAGGCCTCCATTGAACACAATAGCCGGATGGCGGTTTGAACCAAACTCAACGCACAATAAGAACTTAAATATACTAATATAAATGTTTGGGTGTACGTTAGCGGCATACATTGAATGGATTCGGTTATTTAGATCGGATAGATCAAACAAAATAAGACATACTTTTACTCGTTACTCTATCTGTGCAAAATTTCTTTCCATAAATGAAAATATGCAGCATTACTAAATCTCATTCAAATTGGTGTAGCCATTTTTTTTTAAAACGTGTGTTTAATTTTTTGCAACGCGGAAATAATTTTATGAACACAGGGAAAAGCGGTAATTTCAAAATAACAGTCATATTTTATTTGCGTAGATTCATCACGAATTGTTCAATTCCCTGCTTATAAACATTGATATGTTTTTTAATACATCAATGCTTTAAAATCCATAATTAGCGTAAAAATTTTTCGATAATGTAATTATATTACGACGAAGGCGACCGGCCGTCTATTTAACACCAAAACCCTGACATTTATTTATTTGGTAACGACTGGAGTACAATCATACAAAAATAATTACTATTTAATGTCTTCCGAAAAGTGCAATTGAAAATAAATGACGATGATTATTATTCTGAAAACGTAGCGTATTATTGTTGGGTGGCAATGGTGTTTTCCGTATCCCGCATTGAAAGAATTAAGAATTTCGAAGGTTATGAAGTCTGTTAACCTGTACTAGATCAGCGTGGTGGACTAAGGCCTAAATTCTGTTAGTAAAGAAAACATGTACACAACAGCGGATCAGTTTATACAGATTTGGTATATATAATACCTAATTTTATTATAACCTCAAAAACGCCATCAATTCAGTATTTGCTAATCACAACCTCTCGTATATCGTGCACAGATTTGTGACAGGCCGAGGTTCACGAATGACGTTCATCAATCAAGTGAGGAGAAACTGATTTCGCTGATTGCTTCCTGGACATAATGTGCTTTTTCGGTTGTGGATATTCGTAATTGATAAAATTACATGGCTGTATGGAAATTGTGAACAATACTTGGTAGTAAACGAGGTTGGAAAAGATGTCGTTATTGAAAAAAAAGGATTCAATAATGATGAGCAAAATACGATTTTAGGTTACCATAAGTAAGTATTGGTTCTAAGTTACAGTATTATAAGGCTTAATCGTATTTAAATTACTAAAATTATATCAAAAAGTTATTTTTTTTATAGCATTGTATGGCGAGACGAGCACGCCGTTCGCTTGATGGTAAGCGATACGACCACCCATCAACAATAAAAACACCATCCAGCACCTTCAGTTACAAAGTACTGTGTGGCATTCCACTGCGCTCGTCATCTTGAGACATAACATAAGTCCCATTATGTCCAGTAGTTACTAGTTACACTGGCTAAAATGTCCATCAAACCGAAACACAACAGTGCATGCACACTACTGATTGACGGTAGAAATAGACATTGCGGTGGTACCCACCCAGACGGACTCTCACATATGAGAGACCTACCACCGGTGAAAGACCTAAACTAAAGACATGGCATTGCATCACAAATCCAAAACAGTTTCAGACTATAGCGTCCTAGTTCGCGAAATCGCTAATGATACGAGTGCATGTAAACATGGAAACATCTCAACACGCGCAACGGTTGTGAAACAAGTGTAAACACGGCAGTAGGTCGGTGAGATAGGGATGTCGAGAGTGCATTTCTGGATATATTGGATTAGGGTTGTCAGTTTTAGGGCGAATGGCCCGTGAACTCCTGACCTGACGCTCTTTGGGATAAGAGTGAAAAAAAATCATAATGATACCTTGGATTTCATAATTCCCTCAGAGATTCTTACTCAGGAGAAAATTATCACAGTCATGATTACCCACAAGATATCTGCTGCTGAAAACAGGCCTCCTCCAAAGATTTCCAGACCAACCTATAATTATGCATTCCAACGACTTTTCTCAAAATAAATGTCCCACGGTGCTGGGCTCCGGAATAAAAACTCTACAAGTAGCTCAAGGATGTGGTCTCTCTGTGAAGCAAATTCATTTAAGTCTGTGAAAAGATTTCTTTCTTTTCTTTCTTAAATTAACAAGTCTATTTCCCGACAATGCATCCACAGTGTAACAATATCGCGGATTAGCAAACGCTCAACGGAATGAGAATATAGCTGAGTTTATTTTAGCGACCGTAAATAAAGAGCGATGAGATGCGAAGGACGCCGAATTGAGAGCACTGATGGTTATGCAAGATTAATAACAAGGCAGATTTTGTGCGCAAGAGACTCTCCACAGCATTTCTACCAATCAGTGCAAGAAATTGTGTGCTCTAAAACCGTTGTGGTCATTGTAAGTTAAGGTCCATTTCACAATGTACAAATAAATGTTACCCGCCACTTAAATCATCAGCTAATGTAGATAGGTAGTACTTTTATTCATATACTTTATTTGGGAGGATTGGCATTGACTTTTGTATTTGGTCGTCTTATAATTGGCGAGTAGCATAGTATCTGTGACATACAGGGTAATGCAAACATGTAATACAAAATTCTGTTTTAAAAAGTCAAGATGCCTACCGATTGGCAAGCAACTTGGTCATAATTCAATTGTATAAAATACCACAAAACAAAAACAACACAGACACAATAAATAGTGCGAGAGATACAACAAAGAGAAATCCACGTATTGACCCGACGGACGTGTTAATCGGTGTACCGTTTGTTGATTTACGTTGACCGTTTATTTTGGTAACATAAATGGTCTAATAGATTTATCGTGGAATTTGTGGCTTTTTATTATGCTACTGACTGATACAGGTCACTAAAGGTCAGGTAAGCATCACGAATGTTTAGAAACAGGAAATTCAGAAATAAAACATTAATATGCAAGGTGTAAGGTACCTTACATGGTGTAAGGCTCCATACTCAGCCAGCTAAACATTAAAACCAGACTCTCCACAATCTGCTACCAGCGGATCCTCTCGTACTTTGGCCATGTAGCACGAAGACAGTCAGACAACCTGGATAAGCTGGTTATGGTGGGTAGTGTAGATGGCAGAAGACCTAGAGGCCGAGCACCTACCCGATGGTCTGACACCATCAGAGAGGTCATGGGGATCCCAGTCACGGATGCTCTGCGACAGGCACAAGACAGGGTGGAGTGGAAGCAGCTTGTCAGCGCCACCACCAAGGCTTACCAAAGCGGGCACGACCTTCAGTCATGAAGGAAACGACGAAGAAGAGAAGGTACCTTACACGAAAATGTTCAGTGTTAACACTCTAAACTAATCCCTAATTACATTTGCTACAGTGTTATTGGAATCGAAATACTATTGCTTATAAATATGTCACATATTAAAAACACAGTAGAACAAAGTAAATTAAATTTCGAAATCAATGCTCTCGATTTAAATTCTAGACTGCAAACAGAAATCTGATAAAAAACTTTTCATTTCATCAATATTCAATAATTATCTTGTAACAGAAAACCTTTAGGAAAATTTTAGGAATTAAATAAAATTTGGTTCTTGGTTGCTGATTTTCGTTCTTTTTTGGCTCACTCTGTACAATCTGAGTTAAAATATATCCTGGTAATACTCTCAGGTAATACAGGTTCGCCTAGTGCGGGTACCACTGTGTCATGTGTACATGTATTTTAGCGTAAGATTGAAAAATAAATTATTTGTAAACTAACCAGATTGATAATAACAAACGAAACATCGCACGATCTCTTCAATAATGTAACACAAAAAGGAATTGTTAGCATCGCAACGATTCCCACTAACGAAGTACCACTGAAGTGAAGTTCAAACCTCGGAGAGCGAGCCAAAATAGAGATACTTTACGATAGGAACGTTCTGGGTTTGGAAATCGACTGGCTCGCGATCTTTGTGTACATTTAAGAGGACCGTATTGTCCGCGTACACCCTAGTTTCGTTCTATTTTTGGTTTTGTACTGTAATTTTGTGTTTGTTTATTGTTTGCAGGTGGCGTTTATAAGTCAAGGATTCAGGGTTCTGGTTTAGTGTAAAAATAGGTATAGGTAGTCTCTGATACTAAATGATTGCTGTTTTAATATGTCAGAAAAGCATGATAATAATTACAAGTATAGGCCAAAAGGAAGCAATATTTTTTCGACAATCATCTTCATTCATTCAATTTAAGTAATAAGGACCTCCCCTGAATTCCTCAGTGCGTCTTTCAAATGACGTTGCCGATAGTAACAAACTTTATAGCTTTAACAGATGAATTGAAACACTATTAGCGGAGTTACTAGCATACACTTATAGCTTCTTTTGCAACAGTAGATTAACATTCATTAGTTAATTTTTATTCTGTAGATAATTGTGCTGGTTACATAATTATGAATTTACTTATTTTATTACTAACAATCAACATGTTATTTCATATATTATTGTTATCTATACATATAATAGAATTGTAACAAGCCGATGTCTGTACAGAAATGTACGAAAAACAAATAGGGGGTTTCTTTACTAGACCAACAGAAGCTAAAACAACAATTAGAATGTTTGTCTGTCTGTTTGTACACGCGTAGTAACATTTTAATGTTAAAATCTCCACCATGCATAACACTAACAATTCCAAAATAATTCGATGAAGAGAAAAGAAATAGTTAACTAAGGGGTTAATTTTGATCAAAATCTAATGTATCTCTCTAGATCTATAGAAACATCACCTTTAACTCTATACGCATTGAATCGACCCCAAATAACTGATTCATAGGAAAGTTCGTCCGGAAACCTATGCAAACAATTTCAATAGCCCTTGACCGTTGGACATTGAGCACGTACTTCGATGTCCACATCAATATGTCGAAGCTATAGGGAACTTATCATGGAATTCTTTTTTGATGTTTGGGCGGATACAGCCAATATATTTTGGGTGAAAAGTTTGATTGTAAATTATGGAGTTTACAAATGGTAATTACGATCATAATTTTGAATATGACTCCATACCATACCAGCCCTGTATTATATAAAGCCCACTGCTATGCACGGGACTCCTCTACAACTGAGAGGATTTAGGCCTTAGGCCACGCTGGCCTAGTGCGGGTTGGCAGACTTCACATATCTTCGAAATTCAGAGAATTTCTCAGGTATGCAGGTTTCCTCACGAGGTTTCCTTCACCGTTAAAGCGAGCGATAATTCACAAATAATACTATCACTCACGATTTGACAATTTAGAAGCGTTCGATAAAATCTCAGAATAAATAAATTTGAAATTAGCGTTATCGGTTGATATCTATTTTTAAAACACAACTTCTTATCTCCTTAGAAAACATTCTTATTTTATAGAATTACCAATCCTTAGACTTTTTATTCCAAGATAAATACACAAGGTTATCTATTGAACTGGTTTCATTCTAAAGTATCACCTTGAAGGGTTAAAAGTTATCATTTTTATGATAGGAGTTAATATTATGCTATAAACTTTAATTGACGTTATTGAAATTAAAGTATATTTCTGGACACTTAACGAGTTATGTAATAAACAAATATATTATCAAGAATCATCAAGAATATAATGAATCTATGCCTACTATTATTATAAAGAGGAAAAGTTTGTGATTTTCTTTGTAGAGGCAAATCTCTGGAACTGCTGAACCGATTTTGAAAATTCTTTCACTAATAGGAAGCGCCATTACTCCTGCTATACGCTTTATCCCGGGAAAACTTTTTCATGAACGGGCGGAGCCGTGGGCAAAAGCAAGTGTTAATGTTAACGTTAAGACAGGTACCACAACATTGTTATTTATTTTTTGACAACAGATGTTTGTGACGATATAAGTTGGCCTCAAAGATATGCAAGTAAACCATCAAGTCACTATATTTAGATTTTTCGTGTATTAAAACCGCATCACGCAAACTCTATTCCTTATAAATCAATTACTTACGATTCTTCATTTATTGTAATTTAAATTCATAGACATGTCTATAACAATGAGGCAAGAATTTCAATTTAGAATTATAATTAGCCATTAACACTCAAGAAGGTTATTTTTAATTCCGTTATATTTACTATGTTTGTCCTTGTATTACCATGTAGAGACCACTCTTGCTCGTCGAGTCGTTGGACTAGATAATATTGGACACGTTGAAAGAGTGACGATCACAATACAGTGCTAGTATAATACCAGCCCTTTGATTAATTATGTACCTAGATAGACACTGAACGTTTCAAACGCGTCGAAAAAAATAGAGTCGAACTGTTCCCAACTAAATGAGTTCGAGTGAATTATTTTTTGTTGTTTTTCATGGATATAATTTTCTCCCCGTTTTAATAGAAACCATGTAAAAAATGGTATCATTATGCGCGCACACAAGAATACGCAGAATGATGCAGCGATAGCGTATGACACAGCTGTCACGTATACTCGCTTAAGAAAAATTGGCCTGTTTGTTTTAGTTTCATTGCAGCGCGTCACTCTGTCTAGGTATATAATTTATTATATACTGTATTATATACCTGTATTATATACTGCCCAATGCTGAGCACGGTCTCTACTACTGACAGTGTTTAGGCTTCTGCGACGTTCGCCTAGTGTGGGTTGGCAGACTTCACATACTTTCGAAATTCTTATAGAGATCTTCTCAGATATGCAGGTTTCCTCACGATGTTCTACTTTACAGTTAAAGCAAGTGATAATTTACGAAGAATACATACATAAATTTAGAAAAGTCAGAGGTGTGTGCCCTTGGGTTTTGAACCTGCGGACATTGCCTCGGCAGACCGTTCCATTCCCAACTAGGCTATCGTCCACTCCTATAACTTAATTATAATTGCACTAATTTTGAAAATTCTTTTTCCGTTAGATTTTGGATAGCATCCATATTTGATAAATGTATTAAAAAAGTAGTCAACTACCATATTAGCTAATTACAGCGGCCTATTGCCTACGCACTGCGAAGTTTGTCATGCCGAAAGCACTGAGAAACGACCTATTATCATAATATTGAGCTGTTATTAATTTATCTCAGTAACGTTTATGAATACGGTCAACTATCTCTAAAAAAAACTTGAAACAAAACACGAAATCTACAGTTAGGCCTAACTCACAAGACGGTAACCGACTTAACCAGACAGCATGAAGCTCGTTCCCAACACTCGTGTCTAACAAGGCCTATATCTCAGTATTTTTGTGTATGACGCGTCCCCCAGCTGGCAGCCGTCCAAAGGACACCGATGAATAAGCCAGGGAATTCCTACGATGTCATTGTGCCCACACGTTTCCTGATAATAATTAATATTCTTTGTTTTGAAGGTTTTGACAAAGATTTACGAAAATGTCTAGAATCTTCATTAGTATTAGATTTATCTACAGTTGCCAGTTGGAGGGTTCCCCCAAATTTAGGGATTTTTAAAACCATAGAAGGAAAGAGGGGCCATTTGGGGAGAATAAATTTAGTAGATTTAGAGCAATATAATATATTGTATTTTTACCAAAACAGCCAACTTAACAATGAAAAAGCCCCGGAACACTGTTTTTAAGTCCCTGAATTAAATTATAGGTATATAAAACAGCAGTTTCTGACAACCTTTCTTTTTTCGCAGGGAAAAAAGCGTTATCGCTACCACCACTGGGAGGTCAGTGGAACGGTTATGTTGGTTTCACCGGTCTTACAGTCCAATGTCGACACTTGGGAGTATAGCATCATCCAAGCGAGCATTGGACCGAGTCCCTAGCCTTATGTACACCCTACACCGGCATACCAACCAAAACCCGCGGTGGCCTTCTTAGGCACATACGGGACGGCCCCGAGGTCTCAGGAGTTGTGTTTTTATCCGAGATGAAAATATCCTATGTGTATAAACTATACGCAAGAAATAGTATCAAATTGCTGTTCCATTTCTTTCTTACATATGGACAACGATAAAGACAAGAAAAAAAGGAAGAAAGAAAAGAAATAAATATGTATTATTGGTACAATAACAGCATAACATGTTCTATAAAAAAGGGAGAAAAAACTAAATACAAACAAACATAACATAATTATATGTATTGCGCTAACAACGGGAACCCTCATTCAGCTTCTTGCTGCAGCATCAGCCTGACTGATACTGATTACTGATACTACAGGTGACGTACGGACACTAAGTCGGTATGACCACTATTTTAACTTAACCTAAAAGGAAAAACAAGTTTTAAACTCCCCAGTTAGCTATAATTTTTAATACATGTATTATGAGTGGGATATTTCCTGATAAAATGAAATTAAGTAAAATTATACCTCTTTTTAAATCTGGTAGTACGGACGACCCCACTAATTATAGACCGATCTCTGTCCTACCTTCTATAAGTAAAATTTTTGAAAAACTTATACTTAAACAAATTCAATTTTTTTTTGCTAAACATAATCTACTTCATGGTAAACAATTTGGATTCACTAGGGGTCGCTCCACCACAGATGCTGGTGTTGAGCTTATACATAATATATTTGCTGCTTGGGAGGATTCACAGGATGCTTTAGGAGTGTTCTGTGATCTATCGAAAGCTTTTGATTGTGTTCACCATGATATTCTTATCAGGAAATTGAGCCACTATGGGGTTAATGGCATTGCCCTTGATTTATTTAAATCATACTTAAGCAATAGGGTACAAAGTGTTGATGTCAATGGAAAACGATCTCCTGGCTCTATTGTTACCTTGGGAGTACCACAAGGCTCAATTCTTGGACCTTTTCTTTTTCTAATTTATATAAATGACTTACCTTATTTCATAAGGGACAATTGTGAAGTAGTGTTGTTTGCAGATGATACTTCCTTATTATTTAAAATAAGTCGACATCAAGCAATTCTTGACGATGTAAGCAATACTCTCTCAAAAATAGTGCATTGGTTCAGCGTTAACAATTTATTATTAAATAGTGAAAAAACTAAATGTATAAAATTCGTCACACCTAATGTCAAAAAAGTTAACGCTAACATTTTCATAAATAGTGACGAGTTGAGCCTTGTGGATACAACCAAATTCTTGGGTATCACATTGGACTCTAAACTTCAGTGGGGTCCTCATATATCTGTACTAGCTAAAAGCTGAGCGCCGCAGTTTTTGCAGTGAGCAGAATACGCCAATTAACTGACATTGAAACAGCAAAATTGGTCTATTTTGCTTACTTTCATAGTTTGATGAGTTATGGAATTTTGCTGTGGGGTGGTGCTGCTGACATTAATACTATATTTGTTCTTCAAAAACGAGCTATAAGATCTATCTACTCCCTAAGCTCTAGATGTTCTCTAAGAGAAAAATTCAAAGAAACAAATATAATGACAGTAGCATCACAATTTATATTCGCTAATTTAATGTACGTACATAAGAATATAGAAAACTTTCCAAAAGTTTGCGATATCCATGGCTTAAATACTAGAAGTAAAAATAATCTAGTTAATCATAAAACAAGGCTCCAAAAAATCAGCAAATCTTTTAAGGGTTACTGTATACATTTTTATAACAAAGTTCCCACTGAAATTAAGTGTTTAAACATTGGTAAATTCCAAACAACTATTAAGCGAAAGTTATGTAATAAAGCTTATTACAAGATTTCAGAATACATAGAGGATAAAAAAGCCTGGGATTAAATTTTTTTTTCATATGATTTTCTTTGGAATCATGTCTTTCGTTTCAATAAAGTTTCTTTGTTTCCATCTGTGAGCGGCTTGGGTATGACATACTCCTTAACTGTCTGTGCCTGCGGCGGCGTCGTGTGCCGGGTCGGCCACTTCCCTGTAATATGGTTGAGGAGGCCGATGGCTGGCACATGCGTCATACTCGTGAACGAGTGCTGCTTGTGTGGACTGGTCTGCCCTTTTCGCTTACTACATCTAAGTATTAGGGGTATATCTTGAACTAAGATTAATAGCGACATCTTGAACATTTCAGATCAAATTATTACATGATTCCTGAGATAGTTATGCACTAGTGTTGGAATTTAAAAATTTATTACCTATTTTGCGAGTATATAAATGAACTGCTCTAAACAAAACTTAACAAATACTGAATTGTATTTTTTTTTCTCTACATAATGCATTGTATTTTATACCTTGAACTGATTTTGAAAAGAGCAACACTAGAGTTTCTTGCCCGTTCTTCTCTAGTGAGAACTGCTTTCCGAACTGGTGGTAGAGTTAATATTGACGGAATCTAAATAATGTATAACATTTTATGGGTTCGAATAAATTATTTCATTTCATTTCATTTCAAACGGCGTACTAACTTTTACAATATAAGCCAGGACTATATTTTATTTAAATGACGCCCCAATCAACTTTAATAATCTTCGTACCAAATCAAATAAAACATTTAAAACGTCAGAAACGGAACAATACATCAAAATGTAAATCCTTAATAAGGATGTATCCCAAATATTTCTCAATTCATAGGATCATAAATCACTTACAAACTTGTTTCAATTGGTGGAACTTTGGTGAAAATAGAACGAACAAAGGATATTGTAACTTATCAATCTTGAAACGTTATTAATTTATGTCGGAATTTGAGATGTTGCGGAGTTTCATTGAATACTAGCTTTTGCGCGCGGCTCCGCCCGCGTGGAAAAGTTTTCCGGGATAAAAAGTAGCCTATAGCACTCAGGAGTAATGTAGCTTCCTATTAGTGAAAGAATTTTCAAAATCGGTCCAGTAGTTCCTGAGATTAGTGCGTTCAAACAAACAAACACACTCTTCAGCTTTATAATATTAAGTATAGATTACAGTACTCTGTAATAAATATTATACGTTGAACTGTAGAGTCGGTAAGTTAACGACAGAACATAATGTTATCTGGCAGACAGACACACTCACGCCTTTTTATCCCCGAAGGGGTAGGCAGAGGCGCAACTAGTGCACCCACTTTTCGCCGTGCGTATTCCATCCCATGATGTGATAGGGGGCGAGCCTGTCGCCATTACATGTATGGATCTAACTATATAAATGGTTAATTTGATCTGTTTTCTTCTGCTTATTGTCATAAGAGTCATTTTATTCCGTGGTCAATATATAAACGAATTTCATTACATTCCAAACACAGTCGTTTACCGATACATTAGCATACATCCCAACTCCCAAAACCGAGTACGAAACGAAATTAATTACACAAAAAGCTAGAGTGGATGTAATTTACTTGATTGAATACAAACAGGGCATCGTGTTGCTAATGGAAGAGCCGAATTTCGTTAACGGAAAAAACGCTGTTAATTTCAGTTTGATGTGAAAGGTTTATATCTACAATTGGGTTGTAATGGTTTATTATTTGAAATAGTTTAATTCAGTGCCCATTCTTACTTCTCATCTAATCTTATTAATATTACAAATGCTAAAGTTTGTGATTTTTTTTTATGTTTGTCTGTTTTATTAGAAGTAAACGTAAGTACTAATTACTAAAAAAAAAAAAAAAAAAAACGGATTTGGATGAAATTTGGCGTACGGGTATATCATGTTTTTTTTATGGCATTGAATGACGAGACCAGCGTGCCGTTCGCCTGATGGTAAGCGATACGACCACCCATAAACAGTACCAACATCACCCAGTACCTTGACTTACAAAGTACTGTGTGGCATCCCACAGCGCTCGTCATCCTGAGACATAAGATGTTAAGTCTCCTTATGTCCAGTAGTTACACTGGCTACAATGTCCTTCAAACCGAAACACAACAGTGCATGCACACTGCTGCTTGGCGTGGCTGCTTCTTTATTATGTCTTGAATTAACACAAAAGATACTTTTTAGTCCGGTAATTTGCTCCCATGGGAAATTATGGATATTTATAATCTACTTCTTTAAATAGATGGCGCTGGCGTCGTACTGTGTTTTAGGGACTTTTGAACAGGAAAGCCTTAACACGCGGGCGAAGCTGCGAGCATCACTTAGTTTCTTCTAATTAGTTAAATAACTTGTTTAATTGGAGCTCTAAGGGATCCCTTTAGTCTTGTAAATATATTTTTCATATTATATTTACATTCGTTGTGCTTAAAGAGAACATTGTGAAACAGACCTTACGACTAGTAAATACAAAACTCTAATTACTATGAGACAATATAAAAGACCAGTCAATCAAGTAACAATTTCAAAAGCCTGTATTTACCCAAAGTAATTAAGATAACAAATGAAGATTGCGTTCTGTCCCCGCGGTACAAAGTGGCTTCTCCGAAACGTTATCCCAAGCTCATCATATACACCGGCTTTAACTGTTCTGACCTAATGAGGTAACGCGACTTTGCTTAAAATATAGCTACATTTTGTTCACGACTACCTTAGCGTATAACACCTTTTTGTCAAGATTACTCTGTGAAAATATCAGTTAAAATCTTGTCGAAATTGGTTTAGCCGTTCTGTGGATTAACCAAAAAAACAAAAAAAAACTTGCAATTAGTCCTGGTGCTAAACATATTACAAACTTTAGAAAATTCTCAAACAATACCAACTTATCAATAAACGACACAAATCCCTAACTACGGATCAATGGTAAGAAGAACCCAATCAAAACAAACTTTGCTTTGATTGGTCAATTTTTACTATACATTTTAGCGGTCATTTTTGGAATGGCCGTTAGAAAACGTTTTCCGAAATTACAGACAATACATTTTTTTTATAGATATAAAAGTCAAAAATTATAATCCTAAAGCGTAAAGCGCTCACTCTAAAGTCCGGTGTGGCCAGAAAAGCCGACTCGCGTCAGGCTACTGGCAGTTTGGTCGGCGTCAAAAAAAAAAAACCGCTTACGTGCGGTCCGTCGTCCTCTGTTCATAATTGCGCCTTTCGCTCAGCGGGCAGGGACAATGCATAATACGCTGCTGATTAATTAATATATCTCCGATTATTCCGAGCCTTCCGGCAGCCCAGATGTCTGTATACAAATTTTTCGATATACATAATGGGTCATGTGTTAATTGCTTGTAATTAGTCGTTGGTTTTGAATTATGGGGATATGACGCATTTTAAAAGGGAATGGTGTTTTAAATTTTTTATAGTACGGAAAGAGACTATCGTGACAAAAAAAAACTCGCGAAGGAACTTGTCATCGCTACCGCTACTGGAGAGATGAATGGTTAAGATAGGTTTAGTTTTTTTTTTTTTTTTTTTTTTTTTTTTTTTTTATTGCATTTAATGACGAGACGAGCATGCCGTTCGCCTGATGGTAAGCGATACGACCACCCATAAACAGTAGCAACACCATCCAGCACCTTGACTAACAAAGTACTGTGTGGCATTCCACTGCGCTCGTCACCCTGAGACATAAGATGTTAAGTCTCATTATGTCCAGTAGTTATACTGGCTACAATGTCCTTCAAACCGAAACACAACAGTGCATGCACACTGTTGCTTGGCGGTAGAAATAGACATTGCGGTGGTACCCACCCAGACGGCCTCTTACATAATGAGAGACCTACCACCAGTGAGTTCCTAACACTTTGTGCCCTACACCTGCATACCAACCAAAATCCCCAGATTCTCTGCATACGAGACGGCCCCGGGGTATCCTGTTGCAGTAAGACATCATGGGAATGCACAACATAGTATCAACAAAATAGGGTGGTTTCCTATATTCTGTTTTGTACAATCCTACTAATAATATTATAAACGCGAAAGTTTGTAAGTATGGATGTCTGGATGTATGGATGTATAGATGTTTGTTACTCTTTTACCCAAAAACTACTGAACGGATTTCGATGAAATTTGGCACAAAGGTAGATTATGTCCTGGATTAACACATAGGCTACTTTTTATCCCCGGAAAATATAAAGCGGGACTTTTATCCCGGGAAAACTCATTCACGCGGGCGGAGCGGATTCTTTTGTGGAATCGGGATCAAAATTTTTTGAAAAGTAAAGCAGTTATTCATGTTTTAAATATTGTCTTGAGCAAAAAAGGGAGCGTGGCGGGGAGATATTCCGCTAGCTCTTTCTTACGCAAGCAGAGTTATGGCCGGTGACACTCAGTGACGTCACAGACTGATATTACAAAGCTTTATAACTTACTTATTATTGCGCCAATTTTGAAAATTCTTTTTAGTTTTTTGATGGCATACATTATTGATAAATGCGTTAAAAAAGTGTTCAACTCTCTTATTATGTCATTTAACTAAATAACGCATACCGGTTGACTCTAGAACGCAACTCCAAAGGGTGAACCACTATGGCTGGTATGCTATAAACAGTAGCAACAGCATCCAAACTGGGAATTTCAAAGTACTACGAGGCACTGCACTCGTCATAGGACATGAGATGTTAAATCTTATAACGAGTAATTATTACTTATTCTGAATGGGTAAACTCAAATAATGAGCAAACGGACCGCAACGTATCGCCTCATGTAATATAATATGTCAAATTTTATAATTATTCATCACATAATGCAATTAATTAAGAAATCAACATGGTCATTTGATTAGTAAGGGGGGACGGCCGAAATTAAAAGATTTTAATCCATATCTCTGAATCGATCACGGAAAAAGATCAATAAGAATAAAGTTGGATCGTTACGCTCATTTAGGTATAACTTATTTTGATTGGTCCATTTTTACTGTCTATCCGTAAGTATTGATTAAGACCGTTTATTGATTTCAACCGTTAGCTATTAGTCGTTTCCAATACTCGAGTACACACACATGCATTACGCTTTTACCCCGTAGGGGTAAGCTGAGGTGCAGGACACCCTCTTTTCGCCTGTGTGTTCCGTCCCATGATGTGATAGGGGGCGATCTACATCGGGCACGACCCGGGATTCGAACCCCGGACCTGGAGTAATCCTCACTTAGTCTTACAGAATCTGCTAGTAGTAAATCATCAAGTAGCCGTAAGAAGCCAAGTCTCGTAGGTCATAAAATCAACACAAACAATTACACCATAATTTCATCCTACCAACCCGGATAACTTGATGCAAAATGATTAATGAATTCATATTAAATTATTTATGTTTTTGTGGAATACTATAAAAGCGGCATTCTCGAGTTGAAGCAACCTGTTTATTATCATTCCTTATACGGAGCTAGATCAATTTTGTAGGACCTTGGGAATTGTGGACCGCGTGAGAATCGTCCGAAACATTCACGCTTTTCCCTTTTCAGAGGTAGGCAGATATTTAACACACATTTTGTCAGGTATGGCAGGGTGCGAGCCATTGTCATTTACCGGCACGGCAAAAACCATCACTTTACTCAACCCAGGGTTCGAACCCGAGAATTCAGCGCGGTGGCGTATCGCGTACGTAATACCTACGCCACCGAGGCAATCGAATGTAATCAAATAAGTCAATTAGACACAAAGTATGTATCTATTCCCCATCATCAGTCACATGAAGTCCACTACAGAGAATAAGCCTCCGCTAAAGATTCGCAGACGGATCTATTACTAAAAATACTGTAAAAAAAACGGCGATAGCCTAGTTGGTGGAACAGACTGCCGTGACGAATGTCCGTAGGTTCAAAACCCAAGGACACGCACCTCCGACATTTCTAAAGTTATGTGTGTATTCTTTGTGAATTATAGCTTGCTTTAACAGTGAAGGAAAACATCGTGAGGAAACCTGCATACCTGAGAAGTTCTCTATTAGAATTTCGAAGGTATGTGAAATCTAACAACCCGCACTAGGCCAGCGTGGTGGACTAACGCCTAAAACCAGTTTTAAACTCAGTTGTAGAGGAGGCCTGTGTACAGCAGTGGGACAGTATAATACAGGGCTGGTAGTAGTAGGTCCGCACCGTGGCACAGCATCATGCTGAGTGTTAACCTACCTGTCGCGGCCTTGACATGCAGTCTAATAGATTTAAGTTCGTTTTATTTTTAATTGTAGTTGTTTATATTATTATTGTTATTTTTTTCCAAATGTTTGTACGTATGCATGTCTGTCCGTGACAAATAAATTACTTTTCTTTCTTTCTTTCTTTTCTTTCTTTCTTATTATATTACTAGCTTTTGCCCGCGGCTCCGCCCGCGTGAATGAGTTTTACGGGGGTAAAGTCTCGCTTTGTATTTTCCCGGGATAAAAACTAGCCTATGTATTAATCCAGGACATGATCTACCCGTGTACCAAACTTCATCGAAATCCATTCAGTAGTTTTTGCGTGAAAGAGTAACAGACATCCATACATTCTTACAAACTTTCGCGTTTATAATATTAGTAGGATTTATAAATAAGTATTACCAAAGTGAAATAAGTAACTCATCAGACATTACAACTTAAATCACATCACACTTAGAGACAAATATCCCCAACCTAGACTAAACAAGCCATCTGAAATATGACACTGGCTAACTTTAACCGTATAGTCATGATGAGTCAGGAGTCCCCGCACACGCATAAATATGGGTGAAATCTTTTGATATTTTTTTCGTTGACGTGTGTAGATTGAGAGAGGAGTTCCGTATTTAAAAGACAAATTGTAGTATGTGTTAGAAACAAGATTATTTTGACTGTATAGCCCAGGATTCGAACTTAGGAGTTCGCTGATTTCGTAGCCTTTCAAGTACCTAATAACTAGTTGATAAGTCAGTGTCTGGAAATATATATTACTAGACTTCTGCTCGCGGCTCCGTCCGCGTGAAAAAGTTTTTCCGGGATAAAAATATTTTCCCGGGACAAAAAGTAGCCTATAGCACTCAGGAATTTTCAAAATCGGTCCAGTAGTTTTTGAGTTTATCCATTACAAACAAACAAACAATCAAAGCTTTCCTCTTTCTTATTAGTATAGATATAGACTACTGACTGACAATTACTTAGGCTTCTTATGAATTCTAGGCATTCGATAATAAAAGATTTGACCGATAATCAGCCCTAAGGGATTATTCAAGGACTAAATTAGTATAAATATAGGTAAATATGGACTTTTATAATCCGGAAATGATATATATCACGAACGAATTTGGGGGAAATTGCAATAAGACGAAATGATAAGATTGAAGTTTAATTAAAACATTTCATAAACTTTATTGAAAATGGATTAAGAAGGTCGATATAATAAGGACATGTATAATATTTTTTGTAATATTTTCGGAAACAATTTAATTGAGACAATATTTATGTGACAATGGCCAATAAAACTTTATACATATTATTAAGCCAAGATTACACAAATAATAAGCATATATAAACTGTTTACAGGCATGTCATGAGTCATGACACAGTTACTTGGTCAACCGTGTACGATAGTTTGTCTGGGTACTACCATATTGTCTACTATTACAATAGTTAATTAGAATTCTTTAATAATAGCTCTAAAGTAATAGTACAAAGGAAAGTTCATGGCAAAAATAGGGCAAAAGTTTATAAAGATGTTTGTTCGAAGTAAATTAAGAAACCAGTGAGCGGAATTGATGACTTTTTCGCCAGAAATTGTAGTACTCAAGGGGATTTATCAAGAAAGATTTTTTGATATGCCGTGAGTTATAAAGACGTATATACTTTATGGTTTTGTAGTGTACCAACGGAACTCGGCGGACGAACATAATCGTCGAAAACACTAAACACTAATTTGAAACGAAATAAAACGCGTTGATGGACTAGTAAAACAGCGTCTGCAGCAAACGTCTGCTTTACGATTTCTAGAAGATTACCAATCGGGATCGCAATCTCGCATCTGCTTTTAGCCTTTAATCCGTAACTTTGGAACAATGGAAAGAATCAACCAATCAGAAATCAGAATAAGTTGTCTGTACGTGTCAAATAAACTGTTCTCATTGGTCCATTTTTACTGAATATCCACGGTTACGAAGGATCGTTAATTGAATCCAACCGTAGCGGCGTAGATAAATATACATAATTTCCATACTACATAGTTAAATTTCCAATGATAGAATGTTTTAGCTAAAGCTTTATGGTTGTTTAAGCTACTTTTTATACCTGGATCCTGGACTGCCTCGGTGGCGTAGTTGTATTACGGTACGACTGCAATGCTGAGGTCTAGGGTTCGATCCCCGGGTCGGGAAAAGTGATATTGGATATTTCCATTCACTATCAGCCCGGAGTCTGGAATTTGTGCCCGATATAGCGATAGGCTCGCCCCCTATCATATTATGGGACGGAATACACACGGCGAAAATAGGTACATTAGTTGAGCCTATCCCTTCGAGATAACAGGCGTGAGTGTGTGTATGTGTGTGGATCCTATTTAAAGCGAGTACAACCATGTGCAAAGGATAGTTTAATATATTACATTGAATACTATAACATACCAGCCCTGTATTATATACTGCCCACTGCTGAGCACGGACCTCCTATACAACTGAGATTTTAATTCTGAGTATTGTGAATAGAGTTAAAAGATATAAACATTGTAATAAAACGAAACTTGCCCGAATTTTAGAGTCGCGGAAAGTAGATCAGTGCATGCATTCGGGGCAAAACAAACTAACAAAAGATATGAGAATGTTTTAAATACTTAAATGAAAATGGTGCAGTTTAGATTTGGGTCTCTACTTCGGAACACTTTTTGATAGTTTTGTTATTTAGTCTGGAATTTAAGGCGCCGCACAAACAAACTTGTTGCTAAAGCAAGGCGTCTGCGTAATGCCTAATAGTATATATTATTTATATACCGACTAAATTACGTGTGTAAGTTATGATTGTTGAGGGTAAAATGAAGTTAAATTATCAGTAAAAACCTTTTGAATAGGTTTGAGGTAGAGTTTTGCTAATAAACTATGTAAATTGATGGCAGCATACTTGTGGCATAAACTGAGAGGTTTTGGGTTTGATTCCCAGTATGGCAAAAAATGCAATTCACGGTTGTACAGATGCGCCTCCACCTAACCTTTTGGAGATAAAATTGTAAGCATATAGTTTAATTTTAAAATGTTTTTAGAAACAAAATATTCATTTGTTCTGTATCAAATTCATTTGAATAATTCAAATCAACAATAATTGCATAAGCTAGGAAAATAATCGCTTTCTTTGTTATTATAGTCATGCTAGAAAGTTAAATCCTATTTGGATGCACTTTCACCGCTAGGCTACTTTAAAAGGATACCTAGGACATACCCAGACGTCAGTTAGAATTTATTTCTTTACACTTTACTACATTTATAAACAGAATACATTTTGCACCAATTTATTTATTTATTTATTTATTTATTACTTTTATACAATAATGTATAAAGGCGGACTTAATGCCGAATGGCATTCTCTACCAGTCAACCTTAGGGTGATGCAGAGATAAACAATACAGGTAGGTGTAATAAATAAAGATATAACATAATATGAGAAAGAGAATAAAAAAAAAATTATATATTAACATAATAGAAAATTGCTCTGCGAAGTCTTACTTCTTACTATCTTACTAAAAATTTTGAAGACGTTTGGATGTTTGTTTGAAATAACGCAGAAACTGCTGAACGGATTTGAATGGAATTTGGCAAACAGGCATACCATACTCAGGATTAATATACGCCAATTTCATCTCAGAAAAGTTTAAAGTAGAATTTAAATTTTGAAATATTCACGCGAATGAAGCCGCAAAGTTAAAAATATTTTAACAAAAATACTATGTCTATGGTAGCTGTTATCGGGACAGTGAGAAATTCATGTCCTTAACATCCAAACAAGTAAAATTTGCACACATTTCTCTCATCCAAACCCCGGTTTTTTTCTACGTTATACATATTTTTTTTTATTGCATTGAATGACGAGAAGAGCATGCCGTTCGCCTGATGGTAAGCGATACGACCACCCATAAACAGTAGCAACACCATCCAGCACCTTGAGTTACAAAGTACTGTGTGGCATTCCACTGCGCTCGTCATCCTGAGACATAAGATGTTAAGTCTCATTATGTCCTGTAGTTATACTGGCTACAATGTCCTTCAAACCGAAACACAACAGTGTATGCACACTGTTGCTTGGCGGTAGACATAGACATTGCGGTGGTACCCACCCAGACGGCCTCTTACATAATGAGAGACCTACCACCAGTACTACCACCAGTACATTTAATAATAACTCTTTAAAACAGCCTTTATAAAATACATAAACAAGACTTCGCATCGATCGTAAAGCCGAGTATAAAACATCAATTAAGAGCGATAATATAAGCCATTTGGCAGTACAAATATTTATATAGCAACAATGCGGATGTCGCTTCACACCTGTTTACAAACGTATGAGTTTATTATATATCGCACGCACGCATGCTCACGCCTTTTATCCCCGAAGGGGTAGGCAGAGGCGCAACTAGTGCACCCACTTTTCGCCAAGCGTATTCCGTCCCATGATGTGATAGGGGGCGAGCCTATCGCCATATCTGGCACAAATTCCAGACTCCGGGCTGATACTGAATAGAAAAATCCAATATCACTTTGCCCGACCCGGGGATCGAACCCGAGACCTCAGCCTTGCAGTCGTACTGTAATACAACTACGCCACCGAGGCAGTCAGTTTATTATATATATTCTTGTTTTCCTCACGGTTCCACTGGCGTCAAGTCTTTATCCATATATATTTTAAACTCGAACTGGCTATGATAAAAGAGAGAGAAAGCTAGTTTTTCCGGGATAAAAGTCCCGCTATACTCTCAAAATATCTCCATACTAAACTTTATCGAAATCCGTTCGGTATTTTTTGAGTATATCGCGTACAAATGCGGCAGGGGACTTTGTTTTATACTATGTAAGGATGCAAACTATTATAAATGCAAAGGCAACTCTATATACCGCTTTTAAGGCTAAACCACTAAACCGATTTTGATGAAATTTGTTACCGATAAATCTCTGAAAAATATTCTACAGGCCAATTTCTGCCATTGTTTAGTTGTAAACAAGCAGACAAACAAAATAAAAGATTTAAAGCGCATAACCATATAAAATAAACGGTTTTATAATACATCAATGCATAAACAACATTTATTTCGACAACATAAAATGTCTCTTGGGACAGAAATTGGTGAAATGCAGATGCTATATGCATCTACCTTAGGGATATACTGTTATGTTGTTTACACAATACTCATAACGGCTTCTTAGAAAGTTATTGAAGACCTGCCGCCTGTTTTCCTTTATTGTTCTCTACATTAAGATGGTACACACATCTACCTGGCAAGTTATATGTGTCATCATCATCATCAGCCACACGACGTCCACTGCTGAACATAGGCCTCCCCTAAAGTTTTCCAGACGGACCTGTCAAAAACGGCCTGAATCCAGCGTGTTCCTGCGATCTCTATCAAGTCGTCTGTCCACCTTGCAGGTGGATGGCCGACGCTGCGCTTGCCAGTACGTGGCCTCCACTCGAGAACTTTTTTGCCCCATCTGCAGTCATTTATATGTGTATTGTTTATCAATTATATTATCGTTCGCTTTAACGGCAAAAATCGTGAGAAAACCTTTATACCTGAGAAGTTCTCTACAAGAATTTCGAAGATATGTGAAGTCTGCTAACCCGACTAGGTCAGCGTGGTGGACTAAGGCCTAAACCCTCAGTAGTAGAGGAGGTCCGTGCTCAGCATTGGACAGTATATAATACACGGCTGATTTTATTATTATTTATTAAGGTGGTAAGTCTCATAGGAGAGTTCGGGTTGATAATACCATCACTATTTCTGCCGTCAAGCAACATTAATGTACTGTTGTGTTTGACGGACATTGTAACCATTGTAATTACGGGGCATTATGGGAGATAACACCTAATCGTCGGACAGTGCAAAATCGTGTACCTAAGTGATGAAAAAAGTGTAATTGAGATTGAACTTTACTGTACTAAACTTTTGATTGATAATACTATCACGCGGTATTGCACTATCCCCGACGTAATGTCTCAGTGTACTGTTTAAGTAGTATGACTTATCATCAGGCGAGCTCGATTTGCTCCTCATGTCATCAAATTGCATATAAAAAATCGACCCATAAGTTATGGGAATTCTTGACCAACACATTAAAATGGTGTGATTGCGGCCTAATTTGGTGAAGATGTGTCGCTCCTCTTTGAGGTATATGTCCGTTTAAGTGACAGCAAATTAGGTGACTCTATTAGCCCAACAGTGGGATAGAAACAACATTCACAACAACCAACATTTATCTCTAGACTATAATGTTTGTTTTCAAATAACATAAACCTGTTTTGTTCAACGTATTTCTTGTATGAATATTCCACATATAATATGGACGCAGACGATGATTCTAATCTGAGCGGTTAAATGTCGTGTTATTTTCGAATGTCTTGAACGAAAACGTCCACGTTTGAGTTAAGATTATCTTTGTGTATCGCTAGAAGTATTCTCGTATTTCCTTGAGTTCACTTTCGTTTTTGGTTTGAAGTTTTGACTTAAGTAGGTCACATTGTGAAGGGAACTAACGGATATGAACATTTCAAAAGATTACTTGTGGATTATAAGTTGATATAAAATATCATTTAAAGTAAACTCGTTGTCTTATGAATTATGCAGAAATATTAACGCCATAAAACACACAATTACTGTTTATAACACACATTTTCCCATATAATACCAAGGTAAACTTTTTGTCTGTAAAAATAAAGCACTTTGTAGTTATTATAAATTGTTATTATAACGTGAAGGCAGTTATAAAAAAATACCAGTGACTAATGGCTGTTGGATCCTAAGTCTGAGGATTAAAAAAGAAACAAAACCATAAACTAACTTCACAATTCACAAAAACCACTGGCACATCGATATATTTCTTATTCCTTTTATAAAATTCAAATTTCGAAACGTTCGCGTCAATTCGTTGAGAATTCAAATAAAGAACGAAATAAGCGCGAGTGTGAGAGGCGCAGACCGCGCCGCACGCGCATCGGTTTGAGACTGACTGGAGACTACCGCACGATTCACGCATCATTCACCTTTATTTTTTGTCTCGCTTACATTGCTGAGCTTACTGTAGCTAGAAAGAGGCGGGTGAGGAAAGTTGGCCAATTTTCCTGAAGTGTCGTGATGCTGACATTTCACAAGAGCACGCGAGTCAAGGACGATTTACAAAACATTGAATAAACATAAATAAAAGCTTTTTTCTTAAATGTCAGGTGGATATGGTCCGTGCAAGCATGGTGTAGGCGTTGTGGAATTTGTTATTTTTGGTTTCGTATATTGTTATTATTAACAACGTGTTAACGCGATAATTAATTGGTTGTTATATTTGTAGAATGAGCCGTGAAGTCAAGAGGAAACTTATTATTTTTTACCTATAGTTAAATTAGTAACTCTTTGTAAAAAGGAAGTAAAAGTACAAATCTATTCTGTGTAATTAATTACTAATTTCAATAAATCACAAGCATTTCAAACAGAATTTTAAGTTCTTGGATATAAAGTGCAAATTCTATAAATCAGGATCAGTGAGTTTATGATTAAAGTGATTTATTATTTACTGAGGTGTCAGTTGATTAGTAATGTAAGCATGTAATTTCTTAATGTAATAAAAAAATAATGTAAGGTGACCAGGAAAACGCCTGGCTTCCGGGAAACACCTTGAACCAACAAGGAAAATGTAAAATAGTTCTAATTTAAAAAATCAAATATTCCTACTATTTTCCGTATCATCATTAGTTAGATGAACTTCATGCTCAATTACATAATTTTAAAACGTTAGATATTTATGTCTCTGCAAGTATGAAAATTATCAGATTCCAAATTTAAATTAGTGCTATAAAACTCCGAATTTCGCTTCGTTCTATAGTCTATATTACAATAGTAAAGGAGATAATATTGTTGGTTTTTAATTAATATTATAATATTGTGATTTGATATGTGGATTTAATTTTAAGTTCATGATATATGACTTCCATATTATAAGGCTAATTTATAAAAAGAATCACATCTAAAAGTGTTAGTTACAATAAAAATAACAACGGAACAATTTCAAGCGATGGTACATTTTTGTATGACTTAATATAATAATCACTGAAAGCAAACTGGTAGAACATTGCACTGAGCTATTTATTACAAACTAAAACTCAAGTCATTTTTAAACATTTCCAATATAAATAATGACACAAATTGATTAAAAACGATAAACCCAAAAAGCCAAACAGCCAAATAAAGCGTTTCGAAATCGAAACTGTCCATTACTGGCCCCTGTCCACATTTACGCTATATGTCACGACATTTTTATTAGCGAATGGACATGTTATTAATAAAATGTGCAATTAATAAGTCGTTAGTTCGGAATGCGAGGTTCAGTGAACGGCTGCGACTGTTCGAATGTATGTATGTGTATTGCAATTAATTATGTATTGCAAATATTTTAAACGCGGTACAACTTAGGCACAACATAATATGTTTCGTATAGAGTGCTTGAAAACGAATTTGTTTGGATTTCTAGTATATAGTTATTGCATTAGCTGACCTACAAACATTGTATAATATATGGTTGCATAGACGCATACGCATACACATGCCTTTTATCCCCGAAGGGGTAGGCAGAGGCGCAACTAGTGTACCCACTTTTCGCCGAGCGTATTTCCACTCATGATGTGATAGGGGCGCGAGCCTATCACCATATCGGACACAAATTCCAGATTCCGGGCTGATACTGATTAGAAAAACCCAATATCACTTTGGATCGAACCCGAGACCTCAGCATTGCAGTCGTACCGTAATACAACTACGCCACCGAGGCAGTCAATTTACTGTCCTATAAGAAACAGTACCGTATCACGATTTCATTGATTCTCTTTCTACACAATATATGGAGACCATACTCATATACATAAATATAAGAGAAATAGTCCAATAGAACGTTATCAATATGACAGACTGCTATTACTCGAGCGAGCCTGATACTTTCCGCAAACTTTGATGTCACCAACCGAATTAAAACGAATTAAATTAACATCTCTCGCCGTGTTAAACACCGGTCAAGGTCGGAATAATAAAACGCAATTTCTCTTAATTTGAATTATTAGCATAGTATTAGAATGAGATGAATAAAACGTAAGGTGTATTTCTGACGTGCTTTAGAAATGTAAATAAATGTTTAGGTCCATTTATTACGACTAGCGACCCACCTGGCGTTGCACGGGACATGATATCTAATTGCCAAATCTTTTTGGCAACTTGGTATAAAAAAAAGAAATTCACAGGATCACCCGTTGGGCTAATCCGAAAATTATATAAAAATATCTCGCCAGCCGTTTTGGCGTCTATACTCTATAGGGAACATACACACAATCATCTTTATATTGTAGATAGATTAATTATCAGGTTTAAGTACTATTGATATCCACAGACCGTGAAAATGAACAAATTAAATATTTGAGCGTAATGATCAAACTTCATTTCGATTGCTCCATTTTCACAATCAATTTAGAGATAATATGGAGTAAAATTGTTTACATATTTCCCATGCCCAACAGTGGGACAGTATGTAATACAGGACTGGTATGACATCCCACAATTTATAATTTATTATGAAATGTATCTATTTTTTTATATTTAATATATTAAACAGTAAACCACACGCGGAACAGTCCATTAGAGGTCATATGCACTTTATAAATGTATGAATTATTGATTATTAATATATAATGAGTCAGGTTATTGATTAGCCGAGTCTTTTTCCTCACGTACTGACGAGACGTGAGACTCGTGACTCGATTCTCATGCTGTCTCGAGTAAGTGTTGTTTACTGCTATAATTGTTTATATTTAGACCTTGGTTATCGAGATCAGAGTTAATTGACAGGTTTTTGGGCTAGTTATATTATGTATCCTTTGAAATATATTCAAACTGACGACTCAATTTGGCGAATTAAGAGATGTCACTTAATTTTTTATTTCCTATTGCAATATCTGGCACAAATTCCAGACTCCGTGCTGAGACTGTTGAGAAGTAAGCAATATCACTTTGCCTGACCCGGGGATCGAACCCGAGACCTCATCATTGCAGTCGTATCGTAATACAACTACGCCACAGTCAATTTAAATTACTCGATTATAATACTTTTTATGGTCTTTAACGAGTATAAAGACGTAAACTTATGTCACTTTACAAACACTGAAGTCTTAAGTTGTCCATCTGTTTATGAACAATCTTTACACATATCGAACAGCTGATAAGCATCCAAGATTGTTATCAGTACAGCGTGTGATACGCGTTCAATGATCTTCAGTTCCCGCGCTGTCTTGCGCCGGTGCCAAATGACGTCACACCTGCACGGAGGTCTCATTCTTTTGTTTGTTTGCGGTTTACATGTGTGGCTAAATTGTAAAGGTGCTCCCAGACAGCAGTTAAATAACGTTATAAAACATTGTGTAGCACAATAACATTTAATAACAGTGTGTTTAAACATTTTGCTACAATATGTTAAGAATGTTATATGTTATAAGCGCTCCCACACTGGTTCAACTCGTTGTATAACATCGTATAACATTCTGTAACCATCAGTTTGGTTCTGCCTTTCGAGGAAACTGGTAGTGCTTCACCACTGCATCGAAGGAACACTGCAAACCTCTTCCCCGCGCCCTTTCACTCACGTCCCTGTGTCGATCGGATGATGTTATACAACAAAAGTTATAATTTGTTATATCATGATGTAATTAGTTGTTTAACATCACTAACAATTTATAACTTTTGTTACAATTTAAACAAATGTTAGACTACACATGTTACCCAACATTCTCTAACGTTAATAATCATAATAATAATCCCTTCCTAGCCGATTTCGGTCACGGCGGCCAATTTCAATGGAGATCAGCCAGGTATGTAGGAGATATTAAATTGCAAAAGTGTGTGCGCAATACACAAGTGCACTCACTATTCCTTCACTCTCATAGTCCGGTGAGACGGCAATCCGACATGACCGGAGAGAGATCAGGCGCAGGACCAACGGCTTTACGTGCTTTCCGAGGCACGGGAGTATCACACCGCCAACTTCCTGACTCCGAGCTGTGACCGAGTAATTTTTAAGATGGAAAAACCCAGTCACAATGTTTTTGGCCCGACCCAGGACTCGAACCCAGGACCTCAGCGCGCAAATCGTACTCGTAACGCGTACGCAATACAACTACGCCACCGAGGCATTCGTCTCTCTCTCTAACGTCATATAACTGCTGTGTGGGAACACCTTAATAGCATATGTAGACAGGTAAATAATACCTCGAAGACGCGACCTGAGGGGCATAATTTCGACCACTTATTACAATTTTGGGTAATGGCGTGAGTCTCAAATTGAGCCTCAAGAAAACTGAAATATCATACGTAACGTAAGCTGTTTTCAGTTGTCTATGAAAACATGGTACTACCCCGGTCAATAGACTGTTTTTTTGTCCTGACTTAAAGAGCTTTATCACTCCTGATTAGGTCCATACATGTTGCAGTCAAATATGTTAACAAAGCTCAAAATTATTTTACAATAACTTATTTTTAATCACATACCATTTTAACACAATCACGACTGGCAGGCTATCTTAGAAGAGTTCCCAGGACGTTTGCGGTCAGTTCCTCGCCTCATGAATGCAAAAAATATAGTTACCATAAATTAGCAGTAAAACGAACCCAATACAAATGTCTAGACATCGTCGAAGACATAAACAGTGCGTGGCGAATGGATAGTAGGCACTAGCAAGTGTGGTACACAAAACTGCAGGGTATTATACAGTAAATAGCGATGTAAGGGAATATCAAGTTGAAAAACACTTAAAAGGAGCAATGGAAGAAGAATACTGGTGGTAGGTCTCTCATATGTAAGAGTCCGTCCGGGTAAGTACCACCGCAATGTCTATTTCTACCGCCAAGCAGCAGCGTGCATGCACTGTTGTGTTTCGGTTTAAAGGACATTGTAGCCAGTGTAACTACTGGACATAATGAGACTTAACATCTCATGTCTCAGGATGACGAGCGCAGTGGAATGCCACACAGTACTTTGTAACTCAAGGTGCTAGATGGTGTTGCTACTGTTTATGTGTGCTCGTATCGCTTACCATCAGCCGAACGGCATGCTCGTCTCGTCATTCAATGCAATAAAAAAAGAAATACTACCATCTGAAATTTATAAGAAGTAATAAGGAGGGGTTAAAGAATTGAACATCGAAAAACACTTAACAACAAATTTTATTGTATCATATCGTGTTCCCACTTCTTTAGAGCGATTTACCGAAGCGATGTTAAATTTATGATTTTACGATAGTTCAGATGAAGAAAATAATTCGGTTTTTGAACATGCAATAAGCTAACATTACACGCCAGCCAACCACATTAAATACTCCCCGACAAAATATCGAAACTGCAAACTATCTTCGCACACAAAGAAAAAAGACCAACGGACACAATGTGGGTAGTCCAAAGCACTAATTAGAATGGCAGACAACGCCCAGACTGGCCATATCGATAGACGGACAAAGGGGCCTGTTAAATGCTGCATTTGCATCGCAAAGGGACTGGCGATCGGACTATAAATAACGTCAGGCCAGACTGACTCCAAGATAATCGATATGGTGTTAAAAGAACTTGGACATATCAGTATCAGCCCGGAGTCTGGAAACGGGCCTGGTAAATGGCAATTACATTTAGACCCCTATTACATGGGACATAGCTGGCGAAATGTGGGTGTGATACACTACTCTACCTACCCCTGAAAAGGGAAAAGCGTGATGCTATGTATGTAGAACTTGGACATAATCTTTTTTAACTACCTTCAAAAAGGAGGTTCTGTATTCGACTCGTATGTATGTATGTATGTCCGCGATTTCCTCAAAAACTACTGATCAGATTTGGAAGAGGTTTTAACGTCGGGAGAAAATATAAATTAAAAAACCGCGACAAAATCCGTAAATAGTTTTATTTCAATGGACGAGGTTTTGTTTATTTAAATGCATATATTTTCAGTCAAGTTTTTAGTATGCAATATATTAGGATTTGGTGAAGATCTGCGGAGATACATAAATAAACTATTCAATGACTAACAGCAAATAACTCGCGATTGTTATGATCGTATATCTATATATTACTATGTAAGACGAGCTATATACCTTCTAAGTTGAAATAAAATAGAATTCTGTACTCCAGTCTTAAAAATCTTTTAAATATACTATTACCAAATTATTTACTATTAACGTTAACAATTGAAAAAAAAACAAACAAGATCGTTGTAATTTCCAATCCGCACAGATCAAGTTCACCACATTTCCAATCGAGAGGATTCCGTGTAAATGTTTACGTAGCATGTTCCTCACATCCGCCCTCTTACCCCATTGCTATTCTTTGGTCGTCCTTAGTCCTCACGTCTACTCGGTATTGTCACCATGAGAGCCCTTCTTAAAAGGACAGACCAGCCGTTTCGACTTCCTAAGCATATTGTAAATCTACCAATAAAAAAAATTAAAATCACTGTAAAACACCGCCTCTGTAAAAAAGCTTACTATCGTATTTGCGATTATCTGGAGGATTCAAATGCTTGGGATTAAGTTGCTCGGATTCACTCATGTTTTATAATTGGATTGTTTATATGTTATATGTTTTTTTTTTGACATAAGTAATAATAGATTTTTTTTTAATATTTTATTTATTTATTTTTATTTTTTATTTATATATTGCCCTTAGGGGCCTAATTACTGAATAAATGATTTGAATTTGAATTGAATTTGAGTTTACAGTGGAAGAATATTAGTTTACCCTTGCTTTATTTGTGCTATTGTTAAAGGTAAATATTTTGTTTGTGTATAATTTATAACATGCCAGTATTTTTTTATATATTCCCTGCTTTTACTATAGAGTTAAGATTTCTAGAGCATATTTATAAATATGTAAACTGTAAATTAGCTTTATATTGCATTTAATATAATTATAGTCAAATAAATACACGCGCCTGACCATGTAGTAATCGTCTTAATTATAATAAAACGAAAACATTGAAAAAACTGTAGAACGTTATACAATTTGTTTATTTAGAAAATATTTAATATTTTTGATGTAATATTTGTCATAATCAAGTAGCTGAACGAAATGAGCAATATTTTTTATATTTGTCTGTGTCCCACCCGACTAGAATTAAAGTTGGAAAAATCCACAAAACCACTAATGGAAACCCTACACTCGCAGAACTATTACAAAGAATAATGAATATTAAACAAGTGTTAGTAAAATGACAATGTGTTTTCCGTTTAGTGTTAAAGGATGTGCAAATCTATGGTTCGGTTGAAGCCCTTATGCGGTCTGGGAAGTCTGAAGTCAATTAAATGGAAATTTCTAGAAAATACTAGAGAATAATGTGTCATAGATATCTAGAAGTTCATGTTGAATTGCTTTGTCGTATACATTATTGATGAGGGCTTTATCATGGTACTTCAGTTCCACAGGTCATCCTATAACCGATATGGTCTCGTGTTCGACTTCTTTGGTGATCATTTTTTTAAAATTTCGTTTAGCAAAACAGATATTTTATTGACAGAGAATCCTACTAATATCATAAATGCGAAAGTTTGTAAGAATGTTTGTTACTCTTTCACGCAAAACCTACTGAACGGATTTCGATGAAATTTGGCACACGGGTAGATCATGTCCTGGATTAACACATATCCTACTTTTTATCCCGGGAAAATACAAAGCGGGACTTTTATCCCGGAAAAACTTAACCTCAGGGGCGGAGCCGCGGGCAAAAGCTAGTTTTGTATATATGTCAGAACTTGATCGTTTACATATAAAAATACTATCCATCTTCGTAATGTGGGTGCATTGGTTGCATTTTTGACCTTACATTTGTATAGTGTAGTATAGTAAACTCAAAAAGTACCAAACGGATGTCGATGAAATTAAGTATGGAGATAGTTTGAGATTCACGGCACAACCCTCGGAAGGACAAAGGCTTCTTTTTATTCCGGATTTATTTCTTTCACGCGGGCGAAACCGTAAGCAAAACATAGTATTTAACTTAAGAACCTGATATGAATTTAAGTAAAAACGTGATAAATGAATTCTTTTAATACACAATTTTAAAGAAAGAAAAGAGAGCAATGATTTATGAAACAATTTAATATCTTATCAATGGTGAAAGTCGCTACACCAGTTAAAAATAACCTTTAATTTATATGTAATTAAGTGTAAATTATATTTTTATCTTGTATCCTGAGCCGTTGTAAATAGGGTTGCCAGATAAAGATTTATCATTTCCTCTGTTTAGTCACGAACTGCTTACCGTAAATTGGACTACATAAGTAAAGATAGAACAAAATACATTATGACCAGGTATTTTAAGTACATTTTAATGTAAAACAAACATCGAACAGCTATATATAAATAAAATTGAAAAGCCGCCTTGATGTATCCTATGTTAAAAACCAGTATTCCCAAATTTAAATACGGTGAAGAATCGGGCACAAAAAATCAAGATGTTTTCGGACTCCCCGTGTCCTGGCAACCATATTAAGTAATAGATCATCGTAAAATGAAATCGAGAGCGTGTTCGCAGACCTGTTTCCATACACGGCATTGAGTAAAAACAAGGCGTTATATCGAACTAACCTTATAAACATCGTATTGCATTATGTTCATTTCTGGAATTTTCGATTTGATTCGAGATTATGATTTGCATTGAATACGCTGCGACGCGGTTTGGAATTTTAAGTCTTGCTGTCCGAAAACGCATACACTAAAACATTATGAGATTTAAGAACGTGTCAAGATGAGATTTATTTATTTTATTTTACATACTAAACAGGTTACAATCAAAAAACATAGTTAATGCTACAAATGAGGTTTACCTAACTTCAAATTGGCAAAATGTTCATACAATTGACACAAAAAAAGAGTTTTTTTAACATAATTATAACCCAAAACTTGTGCTTCACAGTAAACTTATACAAGTGCGAGTGATATAACTAAAGAATAATGGGAATGATAAAGGGAAAAAAAGTAATAATGAACTACTGAAAAACTACTAAAAGTGTAATGTTATACTATAAAATGTAAGTATACAAAAAATATAATTAATTATGAGATGAGCGCGTTGCCATGTTATGCTAAAGGACTCTAAACTTAATGTGATGCTGTCCCTGTGTATAGGCAGTCAGCACTATTAAAGAAGTGCATCCACTGATCTCATTTAGAAACAAAAAACAATCGTTTTACAAAAATTAACGGCATTAGAAGCCACTAAAATCCGAAAAATATGTACTAAAATTATAATATATGGTTTATCAAATTTAGAGTCGTTGAGGAATTTTCCAACTCGGTTAACAAATTACGGGGTTCTCGGGTATCAAAAAACAAACAAAATACATAACGAATTGATAACCTCCCGCTTTTTTTGGAGTCGGTAAACGTTTTTACACATTTTATTCTAGCAGATTGCCAAGCGAACAAGCACGTCTCCTATTAAGTGATCTCCATGTTAATGAACACTTACAATAGCAGAAAAATATTCTTCTGCTATTGAAGAGAAGGGAATGATGTTTGGGTTTCCAGAAATAAACTGCACATTTTTTTTTATTCCGGCATTTTTTAATTTACCTTATGTTATTACTACATTACCTTCCTCGGCGGTGTAGTTGCATTACGAGCGGGACGACACCGCTCTAAGGTCCCAGGTTCGAATCCGTGGACGGTCAAAGTGATATTGAGTTTATCTGCTCAGTATCAGTGTAACTAACTTCACTGATGTTTGCAAACTGCAATTAAGCTAGTTCAAACCTCTGGGAGACAATCTTATTGATATTTTGATACCATTTAGGTGTTTCTGAGGGTTGGAACGTTATCTTACTAATACTATAACAACAATTTTAGATGTTTGTTAGCAGTAAACGGAACATCGTATAATAATACTAATATATTATAGACGTTTCGGAGTTTAATTAAGAGCGAAATTTACCAAGAAGCAAGGTTATTTCCAAAATATAATAAATATATAGGTCGCTTTGACAGATGATTTGCAAAATAATTATTAATATTATAAATGCCAAAGTTGTGTGAAGATGTTGGAATGTTTGTAAGAAGTAAACGCAGAAGCAACTAATCGGCTTTGGATTAAATTTGGCACCCGGGTAGATCATGTCCTGGATTCACACATAACCTTTTTACTTTTTATCCCGGTTCCCGATAATTTGCTCCCGTGGGAAATAGTGGATATTTTTTTTACCTCAATCTTTAAGTAGATGGCGTTGGCGTAGTACTCTGCTTTAGATACTTATATAGCGGGAAAGGCTTTCACGCAGGCGAAGCCGCGAGCAACACTCTGTCAATAATATATAAAACTACATATTTTCACCCCAAACCAAGATTTGTTATCAAAACAATAAAACTAAATACATTTCAACGATGATAAACAATCAAAATGATAGCAAAAAATCACAAAAATAAAAACAGTAACAACAGGAATGCGATATAACTCGCTAACGAACAAGGCTGTTCACTTTCCATTCGTAGATATACAGAAGCAATAAACTTTCGACTTGATTAAAATGTAGCAACGGTTTTGCAACATTCGGAATCCAGTTGAAAATACTTGTTGCTCTTTGCTAGCGTAAAATACCTCATTCGGATTAAAATCACTGTACTTTTGAGGGATAAAGAGAAGGTCTTACCCATCCAATTGCGTACAACGGTTTTTGTTAACTGCGAATAATGAAACACCTTCATAAACTTCGCGTAATATTTATTAGTAAGATGCAAAAGCTTATCAAAAATTTGATGTTTGTTAGAAGTAAAAACCGAAACTGCTGAACGGATTCGGATGAAAGACATACAGGTACACCATATCTGAATTCGTATCTGAAGTGAGACGCATAGCTCCTACCTAAAATACGATAGAAAAAATGGCTAAGCAAGTGGCACAGGCGGTCCCTTAAAGTCTGATGCAGTCCTGTTTACATTCATAATAGAGCTGCAAATGGCCGTCTAGTGTAAATACCGTCTGAACGAATAGCGAAAGGAGCGGTTGGACCAAGTTTGTTACAACGCTTGTTTATAAGATGCTTTTCAGACGTAGCGTATACGAAAGTCCTTAAGGAGTATTAAGGGTGTCAAAGTAAAGTAGTTGTCTTGAAATTTTGTATTTTGAATTGTGATCACCGATTCTCATTTTTTATAGAACTGAATAAGACGAGCCAGTTTTATTGTAAATCTCCTTGTGAAGTCGTAAAACTTCACAAGGAGATTGTATGGTACATTCATAGCAGCACCTAAGTCAGATACAACTCCCATATCGTTTGTCTTACATTAGTCATTATATTTTCTTATTATTATTTCATTTTCTTTATAATCAAGCACCTGCTGCTAAGTGCTTGGCTGTTACGATTTAAATAGTAACAATGATGTTTCAATATAGTTAGGATTGCAATCTAGAATAATACCTTATGTTCATGTATCTTACAATGTAATTGATTGTTATCTGTTTTGTTGTCCAAACAAATAATTTATTTTATTTTTATTTTATCGTAGTACAGGAACCAAACAGTAGAATATACACAAATAAATGAATACAAAGAAACTTAACACATAGTACCAAAAAAGTTTCCAACATCTAAATAAATAAATAAATAGCTTTGATCCTTTTGTATTTTTACTTCCTTCATTGTAGAATATATCTTGATGTTGAGACATCAGCTCTCATTTCTGTGTTGCGTTTACCGCGTGTATTAGGTGCGTTTGAAGCGCCTCGTAACCTTTAACTATTCATCTTAGGAATGATACTACATTATTCTAAATCTATACTAATATATAAAGCTGAAGAGTTTGTTCGTTTGAACGCGCTAATCTCAGGAACTACTGGACCGATTTTGAAAATTCATTCACTAATAGGAAGCTACATTACTCCTGAGTGCTATAGGCTACTTTTTATTCCGGAAAACTTTCACGCGGGCGGAGTCATACATAAAACTACGTCTACAAGTCCATTGTTAATGTATACAAACTAAAATGTTTGTAGTGTTAGACATTAGATACTCAGAAAAGTGGTCTTCCTATTAGTTTTTACTAAAAGACAACTACTTAATAAACGTCGTGTGCTTCAAATAAATAAGATTTCTGTTAATAATAATCTATCAAAATAGTAACACACAGATACACTCACGCCTTTTATTCCCGACGGGGTAGGCAGAGGCGCAACTACTGCACCCAATTTTCGCCGTACGTATTCCGTCCCATGATGTGGAGCCAATCGTCATATCGGGCACAAATTCCAGACTCCGGGCTGATACTGAATAGAAAAACTCAGTATCACTTTGCCTGACCTGGGTTCAAACCCGAGACCTCAGCATTGCAGTCGTGCCGTATCACAGTAACACTTGTTTATTATTCTCTCATTGGCTGTAAAGTTTCCGATAGTATAGAATCTCCGTATACTGTGTGTATCAAAACAGTTGCCGTACTCATAATTACTCTTTGCCATTGGCTCGACGCCAGTTAATTTCATAAAAACGAGCAACTAGCATTGTTCACATCTGTTGCACGGCATATGTTACATTAACATGTGCAATCTACTTAAATTGTGCGCTTTATTTCTTCGCGATGTGAATAAATTGTGCTAGGAAATGTTGAACAAGATATTTACAGCCAGTTTCATAAAGAATTGACAGTTATCGTATTAAACAGCTAATGTAGATCGTACTCATTTTTTCCAAAAGGCGGAGGTTATCAATTCGCATGTTTGTATTTTTTTTTATGTATGTACACTGTTGGGAGCGTATTTCCTTGATTCCTTCTTTGTTTAGTAAATAAGGGTCTCGAAGTGGTCCCATTTCAATATATCTTGGTTTAGGGTTCTTCATTTTATGGAACAGACTGAATAGACCTGAATCATACGAGTAATTATTACCATTTATTTGGGAGCATAGATTAAAGAGTGTCACTTGCTGAACCTTTTGAATGGGTTCCATGGTGCACCGGGGAGACGAGGGGCGGTTGGGGGAGGAGAGTTACCCCTCACTGGTGTGCCCACGGAAGGATGTTTTATGACCTTCAGAATTTTGCCCTACGAAATACAACAGGCTGCCTCGGTGGCTTGGTTGTATTAAGGTACGACTGCAATGCTGAGGTCTCGGGTTCGATCCCCGGGTCGGGCAAAGTGATATTGGGTTCTTCTAATCAGTATCAGCCCGGAGTCTGGAATTTGTGCCCGATATGGCGATAGGCTCGCCCCCTATCACATCATGGGACGGAATACGCTTGGCGAAAAGTGGGTGCACTAGTTGCGCCTCTGCCTACCCCTTCGGGGATAAAAGGCGTGAGCATGCATGCATGCCTAATCAGTATCAGTCCAGAGTCTGAAATTTGGGCGATATGCTCGCCCCCTATTGCATCATGGAACGGAATACGCGTATAAAGTGAGTGCACTAGTTGCGCCTCTGCTTACCTCTTCGGGTATAAAAGGCGTGAGTATGTGTGTGTGGGTATGAAATACAAAAGTTGTCACTTAAAATCAGTTTACTGTTATCTAGTTTAAACCATTCCTGGTTTACAGCAATTTCCTTATTATTCTTAATAACGATACATCTGTACTGGGCTTCCAGTGCCCGCACAATGCCTCCCCAGCTGTTAGCTCATTTCTGAGAACCGATTGCGCTCCAATAGGCATCGCGTGGGCTGACTCCAACCTAAATATTTATACTCTTCAAATGTTTTCTTCTTGAGTGCTTGGACTTAGTGACGTCATGTGTGATGTCATGGAAGGGATTTAACATTAGTTTTGTCAGACTTTTAAAGGTCGCAAAGGTTCGCAATCGATATTACATATTTAGTCAAGGATAGTGATGATTATAAATTTTAATAATATGGCAATACACAAATATATTTTTTACTTAATGACTGCATCATGGCATAGTTGTATTTACGACTACCGTGCTAAGGTCTCTGATTCGACCCTCTCGGGTCGGGCAACGTTATATATTTTTTCTGCGATGTATCAGTCTGGAGTTTTGGTTTTTTTTTTATGGCCTTGAATGACAAGACGAGCATAATGGTAAGCGATACGACCGCCCATAAACAGTAGTAACACCATAAGGCACCTTGAGTTACAAAGTACTGTGTGACATTCCACTGCGCTCGTCATCCTGAGACATAAGATGTTATGTCTCATTATGTCCAGTAATTACACTGGCTACAATGTCCTTCAAATCAAAACACAACAATGCATGCACACTGCTGCTTGGCGGTAGAGACATTGCGGTGGTACCCACCCAGACGGACTCTTACATATGATAGACCTACCACCAGTATGTTTGTGTGCAATAAATAGATATAAGGTCCTATTACATAAAAATAATCTATCAAAATGTGAGTGTGATGACATCTCTGCTTACGAAAAAGGCGTGATATACGTATATTATTATTTACATCTATACAACCATTCACATTAAAAGCCCCGCAACAAATAGCCAAACATTAGCCCTCGTTAAATGTCGCTTAGCAACATCACCGACATCTAGATAACGCTTCCGTTAACCGCTGTAAGTGCCCGTTGCGAAATGTTTACCGTTTGTAGTAAATCAGTCATATACAAACATACCCATAAACTGGTCAGTGAATTGTATTGTAGTGTATTTATTCCAGATACACTCAAACGACACACCTAATATAATAAAAATTATATCCACCCTGTATTATATACTGTCCCACTGAGCACGGGCCTCCTCTACAACTGAGAGGGTTTAGGCCTTAGTCCACTACACTGGCCTAGTGTGGGTTGGCAGACTTCACATACATTCGAAATTCTTATAGAAAACTTCTCAGGTATGCAAGTTTCCTCACGATGTTTTTCCTTCGTCGTTAAAGCAGTTGATAATTCACAAAGAATACACACATAACTTTAGAAAAGTCAGAGGTCGTGCCCTTGGGTTTTGGACCTACGGACATTCGACTCGGCAGTCCGTTCCACTCCCAACTAGACCACCCATGTTCAACCTAATGCTGGTTCCTAATCATCATCATCAGCCACTAAAAGTCCTCTGCTGAACACAGGCCTCCCCTAAAGATTTGATCTGTTAGAAGCGCCCTGCATCCAGCGAGTTCCTGCGACCTTTATCAGGTCGTCTGACTCCTAAGTTTTATAGGTATTGAACCCTCTGCCTTTGGCGTTCTACCTATTCACTATGCCACAAGATACAGTCTATTTGATTTGATAGAAACCTTAATAAACTCAGCAACTTCATTTTTAACCCCAAACACAAAAACACTTCCGCAGCGATTTAGGTAATATTTAATATAATCCCGAGGTCGTACAAACAATATTCAACACAATTACAATAAACTCGTATAATCCGTTAATAAATAAACTAGTAAATCATAGGATTTAAGAGCCGCGCCCACCGCCGCGTGTGGGGTTCGCATCCCGTCCCGTAATCCCACGCGCATTGTGCAAAACTGTTAAATAATATCCCACAAGCGACTGTCGGAACGATATAGTGAGGATGCAGTGAGGCAGTATTTTAACTTCCTGTCAAGAACAGAAGTAGTTCTTATTTCAAATCAGTACAAAAAAGGTTAACTTAATTTTTGGTCGTAATTATAATAAAATTTAGATACTTTTTTATGTTTCCTCGCTTAATTATGGTTTGAAATTGTAATAGCAACGATAAATCTAGTTCTATTACAGTCAAATCAAAGTGTTGCTTCAGTCTGCACGTAGTCAAGCATCGACAACTGTCTACCTTCATTACGTATCATTACGCAACACCGGCATTACTAATACAAATGGACTTAAATGTTTCCTTGATTGCTTACATTTCTCCACATAAATCTCTAATCAATGAGCACATTAACGACCAGTTTCTTCATTGACAATAACGGTCAAAATAATTATTCCTTTTAATGGTGGTAGGTCTCTCGTATGCGAGGGGCCATATGGGTAGATACCACTGCAATGTCTATTTTTACTGCCAAGCAACAGTGTGCATGCACTGTTATATGCCGGTTTAAAGGATATTGCAGCCAGCGTAAATACTGGGCATTTTGGGACTAAGGCCTAAACCCTCTCAGTAGTAGAGGAGGCCCGTGTTCAGCAGTGGGTAGTATATAATACAGGGCTGGTATTATTGTTTTATTATTATATGAGACAACATCTTATGTCTCAGGGTGACGAACACAGTGGAGTCCCACGTAGTACTTAGTGATTCAAAGTTCTGCATGGTGATGCTATTGTTTATGTGCCGTCGTATGTACCACCAGGAGATCGGCATGCTTCTCTCGTCATTCAACAACAATACAAAAAACTTTATGAAATGAAATGAAATGAAATAATTTAATGAAATAATTTATTCGAACCCATAAAATGTTATACATTATTTAGATTCCGTCAATATTAACTCTACCACCAGTTCGGAAAGCAGTTCTCACTAGAGAAGAACGGGCAAGAAACTCTAGTGTTGCTCTTTTCAAAATCAGTTCAAGGTATAAAATACAATGCATTATGTAGAGAAAAAAAAAATACAATTCAGTATTTGTTAAGTTTTGTTTAGAGCAGTTCATTTATATACTCGCAAAATAGGTAATAAATTTTTAAATTCCAACACTAGTGCATAACTATCTCAGGAATCATGTAATAATTTGATCTGAAATGTTCAAGATGTCGCTATTAATCTTAGTTCAAGATATACCCCTAATACTTAGATGTAGTAAGCGAAAAGGGCAGACCAGTCCACACAAGCAGCACTCGTTCACGAGTATGACGCATGTGCCAGCCATCGGCCTCCTCAACCATATTACAGGGAAGTGGCCGACCCGGCACACGACGCCGCCGCAGGCACAGACAGTTAAGGAGTATGTCATACCCAAGCCGCTCACAGATGGAAACAAAGAAACTTTATTGAAACGAAAGACATGATTCCAAAGAAAATCATATGAAAAAAAATTAATCCCAGGCTTTTTTATCCTCTATGTATTCTGAAATCTTGTAATAAGCTTTATTACATAACTTTCGCTTAATAGTTGTTTGGAATTTACCAATGTTTAAACACTTAATTTCAGTGGGAACTTTGTTATAAAAATGTATACAGTAACCCTTAAAAGATTTGCTGATTTTTTGGAGCCTTGTTTTATGATTAACTAGATTATTTTTACTTCTAGTATTTAAGCCATGGATATCGCAAACTTTTGGAAAGTTTTCTATATTCTTATGTACGTACATTAAATTAGCGAATATAAATTGTGATGCTACTGTCATTATATTTGTTTCTTTGAATTTTTCTCTTAGGGAACATCTAGAGCTTAGGGAGTAGATAGATCTTATAGCTCGTTTTTGAAGAACAAATATAGTATTAATGTCAGCAGCACCACCCCACAGCAAAATTCCATAACTCATCAAACTATGAAAGTAAGCAAAATAGACCAATTTTGCTGTTTCAATGTCAGTTAATTGGCGTATTCTGCTCACTGCAAAAACTGCGGCGCTCAGCTTTTTAGCTAGTACAGATATATGAGGACCCCACTGAAGTTTAGAGTCCAATGTGATACCCAAGAATTTGGTTGTATCCACAAGGCTCAACTCGTCACTATTTATGAAAATGTTAGCGTTAACTTTTTTGACATTAGGTGTGACGAATTTTATACATTTAGTTTTTTCACTATTTAATAATAAATTGTTTATATTATGATATATGTGTTGTGCCAACTCTTGCGCCTTTTATTATAGCTGTTACTTTTACAATGCTTGAAGAAACTGGTCTTAAGTCGTTATACCGTTTATGATTTAATTAAAATGAAATTACTCCACCGGTTTGCGGTAATTCGCGTTGATTTAATAATTCATGTTATCTTTCACTTAATGGTTGATCAAATCCGTTCAGTAGTTCTTGTGTACCAGGACATTATGTAATTTGTCTAGTTAATGTGCATGTATAATTATGATTTAGGATTATACGTTAAGTTACGTTAATACATACATTTATTTAAAAAATCACGTTTTGTAGGGCCCAAGGCCCAAATGTATCTTCGTAATGATAAACACAAGCATTTAAAGCCAATTCATCAAATATGCATAATAATAAAAAGAAATATTGATACTAAATATTTTTAAAACTTAGCGAGAATACTTTTTCTATTTCATAAGTGATTTATATTTCTCGTACCATTCCTGTATAACCTGCCCCACTGACTGATCATACTCTCGTGTTGCGGTGAGCTTTGAGTTTAACAGGCTCAGCGTTCGCGAAGCGTATGCAGATTGAGTTAATCACTTAACAACTTTAAACTAGTTCGCAATTTCCAAGTTGCAGTTTGTGACATTTATTATGGCATTTATGAACTAGTACTTTGAACTATTAAGGTGACTCGTTATGGTAGCTCCGTTTTGAAATTCGAATTGATTAATTTAATACAGGATTGAAATGTTCTCATAGAGGAATTATATATTCATTAACTCATCGTTGTTTAACTTTTGGGTGGAATAATACAATTTATGTTTTGTTCTTTTTGCCAACATTTAACATAGATATTTAACAATAACTGGTAACAAATTATTGAATGAATTCAAAGACCCTGCTATGGAGCTTTTGGATATTATGTACTATAAAATTTTGCAAGTTGCTACAACTAACACTGCCAAGAACTTAAGTTTACTCATCACAGCGTGGCTCTGAATTGAATTCCTTATCTTGCGGCATTAGGTGTTAAGTCTAATAATGCCAACTATTTACACTGGAGTTTCTCTTAAACGTTGTTTTCTTTATATGCAAGAAATACACTTTTAGCAATGTTGCAACTTTGCCAATACTGACCCAGATCTAACCTCGTTAATACAATTTGTGTTGCGTCGTAAAATGTCGCTTCGATGCCCGGGGAGGTGCTTGCTAGCGGAAGACGCGGGTGACAGAAACATGTAAGTCGATGATTGGGTCTTTGAAATGAAATGAAATGAAATAATTTATTCGAACCCATAAAATGTTTCACATTATTTAGATTCCGTCAATATTAACTCTACCACCAGTTCGGAAAGCAGTTCTCACTAGAGAAGAACGGGCGAGAAACTCTAGTGTTGCTCTTTTCAAAATCAGTTCAAGGTATAAAATACAATGCATTATGTAGAGAAAAAAAAATACAATTCAGTATTTTGAGAGCAGCATTTGTCGGTTTTTGCGATGAGAGGTATTGTTGTTGAGAGTAAACATAGCTAGCTAATGGTAAGCTTATTACACAGGCGTAGCTATAGCTTTCACATGGGAGGGGGTTCCTGCGATATTAAAATTTTATTGGCGTGGGTTCTTGCCTTGCATGACACCTTATAAAACCGTCACGTAATATATTAGGGTGTTGACATGTTTGTTAGCCTAGAAGCTGAGCGGGGGGGGGGTCCGGACCTCCTGAACCCCCTCTTATATACGCCCATGACAAAAGTGTATGAATAACATTTCTCTGTCTTAACACAGAAAATTCCGCTCCATAGTACCTACACCACACATATCACCAGAAAAATCTCTCAATAAATCACTCAATTACTCGCAATCGGAACCAATTACCGATTTTTGAGAACGGTAAATTCATGAGTTATACGTTTTGCGCGGTCGGCGCGCGATAATTTGAGACGTGGGCGGGCGGATGCTGGATAACTTATCTCGGGACCATTACGTAGGGAGGGGCTAAAGGATATGTCGATACCGTCGCCTCAGCGTATAAACTGCTATCTTGCTGTCGATGGTGTAATTGTTTTGCGTAAGTATTGCGGTGAGGTCTCAGGTTCGAACTCATGGTTATGATTTTGTTTTCAATTGAAGCGTGAACGTTGACGACATACATTAAAAATAACTATATCATCGACAACTGAAAAGCGTGGAACTGAACTGAGCTCGTCATCCTGAGACATGAAATGTTACAACTCCTCAACTGGTTTACATTATATCTTTTACATTAAGAAAGAAAGAATAATTTATTGTCGCGGTACACGTGACACATAAAAAAGCAAACAAAGTACAAAATAATATTCACCGCGACAACTGGGTGAATAAAAGTAACTTACAAACCGTAGTTTTATTCTACACGTGTCGTCGTTATATCTCGTATATTTTTGTTTTTTTTCTAACATAACACAATATTATAAGACACCCAACAAGTCACGTATCCACAATAAAAAAAATTATCGATAAAATCACAACACTAACAATCTGAGTGTCGCCTCCGGTGGTATCTTAATCTACGGAATATCGATGAATCGCCTGAATACGACATACATATAATTGACAGCCTTTTGTTTATAGCTACTTATAAAAAAAACGTGCCGACGAGAGTTGTCCCTGGTTTTTGTTTATGGTTCGTTGCGAATTTCGTTCTTTTTTTAAATAGGTAATGATGACGATAAATTGATTTTACTCGTTCTTTTTTTAAAACGTATTTCGGATATCCGATGAAGTTTAAATTATCCATTTATTGTGGAGTATATAAGATAAAGTATAGTATATTACTACTCACAATGAAAAAAAAGTCACATTTATTGTTTACGAGCTTTTGCCTGCGACTCCGCCCGCGTGAATGAGTTTTCCCGGGATGAAAGTCCCGCTTTATATTTTCCCGGGATAAAAAGTAGCCTATGTGTTCATCCAGGACATAATCTACCCGTGTGCCAAATTTCATCGAAATCCGTTCAGTAGTTTTTGCGTGAAAGAGTAACAAACATCCATACATCCAGAAATCCATACATCCATACTTACAAACTTTCGCGTTTATAATATTAGTAGGATAATAGTAATTGATGTTTATTTATCTCTGCTGTGAGCTTTGGCTGTCAATAAGAGTTTATAAGATACAGCAGACAATTACTACTTACGATAAAACAAGTCAATTAATTGTTTATAACATAGTAGTTGATGTTTTTTAATTTTTAATACTGTAGGATTTGACACTGTCAATAAACCCACCAGTGTATTTTAAAATTAACTAAGTTAAATAAAATAATACACACATATTACCCAACCCTAACAGTTCCATATCATCCACAAAACCAAGAGTCCTTCACACCTTAACCTAGCCATATGAAATTGACGGGGAAACGCAATATCCTGCCGGGAACCCTGTAGGAGGGAATCCTACAGGACGGGATCCCACGGAAGGGATCGGGCGTCGGATTACAGCGCAATCGATAGCGCAGGGAATTACTAATTATATGGAATGAAGTACACTAGAGTCGATGCACGCACTCACACTTGTTATCTTCTAGGAAGAGGCATAAAGGGAAACTGTATTTTAAGTATAGAAAATTGTTAATTGTAAACAAATAATAATAAATAATTTGCGTTACTTATTATGATGCAATGCAATGCAATCAGCCCTGTATTATATACTGCCCACTGCTGAACACGAACCTCCTCTTCTACTGAGAAGGGTTAGGCCTTAGTCCACCACGCTGGCCTAGTGCGGGTTGGCAGACTTCACATACCTTCGAAATTCAGAGAACTTCTCAGGTATGCAGGTTTCCTCACGATGTTTTCCTTCAACATTAAAGCGAGCGATAATCTCTGTCTAATCTTCACGCATAAATTCGAAAAAATACTGTATAAACCAGTATTTTATTTAGTTTTTTATCATCAAAAGATGATAGAAGTTCAGTTAGCTTTCTTTCTCAATATTTCTTAAGAAGCTTGTATGTCGCACAAAAATAGATTTTGTCCAGTTGTATTAGACTCCATTCTATTATAGAATGTTTAGACAAAACCTATAGTTCGGCCAAACTAAGCAGGCCGGTATGACAATTCAATTTTTTTCCCGACGCGGTAACTCTGTGAGAACGTCTACCCAAAAATTCAAAACCGTGTCATGTCATACCGGCCATATTAGTTTGTCCGAACTATAAGTAAATCATGACAATAACACGTCAGTTTGTTTACATATTAATGAATTCTCAAATAATCCGCCAAGTCTGGTAACAATTCTGGGAAGACTTAATTGTCTATGTAATTCCTAAATCATCCGTAAGTGTGGGTAGCTAATTCCAGTTAAAATTCCGAGATGACTTAATTGTTTATGGACAGAAATCTAAATATAGAGCTAATAGTAAACTGTAACACAGAAGCAGAATTCCTATAAATAAAACGATGAATAATTAAACGGAATGTACTAAGAAATATTGAAGTAAACATGTACAGCCTCAAATGAATCTATACGAGGATAAACAAATGTATGAATTACAAATTAACAAAGAACATCTTCCGGTCAACATATATTTGAAGCTGATCGACGACTCAATATGTATTGTTCTGAATCTATTATTGTTTGCTTGGCGATAGGCTCGCCCCCTATCACATTTTGGGACGGAACACACAGGCGAAAAGGGGGTGCTCTGTCTGCACCTTTCCTTACCCCTTGGGTACAAAGGCGTGGTGTGTGTGTGTCTCTCTCTGTGTGTGTGTGTGTGTGTATATATTTTGAAATAATAATCAACAATATACACCCACACTCACGCCCTTTCAAAAATACTAAACACAGAATAACTAAATTCCACAACAGAATACAAACTAAACCAAAACCTTTTGCTAAACAATACCTAAAATTGCTTCATCCCAACACAACGTAAAACGCACCGTTCGCCAACATAATAAGATACAATTTCCAAACGGCATTCTACTGTGGTTGGCGCAGCCGTCGCAAAATGGTATGCAATAACAGACACAAATGCAAATACAGTTATGCATTTTTGTCCGTCCGTCTGTGTTTGCCGTTTGTATGCACATGGCGGTATGAAATTTGAATTTAAGATACATTCTATCGTATTTCTTTACTATTTATATGAAAGTTTGTAAAAATATTTGGTCTGAAACTGCATTCAGTTTATACATCTAAAATTGTATAGTTTATGTGTAAAAAAGGCAGAGATTGTAATCGCCTTAAACATGTATACTTTTTTTTACTTAATGTGTATAACTGCCACGCTGGCGTAGTTGTATTACGGTACGACTGCAATGCTGAGGTCTCGGGTTCGATCCCCGGGTCGGGCAAAGTGATATTGGATTTTTTCTATTCAGTATCACCCCGGAGTCTGGAGTTTGTGCACGATATGGCGATAGGCTCGCCCCCTATCACATCATGGGACGGAATACGTACGGCGAAAAGTGGGTGCACTAATTGCGCCTCTGCCTACCACTTCGGTGATAAAGGCGTGAGTATGCGTATACGTTAATGTATATATGACAAATAGCAGCCTATTAATCTGGGGAAAAGAACTCAGTATAAAAATGTAAGGGCCGATTTCACCACATGCTGATAAAGTCTCTGATAGCCTATTCGGAACTTATCCGCCATATAAACTACAGCTTTTGGTTTCACAGGTCTCGAATAGAAATATCTGGCAGAAAAAGTCACCACTAATATGTCAGATTTCTTTATTAGACAGCGTTATGTGACAGGTAGCTATCTGGAACTTCATCAGGAACCATTGAAATTGGGCCTAAGTATATCATAATTTTATTATAAACATCAGCACTTAGGATTTACTGCATCACTCAGAGCCAGAGCCAGTCATTTGGAGGTGGTGGAAGTTACGCTACTAGTTGTCAACCTCCATAAGGTTAATCTTAACAAACTGATGATCATAATGACTTCTTAATTTTTCGGATTTTATCGCGGTTTTTTACTTTAATCACGAGGTGACCATGAAGGCTGCAGTTTTCGAAACTTAAAAAATAAAGTAAAAAAACCGCGATAAAATTCGTAAACTAGTTTTATTTCAATGAACTGATGATCGTCAAACGTCTCAACTAATTACTGTTGAATCAGGGCTAAAAACACTTGATCCAACCACGTTTCAAACAAAAAAGTACCTCAAAATGGGTGAACCCACACGAACGCTACGATGTCACAATGTTAAACTTATAACACCTCTTTTCACTTAAGGAGTCAAATGTACGATCTGATAAGTTCCTTGTTTTGAAGTCGGTTAAAAATAGTCCTTATTGTAAAGTAGGTAATATTAAACACAAACAGAGTAACACTCCCTCCACCGAACGTCACGACATTATTACTGTGGTCAATCTTACCGTGGCAGGGAGAATGTCACTCTCTTACTAAGCATGCCATGCACCATGGAACTGGCTTACCTGCAAACAAGAAATGTTATCGTTAATACCATGTTTTGTGATTATAAAAACAAACATTTCAAAAAATATCTGTGTGCTTAAAATGTGGCAAAAATCGTGACATGACTCCGTTTCGTTTTATTGGGATTGGTTGAGAGACTAACACGTGATTGGCGTATTGGTCTCGTTCAATCACAAACATCAAAATGAATCACATCGTCTTACGAATTGCGTCTTTTTGTCATATTATAAACCCACTGAATTACTCTATCATTCAAACTCAACGCAAACAGTTCAAATATAATACACATTACATCCGTGACTTAGCTACATAACCTAATATTGTATGCATTCCTATTATAAATCTGTCAGCTGTGCACGTCCTATTTTGATGTCCCATATACTAGACTGGAGAGGAACAGTTGTGCCTGTCTTGAATAATCTGAGCACTTCGTTGTACGTCGTATAAATACTTTGAGAACGTTTCGATAAAGATACCTTGAAAGAAGGCGTATATTATTTGGGTTCCCATTGTGATTTCTTCTATTCGAAATTGAAATAAAATTATTATACGGATTTTTTCGCGATCACTTGTATAATTTTTCTCCCGCCGCGCCGTTTCGTAGACTGCAGCCTTTGATAAATTATAAAACTAGATACAGTGACGCGCTGCAATGAAACTAAAACAAACAGGCCAACTTTTCTTAACCTAGTATGCGTGACAGCTGTGTCATACGCTATTGCTGCATCATTCTGCGTATCCTTATGTGCGCGCATAATGATACCAGTTATTACATTATACCCATGAAAATTAAGAGAAAATTATATCCATGAAAAACAACAAAAATTAATTCACTCGAACTCATTTAGTGGGGAACGCTTCACCTCTATTTTTTTCGACGCGTTTGAAACGTTCAGTGTCTATCTAGGTATATAATTAATTAAAGACTGCAGCCTTCATGGTCACGACGCGGATTGAGGTGTTGATCGTCCGAATAATGTTACAACACCTACCTTCATTTTACAATTATACACAATTTCATACTTTAGTACTTTTGTTGAAGCAACTAACTGCTAATCAATTGTTGACTGTTTAATTGTCTTGCCACTGTCAATGCTAATTTTCATAATTATAAAAACCATATAAGCAATGTCTGCGCGATGCTTTAACTTCCAATGTTATATTCCAGGATTATACATCATACACACATTTTCATCGCCATAAAAACAATAGCAACAAACAACCCCACGCTAAATCAAAAGCACTAAAAATAAAACTCTCCCCTAGGGCGTAGCGGAAGCCCTTACAAAGGGTTTGCAGTAAAAAAAGAACATCATTAGCTTGAAAATTACGTACAGCCCTTAAAACTAATGAGGGATAATCAGAGCGACGAATACCCGTCAAAGAACCGTGTGCACGGGTAAAATACGCGGGTAAAAGGTATTTTACGAATATGTAAAAGTTATGGTTTTTGGGGTGCGTTTTATTATTTAATTTAATTATAATAAGGTGTTCTTTTTATATGGTGAGGGTAGTCTAATGGTCATTTCCTATGAACGCATATAGAAGTACAGTCAGCCACAAAACTAGCTGAACATATTCAATACTTTAAAACGCTTCTACACATTAACTTCAATCTAAATATGATTTTTTCTTTATCTAAAATAAAGTAAGCCATTTGAAGTTTATTTAAGTAAAGAAAAAACAATTGTTGATAAGGACACAAGAGTTTGAAGACGATTTGAAATTTTGAATTTGTTCAACTACTTTTGTGGCTGACTGTACCACATTATCGGAGTTCAAGGAAGCGGATGATCAATGAATAAGTGTTGGGGTTAAATAAGTCTCCCTATAGTTATAACTATTAACGGAATGCCTCGCCTTGCATTGAAAACAAGATAATTTCAAATTCAACGTAAGAAAAAAAAACATTTTAACAAAAAATTAAACCGCCTTCATAAACCACTAAAAACCGAAAAATAATTTAACGTTACCTATTACCAATACTGATTACCTATTTTGGAGTCGGTAACTAATTAAAATTAATAACAATTCTATGGGAACAATCTGGAAGTATATTCTTTCAAATAAAAAAAAGATTTTTCCAAATCGTTTAAGAAATGACCGAGGTCTGAGGTAACAAACATAAAAAACATGACGAATTGATAACCTCCTCCTTTTTAGAAGTCGGTTAAAAATCACAAATCTTATCTGGATGTAAAACCGAATAAAAACAAAAGAAAAACAATATATGCAATATACACACATAATTGCCCCAAAAATGTCACAAACAAATGATTAAATTATTCCGTTCGGCGAAGACACGGAAACTTCGAACGTGACTAAACTTCGCTGAATTGGTAAAGTTTAGAGGAGTTTTTACGTAAATAACACCCAAATAGAAGCGCACAAGGCTCATTTTATTCACTAAATATCACTGTGTAAGTCCGTATTAATGTACGTCTATTAAAATCTCTCAAAGGAAAGAAATGTATGATTCTTTTTTTTGTGAACAGTTTAGCATTTTTTCTTTTTGTGAAAGTATAGGTTGATTTCGTAATCATTAAAATATCGAAGGTTAAATACGCAGGGTAGAACTTAAAAAAATGTTTTAAGTATTATTGATTGGCATACATAATGCATACATGCATAAGCCCTTTTTCCTTTTCAGGCGTAGACAAGGTGTTATTACCCCCATTTTGCAAAATTATTTAGTGGCAAACATTTTGCCACTAAATAACTTAGGAAACATTTTCTTCCTTTTACCATAACTATTCAGAAATTGGGTCACAAATCACCCTCTCGCGCATAGTGCTTCCAGAATATTCCACAGAGCAACGATTAATGAGTGGTATACTCGGCGTCTCGGCGAGTACTCTCGTCCTCTCGCCTGGGGGTGTTTACTTTCCATTTTTTACATGTAGCGCTTCCTTCCAGGGCCGGAGTCAATATTAGCCAGCGTGAGGACATTATGAGAGTTGACATATTCTAATGTCAGTTTGGCTTTCATGCAATTACGAATATTTTCATTTCAATGTGACGTTGTTATTATATCTGTCAATGGCCTATCGTGGCGTTTGTACATGAACTAACTCATCAAATGAGCAATATGTTAGTTTCGTCAAACTTTGCACATACTCTTTATTAATTTCTTGACGAATTGCAAACCACTTTCTTTTTGAAGTCTGTTTAACCTTTCATTATTGGTAAAGTAACATGATATACCTTGGCAACGAGCTTTGACACTGTTTGCTTCATATATGCTGTCATAACTTTAACCGCTGGTAAAACTTAGCATACCTGTCACTAAGAAAATGTAACATATAAAATGGCTCAGCGCTACAATGAATTATTGATTCTGCTCATTACAAATAGACGACGATCATTTGCTAACCAAATTTTATTAATAATATAGCATAGACATTATGATAGGGGTCACACCCCCTAAAGCACATTCCAAATCCGGCCCAGTCGACCGCAACGTCAGCTCCAGCTAGCAAGTATAAAATATCGTCGAACGATGTTTCACACTCCACAAGTGACACTTTTGTCGCTAGTTTCTCTATGAGAGGGAGATTTATGATTCGGGAGCTACATAGAATATAGCGAGATACTGTCATTGTAGTTTTTATATCATAGGAAAATGAGCAATGAAAGTCACCTAATGATAAAAATTATCTCTCGTCCGTAAATATCTATAATGCCATTATCAGGATGCGACCGTCTCATATCGAAATTAAAAGCTTAAATACTTTATGAGATTGGAAACCTAAAACTCTCAGTTGCATCAGCGACTAATAGGAAGAATTGTATACAACCAAAGATGAGCGGTGGAAACAACCAGAAGCTAAAACAGTAAACCATTGTTAATACCAGTAAAATGTTTAATACCATTTCATCGTTTCGTATCCGGCTCGAAGGACCAAAAAATATGTGGCGTGCTGTGCATACATAATATTTGTATAATACGGGATAATGATACGGGAACGATTTACAAGTGACAAAACAATCGTTATGATGAGCGCTTTAATTGCAACTAAATTGACATAATATAGTTTGTACACACACTCACGCCTTTTATCCCCGAAGGGGTAGGCAGAGGCGCAACTAGTGCACCCACTTTTAGCCGTTATTCCGTCCCATGATGTGATAGGGGGCGAGCCTATCGCCATATCGGGCACAAATTCCAGACTCCGGGCTGATACTGAATAGAAAAACTCAATATCACTTTGCGCGACCCGGGAATCGAACCCGAGACCTCAGCATTGCAGTCGTACCGTAATACAACTACGCCACCGAGGCATATAGTTTGTATAATACTAATAATTTACTTACGATGCTAAATTGCATCAATACTAATGTGCGGTGACCCATACACGCAGTCGCTTTACTACACCCAAGTTCCAGTATAAAGCTTATCCCATTAAAACACTCAAGCAAACAATATACTCACAAATAAAAAATATCATAAAATATAAAGTACCGAACAAGGACTGCATTGAAGGTGCATCACTGGCAGACTAGTGGCACTTTGGGCGAGATGCCTCGAGTGGCCAATTTACTCGCGCCAGAGCCGAGACCTGCTTCAGTACCAGATTTTAATGTTATTCATTTATAATAAAATATTTGGATCTTAAAGAATTGAAATATGAAAAGTGATATTGGGTTTTTCTATTCAGTATCAGCCCGGAGTCTGGAATTAGTGCCCGATGTGGCGATAGGCTCGCCCCCTATCAAATCATGGGACGGAATACGCACGGCGAAAGGTGGGTGCACTAGTTGCGCCTCTGCCCACCCCTTCGGGGATGAAGGGCGTGAGTGTGTGTGAAAATTTATTTATTTGAATTTTTAAAATGAATATTTTTTTAAAATTTCATGCTTCGCTTCTAGTCTGGAGACACTTGATATATTTATTAATTTATGAAATTTCAGATTAATATTTGAGCCAAAGGATTTTGACTTTTTTTCTGGTAATAATAAAACAGTAAATTAATTGCGAATTAAAAATATTTTAATAAATTTCTTTTTAGTAATTTGAGTGCAGATTTGAATTTATATTTTGAACAGAGAACACGTAGCGTGTCAGCCTGGCGCAGTCAGTAGTGGCACTCGTAAGACCTGGCGCTGAGTACCAATTTGCCCGCGCCAGACCCACTGCCACGTTGAGTTTGTGTTTGCATTTTATGCTCTACTTTTTTGTCTTTAATTGTTATATTATAAACTAGTTTTGCTGGCGGATTCACCCGGGTGAAAGAGTTTGTGCGGGATAAACAGTGGCTTATGCCCTTCGCGGGGTCTTAAACTATTTCCAAACTAAATTTCGTCGAAATCCGTTCAGTAGTTTCGAAGATGTACGCGCTAACAAACAGAAAATCAGACAGACAGAGAATAATTTAAAAAATCGATGATTTGTGTTCTATTACTTTTCTTTACTCATCCTATTACTTTTTTATTATTTTTCGACTACAGACACACCAGGTCCTATTGCTTTATTATATGTATAGTTTAGTAGAAAATCGAGTAATTAGATCATCGGATAAATGATAAATACTAGGAAACGCAGATACTGCTGAACGGATTTGAATGAAATTTGGCACAAAAATGGACCATGCCTTGGATTAAAATACATAGCATCACGCCATCTCTCTATATGTGTGACATACGCGCATTTCGCCACCTACGCTTAACCCCATATAATATAAGACAAGCACGATTTCAGACTCCAGACAGAGCAGAATCAAATATTACTTTGCTCGACCCGAAAATCGAGCTCAAGAATCCATGAAATTTGTAATACAACTGCCGATTACACAGGTTTAAAGCTACCATGGATTTCTATAGTTACCCCGGATTAAGTTGACCCCTCGGTGCACACGTAAACGGCTGTCAACAATCCAATTAACAACATTCTGTTTTGCTTCCTCTATCGTTAAATCGCTGAAACTGCGCGATGATTACAAACGATTTGTAAACAGAAAGCTTAGTTTCACACGTTTGCGACATAATTCCTAAGGTTTAAAGTATGTAGACATTACAATGAGTTGATATTATTGAAGTTATACATCTTTTGGCGCGTTAGGGAAAAATGATGAGAGTAAATTTTTACGATGCGCGCGCACACGGTCACGAAAAACCGACACCCTGAAAGTTAGCTATAGTCATCATTTTTGAATTTTGAACGTAGAATAAGGCGAAAGATAATTACGATGCGCGCGCACACCGTCACGATAAACCGTAACCCTGAAGTTAGCTATAGTCAACATTTTAGTTTTGAATTTTGAACGTAGAATAAGGCGAAAGATATTGAAGTTATACTTCTTTTGGCGCGTTACTTAAAAAGATTTTTATATTGTTACGCGAAAGAAGTATAACTTCTAACGCGTGTACATAAGTACACACACACTTTTTTTTTAAATGTGGATTATCTATAACTAGCAATCAATAAAAGTCGCGCTACATATTTTCTCAAGGATAAAAAATATGTCCTTCCCAGGATCTCAAACTATCTCCATACTAAATTTCATCGAAATTAGTTCGGTATTTTTTGAGCTTATCGCGTAAAAACTTTGCCACCCCTTTTTACCCCCTTAGGGGTTGAATGTCCCGTCTTAGTGAGCACCTACGTCCTAAAAAGAACCCCCATGCAAAATTTAAAGTTGATTTGACCAAGGAAACACGTTGTCCCATATAAACTTTGCCCCCCATTTTCACCCCCTTAAAGGTAGAATATCAGAAAATCCTTTCTTATCGGATGTCTACATCATACAAAGCACACACCCGCCAAGTTTCAGGTCTCTACGATCAACGATTTAGGCTGTGCGTTGATCCGTCAGTCAAGTTCATATAAAAGGCTTTTATATCTATAGATACAAAAAATCATATTTCACATCCCTTTCAAATCACCATACAAATCATGTTTTTCTCTTGTACACTGCATTTTACATACATCACATGTGGCATTACATTGATTTCACACTCACTGGGTCGCGTAATCGATGCTGCCCAGTATTATTGGATTTACTGTACTCAACAAATTAACTTAGCTCAGTGGACTTGAGTGTGTACCGTTTGTGAAATACTAACTGTGGTTTATAGTTTTTAGATAATAGAATACAGGGTTATTTTTACATTGCATTAATAAATGAAACCACATACTCGTCTTTGCCTTTGCTAACATTATGCCAAAAATCATCCATGAAAAACGAATGTTTTCACCAAAAATCTCAATTTAACATTCCTGATTATTTGATCATTTTGTAGTTTAGTGCAGATATGGAGTATGCTTGAGTATTTTTCTGCCTGAAAGTGTAATGTTACCGCTGCGTCGAATCCTCTTAGAGTTGTAGTAGTGACATAAGGGGGTGTAAACTTAAAGTTACTTTTTATTGGTATTTATTTTTGTCGAAATTTACTCTTTTTTATTTTACAAGTATGGTTAAAATAACTTAATGGAAAGTGTTATTTTCAAGGACATAAGTATGTGGTTTCATTTAGTTACGCAGTGACAAAATTACCCTGTATATCTGATATGTTATGCCTTACTAATATATTGTTGAAAAGGTGTGAATGTCAAAAGTAAACGCAGAAACGGCTGAACGGATTTGGATGAAATTTAATACACAGAGAATCTTGAATTTACGCATAGGCTACTTTTTATCCCAAAAAGTGCATAGTGGGCTTTTATATACCATAAAAGCCTTTCAGACGAAGCCGCGTGCAACACTTAATATGCCATCATTTGACGATTATCTTTAAGCGATCTTTTAAAACAAATACACACACAAGATACGTTTTAACATGTCAAAGCCTGTACCCAAAGGCGCTATTCCCTTGAGCGGAATATTTTTTACTGCTTTCGATATCGTAAAATCCGTAATACACACGAATACGACGTTTAGCCCCCTTATTCTCTATGACACACGTTATTTTGTCCGCTCGTAACAAGCGCGTAACGTAACTCATTGCGTTTATCACTATGTAAATTGGCATACAGAATACCATTTCACGCTAATTACACGAAGTTAACGTGACGCGGCCGCGATACGAGTTAACACTGTCATAGAGAATAATGGGGCAGATATTCAATAAGCTATTAAATCAACAAGGAAAATAATGTTTTAACATACAATGTTGTCGAATGATCCATATTTATATAATACGTGGGTTTTGCTCATATGTTTGCGTATAGGTCCGTTTCCATGATGAAATTTATTTATTTATTTATTCATTTATTTGAGAAACAAACAGAACTAAATATAACTATTAATAAATGAATAAAAAATTAAGGTTCTTAATCCAAAACAGTTTCCACTAATAGGCAATACAAACATAGAAGAAAGTAGACGAAAGTTAATAAACAATAAAAAACATTAAAAACTACAAAAAAAAACCAAACGAACTTAATCAATGGTAAATATTTTTTTAAGAGACGCAAATATCTAAGTTATCTACACTACAAATTTACATTAAATTATCTTCAATAAGCGAACCTGTGAATGAAATTCTGGAGTTTCAAACGTAGTCCGGAATAATAGACAATCAAAAATAAAAACGAGTGTCTTTCATAAAAAAAAAAACATTACTTCAAAATCAGAGAGACACTTTCTTTTATAATAATTTAAATGAATCAAATATGATTGATTAAATTCACAGTATAAACTATTCCAAAATTATAAAGATCAAAACGACCTCTCTACGACACTCCACAAGGGTTAACATCACAAGTCAAGCGAAATCAATAGTAAAATCCATCTCAGCACGTTCCTTAAGAATGGACGCAGACAGACAATAAAATATTGAAGAGTTCAGCGGATTTGAAGTTTGCAAACGGAATGTAAACTAAGGTGGGGTTAGATTCTCTGGCACGAACAGTGGTGGGTCGATATGATCAATAACCGTTGCCAAGTCGGTGTTGGGAGGGTTGGGTCGTGGATGTAAAATGTTCTTGTAATTATGAATTGCATGAACAATGAATACGGGAGGGTTAATTTCCTCTATTTTAAGTTGTGGCGGGAATTAATTATCTTCCAAAAAAAAGAGGAGGTTGTCAGTTCCTATATTTTATATATAGATATTTAAATATAAATAGAGAGTTTCCTCTAGGATGCAGTAAAAGTACATTTCGGTATAAAATGTACATTACTACGAAAAGTAGCTCAGCCTTATTCAAAATTAGCTCAGCCAACAACCAGGACAAATTTATCGATTAGGAGAAAAGTTCAGTCTTATAATTGACTAGCATTGCGCGCGGCTCCGCCCGCGTGGAAATGTTTTCCGGGATAAAAAGTAGCCTATAGCAGTCAGGAGTAATGTAGCTTCCTATTAGTGAAAGAATTTTCAAAATCGGTCCAGTAGTTCCTGAGATTAGCGCGTTCAAACAAACAAACTCTTCAGCTTTATAATATTAGTATAGATAATACAAGATTTAATTTATGTACGTAATGACAAATTGACAATATCCAATGAGTTTAATCTACGAAATATAATTTGAAGGTCTGACTAAACGACTATTCGCAGCTAATGTAGAAAATATTAAAGTTAATATCATTATAATGATTATAGCCATTAATTCTATGGTATCAAGGATTGGGACTGATTACTGTTATTAAGTTTTATTGAAATAGTGAATTAATTTAAGCGATATTACCTAGCATGTCTGTGGCAATATTAAATGCTTTATGAATTAATATTATTACGTGTGCTTAACAATTTATCATTTTAATCCTAATGTTTTACATTTAAGTATTCTACAATGATATATAATCATTCTAGCAATAAATGTAATAATTTAAAATACACATTTTTTTTACGGCATTGAATGACGAGACGAGCATGCCATTCGCCTGATGGTAAGCGATACGACCACCCATAAACAATAGCAACACTATCCAGACGGACTCTTACATATGAGAGACCTACCACCAATATACATGTAACTTTCAAAAGTCAGATGCGTGTGCCTTGGGTTTTGAACCTGCGGATATTGTTTCAGCAGACCGTTCCATTCCCAACTAGGCTATCAGGCACATTTTTACTGTATTGCATTTATAACATAAATTTAACTATCTGACATAATATAACGCTATCTAACAAATAAATATGACACATTACCAACTTTTTCTGCCAGATATTTGTATTCAAAACCCCTGAAATCAAAAGTTGTAATTTATATGGCGGATACGATGCAAATAGCCTATCAGGAACTATAACAGCAAATGGTGAAATCGGCCCTTATTTTATCACCGTCCACAGTCATCAAACGCCATTGACAAGTGTTTATAGTCTTCACTCAACTTACGTAAGTCCAAATTTGGGCCGACCGCGGGCTGGGACTCGGCCGGAACAACTGCGGACTCGAGCTAATCCCGACAAGCTGTGCACGGACAGGGGCCGTTTGTACGAATTGTCTTTAGTAATATATTTGGATGGGATTTAAAGTTGGTGGCATTTAGCAGATGGTTTTGTGTAACCGATTCACTTCATAATGGGTTATCTGCATATTATTATCTTTAATTATTACTTATTATTATTACTATTCCGTCCCATGCTGTAATAGGGGGCGAGCCTATCGCCATATCGGGCACAAATTCGAAACTCCGGGCTGATACTGAATAGAAAAACCCAATATCACTTTGCCCGACCCGGGGATCAAACCCGAGACCCGTCCCGTAATACAACTACGCCACCGAGGCAGTATTATCTTTAAAACTATGTATTGTTAGGAGTAGTGGTAGTAATTCTTCTCAGTACAGGAGGCTTGTTTCCAGCAATGAGTTGTATGTAATACAGAGCTGGAATTATTATTTATTTATTATTGATAAGCATATCTATCAATACTTTTAAAATCACAAATTAGATTGAGTTCAAGTCTTCAGAAATTATATCACTATTATAAGTACGACACCCGCTCTCTATATTTCCCATCCCTTGCAATCCCCTAGATACAAACTTTTCGCCACTTGTGACTTACTTCGAAGACAATCAGTAGAAATAAAATGTTATAGCTAATCTAACTAGAAAACCTATAAGATACGAACAAACCACCCCATACCAAAAACATAAACGAAAGCTAACCTTTTACCCAATAAATACAACAGAAGCAAAACGAACACTGATCCTCAAAAGAAACACATTTCTGCAATTTGATTTTTCCATTCACAAAATCCGACGCGAGTCGTTAAAACCCTCTACAAAAGGGAGCAAGCCGTCTGAATAATATTTTTAAATCCACCTCGGCGTGCAGTCGATCCCTCAACGAAATCCCGCATTAAAGTCCCGGGAGTAGCGGGTTCCCGCGGTCGCACCACACTATTATGAAACTCGAAATATGTTTTATGGAACTTTATAGATAATGTTTTAATATCTTAGCGATGTTATTAAATAGTACTAATATACTGAATACCTTATTCATAAACAGTTTATTAACCTATTTTAGTTATAGTATGCTTTGTCTTCTTCCTTCAAATTCAATTCAAAATTCTTTCGAAGAAGTATTGTACATTCGTTAACTATAATAGGTTTATAAACTGATTATGAATAAGGCCGTTAGTCGTATTGTTACAGGGAAGACAGTGAAATTTAAAGTTTATTTAAATTTGCGGATAGTGCAAGCATATATTTTGTACTGGACTCAGTATATACATGGTCAAACACGTGTTATATTCGTATAATTTTCGTCATACGGTCAATGACTACAAACTGTAAAAGCAGGCCAGTGTGCTTATGATGTGGCAAAAAACATGACACGACTCCGATTCGTTATATTAGGATTGGTTGAGAGACTGACACGTGACTGCGCATTGGTCTCTCGATCAATCACAAACTTCAAAATTAAACGATATCGTCTTACGAGTTGCGTCTTTTTGCCTCATTCTAAGCCCACAACATAATTCAGGTGATGGTCGAGTGATGCAACGTTTCTCGTTTGTCTATACATAATAATTAATAAATTATTAAACTTTCACATATTTTCTTACATTTATTACTTACCTCATCGAAGAATGCTTGTATTTACCAGATGAAAGGAAGCAAATCGCGTTTCCTATCTATGTTTTTTAAATTCCTTACAAAATATATTATTAAAAAACAATGCAATTTGCGACCAATGAAAACCTGATTATACTATCAGATTTTTTATGAAAAAATGATAAGGCGTCCATGCGCGCCTCTAGTAAGCGCCGCTTCTGCCCATAAATAGTAGCAACGCCATCCAGATCTGTAAGGCGCTGCGCAGACGTCAAGTAATTGCAACCATAAAGAAAATTAACTAAGCAATTATCGGACCAACAGTCTACAGAAATATAAAAAGGGGTTTTCAAGTCCTATATGGCCCAAATAATCGCACCTTTAGGACGAAAACGAGGCAATTCAAAAAAAAAAATTGGTTTATCGTTATAAAATTACTTAAAACTGGTCTCTTTTTTATGAAAATATATAAAAAAAAATGGACCGATATAATAGTTTTGTCCTTTTCCTGCTTGAATGTGGCGGTGTTTGAACTATTGTTGTATTGAAAATTTCGTTTTAAGTAATTTTATGACGATAACAATTTTTTTTATTTTTTGAATTGTGTCGTTTTCGTCCTAAAGGTGCGATATAGAAAATATTTACGCTATTGATCTACATGAAAAAACATAATGGCTGCACCGTCGCATTATTTTTATCTAGCAAGTTATCAATTTTGCGAGTATTAGTATTTTAAGTTATACACACACACACGCACTCACGCCCGTTATCCCCGAAGGGGTAGGCAGAGGTGCAACTAGTGCACCCACTTTTCGCCATCCGTATGCTGTCCCATGATGTGATAGGCGGCGAGCCTATTTCAAGTTATAATACGGTATAAATACCGTGCAAAAAGTGCCGCAGAGATGTCAGTATTTTGTTTTCATGCCTAAGATACATATAATTGCTTCTACTAATTGCAAAACCAATTAATTTGTTGACGGTTACAAAATTGATTAGCAATATTGACAGTCCGTTGCAGTCATTTTGTGCCATATTTCTAGCGTAAGTTGGCAGTCTGCGCGGCGCCTTAATTACAGAATAATGTGAGCCCTCGCTCCACGCTTGTCACCTTGGGACATCATAAATCTCATAATGACCAGTAATTACACATTTTATATCCTTCAAAACGAAACAATGCATACACACTTCTGCTTAGGAGGTAGGAGCATAAATAAGAGGGTATCTATTCATGAAATTATATTCCAAAAGTCTACCAGCTTAACACCTTGGACAGATAAAATACTTAGAAATATTTTTATGGCTGTACGACCTAAGATACTTTTGCCTTTACTGCACCGAAAATTGACGAATTTCGAACACAACCAATTTGTAAATCGAACGCCAAGCAAATAAAAATGACATTGGATCCTCTTTGCCCAAAGGCGGGTCAAAAAAGGTCTGCCAACATAATCACTTTGCAGAGCACATATAGGTTTTAGTCTTTAGTTTTTTAAGTTTACAGATTTATTTTTCGTATCAATCACAGGTCTGATAGGTCCGATGATAAACGACCCCATAATCCTTGACTTGACGATCTTATTATTTTTCCGTAATTATTTTGTGGAATTCATTTATCTTTTAAATGTGTTGTTTAAATGGCAATTTAATTTAAATGGGCGGGAACCTTGAGAGACTGATGCGATATTCGAGACCCGGGTTACAAGAACGTTATACCCATTCACTAAATATTAACTGCCTTACCAATAAACGTGTACTGGATTAGTTATTCAGTGTTTTGTCTTGCTATGTTGAGTGACATTTACCGTCACAGGAAAAGAGACAAAACGTTGTATAACTATGACAGCGGTATATTATAAGGCCCTTTGGCAAACAGTGCTAATCAGTAATTAGCTAAACGAGTGTTTAATTTTCGATGAAGGAATTAAAAAAAAATTAGCTAAAAGAATGATTCATGACAATGATTATAGATTCGAGTAAAATTTCACCAATTTCTTATTTAACGGGGGTAATTTAATCGGGCTTTAAAATTAACGCGAATATTTAAGTATCGCGTGTCCTATGAAAGAACTCCTAGTTAAGGAAGATAATCACCTGATAGGGCATGGTGGGACACTCAAAAACCTTAACAATTTGTTAAGATAGCCAACAGGCTGTTAAAGTAACTAATGGTAATAGGTAAGTAACATGGTTTGTTTATCAATTATAGTTCGCTTTAACGGTGAAGGAAAACATAGTGAGGAAACCTACATACCTGAGAATTCTCCATAAGAATTTCGAGGTTATGTGAAATCTGCCAACCCGCACTAGGCCAGCGTGGTGGACTAAGGCCTAACCCTTCTCAGTAGTAGAGGAGGCCCGTGCTCAGCAGCGGGCAGTATATGATACAGGGCTGGTATGATGAAGCAACATGGTGAAACGCGGCTTAGAGCATGTTATATTAAAAACCAACCACGAAAACACGTTAAAGCCTTAAACCATGCCAAAATATTACCCTTTATTACGAGAGATGTTTACCGAAAGGAGTTGTTACGAAGCGAACTCAAACATGCATTGTGGATCGCAGCACAATGCGCTCGTGCACAAAGCGCAACGCTCTGTTAAACACAGTTTCACATATCAATGGATGTTTTTTGGAACAAGGCCGTGTCACAATAGCACCGGGGTAAATAGTGGGGTCACCTGAAACCAAATTATAGGCGTTGACCAATTCAGTTTTGAAGATAAAGGAGGCGAATTTAATTTAAAGGCAGATTAGGGATGTTGACTTCTGCAATAGTCCTATAGACTCGTTGTAGTTTAATGAATTTCCCAAAGAATCTACCAACAGGTTCAATAGCTACTAAAGAGCAACGCAACATTAAAAATGAAGTTGATTTCTTTTGGCAATTTTGCTAATTTTTATAAAAATATTATAATTAGTAGAATCTGCCATCTTCGGAACTCAACAGCCAACACTCTTAAACGTGAACAGACCCACAAAAGTTTAAACCTTGGTCACGAAAAATGGGCCAAACTTTTTCCAACAGCAGAAAATTGTAGGCTAAAATAAAAATCGTGTTTATTCGATGAAAAAGCAGTCAAAGGATAACTGTGTGGCATTGTTTCAGCACAATGCGCAAAGCTGTGACTTTTCAATGGTTCTCATGTAGGTGAAAACTGTTTCACATGTGAATGGTGAAGTACGCTGTTTGATATAATGATGTTTTGGCGTAGAATGTTTTAAAAAGAATAAACAAATCATTCACCATATTATGTCTTTTACTTATACGATTTATTGTTTTATAGAATAGAAAAAAAAAATTGAAATGTTTTTTTCAGTTGCAGAAGATTTCCCTTTTGCCACTAAAGCAATGAAATAACTTAAACGAAATAGAAAAAGAAAATTCAGTTTTCCTAGGTTATCTATCAAACATTTGCTTTTCCCTGGTTCATATAATAATTATAGACAATATTGAGAGATAACTTCCCTATAGATTTATACGATACACTAAAATAAAATTGATTAAATTTAAATTTGAGTAAAATAAATATAAAATCCCATTTCACAGATTAAACCAAATAACATTCATATTACATTACAATTTCCCTACATCCGTCGAATTTCGAACTAAATACGATTCAATCTCCCAATTTCCTAACTTTGCCCGTTGTTTACAGAAAGAGTAATGGGTGGGGAAAAAACGGCCGTGGGCAAAGTTAACAGTCGCCGGTACGAAGTTAGCGAAACCCAATAAGCCTGGAAGTCAACGGACTTTGAGAGCTTAGCGAAGAAACTTGCGCCGAGCGTTGGGCTGTTTAACAAAAGTATTAAGGGATATACTTTATAAGGTTCTTTAATAATGTAAAATATTAGGTCTTTACCCATTTATGTATTGGTTGTAATCCTTGGACGCCCGCGGTGGTCACCGGTGTCCATTTATATAAGGAAATTAGCTTATAGCTATATATAAGCAATGTACCTATGAAATTGCCGTTTAGTATACAGAAAGTTAGTCTATATTTTATAAATATTTTTTATATCCATCAATCATTATATGCACCCATGCTATCGATGCATCTCTAGCAGCGCAGTGGTAATTTTTCAATGTCTTTCTTGAATAAGTCATGTATACGGGAGCCTGCAAACTCTTCAAGCGCATTTTGTACTGTCTCTCCCAATATTAACAGGGTATAGGTATTCTCTATAAGAATTTCGAAGCTTATGTCTATTTCTATCACCACGCAGCAGTGTGTATGCCCTGTTGTGTTCCAGTGTGAAGGACATTGTAACCAGCGTAATTACTGGGCATTATGAGACTTACATCTTATGTCTCAGAGTGACGAGCGCAGTGGAGTGCTACGCAGTACTTTGTAATTTAAAGTTATGTGCGGCGTTGCTACTGTTTATGGGCGGTCGTGTTGCTTACCATCAGGCGAAGGGTATGCGTGTCTCGTGATTTAACTGCAATAAAAAAATATGTGAAGTTTTAGGTGTGGAGGCATGTGATGTCAAGGCTTACCCTTTTTTTTCGCGGGAGTGAGTGGAAAGGTTATGTTGGTTTCACCGATCTTACGGCCTAGTGTGACGCTTAAGAATGCCGAATTTTGCTGGCGGTAACTGCAGATTACTAGTCGTCTGTGTGACAATTCGGTTGTCATTGCGCCCTTTATAGCTTTTGCCCGCGGCTCCGCCCGCATGGATGAGTTTTCCCGGATATTATTTCCCGGATAGCTTATGTGTTAATCCAGGACATGATTTACCCGTGTGCCAAATTTCATCGACATCCGTTTAGTACTTTTGGAGATGTGCAGTAACAAACAAACAGAAAAACAGACAGACGGTTCTACTGCTTTATTATATTATGTATAGATATCGTAGTGTCCAACTGAAGTTTCAGTTGTGGGGTTCGACAAGTTTCAGCGCTAAATTGGTAATTATAGCTTCAGCAGAAAACTGCTAAAATTGGAACCGAAACAACATACAGTTAATTTAACCTCCACTGAACCACAATGCCTAACATTGGGCCAAATAATAAAAGAATAATTCGCCGAGCCATTCAATTCACAGAGCGGACGGAACTTCTAATTAGATAACTTCAAGTGTTTCGCGGTCCTTTTAGCGGCAACTTTTTTAATTTCGTTTACTTGAAGGTGTTCCGATTACACCGACCTTTAATTACAGTTGGTAATCATGAACGTTTATTTTATACTAGATGTTTCACGCGGCTTCGCCCGCGAGAAAAGCCTTTCCCGGAACCAAAGTCCCTGAAACAAAATATGATGCCAGCGCCACGTACTTAAAGAATCAGATTAAAAATATCCATTACTTCCCATTGAGTCAAATTATCGGGATAAAGCCTAAGTGTTAATCCAGGACATGATCTACCCGTGCGCCAAATTTCATCCAAATCCGTTTAGTTGTTTCTGCGTTTACTTCTAACAAACAAACATTTTCACAAGCTTTCGTTTTTATTATATTACTAGTTAATGCTCTTGGCTCCGCCCGCGTGAAAAAGTTTTTTCGGGATAAAGTCCCACTTTATATTTTCCCGGGATAAAAACTATCTCCATACCAAATTTCATCGAAATCTGTTCAGTAGTTTCGGAAATGTGCTACTGTATGTTACTACAAACAAATATAAAAACAAACAGACAGAAAAGAATTACAAAAATCACGGATTTGTGTTCCATTACTCTTCTATACTCACCCCCATTCTTTTTTATCACATTTCTTGATATTAAAATGAGTTTCTGTATTCGATAACATTTTTAGAGGTTAAACGTTCATGCCCGATACGGCGATAGGGCTACCCTGCCATGTTACCATACGGAACAAAAATCATACATCTACCCTTACAGAACAGCTTACATTAATATAAACCCGCGCACACCATGTAACAATACCTCGTCAGCTCATAAACCCTATCACATTAACTTACGTTGCAAATTGTGCAACTTGGATGCCGATATAAGGCGTCGTACAACCTCCGCTTACACGACTAACGAGCAACACGAGCCGCGTATTAATTATACGTCAGTGTAAACTGCGCCTTAGAAATATGACGTAGATTTAGTATGGAAGGTACCGAATATCTGGGTGTTATTATTGGTAGAGCCATGCGGTGGTAATGTGTATATTGATGGTGTGGATTGGACTGGGTCGACCGGACTTATACCACTGCCTCAGGATCGACCTGATTTCGTGCCCTGTGGCCCGGGGGCATCTAAAGAACTCCGCCACGGCATTCCCTGCCTGTCGTAAGAGGCGACTAAATGGGGTAAGCGAGAGTCGCGGGGCGAGCAGCGGGGGTATAACTGCTCGCTCGACTACTCCAATGTAAGCGACTCCGAGGTGGACGACAATGCGGGTGGTTGGTCTCCTGCAGTCGTAGACGTCAAAGGCGTCCTGTAGAGCGCGGGGGCATCTTAGTCTCCTCATTTAAAGATGGGCCGCAATGCGGCATCGCGCAAGGGCGGGTCCGTGCAGCTATCTTCGTGCAACAAGATACCCCGGGGCCGTCCCGTAGGTGCCGAAGAAAGCCACCGCGGGTTTTGGTTGGTATGCCGATGTAGGGTGTACATAGTGTTAGGGACTCGGTCCAATGTTCGCTCGGATGATGCTATACTCCCGAGTGTCGACATTGGACCGTAAGATCGGTGAAACCAACATAACCGTCCACTCACCCCCCAGTGGTGGTAGCGATAACGCGTTTTTTCGCAGCGAAAAAAAAAAAGTATCGACCTGATTTGACTTGTATTTCGTATGGTAAACGAAATATCGGAAAGTCAAACACGCTCTGTGGTGCAATTTTATAAAAACACAGTTAGTGTAATGTGAGGTGACTTCGACATCTCGTGTGAGATTACGACATAACGCTAGTGCGTCACAGAAGCGGTGATAGCCTAGTTGGGAGTGGAACGGACTGCCGAGACGAATGTGCGCAGGTTAAAAACGCAAGGGCTGCTGGCTTTTTCTAAAAAGTTATGTGTGTATTCTTTGTGAATTATCGCTCGCTTTAACGGTGCAGAAAAACATCGTGAGGAATCCTGCATATCTGAGAAGTTCTCTATAAGAATTTCGAAGGTATGTGAAGTATGCCGACCCGCACTAGGCCAGCTTGGTGGACTAGCCAGTGCGACAAACGAAATCTTTGTTTACAGAATACCGATTAGCGAGATACACGTAATATCTAACTTGAGTTAGTGAATGTAGTTCGCTTCATCGACATTTTAACACTGTGGCGCTAGCGTAGATCTCGCTGCGGATAAAGTGAGTTCGATAGTGAGATGTTCCGAATATCAAGGCTGATCGTCATAGTTTTAAGAAAATAGTTTCTCCGTTAACTGCTCCGCGGCACTCCACTGCGCTCGTCACCCTAAGTCATAAGATGTAATGTGCAGAAATTACGGTGGTTACAATGTGCTTTAAATCAGAACACAACAGTGCATGCAATGCAGCTTTGCGGTAAATATAGACATTGCGTTGGTACCCAGACGACTATTCAAATACGAGAGACCTACCAGTACGAAAAACTAGGACTATAGTAATTTTACTAACAATATGAACGGTACATTTCAAAAATAAACATAAGCTCAAAGTCCCCAAAAACAAATAAATCCTCAAACTATCAAAGACTCAACATACTAGAACAGTAACACTAAACTATACAAAGAAAAAATTTTCAATTGTTCGCCTGCTGGAAATGTAGACGGAGAAACTATTTGAACAATTTGTTTGTGGAGTTCTCGAGCTACGGGTGTTCCGAGCCGTGTAATTTATTTTTATATTATTATGATATAATGAGATAATATGACATAGAAATGTTGGAACGCAAGTACGGTTATTCGGTTTAGTAAATCTCGCTATTAATCGCGAAAATAAATAATAATACCGATATAAATAACGTCAATATTTATGGTTTGAAATTAGACACCTACATTAAAAAATCCTTTCCCTAAATAAAATATACTAATATGTACTTTTCTACGATAAAAACTTAAATATTTGTAATTTCAGTAAGATAAATGAACTACGGCAAGAAAAATTGTGTTCTCCGGTCTTAAAATTTTAACTTCCAACACATTTGGCATCGACATGCCAAAATAATGAACGATATAGTATCAGTATGGCTCCAAAAATATATAATAAGCTACCAAATGACTTAAAAAAACTTGACTTAATACAATTTAAAAAACAATTGCATAATTTATTAACAATTAGGTGCTACTACACAATTGACGAATTCCTTGCTGACAATTTTAAGACATAATAATAATTATATTTGACTAATTTGATAATAATATTGTGACATTATTGTTAACTCCATTTTTAAAATAGTTATTATTTCAGTAACTTCTAACAGTTATATTATGTATGCTAACAACTTCCTATATAATATGTCACCACATGAAATAATTGTGTACACCCAATAGGGTCGTTTTGCGGAACTTAAGAATAATGTACAATAATACCAGCTACTGTACCAAAAATCACACAATAAAGATTTGATTTGATTTGATTTGATCATTAAAAACCATTCCTTATCGTTCAGTCATTCATTCATAACTTAGATCTCAACAAGAAGACTTGTCTCAGAAGGTATATTAGATTTGAGAATTACCTCATAAGGAACTAAATTAGGAAAACTTTACAGTAAAAAGATCTACCGGAAAACTAAACACGGAAAAGAATTTTTACAAAACCGGTATTTTTAGTGCTGTCCGTAGAAGGCAATTACGGAATTTTTGCGGTTAGTCGCCGTATCTTTTTGCGTTTGTTCTGTAAGGTTACTAAAATAAGAGTACCTATGCGGAAAGGATGCAGTTTGTTAATAAAAACCACACAGGTTCAAAGTGCAAACTGATAATAACGAGATAAATCTACGGAGCTCAGCTATACAAAACCGTAGTAATAGAAAAACAGCGAAAAAATAAGTAAATGTTGAAGATTATTGTGATTTTAATATGGAGACTTGGAATTTCCACGCCGTAAAGTAATTTAATACCTTTAATCACATAAATATTGTCTTCTTAGTAAATTGGAGTTGTTGTAGATTAGAAACTAGGAACTTTGAGTGTTAGAATAACAGATTCCAAAAAAATAGTCAACAAGATTATCTTTATAAGATTGCAATATAATACAAAACAAAAATCTGTTCGTCCCCATATTTTCTGGGTTCGAACCCGTGCTCGTACAAATGTTTTTTTCCCTTCAGCCCTTTCATGCTTTCACTATGAATGGAAAACCACATTTCTTTAATAATGAATTCTTTGTGTGTTTTTACATAAAGCATGATAAATAAATTAATTAATGTATTCATACTATAGTTATATTATAAAGAGGCAAAGTTTATGAAACTACTGATTTGATTCAAAAAAATCTTTTTGGCGGCGTGAATTGCATCGTAAGATTCAGTGATTTGTTTACTACATTAAGTCGGTGGTCTCCCACGACAGCGCTTATCCTCCACTTTCCCCTTCAACATAATCTTTTCAAGGCTTTAGTTTTTGCGAGTTATGTGTACAAAGAAAGAGAGAATCCGTCTCCTGAGGATTGATGAGAGCCGCGTGCGTATGCGAAGTTCCTCCAGTATTGATTTATTTGTACGCATAAACGTCCAAGCTTTGATTAATTATATACCTAGACAGAGTGACGCGCTGCAATGAAACTAAAACAAACAGGCCAACATTTCTTAAGCTAGTATGCGTGACAGCTGTGTCATACGCTATCGCTGCATCATTCTGCGTATCCTTGTGTGCGCGCATAATGATACCAGTTATTACATGGTTTCTATTAAAACGGGGAGAAAATTATATCCATGAAAACCAACAAAAAATTATTCACTCGAACTCACTTAGTTGGGAGCAGTTCGCCTCTATTTTTTTCGACGCGTTTGAAACGTTGAGTGTCTATCTAGGTATATAATTAATCAAAGCGTTCACTTTATAGAAAACAATGTTCAGATATACCAAATCCTATAATAATATATTGTTAGGATAAAACGTTTTGTGAGGGTATTTGTGATACCAAACTAATAGTGGAATTGACAGCTGGGTAATAAAAAGGATGCCGTATCGATGTGCAGGCCCATTCGCGCTGGACTTCGGTCTCAGTCTTGGCTCAGTCGTAATGTCCTATATCTTTGTGAAAGTATTGCTGTAAAATCAGTGGTAGATATTTTTAATTTAAATCAAAACCACTTCAGTTTCTAACAATATATCCTACAGGACTAATATTCCGGATATTTTCTACGCCCGAAGCCACGATCAAATCCTAGTATCAGGTAAGGACAGCAAAAAAGGCAAAATGATTAAATATAACCCGACATGCCCTCCTATTCGTTTGTATGGTACGCCTTTGTCGATGGCTTTCCAATTCCCTCAAGGGTGTCTTTTGTCGTATTATTTTGTATTAATCATAAGAAATATTCTGTGTAATTCACAAGTTTTTTTCCATTTATTAGAGGAAATGGAATAAACAACTATTTATGTTTGTTTTTAACAGCTATTTATGATTTCAGCGACGCCTGTAGAAATACAAAAGAATAGATATTATTTAGGTTTAAGTAAATTGATTAATTCTTTTGTATTTCTACAGGCGTCGCTGATAGACATTTGCTACAATAAGGGATGCATAAACTGCTGAACGGATTTGGAAGGAAACTTAACACACAGACAGAGCAAATCCTGGATTACCTAACATATAGGCTAATATTATCCCGGTAAAATACTGTGTGACTTTTATTCCGGTAAAGGATTTTCACATAAGCTCCGGCATAATTGTGCCTTTTTTCTGGCTTAACAATTGGTTATAATTAAATACAATATTATCGATTTCATAGTAAGGTGTCAGAGGGGGGCGAAGTCCCGCTATTTTTTTTCATTGCTTTGCATGACGAGACGAGCATGCCGTTCGCCTGACGGTAAGCGATACGACCGCTCATGAACAATAGCAAGACCATACAGCACCTTGAGTTACAAAGTACTGTGTGGCATTCCACTGCGCTCGTCATCCTGAGACATAAGATGTTAAGTCTCACTATGTCTTGTAGTTACACTGGCTACAATGTCCTTCAAACCGAAACACAACAGTGCATGCACACTGCTGCTTGGTGGTAGAAATAGACATTGCGGTGGTACCCACCCAGACGGACTCTTACATATAAGAGACCTACCACCAGTTATATTAGTCACCAGCTATTTGATACGTAGTTCACCCCCCTCGGCACAATTGTATCGACTGGAGAGGGATTATCATTTCTTTGCTTTGCTTTTGTTTTTTTTTTTGCTTTTCAGTCGACGCTCTATCTGGATTCTGGACACCTCCCCACTTACCATCCAGCGCCGTGGGGTCACTTTAACGTGCCAGTATAAAAATTAACGTTGTGTAATTTTGAATATTTTGGAATGGTTAGGGAATAATTTCGCACGAATTGCTTTATTTATCATTATAAAAGTACTAGCATTTATGTGGTTGAATACAATATTCATTTATTGCGCTATCGTACACAATAATGACAACCTCCGTTTTACGAATTTTCGATCAGGTCACGTGTCCTGACGCGAGTTTAACATTTTATACCCACCCCAAGAAAAGTGCTCAGCGCCGCTAAAGAAGCTTTCACTTAAAAAAAAGTGATCATAAACATATTATACTCCTAAAATCTAGAACCATCTACCAAAATGATCAACATAAGACTAACATGTCCCTACAACTTACAATACGTTACTGTCTAAAATTACAACACGCCATATCGCAAAACGACCGGATTAAATCTAAAATCGCCGCGCGGCGGAAGCCGGGACACGGCTTTCATTAATTCTGGAATAAACAAAACGAAAAAATCACGGCAAAGCGATGCAGTTGTTGAGGGTTCCGTACCCAAAATGGGTTAGTGCGTGTGTAGGGCATCAAAAAAAATTTTTTTTGTTTACATATTTGGAGTACTACTTATCAGACCCAATGGGGTTACCTTTCCTGATCATATTTTACTATCTATATAGCAGTAGATCCCGGTGTGTCAGTACATTGAAAGATATGTGATAAAAAAGAGGGTGACTAAAGAAGAGTAATGGAAAGCAGCGATTTTTATAATTCTTTTCCGTCCAGAAGGGGCTAGGGTTTTGGTAAAAAAATATTTTAAGTGTACTATGGTGAATGTTTAGTCTGTAGAAATATATTTAAGTGGACGTATGGAGCGACTTGGTCGTAATATTCGACAAAGTTCCTTAAAATAAGAATAAAAAAAAAAAAACTTTTCCGTCTGCTTTTCTGTTTATTTGTTACTGCACATCTCCGAACGTGTTGAACGGATTTCGATAAAATTTGGTACGGAGATAGTTTGAGACCCTAGAAAGGACATAGGCTACTTTTTATCCCGGGAACATATAAAGCGGGACTTTTATCCCGGAAAAACTTTTCACGCGGGCAGAGCCGTGAGCAAAAGCTAGTCTACTAATATGAAAGTGAAAAGTTTGAGTAGTTCGGTATATAGATATATACAAAGTTCTGAAGCATATGAGCAACTTATTATCCATAATAAATATACAGTGGGACTAAGCCGAATAAGGTATTTTAAGGCGGAACTGCGAGCACCACATCCATACTTATAAATGCGAAACTCTGTCTGTCTATTACGCTTTCATGGCTGAACCAATGAACGGATTTCTAAGAAATTTGATACGGAGATAATTTGTGACCCTGGAAAGGACATATGCTACTTTTATCCCGGGAAAATATGTAGCGGGACTTTTATCCCGGAAAATCATTTTCTACGTGGTGGAACTGCAAGCAACACATAATAATCCCTTCCTAGCCGATTTCGGCCACGGCGGCCAATCTCAACGGAAATCAGCCAGGTACGCAGGAGATATTGCACAAGTGCGTGCGCAATAGACAGGTGCACTCACTGTTCCTTCACTCTCATAGTCCGGTGAGACGGCAATCCGACATGACCGGAGAGAGATCAGGCGCAGGACCAACGGCTTTACATGCTTTCCTACGCACGGGGGTATGACACCGCCAACTTCCTGACTCCGAGCTGCAACTGAGTAATTTTTAAGAAGGAAAAACCCAGTCACAATGTAAATGTAAGCAACACATAGTAACTAAATAGATAAAATTATAACCCTACAATCATGCATAGCTCACACCACCCAAAAAAAACTTTTTCGTTGAGCACGTATCTTTAAACTCCGCAATGGAAGCTAGTACCCAGGACATACCCCCTCACCCTACCATCGATTTACATGGCGGCCCCCACCGCCTCGAGATAGACGGCGAAATATTTAAATGGTGCCGTTAAACACTTTCGAAGCGACAAGTACGTGAACACTGGTTTTAATTAAATTGTCTGTCTGTCTGTGTGGTATTTCTCTCCGGATATTTTACCCCACTCATTTGTAGAAGAGGTTATTCTATGAAAACTAATGTATCTTCATTCGATCATCGGATACCCACTGAAAATAAGGCCAACAGGCCGGCATAATTTTAATGACCGTCGCGTCAAGAAAAACGTATCTTTATGGAACATTAGCGTATATATGGATTTAAATGCGAATACCATAAAGTCACTCAGCCGTAATAGCATAAATAATAGACGTGGAACATATCTCCATGTCGGAGTTATTTGATGATTCAGTTAATAAATCGCTCAATGGAAGTCAACATCGCAAACACCTTAATCAATGAAAATATAACCGATATCTATTAAGAGATATGTTCATATTAAAATATCTGATAGAAAAAGTTTAATTAAGTCGAAAGTTTTCAAGTCATAATCATAGTTTTATTTTAGTAATATCAATCTTTTCTAGTACTAAATACTAATAAAAACATCAAAAATAGAAACACACTTTCTCATCGCAGCAAAAAGTAAATTGCTAGCACTATAAATAATGCAAATAATCGATTAAAAAATAAGTCCAATTAATCAATTAAAAGCAATTAAAACATTAAAGCAATCCAATCAATCATATTCGAATAGAAATTGTTCAGAATCGGTAGGCACCCAATCAAACGATAAGCGACTATTCAGAGCATTCCGACTATATCCGATAATTGAGAGTTTATCGTTTGGTCTAGTTTAATCGATTACGTCGACGTCAATTAGTGCTTTCATCGGAAATATCTGTTTACCAATATATTACCGGGTATCCCGGGTCGGACATTTCAAGGAAATAGACAATAGAACAACTGTCCCTTCTGCACCGTGTTGACGAAAATTCGACTTTATACATACACTCACGCTGTTTTTCTCCGAAGGGGTAAGCAGAGGCGCAACTAGTACACCCACATTTCCATCCATTCCATCCCATGATGTGATAGGGAGCGTGCCGATATCGGGCACAAAACCCAACTTTATTTCCGCTACTAATCTATTTTTTAAGTATGTCATATCTCCAGAACCTCATGAAACCAAGATATATAAACGAGATACAAACAAGTAAACAACTTAAAGATACGTATCAACAATGCAAACTCATCAGCGACTACTCGGTGTCTGTGCATAAAGTTTGCCGGCCGATGTAAAGGGTTCAAACCAGGCTGGGCTTAAGCCTTGGGCTTACGGTTCATTGAATTGTGTAGCCAAAGTCATAAAGCCTATATAATTTTGTGGACATTAGTTCATAGTACGCGAACGAAGTGGACGATAGCCTAGTTGGGAATGGAACGGTCTGCCGAGGCAATGTCCGGAGGTTCAAAACCCAAGGCACACACCTCTGACTTTTCGAAGTTACGTGTGTATTCTTTATCAATAATTATCGTTTACTTTAACGGTGAAGGAAAACATCGTGAGGAAACCTACATACCTGAGAATTCTCCATATGAATCTCGAGGGTATGTGAAGTCTGCCAACCCGCACTAGGCCAGCGTGGCGGACTAAGGCCTAACCTCTCTCAGTAGTAGAGCAGGCCCGTGCTCAGCAGTGGGCAGTATATAATACAGGGCTGGTTGCATTGCATTGCATTGCACGCGAACTGATAAAATTTTCTGTAGACAATGGTTCCTAGTACGTGGACTAATAATTTTAATAGTGTATTTCTCTATCATTACATAGTACGTAAACTGAGAATTCGAATCGCAGACTTTCTACAGGATTTTTACTTGCCAAGTCTTTGTCTACCATCCCGTAGTCTGTCAAATAGCAAAAGGCTCGTCCCCTATTATATGGGAACTAATATCGAAATGTGGGTGTCATTTACTCTGGTTGCTCCTGAAAGAAAGGTGTGATGTTATGTAAGACGTTGCTTGTGATCGATCTATCAAATTAGGCAACTAAACTTCGTGTGCCAACGAATAGATTTGTTTTTCCTATCGCTCTGCCACATACTTCCAATAGCTATGAATAAATTTTCATATATTTTACCTCTGTATTCTGTTGGAAACATATTTTATAACAAGAAAAATGACAAATAGAATCGCGTGACCTCATTTTGAATGTCACGGGGTCAGTATTTTTAACCGGCACAGAAAAAGCAATGTACACACGCGACATCTGTTCGCGCAATAAAACTGTGTAAATAAACAGTAGTCACCCCTTTGAACGATCCCCTAGTACTGAGAATAGATTGGGGTCCATTCCCCACACATTTCCGAACGATAACTCAAACTTGAGAAATTCGCTTACATTTTTGGTTTTCTACGTCCGCGTCGTTTATTAAACGAAAACATTAAGTATTACATAAATGCTTTAAAATACTTGTAGGCTAGGTTTTTCCCGCGTAATAGATACTTTCCGGAATAAAAGCGTCACTGTGTGGTTTGGAATAAAAAGTAACCTATATTTCAATCCAAGACATTGTCTATCTATGTGTCAAACAGCCAAAACCGATCAGTAGTTGCGTTTACTTCTAAAGCGGGGTTTAGATGTCAAGAAAACTTAAAAAAGTTATCTTCTGCAAGGGATATTTAGCGTGTAAACAGTCACGGCAAACTGACTTGCAAAAGAAGCTTGCGAGACTTGCGGCGAGTCGTGTATACAACTATTGAAATATTGCCGCTATTGTAAACGCATCAGGAAGTTCTTGCTCGATATATTGATCTTAGATCTTACTAGTCTAATTTTAGCATTACAGACATCCTAACATCTAAATATCGAACTAAAGGAGTAAGGAAGGATCCTTACATATTATAAGACAAGGTACCCCGCCACGTATGTGTCTGGCTGAACGCGATAAACCTAAAAAATTCGATGGTATGGAGGTAGTTTGAGACCCTGGGAAGGAGAAGGCTACACTTTATCCCGGAAATATAAAACGGGACTTTTATCCCGGAAAAACGTTTTCAAGCTAGCAAAAGCTAGTTTTACATATTTTTTTAAGGTTTATTTTAAAATATAGACTTTTCAAACTGTAAATCCAGGCATGATCGTTTGACTACACCCAAATATAGAACAGGATTTTTTGTAACCGTTCTCAATATTTACTCTGGACCTTACCCGACGATAATCTATAATTACAATCTCAAACCATCCATTAACCACACGATGGGTTGAATTTTAATCCCAAGATGATGCTCATAATCGTAAAACTAGCACTTCCAACGTGCAAGATTCTTAGAACACTGTTTAAACTGGCTTCCCGAGACAAAATTACCCTCTGTATACTCAAATTAACACATTTTTTACGGCGATAATCGAATACAAGTTCTGAATGTACTTTTGCGTTCTTTTTTAGATTGGCTGTTGATGAGACAATTTACTTCTTATTATTTTTTTACAAAATTCACAAGAATTACATTTTCTGAATGAAATATTTGAATGTCGGTACGCTCATCATACTTCTATCGTTTATAAGTTAAATAAACTGCATTTATGTATGCATCTGATGTTCTATTACAATAAGAGAATCCTGGATTCCTTATAGACTAGCTTTTGTTTGCGTCTCCGGCCGCGTTAAAGCCCAATTCCTGGATACAAAGTAGCCTATAGGTAATGTAGCTTTCTATTAGTAAAAGAGTTTTCAAAATCGGTTGAGGAGTTTTTGAGTTATCTATTCCATACATACAAAAATAAAATCTTTTCTCTTTATATTACTATATTCTCGCGATTTGGCCCGCGTGAAAAGTTTTTCCGGGATAAAAATAACCCGCTATATATTTTCCCAGGATAAAAAGTAGCCTATGTCCTTCCCAGGACCTCAAACTCCATATCAAATTTCATCAAAATCGGTTCAGTGGTTCAGCTTTGAAAACGTAATAGACAGACAGACAGACAAAGTTACTTTCGCATTTATAAGTATGAATGTTAAATGCTGATAAAACCTCCTACACCTTCATCAATCTATAGCTTAAAGACTGAACAATGCCAAAGTCGTTAACAAGTTAAGTTGCCGACTCGGTCAGTGCGTGTTCAGCAATTGTTCAGTATACCACCATTCAGCAACAATGTATCACAAAATAATCCCTTTACCAGAATGAGCAAGTCATATAATAATGTTTGTACGAACCTTGACATTTTTAACATTAGTTTTGCTTCCTTCAAGAAATCCCTACTTAAAAACCTGTAACTAATAATTAATATATAATTTTTCCCGTAAACTAGACTAATCATTCCGAATTTTGCGTAATGTTACCAATTAACTGAATTGTTGTGTATAGTTGTAATAGGGCTTCAGACTCATTCAGCTTTTTAATGTATTATAGATCTATCATTTGTTTAGTTTGTAGTCTGTAACTGTACCTAATAAATATAAATAAATAAATAAAAGTCCCCCTCAAGATAGAGTCTATTTGAATATCCGAGTGTTATCTAGTTATTAAAGATAGTCCCGCACGGCAGGTCGCGTGCTCGACGCCAATCACTCCACCTGCCTACATTCGACTTGGCTTGATTTACATTTTTCAAAGACAACTGATGAGGTAATTGTTAACAAATGTACTGCGTTGTAGTTATTACAGTCTTTAAAGAACTAACGCCCATTTTGTCTGTTATAATTAGTTTTTTAATGCATAAGCTGGTAGATAAATAGTTCGATTACCTTTTTTTTATTCCCTGTGAATGACGAGACAACCATGCCACTAGCGCGATAGTAAGCGATACGTCAGCCCATACACAGAAGCAAAGTCGCACAGAACTTTTAATTATAAAGTACTGCGTGGCACTCCACTGCGCTCGTCAACCTGAGACACTAGATATCAAGTCTCATAATGCCCACTAATTACGCTGGTTACAATGTCCTTCAAACCGGAACACAACAGTGTATGCACACTGCTGCTTGGCGGTAGAAATAGACACTGCGGTGGCACATCCAGACGGCCCCTCGCATACGAGAGACCTACCACCAGTATATAGCTGATATTAAGTGAACTTCCACAGATTATAAATACACACACAATATCATTTATTGATCCGCTGCCAGGTTTAAAAAACGGAAAACAATAGGAGGGGTGGGAGCAAGTTTCCACAAATTGCAGCCTACGAAATGCAACAGCACGATGTCATTCATATTTTCTATAAGACAAGGGAGTTATTCTGGACGATCTGACCTATTCATACTGAAGAATTTATGCTGGTGGTGGCATATATTCGGTTGTTATTGTCCTGTGTATCGGGTTGTAACAGGCCGGCATAATTGTGACGACTGGTGAGTGACAATCGTCTCTCGTCTGTCGGCACTCTACCTTGGCACCCATTTCACTACCATCAGGTGCAAATTACTTTGCTATGCCCGTATAAAAAGAAGAAAATGTCTATAGCATGAGATGACATTAGAATTAGTTCTAAGAATTTATGTATAAAACAAATGCTTAAGATTTATGTGTCTTCGTGCAGCTATACAAAGCTGACTGATTGACGGCATCATTGCAACGGTTTTTATGACTATCATCATAACTCGAGAGTGACGGACGTGCAAAAAACAACTCAAAAAATACTGTTCTTCGTACAAAATGATAAAAAACAGTTGTGATGATTTAAGGGGTTATTAAGCCAAAGGTCGTCTAGGTGTCGGCTTACAAAACAATATACTGACTAATATAAGGTATACGTGATCTGTGAAGGTTTTGGGTGTTTGTTCGAAGTTTATCAAGGCATTAACCAAAGAATGGATTTGGATGTAAGATAGTGCACAGGATATATTACTATATCGTACTATATTAACGTAATGAACCTGATTTTTTACACCAAAAAGTGCATAATGGGCCTTTTTTACAAAAAGACTACACTAGCAGAATCGCAAACAAAACCTAGATTAGACCTTAGATTTACCAACTCAGATGTTTTAAGGTAAATCTTAATTTGGTACAACGCCATCTAGCGGCACATGCTCGAACTACTCCCTAACTCTGAGGGGAACAATCCATATAACACAAACAAATGCATCCCATTTACCGTATAACCTAATAAAGAGATTGCACGACAGATTGGATCATGTCCAAAAGCAGAACCGTGGTAATACCACTCATGTCACACGGTTGGCAAACAGTCAGATACTGAAACAAAAAATGGATAATGCACAAAACCGTATCTCGGTTTAACGTGTAGTTTTTGCTTTGATGGTAAATTGCTGCTATTTCTAAAGCCTTGTTGAGACTTGAGATTAGCAAGTTCTGGCAGGGATATATTGCGCAAGAATTTCCAGAGTCCAGACACGTTTACACTAGCGGCAATATTTTAAAAAGTCTATACAAATGCGACTTGCCGCAAAAGCTACAAGCTTCAAAATTTGCAGAATTCAACTTGCCGTGACTTAACACGATAATAATAGAATGCGGAAGATGACTTCTGTAAGTTTTCTTGTTATCTAAATCCCACTTAAGAACTCGTTTTATACAATAAAGCCGTTTATAAAAATCATTGTGTACGGGTCTGATCCTTGTCGGACACAACAAGATAATATACTAATATAATAGACTAGCTTTTGCGCGCGGCTCCGCCCGCGTGTAAAAGATTTTCCGGGATAAAAACTAGCCTATAGCACTCAGGAGTAATGTAGCTTCCTATTAGTGAAAGAATTTTCAAAATCGGTCCAGTGTCTCGGTTCCCGAGATTAGCGCGTTCAAACAAACAAACAAACTCTTCAGCTTTATAATATTAGTATAGATATATTTTTAGACATATCAATGAATACGACTGACAGCATGCACATAGTTTCCTGTTAAAAGAAATTCCGACTTTAACATTAAAAGAACTAAAACGTATCCCAGTGTATATGCGCCGTCGTTAAAACTTCAATCAAAACTGATTCCCGGCAAAAGCAAAATTCCACGTCCTAACTTAGTAATAATAAAAAAAATGACAAATTGAATACTCTATTTAATAGGTTTTAAATTATTTAAACTCATAATACAGTTAAAATATTTCCAACGTGTTTACAAAGTTGACGTATCAACACGTTTGCGCTTTAATAACTATCGCCTGACGTCCAAAGTTGGACGTCGTCGGACGTTTTGAATGCAGTTAACCCGCAGGGCGAGACCGCTGGAAAAGCCTGCATAAATACACACGGTACGTTTTAGGGTTGCTTATAGAATCTCTTTTTTTATCTTCTTTTTAAATTACACCCTCGCTCCCTGTAAAATACTCAAAAACTGATATAAAAAAAAAATGCCGATAGATATTCATTTATGGTTTTCCTTCTTCGATTGGTATGTCCCTCAAATAAGTAAACGAAAATCTTTTAAAATTATTTACGAAAATTCTATTGTATTGTATTGTACTATTGCTCAATATGGCCAAAATTATTCTTTAAAGAGTTTAACAAGTAATTTTAGTAAGCTTGGAAACTATGAGCGTTATTCAACGCATAAGATTTCTGTAATTCATAGTTATTGGGTCTTTTAGATTCCAAAAAACCTCATACTAAGCATTTTCACATATTAACTAAGGTATTGGTAATGAGAATAATTAAAATATTTTAATCAGCATAAGTTAAAAGTGCCAGCCCTAGTAGGACAAGCATATCAAAAGTGTGCCGACCCCTTGATATACGTAGTATCTACAGCTTTTTGTGCATTATGACTCTTATTCACATTTAGTTGCACTCACTACTTTTGTTCGCTATGGATGGTACCAATGTTGGATGAATACTTAAAAGAAATTAAACAGAATACATTTTACTCGACACGGTTTCGGACAGGCTGACAAAATTGTATCAACTGGCGAAGGACAATCATCTCGTCGTCAGTCGATAGTCCATCTAAACGCCATTCCACTTTGCATCAGCTGCATTGGTCGCGCCCGCATGAAAACCTAAATTTATGTATATAATATAAATATCCCATGCCTGACCACCTAGACTTAACATAAGCATCGTAAAAGTAATTTTACTTAATATATTTGTTAATTTTAGCGGCAAACTCATTTTAGTTTTGTGTGTACACATATTGTTGGATTACAATCTAGATCAAAACTTTATAATGTTTAAGTATATTTTGTAACAATTGTAATCTGTTTTGTGTATAATAAAATAAAATAAAATATACTAGGCGTGGCTTGCGGTTTTGCCTAATTTTAATCCAGGATTTGGTTTATATGTTTTATTCTAATCCATTAAGTACTTAGTTTTTTTGCAACATCAAAAATATTCTCATTTCAAATATTAGTAGGATTTCTATAAATCAAATAGACATTTCGACGTTTTCAGAAATATGCATCGCCTTTGAAATATCAAGAAGTTGCGCTACGGGAGCATCTGTAAGGGCACTTACAAACGAGCTCATTTCCCTGATGTAGTGCCTTTTTCGCTTGGCGCGTCGCCAAATTTATAACCGTAAATCATTTTTTTATTATTCGTGACTATTTTATACTCCCTTGGTTGTAAACGTTAAGGCCCCGTTTTTTCAACTGTAGTTATCTTTTTGTCAGGGTCTTATTAAGCTGGACGCGCTCGCAGCACCTGGAGCACTTGAAGCTCTGCGAGCACGTCCAGCTTAATAACACCGATGATTACCCTAACTACAGTAGAAAAATCCCTGTCTTAGTCTATAAATAGTACGTATTAATTCTTTATTTCATGACTATACTATAGATAAATATTGTTTTCTTTTCCAATGGCCAGTGGAGATATTAGCCCGCGTAACAAGTAAATTGTAAGCAAATACTACCGTCTATGGGCAAAAATGTCAAGGGCACAACGAAACCGCTGCCATCTTGGAAAACTTAATCTCGCAATACTTACTTAGTATCTACGACGTTTAATCTCATTATTTCACGAGTGAAGCCGTGAGCATCACCTAGTAAATGAAACATCAGTATCATACGAGTAAAGTGGCGTAGTTACACCTGTAAGGGCTCTTGTATAGGAGCGCTCTCGCCTGTGCGCGTAGAGCGGCCTATTCCGCCTGGCGCGACGCCAAGCCTGCTACAGTATTCATTGATTATTGTGATCACTTGACGCTTGTTACATGACTTTTATATTGTTATTTGATAACTTACTAGGAAATATTATTCTAAGTATTATTGTTTTTAGGTAAAAGCCTGAAATGCAGTTTGTTTAGTTTGCTATTCGTTATCTGTGTCATTAGAGAACAGTTTCAGCTTATTTTTTATTTGTTTACTTATTTTATGTCGCTTTTTAACATCTTAGGTCATGGCGACCACAACAGACATTTTGTACAATTGATAGGTTCATCGTCAGTCACATGACGTCCACTGCTGAACATAGGCCACCCCAAAGATTTCCAGACGGACCTGTCAAAAGCGATAGATAGGTTACAGATTGATAGGTTACACTAATTTATAAGCATGATATCAATCAGCTTAGGTATTTACAACCTATATCTGCTAACAAAAAGAAATAATCGAACTATATTATTTTTTAAGCAAAAAAAACTTTAAAGCCAGTGTAATTACTGGGCTCAAAGAGTACTGGGACAACTACGGTGCATTATTATTGTTTTTAGAAAACTATAGTAACTAGATTGTATTAGCATATATTTTTTTATTTTTTTTATAGTAAACATAAGCTATGCGCCTATGCGCTAAATAAAATTTTGTACGCCATAAAAGGCAAAACATGTAGCTACTTTTAAGAAAACTGAAGATCTTGCACAATTTTATTGTCACTCATGTTTTACAAAATAAATATCTTTATCTTTATTATTCTGCATTCAGTACTTGAATCAAAAGTTCGCGTCTTATTACTATTTATTCTCCATCAAATACGTTGTGATAAATATATTGGTTAACTTTACTACCTTTCGAACTTTGCCGATAAGAGCACCTCAACGTAAAAATAAACTATCCCCCAGTTTTCATAAAATCAGCGCGGAAATCCATCGAATATTCAAATCACATAACCAGACTGGCGGATTCCACACGTCGTAGAAGTTTCTCGAACGAAAGAATTTATAAAGCGGGCAAGTTGTACCTACACAGCGGCGCTCGTCACCTGCTGCAGAAACTTTAGCGATCGATAAACGCAGATATTTAGATATTGAGATTTATATGAGAAATTATTGCTTGTGACTCCGTGGAAGATCTTTCCCGTAATATATGTACCACTGTCTTTTCCGGGATAAAAACTATCGTGGGGCTGACGCAAAAATCTCTATTCCTTTCCTTTAAGGCCATCAGCGTGTGACTTTTGTGTTACAGTGATGCGCGCGCATCTTATAATTTCACTCTCATCATTTTTTTATAACGAGCCTAAAGAAGTATAACTTCAAAAACTGTACGAGATCCCTTTATGTTTTCGAATTTTATATCCAATTTAACCTAGACAGTAATATCATCGTAACTGATGTAGTATGTATTCTCGTAACAAACATTTCACTCGTACAAGCCTTATCCCATTAAGAAGTTTACGTCACTAAAGAGGGCAGTACAGCTGGCCTACCATCTACCACGCAATTTGTATAATTAAGGCATTTGCGGCTAGACTGTACATGGGAACTTTCAGCCTTGCAATTACGTAAATTGAACTATTTTCGAACGCTACTGCTTAATAGTGATGAATTAGTTTTGTGTTGTTTTGCGGTAGATACAACTCTTTTACTTGCGATATTTAGGTATGTTTTCTGGATTATTTAGATAGAGATGAACCCAATTTTTGGTGTATTTTTTAGTTTTAAAACATAAAGTCAGATTTATCAAATGGAATTTTTATTTTCTCATCATTGCAATTCACATTACCAGAGACTACTAATGGAATTCCTTTACAGTTGTAACTCGGAGAATATTAAAAATAAAATATCTATCATTATGATAAAGCAAGTTCTCCACGCATTAACATTAACAGAATAAGCTTTTATCAAATATAGAATCATATTTTCTATTCACTGTTAAATGTAAAAAAAAGATAGCGATATAACTATAATGCTAAATCGTAAAATAAATTCAATAAATCAACCCGTCAATAGAACACAATAAAAAAGCAGCATATAAATGCAGGGTGCATTATTAATAAAAAAAAAAATATTATTAAATCTATAACGAAACTCGATCCTTTATACTCAAGCACAAAAAAATAAAAAGCATTAATCAAGTGAGAAACTCAACACGTGCCACCCCTAGCCCTTACAAACAAGGGGTGACTCAATGCATTTATATTAGGAAATTGCGTGAACATTAAATATACGTCAGAGTCCATTATTGTTATTGAATTAAATTTAATTATATTAATGGATTGTTATTCGTATATTTATAGGGGTGTTACATTTATTTTTCTGCTTGACCATTCGGGATGCGAGTCGTTTGAGTAGTTGAATATAAAAAAAATAATAATTTGAAAAAGCGATCAACAGGCGTCAAACCGCACTTGCACAGTCATTTGTGACGTTCAATAGTTTGATTTAATAAGGTCGACACTGTATTGCGCTCAAAATTTTGAGACACCGTAAATCCTTCCCTGAAAAATATACATTGAAATGCCGAAAACCCCTACAAAATCGTATCAGTTGTTTTGAGAATATCGAGGGTACACCTACTAAACTACATACAGGTAGAATACGGAACCTCCTTTTTTTAAAGTCGTTTAAAATATTGATAATGCTTAGTATTCACGCTGAATTTAATATGCTTTAACTCGAGAGCGTTTATACTACTTGGCGGCAAAAAATTACGATACAAACCTGAACCTCTTGTTTACAATCCAGACATGCACTTATTGCACACCTATTTTTAAATCTGCCAACGAACAAGGCTCGTTTGGCACGCGCGGCGGTCGTGCGACAGCCGGGCGTCAGTCGTGCGACACTGCCTCGATCGATTATGCGCCCGGCTATAAATTGCCAAGCGACAACATTGGAACCCTGCAGCGCTGAGATACGCTGGAAAAGTATCGAGGGAATATAAAAGAAAATGGGAAACTCATTATTGCGAAAGCAATACTGATGGCTAACTTCTGTGCTGCTTATTTATATTGTGAGTGCTTTTTATTTTTAATTTTCTTCTCCTATACCTACAATTAAGCGGCGATAACCTAGTTGCGAATGGAACGGACTGCCGAGACGAATGTCCGCAGGTTCAATCATAAAAATACTAAAAGTACATAACAAAAATGTTTTGAAATCAGTATTAGTAAACTATTGCTCGTCTTAAATGATGGTTTTATATGTTTCATTTGTCACGAAAGATGTTTATACTAATCTTGATAATTAAATATCCTACTAATATTGTAAACGCGAAAGTGTGTATGTATGGATGTTTGTTACTCTTTCACGCAAAAACTACTGAACGGATTTCGATGAAATTTGGCACATGGGTAGATCATGTCCTGGATCAACACATAGGCTACTTTTTATCCCGGGAAAATATAAAGTGGAACTTTTATCCCGGGAAAACTCATTCACGCGGGCGGAGCCGCGGGCAAAAGCTCGAATGATATAATTATATCAAGGAATATTATAATTGGCTTACTTATACCTCCACTCATGTTTTTATTGATATTTATCATACTGTTAGGATCAAACGTTTTGTGAGGGTATTTGTGATATCGAACTAGTAGTGGAAGTAACAGTTGGGTGAATAAAAAGGGTGCCGTATCGATGTGCAGTCTCATTCGCGCCTCTCGGTCTCAGTCTTGGCTCAGTCGTATATCTTTGTGAAAGTATTGCTGTAAAATCAGTGGTAGATATTTTTATTTAAATCGAAATCGCTTCAGTTTCTAATAATACTGAAATAAATCAAATAGAAAAGAATCGGGATTAATTAACAAACAAATTACAAACACTTAACAAGCTAGTTTAAAACTGTAACCAGCATCTAATTACCGAACTGAAGTCATACAGAAAAATAAAGAACACTGCAAATGAGGGTAGCGAGATAATTCCGTGATGGATAATTACAGCCTCTGAGTCCATTAGTAAATTAAGGGTCCGTTCGGATTGAATACTTTAAAAATGTTTGCAAAGGGATGCGACAGTTCCCCTCGTGATTACGAGCCTTTTCATTCGAGTTTTTATCATGCCCATTGAATAAGGCTCGGTACACATGTCCAAGTAGCGCAGACGTATTATTGTACATATCGCAACGTTAGAACGAAAATGACACAATCTAAAATGTTCGAAATTTGAGTTATCGTCATACAATGACTTAAAACGAAGTTCTCAATAAAACAATAGCTTAAACACAGCCATATTCGAGCGGGAACAGGACAAAACTGTTATATCGGTCCCTTTTTATTATATTTTAATAAATAAGATAACTCAATTTTCGTTTTTCTTAATTGTGTCGTTTTCGTTCTAAAGTTGCGATATATACATAGCATCACGCCCTTCTTCTCTTTTCAGGGGTAGGCAGAGGTGTATCACCTACATTTCGCTAGATATGTTATGTCCCATGTAATAGGAGGTGTGCCTATTGCTATTTACTAGGCATACTTCTAGACTCCATGCTGATACTGAGTAGAAAACCCAATATCACTTTGCTCGACCCAGGCATCGAACCCGAGACCTTAGCACTGCAGTCGTGCCATAATACAACTAAGCCACCGAAGCATTCAAGTAGATAACTTCTAAAAATACGATTAGTGCGCCATTTTGCTGGGGGGAGCACCTTTATTATGTTTAAAGTGTATTTATTGGTCTACTAATCCACCCCGCGCTTAGTCAGCGTGGTGTTACAACACCTAACCCTCTCAGTAGTAGAGACCCGTACCCAATAATGAAACAATATTACACAGTGCTTAATCACTACATAGTATAAAACAAAGTTGCTTCTCGTCTGTCTGTCCCTATATATGCTTAAATCTTTAAAACTACGCAACGAATTTGGATGCGTTTTTTTTTAATAGAGTGATTCAAGAGGAAGGTTTATATGTACTTTTATCCCGGAAATACTTAATAACGCGGGCGGAGCCGCGGGCAAAAACTGTCGTAAAATAAATGAATCAACCCGTCAATAGATGAAATGAAATCATTTATTCGAATCCATAAAATGTTACACATTACTTAGATTGTCAATTATTACTCTACCACCAGTTCAGAAAGCAGTTTCCACAAGAGAAGAACGGGCAAGAAACTCTAGGGTTGCTCTATTCAAAATCAGTTCATCAGATGTACACGGTATACATATTTTTATTATTATAATAAGACACTCGCCTATCATTCATAGCAGATATAAAACCACAATTACAATAGTACAACAAGAAAACAACGCTAAACGATGTCATTACAAACAATAGAACAGAACACACCAATTACCAAGACATATCATTAAAGTTTACGGTGCCATTAACAAACGCGCATGCGCTCTAAAACTCAACGTAAACTTCAGAAAAACACTTAACTCCCTTTTTGTGCTATATTTAACGTTATGAAAACATCCCACCCTTTAGTGGTTTAAAAAAAGCACAATCGTGGATCTACTTATTAACGCCTCACTTCATTGTAGTGGCGTAGTTGTATTGCATACGAGTTAAGAGTACGATTTGCGCGCTGAGGTCCTGGGTTCGAATCCCGGGTCGATCCAAAAACATTGTAATTGGGTTTTTCTATCTTAAATATTACTCAGTCGCAGCTCGGAGTCAGGAAGTTGGCGGTGTGATACCCCCGTGCCTCGGAAAGCACGTAAAGCCGTTGGTCCTGCGCCTGGTCTCTCTCCGGTCATGTCGGATTGCCGTCTCACCGGACTATGAGAGTGAAGGAATAGCGAGTGCACCTGTGTATTGCGCACGCACTTGTGCACTATAATATCTCCTGCGTACCCGGCTGATCTCCGTTGAGATTGGCCGCCATGGCCGAAACTGGCTAGGAGGATTACGTATGTGATGTAAATTAGAGTATGTTTTATAGCCCTTGTACCCTTAGGGTGATTTTGAATATTAGTTTTGCATTTTCTTAAACTAATGCATCATATTAGCATGAAGTCGGTTAAAAAAAAGTTTGATGATTTGATTATACCTCGTCAGTCGAGGGGTTTAACAACTTATGTACAGTAGTCGCTATCCAGGCGACCACCCAAAATAGACTTATTATGTCCATCTTCAACTCTGATTCAGACTTAACTGCGTCATATCAATAGCCAACTAGAACGTAACTTCTATCCTCTTTAAACGTCGTATTTTTAGTTGCGAAATCTGAACCTTCTCTGCTACAGAAGTAGTCTCTATGAAATATTTTATGCAAACCGCTCGAGTTCAGACGAGCTAAAACTTGCGTCTCAACGTCTGCAAAACATAGATCCGCAGGTATTCGAACTTGTTTCATACGGAAAATATGGGTTGTGAATGTGGATTTCGTGTGTAAATCTTTATATTTAATACTATTTGTTCCTCTATTATAGTAAAGAAGATGCTGGGGGAAAAGAAATAAAAACCTTTCCAGGTATAAAAGTCTTACTTTTCCGGGGTAAAAAGGATAGCCATATGTTAATACAGGACATGGTCTATCTTTATGCCAAAATCCATTCAAATCCGTTAAGCAATTTCTGCCTTTCATTCAAACAAACATCCAAACCTCCTCACTAATCTAATAAATAAAATAAGAGATTAAATTGCCAATTTTCTACCTAACTATTCCCCTACCTCCCTAGGGGAGAGACGCAAACACTATTCCGCAAAACTTCGTACGTTACAAATATTTTAAAATATCGCACTAGAAATAAACACGCTATGCATATTTTAAAAAGTTCTGTCCGTTTGCATGCAAAAACTGCTGTGCAAAATGTGTATGACATTTACGTTATCACTCCCCCGCATTGAAGTGTCCTCCGTGATATTTTCGTGTTTATACTAGTAGTTTGCGAACTGTTGGGTTGCTGCCTCGGTGGCGTAGTTGTATTACGGTATGACTGCAATGCTGAGGTCTTGGGTTCGATTCCCGGGTCGGGCAAAGTGGTATTTGGTTTTAAATTCAGTATCAGCCTGGAGTCTGGAATTTGTGCCCGATATGGCGATAGGCTCCCCCGCTATCACATCATGGGCGGAATACGCACGGCGAAAAGTGGATGCCCTAGTTATTTGGGTGCATAGTGAACAGTGCGACTTTTGTATTTGGTCGTCATGTACTGGGTGTTACTCGTGATAACACAGTGAAAGACATTTTTGGGACATAAGTCTCTGCACACGCTACTGGGAAAATTATTATATCAAGCCCACACATAGCTATCTTAATACATCATCTACCTACATGCTTTAATAAATCTTTTAAATAAAACTTAACGGTTTTTTTGGCGATAAATTTGTTTAATTTTTATTCCAGACGTTACGAAGACTTCTTTGACAAGGATTTGTGGCTTGTCGAATCTAAGATAATGCTTGGAGCCTTCTTCGGAATGTTCAGCAACTGCAGATTTCTTATAGCGTCGATGTTTCACGTCTGCTATATTCCCCTTTTTATTCTTTAGTTATATTTCAATGTCGAACCTTCGCGTAGTAAGAAAACATTATTCCAAATCTGTTCAGCAGTTTATGCTTCATCACATCCAAACAACATACTCAGGTTTTTTTTTTTTTTTTTATTGCATTGTATGACGAGACGAGCATGCCGTTCGCCTGATGGTAAGCGATACGACCACCCATAAACAGTAGCAACACCATCCAGCACCTTGAGTTACAAAGTACTGTGTGGCATTCCACTGTGCTCGTCATCCTGAGACATAAGGTAAGTCTCATTATTTCCAGTAGTTATACTGGCTACAATGTCCTTCAAACCGAAACACAACAGTGCATGCACACTGATGCTTGGCGGTAGAAATAGACATTGCGGTGGTACCCACCCAGACGGCCTCTTACATAATGAGAGACCTACCACCAGTAGGTCAGGTGTTGTGAAACAGGGGTTTAGTCGATTTAATACTACTTAAGGTAGCTATTATTGTTATTGCAAGGAAGCTATTTGAGGATAGCAAGATGGCGTGTTCTTCATTAGACCGTGGCCACAAAGACCCGTGCCCACTAAGCCAACTAACTGAGGTGTGTAATCAATTTCCATCTGGGTTGTACACGTGATACGTAGGGCTACCATCCGCTTGGTTTTCTTCGGGTTTCTCATTTATAACTTTGTCCATTGAAAAGTTACATTCGGGGTTGCATTTGTGAGAAACCGAAACTTTTTTTAGGTGTCAAGGGGGGGTTAGTGTGAGGGTAAATCCAAGTTTGTGGGTTCGCAACTTTTGTCACGCAGCCGCCTCCTTTGAAAAATAAGGTGCAGGTGGTTTTTATAGTTTATCTGACACACAAAAAAAATAATTCAACGGACTAAATATTCTTCACGGCGTCTTTCATACTTTCCAGACAAATGAATTTTATTGAAATTTAACTATAAATATTAATAGTTTAATTTCAACGTCTAACATTCGCGTAAACGTAAGGAATCAAAATGAATTCTAAAAAAAGAACTCTAAGAAAAAAAAAAAATTATTTTTAAGAGTAGGTTATAATTTAATTTTCTTTATCCTAATTCAGAGAACTCTCTAACCAAGAAAAATAAATACTTTTAGCCATCATCGTAACATTGGGTGGCAAAAATCTGTATCTATTTATTCGTCACGCAAATGTCCGGCGTCGTTGACGTTAAATTCCGTCATACCCGTGTCGGACACGACCGCAGCCGTGTTTACCCGGCCGGTAAACAAAGCGGGTAATGATAAACCAACCTGCGGGTATTTACTTTAACCGAATAGTTTGTTTATCAACAAAGGGTATTGCCTCTAAGTAGAACAGGTGTACTCTTGGGAACTTGCATTCCATTTTTAAGCGACCTCAAAAAGGAGGTTACTCAATAAATCGCGATTTTTTATGTTTCTCCAGCGATTTTTTTCTGTTATGATTTACTAATCGTACTCTCTGTGTTTTTGTTTAAAATTTGCTATAATTTCTGTCGATTATTTTTGTGAAAACCAAAAATATCCCATGAAATTAACCACCGTATTATCAATTTTCGTTAATCAAAGTTTGTCATTTACTTCGTTAACATTAGTCATTGATTTATTTATCATTTTTATGCGTAATATTTTTTATCATATTTAATTTATCAGATTAACAATTATAAGCCTGTAGAATTACAACTCAAAAAACTACAACTAACACGTGTCACAAACGTCTGTGAACATAACAATTTTATTCTAACTACATTTAGACAAATGAAAGAAAGATAAAAACCCTTCGAAACCGTCGACAATGCCCGCACATTGTGGCGCGTTTGGCCACGACAGCCCGGCTCAATTGTCCTACGTTATCAGTGCTAGACTGCATTCAGACGCATCGCAGTCTGGCCGGACTGACAGCGCATACATAATACAGCTCGGTTAAGGGACGTTTCCGAACACGGCTTTAATCGTAGTCGCTGACGATGGTACTGTAGGATTAATTTTATGAACGGAACGTATCGTGTGCGTGAAACGGAGTGCATAATGAGTGAGTGAGGAGGAAGTTTGAATGTCTAAATAAGGAAGAGAAGGTTGATGTGAACATTGTTTTAAAATAAAAAAAGAGGGTTGTCGTTTGATGTCGTTGGATTTATTTTTAAACAATGAACCTTTGAAACCAGTCGATTCCACAGTATTCTTGGGAATAACATTGGACCCCAAACTTCAATGGAACACTCAAATTTCTTGCTTGGCGGGGAAACTCAGCTCAGCCGCGTTTGCAATACGCAAAGTGAGACAATTGACCAATGTCAACACTGCTAGGCTTGTCTATTTTAGTTATTTTCATAGTGTTATGTCCTATGGAATTTTGCTTTGGGGCAGAGCCGCTGACATTGAAACAATTTTTATCCTACAAAAAAGAGCCATAAGAGCTATTTATAACTTAGGGGCACGAGTTTCTCTTAGGGAACGCTTTAAAGAAATAGGCATCTTGACAGTTGCATCACAATACATTTTAGATAATATTATGTATGTAAAACAAAATATTGAATATTTTAGTAAAAATAGTGATCATCATAATATTAACACTAGAAATAAAGATAAATTAACAGTACCAGGTCATCGATTGCACAGGGTACGCTGTTCGTTTGTGGGATTGGGTATACAAATTTATAATATAATACCACCAACTGTCTTAAATTTACCTTTGAACAAATTTAAGCAATTTATAAAAAACAAGTTATTAAAAAAAAGTTACTATACTGTTGACGCGTATTTTGATGACAAAATCCATGGGAATAGTTGCTCGCTACGCAAGGATAAGATCTATTGTATTTAGGATAAGTGATTTGTGAGAGATGGATATGTGCGACTTTCCCGGATAGTCCTAAGAGTATATTTTTTACATACTACGTTAGTCATTTGATATACTCCTTTGTTGCATCTAATTTTTCTTGGTTAGCCACAATCTGAGTAGTCTTGCTCGCTTTAACGTCTGTGCTTGCGGCGGCGTCGTGTGCCGGGTCGGTAACTTCCCTGCAACATGGTTGAGGAGGCCGATGGCTGGCACATGCGTCATATTCGTGAACGGGTGCTGCTTGCGTGGACTGGTCTGCTCTGTTTGATGGTTGACTCTATTGTTTACTTAATAAACATGTAGCTGGTTATTTGACTTAGGTACTCTCCGTTAATTTTCGCATTTCATATCCATCTTTGAAATTGAATATTTATTGTTACTAGCAATTTGTAAAATACATATATAAAAAAAAAAAATATGAACATTAAAAGACCTACGCTGAGTTTCTTGGTGCTTCTTCTCAGGTCAGTGGGCTTTTCCGAAGCACTGGTAGAATCTTTTAGATGATAAAAACATTGTAAAAAATGACGTGTAAAAGTGCCCTTAGGGGCCTAATTACTTAATAAATGATTTGATTTGATTTGATATAAAATGTAGAAAGACGTGTATCTAAGGTGAAAGACGAAAATATATAAAATATTTAACGAGCGAAGAAAACTATCCTTTTATTTTGCAAACTTCCACTGTACTATAAATAATTGTTTAAAACTACATCGTTCAGTCAAGAAAACCACCGTAAGAAACGAGTAAATTTGATGACGCTTTTCTCCATCACGGAGCATGGATAAATTAACAAATACACAAACGACTTCGAAAATCAGGAGGCCCTAAAAGGTAAAAACATCAATCTCCGTCCCGGCAGTTCATTCTTCTATGCTATCGCTTTCTTAACCGATTTTATAATGTATTTAAAAGTCGGTACAAATTTTACATTTCTGGAATTAGTCAGTGAATGCATTATAGTGTTTATAATCTATAGTACTACGTCTATAGTACCGTAGACAATAGAATGGAGCATAGACAATGCCCTCGTCACAGGGGTGCATTATTGAAATTAATATACCCAAGGGGTTATAATCTATGGCTTCTTGTTACAAAATCCGTACCAGCCCATTCATGTTTCAAATACACTTGATTATAATAAAGGTAGATCTTTCAAAACTATTGCTATTATAAAATCGGAAGGATTTGTTGGTTTGTTATGCCTTCATGATCAAGTTACATAAACGATTATGTTGTTAACTTGATATATTTTGACGTCAAGCAAAGACGAAGTTGATACTTGAGTCTCAAAATTACTATACTCCCCAAATCGAATTTAATCACAGTAATCTCTAAAGATGGACTGGTTGCATAAAGCAGCAGACCAGACCATTGTCCAGCAGTGGACTGCAACGGGCTGATGATGATGATGATGAATCTCTAAAGAAAAACACGCACAGATTAAAACTATCTGTAGCACTTTTAATCATTTCTATTCATCCTCAATGCAAAAATACTCCAAAAATTCACTTTAAACACAGACAAAAATACATATTCACTGACATTGACCGTTTGTGAGATGAGTATGCATGTTTGATAGCCACTGACGCGTTAAGGGGGGTTTAATGTTTTAACAACCCTCACCCTTCGTCCGCCCCTTTCGCAAAATGTCGTCTGCAGCTATCGTTGATTTTATTTTTCTAATTGCTTTTGCTTAAGTATTCCAACCCCTTTTTTAAATCAAGGTGTTTTATGAGATATTAAAACATGTATGAATATAACAACGTGGAATGGATCAGTATGAGCTAAAAACAGGTTCTATTCTAGCGACAAGTGTTTTTTTATGTGATGTGTGTATGATTGTTAATTATTTTCCGCTTTAAGGTTGAAAGAAATCATCGTGTAAAATCCTTACACCTCAGAGCTCATCAAAATACTTTGGAGAGTATATACGTCTCAACAATAATTCAACTCGAATTGGTATTATCATCCGCGGTGCAATCTCATTACCCGCTGCGCTACAAGACATCACAACTGTTTATAAAACAAAGATATACTCACGTGTCCAAATACTGGAACACCCTGTAGACCGGCTTGCGGTACACCAAGAATCCGTCGCACCTCTCCATTGTCACCACTGTTCACCGTCTAACACTCACCACCTCACGTTGTCACGTGACCACCACTTGTACACCACCGAATTTACCATTCTACCATCCACGTTAAAAAACATACAAACCGTATAGCAAAGTACACTTACACTACGTGTGGGTAAAAAATTAAGGCGTTCCGACTTATATTTAAATGGGTACAAAATTCTACTTCATTTGGTCCTTATAGGTGTTTGTTCCTAAGGCTTTTTCTAAGTTTATTTGGTAAAGAAGCACTTTTTCTTCTAACACTACGTCATTTAACGCCTATAAGGCGATCACAGTACAGTTCGGATGATATTCATACGGCGCCTGTAAAATACTGTTAGCATTCATATAGGGAATGTAATGGATTGCGCTCGTTTATTTGTCGTGGTGTTGCAATGTTATTTTAAACATTCGCGAACTCATAAAAATCATTACGCGACAAGGTTGCACGAATTCGATACCTTTGCCTCTTAAGCCACCGACAAATTAGGTAAAAAAAAAACATTCTATTTTTGAATTTCACATTCACGAATGTAAACATTGAACACCACTAATATTATGAACAGTACGTATTTCCACAACTCTGTATCTCCAATCCGATGGTCGGTTAACAAAAGACATGAGGTGCTCGCCCTCGACCATTAAAACACTGCCCCCGACCCTCGTCATTAGGGGGATACAGCTGTGTTGCCAGGATGAAATAAATCACGCACTAAATCCAGACCGTAGGTGCTTTTTGACAATCAATTCTATAATTTCATATTTTCGCCGTCCCAAATTATTTATTGACTGTATTGTATATTTATTTCTGAATTATTATTATAAAAGTAATTTTAGTCCGTGTATACATCGCAGATCATGTAAATGCTCCCTAATTCCATCATACAAAAGCAATATTAATTTAAAATATCTGCAATATTGCGAAGGAATTTCATTAGATTGTTAAAGTAAACAAAGTCTGGCACTGTGCAAGTAAAGTTGAAATAACCTGTATAAAAGCCACATTATAAGACGCAGCCCGGTCTTAAGCTTAGCATTATGCGGTTACTATGTATGTACGAGTAATAGTAGGCCAGTCAATAATTAGAGAGTAGTTTCCTATGTATCCTGGTTATATTGTGTCTATATTTTTTAAACTCACCATACGCAGTTACAATACTAAATGCTCTTTTTTCAAATATTCAACGAAGTAGATTATTCTCTACGCCGCGCTGGTTTGTAGTTTATTTAGATTATTTATATATTTTTATTTAGTAACATCGCCTTTTTTGTTTTGTTCTAACAAAATTCTAACCTTTTTTCATTGTTTCTATATAAACTTTACTGGTGGTAGGTCTCTCATTATGTAAGAGCCCGTCTGGGTGGGTACCACCGCAATGTCTATTTCTACCGCCAAGCAACAGTGTGCATACACTGTTGTGTTTCGGTTTGAAGGACATTGTAGCCAGTATAACTACTGGACATAATGAGACTTAACATCTTATGTCTCAGGATGACGAGCGCAGTGGAATGCCACACAGTACTTTGTAAGTCAAGGTGCTGAATGGTGTTGCTACTGTTTATGGGTGGTCGTATCGCTTACCATCAGGCGAACGGCATGCTCGTCTCGTCATTCAACGCGATAAAAATAAAAAACTGCCTCGGTGGCGTAGTTGTATTACGGTATGACTGCAATGCTGAGGTCTTGGGTTCGATTGCCGGGTCGGGCAGTGATATTGGGTTTTTTAAAATTCAGTGTCAGCCCGGAGTCTGGAATTTGTGCCCGATATGGCGATAGGCTCGCCCCCTATCACATCATGGGACGGAATAACGGCGAAAAGTGGGTGCACTAGTTGCGCCTCTGCCTACCCCTTCGGGGATTAAAGGCGTGAGTGTATATGTATGTATATGTATGTAAAAATAAAAAATAAAACAATTTCCATTTAATTTCTCAGTCCACAAAATCACAAAATCCGTTTTACGTTGCACAACTGGCAACACCCCGTACACCCCAACCCATTTCAGATTTCAAAGCGCGTCTATTCCGCGCGATTGACGTTCGCATTCGCGATATGGCCGTTTATTTCATGTCATATCGCGAACTGGCTTTCACGAAAATCATTTTTGGCATGGCTTTTGCGCTTTATTAGACGTTATAGAGTTAACGTTCCATTTTTAGGTCGGGTAATCAAACGTGCAACTATTTTATGTCCGATGTGCTGATATAATGGTTTTTTTTTTTCACTTGACAAGACGAGCTACTCTAGCTAGTATAAAAAGTAGTAACACAAGTGCTACCTTTGAATTATAAACTTCTGATCAGCCCTGTCAAGTTTTTTTTTGCATTGAATGACGAGACGAGCATGCCGTTCGCCTGATGGTAAGCGATACGACCACCCATAAACAGTAGCAACACCATGCAGCACCTTGACTTACAAAGTACTGTGTGGCATTCCACTGCGCACGTCATCCGGAGACATAAGATGTTAAGTCTCGTTATGTCCAGTAGTTACACTGGCTACAATGTCCTTCAAACCGAAACACAACAGTGCATGCACATTGCTGCTTGCCGGTAGAAATAGACATTGAGGTGGTACCCACCCAGACGAACTCTTACATATGAGTAACCTACCACCAGTAAAACTACTCTGCCTAAAAATATGTAATCTTTACCTACGATGCAAATTCCAAATCTAATATTTGATAGTAAAACAGTTAATAATAAAATAAATCTATCTTAAATTACCCGTGTATACCGTAATCCTAATATGTAGCGCTCGTAATGTTGCCAATATAATGTCATCACAAATGTTAATACACTAAGTGGTTGTAAATTTAGAACTTGATGTCTGGCGTTGCTTAGAACAGGTTTCAAATAAAATGCTTGAAATATTGCCTAACAAATACAAAAGGATATTATAACAGGCCATATTTCTTCTTAAAAAGTTAAGAGAAAAATACGGTCGTCCTACATAAAGAGAAAATAAAATATTAATTTAATTTACTTATTTATACATGTCTTACTTAAAATACTAATAAATTTAAACAAAATCAGCTGTCATAACTCTTAAACCATAGAAAGATTTTATTGGCAAACTGTGTAAAGTCAAGGTTTGAGTGGAATTACAAAAGTTGAACAATGCCACACAGAAATTGTACAACAGATCGAATTCATTTGAATTGCAATTTATAGGCCATAATGACACGGGTTAATTTTATCCCAAAAAAAATCTATATCCTTGCGATTTCCATCTCTGGAAGACTTTAGAGTGCAACCACCGAAGAAAAGCTAACATGACTTTGACACAGATACCACAGTCTGATACAAATTTCTTGAATGCCTTAAATAAAACCTCAGAGTAACAAACTTGAATCAATTAAAATATGTCACAAAACGCCATGTTTAAAACTTGCTTCGAAATATACATATACGGCAAACGTCAAAATTTTATTTTGTTTTTTCAAATCAGCATACAATAACAGTGGACGGGGCCGACATAAAAATATTATCATTATCGTGGCTCGTATCCGGTGGCATTGTGCCTGCGGTCACAGATAATACGCGTATTCAAGGTTTATTTCTGTTTAAATGTAATTTTTAAAGGGGTGATTGCAGCAGGCATGTCGGGATTATTCTACTTTATACATACTTGTATGTATGTATGTATGTATGTGCATGAGAAACTCATCTTTTATGGATTCAAAATCTTAGACATATATTAGTAGCTCAGTCTTTTTTTTATTTTATTTTTTCGCGGGGAAAAAACGCGTTATCGCTTCCACTACTGGGGGGTGAGTGGAACGGTTATGTTGCTTTCACACAGTCTTACGGCCCAATGACGACACTCGGGAGTATAGCATCATCCGAGCGAGCATTGGACCGAGTCCCTAACACTATGTACACCCTACACCGGCATACCAACCAAAACCCGCGGTGGCCTTCTTCGGCGCATACGAGACGGCCCCGGGGTATCTTGTTGCACTAAGATAGCTGCACGGGGACCGTCCCTGCGCGGTGCCGTTGCGGCCCTTCTATATACAAGGGGGATAAGATTCCCCCGAACTCTAAAGGACGCCTTTGGCGTCTACGACAACGGGAGACCGACCACCAGCATTGTCGTCCACCTTGGAGTCGCTTAAATTGGACTGACCAGCCCCCCGCTGCTCGCCCCGCGACTCTCTTGAAGCCCCATTTAGTCGCCTCTTACGACAGGCAGTGATGCCGTAACAGAACTCTCTAAATGCCCCGGAATAGCTCAGTCTAGATATTGATTCTATCGATTCTCAATCCAAGTGCAGCTAGATCAATACGATTATTAATTGATGTTACGTCTTCTCTGTCAACTTACGCAACCATTGTAGGAGTTAAATAGATAAAGGATGAGTACCTAACGATTATTTTAAACTTATAAATGTCTGGTCATAAGGTGCACAAAAAATTGTCTTGGCAGCTTGTTTTAATGCTTTCTCATTCTCCGTGCAGATAAAGGGAATGCGACAGTAGTAATGGATACGTCGGATTATAACAATAAAATTGAACAACTTTTATCGGATGTAAGTACGTACAAAATGGTCAAAACAGACCCGACCAACAAAATTTTAAAGGCTACTGGCTCTTTAATAAAGAATCACTCCGACAAGTTAAATCTAGACGTAGACCTACTCGTTCCATCGTGTGCAAAACCACCTAAATTGTATGGGTTACCAAAAATACACAAGCCAAATGCTCCACTACGTCCCATTGTGAGTCAGATTGACACGCCAACCTATAGACTGGCTCAGCACGTAGCTAAAGTGCTTTCACCACTCAGAGGAAACACTAGAGCATCTGTGAAGGATTCATACCAATTTGTCAGTGATATTAAACACCTACAATTAGCTGACAATGAAACAATGGTTAGTTTTGATGTCCAGTCACTTTTTACAAGTTTACCGTTACAAGACTGCATCAAAATTGTCTCTAAGAGGTTAGTAGAGAATAACATCCCTGTGGAATATGCAGAACTACTCCAACATTGCCTCACATCTGGCTATATGTTGTGGAATGATCAGTTCTATGTACAAGTTGAGGGGGTAGCGATGGGCTCACCTGTATCTCCCGTAGTCGCCGATATCTTCATGGAGGACTTCGAGGAGACAGCCCTGAACACAGCCCCGGTCTCACCAAGGTTTTACAAACGGTACGTAGATGATACTTTCACAATTTTACCATCTGATAAAGTAACTGCATTTTTAAATCACCTTAACTCCATTAACAACAAAATCCAATTTACTATGGAGTTAGAACACAATAAATCTCTTGCCTTCTTAGACGTTTTAGTCATCCGTAATCCTGATCAGTCCTTAAGCCACACTGTGTATCGAAAAAAGACCCATACAGATAAATACCTGAACGGTGAATCTCATCACCATCCAAAACAGTTAGCTACCGTGGGTAAATCTTTGTTTCAGAGAGCACAAGGAATCTGTGACGAGAAACACCTGGGCGCTGAGCTGCAACATGTCAAGCAAGTACTGCGCGACAACAAGCTCCAAATTCCACGCCGCCGTCACAGAAACCGAGTGAAACCAGCCACAGTCGAACGTGTCCCGGTTGTATTACCATATGTAAGAGGAGTCACCGACAAGATTGGCTACATCCTGAAGCGTGCTTCAATCAAAACTTATTTCAAGCCGCCTAAAAAGATTAGTCAATTTTTACCACCTGTCAAGTGCCATATACCTCTACAAGAACCAGGCGTATACAAGATTGATTGTGACTGTGGCCTCTCTTATATCGGCCAAACAAAAAGAAACGTAGGGACCCGCGTAAAAGAACATATAGCTGACGTAAAACACCGACGCTCTACGAAGTCTGCAGTTGCTGAACATTCAGAACAAGGCTCCAAGCATTACCTTAGATTTGACAAACCACAAATCCTTGCCAAAGAACACCGATTCCTACCTAGGATGATTCGCGAGGCTATTGAAATTAAAAAACATCCAAATTTCAATAGAGAAGATGGTTGGAAGCTTGCACAAGCCTGGGATCCAGTTATACATCTTATTAAATCGGACCCCAAAATACCAACTGCCAGACCTCAAGACACTGTGAGCTCTTTCTGCGTAGATCGGACCGTCATTAACAACTAATTTTTAAAAATGTATAATTAAAAAATGAAGGTAGATATTGTAACATTAACTTTTCGGACCACCAACACCTCAGTCCGCCCCGTGACCACGAAGTGCTGCAAAGCCTTCGAAACGTCGGGAGAAAATAATAATTAAAAAACCGCGATAAAATCCGCAAAATAGTTTTATTTCAATGTCTAACATTCGCGTAAATATAAGAAGTCATTATGCTTTCTCATAAACTAATTGATAATAATGAGTGAAATCCTCCTAGCCAATCTCGGCCACGGCGGCCAATCTCAACGGAGATCAGCCAAATACGCAGGAGATATTATAGTACACAAGTGTTTGCGCAATACACAGGTGCACTCGCTATTCCTTCACTCTTATAGTCCGGTGAGACGGCAATCCGACATGACCGGAGAGAGATCAGGCGCAGGACCAACGGCTTTACGTGCTTTCCGAGGCACGGGGGTATCACACCGCCAACTACCTGACTCCGAGCTGGGACTGAGTAATTTTTAAGATGGAGAAACCCAGTCACAATGTTTTAAATAATGAGTATTGATAGACGCTCATTATAAATTCAGTCACTCAATATTTCTGGACAGTGGCAGCAGACCTCTAGGCCGGCGGATCCATGACTCGTACGAAATCACTTAAAATCAATTAGTCCACCTGCTGTATATACAATTAAAAAAATATCAAACTTCAAATGTAACATAATTGATATGCAAACGTTTACAAATCGCTAAAAGTTCGTTCACACTACACGGAGGCGTAACCACAACTGGCCAATGCGCGTGCGCATCCTAAATACGACGGAAGCAGGTGGCACACACCACCTGTTCGCATTATGAATGCCAAACGAGTTGGCATGACCCACAGTGTAATTAATTAGGGTTTTGGGCATCAGGGCATCTGATAGCGGTACAGTTAACTTCGAGGTCAAGTGCCGAATTTGACGTGTAGGGCTAACGGAATTTTGGGACGTGGCCCTTCATACAAAATGGACAATATTCAATATTTATGCCATAAGTAACACTTTGCACCTGCAAGGTGGCATTGCTGAAGGTCACAGGGACACGCTGGATGTAGGTTGCTTCTGACAGGTCCATCTGGAAATGTTTAGGGGAGACCTATGTTCAGCATTGGACATCATGTGGCTGATTATGATGAAGTAAGTCTGTATAATTTTTTTTATCAGCCAGGAAAGTATTTTTGCCAAATACGAGAGTAACAAGCAGCTGATAGTGGGTCATATAATTCAAATATAATAGCGATCTTCAAGAAAATTTGTGTCTCACGACGATCGCCGCAAAATCCGGCCTGTCGATCACGTTTATTTAACTAAAGTTTCGTTGTAGAATCGTAAATTTTATTAATAGTATACATCGTATCACGCGATACGCCATTTTAGGGGTATGCAGAGGTTATATTAGTTACCTACTCTTATAGGTCGTGATATATGTATTTAATTTATTATCTACCAGTTAACTAGACAGTTTTGAGATACAAGAAAACAATAATTTAATTCACAACCATCCCTAATGAACTCTAAGACTACACAAGATCCGCGTCCCGGAAATATGAAACTCAATAACGAAACTTGGCGAAAACGTTCTACGGAGCGTCTCTCCCGGTGCAACTGAATTGACCGGGATATCGGGATAAGATCGGTAGTTGCGAAACAGTTGCTTATAACTGAATACCGTCAGAGTGAGTGCACTTTCACGGTAATAGAGTACCTTTACTTTTATCAAATATTTACGTCATATTGATTCTAACCCAGGAAGAATGAACATTGATATAAAACTATTACAACGCGTGCGAAAGAAAGAGATGAAGCGATAACTCCACTATGGGCCCACAAGTGCCCATTGCAATATTTGAAATATGAATTACTGCCTCATTTCTTAACCAATTTTAATGCACTTTTCACATAGCTTATTTTGCAAGCTATTTACCGTTGCATATAGAATAATGTACAAAATCAGACATAGGATGATCCCCTATTGTGAACTGTGTAGCTGACAATATTGGGGGCTTGGTGGAGTAGTATTTTTTAAACCAACTAAAAAAATTAAATAGGTCTCATTTCGTCGTAATTGTTTTTATGTATGATCAGCGAGATTTTTCATCGTCATAATTTTATAAATCCTTCAACGCGCGCGGTGGACACCGGTGTCCATTTAGATAAGGAAATTAGCTTATAACTATATATAAGCGGGCGTTGACGGGTTAATGGTTAAAACTATCAGTTAGTACATTATTTTTATTATGAATTCCCAGTAGAGGAAGGGTTTGAACTGTAATTTATGCCGGTCGAAACCCTTTTCTACGCACCAATTGCGCTATTTAGTTTGTTATAAAAGTCCCCGAACCACTAGCCACTTATTATCGTTGACGTCCAAACATTACTAGTAATTAAGTTTTCACACGCAATACGATTACCTTATCACTACAAGCTTAATGTAATGTTTCAACGGCTATCAGAGATAAGGGGTACAGTCAGCGACAAAAATAAATGAACATTATCAAAACTAAAAATACTTTTGTCCTTACCATCATTTCTCTTTACTAAAAAAGGTTATCTTAGATAAGGAAACAAATTTAAACGTTTACCGGAAAATGTAGTTAACAGAAATGCAAGATTAATTCAACATTTACGATTTTGAATTGATCACACAGATAAATGCACACTACTTTTACCTAGGCAAACCAATAATTACAAAAAAAAGGGGGGCTCACAGCTGTAAATATCAATAATCAAAAAATATAATAAGCCAATTACTAACCACCCCAGATAGAAAATGAAACATTAAATAAAACCTCTATCGATCCATCTTTGTAATTACTGCTAGACTGTCCATCCGTACTTATCCCCATTTTACCGTAGTATAAGTTTATTAGAAACTGCAACGGTTTCGATGTAAATAAAAATATGTACCGCTGACTTTACAGAAATACATTCACAAAAATATCAGCAAGCGACCGACCGTCACGAAAGCCAATGATCAACTGGCTCGAATTGTCAAACGTTATGTGATTTATAGCAAAAATGGTAGATCATGTCACAAGAAACCCTCACAAAAAATATTTTTGCTTTAACAAGTGATAATAATTTGTGAATTTGTTCAAGTAATTTTTGTGGCTGTACAACGATCGCCTAAATCCTTTAAAAGGGGCGAAGATTAATTTAAAATATGCTACAAGGCTTACGCGAAATAGGGATGAATTATGATAATTAAGCTGTATGGATTTGTGTATTCCGGAAAAGGTTTAAGAATTTTGAAAATATAATTATAACATGATAGGGTTATATGTTTTAAGCCCATTAATAGGGGCGTATGTTTTGGATTATGATTTACTGGGTAGGTCTCTCATATGTAAGAGTCCGTCTGGGTGGGTACCACCGCAATGTCTATTTCTACCGCCAAGCAGCAGTGTGCATGCACTGTTGTGTTTCGGTTTGAAGGACATTATAGCCAGTGTAACTACAGGACATAGTGAGACTTAACATCTTATGTCTCAGGATGACGAGCGCAGTGGAATGCCACACAGTACTTTGTATCTCAAGGTGTTGGATGGTGTTGCTACTATTTATGGGTGGTCGTATCGCTTACCATCAGGCGAACGGCATGCTCGTCTCGTCATTCAATGCCATAAAAAAATTGTTTTAGGTTTCTATAATTGCAAAACCTTACATATTTACCAAGTCCCCCGCCGCGTCTGTCAGTCTGAACGCAATAAACTTAAAAACGGATTTACTACTGAACGGATTTCGATGAAATTTAATACGGTCAAAGTTTGAGACCCTGGGAATTCATATACGGGACATTTGCTACTTTTTATCCCGGAAAAACTCTTTCACGCGGGCGGATCCTACTAGCTAATCCTTACTAATATTATAAATGCGAAAGAAACTCTGTATGTCTGTCTGTCGCGCTTTCACGCCAAAACTACTGAACCGAATTAAATGAAATTTGGTACACAGATAGTCTAGAGCCTGAGAAAGGACATAGGCTTCTTTTTATCCCGGGAAAAAATAAAGCGGGACTTTATCCCGGAAAAACTCTTTCACGCGGGCGGATCCTACTAGCTAGTTACTCATATATTTGATACTCATGCATTTCTGTAAAATGCAATAATCAGGTTTTAGATATAAAACCAGGTGACGGTCCTTATGTTACACAAAACAAGCGAAAACCTTCGCACCGTAAATCCATATAAATCAACAAAGAGAACTACACCTTAAACCCAACGAATTCAAGCTAAACAAGTTTCAAATGCATTCCATTTGATCAATTTTATACACGGTCAATTAACAGTGGTCAAAACGTCACGTCTGCCAATCAGATGAGGTCGACGAACTGAGCTAATATCTCTGTAAAATCGCCACCACGGAATTAGACATGTCAGTAATGTTTATCTTTATAGCGTTCCCGCTTCAACAAAAGCGACGAGCGAAGGAATCCCGGTAAGGCTGTGTGCACATCATTGTCGATTATTTACGTGCTCCCACACAGCAGTTATATAACGTTAGAGAATGTTGCGTAACATTTGTTGTCCAACTTATTTAAAAAATTGTAACAAAAGTTATAAATCGTTAGTGATGTTATACAACTTCATTTAAAAAAATGTTATACAACTAATTACAACACGATATAACAAATTATAACTTTTGTTGTATAACATCATCCGATCGACACAGGGACGTCAGTGGAAGGGCGCGGGGAGGAGGTTTGCAGTGTGCCCTACTCTGTCACGTACACAACCCTAGTCAGTTCATTCGATGCAGTGGTGAAACACCACCAGCTTCCTCGAAAGGCAGACCCAAACTGATAGTTACAGAATGTTATACAACGAGTTGAACCAGTGCGGGAGCGCTTATAACATATAACATTCTTAACATATTGTAGCAAAATGTTACACACTGTTATTAAATGTTATTGTGCTACACAATTTTTTATAACTGCTGTCTGGGAGCACCTTTTGTGTAACAAAATCGCAGGCTGATTGCGTTCCGCTTTGGAAGATATTATAACTGGTGTAGATATTAAGATCTCTTTTAGGATGACGAGAATTTGTGCCTCTAACGCTTATAAGAGCGGCTTGCTCTGCTCGTCGTAATACTAATTAATGATCTCAATGTTACCAACTAAAAAGAGGCTTTAGTTGCTGAGATTCCAGATGAATCGAACTGCGTATTTCATCATAAGAACTACAGATTCGGAGTGTGTACGGAGTGGACCTCATATTTTAGTTAGTAATATAGGGGATTTTAATAGTATGTTGTCGGCTCCTATGTCAGAAGGGGCTAGCGTTTTGGTAAAAAAATATTTGAAGTGTACCATGGTGAATGTTTAGTCTGTAGTCGTAAATTTAAGTGGACGTATGGAGCGACTTCGTCGTAACATTCGACAAAGCTCCTTAAAATAAGAATAAAAAAAAAGAACTACAGATTACATGACAATCTGTATAACTTCATGTAACATACTCGCATACTCACGCCTTTTTATCCCCGAATGGGTAGACAGAAGCGCAACTAGTGCACCCACTTTTTGCCGTGCGTATTCCGTCCCATGAAGTGATAGGGGGCGAGCCGATCGCTATATCGGGCACAAATTTCAGACTCCGAGCTAATACTGATTAGAAAAATCGAATATCACTTTGCCCGACCCGGGTATCGAACCCGAGACTTCAGCATTGCAGTTGTACCGTAATACAACTACGCCACCGAGGCAGTCCATGTAACAGTAATACATTAATACGTGAACTCTCGCATTGCCTTGCTCATTTGTGTAGAGCCTAATGACGGATAAGTGGTTGGATTGTCGCCACTAACGACCTTCAATTGTGATGGTGGTTATACCATATTGTCTCTCCATACGCAGACGCTCTAAATAAGACAATATCCGTAATTACGTTCTTTGGAACGCGTGGGCACAATCAAATTTCTTGAAGTATAAATAGTCAGTTTGTCTCGTAAATAATAAAAGAAAAGTAATCTACCAGAAAAAATATATGGAATATGAAATTATCAACTTTGGAAAGAACCCTGAAACCAGGCTAAGACGAGTATTCTGAATGATTAAGATTTAATTCAATCTTAATTCATAATACTGCATGATATTGTAAAACAAAACATTTAAAACATCGTTTATATTTTTCGACAAAATAAAATCGAAAGACATGATCAATCTCATTTTTTTATTTTTTTTATAGCTTTGTTGACGAGACGAGCATGCCGTTCGCCTGATGGTAAGCGATACGACCACCCATAAACAGTAGCAACACCATCGAGCACCTTCACTTACAAAGTACTGTGTGGCATTCCACTGCGCTCGTCATCCTGAGACATAAGCTGTTAAGTCTCATTATGTCCAGTAGTTATACTGGCTACAATGTCCTTCAAACCGAAACACGACAGTGCATGCACACTGTTGCTTGGCGGTAGAAATAGACATTGCGGTGCCCACCCAGACGGCCTCTTACATAATGAGAGACCTACCACCAGTGAAAACGAGTTGCTCAAAATGTATCCAAATATTATGATTGTTAATAATTACCCGGCATTTTATCCCCACACTAAGCAAATCTTGAAAACTGGATCAAACGTCTCTAAATTTATAGAAACCTACTTTCTTAGTAATCTCAAGGGAGAATACGTAACAATTGAAATAGAGCAGTTTAAGTCAATAGATGAGGTGACGTCATTAACGAGCTCTATACAATTGAGATGTTAATACCGTGACGCAATTAGGGAACATATTAATCGTCGAATTAGGATCTTATATCAAATATTGCGTGATGATCTAATTAGTCAATTAAGTAAATAATGATTCAATACTGAAATGAAAACGCCTAATTAGATCCGCAAAGTATTAACTGTTTAAGTTTCAAATTGGAAGCAGTAGACAAGAGAATAATCGAATTAAAACTTCTGCTTCGATTTTAAATATTAATCAGTAAAACTTTTAGATTTGAACCGCTTCCCAAAAACAACTACAATTTGTACTAACATCTATCTTTTTCATGCTTACTAAATAAACAGAAAAACATAAAAGTGAACCATAACACAAACGTTGCGCTCCTAACGACGTCACATTGTTTTTTCTACTCTTTTCTTACTTTTATCTTAAAGGCATTCCCATCCTTAGACAAAAGGAATAATACCTTACGTCTTCATTAACACCACACATAATGAAAGGTGCACAGACGTTGTAAAATGCGCAAATCGCCGGAGAACGCATTCGGAACTTACGGCACAGCTTTTATATCGCCCATTTAAGTTCCCAAGCTTTTAGTGCTAAATTATTGCGTCTGTTTAATTGCTGGGTGAGAGCGAGATGGAGATATCTGCGAAGATGTTGTAAAGCTTAGTGCACACTCACGAAAAAGCAAAGTGTTATTATACTCGCTATTAGCAAAAGAGCGAAGTTGTATTTGGCTATTAGGTGCAGCAAAAAATGGGACGTTTATGGTAGATTATCTTGCTTTACTGTATTCCTTGGTAAGTGCTGACTCTGTTTATCTAATACTAACTTATTTTCAGGCTACTAAGCTATAAGGTTGTGCCCGAGGTCGCGGTTTCATTTAGCAACAGACGACCGAATGATTTGCATACAAATAGTTTATGGTAAATGCGAGAAAAAAAGAGGATTGCCGGACTTGGTCTGCAAACGAATTTTACCCGATGACAAACGCGATCCCAATACTGCGGTATAATTATTTTTTGCCAAACCATTCTATAGTTCATCATTTTACAGGCTGCCTCGTCCGTTTACAAACACTCTAGTATGTGAAATGGTTTTTGATTCTAGCATTTACAATCACACTTAAAGTGCGATAATAAGAACGAATATAAGTTTTTTTTATTGCATTGAATGACGAGACGAGCATGCCGTTCGCCTGATGGTCAGCGATACGACCACCCATAAACAGTAGCACCACCATTCAGCACCGTGAGTTACAAAGTAGGTACTGTGTGGCATACCACTGCGCTCGTCAACCTGAGACATAAGATGTTAAGTCTCATTATGGCCAGTAGTTATAAGTTAAGTAGACAAAATAGGTTGTAAAATGAAGGACAATTCGCCGAAGACAAATACAAGATATATAGATCAACGTAGTACAATTTACCTCCCTTGTTTACTCAACAAAAGGACCACTTGCCTTGCGTACACTTTTGTCACCTCTCGACATCGTTTTTTGAGTCGAAGTGCTGTCGTTCCGAATAGTAGTCCGGTAATGTAGCACTCTTAGAATACGTAAAACCCAGAAAACATTGCTGGAGAGATTGGCTGATAATAGAAAAAAATATTAGTGATATATAACAGAATTTAAAATTCACTTAACTTATCATCCGTATTGTTGATTGACATTATTTGTTTTCATTGCTTTTTTCGTTATTTTGATTATTTAAGACAAAATCACTTGTACCTTGTTACAAAATCAACACTGCCAATTTAGTCGTGTTCGTTTAATTTATATTTCCCGCCCATCTACAGTGTATTCACTGCTTTAAATACATTTGTGATGAACAAATAAAATGTTACGTTTGCATTGTTTTCAATCTAACGCCAAGAGACATTGACTTCCTCTATTTAAAGACCGAGTACTTTTAATAGAGATGAGTGGTTCAAAACTATTACAAGTTTTTAATTAAGAAATGAGTTTGAATACTTCAATAAACTACGATCAATGAAACTAAGATAGTAGTATAATAAATGTTTTTTATTGTTTACTAAAAATGTGGATTTTGACCAAATTTATAAATATAAATGACCTTACTTCGTATATCATAAGTTAGCGATCATTGAGAAAAATTCATGGCAAAACAAAATTCATTGATAAATACTTCAAGGGGGCAATTTTTACCCGACTACGGCGAAGCGAGGAAGGTTGATGATTTATGATTACATTAGCTTTTGCCCGCGGCTCCGCCCGCGTGAATGAGTTTGCCCGGGATAAAAGAGCCGCTTTATATTTTTCGGGGATAAAAAGTAGCCTATGTGTTAATCGAGGACATAATCTACCCGTGTGCCAAATTTCATAGAAATCCGTTCAGTAGGTTTTGCGTCAAAGAGTAACAAACATCCAGACATCCATACTTACAAACTTTCGCGTTTATAATATCAGTAGGATTTGATCAGTTTACTTTGGTTTTCCTAACTTTTTTTGTATTAAAGTAGCTTGTGCTCGCGGGTCACCAGCGAAAGAGTTTTTCCGAGATTAAAGTCCCGCTATATATTTTCCCGGATTAAACTAACAAAATCTCAAACTATCTTCTTACATAATTTCATCGACACAAGTTCGGTAGTTAAGTTTATCGCGTTCAGACAGATAGAGAGACGCGGCGAAGGACTTTGTTTTATACTATGTAAGTATAACCAATGCAAAAGCTACTTTAATCCTCTGAATATAAATCACAAAGCTTCACCAGCCCATCCACACGAACCATTCATAAACAAGCCGTACGCAACGGCAAGCTAATTGAGCGATTATCTTCAATCAACATACAAACAATGGCCGGGTCGATGAACCCACATTCGGAGCAATTAGTAACCGACACTGTCCACCCAATAAACGAGTAACGGGTTCTTAAGGAATTCGGAAGCCCTTTCCATCAGGTGTATTGACAGCTGTGGTATCTTTGTAATACTAATTATACTAGGACTATACTTGCGTGGTAGACTAAGGCCTTAACCCTCTCAGTTGTAGAGGAGGCCCGTGTTCAGCAGTGGGCAGTATATAATACAGGGCTGGTATGGTGGTATGGTATGGTATACTTGGGCCTGTTTCTCAGGTTGCAAGCATCTGATTTGACAGTTATCGCATATAACAGCTAATGTAGATTACCATTTATTTGGGGGTATGAAAGTGTGACTTTTATATTTGGTCGGCTTATACATTTAAGTGATGAGTAGCATTTATCAGCAAGCTGTGAACTCGGCCCTAGCTATACTAATATTTACATCTGTGTAATGGTAAATTATACCTTACTAATATAAAAATAAGTAACATTTTTGTAGATGTTTGACTGTTTTTAGTACTAAAGTCAGAAAATGCTGAATGGGTTTGGATGAAATTTGGCCAGCAAACACATGGACAGCAAAGACATGGTCCTGGATTATCATAAAGGTTATTTTTATCCCGGGAAAGATAGTTTTCAAAGGCGGAACCACAATCAACACAATATCTAGAATATAACTACATTATATTGGGAACAAACAACTTTAAAAATATAACGAAAGTACATCTCTATGTAAGACATGTGCATTTAATCCAGCGGGTGTCTCAATTAAGTGTTACATCTGTTTGTAATTTATAGCAAGTGTATTTTAATAAGTAGTACTAAAAGGTTATATATGTAAGCCTTATGTAAGCAGGTGTTGAAATTGAAAGGTGTTGAGAAATCATATCAAAAAGGCCAAGTGGTATTTTTGTAAAGACCTTAATATTGAACAATTTACATCAGTTATAAAACAGTGATATGTATGTATTAAGTTATAACTATGTTTAGGCATGTATATTACTATCGTATTTTTGCGGCGATAGCCTAGTTGGTAGTCGAACGGACTGCCGAGACGAATGTCCGCAGGTTCCAAACCCAAGGGCACACACCTCTGACCTTTCTAAAAAGTTATGTGTGTATTCTTTGTGAATTATCGCTCGCTTTAACGGTGAAGGAAAACATCGTGAGGAAACCTGCATACCTGAGTTTTTTGAATTTCGAAGGTATGTGAAGTCTGCCAACCCGCACTAGGCCAGCGTGGTGGACTAAGGCTTTAACCCTCTCTGTTGTAAAGGAGGCCCGTGCTCAGCAGTGGGCAGTATATAATACAGGGCTGGTATGGTATGGTATATTAGTATCATCGTAATAATTGAAATAAATATGTTCTTAATAATCGAAATGCGGTTATGTTTAGATAAAAATTAGGCAATTTGGTTTTTATTGCAATCGAACTACGCACAAAATCACTTGCCTCTTATCAATAAACAGTCGCATCACCCACAATAACATTTCAAAGCACCGCACTATAGATAATGCCATTCACGATGACGCGCTCTACATATTTTTTGGGCAACCTTCAGCTTGTGTTTTACTACTGTAAATACACAATAAATACCTATGAGTGCACACGCACACTACGATAGATAACCAAAGACCTCATAAACCGCGAAATCCCCACTTAAAAAAATTGTAGCGCACGTCATCATAGATGAAAATATCTATACAACACACCCGTTCTCTCACATTACGTAAATTTTATCCATAAAACATAAAAATATATTTAGAAAAACAAAAGAGAACACTAAAACTTTACGCCGTGAAAACAGACGCGAAAGGAAAACAAAAGCTCACCCAAATAGAATTTCCGTTTTCACAAACTCCAAAAATAAAACTCGAATTTGGAACGGAGTAAAATAAATGATTAACGCGTTTCAAACGAGCTTAGTTATGTAGCCAATTAACTATAACTGCAGTGAAATATAAATGTAAATAAGTTGCCAAGAATTATAGATAATTCCATCCACGATAACGCGCCTTAATAATTTTTAAGCGTTGATTTCGCGAGTTATACTGGTCTCTCATATGTAAGAGTCCGTCTACCACCGCAACGTCTATTTCTTCCGCCAAGCAGCAGTGTGCATGCACTGTTGTGTTTCGGTTTGAAGGACATTGTAGCCAGTGTAACTACTGGACATAATGAGACTTAACATCTTATGTCTCAGGATGACGAGCGCAGGGGGATACCACACAGTACTTTATAAATCAATGTGCTGGATGGTGTTGCTAGTGTTTATGGGCTATCGTATCGCTTACCACCACGCGAACGGAATGCTCGTCTCGTCATTTAATGCAAAAAAAAAAAGTGTTCTGGGGCTTTGATTTATTCATCGTAGCGTGTGGTGCACTCATAGGTAGTAAGTATGTATTTACAGAACTAAAACAGAAGCTCTAGGTAGACCATTTTGGACTGTAGCAATTAGAGAAACTAGTAGAGCACGTCATCGTGAATGGCATCTATCAATCCGAAACTGAATCGCTTGGGGTGATTTCGCAAAAATCTAATGCAATTACACAAACTACCTTATCTAAAGTCTGAACATAATAGTGTTTGCGTTGCTTAGCGGCAGTAGTAGATAAAAACAAAGAACATAAGCAGTCTCTTAATGCCAGAGATCTACTATGTAAAGAGGAATTCCCTACAGAAGTGGGTAACGTTGGTGTATAGCTCATATCTTGGATATATAGCCATTTCTTTCCTCAGAAATGTACAGTGGCAATTTTCTACTGTGACAGTTTTTTGACCCAAATTCGGATGCATTCACGACCCCCCGGAACCGTCCCACATGCGCAGAAGCAGTCCACCGCGGGTTTTAGTCGGTATGCCGGGATAATTTGAGGCACCCGCTCCAGAGGTCATTTAGGTGGCATCTGGGTCCGAAGACCGGTGAGTCCGACATAACCATTCTTCCCCTCCCCAGGCTTAAGATAGGCATCCATAAGACGGATTTTTCCTACGAGATAATAATTAGAAAGGTTTTGACCCAGACGATGCCCCGATCAAATCCTAGCGCGGTAATAATAAATCAATCTCACGTTTGAGTAAAATCTCAAGTAGATATTTAATGCATTGAACTATTTAATAAACCAACCTTACGCTGTCATTTAAGAGCTTGTTTTCAGTTGAGTAAGCGCTGTAACACAAACAAAATTTAGCTCTCAAAATACGTCACATATTGTCACTTAAGATGTCATTTGAACCCGCTGAATAAACCCTGTTTATTAAATAGCGACTATCTTAAGATATTGACCTTCATTTGACAGTCTCTCAACTGATATCGCACTTCAGATCGACATTGAGTTGCATCTATTAATACGATCCTTCGTTTAACACTTAACATAGACTTAGACAACATTTTTGTCTTGGAAAAGTACATATTGGTACTTTTGAACTAGACCTATCATTCGGCCCGAACGCTCGAGCCCCCAAAGCCCGCGCAGACGCGACCTTAATTGACATTAAGAACTACTTTTTTAACAGGAACGATTCACGCGCGATTTATTTATTTTACATAAACTCATGCCTTTCTCCAATTGGGGTAGGCAGAGACTATGGAGCGCCAAATGCTACGATCCAAGCATACCTCTTTCGCTTCCTCCACAGTCATGAGTCTCTTCATACATGCTCGTCGGTTACGAGAACTCCTTATTTATTGGAACGAAGTTCCTTATCGCGCGTTGTGAAAGGGGGCTGGACGGAAAGTTGTCACGACACTTTTTGCTATTATCTTACTAATATGAACCTTAAATACAATGCGTAGAAGCTATAATTCTTGAAACGAGTATAATTTTATTTATTTTATTTATTAAAGTCATTAAAACCATTTCTTACTAATCTAATATGGACCTTAAATACATTGCGTAGAAGCTATTTCCCCAGCGTTGGCACGGCACGAGTACAAAAGAATCGAACGTAACATTCTTTTTTCAAATTTTGTTGATTTATTCTACTTTGGTTACTGACATTTATCAATAACAAGACTAAACGTGCTTTGCTCGCGTTTAAAATGTACTTTATGTGGTAAGCGTAAGATCGAATTTGTGTTTAGTCAATCAAAATTTGTGATAAAAATGCTATGCAATAGCTTTACCGCGGTAGTCTCCGAGTGCCACACGTATTTATTTGTTTTTTTCTCTAGAAACTTATGTATTGGAACGGAAATAGGAAAATATTTATATATTTATATATATATACACACTCTGTTATATAAATAAAAATTTATTACAATTCCTTCACTAATTAATCGAAAGGAACTTCGTTCCATCCGGGTGTCCCTTGACACCTCTCATTGCTTTTTTTATTTATTTTATTTTTTTTAAAGAGAGAGAGTCGCATGCTACACGTAGTGTAACAACTTATTCCCACGTTTTACTTTAATACGGTCGTTAACAATCTCGTACGTCGCTAGGCTAGACGTCGCGACGTACGCACGGATATTCCACGCACGTTTCAAGATTTAACATCCTATACAATTTACACAATTGATGACGAACTTTGTTAGGGGTTGAATGAGTAATTTAAATAGAAATAGTATAATTACTTAGCATTGCGACTAGTGGCGTAACTTCGCCGTAAAGAGCCCATGGAGAATTAACTGAACGGGGCCCTCCTAACATGAAAAATCTGCACCGATACGTCTATTGCGTACAGTCTGCCACATAAGTAGCTGAACAAATTCAAAACTTCAAAACGCCGATACACTTTTGTGTTCTTACCAATTTTTATTTTCTCTTCACAAAAATAAAATAAAAGCGATTTACTTTACTTCACACAAAGAAAAATATGTTTCAGTTAAACTTAACGCGTAAATGCGATTTGAAATTTTGAATTTGTTCAGCTATTTATGTGGCTGACTGTACATAAACGCACCACCTTGATGCCAAAAAAGCTGGTGGCCATTATTATATAGCTTTTTAACCGACTTAAAAAAAGGTTATCAATTCGACGTGCATTATTTTACGTTTGTTCCTTCAAAACTCGAATCATTTCTTAACCGATTTGGAAAATTGTCACAGACTCCAAAATTGGTAATCAAAACAGGTAGGTTATGTTAAATGATTCTTTGGTTTTAGTGGACTTTCAAGGCGGTTTAATTTCTTGTTAATTCAAAGAGTTATTAAAGATCGATAAATTATACCTATTAAGGTAAATAAAGATTTATTACACAAATAAACTTAGTAATAGGGAAAAATACAGTCATCATTCTTTGCAAGGCAAATAAACTAAGTTGTCAATTTCCTTCCTTATTCAATACAATATTCTATATGCTCACTGTTTTATATATACAATAGAACTGCAGTAATCCGGCCCCTGGGTAACCCGGGGTCCCTTGTAATCCTATGACATATTCATCAATGCAAAATTATATAGTAGGTAGTATTTTATCCCAGAAGGGGTAGGCAGAGGCGCAACTAATGCACCCAATTTTCGCCGTGCGTATGCCGCTCCATGATGTGATAGGGGGCGAGCCTATTATCTTATCAGGCACAAATTCCAGAATCCGGTCTGATATTGATTAAAAAAACCCAATATCACTTTGCCCGACCCGAGGATCGAATGCGAGACTGCAGCATTCAACAGCAGTCGACCGTAATACAACTACGCCACCGAGGCAGTCCGAGGTCGAGAAATTTTGAAAATTTCAATAAAACCTGTCTCACGGCTTCTATGCTAATTCAATAATAAAAAAATGTAATTCCTGCGTAGATGAGTGTTGAATGGTAAAAATTAATTAATTGAGCCATAGAAAGCATATCTTCAGTTATCACTTTCATCTTTCACAACCATCGAAACACCTTATTCTTCACTGATATCCATAACTAATACACGCTATATACATGAAATAACGGACTATACCATTAGAATTCAGTAAACACTTTCTTCAAAATATGCTTTAAAAAATTTGTTACATCGACCTGACAATACAGTGGAAAAAAACAGGTGAAAAAATATCAATATTTTAACCGACTTCCTAAAGGAGGAGGTTATCAATTCGTGTGTTTTTATTTATCTATATACATACGTATAAATAAAATTGGAGTGTCTGTTTGTAATATTGAAATAACCGTTTTTTACTACATGTATATGAATATATATATACGGTACATACACCAAAATAACATTTTTTACTTTTTTTGTCTGTCTGTCTGTTTGTTCCGGCTAATCTCTGAAATGGCTGGACCGATTTTGACGGGACTTTTATTAGCAGGTAGCTGATGTAATAAGGAGTAACTTAGGCTACTTTTTATCCCGGGAAAATATAAAGCGGGACTTTTATCCCGGGAAAACTCATTCACGCGGGCGGAGCCGCGCGCAACAGCTAGTTTTTTATAAAATTACATCCATACAATCAATCACCTGTCAACGCCCCCTTATATATAGCTCTAAGCTAATTTCCTTATATAAATGGACACCGGTGTCCACCGCGGGCGTCCAAGGATTAAAAACAATCGCTGTCGAACGATTGCCATTCGACACCGCGTTAATTGCGAAACAAAATGGCCGCAGCACTTTTCAACTTACCCGCTGTATTAGAATTCGCGCTACACGACAATTGAAAACTTGGTCCACTCGGTGGAACAATACCGAAACACGAACGTTAATTTACGGTACGAAGCGCTATTGTCGGACCTAATTGGAGTATTCATCACGAGATGTTATTAACAGGCGAGGAGTCTGGGGGGCTGACCCCCGTGGAACAATTCCTTTTAGACGAGTAAACATTTTGGTAAAATTATATAACAAGCATTATAAACCAAATAAGGGTTACAGAAAGGCATTTGGGTTTAACGGTCATTTATATAGTCATCATCATAGAACATCATACTTAGTAAATTAGAACAAAAAGGTAGTAATCTAAAAATGCAGAGCTAAGAGTTCTTAGCACTTTTCGATAATCGCAGAAATACGAAAATCAAAAGACTTACCACGATTCACTCATTAATAAAAGTTCCTTGTCGGTTATAGATTGATAGGGGAGGGAGGGTTAGACTGGAGCGAAGCGATGAAACGGAAATATCGTCGGCGAGATTGGCTCATCGATTCCTGATAAGGGTAAATGGGATATCGATGGTTATGTTGAAAATCGATGGCTGGAAAATATTGGACGCACAAATCAAGTTCGCAATGATAATGAAAACTTCCAATCTAACAATTACGATAACTTAGCGAATCGATAGTCAAGCCTTTTATTAGTTAAATAAAAACGATTCAGCATCGGAGGGAAACTAGTAATTTTATATTCCAATAAAAGTCCATGCAAATTTATCAACGAACGACCTGCAGAGAGTAACCGAGTCAAAAAAACAACTAGAATTTCAAATCAAGACAAGCGGGAACGATCGAACTTTTCAAAAGCGTAATAGACAGACGGTCAGGAGACAATAGCGGCAATTTGTCACAATTACCATAGAATAGGCACAAAGTTGGGTAGAACACTACCAGTTTCGAGAAGATTCGCATGGAAACGAGCGATTACGAAGGGATCGCTTCGGAAGCGAACGTCGTGTCGATTTAGTTTTATGTTTGATGGGAGTCTAGTTTGGCGGGTTAATTACGGCGGCCATCTTGGTTCTTTGCGTATAATAATAGGGTAAAAAGATGTTATGATCGATTCTTCATAGTAGTCATTATGTCCTCCGCCCTGTGGATTGGGGGCGTTTGGAGAATTCCACCACGGTATCCCCTGCCTGTCGTAAAAGGCGACTAATAGGGGCCACTGGGGGGTCGCAGGCGGGCGGCAGGGGGCTGTCCGTCGTTAATTTTGTGTTCCTATTAGCACATTGTTGCGATCCCTGTGATGGACGGCAGCGTGGCTGGTAGGCCTCACGCTGCCGTTGACGCCAAGGGCGTCCTTCGGTGCGCGGAAGCTTCTGAGCCCCCCCACGACAGGAGACGGGCCGCACTAGACGGCACCGCGCAGTGGCGGCTGCGGGTGACAACTTAGACACTTCCGTCAGAGGAAGCCCGCAGTCGTCCCTAATGCGCCGAAGATGGCCACCGCGGAGTTTTGGTTGGTATGCCGTGCGTTGTACATAGGTTAGGGACTCGGCCCGGTGGTCGCCCGATGGTTACACCTCTCCGGGCGGCGTAACGCCGGGTCGTAAGGCACTGTGAACCCAACATAACCGCCCAGTCGCCCTCTTTGAAGGCTAGGCAATAGTAATAAGTCACTATCTCCGCGGAAAAAAATGTAAGCTATGAAAATTATCTTTCCGACCCAACAAAGACAGCAAAAGAGGATATCCGTACAGAAAAGTAAATATAAATAAACAAGCTGATAGAAAATAAACTGACAGAGGAAAATAATCGAAGTCTAATTGAGGGCATTAGTATTTTTTTTTTTGCACAGAATTTCCAGCGGCGGCTGGATCAAATCGTAAGCTGTCTCGAAAACTGTTCACAGTTGCATTAGATTTAGATCGATCGAAAAACTTATCTATACTTAGATCTGTAGAGTTATTGTCTTAATTAACAAATAACTGGAGTATCTTTTGTCTTTGAAATGTTATGATGAGATCATAATTACTTATTATTTTGTTAATTTTGAGTTCGTGCTGTTTTAAATTGCTTAACACGATTTAATTTTTCTTGATAAGAACGAAAAATGAACATTTTACCACAAGCGTCTTCAATGCTTGTCATCTGAACAGCTCCTTGTTCATTTTCAACTTGCGTAGTTCCGATAACTTAATAATGTGAATTTTAATTATTATGAATCTTAGTGACGTTGATTAATTATATACCTAGATAGACACTGAACGTTTCAAACGCGTCGAAAAAAATAGAGGCGAACTATTCCCCACTAAATGAGTTCGAATGAATAATTTTTTGTCGTTTTTCATGGATATTATTATCTCCCCGTTTTAATAGAAACCATGTAATAACTAGTATCATTATGCGCGCGCACACAAGGATACGCAGAATGATGCAGCGATAGCGTATGACACAGCTTTCACGCATACTAGGTTAAGAAAAGTTTAATTTTTTATTTTTTTATTGCATTGAATGCCGAGAAGAGCATGCCGTTCGCCTGATGGTAAGCGATACGACCACCCACAAATAGTAGCTACACCATCCAGCACCTTGACTTACAAAGTACTGTGTGGCATTCCACTGCGCTCGTCATCCTGAGACATAAGATGTTAAGTCTCATTATGTCCAGTAGTTATACTGGCTACAATGTCCTTCAAACCGAAACACAACAGTGCATGCACACTGTTGCTTGGCGGTAGAAATAGAAGTTGCCCTGATTATTTTAGTTTCATTGCAGCGCACACTTTATCTAGGTATATAATTAATCAAAGCTTAGTAATATTACAGGTTATGTTAGTATAATCTAATTTGAATCGCGCGTTCAATGAAAAATAAATACACGTGATATATCAATGTACCCCCCCCCCCTTGTGATATTTCGTGGTTTTTGAAATTCAAATCCCCCTTTCGAGCCTCACGTGATAAATGGATATCCGTTTTTTGGGATTCCACACCTGACTCTGTTAGTTAAATGTGATTTTTAGTTAAAAGTCTAACGCGTAACATTACTTATCAAATATATCTTGTTCATACCACTTAATACTGTCACTATCACTTAATATTATTATATTATTAGATTAGATAGCCATTGCTCCTGTCCCAAATTAAATATTGTTCCGGTGGTGAAGTACTTGGGCATAATGATTGATAAAAATCTTAATTTTCAACATCATATTACACAAGTTACTTCTCGTGCTAGAAAATTGATATTTTTATTTAAGAAAATACGAAACATTGCTGATTTCAACGTGATTAAAATGGTTTATTTCGCTATGTGCCAATCAATATTTACATACTGCATTACTACCTGGGGTGGAACTTCAAAATCATCCTTATTGAAATTGGAAACCACACAACGAGCAATTCTAAAAGTAGCTACTTTTCGTCCCAAACTATTTTCTACGATCGAATTGTATAAATCATGGGAAGTGCTTACTATTCGCCAATTGTATATCCTTGACACCATTTTAAAAAAACATTCAACAATTAATGTATCCACTTCAACATTAAAAAACCGAAGATTTCATATTATTGCAACCAATAATCCTTTGAAAACCAGCTTTACTAAAAAATTATTTTGCTTCATGGGTGCATATCTATATAACAAATGCAATAAACATACTACAATTGGTACCCTAAATTATTATAGATGTAAAAAGGCGATCACAAAATGGCTCATGGGTATGAATTATTGGGAGACAGAAAATCTACTGGATGTCATGAGTTAATATCTATTTATCTAATGTAATCTCTGTAATGATTGTAATAAATATACTCAGACCGATTTAACCGACTTTAATAATTCCCCAATAAAAAGATGATACAGTGAGTGATATAGGCTACTCTCATCTAGGGAATAGACCTTATCGCACACGGAGTAATCCTTCATAATACTAAACATACACACACATACACACGCGCACTACACACACACACACATACACACACATACATACACACACACACACACATATTAGTTTATAATTTGAAATGTTTATCTAGCATAATAAGTTCCGAAGGTGGAGACCTGGTGACCTGTAACACAAGGCAATCTTAGATCAGGCACCAGTCTCCACAGGTTTTTATGTAATATTTTAATTTAATGGCTTTTGTAATTGTAAGATCTGTGGAGAAATAAATAAACTTATTATTATTATGTTGTATCTTTCCTGCGGGAAATCACGGCACGAAGGCCGGTCCTTTTGGAAGGCTTGCGTGGGGATATGGATCCAACACGTAGAGGCCCCTTTAAGATACATTACTCTAGTTGGGGTGTGTACACCTTGTAGGTACTCTCTCTGTCTGTACTTATGGAGGAAATACAGCCAAAGACAGCGCCCGCAAGGTGCAAGGACTATTGCAGAGAAGATGGGAATTATACCGGGTCTATGGATGGGATCTAGCTGGACTGGTTGTTGGGATATTGATTGAGACAACGGGACGCCTGCCAAGTAAAATGTCTCAATCATTTGTAATCAAGGCAGACGGTGACTTGCCCCCCACTAGATGGGCATCTCAAAAAGTGGCGCATGCCAAGGACGCAACATCGGTGTGGGTGGCTAAAGGGTGTCGAGAGGTGTGCACCGATTTCACCATCGCGGGTCGCTGACGCGTCCCGGAGCGGGTTTCCTCGCTATTACGCAGATTGAGCACTTCCACCCTGGAGCTCAGGTTCTTAGCACTTGCGATTTCCACCCCTAGCCGGCCAGTTAAGGCAAGCCAAGGGTCAGGGAGTCTCATCTAGCCCCCACGGAATCAGGGTACGTGGTGTCGCCACTCACCGTCGGCTCGCCACAAAGCCGCCCCTGCGGGCTTATTATTATTATTGTATCTTTCCTGTGGAATATCACGGCACGAAGGCCGGTCCTTTTGGAAGGCTTGCGTGGGGATACAGATCCAACACGTAGAGGCCCCTTAAAGATACTTTAATATAGTTGGGATATGTACACCATGCAGGTACTATCTCTGTCTGCATTTATGGGAGAAATACAACCAAAGACAGCGCCTGCAAGGTGCAAGGACTATTGCAGAGTAGATGGGAATTAATTGGGTCTATGGATGGGATCTAGCTGGACTGGTTGCTGGGCTATTGATTGAGACAACGGGACGCCTGCCAAGTAAAATGTCTCAATCATTTGTATTCAAGGCAGACGGATGGGCATCCCAAAAGCGGCGCATGCCAAGGACGCAACATCGGTGTGGGTGGCTAAAGGGTGTCGAGAGGTGTGCACCGATTTCACCATCGCGGGTCGCTAACGCGTCCCGGAGTGGGTTTCCTCGCTATTACGCAGCTTGAGCACTTCCACCCTGGAGCTTCAGGTTTTAGCTCTTGCGATTTCCACCCCTAGCCGGCCAGTTAAGGCAAGCCAAGGGTCAGGGGGTCTCATTTAGCCCCCACGGAATCGGGGTACGCGGTGTCGCCACTCACCGACGGCTCGCCACAAAGCCGCCCCTGCGGGTTTATTATTATTATTATTATGATGTTGTAACGAAAACGTTTCTCTCCTGCAACAGAAGGTTAGCGTAGCACGGGCCGAAGCCAAGTGCATGAATGATATATAATTTAAGTAAGCATAATGAGTTGAGAAATTCCCTCAGTTGTTCAGAAATTTACGAACAATTCTGCAGGTGTTCAGTATTGCAGCTTTTTGTAGAAGTATAAAAGTCATTGGTGAGATCCCTAATGTGTGTAAGCTAGTGTGAAGTGTTTTCGGTATAACGCCAGTTGTAGATATAACTATTGGTATTGTCCTGGTGGTATTGACACGCCATTGTGTTTTAATTTCTATGGCCAGATCTACATATTTTGAAATTTTTTCGGTGTGGGTAGAAGTGAGGTTGTGTGTGTTGCAAACGGCAATATCTATAAGGTAAACTGATTTGTTGTGTTTGTCTAATACTGTTATATCCGGTCTATTATAGTGTATAGTCTTATCTGTGACTATAGTCCTATCCCAGTATAATTTGTAATATGTATTTTCAAGAACAGTCTGTGGTGTGTATTTATAATAAGGTACTTTTTCTTTCACTAATTTATATTTGTAGGCTAACGATTGATGTACTATTGCAGCTATTTGGTCGTGTCTATGTTTGTAATCACTTTGAGCTATTGACTTACATGCCCCGGTAATATGTTGGATAGTTTCTGAAGCTGTGTGGCATTGTCTGCATTTATCATTATAATTTGGACGACGGATGATATAACGCTGATAATTTCCTGTGTCAATAACTTGATCCTGTATGCCTAGCATGAAGCCTTCGGTCTCCGGAAAGAGCTCGCCACGCCGTAGCCATGCGTTTGATGCATTCTTATCAACATAAGGCTGTTCCAAGTCGTGTGGATGTCTCCCGTGTAGAGACTTTTGCTTCCAAGCTGCTATTTTATCTTTGTTTGATGTAATGTGCTGATTACGTTGAATATTTTCGTTCTGAAGGTTCAGTGGAGTTATATTGTGTCTATCGGCTTTTGCTATTGCTTTGTGTAGTTGCGATTGTTCTGATTTTTTATGAAAGTAATTTCTCAATGTAGTAATCTGCTTGTTATGTAAGTTCAGAATATCGATGATTCCCCGGCCGCCTTCATTTCTGGGAAGTGTCATTCGCTGTACACAAGATCGAGGATGATGTTTACGCTGGGTTGTTAGTGTTGTGTTAATTATAGACTGCATTCTTTTTAAATCTGTCTTTGTCCAGTGTATAATTCCAAAAGAATATGTAAGGATGGGAATGGCAAATGTATTTATTGCGTGGGTTAAATTCCGCGAATACAGCTGAGTCTTTGCTAAAACGTTAAGTCTATGTCTAAATTTTCTTATAATCTCTGCTTTGGTTTCTTTTTGGGGTATTTGACGCGATTGCTGGAATCCTAGATATTTATAAGTCTCATTGTGATTGAGAGGATCTACTTGCTCTCCTGTACTTAATTCATAACTTACAGATAATACTTGGCTATCGGATAGTGTAAAGGTTTTGCATTTGTCAATGCCAAACTGCATTTGGATGTCATTAGAAAATTGTTGTGTAGAGTCTGCTAGGCGGTGCAGTGATGGTGTGTCATTACTGTATAGTTTAATATCGTCCATGTACATGAGGTGTGTCATTGAGATATTGTTATTTGTACTTGTTATTTTAAGACCGTTGTTAGAGCTATTCAAGATATGTGAAAGAGGATTTAATGCGAGACAGAACCAGAGAGGGCTGAAGGAGTCTCCCTGGAAGATACCTCGTTTAATTGGAATAACGTCAGTTTCTATTGTGTTTTCTACATTTCTCATTTTAAGTCTTGTGTGCCAGTGGTCCATTATGTTTGATAAGAAGGTAACCAGTGTTGGGTGTATCTTATAGTGTTGAAGTATGTATGTTAGCCAAGTGTGTGGAATGGAGTCAAAAGCTTTACGATAATCTATATACATAGTGTGTAATTCTCTTTTATTTTGAATTGTGTGTTTCATTACAATACTGTCTATAGTTAGTTGCTCTTTGCATCCTTGGCTTCCTTTTCGGCACCCCTTTTGCTCTTCTGCTAATATATTTTGTTCAGCTACGTGTTTATATACAAGTTCGGTAATACATGCGGTTATTATTTTATATATAGTTTGAAGGCAAGTAATGGGTCTATATTTTGAAGCATCTGCAGGTCCATCAGCTTTTGGGATCATGTACGTTATGCCTTGAGTTACAAATAGAGGTAATGTTTCAGGAGACTGTATAAGTTCGTTTATGTGGTTGTGAAGTATTGGGTGCATTGTTGTGAGTTTTTTGTAAAAGTAGTTGTGTATATAGTCGGTGCCCGGTGTTTTCCAATTGTGTGTCTTTTTTAGTATATTGATGAATGTGTCTAATGTAATAAGCTGAAATTGCATTTGGGGAACGGATTCAAATTTTTGTGCATCTTCTTGTATCCACTGAGCATCTTTATTATGTTGTATTGGTTTACCCCATATATTGGACCAGAATTTATGCAATGCATCTGCGGTTGGTGTTTGTGGATCGCTATTATTTCCTGGCACACTTATACGGTCTGTATTTTTCAATAGGTCCCTGTAAAATTGTTTTTCATTGTTGTGAAATTGCACATTTTGATTTTTCCTCTTAGTACAGTCAGTATATCTCCGGAGCCTACTACAAGTCGCGTTTAAGTTTTGTTTAAGACTATCAAGATATTGTTCGTCTGTATTATTAGGGTTCTCATGTCGGGAATGAATCCTGTACTTCTCCCTTATCTCAGTTACATACGCTATTAATCTAAAACTTCTGTTTCCCTTAATATATTGCGTCATTCTCCCTATAGCCTGTCTTAGTTTCCTTATCTTATTTTCTAATCTAATCAGCCAAGCCGGTTTCCTGCATTTTCTTTTTAATTGTATTTGTGGTGTGTCATTTTCAATATTTATGATTTTGGAGCCGTTGCATATAGCTGTGGTGTACGCTGCACAATATATTAATGTGTGTGTTGTAGTGAAAGTACATTCAGTGGACTGATACAGAGGTAGCACTTGTAAATTTAAATATGTAATAATATATGTCAGTTTTTTCGATGTTTTTTGTTTTGGTATATAGGGTCTTTTTGTTGGGTCTGTGTCTGTGAAGTTGTCATAGGCTGCTTTGAATGTCTCTAATATTTTACTGTTCAATTGTTCGTCGTGCCATTGTCCATCATTAGGTTGTTCATGGGTTACTCTATTTCCTGTTGTGTCTGCATTATTTTGTGTCATAAATTCAAATTCTACATTTAAAAATGGATCATCTGGATTATTTGTCTCTGTATTTAGTATGTTATTTTCTGCTAGTTCATCTGAATTATGTGTAAGCGTTTGATTACCTAAGACTTCTGCTATTTCTTGTCTTATTTCTTGCAATCTTTGGTCTGTTATAAGTTTATTATTTATTATCACTCTACGCTGATCTGCTATACGTTGTTCAGAAACGTGAGCGATGTGTGGAAATTGTTCGATAACGCTAGTGTATAATAGTTTTCGGTATGCTGTTTTGTTGGATTCTAACTGAGTGATTCTAAGGTAGTGTCTTATAATGGCTTCATTAATATCATCATTCCATTGCATCCTAGAAGAAGAATTTACTTGTGTTTCGGTGTTGGGCCCTATCTCCGGTGTGTCATGGTTTTGTGTTCCATTGTGATCTAGGTTCTGTGTTTCTAAGTAGTGCTTAACTTCTGTTTTAATTAATTGTAGTGTGTTTTCGGTTAATGATTTGTTTCTAATTATCGCTCGTCGCTGATCTCCTACTCGCTGCTTGGAAACATCCATATCAGGGAACTTCTCTATAAACTGTCTGTGCAATGGGTTTAAATATCCGCGTGATTTTGTTTCTAATCTAGTCACTATAAGATATGTGCGTATTATGAACTCATTCATTTCTGGCGTCCACTTTTTTCTCGCACGAGTGTTGCCAGCGGTGGGTACAAGATTGTCGGCGTATGCCTCTTGTACAACGTCCTCTGGATTTGTTGAAATAGATGTCGTACGCGACCTAGATTGAATCTCAAATGAAAATGGTGAACTCACGGGAGATTCAAATAAACTTTGGGTGGATGAAGGTGACATTGGTATTGGTTGCATTTGTTGGTCGGCTGTAGCATTTACCCGTGAACCCCGCGTACGGGGTACAGAGCTAACGGAGGCCCGCCTGCTCGACACTCCGCTACCGATGGTTCGCATGCTGTGGCATCCAGCATCGGCTCCAGATGCGCCCCGGCGATCGCCCCCGGGAAGCGACCGTAAATTGTACCTACTTTTCCCACTTTCCATCATGAAGGTTTTGGACGTTGGTGAGCCCGCGTCGCCTGTCCATAGCGAGTGGACGCGCAGTAAGTTAACTGACTAAACCTATGGTTGCCGCCGTTGGTGTATAAGACACTCTTGCGCCGCCAATCCGAAATCAACACCCCGCGCTGATGTTGATTGTTCCTCTTAGACCTTACCAAGATATAGACATTTAGTAGCTCTAAGAAGCTTCCTCTTTACTCCGTTATATCCTATCTCCTCTCCTAGCCTACGTTCCAGAGCCACATTAGCCGCACCAGTATCTTATTATTGCGTTGCCCGCCCCCCACGTGATCAGATGGTCGATCAGGACGTGTGGTTGGCCTTTAGGGGGCTTATTATTATTATTATTATCGACAAACGATAAGATGTTTGTAACTGTAGATAAAATTCGAAACATCACGATCATCAAAAAGCAGCTCAATCCAGCACAAATAATAATAGTTTAAAAAAAACTAAAAAAACACGCTTTATATAAAATCCTACTAAAAAATAGAAAATAAATTTTAATAATTTTGAATTAAGAATAGTGTAAATAAGAAAAAAAAATGACGAAAAACTAAATTTTTTATTGCAAAAGAAGCATGGGGTGATTTTTAAGATATTACCAAAATGATAATCCTTGTACTCATATCTGTCAATAAAATATTTATATCTATTGATACCATGCACCCCACGCGTATGGTATATGGATAGTCCAACAGAAGTCACTAAATAAATAAACTATTATTTATACATTTTTAGTTGGATATTCTATAATAGCGTGTTTTTAGTTAAAAATATTGAATTGTCATCGGTCTATGATAAGTATGCCAAATTTAGATTTAATCCGACGTTTTGAAGGGGTTCAAATCATTTTCAAAGTTTCCGTTACATACATACATACGTATGAAGCTAATAAAAGCGTGTTAATAAAAAAAGGTGTAAAGCGCTGCAGCGCTCTCCGCTATTTTGTAAGAGGTAACATTTGAGTCTCGTCCTTAAATTCATTTCCGGGTTCGTGTTTCAGCGCCTCCGCGTCGCACGGACGACCAAAAAGAAACTGAAGATATGATTTTGTTATTATTTACTGTGCCTTTACGTTATACGGAACGGAGGAAAATTTAAATACATACATGTTTTCATTCGTATGGCTTACTTTAGAATAATGTTGGTACTGGCAGTAAATAAAACAAATTAACATTTTGGTACTTATGCATATGAAAATATTATTTGAATTATAAGTCATGTGATGGCTTTCATTTGATGAGCAGACCGTGGCACTAGACGTCTTCTAAATTTAAAAACTGAATCAACAATGCGCAACGTGATCGGCATACATTCTCCCTAATAGCATACTAGCCAATAGCCATGATTAATAAAGGCACTTTTACACAAGCGCATCGTGTAGACAATAATATATCTCTACGGGATGCTCGGGGCGTGTGTACTCTATGAACACGCCTTTGTGAGGAAGCATGTTCGGGAATAAATGGGTCGTTTATAAAACTAGTAGGTTTTTCGATATTTAACTAACTTTTGCTCCGAACTCCGCCCGCATGAAAACTGTCCTATTGCAGACTATAATTTATCTCTGTACCAAATTTCATCTAAATGCGTTCAGCCGTTCTGGCGTGATTGTGTAACAAACATACATCCAAACTTTCGCATTTATATTAGTAGTAAGATTATTTAATAAATGTACTTCGAAATATATCAGTTGACAGCTATGTCAGTTTACAAATTAATTAATTTATTTATTTATAACTTTATTGTACAGTCAGCAGCATAAGTAGATGAACAAATTCCAAATTTCAAATTGCCTACATACTTTTGTGTTCTGACTAATCTTTTTATTCTCTTCACAAAAATAAAATAAAAGAGATTTACTTTACTTCAAACGAAGAAAAAAATTGTTTCTGTTTAACTTAACGCGTATATGGGTGATTTGAAATTTTGATTTTGTACAGATATTAATGCTGCTGTACATCACAACATAAAATAAAATTATTAATTTATTAACAAGGAATAAGGAAATTTTATTTGCTACAATATCTACCAATAATAATGTATATACGTAAGCTATTTTTAGACATACCCAAACACCTCTTCATTCTTCCAATTATTTTCCTTGAAGACCGACAGTACATCCAAAATTCTTTTCGTTTATTGTCTATAGACAGATAAAACATAGGAAATATGAAACTGAAGCAAAATAGACAGAAAATTGTAAGAGAACGGGCATTAAGTCAATCTATAAACATCCAGTCTTCATAATTTTTAAGGCTCGAGTTCGCCACATGCTTTTAAAGTCCCTGATAGGCTATTCGGAACTTATCCGCCGTATAAACTACAACTTTTGGTTACACGGGTCTCGAAAAGATGTCGGATTTATTTTTTAACCGACTTCAAAAAATTTGGAGGAAAATTATATAGGCACCGACTCGACAATTGGTAACCAGTATATAAATAATGTTATCGTATATTTATTAATGTATTTATCTAGCTTAGCTAGCAATTTAAATTAGTTACGGAATATAGGTAATGTTAAATTATGTGTTGGTTTTTAGTGGTTTTTGAATGCGGTTTCATTTTTTGTTAAAACAGTTTTTACATAGCGAATAAAGTGATATTGGATTTTTCTATTCAGTAGCAGCCCGGAGTTCGGAATTTGTGCCCGATATGGCGATAGGCTGGCCCCCTATCACACCATGGGATGGAATACGCACGGCGAAAAGTGGGTGCATTAGTTGCGCCTCTACCTACCCCTTCTGCATTAAAAGGCGTGAGTGTAAGTGTATAAATAAATAAAAACACGAGTTTTATATCGCTTATCCATCTCACATGCAAGGGTGGCACTAGCCAGCCAATTTTTCTCCATTTTGCGCGGGCATGAAGGCACACGGGGCCCGGCGGTCGCTACCACGTGTCGCTACAAAATCAATACAGCTTTCACAGTCCACGTACAAAATAAGCTATTTTTAACAAAATTACTATCTAAATTTATGTTTACAGTGTAGTGGAAATATAACGTTGAGAAACGATACTGCACTCCTTTATAGTAAGTCGTTACCAGCCCCTTATTCTCTATGACACACGTTATTTTCATCGCTCGTAACAAGCGTGTAACGTAACTCATCGCGTTTATCACTATGGAAATTAGCATACAGAATACCATTTAACGCTAATTACACGAAGTTAACCGAACGCGGCCGCGTTACGAGTTAACGCTGTTATAGAGAATAAGGGGACTAATATAAAACCGGCCATAGTGGCACACTGAGTTGCGTTACGGTACAAATCCGTGTATATTGGCTGTGCCCCTGGCATTGCCATTCCACTGACGACGGTAACCACATGCCATCAGTTGGGACGTTAGCTCGTCTCCCTTCCGAGGCAGAAAACAAAAAAATATCTCTAGTTCCAAACAAATCGACCTTATTGAAAACATTATCTAGAACCCATTTTACCACCAAGCGGCTATCATTTTGCCGTTCCCATATGTACAGTCAGCCACAAAAATAGCTGAACAAATTAAAAAGTTCAAATCGCTTATACAGGTTAAGATGAATTGTTTTTTATTTGTTCGTAAAGTAAAACTACATTATTTTATTTTTATGAAAAAAAAAATATTAGTAAGAAAACAAAAGTGTTGGACTTATTTCGGTGACTGTACATACACATAACACGATAACGTGTCCCGGGGAAACAAAGCCCCGGGTCAGTACGGAATAAACTCAAATGCTCCTGTACAAGCCAATTCTTCCTTATTTGCAGGACGCTCGCGGTGGTCACGCTCGCGTTCCTACCACGCGCGTCGGGAAAATCGATACACAAAACGTATTGCAACATTTGTTTAATGCTTTTATTGTTATATCACTGGCTCACTATAACAAGGTACTATATTGTTAGGATCAAACGTTTTGTGAGGGTATTTGTGATATCGAACTAGTAGTGGAAGTAACAGTTGGGTGTATAAAAAAGGTGCCGTATCGATGTGCAGTCTCATTCGCGCTCTTTCGGTCTCAGTCTTGGCTCAGTCGTAGTGTTCTATATATTTGTGAAAGTATTGCTGTAAAATCAGTGGTAGATATTTTTATTTAAATCGAAATCGCTTCAGTTTCTAACAATATTAGGTATTTATTTGCGCTGATAAAATGAGATTTTAAATTTTCACATTGGTAAAAATAAAAAAAAGACCGTAATTCAGGGTTCCTCCTTTATCAATCTTTCGGGTTTGTTGGAAAGGAGATGTCCGCTTTTTGTACGGGTGCTGGGCCTCAAAATCTAACCAGGCTCAAACTTTAGGGATATTAAAGTGGCAAAATATGGACCTGTAATACTGAGCCAGTGGTATTTTAAAAGCTTTAGGGACGGTTTCTATCTTCTGAATAAATACTCGTAACATAAATGTATAAGCCGACCAAATACAAAAGTCGGACCAACCCATGCTCCCAAATAAATGGTGATAAAATTAGCACTATCTACATTACCTGTTTAATACGATAACTGTCAAATAAAATTTGCATGGAACTTATAAAACAGGCGCTTATTTGAATACATTTGATTCAAGTTGTAAAATAGTAAATAGAAGGGTTGAATGAGATGAAACTTTGTAATTGTCTTGAACTTAATTGGATTTTTATTACTGACTAACTAACAGACGACGTGGAGATTAATCTGGTGTCTGGAAGCTCGCAATGAACACGAGTTCGTTGTGTAACGTATATGAAAGAAGATTCTTTTTAAATTCATCTCTTATGTAACTCTTTTTCTCTGCTTGCTGATAAGTACTACTGGTCACATAGATATATAAGCCGACGAAATACAAAAGTCTCAATCGAACATATGCTCCCAAATAAATAGTAATAAAATGAGTACTTTAGCTGTTTAATAGAAATAAAATTTACTTGATACCTGTGAAAATGGAACTTGAATGTTTAAGAATGTACATTTCTGACAAAATTACGTTTTAGTGTTTAATGCTTTGGAATGAACTCCCTGCATCGGTGTTTCCCGAGCGCTATGACTTGTCCTTCTTCAAACGAGGTTTAAAAAGAGTGCTCACCTCCCGGTAGGCAACGGCTTGGCTGTGCCTCTGGCATTGCTTTAGTCCATGGGCGGCGGATGCTGCTTACCATCAGGCGGACCGCTCGCTCGTTTGCCTACTAAGGCAATAAAAAAAAAAAAAAAAAAAAATGTAGCCTTAATAAACTTTCAATTCTTAGGACCCTAAAAATTCTCCTCGCCCCGTTTATTTGTAACATACAAAGATTTTATCGGATACTAGTGGCCCCGACAGACGTTATCCTGCCCTAAAAAGGAAATAAAATCCTAGAACCCGAGTACAGTGCCACCTACCGGATCCAATTTTAAACCATTTTCGAATCCACCTGAAGACACAAAAAAAACATTAAAATCGGTCCAGCAGTTTAGGAGTTCAGTGACACACACGCACAGAAGAATTATATATATAAAGATTACCTAACCCACCAACTATAACCCGGTTTCCTGCAACCCATCAGGTAAATAAAGTAATAAACAAGGAAGGAAATAACTGACTTATTGCACAAACGATGATAAGTAAATAAATTAAAGCGAATTCACCCGGGACACTAATGGAATGAACGTAAATTGCATTCTCTTTGTAGCAATTGTATATTTTAATTAAAATAATTGTATGTTTTAATTAAAACTAAGATGTTTATTTTATTTTGTTTGTCATTTTTCAGGTGGCTGTTTGGAACTACAGCGTTGGATTATAAAATATGAATTTTTAAATTATGTAGTCGATTTATTTTCATAAAATTTAAAGAAGACGAGCAAATCGCTCGCGTGATGCGTCACGATAGCCCAAAAAACATTACCAACATCACCTAGAAGTCTATATTTCAAAATTCCCCACGCTCTTCATCCTAACATCTTCATCATCACCAGCTACATAAAATTAACTTCTGAATATAAGTTTCCAATCATTAGACGTAATCACCCAGTAATATCAACAATCTCATTATTCAAATATTCCCTTAAATGAAACATATTTCTCGAATTACTGAAATAACTCAACATTTCTCACGGCGACTCGTCGCAATCTCGATTTTCCACGGAGTTCACGGCAGGGTGACTCGTCGGTTCGGCTAAAGCGCGGTCATCCATGCCAGTATAAACTCAGATACATTGCTAACTTGAACAAGTTAACTTTATTTCGGAAAGCGAGTGCTCGGAAACTCACTCGTCGAAGTTGAAAATCTGATAAAGTCAAAACTTACACAACTTCTTCAACATACATACATACATACATAGCATCATGCTTTTTCCCTTTTCATGGGTAGGCAGAGGTGTATAACACCCACATTTCGCCAACTATGTTAGGTCCCATGTAATAGGGGGCGGGCCTATTGCCATTTACCGGGCACATTTTCAGACTACGGGCCGATATTGAGTCGAAAAACCTAACATCACTTTGCCCGACCCGGTATTCGAACCCGAGACTTCAGCGCGATAGTCGCAACGCGCGTGCAATACAACTACGCCACCGAGGCAGTCACTAGTCACAACAAGTCACTTCTTCAACAAGTTCTGACTACAATACGGAATTGTGTGTATGTTACAGAAAATAATTGTTTATTTATAAAGTGTAAGTTTGGTTCCAGGTTCTTCTTGTTCTTCACGATACAGGCTTGTCTAGTGTGAAGACCATAGGATATAACCACTGTAAATTTCAATTAGTCTTTTGAGATAAATAGGCTTTTATTTTTTCTTTTAGACAACCACCGTTGAAGATAGAGACCTACGTTTTAGGAAATAATTTAGTTTTTGCGGATAATAAACTAACGAATAAGATGTTCCTCTAACTCTGTGGGAGTTGGGCATTATAAAATGACTGTGTTTCAAAAAAATATGTGATAATCAAAATCAATAAACTTTTAAAAACATTGGGTACAAGGACACGTTGCGTAAATCCTTGGGTAAATCAGACAGTCTTCAGAAAATGTTTTTTCCATCCTAAATCCATGTTAAAACTAACCCTATGTATAAAAACAGTATTCAATTCAAAAACCAAAACTTCCAACACAATTTCAACAAATATCGACGCGAATTTGTGGAATCATGGCACAGGCGCTGTTTGAAAGGTACGGTTGTTTTGTAAAATTCCGTCTACAACTCGCAAACTCCGGGTTTCTTCCAAACGACTGTACGCTGCAATTGACGGACAACGGTAATGATAGCTCGCAAACTAAACCAATTTACGAGGTTTTCGTAATTTGAAATTGTACGGAATAAAACTGTTGTTAGTATAATTATGTTGTCTATCGTTCAAAAAAGGAATTCTGAGTATCAGGAATTGGTAAATATTCGATATATTTTTTTATACTGGGTCGGCAGTGACCCCACTGCACCTGATGGTAAGCGGAATGGGGTCCAGAGAGAGAGAGATGTTTATTATATTTTTTTAGATTTTTTTTTTAAAAAATCGTGTTTAAAAACTGAGGAAATACTGAAGCGTGTTACGCCGAGTGACTTCTTTGTTTGGATGTTTGTTAAAAGTAAGCGCATAAACCGTTAGATGGATAATATCGACGAGCTTTGCCACAGTCTGGTAAACAGACAGTCCCATATCCCGGAAGAGTACAGTGGGACTTATTCAGGAGAGAAATTATATTATTCCGGAAGGGAAAAGCTAATTTTAATAAAATATACAGGCGCAAAGTACGTACCAAAGCTGAAAAATGTGTCATCCGAATTAATATAATTTTATCTCTTGTGATGCTCCGTTGAACTATGGATTGGAATTTATTGGGTTAAGTTTTCATTAAATTCAAGCTGACATTAGCTACATACATATAATAGTGTAAACTTGTTGCCAAGAAACACTACACAACTATGAAACTAGCAGTCGTTTCCACAACTTTATCAATTTCAACACCTGACACTTTTATTGTAGTGTAGTGTTTCTCAGTAACAGCGTCTGCGCGACGCCTCACATGAACTACACTTTTTACTTTAACAAGAGCAAAAACTTAAACTACCGTTTTTATTACAAAAGTATTTACATTTTTCACGAGTGTCTCGAAAGCAATCCCTTTAAGTTTTTAACGCTATAAAGAAAATGTCCTTGGGCTCTGGGCACCGCCGGTCTCCTAACCATTATTTGAAATTACATTGCTTAGTCTGAATGCAGTCGGGTTATGCCTTCGGAATAACATTTTCGAGAATATTGCAGGCGTCGTGGTGTTAACTGCCTTTTCTATTTAATTGTGGCTACTACAAACCATCTTGGGTATGTCACTTGCTTTTTTTGAAGGAATTGTCTAAAAATTATTTCTCGACTCCGACATAATATTTCCTAAAGCGATTTTTAATAGCTAAGATACATCAATTAATACGGTGTCAAGGGGCCGTTGTTTTACTATTTTTAATACATTATCTTATAAAGTAAAAGATGATGGTTGACAATAGTCAATAATTTCTTAACTAATTTCGTAACGTTTTACAGCCATAGTCGTAGATATAGCTTATTATAATGTATACAAACCTACATAAATAAAAAAAAATCTTACCGTGTCGAATTTTAGTACTTGCATATTTCAAATCCATATTAAATAATTTATGCTGTAATTCTCAAATATTACGCCATAATATTGGATGGAGTCCAAAATATCACTAAACCATGTGGCATTACGTTTATTGCTCACTCAAATATAAATTGCCTTCTGTCAAGAAGTCAAGCTTGTAACATAATACTATTAGCACATGTTGCCGATATTCGCAATAATTCTAAATTGTTTTTTGTCAGATAATTTTGTAATTCTCTACGCAATTTGATATTACCCAACCGGGGAACGTAACCTGCCTCTATAATCTTTAGGAGCGTAGATTAGTGTTGGAATCGTCCGAATACTGTGTGCCTATAGATATGTACATAATTTCCCATTGAAAATTTGTATATTTCTGGCGCCAATCAGTATGAAAGTAATGTTGTGTTCGGAATGTTTGAAAGAAATTGTAGCCAGTGTAGTTTGAGAATTAGGTTGACTAGCGTAGCGCTGTGTCGTGCAATTGTTTGTAATTCAAATTTTGGGTTTGTCCCTTGCATTTATGAGAGACGTGGTGTTTACCAGCATGCTCTTCTCATTATTCAATGCTCTATAAACCCTCAATGAAACTTCAGATGCTATACTAAGACCTACTCCCACGTGAAGTCAATGTAGTAAAGGATATCTTCCTAAATTATCCATTGAGAACCGCCACGTATCATTAATCCTAAAATAAATCTCAACATTACAACTCCGGTGGAGTTCCATTAAAACCTACTTTAATATTAATATGAAAAAATAACCTAAATTACATATACGCCATAAATAAATTCCTCGTCAGACTGAAATATTCTCAGAAATACTCGCCCGCCAGCACCGTTTCAGTTGCGGAATTAAATTTCACTGTAATATGAAAAATACTCCGCACAAAAGAGAACTTTTGAGGTCGACGAACCCCTTGAATAATATTTACGATCTTAACAATACCTTTAATATTTATAAACGTGTTTTCGAATTCGCTGTAATCCTTATTGTCTTTTATATTCTGTTATCTAATGCGATTGATTTAGGGGGAGTCGACGTTAAGAAAGCGTCTGCTCATTTCAAATTGTTGAAAGCACTCTTTCTTAGATCATGACCAGAATTTAACTTACACATAAGCTAGTTGACAGGTCCGTCTGGAAATCTTTAGGGGAGGCCTATGTTAGCGGAATTCATGTGGCTGATGATAAGCCGGTTATAAAATAAAAAAATCTTTATTTGAACCACATTTTAAAAAAATACTAAAACAATAGTGTACGATAATAGCTGCTGTAGTTGAAAACTGTGTTACAGCTATTAACGCCCTTCCTTCGGAAATATTTACCTTACACAAAATTAAAACTTAAATAATAATCAAACAATGATTTTAAATAAAACTTATAAAACAAGGTCTATTATAGAGTTATGTGCGCGTGTGTGTGTGTGTGTGTGTGTGTGTGTGTGCGTGTATGTGTGTGTGAAATATATTAAGTTATAGGTTTTAGAAAATGTTCCGATTCATCATAGGACAATGTAAGAAGCCCGTTGGTTAATTTATGCTTGCATTCAAAGGAAGTTAAGGTTATAGACTCAAAGCTAAGCCAAGTTAATTTAGCTTAAGCTCGTGTAGTTAAGAAAATAACACATAGTACATAGCTTACTTTACTTAGATTGCTATCTGCACACAAGTATTAAAAAATCAGCTTGGCAAGTTAAACTAACTTAGCTTCTTGTTCTGCGCCTGTAGTCAGCAGAAAATTCTTGTACCTATAATGAAATAAATCCCAAAGGAACTAACCGGAGTACTATGCGGCCGTTAATGAAAACGATCGGAAGAACCGCTCACGAGTGGAAAACAATTCAATCTACAATCGGGAACCATTTAATGAACGACTTGTCGACGAACGAGATTCCACAAACCAGACTTTTTCCGCCTTTCATGAATTCACTTGGAAAGTCGGAATGTAAGTTATCTTATACATCGATTTATAGGTACGGAATGATATTAAAGAAGAAGATTTAACTTCCCTATTTTTGATAACGTAATAAATAAACTCGAAATTTATAGATCGTTGCGGGTTTTTTTACATATCAATGCTCGTTGCTGAGTAATTCAAATTGTGCATATCTACGCCTAAATCATCTCCTAAACGATTTGTAATAACTACTTTAATCCCTGACACTGTTTTCATTACTTTTAAGACACAAATGACGGAACCCACTTTCAGATTAACTCGATGTTTTTCATCTAACACCATTCAACTCTTAGCAACATGCCAAAAACCGCCCGCAACTGAAACACATTTTAATTTCCTAACGTAAAATAAGCCTTCGGTACAAAGCCGATTTTTTTTAGTGCAACCGCCACCGCGTTCCAGCTTGCAATTATAAATTTAAACATGGCACGAGTGTGTGAATATAATGAATGCTTAAGCGATGCGGTTTCGCCTTTGATATGCTTTGAAACGTTTGACAAAAGGTGTTTGTGGTTGAGCTCCTTTTGTGAATAAAGATTGTTTGATGTTTTTTATTAATCATTGAGGTCACGTCGTTCATGTAGAAATGATTTAAGTTGATATGGTCGTTGCTTGGAATAAGCTGTTGATTTTTTATAGCAAAGACCGGTAAAGCTCACTGAGACCGTAGTTCCAAAAGAATCATTGATATACAGACTCAAATATATGAGGATTAGAAAGATTATATTAGTGTTATTATCTGACAAGGATTTTTATTCCAGATATCTCTCTCAACATACTTAAAGATCTTTTTGATTTCAGAGACATTACTACCCCGGTCGAACCACATCATCCTTCTTTACATATTAAAAAACAAAGTCCCCCAACCGCGTCTGTCTGTCTGTCTGAACGCGACAAACTCAAAAACTACCGAACGGATTTTCATACAGTTTTCACCAATGAACGGAGTGATTCAAGAGGAAGGTTTATACTTCATTAATGTTGTGTACAACGGAAGAAAAAGTTGGCATATATGCTTTGCTATCCACGTCACTAGTAATACGAATAATTACCACTTAAAATGTTACCATTATGTCCAACTCTCATACAAACAACCAATAATAACCTCATAACCTTACACAAACCGTTCGAGAATATCATTCGAGATGAAAGCCGAAAGTCCGCAGTCGCCAAACGTGGGAATGCAGTCGGCCACAATTGATCGAGATGATATCGCATGGACGACCAGTAATAGGTAGATTTACTGGCGGAGATACCGTTATTTAGCTCGTTAGTTCGGTTTCTAGCACTGTCTCGATTATCAATGGAAATGGTGCGCACGGGGAGGCTTTTCATCGATGTATTGAAATTATTTTAATGGCATTATTTTGAAATGTCTTTAGAGTCGAAATAATTGGGCTTGTTTTAAGAGATACCAAGTTAGATACTATTGACTTCCACTTCTGCAGTTTTTAGATTTTTGGAGATGGAACTGATCTGATGATGTAAACCATCTGACAGTACCTTAGTATTCCTACATTTATTACCTTAGTATTAGACTGCCTCGGTGGCGTAGTTGTATTGCGTACACGTTACGAGTACAATTTGTGCGCTGAGGTCCTGGGTTCGAATCCCGGGTCGAGCCAAAAATATTCTGACTGGGTTTTTCCATCTTAAAAATTACTCAGTTGCTGCTCGGAGTCAGGAAGTTGGCGGTGTGATACCCCCGTGCCTCGGAAAGCACGTTAAGCCGTTGGTCCTGCGCCTGATCTCTCTCCGGTCATGTCGGATTGCCGTCTCACCGGACTATGAGAGTGAAGGAATAGCGAGTGCACCTGTGTATTGCGCACACACTTGTGCACTATAATATTTCCTGCGTACTGGGTTGATCTCCGTTGAGATTGGCCGCCGTGGCCGAAACTGGCTAGGAGGATTACTATTCCTACATTTTTATAGTATGATGGAATCGCTCTCTGATTACTGCTTTCCACAATACCATACCAGCCCTGTATTAAATATTGCCCAATGCTGAGCACGGGCCTCCTCTACAACTGAGAGGGTTTAGGCCTTAGTCCACCACGCTGGCCTAGTGCGGGCTGGCAGACTACACAAATCTTTGAAAATCAGAGAACTTCTCAGGTATGGTTTCCTCACAATGTTTTCCTTTACCGTTAAAGCGAGCGATAATTCACAAAACAAAACTAATTGCTTCCGAACGTAAGCAATTTAAGTACGAAATCGGAACTGACCATGACTGACTGAAATTTGTAGTAGATTACAATAAGAGTACTTGTCTCGCATGGATAATAAATCAAAGAATCATAATGTTTTCTAATAAGAGGGTAAGGGCGTATCCCCTCATATTAAGTGCGGTAAGGGTCAACCGCCCTTCCTCAATATGCATTGATAAATGGGAAACGTAATTTAGCAAATTATTATCCCCACGGGACATTAGCCAATTTGGATTCATTCTTTGATCCTAGATAATATTGAATCAAGTGATTTATCGAGAAATAGTTGGTCACTCGCGACTCCGCTAGGAAAAGTTTCCAGGGTCAATAATTATGTAAATAAAAATGAACTATAACACTATGTGTTATATAACTCAATAACCTTGTATTAGCGAAATCAATTACTAGATTAGTTGCAAAAATAAACCCTACAAATTCTCCAACTTCTACAATATCGTACAGCGTAATAACCTACATGACCAACAAAATCAACCAACCGTCCGCCATATGGCAACAAGATCAATACGTGTAATTACAAACGGTGGTAATTAGCAAATCACAGAGTCCGCAAATAATTGCGTCCCTCGGGAGCTGTGCTAACAAGACAAAACGTATTCTAGGAAAACCGCCATCATTGAACAATATTATTCCTTCACGGCGATGAGGCTTTTTGTTTTAATGAAGATGTTTGTTAATTAATGAGTTATTTAGTCGGTACGATATTCAAATGAGGAGATCCGTAGAAGAACGAAAGTCACTGACACAGCCCAGCGAATTAGCAAGCTGAAGTGGCAGTGGGACGGGCACGTAGTTCGAAGAACTGACAGCAGATGGGGCAAAAAGGTTCTCGAGTGGAGGCCACGTACTAGCAAGCGCAGCGTCGGCCGTCCACCTGCAAGGTGGACAGACAATTTGATAAAGGTCGCAGGAACACGCTGGATGCAGGCCGCTTTTGACAGATCCGTCTGGAAATCTTTAGGGGAGGCCTATGTTCAGCAGTGGACGTCATGTGGCTGATCATTTATTTATTTATTTATTTGCACTTTATATACAAAAGTATATAGGCAGACTTAATGCCAAAGGCATTCTCTCCCAGTCAACCTGTGGGTGGTGCAGAGATAAATAAGGTAGGTGCAACAAGGTCACTTGATATAAATGAAACATACATATATAAACGTTATAAGGAGTCTTTAAGTTTGTTTTGCTGTAGCTTGTATTAGGTAGTATTTATATTGTTTTTTTTTTAAATTTCTTATTGTGTTTTTGCTTTTATTTTATTTTTAAATATTTATCCTTTTTTGTATTTTTTTTCCCCCGTGCTGTAACATTTAGTATTTACCGCCATCTGGTCATGTGATCATGGCTAAATAAAAGTATTTTCTTTCTTTCTTCTTTCTTTCTTTACATAAAAGTAAATATAGCGATCATGATGATGATGATGATGATATTTAAAACTGTATCTAAGGTATCATTATGTAATTTCCTACCTTCCTGCCTCGGTGGCGAAGTTGTATTAAGTCGACTGCAGTGCTCGGGTTCGATCCCCGGGTCAGGCAAAGTGATATTGGGTTTTTTCTGCTCATTATCAACCCGGAGTCTGGAATTTGTGCCCGATATAGCGATAGGCTCGCCCTCTATCACATCATGAGACGGAATACGCACGGCGAAAACTGGGTGCACTAGTTGCGCCCTGCCTACCCCTTCGGGGATAAACGGCGTGAGTGAGTATGTATGTATATATGTTTCCTACCTTCATGGCTGTATCGAAGTGAAATAGCAGCCTGGCAGGATATTAGTTCAAAACTTAAAAGTGAAAGTCAATCTTAACCTATATTATGAGGGTAAACTTAACTTTGCCCGGTCCGTCTGGAAATGTTTAGGGGAGGCCTATTTTCAGCAGTGGACGTCATGTGGCTGATGATGATTTTGAAACTTAACTTTAAATATAATGATGCCAAGCAGTACTCAGACACGGTTCCGTTTTTAACCGATTTAAAAAAGGAGGAGGTTCTCATTTGGACTGTTTTTAATGTTACGCGATATCTCCGCCATTTATGAACTCATTTAAAAAATTCTTTCTGTGCTGTTTGGTATTTGGTGTTTGGTATCTTCATGGTGGTCCCATTATTTACGAAAACGATTTTCAGTTTAAATTACGCACTGACTCCAAAATTAGCAATCCGTATATCATGTCAAATATATATTTATTTTTTTTGTTTTTGAAGGCGGTATAATTTGTTTTTAAGTATATCAGCTATTGCTAAATGCGTTAAATTGCATTCTGTGTCAATGTTTTAAATAATAATTTCTGAGTAACCGTAGACTTTGTCACCAAGCTATTTGTAAGTGACGTCATTCAATTAAAAAAAACTATCCAAGGACTAAAACTAACCAAGACGAAGAGAAAAAGGATTATTCATATTGACCGTTTGGCTGCCAAGTGCTTACATCATCTCTATACTTAGCAGTCAATGTGTGGGTGCTTTAGGTCTCCGTGTGACGTCAACCCACCCTCAAAGAGTCTTAAATTTCGATGGCAGTGAATTATTTATCATATTAGCATCGTAGCTTGAGTTTTCTGTGGAATATTATGCGACGGTCGGCAGAAAGATACAGACTTAAGTATATCTAAAATTCCTAAGTGAGCACGTGGCAGTGTATCTCATGCTACTCACAAAGGCGACAAGCCAGTATCACCCAGTAGGGTTTTATCTTGAGACAGCAGTCTCTATTATTATATACATTCTGTTAACACAACTGTGGTGTACAGTCAGCAGCATAAGTAGATGAACAAATTCAAAATTTCAAATTGCATACATACTTTTGTGTTCTTACTAATCTTATTTTTCTCTTCACAAAAATAAAATAAAAGGTATTTACTTTACTTCAAACGAAGAAAAAAATATTTCAGTTTAACTTAATGCGTATATAGGCGATTTGAAATTTTAGTTTTGTACAGATATTTATGCTGCTGACTGTACGTGAGTTAAACACAGCGGTCGGTTGCTAACTGATTTATTAAAAGAAACACCCTACCCTCATAATTACAATATAGTAAACTAATGTAGACTAATACAGTACAACAACAAGTCCGTTAAATAAAATAATAAACCCAAAACCCAACATATATTGAAATGGGACTATTTCGAGTCTCTACTAAATGAAAATGGAATCATGGAAGTAGGCTCACAATTTTCAGAGAAAGCGGTGTAAATACATTAAAAAAATACATGAAATGAGAACCTCCATCTTTTTTGGAAGTCTGTTAAAAATATGACACCCCCAGTCCCCAGAACAGAACAGCAGAAAGCATCATGACACGCACGTATACCCCCACGCAATCGTAATAATATACATATGACACCCCAGAACCAAACGGCATGGGCATGTCACGCACGACCCCCACTCTCCATTAATCAATCATTACCCAACACGTATCCGTTGAAACGTAACACGGCAGCCGGTCACGCGGAACACGGCGAGCGTGACAGCTGAGAATTGGACCCGCAGTTCGCATGCAAATTCTAGTTGGAAAAAGGTCAAAGCTGCGCAATAGAGCAATGTTTCTGTTATGTAACGAGCACATATTCCAAACACTGGCCGGTTACAAATGTGTTCGAAATTTAAAAAAAATAAAAATTTGCTTCGAGAAACCACACTTTGTGCTATCAATCCTAAAACACGATCAAATATCCCCAAAAAAATATTGTAGGCAAATTAAAAAAGACACGGTCCATATACTCCAATAAAAAAAAAACATGAATGTGAATCACCAGGCTGCAATGACAACGTCCTTTGACAAAAATACACTCGAGTACCGAGAGCAATGCGTGCACCGCCAGCGGGCATGAAATTTTTTACAGGCAAATGACGTCATCAAAAGGACCTGGCTTCGATAGTTTAATCAAATTGAAGATATATTTACAAGAATATTGATGCATTTAAAATGGGACTATATTTACAGGAATCATTTAAGGAATTGATGTCAAGCCTGCGTTAATCGTAAAAAAATAATGCCGTTTCTGCAATTTGGCAAAAAAAATGGAAGATGGATATTGACTATGTACTGCTTATCATTCCCGAGATTTATTGCCTAAAGTCATAAAACAATTACAAAAAACTGCATTCAAATAGGTCCCAAATTCTGATTGTGATCTTATCTCTATGACTCTATCCTTTCCTACAGTTGATAACATAGAACTTGGTTTCACGATAAAATTCGTTTACCGAAAATGCGGATGTGCATACAGGATACTATACCTAATATTGAGCTCAGAAAAGAGAAGAATAAAACATGTAAATTCCAAGTGCCAATTCATATTCACCTCTTTTCGATATTTCAAGAAAAAATTACAAAACGTTATTTTACCCGACTACAGCGAAGGAAAAAGGTTACGATTTTGATCGGAATATATTATAGTCTCTAAAGGCTACTAATAGAGAGCGATTATAAAAAAACTAGACTTCTGTTCGCGGCTCCAGCCGCGTGAATGAGTTTTTTCGGGATAAAAGTCCCGCTTTATATTTCCCCGGGATAAAAAGTAGCCTATGTCACTCGCTGATAATGTAGCTTTATATTGGTGAAAGAATTTTTCAAATCGGTCCAGTAGTTTCGGAGCCTATTCAATGCAAACAATCAATCAAATATTTCCTCTTTATAATATTAGTATAGATTTGCCACCTAAACTTGACTTTGAATGTAGAAAAGTGCAGTTAACACGAATTATCATATCAGCACGTCCCACTGGCATATTTCAAGTAAACCGTTCCATGACACGCCGTATTTAACAGCATTTTTGACATATTGATGATGTCACGCACGATTCGGCTAAAAACGGCTCGCGAGGGCCGAAGGACGAAGGCCGAATTTCAATTTCAACGGCATTCTGACACGAAAACGCTCGCCGTCTCTTGTCATGCAAATCGACACCGTCCGCCTAAATGTCACGATGCGTGTCATTCTGTTATTGTGGTGTACTTTTTAATGACCTCATTGTGATGACAATGGTTTGAATGGCATCTTTAACTAAATATGTATTGTTGGCAGTTGTTTACACTTCTTCCTCTTTTTCTGGTGCTATAGAACGTACTGGCAAGCGCAGCGTCGGCCGTCTACCTGCAAGGTGGACAGACGACTTGATAAAGGTCGCAGGAGACCGCTGGATGCGGGCCGCTTTTCACAAGTCCGTCTGGAAATATTTAGGGGAGGCCTATATTCAGCAATGGACGTCGTGTGGCTGATGATGATGACAGAATAATATTGCTCAACATAACAATACAACTGAATACATCATCATCAGCCACATGACGTCCACTGCTGAACATGGGCCTCCCCCAAAGATTTCCAGACGGCCCTGTCAAAAGCGGCCCGCATGTGTCTTATCGATTTCGAAATAATACTAAAGTGCCCGTTGTCCTGGTACAAACTGAAACAGCCGCTAACAATACCTAAAGTGCCCGCTCTATTACAAACCGAATCAAAGCCACAAGTCCCATACCAAACACGCAAATCAAATGCTATTAGACATGACGGAGCAAAGCGTAGCTCCACATAACGAGATAAAACAATTACGCGGTCTCGTCGGAATCAAACGCGCCGGCAAGCGCTTTACCGTATAGTGATGTGATTGATGTGAAATCGATATATCGAATGAAATATACGTTTAATGTTAAGGTATGCCGGGTTAGCTTCAGGGTAGACACGGAAGTGTCTTAATCTGTCATATGGTGTGTTTTTACCTACCTTAAAATTCGATATTCATATGATACACTTTTAAAATAAACTATCACATCATGGGACGGAATACGCACGGCGAAAAGCGAGTGCACTAGTTGCGCCTCTGTCTACCCCTTCGAGAATAAATGGCGTGAGTGTGTGTGTTAAAATAAACGTACATTGAGCCAGTAACATTAAAAGCAACTCTACAAACTTGCAAACATAAGTTACACAGTTAAACACGACTCAATTCTATTTATAATCTTTACATTCGAACATAGACTACAACAAAACGACTGAGAGTAATCAAAATCGATTATATTATAGAATCGATACTACCGTAACCGGATTGCGTAGACCGTATGGTTATAATTAAGGACGATTCGCAATACGCGTGTATACGAGAAACCAATTACAGTACAACCACTTTCACCGTTACTTGATGTTGCAAATATAAAAATAGGGGTGTGCTTTATTCGATTGACACTTGAACGAGTTGAGGCACAAAAATACCTTCGGAATTATATAACCAGATAAACATAATTCAAGAATCGCCGATTAATAATAAAATAATAATAATACCAGCCCTGTATTAAACACTGCCCACTGCTGAGCACGGACCTCCTCTACTACTGAGAGGGGTCAGGCCTTAGTCCACCACGCTGGCCTAGTGCGGGTTGGCAGACTTCACATACCCTCGAAACTCTTATGGAGAATTCTCAGGTATGCAGGTTTCCTCACGATGTTTTCCTTCACCGTTAAAAAGGACGATAATTAATAACAATACACACGTAACTTCGAAAAGTCAGGTGTATGCCTTGGGTTTGAACCTACGGACATTGTCTCGGCAGACCGTTCTATTCCCAACTAGGCTATCGTCCACTCGCCGGTTACTACTTGTTAATTAAGCTCCTTATGTACAAATAGAGTATGTAGAGATGCGCATAATTATTGGAATATATTTACACATATATCTACGTCTAAATGGAGCCAAAATCCTAATTTATACACATCTTAAGTTAAACAAAATTACGAAAATTCCTAATTTGAAACTTCGCGAACAACAAAATCTCGCAAATCCGATTACCCAACGCAAAATATCCGCAGCCCTGAAAGCAAACAAATTGACGTCCGCTTAATAAGGCATTTTGCAATATTTCACGTGTTAGCGCTTTACGAGCAAGAGTTCGTAAACACCGCGACTCAGAGACGGCAAATTGACTCGAGTATCCGCCAGGGGTGGCGCCGTGTCGGATTTTCGTGACGTCAGCGGATACGACGGTAATTAAGTTATTCGAAATGTGAGTTGATGTAATATTAATAAATAAGTACAGTCATTTTAACTGACGAGACGTGTTGTGTATTTTTCATGCAACTCGTATGAAGCAATGAGTTAACTTAAAGAGATCATACTAGCTTTTGTTCGCAACTCCTCCCGCGTGGTTCTAGGATAAATGTTACGCTAGGTAAATTTTGCCGAGATAAAAAGTAAAGCTATTCTAGACGATAGTATATCTCTGTGCCAAATTTCATCCAGATCAGTTCAGCCGTTCTCGCGTGAATAACAAACATCCATCTAAACTTTTGCATTTATAATAGCAGTAAGATGCGATTTAATCCGTTGAAACGCCTCAAGATATCCAAGATGTCCTTACATATTAGTGTGATTAGATTGAATTTTTAATGTTTTTTTTTTTAATATTATTTTTTATTATTTTATTTTTGCTTGCTTGTAATTTGTTTGTGTCATGATGTTGTGCGAATAAATGATTTGTATTTGTATTTGTACGTATTAAAATAATAATTATCCCTTTTTTCTTTTTTTTTATTACATCGAATGACGAGACGAGCATGCCGTTCGCCTGATGGTAAGCGATACGACCACCCATAAACAGTAGCAACACCATCCAGCACCTTGAGTTACAAAGTACTGTGTAGCATTCCACTGAGCTCATCATCCTGAGACATAAGATGTTAAGTCTCATTATGTCCAGTAGTTACACTGGCTACAATGTCCTTCAAACCGAAACACAACAGTGCACTGCTGCTTGGCGATAGAACTTGGAATAGACATTGCGGTGGTACCCACCCATACGGACTATTACATATGAGAGACCTACCACCAGTCTTTACGCTTATGCAATCGACCTAAAAAAACCCGCTGCAGCTACAATTTTTAACTGCAGTTTTTTTGACGTCATAGTCTTAATTTTGATGCTGGCACGGCTATTCGCAACCCTGCTGCATCGGTAGCGTTAATGTCCCCTTGTATATCACCCACCGCGTATTTTTGGAAAGTGTCCAGATGGCGATTTCAATTTTATTATACAAGTATAAAAAATACCTGCACAATAAATTGTTTGGCGAATTTCATGTAAATATTCGGCGAGTGTTTTGGCAAATTAAAATAAATCGTGTATATTTATTAAATGTACATTTTGGACAAATGCATTAGTTAAAAAGATAAGCTCAGCGCAGTTCGAAACCGACGAATGTTCACAAAAGAGACGGTTATCAATCGGTGTGTGTTATTAGTGTATCGCCCTAGCAAATATATTATAAGTACTTAATTATTACGTTACTGTTACTTTCTACGCTATTCTTCCTACACTGCATCACTACATTGTCTTCAAGGCATCTACAAACAATCTACAGACCCTACCACATCTATTTATCATGTTACTTTTTAACAGGCAATAAAATACTTCAATTACACGTATTCTTATGACAAGTATGATCTATTTGCGCGCGGCTCCGCCCGCGTGGAAAGTTTATCCGTGATAAAAAGTAGCCTATAGCACTCAGGAGTAATGTAGCTTCCTATTAGTTTAAGAATTTTCAAAAACGGTCCAGTAGTTCCTGAGATTAGCACTTTCAAACAAACAAACAAACAAACTCTTCAACTTTATAATATTAGTAGAGATAAATTCATATACTTTCCTTATAAAACCTCATAACCGACAATAAACAAAACAGGCACTAAACTGGATCTAGATTAGTGAGATCGAAAGCGTGTTTAGTCGCGCCGCAGACGCCCACGACGCCCACGCGACCCTTGCAACGTCTAACCATGAATGATTCATCAGTTTGTGTATGTAGGTACTTTACTTGTAATTTCTTGGCATCCTGTATAGAGAACGGGCACTGTTGGAAAAGCCTAATTAAACAGATGGAGACATTTTTTGAATAAAATACGTTAGGTAAATTTTAAAACACACACACTCACTCACGCCTTTTATCCCCGAAGGGGTAGGCAGAGGCGCAACTAGTGCACCCACTTTTCATCGTTATTTCGTCCCATGATGTGATAGGGGGCGAGCTTATCCCCATATCGGGCACAAATTCCAGACTCCGGGCTGATACTGAACAGAAAAACTCAATATCACTTTGCCCGGCCCGGGGATCGAACCCGAGACCTCAGCATTGCAGTCGTACCGTAATACAACTACCCCGCCGAGGCAGTCACAAATTAAAAACAAATGATATTTCATACTAATGTCTCTACCACCTAAAATACTCATAATAAATTTACTTGCACTATCTGTCGGAAAGTGCGTTTTGGGCCTTCAAAAAATCCTCAGCGTACTCGCAAAAGCAGGCTATCAGTTTACAACTATATGCTTGAGCATGCCTACTACTCAATACTACTACTAAATCATATTCCAGAAGATGCAGTACTTAAAAATTGAGTACCTAATTTCAAGATAAAGTATTTTTTCATATAAAAAAATACAATGATCGAAGCTGAATATAGATTACTTGAGATCGAAAGCCTGTTAATTCTCGAACGCTATCAACCCACGCTACACTTTAACCGAAGTCTAGACTTGAACGATTCATTGAATTCTAGTGTTTGTGTAGAATATTGTGGAAATTTTATATTACTATAGATGTCTACATAAACCCTTTATAATCTCTACTGTATCTTTATAGTTTTTGGACATTTAATTCTATCTTTAATTCATTAAGCCCATGATGCAACAGTCCCTATTAACGTCTACCCAATAATACTTTTCTTTGCCGCACCATCAGGCTTTGGAATAGTTTGCCGGCGCACGTGTTCCCTCCTTCCTATTATCCTGGGTCCTTCCGCCGTAGCGTGAAGAAGCAGCTTAGTAGGCCGGCATGATTGTGTCGAATGGCATTAGATAAGGAGTCATATACACCGTAACTACCCGAACTCGCCGAATTCAGTTCCTGCACCACGCGAGGCTCCTGGAAGCGCAAGGCTTTGCCATGGTTAGCAAAAATGTTTGTAAGGTGGGTATCACCCACCCTTGACCCCCACCTAGTTACGGACATGCTCTTATCCAAACCTTCCTTCCTTCAATATCATATATTATCCACAAACTGCACAACAGCAGTAAGTAGTCACGTAAAACATTCCCAGATCTTATTGATCGTAAGAGACCGCACATATGAGACTATAAATAGATCGATGACGTCACAGTATCCGTTGGCACCGTCAAAAACCCGACGGGCAGCCCATTACCGTCTAATATAAGTAATAAAGTTTATTGTTTACTTAACGATGAACTGCGAGGAGCTGTAATTGGATAAGACAAGATAGGGTTCAGTGGCTCTCATCGAGACTTGAGAATGACGACAACAACTCAATTTTTACTCGTCATTGTATTGCGATACTAGTTTTCTCGCGGCTTCGATTCGAACTTTTTGTGACAAATGTCAAAAGTAGCCTGCTTTCTTTGGTTTCAAAGTTACTCTGCACAAGTTTCATCCAAATCGGTCGTGTTAGCCATTAGAGAAGACATAGTAACAGTCATTTGCCTACGACCTACATGATCAACAAACTTTTTCTTTTCCAATATTACCTAAAAATACATTGATATTGAAACTTAACGTTCATTTATCTCCATTTTAAATATCCACGGGAAGACGTTTCCTACGCGTATCTATTATAACCGATTCTTCACGTTTCGCGTTACAAAGTTGTAAGCAGATCACATTGCAAATTATTATTCACGGCGTCATGAAGCAAATCGCTGTAACGGGTACAAATGCAATCCGGAATTATTCCTAACCGAAATGAAAAGCTATCCGTGGGATAAAATACAACCAAATTAAATATGACGGTTCCATCATTAAAATTGACAATCATTGATCCATTTTTATATTCAGTCAGGTTATAATTTGACGGATAACTTATCAGTGGGCTTAGAATGTGGCAAAAAGACGCAAATCGTAGCACGATGTCGTTTAATTTTGATGTTTGTGATTAATCGAGAGACCAATACATCAGTCACGTGTTAGTCTCTCAACCAATCTCATAAAACGAAACGGAGTCGTGTCGTGTTTTTTTGCCTCATTCTAAGTCCACTGACAACTGAAAAAACTGCCTACATATTGTCTACAACTCTTACACTGTATTTTTATACGCACACCAATGCAATGCTTGGCAGCAGAAATAAACATTGTGGTATCTACCCAGCCGATCTCTCGCAGACGAGACCAACCTTTGTATATAGGTGAATAAATACTGAATAAATTTCTTGGCTTTTAGTGCTTATTTGCGAAGTTTTTATTTATTTATTTTTAACTAAAAATCAACTTCCAAAATTCACAAACACAAACCGTTTCATTATCGCGCACAATTATAACAATTAGTTGTACAAAACGGTTATTGTAGATCGTAAATGTTGAAATGTAAACACAGCAATGAATAGCGTAAGGTTATCGACACTTCGCTGGGGTGTGCGCATGCGTCTAATCTAGTTAATTAATGAGAACAAACTTGCTTAGGAAGTTTGAAGGGCTATTAAAAATATAATCTCGCTGTATCTTCGTCTACAAACGTTATTAGACGTGGATAATGAAGTTCTTTTTAATTTTCTTTACGAATATCAATAACTAGCTTTTGCTCACGGCTCCGCCGGCTTTTCCTTGGATAGAAAGTAGCCATATCCTTCCCAAGGTCTCAAACTGTCTCCATACCAAATTTCATCGAAATCGGTTCAGCGGTTCAGACGTGAAAGCGTAACAAACAGGCAGATAACAGACAGAAAGAGTTACTTACGCATTTTATTGAATGATTTCATTTAGTATGTTTTTGAATTATTGGTATTCTTATCTATCTACTAAACTTTCGTTATTTTTCAAGTTATTATATTTGTTGATTCAACCAACAAATTTCTAGTAATGTTAGTGAAAGCCAACATTATAATTAAATAAAACCTCCTTTGATACACACACACTCACGCCTTTTATCCCCGAAAAGATAGGCAGAGGCGCAACTAAGTGCACCCACTTTTCGCATTCATGATGTATTCATGATGTGATAGGGCGCGAGCCTATCGCCATATTGGGCACAAATTCCAGACTCCAGGCGGATACTGAATAGAAAAATTCAAATCACTTTGCCCGACCCGGGGATCGAACCAGAGACCTCAGGATTGCAGTCGTACCGTAATACAACTACACCACCGAGGCAGTCTTTTAATAAACAGTATTAAACACGATAGCATGAAAGATATAAGGCCAAGGAAAATATGGTTTGCGAAGTTCGTAAAAAGGAAATGAATACTTAGATCCTGATATGAAGTTGAATGTGGACGTTGCGTCGACCCCAGGAACGCGCGAAGGCGGGTACTTCATTAATTCCTTTATACTAATAGCCCATGACCTGGTGGTACTTGGGTTGTGTGTAAGTTTCTTAGTTTGATTTAAATTCGGAAAACAAAAATGTCTTTTTAGGTTCGAAAGAATGACCCTAAGGATTAGAATTTGTATTTGATTTGGTGATAAATCTCAACCCCATTGCAACAGATATAATGACCACAAAGTTTGGATAGACGGGTTGTGTCTCTGCCTAACCGTCCAGGGGTTAGGACTTGAGCTAAATTATGTTAAGAACAGCTAAGCTTAAGTACCGATTAGCAGGACACTGATCGGTCATCATTATGAAACATTAGATATTACGACCCGTTTTAACGCAATTTAATCCGCGTACCAATCCACGATCTAGAAGTTTCTAATAATATTGTTTCATAAAACTCGAGGTTTTATACATTCCTAACATTACTTACGGTATACCATACAAAATTCCTTTACACACTCCACGAATGTGCCCGAAAATTCTGAGGCACTAAAAAAAGAAATAAACATCGTCGAACGTATTTGTTTTGTTACGAATCGTCGGCGACTTGATCTACTGAACTCAATAACAACCGAGGGAATATATCGTGTAGTGATGCCATTATGCAAACGAATATCGAATGTCGAATTGAATTTACTGGTAGGTCTCTCGTATGCGAAGGGGCGTCTGAGTAGTGCCACCGCAATGTCTATTTCTACCGCCAAGCAGCAGTGTGTATGCGCTGTTGTGTTCCGATTTGGAGGACATTGTAGCCAGCGTAATTACTGGGCATTATGAGACTTAACATCTTATGTCTCAGGGTGACAAGCGCAATGGAGTGCCACGCAGTACTTTGTAATTCGAAGTTCTGTATGGTGTTGCTACTGTTTATGGGCATATCGCTTACCATCAGGCGACCGGCATGCTCGTCTCGTCACTCAGTAGAAATAAAAAAATATGTAAAAGGTTATACGCGCGGTTTAGAGTTTACTTCATTTTTTATGGCTCGGTTTAGTGTCTCCCCTGGACCCGATGGTATTTACAAAAATAATTTCAATCGAAAGAGATATGATAACAGAATTTACACCAGGTGAATTATATAAATCATCTGCATATTGCATGTAGAGTAGACGAGCCATATGGCAAGCATATTATCGGTATGATAGTATGATAGCAAGCATTTTTTTTATTGCATTGAATGCCTAGACGAGCATGCCGTTCGCCTGATGGGAAGCGATACGACCACCCATAAACAGTAGCAACGCCATGCAGCACCTTGAGTTACAAAGTACTGTGTGGCATTCCACTGCGCTCGAAATCCTCAGACATAATGCTAAATCTCACTATGTCCTGTAGTTACACTGGCTACAATGTCCTTCAAACCGAAACACAACAGTGCATGCACACTGCTCCTTGGCGGTAGAAATAGACATTGCGGTGGTACCCACCCAGACGGACTCTTACATATGAGAGAAATACCACCAGTGGTATCATGGTAGTTGAGTTAAAAAATATCTGGGCCGACACCCATAAAGCATCTCATAAACTGATAAGCATAGTACATCGCTACACCTCAAAAATCTCACTACCAACCCCCAAATTATTACTCAGCCCGTGGTCAAGTAATACGGTCTTATTACACTGGGCGGGCACGCAGCGTCTTCATCTCGCTATAAAGTCTCTTGAAATTTGCCGGTAATAAAGAGCCTTAACATTACCTAACCACGGATGAAACAGGCCGGCCTTATAGAACCGGCATGCTATGATAGCCGTTTTGACACATTACAAAAGTGAGATGAAATCTCATTTTAAAAAATGTCAAATTTCGAATAACTAATGATGAGTTGTGTCCGAAAATGATACATTCCATAACTTTGACGCCACGTCACTGTTGACAATAATTTACAGCAATTGTCTTATCAACGTAGTCATGAATTAATACGAATCTTGATGGGCGCACAAACGTCAAAACGGCCATCATAGCTCGCCGGTACTATAATAAAAACAAAAAGATAGAGGTCAAACGCTTCGGATGCTGACCTACCACGTCCCCACACCATGGTACAGTTACCGCGCCTATATTTAGACGAGACGACCCACAATGCATAGACCATACGGGATAAATGTATGAATAATTGTTTTACAATATGCCACGGAGGTGATAAGGACGAGGAAAATAATGTATTCACCAGACAGTTGCAAGAAATCTACCCACTGTTAAATAAATCTTTTATAATATCTAATTCTTGGTCTGCTAATACGCTGGACTCTTCTACGGATCTCCTCCTTTAATCGCATTCGCAATCGAAATGGACATTGTGATGGTACCCACCCAAACGGACTCTTACATATGAGAGACCTACCACCAGTGTCGACACTAAAGAAATAAAACTGTAAATGAACACAAACTAACCTAATGTAGCTATAAAAACATCACATACTTGAAGATATCCAATCTAGCTCAGATATCATTAAAGAGAACACTAACTCAAATTACCTTCAAAATAATTGGCATTGACCGAAGGCAAAATAAAAAAGAAATTACTTGTAATTACAAAAATTCGATAAACAATAATAACACGTTGTGATCAGTTTAACGACCCGGAATGACGTAGAACCTCTTATTGACAAAACGAGAGGTCGGGAGGTAATTGGCGTAATCAACTCACGCCCACACATTATCATTCCTCTGCGATATTTTGAAATATTGAGCTCAAAGGTAATTAGAAAATATTTCACGGTCATATAAAACGATTTTATTGCTTTAGAAGGATTTTTACGAAATTTTGAAGTTAGTAAATAGTGCATTGCCTGAACAATACCGATTGACGTCAAAAAAATTGGCTCCGCACAGAACATGTTTAAAATTGAAAAAATCTATAAAGATCAAGAGAAAGACTAGCATCGAAAACATCAGGTGAAATAGAATAATACCAGATTAACGAGAATTGCTATGGTCTAGAATGCATTAAGTTCTATTGGGTTTTTATTCTCAGTATTAGCCCAGAGTCTGGAATTTGTGCCCTATATGGAGATAGGCTCGCCCACTATCACATCATGTCACACACCTATAGAAAAGTGGGTGCCTCAGTTTCACCTCTGCCTGTCACTTCCGGGATAAAGTGATGTGTATGTTGTGTAGAACGCATTAAATGGAACATATTTCAGGAAAGCAGTGAACATTGGAGTCCGGTAGCACACCTTTGCCCTCTAACTGGGTAGAACGATGTTATACGCGGTTAGCAATTGTAACGAGTCGACAGTCTATATCAAAAGGCAGATAGACTGATGATAATCTTACTTCTTTATGATCTCTCTCCGGTCATGTCGGATAGCCGTCTCACCGGACTTCTAACGTAGTGTTTATATTCTCTTTGGGACTATGAGAGTGAAGGAATAGCGAGTGCACCTGTGTATTGCGCACGCACTTGTGCACTATAATATCTCCTGCGTACCTGGCTGATCTCCGTTAAGATTGGCCGCCGTGGCCGAAATCGGCTAGGAAGGGATTACTTCTTTATTATCTTACTTCTTACTAATATTATGCGAAAGTTTGTGAAAATGTTTGAATGTTAAGATGATTGTAAGGAGTAGAAGAAGAAGTGGTAGATTCATGACGATTCAAAAGAGCTTGAGAAAGACTGAAGAAGACATTTTTTTTTTTTTTTTTTATTGCATTGAATGACGAGACGAGCATGCCGTTCGCCTGATGGTAAGCGATACGACCACCCATAAACAGTAGCAACACCATCCAGCACCTTGACTTACAAAGTACTGTGTGGCATTCCACTGCGCTCGTCATACTGAGACATAAGATGTTAAGTCTCATTATGTCCAGTAGTTATACTGGCTACAATGTCCTTCAAACCGAAACACAACAGTGCATGCACACTGTTGCTTGGCAGTAGAAATAGACATTGCGGTGGTACCCACCCAGACGGCCTCTTACATAATGAGATTTGAATAAAGAAAATTTAGAGTTTCGAGTTTGAAACGCAGAAACAGCAGAACGGATTTGCTTGAAATTTGCTCCCATCGAAAATTACGGATGTTTTAATCAGATTTTTTTAAATAGATGGCCTGGCGTCGTACTGTGTTTTAGGGAATTTTGTAGTGGGAAGTCTTTTCACGCGGGCGAAGCCGCGAGCATCACCTAGTTACAACTAATTCGGAGTCATGGGATTCAAAATAAAAAGCACATTTATGTAATTGTGGCAATAAAGTTCCATTCCCAACTAGGCTATCGTCCACTCTCTCTCAGAATGTTTCTTACATATAACTAAACACAAATATTGTCATAAATCTATGATGGAGCCGAACAGGTGTACCGTAGATGCAAATTACCTCTTCGAACATACGTTACAAAGTTTACATAACTCCGCATCGGTTTGAATAAGCAAAGTAGTTAGATTTATGGCCAAGTATTTGAATAACTGTTTTTTTAACCCCGTATATGTCGATGGCTGTGGTGAACTGGGTAACTTATCTGTTACATTTGTATAATTTGATTTATTTGACATTTTATCATAATTAGATTTAGGGCCGATTTCACTGCTCGCTGGTAAATGCTACCTGTCACATAAATGTAAGCCCACCAAATACAAATCACACTTTAATCTATTCTCCCAAATAAATGGCAATCAATGAGTACTATCTACATTACCTGTTTAATACGATAACTATCAAATAAAATTTACTTTAAACCTGTGAAACAGGCCCTTAGTCTACTCAAAAATATGAAAAGACATGAATCCATTCTACATTTCTATGGTAGAGTCAAAGTAATAGATAATTCTGAGTCGATATTACACAGTTCCAAAATCGTTGTTTCAATACTGTCTATAATTAAAGATCCAGTCATAAATGCATAATTGCGCAATTTAAATTTCGCAAGTTCGAAAATAGCACAGACGTCCTTATTCAGCTCAAGGCTGTGAATCATCGGAACACCCGATACCACATCAAATAAGTAATTAATTAACAACACACCGCACCGAGGACCGCACTCAATTTGCTCCCAATCATTCAGATGTCGACGATATTAAATCGAGTATAACAAATAATCGAACTTTAATGTCTGTCGAAATAAGTTTGTTTTGACGGCTGTCTTAACGTACAAAATTCTTCGTTTTATATTTACGCATCACCACAAATTAATTTCGGCGGATTAATTTTACGGACAATTGATTTTTAAATCATTTAATGTTAAGGAATTTTTGATAATTAAGTTAGAGTTAAGTATACTTCACCCAGGAGCCGTTTTTCCTTAGGAATGTAACCAAATATCCATTTTTCTTCCCAGAAACTTATTCGTGTATCTGCGACGTTGTTGTGGAAATACGCACCGTTGATAAAATTATTAAAAAAATAATAACAAACAAACCAAAGCGCAAAACTCTACATTCCCATCACATCACTAGACACTGATCATTTAATACGAAACGTATAAAAAACATTCACACATTATACAAATACGTATTTTGGACAGCACTGTGTTCGCGCACGCATGCCGAAGGCTTCGGCGTAAGCTACCGCAACGCGACGGCAGAAACCGAATATTCCCGAATGGGGGGATGTGGAGACGCGGGCGGCGGAGCCGGCGAGCGGCGTGGCACTGCGGGTGCCGGCCGGCCGCGTGTTCGCCGCCGCCCGGCGCACAAACGACCCAACTCCCTACCTCGCACGACACAAAACCGCCCTAAACACAATCCGACATGACACAAACTCGCCCAACCCGAACACAGAACGCAAATCGATGCTCCTGGAACAGGACGACAGATCTTTCCGCCACCGCTCCCGTGACCAAAACGACCGATGTGAATTTTCGCCAAAATCGCATCGAATCGATTGTGAAACGAAACATAATTTTAATAAGCAAATCGGCATGTGCAACATCGGCATCTCGAATTTCATTAGGCGACGGCATAAATGTCGAACACTCGGACGCCGCACGTGTAATAAACAGGCAATAATGTTCGAAAATATTAGCCGCTTTTACCATAATTTAACCTTTTTAAATCGTAACCTGGACGAGTGCAAAAATGTTGCTTTATAAATTTATACCCGTGGGTTGTTTACAAGAAACGATAAATTCGAACAAATGGGTTCAATAAAAAATAATTTGCCCACTACTGGTTTTGTTACTTTATGGAGATGTTTTGGTGATTTTTAATATGTGACCGTATTGTCGGTCTGCTCGTCGGAAATGATAACATTTAGGACGTCGACAAATTACCATTTTTTATTGTTCCAATTGAAGTGTCAATTTTCCTCGAGCGGTCCAATTCAGTGGCGTTCCGTATTTAGACGTCACCTTAGATTCTTTAGAAACTAGTTTGCCGAGCACGCACACTTCACACTATCCATATCGGAAATCTTTCCATTTAAGCACAAGCCCGCTATCATAACGACAGGAATATTTAACCTAACAAACACAACACAATCAAGGAAACTACGTAAAAGCGACTCATTTGAATTTTTATTACCCGCATTGCTATTTATAAAGCATTACCTTTCACTAGATATGATAAGTAAGTAGTGCTAGAAAAGGCATAAATGATGCTTAAAAATTATATTCACAAGTAAAAGATTCATTCATTGTAAGCAGTAATGAATATGAAGACAAATTCACTGTCAATTAAAATATCAATTTACTTCACTGATAGCATCAAATTACCATATTTTGATAAAGTACTTAATTTAAAACAATCTTGACATTATTGATTTCAATGTTAAACTTGCATTTTTAATAAATATTAACGCAAATAATATAAAACAAGCGGCGTATCCAAACTTCAAGTCCCAACTCCCAAAGAATCTACGTGAAGTCCTCGGCGAGAATTAGTCCAAACTATTCCCGAACCATTTGCAATCAGGCCATCTCTAAAATCCATGAATGGTTGGGTTTGCAAACGCCAGTCGAAAAGATTCTGGCATTGTGTAGAAAAACGATATATAAAGTTGCACACTTATTAATTACTAGAAAATCGTTATAACTAGATAGAATCAGCAATTTCTAGAAACTCTCCAATTTCTTTTACACTATTACAAAAACTGCAAATCTGGACAACTTCCATTTTCCGCCATATTCCGGTAGAGTCAACATCTGATATTTATCCGAAAGTGCTTATTTGTGGCAACCACAAGTACATTAGGGCTACCACCCACTGCCTTACAATATTTTTACTTGTTTCTTAATGCAAAACTGTCATTTCCATGTAAAATACGCCTAAAATAATAACTTCCACGATACAAAGTGGCACTTAGTGCTGATTCCTTCCGCGTGAATATTAAGATTTTATATACTTGAAAGTATTTATATTTATGATTATTTTCATATAGCGTTTTGAAAGTTATTACTGTTCTTTTCAACTTAATATATCAAGTTTCAGAATTAATTTCAACACTGCAAACACGGATTTCATATTAATATTTCATTCATAAAAGATTTCTTTTCATTGCCTTTCATTTAACCAGCGTAAATCTTACCCACTACATAACACAATATCATTTGTAGGTACCTCTATAGATAAATTCATAAGTTATTATCAGCAGAAGACATTTATATAACCATTAAAAAAAAATTCTATATTATGCATGCATGCTCACGCCTTTTATCCCCGAAGGGGTAGGCAGAGGCGCAACTAGTGCACCCACTTTTCGCCAAACGTATTCCGTCCCATGATGTGATAGGGGGCGAGCCTATCGCCATGCCGGGCACAAATTCCAGACTCCGGACTGATACTGAATAGAAAAATCCAATATCACTTTGCCCGACCCGGGGATCGAACCCGAGACCTCAGCCTTGCAGTCGTACCGTAATACAACTACGCCACCGAGGCAGTCAGTTTTCTATTTTATAATACATTGTATATAACAAACAAAAACAAATGCAAGTAACTTGTGCTTGCATCAGTGGCCGAGTGAAGGTGCGTTCCTCAGTAGCGTCGAATCGGAACGAATAGCTCCAGTTACATTATTGAATTACTGCCGCAATATGCATTTGAAACTATTCACATTAAAAACTTTGTGATTAGGTAAAATTGTGTTCAGACGAATGGATGGCGAATATATCATTTTCATTTACTGGTAGGTCTCATGTATGCGAGGGCTCGTCTTGGTAGGTACCACCGCAATGTTTCTACCGTCAAGCAGCAGTGTGTATGCACTATTGTGTTCCGGTTTGAAGGACGTTGTAGCTAGCGTCATTACTGAACGTTATAAGACAACTAGTGGTAGGTGTCTCATATGTAAGAGTCCGTCTGGGTGGGTACCACCGCAATGTCTATTTCTACCGCCAAGCAGCAGTGTGCATGCACTGTTGAGTTTCGGTTTGAAAGACATTGTAGCCAGTGTAACTACTGTACATAATGAGACTTAACATCTTATGTCTCAGGATGACGAGCGCAGTGGAATGCCACACAGTATTTAGTAAGTCAAGGTGCTGGATGGTGTTGCTACTTTTTATGGGTGGTCGTATCGCTTACCATCAGGCGAACGGCATGCTCGTCTCGTCATTCAGTGCAATAAAAAAGACTAACAACACCCTTACTCACAAATAATACTATGAGAACGCAGAACGCGCCCGAACGCATAGTGTCCGCAACTCCATCGTATTCTTTAGCTTGGTTCAGCTTTGTTTACCTGACAGCAAACCGAAGTAAATTCATACCACAATATGAGCCAATCACAGCGTCCTTTACGTACTGCGGAGGCTGTTATGCCGAAAGCACTGAGAACAGACTTATTATTATAGCATTGCTTCTTACTTAGCAAGGAACCGTATTAATAGATGCAACTCAATATCGATCTGAAGTGCGATATCAGCTGAGAAGCTGTCAAATTAAGGTCAGCATATTAAGATAGTCGCTATTTAATAAACCCATATTAACTTCAGCTCTAAAGACATCTTAAGTTACAATATGTCGGGTTTTGACAGCTAAGTTTTGTTTATGTAACAGCGCTTACTCAGCTGAGAACAAGCTCTTAAATGACAGCTTAAGGTTGGTTTATTAAGTCGTTCAATACATTAAATGTCTACTTGAGATTTCACTCAAACTTGAGATTGAATTATTAATACCGCCCTAAGTGAGGTTTGTGAATACGGACCTTAACATTTTAAGAAATGGTGACGAGCGCAGTAACGTGCCACGCACTACTTCGTAATTCAAAGTTCTTTAGGCCGTTGCAACTGTTTATGGACGGTCGTACCCCTTGTCATCAGGCGAGCGGCATTTTCTTCTCGTCATTTAAGTACAATAAAAAAATCCTACCATTTAAAACTATTCACATCTAAAAGCTGATAAGTTAAATGAGAATCAAGCTAATGAAAAGCTAAATGTCCCAGACGAATACATGGCAAACTTGGCTGTAACTGCGAATTATCGAAATGGGATTCTGATAAAGTTCGTAACAGACGATGAGCTTGCTATGAAAGGAGAGGCAGAGGGTGCCATTTGTATTGAGAAACTTTTGAGTGAATCATAAATAATTGTATTAGGCTTTACTGCGGTGGAAATATAGTCCCTTGATGTTCTTAATAACTGCAAGATAAGACGTACTTTGGACATGTTTTACGAACTAAAGTTAAGGGTCTTTTCACACTGGCGTATCACAAGCTACTTTTATAGCGAGGAGAATGCGCTGCGCGCTTGTCCAGTGTAATAAGACTTAACTTTACCTGACCAGGGATGAAACAACGGACCCTTAGAGTAGTATCGTGTCACCTACCGTACGGGCTTTTTTTTAGAAATCATTCAGCCTAAACTATATAAACCATGGCTAGCGACAGAATAATGTGTTAGGTATTCCAAAGACTGGTGGTAACACATGTCATATACATTACCATACCATACCAGCCATGTATTATATACTGCCCACTGTTGAGCACGGGCCTCTTCTACTACTAAGAGGGTTCAGGCCTTAGTCCACGCTGGCTAAGTGCGCGTTAGCAGACTTCACATACCTTAAAAAAATTATAGAGAACTTCTCAGGTATGCAGGTTTCCTCACGATGTTTTCCTTCATTGTTATAGCAAGTGATAATTCACAAACTAATATAGATACACACATAACTTTTTAGAAAAGTCAGAGGTGTGCACTCTCGGGTTTTGAACCTGCGGACATTCGTCTCGGCAGTCCGTTCCACTCCCAACTAGATTATCGCCGTTCTAACACAAACATTGGCCCATTATACCTAATTATCACACCAAAGTCATCGAAACCGCGTTCCAATCGCTGGACTAATGACAACCAACATAAAATGATATGGGCAAGACCCGAGCCAAGCTGCAGGTAATTTATCCCCATGGCATATCATAACAATTTTATAGTCACTATTTGCAGAGACAGCACTAGTAACCAGTATAAACAACCGTAAAATCCTAGTTAAACAGTATACTGCTGCGTTGAGTAAACACGGTGCAAAAAGAAATAACTTGAATAAATTATAACAGTTACATAGTAAAACTTCAAGCTGCATTTTATTCGTACATCTACATTTTATGACGAATAATTATAATCTAAATATTAATATGTAAAGGAAAATATTCGTACCCTTTTTAACTGACTTCAAAAAAGGAGGTTCTGTATTTTTTTTTTTTTTATTGCGTTGATTGACGAGACGAGCATGCCGTTCGCCTGATGGTAAGCGATACGACCACCCATAAACAGTAGTAACACCATCCAGCACCTTGAGTTACAAAGTACTGTGTGGCATTCCACTGCGCTCGTCATCCTGAGACATAAGATGTTAAGTCTCATTATGTCCAATAGTTATACTGGCTACAATGTCCTTCAAACCGAAACACAACAGTGCATGCACACTGATGCTTGGCGGTAGAAAATTACCGACCAATTAAAAAGTATTCGACCCGTATGTATGTATGTATGTAAGTTTGGCCGCAATTTTCTCAGAAACGACTGATCAGATATGGATGGGGTTTTTTAAGCACGTAGCGCGCACGGAGTGTGTAATTTAGCATACTTAAAGTTCTAGAGAAGAGCAGCAAAAAGAATATGTATAATATGCGTTACAAATAAATTCGACGGTCGAATTTCGACCACTAGTTTTAGTAATTGAGTGACAGGCAGACCGATCACCAAACACAAAACGCAAACAACAGCCTCCGCAGTTTATTTACGCATACACAAAAACTAAATTCCGCGAACATTTACCGCAATTGCAAATTATACGGCGGAATTTAAAACGGTGCCATCCGGGAATCGCACAAAAGCGTACCCGTCAAACCGTACATTCGCCGAGTCGCGTTCCGCATCCGCGCACTGCAGTCGTGGGAAACGATAGACAGCATGAGGCAAATCCGCATGTATACCTCATTGTTTATTGTTTCTTTGTTGTTGACCTCATTTCGAATGACGACATACACACTCGCGCCTTATATCCCCGAAGCGGTGGGCATACAGGCAATGTATTCCGTCCCATGATGTGATAGGGGTGAGCTTTGTCTGACATTTAGTCTGATGTTTTTTAATGCAAGTGAATGAAGAGACGAGCATGCCTCTCGCGTGAGAGTTAGCGACTGCCCAGAAACAGTAACAACACTATCCATAACTTTGAATACAGTACTGCGTGGCACTCTACTACTTTCTACTACGTCTCTTGAGATTGAAATTAAACTACTATTACGGATTTTGTCGCGGTTTTTTATTTAGACGTTTCGAGGCTTTGCACTGCTTCGTGGTCACGGGGCGTTTAATTTCAATGTCTAAAATTCCCGTAAACTTAAGAAGTTTCTTGACATCCTTTCACTATAACTGATAAGGAAAACATATTTCCAAGTCCTCTCTATTCTTCCATTTGATAAACTTCGTTGCGGGTTAAGAATAATTAATGCTCCCAGAGACTCGCCGAGCTTTACCTTTCGATGTTAAATGCGTGCCACTGCCGATCCTGGCTTACAGGAGTTGCAGTGGCGGGTGTGAGGGCGGGATCGTCTAGTACAACAGATAAGGACTGCAGTGTAGAATTCCAAATCTATTTTTCGGGCTGATTTATAGCTGCGTCACGGACATCCTTTTCAAGTACTAGGATAACAGGAGCAAATACAGGGTGCCGGGGCAGCCAAAAATAATTAAGATCAGTTACATCACCTTTCAATACAGACAAATATAAAACAATGGTTATTATGGGCAACGCTAAACCGCTATTATGCTTAGTAACACAATTTTTGCTAAAAGATTCATAATCGTCATTCATACACTCTTTTCAAACAAAAACCCTAAATAAATAAATTCTGAGACATTCCTTTCGATCTTGTTTTTAAATCTTATCAGTGATAACTTATCAGCAGTCAAACATGTTTCATCTGTTAGCAACTTTTCTGCCAAGACGCCAACAAAAATGCAAGTTGGACGTTGGATATTCGTATAATGGCTCCTCTACATACATACATACTTTGACCAATATGTGTGCAAACGCGTTGTTAATGTGTGGATGTGGCCATCGTTTCACTAAAACGCATCCTACATCCTTTGATTTATGTTGAAAGATCGACCCCAAAGCGATCTCGCACCAACCTCTAGGCCAATTCTTAAACACCAACCTGGCCACAAATCCCCCTTTCATCATTTATTTATTTATTTATTTATTTATTTATTTATTAAAGTTGCATCAACTAAGTAACACCATTTAAACCTTAACATTAACTTAGTTTAAAAACATATTTTTGTTCAAATGCTACTTATACAATTATAGATGCAAACGACATTTCAATATAATAAAGCATTATTACAGATAGAGGTACAGATAAGAAAACACAGTAAAACGTAAAAACATTAAAACATATAAAAGTCACGACAATCGAAATATTAACAATACTAATACTAATTTATACATAACAATTATTAAAGTAAGGTAATACAAAAAAACAGAAATCAATTATTTAATGTCAGTACTATAAGGAAGTTATAAATTATAAGTACAATAAAAGTTAATTGAAGCATACAAAAATAAATAGTCAAATTAAACTACATAAAAAAAAAAAAAATTAAAACAAACAGAAATAATCAGGTCAAATTAAATTACATAAAATCCGTATAAATTATCTTTCTAACATTATTTTTAAATCTATAAAGGGAATTAGAAAAGATGTCAATATAATGAGATTTACTAGGAAGTTCCGAGTCATTGTCATCATCATTCGTTACATTAGCGGGTATTATTGACAAATTATGAATTTTATTATACGTTCTGAAGAGTCTGTTTAACGGAGAATAAAAACCCAAATTTGAACCAGCTTTTATACCTGAGAATGGTTGATACTTATTACGTCTAGGAAGCTGTCTGGGAATAGAAATATTTACCTTGGATAAGAGATTCGGTGCGTCAGAATGACCGTTAAGTAATTTGTATAAAAATACCGTATCAATGAAACTCCTGCGATTTTGGAGGCTATTCAAGCGAAAGTGTCGCAAACGATCTTCATAAGTAGGCAGCTTCTTTGCCAAATTAAATTTGAATGACATATACCACAAAAACCGCTTTTGAACTCTTTCCAAACGCTTTATGTGGACATCGTAGTGCGGGTTCCAAACAGGGCTGCAGTACTCTAGGCAGCTGCGTACCACTGCACAATAAATTGCAATGACAGTTGAGGGATTTTTAAATTCCTTGCAATTACGTAAAACGAAACCCAAACTTTTGAAACTCTTATTGGCGATGTTGTCGTAATGAAAATTGAGCCGAAGTTTACTGTCCAAAACTACTCCTAAATCACGAACACGATCACTTTCCGCTAATGGAGTGCCATTAATACAATATGGGAATGACAAGGGAGTTTTCTTCCTCGAAAAACGAACGACGTGACATTTCTCTGCGTTCAATGTCATACCATTCAGTTCACACCACGAAACTAATTCGTTTAAGTCATTTTGCCACAAGTTACGATCCTCCAAAGTAGTACCTATTCTGTAACATTTTAAGTCATCAGCGAATACATGGTAGGTGGAATTAACGAAGGAACTGCCAACATCGTTTATGAATATATTAAATAATAAAGGGCCCAAATGAGAGCCTTGAGGAACTCCAGAAAGAGCAATAAATGGATCCGATTTATAACCTCCAGCGACGACTACAGAAGTCCTATTTGACCAGAGGTACCATCGCCTAGAGATCTATTAAAGATTATTGACAGCGGAGTCACCAACTCGCGCGCGCAATTAACAACGAATCATCATCATCAGCCACATGACCTCCACTGCTGAACATAGGCCTCTCCCAAAGATTTCCAGACTAGCAAGCGGATTAGCAAGCTGAAGTGGCAGTGGGCAAGGCACATAGTTCGAAGAACTGACGGCAGATGGGGCAAAAAAGTTCTCGAGTGGAGACCACGTAGGTACTAGCAAATCCCCCTTTATATTGGAACAAATATTGGCCAGTAAAACCATAATACTAAGGTCGTCAGCTGATCGAAATTATGATAAATGGTTTAGATTACATGCTTCGAACGGCGCCTGTCGCTGCGTTATCTTGAAAAATTTCAAATATTTACTCGGGAATTTTTGACGATATGGTCTTACAAGCTTGATTTGATGAATCCACATTCATTGACTATGTTTGCTTTGTAAGGGAGAGTGTTTGATCCATTGCCGTACCAAGAGTACATAGTATACACAGAATCACTGAAAATCTTGAACTCTAGTAGATTGCAGAGTTCATAAACCTCGTTATGAACTAAAGCATTGACTTTTTGCATAATATACTGCCTTTATCAGGTCAGCTATCCGTAATGCGTCATAAATTCTTTTGTTAACTCTTGTATGGGAATTAATTGACTTGCAATAAAAACGTGAGAAATGTACGCTAAGAACAGTCATCCATTGTTTAGCAGATTGTATGTCTTCTAACAGTACTGTTATTACCGTAATGGCAAATATAATTACTATGTCATACTTATAATTTACTTGGGTGGCGTGTTCAACATTGTTATTTATGTCCATTTTGTTGATTAATTTTATATTACCTTCATGTCACCTCCAACAACTATGTATTATAAAATTAACAAAATACATTTATACGCGACCTTGACTGCGTAATACTGCGGTTTCGGGATAAAAAGTAGTCTATACCACTCACGCTAATATAGCTTTCGATTAGTGAAAGAATTTTAAGAAAGTAGTAATTCCAGAGATTGTCACGTTAAAAAAACTCCTGTCGATTAGCGTTTATTTTACTTCTATGCTGTTACGAAATACAATATAAATACTATAAGCGATTAACGTAACTGATTAGAACTTTTTTTTTTATTGCATCGAATGACGAGACGAGCATGCCGTTTGCATGGTGGTAAGCGATACGACCACCCATAAACAGTAGCAACACCATCCAGCACCTTGACATCAAAGTACTGTTTGGCATTCCACGGCGCTCATCATCCTGAGACATTAGATGTTAAGTTTCATTATGTCCAGTCCTTACACTGGCTACAATGTCCTGCAAACCGAAACACAGCAGTGCATACTCACTTAATTTATTTAAACAAAACATTGTATTTTATTAAGTACGTACTAGGTACCATTGATGTATTGGGTTTTTTAATACATCAATGGTAGGTACTAGGTACATACAAATTTATATCTCTCGTAAGTCTTATTCAAATTCCAAAATGATACAGCACGACGCAAGTCAGACATTACGTAATTCTGACTTTAAATACATCAGGCAAAGAAATACATTTTCCTCGTGCATAACTTGTAACATAAATTGGCCTACATTACCTTAAACACCAATAATGAACTGCAAAACCGTTCTCATTATACATAGAGAAATATGCATCAAAGTCAATTATAATAGAATAAACGGACAAGAAACAAACTTCTGGGGCCAAGCTACAATCAGATAATTCTGTCAACGCGCCTTATCTTATGGCTTTCGACCTAGAAAGTTTGTACAACATTTCTAAATACATTGACCATAAGTGTTGTCAGATGAAGAAATTTTAGTGATAAACTCTTGTAATTGCAGTCGATGCTTGTTTATGGTCAGTTGGCTCGTCTGTGGTACGTCTGACGTACGGACCTTTATTTACATAAAATGTTTGTAGGAGTTTAGGGTATAAGATAGGCTGGGAAAGTAAATAGCGGTATTTCATGAGTTTCTCGGTGACGTAGTTGTATTGCGTATGCCTACGCCTAACGCGTTGAGGTCTCGGGTTCGAATCCAGGGCCGGGCAAAATGATATTGGGCGTTTCTGAAAAACCCAATTAATAAAAATAGGAAAAATACTATCCCAGAATTGTGACCGGTAAAGAGTATCAGGCTCGTTCCCTGTCATATTCAAATATTGACCGTTATTTTGAAATTCCATCAGACTATTTAAAATCTAAAGTGGACGATAGCCTAGTTGGGAATGGAACGGTCTGCCGAGGCAATGTCCGGAGGTTCAAAACCCAAGGCACAAACCTCTGACTTTTCGAAGTTACGTGTGTATTGTTTATCAATTATCGGTCACTTTAACATTGAAGGAAAACATCGTGAGGAAACCTACATACCTGAGAATTCTCTATAAGAATTTCGAGGGTGTGTGAAGTCTGCCAACCCGCACTAGGCCAGCGTGGTGGACTAAGGCTTAACCCCTCTCAGTAGTAGAGGAGGCCCGTGCTCAGCAGTGCGCAGAATATAATACAGGGCTGATTGGATTGCATTTAAAATCTATCCGCAATTGACCTAATTATCGTCAACCCCAATCCAACATAAACGGAGGCACTAATCCCGCATTATCAACTTATCTCGCAATCTCAATGTGGTGACATCGCACGGCTCGGAACGAAATCGCGACGAATTGGGCACAATAGCTGAATCATTTCAGTTCTATCGTGATTCTCAATTACTGACGGTATAAACATTAATGTACGTTTTCTCTAAGAGGTTAATAAAACCTTTTGTTTATAGTTGTTACGATAGAATTCTAATATTTTTTGCGTACATGTTGTCTGTTTCATAATCATGATCTGATATACGTTGCATCAGGCAGGTAATTTTAATAATTACCATTATTTTAAATCCGCTCTCGTCATTCTTTTTTGGGATAACATTATAGAAACAGTTTTTACACACACACACTCAAGCCTTTTATACCCGAAGGGGTAACCAGAGGCGTAACTAGTGCACCCACTTTTGGCCGTACGTATTCCGTCCCACGATATGATAGGGGCGGGCCTATCGCCATATCGGGCACAAATTCCAGACTCCGGGCTGACATTAAATTTAAAACCCAATATCACTTTGCCCGACCCGGGAATCGAACCCAAGACCTCAGCATTGCAATCATACCGTAATACAATACACAGGCTGGTCCCGGAACGCGACATATTTACGTGGGCCACTATGACGAATTTTAACACCACTCATCTACACCTATACTTAACATTATAAAGACGAAAGATTTGTTTGTTTGTTTGTAATGGATAAAGTCAAAAACTACTAAAGCGATTTAAAAAATTCTTTCGCCAATATAAAGCTACATTATCAGCGAATAACATAGGCTACTTTTTGTCCCGGGAAAATACCAAGCGGCACTTTTATTCCGGAAAAACAATCACACAGGCAAAAGCTAGTACATAATTAGTTCAGAAAAAACGATAATACTTATCTTGGCAGACACTTGTACACGACAGACCTACCATTCTCACTTCTCTCTCCTTACCACAAACATGTAATCAGTGAGACAGTGCATCTCCAAGAAAAGGGGTATAAGCCCCCGACGCGCGTGCTCGAGTGCTGACGGCTAGTGTAGGTTAGTCGGACGCGTGGGCCGGACTCAGGCAGAGGTATAACGTTGGGGGGTCATATATCGGAACGATAGGGAGTAATATTTCGGGGCGATGGGTCATTATATGCCGAAAATTCTTGTTGACGTAAGGTAATTTTGTAGATGACGCAGCATCTTTTACGCTGCATTGTTACCATAAACACGTAATCATTCAGAAGTACTTCTCCGAAAAATGAGCGAGTGATGTCAGCTCTAGTGTAAGTTAGTCGAACGCGTGGGCTGGATCCAAGCATTTATATAACGATGCAATTATATTTCGGAGTGATAGGTAGTTATATGCCGAACCTTCTTGGTGACGTAAGTTTTTATAGAGGACAAAGATTTTTACGCTATTTTCTTAGCGTAAACGTGTTTTAAGTGAACAAGTACGTCTCTTACACGAGGAAATATACTGGTTAATCTCTGAAGCGCGAGTTCGAATATAAATGTTGTAGGGTAGTTGGACGATTTAGCCGAATTTGGTCAATTATACGGCGAGTGGGGTTATAAATATTAAATTATATTTTGTCTGACATGATGGTTGTTTACAGAATTGTTCGAAAAAAGCATAATATTATAATATCGGAAAGTTTAGATCATATTCACATAGAAAATGTTATGTATCCAACTCTAACACATAATACGTATTGTATACTTTACTGATATCTGCACCTTTAAACAATGTACTTCTATATACCAAATAAAAATTGCTAATGCAATCAACAGGATATTATATTTTAAACATAATCTAATTACTAAACAAACTTGATTATTACTTTCTTTCTTGACTTAGGGCGGTCGGTACCCCATACATTTTCTGAATACGTCCACCTTGCTAATTATTCGCTAGAATCTCAACCTCCTTGCTAAGCATGGACAAAAAGCGGTTCTTCTAAAAACGTTTCTGTGAAGGTTTAAATACCCGTTCATTATATAATCTGTATTTACAGAGAAATATAAAGATACGTTAGTCAACTACAGATGTTATTTTGTCATCTCAAGAGAATGTTTGCAAAGACAACATGCCAAATGCCGATATCAATTCCTACTACATTTATTTATATTTGCCGAGTTTTATTATCTTGTACGGTTTGTTTACACTAAAAATACAATCGCCTTTTGAAACTAATATCCTTAAGAGAACATACAAACATTATGACGTCATTGTACTGTTTGTTTAATTACGATATTTGTGCGTACTGGAGTAAATTGGGATTATTTACATTTAATATTTATAATTACAATAATGTAATGAATAGACACTTACCAAGAAGATTGGCTCGGTGTTGCGGGAATATCACCTGAAAAGGAAGACATAATATACTTATTCAGCTATTTTAATTTAACGAAAAAATAATTTAAAGTGAGAGATACTTAGGTTCAAAGTAATAACAAAATTTTTAATCACTTTGAGACTGCCTCGGTGGCGTAGATGTATTACGCTACGACTGCAATGCTGATGTCTCGGGTTCGATCCCCGGGTCGGGCAAAGTGATTTTGGATTTTTCTGTTCAGTATCAGCCCGGAGTCTAGAATTTGTGCCCGATAGGGCGATAGGCTCGCCCCCTATCACATCATGGGACGGAATACGTACGACGAAAACTGGGTGCACAAGTTGCGCCTCTGCCTACCCCTTCGGGGATAAAAGGCGTGAGTGTGTTTGTGTGTGTTTTAGATCTTAATCGAAATCATAAGTAACCGAAAATGCTCCTTGTAACAATGATGTTTAAAGAAAAGGGTGTAGACGCATTATAAACAGTCTCCAAAAGGCACACTAAAATTGAGCTAATTAGTACAATCGGCCTTAGTATCGTGATAGGATATGTTGAAGTTAGACGTCTAAAGAATGCTCGATACAATTTCCTATATGATAATAATCAGAATTATGATATGCCGTAATACTTTCACGTGTCATATTGTAGTTTGTTATTGTAACATTAAATTAACTATGTGTGGGATAATGTGCCGTTTTTGAGAGCCGAGTACAGTATAGGTGCCGTATCTACACATTTTTATCAAAATATCATTGCCTTGTAAAGCTTTGAATATTTTAGGAGCGTGCAAGAGCTCAAACTACAATTAAAATCAGTCTTGATAACTACAACATAATAAAATAAATCCAAGAACTAAAAGCCTGGCGCGTACATGGTTGTCCTGGCGCTGCCGGCCCGGTGGCCCATTTACGCCAGACGTGAACGGAAATGACGGCCTGCCGGCTCTTCCGAAGTGTGGACTGCAGTCGCACAACTACAACACTATATGACGGAAATTAAACTTAGTTTGTTTGTGTATTATATGCGGAATAGTTGTTGACTGCCTCGGTGGCGTAGTTGTATTACGGTACGACTGTAATACTGAGGTCTCGGGTTCGATCCCCGGGTCGGGCAGAATTATATTGGGTTTTTGTATCAGTATCAGCCCGGAGTCTGGAATTTGTGCCCGATATGGCGTTAAGCTCTCCCTATATCATGGGACGGAATACACACGGCGAAAAGTGGGTGCACTAGTTGTGCCTCTGCCTACCCCTTCGGGATAAAAGGCGTAAGTGTGTGCGTGTGTGTAGTTATTGCAGGTATGACGTTACCAACCTATTTTTCGTTTGGGTGGAGTTCAAAAACTTTCAATGGCAATTTTTAATTCATGGTGACTAGAATTAGACCAAACTGAGCTTGTTTTAAAAATACATATGGTAAACGTTATTTATATAGAAACAAGCTTGTCGTTACGTATACGAAATCTTAGACAAAATATTTTGCAAAAAAAATGATAATTTTGGAACAGTTAGAATAAGATTAGACCCTTTTATCTATACTAATACAATAAAGCTGAAGAGTTTGTTTGTTTGGTTGAACGCGCTAATCTCGAGAACTACTGAACCAATTTTGAAAATTGTTTCACTAATAGGAAGCTACATTACGCCTGACTCCTGAGTGCTATAGGTCACTTTTTATCCGGGGAAAATATATTTTTTTCCCGGAAAAACTTTTTCACGCGGGCGGAGTCGCGAGCAACAACTAGTTAGAATATAAAAGTGAAAGAATTGTCTTATTTTACAAAATACCCATAAAAACTATTGTAATTATTGTGTCGTTTTAAATGCAACCATAGCAAGTAGCGCCATCTATCTGGGATAAATTTAACGTCATTTCAACCCGAATAAAACAAATGTATAACGTCTTTTAGACAATAATATCGCACCTTTAGGACGAAAACGACACAATTCAATAAAATAAAAAATGATTTATCGTTTTAAAATTACTTAAAACGAAATTTTCAATACAACAATATTTCAAACACCGCCATATTCAAGCAGGAAAAGGACAAAACTATTATATCGGTCCCTTTTTTATTATATTTTCATAAAAAAGAGACCAGTTTTAAGTCATTTTATAACGATAATTTTTTTTTTTTTTTTGCATTGCGTCGTTTTGCGTCCTAAACGTGCGTATATATCCAGGATTATGAAGATAAATCCTTAAATCAATAAGATTAACACGTTTTTTTTTTTCATTAAGTACAGTAAAATTTCTATACCTATTCTATTCTATACCTATACTATAGTACCTACACTTCATCAACCGAGTAACGCACAAAATATCTCAATTTATTTTTACATAAATCCTCATATATATTTAAATTAACGTAAAATAATCCCTCTAGTGTACAAAACGGAAGATTACGTAAGAGGCTGTCCTTTCCCGCGGGACATACCGGTGGCGCCGCTTCCTACGTGCCGGCAAAATGGAAGACGATTATAAAAAAAAATTCTACGTCTGGATTTTATTAACTTTTTTTCGACTATGACAGTAAAGGGAATGATTTTTACATGTCAATGCATGCGACCACAGCTATAACCTGAACATAAGCATACTCCAGCGACTATATAACCCCTAGACTCCTACCGTCTTATTACAAAAAACGAAATAAACATTGGTTTAAACCTGTTTTAAGAAGTCCAGGCTTATCTGTAGAACCATGGTTGAAATTTGTACGTATTACAAAACTTATAAAAACCGTGGTCTTCTTAGTACCGCCATTTGAACCATGGCGTATATTTCAACCACAGATTCATACAACAACATTCGTTCAACATGATATCATTCTATCTTAACGTTCCATATACCCAGAAAAGAAAACGTTTTGATTGAATTTTAATGATTAAATAATGTTTAGGAGTGTTAAAAATGTTGAAAAATTGTATTTTGTTTGAAAATCAACGTTAGCTGTTTCGTTGATTCCAGTTTAGTTTAGGTTTTAGGATTTGACTCATGTTGTATTAGCTAGTTAAATGCGCGTAACGAAACGTAACGTTTCCGCGCGGTAAAAACCATAATAAGCAAAATTATCGCAAGTTCGCAAAAAATCATTTAGCTTTGGATTTGAAGTTATCGGAATCGAGTGGTATTGAACAATTGCTTCTTTGTTAATCATATTATAATATTGTGATGGACCAACAAAGAAAAAACGATCTGAGAATTGGAGTACTGAGGAAAAAGTAAGTAAATAAAAATTCCTTCAAATAGCTTAGTTGTTATATTATAATGGATGATTTCATGCTAACCAATGTTTTAAATGTTATAGGATATACTACGTGAAATAATTGCAGAATCACGCCATATTATAGAGGATAAAAGTACAAAAGCTTCCTCCAATATTAAAAAGGCTCAAGAGTGGAAGAACATAGCACAGAAGTAAGTTCTTTTATTATTATGTGGTCCTTTATTATTAAGGAATGAGGAAGTTTCCTCTGACATAAAAACTGTTTTTTCTTATATAAATCGTAAGATTATTTTCCACTATTAATTACATTAATAGTGGAAAAAAAAACTACATGAACATTTTGAAAAATGACGAAGTTATTTAACTTTGAATGTGTTGAATAAAAAATGGGAAACTTGCTATTACGAAAATTAATTAAATATCTTTTCAGAATAAATGTACTCATGGGAAAGCATAGGTCCGATGGCGATGTTAAATTGGCGTGGAAAAGGATGAAGCTTGCGGCTAAAGCCAACTTGTCCGCATATAGGCAACATCAGATGCAGACAGGGGGTGGTGAGAAGCCTAAGTCACCTTCACAAGAAGATTTAGCAATTATGGCTATTGCTCCACAGGATTTTGTTTCAGAGTGCAACAACTATGATAGTGATGCAATAAAAACCACTGTAAGCATAAATGTTTTATATTTATTATTGTAAATACTACTTAAATTAATATAAAAATATCTTGAATAACATAATAATATTTTAAGGTTGAATTAAAACCCCTAAGAGATAATGAAGCAATAGCTGGTCCGAGTATGGCTTGTACTCCTTTAATCATGCCTCCTGAATGCAATGATGTGGTAGAAGTTATAATAGACCAAGGTAAAAATAATATTCAATTAATATTCTTTTTTAAATTAATTAAAGGTATACCTTAATCATATTTTGAATATTTACAGAATATAAATAGACAGGTATACCATGAATTTAAAAGACTTTATTTTAGTCTATATTGATATCATTAAAATACTTTTTTCAGTTGCCTCAAATGTAAATGTTATATGTATGCTGCGAATACTACTACCGAAAAAAAAAAGAACATTCACAGTAAAATGGGTCCTCAAAATATGTAAGCAAGATTATCATAAGAATATATTATTATTATTTACTAAGAACAAAACATTACAAAGGGAAAATATTTGATTTTTCAGAAAGGTAGCAATGCAAGAATCAATATTAGAGAGCAACACTCAATTTAAAAAAAAACATTTAGAAATGCTAGAGGTGGAACACGAATATAATGTTAATATCGCTAAATTAAAGATGATTAAATTAAATCTAGAAATAGAACTATTAGAAAATAGGAAGACATCTACTACACAGTTATAATAAATGGTAAGAATAATTTTGTATTACCAAACTTTTATTAATTATATATTTTTTAAATTTGGAGTCTGTTATTTTTCTTTTGCAATAAAAATACATAATAAGAATGTTTGCTATCAGGTACTGTGTATTAGATAAGATTTAACTTCTCAATAATATTAAAAATACAGATGTTATAAACCCTACATTAAACAAGAAAATTATGAATAATAATATGCCAATAAAAGTATGTAAAAAGATTTCTCTGCTATGATAATAAAAGAGTCACAGTAATACTACACAGTTTTATACAGTATTCTGTAGTGATACACACATTCATTTATGATCTAATATTATTATTAATATTTTTTTCAGGACCCTACAGTCAAGATAAAAAAGGTTATTTGCTAACAAAAAAAAGAAGATATGATTGAAAAACTTTTGATTGTACAATATTAAGAAGAATAATTTTAAGTTAATTCTAAAAATATATAATTTTAATTAAAAGTGTCTTTCAATAAATTGCCGTCTTCTAATGTTTCCACGAACATTGTTATCTATGGCAAACATGGTTGCTTGAGATTGAGGGTTAACTTGGTTGTCATCCAGCCTACCAGGAAACACATCTTCCTTCATGTCAATAGCAATATTATGCAATACAGCACATGCTACAATAGTTTTCTTTGCAGTTTCGATGTCACAATAAAGGCCTCTTAATAAACAGCGGAACCTCTGCTTCCACATCCCAAAACATCTCTCCACTGCATTTCTGGTGCTGATGTGAGCACTGTTGTACCGTTCCTCTTGGGGTGTTGAGGTATTCAGTAGTGGAGTAAATAAATATGGTGTGCATGCATAGCCACTGTCTCCTAGCAATATGCCTGAGAATGCACCAGCCTCAAATCGCTGCTTCAAACGACTTTCCCTAAAAATTCGTGAGTCATGAACACTGCCACGCCACCTAGTAACAATGTCCATGATTTTTAAATCTGAGTTGCAGACTACCTGGAACAAAATTAAATTATATTAGTACTATCCAAGTCACATAAATATGAAATGCTCATCTTTATCATTACATATTATTATGAACAAAGTTACATCTTCCATTGCATTAATGCAAAGCAAAAATAATAATAAACCGCTTTGAGGTTGTTCTTATTTATTGTATAATATTCACACTACACAAAGATTTCCTGAACCCTGGATAAGGTTAGACAACTTTTCATTATGTACTATCTACTACTAAAGCACTGCACTGCGAATAAGTTCTTGCTTATTTTAGAAAAAAAATATGAATATAAAATTACAATACCTGGACATTAATTGATGGAAATCCTTTGCGATTAATATACATTTGACCACCATCTTGGCTTAACTTTTTTACTCTTATATGAGTACAGTCAATTGCACCAATCACTGTTGGGAAATTTGCAATCCTGTGGAATTTTTGAATTGCTTCCTCTTGTTCTGTCAATGTAGCAGGCATCTTTATAAATCTATGTGATATTATTGCTATGGCTTCTGCTATTTTTTTACATGTCTTGCTAATAAAAGGCTGTGAGACTCCATGTAAATCGGCTGTATCATCTTGAATCTATTAAAAAATAACAAAATATTGGTTTCGGACTTAAGGCATAATTTAGTATAAATGATTATCACTGTTTTTTTACATGCAAATATAGACTTTGTATCTACTTACTTCATGTCGAGCCCAGCTTCGTAATGCGCAAACTACTTGGATTTCGGGAGACACAGGGTATCCTCGGGTATCTTGAGTTAATTGTTCTCTTAATAAGTCCACTATCTTCATTGCAAAACGTTTAGTAAATCTATACTTTTGCTTGAAATCTTCATCGGATAAATTGGTGAAGGGATCGACTCGAACACGAGTTCTGTTGGGTCGGCGTGGCGTTTCCAATAGCTCAGCTGCTTCAATATCCTCAATATCGATAAAATCTACCATATTAGTATCCATTTTAGGGTAAAAATAATAACACAAGACAATGAAACTCGGAAACAGACGCTAACTTTCAAGCAGATAATTTGTCAATTTTGACATTTACGATTTAGACCATCGCTAAACTAGGGGTCGCCGAGGTTTAGCTTTAGACTATCAAATAGTCTATGGTTTATCGCTAAACCACTTTTTGTAATATCATTTTTGTATAAACCATAGCTTAAATCTGGGTTTATAGTTAGACCGCTTTTTGTAATAAGACGGCTAATGTTCAATATTTCTCTTCAAATTAATTCTGTCAACTACCTGAGGTATGAGGAAGCGGGGTACTGCATTACGATTGGTTGGAAACATAGCTTAGGGATGGAACAAGTTAAATTAAAACACGATTTTTTATCGATATTACTTTTATTTAATAAGGTTTTATAGTAATATAATTATTTATTAAACGTCTTTTTACTCAAAGTAAGTAACATATTATAATCTAAAAATAATTCTGTTAAGGCACAAAAGAAATAAAAAATCTGTCAAGGTACCTATTTAATTAAAATAAATACTGATGGCAGTCTTCTTCTTATTTTTTATTTATTCTATGATGTATGCCAATATCAAGTATAATAAAGTTAACCTAATATATAAAAATCTCGTGTCACGGTGTTTGTCGCACGCCTCCGACTCGATCGATATTTATGATGTTTTTTATATAAATTTTGTAGGTATGGGAACTGGTCGTTGGTCGCTAGGTAATTAGGGTATCCCTATCCAGTGTTTTTTTTTAATTTTAATACCTATTTCCCAAATTTTCACCTTCCTACCCCCACCCTCCCATTTTTTTATCGCGATTTTAGTATTTTTATACGAACCATATCCAAATAATTTAACTGTCGTTCGTATTTCAAAAGGTACGAAGTTATTTATGTTGTCGAATGACAGATGGCGCTAAGTAAGCCTCATCGATATTAACAAGAATATTTGGGCTGGCTTGTAGGAATAACACAAATAATAACTCAAAACAATCGGTACAATCAACAAACAATAAAATAAAAAATAATCCTAATAACATTAATTTTATCGATATAACTATCGACAAATCCTTTTGGTGCATCACTTACTTATAATGTTCAACAACAAAACGAAATAGAAAATTTAAAACTACTTTCGTCGGAAAGAGATGCCAATATAATAAGATGGCGCGGGCCTCAATGCTTGGCCGGTATAAGATGAACTCCGTAAAATTTTAAATAAAATATGATTGTGTCATTATTGACATACCTGTGAAATGTAATGCCATTTTTTTGAAAATTTGAATGATGGCTATTTTTACCACACCATCGTATTGTGCATGGGGCCATTGCAATATTTATTCATTCGCCAACACGGAAGTATTTACGGCTCACAGTTGTGGGCGCAACTGACTTGAAGATTTTGAACGGTAAGCTACATTGGATCTTCTTGTCAGATGTGTTGCCCGAAGCGGATCGTCTGTTATTAGGAGTCTAGGGGTTATACTCATATATCAGACTAGCTTTTGCCCGCGGCTCCACCCGCGTGAATGGGTTTTCCCGAGATAAAAGGCCCGCTTTATATTTTCCCGGGATAAAAAGTAGCCTATGTGTTAATCCAGGACATAATCTACCCGTGTGCCAAATTTCATTGAAATCCGTTCAGTAGTTTTTGTGTGAAAGAGTAACAAACATCCATACTTACAAACTTTCGCGTTTATAATATTAAATATAGTAGGATAGGATATTTGTTTCTTACTTTTTGGTTTGTTGTTAATGTTAGGCTATCAGTTTAATGACAAAACATAAAATAATAATTTTTTTGTTAGTATGCCAGTGAAAATATAGAATTTCTTTAAATTATAATTAAACAGACTGATATTAAATTCACACAGAAATGCATTAGTTTCTAGGTTTGAATTACTTAATATCTATTTATATAACTTACTCATATTTTTACAGTGTCCTTGTGCCCTTATCCAAATCTGATTTTGAGTCAGCCTCATGTTTACTTGCTTGTTCGATAGTATTTAGCATAGTTTTTATTTGAAAACTCTCGAGGCTTAATCATCTTACGATTGATTAATGAGACTGCCCCAGTAGCTTAGCTGTATTGCGTGTGTGGCACTTCCACTGCTCTGAGATCCCAAGTTCAAATCCCTAACAGGGTAAAGTGATATTGGGTTTATCTGCTCAGCATATGCCCAGGGTCTGGAATTTGTGCCCAATATGGCGATGGTCTCTTCAAGGATAAATGTATGATATGTTTTGTTTTGTAATTTTTTTTATTTTATTTATGAGTCCAATTCTCATGTGCTTAATAAAAAATAATAGTGGTTATCATTGTATGGAGCAAAAATAACTTCTCTACTTATTAACCAATTGAGGCTATGACCAATTATGTTTTTTTTTACTCATATGACACCACATTATCCATCAATGCTATGGGCTACTTTTTAAACTAGAAATGAAAATATAAATGAACAGAATCATAAGCAAAAATTGGTAATGATATATGATAGTTTATTATAAGTTACATTAACTATTAAAAGCTGTTATCATCATCATCATCATCATCAGCCCGTTGCAGTCCACTGCTGGACATAGGACTCTCCCAGGATATGCCACAGAGCTTTTAAAAAAAATGTCAGGTACATACTAACATTTGTAACAAAAAAAAGGTAACGAAAATATAGATTTAGGTATAATAATATTAAGAACCTGTACTGAAAACTGCTCATATACTTTGAATTCTAATAAGGTAATAATATTAATTATTAAAAATATGTAGTATTCAAATTGCAGGAAATATCTTTATTATAGAATGCATATCATGTCCCTTATACTACTAGGCTTAGGCTACTTATTCAAATATGACTGTATAGAGGCATTCCTATTTTACTAGTATGTAAGCATAAGATCAATTTCATCTTATTTATGAAATTGATACGAAAATGATATCTATATCTTTAAAGCAATTCTTTTATACTAAGTTTATGACCTGGCTTCAGACTTCTAATATAAAATTATATTATGAATGCTATCACTAGCAGCGCCGTATCGCATGTTTGTCGACTGATAACTAAATAGGTGTCTAACGACTGAGCATTCTCTAAGACATAACAAATGATGTATAATCACGACACAACACGATTGACTGTGTCGCTCACGTCATTACACCATTTAATAGCGAATAATTGACATTCATTTAGCATCATTCCGCTATGAGGCTTCGACAGACCGGTACAAAAGCGACTTTCCTCCGAATGTAAAATTACATAAAACACTAATTTATTATAATGCCCACGTTAAAATTATAACATTACGGGATATAGAACGTCAATTAATAAAATAGAAAAGTATTGTAAATGTTTATATCTACAAAACAATTAAATTCATTATCGCGAAGTGACAGTCTATGACAAATACTGTAATGTTACGAGTTATGCATCATAAATGTACATTCTAAAATACTCACCGTTTAAAATACTTATATTCCTGCACTGTTTATGTGATTAAAACTTATAAATGATAAATTTATTTGATTAAAACAACAACAAAAGTTTATCACAAAATTGACACCCTTGGACGCATAGACAAACATGTATTTTTTAAATATAAAACTAGGTCATAATCTCTTAACTCTTTGTAGCCCGTGTTTTCACTTTCGTCTATGGTCAATAATATTTAGACGAAGTTATAATAAAACATGATAAAATTATACAAAACAAATGCTTATCTAATACTGACATAAAAGTAATAAAATAATTATAGTGCGTTCACAGTTATTTACTTCTAGCTGTAAAGTTGGCTAATCTGAGCTCTATGTAGTCAGGTAAAGCTTTGTCTATTCCTCCTATATACGAAATATTTGATTAATATTAATTTACAAAAGGAATCAACTCGGCGAGATTCTACTCCCATACATTGTTTGTCTCGTAAAAGATACTTGTTTATACCGCTTTCTTTCACTGAAAATCCATAAGTACTCGTTGTAATAGATTGTTTTTTTAATTGCACCACAATTTCATAAAGGCATTTAAATTTAGTTTGTAAAATGAAAAATCACCCGTACCCGAAATGACGACAATGGCCTGGGAATGATTTTTGACATATAAATAATGATCATGGTGTACCAGTAACGATCTTGTAAATGTATAAGTATAATAAAATTATAACAGACCAATGTCTGTACTTTACAGATATTAAAGAAAAGCTGGTATGGGGGTTATTGTTAAAACAACAGAAGCCAAAATAATAATTCTGAGAATTTTTGTCTATCTCTTTACAAAAAATACATGTTTGTACTCGGGTCACGCAAAAACCAGTGCATGGTACTGAATGAAGTTTTCACAGATGTTTTGTTAGAGGTCTAACTCAAAGCACAAACTTCTTTGACTGCCTCGGTCCCCCAGTTGGATATAGCATCGCTTGCCTTACCTTACTTTGGCTATTCGTGACGGCTTCCACCCTACAGCACTGGTTTCACTGGTGCTCCTGCAGTATGCCCCTTCTGATTATACAAACATCTTTGTTGCCCTACTGAACCAATTAATGTCTTCTAGCTTTACCTCCTGTAGTTGTGCTACTTCCAGTCTGTCTGTTCCCAATACCTCCCATCTTAGCAGAGAATACATTGAGCACTCTGCCAGAAAGTGGATACTGGTCTCTTCTTCACCATATTCTGGGCACGAGGCGTCTTCGGCCTTACCTATGATTTTTAAGTGCCTGTTCAGCGTACCGTGTCCAGTCATAATATTTATAAGAGTTCTTATGCCCTCCTTCCTAAATTAGAATAAGCTTTTGGTTTTCTTCTGGTCAAGCGTCTTGATAAGATTTTAGATTGGTGACAGCCCTTCATGTCTCTCCATCTGACATTTGTTTCTGTAACTATCTTCCTGCTGTAATCAGAAGGGACTAATTCCCTTCGTGACTTTTGCTGGTATAGGTAAGCACGGCTCCAGTCCTATAAATGTTTCATGAGCTCCCTCTCTCCCTAGCTCATCGGCCTTCATCATCATTTCCTGTGGTATCTTGGTGGCCTGGTAACCAGGCCATGATGACTTCTTTGTCGGCTGCTAGCGTGTTTAGTTTGAGTTTGCATTCTTTCACTAGGGCCGACGTTGTATCTAGTTTGTCAAGGGCCTTTAGGGCTTCTTGACTATCACTGTAAATCAGTATTGTGCTGATTTCCTTATTGGCCATTTGCTTAGTGCGATCAGCGCATTTCAGAATGGCCATTGTTTCCACCTGGAATACGCTCGCATATTTGTCTAGTTTTATTGTAGTTTCTTCTGTGTTGGATAGCGTGGTTATAAATATTCCTGCCCCCGACAATCCTGTTGATTCCTTACAGGAGCCATCTGTGAAACATGCCACCGACTTACCATGGTCATGTGGGAGTTCCCAGTTTTCTCTAGGTCCTATATGTGTTTTGTCTTTTTGTCGAAGATCTTTTATTTCTGAATGAAGAAAAATGTAGATGATCTGGGGTAACAATGATTTAATTGTTACCCCAAATCATTGTAATTTTTGCTTTTGTGTGTCTTTTGTTTGTGGAAGTAGTTTTCCATAATCTGAATCTGACTTTAATCTGAAGCATTGTTCTGATGCTCTCTTTTTTGCTAGCTTCTTATAATTTGTCTTAATGATCGCCCTGTGCCACCTTACCAAGGCTCCGTAGAGTAGTCTTGGGAGTATGATGGCCTTAGATATCCAGTAAGTTATATTTGGTTTGAGTTTCATACCCCAAGTCTTACCTATCGCTCTATTGCATTAAATTACATAGATTCAAGCTCAACTAAATAATACATCTATTAGAACTAGTTTTGTTTTTTATTTTTTTATCATAGAACTTAATATTCGTCATTTCTAGTACACGGGCGTCATTTCTCTCGTAAGCATAAAACTAGTAATGACGTGACCAGAAATGACGATTCCGTAAATATTAATCTAAATTTCTGGAAACTTAGCTCGCAACCTTCAAAAATTATTCGCTAATAACCGTAACGTTATAAACCAGCATAGGATGAACCAGGAATGATAAAATATATGACAAACCAAAAATTGCATTGGTTTTTAAATAATTTTGCCGAATTCGTTATATCAATCATTAACGTGCACTCACTCTCGCTTTCGACTGCCGAATGCCAATCTCGCGCGGGGTGCTGGATTCGTTTACCATTATTCTTCTTAATTTAAAAGACCAAATGATGTGCGTTGACATGAATGATGAAAAATTCGTCACAAAATTTTTTGGCGCCTTTTTTTAATATTAATAGCTTTCTTACGGTAGTAACTGATACCAACCGAGGCTCAGGATTGAAAACCAGTAGTAACAATGCTTAAAAATCGATTTCGCAATGTTTACTAAGCATAATTCAGAGTACGTAAACTCACTTTGTACCGGTACTAGGAATGATGTTTGTCAACATTTTTTTGCAATTAGAAATATAACGTTAAAACATAAGTTTTTTCTATTTGAATTAATGATACCTGTAGGGATATCAATCCTAAAATTGGGTCCTATTCATTTTTTATTCAATAACCCGGTAATTTAATTGGTATTTAGGCGAGACTTGATAAGAACCATTTTAGTGATATATAAACTGTCTTGGTTACAATTTTAGGCCTGTTTTAGACATGTCCTTTCAACTAAATCTGTGCAGTAGTTTCTGTGTTTACTTCTAACAAATATCCGTAAATTCAAACATTTTCACAAGCTTTTGCATTTGTCGGAAGTTGGTGAAACACGGTGGCCGGTAATGGGTAGCGAATACTTCGCAATAGTCATAATTGAAACTACCTCTTCAACTCAAGACTGTTTTATTGCTCGTTCATGACATGTTCGCATGTTCAGAGGACAATCCCTATGTCAGGATGCATTAGAAACCCACTTGACACTTACTACGTTAAGAGCTAACCCAAAACTAACATAGTAACGACTTTAACAGTTAACTAACACTGAACTAGCATAGTAACGTTATGATTATAGCTAGTTGAATCACTCAATTGAACATAACGACGATAGAACTAATACTGCACTACGACTGTTCTAAGACTGATCTAAGACTGATGCTTCAAATGCCGAGGCGCCCTATTTATACTCTCAACTGTCACTCCCACCAATAGTTTGACATTTCGACTTGTTTTCTTCAAGATTATTATTTCAAATTACCCGACCATCCGACACGGCCATTCTGACAATATGATCGTCCTCGATCATGCATTTGTTACAAAATAGACAGCACCCCCAAAACGCCCTTCCTCCATCACCTCCTAGTATCATAGCCAGAGAGAAGAAGTGACGGTAACAAACTCTCATGATACAGCTGTCAAATAGTTACGAAAACTGTATACAATGCAAATAATTCTTATCTAAGCGGAGAACTGTGCCATTGACGATCAGCAGGAATTTCCCCTTCGAAGCGGCTCAGTAGTTGCACTGCACACAGTCCTCGAACCGGACCAGACATCACACACGGCACCACCAGCAGCGATTTAAAATTTCTGCAAACAGAAAATATACGCAGCAGCATCACATCGCTCGGCCATTCCTGGCCTAGCTAACCCATTTATGACATCTGTTTCAATAAGATCTCGGTCTCCACTTCTCACGTCTGAATTAAACATACTGGGCGGACAACTGACTTAAGGCGCCCCTTCGACCACCCACCAACTCATCTGGTGCGGTGGACCGGACAACCCGTCAGCGCCCCTTCCACCAGTCACAACAACCACACACAGCTGGTGCAATCAACTGGTTCGGAACGTCGACCCACATAGGCCAGTCCCCGACCAATCTCCTGCCACTCAGTTCGCACTGGAGAAGTCGTGGGCATCGACCCGGTTTAGGCCAGCCCATTCGATAACACAACCCACAAGCCACGTAGTCTGATCAGAGGCCTCGATCCGGTTTAGACCAGCCTCCTTGATCAGCCACGCTACACCGATTCTCGATAAAATCACAGGAACAAATAGAACCTCAACACACGACAGAATGAAAACTTCTCACCCGAGGGCAAGAATCTTCTAGCTCCTGATACGCATCGTAAAATGTGTCTGCCAGGCCAACACCAGACATCCACGACGTTCCGTGCTGTCTGAAGCTCGCTGTTTCGCGCCGGTCTGCACAGCCCGGAGAGCCACACTGGCATACCTTACATGGATCTCCTGGTCCTGCAAGCAAATAAGAACAGCAACGCACCATTCGGCCTATTCTGACCTTGATTAAGACTCGTGTTAAACTTTTTGAGCAGCAATTTCACTGCTTACAACAAGCAAATCCACCCGCGAAGTGGTTTGGGTAGAATCTCCAGTCACCACCACGCGGTAAAACGAGATCCCAACATTTGCGGAGATTACGGACAAATAAAGGAAACCATAACCCTCAAACAAAGGTTACGAGTGATACGATACCAAATCCTCTATCACCGCAGTTAAAGTCAGATCCACCAAAGGATCCCACAGAGGCTCTTCAGTAGTTACAGTTTACGGAGTCTTGTAACGCTGACTACATTGAGTTAGTACTCCCTGCAAGGATCTTCAGTTCCAGACTTCTACCGCTGCAGTAAGCATCATATCTGTCGTCACAGATAGCCACACGTGATACGCGATGCAGCAGTTAGCATCAACCGGAACGCTTGAGCATCAACAGCAACGCTCGAGTACCAACAGGAACGTTTGAACACCAACCGGAACGTTTGAACACCAACAGGAACTTTTGAAATCCAATAGGAACGTTTGTGCATCAACAGTTAGATCGCGGTACACACGCAGATCCTTGTTCCTTTGAAGCCGTAAGCACATGACGGTCAGAAATGAACATGCGATGGCCATGTTTCACACGTGTCTACTTTTATTCACGTTGTAGTCTAGTTCTTATTTCGATATTACTCAGCGCAATTTCTTTCTTCACGTAAATTGCGGGTAGTCAAATATCTCCAACGTACGATGTATTCCACATAGCGTTCATATGTAGTGAGCACAATCTATTTCTGTGGGCATTGATTGTTTATCCCACTTCTGATGTCGGAAGTTGGTGAAACACGGTGGCCGGTAATGGGTAGCGAATACTTCGCAATAGTCATAATTGAAACTACCTCTTCAACTCAAGACTGTTTTATTGCTCGTTCATGACATGTTCGCATGTTCAGAGGACAATCCCTATGTCAGGATGCATTAGAAACCCACTTGACACTTACTACGTTAAGAGCTAACCCAAAACTAACATAGTAACGACTTTAACAGTTAACTAACACTGAACTAGCATAGTAACGTTATGATTATAGCTAGTTGAATCACTCAATTGAACATAACGACGATAGAACTAATACTGCACTACGACTGTTCTAAGACTGATCTAAGACTGATGCTTCAAATGCCGAGGCGCCCTATTTATACTCTCAACTGTCACTCCCACCAATAGTTTGACATTTCGACTTGTTTTCTTCAAGATTATTATTTCAAATTACCCGACCATCCGACACATTTATAATAGTAAGATAAGATAACATTTTGGAAAATGTGTTGTCTTTTATAAAACTATTTATTTATTTATATTAGGGTTTTTAAAATATTACAATGGCAGCACTGCGATTTAGTCTATGGCGACTAGGCAATTTGGTAAATGACAGACCAGTGTGACCACATTTAGCAGAATTCTGCGATTATAGCAGAATTAGATCCCGAATTTTGTTTTTTTTTTTAGTTAATTTATTCTTGTCCATGGATACAAGTCCTTCACAGACGCATACTTGTATCTTTTTATCCTCAGTAGTATGTCGAAGTAGAGCAGTGGCTACCTTACCAAGACTTTATCGAGGAGTTTTGGTGGCAACAAAACAAACACTTGATTAGCACAGTTATTTCAATTCACTTCATTCGAGCCCTTTAATAGAACTATATTGGATAATATCCCACCACAATTATGCAATATAACACTAAGTATCACCAAAATAATGAATAAAAACAAGAGCACCTCATGACACTTCCAAGCTCCCGCTAAAACTCCCCGAATTTTGGACAGCAGATTATTTTGCAGATTAAAAAAGTTTGCAGTTTTTAGTAGAATTTAATAAAACCACCGCAGAAAATTAGCATGATTAAATATTTACAAATTATCAGAGTTTTATGGGGCGGGCGGCATTTTTGCACGGCAAAATGCGCAACATAATACCTTTAAAATATGCTATATATACATATATTTGGGATCTAAAAAAAAACCCCGGAAAAATTGGGGCGCGAAATAATAAAATTTGGGTTAATTTATTACCAAAATTGTGGCATTTATTATTTATATCATACCATACCATACAAGCCCTGTATTATTTTATACTGCCCACTACTGAGCACGGGCCTCCTCTACAACTGAGAGCTTTAGTCCACCACGCTGGCCTAGTGCGGGTTGGCAGACTTCTCATACCTTCGAAATTCAGAGAACTTCTTAGGTACGCAGGTTTCCTCACGATGTGGCTGGTGGCATTTATAAAAAAAAGAAAAATGCAGATTTCAAAATTCTGCTAGAATTTTGTGGAGTATTTAGCATAATCTTCAATTTAAATCTTGTCACACTGTGAGAGACGTCAAATCATAATACGTAGTATCTCTAAGTAGTCTGTGATCATAATCCGAAATCAGTTGACAGAGTGTGCACGTATCTGTATTTTATAGAAAATCTGGGACTCCCAGATATAATAGACGCAGTCGCAGAGTATTATTCAGATGGGGCATTTCCTCTATCATTAAACATAGATAACACACAGAGTGGTTACAGTGTAGTAATCTAATCGAGTGTAAAAATGAGTGAACCCAATCCGTTCGAAGGGCAGGCAATCCCGCAATTGGCCAACATGGGTGCGATGCCAAACATGGCAGATTCAGGGTATAGGAACTTCCCGCCGGGTACTTCTGGTAATTTGCCTCCTATGGCGCCGCCGCCTCCGCCGTTGCCCCCGAGGTTGGATCAGCAGAATAATTTTATGAACCAAGGGATGGGGTATGGAATGGGATTTAACAGTATGGGAGGGTACGGAGGCTACGGGTATAACAACCTTGGGGGTGGGTTCGGCATGGGTGGTGTGGGTATGGGTGGAATGGCGCCCTACGTTCCGTTTAATCGATTTGGAGGCAATGGCATGTACATGGGAGATATGGAGAGCAGGTATGTTATTTTTTTTAATATGACGGCCTGTACAATGTTAATCGTAATATAATTTTTATTTGATGATAATACATGACTCTGCCTACTTCCTTTTTTCAATTTATATGGTGTTCCTTATTTAAATTTAAATACAGCAGTAGTACCAATGTTTAGATCAAAGCAATTTAAACAATTACAACTTGTTCTTATATCTGAAATATTTGTAGATTAACAAAAGCTGTGTTTTGAGTAGATATGCCAACTCAATTAAAATTTTAGTTTATCATTGTTTTTTTTAGTAGTTTATTCATAAAATATGTTAATTATATTATATGCATTATATATTTATTTATATTTTGTGTTGCCTCGGTGGCGTAGTTGTATTACGGTATGACTGCAATGCTGAGGTCTTGGGTTTCATTCCCCGGGTCGGGCAGTCATATTGGGTTTTTTAAAATTCAGTATCAGCCCGGAGTCTGGAATTTGTGCCCGATATGGCGATAGGCCCGCCACCTATCACATCATGGGACGGAATACGCACGGCGAAAAGTGGGTGCACTAGTTGCGCCTCTATCTACCCCTTCGGAGATAAAAGGGGTGAGTGTGTGTGTGTATTTTGTGTTGCCCTATGAAATACTTTGTTTTCAAGATTGAAAAATGAGTTTTTTGTACAATCAAGTATAAATGATATGAGGAATTCTTACAAGATATTGTTTGTTGCCAATTATAGATTAGCAAGATAGGCACACAAATAAAACAAGTAAAGTAAAATTAATAATTTACATGTATTTCTGAATGCTAGTTTTTAGAATGAAGGAGTTTGTTTAGCAAGGGTTAAAGATTTATTGATGCTCCTAGATAGGGCCGCGCCGACCCAAGGCAGCGCCTGTGTGTGAAATCTTTAAAGCGCCTCTGATTTTTATCGTCCTGGTTCAACATAAATATTTTTTATTGTTCACCTTTTTGGCTCATTGTGCTCAGTTTTAATTTAGTAAATGACCTTTTGTAAGGCATTTGTAATAAGATATGTAGTTGGCTACTGTACCGACTGCGGCGGTTCTTTTGATTTTAAGGTGGTGATTTTTAATTTTTTAATATTTTTAATTAACCGGAAGGTGATTTGGCCCACAGTGCGAAAGAGAAAGCTGATCTCTTGGCCAAACTCTTCGCCTCAAATTCGACTATGGACGATGAGGGAGCAGTACCACCGACCATCCCAAGGTGTGAGAGTTCCATGCCTGACATACGCATTACCCAGCGTGCAGTCAGGCGGGAACTCAAGTCTCTTAACATCCATAAATCGAATGGGCCGGACGGCATCCCTGCAGTGGTCCTCAAGACATGCGCCCCTGAGTTGCCTCCTGTACTTACGCGCCTGTATCGCCTTTCTTATGATACCAATAGGGTTCCAAATTTGTGGAAGGTTGCTCAGGTGCACCCGATCGCCAAAAAAGGTGACCGGTCGGACCCTTCGAACTATAGGCCTATCGCGATCACATCCTTGCTCTCCAAAGTTATGGAGCGGGTAGTTAACACCCAGCTTTTGAGGTACCTTGAGGAGCACCAGCTGATTAGCGACCATCAATACGGTTTCCGCCATGGTCGCTCAGCTGGTGATCTTCTTGTGTACCTCACTCACTTCTGGGCCGAAGCCGTGGAGAGTAAGGGCGAGGCGCTTGCTGTAAGCCTCGACATCGCAAAGGCCTTCGATAGGGTCTGGCATAGTGGCCTTCTTTCGAAGCTACCTTCATATGGAATCCCCGTGGGACTCTGCAAGTGGATCGCCAGCTTTCTGGATGGTCGGAGCATAAAAGTCGTCGTTGATGGCAGTATCTCCGAGACCAAGACCATTAACACTGGCGTTCCTCAAGGCTCGGTGTTCTCCCCCACGCTTTTCATCCTGCATATCAATGATATGTTATCAATCGAGGACATACATTGCTATGCGGATGATAATACGGGAGGAGCGCGCTATACCGGCCGCTAGAATATCCCACGGAGTGAACTGCAGGAAAGGCGATCTAAACTTGTGTCTCAAGTCGAGACTCGAGACTTCCTTGGGGCGGGTCTCCGAATGGGGTAGTCTGAACCTGGTTAAGTTCAACCCCACTAAGACACAGGTGTGCGCGTTCACCGCGAAGAAGGATCCTTTTGTCATGGCGCCACAGTTCCAAGGAGTTCCTATGCAGATCTCCGAGAGTCTCGAGATACTTGGAGTCAGGATCTCGAGCGGTGTCCAGTTTGGGAGTCACGTGGAAAGTAAGGCTAAATTAGCCTCAAGGAAACTGGGTGTCCTTAATAGAGCTAAGCGGTACTTCACGCCAGGACAAAGACTATTGCTTTACAAAACACAAATCCGGCCTGTAGTGGAGTACTGCTCGCACCTATGGGCTGGGGCACCCAAGTACCAATTGCTTCCACTTGACTCCTTACAGAGGCGTGCTGCTCGAATCATAGACGATCCTAAGCTCTCGGACGGTCTGGAACCGTTGGGCATGCGAAGAGACATTGGGTCTCTTTGCGTACTCTATCGGCTCTTCCACGGGGAGTGCTCTGAGGAACTGTTCGAGATGACACCGTCATCTCCTTTTTACCACCGGACTACCCGTTCTCGGAGGAAAGTTCATCCGTTCCACTTGGTAACGCCCACTGCCAGCACTGTGCGTTTCCAGAGATCATTTCTTCCTCGTATGTGTTCACTCTGGAATGAACTTCCTCCCACGGTGTTTCCTCAGCGCTATGACTTATCCTTCTTCAAACGAGGCTTAAAAAAAGTTTTTTACGGTAGGCAGCGGCTTAGCTGTGCCCTTGGCATTGCTGACGTCCATGGGCGACGGTAACCACTTACCATCAGGTTGGCCGTTAGCTCGTCTGCCTTCGAAGGCAATAAAAAAAAAAAAAAAAAAAAGACAAAGTCCATAAACTTTGTGGTCAAAATTCAAGTAGTGTAAAGTTAAACTACAGGCGTATTTCCTTGAGAGACTTGTACCTAATTTCTTACCTACTCAACTATAAAGTATAACAAATATGAGTTCAATAATAAACACTGGTGTTTCATCTTGATTCCGGCGCCTCTATTGCTTTGGCGCCTGTGTGCGCCGCACCCAGAGACTATCAATGACATTAAAGGTGTACCGCTATCCATACGCGTATATAAAGGGGGAGGGGGGAGGCGTATCCATCCCAGAATAGCATGTTGCACACCCATAGGACTTTGCCAAGCCAAGGAATTATTAAACCGAATAAAATTTTCATATCTGCGAGTACACAGAAGTCATTATTTTTTTAGTCCAGGATACTGGCCAGCCCTGAAAAATTACATTAGCTATGCCCAGTCTGCTGTTGATTCACGTTTATAGAAGTTGCTATTATAAATGTGAGGGCATGATTGTCTCTGTTATCCTACACTCTATGTTTTATCTTATCATCAACTTTTTATGCCTAACCATTCCTAAGATAAAAAGGAGTTTCAACAATAATAGAAAGATTTTCCTGTTAAAGAGATTTTGGAATTAGAACAATAATTCCAAAGATTTGCAAAAGCAATCAATTTTACTTAATTACCTATATAGCAATCTCGTAATCATTTTTTCAAAAGTATAGTTAGTATGATCTTGGCAGAGGTCCACTACACTCATGGTTTACCCAAACTCATTTACATTCCATATGAAAAGTTGCAAGCCCACAATGATATTATAGCATTACTAGCAGACATCTTGTCACAAATCAAGATACTAAATTTTTTATAGACCCGGAAATTGCATTTACGAAGTAATTGCTTAGTCAGTTTTTTTATTTATTTCAATTCAATTATGATGCAAATGCTATCTGCCTGATGGTATATGATACATCCACCCATAAACAGTAGCAACACCACACAAAAGTTTGATTTACAAAGTACTGCATGCCGCTCAACTACGCTCGTCACCCTGAGACATAAGGTGTTAGTCTCATAATGCCCAGTAATTACGCTGACTATAATGTCCTTCAAACCGGAACACAACAGAGTATGCACAATGTTGCTTGGCGGTAGAAAAGGAAGTTAAATTAATAGTCTATCATGAGACTTAGTAACTTATGTTGCGGGGCGACAAGCTATGTACATTAGCTTTGTGTTTTCGTCCTTTGTTTCACTTACCACGAAGCAATCAACTTTATTATCTCATTCAGAAATTGGTTATATTATAAAAAGTATGCCACTATAAAAGAGACAGTCTGTTTTCCTAGACTACAAAAACTTTGAATAGTTTTATCAAAAAATACATTCCAAACAATATTTATCAATGATCGGAACAATTGTGATAAATTAAGATATATTTATCATTGTGGATTGTGATGTCAATACTCATATATCTTATCACTTTTACTGTATATTGCCATACTCGGTATAGCCCTACTGTTGGATAATGTAGTTTAATCTGGTCTCTGATAAACTTTGAATAGTAGCTCAGTTCATCAATAAAATAAAATCCTCAACAATAGGAAGGAAAATATTTGAATTTATGGATATTTATGCATGGTTTGCCAATTTTTAAAGAAATTTTAATGTTGCAAATTCCTCATCGAAATCTTGCATTACTATATTATCGTTGTGCATGAACGATTTTTGCCGGGATAAAAGTCCTGCTATATAAAGTATAACCTTCCCTGGGTCACGCACAACGGCCCAACTTTCTATGGGCTAAGTGCGGAAAAAGGAGCCCCACAAAAGTAACAGTAACCTTCACTGGGTCTCAAACTCCCTCCATACCAAGACTACCAACCCGTCCGACGCCAGTGTGGTGGGCTAAGGCATAAACCCTCTTATATAGTGGTAGAGGAGGCCGATGCTTAGCAGTGGGCAGTATATAATATTGGGATGGCTTTTTTAAAATTATATTGAAGGGTGAAAGACTATATATTTAGAAACAGAAAAAGATAGAGATTCCAAATATACAGGTGAATTTTTCAATTGGGCGTGGATGGCGAAATTCGAAACTATAAGGAATAGCGAAAACTGTTCAAAAGAGTTTCGGGGCCGATTTAGATGAAAACTAAAACTGAATCATTGGATTTTTGAAAAATTTATATTCCTAGCCAGGAAACGAACCCGTTCATTTCGCCAAAAAAAAACTGTATCGTTACATCATTCGATAGTGTCGCAAACATTTTAATCCGGGAAAATATGCAGCAGGACTTTTATACCGGAAAACGTTGGCGAAGCCGCGGACAAAAGCTATTTAGAACTAAATCTGAAGTGGCTGGATTTGGGAGTAATTTGGTACAGATGTAGCTAACATAAGGCTGCTTTCTATACCGTAAAAGTACTCTTGGAAATTTTATTCCGCATGTCGCACCTTTAGGACGAAAACGACACAATTCAAAAAAATTGGGTTATCGTCATAATATGACTTAAAACTGGTTCCTTTTTTATGAAAATATAATAAAAAAGGGACTGATATAATAGTTTTGTCCTTTTCCCGCTTGAATATGGCGGTGTTTGAACTATTGTTGTATTGAAAACTTCGTTTTAAGTAATTTTATGACGATAACTCAATTTTCGATTTCTTTGAATTGTGTCGTTTTCATCATAAAGATGCGATTTATTTATGTGTCCGAAGATAGCCAACAGGATGCATTTTCAATATTGTGTCCACGGGCGGTTGCAACTCGCTAAAGGGTCGATAAAGGGTGGCAGGGAGGCGCTCTATTAATATCCTTGTACATCGATCGTAGTGCAATACGCCAGGTAATTATTCTGTACGTAAACTCTACGCGAGTAAGCGTACATAGAGTGCGGACCGGGTGGTCAGTACCCACCCCAGAATTGCCTGGTGCCCAACCACAGGATATTGAAGCATCTAACTACTATATTTTTTTGAATTATCACTTATTTTTTGTTAACTTGTTCTCATGTAAGTGACATTCTTCGTCTTTTTGAGAATAAATTTCTTTAACCTTAAAACGAACAAAATTATCAAAGTGCAAGTACACAGAAGTCAATTATTTTTTTAGTGCAGGACACTGACCTCCGCCGACCCACGGGAAGATTACTCTAGCTACGCCTATGTATAGACGTATTTTTTTTAAAGAAACAAGCATACAGGAGCAATGTTCCTCATCTTCATAGAACGGTGACAGGAAGGAAATAAAGTTTGTAGAATCTGAATAAGAAGAGTTGACGAAACTTTTTCAGTTTGGGGACCCCTGGTAATTTGCGGTGTTTAGAATAATTTCCTGTAATTTTATGTTTTTGTGTAATTTTAAGCTTTTATATAAGTCTGATTTTAATAAACAATTTGAATTTGAAGTTTTTACGTATACGTAGTAAAATGGCATTTGCTTTTCAAATACAATATATAAGTAATAGATCCATTTCGAGACAATTTTTTAAATTCTACTTTCGAAAATAACTCTATCAAACCCTAGCGCCTACAGTTTGATGTTTAATGTCTATCGTAAGTCAATATCTCTCACCCTTCCTAAAATGGCCTTGAAAGGCGCCCAGACGGAAAAATCTGACCGTTTGTACAAGCCCTCCAAACAAATCATTAAGCTTTTTCAAGTTTCACATTGTTTGTTAACTTTTTCTAAATATCAAATATGACTGTAAACTCCCGGCTTTGTAAGGAAGTAAGTACGTATAATGTAACAAGTTAGTGTTCAAAAGCATAGAATAATAACGTTCAAAAGTATCAAAAAACAAAAAGGAATGTTTCTTACTTTAATACTTTCCAATATCTACGCCCTAAACCCATAGATTTTTGATTAATCTAAATTTAAAAAAATGTGAACATGGAGCGTTTTAGTACTATTACAAAAAGTTATCTCTGCAGTTATTGACTATTCAAACACCTGGACAGGTTAAACTAAAGCTTGTAGAACTACGTCAATAATGTTAGGTATATGCATATCGCTCGCCTCGGGTCACGTCCGACATGATATTTCCGAGTACCTGAATCAATATAGAAAACTGGTCCGTTGCTAGGTTATAGGTAGCTCTCGGTGCTGTATTGATTTTGGCGGGCAAGTGACTCCAAAATGGCGGCCGTTTTTGAACTGCGGTGATTGTATATTTTTTATCAGATTTAATTGATTTAGATAAGTATGTAATTACAAGTTAAATTAAGTGCATATTTTTTATTGCTTTTAATATAGGTACCAATGTGGTAAGGAGGTAAAGTTTGGAACTAGGTAGTGATCTCTTGAAAGTAACTACAGATCCTATTTTGATTACATTTAGCTACAATTTTATCCCTGGTTGCATTATGCATAACATATTTTGTATCCACGAAACGGATTTTTATTTTATGTATTTAATGAGTAACCTTTTATAGCTTAATTATCAATTTAAAAACAATTGCCTATGAAATAATAACAAATGAGGCAACAAGTAATATAGGCCTTTGAAATGAGCAAGAGTAGCTATCTATCAACCTTTCATTATTTTCAACGGTCTTAATTCCATGGCCAGATATAAGCCCGCACAAAAGCCCTACGCAGAAAATTGCAAGGTAATTTAGTTTCGGATCGCATTGGGGGTGTAAAGGGCGCGTGGTGGACGCACCCGTCCTCCCCCCAGACAGATTGCAGTGTATGCATGTATACAAATAAATATCACGGACATGTTTATTGATTCTGAACTTCCACGTCCCGGGCAGAGCTGTCCCGTTAAACGTTGCATTTGCGTTAGGTGTTATAAAGTTATGGGCACTTCAAAAATTTACTATTATAGTTATAATTATGGTTTAATTTCGTAGATATGTGGCGTTTGAATTCATTTGCGGAATTAACAAAGCACCAAATTAGATATTTTTTTTCGAATTTTTAAGTCTCAAGTTTTGTTGACAGCGACTAAGCTTAATTCTAGAAGTATAAAAATTCAGAGATCTCATCCCTAACCCCTCTGTGCTGTTCCCTACATTAAAAACCTGATTGTTAAGAGTAGACAAAATATGAGTAGCATATTGAACTACAATTTTGATTATTGATTCTTAAGTAACTCCACTGCACCTAATTTTAAGCGGCTCCGGATTATGCCGGCCTGTTTGAGCCGGATATACACAGGCTGATCCCAGAACACGACACATTTTGCCACTATGGTGGGTTGAACACTTAGTGTACGGTGGTCGCAGGCTTCCCAACTTAGGGCTTTTAGCCCTAAATTTAGGGCTGAAATATGTGCAGTGGACTTTTTTCAGGGCCCAAAAAAATTTAGGACTGTTTTTAGGGCCATAAAAATGTTTTCATGTGTTACTGTTTGACTGACCAGAAAAAATAAAGAGAGGCAAAACGTTCAAGTTCTTACACAAAATATAATGCTATAATGCCAAATGCACACTGCTGCCGAACCTGCACGAGGCATCTCAAATCCGAGAATGTGAATCTGGCATAATAATCTCTGTGCAGTGGGCACGCCATCAAAGAGACGCCATCCTACGGCGGCAAACACAACACAATTTGTTTACAATCATTGACAATGTAGATCTTTAATACACGTTTTAAAATTAAACTAAGTTGGTTTTTTATTTATCTTAATAAAACAGGGTACTTATTTAAATAAAATACTTCAATAGTTATACACATTGGGTATACACTACACCGTAAAAATTATCATTGACAGTACAGGGCTTTTCTTGGGGTTTTTGATTTTTGCATTTAGGGTTATTTGGGGATATTTCATCTTGACTTTAGGGCTATTTTTTTAGGAGTTGGTAACCCTGGGTGGTCGCTATTCAGGCGGGTACAAATATCCTACTACTACACATACACACACTTTTTATTCCCGAAGGGGTAAGCAGAGGCGCAACTAGTGCACCCACTTTTCGCCGTGCATATTCCGTCCCATGATGTGATAGGGGGCGAGCCTATCGGCATATCGGGCACTAATTCCAGACTCCGAGCTGATACTGAGTAGAAAATCCTAATATCATTTTGCCGGACCTGGGGATCGATCCCGAGACCTCAGCACTGCAGTCGCACTACAACTACGCCACCGAGGCAGTCACTACTACCAACTACCAACATTAGTAAAAACATTGCCATTGAAATAAAAGTTAATGATGTTACAGGTTTGTGCAAATGGCGGAGGAGAGGTCTCGTCCCGCTTTCGACTCGATCCACGGCGTGGTGAGCGCCGTTGGCAGTGTAGCCATGATGCTGGAGAACACCTTCTTCGCCCTCACCAGCTCCTTCAGGGCCATTTTGGGTAAGTTTTTAATTACTCCTTATGTTTGACGCGAATGTTAGACATTGAAATTAAACTATTATAACGGATTTTATCGCGGTTTTTTATTAAATTTTTCTCCCGACGTTTCGACGAAAAACACCTGGCTGCTGAGCTGCAACATGTCAAGCAAGTACTGCGAGACAACAAGCTCCAAATTCCACGCCGCCGTCACAGAAACCGAGTGAAACCAGCCACAGTTGATCGTGTCCCAGTTGTATTACCTTATGTAAGAGGAGTCACCGACAAGATTGGCTACATCCTGAAGCGTGCTTCCATAAAAACTTATTTTAAGCCGCCTAAGAAGATTAATCAATTTTTTACCACCTGTCAAGTGCCATATACCTCTACAAGAACCGGGCGTATACAAGATAGATTGCGACTGTGGCCTCTCTTATATTGGACAAACTAAAAGACATATAGGGACCCGCGTAAAAGAACATATAGCTGATGTTAAACACCGATGCTCTACGAAGTCTGCAGTAGCTGAACACTCAGAAGAAGGCTCCAACCATTACCTTAGATTCGACAAGCCACAAATCCTTGCCAAGGAACAGCGATTCCTGCCTAGGATGATTCCCGAGGCTATTGAAATCAAAAAACATCCTAATTTCAATAGAGAAGATGGTTGGAAACTTGCACAAAGCCTGGGACCCGGTAATACATCTAATTAAATCGGGCCCCAAAAGACCTGCTGCCAGACCTCAAGACATTGTGAGCTCTTTCTGCGTAGACCGGACCGCAAACAAAGACTAACATCTTAAAATTGTATAATTGTAAATTGAAGGTAGATTTGTAGCACTAACTTTTCGGACCACCAACACCTCAGTCCGCCCCGTGACCACTAAGTGCTGCAAAGCCTTCGAAACCTCGGGAGAAAAATTAAATAAAAAAATCAATGAGAGTTGTCAAGGGACACCCGGATGGAACGAAGTTCCTTTCGATTAATTAGTGAAGGAATTGTAATAAAATTTTATTTATATAACAGAGTGTGTATATATATAAATATTTTCCTATTTCCGTTCCAATACATAAGTTTCTAGAGAAAAAAACAAATAAATACGTGTGGCACTCGGGGACTGCCGCGGTAAAGCTATTGCATAGCATTTTTATCACAAATTTTGATTGACTAAACACAAATTCGATCATACGCTTACCACATAAAGTAGATTTTTAAACGCGAGCAAAGCACGTTTAGTCTTGTTATTGATAAATGTCAGTAACCAAAGTAGAATAAATCATCAAAATTTGAAAAAAGAATGTTACGTTCGATTCTTTTGTACTCGTGCCGTGCCAACGCTGGGGAAATAGCTTCTACGCAATGTATTTAAGGTTCATATTAGATTAGTAAGAAATGGTTTTAATGACTTTAATAAATAAAATAAATAAAAATATACTCGTTTCAAGAATTGTAGCTTCTACGCATTGTATTTAAGGTTCATATTAGTAAGATAATAGCAAAAAGTGTCGTGACAACTTTTCCGTCCAGCCCCCTTTCACAAAGCGCAATAAGGAACTTCGATCCAAAAACCGCGATAAAATCCGTTATAATAGTTTAATTTCAATTTTTAAATACTGCTTATTCTGAGATTTGACAAACCATGCATAAATACCACGCGGTGCTCTGTAACTCAAGCTTCGCGTGGTGGTACTACTAACTTATTAGAACAATTATTTATTTATTGCACTTTATATACAAATGTATATTGGCGGACTTACGCCAAAGGCATTCTCTCCCAGTCAACCTTAAGGTGGTGCAGAGATACATAAGGTAGGTGCATCAAGGTGACTTGACAGGAATTCAAAGTTACGAATTAAACATATATAAATGTAAATATACGATATATAGATAGAAATCAATAAAAAATAAATATAATATGAAAAATATTGTAAACGTCTGAATAGTGAATACATATCGCTGCTTTGCATGAATAACCACACAATCCCAAGAAAGCAAATATTACAAGAAAGCCATTTGAAAATTGAAAAAAAAAATGTTTTTTGTAACTTTGTACTTATTGAAGATATATAATCAAAGAATGTATTAACCAAAAGGGCATTCATCAATGTTTTGCTGAAATCCTGATTGTTATGTGCTCGGCTTTTAATCAGTTTGTCGATTTTTCTCCAAAAATCAACCGGTGACATAGACATTTTGTCATACCACTGCGCCATTTTTGCCGATATGACTGAGTTTTATTTACCATATAATATGGACTATTATGGATTGTATTGTGTTATAAAACGCAAATTCTAAAATTTTAGATTGTGCGGTTATTCATGCAAAGCAGCGATATTATTATTATAAAAATACAATGTATCTGTATTCGATACAAGGAGAAGATAGTATAATAATAGTGGCGAGCCGACGGTGAGTGGCGACACCGCGTACCCTGATTCCAAGGGGGCTAAATGAGACCCCCTGACCCTTGGCTTGCCTTAACTGGCCGGCTAGGGGTGGAAATAGCAAGAGCTAAGAACCTGAGCTCCAGGGTGGAAGTGCTCAAGCTGCGTAATAGCGAGGAAACCCGCTCCGGGACGCGTCAGCGACCCGCGATGGTGAAATCGGTGCACACCTCTCGACACCCTTTAGCCACCCACACCGATGCTGCGTCCTTGGCATGTGCCACTTTTTGGGATGCCCATCTAGTGGGGGAGGCATGTCACCGTCTGCCTTGATTACAAATGATTGAGGCATTTTACTTGGCAGGCGTCCCGTTGTCTCAATCAATAGCCCAGCAACCAGTCCAGCTAGATCCCATCCATAGACCCGGTATAATTCCCATCTTCTCCGCAATAGTCCTTGCACCTTGCGGGCGCTGTCTTTGGCTGTATTTCCTCCATAAGTACAGACAGAGAGAGTACCTACAAGGTGTACACACCCAACTAGAGTAATGTATCTTAAAGGGGCCTCTACTAGGGGTCGCAAACCGGGATCCCAGATACCGAAAATACCGGAATACCGGACCAAATAAAGGACTTATAAATACCGGTATTGATTTTACAACAACCGGGATTTTCGGTATTTTCGGAATTAGTTAAATTAAATTATGCATACATATATTATTGTCTCTGAATGCGGTAGGCAGAGACTAAGGATTGCTACTTTGCACACTTCTTTGTTTTCACCTATATTTATTAATATCATCATGTATTATCGCCACTTTAGGGTACTATCCATACTAGCCTTTGGTATATAAGTACTATCTTATTCGTAAGCCTACCATAATCCATCCTCTTCAAATGGCCAGACCACGACAACGTACTAGTTTTTTTCTTAAGTCTATTACATCCCCTTTGACTCTTACACAGATCTATCACTACTTTACCTATTCCGTACTCTATCATTCACAGTCACCCACACATGCTTCTTAACGCTCTAATTTTCAGTGCTTTAACTTTAATGTTCCTTCTCCTACATATAAGAGTCGACAATAACTTTGTCAGTCACTTGTGCATTTTTGGACACCTTCCGACTGTCCATAAAGGTGTGTAATGCCCCATTCACCCGCACTTACTTGACAATCAATGTCACTTTCATATTATACACCATCAATTGTGTTGAAAATACATCCCAGATATACAAAATCTCTTACTCACTGTAACTCTGTCATACTTTCGTCCCTTTTAAACACCTTAATTTTGGTGATTTTCTTGTTCTTAGTCCCAAAATAACAATAAATTATCCAGAATCCAGTCTTCGATTCAGATTACCGGTCATCTCAAAATTAAGCAAAGGTGACCACCGTTCACCCCTTATCATTCTATCATAACCTTTTCTATAGGCATCGCCATACAGGGAGCGGAGCTGGACGTGGCATTCACGTCGAATTGTCAGGTTGGGCACTCCTCGAAATTGTGTTTGAATTTGCGACCATTATCACAATGACAACATACGGCGGACTCTTCCTTTCCGATCCACCACAGGAACGAGCCGTCGTGGCCCGTCAGCATCTGTGTCAGATGGAATGTCGGTGTACCGTGGCGTCAGTCAAGCCGACATAAGAAGAGAGGTCGCACTGTCGTGACGATCCATAAGCCAGGACTCGTGCTCTATAGCCTGGTATGCCACTCCTCCATGCCGGCACTGCCGATGGACGCCAATTGGGCTGTCACCTCCCTCGGGGCCAGTCGCCGCCTGAAACGGGATGCCTCTTCACACCAAAATAATACTAAATAGAGATTATTAAAACTTACGCGAGCCATATCACATTAATAATTTACAAGCCACGGTTTTACTCACGTATTCTTGGTCAGAATCGCCGACCAGTTTCGACAGTGATCGAGAGGCCTTCGCGACGCGACGTCCTCTCAGCACTCGCCTATGAAGATGACCTACTTAATAGGTCGAAACTGGTCGGCGATTCTGACCAAGAATACGTGAGTAAAACCGTGGCTTGTAAATTATTAATCTAAATAGAGATGTTTGGCATCCAATTCTCATGGCAGAGTAGGTACCAGCAAAAACACTGACCGCCTCGCTGGAGACCGTGTGATGACCACAGATGAGTCGCTGCGCTACCAAACGCTGCGTCTTACACAGAAGAGCATCGCATCGAGCAGTTAGGGACTCGGCCTAGACGGAACAACCGTATAAGTCCATGGACCGCACAACTCCAGCGTATACTTAAACCTCGGCAAGGGTTACCGGGAACCAGTGTAACCATGCGTTCTCACCTGAATATGTTATGAAACAAGCTTGTCGCTATTAAATTACTAATTTAAATGTATAGGACCTACAATTTCTTCAAATCCCGGAAATACCGAAAATACCGGTATACCGGGATTCATCTGACGTCAGTACCGAAAATACCGGTATTGAAAAAGTAGTCCGGTATTGCGACCCCTAGCCTCTACGTGTTGGATCCACATCCCCACGCAAGCCTTCCAAAAGGACCAGCCTTCGTGCCGTGATTTCCCGCAGGAAAGATACAACATAATAATAATAAACTTTATTGAGCACCAGAAATTATAGTTACAATTTATATTGTGTACAATCTCCTGAACTAGGTTCCCATACCTGTATGTCAGGAGAGAGTTCCTTCCTTATATCTAAATATGTTAAACAATAATAACCGGTGAGCAATTAGTTAACTATATTTAACAACATTGTATTTGTAATGTACTTTCGTTTATGTGTGTGTGTGTGTGTGTGTGTGTGTGTGTTTATGTGTTGTTTTTGCGATTACATAATACTAGTGTCATATATTTTGTTCTAGAAGTTTTTCAGTTTCCTCATAATGTTTTAATTGATAATTATTTAAATGCTTAATATTCTTTTTTCTGCTGATTTCATTATACAGTTTGGGTGTTAAATAAGTGAAATGTCTGCGTGCCCATGAGCTTCTAACTCTTGGTATTGAACATTTATCTAACCTCTTGTTTATGTTCGGCTTAGTGTAGAATGTAGATCTGTCGATGGAAGCGAAGAAGGCATTGGAAGATGAACGTTTTGCACACACTCATAACACCTGTTAGATTATAGAGTTGAGTGGTAGGATATCTGTACGGTAGGAAAAACATGACTTTAGGTACTGTACTTTGAGCCCTTTCGACTTCTAGTAATACAGTCTTTGAAGCACTACCCCATGAAGTGATGCAGTAATTAATTAAACAATGGATTTATATGTTTGTAAAAGTAACTTTCTGTCAGCATAGATGCGTAGATTTTTAAATATATATATTAGTTTCCTAACCCTTTTGTTTAAAGATATAACTTGTTGCTTCCAGTTCAGGTTTTCATCTATGATAACACCAAGATATTTAATGTAACGCACACGATCTAGTTGTGAACAGTGACAGTTGTCCACTTTATTAAATGTTTTAGTATGCAATATACATTTGAAATCATTACAGGGGCTTAGTGCGTTAGTTTTTGAAAAGCATAAGTATTTAGTTTTAGTAGTATTCAAAGCTAATAAGCTTTCATCCAACCAAGTTTTAGCCTCGCTAAGGCCTGTTTGAGATAACTCTTACATGCTGCCAAGAATTTCCATGAAAAAGTATTACCGTGTCATCAGCATACATAGTTAACTCCGCTCCGGGTTTGTTAAGGCGACACAAATCATCTATGTATATCAGAAAAAGTGTTGGGCCTAATACACTTCCCTGGGGAACACCATACTCAGAGGTGGCTTCGTTACTGGCATAGTCTCCCACCCGGACAAGTTGTTTACGAGCTGTAAGATATTCGCTAAACCAATTCAAAGTATAAGAGTTCTAAATCTTATTGTATACATGTTCTAGCAAAAGAAAGCTGTATAAATATGTCTTTATTACTGATAAACCAAAGAATAAGATAGAGGTTCGCTGAGAAAACGTGTCTATGAATTGCGCCATTCAAATTAATTGCCTGACGTCACCATAATTGTTTGCAAATTGTATAATATAATTACAATGATAACAATGTATGAGTTAAATTTAAACATTGTATGCTTTTGTGTTCTAAAGCTAAAATTAGTACATTCAATTTCGAAAAACTTACTCCATCTTTCCTTCCCTCATACCTTGTCCAAGGCCGTAACAAATCCGAAACCGGAGGTCGCCAGTATTAAAATTAACCCTGCGTTGATAACAGCAATGGTATACAAAATCTTTGGATACACACTGCTAAAACAAGGGCCTGTAGCCACGATGCTTTTCTACAAGAAATAGAAACAAATGTATGGGAATGAGGTATCCTTGCGTTAGACGTGTCGATAAAATACGTCATTCGCATACATTATTTTCTATTCTATTGGCATTAACGCTTTTAGAAAATCACGTTGACTACAGTCAAAGACATTAAACAGTGAGTATATTTATTTATTTGCACTTTATGCATAGTTATGTAAAGGCGGACTTAATGCTGAAGGCATTCTCTACCAGTCAACCTGAGGCGGTGCGGAGACAAAAACATAGGTGCACAAAACTTAACTTAAGCATAATGTCGAAACAGTTAAAATAGTAATATGAATACGAAAATAAATACAATAATATACACATATTTTATTTTTTTGGGTAGGCGACCCTGCAGGCAACAGCGGGGGAAACCTGCGAATGGGATACTGTAGTCCCCCGGCTTAGCGACTGCAGGGACCTGGGAGGGGAGTGGAGTATGGATGGGAAGGGAGGAAGGTTCGCAGGATGGCCGGAAAGAGAGGGTGCCAGGAAATGTTCGCGGGCCCTTCTAGGCCTCAATGTGTTTTACAACCAAGAGGTATACACACTGAACTGTGTGCCTCGGCCCGCGACTAATGTCCCCCCGCGCATGGGCGTGCATTGGGTGTGAAGACCCAAAGCACAAGAATTGCCTCGGGGGGCAATATACACATATTACATAATATCTATAAAATTAATAAATATATATACCATACATATACACGATACAATTATATAAAGTTATAGTTAGTTACTAGGTGTTGCTCGCGGCTTTGCCCGCGTGAGAAGCCATTCCTGCTACAAAAGTCCCCTAAAACAGTACGACGCCAGCGCCACGGGAGCAAAATTCCGGGTTAAAAGTAACCTATATGTTAATCCCGGCCATGATCTACCCGTATGCCAAATTTCATCCAAATCTGTTTAGTTGTTTCTGCGTTTTCTTCTAACAAACATTTTCACAAACTTAAGCATTTATAATATTAGTAAGATTTTATATCCCCAAAAATAAACATACGACTTCTTTCTTTTTTTTTTTTGCATTGAATGATGAGACGAGCATGCCGTTTGCCTGATGGTAAGCGAAACGACCACCCATTAACAGTACCAACACCATCCAGCGACTTGAGTTACAAACTACTGTGTGGCATTCCACTGCGCTCGTCATCCTGAGACATAAGATGTTAAGTCTCATTATGTCCAGTAATTACACTGGCTGTAATGTCCTTCAAACCGAAACACAACAGTGCATGCACACTGCTGCTTAGCGGTAGAAATAGACATTGCGGTGCTACCCACCCAGACGGACTCTCACATATGAGAGACCTACCACCAGTAAATCTATCCCGGGACAGGTCATTCATGTAGACAAAAGACCTCAAAGAAAGAGAAAATTTTAGGCTAGGAACGCAAAAGGCAATATAACATAATATTACTGGTGGTAAGTCTCTCATTATGTAAGAGGCCGTCTGGGTGGGTACCACCGCAATGTCTATTTCTACCGCCAAGCAACAGTGTGCATGCACTGTTGTGTTTCGGTTTGAAGGACATTGTAGCCAGTATAACTACTGGACATAATGAGACTTAACATCTTATGTCTCAGGATGACGAGCGCAGTGGAATGCCACACAGTACTTTGTAAGTCAAGGTGCTGCATGGTGTTACTACTGTTTATGGGTGGTCGTATCGCTTACCATCAGGCGAACGGCATGCTCGTCTCGTCATTCAATGCAATAAAAAAAAAAAAAAAAAATAACAATCATTACTCACCTTTCTATTATTGCTCCATTTCTTGGCAGTTGGGTAAAAACAATAAAACGTGATGTGAATTATAACAATAAGATGAATTGTTTTAAGATTATCAACGCAGATTGCGGTCACGAGTAAATTGAATGATAAATATTTTTTTCGTCTTTGTTTTATTTGTTGATAAAGTAATATCAGAATTTATAAACAATTGATACATTTATTTAAAGGACTTGTCCAAAAACGGGCCTGAAATTCTAAACAAGACAGTTTCTATACATTTGGATAGAACTCCTAAAAACTAGCCTTTTACAATAAATCGTTTAATTTTAAAGACCTCCGATTTCGAGATTTATGGAATTTTGTTTGGCTTGAAAACTACACTTACTATGAACGTTTTAAAAAAGTTAGTTATGAATGGAGGGGTCTAAAAATATTTTTTAATGGATTCAAGCTCCATATTTTGCCCCTTTAATATCCCTAAAGTTTGAGCCTGTTTAGATTTTGAGGCCAAGCACCCATACAAAAAGCGGACATCTCCTTTGTAGTAATGTGGTATGAATATTTATTTGTTGGAATAAATTGCCTTTGTATAAAATAGCTGGCAAAATATGTGTGTAGCGTACTTATGCCTTTGAAACTAATTTATTACCAAGTCCATGGGCGGCGGATGCTGCTTACCATCAAGCGGACCGCTTCTTCGTTTGCCCACTAAGGCAATAAAAAAATGTTGAAGAAAAACCCCGAAATTGCTAAATAAATTTGAATGTAACTTAGCATTTACAGGCTGTGTTCTGGATCAACATATAGGCCACTTTTAACACGGAAAAGTACAAACTACTCAGTGGGACTTAATCCCGGAAAGTACACATTACACAGTAGGACATTTATTCCCGCAAAGTATACACTATACAGTGGGAAATTATTATCCCTGCAAAGTTAACACTGCACAGTCGGACTTTATCCCTGAAATATACACTACACAGCGGTACTTTTATCCTGGAAAGTTCACTCTCCACATTAGGACTTTGATCCCGGGACTTCCATTCGTGTGGAGACGCAAACAAAGGCTAATCATTTCATTTGCGTAACATATTAGTAAGGCCATAACACACGCCGCGTGTCAACTGAGGTCATCTTATTGTTTTGATAAAGTAATTATGTGATATTGAAACTTAAACGGAAGTCAGATTTAGTAAATCTATACTAATATATAAAGCTGAAGAGTTTGTTTGTTTGAACGCGCTAATCTCAGGAACTACTGGACCGATTTTGAAAATTCCATCACTAATAGGAAACTACATTACTCCTGAGTGCTATAGGCTACTTTTTATCCCGGAAAACTTTTCCAAGCGGGCGGAGCCGCGCGCAATGTTAGATAATTTTGTTTTTAACACGCTTTTATTAGCTTCATACGTACTATGTATGTAACGGAAACTTTGAACATGATTTTGACCCCTTCAAAACGTCCGATTAAATCGAATTTGGCATAATTATCAAGGACCAATGACTGGTGGTAGGTCTCTCATTATGTAAGAGGCCGTCTGGGTGGGTACCACCGCAATGTCTATTTCTACCGCCAAGCATCAGTGTGCATGCACTGTTGTTTCGGTTTGAAGGACATTGTAGCCAGTATAACTACTGGACATAATGAGACTTACCATCTTATGTCTCAGGATGACGAGCGCAGTGGAATGCCACACAGTACTTTGTAACTCAAGGTGCTGGATGGTGTTGCTACTGTTTATGGGTGGTCGTATCGCTTACCATCAGGCGAACGGCATGCTCGTCTCGTCATTCAATGCAATAAAAAAAAAAAAAACAATATTTTAAACTAAAAAACACGCTATTATAGAGAATCCTACTAAAAAATGAATAAATAATAGTTTATTTATTCTTGACTTAACAAATCTTTACTTACTTGACAAAAAATATTATAAATCATAAATATTTTGGGTTAGTTTATAAATAGTTGGTTATATCAAGGAAATAATGACCACTCAGTCGCAGCCGCCAAACCAGTTCAGTTTATTTTTTCTTAATGAATTTACATTCGCGAGAACAACATTATGACGTAACGCGCTTCGCTGATTTTCTATCACGTAACTGTGGCACATAATTCCGCACAATTCACTTCACTTTCGAAAGATCCGCTCCTAATTTATAAGCTAGCTTTAGCTCTCGGAAATGCCTGGTGAGTTTCTTCAGCAAAGATTCTGGAATTGTGTATATACTGGAATAAAACTAAAAACAATGTAACTGATAACCTAGGATATGTTGTTTTTTTTTTAATTCAAATCTATTAATATTTTAACCTTTGGTTAATAATATACCTAGATAGATACTGAACGTTACAAATGCATCGAAAAAAATAGAGGCTAACTGTTCCCTACTAAATGAGTGCGAGTGAATTAATTTTTGTTGTTTTTCATGGATATTATTTTCTCCGCATTTTAATGGAAACCATGTAATAACTGGTATCATTATGCGCGCACACAAGGATACGCAGAATGATGCAGCGATAGCGTATGACACAGCTGTCACGCATACTAGCTTAAGAAAAGTTGGCCTGTTTGTTTTAGTTTCATTGCAGCGCGTCACTCTATCTAGGTATATAATTAATCAAAGCGTCTAACCAACAAACAGTAGCAATTTCACTCACCTTTCCTTTTATGGGGCGGAACCTCTGCAGTTCCTGAGTCCCTGCTAAAGGAAAGGTGATAGGAAGCTGGGGAAGTAAGGAAGGTTCCCATTATGGGTGGAGGTGAAAAGGGTGGAGAAATGTCGCGGGGACCAAAGATATTTTAATAAAAAGGTGTGGGGTGTCTATACCTTATACTGCATTCGGCTTTCAAATACAACGCATTATCACACACAAAGGACAAGGTGGACAAACGACTTGATAAAGGTCGCAGGAACACGCTGGATGCAGGCCGCTTTTGACAGGTCCGTCTGGAAATCTTTGGGGGAGGCCTATGTTCAGCAGTGGACGTCGTGTGGCTGATGATGATGATGATGATGATGATCACACACATAGTTATCTTAATATTATATTAACAAAGTATGATATGACACGTGAAAGTATTACGGTATATCATAATTCTCATTATTATCATATAGAACTTTTTATCGAACATTCATTAGACAACACACTTCAATAGATTCTGTCACGAATGACGAAACTAAGGCCGATTGTGCTAATTAGATCCATTTTAGCGTGCCACTTACAGACTGTTTATAACGCATTTACCTACACTTTACACCCTTTTCTTTAAACATCATTGGCGAGCACGGTTAATGTTGGGACTAACTGAGGTAGTGTCTTGAGCTACGTATTTGGGGGGGCAGCCCTCTCCAAAGTTGCATGATACCCACCCCAGGATATTAAGTTTGAACTCTATCCCATGTCATTATCATTACAGTGTATATAACCAAGAACCTTTATTACAGGCGTGGCTGAAAACGTCGGCCGTCTCCGATCCCTGTTCGGCCAGTTCTGGTCGACGTTCGCGGTGTTCAGGAGCATCAACTGGATCGTGAGGAAGCTGCTCGTCATGCTCGGCCTCAGGAACGAGTGCGAGTTTAAGGTGAGGGTTACTTCTGACTTTGTTCGTACATTTTTGTTTCTTTTTGTCAGTGAATTGAGAATGTACAGTTTCTTTTAAGCTTTAAATTAAGGTGGCGCTACAATAGCAGCAGGGTGAATTTAAAAGAAAGTTATTTTATGATATATTCACAAAATTAATGTGGACGTAAATCTATACTAATATTTTAAAGGTGCAGAGTTTGTTTGTTTGGTTGAACGCGCTAATCTCAGTAACTACTGAACCGGTTTTGAAAATTCTTTCACTAATAGGAAGCTACATTACTCCTGAGTGCTAAATGCTACTTTTAATCCCGGAAAAACTTTTTCAAGCGGGCGGAGCCGCGAGCAATATTTGTTGATGATTTGTACAGTCACCAGTCAAATCAAATCTTTTAACTTAGCAGACTTCAATCCATCTACAACTGTTACTTCATACCATATCCTGTATCTATGCCAGCACCATTCTGGAACTCGTAGCGCCCTTTCTAACTAGAAGCGTCGCTGCAATCCGCCAAATCTAGTAAAGATGGGTGACGACTGACGGTAACGCTGACTCATTTGTCAACATTATATTTAGATTTCAGTACTTACCATCGATGATGGTAGGTGGTACCAGCCAATTGGCCGTACCAGAATAAAGCCCGTCACAAATTTTGTAGGGGATCTATTTGGATTTTGAATTTACTCATAGTACCTTGGCCTACCAGAAATAAATGACCATTTCCATAGGCTTGGGCGGAAGCGATGGCGGCGTCGTCTACTGGCCTGGGAGCACACCAGCAGCTCTCCCACGGCAGCAGCTGGCCCATCCTGCTGTTCTTCGGCGTGATCGCAGCAGCGCCATACATCGTGCACAAGATGCTCACTGGCTTGACCAATACCATCAATGAGAAGTGTTAGTATTTATTTAATGTAACATCTATTGTCAAATGACATTTTATTTTGTAGGAAATTCGACCAACAGTCTAGTCGTTCACCCGATGTAATCTACCGCCCATAAAGACACAATACAAAATATCAGACGAGTCATTGATGTAATGCTGACATATAAAAATAGAGATTAGAAAAAAAAAATCTCATTCAAAATTTTAATCAGTTAAAAATGGTAGGCTGATTATTTCTGTTGTGAATAAATACTTCGTGCTGCGGTCCTGTTTTACTATAAAAAGAATCTTTAAATTAAAAAGTAATATAGATTGAAGTACAGGGACACGCTGGATGCAGGCCGCTTCCAACAGGTCCGTCTGGAAATCTTTGGGGGAGGCATATTTTCAGCAGAGTCGGCTTCATGTGGCTGATGATGATGATGATGATAGATTTAAGTACTATATAAAATAATTGTCCCCCAGTGCACGAGCCGTCGACCTGGCAGTCGCCAATGCGCGCGATCGCCGAGTTCGACTTCCAAGCAGCGAACGCGAACGAGCTGAGCTTCAACGCGAACCAGGTGCTGCACCTCGCGCCGCAACACCTGCAGGGCAACATGTGGAACTCGGGCTGGCTGGTCGGCTCGCTTGATATGAAACAGGCTGGTGTGATCCCGGTCAATTACATCAAGGTAATTGTTTCATTTATTTAAACCTGATTGGAACTCTCAGGATGCAAGCTGCTTCTACCAGGTCCTTAAGAGAGGCCTATTCAGTAAAGGATAATCTGTGGTTGAGGACGGAACTCTCCATCCCATCTCCTCTCAATTTTTTTACATTATATTATCAAATCAGTCAATCCTTAAAATCCGCTGCCGCGTAGCGTGAAGAAGCAGCTGAGTGGGCCGGCATGATTGTGTCGAATAGTATGAGATAATGGACGGCATTGCGTTGACCATCAGGTGCAGTGCAGTCACTTTGCTGCTGTCGATCCTGGCGCACAGGAGTTGCGGTGTCATAATTTTGACAAAAGTAACAATAACTGACCCTTTGATTAATTATATACCTAGATAGACTCTGAACGTTTGAAACGCGTCGAAAAAAATACAGGCGAACTGTTCCCCACTAAATGAGATCGAGTGATTTATTTTTTGTTGTTTTTCATGGATATCATTTTCTCTCCGTTTTAATAGAAACCATGTAATAACTGGTGTCATTATGCGCGCATACAAGGATACACAGAATGATGCAGCGATAGCGTAAGACACAGCTGTCACGCACACTAGCTTAAGAAAAATTGGCCTGTTTGTTTTAGTTTCATTGCAGCGCGTCACTCTATCTAGGTATATAATTAATCAAAGAACTGACCATCAATGTCACTGCATAAAGTAGCACTAAAATATATTCGTTTTGTTTCAAGATCATCAAGCCGGTATCAGTGAACGAGACTGCGGGGAAGGAGACCGCGTCCGCCCCCGCCCCGGCGGACATGAACCGGTACTTTGTGCAGGCGCAATAGTATCGGGCCAACCCCCATGACCTGGTGGTGTTGCCGTGCGGCAAGCTCGCGCGCAGCCGGTCATCGGGGTGCAGCAGGCACAACATACCGCCCAGGCGGAAGTAGTCGGTGTCACGTGACGGCAACGGGCAAGATGGCGGCGGTTGTTTTGACAGCTGTCAGTGTCAGATTTCTTTTTTTCTGTTAGGTACGTAATTGTATATGCCTCACTTAAATTTTACTGTGTTTAAGTGACATTCTTTGTTTCTTATTTTATACGTATTAAAGAAACAATACTATGAGTTAATGCACTGAAAATTAAGTGGGGTATGAACAATTATATTGTAATTTAAGTACCGCCATTTCACCGGTTTTGAACAAAATCGCCGCTTTAAAGACACGTGGTCACTGATCGTGACGTCATCGCCATATTTTAATATCATGGTCACATTTCTCATATTTGATATGTAGTTATATGCTATACCAACCCTATATAATTAGGTTGTGGAACTAACCTAAAACCATCAACTTTGGGTAGTATTTCGTAAGAATGTTGCTTGGAATGAAATTCTAAATTTAGGGGATACAGGGAGAAATGGATCAAGCTGGAAAATTGCAACGTTTTTGGATATATTTTGACTTGGTATTGGATACATTCCGAATATTTAGGGGATATCACGTAGAGACCACCCCTCTCTATCAGCGTCCTAAGGCTGCTTTAACTGTATTAGGTATACTTTGTATAATAAGTGTACGTTGCTTTTTTAATCCCGGAGAATAATGTAATAGCTAGTTCACATAACAAAAAGGCAAAGCAATCGTGTCATCATAATCGATCATTTTGCCAAATTGTTGCGAAAACAGAAAGCACAGCTACCAAAAGTCTCTGAAATGAGACTTTTATGTCATCTCGGATTAAAAAACAAACGTTAAAGTAGTTAATCATTGAGCGCGTTGTTACTTAGCGCGAATATCGACCTTACTACTATAGTCATACATATCTAAGTCTTATGACCTTTGTAGGAATGGCGGACGGTATGTATAAATTAATATGGTAAGATCCAATTGTATGAAAATTGAGAAACGATTGGAACTTGCCTTTGCTTATATCATGAATGTCTATTTACTTACACATGTAATGTTCTGCATTTTATTCCATTAGTCATTAAATCGATCAAACATGTGAGTGCCAAAATCAAACATTAAAAGAAAGTTTTTTTTTACTTGGAATGGCAACAGACCTCTTTAACAGCGTTTTGAATTAAGAAATTGTAGAAATACTACAACAAATATAAACTGCTAATAGTAAATATTTGTATGCTTTTAATGCGTACGATTTGATCTCCTATTTTACGTACTCGCATATCTCAGTACACAAATAAGCCTAATACTTCAGCATTTAGTTATAAGTTTTCGGTGGAAGGGCATAGTGTGTCAATTGTATTTTTATTCCTCGAAATGTGACTTAATTTTAGTATATTTTAAGCAAAACGGAATACTCTAGCGTTGCTGGTTGTTTTCTTTTTAGGTCAGTATTTTACTGGTGAATAAAGTTCAACTTAAGATTTTTGATCAGGCAGTGCAGCCATTAAAACCAAAGCCACTGGTAATATCATGTTAGGTCTATCCACACAGTGGGAAGAAATGTCCAGCGCCCATTGGAATAACAGCACAAAATACTCAACCTTTATTCGCTGATTCATTAACATAAAAATAGGCTGCCTTATTTGGCCAATTACCTTATCTGTTAAGGATACACGTATGTAACACGGTACATAGTTTGTTGTGAACCCAATAAAACGAAAAATAACTTATTTATCTCAGCCTTATTCGCTTCATTCAGCAATTCGTAGACATTGGTGTCTTAGATAAGGTAACTATTTATTCTATGTGTGAATCGTAATGGTTATAATCGACGCATTTTATCTTATATAACATAATATAGTGGGTTTTAACATTTTACATCCCAATATCTAGTCCATAGTGTAACGAAATGAAAAGTTTGCATACAAGTAAGCTCTCTTTGGGTGCAGTTAATTATAGTTTAAATTGGTTATGTATATTTTTTTATTTAAGAAATTAATATATTTCGGACATAATAGTATTAATGTGGGATGGACTGATTTGTTTATTTATCAATAAAGTAAGGTTTAGTCATTATGGTTGTTTTATTTCACGTATCCTACTGTCCCATCTTTCCCCAGTCTCCTTTTTGCGACATAATATAGTTAGTACCTGGGTGACCGAGCCTTGCTCGGGTGATTTTTTGATACTATACATAGTATTTGTTACTTTAAAGTAGGTCCTAATAATATTTTCAAGAAAATATTCACGACTGAAGTCAAATGAGTTACCTTACTAATTTAAAAAAAATCTGTTCTTCAGTGGTTCAGATTTTATATGAAATCTCAGGTTTCATCATTTTTCCATAATGAATTACATCACGAGCAGACACATGGTTCAGTTCTCATCCCTTGTCTCACTTAGCTACGAATTTATGAAAGACGAATGTCCTATATTTATTGTCATGGTTTGAGAAAATTATATCCGCACCGAATTTGGTGTTAATAGGTTTCGCGGTTTAGTTTCTCCCCCGTTTAGCTGCTCTAAGTTAGTTAGTTAATAAATATGAATATCCCATATATATACTCAAGGTACATCTATATTAAAAGCTTACGCCAGGGGCATGACAGTCAAAGTGATCTGTCAGATGCTTGTCATATTTAAATATAGTTTCTTTAAATTACCTGAAGATAGCACTAAACTTACATTTCAAAATGTGACCGTGACCACGAAGTGCTGCAAAGCCTTCGAAACGTCGGGAGAAAATATTAATTAAAAAACCGCGATAAAATCCGCAAAATAGTTTTATTTCAATTCCTAAATAGTTCAAAACAGTAAAATCTCTTTTGTTGCAACCTTGTTTAGTTTTCCGGTTTTGACATTTTTTCTTTTCTTTTGTTTGTGTGCGCCAAATTGACACCGTCAGTCAATTAATTATTTTACATATTTTGTTGTAATAAAAAATAATAATATTATTTGAAATGGAAATTACAAACATATTTTGCGTGTATTAATTATTACGGTAAGTAAATTATTTTTTGCTTAAATTTAATAGGTATAATATTATGTCAGTTAAAATAAACTCCTGTTTTCTTTTCATGCATTTGATTTTCACGTTATCGCTAAGTATAATTGTGTTATTATTTTAAGTAAATATGTCGAAAAATACGATTACATTTTATTTGCAATACCTTAATTATTATTGATATATTTCTTTACATGTAAGTTTTATTATTTTAAATAGCATTTATTTTAAAATTTTAACAAATTTGTTTCATTTTATTACAGGCACAGATGCCCATCCATTCTCTTAACCCTAAAATAAAATAGAATTTTGGCGCAAATATGTGGATAATAATACAGAAAAAGTGTTTGATACAGTAAAAAACTACCACGAGTGCACCAGAATATATGGTTATGAGTTTATCCTGCACTCAGTTTGAATCTGGGGGTATGGCAGTCGAGGCCGTACCATCCTTTTCTCGAAGCAGTTCAGGGCATTTTCGGCCCCCTGTAACTTCGTTGTGGATAAAACTAGAATAAATCTTTAGACTGTGTGGGAATCCGATTTTTTGTGCCAAATAAAGCATATCAAACATTGAATAACATATTGACGAACTTCTTCCAACCAAAGGATTAAAAAGATATAATATTATGTCTTATGATTGTAAGTCATTGATGTATAATAAAAACAACCCTTTTAAGTATATATATTAAGTTATATATCGGCGCCAGGCGGAGGTGCTAGATAAACATATTAAAATTAAGCTAAAATTTAATTTATATTTGAATTATCGTTTAGGAATTTTATAAGTTATGTTTTTATATTATAAAACTCATAATAAAGATTTTTAGTTGTAAGAAGTAACTTAAATCAATGCCAATTTATGCCATTCATTTATTTCGTTCATCAAAATTTTATACCTAATAGGTTTCTTTTTTGACAACATGGCAATCTACGCATAAGCCGATAATAATATTAAAATACAGTAAGTTTGTGGTTAACACGTTTGTATTCATCGTATAAATAAATAAAACATATGATTATCATGCTGATATTGCTTCTTTGAGTTACATTTTGTTCATCATTTATTATTACTTTATAAAAACACGCAATTAAACGCAGTCGCGTAAAAACAGTTTGATAATAATCAAGCTTTGTTTAACTAACCACCCTATTACTCTCAAAAGTGTATGTATGGTTAGTGATAGTGATATACTGTAAATAAGGGATCTAAGAGATTTCATTACGATGGCGCGGCAGATACAGATTGCTTAAATTAATGTTAACTGGAAATATAATTTTCTTTGGCTTGCTGTCATGTAATCTACTTTTAGAACCCTTATTTTCCAGTGTATTTAACAATAACTGGAAACAAAAATATTAAGCAAGAGATTGTGGTGCCACCTGCAGGATTTTAGCAGCAATAAAACATCATCAGTGGCCTCTGTTGGTAATTTTTGAAGACATGCCATAATTTGACAGTTGTTGATTGGCAGAAAAAGGGTACAAGTAGGTTCTCTATTTCAGTAGTATTATAATTCTCTTTGGCTTACGCTAAGCCGGCTCGGAGTAATGGGATAACTTGACACATTTATATAATTCGCACCTTTAGAACGAAAACGACACAATTCAAAACAATCAAAAATTTAGTTATCGTGATAAAATGACTTAAAACTGGCCAGTTTTTTATAAAAATATAATAAAAAAAGGCCCGATATAATAGTTTGATCCTTTTCCCGCTTGAATATGGCTGTGTTTGAACTATTGTTGTATTGAGAACTTCGTTTTAAGTCATTTTATGAATATAACTCAATTTTCGATTTTTTTGCATTGTGTCGTTTTCGTTCTAAAGGTGCGATATATCAATAGCTTTTTTTACATTAAAAGGATATTTAATATTTTATTAGCCCATGGTCTAGATACCGTGGCCTGCGTAACTGGCTGATCCGAGATTGGCCGCCTTGACCGAAATCGGCTAGGAAGGGATTATGTTGAAATATTTCTCATTTTTAGTGGTTTTTGATGGCGGTTTAATTTTTCGTTAATTGAAATCTATACTAATATTATAAAGAGGAAAGATTTGTATGTAAGTATGTTTGTAACGAATAAACTCAAAAACTACTGAACGGATTTCGATGAAATTTGGCACACGGGTAGATCATGTCCTGGATTAACACATAGGCTACTTTTTATCCCGGAAAAACTTTCCACGCGGGCGAAGCCGCGCGCAGAAGTCTAGTATCAAATAAAACAGTTGCGTATGTTTTTTTGTTTATTGTAAAGTAGTCTAAGTTTACAAGTAGGGTTCGGGGAACTCGAAGGTGACTTCGCGACCCGTTAGCTTCTTGTACACAGACTGGAAAGTGTCCACCTGCAAACAAACAATAAACATAATTTAAAACAATTGTTCTTAGTACAGTGCTTTTAACTATAGCTCCAGTAGTTTCTGAAAGTCTATTATACATTTATAAGATTTATTTTTCGAAATTTAGGCTGACAGTCAAATGGAATTTTTGCTGATACATTTTGACTATTTAGTCTAGTAGACTTTTTTGTTATGTGGCTGCAACCCTGTAAACTCTGATCTACAGTACTTGCCTCTTAAGAGACATGGGATATTGTTATAAAATATTCAATAATCCATGTTAGGCAACAATGCTATGGTAACCATACTATTATAATGGTTCAATGAACACACACAACAGCTGTTTCCAATAAACGTAAATAAACCAATCGAAATAAGTTATTTGAGAGCATGTCACAAAGCTGCCTTCTGATTGGTCCATTTTCAAAATGGATCAAAGTGATTGTCACTATTTTTTGAAAACAGTGAGTAATTCGAGGACTCCTGACTGCTTCAGCCATTAAATGCTCGCAAATAACAATTACAGGGTAGTTAATTGGACAAGGAAATAGAACAGTTAAATGACCTGCAAGACCAAGAATCTATGATTTATTATGAATCACAAATAGTATATGTGCTCTTAAATTTCCGTTCTCGAAACTTTAGACTATATAGCCTATTTTCATAAAGCTTCAATCACATATCAGACAATTGTAATTTATGTGAATTCTCCAAAAAATAATTTCTGACTGTATATGAAGTCTGCCAACCCGCATTAGGCCAGGGTGGTGCACTAAGGCCTTAACTCCCCCCCCCCCTTTTTATTGTTGTTCGTCCTACCTAACATACTAAAATATATATGTACTAATTATTAGGGTTTGGGTCTTACTATATTAAACTGTTGTTAACTGATTTTGAGTTTTGACTCATACTTCGACATTGGCAGAATCATCGCATATGCGGGGACGCCATAAAAAGGCCTTAACTCTCTCAGTAGTAGAGAAGGCCCGTGCATAGTAGTGGGCAGTATATAATGAACATACCAAACAATGTGTAAAGTCAATAATCAAATGTAGCTCACCTTGTGCTCAATAGTGGTCTGTTGGTTCTTGTCAAGATGCACCTTGATGAGTTGTGAGCCATCCAACTTGACCCTGATGCGCTTGCCGACGATCTCAGCGGGGAACACCAGGTCTTCCAAGATGGCGTCGTACACTGAAGTCAGTGTTCTGAAATAAATATTTTTTTTTCATTTAGGGCTAGGTTGCTCAACCCCAGGCCTACAGAGAAATTTTATTTGGCCCGTCCAAGCAAGTAAAAAAAACCTGTTGCCAGCTGCGGAAAGAACGAGTCACGCGGCCACCAAATGCAAACAATGCAAATGTTTGCATAAATTTGTGGTTCATAATATTTATACTTAAAACTCCACAGTCAATTGTCAATAATTTCCATCAATATTCGGTTTTTGCCATGCCATTACTCTTGCTAAGACCTTAAATGGACTGTGGCTTTAAGAATATTTGCACCTCAAGATCCTCAATATAAGTGCCATTGCCACATTTTCTTTTGATTAGGAGACTATTGTTACCAAAAAAATGTCTCTTATACTGAAAAATATTTCGCTTTAAAGGCGAATATCAATACTTAGCAACATGTGGATTTGGTTCCTTGAACTGACACTAGATATTAGAGTGATTTGCCCACGAAAAAAAAGGTTGTGAAGTCTATTTGGGCAATCATGCAGCAACTCAAAGCAGATAGGAAAGCAAAATGGTCAAAAATGTCCAGGTATAGAATGAAGTTCCTGCCTCAGTGGCATAGTTGTATTACGGTACAACTGCAATGCTGAGATTTGGGTTCATTCTCTTGGGTGGGCAAAGTGATATTGGCTGTTTCTACTCACTATCAGCCCAGAGTCTGGAAGTTATGCCCAATATGGCGATAGGCTTGCCCACTATCACATCATGGGATGGAATATGCATGGCGAAAAGTGGATGCACTAGTTGCACCTCTGCATACCCCTGCAGGGATAAAAGTGAGTGTATGTATGTATAGAATGAAGTGTTTACCTGGAGCGCGGCCTCTTCTGTTTGTTAGCAACACGCGTCTTGTGGCTGGGTTTGGGCAGGATCTTGCGGTCTCCGATGAACACAACATGCTTGCCGCTGAATTTCTTTTCCAGCTCACGCACCAGTCTGATTTGGATCTTTTGGAAAGCCTTCAGTCTGGGCATCGGCACATAGATGATGATTGACTGAAAATAAATTACATAGTGGTCAGAATCTTGATGAATTACCTATGGGTTTATTTTTTTAACTATAATAGGGTATTATTACAAAATTAGTTAATGTATAATAGATACAGAAAGTGTACAATTTAATTATAGGTATAGATTTCAAATAAGTATGCAAAACTCTTAAAAACAAGCAAAGAGCTGGCACTTCAGTTTTGTTTCTACTACCCAATTTCCTAGATTGAAAGTGCAAGTTTACTACTCAAATATTAAATTGTGTTAACAATAGGACTCTGCTTTTGTTTTTCAGTGATTTCATTTAAGTGTATTGTTTATTTACTATTGCCTTTTATAACCAGTTTTCTAGGAACTTTTGAGTCCCAGCAATTTAAATAAATGACCTTTTCAAAAGGTGAAAGACACTATGAATTGAGTAAACACAATAAAATACAAGTTTTCATTTACAAACTCCTGCACTAATGAAAATGAGAAAATTTTCCAATATTTTAACTATTAATTGAGTAGCAAAGTTAATGTGTTCTTTCAGACATATTTCTCTTTAATATAAACATTCTAGTAATCAAAGGGAAGTTCACATGTGCGACGAAATTGGGTTAAATAGTTTTCCCAAATGGACTGCATTGATTGAATCAAATATGTTCTGGTGTTCCATAGCCTGCAGGGAATATAAATAAAGAAAAGATTTGGCGCCAGGAAATAATTGCAAAAAGTTTACTAATAACCTACAATTAAGACACCAAAAATATTTTTTACAAGTTGTGTGATTAATTAAATTTCCTTTTACACTATAGTAACGTAAATATAAAACAAGTTACGAAGCTATATTACCTTTTTGTTGTGCAGTTCAATTTCCTTGGCTTTAGTAATGTAGAGCTCCCTAAGTTGCGCCTTCAGGTCCGAGTTGGTCTCCAACTCGACCAACGCCTGCGAGATCGAAGTCTCGAAGGAGTCGGCTTCGGTACCGCCCGCTTTGAGGATCTTCGTACTCATCTGTAAATGGGCAAACACCAATTTCAGTCACCAACCACTTTGTATAGGTTAGGTTCGGTTTTCACATGACATCACTGAAACTTATATGGATATCACTTAAAACACAGCTTCCATCTTATATCCTCTTAGAATTGGCGTTATTTCCATTACAAGAACGAATTGTAAAACATAATTCCACTTTCGACAACCAAAACAACGTTGGACACGGAGGTAAGGATTTTATCACCACAATATATCTTTGTAATCTTTACCGTTAATAACAATTTATTGGTACAGTCCGTTTCCTGGATAAATAGAAATGTCGAAAACCAAAGTATTTAGCTTTTAAACCATTAAAATACAGCAAAATTTCCTAAAAATCTTTAGGGACAACTACCTTGAAAACTTTACGGGAGCGAAAGAGATAGAATACCAATGTTGCCAGACTGATTAACTTTGCCCATGTCAATTTCGTATTTTGACACATGAATATTGTGATATTTTATTTGAATAAAATCAATGAGAAAAATATTTGTAATTTTTTTTAATCTTCATTTAATTATTGTACCGTACATAAAATATAAATTGTATGTATGTATGTTTAGTGGGGACGTATGCAGTCGCACAGACGGGTGATCTGTTCGCATTATTGGAACTATTTCACCCTTAGTCCCAGTATATATATATATATAAATGGGTAAATATTTTATTATGCAAATAGAGCAATTTGTTTGATAATATCAAACAAATAAGAAACAAAAAAGAAAAATAATTGAATTTACTTCAAACAGAAAGTAATATCGTTGCTTACTTTATAGTTTATAATTATTATTAATTATTTCTATTATAAATATTATAATTATTTTAATATTGTAACTGACCAAAAAGCGGGTAATATTTTAAGTAAGCAACATTTGTAGTAAACGCGTTCGGATATTCATAGAAATAGCTGTTTTGTATTATCATCATCATCATTACACTATTACACTACATACTAACTACCCATTACACAGTACACTCTCGGGTGTCGTACAAGGCGACTAATCAAAGAGTATTATATACATTGGGAATAGAGAGACAACTCGTCGAGTTTTCGTGCCAATCGACAAATGTCAAAATTACGGCTGCTTCAACTATTACTACATAGAGGGCGTTCACGATCTCTGTTGCCATTAAAATCCCATAGATGGTAGTGTTTCTGTTTAAATTCAAATTTACTGTAGTGTTTATTAATACTGTAAATGTTAAATGGTTTTAAAAGCAAAGCATTGCACGACGAAAGTGCAATTCTAGTAAAATGCTATTTACAGTTATATTATTTATAAGCTGGATAGATTATATCCGCCACGCCGTCGTAATACAATGCGTTTAATACCTTATTTACAGTATGTCTTTGCCACTTACAATACATATTATGGTTGTGTTAGCTTTAACACGTTAAATCAGACAAACTTATTAATCAAAATGTTTTATTACTTTTTTGTTACGGAATAATAATGAATGTAGTAAAAGTAACTTAAAAGAACATATTTAGGTACTGATAATATATAAAATTACTTATAAAGAGAAACAATTTGTTTGTTTTTAATCGATAATCTCCGATATCCAATAATTTACTGCACCAATTTCAGTAATTATTTTAATAGAAAGGGTCCAACAAATGCAAACAAAAATCTTTTCAAATCTAAGCAAAGAGATACAAAGCCGTAATCTCACACAAAAGTCACAAAATAGCCATTACATACACAAATCTATTAATAAATGCAAGGCCACCGTGGCAAATAATAAATAGAAATCAAAATGCTACAATTAAAGAAAATATTAACTGTATACAAAGAAATGGTCAAACAGTATAAGATCCTAATAGCATTACCCAATTGCTTAATGTTTTTTTTTATTAACGTAGCAAAATGTAACAGCAGTCAGTATATAACCACATTCATAATGTAGAAAAGTCAATCGAATTCTATTTTTGAAAAACCTGGACTAACATTACAGAATGGCTTCCTTGTAATAATTTGAAACTATAGGAGATGTCCGCTTTTTGTATGGGTGCTGGGCCTCAAAATTTTACGAGGCTCAAACTTTATGTATATTAAAGGGGTATAAATATGGATCTTAGATTAAAAAAATATTTTAAGACCCCTCCAAATAACTAACTTTTTAAAAAACGTTCATATTAAATGTAGTTTTTAAGAAAATTAAAATTACATAAATCTCAATCTCAAAGGAGTTTAAAATTATACGATTTATTGTAAAGGCCTAGTTTTTGAGAGTACTATACATAATATATAAATAATAATGAACCGTATGCTCGTTTGCCCCCTATATCATAAAAAATATATATATATACATATAAATAAAGTATTTTGGTAAGTATTTTAAGCTCGTTTTTGGACATGTTCTTTATTATGTTATATAATTACTGAGCAATATGAAACGAACATTTTATGTCTCAGGTTGATGAGTAAAGTGGAGTGCCACAAAGTTCTTTGCAATCCAAAGTTCTTCATAGTGTTGATATGAAATATCTGAAAAATAAAAGATTCATGAACATTGGAGCCAGTATAACAACCGGGCAAATTAAGACTTAACATCTTATGTCTAGGGATAACAAGCGCAGTGGAATGCCACACAGTACGTTTTAATTCAAGGTGCTGGATGGTTTTGGTACTGTTTATGGGCGGTCGTATCATCAGGTGAACGGCATTCTCGTCTCGTCACTCAATGCAATAAAACAATCGTTTCAACTGTTTCTGAGTTTAGTATTATATATAGCATTACCTGATGGATACGGGCTTGTTTCCAGCAACACGTCCTCTGTTTTATGGAATTTCGTTTTAAAATGCTCTGTAACATAATTCAATATGTGTGTCATTAACGGGCAGCTAAGGGACAGATGGGATTATTATAGATTTACGAAACTATAACTTCAAGCTAGTTTGGAGTCCATAGGGAACATACATACACATGTATTTTTATATAATATAAGCAGGCTCGATAGACATTGTTTTGCACTACAAATGAAATAAAAGCCTAGATCCCAATTACAGCACCGCCAACCTGACCTATTATGAATCTTAATAATCCAAGGACCTATTTTACTATACACAAAAAAAATCCCCGAAATCAATTCAGGAGGAGTTCAGCGACATAAACAAATACAGAATGCATCTAGTGACAAGGTATTTTGTAATTCAAAGTTCTATATTAGGTTGCTACTGTTTATGGGTGATCGTATAGCTTACCATGAGGCGAACAGCATGCTTAGCTCGCGTTCAAATGCATAAATAACAGGGTGAATTGATGTCAGTCGTTAAAACAAACATAATTCTTTCATATACCATGTTTGAAAAAGGGTGTTCCAACACCACATGGAGCGTGACAACAGCTGGTTGAAGAAGATTTAATATCAAAATATTAATTATATCAGGATACAACATAAAGAATAAATATTTTTAAGTAGGTATAGGTGTATGTAATATATATCTACCTGAATCATGTTAACCTACAAAGTATTTTGTGAGTCGTATGGAAATAATTCTTACCCAAATTCAACGTTGGAACTGCGATTCTATATAATACACGCCTTGAAAGTCTCAAACTCTCTTCGAAATGCCCGTATCATAGACTCATGTTTATTTTAATATACTCATCTCCTTTATCAAGTGTGTTCTTGTCCAAAACTTTGATCCACTCCTGGTACTTATTATCTTGCCATGTTTCCCATTTGTTGCTACTGCTTTGCGAAAAAGTATAGTGGGTCTGAAAATAAATAAAACATGTGATACAAATAAATAAAAAGGTATGGGTTAAATTTATAATAGTAGTTATTAAGTATGTACATTAACTGAAAACACATTGAAATACTTATGTTTGATTTAAGAATAAAAAGCTTTTTGTTGAAGTTGTAATTTAAGTTCATAAATATGATTGGTACTATGTTATAAATTAAAAATATAACTGCTGATAGGATGTTTTAAGTATAGGAAAATGTCTATGTTTGAATAGTTCATATTTTTTTGACTGTGTCTCTTTCTTGTGGTTATGCCGATCAAGGAAATAAGTTCTTGTTGTAAATTATAAAAATAAAATAATTATCAACGCAACAGGCAACTCAGTTTTATTCTACACACAAATGACCTTATTTTTTTAACACAATGCAGATGAAAACAATTAGTCAATGAGTAATACAGCTGAAGTTTATGTATACGATCGTTAAATCAAAATTAATAACACTATGTTGTAATAACGGTTCCTACTCCTTTTTCATAGGTAACTTAAAAAGTATTAGCCCATAACTTTTGGGTATGCAGATTTCCACGTGGTATTTTAAAAACAGAGTTAGGACTTGATTGAAACATTATGTATGACTGCAATGGGTATAAACGATACTATTTATTTATGAAAAATATAAATATTCACTTACCATCAACGGCAGATCCAAAATAGTATTTGGGACAAGGATTACACATGGTGAAAAGTGATCTTTTCGGTGATCCAACAAATCCAAATCACAAGCAAATGGTGATAACAAATAACAAACCACGGGTCGAATATAAGGAGATAGGTATCAATAGTCCGTTAAAATTAGCAGATTCGTTTTATAAGGAAATCTTAATCTCACATAAACCGCATATTTGGAAAATAAAAATGAAAATTTGGAACCGAAAATCAGAATGCGAAAGCAAAGCGATGTTACCACTTAAAAATATTTAACATATATCGTTCGGAAATTATGGTCATCCATGAATTGCTGAAATTACACACAAAAAAGGTCTGATTTTCAATTTCATCTATGGAAATGTCCAATTAAATTATCCTGTATAAATCTTTTAAAAATATGGATTTATATTTATTTATCCATATTTATTAAACTTTTTTAATATCGTTGGCAGTGCCATCTAGATGTCCTACAACCAATCAAATATCATAGACAATGTAGAGTTTTATGTAGTGACACCCCCCTGCGACTAATGTCTAAGCCAGAACCACAGACCAGAACATCTAAAGCTTCCATAGACTAGAGAATGGGCAGCAGAGTGAGGTTTTCTCCATTCACTGCGATCGCCAACCCGCTTAGCTGCGTGGCGATTTAGGGCATTACCTCCCAATGATAGGCACACAAAATAAGTTTTGTATAGATCAACGATAAAAATATTCCACGCTAATTGAATATTTTATTTTACAAAATTGACTTTATTCGTGTTACCTCTGCCCTGTATGGTACATATTTTTTTATTTATTTATTTTATTTTATTTTATCTACGATGACCTTGTACTTCAGACACAATAAGCGATTTTTGCCGAGAACCTTTCGAGCTAAGTGTCATCAAACACTATAATATTATTTATAATTAAATTTTGAATCGTTTATAAATAATATATTTTTTTATTGTTTTTAATGGGAGTTATAAGACTTAAAAAATTATGACTCAGGATGACGAGTGTAATAAAATGTCACGCAGTACTTTTTAATTCAAAACTCTGTTTCGTGCACAGTTTCGTGTTGGTATTTTTAAGGCGATTATTTTGTTTACAATCATCATCCAAACAGCATTATATTAGATTCATAAAAATTAGGCAAAAGGATTGCGTGCCTTGTCTTTCAGTTTTATGAAAAAAGAACATGGCAAGCAATAAATATTCCTCGAGTAATGTAAACAGCTTTGCAAGAACTTGCGCAAGTTAACTTGGTGGATGACTTGAAACTGCGTGTTGCTAAAGAAATATTGCCGCTAGTGTAAACGCTTCTGAAAGTTATTGCGCAACATATTGCTGAGAGAACTTGCTAGTCTAAACTCAGCAATAGATAAAAAAATAAATTCAATAATTCTTGAAAGTTGAAACTTCCTAACTTGAAATTGGCATAATGTTTACACAATTGCCATGAAAAAAAAAGTTGAAACTTGACATTTATTTGACATTTAATCGGAAACCGAATGACGTGAGGCGGGAGGAAAATGTACTTGAATATCTGATTGGATGATTAATAATTAGATCTTGATACGAAATGATAACATTGTAATAAAACACCGGCGAAAATAATACAAAGTTTACAATGTAAATGAACAGTATGTATAGGCAGTTCCAATGGAATTGAGTTTAAATTACTGCTTGGTCTTGTGATACTGAAGTCATATTTCAGGAAAGCATATACATGTGTGTATAAAATAAACAATCCTTGAGTTTGTTTGAAAAACGAGTGGATCGTGATTCAATACAGGAAACATTTGAAATATGAAGCCTGGTTGTAACGGGTGAGTTTTTCTAGTAATTAAACATCGTTTTATGCTCGATATTTATTTTATAGATCAAAAGCATTTTGTGGCATAATTTCAGAAACAATTAATTAGCGTAATCAGTTAATTATTTCTAAATGGCAAGTCTATAGTCCATTTTGTGAATAATAAGTCACTAGTACTAGCTTGCAGGTTTGTGGGAAAATCTGGTAAAAGTAAAAATGTCCAGAGGATCCATGCATCTTTCCGGGATATGGGCTGTCTGTTTCCAGGTAATAAATAAACACTGCAAATTACCATACAAATAGAACATATCTATATGTCCCTGTAACGGCAGTTTAGAAGAGCTGTAGATATTGAAGTCCTAGTTCAAATTCCATGTTGGGCAGCTTTAGGATTCTTGTTATATGCTTTGAATATAACTGGACCCCACAGAGTCAGATGACATAGAATATGCAGCCAATTATAAAAGTAAGCCAAAGGATGTGTCCAAAAATGGGCTTAAAATTCTAACTAAGATACTGTATATATATTAGGATAGTACTCCCTAAAATTAGACCTTTGCAATATATCATATAATTTTAAAGTCCTCCAAAATTTAAGATTTATGTAATTTTATTTTGCTCAATAACTTCACTTAAAATTAATGTTTTTAAAAAAGTTAGTTATAAATGGAGGGTAAATTTTTTTTCGAATGGATCAAGTTCCATATTTTTGCCCCTTTAATATCCATAAAGTTGGAGCCTGGTTAGATTTTTAGGCCCTACGTTGCCCTATCGATATCCGGTACGATATACTATAGGCTGTTCGCCCTACCTAGTTTACTAACCAGAAAGCGGACACCTCCATTTTGTATAACATGCTTGTAAAAGGTAATACAAGGAGCGCTGCAGTATCAGTCAAGCTGATGCTGCAGCAAGGAGCTGAATGAGGGTTCCCATTGTTGGCACAATGCATATAATTATGTTTTATTTGTTTGTTTGTATTTAGTTTTTTCTCCCTTTTTTATAAAAGTTACATGTTGTACTGCTGTTGTGCCAATCTTAATATATATAAATCTCGTGTCACAATGTTTGTCCTCAATGGACTCCTAAACCACTTAACCGATTATAATAAAATTCGCACACCATGTGCAGTTCGATCCAACTTGAGAGATAGGATAGTTTAAATCTCAAATTATAGTCGCAATTTTAATTTATTGCTAATTATTTGTCTGTTATTATTTGACAGTCACAATTATCTGTTAACTCCAAATGATTCTAACAGATGTCGATACCTTTCGACTGGGTTGAGTAAGTAATCAATAGATGGCGCTGCTATGGTAATGATAACAGATGTCGATACCTTTCGACTGGGTTGAGTAAGTAATCAATAGATGGCGCTGCTATGGTAAATCTACGAACGTGTCATATAAGCTACATTTTAAGCGGGACTTTTATACCGGGAAAACTCATTCACGCGGGCGGAGCCGCGGGCAAAAGCTAGTAATAAATATTTCTTTCTTTCTTTCAATGACCTCAAAATTCACAGTAGGTAAAATTCTATTATTACAACAACATAAATGGAAAAAGGTTTTTTATCTTTTGGAAGAATGTGATACAAATAACTTACCAATGCACTTTATCATATATTTTTAATATAGGCTGATGATGATATATTTTTTGCATTAATGTATGTCATTTATTCACAAGGTGTGGTTGCAGCTTTAACAACACCTCCCTATATTTCATGATAACACGAAAGTTATAATAATAAGTAGAAATTTGAAATAAATACACAGCTGCTTTCAAAAACAAAGCAATAGTTTACTTGACACTAATATTTATTATTTTTTCTGCATATTTAATGAACAAATTTTTTAAAAGTAATAACTGTATACACATTTCACATAATATTTATTCTCTATAATTCCTCTGTAATAAACATTTGTGGGAAATAATGTCACTTGAATTAGAATCAAACTTAATATCTTATTTTATAGACCACAAATCTATTTATTTACGAGCTTTTGCCCGCGGTTCCGCCCGCGTGAATGAGTTATCCCAGGGTAAAAATTAGCCTATGTGTTATCCAAGACATCTTCTACTTGTGTGCCAAATTTCATCGAAATCCGTTCAGTAGTTTTTGCGTGAAAGAGTAACTAACATCCATACATCCGTAATTACAAACTTTCGCTTTTATAACATTAGTATGATTATACATTAATGTATAAAAATAGACTAATGCCGAAGGCATGCCCTGCCATTCAACCTTAGGGTGTTGCAGAGATAAAAAATATAGGTGGGTGTATAAAAGAATAACATAATACAATATGAGAACGAGAAAAAACAAAAAAATAATCTATACTAATATTATAAAGAGGAAAGATTTGATTGTTTGTTTGTATTAAATAGGCTTCGAAACTACTGCACCGATTTGAAAAATTCTTTCACTAATATAAAGCTACATTATCAGCGAGTAACATAGGCTACTTTTTATCCCGGTGAAATATAAAACGGAACTTTTATTCCGGAAAAACTCATTCACGCCGGCGGAGCCCGAGCAGAAGTCTAGTATAGAATAAAAATAAGGCTACCTCGGTGGCGTAGTTGTATTACAGTACAACTGTAATGTTGAGGTCTCTGGTTCGATCCCTGGGTTGGGCAAAGTGATATTGATATTTATTTTTCTGTTCAGTCTCCGCCTGGAGTTGGGAATTTGTGTCCGATATGGCAATAGGCTCGCCCCATATCACATCATGTGACGCAATATGCACGGCGAAAAGTGGGTGCATTTAGTTGCGCCTCAGCCTACCCCTTTGGGGATAAAAGGCGTGAGTGTATACACACACACTTACACACAGTTATATTTACACACACACGTGTGTAAATATAACTACACAAATACATTATTATACTAATGCCTCCCTTAATAAACCTTGGGCTGATACCCATATGATCTAAAGGGGCAAAGTGGTTACCTAATACAGCTCCCCATTATCTTGTTTAAATATCATCAAAATTGATTCAGCAATCTTATATTTTCATCAGTGTTCCAGATTAATTGCATATGAAAATCAATTGGATTATGTTATTTACTTAAGGTAGATAAGATTTTTTTTAATAGTAATCTCTGTTGGTAATGCTTTTTCCATGTTACTTAATTATGTTTTTTGATTGTTATGATAATCTGCCAAATTAAAGTTGGTACTAAATTATTGTAGACACTATAAAAATAGGCATAATATTATTGTGATTTTATAAAGCAGGCAAAAGTATTTTATATGACTTGCTTATTTTAAAATTAAGGTCCCCACTTTTCACAAAAATGTAAAATTGCAATTGGTTTTCCTATACAATAAAAACTATCTATTGTGCATGTTTTATGAAATAAATTCAGGTGCGTCTATTTTATAATCCATGCACAATAGCTAGTCAACTTATTCTATTTTTTTTTCAAGGACAAAATATTGAAGAGGTGGAATGGGAAATCACCATACCTCCCCTAACCCCTTTTTTTTTATCGCGGGGAAAAAAAACGTGTCGCTACCACCACTGTGGGGTGAGTGGAATGGTTATGTTGGTTTCACCGATCTTACGGCCCAACGACACTCGGGAGTATAACATCATCCGAGCGAGCATTGAACCGAGTCCCTAACACTATGTACACCCTACACCGGCATACCAACCAAAACCCGCGGTGGCCTTCTTCGGCGCATACGGGACGGCCCCGGGGTATCTTGTTGCACGAAGATAGCTGCACAGAACCGTCCCTGCGCAATGCCGCATTACGGCCCCTCTCTAAATGAGGGGGCTAAGAAGCCCCCGACCTCCAAAGCACGCCTTTGGCGTCTACGATTGCAGGAGACCGACCACCCGCAATGTCGTCCACCTCGGAGTCGCATAAATTGGAGAAGCAGCCCCCCACTGCTCGCCCCGCGACTCTCTCAAACCCCATTTAGTCGCCTCTTACGACAGGCAGGGGATGCCGTGGCGGAATTCTCTAGATGCCCCCAGACCACAGGGCACGAGGCGCCGGTCAGTCGTCCACCCGGCGCCTCCTTCGTCTCCTCTGGCTGCGGGCGGGATCGTTCTGCTCACGATCCCGCTCGGCGCTTTCCTTCCGCGTGATGACGCACTCGCAGAAGGAAGCCATCGCTCGCCATGACCTCCAGCCGCCGACCATAGCGGAAACCACGGCTGGCAGCGAGAGGTCTCCTCCGAACCTCCCCTAACCCCTGCTTCTTAACATACTGCTTAGGAGTTAGTTAAAATAGGAATAAAACTATTGAAAAGCAAAGGTAGTACTGATGTAGAACATAGGTATTATTATTGATAAAAATACAATTAAATTGTGATAGGATCACCTTGGGACCGTGGAGGCAATAGGAGTCAATGCACTATCATAAAACACTTGATGCAACACTTTGACTGTTATCTATGATATTGCAACTAATACAATAATTTATTAAACCAGGCGCGCATCTAGAGCCTTTCGAGTGGTCTATTGCCCCCCTCGCTCTAGTAGGGTTAGGCGATCATGACAGCAATGTTATTGGGAGGCTGCAAATAATATTTGTTGGTGGTATTAGCAATATATCTATATATATTGCTCTAATTGCGAACCTCGACTGGTTTGATATAAATTGCAAATTAATAAAAATTAGCCTTCGGCACTATGACGTAATTAACGTCGCTACAGTGCGCAACACACAAAAATAAACCCTTCTCAGTAGAAGAAGAAACTCTTGCTCAGCAGTTGTATATTGTTAGTATAATTTTCATGTTATCTGTAAAAAACCGTGTACTAGTACATACATACATACACTTACGCCTTTTATCCCTGAAGGCGCAACTAATGCATCCATTTTACGCCGTCTACTAGTCGTCGGTTAAATTCAAAGTGGACATTCAGACAGCCAATTTAAAGTACATCAATCATAAATTACAAAACATTGTCGCTGACTATCGCGTATATTACTAACCCGTTGTCCTAGGTGAGCGATGGGACGCGACCCGTAGCGAAGCGACGCGACGCGACGTAATGCAACCAATACTTCACCGCACACTGATTAAGGCGACAACGTAGGCCACAAGTACATACAATGCCTATTTGATATTTTCGCGTCGCGTCGCATTGTCGCGTTTGTCGTTCACCTAGGACAACGGGTAAACATCACACGCTGAAAAAGTGCGATACAAGCTGATAACGCTATTCATTTGTTAAAGAAAAGGGATGTGCGCACTTTATGTGTATATATAAATATTTGCATATACTTTTGGTGGATGTTTAACAGATTATATCCGCACGTAGAAAATGAATCTGTTTGCAAAGTCTGTTTGCTAACTTTTTTTTTTTTTTAAGCAGAGTTAAAATTTAAATTAGGTGTATTTAGTTTATGTACTTCCCCTTTTTATCCGCAACGATCGTCACTATAACTAAACTCGCAATTTAGATTTCGTATTTATTATTGTATGCTGAAGGCTAGCGTATTGGGTTTACATTACAAAATTTTCTTGGTAGTATACTATCCGCAGAACTTCTTATCTGGAGCTATACACTCGTTTTAGATACCAAGCAGTAACTACGGGATATTCGTCTCCCATAACACGCGTTTACTTAAATGAATAGTATGTTTTTCGTATATTATCCGTATCATCCATTACTATTCATGTACACACTATTTTGATAACCGCTCGGCAGTGACCCGACGACCGTCGTTCGTCATCGTCGTGCCGAACTAGAGTTAGATATATATATACTGTGCTAGAGTTTAGTGCGAGTTGCCACGTTTGTGTATTTTTCACGTAATGTACGTAATTTTTTTATTAACTGATAATTCTTAAGGATATATTTTTTCGGATATTTGTGCCGTTTCACGATGGTATTATTCGCCGCATTAAAATTATGTGATTATGGACAGTATTTAGTGTATATTTTTTATCACATAAAGTACAGGGTTTGAATCCTTTTAATTGGTACAGTGGGTTTCAAAATTAATTAGCATTTCGATTATGTGTAAAGAAAGACGGTCGCGTTTCGGTATGATTTCATTTTGTTGATATGCGTGCGTACAATTGTTTTAATCAGCTAAATTGTTGAGCGTAGAGTGGTTTGTTTCGTAAATAGGTACTTTGAAAATGAGTATTGTTTTAATCGATTTTGGATTCAACTGCAAATGAACTAAACTATACTATTAAAAGACGTCAAACAACCTCTTTCAGAACCGTTCACCTGCTCGTAAGATTTAAACTTGCTGGAAAACCTAGTATTAATAATAATCATGGGTATCCACAAACGAAACATTAATATCTAGAGTTCCAAAGAGGATTAGAGGTCGTAGACAAGATGCGTTTCATAATCGTTAACGCTAAACATTATGTATGAGAATAACACATCCTTTTTTTTCTTTTTTTTTGTTTCTCGGAGATAGTTACTTATTAATACCGCCCAGCCTTCAAGGGGGGGCGACTGAGCGGTTATGTTGGGTTCACCGTGCCTTACGACCCTGCGTTGAGCCGCCCGGAGAGATGGAACCATCGGGCGACCGCCGGGCCGAGTCCCTAACCTATGTACAATGCACGGCATACCAACCAAAACTCCGCGGTGGCCATCTCCGGCGCATTACGGCTCATACACATAAACACGACACGACATCGCGCCGTCCCACAACGCGACGCCGTGTCGTGGGAATCCACGACGACGGTTAATCTCGAAAATGGACCGCAATAGACGTATATTGCACTATTGGATTTCCACGACACGGCGTCGCGTCGTGGGACGGCGCGACGTCGTGTCGTGTTTATGTGTATGAGCCCTTAGGGACAGCTGCGAGCTTCCTCTGACGGAAGTGTCTAAGTTGTCGTCCGCAACTGCCCCTACGCGGTGCTGACTACTACGGCCCGTCTAAGAATGACACATCCTAGCGATAGAATTATCGTTATCGATTTTTTCTAATTCCGTTTAGCGTTGACGATCGTAGAAAGGTATTTTGGTTACGGCCATAGGGATAATAAATCCATCCCTATATCTGAAGTCCCAGTATCCGCGGCGGATCAAGATTTTCTCAGTGGTTGTTTTCTACTTGACTGATATTGGTATTCAAAACTAATCACGTGACGATTAGCCACGACTGAAGCACCTGAAATGCATGAAAATACCTGCCGATAATTTTACTATGCGATAATTTTGTATGGTATTAACTGTTTATTGTATCGATAAAGCTCTAATAAATTTTAATGTTGAAGATCCGTTTAAATATTACCATTTCAATGGCCTCGGTTTTTTGTTATCCTGACTTGATAACACGTCTCATGCTAGTATAAAATATAATAATAATATACCAGCCCTGTATTATATACTGCCTACTGCTGAGCACGGGCCTCCTCTACTACTGAGAGGGTTTAGGCCTTAGTCCATCACGCTGGCCTAGTGCGGATTGGCAGACTTCACATACCCTCGAAATTCTTATCGAGAATTCTCAGGTATGTAGGTTTCCTCACGATGTTTTCCTTCACCGTTATAGCGAGAGATATTTGATAAACAATACACACATAACTTGGAAAAGTCAGAGGTGTGTGCCTTGGGTTTTGAACCTCCGGACATTGTCTCGGCAGACCGTTCAATTCCCAACTAGGCTATCGTCCACTCACGTTAGTGCTGTCAACATTTTAAATCCCAGATTGGTCCTATTAAGTAAGACGTCCTGGTACGTTCAAAATGTCCGCTTAAATTACTTTTTATGGATATTCTATTTGAACCTAGTTTGAATTTTGATGACTTTCCGAGTTCTGCCACGGTAGCGATATGATTTGATGAGATTTGATTTTATTATTTTACACATACATACATACATAGCATCACGCCGTTTCCCTTTTCAGGGGTAGGCAGAGATGTATCACACCCACATTTCGCCAGCTATGTTAGGTCCCATGTAATAGGGGCGGGCCTTTTGCCATTATTATTTTATGAGTACCTATTCAAATATGCTCAGAGAACTGAATGTTTCTATTGCAACGTAGCGTAATTTATTATTGCTATTTCCGAAACATTTAAACAATCTTTTACTTTTATAATATTTCTAAGGTCCCGCCTAATACGGACCCGGTGAAAACTGGAATAATACATAATTATTAACTAATTAGCATTACTAGTGTCAATCCTTATATGAATTATAATCATCATTAGGATCCTATATCTCCTGCATGGGACAGAGGGCTTCCACAGTGACTCTCCATTTCGATCGGTCTCTAACCGATTAATTAAAATGTATGTAGGAAATTGTATTTATACTTTACGTAAGGCAATGTCAACCCAACCGCCTGATAACCTTAACGTGATAAATATTTTGCAATGCGATTGAGACTGTCAATATGAGCAAAATTATGTAAAGTCATTATTTTTTCTTCTTTGGTGGCCAAGATAATCTCAATTTGCCATATATTGGCCGACTTACTGGTAGTATGTCTCTTATATATAAGAGTCCGTCTGGGTGGGTACCATCGCAATGTCTATTTCTACCGCCAAGCAGCAGTGGGCATGCACTGTTGTGTTTCGGTTTGAAGGACATTGTAGCCAGTGTAACTACTAGACATAATGAGACTTAACATCTTATGTCTCAGGATGACGAGCGCAGTGGAATGCCACACGGTACTTTGTAACTCAAGGTGCTGGATGATTTTGCTACTGTTTATGGGTAGTCGTATCGCTTACCATCAGGCGAACGGCATGCTCGTCTCGTCATTCAATTCAATAAACAAAAAAAAACTAATAAAAAGCCAAAAGAACTACACTTTGTTTCGGCTCATTCGTTTAAAAAAATATTTTAAGTCTTCTTTATTTTTCATTACAATAATAAGTACACGTATGCTACGGCCGTGATACATATCTTTAAAAAAGTATTCCCCGTAAAAACTTACGCCAGGCTAGCTCATCACAATTAAGACGTTATAATACGTCTTTGCATATGTTATTTTGTATATAGCACTGATCTTATACAGTAAAATTATGTTATTTTTACCCCATGTGATAATCTTACGCGGGCCCAGGGGTCATGGAAAGGTTCAATAGCTACAGTTTTAAGTCCATTTCCGTCCAATCATGGCACGAAAAGCTTATCGCAATATCTGGTTCAAATTCCAGTCCCGGTCAACTGATGGGTGGTTTAGACAAGAAATTACATACATTTTGATTGCCCTGGGGTTTCAGTAAAACGGCAGAGTTTGTGAGCTCAAAATGCTTGACACCTATTAAACTGATTCATTTACTGGTAGTAAGTATCTTTTAAATCAGGGACCATCGGGATAGGTACCACCGCAATGTCTATTTTTACCGCCAAGCTCCAGTGTGCATGCACTGTTCCAGTTTGAAGGACATTGTGGCCAGCGTCCAGACTTAACATCTTATGTCTCAGGGTGACAAGCGCAGTGGAGTGCCACGCAGTACTTAATTCAGAGTTCTGTATGGTGTTGCTACAGTTTAAGGGCGTTCGTATCGCTTACTGACTGCCTCGGTGGCGTAGTTGTATTACGGTATAACTCATAATAACTGCAATGCTGAGGTCTTGGGTTCGATTCCCAGGTCGAGCAAAGTGATATGGGGTTTTAAGTTCATTATCAGCCCGGAGACTGGAATTTGTGCCCGATATGGCGATGGGCTCGCCCCCTATCACATCATGCGACGGAATACGCACGGCGAAAAGTGGATGTACTAGTTGCGCCTCTGCCTACCCCTTTGGGGATAAAAGGCGCGCGCGTGTGTGTGTGTCTGTATCGCTTACCATCATGCGAGCGGCATGCTCGTCTCGTCATTCAACTGCAATAAAAAAAGACGTCATCACACGTCAGCCCAATAAATGCGTTATAAATACATTATTGCGCTACTTTTCAATAAATTCAATAGACGAGATAACTATTGTTGCCACAAGTGTGAGACTTTGTTTATTGTTCAATTGTTAGACAAAACGTGACTGCACGTCGAATAACCTGGCATTCTAAACTATATCTAAAAGATATGAAATAAGAGTGATTATTATCTGACTGGGTGTGTGTTTACGCTAACTACAGCAGTGCTTGAGGTTAATTATTATAGAGGACATAGGCAGAATGGATTCGAAGCCATTTGTCAAGTACTAATAAATGGTCGCATTAGTAAGAATGTACGGTAAATAATAGAAAATTGCTGTTAAAGTATTTGCGTTTGCCTTATAAGGATATTGAAAATGGTGAAAAACCCATGACTGTCTCGGTGGCGTAGTTGTACCACGGTACGACTGCAATGCTGAGGTCTCGGGTTCAACCCCAGGGTCGGGCAAAGTGATATTGGGTTCTTCAAATCGGTATCAGGCCGGCTCGCCGCGTCTGTCTGTCCGAACGCGATAACTCAAAAACTACGGATTTGGATGTGTCGTATGGAGATATCTTGAGACTCTGGGAAGAACATAGGGAACCTCTTTATCCCGGGAAAATACAAAACGGGACTTTTATCCCAGAAAAACAGTTTCATACGGGTGAAGCAGCAACCAAAAGCTAGTATTATAAGAAACTAGCTTATGCGCGCGGCTCCGCCCGCGTGGTAAGTTTTTCCGGGATAAAAAGTAGCCTATAGCACTCAGGAGTAATGTAGCTTCCTATTAGTGAAAGAATTTTCAAAATCGGTCCAGTAGTTCCTGAGATTAGCGCGTTCAAACAAACAAACTCTTCAGCTCTATAATATTAGTATAGATAAGAAGCTAAACATAATAAACTTGCGTTTACGTGTACCAAATTTATTTTTGCATTCAACACAATATGTATGTCAATAACTCCACGAGTTTTAGCAACTTGCGTAATGCTGACGTCATTATATGCAAACACGATAAAACACTCGTAAACTTTGATGTATGAAGTGTCGTCTTTCAGTGATTTATAAATGTGAAGTATGTTTTGTTCGCTGAATGTTGCTGTTTGGGACGCCTGAGAAGCCTTTCCCTTTACTAAAGCCTCTAAAACACACTACAATTCGACGCCAAGCACCATTTACTTAAAGAATCAGATTAAAAATGTCCATTATATACTATGAGAGCAAATTACCGGGATAAAAATTATATGTTAATCCTGGACATGATCTACCCGTGTGCCATTTTTGCAAATTTCATCCAAATCCGTTTAGTTGTTTCTGCGTTTACTTCTAACAAACATACAAACATCCAAAACATTTTCACAAACTTTCGCATTTATAATATTAGTAAGATTATAATCCAGGCGCTTGCCTTTGCCTACTCCTTCTGAGATAATAGCTTGATGTGTGTTTAAGGCTAATCCGGCCCTGGATATGATACATCTTCGCCTATCTATACTAATATTATAGAGCTGAAGAGTTTGTTTGTTTGTTTGAACGCGCTAATCTCAGGAACTACTGGACCGATTTTGTAAATTCTTTGACTGATAGGAAGCTACATTACTCCTGAGTGTTATAGGCTACTTTTTATCCCGGAAAACTTTTCCACGCGGGCGGAGCCGCGCGCATACTATCCTTTATAATTTGTTCCTCGCTTCGCCGTAATCTGATAAAAAAAACATGATGCTATGTTACTCTATAATATATTTCCTACCCGCAGCACCACAATGCTCCCCGCGATACTAGTGACAGGCGGCGCCGGGTACGTGGGATCACACACGGTGATATCTCTACTAGAGAACCAGAACGAGGCGGATCCGTTCGACATCGTAGTGGTAGACAATTTGTCGAACGCTTACCGAGCGGAAGGCCAGAAGAAACCGGAGGCGCTGCTCAGGATCGAAGAGCTGACCGGGAAGACAATACATTTCTACCACGCGGATATAAGAGATGCGCAAGCTTTGAGTAACATATTTGAAAATGTGAGTATGGATTTCTAGCTGTTTCTCGATTTTTATTTAGGAGGATTTTTCACTTAAGGACGAGAGGATGAAGTTTTTGTTTTTTTTATGGCATTGAATGAGGAGACGAGCATGCCGTTCGCCTGATGGTAAGCGATACGACCACTCATAAACAGTAGCAACACCAACCATCCAGCACCTTTACTTACAAATTGTGGTATTCCACTGCGCTCGTCATCCTTAGACATAAGATGTTAAGTCTCATTATGTCCAGTAGTTACACTGGCTACAATGTCCTTCAAAGCGAAACACAACAGTGCATGCTCACTGCTGCTTGGCGGTAGAAATATACATTGCGGTGGTACCCACCCAGACGGGCTTACTTACATATGAGAGACCTACCACCAGTAAAAAAGTGAAGCCAAGAGAATATAAATATACTAATTTCTGTTCGCTATTCCGCATAGTCTATGGTAGCCGTGCTCAAACATTTTTTTAAAGCTGGCCATAAAGACGTCTTTAGTGCGAAGCCTCGGGCCACAAAATAAACTAAGTGTATAAAAACGTTATTAAAATGCAAAGTTTTATTTATTATAATAAAAAGTATTCACAATTTATTGAATGATTTTATTCTAGTAGGGTTAGTATACAGCCGAAGCTATCTTTGGGTAAATATCTTTAGTTTTAGTGAGATTTTTAAATGCAAGCAGGCTACTTGCAAAAGCAAAGCGGGCCGCAGGTTGAGTATAGCTGGTCTAGAGACTATCCCCCCTCACACCGGCCACTGCAACTCCTGTAAGCCAGGAGGCAGTGGCACGCATTTTTGTTGAGCGCAGAAGCTCGGCGAGTCTCTGTCTTAAGTTATTTTGCCACTGTTTCGCCCGAGTAAAAGTACTTCCCCATTATAAAAATATAATACTCAGCGATAATATATCTTTCAATTAGTGGAAGAATATAACGTATCGCAATCGTAGTTCCTGAGATAGCCTGTTCATACAACATTTAACTTTATGTTAGTAGAGATAACACACACTTCAGTGTGTTGAGTCATGTATGAAGTATACTAAAACAACACTATAAACATATTAAATTAGTGCACCGATAAACCTAATTAAATTATGTTTACTTGTTAGATGAAGGTCTATAATTAATAAGATACGTATAAGTATTTGCAATGCAATGCAATCAGCCTTGTATTATATACTGCCCACTGCTGAGCACGGGCCTTCTGTATTACTGAGAGGACCGAAAAAAATAAATAATAATAATAGGCCCGAATAAGAAGGAGATTATTATCCTATATAAGTATTTAGTATTACGATAAATGTAATTTTATTCTTATGCTCGTTCGAGAGAAAGTGACGCAGAAGGGGGGGTCGCGACACGACGCAAGAAGAAGAAAAGAATTTTATTCTTATTTTTATCTAGATGTTTCTCGCAGTTTCGCCCGCGTTAAAAGCCTTTGCTGCTCCAAAAGTCCCTAAATAATTGTACCGATCCATAACGCCATATTATGAACGACGCCAGCGCCATCTATTTAAAAATATATTACAAAATCCCATTATTTCTCACAGGAGCAAATTATTGGGATGAGAAGTAGCCTATGTGTTAATCCAGGACATGATCTACCCGTGTGCCAAATTTCAACCAAATCAGTTCAGTAGTTTTTGTGTTGACTTCTAACAAACATCCAAAAACTTTCACAATCTTTCGCATTTATAATACTAGCATTTGCGCGCAGCTCCGCGTTAAAAAGTTTTTCCGGGTAAAAAATCTATTCCCGGGATAAAAAGTAGCCTATAGCACTCAGGAGAAATGTAGCTTCCTATTAGTGAAAAAAAAAATCAAAATCGGTCCAGTAGTTCCTGAGATTAGCGCGTTCAAACAAACAAACTCTTCAGCTTTATATATTAGTATAGATTAGTAAGCTGCCAGTAACTAGTAACTTCGAATAATACACTATTTGTTCCAGCACACAATAGACTCGGTGATCCACTTCGCGGCTCTCAAGGCTGTCGGCGAATCGGTACAGAAACCACTCGAGTACTACCAGGCGAATATAACGGGAACGTGCACACTGTTCGAGGTGAGATTATTGAACAAGTATTTAAAATGATTTGCATCGACGTCAAGTTTTTTTTTTAATGATATAGCGGCAAACGAGCATACGGTTCACCTGATGGTAAGTGATCACCGCCGCCCATGAACATCTGCAATACCAGGGGGCATAGAGATGCGCTGCCGGCGTTTTAGGTGGGAATACGCTCTTTTTTTGAAAGTCGCCAGGTCGTATCTGTCCGGAAATGCTGCTGGCGGCAATTGATTCCAAAGTTTTGTAGTACGTGGAAAAAAAATCGGCAGAAACGTACTGTGGTGGATTGCCAACCGCCGAGGTGATGTGGATGGAATTTGGAGTGGGACCTAGACACGGATTTAGGAGGCGTACATTTTTATACGGACCAGCAAAGCGATTCCAATACACCTGGTGTTATTCGAGTGGGATCCAGGTGGAGTATCAAGTGGCAAGAGATGAGGACCCATCGCCAGTCGACACAATAGGGTAGTTGACTACTTTTTTTTAAATACATTTATCAAAAATGGATGTCTTCTAAAATCAAGAGTAAAAATATTTTTTAAAATACAAGCAATCATAAATGAGTTATAAAGCTTTCAAGTTTGGTGGAAGGGGCATCTGTCAGATAACGGAAACAACAGAATGTGACGTCACCGAGTGTCGCCAGCCATAACGTTGCGTGCGTGCGAAAGAGATGACGCGATATCCCCACTACGCCCCCACTTTTGCCCACAACAATATTTCAAATTTGAATAACTGCTTTAGTTGTCAACCAATTTTGATTCTGATTTTACAGAAGAATTTCTTTTTCGTATTATTTTCTGTTACATATAAAATAATGTACAAAATCAAACATAGGAAACTACCCTATTATGTCGACATTCCTGATCCTGGAACGCGACACTCAAGGGTTTTATACCTTATAGCTGTTGCCCGCGGCTCTGCCCGCGTGAATGAGTTTTCCCGGGATAAAAGTCCCGCTTTATATTTTCCCGGGACAAAAAGTAGTCAGACAAATATTGAACAAAATGTTATTTTGGTGTATGTACCGTATACATATTCATATACATGTAGTAAAAAACTGTTATTTCAATATTACAAACAGACACTCCAATTTTATTTATATGTATAGATTATGGTGATCGCTAGCCGAACGAATACGAATATCGTTTCACTAGCAGTAGTGGTGTGCGATGTAACGTAATTTTATCATATTTTTGCGAAAGTCTTATTACAATATTATTATTGTTTTTTTTCTTGTTTTCTCAGACTATGCGCAAATACGGCGTGTACAAGTTAGTGTATAGTTCCTCGTGCACCGTGTATGGAGAGCCTCAGTCGCTGCCGATGAATGAGGCGCACCCCACCGGTGACTCCCTGACCAGCCCCTACGGCAAGTCCAAGTACTTCTGCGAGGAGATCATGAAGGACCTCTGTCTTAGCGATCAGGTAATTATCCCCTTAACTAATGACGTCAGTATTCGCTTTAGAGGGGAGAAGGGGGGCGTTCCGGTCGGATCCTAGTGTGGACGTCACGGGCACTAGAGGCTGTCATGCTCGTCGAAGTACTGAAAATGGCTTTAAAAATATTGTTGTTACTTTAAAAAGGGGTAAACAGAAAAAGGCGGGCCGAAATTTTTCCCCCAACGAAGAGCACTCGGGTACTTAAATCCAGCCCAGTTTGACCTATATATTGTTTTTTTTTATTTCTAGAATTGGCTAAATTGTAGGTAGGTCCAATTTTAAAAATAAACCACAGGTACAAAATTTCCAGAGCTGGGCAATAATATCGCTGCGGTATTTCAACCCGGTGGGGGCGCATCACAGCGGCCGCATCGGAGAGGATCCCATGGGCATCCCTAACAACCTGATGCCATATATATCACAGGTATGTTAAGTAGAAGTATAAACGTGTTCCACTTCAAGAAATACTCGATCATTCTTAATGAAACCATACTTATATTATACATGCGAAAGTAACTGTTACGGCTGAACCACTGAACCTGTACGACGAGTCGAGCATGCCGTTCACCTGATGGTAACCGATACGACCACCCATAAACAGTAGCAACACCATCCAGCACCTTGAGTTACAAAGTACTGTGGGCATTCCACTGCGCTCGACATCCTGAGACATAAGATGTTAAGTCTCATTATGTCCAGTAGTTACACTGGCTACAATGTCCTTGACTGCTGCTTGACGGTACAAATAGACATTGCGGTGGTACCCACCCAGACGGAGTCTTACATATGAGAGACCTACCACCAGTCCTATCCTCTAACATCCCTGTCCCCAGGTGGCGGTGGGGCGCCTCCCCGAGTTGCAAGTGTTCGGGCGCGACTACAGCACGGCGGACGGCACGGGCGTGCGCGACTACGTGCACGTGGCGGACCTCGCCGACGGACACGCGCGCGCCCTCAAGCTGTTCCGACAGCCAGGGTTCAGGGGCTTCCATGCGGTCAACTTGGGTGAGGAATTTTTTTTGGTCCTTCGAGCAGGATTTTTTTATTGTGCAGGGTTTCCTTTTGAATTTATATGTAAGATGATAGTGTGATCCACATGATGTATGATTTTCACTGTTGATGGCAGTTAAAGGATAAAATACCACCTGTATAGGTACAAGAATGCTTTACTAAAATATTTTAGTTTCTTAGAGTTTTAATCCTATTTTTATTTGTGTCAAAATAAGTCAAACTAATAACGTGAACATTTTCTCTCCTAGGCACTGGTACAGGTTACTCCGTCCTCCAAATGGTGAAAGCATTCGAAGAGGCCAGCGGCAGACCGGTCCCGTACAGAGTGGTGGGGAGACGCGCGGGCGACGTGGCGGCCAACTACGCGGACGTGGCGCTCGCGGCGAGGCTGCTCGCGTGGCGCGCCACACGCGACCTCGGCGACATGTGCCGCGACACGTGGCGGTGGCAGCGTGACAACCCTAAGGGGTATCAGGCGTAGCGAGTACCAGCGAGATTCTACACGTGGCGCCGCATGTGAACGATTGTATCGCGACGCGTGGCAACCCTAACTCAAGGGCCACGAGCTTGACGCTCCAAGCGAATAGGGTATTTTTCTATGTTGGATTTTGTACACTATTTTATATATAATAACAAATAGTCTGCAAAAGTAGCCGTTCTGTGAAAACTGCATTAAAATTGGTTAAGAAATGACGCAGTAATCCATATTTCAAATATTTCAGAGTGCAGGAGTGGGCGTGTAGTGGGGTTATCGCTTCATCTCTTTCTTTCGCACGCATCGTTATACCCGATGACGTCACGATACGTATGTACGATATATAGACTGGTAAATTCATTTCTGATGCTTGATGCTGACGCTTGCAGAGGTAAAGCGGATTCGTTTAGACCGTCAGGCTCGTGGCCCGACCATAATGGGTACCAAGCGTAGTGACAACTAGAAAGCACGTTACAATCCACGAGGTAAGTTCGGTAATTAATTAAACATCATTTAGATGGAGCAATTTTTGTGACTCGCACTAGCGATTATTGAAAGATCATAAAAAACTTGCCCCGTCTGAACATGCGCAACGCGAGGCATTTCTCGCTCGAATTGACAAAGCTTGCCTGTTATTGCAGCGTCAGGTGTAGTGGTAGGAAGGGATGAATGCACTTTTTTACCATGTTGTTTGGCAAGCACGATAAATGTCTGTTTGTTTTGAATCTTTTCATCGGCTAACTAAATTCGGAACTTTAGGCCGCTTGCTAATGTCCAATATCTTGATATTATAATTCTGATTTCAGACAAAAACTATTCAAAATTTAATCCCAGTCAATAAATTCGACTTTATAAGAAAATAGCCATAAAACGAATGTGACTGACGAATATTTGCCATTTCATGCCTGAAGATATTTTTTTTGTAACTTTTCGGGTACTATTTCAAGCAATGTTACGTTAGGGCCTTACCGCTGTGTACCGCTGTCATAGTCATACAATGTTTTGTCTCGTTTCCTCTAACGGTAAATGTCATTGAACAAAGCAAGACAAAAAACTGAATAACTATTACAAACGTATACAACGTTTATTAGTAAGGCAGTTAGAATATATTAAATTGTAAAATTTTACACTAGTGCTTGCAATTACAGAATAGAAATTTAGAATTTGTGATAAAATAGTACACAATTATTGTTATAGAAACAGAATGCTAGATGACACCAAAACATATGCCTTAAAATATATCGAATATTTCAACTGCTGGGCCAGTTAAAGAAAAAAATAATTTCGATATCGATAACATTCGCTATCGGATGCTATGGTATCGATATTTTGAGAAAATGGACAATCTCGATAATTTATGGATGAATATTTTAGGGCGTTAATAAGTAAATGTCGGCACTCCTTTCTTTTGGCTTAGTAAATGTCGACATTTACTGAACCAAAATTACGACTTTTTTGGTCCATATTATGTTGTGTTGGAGGTCACGAGTCACGACACGAGTTACTTATTTATTGCTTTTTTTGATTCGGTAGGTAGCGGCTTTTCTGTTCCCCTGGTATTGCAGATGTGAGCCGTAAAACCGTCTGCCAACGAAAAAATAAATTAGGACCTTGTCCAATAAGTTTATACACATCAAGTATCGATAATTTTGACTTAGTACAAAAATGAATGGCCATAGTAAAAATACTTTTATTTTATCGATACTGTCGATGGTTGGAAAGATATCGATATTTCGAATTTATCGAGGCCAGTAGTTGAAAGGTTCAACTAATTTAGTGATACAAAGCAATTCAATTTTTATACATTCCTATGAGTATTACATGAATGAAATTTACAATGGAAAGTTATTGCAGCCATAATAAATTATGTGGTTTTGACAAAATGGCTAAATTTATTAAATTGTTAAAAGATTATGTAAATTTATTATGAAATAATTTTTATTTGTTGGAAAAAAAGAGAATTTATTATATCTTTATTATACCTCCTTGGATTTTTTTTACTATAGTTTAACACTTAATAGTGATTTCACCCTGAAAAAACGGAAAAAAGTGTACTCTTTTAATAAAAGCAGTTTTTCATTGTCTGGTAAAAGTTATTCATATGATAAAACAAGGTAAACAAGTTAACAATGGCAATTTTTTATTAATAATTATTCATTCTTCACTTCTATGTTGTTTTGTTTTTATTATTATGGATAACTTTGGTCCTAAGCCTTCTATTGAAACTCCGTCACGACGAAATAAATGTGGAATAATTTATTTACTTTTTTTTTGCAAATTATGTGTATCGAATAAACGCCTGCTTAGGCTGTTTATTTTGATTAATTATATACCTAGATAGAGTGAAGCGCTGCAATGAAACTAAAACAAATAGGCCAACTTTTCTTAAGCTAGTATGCGTGACAGCTGTATCATACGCTATCGCTGCATCATTCTGCGCATCCTTGTGTGCGCGCCTAATGATACCAGTTATTACATGGTTTCTATTAAAACGGGGAGAAAATTATATCCATGAAAAACAACAAAAATGAATTCACTCGAACTCATTTAGTGGGGAACAGTTCGCCTCTATTTTTTTCGACGCGTTTGTAACATTCAGTGTATCTAGATATATAATTAATCAAATGCTATTTATTTAATTTAATGTCGAATATTTTAAGTTATAAATACTGCCGTCATAAGGAAAAGAGACATATCTAAGATGAAAATGTAGTTACGTACATATTCGTAATCAGAAAAACGACGAATATATTTTTTTTTTCTCCGTATAAAATTTCATGTAGGAACATCCATTTTCCTTATGACGGCAGAATAATTTATTGCCAAATAATGTACGTTCCTATTATGTTGCCATAATTATTTTTTATATATTTAATACCAAATATTGACCAAAGTTTAAAGAACCAGTGAATTGTATTTATTTTTAGGATAGTTTCAAATTATGTAATTTTTAATAATTTCTAACATTTATTTAAATAGTATTGATATTTTTATTTCTGCAAAGGTCTATTGCATTTTTTGCTAGAATAACTTGCTGCTTTTGCCATTTTTAAATTTCCAATTTATTCAACTAATCGAAAATATCTAACCTATCCGATGAGGTCACACCGCACACACACTTAAAATAGTACGTCTTCAACGTGTTTATCAGTGTGCGAATTAAAACGTAAATATTTTGGATGGGTAATAGTAATTAATAACTACTTATAAAATTGCCTGCAAGATTCAGTTTATTTTAATTTGTTATAAGGGGTCGTCCATTAATCACGTGAGGCTCGAAAGGGGGGTCGACAAAAATCATGATTTATCATATGGGGGAAGGGGGTAAAAAGTTGCTAAAAACATCACGTGATTAGTGGACGACCCTTAAATAATTGATTCGAAATTTAAATATATGTAGGCCGGCATAATTTTGCCTATTTTCTAAATGTCTCTTGCGTGACATTACCTTGGTCTTCACTTCACTTCACATGGTAAAGTGGAGCCTATGCCATTCTATAAATAAAAGAATATTGTTTGAATATTGTTGTGTTAAAAGTTATGCACATATATATACTGTGAAAAGTATAGAATTATGTGTATGAAGACTTCAAAAGGTTCTTTCTAATTTTTTATGTTTAATTTGTACATAAAGTAAATCTATTAAAATCTATGTATTTCGCTATTATGTTAACTTACCATTCCTTCTTATTTATAAGTTTTTATTTTATTTTTGCGTGGTGCTATATTGTTTTGACATGTCAAACTGTTGCTGTGAAATATATTTATTCTAATATTTTGTTGTTTTTTCGATTTCACAAATTATATACAAGTTCCATATGGAAAAAGTCTTGCTAACCCTTAATAACAGCGTAATGGAAGGTGGTAAAAATTCGCCTCTGTTCCTCTATTTAATTAGTGCCATTTTGGATTTACATAAAAGTATGGAATCAATAACCTAGAATTATCTCAATATTTAGAAAAAAAGTCGCATGCTTGGCCTTGAGCCGTACTTGGATTAGAATATCCTGGTGTCGATTCACACTAGGTCATTTTATGTAGTTTTTTTTAATTCTTTTTTATTTAAGAGACTGAGTCAATTCTGACTATGTAGAGGTTTTCTAACATAGTTTGCCTTTAGTAGTTTGTCTCACCGAAAAGGGGGTTGATGTGCAGACAGTCGGTCGTAAAAACTATACTTCGTCCAACCACTTATTTTACTTTTACTTTTTTTTTACTGCCTCGGTGGCGTAGTTGTATTGCGTACGCGTTACGAGTATGATTTGCGCGCTGAGGTCCTGGGTTCGAATCCCGGGTCGGGCCAAAAACATTGTGACTGGGTTTTTCCATCTTAAAAATTACTCAGTCGCAGCTCGGAGTCAGGAAGTTGGCGGTGTGATACTGTTGGGCTACGGGTTTCAAATAAACTATGTTTGAGTAAGAATTCTTTATTTTATCAGTGGAGCAAAAGGAATTTACATTGTAAAACACAGACCGCCTTATTCCAAAACGAAGTTTAACTTTAGTACCGTGTTTAGTACCAGGTTTAAACTATGTATTAAAATAAACGTTATTACAAAACAGAGTTTTTCGCTAGTCCGAGGATTATCTATGGTACTAAAGTTAAACCTCCCTGAGCCCTAGTTTAACTCCAGTACTAACCTCGAAACGTTGAATATCAAGTCGAAATTATGTTTTAAGATAATCAAATATCAACAAAAATATAAAAATGGACATAAATTCCATTGATTTAATGGATTTGGAAGTGTTGGAAACAAACCAGCGGTTTAATAGACCCCGTAGTCGCGTGAATCATTTTTAATTAAGTGATGAAGATTTTCGCTATAAATGTAGTTTCACTATTATTATGTAATGTTATTACACTGTTTATTAATAATACGATTCATTTGGACTAACCGTTACTTCAAAAGTCAAATTTTCACCCCTTTTTTTCTTTGATTGCTCCATTTTCAACTGGAATAACTATCGTATACGTTACGCACATGTTTTCACAACAAAAACTACTGTACTTGTGACGCTGTTGCCGTACCTAAATAATTATAATTAAAGAACAACGTTTCTTTATGTTGTTTGAACTGCTATTCAAAAGAATCATAAATAAACCGAAATGTAAACATTTCAATAATATCCAAATACGCGCACCGCACACTTCATTCCGTTGTACGCTAGCTAAATAAACAAGTCGACAGTAACACAAAATTCACGCCATTTGAAATTATTCAGATTAAAAATATATTTAAATGACAAGATATTATATATTATAATATTTAGCATCATCACCATCGTCAAAATCACATTTTATTAAACATTTTGGCTTTCTCTTCACACAAACTTATGTTAAAAGGAACGGTGCATCAATCTCCGAGTGAATGAAACTGTAATTTTTTGCTTATAATCTGTGGATACTAATTGAACCAGGGACTATCTTCGGTACTAGATAATCCTCGGCTAGTCTTGGATTTGTAATAAGAATGAATTTTAGTCCGAGAACTAACTTTAATACCGTAACAAACCAAGACTTTTTAGTCTTGGTTTAAACCCAGTACTAAGCTATCTTTTTGTAATAAGACGGCGAGAGAACAAAATCAGTCTACTGACACGAGTCAAGAACACTATTTCATTTTTCTAAATCTAAACGAACAAAGGCCAGTAAGTATAAAACATCAAAACCTCTGTTATACAATTTACTTTTTAACACTCCCACTTAAATTTTATAATAGAGCAATACTTAAAGTATACATATACATAAAAAAAAACTTATTAATGTCCCCTTTCTATAACATTTTATGTATACTTATATCACAACCAAAAAACACCTTAAATATTTACTCATTACGATAACACAAATTATAACAACAACGGAACTTAAAATATTTACCCTCTTCTATGACACTTTTATGACCTCAGTTTACATTAGAAAATATTTGGTCTCTATTTTGAATAAATTTACCAGGAGGCAAAGCTTTTGTTAAGAAATCTGCTAGTTGACATAAACTTTCTACATATTTAATGTTAATAATATTCTCTTCTACCTTTTCCCTTATAAAATTGAACCTCACATCTATGTGCTTTGTCCTCCTATGATAAATAGGATTATGAATGAGTTTAATAGTACTCTGGTTATCTATACATAGAGTCACCGTTAATTGTGGTTCATCAATATCAATAAGCAATTGTCTAAGCCATACAATTTCTTTGGCCGCTTCACTTGCTGCCATATATTCCGATTCTGTGGTTGACAATGCCACAGTGTTTTGCTTTCTACTAGCCCAGGTAACTGGTCCCCCATTCATTACAAATATATATCCAGTATTTGACCTTCTGGAATCAATATCTGAGGCATAATCTGAATCAGAATAACCTATCAATTCACTATTACAATAATTATTATAACTGATACAAATATCTTTTGTTTTTAACAAATACCGAATTATTCTTTTAACAGCATTTACATGATCTTTGCCAGGATTATTTAAATATCTACTAACTACATTAACTGAATAGGAAATATCTGGTCTAGAAACAGTCGACACAAACATCAGAGCTCCCACTGCTTCCCTAGTTCGGCTTTAACCCCCTCAGGCACCTCCATATAGACGTCTTCCAGCAACTCGCCATACAGAAAAGCCGTCTTCACATCAAATTGCTGAAATTCATAATTTTCACGAGCTGCAAGAGATAATATTGTTCTGATCGAGTCATACCTTGTTGTTGGTGAAAAAGTCTCTTTATAATCAATATCCTTAACTTGTGTAAACCCTCGTGCACAGAGACGAGCCTTGTATCTTCCTATATTACCATCTGTATCTCTTTTAATGCAAAATACCCATTTCGACGTCACAGTTTTCTCATTTTTCCTTTCTGTTAATTTCCAAGTACCATTTTCTTCCAGTGATTGTAATTCTTCATTTATAGCTTCTTTCCATTTATCACTGTCTTTACAATTAATAGCTTCCTCATATGTATATGGTATATCAAATTCAGTCAAATTCACTTCTAGTTTTCTATCTCTCCTTGGTCGGAGGGTAATGGTCCTTTCATCAGCACTGGAGATCATTTGTGAAGGCTTGTATGTCTCATCTTTAGGATCGTCATCGCTTTCAACGCTTTGAAAACTTGAATCTGCAGGATCTTGATGGTCCTCTGCTGGTATATTTTCTATTTCACTCTGCTCTTCTTTATCATTAATGGAAATAGATGCAATATTTTTCCTAAGTACCGGTATGTTGTTCTCATTAAAGCGTACATTTCTGGTAACTGTTATTCTTCCATTTCCAAAGTCAAACATTCTATAATTTTCATTTTCATATCCCACTAATATCAGTTTTACACTCTTTCTGTCTAATTTCTTTCTTTTCTCATCAGGTATATGAACATAACCTTCCGATCCAAACACCCTGATGTGGCCCCCCGAGGCAATTCTTGTGCTCTGGGTCTTCACACCCAATGCACGCCCATGCGCGGGGGAACATTAGTCGCGGGCCGAGGCACACAGTCAGTGTGTATACCTCTTGGTTGTATAACACATTGAGGCCTAAAAGGGCCCGCGAACATTTCCTGGCACCCTTTTCCTATCCACCCATCCTGAGAACCTTTCTCCATCCCCCACCTTTCCTTCCATCATCCTTTTCCACTTCCTTCCCAGGCCCCTGCAGTCGTCAAGCCGGGGGACTCCAGTATCCCATTCGCAGGTTTCCCCCGGTGTTGACTGCAGGATCGCCTACCTAAAAAAAAAAACACCCTGATGTGGTCTAGAACAGGCTTTTCTCCATTCCATAATTCATATGGAGACACATTTTTTGTTAGACTGGATGAGCTTCGATTTAATATATATACAGAGCAGTTCACCGCTTCCGCCCATAACTTTAATGGGATATCACGAGCATATAGCATTGACCTAGCACTTTCCATTATAGTGCGCATGTCTCTCTCAGCCCTGCCATTTTGTTCAGGCGTATAGGGTGCCGTGCGTTCATGGTCTATACCTTCGCTCTCTAAATAAGCTCTAAATTCATTATTTATGTACTCACATCCATTATCTGTGTGTAGTTTTCGAATGCCATGTCCAAACATATTTTTCACTATTGCATTATACTTTTTAAGGCAATCCAGGACATCACTTTTGTGCTTAATTATATATACATGTCTATAATTGGTAGCGCCGTCCTTGAACAATACAAAATATTTCGCACCGGACACTGATGCTTGTTCTATGGGTCCACAAACATCACTGTAGACTAAATTTCCAGGTTCACTCTGTCCTCTGTGAGATTTGTGAAATGGTAAGCGGCTTTGCTTGCCATATTGGCATGCTTCACAAATAAAGTTTTTATCATCAGTCAAAGTCACTGGAATTGAACCATTCGAACTCATGTTTTGTACTTCTTTCAGGTTCAAATGTCCCAAACGCTCATGCCAGATTTTTAAACTTGATTGCACCAAATTACAATTAACTTGGACTATGGTTTTGACATCTAATTCATAAAGATTGTTATTTCTCAATGTTGCTGTCATGACAACAGATTTATTTTTAAATATTAGGGCCTTATTATTTTCTTTAACAATGACATAACCCTTTCTTGTTGTCATTCCCTCAGAAAAGAGGTTTCTGCGTAACTCTGGCACATATAATACATCTTGTATAATACTTTCTTTCCAATTTCCATTAACATACCTTTTAATCAATATATTTCCACGACCATGCACTTCAAGTTCCTTTTTATTTCCCAATCTCACAGTTCTGTCACTGTCATTCTGGTTATATTCATGCAACTCGCAAAAGTAGTCACGCCTGTAGGACATGTGTACAGATGCACCACTGTCTAAAATCCATACATCCGCATCAATTTCAGATTGTAAACATTGATCAGCACTAAATGCCAACTTCTCCTGCTCTTGGGATTTCCATCCAGACTTCTTTGGGACTCTGCACTCTCTCGCAAAATGCCCCCTTTTGTTACAATTGTAGCAAGTAAAATGATGCTTATTCGGTAATCTGAGTGGCGTGTTCTTATGCATGCTTTGATTCTTAAACTTGTTCCTTGTCGTAGAATTTTTAATCGCTACTAAAGCATTTTCCCTTTCCTCTTCATTTGTTAAGCTCGCTTCTTCGTCTAATAATCTTGCAGTTAGATTATGAATTGTCTGTAAACTTGGGTCTAGAGACATCCATGCCTGACGTAAAGAACGATACTTTCCAGGTAATGTGCTTAGTATTTTGGTCATAATCGCTGTATTGCTAATTCCTTCACCGCTCTCTTTTAAATGTTTAGCCAAATTCTCCACTTTAGAAACATGTTGTGCCATACTGTCTGTTGGCGACATCTTGTATTGATAAAATTTTTCATGGACCATCATTTTGTTAAGTTCTGACTTTTGTTCATAAATTGACTCCAATTTTGTCATCACTTCTCTTGCGGTTTCACAATTTTCAATTAGCGATATTTGGCCTAGGTCCATTGAAGAAGTAATTATAAACATGGCCATACCATCGTTCTTCTCCCATTGTGCCTTCGTTGTATCACCCGATGATGGTTTTCCTACATTAATATTTAATCCTTTTGCTTTCAAGGCCCAATTGATTTGAAACTTCCACTGTCTGAAACCATTGCCATTAAATTTGTCGATCTTCATAGAACTCGTGACTTCCATTATGAATGTTCTAGAATCACGATTTGTGATTTTCAATTATTTTCCAATTTATTTTCGTAGGCAATTTTTCTTCTGCTCTTTACTCAATTTACGCAGTAAAACGTTCTGGGCCCATAACCTGTTGGGCTACGGGTTTCAAATAAACTATGTTTGAGTAAGAATTCTTTATTTTATCAGTGGAGCAAAAGGAATTTACATTGTAAAACACCGAGAGAACAAAATCAGTCTACTGACACGAGTCAAGAACACTATTTCATTTTTCTAAATCTAAACGAACAAAGGCCAGTAAGTATAAAACATCAAAACCTCTGTTATACAATTTACTTTTTAACAGATACCCCCGTGCCTCAGAAAGCACGTAAAGCCGTTGGTCCTGCGCCTGATCTCTCTCCGGTCATGTCGGATTGCCGTCTCATCGGACTATGAGAGTGAAGGAATAGCGAGTGCACCTGTGTATTGCGCACACACTTGTGCACTATAATATCTCCTGCGCACCTGGCTGATCTTTGTTGAGATTGGCCGCCGTGGCCGAAATCGGCTAGGAAGGGATATTTTACTTTTGACAGCTCGGGTACTAATCAATTGGTGATGTCCTAATGAGTTACCGATTCGATTTCTTATGACAATCAATTTAATTTATGAAGAAGTTTAGATCTATTAAACACACTCATATATTATTTTTCCTCGTCATTTCGTGTTAGTTTATAATTTTATAAACAAACCCAGGTGTTTTAATGTATATTTTAGGTATTAAAATAAAACACTTGTTTAAAGAACTAAACAGTATGAATATACTGTAAACTAAATTTCAATCGATTATAATGAGTATCGGAGGTAAAGAGCAAGTCGCTTCTCTTTTGTAAAGAAAAAATAATGTTCATGAAGTATGAAGTTTTTTTGTTCAAGATTGCTATTGATGTAAGAAACCATTGCTTGTGAATAATTATAGAAATTAATAAGCGTGCTTATGTCAAAAGTAAAATAATTGAATGAAACTGCGCGCAAAAAGAATGTGTTGTGTTGACCCCAAATTGCAGCAGAATTTGAAGGCACTAGTGAAGTCTCTGCCCTTAGGGAATAAAAGCCGTAAATACTCCATGTTGTAGTGTAATATTGGAAATATGCCCGGCGAATCAGTTTCGCCTCCATTCCCCGTCGATAAAGAGGAAGTGTGTTTCAAATTTAATGTCCTAAATAATGTAGTAAGTGTCCTCTACTCCTCTCAGTACTAAAGGCCAGTTCCCAACACTGGGATAGTGTATACTTACTAATTCATTAAACATTAGAATAACCCATATTTAATTAATAAAACATCAAAATATTGTAATTAATATCTGTATTATCTAAAAATTACAAATTCTTTCATAATTTCAATCATTACACCTAGTTATCGACGTGATTATTCAGCACATTACACAACTGGATCTAAAAATATTACATTTACATTTTTATACACCCCTATAACTTTAAGATTGCAACAATTATTCACGTGGACATGTTATATTTTGAAAGAATTTCGAGCGCTTCATCATAAAAAAATATCAGCATACAGCTTCGTCTGTATATTGGAAACCTCGTCTTTAAACAATTGGATTATTCGTAATCGTAGTTCGTATTATATAGAGCTAGTATAATACAAGCTACAAAAAAATTTTATAAAATCGATACGCAAAAAGTATCGATAACTATTACAAGGTAAGCTAGTTTCTTGACGCTCTCTATTCTGTCAAACTATAATTTTTCCTTGTGTTTAGAAGAAAGAACTGAAGGCAGTAGAAATGCGATATATAAGGGTATTCAAAATTAATTCGGTTATAAATATTTCTATTGTTTTGTTATATATTATCATTTAAAATTATATATTTTGTATAACAAGGAAGGTGCTTATTGCATATTATATGTAAATATCTATTTTATATAACAACTGTTTATTGATAAAGTAACCACATTAATTTTAAACAACCCTTCTATAAAAGTTTTAGGTAATACTAGAATAGCAAATTAAATCGATTGGATTTAGTTTTATAATTGGAACATTTAAGGAGGAGTGGGGCAGGGCACGTAGTTCGAAGAACTAACAGCAGATGGGGCAAAAAAGTTCTCGAGTGGAGACCACGTACTGGCAAGCGCAGCGTCGGCCGTCCACCTACAAGGTTGACAGGCAACTTGATAAAGATCGCAGGAACACGCTGGATGCAAGCCGCTTTTGACAGATCCGTCTGGAAATCTTTAGGGGAGGCCTATGTTCAGCAGTGGACGTCATGTGGCTGATGATGATGATGATGATGAGGGTTAGGTAGGTTCGGAGGAGACCTCTCGCTGCCGGCCGTGGTGTCCGCCATGGTCGGCGGCTGGAGGTCATGGCGAGCGATGGCCTCCTTCTGTGAGTGCGTCATCTCGCGGAAGGAGAGCGCCGAGCGGGATCGTGAGCAGAACGATAGAAAAAACCCGCGAGAAAAAAAAAAAAAAAGGGTTAGGTAGGTAGGTAATTTCACATTCAAGTATTACTCAAAACTATAAGCAAAAAGTAATTTTAAACAGAAAAGCAATAAGGTTAAAAAAACTTGTGCTGAATACTTAACTAAAAAACATAACACTAAGTTAAACGTACGGTGTGGTTCGCGACTTGGCAAATATTTTCAAACATATCGATAATTCTTTAGCAAAATAAAAATCGAGATTGCACCTATTTAATTTGCTGAAAATATCGACACAAGATAAAAGTCGCGTCAATATAGAAATAAATATTACGCGATGTAATATTTTTTTAAAAAAGCGAGAAAATAAGGCAAGTAATAGGTACACTAAAAACCTAAAATGTAGCAGCTAAAATCTTGTGTCAAGTTACAAGAGAAATTTATAAAATGTATTTATTTCGCGCTTAAAATTAATCGCTTAAAGAAAATAAACATAAATGGAACACATTAATAATTTTTTTGTACTAGACAAATTATTGGATACAAAATTTTAAAATCGAATTTTGAGATTTGAGTCAAAAATGTCGAGTGCCAATATTACAATAGTTGCACACTAATATTGCTTTATGCATGTGAGAATACGCAATTCAATCCATCGAAGCTAAGTGCTACTCGTTACAATTTATCGAGACTTTATCGATATCGACAATAATCGAATTAAAATTCAATATTTGTGAAGCGCTTTATCGATTTATTTTTAAGCAACAAGCTAAATTATTATATAAACTACATAAATAGCTAGCAATTTATATACCGTAAGCCTATCGCATATTACTTTGATTTAATTTGACTATTTTTTAGTAACTAAGATTCTCAAAAATGTAATTCCTAAGACTAAAAAATTATCAATATTCCGGGAGACAAAACCCAGAACTTAAAGTATTTTTCCTGTCAGTCCTTATGCCTTAAATTCATATTATTATGCATACAAACATCTTCTTACCATTTCATAATTTATATTTACAAATCATATTGAATTCGGAATTAATTAAAAAAGATATATCACAAAATCTCGACAAATTATAACGAGCGATAATCGCATAAGAGCCAGTAAACATATACATAGTATAGATATATAATATACAAGGAAATCAATTCAACAATCACCTAACAACTACAAGCAGTTTCACACTATTTTGGCGTACCAAATTTGTATGTCGACATGATTTTTTTAACATTCGATAGAAAGATGGCGTTAGTACTCGATTTAAAAATATCGAGTTTCAAGATAAAGCGTAATCCAGATAGTCCAAGCGATAGAAATTGAGCAACCCTCGACAACCACTAATATGCCCTTAACAGCATTCTTTGGAAAATCTTAATCGATTAAAATATCGATTACACAAACATCGATAGACCTATCGAACACAATAAACTTACACATTCCTACATTAAACGTATATCCGTAACCCCAAAATGAAAAGAAATTCGTATTTACTTTGCATTCAATAATCGAAACAATTTTAAAATATAGTTCAAATACAGCCTTACATAAAATACTATACCAGTGACGTAATTTTTATTATTTTTACACAAAATCGACATACAAATTTCCGTATCATAACTGTAAGGCAACCATTGGTGGATAGATACTAATAAGCATTGATGTGACGGTACAGGTGTAATTCATAGCTTATGTTGTGTCCAACGATGATACAAAATGCCACAGATTAAGAAAAAACCATACCACCATATTTTATTAGGTCATAAAAGTTACACATAAATATTAAATTAAGCTTTTTAACACGCTTTTATTAGCTTCATACGTATGTTAGTATGTCTACGAAAAAAATGTTTAAAAAAAACTCGCTTTTATAGAAAATCCAACGAAAAACAGAAAATAAATTTTAATATATAAGAAAAAATGTATTTTGTTGTAAAAAAAAGCGTGGGATACATGGTGTCAATAGTTATAAATATTTTATTGACAGATATGATTAGAAGGTTTATCATTTTGATAATATCTTAAAAAGCACCCCACGCTTTTTTCTACAATATTTTTTTTTCTTACTTTTTTTATATATATCAACGAGTAAAAGGAATGATACTCTACGTAGCCATGGCTGGAAAGTTTTTTGTATCGCTATAAAGCAAGAGATGGGTAAGCATATCTGCATATTTTTGTTGTTTACATACATACATACACTCACGCCCTTTATCTCTGAAGTGTTAGGCAGAGGCGCAACTAGTACACTCACTTTTCGCCATGCCCGTACCATGATGCGATAGGGGGCGAGCCTATCGCTACATCGGGTACAAACTCCAGACTCCGGGCTGATGCTGATTAAAAAAACTCAATATCACTTTGCCCGACCCGGGGATCGATCCCGAGACCTTAGCATTGCAGTCGTACCGTAATACAACTACGCCACCGAGGCAGTCGTTTCGAGTTTGTCATTTAAAACCTTTACATACTATATAGCGAAACTGTTCGTTTTTGTTTTGTAAGTAGCTGTGTTAAATTATTCTCCTGTGTCTATTTTCTTGATACACACAATAGAATATTTAAAAAACGTTTTACCACAATTCCACAAAAACATTGAACTAATTTGTCATATTTCGTAATTGACATCCATTAAACCTACCTAAATGCTTGTCTTAACACCGTTGGACATGAATACTTGGCTTGAGTTTAAAATTCTAATTTCATAACTTTGGTTGTTAGGTAACTTATGGAGTGAGCTGTGAACTATGGGAATTACACTGCGTGCCATCACAACAATGACAACTGTTTTATTGTTACTGAACTTTCTGTTTACATTTTAAAATGAATACTGTGGCAAATCATTTTGCAGTCTGTAAGAATTAGAACATTGTAATATCGCACTATCGATATTAAAATCGATTTTAAAACGATTTTATCGATATATACCTCAATAGCATAAAATTATGTAAATATATAACTATTTATTTATATTTTTACTGTATAATAGCTTTTTATCGATATCGACAAAATACGATTTGCCACAGCATCTACAGTACTGTTATGCACACAAATTCGTTAATTAGTAAGCAGCAATTCAGTTTTCAAAATAATGTATTTGGAAGTCTCGAATATATAACCCTTGGCTTTATTTCAGTCGACGTGAGGAGGCATTTTTTATAAGCAATAATTATATTGTGTAAGATTTTCACTATATTTGAAAAATGAATATTTTATGTCAGAAATTATGTACCCAATTAAAAAAGGCTAAAAAATTAAAGAATATTGTTGGATTTATCATCCAACTCGTCATAATTATAAAGCACCGTAAATCAATATAATTTACAAAACTTTTTTTTTTGTTGAATACATAACTACACAAGTAATGATATTTATTAGAAAACCAAATGCTCAACAATTTTTTTTTATTTAACGCTTAATGTTGCCATGGCAAAATTGATAATCTTTGCCAACATAAAATCAGTATTGCCAGTTACAAAACAGTGACTCGTTATCAACATAAGTGTTGCCATATAAAATGCTCGTCACTCGACCATCGTTCACTGTAATGGGTGCATACTAGTGTGACGGTTAGGTATTGTTATGTTATTGGTGTTGCAAGTTCACTATAGTCTTTAGGGCACTTGTGCACTCGGATGTTAGCCTTCTCGCTTGATACTCGGCATCTGTGGCGGTGGCTCGGCGAGCCCCTTCACCTAAAACACAAAACAGTTTTTAATATATTTTATTTTTACACCCCATAGACAAATCAAGCTATTGATTTACAATGTAATTTAGCAATTGCCATTGGGTTATTAGATAGCCTAGTTGGGAATGGAACGGTCTACTGAGACAATGTCCAGAGGTTCGAAACCCAAGGCACACGCCTCTGACTTTTCGAAGTTACGTGTGTATTGTTTATTAATTATTGTTCGTTTTCACGGCGACGGAAAACATTGTGAAGAAACCTACATACCTGAGAATTCTCCATAAGAATCTCGAGGGTATGTGAAGTCTGCCAACCCGCACTAGGCCAGTGTGGTGGACTAAGGCCTACCCCCTCTCAGTACCAGAGGAGGCCCATGCTCAGCAGTGAACAGTATATAATACAGGGCTGATTGCAATGCATTTGGTTATTACATATAGTTGTATTTATTTAAAATAAGAAAATATATTTTGTCAAAACTGAAACTTTTCGACTTCACAAAAAGAAGATAGTAAGTCCAATAGTACTCCGTGAATCACTGCTAAACTCTGGATAATGTAGTTTAACAATTACCTCCTATTGATCTCTATAATTTTTATAAAATACTAGCTGTTGCCCGCGGCTCCGCCCGCGTGAATGAGTTTTCCCGGGATAAAAGTCCCGCTTTATATTTTTCCGGGATACAAAGTAGCCTAAGTTACTCCTCATTACATCAGCTATCTGCCAATAAAAGTCCCGTCAAAATCGGTCCAGCCATTTCAGAGATTAGCCGGAACAAACAGACAGACAGAAAGACAGACAGACAGACAAAAATTGTAAAAAATGTTATTTTGGTGTATGTACCATATACATGTAGTAAAAAACGGTTATTTCAATATTACAAACAGACACTCCAATTTTATTTATATGTATAGATATTGTACAATTGTTTTTATCCTAAACTAGGTAGATCCTACATCCTCTTTCAGGGTCTCTAACTATCGCCATACAAAATTATGAGACTTAATATCTTATGTCTCAGGATGACGAGCACAGTGGAATGCCACACAGTACTTTGTAACTCAAGGTACTATATGGTGTTACTACTGTTTATGGGCGGTCGTTTCGCTTACCATCAGGCGAACGGCATGCTAGTCTAGTCAATCAATGCCATAAAAAAGAAAGAGTTTCTCACGTTCAGATAGACAAACACAGCAAAGGGAATTTTTCTACAACCTGAGGTCCTTCAAGCAGAGCGTGAAGAAGCTATTAGACAGGGATATTTTATCCCTTGCCGGTCGATACTATCTTTGGGCTTCACTTCACTAAGCATTAGGTGCAATGGAACCTATTATCCGTGTATTGAAAAAAAATGCAACGATAATCAAAACCACTATCTCTGCCTACCTTAAGTCTAGCAGCAGTCTTTAGGAAGGCGGGCAGCTGTTCCTGCGACACGTTCACCTCGCCCGCGTACATGAACTCCAGGATCGCCTGCAGGTGCAAGTACGACACGTCCTTCAGGATTATTATCGGATGCTTTGATGGATTCTCCTGGAAAAGACAATGAGGAATTTATTAATGAACTTTATGTATTTTATATACAAACTAGCTATTGCCCACGGCTCCGCCCGCGTGAATGAGTTTTCTCGGGATAAAAGTCCCATTTATATTTTCCCGGTATAAAAAATAGCCTAAGTTACTCCTTATTACAACAGCTACCTGCCAATAAAAGTCCCGTCAAAATAGGTCCAGCCATTTCAGAGATTAGCCGGAACAAACAGACAGACAAAAATTGTAAAAAATGATATTTTGGTGTATGTACCGTATATATATTCATATACATGTAGTAAAAAACGGTTATTTCAATATTACAAACAGACACTCCAATTTTATTTATATGTATATATATAAGCATTCTCTAGTGTGGAGCAGAGATTATCAAGGTAGGTGCATCAAAGTTAACGGTATATAAATCCACAAATAAATATAAATATGTAAATAGTAACATTGAATATAGGTCTGATATTTAACTTATTGCGTTAATTATCTCATTAATTGTGATGAAGTGTGGGTAGTCAAGGCATTGGATATTTGTAGTATTTTACGTCTTGTCTATGGCAGTTTTTTTTTTATGGCATTGAATGACGAGACCGGCGTGCCGTTCGCTTGATGGTAAGCGATACGACCACCCATAAACAGTAGCAACACCATCCAGCACCTTGAGCTACAAAGTACTGTGTGGCATTCCACAGCGCTCGTCATCCTGTGACACATGATGTTAAGTCTCACTATGTCCTGTAGTTACACTGGCTACAATGTTCTTCAAACCGAAACACAACAGTGCATGCTTGGCGGTAGAAATAGACATTGCGGTGGTACCCATCCAGACGGACTTACATATGAGAGACCTACCACCAGTAAAATTTTCAGTAGCCACACTAAAGACCAATTAGAAGATGTAACTTTGCTTCCAAATCAGTGAGTAGGCTTACTAGATCAAAAATCATTGAAAAACAAATTAAGGTAAATTCCACCAATATCTTATTTAACGGGCGTTAGTTAATCAGGCATGAAAATTAACGCGAATGTTAAAGTATCGCGCGTCCTATGAAAGGACGCCTAGTTAAGGAAGATAATCACCTGTTAGGGCATGGTGGGACACTCAAAAACCTTAACAGTCCATTAAGACAATTAACAGGCTGTTAAAGTAACTAACAGAACATCGTGAAATTAGGCATTATAATTTAATATGGTGATAAGTATAAGTAAGATAATTACCCGTTAGGGCGTGGTGGGACCCTCAAGAACCTTAACAGGCTGTTAAAGTAACTAACAGAACATCGTGAAATTAGGCATTATAATTTAATATGGTGATAAGTATAAGTAAGATAATTACCCGTTAGGGCGTGGTGGGGGACCCTCAAGAACCTTAACAGGCTGTTAAAGTAACTAACAGAACATCGTGAAATTAGGTATTATAATCTAAATATTATGATTATCTCAAGACTAATGATTTCTAATTCTTTTTGGATGTACATACAATAAAATTTTACGATATTGACAATTTCGCAAGACTCCAATTATATTTTATGCTTCTATAAATGAATATTGCTTAGTGCATCAAGTTTGTTGAATTCTAGGTGTTATGTTACTATACATCCTGTGGACATTGTTTACATGTTGTCTGTGCATTCTGAACATCGCATTTGTCGATTGATTTATAATGTACAATTCATATCCCACTATACTAATCTGTTGGTATTATATTAAAAAATATTTACATCCAGAACTTTAAAATTAATTCTGAGCTCTGAAAAATTACTATTCAAAATTTAACCCTTTCATACATAATGAGGCAAAGTACATGTCAAAAACAGGCTTAAAATTATATTTGGATAGTACTCTCAAAAACTAGGCCTATGCAATAAATCGTATAATTTTAAAGTCCACCGATATTAAGATTTATGTAATTTTATTTTATTAAAAAAACACTTAAAATAAACGTTTTTAAAAAAGTTATCTATAAATGGAGGACTCTAAACATTTTTTTAATGGATCCAACATCCATATTTTTGCCTCTTTAATATAAAGTTTGAACTTGGCTAGATTTTGAGGCCTAGCACCCATATAAAAAGCCAGACATTACAACAGACAACAGTATAGTTATAGACCGGACATCAGGACCAAATTTTTCCTCCATAAGTTATTACCAATTGGTAATAAGTCGCTGTCTTATCTGACATGTCCGTGTAACAAGACGTATGGTAAATTTTGTAAAGAAAACACTATTTTGGAAGGAAATATGCCAATTTACGCATTACGACCATGTCAAAGTATGTTCTAATGAATTTTAGATAGGTATTTTGTTATTTCACGGTAGATTGAGTTACTGACGAACAGGCTCAAATTTTTTGTATGACAATTTTCCCAATGTTCGCTCTGTATAATCTTAAAACTCTTTGCATAAAGCAGACATATACTTTATTTACATAATGGCGAAGTTTAAATTTAAAACATTATATGTTTATCCAGGGTGGAGCCATGAGCACAAACTGGTGGTAGGTCTCTCATTATGTAAGAGGCCGTCTGGGTGGGTACCACCGCAATGTCTATTTCTACCGCCAAGCAACAGTGTGCATGCACTGTTGTGTTTCGGTTTGAAGGATATTGTAGCCAGTATAACTACTGGACATAATGAGACTTAACATCTTATGTCTCAGGATGACGAGCGCAGTAGAATGCCACTCAGTATTTTGTCAGTCAAGGTGCTGGATGGTGTTGCTACTGTTTATGGGTGGTCGTATCGCTTACCATCAGGCGAACGGCATACTCGTCTCGTCATTGAAAGCAATAAAAAAAAAAAAAAAAATAGTAAAAAGTATAATGAGCATACTAAGTTTATCATACATTCCGATTGCCGGCGCGACGTGGTCCAATTAACCTTGAGTAGGTTTTTTTTCCTGCCAATTTCCTGATATTTTCCCACTAATTAACCATTATCTTACTGTGTAAACGCTATGCCAGTACAAGTTTGTAAATGATTTATTATTCATTTGGAAATTAATACGAATTTTTAGACCTGAGTTAATTTGATTTCGAGTTTCAGTTAATGTTTGTGTTAACGTGCGTATATTTATTAATATCACAATTTGTGTTAAAAAACACTTAAGAGGGTAGAAGTAAAACATCAATCATTGTGCCAGCTACGAAGCTGAATAAACATATTTACTAAAATATTGTGTTTCATAAAATTTAACAGTTTGCAAATATTGAAATTGTTTTCTTACCTCTAGTAAACTTTTAAAATAAGGACTACAGGCTGACAGGACCATTTTATGCGCCTTACACGTCTGGCCCTCACATGCGAGCGTCACCTGAAAATTATAAATTAAATATACCACTCATGCTCTTATAATGCATATTACACAGACACAATTTTGCCTAGTTTTACAGTAAGTTCCCTTTGTCAACCCCATCTTGAAGATTCAATACATATTAGTCTAGTTAGAAAACAGCATGCAAATATTGCCTAATCTATGAACAAACCTTGGACCTCGCATTTGTCTTTCAGAGATGAAGTAACAAAATTTAATAGGTACACACTACTTACAAGAATGAATACTAAAAAAACATACAATTATCTATTACATAATATTCTATTATATCAAACCTACAGATAAAGTTTGGTGGATTTATTTATTTACTGGTGATAAGTCTCTCATATGTGAGAGTCCGTCTGGGTGGGTACCACCGCAATGTCTATTTCTACCGCCAAGCAGCAGTGTGCATGCACTGTTGTGTGTCGGTTTGAAGGACATTGTAGCCAGTGTAACTATAGGACATAGTGAGACTTAACATCTTACGTCTCAGGCTGACGAGCGCAGTGGAATGCCACACAGTACTTTGTAACTCAAGGTGCTGGATGGTGTTGCTACTGTTTATGGGTGGGCGTATCACTTACCATCAGGCGAACGGCAGGCTCGTCTCGTCATTCAATGCAATAAAAAAAGACTAATGATGCGTAATAATTGCAAGGGAAATGGATAAGTATTTCGTAGTCTCTGGTTATCCTACTGAGTAACTGTAATACTCTAGCAAGGTTTTTTACAAAGTCAACACTCCCAAGTAGGATCACTTACTATATAAAAAGAAATAAATGAAACACAGACAAACCCTGCTACATATTATGAATAAACAGTGATTTAAAAATAAGAATTTCAGTTATTGTAATATCTCTGGAAGACTGAGTGAGCCCACTCATAATCTAGAACTACTACATCTGCATAAATTTAATACCGCACAAGTTATAGATAATATGGTACTACAGCTGGTTGGTGTAGTTGCAGTGAACTAAGGCCAGGAGGTAAAGTTTTTTTTTTTTTATTGCATTGAATTATGTGACTAGCATGCCGTTCAACTGATGGTAAGCGATACGACCGCCCATAAACAGTAGCAACACCATACAGCACGGGTAGAGTGCAATTCTTAATTTAGATTTAGATTAGCAAGAAAACATGCAGAAGTTGACTTTCACAAGCAATTTTTACAACATAGATAATGACAGCAAGCTGACTTCTCCCAATTATAAGCTTGCAGAATTTGCAGAGTGGCTTGTGTGTATATGAATATTCTTAACTTAGCTTTAAAATATTGTGATTTGAGAAAAATACACTTAAGTTTAAGCACATATGCTTTTTATAGAGATAGACTCTGCTCTTTATATATTCTAGTACAAAATAAGCTTGATATGAAAAGTAGGTGGTGTAGTTCTGCTTCTGCCTACATATTCTGGTATAAAATGTGAGGGTATATGTATGTATATATGGCGTAACTACACTATAAAGAATCCATGGCAAATTAATTGATTTTGGCCCTTTCTAACATGAAAAAGTTGTATTTATTTAGTTTATTTTCAGTGAGCTTTTTTGGTCCCAATGCACAAAAAAACTGTAGTTTAAAAAGAAAATTGGGGCGCTCTGACGTGAGGCCTCACACCACCCTAGTTACACTAGTGTATAGGTATGTATTATAGATATACCATAATTGATATAGCCAAGGTTTTAATACAGATGTAAATGTCCATGTTTAGGATGATTTAACGGTATTACAAGATTTTTTAATTTATATCTACAACCAGAACTGTGGCTTAAATTTGACTTTTTTGCCAAATATCGCAATACTGGCAATTTTCACCTTCCTCAAAGGAATTAGCACAAGTGTTTGTATTCAACATACAAAAGAACCATTACTTAAAATGTATAATTTACAAAAAATACATTTAAATATTTTTTTGTACTAAATGGCTTTGATGAATATTTTAGTAATACATAACAAATTTGAAACAACATTCCATAAAAACTAAGCATAAGTTGTTGTTTATGATGTATTTAAAATTAAGGGTAATAACCATGCTAGTAATATTAAAAACGCGAAAGTTTGTAAGAATGTATGTATGAATGTATGTTTGTTACTCTTTCACGCAAAAACTACTGAACAGATTTCGATGATATTTGGTACACGGGTAGATCATGTCCTGAATTAACACATAGGCTACTTTACTTTTATCCCGGAAAAACTTTTTAACGCGGGCGGAGCCGCAGGCAAAAGCTAGTATTTTATATAATTCAATACTATCAAATATTTAATTAATATTGATTTCATCTTATAGAAAACTTATATAATACTTTTTTTATGACGAGACGAGCATGCCGTTCGCCTGATGGTAAGTGATACGACCACCCATAAACAGTAGCAACACCATCCAGCACCTTGAATTACAAAGTACTGTGTGGCATTCCACTGCGCTCGTCATCCTGAGACATAAGATGTTAAGTCTCATTATGTCCAGTAGTTATACTGGCTACAATATCCTTCAAACCGAAACACAACAGTACATGGACACTGTTGCTTGGCGGTAGAAATAGACATTGCGGTGGTACCCACCCAGACAGCCTCTTACATAATGAGAGACCTACCACCAGTAAAATTGTACTTGAACATGACGAAAGCATAGTAGATCCAAGTACCATAATTTTAAAATATCAAATACTAGGTGATGCACGAGGCTCTGCATGTGTGAACAAGTTTTTCTGGGATAAAAATATTTTCCCGGTATAAAAAGTAGCCTCCAGCACTCAGGAGTAATGGTGGCTTCCTATTAGTATAGATACAATAGATAGCATAACATTCAACTCTGAATTGAAATTAAATTTATTGATACAGTGCTTAACCCGTCAACGCCCGCTTATATATAGCTATAAGCTAATTTCCTTATATAAATTGACACCGGTGTACACCGCGGGCGTCCAAGGATTACTGTTAGTTGCCTAACACATTTACCCAAGTTTTACCCAGGCTAGATTTACCACTGTCAGGACTGATGACGGCAATAGTGAATTACATAAGGGTGATTTGGGTTTGTGCCTATAAAATAGATTCTATATAAAACACAGTGGCAAAGTTACAACTCCATATTAGGTTAATGTAAGATAGTGGCAACTTTGCCATTAAAAACCCCTTACAAAATGGTTATATCATAATTGTATAGATTTTTGATTATAAGATTTAGGTATGGTTCCTAGTATGTAGTTAATCCTGAACCCTGTGCTGCTTTGAACATGCCATTCTCCTAAACTGCCGTCCTGAATCTGGTAATTGTTTTACCAAGAGCAAGCTACAGTTTTATTTAAATAAATAAAGTAAAGACATACAACACCATACACACAAGATCTGTGAGTATTATTAAACTGTATCTGCACTTAATTACTATTTTTTTTTATATACAGGGTCATTTTGACATTGCATTCTCTGACCAAATAAATGATCTTCTCCGAAAAGGGCAGGTCAGGAGTACCCTTAACCGACGAAAATGTATGAAAAGAACTATGAATGTGGAAGAAGCGCAAGAGGTGTGTCAAGATCGTAGCATGTGGCGCTCAATAATCTCTGCCTACCCCTATGGAATAAGGGCGTGAGTGTGTATGTATGTATGTATGTATTTTGACTTATCTCGTCGAAAATAACGCTTTCCATTAAGTTATTTTAACCATAGATGTAAAATAAAACAGTGTAAGTTTCAAACAAAATAAATATTAATAAAAAGTAACTTTCTGTTTACACAACCTTATGCCACTACTACTGCTCGAAGATAATTTGTCGCAGCGGCAACATTATACTTTCTTTCAGAAATACACTTTCGCACAAACCATATTCGTACCAAACTACGAAATGATCAAAAAATTTGAAAACTACTACTGGGATTTTTAGCAATAATATTCGTTATTCATTGATGATTTTTGGCAAGATGTTAGAAGAGGTAAAGACGAATTGTGGTTTCATTTAGTAATGCAATGTAAAAATGACCCTGTATATATTTATGTACTTTTATTTATTTATTTTAATTACGGCTATTATTTCAACTGAACTTTACAAGGATCTTTCTTAATAATCTTCTTGTGGTGGGGCTAATAACTGCGACACAGTTTATACTAATGCAGTTATAATGGTTACTATTGTGTAATATTGTACACTTGTTACTGTTCTAAATAAATTATTTTCATTTTCACATTGTCTCCAAATTCTATACACTTTTTTTTATCCTGAGAATAGACTTTTATGCAGGATGAATAATGGGTAGAAGCTAGTTTATGTCATAGATACACTATATCCAGTGTTTTATGTAAGAACAATGATACATAAATAACTGAAAAAACCACAAGAAAATCTGGCTTTATTCCAATAAAATTGAGCTAATACATTTACTGATAGATAACAATCATGTCGCCTTGGTGATAACCATAGAGGACGTAAATTAATACATGTCATTCACCCTCCCCTAAGACGTAATCCTTTAAAAAAGTCGGCGGACGTCTAAGACGTGTAGATCGCCGAACTTCATCTCCTTGCTCCTCAACTATAGATACAGGTGTTTCAACAGCAGGCTCAGGATCATCATCATCAGAAGACGGTATGGGTGCTGTTTCAACATCTATAGCATCAGGAGTTTCAGAATCATTAATGACAGTGGGCTCAGGATCATCATTATCAGGAGACGGTAATGGTGCCAAATATCTGTTCGATATTGTACTTTCTCTTCCATCCGAGTATCTTACGTAGGAATAATTCGGATTACTTTGTAGCAGCTGACCCTCTTCTACAATGGGATCAAATTTCGAATTCCTAGCAAATCTTTTTATTAAAATAGGACCTGGACTCGTCAGCCACGCAGGTAGGGATACTCCATTTGGACTTCTTCGTGAATGATTGAACATTCGTTCATGAGGAGTCATGTTTATAGCTGTGCATAGAAGCGATCGAATAGAGTGCAAAGCCAAGGGTAAAACTCTTTCCCAATCTGTAATATTTAAACATTTGGATTTAAGACTCAGTTGTATAGTCTTCCATAATGTCCCATTCAAACGTTCCACTTGGCCATTTCCTTGAGGATTGTACGGTGTCGTCCTACTGCAAGCAATTCCAAGAGACACCAAGTACTGAGTAAGCTCTTGCGACATAAACGAAGTTCCTCTATCTGAATGAATATACATAGGTGTTCCGAAAGTGTAAAAGACTTCGTTAAGACAGTTAATTACAGTATTCGAAGTCATGTCTTTACATGCAAAAGCAAAAGGAAACCGACTGAATTCATCGATTATGGACAATATGTACTTATTTTGCGTTTTTGATGGTAATGGTCCCTTGAAATCGATGTTAAGTCTTTCGAAACAAGCTGTCGCTTTGATAAGCTGACCACTTGACTGCGCGTACCTCGGTTTAATCTCAGAGCATACACGGCAACTAGCAGTCATTTGACGAATGTCATTAATTGAATACGGAAGGTTCTTCGAACGTACCCAGTGATTCATTCGTATTATTCCTGGATGACAAAGATTTTCATGCAATTGTTTTAGGTTGCTTGTGTTCATGTGTGCGCATACTCGAGACAATGCGTCGGCAGCTTTATTCTCTTTACCTGGGCGATAAATTATATCATACTTAAAACAGGATAATTCTAACCTCCAACGCTCAATCTTCTCATTTTTTATTTTGCTTGAGTGAGTTTGGTTAAACATGAACGAAACTGATCGTTGATCTGTTATTAATAAAAAATGTTTCCCGGTTAGATAGTGACGCCATTTGCGTAGGGCTTCGACTATGGCAGCAGCTTCCTTCTCAATCGAAGATTGCCGTCTTTCCGAATCACTTAAAGTTCGAGAAAAAAATGCAACAGGTTGGCCTTTCTGAGTTAGAGTAGCCGCGAGCGCGTTTTCAGAAGCGTCTGTTTCTACAACAAACGTAGCCTTCTCATCAATGGCAAATAAAGTAGCCTTAGCTATCTCTTTTTTTAGATCATTAAATATAGTAATAGCTTCATTTGAAAACGGAAAAGAAGTTATAGAAATGAGTGGTTTGATTCTTTCTGAAAAATTTTGTATCCATCTTGAATAATGAGCGAAAAGTCCTAAAGCTCGTTTCAGTGCAGCAGAATTTTCAGGCGTGGGCAGATTAATTAATGGCTTTAGTCGATTTTCATCAGGTTTGATCTTGTTGTTCTGTATCGTATAACCGAGCAGGCTTATCGTCCCTTGATTAAATACACACTTTTGTTCGTTCAATGTTAGATTATATTTACTTACTGCTTCCATAAATTTAGATAAATGGTCATCGTGTTCTTGTTTTGTCTTTCCACAAACGGTAACGTCGTCAAGATAAGTGAATACACCCTGTAGGTTTTCTTGTTCTATAACATAGTTCATAGCACGCTGAAATGCAGCAACACCGTTTGTCACTCCAAACGGAATCCTAGTGAATTGATATAGTTTTCCATTCGCTTCGAATGCTGTATATATTTTTTCTTTAAGTAGTATAGGAATTTGATGATAAGCACTTTTTAAATCAATTTGACTAAAATAATTGTGTTTAGCCACTTCCGCTACAATAGTTTCTATCTTAGGTAATGGAAAAGCATCAAGTTCAGTAAACTTGTTTATAGTTTGCGAGTAATCTATTACTAGTCTCTTTTTATGTAAGCCTCCACCTGCAATCAAAACTTGTGCTCGCCAAGGGGATACACTGGACTCAACGATTCCATTGTCAAGAAGTTTAGAAATTTCTATATTTATGAATAGTTTGTCTTCTTGGCTATGGTTTCTTGATCGAATAGCTATTGGTTTCATGTTAGGTATCATGTTTGTAAATAAGGATACAGGTGGTAATGACGCTTCCATGACATTACAGATTTGTAAACGTTCTTGCGGACCCCCAAAATTTAGTTCTAGCGAGGAATGTGTTTTTAGAATATCGTGACCAATAATAACATCAGAGCAGAGATTATTCACAATTAATAATGGTTGACATTTGTAAAGATGCTTTTCAAGTTGAATATTTACATGACAGATTCCTTGAACAAAGGATACGTGATTGCGTGATGCTAATGTAACCGTTTGGCTACAGGGATTAATTTTTACTTTCATTGTTTGGGCCAAATTCCTGTCTATAAAACTTACAGAGCTTCCGGTATCTATCAAGGCCTCTGCTTTACACCCATTTATAGTAATACATACAGTAGCCTTCCTTAAACTGTTTGGAGAAGCAGCAGATATAGCAGACAGTGCATCGTTACATGGTTGTTGGACATCCACATCATCATCCTCTGTTATAGCGTTTACTTTTTGGGCTTGTCCGGATCTGCATACGTTTGCAAAGTGCCCTTTTTTAGAACAAACTTGACAATTTTTATTTACAGCAGGACAATTCATACGCTGATGAACATTTCCTCCACAAAAGAAGCATCGGCGCCTAGAAATACGACGAAAATTTGCGACAGGAGCTGTTGTGTTATGTCCAGAATCAGATGCAGCATTTAGATTTAATGGCATACTAGTAGAGTTGACACTAGTGAAAGCATGGTTATTCTTCTCGGCATTCTCAAGTGAAATTGCTAAGTTAACAGCTTCATCCAAAGACATGTCTAACTTTTCAAGTAACCTTTCTCTTATTTTAAGAGAATTTATACCAGCGATAAAAGCACCGCGCGTTGATTCGTTTTTGTATTCTTCTACAGTTACTTGTTTAAATCCGCAATCGAGTGCGAGTAGCTTCAAAGCCTGTACATACTCTTTTATAGTTTCATCAGATCTTTGTTTACGGATATTCAATAAATGTCTAGCTAATATAACATTTTTAGGCTTTATATAAGTAGTTTCTAATAATGTCATAGCGTCGACGTATGTTTTGCATTCTTGTATGAGGCAATAAATTGAAGGAGAAAGGTGATTTACTAACAGCTTCAGTTTCTTCGAGTCATCAGTATCGGCGCAACCTTCGATTAAAAAATTTTCAAAGGTAGAGCGCCAATGCCTCCATTTCAAATCGGAAGTCGCTGCATTCGGTTCTTCCTCGAAACGCCCTGGGCGTAGATAACGTGATAATGAAGATTCAATTTTCTTTTCAACTGACATGTTAGAGAAATTTTTATTGGAATAAATTGATACATAAATAACTGAAAAAACCACAAGAAAATCTGGCTTTATTCCAATAAAATTGAGCTAATACATTTACTGATAGATAACAATCATGTCGCCTTGGTGATAACCATAGAGGACGTAAATTAATACATGAAACATAGACTACAAACATACCTGGCTATTCATTTGATGCATTACAGTAGATAATTTGTTGGTACATAGAGTGAAGCTTGGCTAATAAATTAACATTTTGGTTCAATGTCACATTCAGTTACTCTTCCTAGTAATTAAGTTATTCAATATAATCATTTAGAAAGAAATCAGTGTACATATGTTTAGAATATATCATAGTTTCAAATTGTACATTGATTTGAAATGATTATTTTTTTATGTTCTAAATGAATAATGTCCGTAAGATTTACGAAAGAGTAGTATGGGTTGGTAACGTTTATATAGATAACAACTTGGTAAGCTTCAATGTTAGGTTATAAATATTGTTTATACACAATAGAAAATGCAATCATAATACATACGTCTGTAAAGCTTTTCTCGTCCCTCAAATGCCTGAATGATGTCACCATGTTAGTCTGGAAATCGTTCCATTTCAGGAAGAATTGTTGATCACCCATATTGATAGCAAACTGAAATTTTCACAAGGAAAATACGTAAATAGCGCCACAAAAACACAATACTCACGATAGGGATGCACTTTTAGACACTTTTCGACATGGTAACTAATTTTAGACACGTGTTTTGAAAATGTATGTTAGAAAAAAATAGTGCAGTTTCTATAGTTTACCTACGTCACTAATTGCAACACGAAATGATGCTTACCCACGAATACTAAGTTACTAGAATTTCTTTTCAAATTTGGTCCGCACAGAACGCTTCAACATACATCCAAGGGCGCGCGTAATGTTTCGAAACTATCACGTAAAAGTTAAGCAATTGAAATCTCAAAATAAAGACGCCGTCTCGCATAAATTAGCGACTTCTTTCTATTTCTTGAAATTCCTTCATTCACCTAGTTGGGGTTGTCAGACTTTGTTTTTAAATTAATCCAACTTTGAAAAATACATAGAGGCTATGCATATTTGTTTTTAAAACATTATAATTTTTGGTAAATGTGTATTTTTCTTGCACATTATTTATTTTTTCTAACATATTTATCCAAAATACCATTACATTAGAAATTTGGTCATGGAATTTAACCTAATAAAAATAACTATCAAGTTTGAAGTTATTTAGTTGGCATAATTTTTTCAACCTGCGTAATAAATAATAATCACGTTAATAAAATTTGAATTAAAAATCTTTAACGTCGGATATTTTCATTAAAAACATATATTTAAGAGTAAATCGGTTTACTTTGGTATCACCAAACAGTCATTGGCTAAGCCGGCCTTCATCACTCATTCAACTATTTTAGATGCGTTCAGAAATCATAACAAGTACATTAGGTTAGCAGATATTATTAAATATTCTTTCTTCGTTTATTTTTAAGTACTAATTAGTAATAGTAATTTTAATCAGCATATATTGAATAATGTTAAAAGACATTGTTTCATCAGTATTGTAACATTCATGACATATATATATCCATCTCTTGTCGGATAGCAGTAACAGAAGCATTAGATCTAACAGTTTTATACTTTTGTTGCTGTAACGCCATCTATTATCAAATAGTATTAACGGGCTTGTTTTTTTTCTTTTTTAAAATAGATAATATAGTGAACAGCTGTTCTATTATTTACCCGTATTAAATAATATTTTAGTAGTTGATTCGTCTAGAATCTATATGTTACCAGTTTCTATTAATATTATTTAAAAAATCACGTTCACTTCAAAAACTATCTCCGAAGAGAGAGGTAAAAGATACATGCATAAATGAAGAATAAATCTGATGAGATCAGTTTGAAATAAGATAAAGAAATCAACATCGACTGAGAGGTCAATATAACAATCGTTGTTTTCTTGGGGTCTATAAATTAAATATTATTTAATGTAAATGCCAATAACCACTGTAGGTAGTGTATTATTTGTTTCAATGAAGCTATTAGCGTAAGTAGTTATACTTTTTGCAAAATATTGTTATTTGTAAAGAATTGTCGAGATGGCAATTTTATCAGCATCAAGAATGTATAAATTGTAAAATGTACACATTAACGTAATAAAACAAGATTTATTTGATAATACGCAATATTTATTTCACAAAAAACGTTTTTAAAACGACACTCATATTGCATAAAGAAAGAGAGGCAAAAAGGTGAAATGGTAAACCTTAAAGTACAATAATTACTATTAAAATCATGCGTTAAATATAATTAATATTTAATTTATTATATAACTTACGATAGCGATGTTTAAAAACACACTACATTTTGAAAGGCCAAGCGGTGTTGCCACAATTCCTTAAATTAACTTAACACTATTTATTCTAATAAGTACGAGATTACTACTTATGTTTATGTAACTTTATATTCGTACATCATGTATATTTCTTCCAAAGTTTTTTATAGAAATCATCTATACAATTCCAATTAATTTCAGCGAAATAATAAAATCAATTAAAAAGCTTAAGGTGCTGTAAATAGTATTTTTAAATAGAATTTTAATTATAACTACACTTCGCAGTAAACTATATTCAGTGCAATAACTACACACGAAAGTACTAAACTGTAGCAAATTATTAAATATAAATTATAAATTACAATATCAAAAATCATTATCGTCTCTAACTATAATTGACATGAAGCAGGATATCTTTAAAACAATGTACACTTAAAATAAACTTACTTTGGTATACATTAGGTATTCTATATTATTTTCAGCCTTATGCAAAAGAGAAATATATTAGTCACACAAAAAATCCTTCATAATAGCATACTCATTATTAAAACTCAGTTATTTATTATTTATTTTGTTTTAAAATAGAATTATAATTATGCAAATGAATCTCAGTATTTTAAACAAAGATTTTTTTCTCTCAGATTATAATATAAATAAATCACTATTTCAGTAATCAAGTAGGTATATTTTCTCTTTTGCATTCGAATTACTTTAAAATACAAATCACATACACAATATATTCTTAAGATAAATAGAAAAGCCAACCCTTAATATCATTATTGCTAAACAGAATACTTTCACAAGTATTACGTAATAAAATGTTACTAATATACGATAATATATTTGGTATATATTTTAGCGTTCTAAATATACAAAGCACTTTTGGACTTAGGTATATTCTAGCGTATGACGTGTCGATCCTCTACAGGAGACATTTTAATCTAGACCTATACTATAGAGTTTATAACCCTCAAAAATAATATTGCTGCACCAATAATACTTAATAAAATAATATATTCTCGATAAAATTTTTAGATTAAGTGAAAAAACGAAATAACTAAACTACGCCCCATACTGGTAAACGAAAGTCCACCATTTAAAATATGTACAGGCTGAATAACTTAAGAGATCCTAATTTCTTTTAAACTTAATTTATCCCCCTATTTGTCGGTAAAAGAAATGCCATGGATTTGAGCAAATAAAACGTTACATTATTATACAATCACACTAAATATACTAAGAGAAAGTTAGAAATATACAAGCTAGAAGAAATGTAGAAAGGTAAGTAAGCTTCATCATAGAATAGTATTATATTCTAGTCTATTTAAGTGAATCCAATCGAAACCCTTAGATCTATCATTGGTTGATTCATTAACAGTAAACTTATATATTGTTTTAATTCTATTTGATATTTTGGTATTATAGCTTAGGATAAGACAAAATCGTTTAAAATTGACTAGATAATTTTGGATTTGCGAAACAAATGTTTTTGGCTGTATTATAAATGTGGGTTAGAAAAAGGGAAACAGTACGCGACTAGATGGAAATGCATAATCGTTGCTCAGAGCTCGTTTTAGACATATTGTGCTTATTTTACAATCTTACCCTACCTTATAGATATATTATGAGTATAACATACTAAAATTCAAACATTCGTGTACTTTTAACTGGCACTAAAGAAAATATTCGTTGACACGCCCACTTTATGCAAGCTATAAGGCATACGGGACGGTATAAAGACTAAAGTAAGGCAGCTCAAGGCACTAAGAAGCTATGTACACGCGTAGTTACATTACTCGTTCATAGATGGCGTTGTATTTTGTTTGAAGGGCAGTTTTAGTCCGCGCGGCGCTAGGATCAATCTCGCAGGCGTCACGAGAACTAAGGCGTACTCTCATTTGTTGACGCCGAGGATTTTGGCTGCCTGCCTGCTGTCAGCTGAAGACAGCAGCTTATTGATAGTCTTGTCTGGGATTCCGAGTAGCTTTCCAATAAGGTCGGTGCCATTTTCGCCGTCGTTATCGGCTTCTGAGGAATATTTGCGCGACGTCATGTCGAGTTTGAGTTTCTTCTCGTACGGCGCGGATGGTGGCGAGTTGTTGTTGTTGACGTTGCTTGGGATCTCGTTGCCGGAGCCGTCGTCGTCTTGGTAGCGGTAGCTGTTGATAAAACGTTTCATTAATTGACTAGTTTTTGGATTACGAGTCATTTGCTAGGATAGGTATTTTAGACATTATAGTCCATACTCTTATAGTTTTTCTCGCGGCTAGGTTGATTTACAGTGATATCCCAGTAAACCAATTCAATCCTAAGTAGTAACCTTAATAATGGTAGGATAGTCATCAGTCAAAAATTATGTCATAATCTCTTACCCATTAGTAACGCCATGTTCCACAGGGGTGTTGGGAGGGGAAGCCTCCTCATCATCGGTGACTTCCTCCCTGTGCTTCTTGCGGTGGCGCAGCATGCTGTGTTTGAGCGTGAAGCGGCGCGTGCACAGATCGCAGGCAAACGGCCTCTCGCCTGAATGGGTCCGCATGTGACGGCGCAGGTCCTCGGCTGACCAGAAACGGCGCACGCAGAACGCGCAGACGACCTGTGGAAGTTTCGGTTATAATAAAATTTTGAAAAGATACTGAGAGTGGACTAAAGTTAGTAATTTCATCCGGTCTTTGCGTGATAGTATACTGTTATTAGACCGGTATATCTTTAGAACTGTCATAAAGATTGTAACAGCCTAACGCGATACTCATAATTTAGCACGATCATTCATTATAGAAATTTTTATGTCGCTATCACAGATTAATGCTGAATCATAATAAATAATATTCACCTTTCTGTTAGCGTGGTCAGGGAACTTGCCCCGCTCATCGTCGTCGGCACTCTCGCTGCGGTCGCTGGCAGCGTCCAAAGCACCCTTGTTCACCAATTGCTCGTACTCTGTGGCATGCGCTGCTCCCAAATGAGCCAGAGCAGCACTCCTGTCTCCAAAGGCCGCTTCACACAAATGGCACTTGAAGACCAGACCGCAGTCAGAGTTATCCTCTATCTCAGGGTTCGGAGACCCCGGTTGGGACTCAGTACCATGTCGCGAAGACATATGCTTCTTCAACGTCTCCAGGGAGGAGAAAGTGCTGGTGGGGCATGAAGTGCATTTAAAGGGTCTCTCAGGCACACTACGAGTATCATTTGCAGGCTGGGGAGGCGTTATGGCATCAGATATCGGCTCGGCTAGTATAGCACGGGCTGAGCCTCCATGCTTCCTCAATAAATGGCGGTCGCAGTTGGACTTGGTGGTGAAAAGCAACGGGCAGTGTGGGCATTTGAAAGGCTTCTGCCCAGTGTGCGTTAAGACGTGGCGCCGCAGAGATGAAGACCATGGGAACTTTCGATGGCAGTACGGACAGGACACGCGGTTGGGTGCCAGGCTGTACGCAGACTTCTTCTTTGGTGGCTGTGTGGTGTCCGATTCCGACCTGAAAATAATTTATTGTGAGTACTCGAATTTTCTGTTTTTTGATAGTAAAACATAATATTATACTCTAAATGAATATAGGTAACTTACTTATTTTCATCACTTCCAGAGTTAGTCCCTTCGCTGGTCGATGCCACTAGACCCTCTTCATCTTCCTCCTCGTCGCTCCGTGCGGGAACTACTGGCACTGGCAGAGGCTCCTGACCAGCCGTAATAGGATCAGTTCCAGCTTCAATCTTGTCAGTCGGGATCGGAATGGGCTTGTTGATCAAATTCCCGGCAATTTTAAGATCAAAGTCTTTATTCATTTCTTGTTGACAAGTCGCCATTAATATCTCAGCGGCCGCTCTACGAGCCGCTGTGTGTTCTTCAGGCTTAATGTCTTGCTCTGGTTCCTCATCAATAACTAAGGTATCATCCTCATCCTCTTCGTTATCGGCGACCTCGTCGGAGTCGCGACGGACGGGTGAACGCTCTGGTTGTTGTAAGGGACGTTCGAGATGGCGAGCTAAGAGCGCGAACTTAACGCGATCAGCTAGCGTATCAGATGTAGGGTATGGTGGAGGTGCCCTTGGCGCTGGTCTCCTAACACTCCAGTGCTGAGGATGCTGCTGTTTAACATGGCGTTCCATATTCGAACGGAGCGTGAATCTCGCTGTGCATTGAGAGCATGAGAAAGGTCTCTCAGTGCGATACCGTCGTTGCTTTTGTTTCGGCATGAGTACACCGTTTTTTATAACCATTTTCACAGAATCCGTCTGCGGTACGAGATTGCTACTTAATGGCCGCGGAGATTCAGTTTGTGGGGACAAAGCGGGCGATATTGACTGTGGAACGGGCTTTACCTCCTCTTCTTCCGACTCCTGCTTTGGTTGAGCTTCTTGTTCGTTAGGAACTAGCCTCCCACCAGACATACTGAGACTGCGTATTATTTCTTTTTGTAAGCGTTGTTTTATTTCGGCAATGTCTTGAGAGTCTGATGGGTTAGGAAAAAACGGGGGTTGAAGAAAGTAAGGAAAGGACGGAGGTAGCGGGAGTCCCGTCAGACCAGGCACGGTGCCCGCATATAGTTGAGAAAGATGTGTGGCATAGTAAGCGGGATCTATTTTCGGAAACGAGGTTTCGAAAAGTCTCTGCTGAGCTAACAAGAAACTTGTCTTTTCGAAAGCCGATGCTGCGACAGCCGCAGGGTCTGGTCCAAAAGAAGGTCTTGGCGGAGCTTTAGGCTCTTCGTCAGTGTCGCGTTTCTTTTTACTTAAGTCTAATACATCGCAGCTGTTGTTGTCACTCGTACTCAGATCAACTGGAGCTTCCTCGTCATACGCATCTGAATGAACTTCGCTAGGCATGTACATTGGCTCTGGCGGCCTATATTCTGGTATTTGCGTTAGTTGTTCAATGCCTTTTACTTTGATCCTATGGCCAGGCTGATCTGGCTCTCTGGGGATTATTGGGGCTTCAATTATCGGTTTAGTTGACAGAGACGCCACTGGATGCCTGTCAGCAATGAAGCTAGGTGTGAAATGGGTTAGGGGTGTATTACGACCAGTGGCATCATTCCGTCTTTCGATTTCAGGTGTGTGGAACGCTAAAGATCTCTTCACATCATCTCGAGCTAGCTTGGAATTGACCTCGTCATTATTAGGGTCTTCGGATGGGTGGTAAATGATAGAACGCTTGACGTCTTCTCGCGTCACCTTTGCGTGGCGGTTCCTTAAATGTCTCTCGCAGTTTGCTTTGGTAGTAAACGCGTAATTGCAGACGGCACATTCGTATGGTCGGTCACCGTTATGAGTACGCATGTGCCTGACCAGAGCAGCTTTATCCAGAGAAGCGTGAGGGCACATATTGCATTGATACGGACCAGGCCCGGTCCCACTGAGATGGACTCTGTTATGTCCCTTCAGAGCTCTGAGGTTCGGGAACTTGGCCGGACACAATCTGCAAGGAAACTCGCCGCGTAGCTTCATCCTTCTGAATTCAGCCGCGAAATTGTCTTGAGTTTCTTCAGGTTCTCTTTCTTTCATAATAGTATCAGGAGGCGTAAGAACAGAGTTTTCTAAAGCAACTTTTGTACCTGTCAGTCTCTCTAAAAGGCCACCAGCCGAAGTTACGTTTAAAATTGATTGAATGTCAGCCAAATCACGCGCGGCGTCAATATGACGTATGCCGTTTGCAAGATGTCTATCATCAAACTTTGGCGCGAATCTATCCATCGGCGGGGTTAGAGTGCCGGAAATTGCGTAAGTTCTATTCCTGAGCTCCAATTTTTCTAAGAAATCGTCCCGCCTGATGCGTTCAGGGCTGGCGACTCTACTTGTGCAAGTCTTCTTATGGATGTCCAATGCTGTGGTTGTTGGGAATTCTCTGGAGCAGGAGCCGCATCGGAAGCGTTGCTCTAGCATCATTTGCGGCTTCCTCATCATCTCCTGGACGTGTTTGTTTGAGAAATCGTAGTTGATATCGTCGTAGCCCGACCTGACTTCGTCGCCGTGGGCTGTGTAGCAGTGGATTTTGTACGCATTGACAGATTCGAACCGTTGCCTGCATTTGGGGCACTCGACGCGCGCGATCCTCTTGTCCATCGGGAACGGAGAGGGGGAGGAGGAAGCAGCCCTCTTGCGAGCCCGCCTGTCTTCTTCGTCACTCCTGTCCGACCGATTGTCGCTGTCTATACTGGTTGTTCGAACGCGCATTTCTTGCTGTTCAATTTTGAGTTGTTCCATTTCCTCGGCTTCTATTTTCGCCTCGCTGAAGTCCTCTGTTTTGATTTCTGTAACAAAAGAGTACATGTTACAATTGATTACGAGCGTGTTTGAATAACGTCGAACGCTTTCATTTTACAATTCTAAGAAAACTCGAGAATAGGTGAGTCAGTCAATTCATTAGCGGTGAGGCGGCAGTAAAATAATATCTTTAGGACGCGGTTCTAGCAATTAGCTAATAGATTTGGGGTTGTAATTTGTTTCCGCTACTCGATAAAAGATGGCGGCATTGATTTCGTCTACACAAATGTTAAATTGTTTATTTACGCTCGTTCATATTGGTTTGTTTAATATTTTCACAGACGTTAAAAAGCGATTCGGAACAGTTATCAAGTAAAATTATAAATATATTCAACCACCAAAAGCGGAATATAGCGAAAATTTCGTGTTGTCATAAATTGCCTACATTTTAAATTCTGTCTCGACCGCAGCATTAAAGTTCTCGGCGGGTGATTCACACTATCTTTTGTTTTAAAACACGCCACACGTTACACATTCGAGAAGAGGCCTTGTTTAGCGTTAACAAGGTGTGTTTTAGCTCGTACGGCCGCGGTAGGTTGTAGGGCACAAAAATCAATAACCCGACATCGTCTGTTCCATGTACCGTGTAGACACAAGTATGTATTTATGTGTATATAGCTTAATATAATTGGATGAGAGTGGACGGAGATGACGTACTGTAGATAAATTGTTTATCATATCGGTTTTTGTCTTGTTTTTAATTTCGAGTTGAGGAAAACATGTATCACGTACCTACGCTTAAGAAAGGTTATTGTGATCAGTTTGATCCGGATCGAAAGATAAACGTTAGCTGTATTAGTTTTTCGCAAGTAAATAAATAAAATACTTGAGTTTTCCTTGCGTGACTTATAAAAAGCATTCAATAGTCTATGTAAAAATATTTTTTGTTTCTCGCTGATAATGTAGCTTTATATTGGTGAAAGAATTGTTCCAAATCGGTCCAGTAGTTTCGGAGCCTATTCAATGCAAACAAACAATCAAATCTCTCTTCTTTATAATATTAGTAAGTACCTATAGATAATTTCTGTATACAGGACTTATTAATTCACGTTCCATTGAGATTGTCGCTGGCCTATTGGCGGGGGCGATAGCCTAGTTGGGAATGGAACGGACTGTCGAGACGAATGTCCGCAGGTTCAAAACCCAAGGGCACACACCTCTGACTTTTCTAAAAAGTTATGTGTGTATTCTTTGTGAATTATCGCTCGCTTGAACGGTGAACGCAAACATCGTGAGGAAACCTGTATACCTGAGAAGTTATCTGAATTTCGAAGGTATATGAAGTCGGCCAACCCGCATTAGGCCAGCGTGGTGGACTAAGGCCTAATCCCTCTTAGTAGTAGAGGAGGCCCGTGGTCAGCAGTGGGCAGTGTATAATACAGGGCTGGTATGGTATTGGCCAGCGGCAATCTTGGCTATTCCCAAGGGAAAACGAACTATAGTCTATACCAACTAAAAGCTATATTCAGCAGTATTTTGGGTCAATATAAGGGACACTCGTACCTACACTTCCTACTAATAAGTTTTTGCATGTCATGTTGCATAAACTAAACTGATTTGGATGGAATAGAATAATACTACTTCTATCAAGGGAAAGTTTTATCTTCTGTGACGCAAGAAACACAAAAAAAGCTCTAATTTATTTTTATTGCTACTGAATAACCAGACGAGCATGCTACTCGCCTGATGGTAAGCGATACGACCGCCCATAAACAGTAGCAACACCATACAGAACTTTTAAGTAGTAAGTACTGCGGTGCACTCCACTGCGCTCGTCACCTTGATACAATTAGTTGTTAAGTCTCATAAGGCAGTAATTTGGCGACCATCACCTTCAAACCGGAACATAACAGTGCATACACTGCTGCTTGGCGGTAGAAATAGACATCGCGGTGGTGCCTACCCAGACGCCCCTCGCATACGAGAGACCAATAAAATATCTGTAATTGATTACCACGAAAAAAGTACATGAGAATATAACCCGTAAATCCCGTTGACGAACTATGATTCAGCCACTACACGTCACAATAACCTACATTTAGGATCTGTCGTGACTTAGTTCCTCTTTGTTACTATTTTCCTTTGAAGTGACGTTTACGTTCGGGTTATTGCCCCTATACCTACGAATCTTAGTCCAATAAATATATTTAACAGTCATATTTTGTTCGTCATCATGTTCTCCAGCGTTTGGAAGTCCAAGAACACAGGCCTACTTAAAGATTTCCAGAGCAACCTGTTAAAAGTCTGCATATTTAGGCTATATGTTGTCAGTAACTGTGAGGATTTGCTCAAGGAGTAAAAGAAATATCCCCTAAAGCCCCCCTTATATACGCCCATGAAAGTTTCAATTGATATTAGTTTCTCAGTATTTCTTACATCTTTGGGTATATATTTAGAATTTATCACATTTTAATTTTATAAATATGTTACGTTAACTTTAAAGAAGGTCCAATTTAGGAAGATATTATATTTTTTTTAATAACCATACCCGTGTTGTTTCATCCCTGATCAAGTAAAGTTAAGTCTTATTACGCTAGACGAACGCGTAGAGCCTTCGCTTCGCTGTGAATTCGCTTGCAATTCGCTAGTGTGATAAGATTACTCGTGGTAGGTCTCTCATATGTAAGAGTCCGTCTGGGTAGGTACCACCGCAATGTCTATTTCTACCGCCAAGCAGCAGTGTGCATGTACTGTTGGGTTTCGGTTTGAAGGACATTGTAGCCAATGTAACTACTGGACATAATGAGACTTAACATCTTATGTCTCAGGATGTGGAATGCCACACAATATTTTGTAAGTCAAGGTGCTGGATGGTGTTGCTACTGTTTATGGGTGGTCGTATCGCTTACCATCAGGCGAACGCATGCTCGTCTCATCATTCTATGCAATAAAAAATAAATAAATAAAGAGCCTTAACTTTACCTGACCAAGGATGAAACAACCCAGCCTTACTCGCCAAGACTGGTTAAAGTATCACTCGCAATTGTAAACATAATCGAAAGCATTTTATCGATCTCCCATAATGCGATAAGGAAAGCGAGATGGTGTATTGATCGGATACGCTTTCATACTATAACTGCATTCAAATCTCTTTTGATTCTGAAAACTGTTAGGCTGTATGACTGCATTGTGTGCTGTATCAATTCACTGTAAAAGAATTACATCTAAGTATGCATGAACGCAAAAATTACACTGATTCAAAATACTCCTAATAGCTCAAATTTTATATTAACTCACTCTAACCCTATAAATCTAGATATTTATCCCAGCACACCGGAGACGTACTTAAGCGCCCGCCCCTAACCACACCCACAACCCAAGATCTTAATTCATCGGAAGTGAGGAAGCAAAAAAAGGTGTGCAATATCGTGGCACGTGTATCACCAGTATCACGTAATGGCGTCGGTGTCAGTTTCATTGCAAAGATAGAGACATCCGGCGACGGTGTTCGCTCGAATTACGCTAAAATACTGAAAAGCTATTGCTTTGTTTGAGTATGATTGTTTGGATTTTCTAATTTTTTTTATACGTGTGCGGTGGACTAAGGCCTAAACCCTCTCAGTTGTAGTGGAGGCCCCTGCTCAGCACCTAATCGCTGATGTCTCAATCATCTTCCAACGACCGCCCTGAGCCGAGGCTCGTACTCCACTTGGTGGGTGCCCTCAGCGTGATCGTTTAAATGTAAAGGGTTAGAGCGTCTAAAGCGTTCGCCCGAAAGTCCGATGTGGTCAGAAAAGCCGACCCGCGTCAGGCTACTGACTGTAAAGTCATGCCAAAAAAAAAAAAACGTGCTCATCAGTGGGCAGTGTATACAGGGCTAATCTTACAAATAAATAATTCAAACACAGAACACAGAACATGCTCAAACATATTCCTTTTTGCTATTTTTGTGCAACGTATCAAGAAACTTCTGCATATAATTTTTTTCTTCGCACCGTTTTTGTATATGGAAATATTCGCATATCAGAAACTAGGCTGTATATCACTAGCGCAACGTTCATTAAAATCGATGAGTTGGCAGATTTACTTTGAAATGAAAATGAATGATAAAAAAGAAGGCGCATGTATGTGAAATCCAAAGTGATTATGTTTTAGTAAAATTGATTCGTGTTTATCAATGAATTGATAAACACGAATAATTGATTTTTTGAAGATTTCATAGTTATTTTTAGGTTGTCAAATAGTGACCGAATGAACTAAAGAATGTGACTGAAATGAACAATATCTCTGATATTATAATCTGTATCAATATGTATATTGAAATGACAGCTTTATTACTGAAAATTTAAGTCAATAAACATATCGCATCTTAAGCAAACAAAATTTACGCAACACTACGGGGAACGAAAAAATTATCGTCAACAAAATCGAAAATACATTACTTCGCCGAAACGCACCGAAATGCACATTTTAGAAGAAACCTCGCTTGTTTTTTTAACATATTGATGATATTGCACGGGTATTGTTTCGATAACGACATGTTAAGAAACTGTTTTGATATAGCGATGGCAACGCGCAGTTTTCTTTAAAACCTAATTGTCACTATGGGAATTTTTTTTTTAGTATCATTTGGATGTGATATCTAATCTTAACATACATTAGAAGATTCTATAATAGTATAGTGTGAAAAGTAACTAACACACCCCGGATACTTTTTATATGCGCCAAGTTTTGTTGAAAATATAAAAGAATTTTTTATAGCATTAATTTCTGCACAATTACTGTTTTCCATAAGGATCTAGTCACAACTTATAACAAAGCGATTTTTCCTTTATTCATATCTGTCAGATAAACGACACCAATTGACTAAGTCGTATGGTAATGACTATCATTACCACCAAATACAATTGAACGGAAATATGAACAGTAACGTGTGTGGGCAGTTTCATGACAATGTTTCATAGACAGTCTTTGGACTTCGGAAATGTCACTGCATTGTTGTGTAGCGGTTATTCGAGGATAAATTGTCTGAAGTTTTACTCCACCGCGCAAAATAGAAGGTGATTTAAAATGGAAAGTGATGGTTTGCATTTGTTAGGAACTGAAATGTTTTCAGGATTTTCAGCATTTCCAGGTAATTCAATGCACGGTGTAATATAATTTAGGAACAAACGTAATCAAAATTCAACCTTTTATACACCTCAAATTTCTTTGAACCTTAGAATTACTAAGAGCCATCCCTTACTTACTAAATTGAAATTACCCAAGCTTTTATTTAAAAACAAAGACTAGCAACGTCACCCACCAAGAATAAATTATAAGGTTTCTGATCCCAACAATAAAAACCATCCAGAAATTTCCATTCACAAATCCTCACACGAATCAACATCAAATTCGTCGTCGGGTTCACTCAAGTTCATACTGAGAAAATGTGTGGCATAGATGTGCACTGCGTGACTTCCTTCTTCCTTCATATACGGAATTTAAATCAAGCCATCCCGGCCTGGGACCTGTCACACAACAGTTATTCCAATATCACGCTTATTGACTGTATCATAAGAGCGATGGTAATGAGCGATATGATTGATATGTGAGGGACGTAGCCAAGTACCGCTTTCGAGTTACAACGGTACACATTATTGTATCTCGATAGCACAATTATTGGACGGTTTTGTAGGTGAAGAGCAGGTGGGAATTGGTCAAGAGTACCAACCTAACTTGGTGAGGTTTTATGTAAAACTCTTGGTTTGAAAAAGGAATGTTAATTTTGAACAGATTTCAGGATAGGGCATTTGACGGCAAGATTCGAAGCCTTTAATTAGATGCATGGACAACGAATTAACTTGGCTTACGTGTATCTATGTTTTAATGGGTAATTTATTTAATATTCAAATCATTATCATTAATAAATCTATAATACACCGGAAATTTGGTTACCTTAAGATTTAAGTTTATAATTGATTAATGTAAGTATAAATTTGAACAAAAAAAAGGACTATGTAAAATACATTTGTCCCAAATTGTCCCTACAATTTGACAACGCTATTTGAATCCGAAATCATGTCATACGTGTGAGCTCTCTAAACGATCCAGTTTGGTGGCTCGGAGAAATTTAACAAGCTAGTTATTCAAGGAGGCGGGTTACGTGTGTATTATTGTACAAATTGATACTTTACAGTTGTGCAATCGATTGTGAAACGTCCCGACCGTATCGTATGTTTATTATGTTGGCAGACACTAGATTTTAATTTAGCCTTCTTTCGTATTGTATCGCGTCAGTATTCGCAACTGATTTAAAAATAGAATCTGTCAAAATTTGAAAATTGAACACTCGTTCCATGAAAGATTTGTAGGTTTCTTTTAAAGTGAAATACGTGAAAATTACTAAATAAGTAATTCGATGGTAGTAATCAAGTGCGACAAATCTGCAATAATTCAGTAATCCAGCGCGTTGCTGATAATGAATTATTTTTCGGAGTTAAGTACATACTGATTATGCAAAGATATAACATGTTACTGGTGGTAGGTCTCTCTCATATGTAAGAGTCCGCCTGGGAGGGTACCACCGCAATGTCTATTTCTACCGCCAAGCAGCAGTGTGCATGCACTGTTGTGTTTCGGTTTGAATTTACATTGTAGCCAATGTAACTTCTGGACATAATGAGACTTATCATTTTATGTCTCAGGATGACGAGCGCAGTGGAATGCCACACAGTACTTTGTAACTCAAGGTGCTGGATGGTGTTGCTACTATTTTATGGGTTGTCGTATCGCTAACCATCAGGCGAACGGCATGCTCGTCTCGTCATTCAATGCAATGTATAATTTTTTGCAGATAACATGATTTCTTTGATAAAATAAAATAAATAAAATAATTTAATATTTTATTTTACAACCCAAGTATGAAAAATAACTATATAGTAGGCGTGGCAATATATATCGATTAAAATAGCTTTATTTATGGGTTCATTATACTGAAGTTCTATTTTGAGTATTTTGTTATTATTTAAATAAAGAAAGAAAACACGTTTTTAATTTATATTTATTCAACTCGGTATTACTGAAACATTTAACAATTGCTAAAGATCTAAAAGCCTGTTTCGAACCATTTAGAGCGATAAAGATTACAACTTAATAAAATTTTACGACTTTTTAAGAAATAAAACGTTTTGGAACGCCCATTCCTACCTACCTACTTTTTATTTTAATGTTCTAAATATTTTCAGTAGATGGCGTTAGTGTGGCCACCTGAGAGATTCAATTTAGTATGGACAATTTGGGTTTCTATTAACACGTATTAATAATAGCATGTTTTTTTTTCATTTGACAATATCGCCGTTAATCCCATTACGTAATGTAAAATGTAAATATAATGGAATTTAAAAAAAGAACACTTTTAATGTCACCCAAATATTTTCCGATATCTCAAAAGTTACGAATTACTGTTGTAGTTAAATTGTTCGGTATTCAAATACATTCCAGTGTTACCACGATAATATGAAAAAATCAAAACATAAATAAATTGATTCCATCATAGGCAATAATAAAGCCGCAAAGGAGCCATATTGTTATTCACAGTCTGATATTGAATAGCGATGTGCATATCACATTTCGTTCATAAATTCAGCAGACAGCTTGTCAGCCATCTTGCTGGTGCATTAATGCTAGTCAGGAGTGCGTCTTCCGCGCCGATTTAACGGTTCTGCCTATCGTATTTGTTTAGAAGCACGTGGTTACTGTGCTATTTGTATGGAGGTACTTGGTTTACTATTTGGTCGGGTTATCTTTCACAGGATGTGACGAAAGAAGTAACGCATACAGCCTAAACGGTGTTTTAGTTTAATACTGGTTGGTCAACATCCAATTTGAAAATGGAATTGCTGGTTCTTTAGGACTTGAAAGCCTGTGATTTAATAGAATTCTAAATTTAAAAGTCCTTTCCGGACGTGCATATTTAGACTAACAAACAAAGAATAGGACTAATGTTTGCCTTAGATCAATGAGGACAAATCATTTTACGTTCGCAAAATATTCTATGCAGTAGAGTTGGTGAACCACACTGATGTTATAAGTGGTTTTATCTGTACTGATATTAAAGAGGAAAGATTTGGTTGATGTTTGTTTGCATTGAATAGGCTCCAAAACTACTGGACTGATTTGAAAAATTCTTTCACCAATATAAAGCTACATTATCAGCGAATAACACAGGCTATTTTTTTATCCCGGGAAAATATAAAGCTGGACTTTATCCCGGAAAAACTCATTCACGCGGGCGGAGCCTCGAGCAGAAGTCTATTCAAAATAAAGGCAGTAATAGACTCAAAACTCTCAATTCATCGCAATATCATGGCACTCTGTGATAGAAAACCTAGCATCATACTCGAAATAATTTCAAATAGTCATTCATGATTATGAAATAAATAATCCAGTATGATTGCAGCATAGATTGAATGAATGAAATTTGTTTATGCAATTTATTTTTCATGATTTAGCAATATCGTGTTACATGTTATTATTTGCTTAATTTCATTTATTATTTGAAAGTGTTTTTGCAAATGTAGATATTTTATGATTTCAAGATCTATTTCGATACATATTGATATAAAATTCTTTTAGTTGCTAAGTTAAAATACAGGATAGGGCGTGGTCGTGTCACACAATGTTTTTGATTGTAAATGGAAGGAAGCTATTTTGCCTACAGCCGGAGTCAATATATACTATTTACAAAGTAGTTTTTACGACTAATATTGTTCCCTGAGACTCGCCGAGCTTCACCGCTTGGTGTCATAAAATGCGTGCCACTGCTGATCCTGGCTTACAGGAGTTGCAGTGGCGGGTGTGAGCGCGGGATAGACTCCTAAAACAAGTAGTTTAAGTTCGTATTAAACGTAAAATCATTGATTTTTACTAGCCTATCAATGCCCCACTTCTGGCCATAGTTATTCCTAATTTATTTGGATTAAGAGGTTTGAGAGCATATCCCAAGATAGTCTTAGAGGTTCGTATCCAAGTACAATGATATTTAGTTACAGTTTTGAAAGTGCTAAACTACGTTATTTACCTTAAAATTAAGTAAATAAAAATCATGCAAACCGATCCCACCAATTTGACCTAAAACCATATGAACAACATATCGCATTACATTTCGCGAACGCAATTATCGAAATCATCAGAAAAAATTCAAGTTCAGGACATGATGACTGTAAAAATAATGTAGGCATTATTTTATCGGTTTATATCTAGTGACGCAAAGGAGAATGATATGGAGCTAAATCTTCCGATTCATCGATGAAAATATATTAGTCATTTAAGAAATATTTGATAAGAAATGGACTCGCCTACATTACATACATCCCCGAAGGGGTGGGCAGAGGCACAACTAACGTAACCCACTTTCAGCCTTATGTAAATGTAATGTAAATCTCATACTAATATTATAAAGCTGAAGAGTTTGTTTGTTTGTTTGAACGCGCTAATCTCAGGAACTACTGAACCGATTTTGAAAACTTTTTCACTAATAGGAAGCTACATTACTCCTGAGTGCTATAGGCTACTTTTTATCCCGAAAAACTTCCCCGCGGGCGGAGCCGCGCGCAATGCTAGTTGTTAAATAAACTATTTAGGTTGTGTAATTTGCATTATGCAAAACTTATGGAAATAATGTATATCAGTCTAAAACTTATGTGTGAAAATTAGTAAATGTATGTATGTAATATGCATGTATGTATGTAGAGTCAAGTGACTAAGCGAGGGAAGGCTTTAAATCTTCAATCCGAACGGTGTAGCCTAGTTATGCGTAGGTAGGGCACCAGTTTACGCATCTCATTAATAACGGTTTACGCATATTGATATCCTATTTATATTATACAGTTTGTATTGGGTACGAAGAAAAGTAAAATATGCTTAAAGGTTGATTTTACAATGTGACATAAGCTATCCATCAACTTAGTTATAACCTGACTAAATATAAGTGACGCAATCGAACTATTTACTAATACAACTATTTTATGATTTAATTGTCTGGAGTATAGAAAAAAAGCGAGATGCCAGTTGGGCTATGTTTCATACAGCTTGATCTGTCAAAAGAATCTGCTATACACCAAGGAGGTCACCTTAATCTATCCTGCTTCCGAGGATAATACTTTTAAAAAAAGAACGATAAATTCAAACACCAATGACGCGCATGAAACGCATCACGTAATCGAAATACGACTTTATCGCCACTAATTTGACCGCCGAATATTTAAATTTAGCGTGCACACGAATGCACTTATCAATAAATGCAAAGGTTTCCAATCGAACCGTTTAAAGTGCTTTCGAGCGTTTCTGTTGAATCGGTAAGTACCATCACCGTTGGACAGACGAAATATGCCTCCTATACTACCATAATTAGGACAGGAATGTATCCGTATAGAAATTTATATGTTACGTGATATTATCTTGTTTTCGAACTATATCAAAGATGCCTTCGGGTATAAATTAGGTGGTTTTAAGTAGGCGACTCACGTACAGGGTCGTCGGTCTTTTGACGGCGACTATCGGGCCCTAGCGAGTTGAATTTACATCAGCCTAGATATACCCCTGCTTCGGGATGAGGAGGAATTTTAATTTAACCATAACTGACGTGCCTTGTTGAATACGTGAGCAAAGTATATACTGACTAGTCTTTTTAAATAGGGTTACTCCATCTTCTATTCAACAAGGTAAAGGCCCATCTAATTCTAGACCGATAAAGCTATAGTAAGATACTTCTAGAATTTTCGGGAGTTTTGTCGAACCGCTCAAACTTAAAAGCATCAGTGACTGACTAATAGCTTTCATAATACGTCTAAAGATAATCTATTACCCAAGTACTAAAAGGAAAAGATTGGCAACAACTGATGTCATTCTGGACTGTCACGCAAAACTGTTCCAATTGCAGCCGAATCAATATTCGTTTCAATCTGTTCGCAGGACGCGGCGTCGCTTAATCGAAATGCTTTTCCGTGTGGAGAAAGCGGGTGAATGGTGACCATTTTCGGAGGGCCGGTGACAGATCGTGGTAACGGTGAAAATGAATTTCGTAGTCATAAATTCATAGTAGCGGTTATGGATAGTTTGTAGGCTACGGTTGCCTTATTTGGATTGTGAATGTACTGTTAAAGTTAAATTAAAATATACCTAATTCAAATTACCAATAGTCACATTTTGCATTACCTATCAAATCAAATATGCAATGCAATGTAATCAGCCTTGTATTATATATTGCCTACTGCTGAGCACGGGCCTCCTCTACTACTGAGAGGGGTTAGGCCTTTGTCCACCACGCTGGCATAGTTCGGGTTGGCAGACTTCACATACCCTCGAAATTCTTATGAAGGATTCTCAGGTATGTAGGTTTCCTCACGATATTTTCTTTCACCGTTAAAGCGAACGATAAATTGATAAACAATTCAGACGAAATCAAATATGGCTTTTTTTATAGCATAGAATAACGAGATGATCATGCCGTTCGCCTGATGGTAAGCGTTACGACCGCCCATAAACAGTAGTAACACCATACAGCACCTTGAGTTACAAAATACTGTGTGGCATTCCGCTGCGCTCGTCATCCTGAGACATAAGATGTTGAGCCTCATTATGTCCAGTAGTTATACTGGCTACAATGTCCTTCAAACCGAAACACAACAGTGCATGCACACTGCTGCTTGGCTGTAGAAATAGACATTGCGGTGGTACAAACCCAGACAGACTCTTGCATATGAGAGACCTACCACCAGTAGCCCATAAACAGCGTTTAATTACAAAGTTACATTAACTGTAACATAACACGTCAACAATAGTACCAACCTTACAATATCGGTCATATTTTTGTCCCCCGACACCTTCCATGACAAAGTACCGTTAGCAAAAACCCAGAGATACCGACATTACTCATCTCCCTTATCAAAACCAAATTTGTTCTTACAATTGAGGCCGGAAGGACTATTGAAGCTTATCAACACACGCCTTAGCAGACATCCTAATCGGTCACAAAGAATATTTTTCACAAATTAACGGATATATTTTCTTGCTGATGGTATCTCGTGTAAGTTTTAAGCCAAAAGCTGATAATTTGATAATGGAATCTAGTTAATAAAAAATATTTACCAGTGGTCTCTCTGCATTGCCTATGAAAGCTAGAATGACTGATTCTAATTACTTATGAATACATTTTAATTAGGTATTACGATATGGGTTTTTACAGTAAATAGTACTCCATATTGTATCATACTTGAATAATATAAAAATATTTTCTGCCTACTTAGTAATCTTCTAAAAAGGTCAAATTTATGTTTTTTAACTACATTTCTTTACATTAGCAAATTAAATCGATATCTTCTACGACGTAAATATCGTTTCACAAAACAAAATACTAAAATATTCAACACACATTTTCTAATATTTCGTATCTGATTAGACACAGAATAAAATCCTCTCCATAAGGCCTCTATGTATACACAAGTGTGCACACAATGGGATGCGGGCTCCTCTCTAGAGATTCGGCTGAGCAAACCGAATTCCAAACGATTTAATGACACTCTAATGACGCATATTCTAAGGTTTTTGTTTGTCTAAAATACTACGTTTCAAAACGTTCAGTTTGGCTTGTAAGAATATGTATTGAAAATGAAATTATTTGAGAGATGTTTAGTTGAAAATGTCAACTAAAGTTGTTGTGATGGACATGTCAAAAGAAGACCTGATTACTTTAGCAATCAGGTACAGGGACTGTCCATTCCCGGAAAAATACTAACGACCTTAAACAGTTTGTAAACATATTTAAATATAGAATGTTTTGTCTTCTTCTTTCAAACTCAATTCAAAATTCGTTCGAAGAAGACAAAAAAATCGATAAGTAAAAAAGGTTTAAAAATAAGGCTGTAAGAGGGAGACCGAAAACTTCGGACAAATGTGTTGCAAGGCGACTTGGAGTTGGTAGCACGCAGAGTTTCCGATGACGACGTCATGGACAGGACGAAGTTGAAGAGAAAGGTGAGGAAGGCTGACCCCACCATCGTGTGGGATGAATGGTTAGTCAGAGAGAGTTGTATACAGGTAATATTTATTTAAAAAATACTTCGCTGTTATGTTTAAGTGCATTCAAAATCAAATTAACCTGCGCTTCACAGGTGACGAATAAATTAATTGTTCGATCATTGTATTCGTTCATTTTTTTTTTTATTTAACTTTAAAAACATAAAATCTAAACATAAATAAGACTATATTCGCCTTCTAACAATCAAGACAATATAAAACCTGAATAAATAATGTTTTAGACAAGGTCTTTTGTCGATAAGTGTGTACTAAGTACCAAAAGATTTGAACCTTATTAATTAAAGATGGCCTGTCACCTTGCCATGCCGGATGGCGACCGATAACAGTATCAGTGTGTTTCATGAGTTTTCAATGAAACCAGACGGTACAAAGATCATTAGTTTAGTTTAAATTAAGCGTGAGGACGATTTGCATTCGAAAAGGACACAACAAAGAGTTCCTACTTAAGATCTAGTAGAGTATCCAGTCTTATGAAATAGGCTGTATTATTGAGTATTAAGATTCAATATTAGACGGATGACCTCACTTGAGTATTTTCATATCGACTAAGAGATTTGATATAAAATCAGAAAGTGCGCATAGACGAGCCATAAGCCGTCTAAAGCCTAATCGTCTTAAAAAAAACTACACGTGTATTGATAACGAATTCTTGTACTAGGTATTCAGAAACTATAAACACTAACGCTTCAGACTATTTAAACGTGGAATTCTGCACGCCGGATGGTAGTAAATATTATCAAGTAATAAAATGTGGGTAGATGAACAAGTGTCGGGTGGCGCGCGTGCGGCTAGTCGTCGAGTTACAGCCGTTAGGAGCGCACGTCTTATGACATAATTGAAATATGATGCTGCATGGATGTCAGCTGATGTTTGTCAATTGATATGTTTGTTGTGAATGCTACGGAATAGATCTTTAGATAAGGTTTAAATTATCTTTCCTGATTTAATTTTTTTGCTTTATTGTCGGCAGTAAATCTTCTATAATTGTGGTTTATGAAGATCCGTTATTCTAATGATACTTGCTAATTTACACGCCTGTGCTATAAAAAGCAATATTAGGTAAAAATAAGATAACTTCTCAAGATGAAGGTTTCTCTCGGACTATTTGCCACATACCTAGATAGAAAGTGACAGTTTTACTTAGTACTTACGTTTCGATGCCGGTGGTTCGGCCGCGGGGGGCGCGGGGGCGTTAGCAGCTCCCTGCATGGCCCGCGACGTGCGACCGCGACGGCGCCTGCATAAAAATTACAACTTACAACTGTACTCAATTGCCGTAATAACCTACTAAACGGACTATAATATGAGAATTGATATACACTAGTTTTGCCTCACATAGTCATGCGCTTTAAAATATACACAATTACTGCCCATAGTCTGCTTACACCTATGGGATGCATGCGTGATACTTATTAATATTTTTATATTAACGACATTATTCATAAACAGTTTATAAGCCTATTTTAGTTATAGAATGTTTATTTATTATTTATTTATAAACTCTTTATTGTACATCTAAGGCAAAGTGGAAATAACAAATATACAATATAAACTAGGCTAAACAATAAGAAGTACAAATGGCGGACGTTTTTTGACGAAAAAGAATGTTTTGTCTTCTTCCTTCAAACTCAATTCAAAATTCGTTCGAAAAACAAAACATTTGATAAGTAAAATAGGTTTATAAATGGTTTATTAATAAGGCCGTAAGTATTTATCGAAGTAAAACTAGTATAACCATCCCCGGCCTTTTTAATCTGGTCTCATTATCCTAGTCTTATATTGCCTCAAAGTGAGTATTTTCGCGTTTGTAAGTGGAAAGGTGCACAATTAGTGCGGTAAGTGGCTCGTAACAAAGACACTTGAGTCACATTTCGTCACGTTATCGCCGCGTTTCCTGCTGCCTGTTCATCATTGATCGAGAAATGAGGGTACGTAATCTATGCACTATCGGTGTGTGGTGAGTATGATTCGGTTGGTTGTGAGACAGACCAACGGGTATTTTACTTTGAAATATGTTAGTCTGATAGGTACTAAATGGAATTTGTAAGTTATACTATACTAGACTTCTGCTCGGGGCTCCGCTTAGGTGATAAAGTTTTTCCGGGATAAAAAGTAGCCTATAGCAAGCACTCAGGAGTAATGTACCATTCTATTAGTGAAAGAATTTTCAAAAGCCGTCCAATAGTTTTTGAGTTTATCCATTACAAACAAACAAACAGTCAAATCTTTCATTTTTTATAATATTAGTATAGATAGTGCGTAGAGTGCAGTAGGGTTGCTAAGCTTATTTTTTTATACAATCGGTTGTTTTTCATTTAAAATTTCAATATTCCTAGAGTAAAGCAATACTGATTTATTTTGTCCGACTTGGAAATCGAACCCTGGGTCTTGCCGGTTTCATTTTATTGACGCTGTTACTATACCAAAGATGCGATTGATATAATAGTGTGGAAATGAAGGTGTGTAATGAGGGGTCGCAGGATCGATTACTACGTGGGAGTTAATGTTCCGTAAACCTTAATTGTTTCGAATTTGATTTCTTCTATTTATATACTTCTAGTATAGGACTTTTGTTTCTAATTGGAAAAACAGTTGATCATATACTTCAGTTTTCTTAATAATTTAGAAGTTATTTTATTCTCCTACTATGTATTTATTTAAGACAATAATACTTCAACTCAAATGTATTTGTAATTTCAGTATATCAAGTCTATTTAAAAAAATATTATCCACATTTCTGCGCCATGATGCGGCCCCCACACATAAGGCAGACATGCGCTCGCGCCTCGACCCATTACGGCGGACAATGCGTGCTAATAACCTGCGCGGCTGGTATGTGCCACAGACTGCACAAGTGTTGTGCATGCGCTAACGTCGACGCGCACTATTTATTACATTTTTAATGTTGTTTTGAATTTAGAATTTATTTTTTAAATGCTGTTCTGAAATTGGAAAACATTTTTAAATGTTTGAATTTAGAATGTTATGCAGTTATAATTAAAGCGTCTGTCATGAGATGTAATGAAGGGACATTGTAATAAATAGATGATCAAAACATTGGTGTTTTTTTTACGTGAAATGCAATCATGAGAATAATATTACGTACAGGAATACCACCTCACCTGTAAACTCATCTAAAAACGATCTTTGGAAACGGTAAACGGACAATTAATATAATAAATAAAAGAGATTTTTGTATGAGTGCTGGGCCTCAAAATCTAAGGCTCAAACTTTATGTATATTAAAGGGACAAAAATATGAATCTTGCATAACTTAAAAAAAGACTTTCGACCCCTCCATTTATAACAAACTTTTTTAAAAACGTTCATTGAAGTGTAGTTTATAAGCAAAATAAAATTACATAAATCTCAATATCGGAGGACTTTAAAATTGTACGATTTATTGCAACGGCGTAGTTTTTGGGAGTACTATCCAAATACATTAAAAAGTATCTTGGTTAGAATTTTAAGCCCGTTTTTGGACATGTCTTTTAAGCGGACAAAAATAAGTTAAAGGAAATCCCCTCTAATAAAACAGCAGAACCACAGATTAAAATAGTCAGCATTGAGCAGTGTGAATTATGGACTATAAGTTAAATACTTAAATTAGTTTTTACTTTATTTCTGAATACTCACTTAAATTGGAAATATATTGCCATAACATTCTACAGTAGGTATGAATTTGTTCTAATCGTTTCGCCTGATTTAGAATCTTTGCATGTAATATGTACAGTCAGCAGCATAAGTAGCTGAACAAATTCAAAATTTCAAATTGCCTAAATACTTTTGTGTTCTTATTAACCTTTTTTTTCTCTTCACATAAATAAAATAAAAGAGATTTACTTTACTTCAAACGAAAAAAAAAAATTCGGTTTAACTTAACGCGTATATAGGCGATTTGAAATTTTGATTTTGTTTAGATACTTATGCTTCCAACTGTACTCTTTTCATTCATGTTCTTAAGCATGCCATTCGTCAGCATAATGCCAATCCAATACTGAGATACGCGGTTATTCCCAACATAATGTTTCAGGTTTTCACGAAGTAAACAAAGGCGAAAGTCGACGCTCGCCGGCTCCTTTGAAGCCAGGATTACAGTTTACTTAGAAACGTAATATAATATTATCTTATTCGATAATGAGCGGCTTTCTTTGTACTGTGGGAAACGTAGGTTATTTAAGGAAATAACGGTTTTGCAAGATGTGTTAATATTTTCTATTAATAGATTTCGAGCTGTCAATTATTTTCATGTAATTGAAAATGTTTTTCCAATGGGGCGGTGTTATGCCGATAATTTGAGGGGCGTTGAAATCTTTTTGGAGGCGGGATGTCGCGTACCTCTGTTTTTACAAATTAGGACGATATTGATGCATGTAGTATTTAAAAAAAAAACTTATTACAGGAAGCAAGTTACTGCTAAAATACCACCTTTTTTTTATTACATTGAATGTCGAGACGAGCATGCCGTTCGCCTGATGGTAAGCGATAGAACCGCCCATAAACAGTAGCAACACCGTCCAGCACCTTGAGTTACAAAGTACTGTGTGGCATTCCACTGCGCTCGTCATCCTGAGACATAAGATGTTAAGTCTCATTATGTACAATAGTTACACTGGCTACAATGTACTTCAAACCTAAACACAACAGCGCATGCACACTGCTGCTTGGCGGTAGGAATAGACTAACCTAACGTATCGGATCGCTTTGAACCACCCCATTCTTCCTGATAGCGCACGGCTCTGCCACTGCCCGGCCGTGTCAAGCTAAACGTCAAATCGCAATAAACGCAGGCCGCCTTTATCATAAGGTTCACGTTATCACAAGACGTGATGATGCTCTAATCACTGATTGGCTAACTTAGATCAAGTGTTCTAATCGAAATGTAACTTTAGCTGGAATTGTATCGGTTCTTAGAATCTAGCTATTGTGTTGCCACATTGGGCAATCGTTGCGGAATACGGGATGAATCCGGGTTTGATTGCGTTCTTAATTTAAAATTTCTTGTTGTTTTTGCGGTTAAAAGGAGTTTAGTAAAGATTTCGCGTATTAGGCTTTTTTCAGACTATATGCGTGGTCAGTGGTAAAAGTACTAATTTGCTCATTGTGATCACAAATAGCTTTTCGTAGATGATACTTACTAAGCATTCTTCGGCGGGAAGATTTTTTTTTCTACTATACAGAATGTTTAGTTTCGTCCATTCGCGTTTGATGGTCTTGACCTGTGGTCTTGACCGACTGTTGTCGTCAAATTTAAATTTGGAATACTATTTAGGTAATGATTTGAACAGTCCTATTAGATTTTTTTAACTCGTAATTTACGTTAGGCAACTCTTTATTTTCAACAATATTTCTTCCTTTTGCTAATTTGCGATAGGTATATTTATTCATTTTTAGTACAAAAATACAACATAATAATGCCATAAGGTGGTTATTATCAGCAAATCCGTGACAAAGTTGTAACTCGAACGTTAAGAGGTTGACGCAATCGTCATAACACATTTTAGATGCGCACCGGGACGATAGTGCCGTTTAACGATAGCAGGGGTGTATTTAGAAAGGGTTTGAAGGACCCTGCATGTCTGAACTTAAAAAAAGTGTAAGTTAAGGCTAAAAACAGCGTTAGTCCATTACTTGTGCCCCTTAAAAGAAAATGCTAGTAAATTGAGATTAAGATATGGAAAAATCTTGTTTTTGTATTTTGTAAATGAAATGGCTAAAGTTTTAAGGTGAACAAGGCAAATATCGGTTTAATTTACATTATGTTGCAGGCAATCGAGTGGATCACTTATTTACCTACCTACATTCATGAAAGTCCATTTGCGTCATACGGCCATACTCCTGCAATATAGCACTTTTCGTATTTTATACATAGGTTCAGTTAAAACTTAAAGTATATTTTTAATGCTTAAGCTACTAACACATTTTTCACACAATCGTGCAATAAAAAGGAAATTAAATTTATATTAGTAATTTTTTTTCATCAGTAGTTACATTTTACAACAACTTCATACTGTTTTTTGTTAGAAAAATTTACGTCTTTTATGTTTTATCATAACTTTGTGACTAATATTCGAAGAAAAATATCCTCTCAAGACATTTCAAGTTCCATATCTGTACATGTAAATAATGGGTTTTCTCAAGTACCATATCGCGATACTTGAGATACAGTCATTATAAGATTGCGAACGTCTCAGATCAGATTCCACTATAGATGAAGATATAAAACAGATTTCTGATTGAATTGATATAGTTTCAAGATAAATTTAGGTATCAGTTCGTAAAGTACCTATTTACTGTTAAGGAGTGTTGCACTAATCCGATTAAATTAAATTAGTGTAATTATTGGGCATTATGAAATTTCATCTAATGACTCAGGTTGACGCAGTGGCATGCACTTAGTAATTCAAAGTTCTTGATGGTGTTGCCAGTATTAGTGATTACGTTTATCATCAAGCTTTTTTAGTCATTCATTTATAAAAACGTAAATAATTTGCGATACATATAATCGTTCCGGGAAATGTAATTGTAATGACCAATGTAGTAGCTAATAAGTACCTAATTGATATTTTGTTAATTTGATTTTTATTTATATGGATTATGTGATCTGATTTAATTATATAAAATAAATAAATAAATAATATGGAGTTGCAAATTTCCTCTCTTTGTTATTTTTTGTCATGCAGTTTTTGTCAATTTAAACTTCTCGTTCCGTCGGCCGATTGTCAAGGATAAACAACATTTGGAAGATATGTTTTTTTTTAATCTTAAGTTATGTGAAATACCTAGAACTTTTCTACCTTCTTTGTACCTTTGTATAGTATTGTATGACTACTGACTGTTCATGAGATATTTTTCCTTGCTTTTGTCTTCTCAGTGCAGAATAAAAATCAACCGCAATGTCCGTTTCATACTGTGAATATTTTTATACCTAAAATATTTATTTCCTAATTATACCGAAGCAATATCCCTTTTTTTTTTAAAAAAAACTACAATGTGTAATGGATTTTTGAGTGCGGTTAGCTTTTTATATTCTACAAAAGTGTTGTTAAGTAAATGTAAAATAAGAATGATGGAAGGAAAAAGCATCAAGTTGATAAATTTAGTTGGAATACGTTCAGTTAAGATTTGAGAAATACAAAAATGTAGTAGGTACATTTTTTTTTTGGTATCTAGGTAGCGCCGGACAAGGCCATATATTAACTGCTTAGACTTGTATATAACTAAAAATGCATAATGCTCCCAACATGTTTTTCTCACAATATTTATCCAGACTCATTCCAGACTTATTGTCATTCTGCAATTTTCTTCTCTGCATCATATTCCTGTAAATTTGATGTTTTATTTGTGACATCTGGGTTTTTTCCTACAATAGTACTTTAGGACAGCCACAAATAACGTCCCGATGTGGCATGTGACACGATTCTACCATTTTATTATAAAATGTGCTCATTTGTAAGTGATTACGTATTTTCAGCACGCGCTCGCTAGATGAATGTTATTTGGGAAAAATCTCGACTGTGCGTGTTTATTTATTTCTTTATAATGTTTTTACTGCATACCTACGGCAATATTTTATACAGCTTTGGATTTGTTACGTACCAGTTTGTGATATTCTTATTTTAAATTATTTTTGTGTTATCTACAAATCTGTTAAGAATTCCCGATGCTAATTTGTTTTTTTAATTCAAATATTTTATTTCTGGAATAGCACCTAATTATTTTTTGTTGTGAATACCAGGTAATGCATGTGTAAATTTGATTTATGCTGATTTATCAATATTCTAATATACTTATTTATTTAAAAAAAATATAGGTTTAACGTATACCGAAAAAGTACGATAATAAAGTATTTCACCTAAAAATAATGGATCCAGGTTCGATATCAATTGTAAAGGTAAATAGTAAGTACCTACTTACCGCAAAAAAGATAAAATATTACTTATTATAAATGATTAAAACATTTACAGACAATTTAAATTTTATAGATTGATTTTAATAAATACCTACCAAGGTATTACCTGTATTGGTTTAATTAGAACCAATATCGAATAAGATTTTTCCAATAAGGATTTTAAAATAAATAAGTAATAATAAGTACCTACCTAATGATGAATTTTTTTTGTTGCTAAAAATGAAAAAAAAAATATCTAAATCTCTTAATCCATTTCTTTTATAAGCCAGAATGTTCATTATCTGGGAATGACGACGGATTCAACCTTTCATTTCATCCCCAGTAATTTCCATAGGACCGACGGCTATTTTATACATTTCAAAATTCGAACGTTTTGTAGTTATAGCCCAAATAATTTAGTACCTTTTGGACTTTGTGTGGTAATATAAAAATGATTTATACCATAAATTAATCATTATAAAATTAATGGTAATATTTTATACTCTTCTTCTTTCATATAATATTTGTTCTATTTACATTAAAATATATTATTTGTTAACATTATAACCTAAGTTCTTAAATTATACAGCCTAAATTACAACTCAACTAATTACCTCTATAAACATCTCGTAAAATTTAATTTTACTACATAATATAAAAAAGTGCAATCATATTGTAGATTTTGCACGTTTAAAATAAATAACAATATAATTTCACCAACATCACTGGAATGGCACAATATAAATAGAAAAATAATTAAACCATGCATAGATTACTTTAAAAAATATTTTTGATAAGGCACTATTTTTGTACTTTATCGCCCCGTTTCATTTTAAAAAAATAATCGACTTATTATTTTTAATACGCTGTCACCTTCAAGGGCCCAGGGGGTCAATAGACGACGAAACATTTGACTGTCGCGTCCAATACTGAGGCCTACTAGATCTTTACACACTTGGGGTACTTAAAAACAATGACGTTCCTTGCGATAATTTGCATTGTAATCTAATCGAAATTACACTTACCCAATGGTGGATAATTTTCGCGATATCAGCTGGAGCCCTCAAAATCAACAGTCCAATATCACAAACTGTCCAGTCAGTCACAGATCACCTTAATAATTATAATTTTGAGCACAGATTTACAGTCTTATTGGGACACTGAAGGCACGGGTATTTTGTAAAAGCGCGCGTAGTGTAGCACGCATCTCGCGCCGACGACAACCTCGCGCGGCGAGATGTCGTCTCGTTGTGATCGTGATGAGAGTACGCACTGTCGCTCTGCTCTCGGGGGAGCAGAAGATGGCCGTTGATTGGTCGAGAGCGGTGGCCGGGCGCGCGGGGAGAACGAGAGCGCGCATCTCGGCAGAGCCGCGTGCGAGCGGGACGGCTAGCGCGCTTCGTTTCGTTTGCTCGCCGGAGTTCAGGTGGATCATTGTTTGAGAGCGTCGATGATAATATGGAGATGCCGCGCGGAGTGGTTCCGTCTTTATCACATATTTAACTTTATCTATGAGATTATAACAACGATGGCGAATAATATCATTTATTTTATTACTGCCTACAATAAATATTGCAACAGTTATAATTAGATTCGATTTATTTTGCGTTTCCCTCGGTTACAGTTAACATCACAACGAATTAAATATTAAACTCATTTGAAATCGATCCTTTGCCGGTTCAAGTTGTACTTCATTGAGAAAGTTTGTTTTCGTGCGTACGATATTAGCAGTAATACAAGATGCCTCAGTATATAATATATCAAATGTATTTTTTGTTAATCTCCACATTCCTAGAAACATAATCAATTAATATTCATTTAAGACACCTTCATTAATAATATCATAGTTTTTATAACGATTTATAATTTCATACGAGGAATTTCTTTAAGCTTTTACATATGAGTTAAATATTGGTACCTATTTTAAACATAATTGAATTAGAGTTTGCTTAGTCAATTAGAGGTATAAAGATTAAGCCATTATGATGTAATTATGCGATTCTTTAAAACTATTTTGTGCGTTTAATTGTTGTTCCTAGAAAAGTGTATATTTTGTTCGTTAATAGGTATGAATTTTAATTAATTTTGTTGTTTACACGCTATAAAAACGTATAGAGAACAGCTTCGTAACACCACGTTTGAACTTTATAAGTAGGCAATAAGCATGAACTTAAAGACGAAGATATTTTAAAACATAATTACACACACACACACACACACACACACACACACACTTACGCCTTATATCCCCGAAGGGGTAGGCAGAGGCGCACCTAGTGCACCCACTTTTCGCCGTGCGTATTCCGTCCCATGATGTGATAGGGGGCGAGCTTATCGCCATATCGGGTACAAATTCCAGACTCCGAGCTGATACTGAATTTAAAACCGAATATCACTTTGCCCGACCCGGGAATCGAACCCAAGACTCAGCATTGCAGTCATACCATAATACAACTACACCACCGAGGCAATCATAATTATTACATTAAATAAAATTCTAGGATTCTGTAAAATCCTTTATTTATGGTATTTAAATTTTGATAAATTATATTAAGGTCAAATAATAGTACCTACTGCTCCCATCATTACTAAAGTTACTAAGTTTAGATTATTCATTAAAGTTTAGAATAAGACATTAAAAAGTATTAGGTAATTAAGCAAATCAACATTGTTCTCGGAAAATACTTTAAACCAATTATTTTCTTATTGGATATTTTAAGCCATTACATCAGAAAGATAACAGTTATTTAGTAGTTGGAAAATTTAAATATTTGATAAAGTAACTACTATTCTTCTCAGTCGGACACTATTGGCAAAGTGGTCGTGGTTGTCGCGATGGTAATACATGGAAAGATGTCAGCGTTGTCAGTCTTCTCGGCAATGTTCGTAGGTCTACTAAGGCTTCACCATTTTGTCGGTTAGTAGCGCTGTGTGTACCTACTCTCTGTCATGGAGGACTGTGTTGCCGTTTTAATCAAGTCAATCCAGCGAATGGGGGATCTGCCTCTAGCTCTTTTTCCTTCTACCTGTCCTTAAAGTAACTACTATTAGCTAACTTTATTTCATGTTAGTCAAAACAAAAATATATCACACCTTTACCCCCAAAGGGGTAGAAACTATCCCGCCCTCACACCCGCCACTGCAACTCCTGTAAGCCAGGATCAGCAGTGGCACGCATTTTATGACACCGAGCGGTGAAGCTCGGCGAGTCTCTGGGAACGCTAATTAGTCTTAACCCGCAACGAAGTTAATCAAATAGAAGAATAGGGAGGAGTTAGAAATATAGTTACCCCAAAGGGGTAGAGCAGAGGTGCCACCAAAGCACCCACTTTTCGCTTGTGTGTTCCGTCCCATGATGTGATAGCGAGTCTATCGTCTATCGCCATATCGGGCACAAATGTTATGTTAGTCATGTTGTAAATACTCAATATGTACTCGTTATCGTATCTTTAGTGACTTTCACTATAATATTTAACATAGACGTTGAAAAAACAAATTGAAACAGCGACGCAATATAAAACGTTTTACAATAAAGAGAATTTAGTCTTAGGCCCATACTTCATAGCATAAAACCTGTAGCACCAACAATGCACTGGAAACATAATGAATCACTCTTTTTAATATTTAATGTCACATTATACATACCCACACATACCTATAGGGTCATTCGGCCTAAAAGTACGCACTTTTTTTTCTTTCGTCTACACAGTCAAAAATATAGTGTCTAGGAAAACGTTTTAACACTCTATGTAAAGTAAATTTATTCTACTTTTATTATTTAATGAGTTTTTGTACATTACTTCATTGTTTTTTTCGGAATACATGTTTAAGTGCATCGGGGCAAATTCGTACTATTGACCCGTTATGTGGGTAAAACTACGCAGAGTGTTTATGGAGAATATTTTTTTTCTGTATAAGGTCTAAAAATCTTTACAAATAATATTCGCCTTAATTGCAGCTTAAAGAAGAAAAAACCGTGTGATCATTGTAATGAAGTTATAACAGGGTGCGTACTTTTAACCTCGTACTCTTGCCCAAACAGGGAATATTTTAAACATTCACACGTTAGTGGAGACGCATTTATTTTCTAGGACAGAATTAATGACTAAAATAAATACTATACTAATCATGTAAACTTAACATAATTAACGGACTTTTGTAAACTGATGCACCGTCTAGCCAGACACTTTTTTCCCAGCACAAAATGTTGGTAACTAATCAACAAAATCACGTTGATCACCGTTTTTCGCTAAACAAGTGAGGCTTGGCAAAATAGCTTGTGGCTCTGACATCGTCCCTGACGCGCCCCTGATCTAGCCGAAAAAGTGTCTGAGCCCACTCAATAGGTTCCGAGATATTGACCATGCGAACTTTTACCCACTGCGTGCTGTTGCCCCGAATGACCCTACATACGTACGCATAATTCATATTACCTTGTATCTAGGTTTGCGTATAAAAAGAATTGAAACACTAAATATTGAAGTAATTTCCCGAGCGAATTCAGTACGTATATCCTCTTAATCAGTAAGTATAGAAATAATGAATAATGGGAATCACGACTACATATTTGAGTATGAATGACTCAATGAATATGTCTGCTCAAGAAATCCACATGTTAGCTTATTACATATACGTATACACTAACGCCTTTTATCCCCGAAGGTGTAGGCAGAGGCACAAGTAGTGCATCCACTTTTCGCCATGCATATTCCGTCCCATGATGTGATAGGGGGCGAGAGCCTATCGCCATATCGGGCACAAATCTCAGTCTCCGGGCTGAAACAGAGTGGAAAAACTCAATATTACTTTGCCCGACCCGGGGATCGAACCCGAGACCTTGACATTGCAGCCGTACCGTAATACAACTACGCCACCTAGGCAGTCATGTTAGCTAATTGTTATATGAAAATCGTCGCACAATAATTATAAAGCAATAATAACATTAATTTTATGAGTATTTCCCGGCCATTGACCATGTTACTCTATTCGTTTGTGTCCTATTTGAACACGGGTCTCGCTAGATGGTGCCTATGTAGCAATATCCAAAGCGCTTCGTAATACAACTACAAAAACTGCTTTAGTCATTGTCTTTTCAAGTCGGCTGGATAAAGTTAGTGACTATCGCAAAAATGATGAAATTCGATAAAAACCTCTCTTTATAAACTATTAAGTGTCATTAGGAAAAAAAAAGAAATTTAAAAAACGAATAGGCGTTACCGCGGTTGTGCTACATTTAAAATCACGGGATAAAAAATATCTTAGGACCCCATATAGCTTCCAGTTTTAGAATTAATAATCTGGGCAAAAGACTCAGTGAAGTCAGTGATAAGTCCCTACATACAAACTCATAAAGTTTACCTATGTAAAGGTTACGTACTTAATATAATTTATAACTATAGAAAACTTCCTCATACAATTAGCGTTCCTTGCAACCGTAATACTTGATATCTACTTTTAACTGATGCCTAATAATAATCAGCTCAGTTGTTATTCAAACACTTCGGTTTAGACACTGATGACATGAATAGGGTAGTTGATTACTTTTTTCTAAATACATTTATCGAATTGTATGTCATCCAAAGTCTAACCGAAAAAGAATTTTCAAAATTGATGCAATAATAAGTAAGATATAAAGCTTTGAAATTTGGTGGAAGGGGAAGTTGTCAAATAACAGTAATATCAGACTGTGACGTCACCGAGTGTCGCCAACTATCGTTATAGTCGGCGATACTCGATGTCGTCACAGTCTATAACGATAGTTTGACGTCACAGTCAAACGCTGCGTGCGTGAGAAACAGATAGCGCGATATCCCCACCAAGGCCCCACTTTTGTTCACAACAATATTTCCAATATGAATAACTGCTTTATTTTCCAACCAAGTTTTATGCTGATTTCACAGAATAATTTATTGTGCGTATTATTTTCTGTTACATATAAAATAATGTACAAAATCAAACATAGGAAACTACGCTATTGACTTGGGTGAATTTTTTTTATGAACTGAGATATTTATTTTTTTAAACAGTAACACAATCTAAGAAAATATTTAAATCATGTTTATCACTATGTGATAGTATTGAATACTTGGCTCGGTCGTTATCATACGTAGAATTACAAGAAAGCGTACTAATACCACTTTTTAATCTATTTATTTAATCTTCTCTTAAGCGAAGAAGCGTGATCGGACGAGGATAAAAAATCTTCAATACAAGAGTGAAAGATACATTTATTTTTCTTTGTCTATAATTATAGTTTTTTTTTCATATATATGAGGTCGGTACTGCTGTCGCGTATTTTTTTTTTTTTTTTTTTTTTTTTTTTTTTTAATGGCATTTGTGTTCACATTTTGCCAATGTCAAGTTTGATTTGTCTATTTTGAAGTATGTCGAAGTAAAGCAGTGGCTACCTTACCAAGACTTTATCGAGGAGTTTTGGCGGCAACAAAAAAAACACTTGATTAGCACAATTATTACAATTCACTTCATTTGAGCTCTTTAATAGAACTATATTGGATAATATACCACCATAATTATGCAATATAACACTAAGTATCACCAAAATAATGAATTAAAACAAGAGCACCTCATGACACTTCCAAGTTCCCGCCAAAACTCCTTATTTTATTTTAATGTGACATTCAGGTATGATTACAATGAGGTTATATATAAATCTTATTACATTGCAACTTTAAATAAATCAAGTTAGTTTTTTTTTATATTTTTTTATAATGGCACTTGTGTTCACATTTTGCCAATGTCAAGTTTGGGTTGTCTTTTTTTATTGTAGTATGTCGAAGTAAAGCAGTGGCTACCTTACCAAGACTTTATCGAGGAGTTTTGGCGGCAACAAAAAAAACACTTGATAAGCACGATTATTTCAATTCACTTCATTTGAGCTCTTTAATAGAACTATATTGGATAATATACCACCATAATTATGCAATTTAACACTAAGTATCACCAAAATAATGAATTAAAACAAGAGCACCTCATGACACTTCCAAGTTCCCGCCAAAACATTACACAAAATAGTTTATAAAACTAACTTGGAGTTTTCGATAAAGTCTTGGTAAGGTAGTCACTGCTTTACTTCGACATACTACAGATAATAAAAAAAGACAACCCAAACTTGACATTGGCAAAATGTGAACACAAGCGCCATTAAAAAAAAAAAAAAACTTTTTTGTTCATACGGTAGCAAAACCAAAAACAATTAACGTAAAAGTGATGTTTTCTTTATTTCTACCTAAGTTTATTCGATAAATAAAAATATATAAAAAATCGCACCCGAGTTTTTCTAAAACGGTCACAAACCTCGAGAAACCTTATCCATAATTTGTCATTGTTCCTCTCTCTTCCTGCCATTATGTCGTCATAGTGAAATTTACTAAAAATGTAGGTAGGAATTCTACAGATAGCAAGATAAACACATAAGTAGGTAGGTAAATATGATATAAATTTTCTAGTTTTAAAATAATTAAATTAGCTTCAATGCAATATCAGACTGCTCGCTCTAAATGTAGTTGTAGGTAAGAAAAAGCTTACTCGGAATAATATGTTTCATTTTATTCAACCGCCAAATGCATTATAACGTACTTGAAATAAATTTTCTGTACTTACCATACCAGCCTTGTATATACTGCCCACTGCTGAGCACGGGCCTCCTCTACAACTGAGAGGGTTAAGGCCTTAGTCCACCACCCTGGCCTAGTGCGGGATGGCAGACTTCACGTACCTTTGAAATTCAGAGCACTTCTCATGTATGCAGGTTTCCTCACGATGTTTTCCTTCACCGTTAAAGCAAGCGATAATTCACATAGAAGAAATAAATATTCTGTACTTGCTTAATATTAATCTAGTATTTGTATAGCATAGGTACCTATAGTAGTTTAAAATTCGAACGTTAAGTGAGTTATTACCAGTGGCTTTGATTAATAATATGTCTATTAATCAAAGACCAGTGTTTATTACAGTCATCGGTCTAACAAAAAAGTCAAATCAATTCTGGCGCGAAAATTGCAGAATATATTCGCGCCATTTTTTCTAACCCAAGGATATAGGACTACAATGCCACGCCAAGCATCCCGCTGACCCCGCGCAATCGGTCAAAGCGCCGAGCAAACACATCGCCCTTCGATCTGTCAACACGTGGCCAACGTCTCCGGGATTTGTGTGCCCTTGTATCTCTATTTGTATTGCGCAATATTCTAAATGTGGGATTATAACTTGTATATGGACTATGTTTAGTCCACTCTAAAGAAAGACTAGAATTTTTTTCTAATAATTATCTGCATAATTATGCACGCATATTATAATGAGTTATACATATTATAAATATATATATTTCCCACGGCACAATTGTGCCTGAGTCCTTTAATTTTACTCACTATTTGGGCCATTTATCTAAAGCATTCTGCAATAGTGCACAAGAGCAAATCAGTTTTACTTTATGTTTAGAAATGGTAAATAGAATAGATTATAGATGCTATTTATTATAGAGACGAAATCTACATATAATAAGGCAATCAATAAAATGAAGCATAAAACATCAAAATGGCGGATACCATAAACAACATAAATACGAGACAAAACAACAAGAATGTCGGTATTAAGGAGTATTTAATCAATAATTGTAAACAAAGAGTCTCAATATCGTGACATTAATTGATATAAAGATAACGTGGATGTTTTATCATAAAACGTATTGTTTTTAGGATTCCAAGGTATTTTTAAATCTATTGGAACACATTATCTTTTCAGAGCAAAGAAGGTCATACGAGTGGTTATTTCCCGCTGTTTTGCCCGGAATTATGATACAACAGTCTTATTGTTGTATTGTTTATTTACAATTTATTCATAAAGTTCCTATTATAATAAATTACGTAAATGTTTTTGGTAAATACAGTATGAATAGTGGAATAGAAAACTGTTCAACTAAGTCGCCACATTGTAATCTTTTCACTTCGTAGTTTCTATGACTAATTATAATATTAGCTATAAATACTGCGGTTTTGTCTGCGAATTTATACAGTTTCTCTGCTGGATATATTTCCTTAATTAACACAATGATAAAATTATAGACAGATTAATTAAGCCACATATTCGTCGGATATATGGGCCGATTCGCTTAGCAACGATATTTTTAGCAAACGGAATTACTAGATGGAATATAATAAAAATATATATAAATCTCCTAGCCAGATTCGGCCACGACGGCCAATCTCAACGGAGATTAACCAGCTACGCAGGAGATATAGTGCACAAGTGTGTGCCCAATACACAGGTGCACTCACTATTCCTTCACTCTCATAGTCCGGTAAGACGGCAATCCGACATGACCGGAGAGAGATCAGGCGCAGGACCAACGGCTTTACGTGCTTTCCGGGTATCACACCGCCAACTTGCTGACTCCGAGCTGCGACTGAGTAATTTTTAAGATGGAAAACCCAGTCACAATGTTTTTTTGGCTCGACCCGGGATTCGAACCCAGGACCTCAGCGCGCCAATCGTACTCGTAACGCGTAATAATATTGTCGGCCCTATATTATGTATTGTCCCACTGGTGGGCTCGGGCCTCCTCTACTACTGAGAGAGTTTAGGCCTTAGTCGACCACGCTGGCCTAGTGCGGGTTGGCAGACTTCAGATACCTTCGAAATTCTTATAGAAAACTTCTCAAGTATGCAGGATTCGTCACGATGTTTTCCTTCACCGTTAAAGTAAGCGATAGTTTACGAAGAATTTTACTAGACGTTGCCGAATGATTAATACTTACTAAATTAAGAAATGAATGATTGCATTGATTCAAGGTCTCACGTATGCGGGGGAGCCGTCTAGATAAGTTCCAGTATCTGTCTATTTCAGCCACCAAGTAGTAGTATGTATATATTGTGTTACTGTTTGTAGGAGCCAGTGTATTGGGCGGATACTAAACATATCTTACCAGCAAATGTCAGTATAGTAAGCACAGTGAAGTGCAAGGCAGTGCTTTTAAAAAATTGTACTTATACAGTCTTATTGCCTGCCTGCCTCGGTGGCGTAGTTGTATTATGGTACGACCGCAATGCTGAGGTCTCGGGTTCGATCCCCGGGTCGAGCAAAGTGATATTGGTTTTTTCTATTGAAAAAGTGGGTGCACTAGTTGCGCCTCTGCTTACCCCTTAGGGGATAAAAGGCGTGAGTATGCGTATGCGTTATACAGTCTTATTTATAAAACAAATAGTCTGCTCTTAAGCAATAGGTAACTTTTGACACACACGATCAGCTGTAAGACAAAACCTGCCGGTTTCGATCGATGAGTCCGGCAGAAATCCGTAAATGGATTTCCCCGCGTAAAAAAAAAAATTGGCTATGTTTAATTTTGTCAGTTATTTAAGCAATGCTTAACCACCTCTTACCGCTAAAACAAGATTATCAGTAATGTGTTTTTTTATTTTTATGGAATTGAATGACGAGACGAGCATGCCGTTCGCCTGATGGTAAGTGATTCGACCACCCATAAACAGTAGCAACACCATCCAGCACCAGCATCTCTATTTTGATGTACCCAGTGTCACTCTCATGACTAAGACGAATCTATTGACACCACTCACATAAAAATACCACAAGCCGTTTAGGCAGTAGGGCGTGCCAAAGAAATATACAAACATACATACATACCCTCGAAAAACATAACCCTCCTTCTTTCGCAGTCGGGTAAAAAAAGAAATCAAGTAGCCTCTACTAATATAAGCTTCGGAGCTTGTATCTTCTTTATTTAAAACTGGTAATGCGTTTTTTGCGCAGTATTGTTCTACATAATAATATATCAGTGATACGGATAAACTATCAGATTTTACCATAAATATTAACAATACCAAAGGTGTATAGGAAACTAATTTATCTGATAGGGCGCGTTCAGCAAACATTGGAGGAAACGGTTATCTCTCACTGAGCGACCATTACCTTATTGTGTTGTATTTGTATAAGTTTTTACTAGTTTGTAACGATAGTAGAGTAATGATTTATATACAAAAAGCGGTGATAGCCTAGTTGGGAGTGGAACGGACTGCCGAGACGAATGTCCGCAGGTTCAAAACCCAAGGGCACACACCTCTGACTTTTCTAAAAAAAAGTTATGTGTGTATTCTTTGCGAATTATCGCTCGCTTTAACGGTGAAGGAAAACATCGTGAGGAAACCTGCATACCTGAGAAGTTCTCTGAATTTCGAAGGTATGTGAAGTCCGCCAACCCGCACTAAGCCAGCGTGGTGGACTAAAGCCTAAACCCTCTCAGTCGTAGAGGAGGCCCGTGCTCAGCAGTGGGCAGTATATAATACAGGGCTGGTATGGTATGGTATACGCAAAGCAGCGTAAAGTGTCGAATCTAGATCATATCCTAAGGCATGATAGGTACCATCTGCTCAAAACCATCATGATGTGGAAAATACCTGGACAAAGAGGTGTAGAAAGGAGGAGAAAGTCTTGACTTGTCTGTCTTGTCGTGCAATTTAAAATGGTGGAACAATTGTTCTGACTTGCCATGGACAAGGAGAGATCAAGGAACTGACTGCTAACCTTCTGTAATGAAGAGACACCTGAAGAAGAAGACGTTCTACATTAAGGCATCAATGATTGCCCTGATATTGTGGTTGGTTATGGGCTGTGGTCATCGATGGGCATCAGGTGACCATTTCCTTCTTTAGCGTCTCTACTATATTATAAAAGCGTTTGGGTACCAAAAAACAAAAAAAAAAAACAATAACTAACACACTTAACCCAGGCCAGGTCAAATTCCACCAATATTGATTTTGACGTTCGAATTTCAAATTTCTCTTCCCGTGCAGATAAACAAAGGTCGATAATTCATACAGCCACAAATAATATCAGTTTATACTTTCATGTTATTTCATAGTTACCTTGACGTTTTTTAGATCTTCATGTTTTCTCGTTCTCAATTACAAAAGCTTAACCCTTTTATAACGAATACCATATATGGTGAACATGTTTCGATGTTGACTGCGTCGTGTGCCGGGTCGGTCACTTCCCTGCAACATGGTTGAGGAGGCCGATGGCTGGCACATGCGTCATATTCGTGAACGGGTGCTGCTTGCGTGGACTGGTCGGCTCTGTTTGATGGTTGACTCTATTTTTTACTTAAAATTAAACATGTAGCTGGTTATTTGACTTAGGTACTCTCCGTTAATTTTCGCATTTAATATCCATCTTTGAAATTGAATTTATATTGTTACATGCAATTTGTAAAATATATATATATATATATAAAAGAATATATTACAATTAAAGACCTACGCTGAGTTTCTTGGTGCTTCTTCTCAGGTCAGTGGGCTTTTCCGAAGCACTGGTAGAATCTTTAGATGATAAAAATTGTAAAAATGACGTGTAAAAGTGCCCTTAGGGGCCTAATTACTTAATAAATGATTTGAATTTGAATTTGACGTAATAAACGTAATAACGCTGTATATAATTATAATATGATAAAACTAATGACGTGCTAGCACGGTGTTTCCCAGTGCTAATCCTTATTGAATCATTGCCTATATCAACCAACACCGACATAGTAACAAGCAAAAATTACCTCAAATGTACGTTACATAGTAACATAGTAACAAATTTAATTAATTGCATCAAAGTATATAGAATATGGATTTTATCTAAAACCGCAATTAGTATTAGGGATAAATTTGCTTGATCAATGCTGGGGAACGTGTGGCGGGTTGCGTGGTTACTCTGATAAAATAATACAATTAATTACTGCATATTTCTAAGAGGATATTGGACAATGGGAATTGGTTACAGCGTATGACGTCATTTCGATAATGTCACCTTTTATTTGACTTTATCGTTAATTATATGGAAATGCTTTAATCAAGCATTTAAATTACCTTGTTTTGTATCTACGACCTGTGTTTTATTTTACCGTCGTATTAGTTCATAACAGTACCTAGGGTAGACTTATATCTGAGCTCTATTGAGCACATTATAGGTAAGTAGGTATAATCAACTCACTTTCATAGATTTTTTATAGCTTACCAGCTTTTGCCCGCGGCTCCGCCCCCGTGAATGAGTTTTCCCGGGATAAAAGTCCCGCTTTATATTTTTCCGGGATAAAAAGTAGCCTACGTGTTAATCCAGGACATAATGTACCTGTGTGCCAAATTTCATCGAAATTCGTTCAGTAGTTTTTGCATGAAAGAATAACAAACATCCATACATCCATACTTACAAACTTTCGCGTTTATAATATTAGTAGGATAGGATGCCAATGAACAAGCAAATGGGTCACGTGGTGTTGAGCGAATTTCTCAGCCTATAACACTTACAATAAAACTAGAATAGTAAAGTACAGAAAAGGAATACCGTTTAGGGTTGGTTTGGATCTTAAAGTTATGAAGGGTCGGTTTGGATTTTCACTGGTCATCGAAGAGCAATAGCAAGCTGACATTCCACATCGATTTATGGGAGGCAGTGATATTACCCTTATTCGGTATATGTACATTATCAGCCCAATAATTTCCACCGCTGAACATAGGAAAATCCCTAAGATTTCCCGACTGACTTATTGGAAGCCTGTATTTAGGCCTGTATCTCTATATATTATATTTGTAGCCAGTGTAACTACTGGACATAATGAGACTTAACATCTTATGTCTCAGGATGATGAGCGCAGTGGAATGCCACACATTACTTTGTAATTCAAGGTGCTGGATGGTGTTGCTACTGTTCATGGGTGGTCGTATCGCTTACCATCAGGCGAACGGCATGCTCATCTCGTCATTCAATACCATAAAAAAAATATCCTGAGGAGCCTATATCCAGTGATGAATTTTATCTCAGTACCCGCTCATGCGGTAAAGTCTATAGTGTGACTGTACCACTTTCTTCGAAGAAGTAAGCATATCATATTTATTTAATTAAAACATATTTAAACATGTGGATATAATGCAAGAGCTTAAACAATATTTAAGGGACGCGGCTTTTATAATCTTTCCTTTCTTCCAAAGTATGAGAAATGCTCAGCCACATTTATAACTGTTATTGTATGCGTAAAACCAACACAAAATGGTAAAGCATGTGTGTTGCATTTTCTATGTAGTAATTACATTAAAAATGACAGTTTTTTTTTGCAGCAATAAGCACATTGCACGTCTTTTCTAGGCGGTCTACTACTACTACTAGATAATCAACCAGCGGCCCGCGCGGCTTTTTCATGCCGCCCGCTGAGCTTCTGCAAGTGGCCCACGTGACTAAAAATCACTAAAACTAATGAAATTTTCCCAAGGTTACCTGAGCTGTATGCTAACCCTATAAGAATGAAATGATTCTGTTGAATGTGTTTTTATTATTAATATAAATAAAATTTTAAATTTTAATTATGTTTTAAAAACTTAAACAGGTCAATGAAATGAAGTTGTGCCCCGCGGTACCATAGCCAAGGCATCTTATGGCCCGAATAAAAACGGTTGAATACGACTGCTCTAAGTGCAAGAGGAATTTTCCAAAAGTCTACTTTCGGGTAGGGAGGTGAGCGGATACCTAGCGGATAAAACAAGTACGTAAAGGACACGCATATTTGATCTATTATGTTATGAGTCTAGTCTATGTTTAGTAAACTAATCGCCCGAACATCCCGTCCCGGTATTTTTTCCGTCACGGACGCCGTGTTTGTAAACTGCTAACGCGTTTCGTGAATGAATTTCGCGCCGTTTCCGTGATTTGGGAACGTAGGGCATTAGACAATAATATCAATTGTATAATTTCTTTCTTGACTCGCGTGATATATTTACTGGAATAAGTCCAACTGTGTATTTTCCGGGATAAAAAAGGCTCTATGTTGTTTCAGCATTTAGGCGATCGCTATGACATTTTTTTTTATAAATCAATTCAACTGTTTCGGCGGAACTAATCCAAAACTCAAAAATTCTTCACATTCTTTTGCATTTATTATAATAACTTCTGGTCATGGCTTCGCCCGCGTGAATGAGATTTTCCGGGCTAGAAAATGTCCTTTCCAGGGTCTCAAAGTAACTCCATACCAAATTTCCTCCTTCCAGAAGTTTTGAGTTTATCGCATTCAGACAGACAGACAGACGCGACGGTGGACTTAGTTTTATAATGTGTAAGGATGTAAGGATTAGTAAAATAGAAATATAAATAATTTTCGTTCACTGAAAATAATATATAGATGCTAGATCCTTAAATAAAACATATTAATATAAGTAAATGTGATATTTAGTTTTCGTTGTTTTTGTGTGAAAATGATTATAGTTCCTTTTCCTTGTATTTATACGACATTTATCAAATCATTTACAGTTATACCATGGAATAGATAATACATACCTACGCTATTTCGTTCGTAGAAGACTAATTGGTCAGTTATTATGCCCGTAATCCGACTGGTTGGCAGTTGTATTGCGTACCTCTGCCTACCTACGAAGGGAAAAAGGCGTGATGGTATGTATGTATTGTTAGGTGATTTTTCAGTATCCTGTTGCGCAGATACTTTCTCCCATAGAATACTTATTGATTATGCATTATATTATTATATTTAATGTTATCGATACATAAATTAAATCTCAAGTATTGTCAAGTTTATTGCATAACAGAATCCGCGACAACCGATAGTAGATTTAATCGATTAATCGCATGACAGTAATGTACATTTTTCCCCACACGCGGCAACTGACACGGCCGGCAGGAATGTGTTGAAAAACTCAAGATTCAATTTCGCGCCAACGCTTCCGCCATGTTTGCGTGATGAAAATGATGTATTTATTGGTCATACGGCTTTCATTCGCTTTCGTTAGATGCTCATCCACGACATTTTCTTCCTTAATTTCTACGGTTCTTGGTTTCCTATGTTTGTTGTGATTGTTTTTAACAGACGTTAAATGGAGTAGGTTACTTATTATTGTTTTTGTTTGCTGTACCTACTAATATTTTACAGAATTTGGTGAAGATGTTTGGATGCTTGTCAATAGAAAACGCAGAAACCGATGAATTTGTATTAAATCTATACTACTATAATCTATACTAATATATAAAGCTGAAGAGTTTGTTTGTTTGTTTGAACAAGATAATCTCGGGAACTACTGGACCGATTTTGAAAATTCTTTCACTAATAGGAAGCTACATTACTCCTGAGTGCTATAAGCTTTTTATCCCAGGAAAATATTTTTATCCCGGAAAACTTTTTCACGCGGGCGGAGCCGCCACCATCACCTAGTTTAGCATGAAGATATATCATATTCTAGATTAACGTATAGGCCGCTTTTATCCCGAAAATTACACAGTGGAGCAGTGGTGTAGCGTGGGTTGACGCCGCGCCACCCGGGCCGGACCCCAAATTTGCCGCACCAAGGCATAGGACAAAAAAAAGGTAATTCAACACGTGTTCCTCCCTAGCCGATGGTACATGACCAAAAGTTGTAAGAGGTTTTATTTTGCCGTCCCCCTAAAAGTGCCTCTCGGGGCGGACATCCCCCCACTGCCCCAACCACGCTACACCACTGCAGTAAAGCTTTTATTTCGGCAAAGCTTTTTTTTTTTTTTTTTTTTTTCGGCAAAGGTTCTTTACGCGGTAAAATCTGAGCAACGACTTGTATTAAAATACACACACACTTACGCCTTTTATCCCCGAAGGGGTAGCCAGAGCGCAACGAATGTACCATTTTTCGCAGTGATTTAAAAAAAATATTAATTATAAACTAGTGGTCAGCTACCGTTCGTAAGTATGGACTTATAAAACACACATATATTAGATATATATAAGCCTCGGCGTATTTATAGAAAAGTGAATTTGCACTTAGGATATGCGGCGGCAGAACAATATGAATAAAAGTAGGCACATTGTTTGATGTCACAATCGAGACGAGCCAGTGTTATTAACATACGTGTCGTCATCTGCGAGTTTTTGTGGAACAGAGAATTCTATTGTGCTTGTTTCTTTATATTTAGTTTTGTCTTGTTATTTTGATCCTTTATTTCTACCGTCAAGCAGCAGTACATATACTGTTGTGTCTCGGTTTGAATTGTAGCCAGCGTAATTACCGGGCATTATGAGACCTAACATCTTATGTCTCAGGGTGACGAGCGCAGTGGAGTGTCACGCAGTACTTTGTAAATGAATGTTCTGTGTGGTGTTGCTACTATTTACGGGCGGTCGTATCGCTTACCATCAGGCGGGCGGCATGCTCGTCTCGTCATTAAACTGCAATAAAAAATGTTAGCTAGGTACTGGTTCTTCGTCGTAATCATAAACTATTTAAATACACCGTATTGTCTAAAAGCATCATAGTAACATAAACTATATACAATTTTCATATATATTTATTTGTGGTTACAGTCGCATAAGCGCCGGCAGATAGAATAGTACTTGGGAATAAACGCTTGTTACTGCTAACTTCATTTAGTCATAATGTCAAGGAATTCTAACGCAATATAAATATAAAGTAAAATAAAAATAATAACATAGACCATTTTCTAATTCGTAAAAAAGAATAGTAAGACCAGAGACAAGAAAGTAGAGTTTTGCCGCCAAATTATCGGACTTTACGAATCTTTCCAGAACTAGTAAAGCTGTCTTGCCTATCAAGCGAGTCTAGAATTGATTAATAATATATTTATTATATTTTTATTGCCTTAGTAGGCAAACGAGCCAGTGCAGCGGTCCGCCTGATGGTAAGCAGCATCCGCCACCCACGGACTTAAGCAATGGCAGAGGCACAGCCAAGCCGGCCCCTACGGGAGGTTGTGAGACGAGAGTTGTTTAAACTGCCAAGTATTATCTTAATCACTTTTTATTAAATAGTTCACAAAAATGTCTTCCAAGGACTCACTGAACCTTACAATAACACGAAGAGACGGATTCCTGTGACTCAACAAGGCTCAAGACTTGAGAAAAACCGTATGGCCTAAGAATTCTCAACAAGGCTCAAGACTAGCATTACCGTCAGTAAGAATTGAGGTGTGATGACGGGATAAAAAAAACCCTCCAAACTATTCAAATCTCACACATTTTCCGTTAAAACACCGATAGTGTAGCATCAATCAGTATTTGGTCACATTATTTGAACGTTCCGATATCGTCTCCGACTCTGGCGTGTCAATATTGTCAGAGCGGCCAATGAACCCGTTGCATCGCGCGCATGATCCGAATAATATAACAAAACTAATAAATATTTAAGAGCATTATAATTTATCCATTATGTGATGATACGACATTGTTTACGCGCGTTATTTACATTATAATACGGCATGGATGACGCGACGTCATATTAAAGGAAAATCTAAGACGTAGAAAGTATAGTCCAGTTTACATCTTTGGTAATTGTTTATGAATAACATAAACAAGTTCAAGTAATGACGTTGTGTAGTGATGTAATATTTATGTCATTTTTGTTTGTACTTTCGGCTTCAAAATAATACTAAAATTATTTACAGTCAAGCTTTATTAATAGATACTTACTACGAGTTTAGTCATACTTTTTATTTATTTATTGCACTGAATGACGAGACGAGCATGTCGTTCGTCCGATGTTAAGCGATACGACCACCCATAAACAGTAGCAACACCATTCAGCACCTTGAGTTACAAAGTACTGTGCGGCATTCCACTGCGCTCGTCATCCTGAGACATAAGATGTTAAGTCTCATTATGTCCTGTAGTTACACGTGCTACAATGTCCTTCAAACCGACACACAACAGTGCATGCGCCCTGCTGCTTGGCGGTAGAAATAGACATTGCGGTGGTACCGACCCAGACGGACTCTTACATATGAAAGACCTACCACCAGTAAAGTATTATATAGTATGAGTACTATATAGTTATACTATTAGCTGTTTAATACGATAATTGTCTAATTAAAGGAGATGTTCGCTTTTTGTATGGGTGGTGGCCTCAAAATTTAACCGGGCTCAAACTTTAGCGATATTAAGGCAAAATATGGATCTTAGATCCATTAAAAAAATATTTCTAGACCCCTCCATTTACAAGTAACTTTTTTAAAGACGTTCATATTAAGTGTAGTTTTTAAGCAACATAAAATTACATAAATCTCAAAATCGCAGGTCTTTAAAATTAAAGGATTTATTATAAAAGGCTGGTTTTAGGAGTTCTATCCAAATATATATAAACTGTCTTGGTTAGGATTTTAGGCCCGTTTTTGGAAATGTCCTTTACTTGAAACCTGTGAATCTAGCCCTAAGGTTAGTATAGTAAGTACTATCCTACTAATATTATAAACGCGAAAGTTTGTAAGTATGGATGTATGGATGTTTGTTACTCTTTCACGCAAAAACTACTGAACGGATTTCAATGAAGTTTGGCACACGGGTAGATTATGTCCTGGATTAACACATAGGCTACTTTTATCCCAGGAAAATATAAAGCGGGACTTTTATCCCGGGAAAACTCATTCACGGGGGCGGAGCCGCGGGCAAAAGCTAGTACGAATTAATTACATCATATTTTTATCAAGATCATCTATTAATTATCCAGTTATTCAGAAAACTAATAATGTCTTTATTCAACAAATATGAATATAATTAATATTAAAATAATATTGAGATAAAAGAAGCATAAAATAATTTTCCTTCGCGAACACTTGTGTCAATATTCACAAGAGCGCTAAACATGTTTTGATTCATCTGTTACGTTGTTCGGCGTCATTAACCCCACGTTATAGAGCCTACTATGTGGTTCATAGACTTTTTGTATTGATAATGTCTGCGTATTCACACAATACCTATATATTCCTCTCATATTTGCATTGACGTATTGTATTATAAATGCATCTTTTAATGTTGAGCAAATTGACCCAAAATAATTTTGGTGAATTATCGTAGTTATTCTTGCATTGAAATAATGTTGAATATACATGATAATGAATGTTGTGCAAACACTTGTAATTATGAGTCTTTTAGAAATATGTAAAAAATAAGAACATTACAATAACATCAATTTGTGACTAACGAAGACTGTCTCTACATTTTTTACACAATGCGTATAACCATACATCCTAATTTACAAACTTTATCTTTTATATTATTAGTATTTAGGTATAGATACGTATTATAATCAACAAGCAACAAAACAAACATTAAGTAACAGCTGTTTCTCGAATAGTTTACCGACTGTATATTTCTAACTACATTCATTAATTATGAATTATATTGTAAAGATTTTACATCGTTAAGAATATTGTGGCGCTTCGTCTTTTGCTAATAATTATTCAATCTTTTTCATCTTTTGCCAGTTATTGTTTAATAACGGCATAATGAGACTAACTAATTTGTAGGGATGATATTCAAAGTTCAGTGCGACATGGATTTAAAATTCGAATTCTGGCCAGTGTTAGCTGCTATTTATGTGCAAACACTTTTTGTATCGTTATTTAGATTAAAAAAAAGATAAAAAAAAGAAACAATAAATGGCCAGTACTTGTAATATCTTTTAAGATTTTTTTTATATTCACCCGACGAAGTTAAAGTAATCGCTGACTCACACATCTCACCTGACAGAATAAAAAATTGTTTCTCTGTGGCACGTTTGAAGAATACATTACTTGCAGCGAGTTGTTTATTGCGATATAAATAGTTCACTGTTTAATGTGCATTATCTTCGCAGATGGTTTTGAGAAAACAATTTGTTGTGAATTATGTCCTTTTTCTTACCTTTGAGAGGACAAGGTATATGAATATCGATGTATATATTTGAGATTCAAATACAACATTACAGGTAATATATAAATACAAACAAAAAGCAGCGAAGTTTCCAGAAAGACAAAAGTTAAAAAGTCAACAATTAAATTATAATAAAAAGAACAAATCTAAAACAAAACTTTAATTATAATAATGCAGGCCGGTTTCAGAGTTATCGAGTAAATTTTATTTGTCATTTTTCGTATTAAAAAACTATTGTATATAGTACATTATTTTATAACCATTTATTTGGCAGCATAGATTAGAACATCGATATATATGTACTACGCACAAGATTACGCGTTCCGAACATTTACTTTGTTCAACTGAACTGTACTGCAATCTATACACCTGACTTTAGTGTGGCTTCAATATTGATTAAAGCGATCTAGCGCTATATGTTTTAAGTTTGGTTATACGACATAAATAATGTTTTAGCGCTGCAGCGAAGTTTAGTTCTAACTCCAGTATTTTGAACAAACTTTTATAACTGAGGTTCGTGTCTATCGGCAGAATGATCAGGGTGGATAAAAACCATGATTTTTGGAACGAATTTCCTTATTGCGCGTTGTGAAAGGAGGCTGGACGGAAAGTTGTCACGACACTTTTTTCTATTATCTTACTAATATGAACCTTAAATACAATGCGTAGAAGCTATAATTCTTGAAACGAGTATATTTGTATTTATTTTATTTATTAAAGTCATTAAAACCATTTCTTACTAATCTAAAATGAACCTTAAATACATTGCGTAGAAGCTATTTCCCCAGCGTTGGCACGGCACGAGTACAAAAGAATCGAACGTAACATTCTTTTTTCAAATTTTGTTGATTTATTCTACTTTGGTTACTGACATTTATCAATAACAAGACTAAACGTGCTTTGCTCGCGTTTAAAAATCTACTTTATGTGGTAAGCGTAAGATCGAATTTGTGTTTAGTCAATCAAAATTTGTGATAAAAATGCTATGCAATAGCTTTACCGCGGTAGTCTCCGAGTGCCACATGTATTTATTTGTTTTTTTCTCTAGAAACTTATGTATTGGAACGGAAATAGGAAAATATTTATATATTTATATATATACACACTCTGTTATATAAATAAAATTTTATTACAATTCTTTCACTAATTAATCGAAAGGAACTTCGTTCCATCCGGGTGTCCCTTGACACCTCTCAAGTTTTGTTTTTAATTTATTTTTTATATTTATTATTACTATTATGTTTTAATTTTTTTCCGTAATTTGTGTATGTTTAGTCTATTAACTGACAACTCTAAGAAAAGTAAATTTTTTATGACATTTTTGTCATGCGTTATTGATCGTTCGCCGGGGGAATACTGCTTCGCGCATCGTAAAAACTGGGTACATGTGATTTTTTTTTATATAAAGCGTTTAAGACACGTTCGTTAATTTAATATGATAATTAAAATCACAGTATACTTTAGCCCACGTTTTCGTATAACTTTGACCCATTGCCAAAGTAACCTTATATCAACTTTCAGGTATTAAGAACATGGCCACCATTTATAAAACGATCCCAGGGAGTCATCTTCTGAAGTTCTGAATATGGCCCGCTCAAAAAGATGAACAAGTGTATTCTTGGGAAGCAGTGATAAAAAAATGATACTCCCAAATTTGTGAAAAAAGAACGATGTACTGTACCTGAAATAGATATAAACTCAGTTTGTAATACATACGACAGACCCACCATCATCTTGTTCAGTCGTTAATTTATTAATATGGACAAGTTTGATCAGATTCCTTATTTTGAAGTCTGATAAATAACAATTGATTGTTAAATTCCTATTTAGGTCGTAAAATAGGTCGTTGTTTATATAGAGTCCTATGTAGATAGCCAACCACAAATCACGTTCTATCTGTATGCAATATAACCTAGTCCCAAACTTGTAAGGGCGTTGGTACCCATAACACAAGTTAAATCTTACTTTGGGTACCAGTGTTCAATATACTTACTACTTATATATTTTGTTATAATGCATTGTACAACGGAACTTATTATTTGTAAGTGGTATCTGTAACATAGCATGTTTTTGTTGAAATAAATAAATAAAATAAAAATAAATAAAAATAAAAAAATAAATAAAATAAGTTGTTTTTATTAAGAAATACTTATTAAAATGTTAACTATTACTTCTAGTGATTATTATTAGTTGATTGAAAAGTATTTCTGTTAGTTTTGCTAAAGTTACCAATTACAGAGAGACGTAATCATAATATTTTTATTTTTGTTGGAATTTTTCTAATGTTTTCAGTATAATATAGGCAAAATAATAAAGATAACTTGTCTTTATTCAATATATAATCATTCTTTATAGTTAACTTTAACCCATCATTGACAATCATTGCGTTTTTCTTCACTAAAAATCGTAGAAACCTTTTCAAAATATATCTTTGCCGCAGTGGCCTTCTTCGGCGCCTACGGGACGGGCCCGGGGTATCTTGTTGCACGAAGATAGCTGCACGGAACCGACCCTGCGCGATGCCGCATTGCGGCCCCTCTCTAAATGAGGAGACTGAGAAGCCTCCGAACTCTAAAGCACGCCTTTGGCGTCTACGACTGCAGCAGACCGACCATCCGCAATGTGGTCCACCTCGGAGTCGCTTAAATTGGTGTAGTCGAGCGACCAGCCCCATTTAGAAATCAATCAACCCTGGAATATACGACACTGGATTAGAATGTGACTTTTGTTTTTGATCGGCTTATACATTTATGTGGCAAGTAACAGTCAATGTCTGTTTCTACCGCCAAGCAACAGTGTGCATGCACTGTTGTGTTTCGGTTTGAAGGACATTGTAGCCAGTATAACTACAGGACATAGTGAGACTTAACATCTTATGTCTCAGGATGACGAGCGCAGTGGAATGCCACACAGTTCAAGGTGCTGGATGGTTTTGCTACTGTTTATGGGTGGTCGTATCGCTTACCATCAGGCGAACGGCATACTCGCCTCGTCATTCAATTCCATAATAAAAATAAAAAAAAAAAACAAAACAGTTACACTTTTTACGTACTTGGTTATATATTATTTCCGTTATTATGGTTAGTTATGACAAATGACTATTATTTCTTTCTTACAAAGTAAAAACGATCCTTCAAGCATTTCACTTGCGATTTTCTCCTCATTACCCGATACGCATTTGTCTGTTCACATATGCCCATTGTTATAAAGTAACATGCAATTGTGGTGTTAGCGACCGTATTGTCTAATTGTGGTCATTTGTCATTGAATAGTGATTTAATTCAAATAATAATTGATTTATGAGTCATGAAATGGGCACCTTTATACGCACACACATACATACTCTACCACCAAAATTTATTTGCATAAATACATTACACGTTTTCATTTCCTGCAAATGAATAAAAAAAGGGATATCATCGTATGACCAAACTGATGCTATTTTTAGCATATATGAGACCACAGGTCATTTGCGACAGAGAGCCTTATCATGCTTATTACCATCCCAATGGCAATTATCAATGAGGTACAGTCAACCTCAATAGTCGCTAATAAATTCTAAATTTCAAATCACCTTTAAACTGTTCGTCAATCGTTGTTTCTTCACGAAAATAAAACTCGACGGGCTAACTTTATTTTATATTGCGCGCGGCTCAGCGCGCGGAAAAGTTTTTCCGGGATAAAAAGTAGCCTATAGCACTCAGGAGTAATGTAGCTTCCTATTAGTGAAAGAATTTTCAAAATCGGTCCAATAGTTTTTGAGTTTATCCATTACAAACAAACAAATAAATTTTTCCTCTTTATAATATTAGTATAGAAGTTATAGAAGTATGAATGGGGATTTTAGGAGTAGCGAATGAGATGTTTTGGACGATTGTCATACACGTACATGATGTGATGTCCCATATCGGTTACACATTCCAGAGTCCGGACCTATACTGAGCAGAAAACCTCAATATGATTATATCGAACCCGAGACCTCAGCTCGGCATTTGTGCCACAACACAACTATTCCACCGAGGCAGTCGGTTGTATGATTTTTTTAAAATATATCTTGGAACTTTTGGCGCACAAAGTTTTTTGAAAGACCCTATTTTTTGGCCAGGATTTTGATTTCATACACCTAGATTTTTATGACTGACGGTGGCGTAGGTTTATTGCGTACGCGTTACGAGTACGATTTGCCCGCTGAGGCCCTGGGTTCGAATCCCGGGTCGAGTCAAAAACATAGTGACTGGGTTTTTCCATCTTAAAAAATACTCAGTCGCAGCTCGGAGTCAGGAAGTTGGCGGTGTGATACCCCCGTGCCTCGGAAAGCACGTAAAGCCGTTGGTCCTGCGCCTGATCTCTCTCCGGTCATGTCGGATTGCCGTCTCACCGGACTATGAGAGTGAAGGAATAGCGAGTGCACCTGTGTATTGCGCACACACTTGTGCACTATAATATCTCCTGCGTACCTGGCTGATCTCTGCTGAGATTGACCGTCGTGGCCGAAATTGGCTAGGAGGATATCATTTCATTTTAGATTTTTATGTCTGGAGGCACATGAAAACTTTGGTATACGGTACTTCACCTGCACCTACACGCGATAAAATGATTTAAGGAATAATTAATGCAGATGAGAAGACAACAAGTCTTGTAGTTTATTTCTTAGAATTGCAATGCAATGCAATCAGCCCTGTATTATATACTGCCCACTGCTGAGCACGGGCCTCCTCTACTACTGAGAGGGGTTAGGCCTTAGTCTACCACGCTGGCCTAGTGCGGGTTGGCAGACTTCACATACCCTCGATATTCTTATGAAGAATTCTCAAGTATGTAGGTTTCCTCAAGAATTTATTAGTTTCTTAGAATTACTAAAAGATAATTACGCCACAGAATGCACACTTGTATTAGGAACAGAGGCTAACAAGTCGAGCAAGGTTTGTAAAAATAAAGAAAATTGTATTATATTGAAAGAATAATAATACCTTTATACGCTAAAACAATTTGTGCCAGTGTAGTACTCAAACATTTGTATTTTTTTAACTCTCACAAGATTAATTGTGATCTTTTATACCTCATTAGAAAGCTGAATAAATAAATAAGTTTTTAACGTGTTTTGTACATTTAGTCATTAGAAGCTTTTCTAAAATATACAGCAGTTTTGTCAAAAACTTTTTTAAATAAAATACGAAATTGATACATTTAAGGCCATCATTTCAAAATTATCATAGCTTTTAAATATTTTATTGTTTATTATGAAACCCTAGAATGTCATTTACTAGAAAACAACAAAATACCCCAATCCCATTCAGTACTTTTTTTTATTATTGAACTTTATTTGGCCTTATAAGTAATTTATTAAAAAATCAATAAATCTTAAATTGCTCGAAAACTATTGAGTTTCGTATAGGGCTTCATGCGACAAAATCGATTGCTTTTGATCCAATCTACATGCTCTTAACGGGAATACGTCATATTATCAGTCACTTGTGTATTAGAAATGAGAATCGAACACTGAATAACCTTTTTTAATAAACTGCCTAAAAATCTAAGGGAACTTCCATTTAAATATTTTAAAATTAAGAAAATGGCTAGTAGATAAGTATTTTTATATGATAGAAGAGTTCATCCAATACAAAAATAATGAAGTTATTATTTATAAAATTTAATATTATATTATAATTAAGAATATAATAAATATGCTAAATAACCACATAACATAATAATATCACCATCCCGCATGACGATAACCTTGTTAAAGCCGAAAAAGACAAAATGTCTAAATATTTAGATTTGGCACATGAGGTTGCTGACATGTGGGATGTGGACTCCACAATTATTGTTGCGATTGTTGTTTCTGCACATAGGTTGATACCAAAGAGCCTTGACCAACATCTTAAGAGGCTCTTAATTGGTCGTTGGGTCAAGAGCCAGATGCAGAAGGCAGTACTGTTGGACACGGCACGCATTGTGAGGAGATTCCTCACTTTGAATCTATAACCGGAGGGTGATTAAGTTTTTTATATGTATTTTTATAACTTATATATAAAAATGTAAAAAAAAACTTTAGAATAAAGGATGTTAAGTGCTAAATAATAATATTATATACTGACATTTTGTTAGAAAATAATAATATTATTTATTCGTTTTATATAATCATAAATATTTGCATGCCTAAAACAGGCAGAGTATAGGTTGAACTATGCACCACTGTTAAATCTGGTACCAACTGTATTCTATGCAAATAAATGTGTGTTTTGTTTTTGATTTTGATTACCTACCAATAGAACGAAAATTGGTTACAACTTTGATTAATTATATACCTAGATAGAGTGACGCGCTACAATGAAACTAAAACAAACAGGCCAACTTTTCTTAAGCTAGTGTGCGTGACAGCTGTGTCATACGCTATCGCTGCATCATTCAGCGTATCCTTGTGTGCGCGCATAATGATACCAGTTATTACATGATTTCTATTAAAACGGGGAGATAATAATATCCATGAAAAACAACAAAAAATAATTCACTCGAACTCATTTAGCGGGCAACAGTTGGCCTCTATTTTTTTCGACGCGTTTGAAACGTCAGTGTATATCTAGGTATATAATTAATCAAAGGGTTACAAATGCCAAGCTTCCTTATCACATTTGTCCATTTAACCGCATGTACTTCCCGAAACCGCATCAGCAGATAACACATATTCTCGTGGGAGCAATCGATAAAAAGGCTATTGCAAGGACATTGTACGTTTTGTTTACCTCGGGATGGGCTAAAAATATCACTTAAGTGACGATAGTGCTTTGACGATAGCTGATGAGCAGTTCTAAGTCATAAGTTAACGACTGTATACTTTATTATAGACTACTATATTTCCTTATACATTAAATATAAACTGCGTTACTAATCCTACTAATATTATAAACGCGAAAGTTTGTAAGAATGTATGTATGGATGTACGGATGTATGTATGTTTGTTACTCTTTCACGCAAAAACTACTGCACAGATTTCGATGAAATTTGGCACACGGGTAGATCATTTCCTGGATTAACACATACGCTACTTTTATCCCGGGAAAATATAAAGCGGGACTTTTATCCCGGAAAAACTTTTTAACGCGGGCGGAGCCGCGGGCAAAAGCTAGTAAGTAAATAAATATTGTATAGGTACGTCTGTCATAGTTACGTAATGTTTAGTGTCACTATGGCGTTGAATATTGCTCAACAAGTTAAGACAAAACAATGAATAACTAATAAAAAATAAAAAAGCATGCAAATATTTGTAAAGCTAAACACTTATAATTAGTATTTTAATTAAATAAGGGCCTATGTACATGGTGCTTTTTATATGCACCCGCACAGTTCCCTATTGTATGAAATTTGACGCGCTATTAAGCTCCGTTTGAAGAGGAACGTTAGAATTTATGAAATTTACAAAATACATTTTTACCCAACGATCCCAAAAATCACCTCTAAGATGAAAAACATGATTAACACACATACAAATATGATAATGTATCAGTAAAGTCCCGATATATTTTGATAGTACTGATTATGGAGTGATTATTCAACATTGAGCGGAACACTCTATGGTATAACGTCGTGGTACCAGTGTTTGACAATGTACCAATAACCGACACTTTTTTCTTTAATCAAGGAAATGATGGGTTATTAAGCGATTTTTTAGACATTCCAACATTTGACCATATACAATATATTCTTTACTACTACTACTATCCAGTGAAATTCAATGCAAACCGCCATTAAGGAAAAAAACCTCGGCTGAAAAAAACCTCGGCTCAGTGTTTTTACGAAGAAAAATAGTTTCCTTAGGGAGATATTTAAGAAAGTGAGTGCAATTTTTTTATAATTATTCTACTATTACGAAATCTTCATGAAATATATATATTTTTATGGATTGTCACAAGAAGGTAAAGTCGCCAGTCATGGACAGTATAAGCGATTTTCTTATGTATTTGCTTTGTGATTTCTTCATTTGAATATTATGAATACGAAAGTAACTCAGTCTGTCTGCCTGTCTGTCTGTCTGTCTGTCGCGCTATCATGCCAGAACTACTGACCGATTTAAATGAAATTTGGTCTAGAAATGAAGTCTAGAGCCTGAGAAAGGACATAGGATACTTTTTTCCTGGGAAAATATAAAGCGGGACTTTTATCCTGGAAAAACTTTTTCACGCGGGCGGAGCCGCGAGCAAAAGCTAGTATTATTATAAAGCTATCAATATTCATGGTTGTGGTTAGAAATAAATCGCTCAAGGGGATATAGGGAAAAACTAAACTATGTCCGATTTTGATGAAATGTAGTAACGGGATAATTCGGAATTTGAAAATGAACAACGTATAATATTTATTTTTCTATACAAACTATTAGGAGATGGGGAATTGATGGGTAACATAAATACTGAAGCGATTTTGATGTTATTTGGTAAGGTTTTTTTTTTTTTTATAAACCTCGGCATAGTGACTGCACCGCACCTGATGGTAAGCACGGAGCAGTCCAAATAGAGAATCGAATGGCATTGGACGATTATCCCATGCCATTCGACACAATCATGCCGGCCTGACCAGCTGCTTCTTCACGCTACGGCGGAAGGACCCAGGATTGTAGGAAGGAGGGAACACGTGTGCCGGCAAACTATTCCACAGCCTGATGGTGCGGCAGAAGAAGGAATTATCGAACCTATTATTTCGGGTCGTAATGATTTTAACCATCAAGCTGTGGCTTTGCACGCCAGCACGCGTGGTTCTGCTAAGGAAAGGAGAGGGGGGATCAAATTAAACAACTCCTCAGAGCATTCACCATGATACAGACGGTAAACACGCTTAGAGAAGCGACATCTCTCCGCAACTGTAACGACATCAAGTTGCCCGTCACGTCTGCATCATTTACAATGCGGATGGCCCGCCGCTGTAATCCAAGGCATCAAGCAAGTATTGGGCGGAACCGTCCCATAGGTGCGAGCAATATTCCATTCCCGGCCGAACCTGCGCTTTGTACAAGCGGTAAAGCTGACCGGGCGTGAAAAAGCGACGCACCTTGTTCAGGATTCCAACCCTGCGAGATGTAGCAGATATTACGCCTTCGATGTGATTCCTTGGATTCAGATCACAGCGGGTGTCCATACCAAGGATACACAGGTCATTCCGAAATGAGGGGGGAACGCCCTGAAGAATGGGGAGGGGAGCAAACGGGGATTTTTTGCACGAAAAGACACAGGCCTGCGTTTTTTTGGCACTGAACTCAACCAGGTTGCTGGAACCCCATAAAGAAATGAAGTCCAGAGTCCGGTTAAGCTCAGTGACAAGGTCCTCACGCCCCATCTCGGTGTCCGCCCGCGAACTTGGGGGCCCGTAGAAGTATCGCCCATGAACTGTGCTGTCATCCGCATAGCAATGAATGTTGCCGAGTGACAGCATATAATTGATATGCAGAAGAAACAGGGTGGGCGACAAGACCGAGCCCTGTGGAACTCCGGCATTTACTGCCATGAGCTCCAAAGCGTGCCCGTCTACGGCGACACGGATTCTGCACCTATGCAGAAAGCCAGAGATCCACGTACACAAGTTGTTAGGCAGACCGTATGCCGGGAGCTTAGAAAGGAGACCACGGTGCCAGACCCTGTCAAATGCCTTGGCTATGTCGAGGCTCACGGCTAGAGCCTCGCCATGCCTGTCAACCGCCTCCCCCCAGCGATGCAGGACATACGCAAGAAGGTCACCCGTTGATCGGTTCCGACGAAATCCGTATTGTCTGTCACTGATCAACGAGTGATCCTATTTGAACAGCAACAATGCATGCTACTGGTGAAATTTCATAATTAACTCTTGAAGGGGAAGTAGGGGACCAACTGATCTACTAATTTTATTTTATAATATATTCAATTTTAAACAATTTAAGCTATCCAACATATTGAACCATGAAAATAGAAAGCAATTTTGTAATTTTTAAGGATACTTTTTGAACCGTAACAATGAATATTACGGGTGAATTTTTAGTCAACCCTTCTAGGGGATGTTGGGGACAAACGGAGCCATATTAAATTTGTATAAACATAAGTAGGTAAGCCTTTATCTTGAACTGTGAAAATAAAAAGTCATTTTTTTATTCCATCCTTTAAAGGTAGGACGTCATCATCATCGATTTTGAAACCAATGGGCATTAAACCTCAGTAATTCAAAATGGCGGCTTCTTTTTGAATTTAATCTTTAGACCAATCATTTATAAACAAAAGCATGCACAGATATAGACTTTGAACTAAATTCTCCTTGAAAGAAATACATTCAAAATGGCGGCCACTTTTTCTAATTCTAACACTTTGCCTTCTGGGACTAAAGGCATGCCTAGTCAATTCATTAAACCGCATCAATAAATATTATGGCTGGTAAATATTTTGTCATCCCTTCGGGAAGAAATGGGGCACCAAGTCATATTTACATTTAATTAATTAATTTAAATTATACTATTTTATCAGGAACCTTAGAAATGAACATGTCTTTAATTTTTTATTTACTTTAGGGGTCAGATTAGATTACGAGGGCAGTGGGGATGTTAAAATATGGTGGTAAAAATGGGCTTATTATTTTATAAATTGATTGACGATTACCGACTATCACTAATCATTGTCGATAACTGGGGTGTCGACTACTGGTGTCACAACTGTCGGTTATAGGAACCTATACAAATTTGTGATTTTGATTATTCGAATTTTGTACTGGAACCTTAATTTTATTCATGTTTTTACGATATTATCGCAAGATAAGAATATATTTTTATATATTAGCTGATCAATTTGATTCTTAACATAAAAAAAGGTATTTGATTTTTTAAACAAATTATAGACCACCTTAAAGTGACGCAGACTGGAGCATTTACGATACGTTTGTGGCGTGGAATTACCTAGATATTAAATCTAGTAAGCTTGGATTTCCTTGACAAATGTCTTATGAGGCATTTTGAACAGACTGGTTCGAAAAATAAAGAGAGATTTTTTTCTGCTTTTTTGATTTTTTTCCGTGGTGCTTTACAACTGGCTTTTCTGGTTGTCGTCCTTATACTTGAGGTTAAAATACCTCCTTAGTTCATTATTTTTGTCTCCCGCTTTGCTATGCTTTCTATCTTTCTATTTGATTAACTTCGTTGCGGGTTAAAGACAATTAGTGTTCCCTGAGACTCGCCGAGCTTCACCGCTCGGTGTCATAAAATGCGTGCCACTGCTGATCCTGGCTTACAGGAGTTGCAGTGGCGGGTGTGAGGGCGGGATGGTCTTTGTTTTTTAAGTCACTGTGATTTTACGAAAACGTAGACTCATTTCATATTCCTATGTTTACTTATTTTTTTTAACGTGATTTGGTTTAAAAGTGTGTTTTAAGTAATTTTTGCCTTTAGTGGCTAATTCACTAATTAAGTTTAAATTTGACCCCGCTAAGATGTTGCAGACGTTCAATTTTATTATGTTTTGTGCTCATCACCCGAGACAATAGATATGAAATTTCATAATGCTGCGTAATCTCTCTCGATACAAATTACAAATCTGACTTTACTTAATGATATAAAAAGAAAACACATGTCCACCGCATACACACCTATTGATTTATTTGAAACGCTGTCGAAGTACAATGTCCTTAAACATAAAGATGTGTTAACGAGGCAATCCTATCACTTACGCAGAAATTGCTCCACATATAAAAATTAAAGATAAATTAGATAAGAGCAGAATTCAGATAACGAAGTATTAATGTGTGTTACGAAAGTTTTTTTTGTATATAAATTGTAATTATTATGCGGATTGCGGACGCTTTGCATAAAAGCAGTTTAGTGTTGCATATGAAATGTATTCTAGATGTGTTTTCATTGTTATTTTTTCACACTCAAATGTCAATTGAATGTAACCTCAATTGAGTTGAGAAACTGGAGGTCGCTGATTTGATTCTGATAGTTGTCACACATATACACATAAACGGTTGGCGGGCTAATTGTCTTAAGCGACATTTTTTTTCGAATAATTTTAACTATGTTAAAAAAACGGAGAAAAATGTGCTGATTCCAAATATGTATGAAACTCAATGTCGCAAAAAAATGTCGCTTAAGTAAATTAGACCGCGAACCGTCGACATGGTTTGTAGCTTTGTGATGGAGTATAATTAAAATCAGTTTTATATAAACCTACGTATAATTTGTGTGGTTAGCTCTCCGCAAAAGACTTGAATAAAAATATATAAAGATTCAATGGACAAATGATGACAAAAAAGTAAGCCCGGAGTTTCTTTCTGCCTTTCTTCTTCGGGTAGTCATCGCTTAGGTAGCTAGTGAAAGGCTGGTAGGTTAGCTAGGTTAGGGCCTGTAGTGTCCTCACCGGTGAGGATCGCGACGCGTTCCTCCCATTATTGGATTCATCGTTTTTTTTATCTTGTCTTTCCTGCCAGTCCGAGCTTGGCTTCTTTATTTATTTTTCATTGATTTTACTCCGTATAAAAATTTAAAAAATTCTGTAGTTATAGTAACTTTCTGTAATAATTATTATTATTAATTTAATGTATCGTGACTTATCATAAGTGCAACTATGTTCGCCTACGTGATGAATAAACTATTTTATTTTATTTATTTTATTCTGTAAAAATGTATGAGCGATCTATTGAAGTAATGGTGTGGCAGATACATAGCGTATCTTATTTCTGGCTTATATTAAACTAGCCTTTGCTCGCGTCTTCACTCGCGCAATGCATATAATGGTAAGCGGAGTAGATTCTAGATAGAGCTTCGATTGACGAGAGACAATCCCTTGCCAGTCGACACAATTATGTCGGCCTGTTTGAACTGGATACACAGACTGATGCCGGAAAGCGACACACTATCGTGGGCCACTATGGCAGGTTTTAACACCTTAGGTACGATGATACAAATTATATCCTTCCACTAGTAAGTTTCCTCAAAACCGCCGTTATTTATTTGTTATTGTTGTATTTTCCCAAACATGACAAATGGAAGTATTTGCTTAAATTACACGAGAAATTATGATTTACGTTTAAAATCACCTGATTATTACAATTCCTGATATTTTCCTTCCCTGTATTACGTAACCGAGTGAAAAGGTATACACAAAAGGGGCGGGAGTTTCGTCATAATTAACATACATAGCCCTTAGCAATAGAGACCGAAATTAAATAACAAAATTTAAATGGAATTTACAGCTAAACCGTAACTGTAGGACTTATGGACTTTTCCTAGGGATTAAAAAGGCACTATTTCAATCCTCATTACGGCTGTTTTCAATAAACGATCTCAAAAATAGATCAAATCCCGAAAATAGTCCAATCAAAATAAATCATTTGTATGCTAAGAAATCTGATTGGCCCATTTTTGTGATCGAAAAAAGAGATTGGGATCGTTGGGAAAACGGCGGTTAATCTATAGTAAACTAATAGATAGGTGTAATCTATTAACAACCAACTGCTTTCAAGGGCCGCATTAAATGATGTAACTCAATATCGCTCTGAAGTGCGATATCAGCTGAGACGCTGTCAAATTAAGGTTAGCATCTTAAGATAGTCGCTATTTAAACCCATATTAACATCAGCCCAAATGACATCTTAAGTTTTTTTTTCCCTTTTGCAAGGCGCGGTTTGCGCATCTGCCAGTGTCAAAGTTTTTGGAAGTTGCATATGTATTGTTTCTTTTTTTATCCTCAGTAGTAGTAGTACTATGTCCAAGTAAAGCAGTGGCTACCTTACCAAGACTTTATCGAGGAGTTTTGGCGGCAACAAAACAAACACTTGACTAGCACAGTTATTTCAATTCACTTCATTTGAGCCCTTTAATAGAACTATATTGGATAATATACCACCATAATTATGCAATATAACACTAAGTATCACCAAAATAATGAATTAAAACAAGAGCACCTCATGACACTACCAAGTTCCCGCCAAAATTCTCACATCTTGTTACAATACGTGACAGATTTTGACAGCTAAGTTTTGTTTATGTAACAGCGCTTAGTCAGCTGAGAACAAGATCGCAAATGACACCTATAGGGAACGTGCACGTCGTAAGTACTGCCATCTAGTGGCGCAATAAGACTTATTTTCAGCCCATCGATACTTGGCATTGACGTACAATATTCATTAAAAGGATGAAAAATAACATTTAATTTGTTGATAATGTATCACTGTGTATCTCGATGCTCCAAAACATAAAAATAAACAAATCAAATGGTGTGAAATTATATAATGTTCCCAAGAATAGTACCTAAGTACTTACATTCCCCCCCCCGAGGCAATTCTTGTGCTCTGGGTCTTCATACCCAATGCGGCGTGCATTGGGTATGAAGACAGACATGCCTGGGGGGACATTAGTTGCGGGCCGAGGCACACAGTTCAGTGTGTATACCTCTTGGTTGTAAAACACATTGAGGCCTAAAAGGGCCCGCGAACATTTCCTGGCACCCTCTCTTTCCGCCCATCCTGCGAACCTTCCTCCCGTCCCCCCACCTTTCCTTCCATATTCCTCTCCTACGTCCCCTCCAGGCCCCTGCAGTCGTCAAGCTGGGGGACTCCAGTATCCCATTAGCAGGTTTTCCCCGGTGTTGACTGCAGGATCACCTACTCAAAAAAAAAAAAAGTACTTACATTCCATGGTTATGTGAAAATCGACAAAAATAATAAAAGCTGTATAAAACATACATAATTATGAGTTCCAAAAGCATTTAGAAATGTTTCGTTACGTAATTTATAAATAAATATGTTTTGTAGATAATATTCAATACAAAAAAATCTGTAATTAAGGTAACATAACCTCCTAATTTTGCTTAAATAACTAGCTCACATCTAAAAAAAGCATATTCTGGACACGCTGGGTATCAATAACATTCGGCCGGAACACATATTTTATCATTTTTGACATAGGTTAAAAGAATATATAAACAATTAATGATTGTGCCAGTTCTAGTTTATTTTTTTATCCACCTGTGGCTCTTGTGTCTATTTTGTGCTGCCCTCTATAGTTCGTGCACGCTCCCTATAGCTTGGTTTATTAAATCGTCTAATAGAATAAACGTCTACTTAAGATTTTACACAAACGTGAGATTTTTTAATACCGCCTTAAGGCACTTCTGTACGCTCTAACTCTGTGGCATGTTCAAGCCTCCGTTAACTGGTAGCAAGGTCTACGCATTATTATAACTCATCTCATCTTACAATTACGAAATGCATTGCGTCGTAACCTCATTAAGTTTAGAACATTTGATTTAATTAAGAAGTTGGCAAATTTTAATAATTAGATTACGTGTTACATATTATAGTTTGAAGGTAAATATTTTATCGGTTTAATATTTTTATAAATATGGTCGGTTCTAAAACTTATTGAAATGTTTCTAAAATATATTATTACGTAAAACGTGTGTTGCGTGGATCCCACGCATTTGGACAGGACTATGGCACGATTGTATGATAAGTAAAAAACTAGGTATTCCCTCCCCCCGTAATTTACGTACTGCGAGCTGTTATCGATCTCAAACCCATTTAATTTGTGAATAGCCTAAAGGGTAATTCTCTGAACTACAAAAAACAGGTTTTTCGTCAGATAACATAATAATGTTTTTTGATAATATTTAATTATTTATATATTTTATACTGTCCTAATACTAGTTTTCTAGTATGGCCTATCCATGTTGTTTTGTATAATATGATAATTTACTAGTAAAAAAAAATTAAACATGAAAAATCTAACGTCCAATAGTTACATTACTTACTATTTAAGGAAAAAGGTACAGAAGAAAACGGCTCAGTTGCTAGCGACGCTCAGTTGCTAGCGACTAACACTCCCCCTAAAAGCCCATGCGGATCTGATGTTGAACGTGATCAAGAACATGCGGATGAAGTTGTCTTGTCGCCATCGCCTTCATTTACATCTGGCGAGAAATATATTCCTTTTTTTTTTTTTTATTGCATTCCTAAACTTGGATCACCCATTAATCAAAATAGACATATTGCATCCTGTTCAAATTCAGCGCAGCGTCGTTTGCGTTACACGAAGGACAAAGAGATCCTCAAACTCAAATAGAAAATAAGCAATTTGATGACAATTAATAAGAGTTACCGTAAGCAAATTGAGAGATATTCAAATCATACTCCTTCCACTATAGTAAAATGGTATAATGCTAGGGAAAATGTAGCTCAAAAGTCGAAGAAAATAGTTAAAAGATGCAGGAGTTCATGTGCAGCAACAAGAAAAATATCAGCAACGATCAAAGAAGATATTAAAAACTTTTTAGAAGAGGATAGAAACTGTCGCCTTTGTGCAGGTAAAAAATGTATAGTGAAAAATAAAGTAAAGAAACAAAAGCGATACCTTTCTGATTCTTTAATTAATTTACATAAAAAGTATGTCAAGAAGAACATTAATATCAGTTATACAAGTTTTTGTAGATTGAGACCGTTTTGGATATTGATTCCAAATATTAATTCGAGGGAAACTTGTCTTTGTAAGCTACATGTTAATTTAATTGTTCAAGCTCTACGGCAAAATAATATAATGGCTGTAAACAATACCCGTGATTTGTTGGATAAAACATGCTGTGATCCTCATAACGTCAAGTGTCTACAAAGAAATTGTCATATTTGTAAGCACAAGGACCACCTTAGAGCAAAAGTACCATACTTAGAATTTAGTAGTGATCAGAAATTAGTTATTGGCAGTGGGTAACTAAAATACAAGCTCTAGAAAACACACAAAAAAGATGCGAGTTACTCATAAAGTAAAAATACGTAAACCGCTAATGGATGTCGTTTCAGAATTTGACTCACTTCTAGTATATGTGGAATGCATAGTGCATATTGATTTTAGTGAAAACTACGCCATGAAATGTAATGAAGAGATACAGCCATACATACCATTTCGGCAGTAGTCGCAAGCAAATTACCTTACACACTGCAGTCATCTATTACAGGAAAGCAAATGGTGATGATCTTAAACATCAATCGTTTTGTACTGTTAGTGAGTGTACACGTCACGATGTTTCAGCAGTATGGGCCCATATTGTTCCTATTCTAGACTACATAGCCGAAAACATATGCCCAAATCTTTAATATATCCATTTTATATCTGACTCGTGATAAGTGGACGATAGCCTAGTTGAGAATGGAACGGTCTGCCGAGACAATGTCCGGAGGTTCAAAACCCAAGGTGACACACCTCTGACTTTTTGAATTTATGTGTGTATTGTTTATCAATAATTATCGTTCACTTTAACGGTGAAGGAAAACAGCGTGAGGAAACCTACATCCCTGAGAATTCTCCATATGAGTCTCGAGGGTATGTGAAGTCTGCCAACCCGCACTAGGTCAGCGTGGTGGACTAAGGCCTGACCCCTCTCTGTAGTAGAGGAGGCCCATGCTCAGCAATGGGCAGTATATAATACAGGGCTGATTGCATTGCATATCTGACTCGCCATCGAGCCAATATCGTAACAAAAAAAACATGTTATGTCTTCCCTTCCTCAATATAATTATAAATTCTTTGCGTACTATTACATGGAACTATAGTAAATCAGGACACGGAAAAGGGGCTCCTGATGGCATTGGAGTCACGATAAAACAAGCTGCCGACAGAGCTGTATCTCGTGGAATGTATATTACTAATTTTGAAGAATTCCTGGAGGCTATTTCTCAAAACGTCTATACCGTAGCTATAAGACCAGTATCAGAATACGACGTGTATGAAAAAGATTTATTATTTCCACAAAAGGATATGTTTTGGTTTCCCTGGATGCATGAAAATGCATCAAATCGTGTGGACGTTTGATTTAAATAGTATTGCTGTTCGAAAGTTGAGCTGTTGCGAAAATTCTTGTGTGGATGAAATTATTTTATGTCCTCATGGAAAGCATCTAGGTTTTTACTCACTGTCTCCTAGTAATACTACTGTTGCTGTTGTACCAATTACTGGAATCTACAAAAGAAATTAGCTTCTTAAGAAAACAAGATTGGCCGAATATTCTGAAAGAAACCTAAGTTAATGATTCTGCACCTCAACTGGGACCAGAATCAAATAAAAATTGTGCTGAATCATTGTCTGATATTGTGGTCAAACCTGCTAATATCACTTTCACAGATGATTCATTGAAATTAGAAAAAGAAGGCAAGCAGAAGAAAGTTGATAGAAATGCAAATGCTATGACAGATAAACCAGAGTTGCAAAATTATAATGATGAGATGTTTGAGAATTTAGTGAATATTAGTTTTTGGAGAGGAAATTCTGACGGTGATGATCTGAATATTTTTTAATTGTATGAATATTATATATTGCTAACAGAATTTCTAGATGATTTTAATAATTATTATTTTTATTTGTTTACCAAAAAAGTTATCTAATAATCTCGAACTGATTAATCATTCCTATTTAGTTGTGATGATAAGGTTTAATAACACCTTATTTTGTCAAATTTATTTAAAAAAATATCATGAGCAAGTTTTGAAATAGAAACATATAAGAATTATAATGTTCAATAAATTAATCTTCATTTTCAGTAATTGAAATTTTTTAAGTTGAGATCATTGTATTATGGTAAACTTATTGTTTTTTTTAGTAATTTTATGGAGCAGAAGGAAAAATTATGTTGAAGCTATGACTACTATACGCAGGATTACATTTAATAATATTAATAAGTAAGTTATTATAAATAATAATATTAATAATTGGTGATAACTCATTGTAATTTATTGATTAAAGATGATTAAAACATGGCTTTGTAGTTTATTTTTTCATGATTTACTCATTTACATGTATCTAATTTCTCATTCATCTGTCTTTAGCTTATTAAGCTGGTAATAAAAAACAATCCATGAGCTATATCTCCTTACCTAGTGAATCGATTTAAGTGCCTTCACTATCACTATATTTCTTTAAGTAACGTTTTTAATATGAATAATGCAAATCATGCAAATGACTGCCTCGGTGGCGTAGTTGTATTACGGTATGACTGCAATGCTGAGGTCTCGTGTTCGATCCTCGGGTCGGGCAAAGTGATATTGGATTTTTCTATTCAGTCTGGAATTTGTGCCCGATATGGCGATAGGCTCACTCCCTATCACATCATGGGATAGAATACGCACGGCGTAAAGTGGTTGCACTAGTTGCGCCTCTGCCTACCCCTTTGGGGATAAAAGGTGTGATGCGTATGTATATATAGAAAAAAAATGAACCGGGTAAATTATATCAAAAATTTGCTTTACGGAGAATTGCCCCTTTATTTAATGTTAATAAAAATATTATTATTACAACTTTTTCTTCCCTGAAAATAATAATTTGGTCAGTGTAAAAACCAGAATCAGAGAACACGGGCTATTTTCATCACATTTTTTTTTATTTATTTTCCTTTCACTCTGCTATCGCGTTCGACTTAAAAATCAATATAATACCTATTATGATAATATTGGCTTTCTATTTTTCTGCATATTAAATATACAATAAGTACAATAAGTATATCATAAAAAACTGTTTTTTTTATCTCAATGAGTATACATTTTCAATCGTCAGATAAATCTTATTCAATAAATAAATTATAACCCAACTGAACATAAAAGCATAACAATAAAAATAAAAGTACTATTTTTAATGTGTTCATGTTGGTTGAACTTTTATCTGCTTTAATCGACCCAAAACAAGCGATAATCTATTTTCGCAATAACCAACAATTTCAGTACAGATGTCGTTTACCTGTGATGCATTGTTTAATTAACATTACGATAATGATCGTGGTTGCGCAAGCGATTAACATTCCTCTCGGTGACAGGTCCCCGGACAATTAAGTAATACGCTTTCTCCTATCTGTTCCGACGTTCATCTATGGCCCCGATGCGATATTGGTTAATATTTTGTTATGTTGGTATTACTGAATATATAATTCAATTTATTTTTAAATTGCATTTGACTGGATGTTGACATTTCAAATTTAAATTTCGAACAGTATTTTGTTTTTTGGTTAGTTCTGCTATCGGTCTTTAGCACTTTAGATATTATTATTATTGACATATAAAAATATAAAAAGCTTATGAAATAAAGATTAGGTATAATAATAGTAAGCTAAATATGGTAAAAAATTGTGCAATAATAAAACCATTTGTTAGGCTCTATTTATTTATGGCTAGTTTCGTTATCACGGGAGTAACTATTAAATCCATCATTATGATAACCAAATACGACCAAAGGACGTGTTCGAAAACAGGCCTGAAATTCTAACCAAGACAGTTTATAATATATATTTGGATAGCTCCTATAAAATAGCCTTTTAGAGTACATCGTTTGATTTTAAAGACCTTCAATTTTAAGATTTATGTAATTTTATTTTGCTTAAAAACTACACTTAATATGAACGTTAAAAAAAGTTAGTTATGAATGGAGGGGTCTAAAATTTTTTTTAAACGATCTAAGATCCATATTTTGCCCCTTTAATATTCCTAAAGTTTGAGCCTGGTTAGATTTTGAAGCCCAGCACCCATACAAAAAGCGGACACCTCCTTTAAGGTTCAAATTCATTTTGTTGTCAAGGAAGTTGCAGTTTCTTTTTGTTTTCCAGTTTTTTAGAACATTGAAGTCTGTTTATTTGCTATCAGCCCTGTATTATATACTGCCCACTCCCACTGCCGAGCACGGGCCTCCTCTACTACTGAGAGGGATTAGGCCTTAGTCCACCACGCTGGCCTAGTGCGGGTTGGCAGATTTCACATACACTCGAAATTCTTATGGAGAATTCCCAGGTATGTAGGTTTCTTCACGATGTTTTGCTTCGCCGTTATCGTTCGATAATTGATAAACAATACACACGTAACTTCGAAAAGTCAGAGGTGTGTGCCTTGGGGTTTTGAACCTCCGGACATTGTCTCGGCGGACCGTTCCATTCCCAAATAGGCTATCGTCCTGATTATTAGGCTTTATTATATTTATCATCTAATGTTAAATTAACGATTCCTCTGTAGTACCGTTCAGCTGCATTGGGGAAATGTACATGTAATATGAATCATATCTCAATCTGCTTAGTGCTTACTTTGGCATGAATGTGCATGCAAAAAAATAAATAGTGAATGAAATGGGAATTCAATGTTCTGCTACTGTGGTTATGTTTTTTATACAAATGAATAACGAGACGAGCAAACAGCTGACCTGGTGAAGCCACATGAATGCCCATAAACACCATTATAATGGAGATGTCCGCTTTTAATAAGGGTGCTTGGCCTCAAAATAAAACCAGGCTCAAACTTTATGGATATTATAGGGGCAAAAACATGGATCATGGATCCATTAAAAAAAATTTAGACCCCTCCATTTATAACTGCCTTTTTTAAAACGTTCATACTAAGTGTAGTTTTTAAGCAAAATAAAATTATATATATCTCAAAATCGGAGGACTTTAAAATTAAACGATTTATTGTAAAACGCTAGTTTTTAGGAGTACTATCCAAATATATAGATATAAACTGTCTTCGTTAGAATGTTAGGCCTGTTTTTGGACATGTCCTTTGTTGTTATCAGAATAACCACACTAAGGTTGACTGGAACAGAATGCCTACGGCATGAAGTCCTCCTATGTACATTTGTATATGAAGTGCATAAACAAATAAAAGATAACAAAAGAGCATCATTTGAGAATACCAGGTAATAACTAAATTATCTTCCAGGTGGACGATATGAAACAGATAATTATGTATGTAATGTGACAATAGAGAAACAGAAAACCCTTACGGCCATAAAACCTCCGAATGTAACACATTACGCGTATAACTATTGCACGTAACGCGAGATTGAACTTGAATTCCTATAGAGAAAAGTTTGACAGTGCGTTTAGCATGCGCCGCGTGAGATGCGTACGCGCAGAAATCCGGTCCGCTTTCGCGCACCATCGCCGCCCGTGCCCGCCGTCGATTTGACATCATTTTTCGGACTCTATGAGTGAATACATATATGTTTTTTAAACTGCTTATTGTATTGTGATATGATTGACGAAGTGGCTCGTGGATTGGTGCTATCACTTCCGTCGTAATTTTTATTATAGGTAAGGTTAAGCAAACTAAATTTAAGATATCGGTTCTAAAACGGGCAGTGGTGGTAATGTGTTTCTGATATGAATTATTATGCCATGGAATGGGAATCAGGAAACCAACACAAATATAAGTTCATTCATAAATAGACAAATAGCTCTTGCTCGAGTCTTCGCCCGCGTGATAGAGTTTTTCCGGGATAAAAGTCCCGCTATATATTTTCCCGGGATAAAAAATGTCCTTCCTAGAGTCTCAAACTATATCCATACCAAAGGAGACGTCCGCTTTTTGTATGAAAGAAGAAAGAAAAAGAGTTTTATTATTGGCACAAAATTCAGTTATAAAAATAAAGTTTTTTTTTTACAAACAATTAATGTGCCAGCATTAATGTGGGCTACTCATTCAGCTTAATGCTGCTGCAATACAGCTGCAGCGCTGGTTTTCAATGACAGGCGCAAGTGTCGCACATGATGGATGGAGGATGTCCAGTCGGTAAACAAACGCAACGTCACATCATCATCGTATGGATGCTAGGCCTCAAAATCTAACCAGGCTCAATCTTTTGTGATATTAAAGATGCAAAATATGGAACTTGGATCCATTAAAAAATATTTTTAGACCACTCCATTCATAACTAACTTTTTAAAAACCTTCATCTTAAGTGTAGTTTTTAGGCAAAATAAAATTATAAATCTCAAAATCGGAGTTAATTAAAATGAAACGATTTATTGTAAAAGGCTAGATTTTAGGAGTTCTATCCAAATATATATCATTCAATGCCATAAAATAAAATATATATAAACTGTCTTGGTTTGAATTTTAGGCCCGTTTTTGGACATGTCCTTTCATCGAAATCCGCTCGGTTGTTTTTGGGTTTACGCGTACAGAGTTTTCAGGCGACTTTATTTAATACTATGTTATACCCTTACATAGTATTAAACAAAGAGCAACCACAACCTTTCGATATTATAAAATTACTCATTTCTTATCAATAAAGGTACACTCAACACCAAATATTTAACACATCCAAAAGGAAAACCGACATCAGTGGTTTACAATTAGTCATTTGATACACATGTCATTCATGAGACACTTACCACGTACGCAAGTATGCAGCCAAAGTCTAGAATTATGGGTTAAAACACTTGATGTCCGAAAATGTTTGCAAGGACTGGAAACGATCCTTCGGAAACATATTTAAGCAAAAGAAAGAAAGAAGAGTTTTGGCGGGAACTTGGAAGTGTCATGAGGTGCTCTTGTTTTAAGTCATTATTTTGGTGATACTTAGTGTTACATTGCATAATTATGGTGGTATATTATCCAATATAGTTCTATTAAAGAGCTGAAATGAAGTGAATTGAAATAATTGTGCTAATCTAGTGTTTTTTTTGTTGCCGCCAAAACTCCTCGATAAAGTCTTGGTAAGGTAGCCACTGCTTTACTTCGACATACTACAGATAATAAAATAGACAAAACAAACTTGACATTGGCAAAATCTGAAAACAAATGCCATTATATTAAAAAAAAAGAAAGAAGTTTATTATTGGAACAAAATTATATTGCACACGGAAAACAAAAACACATCTCATATTATAAAATAAAATAAAAAAGCAATTATTGCACCAACAATAGGCCTCCCATTCAGCTAAATGCCACGGTACCATCAGTGCAGTACCGCAGCGCTGGTTTTCAATGTGATGCCCATGTAGGGTTGCCAACCGTACTATAATATATAGTATTGTACTGTATTTCGGGACTCCGTACTATATACTGTTGAAGAAATATATAGTACGCGAAAATACTATATATCAGTACAATAGATCAATGTTTATATTTGGCAACACTAAAACTATTAAAATAAAATTGACTTGTCTAGTCTCCTTGCTTTGACTTGACTAGAAGAAGTTTCCACGAATAAACCTAAAAAAAACGGAGCAAGTATATCGTTAATAAAAAAACGATCTTTTGATTTATATTAATTTAAAAATTGACTGCGGTAAAGCTTATTCCAGTTTTATTATAGACAAAAAAAAATGTTAAAGAATGCAAGAAGTACAAAAAAATATGTTTTTATAAGAAATAAATGAGTAAAAAATATAACTTAGGCTATTTTTTATTCTTCCCATAAAATACTATATTTTTTTAAGCGTACTATATTTTTATAGCTTTTTTAAAAAAATATACTATATTCAGACAAAAAAAAATTGGCAGCCCTATGCCCATGCGACGTAGACAGACATCAAATCGGTAAACGATTTAAATCTTATACATAAAAACAAACTTAAAAATAATAAACAATAACAACAAAACGAATTAGTAAACATATCAATTCTTTAACACAGATAAAATAAATTTAAAAACAACTATAATAATTATTAAAACTTACGCGAGACATATCACATTAATAGTTTACATACCACGGTTTTACTCACGTATTCTTGGTCAGAATCGCCGACCAGTTTCGACCTATTAAGTAGGTCATCTTCATAGGCGAGTGCTGAGAGGACGTCGCGTCGCGGAGGCCTCTCGATCGATTTTAAAAATCGATCCAGCGGTTTTGGAGACCATCCTACATACACATGTATTATTTTTTATATAATATACAGATGACCGTTTATTGCGTTTGGTATGGTAGTGAGATTCCGAAGCCCAACCGCCTTGAAGGACATTGTAGCCAGTGTAGTAACAGGGTATGACACACCCACAGCCTTCTCAGAGTGACGAGCGCGGTGGAGTTCTACGCAGTACTTACTCAAAGTTCTGTATCCTGCTTCTGCTGTTTATGGTCATATTCCTTACCATCAGGCGAACGGCATGCTGGTCTCGTCATTTGACTGTAATAAAAAATATCATGAGTTTACAAAAGATCACCCGAATTCGTAAGTATAGGTTACATAGGAATACATAAACGAGGAACAATACCCAGAAATGTGGAATTAATAATTATGCCACAATTTAAAATGGAAATAACCATGAGTTACATTTGTTTCAATGATAATTACAATTATTACTGTTTGTACGTGTTTAAGCATCAATTAAAAGCCTTAAAAATGTAGCGTGTCTTAAGGTAGCCCGTTTCCTAATATAGCCCACCATTAATGGGTTTTTTTAATACATCAATGGTGGTAACGCAAAAATATACTCCTTTTTTTGTTACTTCTTTTATTATGTTTTTTTTTATATATTATGTACTGATATATATTACAATTTAATCAAAGGTTTTTCTTTATATTACTTAATGAAAGGATTTTGTGAAAATGTTAATATTAAGTGGGCCATTAATGGTTCCGTTTCCTTATTTCCATAAACTTTTTGTTACATAGATTGCATCAAATAATATTTATTTTCTCTTTAGATATGATAGTGAAACCTCTCTTTGATAAATAATACTCGCTTTAATGATAAGAAAAACATCGTGAGGAAACCTATAACATATCAAAATTATTTTTTAATTGCGTTCTAAGCCCTCTCAGTAGTAGAGATGGCCCGTTCCCAGAAGTGAACAGTATATTATGTAGAGGCTGCTATTATTACGAAAGGGAAAACCGACTTATCAAACCGCGAAATATACTTTATTTACCGTGATAATTCCATATATTTCACAATATTTAAATCGAATGAAAACAACTGGATAAAATAATATCTGATTGTTATACAGACGTCATAAAGATCAGCTAATTGAATATTCATTCGGACCCTGGAACGATGTCACCTTCGACATCACATCCGTTAAAACGAATGACGATCGAAAACCATCGATTATAATCGATCGGAGCATTCTTTAGTGATGTCTCTGAGCGATTTATAAATTAAAAAAGAGCGTAATAATCTAACCAGGACCATAATAATAAAAAAAAACTACAATATAAATTCCGGCCAGTATTATTATCGTATGTCAATTCTTTTTTATACTGCCATAGCAAATTTCACTGCACGTCATGGTAAATGGTGTAGGGAACATGACAATGTATTGCTTGGTCATGTCTATTCTTTATACCTACATACACTCACGCTTTTTATCCCCGAAGGGATAGACAGAGGCGCAATTAATGCACCCACTTTTCGCCTGCGTATTCCGTCCCATGATGTGATAGGGGGCGAGCCTTTCGCCATATCGGGCACAAATTCCAGACTCCGGGCTGATACTGAATAGAAAAATCCAATATCACTTGCCTGACCCGGGCATCGAACCCAAGACGTCAGCATTGCAGTCGTACCGTAATACTACTACGCCACCGAGGCAGTCTATTCCTTATATTCTTTTTGACTACCTCGGTGATGTAGTTGTACTGCGAACGCGACACGAATACGACTATTTTGCTTAGATCCCGGGTTAGAATCCGGGTCGGGCCGAAAATCTTTATAACTGGGTTTTTCCTTTTTAAAAATTACTCAGACACAGCTCGGAGTCAGGAAGTTAGCGGTTTAATACCCCCGTGCCTCGGAAAGCACGTAAAGCCGTTGGTCCTGCGCTTGATCTCTCCGGTCATGTCGGATTGCCGTCTCACCGGACTATGAGAGTGGAGGAAATAGGAATAGCGAATGCACCTGTGTATTGCGCACACACTTGTGCATTATAATATCTCCTGCGTATCTCCATCAAAATTGGCCGCCGTGCCGTGGCCGAAATTCGGCTAGGAGGGTTTTCTTATATTCCAGCCAGTCATAAGTTAAGAAAGAATGTCAATCATTATGCAGCGCGTTTGTTGACAGATGTTATCCGATAGTAGTTGATGTAATCAGCGATTTATGCTGCTTTCTTGTCTAATCTAAATAGTAGTGTTAAAGTTGTACATATACCATTGATTTCTGTCAAGCACATGCATCATACTCGAGTATGAATGGCGCTCATGTCAATGACCCAATATTTCCTCATAATATTTACTACTTCTTGGTATTGATACTCTTTGGCTAAAACCATCAAATTATTCCATAATGAGTGCGCATTATTTCAATTTATTTCAATTAAACTAATAACTCTCTCTAATAATCAATCACTGACCCTTAAAAATTGTCATGTTCACGGGCGAAGCTATAGCTTTCACATAGGACATCAAAATTTGATTTTATATCTCAACTCGCGGGCTTTCGGGCGGCCGGGAGCCCGTGGCATTTTGTCACCTCTGCCACCCTATAGTTACGCCACTGCCTTAGAGGAAGGAAGGGAAATATTTAATTGCAAACAATGGAATAATCTTACGGCAGGGTTGCAACCCATTACACTGTACTTTTACGCATCCTTATTTTCACATCACAAAATTTTTAATGCTATAAAAACGAAACGGACGGGTGTGAAGCATCTGAATAAATGATCTTAAAGTCTAATTTATACAGATCAATGATTGCTTAAAATCTCTGTCTTATGTATGTAATCCTCCTAGCCAGTTTCGGCCACGGCGGCCAATCTCAACGGAGATCAGTCAGGTACGCAGGAGATATTATAGTGAACAAGTGTGTGCGCAATACAGAAGTGCACTCGCTATTCCTTCACTCTCATAGTCCGGTGAGATGGCAATCCGATATGACCGGAGAGAGATCAAGCGCAGGACCAACGGCTTTACGTGCTTTCTGAGGCACGGGGTATCACACCGCCAACTTCCTGACTCCGACCTGCGACTGAGTATTTTTTAAGATGAAAAACCCAGTCACAATATTTTTGTGTCGACCCGGGAATCGAACACAGGACCTCAGCGCGCATATCGTACTCATAACGCGTACGCAATACAACTACGCCACCGAGGCAGTCGGCAGTTCGGCAGTCCGTCTTATAATCCTGTATTGAAAAGAGCAACACTAGAGTTTCTTGCCCGCTCTTCTCTGATGGAAACTGCTTGCCGAACTAGTGTTAGACGCAAACAAATACAGAATTTTAATAATTTAGGTATTTATAACATAAAGATGATTATAATAGGAAGGTTCAATTCAATTACTTAATAACATGTCAATCATTCAATTCAATTAATACATACTTACAATCACAATTTAATGAGGTAAATATATGTAAGGACACATTTGGTTAATCTAGACGTCAAGGAAAATTACAAAAGTCCTTGTAAAAATTGCCCGTTTTGCCTCAATTAACTAAACCCTTTTTACATCACACACACATGTAATCATTTAATTTATATAAAAATAATACTAACTTTTTTAATGTTATCCAGTATTAGCTACAAAATCTCTATATATATCTTATATATAAAAGGGTTGTTCACCCTTAACATTTTTTTTTAAATTTTTGTACAAAATTTTTTGTTTTTATTTTTCTATAATAGGGCATTAAAAAATACATACAACCCTAAATTTTCAACCCTCTGCGATCAACCCCTATTTTTTAATAGCCATTTTAGTAATTTAATAACTTTTCGATTTAGATGAAATTTGGCACACGGGTAGATTATGTCCTGGATTAACATAAAGCGGGACTTTTATACCGGGAAAACTCATTCACGGGGTCGGAGCCGCGGGCAAAAGCTAGTATACATAGGTATATATAAATGCGAAAGGTTACTCACTCACTCACGCATCACAAAATCTTAGAAATTGCAAGTGCTCGGAGTCTAAATTTTGCATGGGAGTTTCTTTTAGGACGTAGGTGCTCACTAAGATGTGATTTTGCGAAATTCAACCCCAAATGAGGTAAAAGGAGGTGGCAAAGTTTGTATCGTATGTTTTATAAGGAAACACCATCCCGCGAAGTAGGCATTTTATACAAAATATATTACAAATACATATTACCAAATATTTGCTCGCATGAATGACGCCTTTTGGGGTATTTACAACCGCAAGTCTTGGCGGACAGTCATTCTTAGAACATTATGCGGGGTAGAAAATCTATATTAATATTATAAAGCTGAAGAGTTTGTTTGTTTGTTTGTTTGAACGCGCTAATCTCAGGAACTACTGGACCGATTTTGAAAATTCTTTCACTAATAGCAAGCTACATTACTCCTGAGTGCTATAGGCTACTTTTTATCCCGGAAAACTTTTCCACGCGGGGGGAGCCGCGCGCAATGCTAGTGTGTTTATAAGACTACCTGGCGGCTATAATTCAGGTTATCTATACTAATATATAAAGCTGAAGAGTTTGTTTGTTTCTTTATTTGTTTGTTTGTTTGTTTGAACGCGCTAATCTCAGGAACTACTGGACCGATTTTGAAAATTCTTTCACTAATAGGAAGCTACATTACTCCTGAGTGCTATAGGCTACTTTTTATCCCGGAAAAACTTTTCCACGCGGGCGGAGCCGCGCGCAATGCTAGTAATTTAATAAGCCAGCTAGACGATAATGCTAGCTACAACCCTAACTAGAAATTGGAAAAATATACACAACTATTGCCATGAAAAAATATACCTACCACTATATCACAACGTGAAAAGTTGGTCCATACACGCCCCTCCCGTCTCTAATTCCTCTTTTTTGAATACTGGCAATTCCATCGAAACCATCCTACAAAATAAAACACTATTTTCCTAATTTCTATACCTCTTTTTAAAGTAACGCATCCATGATTCTTTTAATGGTCGAAGTGCTCATAGGCGAAGATTACATCATTTTCTGGCTTTTTTTAAATTGGAATTTGAATTTTTATACAAGAGGCAAAAATCTCAATCTGCCTTCTGTCTTTTTGTAATCTTTGCACATTCTCTACATACACAGCTACGTATTTCTCAAGACAATGAGTTTTTCTTGTCGTTTCTTGGTTGACCTCTTCGTATCGATTGAATTCGTATCATAAGATTTCCATTTCATTAAGAAGATTTGCATAACCGACTGTACCTACACGAATTATTGTAACATAGTAATTGTCACACACACACTCATGCCCGTTATCCCCGAAGGGGTAGGCAGAGGCGCAACTAGTGCACCCACTTTTCGCCGTGCGTATTCCGTCCCATGATGTGATAAGGGGCGAGCCTATAGCAATATCGGACACAAATTCCAGACTCCGGGCTGATACTGAATTTAAAACCCAATATCACTTTACCCGACCCGGGAATCGAACCCAAGACCTCAGCATTGCAGTCATACCGTAATACAACTACGCCATCGAGGCAGTCATAGTAAGTTATTTTCAGTTAGTATTATCGAGTTATGGAAAAATACATACTTGATGTAGAGTACATTTAGAAAGAGATGTACGCCCGTATCCATATACGATACCTAAATACGAAGCAATACTATTTTAAAAAGTTTTTCTCAGTGCTTTCAGCATGACAGCTTCGCAGTGCGTAGGTAAAGGGGCGCTATGATTGGCTAATATTGAGATACAACTTTACTGCAATTGGCTGTCAGATAAACAGAGCTGAACAAAGCGAAAGAATCTATGAAATTGCCGACACTATGATTTCGGACGTACTGTGTATCGTTATAGTATTGTTTGTAATACAGGTCCCTTCTGCGATAAATATTTCAAGTACGTCAGACAGATGAGCCGACTACATTAAGAAAACCCGACTATATTCAGAAGCATTGGCATCAAAAACGCCAGTGCACGCAGGCGGTTATTTCGCCGATAATTTTGTCGCTAGTGTGCGTCGACCTTAATAAATAGTTCTAATAAATAGCTCGCTACGTACGCCGGTAATAAATAGGTCTAACCTAATAAATATTAAAATATGATGTATGATTGACGTCAATGTCCGTTATAATAGAATATTTGGAGCACAAATGATTACTAATAGGTACCGGTAAATCCCGGCTAAAAACCATTAGAATTTTATAGCGGCGATAGCGTAGTTGAGAGTGGAACGGACTGCCGAGACGAATGTCCTCAGGTTCAAAACCCAAGGGCACGTCCACTGACTTTCCAAAGTAATGTGTGTATTCTTTGTGAATTATCGCTTGCTTTAACGGCGAAGGAAAACATCTTGAGGAAACCTGCATATCTGAGAAGTACTTTATAAGAATGTCAAAGGTTTTTAAGTTTTCCAACCACTAAACTAAACTACCGTCTACTTATGGCGTAAGTAGACGGTAACACAAATAACTTTCAACTCTCAGATGTATATAAAAGATACCATTTTTGGAAAACATAGTCCATCATAAATGGGACATGTTTGAATGGCTATGTTCGGTCCCATATAATTAGGGCCTATTGCCAATGAGCACATTTTCAGACCACGGCCTGATAGTGAGCAGAAAAATATCACTACCTGTTCCGGGAATCGAACCCGTGTATCAGTAAAGCATTTGTACCATTACCGAGGCAGATGCCAGAAATTATAATTTTAAAAAATCTGACCGTTTAAAGTTTTTTTATTTTTTTTATAGCATAGAATGACGAGACGAGCATGCCGTTCGCCTGATGGTAAGCGATAAGACCACCCATAAACAGTAGCAACACCATTCAGCACCTTGAGTTACAAAGTACTGTGCGGCATTCCACTGCGCTCGTCATCCTGAGACATAAGATGTTAAGTCTCATTATGTCCAGTAGTTATACTGGCTACAATGTCCTTCAAACCGAAACACAACAGTGCATGCACTGTTGCTTGGCGGTAGAAATAGACATTGCGGTGGTACCCACCCAGACGGCCTCTTACATAATGAGAGACCTACCACCAGTAAAAGTGGGTCAAAATCGCGCCCAAAGGAGTCGGTTACAAACATACAAACATACAAGTGAAGCTAATATAAAGCGTGTAAAAATGATTTCTAGATCGACATAACCTCGAATTATCATTTGTTACCTATAACATTAGTAAGTAGGAATGGTACGTTCTTTATAGGCTCTGTTGTCAAAATTATGACGTTTGTTTTGTGGCAACTCTTAATTAGGCAGATCAATTGTTGCTAGCAAATTTGTACGCAATGATTGCTAATAGTATTCGTTTTTTGAATATCTGTCAACGCGGGCGAGAATTGTCTCAAAATTGCGCACGTTTCTCCGTGTAACTTTTTTAAGCAATATTTACGTACGATTATATCTTGCAATAATTGATCCGTCTATACAAGACTCTACGGCTTTTTGGCGACGTGTGCTTTGGCAACTCTTATTTAGCTTTTATTTTATTTAACTGTTATTCAGCTATTTTTCCATTTTTACAGTTTACGATGAAACTAGAAGTAAATACCAAAGAGTCTAGTGTCAAAATTGAGGTAATACCCCAAAGGAATCCCGTGGGAAAGAGTATAATTTCGCAATCTCACCGATTCAAACGTGCTTGTAACAAAACTTGGACAATACGAGACCGCGCGCTTCTCGGAAAGTCGAACGATTCCTCTTACGAAGATAGCAAGCCATTGTGTGCAATTATCATTAACACATGCATATTATTTAATAAGGAATATATAAATGAGATGATAAAGTGAATTTAAAGAGAGTAAAGTACACTAAAGTGATTTAATGTGAGATATTACAGGAATCGTCTAAGAATTCTATGTACAGTCAGCAGCATAAGTAGATGAACAAATTCAAAATTTCAAATTGCCTACATAGTTTTGTGTTCTTACTAATCTTGTTTTTCTCTTCACAAAAATAAAATAAAAGGCATTTACTTTACTTAAAACGAAGAAAAACATATTTCAGTTTAACTTAACGCGTATAGGGTAAAAGCCGGATAGTTGCCTCAGACGGATACATGCCTTAGTTTCGAATACACCATGTTAGGTATGTTGGCGGCGTTAGCGCTTGAATGTAATTGGAAGTGCCCCCCGCACATGGCTCCGTGCAATGTAAAACGTTGAAATGGGCGCACGCGTTTTGTCTGTGTGACTGAAAATCTTCCTCGGCAAAACTTTGACAAGCGTCGAAATTATATTGGTAAGTAATTTCTATTGAATATTTTTATTACTGATTGTGATTTTACTCAACTTTTTGTTTCTTTGCATGCATTATACTTTAATTTACACAGTTAATTACGTTTTATTGTTAAATAGTTTTTATTTATTTCGCAAGTAGAAAGAGCAAGTATCCGTATCAAAAAAGATAGTCGCCGTAATTATTTTTGCGGATAGTCGCTTTAGGGGCAACTATCCGCAACTATAAATTATTTAACGAGCTAAGACAGATTTTTCATTTTTGTGTTTCTTGCGTTCTTAGGTGAGCAAAATGCCGCGCAAGTATAAGCGAAAACCAGGCGTAGTGCCGCGCCACATCAGCTGAACAGAAGATAGCTTAGCACTTGCGTTCAAAGAACTAGATAAAAAATAAAAAGGAATCAACGAAATATTCCGAATTTACGGATATCATCTCGAACCTTAAGACAACGCTACGATAAGAAAAACCAGCAACTGCTAACCCAAGGTATATGTACGATTTAAAGTTGTTCACTGAGAAAATTAAAATGCATTTTCAATTAATTATAATTTACTCAAAATTCGCAAATATGATCTTGGAATATTATCTAATAAATATTTATTACATATTTTAATGATTTAGGTTATTTTAAGCTAATACTACATTTCAGACAATACGGTATTATTTAAAAATAAATATGTCCTAAATTGCAGTAATTATAGTAATAGTATAAAATGTGCATTTAGTAATATGGAAAAATAAATACATACCTATACTATTTGTTTTTTTTTGTAATTGTATTTTTTTGTCACTTTTAGGAAAATACCCTGTCCTTGGCTTTGAAAATGAAAAAAAGACTGATAGCTCACATATTAAGGCCCGGAGACGCAGGATTTCCTCCTGAACGAAGAACAATTCGCCAATTAGCTTACCAGTTGTGATTTGTACTTCTATAAAGGATCTCAGTAAATAATACAGACTGATTACTTAAATGAATATAAATTTGTTTCTATGTGAAAATAACTGAAAGGCGTCTATCTTCACATGAGGCAAGTATCCCTCAAAGATTTTTTATCGTTAGGCTACTATCCGCTACAGTAGGCAACTATCCCTTTTTTGAGTGGTCAAAATAAACAGGATTTACTCAAAACCAATATTAATTATGTTTCAAAAAATAGGCTACTATAAAAGATCAAAGACCTATGTTTGATATTACATGTTGAATTATTCTCAATAAGTGCATATTTTTTGATAATAGAGCTTTTTCAAAAAGTGTGGCAACTATCCGGCTTTTACTTACGCGTATATAGGCGATTTGAAATTTTGATTTTGTACAGATATTTATGCTGACTGTACCTACAGTCAAAAAAGTGTATGCTCAACTTTAAGGTTCTAAACAAGTTGCTTGCACGTCGCCTGTCAGCAAAATGCAACTTACTACTAAAGTAGACACTAAGAGTTATTTGCTGTTTTGTTCCGAAACGATCGCACCTGCTTGGTGAAATATGAAAAATGGGCGTTTTAACTTGAGAAAGTGTACTAGCACCTAATTGGGTGATTGTACATCATCTTCATTGGTCTATTACATTAATTGTAGATGATTTAAACAGCAGCAACTGTTGGAGGTTATTTTTCCACCCAGCTTAAAAGCTGTGGTCGGTGAAGTGTCCTCTCCACAGTTGGACGTTGAATCGCCTGGGACGCGATTCAGGTAACACAGGCATGCCCGGAACCTACGCCACCCTCTCGATCTGACCGGCAGTACCCACAGGAACGATGAGTCGATACGTGTGGTGCCGGGTCAGTTGCAGGAACTGGCTCGTGCCTCACGGAGATACCGTTCCGGGTTTGTGTCAAGTTTTCCTTCTCTAAGAACTTTTTGTGAGCAGATGAAGTTGCGGTGCTGCCTATTACCTTAGTCGCCTCTTACGATACCCCGGTAAGAAGAGGGGGCTATTCTACTTTTCCGGCACATACTACATACATAAGAATTTGGAAATTCGATGGTATATTAAGACTGCCAACCCGCACTCGGCCAGCGTGATGGACTAAGGCCTAAAGCCTATCAAGAGCAAAGGCCCGTGCCCAGCAGTGGGATAAATCATAGTCGGCCTTGGGGAAGGCCTCATGCTTAAGGTGCCTTAGTCGAGGACCTTAGTTTTAGCTCACCACCTACACCCTCTAACACTCACACCTTTTAATAAAGTCACCTACGAAATTGTTAAAAACGAGGACCTTAATATACTCACCCGCAGTCTCGCGTCGGCTAAGACCGCCACTGTCTAGTTTATCATATTTTTATTCCGACAAAGGCCTGTTGGAAGCTTTTGTTCGGGAAAAGACTTTAACATGGGCAGAGTCGATAAAATTTGATCGTTGAATATACTCTTTCATGACTACACTTACGTATTTGTCAAAAATATTTGCAACTTTGGGCCAAAATAATAACGACCTTGTGTAGTGTATTTACAAAGTTTAAACTATAACGGCCAAATAATACAAATACAGTTTAAATACGCCAAAGATGGTATTAGAATTAAACACGTAAATATATGCGCAAAATCTTCTTCTAGCTAAATACAACGTTAATATGGTCATTTGGTCCAAATATAATCGATTTTGAGTAATAGGTTTAAAACTCATCTTTAGCTTTTAATGATGAAAGTTTGCCGTTACAAAACTCCCGCTATATATCTTCCTGGGATAATTCCTTCATAGGATCTTGAACTATCTCCACCATATTTCATAGAAATCCGTTCGGTAGTTTCTAAGTTTATCGCGTTCAGAGAGACGCGGCGAGGGACTTAGTTTTATATGTAAGGTTTTTATTTATTTAAGATGCATAACAGACTATAATCATTACAGCTCACAACATCAGAATTAAGTATTCTAGGACTAGATAGTAATCCAAAACATGCATCCTTCATCATCATCATCATCATCAGCCACATGACGTCTACTGCTAAACATAGGCCTCCCCCAAAGATTTACAGACGTATCTGTCAAAAGCTTGTAAGCATGCATCCTTACAAGCTATATAATTATTAATGTGCGAACTAAGATACTAAGTTTTAATTGCAAAAATAAATAAAAATAGGCGGGATACGTAAACAATATGCCAAATATTGGTCAAAAAGGCAAGAGTACTTATAGACAGGACGTTGCATATTCTCATCTTCGCTCAGCTAACACAGCGCTAAGTTGATAACAATGGCGATGAGTCTGAGACCACGTGTCCGCGATGTTCCCACGCTCCTGTTTGTAGGAATATGTGAGATGAGACGCGATAGGGCTGTCTAGGTTTTGAAAGATGCATAAAGGACTTTTATCGATTTTGTAGTATTTATTTCATTAAAATTTTAAATAGTTTTTTTAGGTAGTACCTATAGTTACCCGTCAATTTTTATTCATTGTTATTGTTAATTAGGATCAATTCATTCGTTCTAATACTCTGTAAAAAACACTGCTAGTGTTTTTCTTAGTAAATATTTTTATAGGTGTTCATAAACTTCATTTTTATTCCGCGCTACCCAGCGGAATCCTTGACCCAGATATCTACCGATGCTTAAAAGACCACCCCCTGTTGCTTTACTTTTTAAAACTGCTTGGGGCAATGAGAATATTTTAAATGAAGCCATTTTAAGTAATATTGTGTATTATTTTCTTATTGTAGCTGTAAACTATAGAATTTATTGCATGAGTTTTAATGATAAATTAAACATCTTCTTCTTCTTCTTCTTTTAAAAATGGCTCCACCGTGTCATCGGTGATTTTGCCAATGTCAAGTGGGTAGATGTTAAAATAATATAACTTTTTAAGATAAATTAAACAAATGAGTTCTGAATTTTTTTATGATTACCTATCAAATATTTTTTTTTCTTGACACGGTAAAGCCTTCACTTCGTTACTTCTTTTACTTTGTTACTTCTTAAATATAAATATGAGGGCCGCCATCGTGTACGTATATGCACAGATCATCATCAGCCACATGAAGGCTGAATGAAAAAGAAAGTTTTGCTAGTCGGACCTGTCAAAAGCGGTTCTTTCACCTTAATGCCTACCTTATGCACAGATAGCGTGGCTTAATAAAAGTCCCGCGATGTTGATTAACATGTTCAGCTACATCATGCACGTAAAATAGTCCGCGTCAATTGTTGCATGTAAAAAAATATTCTATTATATATTTATTTTCGATGAAAGTGACAACCCTGCCATAGTGCGCAGTCAACAAGCGGCCAGTGCAAAGGAAAAGAACACCTGAGCTCATAGCTGAGTAAACAACCCTTGGGAATCTAGTGCCGACATAGTGATAACTACTTGCGATTAATTACTTTTACACGTGTAAGGACAGAGTTAAAAATAAGGGCGCAGGTAATACATAGATTGCGGGACTGTTAAAGAGTTTTTTTTGTCTATGCCTTACTTATTCGAAAATTTGAATTTAGAACCAATGATGTTTCACTTTATACATAAAATGTGAGAAAATACTGTTTCGTACTTATTTAAATAACTATGTTTATTCCGTATGACCTTTTTAAATCTTATGAAATACATACAACGTGGTACAGTAACGAACGAAATTAAGATAAGAAAAAAAAAGAAGAATTAAGATGTAAAAGAAACTTATACTTAGATACCTGCTTACATAGCTTGAATTAAATTTAATATATCGTTACGTGACAATCTTGACTTTGTAATTACTTTAAATGTGAATATTACTTTTTTAGACGTTTTTAAATGATATAAATCTTCAAAAAGGCCGGCATAATTGTGGCCACGGAGATCTCTGATCAGTCAACGACAGGTTGGAAGAATAGATGATTAAAAAAATACGTTAGCAATACCGGCATGATTCTTCTTTTAAAAATCGAACACAGCTATATCTGTCATTCCAATCATGCACATGTCGCAGAACCGTTGGGCGTTCCAATTTTAAAATCAAAATCATATTTGCACCGCAAGATGGACGACAGTGAAAGCGCGGTCATTGGTCGACGAGCGATCTGCGTGCGCAAGTGTACTGCTTTACATTTTTAACTATGCTGCTATTGTAGCACATATTACGTTAACATAAGGTTTACTTTAGTCTTCTTCGAGTGTTACTGGTATAGTGGTCGTACACTACCGCTCTACGGCGCACGCGCGTCAATTGAGATATAATTGCTCTTTTATTTATTTGTTTACATTCAGCCGAGCTTTAATTAGCACTTTGTGGTTGTTGAGATTTTATGAATTACAAGGAAAACTACTGTTACGTGTATTACTCTTAAACGGCATTCTATTTCTTATCTCTGCACGCTCTATGAAATATAATATGGTTTTTTGTTTAACCAATTGTCGTATTTTTTGTAAACGGAGTACTTTTTTTAGAATTGTGAATACAAACGTTGATACTTGATAGATTTTGTGCTCTCGGCTCAACTACAAAAAAATAAAAATATTCTTCATTCATAAAATGACTCTGCAATTAAACTGTTCAAAAATTATAAAAATAAAATTGTACAAGGATTTATAAAAAGAAGCTTGCTAACTTTTCACGTCACTTCTAAAACTTCTAAATCTACAAAAATAAAAAAGTAAAGAATAATTTAAAAAAAATTATAAAAAAGGAATTTATATAATACTAACAAACAGACATACTATCGCTTTCTATTTTACTCTACAATAAAACCGTTGCGGCGTGAAATATTATCGTTTGCGTATCATAATACTATTGTAAGTTTTCGATCTCTGCGTTACCACCGTGACGGGATGTATGTAGCCATCCAATATGCAACATAATGAATAAATTACATATTTTTTATTGTACATAACAGAATTGAAATCAAGTAATTTGCAAATTATAAAATTTGGCGGGAAAATAGGTAGAGAGTTCTAATCCAATTTGTTATAATTGGCCGTAGTAGAGTTAATGAGATTAGTAATGTTTAGAAAAGGAGTTCTAAATTTGAATTATTATATTGTTACGTCATGTTTTTTTTCTTAATTGGGATTATATACAACATATCAGGAACTATTAGATTACGAAAAAAATGCCAAATCTCAAAGTGCCAAATCTAAAGAAAATCCCAGGCGCCTCGGAAGCAGCAACAACGCACCAACTTTCCAAGATAATATTATGCAAATCCTGACTGATCACGGACGTTAATTCATTCATGTGTCGCTAAGCTGAAAGGCATCACTTCCCGTACCTCGTTCCTGTTCCAGGACAGGGAAAATATCTCTCAGTTGGCTCTTCCATCGCAGGAAAAGGTTCCTAAATGAGTCACGGAATTAACGACATAATTACGCCACGGCCAAATCTTCTCAAGGATATAGCGTATGGATTGCAAATATGTTACGAATAGTTAACATATTTTCATACTTTTTGGAGTCTGAGCGATTTCATTTGACTAGCATAAAAAATAATTAAGAAAATCATTTTTTATGAAGATTTTGTTTCTTTATATTTTTTGTACCTAATTTACTTTGTAAGTTGCGTCATGGTCGCATATTGCCTTTTTTGATTTGTACTTATAATTTCGTGTAAGTTTGATATGAGAACTGTTCTAATACTTCGAGTCAAAGGAACCTAACCTGTCATGCCTAACGCTATAAAACCTCATAATTAAAAACGTCAATTACCAATGTTAAACACGCATACAGGCTCTAAAATCACTTCACTGCTCTAGATAGCCAGTAATTATCTAAGTCCAGTAGTTGAAGATAATTTATTACTCGCTCTGGTGCAAGTATGATGTGGAAATGTCGAGCGCAAAATCTCATGTAAAAAAACTGGAATGTGCAACGCACCAACCGGCAATCGATTCTGATTTGTTGCGGTGTTGCCAACGATTGGTGCAAATTACATCAACATTTTTAAAATTCAGTTTAATAATATTTATATTGTAGTTAGAGAGGAAAAGACAAACTGGATGTATTTTCTCAGTATTTTATTACTAATTAATAGAATGAGTATAATAATAGGAGGGCACGGTGTCTAGTTGAGATTGGAACGGTCTTCTGAGGCAAATGATGCAGATTCAAAACCCAAGACACATATCTAACTTTTCGAAGTTACGCGTGTATTGTTTATCAATTATCGTTTGGTGGAAGGGAACATTGTAAGGAAACCTTCATACCTAAGAATTCCCCATAAGAATTTTGAGGGTATGTGAAGTCTGCCAACCCGCACTGAGCCAGCGTGGTGGACTAAGGCCTAAACCCTCTCAGCAGAAGAGGAGGCCCGTGCTGCTCGGGCAGTAATAAAGAAAGAAAATTGTGTTTTTTTTTATGTATGTTGTATTAAATACCTACATACTTACCTCTGACGTCTATTCTTGCGCAACATTATTGCGTTAATAAGCAATACTTATTTTAGATATCAAATGAATTTACTTCGGTAATTACCGATAGCACGTCGTGAATATAATTTTAATATATCAATTAGATGATTTGCAGTTTATCGCAATATTCAAATTCGTCATTTAATATCTTTAATATTAAATACTCAATACTTCAAGAGCGTCGGTTTGTCATATCCTTGTTTATACATATTTCCCTCGATAACGCAATCTGAAAGTGATATTTAAGATCATAATGTAGATAATAATATGAAGTTGGTGCAAAGATTTCTTGGAAATTTTGGATTGAAAATATCGTTTAGAGACGATGGACAAAACGTGTTAGAAAACATCATAGATAAATTGAGAACATAAGCGATTTTTATTTGTTTCGTCTCACTAACAAAACCAAAGTATTGTCTATGGAATAGAGGAAAAAGGTTTATGTCCATTGTCTGAAAAAACAAGAATGACCAGCCAGTTTTAGTCAGTAATTTCAAACCTTATTTTATTACAGGTATCAATTTGTATGTGTGTGTTTTTATTTGATTATAACCGCTATCAAAGACTTAACGACTCATTTGAAGAATATAAAGATTGAATGTATTATTCATATTATTTATTGGTCAGTGAATTCCTATTGTTCCACATATAAGAATCGTTCTCTCATTATTTTAGAGTGGTGGTTCAGCAAGGGTCAAAACCCTTGTAATATTTCTAGCTACCATCTTTTACACTTAACTATAAAAATGTCAGATTATATATCTAGGTTGTTTTTAGGGGTCCGTGCCTCAAAATGAAAAAAGAAAACCTTATAGGATGCCTCTGTTGTCCGTCTGTCTGCCTGTTTGTCTGGCAATACCCTTTTTCTCATGAACGCGTAAAGATATCAGCTTGAAATTTATATCAAATACTCGGGTTTACAGTTTCTTTCAGCTGTGAAATAATCAAACTTGTAAGTCAACGCGATCAAAAGATATGACTGTTTATGTCGCATACCTATTTTGCGATTTCGCGAGGGAATCAAAACCTAAAGGGTACTTACTCCCCGTTGACCTAGAATCATGAAATTTGGCAAGAAGCAAGGTCTTACAGCACATGTAAAGGAAAATATTTGAAAACCGTAAATATGTACTTTAATAACAATAAAAACGAATCTACAAACTTTTAAGAATTGATAAATTTTTAACTAGCTTTGGCGAACTTTTAAACTTATATACATTATCTACAAGTTTGTACGGAACCCTCGGTACGCGAGTCCAACTCGCACTTGTCCGGTTTTTTTATAATAAAATCGCACTCGACTGACAAGATTAGAAAAAAATTGGTATAAGCAAACATGTCGTATCACTTGCTACCAACTATTAGCAGAATTTACTTTGGGATCTTCGATACCATTTCGTCAATTTCTCTTGACGTTTACAGGCCACGTTATCTGTTAGAAATTGCTACTTATTTACTGTAACGTTTTTCTGCTAGATAAAAATGGCGAAACTGTATCAAAAAAGGGTAGTAGAAAAAATATTTGGTTTATTACTCAGAATTTTTACTCAGAATGTCATTAATTATTAGTTAATCAAAGCTATTACTAAAAATAATTGGTTATTGCCGATTATTATTTATCGATTAGGCGGCATCTTATGCCTTTGACTTATTTATAATTATTATCTTTTTTTTTATTCCACAGCCGACACAGCTATATACATTCTTCGTAATTTTTGACAACTGAAAAAGCCTATGGAAGGATACCAGTTTCAGAATCAATTGTCAATACGATAAGCCGATCCAGGCACTTTAAGAAACTAAAGTTTTTGGTCATCTGTTTTTCCTAAATCACCAATATTTTGAAGTCTGGCAACACACAGTTGGCTGAAGTGGTGCGGCTCGGATGCGTGGGCGGGCACGCAACGTTCATGCTGACTGACCACTCGCGCGTGACGTTGCCACATCGTTACGAGAGCATTATGAGATTGTGTAGTCTTTATGAGTCGTAGGGATATGAGACGCGTAGTCCTGAAATTTAGATGTCTGTCCATTAAAATTTTTATTCAAAACGGAGTACTTTTTATTTTTATTGCTTCGAATGACGAGACCAGCATGCCGTTCGCCTGATGGTAAGCGATACGACCACCCATAAACAGTAGTAACGCCATCCAGCACCTTGAGTTACAAAGTACTGTGTAGCATTCCACTGCGCTCGTCATCCTGAGACATACGATGTTAAGTCTCATTATGTCCAGTAGTTACACTGGCTACAATGTCCTTCAAACCGAAACACAACAGTGCATGCACAGTGCACACTGCTGCCTGGCGGTAGAAATAGACATTGCGGTGGCACCCACCCAGACGGACTCTTACATATGAGAGACTACCACCAGTAAACGGAAGTACTGTCATACTAATAACAAGGTAAAGCTTAATGATTGAGATATCCAAAGTAATCTACAGTACCATTCGGCACTGCAAGCAGAACTGTCTAAATTAATATACAAATATGTTTTTTTTTATAAATCATAACGAATGCAACGCACCTAACGTTTGGTACAGTATATAAATAGCAACGTATCAATGATTCCTCTGATATTGTGGATGCTTATACGCAGCTTATGCACTTGCTCGTTTTCCTTCATCATGCCTAAAAACTTACTTAACTTTTACTCCATCAAAGGCGCAACGATTATAATCGAACCTATATCCTCACGTTTCTAAAGTAATTTTGACATACCTACCTCACTACACTATCGCTTGCGTCTAATTCTAATCGTCCTATAGTCGGTCGATAAATTGGAGTAAATAAAATTTAAAAACCTCTTATCGGATCTTCGCAAATTATATGCGAATCGAAGAAAAATAATTGTGATATGCCGGCGAAGACCTGATAACTGGCAGGGGTGGGCTGCAGCTTGTAGTTCGAGCTGTAGCGCGCTGCGCTGTTTTGAAGGCTGGGTTGTGGTTTTGATTACATATGATGGAACATCTGGTATATACAATTAGCTTTTACGGCATTGCCCAACGGAATTCGATTCGGTTCAAGCTTACTCCGCACCAAATTTCATCAAAATCGGTTCAGTCAAATGCCAACTTCATTTATTTATCTCAGGGAGATGAACAATTCTGTGCAATGAGTATTGTCAAGTATTGGTTGATGGGAAATATTGTTCTGGGCCGTTGTGGCATTTACCACCACTTGAGAATTGCACGAAACACAACATCCGTTACTTCAGACGCAAAGATTTTCATCAGTCTTTTAAGACCGTGGTACTACTCGGATCCAGCTGTCACACTCGTTCTAAGTTCCAGTTTGTTTCTTGAAAACCGTGGTGCTACCTGGATCGTGCACCAGCTTCTGCTATAAATATTGCATGCATCTTATGAATATTCACAAGATTTATCTAGAAATTATTGTGCAGAAGATTAAAAAGATAAATAAATTATGCAGATTTAATTTTCATAAAGCGATAATTTATATAAATGAAAAGATTAGATTGTCTGATTTTGTGTAGCAAAACTTGCAAATGATTGCTTAATTTAAGAATGTGGTTACGAAACACATTATTTAATTTAATATTTATAATGTATCATGTTATCACAGGGGATTTTAAATACTTTTGAATAACAGTAAATCCCCGCCTGATTTTAGTGTACTTCGGTTTCGAACTGCGGGTATCAAAATTCCTAAGACGGACATCAATTTGTAATAATTTTCGGTACAATAAAACATTCAGTTGTTTTTTTTGTGTTCGCGGCGAATTATAATTTTATATATTTTTTTGTAACCTAAAATAAATAAATGACAGAGTTCTGAGGTAACAAACAAAAAAAAACATTGTCGAATTGAGAACCTCCTCCTTTTTCAAGTCCGTTACAAATACATGGCAGCGAATAAACATTTCAACAGAAAGCAGTAAATTCGACAAGTCGTAAATCCTGAAGTATTCTTAGAACTCGTTTTTTTTTTATTGCATTGAATGACGAGACGAGCATGCCGTTCGCCTGATGGTAAGCGATACGACCACCCATAAACAGTAGCAACACCATCCAGCACCTTGACTTACAAAGTACTGTGTGGCATTCCACTGCGCTTGTCATCCTGAGACATAAGATGTTAAGTCTCATTATGTCCAGTAGTTATACTGGCTACAATGTCCTTCAAACCGAAATACAACAGTGCATGCACACTGTTGCTTGGCGGTAGAAAACCACCTATATACAAAAAAAAAACTCAAATGACGAATCCAATTCTAACTGGTAATTGACGTAAAGATAAGATTCTTATAAATTCTTCCATACCAGTATGAGTGTGCTATGCTCTACTTTCAATGTGAGTGATATACATCAGCGATTCTAAGATATGTCCACTCCAAATAGAATTCAGGAGTTCCCCTTAATTTCATGTATCCTGAAACTACGCATTGGGAATTAATCTTCAGTGAAAGGTACCGTGCAAACACTGTCATATTGTTGCTGAGGAACACTACAACAAAATCAACACTACTCTGAAGCTGTTACTTCATCATAGTGTAGAGTTTTGTGGCCACAAAGTGATAACGTCTACTCGGCATCTTAGCTAGAATTTGGGTCCCATGATGTGATATGGGGCGAGCCTATCGTCATATCGGGCACAAATTCCAGACTCCGGGCTGATACTGAGTAGGAAAACCCAATATCACTTTGCCCGACCCGGGGATCGAACCCGAGACATCAGCTTTGCAGTCGTCTATACTAATATTATAAAGAGGAAAGATTTGATTGTCTGATGGTAATGGATAAATTCAAAAACTACTGGACCGATTTTGAAAATTCTTTCACTAATAGGAAGCTACATTACTTCCGGGTAGACCCGCGAGCACAAGTCTAGTACTACATATAATACAACTCCGCCACCGAGGCAGTTATCATCGACGAAAATTCCCATAAATCGACCCGGGAACTTCACGGATGACAGCTCAAAGGCACCACCACTAAACAAATGATGCAATATACCTAGTAGGTCTACATTTAGTATTATCAGTAGATACGCCCAACGCGCCGAAACCTTTACGATAAAAACTATTAAAAGACAATCGTTTTTTAATCTAGGTCTTTAGGTCATTTGACATGTTTGTCAAATTCAACCATCAAGTCTCATAATCGTCCTTTAATCATCAGGTACAAACCTACTAATATTATAAACGAGAAAGTTTGTAAGAATGTATGGATGTTTGATACTCTTTCACGCAAAAACTACGAAACGGATTTCGATGAAATTTGGCACACGGGTATATCATGTTGTGGATTAACACATAGGCTACTTTTTATTCCGGCAAAATATAAAACGGGATTTTCATCCCGGAAATCTTTTTAACGCGGGCGGAGCCGCGGGCAAAAGCTGGTTTTATATATTTATTAGCCTATACTATAATTTCTACTGCTAAGTTAGAGCTATTACGCACTGTCGACTAGTCGCCCGCAAGTCAGTCGACGGCCAGTGTGACTTTATATATTTTAATATAGGTGTATACGCACTTAATCGCTGGTCGCCCGGGCGATACGGCGACTCGCCTCGCAGTGGCGACGCACAAGCGACTGCTAATAGCACGGATTCAAATGGAAGCGTTCACACTGTGAGCAACTGTCGAGGCGCCCGGACCGGACGTCGCGCACAAAATTGGCTCAGCTTTTCGATTCAGAAAAAATTATATCGAAAAAACTATTTGGGATTTATCCAATGACCAATATTCATTTATTTTCTTTTTCTTTTCTTTATAATTAGTAAAGCTACTATTGCAGCTTCTTCGACGTCCATTCTACACGAATGTACAAGAAACACTACGCTCGGCTTGGTCTCCTGGCCCTGGTTGCCTATGTTTTAGTCGCCTACTACGCCTGGCGACTAGTCGACAGTGCGTAATAGCGCTTAAGGTGTCATTTCCGGATTTTAGTTCTTTTTCAGTCTTTGGATATATGGTCGTCACCGATTGGGGGGAAGAAAATCTTAATTTCCAGATCATTCTGATGAATCAGAAACCTTGGACGTTGTTATCCAATGTCGTAGTTGTTAATAAGATAACAAACAATATGAAGTGATAATTTAAATCTCTATTACTATATGTTATAAAGATAATGTTGTCCTTAAGATCGTAAGGTGTGTTTTCTTGTCAAAAGTGGCATTGGTTATAGTTATAGGAATCTATAGCCCGTTCCTAATTGCTGAATTCACTGCAAAGATTAGGTTGGGGAGTCGGTATAAGTTTAAAAAATTCTTAGGGATTACGCCCAGCGGTTACACACGACTTATCTATCTCTTCTGGTGGATTTACCTGATTCGACACATGAATTATACCCACAACAACAAAAAAATATAGTGGGATGTCCTGTTGGATGTGTAAATATAGCAGCAGGATCCAAGCTCCGGTGTGTTTCAGCTTAGGGTCATTTGTTCTCTCTGTATTACTTAGCATTGTGAGAATTAACATCGAAGCATACGCATACTCACGCTTTTTATCCCCGAAGGGGTAGGTAGAGGCGCAACTAGTGCACCCACTTTTCGCCGTGCGTATTCCGTCCCATGATGTGATAGTGGGCGAGCCTATCGCCATATCGGGCACAAATTCCAAACTCCGGGCTGATACTGAATAGAAAAAATCCAATATCACTTTGCCCGATCTGGGGATCGAACCCGAGACCTCAGCATTGCAGTCGTACCGTAATACAACTACAGGAACAGTTGTCTTAGTGCAACAAGATACCCCGGGGCCGTCCCGTATGCGCCGAAGAAGACCACTGCGGGTTTTAGGGACTCGGTCCGATGCTCGCTCGGATGATGCTATACTCCTGAATATCTGCATTGGGCCGTAAGACCGGTGAAACAAAAATATTCCACTGACCTCCAGTGGTGGTAGCAATAACGCGTTTATTCCAGAAGAAAAAAAAGCTACTGTTTATGGGCAGTTGTAGGAATTACCATCAAGCGAGTGACTCGGTCGTCTTATCATATACTCAACAGAATGTTGTGGTTGGATCACATTCTTTTACGGCCGTTTTCAATATACGATCAAATCTTCATCTTATCTCATCATCATCATCATATAAATAAAATTGGAGTGTCTGTTTGTAATATTGAAATAACCGTTTTTTACTACATGTATATGAATATATATACGGTACATACACCAAAATAACATTTTTTACAATTTTTGTCTGTCTGTCTGTTTGTTCCGGCTAATCTCTGAAATGGCTGGACCGATTTTGACGGGACTTTTATTGGCAGGTAGCTGATGTGATAAGGAGTAACTTAGGCTACTTTTTATCCCGGGAAAATATAAAGCGGGACTTTTATCCCGGGAAAACTCATACACGCGGGCGGAGCCGCGGGCAACAGCTAGTGTCAAATAAACTTTGTTCTGTGATTGATTCATTGGCGTATATTCTACCGATAGACACGAACGTCAATGAAAAAAAAATATCAAAATATACTGGAGTAAGAACTAAAGTTTGCTGCAGCGCTAAAACATGATTTACATCGTCTAACATACGCCACTAAATCGCTTTAATCAATGTTGAATCCACACTAAAGTCAGGTGTACGGATTGCAGTACAGTTCACTCTTACAGAGTTTTTTTTTTTTTTTTATAGTGTAGCATGACGAGACGAGCATGTCGTTCGCCTGATGGTAAGCGATACGACCACCCATAAACAGTAGCAACACCATCCAGCAACTTGTCTTACAAAGTACTGTGTGGCATTCCACTGCGCCCGTCATCCTGAGACATAAGATGTTAAGTCTCATTATGTCCAGTAGTTATACTGGCTACAATGTCCTTCAAACCGAAACACATGTTTATGTTCGAAACGCGTAATCTATTGCGTAGCATATGTATATCGTTGGATTGATTCATTTTCGCGATAGATCGAAAAAGCTAAAAATGGGATCGTTTATTAATGACATGACGGTGGTTAGATATTAAAAAAAACACCAATCACAACTTTCCATCTCTTATTATACGGTCTCGACAACTTTATTCCACAATAATTGAATAGGTTCGTTAATAAACATTAATCATGTGTAATTCCTGAGACGTAGGATGCGTTGAAACTTGCTCAATGGACAGAAAAAATATAAGAAACCAATTGTACCGAGAATCAGCAATTGTAGCGAAAAAAAGTGAATTCACTAGAGCAGGCCTTAAGTGTGATGTTCCGTATATATTTATCAGATTCTTCAATATTCTGACGTAAGACTCTTGAAGTAAGATTATTATTTACTTGATAATGTATATTTGGAATACCAAGAAGACCACATCAGTACCTATACCTTTATGACGTAATTTATAATTATGTTAAAAAATAAGCCAAAAATCCATATCTACGTCACAAGTAAAAAAAAATATATTTTCTCAGACAGATCTTATCAATTATAGGAACCTCTTTTTGTGTATTTTCAACAGCGATCAAACATGTAGAAATTTTAAGTGGTCTTCGGCGCCCAGAAACGCCCAAAATGTCGGAAGAACCAACGATCCTGTCTGGTCTTAAAGGAAAGAAAATATCACGAAATTATAAGCTAACTTACAGTTCCTATGAAATGTTATGGGCGCCCAAATGCGCAAGCTGCCTGATATTATGAGATATTGTTGCTCATTAATAGTAGATATGGCTTTGCACCGCGCTGGTCACTCTAAGACTTCGGATGTTAAAAGTCTTAGGGAATGGATATAATTGAGGATTTAAACCAGCACATTAAATAAATTTAAAACTAAAATACTCAAATCAAATTGCTATAAACAAACTATACTTATTACAATATAAATGATATTTTACCGACTTCCAAACAGGAGGTTCTGTATTCGATCCGTATGTATGTATGTACGTAAGTTTGTATGACCGCAATTATCTCAAAAACTACTGATCTAGTTTTAAAGGGGGTTTTCTTTTTAAATGTTTAAATTTAGGGTAGGTTTTAGTATGGAATATATTAGGGTCTGGTGACTATCTTCGCAGATAGACAATGGAACTCTTCAATAACTGACAGCAAATGACCCGCGATGTCTTCGATGGTATATCTATGTATTATTTACACCATTCCATACCATAATATCACGCTCGAACAGATTTAGAGGCTAAGAAACTAACAAAAAACAAAACTTTTTACCAAATAAAGCGTGTAAAAATAAACCGACTTAAAAAACCACTACAAACCGAATATAATGACCGACTCAATGATAGGTTTACTCATAAAAAATAGCATAGACGTATTATTATAATAATGAACCTACACTAATGACAAAAATCTGAAATATTATCTATATATATGTGGGCGCAAATTAATATTTAGTGATTATATTATTATGAAAATGTCTAGAATATTTAAATTTGATATTTAAATAGTTATTTACAACCACAATGCTGTTATTTATCAAATTTCAGTATAAGAAACTGTATTGACTATTTGAGTGTTTGGAAAACGTTGGATATTTATTTAATTCATTATTTAATGATTTAAACATCTAAAATAAAATCAATTAGAATTGTTAATAATTCTGATTGATTTCTTTGTCGTTATTTTAATCTACAAGTAAAATATTCACAACTTGTTAATAGCTTCATCTGTTGGCAAGTTATGTAAAATAACGGAGTTTGCTTACTTAAATGTATTTATGTAAAATATTATCATCTGGAGTTATGAAAAATTCATTATAATATCAATTTTGAATATTCAGCTATAACCCAAGATTTATTATACAGTAATTTCAAAGGAGGTTGCAGTTATTATAACATTTATATTCACTTTGATTGTCTATTGGATTAAAAAAGAATCCAGTCAGTTCAAGATTCGATTGACTGCTGTCCCAAAAGTCAACTGGGAAGAAAACTAAGCAATATTCAGTTTGTATTTTCATTACGATGGATTCCGAACACGAAAACCCTGGCACCTCCTCGACATATACTTAGATTATTAGATTAGACTTTTATAAATATTTGCACGTCGAAAATGACATATTATATGGCACTGTTTATTAAATACTGTAATAATATACTAATATGTTTATATAACCAAAATCTTTCTAATAAACTTTCATTTAATTTCTTTAATGTCCAGTACTTACATTGGCTACAATATTCTTCAAACCAACACACCAGTGCTTGCATAATATTGCTTGATAGCAGAAAGAGATACTGCGTTGGTATCTACCCAGTCGGGGTATGCGAGATACCTACCACCCGTATTTTTTTATTGCTACTAAATGATGAGTCTTGTTGCTCGCCTTATGGTAGATACGACCATAAACAAAAGCAACATCATACAGAAATTTTATTTCATAGTACTACGTGACAGTCCACTGCGCTCGGTTATGGTTATTATAGGATGTCTCATAATGCCCAGTAATTATGCTGGCTACAATATCCTTTAAAAAGAAACAATGTATATTTTTTATTATTGTACGACTGCACCTCGCCTGATGGTAAACGCGATGCCGTCCAGATAGAGTATCGAATGGCAGTAGATGGTTATCTCATGCCATTCGACACAATCATGCCGGCCTACTGAGTTGCCTATAATGTTGCTTGGTGGCAGATAGAGATATTAGTACCTCTCTAACTCTCGCCTACGAGATACCTACCACCCGTAAATAGTATGATGTTAATGATCTGTAAACCTCGTCGACTACCCCAGGTTTTCGGTTTTATTATTCCCCTCATGACTCCTAAGACTATGTTGCAACCCATCCTGGCCCCAGTGGCGGGGCGTAATGAACTCGCATCAACAATTATCACGATCTAATAACCATCGAACAGATTCGGTTACAAAATAAAACAGGATCGACAACAATGCGATGTTACTCGTGAAATTGTAATGTAATAACGTGCTGTTACAATAAATATTGAAATAGATTAATCAATACTTCAAAATGATAAATTTAGTTGAGTACCATCTGAAATGCGTGTTTTTGTTTCAAACTGAATGAGTCTTCTACTCTGAAATCCTAAAATTAATGATTTTGTCTTACTAATACATTTATTAAGAATTCCTTTTATTACATGCCTGTACAGTATATTGTTCCATTTTCAAATAAATCATTATCATCTTCTTTGTGACTAAAAAAGAAAAACATAGTAATACCACGTCTCATCGTTAATTTCAGGAGCCACAAGGTATTTGCACCGAAATGGGGACGGCTACCTAAACCATTTCACAGAAAACCCATTTAAATTCCACCCCAGGCAGACACTACGAGATTAACGAAACCAACCCCACCCCCAGCAGACCCGATCAATACTTCAGACCAAATGGCTTCTAATCTCACAGGCGATCTTGCGTCCTTGTCTCGCTTGAGATGTGGTTTCTCATCTTGCGTAGAGAACCTTAACTTAGACGTTATAAGGGTGGATTTGGTTTGCATGCTGGTAATGCTTTGCGACCTGAAATCTGTTATGACTAGAATTTAAATTCTTAATTCAATTATTAGGTAGTGCGAATTACTGGATTAATAGTTGTGACTGGCGATACGTAACGTTCTTTTTATTTTAAAATTACTTGCGGCATTTCTGCTGGCCAGTATTTTAGCAAAGACCATGTGTATTCTCTATGGTTTTTGTTTAAGGTTTAAGTATAACTGTTTATTTTGTGTTTTTTTTTAGCAATAACAGAGTATTTATATTATATTTTCTTTTGCGGGATAAAAACAATATTTCTCCCAGATTCAACACAAAGAAAACTTCTACTGAGTTAAAGTTAAAAAATAAAAGTCTTTCTTTGTCGTTTAAGTACCTAGTAATATTTTGACCCAAGCGTTATCGCGTCGGGGGACCGCCAAAGAAGTAATTTCATCTCCCTGGTCCAAAGTTCGGTCCCCCGACGTGACTACGCTTGGGTCAAAATATTACTAGGCACTTAAACGACAAACAAAGTCTTCTATTTTTTTATTTTATAGGTTTTTTGTGTCGGGGGTTATTTAAATTTTTTATTTTTTTTTATAGTCATAGAATGTATTGTCTTCTTCCTTCAATTTCAATTCAAAATTCGTTCGAAGAAGATAAAACATGCGACAACTACAATAGTTTTATTAATTGCTTATGAATAAGGTCGTTAATCTTTATAATGATTTATTTAAATCAGATAGTGTATAATGGAAAATACATTAATTATTTTATTTCTAGATTAATCTTTTATTACTCGATAATTCCTGCAAGAATAAATGTTTATTTTGTTATATGGGATAATCTTTGTTTTATCAATAAACAGAGTTTTAAGTCAATAAGCATATTAGGACAGCCGTACCGAGCGCTTAATCAAAATTACTATTCGATGACATCATGATATTGCTGTTATTTATTTGAATAATTTAAGGTGTATATTTTTTTTTTATAAATATAATGCCGCAAGAGTTATATTTTTTGACCAAGGAGGGTTGAATATCACCTGGTGTTTAATGACCATAATCAGATGGACATGCCCATAAACATGTGGAAATATTAGGTATAAAATTCGTCAACACGTCGACTGCTTATAGGGTTGCTAATTTGTGATAGAGTGGCCCAAGAGGATGTGTTAAATAAATCTTTATTTAAATTAGCAAGCTCTTTATAAAAACACGTTAAATTAAGAGATATTAGTAGGTAATAATGGAAAAACGAGAAAGTTCTGTAGTCTCTGTCTACACTAATGGATAACATACGCGAGTCTACTTATTTATGAACATACAATTTTAACATGTAACAAATAATTCTAGCTCTATTATATCTATAAAGTATCTGAAATGTACTATATACTATATACTATGACTGCCTCGGTGGCGTAGTTGTATTACGGTACGACTGCAAGGCTGAGGTCTCGGGTTCGAACCCCGGGCCGGGCAAGGTGATATTGGATTTTTCTATTGAGTATCAGCCCGGAGTCTGGAATTTGTGCCCGGTATGGCGATAGGCTCGCCCCCTATCACATCATGGGACGGAATACGCTTGGCGAAAAGTGGGTGCACTAGTTGCGCCTCTTCCTACCCCTTTGGGGGTAAAAGGCGTGACCTGAAATGTACTAAATGTGATACTCAAAATCCATACGTTCATAATTTTCAGATTCACGCGGCACAATGAGCGGAAGGCGTCTGAAGGTTGGAATATTAATTATCGGCCGGCGCACCTCGCGGGGCGGGGTGGGGTGGATGCTCCCCTTTGCGCCTGGTACCAAATATCCTAGCTTAGGAGCTAAGTTGTATGTACTCTACCGCATGGTGACTTAATGAAGAGTAGCTTCCTTTTTTGCGTGGGTCAGGTATAAATACTGTGTCTATTTCTGTCGCTAAGTAGGCTTTGTTGAGTTCCAGTTTGAATGGAATTGTAGCTAGTGTAATTACTAAGACAAAACGTTTGATATCTCAGGATGAAGAGCACCTGGAGCACTCGAAGCTCTGCGAGCGCGTCCAGCTGAATAAGACACTGACAAAAAGACAGTTGAAAAAATCCGGTTTTAGTCTTAACCATCAGGCGAACGGCATGCTCGTCTCGTCATTCAATGCCATAAAAAAAAAGTTAATCAAATAGAAGGATAGGGAGGAGTTACAAATATATTTGCAACTTCCCTTCATAGTAAAACGGTAGTATTAATATAAATTATAACTTGTAGATTGTAGCACATAAACAAGTAAAGGCCCACAAAGATAATTTTTTAGAAGTCACAATGACAGCCACCGTTTCTTATATTATCAATATTTCGCCTATAATTCAAAAGCGACTAAGGCTACATATAAAATGCCAATTTAATCCCAAAATCGTATGAAACAGAGTTTATAATCCATCACGTAGAATTACAGTCTATAAGTTATAACCCAGTAATTTGCCTTGTGACGCAGAGATTATATCATTGAATGTATGATAATGATGTACGTTTTTATAGCATTAACAGTATCGTTAAATAAGGTACCGAGCAGACGCTGTTAGATTGTTTAGAAATACTACACTACCTTGAAACTAACAATTGCTGAACTTGCTGTAACAATAGTCTGTTTAATAGTGAAGTGTTTTTCGACATCAAAATAACAGCGTCTGCGCGATGCCTACATGAACAAAAATGAAATAAAACGCAGCGAGGTTACACGTCCATACTGACTTAGTAATTGATTTGAAATCTCGGGAAATCCGCGTGGTTTAAAATTTGTCATGATATATTCAATTTCATGATTTCACCAAAATTACTCATTCGTTCAAAACATTTGTAAGTAGTTCACTAAGGTACTTTTACACGTGAAATTTTACGGTTAAGGTAAATTTGTTCGCTGTAAAAACCTAATGACCCATAGAACCAGTTAGATTTATTACAAAATATTTATAAAATAATCAGTTACGAATATAATTTACATTAAAATAATAAAATATGACAGCAGTTTACATATTATTGACCTGATCCGACGATTTTCATGGTTGAGACTATGAATTACTGTAGACTTACGGCCTTCCATAAACAGTTTATAAATCTATTTTAGTTATAAAATGTTTTGTCTTCTTCCTTCAAACTCAATTCAAAATTCGTTCGGAGAAGACAAAACATTCGATAACTAAAATACGTTTATGAAATGTTTATGAATAAGGCCCTTAGTGTTACAACACCCAAAACCCAATATTTGCGTATCACACAATTATTTGTCTCTGATATATCAGATAATACATCCTCAATCATTGAATTCACTACAAATATAAACAATTTTCCGGGATAAAAGTCCCGCTTTACATTTTCCTCGGATAAAACATAGCCTATGTTACTCGCTGATAATGTAGCTTTATATTGATGAAAGAAAATATAACATAACTAGCTTTAGCCCGCGGCTCCGCCCGCGTGAATGAGTTTTCCCGGTATAAAAGTCCCGCTTAAAATGTAGCTTATATGACACGTTCGTAGATTTACCATAGCAGCGCCATCTATTGATTACTTACTCAACCCAGTCGAAAGGTATCGACATCTGTTAGAATCATTCATAGCAGCGCCATCTATTGATTACTTACTCAACCCAGTCGACTTATCGACATCTGTTAGAATCATTTGGAGTTAAGATAATTGTGACTGTCAAATAATAACAGACAAATAATTAGCAATAAATTAAAATTGCGACTATAATTTGAGATTTAAACTATCCTATCTCTCAAGTTGGATCGAACTGCACATGGTGTGCGAATTTTATTATAATCGGTTAAGTGGTTTAGGAGTCCATTGAGGACAAACATTGTGACACGAGATTTATATATATTAAGATATAAAATCGGTCCAATAGTTTTTAAGTTTATTCGTCGTAAGGTACAAATCTTTTCTCTTTGAAATCGGTCCAATAGTTTTAAAGTTTATTCATCTTAAGATACAAATCTTTCTTCTTTATAATATTAGTATAGATGCTAAAACGTTATATAAAAATATTTTAATAATCAACTAGTTTTCGGACTTCACGCGGTTCATAGTGCACTATAGGGGGCTATCTCAATGTTACCGTGAAGGCTATTTTATATCGATGGTTATTTTCCTTCTGTTTAATAAAAATATAACGGTAATTTAAAAGTGGACTGTATTTATTAATTAATAATTACAGAAATGTAAAATTTACATGGCAGCCTTGGTGTGGCTCTGGGCAGAGAGAGCGAGCGTCGCAGCGCTCGGTGTTGCAGCACCAAAAGTGTTGCCACTTAATAATTATTGCTACATATTTATGTTTGAGTAAATATAATCGAACACCTTCTAAAGATCAAGAAGGCGTGATGTCATTTCACTCCTAGTCTATACTCAAGATTTCTGACAACAGTACAGGACAAAAGCTATTGTGAAGGAAAGAGCCTCCCGACGCTTGATGGTTCGTTTCTGCCTTTGTGTGCTTTAGGGTGTTTTCGGCGAAACTCCAACTTTTCTGGAACAGTGGACTGTTTACAAAGGAAATGCTGTCTTTGAGAATTTGCGATTACGTTCTTATGTAACCTTTTCCCGTGAACATTGTTTGTGTTTATGTGCTTATTTTGTTTCTTTTTTTATGCAAAGGACATAAAAAATATTTTAAAAACGTAAATCTTTAAAAATTATCTCTAACTGCAAGGCAAAGTCATTCCTCATTTACTTATTATTTTGAAATTTAAAAATAGGATAAAGACGATAGCCGACCGCGTTGGTCCAATGAAATTTATGGATTTTGTATGCCTCGTTTGTCATTGGTCAACGAGTCCAAGTGACGGTTGAAATCGCGATATTATTTTGAATAGCTAACACTACTAGAAGGAATTAAAAGAATATTTTTTAGATTGTTAATAAATTGGCGATTTGTAAGTTCTTTGATAGAGACAAAAACATTATGGAAAGCTGAGGATCAAAATAAGTCAATATTTGTTTACATAACAAGTTCTGACTAAAACTTCAAATCCCACCATTGTTGTGGTCTATGTTTTGATGTTAATGACATAATTAATGATGTCATGGATTACGATGAATTTTAATTGGTTTCTTGGACAGACACTTTGTTTAGCATAGACAATACGAACAACTGGACATCCATCTACTTATTGTACTTATTGTATCCAGGTATTGCAGCATGGAGCTGAAGTCTCGTAGTTGGTGCCTTAATTGCCTTAAAAATCTTTATGCTTTTGTTTTCTGTGGGATTATTGTTCCAATAATGATCTTTCTTTCTTTATATACCCATAATATCTGAAGAATCATATGATAAATATTATGATCAAAATCAAACGTTAAATGCGTAATTCTATTGTCAAATTACAATGATAAAGCTTCTTTTCTTCTTCATATATTGCTATAGATATCATCCAGGATGACGCACCCGACTAATTTCCCTCATCGCTTACAGTCCAAGTGTGTCAAAATGTGTATGTCATTGCTCAAAAATGTTACTCGGTCTGAACATGTACAGTCAGCCACATAAGTAGCTGAACAAATTTCAAATCACCTTTAAAATTTTGCGTCAGTATCAATAATCGTTTTTTCTTCACTAAAATAAACCTCACGGGGTTTACTTTATTTTAGATAAAGAAAAAATAATATTTTGACCGAGATTAATGTGTAGAAGCGATTTGAAGATTTTAATTTGTGCAGCTACTTTTGTGCCTGACTTTACAATGACGAGGCAATTCTTGCCCGCCGTGACGTATACGAGTCTATTGACAGATATTTAAAAAACGAATACTGCTAGCAATCATTGCGTGCGTTTATTTCTAACAATAATTTACCTAATAAGTGAGGTTTAAGACGTAGCTTCGGGGCTCGGGGCTGTTAATGCGAGAATGAAAAGCCCCTAATTTACTAAATAAAAAAGGAATCAAGGAAACAGTCTCACAATTTTCAGAGAAATCAGTGTACATACATAAAAAAATTATACAAACACACGAATTCAGAACCTCGTCCTTTTTTGGAAGTCGGTTAAGAATAAACTAGGAAATAATAGTCATATTTATAGTAATTTATATAATACTCAATAATAGATCGATAACTAGCATAAAACTGTGAAACAAAGAAAAACTTTACAGTTTTCACATGGGAAAGTGCCATCGGACAAAGAGCAAACAAAGGAAAAATATGTAGAACACCTTTATGTAATTAGGTTAAACTTGTTTTCTATTTAATTATTATTGTTGACTTATTTCTTTTGTATTTGGTTGCGCCATATTGTACTCAGGTCTGCCTAAAATACATAAATTTAGGTCTAGTTTATCAATAATAATCGTTCGCTTTAACGGTGAAGGAAAATATCGTGACGATACGTAGATACCTGACAGTATTCCATAAGAATTTCGGGGTATGTGAAGTCTGCCAACGCGCACGAGACCAGCGTGGTGGACTAATGCCTAGACCCTCTAGTAGGAGGGGAGGCCCGTGCTCAGCAGTGGGCAGTATAATATAATACTGGTGTTATTATTATTTTAACCGAGGTTAAACCACTTAAGAAATCGTGGAATTTAATTGTTTCTGTTGCATATCATGAAATGGCGAAAAAATGGGCGTGTTACACCTCTATCCACACCTAATGTGGTAAAAAGACGTGATGTATATATTCGCACGAAATTATCGTGATGGTAAATAATACTTTAAGATGTAATTTTATTAACCGACTTCCAAAAAGGGAGGAGGTACTCGATTCGTGTGTTTGTGTCTTTTATGAAATATTAATTATAATTTTTGCACGTCATTTGATTAAATATAGCAAGATACTTCGCTATAAAATACACCACCTAATAATGTACCCATATTTGCAAAATAAATGGATTGATTGAATAAATTGTTTTTTTAAAGTCGGCTGGTCCACTAATTTCTCTAATGTTTTCATAAGCGGTGTTTTTAAAATGCCATTAGGTAACAACTTGCGGGTAAATTAACATATTAATACTATTTGAATGTCTGTTATGTTTTCCTGAATATAAGGCAAATGCTCCAGAAAAAAGCTTACAAATATTTTCCTCAACCCGTGGAAAAGCTACGCGGATACCTAAAGTACATAAATCGGGATGAGCACATCATTTACTATGGACCCTCTCTTCCCTCCGAGATCCACGACCAATGGGACCTCTTTGAATACAATCTCAAATACATTTTCTCCTGCAGAGATACAACGGTACTCTATAGTTAGATTGCCACACTCGGAACTACACTTTACTGTTTACGAAATTAAACCCACATTGAATTGAAACGAAAACTAGGCGGTTACAACGTTATAAAAATCAAAACAAAACAAGATCGATTCTCTTAAAAACGCGCCTGTATTGCAAAATGGACTTTATTTTACAAACAATGCGTCTCATAATTCCACAACGGTACCAAAATGATCAAATATGGAACGTTGAAAGATGGTTCTCCAGGGAAAATCCAGGATGCATTCACGCTATAATGAGCTTTAGGTTCCTCGCATTGGGTGTTTCATGGGTGATTTTCGCGTGGAGGGGTGGCAGATAGGACGTTCTAGGTCGCAGCGGGGTCAGGATCGATTTGCTCTGGGGAGAAACCGGGCCGAGGTAGATATTACGGGTGAAAATGAACTCGCCCAGTATGAAAATTACTTTAACAAGACTAAAATGAGGGCTTGTTCGAGTGTTTGGGAGTTTACGTAAATGGAAAAGTTCATACAAACTAAAAAAAAGCTTGTAAAAGTATAGTTTGTTAGAATAGAATTTCAGCTACGATATTTGAAAAAACGTGTTCAATAAAAGCGAGTTTAAAAAAAATCACAATAAATCTATACTAATATTAGAAAGCTGAAGAGTTTGTTTGAACGCGCTAATCTCAGGAACTACTGGACCGATTTTGAAAATTCTTTCACTAATAGGAAGCTACATTACTCCTCAGTGCTATAGGTCACTTTTTATCCCGGAAAATTTTTCAACGCGAGCGGAGCCGCGCGCAATGCTAGAAGAAAATATAATATTTGATTCTTAACGCAGTTTGGGCGGATATCTATAGGCGGGTATAGTACTACCTAAATATATTGAAAAATAGTATACAAATCTACTGTCTATATGTCGATTTTTATACCATTTAAAACATTTATAAAGTTTAAACCCTACTTTTTCTTCAACACTAATTAAAACACTATTTCATTTGGCCTTGATCGGTTTACTGTCTTCATTCAACCAATCTCTTGACTACATGTAATCACCGTTGAGAACACGCCCTTATCTCTATATACCCACGTAGGCGTTGCTTAGCAACGGGCGCGGTGGGCGGGCGGCAGAGCGCGCAGATGCGAGGGCGGCCGCACCCAGCGTGTCCGGGTCAATTCACATTTCATACAGCTATAGTTCGGACAAACTAAGCTGGCCGGTATGACAATTCAATATTTTTCCCGACGCGATAACCTGTGAGAGCGTCTACCCAAAAAATTCAAAACCGAGTCATACCGGCCAGATTAGTTTGTCCCTACTATAGTCTAGTTGTGATCAGTAAAAGTTAAGGTACGAGCTAAAGTAACCCCTGATTTAGATACTTGCCGAATAATGAAGAGTTGCGAAGAGTGTATTGACAGCTTATTCGCGTGTATCCATTACTCATAACTCATAGTCATATTCATGCATGAATTATTCACCAATAGTCTAAATGAGGCAGAATACGAACGCCATAAATTAGGCAAAAGTAACAGTAATTATAATTATAACTCCAATAACATAACTGGCCGACATAACTATATAAATGAAACTGTATGGATGTTCGTAGAATAAACCCGTAGAAATCTTCTCACCTAAAAACTAAATATCTACAGAAACTTTCGTACATTACTTCTTATTCATATTAATATCATAAATGTTTAGAATGTTTTATGTTAGAAGTAAACGTAAAAACCGCTGTACGGAATTGGAATTTTGCTCACTGACAGACCATGTCTTTATGAACATACTAGCTTTTGCCCGCTTTTGTCCCACCTATGTGTTAATCCAGGACATGATCTACCCGTGTGCCAAAATTCATCGAAATCCGTTCAGTAGTTTTTGCGTGAAAGAGTAACAAATATAAATACATCCATACATCCATACTTCTATACATCCATACTTACAAAGTTTCGCGTTTATAATATTAGTATGATAGGCTACTTTTTATCCCGGACAAGTGAAAAAGCTCCACTAATATACTGGGACAGGTTTTTCGTGAACCGAAGCCGCCAACAACACCTGGGGCTGTAGCCAGGATGATTTTCTACAAGCATTAACGCTAATAGAAGATAAAAATGTATGCAAATGTTTGTCGCAAGGCCTACGTTATTCTCATACAATGCAATCAGCCGTGTGTTACATACTGCCCAGTGCTGAGCACGGACCTCTTCTACAATTGAGAGGATTACTCCACCACACTGGCCTAGTGCGGGTTGGCTGACTTCACATACCCTCAAGATTCCTATGGAGAATTCTCAGGTATGTAGGTTTCCTCACGATGTTTTCCTTCATCGTTAAGGCAAACGATAATTGATAAACGATACACACGTAACTTCGAAAAGTCAGAGGTGCTTTGGGTTTGAAGTTTGAACCTCCGGAAATTGTCTCGGCAGACCGTTCCATTCCCAACTAGACTATCGTCACTAATTCCCATGCACTTTTTTGTTTACTATAGGCGTCAATACTTGTAGAAAAACATCTTGGCTACGACCTCTGGTTTCATTTGTTTGAATGAGCGTACAAAGCGGTTTCTTGCGTTTAATTTTTCGGAAATTCTATGCGGTTTATGTTAACTTGCTGTCATGGCTACATGCCTCTTACCATAAAACGTAATAGATTTAACAAAACTCGATTATGTCATTTATGACTATGATCAGTGACAAAGAGAAACGCTTGATAATAACTAATTTAAAACATTATACGGCGCTTATGAAATATATATTAAAATTATAAATATTATCCTTGTTAATAATCTGATAATGACTAAGATATTACTAGATAGGTAGATAAGTCTCTGGCAGTTGAACGTTTATAATATTTTTCTATTTCTGCTGCTAAGCTACAGGGGCAAGGTGCTACATATCTTTTTACTATTTTATTTTAGTTATGACTTGACCTACTCTAAATTGAGCTAGTCCATGTTTAAATTTGAACTTTAAGTAAAAATATTGAGTTCCGAACAATGAAGTACATAATTCTTTTTGATCTGTAAAAAGTACATTTTATAATTTACAATAAACATTACAAAATTCCTCATATACGTCATTAGTGTGCCAATTATGCATGGAATAGATTTGAAATTTATTATGAATTATTCCAAATCTCACTTTAATACCTAAATTATATTTAACACTAGAATATAGTTATCTTATGAGAAGTAGACTATAAAAATATCGATCAGGACGCATATTAGGTGTAAAATATCATTAAATAACTTACCTACTTCATACTGAGCGGCGTCAGACAGGCGGGCTGGTAAAATCAATAAGCGAAAACCGCTACGATATGGCATACTCTACCGTGTAGAGGTTATCATTTAGTATGGACTTAAAAGATGGTAAATATTATAAGGTACATTATTGACCATAAAAATAGAAAGGAGAAGGATGAAGAATTCTCCCGTTTAAAAAGAGGTAAAATTTTGATTTCCCAAAAGAAAAGTAAATTGCTAAACAAACTCAAAATAAAGCAAAATTAGCCGAGCGTAGTGTTTTAATGAATTAAGTGTCTAAGATTTAGCGCAAAATATTAATTATTGTTAAGAACGCTGAATGCGTGAATTAAATCAGACTCAAAAAGAAATGTTAAAATTATATCAAATATTGTATTTGAATAAAATAAAACTTAATAGAATTTAGACAAACAATGTTATGCCATTGCCAACATTTCAAAGACAATCGATTCCGTACCTACTAAATTATGTGTGAACCACAAAACAAACATACTCTCATAATATTAGTAAGCTTTATAATTGAAACAGTTTTAGGAATTTCACTCGATATTTGTCATTGCTATAATTTGTCACTTTTACAAGTAATTTGGCTAGTAACTTGAGAGCGCTGTTTGCCATTACCACTGTGAAATTTCCATAAAATACAATATAATATCGTCGAGGATAGTGCAAAACCGCGTAACTAGCACCGGTAAGTACCGCGTAAGTGAAGAAAAAAGTTTAATTGAAATTGATACTTATGACACTAAACTTATGATCTATAATACTATACTTTTTTCGTTTCACTTACGCTGAATTCACCAATGCTAGTTACGCGGTATTGAACTATCCCCGGACCCTCATGATACGTGAGTACCATCATGACCTAACTTGTAAAATGTAATGAAGCATTTACTCACGTTTCCTAAAAGACAAAAAAGACTATAGTACAGGGATAATGTAGCTGTCCATTTGTACAAGAATATTAAGAGTCATAGTTGTAGATCCAAAAAAATGTTATCTCTCAAAAAAAGTGATTTACCTCTTGTATGTGAGTCCGTCTGGGTAGATACTGCAATGTTTATTTCCGCCACTAATGATGTGCAAGCACTGTTATGCAGAGCTCGATCAAGCTATTTAGCTGCTCCGGGCAAAAATAATAGTTGCCGCCCTTTACATTAACACAATATAAGTCATGAGTTTGTCATTCAAAGCAAAAACCTCAAACATACATACATAGGTACATATCGGGCTGACAAACATGGTATTTTTAATAAGATTTTTCTTTCCTAGAGAGACATTTGAAGGCTCCGTGCAACGCCGCCGCCCTCAATTTTTCCCTCCTTCATTATTGTTGCTCTGGGCAATTGCCCGGCTGGCCTCCCTTAGATCTGGCCCTGCTCTTGTGTCCTGGTTTGAAGGAGATTGTAGCCGGTTTAAGTATTGGGCGAATGAGACTTAATATCTAATGTCTTAGAGTGAATGCACTAGAACTTCGTAGCGGCACGCAATGCTTTGTAATTTATATTCCTGGGGTGTACCTTCTCTTTATCCAATAGCAAGGCTTTCCTTCAGGCAAACGCTTTGCTCTTCTTGGCAATATTTACATAAAAAACTAAACTTCTTTCAAAATATTAGCAACTTATTTTCAGAAGAAAGGCATTGAAAGCGGGAGTGATAACTTTAAGGTAGGTAAAAATTGTCTTTGAGGAGTCAACTTTCTCTCTAACCCTGGTATGAAAGAGCTAAGTGCGAGTGCATTGTAAACTATCCAGTAAAGTACCTACATAGATAGAGGCAGGTATGTAAACTATCCAGTAAAGTGCATAGATAGAGGCAGGTATGTAAACTATCCAGTAAAGTGCATAGATAGAGGCAGGTATGTAAACTATCCAGTAAAGTGCATAGATAGAGGCAGGTACGGGGAAGCGGCGATAGCCTAGTTGGTAGTGGAAAGGACTGGCGAGACGAATGTCCGCAGGTTGAAAACCCAAGGGCACACACCTCTGACTTTTCCAAAAAGTTATGTCTGTATTCTTTGTCAATTATCGCTCGCTTTAATGGTGAAGGAAAACATCGTGAGGAAACCTGCATACCTGAGAAGTTTTCTGAATTTCGAAGGTATGTGAAGTCTGCCAACCCGCACTAGGCCAGCGTGGTGGACTAAACCCTCTCGGTTGTAGAGGAGGCCCGTACTCAGCAGTGGGCAGTATATAATACAGGGCTGGTATGGTATGGGGAAGTGTTTTAACACTCAGCTACTGATAACAAAAGGGTTATCATTTACGCGAATTATGTTACTGGGCGAAGTAAATGTGTAATGTTAGCAAAACATAAACAAGAGAATCTATTCTGCTATGGATTTTTCTTTCTTTGCTCTTTTTGTATGACCCTGACACCGCTCGTAAGCGTCGAGGTAGACGAAAAAAGATGGCGGGACGAACTAGATTCAGTTAAAGTTCATTATAGCGCGGGATCACGATTCATGCAGCGATCTTGGAGAGGCCTTTTCCCAACGTTGTAGTGTAGGCTAATACAATACAATTTCTTGAGGAGGGTTTTAGAAAATGGTGTAGAGGGACTGCCATATTAATATAGAGTCGTTAAATTTTGTATAGTTTAAGTATCTTATTCTACGATGCAAACAAATTCGAAATTGAGGAAATAAAATTTTTATATTTTCATTTAGGTATCTTTGCTCAAGATCATCAAAAACGTATTTTGTGTTTGCAAAATACTTTGAGGAAAATATTCCACAACAAAAACTACCTATCTTGAGCTTCTTCCACACTTTAACCATAACTAACAATTTTCATAATAATTCCATTAATTACAGCTTTACTAAAGGATATGCGTATACAAATAAAGTTGCGGAAAATGCATTATCCTATACATAATGTATGTCTCTAAGAATCGATTATGATATGAATCAATAACTGGCCATTGGATGACGTTGCATGGCGGTGCGTCACAATTGCATTGAGGATAAGGCGGTGACCTTGGACTTATACGTCAATTTGGGTTAAGACTTGCTCATGTCCTTTGGATGTTTTCCTGGAATGTGCACTTACTTATTATGAAAGTATTAAGCTAGGATTTCATTCTGTTCTTCTCTTGTGAAACTAGATTCCGTTTCTGGTATTTCAAGACCTTTTAAACTTAGCCGGGGCGTATCTAGGCAGTAGGGTAGTGTAGAGGAGGGCAGTTAACCCCTTGGATTCAACAGAAACACATAATTTTGTATGCAAGTACTTCATCATCATCATCATCAGCCACATGACGTCCACTGCTGAACATAGGCCTCCCCTAAAGATTTCCAGACGGACCTGTCAAAAGCGGATTAGTTGCAAGTACTTGTGTTGGATTATTAGGACTTTTTTTTTTTTTTTTTTTTCGCGGAGAAAGTGACTTATTACTACCGCCCAGCCTTCAAGGGGGGCGACTGAGCGGTTATGTTGGGTTCACCGTGCCTTACGACCCGGCGTTGAGCCGCCCGGAGAGATGTAACCATCGGGCGACCGCCGGGCCGAGTCCCTAACCTATGTACAACGCACGGCATACCAACCAAAACTCCGCGGTGGCCATCTTCGGCGCATTAGGGACGGCTGTGGGCTTCCTCTGACGGAAGTGTCTAAGTTGTCGTCCGCAGCCGCCCCTGCGCGGTGCCGCCTAGTGCGGCCCGTCTCCTGTTTGGGGGGGGGCTCAGAAGCCCCCGCACACCGAAGGACGCTCTCAGCGTCAACGGCAACGTGAGGCCTACCAGCCACGCTGCCGTCCATCACAGGGATCGCAACAATGTGCTACACAAAATTAAAGACGGACAGCCCCCTGCCGCCCGCCTGCGACCCCCGGTGGCCCCTATTAGTCGCCTTTTACGACAGGCAGGGGATACCGTGGTGGAATTCTCCAAACGCCCCCAATCCACAGGGCGGAAGACGCCGGTCAGTCGTCCACCCGGCGCCTCCTACGTCTTGTCTGGCGGCGGGAGGGATCTCCGCGCCTCCGATCCCTCTCGGCACTCTCCTTCCGCGAGAGGACCACCTCACAGAAGTGTGCCACCGCACGCCAGGACCTCCGGCTGTCGACCATGGAAGCGACCACGGCCGGCAGCGAGAGGTCTCCTCCGACGACTGCTCTGAGAGCGCTGCGCTCCTCATCCCAGGCTGGGCAAAACTCTAACGTATTGGATTATTAGGACTGGATCAAAATATTATATTTGATTTAAAAGCTGTTTACTCCCATGAGAGTTAGGGACTTCCAAGAGAAGAGCCTATTCCTATTTCAAAGGCTTGCTTCGTTCAACAGTTCTGGAAATGCATCGATAATTTTATTGAAACTATAAAGCTCGATTTAATTGCTTTTTTGTCTGTTTGTCCACATTAAATCAATTTTGTCGGGACTTTTATTAACATTTAGAATGTTTTTGATTTTTTTTCCTGGTAAATGCCAATAAGCCCGCCCCCTATTAAATGGGACCTAACATAGCTGGCGAAATGCGGGTGTGATACACCTCTGTCTAGTCCTGAAAAGGGAAAAAAACGAATGCTATGTACAATGTTTTTGAAGAATGGTCTAAGCTCTATGTTTTCTCGGATAAAAACTTAATTTAACTAGCTCCGGGAAAAAGTTATTTAATAATTAAAATTATTACTTAAGCAATAATACCTAACGGATCATGATGCAATTTATATCACGTGATGAGTGTCGTTTGATGTGGTTACAATGTCATATTTAATTTTTTTTTTTTTTTTTTTTATAATGGCATTTGTGTTCACATTTTGCCAATGTCAAGTTTGGTTTGTATATTTTATTATCTGTAGTATGTCGAAGTAAAGCAGTGGCTACCTTACCAAGACTTTATCGAGGAGTTTTGGCGGCAACAGAAAAAACACTTGATTAGCACAATTATTTCAATTCACTTCATTTGAGCTCTTTAATAGAACTATATTGGATAATATACCACCATAATTATGCAATATAACACTAAATATCACCAAAATAATGAATTAAAACAAGAGCACCTCATGACACTTCCAAGTTCCCGCCAAAACTCCCGTCATATATTCTCTCATTTAGTTCATCTGTAACCTTTTTTCCTGGTATTAAATGCAGTGGCAAAGGGTCGGCATTATGATGCCTAACATTCCTTCACAACTTAATTACTCTGTCAATTATCATAGTTTTATTTATTCATATATTTGTATCAGTTACATGCATGAACTGCCGCGTATTTAAATAGGCCCCTCGACCAAATATACATACGTTTTATTTGCAAATTGCGTTTTAGAATAGCCCAGATACTCTGAGTCAGGGCCGCACCTGTACGTACGAGTTCCGGTGTTCCCTAGAAAATTACGTTTAGCATAAGTGATATTGTTCACACATTCTTGTATTGTCAATGATGTCGAATCACTGGAACCAAGAGTTTATGATGCCAATGCATGATACTGAAACTGCTTTGTGCTATTATTGTCCGTATTGGATGGCCATTTAAAAAATTTAAAAACAAATATCTACATTAGGGCTATTCCTCTGCCTACCCGGAGATAAAAAAATGTGTGTGTAAGTATGTGAGTATGTGTGTGTGTGTGTATGTGTGTGTTTGTGGGCATGTGTTTGAGTGTGTGTTTGTGTTTGTGTGTGTGACACCAGAACTACTTACAAAATTCTTAATAAGGCGCCCGCTAAGTTAAAGACGCCTTTGTGCTACCCCGCAAGTCTTGAAACACTTGAGAATTATCTAGGCAAACACAAGACGTAATCGTTTCGCGAATATCGTTAGGATGATAACGCGTTATCACTCCATCAATAAGTAATGAAATTCGTATCACCCTGCTTGTAGAGCTATCAGAAATCCGGGGCACGGCTTATCTTCTACTGGGATTGTCGCAAGATTGCCTCGATACCGGCTTATTCTGGTAGAGAGAGAGAGAGAGAGAAAGTAAGAAAGGAGAAGACTGGAAAAGTCTTCGAATACAACAAATTAGGGAGTAGTGAAAAATTTTAATTTTACCAGCTCTGTATACAGTCACGCTGGCCTAGTGCGGGTGGGCAGACTTCACATACCCACGAAATTCTTCTTCGGAGAATTCTCAGGTATGTAGTTTTCCTCACGATGTTTTCATTCAACAAGCATACGATAAGTGATAAAACAATACACACATCACTTCGACATGTCAAAGGTGCCTTTTTCGAACCTGCGGTGATCCATTCCATTCCCAACTTGGCTATCAATGGCCATTTAAACAACCATTTACGAGGCTAGAGCAAAGCAAAAACCTAATAAATTATTAAGTCAAATATTTTCCTATATTATTTTTATCACTACCAAAACAAAGTCGTTCAAACAGAATACGGACATTCCAAACGTGCCAGAATCGATATCTATAAAGATTTGGAACATACATCACTTCAGATAACTCTTCGCTACCTACAGACAGTAATCGATCCTACACCGCTATTTACTTATGATATTATATCAAGAATTAGGCACAAGTTGTTTTGGGAAATGCATTATCGATTTTATTGGATTATGAATGCTTTTTGTTAGATGTCATTTGTTCAACAGGATTTATATAATGATTTTCTATGGAAAGTTTTTTTGCCGTTGAAAGAGCTTGCCGCTCACCTGATGGTAAGTGATGGGACCATAAACAGTAGCAACAACACACAGAACTTTGAATTAGAAAGTACTACGTGGCACTGCGTAGCACTAGATGGCAACTAATATAACTGGCAAAATTTTCAAACACGTCTGACTAACCTTAAAAAGCGGTTATGATCTGCATTTATTGTCATTATATAAGATTCCCATATTACATTAGTTATATACCTCGACTAGACTCGCCCCCTATCAAATCATAGGACGGAGTACGCACGGCGAAATGCCTTCTGCCTTCCCCTTCGGGAATAAAAGGCGTGAGTGTCTGTGTGTGTATCAGTTTTATACTCCTTTGCAACCAATCTTATATAAACAGAGATGATATAACTTAATTAACGTAATCAATTAGATGTACTTTTCACGAATTGCGTTTTTATTCGTGACGATTATAATTTATTAAAATAATGACAATCCTTTTTTTTAGTTTGAATGACTTGATTTGGCTGAACCGGTATAAATCAATATGGAAGACTTTCATTACATATTCGAGAGGCTTGCAATTTCTGGGTCGATGCAGGATCTTAAAGCGATGTTAAGGAAAAACTTCTACAAAATATCTTGAGACTTAAATCTCAATAGCTGATTTTTAACAATAATTATTATATACTTCGTCAACATCTAAGCAGGCATGACTTCAAAATAAATATCTTTCCAATCTAAATTCTTTTTCGGAAAATCGACCTCATTTTGCAAGCTCTTTTGAATACGTAAAGAGGATCTTAGGATTTCCAGATTTATTATTGTTTGTATTAAAGAATTATTCATCAGATTTTCGACCCAACGTCAAAAGCGATTGCTCAATGACTGCGTGCCCACATGGCATCGCTTCGCGGAAGCACTACGGACGAGCGTTGAATCCAAACATATCTTACACGGCCAATATAGCTTGAACCACTCCCCCTCCTCCTTTAAACAACAATCACTTACTTTTAAAGGTACCTGAAGGGATCATATAGCTCAGAATACAATGGCCAGGTGGTTGATAGACCAACAATACCGTTATGTAGCTCGATGATCGAATGAGTGAATGGAGCCATTGAACGTCTTCTTAGAATCGTAGTTGGATGTTTGGAGATCGGGTTATATCTTGGCACGGTGTATCGTTTGGCACGTTATGGCACGTGTCCTAAACGTTCGTACACACCTAAAATTACTTTTAAAATTTCGAGATCCCATTTTAAAATGTAAATTCACCATTTAAAATAATAATGCAGTCGTGGCTCTATGTTCCTATGTCCTTTGCCTAAAAAATGGCGGCCATGTTAGTAGCAATTCCAATGCTATCGATAACTGACTTTAAACCGATTTTTTCCGAAAACAGTACGTACAAATAATCATTATCTCGTAAACTAGGTTAGTGTTATCTAGATAATGGTTAATAATTCGTTTAAAAGATAATCTGTCACGTAGTATGTTTGTTATGCACTTGTGCGGACAGTCGTGTTGTGTTTACCGATCGTTATCGCATCCTAGAACTGTTTCAGCCTATCCTACAAGTTTCTTGACGTCTTGTAAGAGCCAAATAAGTATGAGCCAATTCTATAAATACATATACTGACGCTTTTTATCCCCGAAGGGGTAGGCAGAGGCGCAACTAATGAACCCACTTTTCGCCGTGCGTATTCCGTCCCAGGATGTGATAGGGGGCGAGTCTATCGCTATATCGGGCACAAATTCCAGACTCCAGGCTGATAATGAATAGAAAAACCCAATACCACTATGCCCGACATGGGGATCGATCCCGAGACCCCAGTATTGCAGTCGTACCGTAATACAACTACGCCACCGAGGCAGTCCCAAATATATATTGCTGGCCGATTTGTCCTCAATAAAAGTTTAAGCAGAATTTCTTGAAAAGCATAAAAACAGCACTTTTACAACAATAAATCAAGAAAAACAGTAAATACTTTAAAAACCTCTAGGAACGTATATATGATCTCTCGCAATCTTGGAACAGTTATGCTCCAAAAACTCCTGCAAAGCTTTACTCCAAACAAGTGTTTGTTCCTTAACTGCTAAAGAATACAAACAAGCATCTTTCTAAAAAGGTTTTAATCAAAACACTAAAAACAAAAGCTCTCGAAAGGAAGTGAAAAAATCCATGCGCGCGGAAGCGGGGGTCGTTGGCCCGCGTGCGTTGTCCATACTGATCACCGTGCGCTTTGAACAGAATCCCGAGATGCTAATAGCAGATCGTGTCGTGAGAGGCGCTGGATTAGCATAGCCGTGACGGGAAAACCGTGTTATTGACGTGACGTGGCGGGCACTTGCCGCCATCTTGATATTTATTGATAATTTTTTAATTTCGAATTGCTGGTTTATGGTATATTTTTCAAATGCTGGGTTTTAGGATCTTTTTGAATTTGGAACAGCTGATAGCATCTAGCTTAGCCGCAGGTCTTAATTCTGATTGTGACGGTATGAGGATTTTAATCATCGTTCATTTAATTTCAATTAATTTTGTGTTTTCCCGAACGCTGCCCAACCGAGCTGGATTCGACGATTGACCTCTTTCTCAACCTGCAAAGTGGACAGACGACTTGATAAAGGTCGCAGGAACACGCTGGATGCAGGCCGCTTTTGACAGGTCCGTCTGGAAATCTTTAGGGGAGGCCTATGTTCGGCCGTGGACGTCGTGTGGTTGATGATGATGATGATGAATTTTGTGTTGTACCGGTTTAGGTACTTTTAAATTAAGAAAGAAGCATAAGGTCGTTTGATAATAAACCGCGTCTATACTTAAACAGCGGTATAATTTATAACTAAGAACTATAATCACACCATAAAACTTCCAATGTCAAGACTTACTACCCAATACACTGGCCTCAGTTGAACAGCCCTTGACAACTGGTCTGTTAGTAGTAAAACACAAATAGATAGGCACTCGACAGACCTACCATCATATTATACTAGAGATCATTTTTAACACGTGTTCACTCTGGAATGAACTTAGTCCCATGACTTATCCTTCTTCAAGGTATTTTTTTTAAGGTAGGCAGCGTCTTATCTGTGCTCCTGGCATTGTTGACGTCTATGTGCAACGGTAACTTACCATCAGGTGGGCCAATAGCGCATCTGCCTTCGGAGGCAATAAAAAAACATATCCTAGTATATCGAAGTACACCTAATAAACCTAATATTTTCTACGTAATTCAAATTCGATAACGGACCTCACTCGATTCTTTACACCATAGCGAGACAGCTCATATATAAACCCAACTCTATAGTCTATGGTGCGTGTAATATATTCGCCGTAGACAATCGATTGAGATGTGAGCCGATAGTATTATTTCTGTCATGTCTAGCCTTGCAGTTGGAATGCCGCCATGATTTAACGTCCTAGATAACAGGTGGATTGGTCTGTACGATGCATTTGGTATATGGACTTGGTGCTAGGGGCCAATTCACTATATGCCGATAAAGTACCTGACAGCCTATTCGGGACTTATAAACTACAGCATTTGGTTTCACAGATCTCTAATAGATATATTTGGCAGAAAAAGTCGCTAGTAACATGTCAGATTTATTTGTTAGATAGCGTTATATATCTAATAGTTATCAGGAACCAATCAGACTGGCCCTAAGTATTGTTCGCGACTTCAATCGTGAAACCTTTCCAAAAATGCTACTACAAGTTCTTGCTTGCTTGCTTTACTATATAGAAATGCCCACTCTACATTACCGAGATATACAGTAAGTATCTCAAGCTAATCCAGGGCATAGTTTGTCTGTGCCAAATCTATTCAGCGGTTTTTGAATAGGTATACCTAAGTGCTTCTAAAATTCAAACTCACAAGATTTTCACATTTACAGTTTGAACTGAAGGACAAAACGAGTGTCTTGTTGACGACTGCTCATGATAGTCGTAACGGTACCCAGACCTTTGTATCAAACAATAATATTCTGTTTAGACAATTTTCGGTATCAATCCGAGGATAGCCGGTATCGTTTACTGTAACGGTATCGGTACTGGTATTTACAGAATCAACATAAAAAACTTATAAAATTAATTTAAAAATGGAATTCTGAATTTGAACACTTCTGTAACCGATAAAATATCTTTATAAGCTTAACATGGCAAAAAAATGACGCAAATAAATTAAAATTCCTATGTAAGAGAAAAATATCCTGACAAATTCGCGGAAACAACTAAATAATTCTATTAGCCGTAAAAAACTTTCTGATTTACAACGTAAGCGTACACGCGCGCGACACGTGTCAATAATACAGAAGTACTTAGTTTTCTTATTATTATGTTCATTTAGAATGTCCTTCGTAGGCATAAATTCCTATGTGTTAAGTTTTAGTGGTCACTGGTCAGTCGACATGGTAAGTGAGCGAGAACAGTATGGTAACATAACACGCAGACACCATAGGTACAATTTTTTTTTAAATTGCGTAATGTAGAGAATTAGCGCGCATGAGTCTTCCTTGGATCAAAATGCGATCGAAATATTTACGATTTAGTACGATTTTCTCAAGCAAATAGTGCCAACTATATTTTTAATCAAGCTTTATATACCAGTTCTAACTTTGATACATTAATGTTGCATGATATTTATTGATCTTGTTTGTACGTTACAAATATTTCATGTGAAATCTAAATTATCATAGACAATTCAGTCTACCGATACAAAATGCGTATTAATTATTTTCTTCATCTAGCCGAAGCTACATCTCTGTTCTCACAACGTAATGTCTACATTATGTGATTTGAATATAAGACTGGACGCGGGATGAGAATGTACGATCGAATACGTGGCTCAACGCACCCCGATAACATCTCGTGTATCATTATACAGATTCATAGAAACATAAAACTTATTTATTATTTACCTGAATGTACGCAGTAGCTGCTCAGCAGCGCGTACGAAATGTCAAATAGTGACTCACGGGAGCAAAGAGGTTTTAATGTTGGCGAAACTATAAAACTCGCGTTTATTTTGCTAGTAAACCTTTTTATTGTCGTTTTATTTTTTATTGCAACGTTAATTCGAAATTCAAAAATGGAAATAGTCGTTTGCATTTTGTATCGTATATTTACCAGGGATTGACAGGGGCTGAATTTTGTGCCCAATATAGGCTCACCTTCTTTCACAGGAAGGTGGATGTAACTTCGACAAATGTGGGTGCACTAATTGCGCATTTGCCTAATCCAGATGATAAATAGATTTGACCATAATTTCAATCTTCTCACCATTGATATGTTAAATAACCCTTTCTCACCAATATTATTTTGCCAACCCAACAAATTCCAAAAATAGAAACATAAACATCGTAAATACATGAGGCAAAGGAAACGGTGTTCAAACAGACATTCTCGGTAGCACATAATGCGACATTGTGCCGCATCTCTTATCAACGTCTCAAGTGGACACGGTGTGATATTACGCGTGTAATCTGAGAAAATAGGAATATTTCTGTAGTTTGCTAAATATTTTATACGACCAGTTTGTAGGTGTTGTTTTATAGAACCTTTCGGGAATAAGTTATAAGTCACTACTTTTTGGGCAAGTGACAAATTTCATCGAGATTTCTATGTTTAGGCACTTCTAACAAATGTCCGAACATCTAACCTTAACAACAATTTTTTTGTCATTCTTTTTTAGGTGGAATTACTCAGTAGGAATTTTATTTCTAAAAATGGATTTCACGCGGGCGGAGTTGGTGGCTAGTGGAAATAAAATGGTGACATAAATAAGCTACCTACATAACCAATATGTATGACATAATTTCAAATGTATTAATAAAGTTCAATAACCAGATTATAAGGGCCGATTCACTCGGTGTTGGGAGATGCGCGCGCATGCGCACCTTGCGCGTGTTGGCATGCGACCGACGAGATGACCAACCAGAGACACCAAGGTTTCCTTTGCGCATCCGTCGATTATATGCTTTGCCAATGGTTTTACTTATGAGAGCAAAAAACATTACTGCTGAAAAGAAATTATAAAATCTGATGTTGCAATATTATCGGTACTACATTTAGACAATAATGGTGACGATCTATTAGGTTTTCAACCATCGCTAATACACGCCAATATCCCCGCAATATGAAGATACTGGAACTCTATGAGCATTATTTAGAAAGAATATGTTTTGACAACAAAAAAGCAAAAGTATTATGTCGTGTTTTCCTATAAAGTAATTTATATTCTTTTAACCACATGCCCATCTTGTTCATGCGTAAAAAACATTTCAAGATTTATTACAAACACTGACTTCTGTTCCTGACCTTGCCCATGTGAAGTCTTCGGAAGTTTTACATGAAAGATTTTTAGGGATATAAATTAGTCAATCAGTCCCTATATTGGCTATAATATGCAATAAATCTTACTATTTTTTATTTTTATCGTTGGTTCGACAAAGGGACTTCAATGCATCTGATGGTCAGTGAATTAAAGGCCAATAAAAAAAATATAGAAATACTCGTTCCAAAGGAGATATATGATGACACATATGTGACTAATATATTAATCTATTCTTTGGTTGGTCCTGCGTCCAACTGTGCTGCGTGCAACTGCAACCGCTCCAGTAACGCATACGTTCACGCTGATGGAGCTTGCAACGGTGTGCGCTTCGTGCTCAGCGCTCCAATCGGTGACGATTTTTATGCAAAAAGGGGAGCTCAGTCTGAATGAATTCAATGTTCGGAAGGAAACTATGGAACATGCGTGTTTCTTGTAGTTTCCCGTCTCCATCAGAGCAGTTGCAGATGCGCAGAGCACAGTTGGTGCGCAAACATAGTGGATACCCGGCCTAACATACAAGAACAAACAAACAAACATCCTTTCGCATTAGCAAGTGCACAGTAGGTGGGACTTGGGAGTCATAAAATGTGTTTATTTTTAAAATCAGCTTTATCATCGCTTCTCGAGAATAAAGATGTGTGTTGCATTTTTTGTGGAACTTATTTGCATTTTATGATTGTTGTGAGGAAGGAAACAATTGAAATAAAAATAAATAGTTTGGGGGATATAACAATCAATCCGAAGTTATTTCATTTTAATAAACTATGTAGGTATATAGCGATATACCTATATATCGTTTAATCTTATTATTTTTGTCTTAAAAATCGACTCTATTCCTTACATGTAGGTGCTAGAGTCACGATGTATGCATAATGTTATCTGTCTTTCATAAGTGAATTTCCCGAGACCCAAACACGTATCTATTCATTTTCTTTAGCTGCCAACATAAAAGAGTATGATTAAATCTTTTAGAATTGTAGGTGTTTATGAACGTTGAAGATCACTTATCATGAGCTATGTTATTAAAAATTTAAAGGGCTTATTATTGCAGTTAAATGACGACACGAGCATACCGCTCGCCTGATGGCAAGCAATGCGAATGCCCATAAACAATAACAACACCATACAGAACTTTGAATTACAAAGTATTGCTTGGCACTCCACTGCGCCTCGTCACCCTGAGACATAAGATGTTAAGTCTCATACTATACCACCATACTAGTCCTGTATTATATACTGCCCACTGCTGAGCACGGGCCTCCTCTACTACTGAGAGGGTTTAGGCCTTAGTCCACCACGCTGGCCTAGTGCGGGTTGCCAGGCTTCACATACCTTCGAAATTCTTATAGAGAACTTTTTCCTTCACCGTTAAAGCGAGCGATAATTCACAAAGAATACACACATATCTTTTAGAAAAGTTAGAGGTGAGTGCTCTTGGGATTTGAACCTGCGGGAATTCGTCTCGGTAGTTCGTCCCACTGCCGACTAGGCTGTCGCCGTTACAAGTCTCATAATGCCTAGTAATTTACGCTAACTTACTAACATACTTAACAAATGAACGAGAGACCTATGCAAAGAACTCAATGGTGCAATTCAAAAGTTGCTCAATATATTCGGCTATGACGAATCGCAACTCTTAGGTACTAACTGTCACAGATTTCTAAGATTCGAAAGACGGAAAAACAATTGTGCTGGGGAAAATCCGGTGTCAGAAATAGTTCCAAAAAGTCGTTCGACCGATCCATACCACAGTTTTCCGTTTAAATAAATAGCGGGACTTATTCTGGTGTCGACTGGGGTCAGTATTGTGATTGCTTTGTTTTAGTAGGGAATATTTTTGATAATTATGGACTTTAAGAAAGCTGGAAGTATTGGTTTAAATGCCTGATAATTTAAAAGTGGATATTATTAGTTAAACATTGTCTCCACGGACATAAATTTTTACAACCAAAATGAAATTCAACGGTACACATATACTATAAAAAAAAAGTGTGTGTGTGTACTTATGTACACGCGTTAGAAGTTATACTTCTTGGCGTAACAAGATAAAAATCTTTTTAAAAATTTTATATTTCGCCTTATTCTACGTTCAAAATTCAAAAATTTTGACTATGTCTAACTTCAGGGTGTCGGTTTTTCGTGACGGTGTGCGCGCGCATCGTAAAAATTTACTCTTATCATTTTTCCCTAACGCGCCAAAAGAAGTAGGTATAACTTTAAAAAATTGTGTATCATATACTTTTTAAAATTGAATATTTTTCTCAACTACTGACAATAATCACATAGATATTTTAGCATCACGAAAACATTTATGATCAAGCAACAAATGCTTACTGTTAATTCACATTTTCCAAGCGTTAATCACACGAAATTATTCACAAATTCGACAATCGAAATCCAGAATAAGCCTGCGCACAATCGATTTCACCGGGCTGCCATTGTATGCGGATTCTGCGTATCGAGAGATCACCGGCGCACGGCCTCTGAATATTAAACAGCCAATCACACGTCCCGAGATGGACCGAACAAAAGGACTTGCGTCATGGCTCTCTTCGTGTATAATAATCATTCCTGGTTCGGGAGTTGTTTATAAATCCTGTATAATATATTGAATATAGACGGCTCGCGGAACGATTGCTGGGGCTGTACACAAAATACCTTATACCGCCTCGGTGGCGTAATTCTATTGCGGTACGATTGACGGTGAGGTCTTGAGTTCGATGTTCGGCACTTTCGGCCCAACGCCGCCCTAGCCAGCCCTACAAAGTCATACAATATGTCCCCATACATACAATGCACATTTATGGTAGACGTGATTTGGCGTTGTATTTTATTATTTGGAAAAAATTACTTTATTAATTGTTGGTAGGACATATTTTAAATCCGCCCGGATAGCGACCACTGTACATAAGGTGGTAAAACCCATCATAGTGGCCCACGTAAGATTTTTTTATTGCATAGAGTGACGAGACGAACATGCCGTTCGCCTGATGTTAAGTGATACGACCGCCCATAAACAGTAGCAACACTATCCAGCACTTTGACTTACAAAGTACTGTGTGGCATTCCACTGCGCTCGTCATCCTGAGACATAAGATGTTAAGTCTCATTATGTCCAGTAGTTACACTGGCTACAATGTCCTTCAAACTGAAACACAACAGTGCATGCACACTGCTGCTTGGCGGTAGAAATAGACCCACCCAGACGGACTCTTACATATGAGAGACCACCAGTGAAAAGAGTGCCACGTTCCGGGATCAGCCTGTGTATATTCGGCTCAAACAGGCCGGCATAATTGTGTCAACTGACGAGGGATAATAATCGATCGGCAGTCAACAGTCTATCTGGACTCTCCGCTTACCATCAGGTGCAGTGAGGTCAATTTGCCGTGACCGTATAAAAAAAATAATGCTGTAACAATACCCTTATTGGAATACAACAATACACCGCAGCACGGCCCGCGTGCCGATGAAAGCAATGGATAGATTGGTGTATTACACCGCTAAAATCCCCTAATCGCTGATGTCTCAATCATCTTCCAACGACCGCCCTGAACCGAGGCTCGTACCCCACTTAGAGGGTGTTCTCAACGTGGTCGTTTAAATGTAAAGGGTTGGAGCGCCTAAAACGGTCGCCCGAAACTCCGGTGCGGTCAGAAAAGCCGACTCGCGTCAGGCTACTGACTGTAAAATCAAGCCAAAAAAAAAACCGCAGCTTAGTGGCAGAAAAAAGTAATGCTATCTACTCAGTAAAACAGACAAGTATAAAACATATACGATAAACTGACACTATAGTATCAAACTACATAGTTATTGTCAACGTTAAAAGTTAATATATACGGACGGAAATAACAAAAGATAAAAGACGACCTGTTTCTTCCATTTAATGGTCGCGGGGCGGTTTCGCATACGACAAGATGTGGGGCCAGTGTGGCCAGCAGCTGGACACGGCACGCGCTTCCGAATTATTCGATGGTATCGAATAAATCGATGTTATCGAATGAATCGGCTATGTAGGTCGTAAGGTGTTTTTAAATTTGATAGCTATAGAAGATAGAGACACTATTAATGTGTGTAATTTAAATAGAAATGTTCAAATGTAATTGCTTCCTGCGTATTTGTTTATATGGAAAATATAGGTCAATTAAGATAAGCAATAAACATTTTTTTGTGTAAATAATTTTTAATTTTACAAGATAACCAGTTATCATCGAATACATTTATTTGCTCAATCGCCTTATTGTTTCAGAAATAATGACAAATACTTCGGTGATACAGGCGTGAGCTTATACTATATTACCTTATGTTTTACTACACTTCATATTTGCTATAATTTTGCCTAATAAACAAAATTTTACTACAAAATTAAATAAAAAATAATACATAACATTATACAAGACTGTCTGGCTGGCTGTCTAAAGTTTTTTCTTCGTCTCGACATGCTCAGAGTCGCTCGCCCGTGAAGACTCCGAGGGACACGTATCCTGTATTCTCCTAATGAAATAAATTACCTCCCCCCCACTTACATAACATCTTAACCTCCTTAATCATTCCACGAGGAAAAACTCACCTTATACCTAGGTTTTATGGTTGGTTTTGGAATGGTTGTTGTAAGAACAGAAGAGGATGAATTCACAACCTTTTTACACGCGCAATGTCGGGCATACATAGGAGGTCTCGTGAGAACAGCGCTTTTCTATACGAATGAATTCGTGCCACGCTATGGACAATTTTGTGGTAAATATTATGGGTGGGTGTGTTATAATAAGGTAGTTAACAGATAAATTGAATCTTTCAGTATAGATTGTTTTGTTTTGTAGTATAGATAATATGACCTACGATGGGTTGCTTATACGGTTATACCTCAAAAGGCATTTGCATGTTGATCTATAATAATAATTTTACTTGTGGTAGGGCTCTCATATGTAAGAGTCCGTCTGGGTGGGTACCATCGCAATGTCTATTTCTACCGCCAAGCAGCAGCGTGCATGCACTGTTGTGTTTCGGTATGAAGGACGTTGTATCCAGTGTAACTACAGGATACAGTGAGACTTAACATCTTATGTCTCAGGATGACGAGCGTAGTGGAATGCCACACAGTACTTTGTAACTCAAGATGCTGGATGGTGTTGCTACTGTTTATGGGTGGTCGTATCGCTTACCATCAGGCAAACGGCATGATCGTCTCGTCATTCAATGCCATAAAAAATATGATAAATAAATAATTATTGTATATTTCAAGATTAATATCCAACAAGAGAAATATAAATGTAGAGTCAGTACTTTAGTCTTTTATATTTCTCCCGACACATTCAACATTTTTTCGAATAAGAATATAGTTTTCAGGATATTATTTTTATTACGATATCATTACCTTATGTGAAGGTGTTTAGACACTACAGTTTTGTCAGTTTCTACCATCAAGCATAGTCAGTTTCTACAGGCGCTATTGTTTTCGAAGTACGTTGGAACTTACTGGGAAAAGAACAAAAATTGAAGTTTATTTCACCGCTTGCTGATAAATCCCATAAATAAAGCCGACTAAAAATAATCACACTAATCTATGCTTCCAAATAAATGGTAACAAATTGAGTACTATCTACATAAGCTATGTAAAACAGGGCTTATGTGCCCCAATTGACCAGCAGAGACTTTGCTGTATACAGTACAGTGTAATTCAAGGCCTGGTTACCATCAGGCTAGCTACTCGTCCTAACATTCTTAACTCTTCGTCAGTAGATGCATAGTTTGCCGGTAGACCGCGTGATCATAGATAAAATTATGTTAATATATAATCATCTGATACGAACATCTTGCGTTAAATATTTCAAAATGTGTGAAAGTGACTGTTACCCGGTCTTTGTGGGTAATTGAAGTATTGATAAAAAATTACTGAGAAGTAATTCTATGCGCGAATGCTATAGAAATTACTTTACTAAAGTTCTGTTCGCTAAGATGATAAAGTCATTGGCAATTGGATGCACTTGCAGTATTAAATTTGATCCTGCGTATGATGGTAAAAAATTAAACTAAGTTTACAGACTTTATAATTATTTGTTAAATTTTAGACTCAATGTTTCAAAAGCTTTCAATTATCGTGGTTGATTTGGTTTTTTGGAAAATACAGATGAAGACAGATATTTATCTCAAGTTTATAAAGAAAAGAAAAAGGTTTTCTGTCACATCTGGAGCATGCAATACAAAACACATGTGGGTTAGATTATGGCATATGGATATATAGGCAGCGGTACACGCCTGCGATGTGACAATTAAGTGGCCAGCTGAGCATAATCCTGTGTTGCGTTTTCTTATATCAATCAAGTACCAAAGTGCTTAACGAAAAGTAGCATTAATAAAAAAAATACTAATGTATACAATTACTATTATAGAAATGACTGATAATGACCTGTGGTGGCAAAGTAACCTCTAAATTAGAGAGACATTAAAAAGGTCGATCGAGTTTCTATGTGTATTTGACCTTCACGACGCTTGGAGTGAGTAACCGGCTGAGATACAATTATAGTTAGCTTATACTTATAAGCTCACGCCTTTATTTGGGAGGATAAGCAGAGGTGTTATTTGCTATTTAGTTAGACGGATAATTCGAAAAGTCTTCTTACGATGCTTTTCGAACTCCTCCTAACCTTTCTTTCGGTTAGTTATTCCAAAACAGTGTCATTGTCCGCAGTCCCGCTCCTATTTTCCCACTTCAACTCTTCATTGAGACAATTGATTCTCTTACGGCTAATTTCGATAATCGATCCCAATCTTAAACTTCGATCCGATCTTGAAGGTAAAACAATCAAAATAAGTAATTTGTAAACACATTATCAAAAAAAATATTGTTTGATCCATTTTGGCGATCGATCGAAAATAGCGACTGGGATCATTTATTGAAATCAACGGTTAGGCTTCAGCTAATGACAACTTGTTGCCGAGAAACACTACACTATTATGAAAGTGTCATTTCAGCATCATCAACAACAATCGTCACACTCTTATTCGTGACTATTCGTCGGTATTCGGAAGTATCTAAATCAGGGATAAGGGATTCATTTAAAGTCAAGAAAAGTAAATGCAAGTATCATTACTGGCAAGAAGTTTACAACGTTGCGAGGATTGCTCTCCCTTCAAAATAGGTCATTTACGAGCTCTAAATAACACGGTTTTTCCGCAAAACTCGGGAAAAAATCGTTTGTTACTAAATAAGCGGCCAGTGGGAGCGTAAGCTGCCATTACAGTCCAGTGCGGCCAACCGCGACTCATCTCCTCGTAATAACATGCACTTGCTCCCTACGGCAAAAAGTAGCAACTTAATAACACTTTGATACGCGCCAATTAAGGTTTAGTTCTTTTGTAAGGATGGGCGAAAGTAGCAGGGTTCGTGTTTCTTTAAATAATACTTTGTTTATCCAATGTAACTGTAGATTCCAATACATACATATATACATAGCATCACGCCTTTTTCCCTTTTCTTGGCAGAGGTGTATCACACCCCCATTTCGCTAGCTATATTAGGTCCCATGTAATAGGGGGCGGGCCTATTGCCATTTACCGGGTACATTTCCAGACTCCGTGCTGATACTGAGTAGAAAAACCCAATATCACTTTGCCCGACCCGGGGATCGAACCCAAGACCTCAGCACTGCAGTCCTACCACAATACAACTACGCCACCAAGGCAGATTCAAATAATGATTTACGTAAAATGCTCGGTCCAAGTACGTAAAACCTTTCTAGGTATAAAATTCTCCACTCTGCACTTAACTGGGATATTTTTTTATAACTAATTTGCATATTGTCAGTGTAAGACAGGGCCTAATTGTAACTTTCATCCAAATCGGTTTAGCGGTTTCTACGTTTATTTGTAACAAATATCCATAAACTTTCGCATTTAGTATGATGAGACACAAGGTTTTCTCCGTCTCTCCCCTCCAAGTATAATGGTCCCTGAGATTGTGTACTCACATGACTTCGAACCAGCCAAGCGTAACCTTATCTCGCCTGAGGCTACATTCCTTGTTATTTCTTTAGTCAATGTATGTGATGAAATTTTTTATATTTTATTTTCCCGAGTTGTATATCTTCATCGTATTCTTCGGACCTTTATATACTTTAAATATGAAGAGAATTAGGTAGTCAATTCAATATCGCGTTTGTAATAACAACGAACTCCAAAATGTATTAAGTACTCGATCCCTTATTGTTTTTTTCAGACAAAACGTCCGTGACATTAAAATTTAGATATTTTACTAATCGGTAGATCTGTCTTACTATTATCCACAGAATATTCAATTGTACATTTCTTTCTTTCTATTTATGCCTGTGTAGCGACTTATACAAAAATAGTTTCTTTTAACATTTGTGACTAATTAATTTTTCGCGTACTAGGTAATATTTGTGTCTACTTTTATATTCCTGTTTGTGTGACACGCAATCAGTTTTGTTTTTTGTACAGAAAACCTTCCCTTGCTTATCGCCCTTCGCTTCCTTCATAATTAATTTCGCTTATATTTGGTATTTTTAATTATATTAGCCAACTTTAAAAGGGGTAAAGGTTAATGTTCTATTTATTTTAATTTGGTCTATAAAGGGATTAGGAACTGTACGCTTGAGTTTAAATTTTATTTTGTGGGTGTTTCCATATATAAATTATAAAAATAAAGTTTAAAAGCTTTATTAATATTAATGGCAGAAACAATTTAACACACAAAGTTGAAATTGTAATATAAATGTCCATTCCACAACATTGCTAACATCTCAAAAATATCCAAAACAAAAACGAACAGCTAAGACAGACGTCCAGCGATTGGTGGACGCGACGTTGCCACACTGGCATCCCGCCGAGATGCGCATCTCCGCTCTCTTTCACAATCACCCGCTTTCTACATGCCTATCCCTTTCTAAACATGTCCGCAGGATCGTCTCGCTTCAAGACGCAACCGAGATAATTTCTTCGAAGCTTTGAATTTACGAACGCTTTTTTTTAAATCGATGAACCAATGGCACGAATGCTGCCAGTAATTTGTTTATTCTCTATGGTCTTTTTTATTCGGTCTGTGCATGGAGGTTTCATCTGATTGTGAGTTCGATGGGGTCAAGGCCGCCCATTGTTCTTTGTAAGGAGACAAAAGCTCGAATGTTTGCGAAAAAAACCAGACAGGTTGGACTGTTTGGACATTAATTGATCCTGAACATCGACGTTAGTTGTTTAGAAGAATAAAAAGGCTTGATAAAGAATTATAAGTACTTATCTACTTTGGTATACTCAAATAAAATTTTGTTTTTGGTTTAGTTTACTATGATACTTGAAAATAAACAATTACTTAGGTACCTACTATGGTAATTATCCGGGTTTTACTATTTCATAATAATGAAGACGTCGATCGAGACTCGGCTTTGGTTGAATAAATATTTTTTAGGTACCTACTCTTGAAATACTGTAAGCCTTCTTAGCCAATAAACTTGATAAAATCAACACACAGACTTACACAAAAACGTACTATTTTTGATGCCAAGAGGACATACTACTTACCTCAATAAATCGGGAATCTCATAGCATACTACTTTTAAAAAATCTTACCATAGAGGTTAAGTGACAAAACTATTTATAGGTTTATGTTGAAATCTAGGTGATTAAAAATGAAACTTGTTTATTATTTATAGAATTTATTGTTCCTTACTACGGTAGGCACGCGAGGCAATCTACACCTTTTGAACGATCCTAATCGCTGATTTGTTGATTGCTTTATTTGAATTAAACGACATAAAACATTGAAAACTCCTTTAAAATTGTTTTAAACGCCGCGTGCTAGGAAAACGGTTGTTCACGTACGTATAATTTCCTTCAAAAGTATAATTTTCAACTTTCGAGTAAATGCTAATCGTCACATAAGTGTATAAGCCGACCGAATACAAATTAAATTATGCTCAAAATCTAAAGAGAGCAAAGACATTAAACAGTATAGCAATAGACCGGACATCAGGAGCAAACTTTCCGTCCAAAAGTTATTACCAATTGGTAATAAGTCGCTGTCTTATCTGGCATGTCCGTGTAATAAGACGTCTCCGTATGCTTGAATTTGTGTAAAAGTTTGTTAGTGCTTGTTATTTTTCTGAGATCTGTTACGATAACTGTCAAACTTGAAATCTGTGAAACTGGCCCTTAGTATGCCATCAGCCAGTCTCTTTGATATGACATGGTCCTGCCACAATCTAGACCTTGTGGTGCTTGTTATTTTTCTGAGTATTATAATGACATGAACAAAAAACATTATAAGTATATCGACAAAATGTTAGTTGGTTACAGTCAGTTTTCATATCTTTTTTTGATGTTCTTTTTTTAAAAGTCTAGTTTTTTAAAGATGCAGTCATTGTTCATAGCCTTTTTCGACGTTCTTTTTTTAAAATTCTATTACAAAAAACGTTGCAATCAAAATTAAATTATTATAACAGCAAATCGAAATTGCAATCTTTTAACGTTGGCATTTGAAAATTTATTCTTACTTTTTGCTCAACTCTCGATTAAAGTCGGTCTTTCGCTTATCAAAGTATAAAATTCAGCATGTCCAATTACTCGGTACAAGGCTGGCTCCTAAATAACCGTCGGCTGCAACTGTCTTCGTAGATGTAATGTACTAGACACCTACAAAGTGCTCGGGTCGCGTGCGCACGCAGATAGCACCTAGAAATGGGATAGACATGGCCAGGGGCTGTAGCCAAGATGCCTTTCTTAAATCGTTGACGTCAACGTTGTGTATGACAATGTCGTATACTAGCGATAGGATATGTCATTCCCATATTTGTTTCTGTTTTCCATTGCGTTAACAATTGTAAAACTGCATCTTGGCTACAGCCCCAGGTTATAGTAGAGCTAAAAAATCATTTAAGGAAGTTGAAACTGACGATGAAGGAAAACATCGTGCGGAAACCTACATACCTGAGAATTCTCCATAAGAATCTGGAGGGTATATGAAGCCTGCCCACCCGCACTAGGCCAGCGTGGTGGACTAAGGCCTTACCTCTTTCAATAGTAGAGGAGACCTATACTCAGCAGTAGGCAGTATATAATACAGGGGTGATTGCATTGCATGCAATAATACAAAATAAGTATATAATTATCCTTGTAAAAATAGGACTTATGCACTAATTTGTTTGATTTGAAGCGTAGTGCTTCTCGGCGTTCAGAAAATGATAATCACAGTCATTGCAGTATAATATTTAAAATATACTTCTCAATTCATACACTTATTTTTTCAACAAAATGCCCAAAAATTAAATACACAATTCCTCACATTCCTAACTCTACGCAAGACAGGTGCGCAGGCGCGCGTCACCTTTGTGAAAAAATAGGGGAGACCGACCCCGCACGATACACTTTTTATATAAGAAATAATCCACGACCACTTTCTTATGACCATCACGCACAGTGTTCGTGGAATATTTATAATTTATATTGAACGTGATCATTACTTTTTGAAACACGGTTAAAAACCTTTATGGGTTAATAAATGAAATAGATATTCGTATCGTATCCTGTTTTGCATTTTCTAGTTTAATGAGGTAGAGCCTCGATAGATACTAGATTTCTTAATAGATTTGAATGATATCTTTAATAAAGTTGAACGCAACTGCACGGTTATTGTGTTGTAAATTAGTGTTATGGGATAATACGTGGAATGAAAGTAAAAGTTTACTATCAGAATAGACTTTAACTTCTGGACCAGCTATTATAAATGTACTAAAGAGTCCTGACTGAAGGAAGAGTTATACGACTATTTCAAGAGTTAAATGTCATCAATTTAATTTCTCCTGAAGGCCATCTATAGGCTTAATGAGGCAGTATATTTCTATAACTAAAAATGAGAGTTTATTGATTTTGTTGCCATCAGGTCGGCGCCACGATAAAGTGGGTAAATTTAATTTTACGCGTTTTTTTCTGTGTACGCTTTTATAATTAGTAACACTGACGCAATATAATCACAGGTTACATCTATGGTCCACCCTCTTTACTTCATCCTATATAATATATAATAATACCAGCCCTTATTATGTACTGCCCACTGCTGAGCACGGGCCTCCTCTACTACTGAGAGCGTTTAGGCCATAGTCCACCACGCTGGCCTAGTGCGGGTTGGCAGACTTCACATACCCTCGAAATTCTTATCGAAGAGTCTCAGGTATGTAGGTTTCCTCACGATGATTTCCTTCACCGTTAAAGCGAACGATAATTGATAAACAATACACACATAACTTCGAAAAGTCAGAGGTGTGTGCCTTAGGTTTTGAACCTCCGGACATTGTCTCTGCAGACCGTTGCATTCCCAACTAGGCTATCGTCCACTTCATCCTATATTTGATGTAAATTATTTTGCCCACATTGCCATATAACCTTTAAACTGAGCCATCAACTACCTTATTTACATGACATGTAAGAAATAACATGTATCAAAAATAAACCTAACAAAGTAACTATTAAATATTTGTAACCACAAGAAAAGGCCAGCCTTTTATTTATAGAATCCTAATTGAAAAATACAACACTAGCATTTTATTTTATCACAATCTATGGACACGGTGACTTGTCTATAACTTTAATTCCGCTTCGCATCTGCCCATTCTCCTCTATATAACATTTTATCCATTAGACTTTAGCCTTTCGAACACTTGTTATTTTTAAATTAAGAATTGTGTATTTATTTTTATTATAATAAAACCTTACATAAAAACTTTTGTGAGTTATTGAAATTACAATCAACTTCATTGGTAAGAGAGTATCGTGTTTTTTATTATCAAATTTTTTTTTTTTTTTCTCTCTCTCTTTGGCAAGGCGCGGTTTGCGCATCTGCCAGTGTCAACGTTTTGGTTAGAAATAAGTTGCAGATGTACTTTGTAAAGAAAGTTAGGGAAACAACACGGGAAATAAAAAAAAACAGGAAATTACGGGATAGGATCAGAGGAATATATTTAGGAATTAAGAGGAATATTAGATACTTAGGAAAAATAGCTAGATTCTGATATTATTTATATTTATATATACAGATAGAATACGGTAAATATCTTTATTATAATTACATAAAAGAGTACATATGTTAGTAGGGAAGGGAACACCAAGAGAGGACAGGCTGGAATAAAAGTAAGAATGATCATGGTTAGGACAAGAAAATATAAGGTGATTTAAATCCCCAACATCACAACCACAACTACATGCCGAAGATTCCACAACTCCAAACCTGGCAAGACGAGCTGGGGTACATACGTGCCCCAGTCGCATCCGTATTAAAACAGATGTTGCCGTCTTGCCAAGCTTCGACTCGAAGAACCACGGCCGCAGTGGAATCATAGGCTGGATCTGATAATAAAATTTGCCCTTTGACTGACCGCTAGATGCCCAAAGTTCGTTCCAGGATTCCCGAAGGTAAACTCTAGGCAAAGCGGCCAGGTCATGACAATAATTTTTATACGGGAATAAATCTCCACAGTCCACCGCTTGATTGGCCAGCTCATCAGCTTTTTCATTCCCTTTAATTCCACAATGACTCGGTATCCAAGCGAAGGTCACAGAATAATCCTTTAAGTAACACTGGTGGAGTTTTGTCCTGATTTGCATGATGACAGGAAAGAAACATTTATTTTTAAATGGGAACCTGGCCAATGCTTGCAAAGCACTCTTAGAATCTGTAAAGATGACTGTATTTGCTAATTTCATTATCAAAATATATTCTACTGCTTTTAGTAAACCGAAGCATTCTCCAGTGAATACTGAAGATTCTGGGGGAAGTTTAATTTTCTGGACGATTTTGTACTGAGCATGATATACCCCTACACCAACACAGCCAGGGATTGCATGTTTTGATGCATCAGTATAAATATGATGACAACAGGGCCAGTTGATACCTATTAAATAGTTCAAATAACTATTAGCATAGTTTTCATATTTCTGTATACCCAAATTAAAGCATATATTCGGTGAAAGTATTAAGGAATCGAAGTTGGTAGAAAAAATAGGAAGGTATTGGGAGTTATATGTAGGAGCTTCTATTGCTTGGAATTTTTGGAGGCTTTTAAGTAGACAAGGCCAGGACTTATGAGCCCAGTATGATGACAATGTAACTTGTTCATTAAGGCGGCACAGTTTAGGTAGAAGAGAAGGATTGGAAAATTGTAAAGTACGTAATAGAAATTTGTCTGAGAGATATTGCCGTCTAAGTCTTAATGGAGAATCACTGCATTCGACCTGTAAGGCATTAATGGGGCTTGATTTCATAGCGCCACATATTATTCTCAAAGATCTTGATTGTATGGCATCTAGTTTCTTAAATCCAGCTACATAACCAGGTTCTAACACAAAAGTTCCATAGTCCAAGACACTTCTTATGACTGCATTATATATAAGCTTTAGGGATAACGGATGCGCCCCCCACCAAACTCCTGAGAGACACCTGAGCATATTTATATGTCTCTCGCATTTAGCGGTTACATAGTCACAGTGAGGTACTCCTGTAAGTTTGGAATCTAATATTATGCCCAAAAACTTTACTTGGCTTTTGACCGGTATAAATTCACCGTCATATTGTATATTAATCGGGGGAGGAATTCTATGTCTGGTAAATAATACAGCTGTACTTTTTGAGACAGACAGTTGTAAACCATTTAAATGTAGCCAACCTTTTAGTAAACTTAGTGAAGAGGAAATATTAAAACAAGCGGTGTGTATTGACTGGTCAGAAGTATATAAAAGAAGATCATCCGCGTATTGAAGCACAGAAACAGAACCATTAATTGAGGATGATAAGTCGTAAGTATATATATTGAACAACAAAGGGCTAAGAACGGATCCTTGTGGAAGTCCTTGCCACAGTAGCCTTGACTTTTTAGGACAATTTGGAATATCTAATGTAACTTTTCTATCAGATAGAATATTCATAATAAAATTAGTAAGAATTTCTGGTACTCCTAAATTTTTTAGCTTATTTTTAAGAACAAGCAAACAAACATTATCATATGCTGCAGCAATGTCTAAAAAAACACCAACTACTGATTCCTTATTAGAAAAGGCCAAACGAATATCTGTGACGAATATACTGACACTATCCATAGTACTTTTACCCTTTCTAAATCCGAACTGACTATCAGGTAATAAGCCTCTACTCTCAATAAACCACTCTAATCGATTTTTAACTAAATGTTCAGCAATTTTTGCTAACACAGAAGATAGCGCTATAGGACGATAGGAGGAAACATTGGATGGAATTTTATTGGGTTTTAGGATTGGCAACACTAACTGATGTTTCCATGAAAATGGCATCTTCCCTGTAGTAATAATTAAATTAATAAGGTCTAGATAATAGGCAAGAGCACAGTCTCCTAGATTAGCAAGAAATGAATATGGAATGCCATCATTTCCAGGAGCAGTATCTTTGATATTTGTTAAAATACCTTTAAGTTCATGGAGAGTAAAAAGTGAGTTAATTCCTGAACTATCGGAGGGGTTGGATGGATTTCTTTCAAGCAAATCTTGCTGTGGAACGGATGCAGGTGCTAAAATATCCAGGAATTGATCAGCTAAATTCAGAGGAATACTTAAATAATTTTTGTTTTCAAACGCAAGCCTAAATCTTTTAATATTTCGCCATACTACTGTAGAATGTGTATGTGGGGAAACAGAATAACAGAAATTCTTCCATCCGTCAAATTTCTTTCTTTTTAATAGTTTCTTAGTGTCAGAAATAACATTTGATAAGATTTGGAAATTTTCAATAGACATGTCATCAGCATAGATCTTTTCTGCTGCCTTTCTCTTATTAATGGCATCTGTACACTCCTTGTCCCACCAAGGAGGAGACGGTGTCTTATTTTTCGGTGTATTTTTTACAGGGAACCCTTTATCGGCTGCTTCATTTAATAATGTGCAAAAAGCATCTGCACAATCACAAGGATCATTTAATGAAACATTTGGAAGAGAGGATATACTATTTTCAACAATCGATTTAAAATTACCCCAATCTCCATCATTCAATCTATATTTTATTCTTGGACCTTTTTGTGGGATTTTAAAGTATTTCTGGGGGAACTTAATTAAAATTGGGAAGTGATCACTTCCAAAGGTGGAATCTAATGTGTTCCAGGACAAAGTGGAAGCTAAATTTGGAGTGCAAATGGATAAATCAATAGCGCTCATGATTCCATCAGGACCAGTGCGATGTGTTGGGCTACCAGTATTTAGTATGCAAAGATTATGAGTATCTAAGAGTTCCAAAACAGCTTCTCCATTGGAGTTAGAGATGGAACTGCCCCATAATCTATGATGTGAATTGAAGTCCCCTAGCAACATAAGTGGCCGAGGTAAAGAAGAAAGAATATTATTGATTTCAACGAAAATAGGAGAAGAAGGACGAGGAATATAGATGGAAACAAAACATATATTGTTAATAAGGGCGGCTATAATTGAATAAGCATCACTGTGTTGTGGGAGACTTATAGGAGAGTATGTCTGGGATTTTTCTATGAGTATGGCGACTCCACCATACCCATCCGCTCTGTCTTCTCTAAGACATATATAATTGGGTATTCGAAACATAGACTGTGGTTTAAGCCATGTTTCAGAAAGAGTTATCACAAAAGGTTCATATTTATTAATTATATAAGCTATGTCACTTTTTTTGCTGGCTACACTGCGGCAATTCCATTGGACCAATTGATCCATTATTATGACAGTTTATGAGAGAGTTTAATAATTCAGGGGCAACGTTGGACGGTTCTTTTATATACTGAGATAAATAATTTATAAGTAGTAGAACAATGTCAGTAAAGGATTGTTCCTGGTGCTGGTATGGTTGCTGTAAAGCACAACCATTGGCCGATTGGGATGGCATATTGTAATCCTTAATCAGTGCTTTATGCACATCTTGATTATAGCCACTTATAGGGGTAGGAGGTGTGCGTGGCTTTAAAAAAATAGTTTTTTTGTGTGATGTAGATTTATTGAGTGACTGCTTGAATGGTAAAGGTTGCTCTTGAGGAGGTTTATTAATTAAAACATCAGCAAAAGATCTGTTAACTGGTGGAAAATTTTTAGCAGCTTCTGCATATGAAATACAATTCTCGGCCATATACAATTTGATATCTTTTTGCCTGTTAAATTCGGGACAACATTTACTAATGGTTACCAGAACACAAGCAACATGAGCCACAATCTTCTTCTACATTGCGAGAATCTCCTGTGTGTCCTTGACCACATTTAAAACATCGAGGTTTCGATCTACATTGCACCTTTGTGTGGCCAAAGCGGCAACATGCAAAGCATTGGACAGTTGGGTAAACATATAATTCAACAGGAAGAGCATTGTAGCACATAAATATACGTTTGGGTAATACTTGTCCATCAAACGTCATTACAATTGTTTGGGATGGTTTCCACGTTGGAGAACCTTCCACTAAAACTTTATAATTTAACCGTCTCATTTTTATAATTTTACCACATCCTATAGGCACTGTAACATTATCTAAAACTTCTTCTGGTGACCATTCTATAGGAACTCCCCGTACCAGTCCCATTCGTGTAATATTAAATGTAGGAATATAGGCTTTCAGATTTTGTAAAGACAGGCTGTTGTGTTCAATGAAACTGTTTGCATCAGTAACTTTTGATACTGCCATTTATAATATTTTTAAAATCATGTTTTTTAAGAAATTTGCCAAAAGTTAAAGGGTGGAGGGTGGAGCCGTCATCAGGGGAAGACTGTATTCTTTGTATATGTATTACATATGGAGCACTATCAGTATTTTCATATAATTTTCTCCCAATAGAGATAGGAGTATGTTGGGGATTTAATGTGGCATTGCTTTGTACTAACTTAGACTACCCAGTCTAAGTCACCCAGATACCCATCTGGGTGAGCAGAATTAATTTTAGTTTCAGGTAGCTCAGTTAAGTTAGAATTATTACAATGACAAACCATGGATTTGATATCGCCCGAACCATGTGTCCTTCTACGCTTATTACATTGTTTGCAAATTTTATTTAAGCGACTTCGTTTAAGTGGACGTTTCGAAAGCGAACCGTCAGTGTCCATTCCCGATTCAGATTCATTACAACTGGTATTAATTGTAACATTATAACCCACCGGAGGGACTGTCCCCCCAGGATCGGGGGGCTCAGCCATCATCCGGCAAGTAAAATAAAAAAACTTACCAGATGGCCAGAAGTAAGGAATAAACTAAAAAATAAAAATAAATTGAATACTTAAACTTAAAATATGTCTAAAAACTGTTTATACACCACTGATGCCTATAAATAGACTACAAAAATAAAATTTTAAAATAAAAGATCAAAAAAGCGCGCCTTGCAAGTCGAACGTTTCCCGCCCTTTTTCCTATTCTCAAATTATTTGACTTAAGTAAGTGAAATAAGTACATACTGGCATATCAAACTTTTTCGTGACTCATTCTTTCAATCTTAAGCCTAAATTTCTATATTATAATAGCTAAATCTAAGAGTTGGATTGTTGTTTTTAAGAGCAAGTTAATCACTGAGTGTACTGCTGCGATTTTAAATTTTATTGTAATAAAAGAAAGATACATTATCCATAAATGCTAGAGTACCTTACATCACACAAACAGTCTTTAACATGAGCAAATTATATGTTGATTTCATGATAAATGTATAAGATAATAAAATAATGTTTTGGGATGAGGAAATGAAAACATTTTTCAGTTATAATCAAGTGTTATGGCTAGCGCTCGTGCGGAAAGGCAAACAAGAGACGATTGTTATACTCGTAATGTAAATTACCTCTGAACTGTCACTCAAGATGCACAATATATAGGTATATATATTTCCCTTGTGTAATATGATAGACGCCAAAGAAAAAACTAATCAGGAAAAAACAAATAAATTACTGTTTTCGAAATTCAAATGTACCAATTAAAGGCCTTTATAAATTTGAATTTGGAATTCATAACCAAAGGGAAGATATTTTAGATGAAAGTGGCTAGTACGACAAAACGACAATTTTATATGTAAGGACCTAATTCTATTACTTATACTATAGTTAATGCGATCCACGATGACGCGTGCTACTAATTTTTAAGTGGGGGTTTTGTGGGGTTAGGGGACCTAAATTTTTCATTGTAGTATGCGAGTGCACTCCCGAATAAGTGCATTTTGCCAGAACTATAACATCAATTGAAGGTTGCACCTAGACTAAAAGCGAGGAAAATCACTGGATCGCGTCATCGTGGATGACATCTATATACCCCAGTAAAACGTCTTACTAATATGAAAATGCGAAGGTTTGAGATGTTGAATGCTTGTTAGGAGTTTACGTATAAATCACTGAATTTATTGAGATGTAACTTGGTACCCAGGTTGACTAAGCGTGGGTTATCATAGACGAATTATTTTTATCTCGAAAAACAGCATGATTATAGCAGGAAATATCTTCCCCGTGGAATTGTGAGCAAGCATCGACCAAACATAAACCAACAACTATATTGCCAAAATGTAGGTAAAAATACAACTAGTACAGTGAGCATAATATTTCCATCCCAAAATGCAAACCAACAAACATTTTCTATTTTAAATATACGTACAAAATACACTCGCAATGCTCGTAAATACAAAGTCTGGAAGACAGTCACCCATCGGGAGCTTGGCGAACAACTTCCGGGCTAGGGGAGGGATAAAAACCTCATTTCCGGGCCGCGAACCCTTCCGTTAGGGGAGAGCCGGGCCGCATGTTACACTTATTTGTAGTTGTGTTGGTCTTGAGTAAACTTTTTATAATTATGTTTGTTGTTCAATAATTTTGTTTGATGGTGTTCATTGATTTATTTATCGTAGAGTGAGACTTAAGACCCGAGAGAGATGACGTCAGAAAATTTAGCGACACTTTAACAGGTTTCAAGTAAATTTATTTGACAGTTATCGTAGATAGTACTCATTTCATTTGGGAGCATAGACTAGAGTAGAGCAGAGACATAGACTAGGGTGTGATTTTTGTATTTTGGCGGCTTATACGTTTATGGGACGAGTATTTATCAACCGTGGTGAAATCGAACCTTACGGTCTAAAACACTCTTACATGTTTAAAAACCACGTACTGGCAAGCGCAGCGTCGGCCGTCCACCTGCAAGGTGGACAGACGACTTGATAAAGGTCGCAGGAACACGCTGGATGCAGGCCGCTCTTGACAGGTCCGTCTGGAAATCTTTAGGGAGGCCTATGTTCAGCAGTGGACGTCGTGTGGCTTATGATGATGGTGAGTATGTTTAAAAATGTATTGCGCTGACCATCCTTGGAGATAATGGCGGAAGATAGAAGAGGGTACGTCTCTCGTATGTCAAAGTCCATAAGGATAGGTATCACTGCAACGACTATTCCTGCAAACAGCTTGTTGCAAGCACTGTTCGGATATGAAGGACTTTGTAGGCAGCGTAATTTTTTTATTTTTTTTATTGCGCTGAATGACGAGGCGAGCATGCCGTTCGCCTGATGGTAAGCGATACGACCGCCCAAAAACAGTGCAACACCATTCAGCACCTTGAGTTACAAAGTACTGTGTGGCATTCCACTGCGCTCGTCATCCTGAGACATAAGATGTTAAGTCTCATTATGTCCAGTAGTTACACTGGCTACAATATCCTTCAAACCGAAACACAACAGTGCATGCACACTGCTGCTTGGCGCTAGAAATAGACATTGCGGTGGTACCCACCCAGACAGACTCTTACATATGAGAGACCTACCACCAGTAAAAATTACGGAGCATTATGATGATGATATGATGGAAATTATTAGTTTTAATATCTAATGATTTATGATGACGAGCGTAATGTAGAGCCACACTATGTAGTTAAAATTTCTGGGTAATAAGTACTCTTTATGAACTTACTATCAGAGAAGAAGCTTAATCGTTCTACCATAAAAAAAACGCGAATCTTTTTAAAGTTTGTATTTCTAAAGCTTATTTTTAACGACTAGCTAGATTGAATAGATTAATGCCACATTATTCATAAGGTCAACATTATCTAAAGACTCGGGGTGCGTGCGTTTCCACGTCATTTGCCATTGATTCGCTTTCTGACTCATTACTAGTGCTGAGCTTTCGGCTTTCGGGCTAGGATTCGTTTTTAATATTTTTTGACGCACATACAGTTGACTTAAAGCTGATATTTATAAGTAGATTTTAACTTAAGTCCAGGAAAAAAATACACTATCTGTTTCATACAGTCTGTTTTTGATAATAGTCAGTAGTAAGGGATTCACCGATACTGGAGCAGGTTCGAGGGCCGGTCCGCGGCGCTCCGGCGGCTGATGGCCGACGTTTTCGATTGCTCCAGATTCGGCCCGCGGAACCCGCGAATAAATCCGCGGATTACTTTAATACCTACCGCGAATTAATTTGATACCTACCGCGGATTAATTTGATACCTACCGCGGATTAACTTGATACCTACCGCAGATTAACTTGATACCTACCGCGGATTAATTTGATATCGACCGCGGATTACTTTGATAACACCCGCGAATCGATTTTATCGAAGCGAAGCGATTATATCGTCCGCGGAATCCGTTTCATATCACCCGCGAGGTAGGTATGAACCACGAATTTGTTCATGGTCTACGGTTCCCTTAAGCTTGTACCTTTTCCCTGTTCGTTGTGCTTTTAACTTTCTACTTTCTATCGGCGATCCTTTTTTTTATTTGAAGGATGCAAAGGTCTTTGTCGCGTATTTCTATTAACTCGTGTTTCTACGCAAAAGCCGTTTAAAATTACTTAATAGTTACCCTTTACGCATTACGAGCATTGTTTATGATAGATAAAGCAACATTTTCCCTGTTTCGTTGTGTTATTGACTTTCTACTTTCTATCGGCGACCCTTTTTTATTTGAAGGATGCAAAGGTCTTTGTCTCGTATTTCTATTAACTCGTGTTTCTACTTAAAAGCCGTTTAAAATTACTTAATAGTCGCCCTTTACGCATTACGGGCATTGTTTATTATAGATAAAGCAATCGTTACAATACACCATACCTTTCTCAAATTCTAGGTAAAACCCTTTGGGTCTTCTCATTGTCATAATAATTACGGTTCCCATTATTCACATTACCTGATATTACGTATTCAACGGAACATTTAAGGTGAAAGTCGAAACATGTTGGATCTTGTCTGCAAGGAAACAATACTCCCTCTCCATATAAAAGACCGACTCAAAATCACATGGTATCGTATTCCACTCTGTGCTCTGCTCGAAGTGTGATCTCCAGTTGTGTGTAACAGTGAAGTGATAGTAAAATTGTGAAATAGTTAAATAGTGAAAGTGTTATAAAAATGAATGTAAGTACCTTTATATACTTTGATCTAAAAGTGTTGTAACCAGATGTTTCATTAATTGTTTATGCCATGTGTTGTCCACCAGGTTAATACATTTTAGCTATCTTTGATGTCTTATTAATTTATCATTGTTACTAATGTGTACATGTATACTTCGCATACCTATAAGTATTTATCATACAGTACTTACTTAACCGATAATTAAAACAGTTTCATTTCATTTTGTTACAGTTTTCTGAAAATACTTTCAAAAACTACTATTATGCTGAAGAAATCGACGAACCTAGTGATGAAGAAGGTACACTCGCCTTTAAAGTCAAAAAAGCGATATTAGCAAATAAAAGACCGATCGAATGCAACAGCATTGATGAGTTCTTCGAAAAACCAAAAAAGAAGAAGACAACAACAAGAAAGTCATCCAGTGTTGGTCGATCGACGAGCGGTGGTGTTTCATACATCCGATCAAACAGCGATGACAACAGTTCTGCATCACATCTCATAAAAATTGAGGTGTATGAAGTGAATAAAATAAAAAACATCGCACCGACGGAACATTGGAAACACGCTGATGTGCGAGTTAAATATTACGCGGAAAACGACAGTGATAAGAACTTGCAAAGTGTCAAGGACACTATATACAATATAACCAAACAGTTGGCTAGTAAGGACGATTGTGTGAAATATTTTATAGACACAGACAAATGAACAAAAGTGCCAGTGCGTGTCAATGTTTTAATATCATAACTTTAATCATATGCTTTGTACTACTATTATTGAAATAAGAAACTATTATTGTATTAACTGTCCTTAAGAATCTACCTGTTTAAATTTAACTTACATTGTATTGTATTTAAACTTTGTACTCTTTTAAGTTACATACTTAATAGATTAATTTGTTTTTGATTCTAGAACTCTTTGTGAATTGTGTTATTGCTAAGTATTATTGTAAATAGTTATAAGTCTTTTTAGTGTTTTTTCATGCTCATGCTTACGATTGTAAAGTTATTGGGAACATTCATAAATTGTTTGGAAGAATTATAAGTATTGTATGGGGTTATTAATCTTCAATAAAGAAAAATCATTCATTCATTTTCATATTTCATTTATTCACCTCAAAACATGATTTAAATAAACCATTTAAAAACACATCATTGCATATTGTATTATCACTAAATAATACTTGAAAATCTTTGAGACTCTTACCATAGTATTTATAATACAGATACATTAAACAGTACTCTCCACAAACTATAGTAAAGTCATTTTGAATTCGACTTGTATTGTAATTCCACATTCTAGAATTTCTCGCTAAAAACATTCGGTGGTATCCTTGAGGTGGTCGACCGTATGAATCAAAGTACTGTCCAAAACCATTCTTATCTATGTGTATGGCGACCCAGTGAGAACCTGGTTTGTTATCAGAGTCTAAGTTGCTAACTACGTATGTAGGAGTTACCACATATATTGGTAGACGATTGGCTGCATATACATTATATTCAATACTTGGATCAATTTTCTTTAAGTAATTCTGTATTTCTATTGTATTCATTTTTATTCACCGTATCGCTGCAGAATCTTATCAGGTCGAATGATAAAGTGGTAATGTCTCATATAAGGTTAACAAGACACTATTATGGTACTTATCAGCCAAGTTGACTCTTGTTGTGGGGTTGCAAGGATTATAGTTAAACAAAGAACTTAATATTTTATGAATTCGTTTTATTGGTAACTTAAATCTAACAACAAATCTGAATTACATTATTCACGCTTAATCTAATCTTAAACAGTTAATTTTGTGTTCTTAACTACTATAATCTACTGAAATATTGCGGTTTTTATCTATTTCAATAACATTATCAAACTCCGCATAAACAATGCAATTAATAGTTTGTGATAAAGCTGTTTCAAAACGCACTTCTAATCTCACACTACCATGCTTTACAAGATTCCAATGACTTGCAGAGTTTGCTGATAAATCAGGTGTCAAATCAAACGCTAACATACAATACCCTTCAGCGTATTGTTCTCGGGATATCCCATTACCTTCATTGAGAAAGTGTATACCTGTTCCAGAAAACAATGTATGATATACTGAAGTAAAAATTTTGTTCTCAAATGAGGGTTGTAAAGCCTTTGATGGTATTTGTTGACCGTCTATATATAAACTAAAAGTATTGATGTCGTAATTTTGAAAGTTAAATGGGTTCTTAGTGAGGTTTCCATTGAAAGCAGCGTTATTTACAAATCCCACTATACACCTTTTAGGTAATTGTCCTAAGAAAATGTTATCTAGAGTTTTTCCTTGAACACCTGATGGTATTGTTAAAACTTTAACTTCAGCTCGAGTAATGGGGTATTTAGCTGTGGTAGAAGCTAAGACCTTTTGATGAGCAAGTAACACGCTGGGATTGATTCGTGCTCTACGAATAATCAAAGATGCATCCGTAATAGATACCTTTAATTTAAGGTCACCTGTAGAGGCCATGAGATTGAAATTTTCTCTAGAACGAATTAACTTAACACATATATCAACACCATTGATTAAAAATTTTTCTTGATTGAATAAATCACCATGTAAGTGACCAATCATTTCCATTTCTTTACTTTCACTAGCTAATTCTTGCCTCTTAGTAAATCCTTTATTAGTATCATCGGTGGAATCCATTTTTCCAGCTGTATCTTCATACCATAAACCACAGGTGAGGTGAGATTTTTTTGCTGCAGGAGCATAGTTCAATAAGTTTTCTATATACGCACGATAAGCATATGTGTTATTGGGTGGTGATACAAGTTTTTGATTTAAGTAGACATCAAGTTGACTGAAGAGTGAGTGCAACCAATTATTCACCGGAGCAACGGCTGTAGATGCGGTTAGTTTGGTGTTATCTTGATATACTATTTTCGCTTTCAAGTGAAGTAACGTATGAGATAAATCTATGTAGTCATCTCCTGCTCCAGGAATTTGAAATTCTATAGGACCATCATCGGCAAGAGATGAAATTGGTTTATAATGGATCCAAATTCCACTTTCAATGCTAGTTTGAGTTGACGGCAATGCAAACAAATCCAATTCGGACTTTATACATTCACAGGAATGACTATGTAAAAAAGACATTTTGATTAATTGTTAGAAAATATGTCCTTGATTTGTTTTTGAGTAATTTTTGATTTTTTTAGAGCTTTCACTTTCGCGGTCAACGACGGACTGACTCCAGGTAGACGTTTTCGTTTTGTTATATATCCGGATCCAGACATATTGATTTTATCTATTTTTTCATCAGCCTTGCGTTTCAAGTTGGAACCAACTTCTTTAAGACGTGCTTTTATTGAATCTTCCATTGGTCGCGCACTAACCATATCTGTTAATAGACCAACACCAGCGCTCAATGCCTCTTTACCAACAGCTCGAACACCGCTAGATAATAATGGTAAAACTGACCTAAACAATCCCCCAAGAAAACTACCAATTCCATGTCCTTTTTGATAAGGCGCCCCTTTATATACCACCCCTATACCTGAACCAGCTTGATGAGAATAATAGCGTTGATAAGGACATATCATGTTTGAGCGTTCAAAATGCATTATAATTTTTTAAAATGTAGTTTAACACACACCGTTCCAAATTGAAATGGTATCTTTTGTCCGGTGCTTGACCTTATATCTATTTCAATGGTATCGAATTCTCTTCGCATTACCGATAAGTAATGAGGAGGTGAAAATACATGCATTTTATTGGCACCATAGATGTATTTTGAAGGATCTAATGGTATTACTCTCAGAAGAGGTGTCATTACATCACCTACAATTTGAGGTTCAACTATATCACAGTAAACGAATAGTTGAGATGGTAACCCTAAATGTAAATTAGCTGGACATTTAGCTAAATTCTTTTCAACAAGGTTTCTATTTGGTTCAAATCCCAACTGTAAGCCTAGTTTAGGAGATAATGTTACAGATTTTATTGATTCGTCTAACACAGAAACAGAAACAAATTTAGATATATTATCGTAGCGGAATTTGATTTTTTCTCTTATATTATTTAATGCTGATAAAATATGGTTAATATTATCATAGTTTGTGGCAGGTATGTGGGTCTTATAATAAACTGTAGATAGTTTGTCTTCATTGGGCATTTTCATGATTTTTGTTATGTAAATAAAATTCTCATGATCTTGAACAGTAAACATGGTGCATGGATATTGGAATTCAACGATTCCTACACACCATTCTCCTTCCAATATTATGGGTTTGGGTAATTTTGTTGAAAAAATTGATGTTTTGTTCTCAGGAAAATATTCCATTGAACTATTGCTAAGTAAAGTTAAATAAAAATCTTTAATCATATTTTTTTTAAACTGGAAGCTAAAATCCAATTATTAAATTTGTTTGGATAACCTTTCCACTTAACTAACACTTGTTGTCTGCTGCCAGAGTAACGAGAGCGAATTATTTTATCAATCTTGTGTTCAATGGTGGGGTCATAAATGACCTTTTGTAATTCTCGTTCATAAAACGTTCCTACTATCTCCTCACCATCTAAATCTTTTATAGTATAAACGGGCCACGGAGTACGTTCTATTATAGAAGAAATCACAAATATTTCATCGCTCCAATTAGATTCATAACCTTTTTGGAATACATGTTTATATTTAGTTATTCTGACATGGTCACCGACATGAAACATAGGTAGTATAGTTTTTGATGATTTTTCAGATTTTTCATATAAATTACTCCAAACTGTCATTATATTATTAGAATTAACATCTGAAGGACACATTTTAATACTAGAATGGAAACTATGATTGTAAGAGTGTATCAAATTCTGCAAAATATCAATATATTTATGTGTATTCTTGTGTGTAAAATAGCGCCACATCTTCATTTTTAGCGTTCTTTGAAATCTTTCTACAATGCTTGCTTTGATGTCTGGATTATTTGTCGTATAGTAATTTATGTTTTTTGTTTTAAAGTATCTTTGAACATCTTTCGATACAAATTCAGTGCCTTTATCAGATTGAATGTGAGTGGGTGTAGTATTAGCTTCATTAAATATACTGTCGAAACACTTTTTTACGGTTTCTGAATTTTTCTTTTTCAAGGGTCTAGCATATGCATATTTACTAAAAACATCAATAACACAAAGAATGTAGTTGAAACCTTTATTATCTTTAGAATAAGTCCGCATGTCGCTTAAGTCAGCTTGCCAAAGTTCATTGAGATTAGAGAGAACGTATTTGTTCCGAGGGAATTTTCTATGTACTGGTTTGTGGAGTGTATACGTAGATTGGGATTGCAACCAGTTTTTAACTTCTTCCTTTTTCATTTTACCTTTCATAGCTTTTGATAATTTGTCGATATTGCTATATCCAGCTGGGTGTGATACATCATAATAAATTTGATCTAATTCTAATAAGGGGTCCATTTTTCCCAATCAATCTTTTTCTTAATTTTATTTGCGTGTTTATCTTCGCTCGTTGGCGTCAAATATACCTCTGTGTTTTGTGGCGGTTGTTCTTCGATGGCGTTTTGAAGTCGAGCTATGTACTCACGTCTTTTTGGATTGCCAATATATGTTAAAGGTACTTTTAAATCCTTTAACGCTTTAGCAAATTTTTCCCAACCAGGTGGGTCGTTGTTTTTTAATGGTCGCAGTGTATCGCTTACTAAATCGATAATGTTACTGTTAGGAATCACTTCATTATCTACAATCACTGTGCCAGCATCATTCCAATAAATTTTGTTTTTATTTAGTGATACCGAATTCAATAACAACTCACCTTTTTTTACATATGTTTTTGGTATTAAATTTAAAATTTGTTTTGTTGAGTAGGAAGGTTTTTTTTTGAGTGTAAAACTTTCTTGTTGCTTCTCTTCATCACTCAGTGTCTGACTGACAACTACATCTTTATTCTTGATATCATTATTTATATTAAAAAATTTCCAGCTTTCAGATGTGGGTTTAATGTTATCGTCATTTGAAGTTATTATAGGGAGTTCAATGGGACGACGATCTTCTTCCATAAAGTGAAGATATCTTTGTAAAATTTGTAAGTATAATTTACACTTTTTTCGATCATCCATATTACTGTCGAGTATTTTTTCCATTTCACTATCTAAACGAGAGGTAGGATTTTCATTTCTTTTTTGATTTAACTTATCTATTAAGCTTGGATCAACTAACAGCATTTTTTTGGCGTGTTCCATTTTTAAACTAGTCCACTTATCAATTCACTCAAAATAGAACCCAATATAATCGGAAGAAATGCACCACCTTTTTGAACTATAATATTCTTTCTTATTTTATTTGTACTTTTACGTACCAATTTTCGTAGTAGATTTTTATACTTTTTTAGTTTACTCTTTGATTTTTCTTCAAGTTTTATATTTCCTTGTAAAACGTTATGAATACATTCACATATAAAATTAATTTCGTTTTCGTTACAGACTTTTAAAAGAGCTTGTTGATGTTTTGGTTTAAGTTTATAAAGAGCATTTAATAAGTGTTCATGCGTCTTTAAGCGTCGATCCATCATTTGTAAATGACGGGTATTGGTTGGTTCTTGACATATTTAAACTCTTTTGTGGGAATGTACACTGTAGAATGACCATCAGATGGAAATATCTTTGATTTAATTCGACACATGTCAAAAGTGTCTTGTTTTAGATCTATCATCAAATAGCCATGTGCTTCTTTTGTAGCATCTCTGTAAGCATCTTCTATGAATTTGCTATTTTCTGGTGATACTTGTCGTGCTAAGTAACGTATTTGAGTTTTATCACGTGGGTTTTTAAAATAAATTATGTAGTTTGAATTCAAAGAAATGTCTCTTTGTCCTTTACCTTGATGAAATAAATTTTGAGTAATGTAAAATACACTCAAGTTCCTATGATGACTACCTTTGGTAAATATGTCAACAATGCGACCATCAGATTCCCTCATGAGATCATCGATAATAATAAGGTTAGCTTCCTTTCCATCAAACATATTCAAATCTGGTATACCCTGATAATAGTTTACATTTGGTAAATTATATAAGGGCTGCATTTCATCAAAACACCAAGTAATTTGATGAAAATTGGTGTTGCACACCTCATTAATATGTTTAATAAAGTTTGTTACAAAATTAGACTTTCCACATCCACTTGGACCTGCAACTATGGCAGTAAAAGGATGATAAAAATGAAACATTTTTAAATGCACGTGTGATCTCGAAAAGCGTTTCGGAATGAATAAAACTAGAAGTTACGATTGAATGTATTATATTTGATTTTGTTTTATATACAAAGATTACATACACAAATACTTTGAAAAATGATCACATACAGTTCATAGCTGTTTTGAAAAATATTACAGTAAGAAAATTATTATAAAATAAAGTTAAATCAGGTATAACAAATAACTAACTACATACATTAAAATTTACATCTAATTTTTCATGATATTATACAAAACAGTTGTCATAGTAAAAAAATAAAAAAAAAAGATAGTACATAATAAAGACAGAACTTTAAGTTATTAAAAACCACAATTAAAACACACACACACACATTAACATACATATTTTCGTTGTACAGAAATCGTTGATAAAATCAAATGTCCTTTATTTTATAATGACCCCATGCAAGAGTATCTGTTGAATTTTCTATTAAATAACGTTTTGTGTCATTGTGTGATAAAGATATTTTATTAATTTTTTGTGTATATATAGCATGTTTAATTGATTTAAATCTTATCATTTCACTGTATTGCGTTTTCTTTTCATATAAACATGATTTATAATCGGTAAGACAAAATTTTTTTGTTTCACTTTTGTTAATCCCTTTTGCTTTACATATACATTTATTCTGCACATCCATTGCATACATTTTAGAGCGAAGACCTACAAACTCTTTAAGAATTTTACCGTTATTTTCGTCTTTAAAAAAACCTAACCGTTTTTTATTCAATAATGGTAAACCATATTGATTATTTGGTGGATAGTCGGACGTATCAAAGTAGTTGACTAAATCAAGTTTTATATCAGCATAATAATTTTGCGTAAATATTTGATATATTAAGCTATCGGTATCAGTATATAGTAACTTAATATTATCTTGATATTTCATTTTCATATAATCGTAATGGAAATCGTATAGTAATGTTTTAGATATATCTAAAATACAAAAACCGAGGTAAATTGGTTTATTATATAAAACGTTAGTTTTATTTAATTGTATTGCAACTAAGCTCTCTGAGAATATAGATAAACTATGGAATTCTGGTCTTGCTATCAAAGATTGAGCACCTTGAGTTTTGCCACGATTTAACCAATGATTAATTAATTTGACATTAACTCGTTTTCTTACATTTTCCATTGTTTTACCAAAAACAGAATTATTCATAAGTTTAAAAAAATCTTTCTCAAAATCTGAAGTGGCTAATGAACGCATATGAGTATTCAAGTCTATGTAACTTTTCAACCACGCGGATTGTTCAAATTTTAAAATTCTATGTACTTTAACCAATCGGAGACCATTTTTTAAACATTGCTTAAGGTTTCTATAATGAATGACGTAATTTTTTTTATTTTTTAAATTTGGGATCAGTTTCCTGTCTTTGCTGTTTCCTAAACATACGTTTTCTGGACAAAATGGAAAATCTGAATGAAAATCATGTAAATTTTTTGAATATTCTAAATCTACTTCCAAAATTAAACCATGTTTGGCATCATCGGCTATATTAAATCTGTATTTATATCGACCCATTCAAATTTGCCTGTTGGGAGACATTGGGACATAGCCCAACCATAAAGGTTATTTGCGTCTAAGTACATCAAAAATGAAGATGGTTTATCTGAATCGTATTCCGACATAAACATGTTATTTGCCACTGCATGTCTATTGCTGCATTGTGATATACCCCCCCGAATATTATTCGCTATAAACGTAACCTTGTCGATATCTGTTAAAAGTTCTAAATTTATTTTGGTAAAATTTAACATAGCATCCCAACTTAAACCAGGTGCTGTATAATAGTGGGCAGGATCTAAACCGTATGTTTTAAGACAGACATCCCTAAAGTTTTCAAATATATCTGCTAACAACAATACATCTGTTTTTAAATACAGGTCTGAATATTCACCCATGTTTTTACAATTAAAATGATTCCACACGTCTTGAGCATGATGGTATTCACTTTCTGTAATGTGACTATCATTTAAAGAACTATAAAATTGATCGCGAGTGGGAAGAGAAGTTATTTTTAAAGAATCAAATGTCGTCATGTATTCGTATGGATAAACACCTTTTCTTATTAAACGTTTAAAATCTTCTTCACATGGATATTTTAATTTGAGTTCACGAAATTGTTCAAGTAATAAGTTCTGAGCTAATTTGTTAAGGCTACTTGACATAAATTTAAAAGAATCAAGAAATCGTAATTTTATAACTCTGTTATTGATTTGTAAAACTTTAGAAAAAGAAATATATTTTTCCTTGTTCTCAGGAATAAGTTCAATGTCACCTTTCTCGAAATCAAGACCATGCACTATGAAATGAGCGTCATAATTACTTAAATTATGTAAAAACACTGGCACAAAATTAGGAGCTTTGTATTTCTGAGAGCATACTCTATGAGCTACACCTTCATATGCACCAGTATGCCAATTATAAGATATTGTTCTATCCACGTTTAATTTAGTAGCACAAATGTAACAAGACTCACTTTGATTGATATTTATTTTATTTTCTTCAGTTAACGGTAATGGTGATTTGACAAAAGAATTCTTTTTACAAATATTTTCTAAATCTGCGTAAATGAATTGCATAAATTTTAGCGCACAATCTTGCCCTGTATAAGACCTATATACTGAAAGATTATCATCATAAGAACATTTAACATAATACCCAAAACTATACGTTTCATGTTTTTGAATATTAACAGTTGATGATTGATTTGGATTGTTAGAACAACTCTCTATTGGTTTTAAAAATGCTTCAAAGTCAGCATACACAACGAATGGAACTCTTAATTTACGTTCATAGTTGTTAAATGAAATGTGGTTTGATGGTATTAATTCATTAAACCAGTTTCTTTTTCTATCGTTTTCCGATGGTAAATTTGTGCACACATTGAAACAGTCATTTTCTTGGTGTCGTTTTAAATTATCTAATGACGTGAAATTTAATAAACACCCATCACAAATATGAACTGCATGTTCAGAAGTCGATAACTGTTTAGATAATAATCTCGAGAGGTTTTTAATATAACAGAAATGACCTTTAGAACCTTGAGATATATACAATAAGTTTAAGTGAGTATTTTTACGGTGTTTCGTAAAGTGTAATGGACCCACAACTTTATTTGATTTGCTTATTGAATCATATTGTAATCCAAAAACATTAATACTTATACTATTTAATTTTTCAAACTTATGGATGTCATTAATTTTTATAGGAAACGATAGGTTATCAAATTTTAGTTTGTTATTGTGTATTACATAAGATGATACCCTATTGGAACTATGAGTAGCTGGAAATAATCCTGACAAAACTGCCCAACGAAAGCATTCGTGATCGTTATTTTGAACATTGATTACAGCTTTCTTATGTTTTATATCTAACGGTAGGTCTATGTATGAAGATCCACGCAATGGGTTAAATTTGTTGACATTCATATCCAAGTGATTTATTTTAACTAAACTCCATCCACTACCTTTTTTTTGGAAATTGGTCATTTTGTTTGTTATTTCGGTAATTATAGATGAGAAAATAATATCTTTGTCATCACCTTGACAAACAAGATAGTTTGAAATTTGAAAATCAAAAACATTGTGTAGATTTTTTGTTTCTTGTGTGAAATCCGCATTGAGAATAAAATTAACTTTTACAACAGAATATTCTAAGATAGATCGTTCTAGTAATGTATAAATTATTTTTTTAATATTTTGTAAAAATAATTCAGGTGATTCAAGCTGTGTATCAGAAACTAAACTAGATTTCACTCGATATGTAATAATTCTATTACCGAAAGCACTATCAATGAATTGAACATTAGGTAGATTATTATCTCTTCTAATTAAATTATTTTTATGTTTATTGCTCTTATAGTGACTGGTCATATATTTTTTTGATACATATATGTGACACTCAGGACATTCAATTTTATCATTATGCTGTTCTGTACTTACATTTAAAATGTTATCCAGCGACGATGTAGATGTCGAAGGAGCTTCAAGATGAATATTTTTTCTTCTCTTTAATGGATCCTCTTCAAACAATTCAGTTGGCGCTAATCTTTTCCTGCTGCCTTCTCCATTCTGCATAGATCTGATGGATAAGAAAACTGTTAAAAAAATGTTATCGCACGAAATAAATATGCTACTATGTTTCTATTATTTAAATAGATACTAACATTATTTGTTATTTACACTGGAAACAATATGCTTTCATTGATAATACACCATCAATATCATCCTCATCGGAATGAGTTTGTTTTGAGATTTTATGTCCACTACATGGTGTATAATAAGGAGAAATATCAGGATCTCCCAACATTGATTCTGGCAAAACATTTAATATATACCAAAACCGTATGAAACGATGATATTTATGTAAAATTATCTTTTTATCGAAACTTGCAATCTCACTCTGAGATAAACTAGAAATATCAAGTGAGTGGTACATTTTGGTTGCACTTCAATGTTAAAAATATAAACGGAAGAAACAAGTTGAATGATTGTGCAAGATGTTCGAACCATTATAAATACTTTAAGTGTATCCCCTCTTCATGGATTCCCAAAACATGTTGCAACTAGTCTTAAAATAATAAAAAATGTTTTACTCACGTTTCAACTTGTCTTTGTTCCATTTTATCACAGAGCTCGTACAGTTCTTTGTCGTATTGCGATGACATCAGATCCATTGATTCGATATTTTCGAGAAGTGCGACGAGTTCCATGTTGTATAAATCACAGCTTGTATCCATGGTAAGGAATGTCTCAGTATTTTTAAAAGTTATTTCAACGCTTATATACTACCCAAAACAATGTAATTACATTCTAAGCTATCCACTTTTTTCCAAACAATTTATGAATGTTCCCAATAACTTTACAATCGTAAGCATGAGCATGAAAAAACACTAAAAAGACTTATAACTATTTACAATAATACTTAGCAATAACACAATTCACAAAGAGTTCTAGAATCAAAAACAAATTAATCTATTAAGTATGTAACTTAAAAGAGTACAAAGTTTAAATACAATACAATGTAAGTTAAATTTAAACAGGTAGATTCTTAAGGACAGTTAATACAATAATAGTTTCTTATTTCAATAATAGTAGTACAAAGCATATGATTAAAGTTATGATATTAAAACATTGACACGCACTGGCACTTTTGTTCATTTGTCTGTGTCTATAAAATATTTCACACAATCGTCCTTACTAGCCAACTGTTTGGTTATATTGTATATCGTGTCCTTGACACTTTGCAAGTTCTTATCACTGTCGTTTTCCGCGTAATATTTAACTCGCACATCAGCGTGTTTCCAATGTTCCGTCGGTGCGATGTTTTTTATTTTATTCACTTCATACACCTCAATTTTTATGAGATGTGATGCAGAACTGTTGTCATCGCTGTTTGATCGGATGTATGAAACACCACCGCTCGTCGATCGACCAACACTGGATGACTTTCTTGTTGTTGTCTTCTTCTTTTTTGGTTTTTCGAAGAACTCATCAATGCTGTTGCATTCGATCGGTCTTTTATTTGCTAATATCGCTTTTTTGACTTTAAAGGCGAGTGTACCTTCTTCATCACTAGGTTCGTCGATTTCTTCAGCATAATAGTAGTTTTTGAAAGTATTTTCAGAAAACTGTAACAAAATGAAATGAAACTGTTTTAATTATCGGTTAAGTAAGTACTGTATGATAAATACTTATAGGTATGCGAAGTATACATGTACACATTAGTAACAATGATAAATTAATAAGACATCAAAGATAGCTAAAATGTATTAACCTGGTGGACAACACATGGCATAAACAATTAATGAAACATCTGGTTACAACACTTTTAGATCAAAGTATATAAAGGTACTTACATTCATTTTTATAACACTTTCACTATTTAACTATTTCACAATTTTACTATCACTTCACTGTTACAAACAACTGGAGATCACACTTCGAGCAGAGCACAGAGTGGAATACGATACCATGTGATTTTGAGTCGGTCTTTTATATGGAGAGGGAGTATTGTTTCCTTGCAGACAAGATCCAACATGTTTCGACTTTCACCTTAAATGTTCCGTTGAATACGTAATATCAGGTAATGTGAATAATGGGAACCGTAATTATTATGACAATGAGAAGACCCAAAGGGTTTTACCTAGAATTTGAGAAAGGTATGGTGTATTGTAACGATTGCTTTATCTATAATAAACAATGCCCGTAATGCGTAAAGGGCGACTATTAAGTAATTTTAAACGGCTTTTAAGTAGAAACACGAGTTAATAGAAATACGAGACAAAGACCTTTGCATCCTTCAAATAAAAAAGGGTCGCCGATAGAAAGTAGAAAGTCAATAACACAACGAAACAGGGAAAATGTTGCTTTATCTATCATAAACAATGCTCGTAATGCGTAAAGGGTAACTATTAAGTAATTTTAAACGGCTTTTGCGTAGAAACACGAGTTAATAGAAATACGCGACAAAGACCTTTGCATCCTTCAAATAAAAAAAAGGATCGCCGATAGAAAGTAGAAAGTTAAAAGCACAACGAACAGGGAAAAGGTACAAGCTTAAGGGAACCGTAGACCATGAACAAATTCGTGGTTCATACCTACCTCGCGGGTGATATGAAACGGATTCCGCGGACGATATAATTTTTATTCGCGGGTGTTATCAAAGTAATCCGCGGTCGATATCAAATTAATCCGCGGTAGGTATCAAGTTAATCTGCGGTAGGTATCAAGTTAATCCGCGGTAGGTATCAAATTAATCCGCGGTAGGTATCAAATTAATTCGCGGTAGGTATTAAAGTAATCCGCGGATTTATTCGCGGGTTCCGCGGGCCGAATCTGGAGCAATCGAAAACGTCGGCCATCAGCCGCCGGAGCGCCGCGGACCGGCCCTCGAACCTGCTCCAGTATCGGTGAATCCCTTACTACTATAGTCATAATTTTGACTTTAACTATTAATGAATGTTTATATCAATGGAACTACACGACTTTACAGAATAAGTGCCTATAAGATGAAGATGACTGACTTAATGACTGCCTCGGTGGCGTAGTTGTATTATGAGTACGACTGCAATGCTGAGGTCTCGGGTTCGATCGCCGGGTCGGGCAATCTCGAGATTTTGGATTTTTCTATTCAGTAGCAGCCCGGAGTCTGGAATTTGTGCCCGATATGACGATAGGCTCGCCCCCTATCACATCATGGGACGGAATACGCACGGCGAAAAGTGGGTGCATTAGTTGTGCCTCTGCCTACCATACCATACAATACCATACCAGCCCTGTTTTATATACTGCCCACTGCTGAGCACGAGCCTCCTCTACTCTGTCTACCCCTTCGGGATAAAAGGCGTGAGTGTATGTATGTATGTAAGATGAAGATGGTGCCATCTTACAAAAGCCTGCATATCAAGTTATGTAGCTTACTTAATTAATTATTTCTAAATTATAATTAGATGTAGAGATAAGTTGATAGGCGGCAGGTATTTTTCGCAAACATGATTTTCAAATTCTGTTATTTTATTTTCGGAATTCGAAGCCGAATCACATTCACCACACTATACAAAGCCAAATTAAACATGTGGTGTGAGGGAACCTTACCCTTCGATTCGTTACATTGTAATTGTCAGGTGAGCGAGAAATCAAAAAATATCCTTTACATTAGAGTTTGGAACAAACCTATTCTCTTTACAGGACTACGTTTTTTTTTAAATCATTGTAGGTTCTGGTTAAATTATAGAAGCTATTTAGTAAATAGATAGTTAAAGTCTGAAGGCCGATTTCACCACTTGCTGATAAAGGCTATTTGTCACATAATTGTATAAGCCATAATTGTAAGAGCATAGATTAGTGTGACTTTTTAATTGATGTTAAGAGTTATTAATCTATAGATTGACGTTTTCTTGTAGCGTAACACTGTTGATCGACTCAAGATTTTTATATGACAAGGTTTTTTTGCTATGAAAGTATGTTAAAGAAGGCGGTATCATCGTTATCGTTAAGGATGATCTATAAATCATTTTTTTTATCGATGGCTCGACAAAGCGGCTTCACTGCACCTGATGGCAAGTGAAGTGAAGCCCAAAACAATGTCGACCGGCAAGAGATAAACATCCCTGGTCGGTCGGCACAGTTATGCCGGCCTGCACAATTGCCTCTTTATGGAATTACTAGCTGTAGTGTAGTGTGTGTGCCTAATATATAAGTAGATGTAAGATGTATTGAAATGTATTGATCTTTAAAAAAGCGGCGATAGCCTAGTTAGGAGTGGAACGGACTGCCGAGACGAATGTCCGCAGGTTCTAAACCAAAGGGCACGCACCTCTGACTTTTCTAAAAAAGTTACGTGTGTATTCTTCGTGAATTATCGCTCGTTTTAACGGTGAAGGAAAACATCGTGAGGAAACCTGCATATCTGAGAAGTTCTCTATAGGAATTTCGAAGGTATGTGAAGTCTGCCAACCCGCACTAGGCCAGCGTGGTGGACTAAGGTCTAAACCTTCTCAGTTGTAGAGGAGGCCCGTGCTCAGCAGTGGGCATTATAAAATATATACAGGGCTGGTATGGTATGGTTATGGTAAGATGTATTGTAAGTCAGTTGTAAACAGTATAATAAAGGAACTAAAACCAACACGTCTCTATCAATCCAATCATTACAAGCCCATAAAGATAAATGGCACAAAAAAACAATAGGCCTTTCAAAATTGGAATCAAAGGAGATGTCCGCTTTTTGTATGGGGGCTGGGCCTGAAAATCTAACCAGGTTCAAACTTTATGTATGTTAAAGGGGCAAAAATATTGATCTCGGATCCATTAAAAAAATATTTTAGCCCCTCCATTAATAACTAACTTTTTTTAAAACTTTCATATTAAGTGTAGTCTTTAAGCAAAATAAAATGACATAAATCTCAAAATCGGAAGAGTTTAAAATTATACGATTTATTGCAAAGGCCTAGTTTTTGGGAGTACTATCCAAATTTATATAAAGTATCTCGGTTAGAATTTTAAGCCCGTTTTTGGACATGTCCTTTACAACAAGTCTTTTAAAAATTCTTTCACGCCACGTTCCAGTAAGCTGAATATTTCAGATACGATTCGTTATGAAATGGTTCTATCTAGGTTAGTATTCTGTTATGTATAGCTCTTCTGGGAAGCGAGTGGTGCCGGTTGCCATGGTAACGCGTCGCATCAACACGCCGCCCCCCTATAGGGACACTGTATACATGTACAGGTGACCTAAACAGGCTGGGGACACACTGAGTGCAATGTTATTAATGTAACCTGTTGTAGTGATTTAAAGTTCATATTGACTATTGGGTTAGAACACGGGGGTATCACACCGCCAACTTCCTGACTCCGACCCACAACTAAGTAATTTTTGAGATAGAAAAACCCAGTCACAATGTTTTTGGCCCGACCCGGGATTTGAACCTAGGACCTCAGCGCGCAAATCGTACTAGAGTTCGTAACGCGTACGCAATACAACTATGCCACCGGGGCAGTCAGTGCAGCAGGCAGCGCAGTTGAACCGGATATACACAGTCTGGTCCCGGAACGCGGCACACTTCATGGGCCACTGTGGCGGGTTTTTAACACCTTATTTCGAGGTCGCTATCCGGGCGGATACGAAACTTATCTTACTATCATCATCATCATCAGCCACATGATGTCCACTGCTGAACATAGGCATCCCTAAAAGATTTCCAGACGGACCTGTCAAAAGGGCCCGGCATCCAAAGTGTTCCTGCGACCTTTATCAAGTCGCCTACCATCAGCAGAAATAAATAAAATATAAATTATTGTCTGACCTTAAATTCGAACCCTGACCTCTCGGTTAACAGCCCGTAAAATATTCTACTGCCAGACCGAAGAGGATTTCCGAAGACCAGTAACAACTCGTCCCAAGGCAAGATAATGTTTATTTCTCTCATCTCTGGAATGCCTTATCTCTATTCCTTTAAAATGCGCAAACCATTTTAGTATTCTGTATAGTTATTTACGATGGAGGTATTTAATAAATGACCCACTTTCTCTCGCCGGCGTAAGCACTAAAAGAGGTAAAAATATTATAACAATTAATTTGTACTAAAAAAAGAGGTGAAATCCTAATTTAACAAACATTATTCACCCTGTTAAATATACCTGCGTCCCCAGTACACCACCACCCTAACTCATCACAATACGTGTGTGCGGAGCGGTGTTTATCTGGCGCGGCGACGTCAACGCGGCCACGTCAGCGATGTCATATTGTGATTGCGCCGTGTACATAGCATTACCGTAACCATTAGCGCATGAGACATCCTGACGCGAACTATCTATGTATAGCGAGTCCTTTATAGCGTAGACATACATAGTATCACGCCTGTGTCTCATAAGGGTAGGCAGAGACTGGATTGCCACTTTCCTCAATTCTGGCATACTTCTCTCGCTTCCTCCAACTTCATATTTTTTTTTAAGCATTCCCGCAGGTTCAGGGTACTTTTGACCTGGTCTTTACGAATAAAATCTGATATCTTAGATTCGAAGGTTCGGTACGGTCGCCCCTACCGGGTCTTCCATCCTCATTCACCTTAAATATCTTTTTATTTATTGTCATTTTATATAAAATGAGTATAAAGGCGGACTTAATGCCGAAGGCATTTTCTACCGGTCATCCTTTGGGTGGTGTAGAGATAAAACAAGGTAGGTGTACACAACGTGAGAAGGTGTTGGACAAAACACTAATATAATGACTAATAATAAATATCCGCTTCATCAATATCCTATCGTCCATTCCCTCCATAGTGTAGTCGTATGGAAATAACTACAAAGTGTTGCTCGCGGCTCCGCCCGCGTTAAAAGTCCCTAAAACACTGTAGGGTTTCATAGCGTCACCTGTACCACCAGCGCCATCTGTCTATAAAACGAGCTCAAAAATCATGGGAGTAAATTACCGGGAAGAAGTCAGCGGCATCAACTTAAAAAATCACATTTAAAATTCTAATACTTCCCATGAGAACCAATCTCCGAGATCAAAGTAGTAGGACATGGTCTATCTGTGTGCCAAATTTCATCCAAATCCGTTTAGCTATTTCTGAATTTACTTCTAACAAACATCCAAACATTTTCACAAACTTTCGCATTTATAATATTAGTAAGAAGTAAGATATCAGCATATAAGTCAAATTTAAAAGCAATGAAATCGCGTAGGTTGGATTTGACGATCGCTAACATAACTCTAGATTACCGCCTCTTTATCATATACAGTCCCTCTGATGGGCAAGGGCCTCCTCACTACTAAGAGGGTTTAATCCTTAGTACACACTGGCCAAAGTAAAGAACATGTCCAAAAATGGGCCTAAATTTCTAAACAAGACAATTTATATATATTTGGATAGAACTCCTGAAAACTAATCTTATGCAATAAATCGTTTAATTTTAAAGACCTCCGATTTTGAGATTTATGTAATTTTGTTTGGCTTAATAACTACACTTAATATGAAAGTTTTCAAAAAAGTTGGTTGTGAATGGAGGGGTCTAAAAATATTTTTTTTTTATGGATCTAAGTTCCATATTTTGCCCTTTTAATATCCCTAAAGTTTGAGCCTTGTTAGATTTTGAGGCCCAGCACTCATACAAAAAGCGGACATCTCCTTTGATGTTACTTTCAAACAGAGTAGCAGAAGAGCAAGTGTCACCTTATGTTAAATGATGTCTACAGCCTATAAACATCCATTATGCCTCAAGAATCATGGATGCGTTGCCGGACTCGTCATCAGGTAGGTTAGGGAGCTGTTTGGACTGCCAAAAAACTTACCATACGAAACGCAATAGCAAAGCGACTTTACTGTCTCGACTGTTTAAAGTCCGGTGTGGCCAGAAAAGTCGACTCGCGTCAGGGTACTGGCAGTAGAGCCAATAAAAAACAAAAAGAAATGTCGACTGTCGAGTTGAAATCTCTCATGCTATCTGGACCCACTCCCGAAGAACATTATAATACTACGGAAACACTCTCCGCTTATCGTCAGGTCCAGTGGGATCATTTTGCCATACCCATTTTTTATCAATAGCTTTGTCTTTATTTTCTGCAGTAATAATTAGGGCATATAGGAAGTCAATCTAGATTAAAATGTCTATGTATTATTTGTCTTTGATGAAATTCTGTTATGCGTTTTATAAACAAGAAAAAATTTCACGTACGTTAAAGGTTTTCTATAAGACAAAAGTATTACCGCAGTAGCATAGTCATTTAATAACATAGAATAACACAAATCAAATATAGTAGGCTGTAGTATTCTCGAGGGAACCGAAGCACTCGGCATATTATGTATTAACTCATATTGCAGATGGAGGCAAATTACTGCTGTTTGCTATTGATTTTGCTGTCCTAATTTTATAGCATGCCATTACCGTGAAGCCAGCATTATGAAACCAATGTCTGACCAATTTTGCTGGTTATGTCCACACAAACATTGTAGGTACCTTTAGACTAGATATGTAATCATACTAATATTATAAATTTCTTAATAAGTACAAGTTTAAAATCTATGTTTTAATATTATAGTATCAAATTTGATCGCGCGATGTCCTCAACACCGTTGTTGTCCCCACAGAACAAAGAAATCTTATCTATCCATCATGGTTGTCCGTTTTAAATTAAAAAAAATCAAATCAATCAATCAATTAGATTAGATTAAAAAAAAATACGCAGTACCTTTGGAGTTTCCAAGAATTTCGAAGGCGTGTGAAGCCTGCCAACTCATACTTGGACAGTGTGGTGAACTAAGGCCTAAACTCTCTCAGATGTGATGTAGAGGAGGCCCGTGCCCAGCAAAGGTACAGCATACAGGGCTGTAATTATTACCTTTCACTAACTTAAATATAGTCCAATTCTATTAACTTTACGTAAATTTACATTTCCCTAAAACAAAACAAACAATCCAGTCAAATAAATATAATTTATCTAATTCTTGGATTCTCGTTCAATTGTCACACAGGTGGAAACCTCGGCTCGGATTCAGTTTCCTCTACCATGATGGTCTTGGGCCTCGGTAACGGCACGTGGACCGTCAGGACTCCGTCGCGCGAGAGACCAGAGACTATGTCTTCAGGATCAATCCCAGCTGGCAGCAGGAACTCGCGGTTATACTCTCTGAAGTTCAGACTATTGTCTGTCTTCTCTTCATGAGTAGCTGATACTATAAGCATATCGTCGAGGATTTGTACGTTTACCTGAAAATTACATGTATATCTTTACTGTTATATTAAAGATATATTAATCTGAAGTTTCTTTATTTTATTGATTGAAAGACTTAGTGATCTCAGAAAATATTGGTTCGTTTCTGAAATTTATTCTAGTTGGGAGCTACATTATCCCTGAGTGCTTTTTGAGTATAATCTTGTTATTAAATAATTTAGGATAAGTTATTATTACTAAAGGATCGAGCAGAAGAACCATTACAGCACCCATAGTTCGATTTGCTATGCTGTAATGAGTGTAAAAGGGCAAATCTATCGGCAATTTCGAGAATTTCTCGAGCTACGTCTGCGAGCTAAGAGTTTGTATGTGCATAAAATCCATATTAAATTATGTGTTCTATTATTCTTATATAATTTTTACTCACTTCAGCAGGATCAAACTGGCTAACATCAAACTGCAGCTTCAACGACTTGCTCTCCCCCTCCCCCTGGACTAGGGGCGAGTTGGCAAGCGACTCCAGATCGGTCACCGGGTACGGAATGCTTTTGTTGTCTTTCGCTAGAGGTCCAGATTGCAGTGCTGAGTTTTGTCCCGATAGTCTGAGTAGGTCTTTGCTGGAAATATTGATTTCTCGTTACACTTACACCTTGAATTGTGAAGGGGTTGGCAGGAGCGCAACTAGTGCACCTACTCCTTGCCGTATGTTTCTGTTCCATGATGTGATAGAGGGCCAGTTTATCGCCATATGAGTGACAAATTCCTGACTCTCAGATACTGGGGGAAGTTTTTTGCATATGTCCTAATGTACAATTTTCCTGGATGTTTAGCAAGTATATCATGTTAAAACAGTAGATACTTGGTTCATTTGTGTGCCAAATTACATACAAAGACAAATAAATGATCCAGATCATATCTATTCTGAGATTTGTCCGTTTACATCTAGCTAACAAATCTCCAAAGACTTTGACAAATGTATAGACCTACAAGATCACTCTACCTTAAATATCACTTGTATACCTGAACTTATTCATTTCTTCTTCAATTTTCCGCATTTCATCAGCGAATTTCTCCTTCATCAATGCAAACGCGTTGTCGAAAATTGATAGTTCCGTCATCTGCACTGGGATGCTGATGTTCGCCTGGCGCTTTCGTTCAGCCATTTTTGAGGAGGTATAAGACATGAATTTTGAATTTGTCTGATTTTAATTTTGGTTTAAGCTGAACTTGAAAATTTGACAAGATAGGGAAAAAGAGAGTGACAGAAAGACGTTGAATTAACGTCAAAATAAATTATTAGAATAGACTAAAATAAAATAGGATAAAAGAAGGATCCTTCTTAATATTTTTTTTGTAAATGATTGTTACTAACGAGAACCTACTCTCCATTCTCAAATAGCCATAATCCTAAATATTAATAAATCTCAATATAATCAAATCACGACCCCTAATTTTAGAAAAATCATTATTGCAAAATGAATGTGCAATAAAAAACCTAATTAACCTTTCGACATTCGTTTTTTGAAATATCAGTGTTGCCAGATCACGAATGTTCCCCCCGAGATGTGGTATTTCGCCCCAGCGAGGGACGGACAGATTGACAAACCCACCCCGTGGTGCCATGGCGACCGACGTCTAAACATCGGGCCCTATTAATCTCGATACCGGGGCGTGTCGAATTTGTCCTGTGGCCAAGATTTCTGGCAAATGACGATTTTCAACAGGATTTCTATCAATAAAGGAGAAAGTGGATGTTATTTTACAAAAATAGCTGATTGCTAATCATTATCTTTTTATTAAGATTTCCTGTAATATGATAAGTTCATGACAGGTTAAAAATTAAGCCATGTCATTATGATACCGAACACTATCTAAGTATTTATTTCCAAAGGCTAATAAAGTAAAATTATTAATAGTGTTTGTGCTTGGCTCCATTCACATTGAATTCCGTTCAATATAAAAGTATCTCATAGCATTTCAAGATATTTCCGCTGTCTATCAGAAGAGGCATTGTAGAATTCGATTAGTAGTTTTAGACATAATATGTGATAACTCCATTTGAAACTCTCAAAGTAATTGTACCTGTTCATAATACTTAGAATTAAATTACTACATTGACTATGTCAATTTAATACATATGACATGAATTTTCACTAATTACGGCGATTATGTCTACCCGACGCAAATGAAATGGTTACCCTAGGGAGTGCGAGGGCGCGAACTGCCGGCAAATTGGCGGGAAAGCTGCTCGTTTGACAGATCATTTTTTATTCCGTTCGGAAATTTGGCTTCATTGTTCCACTGATTACCAGGTGGCCAGGAAGTGAATTACACCCTCGCTTTATTTATTTGATTAAATACGATTTAAAATGTTATCTTTTTGTTTCTGATTCAAATGAATCACACCTTTATTTTGCAAAATTATAAACCATAAAATATTTGTTCTTTTTGTAAACTTTATCGAATTTTATGTTAGTGTATGGATGTGTTCCTAATTCAATAATAAATTATTACATTGTTTGTTTATTTATATTACTTTGTTAGTACCTACTTAATTATAGTATTACTACGAAAACAATACTTTTGATAGGAAATATTTGTAAAACAACACAATTCCGATAATACGAGTAATAACGAATTGGGTTATTACCACAATATTATGTTAACGTTTGAACGCGCTAATCTTCGAAATTATCAGCCAATTTTGAATATTCTTTCACCAAAAAAATCTAAATTATTTTAGACTATTTTTGATCGGATCAGAACGCAAGTAGAGACGGGAGCAAAAGCTAGTTATTTTACGAGCTCAGCACCACCCGTAAGAAAAGTCCCACTTTGTTATTTTACGGGATAAAAAGTAGCCTATACAGGAAATGTAGTATACGTAGATATGGTGTATATATGGTGTAGATATGTCCCAGGAGGAGACATGTCCCAATCATCTAACATCTATACTAACATTATAAAGAGGAAAGATTTGATTGATTGTTTATTTGTTTGTAATGGATAAACTCAAAAACTACTGGACCGATTTTGAAAATTCTTTCACTAATAGGAAGCTACATTACTCCTGAGTGCTGTAGGCTATTTTTAATCCCGGGAAAATAGTTTTATCCCGGAAAAACTTATTTCACGCGGGCGGAGCCGCGAGCAGAAGTCTAGTATTTAATAAAATACTTGTTTTCTTACCGGTTTCATGTTCGAGGACGAGGCTATCAATAATTAAATTATTTTTGGAATATTATTACACAATTATTTTTAATAAAAAAAATGTATATACCACATACCTATTCTTTACGATTAAAATTTCAAACTCTATACCTAATTTCATCATAATGAGTCCAGAGGTTTAGCCGTAAAAGCGTTACAGACCTCCGCATTAACAATATTATTATAGACTAGCTGTTGCCCGCAGCTCCGCCCGCGTGAATGAGTTTTCCCGGGATAAAAGTCCCGCTTTATATTTTCCCGGGATAAAAAGTAGCCTAAGTTACTCCTTATTACATCAGCTACCTGCCAATAAAAGTCCCGTCAAAATCGGTTCAGCCATTTCAGAGATTAGCCGGAACAAACAGACAGACCGACAGACAGACAGACAAAAATTAAAAAAAAAAATATTTTGATGTATGTACCGTATATATATTCATATACATGTAGTAAAAAATGGTTATTTCAATATTACAAACAGACACTCCAATTTTATTTATTTTATTTATATGTATAGATGTATAGATGTATAGGTGTATAGATGTATAGATAGTAGGGATAAAAAATAAGAGTGCAAACTTTGAGACCAGATAGTCATCAAGGTAAATAGATTCGGCCATGTTAGGGGTCGGCGTCGCGTTTTAATTCCCGTAAAACAACCCTTATCCCGAGGGAACGAGTGCAAACATAACGCTAAGGTGCGGCTTTTATTAATGAGTTTTGAGTAGTTTTGGGCACATTGAGGAAAATTGTCTCATTACTTGTTTATTGATTTAGGCAGGTATTCAGTGTAAACAGTAACAAAAATAGATACAAGGAATTGGTAATACGAGTAGGTAGAATGCAGGGGCTTTGATTTGGATTACGAAGAGGTGTAAACGTTTATTTAATACTAGGTGTTGTTCGCAGCTTCGCCTTCGTGAAAAGCCATTCCCGCTACAAAAGTCCCTAAAAAAATCCCACTTCTCAGGCCTTACTTGATAAAAGTCTCATTTCTTTGTCGTACAAAAAAATATTTATTTGGACTTGGTGTATCTGTATACCAGACATCCAAATCAATTGAACGATTTATTCTTTGACTACTCACCAACGTCCATACATCTTCAAACTTTCATATTAGTCATAAATATTATTAATAGACAAATCGCAGATCAATATGTTTTTTTCAGATCTTCGTGCAATAACGTTAATTGAACCTTGATAGTCCCCTAAACAATCACTAAATTGATGAACATAAACAGAAACACACGCGCGCTTACCACTACCCTTTGTTCTCGATTGGGTTTAGCTTCAAAATGTTATCGTGTAAGTTCCGTTCGAGTTTCTAACCTTATTTTATTTGCCACCTTGGAGTTAGTTACTTCCATAGCTTCTTTGTCTTCTGTCTCTAAAAATAAAAACTGTCATGCTGCTATCTTCAATTAAACTAAAAGACTGGAGAATATTGTACCCATAGGGTGCGTTGGGGTAATATCGGATCACCGGGCAATCCTATTATTTCAATATTATTGCCAAAATGTGACAACAAAAATAGTACTGCAGGCTGTGTTGTCGTTACTAGGATGTTTCTTTGAATATTGGTAAATACTCAAAGGGATTTTTTGTCGGATTTAGCAGTCATGTTGAAACAAGGGGATTAGCCCGTGATCCGGTATTACATCAACGCACCCTAGTTAGCTTATGTACACTCTCCAGATTTCAAGCAAAATCATCTTTTTTGTGCTTATCATTAACAATAATATTTGAAGCAATACTTTATTGTATAATATCTATACTAATATTATAAAGAAGAAAGATTTGATTGTTTGTTTGTTTCTAATGGATAACCTCAAAAACTACTGGACCGATTTTTAAAATTCTTTCACTAATAAGAAGCTACATTACTCCTATAGGCTACTATTTATCCCCGAAAACCTTTTTCACGTGAGCGGAGCCCCGAGCAGAAGTCTAGTTATTGATAATATCGTAGTTTTATGAAACGTTGCCTGATGGCTATAATATTATAAAATTAATTAAGGTAAAGATATTGCATCTATATTTATATTCTCAAATACTACTTCAATACTATAATCATAGTTATATTATAAACTTGAAATGTTTGCTTCCAATTTGAAAATTCTTTCACCAAGAGAGCTATATTATCTCTAAGATTTAGGATTTTTTTCTGGAATTTAATTATGTGCATAATCAGATTCAAACAAACCGGTATAATTATATTCACTGACGAGGGATAATCATCTATCTTCACTCAAATTGTAATTCTCCTAGCCAGTTTCGGCCACGGCGGCCAATCTCAACGGAGATCAGCCAGGTACGCAGGAGATATTATAGTGCACAAGTGCGTGCGCAATACACAGGTGCACTCGCTATTCCTTCACTCTCATAGTCCGGTGAGACGGCAATCCGACATGACCGGAGAGAGATTAGGCGCAGAACCATCGTCTTTACGTGCTTTCCGAGGCATGGGGGTATCACAGCGCCAACTTCCTGACTCCGAGCTGCGACTGAGTAATTTTTAAGATGGAAAAACCCAGTCACAATGTTTTTTTGGCTCGACCCGGGATACGAACCCAGGACCTCAGCGCGCAAATCGTACTCGTAACGCGTACGCAATACAACTACGCCACCGAGGCAGTCACTCAAATACAAGATTAGTGTAGTCATTTTACAATAATAATAAAATAGTCCACTATCGATACAGTAGTAGAGGTTAAAGTTTACGCAAACTGTAACGAGACACGCGAGCTCCGTGAGATCGGTATCTCATCCCCCGAACCCCACGCCGGTGGGATGAAATGCCCATTCCGGAAATTAGAAAAAAACCCACGTTAATTGCGAGATAAATCCATAAACTATATTGGCTTTTGGGGATGAAGGGCAATATAATTAAAAGTGATAGATTCACTCTGTCTCGGAAATATTATGTAAGTAGGTGTTATCTACGTACTTACACTGATGGTATGTCTCTCGTATGCGAAGGGCCGCCTGGATAGGTACCACCGCAACGTCTATTTCTACTGGCAAGTAGCAATGTGCATGCACTGTTGTGTTTCGGTTTGGAGGCATTGTAGCTAGTGTGACTACTGGGCATAATGAGACTTAACATCTTATGTCTCAGGATGACGAGCGCAGTGGAATGCCACACAGTAGGTACTTGTAAATCAAGGTGCTGAATGGTATTGCTACTGTTTATGGGTGGTCGTATCGCTTACCATCAGGCGAACGGCATGCTGGTCTCAACATTCAATGCATAAAAATAACTAAGCCCTAATAACCAGGTTATTAAACAAACCGTACGTGACTATGCATTTCCGCAGTTATATAATAATTCAGCTCACAGACAGCAGGCTGGCGCCGCGGAGGTCTCTGCTCACGACTCCATTGTCTTCGTCGTGATGATGGCGTCGTGAGCCACGGCACGCGACCACTGTCCATAGATTGACCTAATTTTAAGGTACATGGGGTGGCTATGATAGGAATTATAAAAGCTAAATTATTAGGTACTAAGTGATGGTCGCGGCTTCGTCCGCATGAAAAGCCTTTTCCGCTACAATAGTTCTTAAAACACAGTACGACGCCAGCGCCATCTACTTAAAGAATGAGATTAAAAATATTCATAGATTACTGGGATAAAAAGTGTATACATTAATCCAAAACATGATCTATCCTGACTGCCTCGGTGGCGTAGTTGTATTACGGTACGACTGCAAGGCTGAGGTCTCGGGTTCGATCCCCGGGTCGGGCAAAGTGATATTGGATTTTTCTATTCAGTATCAGCCGGAGTCTGGAATTTGTGCCCGGTATGGCGATAGGCTCGCCCCCTATCACATCATGGGACGGAATACGCTTGGCGAAAAGTAGGTGCAATAGTTGCGCCTCTGCCTACCCCTTCGGGGATAAAAGGCGTGAGCATGCGTATGATCTATCCTTGTGCCAAATTTCATACAAATCCGTTTAGTTGATTCTGCGTCTACTTCTAATAATAATAGTTTAAGTGATATACATATAACGGAACGAGAAACACTTAAAAAAATAAAACAACTAGACTCATTCAAAGGTGCTGGTCCGGACAAAATACCTACTGTATTTGTAAAGCGATGTGGATCTGTATTGACGCTGCCATTAACTTATATTTTTAATAAGTCTCTTAAGGATGGAATTTTCCCGGGTGAATGGAAGAAGGCGAGAGTTGTTCCGCTACATAAAAAAGGCAGTCAAAACGAAGCTAAGAACTATCGTCCTATAGCAATTCTGTCCTGCTTCTCTAAACTTTTTGAGTCACTTGTCTGTTCTTTATTATCACGTCATATTGATCCACTCTTATCGCCTAACCAACATGGCTTTCGAGTTGGCCACTCCACTATAACCAATCTAACTTCATATGTCACTGACATATCATGTGAACTCGACCAGGGCCGTGAAGTAGACGCTATCTATACAGATTTTACCAGCGCCTTTGATAGAGTTAATCACTCGTTATTACTGAAGAAATTGGAGCATTATGGTATACAAGGATCCCTACTCCATTGGTTTCGGTCTTATTTAGCGAAGAGACTCAATTATGTTGTGGCTAACGGTTTCACTTCTCATGAATATTGCGCAGTTTCTGGAGTACCACAGGGATCCCATCTTGGTCCAATTTTATTTTCTATATTCATCAACGACATTGTTTCCGTTATACACCACTGTAAATGCTTGTTATTCGCTGACGACCTAAAAATGTACAAAACAATTCACACACTAAATGATACAAAGGAAATTCAAGATGATTTACATCGAATCCAAGATTGGTGCACTAGCAATTCGATGGAACTTAACCCACATAAATGTTTTCATATAAAATTTACAAAGAAGAAAAGCTCCATACATTCAAGTTACATGATAAACCATACAGGGTTAGTCACAGTCAACGAAATCAAAGACCTCGGCGTGGTAATCGATAAGGAACTTCGATTTTCAGCGCATGTTGATTCAATTGTTAAAAAGTCTGCACAAATGTTTGGTTTTTTAAAGCGTAACACAAGGGACTTCAAGCATGTAAGAACAAAGATCGTTATATACAATGCTATAGTGCGCAGTCATTTAGAATATGGCAGTTCAATTTGGAATCCGTTCTATAGTATACATTCTCAACGAGTAGAAAATATTCAGCGAGCCTTCACAAGACATTTAGCATTTCATTCATCTGGCATAAGTCATCGCAGTAGCTATAGATCACGTTTGGCATTTTTCAAAATGAACTCATTAGCTGATCGACGTAAAATAAGTGACATAGTATTTCTGTACAAATTGCTTAATGGCTTGATTAACAACAGTGATATCCTTAATCAAATCCACCTAACGGTCCCACACAGATTGCCCAGGCAACCCATTACAAAAACTTTTCATATACCACGTGTTCGCACCAACATTGGACTTAATTCGCCAATAACTAGAATGTGCAATGAATACAATGTTCTTAATTCTAAGCGCCCTGGTCTTGATATATTTGGTACATCGCTGCATAAGTTTAGAAGGGAAGCACTGACCCACTTGCTCGACAAATTAGAATAGTTGATTGTTTCTGTTACTTTAATTTATATTTTAATATTATTATTGTATGTTTTTTTTCTTCTTAGTTAATTAGTATTTTTTTTTAATTCTGATTCATAATATTGTATAATAATGTTACTTGTGTTATGTGAATGCTGTACATACTTTTAATAGGCATGTGCATCAGAATTGTTTATTTTGTATAATGGTGTTATTGGAAATTTTATTAATGCATATGCTGCTGGTGTGTCATTGAATAAAAAAAATAAAATAAAAATAAAATACTTCTAACAAAAATCCAAACACTTTCACAAGCATTCGCGTTTATAATAGACCTATGAGACAGATATTTGAAATATAATTACCTCGTTGGTTATGGTATTTGGCAGCGTATGGGCTGCAGTTGGGGACATCTTAGGATTGATTGCGAGGCAACCCTTTGTGAGGGTTTTCTAACACAAATTGCTCTGACCTAGATCCTCCGGAAAGGGTCCATTTATGACAGGGTGTCGGACAAGACAAAACCGAATACTTAATTTCTGTAATGTGTTTGGAAAAGCGATTTACGTTAACCCCACACTGAAGTAGGATTTTGTTGATTGATAAGGAATAATCATTGCTCGTCAGTAGACTCTCTATATGGACCTCTCTCCGCTCACCGTAGGGCTGCCAGATTGAAAAATCGAAACATCTGGAAACATTTCAAAATGTCAGGATTTTGGAGTTGTTGTCTGGAGAAATGCACCAAAGGCATAATTATCAACATCTTTTGAAATATTAAGTTCGTTGGGACAATCGGAGAGACCTCCCATGTAATTAAGATTGCAACATTTCAAATTTTTATTGAAGTAGAACATTGTGATATGCGGTTTGCCGGAAGATTTTATTATTTGTCCGAACATCACATGAAATGTCGGAAGAAACCAGACAATTCCCCACCATCTGGCAACCCTAGCTTACCGTCAGGTGCAGTGAGGTATCTTTGCCGTGCCAGATAAAAAAAACATAAAGCATGAAGCATCAAAAAAAGAAAAACATGAAGGTGCTAAAATTATTTAACTATCCATCAAAGTAGACAAATAATGCAAAGATCATTTTCAGTTTTGAAAACAAAGTACGAAAACAACTAGGAAAGTCTCGGCCTCGTATGTGTAATATTATGTATAATATAATCCATCATAATGTCTAAATAATTATTTCATAATTGTTATTTAGGTGTGTTGCAGTTCACGTACAAAAATAGTCAATTTACAAAATTACGAGAGGAGTGAGAGTGGATTATTATTCGTAATGAAAAGAGAAAGCTCAATTTAAATCTTCTAATTAACTCATTATAATGCTAAAGGTAAAAAAGTATAAGTCCCTCAATTCCTCATGATTTTTTTAGTTCGCGTTTATGCTCGAAGGCTTAGAATAACCAAAATATTCATCTCGGAATCGATACTTAAATACAAACTTTGACGTGGTTTTGACGTCATAAATATCATGATTAATAAAATTAGATGGAAAATCATGCTTATTTTTATGATGTCATACTATATAACTCATATAAAACTGAAATAAATAAAACGATTTTATTGTACAGCGCAGTGTAACTCTATAGCGGTTGTTTTGCAAAAACCGTAATATTTTTATGTTAGCGACCTCACGCAATATGTCCTCGCCCATAGTTGACCCAGATGCTTAGATGCAACTAATATGTTGGTTTACTTAAATTAATGGGCAATAACGTTTTATGCCACATAAACACTTACAAAATTAACAAATGAATTAAAATTCATTGTTTAGATTAGATTCGTATTTTGAAATTATTATTTTTTCTCTTCATAGTGGCCAATATTTTGAAGCTGACAGCCAGTACCATAAAGTTGAAGAAAAAATAAAGTGAGGGACTACATTTATCCAGGATATATGAATAAAATAAAAATAAAAGGATATACTTACCATTTTGAGCGCTTGGAGCTGCGGGTAAATCCTAGTACCTAACTATTTTTTTCTGATAACATGAGCCCTGCTGGATTGAATCCATGGAAAAACCGTAAGTAGGTGCTCTATATACGCATTATTATCATGGGTAGCAGTTAGCAAAGACTTTTACCTATTTAATAGATGGATACTAACATACAAGGTATTTGTTATCAAGCAGTAAAGTATACTTAGATTACAGGACTCTCCCTGGCCTCCTCTGAATTGTTGCTGTACCTATTTACCTATCTAAATCTAAATTATAATGATTGTCAGTTTAGCAATAAGAGCGAATTTAATTGTGGAAACTTAATTGAGCCATGTACTACCTAATTTGTTTTATGTTATATTTTTCTTTATTTGCTTGTATGTTTCCCTTAAAAACCAATAAATAAATAAATACTTCCTTATAAGTTATTTTATACAACATACCTAATTATATATTTGTATTGCTATATGAATTATAAATACCGTACAATGACTGAATCTAATGGCACGCGCCATCTATGACTAAGGAAATTCGGCATAAGCTGATTTGGCATTCAAATCATAGTCAAGTTTCTATTAAGCCGCAAAAGGCGCGTACACACTATGTTACGTACGTTGACACTTATTCTAGTTGCTAAACAATACTTAAATATACTACAAACTTGTTTTTACATCCATCAAAATTTTACGAGGATTATACCTGAAGTAATTATTAAGGCTAAAATTCAATTAGTTTTGTTCGACGGACTGCAAAGTTAAGTCGGTATTTCTAGTGTTATTTGGTTAGAAAAAATAGAACAAAGACTCGCAGACGCCTTATATAAGGGCGCGATGACATGAGATAAAATATGGCCAAAAACAGGTGTCTAGATACAAAGATTTATAAACCAGCTAATGTCAATGACTGGCTGTAGCGCGACAGTTGTTAATAATTTTAGTAAAATGATTTATTTATTAAAAGAAGTATGCTGAGATGGTTTGGGCACGTCGAGAAGATGGATGGAACACGGGTCACGAAAGGTATTTATCTAGTGAATGTGGATGGTACAGAACTTACACTGATCAAATAAATGACCTTCTCCGAAAAGGGCAGGTCAGAAGTACCCTTAACCGACGAAAATGTATGAAAAGAAGTATTAATGTGGAAGAGGCGAATGAGGTGTGTTAAGACCATAGCATATGGCACTCAATAGTCTCTGCCTACCCCTATGAGATAAGGGCGTGAGTCTGTAGGTATGTGTTTTATTGATGACGAGGCGAGCGGCATGATCTTCATTAAATCTTATTTTAAGGTACCATAACATACCAGTCCTGTATTATATACTGCCCACTGCTGAGCACGGGCCTCCTCTACTACTGAGAGGGTACTATTTTAAGGTATAACGGGCCAATCAATAAAGGTAAAAGCAGTATTCTATGGTAAAAGTCTAGTTAGTTTTAAGCGACGAAGCTCCCAGAAAGTATAACCCTGAGAGTATAATTCATAAACTCTACAACCTACGCATACTATCCTATCTCACCATTACATCTCCTGCAACACGTGGAAGACAGGATCAACAATAGAACGCGTTTTACGACTCTGAGCACTGAAGCACGACGAGTCTCTGGGCGCACTTATCTATAGCAACGAAATCATGATAGGAAGTAGTTGGAAGTATTAAAACCTTTTTCCTTCTATAGAATACCCCCTGCCTTCAAAGGCAATAAAAAAGAAAAAAAAATACTCATGCCAAAGTGTCTCCATTGCACTTGATGGTAAGTGGAGGTAGATAGAGTACCGACGAAAGTTGATTCCTAGTCGGCACAATTATGCCGGTCTGTTCAACATATTATACACAAGTTGATCCCAGAACGCAACATATGCTGACGGTAAGTGGAGGTATAATAGATATAGTACCGAGGAAAGATCACTAACAAAGTTGACAAAATTTATATGTAACAGAAAATAATACGAAAAAGTAATCCTTCTATGAAATCATCGTCAAAATTGTTTGAAAAGTAAAGCAGTTATTCATAATATAATACTATACTATACTAATTATTATAAACGCGAAAGTTTGTAAGTATGGATGTCTGGATGTATGGATGTTTGTTACTCTTTTACGCAAAAACTACTGAACGGATTTCGATGAAATTTGGCACACGGGTAGATTATGTCCAGGATTAACACATAGGTTACTTTTTATCCCGGAAAAATATAAAGCGGGACTTTGATCCCGGGAAAACACATTCACGCGGGCGGAGCCGCGGGCAAAAGCTACTTTGATTATTGTCGTGGGCAAAATTGGGGGCGTGGTGGGGATGCCGCGCTATTTCTTTCGCACGCACGCAGCGTTATGGCCGGTGACACTCGATGACGTCACAGTCTGATATTCTTGTTATTGGATAACTACCCCTTCTACTACATTTAAAGCTTTATAGCTTACTTACGATTGCGCCAATTTTGAAAATTCTTTTTCCGTTTGATTTTGGATGGCATACATTTTTGATGAATTTGCTAAAAAAAAGTCGTCACCTACCCTCTTATGGCGGCCTATTCGACCTGCACACAAGCTGATGCCGGATATACGTGTTTTTACATCTCATGCGGTGATCTTAAACTCTTTATCCCGACGAATAAAAACCTACCACTAGATAAGACTGTTTCAATACAAATAAAATATGAGGAATGCCGTGCTGTTTAGTATTCGTCACTCGAGCTCGAGCCTCTTTCCATGAACGTATCTGCAAATAATGCACAGATCCGCCATTTACATTTCGGATAGGAGCAACGCACTTTTATTAATTTCTATATTCACTATTTTACGCTAGAAGGCAGGATGTGAATGTTTTGCCAAAAATATGTACGGTCTTTGAATATTAATCCTGTGATTCGAGAGATGGAAACAAAATTATCATTTTGTTTTTATATCCACGTGTAAAGTACTTCTGATTCTGATTCTGATTCTGAATACAAAGTGTTCTAAGATTATATAGAGCGGACATTAGGACAATTTTCATACAAAAGATTTGAGCCCATTCGTCAGTAACTCAGTCTACAGTGAAGTAGCAAAACACCTATGTGAACATACTTTGGCATGATGGTAATGCGCAAATTGGCATATTTGCTACCGAAATATTGCTTTCTTTACAAAATTTGCGCATACCGAGACGTCTTGTCACGTGTCAGATAAGACAGCGACTTATTACCAATTGGTAATAACTTTTGGACGGGATTTTTGGCGGGAACTTGGAAGTGTCATGAGGTGCTCTTGTTTTAATTCATTATTTTGGTGATACTTAGTGTTATATTGCATAATTATGGTGGTATATTATCCAATATAGTTCTATTAAAGAGCTCAAATGAAGTGAATTGAAACAATTGTGCTAATTAAGTGTTTTTTTGTTGCCGCCAAAACTCCTCGATAAAGTCTTGGTAAGGTAGCCACTGCTTTACTTCGATATACTACAGATAATAAAATAGACAAACCGAACTTGACATTGGCAAAATGTGAACACAAATACCATTATAAAAAGAAAAAACTTTTGGACGAAAATTTGGGCCTAATGTCCGGTCAATAACTATACTGTTGAATGTCTCAAATATGAGTCCTGAAGCTGTCTTAATAGAATCAATAATAATAATAGCTACCAGATCAATTAATTTAAGGAAAAATATTTTGAGTACGAGGGCGAAAAAGCAACATTGCATTTGCAATCAGCCCTTTATTATATAATAAAAATAAAAAATAAACTCATTTATTGATCAAATAGGCTTATTAAAAAGCACTTATGACAAGTCATGATAAGGTATAGACGAATAACAAAGGTACATATACCAATTAAATAATTTAAAGTACCTACATTAAATAATTGACAACCAGCACGGGCTGATAGGTACACAGGACACGGACATTGGGGACGGGAATAGGGCTAGGTAAGGAGAAGCTACTGCCCACTGCTGAGCACGGGCCGCCTCTACTACTGTGAGGGGTTAAGCCTTAGTCCTCCACGCTGGCCTAGTGCGGGTTGGCAGACTTCACACACCCTCGAAATTCTTATGGAGAATTCTCAGGTATGTAGGTGTCTTCAATATGTTTTCCTTCACCGTTAAAGCGAACAATAATTGATAAACAATACACACGTAATTTCGAAAGTCAGAGGTGTGTGCCTTGGGTTTTGAACCTCTGGACATTGTCTCGGCAGACCGTTCCATTCCCAACAAGGCTATCGTCCACATGAAATAAAAAAAAAAAGTAACATAACTAACAATAAATGGCGAAGATCCCAAACACGCGCCAATCTATACTAGCTTTATTCATTGACGTTGTTAATCATCAGAACAAAATACGTCTGATCGCAGCATAATAAATTGTATGCCTTAATTGAAAACTCGAAGGCTCAAAGGAGCAAAGCATCTGTAAACAAATCAATTCTTGAGAAACCTTACCAAGCATCTCAAAAACGTTACGAGCGACAGCAAACCACAGTCGCCACGTCACGGTGGCCACATCTTCATTAGAGATTTTAGTGCATTTATCTAACCGTTGGAAACGTTTTAGACGTTATCGTACGTTGAGAGGGCTATCGGCTGCGCACGCGCCGACACCACGCGTAACGAGTGACGTCATGATATAGAAGTTTCGCAGACATGGCAGTCTCTATGTTTTTTAATTTTGAGCAAAATTTTATTACATGTGTCATTGTTTTTAATAAAAGCTATAAAGTATTAAGTTACTTTGTACCTACTGATTATGCATACAAGAAACATAGAGCTAGATGTATAGTAGAGTTCATAGTATACATACTCTGAAGAAAATATCAGCTTAAAAGACTTCTTGGATACTAGATCTATTGATCGGATTTGCTTAAAAATCATATGCGTAAAAAATTAAAAAATTGACCAATACGAAATATGTATTTTGAAGACTCTACATAGAACAGTTTTTAAATAAGTACTAAATGACCAATATAATTTAAATCATTTATCCTACCATAAGGATTTTTTTAAACGTTTATTTAACTAGATACGTTGTTTTGTCATTTCTAAGCATTCTTTCCTCTATATGACGGATGTTGGATTCATCTCCTGAGTATTTGACGAGCAGACTGCTTATCGCACCTTTAAAAAGGCTACACAGGCGTCACCCGTTCTCTAAAACTCTTAAGGATGTTTAATGTGCATGCCACTGTTTTTTCTAACGATAAAAATGCTTGCACCTGTACTTATGTTGTAAAGATAATTGATAAGGTTTACTGCAATACTTAGTCGAATATTTGCATCTCTTTTAGATTAGACAAAATGTTTGAGATAAATACGATGTTGACAGTTTTCATTTTTCTGTTTTACTTATTTTATGATGAAGAAAAGAGTATATGAGTCGGAAGTGAATGTGCCAGGTCTTACCAGTAGAAAGCCTGTGGTCAGCCCAAAAAGCAATGGCCACTTTAAGGACGCCAAGTCGCTAAAATGGACATAAGCGTTAAAAATCTCACTGAGGAATGAGATGCTTGGCTCTCGCGCCTTTATTCCCGAAAGCTGAGGCAGCAATTAGAGGCTCAGCGTTTACATCCACATTTCACCAGGCTAAAAGAACAAGCTTACCACCTGCCACGTTAATATTGTTTTCGTGATACGGTAAAGTGACCCTACTGCACCTAATGATAAGCGGAGAGTGATCTAGAGAGAGTGTTGACTGCCGAGTGATGATTATCCCTCGTCAGTTGACACAATTATGCCGGCCTGTTTGAACCGAATATACACAGGCTGATCCCAGAACGCCGCATATTTACATCAGCCACTGTGTCGAGTTTTATCTGCATTATTTATACAACCCAAGCAGCAGTGTGCATGCACTGTTGTGTTTCGGTTTGAAGGACATTGTAGCCAGTGTAACTACTGGACATAATGAGACTTAACATCTTATGTTTAAGGATGACGGGCGCAGTGGAATGCCACACAGTACTTAGTAACTCAACGTGCTGGATGGTGTTGCTACTGTTTATGGTTGGTCGTATCGCTTACCATCAGGCGAACAGCATGCTCGTCTCGTCATTCAATGCAATAAAGAAAAACCCCCTCACCAGTTGATACAATTATGCCGGTCTGTTTGAACCGAATATACACAAGCTGATCCCGGAACGATTTACAATTGCATCAACCGCTATGGCGAGTTTTCTGTGCATTATTGATACAACCCGAAGATCTTTGAATACATACATTCCGCCATCGTTATAGGGTCTTGATTCCTGGACGCCTTTTTGCAGATCAAGGAGTCAAAGAACTCGTTACACTTAAATTTCGATTACGTGTTAAGCCACAGGCATTCGACCCGTCTGATTCACGTACAAAACAATGGAGGTTTTGACACCAACCTTTCTAAGGATCGCCTGATATGGTGCCTTATAACTGCCAAAAATTTAGTGCATCTCATTCATTGGAGTATTTAAATTGTAAATGTTGGGTCGAGGAACTTTATTCGTGTTAATTTGAGTGATTATGATTGTCGCCATATTGATTTACGTTTAATTATTACGTTCGAAATTTGAATACATAAATGTGTCGATGCCCGTTCCAATTTACGAAATATATTAAGCAAATAGTCTATTATTGCGACATTTTCTACCGCCAAGCAGCATGCACTGTTGTGTTCCGGTTTGAAGGACATTGTAGCCAGCGTTACTGGACATTACAAGACTTAACATCTTATGTCTCAGTATGACGAACGCAGCGGAGTGCCACCCAGTACTTTGTAATTCCAAGTTCTGTGCGGCGTTGCTACTGTTTATGGGCGGTCGTATCGCTTACCTACCATCAGGCGAGCGGCATGCTCGTCTCGTCATTTAACTGCAATAAAAAAAATGTTCCATAGTCTAAAAAGAATAAGACAATAGTACAATTTTTACTATTTACTAAATTTACGATTTTTGCATATTGTAAGGCTTATTTCGATTGCCACTTAAATCAGCGATTTCTCCATCTACAAGGTATATCTGTGCAAACAGTCAATTGTCTCCAACAAGGCATACGACACACACGTGGGAATCCGTGGGATTGCCTCTCGTTCACCACTAATTCTATTATCTGCCCCCTACAATGTAAAATTTCTCGGCACGCTTACTTACCGTTTTCCAATATGTCCGACACTGCAAAAATGAAAGTCATGATATGTATTTTTCCTAGCCCGAGTTGCTTCCGTGGTCAAGCAAAGTTAACATTGGACGAGCGGGCATTGTCTTCGCCTTGCTATGAATTTAACTCTAGTCTTTCTCAATAAATTCGTAATTTCTATATGTGACTTGACCTTTAACGTCCTCTGGGTAATATGCAAAATTAACAACTATTTTTGTAATAAACCTATCGACACCGCTTTGACAACAATAATTCCGCATAACACCTACAAATACTGAACCTAGCTTCGAAATCATAATTTCCTTGGCATACAAAGCTCTATTACTACCATAGCAATATGCCGTCACTCCTATAGCCTTAGAGGTATCATTAGAAGTGTAGAAATCATTGGAAAACGCCACACAAACGGTAAACCCAGAGGTTTGTGTAAGAGTGTGTCGCAGTCTCCTCTCACAATAACTTGTAATTCTATTGTCCACTAGAGATATTAGAAAATTATCTTAACTATCATTCTGTTGTGAATAAATAATGTCAGGGAAAAATATAATGACAGTCGGATATGTAAAAGTAATTTTTGGTTATGTGACCTGCAAGTAATTTGGCTATTTTGTGAGTCTGACTTTAATAAGAAGATTTATTACGATATAATAAATACGACTGCCTCGGTGGCGTAGTTGTATTACGGTACGACTGCAATGCTGAGGTCTTTGGTTCGATCCCCGGGTCGGGCAAAGTGATATTCGATTTTTCTATTCAGTATCACCCCGGAGTCTGGAATTTGTGCCCGATATGGCGATAGGCTCGCCCCCTATCACATCATGGGACGGAATACGCACGGCGAAAAGTGGGTGCACTAGTTGCGCCTCTGCCTACCCCTTCGGGGATAAAAGGCGTGAGTATGCGTATGCGTAATAAATACAAAAGAAAAATACGAGGTAATGTTTGTGATTTTATTTTTATTCTGGTTGTCTATTTGCTCCAATCCTTTAATGTAGCGTGAGGCGAAACACTTTATGAAGTTTATGATTAAAAAATCACCCCGTAGTGAAATGAGATAATTTCTGAATTCCGCAACGTTTTTCTACAAAAAATATTATTCATTATTTTGAATGATGTAGTCTGCAAACGATATTTATAATTATACAGACACACATACACTTTTAGCTCCGATGGGGTAAGCAGAGGCGCAACTAGTGCACCCACTTTTCGCCGTGCGTACCTATTCCATCCCATGATGTGATAGGGGGTGAGCCTATCGCCATTTCGGGCACAAATTACAGACTCCGGGCTGATACTGAATGGAAAAATTCAATACCACTGTCCCCGACCCGGGGATCGAACCCGAGACAACAGCACTGCAGTCATCTATACTAATATTATAAAGCTGAAGAGTTTGTTTGTTTGTTTGAACGTGCTAATCTCAAGAACTACTGGACAGATTTTGAAAATTCTTACACTAATAGGAAGTTACGTTACTCGTGAGTGCTATAGGCTACTTTTGATCCCGGAAAAAATTTTACACGCGGGCGGAGCCGCGCGCAATGCTATACTGCAATACAACTACGTCACCGAGGTAGTCAATAAATAGTTCAATTATACTTAACACAATGTATTAACATTACTGTAAAATAACAACCCACGTAAAGATATTATTTTAGAGTTAAAAGTGATTCTTTCACCCTCAGTTCCAAGAAGCCAGCCCCGTTTATCCAGCTTTTAAGCATAATACGAGCTAACTCGTGCCGCGCGGAGGGAGAGACCTCCGAATCGATATGCAAGTAAAATGTACACCTGGAGTGACCAACTGATATAAATTTTATGGGACATTCATAAAACAAATGAAAAAGTTATTATACCTAGTACCTTCTTTTGAAGATCTTTAACAAGAATATAAACATCCAAATGTTTATTCTTTATCTTTATATTGTTTAAAGTTAGGAAATAATATTATCTCTCAAATATAAAAGAAAACGAGCTCTAAGATTTTAGAATTGCTATAATTACATAGTATCATATAAAAGTTGTGTGTGTATTCTTTGTGAATTATCGCTCGCGTTAACGGTGAAGGAAAACATCGTGAGGAAACCTGCATACCTGCGAAGTTCTCTGAATTTCGAAGGTGTGTGAAGTCTGCCAACCCGCACTCTGCTAGCGTGGTGGATTAAGGCCTAAACTTCCTCAGTTGTAGAGGAGGCCCGTGCTCAATAGTGAGCAGTATATAATACAGGGCTGGTATGGTATACGAAAGCTCTGCACTCTGGTTACCAAATAGTGATTTTACTATACTCGGCTCCAATATTCTTCAAATTGAAATAAAATACTGTTGAAACCCAAATGATTGTTGACAGAAATAGACAAAGTTTTGGTACCTTACCAGAATATTTCAAAAAACAGATCTACCATCAGATAAAATATTTTTAATGCGTGTAATTCAAGTTTAATTCAAAATTAGAACCACCGTTGAGATAAAAATAGATGTAAATAAACTTAAACGATCTCAATTAGCAAATAATAAAGATTACATTTCAGAAAATGTGTCCATAATTCATATTTATATACATTCAGGACTTTAATAGATATAAATATGGATATTATTGAAAAAATACTGGAAGTGACAAGCCAAAACTAAAAAAACGCTGTAGTGATTTTTCTTTTTGAAGTTATACTTCTTTTGGCGCGTTAGGGAAAAATGATGTCAGTAAATTTTTACGATGCGCGCGCACACCGTCGCGTAAAACCGACACCCTGAAGTTAGCTATAGTCAACATTTTAGTGTTGAATTTTGAACGTAGAATAAGGCGAAAGATATTGAAGTTATACTTCTTTTGGCGCGTTATTTAAAAAGATTTTTATCTTGTTACGCTAAAGAAGTATAACTTCTAACGCGTGGACATAAGTACACACACACTTTTTTTTATTACAGCCTAAGGTAGCAAATGATGAAGTCGTTTAACTCTAAACTAGACTAGGTCTTTTAAATAGAGGTGATGTTGCTGTTGATGATAATTCAGATGTGAGGTTTGCTTTCTAACAAGTCTTAGATTCAATATTAGTGCCTCTTAAACTATTGAGTTGTGAAAATGAAATTTTCTTGCCACAAAAGCCTTGATCTAAAACACATCTCTTTCAATACTCCATCACCTGGCTTAATACAAAAGCAAGACCACGGTAGTGAAAGTCTCATGTCCTCTCAACCCATGGTCACCCCACACACCCTCCGCCAGGTGAGTCACACGCGACTATCTGCGCGCGTGTGTGCGTGCCGCGGCTGTGTGCGTGCGAGACTGGCTGGCGTCTGTCCGTGCAATGACGCCGTTTTGAATTGGCTTGTGCTAAGAAGAGACCCAGAATTGGAACAGTATCTACTGAGTTGATAATGTTGAATCCTAGATGTGGACTTGTGATGTTGGAATCAATCTAGGAACGTGCTATCGCTGCAGCAATGGTTTGCGTACCAAAAACACTTTTTTAAATTACGTTACACCGACATTTCAGAGAAGTATAAAAACTAGTATTAAAAATTTCTGCACAACTGAAAGATGTGCTAGCGAAGTAAAATGTTGCTAGCGGCTTCACATGTGAAAATGTCAGGTATAAAAAAAACAGTGGGCTTAGAATGAGGCAAAAAACGCAACTCGTTAGAGGTGTCGTTTAATTTCGATGTTTGTGATTGATCGAGAGACCAATGCGTCAGTCACGTGTTAGTCGCTCAACCAATCCAAATAAAACGAAACGGAGTCGTGTCGTGTTTTTTTGCCACATTCTAAGCCCACTGAATCGAATCGACAATCGTTAGTTTCGGAGATAACCTCACAAATTCCATCACTTTAGAATACTAGCTTAGATTATTACTCAGATTATAAGATTTTCTTCCTCTCTGCACAAATGAGTAATTGCGAATTTTGCCAAGGCCAATACAAAACGCAGTGACTGTAGCAAACTGTATGTTTTATTATACCGGGCACGGCTCTCGGGGGATCTACACACGGCCAGATAAAAATGTATACGGAATATCACGAAAAAGAGGGTTCCGACACGCCTTGGTTATACTCGCCGTGTCTCAGAGGACTGGATGACCTTTGAATAGGCGTAGCGCAGACGCTGCCTTGTTGCCGAGATACACTAATACCAACGTTGTGTCATCAACTTCAGCAGTAGCTGATGATTTTAAAATAGTGAAGTTCAAGCTTAAAGAAAGGAAAGCTATTTTATTTGACAGTGATCGTATTAAGCAGCTAATGTAGATAGTTCCCCTTTAACCGACTTCCAAAAAAGGAGGAGGCTCTCATTATGTAAGAGGCCGTCTGGGTGGGTACCACCGCAATGTCTATTTCTACCGCCAAGCAACAGTGTGCATGCACTGTTGTGTTTCGGTTTGAAGGACATTGTAGCCAGTATAACTACTGGACATAATGAGACTTAACATCTTATGTCTCAGGGTGACGAGCGCAGTGGAATGCCACACAGTACTTTGTTAGTCAAGGTGCTGGATGGTGTTGCTACTGTTTATGGGTGGTCGTATCGCTTACCATCAGGCGAACGGCATGCTCGTCTCGTCATTAAATGCAATAAAAAAAAAAAAAAAAAAAAAAAAAAAAGGTTCTCAATTCGTGTGATTGTATTTTTTTATTATCATTTATTAGCGGGCATAAAGTGTGATTTTTGTATTTAGTCAACTTATACATTTATGTGACGAGTAAAATTTACTAGAATTATAAAATGGAAAACTTCTTTCTTAATATCGAAGTTACTTTTCGAACGATATATTACTCTACCTTATCTCTACCATCTTGTGTAATTGACATTTTTTTTAATTGCATTAAATGACGAGACGAGCATGCCGTTCGCCTGATGGTAAGCGATACGACCACCCATAAACAGTAGCAACAACGTCCAGCACCTTGAGTTACAAAGTACTGTGTGGTATTCCACTGCGCTCGTCATCCTGAGACATAAGGTGTTAAGTCTCATTATATCCAGTAGTTACACTGGCTACAATGTCCTTCAAACCTAAACACAACAGTGCATGCACACTGCTGCGTGGCGGTAGAAATAGAGATTGCGGTGGTACCCACCCAGACGGACTCTTACATATGAGAGACCTACCACCAGTAAATTAAATTAACTCGCATTATTAAAATAAAAAAATATGATATTTATTATGAAAGGGAACACGCAATTTATGCTTATACATTACTAACACATGCACCGTATGCAAGAAATGTATTGATTGTTTTTCTGTTCGTCTACTAACACAAGGTCTTTATGTCTGCATAATGGATGCAATCAATTTTGATGGATTTTAGACCATAGATAATTTATTTTAGAAGCTTTCAAACTATTCGACAAAAAAAGAGCCAGTTATTGTCGATGTTTACTGCTTAAAATTTAATATTAATTTTATTTTAGGTAGTCATCAGTTCTCTGGAGGCCTTCACCTGAGAAGGGGTTCTTGCTCATTCATTAAATATAACAATTCAAAATTTATTATCTAATAAAAAATATTTAATATTGCACAAAATGTTAATATTGATTTATAATTTATTGTAGTTTTTTTTTAATATAATGTAATTTTGTTAAGTAATATGTAATTTAATTGGCTTGATAAATTAAGACTTTATTTATTTTAAACGTTTTACATCAAAAGATAAGAAAGAAAGGTAATAAAAAATAATTTAAAGCTTCTTATTAGTTTTCTAATCACCTAATATAGTAAAATAGTATTGCCGAAACGATCCGCGTGCAAAACTTAGTACAGTACTTACATGGGAACAAATGGAGATGAGAATGAACAAATAACATGAGAGAATCTGTTAGCTTTTTGTACTACACATAGAAACTAATGTTACGCGTGTATCATTATTTAAATGTAATTTTTACGTTATTACTAAAGTATAATTAAGAAGTATCTGCCAACTTACATACCTTTCCATATAAAATTGTATTCATAATTATAATCACACCCATTTACCTGCATAGTATGGTATTTACCTGTATAATAGGTATCAACCCAAGATTATGATAATAATAATAATACCAGCCCTGTATTAAATACTGCCCACTGCTGAGCACGGGCCTCCTCTACTACTGAGAGGGGTTAGGCCTTAGTCCACCACGCTGGCCTAGTGCGGATTGGCAGACTTCACATACCCTCGAAATTCTTATCGAGAATTCTCAGGTATGTAGGTTTCCTCACGATGTTTTCCTTCACCGTTAAAGCGAACGATAATTGATAAACAATACACACATAACTTCGAAAAATCAGAGGTGTGTGCCTTGGGTTTTGAACCGCCGGACATTGTCTCGGCAGACCGTTCCATTCCCAACTAGGCTATCGTCCACAATCGTCAAGATTATGAATTTAACTTAAATTACTTAGTTATGTAAACATGAACTTCGTGTCCGGGTTTACTATTTCTTTTATTAATCGGATATATTTTGCACTAGTTAACAACAAACTGCACTACTCAAGGTGAAAAATCCGCCAAATTCTACGTAATTGCCATTTAACTACTCTAAAACAACTTATAACTCTAGGGTCTAGTTGAAAATCAGCGCCAAGCACTGTTTGACATATCTCTATCTCTAGGCGGTCCCTGAAGTCTGATGATCGTGGTCAGCATCAGAGTTGCATCTGGAGCGGATGATCTGCCTCCACCGGTTTCTGTCCAGCGCGACTTTTACGGCTGTGTAGAATTTGGAAGACGATGATTCTTTCACTAGGTCGGTCCATCTTGTTGGTGAAAGACCGCGCGATCTTTTGCCTACGGTGCTCCCCACCACATACATTTTTTTCAAAATTTTTGTCGCCCCTGCGCACTGTGTGGCCGAAATATAAGAGTATGCGTTATTGACGTATGGTGGACAAGCGAGTTTTAATTCGAAGCTGAATCAAGATCGATGCATTGGTACGTGTCGCAGTCCAAGGAAATCTTAGCATTCGTCTCCAGCACCGCATTTCGAATGCATCAATCCTTCGTCTTTCGCAGGTCAAGATTGTCCACGTTCTACTCCATACAGTTTGGCGTATGCTGATCATAAAAAAGATTTTCTGGTCTCAGAAACCGGGGCAGGCCTTTGATGAGTTAGACCGACGACCTCCACGTACCGGGAAGAAGCTGGATAAGAACTGCCCTGGACAGAACATGGCTTGCAATGCAAGAGGCCTACACTCAGCAATGGGTGGACATATAGGAAGAACTAAAATATATGCTGATTTAGATCCTGACACGGTTGTGGTGGGACATATACCAACCACAGTGGGTGATATATCAGTACCCTGAGGTACCTACCAACCTACCTCCTATATATAAAAATGTTATATTCTTCGACCTCACAAGTATCTACATATTATGTTGTTTACAACCCAAATAGTTGCCAATGTCGTCTTCCTTTCTTTTATGTCTATCCAAAATGACCTTCAAGTACCAAGTTTTTTCAAGTACCTAGTAAGTTATGTTTTAATGTATATTGGAGACTGTCTCAGGGCTAACTTTGAAGTAGTTACTTCTAAATTTATAACGATATGCTTGGGTTGGTTTGCTGTTAGTTTTTACCGACTTACCTTTATTCGTTTAAGGTTTTAACGGTAGGAGCGGCTTGCCTTTTTGCAACAGCATTTATTTTGTAAAGTAATTTAAATTCAATTAGTGTTATCTTCTTTTTATGTTTAAACGTACAACCCCAATCTTTTGGGTCAGCCTACTCGCCCTCCACGCTTTCTACACATTATTCGAATTATAATTGGATATAACCAAACAACTTCAACAAGAAGATCAAGAATATTTTTTATATTCATTGATGAAAATTATTAAGATATTCTATCAAGGAAATGATAATCAAATGAATACTATATAGTACCTACATAGCACATAATAGCTCTCTAAAACATTAACGGCATTATCTGTCAGTTTATAAAGCTATTTTAGTCATCGAATGTTTTGTCTTCTTCGAACGAATTTTGAATTGAGTTTGAAGGAAGAAGACAAAACATTCTATAACTAAAATAGGTTTATAAACTGTTTATGAATAAGGTTGTAACTGTAAATTCAATACTTTAGCCAGGGAGCCAACACATTATTTCTAATTAAGCTCGTGGTGTCGGTCGACAATCGACCACGTCGACCTATATTTATGCGAACATTGTGACAAGCCCTTAAAAACACCATTTTACAACCAGTGAATTCTCACTGCAATATTTACCATACCATACCATACCATACCAGCCCTGTATTATATACTGCCTTAACTGCCTCGCTGGCGTTGTTGTATTGCGTACGCGTTACGAGTACGATTTGCGAGCTGAGGCCATCTCACCAGACTATGAGAGTGAAGGAACAGTGAGTGCACTTGTGTATTGCGCACACACTTGTGCACTATAATATCTCCTGCGCAACTGGCTGATCTCCGTTGAGATTGGCCGCCGTGACCGAAATCGGCTAGGAAGGGATTATATACTGCCCACTGCTGAGCACGGGCCTCCTCTACAACTCCACCACATTGGCCTAGTGCGGGTTCGCAGACTTCACATACCTTCGAAATTCAGAGAACTTCTCGGATATGCAGGTTTCCACACGATGTGACTGCAATATTTACCCCCAAGATATTGTAAGATCCAATCTCAAAGCCAAAAACCTGTTTCATCTCAGCCCTAATACGGCTTATTGTAAACACCCATAAAAACCGTAAGGCATTCAAAAATCTTTTCATAAACCATCCGTTACACCTCTAATCCCGTGGTAACAATACAACCCTATTTTAGGGAACAAGGGTCAAGCAACACGTTAATTTTAGGGGTCACCTATGTTTTGTTGTAGCAGGCCAATAGGATTTTTTTTCTGTTTTGACCATTGTCCAGTATGGTCCAGATGACCCTAGTCATGTTACGGTCAAGAGAAGGGTCAAGTAAGCGAATGGGCGGTCAACAAATTGGGGTGCTGCTCATAAATTATGATGCATTTTTGTAATAAAGATTGGAAAAAACTGGCTTGAAATTTCGTGATTTGCAAGGAATAGAAAAAGAAAAACTTTTAGAAATAAAAAAAAAATGTTGATCATATAATAACTTTAAACTAAACCACAAGAGATCATAAATAATATATACTTATTTCAATATCTCGTTTAATGACGGCTTCCACATCACTGTAAAACTACCATAGTTATTTAAAAACATTATTTTTTACACTAACATATTTCCAGGACCCTTCAAATTCAATTTCTTCGGTTCAATCCGCTTGTTAATCTTCCTGAATCGTTTCTGACCGATATTATCGAATCTCGGTTCAAAAAATCCGGAATGATTTTTACCGAAGTCATAAGTGCTATCGTCTTTCTCCCAGTACATGGTTAACTTGTGCAGTGGTGCTATATTCTTTCTTGTGTGATCTTTTACATTACTTAAAAAAGAAACCAGTTTGGGTAGTTGTACTATATTCTTTCTTCTATGATATTTTACGTAAATTACATTATGTAAAGAAGATGAACTGATAACAATAACTAGTATGAAATAAGCCAATGGTTTCATATCTGAAGATTCATTTAGTACATTCAGGTGTATAGAATCATGCGTGTCATTGATTATTTTTTATTCACTTAATTTTTCTTCGATAATTGGATTTTGAAAGGTTTTTTATTCGACTATCTCTTTTCGATCACGATTTCATCGTCTTGCAAATGAAAATATAAGTCATCATTATCTACAAGGATCTTGATCTGCTTGTGCTGGTGCTGTCTCCGTCATATCTTCTCTCAGAATTGGGTTCCTGTGTTTAATTTCTACAAAGTGAATAAAAACTGTGATGAGATATATTGAAACCGGAATTCTGTTATTGTCTATTTGGGATCATGTTGTGGAGCTAAAAGCTTAGTTCCTAATACCTAGAATCACAATCCATATTTGAATTTAACTTATTTTTTCATTCATATTCCATCGCAACACAAAACACCACGGAAGCGGGTCTATAAGATCGGGTGTCTAAATTTTAATTACTTAAACAAACTCACTGTACGTTCAAAAGATACGTCCATCTGCCGTCGGACAAAGATGGGCCGTTATACCTGCTATGGTTAATTGCAAAAATTTGCATAAACACCTCGGGGAACGTGCAAAAAATTGCAAAAGGGACAGTGAGATATTCTATGATTGATTACGAGTGGTCATGCTAGTTGAAGGGTTAAAGCAGAAACGGTCTCTGTTTGCTGTTTATTTGTTTAATTATTTTCGTTGAAATTAATAAAAATTACTTGTGTGTTTCGTATTATAATTTTCTTGGGCTCTACGTATTTTAGTAGACGAAACAACTGTTACTTTATTCATCATCATCATCATCAGCCACATGATGTCCACTGCTGAACGTAGGATTCCCCTAAAGATTTCCAGACGGACCTGTCTAAAGCGGCCTGCATCTAACGTTACTTTATGACTCAAAGTATTTTGTAACTTTATTGGCTACAATTTTACGTCATTTATGACGTCAATGTAGCAGTTAGGTTAGTGTTAAATATCTTGGTTTTCTTGTTATGTTTTATGCTTAGCCAATAACGTTTTCGTGTACTAATAATTATAGACTTTGATCATGGATTCTTACATGTGGAAGGTCTTTCGTGGAATAAAATGTTAAAATTTCCTGTCTAAAATTGTAGGCTATGCGACAATTCTGAACTTGATTTGTGTCAATGATATTCTAAAAGTATAGATTTGCCATTAGCACATACAAACTGAAGACTCAGAATTATCCAAATTGGGGCAATTATACTACTATTTACAATACTTTTTGAATATCATTGATCTTTGTACCAAACTTTCTCTAAACCTATTCACCGGTTTATATGTGGTTACATAGCATTATTTCAAATATCTTAGAAACTTTTAGATATCAAAACATGGTAATACCTTTGACAGAGCGAGCCAGAAAACTCTACTTAGGACCTAGGTCCCTTATCTCTACGAGTCCTATTTTTGAACCATCATAATTTCGATCTGCATAGTAGAGATTATTATTTATGCCATCAAGCTACAGTTTTGAGCACTGTTTAAGTCACCTATTTAAAGGCCTTCGTAGCCAGTGTATTACTGGACATTGTGGGAATTAGGGCATGGTTCACAATTTTTAAGAAAATTAATGCTGAATGCACTGTTTTGTTTACCATTTATTTGGAAGCTTGACTTTTGTATTTGGTTTCACTATATTATATTCGACGATTAGCGTTTATTCAGACATCTTGAAACAGGCCTTTAACATCTCGGGATGACGAGCGCAACTCGGTGCTCATACGAAGCGTCACTCAAGTTTCTATGGTTTGTACTGTTATGGATTATGATTGGCATCTCCTCAATGAGCGATATTAAAAATACAATGCCATAAACGTTTTACACGACCACTAATCCCATTACAGCATCCCTGTCCCACGAAACAAAAAGTACAATAACTGCTAAATTACCATAAACAAAACATTATGACGGCGGTTGGAAACCGGTCCGAACCGGTCCAACCCGGAAACTTCTTGATCCTTGTTCCGCGACACGGAGTACAATCGGCCCTTTGTTTTTTTTTTTTGGTCGGATGGACCGGCCGCCTGCAGTGGGGCGTTAAGCGATTAAGAGTGAGAAAATTAAATAGATGAAAGGATGGACAAACCTTAAGGGTTATGATCTAATGGCAGGATGGTGTTTTGTTATTGGCGATATTTTCCCAGGAGCTGGCTGCCCTTTGCGTTATAGATCTTTGCTCTAAGTTGTAGCTAAATATATGGTATTTTGCGATATGATTGCGTCATAGCCTAGTGCTTAAGTTGTACTTAAAGACGTGTTTCCGATATGTCCATTAAGGGCTAGGACTCCTGTTCTATAGACATTGATCACAATGCACCGCCTTAGGTTGACTGGTAGAAAATGACTTCGGCATTAAGTCCGCCGTTACATAACTGTGTATAAAGTGCAAATAAATAAAACGCAGTACTTATCAGTCATATAAGGCGATTTAATAGCAGATTCTTTGAGCTGGCCATGAAACACACGTAAACAGGTCAAGAAGCTGACTGCTTTTTTTATTGCAATTGAATGACGAGACGAGCATGCTGTTCGCCTGATGGTAAGCGATACGGCAGCCCATAAACAGTAGCAACACCATACAGAACTTTCAATTACAAAGCACTGCAACACCATACAGAACTTTCTATTACAAAGCACTGCGTGGCACTCCATTGCGCTTGTCACCCTGAAACGTAAGATGTTAAGTCTCATAATCCTCAGTAATTACGCTGGCTACAATGTCCTTCAAAATAGAACACAACCGTACAAGCAAGCAGCATGCTTGGCGTCAAAAATAGACATTACGCTGGTACCTGACGACCATTCGAGAGACCTACAACTAGTAAAGTAACATAATATGGGCTACTTTTATCTCCAAAATGCACCGTGAAATTCTTGTACCCTAAAATGTTTTCGACAGAGCGATTCCGCGCGCACCACCTAGCAATAGGTAATAACGCATACGCATACTCACGCCTGTTATCCCCGAAGGGGTAGGCAGAGGCGCAACTAATGCACCCACTTTTCGCCATTTTTATTCCGTCCCATGATGTGATAGGGGGCGAGCCTATCGCCATATCGGGCACAAATTCCAGACTCCGGGCTGATACTGAATAGAAAAACCCAATATCACTTTGCCCGACCCGGGGATCGAACCCGAGACCTCAGCATTGCAGTCGTAGCACAATACAACTACGCCACCGAGGCAGTCATAAGGCAATAAGGTAATAGGTAATAAGGCAATGATAAATGAGATTTCTACCGCAAAGTATTAAATAAATGTAAACAAAAGTTAACCGAAAAATCGATTATAACGTAGCATCTGCCGAAAGCGTCGAAGCGTGTTGATAACGAACGAGTTTGAGCGATAAGCCAGCGGTTAAAGAACAATCATACTGATCTGAACACGATGGCCGAATATAGACTCTAAGCTATTGAATTAGGGTTTATTATAAAAGCTAAAGGTAGTGTAAACTCAGCTGCATTTCAGTGTTGGGTTTGGGTGTACAGAAATATAGTTTAGCTTGAAGGTTTATAGCTTTATCAATAGTTTATTTGTAGGTACTGAATAAAGATCAATTACTTATTTTAGTGACTAAGGCCCCGTTTTTTCAACCGTGGTTATCTTTTTGTCCGGGTCTTATTAAACTGGACCCGCTCGCAGCGCCTCACGCGCAGGCACACTCGAAGCCTTGCGAGCGCGTCCAGCTTAATATCACCGAGGATTACTCTAACTACAGTTGAAAAAACCCGGGCTAAGGCCCGATCGTTTCATTCGTGGTTAAGTAAAGTTAAGGTTCTAATCAAACTGACGAATTGAAAGCGAATTCACATCCAAGCGAAGGCACTGAGCGCTTGCGTCGAATTCATTCAGTGTAATAAGAGCCTTGACTTTACTTGACAACCAATGTAACAAACGGCCCTAAGACTTCCAATACCAATTGGCCCATCCCAAATTTAGTTATAAGGAGAGATTGAAATAAAACTATTGTTTTTTTCTCGATTTACGAGACCCTATGACGATGAAGGCTGCCAAGACTTCAAAACGTCGTGTCAGGAATAAAATTATGCATAAAGCCGCGAAAAAATTCGTAGAGCAGGTTTATTACAATGTCTAACATTCGTAAATATAATTATTATTATGTAAAGAGAGAAGTTTCGAAGTACAGCCACGCTAAAGATTCACGTCTTTATTCATAAACAGTTTCTAAACCTATTTTAGTTATAGAACGCTTTGTCTTCTTCCTTCAAATTATATTCAAAATTTGTTCGAAGAAAATGTGTAGTGCGGGTGACCAAAGTAGGACGCTGTGTCAAAGAGGAAAAAAATGACATTGCGTTTCATATACAAGTGATAAAGAAAGGCCTAAATAGGAATATCTTTCCTTAGGACATCAATGATTCTTCTAGTATTGTGGTCATCTATGGTGGAGAATGCACAACACTTACCAGTAGATGTTTTATTTGTTAGTTTACTGCATGGGCGTATATAAGGGGTCCAGGGGTCCGGATACTTATAATACAGCTTACAATAAACCACGCTACGCCACTGACCGCTGACATTTTGGGGAACCGGACCCCCCCCCCCCCCCCCTTAACTTCAAAATATGATCGGGCTACCAAACACTCTAATATATTACGTGACTGGGGGGGGTGTATACGGGGTCATGCAAGGCAGAACCCACGCCACTAATTTTTTTATATCGTAGGACCCCTCCCATGTGAAAGCTACGCCCGTGATTTACTGCGCTGTGCAATAAAAAAAAGCCTTGGGGATATTTAAATTATTTATTATTTATTTATTTACAATAAAGCCCTAAATACCCTGTCAGGGTGTCGGCTATTCTAATAACTAATCATTAAAATTAATTAATTAATTATCATTCATTCTTATCCGAAGTGACTGTCAAAATAACAAGCTAGCAAAATATTATAGCTTACTTCTGTAAGATCATCATTTACACACAATTACTCCGTATATTTTAGAATTGTTATTGCCTTACAAACTCATCACACCTTTATTTCTCAGAACATAAGGTTGAGAATTGCTTGTATTTTTGTTTTTAACAAGCAAGAACTTATTGAGGTCAACGATTCGCACCTTGGAAGCTCATTTCGTTATCAGTTGACAAGAAAATGTGGGGAGAAAATTGTGTTTTGTACTTACATGTACTTGACGATGGGTAGATACTTCGACTTCTGGCCTTTTTTCTTATGCTATCTTCTTATCCTTTCTTCCTCACATAGTATAAAATCTACCTGGAAAGGTTTGAGGCTAATTTTTTTCTTTTTTTTTTATTGCATTGAATGACGAGACGAGCATGCCGTTCGCCTGATGGTAAGCGATACGACCACCAATAAACTGTAACAACACCATCCAGCACCTTGAGTTACAAAGTACTGTGTGGCTTTCCACTGCGCTCGTCATCCTGAGACATAAGATGTTAAGTCTTATGTCTCAGGATGACTTTTTATGCCGGCAAAATATATAGCGGGACTTTAATCCAGGAAAAAGTCACACGTGGGCTAAGCCCCGAGCGAAAGCTGGTTAATATTATATCCAACTAATAAACGCGCAAATTTGTAAGTATGGATGTATGGATGTTTGTTACTCTTTCACGCAAAAACTAATGAACGGATTTCGATGAAATTTGACACACGGATAGATCATGTCCTGAATTAACACGTACGCTACTTTTTATCCCGGGAAAATATAAAGCGGGACTTTATCCCAAAAAAACTTTTTAACACGGGCGGAGCCAACGGCAAAAGCTAGTATGTAATAGCTTTTTTTTATGACTTTGAATGACGAGGCGAGCATGCCGTTCGCCTGATGGTAAGCGATACGACGATAAACAGTAGCAACACTATCCAGCACCTTGAGTTACAAAGTACTGTGAGCATTCCACTGTGCTCGTCATCCTGAGACATAAGATGTTAAGCCTCACTATGTCCAGTAGTTACACTGGCTACAATGTCCTTCAAACCGAAACACAACAGTGCATGCACACTGCAGCTTGCCAGTAGAAATAGACATTGCGGTGGTACCCACCCAGACGGACTCTTACATATGAGAGACCTACCACCAGCTATTAAAGATTTCTTTTTCTACCTCGGCAGTCACTCCACTGCACCTGATGGTACGCCGTGTGGGATCCAGATAGAGTGTCGACTGACGAAAGATGATAACTCCTCGCCAGTTGTTACAATTTTGCCGGCTCGAAACAGGATGTTTGTATGTTAGAAATAAACGCAGAAATCGTTGAACGGATTTGGTTGAACAAATTATAGGAGTATTCCGAAAAAGAACACAGTGGGAATATTATTCTGGTAATGATTTTTCACGATTGTAGCCGTAGACATCTAGTAAAAATAAATGCAATAATAGCAATAAGAAGAAAAATGCAATTAACTGGCGCACTCAGAGACGTCACTTAATTAAAATAACCATATTTTTTATTTGACTATTTCTCCAAAACCTCAAAGAAAATAATTTTTTTTTTATTAATTTTTGCCTGTGTTTATTAAAAATATAACATTTTCTGTGGGCTTAGAATGTGGCAAGAAGACGCAACTCATAAGATGATGTCACTTAATTTTGATGTTTGTGATTGATCGAGAGACCAATACGTCAGTCACGTGGCAGTCTCTCAACCAATCCCAATAAAACGAAACGGAGTCGTGTCGTGTTTTTTGTCACATTCTAAGGCCCGTATTCACAAACGATACTTAGCTAAGGACAGCTCAATGCTATGATAATAAGTCTGTTTTCGTTAACATTACTTGCATAAGTATAGAAGTAACACTTGCAAGCCATTCATTTCATAAACGATACTCAAGGGACTCTTTGCTATGCGTTCCCATAGCATTGTGATTGGTTTATATTGTAATGAAACTTCCTCGAGTAGATTGACAGAAAACATCAAACATTGACGTTGAAATTTCAATTTTGATGGAAATTATCGGAAATTATCAATAGGTATTAAATATGACGCGGATTTCAAGAGTAAAAATACATTACATACATGCGACATCACCGATAAATTCTTGGTAGAAGCCACAACACGAAAGAAGGAGACAACTTGTAAAATTTTTAGTTAAAATAATATCATGTTCGCATTTGCATTATGGACACAAGTTTCGCGCCTTTATTGACTAAAATCTCCTAAAATGTGGTAAGTATGATGTTTTCCAGTTTGTTTCCTGGTTATATATATTACAATAATATAAAATGATAAGACGAATAACAGAAGTTGATTTCTTTTAGTTCAAAGAAGTTACCATATTTTACTTCTTCAGAGAGGGAATTAATCGTGGCTTTGATGCGGGAACGGCCTATTATTGAAGATACCGTACGCATGCTCAAAATATAGAGCCAAAGAAGAAGGCTTGGGATAAACTGACAATAGCTTATAATGCACAGTCGTATGTTACACCCAGGGACAATGTACAGTTGAAAAGATGTTGGGAAAATATAAAACTTATAAAAAGAAGGAGCTCTCTCAAGAGTCAATGAGTATGATGCGTATAGAAAAAATATTAGATTATAAAAACAGCTCCATGCTTTACAATTTTAAAAAAAATATGGAAATAGAACGATAAAAAATACATCTTGAAAATTTAAATATATTTGTTTTATTTTATCCGACCAAATTAACTAAAAATGCTATTTTATAAATTATCTCCTGTATCGGAGCGCCTCGGTATGTAGGTATTTTATAATTTATATTATTATCATTTATATTTTCGATAATGATGCCATTGGATGTACTAATCTAAACTATCTTTCACTAATAGTAAGCTACATTACTCCTGAGTGCTATAGGCTACTTTTTATCCTGGGAAAATATTTTTATCCCGGAACAACTTATTCATGCGGGTGAAGCCGCGAGCAATACTAGTATTGTATAAAATCGAAGTTGCTACAATCACATGGCACGTTGTTATGAGACTCGTAGCCAACTTTTTGGTCAAACAAGGATCAAATCCTCTTCGACTCCCCTATTGTACGTTCTACTGTGTTTCTAGTTTTTATGTTAGCTTTATTGTAATTTTCTTTGGAAATATTGCCAGGTTGTGATACTGTGAGATTTGAAAATCTCGATCACTTTTCTAGTGTTATTCGTTCTCTGTAGGTCTCTTTCAAGGATATAATCATCAAATTATTTTTCGCTACTGCAGTCCATCGCAAGTTAACGGATCAAATCAATAAAATCACACGAATTTACAAACCTAACTTACGTGGTCTGTAAAACCCGGTGCTAGATTGACGTTTGTGTTGATTTGTCACACTATGCGTTGCGTAAAATAGCTCGCGAGCTCCTTTTGCTGTGCGTTCATTTTCCTAAATGCATACTGTCATTCGTCCCTTAAGTGTTGTTTAAGAATAAGTTTGACGGACCCTGTGCGTTCGAGAATACTATGCGTCCTCGGGTTGAGTGTTTGGGCATGACAGCCTACGCACTGCGTAGGCCAAGGGGTGCTGTGATTGGCTAATATTCAGATACAACTTTACATCAGTTGGCTGTCACATAAACAAAGCTGAACAAGGCCAAAGAAAACGATAAAACAACCGACACTATGCGTTCGGGAGCACTATGCGTCCTCTAAGTATTGTTTGTGAATACGGGTGTAAGCCCAATGGATGTGAAAATAACGGAATAACTTAAACTGGTTAAGTGACGTACCTGAGTGCGGCAGATCTTTTTAAAATAAATCGAATAAGCTAAAAATCTAATAAGTAAATTTAATTTCTTAGTAGAGGTTTTTGGTACCCCAGCTTTTTATGAGTAAAATGCTGGCTAACCACGACCTTCCAGATAGTCCAATGAGGCAAGCCGACACAATTCTGATGACTGTCAAGGATTGTAACGCGACGTCTTTCGACGAACGCCATTTTGGATTACACATTTCTTGGTAGCAAGATACCTATTACCCAATAAAAGTTTCAGTAAAAGAACATTAATATCATCGTGTTTATAAAGTCAGTCATGTATTTTAATACCATACATACATACATACATACCAGCCCTGTATTATATACTGCCCACTGCTGAGCACGGGCCTCCTCTACAACTGAGAGAGTTAAGGCCTTAGTCCACCACGCTGGCCTAGTGCGGGTTGGCAAACTTCACATACCTTCGAAATTCAGAGAACTTCTCAGGTATGCAGGTTTCCTCACGATGTTTTCCTTCACCGTTAAAGCGTTAAAGTTTTAATACCATAAAAAACATTAACCTTTTATCATAACATTTCTCAGGAGAATGACGTCATCATATTTTCAAATTCCATTTTTTTGTTTAAAACGTACGTACAATTTAAATTAAGAAATACCTGCATCATTTTTACGTTACAAGTCTTTATGCGATTTGTGAGTAAACAAGGCAAAGAAGTCAATTACCTTAGACGTACGTCGAACGCATCTCTCGGCGTACAGATCACGCCATTGTTCTACCAACATTTGCATAACCCTGCGATGGACGCACAATGACGCACTGTCCCTGGGTCTAACTGACCCGATGGATCCATTCATTGCGAAATTTCTCACTGGCCATAACAAAGAGTTTTCTATGACCAAACCCTTTGGTACAATTTTTATGGGAAATAAGTTTGCTCTATTTTTTGCATTGTCCGAACACCTTGGCTCAACGGTATCGCCTTTGGCGTATGTTTATGCGATTTTAATACAATGCTGTTATAATAGAATGGTCTTTATTTACTAGGTGATAGTCTTTTGTTCGGTTATGACCGTTACTTGTCAAAGGAGCTACATAATAGTATGTATATACGTAGATATATGAAGCTCAAATACATGTTTATTTTTAAAATTGGAATGCTTTAATGTTGATAGTAAATATAACTTGAATTATTGCATATATTTTACGTAAATCGTTAAATGAGTAATTAATAATCATGTTAATTAATTTTATACATTTGCTTTATCATTTTCGAATAATTGTGGAAGGACGACATAGACAATTAATTGTTTAAATTACGCATACTGTTAGTTTTTCCGTGTATCATTTGTTAGATGAATAATTTAATTTATTATACAAAATAAATTGGAATTAATTTTATACGGATAAAATATTTCAACATGCAGCTACATGCAGTTCAACCGTCGTAAAATACGAAATCCGCTAAACATTACAAATGTGCCATCACTAAATCATGCAGAAGCGAAAGGTTATCGCGACATCAAGAAATTACAACCGTTGATGCGCCGTTCTCGTTTTAATTGTCCATTCATTGGGCAGGGTCTCTCTGACCCGTCCATCTCAGGTAGCCAACCCGTGCTGACCCGAAAGGGTCACAACAACCCTTTACGCCAGTTTAAACACCCCGAAATCGGTGCAGCGTGAGCGATGGGGTCATTTTACGCCACGGATGACCCAACTGACCCCACCTTTACAAAACCCTTTTCTTACAAGGCATTATTTGTAATCCCTTTCGCGAATCTATTTTATTGTTCATACATTCACGTATCGGACATTTGTCTGTAAAATTTTTGCGTGCGTGAGAACGTTCTAGTTTCTTTGCAAAATTGTAACGCTCTGAGGGTCTGCATTAGTTCTTTATGGGAACGAATTTGCCCGTTGTCTAGTTGACAAAGAGTGGTCTCTTTTTAATGATCGCTTTGTTAATTTCTATGATGGTTTTGTCGGGTCATTTTGACCGTTGGGCAACGGATTTGCCGATGGTATTTAAGTAGGCCGCGCGAACGGTTAAGCTCAGAACTGAATGTGCAATGCGTGTTGTCACTCAATATGCTTGATGCTTCGTCACACAAAAACCTATACAATTTATAAATTATATTCAATAACGATACTTTCAATTTTTTTTTACATCCTTCGTTCGTAACGGTTATTGATATTTCTAGAATACACTGTAATAAATACATTAATTTTAGTATCAATTATACAAAATCATATTATACTGAAACACAGCTCGCCCCCTATAACATTATGGGACGGAATACACACGGCGAAAAGTGAGTGCACTAGTGGCGCCTCTTCCCTCTGATAAAGGGCGTGAGTCTGCGTGTATGTGTACAAATATTAATTATTATGATGCAAGTTATCACAAATATAGACAATACTCTGTGGACAATACTGACACAAATATGAAATTTACTTGACGAAACTCCTGTCGACATATCGAGTATAATATCTTAGGATGTACCCAAGTAACAATATGAATACTTCCATGGACAAAACTATTTTTCTTTGCATTCTTTATAATTAATCGCTAAGCTTTTTTTATCTCGAGGTATGCTCTATCATATATTTGTATAGAATTATTAATTTAACTAAGTATACTTGATATAATACATCAATTTAAGTAACATTTCATTACAATGTTAACCCGTACAGTGAAATTTCTATCTTATATTACACTCACATGTAGATAAATGTTAACCCGTCTTACGTCGCGGCGGGTCATCAGATCCCCGGAAGCGGAGGAAGTGTAGGCTCGGGGTCTGAGGGACCGCGACGTGCGGGCGGGTTGCGGGACACGGCACAGTTGGCTCGTGCGCGGGCGCAGGTGCTGCTGCGCCGACGTTGCAAACATTTGGTACGTTGTTTTCTAGTTTTAAATAAATTTGTGGTATAATAAATTACTCTTGACTTTAGATTTCTATTTATTTATTTGCATTTTATACACATGTAGCGGACTTAATAATGGAGGCATTCACTTCCAGTCAACCTGGGGTCATCATCGGAAACAGTTTTTTTTTTTATATCATTTTTGTTTTATCTGTAATGTGAACCATAGTTCTATACCAATTTTATGCAGAATAAAACATACAATTTAAAAATAAATGCGATATGTAACCCGAACACAAATTTCTTCGTACACTTTTAAATAGTATTTATATTTAAACCATGATAATAATAAAGAGAACAATAAACATCCCGACAAAACGCTGCTTATAAATTGCTACTTACATCATCAGAGAATAAAAAATAAAATTACCGGATTTCTCGGAAAAGGTTATAATGAGAAACAATAAAATGTTCCCGATCCCTACAGCTTCCTTTTAACCGTCCACTGCTGCCGACGCATAATAAGCTTACACTCAACGCTATTTGATACTTTTGATCTATATTCATACATATCATACTAATATTATAAACGCGAAAGTTTGTAAGTATGGATGTATGGATGTTTGTTGCTCTTTGAAATTTGGCACACGGGTAGATTATGTCCTGGATTAACACATAGGCTACTTTTGATCCCGGGAAAATATAAAGCGGGACTTTTAACCCGGGAAAACTCATTCACGCGTGCGGAGCCGCGAGCAAAAGCTCGTAGTATTATAATAATAAGCTGGTTTTATACTGTCGCACTCCTAGGCATAGATCTCCGCTAGTAATGAGAGGGTTTATGCCTTAGCCACCACGCTGGCCTAGTGTGGGCTGGCCGACTATACTTGCTATCGAAAATATAATTACGCTTTGTTTCCTTCGCTATTTAAGCCAACGGTAATTAATAACAAAGAATATTCACGTAATTTTGATACCGAACCTTATTTAACTACTGGGCATTAGGGTCATTCGGGGCAACAGCACGCAGTGGGTAAAAGTTCGCATGGTCAATATCTCGGAACCTATTGAGGGGGCTCAGACACTTTTTCGGCTAGATCAGGGGCGCGTCAGGGACGATGTCAGAGCCACAAGCTATTTTGCCAAGCCTCACTTGTTTAGCGAAAAACGGTGATCAACGTGATTTTGTTGATTAGTTACCAACATTTTGTGCTGGGAAAAAAGTGTCTGGCTAGACGGTGCATCAGTTTACAAAAGTCCGTTAATTATGTTAAGTTTACATGATTATTATAGTATTTATTTTAGTTACTAATTCTGTCCTAGAAAATAAATGCGTCTCAACTAACGTGTGAATGTTTAAAATATTCCCTGTTTGGGCAAGAGCACGAGGTTAAAAGTACGCACCCTGTTATAACTTCATTACAATGATCGCACGGTTTTTTCTTCTTTAAGCTGCAATTAAGGCGAATATTATTTGTAAAGATTTTTAGACCTTATACAGAAAAAAAATATTCTCCATAAACACTCTGCGTAGTTTTACCCACATAACGGGTCAATAGTACGAATTTCCCCCGATGCACTTAAACATGTATTCCAAAAAAAATAATGAAGTAATGTTCAAAACCTCATTAAATAATAAAAGTAGAATAAATTTACTTTACATAGAGTGTTAAAACGTTTTCTTAGACACTATATTTTTGACTGTGTAGACGATAGAAAAAAAAGTGCGTACTTTTAGGCCGAATGACCCTATAATGTTTGTCATCTATACGCCCCAAATACCATTTGCAATGCCGTCCTAATAAATTAAAATTACTAGATCCTACTTTAAAGGGCAATCATGGTGCTAACCATTGGGCAAGCGAATGACCGGCAATATAGCTGTATAAATAAAATACCTATAATATATAAAAGTAATATTAAGTATCAAGACGCATCAGTCGCGCTGTCCACAGGTGCCGGGCGCAGCGTGTGCGCACCCCTATCTCCCACGCGGTACTTCCTTTGTCTTCGAGAGCTGACTCAGTTGAGCACTTTTTTTATTTTTATAATAAATAAATGCCAACGTTTTATAATCGTTCAAATATGGAATAGGAAAGGAGATGTCCGCTTTTTGTATGGGTGCTGGGCCTCAAAATCTAACCGGGCTCAAACTTTAGAGATATTAAAGGCGTAAAATATAGAACTTGGATCCATTAAAATAATATTTTTAGACCCCTCCATTCATAACTATTTTTTTAAAAACGTTCCTATTAAGTGTAGCTTTTAAGTGAAATAAAATTACATAAATCTTAAAATTTGAGGTCTTTAAAGTTAGACGATTTATTGTAAAAGGCTACTTTTTAGGAGTTCTATCCAAATATATAATAAACTGTCTTGGTTAGAATTTTAAGCCCGTTTTTGGACAAGTCCTTTAACGACTATTACTTCTATTTTGAAATTGGAATTCTTTTTACTGGCCAGTATTTACGCATGAACTATTTTATTTCGCCGTATTATAAATAAACTGAAACTGATTTTTTACTTATATAGTGTGTAGCCTTTATAGACTTCTAATAATTCATTAGCTCTTCGGGACTCTGTTATTAACTTTTATTGTAAATATGTAATTTATGTATACCGCTTACCTAAACCAGCATAATTTAATATAATTTGAATAAAATTAAGTACTTCTTAGGCTTCCGTTAAACAATCGAAATATAAAAATACGAATTGAAGTCTGTTCGAGTAAACTTAATACTTTCATTACTAAGAACCAGTGTAATTAAATTGCGGCACCATGTGGGGGAAGATGCCCTTTATCGCACTTTCTACCGACCGTTACTGTATTCAATTAATTCTATTTCAAAGGAAATATGCCTCTGACTTTGAGGTGTACGTAGTGTAAAGGACATGTCCAAAAACGGGCCTAAAATTCTAACCAAGACAGTTTATATATATTTCTTTGATATATTTGGATAGAGCTCCTAAAAACTAGCCTTTTACAATAAATCGTTTAATTTACAGACCTCCGGTTTTGAAATTAATTATGTAATTATATTTTGCTTATAAACTACACTTATTATGAATGTTTTAAAAAAAGTTAGTTATAAATGGAGGGGTCTAAAAATATTTTTTAATGTATCCTAGATACATATTTTGCCACTTTAATATCCCTAAAGTTGGAGCCTGGTTATATTTTGAGGCCCAGCACCCATTAAAAAAGCGGACATCTCCTTTTATTTAGATGCCTAAATTAGATTTTTTTCTTGCCTTTGTTTTATGTGTTGTATTTTTCTTACAAATTTCCTAACATCGTCGCAAACTTCCCTTATTTATAAAATATAATATAATTATTTAACGAATTTCGAACCGAAAAATCTGCAAACCCACGCTAGGTTAGCGTAGTAGCCTAAATCCTACAGCCTCTATAGCATAGGCTTGTGCAGCATCGGAACAGTATCTATAATAAGAGCTGTACATATATCCTTAGGGTAATTTGTCAGAAAAAATACAAGATAAAAATACCATGGTTTTGGTAAGATACGCATACTCACACCTTTTATCCCCCAAGGGGTAGGCAGAGGCGCAACTAGTGCACCCACTTTTCGTCGTGCGTATTCCGTCCCATGATGTGATAGAGGGCGAGCCTATCGCCATATCGGGCACAAATTCCAAACTCCGGGCTGATACTGATTAGAAAACCCAATATCACTTTGCCCGGCCCGGGGATCGAACCCGAGACCACAGCATTGCAGCCGTACCGTAATACAACTACGCCACCGAGGCAGTCAAGATGGTAAGATTAAGTAAAAATAATACAATCTTAAAAAACAACTTTCCTCTAGGGTGACCGCGAGCACGCGCGAAGCAGGTGGCCGCCCAGGTGTCATCGATCCATTGCGTAACCTACAACTGCCCCGTAATTGGGTGTTTTACCCTTCATTACGTTTTGGTTATCTTGCAATTTCATTAAAAAATCCATAAGTGTCATACACACGTTTGTCAAGGGTAAAGGGCGCAATTAGTGCACACTTTGCTAAGCTTAAATTCATCCTACTGTACTAGGGGACGTATCTATGACTATGTCGGTCACAAATCATCCGTCCCATGATGTGATAGGAGCACAGAAATATAACAAGCATTAGTTATTGTTCTGTGGATAGGAGCGAGCCCATCGCCATATGGGACACTTAAGTGCAAAAATTGACACGTGTTATTGAATCAATAAATTCACATATTTTGTTTTCATTTTGCTCAGGACGTATCAGGTACACGATTTTTGATAGTCAATCTTACATTTTGTATATATTCAAATATTTAACACCACGTTTTAAATGAATGAGTGAATGAGTTTCCCCGGGATAAAAGTCCCGCTTTATATTTTCCCGGGATAAAAAGTAGCCTATGTGTTAATCCAGGACATGATCTACCCGTGTGCCAAAATTCATCGAAATCCGTTGAATAGTTTTTGCGTGAAAGAGTAACAAACATCCATACATCTATACATCCATACTTACAAACTTTCGCGTTTATAATATTAGTAGGATTAGTAGGATTGTGGCTATAGTTATTGTAATCAGCCCATTACTAATCACTTCCAACAGTGTCACTGATGCCGTGGTGTCGCTGCCGTGCCACTAGTATAGTTATAATACTTGTCACTTGGTGACTCATTTTAACCCATAAAACCTTTGCATAAAAAAACTACAAAATTGAGAATAAAAGGTTCCACTCATTTCGGTAAGCACACAGTTCTCTTCTGACATTTCATAAAAGTCAAACCCCTTTAAAATAATCTTTAATAGGTACTATAAATTCAGATACATCCAATTTTGATACTTAAAGGTTGTCTCTTGACATTCCCGATATTGTCAAACCTCTTTCCAATTTTGAATACTTTAGTTACAACAAAGGTTTCGTTAATTAAATCCGAGGTCATCGCACTGTTGTAGAACATTAATATTCAATACTAGATTCTGATATACCTGGGAAACCAACATTACCGGTCCACCCACTGTACTGGTGGTAGGTCTCTCATATGTGAGAGTCCGTTTGGGTGGGTACCACCGCAATGTCTATTTCTACCGCCAAGCGGCAGTGTGCCTGCACTTTTGTGTTTCGGTTTGAAGGACATTGTAGCCAGTGTAACTACTGGACATAATGAGACTTAACATCTTATGTCTCAGGATGACGAGCGCAGTGGAATGCCACACAGTACTTTGTAACTCAAGGTGCTGGATGGTGTTGTAACTGTTTATGGATGGTCGTATCGCTTACCAGGCGAACGGCATGCTCGTCTCGTCATTCAATGCTATAAAAAAAAAAACTACAAAAGTGTCGCTAATTAAATCCGAGGTCATCGCACCGTCTGCAGAACATAAATCTTTACTCTAGATACCTATTTTAATAATCTATTTCGATAATCTCAAGAAAGGTTTCGCTGGCTAGATCCGAGGTCATCGCACCGTCCAGATGTCCGCGCATCTGCCCTGCGTCGCGCTCGAGCGCCTCTAACGTCTTCTCTGAGTCTTAGGGTGCTACACCTACGTTTACCGCGAAATTACTAACGTATTTTTGTAATTAGATGCCATGTGGCTCTATAACGCTTTTTGGTATTTTAAATTGTAGTCAAAGTTATCTAATGATGATAAATAGGTATCTAGAATGAAAACTATGAGGTTTTGTAGAAATCAATCTGATTACAATGCTTGATTTCTCATGACGCTCTTTCATATGCGGTAGGCCAAATATTATATGCATGTCTGATGAATAGTACTGATTGTTATTTAATCTATTTGTTAAATGAAATACGATTTCCATCTCTTTTGACACGTTTGTACGTGACTACGTATTTTAATTTATTTAAATATATCATACGGTTAATTAATGGAATGCACAATAGCTATATAGGTATTCTAGAGTTTATGTGCCTTTAATTAAAATATTTCCGCCCAGTAGATAATATATGAACCATAATTGAACTTTACATTTGTGATTGGTCTAAAGTCAGATATTTCCGATGGTATTTCCCCATCAAAAGCGTATGAAAAATTTGCATAATAGGTAAAATTCTAGATAATTCCATATATCATACAAAAATGATAATATGGGGATAAAGGCATAAGTATACATTTATGACTATATGAAAACTTATCAAAATGTCAAAATTATAATTTACTGATATTATACATGCGACGCAGAAACCACTGAACGGATTTGGGTGGATTTAATTATACAAACAGAACATGTCGTGGATTAACTTATAATTTATCCCAGAGAACTTCAAAGTTGCTCTTTTATCCCAGTCTATCATACGAACGAAGCCGCGAAGAACCGAATTGCTGGTTAAAGTTACAAAAAATCCCCTAATGACATTTAAAGACAAATAAATGAAACAGGAACGAGAGGTCGCCCCCGTCCGCGATGTCCGGTCGGAAAGTAACCCGAGAATCCGGGAAGCCGTACGCGCACCGCTTCCACCGCACACGTTTTTTTATAACAAATCTCATTTGGTTTTCATATCGGTTTCTACATAGTAAAGTTTGATCGCTATCGATATGAGCAAATATGTATTATTAAAATAAAAAAATACTGAATGGAAATTCATTATAAACTCATAAAACTAGATTCATTAAATGTTTCGACCTAGTTCAGAAAGCAGTTTAGAGAGAATAGCCAAGGAACTAACGTTGATCATCTCTTATAAGCTAGGCAGCTACACAACTCATGTATCACATTTCTTTCAACCAATCATTCCACGATGTGAGAGAAAGCAAGCCGCAATTTACAATTTCAACCAGTGTGTTTTAGAATAGATAGACATATTTTGTCATACGCATGACGAGACATAGTCTGTAAACTGCCAGGAGTATTCACAGTTTAGTTGATTGAAGCCAGTGTAATTACTGAGCATTATAGGAAGGGCCCGTATTGATATAATATGTTACTTAACTAAGCACGTCGCGCCGAAAGCGTTCAGAAATATACTTTTACATATAAAATTTCTCTGTACGTAAGCTAGCCAGCTAAGTAGCATCTGTGAAAACGAGAGTTAAGAGTACTTTAAACGAATCGATGATTGCTAGCAATAGTCAATATTAATAATAGTATTTTCTCGCCATTGCGGATGTTCAGACGGGATTCAATAATTGCTAAAGGTGTGTCACATCCACATTTCGCTAGCTATGTTAGGTCCCATGTAATAGGGGGCGGGCCTATCGCCATATCGTGCACAAATTCCAGACTCCGGGCTGATACTGAGTAGAAAAACCCAATATCAATTTGCCCAACCCGGGGATCGAACCCGAGACCTCAGCACTGCAGTCGTACCGTTATACAACTACGCCATCGAGGCAGTCGAAATTGTAATACAGATCGTTTTGGTATAACCACGTCCTTCCTTTATCAGGCCATTCGGATATTAAACCTAAATCATATTCCGCAGCAACTAATACTGTATGTTAAAAATATCGTTACTAAGGAAATTGTTAGGCAATAATTCATGTATAATAGATATTAATAAATTTGTACAATTGAACGATTGTGTTTAAATGGAAACAGCTCGTCATCAACTGCGTCAAATTTCAAAACGGACACCACCTTCGATAATGTTGAACACGATTAAGTAGAAGAAATATTAATATGGGAACATCTTTGGGAGCAGGAAAATAAATTACAGCTTGTACAGGGAACCACCGTTTAATTTAAAGTTATCTCGGCGCTGATTTTTTAATCATCTCATAAAGTCTTGGTAAGGTAGCCACTGCTTTACTTCGACATACTACTGAGGATAAAAAGGAAACAAGTATGCGTCTGAACTTGTATCCATAAACAAGAATAAATAAATAAAAACAAATAAAAAAAACACATTGTGCAAGAACTTCACTTGGCGCGCAAAAAAGGAGTTTTTGGCGGGAACTTGGAAGTGTCATGAGGTGCTCTTGTTTTAATTCATTATTTTGGTGATATTTAGTGTTATATTGCATAATTATGGTGGTATATTGTCCAATATAGTTCTATTAAAGAGCTCAAATGAAGTGAATTGAAATAATTGTGCTAATCAAGTGTTTTTTCTGTTGCCGCCAAAACTCCTCGATAAAGTCTTGGTAAGGTAGCCACTGCTTTACTTCGACATACTACAGATAATAAAATATACAAACCAAACTTGACATTGGCAAAATGTGAACACATGTGACATTATAAAAAAAAAAAAAAATCTCAAACTCGTCATTCGAACTTTGAAGTATCTTATAACAATATTCGAAATTCTAAATATAATCATACAACGAAAGCTGGATTCCCTGTGTTTTTAAATAAAACCTCCTTGATTGGAAATAGTTATTTTAATTAGTAAGCATCGAACCTTTTTTCACAGAATTTTAAAAAAGAACAAAATGTTAAACTATTTTTTATAATCACAATAAATCGGTCTAATAAGACAATTTACTAACGGAACTCTTTAATTCAATCTTTTTAGAAACTATAAAAGTCCAACATAATATGACCTATTTATTAACATAAAATCAATTCCAAGAAAGGTCAGGTTAAAGTAGATCCGTTTGATCCCAAAGCCTTTTGTTTTTTGCTATAGATTTGCATGATTTTGTTTCTAATATCCGTTCCATTGGTATGAATATTTATAAATTAATTATGTAAAGAATATTTATCAGTGTTGTTTGTGCGCCATACTCTATCCATCGAATAAATTAGGAATAATACGTTTTTTTATCTTTATCTATGACGTTAATAAACAAAAGCATTACGGTAAAAGAGACGCATACGGGAATCGAACCCTAAAACATTACACTGGTTACAATATTCTTCGAACCGGAACACACCAGTGCTTGCACAATATTGATTGGTGACAGAAATAGACATTGCAGAGGTACCCACCTAGCCTGATTATAGTATAGGAGAGACCTACAACCAAATACAGTACTTTCCATTTTCTGCTAATATTTACGCACAAGCTTTTATTCAAATCTGTGATTCAAAAAATTACTGCTATACATTTTTTTAAATATTTAAATAGCTACATTAATACACTACTCGAAGTCAATGTGTGTATGTGTGTGTGTGTGTGTCACGTATGTGTACATATGAAATAGCATTTGACTAATTGGGTGCGTATATGTATTTTAAATTCGGCACGTAAATACCTCAGCAACCCAAATGCCATTACGTCATTGTTTCGTCATAAATCCCTTCCTAGCCGATTTCGGCCACGGCGGCCAATCTCAACGGAGATCAGCCAGGTACGCAGGAGATATTATAGTGCACAAGTGTGTGTGCAATACACAGGTGCACTTGCTATTCCTTCACTCTCATAGTTCGGTGAGACGGCAATCCGACATGACCGGAGAGAGATCAGGCACAGGACCAACGGCTTTACGTGCTTTCCCAGGCACGGGGGAATCACAGCGCCAACTTCCTAACTCCGAGCTGGGACTGAGTATTTTTTAAGATAGAAAAACCCAGTCACAATGTTTTTGGCCCGACTCGGGATTCGGACCTCAGCGCGCAAATCGTACTCGTAACGCGTACGTACTACTACGCCACCGACACAGTCAATGTCGTAATATTACATGATTATCCTTAAGGACAGCAGTTTTCCTGTAATATAAATATTATCATAACCATTGTAAGACATAATTACTCATTATTACAATTTAACAGGCTATGTTCCGGGAACCACAAACGAATATGATAAAAACTTATTAGTACGTCTGATATTAACAGGTTAAAGAGTCTGGATTTCCTCGTTAGGCTAACAATTCGCTGTTTGACCTAATACATTTTAATTGAACTTCCTACTAACGGTTATCTAGTTTCAATACGGGACGAATATAGAGTTGACATAGAGAATTTTCCTTTCTTCTAGCACTCAAATTGTATCCATAATTTTTGGTACAATTAGATTTACAAGAAAATAATCAATAATCTTGACCGACCGACCGCAAACAATGACTAACATCTTCTGGTCGTAGGTCTCTCATATGTAAGAGTCCGTCTAGGTAGGTACCAGCGCAATGTCTATTTCTACCGCCAAGCAGCAGTGTGCATGCACTGTTGTGTTTCGGTTTGAAGGACATTGTAGCCAGTGTAACTACTGGACATAATGAGACTTAACATCTTATGTCTCAGGATGACGAGCGCAGTGGAGTGCCACACAGTACTTTGTAAATCAAGGTGCTGGTTGGTGTTGCTACTGTTTATAGGTGGTCTTATCGCTTACCATCAGGCGAATGGCATGCTCGTCTCGTCATTGGATGCTATAAAAAAAAGAAAATAAAAAGCTTAAAATTGTATGATTGTAAATTGAAGGTAGATTTGTAATACTAGCTTTTCGGACCACGAAATGCTGCAAGGCCTTCGAAACGTCGGGAGAAAAATAAAATAAAAAACCGCGATAAAATAATTATATAGTAGTTTAATTTCAAAATCTTGACCGAGTTAAATAAACTCAAAGTAAAAAACAAGATAACGTAAACAGATAAGTAATAGGTTTTCTATTGCATAAAACAACAAGCGGGCACAAGTTTAAATTTCGATATAATATGTCCCATTTCTTTGCTTCATTCGGTATGTGAAAAATAAAAAAATAAATAGTTTTTCTCGGCGTTCACACTTACCTTACTAGCTTACCTTTATCAAAATATTTTTATTTATTTATCTATATTAGTGTATCCAATATTTTCGCATTTATAACTAAGGGCCTGTTTCACAAATTTTGAATAAATTGTACTCGTCACATGAATGTATAAGCCGACCAAATACCAAAGTCACAATTTATGTTCCCAAATAAAGTTTACTTGAAACTTGTAAAACAAGCTTTAAAGCGGGCTTCAGATTAGCAAGAAAACTTGCAGAAGTTACCTTCCGAAGCTACTTTTACTGTGTAAACATTCACAAGCTGACTTCCGCAAATTTTTGAGCTTGCAGGGCTTTCGGCAAGTCGCATTTGCATATACTTATTAAAATATTTCCGATAGTTTAAACGCGTCTAGTTCTTGCGTAATATATCCCTGCAAGAACTTGCTAGTCTAAACAAGGCTTAAGAGTCAGTTTCACAGGTTTCAAGTAAATTTATTTGACAGTTCTCATATTAAAAAGCTAATGTGGATACCACTAATTTTATTACCATTTATATCAGAGCCAAGATGACAGTTTGGCTTTTGTATTTGGTCGGCTTACACATGACGAGTAGCGTTCAGCAAACGGTGAAATCGGCCCTAAGAGTTGCAAAATCCACTTATTGCAAAACCGTAAGCTACTAATTGAGGTTGCGGGTTTTCTCGCACACTGGCCAGCCTGATGGTCAGCTCGTGCTCTCTCCGAGAGTGGTAATTTGTCGCCATCACCACCATGCAATCTGTCACGGCTGGTAACACTAACCATACGTCGTGCAATACACCGTTTTCTTGTTCGTGTAATTGAGTATTAACTTCGATTGTTTATTATCTTGGAAATGGAAAGTATTAATCTCTGGAGAAACCTTTTTGTCGGGAAACGTGATGGTCACGTGATGTATGTAACTATGGTTGGCAAAGTACCAAGGTACCAGGAAAATCACGGATGCCGGCTTCATAGATGAAAAATAGGGATCAGGTAATGGTGGGGAGTTATTTTTTTTTTTTTTTTTTTTTTATTTGAACTTTTACAAAAGAATAGGAACATACAATATTGACAAATGTCCTTCAAAACTATACAAATAGTTTGACTGAAGGATCAGTATTTAAAACCAATTAATAACAAAAGCAAATGTATTATGTTACAATGAAATGGCTAAATAATTAAAAACTATGGGGTTAATAACTAAGGCAAGCTTTCTAACAGGTATTTTTTAACCTTGGATTTAAACAAAAACTTGTTGGATTCACGTCTAATGTCCTCAGGTAAGAGGTTAAGTATAAAAGGAATACGTTTACTTATGGTATTTGAGCTTGCTGGTCTCATAATTCCTACCCTCTCTATAGTAGAGGAGGGACAGTACATAGATGGCTCGTATTAATCTTACTAATATTATAAATGCGAAAGATTGTGAAAATATTTGGATGTTTGTATGTTTGTTAGAAGTAAACGCAGAAACTACTAAACGGATTTGGATGAAATTTAGCAAACGCGTAGACCATATCCTGGATTAACATTTATAGGCTGTTTTTTATCCCGCTATTTTGCTCCCATTGAAAAAAATGATATTTTTTTTCTAATTCTTTAAGTTCATGACGCTGTCGTCGTACCTAATGTGTTTTGAGGACTTTTGTAGCACGAAAAACCAATACATTAAAATCTTTTGTTACAAACAGCCAACGTCGGCGAAAGAACCAAAGGCGCCATTTGCATTAATTATCAATAAAGCCGTAGAAAACAGTTCGACATAACAACGGAAACACGATTTCAATCTGTAATCGTTTACAACAAAAAATATTACAAAACATTGTTATTCTGGTTTTGTCAACTGTTATAATATTTTTTGTGTGTATTGATATGCAACTATTTTTTTATTGTAGTTAAATGACGAGACGAGCATGCCGCTCGCATGGCGGATAGCGATATGTCCGGCCATAATCAGTAGCAACACCATACATAACTTTGAATTATAAAGTACTGCGTGGCACTCCACTGCATTCGTTACTCTGAGACATATCTCATTATACTCAGTAATTATGCTAATTACTTGTCCTTCAAACTGGAACACAACAGTGGTACCTACCCAGACAGTAGACCTCGCATTCGAGAGACCTACCACCAGTAAATAGATATACGTATAGAATGTCTTTATGTTTTATATTTATATAGCTTTTGCCCGCGGCTCCGCCCGCGTGAATGAGTTTTCCCGGTATAAAAGTCCCGCTTAAAATGTAGCTTATATGACACGTTCGTAGATTTACCATAGCAGCGCCATCTATTGATTACTTACTCAACCCAGTCGAAAGGTATCGACATCTGTTAGAATCATTTGGAGTTAAGATAATTGTGACTGTCAAATAATAACAGACAAATAATTAGCAATAAATTAAAATTGCGACTATAATTTGAGATTTAAACTATCCTATCTCTCAAGTTGGATCGAACTGCACATGGTGTGCGAATTTTATTATAATCGGTTAAGTGGTTTAGGAGTCCATTGAGGACAAACATTGTGACACGAGATTTATATATATTAAGATGTACTTATATAAGTTAAAATTAGCGCTGCAGTATCAGTCAGGCTGATGCTGCAGCAAGAAGCTGAATGGGGGTTCCCGTTGTTGCCACAATACATATAATTATGTTATATTTGTTTGTATTAAGTTTTTTCTCCATTTTTTATAGAACATGTTATACTGTTATTGTACCAATAATAAATATTTATTTCTTTTAGTACCGAGTAACTTTATTGTAAAACCATTCTTTCTACACACTACTAAATGATATTGGATTTTTCTGTTCAGTATCAGCCCGGAGTCTGGAATTTGTTTTATTTTATTGCATTGAATGACGAGACGAGCATGCCGTTCGTCTGATGGTAAGCGATACGACCACCTATAAACAGTACCAACACCATCCAGCACCTTGAGTTACAAAGTACGAGATAAAAGTTACGTTAGTGTGTGGATGTGTCTGTACTCACGGCTTCACCCGCGTGAAAGATTTTCCGGGATAAAATCCCGCTATATATTTACCCGGCATAAAAGTCCCATGTCCTTCCCAGGATCTCAAACTATCCCCATACTGAACATCGAAATCCGTTCGGTAGGGAAGGAAAATGATTTCCATGAAATGCCTTTATTAAAACTTCCCAATACTAAACACAAAGAGATAATTAAAATATATTTTGATAACACTAAATAAAATGGAAATGATTAAAAAATGGTTCGATTACATGACAATTAGTGTTTTCCTTCCTTCCTAATCCATGCCATCATACATATGATCACGCATTAATCCTTGAAGGGTTAGGCAGAAGCGTCATTGCACCCACTATTCGCCAAGCTTATTCGCGTTCATTGATGTGCTAATCCGTCGAACCTAACCCCATACGGAGCACAAAATCCTATGTACCAAGTAAAAAACCTGTGACTGAACCGTGACCTTAATTAGTTAAATGTTTATGTCTCTCAAGATACAAGCTTGATAAAGCATGATACGACTTGATAAAGGTCGCAGGAACACGCTGGATGCAGGCCGCTTTTGACAGGTCCGTCTGGAAATCTTTAGGGGAGGCCTACGTTCAGCAGTGGACATCGTGTGACCGATGATGATCATGATTATAAAAATATCTTTAAAAACATATTTGCTTATGATGGGTATAATCCAGAACGATGGGCAGCCAAAATACGAATAGATCAATAAATCTTATTACTTGTATATCGTGGTATATGTTTATTAAACATAAAAAATAACACGGATTCTGAAACTTATCCCCTATGTGGCAATAGGCTCGCCCCAATTATGTCATGGGACGAGACACATGGTGAAAAGTGGTTGCCCTGGTTCCTGCTTTGCCTACTTTTGGGGGTGAAGGGTTACTGAAGCCCTTCGGGAATAAAGGCGTAAGTAGTTTATATTTATTTTTTATTTTATTCTCTACTAGGTGTTGATTGCGGCTTCGTCCGCGTGAAAAGTCAAAACGTTTTCACAAAGTTTAGCATAATATAATATTTTTAAGAAGTAAGATAGTCTTTCACCCGTATTCTAAGACGGTTCCTCGAAACTTCCTCAACCTTATCTCACTCGAGGTTACCTTGAGGATTAATTCAAGGAATCCTCGAAAATGGTATTCTTAGTTAAAATTTGAGGTATTCTTGAGGATCCTGGAGTGAGGTCGAGTCAAGGAATTACGTCATTAAATACGTCATCGATGTACAGATAAATTAGAGTTTTTGCGAAAACTCTTCGATTTTTTAATCTGTGGTCACTCGAAAAGTGACCTTCAATCAAACTAATGTCATTATTTCTGTTTTATTTGAAGTCAGAGCGTACCTAATATGGAAATTATTTTACTTACTAAATAGTTAATTACTTAAATTATTGTGCCTTTTGTTTTCATTTTCGTAATAATTTCTGGAAGACAAATTTAAATTAAATGTAAATTTCATGGACGTGTAAAAAAAGTTTTTTATACAGCCATGGTGAATTTAAAAACAATTGGTATAAAAATGTTTACGATAGTGACTTTCCGAATAACTATACTATTTAATGTCTTTGCCTAAAACCTAAGCCTAAAACGATAGCGTCTTTGGAATTTTGTGTCGTCGTAAAACTCTATCGGGTTTTTTGCATCTCTTAAATAACGCCGTTCGGGACATTCGTATGGAGTATCGTACAAATATTGCAGGAACTGTTGGAAATCTATTTAATACGAATAATAAATAACACACGAAAAAATATCGATTGTAACACTGTTTACCAAGCGTAAATCTTTCCTTGAGTCTTCCTTAAGGTATGTCGTGAGGTACCTTAAGTTTGACAGTTGATTCCTCACCTCGAGAAAGGAAAAATCTTGAGGGACGTTGAGTGGAGGACATTTTTTTCAACTAAGAATACAGATTTCCTCCAGTGAGGTTGAGTGGAGTCGAGGAATTTTCGAGGAAACGTCTTAGAATACGGGTGTGAGTCTACGTCCAATGACATTTCAAAAACATTGTATAACTAAAACATGTGTATATTACCACTATATCTATTACTATAAAATGATTATAGAAAGTAGTTACTGTAGTACATTGACACAGCAGGTGGACGCGTGCCGCGGTCCGCACCTTGCGCCCGCGCATCCACAATCATTGTTTCGTACATGTGATTTATATGGAATTCCGACTGCAGATACTGTAATTACTGAGAGGGCAGCTTTTTAATGTTTATTTTCGTAGTGGCCAGACCAAAGATATAAGATTAAAAATTAAAGGCTATGGATATTCGTATGTGTACCTTACAAGTCTATAGAAATTGTGCTTATCAATATAGTACTGAATCATCCCTAGGGAATACTATGATTGCTACTGATAGATTTTTTATTTTAGTCTTTATTTTGTACTTATTGTAAAAAAACAAAGGAGATGTCCGCTTTTTGTATGGGTGCTGGTCGTCAAAATCTAACCAGACTCAAAATTTAGGGATATTAAAGGGGCAAAATATGGATATAGGATCCATTAAAATAAAAATTTAGACCCCTCCATTTATAACTAACTATTTTAAAAACGTTCATACAGTTTTTAAGCGAAATAAAATGACATAAATCTCGAAATCGGAGGTCTTTAAAATTAAACGATTTATTATAAAACGCTAGTTGTCAGGAGTTCTATCCAAGAATATATAAACGTTCTTGGTTAGAATTTTAGGTCCGTTTTTGGACATGTCCTTTATACTGTGTGTAAAGTAAAAAAACAAAAAGTAAATGAAAGAAAAATCTGTAACTACTAACCTTATTGTTTTCATTAACAAGAGCAGTACTCACTTTGTACTAATTAGTATTATAAAGAAGAAAATTTTAGTGTGTGTAAAAAATACAAGAGTTTTTACAAAAGCAAAACCTGTACCTAACTGATCTTTTTTTTCAGTAATAGGGAGCCATATATCTTTAATTATATATACAAAACGCACTTAATACAACCACAGCTGCAAACTGAAGCTAGTCTCGCTATCAAGCCGAGATAAAAACTTCTCGTGCAAGCCGTCAATGCAGTCTCATTAGCCGAATGAGTCACTAAAGGGGAGATTAATATAAAAATATTGTATACAAGCGTGCTGACGTACAGACAGACGGTGACTCACAGCACAATGCGTTGAATCATTTATTGTCTAACTATAGGTACTAGTACAAAGGAATAACCATGAACTTTATACCAACTGTGTTTACTTTCTCAGTAAATCTCACAACGATAGTACTTGTAATACTAGTCTTGTGACTTGTCTCAATAATTAAGGTTAGATAACTTTTTACCCGACTGCGAAAGAAGGAGGGTTATGTTTTTCGAGTGTATGTATGTATGTATGTTTGTATATTTCTTTGGCACGCCCTAAAGCCTAAACGGCTTGTCGTATTTTCATGTGAGTGGTGTCAATAGATTCGTCTTAGCTGTGAAAGTGACACTGGGTACATCAAAATTAGGCATAAGACGCTCACTTCTCATAATTTAGTTGGTGATACAGGTAGAGCAACAAAATCTGGGATTGAGCAGATGCCTCCGACTGCGTTTGTGAACACTGTCAACTAAGATTATTCAAAACCAAAATAAAATATTCAAATTAAAATCTTGTTCCTATCTTTTCAGTTCTTCAATGAATTTAATAAAGATGGCAGATATTGAGGCAGTCGGTCTTTTTGTTTTTGTTAAATTTTTTTTTTTTATTAATTCATTATTTCGTCTCCCGCTTTGCTATGGAGGGAAGTGGGAAATATATTTCTAACTCTTCCCTATTCTTCTGTTTGTTTAACTTCGTTGCGGGTTAGGACTAATTAGTGCTCCCAGACTCGCCGAGCTTCACCGCTCGGTGTCAAACGCGTGCCACTGCTGATCCTAGCTTACAGGAGTTGCAGTGGTGGGTATGAGAGCGGGGTAGTCTAGAATACTGAACTAGTCTTGTATACTGTCCCACTCCTGGGACGGGCTTCTAGAGTGGGTCTAATCCTCAGTACACCCCGCTGTCCTAGTACAGGTTGGTAGATTTGACATATCTTTGAAATTCTTATGGAGTAACGTTCGTAGATTTCATCGTTGTTTTCCTTTCTTACTGCTTCCTTAATTCGAAATAATACTGGAAAATTTTAAATTATTAATGATTTTTTTGATAATTGTCCAAGTTTCGAATTTATGTCCGATAAAATGATAGACTCATAATATTATAGGAAGAACATAAGATAATAAAGGAACACGCTGGATGCAGGCCGCTTTTGACAGGTCCGTCTGGAAATCTTTACAGCCCTATGTTCAGCAGTGGCCTTCATGTGGCTAAAAATGGTGATGAAAGTGTGCACTAAACGTTTCTCCCAGAAATAGACAAAGCCCAAAGGTGAGTGTGGGTATGGTGAGGTCTGCAGCACTAAATGAAACACAGGTGTGCAAGATAGTCCACTGTATTTTTGGTGGTGATATGTCTGATGGAACCAGTGAGACCTTTTGTTATGTGCTCTGTACCGTGTACGTATATACAGTCGTCCGCAAGGAGAATCGTCTCAACTTGTCTGAACTTGTTTTTGGCGGGATGGTGTGACGTCCCGTCTGTGTTGCCACGCGCATAAACTATATACTGTCATATAGTCTGTGGCGACAGACCGCCACAGTGAGTCACTCTAAAAACTGTATTTACTGTCGCTTTTCGAAACTAATAATGTCAGCTGCTACCAAATATCAAAATACAGCATATTTTTAAACACCTGATTTGGCTCGTGTCAAAGTCGTACAAATAAGGTCTGTGGGTCAAACGGCTTTTGGACAAACAACAGGTGATAAGAGTACAGGTGTGGCTGTTTGACAATTTGGATTTTGAATTCATTTTAACATGACCATATTTTGTAATCAGGCATTGGGTATGTCAAATGAGTCATTACCATTTCATTTAAAATTGTTTGCCAAATCAGTTTTTTATGCGGGCACACCAAAGTGATCCCACTGCTCCAGGGTCTGGGTCCAGACTATGTTGAAAGATATATATCCCTCACCAGTCAAAGGGCTAATCTTGAAAAACTTCCGTGGGCCACTATGGCAATAGGGTATCGGAATATTTTTTTTTCACTTCCAACAATTATTTACATCATGTAAATTCCAACACAGAAAGAATGATGAAAATCCGGTAAATAATCAACGAGTCATAAACCTTTGCATTTCGGTAGAAGGGGTAAATGTCAAAAAAACAGAAAAGAAGCTCAGTGCCCACATATGACGTCATCGGGTATTACGAAGCGTGCTAAAGACAGAGAAGAAGTATTATCCCCACCACACTCCTGTACATTACAATATTTGAAAATGAATTACTGCCTCTCCTTTTGCATACTATTTACCCGACTGCAAAAGAAGGAGGGTTATTACCGTTACATATAGAATAATGTACAAAATCAAGCCTAGGATGATCCCCTATAGTAGATACAAACTGCTGATTTATCATTCATGTCCTCGGACTATAGGCAACATGGTTTGAGGAACAGGCCCCAGGATGTCCTGAGAATCGCAAATCTGGAAACATTGTACGAATTTTACAATTACCGTACACAAAGTGCTAAAACCCATCACAGTGGACCCCGAAAGTGAGCCGCGTTCCAGGATCAGCCTCAGTATCCGGCTCAAACAGGCCAGCATGATTCTGTTAACGGGCAAAGGATAATCATCTCTTATCAGACAACAGTCTATCTGGACCTCTCTTCGTTTACCATCAGGTGCACTGGGATCACTTTGATGAATCAAAATAGAAAAAATATCTTAAAGATTTTCTATTTTTGTCATTGAACGATCTCTATCCAGTCCCAATAGTATCTAATGTTTATTCGCAGTAGTTCAATGACCGGAAAATCCCCTGGCAGGTGATGGCCAGGTGGAGCCCGGTTATCTCACTAGTGCAGGGTTCATGCACCCATAGGTCCTTCAACTTCACAAGTTCTAGAGTTGACCTTAGGGTTATGTCTTGGTAAACGGATCTTTCTACGTATTTTTATTCTTATTGGACACCAATAATGTTTTAGATGTCTTTTGGATGTTTCTGGAAGTAAATTGTATACCAAGCTACTGCAAAGTCCAATCAAAAACCATTAAAATTACCAGTGCTTATATCCAATATTAAAGTTATTTAATTTTGACTTAGACAAAATAACAAAACCGTAATTAAAAATCATAGACCTTGTCCTAAATCTGTTAGTTTATGGCCTATAAATCTCGCGTCTGCCAATTCAGTTCCAATTCTTCAATATTTGACTAAATATATTGCATTGTAAATTTTCCATAACTTAAAACCACAAAAAAATGTCTCGCGTAAATTCTGATGCGGATGGAAGGGCCGGCAGGGTTCGACCGCACCGAACCTTCGAATGTCAGATATCTGACATTCTAAGTAAAGGCCAGGTCAAAAGTACCCTGAACCGGCGGGAGTGCATGAAAAGATTGATGAAGGCAGAGGAAGCGACAGTAGTGTGCCAGAATCGAGCAAAGTGGCAATCCATAGTCTCTGCCTACCCCTATGCGACAGAGGCGTGATAGTATGTATGTAAATTCTCATTCAGTTAATCAATAAATCCACAAAACCTTTACGTAATAAACAGAACGTGTGTTAAAAAAGAAAGTCTCAGATCAGCTGTGCGACAGGTTGTGGAGATGAGCGCGTGTGTCGACAGATGCTGCGCACATCTGCCGGCGCGCGTGCCTCCACGACAACTCTTGATACTTGACTCTTATTGGAATCTTATATCGAAAGTTCTGATCACTTTTTAAGAGTTTTGCAAGTTATAATTATTAATGTTATATAGTTTTTGTTTTGGCCCTACCGGCCAGTAGCCTGACGCGAGTCGGCTTTTCTGGCCACACCGGACTTTCGGGTGAACGCTTTAGGCGCTCGCAACCCTTGATTTAAGTAACCAATGTTATATAGAGGAGTAAATGTGCTACAGATATGTGACATAAAGTTAGCAACTGATGTAATAAAACAAAATTAAAATCATATAATTTTATTATACCTGAGGTGGCATTGTCCCCCGAGTGATGGCTGGTTTATATTATAATTCTGGAATTAAAATTGCCAGCTAAGCTAAGTAAATATACAAAAAAAAATATACAATGTTCAATTTAAATCCACCGACTCCAAAATAAATAAATAGTGACCCGTATACTAATAATGTTACTTTTTTGTGTATTCAATGGTTTTAAAGACTGTTAAAAATCGTATTACCTATACGCGCATAAACTTGTTATGATTAAAATGATCATAATGATCGCGATGATTAAAATTAATGTCTTATAATAGGAAATTGAATTGTAATTTAAAATTATTTCAAAGGGATTGATTCTCTTGTAACAGAATTTAGATAAAATAGTTGTTTAATAGAAGCCAATTAACCGTTCCTGTTAAACTTTCGTTATGTAAGAGAAAGTTCTGTAATTTATTACGTAATAACAAAAAAACGTAACATACAAGTAAAGTCCTTCCCAATGCAAATATCGCTATGAATTTAAAATAAAATTTACTATTATTTTTTATATTATATGATTTACATGTTACAGAGGAAATATAAACATAATCGAATAAGTATGTCAATATTCTGTGGCCAATATCATACATACATACATACAAATAATATTTTAATTATCTTTCCACTAATTAATAACTTAAATACATGTCTATACAAATCATATGTTAACGGATTAGATTCAGGATGATTTAAAGTATCAAGACACACAGGAGGTAGTACAGAGCGGTCAGCTGCTCGCCGGTCGGCGGTCGGCGCGGCGCGTGCATCTCGCGCCCGCCTGTCTGTGTGCGAGTCTGCGACCAGCGGCATCAACTACAGGCGGACACGAGTTTAAAAATCGAACGCATCGGTTTCTGATTTCAAAATTATGTTCTTTATTTGAATTAATATGTTCAGATCTAAAATTATGTTCTTTATTTGAAATATTGAAGTATCAAGGTGATCAGGTGTGCTATCAGCTGCAGCCCATTGGACAACGGCAAATGTATAGGAAAAATTAAGTCACATGGTAATAAGCTAAGACTCGATATGAGAATTTAATGGACTTTCATCTCTGCGAGCGCTGAAAATAAACAGCAACACTTATTTAGTTCTCACAATGTGTCATCAGAATTTTGATTGACACACAACTTTTAGTATAAACACTAAAAACCTTTATTATTTACAACCAGGAGTACGATGTTAACCATCATCCCACCGCATCCACACCGTATCCTCCAACATTCCGTACCTTGGGCCGCACGAGTGACTCACACGACAATGACCGTGTAATCTCTCGATGTAATTAAAGCATCTCGTGTTACCGACTGTCCCTCGTAATGCGCGACTTAACGTTATGTCATTATAAACACGAACGTCAATACACGTCAGGTTGTCTGATGGACGTCAATGTACGCCGACAGTCTGTGGTATATTACGAACGTCACGTAATATTTTCTTCTCAATTCCTATAACCTATACAGTCAAAAACTAAGAATACATTTGATGCCTAATTTATCAGCAGGCAATTTACCAACAAGTTTACCTATTTTATAATATCACTAGGTGATGATCGCGGCTCCGCCCGCGTGAAAAAGTTTTTCCGGGTTAAAAAGTAGCCTATAGCACTCAGGAGTAATGTAGCTTCCTAGTAGTGAATGAAGTTTCAAAATCGGTTCTGTAGTTCCTGAGATTAGCGCGTTCAACCAAACAAACAAACTCTTCAGCTTTATAATATTAGTATAGATTTGAATATATTTAGGTACACCTAGCTAAGCTAAATGTAGCATTAATTGTTTTCTGAATTCAAAATGAGTCAATGATAACCCTTTAATTATCCTATAACTGACCGCTTACAAGAACACATGCAATGCAATTTCCATTACATCATTTGAAAACGTCATCTGACGTCCACAACAGACATTTGCAAGGTTTAGGTAAGTCTGAATGGTCTGAGACGTCATCACCTTATCAATGACATGGCATGGGAAAATATTACTTGATTCTCTGTAAAATTTATAAGAAACTTACCTAAATTGAACCTTATGACCAATACGAGCATACCTAGAGGTACAAATAATATCGAACAATAAGAAATACTGTGTTATAACACGATCATTAACCCAGATTTTGGCTCAAGGAGGATAATCAATAAATATTACACGAACATAAATCTTATTCCTGCATACGACGATACGTAAAATCAAGGACAAAAGTGCTTCGCATTCGAACTCAGTACCTCCGTCACGGATTGTATCCACAGCCACCCAATTAACGGGCGAGAGGTAAAAGTTCGAGCGACAGGGCCTGCTACCTGTTCGGAATAACGCAACAATGTAACAAAAAACACTGGAGAAAATTAACGGACCCCGGCAAAAAAACACGCGACAGATGCTGACAAAGGCGGTACAGTCGTTGACAACGGGGTTTGTTAGATGAATTGAATAGGTATGAGGTGGGATTAGATTTGAAAGTTATGTATTTTATAGATTTACTAGCTGACCCGGCAAACGTTGTTTTGCCATATAAATTCTTTTTAGAGATTATTTTAGTAGAAAAAAATGAATAATTGATCAGTTAGCGACCGAGGTTAAAAGTTATTAAATTACTGATATCGCTATTAAAAAATAGGGGACGATGGAATAAAGGAAGAAAATTTACGATTGTATGTATCTTTTAATGCCACATCATAAAAAAAGAGAAAGAAAAAAATCTGTCCGAAAAATAAAAAATAAAATTTGGCGTTGGCAACCCTTATCACTTAAGGGGATGAAAGTAGATAACAACCTATTCTCAGACCTACCAAGTGTGGATATAAAATTTCATCAAAATCGGTTAAGCCGTTTCGGGGGAGTATGGTAACAAACAATGTGACACGATTTTTTTATAGATATACGATTTATAGTATTGATAGTTAAAGATAGTAAGTAGTATTCTTAATAAGGTTGTGCGCCATAGAGACAAGATTATTATGACTCTGGAAACACACAATGTACTTATTTTCCTTTAAACAAACATCTTAGGATATATCTGTTATAATGTTATCTATAAATAATAAATATTAGGTATATTCCCTCTCCGTTGTTGTTATAAACCAAAAATTTTATACACCACAAAGTTGGTATATAAAAATACAAAATCTCTAAAAATCTATGCCACAGTATACTTTTTTAGATAATAGTTGTGTTAAAAAATACAAATAATAAATAAAAGGCGTTCCAAATTCAAAAAACAATTATAAAATCAAACTATTCTAAATTCAAATAAAACTCGCACGTTTCCCGCGCGTTTGTACCGGAAGGTGTCTCAGGCCGGCACGAGCTACAGACCGACAAAAACAGTTCAATTGTCTCGTATTGATAGGCGATCGGTTAATGGTGGCTTGAGACGAGCGCGCTTTTTATACTTTTATATAAAACCACGGGTTTTGCGTATTCACGTCCTTTATCGAGGGGAGAATTAAGGATCCTTGTCTTTAACGGATGAATGGGGTGGATGCGGATACAAAAAAAATATAACTTATGTTATTTTAATATTGATCGTTGTCTAAGACTGTTATCATTTCTTACAGTTATGATTACCATCTAGGGTAGTAGATAGCTGTATGAAGGGAACATCGTCGTCTCTAGATTTGTACCTCTTAATAATAATACGTAAAGGTCGCAGGAACCCGCTGGATGCAGGCCGCTTCTGACAGGTTGGTCTAGTCTTTGGGGGGGGGCCTATGTTCAGCAGTGGACTTCTAAAGGCTGTAGAAGAAGAAGAATAATAATACGTGTTTATTTTATTTCGGTATTTAAATAGTACTACTCGTAATCCTCCTAGCCAATCGGCCACGGCGGCCAATCTCAACGGAGATCAGCCAGGTACGCAGGAGATATTATAGTGCACAAGTGTGTGCCCAATACACAAGTGCACTCGCTATTCCTTCATTCTCATAGTCGTTGGTGAGACGTTGGTGAGACGGCAATCCGACATGACCACTACTACTACTGCTACTGCTGGTAGGTCTCTCATATGTAAGATTCCGTCTGGGTGGGTACCACCACAATGTCTATTTCTACCGCCAAGCAGCAGTGTGCATGTACTGTTGTGTTTCGGTTTGAAGGACATTGTAGCCAGTGTAACTACTAGACATAATGAGACTTAACATCTTATGTCTCAGGATGACGAGCGCAGTGGAATGCCACTCAGTACTTTGTAACTCAAGGTGCTGGATGGTGTTGCTATTATTTATGGGTGGTCGTGTCGCTTACCATCAGGCGAACGGCTTGCTCATCTCGTCATTCAATGCCATAAAATAAAAAATGACCGGAGAGAGATCAGGCGCAGGACCAACAGCTTTACGTGCTTTCCGAGGCACGGGGGAATCACAGCGCCAACTCCCTGACTCCGAGCTGCGACTGAGTATTTTTTTAAGATGGAAAGGAAAAACCCAGTCACAATGTTTTTGCCTCGATCCGGGATTCAAACCCAGGACCTCAGCGCGCAAATCGTACTCGTAACGCGTACGCAATACAACTACGCCACCGATGCAGTAGCACTACTACACATATTATCTTATTGCTAAATGCAATGCAACCAGCCCTGTATTATATACTGCCCACTGCTGAGCACGGACCTCCTCTACTACTGAGAGGGGTTAGGCCGTAATCCACTACGCTGGCCTAGTGCGGGTTGGCAAACTTCACATACCCTCGAGATTCTTGTGGAGATTCTTATTGCTACACTTGTTAAATAGTTAATGCTTCAGCTATTATTAATATACACACAGTCACGCCCGTTATCCCCGAAGGGTTAGGCAGAGGTGCAACTAGTGCACCCACTTTTCGCCGTGCGTATTCCGTCCCATGATGTGATAGGGGGCGAGCCCATCGCCATATCGAGCACAAATTCCAGACTCCGGGCTGATACTGAATTTAAAACCCAATATCACTTTGCCCGACCCGGGGATCAAACCCGAGACCTCAGCATTGCAATCGTACCGTAATACAACTACGCCACCGAGGCAGTCCATAAGGCATTATTAATATAACTTACATATTCTTCGAAAATTCTTTCTAATCTTCTAAAATGTATGTGTGTATTTTTTGTGAATTATCGCTCTCTTTAACGGTGAAGGAAAACGTCGTGAGGAAACCTGCATACTTGAGAAGTTCTCTGAATTTCGAAGGTATGTGAAGTCTGCTAGGAACATAAGTAACTAGGAATAAACATAAATATGTGATACATGCTACTCGTCTCCATAAAATTAGTAATACTTTTGTTGGTCAATGTGTACGCTTCTTCAATAAACTTCCTAAGCATATTGTAAAACTACCAATAAAAAAATTTAAAATCACTATAAAAGACCGCCTCTGTAAAAAAGCTTACTATCGTATTTGCGATTATCTGGAGGATACAAATGCTTGGGATTAAGTTGCTCGGATTCACTCATGTTTTATAATTTGATTGTTTATATGTTATATATTTGTCGGAGACAGCGTCGGCCGATAGGTATACGTAGGCACACATAATAAAAGTCACAAACGAATTATCTGTTCAACTCACTATTTATTGTTCGTTGATCAATTGTTACGTTATCAAATGTTCACAGAGTACAATACCACGTCAGGATTCACTATTAACTTTACTTATTATAACACATTGATAATTGAGACGATTACTTAACCAAACTTCTCAACAATAATCGACTCACCTAGTAACAACCCGAATTAACATAGTAACTGCTTAACTTAGCACTGACCGATATGAAAACCACCATAGTTACTACTTAGTATCGAACTGCACTGAACTAGTTGCTTCATATGATTAGGCACCCTTTTTATACACCCAACTGTCGCTCCCACTACCAGTTTGACATCTCGACTAGTTTTTTCACGATTATTATTTTATCTTACCCGACGTTATATATTCAGACACCCTCAATGGGATTAATAAAAAGGAATTACCCGACACGGCCATTCTGACAATACACACGTCCTCGTGTGTTACTCTGAATGACACAAAGTATGATCATCACGCAAACTTAACTACACTCTTCAAAAACAATGTAGACAAAAAAAAATGGCTGAAGGTCCATCTCATTAATCAAACCAAATAATCTAATCAATTAAGCCCTGCATGTTACCTCTCATATGCGAACCCCCACGGGAACGCCGAGCCTCTCCCGGACTCTATGGTTTCCCAAGAAACCCGACCTCCGCCAGAGTTGACTGCTTACCGCGTACTCACGCTCTACCCCACTTAAAAGTAGGCAGCGATTTTTACTGAGCTACGGCTACACGACAACCTCTGGTACGGTCCACTCCAGATCAACATACAAACTTAATTACCATCTCTACTACTTGTCTCTGCTTTAATTTCATCTATTATCTCAAAACTTAACCTTCAAGCATTTTTCGCTAATGCAAATTTCATAAAATCATGAAAATTTAACACTTCAACTTAATGAAAATTTAAAATTCCAATTATAGTACAAGAACCCAACCGAAATTTCAATTAAAACTTAGGAATGAATATCACAGCGAATTTAAAATTATTTCTGTAGTCATACCCCTGACCATAATCGACAGGCTAAGAAAGTCACCACTGTGACCATGTGCACAAATAACTATAGTCAGTCGCTTGTATTGTCCAAAGGTTAAGGAAAAGCTCGCAATAGTGTCTCTCTAGTTAAAAGGAATTTAAGAAACAAATTAATTTTAAAATTCAGTTTGATCACGTATAGTGATCATAGACCTCCTGACATGTGATAGTTCTCTTACGTACATTTGTTACAAAATAGACAGCACCCCCAAAACGCCCTTCCTCCATCACCTCCTAGTATCATAGCCAGAGAGAAGAAGTGACGGTAACAAACTCTCATGATACAGCTGTCAAATAGTTACTAAGACAGTATACAATGCAAACAATTCTTATCTAAGCGGAGATTAGTGCCATTGACAATCAGCAGCAATATCCCCTGAGAAGTGGCTCAGTAGCTGCAATGCACACAGTCCTCGAACCGGACCAGACAAGTCACACGCGGCACCACCAACAGCGATTTCCAATGTCTGCAAACAGAAAATATACGCAGCAGCATCAAATCGCTCGGCCATTCCTGGCCTAAACCAGACAAATTCAAGGGAACAGAAGGATTTTAAAATTACAATTAGTAGACGAATGTGTTTATTGCTTAACCTGCGGCATACTGACAAAACTTAGACGGTTGCCAAGCGTTTTGTACTCAGATCAATCTTTAAATTTGCAAAAAAATAAAAACTTCAGACTATAAAAAAAACTCACTAACAAAATAATGAGACATGGCAGAATGACAACTTCTCACCCGAGTGCGCATCGCCAGGAGCGCGTAGTTCAGCAACGCGAGGAGCACACAGTTCAGTAGCGCACCCTGGAGCGCGCCACTCAGAGTCCAAAGACTTCCTTGCCTATAGCATAGTAGGTTACACATGTCCTTCACCCAATATGCATTGAAAAATGCACCTGCCAGGCCAACGCTCGACGTTCGCGCCACTCGAAATATAGTGGAGTACGCAATCCCATGTCCGCGCAACCTGAACCGCGCCTTTCCGCATCTGCGTGGGCTGGAGTGCGCGCATCCGCATGCCCTGGAATACGTATCCGCACACCCTGGAGCGCGTACCCGCACACCCCTGGAGCGCGTACCCACACTCCCTGGAGCGCGTATCCGCACGGCATGGCCCGCGCGTCTTTGCACAGCCTGAAGTACACTGGTCTGCACTGAGCACACACTACACAGATCTCTGTTCCTGCAAGCAAAGAAAAACAAAAACAGAAACACCGTTCGGCCTATTCTGACCTTTGATTAAGATTCCTCCTTATGCTACTACAATGACTACTTCAGTTATTCTTGATTTCATCTGTACCGAATTTGCTACAATGACCCTTAGGCCCAGTGGGTGATCACGTTGTAGTCTCGCGATACACAGGCCACTCATAGCAAACAGATTGTAATGTATTCACTATTCTTACAATATAAGACTGGTGGAAGTACGGCTATAGACTATGCATGTGTAATAGTGATATCAAACGCATGCTCACGCCTTTTATCCCGGAAGGGGTAGGCAGAGGCGCAACTAGTGCACACACTTTTCGCCAAGCGTATTCCGTCCCATAATGTGATAGGGGGCGAGCCTATCGCCATATCCGGCACAAATTCCAGACTCCGGGCTGATACTGAATAGAAAAATCCAATATCACTTTGCCCGACCCGGGGATCGAACCCGAGACCTCAGCCTTGCAGTCGTACCGTAATACAACTACGCCACCGAGGCAGTCAAATAGAGATCGAGATATCAAAACTATTGAAATTAAAAGTTTTACCAATTGGGACCATGTAGGTACAGTATTTCTGGCCCAAATTGCCATTTAACGCAATCTTTAAACCTAGTAAGTACTCGAAAGTGAAACACCACGGCTATTATATCTGGACGGCATTCTCATTGCTACAACAAGCAAATCCACTTGTGCAGTGGTGTGGGCAGAATCTCCAGTCACCACCACGTGGTAAAACGAGATCCCAACATTTGCGGAGATTACGGAGAAATAAAGGAAACCATAACCCTCAAACAAGGGTTACGAGTGATACGATACCAAATCCTCCTATATCACCGCAGTTAACGTCAGATCCACCTAAGGATCCCACAGAGGCTCTTCAGGAGTCACAGTTTACGGAGTCTTGTAACACTGAATACATTAAGTGCTCCCTGCTAGGATCTTCAGTTCCTGCAATCAAAAATATCACAACAGCATCCAACCGTTCACTTCTACCCTGGCCTTTAATCAAGTCTCGAAACAATCTTTGAGCAAGAATTCGGTAGTCATCTTAACATGAGGACAACCTCAAAATTATCGCACGACTAGCTTTTAATCCAAAATTTTAAAAAGTGCAGTGTTGCGATCCGTAACCTTGACCAAGGAAGGCCAGCAATCCTTCAGACCGAACACTATGCACCTAGATCATTTTTGTCAACCAAGGCCATGTACAGTCATTGTTTACTACAACAGGTATTTTCTCCAAATCCTTAAGTTTAAGGACGGCTCTGTACTCAATAACCACGAATTGCTCGATAATCCATGTCTGCACATGCCCTGTTACAAGATCTCAATATTTGTAAAGGTTACCAAGAAATAAAAGAAACCAGAACCCTCAAACAAGGGTTATGGGTCATACGATACCAGACTTCCTCTACCGCTGCAGTAAGCATCATATCTGTCGTCACAGATAGCCACACGTGATACGCGATGCAGCAGTTAGCATCAACCGGTACTAGGCAATCGTGTAGTCACGTTGCCCGGGACACCCATTACGACGTATGGTGCGTCGCACGTCGTACGTCGGCAGCACATCTACCGGAACGTTTGCACACCACAGGAACGTTTGAGCACCAACAGGAACGTTTGAACACCAACAGGAACGTTTGAACACTAACAGGAACGTTTGAACACTAACAGTTTGATCGCGGTACGCACGCAGATCCTTGTTCATTTGGAGCCGTATGCACATCACGTCAGAAATGAACATGCGATGGCTATGTTTCACACGTGTCCACTTTTATTCACGTTGTAGTCTAGTTCTTATTCAGATATTACTCAGCGCAATTTCTTTCTTCACGTAAATTGCGGGTAGTCAAATATGTCCATCGTACGATGTATTCCACATAGCGTACATATGTAGTGAGCACAATCTATTTCTGTGGGCATTGATTGTTTATCCCAATTCTGATGTCGGAGACAGCGTCGGCCGATAGGTATACGTAGGCACACATAATAAAAGTCACAAACGAATTATCTGTTCAACTCACTATTTATTGTTCGTTGATCAATTGTTACGTTATCAAATGTTCACAGAGTACAATACCACGTCAGGATTCACTATTAACTTTACTTATTATAACACATTGATAATTGAGACGATTACTTAACCAAACTTCTCAACAATAATCGACTCACCTAGTAACAACCCGAATTAACATAGTAACTGCTTAACTTAGCACTGACCGATATGAAAACCACCATAGTTACTACTTAGTATCGAACTGCACTGAACTAGTTGCTTCATATGATTAGGCACCCTTTTTATACACCCAACTGTCGCTCCCACTACCAGTTTGACATCTCGACTAGTTTTTTCACGATTATTATTTTATCTTACCCGACGTTATATATTCAGACACCCTCAATGGGATTAATAAAAAGGAATTACCCGACATATTGTTTTGTTTTTTTTTTTTTTTTGACATAAGTAATAATTGAATTTATATTGTTACTTGCAATTTGTAATATATATATATATATATATATATATATATATACAAAAAATATAACAATAAAAGACCTACGCTGAGTTTCTTGGTGCTTCTTCTCAGGTCAGTGGGCTTTTCCGAAGCACTGGTAGAATCCTTTAGATGATAAAATATTGTAAAAAAATGACGTGTAAAAGTGCCCTTAGGGGCCTAATTACTGAATAAACGTTTTAATTTGAAAATTTAATTTAATTTAATTAATTTGAATTTAATTAATTTAATTTAATTTGCCAACCTGCACTAGGCCAGCGTGGTGGACTAAGGCCTTAACGCCTCTCAGTTGTAGAGGAGGCCCGTGCTCAGCAGTGGGCAGTAAATAATACAGGGCTGGTAATGGTATGGTACATATTCTTCGACGGTTCTGGACGTAATCCAAAGTCCAAATATTTATGCTCTGATACCTAGTTTTGCCTAATAGAATGTTTGTAAAAAAGTGTAATTTGAATGTTACACGGGTTTTTAATACATCAATGGTTACGCTATAGAAAATATGTCTAAATTACAAAGTTATTCGTTCGATAGATTTTATCTGATAATGTATTTGAAGCTTTGATTAATTATATACCTAGATAGAGTGACGCGCTGCAATGAAACTAAAACAAACAAGTCAACTTTTCTTAAGCTAGTATGCGTGACAGCTGTGCCATACGCTATCGCTGCATCATTCTGCGTATCCTTGTGTGCGCGCATAATGATACCAGTTATTACATGGTTTCTATTAAAACGGAGAGAAAATCCATGAAAAACAACAAAAAATAATTCACTCGAACTCATTTAGCGGGGAACAGTTCGCCTCTATTTTTTTCGACACGTTTGAAACGTTCAGTGTCTATCTATAGTTCGGACAAACTAAGCTGGCCGGTATGACAATTCAATTTTTTTCCCGAAGCGATAACTCTGTGAGAACGTCTACCCAAAAAATTCAAAACCGTGTCATGTCATACCGGCCATATTAGTTTGTCCCTACTGTAGGTATATAATTAATCAAATATTTGAAGGATGAGCGCAGTGTAATCCTGTTACAGTGTAGTGATTGCGTTACTGTTTGTAATTCGAATTCTGTATCAGTTTTTTAAACGGGTTGTCTCATCCGAGCGACATGCTCGTCTCATCTCTCATTCGTTTTTGTTTTCAGATGAACAAAAACCTTGTCATTATCATCTTGACCTATCAATATGAGGCCATAGTTAAGATGCTTTTCTACAAGCTAATAAAAACTAAAAAAATGTATGCGGACATCATGTCTTGGCAAACGTAGCGTGGGGCGCCCTCTGGCCAGATGGCGGGACGACTTGCACAGGAGGGCCGGCAACGACTGGATGCATAAAACAGCAGACCGGGCTCTGTGGCGTATCTTGGGAGAGGCCTATGTCCAGCAGTGGACTGCAACGTGCTGATGATGATGAACATCATATTATATCGGTAAGCTTATCTCAAGGATCATAGGCGTATATAGAGGGGGGGGCGGTTGGGCCGTGCCCACCCCAGAATTGCTTGGTGCCCACTCCAAGGATTTTGAGGCTGCCTACAACTACTATATTATAAAAATCATTTTACTTTTTCAGTCTTGGACACTGCTCAAGAACATTACTCTAGCTACGCCCATGTCCAGGATACGTCATTCGCATATATTCTTTTCGTTTCTAATAGCGCTAACGCTAGTACCATCATGGCTACGATCCTGATGTGGGATTGACGCAAAATACTTTTTGACATATCCTGTAGAATTTGGTTTCTTTACCGGCCACTTATTTAAAAGTCATTAACACCCTCTACGTAATCAAAAAAATCGTATTAAAATGCCTGGGAGTTTTGGCGGGAACTTGGAAGTGTCATGAGGTGCTCTTGTTTTAATTCATTATTTTGGTGATACTTAGTGTTATATTGCATAATTATGGTGGTATATTATCCAATATAGTTCTATTAAAGAGCTCAAATGAAGTGAATTGAAATAATTGTGCTAATCAAGTGTTATTTTTGTTGCCGCCAAAACTCCTCGATAAAGTCTTGGTAAGGTAGCCACTGCTTTACTTCGACATACTACAGATAATAAAATAGACAAACCAAACTTGACATTGGCAAAATGTGAACACAAATGCCATTATAAAAAAAAATAAAAAAAATGCCTGCATTAAGTTTCACCCAGATCCCGTAAAGAATATTGTATTCATTGAACAACTAGATCAAACTGAGTATCAACCTGGGTGATGGTATATATTTGTGCTCAATATGTTGATGAACTCGCCCCCTATCACTTCTTGGGACACCACGGCGAAAAATTAGTGCAGTCGCGCCTCCTATCCCTTCCCTAAAAGGGACCGTGTATCTTTATTCTTTAAGATAAGTAAGTACTTGTATGTCTTGGCGAACCGTATTGAAATAAATAGACTGTTAAATTCCATGATCCTTAGATCAAGAAGGCAGTACGTTACCTAGAAGTCCTGCCAACCAACCTCATCAGAGAAAGTACTTATGATAATGGTGACTCATGCACTAAGATTATTATTCGGTGAAAGTTGATGCACGAGCGGACATCTGCCGAAACTATGGACTTTCACTCAGCAAAGGACATGATGCCGCGTGCGATAAGGTATGTCCAGTTTGATTTAAACCGATAGGTATGGTTATTTAACCTAAATAGATGTTGATTGCAAAGAAAGATAACGGAAAAAAAGATGATTTAAAAATGTAAGATAATATAGATTTCGATTTATGCAAATCATTTTTACAAATCTCTTCATACATAGAGTCTATTTATCAATGTATATAAGCAGATTAAAAATATTATAAATAATTATTTAAATATAACAGTAATGATTTATTTACATTATTATTAGGTATTAAGCACTACTAAATACACAGATAGGAAATAATAGGGAAATTAGTCAAAATAACGAAGAGGTAACAAAATTTAAAATCCGCATTAAACCATGTCTTGTTTTAGAATTTTTTTTTCAAGCAATAAATAAAATAGACTTAAAAGAAATAAACCAAACCAATTGTCATTAAACTAAGATCAATAAACTTAGGCGGTGAAGGATAATATTGTGAGGAAACCTGCATGCCTGAGAATTCTCCATAAGAATTTCGAGGTAGTCTTCACTACCTCGGTGACGCAGTTGTATTACGGTATGACTGTAATGCTGAGGTCTTGGGTTCGATTCCTGGGTCGGGCAAAGTGATATTGGATTTTTAATTCAGTATTAGCCCGGAGTCTGGAATTTCTGCCCGATACGGCGCCCCCTATCACATCATGGGACGGAATACGAACGGCGAAAAGTGGGTGCACTAGTTACACGCCTCTGCCTACCCCTTCGGGGATAAAAGGCGTGAGTGTGTGTGTGTGTGTGTATGTGAAGTCTGCTAACCCGCTAAACCCTCTCAGAAGTAGAGGAGGCCCGTGCCCAGCAGTGAATCAGACATACAGAGCTGGTATTATAATATTATTAAACATAAGACAGAAATCAACTTAAATATGGCAAAACGAAAGTCAACTTGTATCATTGTTTACTGCAATTTCCAAGAACCGTTCTTATTGGTGGTTACATAAGTATTCGTTAGCTCTACGGATATGAACCATTTGATTGCTGGTTTATGATGACATTAAGCTTTTAAAATAAACATATACAGGTGGTTGGTAATATGACGTATTCCCGTTAAGAGCATGCAGATTGGGTACAAAAGATAGAGGCGATGTTGTCAGCAAACATGACTCCCTCAATCATACCGAGATGTCTCAGATGACTAAGTTATTTAAAAATCGACCTACACTAGCTTTGCAATCATCACGCGCATTGTCAACGGTTTCCGAGAAAAAAAACAAAGAACAAACTCGGCAGCCGCTTAGTAAAACTAGGTCCTGTCATTCCTGAGGATTCTATAGGTAAAGAGCATTCCTATGTTATGCATGATGATGCAGCTTTTGTCACAGATCGTTTCAGACAAATTATATGAGACAATAACGCTATCTTTTTTTATACTGGTAGGTACGACAGTGACCCTACTGCACCTGATAGTAAGCGGAGAGGTCCAAATTAGGGTTGTCAACATTTTTTGTCTGAATATAGTATTTTTTATAAAAATGCAAAAAAAAATAGTACGCTTAAGAAAAATATAGTATTTTATGGGAAGAATAAAAAATAGACAAGTTATATTTTTATACGCATTTATTTTTATTTATTTTTTGCACTTTTTGCATTCTTTAACAATGTTTTGTCTTCAATAAAACTGGCATAAGCTTTATCGAAGGCAATTTATAAATTAATATAAATCAAAGCTCATTTTTATTAAAGATATACTTGCTCTGTTTTTTTTTTAGTTTTATTCGTCGAAACGTCTTTTAACCAAGTCAAAGAAACAAGACTAGACAAGTCAATTTTAGTTTTATTAGTTTTATTGTTGCAAAATATAAACATTGATCTATTGTACGGAAATATAGTATTTTCGCGTACTATATATTTCCTCAACAGTATATAGTACGGAGTCCCGAAATACAGTACAATACTATATATTATAGTACGGTTGGCAACCCTAGTCCAGATAGACTGTCAACTGACGAGCGAAGATTATCCTCGCCAGTCGACAATAGAGTAGTTTCCTATATTTGATTTTGTACATTATTTTATATATAACAGAAAATAATACGAAAATAAATTCATCTGTGAAATCCGCATCAGAATCGGTTGAAAAATAAAGCTATAATTCATATTTGAAATATTTTTGTGAGCAAAAGTGGGGGCGTGGTATATCGCGCTATCTCTTTCGCACGCACGCAGCGTTACATTTTTTTCTGTCAGATTTTATATGGCATACATTTTTGATAAATGTATTTAAAAAAAGTAGTCTACACTAGTATACACAGGGTGATACCGGAACGCGACACACTTGCGTGTGCCACTATGGCGGGTGTAAACGCTTGTGTACGTTGATCACTATTCGAACGGTGGACTGATACAAAATTTATCCTACCACCACCATATATATACATATATATGTACATGACATAATAAGATAAAACAAGCATTATCTACACTAATATAGTAATATTATAAAGAGGAAAGATGTGTATGTTTCTAACGAATAAACTCAAAAACTGCTGGACCGATTTTAAAAATTCCTTCACCAATATAAAGCTACATTATCAGCGAGTAACATAGTCTACTTTTATCCCGGGAAAATATAAAGAGGGACTTTAATCCCGGCAAAACTTTTTCGCGAACAAAATAACATAATAAGGAGCATGCCATCAGTCCGATTCGAGCTCATTCCGAGTGTACAGCACGCTAACAAGACAATCGTGACTGATAAGGTTTCTTGTAATATACCTGGCTACACACTACTTACTATAAAACAGTAGAGCTAGGTACAAAAATGGTGTAGGAATTGCTGTTTTAAATTGAATTGAGACTATTATTATGGCATTAAAAGGGACGATATTTTAATTAAAAATTGTACAAGTATAAATCTAGGTTTCTTATTGGTTTTCTATAGTACCTACCTTATTTGAAAATACAACATTTTTAAATACTTTAATACACAGTTTTTTATTTCGTTCTTCCCAAATGGATGTTTTAAAAGTATTTAAAACTAAATAAACATGAATTAAATTACTAAATTGAACACATTTCTCGATTATTTATGCAAATATATGCTCTAATTAAATTATTTGTATTTAAAAAGGAAAACATACTCAAGAAATTTATTATAACAAATCCTCATTATAATTTTTGAATACTGAAAACTACTTTCATATCCTACACATCCAAACATCTTATCACTGAATCAGAGCCAAGATATAACAAAAATAAGTGAAATATGATCGTTGGGCGCTATTGGCGGCGCGGTCCGGAGGCGTGGCGTGCTCTCGCAGCATCCAATCGTAATCTCCGCGAGAGAGATCTCGGAGGGGACCGAGCGTGGAATTAGGAAGCGAGGACGTAGGTATATAATATATTAGGTATTGGGTGTGCTCTTATTAGATTGTATGAGAGTCCGGAATCGTTTATGGTAGATTTTTCTTTCGGTAAAAGATATAAGTAAAAATATTTAAATGAAAACTCTGCTAAATATTATTAAAAGGGATAATAAAGTAACAAACATCTTAATAACCTTTGTTTTGGCAAATTCGAGGAGCGGAAAAATACTGAAATTTTAAAGATAATTTATTTTTACGACAATTACTGCTAGTACTTTTAAAGTATCCAATCTAGTTTTACATAAATGCTGTATATGTAGGTTGGTACCTAATACTTAGTAAGTACTGAAAATAAAGACGGTTTAACCATTCTGAGGACATCCATTCATTGCTTTAGTCCATGGGCGGCGGATGCTGCTTACCATCAGGCGGACCGCTCGCTCGTTTGCCTACTAAGGCAATAAAAAAAAAAAACCCCGCCGTCTACAAGGATATAAATTTGCCAATAAGTAAATGTTAATGTAAGGTTAGGTACCTACTCTAATTTCGCAATATTAATACGTTTCGAAGCAGCCTCCAGAGCCGTAACTACACCCGTGTAAGCCCATAGCAAATTCATGGAATGGGGCCTCTCAATAGCAGCAGTGCTAAATCCGGCGACCTCTTTTTTAGTATTCTCCGAAATGCTTCTCTTCCTCTCTGGTCGGGGGCCAATCAAGTCGGGGTCCGGGGACCTCCTGGAGCCGGGAGCCCGTGGCATTTTGCCGTCATGGCACCCTTGTTTACGTCACTGGGAGCCTCAGCTTAATTTTAAACGCTATCCCTATCTTCTACATCTCGAGCCTAGACTAGACGGATATGAAACTTCTGGACAAATATAAAAACGCAAGAGACCAAACGAGAACACAAAATATTAGGCAGTAGGTATTGTTTTTTTTTATTTTCATTATCCTGTAATATGAATATTATATGTTTTAAGTTACACTAAATTAACTTATATCTTATTTAAATATATAATACTTAGGCAAAGATTTCTAAGATTATACTGTGTAATGTCTTTGTAAGTACTTAAGACTTAACACTTTTAATTTTGGGTAAGTAGGTACCTTTGGGTGAGGCAAAGGGCTTTTACCTACTGTGTGTTAAATGTTGTGTCAAAGGTAATATTAATTTGATGCAAAGGCATCTAGAATTTTTCTGTTACGTACGTCTACAATTTAGACATTAGGAGCTTACATAATTACCTGCGTAGGTTCTAAGTTCATTAACAATTATTGTTGACGGCCTTGACTGCCTTTTTTTTAATGGATGGTGGATTTATAACATACATTCATAAAAATGAATTAGTTTTCGATGATTGCGGGGTATGGCATAATGTAGGTACACGTAACATGACATAACAAGATATCGTAATTTCAGGCGTTTACCGCCATCTAGTGTAACTTTTGCAAAATTAAATATTTTAATCTCACGGTGAATGTAATAAAAATAAAATTATTTTCAAATTTAATACGTTTTCTATTAGCGCATTATCGAAATATATCTCACAGAAACTACGTATATTAACTTTAATATACTGCGTGTAGTGACATCTGTAGTCGAATAGCAACAACAAAATGATACCCGTGCAAATTATTATTTAGTATTCCTACTAGGCACTAGATAGCGCTATCACTACAATAAACTCATTATTAGAAGTAAATTATCACCAAGAATTATGGGGAATAATAAACGACACTCAAAACACTAGAACATTAAAAAATATTTTCGTTTTGTTAATAAATTAGTAATAATATTTTACTAATGACATCTAACAGTTTTATGATAAAACTTAATGATATAACAGTGGGCTTAGAATGTGACACGAAGACGCAACTCGTAAAACGATGTCGTTTAATTTTGATGTTTGTGATTGATCGAGAGACCAATACGTCAGTCACTTGTTAGTCTCTCAACCAATCCCAATAAAACGAAACGGAGACGTGACGTGTTTTTTTGTCACATTCTAAGCCCACAGCTATTTTCATTCATTCATTCATGTTTTCAGGGTCATTGCTCAATATACAAAAATTTGAATTAAGATTCTTCAATCTCCAATTTAAAACTCCGGTAAATACTAAATTAAACACCTACTGCTGTTTTGAAAAAAACTTAAATAATGACTACAGGCTCAGGAATATATCACTGGAAACTTGGCGACATCGCCATGGCCCGATTGGCACAAAAAGTTTACTGTAAGGTTAAAGTTATTAAGAATGAAAAAGGTTTATTCTACGCTGACAGAGGTAAACAGTACATTTTGTAGACGTAGAGTAGAAGAGGTAGGTATCACTTTACATAATACAACTTTTAAATCATTGTAATTTTCAATACTTGCTTACCGACTCATAAGTAGTTATCTAGATTTATGTAGCTACTTAGTTATTCTTATTCTAAACTAGTTCTATATATATTAGAACTATAATTTTATTGCGAGATGGAATACAGAAATGTGCATTATACTAAAGCATTATAGCGTATATATCGCACCCTTAGAACGAAAACGACACAATTCAAAACAATCAAAAATTGAGTTATCGTGATAAAATGACTTAAAACTGGACAGTTTTTTATAAAAATATATTAAAAAAGACCCGATATAATAGTTTGGTCCTTTTCCGGCTTGAATATGGCTGTGTTTGAACTATTGTTGTATTGAGAACTTCGTTTTAAGTAATTTTATGAAGGTAACTCAATTTTCGATTTTTTTTAATTGTGTCGTTTTCGTTCTAAAGGTGCGATATGTAGAAACAGCTGTGCTTGTCTTGCTTACCTATTATCCTTATCACAGACATGTCAATGCAACAGCGCCCTCTAATGGAAATAAGAAATACTAAAGCAAATGATGTATTCTGTGTAATAATATACATACATACAAATATAATAATATTAGGATTTATTTGTTTTTAAAATTAAGAAAATCAAGTTCTGTTGGAGTTCTAAATTTAATTCCATACTCAATTATATTTTTTTATTATTATTAAAAAATTACTTGTTATCTGTTTTATCCCCAGCTCTTGGTATTTCTGCCAATGAAGATGGTACCATCGAAGTGACCTGGCAACTATGTTATTTTGTGGAGACCTGCCGTACTAACCATAAGATGTGGCTTCCCTACACTTGCATGCATTTAGCAGAACGTTCCAGACCATTCTATGGGCCTTCAATAACAAAACCTTCACCAAAGAAATCTTCACCCACAGACAAAGCAGTGGCTCCAAGAAAGGTATGTTGTAATACATATTAATCATTAGAAAAAAGACTTGTTTCTTAAAACATGTTTATGGCAAAATAAATTGATTTGATTTGTTGTAATAATAAATTCACATTTTATTTACTTTAATTATTATTATATAAATGTACCCATGTGTCTGAAAGAAATGAACTCTGTATTAACAAGAACATAATAACTATAATTAATTTATTGAAAGTTATTCATGAGATAATCTATACTTACATATAATAGATACCTACTTATTATGTAAATATTTCCAATCAGTTATAAATGGCGACACTAGTTTTAACATATACTTGTAACTAGACTAATTACTATTTAGGTACTAAGTACATATAAGTTATAGGTCAGATTTTTAGAACTTCTTTTTTTTTTTCCTTCTCCTGATTGAAATGTAGATATGTTCATTAATTACATTTAGGGTGGAATGCTTGCAAACAAATAACTATTGTAATATAGATTACTTGATGGTGAGTCAGGCAAAGTGATATTGGATTTTTCCAATCAGTATCAGCTCGGAGTCTGGAATTTGTGCCCGATATGGCGATAAGCCCGCCGTCTATCACATCATGGGATGGAATACGCACGGCGAAAAGTGGGTGCACTAGTTGCGCCTCTGCCTACCCCTCCGGGGATAAAAGCCGTGAGTATGCGTATGCATATTCCCGATAGTTCGCGATATGCAATGCAATTAGTCCTGTATTATATACTGGCCCACTGCTTAGCATGGGCCTCCTCGAGATTCTTATGGAGAATTCTCAGGTATGTAGGTTTCCTCACGATGTTTTCCTTCACCGTTAAAGCGAACGATAATTGATAAATAATACACACTTAACTTCGAAAAGTCGGAGGCGTGTGCCTTGGGTTTTGAACCTCCGGATATTGTCTCGGTAGACCGTTCCATTCCCTACTAGGCTATAGTCCACTTTAGTTCAGTTCACAATAACCTAGTTGGAAATGGAACGGACTGCCGAGACGAAGGTTCAAAACCCAAGGCACACACCTCTGACTTTTCGAACTTACGTGAGTATTGTTTATCAATTATCCTTCACTTTAACAGTGAAGTGTAACCTCGTAAGAAACTCTACATACCTAAGAATTCTACAAAAAATTCCGAAGGAATGTGAAGTCTGCCAACCCACACTAGGCCAGCGTGGTGGAAAAACCCTAAACCTTCTCAGTAGTAGTGGCCAGTGCCCAGTATTGGGACAGTATATAATACAGGGCTGGTATTATTATAATATTATATGTATTCTCCAGAGAAAAATAAAAGAAGATGTTACACTACCCCTGAGCGTTAAACTTACTAATCTCAAAGATCCTGACTTCAACACGACATACGATATTAGACATGTCCCGTTAAAACAAGGAAAATACGAAAATGCATTCAGTGAATTCGTTCGTAGAGGCAAAGAAATGATTTTCGACGAATACTTCTTTGCTATAAAAGCTGATCCCGTTAAAAATGAAGATGTTCTTGACTACTTAATGAATGTGGATGCCAGTACTGAAGACAAACTGGAAATGGTCATAGAAAAAATAGCAACGGAAAAAGAGATTGAGAATTATTTGCATCAGTGTTGGAGGTACAACTTCGTTCACAAAATGGAGACTAAAGATAATTCGGACAATAATGTGAGTATTGCCTTTTTTTATGTATTCACAATTCTTATGGATTTTAGGTCAAAAACTGCCCATTGGTGAACGAGTTCGTTGATCCTATCATCATTTCTATACCGTAATGTGCAATTCTGGCGCATCTTGCTCCGTTTATTAAGTATATGAATCGCAAACCGGACACGTTCTGTATATTCTCATTGTATGCCATAAAAAAACTCTTCAAAACAATCACTTTAAAACAAACTGCAAAAAAAAAATCTCCCTTTAATTTCTTTACTTTTAGAACTCCACATCTCCAGTAAAGACGCCAGTAACTGTTCACATTTCCTGGTGTCTGGTCTGCGGGAAGGGAGACAAACTCCGTGATTGTCCTAACTGTCCTTCGTCTTTCCACCTGCCTTGTAGGAGGGAGTGGCTGATTAATATTTTGCGTGAGTATTGTTTTATTCCTGAACCTAATAATACCCCCCCTTCCCCCCGCCCCGAGGCAATTCCTGTGCGCTCGGTCTTCACTCCGAATGCACGCCCATGCAGGGGGGGACATTTGTCGCGGGCCGAGGTACACAGTGCAGTGTGTATACCTTGGTAGAATATAATATTTAGGCCTAAAAGGGCCCACGATCATTACCCCTACTTTTCCCCTCCGCCCATCCTAGAAAAATCCTATCCTTCCTTCCCCCACTTCCATACTCCTTTCCCAGGCCTCTGCAGTCGCTGAGCCGGGGGATTGCAGTATTCCATTCGTGGGTTTCCCCTGATGTTGACTGTAGGGACGCCTGCCAAAAAAACCTAATAAAATCAGAATAAAATGGAATCTATGTTATAAACCTACGGAGTGCCACAAAAAACTAAATAGCAATTTTGCAGTCAAGACACATGCAGTAACAGTCCAGCAGGGTAGATAAAAATCATGACTTGTTTCTGACAGTTTTTTTTTTATTTGTTTTTTTTATATATAGCGTTAACGGTGTATGTTTGGTTACTTCATTAACTAACAACTCTAAGAAAACTACAATTTTTATGACAGTTTGTCATGAGTTATTGATCGTTCGCAGGGTGAATACTGGAGCGCATCGTAAACAACTAGGAACATGTGAAATATTTTTTTATAAAAAATGTATGTTAAATAAAACCCAACGAAAACAAAAAATCTAAACCCGCTAAATAATAAATTATTGAGGTATTTGTTACTCTATTGTAAAAAGGTAACTGTTAAGTCTCAGATGCAGATTATGGCGTCACCGAAAATAAACGGCCATAACTCCGCGTGCGTAAAAGAGATAGCAAGATAACCCTACTACATTACTACTTCTGCCTACAACAATGTTTCAAATCGGATAAAGTGCCTCATTTATCAATCAATTTAGATGCTGATTTCACAAAAAGATTAAGTATGTTTTTTAAATCACGATTATTTTAAAAAAATTCACTTCATTTAAATCATGATTGAGATCAAATGATTTAAAACAATCAACCCTGAGAATTAGACAGTTTTATTTAGAAATTATATTTTGCTATGCAGATTAAAATGGAGAATAGTAATTAGTAATTTTTCAAAAATAGCACTTTTCTATACTAGCAAAATTTCTCACCCGAAAACTTCCTACAGTACATAAGTAAAATAAATGTTGACTCATTTCCAATATTTATTGCTCAAAAGCCTGGAATATTATGAAACTAAATCCTTCCAGATCGCAAGAACCCACCGCAGAAGCCGCAGAAACCGGCCACCATAGTGCACAAGATTCTATCGAGCACGCGTACGATATGCTCGGTGCAGAAGAACAAAGAGAACATGGAACTTTGTCCTAGTTGTATGTGGGGGCCTAAAGTCGGGTAAGGATCATGTCATTTTTTCTCGTCATTTTTAATAGGGTGAATAAGTTTTCGAAATACTTGAACGTATCATGATTTGGGGATTAGACCTTCATCGGTACCTATTACCATATATTGTGAATATTTGCATTCACCCAGTACAACAAGGTATACAAGGTGTATTCTTATTTATTAAAGTAAAAAAAGGCCTTCAAAAAAAGAGCGTATTCCCACGTAAAAGGCCGGCAACGCATCTCTGTGCCCCCTGGTATAGCAGATGTTCATGGGCGGCGGTGATCACTTACCATCAGGTGAACCGTATGCTCGTTTGCCCCCTATATCATTAAAAAAAAATCGCGAAATGGACCCATTGAAATGAAATATATTATCATAAAATGTTTTTCTCATTTTTTTCATAAAATGTTACATTATTTAAATTCCGTCAATATTAACTCTACCACCAGTTCGGAAAGCAGTTCTCACTAGAAAAGAACGGCAAGAAGCTCTAGTGTTGCTCTTTTCAAAGTCAGTTCAAGGTATAAAGTACAGTGCATCGTACAGAAAAAAAATACAGTTGTTTATTTTGTTTAGAGCAGTGCATTTATATACTTTCAAAGTGGGTGATAATCTTTTTATTCCCATACGAGTGCACAACTTTTTCAGGCGTCATGAAATAATTTAATCTGAAATTCTCCAATATATACCCTTAATACTTAGATATAATGAAATGGGTAAAACGCGTTCAGTCCTAACCGATCCAGAGGACGATATCACTCTGGCCATTCGCAGTAAGAACGAGTTCCTAAAACTCCTACACTCCACACGACCGCAGTTCCGTCCTCACCGCCGAGGACCTCGCCGCGTTCCCCGTCGCCGCCCCGACCCTCCTAACAGTTCCGGCCCGCGTGCCGACGAAATAAATGGATAGGATTAGGTTAAACACCAACCTTCCCCACTAATTAAAATAAATTGATGTCTCATCCTCTCCCAGTGACCGTCCTGAGCCGAGGTTCGTAACCCGTTAGTGGGTTGCCCTCAGCATGGTTACTTAAATCAAGGGTTGCGAGCGCCTAAAGCGTTCACCCGAAAGTCCGGTGTGGCCAGAAAAGCCGGCTCACGTCAGGCTACGGGCCGGTAGGACCACTTAAAAAAAAGGGTAAAACAGTCCAAACAAGGAGCACCCATTCACGAGTATGACGCATGTGCCAGCCATCGGCCTCCTCGACTATGTCGAAGGAAGTGGCCCACCCGGTACACGACACAAACAATATATCTCTGTTGTGGGTTCATAATTTTTGTTCACGTCCTTATCTATAAAGGTACGATGACGTGGTATGGCATAAGCTAGGCTCATGTCCATGGTGGCCAGCCCGTGTACTGACTCCTGGCGCGACTCCGTCCTGCCTGCTGACGCGAACGCACTCCCCGCATCAGTGGCCGCTTAAATATTATGGTGAGTCCATCTTTTTTACATTCCTCCGTATTTAAAGTTTTCCAGTTTACTCTTTATTAACGTGAAATAAGTATTTATTTCCGCGAACAAATTTGGTTTAGAAATAATCAACACTAAATAGATTGTGTTGGCCTGGAGATTAGACTCAACTTAACGAGAGAAACATAGGTACTACTAAATCGAGTCTTTTGTATTATGATGCTATTATTACGTTCTGAATCCTACTCAACTAAATCGTAATAAACATAAATACAGACTTGTTACATCTACAGAGATACACAACTACCCCCCTTGATTTATTGAAAGCCAAAATTATCCAGGGACCCTGAACTATTCCTGGGGCGAGTCGTCCCGCACATGTCTGTTCCTGCCGCAGCACGCGGCGACAGAGGGAGTTCGCGACGAGACGCTACGGCAAGCTGTACTAGACGCTTGCGACGACTACATCGCTGTCTACCTCACTTAGCTGGATACTTTTATAGTCTTTAATGCCTGAAGAGGTCAAACGTGTTTGGTGGGAAGATTGTGAGTTGTTAATTTCTTTCCAAAACGAGATAGCTGGTTCAGTGCTTCTTAGCTATATCTACCTCTAATTTTATAGTATTTTGTAACTGACTGAAGAAGTTGCCATAGATCAATTCTTTTTGGTTTACGTGGAATTAATACATTTTGGGCTATTTTATTTTTAAACCCAGCTCCCATTCTCCCCTAAATAAAACATAAAACCAAAACGACATAAAGCAACGCAGGATTTTAGTCTATCAACTGACTTCTTTTAGTCTTGCTTTCAAATCCATTCAGTCGAAGTCGGATCAAGCAAGGCTAAGGAAGTCAGCCAAAAAGCATGACTGGCTCAGCGAACACCAGCGTGACTTGTGCATGCCCCACGCTAACACATCAGCAAAGCTTAATCGGGATAGTATCTGGGAGTGAATGAATGATTGAATGTATAAGTATTTTATGCATAAATATGACTTTATTTTTAAATACTTTTATTGCTTTTAAATCATGATGAATATTTTAATCATACCGCAAAGGTAAGAAAGCTTATGACACGCATTGTATCGTATATTATACACGTTTATTTTATCTTATTTTTTATAAGATGCCGAAATCACGCGGTTATGTAGATATTTAATCTCATTAAATTAAAATTATATAAGTATATTTAATATAAGTACATCATTTATTTTCTAAATATGATGCCTTTTATTAAGCAGACCGCAAAAGGGGCATGATAAAGCATTGCCTATCTTCCATCTTATCTATAATTAAATATGTATCCGTCATATTTAAATTTTAGTGCCTGTTCAATTCAGAAAGTAACTAATATGTAGGTACCTAACAGAAAGAATACCTAGTATTTATTAATCTTAAGATTAAAAACGTTGATGTTGATTTAAACCGATATTTACGATACTTATGATCGATAAAATTAGAATGTTTTGGAGATATTCCAGATACCTATGTATTTAGATATCAACTAATTTTATACTTTGTACTTCTATCGTTTAAACCTTTATAGCGGTAGATAAAACTATAAAAATATGATTACATTAATCAAAATCTTACAAAACAAAGGCTCATGACTCGTAATTTATTTGGTAATCCGTTTTGTGTGTTCCACCTCACGTCATGTCACTTAAATATAATAATCTTCGCTATAATATTTTATTTTTATATCATTATCAATGACGAATGTTACTATCGATTTTATTTTATTAATCAACGGTGGAAAATCGTTTAAAAATCGATCAATCATATTTGACAGGAGTTAATGCGGCAAGATTACTTGATAGATAAAATTACGATAGTAATTTCATTTTTATCTAAATTGTTTTTCGTAGAAGTAATGTGTAGCTTTGAAAATAATTAAATCTATAATCTTTTTTACTGTTGTGGCGTTTTATTTTTTTTATATGTAAGCTTATTCATCCAAATCAAACGAGACCAAAACAGGAAATACTTACTTTAATACATACATACATACATAAACTCACGCCTTTCTCCCATTGGGGTAGGCAGAGACTATGGAGCGCCAAGTGCTACGATCCAAGCATACCTCTTTCGCTTCTTCTACAGTCATCAGTCTCTTCATACATGCTTGTCGGTTACGAGAACTCCTTATTTGGCCCTTCCTTAGGAGGTCGCCAATTTGGTCCATGAAGGTACGTCTAGGACGTCCCCGTCCGACGCTACCACTCACTTTCGCGACATAGATTTCTTTCGTTCCTCTTCTTTCATCCATCCTTTCAATGTGGCCAAACCACCGAAGCATTCCTTTCTCAATCTTAGTCACTACATCCTCTTTCAATCCACATTTTACTCTTATCACGCTATTCCTCACTCTATCACTTACTTTCAGCCCACACATACTTCTCAAAGCTCTCATCTCCACTGCATTTACCTTACTTACATGCTTGTTTTGCCACACCCACGACTCACTTGCATACATCAGTATTACTTTAATATTATTTGTAAAATCACTTGGTAAAAAATCATACATTTTAAATTCTGCATAAATACACCAAAAATGTAATGTTGGAGTTTTATGTTTAGTTTTTTTGTACTAAAGATGTTACAATATGTTTTTTGAGTTCTCTTACAAGTACCTCTCAACATAGGGTAATATTTTTTTTTTTTTTTTTTTTTTAAACCTGACTATCGTTTGTTAGCCTGACGAGGGTCGGCTTATACAAACACACCGGACTTTAGGGTGAGCGCTTTAGGCACTCGCAACCCTTTAATTTAAGTGACCATGCTGAGGGCAACCCACTAACGGGTTACGGACCTCGGCTCAGGACGGTCACTGGGAGAGGATGAGACATCAGCGTTTAGTGGGGAAGATTGGGGTTTAACCTAATCCTATCCATTTATTTCGTCGGCACGCGGGCCGGAACTGTTAGGAGGGTTGGGGGGGCGACGGGGAACGCGGCGAGGTCCTCGGCGGCGAGGACGGAACTGCGGTCGTGTGGAGTGTAGGAGTTTTAGGAACTCGTTCTTACTGCGAATGGCCAGAGTGATATCGTCCTCTGGATCGGTTAGGACTGAACGCGGCCGTCTCCATTTGGCGCGGTCGAATGGAGTGTATATTGACGCTTTGCGGACTAACGTATTTGGGTGTTTAACCGCCCGGTCGAAGTAGCGTTTGCTGAATACCCTGAAAGGGTAATATTTGACTTGTTGCAATGACTAGAAAAAAGCCGGTAATGTCCTATCTTCTTTCAGTGAGGGCTACCGTTTTTATGCTCACTAGTTGGCCCCACTGGCGAGTAAGGTTTTTTTATGATATAGGGGGCAAACGAGCATACGGTTCACCTGATAGTAAGTGATCACCGCCGCCCATAAACATCTGCAATACCAGGGGGCACAGAGATGCGTTGCCGGCCTTTTAGGTGGGCATACGCTCTTTTTTTGAAGGTCGCCAGGTCGTATCTGTCCGGAAATGCTGCTGGCGGCCATTGGTTCCATAGTTTAGTAGTACGTGGCAAAAAATGTCGGCTAAAACGTACAGTGGTGGATTGCCAACCTCCGAGGTGATGTGGATGGAATTTGGAGTTCTGCCGCGATGTACGGTGATGGAACTCAGCAGCAGGGATAAGTCCGAACAATTCTTCAGAGCAGTCCCTGTGGTAAATGCGATGGAGAATGCAGAGCGATGCTACATCTCTACGCAAAGCCAAAGGATCAAGCCGATCGGAAAGAATACGGTCGTGGACGATACGAGCTGCCCGACGTTGAATAAGGTCCTAAAGTACAGCTCTAAAACTTGTTATTACGCTCGTGGAAATATAGTTTAGATTTTAATTATTCCGAAAACCGTTACAATACAATTGAATAAAACATCGAACACGCCACAGTGTTGCGCAGTGTCGTTATGTTCGGGAAAAAGAAAATTGCACCTTTTTTGTTAGTTCCGCTTTTAAAACATTCATTGGAGTTTTGGCTGGTACTTGGAAGTGTCTTGAGATGCTCTTGTTTTAATTCATTATTTTGGTGATACTTAGGCCCCGTTTTTTCAACTGTAGTTATCTTTTTGTCAGGGTCTTATTAAGTTGGACGCGCTCGCAGCACCTGGAGCACTCGAAGCTCTGCGAGCGCATCCAGCTTAATAACACCGATGATTACCCTAACAACAGTTGACAAAACCCGGTCTTAGTGTTATATTGCATAATTATGGTGGTATATTATCCAATATAGTTCTATTGAAGGGCTCAAATGAGGTGAACTGAAATAACTGTGCTAATCAAGTGCTTTTTTGTTGCCGCCAAAACTCCTCGATAAAGTCTTGGTAAGGGAGCCACTGCTTTACTACGACGTACTACTAATGATTCATCCTCACTTGACATTGGCAAAATTGTCCTAAAGGACAGAGCCAGATAGGAAAAAAAAACATTCATTGAAAATCGTATCTTACATCTTATACAGGGTCATTTTTACATTGCATTACTAAATGAAACCACATATTCGTCTTTACGTCTTCTAACATCTTGCCAAAAATCATCCATGAATGACAAATATTATTGCCAAAAATCCCGGTTGTAGTTTTCAAATTTTTTGATCATTTCCTAGTTTAGTGCGAGTATGGTGTGTGCGAAAGTGTATTTCTGAATGAAAGTATTATGTTGCCGCTGTGACGAATTATCTTAGAGCAGTAGTAGTGGCATTAGGGCGTGTAAACTAAAAGTAACTTTTTATTGATATTTATTTTGTTCGAAACTTACAATTTTTTATTTTACGTCTATGGTTAAAATAACTTAATGGAAAGCGTTATTTTCGACGAGATAAGAATGTGATTTCATTTATTAACGCCATGTCAAAATGTCCCTGTATAATTAATCGAGTATTGCAAAAATTCACAACATTACGAACCTTTAGAACGAAAACGACACAATTAAAAAAAAACGGAAATTGAGTTATCGTCATAAAATGACTTAAAACTTGTCTATTTTATAAAAATATAATAAAAAAGGCCCGATATAACAGTTTGGTCCTTTTCCCGGTTGAATATAGCTGTGTTTGAGCTATTGTTGTATTGAGAACTTCGTTTTAAGTCATTTTATTATACCTAACGTTAACTCAATTTTCGATTTTTTTGAATTGTGTCGTTTTCGTTCTAAAGGTGCGATTAATTAAATAGTTAGACCCACGTTAATAGCCCACGAACAGTAGCATTTGACATTTCGAAGACCTCACGCTACAGTAGAGCCTCTAGCGGTGAATTTAAGCGCAATAGCCCTCATGATACCTATGTACGTGCACAAGATTATCAGAATGGCGTTTATTTAATCTTAACCGCAGTAATAAATTAATAAATCCATAATTTACAGTTTTATGGGCATAGATTTCATCGTACGTTAGTAAGTTTATGAGACATAGGTATTTAAGTATTCAAAATGTGTCTTAATACCTAAGCGGTTATATTAGGTTGGGGAAAAAGTTTCTTCGCATTTTATATGAAAACTCAAGACTTCTTTTTTCAAAGTTTATTTACATTTAATTACAGTATATAGATGCCATTTTGTTCGATGACTTTCTGCCATCTTGTAGGTAGTGCCATGATCCCGTTGCTGTAGAAATTTTGGGACTTCTGATCAAAAAACGCATCAAGTAGTTTTGGCAATCCTCCCTTGATATTAACCTGTTACCTGACACTGCCTAAAGAATTCTGAAGAGACCGAAACAAGTGGAAATCTGAAGGTGCAAGGTCAGGGCTTTATAGTTGATGCATAAACACCTCCCAGCCAAACTCTTCATTTTTGCTGAGTGGATAAAGATGTGTGTGCTCTAGCGTGATCGTGATGAAAGATTTCCTTTCTATTGATGAATTCCGGCCGCTTTCTCTAAACTTCTTGCTTTAATCTCATTAGTTATTGGCAGTAGAGATCCGAATCGATGGTTCTGTCCGATGGTCAAAGCTCATAATGAACAATGCCCTTCCAATCCCATCGCACACACAGCATTACCTTATTGCGAGTTATCCTAGGTTTTGCCACAGTCTGTGAAGCCTGACCGACCTTTTTAGTACGTTCTTGTCGTACGTGATCCACTTTTCATTACCAGTTATCAATCTCTTCAAAAACGATTCGGTTTCATTACGTCTCAATAAAGAATCGCAAATGAGTACACGGTTCATTAGGTTTCTTTCAGTGACCACGTGTGGCACCCAAATATTGAACATTTTTGTGTACCCAGCTTTTTACAAATGGGTCAAAACTGTTTTGTGGTCAATTCTCAGTACTTCAGCTATGTCGTAACTACTGATATGTGGATCTTGCTACACTTTTACAAAATTGGCGTCCACTTCATCCGTAACTTTGTGCTACTCTTACTGACACTGGCATTAGGTCCATAAACTTCACATCTTTTTTTTCGTGGTTTGCTGTGCATTTTTTCCTTTTTCATAATATTTTTTTTAAATGTATAGAATTTCTTCTTTAGATTCACTAATTTTGACAGAAAGAGAAATAAATGAAAAATAGCTGAAAACCACATTTTACTAATTTCTTTCTTTTTTCAAATGTAGCCTTTTTAATGTCATCAAAACCAGCCAGATAAAATAATACATCCAAAGAGATTTAATTACAAGTTTATACATACTATATGCGAAGACTTTTTCCCGGATCTACTATTATCCTCATCCATATGTCCACTGCTGAAATTAGACCTCCTAAAGATATCTGGACTGATCTTTTGGTAGCGGCCTACATCCAGCTTCTTCCTGCAACCTTCATAGGTCGTAATTTAATGTCCATTTCCTGTAGACTATTTTGTTGTTTTTTTAAATACTCTGAAGTATGTTTTTAATTTTGATCACAGAAAATTTAAAACTACGTTCAGGGGCGTTTTGAATATCTCCTATAATCTGGAAATCGGCCCCAGACTGTCTAGAAGTATATCCCACTAGACCCGGGATGGCAAACCTCTATACGATAACGTACTATTATCTATTCAAGCACTGTTATAAAGTCTTTTTAAGTCCCAACTATAGTTCTATATTTTTGATTACTTTCTCAATTATCATTATAGGAGTGCACGAAATATACAGGATTATTTTGACATGGCGTTAATAAATGAAACCACATACTCGTCTTTGCCTCTGCTAACATTATACCAAAAATCATACATAAAATATGAATATTTTCACAAAAAAATCTCAATTTTACTTTTCTGATTTTTTATCGTTTTGTAGTTTAGTGCGAATATGGCGTGTGTGTGTTTTCTGACTGAAAGTCTAATGTTGCCGCTGCGACGAATCCTCTTAGTGTAGTAGTAGTGGCATTAGGGCGCGTAAACTGAAAGTTACTTTTTATTGATATTTATTTTGTTCGAAGCTTACACTTTTTTATTTTACATTTATGGTTAAAACAACTTAATGGAAAGTGTAATTTTCAAGGAGATAAGTATATGGTTTCATTTATAAACGCAATATCAAAATGACCCTGTATTTTCGCGTGCCATTGGTTTGCCACCCCTGCAATAGACCGAAGAAATAACAGAACTGGGTAAAAAAATCAGTTCTCAAAAGTCCATTAAATAGGAGTTCGAGGTTTAGAAAAAATAAACTGTAATCATTATTTACACCATTTATTAGTCCGTTTATATTTTTTTTTACATAAAAATAATACTTTTTATAATATTCAACATCTAGCAAAAGCACATTCTGTGATTCATAATTATTCATGTTTGTACTTAAAAAAATATAAATAATACACAACATAGAGTTGTTCTGTTATCGATAACATTCTATCGATATTGAATTAGTGTCGTAACACATCCTACATAATTAAATGCTTTTCAAATTAAAACACACGTTGCAATTGCTACATACATTTCACAAATATTTTATTAACCCGTCAACGCCCGCGGTGGACACCGGTATCCGAGTATATAGGAAAATAAGCTTATATCTATATATAAGCGGGCGTTGATGGTTTAAATCTCAAGAATGGAATTCGAATGTAGTTTCGACATACTATCGGTGTCATCGCATATATTTTCTACGTTTGTAAGCGTCACATCTTTACAAAAGTAAATACAACTATATCGATATTTAGACAAAACATATTTTAAATCATTACGGAGAACATTTTATTATATTAAATAAAATTACCAATTTAATAAATATAACACACTAGTTGTATTATTACACTGGTAATACAGAGAAACATTTTTAGGTTGGCATTACGGCTCCATAGACAAATTGGAGCCGCGATGGAGTTTTTAATAAACTATTAATTTATTTAAACTAAGTGGAAATAAAACTTAAGATAGTTACACAAATTCTTATTGTACTGTCGAAATAATTAGAGTGAGCGGCACAAGCCATGAGCACAAAGAAGTGGTGGGGGAGATCTCGCGTATGAACAAATTGGAAGAAAGTGTGTAGTAGTATAGTAGCCGCATGGCACATATCAACCAATAGACAGCTAGTATCGACTGAAGAACCAATCGCTCTGCACATCGGCGCGTTGGTTATCAAACCGACCAATCACGAGTGTGCTCACGACTCGTGCCTCTGCCTATAAATAGTTTATTTATTTATTTTTATTTAATTTATAATAATAAAACAACATCACAGACATCAAGTACAATAATAATATGATCTCAAGATGACATACTTTTAACAGATATTCTGATGAGCTTTGCAAATGCCAAATGATGAATGTCTTTCTAAACTATAATCGTGATATAATGATTAATTAATTCCACTTTAAACGAAACGTTGTACAAAGGAAACTGTTTAACAGCCTCACTTTTTTCAATATACAAAATTTGGCAAACGCAATCGGCACAATCTGATCATTCACCCTACGAATAAAAAAATTATAATAGTTTTAATCAGAATTTTGTCACTTCAAATGATTTAGAATGAAGGTACAAACCTCTTATTGAAACTGTCATTTATAATATGTAGTTGAGTTTGGGCTCAATGATTTATAAGCGTATCCACGTTTTAACAAACAATAATAATTAATGAAGGGATTGACAGCATAGCATTATCGATAGTTATGCGGCACACCCCATCTCTAGTCTTTGCAACTCGTAATTCGATATTTAAAAAATGTAATTGACCGTTGACTGAATCTAATTTCTATTGAATGGATGACGTGAATTTAAGTCACGGTTTCATTATTGCTAAGTTACAGATTTGTTTTGATCCGACAAGAGGACAGCACAATATAATTTAAAATGTAGTTATTTCTACCAGGGATTGAGACAAAATAGTAATAAAACAGAATAGGATCCATTATGAAAAGTACACATATAAAGAAGGAATCAAGGAAATACGCTCCCCATTTTCAGAGAAATCAGTGTACATACATAAATAAAAAAATACAAACACACGAATTGATAACCTCCTCCTTTTAGAAGTCGGTTAAAAATATCTCGCGAACGGATAATTCTTCTGAAAATTTAAAATTCGAACGAACAGCTAGGCACACACTCCAATTCGGTGCTGTCAAATTCAACGATTAATCCGAATTTGCAATATTTTATTCGATTCATTCAATGAGTCCAGACTTTGTTTGGATCGAAAATTGTAATACTCTGCACGCTTCTCTTTGCCGTGCCGGTTAATAAAAAATATTCACTCTTAAAAACCCTGCATTCACACTTACTATATTTACAAAATAGGTGCTAGTTATTAACGTAGGGCCGCCGCACAGTGGGCGGAAAAACGGGTCTCCCTTTCATAGGAATTTCGAAAAAAAAAATTACGAGGTTTCTCAAATCTGAGTATGCAGTATTGTTAATATCATTAGAACATTTAATATTATTGCAATTTTGGACAGTTTTTTATGTCAAAAAATGAAGAAAATGGAATTTGAAAGTTTTCAATGTATGAAAACGACTTTTGTTTGCCTCATAACTTTTTTCCATATTAAGATGTAAAGCTGAAACTTTCAGGTATTGTAACTTAGGCCTTACCCAAGCCATATGACATTTAGACCTTGACCCCGGCCGTGCCCGTTTAGGAGATATAAGGTAAGTAAAAATGCATGTTTAGCCCATACTTTGACACAGACTAATATGCCTTAAATAAATTAATTTCTTAATTTTTTCTATGCAGCATTATTATACGATAGTTAAACGTCTCAAACTACTTTTTACTTTGACCTTGAAGGAATCCGTTCCAAAGATATTAATCAATTAAAAGTGCATATTTTGACCATAATGACACATAGGCATAAATACATCTAGTAACTATTTGTCTGAAATTAGTTATCCTGGTATTGTTATACGTTAGCCAAAGACCTTATATGACTTTTGACCTTGACCTTCAAGAAGCCCGTTTAAAAGATATCATTGAATTAGAAACGCCTATTTCGCCGATGATATCAGAAGGGATTATGAACTTCAAATAAATCAATTTTGTTTTATGCAGTATCATTATAATAAAATGATAGCTAAAGATCTTATACGTCTTTTCACTTTGACCTTGAATGACCCCGTTCCAAAGATATGAATTAATTAAAAGTGCACAATATTATGATCATATTGTCATACGGGTATAACTACATAACGCAAGTCACTGTCTTTAATTTGTTATCCTGGTCAATATCGTATAACAATTTATGCGTTAGCTAAAGACCTCATTAGACTTTTAACCATGACCTTGAAAAAGCCCGTTTAAAAGATATAAATGAGTTAGAAATGACCTTGAATGACTCAAGGTCAAAGTGAAAAGACGTATAAGATCTTTAGCTATCATTTTATTATAATGATACTGCATAAAACAAAATTGATTTATTTGAAGTTCATAATCCCTTCTGATATCATCGGCGAAATAGGCGTTTCTAATTCAATGATATCTTTTAAACGGGCTTCTTGAAGGTCAAGGTCAAAAGTCATATAAGGTCTTTGGCTAACGTATAACAATACCAGGATAACTAATTTCAGACAAATAGTTACTAGATGTATTTATGCCTATGTGTCATTATGGTCAAAATATGCACTTTTAATTGATTAATATCTTTGGAACGGATTCCTTCAAGGTCAAAGTAAAAAGTAGTTTGAGATGTTTAACTATCGTATAATAATGCTGCATAGAAAAAATTAAGAAATTAATTTATTTAAGGTATATTAGTCTGTGTCAAAGTATGGGCTAAACATGCATTTTTAATTACCTTATATCTCCTAAACGGGCACGGCCGGGGTCAAGGTCAAATGTCATATGGCTTGGGTAAGGCCTAAGTTACAATACCTGAAAGTTTCAGCTTTACATCTTAATATGGAAAAAAGTTATGAGGCAAACAAAAGTCGTTTTCATACATTGAAAACTTTCAAATTCCATTTTCTTAATTTTTTGACATAAAAAACTGTCCAAAATTGCAATAATATTAAATGTTCCAATGATATTAACAATACTGCATACTCAGATTTGAAAAACCACGTAATTTTTTTTTCGAAATTCCTATGAAAGGGAGACCCGTTTTTCCGCCCACTGTGCGCCGTTTAGGAGAAATTCAATGATCGATTGCTTTTAATACCTTATAAATGTGGAAAACATCATCGTATAATAAGGCACAAGTGGAATTACGAGTGTCAATTTGCGAGCTAATTAATCGATTCAAAATATAACTCGATTTTGCAACCCATTCGATTTATCTACGCGGGGCAACCCTAATCTAACCTAAAAACATAATCCGGCCACTGTGCCGTCCTCTTCACGTAATATATTATCAGCGTCAGCTCTCAATAAACCCTTCAAACTTCGCTAGAACAACACTGTCTTGTTATCTAAAAGAAAACAGGCATTTTCCAATATGACTATAACGTGTTAACCATTTACCGTCATTATATCCGATAAAATAGAGTTTAAAATTAATTGTGTTAATGAAAGTTTGAATTTCGAATTAAGATTCGTTAATGCAGCTTTAGTGCAGATGCACTTAAAATGTACTCACAATGAAATGTTGAGAGGTAAACATTCTTGGGAATACAAATAATTGTTTGCGATTATATTTTGTATGCAATGCAATCAGCCCTGTATTATATACTGCCCACTGCTGAGCACGGGCCTCCTCTACTACTGAGAGGGGTTAGGCCTAAGTCCACCACGCTGGCCTAGTGCGGGTTGGCAGACTTCACATACCCTCGAAATTATTATGGAGAATTCTCAAGTATGTAGGTTATCTCACGATGTTTTCCTTCACCGTTAAAGCGAACGATAATTGATAACAAATACACACGTAACTTCGAAAAGTCAGAGGTGTGTGCCTTGGGTTTTGAACCTGCGGACATTGTCTCGGCAGACCGTTCCATTCCCAACTAGGCTATCGTCCACTTATATAGTAATACCTTATTTTAAAAGTGCGTTACAAAGTTACATTAGAAAACAAATATTACCTATCCTGTTAATTTACTTTAAAACTGTTGAACAACTGTGATGTGGAAGAAATCGTTAATTCCTTATCAACATAGTATAACAAGAGGTTTACTAATTAACGACCATCATAATTTACTAGTGAATTCGCCCAAAAAAAGCGTATCTAAAGACAGTGTTGTTCCAACAATCATGTACAAAATGAGATTTACTAAACTATAACAAAGTACACAGTATTGTCACACATTACGCATTAACGTATCTATTCGCTGGGACTGATGAACAAAGCACTCACGGCGAAGAACAGGAACACAAGTCCACCGATTATCGTAACTGAGGAAAGAAACGAATCAATTAAAAATCGATAAATCAATGATTGTTATTTGAGTCACTTATCGTTATAATCTCGTTGACAGATCTTAGGCTTCGTCATTAATAGTGTAGTAGGTAAGATTTGCTTTTGATGTACAGTCAGCAGCATAAGTAGCTGAACAAATTCAAAATTTCACATTGCCTACATACTTTTGTGTTCCTACTAATCTTTTTTTTCTCTTCACAAAAATAGTATAAAAGAGATTTACTTTACTTCAAACGAAGGAAAAAAATGTTTCAGTTTAACTTAACGCATATATAGCGATATGAAATTTTGATTTTGTACAGATATTTATGCTGCTGACTGTACACCTGTTTTTAAGCGCACGAAGCCAGTACAGCATCACAGACGATACCATACTAGCCCTGTATTATATTATACTGCCCACTGCTGAGCACGGACCTCCTCTACAACTGAGACTGTTTAGGCCTTAGTTCACCACGCTGGCATAGTGCGGGTTGGCAGACTTCACATACCTTCGAAATTCAGAGAACTTCTCAGGTATGCAGGTTTCCTCACGATGTTTTCCTCCACAGTTAAAGCGAGCGATAATTCCCATACCATGCTTGTTAAAAAAATATCTATACACGCGTGCATGAGCACATGCCCAATGTGGTAAGAATCCGGGAACCCCAAGATAGCCAACCACTTAATCAAAGCCCAAAGTAAAACTGTCATCTCCTATTACATGGGACCTAACAGCTGACGAAATCTCAATTTTAAACACTTCTACATACCACAAAAAAGGGATAAAGGCGTAATTGTTAAATGACGAGACGAGCATGCCGTTCGCCTGATGGTAAGCGATACGACCGCACATAAACAGTAGCAACACCATCCAGCACCTTGAGTTACAAAGTACTGTGTGGCTTTCCACTGCGCTCGTCAACGAGACAGAAAGATGTTTTAGAAAAGAAACGTAACTCACCAGTCCTCACAGATATTTTCTGCGCGATCATCCTGCCGCCGATGACGGCGAGGCCCGTGCACAGCGCGTGTCCCAGCGACCCGCCGACCACCACGCCTATCGCGTCCTCCCTGGTCGCGAGCACCACGGTCGCCAGCTGCGACCTGTCTCCCCACTCCGCGAGGAACGTCAACGACGCCGCCTGAAGCAGGACCTTGAGGATCGCGTTGCGTTTCCGCCTTCTGCTCTCGGCTTGGCCTTGCTCCAGCATGTCCAACGTTTCTTCTTTTTCTTCCTGAAACGTTTTTATTGTGTGAATATTTTAAGGCGACTGGGGAAAGTTGGACCATTACGTTCAAGGGATTTATATTAAATCATAAACCCTTAGCGTGTAATTAATGATGATCCAAAAAATGTGTTAATTAATATACAGAGTAAATCGGCCGGTATATTACAATGAAAAGCCTTTTTTTTATAATCGCTGATATTGTTAATCCTTTTTTTTTTATTATTTCGTGGGTGGGTTATCCGAAAAACTTTCTTAGACAGTATCATTCAATGTAAGGACATTACTACTATCATGAGTATGCGGAATCGTTACTAACTGACTAAAATATAAAGATAACAATTTTATTAACATTTATAAAGGAATATGCGAATAAAAGCGATAATTCTACACCTGCCGCATAGAGTAACATTAAATCGTTAAAGTTGTTGACGAAACTTTTCCAAGATGTAATCTTATATTTAATTAAATTAGATTACACAGAATTACATGATAAGTGAAGTGAAAACAAGCTAAATGATAAACTGGATCCATTTATGGCCCAAATAAATTAAGAATACAAAATGGAGAGGTAACTTGCAACACAAAATCCATTCAAGTATTGACTGAAAAATATAAGTAGCCCAAAAATAAATAAGGTATAGTTGGCGATAAAGCACAAAAAATCAAAAGAGTTAATTCCTTAAAATTGTCCATGCAAACGCCATGTTTAGTCGAGTAATAAAATTTCAAACATTTGATTCAGAAGCAAATAGAAAATTCAGATAGTCCAAAAAAATATTGAATTCGTGATGCAACAAAGAAACTAAAAACGTGATAATTATTACACTAAAACAATCTAAATGATTATGTACGTTTTCATAGAATAACAGCTAACAAAAATTACCAACAAAGAATCTTGTTTGGACCTAAGTACAAGTAATTTACGTTAAAAATATGTTAATAATTTAACAAAACTTTCTGTCTCGCTTTCTAAACTTACATTAGTCTAAAATTACTATCAATACGATGGTACAACGGCTGCCTAAAGCACGACATTTTATGCTGAATTCCTTTGCATTTATAAACTGTACAAGCTGTCAATAAGCTGTTCACAACTGAAAAATGAAATGATCTGTGCGTAACAGAAAAAGCTAGGCTAAAAAGAAAAAAAAACTATGGTGTCATTCGTACTGCCAGGCATAAGGACGTAAGATCACCCTCAGCGGTTCTGACTGTGTTGAGGGGCCCGGTTGAGGTTCCTCCGGAGCCTCTGGGCCATTTTCAGGGGACCTCGAGGGTCCCGGGCTTTGTGACCGACTTGTGGCAGCCGACGTCGCTTCGGGCGACCTCGAGCGCTCTGTTGGAGACCCCTGCATATCAGATTTCGAATTTGGTTCTGTGTTATTTGAATTTGTATTTCCATCACATGTTCCAAAATTCCCCTTTCGCCCCAAACTACATCAACTTATTGTTTGTTAGTAATGTTTTCATATCAAATACATGTACATATCAACAACTAAAATCATAACCAGGTTACAAACAAAAATAACACAAAGGAATTCAACATTCTTGCAATACACACAAAGAGTACTACAAACACTATTTATCTTATCTAAGACATTTAAAAGATTCTGCCTGCTGGTTATAAAAAGATTTCGAAACTAATAAAAATAAAGGACATCCGTTTTTTATTTTATGCATATATGAATTAATGTACTAACTATAAAAAAAATAGAGGAACAATTCGCACACAGCCCGTGCGGGGTCTGGCGGAGGTACAGAACGTTTTTGACTTAGTTTTTTTGAATCACTAGAATAAAAAAGTAACGCAGTGGAGGTCAAAAACGCATAGTACAGCCATGGTTTACTGGTGGTAAGTCTCTCATATGTAAGAGTCCGTCTGGGTGGGTACCACCGCAATGTCTATTTCTACCGCCAAGCAGCTGTGTGCATGCACTGTTTTGTTTCGGTTTGAAGGACATTGTAGCCAGTGTAACTACTCGACATAATGAGACTTAAAATCTTATGTCTCAGGATGACGAGCGCAGTGGAATGCCACACAGTACTTTGTAACTAAAGCTGCTGAATGGTGTTGCTACTGTTTATGCGTGGTCGTATCGCTTACCACCCAGGGGAACGGCATGCTCGTCTCGTCATACAATTCAATAATTAAAAAAAAAAAAATGGACTGGCCCTGCATAGCGTGTATTAAACAGACCAAAGGCGCATTCATACACTATATGTATGTAGTGTTATTATGTATATTGTTGTATAGTTCACAAAAACAGTAATTAATTTTGATATTTAGCTCTAAACCTAATATTAACAAATTTAATTTTGCAGACACCGGCCCCGATGGTATGTAAAGTTTTGTCTAAAATATTGTTAGCTTATTGGAATTAATATTATTATTTTTCTACATAATTATCGAAAGGAATGAATTTGGCTAAGTTGGTTAATCATGGCGGAAGTCTTTGCAAATATATATAAATAAACTTATGTTTGTGTTACCTAAAATATGTTGATTTTAACTTGTATATTAAACAAGGATTAAGTTTGTATTAATAGCAATTGTAACCTTAGTTCTATTAATTCAGTGGCTCAACGACATCTGACAGTTGCTTTCCGAATATCTTAAGTCAATTGAGTGCTTGTAATCATAAATGTCAACCTTTTAAACGATTTTATAAAAATGGGCAGTCGTCGCTCAGCCACCAAGTAAGAAGCACACAATAAGAGAGACTTTTGTGGATTACAAGTAATAAAGTGTTTAAAGTGAATACTACCAAGTTTTAATACCAAAAGAGCATTATTCAACAATATTATACAACCCAAACTAGGCCAGCGTCGTGGACCAAGTCCTAAACCCTTCAGTAATAAGGGAGGCCCGTGCCCAGCTGTGGGCAGTATATACAGAGCTGGTATTAATATTTTTGAGTCATATTACGTTCTTTCACCATCGGCGGAATAATATCATTTGCGGTACTTATCTATCTTAAACTTCAGCTGGTATGGTAACAGATAAGAAACATTTCCAAAAACATAATATTATCTACTTTCACTCTTGTTATTATTTGGACTATCTAGTGCCTTTGTTTATTCTACGTTACTTTCAAAAGAAAAGGATGAAACGTTCAGATGAAAAAGAAGAATCAATTCTGATCACCTTCAAAGCTGGCCATTTTACGAGTAACGCTATCGAAATTGGAACAAATTTTTGTATTTAAAACTTGTGACATTAATTCAGTGGGCCACTTTTTATATATCATGTGACCAGTGCAGTGTAACGCAATGGAAAATTGGCGACGTTCAGCCACAGTAGCTAGATCTTGGTGGTAGGTCTCTCATTATGTAAGAGGCCGTCTGGGTGGGTACCACCGAAATGTCTCTTTCTACCGCCAAGCAATAGTGTGCATGCACTGTTGTGTTTCGGTTTGAAGGACATTGTAGCCAGTATAACTACTGGACATAATGAGACTTAACATCTTGTGTCTCAGGATGACGAGCGCAGTGGAATGCTACACAGTACTTTGTAAGTCAAAGTGCTGGATGGTGTTGCTACTGTTTATGGGTGGTCGCATCGCTTACCATCAGGCGAACGGCATGCCCGTCTCGACATTCAATGCTATAAAAAAAAAAAAAACGTTAAAATTACTAGTAAATTTATATCAACTGGAGATAATTTTAAAAAGTCTTCTCAATACCTACTTATTGAAATCTCCCAATAGATTTTAATCATTCTAGACTACTATTATGACTAGTGGCGTAACTATATCATCTGAGGCCCGTGACAAATTAATTGGATGGGGCCCCAGTAAAAATTGTCACGTTTACGGGCGTAGCTATAGCTTTCAAATAGGACCCCCGTCGTAGGACACCAACGGAAAAATGTCACGTATACCGAGCCCCTCCCCCCCCCCCCCCCCCCCCCCTGTCATCAACATTTCATGGGGGCCCGTGGCATTTTGCCACCTCTGCCACCCTATAGTTACGCCACTGATTATGACTATTTTAATCTTTTTACAATAATTATAATCAGAGAAGTCCGGATACTTCGGGCCCCGAAAGTCACAATGTTTTTTTTTTTTTTTTATGGCATTGAATGACGAGACGAGCATGCCGTTCGCCTGATGGTAAGCGATACGACCGCCCATAAACAGTAGTAGCACCATACAGCACCTTGAGTTGCAAAGTACTGTGTGGCATTCCACTGCGCTCGTCATCCTGAGACATAAGATGTTAAGTCTCATTATGTCCAGTAGTTACACTGGCTACAATGTCCTTCAAACCGAAATACAACAGTGCATGCACACTGCTGCTTGGCGGTAGAAATAGACATTGCGGTGGTACCCACCCAGACGGTCTCTTACATATGAGAGACCTACCACCAGTTGTCTTGTGCATTTTAATATTTTACACTCAACCATGTTTAATTACCTACTTTCTTCTCATAACCAGTCAACAAGACTTTCATGTTACTTTGGATCGAGATCGATCAGTGGGCGATTTTCCGATGCATTGCGATGTCGATGCCACTTAAAAAGTGTGATAAGCGTGTGAATATAATCAATCTAATAAAGTTAAAAGACATTTCTTTTATATTAATAGGGTTGTTTCCTATGTTTGATTCTGTACATTATTTTGTATGTAACAGAAAATAAAAAGAAAATTAAATTCTTCTGCAAAATCAGCATCAAAATTGATTGAAAAATAAAGCAGTTATTCATATTTGATATATTGTTGTGAGCAAAAGTGGGGACGTGGCGGGGATATCGAACTATCTCTTACGGACGCACGCAGCGTTATGGCCAGTGACACTGGATGACGTCACAGTCTGATATTGCTCTTATTTGACAACTTCCCCTTCCACCGAACTTCAAAACTTTATAACTTACTTATTATTGCTCCGATTTTGAAAATTCTTTTTTCGTTAGATTTTGAATGGCATACATTTTAGATAAATGTATTTTAAAAAAGTAGTCTACTTCCCTATTGTGGAAATAATGTATTTTTAAAGACAGAAAAATACTAAGCCGCAACTCTCAAGCCTACGGAAGAGGTAAAAGCAGCGACCATATATAGCCAATAGACGTCTAATAACAGGCGATCGGTTTCGGGTAACACATCTGACTAATAGATCAGATGTAGCTTGTCGTTCAATATCTTCAAGTCAGTTGTGACCATAACTGTGAGCTGTAAACACTTCCACATTATCGATTTACTAAATGCTATAATCGCCCCTTGCACAAAATAGTGGTGTTATGAAAACAACCAAATTTCGGGTTTTCACAAAAGTAGCATTACTTTTCATATTTATGTCAATAATTTGATTTATCAATTATTTTTTTTAAATTATCGAAATTCATCTTATACCGGCCATGATGTATTTAAAATTTTAACATTGAGGAACGTTACTGTCATACTATATTTGCATTTCTTTCTGACTTAAGTGCATTTTACGCTATCTCTACTGCTTAGTTGTTTAGCATTACATGACAAGTGACGCACCCAATAAAAATTGTGTTTCTATGGCTACGTAAAACATAATTATGTCGGCAGACCCAATCGTAATGCAGGTACCCCGCTTCCTCAAACCTCAAGTAGTTGACAGAATTCATTTGAAAGCAAATATTGGGCATTAGGTGTCTAGGGGCTATATAGTCGCTGGGTAAAAGCTAATTAAGTATTGTGGTAACTTACACACACACACACACACACACACGCATTTTATCCCCGAAAGGGTAGGCAGAAGCGCAACTAGTGCACCCACTTTTCAGCCTATCGCCATATCGGGCACAAGTTCCAGATTCCGGACTGATACTAAATTTAAAACCCAATATCACTTTGCCCGACCCGGGAATCGAACCCAAGACCTCAGCATTGCAGTCATACCGTAATACAACTACGTCACCGAGGCAGTCTTTGTGGTAACTTCGTATGCAAAAAATAAAGATTATAGGAAGAGATTGAACAATTGTTAAGGAAACTTATTGTAATAAATTAATTAAAGACGGAAACACGTGGAACATCAATGCCAAAAATATTTATACACCATTTCCTCTAAATAAAGGCCAATCATCAAAGTGCACAAACCTGATCCTCTCTCCTCTTAAGTTCACTCTGCACCTCTTCTAGCTCCTCTTGCCCTTCATTAGGGTCCATTTTCCAACCATCCCTCAGCATTTTAATACCGAAGATGGCGAACAAAGCCGCACTAACGTAGTAAGTGTATATCCTAGGTATCACAGTGGCTATTGACCCGAAGGCTGCTGAGAGGATTGTCATGAAGACCAGTGCTGATATGGCACCGGCGAAGACGATGATGCGAGGGTGTTTCATCGCCATGATGGCTGCTATGAAGAAGGTCTTGTCACCGAGCTCGGAGACTATGACCACGGAGAGGGAAGCGAGGAAACCTTGCCAAAAACTGCCTTGGACTGTTGTTTTCTGTAAATAAACAATCATGATAAATAATAAATCACGTAGGTTGAAGTATTATTGATAATCAACACATAGAATAGTCGTAGATCGGTTACTTAAAAAAGTTAAGGCACTTCTAAAACTAAGCCTGAATACACATTTTTTATATAGCCACCAAAATATACTTAGTCTAAATAGGGTTTAACAATAGATTGTTTATTTCCATTTTTGACATCATTTTCCGAGTATGTTATTAGAAGGCCCATAATAACTATACAAGGTTAACATTACTTTAAAAAAATATCGATAAAAAATTAAGCAAATATATGTCAAAAACGTGTTCAAAACATAGCATTATATCTTAATAACTTCAATATAAACTTCCGTGCATTAATTATTCATTAACTCAGCTATCATTATCTTGGGGTAATTAATTTAAATTGAAGGTAAATAAAGATCAACATAAATGTAAGTTTTCACGAAAATAAATTGTCTTGTGCCTTAAATTCAATAAGTTCCACTATGTTACCATCACATTAATCACAGAGGACCAAAGTAAATTAGAGAGAGCGTAAAACTTGTGATTTCTTAACAAATAGCGTGTAATTGCCAAACTTTGAAATAGACTCTTCGTAATTTAATTTCCTAATAAAACTACGTATTATGCTCTTTATGTAATCTAATTACAACACGTCTTGGCGTTTTTATTGTGTTTGCTTTGACAATACAATAACGTAATAATTTACGTTACATAACAATTATTTATCACTTAACATGTGTATTGTTAGTAGATAATGGAGTTACTATGCGTCTGTCTATCCGTACAGTTCATTGTAAACATCAAGACATAATACGCATTGTTATTTCTGTGTTACTTATGGATGCAGTGATGGATTTGGCAACAGGACGTATAGGCCGGTATATTATGAAGTAGGGGCGGTACAAATAAGTCCAAACAGGGACATTTTTTTAAGTCACCACCCTGTTTAAAAAAAAAACAATGTTACGTACGAATTGGTTACTATGGGAGAACATTTTATTCCTACACTATAGGCTCCCGGTCGCGGAACATGCGGATGGCACAAACTGTGTGACCTATACTTAAGGTTAAATCCGACGATGTATTGATGTATTGGGATATACATCATACACACGACATGTCTGTAACACAGAGGACAAGGAACTATTGGGAAGCGAAAGGACACGGGACTTAACTTCCTACCCAAAAAGATTTTTTATTGCATAATGACGAGACGAGCGTGCCGTTCGCCTGATGGTAAGCGATACGACCACCCATAAACAGTAGCAACACCATCCAGCACCTTGAGTTACAAAGTACTGGGTGGCATTCCACTGCGCTCGTCATCCTGAGACATAAGATGTTAAGTCTCATTATGTTCAGTAGTTACACTGGCTACAATGTTGGCGGCAGAAATAGACATAGCGGTGGTACCTACCCACCCAGACGGACTCTTACATATGAGAGACCTACCACCATTGTGCGAATATTTGCTTTGAGTCTTAATTTTACAGGACAAATGTTACAATTCCTGATATCCATGACACAATATTGTATTTTAGTATTAGTTTTGTAGGTACCAAGGTTATAAGGGTGAGAAAGTAGAATGGCGGTTTTAGTCGGTAGGACGGTTGAGACCGCTGATTTCGGCATAGTGGCGTAACTACACCTGTAGGTATAGGCTTGTGGCAAATTCATGGAACGGAGCTCCTCGCCAGAGCAAAATCCAGCAACTTTTTTTAGGGTTTTCCTGAACCGTCCACTTATTCTCAGGTCGGGACCCCCTCAAATCAGGGTCTGGGGCTCCCCCCTGAAGCCGGGGGCCAGTGGCATTTTGCCATTATGCCACCCTAAATTTATGCCACTGGTCCGACACGAAACCGTAAATGAATAACCCGGTGTTAAAAAAAATGTATCAAGGACCCACATTCAGTAAACACTTCTCAAACAAACTATTCCGGTCGCACTTCACAACGCCAGATAACTCGTTTCCATATTTTTGCAAATTAAATAAAGGTCAATTACTATAATACTCAAGTTTACATTACGATTAAATGAAATAAACTTCATCATACACATGCGTGCCAGAAAGATAGTGTTATTTAGTTAAGAAAAAGAATTAGTAATACTAATCCAGGTAGACTGAGCGTGAAGAGGTTTTATTGTGTTCCTATAACCTGAATATTTTTTGTATGCTTTATATAACTGTCGGCAAACAACTTGATCCATCGCTTGTAGATTTCCGCGGGGAAGCACGCGACGATCAAACGATTGGTAGATCAGTGGGCTTAGAATGAGGCAAAAAGACGCAACTAACGTAAGACGATGTCATTTAATTTTGATGTGTGTGATTGATCGAGAGACCAATGCGTCAGTCACGTGTTAGTCTCTCAACCAAACCCAATAAAACGAAACGGTGTTGTGTGTTTTTGCCACAATCTAAGCCCGCTGGGAACCTTCGACTCTTGCACTCTGCTCAAACCCCACCTACCCCAAACTACTACAGTTGCGCGCAATATTATTTAACAAATGTGGTAGAGTGCGTCTTTTTTTGTCTATAGGTACTGGTGGTAGGTCCCTCTAAAGCGAGAACCCGGGAGGACAGGCACCACCGCGATGCCTATCTCTGCCGCCAAGCAACTGTAAGTATAAGCAATAAGCATGTCGCACCTTTAGGACGAAAACGACACAATTACGCATGACAAACTCTCATAAAAATTATAATTGTGTAAAAATGATAGTTTTCTTAGAATTTTCAGTTAATAGAGTAAACATATACTGTTTACGAAAAAAATTTAACATTATACTTAATCAATATTAAAAAAAATGATTTATTTGTTTTGTTTTTTATCAAAAAATTTATTACAAACAAAACAAAAGATTTTTTTAATCAATAAATCTATTAGAAACAAAAAAAATGATTTTTATCCACCCTAGTTCAAAATAGTGGTAAAATAGTAGCGTTTGGTGTAGATGTGATTGATTGTGGTGATTCTTTTGTATTTAATAACTTGATAAATATTGTACGTTTATGTAATTGTCACTCTTTTCTATACCATTTTTTTTTTGTTTATCCTCATTTTAAATACCTACACAAGTGCGAAAAACAAATCGCATGCTATTCTATTAAATTCTCGCCTCCGGCTTGCGATAAAGTTCACTTGTGTAAATCAGGCTTAACATGTATCACGTGAGCAATACATTAGAAAATCAATGCGCCATTTTAGAACGATATTTCTATCGTTGAGCATATTATATATGCAATAAAAAGTCAAACAATCTTTTTCAACCTCACTAGATAGTAAAAAAACATGCAAGCAAAAATGAATTACATCATTTTAGAACTTTTTGCACGGACGGCGTTGTTTATTTTTAGTCTAAGAAAATGATTAGATTTTTTGCGTCCTGTTTTTTTACTCTTGTGTTTTGCTCATCATGTCACATTATAGAGCTATATGATGAAATTTCGCTTTTTATTGTAAGAAAATTAAACAATCAATTAGGCATGGGTCGTACATACTTGCAAAATCGTGAACCAGGGCTTACAAGTACGTCCGCCTAAAAAACCAGCGCCAAAACCAGGGTTCGAAATACTTCCAAGTATTTTCTTTCTGCATAGGATATTGACCCATGTGTCGGTACGAATAATACTTCAATACTTGCATAGGAAATTGTTCACTGGGTGTGTTGAAATAAGAACCATAATTGCATTTGCGGACGACGCCTGAGCGCGGACGCAGCGCGTCGGGCCGAGGCCAGGTCACGTGACTCGTTCGTGTCGCGAGAGAGTAGCCAAGTAAAATACTTTCAAGTCTTGCAAGTATTTCGGGACGGCACCTGGTCGGCGTACTTGCAAGTAAATACCTGAGGTATAAACCTGGTCGCGTAAATACGCACCATCCCTAAACCCAATTGGGATAGTTTTATACTTCTTCTTCTTCTTCATTAGCCTTTTTCAACCTTTTCGGTGTAGGCCTCCTCTAACACCTTCCACTCGTTGCAACGAGTTTTATACACTACACTTAAATGACAAATACTAGCTGTCCTTATTGTTGATACTGGTTTAAATACTGCTACTCTTTCACATACGTAATGTCAAGAACGTGCGGAACACTTTTTTCGTTTAATTTCTTAGGGTATGGCATACCGCGTATCTATACTTTTTGAAAATCATGGATCAAGGTGACCTAACGAACGTGAGCGGTGTTCAAGTTTCCAAAATTACAATAAAAACACTTGGAAATATAGATATATAAATTAACATATGCTTACTTTTCTCCATACACATACTGTTTATTGTAGCATTTATTTACAGACCGCGTCACAGACCAAATATCCATAATGCCAACTAAAATCCACGAAACATTTTCGCTTTAACAATATGTGAAGGTTTTTGAGGATATTTCTGTTTGTTAGCCATAAACCTATAAATGCATTTCGAATTTTAGCACATACATATTCTGAATCATTCATAAAATATTCTCATTTAATTCCAGTTATTCGCTCTTAACAGCGACGATAGCCTAGTTGGGAGTGGAACGGACTGCCGAGATGAATGTCCGCAGATTCAAAACCCAAGGGCACGCACCTCTGACTTTTCTAAAAAAAGTTATGTGGGTATTCTTTGTGAATTATCGCTTGCTTTGACGGTGAAGGAAAACATCGTGAGGAAACCTGCAAAACTGAGCAGGTCTCTATAAGAATTTCGAAGGTATGTGAAGTCTGCCAACCCGCACTAGGCCAGCGTGGTAGACTAAGGCCTTAACCCTCTCAGTTGTAGAGAAGGCCCGTGCTCAGCAGTGGGCAGTATATAATACAGTGCTGGTATAGTATGGTATGGTATTCGCTCTTAAGGAATTAAATTTCGGGAACGCTCATACGAGAGAAGATGCGAAAAAAACCCAGTTCCAAGTAAAACTACATTAGAAGTACCCATACAAAGTCTACAATACCTTCAAGCTCAAGTAAATTCACATCGATCGAGACCCAAATAGAACACTAACGAACACGCAACCAAATAACACTCATTAATTTTATACGGCATCTGTAATAAAGGCAATTTCTTTCGTCCCCTTGTTATGATGCCGATGGAAATGTTGCGTCCAAAGATGGCCTTGTAATTTCACTAATGATAGCTTCATATAAAACTTTACTGTTGGTAGGCCTCTCGTGTGTTAGGGTCGACTGGGTAGGTACCACCGCAATGTCTATTTCTACCGTAAAGCAATAGTGTCAACTGTTTGAAGGACATTGTAGTCAGCGTAATTACTGGGTATTATGATACTTAAAATCTAATGTCTCAAGGTGACCAGCTGAGTCAGTAAGTGTCACGCAGTACTTCGTAATTAAAAGTTCTGTATGGTGTTGCTACTGTCTATCACTCGTATCGCTTGCCAAGCGAGCGGCATGCTCGGCACGTCTTTCAGAAGCAACAAAACATAAATCAAAGACCGCCTTGTAATTTGACTAATGAGCTTGATATAAACCTATAGATGTTTTACTACAAAAATCCGCTACATGGCGAGATGGTTTATACGGTCCTGGCAAATTGACCACTGCACCTGGTGGTATGTGATGTTCAGATAGACTATCGATTAAGGAGAGATGAACCCATAGCCAAGTTGGGAATGGAACGATCTGCCGAGACAATGTCCGCAGGTTCAAAACCCAAGGCACACACCTCTGAATTTTCGAAGTTACGTGTGTATTGTTTATCAATTATCGTTCGCTTTAACGGTGAAGGAAAACATCGTGAGGAAACCTACATACCTGAGAATTCTCCATAAGAATCTCGAGGGTATGTGAAGTCTGCCAACCCGCACTAGGCCAGCGTGGTGGACTAAGGCCTAACCCCTCTCAGTAGTAGAGGAGGCCTGTGCTCAGCAGTGGGCAATATATAATACAGGGCTGATGATGATGATGATGATGATGAACCCATCGACGGTATTATGCCGATCTATTGGAAACCGAATATACACATCACCAGATCCTTCTTTCTCTAGACATTCAGAAAAGGAGCTAAGTCCTGTAAGTGATCCGGCATGATATTTACAAGTGTCAAGCCACTGATTGAACTGATTCCAAATTGGACTTCAATGGCCGACAAGCCAGTACGACGTTTTAGATTGATCAATTTCATCCTATTGTATTTTTTTAATACGTCGAAGTTACCATCGTAAAAAAAAATATGACGCGACATTTATGATGAGATAGATGTTCGAGTAAACGAATATTATAGGTATTATTGTAAAATGACTCTGTGGCGTAGTTGTATTACGGTACTACTGCAATGCTAAGGTCTTGGGTTCGATCCCAGAGTCACACAAAGTGATATTGAGTTTTTCTAATCAGTATCAGCCCGGAGTCTGGAATTTGTGCCCGATATGGCGATAGGCTCGCCCCGTATTACATCATAGGACAGCATACGCACGGCGAAAAGTGGGTGCACTAGTTGCGCCTCTGCCTACCCCTTCGGGGATAATAGGCGTGAGTGTGTGTATGTGTGTGTTGTAAAATAGAGTGTTGAAATCATATTAGAAGATACAAAACATTTTATTCGCAGTGATGAAATAGAAAATTAGAAATCATTTGGTAACAAAGGATTTCTAGAATTATTTTAGGCTTGTTTGTAAATACTACACGTCCTAGATACGAAGTAGGCATAGTTTAAAATGGATATTACATAACTAATAGGAGCTGCCATTACCCGCGTGTACAGTCAGAAGCATAAATATCTGTACAAAATCAACATTTCAAATCTCCTATATACGCGTTAAGTTAAACCTAAACCTTTTTTTCTTTGTTTGAAGTAAAGTAAACCTCTTTTATTTTATTTTTGTGAAGATAAAAAACGATAAGTAAGAACGAAAAAGTATTTAGGCGATTTGAAATTTTGAATATGTTCAGCTACTTATGCTGGTGACTGTACACTCGTTGAAACCATCCATTATGTTTTTATTTTACATCTTTTCAAAAAGAGAACAGTTTATAAAAAGCGAAGTGCTTAGTAAAACCTTTCAGAGCAAAGTATTTTTAACCGGCTACAAAAAGATATTACTCAATTCGAGGTTTTTAATTCTTTTACTTGAATTTCTACAACTCAAACACACTTGTACACGATTCAAACCCGTCTCAGCTATTTATACTGCATTCTGACAACTTGTTCAAGCTATAATCAATACTTTTAAAGTTAAATACTGACATTTCGTGGCTCACGTCTACAATAAACTAAAGAACCATAATCACAGTCCGTTTCGTGAAACGCCATACAATCTTCAACCAGTTAATTTATGCTACATGCTATTTTCGCGTGCTTATCAACGTGCTATTTTTGGTATTAGGTATTGTTTACAGTTGTCAAACATTAAAAAATGTTAGACTTTGTATTAAAATGACGTCAAATTTCCATTAACCCGTCAACGCCCCTTTATATATAGATATATACGTGGTTACCCTATATACCCGGACGCCGGCGTCCGCCGCAGCCGTTGTCGAGTCAACGGCTAGTTTCTTCAGTGACTATAACTATCAATTTTACTGTAACCTTTGTAAATTATGACGTTTTTGTTCCAACTCGTTATCACTATTACCTCAGTGACGATTTCATTTTGGCAATTCTTATATCATTTACTTTACTTCTATGAACTGACTTAATCCACAATCTACGTCATCTAATCCTAGAAATTCCATTAACAGCTCGTTAAGTCCAAAATGTCTGATAATACAGATAGTTCCCGAATCGACTACCGTATGTGCGTCATTATGACGACATTTTCAGGCGTAGGCGTTATTTACGCGAGTAGAATTTTAACGAATCTAATTCGGGACTAATCACCTGATCTGAATGGATTTTAATGGAAAAATATATCAAATTTTAGTCTCTGGCTAGAAACCGTGATTCATAATACCAATTTTTCTTTTCTTTATACTGGCTCGGCAAACTGATGGTAGGTCTTTCATATGAAAGAGTCCGTCTGGGTGGGTACCATCGCAATATCTATTTCTACCGCCAAGCAGCAGTGTGCATGCACTGTTGTGTTTCGGTTTGAAGGACATTGTAGCTAGTGTAACTACTGGACATAACGAGATTTAACATCTTATATCTCAGGATGATGAGCGCAGTGGAATGCCACACAGTACTTTGTAAGTCATGGTGCTGGATGGTGTTACTACTGTTTATTTAGTAAGGTAGAAAATCTAACACCAGAAATAATAAGGTGCGAAATAATATAGAACTAAAACTAAAGATTTTTATCGTCGATTGTACAGAAGAGTATATGTCGACCCGTAATGCTAATTCCATTCGTACGAAACGAGCACACCACGTCCTGAGCATTTAATTACGATTTACAACCTTGCTGGCAGTTATGCTTACGGTTTGTAGAGAGCTCTTGTATTAGACGAAATATTGTGGATAACAAAGTATCAAATTGAGATCGTATTACCTGTTGTATTACTTAGAATGTAAGCTCTGAAATTCTGAGTTCGGTTCGCATATGCAGTTAAGGAATAGTAGCCCGGGACCGGATTGGTCTTTGAGCTCGATATGGCGTTAGGCTCGGCATCTATCTCATAGTGGGACCGATTACATCAGTGTATGCACTATTTGCATCTCTACCTAAGCCTTCGGGGATATAGGCATTATGACCACTAACAAAAAAAACATTAGAAGTTTTTTTTTATAGATAGCCCAGATAACCGAAAGATACAATACCTCCTATGCCCCTGAGAACTGCCAGACTTTTAGTCCTTGAATCTTGACCTTCAGACCTACGCTATTTTCGTCATCGTATAGAAATGGAGGTGAGTCTAACACACCCTTTATGCTGTGCCCAGAGCGATAGCTGTATAGACAAATTACTGTTCGCAAACAAAATGGAAGATGTTTTGAAGGGCACGAAAATTCGGCTGAGTGGTAATGTTTTACGTATAACTTCTTATGCATCAGTATTTGTAACCAATGTAGTTAGATATGAAGCTAACACAAGTCGTATATCAAAAACGTCCTTAAACAAATATTTATCCACTTTGGAAATAGGGTAGGAACTCTACACCAATATCATCACTCGACCATGATAGACGGCGAGATATAATTCGATGGTTACTTGTGTCCAAACGGCAATAGTTTTAAATATCCACTTTCACCCGATGTGAGCCTCGATCAATTCGTAATAGGGTAGTTTCCTATGATTGATTTTGTAAATTATTTGATATGTAACAGAAAATAATACGAAAAAGAAATTCTTCTGTGAAATCAGCATCAAAATTGGTTGAAAAATGAAGCAGTTATTCATATTTGAAATATTGTTGAGAGCAAAAGTGGGGACGTAGAAGGGATATCGCGCTATCTCTTTCGCACGCACGCAGCGTAATAGCCGGCGACTCTTGGTGACGCCACAATGTAGAACTACTGTTATTTGACAACTACCCCTTCCACCAAATTTCAAAGCTTTATAACTTACTAATTATTGCCCCAATTTTGAAAAAAAAAATCTGTTAGATTTTGGATGGCATACTTTGATAAATGTATTTAAAAAAAGTAGTTAACTATCCTATTTAAACACGGTACATAAAACCGCATGTTATTTCTAATTTCGTCGATCTATCCAGCTGACCGTCGTCTATTCGTTTCCTCGTTCTTGGCCTTAAGGGGGTCACCTCTTTAGTCAGACCAAAAAGCCAAAATAGCAGCTAGATTTTTAACCTATTTTGAAATAAAGATCCAACATCCACGGTCATATTCCTGACCCCCGACTAAGTAATAACTTATAAGTCTTTAGTTTCTAGATATCAATAATTACCAGAAACTTTCTGTTCTGAAACATCAAACCCGAAACAACTATTTGCAAATTAACAAATATTTATCTCTGTGCGGCCATAGAACCAGGGATTTTATGGAGCTCGGTAACCGAAACTATAGGATATCCGAATGAAAAATATATCCGTAACCAATAACTTAACAATTTATTATCTACGAGTAGGTACTTAATTTAATAAAGTAAAGGAAAAGTGTTGTGTTACGTACTAAATTGATTTATATGGACAAAATGCGTGCAAAATATAGTTTAATTTGGAAGTTTTTTGATCAAGTTAATGTAGATTCTGCAAAATGTAGACGTAGACTAGATAGAACCTAGAAATAAAACCTAATTATTACCTAGTGAAAGTATAAATTCAAATTCTCTCAACTAAATTGAAGTCGGTTCGATCCACAAATAAGAACAACTGTTCGCTACGGCGCCTGGCGATCAACTGAGCTCTGCCCGACCATGGCAGAGCGAGGTAAACTATTAAATGTCATCCGTCAATCTGTTCAATGTTAACTACCCTCATAATGTGTATATCCGGTTAACAATTTAAATATTATCTATTGGATTCTTACAGCTCGGCCATCCTAATTCATGGTGGGTCCTCCCACTTGTCTGACATAAACATAATTTTAATCGCATGGTAAATTATGACTAATCAATCGTAGGAAGAAAATATATAAAAAAAATACATGAATAGGTATAAACAGTGTAAGGTCAATGTTAGATGTCAATGTTTCACATAGTCTGCCATGATCTGCGAACATCTGTGCGGTACCTCATGGTATACTTCATTTTGCAGCACTGCTCGCTCATAGCCTATGCGAAACAATTGCATTTATCAGTAAACTGGTGTGATCTGCGGTCATCTGTGCCGGTAAGCACTGACTGCTCACAATCCAATTTGGTCTCAATCATTATTCTGTTCAATAATCACACATCACAAGTAATGAATTCCCCACGATCTCCAGCCATCTGTGTGTTAACACTGGCTGCTCGTGATAATTCAGTCGTTCAAGAATTAACAGTAAATAATAGTCAGTACGTATAATATAGTACTCTATATTCTACTACAATCTGCGAACATCTGTGCGATACCCATACGGATATAATTCAGTTTCAGCACTGTCCGCTCTTATTCTATATTTAAATCATACTACAATGGAATGAGCTTAACATATTTAACTAACTTTAATGAAACTTTTACAATCACATATTTTCAATGGTAATAATATCTCAACATAAATCAACCTTCTAACTATGTTAATATCATATATCATAATTACATAATGCAAAGTATCATTACATTCATTTGTCTTTTTCATCGTCACTGTCATAATCAGAATCATTTACGTCCTCAGGTCCTCTAAAATTAAGCCATGGATGTATTTTATCACCGGAAACAACGTTTTCATATGTTTTGTTTCCTTTCTTTGTCAAGGGAGTATCTTTCACCACATATCTTTCGTTAGGTAGTACTTTTACAATTCTATACGGACCCTGAAATTTAGGCATAAGTTTCTTAGATTTACCTACCCTGTCCTTATCAAAGGTCACTCTTTCGACTCGAACAAGATCACCTTCACTATATTTTGTCGGTGATTTCCTATGCTTATCGAAACGGTTTTTCGCAATGGTCTGCTGCTTTTCAATTTTATTAGCAGAATCGTTTCTTAAACTTATCAATTCGTTGTCACTTACACGATCAATAGTCATATTTATCACATCACTTAATTTATTTTCCGATGTACTCATAATTTTAAATCCAAATAAAAGCTCTGACGGACTTTTACCCGTAGTTTTATTAATAGCTGTATTTAAACCTAACTGAACCTCACTTATACATTCATCCCATGTATTATCGTCTTTGTCATGACATTTAGTACTTAAAGCATCCAAAATCGTGCGATTATACCGCTCTACTTGTCCGTTTGCTCTTGGGGTTGCTACAGCGTTTAGAACATGTTTAATGCCTGTAGATTCAGTAAAAGATTTAAACTTGGAACTTGTAAAACAAGTACCTCTATCAGTAATTAGACGAGTTGGTGCCCCAAAAAAACCAAAATGTTCTTCAAATATACGAATTGCGGTAGCGGTTTTAGTATTTTTGACTGGTTTTAAATTTATAAATTTCGTAAACGCATCTATAATCACCAACAGATACATGTTGCCCTTACGGGAGCGAACAAACGGACCCAAATGATCCGCATGCAAAGTGTGAAATGGTATATCTGGTTTTGGGATTGGATGTAATTGGCCCTCTTTAGGGCCACCAGGAGCCTTGTGGTAAGCACATTGCAAACATGCAGATACGTACTTTTTGGTAAACCTTCTCATCTTGGGGAACCAAAAGGATGCCTTAAGTCTTTTCAATGTCTTGTCATACCCAAAATGACCCACGTCATCGTGGTTCATCTTCAATAGTTGCCACCTGACGGGTTTAGGTACCACCCAGCGCAAACCATCTTCTAGTATTTTAAAAACATAATTACCTTTTATCTGGTAATTTTTATGAACATCGACAATATTTTTGGTATTTGTGTCTAATAGAATGGCTTTGATCTTGTTAATCTCTTCATCATCACTCTGGACTGTTGCAATCCAGTCCTGAATATTGACAGTCAATACATCTATCACATGATCAATGTTTGATCTCGTAAACTCAACAACAGGAGCACGACTGAGTGCGTCGACATGTGACATCTTTGAACCGGGTCTATATTCAATTTCACAATCGTACTCCTGAAGCTGCATCCACCAACGACCTATTCTAGGGACTAAATCCCTTTTTGTCAACGTCGTTCGTAACGCTCCACAGTCCGTAATTATCTTGAACCTTATGCCTAATAAATACACTCGAAATCGATTTAATGATGCTACCACTGCTAGAGTTTCTAAATCAAAAGAATGTAACTTCTGTTCGTCAGATGTAGTCTTGCGACTATAGTACGCCACAGGTCTCATAAGTCCACAAACACTACGTTGCATAAGAATACCCGCAATGCCGTATTTAGAAGCATCTGTATGCAACTCTGTTTCTAATTTTGCGTCATACAATGCGAGTAAAGGTCTTTCGGTTAATTTACATTTTAAAGTCTCAAACGCTAAATTATGGTCATTTGTCCACTTCCATGTAAATTGCTTTCTTAAAAGATCAGTCAGAGGTCGTGCTATCAAGGAAAAGTCTTTTACAAATCGCCTAAAATAGCTGGCTAACCCAATGAAACGTCGAACTTCATGAACATTCTTTGGAACTGGAAAATTTGATACTGCAACTATTTTTCGAGAACCTGGTCGTATGCCAGTGCCACTAACCTCAAAACCCAAAAAGTCAATTTCCTTATAAAAGAAAAAGCACTTCTTTAGCTTGAGGGTCAAATTCGCATCACGGAGGCTATTTAAAACTTCATTCAATCTTTCAAGACCTTCTTCAAACGTTTGAGCTGGTATCAAAACATCATCCATATATACAAGCACGTAGTCAATTTTAGATAAAATCTTATTCATCATCCTTTGGAACACTGACGGTGCATTCGCTAACCCGAAAGGCATCCTCTTAAATTGATATTGACCGTCTGGTGTTACAAAGGCAGTCTTATCTTGGGACTCTTTCGCCAACGGTATCTGATAATATCCCGATGCCAGGTCTAAACTTATAAATAATGAGTTACCGGCTAATCGATCCAATTGGTCATCAATCAACGGTAGAGGAAAATGCTGCTTCTTTGTTCGACTATTCAATGCACGATAATCAATACAAAGCCGCCTATCTCCAGTCTTCTTCTTAACCAGCAGAACTGGACTAGCATAAGTAGAACTAGATTCGCATATTATATCCGCGTCGAGCATTTCCTTTACCATTGATTTGACAAGTTCTCTTTCCGGGTAAGATAACCTATACGGCCTATAAACAACCGGTCTAGCATCAGTAAGATTAATTTCCATAGTTTCTATATTGGTATATCCTAAATCCATCATATTATGTGAAAAACACTCATTGTGTTTCTGAAGAAGTTCTTTTAGCCGTTTTACTTCACGTCTGGATAAATGATCACCGTAGTTTAACATTTCATTGGTGTCTTGATTTTCGAAATCTAATATATTGACGTTAACAGATTTATCCGTAACTAAAGCACGTGTTATTAAAGATTCTTTTTCAAATTTTAAAATGACGTTAGAAACATTCTGTACTAATAAAGCACCGGTTCCGTTCATTATGCTATATTCTCCAGGCATCAGGTAATATTCTTTACCAGCAAGACCACGCAAGGAACCATTTACGTATACACTCCCTGAGTAATTATCAATATCACTTCTTATTTTGATAACGGATGTATCACGTGGCGCGACAGAAACGTCATCGGATAGAAAAAGTTTCAACTTTGGTGGAGATGTTCGTTCAAATATCAAGACATCACTGGTTTTTGTTATAATTATTCCCGGCTTCTCGGTAAAGCTATGACCGATTAGTACAGAATACTTAATTATACTATCTTCAACTACATAGACGTCAACTGACTCAATTACGTTCTGGATTTCAATCTTAACTGTAGCTCTGCCTAATGGTAGCACAATATTATTTCCTATACCACGCATCGTAGGTAGTCGGCTCATTGACCACTGAATACCTAACCTTTCTGCTTCACTACGACGCAATAGCGTACACTGACTGCCTAAGTCTACATATCCTTGTATGGGTTGGTCATTTAGTTTTAAGTTAATAAGGTATTTGTCATTACTTGTATCAAATGAATCTAATTTCATAACAGTCTTTTCTTTATCTGTGTCTAATTTGGATTTCTCATTATTAAGTAGTTTTGGGCAGTCCCTAGCTAAGTGACCGATTTTGTTGCAAATGTTGCATTTCAAAATTTTCTTATCGCACCTGTAACTGTAGTGACCGGATTCATTACAATTGAAACAAATGATGGGCTTCATACTGTCATTCGTCTTGACTACCCTCGCAGTAGTTGTGTGGTTATTTTGCCCCCTACTGTTTGACCCCAATATTTTATCAAGATTACTTTTAATTTTATTATCAGATTCACGCGGTTGCTGTTTAATTGATTGGAAATATTTTAATACCTGTTCCGGTTCTTTACATTTGGTAGCCTTAGCACCCAATCTTAAACTACGATCCTCTATTCCATATAAAATACAATCAACCGCGCGTTCACCGTTAATCTCGCATCGATTTAGTAAGTTGATTTTTTCATAATAGTATAATTCTAATGAATCGTTGTATTTTGCCCTTCTAGCTAACATTTCTGTGAGCAATTCTGCGTAATCGTCACTTGATGGAAATGATTCAGTTAATTTGACTTTCCATTCGGGCCATGTAAACGACATCGATGGTAGAGTTTCATACCAAGTTTAGGTATGCGGTAACGCATAATGAATTATCTGATCTTGGTCCCATTTATATAAACGAGCACACTCCTCGACTTTACTAATCCATGTATTAATAGTTTGACCTTTTATCATGGGATTAAACTCCGGTATTACATTGCCTAGCATAGGGAATTTATTCCCCTCTGAGCGGTTATTAGCAATCGATTTTATCAATTCAGTCAGCAATAATTGAGTCCTATCACTGTTCAAATCAGAACTACTCACATGCTTATCATTTGGTCGCGTTCTTGAAAATCGATGTCTTGATCTCGAATGATATTCTGATCCAGAACGGCTCCTCTCACGACGACGCCTCGATCTCGAACGCATTCTTGGTTCAATGCGGTCACCCTGGTGTCTCCCTGCAGGCGTTGATAGGTCTCGATCTCGGTTACTGCGACTGCCACCGGGTCGTGCTTCCGTAGTTTCCAGCGACTTCTTACCATTCCGTGATCTTGTTCTACGCCGTTTCCCTCTAGGATCCGACGCAGGATCTCTGCTGCTACTACGCGATTTCTCGCGTGTCCTTTCTTGACGTCGACATTTACGCGACGGATTTCTGCGCCTAGCACTCGTATTTATATCACTGATATTGTCCATTATCAGCACACACAATAATCTTTAGGCAGGATGCACTTAGCGCGAAAATAACAAACTAAGAAATAGTTGTGGTTTTAAACATCCCACTTCTGAGCTGAAAGTATAAATTCAAATTCTCTCAACTAAATTGAAGTCGGTTCGATCCACAAATAAGAACAACTGTTCGCTACGGCGCCTGGCGATCAACTGAGCTCTGCCCGACCATGGCAGAGCGAGGTAAACTATTAAATGTCATCCGTCAATCTGTTCAATGTTAACTACCCTCATAATGTGTATATCCGGTTAACAATTTAAATATTATCTATTGGATTCTTACACTAGGTACTATTTTTATTTTACTTTAATCTAATATCCGTAACCGAAACTATCCGAAACTAACGGATAATCCGAAATAATTACATATCCGTAACCGTATCTGAAACCGATATAATTTTATTCCTATATGTATATCCGTATCCAGATCCGAAATTTCATATTCATAACATCCCTGCATAGAACCCATAGCATCACACTCTTCAACCAACTCAATCGCTACATCAATAACACTTAAATACTTGATTACATTTAGGTATAAAAAGGACTCCAAATTCAAACGTCAATTTGATTCGTGCATATTTCTTTAGCATTTATGTTAAATAACTATTAACATTTTATAACATTCAATTGATTTAATGGCCAAACCCTATCGAATCGCCATGGCAAATGAAAACCGAACATAGAAAACTCCGAACGTACCATGATAATCTCACTCATTCGTTTACAAATCGTACGTCAACAGTAGTTTATAATCCTTGTGGAGTTATTTCTGACTTCATGTAGTCACTTTTTTTGTTATTGTTAGTTTTCGTGAGTCGACTCTAAAACTGGAGGCCGCAGGTTCGATCCCAACCATAAAAGTTTTTGAGATAATTGCGGGCATATAAACATACCATACATACGGATCAAACTACCTTTTTTGAAGTCGGTTAAAATTGTTTTTATCTGATTTGATCGGCAATTATTTAAAACTAAATTCTGACTATGTATTTACCTGAAAGTGTTATAAATATGCCGTAAATGTTCAACAACTAAATCCTCGACCATGACCTTCAATTTCGCAACTGATTCCGTCACACCGTAGTTAAGATTCATTTTTTTATTAGCACAGTGTACATAATATTTAATACTAGTTAGTTAGTATTGTTATATATTATTTTACCTGATAGGTATATTTTTTTGCGATAATATGTAAATCTAGTTGTCGTTATGACGCCTCGATACAATTTTGTGTTTATATTGATGTCATCGGAAAGATTATCCTACTAATCCTACTAATATTATAAACGCGAAAGTTTGTAAGTATGGATGTCTGGATGTATGGATGTTTGTTACTCTTTCACACAAAAACTACCGAACGGATTTCTATGAAATTGGGCACACGGATAGATTATGTCCTGGATTAACACATAGGCTACTTTTTATCCCATGAAAATATACAGCGGGGCTTCTATCCCGGGAAAACTCATACACGCGGGCGGAGCTGTGGGCAAAAGCTCGTTGTCCATAAATTATCTGTTAAGATTATTTTCAAATGCAATGATTATTGGGCCATAAAAACTTGTGGAAACATTTATCTTTCTATGTGTAATTTTAGACAATACCAATGTAAACATTAAAATCTTACTTCTTACTAATATAAATGCGAAAGTTTGTGAATTTATTTGGATGTTTGACTGAACGGATTAGGACGGAAGGACACGTCCAAAAACGGGCCTAAAATTCTAACCAAGACATTTTATATATATTTGGATAGAACTCCTAAAAACTAGCCTTTTACAATAAATCTTTTAATTTTAAAGACCTGCAATTTTAGGATTTACGTAATTTTATTTTGCGTGAAAACTACACTCAATATAATGGAGGGGTCTAAAAATATGTTTTTAATGGATCCAAGATCCATATTTTGCTCCTTTAATATCCCTAAAGTTAGAGCGTGGTTAGATTTCGAGGCCCAGCACCCATACAAAAAGCGAACATCTCCTTTTGCACACGGGTAGATCATGTCCTGGACGAACACATATATAGGCTACTTTTATCCCGGTAGTAGTATAATACATATTTTTTATCTGATTCTTTAAGTAGATGGCGCTGGCATCGTACTGTGTTTTAGGGATTTTTGTAGCGAGAAAGGCTTTTCACGCGGGCGGAGCCGCGAGCAACTAGTGTAATTTACTGGGGGTACGTCCCTCATATGTAAGAGTCCGTTTGGGTGGGTACCACCGCAATGTCTATTTCTACCGCCAAGCAGCAGTTCACACGCACTGTTGTGTTTCGGTTTGAAGGACATTGTAACCAGTGTAACTACAGGACATAGTGAGACTTAACATCTTATGTCTCAGGATGACGAGCGCAGTGGGATGCCACACAGTACTTTGTAACTGAAGGTGCTGGATTGTGTTGCTACTGTTTATGGGTGGTCGTATCGCTTACCATCAGGTGAACGGCATGCTCGTCTCGTCATTCAATAATATATATATAAAATGTATATATTTATTACCATATCATGATTAAGAAATTATAAGACAAATCACTAAGGTGATAGTTCTGATCACAAAATACATAAATAAACGTGATAATTACTATTGTAATGTTACGATTATAGAATGAATCAATACTAAAACAATACACAATAAGGTGGCTCTTTGCAATTGTTTTTTCTTTTCTAACCACCCACATCTTTTTGACGTTAAATACTTTACGATACTTCGTGTTAATTCTGGGTTACTGTAATCAAGGTAATGTTATTTAAATTGTCATTGTTACTGGCATATAGCAAAACATTTAAAAAAAGAATCACGAAGTTATGGTGGTAAAGTAATTCCCCGACTTGATAGTCACAATCTTGACTCCTGCCATATTATGTTTAGGTATAAGTCTTTATAACTAATGCATTTTTCTAAGAAGTTTTACTCATAGCCTAGCTTTTTAGAAAAAACTAAAGATAAATCATTGAGATAAAACCAAGCACTCAAGATAATTTACCTTCAAACAAAGACTTTCTACACTTGAACAATAATACATATTTATTTGACTTTACTGAAGTTAAATATAATAAATATGTAACAGATGGAAAGAAATTTGCGTTGACGTTCAGTTTCCATGCATATCTTAAATTGTTGTATTTCGTATTCTATACAAAAATAATTGCTTTGATTAGTAATTAAGTGGATAATTCGTTGCCTTATTCGCAATACAATCATTTGTATTCATTTCTACCCGTAATTTAGTTTCACGGTTTTTTGAAACTTCATTAGAATAATATTTAATGTTATACGAACCGCCAAAATATATTAAGAAAAAAAACAATAAAAAGAATAATTCTGAATCTCATGATAACAAAGAGGTTATAATAGTTAAAAAAGTAAAATAAAAATTAAATGTAATGCATTTGAACAACGAAGAAATTTGAAATACGAACCTGCAAGACAATATTCGACAACCACGTTCGGAAATCCGGTGCAGCCGTGGTTGTCTCTGGCATCATGGTAGTCGACATGAACTCCATCATTGGCGTCGTTGAGGTCGCATCAACATCAAACACATCAGTGAAATTCATTTTAACACACAATTTTTAAACAAGCTGCGGCCACGTACGGTTGCAGACACCACTACACTGTCACATCGTCACAAATAAATAGCCGATGATAAAGATATCATTTATACATCAGATAATGAAATAAGTGGTTCATTGAACAATAGCTTTAGTGAGTGAGCGACCGCGCGTGCCGCGTTTCGCGCGCGAACTGTGCACGCGCCATGTTTGTTTTGTTAACTTCGTAATTTCGTTATGTATGTATAGTATAGTTATCTTCGAGGGCTATATTTGAAGGAAGCAGGAAGGTAGACTATATTTCGGTTTGGTTGGTTTTCATAGCATCGTACTATTGAGGGCTTTAACTTCCGCCAGGTGTCCAAGCTATATGAAGTTTAAAGGCATTGAAAATGTCTATGGAAATAAACCGAAAACCGCCCAACAATGTCACAGGTAAAAATGGTGATGGATTTACGCATACGCATATACCTAAGTATTTCATACCACCTTTGATAAATAGGTACATCATTTTATGTGTGTGCTGTTCTTGGAATTAACTTTCAGCTATGACTCCATGTGTAAATAGTTTGTCTCATTGTTTGAGCACTGTAGAGTGTAGATAAAGGAATAAAGAACCAATAAATTTCCAGTCATAAAAATCTGCTGGAAAAACGATCATTTAACATGGAATTGCAACAATCATTAAGTATAATTTGACATACTGCGGGTAAAGTGCGTACTTTAAAATATCTGGATTTCTTTTTAGTTTTTAGGTTAATGATGTCGCTCAAGATATTGAAATTACAAAATTTATAGCTATTCTTTCAAGTATATTGCTTATCAAAACCTTGCCTTTAGACTTTCTTTAAATGGCTTTGGTCCACCTTGTAGCTATAGTTACCACAATTTTAATTGAATAACCAAAATGTAGTTGTAGAAAATTTCGTTTTAAGTAATTTTATGACGACAACCCAATTTTAGATTTTTTTGAATTGCGTCGTTTTCGTCTTAAAGGTGCGATATATACATCCAAAAGTCACTCGTATTACCCTAATGTCACACGAAAGTTAACGGTCTTATTACACAGGACGAGCGCGCGGCGCCTTCCTCTCGCTGTAAATTCAATTACAATTAGGCAGTGTGATAAAAGCTTTAAAGGACAAGTCCAAAAACCGGCCTAAAATTCTAACCAAGCCAGTTTATATATATTTGCATAGAACTCCTAAAAACTAGCCTTTTACAATAAATCGTTTAATTTTAAAGTCCTCTGATTTTGTGATTTATGTACTAACTTAATTTTATTTTGCTTAAAAACTACATTTAATACAAAAGTTTTTAAAAAAGTTAGTTATAAATGGAGGGGTCTAAAAATAGGTTTTTAATGAATCCAACATCCATATTTTGTCCCTTTAATATCCCTAAAGTTTGGGTCTGGTTAGACTTTGAGGCCCAGTACCCATACAAAAAGCGGACATCTCCTTTACATGACCACGGAGGAAACAATCTGACCTAAATCTTGTATATAGTGGGTTTCAGGAACTACGAGGATCTTTCCTGTACCGTAACGTCCAGACCCAGAACAAATATTTGTTGATCACTCATACATTTTTGTCTTCATGCATCAAACCCACGGAGGTTATCTCAAACATACAATTTTCCTCAATATTGTGAGAAAGTGTTTAATATGTCGATTTTTTTTCTTTCACACAAGAAAGGAACAACGGATCAACATGAAATTGTGCATTTAAGATACTTCAGTGGCGGGAGAGTTATATATTGTCTTAGGCGGAATACTGTCATAATCTTTATGCAACTTTTATTCCGATAAAAAGTTGGTACGCTGGCGAAATGTGCCATATGCATAATATTAGTTAATCAAAAATAACGGAACAAATTTTCGAATCATAAAATAACTATCGGGTATTACGTTAAAGACGATTATCCCGTGCATCGTAGGATATTAAAGTACAATTATGAGCATCCTTCCGCGGGCAACGTGTTTCTGTGTATTTTTATATACCCCCAGTGTTTAAAAGAATCATTTTTCAAACTGTCATAGCAAAACTGTAGATTAGGTAGAAAAACAGGAATAAACAGTATATCTAAACTCCAAAATAGTTTTTGGCAAACATTTTTTAGGATGAACGTATTGACGTCATTTGCGTCTAAAAACAGTTCAAGGCTAGAAGTGACGAATATTGCAAAAAGAAATATACTTCATACTATTTATACCGATATTGAATATACTGTGTAATCTTACTTTTTGCGAAATTTTTCGTGATTTGGACGTTTGTTAGAAGTATACGCCGTAACCGCTAAAAGGTTTTGTATAAAATTTTGCACACAGATAGACCATGTCCTAGAATAAATTATAGGCTAATTTGTATCCTGAAAATATACAGGAGTTTCATTTTGGAAAGGTCTGTCTGGGCGAAGTCTCGACCAACACCTGATGCTCGAGAGAAGTAGGAACTCATCCATATTAAACGCATACGCATACTCACGCCTTTTATCCCCGAAGGGGTAGGCAGAGGCGCAACTAATGCACCCACTTTTCGCCATTTTTATTCCGTCCCATGATGTGATAGGGGGCGAGCCTATCGCCATATCCGGGCACAAATTCCAGACTCCGGGTTAATACTGAATAGAAAAACCCAATATCACTTTGCCCGACCCGGGGATCGAACCCGAGACCTCAGCATTGCAGTCGTACCGTAATACAACTACGTCACCGAGGCAGTCCATATTAAAATAATAATGTAATAACACTTTGATTGCTCAATACACATAACTAGAACCGGTTTGATTGTTGCAGTCAGCGTGAAGTCACTTAGTGCTTATGGCAGTGTTTCCCAAACTATGGGTCGCGACCCACCAGCAATTCGCAAGGGAACATTGGGTGGGCCCTGAGAAATAGAACAATATATCAACCGACCGACACAACAGCCGGGCCGATGATGGACGAGAAAAGAAACAAAATTCTCGAAAAAGGTATTAAAAATTACTTCATGACAGCCAAGAGGTGGGTCCAGAATTTAGAAGTTTGTGTTAGGTGGATCACGGCTCATTCAACTTTGGGAACCACTGGCTTATGGTAGTATTATCATACAGTAGGCAATTTTACAATGCATTTAGCGCTGCCATGTTTGGCATCCTATTTATAAACTGTACAATAATATGACTTGAGTCAATTTATTGATAAATATTTTAAATAATTCGATTACTAGATGTTAGGTCCTCTCCATGCGAGAATCCATTTTGGTATGAACAACTTTAATGTTGATTTCTACCACCAAGCAGCAGAGTACGAATACTGCTGTATTCCAGTATGATAACATTGTCTAATAGCCGGCAAACAGCTTGAGCACATATTATATGTACCATAGATTAGTTAACTACTTTTAAAAAAAATATTTATCAAAAATGTATGCCATCCAAAATCTAACTGAAAAAGAATTTTCAAAATTTGCGAAATAGTAAGTTATATAGCTATGAAATTTGGTAGAAGGGGTAATTGTCAAATAACAGTAATATCAGACTATGACCTCACCGGGTGTCACCGGCCATAACGCTGCTTGCGTGCGAAAGAGATAGCACAATATCCCCACCACGCCCCCACTTTTACTCACGACAATATTTCAAACTAGCTTTTGCCCGCGGCTCCGCCCGCGTGAATGAGTTTTCCCAGGATAAAAGTCCCGCTTTATATTTTCCCGGGATAAAAAGGAGCCTATGTCTTAATCCAGGACATGATCTACCCGTGTGCCAAATTTCATTAAAATCCGTTCAGTGGTTTTTGCGTGAAAGAGTAACAAACATCCATACATCCATACGTACAAACTTTCGCGTTTATAATATTAGTAGGATTAGTAAGATGTGAATAACTGCTTTATTTTTCAACCAATTTTGATGCTGATTTCACAGAAGAATTTCTTTTCTGTATTATTTTCTGTTACATATTATAAAATAATGTACAACATAGAACATAGGAAACTACCCTATTACTGGACCATGTAATGTATCAGGTTGACGAGCACAGTGCAATGAAATACAATGCTTCATAATACAAAGTTCTTGTACTATTGCTTCTGTTTATTGTCTTGCCTTTTACCGTAAACGAGCAGTTTGCTCGTCTCCAAAACAACATTTGCATCGACTAGTACCTATAGTTAGTACATTTGATATAGAAGCATGCACTGCGAACTGCATAGTTTATATATAATGCATAAGTTTGTGATTCTAGTTGTATTTTTCCTGTTACACCATAGGTAGTAACATCTACGATTACTTAGTAGGTACAAAGCTTTAGAAACAACACAAACAGGGCAAAGAACATAGTGATGTACGGATATCTTACTTTCGTAATTTTTACTAAATGTATTATTTTTGTCATCATCATCAGCCCTGTATTATATATTGCCCACTGCTGAGCACAGGCCTCCTCTACTACTGAGAGGGGTTAGGCCTTAGTCCACCACGCTGGCCTAGTGCGGGTTGGCAGACTTCACATACCCTCGAGATTCTTATGGAGAATTCTCAGGTATGTAGGTTTCCTCACGATGTTTTCCTTCACCGTTAAAGCGAACGATAATTGATAAACAATACACACGTAACTTCGAAAATTCAGAGGTGTGTGCCTTGGGTTTTGAACCTGCGGACATTGTCTCGGCAGACCGTTCCATTCCCAACTTGGCTATCGTCGCTTATTATTTTTGTATTTCATAGAATTAATACGACTTTATTTGGGCATAACATTATAACATTCATAACCCTAGTTTCGCATGAAGGCTGTCCGAAAGATATTTCCTTTGAACATTTATTTGAAACAAGTACTTATAAGGTGGAAACTTAACTGATGGCAGAATTGCATGACCTTATTAAATAGGACACGATTTGAGTAGATATTTTCCTCAAAAAATTGTAGTATCATTCATAATCATTTATTTTATGAAGTAATTCATTAGGAAAGAATAAAAATATAAAGCTGGGGCTAGGGTTCGATTCCCGGGTCGGGCAAAGTGATATTGGGTTTTTCTATTCAATATCGGCCCGGAGTCTGGAATTTGTGCCCGATATGGGGATAGGCTCGCCCCCTATCACATCATGAGACGGAACATGCACGGCGTAAAGTGGGTACTCTAGTTCCGCTTCTGCCTACACCTTCGGTGATAAAAGGCGTGAGAGTGTGTGTAAAAATAAAAATATAATAGAGCTTTTAAAAAACCTGATTTTTTAACATGAATCTTACATCTCAGTGGGCTTAGAATGTGACACGCAGACGCAACTCGTAAAACGATGTCGTTTAATTTTTGATGTTTGTGATTGATCGAGAGACCAATACGTCAGTCTCTCAACCAATCCCATTAAGACGAAACGGAGACGTGACGTGTTTTTTTGTCACATTCTAAGCCCACTGAACTTAAAACCTATCTCCATTTACGAACGTTTCAAAAAACGATCGTAATGTTAATCTCCGATTCAATCCAGAGAAACAAAACAATTATAAAATGAAGACATTTCGCTGGCTCACTATTCCAAGGCCCTATTTTACTTTTGAGTTACGTTGAAAAAATATAAAAGACAATAATTCATGGTGCCTCCTTTATTTATCTTTCGGGATTATTAGAAATGTTTACTGAATAATATATAGAATCATATTGTGTTACATACATACAGTAAAGCGGCGATTGCCTAGTTGTGAGTGGACTGCCGAGACGAATGTCCGCAGTTTCAAAAAAAAGGCACGCACCTCTGACTTTTCTAAAAAGTTACGTGTGTATTCTTTGTGATTATCGCTGAACAAAAAACATCGTGAGGAAACATGCATACCTGAGAAGTTCTCTATAATAAGTTCGAAGGTATGTAAGTCTGCCAACCCGCACTAGGCCAGCGTGGTGGACTAAGGCCTAAACCCTCTCAGTAGTAGAGGAGGCCCGTGCTCAGCAGTGGGCAGTATATAATACAGGGCTGGTATGGTGGTAAGGTTATATACAGTTCAATTTGTGCAGAAATTATATCATAGAAAAAAAAAATCAGATTGTTTCATTTCCGCGATAGGTTGGAAAAGCGACTGGAATTGTTTATTCAAAACGGCGATCAATAAATTATAGATTCTAAGAATTATAGCTGATAACACTGACGCATCTGGATTTAGATATTTTTACTAATCGTCTAGAATTCCTATAAATTAGACTTTACGCCATTTTCACGAACATTACGAAACGTAAACATCAAAACAAACTTTCAATTTTAAAATTAATAAAACGGAAACATAAACAAAACGAAAACAAGATTGACAACCGGTTTCGCTCGATACTCGTGTTGTGAAATCCTAAATATTATTAACCAGTTAAGACTGGTCCTTAGATGAGATACTAATGAAAATGCAGCCCGAGTTAATTGGCTCTGGAAAATTGCAAAACTTAAAAAAAAACACTAACAGGGTACAACTTCTTGCACACCGTAAGTCATACCCGCAATTATAGTTTTAATTGCTAAAAACTCGGCGAAATTATTTTAGGTTTTTGCCAGCATAACCTAAGCAACACATAAGGACCTGGGTTTGATCTCCAGAAGTTCAATTCGATAACATAAAACACGCGAAGAATTTGTGACAACATAATAATGCCCTCCAATTAAATATGCAAGTCGCAACGATCGGCTGAGGAAACGAGTATTTTGTGAGCTCTGAATGAATATGAATGAGGTAGCTAAGCAAAGGGAAGTAGGCATACTTTTTAATTCAATATTTCAACAGGACCCTGGCTACCCGACTAACGATTCGTAAATTTCGGGACAGTAAAAGTAACTAAATTAAAAGGCATGACAGTAACCACAAAACAATCGAACCTACTTGACTAGTTTCTAGAAACCATCTCACATTATTTAGTACCGTATACGTCTTTCATAAAAAAAAACATTTACAAGATATTATACTGAATAATTAAACTGTCAAAACGCTTGCTACAGAAATATGGCCGATTCAGTGACATGGCGTCATATGTCTGTAAATACCAAACATGTTACTGTCAATATAGAAACTCAAACGCAAAAGTTGTAACTAATTCGCTACCGATGACTTATCTCCTACTAGTTTGGATATTGCGTAGTCATCAGTAAACAAATATAGGTACCTGTTAAGGAAAATGGCGTTTAAGCTGTCGTGATTCACAAAATTATTTAGGAGATAATGAGGCAAGTTGAAGTTAATTAATAATGATAATACTTAATTGGAAAGACTGGTATTTTATCGCATGCCACTATCAACTTCTGATGTACAGTCAGCAGCATAAGTAGCTGAACAAAATCAAAATTTCAAATCGCCTACATACGCGTTAAGTTAAACTGATACATTTTTTTTCTTCGTTTGAAGTAAAGTAAATCTCTTTTATTTTATTTTTGTAAAGAGAAACAAAAGATTAGTAAGAACAGATAAGTATGTAGGCAATTTGAAATTTTGAATTTGTTCAGCTACTTATGCTGCTGACTGTACTAGTATTTGCTCCCGACTCAGTTTGCGTTTTATTTATACTAACAAAAAAGTTTTATTTATACTAATATTATAAAGCTGATGAGTTCGTTTGTTTTTTTGGTTGACCGCGCTAATCTCAGGAACTACTGAACCGATTTTGAAAATTCTTTCTCCAATAGGAAGCTACACTACTCCTGAATGCTGTATATCTCGGGAAAATATTTTTATCCCGGAAAAACTTTTTCACGCGGGCGGTTCCTCGAGCAATACTAGTTATGATATGGACGTATGCACAAGTGCATTCTTTTAGCATAACAAGACAACTATAGCACTCTTCCATCCATCCATCCACACTGCCATATCCATACCTATATTAAAAATGCGAAAGTAACTCCCTCTGTCTGCCCGTTACCTTTTCACTCTTAAACCGCTGAACCGATTTCGATGAAACTTGGTATAGAGATAGTTCGAAACCCTAGACAGGACATTGGCTTCTTTTTATCCCGGGAAAATAAATAGCGGGTCTTTTATCCCGGAAAAACATTTCGCGCCGGCGCGGCGGAGCTGCGAGAAAGCAAATAGACGATATCTATGCAAATTAAAATCATACCAACCTCTCGTCCGTTACTTTACTGCTTCAAATAAGTAATAACAAACCAAGATACACTTAAACCCATATTACTTGCACATAAATGAGATGCAAGTGTAAATTTATTTAATCAGTTCATTTGAATACGTTTTTGACCACCGACATAAATAAAGTAGATAAAAAAAACTTGTTCATTTACCATACCATACCATACCAGCCCTGTATTATATACTGCCCACTGCTGAGCACGGGCCTCCTCTACTACTGAGAGGGTTTTAGGCCTTAGTCCACCACGCTGGCCTAGTGCGGGTTGGCGGACTTCACTTACCTTCGAAATTCAGAGAACTTCTCAGGTATGCAGGTTTCCTCACGATGATTTCCTTCACCGTTTGTTCATTTATCCGAATTTAATTAGCTAATGCCTTAGAGTGACTTAGATGTGTTCTTACTCAAATATGATTATACCAAACAGTCGTTGACTGAATGAGTCATACAACTAGAAATAAGTATGCATAGTGAAGCTCTATTCAAAAGAATATTAAAAAAAACTCAAGTTTACCTTTGTTTCCCGGGATAAAAAGTAGCCTATAGCACTCAGGAGTAATGTAGTTACCTTCATATTAGTGATATAATTTTCAAAATCAGTTCAGTAGTTCCAAAGATTTGCTCTTTATAATATAAGTATACATATATCACGCCGACGGCGGCCGTACACCTGCAAGGTGGACAGACGACTTGATAAAGGTCGCAGGAACACGCTGGATGCAGGCTGATTTTGACAGGTCCGTCTAGAAATCTTTGGGGGAGGCCTATGTTCAGCAGTGGACGTCATGTGGCTGATGATGATGATACATATATCCGTATTTGTAGAGCAGGTAACCGAGCACAGGCGGTTAAATAATCGGCAATACATGACCACCACCATTTTTTTTTTTAATTGCGCCTTCTTTACCTATGTTACCGCTTAATGAATCTAGGCTACTCGACAGCCGACATTTAAAGCGCCCGTGCGCGCTTCCTCTTACAACTTAAAAAGTAGAAGCTATCGACAGTATTCGAATTATCACCAGTGTTACAATTTGTTTGACAATGTAAACTTGTGATTAGGATATCTTTGATATCTGACAATGTCCCGATAACTTTCAAGTGGTTCAAAACGTTTTGCAATAAATGAAATTTTACTTATTGCCCACGTGACGTGTTCTATCATTTTTATACTCCATCGGTTTAGAAATTTAACAAAATTTAAACAAAAAATGACATATGATTCCGGTGTTATCAACCTTTTCTTACGAAAGTGTTTACGAAGACTTTTGTGTCAATGAAGCTATCGCGTACAACAATCACTTAAAATGACTAAATTCACTTCAGAAATAAAACAAATAACCAAAAACAACTAATTATCAGAAACAAAGCAAAAAATATGCTAATTAAACAAACTAAAATGCGGAAATATATCGGTAATTGTTGATAGTTAACCGATTAAATTGGAAATCCATTGGAAACTATTTATTTCGACGCGTTTGAAACGTTCAGTGTCTATCTAGGTATATAATTAATCAAAGGATCCCAAATATAATTTTGAAAATGGTTTTTGTTTTGCCTTATGGTCAACAGTCTTCGAACTACAACAGGATTTGTTATGTTATCTGTACAAACAGGAGCTACGGCTTTAAGGCGATGACGTCTACCCATTTCACAGATTCAATTGGACTTAGATGGCCACACAAATGTCTAGCATTAAAATAACGTAGGCTCCTTCAAGGGGAGCGTGAAGAAGCAATTATGCAGGCCGGCATAACTGTGCCGACCGACCAGCTTGCCGGTCATCATTATTTTGGGCTTCACTTAATTTACCATCAGGTGCAGTGAAGCCACTTTGTCGAGCCATCGTTAAAAAAAATAACATACATAGCTTATAACCGCAAGTGCCTATTGTTTATAAAATAAACAACAATAAAAACCTACCATGTGAGGCAATGTACCAATATCAATGCTACCATAATAATATTATTGGACTAGGTGTTGCTCGCGGCTCCGCCCGTGTGAAAAATATTTTCCGGGATAAAAATATTTTTTCAGGATAATAAGTAGCCTATAGCTAGGGTTGCCAACCGTACTTATAATATATAGTATTGTACCGTATTTCGGGACTCCGTACTATATACCGTTGAAGAAATATATAGTACGCGAAAATACTATATTTCAGTACACTAGATCAATGTTTATATTTTGCAACACTAAAACTATTAAAATTAAATTGACTTGTCTAGTCTCGTTTCTTTGACTTGACTAGAAGACGTTTCGACGAATAAAACTAAAAAAAAATAGAGCGAGTATATCTTTAATAAAAATGAGCTTTTACGCATACGCATACTCACACCTTTCATCCCCGAAGGGGTAGGCAGAGGCGCAACTAGTGCACCCACTTTTCGCCAAGCGTATTCCGTCCCATGACGTGATAGGGGGCGAAAAAAATGAAATGAGCTTTTGATTTACATTAATTTAAAAATTGACTGAGATAAACCTTATGCCTGTTTTATTGGAGACAAAAAAATGATAAAGAATGCAAGAAGTGCAAAAAAATATAGTTTTTATAAAAAATAAAAATTATTCCTATAAAATACTATTTACTCCACTGTAACAAATGTCCCATGATTACAATGCCGTGACAGATCTCAAGATAAGGCGTGACCAAACGCTAATTGCAACTTACACAAAAACCAAGACTCAAGACGTCGCCGAGTGACACGTCCGTGTTTTTTGTCAATTTTATTATTAAGTAACAGATTTTTTTGCTGCGTTCAAATTTTAAGCAATTAGGCGGTATTTGTCTACGTTCCAGTCAACCTTTTGCTTAGGCATAAATTACTATAAGATCTTAGGAAGTATAGTCTCTATCGAATAAAAATAAAGCCTTGTAGCAGTAAGGAAGTTGGCAGGTAGGTATACGGTGTTAGCGCCGCAGAATCACCACGACAAAACTATATCCGGGCCTCTCATCTGTTTTATTTCGAAAGTCCATGAAGTAATATACAGTAGGTACAACTATTTTAAATAAGGTGTTAAGTTATAGAGCCTTGTGTTTACCTCTTAACGGTATTTACAACATACTCCAAAAAGCTGCCTCGGTGGCGTAGTTGTATTACGGTACGATTGCAATGCTGCGGTCTCGGGTTCGATCCCCGGATCGGGCAATGTGATTTGGGGTTTTTCATTCAGTAGCAGCCCAGAGTCTGAAATTTGTGCCCGATATGGCGATAGGCTCGCGCCCTATCATATCACGGGACGGAATACGCACGGCGAAATGTGGGTGCATTTGTTGCGCCTCTGCCTACCCCTTCGGGGATAAAAGGCGTGAGTGTGTGTGTGTCCAAAAAAAAACATAAGTTACTTCATTGGATACATTAATTACTTAATTCTAATATTGAAATTTTACAATTTTAATTAATTAATAAAAGCTATACTAAAAGAGCTGTTATAAATCCAAGTATTCAAGCTTAAGATGTCCAATTTCGGTTCCAGGAAATTATGACAGGCCTAGCTAATATGGTATTGCTATAAGCACAAAATATACAGGATAACAAACAGTAAAAAAAAAACAATATATTATGGACAATGTATATTAACATAAGCTTGTATTACTCATCCGTCTCACATGCTATAACCTTGTATGTTGTCTATTCTTCAATACTATGTTTTTATAGTTATAATTTTTATCCGGTTCTTTACCGTGAGGAAAACCACATGAAAACAATGAAATGAAAACTATAAATAGAAACGTGACAGATGTATTGTGTATTAAGAACGAGATAATATTTTGTATTTGCTTAAAATCGACTGCCTCGGTGGCGTAGTTGTATTACGGTACGACTGCCATGGCCGTATATATGCCCCCCCTTAGCTTCTAAATGATCGGGCTACCAAACATGTCCACACTCAAATACATTACGGTGTCATGCAAGGCAAGAACCCACGCCACTACAATTTTTGTATCGTAGGACCCCCCATGTGAAAGCTATAGCTACGCCCGTGACGACTGCAATGCTGGGGTTCGATCCCCGGGTCGGACAGTGATATTGAATTTTTATATTCGGTATCAGCCCGAAGTCTGGAATTTGTAAAAAAGGCGTGAGTGAGTGTGTGTTGCTTAAAATTCTCACGTTGAAAATGACACCAAGTGTAAAATATAATCACGCATTTTATTTACGGTATAGATAGAGACAGATGTAGGAAGAGCGCACATTTTCTTCCCTTTTTTATACACGCTTAACAATGTGACCCCACTTGATGGGAAGTGGAGTGGCGTCTAGGTAGAATGTCGACTGACGAGCGATGATTACCTCTTACCAGTTGCTAATAACGTGGATCAACTTGCATGGTACATAATTTATTCCACAAACTTGCTATCTGAGTGCCTACTTCGTAAAACGAACGTCGAAACGTCGGTCCGAAACGAAGAAACGACGAACTTCGGATTTAACCTTACTACCAAATTACTTCGGATCCGTCACCGTTACTTTCGGACCCATAAACAATCGTTCGAATGAACATATTGTGTCGGATTAGAGATGTATATCTTCAAAAACCGTAAATTTTTTCCTATTAGTACATTCTTGTGAAAAAAACGTATAATTTGGATGTCTAATTAGGTTTTCTGTAATATATCTATTATTTTATAACTCTAATTAATTAATAGTTACAAAATAACAAATATTTTTGCTGATTTTACATTTTACGGTTTTATTGCATTGTGTTTAATCTGTGGAATATTAACATTTTTGACAGACGTTGACAAGTTGACTCGAGAAAAACTTTATTGGTAAGATTATTATTGAAATGTTATTTACTCGCTTTAAAGTTTAAACGAATGATCTTTTGCATTGCAAAGGCAGAAATTGTGTAACAAAATGAAATTTCTGTGATTTGAACTAACTATTACAAAAATCATCATTACTTCAAATTAACGTATAATGTTTTTGACTATTTTTCAAAACATTTCAGCTCAAGGTGATTGCCCATAAGCGTGCAGATCGAGGCGCTTTTAGAATTCATGCCAGAAAATCCCAATCTCGCTCACGGGCTAGTGCATAGCCTGGAGGGGCCGGGTGGGCTAAAACTAGTCGCTTGTGGGAGACCTTGACATACCACCTTAATAGTATGAGGGGTGCAATGAAAACGGTGCAGCAATGGAAGAAGCTAGAAGAGTAAGAGAGAGAGTTGGCAATGAATGGAGTGAAAATAAATTTGATTAAAAAAGTTGGTATTCATTTAACGTGTGTTTTATTATGGCTATATGGCTGCAGTCATTGCACCCACATATGCCTGGAATCCCATTTTTTAAAGAATCTAAAATGATTATTGGCTTGTTTCACATAGCATCACGCCTTTACCTTTTCAGGGTTAGGCAGAGGTGTATCACACCCACATTTCGCCATCTATGTTAGGTCCCATGTAATAAGAGGCAAGCCTATTGCCATTTACCGTGCACATTTTCAGACTTCGGGCTGATGCTGAGTAACCCAATATCACTTTTCCCAATCCGGGAATCAAACCCGAGACCTCAGCACTGCAGTCGTACCGTAATACAACTATACCACCGAGGTAGTCAATGGCTTGTTTTCAAACCCGAGTAAATAAAGTGTTTGAATATATTTTATAGTAAAGGCTTATGCTAGATGAATGATTAATGTTTTGCTCATTGTTCTTTTATAAGAGTCTACTGAGAGCAAACCTTCTTTTATAAGGCTGATTGAACGCCTCAGTGACTTGCCTGAGGCACTTTGAAACAGTTTGCTGGGTCATAGACCTATCTATACTTAGTCCTACTGCTCCCTGATAACTACCCCTGGCATAAAAAATTTGCGGAGTCAAAATCTAAAATTATCAAAGCAATATAGGACCTTTTAGTATACAATGCATCTAATAACAAAACAAGATAAGATTATATAGGCGTTAAGACTTTTACTACCAGCTAGGTACTTGAAAAAGGTAGAAAGTAACATAAAATAAAATAAAAATAAATTTATTCTGTAGTAAGCTACAGAATAAACTTATAGTGGGATCAATTACTTTTTTGGAGGAAGCAGTGGAACTATGTCCTCGTACATGATTTCAAAAAGGGATGGTGAAACCGTATAAATTCTATAAAATTCCATGTTTGGAATATTGCATTGAACGAAGGTTTCACGCAGTTGGAGACGCTTCCGAATTCGCTTAGCACTCATACAGACGGAATCGAACCATTTTAAAACCTCTGAAGACCAAACGAATATCAAACGAAAGGTTTTGAGCTTTCGTGAAATTGAGGCTAAGATCCGAACGAAGAAACGATGTATATTACGTCAAATTGGTTTTCAAAGTAGGGTCAACGAAAGTAAAAATGTCATTAGTGTCAAAATCCGAACATCGAATCCGTCGTCGAATCCGTCATCGGATCCGTAACACTTCGTAGTAAGAAAACGTGCGATCCGTCACCCGAAACTACGGATTTCGTTTTACAAAGTAGGCACTCTGTAATCTGAGACGATAACTTACTGATGTAACAAACACAACAAGCAGCGCCACCTTTATTGGTTTTATAGCCAAGTTTATCCCAAGCTACCAATAGATGGCGCCACAATAGAATTGCATCGCGCTATGGTTTACTCCACTGCGATAATATAAGAAGGCATCGATGTCATTTCATCAGTGAGAATTCAGCCATGAGACTTGAGACTCGGAGTAGTTTAGTTCACGGCTCTTCCACCTTAAAGCTTCAGCGTGCGCTTTCCTAACGGAGACACTCGCCGGACTTTACCTTGAGGCTTGAAGTTGCCGGTTTTTGTTATAACGCAAAATATCGTGCTTCCGGATCAGAAGTTCTACTTCCAAAAACGAACGCCGAAACGTCGGTCCGAAACGAAGAAACGACGAACTTCGGATTTAACCTTACTACCAAATTACTTCGGATCCGTCACCGTTTCTTTCGGACCCATAAACAATCGTTCGAATGAACATATTGTGTCGGATTAGAGATGTATATCTTCAAAAACCGTAAATTTTTTCCTATTAGTACATTCTTGTGAAAAAAACGTATAATTTAGATGTCTAATTAGGTTTTCTGTAATATAACTATTATTTTATAACTCTAATTAATGAATAGTTACAAAATAACAAATATTTTTCCTGATTTTACATTTTACGGTTTTATTGCATTGTGTTTAATCTGTAGAAAATTAGCATTTTTGACAGACGTTGACAAGTTGACTCGAGAAAAACTTTATTGGTAAGATTATTATTGAAATGTTATTTACTCGCTTTAAAGTTTAAACGAATGATCTTTTGCATTTGAACTAAGTATTACAAAAATCATCATTATTTCAAATTAACGTATAATGTTTTTGACTATTTTTCAACACATTTCAGCTCAAGGTGATTGCCACAAGCGTGCAGATCGAGGCGCTTTTAGAATTCATGACAGAAAATCCCAATCTCGCTCACGGGCTAGTGCATAGCCTGGAGGGGCCGGGCGGGCTAAAACTAAACGCTTGTGGGAGACCTTGACATCCCACCTTAATAGTATGGGGGGTACAATGAAAACGGTGCAGCAATGGAAGAACCTAGAATAGAGTAAGAGAGAGAGAGAGAGAGTTGGCAATGAATGGAGTGAAAATACATTTGATTAAAAAAGTCGGTATTCATTTAACGTGTGTTTTATTATGGCTATATGGCTGCAGTCAATGCACCCACATATGCCTGGAATCCCATTTTTTTAAAGAATCTAAAATTATGAATGGCTTGTTTCACAGCATCACGCCTTTACCTTTTCAGGGTTAGGCGTATCACACCCACATTTCGCCATCTATGTTAGGTCCCATGTAATTAGAGGCGAGCCTATTGGCATTTACCGTGCACATTGTCAGACTTCGGGCTGATGTTGAGTAACCCAATATCACTTTTTCCGATCCGGGAATCGAACCCGAAACCTCAGCACTGCAGTCGTACCGTAATACAACTATACCACCGAGGCAGTCAATAGCTTGTTTTTAACCTGAGTAAATAAAGTGTATGAACTTATTTTATAGTAAAGGCTTATGCTAGATGAATGATTAATGTTTTGCTCATTGTTCTTTTACAAGAGTCCACTGAGAGCAAACCTTCTTTTATAAGGCTGATTGAACGACTCAGTGACTTGCCTGAGGCACTTTGAAACAGTTTGTTGGGCCATAGACCTATCCATACTTAGTCCTACTGCTCCCTGATAACTACCCCTTGCATAAAAATTTTGCGCAGTCAAAATCTAAATATTTTTTTTTATTGCATTGCATGACGTGACGAGCATGCCGTTCGCCTGATGGTAAGCGATACGACCACCCATAAACAGTAGCAACTACATCCAGCACCTTGACTTACAAAGTACTGAGTGGCATTCCACTGCGCTCGTCATCCTGAGACATAAGCTGTTAAGTCTCATTATGTCCGGTAGTTATATTGGCTACAATGTCCTTCAAACCGAAACACAACAGTGCATGCACACTGTTGATTGGCGGTAGAAATAGACATTGCGGTGGTACCCACCCAGACGGCTTCTTACATAATGAGAGACCAGTCAAACCAATATAGGTCCTTTTAGTATACAATGCATCTAATAACAAAACAAGATAATATTATATAGGCGTTAAGACTTCTACTACCAGCTAGGTACTTGAGAAAGGTAGAAAGTAACACAAAATAAAATAAAATAAATTTATTCTGTAGTAAGCTACAGAATAAATTTATGGTGGGATCAATTATTTTTTGGAGGAAGCAGTGGAACTATATCCTCGTACATGATTTCAAAAAGGGTTGGCGAAACCATATAAATTCTAAAAAAATCCATGTTTGGAATATTGCATTGAACGAAGGTTTCACGCAGTTGGAGACGCTTCCGAATTCGCTTAGCACTTTCCTCTCGCAACAACTCTTCATACAGAAGGAATCGAACCATTCTAAAACTTCTGAAGACCAAACGAATATCAAACGAAAGGTTTAGAGCTTTCGTAAAATTGAGGCTAAGATTCGAACGAAGAAACGATGTATTTTACGTCAAATTGGTTTTCAAAGTAGGGTCAACGAAAGTAAAAATGTCATTAGTGTCAAAATCCGAACATCGAATCCGTCGTCGAATCCGTCATCGGATCCGTAACACTTCGTAGTAAGAAAACGTGCGATCCGTCACCCGAAACTACGGATTTCGTTTTACGAAGTAGGCACTCAGCTTCCACTGCGTGGGACTGCTTTTGGGACGCGACTAATAACAAACTGTTCTTCTCATCAATAAAGTTGTTGTCGCTCACATCTGTGTTTTACCATCCCGTGACTTGACGTAACCTTCGGACTTCCGTTACACTGATAAATAAATCGATGACCAACATTTTCGTTTCAGCGCCATCTAGCGACTAGCTACATAACTACTTATAATATATACTTTGTTGAACATAATTATAATGTAGAATTCGTCTTGATAATTTCCACACTTATAAATTCATGTTGCCGATTGGCAAAACTAGATGGCGCTGTCGGAATATTGACAGATCAGTCCATAATCCGTCAGCCTGTATTTTTTTTTCAACGTAACAAACAGGCAGCAATGCGAGGGTGGCAGTTTTTTAGGGATAAAGTGAGAGGTAATTTTACACAGAATATTATGTTCCAAATTCCAAGCCGCCATCCAATTTTATACTTACCATATAACAAAGAGGTAGATATGTCATCAACACGCGCAACCTGAAGACTCGAAAGTACCCCAATTGTGATAGTTTTATACACTACACTTAAATGACAAAGACTAGCTGTCTTTATTGTTGATACTGGTTTAAATACGTCAACTCCTTCACATACGTAATGTCAAGAATGCGCGTGCGGAACACTTTTTTCGTTTATTCTGTTAGGGTATGGCGTATCTATGCATTTTGAAAATCATGCCACCATCCTCTCGCACCCACACACTCCAGTACCATCTAGTACCGTAACCAGAGTGGTGCCATTGGAGCCCAGGCATAGAGAGCCTAGCGGGGAATTATGGCATTGATGCCAACTTATCTGGATCAATAACAGATGTTTATAATCACGCAAATTCCAAACGTTAGTAAGCCTGAATTTATCACTACGCAACTGGGTTTATCGCAATCGTCTGACGGATTCATCTCCGATCGATGACCCCTGAAACTAGCCACAACTAAGAAATTATTGTATCTTCAGTTTTAACACTTATTGTGTAAAATATTAACAGTACTCATATTGCAATTTTTTAAAGACTGACTTTCAATATAAAGTAATATTTTACTTCTTAGTATATTACACAATACTAAACCACCCTTGAATGGCTTATTTTAACTTAAAACTAGTTTTTTTCTATTTTAAATACAAAAAAGTATTGATTCATCATCTTCAAGAATATGAACTATAATTTTATGCAATAAATAAACTATATCACAGCTGAAATACGCAATTCGTATTGGCACTATAATTTCCAATAAATCGATTAAAATTGTTGCTAAGTTTTACTGGTGGTAGGTCTCTTATATGTAAGAGTCCGTCTGGGTGCGTACCACCGCAATGTCTATTTCTACCGCCAAGCAACAGTGTGCATGCACTGTTGTGTTTCGGTTTGAAGGACATTGTAGCCAGTGTAACTACTGGAGATAATGAGACTTGTCATCTTATGTCTCAGGATGACTAGCGCAGTGGGATGCCACACAGTGCTTTGTAACTCAAGGTGCTGGATGGTGTTGCTACTGTTTATGGGTGATCGTATCGCTTACCATCAGGCGAACGGCATGTTCGTCTCGTCATTCAATGCAATAAAAAAAATAAGTGTACCTATCTAATGTTTCCGTAACTAACTTAAATGTATTTCAATGACTAAAATTTATCATACATCGTAATATTTCCAAAACTGCGGTTAAATTTATAACTGCGTTAAGAGCTTATGTATTGCAGTGAGCGACGAGCTGATTGTGAACCAATAGGCCATTCTTCGATTGCCGCTTTGAAATAAATATTTAGTGACAAAAAAAAAAGGAAATTAAAAAATAACTTAATTTCCTAACTTTCATAAGCTATAATATACTAATTAATTGATTTAGTTAGATTATTTAGAAACAAACAATCTCTATGGTGTCTATCTTTGATAAATTATAAACCTAGATAGTGACGCGCTGCAATGAAACTAAAACAAACAGGCCAACTTTTCTTAAGCTAGTATGCGTGACAGCTTTGTCATACGCTATCGCTGCATCATTCTGCGTATCCTTGTGTGCGCGCATAATAGTTGTTACATGGTTTCTATTAAAATGGGGAGAAAATTATATCCATGAAAAACAACAAAAAATTATTCACTCGAACTCATTTAGTGGACAACTGTTGGCCTCTATTTTTTTCAACGCGTTTGAAACGTTCAGTGTCTATCTAGGTATGTAATTAATCAAAGGTGTCTATTCTAATAATAAAGAGGAAAGATTTGATTGATTGTTTGTTTGATAAACTCAAACTATTAGCCCGTTTTTGAAAATTCTTTCACTAATTGGAAGCTACATTACTTCTGAGTGCTATAGGCTACTTTTTATCCCGGATAAACTTTTTCACGCGGGCGAAGCCGCGACCAGAAGTCTAGTCATTAATATTTAATCAATACAACAATCACACTATACATGAACTGTTTAATTTAATATTTTCGTAACCTCCGACATTAGGCAAACGTGTAATCATAAACAATATGGGTTATCAATGTTTACTACACACCAGACTAAATATACTTTTAATAATATACGTTTTTTGTGAAAACCGAGCCACCCTCAAAGCAAACACGTTAAATATATTAACAATCAAATCCATAGCTTCCTCCATTCGTTAGTAGGTACTAGGTATGTATAATGTGTTACAAGTTTCACCAGTGACTCCGTCCGCATAAGTCTGTTCGCGGGATAAAAGTAGCCTATACACCAGTGTTGCCAAATGTATGTGTAAAATAGCCGAAAATTCGAAATTCTTAAAGTAGATTAAAGTCGCCCAATCCTGTAAAAAACGAAAGAGCAAAAAAGGTGCCCAAGTTTCCAGATGGATGGTGGTCCATGTCACCGATAATCCGAATTCGCCTAAAGTCATCCATTTGTGCGGGAAGGTGAAAAAAAGTCTGCAATTATTCATTTATCAGTGTGAAAGGTGATTACAGTACAACTTTTTCACCCTAAAAGCTAAAAACGACCTCCAACCCTTCAAAACCATGGTATAATGCAAGCTTTTCCCTAAATGACCACTGATCGCCAGTCGCAATAGCCTAATATGGGACTAGTTGCCATTCCCAATTTTTGAGTGAAAAAAGTTGCATACATTTTAAAACCATTGCAAAAGAATTACCTAGTCATAATAGTTTACCGTCAAGCAGTAGTACCTATGCATTCACTGTTGAGTTGCGCTATATAAAATTTTGGTATTGTAGCCAGTATAATTTATTTTGCCAAGAAAGTAATTTCAATTCAGAAGTTGAGTGGTATACAAATTTAAGTAAGTATTAATCGGTTATAAGCGCAATACATGGCTTGTTTTATCTTACAATTTGACATGGCGAATTAGACGCCTTATGATGTCTTATGAAATTTATACCAAGTTCACGGACCGCGTATAAATTTCAAAAACATAATCAAGGTATTTGACAACTTTTTTTAACTACAACTAGCTGACTCGGCGAACTCGGTCCCGCCTTAGAGGCAATAAATAAGCAGATTTTGGATTTTATTATTTTTCGGGATAAAAGTCCCGGTTTATATTTTCCCGGGATAAAAAGTATCCTATGTCCGTGTCCTGGTTCTGAGCTACCTCCCCACTAATTTTCAGCCTAATCGGTTCAGCCGTTTTTGAGTTATAAATAGTGTAACTAACACGACTTTCTTTTATTTTCTTTTCTTTTATATATAGATTATGAAAAATGTATGCTATCCAAAATCTAATGGAAAATGATTTTTTTCCAAATTGGCGCAACAGTAAGTAAGTTATAAAGCTTTGAAATTTAGTGGAAGGGGTACCTGCAAATAACAGCAATACTAGGCTGTGACGTCATCAAGCGCCGTCGGCCATAACGCTGCCTGCGTGCGAAAGAGATAGCGCGATATCCCCGCCACGCCCCCACTTTTGCTCACAAGAATATTTCAAAATTGAATAACTGCTTTATTATCAATCGATTTTGATGCTGATTTCACAGAAGAATTTCTTTTTCGTATTATTTTCTGTTACATATAAAATAATGTACAAAATCAAACATAGGAACCTACCCTATTACGAGTGTAAGTGCTTGACGCGAATAGTTTATTTCCACTTGTTTCTTTTATTATAATTAAGGGGGTTTGTGCCCATAACAGCATTGCCTTGTCATACAATCTCAATTGCTTGTCGTTAAACACGATTGAGCAAAACTGCCGTAACATAGGGATGCCATACATCCCATTAAATCTCCCAGTTCCTATAAATAGTCTATATCATATCCCACTTATTTATTTAAACTTTATACGTATAGGCGAACCATAGGCATTCTCTAATATATACATTATGTTGAGTCACTTCTAAGTCCTTTATAGGCATTATTTCGACTTGTGTTTAACAACATACCTCCGTGGTGCCTGGCATAGCCGGAGACGACGACGGCGGCACCGGTCCGTGCCCCTGCGCTGCTGCGAACGCCCATGTCGCTGCGCACGCGCACGCTGCGAGGCACACGGTGCGTCTCTTCAACATCGTTAGTCTGGAAAGTGATATTACATACTTATCTATTTATTAATGTCTTTTAGCTGATAGCATCAATATCAGCCTTCGTAAGGCTTCATTTTCGATATAACAAGGCTGTAGAGTGCTGTTTCGTCCATATAATGTCGATTAGACATTATTTGTTTTTGAACTTTATCACATTATTGTCAATGTAATTTATTACTGGGCATTGTGAGACTTAACACTAAATGCCCCAGGGTGACGAACGCAGTGCAGTGCCACAAAGTAATTCGAAGTTCAGTGGTATTGTCACTGTTAATGGGCAAACATGGGTTTACCATTAGGCAAACGAGTTTGCTGTCTTGCCATTCAATAATTGATTTCATTATTCATTTAAAAACAGTTTACGGTCACAACAGATATTAATACAATTACATATTAATTTAATTACTAACCAATAAACATTAACAATGAATAACCTACACTTATCAACAAAAATGTATTAATTGGGCTATTTTGTATACAATACTTGCAACATAGTTTTTTATATTTTGCTAAAATTTTCCTTGATGATCATTGTAATTTTAATAAATTTTCCTGTAGTATGTTTTATGTAAGAATAAATTATAATTATTTATGTTACATTTGTATTTGCCTATGTTTTTAGTAGCATAATACAAACTAATTTGTTTTATACCATGTATTATTGCAATGCAATCAATGCAATCAGCCCTGTATTATATACTGCCCACTGCTGAGCACGGGCCTCCTCTACTACTGAGAGGGTTTTAGGCCTTAGCCCACCACACTGGCCTAATGCGGGTTGGCGGACTTCACATACCTTCGAAATTCAGAGAACTTCTCAGGTATGCAGGTTTCCTCACGATGTTTTCCTTCACCGTTAAAGCGAACGATAATTGATAAACAATACACACGTTACTACGAAAAGTCAGAGATGTGTGCCTTGCATTTGAACCTCCGGACATTGTCTCGTCCGGACATTGTCTCGGCAGACCGTTCCATTCCCAACTAGGCTATCATCCACTCACTGTATTATTGCAAAGATGCAAATATTGAATAATAACTTATAGTTTGCCAAAATTATTGTCACCCTATGATATAATAGAAGAAGCATTATAAAGGCCTCAAATCCAATAAAAGTCAAATTATCATGTATTTAAAAAAAACATACAAATTTGAATTGCCTCATCATTGGACCAAACCTAACATTTAACTACACAACCTAACTTAGCTGGTTCTAGATAAATATAGACAAGACATAGCAAGTGAAAACTACATAAAAATAAATATATTGATTCCCAAAAAATATACAGGGTCATTTTGACATTGCGTTAATAAATGAAATCACATACTTATCTCGTCGAAAATAACGTTTTCCATTATGTTATTTTAACCATAGACGGAAAATAAAAAAGCGTAAGTTTCTAACAAAATAAATATCAATAAAAAGTAACTAAGTTTACACGCCCTAATGCCAGTACTACTGCTCTAAGATAATTCGTCGCACCGGCAACATTATACTTTCATTCAGAAATACACTTTCGCACACACCATGTTCGCACTAAACTACGAAATGATCAAAAAAATTTAAACTACAACTGGGATTTTTGGCAATAATATTTGTTATTCATGGATGATTTTTCGCAAGATGTTAGAAGAAGTAAAGACGAATATGTGGTTTCATTTAGTAATGCAATGTAAAAATGACCCTGTATATAGGCTCATTTTCCTGCAAAGTACTACATGAGTACCTGAATTTGATTTAGATTTAATCAGAACCAGTGTCAAGTGCTGATAAGCTAACTTATCTATACTCATTTTAGGACTACTATGTATTTATGTTTGTAACAAAAGTGTACTAATAATTATCATTTTCAGAATCAAGAGTGGTCAAGGTGAAATAAAATATTTGAATGAAGTGTTTGTCTTGCCAGGTTACATGACATTTAACATTAGAGGAAGCGAGATAAAACATTACCTATTTAATTAAGAGAGATACAATGTTTGTTAAGTGACTGGTGTTTGCAAAGTGGACCATTTGCATTACTAGACTGTTAATTTATCACAATTACTCAATTTAACCAGCTAATTGTAAAAACATTGTTAACATAAAAATAAATTAAAAATTAAAGAATTACTAAAACTGGTATTCTTCTTTTAAGACTTAATAGTTCAACCGATAATTAATGAATCCAGTGCAAATTGAATAGTTAGCCTTCATTATTAATTTTCCTAACTGATATTACAAAATTGGAACATTTGATGTGACTTTGACACAACCTTCATTATTGAAAGTATCAACAAAAAGTGCTCAATATTTCAACTGTTTAAACTCATGCCTTGGCCTTTATTTAATTTCTTTGCAATAATATATGGGTAAGACTAATAAATAGTTAAAGGCAGTTTACAATGCATTATTGCTTATGGTAAAAAAAAACATAACTATAAGTATCACTGAAAATTAATCACAAAATATTAACACCAAGTAGCAAGAGGGTATAAAAATTAAATTCCCACGTGTAAACAATGGCACATAAACAATAATTTATATAGACTTGCCTGTAACTTGTCTAGGTACAAGGTAGAAATAATAGGTAAAACAATTAAGCACTAAAATTGTAACACAACAAGTTAACTAAATGGGCATATGTTAGTTCTAAATATATATGGAGTTCTGGATAATATGATTTACCTAACAATTATCATATTTTATTAACGACTTCTGACATGAAGGGATGCCGATATAAGTTTCAAATATTTGCACCAGAAACAATGTGTTTATCAATATAAAATGAACCGTATAAAGAGCGTTATCGCGTAACTAACCGTAACCTTATTAGAAGCTACAAATTTATTCAATTTTAATCACTATTTTATTATAACACGTGAAACGTCATCTATACGGTTCATGTCGGCAGATATACTCACTTTTTCGTAGCGCGCAATGGCGTCCTATTCGTCAAAACAATTGGAATATTAACAATACTATAACATTCCGATGTAATTTATGTTAAATGATTAGTTTATTTTAAGCTGTTACAACGAAATAGCTAATTTCATAGTACAATGAAACGGCTGGCAAACGAGATCACGACAATATTTGACAGATTTTTAATATTGACATAGGTATTTGACAATTTTGACATTGACTTTCTAATTCCTGAACCTTTCTTGATAATAATCACAGAAGTATAACAAGCAATAATATAAATTACCGAAACCAACCGACTGTAGAATAAAATTACAATTTACAATTGGTGATCATAGATGTAAAACAAAATAGTTTTATGTAGGTACCTAAATATTATAAACAATTAAACATAAAATACCCACGTTCGTATTTATTCATCAGTTTTTAAACGAAATATTCGGCTAATAAAATAATTAGAAAGGCTATTAGGCGAGTTTCACAGTTTACCATCGGGATCTCCATTCTCAATAAATAGTGTAATGGTCTGGTAGTATTAGCTTTGGGTAAATACTGAAAGGGTATTAGTGATATTACCTAATAAAATTCCCAAGTATTATAAAGAAAACTTTGAATATTTAACAAAGCAAACATCATAAAAGTCGTCTCAGTCATTACCTATGAAAGTAAATAATTTACTAAGTATAATTTATTTTTGGAACGAAGTTCCTTATCGCGCGTTGTGAAAGGGGGCTGGACGGAAAGTTGTCACGACACTTTTTGCTATTATCTTACTAATATGAACCTTAAATACAATGCGTAGAAGCTATAATTCTTGAAACGAGTATATTTTTATTTTATTTATTGGAACGAAGTTCCTTATTTTATTTATTAAAGTCATTAAAATCATTCCTTACTAATGTAATATGAACCTTAAATACATTGCGTAGAAGCTATTTCCCCAGCGTTGGCACGGCACGAGTACAAAAGAATCGAACGTAACATTCTTTTTTCAAATTTTGTTGATTTATTCTACTTTGGTTACTGATATTTATCAATAACAAGACTAAACGTGCTTTGCTCGCGTTTAAAAATCTACTTTATGTGGTAAGCGTAAGATCGAATTTGTGTTTAGTCAATCAAAATTTGTGATAAAAATGCTATGCAATAGCTTTACCGCGGCAGTCTCCGAGTGCCACACGTATTTATTTGTTTTTTTTCTCTAGAAACTTATGTTTTGGAACGGAATTAGGAAAATATTTATATATTTATATATATACACACTCTGTTATATAAATAAAATTTTATTACAATTCCTTCACTAATTAATCGAAAGGAACTTCGTTCCATCTGGGTGTCACTTGACACCTCTCATTTTTTGTTGATTTGGTTTGACTTCTGGGCGCAGGGCTGGTGACATTACTTGTTAGTATTCTTCTAGCGTGAGGAAGCATCCCGTCTCGGGCGGAGACTGGCTTCGAAAGAGATCACAGCCCAATTGGCCTTCATCCACAACGCCGCCGTATAGGAGTGGCATACCAGGCTGGAGAGCCCGAGTGCAAGTTTGAGGACCGTCGCAGCAGTGCGACCTGTCTTCTTAAACTGGTTAGACAGGTGCCACGGTGCGCTGACATTCCGTCTGAACCAGGTGCTGATGGGCCACGGGTGTTTCGGCTCGTTTCTAGTTATGACGGGTGATGGTCCCCATCAGCTGCGAGTGCGTAATCTCGCAGGAGAGTGTCGAGCGGGATCGTGAGTAGAAAGAAAGAAAGAAATAATTTATTTGGTTTTAGTAATATAACAAAAACTAATAAATAATAAAGAAAAAGTAACAAAGAAAAATTAATTTAAAACTAAAATACTAGAAAAAGAAACAAACCAAATCCAAAATGGATTTAGCTCAACTGAGAACGATCCTGCCCGCCAGAGTGACCGTCTCAATAATGGCAAATCTGCCCGATACTGGCAAAAAAACTGCCAAAATCTGCCAAACCTGACACCGGAGCAGTAATATCGGGGATTTTGAGCGAGGAGCAAAAAAAGGTCATTGATTTCGAATTGTGTAATTTACTAAACTGTATAAATGTAGTAATTTACTAAACTGTGCACAAAATCCGTGCGAATATATTATGTAAAAATCAATAACATAAAAAAAAGTAAAGATAATCTTGAAATCTGCCAAATTCTGCCACGTTTTTTAAATCGTCAGCTTAGTCTGCCATTATTAAAATATAGGTGCCAAATCTGCCCAAATGGCAGAAATCTGTCACAAATGGTCACACTGCCGCCCGCAATCAAAGCAGACAAAGGAGACGTCGCGTCGGGTGGACGACTAACCAGCGTGGCGTGGCGCCTTGTGCCCTGTGGTCTAGGGGCCTCTAGAGAATTATGCCACGGCATCCCCTCTTTTTTTTTGTCGCGGGGACAAATAAAACGCGTTATCGCTACCACCACCGGGGGGTCAGTCGAATTGTTAGGTTAGTTTCACCGGTCTTACGGCCCAATGTCAACACTCGGGAGTATAGCATCATCCGAGCGAGCATTGGACAGAGTCCCTAACCCTATATACACCCTACACTGCCATACCAACCAAAACTCGCGGTGGCCTTCTTCGTCGCATACGGGTCAGCGCGGCCCGGGGTATCTTGTTGCACCAAAATAGCTGCACGGGACCCGCGCCCCTGCGTAATGCCGCATTGCGGCCTCTCTCTAAATGGGGTTAAGATGCCCCTGAACTCTAAACGACGCCTATGGCGTCTACGACAGCGGGAAACCGGCCATTGTCGTCCACTTCAAAGTCACTTGAATTGGAGTGAGCAGCCCCCCACTGCTCGCCCTGCGACTTTCTCCAAGCCCCATTTAGTCGACTCTTACGACAGGCAGGGGATGCCGTGGCGGAATTCTCTAGATGCCCCCGGACCACAGAGCATTTAACGATAAATTTAATTAAATACAGTGTACGCAGCACGCAGAAGTGCGCGGCGCTCCGCCCCGCCCCGCCGCGGCAAGTGGAGGTAGACGTGAAGCTTTAAGTCTGAACTCTAAATCGAATGTTTGATCATATTTTTACACGCTTTATATTAGCTTCACTTGTATGTTTGTAATCGACCACATTGGGCACGATTTTGACCCACTTTAAACAGTCAGATTTTATTCAAACTTTGTAGATTTGTCGAGGACCGATGGCAATACACTAATTTGATAAGATTGTGCCAATATTCAATTAGCAAAAAAAGATTTTTGACAATTTATATATTTTTTATTTTTAGTGACATCTGTTGGACAATAGTAAAACAGAACTAATAAATTAAATATAAATAATAGTTTTAAACAACTAAAAAACACGCTTTATAGAAAATCCAACTAAAAAATAGAAAATAAATTTGAATGAATAGTGTAAATAAGAAAAAAAAAATTTGTACAAAAAAGCGTGGGGTGCATATTTTATTGACAGATAATATGAGTAGAAGTATTATATATCATTTTGATAATATGTTAAAAAGCACCGCACGCTTTTTTTACAATAACATTTTTTTTTCTTATTTACACTATTCTTAATTCAAAATTATTTTCTGTTTTTTAGTTGGATTTTCTATAAAGCGTGTTTATTAGTTGTTTTAAACTATTATTTATTTACCATTGACAACATTATTATTATTGTCAAAACTCAAATGTCAACTTTGAGGTTATGTGGGGAAACTAAGATAAATAGTTCAGAATGCCTCTTGATTATAGAAGATTTAATGGCCCAGAAGACAGTGTTTCCTACAAAATTTATACTAAAGATTACATCAAGTCTTACGAAGATAGTTATAATGAACTTTTAGGGGAAAATGGATTAAGGAAAGATGGACGCTCGCTTGACGAAGCCCGAAGCATGTGTATGTTTTGTATGTGTTTATTCTCAAGAATAAAGTTATATGTGCATTATGATTTATAAATTTAATACAAAACAATAATTTCAGTCGCCAGAACTGACATGGTGTCTCAGGCAAAAGGCTCATCGTACGTAGAATTTAAGAAAACAAAGGTGGTGTGCTCTGTTTTTGATCCCCGGGAAATCCCCCATCAAAATGAATTCAGGTAGTTTTTATAATACCTATTTGTGCTTCCTATTGTTTTTGTTCACTTTAAAATAGTCTGTGATTAATTAAATTATATTAATAAAATTAATGGGCTTAGAAAAAACGCGGGAAATTAAAAGTTTAGTTTTTTCTGAGTACTTACTAATTACTATCACTGTAAGTCACATTCTGAATAAAAATAGTAATCTATAAGATTTAACAACTTCAATTTGTTTTCCAGTCAACTTGGTCAAATATACTGTGAGGTGAAATTCGCGCCATTTTCGTGTCCTCGTAAGCGTCGACCGCACGCCCCCGACATCGAAGAAAGAGCCCTGTCGGTAGCATTGCGACAAGCTTTAGAGCCAACTGTTTGCAGACATTTATTCCCTAATTATCAGGTATATTAAACTGCCAAAAATATCAACTTTCCAAATCATAGAGTTGATACTTGATTGTATACAAATATAATTAAAGCTAGATAAATATTATATTTATGTAGTACGAATAAGCTGAATTCCAACCACTGGCTATAGTGAGTAGAAATAATTTTCACCGGATTAAAACCACATGTTAAAGTTATTACAGAGTATAGTTTTCCCCACAAGATCACATAGGGTCCAAATTTTTATTGTTTTTCTTATTCAGACTAACTCATGGTGTAAAGGATAGGTCAGATAACTAATTTCAAGTACTAGCATAGTGATAACTATAAACTCAATGGGGTATTTGAGACATTTTAGTTTTTTATGTTTTTTTTAGATATGGCTTTCTTACATGGTGTATGCAATGGACACATAGACTGCCTTTCTCTCACAAGTAAAATACTACGTTTTTGCACTCCAAAACATCTCACATGAAACCTGAGCCTATTTGCTGTTCCTCACTCGTTTACTAATTATGCGCAAAATTCAATAGTAAGTCAGCTACAAGGAGTTTACAATAAGAGGTTTCTCGCAGCTGATATTTTTAATACTAGCAAAAATAAATTTAAATGTTACATTGCAATATTTGAAATACGAATTACTGTCTCATTTCTAAACTAATTTAAATGAAATTTTCACACAGAATGGCTTCTTTTCTTTCCATTTGCTGTTACCTATAGAATAATGTACAAAATTGAACATAAGAAAATACCCTATTCTATTTGTTTACAGATTGATGTATTCATCTACATTCTAGAACATGATGGATCATGCTTGGCAGCAGCAATAAACGCAGCGGGCTTGGCTTTAGCAGATGCAGCAGTTCCCATGTACGACATTGTCACATCATGCTCATTAGCAATCATAGATGACAAGATCCTCGTTGATCCAACCGAAGCAGAGGAACACATTGCCAAAACAAGTCCTGACAACAGTAATATTAATCATGGAATAGTCACAATGTCATTCCTGTCCGAATTGAAACAGATATCAGACTTTACCCAAGTAGGATCGATGGACGTAGAGTGTATAACGAAGGCAATGGATATTTTGGAGGCGGAGTGCGAGAAAATGGTTCCGAATATTCAACGCATATTGGTTATGAATGTTGTGAAGAACTTTGAGCAAAGGAAACAGTTAGATGGTGAAGCAAAGGAGAGGGAAGAAGCACTGAATAAGAAAATGGAAGAGTGGAAACAGTTGATGTCCGCTGGATGAAATATACTCTTATTTTTTTTTTTTATTTGTGGTTTTATTTTTACCATCAATAAATGTTTATTGCATGAAGTTTGGAATATCTCCTTCCCAATATTATTCAGAAATTACCTTTTTAAGGCTTTGTATTTGTATGCGAATCTACAAAATTACTAAAAAAATATTTGGAATGTAGAAAGTGGGGGGTCCTAAATAGCCGTAGTAAAATAATAGACCACTATCTTACTACTTGAAAATATATTTATTCTGAAATATTACAAGTTGCAGTGGAAGTACATGAGTTCCGATATAAATTATTATTTAGGAACTTCATTGTGCTTTTCCGGGTATTTAGTTGCACTGCACTTTACTAAAATAAAATGCCACCTATGGGGAACTTGATCTATCGGTATGCAAGATTTATTCCAAAGCTACTCTGCGGTTTCAGTATTCTCTTCTAATAATTAATATCCAAAGATTTAAGTACATATTTATTAGCAAACTTGAAAAATTTAATAGCTTATAACAAACACATGTGTTGTAACCACTAAAACTATGTTTTTCAATCAATTTTTAACATGGAAATAAAAGAGAACACCTATTGTGGAATAATGTATTGGATACTTAAAAAAATGACTTATTGTTAACAAAAACTCGGAATTACAATATCTTACATCCAAATTGGACTAAGGAACTAATCTTCAGGCTTTTCTGGCGGCGGACCGCACGGCTGCAGCATTCTCTCCATGAGGTTAAACTTGACTCTAGCTTTCGACTCATTTTCGACGATAGCAAAGTAACTAAGCAAGTCAGGGTGTCCCATGTAACTGCAGCACGAATCTCTGTGTTGGTTAGTGAGCCACTCGTATTTGGTTGTGTCGGCGTGTCCTGTGCCAATATACTTGCTTTGGAGATGCTCTAGTTGACTGTGAATGTTGTACCGCTCACCCATGGTTTTCTGTGAACAAAATTGAGTTAAACGAAATGTTTATTTAGAGACCAAAAATACGCCGCGAATTACAAATATTTTTCTTTTTATGTAATACCTGCACCTTTTGATTGATCCTTTTTGGAAAAATAAATAATTCCGATTTCAGCGCAGACACGAATCACAATTAGTGGACAAAAACGAAATGTCAAAAAGCAAAATGAAAGCAAACAAATGTCAGGTCGGGTGTAACTTGTAAGTTGTAAGGTTTGAACAAAAGAATCAAGAACTGTGCAGCCAAACTGTGGGGCTTATAAAATATCAATCCAAATATCCTATTTACACATTTTATTTACTTTTCATGATTAAAAAAGGAACTAATATTCTTTTTAATAAAATTATAATATATTTTCCAATTAGCGCAAAAGACATGCTGAAAATACAAACTTGTATAGTACGGAACGTAATATAAGCACTATTTTCAAACTTTGTTAGATCGATTGTCAATTTGTTACTTGGAGATTTTACAATATTCGTTTGCAATGTCATAAAATTATGGAAAAGCCAGTTGATTTAATAGATATCAAAGAAAATGAGAAAAATCTCCGAAAAGAAGCCAAAAAAATAGTAAAACAAAAGACTATAGAAGTATTGAAAAGACCGACTCATTTGTTTATGCATGAGAAGAATCTGACTAAAATTGTAAGTAAAAAGTTATTCAATCATCATATAATACTCAGAATAATTGTATTTTATCGTCGTCATTCTTCTGTCAAAAAAATACATCACATTAGCATTTCCATCTGTAAATATTTTTAAATATTTTTTAGCCGCCACCAAAACACCCCAACCACATAGTTTACGCCTATTATCACAACAACCTGCTTTCAAATATCGAAAACTTAGATTTATTATACAATGTGACGCATCTACATCTTCAATGGAACAAAATAACCAAAATTCAGGGGTTAGAGAAACTGTACAACTTGAAGAAGTTGTATTTAAACAACAACCGCATAAGCGTAGTGGAGAATTTAGAGACGTTGAGATATCTCCAGGAACTACACATTGAAAAGCAGAATATAGATAGTCCTGATGGACTGTGTTTTGATCCTCGGACCGTGATTGCTATTGGAGTAAGTTGTGACAAAAATCAAATAGCTATATTATGATTAAATGAAGTTGGTGAAGTATGTTTAATTTGGATATAGCATGTTTGGGGTAATACAACTAACGTGAATTACTTGCAGCCATCGCTTAGAATACTAAACATTTCCGAAAATAAAATAGCAGATATGGCTTGGGTGAAACCACTTCGGCGGCTTGAGGTCCTCATTGCAAAGAAAAATAAACTCGAAAACGTGCAGGTGAGTCAAATGGCGTGTACTTCTTGGACAGTTTTTTTTACTAATGTTATGGATCATCAATGTTAATATGAAAATTTTACAAAGTTAAGATCAATACTTAACAGTGTGATGCATATTCGCCTTAAACATTACGGTGCAAGATAACCATCACAAGTAACACTTGCAGCCAAAATAATTAATCAACCCAATAGCTATCTTCGGATCGATCCCAAGAATAAACAAATCATACAAGTCCCTTATAAGCACGATAAACAAGCTTTGATTGGTTATTTTTTGGTATAGATCTGAAGATGCACTTGGGATTATTTATTACGACCATGCCATAAGAATTAAGATCCCTGTATTATATACCACTGCTGCAGAGATGTGACTTATCTAGATACAAGTATCTGAAATACAGATACAACATACAAAATACGTATTTAGTATCTTGTATCTAAGATACTTTTTTAATTTTTATTTTGTATCTTGTATTTAGATACAATTTTTTAGTATCTTAGTATTTTATAAATACTTAATTTGCTAAAATACTTTTAGTAGTTACCTATGCATTTTTTACATTAACGTCTCATTTAAGGCCCATATACACGTTGCAAGTTTCTTGCCTGTTGCATACAATTAAATTGAAGCAATATATGACTTGCATGGTATAACAATCTTGATTGGTTTGTGTAAAAAGCACATGCTATAATTGGTTAACCAAACATGTGTATTCAATTGGTTTCTCTCTTCTTTTGAAAACATGAGGGCAGTGGGTCTTATAATTTTGATTTTCATTGATTCTCCTGAATGCGATAAATCTCAATGAACTTTATAAAATCAGCAGAACCTAATTTTAATACGTTTTACTTATTTTTAATAAACACAGTAGCTTCTAAAATCTAAAACGTTCAACATTTGTTTTTTTTTATGGCATTGTATGACGGACCACCCAGACGGACTCTTACATATGAGAGACCACCACCGCAATGTCTATTTCTACCTTCAAGCAGCAGTTTCCATGCACTGTTGTATTTCGGTTTGAAGGACATTGTAGCCAGTGTAACTACTGGACATAATGAGACTTAACATCTTATGTCTCAGGATGACGAGCGCAGTGGAATGCTACACAGTACTTTGTAACTCAAGGTGCTGGATGGTGTTGCTACTGTTTATGGGTGGTCGTATCGCTTACCATCAGGCGGACGGCACGCTCGTCTCGTCATTCAAAGCTATGAAAAAAAAAAATTCAAAAAGTATCTTATTTGAAAAAAGTATTTAGAAGATACGTATTTTGTATCTAGTATTTAGATACCATTTTCAAAAGTATCTTGTATCTGGTATCTCAAATCCTTTATTTACAAGTATCTTGTAACTTGTATTTCAGATACTTTTATGAAGTATCTTGAACATCTCTGCACTGCTGTCCTTTACTACCGAAAAGGTTTAGGCCTTAGTCCACCACGCTGGTCTAGTGCGGCTTGGCAGACTTCACATACCTTCAATATTCTTATAGAGAACTTCTCAGGTATGCATGTTTCCTCACGATGTTTTCCTTCCCAGTTAAAGTGAGTGATAATTCTCAAAGAATACACACAGAACTTTTTAGAAAAGTCAGACGTGCCCTTGGGTTTTTAACCTGCGGACATTCGTCTTGGCAGACCATTTCACTTCCAACTAAGCTATTGCTGCTTCGCATTATTTATTGATTTATATAAATACATAATTAAATATTGCAGGCCGTTGCTGATGATTTATGCACGCTTACGTCGCTGGTTGATGTTAATTTCACAGGGAATCCTATAACGCGAAAACATCGGTACAAAGAAACCTTAATAGCTAGATGTTCTCAATTGCGTATGTATCATTTTCCACATTGTTACCTTAAAACTTAGAGGTAAATTAATAAAACGTCTGTCTTGGTATTCAAGTTTATATTATTTATGTTTTAGTTACTATAAATTCTATTTTAATAATAAAATAAGATACAGATAATTTTTCTTTAATTTTTTTCTAGGTCCCTTTAAATGAATCTTATTTATTTCTTTTCTTTTAACTTATTTTTTTTTCAGGAGTCCTAGATACTGTTATGATTCACAACACATCCAAAACGTTTCTTCAAAGCTTCGACAAGGCAGTGCGCTTGCGTCAGTTGAATGAGAGGAACAAGTTGATCATGAATCGGCAGGGCGTTGACGACTTCTTTGATTTAAATATGCTGCCTGGACCACGAGCGCTCAGTGCGCTGTCCATTTCAGAGTATTCTAATCAGAAACCTAAACGTAGGTCTATTATTTATTTAGTTGCTGATTAACCATCTTTTTGAATAAAACCACTCCAATCGCTTTTTTTTTAATCTATCGCCAGAATGGACCAATGGAACAAGGTTTAGTTGACATGCTTACAAATTACTTATTTTGATTAGTATATTCTCGGGATCGAATCAAAGATTAAGATTGGAATAATTTTTTGAAAACGGCCGACAGTATAATGTACTTGTAATTTTTTATCAGAACAAACATGGCTCTTTTTATGATGTAGTGTTTTTCTCTCGAAATATTTCTGTTTTATAAAGTTAGAACCACATTTTAGTTTGTAACGGTACTTTTTATTAATTATTACAGTAACGGCTATAGACTCCACATACACTATAACACAACGTTCATTTTATCGTGCTCATCATGCGCCCTCACCTCGTGCGGGGGTTGCGCCCCCTATGGAGCCTCCACCCCTGCCGAAGCAGCCAACTGTGGATTCCGATGCATCTCCAATTAAAGGGATACTCAAGAAACCTATGCCTATCAAATACATTTGAGTTGTATTGTATTTTTGTGATTAAAGAATTAAATTATATATTTTGGTTCCTATTTGCGATATTATAAGACCCTATAAAGAGGGTGACAGAACGACATCTAAGCTATATTAGTTCACTTAGGTCGGACTACCGGTATTTTTTCACATTTGTGTGTAGACCGAAAAGTACGTAACTAAGGGTGATGTCACCGCTTGCTAATAAACGCCATTTGTCTTATAAATGCGCATGCAAGCGGTGAAGTCGGCCCTAAGCTTAATTATTTTCCTTCTTGTATACTCTTAATGCTACGAATATTATAAATGCAAAAGTTTGTGAAAATGTTTGGATGTTTGTTAGACTCAGAGTAAGTACCTACTCTGAGTTGTTAGAAGTAAACACAGAAACAACAACGGATTTCGATGAATTTAGTACACGGGTAGATCATATCCGAGATTAACACATTATGCTACTTTTTAGGATCCTTTTGCTATCCGGAAATTTGCTCCTATGGAAAAAAATGTTTTAAACGGAGAAACAACTGAACAGAATATGATTAAGTTTAGCACAAAGAAAGGGCTAGGCTACTTTTTGTCCCGATAACTTGCTCTCGTAGGTAATACTTTTTAAATTTATTTTTTAATAGATGGCGCTGGCATCATATATATGCCATTGTAGATCGGTACAGTGATTTAGATAGTTTTGTAGCAGAAAAGACTTTTAACATGGGCGAAGCCACACGAAATGCTTTTATAAAATAAAATCATACAAATAAAAATATTGTGAGCATGACAATATTTACTTGACTTGGCAGGATGGTATGGTATGGTTCTATCTTAGTCGGTTCCTTGTGGAATGAAAAATTTATAATTGAATGCTACAAAAGTCGACACATAGATCTTGGAACATAGATTTTTATCAGCTAATTATTCAACATTTATAATAATGTCAAGCACCTGTCTAGTTCTGATGTCAAGTACCAACGTTTTAGGTTATATTTAGGAATAAAACAATAATCAAGCTAAAATATTATTAATATGGATAATTTAATAGAAGAAGCGTGTGAGGTTTTAAACGAAGAAACATCAGGTATCTATTAAAATACTGTGCAATAGCTTAAACCCCTATATTGTAAATTTATACGCGTTATCAATATTTTTTAGCCTTATACTTGGGCAGTGAAATATCTGAAACGGACATTCTTGATCCCTTACAATTCTACAGAGAATATGTGTCGAAAAACTTGCCGGTTGTGATAAGAGGAGGCTGTGCAGACTGGCCTGCTGTGAAGAAATGGAACTCTGAATATTTTAGGTACCATATTTAATTAAATGTAGTTGTTTTACTTATCTTACAGTAATAATCCACAGAACGTAAAGCAGAAAGAACAATATAATCAACAAAGAATATTTTCTGGTCTTAAGACCTTACTTATAGTCAATTGCAAATACTTAAAACATTTAAGTGAACATATACTAATATTACAAGTATATCAATCAATTTCGTCTGTAAATCTTTAAGAGAGGCCTATGTTCAACAGTAGAATTCATATGGCTGATGATGATGATGATGCTGATACTAATAGTAGGTGAGCCTTCAATTAATGATTATGTTGACAAGAAGACATTTCATATACTGGTGGTAGGTCTCTCATATGTAAGAGTCCGTCTGGTTGGGTACAACGGCAATGTCTATTTCTACTGCCAAGCAGCAGTGTGCATGCACTGTTGTGTTTCGGTTTGAAGGATATTGTAGCCAGTGTAAGTACTGGACATAATGAGACTTGACATCTTATGTCTCAGGATGACAAGCGCAGTGGAATGCCACATCGTACTTTGTAACTCAAGGTGCTGTATGGTGTTGCTACTATTTATGGGTGGTTGTATCGCTTACCATCAGGCGAACGGCACGCTTGTCGTGTCATGCAATCATGCAATACCTTAAAAAATAAAAAAATATATTTTTTAATTATTGCATTTCGTCTCCATCTAATCATACATTAATATCAGCCTGACTATACCTTTCAAAATTGGCATAGATGCCACCCTCATAACCTCCAACATAATAAACCCTCAGGGCTGTTCTCAGTAGATCTGATTCTCAGTAAATGACAGCTCACAGACCAATGGCCTTTTACAGGCAAACAATACCAGAGAAAAAAGTGATTGTAGCGGTTACACCCAATGGCTATGCAGATGGTATTGCCGAGGACTATAATGGAATGGAATATTTTGTCATGCCTTATGAAGAGGAAATGACCATGGCAGAGTTCCTAAATTGTTTACAAGAGAAACGGTAATTACATCTTAAGAATTTTTAAAGTGACTGAATTTGACTGTCTTGGTGGCGTAGTTGTATTACGGTATGACTGTAGTGCTGAGGTCTTGCGTTTGATCCCCAAGTCAAACAAGTGATATTGGGTTTTTCTAGCCAATATCAGCTCGGCAGTCTGGAATTTGTAGCTGATGTCATGATAGGTTCGCCTCCTATCACATCATATGACGGAATACGTATGGCGAAAAGTGGGTGTACTAGTTGCGCCTTTGTGTACCCTTTCAGGAATAAAAGGTGTGAATGTGTGTTGGTTTGAAATTTTTTAAGAAATTGAATGTGACGTAAATTAATAAGTATATAAATTAAACAGGGTTCATTATAGTAATGTTAATATTACTTTTTCATATTACATTGTCATTGTATTGTGTTGGCATACATTACTTAGAAGATCCAGGTCATCTATTAACTTTAAGCAACCGTCTACTAATCTCTACTTATTTAATTCATTAGTAAGGCCACAACTTGAGTATGGTTGTCTGATCTGGGATCCATTGTACAATAAATATATTATTGAAAAGTCCAAAATAAATACCTTAAAAGTATGTACTACAAACTGGGCGGTCGTGGGCGACTATCATATAACCATCTTAACAAATATAAACAACTTTCTCTACACTCGAGACATATACTTCTTCAGGCTATGTTGTTATATAGTATCTGCAATAATAGACTTGACTGTATTGACCTGAACAGTCAGTTGGTCGTTTCAGTACCCAACCATTCTCACCAGCGGAGCACTAGAAGCTACGCATTTTTCAAAACGCAATTCTGCCATAATACTAATGCTGTTTTTTTTTTTTTTTTTTTTTTTTTTTTGTGTATTCCTGCGTCATGGCAATCTGTCACAATTATGTAACAATAAGCCACTTCTTTGTCGGAACTGTTTTTTTTTTTTTTATTTTAATTTAGCATGGTGAGCACTTTTAGATTAAGTGTCTCAATCCTTTCTGGCAAATCTATCTTTAAGAGTTGGGATGCTGTGTCTCTTTAATCTCCTGTGATGCAGGCCACCGTCACCACTAAGTCTTAGAGCAAGTTCGTTTTGATGTTTGGCAAGTCTCTCCTGGTATTTCATGCTACAAATATAGATATATTTCTCAAATTTAGATTTATTCTCACTTACCAGGAATAAATACAAAAAGGCGGTGATAGACACATTAATCACACGTGATGCGAATGTAGGATGTTAGTACCTATACAGAAGAAACAATGTAATTTTGTAATAATTGTACTTAGAGCAAATTACCATTTGTTTTTTTTGTTTATGTAAGCATCTTCCCATATTGCGTATAATTGTTTGTTTTTTTTTATGTTTCTTTTGTTTTTTTTTATTTGTGTAACAACCTACGGCAACTTGTTGATTTCTTTTTTAGTAAACTGAGGATAATGGTGTGGGCTGCACATATATGTAAATTTTGATAGATACTATTGTTTGTAAATTTTGTTGTGCAGCTGTTTGTTATCCCAAATAAATAAATAAAAGATCACAGACTAATAAAGAATTTTTGTTTTCTCATCTAGATACAGAAAATAATTACCTCTTTTTAATGTAATATTGAACATTTTCAAAATAAATAAACTTCAAATAAAACCAATCAATCACAGTAGGTATGTAGGTATACATTTTTATCTTTATTACAGAGATAATTTTATTCCTTACATACAGCGCCAGAACTCCAACCTGACTGAGGATTTTGCTGAACTGATGACTGATGTAAAACCTGACGTTCCATTTGCGAGTGAAGCATTTAACAAGAAGCCAGATGCTGTAAACTTTTGGATGGGCGACTCGAGAGCTGTTACTTCCAGTTAGTTTGTTTTTTCATTGTGATTCATCCTCAGGATACTAAATGATTAAATTCTCTTACCATCCTTGATATAATATAGAATATCAGCTTTGTATTATATACTGACCTACTATTGAGCACGGATCTCCTATACTACTGAGAGGGTTTAGGCCTTAGTCCACCATGCTGGCCTAGTGCGGGTTGGCAGACTTCACATACTTTCCCTGAAATGGAATGGATTGGTGTACAGACCTTGCCGCTGTTGTGGAGGCCAGTTGGATTCGATGTACAGTCAGCAGCATAAGTGGATGAACAAATTCAAAATTTAAAATTACCTACATACTTTTGTGTTCTTACTAATCTTATTTTTCTCTGCACAAAAATAAAATAAGAGGTATTTACTTTACTTCAAACGAAGAAAAAAATATTTCAGTTTAACTTAATGCGTATATAGGCGATTTGAAATTTTGATTTTGTACAGATATTTATGCTGCTGACTGTACCGACGGACTGTAGACAGTACTTCGCAGTGGCTGTTCCGTTAGCGATCTGGGTTTTAGGCAGTACGCCGCCGGCGTGCAAAGCATGCCGGTAACCCCGACATACCCGCTTCGGTTCCTCGGACTGACGCCGGGATCTTAAAGTGATTTCCGCGCGACGAAAAAAAAAGACTTCACATACCTTCACCTACGACACACTACCACATACCATAAAAATATTATAATAAATTGAGTTTGAAAGTTTTGTCAGAAGAGTAGTAAGGGATTCACCGATACTGGAGCAGGTTCGGCGGCCGGTCCGCGGCGCTCCGGCGGCTAGTCGCCGACGTTTTCGATTGCTCCAGATTCGGCCCGCGGCGCCCGCGAATTAATCCACGGATTAATTTGATACCTACCGCGGATTAATTTGATACCTACCGCGGATTAATTTGATACCTACCGCGGATTAACTTGATACCTACCGCGGATTAACTTGATACCTACCGCGGATTAATTTGATATCGACCGCGGATTATTTTGATAACACCCGCGAATAAAATTTATATCGTCCGCGGAATCCATTTCATATCACCCGCGAGGTAGGTATGAACCACGAATTTGTTCATGGTCTACGGTTCCCTTAAGCTTGTAAATTTTCCCTGTTCGTTGTGCTTTTAACTTTCTACTTTCTATCGGCGATCCTTTTTTTATTTGAAGGATGCAAAGGTCTTTGTCGCGTATTTCTATTAACTCGTGTTTCTACGCAAAAGCCGTTTAAAATTACTTAATAGTTACCCTTTACGCATTACGAGCATTGTTTATGATAGATAAAGCAACATTTTCCCTGTTTCGTTGTGTTATTGACTTTCTACTTTCTATCGGCGACCCTTTTTTATTTGAAGGATGCAAAGGTCTTTGTCTCGTATTTCTATTAACTCATGTTTCTACTTAAAAGCCGTTTAAAATTACTTAATAGTCGCCCTTTACGCATTACGGGCATTGTTTATTATAGATAAAGCAATCGTTACAATACACCATACCTTTCTCAAATTCTAGGTAAAACCCTTTGGGTCTTCTCATTGTCATAATAATTACGGTTCCCATTATTCACATTACCTGATATTACGTATTCAACGGAACATTTAAGGTGAAAGTCGAAACATGTTGGATCTTGTCTGCAAGGAAACAATACTCCCTCTCCATATAAAAGACCGACTCAAAATCACATGGTATCGTATTCCACTCTGTGCTCTGCTCGAAGTGTGATCTCCAGTTGTTTGTAACAGTGAAGTGATAGTAAAATTGTGAAATAGTTAAATAGTGAAAGTGTTATAAAAATGAATGTAAGTACCTTTATATACTTTGATCTAAAAGTGTTGTAACCAGATGTTTCATTAATTGTTTATGCCATGTGTTGTCCACCAGGTTAATACATTTTAGCTATCTTTGATGTCTTATTAATTTATCATTATTACTAATGTGTACATGTATACTTCGCATACCTATAAGTATTTATCATACAGTACTTACTTAACCGATAGTTAAAACAGTTTTATTTTATTTTGTTACAGTTTTCTGAAAATACTTTCAAAAATTATTATTATGCTGAAGAAATCGACGAACCTAGTGATGAAGAAGGTACACTCGCCTTTAAAGTAAAAAAAGCGATAGCAGCCAATAAAAGATCGGTGGAAAGCAACAACATTGATGAGTTCTTTGAAAAACCCAAAAAAAAGAAGACAACTACAAAAAAGTCATCCAGTGTTGGTCGATCGACGAGCGGTGGTATTTCATACATCCGATCAAACAGCGATGACAGTAGTTCTGCATCACATCTCATAAAAGTTGAGGTGTATGATGTGAATAAAATAAAAAACATCGCACCGACGGAACATTGGAAACACGCTGATGTGCGAGTTAAATATTACGCGGAAAACGACAGTGATAAGAACTTGCAAAGTATCAAGGACACTATATACAATATCACTAAACAGTTGGCTAGTAAGGACGATTGTGTGAAATATTTTATAGATACCGACAAGTGATAAAAGTGCCAGTGCGTTACAATGTTTTATAACTGTCAAACTATTATTTTAATAACTATACTTAAGTATCTATCTGTTTTATTTTAATTTACATTGTATTGTATTTAAACTTTGTACTCTTTTAAGTTACATACTTAATAGATTAATTTGTTTTTGATTTTAGAACTCTTGTGTTATTGCTAAGTATTAATGTAAATAGTTATAAGTCTTTTTAGTGTCTTTTCATGCTCATGCTTACGATTGTAAAGTTATTGGGAACATTCATAAATTGTTTGGAAGAATTATAACTATTGTATGGGGTTATTAATCTTCAATAAAGAAACATCATTCATTCATTTTCATATTTCATTTATTCACCTCAAAACATGATTTAAATAAACCATTTAAAAACACATCATTGCATATTGTATTATCACTGTATAATACTTGAAAATCTTTGAGACTCTTACCATAGTATTTATAATACAGATACATTAAACAGTACTCTCCACAAACTATAGTAAAGTCATTTTGAATTCGACTTGTATTGTAATTCCACATTCTAGAATTTCTCGCTAAAAACATTCGGTGGTATCCTTGAGGTGGTCGACCGTATGAATCAAAGTACTGTCCAAAACCATTCTTATCTATGTGTATGGCGACCCAGTGAGAACCTGGTTTGTTATCGGGGTCTAAGTTGCTAACTACATATGTAGGAGTTACCACATATATTGGCAGACGATTGGCTGCATATACATTATATTCAATACATGGATCAATTTTCTTTAAGTAGTTCTGTATTTCTATTGTATTCATTTTTATTCACCGTATTGCTGCAGAATCTTATCAGGTCGAATGATAAAATGGTAATGTCATATATAAGGTTAACAAGACACTATTATGGCACTTATCAGGCAAGTTGACTCTTGGTGTGGGGTTGCAAGGATTATAGTATACAAAGAACTTAAAGTTTTGTAAATTCATTTTATTGGTAACTTAAATCTAACAAACAGATCTCTATTAAAATTATTCACGCTTAATCTAATCTTAAATAGTTAATTTTGTGTTCTTAACTACTATAATCTACTGAAATATTGCGGTTTTTATCTATTTCAATAACATTATCAAACTCCGCATAAACAACGCAATTAATAGTTTGTGATAAAGCTGTTTCAAAACGCACTTCTAATCTCACACTACCATGCTTTACAAGATTCCAATGACTTGCAGAGTTTGCTGATAAATCAGGTGTCAAATCAAACGCTAACATACAATACCCTTCAGCGTATTGTTCTCGGGATATCCCATTACCTTCATTGAGAAAGTGTATACCTGTTCCCGAAAACAATGTATGATATACTGAAGTAAAAATTTTGTTCTCAAATGAGGGTTGTAAAGCCTTTGATGGTATTTGTTGGCCGTCTATATATAAACTAAATGTATTAATGTCATAATTTTGAAAGTTAAATGGGTTCTTGGTGAGGTTTCCATTGAAAGCAGCGTTATTTACAAATCCCACTATACACCTTTTAGGTAATTGCCCTAAGAAAATGTTATCTAGAGTTTTTCCTTGAACACCTGATGGTATTGTTAAAACTTTAACTTCAGCTCGAGTAATGGGGTATTTAGCTGTGGTAGAAGCTAAGACCTTTTGATGAGCAAGTAAAACACTGGGATTGATTCGTGCTCTACGAATAATCAAAGATGCATCCGTAATAGATACCTTTAATTTAAGGTCACCTGTAGAGGCCATGAGATTGAAATTTTCCCTAGAACGAACTAACTTAACACATATATCAACACCATTGATTAAAAATTTTTCTTGATTAAATAAATCACCATGTAAGTGACCAATCATTTCCATTTCTTTACTTTCACTGGCTAATTCTTGCCTCTTAGTAAATCCTTTATTAGTATCATCGGCGGAATCCATTTTTCCAGCTGTATCTTCATACCATAAACCACAGGTGAGGTGAGACTTTTTTGCTGCAGGAGCATAGTTCAATAAGTTTTCTATATACGCACGATAAGCATATGTGTTATTGGGTGGTGATACAAGTTTTTGATTTAAGTAGACATCAAGTTGGCTGAAAAGTGTGTGCAACCAATTATTCACCGGAGCAACGACTGTAGATGCGGTTAGTTTGGTGTTATCTTGATTTACTATTTTCGCTTTCAAGTGAAGTAACGTATGAGATAAATCTATGTAGTCATCTCCTGCTCCAGGAATTTGAAATTCTATAGGACCATCATCGGCAAGAGACGAAATTGGTTTATAATGGATCCAAATTCCACTTTCAATGCTAGTTTGAGTTGATGGCAATGCAAACAAATCCAATTCGGACTTAATACATTCACAGGAATGACTGTGTAAAAAAGACATTGTGATTAATTGTTAGAAAATATATCTTTGATTTGTTTTGGAGTAATTTTTGATTTTTTTAGAGCTTTCACTTTCGCGGTCAACGACGGACTGACTCCGGGTAGACGTTTTCGTTTTGTTATATATCCAGATCCAGACATATTGATTTTATCTATTTTTTCATCGGCCTTGCGTTTCAAGTTGGAACCAACTTCTTTAAGACGTGCTTTTATTGAATCTTCCATTGGTCGCGCACTAACCATATCTGTCAATAGGCCAACACCAGCACCCAATGCCTCTTTACCAACAGCTCGAACACCACTAGATAGTAATGGTAAAACTGACCGAAACAATCCCCCAAGAAAACTACCAATTCCATGTCCTTTTTGATAAGGCGCCCCTTTGTATACCACCCCTATACCTGAACCAGCCTGATGAGAATAATAGCGTTGATAGGGACATATCATGTTGGAGCGTTCAAAATGCATTATAATTTTTTAAAATGTAGTTTAACACACACCGTTCCAAACTGAAATGGTATCTTTTGTCCGGTGCTTGACCTTATATCTATTTCGATGGTATCGAATTCTCTTCGCATTACCGATAAGTAATGTGGAGGTGAAAATACATGCATTTTATTGGCACCATAGATGTATTTTGAAGGATCTAATGGTATTACTCTTAGAAGAGGTGTCATTACATCACCTACAATTTGAGGTTCAACTATATCACAGTAAACGAATAGTTGAGAAGGCAACCCTAAATGTAAATTAGCTGGACATTTAGCTAAATTCTTTTCAACAAGGTTTCTGTTTGGTTCAAATCCCAACTGTAAGCCTAGTTTAGGAGATAATGTTACAGATTTTATTGATTCGTCTAACACAGAAACAGAAACAAATTTGGATATATTGTCGTAGCGGAATTTGATTTTTTCTCTGATATTATTTAATGCTGATAAAATATGATTAATATTATCATAGTTAGTGGCAGGTATGTGAGTCTTATAATAAACTGTAGATAGTTTGTCTTCATTGGGCATTTTCATGATTTTTGTTATGTAAATAACATTCTCATGATCTTGAACAGTAAACATGGTGCATGGATATTGGAATTCAACGATTCCTACACACCATTCTCCTTCCAATATTATGGGTTTGGGTAATTTTGTTGAAAAAATTGATGTTTTGTTCTCAGGAAAATATTCCATTGAACTATTGCTAAGTAAAGTTAAATAAAAATCTTTAATCATATTTTTTTTAAACTGGAAGCTAAAATCCAACTATTAAATTTGTTTGGATAACCTTTCCACTTAACTAACACTTGCTGTCTGCTGCCAGAGTAACGAGAGCGAATTATTTTATCAATCTTGTGTTCAATGGTGGGGTCATAAATTACCTTTTGTAATTCTCGTTCATAAAAGGTTCCTACTATCTCTTCACCATCTAAATCTTTAATAGTATAAACGGGCCACGGAGTACGTTCTATTATAGAAGAAATCACAAATATTTCATCGCTCCAATTAGATTCATAACCTTTTTGGAATACATGTTTATATTTGGTTATTCTCACATGGTCACCGACATGAAACATAGGTAGTATAGTTTTTGATGATTTTTCAGATTTTTCATATAAATTACTCCAAACTGTCATTATATTATTAGAATTAACATCTGAAGGACACATTTTAATACTAGAATGAAAACTGTGATTGTAAGAGTGTATCAAATTCTGCAAAATATCAATATATTTATGTGTATTCTTGTGTGTAAAATAGCGCCACATCTTCATTTTTAGCGTTCTTTGAAATCTTTCTACAATGCTTGCTTTGATGTCTGGATTATTTGTTGTATAGTAATTTATGTTTTTTGTTTTAAAATATCTTTGAACATCTTTCGATACAAATTCAGTGCCTTTATCAGATTGAATGTGAGTGGGTGTAGTATTAGCTTCATTAAATATACTGTCGAAACATTTTTATGGTTTCTGAATTTTTCTTTTTCAAGGGTCTAGCATATGCATATTTACTAAAAACATCAATAACACAAAGAATGTAGTTGAAACCTTTATTATCTTTAGAATAAGTCCGCATGTCGCTTAAGTCAGCTTGCCAAAGTTCATTGAGATTAGAGAGAACGTATTTGTTCCGAGGGAATTTTCTATGTACTGGTTTGTGGAGTGTATACGTAGATTGGGATTGCAACCAGTTTTTAACTTCTTCCTTTTTCATTTTACCTTTCATAGCTTTTGATAATTTGTTGATATTGCTATATCCAGCTGGGTGTGATACATCATAATAAATTTGATCTAATTCTAATAAGGGGTCCATTTTTCCCAATCAATCTTTTTCTTAATTTTATTTGCGTGTTTATCTTCGCTCGTTGGCGTCAAATATACCTCTGTGTTTTGTGGCGGTTGTTCTTCGATGGCGTTTTGAAGTCGAGCTATGTACTCACGTCTTTTTGGATTGCCAATATATGTTAAAGGTACTTTTAAATCCTTTAACGCTTTAGCAAATTTTTCCCAACCAGGTGGGTCGTTGTTTTTTAATGGTCGCAGTGTATCGCTTACTAAATCGATAATGTTACTGTTAGGAATCACTTCATTATCTACAATCACTGTGCCAGCATCATTCCAATAAATTTTGTTTTTATTTAGTGACACCGAATTCAATAACAACTCACCTTTTTTTACATATGTTTTTGGTATTAAATTTAAAATTTGTTTTGTTGAGTAGGAAGGTTTTTTTTCGAGTGTAAAACTTTCTTGTTGCTTCTCTTCATCACTCAGTGTCTGACTGGCAACTACATCTTTATTCTTGATATCATTATTTATATTAAGAAATTTCCAGCTTTCAGATGTGGGTTTATTGTTGTCGTCATTTGAAGTTATTATAGGGAGTTCGATGGGACGACGATCTTCTTCCATAAAGTGGAGATATCTTTGTAAAATTTGTAAGTATAATTTACACTTTTTTCGATCATCCATATTACTGTTGAGTATTTTTTCCATTTCACTATCTAAACGAGAGGTAGGATTTTCATTTCTTTTTTGATTTAACTTATCTATTAAGCTTGGATCAACTAACAGCATTTTTTTGGCGTGTTCCATTTTTAAACTAGTCCACTTATCAATCCGCTCAAAATAGAACCCAATATAATCGGAAGAAATGCACCACCTTTTTGAACTATTATATTCTTTCTTATTTTATTTGTACTCTTACGTACCAATTTTCGTAGTAAATTTTTGTACTTTTTTAGTTTACTCTTTGATTTTTCTTCAAGTTTTATATTTCCTTGTAAAACGTTATGAATACATTCACAAATAAAATTAATTTCGTTTTCGTTACAGACTTTTAAAAGAGCTTGTTGATGTTTTGGTTTAAGTTTATAAAGAGCATTTAATAAGTGTTCATGCGTCTTTAAGCGTCGATCCATCATTTGTAAATGACGGGTATTGGTTGGTTCTTGGCATATTTAAACTCTTTTGTGGGAATGTACACTGTAGAATGACCATCAGATGGAAATATTTTTGATTTAATTCGACACATGTCAAAAGTGTCTTGTTTTAGATCTATCATCAAATAGCCATGTGCTTCTTTTGTAGCATCTCTGTAAGCATCTTCTATGAATTTGCTATTTTCTGGCGATACTTGTCGCGCTAAGTAACGTATTTGAGTTTTATCACGTGGGTTTTTAAAATAAATTATGTAGTTTGAATTCAAAGAAATGTCTCTTTGTCCTTTACCTTGATGAAATAAATTTTGAGTGATGTAAAATACACTCAAGTTCCTATGATGACTACCTTTGGTAAATATGTCAACAATGCGACCATCAGATTCCCTCATGAGATCATCGATAATAATAAGGTTAGCTTCCTTTCCATCAAACATATTCAAATCTGGTATACCCTGATAATAGTTTACATTTGGTAAATTATATAAGGGCTGCATTTCATCAAAACACCAAGTAATTTGATGAAAATTGGTGTTGCACACCTCATTAATATGATTAATAAAGTTTGTTACAAAATTAGACTTTCCACATCCACTTGGACCTGCAACTATGGCAGTAAAAGGATGATAAAAATGAAACATTTTTTAAATGCACGTGTGAACTCGAAAAGGTTTCGGAATGAATAAAACAAGAAGTTACGATTGAGTGTATTATATTTGATTTTGTTTTACATACAAAGATTACATATACAAATAATTTGAAAAATGATCATTTACATACATCATACAATTCATAGCTGTTTAGAAAAATATTACAGTAATAAAGTGATTATAAAATAAAGTTAAATCAGGTATAACAAATAACTAACTACATACATTCAAATTTACATCTAATTTTTCATGATATTATACAAAACATAGTAAAACAATTAAAAAAAAAATAGTACATAATACGGCAGAACTTTAAGTTACTTAAAACCACAATTAAAACACACATTAATATACATATTTTCGTTGTACAGAAATCGTAGATAAAATCAAATGTCCTTTATTTTATAATGACCCCATGCAAGAGTATCAGTTGAATTTTCTATTAAATAACGTTTTGTGTCATTGTGTGATAAAGATATCTTATTAATTTTTTGTGTATATATAGCATGTTTAATTGATTTAAATCTTATCATTTCTCTGTATTGCGTTTTTTTTTCATATAAACATGATTTATAATCAGTAAGACTAAATTTTTTTGTTACACTTTTGTTAATCCCTTTTGCTTTACATATACATTTATTCTGCACATCCATTGCATACATTTTAGAGCGAAGACCTACAAATTCTTTAAGAATTTTACCGTTATTTTCGTCTTTAAAAAAACCTAACCGTTTTTTATTCAATAATGGTAAACCATATTGATTATTTGGTGGATAGTCGGACGTATCAAAGTAGTTGACTAAATCAAGTTTTATGTCAGCATAATAATTTTGCGTAAATATTTGATATATTAAACTATCGGTATCAGTATATAGTAATTTAATATTATCTTGATATTTCATTTTCATATAATCGTAATGGAAATCGTATAGTAATGTTTTAGATATATCTAAAATACAAAAACCGAGGTAAATTGGTTTATTATATAAAACTTTAGTTTTATTTAATTGTATTGCTACTAAACTTTCTGAAAATATAGATAAACTATGGAATTCTGGTCTTGCTATCAAAGATTGAGCACCTTGAGTTTTGCCACGATTTAACCAATGATTGATTAATTTGACATTAACTCGTTTTCTTACATTTTCCATTGTTTTACCAAAAACAGAATTATTCATAAGTTTAAAAAAATCTTTCTCAAAATCTGAAGTAGCTAGTGAACGCATATGAGTGTTCAAGTCTATATAACTTTTCAACCATGCGGATTGTTCAAATTTTAAAATTCTATGTACTTTAGTCAATCGGAGGCCATTTTTTAAACATTGTTTGAGGTTTCTATAATGAATGACGTAATTTTTTTTATCTTTTAAATTTGGGATCAGTTTCCTGTCTTTGCTGTTTCCTAAACATACGTTTTCGGGACAAAATGGAAAATCTGAATGAAAATCATGTAAAGTTTTTGAATATTCTAAATCTACTTCTAACATAAAACCATGTTCGGCATCATCGGCTATATTAAAATCTGTATTTATATCGACCCATTCAAATTTGCCTGTCGGGAGACATTGGGACATAGCCCAACCATAAAGGTTATTTGCGTCTAAGTACATCAAAAATGAAGATGGTTTATCTGAATCGTATTCCGACATAAACATGTTATTTGCCACTGCATGTCTATTACTGCATTGTGATATACCACCCCGAATATTATTCGCTATAAACGTAACCTTATCGATATCTGTTAAAAGTTCCAAATTTATTTTGGTAAAATTTAACATAGCATCCCAACTTAAACCAGGTGCTGTATAATAGTGGGCAGGATCTAAGCCGTATGTTTTAAGACACACATCCCTAAAGTTTTCAAATATATCTGCTAACAACAATACATCTGTTTTTAAATACAGGTCTGAATATTCACCCATGTTTTTACAATTAAAATGATTCCACACGTCTTGAGCATGATGGTATTCACTTTCTGTAATGTGACTATCATTTAAAGAACTATAAAATTGATCGCGAGTGGGAAGAGAAGTTATTTTTAAACAATCAAATGTCGTCATGTATTCGTATGGATAAACACCTTTTCTTATTAAACGTTTAAAATCTTCTTCACATGGATATTTTAATTTGAGTTCACGAAATTGTTCAGGTAATAAGTTCTGAGCTAATTTGTTAAGACCACTTGACATAAATTTAAAAGAATCAAGAAATCGTAATTTTATAACTCTGTTATTGATTTGTAAAACTTTAGAAAAAGAAATATATTTTTCCTTATTCTCAGGAATAAGTTCAATGTCACCTTTCTCGAAATCAAGACCATGCACTATGAAATGAGCGTCATAATTACTTAAATTATGTAAAAACACTGGCACAAAATTAGGAGCTTTGTATTTTTGAGAGCATACTCTATGAGCTACACCTTCATATGCACCAGTATGCCAATTATAAGATATTGTGCTATCCTCGTTTAATTTAGTAACACAAATGTAACACGACTCACTTTGACTGATATTTATTTTATTTTCTTCAGTTAACGGTAATGGTGATTTGATAAAAGAATTTTTGTTACAAATATTTTCTAAATCTGCGTAAATGAATTGCATAAATTTTTGCGCACAATCTTGCCCTGTATAAGACCTATACACTGAAAGATTATCATCGTAAGAACATTTAACATAATACCCAAAACTATACGTTTCATGTTTTTGGATATTAACAGTTGATGATTGATTTGGATTGTTAGAACAATTCTCTATTGGTTTTAAAAATGCTTCAAAGTCAGCATACACAACGAATGGAACTCTTAATTTACGTTCATAGTTGTTAAATGAAATTTGGTTTGATGGTATTAATTCATTAAACCAGTTTCTTTTTCTATCGTTTTCTGATGGTAAATTTGTGCACACATTGAAACAATCATTTTCTTGGTGTCGTTTTAAATTATCAAATGATGTGAAATTTAATAAACAGCCATCACAAATATGAACTGCATGTTCAGAAGTCGATAACTGTTTAGATAATAATCTCGAGAGGTTTTTAATAAAACAGTAATGACCTTTAGAACCTTGAGATATATACAATAAGTTTAAGTGAGTAGTTTTACGGTGCTTCGTAAAGTGTAATGGACCCACAACTTTATTTGATTTGCTTATTGAATCATATTGTAATCCAAAAACATTAATACTGAGACTATTCAATTTTTCAAATTTATGGATGTCATTAATTTTTATAGGAAACGATAGGTTATCAAATTTTAGTTTGTTTTTGTGTATTATATAAGATGATACCCTATTGGAACTATGAGTAGCTGGAAATAATCCTGACAAAACTGCCCAACGAAAACATTCGTGATCGTTATTTTGAACATTGATTACAGCTTTCTTATGTTTTATATCTAACGGTAGGTCTATGTATGAAGATCCACGCAATGGGTTAAATTTGTTAACATTCATATCCAAGTGATTTATTTTATCTAAACTCCATCCACTACCCTTTTTTTGGAAATTTGTCATTTTGTTTGTTATTTCGGTAATTATAGATGAGAAAGTAATATCTTTGTCATCACCTTGACAAACAAGATAGTTTGAAATTTGAAAATCAAAAATATTGTGTAGATTTTTTGTTTCTTGTGTGAAATCCGCATTGAGAATAAAATTAACTTTTACAACAGAATATTCTAAGATAGATCGTTCTAGTAATGTATAAATTATGTTTTTAATATTTTGTAAAAATAATTCAGGTGATTCAAGCTGTGTATCAGAAACTAAATTAGATTTCACTCGATATGTAATAATTCTATTACCGAAAGCACTATCAATGAATTGAACATTAGGTAGATTGTTATCTCTTCTAATTAAATTATTTTTATGTTTATTGCTCTTATAGTGACTGGTCATATAATTTTTTGACACATGTATGTGACACTCAGGACATTCAATTTTATCATTATGCTGTTCTGTACTTACATTTAAAATGTTATCCAGCGACGATGTAGATGTCGAAGGAGCTCCAAGACGAATATTTTTCCTTTTCTTTAAAGGAACCTCTTCAAACAATTCAGTTGGCGCTAATCTTTTCCTGTTGCCTTCTCCATTCTGCATAGATCTGATGGATAAGAAAACAGTTAAAACAATGTCATCTCACGAAATCAATATGCTACTATGTTTCTATTATTTAAATAGATACTAACATTTTTTGTTATTTACACTGCAAACAATATGCTTTCATTGATAATACACCATCAATATCATCCTCATCGGAATGAGTTTGTTTTGAGGTTTTATGTCCACTACATGGTGTATAATAAGGAGAAATATCAGGATCTCCCAACATTGATTCTGGTAAAACATTTAATATATACCAAAATCGTATGAAACGATGATATTTATGTAAAATTATCTTTTTATCGAAACTCGCAATCTCACTCTGAGATAAACTAGAAATATCAAGTGATTGGTACATTTTGGTTGCACTCCAAAGTTAAAAATATAAACGGAAGAAACAAGTTGAATGATCGTGCAAGATGTCCGAACCATTATAAATACTTGAAATGTATCCCCTCTTCATGGATTCCCAAAACATGTTGCAACTAGTCTTAACATAATAGAAAATATTTTACTCACGTTTCAACTTGTGTTTGTTCCATTTTATCACAGAGCTCGTACAGTTCTTTGTCGTATTGCGATGACATCAGATCCATTGATTCGATGTTTTCGAGAAGTGCGACGAGTTTCATGTTGTATAAATCACAGCTTGTATCCATTGTGACGAATGTCTTATTTTGCGCTGTTTCAAAAGTGATTTCGGTGTCATATACTACCCAAAACCATGTGATTATATTTGAAGCTATCCACTTTTTTCCAAACAATTTATGAATGTTCCCAATAACTTTACAATCGTAAGCATGAGCATGAAAAGACACTAAAAAGACTTATAACTATTTACATTAATACTTAGCAATAACACAAGAGTTCTAAAATCAAAAACAAATTAATCTATTAAGTATGTAACTTAAAAGAGTACAAAGTTTAAATACAATACAATGTAAATTAAAATAAAACAGATAGATACTTAAGTATAGTTATTAAAATAATAGTTTGACAGTTATAAAACATTGTAACGCACTGGCACTTTTATCACTTGTCGGTATCTATAAAATATTTCACACAATCGTCCTTACTAGCCAACTGTTTAGTGATATTGTATATAGTGTCCTTGATACTTTGCAAGTTCTTATCACTGTCGTTTTCCGCGTAATATTTAACTCGCACATCAGCGTGTTTCCAATGTTCCGTCGGTGCGATGTTTTTTATTTTATTCACATCATACACCTCAACTTTTATGAGATGTGATGCAGAACTACTGTCATCGCTGTTTGATCGGATGTATGAAATACCACCGCTCGTCGATCGACCAACACTGGATGACTTTTTTGTAGTTGTCTTCTTTTTTTTGGGTTTTTCAAAGAACTCATCAATGTTGTTGCTTTCCACCGATCTTTTATTGGCTGCTATCGCTTTTTTTACTTTAAAGGCGAGTGTACCTTCTTCATCACTAGGTTCGTCGATTTCTTCAGCATAATAATAATTTTTGAAAGTATTTTCAGAAAACTGTAACAAAATAAAATAAAACTGTTTTAACTATCGGTTAAGTAAGTACTGTATGATAAATACTTATAGGTATGCGAAGTATACATGTACACATTAGTAATAATGATAAATTAATAAGACATCAAAGATAGCTAAAATGTATTAACCTGGTGGACAACACATGGCATAAACAATTAATGAAACATCTGGTTACAACACTTTTAGATCAAAGTATATAAAGGTACTTACATTCATTTTTATAACACTTTCACTATTTAACTATTTCACAATTTTACTATCACTTCACTGTTACAAACAACTGGAGATCACACTTCGAGCAGAGCACAGAGTGGAATACGATACCATGTGATTTTGAGTCGGTCTTTTATATGGAGAGGGAGTATTGTTTCCTTGCAGACAAGATCCAACATGTTTCGACTTTCACCTTAAATGTTCCGTTGAATACGTAATATCAGGTAATGTGAATAATGGGAACCGTAATTATTATGACAATGAGAAGACCCAAAGGGTTTTACCTAGAATTTGAGAAAGGTATGGTGTATTGTAACGATTGCTTTATCTATAATAAACAATGCCCGTAATGCGTAAAGGGCGACTATTAAGTAATTTTAAACGGCTTTTAAGTAGAAACATGAGTTAATAGAAATACGAGACAAAGACCTTTGCATCCTTCAAATAAAAAAGGGTCGCCGATAGAAAGTAGAAAGTCAATAACACAACGAAACAGGGAAAATGTTGCTTTATCTATCATAAACAATGCTCGTAATGCGTAAAGGGTAACTATTAAGTAATTTTAAACGGCTTTTGCGTAGAAACACGAGTTAATAGAAATACGCGACAAAGACCTTTGCATCCTTCAAATAAAAAAAGGATCGCCGATAGAAAGTAGAAAGTTAAAAGCACAACGAACAGGGAAAATTTACAAGCTTAAGGGAACCGTAGACCATGAACAAATTCGTGGTTCATACCTACCTCGCGGGTGATATGAAATGGATTCCGCGGACGATATAAATTTTATTCGCGGGTGTTATCAAAATAATCCGCGGTCGATATCAAATTAATCCGCGGTAGGTATCAAGTTAATCCGCGGTAGGTATCAAGTTAATCCGCGGTAGGTATCAAATTAATCCGCGGTAGGTATCAAATTAATCCGCGGTAGGTATCAAATTAATCCGCGGATTAATTCGCGGGCGCCGCGGGCCGAATCTGGAGCAATCGAAAACGTCGGCGACTAGCCGCCGGAGCGCCGCGGACCGGCCGCCGAACCTGCTCCAGTATCGGTGAATCCCTTACTACTCAGAAGTAAAACCAGGAACCAAACTAATTTTGATGAAAGGACATGTTCGAAAACGGGCTTAAAATTCTAACCAAGATACTTCATATATATTTGGATAGTAGGTACTCCTAAAAACTAGGCCTTTGCAATAAATCATATAATTTTAAAGTCCTCCGATTTTGAGATTTATTTTATTGTGTTTAAAAGCTACACTTACATGAACGTTTTTAAAAAAGTTAGTTATAAATGGAGGCTCTAAAAATATTCTTTTAATGGATCTAAGATCAATATTTTTGCCCCTTTAATATCTATTAAGTTTGAGTTTGGTTAGGTTTTGAGGCCCAGCACCCATACAAAAAGCGGACATCTTTGGCACAAAGATAGACTATGTCTCGACATATAAGCTATATTTATCACCAAAAAGTATCTGTGAGACATTGATATCGGGTAAGGTTTCACTCCATGGGCGTATATAAGGGGGGGTTCAGGGGTCCGGACCCCCCTTAGCTTACAATAAACCACGCTACGCCACTGACCGCTGACATTTTGGGGATTCCCCACCCCCCTTAGCTTCTAAAATGATCGGGCTACCAAACATGTCCACACTCTAATATATTACGTGACCGGGGGTATATATACGGTGTCATGCAAGGCAAGAACACACGCTCCCCCATGTGAAAGCTATAGCTACGCCCGTGTTTCACTCAGTTGGGGCTGCGAGTCACTTTTCAGCCTGCGTATATCCGGTCAAACAGGCCGGCATAACTGTGCCAACTGGCTAGGGAAAATCATCTCTCGTTAGTTAGTACTCTATTTAATCACACTCACCTACTTAACTTACCATCAGGTGCAGTAGCGTCATTTGCCATAACCATGTAAAGAAAAACTCGAATAACAGTAAAAGATTGCAACCAGTTTTAAACAAAAAATTAACACACACACAAACGCCTTTTATGCCCGAAGGGGTAGGCAGAGGCGCAATTACCCACCCACTATTACCCATTTTTATTAACCCACGTTTCGCCATGCGTATTCCGTCCAATGATGTGATAGGGACAGTGCCGGATTAACTACGTAGCAAGAGTAGCAATTGCTACGGGCCCCGCGCGAAAGGGGGCCCCGCATGTTTAAACCCACTCATCTCTGCCTGAGCGTAACTTTTTGAGTGAAACTTGTTAAGATGTGGTACGTTGAATTTTTTTGATGTCACAAAACAAGACACTCGGTACTCGATTATTTCCTTGGCGTAAATAATTTAAATAATATCATACAGTAAACGCACAAGTTCTACAAAAAGTTGCTTGTATAAACGTGAAGAATTTCAGTCGGCCTGATAATCAGCTCTACAAAAAGTCTGCCCCATATGCAAGCACTCTTACCCGACAATTAGTGTGGATGTGTAGCAGAATTGAAATGGCTCGATTTAAATTGTTAAAATTATCTATTGATTTGTAAAGTTAACAGTCTACATTATTTTTAGTATAATTTAGTAACCATATACCAAAAATCTATTTTCTAGAATATAAGTATATTGAGTTATAGAAGTTATGACTAAAAAAAGAAGAATTTGCTACGGGCCCCGCGCTTGCTTAATCCGGCACTGGATAGGGAGCGAGCCTATCGCCATATCGGGCACAAACCCCGACCCGGGGATCGAACCCGAGACCTCAGCATTGCAGTCATACCGTAATACAACTACGCCACCGAGGCAGTCACATAAAAATAAGTTTTATACAATTTCCTACATACACGACCAATAAACGAATTACATTCCTTAAATAATTTTTCAGTGCACAAAGACCCATACGAAAACATGTACTGCGTGATTGACGGATGCAAAGACTTTATACTCATACCGCCAACTGATCTGCCGTACGTTCCCTATAGGAGGTATCCTCAAGCAGAATTCAAAAGGACTGGTGATAAGTGGGACATGGTACCTCTGAACGGTGGGATAAAGGTTAGCGATGATGATGATGATTTTGGAAACGAGGACTGCGGGCTGCCTTGGATCTGTGTGGGTAAGTAACTAAGATTTGAAGGAAAAATATTTTTAAATTCACGAGTTTTGTGCAGTAAATTTTTTTAAATATTAAACTTATGAGTGTGATATTGTAAACTACCCCTTATTCTATAAAATGACATGTATGCATTGAGCCTTACCAAGAGTGCCAATATTACGACACTCGACCCGTGCATTGCAATGGCTGCAATGATTGTATAATTTGTCTTATCTAATAATTGTATTGAGTGATTAATAGATGATTACGAAGCCCATTAACGTCTTTCATTATAAAAACATCACATGGTGTCAGGTAAAGGGTGTAATCACATAAAAACTCAGTCATGGAATCTCAAAAAGCACAGGCGTGCAAATCCAAAAGAAATCCACGTGAATCCATGTATTCAACTACTCTACAAAATTTTGATTTCAAGTCAACCAACCTAGATGCCGAATGGAAGAAATGGAAAATGTATTTTTCGATATTTCTCAAAGCTTCAGCGTTGGATACCGAAGAGAACGAGCGGCTGGTATCTCTTCTTCTACACCACATGGGCACGAGTGCGATCCCAATTTTTATGTCATTTGGAGTCGACGTGGATAAAGTCGAATATGAAGAACTACTAAAGAAATTTGACAGTCATTTCTCACCAAAGAAAAATATAACAATGGAGAGGCATAAGTTCCTTACATTTAAGCAAAACGAAGGGCAATCCATCAAAGATTTCATTATGGAGCTCAGAAATCTAGCGAAGTCATGTGAATTTAAGGAACCAGAAAATATGATTCGAGATATTTTCATCTGTAATCTTAATAGCAAAAACTCGTATATCAAGGAAAGACTACTCGAAGAAGGCAACATCACACTTGATAAATGTAGCGAGATTGCTCATAATCTGGAAATAAGTAGAAAAAATTTAGCTGAGTTGGAGTCAAGTCAAGTCTTACAAGTAAATTCAAAGTCAAGTCAACGGCAGTCTAACTTTAGGTCAAATATCAAAGAACGTCCAACCAATTCCAGAAATAATTATTATAGTCGTTCCAGTCACATCAAGGATGCACATCATTCCAGTCAAAAGAAGAGGACATGTCCAAAATGTGGTCAAGTGCATCATCACAAGTGTCCGGCAGAAGGTCAAGTTTGCTCAAATTGTGGTAAAATGAACCATTATTCTAAAATGTGCAGGTCTCATAAGTCTGTAAGTCATGTTAAAGTTGTTGATAATATTGAACAAAACAGTCAAAATGAGTATTTTATAGGTCATGTAACTCATCATAATAAGTCAGACAAATGGGAAGTTAATATTTCTATAAATTCAGAGTGTATTGTAGCGCAAATAGATACAGGTTGTCCAATTAATATTATGTCAAAAGAAATATACTCAAGCATATTGAGACTTCCTATGAACAAAATAGAATACTCTAGTGCTCAACTAATTTCCTTTTGTGGTAACAAAATACCAGTAATTGGCAGAGCTACAATTTATTGTGAAATAAAGCCTAACGTCAAACAAAATATTGAATTTGTCATCACATCATTGAACCAAAAAACAATTTTGGGTCTCAAAACATGTGAAAGGTTAAAAATAGTTCAGAAATGTTATAATATGGTGAACATCAATAGTAATTCTTTGTCAGATGATTCAGCCGATAACATTATAACCAAATATAAAGAAGTGTTTGAGGGCATTGGTCTTTTACCTGGAGAACATAAAATCAATATAAGGCAAGATGTTGATGGACATATAGATCCGCCAAGAAAATTACCTTTTAAATTAAAAGATAGATTTAAAAACGAATTAGATTTAATGATAAAGAATGGTATAATACAAAAAGTTAATGAACCGTGTAAATTTGTCAGTTCAATTGTCTGTGTCGAAAAGCCGAATAAAAGTCTAAGAATATGTCTAGACCCAAGATATATTAATCAATATATCACTAGGCCTAAATTAAATATTCCCACACTGGAATCATTGACATCAGAATTAAGTGAATCTAAAGTATTTTCTGTATTTGATGCTAGCTCAGGATTTTGGTCACTTAAATTAGATAAAGAGAGTTCCAAACTAACTGCTTTTAATACAGAATATGGAATTTATTCATTTCTTAGAATGCCATTTGGAATCTCTACTGCATCGGAACAATTCCAACATGCATTACAGAATCTCTTGTCTGATATACCAAACTTAGTAGTCTATATTGATGACATTCTTATTTATGCCAAGTCAAAAAAAGAGCATAACGAAATTCTTGTCAAATTTTTAAACAGAGCTAAAGAAATTGGTCTAAAATTAAATAAAAATAAAATACAACTTTGTCAAAGTTCTGTAAAATTCATGGGTCAAATTTTAAGTCCAGAGGGTGTACAACCTCAAGAATCTAAAATCAAGGCAATAGTTGAAATTTGCCCACCTACATCTGTAAAAGAACTTCAGAGATTTTTAGGTCTTGTTAATTACCTTGGTAAATATATACAAAATCTTAGTGAGGCTACTACAAATTTAAGGTTATTACTTAAAAAGAATGTTCCTTGGTGTTGGAATTTAAATCATCAACATGAATTTAATAATCTAAAAAAGTTAATAAGTTCAGCCCCAGTCTTAACTTACTATGACAATAAAAAGCAACTTACCTTGTCTGTAGATGCATCACAGAGTTCCTTAGGAGCTGTCATTTTACATGATAAAAATCCAATAGCATATGCTTCCAAAAGCATGAATGACTCCCAGAAACGTTATAGTCAAATTGAAAAGGAACTTTTGGCCATTGTATTTGGTTGTACAAAATTTCACCATTATATTTATGGACATACAGTCAAAGTAGAGACTGATCATAAACCGCTGGTTGCTATATTTAAAAAGAATTTGTGCGATATACCACAAAGATTGCAAAGAATGATGCTTACTTTGCAACAATACAATTTGTTTGTCTCACATGTACCAGGAAAACATATGTACATTGCTGATACTTTAAGTCGAGCTAAATTTAAAGATGACATCAGTCATGATGAAACTGATGAAGTTTTAGAAAGTCTTAATAATGATATAAAAGTCCATGCCAATTTTCTCATCGATTCAATTCATGTGAGTAAAAATAAATTATGTCAAATAAGGTCAGAAACATCCAATGATGTTACTTTGCAAAAAATTGTCAATTTCATTAAAAATGGATGGCCATGTAAAAAGTCAATGGTTTCCGATGATACCAAACAATATTATAAGTTTAAAGATCAATTACACGTAATTGATGATATAGTTTTCAGGCTTAATTCCATTGTAATACCTATGTCTTTACGTCAGGAAATGCTACAACGTATGCATGAGGGTCACTTAGGAATAACAAATACTAAAAACCTTGTCAAAGGTGTCATATTTTGGCCTAATATGAACAGTGAAATAGAAAATTATATAGAAAAATGTTATACATGTTTAAAATATAGGAAAAACAATACACCACAACCATTATTATCTCACAAAATCCCAGACCTTCCGTGGCAAAAAGTGGGTGCTGACATTTTTCAATTTGAGTCAAAAAATTATCTTTTAGTTGTAGACTACTATTCAGAATATTTTGAAGTAAGTCCTATCAATACTTATAATAGTCAAAATGTTATAACTCAGTTCAAAAGTATCTTTTGTCGTCATGGTATCCCAGTAGAGATCATATCTGATAATGGTCCACCTTTTAATTCTGCAGAATTTAAAAAATTTTGTATATCATGGGATATTACACATATAACGTCAAGTCCTCATTACCCGAAAAGTAATGGTCTAGCTGAACGTACTATAGGTACAGTAAAAAATATATTTAGAAAATGTAAAGATTCTGGCTCGGATATATATCTAGGCATACTTATATTTAGGAATACTCCTAAAGCAGAAGGCATTGCCTCACCAGCTCAAATGTTAATGTCAAGAAATCTTAGATGTTTGATACCAAGTTCTACATCAATTTTAAAACCATCTGTAGAGTCACATAAGAACATTAGACATAAATTTGTAAAAAAGCAAATGAAAGTAAAATATTATCATGATAGGAAAACTAAATATCTATCTGAAATTAAAGAGGGAGAAGATGTATTATTTAAGCATAATCCTAAATCCAATTGGGTTCCTGCTACTGTCATTAAAGAAATTATTCCTAAAAGGAGCTATCAAGTAAAAACTCCTGAAGGTGTTTGTTATCATAGAAATAGAGAACACTTGTTAAAATCAAACAATTCAGTTCCTGTAGATGTGTCGATCCAGCCTACCGATAGTCAAGTAATTGAAAATCCAAATATTAGAACAAAAAGAGAAAGAGTTCGCCCAAGATGGTTAAATGATTATGAAACATAATATTATGTTGTCATTTATTTGTAATTCATGTGTCAATAAAACAAAGTACAATTATAAAAAATAAAAGTCATGTATAAGAATTGTCATTTATTTGTAATTCATGTGTCAATAAAACAAAGTACCAATTATAAAAAATAAAAGTCATGTATAAGAATTGTCATTGTATATTAATTCATTTGAAACAATAAATTGTCAACTTAAGGTAAAAATGTCATACATTAGAATTGTCACTGTGTAAATTAATTATTAATTAATAATGTCCCACCTCTATCAACTTATTGTCAAAATGTTACATTTGAAAATTATTGTTTTAGTTTAATATTGAGAATAATAGTCTTGTCTTTTAAAGGGGGACATGTGATATTGTAAACTACCCCTTATTCTATAAAATGACATGTATGCATTGAGCCTTACCAAGAGTGCCAATATTACGACACTCGACCCGTGCATTGCAATGGCTGCAATGATTGTATAATTTGTCTTGTCTAATAATTGTATTGAGTGATTAATAGATGATTACGAAGCCCATTAACGTCTTTCATTATAAAAACATCACAATGAGTTAGGTAGAATTGTGATTCCTAATTTATGACTTCTTTAATAGGGTATTTTCCTATGTTGGATTATGTATTTTATATGTAACACATAGTCCAAAAAAGCAGTTCTTCTGTGAAAACTGTACTAAAAATGGTTAAGAAATGGGGCAGTAATTCATCTTTCAAATATTTCAGAGTGCAGGAGTGGGCGTGTAGTGGGATTATCGCTTCATCTCTTTCTTTCGCCCGCATCGTTATACCCGATGACGTCACGATCGCGTATTACGCCTCTTTTCTCAATTTTTAACACTTACCCCCTTTTACTGAAATTCAAAGGCTTATAACTTACTAACTTTGGCCCGCAGCTCCGCCCTCGTGAATAAGTCTTCCTGGGATAAAAGTCCCGCTTTATATTTTCCCGGGATAAAGAGTAGCCTATATGTTAATCCAGGACATGATCTACCCGTATGCCAAATTTCATCGAAATCCGTTCATTAGTTTTTGCTTGAAAGAGTAACAAACAGACATACATCCATTACATACATTCTTACAAACTTTCGCGTTTATAATATTAGTAGGATTAATTTTTGTCTGGATTTGGATTTCTCTTTTTGTGTTAGAATTTATACGACGTAAATATTTAATACTACACTTCTGCTCGAGGCTCCGCCCGCCTGAAAAATCCCGGAATAAATTTATTTTCACGGGATAAAAAGTAGCCTATAGCACTCAGGAGTAATGTAGCTTCCTATTAGTGAAAGAATTTTCAAAATCGGTCCAGTAGTTTTTGAGTTTATCTATTACAAACAAGCAATTTTATGTTTAAATTTGTATATTTTCTTGTTGTCCCATCAATAAAACATTTTTTCTTTCTTCTTCTTTCTTCTTCTTCAATCAAATCTTACCTCTTTATAATATAAGTGTAGAAAACAGAAATGAGTTAAATACCCTATTGGTGACTAGTGGCTGTACTGTTCTGAGTTTTCTATTTAGAAATGTAATTCGCCAAGGGTTGGTTACCCCTAAACTGTTGATGAAGGACACAAGGCTTGTTCAAATCAATACTTTTATAAACAAATTGACTTCTTGACCCAACTAATATACGATCCTGGATCCACTTACATCAAAACCAATTTATGAATTAATTAAATTGAAATTAATTGTAATTTGTTTCAGACCCACTAAATCCCAACTACACCAAGTACCCGGAGTTCAGAAAGGCGCATGTATACACGGTGCGCGTGAACAAGGGCGATTGTCTATACCTGCCTAGTCTGTGGTTCCACCACGTAAGACAGAGCCACGGGTGCATAGCTGTCAATTACTGGTACGACATGGACTTTGACATTAAATACTGTTATTTCAAAATGTTGGAGAAATTATGTGTTAAATATTGAAGTATGGTATATTTTAACCACCCTGTATATGAGTGTTAAGATATAAAGGGATTTTAAACGTCAATCAATGCATGAGTGTTGGTAACTTTTTTTCTAGGGGATCTGTATTCTGTACCCTAGACGTATTTGATAATCAAATAGAAAGGGACAGGGTTACTTACGTAAGCAGTAACTTACTTATTTAAAACTTACAAATGTAACGCCCTTCTTACGATTTAAATGCCTTTTGAGACTTCAAAGTGTTCTGTTATAATAAATTATTTCTATACAACAATATGTAAATAAAAAATATAATGGTGGTAAAATATATAATTAAATGCATTTCAGTTGTTATTATTTATATTACAAATATCATTGTAATGAGTATCATATTTATTGTGCTTGCTTTGAAAGTTCTCGATGAAGATATATTTGATTTTCCTCGTACTTTTATACTCTGTAAGAAAAAAAAAATAAGGTGGGATAGGTAAAATCTAAAATCGACAGTGAGTGGCATTGTTCCTAGAAGACATTTTATATTCAGGAACAGCCACATTATTGGAATTGTTGGGCAAATATATGATGATCATGAAAGTTGTTATCCGTTGTCTTTCTCGTCATAATTTTAGGTTAATGAAATTAATTCGTCGTAAGACACAACAATGAAATTCATTCGTCATAAGACCAATTGGTCTTGATACCGTAATACCTAGAATTCTACGTGCCCTTATCCCGCTCCAATGGGGGGTCGACGCAACACAGTTTTGCACATATTGCAGTATGATTTGTGCTAGTTTTACGACCGGTAGCGCTTACGTAACCCTCTGGAGGATTCAGAAAAGAGCAAAACAGATTAGGAAATCCAAGCGATGGCCTGAATATTGAACCCGGGCGTTTGGTCCATAGGAAATATATAAATATGGAATCTCTTACGCAACTAAAACTCGTTAAAACTTACCAAATTCGCAGGGTTTCGTGAAAAAAATTGAAAAAATCCGCTTATCATTAACGATCTATGCTTAATGCTTACCATAGTGTCCGGATAGATGTTGGACCGTGGCGTAATATAAGTCCGCTTGCAGATCCCTTTTCTAGAACAGTAGCCGACGGAATTACGCGTGACACACACATCGCCCGCCGGCCACGCTCGTAATAACCGAATTGTGCAAATATTATCATCGCAAATCTCTACAGTTACATTAGCTGTAAAAAGAAAATAATTTTTAAAATGTATTTTAAGAAGCTTGATCTTACGATTCCAATTTTATAGTACCTACACATTCGCCTATATTAATCTATTGCGTTCAAAGACTGCAGCAATACGTTTTTCATAGCATATGCCATGACCTGAAATCGATCTCAACCGTCCATAAATACCTATGGCACTAGAACAGTCATGGATGAGTTATCGACTTTAAATGAAAAGAACATATGTTAGAAAAGAGAGGTAGAGAGCTATTAAAACGCAAGTGAGCTATCACTTCACGTCGGTTATCTCTGAGAATGGTACAACCCCGGTGAAGCTCATTTATAATGTAGACAAATAATGTCTACAAAGTACTTTCCCAATTTTTATTTTACAAGGTGTTAAAATCCTCCATACTGGTCCACGTGTGCCGTGTTCCGGGATCAGCCTGTTTATATCCGGTTCACACAGGCCGGCATAATAGGGTAGATGACTACTTTTTTTAAAATAAATTCTTTAAAAATATATGTCATTCAAAATCTAATGAAAAAAAAACTATCTAAATTGGCCCAATAATAAGTAAGTTATAAAGCTTTGAAAGTTGGTGGAAGGGTTAGTTGTCAAATAACAGTAATAACAGAGAGTGACGTCACTAAGTGTCACCGACCATAACGCCGTGTGCGTGCGAAAGGGACAGCGCGATATTCCCACCACGCCCCACTTTTGGTTACAACAATATTTCAAATATGAATAACTGCTTTATTTTTCAAGGAATTTTCATGCTGATTTCACAGAAGAAATTCTTTTTCGAATTATTTTTTCTTACTTATAAAATAATTTAAACAAAAATAGGAAACTACCCTATTGTGTCGACCGACAAGTGCGTCGCCACGGGGAGGCAGGGAGGGGCAGCTGAACTCCCCCCCCCGCCCCTAGAGATTCTAAAAAAGTTGCCAAATGACAATTATTTGTAAGTTTTATTTATTGTACAATCAAGAACTCGTGTAGCTTTACACGTTGGACTCTTTACCGTTATCATTACAATCGCTGTAGATGTAAGGCTTGTACTACAAGTGAATAGCTTCATGTGCTCTCGACTTTACCTACAATTCATACTTTTCTCATTCTCAATATATATCGGCTGCCGACGCCCTTATCGACTGACGATGGTAAATTACCTCTCGTCAGTCGACACTACCTGTACCCCTCCGCTTACCATCAGATGCAGTGGAGTCACGTGGCCGTGCCCGCATACAAAAAAAAAACTATTTGCTTAAATCTCATTACCATATTATAATAATTAGTATTGCTGGCACGTATTAGATTAGCAAACAAGGGCGCTATGATATCGCCGATATATCCAGTTATTCGACATTACAAGTCGCTGTATTCTCGTTGGACCGTTCCGAGTCAAATATTTGTGTGAGAGCAAACATTTGTTAGGTTTGGGTTTTTTAAATCTAAATACTCGACACAAAAAACTATATTCAAGAAAAAAAAATGTTCTGGAAAGTTCTTTACGAATAAATGGATTTGTTGAATAAAATAGTTCCAACTTAATATGTGTGCTACAAAAAAAAAACCACCTACGTCCACTATAATCGTCATGCGGCCAAGCGTCTGGCAGACGAGAGTTGTTTGCCATAAACTGTCTGGCAGCCAGCTCAGCGGACACGCACGCGCCGTCAGTGATGTTTCCAGGCAGCTTGCAACAGATTCCGCACATGTTCGCCGCTGATACTGTGCCGCCCTTCGAAAAATAGAAAAAAATGCCACTGAGTGGACATGAATGATTATTTTGGTAACAACGGACGATTATCGATAATATCATCAATGATGACGCCCCCATTACTTTCCCTAATCGTTTACTACGATCAATATCGCTTGCGACTGACGCTTGGATCAGTCATCTTACCCCCGCGGCACCTCTGCTCCAAAGTGGTAGGGCGCGTCTTCGTGGATGCCATTACCGACATGCGGTTTCACCGCGCGGTTGTCCACAGGCAAGGCTCTGGCCAATCAACCTGGATACTTTTATGATTTACATTAATTCTATAGGCGGAGTTAAAGAAGCATTGATGCAGGCCGGCTATCATGGGATCATCATCTCGTGCCAAATATTTTCTTTGGGTTTCACTTCACTAACACAAGTGACCTTTAACTTTCTACAATCATTAAAGCTAATTAAAAAAAGCAAAAAAAATATGGGTCATATCCTTGGGATAAGTCACGTGGTCAAAGCGGACGCTGAAATAGAAACGCTGGCAACTTGTCTATGGATCCATCAAGTCACTTTTGTGCTATGGTTAAAAAGGCACACACTCACAATCACGCCTATTATCCCCGAAGAGGTAGGCAGAGGCGCAACTAGTGCACCCACTTTTCGCCGTGCGTATTCCGTCCCATGATGTGATAGGGGGCCAGCCTATCGCCATATCGGGCACTAATTCCAGACTCCGGGCTGATACTAAATAGAAAAACCCAATATCACTTTGCCCGACCCGGGGATCGAACCCGAGACCTTAGCTTTGCAGTCGTACCGTAATACAACTACGCCACCGAGGCAGTCAAAAAAGGCATAAATACGACGACGATTTGCTCGATTAAAAAACTGACGGTTAAAGAACCTCTTTACCAGTACGAGACTATCCCGCCCTCACACCCGCCACTGCAACTCCTGTAAGCCAAGATCGGCAGTGGCACGCATTTTACGACACCGAGCGGTGAAGCCCGGCGAGTCTCTGGGAGCACTAATTAGTCTTAACCCGCAACGAAGTTAATCAAATAGAAGAACAGGGAGGAGTTAGAAATATATTTTCCACTCTTCCACCTCTTTACCAGTAGTGTTTACCTACCACACCTCTCTTGGCACACTGGCATTCTCTCAGCCCCAGTAGAGCACATTCAGCCGCATGACAGCTGCCGTCCGGCAGACATCTGCCGCCGAGCCCGCAGCGACAAACCGCCATGTCGTTAGTGCACGTGCACTCTTGGTCTTGGCTTCTGCAGTCCTGGTTTGTGGTAGAATAGTGGTGCAGAAGGGTGTTGAAGCGATGGGTTTATTATGTAACTACTGGACATAATGAGACTTAATATCTTATGTCTCAGGATGACGAGCGCAGTGGAATGCCAAACAGTTTTTATTTTTTATTTTTTTATTTTTTTTATGGCATTGAATGACGAGACGAGCATGCCGTTCGCCTGATGGTAAGCGATACGACCACCCATAAACAGTAGCAACACCATCCAGCACCTTGAGTTACAAAGTACTGTGTGGCATTCCACTGCGCTCGTCATCCTGAGACATAAGATGTTAAGTCTCACTATGTCCTGTAGTTACACTGGCTACAATGTCCTTCAAACCGAAACACAACAGTGCATGCACACTAATGCTTGGCGGTAGAAATAGACATTGCGGTGGTACCCACCCAGGCGGACTCTCACATATGAGAGACCTACCACCAGTAAAACTAAAGTACTTTGTAACTGAAAGTGCTGAATGGTGTTGCTATTGTTTATGGGTGGTCGTATCGCTTACCATCAGGCGAACGGCATGCTCGTCTCGTCATTCAATTCCATAAAAAGAAAAAATATATAGAGGCGACAATAGGTATATGGGTGACGGCTAAAGGTATTGAAAGGAACGAAAAATAGTAATTTTACGGTTTTATTGTAACCCTCGAGAACGTTGGCCTATCGGAAGCACAGTGTATAATAGTGTATTTTAGTGTTTAGTATTTATTTTAATTCCTTTTTTTGTATCCGCTGTCTTCCTTTTGTGTTATATTTCTGTGGAAACTTTTTTGGATTGTGTGTAACCTATTTTATCTAGTTTATATATTATGTAATATTGTTCTGTTCGTTTCCTTAATAAATAAATAATAAGCTGTTGACCGGGATATTGGGCTCTAATTCCAGGTTGGGCAACACGGTGATTTTCTAACACGATTTTCCGTGGACTGTATCCTCTAAAGTCTAGAAGATTCACGTCAGTTGGCCGGTCGTAAAAACTAAGCTAAAATTCTTCCTCGCACATGTTAGAAAAAGTGTGTGATTCTGAAAAGATTCACGCAGGCAGAACCGCAAATGAAAGCTAGTATTAAAATAGTCCCATTTTAATCAATTTACATTAACTACAAGTAGGTAGGTAGTAGGTACTAACAATCCCGCTACTAGTCAGATTGGCATATTGACACTTGTGCGTACAACACAACCCTTGCGACGGATGACACATCGCAGATGGCGCCACTGAACATCCCTCTTTGTGCAGAGTTCTGTAAAGCGAATTCAGAAATTAGAGCTCGACTCGTCATCTATTTGAATAAGTCAGTTTATTTTTAAATAACTTAAAATGCCTCAGTGGCCCCTCTGAAATTCCGGGATCGAATCCCGGGTCGGACAAAGTGATTTTAGGTTTTTCTGCTCAGCATCAGCCCGGAGCCTGGAATTGATCCTTTCAATGGCGATAGGCTAACTGGGAATGGAACGGTCTGCCGAGACAATGTCCGGAGGTTCAAACCCAAGGCACACACCTCTGACTTTTCGAAGTCACGTGTGTATTGTTTATCAATTATCGTTTGCTTTAACGGTGAAGGAAAACATCGTGAGGAAACCTACATAGTACATATCTGAGAATTCTCCATAAGAATCTCGAAGGTATGTGAAGTCTGCCAACCCGCACTAGGCCAGCGTGGTGGACTAAGGCCTAACCCCCTGTCAGTAGTAGAGGATGCCCGTGCTCAGCAGTGGGCAATATATAATACAGGGCTGATTGCATTGCATGGGACGGAAGACACAAGGTGAAAATTGGATGCTCTGGTTGCACCTACCTGCCTATCACTTCGGGCATAATGTCTTAACTAAATTGACCAATCACAAAACATAATATACGTAACCCCTCCTCAAACACCAACGCCCCGCCAGCCCTGGGCGTGCAGCACGGGTCCTTGTGGCTGCACCTCGACGGCAGACCGCAGTCGCACGCCTCACCCTCCTCCACTATACCTGGATTTTAATTGCAATATCGAAAGTAATCTGGATTTTACTGGTGGTAGGTCTCTCATTATGTAAGAGGCCGTCTGGGTGGGTACCACCCAGCGACTATATAACCCCTAGACTCCTACCGTCTTATTACAAAAAACGAAATAAACATTGGTTTAAACCTGTTTTAAGAAGTCCAGGCTTATCTGTAGAACCATGGTTTAAATTTGTACGTATTACAAAACTTATAAAAACCGTGGTCTTCTTAGTACCGCCATTTGAACCATGGCCTATATTTCAACCACAGATTCATACAACAACATTCGTTCAACATGATATCATTCTATCTTAACGTTCCATATACCCAGAAAAGAAAACGTTTTGATTGAATTTTAATGATTAAATAATGTTTAGGAGTGTTAAAAATGTTGAAAAATTGTATTTTGTTTGAAAATCAACGTTAGCTGTTTCGTTGATTCCAGTTTAGTTTAGGTTTTAGGATTTGACTCATGTTGTATTAGCTAGTTAAATGCGCGTAACGAAACGTAACGTTTCCGCGCGGTAAAAACCATAATAAGCAAAATTATCGCAAGTTCGCAAAAAATCATTTAGCTTTGGATTTGAAGTTATCGGAATCGAGTGGTATTGAACAATTGCTTCTTTGTTAATCATATTATAATATTGTGATGGACCAACAAAAGAAAAAACGATCTGAGAATTGGAGTACTGAGGAAAAAGTAAGTAAATAAAAATTCCTTCAAATAGCTTAGTTGTTATATTATAATGGATGATTTCATGCTAACCAATGTTTTAAATGTTATAGGATATACTACGTGAAATAATTGCAGAATCACGCCATATTATAGAGGATAAAAGTACAAAAGCTTCCTCCAATATTAAAAAGGCTCAAGAGTGGAAGAACATAGCACAGAAGTAAGTTCTTTTATTATTATGTGGTCCTTTATTATTAAGGAATGAGGAAGTTTCCTCTGACATAAAAACTGTTTTTTCTTATATAAATCGTAAGATTATGAAATTACATTAATAGTGGAAAAAAAACTATATGAACATTTTGAAAAATGACGAAGTTATTTAACTTTGAATGTGTTGAATAAAAAAATGGGAAACTTGCTATTACGAAAATTAATTAAATATCTTTTCAGAATAAATGTACTCATGGGAAAGCATAGGTCCGATGGCGATGTTAAATTGGCGTGGAAAAGGATGAAGCTTGCGGCTAAAGCCAACTTGTCCGCATATAGGCAACACCAGATGCAGACAGGGGGTGGTGAAAAGCCTAAGTCACCTTCACAAGAAGATTTAGCAATTATGGCTATTGCTCCACAGGATTTTGTTTCAGAGTGCAACAACTATGATAGTGATGCAATAAAAACCACTGTAAGATTTTTTTTTTTATATTTATTATTGTAAATACCACTTAAATTAATATAAAAATATCTTGAATAATATAATAATATTTTAAGGTTGAATTAAAACCCCTAAGAGATAATGAAGCGATAGCTGGGCCGAGTACGGCTTGTACTCCTTTAATCATGCCTCCTGAATGCAATGATGTGGTAGAAGTGATAATAGACCAAGGTAAAAATAATAATTTAATCATATTTTGAACATTTACAGAATATAAATAGACAAGTATACCATGAATTTAAAAGACTTTATTTTAGTCTATATTGATATCATTAATACTTTTTTCAGTTGCCTCAAATGTAAATGTGATAGCTGCTAATACTACTACCGAAAAAAAAAAGAACATTCACAGTAAAATGGGTCCTCAAAATATGTAAGCAAGATTATGATAAGAATATATTATTATTATTTACTAAGAACAAAACATTATAAAGGGAAAATATTTGATTTTTCAGAAAGGTAGCAATGCAAGAATCTATATTGGAGAGCAACACTCAATTTAAAAAAAAACAATTAGAAATGCTAGAGGTGGAACACGAATATAATGTTAATATCGCAAAATTAAAGATAATTAAACTAAAACTAGAAATAGAATTATTAGAAAATAGGAAGAAGTCTACTACACAGTTATAATAAATGGTAAGAATAATTTTGTATTAACAAACTTTTATTAATTATATATTTTTTTAATTTAGAGTCTTATTTTTCTTCTGCAATAAAAATACATAATATGAATGTTTGCTATCAGGTACTGTGTATTAGATAAGATTTTACTTCTCTTCATAGTATTAATAATATAGATGTCATAAACCCTACATTAAACAAGAAAATTATGAATAATAATATGCCAATAAAAGTATGTAAAAAGATTTCTCTGCTATGATAATACAAGAGTTACAGTAATACTACACAGTACTATACAGTATTCTGTGGTAATACATCCATTCATTTATGATCTAATATTATTATTATTTTTTCAGGACCCTACAGCCTAGATAAAAAGGTTATTTGCTAACAAAAAAAAACAAGACATGATTGAAAAATTTTGGATTGTACAATATTAAGAAGAATAATTTTAAGTTAATTCTAAAAATATATTATTTTAATTAAAAGTGTCTTTCAATAAATTGCCGTCTTCTAATGTTTCCACGAACATTGTTATCTATGGCAAACATGGTTGCTTGAGATTGAGGGTTAGCTTGGTTGTCATCCAGCCTACCAGGAAACACATCTTCCTTCATGTCAATAGCAATGTTATGCAATACAGCACATGCTACAATAGTTTTCTTTGCAGTTTCAATGTCACAATAAAGGCCTCTTAATAAACAGCGGAACCTCTGCTTCCACATCCCAAAACATCTCTCCACTGCATTTCTGGTGCTGATGTGAGCACTGTTGTACCGTTCCTCTTGGGGTGTTGAGGTATTCAGTAGTGGAGTAAATAAATATGGTGTGCATGCATAGCCACTGTCTCCTAGCAATATGCCTGAGAATGCACCAGCCTCAAATCGCTGCTTCAAACGACTTTCCCTAAAAATTCGTGAGTCATGAACACTGCCACGCCACCTAGTAACAATGTCCATGATTTTTAAATCTGAGTTGCAGACTACCTGGAACAAAAGTAAATTATTTTAAAGGGAGCTATAGGTCTATAATATACCTAATATTTCTCACTGATGTAATCATAATTTCGTTGTATGACTGTTTGTTCCTTAATAAATAAATAAATAAATAATAAATAAATTTTAGTATCTAAGTCACATAAATATGATATGCTATTCTTTATAATTACATATTATTATGTGTTCATAATAATAACTTTGTTAAGTTACATCACAAGTATACTTTTCCATTGCATTCATGCAAAACAAAAACAATAGTAAACTGCTTTGGGATAAATCTTATAAAAAAATATTGTATTATATTCACACTACACAAAGATTTCCTGAACCCTGGATAAGGTTAGACAATTTTTCATTATGTACTATCTACTACTAAAGCACTGCACTGCGAATAAGTTATTGCTTATTTTAGAAGAAAAATATGAATATAAAACTACAATACCTGGACATTAATTGATGGAAATCCTTTGCGATTGATATACATTTGACCACCATCTTGGCTTAACTTTTTTACTCTTATATGAGTACAGTCAATTGCACCAATCACTGTTGGGAAATTTGCAATCCTGTGGAATTTTTGCATTGCTTCCTCTTGTTCTGTCAATGTAGCAGGCATCTTTATAAACCTGTGTGATATTGTTGCTATGGCTTCTGCAATTTTTTTGCATGTCTTGCTAATAAAAGGCTGTGAGACTCCATGCAAATCGGCTGTATCATCTTGGATCTATTAAAAAATAACAAAATATTGGTTTCGGACAAGGTATAATTTAGTATAAATGATTATCACTGTTTTGTTACATGCAAATATAGGCTTTGTATCTACTTACTTCATGTCGAGCCCAGCTTCGTAATGCGCAAACTACTTGGATTTCGGGAGACACAGGGCAGCCTCGGGTATCTTGAGTTAATTGGTCTCTTAATAAGTCCACTATCTTCATTGCAAAACGTTTAGTAAACCTATACTTTTGCTTGAAATCTTCATCGGGTAAATTGGTGAAGGGATCGACTCGAACACGAGTTCTGTTGGGTCGGCGTGGCGTTTCCAATAGCTCAGCTGCTTCAATATCCTCAATATCAATTAAATCTACCATGTTAATATTCATTTTGGGGTAAAATTAATAACACAAGACAACGAAACTCGGAAACAGAATCTAGCTTTCAAGGAAATAATTTGTCAATTTTGACATTTACGATTTAGACCATCGTTAAACTAGGGGTCGCCGAGGTTTAGCTTTAGACCATCAAATAGTCTATGGTTTATCGCTAAACCACTTTTTGTAATATCATTTTTGTATAAACCATAGTTTATAAAGGTTTATACCTGGGTTTATAGTTAGACCGCTTTTTGTAATAAGACTGCTAATGTTCAATATTTCTCTTCAAATTAATTCTGTCAACTACCTGAGGTATGAGGAAGCGGGGTACTGCATTACGATTGGTTGGAAACATAGCTTAGGGATGGAACAAGTTAAATTAAAACACGATTTTTTATCGATATTACTTTTATTTAATAAGGTTTTATAGTAATATAATTATTTATTAAACGTCTTTTTACTCAAAGTAAGTAACATATTATAATCTAAAAATAATTCTGTTAAAGCACAAAAGAAATAAAAAATCTGTCAAGGTACCTATTTAATTAAAATAAATACTGATGGCAGTCTTCTTCTTATTTTTTATTTATTCTATGATGTATGCCAATATCAAGTATAATAAAGTTAATCTAATATATAAAAATCTCGTGTCACGGTGTTTGTCGCACGCCTCCGACTCGATCGATATTTATGATGTTTTTTATATAAATTTTGTAGGTATGGGAACTGATCGTTGGTCGCTAGGTGATTAGGGTATCCCTATCCAGTGTTTTTTTTTTATATTTTAATACCTATTTCCCAAATTTTCACCTTCCTACCCCCACCCTCCCATTTTTTTATCGCGATTTTAGTATTTTTATATGACCAATATCCAAATAATTTAACTGTCGTTCGTATTTCAAAAGGTACGAAGTTATTTATGTTGTCGAATGACAGATGGCGCTAAGTAAGCCTCATCGATATTAACAAGAATATTTGGGCTGGCTTGTAGGAATAACACAAATAATAACTCAAAACAATCGGTACAATCAACAAACAATAAAATAAAAAATAATCCTAATAACATGAATTTTATCGATATAACTATCGACAAATCCTTTTGGTGCATCTTTTACTTATAATGTTCAACAACAACACGAAATAGAAAATTTAAAAGTACTTTCGTCGGAAAGAGATGCAAATATAATAAGATGGCGCGGGCCTCAATGCTTGGCCGGTATAAGATGAACTCCGTAAAATTTTAAATAAAATATGATTATGTATCATTATTGACATACCTGTGAAATGTAATGCCATTTTTTTGAAAATTTGAATGATGGCTATTTTTACCACACCATCGTATTGTGCATGGGGCCATTGCAATATTTATTCATTCGCCAACACGGAAGTATTTACGGCTCACAGTTGTGGGCGCAACTGACTTGAAGATTTTGAACGGTAAGCTACATTGGATCTTCTTGTCAGATGTGTTGCCCGAAGCGGATCGTCTGTTATTAGGAGTCTAGGGGTTATATAGTCGCTGGTACCACCGCAATGTCTATTTCTACCGCCAAGCAACAGTGTGCATGCACTGTTGTGTTTCGGTTTGAAGGACATTGTAGCCAGTATAACTACTGGACATAATGAGACTTAACATCTTATGTCTCAGGATGACGAGCGCAGTGGAATGCCACACAGTACTTTGTAAGACATGTGGCTGGATGGTGTTGCTACTGTTTATGGGTGGTCGTATCGCTTACCATCAGGCGAACGGCATGCTCGTCTCGTCATTCTATGCTATAAAAAAAAAAAAAAAAAAAAAATTTATAAACGAAATTTTCATTCGGCAAGAAATGAAAACTATATTTACCTACGTACTTAAAAACAATTATATAGGTATTTAGTTAAATAATAAGCGACAGGCAATACCATACAGCAGGGTTACCAACTCCTAAAAAAAAATAGCCCTAAAGTCAAGATGAAATATCCCCAAATAACCCTAAATGAAAAATCAAAAACCCCAAAAAAAGCCCTGTACTGTCAATGATAATTTTTACGGTGTAGTGTATACCCAATGTGTATAACTATTGAAGAATATTATTTAAATAAGTACCCTGTTTTATTAAGGTAAATAAAAAACCAACTTAGTTTAATTTTAAAACGTGTATTAAAGATCTACATTGTCAAATGTAAATGTTTCTTTCTTTCTTTCTTTCTTTCTTTCAATGATTGTAAACAAATCATATTGTGTTTGCCGCCGTGGGATGGCGTATCTTTGATGGCGTGCCCACTGCACAGATTATTATGCCAGATTCACATTTTCGGATTTGAGATGACTCGTGCAGGTTCGGCAGCAGTGTGCATTTGGCATTATAGCATTAAAACATTATACTTTGTGTCTCGACCAACGGGAGAGGTACCGCTCTTGAGCGTTGTCTTGACATAGTAGATATGAGTATCCTGGTTCCTTCTGAACCAACTCACTATAGTTCTACTGTCGATCACCGACCCGACATACTCGACATAGCGCTAGTAAGGAACGTAAGCCTTCGCGTGCGTTCCTTGCAGGTGCTACAAGAGTTAGACTCTGACCACAGACCTGTGATCCTAGATCTAGTTCCCCAAAACGGCCCATCAAACACAGGTCCTAACGTTCCGATGAAGGTGAAAATGAATTGGCGCCTCCTAGGCACCAAGCTCGCGGACACCTCATCTACAGATCTTTCCGCGATTCCGACCAACATCGTGACTCCTGAAGAAACGACTGGCGCGATACGCTCCTTCACCAACCACCTTCAAAACGTCTTGAGCGAAAGCTCCGAGAAGGTGCCAGAGACTGTTCAAATTCAATGGCAAATTCCCGACGACGTGCGGTGGGTGGTGAGGAGGCGTAACGCTACGCTCAGAGCTTGCGCGACGAGCCCCACCCCGGAACGACGACGTCTTGCGCGCTTCCTTCAACGTGAGGTTAGACGTCGCATAAAAGAGGTCGTCGATTCGAAATGGGAAACTCGCTTAGCCGAACTCGCCCCGACACACCAGGCCTTCTGGCAGCTGTGTCGTTCCTTCAGGAGAAACGATGTGACCTCTATGCCTCCGCTCAATCGTCCGAATCAACGCCCGGCGTTTGACGACGACGAGAAAGCGGAACTGTTGGCCGACAGTCTGGAGTCTCAATGTTCCCTCTCAACAATACCTATAGACCACGACCATCTTGTTGCGGTTAATTCACTCGTCGAAAGTAGGAACGCGGTCCGGCCACCGCCGAACTCGATTTCGCGACCGCTAAACGATACCGATACCGCCAACGTCGTCGACCCGGACGTCGACCCGCCGCCACCCGATTCCCTTGCACCGGTGACGATCGAAGAAGTCATCGCTCTGATCAAGGCGCTCAAAAGACGAAAAGCCCCCGGGGGCGATAGGATCCCTACCCGTATGATTAAGATGCTTCCGGAGCATCTGGTCCTAACGCTCACCGCGATATTCAATGCTGCTTTTCAAAACTGCCTCTTCCCAGAGGTCTGGAAGGAGGCAGTTATGATAGGTATCCATAAACCGGGAAAATCCGCATCCGAACCGTCCTCTTATAGGCCAATCAGTCTGCTCAGTACTCTGGGCAAAATTTACGAGCGGATCATCCTCGACCGCCTCAAAATAGTCGCTCACAACAACAATCTGATCCCTCCCGAACAGTTTGGTTTTCATGCTAGGCACAGTTGCGTAAATCAGGTGCTCCGCATCACGGAGCACGTTTACGACAAATTCAAGATAGGCATGCCCACCGGTGCTCTCTTCTTCGATATTGAAAAAGCATTAGACAGGGTGTGGCACAACGGCTTGCTTTACAAGCTGTACACTCTCAACGTGCCCACTCAACTCGTGCACATCATACGAGATTTTTGTCGAATCGCGGTTTCAAATATCGCGTGGAGGGTACTCTCTCTTCCCGTCACGCCATCACGGCTGGAGTCCCGCAAGGCTCCGCCCTCTCACCTTTTCTTTTCTCGCTGTACACCAGCGATATCCCTAAACCGAAAAACGCCCATCTGGCGCTCTTTGCCGATGACACCGCAATCTACGCCTCACGTAGAGACCCCGACAATGTGGTGCGCACTTTGCAGGCCGCCGCCAACAAGCTCAGTAAGTGGTTCCGCAAATGGCGAATCACCGTGAATCCCACAAAGAGCCAGGCTATCCTGTTCACTTTGAAAAGGAGAGTCCATGTGCCTCACAACTCAGTCCGCATGTCCAACCAGGTAATCCCCTGGACGGACAAAGCCAAATATTTAGGAGTGACCCTTGATCCGAAGTTAACCTTCAACCCACACGTAAATGCGGTACGCGCGCGAGCCGCATTCGCGATGAGCCAACTGCATTGGCTCATAAATAGGAAAAGCAAAATGTCCATCCGCAACAAGATTAGGATCTTTACCACGTGTATTAGACCGATCATGACATACGCGTCGCCCGTGTTCGCCCATATACCACCTGCTCGTCTTAAGCGTATGCAGGTATTGCAAAACATTTTTCTTCGACACGCTCTTTGTGCCCCGTGGTACGTTCGCAATCGCAACCTCCACGTGGATACTAACATGCCGACCATCAGGCATTTTATGCAAATGATCAGCAAACGCTACTTCGACCGGGCGGTTAAACACCCAAATACGTTAGTCCGCAAAGCGTCAATATACACTTCATTCGACCGCGCCAAATGGAGACGGCCGCGTTCAGTCCTAACCGATCCAGAGGACGATATCACTCTGGCCATTCGCAGTAAGAACGAGTTCCTAAAACTCCTACACTCCACACGACCGCAGTTCCGTCCTCGCCGCCGAGGACCTCGCCGCGTTCCCCGTCGCCCCCCCGACCCTCCTAACAGTTCCGGCCCGCGTGCCGACGAAATAAATGGATAGGATTAGGTTAAACACCAACCTTCCCCACTAATCGTTGATGTCTCATCCTCTCCCAGTGACCGTCCTGAGCCGAGGTTCGTAACCCGTTAGTGGGTTGCCCTCAGCATGGTTACTTAAATCAAGGGTTGCGAGCGCCTAAAGCCTTCACCCGAAAGTCCGGTGTGGCCAGAAAAGCCGACTCGCGTCAGGCTACTGGCCGTTAGGGCCAAAACAAAAAAATAAAAAAATACTTTGTGTAAGAACTTGAACGTTTCGCCTCTTTTTATTTTTTTTGGTCAGTCAAACAGTAATACATAAAAACATTTTTATGGCCGTAAAAACAGCCCTAAATTTTTTTGGGCCCTGAAAAAAGCCCACTGCACATATTTCAGCCCTAAATTTAGGGCTAAAAGCCCTAAGTTGGTAAGCCTGCCATACAGAACGAGGGTATGTCAAATTTACCTACGGGCGCATTAAACTAGTTTATTTTTTATTTCTTTTTATTGCATTGAATGACGAGTCGAGCATGCCGTTCGCCTGATGGTAAGCGATACGACCACCCATAAAAAGTAGCAACACCATCCAGCACCTTGATTTACAAAGTACTGTGTGGCATTCCACTGCGCTCGTCATCCTGAGACATAAGATGTTAAGTCTCATTATGTCCAGTAGTTATATTGGCTACAATGTCCTTCAAACCGAAACACAACAGTGCATGCACACTGTTATAGCAAAGTGGTAGTAGATCATATTATAAGTAAAAATTTATAGAACTTAGATCTCATTTTTGCCCATAATTGCAGCAGCGGCTTGGTAGCGTAGTGACTATATCGGTGGCGTAGTTGTATTACGGACTACGGTACGACTGCAATGCTGAGATCTCGGGTTCGATCGGGTCGGGCAAAGTGATATTGGATTTTTCTAATTAGTATCAGCCCGAACCCGGAGTCTGTAATTTGTGCCCGATATGGCGATAGGCTCGCCCCCTATCACACCATGGGACGGAATACGCACAGCGAAAAGTCTGTGCACTAGTTGCGCCTCCGTCTATACCTGCCGGGGGTAAAAGGCGTGAGTGTTTGTAGGTATAATTGCAGCATCAATAGTTTATTAGTCGGCCAACTCGATGGAGTCTATTGAAACCCATGCCAACGTAGGAACTAATCAGCCATTCTGCAACGTTCTTACCATTCCCGCAGTACGGTCTGTCCTCTTCATTGAGACAATAGCTCATGCTGCTGAGCGTTGCCGCGATAAGTCGTTTGCTGCATATAGAGAACTCGAAGTTCTTGCTGTTCTCCGCTGACGAAGACTGCGAGCCCATCAGGTGTCCCCGGCATTCCGGGTTGGGGAAATTGTCATCATGATGCGCGCCGAAACTATGTCCTGTACAAATGGACATAAGTAAGTAGCTATAACGCCGCCCTAGTCAGATACTCAAGGTGTGACACAATAATTCCCCATACATATAATGCACATATACGGCGGACGTGATTAGACGTTCTGATTTTATTTGTAAAAAAATTACGTTCTTAAACGTTATTGGGTCGAATATGTTAACTGACGAAATATAAACTGTTTCATTATAATAGATACTTATTTACCTACCTACTATTTTTTTTTTAGGTAGGCGATCCTGCAGTCAACACCGGGGGAAACCTGCGAATGGGATACTGGAGTCCCCCGGCTTAACGACTGCAGGGGCCTGGGAGGGGAGTGGAGGAGGAATATGGAAGGGAAGGTGGGGGGAAGGGAGGAAGGTTCCCAGGATGGGCCGAAAGAGAGGGTGCCAGGAAATGTTCGCGGGCCCTTTTAGACTTCAATGTGTTTTTCAAACAAGAGGTACCTATACACAATGAACTGTGTGCCTCAGACCCTCGACTAATGTCCCCCCGCGCATGGGCGTGCATTGGGTGTGAAGACTCAGCGCACAAGAATTGCCTCGGGGGGCACCTACCTACTATTTCATCATCATCAGCCACATGACGTCCACTGCTGAACAAAGGCCTCCCCTAAAGATTTCTTGACGGACCTGTCAAAAGCGACCTAAGACGGCTCACGGTCACTCTGCGAGCTATGGCGAGGGCTATACTCGGTGAACTTCTCTACGCGATCAAATCAAAAATAAGGAGATCCCTAGAAGAACGAAAGTCCCTGACATTTACTTATATTACAGTTTCATATGTTATTTTAGCATGAAGTGACAGCCTGTTTCATTTATCGTCTTCCCTAATCCTAACCCTTTCCCTTATGACCAACGGCGCGGCGCATCCGTGATCCTTCTGGTATGGACCTTCCTTTATGGACTGTGGAGATAACTTATCGTTCAGTGGCTCCTATGCTAGCCTATCCAATAATAAGTGTAACTTTATTTAAAAAAATCGTTATAAAAAAAAACAGGGTCGCCTGACATCAGCCCTAATAATGGCACGTATTATCAATCCATATGTTACCCATCAGCCTGGCTCGGTGGCGTAATAGGGTAGTTGACTATTTTTTTTTAATACATTTATCAAAAATTTATGTCTTCTAAAATCTAGAGGAAAAAGAATCTTTAAAATACAATCAATAATAAATGAGTTATAAAGCTTTGAAGTTTGGTGGAAGGGGCATCTGTCAGATAACGGAAACAGCAGAATGTGACGTCACCGAGTGTCCCCAGCCATAACGCTGCGTGCGTGCGAAAGAGACGACGCGATATCCCCACTACGACCCCACTTTTGCTCACAACAATATTTCAAACATGAATAACTGCTTTAGTTATCAACCAATTTTGATTCTGATTTTACAGAAGAATTTATTTATCATATTATTTTCTGTTACATATAAAATAATGTACAAAATCAAACATAGGAAACAACCTTATTAACCCAACCCTGCCTATCCCTTCGGGTATAAAGGGCGTGAGTGTGTGTGTGTGATCTTACCCATCTCATGAGCAAGCGTCAAAGCGGCGATTCTCTCCGGGACTCGATCCTTGTCCTGCATGGTGGCGTGCGCTATCGCCAGCGTGTTGAAGGAGCGTCCATACGCGCGACGGTCGCACAGACCGCCCGCGGCGCCTCCCACGCCGCCGCCGAGCGACGTGAAACTAACCGATAGGGTTGAATATAAAATATGTGAATATATCTTATGTGGTTTTATTAAAATGGGTTGATTTTGCTGGTGGAACGATACTGGATATTTTTATGAAGTAAAAAAACCGCACATAAAAATCATACGTGGTTAAGCTGATGGTTATTGAGATCTTCTAGCAGCCCATTTCCATTAGTCACATCTTGGTAATATAATGATAATACCTACCAGCTTTTTAGTGTATCCCACTATTGGGCCTCATGTATTACTAAGAAGTTCTAAACCTTACTGTATATGGACTTTTAGAACCATCGACCTTTGACTCCACAGTCCATTCCATTCCCAACTATCCCTTAGATCGCCGCATTTAGTTTAAAATAACCAAATCTTTATCACGACTGTAACGTTACAAATCGTTCAATCATCATCATCATCATCAGCCACACGACGTCCACTGCTGGACATGGCCTCCCCTAAAGATTTCCAGACGGACCTGTCAAAAGGGGCCTGCATCCAGGGTGTTCCTGCGACCTTTGTCAAGTCGTATGTCAACAAAATTAAATTATCTAAATATTAATAAATTTTATGCGTTTATATTATGTAGGTTTGAACTAATAAAACAGGTTTCTTTTACTTGTGAGGTTACGCGATGCAAGAACTAAACATAGTGCCCATTCTAATGTATTTCTATTCTAGATTACCTTATCCGTAAAACTCTTGAAAATAAGCCTAAATCAAAAATTCTCCTCAATCCAAAAACAAATAATGAAGTAAATACTTATTTTGTGTTTTGATACAACAATTTCAGGTAGGTTTATTATAAGAAACTAGGTCTTTTCCGTAAATCTTATCAAAGAATAAATCATACAAGTTAAAACCATACTCTCCCTACCTCAAAGCTCTACATCAAAAGTATGTATGGCGTAGTTGTATTGCGTACGCGTTACGAGTACCATTTGCCTGCTGAGGTCCTGGGTTCGAATCCCGAGTCGAGCCAAAAAAACATTGTGACTGGGTTTTTCTATCTTAAAGAAATACTCAGTCGCAGTTTGGAGTCAGGAAGTTGACGGTGTGATACCCCCGTGTTTCGGAAAGCACGTAAAGCCGTTGGTCCTGCGCCTGATCTCTCTCCGGTCATGTAGGATTGCCGTCTCGACTGACCATTAGTGTGAAGGAATAGCAAGTGCACCTGTGTATTGCGCACACACTTGTGCACTATAATATCTCCTACGTACCTGGCTGATCTCCGTTGAGATTGGCCGCCGTAGCCGAAACTGGCTAGGAGGATTACGTTTTTTTCATCATCATCATCATCATCAGCTTACGTTTTTTTTATATCATCATAATCAAACCTAAGTACAACACATACCTCAATCCCAAAGTCCGGTTATGAAAAGCATGTCCCGAAAATGCTACACCAAGGCAGACTTCGGAAAGGCGACGCAGCCTCGCGAACTTCATCAGGTAATTGCGCCCGTCTATAGCATGCTGGTTCATGATGTTTCCGAACACTCGGGTGTTGGTGTCGTTGGAAGTAAGAACTAAGATGTATTTAACTGAAAATCCTGAAAAATATATAGTTAGAAGCATAATTAACCATAAATTATGTTAAATTAAGATATTATTTAAGTTTAAATGTTTTGGGTTTCCGTCTGCATGTAATCGTCATAATTTGCATGTCATTTAAGTTAACTTTTTTATATGATTTTAATAATAATATTTTGATGGTCGTAAAATATTTTGAGAGAAATATCATATAAGATTTTTTCTTAGAACTTTAAAAAATCAGAATATTTATTTTCAAGTTTTTTTTTGCATTGAATGACGAGACGAGCACTTCTTTCGCCTGATGGTAAGCGAAACGACCACCCATAAACAGTACCTACACCATCCAGCACCTTGACTTACAAAGTACTGTGTAGCATTCCACTGCGCTCGTCATACTGAGACATAAGATGTTAAGTCTCATTATGTCCAGTAGTTACACTAGCTACAATGTCCTTCAAACCGAAACACAACAGTGCATGCACATTGCTGCTTGGCGGTAGAAATAGACATTGCGGTGGTACCCACCCAGATGGACTCTTACATGTGAGAGTAACCTAACATCAATTGCATCACGCCTAATAGTTCTTACCAATATTATCAGGAATACCATCTTCATTGAAATCAGCATTCCTAAAAATAATATCCGCCTGAGCGACTGCATGCATCATTCGCATCACAACATGCTTAAGGCTTGAGTTGGCATCTTTGTCGAAGAACTCTTTGTCAGCTAGCAGGAGCAGGTCGCAGATCCTTGAGGGGGCGATGCCTGGGGAACGTTTCTGCTCCTCGATTCGGTAGGGAAAGTAGGGGAATGTTGCTATAGCTGCGTCCACCTGGTGTTAAGGATTGAAGTCTGATTGTAGGTATAACATGAAGTTTAAAATTTATATGAATATTCTTTTACACCGGACCTACGTCGATAAAAGCATCAGGATTAACAATTTTCTTAAATGTTCGATCCTAACAATTGCAGGAAATGAGAATATACACATATCATAACTCTAAATTGAGGAGCAATCATCGTGAAACCTGTGTACATCAGATTTCGAACATGCAATAATTGTGTCATGTGAGATCATTATCCCTTGTCAATATTCTATCTAACCGCCACTCAACTTACCATCAGAAGTAGTGGCGTCACTTGCAGTACCCATGAAAAAAAATCGTGAAAAAGCACGTATTAAATGTACAAAAGGGTTTTATTATTTTATTACTGCACATAATCTTCACCTGATCACCTGGGAATCGTCTCGCCGAAGCCGCGGCGCCGCCATATTGTCATTCTCAAACGCGCCGAAGATTTTAGTGTGATCATCTTTGCCGTAAGGATCTGCGTGTAGTGTTCTGTTACCTGATAAGATAAATAAGCAAGAAATATCTATTTTCAATAGAGACTACAGTCTGCTTTAGTAATTACTATTGGCTATTAAGACCTGTTTCAATACTTATTTCTTTCTTGCACTCAGCAACGTGAAGCACTGTTGTGTTCCATTTTGAAGGACATTGTATCCAGATAATTACTAAGCATTATGTGATTTCATAAATAACCCTACGTCTTAAGATGCCGAGCTTAGTGGAGTCATAGAGCGTATTAGCGTATTGTGATTATTACTGGTGGTAGGTCTCTCATTATGTAAGAGGCCGTCTGGGTGGGTATCACCGCAATGTCTATTTCTACCGCCAAACAACAGTGTGCATGCACTGTTGTGTTTCGGTTTGAAGGACATTGCAGCCAGTATAACTACTGGACATAATGAGACTTAACATCTTATGTCTCAGGATGACGAGCGCAGTGGAATGCCACACAGTACTTTGTAAGTCAAGGTGCTGGATGGTGTTGCTACTGTTTATGGGTGGTCGTATTGCTTACCATCAGGCGAACGGCATGCTCGTCTCGTCATTCAATGCAATAAAAAAAAAACAAATTTCTGCCTAAATACATGTCAGGTGTAGTGAGGACACTGCCGTGACGTCGATAAAAAAAATAGTGTCAAACATTAGATACTTCTGACTATAAGTGTTTTTCTTTCTCTAGTCTACATTTTAGGCAAGCATGGACTTGGCACGACTTGGTGTTTACTACTTGCCACCTAGTGACTGTTTATTAATTTCCATTTCTTCTTGTGGATCCTCGGCAAATAAAGTTGTAAATACGCAATATGTTATTCTTTTTAAAACAAATGTCCCGTACATTCCAGCATAGCCCATATATAAGTTGTAGTACTTACTAGACGAAGGAGGTGATTTCTACAAAATTATCATACCCAAATGCAATACTCCATAGAACTGATGGTCTTCTCCAATATATCCTTCGGCAGAGCCAGCGGCCGGGTCGTCAATAGGAAAACCGTACGCCATGGCCACATCTTTGAGGTAGCTCCCAATCGAGTTGTGGTCTTCGGAGTCAGGTTCCAGTAGTAATGCTGAGTTCTGACTTGTGAGTGGGAAGGAGCCTTTCAAAGAGAAAATAATAGTCGAATTCAGGAATAAGTTTATAATATTCGTCGTATAAAAAGTACAAAGTCTTAGAATGGTGTTAGGGTTGCTGAATATGATGTAGTTTCATGTGTATAAATTTCTAATTATAAATTTCCGTCTGGAAATCTTTAGGGGCCTATGTTCAGCAGTGGACGTCATGTGGCTGATGATGATGATGATGAAATTTCTCTGACACTGTTTAGCGAGAAATTTTAATCGTCATTTCATATTATGCTAAAAAACGCTTATTATGAATATACTTTTCATAGGGATCATCGAAGTTTTCACGAGGTTTAAAAGGGACTAAAGCTTAAGTTAGATACTTATGTATGAACATTACTTATGGCTGTTCTTTTCAAACACAACAAATAAGTTTCCTTCCCAAACTTTGCTTCGACGAGATGATATCCGTACGCTTTGCAAATGATATCCCCTCTTTCAAGCTGTCCTATATCTATTGCTGCGATCCTCGTACTGTATGGATAAACTAAAAATAATAGCAATAAAATCATTGCTATATTTATAATGGACTACATTTGAAGGAAATTATGAGATGTCACTTGACTTTCGTTTTTGATGTTTTGTCACAGAATTTAATCGAGAAATAGATAAGTTGGACTTGGCTAGTAATAAAAACTTCATACATAAATATTGATAAAATATATCTTTACGCCGGTGTCCGGATGAGGTAGACAGGGCCAGTTTTCACCAAAACAGAACCAGCCTAACAGAAAAGTCTAAACGCATCAGTTTTTAGGGTTTTTATAGTAAAACCTAGTTCGTTACACATTAAACGACGCAATAAAAACGCTAACAAACATTTAACATCCATAAAAGCTTACGTTAAACGTTTCTCCCGCCAATTACTTAGAATATCCCACTTAGATACAATTAAGAGGCATGCTAAATACCACTTTAAATCCCATGACATCGCTGCGTATCTGAATAATTAGTTCTATTTTTAGTTACCTCTAGGTGTTCCTTGAACGTTGGTACTAAATATAAAGTAATTAATGCACGCAACGCTTTACAAGGACTTGGTTACGAAGAAGTCTGGCTTTTATGGTGTTTTAACCACGAGTTTACACGAGTCTGCAGTTATTGTAATGAGATCCTGTCTAGATGAATTAATTTAACGTTACTGTGATTACCTATAAGGAACTGTAGAGCAAAACAAATAAGACAGTTCCATGTTTTTTCAGTGACGTATCATTTAAGTATATTCTAAGTGATGTTTCATTTAAATTCCATTTTTATTAAATTTAATTTTTTTTTGGTCTGATAGGTACAAGTAATCTGACTAATGAAAAATCCTCAAAGTCAAAAATTCCCCATACTTTTTCGTATATTGTGGGTAAAATACAAGCTACTATAAGACCTACACATACAGCTCAATCAACGGCCGATGAATGAGGTCGTCAGTTCGATTCCACGCGCGTACATATACTTCCTTGAATCGATTAACAAAATCAATGCGGGAACGCAGTTACAGATCGTCCGGAATCCATTGTATATGGAAGAAATATCACAGAGATAGTTATCAGTCACGTTTCTTTGCATGTTTAAACAGCATCTTTTATTATTAACGGGAATTTACTTCGTAAGCTCGCTACGTGGATTTGTGTGTATTTAAATTCATTGCCGAAGTTTTCAAAATGCATATATTTTTTATGATTAAAATGGTCTTCCAGCTAAAACTTTTAGTCATAAAAATTTTATAAGATGTAGGTAGGTAAGGGATCATTGCTACTGGGCATGAACATTTAATGGAGGAATTGTTGTTATTTATACATAGTGCTTGAGTGGAGGCCACGTACTGGCAAGCGCAGCGTCGGCCTTCCACCTGCAAGATGGACAGACCACTTGATAAAGATCGCAGGAACACGCTGGATGCAGGCCGCTTTTGACAGGTCCGTCTGGAAATCTTTAGGGGAGGCCTATGTTCAGCAGTGGACGTCGTGTGGCTGATGATGATGATAGATAGATATTGCTTACTTCTAGGGAAGAAGAGGAATATGAATTGAAAAAGGTTATGAATAGTTTATGGTAATCTACCTGTCATCGTACAAAAAGCAACCACATCATCATCTCTTATGAACACCACCAACAAAATTAATGAGAAATCTTATGACTGTAGCCTAACAATGACACCAACTTAACGATGATAAAAGGTTATAATTAAACATTCCAGAACAAGAAGAAAGTAGCGTTAATAATTTGTATCGCGTGTAGATATATCAAGTAGCGGTGCATAAATTAACAGATCGCAGGCCGTGTCTAGTGTGTAGTGTAACGGAGCCTTTTCACCTCCGATTTATTGGCGGCCAGATATTTAACCAAGTACCGAAGTAAGTACAGCGTAGTGATGGGTAATTTTGTCTATTTGAGGACGTTGATGTGTTTTTTGTGAGGTTTTCAAAAGCTGCCTCTAATTTGGGATGGGAATTTGCTTGATGTCCTGCTTTCAAGACGAGTCGGGCGCGAGGCGTGTCATCATGTAGATAGCATTTTTAGACAAATCATCCACTCGTTCAGTTCACTCGCGACACCATTTCTATTGTTAATTTCAAACGAGAACATAAAGAAGAACTTAAGTTAGGGAGTACAATATTGAAATTCGAACTCATGAGTTAGGGATCATCACTAGTTTAACTTTACAAGAGCTCTAATCAGAATGCGTCAAGAACTAAATTCTAGCTCTACCTCAATCAGTATTCAGTGGCTGCGTGTACCTATGTACTGCAAGGTCCTCGGCTCGATTCCCGGATCAGGAATCACTTTGTGTATGATATGATCACACATATATTTTATATCCGCCCGGATAGCGACTACCGTACATAAAGTGTTAAAACACTTGGCCCGCGTACGTGTGCCGCGTTCCAAGATCATTCTGTGTATATCCGGTTCAAACAGGCTGGTATAATAGGGTACCGGATTGATTTTTGATCTTCAATATTATCAAATACATATTGACGTCATATAAACTCTATCCCACAAAGAATGAATCAAATCAAGTGAAAAATCAACAAGTTATAAGGCTTTAAATTTCGGAAGAAGGGATAAGTGCCAAGAAACAGAAAAGACGCGCCATACCCACATATCACGTCATCGAGAATTACAACGCGTGCGAAAGAAATAGAAGAAGCGATAACCATTACGCGCACATTGCTGACATTGCAATATTTGAAATATGAATTACTGCCTCATTTCTTAACCAATTTTAATGCAGTTTTCACAGAAGGGCTTCTTTTGAAAGCTATTTACCATTGCATATAGAATAATGTACAAAATCAAACCTAGGATGATCCCCAACCCCAATTGTATCGACTGACAAGAGATATTCATTACTCTCTCTTACTATATTATTACCTCTCTTCACTTACCATCAGGTGCAGCAGTGACCGTATAAAAAAGAAAAAAATCTCAGGTTTTTTTACGAGCACGGTAAAGTGACTCCTCTACACCTGTTGATTTAAGGAGAAGAGCCAGAAAGAGTGCCCACTGATGATAAATGATCCCTCGACCCAATCCCTCGGATAAACACAGGTTGATGCTGGAACGCGAGTTACGCGGTTTATTGATTTTAATTACGTCTATCGATCTGTACCTATTCTTGATTAACTGGTAATTAATACTTCCAGCATTTCTACATAAATATCATGTAAAAATTGTAAAAAGAAACAAGTAATTACTCTTCAGACAGAATGATAAAAATTCGTAATCAAAGAAATTAAAACACACAGTTGTTTGGCTTTAGTGACTTTATTTATTCACGTAATAGTACGGCAATAACTTGACTAACCGCAGATGCAGTAGATTTATTTGATTTTCTTTAGGGAATTCAGGTTTAAGCTTATTCTATGGATATGTAGCGTATATATTTCTTCCAATCGGTCCTCCTCAGAAGCAACACATGACAACTAGACCGCGCTAATCGGCCTGAACACAATGTTGAATGTAAACAAAAAAATTAAATCGTAGAGTAATTGTGAAGATAATAACTTTAATTGACTTATTTGGTGTCGTAACTAGTTCAATTGTTTTGAATATTTGGTTGGATCGTAGAAGTTAACTGACCATGGTATAGGTAGTTTGCTGTACCTATTAGAGAATAGCTCTACTAAAAGGAGAGCGAGATTGCTATGAAGCCTGTTTTTATGATACTAGCTTTGGGTTTAGGTTCAGCAAAAAACCAGCGCTGCAGTTCACGCTGTAGCATAAAACTGAGCAGGGATCCTTTTTGGTTTTGGCTTCTTTAGTAATTGTAGTTTTTTTCTATTGTCTCTAATGTTGTGTCTCTAAAACCCAATAAATAAATTATTTTTTTCTTTCTTTGAATAAATTGTAACTACTTCAAGGGCCGTAGCCGAGATGCGTTTCCACAAACGTTAACGCTAACGTTATGTAAAAGAATGACCATATACTAGCGATAGACTTATCGCTAGGATTTGCCATTCCCATACATTTTATTGGTTTTTATTAGCGTTAACGATTCTAGAAAGGCATCTAGTCTACGGTCGCATACAAGTATTTTTTATTAATATTATAGAGTGTATATTAATTTATTGTTTATCGTGTTTTTGAGTGATTATAATATAGTGCTACTTATATTAACCATAGGTGAATTGTATAGTATATTAATTTCGAAAATACCATTACAAGTATTTTGTGTTCGTTATTTCTTTTTTTATGAGTAGTTAATATATCATTTTAAATCTAAAATTTAATGACGCTACACGAATACACGTTTTATACAAATTTAGGTTTACGTATAGTATATACGCGTAGAGTAATGTTATTGTACACCTTATGAATGGAATTTATAAACATATTTTATCATTATTTATGGATTTTGGAAGCAAATAGGTACTACGTATTTACTTTTTCTACTTTAACTATAAATTTTATTGGTTTCTTCAGTACACTAGAGCAGTTCAGGGACACCGTTCATAATTTTGTCTCCTTGCCCTTGAACTAATTTCTCAAGCGTTCCCGCTTAACTGGGAGCTCATTCCCGAAAAACAAGCTCTATGTTTAGTTAACACTTTAAGTCCCACGACCACGTTTCCGTTAGCTCGCATCGGAAACGCAGAAGTTAGCGCCTCTGGCTATAGAACCTCATTCGTGATACGGTACAGCCGCGGGCGCGCGCTCACATGTCATTTTGAATTTATTATCTGTGATTTAAATTTTTTAAGTGGTAAAATGTTGAAGTACACGGTGAAGAAATATTGTGCCGAGGGAAGCAAAATCAACCAGATTATAATTTCGGTTTTAAGTGAGTATTTTAATTTAAATGCTCTGTTGTATTCATTCTGCGAGCTGATATGAAAAATAAATTTACTGGTAACGTTAATTAATGTGTAAAATTAAACAATCTGAAGATGTTTAAAAACAAGCGTTACATTTACAATTATGTAGCATGATTTAAACACATTATATTATTTAAACCCAAAACTATAAGTTCCTAATTATAATTATAATAACACTGGCGCCATTAAAATATAGGCGTTTTAAATATTATAATAAATAAAATACGAGATCAAAATAAAACACATCCCATTAATATTTTATTTAACCGCACTACAGAAAAATATACTTACCTACATCAAGTTAAAGAGAAGAAAATAATTAATTCAATTAATGTTATTATGTTAGGTCGTCGAATGCAGCGCTGGGGTCTCGGGTTCGATTCCCGGGTTTTTCTATTCAGTTTTAGCCCGGAATCTGGAAATATGCCCGGTAAATGGCAATAGGCCCGCCCCCTATTACATGCCACCTAACATAGCTGGCGAAATGTGATGTATCACACCTATATTTCCCTCGGAACCCTGCTTACCCCTGAAAAGGGAAAAGGCATGATGCTATGTATATATATTTTATTCATCGTTATCGGACTAAGTGATTAATTTGAGGGATATAAAAATCAACAATAATGTTCGTTATTATATTATGTCACTGCGCCTAGTTGCAACATTTGCAATATAAACAGCTGCTTTCCTGACTACACTAAGTTAAATTATGATTTTTTAAATCAAAGAAACAGCAAGTTAAACATAAAATATGTATGGTTAGTGATCTAATTCTATACAATATTTATCTTAAGCGTAAACTGACACATAAAAAAATAACGCCTAATAAACTTCTTTGCTTAACTTGTGTATTGTAAATGTTTATTGAAAATAATTTGCTATTAAATTGATCATAAAAGTTTGCATCGTCAATAAATAAGTAGGTATTTAATGAAAGTAATACATCCTTGGTCCACATCAGGACTTCTGGGATCTGCTTGTGTATTTATTGCAATAAATTAGTCTCAATGCCGAAGAAAAACTGAACAAACCTGTGTGCTGCGAAAATATTTTATGAGTTACGTATAGTAGATATTTTATATACACAAAATGAAAATATTGTACGCACCATTATATTTATCTTCATATTATATGCATTACGAAGAATTAATAAATGTAGGTTCGAAAAGTCAGAGGTGTATGCCTTGGGTTTTGAAGCTCCGGACATTGTCTCGACAGACCGTTCCATTCCCAACTAGGCTATCGTCCACTGTATGTATTGTGTGTATTGTTTATCAATTTTCGTTCGCTTTAACGGTGAAGGAAAACATCGTGAGGAAACCTATATATCTAAGAATTCTCTATAAGAATCTCGACAGTATGTGAAGTCTGCCAACCCGCACTAGGCCAGCGTGGTGGACTGAGGCCTAAAACCCTCTGAGTTGTAGAGGAGGCCCGTGCTCAGCAGTGGGTATTGTAATAAGTACAGGACTGATTGCATTGCATTGCTATAAATGTAGAGACGATATAGAGCAAAACAGTTATCTGACTTATTTTGGGGGATCTATAAGGAATGTCTCGGGATGTATAAGAGTTTTTATTTTACCATATCAAAACTGCTTGATTTATAGGTCATTATCGGCTCAATCAGGAATATTCCATTTGATCCTTATTTTATACAAGAAATTTTATTTCATTATTGGAACATCTATAGGTACTATATCAATACTATATTAATATTATAAAGCTGAAGAGTTTGTTTGTTTGATTGGTTGAACGCGCTAATCTCAGGAACTACTGAACCGATTTTGAAAATTATTTCACTAATAGGAAGCTACATTACTCCTAAGTGCTATAGACTACTTTTTATTACTTATAAAGGGGAAAAGTTTGTTTGTAGGTTTGTAGGGGGGCTAATCTCTGAAACTATTGAACCGATTTCGATGAAATTTGATATGGAGATAGTTTGAGATCCTGAGGAGATAGAGGGAAAATATTTTTTTCCCGGAAAAAACTTTCACGCGGGCGGAGCCGCGAGCAATACAACTCAATATATACACATAAGATCATTTCACATAATAAAACTCTTAAATCTGCATATTATTAAATGAAAGTAATACAACATTTAAATTAATTTTATAAGAGGTTTAAAAGTACCAAAATCGGTAAATTATTTATTATTAAGGTTGATTTTATTCAATGGAAAGTTACTTCCCCTAATCCAATGACCGCAGTACTTACAAGAAACTATTGAACATCGCTCTGATTTGTAAATTAATTTGTGCGTCGTTATGAATCGCCTCATAAGTTTGGTGGCAGAATATTGTGAAATCGAGGAGTTCATCCGTTTGAATCTCGGGTGTCAGGAAGGGCGCTGAAAATCTAGGCGAGGATTTTATTTCATAAAATACACGTTAGCTAAAAGAAATTAAAAGTTCTGCCCAATAGGGCGATAGGCTTATCTCCTATTACAGCATGAAAGAGAGTTAAGTTTGGAGAACTTCGGATTTAGATACACTTCTACCTACCCTTCGTATAGATCTTATTAAACAAAATATGTTCATATTCCTCAATACGGCAATCAATACAATACAATTTCGTTTTCAAAAAATATTAAATGTAGGAACGTATTACGTAGGTACTCATGAATAATTCATTAACGAAAATCGTTAGGAAACGTATTTTAAAGTGATAGAAATTATGTAGAGCAGTTGGCATCTGAATAAATATTGTTTTTCTGCAAACGGTACCTGAATTTGACAACGGATAATGATTAGCCTAAATTAGTCCATGAACTGATTTAATAACATTTTATTTAAAGGTGATATCTTTCTTATGCAGAAATGTCTGCACGGGCGTAGCTATAACTTTCACAATGTAAAGAGTTTTATTTACGGGTCTATTGCGTCGAATGTGTATATAGGCAATAGGAAGTGTACATAGGCATTATAATGTGTACATGTTTTAGAGTAGGTAGTTATCGTTTTGACCATCTTTGCCGCTAAGCAACGATTTGCAAGGATTGTTTTCAACTAGTGACCTACATTACAGCATTTTTTACGGGCTCGGCACAGAGACCCTACTGCACCTAATGGTGACCGGAGAGGGAACCCAGATAGAGTGTTGACTGACGAGAGATGGTTATCGACCAGTCGACACAATACGGTATTTTACTATGTTCGATTCTGACAATGCGGCGATAGCCTATTTGGGAGTGAAACGGACTGTAGAGACGAATGTCCGCAGGTTCAAAAGCCAAAGGCACGCACCTCTGACTTTCCTAAAAATGTATGTGTGTCTTTGATTAATTATATACCTAGATAGACAGTGAACGTTCCAAACGCGTCGAAAAAAATAGAGGCCAACAGTTGTCCACTAAATGAGATCGAGTGAATTATTTTTTGTTGTTTTTCATGGATATAATTTTCTCCCCATTTTAATAGAAACCATGTAATAACTGGTATCATTATGCGCGCACACAAGGATACGCAGAATGATGCAGCGATAGCGTATGACAAAGCTGTCACGCATACTAGCTTAAGAAAAGTTGGCCTGTTTGTTTTAGTTTCATGGCAGCGCGTCACTCTATCTAGGTTAATAATTTATCAAAGGTGTGTGTATTCTTTGTGAATTATCGCTCGCTTTAACGGTGAAGAAAAAACATTGTGAGGAAAACTGCACACCTGATTAGTTCTCTATAAGAATTTCGAAGGTATGTACAGTCTATATCAACCCGCACTATGCCAGCGTGGTGGATTAAGTCCTAAAACCCTCTCAATTGTAGAGGAGGCTCATGCTCAGCAGTGGGCAGTATATAATACAGGGCTGGTATGGTGTGGATTTTGACAATTATTTCATACATAAGCAAATAATAGGAAAAAGAAACCCTTTCTTGTAATCGGTAATAAAATTGATTGATAAATTGGGCAGCAATTCATATTTAAAATATTGAAATGTGCGCGTATTAGGGATCTGTTTGAACTAGTCACTAGATATATACACAGGCTGATCACGGACCGCGACTCTTACGTGGGCCACTATGGCGGCTTTTAAATCCTTCTCCACGGTGGTCACTATCCGAGTGGATATATAACATATCATACCATTTAATAAATAATATTTTAAGGAGGGGAGCAATACATTGCTTTGTAATTTTGATCCGATTTGTGTTGATTCTACTTATGATAGTGATGCCTACTATCAGACTAGTAGCGAGCGCCTATCAGAATTAAAAACAATTTTGCTTGTGCCCGCGACTGCGCCCGCATAAATGTCACTTTCCGGGTTAAAAGCCTGTTCCCGGGATAAAAGTAGCCAGCATTCAGGGATATTATAGCTTCCTATAAATTAAAAAAATAATGACCTCGGCAAAGTTACTTCACTGCACCTGGTGTTAAGCGAAGTGAAGCCAAAAATGCCAACCGGCAAGGGTCGATAGTATTCGCTTTTGTAAACCGCAGCAATAGTTCTAGTTATTACTGAGTTAAAAAAATAAAAGGTTTTCAGTTTTCTCAGTCTACTCAAAGGCCACATGCGGAGCCCCCATGTTCATATAAAAAGAGCCTACATATTTTGATTGATTGTAAATACAATACAATACAACATATTTTGATCGAATTAAACAATATAAAAAGTTCAATGCTCAATGGGAGTAATGACTTAGTTTTTTTACAGAAACTATTGCGTGGGTTAAGAAAGCTGTTTAGGTCATATGACTAGATGAAAGTGAATTAAATTAAAATATTGAATTGGAACGACTTGCTAACCTAGAATGGTTCGAGTAGGCCTAAACAGACCGTGAGGTGAAGTTCATTTTTTTAATCAATCATCACACGTAGTAACGGTATCTGTGGCATGTTATTGGCAGGCTCTCGCTCCGATACCCAAGGTTCTGAGAACCTAATTTTCGCCGAAAGTTACTTAGCTAATTGTTTACCCACTAACCTACTAATAGGAAATTACTCTCTTGTCTATGGACTTAAAATAATATTAGATCGGTTTTAGTGGTAAAAAAGATACAGACTTATGAGTTAACTATTGAATGCATTAGTTTACTTAAGTTTTTATGTGTTATTTACTAAAAGATGTTTTTAATTCTTATTGCTAGTTACATAATTGTAATATTTTATTGTCTTATATCGGTCTTGCAGTCATTTCTGAAATTACTGTTTTATATACTAAACTCTTTAAAGCTAAAGCAGAAACAATAAAGTCTCTAGAATTGTAATTCCAAAGGACATGTCCAAAAACGGGACTAAAATTTTATTTGGATAGAGCTCCTAAAAACTAGCCTTTTACAATAAATTGTTTAATTTTAAAAACTTATTTTGAGATTTATGTTATTTTATTATGCTTAAGTGTAGCTTACACTTAAATATGAACGTTATTAAAAAAAGTTAGGTATAAATGAAGGGTTCTAAAAATATTTTTAATGGATGCAAGATCCATATTTCGCCCTTTTAATATTCCTAAAGTTTGAGCCTGGTTAGATTTTGAGGCCCAGCACCCATACAAAAAGCGGAAATCTCCTTTGAAAATTCTTTTCCTAAATAATAGTAAGCTACATTGTTCCGCATAAATGGGCAGTAACTCAGGCGTAGCCACGGGAAAAAGAAAATTAATCGCCTTTATTAATATCACGACAAAACATAGTGCTCGGAACTTAATTTGAAATCAGTTTATTTATCTTTACTTAATAGAAGTTTAGAAAAATGACGATTATATTTGAGTATGCAAAGCGTCTGGTAAGTGGTAATTAGTGGGGACTAATTAAAGTTTAACTCATTTCTATAATTAGAGACGTGTCACACGCGTGTTGCTATGTGAAAGGTTAATGGTTTTTGGCATTTAGGTAATAAGCAGTTTGGCTGTATATTTCAAGTTCCTTGGTTCGATACCCTAGCCGGGTAAATAGTAAGTTACGTTCTAAACGTGTAGAAATAAAGTTACACGGATTAGAAATACGATTTACAGACACTCACATAGGCGCAACTAGTGCCTTTTTCGCCGTGCGTATTCCGTCCCATGATGTGATAGGGGGTGAGCCTATCGCCATATCGGGCACAAATTTCAGACTCCGAGTTGATCCCTTCCTAGTCGATTTTCGCCACGGCGGCCAATCTGAACGGAGATCAGCCAGGTACGCAGGAGATTATATTATAGTGCACAAGTGTGTGCGCAATACACAGGTGCACTCGCTATTCCTTCACTCTTATAATCCGGTGAGACGGCAATCCGACATGACCGGATCAGGCGCAGGACCAACGGCTTTACGTGCTTTCCGAGGCACGGGGTATCACACCGACGACTTCCTGACTCCGAGCTGCGACTGAGTCATTTTTAAGATGGAAAACCCAGTCACAATGTTTTTGACCCGACCCGGGATTCGAACCCAGGACCTACTATAAAACTACGCCACCGAGACAGTCGAACTATGGGTCGCGACCCACAGCTTGGAAGACACTGGTCTAGGATGGTTTATCCGTGTGCCAAATTTCATTCAAATCCGTTCAGTGATTTCTGTGTTTACTTCTAACAAAGACACAAACTTTCACATTTACATACTTAGTTCTCAATGAAAACTAAAATAGCGTACGATTTAATCTGTTACGAATATTAAGTAACATAAAGGTTGGTGTCGACTAGAGCAGAAAAGTAGCGGACCGGATAGAATTGGATTTATTTTGTATGCGCGGTGATTCGGCTCGGTGTGCGGTGGTATGCTTCTAATGGACGCAGGTTATTAGTAAATCCTACTAGTATTATAAATGTGAAAGTTTGTAAGAATGTATGTATGCATGTATGTTTGTTACTCTTTCACGCGAAAACTACTAAATGGATTTCGATGAAATTTGGCACACGGGTAGATTATATCCTGGATTAACACATAGGCTACTTTTTATCCCGAGAAAATATGAAGCGGGACTTTTATCCCGGAAAAACTTTTTAACGCGGGCGGAGACGCGGGCATAAGCTGGTTTTAAATATAAATGGACCATGATATCTTATGTTTACGCGAATGTTCGATATAGAAATAAAACTGTTTACTTGATTTTTTCGTGATAAATTTGTTTAAAAGTTCGAAGACTTTTGCAGCCTTCATGGTCACGAAATCCAAATATACATCAAGCGAATAAGTGCGACTCAACTTGATACGATTCAAGCTCAGTCGACGCTCACCATAAGAATTATGACAATATTGAACAATAATTTGTTAACGAGCTACCATTACGACATCTATGCTATTTTTCGTTATCTGGATATATGCGATAATTTTTTTTCTTGTGCAAATATCAAACAATTTTAACCTACTGTTAATATGACGCAATCATGAATAGATCAATATAGGACTAACAATATTTGAGCTTTACGTCATTTTTTTAAATATTTTGTACATTATCAGTTACTACTTACTAATATTTGTTACGTGTCAATTTATGTTTGGTTAACTTAATGGATTTACTCTAGGAAACCGGACTCTAAAATGTTATGCTCTCACGCACATTTTTTGACGCTTTAACTGTAATTTATTTGTTCATTATTATTGGCGCTATTTTAACTTCTTAAACATGTCCGCTTTTTGTATGGGTGCTGGGCCTCAAAATCTAACCAGGCTGAAACTTTATGGCTATTAAAGGGGCAAAAATATGGATCTTGGATCCATTAAAAACATATTTTTAGACCCCTCCATTTCTAACTAACTTTTATAAAAACGTTCAAGTTAAGTATAGTTTTTAAGCAAAATAAAATTACATAAATCTCAAAATCGGACGACTTTAAGAGGCCGTATCTAATATTTAAATTATTGCAGTCAACTTTTCATCGTGATTATTCAGAAAAGAAACTGATCTGATTAATTTCTAATACATCATCGGAAAGACTATTGCAACGCTAATAAAATAAACGAGCCACATTTTTCATATCTTTCTTTAATTTCAATCTATCCACCAAGATCCAATGTCTGTTTCAGAAATTGTGTTGTACGGAGACTCAAACATGTTGCCGTTTTCAATCAAAATCGTGCTTTAAACTAACTAACGAAAATTACTGTTTATTGGTATAAAAGTCGCCTTAATTATGAATAAAGTTTCCCTACGTTAACGCTTTCATTTTGTATGATTTTACATTGAAAATACAGAAATTGTCTCTTTCATAATTAAGGCGACTTTTATACCAATAAATAGTAATTTTCGTTCGTTAGTTTAAAGCACGATTTTTATTGAAAACGGCAATATGTTTGAGTCTCCGTACAACAAAATTTCTGAAACAGACGTTGAAACTTGGTGGAGAGATTGAAATTAAAGAAAGATATGAAAAATGTGGCTCTTTATTTTATTCGTGTTGAAATAGTCTTTCCGATGATGTATTAGAAATTAATGAGATCAGTTTATTTTTTGAATAATCACATTGAAAAGTTGACCGAAATAGTTGAAATTTTATACTTCCGTTATTTTACGAAGAGCTCTGACAGCTGCGAAACTAACCCTTATTAACGCAACGTTAAAATGACCCTGTAAATCTACAACCTACTAAAAAGAGAGCAACCACTTTAAAACATAAACAAACGAGCCATAAACAAAATTCCTATATGTACATCTTCGCTAACTAGGCCATTTCATTATCTTAATTACTATAGAGAACGTTCAGACAGCGAGTCGTCAACAATTCAATCAGAGTTTACAATGTTTCCCTTGCCAATTGATCAGTCTCAATAACATCGCGATGAAGCGATTATACCCGTCCATGGACACGGTTTGTGATAACTGGGTACTTTCAGGATCAAGTACCATACCATTTTATGTCTTTGGTATTTATCTACATATATATAAAAGAAGAAACTGACTGGCTGACTGATTGAAGCTGAGCTGAAACTGTTGGGTTTAGTATGTTTGCACCGAGGGTTCTGATCTGAGTGTGTACTAAGAAGGGGTTTTTGGTAATTTATCCCCTAAGAGTATAATAGGGGATGGGCGAGAGTGGGGTTAACGCATGCGGAGCTGCGAGCTATATTTAATAATTATAATTATAAAAAATGAAGTCTGATTTTTTTATTTGAACGCGGTAATCACTGGACCTGGAGCTCTGATTCCATAACCCTACGTGCTACTTTTATCTGAAGACAGATTAATGAGACTGATGGCTGCAAAAAAATGTTTTTATGTTTTAGTTTGGATGAGATAACCAGAACGGAGGATAGTAAGCACCATTCTTACATAAATAAACAGAATAAATAAGTCAGAACCTTGAGTATAATATGATACTTTGAATGTTTTGAACGGGATTCATTCATTCATGAGCGGAATTGAATTGTCCTTGTTATCCTGAAATATTTGTTGATAATTTTAGATGTCTAGTAATGACTACTACTACTAGATACAATGTACTGATAACTATCCACACAATGTCCTCTAATGTCTAAGCCATTATTGTCTGTAACAAGTTTATTGTATAAACTAGCATTGCGCGCGACTACGCCCGCGTGGAAAAGTTCTTCCGGTATAAAAAGTAGCTTATAGCACTCAGGAGTAATGTAGCTTCCTATCAGTGAAAGATTTTTCAAAATCGGTCCAGTAGTTCCTGAGATTAGCGCGTTCAAACAAACAAACAAACAAACAAACTCTTCAGCTCTATAATATTAAGTATAGATGGTAGAGTTTCACTACCCTATTGCGTTTTAAATGAAACAGTAGGTACTTTGTAAGTAGTACCAGTAACTCGAGAACTTTTGTAGTATCGATGTTCAGGAAATTAAAGACCAATTAAAGCATTTGTATGTAAGCACGTGAAGCTCATACAATTGTATGACACGTGTATGCGTATTAATTACGGATTGATTGGTATTCATTCATAATAATTGAGATGAGTGAAGAAAATGAATGCTTGCATTTTAGTGAGTTCATGTTGTTTTGAACCTTAAATTGGTTGCAAGGTAAAAAGTATTAATACGTATTGCGTTTAAATTTTGCTGTCTGAAAGCGTTAAATAACTGATTGCGAAGATATGACGGAAGGACAACATATTGAATTAATTATCAATGGATATAGACAAAAATAGTAAAGTATATTTCTTCCAAATTGAAATCGCCTTATGCTTTCTGCTCTTGCGCTTTGAAATAGGAGGCTATGGTTTCAATTCCAATTGGAGACTAAATGTTTATGCAATCCACAAATGCCTGATGCCAAACGTTGCTTATAGTTCCTAATACCCATAACATAAGAAGTCTCATAACATGGGGTAAACCTGCATACCTACTTATATACTTCCATTGGATGTATTATTCCACTTCAATTCGTCTTACCTAGCCCTAATCCCGTTCCCATTGTCCGTGTCCTGTGTACCTGCCAGCTCGTGCTGGTCATCTTTTCTATTAATATTTTTAATATAAATTATTTTACTGAATTTGTATCTTTGTAAATTGTGATAATCTTTCCTAATGACCTTTCCATATGACTTGTCATAAGTGCTCTTTTATATGCCTAGCCTAGGTACATGATATATTTTTTTATTGTATTTAAGTATAGTAGGTACATATTTTATTTTCCAGTGGTCTTACCAGTGTTTTCATACGGAGCGGCAGTAGGATGGATGTCTCCCATGGGGCCAAAGTTAATGTCGAAGGAGACGCCTGCCTCCGAGCCAGTGCATCCCGACGTCATATCCTGGATGGCGTCCGTAGTCTACCTGGTCGGCACACCTACTGTCTTCCTTTACGGGTACATCGTGGATAATTATGGACGGAAGAAAGCGTTATTACTAACGTCTTTTTCTATGGCGGTAAGAAAATTCTCAAAATACGTATTTTATTTATTTGAACGAAGACTTGAAAATCGTGCTTTAATTAATTGTTGGTACCATTTGACATAAAATTAAACAATATGTATCCATAGCAAATATTAAAAAGGTATAAAGTTTGCGCGTTAGAATTTGTGAGCTAATCGCCGAACATACCAATACGATTCTGAAAATTCGTATCAATAACGCTGCTTTTTGAAATAAAGTTCAAATTAAATGAAAATTTATTTTAATTGCACAATTTGTGTATATTTATATCACGTTTTTGGAAGATAAATAAATTGAAACTGCCACCCACGTGCGGCTCTATCTTAATCGTTAAAAACTCGTAATTGTAATGTGCGAGGACACGTGAGTCTGGGAATGGAAGCAGGTTAAGAGGGAAGGGTTGGGAGAGCCGCTCTAGATGTTTAATTCCTTTGCTTGATTTTCTACATCATACGCGTAGATAAAGAGACGTACGTTATGTCAAGCCACTTGTAAATGGTCGGTTTGGAAATCTTTAGGGTAGGCCTATGTTCAGCAGTGGATTTAGGTACTATGGCTGGTGGTCTGTTCAGAAAAGTTATCCAGATATTGTTTATAGGTAATTATATATTTTATAACCGGCACAGAAGTATAGCTTATCACTGATAATAATATTATTGATAGAGTAATAGCTCATGTTTTAGAATCAGTACTGTATGTGTCTAACGAGAAGCCCAGGTTTAAGAAGTTTATTGCCAAAAAAATTACAGAAATCTTAAATCACACCAGCCTTAAATTTTACGTAATTTTATCCATACCTAACCAATAAGAATAGTAAACAAATATTTTGTTATAGTTATGCTGGATAATCAAGCTGTACTCAACTGACACTTGGGCTCTAATCACCGCTCGTGCTATCGTCGGCTTGGGAGTCAGTGGGTCTTACGTCGTCACTCCTCTTTACATCAAAGAAATAAGCGAAGACTCCATCAGAGGCACTTTAGGAAGCCTTGTAGTCCTCTCACAGAATCTGGGAAACCTGGTAGTGTTTATTCTAGGAGAGTATTTGAGTTATAAAGCAATACTGTGGGTCTGTTTGGCGGTGCCGATACTGCATATACTGCTGTTCATGACAATGCCGGAGACGCCGTCGTACTTATTGAAGTGTGGGAAAGTTGAGGTTAGTATTGCCATGGTTTAAAAATGGTTTTGAGTATAAAGCAGTAGACTGCGAATGTGGCAGTCTGATTTTTGTTTCTTTCCATATAGGCTCAGTTTTGATTTTATAATTAAAGGCCTAGGTAAATCAAAATTAATATAAAAAGTTCGTTGAAGTGAGGCTTGTTTATACTTTAGTGGGATAGATATGTCATTTGGTCTATGAGTTTAAATCTCTCTTACAAAAATAATTATTTGATCATATAATTCAATGTCAATAAATCATGATGTTAATATAATGTTTACATGATAGCAAGTTAACATCAGTATTTATATTAGCTGTTAAGTCCTATAATGCCCTTCAAAACGGAACACAAGAGTGTTTACATAATGTTGCTTGTCGGCAGCAATAGACATTACGATGGTACCTACCTGCCCAGCTGGGCTCTCACATTCGAGCCTTACCATCAGTAATTAAACGGATAATGTCATAGACATTTTTCAGGAGGCACGCGACGCCCTAGCCTGGTTGAGGTGCAGAGATGGCTCCGAAGCAGCTGTGGACGTAGAGTTACAGAAGCTACTACTCGAGTTGGAGCATAGCAAGGCGGGACGGTTTACAACTGCAATTAAAAGTATAGGTATGAACCCTTTCTAGTTGTAGCATGGTAAAAAGTGTACAAGTGAATGATGGAGGAGTGGATTGCCGTCTATTCACGACAGCCCCTTAACAGCAACAAATAAATATTTAAATTGCCAATGCAATTCAATGCAATCAGCCCTGTATTATATACTGCCAACTGCTGAGCACGGGCTTCCTCTACTACTGAAAGGGGTTAGGCCTTAGTCCACCATGCTGACCTAGTGCGGGTTGGCAGACTTCACATAGCCTCGAGATTCTTATGGAGAATTCTCAGGTATGTAGGTTTCCTCACCATGTTTTCCTTCACCGTTAAAGCGAACGATAATTGATAACCAACATACACATAACTTCGAAAAGTCAGAGGTCTGTGCTTTGGGTTTTGAACCGCCGGACATTGCCTCGGCAGACCATTCCATTCCCAACTAGGCTATCGTCCGCTCAATTGCCAATGATCGTCAAATATTTCAAAGTTTTAGATTAACACTAAATATAATGATCTTGCCGAAATTATAATTCTCTTAAAGGACAACATTGCGTTGTGACAATACACTAGTGACTAGGCTCTAGTGAAATAGAAATAAACCGTCCGTTTTTGTCTAGGTTTTATGAACTCTACAATCAAAACTAACGGTTCTAGTGTCGCCAAAATTACTTATGTAGTCATTTATGGGAATGTGGGTATTTTTCAGTCTTATAAAAAGGATAAATAGAACAATATCATTATCAGCAAAAATTCTGCAAATTATGTGTTAATTGAAATTCCTTAAACGAAATGCTAAATTTGGAACAACAGTTGAGAATACGTACATTAGATTTAACACCTTTGTCTACGTCTAGCCACGTCTAGGTCAACTAAATATATTCATGTCGACGTGCTAATACGTTCCCCCAATCGCTAATACCCCGGTAACAATAAGTAAACGGTACAAATCGGTAACGGGACGCGTAGTGCTCTCCAAACAATATCGTTTCCCAGGGAGTCGTGTTGCCAGTTTCGTGTAGTGTTTGCTTACGTCAGAGGTTCCCGAACGTTCCGATTCACGCAGTATTTGTTTACAATTTTTTCGTTGTTTTGAGTTTCTTTTTGGTGTGACTGCTTTTTCTAGGCGATTTATGTGACAAGAGTTATTATTACTGTATGAGAATGCTCGAGTTACCTCGATGTTTTAAGAGTACTTAACCTATAGATTTTGGTATAATGATTGTAATCTACTTCTTCAGTCCGTTAAAATATCAAGCATTGAGCAATTAGGTAGGTTCCTGCCTAAATAATATGTTAGTCAATTCGAAATTCAAATTCGTCAGATTTGAAAATCGAACCAAGCACGTTACACAGCTACCTTTACTTATAAGTAGCTAAGTACCTATTTATAAAAATAAATTTAAACTATCAAGAATTCACAATTCAATTTCCTAGTTTGCAGAGACCACTCATAAAATTTTGAGAACTGCCGTCCGTTAGTAATGAGAAAACCGATGGTTTATGTACATTCGCAGAGAGGTTTGCGTGTGGGCGATGTTACCCGTCTATGAACGGACCGTTATAAAAAAACTAGCTTTTTGAAAACGTACGGCGAGATAGGTCGTGACAGATTTATTCGGCTCTTGCTTTGAATATTCAATATTGTGGGCAAATCGTGTCTGTACGTTGCAATTAAAAGTTTTTGAATAAACTTGTAGTTATAGGAATAATGAAAAATACGGACGTGGTTGTTTTTAAAATAAAAAAACACCCATTTGATTATCTTTTATGATTAAGTCGGCGATATTCAAAATATTTAAAAAAATAATTGCATCTGTTTAGAACATAATACAATTTAGCAGTAACTGAATAGTCTTTTAGATTTACCTAGTATCTACGACGTAATATTATAAATTAGCAAAGTATCTTAGTCCGTAAATTATAGTTCTAATAAGGAATCAAATCAATTTATTTTGCTATAAACATGGTATGTAACAAAGGTGTTAAACGTAATATAGATGTATTATATATTTGCAACATATTTTACCGTTTCAGCATGCAAAAATTTAATAGGTATCAAAAATTTTATAGGTATCTACTGTCTGCTTACAATTAACATAAATCCTTTTATATAGTTATTATTTCTATAGAGGGATGATATGTTAATCAAAACAACCCAATGTTTTACATCATTTAAAACAAAAACAATCTATTCTAAGCGACTGAAGACGCAAGCTTAGCTAGTTTACAAATAATCCTACTAATATTATAAACGCGAAAGTTTGTAAGTATGGATGTCTGGATGTATGGATGTTTGTTACTCTTTCACGCAAAAACTACTAAACGGATTACGATGAAATTTGGCACACAAGTAGATTATGTCTTGGATTAACACATAGGCTACTTTTTATCCCGGGAAAATATAAAGCGGGACTTTTGTCCCGTAAAAACTCATTTACGCGGGCGGAGCCGCGGGAAAAAACTTGTCATAAATATTGTGCAACCGAAACTTGTCTTAGACCACCCACCGTATGTAACGCGATACAATAACTGGCTTTGGGTGCTTTCACATCGATTCCCGGCACATAAACTCTATTGCAAACGAATGTACATGTCATAACATGTGGATGTACGTGTTATTTTTAAAGTGATATGATGAACGATTGTTTTTATCCGGATGCGGTATCTAATTGCAGCTTATGAAGTGCACATCCTAACTAGTAAAATGTCGATCAGCGGAAGATGTGTCTCGGTGTCGTCAACTGGTGGTAGGTCTCTCATATGTAAGAGTCCGTCTGGGTGGGTACCACCGCAATGTCTATTTCTACCGCCAAGCAGCGGTGTAGGTACATGCACTGTTGTGTTTCGGTTTGAAGGACATTGTAGCCAGTGTAACTACCGGACATAATGAGACTTAACATCTTATGTCTCAGGATGACGAGCGCAGTGGAATGCCACACAGTACCTACTTTGTAACTCAAGGTGCTGGATGGTGTTACTACTGTTTATGGACGGTCGTATCGCTTACCTTCAGGTGAACGGCGTGCTCGTCTCGTCATTCAATGCCAAAAAAAAAAACTTACCAATAGCTTTATTATTATTCGTTTAAGCTTTAAGGGACCTAATCTAGATGCTGGTAATTCTGTCAAACAAAACAAATTAGGGCGTTTCCACCGACTGCTGGGTAAGCATAGGCCTGACTATCATGCCATTCTTTCTGGTCCTGTACCAGCCTCTTTTGGCTGTAACCGTTCTTCCGGTACCATTCGGTGACTACGTTGGTCCATCGTCGTCTCATCTAGCCAAGTGTCCCGCCCATTTCCACTTCAGCTTCACATTTTGTACTTCCATACCAGTCCTGTATTATATACTGCCCACTGCTGAGCACGGACCTCCTCTACAACTGAGAGGGTTTAGGCCTTAATCCATCACGCTGGCCTAGTGCGGGTTGGCGGACTTCTTCCTTCCTTAATCGTATTCTTCATCACTGAAGGTCGTGTCCGTCCTGAAATATTTTGATGGAGTCGATGACGAGCCGTCTCCATGCCCCCCTATCTTCGGCTTTTCTCAGGGCAGTGGCAATACGAAGTCCTGTTATGGCCTTTATTTGTTCAGACCAGCGGGTAGGTGATCGCCCACGTGGTCTTTTACCTTCTACTTTCCCTACAACCAGCAGTTTGTCCAAGTTATCTGGTTGTCTTCGGGCAATGTGGCCAACATAACTCAACACTCGGTGGTAGCATATTGTAGAGAGCCTAGTCTTGATGTTCAGTTGGGCGAGAATAGACTTGTTGGTGCGTCTTGCTGTCAATGGTATGCGTAACATTTTCCTCCAACACCACATTTCAAAAGCCTCAATCTTTTTCTTGGCGGACTTCACATACCCTCAAAATTCAGTGTACTTCTCAGGTATGCAGGTTTCCTCACGATATTTTCCTTCACCTTTAAAGCGAGCGATAATTCACAAAGAATACCTACACACATATTTTTTTTAGAAAAGTCAGAGGTGTGTGCCCTTGGGTTTGAACCTGCGGACATTCGTCTCAGCAGTCCATCCCACTCCCAACTAGGCTATCGCCGCATCATTATTATCATTATTTATTATTCATCATTATTTCTTTCATTTTGTACTTAGGTCATAATATTTTGTTATAACTTGTACCTTATCCAAATACTTTGTATTAGTGAGACAAGTTTTCGGTTGTATTCTTGTAAAAAAGTTAAGCATCGAATTAACTTACCTAAATAATATTTGTAATATTTAATAGTAGGGGTAGGTAGGTATATATTATTATTCACGATCTAACCGTCACTCGTTACTGTCTTAATATAAAAATAACTGCTTTCTACTTCGTAGTCCCTCTCTACGCGCTTATAAGTCATAATAAGTCCCAGTTAACGTGAAAAAAACGGAAATACTCAGCTCAAAAGGGCCCACTGAACCATAAAACGTCTCATAAGTCATAATACATACAATTTCATCCCCAAAGCGGTAGGTTTTGACGTAACAATGAGTGAGTCCTATGGCAGGGTGGTGAGGTGGGGCGGGTGTCCCATGCCCACACCAGAATTGCGTGGCACCCAACCACTGGATGTTGAGGCCTACTACAACTATAATTATTGTTTAAAATGAATACAATTTTAAAATCACTTTGTATACAGAAGACATTATTTTTTTTAGTCTAGGACGCTGGACCTGCTTGGAAAATAACTCTAGCTAGCGACGCCCATGGTGATAAGGCCTATCGCCACCATGGACACACACTCTCACGCCTATCACCCCCGAAGGGGTAGGCAGAGGCGCTACCAGTGCACCCACTTTTCGCCGTGCGTATTCCGTCCCATGATGTGATAGGGGGCGAGCCTATCGCCATATCGGGCATAAATTCTAGACTCCGGGCTGATACTGAGAAGAAAAACCGACTATTACTTTACCCGACCCGTGATATCGGAGTAGAAGTCGTACCGCGTATGCAAGTTACAATGCACCTACGCAACGACGCTACCATAACCTAAATAAAAACCCAAACAACCACTTTTCGTCGTGCGTATTCCGTCCCATGATGTGATAAGGGGCGAGCCTAAATCCTAACACAATTTGCATAATCTTCTTATCTCCTCGTTCTAGTAACCGACCGCAGCACATTCCGCGCGTTCCGGATCACGCTCATCATCACAGTGGCTCGAGAGCTGTGCGGCTGTTTGGCGGTACTGCACTTCGCTTCCTTAATCTTTAAAAAAGCGAGTGATGGCGGATGGGTGCTGACGCCCAACCAGCAGGCGGCCGTCCTAGGGGCGGTGCAGATGGTTGGCTCCTGTACGGCTTCTAGCCTCGTGGAAAGAACTGGGAGGAAGGTGGGTATCCACGGCAATAAGTAAAAAAAACTATTTGAGATTGAGATTCTTGTTAAATAAGATATTTCATGAAATTGGGAAATGTATTGTTTTTTGATGAAATTTTATTATTGTCCACAAACATCGATAATACCAGATATTATATTTGATAAGGTTGCTATAATATAATGGTATTTCGATGGGAATTTATTTGTTGTGTTTAAAAATACCTAAGTCAAACGAAAACAAGACGTAGCATTATGTTTTAGAAGAACAAATAACAACAAGCAAATACCATAAAATAAATATGTAGGTATACCTACCTACAAATAACCATAACTTTGTCCCGCAGCCCCTCCTAGGCACAACCTGCCTAGTGTCAGGTATAGCTATGTGTGCGCTGGGTGCCTGGTTCTACGCGCAGACCCTCACGGGAGTGACGGGGTCCTCCTGGCTGCCCATCGCCGCCCTGTGCCTCTGCATCTACTGCGACGCCGCGGGACTGCAGCCCGTGCCGTTCGTCATTATGACTGAGATGTTTTCCTTCCAAGTGAGTATAATTTTGTAGACTCTTCCCCGAGCAAACGGCCTTGAGCATTCTTTCCATACATTTCATCGCACGATTTACGGGCGGGAATATGCAGATTTACGAATAATTTACTCAACAAATCAATTATAGATACATTTGAAAGAAACTACCAAGTACCAAAGTAGAGATAACATATTGCACAAATACGATGTTAATTATTTTTTTCTATGTGTGTTATAATTTTTGAATAGATAGCAAGCCATTTTACAATTTACTTTATTTTCCAGCTCCGCGGCACGGTAACGTCAATAGTCATAGCATTCGCGTGCGCGTTAGTCTCAGTGGAATTACGAGTCTTCCAGCCAATGGCTACCTCAGTCGGCCTGCACTTCGTCTTCTGGCTTTTCGCAGCAGTGTGTATCATTAGCACAGTCTACATAGCCTGTGTGGTGCCGGAGACAAAGCAGCGGTCGTTAGATGAGATATACGCTGAGATAGGCGGGAAAGAGACGCAAGATGATAAAGATTGTGAAGCTGTTGTTACTAAATTGTAATTAAGTTTGTTATTTTGGGATATTTTACAACATATTTCAATAGACGATCCTAAACGGCTAACTTCGGCTCAATGGTAAGAATATAATTAAAAGTCGGGAATTATGTCAAGCTTTAATTTGATTGGTCCATTTTTGCTGTCAATCCGAAGATAGCGGTCAGTATTGTTTGTTGAAATCAGCGGTATATTGCGTTTTAGACAACGCATTAGAGTTGTGCTTTTCTCGAATGTTTGTCTGCTTATTTTTGCAGTTATGACCTAAATTGCGTCGCTGAATTCCTAATAAATGGTCACGTTCACATTTGGGCCAAAAATTTGGTCGAGTTATTTTACTCAATAAATTACGCGGCGAAAATACTTTATGTTGTAAGTCTAATTTTAGATTTTGTCTAAAAATATCCTACAGAATATAGAAGTACCTACCTATCTATACTAATATATACCTAAAGCTGAAGAGTTTGTTTGTTTGAATGCCCTAATCTCAGGAACTACTGGACCGATTTGGAAAATTCTTTCACTAATAGGAAGCTACATTACTCCTGAGTGCTATAGGCTTTACTTTTTATCCCAGAAAAACTTTTCCACGCGGGCGGAGCCGCGTGCAATGCTAGTAATTTATAATTCCAAACTCAGGCATGACTTAATTTGTTTGATTACGAAAATGTAGATTAAAAAATCTATTTTCAAACGTCCAAGTACGTTTCAGTGGGCTTAGAATGTGGCAAAACGCGTAAGACGATGTCGTTTAATTTTTAACCGACTTCCAAAAGGAGGTTATCAATTCGTGTGTTTGTGATGTTTATGATTGATCGAGAGACCAATACGTCAGTCACGTGTTAGTCTCTCAACCAATCCCAATAAAACGAAACGGAGTCGTGTCGTGTTTATTTTGCCACATTCTAAGCACACTGGTTATTTTTAAATCTGTAATTTTACCGGCGTTTTCAATTATAATCGAACCCACTTCAGAGAATAAACCAATCACAAGAAGTCATTTGTACACTGTGGACAGTTTTTTCTTATTGATCCATTTTTACCATGGAACGAAAATAGCGACTGGGATCATTTATTGAAATCGAAGGTAAATTCTGTAGACGTGGTTTGTAGAGTCGGTTGATTGTAGATAATAGAGTCGATACTCGAAAGCTTTTTATTCAGGAGTATGACTTAATGGGTACCAAATACTCAATTCTTAATTTTCACTTAAGTTCTATTTGTATTTTTTAAGTTTAAATGTGCGTTGTTTTTGTTATAAAATGTGTAATGTCTATAAATAAGTTATGAACGCCTAACAGACATACCTTAAGTAGTAACTCAGCACTAACTAGCCAGAAATGCTTGTTAACTTCGAGTCAACAAGCAATGCTGGCATTTTGTTTCTAACGTAAATTCTAAAAGCAAAAGCATGCTTTTTTAGCATTGTACCCAACTTGTTTGCCGTAAAATGTCAAAATTATGATGAATTTTCGTTGACTGCGTGATATTGTTATACGTAGTGTCATTTGGAATCATTTTTAGTGTCTTAACGTTTTTTTAGGCTTGTCTAGACCCAGTATGAGGCGAGTTTACCAAGACTGCTTCCCGTGGCTTCCTCACAATGTCTGGCACAAAACTAGTGATATTTGTAGTTTAGATTATTTTAGTGCCATCTATGTACAAGATATTTTGTGTATTTAATAGAAGCTAGTGTTATATTTTAATAAGAAATATAATTTGATTGCAAACAATATATTTTTATTTACTTGTAATGTGTACCTATATTAGCAATTACAAGGGGCGTTTTGGTTGTATTATGTATATAGTAGGGTGTAAAAAAAAATTCCGCAATATTAGCCCACGTAAGGGCTCATACACATACAACACGATACGGCGCGACGCCGTGTCGTGTTTATGTGTACGAGCCCTAAGTGTGTCGCGTTGCGGGATCAGCCTGTGTATATCCCGTTCAAACAGGCCAGCATAATTATGTCGACTGGCAACGGATAATCTGGCAGCTCTCGTCAGTCTCTATCTACACCCTACTGTGCTTACCATCAGGTGAAGTCGAGTTACTTTGCCGAGCCTCTATAAAAAAAAATCGTACCATACAAATTATATTAATAGTATAATCACGTCTCGGCTTCGATCCTCGGGTCGAACAGCGATATTGGGTTTTGTTTACTCAGTATCAGCCCAGAGTTTGAAATAAGTGCACGATATGGCAATAGGCATTACATGGTGGGACGGAATACGCACGGCGTAAAGTGGGTGCACTAGTTGCTTCTCTGCCTACCCTTTCGGGGATAAAAGGCGTGAGTGTGCGTGTGAAAAGCTTTTCACGCGGGCGAAGCTGCGAGCGACACCTAGTACTATATTTTTTTTTTGATTGAACTAAATTTACATAAGGATTGGCAAGCACACAGAAGTCATTTTATTTTTTAAGGACACTGGCCCACCCTGGAAAATTACTAGCTACGCCAATGCCTACCCCTTAAGGGATAAAAGGCGCGAGTTCTGGTGTATAATCCCGTTTGGGAACCAAACTGGGATCGCCTCGGTTCACAATTAACATGCGCGCTACCTAAAAATGTTAGTCTCTGAATTGGAATGCACTCATATACTCACAACTTTCATCTCTGAAGGGGTAGGCAGAGGCGCAACTAATGAACCTAATTGTCGCCGTGCGTATTCAGTCCCATGATGTGATAGGGGGCGAGCCTATCGCCATATCGGGCACAAATTCCAGACTCCGGGCTGATACTGAATAGAAAAAATCCTATATCACTTTGCCTGCCCCGGGGATCGAACCCAAGACCTCACCATTGCAGTCGTACTGTAATACAACTACCTCACCGAGGCGAAATAGTTCTAAAGATTTTGTTTCCTGCGTTCAAATAATTCCAACTACTTACCATCGGGTTATAGCATGTAAAATTAAAAAATAATATGCCAGCAAAAAGGTTTGTGAATTAAAGGTATTAAATATAAATAAAACACAATATTCACAAGCAATGGAATGTATACAGTTGCGATAAGTTCTTACAATACCATGTATAGTACATACCTTTGAGAGGCGGTCTTAGCCCGACAAACTATACATATATACCGCAGACACTACTTTTCAAGCCATTCGTTGAAATCACAACCTTATAACACTCTCAATATAGCTTTAATACATTTTGGCCGAAAAAAAATCATGTATCGCCTCCGTTCCTACCCGAACATATTCGGCATTGTGACAGAAAGACTAGCGACCGAAACCGAAGACGAAGCCGAATTTTCGGGGAAACAAATAGGCCTATAAAGGACTCGGGGTTCCAAGATAAGACCGCCTTTCACAATCAGTCAGGAATAACATTTTTTATACACAAATACAAAACACCTCATCAAATATATTCGGTTAATATGCATATAATATATACTTAAGTAATATTTTTATTTAAATGTACCTAAACGTATACGATACAGATAAAAAATGGAAGTTTACATTTGTTATATCAAAAAAGAAACGACGATCACATTATTATATGTATAGAAAATGAGTGTTTTAGAAATTTGTGCCATCTCCTATGTATAGTTAAACGATTATTAGGGTGCCATGAAGACAGATAAAGCTTTGAGCTGTCCCTAATATAAGTTTCATTGATTTAAAATGGCAAAAGGATAATTTCTTCTTTAAATCAATATTTAAGTACAAAACATAAAAATAATCTATGAATAAAAAATTACATCGAAAATTATACTTAACACAAATGTAATAAATTGATAGTTCAAAATACCAATAGTAAATGAAAAAGTCATAAATACGATTTTGTCTATGAATTTTACATATTTTGAGCTATTTCTGTCGCCATGGCAACCACCCACAATACATTAAGTATTAGACATACATCTACCGCTACACTATTACAAAATCTATTCAATCTGAATAGTATAAAAAGATTACATTATGTACTTACGTTTATATCTCATTGCTGTATCATGAATTTACATAGTTGCATTGATGTTTTTGGCCAGTGGTTATAAAATATCGATTACACCGAGTATCGAGTAATCGTATAATCGATGGTAAACTCGGACATAATAAAAAAAAATAACGTCAAAATAATTTACACTTATTTTCAGTTTATTTTGTATCTATTTTATGGAATAAAAAATCTCAATATATCTTTTTTTTTCTTAAGGTATATCCCATACTTACATATTTACGTATGTATTTTTATATCATTGGGTAGTCACGAAAGGTATGCCTGATGACAAACATGCATTTTAATCCCATCTGACAGCGGGATTCGTCATTTCGAAAAAAAATATTATCCACTGGCCACCAACAGTAATAACTATTGTTTACAAAATATTCCTGTTTAAGTACTTAATATCATATCACGATTTTCCATTTAGTACGCGGAGGGGGGGGGGGGGGGGGGGTGTTGTACCTTAATACACTAAAATAAACAATATCTAGCTTATACGCGGGGCGGACGCATTTTCACACATTTGACAAATGAGGTTGGTTTTAAAATGTTAAGTAGTTTATTTTTTTCCGACGCCATGTTGGTTTAAGTGAATGGAATCTTTAAATGCTTTTAAAGGAAAATATCTTATATCACATTCTCTTTAAGTACTTATATATTTGATTACTGATAAATAAATGCATTAGAAGTCTTTTTCATAGATATAGTTGTAAGCAAAAATTCAGATAAATTTTTAAAGTATGAGTAGGTACCTGTATACATTATTATATTTTATTTCAATAACGTCAAATCAGTCGTTGTGGAAATATTTGACCAAAGTAAAATCAACGTTACAAATTAAGCACAAAACTGATTTTTCATTGACCAAATACAGAATTCGGATGAACAGGTCAAACAAAAAACCACCTTAAACAAACAACGGAAGAACACATATCCGAATTGAACGCACGCCCCGCTAAGTACACAATAACTTACAACTACATAAATCTAATATGCTTTGGATCGATAAAAAAAACAATGCCACGAAAAAGTTTTCGCTAATAACAGATCTATAAACAATAAATAAGTCCATCACATGCTGGCAAGTACACGTACCTTCCTATAACAATATTGCACTGTACAATGTTAAGAAACACTAATAAAATGATATGCAAACACTTAGCCTAATTTTGACGACGAATCAATTCTATACCTCAGATAACACCCAGTTTCAGCTGTTCCTGATAAAGTTCCAAATCTGACATATAACGCTATCTAACAAATAGGTTTACGATTGTTGTAGTAACCAGCCCCCTTATTCTCTATGACACACGCCATTCTCACCGCTCGTAACAAGCGCGAAACTTAACTCATCGCGTTTATAACTATAGACATTGGCATACAGAATACCATTTACAGCTAATTATTTATTTATTTATTTAGGACCATCAACAGAGATTACAATAAACAAATTACATTAATTTAATTACACGAAGTTAACGTGACACGGCCGCGTTACGAGTGAACACTGTCATAGAGAATAAGGGAGCAGGATGAGATTTCAGAGATACTGTAATAAAAAAAAGTCTGACACAATACTAGTGACTTTTTCTGTCGTATTTCTCTTCGAGAATTGTGAAAAAGTGGTTTATATGGCAGATAAGTTTCGAATAAGCTATAAAGGACTTTATCCGCGTGTAAAATCGACGCTAAACCTATTACGTGATAATTATCAGTTTCATATAAACAGTGGCGGCCTTAACCAACACGAGGCTCCGGGTGGCGGATCTTTGCGCGATCTTTTTTCTGAGTGACCTTTGCCAGGGCCGGAGCGAGACCCTGGGCGGGAGCAAAAATAAACGTCCACAAATAAAAAAAAAACCGTAGTTAAAATGCTTAAACGCGTTGGTAAATTGCAACACGTCCGTGCGCTCACAAGTTCACAACGCGTCGGGCCATGGAAGACCAGCGCCGTGGCTCGCCCGCGGCTTGTGCTGAATGGGACCCGTTTTGCACTCACACCATGACGTTCGGCATGACACACGCGCTTCTTTAGAATTTTTTTTTTAAATTATATCATTTTTATATTTTGTTTTTATTTTCCAATGTTCATTTCTTTGTTGATATGGTGTTTGTGCAAATAAATGTATTGTTGTTGTAAATAGGTGGTGATTTAAAAAAGCGCCCCGGCTCCCCCCTCCCTAAGGCCTCCACTGCCTATAAAGCATAAACGATGTTACCCGCAAAAATCAGTTACATAGTGAAAATAGGTCAATTAGAATAAAGATTTTTTGACATGCTTACAGGTGAGCTATTTAGATTGATTTATTCTTACCATTAACGCGTAGTTGTCGGTTAAGATAGTTCAAATGATTGATGATAGATGCAATACGCTCAATCGTGCGATATCGCATATTTATTTAAACTGAACAGACTTAAATGGTATCTTAGTAGGTCGTATTTTATTTTCTGATCGAGCATAATACTTAATAATGTAGGTATCTTTTAGAGGTATAGAATGATGACATAGTTATCTTTACGAAATGTTAAAAACCATCGACCGTCTTTATTTTTTAAATTTATTACAATTTTATAATTTAGTAGTTAAAACGTAGTGTCCACATTACAGTGTCTGTTTCTATAGAGGACCATAGGGCTCAGTGTAGACAAAATATTGCTTTTCGTAACTTTCATATAAAATTGTTTGATTTGGCTGCCTAAATTTTTAAACATTTGGCTAAAATGTTAGTTTTTATTCTAACTGAGCCCTTCGTAGCAAATAATTAAATAAAAATGCATACGTCATTTATAATTTGTCTTTCTGTTCGTAAATGAGCAATAAAAATTCATAAAAATCGATAAATTCGCAAATACAAGCCACTTTTGTTAAATAGAGGACAATTCATTTAATACAATTTACATGATAGGGGCGGAATGCAGGGTAAAATAATGGGGACATGACCCCCATTTCATGATAAAATCCCAATTTTCGCATACATAAAAAATATCATGATAGGAGGTCGCAACCCTGAGGTTGCGACCTCCTATCATGATACTTTTTATATAAAAGAAGCAATAAAAAAATTGAAATTATCATAGCAACAATATGAGAAATGACAATCTGCCTAAAATTTTATTTATGAAACGCCCTTAATTAAAATTGGAAGAATATTTTAATTCTTTATTTAAAAATTAACGTTTTTATATAACCCAATACGATATTTTTTACAAATTAGTATTTTCTTTGTAATAGCTGCCATACATTATACAAACTAAATAAGTTTTGGTTTTAAAAATTTGGTTTCCACGTACGGTGGTTGTGATAATTTCATCAGTCTTCAAATTAAGTGGTTGTGAGCAATCATTAGAAGCTAACATTGTTTCTTTAGCTGCGATATCATTACTTTGGCTAATTTCGGCAAGCCAATAGTTCCCAAATAGGAAATTGTTTGTTTAAAAATAAAAGTACAGTGTTATAGCATTTGCAATAGTATATCTAGAAATAGTTGTAGTTTCAAGCATTCAAGTCAGTAAGATGCAGGAAATCTAAAAAGTATACTGACGACTTCTCTTTAATAATAAAAAGTAAATAATACAAAACCAAAATTACCTTACTTGATCTTTTACAATTTTACAGTATGTCGTGGGCATGGCATACCAAACTACATAATTCTGGTTAATTCACTATTAACGCTGTATTGTTCATTGGAATAATTCGATTTACCAGAAACCTCACTGTCGTAAGTTTTTCTTGACTTTATAAAGCTGATATACTTTAAGATTTCTACTGCTGAAGACTATTGCATTAAGTTATTTAGCAAAACGTCATTTTTTTGGAGGTTTATAAAAACAAGCGAAGGGGAAGTATCAATTGACATATTTGTACGTTTTGGAAGGAATTGACTAATGGAAGACGGAAAACGGAATATGTGTTAAATAATAGACGCGATAGAATAGACGTTTCACGATAGATATGCAGGTATTGTTATCATTAATGTTACTACGAGAATACGAAAACGGAGAGGCAGTCTTTATCGTATGTCCTGGTGAAATTGACTTTTATAAGAAATCTTTAAAGCAACAAACTCGGTAAATTGGTACAACCATTAAATGAAATGATTAATTTCCATCCATAAAATGTTTAACAATATTTAGATTCCATCAAAAAATATTTTTACCACCAGTTCGGAAAGCAGTTTCCAACAGAGAAGAACGTTCAAGAAACTCTAGTGTTGCTCTTTTCAAAATCAGTACAAAGGTAAAAATTGTATAATAAAAAAAAAGATTTTTTATTTTGTTCAGAGCAGTTCATTTATTTACTTGCAAAATACCTGATCATAGTGAAATAATAAATTAATACCATACTTTTAGACTACGATTTCGTATTCTCGTAATAATCCAAAAAAATATTAATTCCATTCGAATAAGAAATAGTTTTAGTTATATTTGGAAGTTATATCAATACACACTAGTTGCGCCTCTGCCTACCCCTTCGGGGATAAAAGGCGTGAGTATGCGTATATCAATATATAATCATCATGGTATATAATAATGTACCGATCATAGTTGCCTCAATCCAAACAAAACACTAAAAAACCAGCGTCGACTAGACACATAAAGCGAAAAACATATTTACATAAAAACAATTGTTCTCCAAACATCTATGGAATAGGGATACATCTGTCTTAATTAATGGATTTATTATGCATCGCTACTTCTCTTGTGCGTGGTTGAAGTTCGAAATGGTTTTGGTATAAACTTAATTCAGTTCATAGTGTTTTTTTAGTTAAGAGTCAATAACTTGCATATTACCTATATAAAAGTTATTTATTTAGACATTCGTTATAGAGTACAGTTCCCTTGAGCCAATCAGATTACGAATGAGTACTTAAAGTGTTATTAGGAAAAAATAATTATTATGCAGTTATAAGACAATAAAAAATCTTAGTATCAATTTTTAAGTATAGGTATACATACTTTTTTGTTAATAACTATTATTAAATATTTTCTCCAAAGTCCTACCCGAAACAACCGTATCTCAAAAACTTTTCGAACTCCAACCACTATCAAACGTAGCATCATTACGCTAGCGTTCACGGCAATTGAAAATGTACCATCCTAGGAAACATAAATATACATCCTATATATATAACTGTGGAGCTATGTGCGAGGGTAGTAGTGGCCGGTGCGTGCCGGGAGCGGCGGCGGCGTGTCCTGAGAAACATCGATTTATTCGAATAAATTGTGTATTAATTCGAATAGACAGACAAAATCAAAAAGGTTCCTTATGTCACTGAGTATTAGAGGTTAAGTTTTGACCCTTTTTATTTGTGTTATAGTTAGTGGAAAAGTGTGTAAAAATTAGTTAATGATTAATTACACAAATCTAAAGATAAACAAAATACAATAATTGTAAGTACATATACATATTAATGGTATTTTTCATTAGTATACAGACTGTATATTTCCTACATAAACTTCATATTAGATATTTTCGGGCTATAAAAAATATTAAGCGGATCTATTTTTGGGGGGTGATAATCTGAAAATATATGTCTGGATGCAGCCCTGACTTATGGTTTTCATGCAATTATAAAAATATACTTCCAAGTAGAGTTTTGGCGGAAACTTGGAAGTGTCATGAGGTGCTCTTGTTTTAATTCATTATTTTGGAGATACTTAGTGTTATATTGCATAATTATGGTGGTATATTATCCAATATAGTTTTATTAAAGAGCTCAAATGAAGTGAATTGAAATAATTGTGCTAATCAAGTGTTTTTTTTTGTTGCCGCCAAAACTCCTCGATAAAGTCTTGGTAAGGTAGCCACTGCTTTTCTTCGACATACTACAGATAATAAAATAGACAAACCAAACTTGACATTGGCAAAATGTAAACACAAATACCATTATAAAAAATAAAAAAAACTTCCAAGTATGTCAGTATATCTCCTCTCTAAGTTACATCATCCCTATAAAGTTAAAGGTTTACCTTAAAGCCTCTACTATTCAAAAACAAAGCGGCAGCCAAATAAACGTAGTTAATAAAAAAAGCAAAAAAAAAATCGTGCAAATGAACAAACCTCGTAATGATTACGGAATTTCAAGCACAACTCTAGTTTACGTTTTGACACTTGGTGCCATGCTCTGGAATGAAATCGACATCACACGTTGAAATATAAAGCGAAATAGCTAAAAAATATATGAAGGCAGGTGACGTTCTGAAAACTATCAAAGATATTTTTTATATTACATAGAAAAGAAAAGGAGTTTTTTAGAGTGTGACAATTTTTATGGCAATAATGAACAAAAATGAAAAAAAAAGACTAATAATAATTATTGAAATTGTAAGAAATATAGGACCAAAAAAATGCATATTGATGCAAAAAGTAGTGGAAATTTAACCAAATACTAAAAAAAAACATTACCAAAAATACATTTACCATAATCTGGCTTTACATGAACAATGAACTTTGTTCTTTATACAAAAAAAAAATTATTGAAAGCTTGTGCGAAAACAGCTTTAATACAAAAAGCTACTCTTTTGCAAAACAAAACCTATAGTAATACACACGCTGTACCTGAACATTGGTGTCGTGTAGATAGTGCCGGGGCGGCTGCGGCCGAGGCATAGGCTCGTCACTGTCGTCATCTTCCTCGAAATCTGCAAAATACGTACATTATGCAACAAGTCCATTGGCATATACAGAGTTATACAAAGTGGGTATTTAATTGTTTTTTAATACTTGGGTTATTATATATCAGCATTAAAATTGATTGAAAATTAAAGCCGTTGTTCATATTTGAAATATTGTTGTGAGCAATAGTGAGGTGAAGTCATCGCGCTATCTCTTTCTCTCGCACGTAGCGCTATGGCCGGTGTCAGTCGATGACGCCACAGTTTGTTATTATTTGACAGCTATGCGCTTATACGCAAATATAGAGGCTGTTGTGCAAAGTTCGCATTTTAAATGACAAATAATTTTATAGCATCGATCGCTTTCTTGGTTCGCAGCACAAAGGGCCCTTTATACACAAAAAATACAATGTTTCCAAATACTAATATATTATTTGATAAAATATTTCAAAGTAGAATAATTCAAAACTGCTTAAGCTCTGTATTCGCTTAGCACTTTTAGACAACTTAAAGGATTATTTTACGATTATTTATATAAATATCAAACGACGTGTATAGTTGAAAGCGATCAAATCACTAGTTTTTAAATGGAACAAACCAAATGTTTTACGTCTGAAATACTCAAGAAAAGCATCGAAAGCGATTTTTTTATAAATAAAATAAGCAGTGAGAAATTCTCATATGTTTTTTTTCATTTATATGAATTTTAATCTATACTAATATTATAAAGCTGAAGAGTTTTGTTTGTTTGAATCTCAGGAACTAATGGACCGATTATGAAAATTCTTTCACTAATAGGAAGCCACATTACTCCTGAGTGCTATAGGCTACTTTTTATCCCGGAAAAACTTTTCCACGCGGGCGAAGCCGCACGCAAATGCTAGTTTTAAATAATACTTTTACAAGTACATTATAATAAACATAGCGATATATTGCAATCAGCCCACTGCCACTTCCCACTGCCCACTGATGAGCAAGGGCCTCCTCTACTTCTGAGAGGGGTTAGGCCTTAGTCCACCCCGCTGGCCTAGTGCGGGTTGGCCATAGCGATATAACGACACCACATCCATTCAAACAGTTCCCTATACATAAAGAAACATTAAACTACTTATGTTATATAAAAAAATACATAAAACCATACACAGATAACATGCTTATGACGTGCAAAAATATTAAACATTTTAAATAGATAACATAGAAAAATACTACATGGTATTTAATATCGTCTATGGTATGTATTGTACATAAATGGAATGTATCTATTAATAACTAAATAATACTTAGTAATATGTATTTACATGTAACCAATAAATATTATATCGATAATTATTTTCTATCTCAAGATTTGGAGCCCTATTTTTTTTTTTAAATAAAACTTAGTAATATGTATATACATGTAACCAATAAATATTATATCGATAACTATTTCCTAATCTCGAGATTTGAAGCCCTAAGTTTGGGGGTTTTGTTATGATTTTGAATTTTGTAATAACCTGTCGGTCCATCCTACTAATATTATAAACGAGAAAGTTTGTAAGAATGTATGAATGTATGTTTGTTACTCTTTCACGCAAAAACTACTGAACGGATTTCGATGAAATTTGGCACACGGGTAGATTATGTTCTGGATTAACACATAGGCTTTTTACCCCGGGAAAATATAAAGCGGGACTTTTATCCCGGAAAAACTTTTTCACGCGGTCGGAGCCGCGAGCAAAAGCTAGTCCTCTATGAAATGATTGAGTATAGGTACTCAGAAATAACTGGATAGCGAAGAGGTTAAATAAACACTACTTTTTTGTGCAAAAAGATAGGATTTTCCTGCCATGGTACCATACCTATTTATAACCATAGGTATATAAATAAATTTAAAAAATACACCTTTTGTGTTAAAAAAAAAACCTTTTCCGTGTTCTAAATGATATACAAGACCATGAAAACCCTTAAAAATTGATACCCAATCACCAGATTAAAAAAAAACGCATCTATGTCTTACCTCTTTGTTTCCTTGGCTCGCCTTTTACAGTATCTTCAGTGTCGGACCCCTCTGCAAAATATTTACCAAAGTGAAACATCTACATACACAGGTAGACTCACAACGATGCATGGGGGGCGTTTCAAATTAAAAATACACCTGATTCACAATATAATTATTTTGAGGTTAGGTTTATACAGGGTGGTGCGAAAAGGAGGGAACAATATTTAAATCTTATTGATAGAAAAAAATGATTTGAACGTTTAATTATTGCATATTTATCACAAATCGTATTGCGGCGTTGTAAATTGCTATTAGCTGTCTATAAATTGAATATTAATTCAGACACTTTTAAGTGAGTTTTTCTTTTAAATATTGAGAGATACTCCCGGCTTAGGAGACAACTATATTTTTACATTCAAAACAGTGTTACGAAATGTGTGATTTTAAAATGTATCAGTTGTCAGAGTATCTATTGAAATTGTCTTAGATACAGAATTATAATGGGAATCAGGCGTTATAAACCACCGTCGAGTCCACTGGTGACGTTAAAATTCTGAGCATGCAGTGCATTTTACAAATGAGTTTTTTTTTACTTTTAATTGCTATACATCTAACACTCATGACTTTTGTCCCTTTCTAAATTAAACTGAAAGAGACAAACGTAAATCCAAAATGGAATCGGGCCGTACAATGAAACATGAATAATTGAATTAAAAAACATTAAACCATGCCCAATGCACTTCATTCTATCTATTTATATAGAAACATGCCAAAATTGTTAGAAAAAATCTTCGGCAACTATTCTCGATGGACATTATCGTTGTACTAAACTCCGTGGAGGCTTCATGGTACCATAGACAAGTGAAAAGTGCACCAACCTGAATTAAGCTCTCTGACTAGCGTTGACATGGCGTTGGTGACCGAATCCGCGGCGTAGAGGAGGTCGCTTCGCAGGCTACGGTTGTCTATGCCCACTAACGGAAAAAATAAACTATTAATTACAGTACAGTCAGAAGCATAAATATCTGTACAAATGCAACATTTCAAATGGCCTATATACGTGTTAAGTTAAACTAAACCTTTTTTACTTTGTTTGAAGTAATGTAAATCTCTTTTATTTTATTTTAGTGAAGAGAAAAAAAATTAGTAAGAACAAAAAAGTATGTAAGCGATTTGAAATTTTGAATTTGTTCAGCTACCTCACGGACAGAGTTGAGGCGCTGAGTATGCGGAGGGACATTGGTTCTCTCTGTGTATTTTACCGCCTCTTCCATGGGGAGTGCTCTGAGGAACTGTTTAATATGGTGCCCGCCTCGCCTTTTTACCATCGAACCACTCGCCATCGCAGTGGAGTTCATCCATACTACGTTGAATCCATCCGTAGTAGCACGGTGCGTTTTCAACGGTCTTTCCTGCCGCGCACGTGCAAGCTTTGGAATGAACTCCCTGCATCGGTGTTTCCCGAGCACTATGACTTGTCCTTCTTCAAACGAGGTTTAAAAAGAGTGCTCACCTCCCGGTAGGCAACGGCTTGGCTGTGCCTCTGGCATTGCTTTAGTCCATGGGCGGCGGATGCTGCTTACCATCAGGCGGACCGCTCGCTCGTTTGCCTACTAAGGCAATAAAAAAAAAAAAAAAAAAAATACTTATGTTGGTGACTGTACATCGACCTCCATACATCATACTAGTAGAATATGTCATGCCATACAAACTATTTGAAACATTATTTACAAAATTACTCTCAAATGCTAAACGAACTCGCTATCTCCGGATCGATCGCAGATAGTGACCAGTTTTTGTTCATAGGTAAGAATGGCTTCATTGAGCGGTCCTCGCTGCTTGTGGCGGTAATACCATGGCATATTTTTGTCTCAACTATACCACGTAGACTGGCACGCATCTATGATTTCTTCTGTCTTCCAAGCAGTATCGTCAGCGTGTCGCTGTACTCGCGATATTTTATTGGAACGAAGTTCCTTATCGCGCGTTGTGAAAGGGGGGCTGGACGGAAAAGTAGTCACGACACTTTTTGCTATTATCTTACTAATATGAACCTTAAATACAATGCGTAGAAGCTATAATTCTTGAAACGAGTATATTTTTATTTATTTTATTTATTAAAGTAAAACCATTTCTTACTAATCTAATATGAACCTTAAATACATTGCGTAGAAGCTATTTCCCCAGCGTTGGCACGGCACGAGTACAAAAGAATCGAACGTAACATTCTTATTTCAAATTTTGTTGATTTATTCTACTTTGGTTACTGACATTTATCAATAACAAGACTAAACGTGCTTTGCTCGCGTTTAAAAATCTACTTAATGTGGTAAGCGTAAGATCGAATTTGTGTTTAGTCAATCAAAGTTTGTGATAAAAATGCTATGCAATAGCTTTACCGCGGCAGTCTCCGAGTGCCACACGTATTTATTTGTTTTTTTTCTCTAGAAACTTATGTATTGGAACGGAAATAGGAAAATATTTATATATATACACACTCTGTTATATAAATAAAATTTTATTACAATTCCTTCACTAATTAATCGAAAGGAACTTCGTTCCATCCGGGTGTCCCTTGACACCTCTAATTTTTTTTATATAAAACGTCTGCGTAAGCCTGAGGCACGCGACCGCGCGCGGCCCATGCGCCGGCCATATTGAAATATATGTAATTGTTTTGCTAGCGTTCGAACGTCACTTGAGGTGGCCACTGAAAATCAGCGCTGTGCTGTGACTTACGCCGCAGCACAGCATTATGCTGAGTGGCCACCTACCTGTCACAGCCACGACATGCAACATAATATTATTATAGTCCATTAGTTTATGTGTGATTTCTTAGTTTATAATTAATACCATTGTATGTCAGTTGTGTCTGTCACAAATTAAATACTTTTCTTTCTTTCTAGATAGTGACCACTTGAATAAAATTTGGTCAAATTTAATCAGGTTGGTCAGTTTCCACTTGGAATTATTATGATAATTTGTCAGCATTGTGGTCATACTGACAAATCATAATTTGTTTTAACTGATTTGTTTTCGATATCTACCTGGAGATAGCAATTACGAATTGTTCGATAATTTCATCCATAAAACGATCATTTCAAACTATAGGTGTAAAATAATTAACTCACTGGTGGTGGGTCGTTGGTTTTGATGAAAGCTTCTTGTGTCATTCGTCATGCCTTCCATAGCTCCTGAGGAAAAAACAATATATTAAGAAACACCCTTTATATCGGTATATATCGAACGGGCTTTACCAATCCTACTAATATTATAAACGCGAAAGTTTGTAAGTATGGATGTATGGATGTTTGTTACTCTTTCACGCAAAAACTGCTGAACGGATTTCGATGAAATTTGGCACACGGGTAGATCATATCCTGGATTAACACATAGGCTACTTTTTATCCCGGGAAAATATTTTTATCCCGGAAAAACTTTTTCACGCCCGCGAAGCCGCGAGCAGAAGTCTAGTCTTTAATAAGACGATTCAGCCCATGATACCGAAAAAGCCACATATTTTTAATTTACTAGCGTTCTAGCACGTGTAATAAGAAATCTTATGGACTCCAGGCCCTGCGATAAACACCTTATATTTTGTGCTGAGGTTAAACCAATTCCTAATCACAAATATAAAATACTAGACTTCTGGTCGCGACTTCACCCACGTGAATAAGTTTTTCCGGGATAAAAGTCCGGCTTCATATTTTTCCCGTATAAAAGTAGCCTTACTCACTGATAATGTAGCTTTATATTGGTGAAAGATCTTTAAAAATCGGTCCAGCAGTTCTTGAGTTATTCGTTACAAACATACAAACGTTTCCTCTTTATAATCTTTATATATATAATTCTTCTGTGCGTGTGTGTCACTGAACTCCTCCTAAACGGCTGGACCGATTTTAATGAAATTTCTTGTGTGTATTCGGTGGATTCGAGAATGGTTAGATTAACAATTGGATCCGGTAGGTGGCGCTGTACTCGGGTTCTAGGATTTTTATTCCTTTTTAGGGCAGGACAACGTCTGTCGGGACGCTAGTATTAGTGTAGAGTTCTATTTTACTAATGAACATACATAAGGGGTAGGCAGAGGCGCAACTAGTGCACCCACTCTTCGCCGTGGGTATTCCGTCCCATGATGTGATAGAGGGCGAGCCTATCGCCATATCGGGCACAAATTCCGGACTCCTGGCTGAACTGAATTTTCAACCCAGTATCACTTTGCCCGACCGGGGATCGAACCCGAGACCTCAGCATTGCAGTCGTACCGTAATACAACTACGCCACCGAGCCAGTCACTGATGAACATGATGTTATATTACCGAGACTGTGCGTCATGTCGATCCGTTCGCGTTCTCCGAGCGATGGGGTCTGCGGCGCGCTCCGTACCGCGCCTCGGGGTGCTGGCTCTCTATGGAAATATATTCGCTCATTTTCACATATTCCAACTTGTCAACAAATGTCTATTTCTAGCGCCAAGCAGCAGTGTATATGCACTGTTGTGTTTCGGTTTGAAGGACATTGTAGCCAGCGTGTTACACTGGTCATAATGAGACTTAACATCTTATGTCTCAGGATGACGAGCGCAGTGGAATGCCACACAGTACTCCGTAACTCAAGATACTGTATGGTGTTGCTACTTTTTATGGGTGGTCATATCGCTTACCATCAGGCGAACGGCATGCTCGGCTCGTCATTCAATCCAATAAAAAGAAAACCACGCGATGCTTTTTTTTATAACTTTATTGTACAACACAACATACAGTAATTATAATTTACTATAGTTTGTATTAGAATTTTAATTTATTTTTTTACTGAAACATGTAATTTTTATACAATAGATGCGTATACATGTAATGGGCATATATATCGACCTGTGATATAATGATAGAATTTTCTTTTCATGATTTTTTAATATATATGCTATTGGTGTACCATAACAAAAAAAAACTTAAGACCTCAATCACCCTGTATTGTCTCAGTGATGAATAATAACATACCTCTCCGGTGCCGAGGGTTGTGGCTGCGCGCCCGGCAGCGGGGGACTCTTGGTCGATCGCGGGGAAGAGTTCGGAGTGGAACGAGGGGACGATTGCTGCGTCTGAAACGACCACAGATTATTGTCTACGAAGGTCGACTATCCATCGATACCCACCTTAGTAAGTCGAATATGTGTAATTCCTTTTTAAATTTCCCATTGAATAGGCATATTGACAGCAGTAAAATCATAAACTAACTCTAGTATGTTATCTTATTAATATTACCTATGAACGAGTTTTTGCCCGCGGCTCCGCCCGCGTGAATGAGTTTTCCCGGGATAAAAGTCCCGCTTTACATTTTCCCGGGATAAAAAGTAGTCTGTATGTTAATCCAGGACATAATCTACCCGTGTGCCAAATTTCATAGAAATCCGTCCAGTAGTTTTTGCGTGAAAGAGTAACAAACATCTATACATCCATACTTACAAACTTTCGCGTTTATAATATTAGTAGGATGCAAAATTTTGTGAAAATATTTGGATGTTTGTTAGAAGTAAACGCAGAAACTACTGAACGGATTTGGATGAAATTTGCCACACAGATAGACCATATCCTGGATTAACATATAGGCTACTTTTATCCCGGTAATTTGCTACCATGGGAAATAATAGATTTTAAATAGTTGACGCTGGCATCGTACAGGTGGCGCTATACATCGCTACAGTGTTTTAGGGACTTTTTGTAGCGGAAAAGACTTTTCACGCGGGCGCAGCCGCGAGTTACACCTAGGCAAGTATAAAATTATAAGCAATAAAACTGTAAACATTGAAAAAAAAAATAGAAATTTATTTTTATTGCATTCTTTCTACAAATATTCGAATAATTTCCACCGTCGCAAAAGATTATTTCAATATAAAAACGCGACAAATAACATTTTCACCATTTCGGACAAATTTCCACTGAAGTTCCTTGAAAGAATAATCACATTTGAAGGTGCCACGATGACTTTCTACATCACATTTATCATTACCATATTATTACAAACCGTTCTATCATTACCATATGTGGAACCGAAAATAATTCCAGGAAAATCTTTACCTGCAAGAAACCTAAACCCTAAAATGACTGAATCAATAAAGCCTGCAAATCCTTCAAGAGTGTCTAAATATCAAGAGGCTAGACCAAAGCCTGGCTTCTACGTAGACAGTTTTGAGGAGTCCTTCCTTGAGACGCACATGCTGGTACCAGTTCCTGATAATTTAACGGGGGTGAATTGGCCTTGTGTCGTGAAAGTTGTCACCGAGTTTGTCTCTTGTCTCAAAACTACTAAACTCTCTGAGAAGGGACACACAGAGGCAATCACTGCAGGTACGTTTACTACTATATCTATATTAATATTAGAAAGATTTGTATTTTTGTATGTTTGTAATGAATAAATTCAAAAACTACTGGACGATTTAAAAAAACTTTCACCAATATAAAGCCACATTATCAGCGAGTAACATAGGCTACTTTTTATCTTGGGAAAACATAAAATGGGACTTTTATCCCGGAAAAACTCATTTACTACGAGCTACAAGCAAAAGTCTAGTTACTAATACATACATACATCACACACACACTTCCTCACGTCTTTTATCCCCAAAGGGTTAGGAAAAGGTGCAACTAGTGCACCCACTTTTCTTTCTCTTTTCGCCGTGCGTATTCCGTCCCATAATGTCTTAGGAGGATACATACATACACACATGAACCTTTTACATGCATCAAAACTTTTGAGGGGTGTTTGAGACTATCCCGCCCTCACACCCACCACTGCAACTCCTATAAGCCAGGATCACATGCATTTTATGACACCGAGCGGTGAAGTTTGGCGAGTCTCTTACCGCCTTTAACCCCCAAAGAAGTTAATCTAATAGAAAGATAGGCAGGAGCTGAGAATATTAATTGTCCACTTCCCTCTGTAGCCTATAGGCAGATGTGTTATCAGTTATCACATTCACATTTCACTAGCATTTGACTGCCTCGGTGGCGTAGTCGTATTACGGTACGGCTGCAAGGTTTCGGGTTCGATCACCGGGTTGGGCAGTGATATTAGAATTTTCTATCCAGTATCAGTCTGGAGTCTGGAATTTGTGCCCGATATGGCGATAGGCTCGCCCCCTATCACATCATGGGAGGGATTACGCACGGCGAAAAGTGGGTGCATTAGTTGCGCATCTGCCTACACCTTCGGGGATAGAAGGCGTGAGTGTGTATGTATGTATGCATGTATGTATTTCCCTAGCTGTATTAGGTCCCGGCTGAGGAGGTGTGGCGTCACCACACCACTTGGAAACGAAACAGCGGAGCATTCAATATTCATATAAATCACAAACAGTTTACATTCCACATACCAGACGCCGGCCGTGGGAAACTTAAGAGCTCGCTAACCATGCAGCACTCAACGTATAAGTGACCAAAGAGGTTCACTAGCAGCCCCACCACAATCAACAATCAACTTGTATATTTATATATAAGCATCAAGCATTTTATTTCACTCTCTATTCAGTTTTAACCGATCCAGAGGACGATATCACTCTGGCCATCCGCCGTAAGAACGAGTTCTTGAAACTCACACACTCCACAAGACCGCAGTTCCGTCCTCGCCGTCGAGGACCTCGTCGCGTTCCCCGTCGCCCCTAACAGTTCCGGCCCGCGTGCCGACGAAATAAATGGATAGGATTGGGTAAAAACCAATCTTCCCCACTAATCGTTGATGTCTCATCCTCTCCCAGTGACCGTCCTGAGCCGAGGCCCGTAACCCGTTAGTGGGTTGCCCTCAGCGTGGTCACTTAAATTAAAGGGTTGCGAGTGCCTAAAGCGCTCACCCTAAAGTCCGGTGTGGCCAGAAAAGCCGACTCTCGTCAGGCTACTGGCCGATAGGCCCGCGATAAAAAAAATAAAAAAAAAAAACACTCTCTCACAAACTGTCTTCGTATACACTCGCATACTTTGTACTCGGTCCAATACATCACTTTGAATCCGTCACTAACTTTCATTTATAAGTAGGACGGAGTACCCTACAGAGGCAAGCCTATTACCATATTATACCGGGCACAACTCCAGATTCCGGACTTATGCATTTTGTTTGTTTTCAGAGGATTTATTCGTGCAGAGCGGCGAAATATTCACGTGCATAGTGACAGCTGCTACTAGTTTGGCCCAGTGCATCACATTAACCGAGATGCCGCCACAGTCGCAAGAATACAAATATGATTCTTCTGAGGTAAATTACTTTTAAAATAGTTGTTCTATTTTTTTTTTTTACTAAATGAAGAGACTAAGGTCGGGTTGTATCATCTGTGGTCAGGTAAGAAAAAAAATATATATTAATAGGTAAAATTAGGCTTTTATCACACTGGCCAGTTCATAGCGAGGCGCTCGTCCTCGTAATAAGGCCGTTAACTTTGCTTGACTGCCTCGGTGGCGTAGTTGTATTACGGTACGACTGCAATGCTGAGGTCTCAGGTTCGATCCCCGGGTCGGGTAGTGATATTCGAATTTTCTATTCAGTATCAGTCTGGAGTCTGGAATTTGTGGCTGATATGGCGATAGGCTCGCGTCCTATCACATGATGGGACGGAATACGCACAGCGAAAAGTCGGTGCAACAGTTGCGCGTCTGTCTACCCCTTCGGAGATAAAAGACGTGTGTGTGTGTGTGTGTGTGTGTGTGTGTGTTTGTGTGTGTGTGTTTGTGTGTGTGTGTTTGTGTTTGTGTGTGTGTGTGTGTTTGTGTGTGTTTGTGTGTGTGTGTGTTTGTGTGTGTGTGTGTTTGTGTGTGTGTGTGTTTGTGTGTGTGTGTGTGTTTGTGTGTGTGTGTGTGTGTGTGAACTTTACTTGAACACGGATGAAACGCGGGCTAACAAGCCGCTGGCGTGGTACACGATTGTACATAAATCATAGTAAGACTTCCCAGAAATGCCATTGGTCCATTTTTGAGAATTAACACTTTCAATTTTCCCTGTAATTATTGTCCCCGCTGAAGTACGCAAAACGGTAGTTTATGCTCTGCGGACTCACATAATGTAGATGGACCACCTTAAGATAAACTTGTTCCTACGCTTTCTATTGCATTAATTGTGTAGTCAACATTTCTTTTTTTACAGGAAATGACATATGCTAAAAAGTGGCGAATCAACTAAATACGTGCTAATTTAAATGTCATAATTATTGTAATAAATATTATTGCTTGTTCAGAAAAGTGTTTTTCGTTTGCATTATTAATTCCTTACAGTAAACGAAACTGCTGTAGTGAAGCAAAATTCTTTCGTTTGTCGACATTATTTTTCAAAAATATCTGTAATCACTATAAGGTCCACGATCGTCTCTTTACCATGAAACAAAGAGTGTTCAAGTTCCACATGCATTTAGATTACTTGCTCATTTTTCTAACTGAAAAACAAAAATAAGAGTGTGCGCGACCTATACGTGCCTTTTAAGTGCACACAAAGATGAAAGACGATTGCGGTTGCAGTAACTGCACGCGGGCGGCGCGTGCGCATCCGCCATATTTGGACGCACCCTAAAAGCTATTGTCGACTAGAGCAGATTCGAAACACGCCGAATTTAATCACGTTTATTCTATACTATGTGTTGCTAGCTGCTGTTACTGCGTTGAGTTGTAACAAATATACAAAGTTCCAAACATTCGAAATTAAAATATTAGTAAGAAATAAGATAATAGGCGCGGTGATTCGGCGCGGAGCGTTCCTTATGGACTCAGTTTCATAGTAAATGTAGCGGGCGAATTAATACAATTCTATTCAACGAGGCTAGTCGACGTTAGCCATAAGAAGGTAGCTATAAGTTATGCCACACCCACCTTCAGCATCCTCATGAGTCCCTCGAGCTGCTGCATGAGATGCTTGCGCGACTCCTGCAGCGAGGACAGGTGTCCCTCCAGCTCGTCCTTCCTCTGCCTCAGGGCCCTCAGTTCCGACACCAGAGGAGGCGCCGACCCTGAACTGCTGGCGCCTGCGCTGGCTTCCGCTTCTTGTTGGCGTCTAGGGAGTAATATTTAGTTCAATTATTTCATTTGACACTTTAAGTCATTTTTACCTATATTATGACTGTGTATATAAATAACTGAAAAAATATTCATCACTTTATTCATACTGGTGAAATATATTAGTCTCCTAATTATACCAAGGAATACTTATGCAATGCAACGCAATCAGCCCTGTATTATATACTGCTGAACACGGACCTCCTCTACTACTGAGAGGGATAAGGTCCACCTCAATGGCCTAGTGCAGGTTGGCAGAGTTCACATACCCTCGAAATTATAGAGAATTCTCAGGTATGTAGGTTTCCTTCACCGTTAAAGCGAACGATAATTGATAAACAATACACACGTAACTTCGAAAAGTCAGAGGCGTGTGCCTCGGGTTTGAACCTACGGACATTGTCTCGGCAGACCGTTCCATACTTATAATAAAGCTAAATTTCGTAGTGAGGCCCATCAGTTTTATTTGCAATCAGATGGTCTACAGATTTTTTGGGTTTGATACTTCACACATTTCGTAGTCTCTAGCCGTCATTAAACATTATGTCAATCTAGCTTTTGCCCGCGGCTCCACCCGCGTGAATGAGTTTTCCCGGAATAAAAGTCCCGGTTTATATTTCCCGGGATAAAAAGTAGCCTATGTGTTAATCCAGGACATAATCTACCCGTGTGCCAAATTTCAAACATCCATACATCCATACTTACAAACTTTCGCGTTTATAATATTAGTAGGATAATAGCGACATAGATACAAACGAAATCCATACTAATATATAAAGCTGAAGAGTTTGTTTGTTTGTTTGTTTGAACGCGCTAATCTCAGGAACTACTGGACCGATTTTGAAAATTCTTTCACTTATAGGAAGCTACATTACTCCTGAGTGCTATAGGCTACTTTTTATCCCGGAAAAACTTTTCCACGCGGGCGGAGCCGCGCGCAATGCTAGTCATAGATAAATCGAGTAAAAATACGTTGTTAACCTGAGCCGTGCTATCTCCCTCATGATCTCCCTGTTCTTGGCCTCGAGCTGCGAGATGAGCTCTCGCTGCTGTCTCGCCGCGTCCACCTCCGATCCCTCAGAGGAGGAACGACCCTGCACACAAATTAAGATTATCTATGTTGGTCTGGTGCAACACATATCTCTCGCTATACAGCGTGGTAATGTTGCAAGCGTCATGGGCACTTTTGCACCAGGTATGGTCCGGGGCGGCCTCTTTGATTAGGTTTAAAAAAAAAAAAAAAACGATTAGTATTGTAAATTTAATTAAGCGCGTGACCTAAAGTGTTATTTATATCTTTATTATGTACAGTCAGCAGCATAAGTAGCTGAACAAATTCAAAAATTCAAATTGCCTACATACTTTTGTGTTCTTACCAATCTTTTTTTTCTCTTCACAAAAATAAAATAACAGAGATTTACTTTACTTCAAACGAAGAAAAAAATGTTTCAGTTTAACTCAACGCGTATATAGGCGATATGAAATTTTGATTTTGTACAGATATTTATGCTGCTGACTGTACAAAATTACTTTAATAAAACTTTATTTTTTAACCAATAATTTGTAGCTGCATGCCAACATCATCGCGCATCGACGCCGGGTGCTCGAATATTGGCCCGTTCGCTCAGCATGCATATTTATACTGCAGCACTACGCAGGCGCCCCGCCCTCGGTCGTCAGACTGCGACAGTGGCGCCACATAACATCTTTCACATTGCGTTAGTTTAGTCGCTATCTTTGCTGTCATTGGCCGGTGAAGAAATCATACCTTGTAACCTATCGGTTATTGTAAGACCCAAGTTGTATATAATATGTGATGGTATAAACTAATAATTACAGTTCATTTTTACCACGACTCGTCAGCCTTTTATTGGACATACTACCCCTCACAGTGGTGACCCACGACTTCAACAGCCGCTCAAGACTGAAGGCAAGAACTCACGCAACGTCTGCAATCTTCCAGACCATGGCAACGTCTAAAAACGAAGCATCCGAGCAAGAACTTTCTGGCGTCGCGACGAATCTCCGCATACCACCCATATGGCGGGACAAAATGCGGTTGTGGTTTGCTCAGTTTGAAGCCATCGTCGCGCCACACAAAAAGGGCGATAAAGCAATGTACGATCTTGTCATCGCACAACTCGAACGGCAAGATGTGGACGACATCTCCGACATACTCCTGCGTCCTCCAGAAACTGAAAAGTATGCAGCGATCAAAAGCCGCCTGTTGCAAGTGTACGAAGAATCCGAGCAGCGTCAGGTGCAGAGATTGTTATCGGAAATGGAGCTAGGAGAAATGAAACCATCGCAACTTCTGCGCCGCATGAAGAATTTAGCCGGCGACAATATCTCCGACTCAACGTTGCGCATCTTGTGGACTAATCATCTGCCCCAGTCCATCCGCGCAGTTCTCGCTGTAAGCGAGAATATCGCCCAGAAGTCCGACATTAACGAACTCGCGCTCATGGCAGACAAGATATTGGAACAGTCACGTCCTGAAGTCGCCGCAGTAGCCTCTGCCCCAAGCCACTCTGCACCAGCCGACATGTCGATTCACGAAAAAATTGACATGCTCACGAGGGAGATTGCCGAATTAAAAACTCAGCGTGTATCATACCGTCCACGGCGTCCATTTCGACGAGACCGTTCTTATACAAGATCGCAGAGAAGACACCGCACGCCGTCGCGAAATACTACGCCTCATCACCCTGAAACACCCGTGGTTTGTTACTACCACCGTAAATTTGGGAACCAGGCCAGACGATGCACTCGTCCCTGTAAATTTGAAGATAATACGCCTGCTTCGGAAAACTAACTAACGCGTTGGCTGAGGCGGGAACCGGCGCGAGCGATGCATCACACCGCCTATTCATCACCGATAAAAACACACGTCTACAATTTTTAATCGATACGGGCGCAAACGTGTCCGTTATACCGAAACCAAAGGGGATGAGAGCAGCTCCGACATCGTTTCAGTTATACGCCGCTAACAATACCACAATACCTACATACGGCGAAAAAACGATGGTGCTCGACTTGAAATTACGAAGACCCTATTCATGGAAGTTCGTCATCGCCGCAGTCAGCAAGCCAATTATCGGCGCTGATTTTTTGAAGCACCATAAACTCCTCGTCGATGTAGGCGGCCGCTGCCTCATCGACAAGGTCACAAACCTATCTGTCAAGACGCCAGTTACATACTCCGCAGAGCCAACAGTAAGAAGCATTGACGACCATCAACCCTTTCACCAAATACTAGCCGAGTACCCGGATATCATCAGGCCGTCAGCGATGAAGGAAACACCTAAACACCGCGTCGAACACCATATCGAGACTTCAGGCCCACCACTACACTGCAGAACACGACCATTACCGCCACATCGATACTTGGGTGTCAAACAAGAATTCGAAACCATGATGCAGCAGGGTCTATGCCGTCCTAGCAAAAGCCCCTGGTCAAGCCCATTGCATGTTGTGCCGAAGAAGAATGGTGACTTACGCGTCTGTGGCGACTATCGACGACTTAACGCTGTAACATTGCCAGACCGCTACCCCGTGCCACGTCTTAAGGATTTCACTTACCTTCTCCATGACAAGAAAATATTCTCAACACTAGATTTAAACCGCGCATACCAGCAGTTACCTGTCTATGGCCCAGATATTGAGAAAACCGCCATAACCACGCCTTTCGGATTATTCGAATTTCCACGAATGTGCCCTGGACTCAAAAATGCTGGCCAAACATTCCAGCGTTTTATTCATCAAGTGCTCAATGGAATTGATTTTGCATTTCCATTCATCGATGACGTCATACTGGCTTCGAAAGATATACACCAACATTATGAAGATCTTCGTGCTGTTTTGCGAAGATTAGATGAATACGGGATAACAATAAACCCGTCCAAATGCGTTTTCGGCAAAGAAAGCGTCAAATTCCTCGGTTACGACGTATCCAGTGAAGGTATCAAGCCACCCTGCGAAAAGGTCAAGGTCATCGTTGAATACCCGAAGCCGGAAAACATACAAGAGTTACGACGGTTCCTCGGAATGGTCAATTTTTACCGTGACAACATTCCCAACGCTGCGCACATACAAGCTCCTCTCAACGCATTCCTGCACAACTCCAAGAAACGCGACAAATCAAAAATCGCTTGGACAGACGAAGCATTGCGCGCATACGACGCCTGTAAAACTAGCATCCAAAACGCAGTCTTACTCGCACACCCGTCACCGACCGCCGACCAACCGATGTCGCTTATGTGTGACGCATCTGACAAGTGCGCAGGCGCTGTATTGCAACAACGTGTAAATAATAAATGGATACCTATTGGCTATTTCTCGAAGAAATTCTCCGATACGCAACAGCGGTACAGCACATTCGACCGAGAGCTGTTAGCAATTTATATGGCCGTAAAACATTTCCGCAAAATGTTCGAGGGACGTGAATTAATAATTTACACAGACCACAAACCCTTAATATACGCATTCCACAAGCCGCCGTCGGACAGCGAGACTCAACGCCGAACCCGCCAACTACTGTTCATCAGCGAATTCACGACCGACGTACGTCACGTGAGCGGACTAGATAACGTAGTCGCCGACGCACTCTCACGGATCGAGGCCATCGCGACACCCACATCTATCGACTACGCAAAACTAGCTGTAGCACAAGAGCAAGATTCGACCATCCCTCAGCTCACGAAACAGTCGAATATTACCCTAAAGAGAATCGCTGTACCTACGACGGACAAGTACATCTACTGTGAGACATCAACACGAAATATACGCCCTTATTTGCCAAACGACTTTCGTCGCCCCGCATTCAACGCGGTGCACAATATAAGTCATCCCGGAATTAGAACCACCAGAAAACTGATGCAAGCAAGATACTTCTGGCCATCAATGAATGTAGACATCGGGCACTGGGCTAAATCATGTACAGAGTGTCAACAATCAAAGATACAACGTCATACGCATAGCGACATTGCATCGTTCCCGCCGAGCGACCGATTTCAACACCTACACATAGACATAGTCGGGCCGCTACCTACATCAGTTCAAGGTCACCGCTATCTACTTACCATGATCGACCGCGCAACTCGCTGGCCCGAAGCTATACCTATGGAAGAGATCACATCTGAGGCTATAGCGAAAATAGTATATAACGCGTGGATAACACGTTTTGGCACTCCAACTACTATTACAACGGACCAAGGAAGACAATTCGAAAGTCAACTGTTCCTCGAATTGGCACGATTAGTTGGCGCTGAAAAAACCCGTACTACTGCTTACCACCCGCAGAGTAATGGGATCATCGAACGATGGCATCGATCTTTGAAGGCCGCACTCATGTCAAGGCTCACTACCAACAGCATGTGGACCGCAGAATTACCTACTGTATTAATGGGACTTCGCGCCGCCACTCGCACCGACACTCACACAAGCGCAGCTCAGCTAACATACGGACAAGCACTACGTCTGCCGGGCGATTTTGTAGCTCCATCACCTAAACCTACAAATATGGACTATAACTACGTAGATCAACTGCATCGCCTTATAACTCAGTTGACTCCCATCTACGTACCTCACCGCAACACGAAAAATATATTTGTTCATAAAGACCTCAATACGTGTGAAGCAGTTTTTCTGCGCGTGGACAGCGTTCGTAAGCCGCTGCAGCGCCCTTATCAAGGTCCCTACCCCGTCATTGAGAAGAGCGAAAAATTTTTCAAGATACAGCTACCCACTCGTACCATCAATGTATCAATAGATCGCCTAAAGCCGGCATATACATTGAACTCGGAAGAACAATGCACATCACAAGATGACAACCAAGCTCCTGCTGGGAAACAGGCCTTAACGCAAACGGCGCCGACCTGCAATAAAATTCAGCAGAAGACGAGATCGGGAAGAACAATAAAGACTCCTGTACGCTTCGCTTGAGGGGGAGTACTGTAGCTGCATGCCAACATCATCGCGCATCGACGCCGGGTGCTCGAATATTGGCCCGTTCGCTCAGCATGCATATTTATACTGCAGCACTACGCAGGCGCCCCGCCCTCGGTCGTCAGACTGCGACAGTGGCGCCACATAACATCTTTCACATTGCGTTAGTTTAGTCGCTATCTTTGCTGTCATTGGCCGGTGAAGAAATCATACCTTGTAACCTATCGGTTATTGTAAGACCCAAGTTGTATATAATATGTGATGGTATAAACTAATAATTACAGTTCATTTTTACCACGACTCGTCAGCCTTTTATTGGACATACTACCCCTCACAAATTAAATAAATGGAATTTATGTTAACTAACCTAGGAAGATATGCACACACCGACATCACCCCTTTATCCCCGAAGATAGGTAGAGTTGCAACCAGGACGGTAAGTTTCAAATGTAGTATTATGTAGTATTATAATGACTGCCTCGGTGGCGTAGTATGACTGCAATGCTGAGGTCTTGGGTGCGATCCCCGGGTCGGGCAAATTGATATTGGGTTTTTTCAGTTCTGTATCAGCCCGGAGTCTGGAATTTGTGGCCGATATGGCGATAGGCTCGCCCCCTGTCATATCATGGGACGGAATACGCACGGCGAAAAGTGGGTGCACTAGTTGCGCCTCTGCCTACCCCTTCGGGGATAAAAGGCGTGAGTGTGTGTAGTATTATAAATCATACTTACTAATTCCGGTGTTAAAGAGGCAGACCGGCCCGCTCGTGGCTGTAACAAAGAAATATACACATTAAGTAAAATATGGGAGTTTTGGCGGGAACTTGGAAGTGTCATGAGGTGCTCTTGTTTTAATTCATTATTTTGGTGATACTTAGTGTCATATTGCATAATTATGGTGGTATATTATCCAATATAGTTCTATTAAAGAGCTCAAACGAAGTGAATTGAAATAATTGTGCTAATCAAGTGTTTTTTTTGTTGCCGCCAAAACTCCTCGATAAAGTCTTGGTAAGGTAGCCACTGCTTTACTTCGACATACTACAGATAATAAAATAGACAAACCAAACTTGACATTGGCAAATTGTGAACACAAATGCCATTATAAAAAAAAAAAAAGGAAAATATGTAAACAATCAACCAGATCGCTTGATGGGTGATTACAATATCACCGTCCCATCAATATTACGTAACGAGCTTTTGTCCGCGGCTCCGCCCGCATGAATGAGTTTTACCGGGATAAAAGTCCCGCTTTATATTTTCCCGGGATAAAAAGTAGCCTATGTGTTAATCCAGGATATTATCTACCCGTGTGCCAAATTTCATCGAAATCCGTTCAGTAGTTTTTGCGTGAAAGAGTAACAAACATCCATACTTACAAACTTTTGCGTTTATAATATAAGTAGGATATTATATACTACAAAAGAGTACACATAAACTATTAATGGGGGGAAGAATTGCCCTTAATGCTACTTCATTACCATCCCTTGATTCACCGTAGTCGGGTAAAAATTTTACGCATGCTCACGCCTATTATCCCCGAAGGGGTAGGCAGAGGCGCAACTAGTGCACCCACTTTTCGCCGTGCGTATTCCGTTCCATGATGTGATAGGGGGCGAGCCTATCGCCATATCGGGCACAAATTCCAGACTCCGGGCTGATACTGAATAGAAAAATTCAATATCACTTTGCCCGACCCGGGGATCGAATCCGAGACCTCAGCCTTGCAGTCGTACCGTAATACAACTACGCCACCGAGGCAGTAAAAATTTTACAAATTAATATACTTAGGAGTACCATACCATACCAGCCCTGTATTATATACTGCCCACTGCTGAGCACGGGCCTCCTCTACTACTCAGAGGGGTTAGGCCTTAGTCCACCACGCTGGCTTAGTGCTGGTTGGCAGACTTCACATACCCTCGAAATTATTATGGAGAATTCTCAAGTATGCAGGTTTCCTCGCGTTGTTTTCCTTCACCGTTAAAGCGAGCGATAATTCACAAAGAATAAACACATAACTTTGTTTTAGAAAAGTCAGAGGTGTATGCCCTTGGGTTTTGAACCTGCGGACATTCGTCTCGGCAGTCCGTTCCACTCCCAACTAGGCTATCGCAGCTTCTAGGTCCTACTTAGGATTAATTGTGGTGAATTCAACTATTCTGAAGTTAATTACATTTGAACTATACTCACCATCGTCCTATTTTCCTGAGCGAGTCTCGCCGCATATCGCGCTATCAGACGGTGCTCGTCGTCCACGCCCCGGGACAGATGCTCTGCTATACCTACCAAACAAATCATAGTACAGTACGCTAAATATAGCGTAAAAGAACTGAAATGAGTCACTACGTCTTAACCCTTGTGATCATTTCGGAAAAACTGCTTTTAAACCGTCCATGACAAACTTCAAGCCGATTTAATGCATTTTGTGTATAAAAAAAGAATATCATATTCTTCTATCGAATGGAAACTGTTGAAAGCCTTTATCGCCGGCTTGTCGCTAGTCGCTTTCTCCATCTTCCATGGCAGCATTCAATCTTTAGTATTGCACAAAAATGGCTGCAACGCCGTCTCTAACTAACTTCAGGCCATTTAAAAATTAACGATAGACGAATTGAAGAACAAGTTTTGAAAATTAATATTTTACACGTAGCATGGCAGCAAATAATTACCATAAATAAATTAAACTATATTTTATTTTGTTTATTCCTATGATGACTTACTTCGATGAGTCGACCTGGAGGAACGAGAGTCCAATGACCCCGTGTTGACATACCCGCCGACGTACTCCGGGAAACCGTTGTGCGCAGGCACCGGGGATGGGGGTCTGTTATCAATAAATACATAAGTTATTTCAAGAGTTGGCCGACAATATTGAACGGGGTGAAGTCCGGCAGGCTGCCGGTTGTAAAAACTAATGCTTTTTTGAAACATATTTGAAATGGAGTGGAATAAGGGCAGAGAGAGAAGAGAAGAAGTAGCAAAGAAGAACGAAACATAAGTGAAGAAGAGAATCAGGAAGAAGAGAAGGAAAAATAACAAGAAGAGAAGGAAAAAGAACAAGAGGAGAAGGAAAAATAACAAGAAGAGAAGGAAAAAGAACGAGGAAGAAGATAAGTATGTATATAGTAACTCACACGATGTGGCTGAGGTTGAGCGTCCGCTCGGGCTGGTCGGGGTAGCGCGGCAGCGGCGCGCGGCCTCGCTCCGGCACGCAGCGGAACGACTTGCGCAGCGTCGCGCCGATCTGCTTCGACGGGGACTTCTGTACACACGCGACAATACACTGCACACACAGTTACTGCTACCTCTCTCGTATGTAAGGCGCCGTCTGGGTCAAACAGCAGACAAGGACATTGTAGCCAGTGTAACTACTGGACATAATGAGACTTAACATCTTAAGTCTCAGGATGACTAGCGCAGTGGAATGCCACACAGTACTTTGTAGCTCAAGGTGCTGGATGGTGTTGCTACTGTTTATGGATGGTCGTATCGCTTACCATCAGGCGAACGGCATGCTCGTCTCATCATTCAATGAAATAAAAAAGAATATTCCACTGGATGAAGAACGCTATCATCATCAGCCCGTTGCAGTCCACTGCTGGACATATGCCTCTCCCAAGATACGCCACAGAGCCCGGTCTGCTGCTTTATGCATCCAGTCGCTGCCGGCCCTCTTGTGCAAGTCGTCCCACCATCTAGTCAGACGGCGTCTCACGCTACGTTTGTTAAGACGTGTTCTCCACTCCAGGACATTACTCCAGTGGTTATCTGTTCCGCGACATACGTGGCCAGCCCACTTCAACCTACAACCTAAGAACGCTATACGCAATGGAAAATGTATCAACAATGTTACAGATAAATGATAAACTGCAATCAGACACTGTTTACATAACATTATCATTTTTGTAGTGAATATTGACACTGAAATAAAAACATTTTAGGGTCTATATAGACAGCTTATTTTTTCTACGCTAAAAATGCGCGGTTTTGATACATAGGGCCTTATTAATAGATGGAACTCAATTTCGCTCTGAAGTGCGATATCACTTGAGACGCTGTCAAATTAAGGTTAGCATTATATGATCGTCGCTATTTAATTATTGTTCATTATGTTTTATTTATTTGACTTCATCTTTTAGTTTATTTTAATGTTAATATTATTATTTATTTTATATCCAAATTATTGTAATGCTGTATCCACTTATAATGATGGTACTCATAGTCCTTAGTTTTATTTCATATTATGTTTGGTTGTAATATTTTTGTAAACTGTCGCTAGTGGATCTAAACAAATAAACAAATAAATAAACCTACATTAACAGTAGCTCGAGTGACATTTTAAGTGACAATATGTGCCGGATTATGACAGCCGAGTTCTGTTTATGTAACAGCACGGACTAAGTTGAGAACAAGCTCTTAAATGACGGCTTAAGCTTGGATTATTAAATAGTTCAATACATTAAATGTCAATGACCAATTTTGATGTAAAAACAGGGTTTTTGATTGCATATCGACGGTTAACGGCCAAAACGTCGTAAGCGACATTTTTTACGAAATAGAGTTATATATACCGTTAGAATCGGCTTTTTTTTCTCCGTCGTTTGGTCTAAGTTTCATGACGCTACAAGAATTTTTTTGTCGCTTAAGCGGGCACAAATTTAGGGCAATACCATTAAATTTGTCGTCGTAAACGACGGACTTATTTGTGTTTTTTTTTATTATGGTAGTTGGACGAAAACAGTTCTTCAAAATTGACAGTTATGCTATTTAGGCTTTATGTAAAATATTGTTTCTTGCACGTTAACCTGTTTGGGCTGGAAACATTTTTTACAAATAAATAGATTACTCCAATTTTGCTTACATATTCTTGGTCTAAATTTCTGCTTAGGACATTAGGTCTCATTCTTAGAAAAAAATAATTTTCATTTAATACGTTTAGACCGAATTTTCAAGACTTTATTTGGCGTTTAGTCCTTTTTTTTCGAGTCCCTATGTCAATTATCCATGACGCTTAATATAAATCGCTCAAACAAACCTCACCTAAAATATTGTCGCTTATCCTTTTTTTCCCCCCGATAAATTTTAACAGAATGGTGGTTAGATAAAAAGGTAAAACGAAAATTAATAGTTAACCCAATTCGAATAAATCTAATCGTGAAGAATTTGGCGATTGGCTTGTCCAACAAAAATGAAACTCTTTCACTCTTTGAATCAAATGGGGTTATAGTTGAACAGCGAACATCCAGTGCTCACACGACTACGGCATAAGCACCACATGTGCGCGTGAGTCATTTTGGCACGCGGTCTTGTGTCTACGTAAACTGTTAAAAAGGTAAGTTCATAGTTTGTCTTATTGATAATAATTGTATGTAAGTATTGCCATTTATTTATTTAGATATAAATCACACATAATGTCAATATGAGTGGTTAAATGCGTATACGCTATATTAGTTTTTGAATGCTTTATTTGTTAGGTAGCCTTGCTATGCTTTGATTTGGTTGTGATCATCATTATTTTAGCTAGAAAACGAAATATAAGTGTATGTATACTGTATCTTTAGAACAGGTGGTAACAGGTAGCGCAACTTGATGAAGACTAAGATTACTCCATGTTCAGGGGATCACGACCCTCAGCACTGAGGAAAACGATGCAAGGAGGAGGAGGAGATACAATTTTCCTGTGTTACTGTAACGATTTTATTGAGATAAAAAACATTCTGCTAGGAAGCTTATTCACTCATTTTGAACGCTTTAGTGTATTAGTGATGTAATGTCATTATTGTATTGCGGTACAACTCTCATGCTCAGCTCTCGGATTCGATTCCTGGGTCGAGTAAAATAATATTTTGATTTTATGCTCAGTATCAGCCTGGTAAATGGCAATTGACTCGCCCCCTATTACATGGGACCTAACATAGCTGGGTGAAAAATTGCTGTGAGAACACCTCTGCCTACCTTCGAATGTAAGTAAGTATGTATACTATTGCATAATATGTGCCTATATACCTCGCTATTACATAGTATTAGTGACGTCTTGAAAAACACTTGATTAGTAATTGGTAGATTGTTAAGACACCTTATCTTCTAGTCCTGGAGAGCATCCTTGATGTTTCAGCACTTGTTAGATTGTGATATTGTACCTATTATATAATACTATACAATATTATATAGACAAAATAACCCCGACACAAAAATCTCTAAAAAGTAAAATAATAAAAGTGTCTTTGTCGTTAAGTACCTAGTAATATTTTGACACAAGCATTGTCACGTCGGGGGACTGCTAAAGAAGTATTTTCGTCTCCCTAGTCCTGAATTCGGTCCCCCGACGTGAAGACGCTTAGCTCAAACTATTCATCATCATCATCATCAGCCCTGTATTATATATTGCCCACTGCTGAGCACAGGCCTCCTCTACTACTGAGAGGGGTTAGGCCTCAAACTATTACTAGGTACTTAAACGACAAAGACACTTTTATTATTTTACTTTTTAAAGATTTTTGTGTCGGGGGTTATTTTAATTTTTATTTCAAACTTTTTAAATTACTTTATTCTCCATCATGGGGCCTTGATAATCAACTATCTAACACTTACTCGATGAGACCATCCTTATGAGACCAAACACGCTATATCTGCTAAAAGTTGCTAAGGAGTTGGGTATCCCGCAGAATACTTGATGCTGCAGCATCAGCTCATGTTTAAAAATATTGCCGAAGTCACAGTACACCAAATTTAAATTTAATCGGGCTTTTTAAATTGGAAACGAGCAGATAATCTTCAAACGCCTGAACAGATCTTCATAAATTATAGCTAAGAACCATCGTGATCATATCAGCTTTCAAACAACAAAAAAACCGCGTCTAGATTGGTCTATTCGTTTGAGAGCTACGATGCGCCAGACAGACATACAGATACACATCCTAAACTTATAACAACCCGCTATTGTGTCGGGGGTTAAAAATTTAAGTACTTAAATCATAATGTATCGCTTTGGATAGTTATCTGTAGTAGTATTAATATAGGTATATACCTAATTAGTTTAGTTACATACACCCATTTAGTACGTAAACCCATAGAGTATAGATGTTGCGCGACTTCATCCGCGTGTAAGACATTTCACGGTGTAAAAATCCTACTGTGTACTTTTCACTGTAGCTATCCATAGCGTTATCGGTACGACGCCATCAACATCACTGCCTCGGTGGCGTAGTTGTATTACGGTACGACTGCAATGCTGAGGTCTCGGGTTCGATCCCCGGGTCGGGCAAAGTGATATTGGACTTTTCTATTTAGTATCAGCCCGGAGTCTGGAATTTGTGCCCGATATGGCGATAGGCTCGCCCCCTATCACGTCATGGGACGGAATACGCTCGGCGAAAAGTGGGTGCACTAGTTGCGCCTCTGCCTACCCCTTCCTATGAAAGGCGTGAGTATGCGTATGCCATCAACATCAATTAGTATAATCAGATAAAAAAAAAACAAATATTGCCTACGAGTGCAATTAACTATGATTAAAAGTAGCATAACATACGCTAATCTGATATGGTCTATGTCTGTGCCATATATTATGCAAATCCATTCAGCAGTTTGTGTTTATTTCTCACAAACATCCAATTTCATACAAACTTTCGCATTAATGTTAATAATTATTATTATATTATAGTAAGACAAGATTTTTCCGTTTCAGGCAGCCCATTTTGTCTCAAAAACATCGTGCCGGACATTATCGGCAAAGCATTACATAAATCAAACATATGCCTCCATACTCGAAGAAAACTTTATTTCGATAATCTAGAGAAAATAAAGACTGATTTAAGAAAATCAATATTTTTTTTATATCCCAGGTCTCTGGGTGCAGATCCTATGGAATTATGGTTATTTTATAAGAAAATCACACAAAGTGCTTTCTTGTTTTTTAAGGAGCTGAATGTAAGTTTTATAAACTGTTCATTTATTACAATTTCCCTGTCTGTTTGTCACTACCCAAGAGTCGGTTATATGATATTTCGTGCTACTTGATAAACAAAAAAACTCACAGTATGCTCTTTTTCCATCATTTAAACAAAATGAAACAGGCAGTAACATCATTTAGGCTGGAAGAGGATCAGTGAGTTGTTTCATTTACGACGTTCTTCCTGTTAGTAAAATCAGGTACATTTGAGGGTAAGCGACAGTAAATAGTGTTAAAACGGTGATTTATATTAATTTAACAATGCAGTTTTGAAGAAAACCATTTAAAAGCTATATGGTTAAAATTTGAAACTTTTGGAATCAAAGGAAAAATTTATATGATTTTTTTTCGGTTATTTTCAACTTTAAACCACTCTCCTGTAAAATTTGTAAAGTGGCGGTTATCCCCTTTTGGCCGTTAACCGTCGATATTGTTTAACCTTTTTCATCGTCATCGGCACATAGTACTCTGAGATATAAAAAAATCTTATAAAATGAGCGTCCAAATTGCAAACACTAAATCACTGGAAAAAAAACTGACCGATACATAACAATTCAAAGTAACCCTAAGTATATTAACATCTCGGTGCTGCCTCGGTGGCGTAGTTGTATTACGGTACTCCTGCAATCCTGAGGTTCGATCTGGGTTGGTTCGATCCGGAGTCTGGAATTTGTGCCCGATATGGCGATAGGCTCGCCCCCTATCACATCATGGGACGGAATACGCACGGCGAAAGTGGGTGCACTTAGTTGCGCCTCTGCCTACCCCTTCGGACATAAAAAAGCGTGAGTGTGTGTGTATGTGTGTGTGTGTGTGTGTGTGCATGCGTGTGTGTATGTATGTGTATGTGTGTGTGTGTGTGTATTAGCATCAGTACTCACATAAGCGGCGTACTCCTTGACCTCGTGGTCGTTGGTGTGTGCGGCGGAGACGCGGCCGCGCCAGAAGCAGTCCTGGCAGAGCGTGTAGTTGGCGCAGCGCGTGCAGCGGTACCGGAACCCCGTCAGCGACGCGCGCCGGCACGCGCTGCACGCCAGCGGGTGCACCACTACCACATACGCACCATACCACATATACATACGGGTACGCACACCTCTATCACACCCACATTTCACCAGGTATGAAATAAAATAAATTTATTCAAGCACAACAAGTAGACGATAGCCTAGTTGGGAATGGAACAGTTTGCCAAGACAATGTCCGTAGGTTCAAATCCCAAGGCATACACCTGTGACTTTTCGAAGTTACGTGTGTATTGTTTATCAATTATCGTTCGCTTTAACGGGGAAGGAAACCATGAAACCCCAAAAATAATTTCGAAAGTATGTGAAGCTAACTAGTCCTCACGAGGCCAGCATGGTGGTCAAGACCTGAAACCCTCTCAGTAGTAGAGGAAGCCAGTGCCCAGCAGTGGGCAGTATATAATACAGGGCTGATATGGTAGTATGGTGGATTAAAAGTTGGGATTTGCTCCACTTGAGCCAAAAGCGGGATACTCCTACGATAATACTGATACAATATACTATGCATTTCTCACTTTAGTATAAAGCACTTTTCACAGTAAAGTATTGATTTATTTAACTTTATATACACAAAAAGGTAGACTACATGCCTGAGGCATTCACTTACAGTCTACATTTGAGACAGTAGTGGTCTATAATATAAAAAAATAAATAGGGCATTATATACAAATTAATTGTAATATTTCACTTACAAATACGATTACTATATTTTAAAATCATGAACTGAATATTATGAAGGCAGTAATAATGATTACTGTATGTTAAAACTTTTCATACCGTTTTCGACACTTGCCAAGCGATGCAGTAAAGGCAGCCACACAAGACACGGAGGTCCCGGATCCGACATTAGTGTGTCCAGGAAATCATTCACGGTTATCTTGCCATTCTAAAAAAGGACATAATACGATACGATCTTTTATGGATTATAAAAATAAATAGCATTTGTATTTGAAAAATTATATAATAAATAATTAATTTCACTTAAATATGCTTTCTAATTAAAACTGATACCTAATTTAATTTTAATATCTTATTTTAATATCTTTTGAAGGACATTGTAGCCAGTATAACTACTGGACATAATGAGACTTAACATCTTATGTCTCAGGATGACGAGCGCAGTGGAATGCCACACTGTACTTTGTGAGACAAGTTGCTGGATGGTGTTGCTACTGTTTATGGGTGGTCGTATCGCTTACCATCAGGCGAACGGCATGCTCGTCTCGTCATTCTCTGCTATAAAAAAAAAAACAAAAAAAAAAATGTACATCAGGGCATAAAATTAGTTCCAGTGTCAGTCAACACTCTACCTGGACCCCACTGGGGTCACTTTATCAGGTCCATATAAAAAAAAAGAAAAATAAAGAAAAATAAATTTCAATAGAGACTACACTTAAACCAGAAGTACAAATAGCGATAAATCGCAATCGGCGATTTCTTTCAGACAACCTTTGGATGGACGTACTTAATATATAATCAATTTATTAAAAACGGATTCTTTATTAAATCCAAAAATAATGCATAAAATACTTGGTACTAATCATCTCTTTCTTAGAAATCAACCATTTTTTAAATGATCTAGCATATCTGAGTAATACTATTATCATATTATGATTTGTCACACCTGGTTAAATATGGTGAGCGCAAGCGTGTCGTTGTAGTTGAAGGATGGTGACTCATAGACGGCGGCGGGCAAGGCCAGAACCTCGCGCAAGTAGTCCGACAGACGCTTCATTAGCAGGTGACCGTTACCATCCGACAGCTGCGAGAATATGTCTGTAATGGAGTAGAATTGTTTGTTTGCAAATTGTAAAATACATTTCGCACCTTTAGGACGAAAACGACGCAATTCAAAAAAAATAAAAAATTGGGTTATCGTCATAAAATGACTTAAACCTAGTCCCTTTTTTATGAAAATATAATAAAAAGGGGACCGATATAATAGTTTTGTCCTTTTCCCACTTGAATATGGAGGTTTTCGAACTATTGTTGTATTGAAAATAACTCAAATTTCGTTTTTTTTTAATTGTGTCGTTTTCGTCCTAAAAATGCGATTTTATTTCACTGTTTTGTTATTTTACGATATTGTTATACTGAACATAGATATCCAGTTTCAAAATTCAGCTCTACAGTACTGCTTAAGTGATACTGTAGTGCATAACTGTATGATATACCATGGTGGCACAATATATTTTGTTTATTGTTTAATTTTAATGTTGTGGTATACTACCCACACATCCATAATAAGGGCAAAATTACTCATAATAAGGGACTGCCTCGGTGGTATAGTTGTATTGCGTACGAGTTACGAGTACGATTTGCGCGCTGAGGTCCTGGGTTCGAATCTCGGGTCATGCCAAAAATATTGTGACTGGGTTTTTTTATCTTAAAACTACTCAGTTGCAGCTCGGAGTCAGGAAGTTGGCGGTGCGATACCCCCGTGCCTCGTAAAGCACGTAAAGCCGTTGGTCCTGCGTCTAATCTCTCTCCGGTCATATTGGATTGATGTCTCACCGGACTATGAGAGTGAAGGAATAGCGAGTGCACCTGTGTATTGCGCACACACTTGTGCACTATAATATCTCCTGCGTACCTGGCTGATCTCCGTTGAGATTGGCCGCCGTGGCCGAAATAAGCTAGGAGGATTTATAAGGGCAAAAGACATGATTCTACATTCCCAATTTTACATAGCATTCTGCTCCAAAGTGAGGGAACCAAACATAAATTACCTCACTTTAAAGCTGTCTAATCTATACACCATTACAACATAATAAAAAAATTACTACACTATAATAAATGATTACATCAACACTTAATACACTCAGATAATATTATCATAATGATTAATTCATAAACAAATCACTCACATCTCAGTTTGTCCATGAGCTTCCCCGCGCACATCGTAGCTAACGCTACTTTGATCGAGAACACTCTGATTTTACCCACATTATCCCTGAAAAGAAAAAAAAAATTAACTTCAAATACGACAAATTATCAAGCATACATTCAACACGATTTTTTATTTGAGTAAAGGAGATGTCCGCTTGTTGTATGGGTGCTGGGCCTCAAAATCTAACCAGGCTCAAAGTTTATGGATATAATTAAATAAAAAAATATTTTTAGACCCCTCCATTTATAACTAACATTTTAAAAACATTCAAGTGTAGTTTTTAAGCAAAATAAAATTACATAAATCATGAAATCATAGGACTTTAAAGTTATATGATTTATTGCAAAGGCCTAGTTTTTGGGAGTACTATCCAAATATGTATAAAAATGTTGGTTAGAATTTTAAGCCCGTTTTTGGATATATCCTTTATAGTCATTCTGAAGTTACTCCCAAAATGGCACTGTTGCCATTGTTTTCTGTGACAGGAGATAGGGGTAGTTCCAGGGTAAAAACAACGCATACGCATACTCATGCCTTTGATCCCCGAAGGGGTAGACAGAGGCGCAACTAGTGCACCCACTTTTCGCCGTGCATATTCCGTCCCATGATGTGATAGGGGGCGAACCTATCGCCATATCGGGCACAAATTCCAGACTCCGGGCTGATACTGAATAAGACAATCCAATATCACTTTGCCCGACCCGGGGATCGAACCCGAGACCTCAGCTTCGCAGTCGTACCGTAATACAACTACGCCACCGAGGCAGTCAAAAGGCGGGAGTAAAAACAAGATGTTAATATACCCATAGAAATTACTATAATTTTTATTCATGTGAAATAATTGGTGTGATGCGTATTAAAGGAACACTGCTCATAAAATATTGCAATGGAATTTAAATAGATTTATTGACCTACAGTGTTTGACCATTTAATTTTTCAGAGAGGAGGTGAAAAATTATACACCACTTGACAACAAATTACTACAGTAGTTACATGTTTTCAAGTGATACTTGTTCCTTGACAATAATATTTACTTGGACAATTCCTTTTGTATTCTAGATGACTCACAATGCATGACTAATATGACAAAAATATTGAAAAGTTAAACAGTGACATCAAAATATAATCTTTGTTTTAACATTTCATGTTAAGCTACAAAGTTCAAATTCCAATTCAAATCATTTATTAAGTAATTAGGCCCCTAAGGGCACTTTTACATGTCATTTTTAAATTTTTTTATCATCTAAAGATTCTACCAGTGCTTCGGAAAATCCCACTGACCTGAGAAGAAGCACCAAGAAACTCAGCATAGGTCTTTAATTGTAATTTTTTTTTATATATATATATTTTACAAATTGTTCAAAATAATAAATCAGACTTGGATTGTAAATACTCAATTTTATTAGCCTTATTTTGTTTTACTAGATTGTGTGTTTGTATCTTATGTTTTGATATAACTACCACACATTTTCTGACTCAAATATAGAAAACAATAACATTTACTTGGAATATGAAGAAGTATGGTCTGAAAAAAAGGATTATTATAAAAACGACATCCTCACCCAGTGCTATAAGCAGACAGCAACCAATTCAACAACAGTGCGGAACACGCCTCCACTGACACTTGGTGGGCGGGAGGCAGTCTCTTGTTCAAGTTGTGGTACAGGGAGGACACTAACGTCTCTAACCTCGTAACGTTCACACACGCTGTTGGCTCCAACGTATTTAGAGCATTTTCACGAAATGCTTCTATCACATTCCATATGTCTATTACATGTACTGAAATAAATTATTGACAGTCAATTAGTTCAATTAAGCTTGTATGGCAGTATAGGAGATCCTTGTCTATGTATGTTATTGATAGAATATTTGAAAATGCTATTTCAGTATTGACTCATAAATAAGGTTTGCAAGGTGTTCTACTGAGGTTAAGATCACGCTGTTTCGGGCTTACTGTACCTCATTATACACGTGCAGTCTGTGGGCTATCTACACGCATGTAAATTACAACGCGCTTCGTGTCCAATTTAATAATGCATTCAGGGCAGTGTTGGGACTGCACCGCTTCTGCAGCGCCTCGGGTATGTTTGCTGCGGCGCGCACTGATTGCTTTTACGCGATTATGCGAAAAAGGTGTGCGTCTCTGGTGCGCAGGATTCGGGTCAGTCCGAACACTGTCCTTAAAATGATAGCGGATAAACCAGATTGCTTTTATGTCCGGCACTGTTGTGACCAACATCTACCATATAGTGCCGGATAAAAGTTTGTATTTAGTATATAGTATTTTAAGTAATGTCTGTAATATTATAAAATGTCTGTTATGGGTCCTTTGTTACCTGATATAAACAAATAAATAAATAAATAAAAAAGTGAAGAGATATCATCGGGGATAGTGCAAAGCGCTTATCTAGCATTGGTAAATACCACCTAAGTAAAAAAAAATATACAGTATTAATAATCATAAGTTTAGTGTCGTAAGTATGAATTTCAATTACACTTTTTTCGTCACTTACGCAGTATTTACCAATGCTAGATACACGCTTTTGCACTATTCCCGACGATATACATTATATTATTAACTAGGTAGTGCTCATAGCATCCCCAATGTGGAAATTGTATTTTGAGTATTGAAAAATCTTACATTATAATGAAATAATTTATTTTACTTTTGAGTAAGCAATAGTTATTATGTAGAAGTATTTTCAAAATAAACCAACTGTTTACAAAATGTAATCATTTTTGATTCAAAGCTAGCATATTGAGATATTTTAATAACAACTATGTATATCAATATAAAAATGCAAAAAAAGGAATGTTCAAAATAAAGGAATAACAACTCCTGGATTTTTCATGTAAACTAAGGAAAAAATATAAATCACTCACAGTTACATTTCTTCTGCACATATCTAAGTTTACAGGCTGTTCTATATGATGCAAATCTGATCAAGTCGTAGTTCTGCTCCCTCATTTCCTGCAGGAGTTGGGAGCGAGGGTCGGAGCCACCGCCTCCAACGTTCCCCAGGGGGGGCATACCACCCACACTTTCTCTCTCCATTGACATGTTTTTTACTGGAAATTATTGTAAATTACTATTCATTTCTATCAATGAACACTTATTTATCTTAAAAAATAGTTTTGTGAATATTTAGGTATGTACAGACGAACGTCGGTTGGAATTAATCCTCCGCAACGAGTTTAGTTTGTGTAGAAAATATTACTGATTTAATTTTATGTGTGACTAACAAACGGTCCTACCTTAACGCAACGGTTAGCTCATAACTTTGTTGACATAACGATAATATATTCACGGCAAACCACAATTTGATTTCAGAGATAAATCGATCTAAGATATTATAAGACACAATATAAGTTTTCTACAAGACACTATTGTTATATATCACTGCAACATGACATAAAGCACTGGTTTACGTGTCTTCGCAATAGCGAGATAATTACCTTATCGTTTAGAATTATGAATAAATTAGGAAAGACATTTCTTTACGCTAATAAATTACGGAATATCGAAATCAACATGACAAGCCTGCCATTAAAAAAATGTTTCTTACTACGCAGTACAATTCAGTATATAATATGACTATAAAAATGGAATCCTTTTTTTTGCGTATCTTGGTATTTTTCATATGAATATAATATTTATAACTTACAAAAATATTAGTGCAATTTTTTTACTCACTTATTCCACATAAAAACACAACTAATAAGTTAACGAATATGCATGTAAATTGGAACGTAACGTGGAAACCACAGACATTTCTTTTACTTTTCCATTTTTCTTTTAGCCCGATGGGGACACGAATCTTTCGTCCTCCATTCAACAATAGGTAATATTTTCGATAGTACTCAATACAGAATAAATAACTTCATAGAAAGAGTGTAAATTACACTCATATACTGATCCTTTTTTTTTAAATAGGGCAAAAGCATGGAAGAGACAGAGACAAATATTATGTTGTTAAGGACGGTTTGCGTACACTATACAAACATCAAATTGGCTACCTTTGGCTACCTTTACGATGCCGAATTAAAAAGCGAATGAATGTCAAATGTTACAATTTGCCAACGCGCCCACACAATTAGGTTACATAATACATTATACTTCCTTGCGGGCTTGTCAAAGGAGATGTCCGCTTTTTGTATGGGAGCTGGGCCTCAAAATTTAAACAGGCTCAAACTTTAGGGATATTAAAGGGGCAAAATATGGATCTTGAATCCATTAAAAAAATATTTTTAGACCCCTCCATTTATTAGAAATATAATAAAGAAATGTCGTGGCAGAGTAACTTACAATAACTTCATTGATCTCTGTGCACAATTACAAAAAAAAAAACATTCGCGCCAAAGAGACTATAATACTAAAAATTCGCGCTATTTGCAATTTGCATTCGCGGTTATTCTGCTTCGATGTTCGATTCATGTCTCGTTGAATTTATCTGTTACCTATTTCTGTTTAAACTGACTTGGCAAACAACAGATCCTTCGATATTACACACGAGCTATGAATTACGATAGTATCGCCTTTTCATCTCGACTTCGACTTGCATTTTCTCGGCGATATTTCGATATTTGACTTGATTAGACTAGTGATTTGATAAGCCACTATTGTAGCTGCATAATTGGCAGGAGGACAGTCGGAAGCTGCGCTCATGTTATGACCATTATTTGGTATCTTGGATGGGCTCGGCATCAAAGCAATATTATTCCACCTGCGCAGGTTTTAGATTGCATAATGATTCCAGAGGACATTGAAATAGAATAGATAATTGTACATAAACTATAAGAATTACTTTTATTTCAATTTAAAAAATTATGCTCTGAAACATATGAACCAAGAAAATATTCCCATCTGGAGTTGTTATGTACAAACTTTTCAGAATTGTATCATCTATTAAATGAGTAACTAACGTATTATAATATGTTTTAAATGTTTTTAATATATATTCATAATGATAGCCATGGTCATAATATGCCACTGCCCTTAATTGATTTCTTCTTACTGTTAGAATGTATAGTTTTGTTTCTGTAGGTGGCATACAACCACAGATATTACCTAAACATTACTAAATATGAATATTGTGTATTAAATACATTATAACAATATTATTTGTATTTTTTTAATTTAATAGATGATAAACAATAGTTTGTACTTGCATAACAGTTTTAAATGATAATATTTTGCTTGTTTCATAGTTTTTAAAGCATAATTATTAGTAGTCAGGTTTTAATTTTTGAACTCACTTATTATTGAAATAATTTGGGGGTTATAATTTCATGATAAAGTATTGGAGGAGCCCCATTTCATTTTTTATGTGTAGGTTTATTGTTTTACGTGTACCTAGGTAATATACCAAAAAAATATTCTCAATTATCAGGTGCAAAACAGACGAACATACAATACATACCCATTAAAATCATAACAATGGAATAGCTATGTATTGAATTAAACACTTTTATGATATTTTAAACTCTTTTATTGTTTTATATATATGGGTATAGTGAGCGGCGACGATCGCTTATTGGAAAAGACCAGACTGCAAAGACGAAGTTACAGGTTCCAAATGCAGACCTCGCGCGACACACCTCTCAATTTTCATAATTTATTTGTGTATTGAGAATTTATCGATCGTTTCATGGATCGGAGTCGTCAAAATGCTGAAACATCTGTGATTGCATTTGGAGACGTATCTTAGTATCTAGCATCGATATATATGGTATCTAGAGTTTTGTACACATGAACATCCTTGAAGGCGCAGTCACAAGACGTTAAAGTCCCTGATGCAAAAATAATCCATAGTGTTTTCTTTGATTTATTCTGCGAATTCACTTTTAGGTATATCACAGTAATTTACATGATAAAAATATTTTTAATACTATCGAAAAGTCTCTGGAACAAAACAATCCTACGCGGGCTACGGCTACTCATGACATCAGACATGACAGTTGATCCATTGACAAGTGACAACTGTCAACTTTACTTTTTTTGGGTGTGCGTTCCAATATACGAAGTTTTTTATTTTGAAAACGTTAATTACAACTAATTTTAAGTGTGATTATAGGTAAAACAAAATTACATAAATCTTAAAATCGGAGGTGTTTAAAATTAAACTATTTATTGTAAAAGGCTAGTTTTTAGGAGTTCTATCCAAATATATATAAACTTTCTTGTTTAAATTTTCAGGCCCGTTTTTGGACAAGTCCTTTGTTTGCCTATTTTGTAATTTCTTTGTGAATTAATTTAATAATTTCGAGTTGCTATTGTGAGTGAGTTAAAGCCCAGCAAACAAACTATGTCCTGCGCTATTGTAGGATGCAAATCCCATTCTTCCCGAAAAGAAAATCAAGATGAAACCATCAGCTTCCATCGGTGAGTAGACAACAAACCAATAATATTTGCTAAAAACCTATACAGAAGTGCAAAAAGCCTAAGTAATTATACTTATTATTATGCTGTAGTCATATTATAATCGGCTGTGGGCCATTCGATTCAGTAATTTTTCAGTATTTTTCATTATTACCAATTTTCATAGTAATTTTCAATGGTGTTGTGCCGCATATTTTATCGATAACATAAGTGTTAGTATTACGTAGTATACTGTTTTGCATAAAATGGCTTGTACTTTCAAAATATGGCATTGTAGTGGTAAAAGGCACTCAGTTAACGTGCGCGAGGGCTTAAGTCGGGAATACTAGTATATATTTTTATAGTATGTTTCATACAATATGTTATATTGCAGATTCCCCACAGATGATACCGTGAGGCAAAAATGGATCGGTGCTCTTGCTCGTACTAATTGGCAATGGAAAAAACAGCACCGTGTTTGCTCGAAACACTTCAATATTGAATGTTTTACTAACACGGAAAACTATAGAACCAGGAGATCGTTTTCCATTCACATCAACACTTTGTACCCTATTGCTTAAATATGATTTAAATAATTCAAGGGCTTTGCCATTAACCCCATAGTGGCTAAATGATCATACTTATATAACATGAATGATACCGCCGTGTTTTATTTTTAATGTCCCATTTTAAGTAGCTCTCTGTCAGACCCAGACCTCTTGGGTATCTACTTTAATGCTAAGGAAGTCAGAAAAGAACAGAGAATTACTGGCTTTCTCCGAAACGAAATTTCGGTCGATTTTCATTTGCTAATTACAGTGCTTTCCATTCGCTCCATAATTTCTAACAATTTTCTAAAAAATAATAATATAAATGCCAAACCATTTTAGTGTGAATGAAATTTAGAAAGGTATGAAAACCACTGTAAATAGCAAGCGAAAATCGGACGTAATTTCATTTTGGAGAAATCCGGTATGCCCCAAGTTTCTTATAAAGTAACAGCCTCTTAACGAGAGCTTGTATGCACCCAGACCTCATTTGGTATTTTAATACCAAATTAAGGATTTCATATCTTTTTTTTTTTTTTATCCCTTTATATAAAATAGCAATTTGTATAGATAGGTAATTGCAGTTGATCAATCGAAAAGTGTTGATTTTAGCACGTCTGTAAATTTATCATAGCCCATAAACAAACAGTATCTATCGATATTGATAAACTGTCACAAGGGGTCACAGCACAACTAAATTTCTTGATGTCTATGAGAGTGTACGCTCAAATGTCATAGCATTACTTCTATGAAGTTATTTATTCTGTGGTACTCAAGAAGCTTATCCAAACTTCTTGATAGTACTGGTGAAAAAGGAAAGACAAAGGCAGGTAAGTAGTCTGGTGTAGCACAAAAGTTCCTCTATATAATATTACTAGCTGACCCGGCAAACGTTGTTTTGCCATATAAATTATTTTTAGAGATTATTTTAGTAGAAAAGAATAATAAAATGTAGTAAAATTATTATTGTAAACGTCACTACTACGATCGATGCACAAACAATAACAATGACCGAAAACCGTAAAGGGAGTGAGAGAGGGCTTATTGTGTAAGAGAGACAGGCGACCAGCGCTTCGGTATCATCCCTACTCCAAGCTGTTTACTGAATGAGAAGTGACACCGGCAGACGCCTAGCGGGAATAGAGATATTATAATTGATCAGTTACCGACCGGGGTCAAAAGTTATTAAATTACTAATATCGCTATTAAAAAATAGGGGTGATGGAAGAAGGTAGAAAATTTAGGGTTGTATGTTTTTAATGCCACAACATAAAAAAAATCTGTCTGAAAAATAAATATAAAATTTTGGTGTGGGCCACCCTTATCACTTATGCAATGCAATGCAATGCAATCAGCCCTGTATCATATACTGCCCACTGCTGAGCACGGGCCTCCTCTACTACTAAGAGGGGTTAAGCCTTAGTCCACCACGCTGGCCTTATCACTTAGGGGTATGAAAAATAGATAGTATCCGATTCTCAGACCTACTAAATATGAATATAAAATTTCATCAAAATCGGTTCAGCCGTTTCGGAGGAGTAAGGTAACTATCATTGTGACACGAGAATTTTATATTTAAGATAATATATAGATTTTACTCTGCATAAAAGTTGAATTCTACAGACGCTTCTTAAACGGAATTAAATCACACTTCTATGCAATTTTCCAATTAAAGGGTAGAATAAGTGAATCAAGAGTAAATGAAGGGCTTGGCCATTGGGCTTGGCATAAGAAAGATTCTAATTTTAATAGTTTGCCTACTCATCGTACATGACATGAACCACAGAGTACTTTTGACATGAACTTTATGTAAAAGTAAACGCGGCTACGTTTTTTTTATGCCGTTCGCGTGATGGTAATCGATACGACCACCTATAAACAGTAGCAACACCATCCAGCAGCTTGAGTTACAAAGTACTGTGTGGCATTCCACTGTGCTCGTCATCCTGAGACATAAGATGTTAAGTCTCATTATGTCCCGTAGTTACATTGGCTACAATATCCTTCAAACCGAAACACAACAGTGCATGCACACTGTTGCTTGACGGTAGAAATAGACATTGCGGTGGTACCCACCCAGACGGACTCTTACATATAAAAAACCTACCACCAGTGTGACGTGACTTGTGTGTTAAGAGTCCGTATACGATATTGCCGCGCATGAAAATAGGTATTTATCGAGCGGCGGGAGCAGTGAGCATCACGTGTTTCACGAGTCACAACACGGACAGCCGATGCGTCCGCGTATAACGGTGTTGATACTTGCCTTATTATATTTATAAGTTCGTCGACTATAATACTAACTTGTAAACCCTAATTAGCTGTAATAGTTCTCCTTTTAACTAAGTTCAGTGTACACTTGAATTTTAAAAAAATTGGCATTTAAAAGTTAATATTTCACAAACGAATCTATAATAGAAAAATAATGTTCACACACCCACAAGTTTTGAAAGACGTTTCCTTGTATGGAAAGCTACACATACAGGAAAACTACGTATGAATATCTCGTCATTTCCCTTCTGACATTTTTATGGCATAATCTTATTACTATTTGCCTCAGAACAATAAATAGTCATAGAAGCCATACTATTATTTATTTAAGGTATCATCATTCCAGAATCTCAAATGAAAACTTTAATGTTAGCGACATTATCGACAGCTTAAATTTGTCACATCCCTATAGTAACTGAAATTAGTTGTACATTTTGAATTAAAATGCAATGAAAGAGCCCAAACTTTATTTGGAAACTATAGTTAATGTATTTTGAAAGCATATTTTGAATATCTAGTCATTTTATAATAAGAAAAAATGCAAATCCTGCAGGAAGTCTCACTCTCTGTTCTTTCCAGTTTTTTGTGATTTGCGAAATTTAACCACACACGCCATGCTAAATACAAATTCCGAGACACATTCGACACATACATTTTGTAATATCTGAGTTAATATATCATGAAAATCAATATTTTAAACTAAATAAACGTTTGTCGTTCACAATACGTCAGACACATTAGCAATTTTAGTAAATTTAGGTGATTCTGTCATTTCGAAACATGACATTAACGATCACATATTTTTATTTTAGGTACATCATTTTAACCAATGTATCCAAATTGAAGTGGACGATAGCCTAGTTGGGAATGGAACGGTCTGCCGAGACAATGTCCGCAGGTTCAAAACTCAAGGCACAAACCTCTGACTTTTCGAAGTTACGTGTGTATTGTTTATGAATTATTGTTCGTTTTAACGGTGAAGGAAAACATCGTGAGGAAACCTACATACCTAAGAATTCTTCATTAGAATTTCGAGGGTATGTGAAGCCTGCCAACCCACACTAGGCCAGCGTGGTGGACTAAGGCCAAAACCCTCTCAGTTATAGAGGAGGTCCGTGCTCAGCAGTGGGCAGTATATAATACAGGGCTGACTGCATTGTATCCAAATTGACGTTTCATCTCATGACTTAAAATAAATAAAATCGATGAAGTATTAATTGTTTCACTCACTCTCGTACAGAAGATGTATTATCCGCGATGCACAATGTGATGTTTTGCAACTTTTATTTTAGTTCGATATAGTTATTATAATTATCTTGAGCTATTTGCCAAATTTTCTCCAAAAGATACCCGGTACCTACAAATTTTTTGCACTTTTTAAGATATGATGAAGAGTAGTGAAACACACTACGTGTTTTTGGAGAATACGTGGCAAGTAGTAATCTTATGCCATAAAAAAGTTAGAACGAAAATGGACAAAAATATGTAGCTTTCCAAACAAGAAAAAAGGTTGTAGTCTATTTAGTCTTAAATCAATCTTAAAATACCTAAAGATAATTTTAGTTACTAGGTATATAATGAAAATATATAATCGAATGGCGTATTTAGTTTTATGAACTTCGACATTGATTTTTATAACTTCCTTTGTCCGAAATTTTTGTCGCATGATACAACGTGCGCCGTCGGATCGTCGGTCATCGCCGCGGTGACGCTAAAAAAAAAAGCGATACGTCCTCCCTCTGGCAGCGCGTGGCGCGGTCTGGCGAGCGCGCGAAGTGCATCTCCTAATATACCGCAAGATTTGCGTATTTTTACGACTCTGTTTAGTTATTTATTTGCTAATATATTAATTAAATTTTACGCACACCAATAGTACAAGATGTATAGTTTATAGTGCTATTTTTATTTTTAGAAAAAATCACTGATTTTACTTACATTCGGCGTTACTTTTGGACGTATATTCTCGAAAATTTCACGACTTTAACACTTTAATTTTGTATGATTTTACATTGAAAATTAAGAAATTGTCTCGTTTATTTTTTAGGCGACTTTTATAACAATAAACAGTAATTTTCGTTAGTTACTTTAAAGCACGATTTTGGTTGAAAACGGCAACAAGTTTGAGTCTCCGAACAACAAAATTTCTGAAACAGACGTTGGAACTTGGTGAATAGATTGAAATTAAAGAAAGATATGAAAAATGTGGCTCGTTTATTTTATTAGCGTTGAAATAGTCTTTCCGATGATGTATTAGAAATTAATCAGATCAGTTTATTTTTTGAATAATCACGATGAAAAGTTGACTGAAATAGTTGAAATTTCGTATACGGCCTCTTAAATAAAAACTTTCTTGGGCCTTTTTAAAATGTGAAAATTAATCTAGTGAAGGACAAGAAATAGTCTGTGTTTATGTTATTTACGTAGGTATATAATATGGAGTGATACGATCATGAGCAGTGTGTTACCGGTGCTGATTGTATTTTTGAGACGTTAATGACTAACCGAACGTAAAAAACGGAAACTTACGTTGTAATCGCTAGATTAGAGTATTCTGTATGTAGTAAATAATAATTATTTTGTAGCGGAAAAGGTTTTTCTTACTGCTTACTGTTGTGGGGCTCCTTTTTCCGCACTTAGCCTGTAGAAGGTCGGGCCGTTGTGCGTACTATACTCAACTTAATTTTGTAAACTGTTGCACCGCCTAATCAACAATATCACGTTGATAATCGATTTTCGCGAAACAAGCGAAGCTTGGCAAAATGGCTTATGTCTCTGACGTGACCAATGACCCTAATAGAGATCGTAAAAGGTATCAATCAATTTCATTGAAGTCCGTTTGAAGGAGGTAGACATTGTCACAGAGAACAATATAATAGAACAAGGTATAATGTTGTTTGTTCGACCATATTATGATGGATCAATGATGAAAATATCGTATATGAAGTTTTAAATGAAACTGCAATTTACGCGAGTCTAGTTTAAGAAAAAAGAATAATATGACTATGGGCTGAATTCCGCTTCCGGCGATTACCAGCTCCGGTGCCCTATGGCGGCAATTTGAAATAATAAATCATATCGTTATCTAACACATTTATTTATAAATGAACACAGTTTACAATTACATTATAATCTGCTGCTGTCAACTCAAAATCGTCTATATATTTACATCACAATCATCACAAAACACTACTAAGTTTTATACATTATTTTTTACTCGCCCGGAGCATTGTCGATACACGATTGTCTAAATATATTTTGTTCACAATTCTGCAAGATTTTCTTTTGTTTAAATCATAATGAAAGTGTTTATAAACTTTCCAATTTATTTTACAATCTTGGATAAAAATAACGCGTTTAGTAGTTGCTTCAAGGGTTAATACAAGTAGGTAAGTAGTACAATTTATTTGATGAAAATTAATACCGTAATTTAATACGATGGATACATACCTATATCGGCAAATACGGTACCTATACCTCGATACCGACGAAAACGGTATTTTTCAGAACTGTGAACATATCCAAATTACTCAAAGATTAGAACCTAGTTTCTCTACATAAGTTCAAATACATCAATATTATACAATATGATTTATATAGGTACTTAGTTAAATATTACATCTTATTGATGACTTGCTAAGCGTAAATAACATTTTTTCAATAGTATTTCCTTTTACATATTGTCATAGATTTTATTAAAAAAAAACAGCAGCTTTATAAATCAAATTGAAATCAATTGCGCATAGACCGAATTTTTCATAAAAAAACATGCATGGTACAAAGTATCACACAATATTAGTCATATTGTTTTCATTAAAATAAAGATCTTCATTTATGAATATTTTTATGGTCATACCATTGAGACAAAAATGTAAGTATTAAAAAATAATATGCAAGTTCTATCTAAGTTAAGTAGAAAATTAAATTATCTCATACAAAAATATAGAAGCGTATATTGCCTAATAAAATACGTCTAAATTTACACACGTGTACGTAATTCAGGTATAGGATACATTTTCAAATATATAGTTTTATACAAAGTTATTGTGTTCGTCACAGACTATTTTGCCGATTTGTCCAATGGACGAAATGTATGCGATAACATGACTTTTACAATTAAGCGTTTTAAGCTACTGGAATAAATATATATTTCATGCTACAGCTTATTTTATGTATTGTTTTTGTACATTTAATATTTTTATATCCTTTATTTATGTACCTAGATAAAAATAAACAAGTAAGGTTGTTGTGTGTCAATTTTTTATTCGTGGCTAGGTTTAGTACAATGGCTACTTTAACAAAAAAAAGAACGCGTTTTCCGCGCGTAAAAACATGACTGAAAAATATTATTATGTTTCGATATATTTAAATGTTAAATACCCTTAATTTAGTTGGATAAAATAGTAGTTATAGATCACGCGAGTAGCTCCATAAATTTAACAGAATCGTTATTTTACACAATACTATCAATTATCAAGTATTTTTTAATTCTTGGCTGTATGTTTCAATAAATTATTAGGAAAGTACGCATTACGTCCATAAAACATTTTGTTATTATTTGGCAGGACCACTTATAGTAAACACTACGCTTAAGTATTCCTAGGCTTAAATGCATACATTTTGGATAATTTTAACTAGATAAATCTCAGTTGACAGGTTTCAAACTTTTGATCATAAAATAAAAATTTAAACGTTAGTTATTATTTATTACGTTTAGGTCACATAGTACCTACATAGCAATATTAAAGTATTTCAAGTTTATAATTATTAGGTAGGTATGTATTCCGACCTTTACTTTTGAAAAATCAGACATTTATTGTTAGCCACAATATTAATTTGACGATGATCTGATTTATCCACATTATAACAAAGCTATTTATTAAGTATTAATGGAATGGCTCCTAGATAAGATATACAATAATAATATTTTACATCTAGACGGCTTTAACTACTATTACTAGACCGTTTAACATTCCCATAATATTTAAATATAGAATAACATTCCAATTCAAATAACATTGCAAATAAATGAATAACAATGTATTTACAAAATATTTTCGTGAACAAATATAATTCGTAAATAAATATTTTTATTCATAGTTAAAATAGGTATATCAATTTATAAGTAACATTCAATATTTTTATGACAATTAGAAGTTTTAAGTAAACAGCATTCAATTATAATAATTAGTTTTATAACTTAATATAGCTACAATATTTTCATCAGCTACATGGGTAACTTATTTATAATTTTCTATTAGTTGCCATAAACTTAGGAAAAGCAAAGAAATGCTTAGACATACAGCCAGTGTCTCCAAGTAAAACGACTGACAGGAGCGCCGCCGCGGATTGCTTCATGTTCCGTTTCCGGCGATATGCAGCAGGCTATACGCTGGAATAAGCAATAATGAAATCAAAATGTGGACATCTGGCTATTTATTACTCTCGAAATTTTTGTATGATTGTGGTTACTATACGTACATAATTTCAATAAAATACTTTAATATCTGTTTCATTAGGTATCTATCAAAGTACAAACATAAATCGTTTCGGAGCCATGACCATAGACAACACACTTTGGCGGGAAATGCATTGATAATTGATAGCATATTTGACAGACGTCCATTTTTCGAAACTGTTGCTCCCACAGAATAAATAACTATCAGTAACTTCACTTTGGCAACTAAAAAATTGCCCCGTTCGTTGGTATCGTAAATAAGAAAGTTGCGTTAACTTTTACTACATATATAGCCGTCTCCATAAAGGTGACAATTGTTATAAACCTATAGATTATAACCAAAAGTATTACCTGTCTAAAAGTACCAGGCGTGGACAGGATCTTGTAAATGGCGACGATGGGTATCATGAGGATAGAGGAGCAGGCCAGGCCCCAGCCCAGCACCACAGCCCACGGCGGGTAAGTGTAGTGCTGGTATTGGAGTGGCTGCTGGTATAATAGGCCGAAGACAACCACGCCCTGGAAATATTTGGTTTATAACACTCAAATTTCGAGGTGGCTATGCTTTGTATAGTGTTTATAATGGTTTATGACGAAGTGATTTTACAATGAGTGCTTATGATTTATGAAGTGATACCTACATAGATAGCACAAGTGACTTGAAACTTATTGGGTAAACTTCATTTTATGATAGTTACAAGAAACTGCCCAAATACGAATCGCACACCGAGAATTCTTTAGGTACCTACACCAAAACCAATTGGAACGAAGTTCCTTATCGCGCGTTGTGAAAGGGGGCTGGACGGAAAGTTGTCACGACACTTTTTTCTATTATCTTACTAATATGAACGTTAAATACAATGCGTAGAAGCTATAATTCTTGAAACGAGTATATTTTTATTTATTTTATTTATTAAAGTCATTAAAACCATTTCTTACTAATCTAATATGAACCTTAAATACATTGCGTAGAAGCTATTTCCCCAGCGTTGGCACGGCACGAGTACAAAAGAATTGAACGTAACATTCTTTTTTCAAATTTTGTTGATTTATTCTACTCTACTACTACTGACATTTATCAATAACAAGACTAAACGTGCTTTGCTCGCGTTTAAAAATCTACTTTATGTTGTAAGCGTAAGATCGAATTTGTGTTTAGTCAATCAAAATTTGTGATAAAAATGCTATGCAATAGCTTTACCGCGGTAGTCTCCGAGTGCCACACGTATTTATTTGTTTTTTTCTCTAGAAACTTATGTATTGGAACGGAAATAGGAAAATATTTATATATTTATATATATACACACTCTGTTATGTGAAGGAATTGTAATAAATAAAATTTTATTACAATTCCTTCACTAATTAATCGAAAGGAACTTCGTTCCATCCGGGTGTCCTTTGACACCTCTCATTGCTTTTTTTTTATAATACTGCGCTAGGTAAAGGTATCTATTTATTTAGGTATAATACAATTATTGGTTCCAAATAAGAACAAAATGCTTACGATGATAAATATCGGGCTGATGAACTTCCAACATATCCTCCAGTAGATCCCCGGGCGGAAGCCGAGCATTTCTTCGACATCATCCGAGAAGCGTTTCAAGCCTGCAAGTAGTGGAAAACTAGTAGATCAATACCTACTGAATGGTATAAATAGAAATAATATATATTAAAATCTTACCATAGAACCAAGAAACAGCCAAAGCTTCGAACAACGCGGAGCACAGCAGAGAGATACCAGCGGCGTAGGTGTCCAAGAGGTGAAACATGTAGATGCCGCCCTGTAAAATATTAAATTCGTTGATATTTGGAAGGTATATAGTATATCTCTGCCTAAAAATAAAACGCCGCGCCGATGCTGTCATTTGATTATGAAACTGACAGTTGCAGCAAGAGCACCATCAGCAACAGTCAGCTGCATACTAGTGTTCGGCAACAAGTTGACAGCGTCATTGAGGCGCCTAAAAATTCAAAGTAACTGGAATCATAATATAAAATACTAGTCTTTTTCTCGTGGCTCTGCTCGCTTGAATGAGTTTCCGGGATAAAAGCCCAAGTAAAAGTTTTTTTTAAAATTAGTCCAGTCGTTTTTAGGTTTATTCGTTACAAACATAAAATTTTTTCCTCTTTATAATATTAGTATAGATACTCGTAATACAACAAAAATAATAATGTATTTTCATTATAACCTGGATATCCTTTACATTCACATTATTATTCTCATATCTTAGGTACTTGTCATAAAATGCTTAGTATCTTAGAGTTCAAAGGAGTTCAGTAATAATAATATTACCGGAGTAACGTTTATGCAAGCCACGCAGAAGGACACACAGACCACGAGCAAAGTGAAATGCTCTCGACGCAGCCAATGAGCTCCACTGGATCTTGCCTGATCCAAGAGTCCGGTAATGACACATTCCAACCCGCCCATCTGCGTAAATTTTCCAATACACATTAGCAAAATACAACGAATCGAGTAACCTTCTTTTTTAAAAGTAGTTTTCAAACAAAAATAAGGATGCACAGAAATTACGACACAGATTCACGATTTGAAACAAAAAAACGTTAGTAGGTACTCACTCACTCACGCCTTTTATCCCCGAAGGGATAGGCAGAGGCGCAACTAGCGCACCCATATAGTTAGTAGGTACATTAGTTATTTAATAAAAATCATATTTAAACACTTATTGCTTGAGTAGACAGCTTTCCAATCTTACCCCAGAATCCAAGCCCAGCATAATCAGCATGAAGAAAAACAGCATCGCCCAAAGACTCGCTCCTGGTAGGGTTGCCACCGCTTCTGGATAAACTTGGAACACCAGTCCAGGTCCTATATCAAAAAGACCTTGCTTATGGAAATGCCGACTTCTTCTGCGACGAAGAACTCTAGCTTCTACACTGAAGAATACGCCTCCAACTTTAGCAAAGGAGGCAATAACTAGGTACCTATTGTATACTTAATATCTTTGCTGTTAGTATCGTGTGTTTACAACAAGCTGAAGGCCCAAAAAATTAAAGCATCTCCCAAACGCTATTCATTTGGTTAAAGAGTAGGAACATAATCAAAATGTCTGCGGCATTATTTTTTATAAGCTATGGAAATATGCCATCAAATGGCTTGCTTGCACTAGCTGATATAAAAACCAATTTACCTTCAGTAGCTACGGAGGATATCGGCACACCTTGCTTGTACGACATGAAGCCAAGGTAAGTGAAGATCACAAAACCGGAGAAGAACGACGTAAAACAGTTCACCAAAGTTGTGACCAGGCAGTCCCTGCATGAACACAAAGTTAAAAACTTCTTACTTAGGTATAATGACTTGGAAAAATAAGTAAACAACTAGACGATCCTGCACAAACGCCGTTAAAATTTTCTTTCAATAGCTTGGCAGAATAAGTAAAGGACGTGTCCAAAAACGGGCCTGAAATTTTAAAGAAGATAATTTATATATATTTAGATAGAACTCCTGAAAACTAACCTTATGCAATAAATCGTTTAATTTTAAAGACCTCCGATTTTGAGATTTATGCAATTTTGTTTGGCTTGAAAACTACACTTAATATGAACGTCTTTAAAAAAGTTAGTTATGAATGGAGGGGTCTAAAAATTTTTTTTTAATGGATCTAAGTTCCTTATTTTGCCCCTTTAATATCCCTAAAGTTTAAGCCTTGTTAGATTTTGAGGCCCAGCACTCATACAAAAAGCGGACATCTCCTTTACTAACATATAGAAAATAATTTTAGAATCTTTTGTTATTGTACATTAAGTAATTGAAGTAATATGACGAACACGGGCTAATCTTTAAATGAGATGTCTACAATAATAAACAAAAAGTTCAGAAATTAAGAGCGTGCTTATTAACTCCAACTATACCTATAGCAGTTGTTATGGAAGGTATTATAGCTGGCATAGGACAAGTGGACTCCAAATCCAGCGCCAACGGAGTAGAATATTTGGACAGCCGCGTCTACCCACACCTGCAACGACAAAGGTAAATACTAAACCTGAATAGAAGATATAGTGACTCTAATATAAATAAGGATAGACAACTCAGTAGCTCTTAGTTTTACAAATATAATACATTGTAACTTTAGGAAACAGATTTCATGAGATACTAATTAATCATACTCAATACTGCTTAGTTTGCGTGAACGCATTTTACTTATTCAGTATGGAAAATAAGCCATAAAAACCTGTTAGAATTAAACTATGAAGTTAGGAAGAACGAGTCATTATGTACTACGTAATTATAAAGCATAAAATTATTATAATATTACGAAAACAAAACACAAATCTAAAACCGGTGCTTAAACATCGTAAATCACTTATCCGTGATATAGACATACTTGCGTATCCTTTAGTCTGGTGAGCTCAGGTTGCAGGTAATACGCTATGCCTCGAGTGGCTCCAGGCAGCAGCAGACCTCGAACTAGCAATATCGATAAGACTACGTATGGCATTGTCGCTGTCATCCATACAACTTTACCTACAGACAAAGGCAATCAAATCAAAATCAGTCTTGATTTTAAGTTAGGTTATGTCACAACACAATAATATAACTTTTGAAGGCCCAGAGAGGCCAATTTCTTGCCATGAAACAATAATACCTACAATAATTTGAAGCCGATGGTTGCTGGTATTTTCATCAACTCAATTTCAGAGTAGTGTTGTATTTCTCGGCAACAAGTTGCAGCATCTGCACTATGCCTACCTCATCCAACTTTAATACCAAACATAGAAATGTTTTTGCAAACTTACCCGAACTCTTGACTCCTTTGAATAAGGAAAGGTAAAGGGTCACGTAAACGAGTCCTAAACAGATGACCAGTTGCCATTTAGGAAAGCCCAAGTCGTTGAGTCCTTCAGAATGCTGCATTTCAAGAACAGCACGGCTGTAATTAAACAAAATATTATTTTCTTGGTCTATGGATTCCTAACATGAATAAGGAGAGAATGAAAAAATCATGCAATTGTAGAGTTACGAAATTATTAATTACTATTAATTATTATTATTATTAATTACGAAAAATGTGCGCGATAAAATATATGCTAAACAATTAAGTCCCTACCTATAATATGGTCAATAGGAATATATTGGTATTTAAAGCTTGATTATTGTCTAAATTGAATAGTATAAAATACCACCGTATTTATTAGTTAATAATTATATATATTAGTATATCTTTTTTGTATATGTATTAGGATTTATTTAATACTTTATTTGTGATTGTTTTTTTTCCTCTTGTTTTACTCCGCTGTCTACATGTGATTATAGTTTCTTTCCATACAAAGGTTGCCTGGAAGAGATCGCTTGTGGCGATAAGGCCGTCCATTGTACACCATAGACTTAAGGAAATACTTAGACTTAAGGTATAAATCTTATTTTTTTTTTATTTATTTCATGCTTAAAAATGGTTACAATAAAGAGTATTTGTATTGTATTGAATAGGAATTTCTTCATTAATCAGATAAAGGTAATGTGAGTGAATCAGTGTAATTAATAACATGACTATCGTTGCCCTTATTCACCTCTGCATCCCTAATAACCCATTACAGTACTCACTGGAAGAACTCTGAAGCCGGCGTGAAATGCGACAACGGTCCTTGATACTTCACGTCAGTCTTGTTGGTGGCGTTTATCCGAGCCGCGTCCCAGCACTGCTCCGTGTTCCAGGAGTTATCGCAATGCAACCAAGGGAGCTCGGAACGGGCTGATGATATTAGGAAGTAAAGCGCCCATCCTACACGAGAACATCAGGTTAACATATGGACATAGGTATTATATAAATGTAAACTGTAAAAAATAATTATTAGTTACCTACATACAGGCTACAACTCTTAATTATGTGCTTATGGTATATTTTTTTCTGGAAATATAAATCTATCTTCAAAATTTTACATATCCGTGTACTTCTATCACATAAACTGAACTAAAAGAAATTTATAAATCGTCAAATTTGTTTAAACAAACACAAATTGATAAATTATTGAGCACGTAGTTACACAAGACAACTATTAGTCATCATTTTTACACTCCAAATATCATATTCTGGCTTTTTAGTTCCTTGAAAGATCTGCCAAAGATTTAAGTGGCACCGATATTTCAACGACAATAACAAGAGAGCGCGGAAATGCTAGTATTCTTGCACAAACTCGGAGACAAATGCTTCAAATATTTTCCAGTTTTTGTCCTATGCCAACCACACAATTTAAGCTTATCATATCGAAATACGGTTTAATATAAATTCTGGGGGTGAAAGGTCAAATTCATATTGGATTCAATGCTTGCGGTTGTTCGGAATTTCTCAATTTTCATTCATTGAAACAGTGGTTTTAGTTATGATCTCGCGTGCAAATATCTTCGCATTTCGTAGCGGAATATTTTAGATTATTTTTCCGACCCAAATATCGACCAATAGAATTGCACCATTCGACGTCACGTGGTACAACCTACATGGTATTATACTGATAATTTTTTGAATATTTTCTCTGGTAGTTACTATATATTATGAAATTCTTATTTGTTGACTGTTCATTTCATCTCATGGTGCAATTCTATTGGCCGACATTTGGGACGGAAAAATAATCCCCCGAATACCACACGAGCTTCAAAATTATCTGGCATTTCCCTCAAGGTTCCCTGCAAACAAATAAAGTCGTCAAGTTTTTCAGGAAAAATCACTCGCGCTTCGCGCTCGTGATTTTTTAACCTGAAAACTCCTTCATTTGTTTGCAACGAACCTATCGGAAAATACCCGATAATTTTGAAGCTCTTGTGGTATTATAAGTGATTATTTTTCCGACCCAAATATCGACCAATAGAATTGCACCATTCGACGTCACGTGGTACAACCTACATGGTATTATACTGACAATTTTTTTTGAATATTTTCTCTGGTCGTTACTATATAATAAGAAACAATTTTTTTTGAATATTTTCTCTGGTCGTTACTATATATTATGAAATTCTTATTTGTTGACTGTTCATTTCATCTCATGGTGCAATTCTATTGGCCGACATTTGGGACGGAAAAATAATCCCCCGAATACCACACGAGCTTCAAAATTATCTGGCATTTCCCTCAAGGTTCCCTGCAAACAAATGAAGTCGTCAAGTTTTTCAGGAAAAATCACTCGCGCTTCGCGCTCGTGATTTTTTAACCAGAAAACTCCTTCATTTGTTTGCAACGAACCTATCGGAAAATACCCGATAATTTTGAAGCTCTTGTGGTATTATATGTGAATATTTTATATTTGAATATATTATAGCTACGTATACAAACAGTACAAAAATATCTGAAACGTGTAAATAATTGAAAAACAGTGAACACGAACATAAAACAATGTAAATCACAGGGATAAATTACAAGTTTTGGAACCGTTCCAAACGACCAATTAGATCATAATATTTTAAGGGCTATCGGGAAACGGTGTAATATTAACAACATATTACATATTGATAGGACATTGATTGATAATAGAATTTTATGGTAATACCTATAACGATTGTATGAGACAACGCGTGCTAGAAATGGATCGTATCTGGTACAAAGCTAAGAAGTTTTGGACTCTACATAATAGAGACGCGATATAGATCACAATTTCCTTTCAAGAACATTACAAGGGCTTTCACCTTCCTCTATTTCATAATCCCAATTCCATTCTATCAATTCTAACAGCATTATTCTTCTTATATTGTGTTTTATTTTGGAGATTTTGAGTTTGCGCCGCGAGAAAAGTTCTCTAGGGGTGTTTACGGGTGGGTATTGTTATTATTTTCTTAACTTTTATAATACCTAAAGCTATTGTTTATAACTGGTGGTAAGTCTCTCGTACGCGAGGTGTCGCGGCCGTCTGGGTAGATACCACCGCAATGTTAGTTTCTACCGCCAAGCAGCAGTGTGCATGCACTGTTGTATTTGAAGGACATTGTAGCCAGCGTAATTTACTGGGCATTATGAGACTTAACATCTTGTGTCTCGGGGTGACGAGCGCAGTGGAGTGCCACGTAGTATTTTGTAATTCAAAGTTATGTATGGTGTTCCTACTGCTTATGGGGGATCGTGTCTGGGAAATTAAAAGAAATAAAAAAAAATGATACTTACCTATGATGACATTGTAGTAAAATGATACATAGAAAGCGACCATGACCGCGCAGAATCCGACACCTAAAACAGTAATAAAACAAATTACATAAACAGCAACAATCAACTAAAAAAATTACCAATAAAAAGTTACCTTTGAATAAAGGACAAATCTTCCACAGCGTGATGGGCCCTTGCCGGTTGTATTGACCCAGTATCAGTTCCATGTAGAACAAAGGGACGGCTCCGAACACCAGCATTAGGGTGTAGGGGATCAGGAATGCACCTACACGAAAGTAGAAAGAAATAAATTACGAAGGCGAGAAATTGTGCTTACCTGTTAGCTACTGTGCTTCCTAACTAGATACTTCTATTGCCATGCATCAATAAATCACGCATTAAGAATACTATTATTAAGTAAAACGTCCCGTAATAAACTATAAAAATTGCAACTCTATTTCGGTTTGGAATAAAGGTGTTATTAATATAATTCAAATAATAAAACATAGCTATATGTAAAAGTTCAACTCACCTCCGCCATTCCTGTAACATAAGTAAGGAAACCGCCACACGTTCGCAAGGTCGACCGCGAACCCAATTATGGACAGGAGAAAATCCGCACCCGTCCCCCAAGTTTCACGGTCGTCTGTTGTTTCTATAACCATAATAAGTAAATAAAACGTCTGGCTGTGATATTTAAACTCATTATTTATCAGTCTATGTAAAACAAGAGAATGCATAACTAGATTTATCAAGGAAAACATTATGTGCAAAGTGGAGATTAATAGACTCTATTTATTTCTACATAAAATTATGAGAGCATAGTTAATCGAATTTGAGGTTTAAATCTATGACTTAAAGCCTGTTTCACGACTCCTGAGTAAATGCAGCTCTTCGCATAAATGTTATAAGCCGACCAAATAAAAAAGTCACACTCTAATCGATGCTCCCAAATATGTGGTAATCAAGTGAGTACTATCTACATTAGGTGTTTAATACGCTGAATGTTGAATAAAGTTTACTTGAATATTATCAAAGAGGTCATAAGTAATTTAGGGTCTCATATATTGTAATTTATATAATGCTTCTAAAGGTTGCCCTTGAACAGAAAACCCAAATTGTTATTTACGTGAAGTTTTAATGTGACTTTAACATAACAATGATAATTAAGCAACTTTTCCATTCAAATACTAGCGTGAGTTAAAAAACGAATTAATTCTTCCATATAAAATGACGAGAATTATCAATATTAAACACGAACACATAATATTTTAATCCTCAAAGCTGCGCTATAACAAACATGATCTGTGGGAACAGTAAAATAAAGTGTAAAAGTTAAAAACACAAATTGAGATAAAAATCATTCAGATTCTATTCTAGCAACAACAAGATGTATTAAAACTAAAAAAGTTTTTGGATATTTTGCATTTTATTGTTTTTTTTTTATGCCTTTGAATGACAAGACGAGCATGTAGTTCCTCTTTGAAAACAGTATTAAAATTGGTTACGAAATGAGGCAGTAATTCAAATTTCAAAATTTGCCATGTGCAGGAGTGGGCGCGTAGTGGGGATATCGCTCCATCTCTTTCTTTCAAACGCATCGCAGTTCACGATGACGTCACGTGCCTATATTTCGACTCCAGTTTGTTTCTTGACGATTACCCCTTTTACCGAATTTCAAAATCTTATAACGTTGATTTTTTACCGGAAGTCAATGATTCACCTGTGTTAAGGTTTTATAAAAGTAAAAATCAAAAATGAGCCAAATACCTATTGTGTCAACTGACGTAGGGTTTATAAGTAAAATTTTAGCTAATCGGTGGCAAAGCAATCGACTAAAAAATAAGACGAGTTTATAATTAAGAGTGTATATCTGGATTCCACTCCACTTATCATCAAGTACAGTGGCATCAATTTGCCGTGTGGGTTTAAAAAAAGTATATTTAAAAAGGCGTTATTTGCAAAAAAAAATATTATGTTAAAGATAGGTTATTACCGGGTTTGATACTGTTCGCCCTTAACCGCTTAGAGGCGTCAGTGTAAAAGCATTCTTCTTCAATCTGGATTTTAGGCTCTTCTGAGAAAAACAAATGTATATTAGTATAAAGTTGATTTCGGTACTTAACATTTGTGTACAACTTATTTTTATACTTACTTTTATAGCATGATAGAGTGACAACCGATCCTTTCGTGGATTTGTGATCTGTAAAAAATACATCAGTACCTATAGTAATCGTAACCGAAAAACTTCGAGTGGAACGCTGTTTAATAAATAAAATAACAAATACGTGTGGCACTCGGAGACTGCCGCGGTAAAGCTATTGCATAGCATTTTTTATCACAAATTTTGATTGACTAAACACAAATTCGATCTTACGCTTACCACATAAAGTAGATTTTTAAACGCGAGTAACGCACGTTTAGTCTTGTTATTGATAAATGTCAGAAACGCAATGGTCATCACAACCAAAGTAGAATAAATCAAAATTTGAAAAAAGAATGTTACGTTCGATTCTTTTGTACTCGTGCCGTGCCAACGCTGGGGAAATAGCTTCTACGCAATGTATTTAAGGTTCATATTAGATTAGTAAGAAATGGTTTTAATTACTTTAATAAATAAAACTTTTTAAAAAAAATAGCACCGACTTCAAAAACCACTGTAATGTAAAAAATAACTTATACTTTGCTCATGGGTTATAAGGAAATTTAAATACTACCAATATTATATACACTGCCATTCGTGTGATTATATTTATGTGCTCGCCGCTGCCGCCGCGCGCGAAGCCAGACAGAGTGGCGCCGTAACACGTTATGCTAAGAAGCTGTTTACCCTCCAATAAGAAGTTATCACTTCAAAAATCCAACAAAGAAATATTTGTGTCGTGTGTAACCATGAAGAGTCTTAATAAAATTCCCTACCGTAGTACTGTGAGCGGAAGAAATAAATTCGAATTGCAAAAATCATCAGAATACGCCCTAAAAATTAAAGCATCAAATTAATCCCTCATTCTTGTGGAATACCTCGCCATCCCGCGGGATCTTAATAAAGCCAAGCATCCGTCCCTGCATCGCATAATGGGATGCCGATGCGGAAAAATTCCGCAATAATTCCGCCGAGGTGCCAACTCTATATTGAATTTCAAAAATGGAACCCGCTAATGTCGGGCGCGTTTTGCCGTACGAAATGGAATTTTACAAGTCTAATTGAAAGTCTATTAATATTTGAACTTAGTTGTTTATTAATTTATCTTCAACTATCTACTAAATTTAGAATAGTTTGGTTATTGCAACTCTAAAGTTACTACTAGTCTTCGTCGACATATTGGAACGAAGTTCCTTATCGCGCGTTGTGAAAGGGGGCTGGACGGAAAAAATTCTCACGAAAAGTTGTCACGACACTTTTTGCTATTATCTTACTAATATGAACCTTAAATACAATGCGTAGAAGCTATAATTCTTGAAACGAGTATATTTTTATTTATTTTATTTATTAAAGTCATTAAAACCATTTCTTACTAATCTAATACGAACCTTAAATACATTGCGTAGAAGCTATTTCCCCAGCGTTGGCACGGCACGAGTACAAAAGAATCGAACGTAACATTCTTTTTTCAAATTTTGTTGATTTATTCTACTTTGGTTACTGACATTTATCAATAACAAGACTAAACGTGCTTTGCTCGCGTTTAAAAATCTACTTTATGTGGTAAGCGTAAGATCGAATTTGTGTTTAGTCAATCAAAATTTGTGATAAAAATGCTATGCAATAGCTTTACCGCGGCAGTCTCCGAGTGCCACACGTATTTATTTGTTTTTTTCTCTAGAAACTTATGTATTGGAACGGAAATAGGAAAATATTTATATATTTATATATATACACACTCTGTTATATAAATAAAATTTTATTACAATTCCTTCACTAATTAATCGCAAGGAACTTCGTTCCATCCGGGTGTCCCTTGACACCTCTCATTTTTTTTTGTTAAAATTTATTTTGGGAATATACCTAATATGAATAATTTAAAAGACATTTGGCTATATCGTTAGTATATAAACAATATCATAACCGTGACTCTATATAAAGGAGAAAAAATAAACACAATATTTATAATCATTAGAAAAAACTACGCAGTATCTAAAACATACATGGGGGTATACGTAGACTCAAAATTAAAATTTACTACGCATATAGACAATATACTCAATGCAGCTAATAGGTCTCTAGGGTTTGCTCTTCGAAGTAGCAAAGAATTTAAAAATGTCTCTACCACAATGTTATTGTACCTATAACTGTTATGTAAGAAGCAAACTGGAATACTGCTGCGCTATATGGTCACCAAGTTGTAAGATACATATCGATAGAATAGAAAGTGTTCAAAAGAAATTACTTAAGCGCCTAGCTTATCGAAAACTCGTTCCTAAGAATATATATGCTTATAAGGATAAATTAACTTTTTTCAAAATGCGGTCTCTGAGATCTAGAAGAGAAATACTAAGCATGGTGTATCTACACAAAATATTAAATAGTCAAATTGACAGTTCAAACGCGTTAAGCAAATTTGCTCTTAATGTCCCTTTGCGTCCACCTCGCAAACCTCCCCCAACTCTTCATGTCCGCCGATATAGAACCAACATAGGTAAGCACTCCCCTATACCTCGACTGTCTACATTATATAATCAGCTATCGAAGAAAATTACTAAGCTTGACATATTTCATGATTCACTATACGCATTTAGGAAAACTCTTTTAGGTGAGATTGATTAACTTGGACCCTAACATTCTGATAAATCTATTATTTTTTGTCCTGTTCCTTATAATGTTTAATTGAGTAATTATATCGTAAAATTGTATTATGCACGTTGTGGTTGCCTGTAGTCTGAATTACAATTACTTAGTTTTATTTTCTGATTGTTATTATTATGTTTGTGTTATTGTAAACTTTGTTGGCAATCCTCAAATAATAAAATAAAATAAAACATATAACACAATCAGCGTACACAAAAAATAAACATACGAATTCTAAAACATCTGTCATTTAAAAAGATATCAATTTGAAGGAGCTCATCAAAAGGTAATCAATAGGTGGGTAATAGAGGTCACCGAGCCCTCAGGGAAACTTCCCAACAGACCGAAAATTACTTACATTCAGACCTTAAAAATACCCAATCTTTTTCGTCATTGAATTTTAAGAGCGTAATACGCCGTGTTAAAATGTTCTGCCAATACCGTAGAATCTTTTTACAATATATTTTTATAACAATTAAATAAGAGAGTTCATCAAAGTTCAATACTATAAATTATCACAATAGAAGTTATCTGAAGAAGAAATACTTCAACAAAATTACATATCATCTACCAAAATATGAATTCATACGAAGCAATTCAACAACTTCAGAATTATTGACTACTTCGTAGCGTTAAAATTCTCTTGTTGCAAGCAATTTAAAACCGTGAAAAAATATATTAAACCGGACCAAAGGTGATGTAGAGTTCTCCAGTACTGCAAGTTATTGCCACTTCAATGTTTATTTACTCCCCGCCAGGTTCGTACTTTCCTACTTCGTTTGTAATACGAGAAACTGTTTTCTTTATTAACTGAGGCAATCGAGTATGGTGTTCTGATGCGTTAATTTAATTTTGATTAATAAAACAGAGTTTACTGATCGACATACCTACTTACCTGATCAATTTGTGTAACCCGAAATGGTGATGAGTTAAAAATACCGTTAAACACAAATCCTGAGATAGTTATTCAAAATGCCTGATGAATTCAGAGAATTCTACCCATCTAAGCAATCGGTCTTAGGTTACTAAAGTCGGTCAATACGAGAATCGACACTGACTCCTGACTTCTTCCTTCCTTAGAAGAACACTATTAAGGAAGAAACTCATAAAATGAAGCCTGATAAAATTATTGATTTATACTAACCAAATGCCCTAGGCGTGCTGCTGGCTGAACAATAGCCATCGTCGCGGACGCTCCTCCCGCCAGGAGTACCACTAGTCCCGCGGCTCAGTAACGCCGGGCTTGCCCGCTGTTCTTCATACGATGGAGCGGTATGAGTCAGCACGCCAGCGCCGCTGAGGCTTGCCTAGGAGGAAAGTATGTTCTAGAATATTCTATTTTATCTAAGTTTTGGTAAATTTTGTAATTTGTATTAGTTCGTTACGGGATATAAGTCAAGATTGACAAACGTATTTTATGTATGAATGCCATTGATATATCATTGTGAATGCTTATAAACTGATTGTCTAATTTAGATAATGTCTATTCCTTAACTGAATTATGTAGGTATGCAAACTTGTTGCGTGAACCATCAATAATTATTTTAATTCCCAAATGCAATTGTGAAAACCGTATTTCGAAGATGCAAGAATTCATAAACTATCGGCACAATGAACCTAAGCAATTAACGACTTTAACAGTATTAAATTGTTGTCATATCTTACCTATATAAGATATTACTTTACTAGATTTATAGTTAACATCTAATAACTCGTTAGCCAGTAGAATATAATCATCCTGCATTAGGTAAGGTAGTAGATAAGCGCCGTAGTGTCTCTAAAACCATCTGAGGCCTGATGGGTGATTAAGATTATAAACACGATGTTATAAAGCAATAATGTGATACAGAATCAGCTCAGTCATTAGTGCAACATTTTAGAGGTATATTATTCAATTGTTACTACTTAGACTCTTGATTTGTTTCTATTAATAAGTTTTTTATAATATAAATGACTAGAGGAACTCAACATAGGTAAGCAATAGCAACACCATCCACAAAATTGAATTACACAGCATGACCTTAAATGCCGTTTTTATCCTAACAGTTAGTAGTTACATAGGCTTCACTATCCTTCAAATGAAAATAAATGCCTTTCTAGCCATTTTCGGCCACGGCAGCCAATCTCAACAAAGATCAGCCAGGTACGCAAGAGATATTATAGTGCACAAGTGTGTGCGCAATACACAGGTGCACTCGCTATTACTTCACTCTCATAATCCGGTGAGATGGCAATCCAACATGACCGGAGAGAAATCAGGCGCAGGATCAACGGCTTTACGTGCTTTCACCACCGCCAATCAACTTCCCACCGCCACCTTCCTGACTCCGAGCTGCGACTGAGTAATTTTTAAGATGGAAAAACTAAGTCACAATGTTTTTGGCCCGGGATTCTAACCCAGGACCTCAGTGCGCAAATCGTACACGTAACGCGTACGCAATACAACTACGCCACCGAGGAAGAGAAAATAAATAAAAGTAAAATTCAATACTATTTTTTTTTTATCAGAATGAATAAATTTTAGTCAATTGCAGATAAGAGTTGAGTGTACATGAATATTTTTGCCGTCCAGTTGAAGAGTCGGTAACAAGGTGACACTCAATCATATTACTGTCACAACTGTCTCCCACACGTTTGTGACCTGTCCATTTTGGCGCATAAACAGGATCCTCCAAAATTATATGAATAAGTTATATTAAAACCAAAGCTATATTATTCGTATTTATGAGTTTAGATGAGGTTTTATTTATCTCCGGAACTACGGATTTAGATGATTCTTATACGGGTGAGTACCTACGTTAAGTACGCAGAACAAGACAGTCGATCCCTGGAAGGGCGATGCAAATCTACATGCAAAGTTCAAACGTATTTCATTTTTTTTTTATTGCATCGAATGACGAGACGAGCATGCCGTTCGCCTGATGGTAAGCGATACGACCACCCATAAACAGTAGCAACACCATCCAGCACCTTGAGTTACGAAGTACTGTGTGGCATTCCACTGCGCTCGTCATCCTGAGACATAAGCTGTTCAGTCTCATTATGTCCAGTAGTTATACTGACTACAATGTCCTTCAAACCGGAACACAACAGTGCATGAACACTGCTGCTTGGCGGTAGAAATAGATATTGCGGTGGTACCCACCCAGACGGACTCTTAGATATGAGAGACCTACCACCAGCAAAATTCACAAGTAATTCATATCCAAAATGATTGTATTAATTGTCGCAAGTATATCGTCATTTGTATATATTATTGTTATACGTTTAGGTGTGTGTAGCAATGTAAAATACAAACCATAATGGGAACTTTATCGTATTCCTTGTCATAGCTGCTAGGTCTCGGACGCGGGGTCGGTAGAGCGCTCGTCAAGTCGGGCTTGTGGACGGTCGCATCGCAGCTGTCTTGCTCCTAAACCAAATAAAAATGAGGAGATACAAATTTTCGTGTACGTGGTAGGTTTCATCATCAAGATATTTTTATTATTTACAAATTCATTGACGTTTAAACACTTTACTATACACAAAATAAGGTTCTCCTAAAATGCTAATAAACAACTTCATAAATTTTATACGTTTAGATAAGTACACCTTATTTTATTTTATTTTAACGTACATCAGTATGTACTTTGTATAAAAATCAAGAGCTACCAAACATTCTTAAAAGGTAAATGAAGTCCAATCATCGAAATACAATTTCCGGCACGTGTCAGCTGAATGTGGGAGTTACTCGTGTTAAAAACGATTGAGATAATACTAGTTTTATAGTAGGAGTTAGGGGAGTACAGTCTGCAGCATAAGTAGATGAACAAATTCAAAATTTAAAATTACCTACATACTTTTGTGTTCTTACTAATCTTATTTTTCTCTGCACAAAAATAAAATAAGAGGTATTTACTTTACTTCAAACGAAGAAAAAAATATTTCAGTTTAACTTAATGCGTATATAGGCGATTTGAAATTTTGATTTTGTACAGATATTTATGCTGCTGACTGTACATCACTTGAATAAACACCGAATGGAAGAAGTATGAACCAACTTCATTCATTGTTGAGGAGGAAAGGGAATAGTGATTGAAGACATAAATTAGTTCGCGAGGAAGTACGAAATGTTTTCATAGTTGTGTCGTGGTAGCAAATATTGCATGAATTGAGAGGTTGCTGATACGGTTGATCTTGGGTGTTACTTACTATGGGTTTCCCTTACACCATTTTGTGAAAACAGTTTCCCTGGGAGGTGACAACGTCAAGCAGACGCCTGTAGTAGAGCCGTAGCCAAAGTGCCTTTTTACAATCGTTTACGAAATGACATATCCTAGCAATAGACTTATTGTTAGGATGTCATTCCCATACTAGTAAATCAGTGTGAAAGGTTGTAGAAAGGCACCTTGGCAACTGCCTGTGGTTATAAAAACGTTTAATTTTTTTGCGCGGACTCCACATTGAAATAGGATCAAAGCTGGATGTTAGAAAAAATAACATACCAAAACACCGCGTGGTGATGATCCTCGCCGAGAGCCGCTGCTCGAGGACCTGTTGCTAGCCTCTGCGAACAAATAAACTTTTGTAATCCATACAAGGTTAGGGGTTTCAGAGATCCGGTTTATTAGCTCTTGAGACGCATCTTCCTCATCGCTCCGAGGTCCCGGGTTCCAATACCGGTTTGGGGATTGACATTGGGTTTTTTTGCTCATTATACTGGAATTTGGAATTTTTTGATATGGTGGTTGGCTCGTTCCTTATCACTTCCCAGGACGGAACACACGGCGAAAAGACGGTGCCCTAGTTGCATGTCTGCCTTCCCCTTCAGGCATAAATGGCTCGTTTGTGTGTGGACGAAAATTATTAAATGGTGGCTCTATGCATAAAAATGTATTTTAAATAAAAATAACATAGAAATATAGTAAAGCCCTCAAAGATTGAAAAAACTAAACCAAGATTGAAGTTTTAACATAAATAGACGCTAAATGTAATCTAAAGTTCTTGTTCGATAAGAAAGTATAAAAGGCAAAGACATTCAACAGTACCTATAGTTTGATAGAAGGATAATGGTTTTTCAGTAGATTACAGTTGAATCGATTTATTATTTTAAATTGCAGTTTAGTTTCTTTTCAACCTTTAAGAAAGTTTCATTCTTCTTGTTTTATTTGATGCATTAATTCCATGTACTTACTGTGTTCTAGATAATAATTCCCCTAAATAACTTTGGATTTCGGCGAAGTATCAATTGCGAACAATTATCGTGGATTCCCGACGCCACGCAGGTATCAATCATACGGCCACTTTAGCCGACTACAAATTGCGCTGCAATTGTACGCAGAATCGAAACGAAATTAAAAACACGACCCACGACCTTTGGACTGATATTTAGAGACTGATTTCTATTTTGTTTTATTCGGGACCAGCAAATTGATGGTAAGGAGAATGGGGTTCAAATAGTGTCCAATGCAGGAGGATTTCGCTGGCCACGCGACACAATTTTGCTAGCCTGTTTTTGAATTATACTACCTTCTAATTTTGTAAATGATAGTCTAACATCAGTTTTGTGAATTTGTTAATCTTCTACCAAAACTGATATTCTTAGTTTTCACTGCAATGCATGGTTTGAACCTGTGACTCTACAGGCCTCAAATAACTCACACGAATTCCGTGTAGGTTTAATGCTGCGATATTTTTGATTAGCTGGATTTTTATAATAAATTGTCAAACACACGTCGAATCGAAAAACATGGCTATATTGGCAAGAAATACTTTTTATATCTTATTCTATAATTTGCCTAATCCGCTCTATAGACTTAAAAGCGTTGGTACGTAGTAGCAATATCGTATTATTTCAATCTAAAAACCCTTATCTTACTCAGCGGGACCTTCCAATAATTGTAGACTTCACTTAGCCCGTGTTCTTTCATCCGTGGTCAAGGAAAGTTAACGGTCTTATTACACTGGACGAGCGCGCAGAGCCTTCGCCTCGCTGTGAATTCGCTTGCAATTCGCCAGTGTGATAAGAGCCTTAACTTTACCTGACCACAGATGAATCAACCCTTTGTTTCAAGGCTGATTTATCCTGCTTGAGGGTTTACGCAAATGGCGTATTTGATAAGTATGCGCGCAAGGACTCGAGTGAAACGTCAGATTGCTGGAATCGTACTAACTTTTATTTGTCAAATGACACGCTATTTATACCGTGGGTGGATGCAACCACCCGCATAATACAAATATAACATTTCTCCCCCTAGCTTGACAACACGGGCAAGCATAATAATTTCTGGAAATGCTAAGTTCAATAGAACTTCTTATAATTTACTCTAGGTACATGTCGCAATATTTTCCCACAATCCGTTTGCCTATCCTGCTGTGGACGCTGTTGTGAAGATGATTCCTCGGTCCCACCGGCGTCCACTACTTCTATTGCCTCATAGAATGTATCATTCTCTTCTGTAGGTACTTCAGCCTGAGTTCCTTGGCTCTCTATATCCTCTCTTCCCTCCCCGCTTCTATTGGGCGAATCATCGTCAGCCATCGAGGAAGTAGACTGCAGTGAAGAGGTTTCTGGTTGGGTGATGTCTTCAAGTTCGATAGGGCAGTCACTCGACCGATACATATTGCTACATGTACCTTTAAAAGGTATCAATTGATTTTTATGTTTTTTAATGTTACAAGAACTCAGACTATCTTTAACAATATAAATAACTTTCCCAATTCTTCTTACAATAACCCCTTTGTTCCATGAGTAATTTTTATTAATATTGTATTTTTTATACAAAACAATGTCACCCGTTTCGAAATGATAAGTTCTTCTTGACTTCAACGCTTTACACTGTAAGGACTGTTTGTTTTCGACATGTCGAGTGAGAGTGGTAGACGGTGGCATAGGTTGTGTCGGGATAATTAAATCTAATCGCGACCGCAATTTACGTCCAAATACTAACTGCGCAGGTGAACAGCCAGTGGTGGAATGAATGGAATTTCGGTAGTCAAATAGATATTTCCATAACTTACAATGTGTTGATGTGCCATTATTGCTTAAAATACACGATTTAATCCCTTTTTTTACCACCTTTACGTAAGATTCAGCCTGCCCGTTACTAGCCGGGTGATAAGCTGGTGACGTCATATGCGCTATACCGTTAGAAACACAAAATGTTTTGAATTCTACCGAAGTAAATTGAGTGCCATTGTCGCTAACTATAGTGTGTGGCAGACCAAATCTTGCCATGTATTCGTATAATTTGCTAATGACCGATGACGTTGAAGTACCTTTACCCATATCATAAGCTTCAACCCACTTCGAGTACGCGTCTACTATAATTAAGTATGAACGACTATGGATGGGTCCTAAGAAATCTATATGTATTCGATAAAATGGCTGTGGAGGGTAGGGCCACTGTGCGAGCGGTACACGCGCTGGTGACTGTCTTAATTGCAAACAAATCTCGCAACTTGCAATCATGTTTTCTATAGCTTGGTCTATTCCAGGAAACCAGAATCTACTGCGAGCCTCTGCTTTTGTTTTAACAATACCCAAATGTGATTTATGCAACTCGAGCAGTAACTTATTTCTAATTGATTCAGGAATAACTATTTTGTGTCCTCTCATAACGCAGCCGTTCTCATACGACAATTCGGTCTTACAAAGGAGATAAGGTTTAATTAATAAATTTTGTACACGCTTCGGCCAGCCATTGGTAATATATGAAATAACTTTGCATAAAATTGAGTCTTTATACGTTTCGTTGCGAATTTCGTCTAGTGTAACGGGTAAACTACCATCAACAACAAAGTTTACGTACGAAGCGCGATCTTCCACTGTTTCTAAACTATCATTATAGCCGGTTGCGCGGCCGCACCCCCTACTACCAGATGTTAATTCAACGTCGGGTAGACTCGCGCGCGACAAATAATCTGCACTGTTGTCAGCACTACGTATATATTCTATTGTGTAATTGTATCCACTTAGAAATATTGCGTAACGTTGTAACCTATTAGCTGAAACTTCAGGAATGCCTCGATAGGGACCGAAAATAGATAATAGGGGCTTGTGATCTGTACGGAGTACAAACGGCGTCGCCCTCCCGTATAAATACTGGTGGAAACGCCGCACTCCGAATATGATTGCTGTAGCCTCCTTTTGGATTTGCGAATACCGTTTTTCTGCAGCATTCAGTGTCCGCGAGGCGAAACACACGGGACGTTCTACCCCATCAGATTCTACCTGTGAGAGAATCGCTCCTAAGCCACTCGGTGATGCATCTACTGTTAATATAATTTTTGCATCCTGATTAAAATGAGCTAGAATTTTCTCTGAGGCTAAACACCTTTTAATGGCATTGAAAGCATCATTATGAATGGGTTCCCATTTCCATTTACTGCCTTTTTGCAATAATGAATAAAACGGACTTAAAATTGTAGACGCATTCGGAACAAAGTTCCTATAATAATTGACTAACCCAAGAAAAGATTTTAGCTTACTTATGTTTGTCGGCATAGGTGCTTCAACTATTGCTTTTACTTTTTGTTGAGATTTCCTCAACCCGTTTTTGTCAATGGTATAGCCTAAATATTCGACTTGGTCCGCAAAAAATACACATTTATCCTTTCGCAAGGTCAAGCCCGCCTCTTCTAACCTTTTTAAAACTACACTAAGCCTATCCAAATGCTGAGTTTTCGTTTCTCCTGTAACACAAATATCGTCAAGCATACACATAACTCCGTCCAAGCCCGACAGCAAACACTCCATTGCCCGTTGAAAAATAGCCGGGGCACTAGCGAGACCGAACACTAGCCTTGTATATTTAAATAATCCCCGGTGAGTATTTATACAAGTGATCTTTTGCGACTCCTCATCAAGTAAAAATTGTGAGTACGCTTGTGTTAAGTCTAATTTACTAAATTGTTGCCCTCCATGCAGTTTCGTAAACAGTTCCGTAACAGTTGGCAAAGGGTATTGTTCAACAATTAATTGTTTATTAACACTTACGGAGTAGTCCGCGCACAAACGTATAGAACCATCACGCTTTAATATAGGCACGATAGGCGAGGCGTATTCTGAATGTTGGGTTGGTTCTAATACCCCTATACGCACTAAACGATCGAGTTCACTATTTACCTTGTCTCGCAAAGCAAACGCAACTGGCCGGGGCTTAAAAAATACCGGTTTCGCATCATCTCTTAATTGCAATTTTACGCGGTACTTTGTAAACATGCCTAAATCATCCGAAAAAACTCTTGCATAACGTGATTTTAATTGTTCAACCATGTTATCAGATTGATTTATAAGATTGATTTGTGATATTTGCAACTTAAACAAACATATAAAATCACGGCCTAAAATTGGTGGCCCACCATCACGTATTACACGGACATTTATATAATGTGTTTTGTTTAAATATGTAAAGGGCAATTTAACGAATCCCAAACAGTCAATAGCACGTCCCGTATACGTAAACAGCTGATCATTCGCTAACGATAATGGCACAGATTTAAAATATTTTTTATATATAAAATCGGAAATCGCGGTGACCGCTGACCCAGTATCAATTTCAAATTTTAAATTAACGGCCCCGATTAAAATAGACAACGTCATTGGTTCCCCTTTTAAAGAACATATTTTTTTTTTCTTACCGTCGTCACCACTCTCATTCGACTCGCCGGTACCGACAAAGTTAATTTTTTTACACATTCGACGTAAATGACCCGTTACATTGCACTTCTTGCACTTATAATTAGCGAACCGACACTGAACTGTTTTATGATTTTTATAGCCGCACACTGTACACATTTCTTTTTCACTAGTTGAGGGTTTATCGCGGACGATCTTGAATAACGGTGCGCCCGATGCTGGTACCTGCGCCAACTCCTGAGCGGACGATGCTTCTGCTCCCTTGCGTGCGCTGCGCACACTCTCTGCCAGCTCCACTGCTTTCGATAGCGTTAACTCTTCCAGGTCACGCGCAAACAGCTTATCTTTCTCTGGCCCCGGTTGCATACCCATGACAAACCGGTCACGGAGCGCCTCTTCCACGTTCAGGAACCCGCAATGTGTAGTAAGCCCACGTAGCCTCGCAGCCCACTGTGAATACGATTCGTCGGGCCCTTGGAGTGCAGCATAAAATTTATACCGCTCGCTAAATCCGCACTTTTTCGGCGTGAAGTGGTTGTCGAGAAGTACTAATATATCTTCATATGGTACTTGCGTTAACTGTTTCGGTAACGCCAAATCAGCCGCCAGCTGGTAAGTGCCGTCGCTGAGTGCACTCAGTAATATAGCCCGCCTTTTCACTCCTGCCGTGTCCTTTTCAGCGTTGATGTCGTTTGCGATGAACCATTGAGAAATGCGCTGTTTATAGTTTTGCCATGTATGGATAGTATGGTCAAAACTAGACAAAATGCCAAAGTGAGACATTTTTTTTTTCTTATAACGCGGGTATAGGTACTCGTCGCCACTGATAAGTATGCGCGCAAGGACTCGAGTGAAACGTCAGATTGCTGGAATCGTACTAACTTTTATTTGTCAAATGACACGCTATTTATACCGTGGGTGGATGCAACCACCCGCATAATACAAATATAACAGATACGCGTGTGATACGCGCGCTTTCTGAACTTTTTCACCGCACACATATTACAAATGCGAAAGTTTATGAAAATGTTTGTATGTTAGAAGTAAACGCAGAAACAGTTCAACGGATTTGGATGAAATTTGGCACACGGGTAGACGATGTCCGGGATTAACATATAGGCTACTTTTTATCCCGGTAATTTGCTCCTATGGGAAATAATGTTTTTTTAACAGCGCTGGCGTCGTACAGGTGGCGCTATATACCACTACAGCGTTTTAGATACTTTTGTGGCGGGAAAGGCTTTTCACGCGGGTGAAGCGAGCAACACCTAGTTATTCTATATGACGAAGTTTAACTTTTTCCGACGGCATCGCGTTTACGTCATGTTCTAGCATTTGAAGCGCGTTGCTAGCTAGTTTACAAATGTGTCGTGTACATCGACTTTAAATATAGCCGACAAAAATCTCGGCAATTTATTACACACACACACACACAGTTACACCTTTATCCCCAAATTGTTAGGACGAAGCAAAACTAGTGCATCCTCTTTTTGCCATGTGCATTCCGTTCCATGGTGTGATAGGGGGCGAGTCCATCGGCGTATCGGGCACAAATTGCAAACTTCGGGCTGATACTGAGCGGAAAGATCCAATATCACTTTCCCTGACCCGAGATTCGAACCCAGGAACTCGGAGCGGTGTACAGCGCACGCAGCTACGTCACCGAGGCAACTTATTAAAAAGGAGAAAATGTTCCATAAATATTTATCCTCATCGGAATCAAACCCAAAATTAACAACAAACATAGACGCTTCTTCCGAACGTTATCGATATGTATGATAATAAATCATTACTTTACGTTAGTTAATAACCGTTAATACAAAACGTTATTTCATAGTAAATATATATTAGACTTATTAATTCGAGTCGATTCGATTTAACTCTGCGAGAATTACACCAGTTTTCACAAACAATACTATGACGACGCACAGTGCGCTTGGACGCATAGTGTCTGCAATTTCATAATTTTCTTTGGCCTTGTTTAGCTTTGCTTATCTGAAAGCCTACTAAGGCAAAATTGTATTTCAAAATAAGCCAATCACAGCGCCCCTTTGCCTCTGTACTGCGAAGTCTGTCATGCCGAAAGTACTCACAACAGACATATTAGCATGGGTCCGTACCAGCGACCATATAGCCTCTTGTGAATAAAAGCCTTGGGCATTACTCTTCTGCGTACCCGCGAGGAAATAAAGTCAATTACCACGACTGGTGTCCCGAAGCTCGCCGGCGCCCACGCTGTTTCCCAAAACTGGCATGCCCGCCATACCGACCGCTACGCCCGCTGCTCGTTCATCGCGTCACACCTGCAAACAAACCATATTATTGTAGAATCATCATCATCACAGCCTTATGACGACCCATACTGAACATAAGTCATCTTTAAAGATTTCCAGAAGGACCTGTCAAAAGTGGACTGCATCCAGTGTGTTCCTGCAACCTTTATCAAGTCTTCAATGTACAGTTTACAATTTGTAATTTTGAAATTGTTCACCTACTTATGCTGCTGACTGTACAGTATCGTAAATTTAATAAAAACTATAATGATTTTAAAAAACGTGGATTAAATTAAGCGATAAAGATACTGACAACAAGGAAAAGCATTAGTGCTCGTAAACGAGAACAGTAAAGCCTGGCGTGACTAAAAATTATTCATCAGCTTCATATTATTAAGCAGGGCTTAGATTAGAAAGAAATCTTTCATAAGTTATCTTCCGCAAGGGAATTTTACCGTGTAATTTGTAATTTCATATTTGTTAGTCACAGCAAGCTGACTTCTGCAACTAATTAACATTGTAGATCTTGTGGCGAGTCGCGTGTGTATAAAACTATTGAAATATTGTCGCTAATGTAAACGCATTAAGAAGTTCTTGCGCAATCACTTGCTAGTGTAAACACGGCTATATAGTGACCAAAAACGTAAATGGAACAGACATGTTTAAATATCTTTTGTTGGTGTGATTTATTGCTAATATCGTACAACATTATATAAGCACATCTTACATCTATAGTATCTTACTTATAATTTTATGTATTCTTATACGAACAGAGCGGAAATGACGCTGGCTCGTCGGCGCATTAAATTCAAGAGTTAAGCTACGAGATTCTTGAAAGTTTGTAAGGAAGTCGTGTCGCAGACGTTGAAAAACTCGACGGCACATAAATACTTGAATCGTGCGATCTTGTGGAGTGTGACCGTGATCAGTCGATAATATTTTAGTTTGAATCCTGTATTCCATGTATCCTATGTAGGTATTGCAATTTTCATTCGTCGGATATTAACAATAAACCATTTTTATTTCTTTCTGATTCATGTTTATTCAAATTATGAATAAGCTACTGAGGTAATTCTATTGCGGTACGACTGACGTTAAGCTCTCGAGTTCGATGCCCTGGTCGGGTTATCACGTTCGGCCCAACGCCGCCCTAGCCAAACCTATAAAGTCACACAATATGTCCTCATACATACAATGCATATTTACAGTAGACGTGATTAGACGTTGTATTGATATTATTTGGAAAAAGAATGACTATATTAATTGCTGGTAGGACATATCTTGTATCCGTACCCATCATAGTGGCCCACGTAAGTGTGCCGCATTCTGGGATCAACCTGTGTATCCGGTGCAAACAGGCCGGCATAATTGCGTCGACTGACGACAGATAATTATCGCTAATGAATCGACACTCTCTGGACCCTCTCCGCTAACCATTGGCTGCAGTCACTTTGTCGTGACCATAATATTATACAGATAAATTTGAGCCAAACTTATTAATAGCATACATACATACATACATACACACTCACGCTCTTATCCCATAGGGGTAGGCAGAGACTATTGAGCGCCACATGCTACGATCTTGACACACCTCTTTCGCTTCTTCCACATTCATAGTTCTTTTCATACATTTTCGTCGGTTAAGGGTAATCCTGACCTGCCCTTTTCGGAGAAGATCATTTATTTGGTATTATTAATAGCAAAAATGTTGTTATATGTTATTTGTTATACTTAGTTTAATTTATGTTATATAATTTATTTTATAAATAGTTATAGTATATAGTTTGTATTTTTATGTTATTTTGTGATAGTCCCGCCAGTTCGAATTGGGTATATCCTGTGATGACTGTGTGTGCTGAATAAAGAATAGATAAATAAAAAAATAAAAATTGATACTGGGTTTTTCATAATCATTTTGATGTTCGCTACGCAGCCAGCTTAGTCCTTCGTAAAATAAAATTCATTGTAATAGCAGCTAATGTGATGACACGTGGCATAGTTTATTAAATTGCATCACGTGACTACGCAAATTATCACAAATTTCCATGTTTTAAGGTCGCACGAAATTAGGCCTTCATAGTCGAGTACAATAAAAACCAAAACTGACAAATTAAACGCAGACCTTGGATATTGAAATTGATGGATATAAAATTTAAATTTAAGGATAATTACGAAATATTTAGTTTTTTTTTATTGGTTTCTATATTTCTTGTTTAGAATAAAATTCATAATTTGTATCGTCACCCATTGATGTAGATTGTAGTCGAAGTATAGGATATGAAACTGCAAGGGCTTTGGTTTCGATACAGAAATCGGGCGATAGGGTTAGTTTTTTAAATTCTTTCTTCATACAAAAAACCTGTACTTAAGTTTAGGTAACATGCGAACAATTACATACTTCGGAAAATACCTTCATTTCCAAGGAATAGACACTTAGTTTATCAATATAAATAAGTACTTGTAAGATATTAATAATAAACTCATTTACTTTGAAGAAAACAACAAGGAAAATTGAAAATGTCACCACCTACGGACACAGCTATCGTATTTCCTGTTTATAGATAGCAAACAAGTCTTATAAATGTCAATTCCACGCACCTCGGGAAATTAATTGTTCTAACGTGTCAAAAATATAATTCATTTACGAGCGTTCTGTTTTCCGACAAATAATCGTCTTCGTACTTATTGTAATAAAAATAAGATTACTTAGGTAAGTACCTACTTATTTTGTAACAAAGAAGAAAGAAACACATAAAATTATCAAAATAACTTAACAATACACATAGGTCTTTTAGCGCCGAAAATTGTAAACTATCATGTTACTAACGGTGAAGGAATACATCGTGAGGATACCTGCATACCTGAGAAATTCTCTATTTCGAAGGTATGTGAAGTCTGCCGACCCGTACTAGGCCAGCGTGGTGGACTAAGACCTAACCCCTCTCAGTAGTAGAGGAGGCCCGTGCTCAGCACTGGGCAGTATATAATACAGCGCGGGTAGTTGTAATAGATGTTACTCCATTTGTTTTCATAAAAGTTAATCTAATCTTTTACAAAGGTATCGTTCAATTTCCTAAAAATAAAATGAACTTTCTTTTAAAATTAAATTCCAGATTTCTCCATTTGAAATAAAATACCTAGATTCAAAATGGCTTCTAGTATAGAGTTAATAAACTTTATATAAGCAAATATGAATATGTCTCGTTGATTATAAAACTAATTTCCCTCGTTCGCGATGAAACTGTCGCATGACATCACATTTAGGTAATGACGGACTTCGCTGAATAAAATAATGCTTAGAAACTTAGTCTATTTAGTTTTATTGAAAATAATGCCTCATTGGTTGAAAAGGTTCTGTGATGATTAATTCATTAGTAAGGCAGTTGGGATTCATGATTTAGGCTAAACTTCGATTTTGAATCACCATCAGTCATTTTTAGGGTTCAACAGAGTTTACAAATACTAAACGTAGGAACTTACAAGCTAGAGACAAAATTAAATTAATTGCGGGTTTTCCGTCGACAGTCCCAGCATCCATAACTAGGTATAGCACACAATATGTAGATGAGGTTTGACTTGGAAACTGCAGACAATTTTCATATACTATATACACACATACACACTCACGCCTTTTATCGGCGACGGGTAGGTAGAGACGCAAGTAATGCACCGTTTTTCGCCGTGCGTATTCCGTCCCATGATGTAATAGGGGGTGAGCCTATCGCAGACAATTTTCGTCTGGATTAAAACAACATACTTAGGTAATTAATTATGGATTTCTTCGCAGATATCCCCCCGTAATTACTCAAACAGGCTCTCGAAAACAGATCATATTTTCTCAAAAGAAAGTTCATTTCTTGAAAATATCTTGCTAATTTAAAGTACCTGTTCAATACCTACCTATAAACATTTTACAGACAAAGACAATTTCGTTTTTACTGCCAAGAAGATTCCCGCAACTTAATATCAAAACTCAATAACTCACAAAGCTGAAAACGCTGCGACCTTTGCTCAAAGATGCTTCAAAACAACAATATGAAAGCGCTACTTAAATCCAAAATGTTTTGCTGGGCATCGTAATGTGGACACTGCTTTATTACCTCTTCTGTCCGCCCCCAAAAGGTTATACCTCCAACAGCTGTCATTTAATGGGGAATATCAGAATTAATAGTCTGTTTTATGGAAGCGGATTATTAAAAACTATTCATGTGAAAATAAAGTTGGCGAAGGTCGAAGATATTAATCGGTCTTCGTATGTTAATACTTATGAGTAATTCATTCTAAGTTCGCTATTTTCCAAAGGTGTTAGTATTACCTATCAATTTATAAACTCTTGAAATATGTATTAGTATTTTATTTCGTCGAATAATTGACACTGTGACATTGTTGTACCTAGGACTGCTGTGCTGAGGTCTCCGATTCGATCCCGGGTCGGGCAAAATGATATTGGGTTTTTCTACTCAGTATTAGCGCGTCCGATGTTTGTGCCCGGTGTGGCGATAGGCTCGCCCCCTATATGATTGCATTAGTTGCGCCTCTGCCTACCCCTTCGGGGATAAAAGGTGTGATTGTGTGTGTATAAATAAATTGAGAGACAGAAAAAGAAACGCTGGATATTCTAGATTGTTGAGTCTATTTTACGATAGGTAGTTATGTAAAGTTTGTAAATCTTTAAACTAAATGAAATGAACTTAATATATCCTAACGAAATAATCCGTCACATGACGTAAAAGAACGTCATTTACAACACAAACCTATCCAAAGGGAACTTGCTATCAATAATATAGTGACTGCGTTAATTTGAATCGGCTCTTTGTACTGTGTTCTGTTACTATATCGGGAAATGTCCGTAATTGGCCTCTAGCGTCGCCCACATGCATTGACGTCAAGATTTGAGCCTGTTTAGATTTCAGCTAAATGGACGTGTATAATTTATAGTAGTGAATTTGTAGTATTTGCGAATATTATTTCTGTTGTGTAATAACAAAACAGTTTGCTTTACTTCTACTAAAAAAAACTAAACGTGTGCCTGAATAGCTAAAAAATTAATTGCACTCAAAAACCACTAAAACAGAAAAAAATACTTTATCTACATAGGTACTGATTACCAATTCTGGAGTTGGCAGGTTATATTTATCATGTAAGTATTTAAAAGCTTAGTTAGCAATTATAAATTCTTCGAATTGAGACCTCTTCTTTTTGAAGTCGGCTAAAAATGCAGTGCATTATACGAGTTGCAGACGAAAACTAAACTAAGTTAAAACTAAGATTAGATTGCATAGCTGAGATATATTTTTTATAGTTATGTGCAGAACGCAAAATATGTTAACTCTATGTACCATGAGTTTTTTTTTCAACTATGCAAGATAAGTAAAATAACTTAGTTTAGTCCTGGATCTGCAACCAGTGTTAATATAACTATTGTACCGGCACGCTTTAAGACGCCCAAAATCAAGACTAGGCTGTCGTCAACCGTTCAACAACGTGTCTTAAAGTTCTTCGGTCACATATCTAGAAACGAAGACTCTATGGAAAGACTGGTGGTCCAAGGACAGGTTAAAGGAAAAAGAGCTAGAGGCAGATCCCCCATTCGCTGGAATGACTTGATTAAAACGGTAACACAGTCCTTCATGACAGAGTGTACACGCAGCGCTAATGACCGACAAAAATGGAGAAGCCTTAGTAGACCTACGAACATCGCCGAGAAGACTGACAACGCTGACATCTTTCCATGTATTACCATCGCGACAACCACGACCACTCTGCAGAGAGTGTCCAACTGAGAAGACCGGCACGCTATGATGGCGGTTTTGACAGATTAGAATAGTAAGGTGAAATCTCGAATTCATTATCGAAAAAAATATTCTAGCCAGCGATCCTATAAGTGACCATAGTATTAAATTTCATTATTAAAAATTACGAATTTCGAAAAACAAATGCCGCGTTTTGTAGTAAAATTATACATTCCAATAAAGGACATGTCCAAAAACACGCCTAAAATTCTAATCAAGACAGTTTATATATATTTGGATAGAACTCCTAAAATCCTGCCTTGTACAATAAATCGTTTAATTTTAAAGACTTCCGATTTTCAGATTTATGTAATTTTATTTTGCTTAAAAACTACACTTAATATGAACGTTTTTAAAAATTTAGTTGTAAATGAAGGGGTTTAAAAATATTTTTTTAATGGATCCAAGATCCATATTTTTCCCCTTTAGTATCCCTAAATTTTGAACCTGGTTAGATTTTGAGGCCCAGCACCCATACAAAAAGCGGACATCTCCTTTACTGTACGTCAATATTGGCGATAATGTACAGCATTTAGCTGCTTCAACGTAGTTATAAATGCATACGATGAGTGATAGAGATACTTGATGAGCGGACAAACGACAAAACTACCATCATAGCGTGCCGGTACTATAAGTAGGTCAACATAAAACTCATTTTTAATGCGTAAACAAAATCTCAACTATAACTTTGTATTGACGTAAAGTAATTGAGATATTGTTCGCATTTACGCATCTTATGTCTCAGGGTGACGAACGCAGTGGAATGCCAAACAGTACTTTGTAACTCAAGGTGCTGGATGGTGTTGCTGCTGTTTATGGGTGGTCGTATCGCTTACCATCAGGCGAACGGCATGCTCGTCTCGTCATTCAATCCAATATAAAAAAACCACGCGATGCTTTTTTTTATAACTTTATTGTACATCACAACATACAGTATTTCATATGATAAAATAATCACTTAAATGATTTTTGATGCATTGTATCCCTCATAGCTACTTTAAAAAAATGTATGATAAAAAGTAACATTTCCGAAGTTGATTGATAGGTTAAAATAAACAGAAGCACATTAATGTTAGTCTCACAGGAAATTAAATTGTACCTTGCAGCGTCTTCAATATTTTTAACGTCGAAAACATTCGACATTTTTACAGGTATTTTACAACCAGCTATGATGAAAACGTTTTACGGCGAATAATTTAACAGAGCTTTATTTGGATCTCTATTTAATATACTAGTGTATTGGACCTGTATTGAACAAGTATGGATTATCTAATTATTTCGTGATTCCTAAGAGGGTTGTACACTCGGATGGGAATTGAGAATTTATTATTATGCAAGTAAATATATGAACTGCTCTAAACAAAATAAAAATCTGTATATATTTCTTTTTGTTTTATACACTGTACCTAATTTACCTAGAGTTTATTGCCCGTTCTTCTCTGGTGGAAACTGCTTTCCGAACTGGTGGTAGAGTAAAAATTGACTGAATCCAAGTAATGTGTAACATTTTATGGATTCGAATAAATTATTTCATTTCATATTATAAATTGTAGAGCCTTTGGATAGAGTTGTATACTTACTTTAGTTCAGTGAAATAAGAAAGTAGGTACTTAATGCATTGTTTTAAATATCTCAAAATTCCAAAGAACCTTCCTTATATAATCAATTAACAAATAATACCTAGTAGATAACATCAGGCGTGTACGTTATTGTGAGGTACCGTAGTAAAGCACTAACAGTTTGTCTACGGTCTGCAGGATGAACAAAGTGTGGTTGTTATAAACTTTGACAAGTACTTTTAGACCTCCTAAGTTTATCTCATTTGTATTAAATAACTGCCTCGGGGGCGTAGTTGTATTAAGGTACGACTGCAATGCTGAGGTTTGGGTTTTGACCCCGGGTCGGGCAAAGATATTGGGTTTATTTTACTCAGTATCAGCCAGGAGCCTGGAGTTTGGCTCGCCCCCTATCACATCATGGGACAGAATACGCACGGCGAAAAATCAGTGCACTTGTTGCGCCTCTGCCTACCCCTTTGGGTGTGTGTTGGTTTCACTATATTTACGATAAAACATAAATATATCTTACCTATCGCAAACCGCAACCGACAAAACACTGACTGCAACTTGCAAGTTTCTTAGAATAACCTCAACGCAGAACAAAAAATTCACAAAACATCAAAAAATCCTTTCCTCGGCTTAGAAGCCCGCTGAAACTGCGTGAAACCCGTGTGTAATGTAGCATAGGTACAATTTACAAATGTAGAGCCCGCGATAAAGCAATAAACCCTACACGACGTAGGGAATCGCACCCCCACGACAAGGGAATCTGCAAAACCGAAGTTTAATTGTGCGTGAACTGACCTTAGCAATGACCTTGTGGGCGCTCGTGAAAATCTGATATTTTTTACGCTGATGATCGTATACAACTAGGGGGATTTTCAGATAAACGTTTCACAACGTCTGATTTAATGACCGTCATATAAATAAGTCGACCAAATACAAAACGCACCGTTAGGACGAAAACGACGCCAATTCAAAAAAATCAAGCATTGGGTTATCGTCATAAAATGACTTAAAACTGGTCCCTTGTTTATGAAAATATAATAAAAAAGGGACCGATATAATAGTTTTGTCCTTTTCCCGCTTGAATATGGTGGTGTTTGAACTATTGTTGTATTGAAAATTTCGTTGTAAGTAATTTTATGACGATAACTCAATTTTCGTTTTTTTTTTAATTGTGTCGTTTTCGTCCTAAAGGTGCCAAAAGTCACACTAAACTATGCTACCAAAAAAAAAATGGTATCTACTCATTTTATGACCATTTATTTGGGAGCCTAGATGAGAGTGTGACTTTGGTATTTGGTCGGCTTCTTCATATCTGTGACGAGTATCATTTACTCATAAGTTTTGGAATAGGCCCTCAATATTATAATTACGAAAGATTATGATTAACTGTTTAAATTATGATGTTCGTTTTAAGTAAAAGCAGAAAACGCTTCACAGATTCTGAAGAATTTTGGCACAAAGTAGACCATATCCCGGATAACCATAGGCTGCCCTGGAATCCCAGAAGAAATTTTATTTTAGAATAGGTCGTTCAGGGGAAGCCGCGTGCAACACTTACTACCCTTTTACTACGAGTAGATAGTCCGTAGATTTATTAAACTAGTGTGGCTATCTCAATTTGATAGACATGTCATCGGCACAGCTTAAACTGAAAACGCAAGGTTCAATCCGAAATCTATCTTTAAAATTGAGACATTTGTTAGTCGAGTGCAGTTTTCGTCTTCATTCTATGAAATAAAATTATGGATTGATAGTTTAACACAATCACTGAATTGACTGCCTCGGTGGCCTAGTTGTATTGCGTACGCGTTACGAGTACGATTTGCGCGCTGAGGTCCTGGGTTCGAATCCCGGGTCAAGCCCAAAAACATTGTGACTGGATTTTTCCATCTTAAAAATTACTCAGTCGCAGCTCGGAGTCAGGAAGTTGGCGGTGTGATACCCCCGTGCCTCGGAAAGCACGTAAAGCCGTTGGTCCTGCGCCTGATCTCTCTCCGGTCATGTCGGATTGCCGTGTCACCGGACTATGAGAGTGAAGGAATAGTGAGTGCACCTGTGTATTACGCACACACCTGTGCACTATAATATCTCCTGCGTACCTGGCTAATCTCCGTTGACATTGGCCGCCGTGGCCGAAACTGGCTAGGAGGATACCATTTTAAATCAGTATTTTTTTATAGACCAACGCCAAAGTGACCAGTGTGTCCAGATAGTGTAAACTAACGTATGATGATTACACATCGTCAGTCGACACAACTGTTTGAATCGGGTATACCCAGGCTGAACTTTTACTGGTGGTAGGTCTCTCATATGTAAGAGTCCGTCTGGGTGGGTACCACCGAAATGTCTATTTCTGGTGCCAAGCGGCAGTGTGTATGCACTGTTGCGTTTCGGTTTGAGGGTCAATGTAGCCAGTGTAACTACTGGACATAATGAGACTTAACATCTTATGTCTCAGGATGACGAGCGCAGTGGAATGGCACAAAGTACTTTGTAACTCAAGGTGCTGGATGGTGTTGTTACTGTTTATGTGTGGTCGTATCGCTTACCCTTAGGCGAACGGCATGCTCGTCTCGTCATTCAATGCCATAAAAAAAACAGACTGATCTCGGAACGCGGCACATTTTTGTGAGCCACTATGCGGGTTTTAACTCCTTTCGTACGTTGGTCGCTATGCGGGCAGATACAAAATATACCCTATTGCCAGCAAATTAATTATAATTATCCTAAGTAATACTGGAGAGAGCTGGCACAGGACAGAGAGAGCTGGACGACTCTCATTTCTCCCAATTCAATCTTACCCACAACAAAGCTATTCGGTATATTCACAAAACAGGCCTATTTGTATGAAAGTTCCAACAATTTGATGATATTTATGCATGGTTTCCTGCTTTCTTTGTCGTATTATTATTTCATTACCGATATCGTACTTGCATCTCGTTTTCATTACTTTATAGAAAACTTTTAGAGTATTCGAAAATGATTTACGGTAGTAAAAGGTTTAGAACTTCGAGTCAAATGGTTTAAACAAATTGATCTTAAACCAGAATTGTATGGAGGACTATTTTAATTAATTGCTATAGACCTTTCGCAATCTTCTTACCTTCTTAGCTTTTTGTTTTAAGATTTTAGTATTTTATGTCGGTTGAAAAACCACTCCTTACTTTTTTATTCTTCTTGGTCCTCAAACTCTTCACAGCGAATGTGCGGGACTGAACTTAGTAATGCGGATAGACGCTGCTTGATGCAGAGTATCCTTAAGAAGTCAAATAATTTCAGATCTAAAGAAACAACACTCTTCCAGATAATTCATGGTATTTTTTTATTATACCATTCCATCTTTATCCTCATTTATCCTACTTCGATGAAATTTGGCACACGGATAGATTATGTCCTGGATTAACACATAGGCTAATTTTTATCCCGGTATAATATAAAGCGGGACTTTTATTCCGGGAAAACTCATACACGCGGGCGGAGCCGCGGGCAAAAGCTCGTATTATATATATAAATTTCGTGCCACAGTGTTTGTTACCATACTCCTCCGAACGACTGAACCGATTTTGATAAAATTTTATATTCACACTTGGTAGGTCTGAGAATAGGTTGTTATCTATTTTTCATCCCCCTAAGTGATAAGGGTGGCCCAACCCAAATTTTTTTTTTTTTCGTACAGATTTTTTTTTATGATGTGGCATTAAAAAATACATTCAACCCTAAATTTTCTACCTTGTTCCATCATCCCCTATTTTTAATAGCGATATTAGTAATTTAATAACTTCTAACCCCGGTCGGTAACTGATCAATTGATCTTAATTTTTTTCTACTAAAATAATCTCTAAAAAGTATTTATATGGCAAAACAACGTTTGTCGGGTCTGCTAGTAAGAATGTAACAAAACGAACGTGTCAAAGACGTAACACGTAGTACTAAGTGGTATGACAGTAAGCTCAAAAGAAGCATTAAATACCACATTTCCATCTCTTAAGAGTCACAGTCGAATATAGCTTAGATACTTAGTCAAAATACATCCCAAGTTAATGAGCGCGAAGCTTTACCGGTATGCTACGATAATAACTATTCAAACGTAGAAATAATTAGTGGCTTTGTTTACGAATAATCTGAGACTTATACTATTTTGACTATAATTAAAAATGGGGTATAATAAACTGGGGTAGGTGTGAACTTTGAGTTTCTGCTATGGGGTAACTCAGGAATAGTCAAAGAAAATCTACAACGAGTTGTTATTTATTACATTAAATATAATATCGGAACTTAATGCTTATCTTTTTCAAGTACGAATAGTTATAGTAAAATATTTTTTTATTTATTAAACGGTGAGAGGAAAATACCTTCGCAGGTAGATACCTTTTATTATTGAATTCATAATGCTTTCGAAAGCATAGGTAGATTGCCAACCCGCATTAGTCTGACGCAGTGAACGAAATACCTAACACCTCTCATTAGTAGAGGCCCTTGCTCAGCAGTGGCACAATTAAATTAAAGGATTAAATATTATTTTTATATTTTATGACCTCCTTCATTACTCACTGGTTGAAACCAAGTGTATATTACGAGACAAAATGTTGTAAAAAGACAAATGTAGCTAATATGTTAATTCAGCGCTTTATGACTTCACTTCTAACTAAACATCCAAACATAGGTATTTACAAACATTTATAATGGTAATAAGTACTTATTATTACTTAATACATAAGATGATTGGATAAAAATTTGATATATTTTTAAAATCCTACTAATATTATAAACGCGAAAGTTTGTAGGTATGTCTGGATGTATGGACATATGGATGTTTGGTACTCTTTCACGCAAAAACTACTAAACGGATTTCGATTAAATTTGGCACACGAGTAGATTATGTCCTGGATTAACAAATAGGCTACTTTTTATCTCGAGAAAATATAAAGCGGGACTTTTATCCCGGGAAAACTCATTCACGCGGGCGGAGCCGCGGGCAAAAACTAGTACTTTAATATATGCACTCTGCGCCTCGATGGCGTAGTTGTATTACGGTACGACTGCAATGCTGAGGTCTCACGGTCGATTCCCGAGTCGGGCAAAATGATATTGAGTTTTTACACGCTTTATATTAGCTTCACTTGTATGTTTGTATGTATGTTTGTATGTTTGTAACTCTCCGACTCCGAGTCCTTTGGGCGCGATTTTGACCCACTTTAAACGGTCAGATTTTATTCAAACTTTGTAGGTTTGTCGAGGACCGATAACAATACACTAATTTGATAAGATTATGCCATTATTCAATTTGCAAAATGAGATTTTTGACAATTTATATATTTTTAGTGACATTTGTTGGACAATAGTAGAACAGAACTAAAAAAATAAATAAATAATAGTTTAAAAAAAATAAAAAACACGCTTTATAGAAAATCCAACTAAAAAATAGAAAATAAATTTGAATTAAGAATAGTGTAAATAAGAAAAAGTGTATTTTATTGTACAAAAAAGCGTGGGGTGCATGGTGTCAATAGTTATAAATATTTTATTGACAGATAATATGAGTAGAAGTATTATATATCATTTTGATAATATCTTAAAAAACACCCCACGCTTTTTTTTACAATAAAATACATTTTTTTCCTTATTTACACTATTCTTAATTCTAATTTATTTTCTATTTTTTAGTTGGATTTTCAGTTTTTTTAAACTATTATTTTTTTAATCAGTATCAGCCCGGTGTCTGGAATTTGAGCCCTATATATGGCGATAGACTCGCCCCCTATCACATCATGGGACGTAATACGCACGGCGGATAGTGGGTGCACTAGTTGCGCCTCTGCCTACACCTTCAGGGAAAAGGCGTGTGAGTGTATGTATGTGTGTAATAGGGGCACCAGGTTTTACGATTAAATTATGTACTTTCCAACATATTTCTATAAAACCTCACATAATCTCGTACTACATCATTTCCTCTCAGAACTTATTGCGTCGTTGCGAACCTAGTCAATATGATAGATGCCCTAATATCCGTAACAGTATCGGTGGTGCAGACAGTCACTTACCGGTGGCGTGTCCCTTACTAATGGTGTATGAAGTGTCCTTGTCATGCGCAGTCTTAGAACTCATTTGATAGTAAGGCGTTTAATTTTCGCTTAATTACAATATGAAGATAATTCAGTGTAGATAATTTTTTTTCAATTTACAAGTGTGTTTATTAGTTGGTGTTTAATGAATGTACTATTTTGCACAGGTATTCGGTTGGTATAAATAGGGCAGTTTATTAAATGATAACCGAGGTGTCTTATGGCCGTTTTCAATAAATAATCACAATCTTGATCTTCGATCCAGCCCCGAAAATGAACAAATCTAAATAAGTCATCTTTAAGCATGTCACAAAAACTTTGTTCTTTTTGGTCCATTTTGGCGATGGATTAAAAAGCGAGGCGATCGTTTACTAAAACGGGCAGCGAGACAGCTGTTTCTTAAAAAAAAAAACTTTGCTTTGGATTATTATCATTCCTTATTACTAGGCGGTCCAGTTAGCTAATAATCTCAAATCACAAATATTCTTTCTCGTCATTAACAGTCGGCGTTCTGTTTGAGGTTCTGGTTTTTAGATCGCGCTTTGTTTTATTTAACATGATTTATGAGAGACGACACAGAATATAATAACATAGAGCAAAATTACGTCTACCCACTTAAGTACCACTTAAAAACAGAGACAGAGATATAAAAGCAAAACAAAAGATAAAATTCAATTCCACCGCAATACAATCTAAACATTATTATGAATAAAACGTTTTCAAATTGAAACTGCACTAAAAAAGGTCCAATAAGAAATACAAAGGAATATAGATTTAATAATACCCAGATGCACTCAAGTCTTATTATATCAAAGATATCTAATGCTGAACGCTAACCTTCAAGGTTGCATCAATAAATGATTCAGATGAAAATAATTTTGTATTTATTTTCGATAATGGATCGCCGTGAAGCTTTGATAATTTCCGCTGTTGGTAAAAATATTTATCATTTTCATGGCTAACGTCGATTTTTGTTATTGCCGAGGAATAATGATGATGGTAGGTGATATGACGGTGATAAAGAGCAGCAGCACCATAGAGATCTTTGAATTACAAAATAATGCGTGGCACTCCATTCCAGTCAGGTCAGTTCTTAAATAAACAAAATTATTAGATTCGAATTCAAGACTGTGGAATGCCAAGGATGGCTAAAATTCGAAAAAGTTAAGTTACTCACAGTAAGTACTAACAAAACCATTAAAACCATGTGGCTAATGTTCTATTTTTTATAAAACAGCAAATGCGCAGCTCTTCCTCCAACCAATTTTTTTATCTTTTTTAAGAACGTACAAAACGTTTTTCAAACATCAGTCTATACTGGGCTGGCCCATCATTTGTCACCATCCCATCCGCAAAACAACGGGGCATGTTTAATTCAGTGCATTACAAATACTATTCATTTTCTTGTCTTACATACTTACCTAAAAAAATATTCACTGGTGGTAGGTCTCTCATTATGTAAGAGGCCGTCTGGGTGGGTACCACCGCAATGTCTATTTCTACCGCCAAGCAACAGTGTGCATGCACTGTTGTGTTTCGGTTTGAAGGATATTGTAGCTATTATAACTACTGGACATAATGAGACTTAACATCTTATGTCTCAGGATGACGAGCGCAGTGGAATGCCACACAGTACTTTGTAAGTCAAGGTGCTGGATGGTGTTGCTACTGTTTATGGGTGGTCGTATCGCTTACCATCAGGCGAACGGCATGCTCGTCTCGTCATTCAATGCAATAAAAAAAAAAAAAAATATTCTAAATAACCATTAAAAAAACGCTTCTGAAACTACTTATGAAAATTCTTATTTTAACTCGTTACACACTTGTAAATTTGATATTTTTGGTAGTTAACCTAAATAACATATTGATTCTGTATAAACCCTACCATAATATAATGTCATTTAGGCTTAAATAAATGAGTACTTTAGGTTATCTTATTGTTGCAAATAAGTAGGTATCTATTGTTATTTACTTGTTTGCTGAAATACCTATGCTATATGCCGACAATCCTATGCTATAAAAAGAAAAGAGCTTATGTTGTCACTTTGGCGAATATATCCAGTGGATACCTCATGTACACAGTGTACACAGGTGTATAGGATGCGCTGAGACATTAGAAGAAGCTCTAAAAAGTTTAAAATTAATTATGAGAACATGATTTTCTAATGGAACTTCATGAAGATAAGAGCTTCCCAATAAACTTTATAACTTTTTTAATTTGATCCCTTCGTCTTGTTACTTATCCTTAATCCTATATTATGTAAAGTTTATTTATAAGATTTCAATATTTTAAGATCATGAATCGTAATATTAGAATTCACTAATCAAAATAATATAGTAGGGTACATCATTTTACGACACATTTATTTCCTATGTGGATTTTTCATTATACACTATTTTTTTAAATCTTCAGATAAATCGTGTAGTGGTGCTAAACTTTAAATTCAAATGGGGTAATTTTGAACTTTAAAAATACAAAACACATGATCTTGTAAATAAAAGTTACATTTATGACTGGGAAGTCAATTTGTATTTTTTGTGTTCGGAATATAATATTTTAAATATATTTAATATATTATTATAAATATTTCTAATTTAACTACCAACTACTTTTTGGCTGTCAGTATGAGCTATAATTTCAAAAACTCACATGACAACTTTTATCCCCAAAGGGGTTGTTTTCGCCGTATGTGCTCCGCCCGTATGTTAGTTGATAGCAGGCACAAATATAAACACAAATTGAGAATCTTTTTTTGAAAGTCCGTTAAAAATAGGAAGGCATTAATATTATGGTCACTAGAACGCCTTTTTTGATAGTCTGTTCGAAATAGGTAGATGTTTAGCAGTGTATATTATGTGACATGATGATAAAATTGAATTTACGGCAATTGTAAGGCCTACGTAATACATAATATCGACCGTCTGAGGTCGTAATAGCTTATGCTTTGTAAACCTATACCGATATACACGCTCACTATCATAGATTGCTTGATTAGAGCATAATGAAGCTGATACAAAGCTGCAGTTCAATGGAAGCGCTGAATGGCTATGAAAGCCGTATTAGCCTTTAGACAGGGGCTTAAGAACACTAGGAATTACACAAGTGTGGTATTCCGTTCATTATTTTTGGGCTGAATAAAATTCCATACGGCGTCATACCTTTGTTTGGTGATAAATGTGTTAATTAATTAAGTCTAACGAATAATTTATTATATACAAAATATTAAAATCATACTTATAAACGTGATAACACTACTTGTTAGGCTACTTGACTTCTGAACCAATGTTGATGAAATTTGGAACGGATTAAATTTAAACTCCAAGAAAGACATATGCTACTTTTGCCACATTACATAGTTGCCACAATACAAATTCCCCTTAGACGACGGTGATAGTAATAGTGCATAAATACAATACTTCCATTAGAACCTAGGTCAAAGGAGATATCCGCTTTTTATGGGTGCTGGGCCTCAAAATCTAACCATGCTCAAATTTTAGGGGCGAAATATGGAATTTGGTTCCATTAAAAATATTTTTAGACCCCTCCATTCATAACTAACTTTTTTTAAAACGTTCATATCAAGTATAGGCTTTAAGCAAAATAAAATTACATATATCTCAAAATCGGAGATCTTTAAAATTAAATTCATTATTGTGAAAGGCTAGTTTTTAGGAGTTTTAACCAAATACATGTAAACTGTCTTAGTTAGAATTTAAGGCCCGTTTTTGAACATGTCCTTATTACTGGCATTTACAGTTTACACGCTGTTTTATTAACTACCCCATTCAGTATTAAAAAGAAACTGATTTTGTTTCAAGTTTTCTAGTGAAACTTTATCCGTCGGCCTCCATTGTCAGTCATAATAACAATAATAATTATCTATAGCACTTCAAGAGTGATTTTGAAACTTATTCACTTTACAAGTAAAAACGTGGTTTCTTCTCGAACAGTCGAAAAATGAGAATTGTAAATTTAGAATGAGCTGTAATATTATCTCGCATGTGCAAATTTTGAAGTGTTTAATATCTTATTATGCATTAATAATAAAAGTACTCGAATATTTTTTTAAACCTAATATGTACCTAAATGCAAAGAAAACAGGTGCTTAATGGATTTATATGAAAGCAAATGGTATAACGTGCAGTTTTGGATTAAGTCTTAATGGACATTGTATAACCATTAAACGATTTTACAAAATACCTTTTACTAAATGGCCGGAACAACTGATAGTGACTACAAAAAGCCAGGATGTAAATAGCACGAGGTCACGGGTTGCGAAAATCTTTACTAAACTTTTATGTTCAGGCATCAGACATAATGAGCATAGTGGATATTCTAATATAAGTTTTAGACTACTAAATTTCTTGTTCCAGACTTGGTTTTGCTCGTAGCTCTATTCGCATGAAGATTTTCTTCTGCACTTTTCCGGGAAAAACAATGTCAACATATAAAAACCATTACAATTTGCAATAATCACATTAAGTTATTATAAACGTAGTATATATTTAATAAAAATATTATAGTAATAATATCAATTATACAACTACAATAAAAAATCTTAATGTTTGATAAATAAATTAACAAAAATAATAGCCAAATTAAAAAAAAAAACTTTATTTTATTCTATCCACCACCACCACCATACCAGCCCTGTATTATATGTATACTGCCCACGCACGGGCCTCCTCTACAACTGAGAGGGTTAAGGCCTTAGTCCACCACGCTGGCCTGGTGCGGGTTGGCAGACTTAACATACCTTCGAAATTCAAAGAACTTCTCAGGTATGCAGGTCTCTTCACGATATTTTCCTTCACCGTTAAAGCGAGCGATAATTCACAAAGAATACACACATCACTTTTAGAAAAGGTTTTGAACCTGCGGACATTCGTCTCGGCGTCCGTTCTACTCCCAACTAGACTATTGCCGCTCTTCTATAAAAATAATGAAAAATTCATTTACGCATTTCATATTAATATTAATACAAATAAATGACGCGAATAGGTACTTGAGTATTGCATAAAAGTTTCAATAGACAAGACAGTTCATAATTACCCCAAATATGGAATTATCAAAATTTAATATTATCATAAAAAAAATATATTTGATTATTGTTCAATTATATATATTTTTCATTGCTCAGCATTTTATAACATAAAGATAGATACAGGTAAATGTAAAATTAGCTTCGACATATCTCATGACTATCTTAAGCTTCTATGTATATGAAACTGTTATTAAATAGGGGTATTTTTATGACAACAACCTGGATTTTTGCAAAAACATAAAAATAATTCTTAATTATACTCATAAAACGAATCCTACCTTTAGCAAATGTTATTTAAAACAAGTAGCACTGTCCAAGACACAGCATCAAGTCCGTCACTAAACAAAGTTGTGAGTTCACGACAAAGTTTTCAGTTGTGTCGTGCGGGAGCGTGCGTCCCCTTCAAACAATGGTACGCGACTGAGCACGCTTTCAGCACTTCAGCGAGCCAACACACGTTGCTGCGAGTCTGTTGTCTTTATTATGTTATTTGTAACTTAAGTACTTTTACTGTACATGTGTTGAATGTGTTGAAATTTACCCCATTTGATTTAAAGAGGGGTAAGGCTGTAACTTGAGAAATACTTTTACCCTAGTATATTACTATGCCCTAGTACATATAATATGTACCTATTGACAAATCAGATGGGGTAAATTTGAACACACCCGTGTTCAAATTTACCCCATCTGAGTTGTCAATAGGGGTAAGACTCGTTATTTTATATAAAGAGATTTAAACACGTACCTAATATTTGTTTTTGTAAAAGGAATGTACTTGACTTTTTTTATTTATACAGGATAGGAAAAAAATAGGTATACGTCCGACTAAATTTTCTTATGACTGCCTCGGTGACGTAGTTTATTGCATCTTGGGTTCGAATCCCGAGTCGGGCAAAGTGATATTGGTTTTTTATTCTCATGCCCGATCACATCATGGGACGGAATACACACCGCAAGAACTGCCAACACCTTGGGGTTAAAAGGCGTGAGATAATTTATACTTATAATTGATTTTAGACAAGTATTTCGTGCATACGATAGCCAGCGCTTTTAGACAATTACCACCAAAGTGGTCTGTGAGCCCGGAGCCCATTGGCTTCATTAGTAACCTCTGAGAACACTGTAAAATAATAATATAGGTAACCGTCGTTACACACATACATACCAAGTACTACTCCGTCAAGAGTGTTACGACCAAGAAAAATAAGAAGACACTTTTGTTACAAAATGTATGAACCATAGGTTTCTGACCTCATCATCTGACTCAAATTACAAATGAGAGTTTGTGAAATGAAATGAAATCATTAATTCGAATCTGTAAAATGTTACACATTACTTAGATTCAGTCAATTTTTACTCAACCACCAGTTCGGAAAGCAGTTTCCACCAGAGAAGAACGGGCAAGAAACTCTAGGGTTGCTCTTTTCAAAATCAGTTCAAAGGTAGGTAAATTAGTTACAGTGTATAAAACAAAAAGAAATAAATACGGATTTTATTTTGTTTAGAGCAGTTCGTATATTTACTTGCATAATAATAAATTCTCAATTCCCATCCGAGTGTACAACCCTCTCAGGAATCACAAAATAATTAGATAGTCTATACTTGTCCAATACATGTATTATTAATCATTAGTTCTTAGACATAGTTACAAACGAAATGGGCAGACCAGTCTACACAAGCAGCACCCGTTCATGGGTATGAGGCATGTGCCAGCCATTGTGAATTGTGATGATGTTTGGATGTTTGTTGAAAAATCTGCGTTTTTACGCTTGCTTATAACGGTTTTGCATCCCATGAACAGACAGACTATGCAAACTATTTATCCTCGGAAATGCACGGTAGGCTGTAGGAGTGTTCTGGGAGAGATATATCACTCGGGCGGATCTCCGAGCTCTAATAAATATTATTATCTAAGGCCTAAGACATTCATCGAAATATAATAATTTACAGGTTACAATCGTGAATTCATAATATATGAGTAAAAATAGTTGCTGGACAATTATTATAATACAAGACATGTGTTCCAGAAAGTAAAAACTAAGTGAAAGTTACAGTTATATAGTACAAATAATTATGAAACCACAGATTAGGTACTATTAGGTGAATGGGGTTACAAGCTTGATAGGTACAAGCAATATGTGAGGTTTATGAGTTATGAATCTTTGAGGAGATAGTGGATGTGTCATTTGTGAATTGATATTATTGTTATAATAATAATACCAACCCTGTAAGTACTATATACTGTCCCACTGCTGGGCACAAGGAGTCTCTACTGCAAAGAGGGTTTAGGCCTTACTCCACCTCGCCGCACGCGGGCCTAGTGCGGGTTGGCAGACTTTACATATCTTCGAAATTCTTATGTAGAATTCTTAGGTATGTAGGGTTCCTTACAATGTTTTCCTTCGCCGTTAAAATCAAATAATTGATTAACAATACACACATTACTTGGAAAATTCAAAGATTTTGTACCTGCAACGAACCTTACCTACCTACCTAGGCCTACAAATATAAGTGCTCACAATTTACCGCATAGAAGTACCTTTTGGTTATCAAGACAAAAAATTAAAGTCCTTAGTGAGTCGAAGTCAAGTGATAATTGGGACGCCGAACGCTGGTGTCTCCACAATACGATGACCTTTCTCAGACCAATGCTGGCCGCACGACTGCCTAGACGTTAAGTTAATGCATGTCAAATGAGACAAACGCCTGACATATGAAAAGTGGTAACCCTAACTGTGCCTTTGGTAGAGTTGTCCTGCTAACGGGATACAGGCGGTCCCGACAACCACAGCACTACTACTACTCTAGGATAAAATCTCTACCACATCTAATATACGAAAGATACTCAAAGGGATATTCATATTCATAATAATATTCATTTCAAACTTGTATTACAGATGTTCTGCCTACTAAACTTTAATTGGCTGTAAAGGATTAATTACAGTGACATTTAACAATAACAATAATAAAACCATAAAATCGATTATCAAACAATAATGGTAATACTGTAAGCCAATTATTGAAACCGTAATGATTTATCGACAAGCACTTTTGATACAATAGATCCTTGTTAAAGCTTTGTTAAGATGATTGTATTTAGTTAGAAATTGGGTCCTTAATTTTTTCTTAATTGTATAAAAAATAGCGCCAAGGAAACAATTCCGATCTGCACACACATTCTTAAGATAGAGATAACATATGAAACTAATGTTTTGCAAGAAATTCGAAATATACATTTTAAAATCTTTACTATACCGCATTGATGTATTAAAAAACCCCTATACCGGCACGCTATGATGACAGTTTTGAGGTTTGCCCGCTCATCAAGTTTCGTATTAATTCATAACTACGTTAAAGGAGCTAATTGCTGTACATTATTGTCAGTAGTAACGTGCAGTAAAATTTATGGAGTGTATAATTTTACGACACAGTTCGGCATTTGTCTTTTGAAATTCGAAATTTTAGAAGATGAAATCTAATACCATCGTCACTTATAGGATCACTGGCCAGCATAACTTATACCTTCGGCAAACTCGGGTGAATGCAAAACATCATTGCAATATTCGGTTAATTGCAAAGAGTTCTAAGATTAGGTTTATAGAGCGGATATTAGGAAAATTTTCATACAAAAATTTAGAGCCTGTTTGTAAGGCGCTAATTGGCATATTCCTTCCAAAATATTGTTTTCTGTATAAAATTTGTGCATACCGAGACGTCATGTTACATGGATGTGTCAGATAAGACAGCGACTTACTACCAATTGGTAATAACTTTATGACGAAAAATTGGAGCCTGATGTCCGGTCTATGACTATACTGTTTAATGTCTTTGGTTAATTTAGTAAACATTTTAATTTTCGTTTTATTACAACTTTTTAATCAACTGCCCCTTGCAATACTAGTTATAAATCTAAAAACTTATAGATGCAACTCGCAATTGATTATATTTTTTTCGATAATGGATTGAGATTTCACCTCACTATTTTAATGTCAAAACGGTCATCATAGCGTGCCAGTATTGTAGTTTGATTTGAAAGCAAAGGCTGTATAGAATATTAATCCTTAGGGAATATGCGAAATCGTAATTACGAATCAGAAAAATAACTCCTAAAATTAGTCCATTACGAGATTACCTTACGCCACCGCTGAGATTCACTACATACTAGTGGTGTAACGAATATTCGCATTCGCAAGAAATCATGCGAATATTTTGGCTAAGATATGTGAAAATAAATAAATGCCCAATGCTCATTTTGTGCATATGCCAATTAGTGTTGAGAACGTAACTCACGAAGTTGTCGACGAATCTGTCTATCTAAGAAAAGTGGTCCAGTTAGGCAAGTCTAACTTCAAGATAGAGGCCAAAACCAGCTCGGTTGAGCAGCGTTCGGGTAACTAGGCAAGGTCCTCTCATCTAAAATACCTCAGAGCTTAAAGACAAAAATCTTCAATCAATGAGTGTTACCAGTGATGACGTACGGGTTTGAGACGTAGCCTCTGACTATGGGCCACCCAAGACGGCTCACAGTCACTCAGCGAGCTTTGATGATGCTCGGTGTTTCTCTGCGCAATCAAATTGGAAATGAAGAGATTCGTAAGAGAACCAATTTCGCTGACATATTTCACACGGGCCACTATATCTGGACTTCACGACGCTTACTATAAGGTGCATAGGGGCTATTTTGAAGCTAATTTCACGTAACGTACGATAAAATCTTTTGGTGCCAAATAAAAATCCCATATTCGCATTCGCGAATATTGGAATCAAATATTCGCATTCGCATTCGCGAATGTTGGAAATTGGATATTCGTTACATCACTACTACATACGATATAGATACCTACATGTTTTTGTTAGAATCGTTTTTTTTTTCCAAGCGCAATCGAGCCGTTACCGGCCAAGATCTTTCTTTAATAATCTATGCTTACGTTATGTATAGGAATGACATATCCTAGCGACAAGCACGTTGTTAGGATATGCCATTGGATTGGAGGATTGTAAAAAGGTTCTACAGACTCTACTTCTATATTAATTGCTAATCTGTGATCAACTTTCTCTAGGTACTCTCTGAATGTGCCAAATTTTTATTTTCTAAAACATAGTATATATATGACAATTAGCGTTCTATGTATAGTAGTATGTTACGTCAAAATATTTTTATTTATCACGAGTACACCTCTGGAAAGTTACAGACCCGATGCCGTCCATATTTCTTCAACGTATTTGCATCATATAATGTGATTTGTGAGAGAACCTCCAAAATTCCCTAATAATAATGAGAAACTCTGTCTAAAAGATTGTCCTGTGTGATAATCGAACCCTGTACATGAAGTTGCAAACACCACTACAACAATAAATATCAATATTCAGATTTTTTTATAAGTCCGTCTAAACTTCAAAGTGATACCTATTTGTCCCAAACATAGACTTTTTATGGCTTTAAATCATTCCCCCAGGTGCGAGTAATGAGTTTTTAAATACTGTCGACATTTCGAACTCGTGATAAAATACAAGTGAGCTGTTCGCTTCCGCGCAGACATCTAGATCAAACTTTATTTTCCTCGCGATAAGAGATTTTTCGGGACTTAAACCGGCATGAAAATCTTTGGTCTCGGGTTCAATCTCCGAGTCGGGCGAAGTGATATTGGGTTTTTCTAATCATTCCAGAGTTTGCAATTTATGCCCAATATGGCGATAGGTTCGCCCCTATCACATCATAGGACGGAATACGCACAACGAAAATTGGGTGCACTAGTTTCGCCTCTGCGTACCTCTTCGGGGATAAAAAACTTAGAGTATGAGTGCGCGTGTGTGTGTGTGTGTGTGTGTGTGTGTGTGAAAAATCTATTAAGGTGTACACCTTTCTTGGGTTCTTTTACCAATAAATTCAGTTCAGTATCGTAAACATAGTACACGGGAACTCACGCTTGCATATCTTAAAGCTATGGTTAAATGAACAAGTTCTCGCAGTTATATAATGCGCAAGAACTTCCAAATGCGTTTAAATACACTAGCGGCAATATAAGTAATAATATAAGTAACTAGCTGCATCTGCGCGCCGCTTGTTGTGCAATGACTTTATTTTATACTAGCTTTTGCTCGCGGCTCCGCCCGCGTGAAAAAGGTTTTCCGGGATAAAAGTCCCGATTTATATTTTCCCGGGATATAAAGTAGCCTATGGGCGTAGTAGTCTAAAGTAGCCTCAGGCTCTAGACTATCTGTGTACCAAATTCCATTTAAATCGGTTCAGTAGTTTTGGCGTGAAAGCGCGACAGACAGGCAGACAGAGTTACTTTCGCATTTATAATATTAGTAAGGATTGTCCATGCAGTGGATGTTTAAATTGAGTTTAAAGTTGTGACAGTGACAAATATTACACTCGCACTGGACTGACATAATTTTGATGATACTTCGGAAAACAGGAAGCTATTGCCACGCAGTTTCACATGCTTTAAATATTTTATAACATGTACTTACCTACTTATCTTATAGGAAAGATACATAATTTTTTTATCTAAATTAAGTATATGTAATAATCATATCGTAGGTATATAATAATAATAATACCAGCCCTGTATTAAATACTGCCCACTGCTGAGCACGGGCCTCCTCTACTACTGAGAGGGGTTAGGCCTTAGTCCACCACGCTGGCCTAGTGCGGATTGGCAGACTTCACATACCCTCGAAATTCTTATCGAGAATTCTCAGGTATGTAGGTTTCCTCACGATGTTTTCCTTCACCGTTAAAGCGAACGATAATTGATAAACAATACACACATAACTTCGAAAAATCAGAGGTGTGTGCCTTGGGTTTTGAACCGCCGGACATTGTCTCGGCAGACCGTTCCATTCCCAACTAGGCTATCGTCCACTTATACATTACCTAATTATAATGTAATACTAGATATTGCCTGCAGCTTCGCCCGCGTGAAAAGCCTTTCCCTCTACAAAAGTCTAAACGACTGTACCGATCCATAACCATGTGTACCTAAGACGCCAGCGAAATCTATTTAAAATCAGATCAAAAGGTTCATTTACTTCCCATGGAAGTAAATGAACCTGAAAATGAAATGAACCCAGGATAAAAAGTAGCCTGTGTTAATTGAGGATATAACATCTATGTGTGTGCCAAATTTCATAAAAATCTGTTCAGCCGTTTCTGAGTTTACTTCTAACAAACATGCAAGAAGTAGAAGAAGTAGAAAGAAGATGAAAAAGACTAGTAAGATTCTCAGTATTTGCGTCGGAAAAGTATTTGCAATAAGTAAATCTTGCAATTAGTTATTTTAAACTCAGATTGATTCAGGCGACGTCCATGACAAAGTGGACAAATTATGGGAAAGAAAGATCGCAATTTGTTTTTCCCTTTTGAAATAAGTAGGTAACGCCACAATATGGTTTTTATAACCAACAGTATTGAATATTTTGTGTTATAATTAACTGAATGACACTATACCGGGTTTGCTCCATCTCCTCAGATTGTTGTTGTTATAAAAAAATGTTTGCTTGCAAGTAAATTTTGTATTTTATTTTAGGTACAACAAAACTATACAGCTTATACTAATCATAGCGGGTTTCTGTTTAAGATCCTGTAAAAAGGCACTACACCCAAAAAATGATGATTTTAGACAACTCGATACATCATGTATGACTAAATAATGAGTTGTGCATGTTGGAAACTTAGTATAGTGACTGGCGAGTGCGTTTTTGATTCATCTAATGTAGATACGTATGTCATGTACAAGTGCATGTATTATGTATAACAATATAATATAGACAGGCCGACATAGTTCTAGCGATCATCGAATCATGCAACCTCTCTCGATAGTCGAAATCATACATATTAAGACTACACTGAACTTAACATGAGGCAGCGTCTTCCAAGCATATAGAAGGAGGGCCAGGTGGGCCGAGCTCGCCCCAGAGGATTCTGAGGCAGCCTATTGCTACTATAATTTTTTAAAACGATCTATTATCATACCATACCACACACACTCACGCCTTTTATCCCCGCAGGAGTAGGCAGAGGCGCAACTAGTGCACCCACTTTTCGCCGTGCGTATTCCGTCCCATGATGTGATAGGGGGTGAGCCTATCGCCATATCAAGCACAAATTCCAGACTCCGGGCTGATACTAAATTTAAAAAACCCAATATCACTTTGCCCGACCCGGGAATCGAACCCAAGACCACAGTATTGCAGTCAGCAGCCATACCATACCATACCAGCCCTGTATTATATACTGCCCACTGCTGAATACGGGCCTCCTCTACAACTAACAGGGTTAGGCCTTAGTCCACCACGCTGGCCTAGTGCGGGTTGGCAAACTTCACATATCTTCTAAATTCTTATAGAGAACTTCTCAGGTATGCAGGTTTCCTCACGAATCACGATGTTTCATCTTTACCGTTAAAGCGAGCGTTAATTCCTAAAGAATACACACATAACTTTTTAGATAGGTCAGAGGTGCGTGCCCTTGGGTTTTGAACCTGCGGACATTCATCTCGACTCTGCAAATAGGTAGAACAAAGTTTTTTTTGTCTAGTACACGGCCCCTTGGATAATGGATTAATTACTCTAGCTTTATGGGCACTAACCACTTTGTCATGTCAAGGCAAAGAAAGGTGAATGAAAGGAGATAAATTGTCCTAATTTATAATTATTTTCCGCTTATTCCGTTAGTTATCGCTTTTCGACCTTTTCCTGTACAGAAAATAGCAAAATGAGGTTTAAATTTAGTACGCGTTACCGAGAGACGTGTCGCGTCGTACAAAATTAATATAAGAGACGACCCTTCGTACGGGTAAAGTGACTTTGCCTGCATCATAAGGAATATATGAAAACCCGCTGTTGAAGGGAAATTTGGATATTAGCTTAGATTATTGTTTAAAAATTGTGGATGAGGGTAAGAGATGTTTCAATACATAATTCTCATGATGCCTAATTGGTTCTAATCTAGCTGTCACAATGGCGTAGTTTTATTGCGTACTCGGTACGATTACCACGCTGAAATCTCGGGTTCGATGCCAGGTTGAGTAAGGATATATTGGGATTTTTTCTGCAATATCAACAATAGAGGCTGGAATTGTACCCTGTAAGTGGCAATAGGATCCGATCACCGATAATGTGAGTGTGTTACTCCTCTACCTACCCTTGTAAAGGAAAACAGGCGTGATGATATTTTAGATTTCTCACTCACTTCGTGCTGGTCGAGTCACAAATGCCGGGAACTATACCCTAAATATAATTAAGTTTCTCTATTTTTGGAAATTAGCAATCATTTAAAATGTGTCCGAGTCCAGAAAAAACTTATTCATAATGCTGCTCGAACAATTGTACCGTGTCAAAAAGTGACGAGCGTGGGTCTTAATTCAAAATAAGTCTAAACATAGTTCCAAAAGACTTTTAAAAGACACCTCCGCAAATCTGCCGAATCATCGGCGTCCACCCACACAGTCATAAATTACGTGGTATTGTGAAAATTAGAGATGTGCTGATTTCGACAGAAGCCTGGAGATATTTTTTTTTGCTACTGAATGACGATACGAGCATGCCGGTCGCCTGATGGTAAGCGATACACCCGGCCATAAACAGTAACAACACCATACAGAACTTTTAATTTTCAAAGTACTCCGTGGTACGTCGCTGCTTTCGTCACCCTGAGACATTAGATGATAACTCATAATGCCCAGTAATTTCACAACAATGCATGCTCACTGCTGCTTGGCGGTAGAAATAGACATTGCGGTGGTACATACCAAGACGGCCCCTCACCTAAGAAAGACCTACAATTAATGATTATTATAATAACTTCGCAAAATTATATGATTTGCCGCGATTTTATTTAAGCAAATATGATGTCAGATGCAAATCCCAATCATGGATAAGTTTTCTTGTCTTTTGAATAAAATAAATAAATATTTTCGATCATTAACTACGGGATCGATCCCCAACAGTCAGTTAATCGTATCAAAGGTCCTTCTTAAACACGACTGTTTGCAATGATTCGAACTAGTTATAAAAAAAACATGAAACCAAAAATAAATATTATGATATTGGCCTCAAAGAACATCTCCAGCAACTTTCCACGATTTTACCAAAAGCAGTCTTGGCGCGAAAAGCGGCACAGATTAAAAAGGGCTAAGATATCTCTCCCGTTTGCAACAATCGCGGCTATTTTCCGGCAGAGTGCGCCATTAAATAGGACAAAAGCTTCCCAGATTAATACTAGACATTATCGCGCTATTTGAATTTCTATTAAACGTTTGGAGAAGATTCCACGATGGTTTATTTAAAAAAATGATCGTAATTAATTTATTTCACAGTTGGCAATATTAAGGATTTATAGACGTAATGTTGCCTCATTGGTACCTACAGTGGTAGCGTGTATCTATGTGAATTGGCAGGTCTTTTGTTAGAATTATAGATTGAGATGGCCCGCGGATGTATTTTGTTTGGGTCTTCGAACACTATTTGATTGAGGCTGGTTCCTTCGAGGGGAATGGTTGTGTAAGGCAGACAGTCGATTATAAACAAAGCCAAATCAATTCTGCAATATTGCGTGACTTGGAAAAGTGTGCTCCACCGACCCCAATAATTATAAGTACAAATAGGAAGCTCTACATTTTTTTTTTTGCGGAAAATAGAGAGAGAAACAAAATCGCAAGCAACATTTAGTATCAGAAATATGTGTAGGCTACAATTTGTTTATTTTTATTTGTATACTAATAATAATTTGTATTCTTTGTGAATTATCGCTCGCTTTAACGGTGAAGGAAACCATCGTGAGGAAACCTGCATACCTGAGAAGTTCTCAATAAGAATTTCGTGTGAAGTCTGCCAACCCACACTAGGCCAGCGTGATGGCCTAAGGCCTAACCCCTCTCAGTAGTAGAGTCCCGCGCTCAGTAGTGGGCAGTATATAATATAGGGCTGGTATTATTATATTAATTTAATGGCATAACTTATTTTATTTTATTGGATCCATTAAATGATAATGGATCTTACATCATACTTACATGGAACCTAATATAGCGATATATGGGTGTAGTGCATACGTAGGTACCTCTAGAAGACAAAAAGTCATGATACTACATAATATGTGTGTATGCGTTGTGTGTATGTAATATGTATGGATACTTTTGCTCATTACGCAATTGCATTGACTTACATATTTTATTCTTCATTAAAAAATATCTAACAACGAATTAAAATAAAGCAAGACATTCCAATAATCTTCATTACTAAAATACCAATCCAAAAGCAATTGCAGCTAAGGAATTCCAATTGAATCCTTATCGAAAGTGCAAGAACTTAAGACTAACCAAATAATCGTCCGTAGATTGCACTGGACACCTGTGGCCCTTACAGGGATCATTAAGGGATACACGTGCCTCACTGGGGTGGAATCCGCCCCCTATTAGGTACGGTTTAACGTCTAAGCCGTAATCTGCCGCGAGCAATTGAAAAGTTTTTCTCTTTTTGTATCTGGGGACCTTGATTCGCAATTGAGGGGACATGATAAAGGTTAGTGGGTGCTGGCAGCTTCTAGCGTGGGAATTTTTGGGGAAGGCCTGTGTTCAACAATGGAGATAATGGAGCTATTCGTAAATAATGATGCTAAGACAGTGAAATTTAGTGTAATTTTATAGAACGTCGCAGAGGGGACGGCATAGTTTCTTTCTTTCTTTCAGAGATAGATAGATATTAGATACCGATCTTCTATATTCACCAATATGTAGAAAGTATCAAACGTACTTTGGTGTTGACGGAAGTTCTGGACATAATAACGCCTAAATTATATTTCAGATGATGCGGATTTGGACAGCTTATTTCGACTGAATAGGCTATTGAGATTGTTGAGATGGAAATGTTAAACCTATGGGTAAATTACTGGAATGTCCATGCAAAAATTCACCCTCATAATATTAAGATAAAATTAATATGAAAAAATAATAATTCCAATTAACTAGTTCACCGATCTACTCCATCAAAATTCCATACGTCGAATGAAAAATACCAAATGAAACCATAAACATTTCAAATATGAAAGCTATGCACAATAATCAAACGCATCAGCACAATGAGAGCCGCACCTTACCGACGGGGGGTGGGGGGTCGATGGGGGCCCGATAGGGGGTATTTTGCGGCTATTCCAATTATACGTCTTATGAAATAGTTGTGTCGCCGGGTGACGATTTCGCGGATGCCCGCAATATCGATGGGACGCGATAAACGATTGGAATTTTTGTTGTAATACGTTTTAGTGGTAAGCGGAGCGTTTGCAAGCGAGAACAAACTTTTGCCAGAAACATAAGTCAGATATAGAGTTTTTTTCAATATAATTGGAGTGAATAGGATGCATTGGAAAGAAAAAATATATTTAGAACGATATTTTACCAGTTGCAGAAACTTAACTGTATTCCAAATCTTAATTGGTAGTACGGATGTTTAATACAATAATTTTCGGTATATTTATTTTACCTTTTCACCCTTTGAGTATAATTACACTCCATTCACATTTCACGATAATACGTACACAATTTACGGCCGGTCTCATACAACAAACATTTAAAATTCTTACTTTTGGTGGTTAACTATGTTTTTATAAACTAAGATAGATAAGAATACCTTCTCATGTCTATCGAAGGGTCGAGTATGATTACTGTCATTGGTGCGTTTCGTTTTTGCCAAAGATTAATATAGCGCTATTAATCATTGTTATAATAATCTATGCAGAATGTTATTTAAATTAATCTATACATCTATACATATAAATAAAATTGGAGTGTCTGTTTGTAATATTGAAATAACCGTTTTATACTACATGTATATGAATATATATATACGGTACATACACCAAAATATCATTTTTTTACAATTTTTGTCTGTCTGTTTGTTCCGGCTAATCTCTGAAATGGCTGGACCGATTTTGACGGGACTTTTATTGGCAGGTAGCTGATGTAATAAGGAGTAACTTAGGCTACTTTTTATCCCGGGAAAATATAAATCGGGACTTTTATCCCGGGAAAACTCATTCACGCGGGCGGAGCCGCGGGCAACAGCTAGTATATTAATAAAACACTTCGGCGGGTGCACTCACTAGAGTTACGTCAAGGTTTTTGACATTGATACAGCAGTAACAGTTAGCGTAACGTTTACTGTCGAGTTAGATATCAAACTCTAGTTATATGTTAGGAAGTTATTGAGACCGGCCGTAAAAAGTCGTTTACTGGTGTTAGGTCTCTCATTATGTAAGAGGCCGTCTGGGTGGGTACCACCGCAATGTCTATTTCTACCGCAAAGCAGCAGTGTGCATGCACTGTTGTGTTTCGGTTTGAAGGACATTGTAGCCAGTGTAACTACTGGACATAATGAGACTTAACATCTTATGTCTCAGGATAACGAGCGCAGTGGAATGCCATACAGTACTTTGTAACTCAAGGTGCTGGATGGTGTTGCTACTGTTTATGGGTGGTCGTATTGCTTGCCATCAGGCGAACAACATGCTCGTCTCGTCATTCAAAGCAATAAAAAAAAATTGTAAGTACTTAGTGAAAAAGAAAAACATTCGGTGGGTTGCGTTACGTTGCGGTTACTAGAGTTGCGTCAAGGTTTTTGATATTGATATAGCAGAAACAGTTAACGTTACTTTTACTGTTGATTCAGACAAACTCCAGTTATACGTTAGTAAGCTATTAAGACCGGCCGTAAAAAGACAACTTATAATTGTGTTTAACAATAATGGAAGAATACTTATAATGACTGCCTCGGTGGCGTAGTTGTATTGCTGTACGACTGCAATGCTGAGGTCTCGGGTTCGATCCCCGGGTCGGGCAAAGTGATATTGGGTTTTTCTATTCAGTATCAGCCCGGAGTCTGGAATTTGTGCCCGATATGGCGATAGGCTCGCCTCCTATCACATCGTGGGACGGAATAAGAATGGCGAAAAGTGGGTGCATTAAGTTGCGCCTCTGCCTACCCCTTCGGGGATAAAAGGCGTGAGTCTGTACTTATATAATAAATCTGGCGTAAGTATATGGGCAAATAAGAATTAATGATTTATCTGCGGCTCTGAAATGTAAACAGTCGGTTTTAATGAAATTACTAGATATTAATCTGATTGATTATAATTATTATTCTAATTCCCTTTTCATTGTTATTCTGTTATATTTACAAAACATAACGAATAAAACTGTATACAATAAGATTTATAGATATATTTAATATGAAACTCATAAAAGCAATATTCATGCAATAGGAATTATGATAGTCAAGTAGTATACATACCTAAATAACATAATATAAAATAATATGTTTCCGGAAACTCCATTATAATATAATTTAGAATTGTATTTAACAAATATTTACTGGGGAATCATTTCGTAGTTCCCCCACAAAAGTCCGTTATTAACGTTCGATAACGTTCACTCGAATATTTGAGTTAACAACTTGGAGTAATTAAACGATCATTGGTTTAAATGTACTGAAGTCTGCAAACAATATTTGTTTATGAAAATATCACAATATTATTCACTGAACATTTAGTAAGATTTAAATGTTCTGCATTTTATTATTTTAAATGGTATTTAAAGCTATATTTCGTGTGAGTTTCGCAATCAGTTTATAATATATTAGTATCATTGTTTTTTTTTTACTTCAAATCAAATATATAGGCACGTGATTTTTTCACAGGTACTTTCAATAATTATAGTTATCCTTTATAAATTTATTTTGTAGAGTCTACATCTCATGTCATGACGCGGAAAATATTTATAGATATCCTAAAAATGCTAGATATAACACATTATATCAATATAGTATCAAAAAAAAACAAAATTTCTGGTTTTATTTGAAATGATAATTACTATATCGCTAAGCCCACAAAAGTGTCAAAGGCCTTTTCCGCAATGTCAGCTAACTTTGATTTTTTCGGGATACGAAATAGCAAACCAAGGACTGGACTGGACCAAGGCAAACTGACAGTCTTAGCTTTGCTTGACTTCAGCAATGCTTTTAACACGGTTGATTTTGATTTGCTCCTTAGCGTATTATCTTCTCTTCATATCTCTTCCACTGCAATTGATTGGTTTCATAGCTATTTGCATGGACGCCGGCAGCGGATCTGTGTTGAGGATAAATTCTCGTCCTGGTGCTCCGTATCTGCCGGCGTACCGCAAGGTGGTGTTCTTTTACGCGTAAACTCCGTTCTTCCTACCATCTATATGCGGATGATCTTCAAATATACTCCCAAGCTCCTCTTAATGAAGTGAATGATGCTGTCTTAGCAATTAATAATGACATTGGAAGCATCTGTGAATGGAGTGAGGAGTATGGACTTAAAATAAATCCATCCAAAACTCAGGTCATTATTGTCGGCAGCCCTAGATTGATATCCAAGCTGAACTGGTCGCTTATACCACCCGTGACCTGCAATGGTACGAGTATCCCCTACAGCGACACGGTAAAAAATCTGGGGATTTACATTGACAACTCTTTCTCGTGGGGTCCCCAGCTTCGAGAGGTGAGTAGGAAACTATTTGCTTCGGCTGGAGCCCTGCGCAGACTGCGCAATTTTCTACCCATCGCCACGAGAATATCGCTAGCTCAATCCCTTCTTCTCCCCATCCTTGATTATGCGGATGCCAGTTATCTTGATCTTACTGAGGTGCAACTTAATAAGCTTGAGCGTCTCCAAAATTTTTGTATAAGATTTATATTTGGACTGCGCAAGTATGATCACGTTTCCGAGTTTCGTTCTAAGCTGAAGTGGCTCCCCATACGGCTTCGCCGAAATACTCATATTCTAAATCTTCTTTACACTATACTTTTTAATCCTCTCTCCCCCCCATATCTCAAAAATCGTTTTGAATTCCTGCATGTTACGCATTCTAGATCCCTGAGGTCATCAGAGAACTTAAGATTGAAAACCCCAGTGCATTCCACCACTTACTTCAATAAGTCGTTCTCCGTACAAGCTGCTCGGCTTTGGAATGCTCTGCCGGTTTCGGTGAGGAAGGCGAAATCCCTGCCTATTTTCAAAAAGCAGGTCAAAGAGCATTATCTGAGAGAAAATGAAGACATTGCCATGGTATAAATTTATTATCTCTGTTTGTATATCTACTTAGTCGTATATCCATATATTTATATGTATATATTTATACTATACTTGTAATAATAATAATCCCTTCCTAGCCGATTTCGGCCATGGCGGCCAATCTCAGCAGAGATCAGCCAGGTGCGCAGAAGATATTATAGTGCACAAGTGTGTGCGCAATACACAGATGCACTCACTATTCCTCCACTCTCATAGTCCGGTGAGACGGCAATCCGACATGACCGGAGAAAGATCAGGCGCAGGACCAACGGCTTTACGTACTTTCCGAGGCACGGGGGTATCACACCGCCAACTTCCTGACTCCGAGCTGCGACTGAGTAATTTTTTTTAAGATGGAAAAACTCAGTCACAATGTTTTTGGCCCGACCCAGGATTCGAACCCAGGACCTCAGTGCGCAAATCGTACTCGTAACGCGTACGCAATATAACTACGCCACCGAGGCAGTCACTATTATTATTACTTATTATTATTATTATTATTACTATACTTGTATGTATTTATTAAATAGTTAATCTTATACTTCGTACACCTTATGCTGCCCCATATTATCTTTCCGTTTTCTCTCATGTCCATCCCATGGTTGTCTGTAAGAGATTGCCTTGTGCGATAAGACCGCCATTTGTACTTTTTTTCTCTTCTTGTTTTTTATGATTTATGTCTCTGGTGTACAATTAAGAGTAAATAAATAAATAAATAAAATAGCATCAACTTTATACGTAGAACGGAAAACGTACGGCGAAAAGTGAGTGCACTAGTTACGCCTGTGGGGATAAAAGACGTGAGTTTGTGTGTACAAAATAGCTTATATGTTATTCCCAGACACGATCTACCTAAGTTCCAATTTTCATCTAAATTAATTTATTTCTCAATATTTACATCTCTCATAACCTTCCATATGTATAGTAAAATGAACTGCCGCTCTTCTCATGAACATGGTATAGTTCTAAGGAGCCTCACGCGTCTCCATTGCGCGAAGAATGAGCGATATAGCCGCACGATCAAGGTTTTAAATTCAGATCATGGATCTCTATCGGAAGGGCGATTCATTTATTAGATTTTTATTATATTGACATTCTATGGAAAATTATTTTGTATTTTGAATTTGTAAATACAATCTAATCATTCATTCTACCTGAATATAAATAGTAATAAAAATTGAAATGATGAGTTAATTTGTGTTAACCATTTTTATGTGCCAGCCTGGAGCCTTAAATTGGGCCCGGTAAATGATAATAAGTCAAAGACATTCAACAGTATAGTTAACTATAAATGGTATATTATAATGTGCAACCCTTATTACATGGGACCCTACATGGATTGATTGCATTATTAGATATTGTAAAAAACTTATACATTTTAGCTTTACAATGTCCGCCTAATTTGGGATGTGGCATGCAGGCATGCACCACAATGTAGCCCTATATGGGCCATATTGATGGCCATATAAGGTGTTGTAAATTTACATTAATTAATACGAAGAATCGTTTGTGGAGAAAACATGAAACTATTTTTATATCATTTCAGTATAAACGAAATTATCTTATAACATAAATAGTCAGAAATAAGGAGATCCGTAGAAAAACGAAACTCTCCGATATAGCCCAATGGATTAGCAAGCTAAAGTGGCAATGGGCAGCGCAAATAGCTCGTAGAACTGACAACAAATGGGCAGATAATTTCTCGAGTGGAGACCACGTATCGGCAAGCGCAGCGTTGAACATCCTCCTACAAGGAGGGTCTAGGAGTACAGACAACCTTGTAAAGGTCATATAGGAACCCCCTGGATGCAGTCCGCTTCTAACAAGTTGGTCTGTAAATCTTTGGGCAGGCATATGTTCAGTAGTGGACTTCCAAAATCCGAAGAAGATATAGTCATACTATTTCTTCTTCTTCTGGCTCAGTAGACGATGAGCAGAATATGTTACGAAAGGTCGTGGATCAATTTCAGAGAAGAGAGTTTTGGCGGGAACTTGGAAGTGTCATGAGGTGCTCTTGTTTTAATTCATTATTTCGGTGATATTTAGTGTTGTATTGCATAATTATGGTGGTATATTATCCAATATAGTTCTATTATAGAGCTCAAATGAAGTGAATTGAAATAATTGTGCTAATCAAGTGTTTTTTTGTTGCTGCCAATACTCCTCGATAAAGTCTTGGTAAGGTAGCCACTGCTTTACTTCGACATACTACAGATAATAAAATAGACAAACCAAACTTGACATTGGCAAAATGTGAACACAAATGCCATTAAAAAAAAAACAGAGAAAAATATTACCTCGTGTGAATATATATAAATTAGTGCTGTTATACCGCCGCACTGAAAGGACCAAGTTATGAAGAATTTTTACCAATTTGGAACTCTGGACCATGGCAGCTTGCAGGAAATAGATCAAGTGTAAGATTTCTAGGTAAATAATACCCTCTTTTTTCCTTATATCAGTGTTGCAGATTATCGGAGTTTAGGGCCTATACTATGTGTGACTGTAGGATGTACAGTCAGCCACATAAGTAGCTGAACCAATTCAAAATTTCAAATCGCCTATACCCGTTAAGTTAAATTGGAACTGCCTTATTTGTGTGAATTAAATTAAATAAATTTTTGAGAAGAGGCACAAAAACTATACCTGCCCAAAAGTGTATAGGCAATTTGAAATTTTGAATTTGTTTATCTACTTATATGGCTGACTGTACTTTGGTGCGATATATTGTTTGTTTATTCAGCTTTGCATATGCCTTTACATATACGTAGTTACAAGCCAAGTCCGCGATAGTGGGTAATCTATCCGCCATCTAAAATTAATTTGGCGGCAGCGCTGGGGTAACCTTATTAACCTACCCATTTAAATTAACATCAGCACCTGATGATTGCGACCACAAGACAACGCCTCCTCGTTTACACGGATTATAGAGTAAGATGGCGTTGTATATTATTTTGATATAGGCATTATGGAATGGTTTTTAGGTTCACGTCAGTTTTTCAGCAATATTGTTCGTTTTGAGAATGAAATTTAAAAGCTTACGTGTAATCTACGACTTTTATAATCAACGGATGCAGGAACGAATGCTATCAAAACCTTATTCATTCTAGGACCTAAATGGAATAAAGTTTACAAGACGTGTAATTATTTAATGTATTAAAAACTTTGAGTATTTACCAAATTAAAAACAAATAGGGGAAGGTGAGGTAATACGATCCCTGGAGGTCAAATGATCCCCCGCCGTAAATCAGAGACAAATAATGCCATCTATCCAAATGCGCACGAAACATGTTCCCCACACCCCTGCCAGTTTCCTCTCCGAGTGTCCTGGCAGTGCGAGCGCTTGGTGTGATTTTATTAAAAAACAATCAAAAAGTGTGGTTCTGATCTAAGGTAAGTCTGTTTTTGGACTTTCATTACTTTTTACATGTTCGTGTTTATTGAAATGTTGTTTTATTACCGTGTATTAATAGCATTTAGCTAATATTTAAGCAATGTTCGATCACCGCACGCGGTATTTGAAGGTTATGTTTTGATCGATATCTTGAAATTTGGTGTTTGGGGCGAAATGATCCCTTTCTGTGTGTTTAAAATGATCCCTGGAATCATTTTACCCCATTAGTATTTGTTGTTGTTACAGATCATGCCGAGAATTTATATACGAAAAACTAATCGCCAAAGTTGGCCTGAAGAACAAATGCAAAAGGCATTAGATGCCGTCAGAGATGGTATGCCTTACAAAACCGTAAGTAGAGAGTTTAAGGTCCCCGTGATGGCATTAAAAAGAAGAGCTAAAGGTAAAAATAAAATAGCTGTAGGCTCCGCTAAAAAGTTAGGTAGCAAACAATCAGTGTTTAACCTAGAACAAGAGCAGGAACTTGTTGATTACATTAAGGACATGGAGTCTAGAATGTACGGGCTAACCACACAGGATGTTTTAACCTTAGCTTACCAACTGGCTGAAAGAAATAATTTACCGCATCCATTTTCTAAAGCAAAAGGAAAAGCTGGACTTGAATGGCTTCGTGGATTTAGACGTAGACATCCGGACATCACGATGCGTGCCCCAGAATCGACGTCTTCTGCTCGAGCGCGAGCTTTTAATAAACCTGTGGTGGATAAATTTTTTTCGACATTGAAAAACGTGCAAGAAAAACATTGTTTTCCACCCCATCGGCTATTTAATGTTGACGAGACGAGTTTATGCACTGTCCCAACAAAAAACTCGAGAGTGTTTGCACAAACAGGCCGTAAACAGGTGGCGCGAGTGACTTCAGCTGAGAGAGGTGAAACAGCGACCGCAGTGATTTGCACCTCAGCTTCTGGAACTTTTGTTCCTCCAATGTTAATCTTCCGCAGAGTCCGGATGAAAATAGAATTAATGGATGGCGCACCTCCAGGAGCTATATGTGCATGCAATCCATCTGGTTGGATGAAATTAGATGTGTTTTCACAGTGGTTTGATCACTTCTTAAGTCATGCCAAACCGTCAGCAGCAGATCCGGCTCTTTTGATACTGGATGGTCACCTATCTCACACAAAAAATTTGAATGTTGTATTAAAAGCCAGGGATAATCACGTCACTATTCTATGCCTGCCGCCTCATTGCACCCATAAACTCCAACCCTTGGACGTTGGAGTCATGTATCCGCTAAGCGTTTATCATAACCAAGCGTTGGAGAAGTGGATGAATAACAATCCTGGTAGAGTGGTAACCGTGTTCCAAATAACGAAAATTTTTACAGAGGCCTATCTAAGAGCAGCAGTTCCACTGAATAGTATGAATGGATTCAACAAAACAGGAATATATCCATTCAACCCTGACATTTTCACTAATGTGGACTTCATTGCAGCTGAAACGACTGAAATGGATGTTGATAATGACTCGGTAGAACCTCCCATTCCGATCCCTGGGACGTCAAGTCCTCCATTAGCAAAAACCGTGCAAATACCTTCTCCGCAAGCGAGGAATCCAGAAACTGAAACACTACAGCCATTACAAGTGGATGTCCAAGAACCCCTTCATTTAACACCTCAGCTGTCTCCACTTCAAACTTCGACTCCAATGATGACTCGAAAATCTCCACAGTCATCGCGGCAAGCAACATCCTTCCCAAAAAATACCTCAACGTCTGAATCTTCTGGAAGATTACCTCCAGCTTTGGCTGTTGGTTTTCCATTCACATCTTTTGGTATTGTTGCACCCAGGGAAGTACGACCAACACCAAAGATAGTTGGAAAAAGAGCGAGTGCAAGACAAATAAGAGTAGACACATCAGTACTGACCAGCACACCCTACAAAAAATACCTTGAAGAGGAAGCGAAAAAGAAAACAGATATAGAACAAAGGAAAGCCCTTAAGGAAGCGAATAAAATTAAAAAAACAGTGACCAACAAACAGAACGATAAAGGAAAAGGTGGTGGGAAAGGAAAAGGTGTCGAGAAAAAAAAAGGAGGCGGAAAGAGAAAAGGCAAAAAAAAGCAAAACAGGTCAGATTCTTCTGAAGAGGAAAGTGATACCGAATGCCTCTTCTGTACTGAAAACTACTCCAAAGACGACAAAGGCGAAGGGTGGATTAGGTGCGTTGTGTGTCTTAAATGGGGACATGAGGCTTGTGCGGGAGTAGATAGTGACGATGAAGGCGACTTTACTTGTGATATTTGCCTTTCTAGTAATCAATTTGATAGTGTGAAAAAAAAATTAAGGCTATAGGTCTATTTCTAAGTTCCTGATAAGAAAATTATTATTTTTTAAACGAAGAGTTGATTTTTCTATTCCATTTTGACATTGATAAAAAACCTTTGATAGAGATGAGTATTATTTGTGGTTTTTTTTTATTTAGAAGAGTTTGTTTGCTTACCTATTGCTTGACTAGGTATGTTGTTAATTTTGCAAACCTTTTAAAAGTTTGTTGCAATGTTTAATGTTTAGTTTGTTGATTGAGTAGTAGATAATTACATAAAAAAGATCTCGAATGAAACTAGAAGACTGCAAAAGTTTTGTGTAAGTTGCTTATATACTTAAATTGTTATAAACAATACATATGATTAAAATAAACAGATGAGTGTTTTATTTCACTGATATTTATTAATTTATGGTATAAAATGATCCCTGGGATTATTTTACCCCTACCCCAGGGATCATTTTAAACATAGGTGTGTATAAAATGATCCTTTACAAAACTTTAAGAAAAACCTCTTATACAAAAAAACTACATACATATAATAAAAAATAAGTATGCAGTTACAAAGTTAAGTAAATTCAGTACCTCCAACAATAGAAATCTTGCGATTTTGCCTTCAGCTTTTGCCACAGCTAAGTTTTTCCCTTAAGGGGATCATTATACCTCACCTTCCCCTACATTCAACTTAGCATTCAACGGTATAGTTAGTTAATTAAAAACTACTTACATCAATGGACGATTTTTGTAAAAATATAAAATAGGTACTTAATCCTGTCTATGGTATCCCAAAATAAAGGGAAAATTAAAAATAAAAAAAAAAAATGTCTATGGTATTTTGCGTCAAATAATTACTGCAGTTTAATCATAAACATTTTTAATATTTTTTTGTAAGCCATAACCTAAAAATTGATTTGAATTGAATATTTTTTGTACAAAAAAACTTGTAAAGTACGTTTTTATTGCAGAATTATTTAGAAATGTTGAGTAATTACTTAGTATTTTGCAGAGTAGTTTTTTATTTACTTTTTTTTATTGTTAATAGATGGCGGAAGGGAAATGCACGTTCGGCACACGGATGCCCATCGACATTCACATGCTCAACGAAATCATTTACAGGGAAGTGAAACACTTCAGAAACTACAAGATATACAGACCTAACTTTGGATGTTAGTCCATTATTATTTATAAACCGCCCTAATTCGGTTATTCACGATCAACTTCGATATGATTTCAACTGTGCCGTTAATAGTAGCTATTCCAAGGTTTGTGTTAGACCAGCTTCATTCAACTTTAAAACCTGAAAAGGATAATTTTTATCACTTGCATTAGGTATAAAATTCTTCTTTAAGTAGTAGATATATAACAAAAACTGGTTTAGGCTAATATGCGGGTAACGGGTGGACACAGGCTGCTCAAGACCGGAATGGTTGGCGCTCACTCGGCCTATGAGACTACTTTCTGCAGTAGTCAATAGGCTGATTAATAAATTAATTAAATTTTACCAGCTATCCCTGTAACTGGTAAGTTCTATGCGGCGCACGACCAGCTAAAAGCAGAGTCGCAAGAGCAGACGAAGAAGGTTGACGACTACCATCACAACGTGGCGCAGACTAGGGCTAAAGGACCTTGTAGTAAATACCCCTCTCCGGCTACAGAGAATCAAGTGTAAGGTTTTATAAACTTTTTTTGAGTATTAAGGGACGCTAAAGATTTAATATAAAATAATGCACATAATGTTCTTAGTTATGCAATTCGTGACGGCAATGGTTAGATAATTTATTGGTCAAATTATTGGAACGAAGTTCCTTATCGCGCGTTGTGAAAGGGGGCTGGACGGAAAGTTGTCACGACACTTTTTTCTATTATCTTACTAATATGAACCTTACATACAATGCGTAGAAGCTATAATTCTTGAAACGAGTATATTTTTATTTATTTTATTTATTAAAGTCATTAAAACCATTTCTTACTAATCTAATATGAACCTTAAATACATTGCGTAGAAGCTATTTCCCCAGCGTTGGCACGGCACGAGTACAAAAGAATTTAACGTAAAATTCTTTTTTCAAATTTTGTTGATTTATTCTACTTTACTACTACTGACATTTATCAATAACAAGACTAAACGTGCTTTGCTCGCGTTTAAAAATCTACTTTATGTGGTAAGCGTAAGATCGAATTTGTGTTTAGTCAATCAAAATTTGTGATAAAAATGCTATGCAATAGCTTTACCGTGGTAGTCTCCGAGTGCCACACGTATTTATTTGTTTTTTTCTCTAGAAACTTATGTATTGGAACGGAAATAGGAAAATATTTATATATATACACACTCTGTTATATAAATAAAATTTTATTACAATTCCTTCACTAATTAATCGAAAGGAACTTCGTTCCATCCGGGTGTCCCTTGACACCTCTCATTGCTTTTTTTTTATACATAACTATATAAGAACTCATAAGATCAAATTTGATCTGTATCGAACTTACGAAACTTTTGGCCATTTTGAGGCAACGATTACCTGCATGATACGACCGACAACTACATAAATTGTAACACTGATGAGACAAAATGATTATAATTTGTTGCTATAACATAACAGATACAAAAAGGACACAATATCAATAAGGTAAGATTAAATGAATTAAACGGCTTATGAAAGAAAAAATACCATTACGATTTTTGCCTTCAGGTATGGATGGTACCACGAACCGCTGGTCCGTATCAACCGCAACGACCGTAGGCTATACTTCCCCAAGACAGAGAGCGTTCATACCAAAATAGAAATCATCATTTCCATGGCCAAAGTTTAAAAGCTGGCGTCGATTAGAGCGAGATCATATTGCAGTTATTCCTTACGCAGCGATTCGGTCCGGCACGTCGCGTCGCAGCACGTTGTCCTAATGTAATGTTTCATATTAAATTTATAGCAGGCGAATTGATGCGAATCGATTCGATTCGGTGAGCTTAGTGGACGCTAGCCATAATATGATTAGAAAGATCCGACAAAATGTATCCAGTATTGATTGATTTATTTGTACTGCTATTTATGTTTTAATTTGTTTTCTTTAAGACTTCAAATTTATTTTTATAATGCTTTATGTTATTTAGAAAAATAGAAAGATTTTAAAATCATTAATGTATTTTTATTTCGATAGTAAAACCAGATCATATTCGACATTTACCTTATAATAATACTTGTACTTGCATCATAGTTGTACTGCCTCGGTGACGTAGTTGTATTACGGTACGATTGCAATGCTGAGGTCTTGGGATCGATCTCCGGGTCGGGCAAAGTGACATTGGATTTTTCTATTCAGTATCAGCCCGGAGTCTGGAATTTGTGCTCGATATGGCGATAAGCTCGCTCCCTATTACAGCTTGGGACGGAATACGCACATCGAAAAGTGGGTTAATTAGTTGCGTCTCTGCCTACCCCTTTGGGGATAAAATGTGGAGTGTATGTATGTATGAGAGTTGTTTAATGTTTACTAGTTCCCAATATGAATTGTACCCCGATAATATATTAGGTCGCCCCCCGAGGCAATTCTTGTGCGCTGGGTCTTCACACCCAATGCACGCCCATGCGCGGGGGGACATTAGTCGCGGGCCGAGGCACACAGTCAGTGTGTATACCTCTTGGTTGTTAATCACATTGAGGCCTAAAAGGGCCCGCGAACATTTCCTGGCACCCTCTCTTTCCGCCCATCCTGGGAACCTTCCTCCCTTCCCCCCGCCTTCCCTTCCATATTCCTCCTCCACTCCCCTCCCAGGCCCCTGCAGTCGTCAAGCCGGGGGACTCCAGTATCCCATTCGCAGGTTTCCCACGGTGTTGACTGCAGGATCGTCTACCCAAAAAAAATATATATATATATTAGGCCCTTACATATGATTTTGGTGTTTTGTCGTACTAGCCACTTTGATCTGAAATATCTCCCCTTTGGTTAAGAATTCCAAATTAAAATGTATAAATGCATTTACCTGGTACATTTGAGTTTCGAAAACAGTCATTTATTTGTTTTTTCCTGGTAAGTTTTTTCTTTGGAGTCTTTCATATCGCACAATAGAAAACATGAAATATCGCTATATTTACGAGTATGAGTTCCACCGTGGCACCAGTGCTGCAGAAACAGCTCGAAGGATTCACGATGTGTATTGTGTACGGCGCTGGTGTCGCAAAAGAAAACACGGTACGTTTTTGGTTCCAACGTTTTTGTTCTGGAAATTTCGACCTTCAGAACAAGCCCCGTGGACGGCTGGAGACCAAGGTGGATAATGAGAAATTAAAGGTTATTGTGGAAGCAGATCCATCGCAAACCAGTTCAGAGTTAGCTGCAGGCTTCGGTGTGAGTGATAAAACTGTTTTAATCCACTTGAAGCAAATCGGGAAAAAAAAAAGCTTGAAAGGTGAGTACCTCATGAATTGAGTGAATCAAACCTCAATCAATTACCTCTGATGAAAAGTGGATCCTGTACGATAATCGGAAGCGCTTGTCGCAATGCCGGAATCCTGGAGAACCAGCCAAATGCTGCCCGAAGCAAAAATTGACTCAAAAAAAAATTACTTGTGAGTGTTTGGTGAACTAGAGCCGGTATCATTCACTACACCTTTCTAAAATCTGGCCAAACGATTACGGCAGATATCTATTGTTAGCAACTGCAAACCATGATGGAGGAACTAGCTGCTAAACAACAGAGGCTGGTCAATCGCTCTAGGCCACTGCTGCTTCAGGACAACGCTAGCCACACACTGCACAACAGACTGCCGCTAAACTAGAGAAGCTGCAATTGGAATGTCTGCGACATCCACCGTGCTCCCCGGACCTTGCTCCAACACATTACCATTTTTTTCGTAATTCAGATAACTTTTACAAGGAAAAAAATCTACTCCGATGTGGCAGTCCAAACCGCCTTCAGAGAGTTGATTGATTGTCGCCCCCATGGTTTTTTTAGTAAAGGGATCAATGAACTCACTATGAGATGGTAAAAGTGCATAGATAACAATGGTGCATATTTTGATTACTTAATTATAATTACTGGTGGTAGGTCTCTCATTATGTAAGAGGCCGTCTGGATGGGTACCACCGCAATGTCTATTTCTACCGCCAAGCAACAGTGCATGCACTGTTGTGTTTCGGTTTGAAGGACATCGTAGCCAGTATAACTACTGGATATAATGAGACTTAACATCTTATGTCTCACAGTACTTTGTAAGTCAAGGTGCTGGATGGTGTTGCTACTGTTTATGGGTGGTATTCGTATCGCTTACCATCAGGCGAACGGCATGCTCGTCTCGTCATTCTATGCTATAAAAAAAAATAAAAAATTTACAAAAAAAATTCGACTTTGTATTCCTCCCATACAAAACGCCAATTTCATATGTAAGGACCTATATAAAAAATAAGTACCTATACATTGACAGTGTCCACATATTACTGCAAGCTGTTATTAGTGTGAGCATATCCATGTGAGCTATTTATAGATTTTCGTTGCCATTTCAAAGCCGTAGCAAAAGTTAACCGTAGTTAACAATATTACATTAAAACCTTTTTTATTTAGATATGGCTGGCACTCTACGCCACTAGTGAAGATGGACCGTAATGACAGACGATTCTTCTACCCGAAGACAGAAAGTAACAACACCAAAATCGAAATCGTTATTCTAATGTCGAATCCAAAAAATAAGAAAAAGTAAAGACCAGAGAAGATGCTGTTAAATTACCGAAAATCACTTCACTAAACTTTATAGAAGTTTTTTTTTTATATCTGCATGGCAAAGTAATCTAGGCCCCGATACAGAGTCGACTGACGAAAGATTATCACCCGGCAGTCGATAAAATTATGCCGGCCTGTATATAGTGTCCCCGCTAAGTTCACAATAATTTTAATTATTTTAAGTGTTTTATAAAGATTGTATGATAAGTTTTTGATTTTATTTTAATTTAGAATATTGTTAATTTCTTAATTTTAGATGTTGATAGTGATTACCAAGGCTTTAATAAAAAAAAAAAAAAGAAAAATGTTCATTATTTTATTTAACGGATTAGTTAAGTAATAACAAAAATATAACAGAACACAAAGAAAAGCCATTTTGATAATTTACTGCAAATTAATTTTAATTGTACTCGAAAAAATACACATGACTGAGCCCAACTTTACCATTTGTAAACTAAACTCTACATAGCAATAACCTCTCTTCTAATATATGTAAATAAAAAGCGTAATTCACTCATTGTACGAGTTCTTGGTACTTGTCGCGTATTGATTCCAGCTTTTAGGAGCCTTGTTCTTGTAGTCTTGTCTCTGCAGTGGCTGCAAATGAGCAGCTGCTACTCGATCTCTGGAAAATCATAGACAATAGTCCCAAGAGAAGCTACCGTCCCCTGTGGGCTTAGAATGTGGCAAAAAACTAAAATGGATGTCGTTTAATTTTGATGTTGATCGAGAAAACAAAACGTTAGCGTGTGTTTGTTTCTCAACCAATCCCAATAGAACGAAACGGAGCCGGGTCGCGTTTTTTTGCCACATTCTAAAAGCCCACTGGGTACCCGTATGCATAACAAGGTAGTTTTTATCTAAACAGAAAAATTACCCATGTTAATCACCCACACTCACGCTTTTTACTGCCGAAGGGGTAGGCAGAGGCGCAACTAGTGATTAAACTTTTCACAGTGCGTATTCCATCCCATGATATGATAGGGGGTGAGCCATATCAGGCACAAATTCCAGACTCCAGGCTGATACGTAACGTACGCACGTAATCCTCCTAGCCAGTTTCGGCCACGGCGGCCAATCTCAACGGAGATCAGCCAGGTACGCAGGAGATATTATAGTGCATAGTCCGATGAGACGGCAATCCGACATGACCGGAGAGAGATCAAGCGCTGGACCAACGGGTTTACGTGCTTTCCAAGGCACGGGGTATCACATCGCCAATATCCTGACTCCGAGCTGCGACTGAGTAATATTTAAGATGGAAAAACCCAATCACAATGTTTTTGGCTCGACCCGGGCTTCGAACCCAGGATCTAAGCGCGCAAATCGTACTCGTAACGCGTACGCAATACAACTACGCCACTGAGACAGTCTCTCTCCAGGCTGATACTCAGTAGAAAAACCAAATATCACTCTACCCGACCCGTGGATCGAACCCGAGACGTCAGCACAGCAGTCGTACCGTAATACAACGACATCACTGAGGCAGTAACATGTTAATCGATTGTTTGTAAAATATTCCTAAGCTATCAACAGATATACAATAACTGCCCTTAACGTTTTCTTAGGTAGTTAAACCCAGTCTTATTGTTCTGCTAATATCCAGCTACAAACATCGACAAAAAAACTTAACAATATTCATCATCATCATCAGCCTATATTTTAGGCCACTGCTGGACATAGGCCTCCTACGCACGCCATTTTACCCGGTCTTCAGCCTTCGCTTCCAGTTTCTACCAGCGACCTTTCGCAAATCGTCACTCCATCTAGCTGTAGGGCGTCCTACACTACGCTTGCCGACTCGCGGTCTCCACTCAAGAACTCGTTTACCCCATCGGTTATCGGTTCTTCGACAGATATGACCAGCCCACTGCCACTTCAGCTTACAATATTATATTATTAACAATATTATCAAGCATAAACCCTGTCATTTTAAAGGTTTTTTTAAAGAAAAATATAGACACAACTCACGCAAACTCCTCGTAAGTCTTGGCGGAGTATATCGCGTCGCATTTGACGTTGTTCACCCTCCAGTACTTCCTATCCTCCTCCACAGAGTCCTTCAGTTGTCCCTCCATCGCTGCCACATCCTCTGGACTTAGGGGCTTATTCATCTTTCGGAAATATGCCTTTAAAATGTGTTATTTCTATGCCTTTTTACGATAGTGCAGAGCAAAACGTAGAGCGTGATGTAAATCGATTTTCAATCAATTTATGTACTTTTTGTCGTAGATTTGACTTTAATAACAGTATCTTGACGGTTGTTATGGTAACTATTGCTATAGGAATGAGCTAATGCCCGACGTCAGTTGGAACAGTTTATACGCGCATAGTACCTAACTGCTGATATCGACGCCAGGCATATCTATCTATATGCATTATCCTCTCAAATTAGGTAAACTAATTACCTCCCTACTATTTTATTTTCGTGATATATTAAAATATAAACTGACACATAGATAAACGCGTTGTTAGGTTAACATTAGGGTAGGTTTTATCGCGAAAAAAGCCACAATGATATATTTATTTCGGGAAAAGACCTTCAGGAGGTTGAGCCTGCGATAAAAACCTAGTATATACTACATGCTCTAAATATTTAAGTACTTAAGTATGTATCTACGATTATTAGCTACTTACTCTACATAAAAATGAGTCAAATAATGTTTCTCTTTGAAAATTATTACAGAGAAAGAAGTATCAGTAGTATCAGTCAAGCTGATGCTGCAGCAAGAAGCTGAATGGGGGTTCCCGTTGTTGGCACAATGCACGCATTTATTTTATATTTGTTTGTATTTAGTTTTTCTCCCTTTTTTTTATAAAAGATACATGTACTGCTTGTGTTAATAATAAATATTTTTTCTTTTTTTCTTTCTTCTTTCTTTCTTTCAGAAAATGAAAATGAAAGTTATTGAGGTACAAAGTATTTTCTGTCCATCCTTAACATAATTAAACTCTCCACTTCGCACAATTCAGAGAATAATAAGCAAAAAGTGTAATAGAAAGTACATAGTTTTATAAACAAAGAATTCGCTACCACACTTATGTTTACCAAACACTCGTGGAAACTAATTGTAAACTATTAATCGAGTGGTTCAAATCGGTTGCGTATTTTATACATAAATACTATTTGCTACTGATTTATAAAAATATTAATATCTTTTTGTGTACGATAGCCTATTTGGGAATGGAGCGTTACGCCGAGACGATGTCCGGAGGTTCAGAACCCAAGGCAGACACCTCTGACTTTTCGAAGTTACTTGTGTATTGTTTACGAATCATCGTTCGCTTTAACGGTGGAGGAAAACATCGTTAGGAAACCTATATACCTGAGAATTCTCCATAAGAATTTCGAAGGTAGGTATATGAAGTCTGCCGACCCGAACTAGGCCAACGTGGTGGACTAAGGTCTAACCCCTCTCAGTAGTAGAGGAGGTCCGTGCTTAGCAGTGGGCAGTATAAATATAGGACTGATTGCATTAATACCTTTTTAAATATAAAAATAGGTTTTATGTAGATTAAAATTATATAAGTTTCGTTTAAAACCTAAGCAAATAATTAAAAAATAATTTTATTTTTCTACGCGAATAATTTTATACAGAAATGTAGAGAGTAGAAACTTCTCAATAAATAAACTAATGGAAGCGAGTCTTTTATATTTACAATGAATAAAATTTTTAATGTCCTTATAGACATATAAGTTTCATTGTAATACCTATAAATATCTCTAGATTAATATATGAATAATCTGCGGTACGCGTACACATATAGCTAGATAATATTCAAAGAGCTAGATAGAAGAGCCACTCTAGACTGTTGAACAACCACGTTTTTTTACTACTACTTATTACTAGCTCACTACCTACGCCCAAGCGCTAGTATCAAAGTAAACGAGTAACATAAACGCACGTGACCACAGAATGTAACCAAAGATTAATAAAACGTAAAAACTGTTTGTTCCCGCACAGTCGTAATATGTACACGTGTAAGTATTGCTATTTCTTTCAGTATTTCATAATAGATAGAAAGGTAAAATAGACTAAGTTATCTTTGTTTTCTACTTACTCTGCAATATTTTTGCAGCTCCATCTTTTCTGTAATAATTTTCCATTTGATTTTCATTTCTTTTCTATATGATAACAAATATGGATTGATGAAACTGTTACAACAATTTAAATTGTAAATATTCATGAACTTTATTTATACTATAATATTATAAAGCTGAAGAGGCTGTTTGTTTGTTTGTTTGAACGCGCTAATCTCAGGAACTACTGGACCGATTTTAAAAATTCTTTCACTAATAGGACGCTACATTACCCCTGAGTGCTATAGGCTATTTTTTATCCCGGAAAAACTTCCACGCGGGCGGAGCCGCGCGTAAAAGCTAGTAAGTTATAAAGTCCATACCATAGAATGATAGTCCAGAAAAATAATAGTCCAGCCCATATAATGTTATTAAATTATAACATTCTATGGTCTTTCTTCGTTCGCGAAAAATGAAAATGTTATAAAATAATTAAACTACATATTTATAATTATCATTTAAACCTACATCATACTCGTGTGACGATTATATTCTGAGTAAAATATACTCAGAACAGAGATAGAGTCAAAGAAACCCCAACTAGCTCCTCTAGGTACGAAATCAAACAAACTAAACTATTCTTTACAGATTTTATATTATTGAGTGTTCAAATCACAGTAAGCTTTAGTTACGTCGCTTACGAGATGTTCCCAGGGTTTGATTCTAGTTCAAACAACACAACAGCGACTTCAAATATCAGTCGACTACCACACAATTCTAGTTCAGAAACGACACCAAATGACAATAAATTGGTGCGTATGCAAAAAATTATATACCGTTGAATTAATTAGCTGCATGATTTAAATATTTTTTATAGGCTTGATTAATTAGACTGTGTGTATATTTATTGGAGAAGTTATGAAATGCAGTATCGAACTTACGACTTTGCCCTGACATCAGCTGATGTTAAGGATACGTATATAGGTACTACGTTAGCTGCAACGTCATAATATCCAGTCCTTGTACTGGCTACAAAGTCCCAGTCAGAAATACAAGAGCGTTTGCTATTTCGTAACAAAGAGTTGATTAGACGCTTATTACGACAGGCTAGGTATACCGTGATGGGTTTCTAAAATCGCTCCCACACAAGACGACTTATAAAGATTCTTTATTGTAAAATAATTACTTATTTACTGCCTCGGTGGCGTAGTTGTATTACGGTAAGACTGCAATGTCTCGGGTTCGATCCCCGGGTCGGGCAAAGTGATATTGGTTTTTTCTATTCAGTATCAGCCCGAAGTATGGAATTTGTGCCCGATATGGCGATAGGCTCTCGCCCCCTATCACATCATGGGACGGAATACGCACGGCGAAAAGTGGGTGCACTAGTTACGCCTCTGCCTACCCCTTCGGGGATAATAGGCGTGAGTATGTGTAATTACTTATTTCTAAAAAATCTGAAGTAGATCAAATCTTTTCTCATTTTCAGAACAGTTTTCAGAGTACCACAGAATTACCAACCACACTACCATTTTCGAAACGAATCAAATTCGAATGTCCGGAAGCGGAAATACCGTCCAACATCGGACCGTACGAAGTGCCTACTCAACGAGATATTATCCTCTTCATCAAAAAAACTTTAATAAAAATGTTTAATATCTATCACGAGAAAGCTTTGTATTTCCTGAAGGATATTAAAGAGGTAAAGGTGCACCATAATTTATATTATTTTAAACAACGATATTTAAATTTAGAGTTTTTTAAAATATAAGTATGTAGGTATTTTACGGATTTTATCGCGGTGTTTTAATTATATTTTCAACCGACGTTTGGGACATTTTGTAGCCTTCATGTTCACGAGTCAGACTGGTGTTGGTCCTCCGAAAAGTCAATGTTAAATCAAGTTATAAGTAGGTACATACCTAAATCTATACTCTATCCTAACAACATATTAGGCATACTTAATACATCTTCTGAACTTTTGCTGTCATAAATTAATTCTGATAGAATCACGCTAAGAGTTGAGGTTTGAGTTCAGAATAATGATATGGTTAACTGCCAAAGAGGTTGCCAACCGTGAGAGTTCCTTAATAATGCTGATTATCGGCTAATTTACTAGTGTGCTAGCAGATTTTGTAATATAAAGTAATCTAGCTGTACTTAACTCAACCAGGCTACACGAGGAACAGCATCGATAGAAAAAAAATGCCACAAACATAAAGCATCGTACAAAAACTGCGTAAAACGAATTACTAGCAAATGTGAAGTGATTACTAAAGCGGTCGTCACATCGCTGGAGAAGCAAAAAGAAGAAGTTGCTGCGTTTATTGAGGTAAATAATTAGGGTTGAAATTCAGATTTCCTGATGTAGAGTCACTTTTGTAGTAAAAATTAATTAATTAAGTTATTTTATTTTAACCCCGTAAGCAAAAAGAGGAACTTGTATTCTATGAGAGAAATCTATCTATCCAAGTCTGAAGGTTTTCAATACTCTGGTCTCGTCATCATCATCAGCCACATGACGTCCACTGCTGAACATAGGCCTCCCCCAAAGATTTCCAGACGGACCTGTCAAAAGCAGCCCGCATCAGCGCGCTCCTGCGACCTGCATCAAGTCGTCTGTCGTACTCTGGTCTAATGGGTTACTATTACCTACTATGAAAGCAGATAGAGCAAACACATTGTCCCTCAGCCTTTTCAAAAAGAAACTGTTTCAATCTATGCAACATTAATAGCTTATCTTTAAACGCACAATTGTCCTTCTAAGTTGAGCATCTTATGTTACCAATATTATAAATGCGAATGTTTGTGAATTATTTAGATGTTTGTATGTTTGGGTGTTTGTTAAAAGTAAATGCTAAACAACTAAATGGATTTGGACGAAATTTGGCACACAGGTCCTGGATCAACACATAGGGTACTTTTTATCCCGGTAATTTTCTCCCATGGGAAATAATGGATATTTTAAATCTGATTCTTTAAGTAGATGGCACTGGTGACTGGCGTCGTACCGTGTTTAGGGACTTTTGTAGCGGGAAAGGCTTTTCACGCGGGTGAAGCCGCGAGCAACACCTAATCTATAGGTAATATAAAAAGATATGACTCTACGTGGAATTGGTAAGTTCACAATCTGAGGCGGCTTTTGAAAAAAGCAGAAAGCAAGAAGACAGTTAAGTGAAGAACATTAGTAAAAAATAAATAAAGAGAGCTTTAAAATTACCGTGGGTAATAGCGCAGTTGCAATAATGGCATTGACAAATTAAGATTTCCAAAGTAAACATGCCCAGATTATTTTAAATTAGATGTTTTAATAAAAGTACTATTTCTTCAGGGCAAGGTGTGTAATATGACAGAAATAAAGGCAGATCCCCTACAATTAATCAAGATATTGGCAATGGAAGAGGCTTCTTTAGAATTCGCTTTGCCCGGCTTTCTGCGGCTGCTTAACTCTTGTTCCGCGTATTGCTCAAAGTAGGTATTTAAAACGATGGATAGCAATTTTATATTGTTAACACCATAATATTAATATACATATTTATTTTCAGGTCTAATCCAAAATCTAATCTTAAAAAACCACTACGACACATGACCGACCAAGATCTTGTCATAAACCATTTTTTGACACGGAAAAATTATATCCAACTCATAAAAGGGCCAAATTAAATGTAACACAAAACAAAATATAAAACTGGACGCATTGTTGTCATTCATCTGCAATGAACGTATCCGCAACGATCGACCGAGCCTTTAGCGATTTACGTGCCAACAGCTAGAGGGCGCTAGTGTCAATGAACTTTTGACATGAACTTAATTGAAACTTGGTACAACTTAACCAAAATATCTAAGCTTTTTACGTGATGTGAATAACTATTGCCGTGGGAAATTATTTCTATAGCTCATAATATTATAATACAATATGTGAGAAACACTGGTGTTTGTTTTTTGTGTTTTCGCAAGATATCCTGGTTGACTGCAGAAATACTTTTCGATAAAGGTATGTGGTTATTTACAAGTAAATTATACACATTCAATATATTCGTAGAAGTAGACGAGCTATTACATATTTCAAAAATAAATACCACGGTACAAATTTACTGGGAAATGTTAAATTACTTCTTTAAAACTAGACTTTCAATTGCTTAGAAACATCATATTAAGCCTGGGTTTTGGATTTTATAAATCGAACTGAAAAAAACTAACATGTTATTATGTAAGCAAAATGGGATACTAAACACAGTAAGCTTAATATGCAAAGCTAGGTAGAAAAATTACAAAGTTATTACACTTTACTTAATTACTACTTGGTTTCAAGAATGCAATGGCAAGAGCAACATTACTGATGTTTAAAGTTATGAAATGTCTTTAAGCTTTATTAAACTGCAAAAGTTCATTCATATTACATGTCATAAATAGGAAGAATTACCCAAGAATTCAAACACTCAAATATTTTAAAGCAATTATTAAGTGTATGCTATCAATGAATTTATAAATTAAGAACTATAATTAGGTACCGTAATTAATATAAATCTCCCTACTAATCTCAACACAATATTTATATCTTTGAATACTCAATATATTTTGTGACTTTAATTTGTGTACTCTGAAGTCTGAACAGATAGTATCTTGTAACTTTGTTAGCATTTTAAATGTAACGATAAAAAGCCTTTCCCCTATCCAATATTGTTGTAAGTTGTGTTTTGTACACATTCCATATTTCTGTTTTAGCAGAGGAGGAATCCATTTTAATTATCTCATCATGCATATAGCATGCTATGTATTCAAACTTATCAAAACCAAGTACTTTAAGGATAAACTTTGAGAAAATTTAATCTTGCTTAAAAATATTACTACCTATAGCCGAAACATGTTCAAAGTGTTTATAAACATTGACATATATTAAGGGGGGCGGCGGGTGGTCTGTGCCCACCCCAGAATTGCTTGGTGCCCACCCTAAGGATTATGAGGCAGCCTACTATTACATTTTTTTCTCAAACTAACAAAGTTTTCATATCGGCAAGCACACAGAAATCATTTTATTTTTTAAGTCTAGGACACTGGCACCCCTTGGAAAATCACTCTTTTTTTTTATGGATTTGAATGACGAGACGAGCGTGCCGTTCGCCTGATGGTAAGCGATACGACCACCCATAAACAGTAGCAACACCATCCAGCTCCTTGAGTTACAAAGTACTGTGTGGCATTCCACTGCGCTCGTCATCCTGAGACATAAGATGTTAAGTCTCATTATGTCCTGTAGTTACACTGGCTACAATGTCCTTTAAACCGAAACACAACAGTGCATGCACACTGCTGCTTGGCGGTAGAAATAGACATTGCAGTGGTACCCACCCAGACGGACTCTTACATATGAGAGACCTACCACCAGTAGACATTAGCCACACCAAAGTTTAAAAAAAAGATCGCTAACTACGTATTTATGGAAGAGAAATCAGATATATAGGAAAAGATGGACATATATATGAAATAAAATAAATATAATACATTAAAGCAAAAATAAAATATAATTAAAGAAATCTTTATTATAACTTCATTCTCATTGTATATAAACTGATTGAAATGGTCCTAATTAGTCAGCCTTTACAATATAATATTGCTTAAGATTATTTTCTATTTTTCTTCCGTTCCTTGTGAGATTTTTTCGACTTTGATTTCTTTGATTTCTTTTTTTTGTGCTTTCTTTTGCCTTCCTTTTCTGAATCGCTACTCTCTGAGGATGATGATGATGAGGCACTGGTACTGGACGATGTACTTGATGATCTGTGAATAAAATATAAGTAGTAACATTTATTTATGATAGCTATCTCAGAAAATGACTGCCTCGGTGGCGTAGTTGTATTGCATGCGCGGTGCGACTTTCGCACTGAGATCTTGGGTTCAAATCCATGATCGGGCACAATGATATTGGGTCTTTCTACTCAGTAACAGCCTGAAGTTTGGAAATGTGACCAAAGAATGGCAATAAGCCCACAACAGTGCATGCACTGTTGCTTGGCGGTAGAAACAGACATTGCGGTGGTACCCACCCAGACGGCCTCTTACATAATGAGAGACCTACCACCAGTACCACCAGTTGTAACATCTATTGACACAAATTAATAGTGAATAACACTTATATTAACATTAACATATAATTATAGTTATAGTACTGGAACTCTATGATAGCCGTTTTGACACATTAGAAAAGTGAGGTGAAATCTCATTTTTAAAATTTCTAATTTCAAAAAACCAATCCTGTGTTGTGTCGTAAAATTATACATTCCACAAATTGTATAGCACGTCACTATTGACAATAATGTACAATAATTAGCTCCTTCAGCGTAGTAATGAATTAATATGAAACTCGATGAGCAGAATAAACGTCAAAATGGACACCATAGTGTGCCGGTACTATAATTACTATCTTATTATCTTGCATCTAAAATTTTATCACCAAAACTAACTCTATGATATAAAAAAGTTATGAGTCCTTCCCACAACTTGGGCTCCTTCAATTGGAGCGTGCAGAAGCAATTAGGCAGGCTGGCAAAAAGTTGGCATTTTTTTAGGCTTAACTTCAGTTAACGTCACATTCAATGAGGCTATTTTGCTGGGCTTTTGATAAAAAAACTATTAAAAGCATAAACAATGTTTATTAGTAATTCGGTAAAATCTTAAATAATCCAAATTACCTAGATCTCTTTCTCTTCTTGCTCTTCTTTTTCTCTTTAGCGTTTTTGAGTTTCTCTGCTAATTTTTGTCTCAACTCTGCTTCTCTCAAGGTTTGTAGCGGAGTGGCATATTCCTCTTCACTGTCGCTACTTGTACTGCTTACATCTAAAACTATCTCCTTATTTGGATCAATCTGTAAAGAATTTTTGACATTAATAATGTTAGTTATTTGAAAAATTATTACATATAATACCATTATAAAACAAAAAAAGGAATCAATCATTCGAGCACAAAAACCATCATCATCATCAGCCTGTTGCAGTCCACTGCTGGACATAGGTCTCTCCCAAGATATGCCACAGAGCCTGGTCTGCTGCTTCATGCATCCAGTCGCTGCCGGCCCTCTTGTACAAAAACCATACCACACTAGTTTTAAATGGTATTGTACAGAAATGTATGCATTTCAACTGAACAAACAATGTCTTTGTTGTGCTATTTGCAACAATTCTAATGCTGAAAATTAACAAAATACAATAGCTAATTGATTGTTAATCTGACAGCTTCAACATACACACACTACAACAGAAAAACCCAATATCACTGCCCGACCCGGATCGAACTCGAGACCTCAGCTTTGCAGTTGTATCGTAATACAACTACAAAGCAGTCAACATTACCTATAATTTACAGTTAATTCTAATCACTGAACATTGAGTATTAGTTTTGATATTATTATTATTTTAGCTGGTTCTTATTACTAATTTCACTGTTATGTTCTCACATATAATGATAAAGTGTTAATCCATAACAAAACCATAAGATTTGTTGTAAATAACTTGTTTACTCATTTTTGTTTTAGAACTGCAGTCACATTTTAATACAAATATAGCGTACTGAGACATATAGCACAATCTCCCTATATTATGAGTAATCTTTACTCATATTACTGTTATTTAAATAACTAACTTACTTTTATAAAGTTTCTGCACTGAAATGTAAGGTGTCCTGCATAACCACACTTTTTACAGGCAGACCTAGATGATTCTTTACCTATTTTACTCACAATATCTGGGTAATTAGACATAGTTTTCTTAAACAAACAGTGGAATTATCTCGAAATAAAAATAAAGTTTCACAATTATGTATTCGTAAGCTTGACTGTTTCTTACGTCAAGCATATGTGGCGTTCCAATTCATGCAAAAAGTGTTCTCATTTTTATGCCATTCATTGTCATAAAATGAATACTTTGGAAAAATATTTTTAAAAATTAAATTCGTACATTCAGTAAAAACGGATGTCAAATATGCGTCGCGTTGTTTAACAATCTAGTCTGGGCAAAAATTATACGCACAGACTTGCATAACATATTAACGTGAAACGAAATGTGTCTCACGTTTCATCACATGCAGCCCGTGTCCATATGTTATTAAATATTATATTTTCCAATTTTGTTTACAGCAAATGAACGAACAACGATTATTTACTTCGTTTTAAAATAGAGAAATGTTCCGTAATGGCGGAGTTTCTGCCTCTTTGCGACGTGCTGTTCAACGTGATCTCCCTTGCTGGGTATTTCTGCGACGTCGTGTTCGATGTGGTGATGGGCTACGCACTGCTCGAACGAGGCTATAAGGGCACATTTGCGGCGGCTATATCTATTGTGATCACCTCTTTGCTTATATCTCAGGTTGGTATACTGGCTTATGAAGCCGAATGCTAATTTAATTTATACATGGATAGAATAAATTAATTAATTCAGGCGTTTGCGGCTAGATGGCGTTATAATAAAGTAAAACCGAGTCAAAGATAGTTATTCCTTCTCGGACTCTTCGTGTCCTCTAATATTCCTGAGTATTATTTGGTTTTTTAATCTCAAAATCAAGGTTGTTTACAAAGGTGATAACTCGTACACCTGTAAAAAACTCTATATAAAGTCACAACTACCTAAACTGCGCTCTATGATGAATTTTACAAGTGATCATTATAAAATACTTTAGTTTTTTATTAAGTTAAATTTTTCATTTTTTGCCTAACTCCCTAATGTACCCCGTGTTTCATTGATGGGTGCTTTTGCAGGTACTCTCCCTTCGTTGGTACCTGCACGTGTGGTGGGCAAGTGAAGGCCGGAAGGACCGCCCGCCCTGGCTCCCCATAATGCTGCATTGTTTACAACTTGGGGTGTTGTGGCGGTATGCGAGACTACTAGTGCCCGTAGAACTAAGGAGAGTTAAACATCAAGTGAGAGATTTATGTGAGTGAATTTATTAATTAATGTAACCGTTATTTTAAAACTGAACTCCTGAGTTATTTTGTTGGGAAACATTTCTGTATATAATATATTTTATAAGTTATCTATTTCAAGTAAAAAAAACGGCCAAGTAAGAGAAGAACGCACGCATTGGGACGTCCTATTGTCTATACCGCAAAACTTTTGTTTATATAAGGCGCCGCGCATACTCTGTCAACTAGTTTTCTTGGAACACTACAGATGCTAAAGCAATATTCAGTTTCCTAGTAGCGTAGTGTTTTTAGTGACAAATTGACAGTGTCTGTGAACCATCCAATGTTATTCGTAGGTATGCTACGTCTAGTCCACGCGTTTTGCGAAGCGGCGCCGATGTTATTACTCCAACTGCACATCCTGTTCAAAGACACCAACCAGGATCTCGCCAACGAGCTCGGCGTCACCCCAGAACCAACTATAGACGAGCCGTCAGGTAAGAACATTTTATAATGAAGAGAAACTACGTAATACTAGCTTGTAAAAGTGTAGATACAGGTTGTTCCAAAAATGTTGTTACCAAAGGGCTTTTTCGTGTATTGTGGGTGTCTTAAATATTTTTTCAATATTATCTCCATCGGTCTATTCCACTGATCATCCCTCAGTTGGCCATTATGCCATTGCTACACCTGCGCTTTAGCACGCTAACTATGTCAATACACAAGTGTGGCCAACAATTTAGCGCGCTTATAGACTGAAATGAGTTTAAAAAAATACCGATTTATTACAATAATTCGTACGCAACAAACAACTTTTAAGGTGGAACCCTAAAATAATTATCATCAGCGAAGGTACACAATAATTTGCCCGCATTAAATATTCAGACAATTGGGCTTATTTGAACCGCCTCACAGTGGGTCGAAAAGGCAATTTTAGTGACTTAGGAAATAATTCGTTTTTTTTTTCATATTTTTTTGACGCGGGTCGTTAGATACTATTAACCCTTATAATATTCATTCTTAGTCATTTTTTGTTAAACCTTATAGTTTCGGCTAAAAAACTATTTCTTGTTTGTGATGTATGGAACGCACTATAAAATCCTAAATTTCTGCGAAATCCTGAAAGGTCTTGGCTATGCTAAATTTGTTTAAGATAATTGTAAAAAAAGTTTTGAAAAATATTGAATTTTATAATTTTTTTCGACCCGTATAACTAGAGAAGTGGCAGGTTGATGCAGAAGTTCGAAGTGCACAAGTATATAGTTGAACAGACCAAGATTAAGAAAAATAAGGTTTCAAAGCAAGACCTTTCAGGATTTCGCAGAAATTAGGATTTCATAGTGCGTTCCATACACCACAAACAAGAAATATTTTTTTTTTCCGAAACTATAAGGTTTAACAAAAAATTACTAAGAATTAATATTATAAGGGTTAATGGTATCTAACGAACAGCGTCAAGAAAAATCGAAAATACCTAAATTATTTCCTAAGTCACTAAAATGGCCTTCTCGACCCACTGTGCGCGCCTCTTCTTTAAAATATCGCCCCCTAGGCCGCGGCCTATACGTCATTTACAAATCCAACACTGCATTAAGTACATTAACTTTGGTTTAGCCAACAAGGCGTTCGCGGAGCTGAACGTGATCTCGGCGTCGCTGTCGCTGTTCTCGGTGTGCTGGGCGCTGGCCAGCTTCAGCAAGAACGTGCGGCTGCAGAACGTGCATCGGCTCGTACTCACCTGGCTAGGAGTCATCTTTCAGGTAAGCCTAACATCATTATACAGCCCCGAGGCAATTCTTGTGCGCTGGGTCTTCACACCCAATGCACGGGGGGACATTAGTCGCGGGCCGAGGCACACAATCAGTGTGTATACCTGTGTGTTGATTGACGAGAGACAGAAACAGTTGACTCAATATGCCTGCCTAATCGAAACATTACTATATTTGCAGATGTGCCGAACCTCGGAATCGTCCATAGACTGTAAAATTAAATAGTTTATTTTGTTTCTAGTTTCTGTGGCGACTGGGCACTATCTCCGCCCGAATATGCGCGTTAACAGTCTACGCTCTAGTCTATGAATATTGGGTCTTCTTAGTTATAGGTGAGTAATTAATTAATAAAAAAAATTAATGTGTTCTATGTGCTCTAAACGCGTGTGTTTATTCTTAATCTAATGTTATAATTTTTGCTTGGGAACTTATAATTGTTATATTTAAAATATTATGACAGAATGTTTTTAAATTTAACTGACATTAAATTCAGTAACTGTTACCTACTTAACTTTTTGTTCATAAAGGACATGTCCAAAAACGGACCTAAAATTCTAACCAAGACATTTTATATGTATTTGGATAGAACTCCTAAACACTAGCCTTTTACAATAAGTCGTTTAATTTTAAAGACCTCCGATTTTGAGATTTATGTAATTTTATTTTGCTTAAAAACTACTTAAAACGAAAGTTAAAAAAGTTAGTTATAAATGGATGGGTCTAAAAATATTTTTCTAATGGATCCAAGATCCATATTTTGCCCCTTTAATATACCTAAAGTATGAGCCTGGTTAGATTTTGAGGCCCAGCACCCATACAAAAAGTGGACATTTCCTTTCTACTAATATTAAACCCTTTAATAACTAGAAGTACTATAGCAAAATATAAACATATTTCTAAAAAAAACTATCTTAGAAATCGTTTTAAAGTAGCCGACTGTTGCTTTTATATTACCTATATTAAACAAAATTCTGTTTATCAATTGTCGTTCACTTTAATGATGAAGGAAAACATCGTGAGGAAACCTACATACCTGAGAATTCTCTATAAGAATTTCGAAGTTGTGTGAAGTCTGCCAACTCGCACTAGGCCAGCGTGGTGGTCTAAGGCGTAACCTCTCTCAGTAGTAGAAGAGGTCCGTGCTCAGCAGTGGGCAGTATATAATACAGGGCTGATTGCATTGCATTGCATACAATACCAAACCCTTTACCCAGGTCTCCATTGGCTGTCGATGTTCCTGTGGCTGATATCTCCCAAGAACGTGTTCCACGGCGAGCGCATCAGTCGCCCGCGGAAGGCGTGTCTCTCCGCATTGATAGCGTTCATATACGTGTTCGCGTATGTCAACCTACATGAGCATAACCATAGGCAGAAAATGGTAAGTTGCGAAGTTCGTGATTGAGGACATGTGGTGAACAAGTGACAAGTTTGTTAAATTCTACCCAAAAAATCACGCCTCGTATTTTTTATGTAGATAATTTGTAGTCTGAAGTTACAGTTTTAGTCAGGATTTTGTTTAAAAAATCTTTATTAATTATAATTTTAATTATTGGTTTCAAAGCCCAATTATAGCACTTTATAGTATTTTTCTTATATTCGAACATCCTGTATATTGATTCTCATAAACATCGAATATTTTGACTCTGCTCATCTCGTCATTCGATAAAAAAATACTAAACTTGTACTTTTACCGCAAAATCGTCGTGGTTCTTTCGTGCACGGTTAGGCAGGGATGGCGGCGATAGCCTAGTTGGGAGGGGAACGGATTGCCGAGATGAATGTCCGCAGGTTCAAAACTCAAGGGCATACACCTCTGACTTTTCTAAAAAGTTATGTGTGTATTCTTTGTGAATTATCGCTCGCTTTAACGGTGAAGGAAAACATCGTGAGGAAACCTGTATGCCTGAGAAGTTCTCTGAATTTCAAACGTATGTGAAGTCCGCCAACCCGCATTAAGCCAGCGTGGTGGACTAAGGCCTAAACCCTCTCAGTTGTAGAGGCGGCCCGTGCTCAGCAGTGGGCAGTATATAATACAGGGCTGGTATGGTGGTGGTAGGCAGTTTAAGTTTTTTTTTTTGGGTAGGCGATCTTGCAGTCAACATCGGGGGAAGCCTGCTAATGGGATACTGCAGTCCCCCAGCTTGACGACTGCAGGGGCCTGGAGGGGACGTGGGAGAGGAATATGGAAGGAAAGGTGGGGGGACGGGAGGCAGGTTCGCAGGATGGGCGGAAAGAGAGGGTGCCAGGAAATGTTCGCGGGCCCTTTTAGGCCTCAATGTATTTTACAACCAAGAGGTATACACACTGAACTGTGTGCCTCGGCCCGCAACTAATGTCCCCGCGCGCATGGCCGTGCATTGGGTATGAAGACCCAGAGCACAAGAATTGCCTCGGGGGGGGAGACATGTTAAGTTGGTGGTATGTGGTCAGGTGACGTTCTACGTGGTGATGACGGTGGAGAACTTGCTGCTGGTGACGGCGTGGTGGTGGTCGGGGCAGGCGCGCGCGGCGCTGCCCACGGCCGGCGCCGCCGCCGCAGCCTCCGCCGCCGGCGTCGGGTTCATGCTGCTCTACTACAGGTACTGCACACTATACGTACCAACCTACCTACTTATTTTTTTTTTTTTTTATATGGCACTTGTGTTCACATTTTGCCAATGTCAAGTTTGAGTTGTCTTTTTTTATTATCTGTAGTATGTCGAAGTAAAGCAGTGGCTACCTTACCAAGACTTTATCGAGGAGTTTTGGCGGCAACAAAAAAGCACGTGATTACCACAATTATTTCAATTCACTTCATTTGAGCTCTTTAATAGAACTATATTGGATAATATACCCCCATAATTATGCAATATAACACTAAGTATCACCAAAATAATGAATTAAAACTAGAGCACCTCATGACACTTCCAAGTTTCCGCCAAAACTCTTCACCTACCTACTTTTTTTATTTGTTCCTTTTTTTTTTACTGGTGGTAGGTCTCTCGTTATGTAAGAGGCCGTCTGGGTGGGTACCACCGCAATGTCTATTTGTACCGTCAAGCAGCAGTGTGCCAAGGACATTGTAGCCAATGTAACCACTGGACATAATGAGACTTAACATCTTATGTCTCAGGATGACGAGCGCAGTGGAATGCCACACAGTACTTTGTAACTCAAGGTGCTGGATGGTGTTACTACTGTTTACGGGTGGTCGTATCGCTTACCATCAGGCGAACGGCAAGCTCGTCTCGTCATTCAATGCAATAAAAAAAAACGAACTGGCTAAAGTCCAAGACCATGCTGCCAAGTCATAAGTGATATTTTTGGTTGTCTTTTTTTATTATCTGCACTATGTCGCAATAAAGCAGTGGCTACCTTACCAACAGTTTATCGAGGAGTTTTGGCGGCAACAAAAAAACACTTGATTAGCACAGTTATTTCAATTCACTTCATTTGAGCTCTTTAATAGGACTATATAGCATAATATACCACCATAATTATGCAATATAACACTAAGTATCACCGAAATAATGAATTAAAACAAGAGCACCTCATGACACTTCCAAATTCCCGCCAAAACTCTATACCTACTTTTATTTATTTATTTTATCTTATACGTACCGACCTAGTACCTACTTATACAGTGTCATGTTGACATTGCGCTACTAATAATTGAAACCCAAAGAGCATTATAATACTAAGGAAATTGAAACCTATACCTTTCCGAGTATTATAATGCTCTTTGCCTATACCTATAAAGCAGGACTTTTATCCCGGAAAACCTTTTACACGCGGGCCGTGAATAAAATTAGTAATTATATGATACTAATACATTTATAGTGTATAGATTCTATAAATGCTGCCTCGGTGGCGTAGTTGTATTACGGTACGACTGCAAGGCTGAGGTCTCGGGTTCGATCCCCGGGTCGGGCAAAGTGATATTGGATTATTCTATTCAGTATCAGCCCGGAGTCTGGAATTTGTGCCCGGTATGGCGATAGGCTCGCCCCCTATCACATCATGGGACGGAATACGCTTGGCGAAAAGTGGGTGCACTAGTTGCGCCTCTGCCTACCCCTTCGGGGATAAAAGGCGTGAGCATGCGTAAGATTCTATAAAACGGAAAAAAATATATTTTGGTATGTTTGTAACGAATAAACTCAAAAAGTACTGGAATAATTTAAAAAATCTTTCACCAATATAAAGCTACATTATCAGTGAGTAACATAGGCTACTTTTAACCCGGAAAAACTCATTCAAAAGTCTTAGATAATGGGTACCAACACTATCAACTGTCTTTGTTTTGGGTACGGTTCCTTTACAGTCAGTTACCAGTAGGTAGGGAATTATTATGAACACATAAATAGCACTTATTCCATTTGCAGGTACTTTCATGTTCGAAGACTCGGCTACATGCTTGGCGAGAACCAACAAGGTATGATATCAAATATATTATTTTTGTTAATTATGCAGGTACGGACTCAGACTTATGCTTAAAGGGTTTTATTAAATCAGAATCAGCGTCTGATACCACTAATAGCTGAGGATAATTTTAGGGCAAAACGTGATAAATTGAGTATATTGCCTATATTATAAAAAAGTTTTATACATGGGTGATATTTTCAGGAAAACAAGCAAATCAAGGAGACAATGCTACCATACCAGGCGTGTTCAACTGCCGATTCTCAAATCCCGTTTGTAACAGGTAACATAAATCTTACTTATTTATAAAAATGTGTATAATTGTGAGACGTAAATACCTACTAAAATACACATTATAGTCTAATTAAATGTTACAAGATACTGTAGTAAAACATGATTTATGTGATATCCGAATATCAGCTCACAAACCGCCTAATTAATTAGTTGATCAATAAATGTAGTACTTTATTGATATCATAGCATTACCTAAAATTGTCTCGTATGTACTACGTATGATATTTCTCCAGCGCAGCAAACGGTCGTAAGAAGAAGAAGCCGACGTCGTTCGTGCCGCCGCCGGCCGCCCCCCCCGCGCCCGCCGCCCCCTCCGCCCCCACCGCCCCCGCCGCCGCCTTCTGGAGGCGGCCCCTGCCCACCGCGCATAACCATCATGTAACATTACTATTTAGTATAACTGATTTATTTTATTATAGACTAGCTTTTGCCCGCGGCTCCGGCCGCGTGAATGAGTTTTCCCGGGATAAAAGTCCCGCTTTATATTTTCCCGGGATAAAAAGTAGCCTAAGTTACTCCTTATTACATCAGCTACCTGGCAATAAAAGTCCCGTCAAAATCGGTCCAGCCATTTAAGAGATTAGCCGGAACAAACAGACAGACAGACAAAAATTGAAAAAAATGTTATTTTTGTGTATGTACCGTATATATATTCATATATACATGTAGTAAAAAACGGTTATTTCAATATTACAAACAGACACTCCAATTTTATTTGTATGTATAGATGTATAGATTAATAAGAAAATTAAATTGCTGCAGGCTTTTAATATATTAGGGAAAAATCAAAAAAATATATTCATTCATCGAGTTCATTCAATTAATTATTATAATCATTGCAAATTGGGAGTACGTATGTTAACTTCATAAATTTTTGTTTATTTCAATTTAAACCAAATATCTAACAAAATAAATGCATTCAGGTAGATATTAATTTTTTTAAATATAATTTTTATACAGGGTGGTTCATCAGAAAACGAAGGCTCAAGCGTCGGTTCCCGCGTCAACATCCAACAGAAACTGCAAGAAAAAAAGCAGAAACAACTCGCAGAGCTAAGGGTTATCGAAGAAGAGATCAAACAAGGGAAGTTAGCGAAGACCACGCCAGTCGCCGCCGAAGAGATATACAGTAGTCTACAACGACAGCCGATACCACGGGCGAAAACCCACGCGGAGCCACCCGCCTGGCCTAGTATAGAAATAACCCACTCGTACCAAAACTACCCAGTACTACCCCACGCTTGTAATCTATACCCTACCTACACAGAAATAAAGCCCGAATTCACAATATCTAATTTCCAAAACAACGAATCGTCTAACCCCGATCTTGATGATTTAAAAATGCGACGGTTACCCAATAGGTATGATAATGCGCGAACGTTCTACGAGAATCCGGCGAACATAAGAAACGATAGAACCCCAATACGTTCCCCGAATTATTTAGAGACCAGGAACTATGAGGGTAGTTGTGGCAGCCCTAGGAACGTATTAAACAACAGTCCAGGAAATTATATGGCGGATGTGTCGGGGAATAACTACGACAACGCCATAGACAAGCCGCGGATACCTCAGAATAACATATATTCTGAGGACCATAGACAAATGGGGGAGTATTCTGGGTATTGCGAGAACAACCAATACAAATACGAAGGTAAAGACGAGTACGTGTCCGCTTTACACAACGCTTTAGCTAACGTCCAAAGTATAGACAATATAAGGAATAATTATGAGGGTTGTGCCCAGTACGGGCAGAATTGTGAGAGGTTCCCGTATCCCGGGCTGGGGGGGAAGAAGATAGACCAGCAGATGCGGAAGATGCAGAGGTGCAGGACTCCTGAGATCCTGCTGGCTCCTCATTATTTAGAGGGGTGTAATAGACAGGTGTGCTGTCACTGGGGTCCGCCCTATACGTGAGTAAAAATTAATAATTACAAAATTAATTTAAAACACAAACATATAGGAAATTAGACACCTTATCTTAACTCCGTGGTGGACACAATCATGCTGTATTTAACAGCGCTCAACTTCCAATCCAAATTATAATTGAATAAAAAAAAATATTAATAAGAAAAATTTGTCTCCAAATAGAAAAAACGTCGTTTAAAATGTTGCTAATTCCCAATACCGAAGAATGTGGGTATAATATAATTGAGTATCCATTGTATTTATTTGTGATTTTAACAGGAATAGAAAGAAGGAGGAAGGCGCAGCAGGTAGCAGTGGGGAGGACTCCAGTCCCGAGGGACCCGCGCGGGAGACGCCGCGTCCGCCCAGCGATATTGACAGTCAGGTCAGTCACGTAAGTCTTGGGTCGAAATGTTTTCAACTGGGGGTAATAATAACACAGTCCAAATAAAAGGTCGAACATTAAGAGAAAGTGCGACCCTAGAAGTTCTTTTTTTTTAACGAAGATTACACTTTTGGAAAAGGATAGGTACATCAACTTTTTGTTACATTGATATTTCAACATATGTAAGTTAGATTAAATTACAAACACAATAGCAATTTAACATAGTAAGCTCAGTAGAAATTAATTTACTTACTTTTCTAAAACAATATTATTGTGTCATTAGAAAGATGCCGATCCATTGGAGCCATATTAGCAAAACTATAGTCACGGCATAAGTCTTAACACCATAATTTCACAACGGCTTTGGGCGGCAGACATTTGTGATATAGATTTGATTTAACGAATTATTTTTACATTGTATATTTTCTTTGATTTTAACCTTATTGGGGCCCAGGCATTAATGTCGATATTTTTACTTGAATTTTCTCATACATCAACACTAAACAAGCCGATATTGGCGAATGGTAATTATCTCTCGTCAGTCGACACTGTATCCAGACGCTGCTCCACTTACTTTTAGGTGCAGTGGGTTGTGGGGTCACTTTGCCTTGCCTGTATAAAAAAGTACAGTCACCCACATAAGTAGCTGGACTAATTCTAATTTTCAAATCGCCTATACAGCTTTGTCTTCGTAAAATATTTTATTACCTTCACATAATTAAAATATAAGTTATTTGCTATAATACTTCACACAAAGAAAAGTAAATGTTTTAATTAAACTCAACATGTTTTACGGTACGACTGCAACCCTGAGATCTCAGGTTCGATCCCCGGGACGGGCATAGTGATATTAGATTTTTCTAGAATTCAGTACCAAACCGCCCGGAGTCTGGAATTTGTGCCCGATATGGCGAAAGGCTCGCTCGCCCCCTATCACATCATGGGACGGAATACGCACGGCGAAAAGTAGGTGTACTAAGTTGCGTCTCTGCCTACCCCTTCGAGGATAAAAAGGCGTGAGTGTATGTGTGTATGTGTAGAGGTGATTTAAAGTTATGAATTAGTTCAGCTACTTTTGTGGCTGAGTGTACAAAATATGAACGATACGGTGTTTGCAGATATCCCTGCCGCGTTCGTACACGCTGCCGCGCGAGTTCCGCTACTGGCGCCGCCGCCCGCGCCTGCGGGACGCGCACCTGCCCAGCAACAACAGCAGCGACGGTATGCTTCTCTTTATAACACGCCCGTATATACGGAGGGACCCACCCCACAAAACATGTACACATTATAATGCCTATGTGCACTTATAAGAAACATACAAAGATCCAAACATTTTCACAAACTTTCACATTTAGGTATAATAAGATGAAATAAGTAGACCCAAAAAAAACCCAACGCAAAAACACCAATCAACTGTTTCTTTTTTGCTTTTGGTGCCGGTGGTGTATACGTGACTTATTTGTTGAAAGGAGGCTTTTTTGGTGTCATGGGGAGACAAGAACCGACGCTACGCCACTGACATTTTAGTATCCTAGAACCCCCTTTTTGAAACCTATAGCTACGCCCGCGGTTTATAATAGCCGGCAAACAACTTGAGCATACGAACGCATAGTAGGGGTAGCTTTTTTACATTTAACTATACTTCAAAAAACGTCCTCACTACACGGTAGTGGGCTCAAGTTGTTTGTCGACTAATATCTATACTAATATTATAAAGAGGAAAGATTTGTTTGTTTGTAATGGATTAACTCGAAAACTACTGGACCGATTTTGAAAATTCTTTCACTAATAGAAAGCTACATTACTCCTGAGTGCTATAGGCTACTTTTTATCCCGGAAAATCTTTTCCACCGTCCGGAGCCTTGAGCAGAAGTCCAGTATGATAATAAAGGGAAATTATTTATTACTTCAAGTAATTTACTCTTAAAGTCTATAAAGATTGTGATATATTTTTATTACGTTTTAATTGCTTCATAATATATAGTAAAAATTTTCATAGTTGTATTTTTGATATCTTCCTTTGGTTTTTATCAAAAATGACGGATGCCTTTTAGTAAGTTTTCGCTTATCCCAATTATTTCGGATTTGGTCATCCAGTCACTTAGAAAATATACCCTGTATAATATAATTACCTACTATAATTGCCTTTTCAGTCTAGTAACAGCTTTCTTTTGCTATACAATTGCAAATATCCAATGTTCGACTCCCAGAATAGACAATAAAAATTCGAGTATTGACTCAAAACAGCATGCACTCTCTACTCATTCTCATATTTTTCTTAGGTGATGTAGACAGCGCCGATGACAACGACAGCGACCGCCGCTCGAACTGTTCAGCCACCTCCCAAATCCAAGGCCCCACCTACGGCGACGGCTTGTACCCGCACCGACACCCGGATGTCCGGCCGGACGGGTACACGGACACGGTGTATGGGGCGTGTCAGGCTGGACGACCGAGGCGGCACGGGTTTAGGAAACAGGCTGTTAAACCCGAGACTAAGCTTTAAAGTAATGTAAGTGTTCAATTCTGATAATGAAAATTTTAATATCACCAATTATTGAACTGCTGGACGTCATTATGGAAAATTTATTGAAATAGTAATCGGGCAATGAATTATACTTATTTCAGGGATGACGCATCAACTGGTCATAAAGTAAATGAATCAGTTTACTAACTTGCGGGTTCTATAAGAACTATAGTAACATGATAACTGTAATAGTAAGTTTGTGTTCATTTGCAGAAAATCAATTAAATCGCAACAAAATTGAAAATAAAAAAATATTTTCTACAAAATGTTCATCTGACAAAAAACAACGATGTTTAGTCGATCATTTAAATTAAAATAGAGTACAGTATCCAACACTAACGAATCAAGTATCGATAATATTAAATTAAAATTAAACTATCATAAAAATGACGTGACACCGTAAGACAACATTTTCTATTGTTAGAAATGGATTCAATAAAAATAAAATTATGTATTACTAAGACTAACAAATGTACAAATGCTAATAATAATATTGTGACGAGACTATAATATCGATTCATATATTTTTGTACAGAAACATGTATTGAAACCTTAACAGCTATTAAGTACACTAACGAAATGCTCAATTGAAATAATTATTATTTATACTCAGCATAAGGTTTGTGGTGTAGCGAATATTTTGAGTTAGATCTTAGAAAATTCACGCCAGGTTATTTCCAAATCGATTTTGAGTAATATCGATAAAACAATTTTAGGTAGATTATATCGGATTATTCTTATTGATATTTGCAAAAGATATTAGAATATTAGGTGGTGATTATGAACGACTGATTAATTTTACTGTATATTTTTTGTTCATAGAAATAAATGTTTTCTAAGGATTTTAATATTAAAATACTCACTACATCAAGGTTAAAATCTATAAATACTACTTCTATTAAGTCTAAGATAATGGTAAAGTTAAACCAGAAACCGGTGTTAAAAACTAAGTGACCACTGTTTAAAACATGTAGAAATCTTAATAAAACCTATGTTAACATTCGACAAAAGCACGTCTGAAATGTAACTGTTTCTGGAGTTGGTCCTAGAATTTAAGTGGAGTATTCTTTTATAGATCTTAACCTTTAGGACGTGTACAGTAACGTTAAATCCGTCCATATTTGGATCTCGTTTAGCGGACTAGATTAGCTATGTTTAGCCAATGCCATTCTTGTATTATAAGTCAATATGTACATTTTATAAATTGTATATATTTGTACATCAATTACTAATAAAAGATTATTTGTACGTTTTCTTTTATTACACGATTTTTTTACATTGGGATGAGGCGATTTAGATATTTTGAAATGTGTCATTCATTATTCCAAGTGGTTTACTATCTTCCACGGATTACTTACAGATGTCATAACTGTTTATTTGTATTGATTGCTTGAATCAGGCACATGGAATAATTATGTACTACATCCAACCACACCACGCCGTCAAGCGCAGCGTTGGACGTACTCCTGCAAGGTGGACAGACGACTTGACGTCAGATCTCGCCAGTTCGAATTGGGTATAGCCTGTAATGACTGCGTGTGTGTGTGTTGAATAAAGAAGGACCATCTGGAAATCTTTAGGGGAGGCCTATTCTCAGTAGTGGACATCATGTGGCTGATTATGATGACAACCTCCCATGATCCTTCACAAGGAGTTATTATGTAGTATGTCCGAAAAAAGCGGCGATAGCCTAGTTGGGAGTGGTACGGTCTGCCGAGACGAATGTCGGCAGGTTCAAAACCCAAGGGCACACACCTCTGACTTTTCTAAAAAATTATGTGTGTATTCTTTGTGAATTATCGCTCGCTTTAACGGTGAAGGAAAACATCGTGAGGAAACCAGCATACCTGAGAAGTTCTCTAAATTTCGAAGGTATGCGCAGTCTGCCAACCCGCACTAGGCCAGCGTGGTGGACTAAGGCCTAAAAACCCTCTAAGTTGTAGAGGAGGCCCATGCTCAGCAGTGGGCAGTATATAATACAGGGCTGGTATGATGATGATGTCCGGATCACTAGAATTTAATTTACATTTCTGTAACTCGCTTATACAATCTTGCTGCCGTTTGTCCATTTGAAAAATGGAACAAGATCTATGGTAATGATGTACTGAATACTGACTTATGAGGATAAAAATAAAAGAAGCCATATCAAACTTTTATTTACTTTATTATCTATATATCAATTGTAAAAGGGGGAACCAGTCACTCGCTATCACTCCGTGTCACTACGTCGCTACAGATCTCAGCCATTTACACATTTATAAAGAAACATCAACCGAAATAAGTTTAAAAATTCACAAATACACATTTAATGTTGATTAAAAACTATCTTACCGCTAGTGGGTGCGGGTGGGTTTGGAGACCGGTGGCGCAGTGGACCAGACCGATCCGCTCTGTGGGCCAACGCGTCGGTCGGAACAGACCACGTGCAAGTGATCTGTACATACGGAGACGTTGGGCGGCGTCCATGCCCGCCCGCTCCCCGCCTACCACTAAATAGCTCACCCACGGATTTAGCGACATCGGCCACAGTTCATATTCCCAATGCTATAAAGCACCTAACGTGAATCAAGCGGACCAACTTATTCTAATTGAATGTAACAGTGAAACGTGAACTGGCATGCACCATGTAAACGCTGCGTCGACTGATACTAAGTATTGCACTGTATCTGTATAGACTGAGACGAACCAAGGTTCTACCGCGCACTATTGAACACATACAAACTGTGAGTTACGCTAACTTATCCAAACGAAATTTACAATTTGGGACCTGGGGCCGTGGTCTAGATACCTTTCCACAATCGTTAACGTCAAAAGAAATGTATGAGAATAACGTATCCTTACGATAACGATAAGTCATTTGCATATTATTACTTTTTTGTTTTCTATTAGCGTTAACGTTTATAGAAAACCATCTTGGCTACGACTCCTGTTCGTATCGTCCACAGCGCACGGCGGACCCTGTCGATAAAATAGCTGCTTACTAACCAACTTGTCAATCAGACACTTAGTAATGCTTATGATATACATATTAATTCGCGTAACGCCAACACCGTGCGCTGTGATCACACAAAACTTTATACCAAACAATTTTTAATTTATCGATAATTCCATCGATTTACATACATCGTGATACCGAATGGAAATTTTGCAAAACAGCCCCATAAATTGCAAGTACTGTGTATTTACACGTTCTTAAAAGTACACCTTACTACAATCTTATACAAATAGTATGTTATTCCTTGCGATAGTGTCAGACTGCGCGAAACTTTTACAATCTACGTTTACGTTAAAAAAATAAGCTTACTCCCCAAAAACACCACTCAAAACCAATTAACAATAAGCAATAAAATTTACACAAGAGACGCCAATTGATAATAATTAAATACTGTTACAGTTCATTTCACAAAAACGTGTCTCCGTACAATTTGAATACAAAAATAAATCGTGAACTCTACTACACGGGGACATCGAGCCCAACCAAATAAAAAATCAACAAGAAAATAAAGTATATCGATTGACACACGAGTGTTACAGGCACAGTAAAAATAAAACATCCCTTAGCTATAAGTTTACTTGGTTATCCTTAATCTAGAGGGAATTATTCCTACAACATAAAATGTGGCAGGCCCGCGCTGCATCGCCCGGGGGCCCGGTTAATACGACGCCCCGGTATACGGTATACAGGTATAGTGTATAGGTAGTGGAGGCGCCGCCGCGTGGCCTGCAGATGTGTAGCTTACTTCACTATGTGTGGTGCGGCCGACCAGTCACTGCTCACGACGATATGAGCTGCCGAACGAACACATATTAAACCATACATTATACTTATGATAATACTTACACAACACTATGGAACAATTTACGGAATATTTGAGAAGTTCTCGTGTTATTATATTGCGTTTCAAGCAAAGGAAATTGAAATAGGATACCACATTACCAGTTTGTACCACATTAATACACTTGTTATTTTTTGTAATATTTAAAAATTGATATAATGACAAAAGTATAGAGTAATACAAAAATGATAGGTGCTTTATTAAATATAAAAAAAAACATGCAAAACAATAATAAGCAAAAATGTCTACCTTTTAAAGGAAAGCGGGTGTTTATCCGTTCCACTTCGATTCAGTTTATTTTTTATTTTATTCATAATATATTATTATTGTAATAATATATAACTATGTCCTTTTATAAACTATAGGTATACTATGTAGTAATCTACACTCCTCCCTTAACGCCTAACATCTTAAATACACTGCAACAAAGAAAAAAAAAATAAGTCAGAAATAATATTGTAGACCATGCTTACCTATTGTGCAAATTAAAAAGCTTTACGCATGCGGTGTACAGTCAGCCACGTAAATGAGTACATTAGAATCAATTTAGTATGACTCCGAATATATTGACCAACCGCTTAAGCAGATTCTACTGTAAATAAATTCATAACTTCAAATCGCCTATACCTGTATATTGTTAAATTTAATTGAAACATCACTTTATTTCTCCATCATTCAATCCCATTTATTTTATTTTTGTTAAGAAAAAAAATCGTGGGGTAGGACACGAATGGGTGCAGACGATTTGAAGTTCTGCATTTATTTAGCTACTTATGTGGGTGACTGTACGTGAATGACTCAATACGAGACAATATATATAGGTATATATTGTAGCTCGATTGGCAGTAAAAATGCTATAACATGAACATTGTCAACGGAAAATGGTTGTTTTTTAACGTAAATAGTTATGAAGGCAAGTCAAAAACACTATAGACTGCCTGAAAATCATGAATAGCTGCACTTAAGACCAACCCGAAAATAAGCCTGTTGATGGGTGAAACTATAACATAAATTATTAAAAAAAATATCCCGAACTCTGTGGTGGGACATATCATATTCGAAAATATCTGCAGTTTCAATATAAATAATTAAAAGTAAGGGCAACACACACACTTATACACTTTTGTGTCGTTATGAACGCACACGTAAATTAATCTTAAACACTTGACTGTTTTACGCACTTATCTGCCAAATACAACAATTGTTATAAATGTGTGCATGAGCATTTGATCTTATACTTTTATAGAAAGGAAAGATCAAACACGTCGTATCTTTTATAAATTGTCTAAAGCTCCTTTTAACTTAGGTAGTACTTTGTTCGTATTACATGTGGTATTAGGGACAAAATGAGGTTTATACAGCTCGAATAATTTAGTTAATACGAAAAGTTATAAATGTAATAAAAAATAATGAGAAGCCCTTCATATTTAACTGACAAATGACAAAAATCGTGAGTGACGTCACTACCATTCCCGTAGCATATGTGCGAAGGAGATAGCGAGATGTTAATTATAACGCTGATTGTCTTCGCCGAGTTCTGTTACAAATATTAATTGCTGGTAAAGACAATTTTACCTACAGGGTCATTTAGAAAATGAGCTTGTTTAAAATAAACAGCATAGCAAACTACCAACCGCCAATAACAATAAACGATTCCAATCTTAATCTTCGATCCGATCCCGCGAATGGACCAATCAAAATAAGTTATTTGTAAGCATTTCAAAAAAATCCTTCTTCGTGATTGTACAAATTTCGCTATATATTGAAGAGGTGAGTTCTTATATTGACATCGGCAAAAAGTCTATGATAGTAAGTAGATAATAAAATTAATAAATAATCTCTGATGTCCAACCACACTCGTAAGCATGAACGTCAACTCACCGACTTGACTGTGGCCTTGATAAAGTCCTTCTTGTGCGCGAGGTCGAACTCCGGGTAGTGGCTGTACACTTGCTTGCACACTGTCTTCATCGTGATCTGCTCCAGGTTGGCGCCCTCGAGGATCTGTTTCACGTACTTCTTTATCTCTTCGTCCTGTGAACAGTGTTAGTGTGTCCGAATCCGTGCTATACTAGTGTTTTTTGCTGGATTGCAGTGGAGAAGGGTAGATACATAAGAAAATTCCTATTATTAAAGTACATCTATACTAATAATATTATAAAGCTGAAGAGTTTGTTTGTTTGTTTGAACGCGCTAATCTCAGGAACTACTGGACCGAATTTGAAAATTCTTTCACTAATAGGAAGATACATTACTCCTGAGTGCTATAGGCTACTTTTATCCCGGAAATACTTTGCCACGCGGGCGGAGCCGCGCGCAAAAGCTAGTTAATATATAGAAGTCCAATTTTGACCCTTCTCCACTGATTGACAGTGTATTTAAAATATCCCTAAATATTCTGATAGATTATTGTGTCAAAATATAATAGGTACAATGTTACACAAGCTTCATACATCCCATGACAAGCCTATTCACAGGTGATTTTTTTACTGGCTTTAATTATGCCAGGTTGTAGATTGAACAACCAATCAACACATTTTAGACTGGTGGTTTTAGCCATAATTTTCGGGCTATCCATAGTGTTTTAATACGAACGATTATGTTAATCCCATTATTTACAAACAATTACCGCCTTACTAATAAACGTTGTATAATACGCCTTACTATTAATGCTATGTTCAATGACATTTATTCTAAGAGGAAGCGAGACAAAACATTGTGTAATTATGACATATGTACAATGTTTATTAGTAATGCCCTTAATATCTAACTATAAGCAATATATTACTGTGCAATATATAGAACATTAGCAGGCTACATTAATCTACTCTACATTTAAGACACTTTTTTATATTAGTAACAGCGAAGGGAAACATTGTTAGAAACCTACATACCTTAGAATTCAGCATTATAATTTCGCAGGTATGTGAGGTATTAAGCCAGCTCAACTTAGGCCTAAAACCCTCTCAGTATTAGGGGGGTCCCCGTGCACAGCAGTAGTATAGTATAATAAAGTATGTAAGATTAGACGAAGGACCTGTTTAATGAGGGTATTCACTGTTCGATTCTGATCCTAAATATATAAAAAATATATGAAATTATTTTACGGGATATTTAGCACCTAGATGTTTTCGCTTTCCTAAGCCAGGTTTGAAGTATGGGGACAAAACGAATCATACTTAAAGGTCATATTCATACGTAATGAGCGATTATAGATCAAAAAAGTAGCTAGCTCACTAGATCTAAATGATGGAAGCCTTTTCACGAAAACATTTTTGAAGTTTTTCTCTTTTTTTGCGTATGTTTTTATTAGTTAAATGCAAGCATGAACTGTTAGCTGTTTAAATAAATCTCTCGACTAAAAATACATATTGTATAATACAAGCCTGGTAGTATTGTTTAATATTTAGTACTCACAGTGGGCGGCCGCTTGGCCTTCTTGTCGGCAGGCGCGTCGGACTCGTCCCCGCTATCCTCCTCGTCGCTACCCTCCTCTTCTTCCTCCTCACTGCCCTCCCCAGACTCCTCTTCGGACGACGCCTTCTTGCCTTTCTTCGCCGGTCTGCCTACCGCCTTGCTCGGTGCGGCCTTTTTCTTGCCTAATTATGTGGCAAAAATTTCATGTGAGAATGTAAAATGACTTTCATTTTGACAGTGGTAACCTGATGGTGAGAGATTGCAGAAGCAGATGGCAGTACGAATAAATCTATAGTTGAATACAGTAATCGCCGCATTGCTTTAGTTTTGATGCACTAAACTGTAAACCGTGAGGTTTTGCTGTCGCTTCTTGTGTGACTTTTTTAATACAGAATCAATTGCCTGCTGTTAGTCTTCGCACTTGTTATGATCAAAGCTCGTTGTCTTATCACATCATGGGGAAAATATATTCTCAGTGAATCATAGTTCCTTTAGTTGTACCTCTAACAAACGCACTACTATCCCTGGAGGGTATAACCGTACGAACTTGTTACGTGAAATAAAAGCAGTACATATATTTTACCTGGTGGCGTTGGCGCTTTCCGTTTGACTGGCGTGGCCTTAGCGCTGGAGTTCTTGGCCACGGGACCTTTGCGACCCTTCGCCACTGCACTCGGCCGGCCTCGCTTCGCTTTTGGTTCCTGATATAATCACAAACTCATATAGTAACGACAAATTTACTTCCCAATAAAAAAAGTATACATTTTCATTGAATAAACACAATATATTCTTAAATAACATTGTATTAAGATCTTTTGAATTTGACGAACTCACAATCGTGTATGTATTTTTCAGTAAAATACTTCAGTAAAAAACTGATAGGTTGGAATATTTTTTGAGACTCGAATATACCCAATTAAGCCGCACAGACGGGTGATCAGTTCACCTTATTGGAACTATTTCACCCTTAGTCCCAGGTTGGATGGCGCTGCCACTTTCACTTTGGGTCGGCCCGCTTTGCCGGTATCATTCCCAGAGGCCGCTTTTATCATGTAATTATTATACTTAAAGTACCATGTCCAGTATCCGTCTGCAGAATATACTCACATCGGACTCCTCCCCTTCGCTTCCCGACTCTCCTCCCTCGCTTTCACTCTCAGATTTTTCGCTTTCCTCTTCACTGTCCGACTTCGCCCGCCGCCCTCGGCCCGGTTTACCCTGTTACAATTTACTTAATATTATCTATACTCATTTGTGCATCATACAGCGACTATGTAGCCCCTAAACACCTAATGCCCAATATTTTTCTTCAAATGAATTCTGTCAACTACCTGAGGTTTGAGGAAGCGTGGTTCTGCATTACGATTGGCCGTGCCAACATCATTACGTTATACGTAGCCATAGCAACACTATTTTTATTGGGTGCGTCATTTGTCATGTAATGCTAAACAACTAAGCAATAGAGATAGCGTAAGATGAACTTAAATCAGAAAGAAATGCAAATATAATATGACAGGAACGGGCCTCAATGCTAAAATTTTAAACACATAATGGCATAAGTTGAATTTCGATAATTTGTGAATATGAATTGATTACGTCAAATTATTAACATAAATGTTTATTATAAAGCTATTTTTATGAAAACCCGAAGTCTGATTGTTTTTATAACACTAATGATTTGTGCAAGGGTCGCATATAAAATGTATTAAATCGATAATGTGGCAGTGTTTACGGCTCACAGTTGTGGTCGCAACTGACTTGAAGATATTGATCGACAAGCTACATCTGATTTATTAGTCAGATGTGTTTGCCGAAACCGATCGCCTGTTATTCGACGTCTAGAGGCCATATGGTCGCTGGCATAATATTATGATAAACAGTACTATTATGTCAAAAGAAACTAATAACCATAGTCTTCATCGAACCATGATTACCAATAAAGCATGTTCATCCATGAAATCGTTGAAATCTAGGATCTTATTATGTTTAATTTTCGGCCGGAGTCACGCGTCCGCTAAGCACGCCACTGTTGTAAAGTGTGCAGTTTGTATTTCCATGACAACTATAGTGATACATGAGGGAGTAGTCACCTTGCCCTTCTTGCCGCGCGGCTTGCGGCTGCGCTTGGACTGCTTGCCGGCGGAGCGGCGCCGGCCGCCGGACTTGCGCTTGCGCACGACGCCGCTGCCGCTCTCGCCCGCCTCGGGGTCGAAGTCCGAGTCCGCCTCCTCCGACCCGCTCGGGTTGAACGAGCCCTGCGCAAACGATTCTATCATCTGCTCTCTCACATAATTACATTAATACTCTAATGATTATGAACTAGAGGTGTGAGTATACAAATGTGAGCCAAAGCCAGACTAAATTAGGGCCAAAGGTGAATGACATGTAAGGCTGTGCAGAGGCTAGTTGGAAGGCACGACTTGTCTGAAACCTGTTACTCTCCTGGGAGCCTATGAAACGATAACAAATTACATGTCCAACGACGTCCCATCTCATACTGCTATATTATAAATTTCGTATAAATCTCTTGTGCGTATAAAAGAGAGCGATATTATTTACCATTTACTTTAAACTTGTATATCAACATGTTATCTATCATTTTATTTATATATTATTTAGTATAACACTCACATCTGAATCTTCAGATCCCTCTTTGTTGGGTTTGGGTCCTTTGACTTTTGTTTCTGGATCAGTTTCATACTCCTCATCAGAGTAGCCTGTGAATAAATAACTTTTTAAAAGTTTGTACAGTAGAAAGGAATGTTCTGTTTCAGGTTTCAGTAAGGTTTGTTATTTATTGTGTAAATTTCAAAATCCATAAACCTCAATAAAAACAATAGAGGGGAGAGAGGCTATGTGTAAATGAAACTAAATAGGACACTGTTATTTCACGTTGGTGTGTCAGGGATACGAGACTATCCCACCCTCACACCCGCCACTATAACTCCTGTAAGCCAGGATCAGCAGTGGCACGCATTTTATGACACCGAGCGGTGAAGCTCAGCGAGTCTCAGGGAACACTAATCTGTCTTCAACCCGCACCGAAATTAATCAAATAGAAAGATACCACCCCAATCAAATAGACCTACCACCAGTGAGATATGTGTGAGGTGTGCGTTGTGTAGTTACCTCGGTTGTGCACCTTGACGGCGGCGGAGCGTCGCGGGCGGCCGCCGGGCGCGGGCGGCGTGGCGGGCGGCGCGCGAGCCACCCCGCGCGCGTGCGGCGAGTTGGCGGTGGGCTGCTGCAGGAACCCCACCAGCCGCGCACCCAGCTCGCTCGGCCCGCCTGCGGGGGGGGGAGATCACAAAAAATCTTATACTGGCCGTACACTTGGTGTTAGGTGTATAAGTCAAAATATTTGCGCCTCTTAGGCCCCGTTTTTACAACTGTAGTTATCTTTTTGTCAGGGTCTTATTAAGCTGGACGCGCTCGCAGCACCTGGAGCACTCGAAGCTCTGCGAGTGCGTCCAGCTTAATAAGACCCTGACAAAAAGATAACTACAGTTGAAAAAACCCGGTCTAAGACAAAGCAACATCGACTTTGTGTTCTTTATATACAAAGTTGATATTGCATTGACCAAATAACGCAAATATTCGTTCAAATACGCCAAACGTAGTCCCTTCGTATCACTAAACCGCGCTAATTATCTGTATAACAACATGGCCACAATACAAACTGAAATTAGCAAGTTAGGTACTTATTATCTTCAACCCACAATTTATAGTATAGTAACAATAATACAAATTGATGTGGAATGTTATTCACTTCTTTCTGCAAGAACTTTACGACATGATTCTATAAGTAATATCGTAGATTTTATGGTACTCAACATACCTTTCTTGTCCAGGTCGAGCATCTCACACATGGTGCGTAACTGCTTGAGCTCCATTTTGGTCGTCTCGTCCAACTTGGCCTTGTACTCCGTCGATCCGATCGCCCATTCGTACCCCTTGAACTTTTTGATGTTCCGTTTCACGTTGCGGTCCAAACATAGTTGCTGAGAATATGAAACATGCGTCTAAAAGAGTTAACTTACATAAATTACCCACACTCACACGCCTTTTAACCCCAAAGTGGTATGCAGAGGCGCAACTAGTGCATCCACTTTTCGCCTTACATATTCCGCACACATTCTAAACTCCGGACTAATTAATACTGGATAGAAAATCTGGGGACCGAACCCGAGATCCCAGCATTGCAGTCGTACCGTAATTCAACAACGCCGCCGAGGCAGTCACTTACACAAATTAAAGGTGAATAAATATTTTTGTTGTAAAGTGACCACTACATATTTATTTATTTATTTATAAATACCATTAGGTAATACACAGCACATACGTTTGTTTAAATTACAGATATAAACTATATACAATTGCGTTTACCTCTTAAAGGCAATACAACTGGTTGTAAATACAACTTAACTGAAACAAAAATGCTTAGCTACTTAATTTGATATACAGGCGTATGATAGGAACAATTTAAAGTTCGAATAGTAGTTTAATATAATCGAAATATAATAGCAACCAAATATAGACGCTCTCGACGTTCGTCAAAATGTCTACCTCATGCCTATTTTAGCTATATATAAATATAATATATAATAATACCAGCCCTATATTATATACTGCCCACTGCTGAGCACGGGCCTCCTCTACTACTGAGAGGGGTTAGGCCTTAGTCCACCACGCTGGCCTAGTGCGGATTGGCAGACTTCACATACCCTCGAAATTCTTATCGAGAATTCTCAGGTATGTAGGTTTCCTCACGATGTTTTCCTTCACCGTTATAGTGAACGATAATTGATAAACAATACACACATAACTTCGAAAAGTCAGAGGTGTGTGCCTTGGGTTTCGAACCTCCAGACATTGTCTCGGCAGACCGTTCCATTCCCAACTAGGCTATCGTCCACTATTTTAGCTAGTGACAAGATATTTGTATCTTTCTGGATAACGATCGTTGTACACGTCATGTAAAACGCGCGTCGTATCAGGCTGTGTATATGCGATATCAAACAGGCTGGCATAGTTGTGACGACTGGCTAAATGATCATATCTTGAGAATTGAACCTCTGGATGCCACTTCCATCAAGTGCAGTGCAGTAACTTTAGCAATAGACCTACCATCACCACCTAATAAATTATAGCCTGACCAGAAAAATAAAAACCTCACCACTTGTGGTAAAATATGGAACTAGTTCTACTAATATTATAATGATGATGTATGGATGTCTGGATGCATAGATGTTAGTTACTCTTTCACGCAAAAACTACTGAACGGATTTCGATGAAATTTGGCACACGGGTAGATTATGTCCTGGATTAACACAGGCTTACATATAGGCTACTTTTTATAACGGGAAAATATAAAGCGGGACTTTTATCCCGGGAAAACTCATTCACGCGGGCGGAGCCGCGAGCAAAAGCTAGTTTGTACTAAAAACGTTAACTATAAACAGAAAAAGCAAAAGTAGCACCCCCAAAGCAGGTTATTTATTTTGCTGGTCCAGCTATGATACGGAAATGTTCATGAAAGTCCACTCACCCCATACAGATATTGGTGCAGCAGCTTCTGGTCTTGCGTCTTGAACCGCGACAGCGACACCTCCACGTTGCTGATGTGGCCGAGCGGTATCCCCTTGCCCGCCGGCAGCGGCACCGGTGGTTCTGTCGGCTGGAACAATAACATTGTATTTAAAACCCTACATACATCCAGTACTATGTATGTGTGTTTGTTTAATGGTGATCAGTTCGCCTTATTGGAACTATTTTACCCTTAGTCCCAGTTTGGGTGGCGCGCCACTTTCACTTTGGGTCGGCCCGCTTCGCCGGTATCATGCCCAAAGGCAGTACTATAGTATAGACCTGTGTCCAGTAAAAACTTAGTAAATGGTTTCTACGATTCGCTTTCGTTTTGACCCCCATATTTGAGGGTTGAAAAGGATTTTAGTTACTCACCCTCAACCAAATTGTTACCTAATTTCTCAAACATAGGCTTAATCCATAATCATAAGTCACAACTTATGAGAGGGCTGGTAATCTATACTTCCATACTAATATTATAAAGAGGAATAATTTGATTGTTTGTTTGTTTGTAATGGATAAACTCAAAAACTACTGAACCGATTTTGAAATTTCTTTGACTAATAGGAAGCTACATTACTCCTGAGTGCTTGCTATAGGCTACTTTTCTTCCCGGGAAAATATTTTTATCTCGGAAAATCTTTTTCACGCGGGCGGAGCCGCGAGCAGAAGTCTAGTGTATGATAACATCAAGTTACTTGCTCGTTTACTAGACATGTGGATGTAATGACCAACCCTCACCAAATCATTTACCATCGATATATATGTACTACACACTGGATTACGCGATCCGAACATTCCCTCTGTTCAACTTAACTGTACTGCAATCCATACACCTGACTAAAGTGTGGCTTTAAACATTGATTAAAGCGATCTAGCGCTGTATTTTTTAAGTTTGGTTAGACGACATAAATATTTTTTAGCGCTGCAGCGAACTTTATTACTCAAGTATTTGGAACAAATGGTTTTCATGGATGTTCGTGTCTATCGGTAGAATATAAATATATAAACGGCCATCATAGCGTGCCGATACTATAAGTAACAACATACCTCTTTCTTAGGCTTCGGTTTGGGCGCCTCCTCCTCCTCTTCTTCCTCTTCCTCCTCGTCTTCCTCTTCGTCGCCCTCCTCGTCCTCACCGTCGTCTTCTGGATCTTTCGCCTTCTTTACTGGCTTCTTTGCCCTGATCAAACATAAATCATTCTAATCACTGGATGCGCATACGCAGTCAACGTGTTGAGTCGTAAAGCCGCGTTCACGTCAAGTTTTTGCAAAAAGGTATGCCGCATTTCATTCAAGTTGAAAACTACTCTAATTGGAACAATGTAAGCTGGCCGGTATGACAATTTATTGACACTTCACGGAATACTATGTGTAGGAAAGTCAAAGTTATCGCGTCGCAAAAACTTTAAATTGTCATAACGGCCAGCTTAGTTTGACTGAACTATAGTATTAAACTTACAGCTTGCATGCAAGTTTACAGCTCCACTACTCGAGTTTCCAGAGATGTGATTTATCTAGATACAATATATGAAATACAGATACGAGATACAAAATACGTATTTAGTATCTTCTATCTAAGATACTTTTTCAATTTTTATTTTGTATCTTGTATTTAGATACAATTTTTTAGTATCTTAGTATTTTATAAATACTTAATTTGCTAAGATACTTTTACTAATTATCTATGCATTTTTTACATTAACGGCTCATTTAAGGCCCATATACAAGTTGCAAGTTCCTTGCCTGTTGCATACAATTAAATTGAAGCAATATATGACTTGCATGGTTTAAATAATGAACACGTAACTTTCTTGATTTGTTTGTGTAAAAAGAACATGCTATAATTGGTTAACCAAACATTGTATTCAACTGGTTTCTGTCTTCTTTTGAAAACATGAAGGCATTGAGTCTTATAATTTTGATTTTTCAGTGTGTCTCCTGATTCCGATAAATCTAAAATAAACTTTATTAAATCAGCAGAACCTAATTTTAATACTTTTTGCTCATATTTTTTAATAAACACAGTAGCTTCTAAAATCTAAAACGTTCAACATTTGAATTTTTTAATGGCATTGTATGACGGACCACCCAGACGGAGTCTTACATATGAGAGACCACCACCGCAATGTCTATTTCTACCGCCAAGCAGCAGTTTGCATGCACTGTTGTGTTTCGTTTTTTTTTTTGTTTTGGGTAGGCGATCCTGCAGTCAACACCGGGGGAAACCTGCGAATGGGATACTGGAATCCCCCGGCTTAACGACTGCAGGGGCCTGGGGGGGACGTGGGAGAGGAATATGGAAGGGAAGGTGGGGGAAGGGAGGAAGGTTCCCAGGATAGGCGGAAAGAGAGGGTGCCGGGAAATGTTCACGGGCCCTTTTAGGCCTCAATGTGATTTACAACCAAGAGATATACACACTGACCGTGTGCCTCGGCCCGCGACTAATGTCCCCCCGCGCATGGGCGTGCATTGGGTGTGAAGAGTTGTGTTTCGGTTTGAAGGACATTGTAGCCAGTGTAACTACGGGACATAATGAGACTTAACATCTTATGTCTCAGGATGTCGAGCGCAGTGGAATGCCACACAGTACTTTGTAACTCAAGGTGCTGGATGGTGTTTCTTCTGTTTATGGGTGGTCGTATCGCTTACCATCAAGCGGACGGCACGCTCGTCTCGTCATTCAAGGCCATAAAAAAATAATTTCAAAAGGTATCTTATTTGAAATAAGTATTTAGAAGATACGTATTTTGTATCTAGTATTTAGATACCATTTTCAAAAGTATCTTGTATCTGGTATCTCAAATCCTTTATTTACAAGTATCTTGTAATTTGTATTTCAGATACTTTTATGAAGTATCTTCAACAGCTCTGCGAGTTTCACCTAAGTTGCAGTTTGCATGCAGGCTACTAGCATAATCGACCTAATGGCAAAACGACGCAAGACTTAATCACGTAGTATGATCATTTGAAAGAACAGCTAAAAATCACCCAATTTGACTCTTACACGAACTAATAAGAATGAAACAGCATTCCACTTACTTGTCTTTAGATGGTTTTTTCTCTTCCTCGTCGTCCACGTCATCTCCCTCCTCATCTTCCTCCTCCTCCTCATCGTCCTCTTCCTCATCCTCCTCCTCAGTGTCCTACAAACAAATGAATAGATGAAAATCCGCATCGGTAACGGAAAACAAAATATTTGGACTATGAGATTATTTGATCTAGCTTAATTTGGTTGCGCTGGTTGCCGGAGACCAAGGATGAGGTAAAAAACACGCATTACCCACCTCTTTCTTGGGTTTCTTCTTGGGCGGTGGTTTCTTTGCGGCTTTGTCGTTGGATTTCACATCATCTTTTTCATCATCATCATGAGTTTCACCGTTCTCCTCCTGTTTATCCAAACACTTTAGTTCAAACTTTAAATTGATTACAGCAAGAAATAATTATTTGTAATCATTAAATATGATCTCACTATTTTCTTTATCCCTCGTTAATTTCATAATTACAGTAATCACTATAAAATTTTGTGCATTTTACTGTATAAGTGCACAGGTTTTTTTTTTTTTTTTTTCAAATTATTGAGTATGCTTCTTCTTCAAAGACAATGAGAGTATAGTTTGCAGTTGCGGAGATTAACGCTCAAAAGCAGACATAGATTGATGCAATATCTTCGTAATTCTAAATGTTTATGAATTATGCGTGATCACATACCGGCTCTGAGCACCCACTTACTCCTAAACCGTATTGGGTATAAAACTACTTCGTTGACTGAAAGCAACCATTATTACAAGCAACTATTCTTACCTTTTTAGAATCAGCCTCTGCCTTTACTTTATCGCCCTTGGAGTCTTCGCCGCCATTCTCATCATCCTTGCCATTTGTTGTTGTTTTTGAATCTCCTGTACAACAAATAAATTTACTGTTATAATAAAAAATGCATAGTACTTCTAGAAGACCTCATAGTATCCCACGGAAGAGAACCTCGCTACCTTCTAGAAGGAGAAATTCTCTAGAATATGTAAAAACCGTCAGAAATGATCATGGAGTAAGGGAGGAAAAAATGGTAGCTTAAGCTTTATCATAAACAGACATCTCATGTATTTAAATGTAATAACTGATTGGTATGAAAAGAGATTAAGAAATTAATTAAATAAATAGCAGCACTAAATAACGTCTCACAAAAAATAAGCATAAGAAAAGTATTAAAATGCTACAATCAAGGTTGTGTTCATTCATGAGAAAATATTTTAATTCCAACACTCAAATCGAACATTTTGACAAAACAAAGCCGTACAGAGTTAACACCTTAGTAACGAAAAAAAATAGTAAACAATGCAGCGTCACAACACCTAAACAATCTTGTTGACGTGCAATGACCGATAAAACCGTCTGACGCGAGGACGCACGGACTACGCTCATATTGACGGAATTAGGCAAAGCCCTAATTAGTTGCTGCAACTCGTATATAGAAATGTCGGATTCTATAAGTATAATCAGGGAACAGTAAAATAAATATCTGCATACATTCCAGTTGTACGATATGTCTTATTTAATCGGTGGAATTGTAGATTTGAACAACAAATTACCTATTTGAAGAGTAGTTTTTCTTTGTCTACTTTTTTCCGTTTCCTAAATATGATAACCCTGTATTTGTTCTTTAAAAAAAATTCAAAGACATTAGCCTCAAAATGCCTAAACCATAATCAATAAGAACGGAATAAAATCCAGAACGATAAGTTGGTCGTGATATTTTCGAATGGTTTCATTTGTACAAAAATCGAAATAATATTGTGCCCTTCTTTCTCGCCCCCTTAAATTTGGATTGATTACTGAATGGAACAAGATTTTGGACTACAAAACTTGATTCTGATCCTGATTAACTTATACTTTACAAGTTTACACCAAATTACAAGGTTTTAAAGTCCAATAAAGTTAATGACATATTTCGCAGCACCGGGCGCGCAACAGGTAGCTCGCGCCGTATTTTTTACAACAGAAATTGTATACTTGAAAATATTATGTAGGTATTGTGCCTACATTACATCCTCTGTTTCATAACTACTTTGTGGTGACAATGAATGTGCAACCACTTTACAAATATAAAAAATTAGACGTAAACGAATATCCCGCTTTTAAATTGTGTCTATTGTATTTGTTGTAATAGCGAGGATATAATAAATGCATCGTTTTAAAAGAAATTAGGTACTATATTTTGCTTACATTTAGTTTTTCCTTCCTTCAACACAATATAAATCTAACGTGATTTACCACGATGATATAATATCCTTAATAATCTTTTTAATTCATGTGAGTATAAATATTTCGAGGGAAGGAAAAGCTAACTAAACTCTTAACTTTATATACTAGTATTTAAGAGTACGAATTATCAATGAACGAAACATTTTTAAATAAAATGTATTTATACGTATCTATCCATATAAGAAGTACATAAAATCACTTTTCAACCCAAAGTAAATCACTTCCTCGTTGATGTATGAATTATTCAGTTGTAAAAACGGTAACGACAAGCCGTTATGACCAGCGTAGGTGAATTAAGTGCCTGTTGCCTACATTACGCTGGAAGAAGGGTATCTGATATTTATACCTGAATTAATATCGAATACCGTATGAATGGCGAAAACTCGTCATCGCTTGTCCGGGTAAGCCGGAATATCTACACTAATATCTATATTAATATTATAAAGCTAAAGAGTTTGTTTGTTTGAACGCGCTAATCTCAGGAACTACTGGACCTATTTTGAAAATTCTTTCACTAATAGGAAGCTACATTACTCCTGAGTGCTATAGGCTACTTTATATCCCGGAAAAACTTTTCAACGCGGGCGAAGCCGCGCGCAATGCTAGTTACTTATAAAGAGGAAAAGTTTGTTTGTAGGTTTGCAGGGGGGGTTAATTTCTGAAACTATTTAACAGATTTCGATGAAATTTGGTATGGTGATAATTTGGAGATCATGAGGACATAGGGTATTTTTCCCGGGAAAATATATAACGGGACTTTTATTCCTTTTCCACACGGGCGGAAACAATAGCAACACAAGTTTAACTCGGTATCTAAAAAATACCCAAATACGCAAGCACCAAACTGAAACTAGTAATTTATAAATTCAACAACGAAAAATAATGTCACAGGACCACGATCCGCCTGAAAATAACGTATACGGCGAATTTAATTTACACACTAACGCACTATCACACCGCTCAAGGTTAGCATTCAATTTGTCCGGATTACACGAATTTTAATTATTGATCGAATCATGAGTGTAATTTACTTTCGTCGCGTAGATAAGGGCGAGTCACACATACTATGGTAGTTTTTAGGTTTTTAAGTCTCCTCTATTGTACGAGGTCAAGGACATAAGAAATAGCAAGTGAGCCAGTTTGACAGCTTTCAACTAGGCGGTCCCTTATCCTTCGTCATTATCAGACACTAGGAGATTTTAAAATTTATTTATTATACAATTTAATGATCATTTTATTAGGTCCTTACATATTATGAAATTAGCGTTTTGACGTACTAGCCACTTGGATCTGAAATATCTCCCCATTAGTTAAGAATTCCAAATTAAAATTTATAAATGCATTTATTTAACTGGTACATGAGTTTCGAAAACAGTCATTTATTGTTTTTTCCTGATTAGTTTTTTCTTTGGAGTCTTTCATATCGCACAATGGAAAACATGAAATATCGCTATATTTACGAGTATGAGTTCCACCGTGGCACCAGTGCTGCAGAAACAGCTCGAAGGATTAACGATGTGTATGGCGCTAGTGTCGCAAAGGAAAAGCGGTATGTTTGTGGTTCCAATGTTTTCGTTCTGGAAATTTCGACCTTCAGAACAAGCCCCGTAGACAGCCGGAGACCAAGGTGGATAATGAGGAGTTAAAGGTTATTGTGGAAGCGGATCCATCGCAAACCAGTTCAGAGTTAGCTGCAGGCTTTGGTGTGAGTGATAAAACTGTTTTAATCCACTTGAAGCAAATCGCGAAAGTAAAAAAGCTTGAAGGTGGGTACCTCATGAATTGAGTGAATCATACCAGCAAACACGAGTCGAATGCTGCGTTACATTGCTCAACCGACACAATAATGAAGGGATTTTAAATTGAATCATTACCTGTGGTGAAAAGCTCGTCGCAATGGTTGAATTGTAGAGAACTAGCCAAATTCCGCCCCAAGCTAAAATTTAAAATTGACTCAGAAAAAAAAACTACTTGTGAGTGTTTGGTGGACTGGTGCCGGTGTCGTTCACTACAGCTTTCTAATAACCGGCCAAACGATTACGGCAGATATCTATTGTCAGCAACTGCAAACAATGATGGAGGAACTAGCTGCTAAACAACCGAGACTGGTCAATCGCTCTAGGCCACTGTTGCTGCTTCAGGACAACGCTAGACCACACACTGCACAACAGACGGCCGCTTAACTAGAGGAGCTGCAATTGGAATTCCGATGTGGCAGTCCAAACCGCCTTCAGAGTTTATTGATTTTCGCCCCATAGTTTTTTTAGTAAAGGGTTCAATGAACTCCCTATGAGATGGCAAATTGCATAGATAACAACGGTGCATTATGCATACTTTGATTAATTATATTTTACCTAAAAAAAGTCGACTTTGTATTCCTCCCATACAAAACGCCAATTTCATATGTAAGGACCTAATATTATCAATAGATAAATATGTGTGATACAGATTGCAGAACGTAAGCTCCGTGCTCACTCACCATTGAATACCACGGACCGATTTGAGAACTCCACACCTCTGAGAACTGTCAACTTTTTCAATAACAATCAAAAGACTACCCGCTAACATTATATCTGGTTAACAACGTTTTTTCGTTAACGTAACGTTAACGTCAACTTTTCAAATGCGCCATCTGTTGAGAAATCTCAGAGATAGCTCTGCCCCCACTGTCTACTCCACTATATACATATTTTTTTTACCATTCACTAAAACGTGTATCTTATCTCAAATCACGTGTATAAAAGCGAAAGTTACACAGTTACCGACGCGGAGATACTAAATAAACACTGTATTGATGTATCGATTCGAAAGTTACCTTTCGTGTTTGGACCTAGGCAAATCTTAGGTAATGATTAATTTATGAGCGACGAATAATGTTATTACACAGGACGCAGTATAGAATTTTCGAGAAAATGGAATTGTTGATCGATTTCAATTTAAAAGTAACATATATTTTTTTTGGCAATTATCAAAATGATATGCCTTTTGTTCGCAGCAACGATAGATTAAAAATCTTTTTCCCGTTTGAATCATAGCTTCGACTACTGTCTATAAAAAATCTGCATCTCTCATTATTAAAAATATATAAAAGAGTTAAGTTGTTTCGTATATTAGCCCAGACAAAAAAATATAACGCGCGTTTAAATAGATTTTGGGTTACGTGCGAACATTAAGAGTTCCATCCTCGCGTCGGGTACTAATATTATTTTTCCGCTGTGTCAGCAGGAATATGGAACCGGGTCGGATAAATGTAAATAGGCTTTCTCCTTAAAACATGGAGCCTAATATAGCTGCCGAAATATGGATCTGTTCCATCTCTAGCTATCCCTGAAGTTTCATAATTAACTTCCCTAGATTTCGCATCAGGTAGAACTCTACAGAAAACAGGCACTTCAATTTCATCTTTTTGTATACTAATATACAAATATTATTATTCATTGTGTTATTACAATATCGAGACAAAATATTTGTTCACGTTATCGATCGATGCGCGCTTTACATTGAAAAATGCATAATCTCTATGGCAACTGTTGTAGTCATCAACATATTATATTGATGTAAATTGAAACTATGGAATTATTACTTTATATTAATTGTAATAGATATTAAGAGCTGATTTCACCGCTTGCTGATAAATGCTACTCGTCACTTAAATGTTATAAGCCGACCAAATATAAAAGCCACTGTAATCTATGCTCCCAAATTAATGGTATAAATAAAATGAGTACTATCTACATCATCTTTTAATACGATAGCTGTCAAATAAAATACCCGTATTTTCTTTTACCGGAAGAAAAATCTTGCGGGAGCGTGTTATCGGGATGAAAAATAGTAAACGTTATTCCAGGATATGGTCTAACTTGTGTGCCCAATTTATACTTGATAGCTTTTGCTTGCGGCTCCGCCCGCGTGAAGTTTTTCCGGGATAAAAGTCCCGCTTTATATTAACCCCGGAATAAAAAGTAGCCTATGTCCTTTCTCAGGCTCTAGACTATCTGTGTACAAACTTTGTTTGTAAGCAAAAATTGTCACCTTTATAAAATTAATAGGTCGATTATAATTATTATCAAAATAATATACGTACTTATTTTATTATAGTATGAGTCCAAGATGTCTAGACTCTAGACCATTCGAAATGGCAATTTCGTTTTTTCGCGTAATATAGAGTTATAAAAAAAATACACAACAAAATTGCCGTCCTTAAAAACAATTACACTAAAGCCCAACCCACACTAACAAAACTTTACGGAGAATTCGGAAGTAATCCTACTAATATTATAAACGTGAAAGTTTGTAAGTATGGATGTTTGGATGTCTGGATGTATGGATGTTTGTTACTCTTTCACGCAAAAACTACTGAACGGATTTCGATGAAATTTGGCACACGGGTAGATTATGTCCTGGATTAACACATAGGCTACGTTTAATCCCGGGAAAATATAAAGCGGGACTTTAATCCGGGAAAACTCCTTCACGCGGGCGGAGCCGCGGGCAAAAACTTGTAAGAAATAATATAAACACACACGCAACGCGCGCTTGTTTTCGGCAATTTGTTGTAACGTGTCGTTGTTTGCGTCTTTTGCATTACCAAAGACTCAAATATATGAATTAACTATGGATTACCTGAAATCGTAATTACTCTACCAAACAATAAAAAATATTTAGGGGCGAGCTTTGATAAATTATAAACCTAGATAGAGTGACGCGCTGCAATGCAACTAAAACAAACAGGCCAACTTTTCTAAAGCTAGTATGCGTGACAGCTTTGTCATACGCTATCGCTGCATCATTCTGCGTATCCTTGTGTGCGCGCATAATGATACCAGTTATTACATGGTTTCTATTAAAATGGGGAGAAAATTATATCCATGAAAAACAACAAAAAATAATTCACTCGAACTCATTTAGTGGGCAACTGTTGGCCTCTATTTTTTTCGACGCGTTTGAAACGTTCAGTGTCTATCTAGGTATATAATTAATCAAAGGGGGCGAGGTACAGCCAAACACTTCTAATGCAAAATTAAATATGTTGTGCTATGCAAGCACACTAAACAATTTAAACCTTAGGGCGTTATTATTTAAAGTAAATTAACGCGCAATTTCATAAGCTTGCGCGAATAATGCTTTCATACTGTAATTATAGTATTGTCTAAATAATGTCAATTGCGTAGACTATGAGACGCTAGAGGTATCAATAACACAAATTTTCATTATCTATGATCCGATTAATCAAGATTATCATCCACTCATAAAAATATATTTTAATAATCAATTAAAAATGTTTAAATACATGTTATCCAAATTAAGTCTATTAAATTATATTCGTTGTGCGTAGTCATAAAAAATGCTTGCGCATGCGCAATACTGTAGTAGCGCCACGATCTCTTCTGCTATTTTAAACTCTATCAGAATTACATAGGACAGAAATTAGTAATTGTCACACACAAGGGTAGTTTTTGGCATAATATGTGCTGACCCTTACTCTCGGGTAATAACCAATCATAAAATTTTAATAACAAATAGGTACCTAAATTTGAAATCCCATTTCGTCATTAGATAATTACAATACGACTGGTGTGAAACGATTTAACTTTACTGAATAAACAATTTGATAATGTGCGAGATTATATTTTTGTTTGTAATGTTTCGCAATATCTTGTAATTCAGATTATTGTTATTATTTTAAAATCCAGAGTTTATCATTCCTTGACATACCAAAGCCAACGCTTACCTATGTCGCTAAAGTGACAAGTAGAAGTTCACCTACATTGTAAATCGCATATTCGCTAGTTGCAGATAGTTATGAATAGGTCGATCAGCTAATCTTTAGGCGAAGCCTGTTTAGCACTCGACAGTGGATACTGGACATCCTGTGGCTGATACTGATTTAGGAATGAGCTTGTAAGATGTATCTATTAATTCTTTACTAGGTTTTGGTCGAGGCTCGATACGCATGAAAGTTTTTCCGGGATAAAAATCCCGCTATATATTTTCTCTGGATAAAAAGTAGCTTTAAACCTTCCCAGGGTCTCAAACTATCTCCTTACAAAATTTCACCGAAATCCGTTTGGTAGTTTTTGAGTTTATCGCGTAGAGGCTTGGGACTTTGTTTTATACTAATAAGGATAAGGATTTTTAAAAAAAATACCCTTTTATTTCTGGTTTCTTGCATCTCTGCACCTAGGGTTGCTAGGTCGTCAAATCTAATAGCTGGACAGACCAGCCAGTTTGGCCGGACATTTGGGTAAAAAGGCCGGACGCCCTAAATTATTATGGATTTTGTGTCTTAGTATAAATACGATTTTATAGCTCTCAAGTGTATTTCCATGGCCGTTTAGTTTTACGCATTTTACAGCCTCTCTAAAGTCACTGGTCAAATGTAAACAAAAGCCGGACAAGCCGTAGTTTGGCCGGACATGCATTCAAAAAGCCTAACTATGTCCGGCTTTATCCGGACGTCTGGCAACCCTATCTGCACCACTTTTGGTTGTCTGTTAGAGAATGCCTATGTCCGGACTTCGGCTATACACCATGTATGAAGTGTAAATATAAATATACGTATCAATTATGATTAAAGTGTCACAGTTTCAAGAACTTTTAATACTTCAAAATGGTTGCGTATTTTTATGAGTGTTGCGTATTTTGTTTGTAAATTATTATGAGAAATGGTTTACTTATATTGTGAAGTTTTTGTTACGCATTACTTTACTCGTTATATTCATTACGTAATGTTGTTTTGGGGAGTTGTAATTATTTAAGAAATAGTATTCATGTTAGTGTTAAAGTTTTGCACACACACGAAATGAACAATTTTTCGACACTTGATATCCAGAAATTCATCTACATCCTTCTGCAAAAAGCAGTCATATTAAATATAGACTTCTGCTCGCGGCTCCACCCGCGTGACAAATTTTTTCCGGGATATAAAGTAGCCTATAAGCACGCACGCAGGAGTAATTTAGCTTCCTATTAGTGAACGAATTTTCAAAATCGGTCCAGTAGTTTATCCATTACAAACAAACAATCAAATCTTTCCCCTTTATAATATTAGTATAGACATGTCGAATTGTGAGAAAATTCCTTTCTCTACCAATATTTAGATTAATTTTGCACTTGGCTTAGGTCCGTGCCAGGAGTAAATTTTAATAATAATAATATATTAAAATTTTATTATATTAGCTCGAAAACAAATAAAAACGAAGTTTATTGTTCTTTATAACAAGTAGTTACTTATTGTTAGAAAAAAAAACACTAATTTACGCTACGATACACACGACTTACGCTGACTTGAATTAAATGACTAATGCTCGGTTTCTGAAGTACTATTGACGGCAGTTTATCTATTCGTTAGCGCTATTGGTTCGATAACCCATGAAACTGCGTTTCTGATGCCTGGTTTCTGAAGTACTATTGACGGCAGTTTATCTATCCGTTAGCGCTATTGGTTCGATAACCCATGAAATTGCGTTTCCGAACTATGCACTGCAAGATAAACTCAGCTTAAACTTACTTTAACTTAACTGGCCAATTTTTGCCGTTTATCTGTTCCATAACTATTTGACGTGTCATTTTGTGACAAACGACGGCAACTTGTTAGATATTATTTACAATATAGAGGAACATAATTAATACGGCCAATCACAACAATTTCAGTAGTGTTATAAATTCTCAAATTCTAAATAAAACGACATAAAACACAAATTAGCAAACTAGTGCTAGCATGACATCAGAAATTTATTTTTTTTATATAAAATAATTATTAGTTACGAATTTTAGTAATAAAATCCATTTTAAAGTGGACTGCTAAAAAGAGCCACCTAGTAGCAAAATAAGGAACTAGTTAACGGTTTCATAGTCATCGAATGCTTCATTATGTGTTCAGAAACACAGTGGAAGTTAACCGACGTTTATCTTTAATGGATCAATAGCTATTAAGAGTTTAACTGGGAGATTCAGAAATCGGGCATAAGGGCCGTATTAATATAATAAATACAACTCAATTTCTCTCTGAAGTGCGATATCAGCTAAGACGCTGTCAAATTAAGGTCATCATCTTACGATAGTCACTATTTAATAAACCCATATTAACATCAGTTCAAATGACATTTTAAGTTACAATATGTGACGGATTTTGACCGCTAAGTTTTGTTTGTGTAACAGCGCTTGCTCAGCTGAGAACAAGCTCTTAAACGACAGCTTAAGCTTGGTTTATTAAATAGTTCAACACATTTAATATCTACTTGAGATTTTACTCAAACGTGAGATTGATTTATTAATACCGCTTTAAATTATTATACACTAGCTTTTGCCCGCGGCTCCACCCGCGTGAATGAGTTTTCCCGGGATAAAAGTTCCGCTTTATATTTTCCCGGGATAAAAAGTAACCTATGTGTTAATCCAGGACATAATCTACCCGTGTGCCAAATTTCATCGAAATTCGTTCAGTAGTTTTTGCGTGAAAGAGTAACAAATATCCATACATCCATACTTACAAACTTTCGCGTTTATAATATTAGTAGGATAGGATACTTACAAGTGTGTCATATAGACAGATTGGTCTTAAGCTGAACTATAATACTACTACTATCGTCATTATTTATGACCGCTCCTAAAGTTAGTCACGAATGGAATCTCTGTTACGATTTTCAGAGGTGGAGTGACAAATGTGGGGGGGTTAAGTGATTTAATCACGCTGGCCATAATGCCACTTATAGACTAAGAGCTAAGCTTAGATTATAATCGTGTCTAGAGGGGAAGACTGGAAACTATACAACAACTTAATCAAGTCTTTCCTTTTTCAGGGGTAGGCACAATCACACCTATATACAGTAAAGCCGATAAGTTGTGGCCGGTTTGAAGTTAGACACGACACCCGCCCCCTAAATCTGACGTCACCCTCTAGTCTCCCGAAACAAAGGCTTTGGCGCCACTCGTGGCCAACTTCAAGCCGGCCGTGACTATGCGGCTGTACTGTAATAAGTATGAAATATTACCTCACCTATACAAGCTAAGTTGAACTAAATTAGCTTAGCTCTTGGTATGCAACCGGCTTAACTTCGGCGCGAACTTTATTTGGACTGTTTTAATACTTACCTTACGCATACTAAGGACAATAGGAGCAAGTAATTAGGAAGAAGGGAACACCTAACAACCCACAAGGAATCACAATATCTTTTGAACACAATTATCTATTAAATTATAATATTATTATCTGTTGGTTTCTACTTTCATGTTTTTGAAATTTATATTACTTTTTTGTTTGGAATCAAGGCAGGTCAGTGAAAATCTTACCACAGAATATAAAAGCGGAAAATTATATGCAAAGCAATTTAAAAAATAAATAGAATTTGAATGTAATAAATGCAAGATGAAAAACATAATGTTTTGTGCTCTAAGTTAGGTGAGGAAAAGCTGTTTGAATTTATTTTTGCAAAAATGATTCGATCGACTTTATCGCTGTGCGGTCGTTAAAAATATTTTTTTAATTTTTACGTCTGAATGTTCGACACTAGCGGAAAAAAATATAATTTCGAGTCCTGAGTCATGTAGTTCGTACATGTACGTCTTTTACCTTTGTGGTATACCTAACACCAAACATTATAACACATAAATATTAAGTTTCTATGGGTGAGCTGCTGACCTTGAGGGTAAGGAAAAAAGGTCGAGGGGAAAGGGGGGGGCTGTGCTATTAATCTCCGGCATAGTCGTTCTGCACGACATGCTTGATGCACCGAGTCTTCCCGCCGGCAAGCAAACGCCACTAGGGCTGCTGCCATTACACATTTAGGGTTGCCAACATAACTAATTAGACACAAAAAATGAAACACACACACATGAATATTAGAATGGAAAGTGCAGCCCCACAGGTTAATTGCCATGTAGATGAACGCTGACATGTGAACACATTGATAAATACGGTGTACATCCCCGTGCCTGACCTGATGGTGTCTGCGTGTCCCCTGTATCTGGTTGATCTACATCAGCGTTACCTTGGAGCTGGGAATCTTCAGTCTTGGACTCACCCTTGGAGTCCTGTGATGACTCGTCTTCTGTCGTCTGCCCATCTCCTGCACCAGATTTCTTATCTTCATCCTGTTGGAAACCAAGTAGGTTTTATTTTCATATTTATTAATTTACATCAGTCATATCATTGATTATCGCACACACAGTTTACAGAATTTTACTTAAGATTTGGAAATATTTTATCATAATACTTTATGCATTTATATTAATATGTATACAAATAATGGTTTATATAAGAAGAAAAGAAATATATTGTAGGTATAATTTTTTTTGTCTTGGCATTGTATATACTAGTCTAACAAGTTTTCTTGTACCTGCTTGTAGTAGTCAATGCTAATAATTTTACATGTCATGTATTGATATTTGACCAATATTTTTTATATCTCATCATCAGTTTGTCTGTCTATTTTCAACAGACATACAATTTTTACATTTTTATAAAACGTTCTAAACAAAATATAACATGATGGTGATTTCTTTTAACGTAATATGCATGTTTTCATACATTTGTCTAGTTATTATATACTTTATAGATAGGTTTATGAACATTACTATTAGAAAAATACCACATTCAAATAAGTACTACTCTATATTTTGGAAGTTTTAATTAGCAAATGACATACTTATCAGATATCATAGACATACATACTATATTACATAAATATAAACTGATACACATACATTTACACATAAAAACATTTGAAAAAGATCAGTACAATTTTATACACAAATAAAAAAAATAACAATACATTGAAGAATTTTGCAATGATGTCCAAATCTGTAGTAAAACACCATTCTATCGCTGTTCTTGGCGTCATTGCGGACCGCCGCATTCCAATATGAACCTTATGTCTTATGCCGTAGGTCGCAAATTGCAGTGCTCATATCGGTTCCGTAGGAGATATACACTTGTGTACATATAGTTAGGTAAGTGTGAACATAGAAAGGAATATCAATAACCACGGAATTTATTCGCCAAACCTAATATTCGTATATTTGATACACAAACTACAACGTTCTCGCCATTTCGCTCCTAAAACAAAACTTTTAGCTTAGGAAAAAATATTAAAGAGGTCAGCAATAAAGGCCTCCGAAAGCATACCCGTTTTATTTACATCGCTTGGTGAGTTCCGAGCGTAAATAACGACTCGCGAGGCCGCGACTCGTTGGAACAAAAACATATCACGCCGTCTCGAAAATTGAATAATCGCAAGAAACCAAATATCAAGGTCATGCGGATTTCATATCAATGTCATATAACATCGTGCACGTTAACAAAGGCCCTGCAACGAAATGCAAAGGGGCGGGGGTGGCTAAAATATACAAAATCCTGAAAAATATCCCAATAGTATCAGTTTCGATAACCGATCAACGTGGCATATACAGTTTTTATTACGAAATATTGACTAATAACACATCCCTCCGTGGCGTAGTTCCCGCTTTTAGCGGGAAGCGAACGTTCTGTCAGCCATGTTGAGACGCAGGCAAACATTAGTGATATAACACGGAAATAACACCACTTCACTGCTCAAAAACTTCCCATTACGTGCGCACTAGTACGAAGAAAATAAAAACAAAAACATATTTCACAACTATACCTGATTGTCACTGATTTTCGCTTTATCGGTATCACCCGACATTTTTCCTACGAAGAAATTGAAAGCGAATTCCAAGCGTCTTCAAACACCGGACAACACAAATGCACGCACCCATAACATAGAAAAAAAAAGGTACAACGTTTTGTTGTCTCAATAGGAATGGAGTTGTTTGCACTTCCTGGTTTGCGGTGACCGAGATAATTATTGCATTTATTACATAATTAAAGGTCAATGATTGAAATAATTAGATAGATTAACTAAATGTAATAATGGCTTAATGGTTACTAACATTAAAATCAATAAGTATGTAAAAAAATTACATACAAAAAGTAAGATATTTGTTTTACTATATTCGATATATAAATTACATTGCATCTCATTTCTGAGTATGGCCAATTTGCCTATATTGCTATAACTATTTCATTGTAAAACAAAATAGATGAACAATATTTTCTCCTCTAAATTTGTTTAATGACTTATTGCATTACGCGGACTCTCTTTTACAAATTTATTTGTAAATCTCTAGAGATTCCTAAGCTCATACATTAAAATATACCATGTGAGGCTTATATATATATTTTTGTGTAATTTTTGTGCGTGAATCAACAACATATATTCAAAAATATTTAATATTTATTGTAACTTTATACATTGACGTTTGTTTGCAAAAATAAAACGTTTAACTTCCTATTGCACTGCGGCAAAGAGAATAGATCTATTTAAAAATAGAATATTCAATATTCAACTGATGTTTGTCAATTAATCAATCGGTTGGAGTCATCAGAATTACTTTAAACTGACGAAAATAAATCTTTGATGGTAATATGCTTAATTTTTATGCTGATACATAAAATATCTCCGTACATGTGTTTTGTCGTTGGAACTTAGAAGCGACATTTTGATCACTAATCTATATTGTCTATGGTCCGCGTCTTTCTCTCGGCTCGCAAGTTTGCGAGTGAAAATCGCGGATTACTGGGTCTTTTGACCTTTTCTTGATGGCTGCTGTATAGTGCCGTTGAAAGTGTAGTTAAGTTCAAACATGAGTGACTATTCTTCTATGGCTACGCTTCAAAACAATAGCCAAACGGCAGGATTCGCGACTGCTGTACAACGTGCGAGATTGGTAAGCGTACCTCCTTTTTGTATAAAAACCGCGTTATTTTGACAACTTCGTCTTTTATTTACCACTATTTTTTAACGGGTACCTTCTCAATTTCAATTTTGCCAATGTTAGATTTTCGTACCGCCAATTGTGCAAAAGTTACTAACGATACGATTGTGCTTTACTTTTACCTAACCTAATTATTGATTGTGGTTTCGCTTTGGCGCAAACTAATTGGTGCAGGCCCAGTAAGTAATTAAACCTTCCTTCGCTTGTTGCCTCCGCAATACCAACACATTTGCGTATTTTAGGGTTCAACGCCCTTTGCGTTACGTCGTAGCGGGAAATGCTTATATTTCCAAAACCAAAGCCTTATTTTTGCATTATTCACGCGGACATATAAAAAGAGGAAATAAGTCTATTCTATGTTTTTGCGTCGTGTAACTAACACATGATTATCATGGCGCTATTTCGCATCGAGGGTAAACAGAGTGATTGACGTGTCATTATCGCTTGAATAATGATGATTGTGTATTTCTCTCCATAAGTAATAGTCATCATGTATAGTGTTTATATTTTTAAAGACAATATTGTAGAACATTGTTACTGACAGGTGGCTGCTAAGCTCGGTGGTAGCAAGAGACCATTGGAAGACGGACCTGAACCGAGTCCAAAGAAATTGGCACCTGTGGAACCTGTATATCAACCGCCACCGCAAATCATGAGGTTTGTATAAAAAAAGGAAAACTACTAACTCTGGCATGAAGCCAAATGTCACAAGTTGTTTAATTCTGGTTTCAAAACAAGTTTTTGTTATCTATAATGTAGATTCTATATTATATAGAACTCATAAGATTGTTCATTTCTTTCTTTAAATATGCTAATGTCTGGATATAGTCCTCTGTGGTGCAATTCTGTAGAAACACAGTTAACATGAAGTGTGGTGACATCGACATCTCGGGTGAGATTATGATACAAAGCCAGTGTGACGATGAAAATCTTTGTTTACAGAATCCGATTAGCGTAATATATGTAAGTGAGTGTAGTTAGCTTCAACAATGTTCCCACCTTATGGTGCTAGTGTAGATTACACTGCAGATTCAGAAGTGAGCTCGATAGTAAGTTCATACAGAATAGCTGTTTTCGAAAATTTTTGTATGCTACATTACCTCCAAATGCTTAAGGTTACTTTTCACCAAGACTGATCTCAGTTAAAATTAATATTATGTTTATACATATCCAGACAAATCTACAAATAAAAGCTAGCCAATAAAAATACTTACATGAAAATATTAAATTTCTGTATCCATCTATATTAAGGGTGAAATGGTTCCAATAATGTGAACTGATCACCCATCTGTGCAACTGCATATGTCCCTACAAAACGTACATCCATCTTTATTAAGGGAAATGATTCATCATTAATAATTTGATTGAATGATCTGGGGTCGTAGATAAGATGCCTTTCTACAATCTTTAACCCTAACATGTATAGGAATGAGCTAAGGATAGACTTATTGATAGGATGTCACTCTCATACATTTTTCATTTTTCAAGTAGCATTAACAATTGTAGAATGCCATCTAGGCTACGGCCCCAGATGTGTTATTGGTGAGCACATTCCCAAATAAGTAAGGATTTTTTACAAGTAAATGTTGAGCAAGTTGATGTTAAGCAAGTAAGCGTATTTCATCATCTCTTCCTAACCAATTTCGGCCACGGCGGCCACTCTCATAATCCAGTGAGACAGCATATTTAGAGCCAATTCCACCACTTGCTAAATGCTATTCATCATATAAATGTATATGCCAACCAAATACAAAAGTCACACTCTATGCTCCCAAATAAATGATGAGTATCTACATTAGCTGTTTAATTAATAACTATAAAATAAAATTTACTCAAAACCTGTGAAACAGGGCCTTAATGTTAAGTGCTCTAAGTATCAGCTTTATCATCCAGAAAATACTGTATTACTTCACTGGTTTCAACTTACTAAGAATTTTCAGTGACTGCAATGTCCTTAAAAATTTAACACAATGGGACACTTGCTAATTAAGTATGGTATGAAAAATTTGTATATGTTTACTGCATTGAAGTATCTTTATACAAGTTGTTATTTCTATAAGCATTCAAAATGTAATTTATACCGTTTAATGCTGATTTCAATAAACAATCATAATTTTTCTGATTATGAAAAAAATCCAATCAGAACAAAATTATTTGGCATGTTTACAAGCGCATTTTATTGGTTTATTCTTAGGATCGGATCGAAGATTAAGGACGGTATTAATATATCAATCTCAAGTTTGAGTTACATCTCAAGTAAACAATGTATTGAACTATTAAACATTATGACTACTTGAGATGTAACTCAAACTTAGATTGATTTATTAATACCACCCTAAGATTAGGAATTGTTTATTTAAATCGGCCCTTATTTAAGCCAGCTTGTGGTCTCAAATGTAAATTTTTATGACAGTTTTAATTTTTGCTGCATGCAGTCTTGCTATAGGTTGCTCTAAAAATCTTTGAGGAAGGCCTTTATGCAGTAGGACTTCCTGTGGTGATGATGATGATGTTGATGGTGATTTAGGCTTGTTATTGTGCCTTAATTAATTGATATTTGAAATACCAGGAATATTGTCACTATGCAATCACTTTAGAGATAAGAATGACAAATAATTGTTGGTTTGGTTAGCCTGATTGTTGGAATTAATATGATAATAAACTACATATCAATGTTTATGTAAATGTAGAAGTATAAATAGTATAGTTCTATCACATATGACATAAAACATATTTTTTTGGTAAAAATTACTTTTTTTTTCAGAATGAAAATAATAAGTTTCTTTAATAGTATAAACTATAAAACTAATTGAAGATTTTTATGGTGCAATTAAAATAATCTGAGAACATTTAACTAATACAAAGGCGTATATTCAGAAATATGTGTTCACGCTTTGCATTCTGGACAGAGAGAGAGAGTTGCCAGCACAAAAAATAACAAATAATGTTGCCAATAATATGTAGAATGGTTGCGTTTATTCCCAACACTAATTATTCATAAGATTCAAGATGATGATAAATTCGTTCGGTGATTTCTCCAAAATCTAACTATGTATAAGAGAAAAAATTGTGAACTTGAAATTGGATGAGACATAGTACAGCTCACAAAAAGCAATAATAAACATCACAAGAACTAACTTTCAGACTCACATAGTAAATTCTAGTTTTTGTTTGGACAATAATATTTATAATCTATCTCTAAATAGGCTCGCCCCTATCACATCATGGGACGGAATAAAAATGGCGAAAAGTGGGTGCATTAGTTGCGCCTCTGCCTACCCCTTCGGGGATAAAAGGCGTGAGTATGCGTATCTATAACATCGATTTCTAAACGGTCATTGTTTCAAATTAGTGGCTCAGCAGCAGCAGCAGCGATGGGCGGCGGGCCTCGCATGCCAGTGCCCAGCGGAGGCCCCCCCGGACCACCCTCCAACCTCCTGCCCGACCAGAGCATCAACGAATACATCAAAGTACCTAACAAGATGGTCGGACTTAGTAAGTATAACGTATTGGAATTATACAGGGCCGCAACTGCACCCCGGGTGGTGTTGAATGTTCATGAGTTAACGATCATAAGGTCCTGTCTTCTAAGTTATACCGAAATTAACTATCAAATTTATAGAAGCCTGTGTGCTTAGAATGTGGCAAAAAACGCAACTTGTAAGTTGATGTTAAATTTTGATGTTTGTGATTGATTGAGATTCGCGAGACCAATACGTCAGGAACGTGTTAGTCTCTTAACCAATCTCAATAATACGAAGTGAAACGACACTAGCCATTATATGGTGATGTAGGCAAACAGCTGGCGACTGTAGTCTGGTCGCAGCCTCAAAATAAAGCTAGGAAACGTATTGTGTAGTTTTATTTATTTATTTATAATTAGATATTCACTTACACTAACAGTATTATAACTAAACATGTAAGCTAGCCAATTAACTAACTTTTAACCGATTGTGGTCAATTTTTGCAGTTTCTGCCATATCCATAAATATGATTAGGACTTCGCAACTGCGAATTAGCATAATAGTTGTGTTGAGAACCGTACCATATCGGATATTTGTTATATCGTAAATAATGTAGGTTTAGTAGCAACAGCATCATAATTAAACTTAGTTGGTTTGTTTTGAGCACGCATAAATATTCAATAATTTTAATCACAGACGGCCCGCCAATACTCATGCTTAACCGTAACGAGGTGACGAAGAGACTGAGCTCGAACAATCGAAATCTCAACCTCATATCTTTCTGCATACGGTTCATTATCATATGACAAAAACTTTACACCACTAACGACCCGATTCGTCGCGTCTCATTACGCTAATATCAACTCTATATGAAAGGATTTAAAGTCAATATTTATAAATTAAATCTAATTGCCGCCACTTCTCCCTTATTGACACTAACTAGGTAATTCGGACCACGACTGCAGCTGCAATCAGCAATGTAAGGGCGACTGCAGACGAGTATATCACCGATGTAAGGCCCTTCGTACATGAGTCGTAATAGTTTTTTTTTATTGCCTCCGAAGGCAGGCGAGCTTACGGCCATCTGATGGTAAGTGGTATCCATCGCTCATAGACTTGGCCAATGCCAAGGCCAGGCAAAGCTCACTTAACTTTACCTGGCCTGGGCACCACTGCCACTATAAAAATCTTTACGTGTAGTAACCGTGGTATATTAGACGTATCGCTTTTATACCAAAGGATGTATGAAAGCTGTTAGAGCACATACATTTCTGAATGTTCGCATACAATGCTTTGTCGTCGGTTTGTCATAGTTGCTATTCTGACAAGTGTTTTTTTACACGGATAGTAAGATAACTCCATAGCACCGGTTTTTTTTTTTTTGTGGGTCTCTGCGGCCCACTCCTGGTCCCCCTATCCCCACAGCACTGGTTAGTAGAGTGGTGCCCAGATGAAGTATCACCAATATTAGGAGGGGCCTGAGCGTAGTTAGAGAGGCGAAAGTTGCCTGATCTACCAATAATCGGTTGATAAGCCGTCGCCCCACGTGCGCTTCCCCGCGGACATCTACAAGCGAGGGGTAAAGTTGTTTGCTGTCAATTATACCTGATGGTTAGTGGTGTGGAGTCCAATAGAGTTTCTATTGACAAAAGATGGTTTTCTCTCTCCAGTCCATGGGCGTATATAACCGGGAGGGTTCAGGGGGTCCGGACCCCCCTTAGCTTACAATAAACCACGCTACGCCATTGACCGCTGACATTTTGGGGACCAGGACCTCCCCCCCTTAGCTTCTAAAATGATCGGGCTAAACATGTATACCATATATCGTAGGACAAACGCCTGTGTAGTGTGTGCAATCGCATAGTGAGCTGTGATGATAAGATGTAGCGTCACATACCGCTGGATTGATTAAAATAGCTGAAATTGCAGAATTTTAGGTAACAGTGATTGAAATAGATCAAAACATCATACAATAAAAGAGCTTATTCCCACCTAAAAGGCCGGCAACGCATCTCTGTGCCCCCTGGTATTGCAGATGTTCATGGGCGGCGGTGTTCACTTACCGAATGAACCGTATGCTCGTTTGCCCCCTATATCATAAAAAAAAAATACATTATTTTTTTTTAATTTGCAAATATTTAGTAATGTGTATTACACCAGCCAGTTGTAACAAATGTTGATTATGTGGCCTTCTTTAAGAGTAGGGTGACAATATTATGTCCCTATATAATATTTAAACAATAATATAGTAGTATTTAGTGTATCATCTTTATGTTATCTATGTAAGTGCAATAAATGTTATGCAGTAATCATAGAAGGTATATCAAATGTTCGTTAAGTATTATGGCTGAGTACATAACATTCCCATAATGATTATAAACCACATAATATATGCAAAATTGTTGTTATTTTTTTTTTCAAAATTGGTTACATACATCACAAGCATATTAAAATATTGCATTAAATAAACTTTATATGGAGACCACGTACTGGCAAGCGCAGCGTCGGCCGTCCACCTGCGAGGTGGACAGACGACTTGATAAAGGTCGCAGGAACACGCTGGATGCAGGCCGCTCTTGACAGGTCCGTCTGGAAATCTTTGGGGAAGGCCTATGTTCAGCAGTGGACGTCATGTGGCTGATGATGATGATGAAACTTTATTATAAACAGCTGTACAGTGTACACATATATATTGTATACAGGTGTTTCTTATTAAACGACTTAACAATTGTACCTAATCAAATAAGGTTGTTTTATATAACTTATAAGTCATAGAAGAACAAAAATATATAATCATACATGCAAGCTCGTTGGTATCGCTTACCATCAGGCGAGCGGCATGCTCGCCTCGTCATTAATTGCAATAAAAAACAAAAAAAAATCTAATACGAATGGGCATAGACATTTTCCAATTCGAATTATATTTCTACGTGTGTTTTATTGTTGTGTAAATATTATCGGATACAATCTTTAGTGTGCGAGCGCTAAAAGGAGGCGCTTCTAGTAGACCACGGAGGTATTAAACGATTTCATACCAACTCACTCCAAATTATCACCGGTGTAAAGTAATAGTAAATGTATGACGTCATAGCATTCTGACGTATTAGGTAAAGCGTCATCTGAAAGTTATAATGGAATGAGTAATACTCAAGTTGCCGGCGAAAACTGAAACTAATACCCTGTAGATTAAGGTTGCCATACGTCCCTGTATACAGATTACAGGGATATGCAGAACCATGGCATGCGAAGCCACAGCTTGATGATTAAAACCATCTCGGCCTGAACCAATAGGTTCGCCAAATCTTTTCTTTGCCGCACCATCAGGCTTTGTAATAGTTTACCGGCGCACGTGTTTCCTCCTTCCTATAATCCTGGGTCCTTCCGCCGTAGCGCGAAGAAGCAGCATAGTAGGGCGGCATGATTGTGCCAAATGGCATGAGATAACCATCTGCTGCCATTCGATACTCTATATGGACGGCATCGCGCTTACCATCAGGTGTGGTGCAGTCACTATGTCGTGAACGAATAAAAATAAATAAAAAAATGACCGAGTTTGTAGCCGGGTGTCTCCGTCAATAATTCAGTTGCGTTTATTTGGTATTGTGTTATATTTTTATCTATAGAAATTTTGGAATATCACGTTTTAGGTTCGGGAACTTATGGCAGCCTTACTTTCGATGGCTAATTCGACTTCTGTTTTGATCACATTGTCCTCGTTGATTTTTAACAAGTATTTTTGACGTACCTTGATTTCGAATTAGTAATCCTTGATAAGAGGCTAATCAAATTGATTTTTGCAGTAATCGGACGCGGCGGTGAGCAGATCACGAGGCTGCAGGCGGAGTCTGGGTGCAAGATCCAAATGGCGCCAGATTTGGGCGAACACCCCGACAGGCTGTGCACGCTCACCGGGTCGCGAGAGGCCATTGAGAGGGCGAAGTATGTGTCATTCTGCGTTAATTATATATTATGCATAAGAAAAGTTCATACCCGTCAACGCCGGCTTATATATAGCTATAAGCTAATTTCCTTATATAAATGGACACCGGTGTCCACCGCGGGCGTCCAAGGATTACATTTCATTGGTAAATCTTATTTGGAACTACTAAACACTGACATCATCAGAAGAATTATGGATGCACAGATGCAAAAGAAAGGAATAGGTATGGGTTAGGTAAGGTTGTTTGGGCCAATGTAAATTTCACTCACCATACCTAACATGCCTACAAGTTATTTCACATTGGTATTTTGTGTGTGGTGCTACATTTCTACCCCAGCTGAGCTGCCCATACATGCTGTTATATATACAGCGTGCCCTTACCACTTCAACATTTTATCAGACTGTTTCCTCACTGCCTATGGCAGTTGTATCACAGTTGTGTAAAATGTTGTGTATTCAGGGAGCTGGTAAACCAAATCGTGAACCACCGCGGCCGTGAGAATGCGCCGCAACACCAGGACAACCCCGGCGGCGGGGGCGGGGGCATGCCCCCCATGATGCGAGGCGGCGGCGGCGGCGGCGGCGGCGGCGGGGGCGGCGGACCCACCACGGTGAGTAAACAGATCAACAACATTCAATATTACATGCATCGGGGCTATAGAGAAAGTTTCATCCCTCACAACCGAAAAAGTCAAATCTGCAATTATAGCAACATATTTTTTTTTCTATGTCTATAGGTATAACTTTTGTCGTCCACTTGCCAATTTCTTTCCATGTTTCGATCTGCTATTATATTTTCGATCTACTGTTATGTTGTTTTTATACCAAATGTAACCAGCCCTTAAATAAATAAAAAAACATGTAAGAAGCAAATTACAAGCACAACTGAAATAATTACCTGTGTATTAACTACTATGTTTTCTCGTACAGGAGGAAATAATGCTTCCAGGACCGAAAGTAGGTCTTATCATCGGCAAGAATGGTAAAACAATAAAACAATTGCAAGAACAGTCGGGCGCCAAGATGGTGGTCATCCAGGATGGACCCAACACTGAATACGTGAGTAATGCAATGATATTACTTATATTATATTATCAGTTACGTTTAGTCAATTTTACCTTTGTTATCTCGTTAACACTTAATATCAATTCCGGAACACAAGTTTTTTGGGTTATAATTATGTTAAAAAACTGCAACATTTCTATATATAATGTGTGCCAGATTATAACCTGTTTTGTGTGTAATAAATAAAAATAAAATATTCCAAAAACATTGATACGATCTTAGCAATCGCAATCTGAACACTCGAAAGTAATCCAATTGGGATAGTTTTATACACTACACTTAAATGACAAAGACTAGCTGTCTTTATTGTTGATACTGGTTTAAATACGTTAACTCTTTCACATACGTAATGTCAAGAATGTGCGTGCGGAACACTTTTTTCGTTTAATTTGTTAGTGCATGGCGTATCTATATGAAAATGATTGAATTAACGTTATCATTTCAATGATTTTACTATGTCTCTCGTTTGTTATGAAGGCTCCGTCTGCGACCAAATCATTTTTCGGAGTAAAACGCATAATGTCCTTTCCAACACTTTCCACCTTTGGTCTGAGTGTAATTTTTTTGCAGATTTTGCTCCCTGCGGTGTATGATGTGATACCAATAAAATTATTTTTGTCTACTTTTTCTACATCAGTGATGACACTATAAAATGATGCCTAACCTTGCCAATAGAAACTTTGACTACTGAAAAATGGTTCTTTTCGGCCTAAAATGTATCCTATATCGTTTTATATTGTTTAAGTTTACTGCATACTGAATTTCATTAAAACCGGTTCAGTGATTTAGCCGTGAAAGCGTAAGAGACAGTCACTTTCGTATTTATATTAGTTAATCCCTTTCACATTAGGAGAAGCCGCTGCGCATCTCCGGTGATCCATCCAAAGTTGAGCACGCGAAGCAGCTGGTGTTCGAGCTGCTGGCCGACAAGGACATGCAGCCCGGCGGCGGGCAGCGGCCGCAGCCCTACGACGACGGGTACTCCAACCCCGACCAGGGCAACGGGCTCGCAACCAACTCTACAGAGGTGAGATGTCACTACTATAGGTTCTTTTGTATTGATACACTCAAAAAATTAAGATTAAGTTTGTCTGTATTTATATCTGAAAACCTGTATCCTTGCTGTTGTGCAATATTTGAGCGTTCATACTGGCATATATCTAGAAGGGTTGGTAGTAATGCGGGGGCTAACAACATATAATTAAACATAATTTGTTATAAAATTCTCTCTACCGCCACTAAATCGGCGCACGCGCACAATTTTCTTACCTCAATGTGCAATCAACAAGAAATTTTCTCATCCAGGTATTAGTACCAAAAATCGCCGTGGGCGTTGTGATCGGTCGTCATGGCGACATGATCAAGAAGATCCAGGCCGAGACGGGCTGCCGGGTGCAGTTCCACCAGGAAAGGGATGAGGGGCCAGGGGACAAGCGATGCTACCTGCAGGGCAAGCCGCATCAAGTTGAGCAAGCGCGGCAGATGATCGAGGATCTTATATCTAGTGTCAATGTAAGTGTTGTTTTTATCTCAGTAATAAGTCCAAATTTAAAAATGACTACAGGAGAAAATATACAGTGGCTTTAGAATGTGGCAATAACGCAACTCGTAACACGATGTCGTTTTATTTTCATGTTTGTGATTGATCGAGAGACCAATACGTCAGTCACGTGTTAGTCTCTCAACCAATAAAACGAAACGGAGTCGTGTCGTGTATACTTGCCACATTCTAAACCCACAGGGCATACATGCGTGTAAACCATAAACTTATATTACTAAAAAGTATGTATAGATTGAAAGACTGCCTCGGTGGCGTAGTTGTATTACGGTACGACTGCAATGCTGAGGTCTTGGGTTCGATCCCCGGGTCGGGCACAGTGTGTTGGATTTTTCTATTCAGTATCAGCCCGGAGTCAGGTATTTGTGCCCGAAATGGCGATAGGCTCGCCCTCTATCGCATCATGGGACGGAATACGCACTGCGAAAAGTGGTTGCACTAGGTGCGCCTCTGCCTAACCCTTCGGGGTAGGCAGAGTGTGTCATTATATAGATTGAAAGAACGAGCTCTAAAACACAATCATCGTACGCCACTAAACAGTTAAAAATTACCTATGTGTAATTGGAACTTTATTGACAATAGATATTTCTTTTATTTGCCAATTTTACATCCATTGTTTCAAAGCCCGAAATGCATTCACTTTTCATTTGGCATTGTGCATTACACTTATAATCCACATATGACGACATAATTATATCTGCCTGTTTAAACCGATTCACAGACTGTGTGCTTAGAATGTAATGACCCTGTATAGGATTTTATCCCGGAAACCTCCTTCACGTGGATGATGCTGCGAGTAAAACCAGTATTTCAATAATTTCTATATTCACACGACTTGCCGCAAGTTCTGCAAGCTTCAAAATTGCAGAAGAACTTGCCTATTGTTTACACGTTACAAATCTCTTGCGGAAGTCGACCTGTACAAGTTTCCTTGCTAATCTTTAAACCTTGGTTAAAATAGAACACCGGTCCACAGAGACGCGAGCAGGAAGTGCGGGCCGGTCGCGGGCGCGGCGGCTCCAGCCAACGCAACGGCGACCGATCCGACTTCCAGCAGTGGCCGGAGACACCGGAAGTGCGCGTCACCTTCTCTGTGGTCAACACTAAATGCGGACTCATTATTGGTAGAGGTGAGTTTATTTTTTATTTTTATATTTTTTCCCGATTTTTTTTTATTATAAGTTACCAATTGAAAATTGTTAGTTAAATTGGTGATGAATCAATCACATTATAAATATTTGAATGATATATAAATAATCATAAATCGTTATAACATAGCATGGCATATTAAGAAATTGCAATCACTACAAGTGCCTAACTTCAGGAGTAACTGAATGTGTATTTTGGGGGCTACCAAGTGCCCAAAGAGCTGAAAATAATCAAAACCCCACAGTGCCCATATTTGCCTCATTGAGAAAACTGCTATGTGTTTGTCAATATCAGTAAATCCTAATCTACTGTACTTGCGCAGGCGCAGAGGTAATAAAGCAGATAAACGCTCAATCGGGCGCACACTGCGAGCTGGACCGGCGCGCGCAGGTGCCCGACAGCAACGACAGGACTTTCTTCATCAAGGGACATCCGGATGCGGTGGAGCACTGCAAGCGGCTCATCATGGAGAAATTAGGCATGGTGAGGGAAATAATGTAGAAAGGCTGAATAACAGTTTATATCTTATTTAGATTTTTAGACCGCGGATGTGTTGTTTTGTGACACCTGTTGGTAAAACCCGACAGTACTGAAATGCGAGTTCAAGGTTAATACATTTAAATACTTCTGTTCGCTGCGGGCATTTCTTGCCTAGGAATTGATTTCAATAATTTGCAAGCATTTCATTCAAAGATTTTCATGGGTCCTTATTGCAATCGATCTGAAGATAGCGATTGGGATCATTTATTGATTTCGGCATTTAATGACCAGAACATATAACACTTTATACTTTAAACAATTTATAAATAAATATATTCGTTCAGCCGGTGAACTTCGTCCAAGAAGGCGGCAACAACGGCAATAACGGCGGTGGCGGCGGCGAGTACTACAGCGGCAACACGCCCGCCGCCTGGGGTTACAACCCGCACTGGCACCAACCCCAACCCCCGCAACAGCAGCAGGTATTTACATAACATTGTTTGAAGTTTAAAATATTAAATGTGTTTTGCCACTCGTTTTTTTTCCTTTCTACTTGTCGCCCCTTTGAAGACAGCTAGTTTTTCAGTTATTGAGTTATTAATGCCATAGGTCTCCTAGCTGTATTATTTTAGATCCAACTTTTAAAATAACTAGCTTATGCTCGCGACTCCGCAAGCGTGAATAAGTTTTTCCGGGATAAAAGTCCCGCTATATATTTTCCCGGTATAAAAGTAGCCTATGTTACTCACTGATAATGTAGCTTTATATTAGAGAAAGAATTTTTAAAATAGGTCCAGTGGGCTTAGAATGTGACAAAAAAACACGTCACGTCTCCGTTTCGTCTTATTGGGATTGGTTGAGAGACTGACGTATTGGTCTCTCGATCAATCACAAACATCAAAATTAAACGACATCGTTTTACGAGTTGCGTCTTCGTGTCACATTCTAAGCCCACAGTAGTTTTTTGAGTGTATCCATTACACACTGACAAAAAATTTAATCTGTCCTCTTTATAGTATTAGTATAGATTAGTATAGATATATAACTATTCAGTATAGATGTTTCTTGTGAAATTATTTACGCGCCTCGAGTTATTCTGTAAGGCGTTGTAGTGTCTTCTTTTCTACTCAATAACTTCTAAATCGTAAACATATCTACTTATGTTTCAATATTATGTAATTAATGTTGCTACATACATTTTCCTTCCCTAAATACAATACATTTATATAAACATATTGTTTTGCATATAGAATGTAATGTATCCACAGCAGCAAGTGTCGATCAACCCGGCGACAGGCCAGCCGGACTACTCTCAACAATGGATAGATTACTATCGCTCGCTCGGGTTGATGCGCGAGGCTGAGGCGATAGAGCAGCAAGCCAAGCAGCAGGGTATGGACGGTCAGCATTAGTTTTACTAACACTTTTAATAGTTTAAGGATCGATTTTACCGCTTGCTTATAAATGCTATTCGTCACAATGTATAAGCCGACCAAATACAAGTCACTAATCTATGCAAAAAAAATGGTATTAAAATGAGTACTATATTAAATGGTTAATATCATCATCAGCCACACGACGTCCACTGCTGAACATAGGCCTCCCCTAAAGATTTCCAGACGGACCTGTCAAAAATGTTTAATATGATTACTGTCTAATAAAATTATAGTGACTGCCTTGGTAGCGTAGTTGTATTAAGGTGCGACGGCAGTGCTGATGTCTCGGGTTCGATTCCCGGGTCGGGCAAATTGACATTGGGTTTTTCTATTCAGTACCAGCTCGGAGTGTAGAATTTGCGCCCGATATGGCGATAGGCACGCCCCCTATCGCATCATGCCACGGAATACGCACGGCGAAAAGTGCTTGCACATGTTGATCATCTGCCTACCCCTTCGGGGATAAAAGGCCTGTGTGTGCTATATTTCATTTTTATACATTTGATATAATAGTTATATAAACTTGCCATTATTGTTTCATCCCACTTTTAATGGTTCAATGCACTAACTATGTACCAGCACATTGTATAGTTTCTACATAATATGAAGCGCATCCTTACTATTAGTGTTTGGTACAGGTCCGCCAGGCGGTTCATCCGGTGGTGGGTCAGCGGGCCCGCCGGTGGCGCCGTCCCCCGCGCCCGCGCCCGCCCCCGCGCCCGCTCCCGCGCCCTCCGCGCAGCCCGACTACAGCGCGCAGTGGGCCGAGTACTACCGCAGCATCGGCAAGCACAAGGAGGCTGATGCCATCGAGACGCAGATCAAACTTAAGGTAACAACACAAACGGCGCTATAAGAACGTGGCTTAAAAAACGACACGAATGGTCATGTCGTTTGGTCTAAAGCTACTTATGACTCACTGTCTCTGAACAAATCACAAACGACACCGATGGTCGGTTTGTGTTTCATGTCACATTCTAAGAAGGGGATAGATTTAGTATAAGGGTGATGTTTTGTTTTACAACTGAAAGAGTAACTATATCTAACTATAAACAGTATCATCAGAAATAATTTTATCAACAGCAAACACAGCAACCGTCGCAAGCGCAGCAACAGCAACAGCAGCAGGCGGGCGGCAACGCGGGAGGCGGCGGCGGTATGATGGGCGGGCAGTACTCGCAGCAGTACCCCATGTACCCTGGCGGCGGCGTGTACCCCGGCTACGCTCCCTACGCGTACCAGGGCGGCAACGTACCCACGGCGGCAGCGCCTGACCCACACCAGCAATGAGAGTGAGTAACAATAATAACCATCAATAATCAATACCGCTTGTAGTGGATTGAACCGTAGTTCGGTTTTATCGGTCATACATGATAAGGTTCTGTACGGGCTATATCTAAAGCGATGTCAGGTTACATAACCAACCTTATCCGTCCGTTATTGACGCCGCTCGTGGCTAATTTCAGTTCAGTCATAAATATTGACAACTGTGATATTAAGGGACACATTTGACCCATGCCCATCACGTATAGCTGTCGGCAACTTGATCCATCGCTTTTAGATTTCTACGCATATATGCACGTGGCGTATCGACTAAACGATTGGTAGATCAGGCAACCTTCGCCTCCCGCACTGCTCAGGTCTTACCTACTGGGTCAAGTTATATGTCGACGTCTATATGCAACGTATTAAGCGAGATTTACACTTGCTGGCCAATGTCACTAATGATTCGTTGTGTACGTGGGAAAGTATTATATATATATACAGCAGAGATCAAACTATTTTATTTTTTAGGGTGATTTCGCCTTATACGACATATATAACTCTATGAGAGAAATCAAGCAATTTTACTTTATCATGTATGCCGATATAAATAAGGTTGAGTATAGTTTGCTTTAAAACGACGTAATCTATCTCCCAAATAATATGATCCCTTTTAATTAGAAATTAATTGTTGATTCAGATCCTTATTAGCTTCGGAATAGCGTAGTTTATTCTTAAGCAGGTATTTAGACCTTAATTCTTACCAGGCAGCTCATGTAGGATGGAAAGTGTATAATATGTGTATTATTGTTAAATGGTAGTCATGGTGTAGGTGTCCCCTAGCTTCAATGCAATGTAGACTATCCCTAATTAGAAATATTATACGAAAATAAGATGTCTTTATCCAAATCAATACAGCCAACACCTAGCAAACAACATGTACAACTAGCATTATATTTAAAATTAAGAATATTAGGCACATGGTTCTACGAAATTTTGTGTTAATATATCTCTATGCTTTTGATTTTCAATTTTATGTGTATTTCACAATGTATATGCGTATTACCATTTTGAATCTTTTAATATTTGTGTGTATACATTATGCAAAATGCTATATTATGTTCTTTTATATTTGTTAAGCTATTTTATTTTTGTTGATGACAATATGGGTTATTGGTTTACAGCTTGAAACATTTATTTTACAGAAATGTAAATGCATGATTAATTTACCTTTTCTTTCAGTATTGCATGTTTCAATTCGTATAATGGTTTTACGCTATAAGTTTCCGAGTAGTGTACAAAGCTATGAAATGTTTGAATATTGTCTAGTATGTACTATGTAGTGTTGCAGATAGGCTCACCAGTGCCGGGGTTGCCTGCTCTCGACGCAAAAAAACTGCCAAACGCGTTTATTATGTACCATTGTTGCCATGTTTGTTTGTTTGTCTGATTGCAGAGAGTCGCCAGACGTCCAGTCCGTATGGGGAGAACACGAGACGTCTTGTAGCGTTTAAACATATTCTAAGCAAAATTTGTTTGAAAAAAAACTGTTTACAAAGCACGCCCAATACCGAATAACACCCACAATAAATAAGTTACCCTCGGATTGGAAGGCGGGGCGACTCCGCCTCAACATTAACAATAGTGTATAACTGTAAAAAGCTTACATCAACTTTACTTTACCTTACATGATAAATACATTACGTGAACGTTTTATTTCTTGTGGGTCAATCTCCATTGAAATTGTCAATACACGTTTAGATTACGAGATTATTTTTTTAATATTTTGACCGTCTACTAAAATTTGCGGCTGTGTGGTCTATTCTAGCATTTTACTGATTTTTTATATTGTGCCGTCGTAATAAAATAATTATTTTGTGCCAATATTCATGTATGTTATGCCGATCTGTCCAGGTTAAAAGTATAACCACACTGCCTTTAGAGTAACAGAATGATCCGACGTACCACGGAGCTAAAGAGAGAGTGACAAACACAGAAATGAAAGAATTACGAACACAGAGACACGACGCCCAGGAGTCGAGGTAATTGTACAGTATTGAGTGAACTATGACACTTGTTATTTCAGTTTTTCACATATAATATGTATGAACATGGTGATGTAAGTCTTACGCTGTGGTAATACGTTTTAAATCAACGTGTAGCGTAATACATAAATCTCACGGTTTCGATTATGTAATTGTCTAGATATAAGTACTAAGTTAGGTGTAGTGTGATTAAATATTTCCGTAAAATCTCTCTTGACGGCTCATTAGGTTGTAAACGGTCATGAAATTAAACATGTACGGTACATAATAAATTTAACTTCGTTTTATAACAGATTAGGCGTTAGTGTATTGAAATATGGAAAGGTAATGTAAATCTATCTACATTCCTGGCAAAATGTTCAATTATGATACGCGAGACGGTAACGCTCCGCTTCACGGGTCCCACGCCCGAGTCATGTATTAATTTTTAAGATATAAAGTGTATGTTGATTCACTCGTGTGTTCATTTTATTTATAATCATGGTTTTTTTCCACAGTCCCCGGAGGTAAGTGACCCTAAAATATGGTTTCTCGTGTCATCCGTGCTTGCCATTATATTGTCATTGCATACTGTATTTGACCACTCACTATATGCTTTAGGGTGTATAAAATATATCGTACGATGTATTTTTGCCTTCTGACAAATATGAAATGTGTAGTAAATTGTTCACAAATTTAATGATTAAGTGACTGCATATTTTGTGTGTGCATTCCACAGCATAGGCCAGAAATATGACGGCCGCGTGACCGACACAACACTACACTTCGGATCACTTGTGCGTCATATAATTAAGTTTTGACATGTCATAACATACACCTATTTTGATTTAACATTTGATTCTTGCATTTCATCTTATATTCCCTATGTCGATTGTCAATCTGTTAAAGGTGGGGGTTGTATCTACCATCATCTTGTAGTATCATACAGATAGACATAAAAATATAAAGTAAAAGTTTAACGAACTGAATACGAAAGCAAAATGGCAGAATACGAACTATGGGACACAAAATGGCGGAATCAACATGGCGTCGATTTACGGTGGTATCACCGCTGGGTAAGTTATTAGATGAATGAAAAAAATAGTGCATATCTAACCTATTATTTTTAACCGAAAAATGCCTTAGATAATTATTATTTATAATAAATATCCTGTAACATGTGTACTATTGCAATAGGATCGAAACCAACTTTTTTAACCGGCGAATAAAACAATGTTATGTTTATTTCTCAATTTATTTTAACAGGAAAGTGACAAATCTTTGATTAGTTAAAACACTGGTTAACGAAATAATTACTAAACGGGAACAAATATAAAATTCGTACGTAGATTGTTATGAAAATATACGGTTGGCAAAACATACAATAGCTAAACGCAATATACATTTCTTTGAAATTTTCTTGCTAATTCAGCTAAGCCGGTGACGCGTATTTTGCTTATTGTAATGGGTAAATCTGTTTAGTTTTTTACTTTTTTGTTCTAAAAACTCATAGAAATGACCTACTGGATACCTGAATAGTATATAGTCAAAAATATGGCAAAACTACCACTTAATTTTGATTTAACGCCGTATGACTGACAAGATATAGCCGGTTTGGAGTGTTTTATAGCGTCAGGAGTTTAATTATCTGAAAATATAGAGCCTCATTACATTGCGATGGAGTTGAATTTAACAGAATGTCAACGGTGTTCTTTTATTTTATTTATTGTATGTGAAATATGCTCTTATAAAAGGAACCTATTATAAAATTGCGACCGCCTTTTTGCAACAGAATATTTTCTATATAACGTCGTAGTCGTGAGGCTTTTTTTTATGGGAGGCCTAAAAATTAACCAAAATATTTTTTGACACAAATGCCATTTTTTGTCGATTTTTGTTTATTTTCTTTGATTTCCTTTTATTTTGTCGACTTACAGCAAACCTACACGCAGTTCATAATAAAGACTGAGAAGCAATGAAACCCGTGTTTTATTTGTTTTAACAGATTTATTATTGTAGATAGCTAAAGGTACTTATCGTGTTCAATTCATAAAAATCTACTTAAGTTCTAAATAAATATTTGCTATTAAGGCTATAATACTCAAGTGCTATATGATGCAAACCATCTCATTGTCTACCTCTCATTTACACGATCTTAACCGCTACCGACGGTCCATAGTGAAAATTAACCAATCAGAACAAGGTATGTTTGACAGGTATACAAATAAGTTATTTTGATTTGTTTATTCTTACTAATAACGCGTAGTTAGCGGTGAGAACTATTGGCATAGAACGGTAAACATTATTGAACATTAATATCTCCGAGGAGATTCTTCGATGGACGTATGTGAAGTCAATGATGTACTTGAGCTGCTCGAAGATCGTATGAGGCGAGACAAACGCGACAGAGGAGCAGTCGCCCACGGCTCTAGAGGGCTGCCTGTCGTTTCTACTGCTGGAGTTGGAGATACCCTGCAAAATGATTTACTATATATCTAATAACCCCTGAATTAAATACTTGCCGAGTAGAGATGAATAGTCACGAATTCGGTGGGTAAACAGCTTATTCGGATGTATTCGTTACTCTATTCGGCACTGGCCAAAGCTATTATTGACAAGTAGAGTTCATTATAATATGCAGATATCTGAGGCTGTATGGCCGCCGAGATGTCCGTAAAAACACGTGCATCTAAAAAATATAGATCCTCACCGGTTACGCCGAGGCCTTGCAGTTTTTGGTCGAACTCTCTTTTCAATTTTGATCTGCGCGGGAGCAGCATCGTCTACTTCTACACCACTTCCGGTACCTATAAGTCAACAGGAAACTCCGTGCAAATAAAATTCCATATTTATATTTTGTAATATCTAGTAATTAGGACAATGAAATACTTAGGTAAGTACATAATCATTTTTATTAAAAGAAAAAACTCTCGGCCTGATGGTAAGCGACACGACCGTAGTTACACATTCAAAACTTGAATTACGAAGTATACTGCACGGCATTCCACTGTGCTCGTCACCCTGAGACAAGATGTTAGCCTCTTTAAAGCCCAGTAATTACGCTGGATATGATATCCTTCAAACCGGAACATAACAGTGCATCCACACTGCTGCTTGGCGATAGAAATAGGTATTGCAGCGGTACCTACCCAGACGACCTCGCATTAGAGACCCTTCCATACATACCTATAACAAATAGGGAATGTTCACCCGGTGGAGCTTGACCCGTAGTGGCGTACTGAATGCATAAAGGACGAGCTGCTCTTATTCGCGCTACGTCCTCTTTCTTATTTCCTATGGCCCTGTTGCATTCAAATATATGAATAGAGTTTTTTGTTGTGTGAATACTTGATTACGTAGGCCTGTTTAAAAATTCATACAAAAGAAATCAATATCCCATAGACATATAATATCCAAGTACTGTCCATGAGTGCTTCCTACAAGATAAATCCACTTGGCAAAATTAGAATCACAAAAATGGATATTGCTTATGCCAGCTAGACGTAAGTAAAGCTATCTAATTGTACACACTCGTGTGCCTTCATCATGTGCCTACCTCTGTCCCATATTATTTTTAAAATCGCGCGCCCTTGTGGTATTTGATAGCGTTCCGGTGAGGTGGCACATGCCACATTTGGAATTATGGGTACGATACATTGACGTGTCAGTGCGCTGTGACCGCCAAATTTGATTCTTAGAATGACCATCGTACATCATTTTGTGGTAGGTATTCGTTTAGATATCTATATATAAGTGGTAAAAGATCATAATATGGGACACTAATCGATACACCGGACGCCCATGCTTAAAAAAAACCACAACTCTAAAGCAATAAACACACTGCTTCCATAGATATTTAAACGTGTGTGGAAATACACGCGGAAAGTAAGCGCTACAGCAGCGCGCCAAAACACATGATACCCTGTGTTGCTATAAATTCTCTTTGCTGTGTTGTGCAGAGCATCTCATTGTCGCAGGTTAAGCGTATGCTGCCGCCAGTGTTGCCAGATGTATGATGATTGAAGTCGCCGCATCGTATTTGGAGAGACGAAGGAGCAAAAAAAACCACCCAGTCCCCCAATATTGCGTGTGCGTGGGGACGCGAAGAGCAAAGAAAAATTGGGGAGCAATTTTCCAATTTGTGTCATGTTTCGTACCCTCAAAGCTAAAAATATCCTCAAATCCCGACAAAAACAAGGTTTGTAACACAAATTTTCCAAGGTAGCCTAAATTGGCGACTGAGTGCCATTCGCATAGCCTAAACGGCGGCCAGTCGCCATTCGCAATTTTTGGTCGCCCGACACGTTCCGAGATAGCCTAAATGGCGAAAAGTCGCTTAATCTGGCACCACTGGTGGCGTTCGGGTTCGTTACCCGAATGCCGCATTCGGAATGCGGAACAAAACTTCTAAGTATGGCATGTAATAAAAAAAAAGAATGGGTTGCACTCCGGGAGTGCCGGCAGAAGTGAAAACTTGAACATTAACGTTGTGCATTTTTGAATATTTTGGAATGGTTGGGGAATAATAATAAAAAAATAGTATTGCAATAATTATTTATGAAGCATATAATAACCTTCAAGAGCGCATATTTAATGTTTTATGCAACCTAAACCTAGTAAGGTGAGATTTAATGCAGGCACTTTTTTTATCCATAAAATATGCAACTGTAATTAAGTGGTAACACATTAGTCGATAAAAACTGACTATTCGATTTGACAGTATGAACATCACTCAAACTGTCAAGTCATCCATTTTGTTGAGAAGTCTGAGCACGACAGTGTGTCTTGTTTTCATTTTCTGGTGAGGTCAATATCGTGCATCAAACCATAACGTCAATCAACTACCAATAATAACATGAGTTATGAAGAAGATACGGACACAGCAACATCCCGTCCGACATTCTCAGTCGAAGCTGAAAGTCAGAGAATCGAGCATGAATTTATTAAAGCGTACCATCGCCTTCCGTTACTATGGGACATGAAACATCCCGATTACACAAACAAATACAAAAGGAATATTGCATTGGATAAGTTGTTGGTTATACTTAAGAAATTAAATCACTTGGCTACACGGTATAATGTTCGACAGAAAATAAACGTTTTAAGGTCGTGTTATAGAAAAGATTTGCGTAGACATCTAGCATCAAAAGTGATTGGTCCCGATGGAGAAGTAACTTATGAGTATGTGCCGAGCTCATGGAAGTTTCCCATACTGAGGTTTCTCGATGGAAACGAGAAAAATGATTTGAATATTAGCAAAAGTGATATAGCGGAAGTTAACATAGAAGAAAACAGCTATGAAGTAAGTAGCTTACTATTTACTTACACCATTTATATACCTAGATTAATTCATTTTATTGTTTTCATTTGTTTGCATCAACAATATTTGATTTACATCGACAACGCAGTAGACTGGTTTGGTTTTACGTATAAAAGAGTATAACAAAGAGAATTATAATACTACTGAAAGAGTATAATATCGCACCTTTAGAACGAAAACGACACAATTCAAAAAAATCGAAAATTGAGTTATCTTCATAAAATGACTTAAAACGAAGTTCTCAACACAACAATAGTTTAAATACAGCCATATTCAAGGGAGAACAGGACCAAACTATCATATCGGGCCTTTTTTATTATATTTTTATAAAAAAGGGATCAGTTTTAAGTCATTTTCCGACGATAACTAAATTTTTGGTTGTTTTGAATTGTGTCGTTTTCGTTCTAAAGGTGCGAATGTGCCCTTTGACCAAACGGCGGTGTTAATTGATTAATAATTAAATGTATTTACAACTAAATTGAGGTAATGGCCTTTCAATTCCTCAAACGTAAATAAACATATCGACATAATTAATCTAAACATCAAGGACACGTTCATTTTCAACACTTTATAGTACAATCATAAAGTAAACACATTTTTCAGCATGTCAGCCCCCAGGCAAGCGAAGAGTCGCTCTCTGAACATGATAACGACGACGAACACCGGCACGAAATAACAATAGACACCCTACAATTCGACAAACCATTCATCCGCAGACGTAACGCGCGAAAACGAGTCAAACTCGAAGTAAACAACGACGATTATTACGAAATCAGTAATGAGAAGGAAGAGTTGCTTGACAGAGAGTTTGATGCAATTGGCTCCAACGTGGCTTGTAAGTTAAAAAGAATGAATCCACAACAAAGGTGTCAGGCCGAACTATTGATTAACAAGGTGTTAATTAAAGGACTGAAGAACAACTTGACTGACGACACGGATATAACTGATGTGTGGAATGTATAGAACAGGCTTCAATATAAATGTTCAGACATATTCGATCTACTTTAATAAAATGGTCTGCATTTTAGTATTTTATGAGGAAAGAAAAAGTAGAGATTTTTTATTTCTATAACTGTTTAAATAAGTTACTAAATGGAGACCATGAGGTGATGCGATTAATGGGATATGTCTAGACATTTATATTACTATCAATTTGGTGATAGTGTATGTTTTAATTAAATGGACTTCATAATACGTAACAGTGGGAAGTTTCATAAATATTTATATAATTAAGAGAGTTTCATAATAAATAATGTTAGGTATGGAATTTTCTTCATTCATATTTTCCTTTATTAGTGCCACGCATATTAGGGACATTGTCGGTTCTCCAGAGATAATAAACAGAAACAGTCAATAAATTACTCATGGATAAAGTTAATAAACATAACCAATACCTAATTGGTAAACAAAAACCCAAAAGAAGAATTTTGATGTTCCACAATGTTTTACTTTCATACCGATTGTACGATGATTGATATGTGCCTATTTTTGCAAACAAAGATCTGTAGGTACTTACGAACTGTTTCCTGAGCTGGGCTGATCTTCCCAGGGAGCGTCGCTTTCTATCGCACTACTCTCCGAGGCCACGAGGTACATTGACCTGTTTAAAAAAATTAATAGATGAATAGTTATTTGTATCATAAAATAGTTGAAAGTTTAAAATTACTTACTGCCAGCCGTTGACTTATGACGCGAACACGAGATTATATTATGCGACTAGAGCTAACTTATAAAAAGGCAAGTTGAATGTATAAACAAGTGAACTTCTGTTCCCAAGTTTACCCACACTTTTTCATTATACCGGCAGTGCCGGGCCTAACTCGGAAAATTTTTAGCGTGTATTTTTGGCCGTTGTGAAGGGTACCTCCTGCCAATGACGAACTCCCTTAGGACTTGTGGCGTCCCACTAGAATCTGGTGGTGAGCGATCATTTGCCCGCCCTCTCATACAGCTTTTACTACGGACCTGGCAGGCACGTAGAGATGTGGCGGCGGGGGCGCGGCGCGACGCGACGCGGACCGCGCCCGACGAGCCCTCGACGCGCGACCCAGGAGCACAGATTCTGTATGATCGATAACTTATAGTACTGCCTCAAGAACTTAAGTTTAAAAGTAGGGTTAAGAATCATGTCTATTAAGTATATTAATCTAGTTGTCATTACTCATTACATAAGAGTTAGTCCCCGTTTTTTCAACTGTAGTTATCTTTTTGTCAGGGTCTTATTAAGCTGGACGCGCTCGTAGCACCTGGAGCACTCGAAGCTCTGCGAGCGCGTCCAGCTTAATAAAACCCTGACAAAAAGATAACTACAGTTGAAAAAACCCGGTCTAACTTGGTGTTGTTTTGTCTATTATTTTTATGCCAAAATAGGTGGTATCTACTTATCTTGGATTTTTCTTGTAGAATCCGCGACTCATCACTTAAACCGTATGGAGCGTCATATTTATGAATATATTAGGTGTTTAATTAATATTGAATAATATTGACCAGAAATAGGATCGCTGTCGCTATTGTCTTGTCGGTCTCTCCGCCAGGCCGAGTCAGCGGTCGGTGCGTCCGCGGCTACTCCAAACAAACCCGAGACAGCACCTGCGACCACCGTACGCGCTGACTTCACTGTTGTCTGTCAGATAAAAGTTTGAATTTTTTTTTTTTTTTTTTTATATATATAATGGCATTTGTGTTCACATTTTGCCAATGTCAAGTTTGGTTTGTCTATTTTATTATCTGTAGTATGTCGAAGTAAAGCAGTGGCTACCTTACCAAGACATTATCGAGGAGTTTTGCCGGCAACAAAAAAAACACTTGATTAGCACAATTATTTCAATTCACTTCATTTGAGCTCTTTAATAGAAATATTTCTATATTTCTATCGAAATATTGGATAATATACCACCATAATTATGCAGTATAACACTAAGTATCACCAAAATAATGAATTAAAACAAGAGCACCTCACGACACTTCCAAGTTCCCGCCAAAACTCAGTTTGAATATTATTTACAGTGGGCTAAATTGCATATTTTTATAGACGCGAAGGCAACTGTATTTGTCCGTTACGCCTTGACGCCTAAACCTGTTATTTTGATGATATTTGGTAGAGAGTAAGCTTGAAAAGTATACAATGAGACTTTTATCCTGGAATAATTCAGTCATGCAAGCGAAGCCGCAAGCAACACCTAGTAAGTAATACCTACCATGTATCAGAATTTTTATACTTACTCTCATATTGATGTCAATCAGAGGAACATTGTCTAACTGCGACGCCTTTTCAGCTAAATCCTTCAGTTTAAAATTATCGGTGCTTGTCTTCTCTGCTAGAGTTATCAATTCCAGTAAATAATCCCTGAATATTTCATCTGAAAAAATAATATACGTCATTCAATATCAAATAATAATTAAATTAAAATTTTCTATAATAGCCACTCCTCCCCTTACCTATCTATCTCTTGAGCGGTTGCTCGCTCCCCTCCTACACGGCAAATCTCTAAAGTATAGAAAAATACTTTTTTTGTGTAGAACTACTAACATGCTTTATTTCTATATACTAACATACCTGTAGGTTTTATAATATGTATTTCCTTTGGTTGCTGAATTTCGATAACATTCAAAGTCGCTCCAGGAATCATTTCTGTGTTTTGTGCTGTAGTCATTACATTCCCAGGTTGAACTGACTGCACTGTTTCTATAGGCTTGAGCTCTAAGCTTGGCGTTGTGGAGGGAGCCACTTCAGGCCGGCTTGATAGTGCGGCTTTCGGTTCAGGCTGACTTGATGGAACAGGTTTAATAAATGTAACTTCTTCAGGTCGGCTTGACGGTACAGTCAGAGTATTAGATGTGACTTGCGGTTGCATTGATGGCACATTTGTTGCTGGTGTTTTACCATTTATTAGCAAATCTGGTGTTACTTGTTTTTGTTCTGTGCACAAAAAATATAATGCCGTTGGTATTTTGTAATGAGATCATGAATCTATATATCTATAGGTACTATACTATAATAAAGCAGTAGATCCCGGTGTGTCTGTACCTTGAAAGAAATGTGATAAAAAGGAAAGGAGGTGACTAAAGAAGAGTAATGGAAAACAAATCAGCAATGTTTATAATTCTTTTATGTCTGTCTCTTTCTGTTTGTTTGTTACTGCACATCTCTGAAACTACTGAACGGATTGCGATGAAATTTGGTATGGAGATAGTTTGAGACCCTAGAAAGGACATGGACTAAGGGATAAAAAGTAGCCTATGTGTTAATCCAGGACGTCATCTACCCGTGTGCCAAATTTCATCGAAATCCGTTCACTAGTTTTGGAGATGTGCAGTAACAAATAAACAGAAAAGAATTATAAAAATCGCTGATTTATTTTCCATTACTCTTCTTTAGTCACCCCCTTTCTTTTTTATCACATTTATTTAAGTGTACAGACACACCGGTTCTACTTCTTTATTATATGAATGGATTTAATAAATATTTGAAAATTAAAATGACTATATGGGAAACAAATTAACCGTATCATGTCAGCCTAAAAAGGGATAAACCGTCTTTTTTACAAACAAATCAGAAAAGTAACTATCTATAATTGATTAAGGATTTTCAAATTGCCTATGAGATGATAAAATTTATCCCTACCAGTAGTCCCAAGATCGAGTTCGTGTGTGAACGCCATGACGTTGAGTGCTGAGGACAGCGCCGGCGCCACTCCGTTCCCTACCTCCGCAGCGAGAGCCACGTCCGACGACACCACGCAATCTGGGGGGACGGTAGCTCGTCTCCTAAATGCGTAAATAACTAAACTGTAACCAGTGGCGTAACTATATCATCTGAGGCCCGTGGCAAATTCATTGGATGGGGCCCCAGTAAAAATTGTCACGTTCACGGGCGAAGCTATAGCTTTCACATAGGACCCCCGTGTCACGTATACCCCCACACCCCCCCGTCATCTAAATTTTGTTATATCTGAGCCGGCCGGGGGCCCCTGGCATTTTGCCACTTCTGCCACCCTATAGTTACGCCACTGACTGCAACCTTTTGATTATATTATTGTAGAGTTGCCCTAATTGTCCTTTGAGACCTGGGTTTTGGAAGAGGAACTCGGGACATTGTCTAGATTTTATTTCGCACGGAATTCCGATTCCGTGCGAAATAAAGGATAAAGGATCTCCCATAAGATGTTGGCCCCAAGCGTCTGGATCTTTCTGTTAAGGAAAAGATTTGGGCCAACCCCACACTGGAAAGGGAATAGGGAATTGGTGAAATAAAGATAAAAATTGTAACTTTAACTAAATAAAAAGTAATTAAATACCTATAGGTACAAAGATTATAAGTAAGGACCATATTTGATTACTCACGGCTTGGGTGCTTTAGTAGGGGTGGATATGGACACGCGGCCCCACATCAGCCGCCGCAACTCTTCGCCGCTGATGCCCCTTCTCCTTAGCTCAGCTATCGTCACTTTACCTACATGCTATAAAATGAAATTGGTTTGAGGACAGATAAATTGGCAACACGCTCTAATCCGGAGTCCGTCGACCCTTTCATAATCTTCACGCCATATGGTACCTAATAAGAAGCATACGCTAGGAGCGTTGAACCAGTTTAAAAATGTGCCGGTCTGCCTAATTGCTACTTTGAGAGAACACGTATGCTAGCAATCTGTTCCGCAGCATCAGATGTCAGAAGAAGTAGTAATCATTTACACATAACAGACATTACGATTATATTCCCGTAGGGGTACGCAGAGGTGCAACCAAGGCACCCACTTTTTGCCAAGTATGTTGTGTCCCATGATGTGATAGGGGGCGACCCAACGCCACATCGGGCACACATTCCAGACCCTCGAGTTGATACTGAGCAGAAAAACCCAATATGACTGCCGGACCCGGTATTCGAACCCAGGACCTCAAAGTGCTGCCATCTGCGCACGCGATACAACTACATCACCGAAGCAGTAGTAATCATTTAACCGATGTTAATTTTTCGACTTCGTGAAAATAGTCTTAATTTCCAACGAAATAGCATTTTTTATTTATTACATCGAATGACGAGAAGAGCGTGCAGTTCGCCTGATGGTAAGCGATATGACCACCCATAAACTGTAGCAACACCATCCAACACCTTGAGTTACAAAGTACTGTGTGGCATTCCACTGCACTCGTCATCCTGAGACATAGGATGTTAAGTCTCATTATGTCCAGTAGTTGCACTGGCTACAATGTCCTTCAAACCGAAAAACAACAGTGCATGCATACTGCTGCTTGGCGGTAGAAATAGATATTGCGGTGCTACCCACCCAGACGGACTCTTACATATGAGAGACCTACCACCAGTCAATATACATTACTTTGACCCACTTCTTAAAATATGTTACCTTCCAATTAGTGAGCGCGTCTTTCTTCTGCTTGGCCCTGGTTTTGGCTTTACTCTTGATTACCATGACCGCTCGCTGCTCGTACCGGGGGTCGTCTGAAGGGCCGAGCCCTATGGAGTACTCTTGTAGGTACTTGTGAGCGTCCTCTTGGGCTACAGAACGTTCTAGAGAGACTACTATTTTCGCCCACTGGAAGTATTTGAATTATTTAAATATCTATGGAAATTAAATGCTTATCCCTATATGTGAAAATGTATAATACCGCAGTATAGTCTTCGAAATTTATTCAACATTATTTGTTAATTCGTAAGCATTTTAACACGTTTTTAAAATACATATTTGAAAATGCGAATGTCTGTGAAAATGGTTAGATGATTGTTACCTAAAAGTAAACACGGATGTCGCTTAACAAATTTTGATAAAATTACGCACTTAAATTACTATTGTTTACTAATAAAGTTATATCTCACCTGTTTGACCCACTCCTTCTCCGATTGTTCAATGACATGCGCGTACGTGTTGCCCATCATGGCGATCAACATGTTTAGCAACAGGATAGGCACAAATATCATAAACACAGTGAATACTGTCTTCGATAGATTTGGGTACGTTGTTTGTCCGAGATCTGTATACTGGTGGTACAAAGATAGAAATCAGAAATAGTCAGTAGATAACTTAACCGTTTAATTATCCCTTATCTGGCAATTTGTCAAAATTTAACACTAACTAATAATTAAAAGTTATTTTTATTAGCATAATAAATCGTTAATTTAAATACATTAGTATATTAGGTATGTACCTACTACCGCAACGTCTATTTCTACCGCCAAGCAGTAGTGTGCATGCACTGTTGTGTTCCAGTTAGAAGGTTGTATAATGTAGGTATAGTAATTAATTCCGCTGGCCTAGTCCGCCAACCCGCACTAGGCCAGCGTGGTGGACTAAGGCCTAAAACCTTCTCAGTAGTAGAGGAGGCCCGTGCTCAGCAGTGGGCAGTATATAATACAGGGCTGATTGCAATTAATTAATAATAATAAAATTGTTTATTTGCACAGAAAACATGACATAAATAATGGGTGTTACCCTAGTTCCTGAACTAGCGTTAACTGTATCTCAGGAACCAGTGTAATTACATTGTAGCTAATGTAGTTACTATACATTATGAGACTTAATTAACACATCTTATGTCTCAGGGTGGCGAGCGCCGCGGATTGCCACGCAGTACTTTGTAATGCAAAGTTATGTACGGCGTTGCTACTGTTTATAGGCGGTCGTGTCGCTTACCATCAGGTGAGCGGCATGCGCGTCTCGTAATTTAACTGCAATAAAAAAATATATATGCAAAAACGTACTGAATCGACGAGCATTTTTTTATTGTGCTCCCGCATGGAGCTTCACGTCTCCAAAAGCTACCACTGAATATGGTAGATATTAAGATTGTACTTAGGTACACCCAAATTGTGTCCAATACATGGTAAGTAAATAAATAAAACGTACGCTGTAATCTCCTAAGGTTATTTGGAACAGCGCCATCCACGTGCTCGGGTAACTTGAATATAATGTTGATTGGACATTGGGAAACCCTGGAAAAATACTTTTTCAAAGTATCTGCAATATAACCAGAGATACAAGTAAAAAATAATCCAGAGAGGAAGGGAGGGTTAAAGGTCCAATTCCTCCCAAAGGGTCCATCTCTGGACTGGACAAGTAATATACCACGTAAATACAATAAAAATAGAAACGATACGACATGATTACCTCTGTACAAAAAGTAGAAAGACTGCGAGAATCCAAACAGCACGATGCAGTAGATGATGCCAAATGTGAACATGTCTCCCGTGATCATACTGTATATCATGGTCACGAATGGTCCCGTCAGTTTTACAGCTCTAGAAACAGTATATTTAATAACTATAGTAAACAATTTTGATACAACTAAAAATGCATGTGTTATGTCGTCTCGCGAGTGCAGTTAGAAAATAAGACAACTGAAAGTACTTATTATATCTTTTTTACTGCGTTTATAATACAAAACTACTTCTAAATATTATGTTTTTTTAATTAAAGCTTTTGGAGGTGAGTGAACATTTTAAATATCGGCCGTTACACGGCTGTTAAAAATAAACAAAGAATTAGGTAGGTACCTATTTATATAAGTCATTGTGAACTGTATCAGACATTTTACGTATTAAAATGAAAAATATGTAGAAAGAAAGCACATACCCTGCAAAAAACATTAATAAAAACCAAGAGCCTGGCAGTAGAAAAATTAACACGGCCTCTTCAACCATAGTCTGCCGTAAAAGCCTTGCCGGAATACACGCTAGTAACAAGAAATTTGACGCTAGAAATATGAATTTGGCTGGTTCGTGAATCTGAAATAAAAATAAATAAGTACGAGAAAAAATACCTACTAATAAAATAATCATAGGTTATTCGGAGAAATAATAAAATATAAACAATTACATATATATTTAGGTATCTATCTATTCATTTTTAAATTGGATATGAGTAATATCCCTATATATTATATTTATTTATTACCAAAGAGTTCTAAGATTATATAGAGCGGACATTAGGAAAAGGACATGGCCAAAAACGGGCGTGAAATTCTAAACAAGACAATTTATATTATATATTTGGATAGAACTCCTGAAAACTAGCCTTTCGCAATAAATAATTTAATTTTAAAGACCTCCGATTTTGAGATTTATATAATTTTGTTTGGCTTGAAAACTATACTTAATATGAAAGTTTTTAAAAATGTTAGTTACGAATGGAGGGGTCTAAAAAAATTTTTTTAATGGATCTAAGTTCCATATTTTGCCCCTTTAATATCCCGAAAGTTTGAGCCTGGTTAGATTTTGAGGCCCAGCACCCATACAAAAAGCGGACATCTCCTTTTCATACAAAAATTTTGAGCCTGTTCGTAATGCGCAAATTGGCATATTTCCTTCCAAAATATTGTTTTCTGTACAAAATTTGCGCATACCGAGACGTCTTGTCACATGGATGTGTTAGATAAGACAGCGACTTATTACCATTTACCAATGGGTAACAAGTTTTTGACGAAAAATTTGTGCCTGATGTCCGCTCCGGTCTATACCTAACTATACTGTCTTTGTTTATTACATATGTATGAAACTGACAAATCTAAACAAAATATTTGTGTCAAAAGCATCAAAAGAGCATTTTCCCTTTTTCATTTTTGTTTCTTTCTTCCCTGAATTTGGTCTCCGTACATACCTATGCATTTACTAAAAAAACTTACCAACTGTTTAAAATAGGCAACCAATCCTTGATTTTTGAGTTCGTCTCCCTGTTGCAGTATGATATATAACAGTGTACTGAGTATAGTACCGAGTTCACTGGCCATTCTGATGCCGCTTCTAACGTCAGAAATTTCTAGTCCCCAGTTAGGGTGCGCGTCAGCTTCCGTACTACTGTGACGTAGGTATACTGACACCGACAGTAGGAGAAGGTGTAGCATTAGAATTAGGAGACGTTTGAGGAACTTTGTCTGAAATGCGAATGTTATTCAATTACTTCATCATCATCAGCCTATATTTTAGTCCACTGCTGGACATAGGCCTCTTCCAATACGCGCCATTTTGATCGGTCTTCGGCCTGTCGCATCCAGTTTCTGCAACTTTCGCAAATCGTCGGTCCACCTAGCTGGAGGGCGTCCTACACTACGCTTGCCGACTCACGGTCTCCACTCAGGAACTCGTTTACCCCAGTGGTTATCGGTTCTTCGACAGCTATGACCAGCCCACTGCCACTTCAGCTTACAAATCCTGTGTGCTATGTCGGTGACTTTGGTTCATTTACTTAGATATACATAAATTGAAAAAAATATATTTGATAAAAAAAAAATACCTACAATTAGGTAATCTTAATTAAGTTAATTATTTGCAGTTAAAACAGCAGACAGATATTTTTTTATAGTAGCACGACAAAGGAAGTCCACAATACTGATAGGAAATGGAGAAGCGTTCAGATAGAGCATCGAATAACAAGAGATGATTATCGGTCGCCAGTTAACACGACTATACCGGTTCTTCTTCTTCTTCTTCAGCCTTGAGAAGTCCACTACTGAACATAGGCCTCCTCCAAAGATTTCCAGACAAACCAACCAGATTATACCGATTGTTCGAAGCTAATATAATTACAAAAAAGAAAAAAATGCAAGCAAAAAAGACAATCTAGTAATTACCCTTGCAAATGTCTTCCATTTCTCCTCTAGTAATCTTTGAATAATACCTCCATCTAACATATTTAAATGCTCTTGTTTTGTGCCGTTTAGTATAATAAATAGAGCTGAATTCCAGTCTAGAAGGAAATAATTTTTGTATTTGTACAAAATCTCATCTATAATTATGATTCCTTATGTTTACGCGAATGTTAGACATTGAAATTAAACTATTATAACGGATTTTATCGCGGTTTTTTATTTAATTTTTCTCCCGACGTTTCGAAGGCTTTGCAGCACTTCGTGGTCACGGGGCGGACTGAGGTGTTGGTGGTCCGAAAAGTTAGTGTTACAAATCTACCTTCAATTTACAATTATACAATTTAAAGATGTTAGTCATTGTTTGCGGTCCGGTCTACGCAGTAAGAGCTCACAATGTCTTGAGGTCTGGCAGCAGGTCTTTTGGGGCCCGATTTAATTAGATGTATGACCGGGTCCCAGGCTTGTGCAAGTTTCCAACCATCTTCTCTATTGAAATTAGGATGTTTTTTGATCTCAATAGCCTCGCGAATCATCCTAGGCAGGAATCGGTGTTCTTTGGCAAGGATTTGTGGCTTGTCGAATCTAAGGTAATGGTTGGAGCCTTCTTCTGAGTGTTCAGCTACTGCAGACTTCGTAGAGCGTCGGTGTTTAACATCAGCTATATGTTCTTTTACGCGGGTCCCTATATGTCTTTTTGTTTGTCCAATATAAGAGAGGCCACAGTCGCAATCTATCTTGTATACGCCCGGTTCTTGTAGAGGTATATGGCACTTGACAGGTGGTAAAAATTGACTAATCTTCTTAGGCGGCTTAAAATAAGTTTTTATGGAAGCGCGCTTCAGGATGTAGCCAATCTTGTCAGTGACTCCTCTTACATAAGGTAATACAACTGGGACACGATCAACTGTGGCTGGTTTCACTCGGTCTCTGTGACGGCGGCGTAGAATTTGGAGCTTGTTGTCTCGCAGTACTTGCTTGACATGTTGCAGCTCAGCAGCCAGGTGTTTCTCGTCACAGATTCCTTGTGCTCTCTGAAACAAAGATTTGCCCACGGTAGCTAACTGTTTTGGATGGTGATGAGATTCACCGTTCAGGTATTTATCTGTATGGGTCGGTTTCCTATACACAGTGTGGCTTAGGGACTGATCAGGATTACGGATGACTAAAACATCTAAGAAAGCAAGAGAGTTATCCTGTTCCAACTCCATGGTAAATTGAATTTTATCATTAATGGAGTTGAGATGATTTAAAAATGCAGTTACTTTGTCAGATGGTAATATTGTGAAAGTATCATCTACGTACCGTTTGTAAAACCTTGGTGAGACCGGGGCTGTGTTCAGGGCTGTCTCCTCGAAGTCCTCCATGAAGATATCGGCGACTACTGGAGATACAGGTGAGCCCATCGCTACCCCCCTCAACTTGTACATAGAACTGATCATTCCACAACATATAGCCAGATGTGAGGCAATGTTGGAGTAGTTCTGCATATTCAACAGGGATGTTATTTTCTGCTAACCTCTTAGAAACAATTTTAATGCAGTCTTGTACTGGTAAACTTGTGAAAAGTGACTGGACATCAAAACTGACCATTGTTTCATTGTCAGCTAATTTAAGGTGTTCAATGTCGCTGACAAATTGGTATGAATCCTTCACAGATGCTCTAGTGTTTCCTCTGAGCGGTGAAAGCACTTTAGCTACGTGCTGAGCCAGTCTGTAGGTTGGTGTGTCGATCTGACTCACAATGGGACGCAGCGGAGCATTAGCCTTGTGAATCTTAGGTAACCCATACAGTTTAGGCGGTTTTGCACACGATGGAACGAGTAAGTCTACGTCTAGATTTAACTTATCGGAGTGATTCTTGATTAAAGAGCTAGTTGCCTTTAATATTTTGTTAGTCGTGTCTGTTTTGACTATTTTATAAGTACTTACATCCGATAAAAGTTGTTCGATTTTGTTGTTATAATCCAACGTATCCATTACTACTGTCGCATTCCCTTTATCTGCACGGAGAATTATAATGTCCTTCATTGATCGCAAGTTCTTTAAAGCGATGTATTGATGTTTTGGGAGATTTGGTTTCGGCACTTTGTTTTGACGCAATACTGACGAAATGTCTTGGCGTATGGCCTCCGAATCTTCCTTTTTTAAATTTCTAAGAGGTTAGCAGAAAATAACATCCCTGTTGAATATGCAGAACTACTCCAACATTGCCTCACATCTGGCTATATGTTGTGGAATGATCAGTTCTATGTACAAGTTGAGGGGGGTAGCGATGGGCTCACCTGTATCTCCAGTAGTCGCCGATATCTTCATGGAGGACTTCGAGGAGACAGCCCTGAACACAGCCCCGGTCTCACCAAGGTTTTACAAACGGTACGTAGATGATACTTTCACAATATTACCATCTGACAAAGTAACTGCATTTTTAAATCATCTCAACTCCATTAATGATAAAATTCAATTTACCATGGAGTTGGAACAGGATAACTCTCTTGCTTTCTTAGATGTTTTAGTCATCCGTAATCCTGATCAGTCCCTAAGCCACACTGTGTATAGGAAACCGACCCATACAGATAAATACCTGAACGGTGAATCTCATCACCATCCAAAACAGTTAGCTACCGTGGGCAAATCTTTGTTTCAGAGAGCACAAGGAATCTGTGACGAGAAACACCTGGCTGCTGAGCTGTAACATGTCAAGCAAGTACTGCGAGACAACAAGCTCCAAATTCCACGCCGCCGTCACAGAGACCGAGTGAAACCAGCCACAGTTGATCGTGTCCCAGTTGTATTACCTTATGTAAGAGGAGTCACTGACAAGATTGGCTACATCCTGAAGCGCGCTTCCATAAAAACTTATTTTAAGCCGCCTAAGAAGATTAGTCAATTTTTACCACCTGTCAAGTGCCATATACCTCTACAAGAACCGGGCGTATACAAGATAGATTGCGACTGTGGCCTCTCTTATATTGGACAAACAAAAAGACATATAGGGACCCGCGTAAAAGAACATATAGCTGATGTTAAACACCGACGCTCTACGAAGTCTGCAGTAGCTGAACACTCAGAAGAAGGCTCCAACCATTACCTTAGATTCGACAAGCCACAAATCCTTGCCAAAGAACACCGATTCCTGCCTAGGATGATTCGCGAGGCTATTGAGATCAAAAAACATCCTAATTTCAATAGAGAAGATGGTTGGAAACTTGCACAAGCCTGGGACCCGGTCATACATCTAATTAAATCGGGCCCCAAAAGACCTGCTGCCAGACCTCAAGACATTGTGAGCTCTTACTGCGTAGACCGGACCGCAAACAATGACTAACATCTTTAAATTGTATAATTGTAAATTGAAGGTAGATTTGTAACACTAACTTTTCGGACCACCAACACCTCAGTCCGCCCCGTGACCACGAAGTGCTGCAAAGCCTTCGAAACGTCGGGAGAAAAATTAAATAAAAAACCGCGATAAAATCCGTTATAATAGTTTAATTTCAATCATCTATAATTATAACCCACTTCGGAGGAGGCCCTCAATTCATGTGCTTGTAAGTTTTTTTTTATTAATAACTAACTTTTGCCCGCGGCTGCGTTCGCGTGAAAAAGTTTATCTGGGATAGATATTTATTAGTGAAAGAATTTTCAGTAGTTACAGAAATTAGCCCCTACAAACCTACAAAATCACAAACTTTTCCTCTTTATAATATGAGTATAAGAACCAAAGAATGTAGAGCCATCTCAGAAATTAATACGATTCTTTTTTTTTCACTTTAGTAATCTAAGTAAACCCTGAGTGCTGGTGTCAAAATTTGAAATCTGGCAATAACCAAGGCTGAGCTGCGACCAATACGTCCTGGTAAAGAATAAAACCTGCAAAATAATGAAACCAAACATACTAGTCCTTCCATCCGGCAGCAACGTATCCAGGGCATTCAAAGGGTACGCGGAGCAGGTTATGTTAGAATATCTCCAGAACTCTCTAGCCGATAACTCCAGCATCTCCCTGAAAACGGACGCTCTTCCGAGCTGGCAAGCTAAGGTTAGTGGAGTGAACCCGGCGCGGTTCATCCGACCATTACTGGCAGGCACTTTTGGGTGACGGAGGGCGTAGCCAAACATGTCCTGAAGAAAATAAGTTAAAACTAGTAACGATAAATCGGACCGACATCCTTATCGGAATGATAAATATGTCGGCTGCATAAGCATGACGTAAGTAATTGATATTGAGGTTCGACTATCACGACAAAATTGTCGGCACCGAAATGTACCCACCCGACAGTTGGTCAACGATAAATCTATGGGCACGAGTTAGAGTCCAATAGTTTTTATTTAAGCCGTTATTCCATCATTACTTAATTAAAGGCCATTTTGATGAATCATTATGCTAATTTGAAGTTGAAATCTCCAAACAATGATTAAAAATCTATACTAAATACTTCACAAAAATAAGTATAAATTGTCTAGTAACTATAGCTAAGCAATATAAACTTACAAGTTTATCACAAACAACAACCATATGCAGTATCATGTTCCCAAAGGAGTCTTGGGCATCAGGATCCGCGTCAGAGTCTAAAAGGAGGTTGTATACTGCCTCGTTGGCACAGCAAGCTGCCCAGGCCAGCGGGTACTCGCCAAGGTAGGCCAGCCCTTCGTAGTTAGTTTGACGGGCTGGCGGGACTCTTTGCTGATCTCGAGGTAGGAAGAAGCTTCCTGGAGAATATATCGTTATTTAAATTTTGGTTTTTGTGTATTTTAACGCGAAATGTAGTAGTACAAGGTGAAAGCTTTACTTCAATTATGGATTAATTAGTTGAGTTTTCTGAAGAAATAATACAAAAACATAAAAATGATAATCAAGTCAAACTCCAATACAAGTGCGAAGTGAAAGAAGAAAGAAAGAAAAACGATTTATTTGTCACAGTCGCGACACAAACAGAAACAATTGACACAAAATAACAATAATAAGCTAGGCTAGTCGTGGCTGTGACAGGTAGGTGACCACTCAGCATAATGTTGTGATGTGGTGCAAACCACTACACAACGCTGAGTAAGTAACTAAGTGGAGGAGAAAGAAGAAGGCTGACTACCATCACGTGGGACGAATAGTCAGGAAGAGACAGTGAGAGCTTGCATTTCATATTTGAAAATGAGTGCCTCGTGTAAACAGTACCCGAATAATGAGATCTGAGTTTTTTTTGAAGTTGGTCCTTGCAAGTTTAACTTATCCAAGCAATTTTAGATGAGGATTAATTAGTTTTGTATCAAAAAAGATTCAATTTACATACCAATAGCTCTTTGGCTCACGTCAGCGCCTGCTTCCACTAAATCTTGTACCAATTCGTTATTACTATACGCAATGGCTAGGTGTAAAGAGCTGGCCCCTAAAATAGACAAAAAATATGTAAGTAAATATAACATTACGCCCTTTTTCCGTTTACAGGTCCTATATAAAAGGCACAATTCGAAACACAAACTCAAAATTTTCTTTATTAAAGCAGTCTTTTACAAGCTCTTTTGAAACGAAATGAATCTACCACCGCTTCGGAACGTGTTATAACTGCGAAGAAGAAGCGGCACAAGAAACTCCCACAGCAACACGATCTGTCAAAATGACTGGGCTGATACTGAGCTGAAAAAGTCAATATCATTTTGCCTGACCGATTCGAACCCGAGAGCTCAGTGCGATAGTCGTACCACACACGCAACTATGCCACCGAGGCAGTGCCCTTAGGGTATATTACGTCAAAGTTAAATATGATATTCAACTTTTTCAATATTTACCTAAATATTCTTCTCCTTCCACAACGTCCAGAGATAGTTTAGGAAAACATTTCACCAAAGTCCTTGCAAGCCTCGTGTGGATCTTTTGGAAAATAAAAAGGCCATTTAAAATATGTAACATACTGTGGGGAATCGATTACCCAGACTTCCATTATGCACAGAGTGATTCGCATCGCACACGAAAAATTTGGTGATTTTGCGAATTCAATTTTTTCAATCGATTTTTTCCATCTAAGTATATTAAAAAAAAATTAATTAAAAACCAAATGTTTTGGTGTTAAGGACACTTAAATCTGCCAAATAACTAAAAAGATATTCACATTTATATATTGAGTTTTTTGGGGTAATGATGTATTTCGCTACGGGAGTGAAATTCTAATTTTTGCAATGAAGTTATTCTAGGGGAATGAAAAAACAAATTTGAAAGGTAATCTTATCATATTTGTATATTAATACTTTTGCTTCCAATTAACTTCCCAATAACTAACAAAATAATAACAAATTATAATCGATCAGAAATCTCAAAGTGGTAGTCTTTTTCATCAATAGGACTGTCACTAAAAACGTTGAAGAATTTTCTAGCGTGTCGACCAGGTAACGGATTCGATTTTTCGGTTATCCAAGCGGTCTACCATGAATAACAAATACAAAAACATATCAAAAGCTTTGCATATTACCACTAAAGCCCACTTCAGCGTTGTCTTGGGGGACTTCAATGCTAAAGTGGAAATTCAAAGCCACAGGAGATCCAGAGTAAGACCTCATGGTTTTTGATGTCGCTATCACAGGTGAAAAATGCTCGTCAACTTCTTTGAGAAAGAGGGGCTCTTTATGATGAATTAATTCTTCAAGAAGAAACCCCAAAGGTAATGGAAAAACGAGATCGACTCCATCCTAACAGACAATAGACACATATTCAGAAATGTCTGTGATCAAAAAGTTTAATTGTAAAGTAAACTGCATTCGATCACCGACTTGTACGAAACTCTATGAATAAGAAACTGTCTAATGAAGTCCATGCTGCGACCTAATCCAATCCAAATCGTGGCTGGCTCTGAAAAGTTCCGGAGGATGCTTGGAATACTCGGACCCAGTGAAGATGTAGATAGGGCAAAGGTAATAAATTCCGCCAAACCCAGAAGCAAAAAGTCCAAACTCTCGGATGAAACTATGGATTATGGCTAAAAGACAGGAAGCTGCTCAGGTTGCTTCATCGGAGAGGTCAGACCTAAATAAGCCCATAGCGAAGATAATACACTGAGATCTTCAGAGTTCCAATATTCTTGTCATTAAAGAAGCGATAGAGCAAAACCGACGGTCTAAGGTATTCATTCAGCAGCTTAGAAGAACGAACTAAACGAAACACGAGGGCAAAACCGTTTTGTCAAGGCCGGAGATTTTCAATGAGATCGAGGACTTCTATGGCTGCTTATGAAATGCTCATACTGTTTGTCCCCAGTGTGATGACTACGATTCAAGAGACAGCCTACCACGCCACTACAGCGATGAACTGTCAGACATCGACCAATGTGCCATTGAGCTGGATCTTAGATAACTTAGATTAGCCTCGAATCATTACAGAGTTCCCAAGTAAACTATCGCTATATCGAAGTGTTGAATATCTATACGAATTTGCCACTATGCGTGCCCAAGAGCCAGCAGTCGGGGCCAATCCAGCTACGCAAAGGGGTCAGACAGAGGGATGTCATATCCCCAAAATCGTTCACAAGCGCACCGAAGGATATATGTTCGAGACGCTGGACTGGAAAGGTATGGACATACTTATGAATGGAGATGACCTTTCTCACTTACGATTCGCCGACAATATTAAAGTCTTAATGACGGAATCGCTGAAAGAGCTGCAACAGATGCTGAACAGCCTAGCATCAGCCTCACAACGAATAAATGAAGTTGGATAAAACCAAAGTCATGATCAACGACCACCTAGATCCAAGACCTGTCGTTGTCAATGACTACATGCTCGACGTTGTCTTCGAACATAATTACCTTGGACAGATTTTGCTGTTAGGAAGAAACAACATTGAGGAGGAGTTAAGATGATCCTGCTGGGTTGGGCAACATTCGGCAAACTACGTCGGGTCTTCTCGACACTTCTACCTACAATGTTTTAAAATTAAAGTTTTCAACCAGTGCGTCCTGCCTGTCATGACTTACAGTATGAGACGTGAACACTCATAGTGCGGCTGGTCATCCAATTTAAAATCGCTTATGGAGCTATGAAACGTGCTATGCTCGGAATTCTTCTGAAGGATAAAATTCGTAACGGGTTATCGAACAGAGAAGCAAAGTCACCGACATAGCACAATGGATTAGTAAGCTGAAGTGGCAGTTGGCTGGTTATGTCTGTCGAAGAACCTAGCCGCTGGGTATACGATCCAAGTTAACAAGTTCTTGAGTGGAGACCACGAGTCGGCGAGTTAGGTTAGTTAGTTTGTAGAGTTACAAACTATTTTAAAGGATATAATGTTTGATGATAATTTACATAATTAAATCGATAGCTAAAATGTTATATTTAACTAAGCATACTCGTAACATGAACTAAGTAAGCTTTTTTTATTGCACTCTTAATAAATACTGCTAAAGATATCATTCCCCTCGGAATGTTTTCATTCCCATATTTCATGAAAATAGGAGAATGGTTTCTAGGGGAATGAAATATTTCGATTTCGCAGATATTTCTATTAGAATATTCTAGAAATCATAGCGGGGAAAGGTGGATGTCAACACGGGTTGAATTTAGTATAATAATAAATATTTTAAATAATTTTAGTTGTATACTTTATCAATTTTCTTGGACAGAGGCGAATGATCGTTTACCGTGGTACATTTCTCAAAACCAAAGAAAAAATTTCACCACTCCTCAAATAACACATCTTCTCACTATAACGGCTCGTGGGTAACTTAGGTGTTATGGAATTCGTCAGGGCTCGGGTCTAAAAAAAACTAGCAACACGCGGACATATTAAAAAAAAATATTTCTATCATCCAAGAGGCGAATGATCAATGTAGCGTGGTAAAACTTTATACCGTCTTTATAATTATTATAATTTATACAAAATTATTGTACTTTAGGTCATAAATCTACACTATTTTTTACATCCGATGTTAATGTGAGTTATTAAATATTCAACATAAAGATGAAAATAGGATGCCTGCGACATGAGCAAACACTGTGGAACAGGGTTCGGGAATGAATTCCATGGTACTTTTTTCTTAATTTTCACTTAAATTTATAAGTTATTGTAGTACTCTTCTGTGTGTCCTTCCTCTTTGTTTTAATGAAGTAATATAATTCTGCTTTTTATGTAGTAGCTAGTAAATTTAGTTTGATTTTCTCAAAAATTGCAGTTTATCGCGTGCGATAGGAATCACTCTGTACACATATCACAGAAGTGTTAGGTACCAGGGTACCTACTTTTCACATGTGTGTTCCATCTCACGATGAGATAGTGGGCGAGCCTATCGCGATATCTGACCCAAATTTCATACTCTGAGCTGATACTGAGCAGGAAAACCCAATACCACTTTGTCCCACCCGGAATTCGAACCCGAGACCTCAGAACGGTGTCAAACAGAACACAACTACGCCACCGAGGCAGTATATAATACCTATAATATAATGATATATATATTTCTTATTTAGACTTTATAAATTATCGGGTTTTCCTTGGGAATTTCGATGCTTTCAAGTTTCGAATGACTTGCGTCAATATTTTGTCCAGGCAGTGGAGTCTCTACCTATTGTAATAAGGAATAAACTTTAATTTTTATAGTTCCGACGAATAAATGCACCGCTGGCCCTAAACAAAAGAAATGATTAAAAGGCCTTTGCGGCTAGGACACCTCACTCTTTTTCTTACGAAACTAAAACAGAAGCAGTCACTTTACGCATTTAATTTCTGCCTGACTCTACTATTTTAAAAACGAATTTATTTAAGTATAACGTTTCTTTTTTATAAGTACAACAAAAGATATCGTTACATTACATGGAATGCGTAAAACACTAATAAGCCTAAGTAATAAACATATTTTTTTGTAAAATCATTGAGGTATGTTTTTTTTTTTATTGCTTTGAATGTCGAGACGAGCATGTCGTTCGCCTGATGGTGAGCAATACGATCACCCATAAACAGTAGCAACACCATCCAGCACCTTGAGTTACAAAGTACTGTGTGGCATTCCACTGCGCTAGTCATCCTGAGACATAAGATGTTAAGTCTCATAGCCAGGGACAAAAAAAAAAAAAAAAAAAAAAAAAAAAATTATTTATGTCGTACCTTAGTATCGCATATAATCAGCACATGCAGTAATGATTCTCCTAGGGCGCCCCTGTAACACATCTGCCAGCAAGCAGTGTGGTCCTCCCATTTAGCTAGAGGGTCGTAGGGTGAGAGAGAGGCTTCGATTGGTAGGACGACCTGAAAAAAAAGAGAAAAAACAGGGTAAGATTACGGAGCTTTTAAAAACCAGTATTTTTTATTAATGGGGGCAAATTAGCGTGTAGTTTATTTATTTATTAGGTTTACCAGCAGCCTTACCACTACGATTACAATAAATAAAAAATATTATAACTTATAGTTACCTACTGCCTCGGTGGCGTAGCTGTATTACGGTACGACTGCAATGCTGAGGTCTCGGGGTCGATCCCCGGGTAGGCCAAAGTGATATTTGATACCAGCAGAGGGGCAATGCGTCGCCATATCGGGCTAAATTCCAGACACCGGGCTAATACTGAGTAGAAAAACCCAACATCACTGCCCGACACGGGGATCGAACCCGAGACCTCAGCACTGCAGTTGTACCGTAATACAACTACGCCACCGAAGCAGTAATTTTTTTATAAATAATTAAATAAATAGTTTTACCTGTTCTTGATCTCGAAACTTCCATCTTAAATACTCCGCTCGGTTGATCACCCTTCCCCTGCCCCCCGCATACATGTATGCCACAAACTCTTCCCTAATTAGCTTCTCTGCTGCCACCATACCGCCTTTGGCATACGTCTCTAAGAGTAACCCACCTAGAAAAAACATTAAAAGCCTTTAATTTGAAACATTAAACTAAGTATAATATACATATGTCGCAGAACAGATAACCGCTGGAGTAAGCGTGTTCTGGAGTGGAGACCGCGTCTTGGCAAACGTAGCGTGGGACGCCCTCTGGCCAGATGGCGGGACGACTTGCACAAGAGGGCCGGCAGCGACTGGATGCATAAAGCAGCAGACCGGGCTCTGTGGCGTATCTTGGGAGAGGCCTATGTCCAGCAGTGGACTGCAACGGGCTGATGATGATGATGATGAAGTAAGTATAACTTTAAGTAAACTTTTATACTTAAATAAATCTTATAGACGATGAAGCTATTCAAAGGAATTAAAACCAAATACCTACCCTACGAGCAGGTGTGTATACTTAATAGCGATTTAAAAAACTCGCTTCTACTTTATTTTCAAACTTTTTTTTTCAAGTGAAAATCCTCTAGCTCCCTGTCGTGCTTATTTTTTTGGACTTCTTTTTTAGACCAAGCTGAGCGGAATTATTCTCTCAGCGTTTTCGTCTCCGAGTAAACTACAACTTAACCTATCCGTACGTTAGACTATAATCAGTTTATAGTCGGTTTGAATACATTTTTGTATTTTATTATTATTTTGAGAAGTTATTTAGTTCATAACTACCTATGAAATATCTTAACTGATGTTTTAAAATATGTACCTAAGATGTTAAACAAAAACGACTCTGCCAGAGCCAAACTCAGGGACTTGCCGTTTTCATAATATAGAAGTCAGTACCTACTAAGTACTAAGCCAATACCTTTCTTATAATCAGCTAGTTTGTAAAGAACAGTATGGTCTTCACTGCTCGGTTGCGATATGACACGATCGAGCACCGAACCCGCGCCCTGTACCGCACCGGCAGATAACACTTTAGCAACCGCGCTACCCATCGCAATAAACGGGGAAACTTCTGTAAAATAAATGAAATGTCTATTTTGCAACTCAAAATATATTTATTATGGTGTATTTGAAAATATTGTTAAGTAGTAAATTAGTTAGGTCTCTTGACCTTGAGAGCCCGAGTGCGGGCTTGAGGACCGTCGCGGCAGTGCGATCTCTTATTAAGCTGGCTTGATAGGCGCCACGGTGCGCCAACATTACCTCTGACGCAGGTGCTGACGGGCTATGGGTGTTTCGGCTCGCTTCTGTGTCGGATCGGAAAGGAGGAGTCCGCCGTGTGCCACCATCATGGCAACGGCCGCGAGGACACGGTCCAACACACTCTCGAGGAGTGCCCAGCTTGGGACCTACAACGCAGCGCTCTAAGAGCAGTCGTCGGAGGAGACCTCTCGCTGACAGCCGTGGCTTCCACCATGGTCGGCGGCTGGAGGTCATGGCGAGCGATGGCTTCCTTCTGCGAGTGCATCATCTCGCGGAAGGAAGCCGGAAGCGGAGGCGCCTCATGCCCTCATGCCATGCCATGCTCCGGAGGCATCCAGAGAATTCCGCCACGGCATTCCCTGCCTGTCGTAAAAGGCGACTACTTATTATACATTTATGTGATAAGAATCATTGACTCAGAAGTAGTGAATGGTCAACATCCAACGTTTAAGGTGACGACCGCAATTCAGTTCCACGCAATACTTTGTTTCAGGATCGTATTCCTACTGATCAGTCGTGAAGCCTATCGCTAGGTGAGCGACTAGCTCGTATCGTCATTCAGTTGCAAGTATTACAAACACTATATTATTAAAAATATTCAAATAATGCCTCGGTGGCGTAGTTGTATTGCGTACGTGTTACGAGTACGATTTGCGTGATGAGGTCCTGGGTTCGAATCCCGGATCGAGCCAAAAACATTGTGACTGGGTTTATCCATCTTAAAAATTATTCAGTCGCAGCTCGGAGTCAGGAAATTGGCGGTGTGATACCTCCGTGGTTCGGAAAGCACGTAAAGCCGTTGGTCCTGCGCCTGATCTCTCTCCGGTCATGTCGGATTTCCGTCTCACCGGACTATGAGAGTGAAGGAATAGCAAGTGCACCTGTGTATTCTGCACTCACTTGTGCACTATAATATCTCCTGCGTACCTGGCGGATCTCCGTTGAGATTGGCCGCCGTGGCCGAAATTGCCTAGGAGGATTACGTTTTTTAAAATTAAAAATACGCGTTCTTACCTCTTCATTATATTTATAATGAAACTTCACAAAACTGTAATTTCAAGCTCAATTTTAAAATAGGTCACCTTAATTAACATAGAAATAAAGATCATAAGTACTGACTTTAAGCCTTAAATGTATTTTAATATTCTTATATAGTAACACTTAATAAAAAATCTCAATAATTGTTTACTAATTAAGTCACTTGTTTATGATAAAATTACACAGAACATGACTTTAGAATATTTAAGTGTAATATTATTATTTATTTTAAAACACTTTAAATGCAATAATTAAAATAAAATTACTAGGTATATTTTTGTTTTCTATTAAAATGGCAAAAGGCGGTTTACCACTGTAAACTGAGAGTTTGATTTAAGAATCAACAATTTTCGTCGTCATGGAAATATGAAAATTGTGATGCCACTTCCAAAAATAGCAGCCAGTGCATGTTCTTCTAGATAGCGATAGTGGTCTCATCAGCTTAAGGTAACGTTTTTAACTGGTAATTTTCCCGGGATTCGTATTTATGCTTGATATGAGTTTGGGCTTGTTACTTATATTAGATTAACTGTACACATACATTAGAAAAATACAGTATGTGCACTTAGAAATAAAGTACTAAGTAAGTAATTTTAGTGGCACACAATTAAAAATGTCTTTTCTTTTGTTAACAGTACGACAAAAAAGCAAATACTTTTGAAGTATTGCCATCCCTCAGTGATTTCCATTCTCATCATTCTCAAAGAAAGCCAATACTGCAGCAAGAAGTGCTCAAGCTTTGGAAGTCATTGGAGGCATAGTGGGCAAAATAACAAGTTGGATATTACTGGATTTTATCGCGGTTTTTTATTTTATTTTCTCCCGACGAAAGCGAGGCGAGGTTAGCAGAAAATAACATCCCTGTTGAATATGCAGAACTACTCCAACATTGCCTCACATCTGGCTATATGTTGTGAAATGATCAGTTCTATGTACAAGTTGAGGGGGTAGCGATGGGCTCACCTGTATCTCCAGTAGTCGCTGATATTTTCATGGAGGACTTCGAGGAGACAGACCTGAACACAGCCCCGGTCTCACCAAAGTTTTACAAACGGTACGTAGATGACACTTTCACAATATTACCATCTGACAAAGTAACTGCATTTTTAAATCATCTCAACTCCATTAATAATAAAATTCAATTTACCATGGAGTTAGAACAGGATAACTCTCTTGCTTTCTTAGATGTTTTAGTCATCCGTAATCCTGATCAGTCCCTAAGCCACACTGTGTATAGGAAACCGACCCATACTGATAAATACCTGAACGGTGAATCTCATCACCATCCAAAACAGTTAGCTACCGTGGGCAAATCTTTGTTTCAGAGAGCACAAGGAATCTGTGACCAGAAACACCTGGCTGCTGAGCTTCAACATGTCAAGCAAGTACTGCGAGACAACAAGCTCCAAATTCCACGCCGCCGTCACAGAAACCGAGTGAAACCAGCCACAGTTGATCGTGTCCCAGTTGTATTACCTTATGTAAAAGGAGTCACCGACAAGATTGGCTACATCCTGAAGCGCGCTTCCATAAAAACTTATTTTAAGCCGCCTAAGAAGATTAGTCAATTTTTACCACATGTCAAGTGCCATATACCCCTACAAGAACCGGGCATATACAAGATAGATTGCGAATGTGGCATCTCTTATATTGGATAAACAAAAAGACATATAGGGACCCGCGTAAAAGAACATATCCTCCTCCATGCGTCGTTCTCCTCAGTTCTGAGGGTCGTGACCTCCCCTCACCAGCTTCTGCCATATGATATCACGCCACCGATCCCGACTGTTGGCCACCTGTATGGCGTCGTATACAGTGGTGTCAAGTGTAGTGCGGATCTGATCGGTCCAGCGTATTGGGTTGCGTCCACGTGCTCTTTTGCCCTCTACTTTCCCGGTGACCATCAGTTTCTCCAAATTGTCGCTCGTATTCCTGGCAATATGTCCAAAATACTCAAGTACTCGTTTAAGGCAGATGGTAGAAAGCCTAGTAGTAATTTTCAGTTGCTTGAGTATAGAGACATTAGTTCGCCGCGCCGTCCAGCTAATGCGCAACATCCTCCTCCAACACCACATCTCAAAAGCGTCAATGCGACTCCTGTCTGCCGCCTTTAGACTCCAAGTCTCAGCACCATAAAGAAAAATGGAGAACACCAGTGTACGTACAAGTTTCATCTTTGTAGTGAGCGAGATCTTTCTGTTCGTCCATGTTTTATGGAGCTGAGTCATAGCGCTCTTGGCCATTCCGATACGTCTTCGCACGTCTGCCTCGCAAGAGCCGGAATTGGTGATTGTGGAGCCAAGGTAAACGAAATTGTCTGCTATTTCGAAACCAAGACCAAAAGTCCCGCTAAGGTTCAGTTGTTTCGCGCGGTCCACGACCATGATCTTGGTTTTGTCCCTATTGATGCGTAGGCCTAGTGTGCGGCTTATCCTCTCCATTCTATCTATTTCTTCTTTCTTTCTTTCTTTCATCAGCATAGCGAAGATTGGTCATCCTCACGCCACCGATGCGCACGCCTCCATCCCAGTCGTCGCAAGTCTGTCTCATGATGAACTCTCCATATGCGTTGAACAGAACTGGAGACAAAATACAGCCCTGGCGTACTCCTTTGCCAAAGTTAAAGGGTTTCGAAGAGGTTTGGTCAATTCTTACCACACCTTGACTATTATGGTAGAGTGATTGAAGAATAGCCGTCAGATGGTTAGGAACTCCCAGGCTGGATAAAACTTCCCACAGACTGTTCCAATTAATGCAATCAAAGGCTTTGCTGTAGTCAACAAAACACATGATTACAGGTGTGTTAAATTCGTACGCCTTTTCGACCAATTGCCTCACGTTCAGTATTTGTTCCCGCGTACCTCTACCCTTGACGAAACCCGCCTGCTCTTGCGGGATCTGCCAGTCCAAATAGTATCGGATCCGGTTGTTGAGAATGTACAGCAGTACTTTGCTGGCATGTGATATAAGGGCTAAGGTACGGTAGTTGTCGCATACTTTGGTGGACCCCTTCTTATGCAATGGGAGAATTATAGACTTTGTCCAATCTTTTGGCCACTCTCCGTTGGTCCAGACTTTGTTGCAAATTGCATGTAACGTACTGTCAATACCGCCGTCACCAAGAGATTTTAGGATTTCAGCGGTTATATTGTCATTGCCAGGCGCTTTCCTGTTCTTTAAGGAGTTTAAAGCGGCTGTTATTTCGGAGCGCAACACATTAGGTTCCAAGACCAAACTGCTCCAGTCTAGTTGTGAAATAGGGTCATCTGTCGCGTCTTCGTAGAGATGTTCACAATATCCTCGCCATCGTTCTGTTATTCTCTTCAAATCATGTTCAAAAGAACATATAGCTGACGTTAAACACCGACGCTCTACGAAGTCTGCAGTAGCTGAACACTCAGAAGAAGGCCCCAACCATTACCTTAGATTCGACATGCCACAAATCCTTGCCAAAGAACACCGATTCCTGCCTAGGATGATCCGCGAGGCTATTGAAATCAAAAAACATCCTAATTTCAATAGAGAAGATGGTTGGAAACTTGCACAAGCCTGGGACCCGGTAATAAATCTAATTAAATCGGGCCCCAAAAGACCTGCTGCTGCCAGACCTCAAGACATTGTGAGCTCTTACTGCGTAGACCGGACCGCAAACAATGACTAACATCTTTGAATTGTATAATTGTAAATTGAAGGTAGATTTGTAACACTAACTTTTCGGACCACCAACACCTCAGTCCGCCCCGTGACCACGAAGTGCTGCAAAGCCTTCGAAACGTCGGGAGAAAATAAAATAAAAAACCGCGATAAAATCCGTTATAATAGTTTAATTTCAATGTCTAACATTCGCGTAAACGTAAGGAATCATTACTGCTAAATTTGACATAAAAACAATATTACTTACTGTCAAAAGACACTTCGTGGTACGGTTAGAATGAATGATTTGCGATGACGTCACACAAAACTGCTAGATAAAACATGATGGTTTTAAGCTTGTTGTTTAATGTTACCATCGTATAAATATTGACAAATATTAACATTAATATGTATACGATACTAACATCACTCAATTGTGTTGCCTTCCCGGAACCTCTCTACTAACATAAACTTTATAGTATAGTATTAAAGTTCAAATTGACTTTTAAGTATTATTACGAATCGATTGTATGGGAGTATAGAAAAGTGTTATTTTTGAACTTTTTCAGACAATCTTTAAATTTTTCTCTCCATAAGAACCATCCTCGTACTTCAAGGAATATTCTAAAAAAACATTTAGCGAAATCGGTTCAGCTGCTGTCGAGATTTGCGCTTAGCAACATATTCAGCGATTCATTTTATATTATCACTGATCTGTACTATTTACCACTGGATAGGCTGTTCCATACGTTTGACAGCAAATTCTTTGTGCCTATTTGAAGCGCCACTAGCGAGTGTACTGAGAAATAATTTTGACGTAAATTGCAAATGGCGCGTGAGCAGTGGACAGTACTGTGAAGTATTTTTGCATTTTTAATTAATTTAGTTAGAATTCAGTGTTATTCTTGTTATAAGAATTATATAAAAGTTATTAAAAATGAGGTCATGTGTATATTGTAAGCGGCGCTACAATAAAGGCAGTGAAATATCATTCCACAGGTATGTACTTTATTTAGTAGTAGTATTTAGTAGTAGTAGTAGTTATTTAATAGTAGTCAGAGAATGCGTTGACGAATTAACACCACCGCTTACTATTCTAATAAACCAATCGTTTGAAGAAGGAGCTTTTCCTGACTTACTAAAAATATCCCTTATAAAACCTTTACATAAGAAAAACGACAAAACGGAACCAAGCAACTACAGACCTATTGCCTTACTGCCCACAGCCTCTAAAATATTCGAAAAAGCCATGCATAACCGTATTTATAAATTCTGTGAAAAATATAACATATTAGACGATTGTCAAAATGGTTTTCGGAAAGAACGTTCTACAACCCTAGCAGTATATAAATATATTCAAGAAGCACTAAACATAATTAATAATAAAAGCTACGGTATAGGAATTCTATTAGATATGACAAAAGCTTACGATAAAGTACAATTTAAAATATTACTTAATAAACTGTATGGGATAGGAATTCGAGGAAGAAGTCACGATTGGTTTAAATCCTATTTACAAAATAGAACTCAAATAGTAGAGTTGGAAACATACAATCACGCCACAAAGCAACAGTGTGCATGCACTGTTGTGTTTCGGTTTGAAGGACATTGTAGCCAGTATAACTACTGGACATAATGAGACTTAACATCTTATGTCTCAGGGTGACGAGCGCAGTGGAATGCCACACAGTACTTTGTTAGTCAAGGTGCTGGATGGTGTTGCTACTGTTTATGGGTGGTCGTATCGCTTACCATCAGGCGAACGGCATGCTCGTCTCGTCATTAAATGCAATAAAAAAAAAAAAAAAAAAAAAAAAAAAAAAAAACAAAGGAAATACAAAAAATATTTTCACAAAGCAAAGACATTAATGCATCGATTCCGCAAGGAAGTGTCATAGGTTGTCTTTTGTTTCTAATTTACATTAACGATCTTCCAAAAATCTTAGACTGGCCATGTGTCCTATTTGCGGATGATATCTCTCTTCTCACTTCATGTAAATCTAATGTAAACCCAAATGAAAAAATCAGCAATATACTCTCAAAGACTGAACTCTGGATGACACAACACAATTTAGAACTGAACTACCAAAAAACAAAATTAATCACTTTCCACCCACCACAAAAACAACCACTTAACATTAACATCATTTACAAGGGGACTACACTAGAATTAGTAAAAAATGTCACACTTTTAGGCTTGGACTTAGACACTCATATAAATTGGAAGCAACATATTAAAAAAATAAAATCAAAAATTTCAAAATTTACTTATGCTTTGTATGAAATAAAAAAGACAACAGACGTAAAGACTGCTCTATCATCCTACTACGCATATGCATACTCGTGGCTCTCTTATGGCGTAATACTTTGGGGAAACAGTACCGATGCACAAATTCTCTTCACCCTCCAAAAAAAACTAATCAGAATAATAATAAATATTAAAGAAACCGATAGCTGCAAACCTCACTTTCAAAACCACCGCATCCTCACGCTTACATCCATCTATATATTAGAAATTTCTAAATTCGTACACAAACATCCAAACTTTTTCCCAACAAGAGGGGAAATAAACTCCTCAATTAACCTCCGCTATAAAAACAGACTAAACCTACCATCCTCTAGGTTACACATGCATTCGTCTAGTCCTTATGTAATGGCTATAAAGATATTTAATAAGTTGCCTAAAAGTATTAAAGAAGAAACCAAAACTAGTCTATTTATTAATAAATTAAAAAACTTCCTACATTATAAATGTTATTATAAGGTCACGGAATTTCTAAATGATGATAATATATTATAATAATAAGTTATATCACCCATAAAATAAAATTATAATAAATGCTGTATGTGTATTCACACAAAAACGCACGCACGCGCACACTCACACACACACACACATTTATAATTAATTATAAGTTAAAAAAAAAAAAAAAACAATATCTACATTTGTATAAATTTTTAATGATAAAATTTCTCCCTCTCTTGAAATTTTGCCGTGCCCGACAGGGTCCACGATTATATCACGTGTATATTTAATTGTAACATATTTATATGTATAGAATAATTGTGGAGTGCAATAAACTTTGATTTGATTGATTTGATTAGTCATATTTTTCATCCAAAATGTTCATATTACTTAGAATGTAATCATGTCATACTTTCAATCATGTCTTATTTTAAACTTAAAACATGCATTTAATGAAATTCCGCTGAATAAAGTTTATTTTTATTTACAATTTTCAACTAGTGATCGCATCATATCCATAGTTTTATTATCGATATTTGTAACACGTTTTTCCGTGATATTGACCTATTTCAGTTTGTGTAGTCAATTTATTTTCTCGAACACGATATTAACGCATATGAAATGTCCAACCTTAATTGGATACGCCAAATCAGAATTACGACATTAGAAATTTTCTTTTCCAGATTTCCAAAAGATTTAGAGGAGAGAAAAGTTTGGCTTCAGAATATGAAAACTAGCAACTGGACTCCTAAAATGTTTGCAACTACGAAAAATTACTCTTTGTCGATTACAGGTCAAAGTATACGACATTTTTTAACCCGTCAAATAATTTGGGCACGTCAGTAATTAAAAATATAAATAAAATATATAAAACGTGTATTATTTTACCTTTTTGACTTTGTTACTGTATTTATTATTCCACGGCTTCTCGAACCCAAACGTCAAAAATCTTTCGACATGTTAATCAAGGTTTCATCATTATCTAACATTGTGCCAAACAACTGAATTTAATTACCTAGTTAAAGAGTGGAAAAGTAACAAACATCCATCTAAACTATCGCATTTTAAAATCAATCTGATTGAGACAAAAGTTAATAAATAAATTAAATCATGTCTTTTTTTTTATTGTAAGAAGCTACCAAGAGCTATCGATATAATATGTTTCACTGAGGTCGACATCAGTAGTTTTAGTACCGAAGACACTCACTACGGCCGACAGCGCCAAAATGGCGAATATCAAACGGGCACAAAAGCACTGTTAACAGCCGCCAGTCCAGTGGTATATAGAGGTCAGTGTATATTATAGATAAACAAATGCCGAGTTGTGTCATAAAATTTTACATTCCATAAATTTTACTGCACGCCGCTATTGACAATGATGTACAGCAATTAGTAGTAGTTATGAATTATAAAAAAAATTAACTACCAAAGTAAAGTAACAAATTGTAGAAATATGAGATTAGTTTTTTTTCTGTATGTATTATAAATTTCGAATAGATAGCTTCCAATACGGTTAGCGCGCCATTTTGCTGGGGGGATCACCTTTAAAGGTAGACATATATGCCATCGCGAACTTTTTTGTAGACCTATAAAAGATGAACAATTCTACCATACATTATTTTATTATATCTCAAAGGAATAGGCAGCGTTAGCAATGAAAACTCCCAGTCGACTTGATTTTTTCCGACATCTTCGACAATAATTGTCATTTTATAGCGCTTAGGATAGTTATAACACCATATACGAAACAATATGTATATTGAACCAAAAGCGGTATAATTATCATTACAATTTGGACTTATATCGAAAATACAAAAATGCGCCCCACGCACGAGACGGCCGGCGCGGGGCGACCGCGGAACACGCATTGCCTCTGCGCTGATTAAGAGGCTATGTAAAAAAAATTAAGGACTTTTAAAATCAATTATCTCGTAAAGTACTAAGACCAGAAGTCTGATTTTTGAATATGTGTAAGTTGAACATATAACTCAATGATTTTCGAAAGCCAAAACACAATTACTACACATTTTCTCGATAGAAAAAAAATCCAAAGTTACCTCTGATATTTTCTTTAAGCACGTTTTATTTCCAAATAGTATATTATATACATTTGTAACTTGATTTAAATACAAGAAATCAATATTTTCTAGTGTTATAGAAAGGCACAATTAAACTAAATTAAATAGTATAATCACAATTACAAGAAAACTGTTTTGGCGCTTACGCCATTTCATTTCGGCGTGTGCGCGCGCCTCCATCACATTCTCTCGTACGCTACAGCTAAACACGCCATCGCTGTTGTGGGAGTGGCGCGTGCCGGCCTCAGTCGCCCGGAATCTTCGCTTACGACGGATGTGTGCCCGAAATTTTTATTTATTGCCGCACTGTTTTTCTAGATTGTAAATATAAAATAGTTATTTAACATAGGTATTAATTAGCATAGGTGTTTATTAGATAGGTAAATTAATTAATAACGTATTTAACGTAGGTAGGTCTTATTAGATAGGTAAATTTATAAGTTAGTTTAAAAAAGGTGTTCAATAGATAAGTAGTGTAGCCATTTCCTTTGTTTTGCAATGGGCAACAAAAGGAAAAGAAAACTGAGCAAAAAACAAAATTTGAACCGTTTGCGGGACATGGCCAACAATATGAGGGCAACGAAAAGGTAAGTTACATACGGGTTACATACATAACTTTATTATTTACCTAGTTTATAATTGTATTTCTACATTTTGTTTTCAATGAAATATTTATTTGGTACCAACTAATTTTGATAAAAGGCGTGTGTGTGAATGTGTGTGTGCAGCGCCGTGCTGAGTTCTTGGGTTCAAATCAGGAGAAATTTATGTTAATAAGAACTCAGATTGGTATTTTCAAGCCCAAGGCCAAATGCATATTTGTAAATTTTCTAAGTGTTTGTTAGCTGTATGGTATGGAGATAATAAATTTAAAATAGAAATTCTGCAGAAAGATGACCAATTTTGGAAAGAAAAAATGGAACCGAAATTGTTATCTTTTTATTACGACTGTCTATTACCAGAACTTGTCGATCCTCGGCATACAAGAAATATGACTATTCGAGATCCAGTTTATGTAACTCAGAAAGTTGCTGACAAAGAAAATAAATTTGGCTAGAGTGTCAATTTTAAATGTTTAGGTTTAGATAGGAATTTTGGATTGGATTGGACACTGGATTCCTGCGAGTAAATATTACTAGCGGTTATCAATGACTGATAATAAACAAAACTGTTATCCATTTTAATTCAACTATCTTCGCTTACGTGACCAATAGTCTTTTTTTATTTTATATAAAATGAAATGAGAAGCTTTGTTCATGCTCTGCATTTTTTTAAAGTTTCTTTATATTATATCATGTGAATTTATGCTAAAGGACATGTCCAAAAACGGGCCTGAAATTTTAAACAAGATAATTTATATATATTTGGATAGAACTCCTGAAAACTAACCTTATGCAATAAATCGTTTAATTTTAAAGACCTCCGATTTTGAGATTTATGTAATTTTATTTGGCTTGAAAACTACACTTAATATGAACGTCTTTAAAAAAGTTAGTTCTGAATGGAGGGGTCTAAAAATGTTTTTTTAATGGATCTATGTTCTATATTTTGCCCCCTTTAATATCCCTAAAGTTTGAGCCTTGTTAGATTTTGAGGCCCAGCACTCATACAAAAAGCGGACATCTCCTTTAATTGTAATCTCCGTCGATAGTACCAAATAAATAAATAAATAACTGTCGTTTATGCGTTTTATTCGATATTCGTAAATCGTAACATAATAGTAATTTTACATCAACTTAAAAAACATACTTTCAAAAAAAAAATGTATAACACCTAACGTCATTTTCATGTAAGGTACCTTATGGTATATTTGAAAAATAAAATAAAAAATTATTTGACAAAAGATTTTTTTTCTCATTGAAATTGTTCTACAATGACTCGCACACTAGGCTTAGCCTGTCCTATGGGGATCAAAAGTAAAGATTTACATAATATTTTGTTATTAAATAAACAAACTCAATCGACTTACAGTGACGTCATTCTATAAATATTAAATGTAGAAAACAGAGAAATGCTTAAAACTAGTTTAACAGGATTTAACCTACGTGTATGTGTGTGTGTTTGTGTATGTGGGTCCTTATGCAATGCAATGCAATCAGCCCTGTGGCGTATGCAAGTATATAATATAAATAAATGTATATACACACATATTAGGAAATAATTCTAAGAATATTTTCAGTATCATATGTGAAACTTAGTAAAAGCTGTTTTATTTGCAGTTAGTTTCTTGGAATGTGCATGTGGTAACATTATTTATAATAATGTCAAATATTCTTAGTTTGCGACCAGCAGCACTTTTTCTGAATTGATTTCATTAAACCTATACTGACATAAAGTTATCAAACGCTGCCAAGCTCTTGGACTATAAAATACTTTGTGTAAGTAGACAATTACGAAATCCAATGACGGTTGCTTTATTTTCGTTTTAGAGATTGATAAATAAATAAATAAATGTAGAATAAATAATAATAATGTACTAATAAAAATATGTGTACTTCTCTAAGTGTACTTCATAATGATATAATATGATGTAGTTATGTGATAACATTACGATTTATGACACCATAGCATGAAAACTAGCTATTATTGTTATCTTACAACGACGCGTATCTCTGTATTTCGAGTGATAATCTTTTCGCGGGCTTGGGCGTAAAGACCCGACGCGACGCGAGGATGCGCGCGATATGTGACAGCGGGGGCCGCGCGCCGGCGGGGCGCTTCGTACTTTTTACACGCTAAGCCACGCCCATCACGGTCCAATATTTTTTCGACATAGCCCCTTAAGCGAGCACTGATGGTGGCGCAGGGGGTCGTGTCGCGAGTCGCCTCGAGCGGCGCCGCGGGTGCGGGGACGGAGTCCGAGGGTTAGGGGTGTCCAAAATATAAGCATTCGCTACAATATTTCAATAAATTTACATAAAACAATTATAAATTACAGTGTAAACTCTGTATAACGACAGCGGAGGGGCGATAAATGGAGATAAAAAAATATTATTTTACTATTATGAATCTCCTATAAAATATACAAACAGCAAGCATTAATATTAAACCAAATAACGCTTACTGCGTATAGTTGTCTGAGAAACTAATAATATGATAACGTATTGATTATAATCCATCACTACCTAACAACAGTCTGCCCGTGTAAGGTAATTTCAAAATAAAACAAAAGAACGAATTGCTTTGAATTTTCGGCGCGTGCGATAACAATAGTAGATTCAATTACGGACTAGGTAATAAAGTAACAAAGTAATAAACAAAAGAAAGTACACGCCGCAGTTTTACAAATTTTGCCAAATTAGTAATTACTGTTTATCACTTTCTTATTTCTCCGAAACGGCTAGTCTGATTTGAATGAAATTTTGGATTTGGATAGTATGAGCTCTAAAAATTAAATTGTTGTATTCAGTTTTTTTTATCCACCCCAAACTTGTGGGGTTCGAAGGGGGGAGATACTAAACCGTTAAACCGATTGTAATGAAATTTGGTATGGGAATATCTCAAACCTTAAAAAAAAACATAGTATATTATTTATTTTATTAACCCATAATTAAGGAGGTAAAAGGGGGAGAAATTAAGCCGTTGAACCGATTGTAATTATATTTGCTACGGGAATATCTTAAGCTCTATATATTGAAAAATAAATATGGAATGTTAATTATTTTCTTTTACTCCTGACTAAAGGGGATAAAAGAGAAGAGAAACTAAACTCCTGAACGAATTGTAATAAAATTTGGTATGGGGATATCTATAACCTTAAAGATAACTATGGCGTATATTATTTACCCTTAACTAAGGGGGTTAAAAGAGGGCAAAAAATACTGTTGCTCCGATTGTATTGCACTGTATGGGGATTGGGGATATCTTAAACCTTGAAAATTAATATGAGATATTATTTTTCACTAACCCCAAATTGAGAGGGGCAAAATAGGAAAGAAATTAAACCACTGAACTAATCCTACTAATATTATAAACGCGAAAGTTTGTAAGTATGGATGTATGGATGTCTGGTTGTATGGAGGTTTGTTACTCTTTCACGCAAAAACTACTAAACCGATTTTGATGAAATTTGGCACGCGGGTAGATTATAGCTTGGATTAACACATAGGCTACTTTTCATCCCAGGAAAATGTAAAGCTAGACTTTTATCCCGGGAAAACTCATTCACGCGGGCGGAGCCAAGGGCAAAGCTAGTTCTATTTAAATATGGTTTGGGGATCTCTTGAAACTTATAAATAAATATAATATATTCAGTTTTTTATTAACTCTTAAATAAGAAGGTTAAAAAAGAGGAAAGAAAATAAACCGTTGAAACGGTTATGGTGAAATTTGATATAGATGTACCTTGAGTATAAATCGACGGTCCCTACGTAAAGTAATGAAAGTGAAAAGTTCTTACTTTCCGGGAGAGCTATTTGAAGTTAATTTTTGGCATAACTTTGTCATAAATTATGATAAACTTATAAAAAAATAAATTTATACTTGTGTCAGGGTTACAAAATAGTGTGTTATGGATAGATTAGCAAATTATTATTAGTTTTTTAGAAAATTCTGTTACAATAATGTACCGTGAAATGTAACTGAGATTCTAAATCGAAACTGACATATTCGATAGCTTACCCGGAAATACGAACACTAAAATATATCGAAAGTGCCTGGTTCGATATTTTACATTGCTTTAAAATATTTATAATTCTGTGAAAGTCACATTCGATCATTTATTATGAATTAATATTATGATGTTGATCCAAATAAAACAGTAAAATGTACATAAAATATGTTTATTTAAATAAATCAACCAGCGGTTATAGACCACTTACAAAATATGGGATATTCATATTTATTAACTACTAACTTAGGGCAGCTAAAGAGGGGAGAAACTAAACTGGGAAACATATTTTTAAGACCAAATTTGTTGCGGATATAAATAAACATGGGACATTCGTCTTTTATCAATTCGTAAATAAGTGAAACGAGAGATGAGAACTGAACCATGTGCTCGTGATGTAATTCAATATGAAAAAAATATGAAACCTGATATTTAATATAAAATCTGAACCACTGTTGAAACGATTTTTTTGAAATTAGTGTTTCTGTAGGTATCGACTCCTTTGACTTTAGTCGTGAATATTTTCTTAAAATGGAAAATATTATTAGCACCTACTTTAAAGAAATAAATAACATGTATAGTAGGTATTCAAAAATCACCCGAGCTAGGCTCGATCACCCAGGTAATAAGTTATTAATGACGTATTGTTGTCGTTATTGCGAGTTTTTTGTGCAGTGCGGACGTGTTCACGCGCTGCTAGCACAAAAAATACTGGACAATGCGTGGTGAACGATCATGTGGCGTGAAGTCTGTACCACATAAAAAAATGGTTTAAAATATGGTATGGCCGTACCGAATACGATCGTACGTAAAAATTATGTATGAAGGAATTATTCCCCTTTAAAAGTTCTAAAAAAAGTCCGCGACAGCATATGTCTATCTTTTAAGTTTGACTCAGTATAACCTTTTTTGTGGTAATCAAATTTGTTCTTAAATAATGCATTATTTGCGAAGGTATTTTTATGAACATGACATTGATCCTTATCCAATTAAATACGTTATTGAGAAAATGGCCGACCTTGTCATGTCATATATTGTTTCGTTGCGATTTTAATAAAAATCTGAATATTTTGTGCTGACTTGTTTCCTCACAGCATTTTCCTGAGGCTCACTGTAGTCTCATTATTTCAGATTATTAATATCCAAGATTTTGGAGCGGATTGATTTCAAGACGTTGGAAGTTTAAATTGCTCAAGCTGTCAGAGTAACGGCCTCTTCAAATCTGAAGCAAAACAGGAGAACCTTAACATTTACTTGGCCAACTGCAATTTCATTCAGGAAAGTCACGTGAACTTGTTTATTTACTTGGTTTAAAAAAAAAAAAAAACTGTGCTGTTGGGTGTTGTACTTTTCCTTAGCCTTAGCTTCTCTGTCCATAATTTTTTTTTAAAGATATGAGTTCTGAGGAACCTCCTGACGGAGGGGGAGGGAAACCCCCTGATCCAGCTGTTTTTCTAGACTGCTCTTCGAGTCCTAGTAAAGCAATTAACAGGTCTGTCCTGAAACGCACGGCTGATCATGTTCCTGTTAGTGACCCCAAAAAAAATAGACCTCCATCTGATTCAATTCAGTCCGTTTATTCAAAACCTGGTTTCGATTTAAATTCTAAGCTTTTATATTCCGACTCTGATAAGGGTCCTTTCATTGTTTTCATTTCAAAATCTATGTCGGACCCTTCTTCAGGGGTATTATTGAAATCTCTTAAATTTGCACAATTTATATATAGACTTGGCATTAAAGATGTCATTGATGGTGGCATTAAGTCCCTTGGTCGAAATAAAATTTCAGTCCAGATTAAATCTGCAGAAGCAGCAAATAACTTTGTGGGGAATGAAATTTAAGTTCAAAATAATTTTGAAGCAACTATTCCTCGGTTTCAGGTGACTCGCGTGGGCGTCGTTAGGGACATCCCAACTGATTGGTCATTACAAGAATTTATTGAAGATATTGTGACTCCTCCTAATTGCGGAGAAGTTCTTAGAGCCAGGAGGCTTAACTATAAAATTAAAAAGGACGATACTGTCACCTGGTCCCCTTCCTCGACGGTAGTTTTGACCTTTTCAGGCCAAGTACTCCCGGAAAGGGTGTTTTGTTATCACGCTTCTCTTCCTGTTACTTACTATAAGCTCCCAACGATTCAATGCCTTAATTGTCTTCGTTTTGGGCACGTCCGTGCTCAATGTAGATCGAATCCCCGTTGCTTTCGGTGTACTCAGCCCCACCATGGCGATAGCTGTGATGTACCTGACATTAATGTCACTTGCCTTTTGTGTAGAGGTGGCAATCATAAGGCTACTGACCCAAAGTGCCCTGAACACGCTAGGCAAAAACTAATCAAACAAAATATGTCTCAAGATAATATTAGTTATCGAGAGGCTTCACTAAGATATCCTCCATCAAAATTGTCATTTGCGGATGTTACCTCTAACCACTCTCAGCTTCAAAATAGTCAGGTTTTTTCCACTCAAAAATCCCTTCCTTCTTCTATCATTCGTCATTCGTCTGCGAACTCTTCTCATATCAAAACTGTTTATCGCTCACATAAAAATAGAAGTGTTTTAGGAAAGTCATTTGATGCAGTGGCCCATAATTCTATTGTGAACCCCCCTGCGTCATCACAACCTAACGGTTGCGCTCTTCAAAGCTCTTATAATGAAACAACTTCCTCTGCTTCACCGGATGATAACCTCATTGAGTTTTTATCCTTTTCTTTGGCTAATATTTTATCCAAATTTAATGACAGTCTACCGCCCAAAGTTTTATTTTTGTTAGAACAAGTTTTAAATTCTTTATATAATCATGCTCCTCAAAATTCTTCAATGGAACTCTAGAAGTATTAGGCAGAAACGGCATGAAATATTTTTTTTAATTAATAAATTTAATCCCGTCATCATTGCTTTGTCGGAGACATGGCTTAGCCCCGGTTCCTTATTTAGGGTTCCGGGGTTTTCTTGTCTCCGTGATGACAGAGTTGATGGTCGGGCGGGTTGCGCCCTTTTAGTAAATAGATCCATCACTTTTTCGCAAATTCCAATTCGTCAACATAGTCCCGAATTTCATATCGTTGCCATTAGATCCGTTAATGTTTCCTATATTTCAATTTACATTCCTCATCCTGATGCCCATATCATTTCTGAGCTAAATTCTATTCTTTCGTCTATTCCTGGTCCATTAATTGTTTTAGGCGATTTTAATTGCCGTCATAGCCTTTGGGGATCCCATTGTAATGATCCCTCTTCATCTTTCTTACTTGACCTTCTAGATGATGTTAATCTTTGTGTTCTTAATGATGGTCGTGCTACTCGTAGAGTCTCCCCTTCCCAAAATATAAGTATTCCTGATCTTTCTTTCACTTCTCCTTCCCTAGTATCGATTCTTTCCTGGTCTGTTCTTTCAGATTCATATGGTAGTGATCATTTCCCTATAATAATCACTGCTTCCAATTCCTATTCTCCTGTTCCTCCTCTCCCTCCGCTTCAGAAATATCGCCTTGTACAAGCTGATTGGGAAAAATTATCTTCTTCTTTAGACCTGAAAGTTCAATCTCTCCCCCAAATTAACTCTGTTAACGCTTTATCCCTTTATGAAGCTTTTGTCGTTTTTTTTTTTGTTTTTTTTTTTTTAATTCTTTGAATGACGACGAGAGACGAGCATGCCGTTCGCCTGATGGTAAGCGGTACGACCACCCATAAACAGTAGCAACACCATTCAGCACCTTGACTGACAAAATACTGAGTGGCATTCCACTGCGCTCGTCATCCTGAGACATAAGATGTTAAGTCTCATTATGTCCAGTAGTTATACTGGCTACAATATCCTTCAAACCGAAACACAACAGTGCATGCACACTGTTGCTTGGCGGTAGAAATAGACATTGCGGTGGTACCCACCCAGGCGGCCTCTTACATAATGAGAGACCTACCACCAGTAATGTTGACCTGTCGTTTGCCTGTTACAAGCAGCTGACTTCAGTATTCCTTTGAAAAACTCGGCCTGTAATTTTATTCCTTCTCCGCCTTGGTGGGATTCTGAGTGCTCTGAAAGCATCCGTTGTCGTAAAGAAGCTGAAAAATCTTTCGCAGCTTCCCCTACTATGTCAAATTTTTTGGAATTCAACAAAATTTCAGCTCGTACCTGTCGTCTGCTAGTTAAAAAGAAAAGGCTAGGTTGGTTAAATTTCTGTGAATCATTATCCCCTCGTTCTCCTGCTTCGCTGGTCTGGAAGAAAATTAAAGCTTTCCGTAGAGCTTGTGATGATCATTCTTCAACGATCTCTTCGAATGATTCTAGCACGTGGCTGGATGGTTTTTTTAATAACTTGGCTCCCCCGTTCGTACCCAATTATGATTGTTTTCCTTCGTTTAATGCGTCTTCTAGGTCTTCTACAGATAAATTTGATGATCTGTTTTCCCTCTCTGAACTTACCTGTGCTCTGGACCATCTTCAAGATTCTGCTCCGGGCGTGGACGGGATTCCGTATTCCTTTATTTGTAAATCTTCTTTATTTTGTAAGGAGTATTTTCTTAATCTTATTAATTATTTTTTTATTAGCGGTATTATTCCAGAATCTTGGAAATCTGAAATTGTTCTTCCTATTTTAAAACCCGGAAAAGATCCTAACTGTTCATCCTCCTATAGACCCATTGCTTTGTCCTCGGTTCTAGCCAAGATCATGGAAAATCTTATAAAAAACCGACTTGAGTGGATTATAGAATCCAAAGGCATCCTTTCTAATTCTCAATTCGGTTTCAGAAAAGGAATGGGCACTTTAATTATTATAGCTTAATTATGATATGATATGATATGATAGCTTAATTATTTTTATGACAGAAGTGCGTATTGCTTTTTCTAAAAATGAAAGCGTTATAGGGGTATTTTTAGATGTGGCGTCTGCTTACGATAATGTACAACTCCCGCTACTTAGACTGAAGATGCTACATCTCAGTTTTCCCGCTAGGTTAGTCAATTTCATTTGTAATCTTCTTATGGCGCGTTCGGTTATGGTGCGGCATCAAAATTTCATTTCCACCCCTCGGCTTATCTGGAAAGGTCTTCCCCAGGGTTCCGTTTTGAGTCCTATTTTATACAATTTATACACTAGCGATTTGGACTCCTCAGTAAATTGCTTTTGTAAGATTTTGCAATATGCAGATGATATTGCCCTCTATTGTAGTGCTCCGTCTGTTGTGGACGCTGTGAATCCAATGAATTCCGCTCTGCGTTACTTAAATGAATGGTTGATTAATCATGGCTTGGGCCTATCGGTGCCCAAATGTAATGCTGTTATATTTTCGCGCAAACGTTCCATTCCTCCTATTAATCTTTGTGTTGAAAATAATCGTATTATCATTTTGGATAAAGTTAAATTTCTCGGCCTTATTCTTGACTCTAAATTATCTGGCCTTTATCACATTGAATATATTTTAAAGAAATCAGATAGAGGTGTAAATGTCCTTCGTGCCCTCTCTGGTGTCCGTTGGGGCTCGCATCCTTCTAGTCAGAGGATTTTATACAACGCTATTGTTAGGAGTCATTTTGACTATGGTTGTCCCATTTTGGAGCCATGTAATAAAATTGCCATGGCTAAGTTGAATTTAGTCCAGGCCAAATGCCTGCGCATTATTACTGGGGCTATGAAATGCTCTCCAGTAAATGCCATGCAGGTGGAGTGTGTGGAACCCCCTCTTCATTTACGTCGTCAATTTCTATCAGATAGATTTTTTTTTAACATTGTTCAGTATAAATCTCATCCTCTTCTAACTCTTCTGCGCTCTCTATCAGAACTAATTCTTTCTTCTTCGTATTGGTCCCACAAGGATTCCCCTCTTCTGATTAATAGCTTTAATCAATTTCTGAATTTGAGTACTCCTATTGTGCAATCTAATATTAATCCTCTTTTTGAAACTCCTTATGAAGTTTTAATTTTCCAACCTAATATCTATCTTAATTTCAATATTCATAAAAATGATCCTGGTGCTGATGCTAAACTTAATTATATTTTAGATTGGGATTGGCCTGACTGGCTAACTATTTATACGGATGCATCTAAACTTTCTGAAGATGGTTATGTTGGTGCTGCAGTTTGGATACCCAAATTCAAAATTATATTAAATTTTCGCTGTTCTCCATTTAGCTCAGTTTTTACTGGGGAAGCCATAGCGCTTTTTGAAGCTATTGCATATATCTTCTCGCATAAATTAAACAAAACCATTATACTTACTGATTCCTTAAGTTGCCTAATGGATTTATCTAAGTCCCATTTTCGTTCCCGAAGTAATTTCCTCCTTACCCTCCAAATTAAAGAACTTTTGTATAAATGTCATTCTTTGGATATTGAAGTGGCTTTGGCGTGGATTCCCAGCCACTCTGGTATTTCGGGAAATGTAACTGTTGATTCAATTGGTAGGGCGGCCTCTCATTGGGGCGATGAGTCTCACAATGCCTGTTTTCCTCGTGATCTTCGTTGTCTAGCTAAGCCAAATATGATTACAAAATGGGATGTCCTATGGCAAAGTACTTGTCAGTCTAAAGGAAAATACTTTGGTCTCATTCAGCCTTCAATATCTCCTAAATGTTGGTTTAGAAACAAAAATTTTGCAGATAAGTTGATCACATCAGTGATAATCCGACTGCGACTTGGTTTTGTCTGCACTCCGGTGTTTTTAGCTAAAATTCGAGTAAGAGATCACTCCTTGTGTGAGTGTGGTTTGGACGAGGGTTCCTTGGAGCATATATTTTTTTTCTGTCCTAAGTTATTACTCCCCCTTTATGATCTTCTTCCTGAAGATATACCCCGCCCAATTAATATTCCTTTTATCTTAACTTTAGTGCATTGTCCTTTAATAAAAGTACTTTATAAATTTTTAAAAATTAATAATATTCGGTTATAACGGTATTTGCTTTTATGTTTTCTTCAGTTTATTTCTTTGTCTCTGATTTTTTAAAATTTATTTTCTTATATTTGGTTGTAGTATGGTATTATTCATTCTAATTTTTTGTTATTTACATTATTTTGTGGGTTTTATGCGTGGTGTTTTTAGACATGTTTTATTTCCAGTGCTTTATTCACCGCTCAACAGTCACAGACAATATAAGACATATGATTAGACCTATCAAAATTTTTCCGTGTCTTTACTCTTTTCCTACTTTGACATTGGCAAAATCATCGCCTGACAGCGATGGAGCCATAACTTAAAAAATTGAATTGAATAATTGAAATACGTTATTCATCACAAGTATTTTATTTTTAACAAAATTGCCCTCAACGTCATTTGATTTCAATGAATATGTTAGGAGATATCATAGTTATAAATTAACTCCGCAACAAAATAATGATCAAGTACCACGGGCGCATTTATCAACGCGCTAATCTCAGGAACTAATGAACCGATTTAGGAAATTATTTCACTAGTAGGAAGCTACATTACTCCTGTGCGCTATAGGCTACTTTTAATATTTACCGCGTGGTAAAGTTTTTCGCGCTATATATTTTTCCGGTATAAAAAGTGACCTATGTGCTATTCCAGAGTTGAGACTATAATCTATCTCTATGCTCTAATGAAAGCGCTCCATATTAGTTTTTCTTCAATAGGTATCTATAATGTAGCCTTTTTCGAGAGAACAGAGGCATACTGTGAGAGGTGTTCACGCGCTGCTGGTAGGCATAGGTCGTACTTGCAAAATCGTGAACCAGGGCTTACAAATACGTCCACCTAAAAAAACCAGCGCCAAAAACCAAGGTTCGAAATACTTCCAAGTATTTTCTTTTTGCATAGGAAATTAATCCGTGTTTCAATATAAATAAGGATCACAATCGCGCTCACAAATAAAAACTTCTAATACTTTGATTCTATAAATACTAAGTATTTTCTTTCTGTAGAGGAAATTGATCCGTGTTTCAGTATACATAAAGAGCACAATTGCGTTTATAAACAAAGTACTTATAGCACTTGGATAGTCGAAAATCGAAATACTTTCAAGTATTTTCTTACTTCATAGGATATTGACCCATGTTTCGGTACGAATAAGGAGCACATCCGCGTTAACAACTAAAATACTTTTAACACTTCAATACTTGCATAGGAAATTGTTCACTGGGTTTGTTGAAATAAGAACCATTAGTAAATTTTCGGACGACGACTCCTGAGCGCGGACGCGCGCGGCGGGCCGAGGCGAGGTCACGTGACTCCATCGTGTCAGGAGAGAGTAGCTAGTAGTAAAATACTTTCAAGTCTTGCAAGTATTTCGGGTCAGCACCTGGTCGGCGTACTTGCAAGTAAATACCTCGTCGCGTAAATACACACCATCCCTAGCTGCTAGCACAAAAAAAACTGGACAATGCGTGGTATGGTACGCTCGTGTGGCGTGAAGACCGTACCGCATAAAAAAATGGTTAAAAAAATGGTACGGCCGTACCAAATCCGATCGTCTGTGGACACTTGTAGTAATGCGACGCGTTGCCACTTGCCCACGGAACCAAGGCAATACAGACGCGTCGTGCATACATACATGAGCGCATAGCTCCAGTGAGCAAAGCAAATCGCTTAAAGTAGTGATGTAACCAGTTTTTTTGATGTACATTGGTACAGACTAGCTATTATTTGTCAAATAATATACCTACTTATTTTTAAAACAGTATTACACGATGTAAATGTGATAATATTATGATAAAAGTGCGATGTAGGTACCTTACATGACGTCATATTTACTACTAAAATTATGTACTAAACTAATGATTACGTAAGTCAATCGTTTGACTGACTGCAGAATGCTGGAGGGGGGAGGGGTAAAGTAACCCGCCGCGCCGCGCACCCCCGGAGCTATCGCCTGTCGAGTATTACGTCGAGATTCAGCGATGCGGAATATAGATATGATAGTTTATATATAGCCATTTAATTTAACACTAATACTCACAAAACCGCAACAAATTGCTAATAGGAAAAAATCTATTCGTTGATTTCATATTACAAATCAGCCAAACAAACATACCAGCATACTCGTACTGAAAATTAAAGTAGCATAGCAAAATGCGTGAACGGCGCGGCGGGGGGCGGAAAGCGGGAGGGGAGTATCTGTTCCTGCCGCGCCCGGCCCGACCGTCGCGTCGCGTCGCGCCGCCGTTGCTTCAGCCCCCGCGCCCCGCGCTCCCCGCCTGCCGCTCAGTACGGTCGCAGGTCGACACAACTCGCGGCTCAAAGTCAAAACTGTATCGAACACTCCCCTCGCGCGCCTCATGCGTCGATGTTGTATGTTTGTCTTTATAACATAACCTTTATAAACAAAAGTGAATCGTGTGTCAAGTGAGTTGTGACTTCATCTTGTGCCAACGGCGAACTAACACAATTACGGTACCCATATTTTCCATTTTTATTGGTATAGGGATGCAATTAAGTGTATAGTTTGTTTTAAAGCGTAATGTTATCAATATTGTTAATAAATACACTGATTTAAGTATACGTAGTTTTGTCGACGTCTTTCGAGTACTTCCCTTAAATGTTACTACTATGGTATCCAAACTCGATTCGTTTTCACTTCGTTTTTTGGCTCGTTTTAGTAGTAAGTATACTGATATGGTGGTGTTATTGTTACAAGTGTTCATCATATGTTTACGCTAGATATTTTAAAAAATTGCGGGTAATAAGTCAAAATAAAAAAAAAAATATCATGAGAAAAGTACGAGTAAATAATGAGTCTGAATTGCGTGGTACTTTGACGTCGTACGACGTACTGCCAAGTGTCAGCTGTCATTTGAACTAGCAAACAGATAATAAAATCTCAAACAGACTATGTTAAATACGAAATTCTTAACTAAAGGTTTATTCATAATTTCACAATGAAACAAATTAATTCTACTTGCTGCATATCGTCGTGGATAGTGCAATACCGCGTAAGTGAAAGAAAAAAATATATAGTATTATCAATCATAAGTTTAGTGTCGTAACTATCAATTTCAATTAAACCTTTTTCGTCACTTACCCGGTATTTAGCAGTGCTAGTTACGCGGTTTTGCACTATCCCCGACGATATACAGGATGTCCCGTGAATAATGGATTATACGTAAGGAGCTGATTTTACAGCTCATTATCTAAAAATAATTTGGTTATTAATCTTGAAAACCCCCAGGCAGGGTTATTAAAAAACTAGGAATAATAACCTTTTTTTAAAATCACGTCTAATTACGGTTTTTTTTCGGTGCTGCTCCTACAAATATTTATATTTTTGTAATCTGTTTTTTGTTAAATATTGCCAAATAGTTAGTAACGTATTAAAATATGAAATTTCTTCACTATCTTTGTAATTCGTTTGATAAAAAAAATATATAATTAACTACTTTTATTTTCTGATAAAAAATACCTTTTTTTATTTTTTAAACCTGACACTAAATTTGTTAGCCTGACGAGAGTTGGCTTATACAAACACACCGAACTTCCTGATGAACGCTTTAGGCGCTCACAACCCTTGAATTAAGTGACCATGCATAGGGCAATCCACTATCCACTAGCGGGTTACGAACCTCGGCTCAGGACGGTCACTGGGAGAGGATGAGACATCAGCGATTAGTGGGGAAGGTTGGTGTTTAACCTAATCCTATCCATTTATTTCGTCGGCACGCGGGCCGGAACTGTTAGGAAGGTCGGGGGGCGACGGGGAATACGGCGAGGTCTTCGGCGACGAGGACGGAACTGCGGTCTTGTATAGTGTATGAGTTTTAAGAACTCGTTTTTATGACGAATGGCCAGAGTGATATCGTCCTCTGGATCGGTTAAAACTGAACGCGGCCGTCTTTATTTAGCGCAGTCGAATGGCGAAAAAGAAAGTCCCAACATTAAAATACGTTTCGTCATTCGTGTAAAGAAAATACAACAGTGTAAATGTCCCATCATTTTAAAAGCTTTTGTATTTCATAAGGTTTTTAAATAGTATAAACTTTGGACCTAAACCTCAAAGTCACAAATATATTGCTATAAATCTGTGTAAGAAGCTAGTTTGTCGAGAATGTAATTTGAATGAATTGATATTTTATTTTAGTTTTTGTGTGGTAATAGTTTATTGAGGACTTATCCTACAATATTATAAACGCGAAAGTTTGTAAGTATGGATGTCTGGATGTATGGATGTTTGTTACTCTTTCACGCAAAAACTACTGAACGGATTTCGATGAAATTTGGCACACGGGTGGATCATGTCCTGGATTAACACATAGGCTACTTTTTATGCCGGAAAAATATAAAGTGGGACTTTTATCCCGGGAAAACTCATTCAGGCGGGTGGAGCCGCGGGCAAAAGCTAGTTTGCTATAATATTGATTATTAGAGAAAAATGAAGGCAGTGATATCCGAAAATAACATTTACAAAATCTATAATTTATATCAAAATCACCTAATATACTATTAAGTTTTTTACAACATATGCTCGAAATGGCGTCTTCCTGCAGTTATGCATGCCCTGCATCTTCGTTTAAAGGAAGCCCTTAAACGTGGACCAAAGTTTTTATTGTTGATCCACGCTATGGCCTCGTTAATTTATTGGCCCAATTGCTCCACTGTAGCAATGGGCTGCTTATAAACATTTTCTTTTATGCACCCCGAATAAAAGAAACCTAAACTGCCTCAAACCTTAAATGCTGCATATTATTTGTCAAAGAAAATCAATTGCCTTTATTATTAAAGTAATGTACCAGAGGAGTTGAGAGAATCAATGTGGTTCCAATGCTGGCTAGAACCAAATCTATGACCACCATGATCACCTGATCTGAACCCCCTAGATTTCTTTATACCAATATTCTTACTATACCTATTGAACCCAACACAAAAAGAATCCTCAAAATCCTATTTCATTTTGAGGATTAGCCTCTGCACCTTCAATTTAAAGGTCAGATAACAATATTTTAATATGGTAACAGTTTAAAGCTATACTTATCTCAAGATAAAAATAATTACCGGAGTTATTATTGCTTTTACTTTTTTCAAATATTTTCATCATATAAATTCTAACCTAGAAAGAATTATTGAAATCCCGTAAATAATCAATAATTTTATTGCTCAATAACTTACGCTGATCTATAGCGAACAAAACACAATAAAACTGTTACATTCAAATATCCAACCAGTGCACCAACTTTTCGCCGTGTGTATTCCGGCCCATGATGTGATAGGGGGCGAGCATATCGCCATATCGAGCACAAATTCCAGACTTCGGGCTGATACTGAGTAGAAAAATCTAATATCACTTTGCCCGACTCGTAGATGAAACTCGAGACCTCAGCATTGCAGTCGTACCTTAATACAACTAAGCCACCGAGGCAGTCTTTATTTCTTTATTTTTCTAGTATGTTTTATTTGGCTACAAGGTAATAGGTATACTATGTTTAGTGTTATAAAGATGTCGACAAACAACTTGGATCCAGTAGACCAGGCCTGAGCGGAGTGCGTGAGGCGAAAGTTGCCTAATCTACCAATCGTTCCGTTGATACGCCGCGCGTGCCTCTGCCTGCGCTTTCACCAACAAGCAATGGTCTGGGGTCAAGTTGTTCGCCGACAGCTGGAACCAATCTTGCCTAAGCAACATATAACCAATACCCATAGGGATACTAATTAGCGCGAGTAATTCCTTATTTGGTAATCTTATTTTTTTTCTCCTTACACAAATAATACTGCACAATCCACGCCCATGCGCGGGGGGACATTAGTCGCGGGCCGAGGCACACAGTTCAGTGTGTATACCCCTTGGTTGACAAAAACACATTGAGGCCTAAAAGGGCCCGCGAACATTTCCTGGCACCCTCTCTTTCCGCCCATCCTTGGAACCTTCCTCCTTTCCCCCCACCTTCCCTTCCATATTCCTCCTCCACTCCCCTCCCAGGCCCCTGCAGTCGTTAAGCCGAGGGACTCCAGTATTCCATTCGCAGGTTTCCCCCGGTGTTGACTGCAGGATCGCCTACCTAAAAAAAAAATAAAAAAATACTGCATATTTAGCCTAAACACTAAATTACTTTTCAGATATAAGAAAATGCCTCGAAAGAAAAGAAATAAATGGACAAGGATTCCGCACAAAAACAAACTTGTGGATGCAGTCCATCTGGATAGCGATGAAATATCCTCAATGCCACTACTAGATGATTGTGATGATGTTGCAGAATCAGGTATGTATTTGTTTAAAGGATTTTATGTGGGATGGCGGTTCTTTGGTAGGTTCACGGGTTCACGGAGGGAAACAAAATGTATGTATGTTTAAATATATTTTTTTGGTTTCTCTGTCAGATTTATGAAACTATCAACTCCCACTAATTCCATATTCCTTTAAAACCATGATTATGATTCATCTTTTAATATAAGAAAAGTAAACAGTGGGAGTTATATACCGGAAAAGGAGTTTAACGCGAGTGAAGCCGCGAGCAACACCTAGTACCTTCATAAATCGCCAGTGTGACTTCCGCATTCTGCTATCGACTTCTATCCTTACATATTATAAAACATGGCCCCCGCCGCGTCTGTCTGAGCGCGATAAACTCAAAAGCTACCCAACAGACTTCTATGAAATTTGGTAAGGAGATAGTTTGTGACCCGGGAAGGACATACTTTTTATCCCGGAAAAAGAGAGAAAAAATGATTTATTGATGGGACAACAAAAAAAATATATACAAATTTAAAAAAGTAAAATACAGCACAATATTGTACCAACAATAGGAACCCTCATTCAGCTCCTTACTACAGTACGGTCTAACCAATATTGTAGCGCTGATTTTCGATGAGGGACCCAGGTGACATACGGATACTAAGTCATAATACTAACAAATTCATGCGGACAAAGTCGCGAGCAAAAGCTAGTTATTTATATATTACTACTCGATACTATCTGTTCTATTTGTGTCGATAAGCGACAACATGCAACCAATGTTAGTGATTAAACTATGCCTTTTGTTACAGCGACAACACACAACACCATTGTAAGGCATTTTGATCTCCGCAAGAATAATATACCACTAAAAAATCTTTTTGTATACACCAAGAGGCTTGATGAAATGAAAGCAGTATTAAACCCTCAGACAGTGACTGATCATGTGAGATTCTTTGAGCAAATAGTTGACGAAAGCAAACCTAAAGCCACAGAAGACTTACTAAAGCATCAAATGACGCGTGACAATAAGAGTGGAGGTCCTATGGCGTACGTCAAATTAAAATATAAAATTGATCGCATTAATATAAATATTGGTCATAAAAAGAAAATGATTGAACGAATACAAAACTCAAAGTTACAGGAAAGTGATTTCGAAAATCAACTAACAATAGTTAATGATGTAACGAAGCTGAAGATTCCCAAGACGTACTTGAGAAACGGAAAAGAAATGAAAACAGTATGTAAGCTTGTGAAAGATTCTAAAGCCCTCATTCCCACCTTCTTTTACCGTAACAATTATATTATTATAAAAAACCTGAAGACTAACGAAGCTGACGTTTATTATTTAAATAATACAGGGATGGTCACTCAACATCACCGAACTGATGATGGGAAGCATATTTTTTTTCAAAGTTCACCAAACACTGCGTTGATACCTTATTGCTGTTGGTACCAGAGACAAGATATAGTTACTTCGATGTTGTTGTACGTTCCCTCAATAGCTGTAAGATGTATGGGTGTAGCTCACAGCTGCGAAGTACGGTGTGTGTGTTGCTGTAGAAATTTAATACAAACCTTTAATAGCGAAAATAAAACATCCAAAGAGTTTACTAGCCAGAATATAGATGCTATCCCTAAACAAACGGCGAAAACGGGCCAAATAGAAGTCGATTCTGAAATAGTTGTGACCCCAGCACCATTTAACGTGTTAATAGATAACATGTTAAAGAAATCCAGATCTTTGCCTTATAAACCCAATTTAATCAAAAAAGCTTTTGCATTTACTCCGGAGAAGGAGACGAAGCGGAGAATTCATAATAAAAGTTTAAACTTTGTCGCAGGAACCCAAATATTGTTTAATTATAAAGATGGTAATGAATATTACAAAATAGGTCCTCGAGGTAATATAAGCCGACACTTAAGAAATGTTTCTCTAGCGTTTATAGAACAACATGTAGTTAGTGACAAGAATGCAATAAATAAAAAAGTTTGTTGTTGGTTTGCTCGCCACAGTCTGATTAATGCGTGGAGGAATAGTAAGATTTTACCATCGAATTACATAAGATCACAGCATACATGTCCTCTCGATAAATGCGTTTGTTGTTGCGAGCCGATTAAGTTAGCTAAAAATAAGACAAATAATAATTTTAAAAAGGTGTCGTTACCGGATATTCCAAACTATACAACTGAGGTGTGTACTAAACTTCCACCATTAAGATTCGCTTTCGCGAAACATGAACTTGCTCCACTCAATAAAATAGTTCCAGTAATTGACATATCACCGATTGATAACCAAGCAGTAGTGTGTACCGATAAAACCACAGATCCAGATGCCAAAGATACTGTTGCAGATGCCGTAAGCGAAAATAGGATTGAAGTAGTCGATAAAGCCGAAGTAGAAAAACGAATGCTTATATGCTTGAACACAAAATTGTTACTCGAAAAAGAGTTCGTTAAATTAAAAGATGTATGTGTTCAATTCAATAGAAACGACAAAATTACAGCAGTTCTTAACATTCCAGTTACAACAATGTCGACTGACGAGCTTCGAACCTTAAGCAGTATACTAAATCAAGCTCAAAAGAACATAGATGCTCTAAAAGAAGTTCACTCTGATAATATAATTAATAATCCTTTTAACCCTAAAGCAATTATTGTTAATGACAGAGATAAGAATTTACAGAATCAACTAAGGTTTACTGCGAAAAATAATTTATATTCCATCTTCTCACGCTGGTCTTCTTTACATAATGTAGAGTACCTCAATTCTTTTAGGGTATTTATAAACCGCAGAATCAGGATTTTAAAAAATAAAGAAATAAAACGTCAAAACAGTTGTCTGCGCGCAGCAATACCAACCAAGAGGAGAAATGTAGCAGAAACACCTCAACAAACAAAACGATTATTTCGCATAAAACGAACGTACAAAAGGACAAAAAAGGAATCAAGCCCAACTAATTCATATAAAACCCAGGCACAGTCTAAAATTCTTAAAACGGCTTTACAATGGACAGAAGATGCGAAAGCATTCGAAATCCAAAACGAACCAGGACCATCAGATGATCCTTTAGATATAACTTCTTTTGATTCGATAGCCAAAAAACCATCCAAATCTAAAGGCGGTCCATCACCTGATATCGAAAAACCTTTGATTCCTATAGACATGATCGTTCCAATTTACGATAGTTCGGATCAGGATGAAGGCGTTAGTGACGAATTACCATCTGTTCCTATCGAGATAATCAGTTCCGCCCAAGTAAACGATGTTGATTGTATTTTAGGAGCGTGATCTTAATTTACGTATGGGTTTAATCAAATGTTCGGCCATGTAGATCACAATTATTTTGCCTAATCTACTGAGCATTACAAATCGTCGGGGATAGTGCAATACCGCGTAACGAACATTGGTAAATACCGCGTAAGTGAAAAGAAATAAAACAACTAAAAACACGCTTTATAGAAAATCCAACTAAAAAATAGAAAACAAATTTGAATTAAGAATAGTGTAAATAAGAAAAAAATGTGTAAGTCACTTGTGAATATGTCAAAAGACTTTGTTCTAATTGACCCTATTTTGCGAGGGATCGAATAAAGGGATTGGGATCGTTTCTTGAAATCCACAGGAAAATTACAGAACAGAAACAGATTGGATAAAATATGATTTAAAGAAATTTAGCTATCAAATAGCTAATTCAATTCTTATTCGTGTATGATACTCATACAAGTAGGTATGTAATATATTTGTATTTATTGTATTGTTACCTAAATTAAGGTGTTAAATTGAAGCTTGTAATTTGTTTCTATCTGAGACATTGAGCTTAAAACTTTATTGAAAGTTAATAGAACACAGTTGTAAAGTGGTGTACAATATTTTGAATACATAAAAAATATGTTTTCTCTGACTGCATTTTTAATCTAGTAAATCCCCACGGTAGAGCTGTTAGATATTGCTGTTGCCTGTTTCAATATCAAGAACTTGGACGTAATTGAGTGCATCCACCGAAGCGAGCTATTTTGGCACCAAGTACTAGTAATATTATGTTTTAAAAAATGTTATTGAGTAATGAGTACTTTTTATATTTTCAACTACAATTCTTTTAAATATTTTACATTTCGTTTTATGTACTAAAAGCAATTTAAATACATAGATTATTATAACAATGATTAATAGCAATATGTTCATCTTTGGCAAAAACGAACCGCACCAATGACAGTTTAATTGGTATATGTACCTTTGTTATTGTCTCTACCTTGTCATGACTTATCATAAGTGCTTTTTTATAAGCCTACTTGATCAATAAATGATTTTATTTATAATCATATTCGACTCTCCGATAGATAGGATAAGGTATTCTTATCTATCTTAGTTTAGTTTATAGAAACACAGATAACCTCCAAAATTAAGCATTTCATTTATTGAGTCCGGCCGTTAAGCAATAATTGCGCACGATACCTGCTAGCAATGATCTGTCTAAATGAGGCTTGGCAATGCAATGCAATCAGCCCTGTTTTATATAGTGCCCACTTCTGAGCACGGGCCTACTCTACTACTGAGAGGGGTTAGGCCTTAAGTCCACCACGCTAGCCTAGTGCGTGTTGGCTGAAATGAGGCTTTAGGTGGTAATTAAATAAAGCATCAGATTTTTTTTCAATCAGCTCATAGAATTTGAGAAGCACAAAAACTACTTCGTTTTATGCTATAGGTTCCTACAGTTACCAGGAAATACAGTGATATTTTTATATACAAAAAAAATGTATTTTTAGCATTGATGTAGCAATTACTAGTTATTGCCAGCGTATATTCCCCCAGGATAGACGCAGCGACGTAGCATACAATTAAAAGTAAGTACTTAGCTGTAACTCCCATGGATGTAAATAAAGAAGTCTGCAAAGGAAATTATTATCAGCTTTTCCCACGCCACCGCCTATAACAATGGTTTCTAGAGGAGTTTTGGCAGGAACTTGGAAGTGTCATGAGGTGCTCTTGTTTTAATTCATTATTTTGGTGATACTTATTGTCATATTGCATAATTATGGTGGTATATTATCCAATATAGTTCTATTAAAGAGCTCAAATGAAGTGAATTGAAATAATCGTGCTAATCAAGTGTTTTTTTTTGTTGCCGCCAAAACTCCTTGATAAAGTCTTGGTAAGGTAACCACTGCTTTACTTCGACATACTACAGATAATAAAAAAAGACAACCCAAACTTGACATTGGCAAAATGTGAACACAAGTGCCATAAAAAAAATAGGTTTCTAGAGACGTATGCACCATGGTCAACAACGATTGAGCGCTTAGAGCGCGACCCACCTTTTGAAAAGTTTCCTTATTCCAAATTCACCTCTCGGCTGCCATGAAGAAAAAGCGGTATATGAATTACGGAACGTTTACAAAGAAAAAAAATCAGTTATAGTAGTTTTATTTTCTATAATAAACGCATACTCACGCCCTTTATTCCCGAAGAGGTAGGTAGAGGCGCAACTAGTGCACCTACTTTTCACCGTGCGTATTCCGTCCCATGATGTGATAGGGGGCGAGCCTATCGCCATGTGCAAGGTGGACAGACGACTTGATAAAGGGCGCAGGAACACGCTGGATGCATGCCGCTTTTGACAGGTCCGTCTGGAAATTTTTGGGGGAGGCCTATGTTCAGCAGTGGATGTCATGTGGCTGATGAAGATGATAAATTTTCAAAATTAGATCTCCGACTAATGCCGGCTGCACGTTTCTCCAAACTAAAATTCTAAACTTGAGATGCCTGTCAAATGCGGCCTGCGCCGGTCGTAATAATAATACAGTATCTCTATTCGCGACCACTCAGCAGATCGTGACCCATCATTTGGGAAATGCTTACCTATATTATCGATGAAAAAGTTTTTCCGGGATAAAAATATTATCCCGGGATAAAAAGTATCCTATAGCACTCAAGAGTGCTATAGGCTACTATTAGTGAAAGAATTTTCAAAGTCGGTCCAGCAGTTTTTGAGTTTATCCAATACAAACAAACAAACAATCAAATCTTTCCTCTTTATAATATTAGTATCATCATAATCACTGTTCCTTAAAGTTTAGACAATGTGCGTAATAAAAGATTAAAATATATTAATAGTTTTATATAATTTTAAAATCAAAAGCCCTGTGTCCAGCACAAACATGAATACAAGGTACAACGTGCATGCAGGCTGCAAGTTTTTTACTTGAACGCAAGTGTAGCGTCATATGTGCATGCAAGTACTTGCGTTCATATAACAAAACGTTAGAATAATTCTCCCACGTAGTGTTGGCTTTATGGGCGAACCGTTCAACCGCCCGGGGTCTGGCGCTTACACGAAGGACTTCGCACGATGTCCAACTGAGGACCTTTTTAATGTGACCACTCTATGAAAATTAACAAAGCATCTTACTTACCAAAAAAATAAATCAGGGGCCTTTTTTGGGCGTGGTCCCCTGGTTATCTTGCTACACCATTGGTCGAATGAGCTAATAATATGCACACAAAAAAAATATATTTATGAATACATCTTTACACATTTGTTTCGATCAGGCCTTGGGCTTCCGGGGGGCCTGGCCTAGAGCCCCAGTGCACTGCACCGCCTAGCTCTATGGTAGCTACTAGCTACGCCCCTTTCGGCTGTAGCTGCACACCACACGTCATATTCCAAACGGAACCCAAGTTTATTGCCCATTGTTTTTTTTATTTTTATGGAATTGAATGACAAGACGAGTATGCCGTTCGCCTGATGGTAAGTGATACGACCACCCATAAACAGTAGCAGCACCATCCAGCACCTTGCGTTACAAAGTACTGTGTGGCATTCCACTGCGCTCGTCATCCTGAGACATAAGATGTAAAATCTCACTATGTCCTGTAGTTACACTGGCTACAATGTCCTTCAAACCGAAACACAACAGTGCATGCACACTGCTGCTTGGCGGTAGAAATAGACATTGCGGTGGTACCCACCCAGACGGACTCGTGCAGACATTAGTTACACTAAAATAGTTCTAAGATTATCTAGAGCGGACATTGGAAAATTTGTCATACAAAAATTTACCGTCAGTAACTCAATAGATACCGTGAAATAACAAAATACCTACGTAAAATACATTCAATAATACTTTGACATGATCGTAATGGGCAAATTGGCTTATTTCCTTCTAAAATATTGTTTTCTTTACAGATTTTAAGCATACCGAGACTTCTTATCACACAGACGTGTCAGATAGGACAGCGACTTATTGCCAATTGGTAACAACTTTTGGATAAAAAATTTGGTCCAGATGTCCGTTCAATAACTAACTATACTGTTTGATGTCTTTGCTCATACTACATTTTGACTTTTGAAATCGTGGACTAGCACAGCCTAAATTCGAGTTCAAGTCAAACCGGAGGGGGAGAAGCTTCAATTGTGAGATAAGTCTGTAATGTAAAATGTAATCCTCCTAGCCAGTTTCGGCCACGGCTGCCAATCTCAACGGAGATCAGCCAGGTACGCGGGAGATATTATAGTGCACAAGTGTGTGCGCAATACACAGGTGCACTCGCTATTCCTTCACTCTCATAGTCCGGTGAGACGGCAATCCGACATGACCGGAGAGAAATCGGGCGCAGGACCAAGGGCTTTACGTGCTTTCCGAGGCACGGGGGTATCACCGCCAACTTCCTGACTCCGAGCTGCGACTGGGTAATATTTTTTTTTAAGATGGAAATACCCAGTCACAATAATTTTGGCTCGACCCAGGATTCGAACCCAGGACCTCAGCGCGCAAATCGTACTCGTGACGCGTACGCAATACAACTACGCCACCGAGGCAATAAGTCTATTGTAGAGCTATAAGACTTGAACTTACTGTAGGGTTAAATATGTGATAACGAATCCCTGGGCGCATATATGGGGTCTGGACCCCCCCCCTCTTAGCTTACAACAAAAATAATCCGGGTTACAAAACATGTACACACTATAATGCCTATGTGCACTTCCAAGAAACATACAAACAATTTTGTTGGGTCTATTTTAATAAGATTAAATAGACCCAATAAAATTCAACGCAAAAATACCACTGAAACTGCGTAAAATAAAACTTTTTTTTTTACTTTTGGTGATGGGAGGGGGGTGTATACGTGACTTATTTGTTAAGAACCCACGCTACGCCACTGACATTTTGGTATTCTAGGACCCCCCTTTGTGAAAGCTTAGTGTAGCTACGCCTGTGAACGAATCGTTGATTTTATATTAACGGTTGAAAAAGGTCACTAATTCTACTCATGTCTTAGTACATAGAATAATTGCTATTTGCTAGTACCTTATCATGTTTGAATTACTCCATAAACCAATAGACTATAGAGTGATGTTTTTTGGTATATAATTAATCAAAGTTTAAGATATTTAAAAAGTAAGATGTTACAACTTACAGTGCGCAGCCACAGTAAGAGAGCGAAGATGTACCTAGTACCTATTTATATATAAAAGTACTCTATGGTAAGTACCTACTCTCAGAACAATAACAAGCACTATTGTTCTGAGTTACCTATCTATTCGGCTACTCAGAAGTCAGCGCGGCATAGAGAGCTATTAGCAGAAGGGCACTGACCTTTTGCATCGCGACTTGCGAGCGGCTGGGCTGCGTCGGTATTACTGTAATTTTGTCGGCCTATAGAACAGAAACTATTCAGTTTGTTCAAATAGGGTATTTCTGTATAAAATAACTGTAGACAAAACATCCGTATGCTTCGCGTGTTGCAGTTATTAATATACCTCCATTTTAATACATACCTTAGGTACTTACCCTATATTTAATGTTGATATACCCTTATTAAACCCATCATTAGTAAGTACCACTTAATTCACGAAACAGAATAAATAACACGAAATACCTATTAATTAGGACATCACTTAATACGCGCTAGAATGACCTTGGCTGGATGTAAAAGTGATTAAATACCATAACCATCGTATAATTTAGTCTGCCAAGCCTTTTCCATAATATTATTACCGCCTCTCTCCTTATATAAGTCGTATGTACTTACTTAAGTTACTTATTATGAATTGAAAACTCATTGCACTTTAAAAAAAGTGGGTGGGGATGTTTATGAAGAAAATGCAACGTGCATAAACTAAGTAGTACGGCATGTTTAGAGAGTCGAATTTAAAATACAGGCTGTTCATCCATAATTGGTCGATACTATAATTTAATTATTCCTAAACTAGGCATCACAATTCTCAGGGTAACAAATTCATCTATCTTTCTATTAATGGTGATATTGTAATGAATTAAGACTTTTACAAACAAGTTTAAAGTTCTCGAAAGTCAATAGTAGATCCTAGTAGATCATTTTGTTTCATTGCCGTGCAACGTCCTTGACCGCGTAACAATTCTGAATGATTTTACGCTCTATCACATCATCTTACGGCACATTTTCCTTTGCACGTACAATATTTGGGGTTACTCGGAATATAGAGGCCGCGGTTTTGCTTTGTCGAATAAAATAACTTTTTGACGATGCTTATGTTAAGCAAACGTTTTTATTATAATAATTAAGCATGCTTATGTGCATAATTATTATTTTATTTATAGACTAATACTCACCACATCATAATAAAAGAGTGTCACGCTTTGAACGTACACGTAAAATGTATATTACTGTGCTCTTATCTAAAAAGACATTCTAAATTAGCACATTGTAAGTACGTAATAGTTGATTAAGCCGATTTAGTAGATTTGGCGTCAATAACTAAACCATTATATTTATACAAATGTGTAATCCTTTTCCACTATGTATTCACTATCAAATTACTAGTTCAATACTCATACTTAATATCATACCACCGCAAATGCGTCCGAACATACCGGAGCCTATCATACAAATGAAATAACGATCGAAATATTCCGCCCCGCATGCGCTCCTCGTGTTGCCACGGGCGTGCTAGAGCGAAACACACTATCACGAATCCATCGCACTCATAGCAGCGCGGCCATGTCAGTTCTGCCCGCGCGAGGTGCGTTTTCGCCATTTTGTATTTGAGTGTCGACGAAAAATGTTCAGTGTCCGCTTGACGTTCGTGACCGCGGAAAAGTGTATAGTTTTGTTGCAATTCTCAAATATTGTACTGTTATAGTGATCAAAATGGAAACAACGGACATGGAGAAAAAAACAGGTAGGAAAATATATCGTGGACAGCCACTTTTGAAGCAGCTGTTAGGCAGTGCAGACGTGTTAACTTTACTACGGACTCACGATACAAACTGAGACGCGTGGCGTTCACTGTTGATTATTATTTTTAAATAAATTTTACTTCGTGTTGAGAATTTTATTTACAATGTTGTTACTGTTTTAACAGTGTAGTGTTTTGTGAAAATTATTCGAAAAACTTTTAAGTCTAATTTATTTGCGAATTATACTTATATATACAGGAGAGCCCTCTTGTGAATCGTCGTATTTTTAATTTTCAACTGTTGTATGATTAATCATAATATATTATTTGTAAATTAATAAGTATTACAAGTAGAAATACTTTTTTTTTTTTTGTAATTGATGACATGGATTATTTTATTTAAATTACTCAATATTTATACATTTTCAACCAATCTTCATCGTATTACATCTATACTAATTTTAAAAAGAGAAAAGATTTGATTGTTTGTTTCTTTGTTTGCATTGAATAGGCTCCGAAATCTTTAATAAGGAGACGCATTATTATCCTTTTTATCTGATAAATCTTTACAAAATTTTGACAAATTCTATTTACTCGTTATTTCATTTATCGTAACATATTATGAAATGTGATCTACTGGTTTTACGAATTACGTATGCTGTGCCATATTCAGAAAAGGATAAGAATAAAATTAAAATAAAGAAAACCTCCTCCGAAAAAACATATTTTTTAATTTTAATGAATAAAATAATGCGATGTGTAGGTAGATAAAATATTTTGTACATTACACTTTTGCCTTCTGTGAATATTTTACCTAAAGGTATTTTGCTATATTAACACAGTTTAATTTATAAACTAAAATTGATGTTAAACTATAAATAAAACATCAAAAATACATTTAAAACAATAATTACTATAGAAAACAATATTTAATAATAGTTATTTTGTTATTTACTATCACTAGGATTGTTTACGGCTCTACCCACGTTAAAGATCTCCTCTGGTATAACATTCCCACGTAATTTTCCGGCATAAAATTCAGCATTGATATTAATGTAGGACATCTTTGTACAAAATTTCATCTAAATCCATTCCCCGATTTAGGCGTTTCTTCTACCAAACATACAAACATCTTCACAAACTTTCGAATTTATGTAAGTTATTTATTTTTTTCCCAATAATTAGATCAAAGGCACGGATAAAAGAAAGTCTTTTAAATACCTACCTGATAGTAAGATAATATCGCTAGGTATATTTTTTAGTCCGTTGTACCATATTATTATTAGCATTCGGTGAGATCCGACCACTGTGTTTAGTTTCTAAACGTCATCTGAGTAGGCGCTACGCAGTTGTGTGTTGGCTCGCGGCAAGGGCATGAGTCGCGAGCGTGCTCATCGATTGTAGTTGCTTGCGCGGGTGACAGCCCGCCATTGTTTTCAGTGTTGCCATATTGTAAAAAAATCTACTATGCAATATTTTTTTTAAATCTTACTTATATTATAAATGCGAATGTTTGTGAAAATTATTGAATGTTTGAATTTAACTCAGAAAGAGCTTGAAATTTTACACACGGGTAAACCATGTTCTGGATTAACACATAGGCTAACTATTTGCTCCTATAGGAAATAATACGAGCTGGTGGCGCTATGAATCGCTACAGTGTTTCAGAAAAAAATGTAGTGGGAAAGGCTTATCACGCGGATTATATTGTTATAGATTTTTACTTGGTTTAGGAGTCGCTTTAGGTTCTTAACTATATTACGAATAAGTAGTGACTAATGCAAAGTGGAAACCCAGTGGTAGTTAAAGACTTCCGAGATCGGTCTGGGGTTCCTTACAGCCAGCTTATTAAATAACTGTAGATCAAGGCCGTTTCAGACGTTTCGAAGGTAGGCCGGCCGGTTTTTATAATTTTTGACGTTAGAGACACTTCTACTTTTTTATTTTTATTTCTACTTTTTTTCTATTTTATATAAAATCATTTATTCAAAAATATGCCAGATCTGCGTGACGTTTTGTATTACCTTTAAAGTCGTGAGTAAAATATAACGGGTCTTGCCCCATTGGCATCTTAAGTAATATTATTTCGTAAATACGTGTGAGTCTGGGAGCGGTTGTGGTCTTTGAGTTTGCGAAATACTCTAAGGGTTGTGATCCAATGAAAAGACGAGCAGAACGCTCGCTTAAGTATACTGAGCGCCAAACCTGTCCACCAACAATAGTAACAAGGATAGTATGGTACTATACAAAGCTTAGCGTCCTAAATTCTGAAACCCTAAAATCTTTAACGCTTGCGTTTCTATATCTTATTTCTCACTAATATTATTAATGCAAAAATGTTTGCACGTTTGCGTCTGCTCTTGACTTAGACCAATCGTTTAAGGCTTTTTCAATACTGTGAAGTAGATCAATCAGAAGTCTAGAAAGAGACAACTATATACTTGATCACTTTATCTCTCTCATACTTTTCGTGATTTAGAAATTAAACTATTATAACGGATTTTATCGCGGTTTTTTATTTAATTTTTCTCCCGACGTTTCGAAGGCTTTGCAGCACTTCGTGGTCACGGGGCGGACTGAGGTGTTGGTGATCCGAAAAGTTAGTGTTACAAATCTACCTTCAATTTATATTTTCGTGATTGTTTTTTTTTATATAATATAAATGACGAGACGAACAAGCCGGTCGCCTGATGGTAAACAATACACTACCAATAAACAGCAACAACAACAAAATTGCACTGAGCTCGCCACCCTGAGACATCAGTGATTAGCTTTTAAGTCTCATAATGACCATAATTACATTAGCTATAATACCCTTCAAAACGGAACATCAGTGCTTGTATAATGTTGCTTAACGGCAGAACTCGACAATGCAGTGTTACCTACTCTGTCAGGCTCTCGCAAACGAGAGACCTTCCGCCAGTCCTTTGAAAGTTGTGTTACTAGACAACTGTGTACCCAATCATTACCTTGCCTAACTTGGCGGGAGATACACAAAAAAAGAATCCTGCGACCTGGTAAACTAATCTTCAGGGAACGTTATCCTTTGCTTTCATCTTATTTGATATAAGAACACGACTTACTATTTAGCCATTCGCTATGTAGTTCACATTCGTAATTGTATAATGTGAATGGTTGTTAATGACAATGAAATTAGTGTTGCCATGAGTAAAATAATTTATATGTAGTTATTTTTTTATTTGGTAATTTTAATCAGGTTTATTTAAGGTAGTTTATCTACGCAACTGGAAGCAACTGCCACATATGCCTATGAAAGGAAGCATCACCATATAGACACAAATATCGTTTGATATCATACTGTACTTATCTTCACGAGACAATTATTATTCGGTCTCTTATTACTTGATAAATACAGGCTACTGTGTAATTTAAACCGTAACTTAGTGCTTGTATTCAGTACTGTGCTGTCTGCATAAACAGACAGCTTCAGTAACCTAACTAGAGTCTAGAAAAGCTCTGGTTTACGAAAGCCACTATAAGATGGTAGGTGGTAGACCTCTACATTTACTGTAAGCGCGACTTACCTAATTCTATCGGATATGAAATAGAAATAAATAGGTATTATTAATGTTATTTTGTTTTATTTAACATCGTACTTTCCCGGGATAAAAAATAGTCTATGTTACTCGCTGATGATTTAGCTTTATATTGGTGAAAGAATTTTAAAAGGCGGTCTATTAGTATTTGAGTTTAACCATTACAAACTTACAAACAAAAAATCAAATCTTTCCTCTTTTAATATTAGTATATTATAGATAGTATAGATTCGTACTAGACTGTTTCAGTGACGTAGTTGTATTGTGTGCGCGATAGGTACAGTCAGCCACATAAGTAGCTAAACAAAGTCAAACTTATAAACCGCCTATACACTTTTATTTTATTACCAAAGTGTTTTTTTCTTCACAAACATAAAATTTAAGACATTTACTTTAATTCACACAAAGAAATAAAAATGTTTCAACACGCTTAACTTGTAAAGGCGATTTGAAGTTTTTAATTTGTTCAGCTACTTATGTGGCTGACTGTACCTACGCGCCGAGCTGGAATCTCGGGTGAGGCAAAATGATATTTGGGTTTTCTGCTGAGTATTGGTCCGGAGTCTGGAATTGTGCCCAATATTGCAATAGGCTCGCCCCCCTACCACATCATGGGACGGAACCCAGATACATACATTGCATACAAGTTACCAACGTCATTTTATTATTATTTAATAAATAGAATTTCACCTAACGAAGATACCAAATAGTTTTGCAGCTCTCGACTCTGTGAGTGACGTCATAGTCAACCACACGGCACGCTCCATGCAACAGGGTCATTGACCAATGCTCGAAATCAGTCCCGTAGTTGAAATCACGAGTACCGAAGAGGTTATAGTTGCATATTATATTAAAACAATAAATAATATGGAAATTGTGATAAAAAATATTACTTATACGACCTCTAGCGAACAATATCATGGTTCATGACTCATGAGCGAGTTGATTTCTAATAAAGTGATATTTTTTTTATAATGTAAGCTTAATATATCTATAGATGACGACACGTAGAAATTACACAAATAATAAATATAATATGATCCCGACTCGTTTCCATTTGTCAGGATCTTTTTGTGTCTTAAAATTCATTTGGTAAAATGCCCGCTATTATTAATCTCCAGACATTTTTTTTTACTTGATACCTACTGTGACTAACTTCGATCTGGTTTAGATATAGCAGCTTATCTACTATAGGTTTTTGTAACACGTTATTATGTCCGAGATTGCCAGAAGAGGTCGTCAGGCAGAGGGTCGCAAAATTAAATAAAGGCTAAGGCAGCAGCGACCTTTTACTGATGCGAGACTTTAGGTGGAAGATCTTTGCGGGGGCCTTTTTACCCAAATGTCGAAGGGGGTTATTGTTTTAACTTTGTTTCCCTTGGAAGCGATGCCCTATGTGGTTCGGCATCAGGGAGGAATTTTGTCTAAAAAATATTTTAAGAGTATGGAGGGAAAGTCGCAGGAACACGCTGGATGCAGGCCGCTTTTGAGAGGTACGTCTGGAAATCTTTAGGGGAGGCCTATGTTCAGCAGTGGACACATGGCGGATGATGATGATGAGGGGAAATGAGTAGACACTGACCAAAGCGGACGTATACACGACATAGTCGTATACATACGTAAAAGCTCCTTAAATAAGGATTTTGAAAAGGCTGCCACTGGGCTAAGGCCATTTTTTTATGTAACATGATTGAATAATGTGTTTTGGCGATACGTCACGATGCGACGCGACTCTACATTGTACGAATGTAAAAGTATTATTGTAATACATAATTCACGTTATTACGTAAGTTTTCGTCAAATAACATCAATTGACGCTAAAACCGCAGCCATCATGGCGCTGTATTTACTTATAAACAAAATGAAAGCGTATGTATGTGGAATGAAAACCATCTCCTAGAATGCTCCAAGAATCAGGCCTTTACCCCACAAAGGTCTAATCCACTTTACCTACTGACTTTACCGCCAAGCAGCAGTGTGCATGCACTGTTGTGTTTCGGTTTGAAGGACATTGTAGCCAGTGTAACTACTGGACATAATGAGACTTAACATCTTATGTCTCAGGATGACGAGCGCAGTGGAATGCCACTCAGTACTTTGGAAGTCAAAGTGCTGGATGGTGTTGCTACTGTTTATGGGTGGTCGTATCGCTTACCACCAGGCGAACGGCATGACGTAATATGTTTATTATTTATTGTCGGCCTGTGACAGATACAAAGAATGATGATCAACGAATGAATTTTATTAATATATTTACTACTAGCTTTTGCGCGCGGCTCCGCCCGCGTGGAAAAGTTTTCCGGGATAAAAAGTAGCCAATAGCACTCAGGAGTAATGTAGCTTCCTATTAGTGACAGAATTTTAAAATCGGTCCAGTAGTTCCTGAGATTAGCGCGTTCAAACAAACAAACAAACAAACTCTTCAGCTTTATATATTAGTATAGATTAGTAGTATAGATATGCTTTTGGTGTTGACTGTCTCGATGGCGTAGTTGTATTACGGTACGACTAACAGTGCTGAGGTCTCGGGTTCTATCCCCGGGTCGAGCAAAATCTGGAATTCGCACTGGATATGGCGATAGACTCGCCCTTTAACACTAGTAAAAAGTGGGTGCACTAGTTGCGTCTCCGTACCCTTCCAGGGATAAAGGCGTGAGTGTGTGTGTGTGCTGTTATTGTACCATAATAAATAAATAAGTGGTGATCACCTACTTGCTTTATTGTTAATGCTCTAAAAAATGTTGTAGGTACTGGACTCTATCCTCTCGAATCTAATCAGACGTATATCGCTGGCGAAATCTAGGCAATCTTGTAAAATACTTCGCTATACTCATTTCCTCTGTCGTCTCAACATCCTGGAGTGGACAGTGGACACATAACTAGTTTAAGGGCACGGCAAACTGACCCCACTGCACCTGATAATAAGTGGAATGTCGTTATAGAGTCGACTGACGACGGATGATTATCCATAATCCCTCGCCAGTCGGTAAAATTCTACCGGTCTGTTCGAAACCGGACAAATAAAGGGGTAAGATATAACTCTGGGGTGTACATAGTTTCACCCTCCCCAAGATATAATTAGTTAGAGTCCGGAATAAAGAGTTATAGTTGGATTTGTAGAGAGGCGTCTCAGTCACACACCTAGGTGTCGTTTTATTCCTGACTCTTTAGAGACCTGTCACCAGTGTTGCTAACTCTTATTTTTTATTAACCCCTAAAACTTATCTTAACTTATATATTACTGTTCAAACCACTAGAAACCACTAAAAGAAAGATCTCCTATCAATCCACCAGAAATCCACTTTAAGTCTGATTTCCAAGGACCTTTTTTGGGCGCAGAAATATTTTTGGGTCGCAATTAGTATTGTTTTTTACTGTTTAAGCTTTTTTATGTGACCAAATTAGTTATATTTTTTGTGGATTTTCGTCTTTCTCCTACTAACTCTTGAAAACCAGTCCACTAAAAAAACCGCCAGCCATTAAAACCACTTTTTTGCGCTAATAGGAGGGTCTAAACTACGGTTTTAGTGGTGAATCCACTAAGTTGGCAACACTGCGTATCATACTGGCAGATTGTGAGCGATTTCAATGCAGAGGGAAGGCGCAGCGAACAACGCGTAACGCGTTTTGGACAGTCAGTTACAGAATGGATACCGACGAAGAAACATTGTTGTCAGCTTTGTTAATTCGGAGACCCAGAAATTGAAAGCGAAAGCAGGTTACAGTATGTTACCTACAGCGACGAATTTGGGAGAATCCATTATAACGAACCGACTGGAAGAGAGCGACTACTGTATTGTTTTATTTTCCTGACGAATAAAAACTGACTTACTACTTTTGTGTTATATCGTTCCTAATTGCGAATGTCCTACCCCCTCCCCGATTACTGTTGGTAGCTCAACTCCGATGCTGTTGACGAATACGTCTACTTAGAACAAGTGGTCCAATTAGGTAATCCAATTTTAAGAGGGAGGCCAATCGTCAAATCCAGCTTGGTTTGGCAGCGTTCGGAAACTAAGCAAGATCTTCTCGTCCAAAATACCTCAAAGTCTTCGATCAGTGTGTGTTACCAGTGATGACATACGGCACCGAGACGTAGCCTCTGACTATGGGCCGCCTAAGACAGCTCACGGCTACTCAGCGAGCTATGGAGAGGGCAATGCTCGGTGTTTCTCTACGCGATCAAATCAGAAATGAAGAGATCCGTAGAAGAACAAAAGTCACCGACATAGCCCAGTTGATTAGCAAGCTAAAGTGTCAGTGCGCAGGGCACATAGTTCGCAGAACTGATAGCAGATGAGGCAAAAAAGTTCTCGAGTGGCGGCCAAGTACCAGCAAGCGCAGCGCTGGACATCCACTTGGAAGGTGGACGGACGACTTGATAGAGGTCGCAGGGATACGCTGGATCCAAGCCGTTTCCAACAGATCCGTCTGGAAGTCTTTAGGGTAAGCTTATGTTCACCAGTGGACTTCATGTGGCTGATGATGATGATGAAAGTCACACACTTATGATAATCAATTTCAATTGAAGAAAAGGGTTGTAAGAGATTACAAAGTGACGGCGGTGGAGCGGAGACGTTGCGTACCCGCGGCGTATTCGCTGCGCGTCTGCTGCGAATTCGCCAGTATGATAAGAGCCTTATGGGCTTAGGGGCATGGTAGCTGCCTTAAGTACTGTATATCTGCTTACGTTTCATTTAAACATGACTTTAACATATTTTGTTTTCTCCAGAATCCGAAACGGGCCAGCTGGACAAGTTCAAGCGTCGGCTGATACGCTCGGTGGCGTGGATGCTGATCAACCAGAAGATGCCTGAATCGGAAGTCTGGAAAGAGATGAAGAAGGTGATGGGATGTGACTGCCAGCAGTTGTGGTAAGTCTTTTAAAAACGATAACCGTATCAAAATATCAGTTAATAAATTCCGATAATGGATAATTGATACGGCGATAGTCTGGTTGGGAATGCAACAAACTGCTCCAAAGGTTCAATCCCAAAGCACATCACAGACTTACGTGTGGGTACTGACTCAGTATTTATAGATGTAATATAGGGATTATATTATTATAAATTTATTAAAATTTCCAAGTAAATACACAGATAGACGGTACCTGCTTATCAAATTTGCTACAACATCCTTCTAGTCGAAACATCAACGCTTACACGTGGTACACGTACGTTACTGATTGTCGATGGAAATAAGCAAGGATGATCTACCCAGACGAACTCTCGCATAAGAAATAACTATCATCTATGGTTAAGATTAGGGGGCCAATTATCGTTTACTGGTGGTAGGTCTCTCAAATGTAAGAGTCCGCCTGGGTGGGTACCACCGCAATGTCTATTTCTACCGCCAAGCAGCAGTGTACATGCACTGTTGTGTTTCGGTTTGAAGGACATTGTAGCTAGTGTAACGACTGGACATAATGAGACTTAACATCTTATGTGTTAGGATGACGAGCGCAGTGGAATGCCACACAATACTTTGTAACTCAAGGTGCTGTATGGTGTTGCTACTGTTTATCGGCGGTCGTATCGCTTACCATCAGGCGAAAGGCATGCTCGTCTCGTCATTGAATGCCACAAAAAAAATCGTCCTCTCATCCCTCAGTGGTGGTACCAATAAGGCGTTCCTTTTTACAAAAAAACTATTCCGGCCACGGGAGTATATCCGTATTTTTCGTAAGAAAATCTCATATTTACCATTACGGCTACCAAAGCTGTTCTTTGTGATAAGAACGCCCGTAATTGCAAAAAGACGGTTTCAATTCCGTACTCCGTAGATGGAATAGAGCCCTTGACCTTACCCTATTTTACGTTTTTTCGGTAAGCCGTTGGTCCTGTGCTCGATCTCTCTCCGGTCATATCAATTATCATCTCATGTCATCGTACTATGAGAATGAAGGAAATTGAGAGTATATCTGTGTATTACGCGTATATTATATACACACATACTAAGTATAATATCTCATACGTCCATTCTCCGTTGAGATTGACAGCCGTAGTCGAAATTTATTTGGGTGATTTATCTCAAATTTTGCCTACAGGGAGCACATGAGGTCTCTTACACAGAAGAAGTTAAGACGATTACTGGTAGCGGAAGATAAGGTTATGTGCATACCAGATATAGCTCGCATGTCGCTCACCGACTGGCAGTTGTACGACCAGGCGCTGGTGCACGAAGACCTTGACGTTATTGGTTTGGTGAGTGGGCTTGTTATAAACAGGTTTAGTTTGGAATATCTGCCCCCATATTCTCTATGACAGTGTTAACTCGTAACGCGGCGGTGTTACGTTAACTTCGTGTAAATAGCGTTAAATGGTATTCTGTATGCCAATTTGCATAGTGATAAACGTGATGAGTTACATAACGCGCTTTTTTTATTTTTATTCGGGCATGAAAAAGTGATTGCACCTCGCCTGATGGTGAGCACGATGCCGTCCAGACACGAGTATCGAATGGCAGTAGACGGTTATCTCATGCCATTCGACACAATCATGCCGGCCTACTAAGCTACTTTTTCACGTTACAGCGCTTGTTACGAGCGGAGAAAATAACGTGTTTCATAGAGAATAAGGGGGTTGGAGTTGATGCGTTCTTGGCCAGCGTGATGGACTAAAACCCCTATTCACAAACAATACTATAATGATGCAGTGCGCCCGAACGCATTGTCAAGGGAATAGTGTCGACAATTTCATAGTTTTCTTTGGACCTTTTCAGCTTTGTTTATCTGACAGCCAACTGAGGCAGAATTGTATTTAAATATTGTCCAATCACAGCGCCCCTTTGCCTATGCACTGCGAAGTGTGTCATGCGGAAAGCACTAAGAACAGACTTATTATCATAGCATTGGGTTGTCCTTAGCCAAGTAACATTTGTGAATGCGGACGTAAGACCAAAACAGTTTAGAGCAGTGCTTCCCAAACTATGGGTCGCGACCCACCAGTGGGTCGCAAGGGAATATTGGGTGGGCCCTGAGAAATAGAACAATATATCAACCGAGCGACACAACAGCGGCACAACGGGTAGCCAATTTTGGACGAGAAAAGAAAGAAAACTCTCAAAAAAGGTATTAAAAATTACTCCATGACAGCCAAGAGGTGGGTCCAGAATTTGGAAGTTTTTGTTAGGTGGGTCGCGGCTCATTCAACTTTGGGAACCACTGTTTTAGAGTATTTTTAAGTAATAGAGAAGGTTTGTGCTAAGCCGTCCGCTAGTCTAATACAGGGTTGGTATTAATAATATACTTAATATCTATAACTGCTGAATTAAGTGTAATTTATCCAACCGAAAAACACATTTGTTGACAATAATGGTGCCTTCATACTTGCCACTTTTTTCCTTATATGGCTTACAAAGCGACGCTGCATTGCTTCGCCCGGCATTAATGGCTAGCTTGCGTCCTTAAGTATCGAACCCAAAACCTCCACGGTTCACAGCACCAGCACGCCATAACTCAACCAACGAGGCGACTAATTAATGTATTTATTACCAGCACACAATGGACCCCTACAAGCCGGACAATAAGGTTCTAATAGACCTGTTTGGTCTGGTGCAGCGATTCGATATAGAGGCGAAAACGGGCGACGCGCTAGCCGACGCGTGGAGCGCGGCAACAGTTTATTATAATTCACAGTAAGTTTTGTTTTGCAGTAGGTAATTTGTATCCGTAGTGCTTTATAGCTTGCTTTTCTACTTGTAAATGTCGATATTAAGGTTAAAATTCCTTAGTTCATTATTTTGTCTCCCGGTTTGCCGTAAAGGGAAGTGGACATTGGACAATTAATATTTACTTATTAATATTTATTTATATATTTCCAACTTTACTTTTAACTAATCTTTCTATTTGATTAATTTCGTTGCGGGTTAAAGAAAGATTAGTGTTCCCTGAGACTCGCCGAGCTTCGCCGCTCGTTGTCATAAAATGCGTGCCACTGCTGATCCTGGGTTACAGGAGCTGCAGCGGCGGGTGTGAGAGCGGAGTAGTTTCTAAAGGTGTTTAAACTGGTGCTAAGTGCGCTAAATGTCTAGTTGGGAGTGGAATGGACTGCCGAGGTTGCAAGTACAAAACCCAGGAGACACATCTCTGTCTGAGTAGTGGGCTATCACTCTAGCGAAGCTGCGAGGAACACTTAGTAAAAAATATACCTACAAAAACACCTTTTTATAGATAATCCACGATTATACACACACACACACACACACACACACACATATACCCACGCCTTTTATCCCCGAAAGGGTAGGCAGAGGCGCAACTAGTGCACCCCCTATTCGCCGTGCCATGATCTAATAGGGGCGAGCCCATCGCCATATCGGGCACAAATTTCAAACTCCAGGCGATACTGAACAGAAAAATCCAATATCACTGCCCGACCCGGGGATTTAACCCGAGACCTCAGCATTGCAGTCGTACCGTAATACAACTACGCCACCGAGGTACGATTACGCGCGCTACTTTCCCTAATCGCTTATAGTCCAAGTGTGCAACCTTCCGCTTGTGTTTTAAATCTGTAAATACCTGCACATTAAATAGCTATGTGTGTACACATGGACCTCCCATACTACAATGCGATTCAAATAAGAACAGGATCGACTTTGCGCCATATTGTGACACCTAAATAATTAAATATTGTATTAAAGTAATTTAGCAATAACGTTTTTATTTTTTGATGTAAGAATCGATTAGACAAAATAAACCGTTATTGATATGCTAATAAGTTTTCTATGCAAATTTTGTACCTTTCAAGTCACATTTGACACATAAAGGTAATTGACGTTCCTATTCTCATTTGAATCGCATTGTACGTTGGACAATCGAAGTCCATTTAACCGGTGAGTCCCCACTTAAAAATTAGTAACGCGCGTCGTCGTGGATGGCAAATCTATACCCATTTACATTTCTTCTCATCTTACCTTATTAATATTGTAAATGCAAAAGTTTGTGAAATATTTGGATGTTTGTTAGAGGCAAACGCAGAAACAGCTGAACGGATTTAGATGAAATTTGGCATACTGATAGACCATGTCCTGGATTAACACATAGTCTACTTTTTATCCCGGTTATTTGCTCCCAAGGGAAATACTGGGATTATTTTAATAGATGACGGTGCGTCTTACAGGTGGCGCTATACATCGCTACAGTCTTAGAGACTTGTAGCGGGAAAGGCTTTTCACGCGGGCGAAACCGCGAGCAACACCTAGTTGCTCATAAAACAAAAATACAGTCGAATTGAGAACCTCCTCTTTCTTTGAAGTCGGTTAAAAAGACACGGCTCATCTTGTGCATTTCTTCAACAGAGGTCATCAGTGCTCCCCCATGCTACTGCAAAAGCGGTGGTACCAGCTCAAATATGAGACGCGCCGCCGGTTCTACGAGTACTGGCACTCTTACCGCGGCAATGAGAAGATGATGCCCAAAGCAGAGCAGTACCGACCGACAGTACTGCAAAGGACCCTGGCTAGACGGTACGTAATCAAAACAAAACCCTAACACCGGAGGCTGTAGTCACGATATAGCTTGACCATTGTCAGGACCTACTGATGCGATTACACCGAAATTACTAGCAAAATAATCGAATTTACAGCTCATTGACATCCAAATTACGTTTTAGGAATAGTAGGTAGGTACACCTTTTAAAACAATGTGTCTGTTCTTTCGTATAATTTTCCGCAACACTCATAACGGAAAATAAAATGCTTGAAACATACGACAAACGCTTATAAGTTAGTGTGAGGTCATACACCTGTATTTATTTATGAATATGATTTTCAGGTTCCCAGAGGTCATAACGAAAGAGTTCTCGGACTGGGAAACCAGCATTGAAGAGAGTCACATCATTCTACCTGACGATTTTGTGAGTATTTTAAGAGCAAACGAGAAATTATAAAAAAGCGTGTGTTGTAGTGGTTTTGAAGTCGGTTTTATGATGTCTGTGATTGATCGAGAGACCAATGCGACAGTCACGTGTTTGTCTCTCAACCAATCCCAATAAAACGAAACTTGAGTCGTGTCGTGTTTTTTTGCCACATTCTAAACACTATAGGTATTAGGTATAAAGCTGAATACTTTTTTTGGTTGACAGCGCTAATCTCAGCCTACTACCGGACCGATTTTGAAAATTCTTTCACTAATTGGTAGCTACATTACTCATGAGTTCTATAGGCTACTTTGTAAATTATATCCCGGGAAAATACTTATAATACTCTTGAAAAAACGTTTTCACGCGGGTGGAGCCGCGAGCAATACGAATTATATATGCGAAAGTAACTCAGTGGGCTTAGAATGTGACAAAAAAACACGTCACGTCTCCGTTTCGTCTTATTGGGATTGGTTAAGAGACTGACGTATTGGTCTCTCGATCAATCACAAACATCAAAATTAAACGACATCGTTTTACGAGTTGCGTCTTCGTGTCACATTCTAAGCCCACTGTTACGCTTTGACGGCAGCTTTGGTAAGGAGTAAGCTTGAATTATAAGAAAGGACATAGAGTACTTTTATCCCGGAAAAATATATAGACTTTTACTCCGGAAAATCCGGCGAAAACGCGAGCAACACCTAGTCATTAAACGTCTTAATATTAGAGATTTAAATTATTACTGAATACTCAGGCTTCCAGTTTTATCTACAACGAAGTTATAGGGGGTCGAAAATGACCTGTGGGCTTAGAATGTGACAAAAAAACACGTCACGTCTCCGTTTCGTCTTATTCGGATTGGTTGAGAGACTGACGTATTGGTCTCTCGATCAATCACAAACATCAAAATTAAACGACATCGTTTTACGAGTTGCGCCTTCGTGTCACATTCTAAGCCCGCTGAACTGCTTCGAGAAAAGGATGGCACGGCCGTGCCGCTTTTTTGCTCGACTTGCCCCCAGATCATGGTAGGGACTGTCCTAGCTGATACGTTTTGAAGAATTCGCTGACTAATGTGCCATGTACTATATTATTATTATAAAGAGAACCAAATACGGGAACATAAACATAATATACGTATTCATTTACAGGAAAGCAGAAAGAACATTAAAGTTTTACCAAAACCTAATATGGGTAAGTAAACTACATATAAAAATAATTAACATAATCATTTATAAGTTGACAGTGGCGTAGCGTAGTAGGGGCGGCAGGGGCGGCCCGGCACTTTTTTGGGGGCGGCAAAATTTAACAATAAACAATAAAATTATTTTGTTAATATTTGAACTTATAATATAATATTTGAATTGAATTATTTTGTTAATATTTATAACGAATAATCATTCTATTACATAATACTTCTATTACATATACAAGATCTGGATGACCGGATTTTTGTCCGCGGCAATAAGCTTATAGCCCAGACCCAAAATCACTTATAGGGGGGCGGCAAAATTCGAAAAGTAAAACCTTTTATACTTAAATGTTAAGTTGTGGTGATGCGGGGGGGGGGGGGGTTATGCATGCATGAGCATGCATGACATGGCATGGTTAAGCATGCATGACTTCTTATTTTTTGAGATGAGCATTTTGGGGTCTTGGGGCGGCACTAACCCACGCTACGCCACTGGTTGTTGATTTTAATTTGTTCTTGATATGGCGATATAAGCGGCGATAGCCTAGTTGGGAGTGGAACGGACTGTCGAGACGAAGGTCCGCAGGTTCAAAACCCAAGGGCATACACCTCTGACTTTTCAAAAAATAAGTTATGTGTGTTTTCCAAATCAAATGTAGAGTTAAATGCATTTATAAATTTTAATTTGGAATTCTTAATCAAAGGGGAGATATTTCAGATCAAAATGGCTAGTAGGTACGACAAAATGTCAATTTCATATGTAAGGACCTAATATAACAAATACAACTTTACTTTAGTGCGTGATCCAAAATACCCTTTTGCCTAGTTGGGTAGATATATTTTCATTTATTTATTTTAATTAATTATATTTTAATCGAGTGTGAATGGAAGGGCTAATAGGGGTCTATCGCATCGAACCTTCGAATGTCAGATATCTGACATTCTGGGTAAAGGCCAGGTCAAAAGTACCCTGAACCGGCGAGGAAGCATGAAAAGGTTGATGAAGCTGGAAGTGAAAGAAGTGTGCTATCGAGCAAAGTGGCAATCCATAGTATCCGCCTACCCCTATAGAATAGAGGTGTGACGCCATGTATGCATGTATTAATTATGTTTTATTATATTTCAGAAAATTCACCAGACATAATTGTTATGGAGCCAAACATTGAAACAGTAGATCTGCTACAGGATTCAGATTCGGAAGAAGAAAATACTCAAGAGGACTCTGCTGAAATAAACAATGAAAGAGATGATAATGATCCAGACACAGAGGTGAAAGTTAAAGAAGAACCAGAAGATTCTGAAAAATATTACACAGAGAATGAGGAACCGAAAAAAACAGACTTAGCTATGGCGGATGTGGTTGCTGAAGAAACACGTTTCGATAACATGAACGACGATGAGATCGTTGAATTGACAGCAGAAGAAAACAATATAAATACCATAACCAGTAGTTTAGAAGATGGAATCATCAATGACAATAATGCTACCCAAGAAATTCCCGGTCCGGATGAGATGTTTATTCCAAAAATTACAAACGTTTTTGGCAACATTAACATGACCGATGAAACTTTGTCAATCATAGATAATTTAACAAGGACCACGCCCTGGCGTGCGAGAGTATCTGAAAGGAACGAAGTAACGAATAACGAAGAATCAAATAAAGAGAAAGAAGCCAGCGATGGGCCAGTGTGCTTGCGAGTTGATATTGAAGACTTCGGGGAATCTGATGGTGAGGTTGAACTAATCAATGAAAATGCTTCAAAAGAAACATCAAATACAGATACATCTCTTCTCAAACCAGACAGTAACGCAGATGCAGTATTATCTAAAATAACTGATGCAAATGTGTCAGCAAAAGAAACTAATATACCTGATAGTACAGATTTTAGAAAATTGCAATTTGGTAATATAGATCTGTCGTCATTTGGAGAGATTTCTGAGGATTTGAACTTTGCCGACGATGGAATTGAATTAGCGGATGATGGTGTTACGGATAACGCTCAGTCTATAGATAAAATTAAAAAAGGTATGTAAACATTTACTGTCAGTTTCTTCATGAACAGCAAAAGTAACGGCTGAAGTAAGAGCTATAATGGGTATTAGGTAATATAATATAAGCATGACATTGACTGCCTCGGTGGCGTAGTTGTATTACGATACGACTGCAATGCTAAGGTCTCGGGTTCGATCCCCGGCTCGGGCAGTGATATTGGGTTTTCTACTCAGTATTAGCCCGGAGTCTGGAATTTGTGCCCGATTCGGCGAGAGACTCGCCCCCTATCACATCATGGGACGGAATGCACACGGCGAAAATTGGGTGCACTAGTTGCGCCTCTGCCTACGCCTTCGAGGATAAAGGTGTGAGTGTGTATGTATGTATGCATGTAATACAAGCATCGTTATTGCATGGAACCGTCGTTGCACCATTAGGGCTTCCAATGTGTATTGTGAATGAACTACCTTCTCCTTGATTACACAATTAATAAATAACTTACCTTCCGACGTACGCAACAGTATCACACCGATTAATATAATAAACAACAAATAATCATTAGTCGAGTACCAAATAAATAATAATAATAGCAATCCATCTGATGCGCTTGCGTATTTTCGGTAATTTTTCGCTGGGAATTGGCCGAATTTCGGTCACGGCCGCCAATCTTAACACCAGGAGATATTATCTGTACTAATATTATAAAGAGGAAAGATTTGATTGTTTGTTTGTTTGTAATGGCCGGGTAAACTCAAAAACTACTCGACCAATTTTGAAAATTATTTCACTAATAGGAAGCTACATTACTCCTGAGTGCTATAGGTTACTTTTTATCCCGGAAAAACTAATTCACGCGGGCGGAGCCGCGCGCAGCAGTCTAGTATAGCATTACTATAAACCTCAGCAGTTTTTAATTCATATTATATTAATTTTGATTACCTATAGTAATTACAAAAAAAATTGGCAAATGTAACAGTAATTTTGACACTAAAACAAACTTTCTGTCAAATAAAAATTTATTTATAGCTTATTCTGTTATGCCGGTTGCGTATCTTCTATATAGGTTTGTAGAGATGGTCCAAATAAAATGAATTTTGGCCATATATCGATCGGTGAGGATATGTCTTCGTTGTGTAGTTCCCTGTTGAATTTAGGTTTCAATTCAATTTCCATAATTAATTTTTATTTTTTAATAATGTTTGTGGGATAAATTGTATCAAACTATGTCCATACCAAATTTCATAGAAATCCGTTGTAGTTTCGGAGATGTGCGCTAACAAACAAACAGAAAAACAGACAGACAGACAGAAAATAATTCTAAAAATCGGTGATTTGTTCTAGGTTGTTGTTCTATTACTGTTCTGTATTCGTCTCCTTACATTTTTATTATTTGTCTTTCAATGTACAGACACGCCGGGTTCTACTGCTTTATTATATGTATAGATATTAAATTTAACTTAATATACATTTTAATACGTAGGGTCATTCGGCCTAAAAGTACGCACTTTTTTTTCTATCGTCTACACAGTCAAAAATATAGTATCTTGAAAAACGTTTTAACACTCTATGTAAAGCAAATTTATTCTACTTTCATTATTTAATGAGTTTTCTTACATTGCTTCATTGGTTTTTTTGCAATACATGTTTAAGTGCATCGGGAGAAATTCGTACTATTGACCCGTTATGTGGGTAAAACTACGCAGAGTGTTTAATGAGAATATTTTTCTTTTGTATAAGGTCTAAAAATCATTACAAATAATATTCGGCTTAATTGCATCTTAAAGAAGAAAAAACCGTGCGATCATTGTAATGAAGTTATAACAGGGTGCGTACTTTTAACCTCGTACTCTTACTCAAACAGGGAATATTTTAAACAATCACGTGTTAGTTGAGACGCAATTATTTTCTAGGACAGAATTAATAACTAAAATAAATACTATAATAATCATGTAAACTCAACATAATTAACGGACTTTTGTAAACTGATGCACCGTCTAGCCATACACTTTTTTCCCAGCACAAAATATTGGTAACTAAACAACAAAATCACGTTGATCGCCGTTTTTCGGTAAACAAGTGAGACTTGGTAAAATAGCTTGTGGCTCTGACATCGTCGCTGACGCGCCCCTGATCTAGCCGAAAAAGTGTCTGAGCCCCCTCAATAGGTTCCGAGATATTGACCATGCGAACTTTTACCCACTGCGTGCTGTTGCCCCGAATGACCCTATATATCTTTATTACAGAAGACGTTCACAAAGACGTGAAGCATAGCCAGTTAGATGAGAATAAGCATTCCACCAAAAATGCCAGTGACATTCAAGAATTCAAATTGGACGAAAAACTATTTTTAGATCCAGTGGTTTATACACAGAAATTAGACGATATGTGCATCTTAAAGAATCAAGATATTAATACAGTAAATGTTCAAACATTGCTAAATAAAATAATTATTGAAAGCAAACCGATAAGCGATCGAAGTGTAGACGCAGAAAAGGCGCGAATCGACAGAAAAAGAATATCACCGTCTAGTTATATGTTACAGAAACCGAAAAATCGCAAATACAATCCTATACAATTGTGCAAGAATCCAGATTTTAATACGAGATTAAAAAGGTTGACTGCTGGATTTCTTAGTTCTTGGCAAAATAGGACTCTACTCAAAGCCTGCAAGCCGCTTACTATAGACTTAACAAAGGCTTTCGAATCGAAGTTAATCAACAATACTATATATTTGAAAAAGCCTGACAAGAATCGTATAATTGAAATTGACGAAGATGAAATAAAAACAACATCTGTTATGCCGTCGGTAATTCCAGTTCAAACTTTGATCGATAACACTCGGTTGGATGACGTTTTGAAGTTAAAAAGTGGGTATAGCTCTGATTCTTCAAGTTCACAATACGGGGATACTGTGGTGGAGAGAAACAAAGTGATCCACCTCCCGGATATAACGCAAGTTAGGCGAATAAACCAAACATTACTTACTGCAGAAGTCAGTCCTATTCAAATGCAAAATATGAGTAATAATTCAAAGTCAAACGACGTAAATATAATGCCTGAATCTGACGTTAGTACGAATAAGGATATTTTAAATGCTCAGACCTCAAACTCAGAAGGAGCTAACAAAAGTGTCGCAGATAATACAAGCACTGGAGCGCCAAAATCAAATCTTTTAGCTAAAATGTTAGCAGCTCCGTCTCCGAGTCCAGTATTCAGAAATCCTATTCAAAACACTTTGAATAATAGACTTCAATCGATTACCACTGATCTAAACAAACAAAAGAAATCAAAAACGTCTATCGCCGGCCCAATCAAGGGAGTCAAGCCTTGGAGGCCGTCAAGACCTTCGTGGATCAAAAGTTTTACCTTTCCGGAAGTGAAACATGATGAATTTCTGCTCACTATAGATACACTTCACAAAATGTTGCACCTCTTTAATGGGAAAAACGAAACTCAACCGCATCTAAAGTCAAAGCCAAAGCCCAAAAAAAAGGTTCAAAAGAAGAAAGAAACGAAGCCACGTCCGAAAGAGAAAGAAAGTAACGCAAAGGAGTTAAACGCACAGTCGAAAGAAGAAGATACTTCTAAGAAGGGCCCCCGTCGTGTAGTAACAAACGTAGTTTATGGAAATCCGTTATGCTGCTGGGCGCGGGAACAAATTGCTTTTCATACTAAGGAGACTCCTAAACGTAGAAGGTCGCACGTGTGTTTGAACACTGGCAGCTGTAAATGTTGTTGTAAGGATGAACTAGAAAAAATTGTTGCTGTAGATAAAATACGCCCAGAACTCGTAGTTCCAGTAACAAAGTGGCGGAACTTTGCGCCGCGGTACGATGGTTCACAAAACAATGTTTCAGACAATACTCTTTTACAAGCAGATCATTCACAGTACACGAATGTACCCACTATTTCTGACGTTTTTACTCTTAACTCAGCAGTGCAAGAAGAAATGTCGTTAAATCCTACCACTACTGTTTCATCACAAAAATTGATTAATGATGTTGTTGAGCAATCGCTAACTTCACCGAAACCTGACGATGAAAGTATTGAATTGAACATTCCAATTTATGACGACACTCATGTAATCAAGCCTAAAATAATACCCAAAATTATTGTGTCACCCACGAAGAATAATTATTTTGAACTAAACGTACCAGGCCATGGTGTAAATCGAGTAACAAAATCTTTATTAAGTCCAGAAGCAACAATTCCCACTTCTGGAGTTGAACACCTTAAACTAAATATACCAATCTATGATGAAACGCAATTAAGTAAACCGATACTCAAACACCAAACGAATGCGGTATCTATGACATCTGCAGCGAAAAACCTAAGTACAGAAATCCACGACGAATCAAAATTAGTAAAACCAGTAAATCCAGAGGTTCTTAAAGATGATAACGCTGTAGATGTTACTATTAAAATTAGCAAAAAACCAAAACCTTTACTAGAAACGTTGGATGGCCCTATTAAATTAGGTAACGTAGATAAAAAGCCAAAACAGTGTACATGTCCATTGAAAACTCTCAATCAAAAGTATAAAAAATCAATTGTGATTGACAAAACAGGTATCAAAGAAAAAAAACACGATGAAATAAAAGTTACTGCCGGACCTAGTTATAAAGACAAAGTATTAATTTTAAATAGTAAACAAATGACGAAGATTCCTGTTGGGTGTCCTATTTTTTTGGGCACTAATAAAATTCTATTGACTAACATCAAGTTTCCGAGCTCTATTAAAGAATCAAGCCAAAACCAATCTGTTATTAATTGTTCGCAATATTCCACACCTCCGCTACCGTTACCACCTGGCGTTCAGTTAGTACTTCTCCATACTGGTCAATTAACTTATATCATGAAATCCGGATTTGAGCTTAGTCCAGAAGATAAAGCTAAGATGCCAGCACTTTTAGAAACAATTCAAATGCAAATGAATTCCACAGGGACCGCTTCAACGATAGCAACTACGACTGGTGACATTTCAAATGAGGTGGTTGATATATCTGACGATGAGATATCGTCGACGCCAGAAATTGACAATGATGTCATTTCTACTTCTGCTGCAACATGCGATGAACAAAATAATGAAAACGATAGCAGCCTAAATTCGAGCCTAAAACAAATAGAAATATCCCAAACCACCACAATAGTAGAAGAAATACCATCAAACGAAGTGAATGATAATGAGCTAACTCCATCAACTCAACAGACTGTAATTCAACTTCCTGATGATAATAAAGAATGTTCTGAAGATACTTTAAATGCCTCTACTAAAGTTCTAGAACAACAAAATGAAGAAAGTATGGAAATCCCATCAATAGTCTCTTCCGGTACGGATCCAACTTTAGATGCACAGACTGTCATTGACGTTGATTTAAACAGCGAAGATGGAAAATCAAGTAATTATGATAAGGTGAACGAAAAAAATTTAATAGCACCAAATTCCAAGAAAACAATACTCTCCGATTTAATGGAAATGTCTGGAATATCAGCGGAGGATACGGTGCCTGCACAAGTGTCGCCTGCGATTAACGAAGGTATTACTGCACTACCGTCATATCTTTCTATTCCATCGACAAGTTTACCGCTGCCAGATAATGCATTACAACTTACCCACGAATTAAATACAGTTTCATCATTCGCACAGCTGAAGTACGCATGTCAAAACAATGGGAAATTTTATAAATTAGATTTTGAAACTGGAATAGTAGTGCCGATAAATGTTTGTTTAAAGAAAAAACCGCAAATCTTTGCTGCGAGTGATATTCCTATAGTAACTAAAGAAACTATTGATCTTACTGAAGATATTGAGTTTACTGCTGAAAATGAAGATACTGCAAAAGCGGCTGATGTAACACCAAAACCAACTAATAACCCATTGGTAAAGTTGCTGAAGTCAAAAATGCATAACGTAAGACCCGTTACAATGTTCAGGACATTGCAAAGGCCACGAATACTGAAGCAAATTGACAAGAAACATTTACCCCCTAATTTGCAAATCATTAAAACACCTCTCGGCCGATCAAGGGAGGTACGATTGGCATATCAGCAGCCAGTAAAACAAAATATAGAAGACACAGCTCAACCTGTTAAGCAAAAGAGAAAATCTGCATCGCAGTCTAATACAAACTTAAGCTTGAGCGAATCATCAGACGATGAGCCTCTTATTAAAAAAGTTAAACGAAAACAGGCACAAGAAGCGGAATCAACATCTAATTTAGTTTTTGATTTACACAAGGAATTTGAAAAACATCCTAATATAGCAAAAAAATTGACTAAAGGTCCCGAAGATGATCCAACGGCTCTTGCTGAAGATGATATTAGGTTATTTGAAGATCCGCCAAATGAACAATTTTTGATGGAAGATAATGATGTCATGTCTGATGATGACGGTGAAGAAGATTGCATTTTAGGTGTTTGAACTGGACGTTATCGCCGCATTAGAATGGTTTTTGATTTTTAGCTATTCCACTATGACTATTCATATCACTATGGATGCAAATATCAGCAGTGATAATATTCGCAGGGTCAGAGGAGGTACGAGTCTTCGCCTTTATCAGAAGAATTTTAAGTATTACTTACATAGTTTAATTTAAGTATGTAGTGTTATTATATGTTGAAATATTTACATAATTCAACAATTTTTTGCTTTCGTCATAGTTTACTATAAATGGATGTTACCAATGTTAGACATTACTGTTAAATTGAAATCACTGACTTATTGTACTGTGTAAATTCGTATATAACAGGGTAGTTGACTACTTTGTTATATACATTTATCAAAAATGTATGCCATCCAAAATCTAACGGAAAAATATTTTTCAAAATTGGGGCAATAATATAATTAGTAACTTATAAAGCTGTGAAATTTGGAGGAAGGGGTAGTTGTCAAATATCAGTAATATTACACTGTGACGTCACCGACAGTTGCCATCCATAACGCTGTGTGCGTGGGAAAGAGATAACGCGATATCCCCTCCACGTCCCCACTTTTGCTCACAACAATATTTCAAATATGAATAACTGCTTTATTTTTCAAACAATTTTGATGCTGATTTCACAGAAGAATTTCTTTTTCGTATTATTTTCTGTTACATATAAAATAATTTACAAAATCAAACATAGGAAACTACCGTATAGTAATAGTGTTTTATTAATGCCGATAATTGTATTTATAATTGCCAGTTATTGGCATATATTTTAATACAATTTATGTAAATAAGACTATCTTTATAGTTCATTCTTCATGACCAGCCGTCAGCCTGAAACTCAAAGTATGTAGCAACTTCTGAGTTTCGAATGGTAATGGAAAACTTAAAATTGATTCACTGCTTTTAATCGTAAATTTTATGCATGTGTTTTACTTCTTGGATGACTGGATAAGTATAAAATAAGTTGATTTCGCTGTTTTGAAGCTCAAAGCAATCCAAGCATGTTAAAGGGTAAACAGCGAGGAATGTTTTGTTTGGTTAATTTTTGTTTTATTTATATACCTGTACTGTTGTCCAGCAAAGTGAACACATTTTATATTGGTTAAGTAATAAACCTTAAAAAGGTCTCGTTTTTAAATATAGTATTAACATGTCCTCGTAGCTTATACTAAAACGGCTCAAACTTTGAGTATACAATCAAAGTGTTCCAACTTTATATTTTGATGTAATATACCTATCCAATTTTTTTGTGTTACTTTGAGGTTTATATGAGCCTAGATTTAGTTATAGGGGTCGTCCATTAATCACGTGATGTTTTTTAGCAACTTTTGTACCCCCTCCCTCCCCATGGTGATATGTAGTGATGTTTTAGACTGCCTCGGTGGCGTAGTTGTATCACGGTACGACTGCAAGGCTGAGGTCTCGGGTTCGATCCCCGGGTCGGGCAAAGTGATATTGGATTTTTCTATTCAGTATCAGCCCGGAGTCTGGAATTTGTGCCCGATATGGCGATAGGCTCGCCCCCTATCACATCATGGGACGGAATACGCTTGGCGAAAAGTGGGTGCACTAGTTGCGCCTCTGCCTACCCCTTCGGGGATAAAAGGCGTGAGCATGCGTATAAAAGGCGTGAGCATGCGTTTTAGACTACCCCTCTCCCCCTACCAAAGATCACGTGTATTTTTGGTACAATGAATCTTAAAAATTTTAGTACATTATCTTCAAATACAGGTAGTATACCTAATCTAATTTGAATCAAGCACGAAAAAATAAAGACACTTACACCCGTATTCACAAACAATACTTAGAGGACGCATAGTGCTCCCGAACGCATAGTGTCGGTTGTTTTATCGTTTTCTTTGCCTTATTCAGCTTTGTTTTTCTGACAGCCAACTGATGTAAAGTTGTATCTCAATATTAGCCAATCACAGCGCCCCTTGGCCTACGCAGTGCGTAGGCTGTCATGCCCAAACACTCAACCCGAGGACGCATAGTATTCTCGAACGCACAGGGTCCGTCAAACTTATTCTTAAACAACACTTAAGAGACGAATGACAGTATGCATTTAGGAAAATGAACGCACAGCAAAAGGAGCTCGCGAGCTATTTTACGCAACGCATAGCAAATCAACACAAACGTCAATCTAGCACCGGGTTTAGAGACCACGTAAGTTAGGTTTGTAAATTCGTGTGATTTTCTTGATTTGATCCGTTAACTTGCGATGGACTGCAGTAGCGAAAAAGAATTTGATGATTATATCGTCATCATGACAACGTGCCATGTGATTGTAGCAACTTCGATTTTATACAATACTAGTATTGCTCGAGGCTTCACCCGCATGAATAAGTTGTTCCGGGATAAAAATATTTTCCCGGGATAAAAATTAGCCTATAGCACCCAGGAGTAATGTAGCTTCCTATTAGTGAAAGATAGTTTAGATTAGTACATCCAATGGCATCATTATCGAGGATATTAATGATAATAATATAAATTATATAATACCTACACACCGAGGCGCTCCGATACAGGAGATTCTTTATAACACAGCATTTTTAGTTAATTTGGTCGGATAAAATAAAACAAATATATTTAAATTTTCAAGATGTATTTTTTATAGTTCTATTTCTAATTTTTTTTTTATTGTAATGCATGGAGCTGTTTTTATAATCTAATATTTTTTCTATACGCATCATACTCATTGACTCTTGAGAGAGCTCCTTCTTTCTATAAGTTTTATATTTTCCCAACATCTTTTCAACTGTACATTGTCCCTGGGTGTAACATACGACTGTGCATTATAAGCTATTGTCAGTTTATCCCAAGCCTTCTTCTTTGGCTCTATATTTTGAGCATGCGTACGGTGTCTTCAATAATAGGCCGTTCCCGCATCAAAGCCACGATTAATTCCCTCTCTGAAGAAGTAAAATATGGTAACTTCTTTGAACTAAAAGAAATCAACTTCAGTTATTCGTCTTATCATTTTATATTATTGTAATATATATAACCAGGAAACAAACTGGAAAACATCATACTTACCACATTTTAGGAGATTTTTACTCAATAAAGGCGCGAAACTTGTGTCCATAATGCAAATGCGAACATAATATTATTTTAACTAAAAATTTTACAAGTTGTCTCCTTCTTTCGTGTTGTGGCTTCTACCAAGAATTTATCGGTGATGTCGCATGTATGTAATGTATTTTTACTATTTGAAATCCGTGTCATTTTTAATACCTATTGATAATTTCCATCAAAATTGAAATTTCAAAGTCAATGTTTGATGTTTTCTGTCAATCTACTCGAGGAAGTTTCATTACAATATAAACCAATCACAATGCTATGGGAACGCACAGCAAAGAGTCCCTTGAGTATCGTTTATGAAATGAATGGCTTGCCAGTGTTACTTCTATACTTATGCAAGTAATGTTAACGAAAACAGACTTATTATCATAGCATTGAGCTGTCCTTAGCTAAGTATCGTTTGTGAATACGGGCCTTAATGTATCACTACAGACACCCCCCCCCCCCCCCCCCCCTTTCCAGCCTCACGTGTTCAATGGACGACCCCATATTGTGATGATACTCGATACCTATAGTAATAAGATAGGTATAGGTAATAATGAAAATTATGTCTGATATTTCCTGCATAAGGTTCATTTTTACCCGACTGCGAAAGAAGGAGGGTTATGTTTTTATTCTTAATTTTGAATTGTTTTATACCTGTTTCTCAAACTAATTAATACCATGTGACTTGTGATTTATTTGTATCTTCTGTGAAGAACATATAGTTTAAGGTAAATAAAGATGTAAAGAGTAGGCACAATCGTTTTTATTCAATTATAAATTTGTGTCGCCCTTGCGGTCCAGAGATAGCGTGGTGGGTCATGAATCGCGAGGTTCAGGTTTCAAATCCAAGGACTGACAACACTTTATTTTGACATTAAACCTACTGGTGGTAGGTCTCATAAGAGCCCGTCTGGGTGGGTACCACCGCAATAACTATTTCTACCGCCAAGCAGTAGTGTGCATGCACTGTTGTATTTCGGTTTGAAAGACATTGCAGCCAGTGTAACCACTGGACATAATGAGACTTAACATCTTATGTCTCAGGATGACGAGCGCAGTGGAATGCCAAACAGTACTTTGTAACCCAAGGTGCTGGATGGTGTTGCTATTGTTTATGGGTGGTCGTATCGTTTACCATCAGGCGCACGACATGCTCGTCTCGTCATTCAATGCAAAAAAAAAACTGGCGATATTTCTTCTAATATTCTTATCAAAGAGGTTGAGGTCAATTAGACAGCCGGTCATAAAGCCTAAGCCAAATCCTTGCAATATGCTAAAAAGGGTGTGTTGTACCAATCGAAAAATGGCATATAAGGGTATATCAAGTATCATTCTTTTTTACCTTCTTTTCATTATTCCACAAACATGCCTTATTTATGTTTGCAATAGTGTTTTTGTATTACTCGGAAGTTGTGAAGCCCTAAATATACTACATGGGACCTAACATATAGCGAAATGTTGGTGCGAAACATCTCTGCCTACCTCTGAAAAGGGATAAAACTTGATGCTATAAATGTATGCATTATTACATTAATACATTTATTCTTTTTTTTTTTTTTTTTTTTTTTTTTTTTTTGTGTCGGCGACCCTGCAGTCAACACCGGGGGAAACCTGCGAATGGGATACTGGAGTCCCCCGGCTTGACGACTGCAGGGGCCTGGGAAGGAAGTGGAATAGGATGATGGAAGGAAAGGTGGGGAAGGGAGAAAGGTTCTCAGGATGGGTGGAAAGGAAAAGGGTGCCAGGAAATGTTCGCGGGCCCTTTTAGGCCTCAATGTGTTATACAACCAAGAGGTATACACACTGACTGTGTGCCTCGGCCCGCGACTAATGTTCCCCCGGGCATGGGCGTGCAATACATTTATTCAACATTTATCTGATAGTAACATTGAAGTTGTCCACCACAGCCTTCTCAATTTGCTGGTGGATTTCATTCACTTCCACCTGGGTGAGTGTCCTCTCCAAATGCCTGTATATTATACTGTAGCATAGACTGTGTTTCTTAGATTTGGGATGAACAAACTTGTCTTTTAGTCTCACCTGAAAAAAAATTAAGTTATGTTGTTAATTTGTTTTCATAATAACAAATTATAATGGTAGTAAATATATTTTTGGTATCAATTTCCATGTTTATTATGCTTCGATTGGGCATAGATGCAGAGCTTTCTAAATCATATTCAGCGCTGGGACGTCAAAATCAACGAATGTACCCTTGTCAGCAAAAAAAGTTCCATTTTAAAAGGGTGAGTAAAAAAAATTTGTGCGCCCATATTCGGCTTGTTCCCGCATGCCACGCAAGTTGAACTCCCTTTGTAAATACTGACCTGAAGAGATTCATTATAATTTGACAGTATTTACCCACGAGAATAGGCTAGTTGATAAGTTTTTATTGGTACTACAATCAGTATGTATAATGCCGGTTGTAGAAAAAGAACTAATCTAAGTTTATTGAGAAAATTACACATAGAACATAGGTTAGTTTACATAATGCGGTTTGCACACTATGCCAAAAATAGTAAGCCATGAGGGCTAAGCTAAACTAACTTAGCTAAGTTTTGGTTGCAATTTGCATTATGTAATAAAACAACTATTTAGCATTATACCAACCTGCTCAATAATATCTCCGCCTACATCTCTGACCAAGTCATAGAAGTCATTGCTGACAAATGAGTCAATGGTGTAATTAGGTGGCAACCAGAACGAAATGTCATTGGCACACTGAGGAAACACTGACACTGGCTTATATGTAATCTTAGCATTTATATCTTTGTTTTCAAACTGTGCTAAGAATCCAGAATCAGTACTCCACATTAACCTTATATCTGGTATTTTATATAAAGCCATCGCTAATCTCTCTAGCCCCAAGCCAAATGCATAAGCTATTGTATTAGTCGATCCAGCGTTTGCCAAAATTTCGTTCCGAACTATCCCACATCCAAGAATCTCCATCCATTTATTTTCATAATAAATTTCTAATTCCCACGATGGGTGCGTAAAAGGGAAATATTCGTCCACCCATCTATGTTTAATGTCTTTCCCAAATAACACTTTTACTAGCCCTAAGAGATGGTTTTTTAACTGCATTTCCATTAACTTCGTAGCTTCCAATGTGTGACAACTTTGTTTCATAGGATCATTGATGGAGTTAACAAATGCATGTGGGTTCTTTTCAAATGTTGGTTCAAATATTTCTAAATCAGGTTTGTCGTGAAATAATTCATCTTTCCGTTGTGATCTTACTGCATCTACCTGAAAGATAAAATATTATATGAACGAGATTTATAAAATATGAAGAGTTTTAGTTTTAATATATTTGGCACGACTTAAGGTCTATCATTCCTGAAGACTGAAAAGTAAATTAAAATCATACTAACCTGATGAAAAATAGGAAAATGTGTTGAATCAATTTCATCTCTCCTGTAAACATCTCCGATCATCAAAAAGTTGTCCAGACCGGACTTTAGCAACTCACTTTGATGTGCGGTCATATGCGCGCGAAGTAGTGTATCTTTATTTACATAATAACAATCCGATTTCGCTCTGCTAGGATGGTCGTTGGGAATCAACAAATCATCAAAATTCTGCTTTGTACTAACAACAGGAGATAGATTATCGTACACACTAAACGCAGGATTACCTCCGTGAGTGAAGGAAGAATAGAAATAATTCACTATCCTCTGTCTCACGATGGATAAGGGGTTGTGTTTCTGCAAGTGCAGATTTCGACCCAAATATGAAATAATTTTTGGTGTCACGTTCGTATATTCATCTGAAGGATAGTCTTTGTTACCTATACGACCTGTTGCGACTGATTTTGGCGCTGTACTGTATTTATATTTTGATAAAATTACCGAAAATATGCGGTTTGGTTTCAAGAATAACTTAGTCATGTTTTATAACTTATTTCAATACTTTTCCTCCTGTATAGAACTACATTTACTAGTGTTAATGTTTTGACATACACGCTATTTCATCAAGGCTGTAATTTGTTGAAATATTTATATTTTTCAGGTTACTTTTCTGGATATATTTTTGTCACAGTGACATTATCCGATTATCTGCTGACAGTGTGACAGCTCACAGCTGATTTTTTCTGAGGCACATATTTGTTTTATTTTTGCTTCGTAGAAGATAGATTATAAGATTTTATAGTTTATCTACATAAATATTACAGTCAAAATGATATTGGGTTAATTCAGTATTAGCCCGGAGTCTGGAATTTGTGCCCGATATGGCGATAGGCTCGCCCCCTATCACATCATGGGACGGAATACGCACGGTGAAAAGTGGGTGGCGGGTGCACTAGTTGCGCCTCTGCCTACCCCTTTGTGCGTGTGTGTGTGTGTGTGTGTGTGTGTATTACAGTCAAGGCATACTAAACTTATCTAAAAGTAGTCTCACTCCGCCGTGTCCTTGAAATAATTACCTACAGCCGCGCGGTACGTAAACACGCCATAGGGCTGCCCGTCTACATAATGTGCAATGTGCACCCATTTTTCGCCGTGCGTATTCCGTGCCATGATGTGATGGGGGCGAGCCTATCGCCATATCGGATACAAATTCTAGGCTCCGGGCTGATACTAAATAGAAAAATCCAATATCATTTTGTCCGACCCGGCCATCGAACCCGAGACCTCAGCATTGCAGTCATACCGTAATACAACTACGCCACCGAGGCAGTCAAGTTTTGAGATTTTAAAAGATATTATTTAAAAAATGTATTTGTTTGTGAATGAAATAAGAAGCATTCGATTAAAATACATGTTGCGTTTTTTGAGTAGTAGATATACTAAAAATAAAAAAATCACGTTTATAAATTTAGACTGAAAAATATTTGCGCTTAGACTGAGACGTACGAAAAGCTTTATTGTTTAATTTAATAGTATAAAAAATCCGCATACGGATAAAAACTATAATTAAATATACTTTTGGGAAACATGGACAAGAACTCAAGCAACCAAAATCAGCACAATATAATTGCACTTTGTCATATTAAGTAACTACTTGTACTTATTTAATTCAAATATTCACAAAATGCACGCTTACTGGTTATAAAACCATCACACCGGTCGTTCGTTACTGCGGCGCACTCGCGACTGTTTGTGTACAAGTAATCATTATGTGTACCAAAATCGAGGCGCGTAGGCATCACTCGCGTTCCGACCGTTTCTATGAAGATATTCTACTGTATATATGTGTACTGTGGTCAAGGGTCATAACATAACAACAGCTTTATTGCCGATATGATTAAGGTTTGATAGTCAAAGTAATTAATAAAAACGATGAAAAAATCGCATCATTAAAAAAACAGTATTTATTGACAGTATTGAAATTAATGACATCTTCGTTTGGTTATTTGTAAGCAAAAATAAAACGTATCAAAACAGTTTTACATAACCTAAAAGCTTCCTAAAAGTCTTAAATTAGAAATTATAATCTTTATTTTTACTCGTATTCTAAATGAACTTTATATTATTATTTATTTTTTAACCTCGTTTGGCGCGTAAAACATGTTTCGCAAGAAAATCTATTACTTAGCTCAGTTGAGTGCTGTTGGACTTACTGGCTACTATTTCGGACTAAATAAAAATACTGATGATAGCTTAGTGGTGGATGGAAGGCGTCTGAGGAGCATGCCAGGTCTTCCGGTATTTGGAACAGTATCTGCAGCAACCCCATACTCTGAGACTGGGAGTGACGGCAGTAGGGTATGTATCAATATACCACTGTCTTTTTTGCACAACTGAAGACCAACTCCTGAGCATTGGTTAACTCATAGAGACTAGTTTAAATAAGTGAGGACGTATCAACCTCCTTAACTTATGGAATGCTATTTTATTTTTCAGTAAGATTTTTTATTTTATTTTGTCTCCTAGATTCGGATTCTTTTATTTTAATAGAATAAAATAAACAAATTCTACACTACTTTAGTTACCAACTATTAGATATTCTAACATTACTGTGAACTGTCTTCAGATATCCCAAATTATGAAATACGGATTTCCTGGGCTAGACCATGTTCGTTCTTATGATGATTACGTACTATCATATGACCGTCGTACCAGAGTGCCGCATTGGGTGTTTGAGCATTTAACTAAAGAGCATATCAAGAAGAATGATCAAGTAGACAGGAGTAAATGTGAATTTATGCCTGATGAAAGTATACATCCATTTTTCAGGTAACATTTGAAAATCAGAATTTTGAGCTGTCCTCGTGATTGCCAGCTACCATTGATGGAAAAAAAATTCCCTCCAAGCTGAATTTTAAGAATAGAATAGATATGTTTCTCTTCTGCTAAAATTTCATGTTTTTTAACCGACTTAAAAAAAAGGAGGTTCTGTATTCGACCCGTATGTATGTAAGTTTGTATGGCCACGATTTTCTCAAAAACTACTGATCCGATTTGGATGGGGCTTTTAATTTCTCATAAATGTTAGGTTTTGCGGGATAAATATTTTTTTGAGTATTTCCGGAGTAATGTACCTTCCTATTATTCAAAGAATTTTCAAAATCGGTTCAGTAGTTCCAGAGACTAGCCCCTACAAACTCACAAACTTTTCCTCTTTATAATATTAGTATGGATTACTCTTGTTTATTTCAGATCATTGAACAGTGACTATAAAAAATCCGGCTTCGACCGTGGTCACATGGCGGCTGCTGGTAATCACAGACTTACACAAAAGCATGTGGAACAGACATTTTATTTAACAAACATGGCACCTCAGGTAAGAAGACTTATATTTATAGCTAGATAACATATAGTTACGTTTTTTTCATACCATTCTACTGAGATTGTGAAGTGTCCTCATTTCTATATGGAGAATTAAAAGCATATTACTAATGGTATTTTAAGATTTTTTTTTTTTGTGATAGTATAGAGTATAGACCAAATAATGAACAAAAAGGTTTTACTGGTATGTTGTTCTGGTTGGTACACTATTCTTTTATAAGCTTCTTTGTTCTATAGATGCCATATAGGTTATAACAGGCTTTAATAATTATTTTGATGACTAAATGGATATTAAAATATTAATTTGCAATGGTTTGAAAAAATTAAATGCAATTAGATATATTCGAAATCGTCTTAAGAAATGCATGAATGAATCTATGTGCTTAATCTACTGTTTTAGGTAGGAGAAGGATTCAACAGGCATGCGTGGAACAGGCTAGAGAAACATGTTAGGAAATTGACAAATGTTTACAATAATGTATATTGTTGTACGGGACCACTGTATCTACCTAGGTAATTATAATGCATACCGTTTATTTATATATACCGGTTTTTAGTCCTTAATTCGTCCTAATGAAAGGCGTTTTCGAGAATAATATGACCATTGTATATTTAAGTCCTTAATTAGAATAAAACTATGTACAGTCAGCAGCATAAATATCTGTACAAAATCAAAATTTCAAATCGCCTATATACGCGTTAAGTTAAACTGAATCATTTTTTTCTTAGTTTGAAGTAAAGTAAATCTCTTTTATTTTATTTTTGTGAAGAGAAAATAAAGATTAGTAAGAACACAAAAGTGTGTAGGCAATTTGAAGTTTTGAATTTGTTCATCTACTTATGCTGCTGACTGTACACTTTTCCAGGACAAAGTAGCCTATGTATTAACTTAGGACATGGTCAAATTTCATTCAGATATCATAGTTTAGCCAGTTATGTGTACTATTCCAACTTGCAACAAATATCCAAATCATTTTACAAACATTACTTTTGTAATATTAGTAGGATTCGCAGGTTAACAGTCAAACTTTTTACAGGAAGGAATCTGACGGCAAATCCTACGTGAAATATCAAGTCATAGGCGCTAACACGGTGGCAGTACCGACGCACTTCTACAAAGTGGTTGTCGGAGAGGCTCCGGACGGCACTCTGGACATGGAGGCTTATGTGATGCCGAACCAGAAGATACCAGATGAGACGCCCGTTTCCTCGTATATGGTAAGTATGCTGTGGCCATACATGTATGTATGTATTTATTATTATTGGGGACGTATGCAGTCGCACAGACGGGTGATCAGTTCGCCTCATTGGACCTATTTCACTGCGCTGCCACTTTCGCTTTGGGTCGGTCGGCTTCGCTGGTATCATGCCCAGGGGCCGCATTCACTATAGGAAGTTTCGGCTGCTGCTCAGCTAGACCTTAGAGGTATGCTGTGGCCATAGTGCATGGTGTAAAAAATATGTTGTCAATGTTTTGCGCATTATAAGACTTTATAAGCAATTATTCTCTGGAGTTTTGGCGGGAACTTGGAAGTGTCATGAGGTGCTCTTGTTTTAATTCATTATTTTGGTGATATTCAGTGTTATATTGCATAATTATTGTGGTATATTATCCAATATAGTTCTATCAAAGAGCTCAAATGAAGTGAATTGAAATAATTGTGCTAATCAAGTGTTTTTTTTGTTGCCGCCAAAACTCCTCGATAAAGTCTTGGTAAGGTAGCCACTGCTTTACTTCGACATACTACAGATAATAAAATAGACGAACCAAACTTGACATTGGCAAAATGTGAAAACAAATGCCATTATATAAAAAAAAAAAAAAAAAAAAACAAAAAAACAAAAAAAAATGATTCTCTGCGGCCACAATATTTCAAAAACTCTGGTTCATTTTATTGAGGTGGTATTTTACCCTTCTACTCATAATTAAACATTCATTAGAGGTGTGTGCCGCAGACGTATTTAGTTTGTTTATACGTCTTGCGAAGATTGATGCAAGCAGGATCATTGACGTATCTTTTTGGATTTTTAAATGCTTTATTTAATAATATACCTTTGGTCTTTTTTCTAAATATAATAAATATACCATGAAAATTCATACTTAATAGACTCTATGTCTTGTAAGGTATAATATGTATATTATTATGAATAGAAACTACAAATCAGTTGTTTAATACTAATCTCTTTTTGCAGGTGCCACCAGAAACGATAGAAAAAGCAGCCGGTCTCCTATTCTTTGATAAGTTACAGCGAAGTAAATTGAATAGAATAAATGGAAAGAAAGTTTGAATAATTAATGTAGTGATACATAGAAATATATGGACAGACGTAATGCAATAATCTCATAGCAAATATGCGGTTTTTAACAAAAGACATGCCTGTAAATTATGTACAGAATAAATTCTATAGAATGTTTATCATGTTTTATTTTATGTACTCTTTAGATTTAGATTATCAAAGATTGTCTGGTCGCGACGGTATTTATTTTGATTTCTTGACCTATGCTGATTTTATATTTCTGTAGTATATATTATAATCTTTGGTATGATAAGTGACGGATTTTGTAGGTAAGGGATAGTAAGCATTTTTTTTAATTACCATAATGCAACAATTTTGAGGTTCGTATAAAATTGACATTAACACACGCCTTTTTTTTCTGGAATAACATCTTTTCTCTACCACCACTGGGCCGTGAGTGAGAGGTTATGTTCGCTTCACCGGTCTTACGGTCCAATGTCGACATTCGGGAATATCTAACTTCCTGTTTACCAACTTTTTCTAAATACTGGTTTTTACTGGTGGTAGGTCTCTCATATGTAAGAGTCCGTCTGGGTGTACCACCGCAATGTTTATTTCTACCGCCAAGCAGCAGTGTGCATGCACTGTTGTGTTTCGGTTTGAAGGACATTGTAGCCAGTGTAACTACAGGGCATAGTGAGACTTAACACCTTATGTCTCAGGATGATAAGCGCAATGCCACACAGTACTTTGTAACTCAAGGTGCTGGATGGTGTTGCTACTGTTTATAAGTGGTCATATCGCTTACCATCAGGCGAACGGCATGCTCGACTCGTCATTCAATGCCATAAAAAAAAATGTATTCCAATATAGGCAAAGCTTTCCTATTATTATGAGTGTTTAGAGACAATAATTTATGCTCACAACCCTCACGTAGTCACGTGCTACTTTTTTTTTTTTCCATATCTGGCTCTGTCGTTTAGGAAAATTTTGCCAATGTCAAGTGAGGCGGATATGTGTACAGAAGAAATAAAAAAAATACTACGCCAGATGACCAGACGAAACAGAAACAAAAACACTGAGAAACAATAACATTCAAACAAGATGCAGAGACGTGCTACTACTTACTACTACTACGTACTAGCTTGTCAAGTACCTACCATAAGGAACATTATCCTAACTGGCTCATACGTCCACCATATTTTCTCAAATAATATAGGGGATATTAATATCATGTTGTGCTGCATCAGAGGAGGCAAAAAAATCAGTAGTAGGGCAAATGTGTTAACACATCGCACCTATAGGACGAAAACGACACAATTAAAAAAAACGAAAATTGAGTTATCATAAAATTACGTAAAACGAAATTTTCAATACAATAGTTCAAACACCGCCATATTCAAGCGGGAAAAAGACAAAACTATTATATCGGTCCCTATTTATTATATTTTCATAAAAAAGGGACCAGCTAGAATGTGACAAAAAAACACGTCACGTCTCCGTTTCGTCTTATTGGGATTGGTTGAGAGACTAACATTTGACTGACGTATTGGTCTCTCGATCAATCACAAACATCAAAATTAAACGACATCGTTTTACGAGTTGCGTCTTCGTGTCACATTCTAAGCCCACAGATTTAAATCATTTTACGACGATAACCCAATTTTGGATTTTTTTAAATTGCGTCGTCTTCGTCCTAAAGGTGCGACATATAGTAGCCTTATGAAGCGACTTAGTCGTTACATACGACAAAGCTCCTTAAAGAAAGAATTAAAAAAAAACTTGCACTGATAAAAAAACTTATAACCTAACCAAAATAAAACGCCTAGTGTATAAAACCGGTGTATATTATAGCATAACATGACGTTGCATTAGTGTTTACAATATATACGATATCTATAGGATTTAGTTTTCTTCCTCTTCGTCTGAGGCTCCGTTCTGCTGGGGTGCTTCTTCCATGCGAGCATCTCCCATTCCTGGAATGAATAATTTAAGGATCAATTTTTTATTGCATTATTTCTGCAATCTGTGTTTTACTTCACTAAGCTTTTTTTATATTGCATTGAATGACGAGACGAGCATGCCGTTCGCCGGATGGTAAGCGATACGACCACCCATAAACAGTAACAACACCATCCAGCACCTTGGTTATAAAGAACTGTGTGGCATTCCACTGTTCTCGTCATCCTGAGACATAAGATGTTAAGTCTCACTATGTCCTATAGTTACACTGGATACAATGTCCTTCAAACCGAAACAACAGTGCATGCACACTGCTGCTTGGCGGTAGAAATAGACATTGCGGTGGTACCCACCCACGCGGACTCTTACATATGAGAGATCAACCACCAGTACCCAAGTGTTTCATCTGTGGTCAAGTAAAGTTAACGGTCTCGTTGCATTGGACGAGCACGCAGCGCCTTCGCCTCGCTATGAATTCGCTTGCAATAGAGTAGTACTAGTTTCCTATATTCTATTTTGTACAGTCAGCAGCATAAGTAGCTGAACAAAGTCAAAATTTGAAACTGCTTACATACTTTTGTGTTCTTACTAATCTTGTTTTTTCTTCACAAAAAAAAATATGTAAAAGCGATTTACTTTATTTATAACGAAGAAAAATGAATGTTTCGGTTTAACTTAACGCGTATATCCTATTTGAAATTTTGATTTTGTTTAGCTATAATACGCGTCATGTAAAAAGAACGCTGGAAGAAAGTGGAGGGGGTGTGTTTGCGCATGGGCACACTCGCGCACGAAAACATAAAATCTTTAAATATAAATAGGCGGCGTCATTAGCGCCGAGCTTAAATTATCAATAAAAGGTTTATGATTCCCGATGCAGCGAGTAAACATATTAAACACAATGCAGCATCGGGCAATAAAGACATTACCATTAAATATTTTGCGCAGATGTGCACAAACAAAGTAATAAAATAATTTTCTATAGAGCGAAGAGCTTTCTAGATCATTTTGACCCACTCCGCCGAGGTGAACACTCATTTTCGCTCGTCGTCCGTAACACATTTCGTAAGTAAAAACTTTTGTGCGCGATGGTATTTTGAGAGCGAACGTAACGTGGACAAACCGCGGGAAGCAAAGGTCGACTAACGAACCAATAGCGTGCCGGCGAATAAATGCGGCGCGTGACCCGACCGCCCGCGCCGCACCTCATACCACCAAATAGATCCATAAATCGTCTACCGCGCAGGTTGACCGCCAGCGCTCTTTTTACAAGACGCGACCTATACTTATGCGGCTGACTGTACATCTATATAAAAGCGAAAGGTCACTCACTCACTCATCACGAAATCTCAGAAACTACAAGTGCTAGGACTCTCAAATTTTGTATGGGGGTTCCTTTTAGGACGTAGGTGCTCACTAAGACGGATTTTGCGAAATTCAACCCCTAAGGGGGCAAAAAGGAGTGGCAAAGTTTGTATTGTATAACTCAAAAATTCTTTCGTGCGGGCGAAGCCGCGGGCAAAAGCTAGTTTTATATAATACAGAAGATAATACGAAAAACCAATTCTTCTATGAAATCTATATATACTGGTGGTAGGTCTCTCATAAGTGAGAGTCCGTCTGGGTGGGTACCACCGCAATGTCTATTTCTACCGCCAAGCAGCAGTGTGCATGCACTGTTGTGTTTCGGTTTGAAGGACATTGTAGCCAGTTTAACTACTGGACATAATGAGACTTAACATCTTATGTCTCAGGATGACGAGCGCAGTGCAATTTCACACAATACTTTGTAAGTCAAGGTGCTAGATGGTGTTGCTACTGTTTATGGGTGGTCGTATCGCTTACCATCACGTGAACGGCATGCTCGTCTCGTCATTCAAGGCAATAAAAAAAAAAAAAAAACAGCATCAAAATTGGTTGAAAAGTAAAGCAGTTATTCATATTTGTAATATTGTTGTAAATATTGAGGGCGTGGCGGGGGTATCACGCTATCTCTTTCGCACGCACGCATCTTTATGACTGGTGACACGTGATGATGTTACAGTCTGATATTACTGCTATTCGACACCTACCCCTTCTACCAATCCAAATCCCCTAATACCATCAACCCCCTTATTCTCTATAGCAGCGTTAACTCGTAACGCGGCTGTGTTAGGTTAACTTCGTGTAATTAGCATTAAATGGTATTCTGTATGCCAATTTCCATAGTGATAAATGCGATGATTTACGTTACGCGCTTGTTACGAGCGGTGAAAATAACGTGTCTCATAGAGAATAAGGGGACAGGTTAAGTTGTGAGTTCATCAACTTTTCTGTAGAAACGGTATGTACCTTGGTCCTCATCCTCCTCGGCGGAGTCTCCAGCGACCTCCGCGTTCTCTGCCTCGGCACGCTCCATCTGCCGCGCCAGTTCCGCCTCGTCGGTGGCCGTGACCACTTTAGGCTGCCAAAATAACAAACATTTCAATATGGATTTCATAATCTTGTTTTATCAAGACTTTAGGTTCAGGTCTGGATATACACAGTAACACACATTATAGAAACCATTTTATACTGTGAATAACATTTAATATTTCAAGATCGAATTTTTATTTCTAGTTTTATTCTGGCACAATATAAGGACTTAAGACCCTCCCCGAGGAAACGGTCTGAGCATTCGCTCCATACATTTCACCGCACGATTTACCGGAGGGAATATGGAAAGATTTACGAATTAATTAACAAATCAATTATATGTCCTTCTGAACATTTTAAACTACCAAAATGTTCCGTATTAAATTCCCTATCTAATAGTGTTGGTTGCAAATTAAAATAATTGTAATTTAGGAGAAGCGGAATCAGCAATTTTAGTGGCATTTTCATTATGAAATGAACGAAACAATATCCACATTATAAAAAAATGTTCACTACCAAAATAATTTTTTTGCAGAAATATGATGTAATTTTTTTATTTTTATATATTACTAATATTATAAACGCGAAAGTTTATAAGACTGTATGGATGTTTGTTACTCTTTCACGCAAAAGCCACTGAACGGATTGCGATGAAATTTGGCACACGAGTAGATCATGTCCTGGATTAACACATAGGCTACTTTTTATCCCGGGAAAATACAACGCGGGACGTTTACCCCGGAAAAACTCATTCACGAGGGCAGGGCCGCGGGCAAAAGCTAGTGTGTTATAATTTCGAATATATTCCCAGGATTTGGCTGAAACGTTTTAGGCATATGAAATATTCATTCCCAATGATTGATTAAATTGCGAAAAATTTAGTTTTAAGATTTGGTATTTGAATCTTTATAAGCTGTACTGATTGTTGCAAAAGTGGGTTTATTTCTGAGGTGGTTGAAATCACGTAGACTACCGTAGTGTCATAAGTATCAATTTCAATTTTTTTTCCGTCCCTTACGCGGTATTTACTAGTGCTACATATGCGTTTTTGCACTCTCCCTAACGATAATCATGAGCACTTTGACGATTTATAAACCTAGATAGAGTGACGCGCTGCAATGAAACTAAAACAAACAGGCCAACTTTTCTTAAGCTAGTATGCGTGACAGCTTTGTCATACGCTATCGCTGTATCATTCTGCGTATCATTGTTTGCGCGCATAATGATACCAGTTATTACATGGTTTCTATTAAAATGCGGAGAAAATTATATCCATGAAAAACAACAAAAAATAATTCACTCGAACTCATTTAGTGGGCAACTGTTGGCCTCTACTTTTTTCGACGCGTTTGATACGTTCAGTGTCTATCTAGGTATATAATTAATCAAAGCATGAGCAGTATACGTGAGAATTCACTTACCGCCATCTGTACGTTGAATACGCCGCCCGCAACTGTGATTGTCTCTTGGATTTTGTCGATAGCGTCTTGCAGCGCTTTCAAACCGTCCGTCTTTTCAGGAGTTGACGTTGTCATTACTAAAAGGAAACATTATTGAAGTTACAATTAGTAGATTACCTTCTAATCTCAGTCACACCATACCAGCCCTGTATTATATACTGCCCACTGCTGAGCACGGGCCTCCTCTACTACCGAGAGGGGTTAGGCCTTAGTCCACCACGCAGGCCTAGTGCGGGTTGGCAGACTTCACATACATTCGAAATTCTTACAGAGAACTCAGATACGCAGGTTTCCTCACGATGTTTTCCTTCACCGTTAAAGCGAGGATAATACATAAAGAACACACACAACTTTTTTAGAAAAGACAGGGTGCGTGGCCTTGGGTTTTGAACCTGCGGACATTTGTCTCGGCAGTCCGTTCCACTCCCAACTAGGCTATCGCCGCTCAGCCATAATATTATAATTATGATTAAATAAACATTAACAAATGATTTGAAGAAACAATATTAAACTTTGTATCTTATAATATACAGGGCGAAATTGAAGTCATGCGCATTAAGTAAACCTTATATTAACCAAATTAATAGGAATACTTAGAAGTCATCCAAATTGTGAATAGAATCATATTATTTTTACCGGCTGCTTTGTTATGAAACAGCGCAGAGAGCTTTTAGTTTTGATATTTGGAGATTTATTGGCGCTTTTTCTGGTATATTTGTTTGCAGTAATATGATTCTATTGCCATAGGCTTTTTGACACTTCTGGGTTTTTTATATTGCATTAATAATAATTTTGATGTGCGTAATTTTATTCCTATTAATAAAAGTATCATGAGTAATATCTTAGGTTCAAAGGATGCTCATAAATTTAATTCACCTAGTATATCAACTTGATGAGACTGCGTGTCTTACAATATGCATCAGAGAAAAACTGCTAATTTGGAAAGAAACAAAATTTTGCAAAATTAAAATCTTGATGAATCACTCACCATACAAAGGAGGTGCAATCAAATTGATTTTAATAGGCAGCTCCACAGTGGACAGCGCTAGGCCCGCTTTCAGCGCAGCGCGGACTGCGTCAATGCCTTCGTAGCCGTAGCACGCGCATTCTATATCAGCGCGGATCTTCACCGCTTGAGAGGTCAACTTCCTCTTGATGTTGGCGAGGAGTACCTCCTTTGTGTTCTCATCTAGCCCGCACTCGTTGAGGACTGATGGGTCTCTGGAATTTGGAATTATACAATTAAGGTTTATTGTGGGCGGTTTTTGAGGTAAGGGAATTAAAATTATGGTTTATTGTACATGCTCAACTTTTTTAACAGTCAGGCTAAACGGACAATATATATTGATTTATCAGATATTTTTGGCAGGCTACTGGCAGTTCGTATTTTAGTTACTTTTAAGGCTTGTCCTATATAAACGCAAGGGGGAGAAGATTTGGTGGCCGTGTGACTATTTTTAATTTTTTTACTTGCTTGACAGGCCACATAGGCTTCCTCCGTGGACCAAATTATGGCCCACGGGCCTGACGTTTAGCAGCCTTTGTTACTATGTTTATATCATCTGGGTTAAAGCAAAGCTGTGTACTAATAATTGTTGCCTTGGACCGCCTCGGTGGCGTAGTTGTATTACCGTACTACTGCAATGCTGAGGTCTCGGGTTCGATCCCCGGGTCGGGCAAAGTGATATTGGGTTTTTCTACTCAGTATCAGCCTGGAGTCTGGAATTTGTGCCAGATATGGCGATAGGCTCGCTCCCTATCACATCATGTGTGCACTACTTGCACCTCTGCCTACCCCTTCGGGGATAACGGGCGTGAGTGTGTGGGTAATAATTATTAGAGTAAAATAAGTAATCCATAATTTATAGGTTTCCTGAATTTTGTATATTAATTTGTTTGAGTAATAATTAAGAGTCCAAAATAAGTATTTTTAAAAATACAGTAGCACTTATTTACTTACAATATAAGGCACATAAATGTTTAAATTCACTATTTACTTACACAGCAGCCTGTTTAAAGAAATCATATGCTGATGCCTTTTTCTTGTACTTCTCTTCAAAGAGCCAAGCAGTTCTCTTGTACAACTCCTCTAGTTGTTCCGAGTTTTCATAGTGGAGCAGCTCAGCAACGTGACGCAGAATCGAATTCACAGCTTTCGCTTTAGCATACCTTTCTGTGCATTTGTCAATGTCTTCAGCTGAGACACGACGTTTCGACAAGTCTATGTAACCTGTAAGTAAGGTCTGTATTTACTTATAATTTTGTTTTTATTTTTATCATGAATTTTCAGATTCAACGCCCCAGAACTTGGAAGGGATAAAAGGTAAAAGTCGGGCATATAACAATTATAAAAAAACTGTAAAATTGTGTATGAAGTATGCTTGAAAGGACACAATGTGCCGACCCAAAATTAAAATGGGATAAAGATGGGTAGAAAATTATTTTTATTTTATAGTTATTTATTTATTTATTTTATTTACTATTTACTACTGTTAGATCCATAGCTCTGCTTATATTTTTTTATAGATGAACTTCTAGTATAGAGCATTATGAGAAAATCAGCTCAGCAGGGAGTTTTTGTAATGTAGGAAAAAGCATGACATCATTTCATTGCCTTGAAAATTTTACAGGTTTTGTAGAAATACTAATGAAATCTTGGTGGAAGTGTTTTTCGTATGGTGGGTGAATATAAATATGATAATCATTAATTTAATATTTGAAACTAATCACCACTTAGATTAATTATGGATGTATTAACAATTATGAAATCTATTTGAGGTCACAATAGAAAAGCTTATAATAACATTAAAACAAACCAAAATGCAGCTTTATTGTTGAAGATTCATCACATAAAATGTAGTGAATTTAAAGGAAAAAATATGACACTATAGTAGGGACAAACTAATCTGGCCGGTATGACATGACACGGTTTTGAATTTTTTGGGTAGACGTTCTCACAGAGTTATCGCATCAGGAATAAATTGAATTGTCATACCGGCCAGCTTAGTTTGTACGAACTATAAGTATATCTATCACATACTACACCCTAACAAAAAACTAATTTGTTTTAATTATTGCATTTAAATACACTGAATCTTTCATTCAATGCAAGATATAATGTACAGTGAAAATTATACAATTGACATGACCATCAATTGACCCATTTTTTCACTATCCTAGACTTATTACTAAAAATAGGTTATTTTTTACAAACCTTTTTCTTTGTCCACTCTGATGACTACAACGGGTTCAGTCTTACCCACTCGGATTAGTTTGTTGATAGACCTGATACGTCTCCTGGACAACTCTGACAGCAAGATCATGCCCTCGATGTTGTTATACTCCAGGAGATGGACGTACGCCCCCATCTCGGCGATGGAACGCACGTTCACCATCACTACATCTTCCACTTCAGGATACTTCTCTTGGTAAAACCGACACGACAGTGGCATCTGCAAAATTACGTTTTATAACCTCCAAAACTTGTTGCATCAGGAATTTAGTGCCTAATATTGAATTTTAATTGTTAATAAAGTTACCTTGTTATTGTATATCTATTTAAATTCAAGTTAATAACAAAAAAATACGAAAATGATGATGAAACTTTAACTTGTTCACGTTGACTTAAAAACAGGCAGATAGCTTTTGCCTCTTACGTTCCATTTCGCTGAATTATTCACTTCACGGTATTGTTGACATTTAGAATTTAGTCTACAGAGAACGGAACGCAGTGTTGAAGGGCCCTATTCCGTCTACGGGGTGAATCTGTCTTTTTGCAATTACGGGCGTTCTAATCGACTGATAGCTTTGATAGCCGTATAGATAAAAGAGCATAATTTCTCAGTCAAAACAAAATCACCAAGGTGTCATAAGTCTTTATAGGAAAGGATAAAACGAGGATTGAAGTTCACTTGCATTTTGAAAGTGAAACATGAGTGACGGGTAAAGCCATTGTATTGCACATAAATATAAAATTATACAATTTACAGTCTCAGAAAACTAAAATATATAAATAAAGTTGAATATACATTTAAACGTAGCTTGTTGTTGTTTTGCAAGAAAACGATGTAAATAGTTAATTATTTAACGCGCTAAATGTATGACCTCAAAATTGGCAAGTGCCTTATTCCATCTATTTTGGATGGGGTTAGATCGGCATATAACGATCTATCCCCATTTCAGGCGTCGTAAACCTTTTTCGGAAACGCAACTAATATCAACACTTGTAATATTTTAAAAAAGTATGTTTGAGTTCTATAATAGATCACGTATTTAAAAAAAAGGATGAGGAGAAGCAAACTATCTTCGGAAGTTAAAAAAAACCCTGGATTTGTGTCGTCTCATTATGTAGTGCACCGAATAAAATTATGTTCACAACCCCTGCCTTCTTTAATATGCCAGAATAGCCCCCCAAAAAGTTATTTGCAGATAAAACTGGTACGGGACCTTATTTTTAAGATTTTTATGCTCATCGTTGACAGTCTCCTACCGATGCATAACCTTATCCCGTGTATCTTTCAAGTAACGAGCGATTTCCATGTAATCTACCCAAATGACGGATTTCCCCGTTTTTGAAGGGAAAATCCGTCTAGTGGCCGAGTTTTAAAAAAACTTGTCGATCTTAACTATTAAGATAGCTAAATTAAATATCATAAGTGCATATAAAAGATTAATAAATTCTTAAACCTTCACATAGGCAAAAAAACAAAATGTTATTGAAATATGGACCAACCAATGTGAGGTATGCAAAAACTATGCCGGAATTAGCACCCTGAATTACTTGATATAAATAATACATAAAAAGATCTTTATAAACACCTCATTTAATTACTTCAGAGAAATAATAATTATAAATATTACAGCGGTCAGGAAATAAACTAACCATTCCCATAATTTATTCAATGAAGCAGATATGTTTAGCACGCGTTTATCTTCCCAATTCATTATGGTCAATTAAAACATGAATGAACCTATCGCATTCCTTACGCTGATGCATGTCGATTACGTAGCTATCTTTCCAGGAAGATGTCCTATATTTGTAGGCGCTGCGCATCCTTGGCAATGTTACTTTTAATATAAAACGCTCGCTAAAATATAGTGTAGGAGTAGTTCATAAGTTTCATAATATTATAATTATAGTTGGTGTATTTTAGGACTACTATTCGTTATACTTATCTTGCAGATAAAAATGCGGTACAGGTAGAGTCCTTAGTAGAGTTCTAGCCAGTTTTACTTACGGTAAGTATGAACCGTGTTGAGACTAAACTGCTGTCCGACAGTAAACTGACCTGTAGAAATACTGACTTGTAGTTTCGTACCTACTGCAAAATAAGGAATCTGAATCTATATTCTCTAGAAAATTGTCATGTATTACCAAAGAGTTCTAAGATTATACTGTTTAATGTCTTTGTGTATTACAAACCTTAAACAAAAAAGATAAGTTAAACGAAAAAGAGCTAAGTAAGTAATATGAAATATCTACGACAGCCTTTTCACTGATTTGTTAATAACAGTCAAAGAAAATATAACCACTATGATAACAGTCTCTCCTCTGTGTTAAACCCTAAAAGGCTATTAAAAAATGTTTTAAACACTTTACTATATTTAAACACCTCCGAATTCCACAAATCAACAGTTGTCCCACTAACTAAAAGGCGCCTATGAAGAAGCACGCTAACATCTTTTACAATCAATCAAAGTTTAAATCGCCTCTATTAAAGTCGTGCGTACTGTAAAAGCATGGCAATTGTGTGCCATCAAAAACGTTGTCATACGAATTAATTGATATATATCATGGACGCGCTCCGCAAATCTCAGTAGGAGTTTGATTAGCCTGCCTGGCTATAGGAGTGACTCGTTTCCGGACAAGTGTCGTTCAGAAAATATGCAAAGTTATAGTGTTTGATAAATTAATATGAAGATTATTTTGTGAGTATGATTTTTATACCGTATTTGTAATTTTGTTGGGAATTTGAGCCATTAAAATATTACTAAATGAATTTTTAAAGTGAAATTGTAATATAAAGTAAGTAGATGGGTTCTTAAAACATAGATATTAATTTTACTATGATGCTCTTGAGATTGTTTTAAAAATTTCCTTGGATCTTGAAAATCAAATAATTCGATCGGCAGCCTTTTATCAACAGAGATGCATTAGGAATTCCAGAGAGTGGTAAAAGAAAAAGCTTTTAGTGACACACAAAAATTGATATTAAACAAATAAATAATTAATTAAGAAAAAAGTTGTAATCACGGCCTGTAACTTTCTTATGTCTAATACATTATACAAAAAATATATTTATTTAAAAAAATACTCATATTGTTTTACTAAATCAATAGATATTCTGTTTTTAATACATCAATGGATATTCTAAGGTTTCCGCGTATCAAAGTTACGATAAAAGTTTTTGTAGAGTCAATTACAAGATCTTCAGCGAATTTTTCGAATCTACAGCCGCATGCCGATGATGACACAAATATCCCGAAACAAACAAAAATCCTTACCTTAAAAAAAAATAGTTATCTACCAGTGTCATGGGCTGAGATAATCTGAAGATTACATTAAAATACCTCTAGCCGTTTTGGAGTCCATATGGAACATTCATACACACAATTAATTTTATATACTTTTGCTCGCGGCTGCGCCTGCGTGAAAAAGTTGTTCTGGGATAAAAGTACCGCTTTATAATTTCCCGGGATAAAAAGTAGCCTATAGCACTAAAGAGTACCTAATGTAGCTTCCTATCAGAGTATAAGAATTTTCAAAATCAGTTCAGTAGTTCCTGAGTAGCCTACAAACTAATTTACAAATTTTTATTTTATAATAATATAGATATATAAAATTAATTTAATATGCTAAAGATCGATAGCAATGTATCCTTCTGGATTGTGTCTTGCGCAGTTGAATAAGATTTCTCGTTTTCCACGCCGAACATTAGGTTATTTTATAAAAATAGCAGTTTTAAAATACCATTTATATGTAGTATTTTACTTACTCTATACCTCGTTTATTAACTAGGTAATTTTGTGCTAAATTATCGTGCAAAAAAGATTGCAATCTTGTGATGAGAATGAGTAAAGTTAACGACCGCGCCAGCTGAGCTTTTGCGTCTATCGCGATCGTCAGCCTACTAGTTCGTAAAAATCGTTACGTTAACGTATAGCGACAATACGGTTTTAACATTAGTTAATCAGTTTCATTATTTAATACTAGGTGTTGTTCGCGGTTTCACCCGCGTGAAAAGCCTTTCCCGCTACAAAAGTCTAAAACACAGTACGAAGCTAGCGTCATTTACTAAAAGAATCAGATTAAAAAAATACATTACTTCCCATGGGAGCAAATTATCGGCACGAAAAGTAGCCTATATCGCTGCTTTGCATGAATAACCACACAATCCCAAGAAAGCAAATTTTACAGGACAGCCATTTGTTTTTTTTTTTGTGACTTTTTACTTATTGAAGATATTATATAATCAAAGAATGTATTAACCAAAAGGGCATTCATCAATGTTTTGCTGAAATCCTGATTGTTATTTGCTCGGATTTTAACCGGTTTGTCGATTTCTCCAAAAATCAACCGATGACATAAAGACATTTTGTCATACCACTGCGCCATTTTTGCCGATATGACTGTGAGTTTTATTTACCATAAAATATGGACTATTATGGATTGTATGGTGTTACAGACACAAATTAAAAAAAAAATGTCTTGTGCGGTTATTCATGCAAAGCAGCGAATTATGTTAATCCAAGACAATATCTACCCGTGTGCCAAATTTATCCAAACCCGTTAAGTTGATTCTGCATTTACTTTTAACAAACATACAAACATCCAAACATTTTCACAAACTTTCGCATTTATAATATTAGTAAGATAAGATTATATAGAGTTCAGTAAAAATTGAAATATGGTATCATGCAATGCTTATAAGTTATAACTGTATAAAGCCCTTTAAAGATCTAGTACTCTACAATGAAACGGATAGTTGGTGCAGCAATTGCAGCAACTCGGTAAGTGGATCGTCTGCGTACCTAACATAATTCGAAAACCGGGCACATTTCCAGACTCCGGGATGATACTGAGTAGAAAAACCCAATATCACTGCCCGACCCGGGAATCGGACGCTAGACCCCAGCACTGCAGTCGTACCGAAATACAACTACGCCACCGAGACAATCTGTAGTCTTAGTGCCGTCTTATAATATCCAGTAGGTAGCATATTTGCAACATATAGTATTTACCGTATTTACGTATATGTGGATAGCAGATTTTTTATATGATTTTTTTGGGTATTTATAAAGCTCTAATTATAATAGAAAATAAAAAAAGTATCAAAAGTCATAATAATATTTTTGGGCTTTAAAGGGTTAAACAAAACTGTGTGTTTATACTGTTTGATGGCAGAAATAGATATTGTGGTGGTAACCTTATTTATACGAAAATTACTGGCTCAGTAGCGTAGTTGTATTGCGTGCGTGGTACGACTATCGCACTGAGGTCTCGGGTTCGACTCCCGCGTCAGGCCCGCCCCCTATTACATGTTACTGAATATAGTTAGCGAAATGTGGCTGTATTTAGTGTAACACCTTCGCCTACCCCTGAAAAGGTACAAAACCGTGATGCTATGTACAGTCAGCAGCATAAGTAGATGAAAAAAACAAAATTTCAAATTGCCTGCATACTTTTGTGTTCTTAATAATCTTTTTTTCTCTTCACATAAATAAAATAAAAGGTATTTACTTTACTTCAAACGAAGAAAAAATATTTCAGTTTTACTTAACGCGTATATAGGCGATTTGAAATTTTGATTTTGTACAGATATTTATGCTGCTGACTGTACACTCCGTATGTAATAAATGTATTATGCGCAATATTTCTAAATCGATTAAGCAAATTAATTAAATTATGAGTGTTTGATTGCAACAAATGCAAAACACATTGAGGGTTGTTAAAAACCAGGAAAGCGATATAGCACGTGATAATAAATTATACTTCTAATTAATTTAAGGGGAATTGTTGGATGCATTTTAATCTTGTCCACGATTGCATCAATTACAAAAGGAAACAGTAAATAAATTAAACAGGTTAGTATTCAAACAGATTAATTAATAATTGACCTCTAAATGTTCGATGGAATGCGTTTTTCGTCCTCCTTGTCTTTGTCAATAACCTTATGAATTATAAATTGGGGTTTTGAGGTTAGGTAACTGGAATATCCTCTATTGTCTTTGAAAGCACGGAGAATTCGCGAATAAAGACGCAATTATACATTCTAAGAAGTGTGATAGATTAGAAGTGGACGATAGCCAAATTGGGAATGGAACGGTCTGCCGAGACAATGTCCGGAGTTTCAAAACCCAAGGCACACACCTCTGACTTTCCGAAGTTACGTGTGTATTGTTTGTAACGGAGCGTTTGTGTTTATTATTTAGACACAATTTCTATGTAATTATAATGACGACTTATGTGTAATAAAAAGTAGGTCCGCTACATGTTTATCAATTATCGTTCGCTTTAACCGTGAAGGAAAACACCGTGAGGAAACCTACATACCTGAGAATTCTCCATAAGAATCTCGAGGGTATGTGAAGTCTGCTAACCCGCACTAGGTCAGCGTGGTGGACTAACGCCTAACCCGTCTCTGTAGTAGAGGAGGCCCGTGCTCAGCAGTGGACAGTATACAGGGTCATTTTCACATTGCGTTACTAAATTAAACCACATACTTATCTCCTTGAAAATAGCACTTTCCATTAAGTCATTTTAACCATAGATGTAAAATAAAAAAGTGTAAGTTTCAAACAAAATAAATATAAATAAAAAGTAACTTTAAGTTTACACGCCCTAATGCCACTACTACTACTCTAGAAGGATTCGCCACTGGAGCAACATTACACTTTCAGTCAGAATTACACTCACCCACACGCCATATTCGCACTAAACTACAAAATTATAAAAAAATCAAGAAAGTAAAATTGACATTTGTGGTGAAAATATTCGTTTCTCATGGATGATTTTTGGCACAATGTTAGCAAAAGCAAAGACGAGTATGTGGTTTCATTTATTAACGCAATGTCAAAATGACCCTGTATAGGTAATGCAGGGCGGATTGCGTTGCATTGCATTGCAATAATAGATTCTATAGGTCTCTTCAAAGAGCTTTATAAAACAACTGAAAGGTTTCTTTTGATAATTTCCATCCACCATTCAATGTCCAGGATTTAGATATTTTTTTTCAATTTTTTACTCAATGCTCTTTCGCATGAAAATCCATTTTAAACCGACGTATTATAAAACGTCTAACTGTCTACTTCGCGAGATACAAAGTCAATCCCGAACTTGTTTTGTGTTCTATATGTCATTCAAATCCATTCATCGATTTAGGACTTAGTATCTAAGAAATATCCAAACACACAACCATTATTTAAACATTTAAAACTAATTTCCATAAGTATTATAGAACAATAAAATACCAATATGATGATTTCGCAAGTCATTCAGTACCGTTAATATTATTATTAAGACACAAGAGTAAAAGAGAGGGAACTAAATATTGGCTGGGATATCGCTCAACCGTTTCTAGCGTGTTAAATATGCCGTTAATGTAATGAACAGATGTAATTCTTATAAGAGATGGTAATTGTAAAACTGTTACAAAGCCTCTGCCAAAGCTAATAGCTCAGCTTAAATGCTTCATTGCAATGCGTGGTTTTAATTCGGCCATTTAATATTTGATTACGTACATCTTGGGTTGATTATGATTGACGTAACCATTTTGACTCTAGGTTTTCTATGAATGTTTTGTTCGTATGTCTCATTGGGTTTTGGGTAACATCGTTTAATTGCTAAGACCTCGGTATATTCATTTCAACTGTAAAAGGAGTACTTGTGATTATAAAATACGTCTAGTCATCAAGTCATGATGAACCACCGCTTGAAATATGATTTAGAATTATCTAAATAACCTTGCAATCATAAGCATGCTCTAAATATAGACCTATATCTACAATTCTTAGCTAATAACGTACAGGAAATAGTCAGGTCAATTTGTATAGTGCCGGATCCAAGTCTTTCACTTCCGTAACGGATCTTAAACCCTGGGTTTGTTCCCAAATATCTTTTTCTCAATAAAAGAAAAAAGAGAGAGAGAAATGTAATGAAAGCATGGGGTTGAATATCAGGCAATATAAGGATATAGGAAAGAAATTTAATTCATCCTTTCTTCACAACACCACATTATTTTGAACCGTCTCAAGTCAATCTAGTTCAAAGGACCATTTGAATAGGACAAATCATTTTCGAACGATTTCAATGCGTAAGCGTGGTGCATCATTGTGGACTTAATCGAATTACTTACGATCGCAGATTAATTTGTTGCCGGTATGACAGGCGTTGCTACTTCTGTTATATTCATGAGTAGAGTTTGCTTTTAAATCCATTTGTATAGCTGATCAATAAAAATATGCTTTAGAATATGTAAGCTTAGATCTAGCACAACTATCGTAATCTGTAGGAAGGAAATCACCGTATGGATTATGAAATTCGTGGCTATAGTGGCTTGTAGGAAAGAAACACTTTCCAGGGTCATTTAGTACTTACACTCCTACTCTATAAGAATAAATAGATATAAATATGCCGACAGTTGAAGGACGCAATGTCTCTCATTGGTCTTTTTAAAGGACAATGGCAGGTCTCCATACATGATTTTAGTTGATGTAAATGTGTAGCGTTTAGAAGTAAAAAAAATATTTAACAATTCAGCAGCAATTCCTAAACAATTATGTATCAAGATTATTAGTGAAAAAAGTCTAAATCTAAAGATTTTTCATTTTAAAGATTTTGAGGTTATGATTTAGTTGACATTTATGAATTATTTCTTACATAATAATATGAATAATGAAACTCATAAAATGTTTGGTAATCTGTCTATTGTCACGCGAGACCCTCCCTCATCACATTCGAACCTAACATTTCACTAAACATGGAGAAGGGTGATCTGCCACACGGCATACTAGCGCACGGCATGCACCTTCCTCAGCTATACAAGCTTATATATCAAATCATTTTTTATTTACAGATACTACTATAGTAAATAGTAAATAGTAAAGGTTTCTTTGTTTTTTTTTTGTAATAAACTCTGAAACTATTGGGAAAAATACGTTCAGACCCTAAGTCCTAGGCTTTGGGAAATAACAATTAAATAAAAACGAGTTCTGAAAAAAAATAAAACACATTTGTTTTTTTTTAATGTTTATTCATCTTCTTCATAATAATTCTCTCTGATAAATATCTCATCTAAAAATTCTCCCGGGGCAGATACATTGCCTTGTCTGGCGGCCCAACCCAAATACCAGACAACTGTCATGGTATGAGCGCAGCAACCTACAGTACGGTTGCTCGACCAGGTACATTATTTTCAATCAAAACATATTATCACACATTTTACAAAAATACTACATGCCAGAAACGAAATGTCGGAAATAGCTTTTTTTCTAAAATGATATAAGCAATGACCGTAACTATACAGCCAACAGGCAGCTGGTAAGAATGTATAGAATAGAATATACATAGTAAAAAAAATGTGGTAAGAAAGCTGAAATCTTTGTTGTTATTCCTAATGAACATTTTATAGTCAGATATATTTTTTGCAATTTTTAGAGACCTGATGAAAATGATGTTTTGGTAGCCTAAATAATCTTATGTCATTCATAAAAAATGGCCGTGACACATTGCTAAAAAGTCAATTAAGTTTTTTTAATAATTTATGCAACTTATACACACTTGTACAACTAAAGTTAGTATGCTAAAAAATCATACAAAATAATTATATTGAGATTACCATGTATGGAATTTCTAAACGCATAATTTATTTATAAATACGATTTCGCCATTGTCCTTTGGAACCCATATTAGGGAACGTGCACGTCGTAAGCACTGCCATCTAGTGGCGCAATCTGACTCATTTTCAGCCCATCGATACTTGCCATTGACGTACAATATTCATTAAAAGGATGAAAAATAATTTTTAATTTGTTGATAATGTATCGCAGTGTATCTGGATGCTCCAAAACATAAAAATAAACAAATCAAATGGTGTGAAATTATATAATGTTCCCAAGAATAGTACCTAAGTACTTACATTCCATGGTAATGTGAAAATCGATAAAAATAATAAAAGCGGGTTTTTTGATACATATTTTTGTCATATTAAAATAATATATAAACAAATTATTGTTCTAGTTCTAGTTTCTTTTTTTATCCACTTGTGGCTCTTGTGTCGATTTTGTGCTGCCCCCTATAGTTCGTGGACGCTCCCTTCTACAATGTCAGAATATAAAAGTTCATACCTTCGGATTCTAATAATTTAGCTCCAATTTATGTTGTGAAAATTGGAACATTGTGGACAGCTGAAATAACATAGCGAAAATTCAAATCAATCCAGTTACGTAAAATTGTATAAGAAATGGCAGAAGTTTTTTTTTATGGCAATAAATGACGAGCCGAGCATGCCGTTCGCCTGATGGTAAGCGATACGACCACCCATAAACAGTAGCAACACCATCCAGCACCTTGAGTTACAAAGTACTGTGTGGCATTCCACTGCGCTCGTCATCCTGAGACATAAGATGTTAAGTCTCACTATGTCCTGTAGTTCCACTGGCTACAATGTCCTTCAAACCAAAACACAACAATGCATGCACATTGCTGCTTGGCGGTAGAAATAGACATTGCGGTGGTACCCACCCAGACGGTCTCTTACATATGAGAGACCTACCACCAGTAAAACGAAACGAACGATAAAACGAAATTTCCATAAAATAATATGGTTAGGGATTGAGCCCAACTCAGTACTATAAATAAAATTATTAATGATTGTACAAATGTAGGTTACATAATACATCGCGAAGAAACGCAAACCTTCCAAGAACCAGACAAAACAAACCATAAAAATCACTACACATAAATTGGCATAGCAATAAATAACAGACGTATAAACTATTGTGGACATAGACCAATACCCAAGCTGATTGACTAGTGAAGGTCCCTCAAGTAGGTCACAATTGTCGAAGAGGATCAATTGTTTGACCCGTAAAGAATCGATGGCTATAACAGGACCGTCTGATGTGTCAATTTGTATATAGTTTTATGACCAAGTCAATGTTAGAAACCAATTTGAGATTGCACGTGATAAAAGCTTTAGAAATGATAGATATAGTTGTATTGTAATCGTCTATTCCCGTAGTCCCCCACATTTTGTCCACCACTGGATCTTAAATATTAGAGGACAATGACACATGCTTTCTTTCGATATCCTTCACTGGTAGATAGAGTTAGTTCTTCTCAACGTAATGGGGGAAAATGAGAATAAAAGTATTCCATTGTCCTCTGGTGGCGGATTTCGCGACTTTTTTTTCCCACTGTCCACCGATGGTTGATAAAATGTGGGGGACAACGGGAATAGACTTCTACTTAGGGTACTTCATCATCCTTTTGGGCATTTCACAGTTCCATTTGACATTTCAGAGCTTAGTATTCACTAATAGCCTAATGACTGTCTTCAAATTGTGATAGAGAATGTTTCCTAGGCAAATTGTGTTAGAAAACTTTTCGAAGTTATTTAAAGCATTCAAGAGAAGATTGTATGCAAACTATATCTAAATTCATCTACATGGTTCAATAGAAGCAGTTTCATTGGGCATATTTAATTATATATTGTATCCTAATCATTTAATTTAATTAACGTTTTCTTTCCCTTATCTTTTACTTTTGAATTACTATTCTGACTGTACCAAATCAAATTGTTTGTTTTTCAGGGTTTACGTCTTAGTAACATTATGTTTATCCGGAATCGCAGACACAGGTATGTATCAATTCTTTCCACATATTAACCATAGTAATATCATACAGTACTAACTTTCTTAAACAGCTATATGAAAGTTTCATAGAAGATATTAATTAACTGAGCACTGTCAATGACATCAACAATCTACTTCGTAAGTTATCAACTATTACGAAATTATGACTGTGATTTTAGCAAAAACCTATAATATTCCTTTAGAACGTCTAATTATTTTTATATACCTATCTTTCTGAGCATAACATTAACATCCGAACAATATTCGAATAACTCAATCTTGATTGATTGATGATTTTCTTTTCCAGCAAATGTAACAACAGTAGCGCCGTTTCCGTTGTCACCATGTGCTCCTCAGGGCCGTGGAGATGTAGACTTTCAGACAGTGGACCTTATAGCGGTGTACCATCTCGATAGACCCGAAACTGTTGGCGTGAGGCTGGTGCAAGGGTCCCAAGAACTGCAAAGGGCTTACAGGATCAATGGCCGAGCTAATCTTAGCTTGCCTTTGCAGTAAGTTCGTTAGTTAACTCGTATGTTTAAGGTATAGACTAGAGTATTTGCTAGAGCATTACAATGTACCTATCGTAACGCTGTTACAAATGGTACAAGACAGTCAAAAGCTCAGTTTCCAAGTGCATTTCCATGGAATGTAACTTTCCTGCGCATGCTGGACGCTGCTTTATAGGTAATGCTTAAGGCGAGTCAGCGTTAACCTGTATTGTTTCTGCTCATGCTTGGCGACTTTTCGGCGAAAGGCTACGATGTCTTGACGCAGTATAATATTTCTTTTTATTTTGCGTACCTCACTCCGTGTCGCCCGCGCTCGTGTCTTTACTCGATAAAATGTTATTCTAAATTCTAATACGCTTGTTGGTTTTTAAATCAGGTTGTAACAAAACATCAAGCATCATGTTCGAAGTGCGGTTCAATAAGACTAAAAACAGAGAATGCGCGATGTTCTGTTACAAGTAAATGCTCAAGTGTCTAGTCTATCATCATCTTAAAATTTAAACTTCGAGCTATGTCGAAGATTTCAATTTTTGATTTACATAAATTTGAATATTTTTAATAAACGATTCGATTCTGGAAATTCCTTCTCCAGTTTACCCTGCTCTCTGTTGATTGATTAGTTTGTTATAGTGTAAGGGACTCTGTCCAGGTGGCTTGATGCTGGTTCATAATACCAAAGTCACTAATATGATTTCGATCAGCCACCTCTGTGGTGTCTGATAAACAAGTTAAGCCTAAGAAGGTAGTATAAGCATCTTATAAACACACACACACATACACTCACGCCTTTTTATTCCCGAAGGTGTAGGCATAGGCGCAACTAGTACATCCACTTTTCACTATGCGTATTCCGTCTCATGATGTGATGAGGGCGAGCCTAACGCCATATCAGGCGCAAATTCCAGACTTCGGGCAGATACTGAATAGAAAAATCCAATATCACTATGCCCGACACAGGGATCGAACCTTAAACCTCAGGATTGCAGTTGTACCGTAATACAATAACGCCACCAAAGCAGTCTGTAAACATCTTATGATTGATCTAAAGACTAAAGAGGCAGTTTAAATACCTCAACACTGGTCCAAAATGTCTACTTACCGACTGCATACTTCTTCCAGACAAGTGTTTCCAAGCGGTCTCCCAGCCCATTTCAGCGTGGTGGGGACGTTTAACGCGCATGGTCAGCGCAGGCCATGGAGTCTCATCAGAGCTCGTTCTAAGGACCTGGTGTTCTCCCTGACTTTGATGCCTGTTATGAAGAAACTAGCTGTCTTCGTCGAAGGATCTCGGGTTATTTTTGATAGTTGGCAGGTTGGTATCAAAACGATAGGGCAAAAAAAATGGTATGGGTCAGTATTAGACTAAGATTAAATAAGATATTATACAGCGGTCATTCAAATTTGTAAATATAATGATTAATATGACAATAGTGTAGTCATGGAAGATCTGTTGGTATCTGGTAGGTACCCAATATTCTGTTTCTGAGTTCTGTCTGCATATCAAACAAGGTACAATTTCCAAAAATAGTGGCCCGTTCTGATAAGTAGCATCCTTATAATAAACAACAACCTACCAATGCGGCAAAACACACGTATCAGTGTTGTTTCATTGTGGTGGAGAGACTAACATTTGACTGTCGTGTGATTGGTCGCTCGATCAATCTTTGTCACATTATAACTTATAAGGGGCTCCATAGCTATTAAGATCGTAAAGGAAAGTAACATCGATATATAATATGTACTACGCACTAGATTACACGATCCTAACATTCACTCTGTTCAACTGAACTGTACTGAAATCCATACACCTGACTTTAGTGTGGCTTCAACATTGATTAAAGCGTTATCTAGCGCTGTATTTTTTAAGATTGGTTAGACGACATAAATATTGTTTTAGCGCTGCAGCGAACTTCAGTTCTAACTCCAGTATTTTGAACAAATTGTTTTAATGGATGTTCGGGTCTACAGGTAGAATAGACGTCAATGGCAAGCAACGTTTATGAAGGTTTAAAAAAATAAGGTTATAAAATGGCTTATATAATAACTAAAATATGCGACATTTTTAAGATACTGTTTTGATTGTTTTGTATCTGCTATTATTACGTGACATTGGTGAAATCACCGATAGATAATCGGTGGAAGCCATAATTTAAAAGAAGAAGAACTAAAATATGCAGGACGCTTTTGACAGGTCCGTCTGGAAATCTTTAGGGGAGGCCTATGTTCAGCAGTGGACGTCATGTGGCTGATGATGATGATGATGATGAACCAAAACATATTTTTTCAGCTTTTTTCACCCGGCTGGCACAAACTCCACGTGGCTATTACCAACGATACAGTGCACGCTGCGGTGGATTGTGTTGAGGTAAGAATTAAAAAAGAGGATATTAAATAAAACTTTTCTTTAACCAGAAATAGAACTAATCAACTCAACTCACTAAGAGTAACAATAAGAAACATAAGCAAAATTGGGACCTCATTCCATAAAATTAAGCCATATAAACAGCTGATTTAGAGCCTTCCACACAAGTCTAGGCGTATCTTCAAACAACATTTCTGCATTCTAGGATTTACACTTATCTATGTCTTATTTTCTTCCTACTTCTTAATAAAAAAAATTACTTTAAACAACTTTTTTGCATGTATAAAAATAAATAAGGCTTACATAACTATGCTTTATGTAGAGATTTGAAAAGAAGAAAATGCTTTTGAAGCGTTGTTGACTCTCGCACACCTGACTTCTTCATGAAGGATATTGAAATATTACCACTGCGCTGGCAGAGATGCATCGATAGCATGGGTGCATATTTTGATTAATCGAAATAAAAAATATATATAAAAAGATGACTTTAACTTTCTGTATACTAAACGGCAATTTCATAGGTAAAGATCTAATATTTCTCTGGCAGTAACATAAAGATGATTTTTTCCAGTTAAAGCCCGAGAACATCACCGTCCACGACTTCAGTAATGCTACAACTGTTACCATAGTCACTAATGATGATGGAACACCAGCTCCTGTGAGTAATCTTTATCCTTTTATTTTCTATGGTTAAACTTCTGTATTAGGTAAATAAAGTTTCAGTATCAAAGCTATAATATTGGTAGGTATTGCAGAGGTAACTTTGTGAGTTTCGATATGGAAAGTGATTTCTAGAAGTACTTATCCGATACTGAATATTATTTTATTAACTACACACTACAACACTATTCCTGAGTGCTAAAGGTTATATTTTGCTTTTGTTAAGAGGGAAGACTTTCGCGCGTGCGGATACTTAGTAAAATAATTATTCTTTTATATTCTCAGATTGATCTCCAGTGGCTTTCGCTGAGCTGCAACAAGTACAAACTCAACGAGGATAGCTGTGAGGAGATCGTAAGTTATTATTTCAGTGTATTGTCTTAAGCCCTCGCAAAGGCTGTCCATTTGTTTCCGAGGAACTATGACGAATTAGGAATCTGTAAGTTCCAGAAGCAACATAGCTAATACCAATTTCACTTTAGAATACTGTTTCTCGGCCACGAGTTAATAGCGCCTGCAATGCTATATTGATGAGGTAAACACGATCCGGTTGATCAAAATTATTCAGGATATTTGGATTATGTAAATTGTTATCTAAGTCTAGTCGCTATTGAAGGTCTGAGTTCAATCCCCAGGTTAGTATAAGTGGTTATTAAGGACCCAAAAAGTGAAGCTATGGTGCTACATTCACCACTTCTTAGTTTTTACGTGTTTGAGTTCGTTTAATTTTTACCTATAAACTTTCAGTATAAAATAGTCATCTTTTTTTATAATGAAACTCTATAGTGGAAGAGTTCGATTAAATTAATCAAAACCGGATGTATTAAATTCACAGGAACCAACAGGATTTCTCGTAGCATCGCCAACACCTGCGGTAATGATTTTATGTCATTATAAAATTTAAAACTCTCGATAATGTTTTATGAACTTTCAATATTTTTTTATTTAAGTGAACGAGAAGATGCTGTCTTGCCCAATATTTACGTTGTATACATTTATGCTAATAGTAAATAATGCCCCAATAAAACAGACGAGCGTCTTATAAAATCCGTATTTCCTTATATTTAGCATGTGTGCAGTGTGAGACATTTTTCTATTCCCAATGTACGACCAGCAACGTGCTTTAAGTAGAACGCGACATTCATAATTTTATGTCGACAATAAATCAAAAGGTATGTTTGGTGGTTATTTTTTAAATTATTTTGTATTTCAGTATGAATTTGAGCCGTCGGCTAACACTCTCCCCTCATTGTCGGCTGCTTGCAATACCACTTGCCCTCCGGTAAGATACATTTAGTTTGTTAAATGAGAGCTAATAAGTCATTATTTATAACAGTTTGTGATAATATTATAATTTCCAGGGTCCCATAGGACCACAAGGACCAAGAGGCGACCAAGGACCGAGAGGATATACTGGATTACCGGTAATATACTTAAAACCAATAGTCACAAACATTTCCTGTGGGCTTAGAATGTGGCAAAAAAAAACACGACGCGACTCCGATTCGTTTTATTAGGATTGGTTGAGAGACACGTGACTGACGTATTGGTCTCTCGATCAATCACAAACGAGAAAACTAAACATCTTCTTACGCGTTGCGACTTTTTGTCACATTCTAAGCCCACTGAGATCGTTCTTGCATCTCCGTACTCTTGAATGAGTTTCCCTCCACGTTGGTTCGATTCTAGGACAAGTCCTTCTTCAAACGAAGCTTCCTTGGCTGTGCTCTTGGCATAGATTTTCATGGGCGTCCGTGTCCATTTACCTACAGATGGGCTGTCAGATTTTCTGCTTTCATAGGCTATTAAAAAAACATACAACTATGTTGTTTTGGATGTTAGAATTTAAACTTTTAACTTATGGTCTTAATGACATGTAGCAATTATTTTGATACGCATTAACAATTTCAGGGTGTAAGAGGCATCGAAGGTCCTCCAGGATTGACGGGTCCACCGGGCCCTATGGGACAGCCAGGTATACCAGGACTTCCAGGAGTGGTTGTTAATGTAAGTATTATTAACCTAGGACTTACATTATAATCGTCGTATACGTGTATTTTAGTTATATATACCTATAATATAGTGATTTTTATACTTCGGGCCGATTCACCGCTTGCTGATAAATGCTACCTCTCACATAAATGTATAAATCGACCGGATACAAAAGTCACATTGTAATCTATGCTCCTAAATAATTGGTGATAAAATTAATTCTATCTACATTAGCTGTTTAATACGATAACTCTTAAATAAAATTTACTTGAAACCAGTGTAACTGAAAAGTATGCCAACCCGCACTGGGCCAGCGTGGTGGACTGAGACCTAGCCCCTCACAGTAGTAGAGGAGGTCCGTGCTCAGCAGTGGGCAGTATATAATACAGGACTGATTGCATTGCATTGAATGGCAGTGAAACTGGCCTAATTTTTTATTTTTTTTGCATTGTATGACGAGACGAGCGTGCCGTTCGCCTGATGGTAAGCAATACGACCACCCATAAACAGTAGCAACACCATCCAGCACCTTGAGTTACAAAGTACTGTGTGGCATTCCACTGCGCTCGTCATCCTGATACATAAGATGTTAAGTCTCATTATGTCCAGTAGCTACAATGTCCTTCAAACTGAAACACAACAGTGCATGCACACTGCTGCTTGGCGGTAGAAATAGAACAAATAAAACATAGTTGTGTGCCAGAGACATACAATATAATTCTTCTATATCATTATTTCATAATTTGTGGATTTAAAAAAAATGCATTTTGATTGATCCTGAAGTAACCACCAACCAAGTAACCACGGTATTATGGAGTGGGCACGGACTACTAGTCCTGCAGCTACTCCTATGGTAGAAATAGTAATTTTTCTGTAGGCTACTGGTGAAGCAATTGAAGGTCCCCCTGGTGCTCCAGGACGTAGAGGCGAGAAGGGAGAAAAAGGTGATGCAGGTGAAAAAGGTATTGTAAATTATGTCTTATTTAAATTGAGTTATGAGCTAAAATTAAACACACTTAGTTTCCATGGATTTCGTTTTGCGACATTGAATGTTTTATTTATTTATTTATAACTTTATTGTACATCACAATATAACATTTCAACATAATAAAAGCATGATCATGACCATGACCTCAGAAGACTCAAATCATTGTGAAATAATTTAATATTGTATTTCAGGAGATCCCGGGGAACCAGGACCTTTTGGTCTAGCAGGATTACCTGGTAGAGATGGCGTTGATGTAAGTTCAATTTGTTTGTACAACCTGCTTTCCTATTCTCCATTATCCTGATCTAGTACAGACTAGGATTTGGCTTCGTTATAAGTCTCTTGTCTCTTCCATTTCATTCAAACTTGAAGAACCTTCTTAGTAAGACTATTGTAATGATTTCCCTTATAAGGGCTTGAAATAATTATTGCTACTTCTAACTTTGTCTTTATGTGATACTCGTAACATGACTTATGAATGTAGAATATTAGATCTTTGAACAGCTTTTGAGTGCTTTTAACCCCCGACAGAAAAAGAGGATGTTACAAGATTAGGGTGTGTATCTGTATGGCTGTCTGTGGCATCGTAGCTCTCAAACGAATGGACCGATTTTAACGCGGTTTTTTTGGTTTTAATATAAATGTTGCATTCCTCTATAGTCTATTAATATTTATTTTTCCTTTAACAGGGTCTGCCCGGGCCGCCAGGTCCTATTGGACCGCGGGGTGAAATGGGACCACGTGGATTTCCAGGACCGGTAGCTAATATCAATGCTTCGCTTATTCAAGGTCAGTTTTTAAATTTTCCCCTTTTTCAACAAAAGTGTATCTTTTTCTTTAAACATGGCCCTATGGCCAGTAGCCTGACGCGAGTCCGATTTTCTGGCCACACAGGACTTTAGGGTGAACGCTTTAGGCGCTCGCAACCCTTTAATTTCAGTGACCATGCTGAGGGCTACCCACTAACGGGTTACGGACCTCGGCTCAGGACGGTCACTGGGAGAGGATGAGACATCAGCGTTTAGTGGGGAAGATCCTATCCATTGCTTTCGTCGGCACGCGGGCCGGAACTGTTAAGGGGGTAAAGAAATTGTAGCGATAAAAATGAATACAAGACATATCGAAATTGTATGAATAAAATTAAAATTTACTTCCCTTTGCTTATCATCGATGCAGTACAGTTAGTTTGCTATGACAGATAAGCAACAAATATTTCCCTGGTTCTTTAATGTTTGTTTTCAGGAGCAAAAGGCGAAAGGGGTGCTGCAGGCCATCCAGGAAGAGATGGAATGCCAGGCTTTAGAGGCCCTCCAGGATTAGAGGGTGCTAGGGTAATTTTGTATAACTATACTATGGTTAACGATTTTAGTATAATATTGTAGTGTGTAAATTCTGTACGCTGCCTCGGTGGGTCAGTTATATTTCGGTACGACTGCAATGCTGAGGTCTCCGGTTCGATCCCCGGGTCGGCTAAAGTGATGAATTTTTCTATTCAGTAACAGTTTGGAGTCTGGAATTTGTGTCTGATATGGCGATAGGCGCACTCCTATAGCATTATGGGACTGAATACGCAGGGCGAATAGTGGGTGCAACCATTCGGGGATAAAGGGCGTGAGTGTATGTATATGTTAATGCTGAATCAATAATATGTATTTACTTCTTACTTATTTATGATTGTTGATAAATGATATGCTAATGACAATAGAATATAGCAGAGTCAGTATAAGGAATAATGAAACCCAAACACCCCACAATGTGTTTTAGTAACAGTAACCACACACGATCATATTTCAGGGAGCTCCTGGTGTAGATGGTGCGACGGGCATGCCAGGGTTACCAGGGGAACGTGGCCCTGTTGGACCGTCAGGACCTCCAGGGGAAAGGGGGCCGGAAGGACCGCAGGTAGTTCAGTGGAAATTAAATTGTTTCTTAAACGATGAAGGTGCTTTTAGATTTTATGTAGTTATTGATTATGTATGGATATTCGAGGCAATGAAAAATCTAAAGATATATCTCAGATATTTAAATGAATAAATTGAAATGTACACAAACCTAGGCCAGCGAGGTGGACTAAGGCCTAACCCCTCTCAGTAGTAGAGGAGTTCCGTGCTCAGCAGTAGGCAGTATTGTACACAAACAAGCTCTATATGAAAATAACTGTCACCACGATGTGTACAATGTTAACTTATTGTATGTAATTTTTTCTAGGGTCCTGAAGGTGTTCCCGGGCGACCAGGTGCTCCAGGTCCTCCAGGGGTTTCAACAGCAGTAGTACCAGGAGCCAGCCTCCCAGGTCCACCAGGACTACCAGGTGAAAGAGGGATGGTAAAAACGTTTTGTCGTATTATGCAACAAAAATATCGCACACATTGACACCATTTATGTCACCATAAATAGTAGTAAGCGGCAATAGCCTAGTTGGGAGTGGAACGGACTGCCGAGACGAATGTCCGCAAATTCAAGACCCAAGGGCATGCATATCTGACTTTTCTAAAGTTATGTGTGTGTATTCTTTGTGAATTATCTCTTGTTTTAACGGTGAAGGAAAACATCGTGAGGAAACTTGCATACCAGTATAGCAAAGGCAGGAGTCACCAATATAATAAGGGCAGGTGATCAGTTAAAGCACTGCTATTTAATGTGTGTCTGGGTGAAGTATTAAAACACTCACAGTACAGTTCAGAGTTTAATTTTAGACACACAACACAGAAGGCACAATTAAACAGAAGGCACGAGCACAGTATACAGTTTAGAGTGAAGAAGCGATAGATAGTTCAAGAGTACAGCGTAGAAATGAAGACAGAATGATTAAGCACTAGGGTATATAACAATAAGCGTATGTAAGCGGAATAAGCGAGTAGCGTGCGCTTCGCGTCAAAAGCAAGTCTCGACTGGCGGGTCAGCTGGCAATGTCATGTGTCGATGCGGCGCGGGCGCACCGCACCGCACCGCGCCTCACGCCGCTGACTCCATGTACCTAACGGTAAATCTGTGCGCAAGGGATGCCGCACTGGTCGATAATATGATATCGGTATCGACATCGACAAACCGTTACGCATCGAAGTACTATGCTTATTATTGAAATATAATATTAAGATAAATATTAAGGTTTATGTAAATAGTTAGTGTTAAGTTTAGTATAAGTGTAAATAAATAAATATAACGTCAATATATATTTTATGTAAATAGAAATTTATTTTAACACAGAATTATGTGGAGTGTAAGAAAGTTGCCTACACCAGAGAAGTTCTGCATAATAATTTCGGCGATGTGTGTGAAGTCTGCCAACCCGCACTAGACCAGCGTGGTGGATTAAGGCCTAACCCCTGTCAGTAGTAGAGGAGGCCCGTGCTCAGCAGTGGACAGTATATAATACAAGGCTGATATTACTATACTCATTACCACTATAAGTTCATGTTTTTAATAAAAATATGACCATGCGCACACGCACACATGACATGACACACCACGCGCGAATGACTTTTCCCGGGATTAAAGTCCCGCTTTATACTTTCCCGGGATAAAAAGTAGCCTATGAGTTAATCCAGGACATAATCTACCCGTGTGCCAAATTTCATGGAAATCTGTTTAGTAGTTTTTGCGTGAAAGAGTAACAAACATCCATACATCCATACTTACAAACTTTCGCGTTTATAATATTAGTAGGATTAAGATACTATTGTGAGATCAAATGACTGTTGTCGAGTGTTTACCGATGATTCTCTTTTTTGTACGGACACGGTAAAGTAACCCCACAGCACCTGATGGTAAGCGGAGAAGCCCAGGTAGTGTGGACTGACAAGAGGTGATTAAGTACTATTATTACAACTGGTGGTAGGTAAGTCTTTCATATGTTAGAGTCCGTCTGGGTGGGTACCACCGCAATGTCTATTTCTACCAAGCAGCAGTGTACATGCACTGTTGTGTTTCGGTTTGAAGGACATTGTAGCCAGTGTAACTACTGGCCATAATGAGACTTAACATCTTATGTCTCAGGATGACGAGCGCAGTGGAATGCCACACAGTACTTTGTAACTCAAGGTGCTAAATGGTATTGCTACTGTTTATGTGTGGTCGTATCGCTTACCATCAGGCGAACGGCATGCTCGTCTCGTCATTCAATGTAATAAAAAAAAATCTCTAGTCGACACAATTATGCCGGCCTGTTTGAACCGGATATACACAGGCTGATCCCGGAACGCGGCACACTTGGCGGCCGCTATGGCGGGTTTTAACACCTGATTCACAGCCATACAGTAGTCGCTATCCGGGCGGTTTCAAAATATATCCTATCACCATTCCTTTTGTATTGTGGATGTTTATGAGCAGGAATGGTCACTTACCATCAGGACCACGTGATAAATGTCGATTATAAGCAAAGAGCTGTAAGATTATATAGAGCGGACATTGGGAAAATTGTCATACAAAAATTTTTAGTCTGTTTGTCAGTAACTCAATCTACCGTGAAATAACAAAATACCTATCTCAAAATTCATTAGAAGATATGTGTATTTGACATGGTCGTAATGCGTAAATTGGCATATTTCCAAAGAGTTCTAAGATTATAGTGTTTTCGTTACAAAATGTAAGCATACCGAGAATTGAAGTAAAAGGTTTTTTTACATAAATGATACCGAGACATTTTGTTACACGGACATGTCAGATAAGACAGTGACTTATTACCAATTGGTAATAACTTTTGGACGAACAATTTGGTCCTTATGTCCGGTCTTTGATTATAAGTCACTTTTCACTCAACGAGAACCCACAATCAACTGTTTCTCAGCTGTTTAACATTGCAGAAAGGCGACCGTGGCCTACCCGGAATGCCAGGTAGGGATGGTATGGACGGCGTTCCTGGAACACCGGGGCAAATGGGGCCTCCAGGACCCGCGGCACCGCATAGCTTGTTCGTTGAGGTAAGTCATAAGGTAGTACCGTCTTTAGAGGGGAATAGGCTGATCGCTCGGGGTGCCAGCTCTTAAGACCTAAAGGCGGTATTAATAAATCAATCTCACGTTTGAGTAAAATCTCAAGTAGGCATTTAATGTATTTAACTATTTAATAAACCAAGATTAAGTTGTCATTTAAGAGCTTGTTCTTAGCTAAGTAAGCGCTGTTACGTAAACAAAACTTACCAATCAAAATCAGTCACATTTAACTTAAGATGTCATTTGAGTTGATGTATGAGTTTATTAAATAGCGACTCTCTTAAGTTGCTGACCTTAATTTGACATAGTCTCAGCTGATATCGCACTTCAGAGTGAAATTAAGTTGTATCTCTTAATACAGCCCTAAGATTTGAGTAGAATAGGATCCATGGATCTTAGGGGCGACACAAGTTCGTTTAGTTGGACTTGAATGTAATTTTTCCCCTGGAGTACTGATATTTTGTGCCAAAAGAGCCCGTGAGGCTAAGGCCGCTACTGTCACAATCTGTAAACATGCTATGCAATAATAAACACTTCGGGGCCGTTGTTTCATCCGTGGTCAGGTAAAGTTAACAGTATTATTACCTATATTGGACGAGCACGTAGCTTTCGCCTCGGTGTGAATTTGCTTGCAATTCGCCAGTTTTTTCTAAGACCCTTAACGTTACTTGACCGACGCAACGACTCCTTGGATAATGCATTTGAAATCCTGATCAACAACTTAAAATCTGTGCTGTAAATTTGTCTCGTCTCCATTATATGTCCTTTTATTGTTCTTATAATTTGTGTGTAATTTGTATGAAATAATCGCGTTTATCTTGCAGAATCCGTCAATAACAGAAAACGATGTAAGAAATATATGCGAAAGTATTGTAACAGGTAAGTAAACTAAGTATTATTTTTGATACTGTTATTAGATTTTCACTCCTTTCTTCTTCTTCTTTAGGGTCATCAGGTAACTAGCAAAAGTGAAAGGCTGGTAGGTTAGCTAGGCAATGAACTATAATATTATTCTCGCCGCCGAGGACTGCGACGCGTTTATCTTTTCCATTAGTAATAATGTCCCTTGCCAGTATATTTCTCCCCACTTTTATTTCACTACCCCTGTCGCTAACAGCATTCTCTGCGTCCTCTTGACTTGCCAGCCCGTGCTGGCTAAAGATTTCACCAAATTTTAAGTTATGAAATGTAAATGACCGATATGCCCTATGCCTTTTATATGCCTTCGAGACGATTTCCTTAATATTTTTTGATATTTCGTATTTTACACCAAAAAATAGTTAACAGACCTGAGCAGTAATAAACATAGCGTAACATATTAGTAGTAATAATATATTATTTATTATCGGTTTATGTGTTATTTTTAACTATCACAATGAAGTTGCTGTAAATAATAATCATAAAATTCTTGAACAGAAAGAATAAGCGAATTGAGGGCAACGTTGGCGTTGGAACCGACCCACACAGTGGTCGGCAAACGAGGACTCCCAGGAAAACCGGGACCTCCCGGACCGCCAGGTAAGATAGGAGATATTAAATAAACTTCGTGGAATTTTAAAAAAAATTCAATATCTTCAGTTCATGAAGTATTAAAAAAAAACTCAAATAGTAAAAGGTTATCACTGTAAATCTGAGTTAAAATTTCATAATACAAACTCTACACAGGAACGCAAGGCTACAACGGAGAGCCAGGGCCCCGGGGTTACCCGGGTGAAGCCGGTGAGCCGGGTAAACCAGGTAGTCCCGGGAGCAGAGGTGACAAGGGTGATAAGGGGGAAAGGGGACCTACAGGAGTTGGGTTACCAGGAATTGAAGGACCGAGAGGACCACCAGGTAATGACGTAGCATTTCCTATTCTAAAAGGTTGATAATTAACTGGCCAACCCGCACTAGGGCAGCGTGGTGGACTGAGGCCTAAACCCTCTCAGTCGTAGAGGAGGCCCGTGCTCAGCAGTGGGCAGTATATAATACAGGGCTGGTATGGTGGTGGATAATTAATTGGTTGACAGGAATTGTATGCAGGTTGAAGACGAAAAAAGATGCTGAGTTATGCAACTGCTTCGGAAGTTGCACAAATTTTATACTTGTATATGTTTTCAGGTCTTATGGGCCCTCAAGGACGTGAAGGCAGGCCTGGTGAACATGGAAACCCAGGGAGAGAAGGTACGCTTTATATAATTATTATTTTAGCGAATCCACTATGAGGTTAGGTTATTTAGATATCTAAGAACTGGATACCTAGTGCCCGATATAGCGAGAGACTCGACTTCTGTCACATCATGGGACGGGACACGCTTTGAGAAAAGTGGAAGCCCTGGTTGCACCTCTGCCTACCCCTTCGGGCATGAAAGCATGATGTGCATTTTATTTGTTTTAATAAATGGAAATGAAAACTTCTATCTCACGATTCATAGCTGATACCAGGTTTAGAAAAATAAAACAACCATATCGGTCGGTTTCATCATTTCTGCGTAGAAGAAAGATAAGGTAATAAACCTTGCATGCATCTTATTATTGTCACTGAAGATGTCTTCTAGAAGAGATTTGTAAGTCTGGTTGCTAATTGTAAACTAAGGCAGAATATCTAAATAGACTAAGACTAATAATCGTGTCCATTTTTAAATATTGTTAAACTACAAGAGTATATTTTTTTACAGGCCATATTGGACCTCGAGGGGTTCCCGGCCCGAGGGGATCCTGCGACTGCCCCTCTCCAATCTCCTACTACTCATATCCACCACAGGGTCTCATAAAGGGACCCTAAAAGTTCCTTATATAGAATAATCAAAACTGCCATTTACGTTAGTATTTTTAGACATTTAAAATTTGTGGTAAATTAATGACCAAAATTTTTATGTATACGATTTTTGGATATTTTGTTTAATGCATCTATATGTATTTATTTAAAAAATATGTACTTAATAAAATAATATTTATGAAATAAGCTTTTGTTTTATTATGTTAACTATGACGCAATTATATTATGAACTAAATTGATATTTCAAATAATTAAAATAAAGTACCCATTCCAGCGAAAAGCGAAAATCACATTTTATTTTTAAAATAATTACAAAACTGTCACAAGATGGCGTTGATTTTTAAGACATTCCAAAACTGACCTTTGATATATAAATTCTACAAAAAAAAACTTGATAAATATCCGGTTTCAACCAGATTTCCTCTGTTGGTATAAAATACAAAAATCTAGCAGGATTGCTACGATTTTTAAGGATCGGTTTTAAAATCCAATCCGCCATGACAGTTAATTATTGGCGGGCTCCACTTGCCGTACGGAAACGATGTCCGCTTTACAGAAGAAACACTGTTTGCTGTTCAACAAGTGTTGCATGATACACGCTCTGAAATAAAAGATTTCTATTTAGCAGCACTGCAGATTCTAAAATAAGTTTTGGTGACTGTTTTGTTGTCGTAGCTGCCTTAGACTGCGGTACTAACGTCGCGGATACGATCACTGGATCGGGTAAAGTGGCGTACTTAGTATGAGAGATGTGACAAGCTTATCACATTATGGGACGAAATACATATCGTGCATATGGGGTGCACTAGTTGTACGATGCGTCTCTACCTACCCCTTCGAGACCGGGACAAAAGTGCGAGCGTGCATGAAATAACTGCAATAGTCGTCATTAAAAGTGTCTCCATTTATTATAAATATTTCTGGGAAAATATCATAGGAGCTGTTATTTTAGACAAAGAAGATCTAGGCCTCACACCGATTAATAAAGGAATATCCTACCATGTAGGTAATACTTGATACCTGCAAGAATGATGTCCACAAGGCACGAAGGCGGAGTCAGCCGGTCTCGCGTAACAAATGGTGCAGAGCAGATCGGACTGCGCGCCGCTGGAGCCCGGCGACCGCGCCCTTACAGCCGCATCACGTGCTACCTGGAGCCTATCCACCACCACCTCCAGGGCTTTTAACTCTTCGACTGTTACGTCTTCGGAGTCTGTGGATTGATTTTTATAGGAAGCTGTATGAGTGGTTGGTTGACTGGCTTTAATTACACTTTAGAAAAATAATTGATGGAATTAGGATTAGGAAGGAGAAGAAACTGTTGCGCTCCATCAGATTTTCTATTCACACGCTGTCAGTTTACGCTGGTGGTGTGTAAAACAGTGACAATATGTCTACATGTCTCAATATATGGACGCTAGGTAGGTACTATTTACACCGACCGATAGGTACTATCTACGGGCTCCACAAACATACGAAAAATACGACAACATATAAAATCTACTAACATTTATAAAACGAGAAGTGTTTGTCCTTCGTTTTGCCCAGCATAAACTCCAAGCCGTCCAAACGGAAAAGCGGTTCTGTCACAAGCGCTTTCGTCACTCTGTCCAAATGCTAAAAAAACAACGTGGGACAATGAGTATCCGCGCACACGCTTGTCAACGTGTTGCTGATAACCACTACACTACTATGAAACTGACAGCTTCTGCGATTACGGTAGCAACTGTAAATTTTTCGCCAATATATTGACAGCCTCTACGCGGCGCTTCACATATTTAGTCTTCTTTTTTCCAAAAAGTGTGTGAATGCGTTTCCTTTTACATAGCATGTTTTTTTTTATATTGTTGTTTGGAGTTTATTCTTATAGCTAGTCAGTTACTGAGCCTCACGTTAAAAAACCTTAATAACAGTAATTTCAGTGTTAATATCATAGTCATAGAGACTGGTCTTAAAAATCCCTTAATATAAACCTCTCTACCCAGCAGGTTGATAGTCGACTTCGCATATTTCAGCTTTTACGAGGCGTCACGTCTGTCATGTCTAAGGGTATTGTTTTTATGGCATTGAATGACGAGCATGCCGTCCACCTAATGGTTAGCGATACGACAACCCATAAACAGTAGCAACACCATCCAGCACCTTGAGTTACAAAGTACTGTGTGGCATTCCACTGCGCTCGTCATCCTGAGACATAAGATGTTAAGTCTCATTATGTCCAGTAGTTACACTGGCTACAAAGTCCTTCAAACCGAAACACAACAGTGCATTCACACTGCTTACTGCTGCTTGGCGGTAGAAATAGACATTGCGGTGGTACCCACCCAGACGGTCTCTTACATATAAGAGACCTACCACCAGTAAAAACTCACACACACACTCTTAGACGAGTCAATCATCAATTTATCTTACTTCGGGGGACAGCTTCGGATCGAGCATCCTGATGAGACAGCCGGCGACGGGCGCCAGTGCCACGTAGTAGTGCACGCGGTCGGTGTCGGGCAGCCCACGCGCCATCAGCCGCCCGAAGCTCGCGCCGCCTCCCGTCCGCACACACACCCGGGAGATCACCGCCATCAGGATCTTTGAGTTTTTTTTTTTTTTGGCAATTGTATGAACATTTTGCCAATTTCAAGTTAGGGATCTTCGAGTTATAGTACCGGCACGCTTTGATAAATTATAAACCTAGATAGAGTGACGCGCTGCAATGAAACTAAAACAAGCAGGCCAACTTTTCTTAAGCTAGTATGCGTGACAGCTTTGTCATACGCTATCGCTGCATCATTCTGCGTATCCTTGTGTGCGCGCATAATGATACCAGTTATTACATGGTTTCTATTAAAATGGGGAGAATATTATATCTATGAAAAACAACAAAAAATAATTCACACGAACTCATTTAGTGGGCAACTGTTGGCCTCTATTTTTTTCGACGCGTTTAAAACGTTCAGTGTCTATGTAGGTATATAATTAACCAAAGCCGGCACGCTATGATGGCCGTTTCGACGTTTGTTCGCTCATCAAGTTTCGTATTAAGTCATAACTACGTTGAATGAGCGAATTATTGTCAATAGTGACGTCAGACGTGCAGTAAAAATTATGAAATGTATAATTTTCCGACACAACTCGGAAATTGTTTAACGAATTTCAAAATTTTAAAAACTGAAATCTAATACGATCGTCACTCATGGGATCGCTGGCCAGCAAAACTTTTACCATCGGCAACTAGCATTTGATTACATTTTTTTCGACAATGAATTGAAAATTTACCTTACTATTGTAATTTGTCAAAACAGTCATCATAGCGTGCCGGTTTAGTCAGTATCTTTATGAATTAGTCGGGAGCTTTATGACTTAATCGGGATTATATGAGTCAGTCGAGCGAGCGATTACAACATAGACTACGTTTTAATATTCTTTTAACTATGACGCTTGTGAATGCGGACGCGAACTTAATTATTGATAAGTCGATGAAAATAAAAACCTTATCCGTCTTATAGGGAGCGTGCACGAACTATATGGTAGCACAAATACAATATTAACAAACTAAATGTTATTTTTCATTCTTTTAATGAATATCGTACGTCAGCGCCAAGTATCTATGGGCTGAAAATGGGTCAGATTGCGCCACTAGATGGCAGTGCTTACGACGTGCACGTTCATACGTTCGACAGTAATACGAATGTTACTATGTCTAAAGAGTATCTCCGAAATCACAGTACACCAACTTTAAAATCAATCGGACTTGGGATAGTTGGAAATAAGCTGATAATCTTCAAACGTCTGAACAGTTTTTCATAAATTATGGCTAAGAACCATTTCGATCACATCAGCTTTCAAATAAATAAACCGCATCAAATAGGGGTCAAAAAGTTACAGAGCTACGATGTCACAGACAGATAAACAGATACACATCCTAAACTTATAACGCCCCACTTTTTCCGTCGAGGGTTAAAAATGACGATATCATCGGCGTCTGCTCCATCCACTCTACTTCAGGGAATTTCTGTTGTGAATTTATTGCCTCCATTACTCTGTCTACATTACATTGACATTAAATCGTGAATTACCTGACAAGTTCTTCCAAGTAGCAGCTCGTTCTGCTCATTGCAGGCTTTCGGCTTTGTGAGCAGTGTAGGCGCCAGGCAGAGAGTCATCTCCAAAGCCCTCGCCAGCCCGTGGTACAGGTCGAAGCAGGTCGCGCACAACTTGATCTGACGAGACTCTAAATGCGCGTCTACGTTTACCCTGTCCATCTAAAGCAAGGTTAAAAGATAAGAAAAGGTGCACCAGCAGAGCTGCAAATAATCAATTGCCATCGCAGATAGGACGAATATAAACATCCAAATAATGTCTATAAATGTCTATAGTTATATAAGTGATTTAATTGGTCTAATAATTAAGTATTCTCATGTATCTTGACTTATCATAAGTGCAACCATGTTCGCCTACGTGATGAATAAAGTATTTTATTTTAATATGAAATAGGTATTATTTGAAACGTAGACAGATAAGTTGCGTAAATAAACTCCGGCAAAATACGACGCACGACTTGACAATGCTGTAACTTCGACAGGAACATATATTTAGATAAAAAAACTAATGCGTGTAGGTATCATAGAATGGTTGATACGTGATTTTTTCGCTAGTTGATGAGTTCCATTGTCGAAAAATCTTGAATAATGTATGAACTGTTACATGTATGACTCGATGGTGTGTATGGTGTAGCAGAAGTGGGTGGAATAAAACGGTACACAGACTTTAAATTCATATATTGTGTTCACTTACTTACTTGCTACTTAATACAAATCACAAAGTACTGGGTTCCGGCTAATAAATTAAGGTCGGAGAGCGGGACGTGAGCCTACTGGAGAGCTGTTCTTTTATCACTTTGTTACTTGTGTTGTATTTAAAACAATAATTAAATTAGGATAAGGGCGCCACTGACATAAATAGGGTGTCAGACCCAAAATAAGAAATTTACATACTTTTGTCTAATTTCCATAAAAATACCATTGAGAGGGTGTCCTGGGTCCTCCAATACAGGTCAGGAATCACAGAGGCTTCATCCAACTAGGGAAATTAGCCTCCTCTCTGATGATGCAGGCAGTTTTAAGTCTACCCGCGATAGACGAAATGAACGGAAATGTATGTTCTAAAAAGAAACAACCCCCTGAGGAAAAACCCCCTGGAACAAGGACAGTGTTCCAGATTAGTACATAATACTTTAATATTAACAACAGTTATAGTTGTTGCGCTAAGCTAGTAATAAAAAAACATACCGGGAAGGAATAGACAACCCGCATGGTCGGCAGGCCGGCGAGTGTTCTCCTGTCAACTTCCGCGGAGGATTCCTGATATGTTCGCCCTATAACGAAAAACGTGAATGGATAAAAACGTGTTCTAACGGCACAAACCGGCGAATTGAAATGACAACCACTACTCACGTGTACTAGAACAAAACGCTCCTTGCCGTCATCGGGTCATCGACACGTATAGGACGGCAAAGCGGCTCCAGCTGATCACGGCGAACACTCCGCGGGGTCCTTAACCAAGCCTTCGTAATTTATCGGCACATATTAGCCGACATCGAAATTACGTGCTCACACACTTGGTGCTCCCGCGCAAGAGGTCGAGGGGAGGTCGTTCACCGGTAGGGTTGCAATCCGAACCAGAGATGAACAAAAAATTATATAACCGAAATTAGAATACGACCACTCACAATTCTCCTATTTATGTAGTAAGTAGAATCAATTTTATTACAAATACTGCACACGCAAACATAATTTTAGTACGTGTGTAGGATTTATTATTGCATAAAAACAAAACGAGCGGTTAGAAAACTGGCAACACTACGCGCACTCGTCTAACACACGATTTGTAGGCCACGATACAAAAAACATACAGCCTTCAATCAGTTAATGTTTTACTAAAATAATTAGGGTATGGGGTTTGAAAATTTTTATGTTACAGTACCCCCCAACCCAAGGAAATTTTGCGAGCAAAATTTAACGCTGGTCCCCAGCTCTCCACAATCTAAACCAAAACAACAATTCAATAATGAATAAATATTGTACAATAAAGCACATGAAACTATCTTCACTGGGACGTTGGCGGCGCAGCGAGACGGATATCCACGTCGGGCTGCACGTCCAATGAGCACAGGATAACTAAAATACTGAGCTCGAAGACTCAAGAATCCTGTAACGAACGGCTGTGAAAAGACACCCTCATTCGAACAGAAACTTACACACAACACCAAAAACCGAACCCACAACATTTAAATGTCAGTCACATACTTAATTTTTAACAGCAAGGACTGCACAAACATACAACATTAACGTCGAAGAGACATTGGCGACGCAGCATCGCAACAAGAGCATCAAACTGCGCGTCAAATGCCCACGAAAAAATGGTTTATTATTCCAAAACTAAAACAGAAGCAAAGGCTCCTAAATCCACAACAAGCCAGTCAAATGCTTTCTACAAATAGCAAAGACTGCACTCACTGGGACATAAAGACACAGCGACGCGACAACAGCATCAAACTGCATAAATGGTTTATAATTTCAAAACCATAAACAGAAGCAATGGCTCCTGAAAACCACACGTGTCAGTCTATTGCTTAATAGCAGCAAAGACTGTACACCCACAAAACACAACAGACGACTTTATCGTCACTGAGACATTGGCAACACAGCGTAACTACAATAGTATTGGGCTGTGAGTCCAACGGCTACAGGAAAATAATGGTCCACGGCATGCAGTCAATTGCTCAAGTACAAGACTATTAAGTGCAAGACTACAGCCGGGAGCAAAGATTCACTTCGCTGAGACGTTGGCGACGCAGCGAGAAGTCAACAAAATCGGACTGCGCGTCCAACGACCAGAAGAAGGGTAAAAAAAAAAATCCCACGATGTAACTTCTTGAGATGTTGGGTACGCCAAGACCTCAAGTTCTTACCGGTTACAACGCTCACTACTCCATAACCGACGGGAGATGATACCTTTACATTATTCTAAGCGATGCGCGAACTCGCTAGAAACTTTTAGAATAAACCTGCTACATTCAAAAATAAAAACTTTTCAAACATTGTCTCCTACCTGGTGTTCGGTAGTCATCCGACCTCTATTCTAGTTAAGGGCGCTCTTAGTGTGAGATGCCAAACGAACCTGAGAAAATGTTGTATCTCCCAAAACAATGTAAGCACTCACTACCAGTGAATTGCGTAAAAATAACCGCAATCACTGTGCGTGGGATGTCACGATGCTGAGAAAACACTCATCCCCCAAAGACGCTGAGCAATACACCTAGCAACAAGCCATTGAAGTGGGAGCAACAAGACAATTATTTGGAGAAGCCAAAAAGAAACAACGCACAAAATAAATTAATTCCTGCACAAAACATGGCAAAGGAACAAAAAATAATTTACTAATGGGTTCAAAGGGTCGCATAGGCGAGCACAACTTTGAAATAACCCATCAAAATCAAAGATGGTTTCTGCGAATGCTTAAACGCAGCACACACCACTACCATTTCTTAACGAATTCATTACATCCTGATATATTAACAAGCCAAAAATAATACCATGATAAAGGTTTAATTATTAAAAAAAACACCTAATTGCGATAGTTCGATACAACGACACTATCTCAACAAGTCTAAATGTTGTCTAAACAAAAACACAACAACGAAATTTACTTTAAGAAAATTTTATAAATTATTACACTATAAACTTCCAAAAGTAATTTAAAACATTAATTTCAATTTGTATAACACAACTTTTTTTTTAAAGAAACTAGTTCAACTTTGTTAAAATGCAAAGTCCAAAACACTAAGAACCAACAAGTCAATAGTTATTCATAACTATGGCCGGTCACAATAAAATAAATTCATTAACACTTTTGTCTACAATACAACAATATAGTTACCTTGAATTTAAATTGAAATTAAACATTAAATTTTTGACCTCTAGTTGCAAAATGCAATGAAATTTTAATTTTATAAGTTACAAGTATTACTTCTATTAAGATTCTAGTAATATAAACTTCCAACAATTTCCAATAAGAAAATAACAAGTAACAATTGTACCAAAGTGATAAAATTATTTGACACAGCTAAGCGACATGACAAATGCTTCCAGTATAAAAGCGCCACAGTTGGGCGACCACTGTTTCATGTATGACTCGATGGTGTGTATGGTGTAGCAGAAGTGGGTGGAATAAAACGGTACACAGACTTTAAATTCATATATTGTGTTCACTTACTTACTTGCTACTTAATACAAATCACAAAGTACTGGGTTCCGGCTAATAAATTAAGGTCGGAGAGCGGGACGTGAGCCTACTGGAGAGCTGTTCTTTTATCACTTTGTTACTTGTGTTGTATTTAAAACAATAATTAAATTAGGATAAGGGCGCCACTGACATAAATAGGGTGTCAGACCCAAAATAAGAAATTTACATACTTTTGTCTAATTTCCATAAAAATACCATTGAGAGGGTGTCCTGGGTCCTCCAATACAGGTCAGGAATCACAGAGGCTTCATCCAACTAGGGAAATTAGCCTCCTCTCTGATGATGCAGGCAGTTTTAAGTCTACCCGCGATAGACGAAATGAACGGAAATGTATGTTCTAAAAAGAAACAACCCCCTGAGGAAAAACCCCCTGGAACAAGGACAGTGTTCCAGATTAGTACATAATACTTTAATATTAACAACAGTTATAGTTGTTGCGCTAAGCTAGTAATAAAAAAACATACCGGGAAGGAATAGACAACCCGCATGGTCGGCAGGCCGGCGAGTGTTCTCCTGTCAACTTCCGCGGAGGATTCCTGATATGTTCGCCCTATAACGAAAAACGTGAATGGATAAAAACGTGTTCTAACGGCACAAACCGGCGAATTGAAATGACAACCACTACTCACGTGTACTAGAACAAAACGCTCCTTGCCGTCATCGGGTCATCGACACGTATAGGACGGCAAAGCGGCTCCAGCTGATCACGGCGAACACTCCGCGGGGTCCTTAACCAAGCCTTCGTAATTTATCGGCACATATTAGCCGACATCGAAATTACGTGCTCACACACTTGGTGCTCCCGCGCAAGAGGTCGAGGGGAGGTCGTTCACCGGTAGGGTTGCAATCCGAACCAGAGATGAACAAAAAATTATATAACCGAAATTAGAATACGACCACTCACAATTCTCCTATTTATGTAGTAAGTAGAATCAATTTTATTACAAATACTGCACACGCAAACATAATTTTAGTACGTGTGTAGGATTTATTATTGCATAAAAACAAAACGAGCGGTTAGAAAACTGGCAACACTACGCGCACTCGTCTAACACACGATTTGTAGGCCACGATACAAAAAACATACAGCCTTCAATCAGTTAATGTTTTACTAAAATAATTAGGGTATGGGGTTTGAAAATTTTTATGTTACAGAACACATAAAGAAAACTAAAGGAATTCTGGAAATCATAAATTGTTCAACCTACGTTCATTACCTCTTGCATCATAGTGACGAACTCTGAGAACGCCCAGTTGAGCTGACTTAGTAAAGTGTTGAGGAATGACGCCGCTTCCGCTGGATGAGCGGCCAGGTAGTCCCTGATGCGGCCCTGGATCACCTCAGAAGGGCATGGACCTAGTTTGATTTACCATCTTATTTTATTTGGTCTTACTATATTATAGACTAGACTTTTGCTCGCGGCTCCGCCCGAGTGAATGAGTTTTTACGGGATAAAAGTACCGCTTTATATTTTCCCGGGATAAAAAGTAGTCTATGTTACTCGCTGATAATATAGCCTTATATTGGTGAAAGAATTTTTGAAATTGGTCCAGTAGTTTTTGAGTTTATTCGTTACAAACATACAAAAATACAAATCTTTCCTATTTATAATATCAGTATATAGAAGTATAGATGTGAACGTATTGAAAATGATTGTATGTTTTTTAGAAGTATTAGAGGTAAATAGAGGAAGTATTAGTGGGAAATATTAGAATTTTTAATCAGATTTTCTAATTAGATGGTTCTGGCTTCGTAAAGATGGTGCTATTCACGCGAGCGAAACCGCGAGCAACACCTAGAGAATATATTTTATCTATTTAGAATCTACATTTTTAGCTTTTTAAAAATGACGCTAACTTAATATAGTTACCACCTGGTTACCACACTTTATGTCACCCAATCCACGTCAAAGCATAAAAATCCAAAATGAATATTTATTATCCTAGACATAGGCACCTTAATACCCATCTTTTACCAAAATAACCTGTCAACTCATAGACAACTACTTCCGAGCATAATATTCGTTATTCCTTAGCCCAATAAAAGAAATCTCTTTACCAAAACATTGACTCATAAGGCCAGCGTCGACCTTGGCTCCGAGATTGTTTACCGTCGGCTCTCTGTCACCGTATCTGTGAAATATACTTGTTTTTGTAGTTTTCATATCAAAAGAGAAATTTATTAAAACTAGGACGGAGATAAAATAAGTTCCACTGTCACTATTTGACAAAGTAAGAAATGCTGTTTTCCTAACACTTTTTTTTAGGTTGGCTAAAGAAATGTGGATCGAATGACGTAAATGGTCTCCACTGCCCATAAAGAAGAATAATTGATGCGCTAACTCGAAGGAAGGAAATAGGTTAAAGAAAAAGAGAGGGGGCTGTTTAGACGTCCGGAAATCTCATTGACTATACGAAACGTAAAAAGAATCTGTCATGCGAATCGCCGGAACAAGTTCTTTTTTTTATCATTCAAACAGTAACACAAAAGTTGTTGTTTTTTTTTTAAGCTATTGCATAGCTTCTATCGCGGGCTTTGAGCGTGGAGACCGAATCCAGAAATTCCGTAACGAAAATAACCTGACATCTTTTTTATCTTACTAATATGAACCTTAAATACAATGCGTAGAAGCTATAATTCTTGAAACGAGTATATTTGTATTTATTTTATTTATTAAAGTCATTAAAACCATTTCTTACTAATCTAATATGAACCTTAAAAACATTGCGTGGAAGCTATTTCCCCAGCGTTGGCACGGCACGAGTACAAAAGAATCGAACGTAACATTCATTTTTCAAATTTAGATTTATTCTACTTTGGTTGTGATGACCATTGCATTTCTGACATTTATCAATAACAAGACTAAACGTGCGTTGCTCGCGTTTAAAAATCTACTTTATGTGGTAAGCGTAAGATCGAATTTGTGTTTAGTCAATCAAAATTTGTGATAAAAAATGCTATGCAATAGCTTTACCGCGGCAGTCTCCGAGTGCCATACGTATTTTTTTTTTAATGATATAGGGGGCAAACGAGCATACGGTTCACCTGATGGTAAGTGATCACCGCCGCCCATGAACATCTGCAATACCTGGGGGCACAGAGATGCGTTGCCGGCCTTTTAGGTGGGAATACGCTCTTTTTTTGAAGATCGCCAGGTCGTATCTGTCCGGAAATGCTGCTGGCGGCAATTGGTTCCATAGTTTAGTAAGTTACAATAATAGCATCTATCAAACCACTGAGGTTTATACTAGAGCTAAAAAGAGTTTACAGCAGTATCAGTTCATAATTATAGGTACTTAGTATAATATACACAAACAATTAATTCTTAAGGAACAAGGTAGATCAGATAGATACGCTATAAAAAAATATTAAAAGTAAATGTAATTGTATATTATTATGAGCAATTTTAAGAATTTTAGTTAATGATTTCTGGGTGTAGGTGCGTACTTATAGCGCGCCGCGCCACCTTTGTGTTTTTTTTTTTTGTTTACATGATATTGTAATCTGTGGAAACTGTTGTGGATAATGTGTTGTTTAATTGTTTTTAATTTATAAGAGTTATGTTTTTTCTGTAGTTTTCCAAATAAAGTAAAAAATAAAAAATAAAAAAAAATAAAAAAATAAAATACATTAAATTATTTAATTTATTGATTATTCATAAAGAAAGTTTTCAACTTGATCTTATAATTACACGGTATAATTTTATCAATTTATTAATAAGTCGGGTATCATAGTAGATATGATATTCACCATTTGTGTGGTCACTGTCGATTACAAACTATCTCCGTACTCTTCAACACGAACGCAACATGTACTGTCTTCGCGCGAACTCCGAGGAGTATGGAATGTTGAAGTACCTCATAAATGAATGCAGTGGTTTTCCTCGATACATTATCGATGTTATGAATGTATTTTCTACTTTCGGCGCTTGACCTTTCTTGCATTGATGACGTAATATCAACAAAATCAGTGCACTAAATCGTTACTTCAACATTCGATAGGATTCCTCTGAGCTCGCGTGCGGACTATGCTATTGACTACCAAAAAATATGCATGAACCCATTGGTCCTTGTGTGGTCACTATTGACACCACCCGTTGTTATAGCAATATACCTATTTGGCATTATGTATGACACTTGGTACGTACTTATTCGTGAGAACAACCGATTCACCGCTTGACAAATGACGAAATACCGAAAACCGTCGTAAACAGGTCAGGGCTTTATTAAACAGAGGTGGTCATCGAATTTATTTACTGTCCCGCATAATGCAGAATAACGCAACTCAGAATGCGTGTATAATAGCATTTATTTGATACCTTTCCTGAGGAAATACCAATGTCTTATACAATTTGGTGGTGACGGGATACTTGTATACACCCAGATACCGACACAAGGTGTAAATCCCGCTATAGTGGCCCAAGTAAGTGTCCCTCGTTTCGAGATCAGCCTGTGTATATTCGGATTCAAATAAACCGGCATACCTAACTTTGTCGACTGCCGAAAGATAATCATCTCTTATCAGTCGTCAGTCGACATTCTATCTGGAGACTACTCCACTTACGGTCAGATGCAGTAGGGTAACTGATGCGCCTATACGAAAAATAAACAAAAGAATAAACACCCACTTAGTCTCTTTTTGTATTTTACTATCATAATTCTGCTACCAATGCCATCAAAGGAGCTAAAATAGCTCAATACAATATCGTTTCATAGTCACTTCGATTCTTGGGACTTGAAGTTCTTCAGTAAATTATAACGATTTTTACCGGCGGCTCTACATTTAAACCGATGAATGGGCTTAGAATGTGGTAAAAAAATGCAACTCATAAGACAATTTCTTTTAATTTTGATGTTTGTGATTGATCGAGAGACCGATACGTTAGTCACGTGTAAGTCTCTCAACCAATGAGATGCTGAAGCGGTGGCAGATTCACGACGATTCAAAAGAACTTTGAAAAAAGACAATTTAAATAAAGGTTATTTTGACTTTGAATCCCAATAATACGAAACGGAGTCGTGTCGTGTTTGTTTTCCACATTCTAAGCCCGCAGATGCCTATCTTGACGATTAGAACGATAGTATTTCCAATCTAGATTATAACAATTCGACATGTTGATGTTTCCCAACTATGAAACAAATATATTCGAGGTACATTCTCGTTCGCTTACTACCCAGCATCGTGTTTTACGCAGCCATTCCGATATTAAAACTATAAATCTCGATACAGTATCGACAATAACTCACGCGTTACAGTTACTATCACGTCAGCGTAACACAATGTTTACCGATATTTAGTTACGTTTGTGGGAAATTCCGTATAATTAATGATTCCTGATGAAATATCGATATTTCATTATAATTACAGTAGGTATTTTGGATTTCAATAAGTTGAAATACGTGCTAGGGGTTATTGTTAATGACTGCTGACGATGAGCAGACCGTTTATTTATCTAATAACAATTTTAAATTTTCGTAAAAGTAAAGTACAAAATTTTTTTTTCCTCTGTATCAGATCGGCATCTGGAAATTGTGCCCGATATGGCGATAGACTCGCCCTCAAGCTCATTATGGGAAGGAACACCCACGGCAAAAAGTGGGTGCTCTGGATAACCTTTTTCCTTAGAGGATAAAAGGCTTGATATGTGTGTAAGTCCTAATTTTATTTTTATCCCAAGAATGTCAATTCAAGCCATTCGCCCATTGAAGCAACACGATACCTATATTTAATGGCAACAACGCACCCGATCTGCGTGACGCTACACTGCGCTTGTGGCATTGGATGCTATGTCTCGTAGTCCAGTAATTACATTGACTAGAATGTAATACAAGCCAGAAAACAACAGCGATTAGACAATGCTGTCTGACGGTGTAAATAGTTATACAATTAATAAAATTCTTAGCACTGACATCCTATAAACAACTTATAGCAGTAACGTGTGTGTTTCATGTCTGGAAGCATGTAAAGTCACAAAATAAATTAACGCAAATTCTTTTTAGCACGAGTAAATTTTGAAATTCATCTTCTAAGGCGTTTAATCACAATATCAGCCATGTAGCTGTTTAGTAAAAAAACTTAATAAATCGGTCATTATCATCTTTGCCAAGCCATTAGTCACTTCGCCTTGCTACAATAAAATAAAATACTTAAGATGTTGCAGGGGTTCTGCTTTTTTTTTTTGGAATAGAACTATCCATTAGGTGGATTCATACTCACTTTGCAGCAAGATGTGGCCACTGTCTGTGTCGGAAACCAAAACCGGAGCCATGCCAAAACCGTACCAACACCCAGTTGGACTGGGCCCATGCACGGTTCTGGTACGGACGGACTAGCTCTTCCACCATGCACATCTGTCTAAAATTAAAAAAAGGCTTTATTTAAAAATACATATTTCTTCTAGAAAGTTTAAAAATAACCGCATACAAACCAGTGGGCTTAGAATGTGATAAAAAACACGTCACGTCTCCGTTTCGTCTTATTGGGATTGGTTGAGAGACTGACGTATTGTTCTCTCGATCAATCACAAACATCAAAATTAAACGACATCGTTTTACGAGTTGCGTCTTTGTGTCACAGTCTAAGCCCACAGTACTTGTTTTGGATAGGAAGTTTGAACCAAAATCTTAAGTTTTAAAAGGAGTAGTTTTATAAATTAAATCTTGAAGATCTGGGTCTCCCTAGTTGTCTTCATGTCTATCTTTGAATCTAGCTTTTTCACTAGCTCTTTCACATGTTCCAAAATTCATCATCCTTATCGTACTACCGTAATCCTAACTTCCTGGACTCACTGTTTCAAAGGCACCCTCTCGATAGCCCTCATGGTAGCTGGCTGAGTTGCGAAAGACGCCAGTGTCTGCACCAGAGACTCCCTCGTGCTCGCTAGTACTATGCGCTGGTCTGCAAACTCAGCGCAGAGGAACGCCGCGCACGACACCACTAACTCCTCCCATTCTGAGTTAGAAAATTGTATGAGGGTTTCAAATGATATATTCTGAAGACATTTTAAGCAGGCTAAGTGAAAGTTTGTCACTATTTCAGATTTTAGACAGATTCTTCTTGAAGTAGGGTTGTCACTTGCCATACGTACCGACACAACAGTATATCCCAGTACACCAGGATATTATATACCGGTTTTTAGCTTTGTGTCCCCGCCAATAATTTAGTTGTCTCGGTGGTATATGATTATAGTTAGTAGGTGGGTGAATGGCGTTGAAAATTTAAAATGTCCCGGTGAGCTCAGAATAAAGTTTTGTCAGCTACATCTTATGATCATGTAACCTGGTATTTGCTGAACAGGCACAGTGGGATGCATGTACAGACGCAGCGTGTTGCACAACTCCAGCATCGAGTCCACGTGGTACTCCGGCACGAACGCGAACAGCGGCTCCGTGAACTCGTTGGTAAAATCTGTTAATACCTTTGTTATTAAACGAAGTATGTTTTACCAAAATAACTGGCGGAAAGTCTTCCGCATGCAATTTTTACCGTAACAATCACAGCAAGCTGACTTCTGCAAATTTTGAAGCTTGCAGGATATGTGGCAAGTCGCAAGTGTATAGAACTGCTGTAAATGTATATGGAAGATCTCGTGCCATATATTGCTGCAAGAACTTGCTATGGTTAGCTTTAGTATCATCGGTGGATTTAAAATTAATATCACGCTTTTATTCTTGAAGTGTTAGCCAGAAACTCAACTATAGTAGGGACAAACTAATATGGCCGGTATGACATGACACGGTTTTGAATTTTTTGGGTAGACGTTCTCACAGAGTTATCGCGTGGGGAAAAAAATTGAATTGTCATACCGGCCAGCTTAGTTTGTCCGAACTATAGTGCACCTATACTTCGTTGAGCTTATATCCAAAGTTCATGGCTTTATTCGGACCAAGCTTATCGTGGAGGCAAACAATAATTATGTCTGCCATTGGAACAGATAGATGTGCATAATATGTATGTTTGGTATAAAAAAGGTGTGTTTTTAGTACAAACTCACGTTTTTTTTGCTAGACCTTAAGAAACCCACACCAGACTAAAAAAGCAACCGAGAAATTCAGGACTAAAAGATGCTTGGGGTTTAGCATTTGTGATAATATTTTTTTTTTGTTGCTTTGCATGACGAGACGAGCATGCCATTCGCCTGATGGTAAGCGATACGACCACCCATAAACAGTAGCAACACCATCCAGCACCTTGACTTACAAAGTGCTGTGTGGCATTCCACTGCTCTCGTCATCCTGAGACATAAGATAGTAATGTTATACATACATACATAAAAAATATCCTTAATTAATATCTAGAGTAAAGCAGATATATATTCTAGAATTTTGAGTGTTCACTGTACTGATTGTACTGATACACTATAAGATGTTGATGAATATAATATTAAGTAGCTAGTGGCAGCCAGAGAATCTAGGTTCAATAGAAGATGGGTTCCTGGGACTTACGGCTCGATTCCATTTGTACATTTGATCCGAGACGTGGCGTCATCGCTCGCGAGATCGGACTTTGAGGACTATAAAAACAGAAGATCTAGATCAATGATTAAAAAAATAAATTTTCATTGTTACAGAACTGGCACACTATGATGGCCGTTTTGATAGATAGCAATAGTGGGGTATAGTCTCATTTTAAGAATTTCAAATTTCAAAAAAGGAATGCCGATTTGTGTCGTAAAATTATACATTCAATAAATTTTACTGCACGTCACTATTGACAATAATGTACAGCAATTAGCGCCTTCAACGTAGTTATGAATTAATACGAAACTTCATGAGCGGACAAACGTCATAACGGCCATCATAGCGTGCCAGTACTACAATTCAGATATTCTAATACTAAAATTCAAAATGGCAATAACTAAGATGAAATAAGACGATTAAAAATTTGTTTCGCACCTAGCCTATATTAGAGAAGTATAGTGACAGATAGAAAATTAATTAAGATGTTTCAACTATAACTAAATACAGAATAAGTGTAATATTTTTAAGATGGACCTTTGATCTGAACTCGATGTGTATTCCAGTTGCAGTGATGCATAACTTGTTCCTCCTAACAGTGAGCTCTTGCCTGGTAAAATTTCTTTACTGGCACCCTATATACAAGTCGCATAGTATAAAATTATAACGTTAATAAATAGTTTGCTTTTTGACCTTGCTTGTAAAATAATTTCTCACAAAATATAAGCGACGATAGCCAAGTTGGGAATGGAACGGTCTGCCGAGACAATGTCCGCAGGTTCAAAACCCAAGGCACACACCTCTGAATTTTCGAAGTTATGTGTGTATTGTTTATCAATTATCGTTCGCTTTAACGGTGAAGGAAAACATCGTGAGGAAACCTACATACCTGAGAATTCTCCATAAGAATCTCGAGGGTATGTGAAGTCTGCCAATCCGCACTAGGCCAGCGTGGTGGACTAAGGCCTAACCCCTCTCAGTAGTAGAGGAGGCCCGTGCTCAGCAGTGGGCAGTATTTAATACAGGGCTGGTATTATATATTATATAAAATAAAAAAGATCAATGGAAAATAAAATAGATCTTTTATTTTGGGATATGGAACGATGAACGAACTAAATTATTCTCATAAATTTTTCCTCTTTTTATTATTAATAATATAGATCAACCTTTGCTGATGAACTCATTTAATACTACCTTCCCTCAATTAAATGACCAGAAGATAACTAAATACCTGTTCATGAGCAATGTAATCCGGGTCCGACGACATCCTCAGAGAATGCAGCGTGCCGGAGAAATGCTTTGCCAGTTCTAACTGTCTCTGCTTCGTCCAAATCGCACCAATCACCCAGCCCATTTGCAACGCCCCCACTTCTAATTTCTCCTGCAATATTGAGTTGCCTTTTAGTTATGATAGAAATTATTTTTGTAAAAGCCAACATATTAGTTGTGGCGCATTTTGCATTTTTTTTGTGCCCTATATGGCGATAGGCTCGCCCCTATTGCATCATGGGACGGAATACGCACGGCGAAAAGTGGGTGCACTAGTTGCGCCTCTGCCTACCCCTTCGGGGATAAAAGGCGTGAGTGTGTGTGTGTGTGTCCACCACTGAGTTAAAATAAAGTGAAGACCCCATTTTTTTATGTGCAGGGCGAAGTGATCCCCTACACCCGATGGTAAGTGCAGTAGGATGGAGATAGGATGTCGCTTCTCGAGAGATGATTATCACCAATTGACATAATTATGTCGGACTGTTTGTACCGGCTATGTACTTTCTGATCCCGGAACGCAACACGTGGCGCACTATGGCGAGTTTTCTAACCAAGGGTAGGTTTTTTTTTTTTAATTATTATTTCATTGAATGACGAAACGAGCATGCCGTTCGCCTAATGGTAAGCGATACGACCTCCCATAAACAGTACCAACAGCATCCAGCACCTTGAGTTGCAAAGTACTGTGTGGCATTCCACTGCGCTCGTCATCCTGAGACATAAGATGTTAAGTCTCATTATGTCCAGTAGTTGCACTGGCTACAATGTCCTTCAAATCGAAACACAACAGTGCATGCACACTGCTAAAATGCTTGTTATCAAAGATGCTAGAATTAAGTAAATCTAGAACCTCGTAGACACTCTTGGATCTCTCCAACTCTTTCAACATCTTCTCCATTAACTGTTTCTTTATTTTATCTTGTTCTGTTAGTTCGCCATTTGCATCTGAAATTGATGGATTCAGAATTACGTTTCGGAAGATCTTTCGTTGTAAAATAAGATGTTTCTAGATTGGGTAATTATTGTGTTTCAAGTAACTGCATAGTAATGCCAATGCTATTTTAGGTAAGTCCAATGATAAAATTATTTACGGGCTACTTAAAAAGAAAGGAGGAGGTTCTCAATTCCTGATTTTTAAAAAAATATATTTACGCCGATCAAATACCGATGATAATGTATTTAATGTGTTTTTAAGGCTAGACAAAACGTTTTCCTGTTCTTAAGATTTATGGAGTTTGGTCTTCTATCCCAGAAGATTTCAAGCCAATGTTAGTGATTCGCAAACTTCATCTAAAAGCGACATTCGTTGTTTTTTTGGTTTCGAATTCTTAGCAGCCAATTACAGTAAGTTAACAAAGTTATACAATTATAATTGTAAACTTTACTTACCTGGTCCATTGTGTAATTCAGCAGTAATAGTGTATATTCTGTAATCGATGTCGTGCAGACAATCGGCCATGTCGAGTTGATTGTCACGTAATTCACACAACTAATGAGAAGAAATAATGAAAAAACTTTAGTCTGAACGTTTGAATTGCTGTATCCTCGAAATATTCTTTGTGGACTTGAGGCATTTGAGGCAAACAGAACAAAGTACGATTTTCGGTCTTCGTCAATTCGAATACATTTTAGACATTTTGCGTCTAGGGTTTGAAAGGCTATTTCTCCATGAATGAATATTAAATTCGACGGCAAAATTTCGACCACTGGACGAACACTAGTTTTTATTGTTATAATAGCAGAGCAAAATAACCAATGCACCTGGCTTTGAATAAAGCTATAAGAAAATGTCGAGCAGTAAGGGATATTGTATTCTGAGAGAAATATTAATTTAGGGAACCTTTTCAGCGTGTTTGATAGCAGCTCCGTGGTATAGAGCCAGTAGACCATCAACCAGCCTAAGGTGAGCTGATCTGACGTCGATGGCACCTGCTCCGGGCATTATAGATCGCGTGCCTTTCATCGCCAAGGCAGTCTCGCCTGTCGTTCTACTGTAGAGAAATAATAAAAAACATGACTGAAAGTGTAATATGTAAGAGTCCGTCTGGGTGGGTTCCACCGCAATGTCTATTTCTACCACCAAGCAGCAGTGTGCATGCACTGTTGTGTTTCAGTTTGAAGGACATTGTAGCCAGTGTAACTACTGGACATAATGAGACATAACATTTTATGTCTCAGGATGACGAGCGCAGTGGAATGCCACATAGTTTCTCTAATCTAAGGTACTTTGTAACTCAAGGTGCTGGATGGTGTTGTTTCTGTTTATGGGTCGTATTGTTTACCATCAGGCGAATGGCATGCTCGTCTCGACATTAAATGCAATAAAAAAAAGAGGCAAAGAAAAGAAGTTTGTTTGGAAAATATTTTTGAAGAAGTAACCACGTTGTTGTTTAGGGGAGGCCTATGTTCAGCAGTGGATTTCACGTTGTTGATGATGATGATGATGTTGAAAAACGTGGTAAACATATTTGATGGAAACTTGGTCTAACAAGAAACTGACCTCGAAAGAGCAATTATTGGTATTTGATACAACAGAAATACTTTAAATTTCATTTCATTTTCTTTTTAAATTGTTCTAAGACCTTGAAGTTTTAGTACTTATTAAGACCGAGTTTTAGGACATTTAAGTGTCTCGTGTGCTTAACGGCTAGTACCGTCCGTTTTTCTGTCTGTCGGACCTTAACAGACTTCTATTTTTTTAACCGTGATTGGTAGTTAGAAATTTTCATAATATGTCAATAATATTGTTTTTTGCTCATACGGGGTACAGGCACTGAAAATTGACCACACTACATCTGATGTTAAGTGAAGTAGGGTCCAAATAGTGTCGACGGACGAGAGACGATTGCCCCTCGCCAGTAGGCACAATTATGCCGGCCTGTTGGAAACCGAATATACATAGGTTGATTCCAAACGCGACACACTTAGGGGAGACCGGGTACAAAAGTAACGGCGGGTCGAAAGAAATGGGTACACAAGTACATGTTACTTTTGTCTCCGTATTGGTTTATTTACTTAATATTGTTATGTGTGTATTTGTTTGAACAGAATGCCGTGACAACGAATAAGAACTACCACACGAGGAACTACTGACACGGATAAAACAAGTTGAAGCAGAATATCAACAAAGATTCTTAATATATATAATTGGAGCATTTAAGATGTATTTATGTTTATCTGCATTATTGATACAAAGTCTTCGAATAAATAATTATATGATTTAATATGTCACATTATATTCATTATACATTCCTTTGTCCTGTTACTTTCGACCTGCCTACGTGGACGAAAGTAACAACTGACGATTTTTTTAAAAGTCTCTGTGATTCATTTAAAATACACAATAATAAGGTAAATCAAGATTCTAATGTAAGGATATAAACGGAATTTATATATGGCTACATTTATTTCATTAAAATAATTATACCTAGCCAGAAACCAAGGTAAAAGTACAAAATGTTACTTTTGTACCCGGTCTTCCCTACGTGGATCACTATGGCGGGTATTACAACTAGTGTAGGTACGGTCGTTATTCGCGCGAATATAAACCCTACCACCAGTTATTAATCCAGTTATAACTAATGAAGATTGAAGAATGATGAAGACTGCCTCGGTGGCGTAGTTGTATTACGGTATGACTGCAATGCTGAGGTCTTGGGTTCGGTTTCCGGGTCGGGCAAAGTGATATTGGGTTTTTTAAATTCAGTATCAGCCCGGAGTCTGAAATTTGTGCCCGATATTGCGATAGGCTCGCCCCCTATCATATCATGGGACGGAATACGCACGTCGAAAAGTGGGTGCACTACTTGCGCCTCTGTCTACACCTTCGGGGATAAAAGGCGTGAGTATGTATGTATGTATGTACGATTGAAGATATAAAACTTTAAGGTGCGGAATCTTCGCTAGAAGGATTCGAGTCACATTACATTTTTTTCATTAAACAAACAGCCGACAGAAGCAATTTACCAGTCGACTACACAATCAAAGCTCGTGATGAATTTGCAAGACTTACTTAACAGATAGCGGTCCCAATTACTCGGCAAGGTTTGGTATTTGCATTGGGCTTTGATTCTGTACAACTTTGATTGGATTTTGATAGCTTTACAGTAAAACTAAGTAAATTTACGCTTTCAATCACTTTATTTACCCTTCCTTTTACTTAATCCCCATTCTAATATGTCGGTGTAACACACTTTTTTACACGCTTTATATTAGCTTCACTTGTATGTATGTTTGTATGTTTGTAACTGCTTTGGGCGCGATTTATTTTTAGTGACATCTGTTGGACCATAGTAGAACTACAACTAAACTGGCTACTCTTATGCGTAAAAAAATCCTACTTGTCACAAGATGGCGCTTTCCTTTTTAGTGACATCTGTTGGACAATAGTAGAACAGAACTAAAAAAATAAAAATAAATAATAGTTTAAAACAACTACAAAACACGCTTTATAGAAAATCCAACTAAAAAATAGAAAATAAATTTGAATTAAGAATAGTGTAAATAAGAAAAAGTGTATTTTATTGTACAAAAAAGCGTTGGGTGCATGGTCACAATAGTTATAAATATTTTATTGACAGATAATATGAGTAGAAGTATTATATATCATTTTGATAATATCTTAAAAAACACCCCACGCTTTTATTTACAATAAAATAAATTTTTTTCTTATTTACACTATTCTTAATTCAAATTTATTTTCTATTTTTTAGTTGGATTTTCTATAAAGCGTGTTTTTTAGTTGTTTTAATTAACATAATACACACAATTTACAAAATTTAAAGCTATCAATCAACAATTAGTAGCAAAAGTGATCAATTATTGGTGGTAGATCTCTCGTATGCGAGGGTCCGTCTGGGTACGTACCTCTACAATGTCTATTTCTATCCCCAAGCAGCAGTTTGCATGCACTGTTGTGTTCCGGTTTGAAGGACATTGTGACCAGCGTAATTACTGGGCATTATGAGACTTAACATCTAATGTCTCAGAGTGACGAGCGCAGTGGAGTGAGTAGTGACACGCAGTACTTTGTACTTAAAAGTTCTGTGTGGTGTTGCTACTATTTTTGGGCGGTCGTATCGTTTACCATCAGGCGAGCAACATGCTCGTCTCGTCATTCAGTCACAATAAAAAAAAAGGATATGTTTCAGATTCTTATATCCAACAACATAAGATTAATTTTGCATTTTTGATTTTGTTGATTTTTGCACCGACCTAGTAACCTTGGAAAAGCGTCGAGAGCTTAGAGATTTGATGTTTTTATATACAATTTTGCATAATAAAATTGACTCACCCTATCTATTAAACAATATAGGATTACGGTGTAGAAAACCAAATTCTCGATGTAGAGATGTCTTGGTCGTTCCCTATACAAGAACGGTGCATGGTAAAAATAGATTTATTGTACGGGCCTGCAATTGCTACAATAAGAATTTCAACGTTATCGATATTTTTCATGAGAATATAAATAAGTTTAGATCTTTAACTTTTGAAACACTAAAAGTTGTCGCTGTGGATAGGTAGATACCTCGTATAGGTGTTATGTATTTGTTTATCTTTAGTATTAACTAGTTGTTGTTGTAGTATTTAACTCTTTATAATTCATTTGTGTTGATAGTCTTGTGACAAAATAAGGCTACTTTTCTGCCGACGAGACATACAACTGTTTGTTTTAGATGTCGGAAACTTTTTTGGTATTATGTGTTAAGTTTCTTTGTATTAATTTATTTGTGTATATTCTACTGTTTGCTTCCTGTAATATGATAAAATAAAATAAAATAAGATACAAGTATTTATTGTTATACTGTAATTAGTTATTACCTGTCTGGAATTAGTGCGAAAAATTCCGGTACCCGCGAACCCACCGGACTTTCGCATACAAAAGTACCACATGAAATTATTGCTGGACAAAAAATGCGAGATTCAATCGTCTTTCATTTTTTGATAATATATTATCGTAAGTACGTAACAAATATCCTTAGGATTCTCTAGCAAATTATAAGTGATATTTTATGTTATACCTGTTGGGCATTGGAGGCATTGGTGGGTGCATGAAGCGTGCCATAGAAGATATCACTTGAGGCAGCGTCGCCAGGCCTGGAGAGCCAGCAGTCATCTCACTCACACCTGGAATAGAAGTAGCTCGAAAATTCTAGCAGTCATATCATTTCTTGAACATCTGAAATATTTGTCGGCAGATTCTAGCAAATTAACGAAAGCATTTTTGAATGTTTTGCATATTTTTAACGGAATACTAAAATACTAATGTATTTTATATTTTTTTTTTTGAGCGGGAGTCCATGAAAACATTGATGAAGGTGGAGGAAGCGAGAGAAGTATGCCAGAATCGAGCAAAGTGGCAATCCATAGTCTCTGCCTACCCCTATGGGATAGAGGGGTGATACTATGTATGTATGTAATGTTTTTCATCTATTACAATACGAGAATATAGCCACTGAAGAATTACCTACCTACTTTGTAAGTAACTCATTAATTATTGGCTACTACATGAACTTATAGTATAATAACATAACTATAAAAGTTTTAACAAGCATCAATTAATACGAAGTTAAATGTAGATAATTGCTACGAAGCCATTAAAACTATAACAAACTACATAAATAAAACTGGAATATAATGTATCAATTATCTACATAATTTCGGAATCGATACAAATAAATAAAATATTTGCGTAATTTCGGCTTTGCCTATTGCACGTCACAAAAACCTAAACAACAAACTCGTGTTTACATTTTTCTGGCTGTATGTCTAGGTTGTCTGTGACATCCGTCTATCCAAAAAGTAAAATTATTTTCGCAGCTCAAATCCCGTCTAGAACGAAATCCATCATGCGAATAATTGGTTCTATTAACTCATCACCATACAGTAAATCCATTCGTGATTGGTTCCGAGACTCAATCAACGGTAGATACCCCATTCAGAATGTTCGTTTATAATTGGCGTGAGCTTTGAACTAGATTTATGAGCGAAAATATAAAAAAAAATGCAAAAATATGCAACTTTGCGCATAAAATTGGATAAAGGAGATGTCCACATTTTGTATGGGTGCTGGGCCTCAAAATTTAACCAGGCTCAAAGTTTTTTAAAAACGTTCATATTAAGTGTTTTTTTTTTTTTTTTTTTTTTTTATTGCATTGAATGACGAGACGAGCATGCCGTTCGCCTGATGGTAAGCGATACGACCACCCATAAACAGTAACAACACCATCCAGCACCTTGAGTTACAAAGTACTGTGTGGCATTCCACTGCGCTCGTCATCCTGAGACATAAGATGTTAAGTCTCACTATGTCCTGTAGTTACACTGGCTACAATGTCCTTCAAACCGAAACACAACAGTGCATGCACACTGTAGCTTGGCGGTAGAAATAGACATTGCGGTGGTACCCACCCAGACGGCCTCTTACATAATGAGAGACCTACCACCAGTGTAGTTTTTAAGCAAAATAAAATTACACAAATCTCATCTCAAACATCGGAGGAATTTAAAATTATACAATTTACTGCAAGGGCCTAGTTTTTGGGACTACTACCCAAATTTATGTATCTTGGTTAGAATTTTAGGCCCGTATTTGGACAAGTCCTTTACCGAAATTAAAATTTTATGACCGTTTCTTGAAAGTAATTCTGCAGGTTGGATTACACGATGGATAATTTTGTAAATTGCGCGTTTCTAAACGGAATCATATAGGTACTTCAATATCTTTTTTTATTTCTTCGTCATCACCATCATCATGAGTTCCAGGATGTCCATTGCTAACCACACTCCTTCCCTAAAGATTATTTTTTATATAAGCACTTCAATGAGACCTCGCTGCACCTGATGGTCAGTGAAGTGGGGTCCAGCTAGAGTTTTGACTGACGAGACATTTTATCCCTTGCCAGTTAACGCAATAATGCCGGCACTCTTTATCAGGTTGTCTGATACCATTGTTACTGGTGGTAGGTCTCTCATATGTAAGAGTCCGTCTGGGTGGGTACCACCGCAATGTCTATTTCTACCAAGCAGCAGTGTACATGCACTGTTGTGTTTCGGTTTGAAGGACATTGTAGCCAGTGTAACTACTGGACATAATGAGACTTAACATCTTATGGATGACGAGCGCAGTGGAATGCCACACAGTACTTTGTAACTCAAGGTGCTGGATGGTGTTGCTACTGTTTATGGGTGATCGTATCGCTTACCATCAGGCGAACGGCATGCTCGTCTCGTCATTCAATGCCATAAAAAAAAAGCACGTGGACATCCAAAGACGCTCACCGTGGTACTTTAGTATTTAACTCTAAATTAAGTTTAGCAAAACGAATGCAAAAAATATATCTGGTTAGGTTAGCAGGTTAATTATAATTTGAGTACTACTCTTATACTTTTTACATTTTTATTAATATTTACAAACAAAATTAATTTAATATTTCAACCGTTCTAAAATTAAAATCATACATCAACAAAAAGTTACAACAACAGTACGGTACAAAGCGAACTTGAATAATACAGAGGTCTCTCATAAACGTGAATTTACCAGTGTCAATGCCCCCAGCCCTGTTATAATTTGGCTCAAAGCTTTGTATGAAAGGATTATCCTCTCCAAGCACGCTGATGAGGTCCTGTCTGCAAACATACATCTATTGTAAATCCTATCAACTGAAAAACAACTCAAACACGACTTAGATAAGATCCAAATCACCGTAGAGTCCTAACTAGAAAAGGCAGGACTCCGCCCAGACGGTCAACGTTGTAAAAGTCCAGTTCGCCGTCAATAAACGTCCTCGCCGGCAAATGAGGCGGCAGTTGCCTGGAATAGCAATGCTTACGTGTTATTACGTCAGGGTTCTTTGAAATCGAATTTAGCCAAGGATTGTAATTTGGATGCTACGTCCGGTTTTGCTTAACTGTAGCTAGGCAATGATAACCTCAACCAAGAATATATATTTCCAATTATTTTTTTAAAATAGTACGATCATATCGGTTTTTACGGTTGTTAAAAAGGTCAATTCAAATACCTATCTTTTGATATTTTAAAACTTAGGACTCTACACAAAAGTAGAGACTATACTATCGCTAAAAGTCAGTGACACCAAAGATTTCTAAGGAGTTTCAGGCATATTAGAGCGATGGGGATCACTATCAATTTCGGTGTCTTACTTTTTCTGCTAAGCTATAAAAATTAACACATATTCAACATACGGGTTACCAATTGGATTTTCGTTCCACAATTTCAATATGGCGGTGAGGAGACGCGCATGACAGCACCAAGATATCGCCGGGGAGTTTCGAGATATGTTGAACAACCTCTGAAATATTCACGTATTTCATAAACACAAACTTCTGACGGCTTTGTTCATTTAGCAGTCGAAGTTTTGTAACTTTTGTACATCTATAATATAATAAAGCATTAGAACCGGTGTGTCTGTACATTTAAAGAAACGTGATAAAAAAGAAAGGGGGTGACTAAAGAAGAGTCATGCAAAACAAATCAGCGATTTTTATAAATCTTTTCTGTCTGTCTGTCTGTTTTTCTGTTTGTTTGTAACACATATACAGCACATCTCCAAAACTACTGAACGGATTTCGATGAAATTTGGCACATAGGTTACTTTTTATGCCGGAAAAATAAAAAGCGGACTTTAATCCCGGAAAACCCCTTTCACGCGGGCGGAGCTGCGAGCAAATGCTAGTTCGTAATATGAGCAGTAGTTATATGGAATTAGAGTCGATTTCACTGCTTGCTGATAAACTTTATTTGTCACATAAATTTATAAGCAAACCAAATACAAAAGTCGCACTCTAATATATGCTCCCAAATTAGAGTCAGAGCCCTTAATTTTGTAGGTATCTTGAAAATGCAATAGCTTTCGCTCTAGTTTTAAAATATCAATGGAACTCTATTAGAATTCAATCATTACCCTTCCTTGCTTCGCCGTAGTCGGGTAAAAAGTATAAATTTCAGATAAAAAGAAAGAAAAATTATTTACTGGTTGATGATCACGAGATCCGAAACTATTAGCTCAGAAATCTTTTAAACGATCTTTATTTAATAAAGAACACACGTAATTTCAAAAAGTCATAGGTGCATGGAACTATTGCAGCGTCAGTTAGTTCCGAACCCAGGACCATCGCCACAACTTACTTTCTCTCGTAATATCCACTACTTCATCGTAATTTTTTAGTTCTAAGAGCCTTTACAATATGCATTCAAAAAAAATACCATGTCAAGAATACAATTGTCCATGATGTATCTTCTGAATTTTTCTAGAAAGATCTTTCGCGTTGAGGGCACCATGTTTGTCCCATCCGTATTATCCAGTAGGATAAGCAGGAACTCTAGCTGTCCGAAAAATAACAATGTATTTAAACACGAGCTTATTGGGGAACTAGTTAGTTATCAGAGCTAATAGATTAGATATCACACTTGTATCAGAACTGTAAGAAATGGAACGCAATTTGTATAGTAAGATTCCAACAGCGTCACGGTGACTATCGGCGTTTAAGTCAACCTACTTGTTGTTAACGGCTTATTGCGTTCAGTTGTAACATTTATAAAGTCAAATTAATACAGAAACTAATATCAAATATTTGTGCTATATTCCGTAAATTTCCTACAAGAACTATTGATACAGGTCCCGCAGATACAGTTCCTCAGGGTCAGATTGACGTGGACCCAACTACAAAATTACCCAACTATAATATCGGATGCAGGAAAAATCACGCAACTACCACGTTACCTGTACTTGTTCTAAAGGAGCTATTGCTTTTGTGATTTTATTGCAATCCTCTTTGTATTGAGACTCCAGAGTAACGTCGTCTTGCACAGCCGGCATTAGTTTTAATATTTTGTCTACAATATAAACAATGGACAATATAAATGATGATACATTTTATCATTATGAATCGGGAACCCATGTGCGAGCACTGAAAGACGCGAATGTTGCCCTCATAAAACAGAAGTAATACATCGATATTTAAATACATATTCTGCAATGGTTTATTTACAAAAAGATAAAGCTTTAAAGTTATTCACAAATCCACTCAGCGTTTAATGAGTTCACTTGTAACAAACGTCCAAGTCTCTCAACATTCAAACATCTCCATAAAATTCGGAAGTAACATTGTCAACTGTCACAACGTAATACAATACCTGTGCCTGTCGGTGCGAATGGAGAATATTTTATGACGCCCTTCTCGGCCATTTCTGAAATGAATTAAAGGTTTATACAAATAATCTCCTACCTACCGCTGACTACGCGTTAACGGTAAGAATAACCCAATCTAAATAACTAATCTGTAAACATGTCAAACAAACTTTTTTAATTGGTTTATTTTCGCTGTGAACCAGGCGGTAGCGGTTAAGATCGTGAAAAAATATTTCTTCAGCCTTTGGAAGTCCACTGCTGAACATAAGTCTTCACCGAAACAATATTTCTTCTTCAACCTTTGGAAGTTCACTGCTGAACATAGGCCTTCGCCCTTCCCCAATGATTTCCAGACCAACTTGTTAGAAGTGGACTGCATCCAGCGGGTTCCTTCTACCTTTACAAGGATATGAAATGAGGAGATCCATGGAAGAACGAAAGTCGCCGACATAGCCCAGCGGATAAGCAAGCTAAAGTGGTAGTGAGCAGGGCACATAGCTCGTAGAACTGAAAATAGATGGGGTACAAAAGTTCTCGAGTGGAGACCACATACTGGCAAACGCAGCGTGGGACGTCCTCCTACAACGTGGACAGACGACCTTGTAAAAAGGATGTGGTTATAAATAAATACTTGATAAAGTTCAGAGAAACGGTTAAAATAATAAACGGTCAAAATTGCTTCCACAGACAACGACCTATTGTTTAATTAGCTGATTTTAATTAAAAGTCTGTTAGTATTTGACAATCACTTGGGTTGGAACACAATGGTAGTATCGATCGTTGAAGTTATGAATTTTTTACCAATTAAAAAGTAAGAGTTTTATAAAATATAAAATCATTTTTTTATTATTAGAGTACGCCAAATCCAGAATCACCGACAAAGAAAAGAGATTAGGTAATTCCTAACTATAGGCACTAACAAAATACGCAAAATTATTCATAATTTCTTTAGGTAATTTTTAGATGATTATATAATAAAACTAGATTGTGAAAGAATAGAGCTGAGATGAGTCGTATATCCAAACTATTAAACAAGTCCTATTGCATACCTATAATCCTAGGGTCAGTTTCTCCCTGCACAGCCGTGGGTCGTTGCCACCAAGGCTTCCGTATGACTGTTCTCAACACAGCATCGTCAGGGCATTTGATATTCAAGAAATTGTCAAATCTGTAACAATATCCTAAGCTATTATAAAATAAACTGTCAGTTTTTGAATAATATTTAGCAGTCGAACCGGTAATATATGGTTGAATATTGGTATAAAAATTATAAATAGATCGTTATTGTTAAACAAAAAAAAGCAATAACGATTGTCAGTTCTTTCGAAATTATTCATGAATACTAACGAGATCTTATTGAAAAACACGTATTTGACGAGATGGTGCCTCGTCTCCCGGTGCTGCATCAGACCGCACAACACATATACTCCCTCCTGTTGTTGAGTGAAGTGCATGTCCTGAAATTAAAGCGAGCTTGAATAAGTTTCTTGCGTCTACCCCACATTCCAGTCGGATAGAGGCAATTCGAAAATAATCTGGGCCTGTAGCCAAGATGCTGTTCCACAAGCGTTAACGCCAATAGAATAGAAAATAATGTATGCGAATGACATTTATCGACAAGTCTAGCGTAAGGATACATCATTCCCCTTACATTTGTTTCTATTCTATTGGCGTTAACACTTATAGAAAACATCTTGGCTACAGGCCCAGGAAGATGCAATTGTCAGCATCTGTCTGCACGATGCCTTACTCATCTTCAACGTTATGAAAGCAACAAAAATGTGACGAATTTTGTTCTGTTTTCTACCTTGCCTCCATCAAGCACTACAGAAGAAATCTAGATCAAAAATATGTTATTTTGGAGTTGATACGATAAAAAATTAGAATAAGAACATGTCTCTCTTCTTCTTATTCCAACTTACTTAATGCTTGTTTGAGCCTAGTCTCTATTGTATATTTATTGTTCTTTTATGCCTTGATGTACAATAAAGAATTTAAAATAAATAACCTGATAGAAAAACATTTTTTTAAAATTACCGGTGATACAAGATCGAAGAGTAGGCACTCTCTGACCATACAATGCTCGAAGATATCACAGAGAGCTGCTTCATCAAGGAACGTCCAAAGAAGGTCGAGCAGGGTACACAGTCGTGGTTGAGGTTGAGCCAACAGTTTTGTTGAAAGGCCATTCTAGAAAAAGTTATTTGTAAATTTTGTTTGATACAATATTATGTTAAAATCTAGATGTTTCTTACAATTCGAGGAGCAAAGAACTTTAAAGATAGTTCAAAATAATTAAATGTTTCAAATTTAAGAAACTGTTACAATAGTCAAATAGATATATATTGTGATAATCCTGAAGACAATCACAGCTTCAACCAAGGTAACTTCAGAATTCTCATTTAGAGTTGAGCTCTTAAGTTTATTTTCAAATATAATTTATTATTTTTTAAATTCAAATTTTGTGAGGCTATACTCTGCTCACCTATATTGCTTCTAAATTTCACTTTATTTCCAACAAACTTACTTACAAAGTTCTCATCTCTGGCCTTCATGAAGAACTCCGAAGCGTGCTGGTCTACATGCATGCCCCTAGATTTGAGGCCGAGGGCCCCGCGCAGACGAGGAAGGAGTTCTACCACCACCACGTACGATAGGCGGAGGACGTGACCCAACTCCATTACTACGATACGGGATAACGACATCAGGAACGCCTGTGGGGGAAATTAATGATGACCTAATAGAAAGTGGAGTGGCATCCAGAGTGTCGATTGACGAAAAATAACTATCCCCCATCACTAGGCATATTTCGATGGTCTGTTCGAAACACAGGCTGGTAGACAGGATCGCGAAACACTTAAGTGGGCCGCTCTGGTGGGCTCTACATCTTGTGTACGGACTACGGTGCTCATTATCCTGGCAGATACAAATATCCTACGATCAAAATATAACCTAAGTACTATCCTAAACTAAGAAGATAAAGAACGCAAGATTTACATGCTATAATTCCATACCTATATTTTATTTCTTAATTTGTATATATTTATTGGTAATATTGAATATACGGTTACCTTTTTCGACATCTTCTTAAACTCAGCACTCTGAGGGTCGACTATTGCATGCGGCGATGTCTTCGGAGTGTACACTGATTCTGAACTGTGAATGCGTAGAGCCACCTCGTCTTCAGCGGCTTTTGACGTCTCGGATTTAGTCTATGTGTATAAATAAAATTAATGTTAAAATATAATGTTTTAGCAGATAAAAACATAGATATAGTTATTTTCTAGGACCTCGCATCCCAGAGGCTAAAAAAACGACTCCATGTCTTTATGATTGGAGATATGATAATTTTGACAGCAGAATTAGTGGTAGTAGTAGCTGCAACATCCTGAGATTGGGCACTCCGTACTACACAACTTTGAGGTAAACACAGGCCACCTGCCTTCCCCCTAGTTTAGAGTCACGACAATACTAACTTTATAAAATTATAAAAAAGAAACCAGAGCCCCCCCTTGCTGTTGGCATGTTCACACACCTTACTACTCTTAGCCGTAAGCGAAGTTTTCAAATCCGATATCTTTGAGAGCTCCTCCGTGAGAACATCAAGGGATTTGAACAGCATAGTTGCTCGGGAAAACTCCCGAAATGGTGGAATTTGGAGCGGAGCGTAGCCTTCTACTGGAAATCTAGAAAGAAACTGAAGTAATAAGAATTACCCAATATATTTTATTATTATAATTAGAGTCTAAATTAACAATTTTGTATTCGCTTTTTTCAAATAATTCAAAGGCCTGAAAGATGTGAAATGGCGTTTATTCTCGAATGTGTTTATTGGTAAATAGTATTTCTCATCTCGCATTTTATTAAGAAAATAAATATTGTTTGTACGGATAGATATTTAAAAACCATGGTTACAATTTTTTATGTTAATCCTTGATTATTCTACTAACTTTAATGCAATGCGATTGCGAACGTGTGACTTCTGAATCGTTGAAGATTAAGCTATATCTCCGTCGGCTGAAGACTGTCAGACTACGTAATGACATAGATATGCGTCATAGATAATGACGCCATCTATTACATCATAAACAGCTATGATGTGAGGTTATTATCAAAAGGTCGTGTTAATAATATGGGCTTCTGGGAATATGGGATTCATTATTACCATCTCTAACGTTGAATGAATAACATTATCTATATATATAGGTAAAAGAAAGTCGTTTTAGTTACACTATTTATAACTCGAGAACGGCTGAACAGATTTGGCTGAAAATTGGTGGGGAGGTAGCTTAGAAACGGGAGACGGAAATAGGATACTTTTTGTCCCGGAAAAATATAAACCGGGACTTTTATCCCGAAAAATCGTTTTCTGTGAGTTGTTGTGTTTTATGATGTCCTGGTACTTAATCCTTGGACGCCCGCGGTGGACAACGGTGTCCATTTATATAAGGAAATTAGCTTATAACTATATATAAGCGGGCGTTGACGGGTTAATATATTTAAAATCTTCGATTTCTTATCTATCTATATATATAACAGAAAGTCGTGTTAGTTACACTATTTATAACTCAAGAACGGCTGAAACGATTGAGATAGATAGGTAAAGAAGATTTTAAATATATTAAGTACCAGGACATCATAAAACACAACAACTCACAGAAAACGATTTTTCGGGATAAAAGTCCCGGATTGCATTTTCCCAGGATGAAAAGTATCCTATGTCCGTCTCCTGGTTCTAAGCTACCTCCCCACCAATTTTCACCCTAATCGTTTTGTGTGAGTATTGTGTTTTATGATGCCTTGGTACTTAATATATTTAAAAGCTACCTCCCCACCAATTTTCAGCCAACTAATAGAAAATTGAACTTAATAAAATCCAAAATCTGCTTATTTATTGCCTCTAAGGCGGAACAGAGTTCGCCGGGTCAGCTAGTTATAGATAATTATTAATTTCTACTTAATAGGTGTTGCTCGTGGCCTCGCCCGGGTAAAATAGTTTTTATGGGATAAAATTCCTGCTTGCTACTTTTCCGGAATTAAAAGTAGCCTATATCCTTTCTGATAGTTCAAGCTTATCCATTACCAAATTTCATTAAAAATCGGTTCAGTGGTTTAATCGTGAAAGCGTAACAGACAGAGTTACTTTCGCATTTATAACTTTAATTTGGATTGATTCTATCACACATCAACAAATAAAAAGACACAACACCAAACAAAAAATCGAATAATCGAATAAAATAAGCGGAATTTTACTGTGTATATCTATTGTGACTATTTTTATGCCCATTTGCGTTTAGTATATTAAAAGAAAGCTGTGAAGGATTTTAACTAAAATTTCTCTGGATCCAGAATATAATTATGAGTCCCTGCACATGAAGCATTACTTACACAAACGGTACGTGTCCAAAATTCGCGTACAGATGCTCCTGCATTGCCAGTGAGACTGCTGGGAAGTACGCCACGCCGGAGCCATGCGACACTTTGTCGAACGCCACGCCCATGGACAGACCGTTTCTGGATAAACATACAGGACTCTGATTCCCTAGACCACACGTTATTTTAACAGTCCATAACAAGCACGTACACGATAGTCTAGTTGGGAATCGACCGGACTGCCTCGACGAAGTTGCACAGGTTCTAAACCCAAGGCACACACCTCTGACTTTTTTCAGTTATGTGTGTATTGTTCGCTTCAACGGCATAGGAAAACATCGTGAGAAAACCTACATACCTGAGAATCTTCCATAAGATTTTCGAAGGTATGTGAAGTCTACCAACCCGTACTGGGCTAGCGTGGTGGACTAAGGACTAAACCTTCTCAGTAGTAGAGGAAGCCCGCGCTCAGTAATGAGCAGTATATCATGCAGGGCTGGTTATTATAACAGACTTATCGATAGGATATCTCATTGACATATTTTTCTGGTTCCTCGATTGTAGAAAGTCCGTAAAAAAAATCTCCTACATAACTGAATAGTTTAGCATTAAGCGATTACACATACAAAATACTTCATACTATTAAGAGCTAATTTCATACCTGTAATACTCCAGCGTGCCTTTATCCAAGTCTATGCAGGAACCGATCACGTCGCCTGGCAGCCACCCCTGTCCGTATGGTGACGTCGCCACGTTCCACTTCCTTACCCTGCCGCCGTCAAATGCGTAGGAGTGGGCCGTATCACCCACCCCTGTGTCCATGGAAAACACGCAGGAGGCCGTACACCAACCGATCTGCACAGTTATCTTAGACCTTGTAGAAAGTTATAGAAGTGAAGCTTAAACGCGTATATCGTCAGACGCAGTCTAAAGCTAAGCTGGGGCCCTTGGGAACACGAAATTTTTTGAGCTCTTTTGGAAAGTAAAGAAAGCTAATTATATTAAAACATTTCTAACTTTTTATGTGAATAAAGTGTAATATCCCCACGAAAATGTTTTGAGAATATATGTAAAAGAAATTGTCGGTCTTTTGGCGCCCCCGTGAGGATGGGAGCCCCGTGCGCCCTTATGGTACAGACGGCATTGCACATCGTGCGTGATGGTAAAGGCCACGATTGCCAACACAACTTGAAAAAAAAAAAAGACCTTCAAAAAAATAGCGTATTCCCACCTAAAAGACCGGCAACGCATCTCTGTGCCCCCTGGTATTGCAGATGTTCATGGGCGGCGGTGATCACTTACCATCAGGTGAATCGTATGCTCGTTTGTCCCCTATATCATAAAAAAAACTACACGAGATATAAATTTGAATAATAAAGCATTGCCCCTCCTGGTGGTAGGACATATCTTGTATCCACCCGAATAGCGACGACCGTACACAAGATATTGTTACGCGCGCTAATACTCGCGGATAGTAGCGCCACCTATTGGCTAGAAGTGGTATTATCCGAATGTGGAAAGTTCGGCGATGGAACATTCTCGAAAGATCTCGATGTCTCCAGAATATCGTGGAAACGCGATAACTGACCTATATTTGCGAGAGAGTTCCCGACTATTCCGGATCTTTCGAGAATGTTCCACAGACTACGATGGTACTTGTGGCCGGCGGCCGCGGCGTTGTGACCAAGGCCATTAACCGAATATAAAAGGCGGCGCGCGGCCGCCGCCGGGGATTCAGTCTCGTTTACGATGCGATCAAGAGCGAGCGATAAGCGGACTACGAGCGACGTCGAAGCGAATTGTGATTTGTGTGTGAACGTGTAGTGAGTGACTATAATTAGTGTATTCGAATATTGTAGTATCCAGTGCAGTGTTTTAGTTAGTTTTACTTGTAATTTTATGCTAATAAAAACTTAATTGGTGCTTTTATCGCAATACCGGCGTTTAATTGTTTATACCGAACCCCAGCACGTAACAATATTAAAACCCGCCATAGTGGCCCACGTAAGTGTGTCGCGTTCCAGGATCAGCCTGTGTATATCTGGTTTGACCAGGAATAATCATCTCTCGTCAATCGGCAGTCTATCTGGATCCCACTTCACGTACCATCAGGTGCAGTGGGGTCACTTTGCCGAGTCCGTATAAAAAAACTGCGCTCATATGATATGGTAGATTTTAGGTCTCATAATGGTTCGTGGTTTTGTTGGATACCATGTCCATTATTTGGATCATAAGATTGTTTACACATTGTAGTTTGGCGGAAAATTATACTTACCTGCATAATCCCTTTAGTTCCCAGTTGCACTTCATACATCCACTTGCCAGCGTAAGCGCAGGCTGTTGCGCGTATCGTGGCGAAACTGGACAAACCCTGGACGCTCACTCTCTCATCCCCCACTAGCACCAAACGACCGGTGCCTGAAAACACAATAATAATCTTCTTAATTATGAATGATGTCGACAAACAAATTGACCCAGTAAATAAACAGTGAGCAAAGGTTTGGCGTTGTAATCATTTTGCGAGAAAGTATAAGTGTTTGAATATAAATAAAAATATCAAACCTGTAGATGCATCGAAGACTACGATTTTGGGACCAACGCGACCGTGTCTCTCATCCGCTACTTCAGTTGTCTAGAAAAAACAAAATTATAAACTCGAGCTACTGGGAAAGGAAGTAATAGTACGATCAAATCCAAATTCAATATGATTGCTAATGGTAGAATGGTGGTTGTCTTGTAGGCGAGATTCCCGCTGGGTAGTTACTACTGCAATGTCTATTTCTGCCGCAAAACAACATTGTGCAAGCGATATTTTTCCGGTTTAAAGAACACTGTAGCCAGTGTAATTACAGATGGAGGCAAGAGTCGTGAGCATATTCATGATTCGTCGGTTTGACGTCCAACGCTCCGATGTGCAGCGTGATTGGTTCCTCAGTCGATGTATGTTGTCTATTGGCTAATTGTGCCATGCGGCTACTACACGCTTTCGTCCAATTTCTACATAAGTGAGCGAGCTCCTACCTCTGTTCATCTGTTCTCATGAGTTGTGCCGTTTATAATACTGAGCATTATGAGACTTAGATGACTTAAGGTGACAAGCCCAGTTCAATATACTGTTATAATTTATGGATAGTCATATGGCTTACCATCAGACGGGGGGCTAGCTCATCATGTCATCTATTTGCATAAATTTTAGAGCCCACAATAACAAGCATTGCTACCACTTACTTCTGTTACAATTGGCGCATTTTTCTTCGCAGACTTCGATTTGTGACTAAGGACTTTTGCATCAAGCATTTTGGACAGATTGTCTCGGACATGGCTCACGTATTTACTTCTCCTGTAAGTCAGATTTAAAGATGTTAAAATCACAACTTCGTTACTAAAGATGGTGGATCCGACAGAGCTGAAAGATAGGCAAATAAAGAAGGAGAAATCTTTACTTCCTATAAGAGTGTAGCAAGAGGTAAAGGCGTTTTTTTATAATAATATCCATACCAATAGTAGTTTTAGAAAATTACTAAGACTTGTAGACAATTACGTAGTAATTGCAGACGTTAAGCGTTTCTTGAAAGCGCACAGTTACACACATAAGTTATTACTTATGAAGAATTCTATTAAGACGTTAATTAATTTAAAAATACTAGGTCATTTGACACGTCTTAGGAAATACTATCATTGCTGATATGGCGATAGGCTCACCCCTTCTCATAACAGAGTGACGAGCGCAGTGTAAAATTGTATGGTGTTACTCATGTGCTACTGTTTATGGACGGTGGTATCGCTGATCAATAGGCGAGTGGCATGTTCATCTATAGTAACAAAAGAAATCCCCTAGGAGCAGTTGTCTATCACTTACTGAAAGTGACGATCAGTGTTTTCTTTCAAAACCATATCATTGCCGAAAACTCTGCGGATTGTATCATGAACCTCGCCCTTCTCTGCCGAACTGCTGCAGACGCCAAACATAGATCGTAGGACGTTCATCATTACCTCAAGAAATATATTTCACAAAATAAACTTTATCTTTGGTCTTTTGCTAGCGATGAAAAGTGTTAAAACTTGCTACAAAAATTACATTTGAAAATCTTTTGACATATTGTACAAATCTTTATGTCAAACTAATAGAATCAAAGAACATTATAATAATAAATAGAATTCTATAGTTCCCTCCAAAAAGTATTACAATAATTTTAGCTTTCTCTATGTAATTTATGGTATTTAATCTATAACGATTTAAAAAATATATGTATCCGCGTATGATGAAAGAGCAAACTGGTGGTCAGCCTCTAATATGTAAGAGCCCGTCTGGGTGGGTACCACCGCAATGTCTATTTCTACCGCCAAGCAGCAGAGTGCATGCACTGTTGTGTTTCGGTTTGAAGGACATTGTAGCCAGTGTAACTATTGGACATAATGAGACTTAACATCTTATGTCTCAGGATGACCAGCGCAGTGGAATGCCACACAGTACTTTGTAACTCAAGTTGCTGGATGATGTTGCTACTGTTTATGAGTGGTCGTATCGCTTACCACCATGCGAACAGCATGCTCGTCTCGTCATTCAATGCCATAAAAAATATATAAAAAGACGAAGAAGAAGAAAGAGCAAACCTCTCTTCTGTTGATACAAAGTTTCCATATGTATTGTTATTCTCTTTGGATACAAAGTACAAACACCACTGCATGCTGCCAAAAAACAGTAGCCACACCAAAGACATTCAACAGTATAGTTCAAGAGCGTATAGTTAGTTAAGCCACACCATCCCAAATTCTGGTCTGCCTCTAGGCTCTAATGCCAATCAATTCGAAACTGATTTTAGAGATTGTAATTTAGTTTAGAAATAACCTCCAACATCTTTTATACCTAATCTTAATATATATAAATCTCGTGTCACAATGTTTGAGCTCAATGGACTCCTAAACCACTTAACCGATTATAATAAAATTCGCACACCATGTGCAGTTCGATCCAACTTGAGAGATAGGATAGTTTAAATCTCAAATTATAGTCGCAATTTTAATTTATTGCTAATTATTTGTCTGTTATTATTTGACAGTCACAATTATCTTAACTCCAACTGATTCTAAGAGATGTCGATACCTTTTTTTTTTTTTTTTTTTTTTTTTTTCTCTTTGGCAAGGCGCGGTTTGCGCATCTGCCAGTGTCAAAGTTTTTAGAAGTTACATACTATATAATATTGTTTCTTTGTTATCCTCAGTAGTAGTAGTACTATGTCGAAGTAAAGCAGTGGCTACCTTACCAAGACTTTATCGAGGAGTTTTGGCGGCAACAAAACAAACACTTGACTAGCACAGTTATTTCAATTCACTTCATTTGAGCCCTTTAATAGAACTATATTGGATAATATACCACCATAATTATGCAATATAACACTAAGTATCACCAAAATAATGAATTAAAACAAGAGCACCTCATGACACTACCAAGTTCCCGCCAAAACCTGTCGATACCTTTCGACTGGGTTGAGTAAGTAATCAATAGATGGCGCTGCTATGAATGATTCTAACAGATGTCGATACCTTTCGACTGGGTTGAGTAAGTAATCAATAGATGGCGCTGCTATGGTAAATCTACGAACGTGTCATATAAGCTACATTTTAAGCGGGACTTTTATACCGGGAAAACTCATTCACGCGGGCGGAGCCGCGGGCAAAAGCTATTAAGTATAGATTAGCTTATAGCTATATATACGCGGGCGTTGACGGGCTAATAACTTTTAACCCCGGTCGGTAACTGATCAATTATTCATTTTTTTCTACTAAAATAATATCTAAAAAGATCTTATATGGCAAAACAACGTTTGCCGGGTCAGCTACTTATTTAATAAAATTATAATTTAATAATTGCTATTCCTTTACAAATATATGTTAAGCTGCAAAATTAGTTCGCAAATAAAAAGAATTTCGCATCGGGTTTCCAATTATGTAACACTAGACTTCTGCTCGCGGCTCCGCCCGCTTGAATGTGTTTTTCCAGGATAAAAGTCCCGCTTTATATTTCACCGGGATAAAAAGTAGCCTATGTTACTCGCTGATAATGTAGAAAAAATGTTTTGAAAGAATTTTTCACATCGGTCCATTAGTTTCGGAACCTATTCAATACAAACAAACAAATAATCAAATCTTTCCTCTTTATAATATTATAGTATAGAAGTATAGAAGAGTAACATACGGTACTTCTATTGGATCAAATAAAAATGGCATTAGAGTCGGAAACGCTTAATACCAACGATTCAACCCTCTTGAGTGTTTGGAAAGAATAAACGTTGACAAAATTACGGTCTGCCCGCCCCAGAATTTTATTACAAAGGGAGAAAAGTGAATATTCAGATTTACGTGGCTACATTGTTCTAGACAGGGACGGATTTGAGGTTATAGGCAATTTTAGCCCTTAAACCCAAAAAAAGTTTATTTTATTTTATTTATTTATACATATATACAAAACCATTACAGATCTACTAAAGCGGTGTTGTACAAAGTTATTTGCTATTGACTTCAATACACCTGTAGGCCACTTCTGTGAATTCCTGCAGGTTGCAGATAATTATATTAGTTTTAGAATGTAATGTGTGCACTGCCTCGGTGGCGTAGTTGTATTACGGTACGACTGCAAGGCTGAGGTCTCGGGTTCGATCCCCGGGTCGGGCAAAGTGATATTGGATTTTTCTATTCAGTATCAGCCCGGAGTCGGGAATTTGTGCCCGGTATGGCGATAGGCTCGCCCCCTATCACATCATGGGACGGAATACGCTTGGCGAAAAGTGGGTGCACTAGTTGCGCCTCTGCCTACCCCTTCGGGGATAAAAGGCGTGAGCATGCGTAGAATGTAAAAAAAAACAAACACATATTTTATTTTTATTTTACTTATTTAGGCATAGCTACAGAGTATAAAATATAATTATACAAAGAGGATGCATAATAATATAATAGTAGTAATAGTGCTAAATTTAAACTCCGATAAAAGCTACGCACAACATTACAATTAACTAACTTACAACACTAAACATTAACATAAAAATTATAGTATTTGAGCGTTATACAATCACTCTAGCTAAACATTTATTCACATAACTATTAAGACTAAATAAGAAAATATCGAGATCCTTACTAATATCATTACGTGCTCTACACATACGTAATATGGGATCATTATGTGCAACATTATTAGAGCTACATGGTATGTAAAACAAATTCTGCAATCTGTTACTGCCTCCCACTTTCAACGAAAGATGGCTCAACAATTCACTGGTGTCCCATTTTGCATTAATTATTTTGTAAAGTATGGAGTATGAACAAATTTTACGTCGAATTAACAAAGAGTTCAAGTTAAAATATTTTAATCTCTTCTCGTATGTATCTAATTTACGTTTCATGCCAAATTTATGACGAAGAAAACGTTTTTGGACGGCTTCTATCCTATCTATATGATTTTGGTAGAAGGGAGCCCATACTACAGAACAGTACTCCAAGACACTTCTAACAAGAGCAGCGAATAATGTAATTAAGCTACTAGGTTGCTTAAAAGGCCTAGAGATCCTGATCACAAAACCCATCATTCTATTAGCTTTTGTAACCATTTGATCATAGTGTGGTATGAATGTGAGTTTGGAATCCAACCACACTCCGAGGTCTTTGACCACACTCTGACGTGTTAATGGTGCCCTATTGATGTGATATGGATATTTAATGAGAGAGCGGTTTTTTGTGAAAGTAATGAAGTGACATTTGGCGACGTTCATAACCATATTATTGTTGTCACACCAGCGGTGAAGGTGATCAATGTCTTGTTGAAGTTTAACGCAGTCTGCTATCGTAACAATTTCTTGGAAAATCTTAAGGTCATCGGCATAAGCCAAGCAATTACACTTGAGGGAATTTAAGAGGTCATTAATAAACAGAATGAACAAGAGAGGCCCTAAATTCGAACCTTGGGGTATTCCAGATGTTGCTATAAATGGAAGTGAGTCATAGCCGTAGACCGCAACAAGTTGTGTTCGATTAGAAAGATATGAAGTGAGCCAGCGCAGAAGGGAACTGTGTATGCCAAGATGATAAGCTTTACGACAAAGTATAACATGATCTACTTTGTCAAAGGCCTTAGCGAAATCTGTATATAGTGAATCAACTTGTATACGTTTGTTGAAAGCCATATTCAGGTAGTGGACATAAGTCAATAGATTAGAATTAGTAGACCGTCCTGCGACAAAACCATGTTGTTTGTCGCTAATCAGGTGTTTTAAATGGTAGTAAATATGTTTGTAAATTATGCTTTCAAAAATTTTTGCAAAGCAGCTAAGGATACTAATGGATCTATAATTTTCAACGTTCATTTTATCTCCCGATTTGTATACGGGTATTATTTTGCCTATCATCCACAACTCTGGAAAAGAACCGGTATTAATGCTCTTATTAAAAATTGTTAGTAAAGGTCTTACCAGGGCCGTTGAGCAGTTTTGAATAAAAATAGGTGGGATGCCGTCAGGGCCAGCACCTTTATTGACATTAATTGTCTTTAGGGCAAGTGCAACCTCCTTATCTTCAATAATAATCGTAGAGCTAGAAGTGTTAGACTCCATAAAATCAGGTTCATATGTAATAGAGCTAGATAAATTGTACACGGAAGCAAAGTGTTTAGCGAACAGATTCGATATATCTTCCCCACTTTCAGATTGAATATTATTGTAATACATTCTTTTGGGTAAATCGTTACTTGATTTTTTTGATTTTGAGTACTTCCAAAACGATTTTATATTTACTTTAAGGCTATCCTCAGTTCTGTCTATGTAAGACTTAAAACACACATCAAATGCAATTTTATCCCTGCCTATGACGCCCTTTATCCCTGCAGGGGTTAGCAGAGGTGTAACTAGGACACCGACTTTTCGCCGTGTGTTCCATCTCATGATGCGATAGGGGGCGAGCCACAGATATTTCGGATAGAAATCTTGGATCGATAAAAATAACAGAATATTACTTTGCCCGACCCAGGATTCGAACCCGGGACCTCGGACCGGATTTCGCCACACGCAATACAACTACACCAACAAGGTAATATAGGTATAAATAAACTGTGTTGGTAACTACTGAAATAAAATCGCAAAATATTTATCCTACTGTAGGTAGGCAATAAGGTCAAAGATTCATTGTCGTAAAACTCTAAAATTTACATGAATACCAAACCACATTAGTACAAATAATGGGCAGATACATTTTTTTTTTGGTAGTTAATACTGTTATGTCCTTCTTAAATGCAGCCCTGGTTACTTTTTCTACCATTATGATTCACGTAGGGTCAGCGTAATATGTTATGTTCTCAGTCAGTGCAGAACTTATTCAAATAGTTTAGTTTTTCGATTCGCAATTATTATAACTTCGATATTTAACACACAATTCAAGCACACAATGGTTTGTTCTTTAATAAATGTCTTATTCCTCTGTACGATTAAAGATCTATGGTATTTTCTTGAACCCCTGAATCTCTTGGTAGAGTTTATCTAGAAACTGTCGCATTTCGCTGTAAAACTCGTAAAACATTAAAAACCCGTATTTCCTTTTCAATAGGAACTATAAACCCGTTTCCTTTATTACAGAGTATGTAAACAAAGCTGTTTGCTTTTACAAACCGTTCCTGTTGGCTGTTTGATTGAAAACATTGAGTCGATGCGTTTACGACTTGTTTGATACGCTCGTATCGAAATGGCCGTGACCATTTTACATTTGATTTATTAGTATTGATATTTGATTTTAATAGTTATTTGATTGATTAATGTTTACTCTCAGGAACACTTAAGGTGCTGTGGTGTGGCCAAGAAGACAGAGGTTGTTTTTTATAAACAACTAAATGAAGAAATTTTAGCGTATTCTATCGGCTTTTCTACGGGGCTAGCTCTCAGGAACTGTTCGAACTGACACTGTCATCTCCGTTTTACCATCGGACTACGAATCGGAAGAAAGTTCATTCGTCCCCGTTCCAAATGTCCGTGTTGTCTGTACCTATCAACCCGTGCTGGTTGTTAGTTCTTTTATTGTAGTACTTTATATATTATTATGTAATTTTATTTATACCTCTGTAAATAATAATTATACTCTTCTAGCTTGGCATAAATGATTTTTATATGCCTACATGACTAATAAATGCTTTTTTTTAATCTTTTATCTCACCTTGAACCGTCTGCTACCAGCACCGTGCCATTCCAGAGATCATTTTTACCACGAACTTGTGCACTCTGGAATGAATTTCATTCCATGGTATACCCTCGGCGTCATAACATATCCTTCTTAAAAACGAGGTATAAAAATATTTTTTACGGTAAGCAGCATCTTGTTTGTGCCCCTGCCATTGGTGACCACTTACCATAAAGTTGTTTGTTAGCTCGTCAGCTTTCGGAGGCAATAAAAAACTGCCTCAAAATCGGTCCATTCGTTTGAGAGCTACGATGCCACAAACAGACATCTGTATGTCTGTACACACTCTAAACTTATAACACCCCTCTTTTTCCGTCGGGGGTTAAAAAAGAAATGCGTAAACCGGATGATGATGGTAAGAGGTATGCCTCTTATTGGGTGATATTAATAAATCAATCTCAAGTTTGAGTTACATCTCAAGTAGACATATATTGAACTATCAATACTTGAGATGTAACTCAAACTTGTATCGCCCATAAACGCGCATAAACAGTAGCACCATTACCAAATTATGAAGCACTTCACGGCATAGCACTATGATCGTCAATTGAACCAAAGATATTAGGTAAATCGGACAATACTAATTATTAGAATGACTACTAATTACAATGTTAATTATGTTATAACATGTTAATAGACGCATGACGCATGCTCACGCCTTTTATCCCCGAAGGGGTAGGCAGAGGCGCAACTAGTGCACCCACTTTTCGCCAAGCGTATTCCGTCCCATGATGTGATAGGGGGCGAGCCTATCGCCATATCGGGCACAAATTCCAGACTCCAGGCTGATACTGAATAGAAAAATCCAATATCACTTTGCCCAACCCGGGGATCGAACCCGAGACCTCAGCCTTGCAGTCGTACCGTAATACAACTACGCCACCGAGGCAGTCAACATGTTAATAGATGGGCCAATTATGCCAAATTCGCCTGCAATGCAGTGCAATGCAATCAGCCCTGTATTATAATACTTCCCACTGCTGAGCACGGGCCACCTCTACCACTGAAAGGGGTTAGGCCTTAATCCAACATGCTGGCCTAGTGCGGGTTGACCCTCGAATTTCCTATGAGAATTCTCAGGTATGTAGGTTTCCTCACGATATTTTCCTTCACCGTTAAAGTCAACTATATTGATAAACAATACACACGTAACTTCGAAAAGTCAGAGGTGTTTGCCTTGGGTTGTTAATCCCAGCGCAGGGCGGGATCGTGAGCAGAACGATCCCGCCCGCAGCCAGAGGAGACGACGGAGGCGCCGGGTGGACGACTGACCGGCGCCTCGTGCCCTGTGGTCCGGGGGCATTTAGAGAGTTCCGCCACGGTATCCCCTGCCTGTCGTAAGAGGCGACTAAATGGGGCTTCGAGAGAGTCGCGGGGCGAGCAGCGGGGGGCTGCTCACTGCTCAGTCCAATTTAAGCGACTCCGAGGTGGACGACAATGCGGGTGGTCGGTCTCCCGTTGTCGTAGACGCCAAAGGCGTCCTTTAGAGTTCAGGGGCATCTTAGCCCCCCTTGTGTAGAGAAGAGCCGCAACGGCATAGCGCAGGGACGGTCCCGTGCAGCTATCTTAGTGCAACAAGATACCCCGGGGCCGTCTCGTATATGCGCCGAAGAAGGCCACCGCGGGTTTTGGTTGATATGCCCGTGTAGGGTGTACATAGTGTTAGGGACTCGGTCCAATGCTCGCTCGGATGATGCTATACTCCCGAGTGTAGACATTGGGCCGTAAGACCGTGTGAAACCAACATAACCGTTCCACTCACCCCCCAGTGGTGGTAGCGATAACGCGTTTTTCCCCGCGAAAAAAAAAAAAAAAAAGGCCGTTCCAATCCCAACTAGGCTATCGTCCACGTTAATCCAAATTCGCTTATTGCTACTTATTACCCACACGTTATTAAAAATGATACATTCACAATGATTCATTCATTACTGATATGTAAGAGGCCGTCTGGGTGGGTGGGTAAGAAAGAAAGAAAGAAAAAACCATTGACCACCGCAACCAAATTGTACCACCGCAATGTCTATTTCTTCCGCCAAGCAGCAGTGTGCATGCACTGTTTTGTTTTGGTTTCAAGGACAGTGTAGCCAGTGGAACTACTGGACATAATGAGACTTAACATCTTATGTTTCAGGATGACGAGCGCAGTGGAATGCCACACAGTACTTTTTAACTCAAGGAGCATGCCGTTCGCCTGATGGTACGCGATACGACCACCCATAAACAGTAGCAATACCATATAGCTAATATACCGTGAGTTACAAAGTACTGTGTGGCATTCCACTGCGCTCGTCATCCTGAGACATAAGATGTTAAGTCTCATTATTTATAGTTACACTGACTACAATGTCCTTCAAACCGAAACACAACAGTGCATGCACTACTGGTGGTAGGTCTCATCATTTAATGCCATAAAAAAATGCACACTGCTGCTTGGCGGTAGAAATAGACATATGTCATTCTTATACGTAGAGTTAGCGTTAAAGATTGTAGAAAGACATCTTAGCTGCGGCCGGAGGTTCCGGGTTTGATACCCAGGGATATTGGGCTTTTGTCTCAGTATCAACCCGGAAACTGGATTTGTGGCTAGTAAAAAGCTCTTTATTATATAGGACTTAACATAGTTTGTGAAATTGCGATTTGGTATCTCTGCTTACCCCTGAAAATTGGAAAAAGGGTAATATTATTAATGAAAGTAAATTTATGAGATCTCTTGGATGAGAGTCAATCACAGCAATGTCTATAAAAAATATAAAGCTCCAATAAATAAGAAAACGTAAATATTGTCAAGAACCGGTTATTTATGCGATATTACACAAATCAGTTTATACGGCGACGCGTCTGACCCGGGTATGGACGGATCTAGATGCCGACGATATATTATCTCTACGGGACAGCCCTACAGCCTCTATTACACAAGACCTTAATCCGTTTTTACTGCGCTAGCTAAGAACTAATGAAATTAAATTATATAATATTTTATTCACACCCATAAAATGTCATACATTATGTAGATTCCGTATCGATTGCTAACTACTAAAAAAAAGTGTGTGTATACTTATGTACACGCGTTAGAAGTTATACTTCTTTGGCGTAACAAGATAAAAATCTTTTAAAAATTTTATCTTTCTCCTTATTCTACGTTCAAAATTCAAAAATGTTGACTATAGATAACTTCAGGGTGTCGGTTTTTCGTGACGGTGTGCGCGCGTATCGTAAAAATTTACTCTCATCATTTTTCCCTAACGCGCCAAAAGAAGTATAACTTCAAAAATCACAGAACTGATAGCCTTTACGGCAGAAAGTTCTCGGATTGAAACCACGTAGGTACTGCAAGCGCATAGGATGTCCTTCATGGACAGACGACCTGATAAAGGTCACAGCAACTCTTTAATACTTTACAGTCGATACAGGCCGTTTCCGCGTCAATCTGGCAATGTTTGGTGAAGGTCTCAGAGGCCGGAATCAGCAGTGAATACCCAAAAAAGGACCATAAAAAGATCAAAATCATTACAAAACACTCCTGAGTATAAAAAGCAAAATATTTACATGCACTTAACACATGGCCGTTTAAAAATAAACTCCTTTGATCAAACTCTAGATTCTTTGATGCTGGCGTTCGTCGCTAAAGTGATTTGTTTTTTTAATAGCTTACGCAGGACGATGGCTATTTAAGGGTTAACGTCATGTTTTTTTTAGTATTTATAATTATTATATAGTAATTATTATATAGTAATTATGCGATATAAAAACAAAATTAAGTTCTCTGAAAAAAATGTGCTCAATTGCATCTGTATTCATGAACAATAATTATAATTACTAGTGGTCGCCTAGTGGTCGAAATTTGTCCGTCGAATTTAATATATTTGTAACACATATACTTAAGAGGCCGTATCTAAAATTTCAACTATTTCAGTCAACGTTTCATAGTGATTTTTCAAAAAGTAAACTGATCTGATTCACTTTGTATGATTTTACATTGAAAATACAGAAATTGTCTCTTTCATAATTAAGGCGACTTTTATACCAATAAACAGTAATTTTCGTTAGTTCGTTTAAAGCACGATTTTGATTGAGAACGGCAACATGTTTGAGTCTCCGTACAACAAAATTTCTGAAACAGACGTTGGAACTTGGTGGATAGATTGAAATTAAAGAAAGATATGAAAAATGTGGCTCGTTTATTTTATTAGTGTTGAAATAGTCTTTCCGATGATGTATTAGAAATTAATCAGATCAGTTTATTTTTTTGAAAAATCACTATGAAAAGCTAACTGAAATAGTTGAAATTTTAGATACGGCCCCTTAAATTTTATTTTCTGCACTCCTTTATATGAATTTTAATTATGCCAAATCTCTCACTACGTGCGTGCAGTGTTCTTAAAAGGGGTACAAAGTTTTTCTTCATGTATTTAATAAAGAGGTGAAGATCCATAAATCGCTTGAAGGCATAGGGTAGGCAATAATGAAGTTTTTTTATGTTTTTATTTACTTACAGCCTATGCGTATAGCACTAAAAGGCTAAGTCCAGTAAATCATATTACCTGTGTATAGCACTAAAAGGCTAAGCGCAGTAAATCATATTACCACGTTAACTATGGAAGAGCCAGTAGGGGTCGACCGCACCGAACCTTCGAATGTCAGATATCTGACATTCTTCGTAAAGGATAGGTCAAAAGTACCCTGAACCGGCGGGAATGCATGAAAAGATTGATAAAATTGGAGGAAGCGACAGAAGTATGCCAGAATCATGCAAAGTGGCAATCCATAGTCTCTGCCTACCCCTATAGGATAGAGGCGTGATATGTATGTTACAGCACCCCATTCTATTCTCGCAGTAATGGCTCGTCAAGCTGTACTGAGAAACAGGTTATTCGAGACAGCATAACTCTATTTTACTGAGTATTGTTAGTGAATACGGATATTACTATACGGATATAACTACAGGACATAGTGAGACTTAACATCTTATGTCTCAGGATGATGAGCGCAGTGGAATGCCACACAGTACTTTGTAACTCAAGGTGCTGGATCGTGTTGCTACTGTTTATGAGTGGTCGTATCGTTTACCATCAGGCGAACGGCATGCTCGTCTCGTCATTCAATGCCATAAAAAAATATATATTCTATCGGGCTGAATATTGTCACGAATGGCATCACAGCTATTGTTTCCAAAAACGCCAAGTAGCATTATGTTAGATACGCGTTGTCTACACAGAAAACAATTATAATCTTCTTGGTGGATTAAGTAACTAAGGTCGGCAAAGATAGCTATAAATACTTAGTTGTAATTTCTCTTACATTCGATTCAACGTCAGGCTAAAAATCTTCGATGAACATAATTATACTGTTTAATGTCTTTGATGGACAGCAATTCTTCTGTAGCATTCTGTAGCATTTTTTTTTAATACCAGCCGTGTATTAATACTGCCCACTGCTGAGCACGGGCCTCCTCTACTACTCAGAGGGGTTAGGCCTTAGTCCACCACGCTGGCCTAGTGCGGGTTGGCAGACTTCACATACCCTCGAGATTCTTATGGAGAATTCTCAGGTATGTAGGTTTCCTCACGATGTTTTCCTTCACTGTTAAAGTGAACGATACTTGATAAACAATACACACGTAACTTCGAAAAGTCAGAGGTGTGTGCCTTGGGTTTTGAACCTCCGGACACTGTGTCGGCAGACCGTTCCATTCCCAACTAGGCTATCGTCCACTTATCATCACAGCAGTTATTACTTATCATCATTTTAAATCTTCTCTACTTGAGAATGTAACGAATATAAGGTAACCAATCATACTAAAACAACACAACAAAAATGATCAAATTATATCAGAACAATCCAATTAAATGAATCAGCAAGCGACATTGCTTCGTCATGGTATATCATTAGTATAAAAATGAGAGAAAATCGAGAAGGCGGAACCGGAAGCATGGAACTGCCTCTCGTTTTTCATCGCTCATTATGCCTTAGAGAATATATGATAATACATTTTTTATAAAAATACATATTGTCTATACATCTTTTATAATATACTATGAACAAACTGTGGTGTGCTAGTGTGAAAAAAAATCCTCAAAGTAAGGTATGCGGGCCTTACGTACCTACTTTTCTCAATTAAAAATAGACTGCCTCGGTGGCGTAGTTGTATCACGATACGACTGCAGAGCTTAAGTTTTGGGTTCGATTCCCGGAGTCTGGAAATGTGCCCGGTAAATGATAATAGGCTCACCCCCTATTATATGGGACCTTTTTTATCGCGTTTATCCCCGCTTTAAAAATAACCCCTATTATATTATATGCGACCTAACATAGCTGGCGAAATATGGGTATGATATACCTCTGCCTACCCCTAAAAAGGGAAAAAGCTTGATGCTATATAGGTATGTATCTAAAAATAGGTTATAGTTAATGTAGTGCACGGTCTGTGTGCCCAATTTCATCCAAACCCATCTAACTATTTTGGAAGTAAAATGCAACTTTATTAATACGAGCATGGCGACGTGAGCCCACTGCAGCTGATGGTGAGTGTAGTGGGGTCCAGATGAAGCGTCGACTAATGAGAGATTGGGTAGTAAACACAATAGGGTAGTTTCCTATGGTTGATTTTGTAAATGATGAAATCTGCATCAAAATTGGTTGAATAATAAAGCAGTTATTCATATTTGAAATATTGTTGTGAGTAAAAGTGGGGGCGTGGTGGGATTATCGTGCTATCCCTTTCTCACGCACGCTGTGTTATGGCCAGTTACACCCGGTGACGCCACAGTTTGATAGTTCTGTTATTTGGCAGCTACCCCTTCCGCCAAATTTCAAAGCTTTATAACTTATTTATTGTTGCGAGGATTTTGAAAATTCATTTTCCGTAAAATTTTGGACGACATTTTTTTTTATAAATGCATTTTAAACAATTATGTGATAACTAGCTTTTTTCCGCGGCTCTGCCGCGTTAAAAAGTTTTTCCAGTATAAAAATCCCGCTTTATATTTTCCCGGAATAAAAAGTAGCCTATATGTTAATCCAAGACATGATCTACCCGTGTGCCAAATTTCATCGAAAACCGTTCAGTAGTTTTTGCGTGAAAGAGTAACAAACATACATCCATACATTCTTACAAGCTTTCGCGTTTATAATATTAGTAGTATATGTCAAAGAATATACACATACTGATATCAAAACACGGCACACTTGTGCTATTAAAAACCAAAATAAATATATCTGAGAAGGCATTAGATACATACGACTGATGTAGCTCCCTACCATGATAAAGTTGCAAAGTAATAACTAGGATAGAAACTTTATCACTAACTTGCTTTTGCCTGCGTTAAAATCCACTTCCAGGAAGAAAGTTGTCTATAGCACTAATTGAAAATGTTGCTTATCTATACTATAATATAATATTATAAAGCTGAAGAGTTTGTTTGTTTGAACGCGTTAATCTCAGGAAGTAGTAAAACGAAAACAACTTATATCAATTCTTTAAAAGCAATTAAGTGTTCTTCTCAATAGATTTTTTACATTTATTTTGTTAATAGTTATTTTTATGCTACTTATAATAAGGTTCACTCCACAAACCTGTATTATTTAATAGTGAAAAGTTTATTGGCTTTTTATATTACTTTATTTGAATAAGACACAATGTTGAATTGTATGCTGTATGTTTTCCTATGAGAATAAACAAATAAATAAGTTAACGAAAAAAAAAACTACTGGACCGATTTTGAAAATTCTTTCACTAATGGAAAGCTACATTACTCCTAAGTGCTATAGGCTACTTTTTATCCCGGAAAAACTTTTCCACGCGGGCGGCGCCGCGCGCAATGCTAGTAATATTATAAAGCTGAAGAGTTTGTTTGTTTGGTTGAACCATTGATGTATTAAAAAACCCTAATACATCAATGGGTTGAACGCGCTAATCTCAGGAACTGCTGGACCGATTTTGAAATTTGTTTGCTAATAGGAAGCTACATTACTCCTGAATGCTATAGAGTATACGCTACTTTTTATCCCGGGAAAATATTTTTATCCCGGAAATCACTTTCACGCGGGCGGAGCTGCGAGTATTACTAGTTAGTGAAATATACACAATCATTCAGTAAATAGTATCGGAGATTTCTATATCTAATCTTGAAAACTTTAAGGGCCGATTTCATCACATGCTAATAAAGTCCCTGACAACATATTCGGAACTTATTGGCCATATAAACTACAACTCTTGGGGCTAGTTTCACCGGTTCCTGATAACTATCTGACATACAACGCTATCTAACAAATAAATCTGACACATTACTAGCGGCCTTTTCTGCCAGATATTTATTCGACATGTGAAACCAAAAGTTGTAGTTTATATTGCGGATAAGTTTCGAATAGATAGATACTGTCTGATAGAGATACTGTCTCTATTCCATTACTCCTTTTTAAGATGGAATCTATTGGTATACGGGGTATTGTTCTCGATATATTCCGCTCCTATCTTACAAATCGTACTCAAAACGTCAAGATAGGAGAACATCTAAGTGAAGAGGCGTCCCTGAACTTTGGTGTGCCCCAAGGTAGTGTCTTAGGCCCAACTCTTTTTCTTCTGTATATTAATAGCCTATGTAAAAAATCTCTTCCAAACTGCTCCATTATCACTTATGCTGACGATACAGTGTTAATAGTTAATGGAAGAGATTGGACCGAGACAAAACAGCATACAGAGAATGCGCTGAGAGAGGTAATAAGTTGGCTAAATGTAAATCTACTGACCTTGAATGTAGACAAAACAAGATATATTGCCTTTTCCCACCAACCCCACCCAAAATTACCTCCCGACTTTGATATCAAGGCGCACGCCTGCGACCTACAAAACTTTTGTACGTGTCCCAGGCTTATCCAAACCAATGTCTTAAAATACCTTGGGCCCCTCATAGATAGCTCTTTAAGTTGGTCTGCTCATATCCATAACTTAACCTCTCGATTAAGAAAATTGATACCAATATTTAGAAAACTCAGAAACTCTGCAGATCGTGACACCTTATTTTGCGTTTACTATGCTCTAGCTCAGAGTTTATTGCAGTACTGTATTGTTGTATGGGGAGGAGTTGGTAAGACTACACTAATGCCACTAGAACGTGCCCAAAGAGGGATTTTAAAAGTCATATTGGGAAAACCTCGCCGTTATGACACTGCAACCCTTTACAAAGTGTGTGCCGTACTGACGGTTCGTCAGCTTTTCATCTTAGCCATTATACTTCGTAAACACAAAAGTACGGACTTACTGTACGAAACCGGTAGTAAAGCGAAATAAAAACAGAATTTTCTCAATTATTCCTCATAGGACGGCACTTGCTCGCCGACAATATTACGTGAATAGTAACCTTATATATAATACTGCAAACGTTGAAAATTATATTTATCCCCTTACCCTAAATAAATGTAAGCACAAAACTCGAAATTGGCTCCTAAATAAAAGTTATAATGACACTGAGCAAATTATACGCAATTACTAACATACTACACACACACACACACACACACACACATTCCTACACACACACAAACACACATATTCACACACACACACACATTAATATCTAAAATAAATAATAAATAAATATGTATCATGCACCTACTTGTATTGTGGTAATATAAACATTTTATTTTTTATTACTTATGAGTTTGTTTTTGTATAACGGCTAATATAACTACATGTACTTTTACAATTAAATGCATCATTTAATTATATTAAACTGCTTAGGGTGAAGGACGCTGACGGCTGTGACACAGTTAATACTAGTACAGCCGTCAATGGCATACTCTAAATAAAATAAAAAAATATATATTTATATATATATTGTGTAGTAGTTGATTTCTTGTACATCTGTAAGAGTATTTATTTGTTAAATTTTAACTTGTAATAATAAATTTCATTTCATTTCATTTCATTTCAATAGACTATCAGGTACATTATCAGCATGTGGTGAAATTGGCCCTCATAATGAAATACTTACCTAGTAGTCGAATCCCGAGCCTAAAGAGCTCACAGCCAAACCCGTCCAATATAAAAAATAACCCGTTATTCAGAGAGATTGATGATATGCCTTGAACATAAAATGCTGAAGTAACAGTCAATAAACACTACGCTTCAATTACTGTACCTACAATATTCTACTCCTGTCTTATTATTCAAATATCTCCTAGACTAGACGATGTCTGACGGCAGACATAACATCCTATAAAATTTCCATATACTAAATAATCCGTTAATATCCCCAAGAATGTAAATAGCCCTTAATATAAGAACGTAACACGTTTATTGGTGACACGAATCCGCTAAAAATTTCAATATAACCCTGACAAAACACACAGCTATATCAAAAACCACGATGTTTCGAACAAAGCTGTGTAATTTTTGAGCCTCTGAAATGGGGTGGTTGATTCGCTCGCAGAATCACACCGAGTTTTCCATAATGCTGCTGAATTAGGATGCCATTAGCTGTACGAATGTGGAAGGTTTGTAGGTGCTTTTAAAATTGACAGGGTGTTCGGGAGCTGTTCAGCCCCGCCCACTACCAGCATGGCAGCAACCCCTGTTTTCATTCATTCGCAGCTGAGAGCTCGCGCGGGGCGCACGTACCTTAACGTGCTGTATCGCTGTCGTGTTTTTCATAAACAATTGTCATAAACAATTTGCTCGTGGTTGGGTATTAATTGGCACTTCGAAGGTAAGTTCTATGTTTTATTTTACGTGCGTATAATTGAAAAACATCTCTATGTTTCTATGAAATGAGATTACTGTTGAGTGTCTCTTTCTGCGATAGATGTTTTACTCGTCTGAGTTGTGTTAATTGATTTTTGTCTGTCTACAATTGTAATATACAATGTTAATATTGTCAAGGGTCTTCGTAAAAATCTTTTTTATAGCCTCCGTAATTTGGGTTCATTGTTGTCAAATAAACATTCCTAAACCTACTTGACATGCTCTTGGAGTCGGGAAGAGATGAGATTTAAACTACTAAATCTGATTATTTGGATTTGAACCCCCATTTACCAAATATATTGTTAGCAGGCCTTTTACTGACTGAGCTAGCGTCGCTTGAAAACCTTTATATTCTTTTAAAAGCAACTTGTTTAAAAGTTGCGATATTTTTTTTGTGCTAACAAATTGTTCTCTATCGAAAATCACTAAAATATTGCCCATACAATGTTTATTACTTTTCTAACTTCGTGTACATTTAAACCTTATTTTCTAAAGATATTTTTGATTTTCTTATAATTTTTATAAATAGCATCTACATTTTATTATGGAAACTAGCATTATGTTCAAGTATTGTATGTAATTTTCGTAAAAATATCTGAACGAAGTAAAAAAGGTAATTTGAATGCAATGCAATCAGCCCTGTATTAGCACGGGCACGGGCCTCCTCTACTACTGAGAGGGGCTAGGCCTTAGTCCACCACGCTGGCCTAATGCGGATTGGCAGACTTCACAAATCTTCGAAATTATTATAGAGAACTTCTCAGATATGCAGGTTTCCTCACGATGTTTTCCTTCACCGTTAAAGCGAACGATAATTGATAAACAATACACACTTAACTTCGAAAATTCAGAGGTGTGTGCCTTGGGTTTTGAGCCTCCGGACATTGGCTCGGCAGACCATTCCATTCCCAACTAGGCTATCGCTCACTTTGATCGTAATTTGAATAAGTACAGGTAAATACATCAACCTTTTAAACATCGTGTAACCTCTTCGTTTTATAAGTGAAAAACATCAATATTAAATTGTTTCTAAAATATCTTAATAAATGACTTAAAAACTATGAATGATTATTCACACAGAAATATACTGTGATTATTCATACTTTATTGTTTAAACACATATGTATTTGCAAATATACGCATGCTCATAACTGAGTGCTAAATTATTTCTAGCACCATAACCATTCGTTCTCATTCTTACCGACTTTCATTCAACCCTCGACCTTCGTAAGGTCGGTGTCGATCAAGTGTTACCCCAACCACGATCTCATGTAGAGCATTTTTCAATAGACAGACAATACAAGTATTTGGGATGTCTATGAATCTATGCTTTGTGATTTCGGTATTCAAATGGATTATTATACATTTGTTTAGCAAACATTTGACTTATATATTATACATTTGACTGCCTCGGTGGCGTAGTTGTATTACGGTACAACTGCAATGCTGATATAAAAATTCCGCTTTATATTTTCCCGGGATAAAAAGCAGTCTATGTGTCAATCCAGGACATGATCTACCCGTGTGCCAAATTTCATGGAAATCCGTTCAGCAATTTTTGCGTGAAAGAGTAACAAACATCCATACATCCATACCTACAAACTTTCGCGTTTATAATATTAGAAGGATAAGTATCTTTTTATGAACAAACACGATAAAACTTTGAGAAAGGCCTAATGTGATGAATGAATATAAAGTTTATTAATATTTTATGAACCCAGTTCATGTTACGAAGTACTACCACATTACGAAAGATTACCCTATATAACCGACAGGGTAAGCAGAGTTGAAATGAATCACTTTCGTTTAATGCGCTTTTATGGATCGCAAGATGATATATATGTGCTTATAACTTTGATTAATTATATACCTAGATAGAGTCTCGCGCTACAATGAAACTGAAACAAACAGGCCAACTTTTCTTAAGCTAGTATGCGTGACAGCTGTGTCATACGCTATCGCTGCATCATTCTGGGTATCCTTGTGTGCGCGCATGATGATACCAGTTATTACATGGTTACTATTAAAACGGGGAGAAAATTATATCCATGAAAAATAACAAAAATTAATTCAGTCGAACCTCACTTAGATAACAACAGTTGGCCTCTAATTTTTTTGACGCGTTTGAAACGTTCAGTGTCTATCTAGGTATTATTTAATCAATTATATATTAATTAATCAAAGAGCACAAATTCCTTTTCGGTTGTGTGAGTTTTAATAATTGTTATGCCGGTTACATCGATAAAAACGTTGGGAGAAAAATAAATTACAAAAAACCGCGATAAAATCCGAAAACTAGTTTTATTTCGATGTTATTCATGATTAGAGATTCTCTCGTATGCGAGGGGGCGTTTGGGTAGGTACCTACCGGTGGTAGGTACTACCACAATGTATATTTCTAACGCTAAGCAGCAGAGAGCATGCACTATTGTATTCCGGTTTGAAGGACATTGTAGCCAGCGTAATAGGGTACCGGGCTCATTTCTTTTCTTTACTTTTATCAAATATTCTCGTCATTTATCATCCGGTAAAAAATCAACAAGTTATAAACTTTTGAATTTCGGTAGAAGGGATAAGTGTCAAGAAACAGAGAAGACGCGCAATACCCACATATTTTTTTTTATGGTATAGGTGGCAAACGAGTAAACGGTTCACCTGATCGTCAGTGATCACCGTCGCCCATGGACATCTGCAATACCAGGGGCATAGAGATGCGTTACCGGCCTTTTATGTGGGAATACGCTCTTTTTTTGAAGGACGCCAGGTGGTATCTGTCCGGAAATGCTGCTGGCGGCAACTGGTTCCATAGTTCCATGTATATTATATCGTCATCGAGAAATAGAAGGCGTGCGAAAGCAAGAGATGAAGCGATATTCCCACTACACACCCAAGTACAATTGAATTGAATTGAAGTATTGCTGCCCATGGCAATATTTGAAATACGAATTACTGCCTCATTTCTTAACCAATTTCAATGCAGTTTTCGCAAAAGGTTTCTTTTCATACCATTTACAACGGTAAATTTTTGTCGGTGTATTCCAAATGTACGATAGCCTAGTTGGGAATGGAATGGTCTGCCGAGACAATGTCCGGAGGTTCAAAACCCAAGGCACACACCTCTGACTTTTCGTAGTTACGTGTGTATTGTTTATCAATTATCGTTCGCTTTAACGGTGAAGGAAAACATCGTGAGCAAACCTGCATACCTGAGAAGTTTTCTATAAGAATTTCGAAGATATGTGAAGTCTGCCAACCCGCACTAGGCCAGCGTGGTGAACTAAGGCCTTAACCCTCTCAGTCGTAGAGGAGGCTCGTGCTCAGCAGTGGGCAGTATATAATACAGGGCTGATTGCATTGCATTGCATTGCATTCCAAATGTCGTTACATATGGAATAATGTACACAATCAAACATCGAGTAATCCTCTATTACTGGGCATTATGATAATTTACATCTAATGTCCTAGGGTGACGAGCGCAGCGCAGTACTTTGTAATTAAAAATTCTGTATGGTTTTGCTGCTGTTTATGTTTATTTATAAGGTCTTATCGCTTACCATAAGGCGAGCGGCATGCTTGTCTCGTCATTCAGTAGCAATAAAAAACTGTAGTGTTTGGTGTTTTAAAATACCTAGTCGAAAAGAAACACAGTAAACTTAATCTCAAAAATTCGTATTACTGACCAAGTTCATAATATTTATTACTGACTGACTGCCTCGGTGGCGTAGTTGTATTGCGTACGCGTTACGAGTACGATTTGCGCGCTGAGGTCCTGGGTTCGAATCCTGGGTCGGGCCAAAAACATTGTGACTGGGTTTTTCCATCTTAAAAATTACTCAGTCGCAGCTCAGAGTCAGGAAGTTGTCGGTGTGATACCCCCCGTGCCTCGGAAAGCACGTAAAGCCGTTGGTCCTGCGCCTGATCTCTCTCCGGTCATGTCGAATTGCCGTCTCACCGGACTATGAGAGTGAAGGAATAGTGAGTGCACTTGTGTATTGCGCACACACTTGTGCACTATAATATCTCCTGCGCACCTGGCTGATCTCCGTTGAGATTGGCCGCCGTGGCCGAAATCAGCAAGGAAGGGATTATTATTATTTATTACTAGGCGTTGCTCGCGGCTTCGCCCCTGTAAAAAGTCTTTCCCGCTACAAAAGTCCCTAAAATACAGTAGCGATGTATAGCGCCACGTGTACGACGCCAGCGTCATCTATTTAAAATAACGCTTTATTATCCATCGGAGCAAATAACCGGGAAAAAAATAGCCTATGTGTTAATTCAGGACATGGTCTATCTGTGTGCCAAATTTTACGTAAATCCGTTCAGCTGTTTCTGCGTTTACTTTCAACAAACATCCAAACATTTTCACAAACTTTCGCATTTATATTAGTAAGATTCTCATTTTGATTTTCAACTACATATCTATACTTATTCTAAACTTTATGTTCATACTGAAAAGGTCCTTTTTGACCTTATCATGTAATCAAACGTCAGGGAAACAGCACAATCATGTGCATCAGATGGCCCAATTGCCTTCTTAAAACATCGTAAAGTCCAAAATGAGCTAGCAAAAAGCACACTGCATTATGAAGTCATTCGACTTTGTCAAGCGAAAATTACACTTAATGTCTCCTTATTTGCAAGGTGGCGCCAAGCTTGTTCGTAATAACAGAGCTCGGGCATAATACTTGTAATTTGAGGAGCTGTAGTCTTGAAGTTTATTGAGACATACTTTACTATGTGATGAGCAAATACTTGTTTTTATTATGATATATTTGTTTATGGGTATAATTTGTAGGTGTGTGTGGTGTTTAACATGTTTTTTTAATTTTAATTTCAATCGATAAATTTATTTTGCAATTATACACACACACACACACGCCCGTTATCCCCGAAGGGGTAGGCAGAGATGCAACTAGTGCACCCACTTTTCCCCGTGCGTATTCCGTCCCATGATGTGATAGGGGGCCAGCCTATCGCCACATCGGGCACAAATTCCAGACTCCGGGCTGATACTGATTAGAAAAACCCAATATCACTTTGCCCGACTCGGGGTTCGAACCCGAGACCTCAGCATTGCTGTCGTACCGTAATACAACTACGCCACCGAGGCATTTGCATGTAAAATATAACTCTAAAATCGACCAGCTATGTACCAAAGTCGAGTGTAGTAACCGTTGTGAATCCAGGGGTTACAAAGCGCAGTAACTCAAGTTTGCTTGCCCTAATGAGTTCTTTTGTCCTTATTCTCACTCATTTTAGACGAGTGACGCGCTCCGAGATGTCTTCGCTCACTGTTTCACTCACTCCTGGGAATTAGGTGACGTCTGCTGCATTTCATAATTATTTTACATAACATATTGGTGCCTTGCGTGATGATGTGTTTTATTGGTGTAGGTCTCTCATTATTTAAACTTGACCGTCTGAGTGGGTACCACCGCAATGATATTTCTACCACCAGGCAGCAGTGTCCATGCACTCTTGTGTTTCGGTTTGAAAGACATTGTAGCCAGTGTAACTACTGGACATAATGAGACTTAACATCTTATGTCTCAGGATGACGAGCGCAGTGGAATGCCACATAGTACCTACTTTGTAACTCAAGGTGCTGGATGGTGTTGCTACTGTTTATGGGTGGTCGTATCGCTTACTATCAGGTGAACGGCATGCTCGTCTCGTCATTCAATGCAATAAAAAAAAAAACATTTTTTATGCGGTCTCGGCTTAATCGTCACTCTATCTGGATGCGACTCCGCTTACCATCAGGTTTAGTGGGGTCACATTATCCAACCCGTACAAAAAAAAAACGGTCACACTGAAATATGTACCTATTTAGATATATCATCACACTAGTTAATTAATTTAATTTTTATTTCAAACTTTTTAATTTACTATAATCTCCATCATGGAGCCTTGATGATCAACTATCTAACACCTACTCATTGAGACCATTCGTATGAGCCCATATATAGTATAAGTTACTAAAGAGTGGAGTATCTCGCAGACTACTTGATGCTGCAGCGTCAGCTCAAGGTTAAAATACTGTCGAAGTCACAGTACACCAAATTTTAAATCAATCGGAGTTGTGAAAAATGGAAATGAACTGATCATCTTCAAACGCCGGCACAGATCTGCATAAATTATAGCTAAGAACCATTTCGATCATATCAGCTTTCAAACAAAAAAATCGCGTCGAAATCGGTCCATTCGTTTGAGAGTTGCGATGCCACAGACAGACATACAGATATTCAAATATGCAGATACACTCCCTAAGGGCTAAATTTATAACACCCTTATTTTTTCGTCGGGGTTGAAAAAGACTATTCCTTATCCATGGTAACAAAGACCTCAACATTAAAAAATAAACGATAATATATGATGTATGTGTTATTCGTAATTATACCTTTGTGCAACCTATCGCGATGGAAAATGATTAAAGACTACACGATAGCCTGGTTTAGAATGGAACGGTCTAACGAGAAGAATGTCCGCATGTTCAAAATTCAAGGCACATTGCCTTTGACTTTTCAAAATAACGTGAATTTTAATTAATTGGTTATTAACAAGGTCAAGAACTCAGAAAATGTTTTTTCCGTACGAACTGCCGCATAACAAATGCTTCGTTAAATATTATAAAAAACACGCTATTTAATTTCATAGGTCAATGGCAAACGTTATCTTTACAATATTATTGTTGAAGTTTAGTCCCGCACGCAATGTCCAAAATCATTGGCCTTGATACAATTTGGAAATTATTTTTTTAGTTAAATTTAAGGATATAAATTTACTGCTTGGTAATATTATAAATGCATAGAATTCCCATACCAGCCCTGTATTATATACTGCCCACTGCTGAGCACGGGCCTCCTCTACTACTGAGAGGGTTCAGGCCTTAGTCCACCACGCTGGCCTAGTGCGGGTTGGCAGACTTCACATACCTTCGAAATTCAGAGAGCTTCTCAGGTATGGAGGTTTCGTCACGATGTTTTCCTTCACCGCTAAAGCTAACGATAATTGATAAACAATACACACATAACTTCGAAAAATCAGAGGTGTGTGCCTTGGGTTTTGAACCTGCGGACATCAGTCTCGTCAGACCGTTCCATTTCCAAATAGGCTATCGTCCACTTACTAGGTAATGCATAGGTTTGTCAGATTTAAGCCTGGCACCTCAGAGCTGTGGCGTATCGCGTATTCAATACATCTACACCACCCAGGTAGTCCACCAAAACCATGATGTCAAAAAACCACGTTGTGGTTTGATGGGTCTTGCTTTTCTGGATTACTCGAAGATAGAGCGTAGAGAATGCTTCGTGCATCGAGTCAAAGTTCATAATCTATTTGTACCCAGTTTAAATAAAAAGCTAAATCTAAAAAACAAACACTCCACGCCTTTATCTCCGAAGGGGTAAGCAGAGGTGCAACCAGAGCACCTATTTTTTGCCGAGTGTTTTCCGTCCCATGATGTGATAGGGGGCGAGCCTATCGCCATATTGGGTACAAATTCCAATCTGCGGGTTGATGATGAGCAGAAAAACCCAATACCACTTTGCCCGACCCGGGATCTCAGCGCGGTGTCCTACCGCGCACGCAAAACAACTACGTCACGAGACAATCCAGCTAAAATGAAAACAATACTGAAAAATCTAAAATCCAGAAGTATGTAAAATGTGAAATGTCGTGGGTACAAATCGTCTTACATGAAAAATGAATGTAAGACGTTTCATTGGTAGGGTTGACACAAATTGTGTTTGCAAAGTGGGCTCTTTCTAATTCCTAAAAGCGACAATAAAAGTTACGTATAAACGTCATATTACTTGCAACATAAAAACTAAATTACAAAGCTTTTAGGAAGTCATGAAAATCCATTTCTAAATAAATTTAAACACGCTACTTTATCTAGATCATAATTATTTTATTCGACACGTTATTTCGTTTTAAATGTTGTTGCGGCATAATTAAGCCATGTTTGTTCTAGCATAACCTATAGAAATCATGGCTTTCTATTTAACAAGTTTTAAAAATTTACGGAAGCTATAAAAGTGCGGGTTTTGACTTTTGGCTACAAACCAATATCATAGATATAAAATTTTTTGGAGACAGGTTTTGATGCTTAATATATTTATTTGGCCTAATTTCAAGAAACTGCTACCATAACTGCCGTATTTCAGCCTTTTCATTTGCTACATATTGATTTACATACTTTAAATTTATTTATTTTCTTGGCAGTGACATGCTTTTTTTCTTTGGTAAAGTTCAGTTTTTTTTTAATTAGATACCTGTGAGTTAAATACGTAAACCGACTTAACTGTTAAAACTGTCTACTACTGCCGCGACTACCAGCTCAGTGTTATATATTGTCCACTGTTGAGCACGGGCCTCCTCTACTACTGAGAGGGGTTAGGCCTTAGTCCACTGCTGTCTGAACTGTGAAAAATCCTGTCCACTAAAAGTATTCTATAGAAAATTATTTACTATTTATTCTAGTATGTAATTCAGTACATTTAAGTCGTTATATATTTTTTATAATTTTAATCATTTCATGAGCTTTTCACTTAAGGGCCTTCAAGTTATGGCCTTAAGGGAGAAGAAGCATCTACCATAGAAACATACTACCTTGTGCAGAAATGTGCTGCACAATATGTTATTTTTTGAATGGCACTTGTGTTCACATTTTGCCAATGTCAAGTTTGGATTGTCTTTTTTATTATCTGTAGTATGTCGAAGTAAAGCAGTGGCTACCTTACCAAGACTTTATCGAGGAGTTTTGGCGGCAACAAAAAAAAAACACTTGATTAGCACAATTATTTCTATTCACTTCATTTGAGCTCTTTAATAGAACTATATTGGATAATATACCACCATAATTATGCAATATAACACTAAGGTCCTGTTTTTTCAAATCTAACAATTTGTTAAATCTAATGTAATCACCGACTTTGACGTTCCCGCATATTTTCAGCCCTTGTTAGCTTACAATTGTTATAACAGCTTGTCAAATATTTGATCACCCAAGAATTAGCAATTAGCAATATGGCCGCTGATTAACTCCCGTGCGAACAGCTGTTTTCGGTAATGACAGTTTTATATTTCTGTACATTTTTTTTATTTGTTGTACAAGGAACCGGCTAAGGTGAAAGACCATGCTGCCAAGTCATAAGAAAGTTATTTCTGTACATTTGAGCCACGGTATGACTTTTTAAACAGGGCGATGGAATAATATAATTATTATAGCCTACATATTATTTTTATAATGATATTACAAAAACTGGGAGTAAGGAAATACTTTTCAAAATATAGTAAATATATACAATTATTATTTTACTCGCCTGTTCTCCTGCTTATTTAAGAAGTTCCATCTATCTCATCTACTAATCCGTATATCAATTTGTGAATCGCGAAAATATTATTTATCGACATAAATACAAAGTTTTAGGTTAGATTTCAAGGTCATTGAACTAACATTTTTTGTCTGAAGAATAGCATCATTTTAATTACTCTGTATTTGTAATAATATAGTGAGAATATAAATAACTCGCACTTATTTTGTGTTCAATTACAGTGAAAGTAATCAACACATCATTGTTAATATCTATATAATTTTATTTAATAACAGTCTAAGGTTCTGAATTATGTGGTGAAAAGAAACACAGTACAACATGCTTGATAATTATTTAATAAAAGATCAAATACATCATATCTACACTTTAAAAATTAAAAAAATGTACATAATACATGGCACTACAATTATTATGTACGGTAGCACGCAAGAGCCCGTAGTATGCCGCCCTAAAGCTTGTGGCGTAAACATTCGTTCATGACCCATGTCAATGACTACGGTTTGAAGTCATGTGTTCCCTGTAGTGAATATCTACTACATAATACATTAGATTTTCACAATCACGTAACAGTCCATACACTTGTTTCTTCCGATTCTTGTGTACTGAGTTTTAACAACTTTGGCAATTCTAAGCGAGGTGATTAAGACAATAAAAATAATTCGATGTACCCAAAAAAAGTACTATTTACAGTTCTCATATTAATACTGCGCACATCGAAATTAAATTGTGATTGTCATATTATTACCTACTATCATAATATTAACGCGCACGAGCCCGGGTGAATGCTGGCGCATGCCGCTACTGTGAGTCGCGATTCTAAAGTCCAGCGGCAGCTTGGCGGAGTTTGTTCAGGCCGCCGCATCCCGCCATGTAACACGAACGCATTATAATATTCGAATATTACGCACAAACGATAAAATATTTTTCATATTTCATAATATAATATTTATCTTTGACTTTTTGAAAATTTTATGATTACATAAAATTGTCAAGGATATTTTTTTAAATCACATTATACGGCTTCGGATACAAGTTCTTTGAGTCAAACATTGACACATATGAAACATCCCCAAAGAAAATATTATTTCCCCCGCTTTATTATACTGGCAATAAATTAACAAATATTTACTTTTGACTATAGTGATAACATTAGTTGAAAAAACGTATTTGACAAATCCTCACCTAACAAATGTTAAATTGAAGAAATGTAACATTGATTTGACAAACGTTGAAAAAACGGAGCCTAAGGCTCACCAAAATAATGAATTAAAACAAGAGCACCTCATGACACTTCCAAGTTCCCGCCAAAACTGATCCACAATATGTTTAGGTATGAAGTTTGGTGAAAGACAAAATGACAGATATAGAAATAACTGTAGAATGGAGTTTTGGCGGGAACTTGGAAGTGTCATGAGGTGCTCTTGTTTTAATTAATTATTTTGGAGATACTTTAGTGTTATATTGCATAATTATGGTGGTATATTATCCAATATAGTTCTATTAAAGAGCTGAAATGAAGTGAATTGAAATAATTGTGCTAATCAAGTGTTTTTTTTGTTGCCGCCAAAACTCCTCGATAAAGTCTTGGTAAGGTAGCCACTGCTTTACTTCGACATACTACAGATAATAAAATAGACAAACCAAACTTGACATTGGCAAAATGTGAACAAAAATGCCATTATAAAAAAAAAAAAAAACTGTACAATGTTCAAACAAGTTACTATTTTTAGCGCGCATCTAGTAAATTGGAAATTTCCTTTCAATTGTTACAAGGTGTTTTAACTTTTAAAAGGCATACAGCCTGTTAAAAACAGTATTCTATTCTTGCAATCTTTGACATCTTCCGAAGTTAGTAGACGAACATCCCTAAGTTGTACCAATTAACAAACCAAAGAGCATATACATCATAAGTGTTTCATAGCGTCCTCAAACCTCCATAATTTTTTTCCTTTATATATTAAAAAGAATGAAAATATATAAAATAGTAAAATATGATAATACTACAACCTGTGTGACATAGAAACATTCTAGTCTTAACGTTGCATACTTGAACATGAAAGCTCCGACGGCCGTCCATTCATCGGCCGATCGATTCTGTGTTAAATAAATAATCCAGTCAGTCTCACCTTGCGATGCCTCGGGCATGTCAACAAAAATACATGTGACATTTAATTTTACCAACATTTCTATACGTCCCACGAAACGATGTGTAGATTCGTAGTTGGCACAAACATGGCAACTTCGATTTATTTTACAAAATTATTATTTTTAAGAAGTATTAAAAAATTACTTACAATAATTCACATACTAACAAATTATAACAATAAAATATAATTAGAACTCTGGTCAATACTAAAAGAGTAATTTTTATCCGATTCGTTTGCAACACAGCCTAAAATCTGTATCATTAAATTATAGTTGTGTCAATTTAAGCTTGCCGGTATGACAATTCAATTTTTTCGCGACGCGATAACTTTGTGAGAACGTCTACCCAAAAAGTATTTATTTATTTATTTAAAAAGGTATATCAACAGTACACGTATATTTAATACTCTAATACACTTTACTTAGGCTTAAAACTAATACATGTCCAATTACAGATGTACACAACATTACTTAAAAAATATATAAATTATCATAGTATTTTATTTTATTGGTTGTAGAAAACTTACAGCTAATACAAATGATAGTATATAAGATTATAATAGCGACAAAAGGCCAGTTGAAAGTTTTCACTTATAGGTTAGGTGTGTACCTACACATACAATTTCTTAATATCTTGCTTCTAGAGTGTTCTAGAAGCAAGATATTAAGAATTTGTTATATATTATATAAAATTCAACCGTTAAAAATATATTTATCTAAGTTAAACAACGCATAGAACCGAACTCAGAGGAAGAATGCATCGCTCATGATTCTTTTAAGTTTTGGAATACTTGTGCAAAAAAGATCTAAGTCCATATCATACATTATATTGTTAAACTGATAGCTGACTCTTTTAAGGAAGGCATTTTTGCAGTAATTTGTGTTTGTGCGGGGGATATTTATTTAGCAATCTCGGACACGTCACAAAATTGGGGTGCGGTACCGAGCTTAACCGCAGGAGGTACGGGTAAATAGTCTAATATTATAACTTTTGATCTAAAGGAACGTCTACATTTGTTATTGAAAATATTTAGGGAATCAAAAAATATGTCAATATTTGGCACTTTGGCACAGATTTCATTGTAGGTAGTGGATATTCTACGTATGGGCGAGTTATACCCAACATTTGTTCGGCTTTGTGGTAGGTGGAAGAGTTCAGTTCGCGTCTGTCTAGGCAGCCAGTATGGTATCGACAACCCAAAGCGCTCTAGCAAATGCTTGCACTGAGAAAACCCAGTAACACATCTGTATAAAAATATAAGGTCGTGTTGTTTCCGTCGATTGCGTAACGCAAACATGTTAAAAAAGAAAGACTAGTTAAAAATTCAACTATATAATTGCAAATATTAACCACGTTCTCCATAAATTATAGCAATGAGTATAATATTTATGTGCTAACCTTGAAATAATATTGTAAAAATATACCGAAATAAAGAATTTAATCTTGACTTTTAAATCAACGCGACGCCTTTACAATGTTGTATCCTTCAGTTCACGGGCGTAGTGGTGGGAAAGTTGTTAATCGTTTGGAAACGAAATATAAACGATTACTGAGAAAAATCGAAATTTGGAAATTATATGCAGGATGTATCACGATAGAGTTTTCAACTGAAGCAGGTCAATAGTTGTTGTTTAGGTACATATATATATTAAAATATGTTTCAAGAGCATTTTTAAAACAGTCTAGTACAATCTATTAGATAAAAGTACAATATATCCTACTAATATTATTAACGCGAAAGTTTGTAAGAATGTATGGATGTATGGGTGTATGTTTGTTACTCTTTCACTCAAAAACTACTGAACGGATTTCTATGAAATTAGGCACACAAGTAGATTATGTCCTGGATTAACACATAGGCTACTTTTTATCCCGGGAAAATATAAAGCGTAAATTTTATCCCGGAAAAAGCTTTAACGCGGGCGGAGCCCCGGGCAAAAGCTAATTCGATATAATTATAATTTATTTTGACAATAATTATAATTAATGTTTTCATTTTTTGTAATGCACCTGAGCGTACCAAAATTCATATAGCATTTCTAATGTAATTTTAGTAAATATGAGTACCTTATGCTACTGAATACGCATTAAGACTGTCGCACCGATTACCCGTTGGACGCAGCGAACGTGTCACAATAATTCTTGGGAATTCGTGTCTTGGGAGATGCCTATGTCCAGCAGTGGACTGTAACGGGTTGATGGTGATGAATGGAATATAATAATTAAATAAAAACAGTGATTTATATAAAAATTACCCTTTTGACTATCGATTATAAACTCTCTGAACAAGAAATCGATATCACTTAAGAATCGATTATTTCGGGCAACCGATTTTTTGTTCTCTTCACTATACATAGTATGAAGTGAAGTGTCAATAAATTGTCATACCGGCAAGCTTAAATTGACACAACTATAAGTAAAATGCAATAAAATCCGCAAAAATTAATACCCCAATTTGCTGGGACATGCTGGGAACCGGCATCTACTAGAGGGTTTAGGCTAGGCTAGTCTAGGGCTTAGTCCACCATGCCAGCCCAGTGCGTGTTAGCAGACCTCACATAACCTCAAAATCCTTATGGAGAATTCTTAAGTATGTAGGTTTTCTCATAATGTTCTCCTTAACGACGAGCGATATTTGACGAAGAATACACACAAATTTTCGAAATGTTGTGTGCACCTTGAGTTTTGAATCTGCTATTGTCTCGACAGTCCATTCCACTCCCAATTATCATCGCTTAAAATCCATAAATACTTACCTCTTTATTTTGACTACGTACCGTCTTGACTGACTATCGAGAATTGATTTAGATTTTGCATTTTATATTTTAAAAGAATTCTATAGCATTATGCTCCCCAATGCTTTCATTCAGATTTTTCTCATTCATTTACATTTCATTTCATTTGTAAGTGCAAAAATTCTACCTCTTCGGCACTTGGCTTTGTTGGAGTGAGCCACTGAACGAACTTAAGTAGCTAGTTAGTCACTTCATCCCGGTACAGTGTAGTTTCAGCTGGCCGTATAGTGTAATATAAAGCTAGTAAATGGCGCTACAAGGTGCAAACCTTTTATTGTTACTGAATGAAAAGATAAGCATGCCGCTTGCCTGATGGGAAGCGATACGACCGCTCATAAACAGTAGCAACACCAAACAGAACTTTTAATTATTAAGTATTGTGCGGCACTCCATCGCGTTCGTCATCCTGAGCCATTAGATGTTAAGTCTCATAATGCCCAGTAATTACGCTGGCTACAATATCCTTCAAACTGGAACACAACAGTGCATGCACACGCTGCTCGGTGGTAGAAATAGATATTGTGGTGGTACCTACCCACTCGTATATGAGAGACCTACCACTAATAGGTAAACCAGAAAATCTCCGACTTTTAGATATAATAGATTGATTTGGAACCACAGCCTCAAGGAAAACTAACGTATAGTGAACGGTTGCATTTCGTATGATGTATGTCGGACGCGGCATATGTCCAGCAGTGCACATCATATGACTGATGATGGTGATGATGATGGTGTCGGACGCCCAAAAACTGTTGTCAGTACTAGATAATGTTCCAATACTGTAAATGAGTCTATTTAATTAAGATTTGGACTGAGCCTTCAACCCTGAGCTAATGTAATATCCTCTTTCTACATAGCTATGACTGAATACTGTTTTATTTATTATAGTTTTTGTATTTAGGGCCGATTTCACCGCGTAATAAATGCTCGTTACACAAGCCGACCAAATACAAAAGCCGCACTCTAATCTATGCTCCCAAACGAATGGTAATAAAACGAGTACTATCTACATTATCTATTTAATACGATATATATATCTCTACTATAATAAAGCTGTAGATCCCGATGTGTCTGTACATTTAAAGAAATGTGATAAAAAAGAAATTCAAATTCAAATTCAAATCATTTATTCAGTAATTAGGCCCCTAAGGGCACTTTTACACGTCATTTTTACAATGTTTTTATCATCTAAAGATTCTACCAGTGCTTCGGAAAAGCCCACTGACCTGAGAAGAAGCACCAAGAAACTCAGCGTAGGTCTTTTATTATAATTTTTTTTATATATATTTTTTACAAATTGCAAGTACAATATAATACACAATTTAATTATAGAACATGTGTGAATGTGAGCAACCTAATCCCAAGCATTTGTATCTTCAAGATAGTCTCTTATACTGTAATAACCTTTTTTGCAAAGACGTTCTTTGACAGTTGTTTTAATTTTTTTTATTGGAAGATTAACAATATGCATAGGAAGTTTATTGAAGAAGCGTACGCATAGACCAACAAAAGAATTGCTTATTTTATGGAGACGAGTAGCATGTACTATAAGTTTATCTTTGTTCCTAGTGTTTTTATTATGAATATCGCATATTCGGTCAAAATTTGCAATATTTTTTCGAACATACATAAGATTTGCAAATATATATTGCGATGTTACGGTAAGAATATTTATCTCTTTAAACTTTTCTCTAAGAGAAACGCGAGGTCCGAGACAATAGATAGCTCTAATAGCTCTCTTTTGCAAGACGAATACTGTATTAATATCCGCAGCATTGCCCCAAAGAAGAATACCATACGACAAATTACTATGAAAATAACTGAAATAAACAATTCTTGCCGTGTCTACATCAGTCGGACGCCTTATTTTTCTGACTGCATAAGCCGCTGAACTTAGTCTACTTGCTAACTTTGCTATATGCGGTCCCCACTGGAGTCTCGCGTCTAATGTGATGCCCAGAAAAGTTGTTGACGCAGCAGGATTCAACTCTTCCCCATTTATGTGTACATTGGTTTTTAATTGTCTTACATTGGGCATAGTAAATTTAATGCATTTAGTTTTTTTAGCATTTAGTAACAAGTTGTTTAAATTAAACCAATGCACAATTTTAGAGAGAGCATCGTTCACTTCGTCATAATTTTGTAACATTCTCTTAATTTTAAATATTAATGATGTATCATCCGCGAACAATACAATCTTATGATTATCCCTTACGTAGTAAGGTAAGTCATTAATATATACAAGAAATAAAAATGGTCCCAGAATTGAACACTGTGGAACTCCCATGGTAACCGCAGATCCAGGTGAGATTTTTCCATTAATATCAACCCTCTGAACCCTGTTACTCAAATAGGATGTCAGAAGATTGAGAACCGTGTTTCTAATGCCGTAATGGTGTAGTTTCCTGAGCAGAGTATCATGATGTACACAGTCAAATGCCTTAGACAAGTCGCAGAAGACGCCAAGAGCATCGTGCGACTCTTCCCAGGCCTCAAAAATATTTTCCAAGAGATCCACCCCCGCATCAATGGTGGACCGATCCCTAGTAAATCCGAACTGCTTCCTATGAAGTAGGTTATTATCGTCAAAATGTGTCAATAATTGATTTAGAATAATTTTTTCAAATAACTTACTCAGAGTGGGTAATATTGAGACAGGTCGGAAGTTCGAAGGATCCGACATATCTCCAGCCTTGAAGAGAGAAAGGAGGTCACTAAAGAAGAGTAATGGAAAACAAATCAGCGATTTTTGTAATTCTTTTCTGTCTGTCTGATGTTACTGCACATCTCCGAAACTACAGAACGGATTTTGATGAACCCTAGAAAGGACATAGGCTACTTTATATTCCGGGAAAATAAAAAGCGGGACTTTTATCTCGGAAAAACCCTTTCACGCGGGCGGAGCCGCGAGCAAATCTAGCCTGTCAAATAAAATTTACTTGAAACCTGTGAAACCTGTGGCCCTTAAACTCATAAAATATTCATTTATAGGACGACTTAATGCCGGGGGCAATCTCTACCACTCAACATTAGGATATTATTAGCTATGAATGTTTTAAAAATCTGGAAATACGAAAATCCATGCTTCGTTTTGCCCATTAATACAGACAGTAACGTTTCTCTGCATATTTTATGGAGCTCTTCGTTTGTTCGTTTCATTTGGAGGGCTCGAAAATTAACTATTACTGACTATTTGATAGCTGACCTTTGCCGCAGATTTGAATAGTCCACAAATACTTTTAAGCTAAAGCGCAGTGTTTCGTCTGACATAAATTATAAAAAAGTGACAAAACTAAAACACAAATTAGACCTATATCCTCGAAGGGGTAGGCAGAGGTGCAGCCAGGATACCAACTTTTCGCTAAGCGTGTTCCGTAGTAGTAGAGGCGGCCCGTGGCTCAGCAGTGGGATAGTATGTTTATGTATTAATACAGGGCTGATATGATGATTATTTTTTATTATATAAACAGCATTTGCTCGCGGCTCCGCGCGCGTTAAAAACTTTTTCCGGGATAAAAGGCCCGCTTTATATTGTCCCGGGATAAAAAGTAGCCTATGTGTTAATCCAGGACATGATCTACGCGTGTGTCATATTTCATTGAAATTCGTTTGGTACTTTTTGCGTGAAAGAGTAACAAACATACATCCATACATTCCTACAAACTTTCGTGTTAATAATATTAGTAGGATTATTATTTTATTATTAATTAGTTTTAATGCTTGTTAAAAATTCATTTCCCCTTCAGACTGGCTGTCCTGACTATCGACTGTCTGGGAAAAAGCATAAAAACTGACATGAAATATAATGAACTCGAAATGTACACAAATACGGCAACTGTTCAGCTTAATTTCCCAATGGAGAGAGCTAAAACCAAAGAAAGTTCTTTAATCAGTCGCCGAGATAATTATACAAGAATATTTTCATTATGAAACTTGTGTATCACGAATTCGTTCGATAACTTTCAGTTATTTTGCAGCCAATGGTCCATACCTCGCTAGCTTTTTCTAGCGAATTGGTTTATGTAAAAGATTTCTCGGAATTGAAGTTATTTGAAATCATATCTGAAGGGTCTATAAAGGTCTGTTTAGAATCCATATTATATCTCAAACTTCTACGATTTCTGTGAAGCTATAGTTTTGAATTCGGGTCAACCAATTTGTTCTTCATTCCGTGACGGATATGGCTTCCTACTGCCTATCCCATCATTATGATCATATTATCGAAATGCCTCGGTGGCGTAGTTGTATTACGAAACAACTACAATGCTGGAGTCTCTGGTTCGATCCCCGGGTCTGGCAGTTATATTGTATTTTCTATTCTGTATCAGCCCGGAGTCTGGAATTTTTGCCCGATATGGCGATAGGCTCGCCCCCTATCACATCATGAGACAGAATACGCACGGCGAAAAGTGGGTGCACTAGTTGCGCCTCTGCCTACCACTTCGGGGATAAAAGAAGTGAGTGTGTGTGTGTATTGAAATCAAACCTGAAAAGTGAGTATTAAATCTATCATATTTTTAAAATTCAAATTGTTGGCATTATTGTAAGGTTTATAAGCACTAAACATCTCAAAAACCGTAGGTAAACTAGCGTTAAGCTGTCTGTTGTAGTCGGAATATTGGTAAGAACAATGGGTAACAGATAGTCATCCAATAGCTCGCTATTGTTCATGCTACGAGGTATTGAATTCTACAATAAAAACTTTGAGATGTATGCTAGCATCGCAAAGCATATTGTTTTTAATAGAAGGAGGAAATTCGTTATTGGATCACGTGATGTTAAGTGAAAACTGCTGAATGTAAACATCGAGAAAAATCATCAGTTGGCGGCCATGTAAGAAAAATAAGTTTTATTATGGAACAATAATGCATACGGGAAACCATAATCCTCCTAGCCAATTTCGGCCACGGCGGCCAATCTCAACGGAGATCCGCCAGGTACGCAGGAGATATTATAGTGCACAAGTGTGTGCGCAATACACAGGTGCACTCGCTATTCCTTCACTCTCATAGTCCGGTGAGACGGCAATCCGACATGACCGGAGAGAGATCAGGCGCAGGACCAACGGATTTACGTGCTTTCCGAAGCACGGGGATATCACACCGACAACTTCCTGACTCCGAGCTGCAACTGAGTAATGTTTTTAAGATGGAAAAACCCAGTCACAATGTTTTCACTGAATTCACAGGATTCGAACCCAGGACCTCAGCGCGCAAATCGTACTCGTAACGCGTACGCAATACAACTACGCCACCGAGGCAGTCAACGGGAAACCACGGAGTAGGGGAAACAAAAACTATTATTTTTACAAACCAATAATTGCACTAACAATTATTGACCTCCCATTAGGACTAGGGACTTTTTTTAAGATCCCTGATGGTCAAGCGGGTGGTAGGAAATTTGCACCTGCTTGGATAACGACCACCGTACACCGTAGACTGACTCAATCCAACTATAATTGCTGGACTGTATGTTACCCGAGCTGAACACTGTCTCTCAAGATACAGGTTTCCCTAGTTTGAGAGGTAGGGTTAATTAATTATGTCGACCTAGAAATATCATTTTCTTCTACCTATTGTATCAATGTTTCGTGAAAATCGGTTTCTATTTTGTATTGAATAAAATACGCATACTCACGCCTTTTATCCCCGAAGGGGTAGGCAGAGGCGCAACTAGTGCACTCACTTTTCGCTGTGCGTATTCCGTCCCATGATGTGATAGGGGGCGATCCTATCGCCATATCGGGCACAAATTCCAGACTCCGGGCTTATACTGAATAGAAAAATCCAATATCACTTTGCCCGACCCGGGGATCGAACCCGAGACCTCAGCATTGCAATCGTACCGTAATACAACTACGCCACCGAGGCAGTTATTAAATAAAATATTATTATTATATTATTATTACATTATTAATCACACAAGATGTAAAATACGCCTGTGGCCCACGTGCGTCGCGTTCTGTGCCTGCCTGTCAGTGTATATTCGGCTCAAACAGGTATAATGTGTCAGTCGATTCTCTATCTGAACTCCACTTTACTAACCACCAGGTACACTAATTGGGCACCTTGCAGGGCCCGTATAAAAATGCATCCCTTGACGATCGGCACAATTCAGGAGGTAATTTTCAATAGTAGTCAAATCCAAATTCATGGACTATAAAGTACATGAGATTTTTCTTTACCGACTTCTTTATTGCCTTATAACGTTCAAAACTAGACAAATGTAGCCTAAAGCTCTTAAAAATAATAAAAAATACTAACCTTACTTTCAAAATTAGTCATGATGGCATAGAAAAGTTCTCTTTTCTCAATTTGGCCTAAAATGGATTTGACTACTATTGATAATTACCTCCTGAACTATGCCTAACCGTTTTTTCACGCCCCGTTTGAAGGATCCTATGTATTTCGTATATAATTATGTACACTCATTATCTATACATCTTATATATATATAAATAAAATTGGAGTGTCTGTTTGTAATATTGAAATAACCGTTTTTACTACATGTATATGAATATATATACGGTACATACAACAAAATAACATTCTTTACAATGTTTGTCTGTCTATCTGTCTGTCTGTTTGTTCCGGCTAATCTCTGAAATGGCTGAACCGATTTTGACGGGACTTTTATTGGCAGGTAGCTGATGTAATAAGGAGTAACTTAGGCTACTTTTTATTCCGGGAAAATATAATCTACTCTATAATCTTGTATTATAACGTGTCAAAGTTCGTCATAATTTATCTAATGATCACTATTTATTGGCAACTATATCCCACAATATGAGTACTAAAGGTATTTGTAAATTTATGGGCTGTTCTTTATGGCTCTTTCTGATGTGTCCGTGCGGCACTCCGGGTCGCCACTGAAAACCAGTGCTGTGTAATGGCTCTCATCATTACACAGCGTATGCTGAGATGGCCACCTATTTGCTACGGTATGGGTGCGCGTGTGGTAATAGGTACCTATACAGTGGTATTTTTTTATTTTTTGCTTTTTACCTAGATTTTTTTTGTATTTTATTAATTACCTATTAGTTACATGTTCTTTCATCTGTGGCAATAAATGTTTGTTTCTTTCTATCTCGCACGTGCAGTTAAAATCATAGTAGCCTCAGAGCTAATTGAAAAGCGGCTTCGTTCACGAGATCTCATTTCCGACGCACGCATTGATCACTGCTTGATAATGTTACACGAGCGAATACTGCATGCTTTCATTATATTTCTCCAGTTTTATGATTAAAGTGTGTTTTGTTTGAATTTGTTACTTTTGTATTATAGTTCCTTTATGCAATGCAATGCAATTAGCCCTGTATTATATACTGCCCACTGCTGAGCACGGGCCTCCTCTACTACTGAGAGGGGTTAGGCCTATAGTTCCTTTAAGTAGTTTATTATTATGGTTCCTGGTTAGTTAAGTTTTTTAAAATAGCATAATGATTTTGTAAACACAATTTTTCGTGGATTGGATTTAAGCTTTTTATATTAATAGTTTCTAAAATTGATATTTATTTAACGTTCATAAATAGTAGAAAGTACTTTTTAAAATTACAAAGTGCATGGTACTGAATTGCGCTTCCTAGGCAGATATAATAATAATAATCCCTTCCTAGCCGATTTCGGCCACGGCGGCCAATCTCAACGGAGATCAGCCAGGTACGCAGGAGATATTATAGTGCACAAGTGTGTGCGCAATACACAGGTGCACTCGCTATTCCTTCACTCTCATAGTCCGGTGAGACGGCAATCCGACATGACCGGAGAGAGATCAGGCACAGGACCAACGGCTTTACATGCTTTCCGAGGCACGGGGGAATCACACCGCCAACTTCCTGACTCCGGGCTGCGACTAAGTAATTTTTAAGATGGAAAAACCCAGTCACAATGTTTTTGGCCCGACCCGGGATTCGAACCCAGGACCTCAGCACTCAAATTGTACTCGTAACGGGTACGCAATACAACTACGCCACCGAGGCAGTCAGCCAGATATCAAGTGTAAGGTATCATAATGTTGATTAATTACAGTGAGTAATGTTCTTTAGACAGAAACACATTAGGTAACAAGCGTTGAAGTGTAAATAGCATAATGATACTTGAAGCAGAAGAAACTACAGTGGAAGGTAAGTAAAACAAATGAATAAAGTTCGAAATTAAAACAAAAAACTCAGTAATATATCTCAGAAAGTGACGTCATATCAACGGTAATTTGTAAAGTTTTTGATGTCTGTAACAAAAATATACTAGACAATAAGTCATAAAACTATTCCATTATAACATCTTGTCAAGCGAATCTTTAGCTTAAACGCATTAAAAATACCCTTCCTAGCCGATTTCGGCCACGGCGGCCAATCTCAACAGAGGACAGCTAGGTACGCAGGACATATTATAGTGCACAAGTGTGTGCGCAATACACAGGTGCACTCCCTATTCCTTCACTCTCATAGTCCGGTGAGACGGCAATTTGACATGACCGGAAAGAGATCATCATTGTGACTGGGATTTTTCATTTTAAAAATTACCCAGTCGCAGCTCGGAGTCAGGAAGCTGCATAGTGGTGTGATACCCCGTGCCTCGGAAAGCATGTAAAGCCGTTGGTTAAACGCATTAATAGATCCAATAGTGACACCAATTTACCCAAAAAATAAGAACGAAAACAAAACAGTAAATCAAAGTGACCTTGAAAAGTTTGCCACTTGTTCCATAACTTGTGGTTATATGACCGACTTACCCCCGACGACTATAAAAAAGGATCTGTCCTTCATGGCGCCGATAGTTTTATTTTCTCCATTGCGTGTTATAAGGACTGTTACTACAAATATTCTGGCGATTATGAAGTCTGGAATCAAGTGCAGGTGGTTTATCACGGGAAAGTGATTTTGAGAGGAAAAAATGTTGCATATTTTGACGTTTTTCATGCATAATTCGGGTTTTTTGAGTTCCATATAACACAAAATCACCACATCCAGTCACCAATTACAACATAAAGCATTAATCCAGCACCGTTTAATGTTGAACATGAGCAATATTTCACTAAAACCCGCGCAATATTGTTGGAAAATTTTAAAACGGCAATATTTCCGCAGAAATAAAACATTTCACATTACAGATTTATGAGTGGTTTAAACTCTTATTCGACGTTATTGCTTCTCGTGTTTGGCCGTGATTTATTGTGAGGTTATGAAATGTTGCCTCGTTGGTGCCGTAATTGGGTTATTGGGTTCGATTACCAGGTTGAACAAATAGAATTTCACGTAAATGACGGATACTAAAGCCCCTGTAAATTTACATGATATCTAGGATTGTGTATCTTCCCGTGCGGAGTTGCTGGTCTCCCATCGGGCGCGTCTCCCTGGGTGGCGGATAGGGGAACGCCCCCCAAATTTGGGGGGTACCGGAAACGGCGTGGACCAAAACCAGCAAAGAGGATTCTTCCGCGTTCCCTCTGACTAGCAGAGGGTGCAGTGGAGGAGTTTTTGGACGGGTTCCGTGTGCACTCACCCTGCCGCGGAACAGGCCGGGGCAGAACTAGTTCTCCTGGGCCACCGTTAGTCTCGGAATCTCAGGGGGCACTGTGGTCATGTTTCGCAGCGACTCCTGGGGCCGAGGGTCTTGGCTTAACCGCCTGGACTGCGAGGGAGAAAACCTCTATAAAAAGTTACCCCGAATCCCAAGCGGCGGCGCACCGCGAGGGGATGCATGGCCGATGGGTAGTTCGGTCTCGAGTGCGACCCCCGCCAGAGCACCGGCCGACACTCTGTGCGGGTTACGCTAGGCTTACCCAGGTACAGGGGGCACTGCCTGGGCGGACTGTTTTTTTTTTTTTTTTTTTTTTCCCCCATACTCGTGGGATTCAAAATGAACAATGTAAAAATAAAAAAACCCAAAACGGCGTTGACGAGGTTGCCTACTCCAGTTCCAGCTGGAGAGGTGGAGGTCGAAGGGCGCAAGCCCAACGACGGAGAAGCAGTGAGGGGGAATGTGGGCGTGAAGCTCGCTGGAGTCGTGGCCGATGTCGCACGCCCTGAGGACATGTGCGTGGACTCGGAGTCCAGCGATGGTAGCTCTTCAGTGCTTGGCGGGCGATTCTGGAGGAGCCTGTCGACCGATACGGAAGAGCCGGCGCCGAAGACGAGGGCGACCGTTGCTAGCGGTAGAGGGGGTCCAGCTACGGTGGGTAGCCTAAAGAAGGCAGAGAGGGAGCGCAACATCGTGAAGCGTGCGGAGGCCCGCCAAAAGGCGGAGAAAGTAGTGACGAAGCGGCTGCGCTCTGCCGGGTCCTCAAAGGCAACGGAGACCAAGGTCACCGGCCTTGAAGGCGAGGTAAAAAGGTGGCGGGAAAAGAGTTCCCGCCTTGAGGCTGCAGTTAAGCAGCTTCAGGAGGAGAATGCCTCCCTCCGTCGCCGCCTCGAAGACCTAGAGGCATCCGCCAGCAAAAGTCCAACAGCGGACATGCTGGAAATGATTGAGGCAAGGGTGCGGGCAAGGATGGAGTCCCTGCTCATGGGACCGGCCACAAGACCGCCTCTGGCCCATGAAAACAGGGCCCAAGTAGTGGAGCTCCCGGTACAGGGGGGATATGTCGGAGGTCAACCCCAGCCCTTTGACAAAGGTAAGGGCAAGGGCAAAGGCAAGGGCAAGGGAGTAGCCCAACCCAGTCCTCCCGTCCTGATCCCAATCGCCGGTTCCTCCAGTGCTCCGCCCCGATTCATCGTGGCGGAACCATCTGGGGTGCAAGCGGAGAAGGGAGTCGTTCCGGCCCCCACACATCCTCCGGTGTCCAAGCCCAAGCCAAAAGGCAAGGGGGGAAAAAACAAACAGAGTGCCCCAGCGCAGCAAGCTCCCTGTGAGCCCCGCCCGCTACCGCCGGCTCCAGTGTCCCTGGACAGGGAATGGACGGTCGTGGTGGGCAAAAAGAAGACGAAGCCCAGGTCCGGCGTGACACCGGCTGCAAGTCAGCAGCAACCACTGCGCCGGGCCGAGCCCAAGCTCCGCACACCGCGGTCCGCGGCCGTCATGATATCCCTGACGCCGGCGGCGGTAGCGAAGGGACTCACCTACGCCAGGGTACTAACAGAGGCGCAGGACAAAGTGAACCTCACCGGCCTTGACATCACAAGGCTGAGGCCAAAGATTGCGGCCACGGGTGCCCCAATGTACGAGGTGCCCGGGGCTAACTCGGATGAGAGGGCCGACTCCCTCGCCGCAAGGCTGAGGGAGTGTTTCGATGGGTCGGAGGACGTTCGGATCTCTCGGCCCATCAAACATGCGGAACTGCGGCTCACGGAGTTGGACTACACGGCCACTCCTGAGTCAGTTGCAATGGCCCTCTCCAAGGCCGGTGAGTGTGCCCTGGCGGCAGTAAAGGTAGGGCAAATCCGTCCTGACCGGTCTGGAGTGAGCACGGCTTGGGCCCGGATGCCGATAAAGGCAGCCCAGAAAGTGCGGGGGGCGGGCCGTGTAGTGATCGGCTGGGTCGCGGCTCGAGTTTCTGTGCTTGAGGCGCGGCCTCTTCGTTGCTACCGGTGCCTGGAGACAGGGCACGTCCGGGAGCGCTGCGACTGCGCAGTGGACCGTAGCGCATTGTGCTACCGCTGCGGCCAGACAGGCCACAAGGCCCGTGAGTGCAGCGCCGCGCCGAACTGCGTGGTCTGCGCGGCCTCCGGCAAGCCCGCCGGGCACCAAATCGGGGGGAAGGCGTGTCCCGCCTCCTCCAGCCGCAACCGGCGCCGCCCTTCACGACGTTATGCTGCTGCTGCTGTGGCCACAACCCAGCCACAGTCAGCAAGCCCACCGCAAGAGGCCGAGATGGAAGGTGTTGAAGAGATCGCCCAATAATGGACCTAAAGTTCCTCCAGGCGAACATCAACCACTGCGCCAGCGCCCAAGACCTGTTGTCCCAAAGCCTGGCGCAGTGGTCGGTGCAAGTGGCCGTGGTCGCTGAGCCGTATTTTGTCCCTCCCCGTGACAACTGGGCTGGGGACACAGACGGTTTGGTGGCCATAATCACCCAGGGTGCTGCTGGCTCCCCGCCGTTCGAAAAGATATCGAAGGACCAGGGATGCGTGGCGGCTCTGTTGGGAGACATTTGGGTTGTAGGAGTATATTTTTCTCCCAACAGACCCCTCGCCGAATTCGAATCTTTTCTCGTAAGGCTGGGGGCCCTAGTGGAACAAGGCCAACCTTATCCGGCGGTCGTCGCCGGCGACTTCAACGCCAAGTCTGTAGCTTGGGGTTCGCCGGCGACGAGCGGTCGCGGTAGGGTCCTGGAGGACTGGGCGATCTCTGTCGGCCTGGTCGTCCTGAACAGGGGGTCGGTGCACACGTGCGTGCGGCGCAACGGCGGGTCCATAGTTGATCTGTCGTTTGCAAGTCCCACCGTTGCGCACCGTGTCCGGGGCTGGAGAGTCCTCGCGGGCGTGGAGACGATGTCGGACCACCGTTACATTAGGTTCGACGTCTCCGCGTCCGCGAGTATCCAGCCCGATGGTGAAACGAGCGCCCCGAATCAGGACGGCCCGCGGTGGGTGCTTCGTCGCCTCAATAAAGAGGCCCTAGAGCTAGCCGCTCTGGTGATGTCGTGGCTCCCCGTGCCGGACGGGCCGGTACGGGTTGAGCAGGAGGCGGAGTGGCTCGGGGTGGCAATGTCGGACGTTTGCGACGCCGCCATGCCCCGGGCCCTCCGCCGTTCGACTCGGCGGCAGGTGTACTGGTGGTCGGCGGAGCTAGCGCAGTTGCGCGCGTCTTGCGTTGCTGCGCGCCGTCGATACGCCAGGCATCACCGTCGCCGAATTCGAACACAGGATCACGCAGACCAGGAGCGGCGGCTCTATGACCTCTACAAAGAGGCGAAGAGAGCGCTGCGGGTGGCCGTTCATAGGGCCAAGGTCGCGGCACGCAAGGAGTTTCTGGAGACTCTCGACGGTGACCCGTGGGGGCGCCCCTATCGCATGGTGATGAATAAGCTTCGCCCAGCGGCGCCCCCGCTGTCGCAGAGTCTCCGGCCAGAATTACTGGCCAACGTCGTCGCGGCTTTGTTCCCGGCCACCGTGGAGACCACTCCTCCACCGATGTCGCCACCGGATGTGGCGTCATCGTCGATTGAGAATCCGGCAAGGGATATCCCAGAGGTTTCGCCCGCAGAAATGCGGGCGGTAGTGCTTCGGCTGCGGAGCAAAAACACGGCCCCGGGGCTCGATGGCATCCCCGGAAGAGCCTGGGTGCTAGCCCTCGAGCACCTGGGTCCGAGGCTCCGCAGTTTATTCACCGCCTGTTTGGAGCAGGGCGTCCTCCCGGCGCGTTGGAAAACCGGGAAGCTCGTCCTGCTTAAAAAGGAAGGACGACCCGCATAGTCGCCGTCGGCCTACCGACCCATCGTGTTGCTCGACGAGGTCGCCAAACTCTTTGAGCGCATCGTCCATGCTCGCCTCGTCGAGCACCTCGAGAGGGTCGGACCGAACCTGGCCGACAGCCAATTTGGCTTTAGGAGGGGACGTTCCACCGTCCACGCGATTCTGCGGGTGAAGGCACAGGCGGAGGATGCAGTGGCCGGAGGCGGAGTAGTTGTCGCGGTGTCCTTGGACATCTCCAACGCGTTCAACACGCTGCCCTGGCCCTGCATTCACGAGGCACTGCGGTACCACGTGGTGCCGCCCTATCTTCGGCGTCTGGTGCACGCGTACCTGTCTGACAGGGACGTTGTGTATCCGGGCGCCGACGGGTGGCACCGAAGAGCGATGTCGTGCGGTGTTCCACAGGGCTCGGTTTTGGGCCCTCTCCTGTGGAACATCGGATACGACTGGGTGCTCCGTGGTGCAAATCTCTGGGACGTCGGCGTGACGTGCTACGCCGACGACACATTGGTCACAGCGACCGCCAGGACGTTCCGGGACGCCGCCACCTTGGCGGCGGTGGGCACCGGCCAAGTAGTAAGTCGGATTCGACGGTTGGGTTTAAAGGTGGCCCTCGAGAAAACCGAGGCCATTTGTTTCCACGGGCCTCGGAGAGGGCCACCGGCCGGTGCCCACATCGTGGTTGAGGGGGTGCGGATTCCCATCGGCAAAGACATGAAATATCTAGGCTTAGTCTTAGATAGCCGATGGAAATTCCGCGCCCATTTCAAGAAACTGGGGACGAAACTGTCTCGGGCAGCGGGCGCTCTTTCCAGCCTGCTGCCCAACCTGGAAGGTCCTGGCATCCCTTGCCGGAGATTATATCACGGAGTCGTGCGGTCCATGGCCCTCTATGGCAGCCCCGTTTGGGCTGACTCCCTGAACCGCCCCTGCGTCGCCCTCCTGCGCACTCCGCAGAGAGCTTTGGCGCAGCGGGCGATCAGGGCGTACCGCACGGTCTCTTTCGAGGCGGCTTGTTTATTGGCCGGATTCCTGCCATGGGATCTGGACGCCAAATCCCTCTCCGATGTCTTTCATTGGCGGGAGGAGGCGTCCAGTCGCGGGCAACATCCGGCCCTGAAGGAGGTGGAGGCCATGAGGGCCTCCCTACGGCGAGCCGCCGTGGAGGAGTGGCGTCTCAGGCTGGAGGCCCCGTCAGCGGGGCTCAGGGTCGTCGCGGCAGTGCGTCCTGTCTTTGCCGAATGGCTGGACAGGCGCCACGGTGCGGCAACGTTTCGCCTAACGCAGGTGCTCACCGGGCATGGCTGCTTCGGTGAGTTCTTGTGGCGGGTAGTGCGGAAGGAGGTGTCGGCCGTGTGTCACCACTGTGACAACTGCCCGCTGGATACGGCCCAGCATACGTTAGAGTTTTGCCCAGCCTGGGATGAGGAGCGCAGCGCTCTCAGAGCAGTCGTCGGAGGAGACCTCTCGCTGCCGGCCGTGGTCGCTTCCATGGTCGACAGCCGGAGGTCCTGGCGTGCGGTGGCACACTTCTGTGAGGTGGTTCTCTCGCGGAAGGAGAGTGCCGAGAGGGATCGGAGGCGCGGAGATCCCTCCCGCCGCCAGACGAGACGTAGGAGGCGCCGGGTGGACGACTGACCGGCGTCTTCCGCCCTGTGGATTGGGGGCGTTTGGAGAATTCCACCACGGTATCCCCTGCCTGTCGTAAGAGGCGACTTATAGGGGCCACCGGGGGTCGCGGGCGGGCGGCAGGGGGCCGTCCGTCTTTGTTTTGTGTTTCTTTTAGCACATTGTTGCGACCCCCGTGATGGACGGCAGCGTGGCAGGTAGGCCTCACGCTGCCGTAGACGCTGAGAGCGTCCTTCGGTGCGCGGGGGCTTCTGAGCCCCCCCCCACAACAGGAGACGGGCCGCACCAGGCGGCACCGCGCAGGGGCGGTTGCGGACGAAAACTTAGACATTAGTCAGAGGAAGCCCGCAGCCGTCCCTAATGCGCCGAAGATGGCCACCGCGGAGTTTTAGTTGGTATGCCGTGCGTTGTACATAGGTTAGGGACTCGGCCTGGCGGTCGCCCGACGTTTTCCATCTCTCCGGGCGGCTCAACGCCGGGTCGTAAGGCACGGTGAACCCAACATAACCGTTCGGTCGCCCCCCACGAAGGCCGGGCGGTAGTGGTAACGCACTTTCTCCGCGAAACCAAAAAAAAAAAAAAAAAAAAAAAAAAAAAGGATTGTGTATCTTGAACAAACCTAGTTGCACTTTTATGCACTTCATCCTACCTCTACGGGGATAAGAGGCTTGAGATTTGCCTCAAGATTCATCATTTGGAACTCATAATAATATGTATGTAGCAAACACCGATCAATCAGGTTTGGCTTTTATGACGTCCATAATATAATGACGTGCGATGGTTCGCATAGAAATAAGTCTTATATTATTCAACTTTACATCTCGGCAGTGGGTCTTATTCCAAAAAAAATTGCTTTCTACATCCATATTCATAATATGATTATTCTGTGATTAAATATAACTGTCCTTTTCACTATCACCAAATCCAATATTAGATGGTTCCAGACCTAAATTTCGCGATCAAAGGCAAGCCCAGATACAAATACATTAAACAGTATAGTTATAGACCGGACATCAGGACCAAATTTTTCGTCCTAAAGTTATTACGAATCGGTAATAAGTCGCTGTCTTATCTGACATGTCCGTGTAACAATACATCTCGGTATGCTTAAATTTTGTAAAGAAAACAATATTTTGGAAGGAAATATGCCAATTTACGCATTACGACCATGTCAAAGTATGTTCTAATAAATTTTACGTAGGTATTTTGTTATTTCACGGTAGATTGAGTTACTGACGAACAGGCTCAAAATTTTTGGTATGACAATTTTCCCAATGTCTTCTCTATATAATCTTAGAACTCTTTGCCCAGATACTTTCGGGTCGTAAATAAAAAAGGAAATTCAAAGTGGCGGCCACTCATTTGGAATCTGAACTACATTTATTATCCCTAAGATCGCATTCATATTGATTTCGGAGTTAATTGCCACTTAAACGAAGGAATTCACAATGTTTAATTATATTTAGTTACTTACCTCTTTCGTACCTAGAAAAACAAAAAATATCTGTAGTGAATTATGGGCAATATGTTCAAAGTACAGCGCTTGCCCGGAATAGTGCAGATTTAAGGTAATTGAGGCTGTAGGGATGTCCCGTAGAGACAATAAATCGTCGGTATCTAGATCCATCTATACCCGGGACAGACTCGTCGCCGGATAACCTGATTTGTAATATCGCATAAATAACCGGTCTTTACGACAATTTATGTGTTTTTTTGCAGACGCATCTAACTTTTCTAATAAAGGAACGTAGAGTTTTATAACAACGGATTTATGTCAATATTTGTAGTATAGTAAATTCGTATATGGTTATGTAAGTCGCAAGAATCCTTTTAAGTAGGTGCCACGTTTTTTTTATATTTCTATGTGTTTTGTCGAATAAATATTTTGGAGTTACGATTACACAGTTCTTGTTTCTGTCCAACGAGGGGGCAAGGGGATTTATCAGTTCTAAAGCTAGTGACGTCTCGTTTAACTTCTCAATTTAGGCATTAAAAATATGGTTTACTTACCTAAATTGGACTTATGCCCGAACAACGATTGGCTCATTTTTTGTCATCCATAATACTTGTTGAACATTTGTTACACTTCTGCCTACCGATTCTGGTTACAGAATTGAAGTTACGTAATATGTATTGTTTTATACGCGTCTGTAAAAATATGTGCAGAGGCAAACTCCATTCGCTGACCATATGGCACAGTCTTCTTGACACTACTGGAGTTTATGAAAAAAATACAACGCATAAGAATTGATAGCCTCCTGACTTTTATGAAGTCGGTTAAAAATATATGGATATTTCCATATATATTTACCAGAATATAATAAGTGACGTCTACTTTTAATATTCTGTGGGTGTTCTTGAAATTCGTAGATCTTAATTTATTTATTATAAGGTACACAAAACAGGATACAGCCAAAATTATACATCAAACAAGTTTATACAATAACGGAATAGGACTAGGTTGTATCCCTAACTATGTATACACAGCATGCTAAACATAAGTAAACACATAATGATTCCTTATGTTTACGCGAATGTTAGACATTGAAATTAAACTATTATAACGGATTATATTGGTCAAACAAAAAGACATATAGGGACCCGCGTAAAAGAACATTATTATAGCTGACGTTAAACACCGACGCTCTACGAAGTCTGCAGTAGCTGAACACTCAGAAGAAGGCTCCAACCATTACCTTAGATTCGACAAGCCACAAATCCTTGCCAAAGAACACCGATTCCTGCCTAGGATGATCCGCGAGGCTATTGAGATCAAAAAACATCCTAATTTCAATAGAGAAGATGGTTGGAAACTTGCACAAGCCTGGGACCCGGTCATACATCTAATTAAATCGGGCCCCAAAAGACCTGCTGCCAGACCTCAAGACATTGTGAGCTCTTACTGCGTAGACCGGACCGCAAACAATGACTAACATCTTTATATTGTATAATTGTAAATTGAAGGTAGATTTGTAACACTAACTTTTCGGACCACCAACACCTCAGTCCGCCCCGTGACCACGAAGTGCTGCAAAGCCTTCGAAACGTCGGGAGAAAATAAAATAAAAAACCGCGATAAAATCCGTTATAATAGTTTAATTTCAATAAGTAAACACAGTATTCAAAAGAAACATGAGCGTTTACAAAGGCTCTATTACAATCTAAAAGAAAAAAAAATGGAATGCAGCAAACATGACATACATATTACAGACATTTTTTCCGCGACACATTGAAGTAAGTAGGTACATTAGTTACCAAAGACATTAATAAATTGATAATATATTTCAATATTACATACAATAATATTCACTTTAGAATTTTAATCTGTCTTCTAAAAGCACTAGGGTTGGGAGGCATCACGTCTCGGGCAGAGACTGGCCCCGAGGGAGACCAAGGCCCAATTGGCCTCCATCCGCAGCGCTGCCGTGGAGGAGTGGCATACCAGGCTGGAGAGCCCGAACGCGGGCTTGAGGACCGTCGCGGCAGTGCGACCTGTCTTCTTAAGCTGGCTTGACAGGCGCCACGGCGCGCCGACATTCCGTCTGACACAGGTACTGACGGGCCACGGGTATTTCGGCTCGTTCCTGTGTCGGATCGGAAAAGAAGAGTCCACCGTGTGCCACCACTGTGGCAACGGCCGCGAGGACACGGTCCAACACACTCTCGAGGAGTGCCCAGCCTGGGATCTACAACGCAGCGCTCTTAGAGCAGTCGTCGAAGGAGATCTCTCGCTGCCGGCCGTGGTATCTGCCATGGTTGGCGGCTGGAGATCTTGGCGAGCGATGGTCTCCTTCTGCGAGTGCGTCATCTCGCGGAAGGAGAGCGCAGGGCGGGATCGTGAGCAGAACGATCCCGCCCGCAGCCAGAGGAGACGACGGAGGCGCCGGGTGGACGACTGACCGGCGCCTCGTGCCCTGTGGTCCGGGGGCATTTAGAGAGTTCCGCCACGGTATCCCCTGCCTGTCGTAAGAGGCGACTAAATGGGGCTTCGAGAGAGTCGCGGGGCGAGCAGCGGGGGGCTGCTCAGTCCAATTTAAGCGACTCCGAGGTGGACGACAATGCGGGTGGTCGGTCTCCCGTTGTCGTAGACGCAAAAGGCGTCCTTTAGAGTTCAGGGGCATCTTAGCCCCCCTTGTGTAGAGAAGAGCCGCAACGGCATAGCGCAGGGACGGTCCCGTGCAGCTATCTTAGTGCAACAAGATACCCCGGGGCCGTCTCGTATATGCGCCGAAGAAGGCCACCGCGGGTTTTGGTTGGTATGCCGGTGTAGGGTGTACATAGTATTAGAGACTCGGTCCAATGCTCGCTCGGATGATGCTATACTCCCGAGTGTTGGGCCGTAAGACCGTGTGAAACCAACATAACCGTTCCACTCACCCCCCAGTGGTGGTAGCGATAACGCGTTTTTTCCACGCGAAAAAAAAAAGTGTTGGGGTTAAACACATCGATTTCTATATATTATCTAGGGTGAGGTTGTTGTAAAGCCTACAAATTCTTGTAATTGATATCCAATACTTAATTTAGCTTTCAAAAATAAATACAACCGTCTGACCAACATACCTCTTTAGATATAGTTGTAGTGTTATATTTATTTATTAATTAAAATTAAATATTCTGTTACACTAACAGTATTGTAACTAAACATGTAAACTACTTTAAAAATAACAAAGACGAAGTAAAATATAATTAATTAAAACTAAATTATCCCCACCTATCTATCTTTACCTGCTTTTGCTTAAATCTTATTAAACCCATTTAAAGCAATTTATTTTAAACGCTCTCTAAAATTTCACCTCTGAAAAGGCTTAATGATACCCGAAACACGGCGAATAGTCGGTGATCTTAATGAAAATTAAGGCCAGAACTATATCATACAATTTATTAGGGATCAAAGGCTTAGTTCGGGCTATTAGAGCAGACCGGGTAACCGCCCGGGTAAGCTGCGTGAAATATGACCCGTTTGCGCGTTAGTAAAAACCTGGTTAAAATGCAACAAAGCGTAATTATCACGATTTTGCCCGGGTTAAGGGAAACACATTAGTATTACTGTAAGATGTGATTTAGGTAATAGTTTTTTTAGGGTATTCGTTTTTGAGTAAGTATGATTTTTTATACGTAAGGAGCCGCGACGTGGACACTGACTGTGAGGCTAATCCATAAGCTTAAAGTCGCTCAACGTGCTATGGAAAGAGCTATGCTTGGAGTCTTTCTGAAGGACAAAATTCGGAACGAAGTGATCCGTCAGAGAACCATGGTGACCAACATAGCTCTGAGAGTAAGTAGGTTGAAGTGGCAATGGGCTGGCCACATATGGCGCAGAACAGATAAATCGCTGGAGTAAGCGTGTTCTGGAGTGGAGACCGCGTCTTGACAAACGCAGCTTGGGGCGCCCTCTAGCCAGATTGCGGGACGACTTGCACAAGAGGGCCGGTAGCGACTAGATGCATAAAGCAGCAGAACAGGCTGTGTGGCTTACCTTGGGAGAGGCCTATATCCAGCAGTGGATTGCAATGGGCTGATGATGATGACTTTTTATCGCTAGACCGTTATAGGTTTTTAATAAAAAAATCACACACATTCACGCCTTTTATCCCCGAAGGGGTAGGCAAAGGCGCAACTAGTGCACCCACTTTTCGCCGTGCATATTCCGTCCCATGATGTGATAGGGGGCGAGCCTATCGCCATTTCGGGCACAAATTTCAGACTCCGGGCTTATACTGAAAAGAAAAACCCAATATCACTTTGCCCGACCCGGGGATCGAACCCGAGACCATTGAACTAAACATTGCTGTCGTACCTTAATATAACTACACCACCGAGACAGTCTTATAAAAAAAAAACAATAGGAAAAATTGTATTATTCTTAAAATCTTAGTAGCTAATGGCAATAAGTAATTTGAAAGAAGCATACCAAAACAATAACAACTCTCACGTGAAAAATATTGCCAATTCCAACTTAAAAATTATTAAAGATCTATTTATAATTTAACATTTCTAGATTTCTGTTCATCTTCTTACGGTACATCTCAAAATAAACAAACCAACATCGACTCTACCTTTTAAGTATTTGGTTTTATTATCACTAACATAACTGTTTCAGATGGTTTGAACAATGATTCCCAATCCATATTAGACAAGCTACATTGACTAAATACTTGGATAAGATTAAACCAATAACTATCAAACAACTTACATAAACCCATGTAGTTTGCTCCCAACTTCGGAGGACTAAATTTTATGCACGTTGAAGCGCCGAATTATACGTAACTATGTAAATTTCTTGACGATGTTTGATTAGTGTAAGTTTCAAATATCTTAAGTTACGCCATTAATATAGTATACGGTGTGTGTTTAATAACACTTATGTAAGTATATGTATTTTTATTGGATAACGTCTTATACAGAATGTGTGTAAAATTGAGGCATTTTTTTATGAGCACATATTTTTACCCGATTGCGAAAGACTGGTTTGGTTTTTCGAGTGTATGTATGTATGTTTGTATATTTCTTTGGCACGCCCTACAGCCTAAACGGCTTGTCGTATTTTTATGTGAGTGGTGTCAATAGATTCGTCTTAGTCGTGAGAGTGACACTGGGTACATCAAATTAAAAAAAAAAAACAAAATTAAGGATTTTTGGCGGCACAAAGTAATCTCAAAAACAAAAAATGTTTTCAAAAAATATTTCAGGATTTTTTAACGGTGATTATTTTTAATATATTTCGAGACTATTCCGCCCTCACACCCGCCACTGTAACTCCTGTAAGCCAGGATCGGCAGTGGCACGCATTTTATAACACCGAGTGGTGAAGCTCGGCGAGGCTCTGGGAGCACTAATTCTTAACCCGCAACGAAATTAATCAAATAGAAGGATAGGGAGGAGTTGGAAAGTAGGTTATAAAGAACGCTGGTCACCTCTGATGGTAAGTGATCACCATCGAACCATCGGTCAGTCTAAATTTTTGTGCTGCTAATAAAACTACGAATTTTAAAAATACTCTTTCTTCGGCCTATCTTTTCCTCTAGTGTGGACTCGATGCGACAGTCTTTTTCGTACATGTTGACACGGAATCAAATTCTTGGATGATCACTCGACTCATTCGTCTGCTTGTTCGAGCGGCTAGGTAAAGCCATACAAAGTATTCACGGCCTGGGAATTGAATCCAGGATCTCCCAGTTCACAAACCATATACCCTACCACTAAACCATGCCCAGACAATACATCTTTATTTCAAGACTTCTGCTCGCGGCTCCGCCCGCGTGAATGAGTTTTCCGGGATAAAAGTCCCGGTTTATATTTCCCTGGGATAAAAAGTAGCCTATTTTACTCGCTGATAATGTAGCTCTATATTGGTGAAAGAATTTTTCAAATCGATCTAGTAGTTTCGGAGCCTATTCAATGCAAACAAACAAATAATCAAATCTTTCCTCTTTCTAATATTAGTATAGGAAACACCCCATCGGCCTTCGATTACCAGCTGGATATTTCCACGAAGTCACAAAGCCAATGAAAATTAATGTAGGCTTATATTATAAGCTTAGTCCTTAATGTATGGATAAGGTGACTGTTCCCCGGACAATTGCTTGATGATTTAATCCGTTCCCCGGGGCAGCCGTCCAACAGACCGCGCCAAGAGTTGCATAACTGCACTCGGTGCGGATTTGTAACTGATACCTACCTTTGGAAATATAAATTGTTAGACTGGTGTGCGCCAAAAAACTGGCTATTGACATAATAAAAAAAAACAGACTTATCGTTAGTTTAAAAGAACTGGCATGATTAATTTGTATTTGCAAAGTGATTCCTTTTTTGTATGAGGTTATAAAAAATATTCCTTTATCTGTATCCAAAGACGTTAAACAGTATAGTTAGTTATAGATCGGACATCAGGCCCAAATGTATCCAAAATTTATTACCAATTAGTAATAAGCTGCTTGTTATATTTCTGTGGTAATAAGTCGCTGTCTTATGTGACACGTCCGCGTGACAAAACATCTCGGTATCCTTATATTTTGTAAAGAAAACTATATTTTGGAATGAAATAGGACAAATTGGCATTACGAACATGTTAAAGTATGTTCTAATGCATTTTACATAGGTATTTTGCTATTTCATGGTAGATTTAGATACCAACGAACAGGCTCAAAATTTTTGTATGACAATCTTCCCAATGTCCCAATTGATTAATTAAATTATATTTTAAAATAACGAAAGTGACAACGGACCTACGATTGAGATATAGATCTTGGATCCATTAAAAATATTATTTTTAGACTCTGCCATTTATAACAAACTTTTTAAAAACGTTCGTTTTAAGTGTAGTTTTTAAACAAAATAAAATTACATAAATCTCAAAATCGGAGGACTTTAAAGTTATACGATTTATCGCAAAGGCCTAGTTTTTGGGATTAATATCCATATATAAAAAAATATATTAGTTAGAATTTTGAGCCTGTTTTTATACATTTCCTTTGGTTTATACAAACTTGCAACATCTAATTTCTACCTCTCTAGTAAAAGTTATAAAATACACAGGAGCGAATATATGGGAAAAATATATAACGAAAATATCGGAATAACATATCCCTGAGGAAACTTAAAAATATTCCCCACATCTTATAACGCAATGATTTCCACTTGATCGATTCGGAAAGCGTTGGGAATCTCCCGGGGCTCTGTTAAAGTGGATACGGCTCAAGGATTACCCTCCAGTGAGCTTTACTGCATGAGATATCGCTGGTATTATACGGTTTCTAATGCTCACGACTTCGCTTAAGACTTGAAGGGAAATCCTATATTTTAACTAATAGAAAGAGAAGGCGGTTCTTAAACAGAGAAGGTAAATGTTATTTTCAATACTATTTTGATTATTTTTCTTGGCTAAGAACCTCGAAATGGATTCTTATTAATTTGAAACATAGATTCATTTAATAAAAAGCCGTTGCAAGACTTGCAAATACAAGATGCCTATATTCTTGTAGGTATAGGTACTTACCTACGTAATATTGTAATCTTTGATTAAAAGATTGTAATGAGGGCATGCAAGATATTTTCTGGTTTTTTGGCGGGAACTTGGAAGTGTCTTGTTTTAATTCATTATTTTGGTGATACTTAGGCAGCGACTCTTAGGGTTATATTGTATAATTATGGTGGTATATTATCCAATATAGTTCTATTAAAGAGCTGAAATGAAGTGAATTGAAATAATTGTGCTAATCAAGAGTTTTTTTTGTTGCCGCCAAAACTCCTCGATAAAGTCTTGGTAAGGTAGCCACTGCTTTACTTCGACATACTACAGATAATAAAATAGACAAACCAAACTTGACATTGGGAAAATGTGAACACAAATGCCATTATAAAAAAAATAAAAATAAAAAAAAAGATATTTTCTTTAAAACTAAAAGTGACTTACGGTTTAACTACCTAAATTGGATCTTTGAGAAAAACGTCTTCAAAAACTATGTTAATATCACTGCGTAGTCGAGTCTTCACCTCAGATTCATAGGTATTTATCGCCAATATTAATTCGTCCTCAAAAATTAATAGCCGGTGAATGTTTATTTGCCAATAACATAAAACCGGCGGCAAAGCGTCCCAATAAATATATTTACAGCGTTCTTGGAAATATCATCGTGTAAACAATTTTTAGGGACGTTAATCGTTTTATAACCCATCAAACTAAAGCGCGGGAAAATTATAACCTCAAATGTTATAAGTTTTTGCCAATGTTAATATCAAAGCAAGGATATTTACACTTTATAAAACATATTTTTATTTGTTTAGGTACAATAAATACAATTAATTTTATTGTTTTTTTTTATACTGCTCGTCCATTCGCTTTTACAATAACAATTAGAGTCTATTGATGAACGTAGGCAATAGGCCTCCCCAAGTGAACGCAACCATCCCGGTCTTGAATGACAATAGAATAAAAGTACTTAATAAATAATAAAAAACTTACTTAACTAGCGGGAAACGTATTGACAAGCTTTTCGTCCTTATTAAACGATAAATACACTGAACGTGAATAGTAGTTGCGAACTCCACTTTTAAAAAAAACAAACTATAAATTAGTTTATGCGCAAAGTGCTCTAGTTAACAAACCAACTGTCAAAATTCCCGCCAAATTCTCGTTTTAATTTATTCAGTGCGGTGTTTGACGAAGGTCATAAACGATAAAGCCTAGATTACTCTAGCGAAATGTAACAAATTAAAACAGCAAACAGAACGTGCTTTTTGTAGAAATCAGTGGATGCCGCGGTGAATCCGTGATGAATATGAATTTGCAGGCTTTTCAACGTTATTTCAATTTAAAAGGGTTCTTTATTAGAACTTTTAATTATAAAAGTGGCATGTAAAGCCACTGAATATTTTATTTTGTACTTATATGAATATTATTTCTCGTTTTATTGTCTAGTAGCATTATTATTCCGATGGGCATGTTAATTTCGCAGGTTTTGAAATCTTCAATGCCTTTTGATTTTATAATCAGAAAGTTAAACATGGGTTAAAGATTTCCAGACCTACCTGTTAGAAGCGGCCTGCATGCAGTCAGTTTTAGCGACCTTTATCATCCAGTGGCGGTCTTAACTTATGAAAGGCTCTGGGCGGCAAATTATTGGGAGGAGTTCTTACCCAATTTTCGAAGGAGAGTAATGTAAATTTTTTTTGTGCTCTTTGCAAGCACCAGGCCCTAGGGCCGAAGTCTAAATGCCTTTCAAGAATGGTTAATTCTAATAGAAAACAGATAAAATGACATATTCAACGATAAGTCTATCGCTGAAATAATAATAATAATCCCTTCCTAGCCGATTTCGGCCACGGCGGCCAATCTCAACGGAGATCAGCCAGGTGCGCAGGAGATATTATAGTGCACAAGTGTGTGCGCAATAAACAAGTGCACTCACTGTTCCTTCAATCTCATAGTCCGGTGAGACGGCAATCCGACATGACCGGAGAGAGATCAGGCGCAGGACCAATGGCTTTACGTGCTTATCGCTGAAATATGTTATTCTCATACATAACGTTAGGCCCCTGGGCGTTTGCCCCTCTAGCCCCCCCTCCCTCCCTAAAACCGCAACTAAGGTCATCTGTCCACACATAAATCTAAACCAAAGCAACCCACGTCAGATTTTCTAATCAAAAACTCGTACAAACGTTTGCGCGATCCGTGAGTTGTAATTAAAACATCGTCGGTACGATACATAGGCAAAGAATATGAAAATAGACGGAAGTTTTCCCATAATTATAAAGTTAATACAAATAGATATGTGTGAGCAAGCGATGGTGCGGTATTACCTACGTAATCCTCCTATCCAGTTTCGGCCACGGCGGCCAATCTCAACGGAGATCAGCCAGGTACGCAGGAGATATTATAGTGCACAAGTGTGTGCGCAATACAAAAGTGCACTCGCTATTCCTTCACTCTCATAATCCGGTGAGACGGCAATCCGACATGACCGGAGAGAGATCAGGCGCAGGACCAACGGCTTTACGTGCTTTCCAAGGCACGGGGGTATCACACCGCCAACTTCCTAACTCCAAGCTGCTGCGACTGAGTAATTTTTAAGATGGAAAAACCCAGTCACATTGTTTTTTAGCTCGACCTGGGATTCGAAGACCTCAGCGCGCAAATCGCACTCGTAACGCGTACGCAACACAATTACGCCACCGAGGCAGTCAGTGCATTACCAACGATACACAGGTGAAAGAGACCATTAAAGTAATACGTATACATGGGCTGTAAAATTGGTTGTGTATTTATCAATAGATATTCTATAAAATTGATACTGACAACTGTTTAAAATACAACCTGCATTATCACGCAGTCAATTACGCTTTCAACAAAGAAAATACCTAAGCTATCTCAATATACAAAATATCCCAGCCCGTATTCAAATACACTTCAAAAGTAATGGAAAAAAATACAGGCTGGAATTACACGTTCCAAAATTCAAATTCTTTGAAGTAAAACCTCCGCCGAAAGCTTTTGATCACATAGGCACAGAATGCCCGAAAAACTAGCCGAATGGAAAAAGAAAGAGAATTGAAACGCCTATCGGCATCGACACTTCGGCAATAAACGATATCGGCGAAATTTCATTATGGATTCATGAAGGCTGAAAAACGATACCGTGGGCTGTATATTTATGGAGTAAGGGCTATTTCGCGTTGGCGGGAGGTCAACTAAGATGGATGTAATGCTGTTACGATTCAGATACAAATGACACGGTTTATGGGATACGTGTTGATTATTTTAGAGTGTTTTTGTATATTGATAAATTTAAAAAAGAAAGTTTATGGAAGGATTGGAGTCTGCCATATGGTGATTGACTACAGGGAAGTCTTTGGAGCTTGGTCACGTGATCAACGTATCAAGAGTTAGATAGACAATATTATGCTAATATCAGATTCTACTAGTCAAATTTGTATTCAGTTGCAGCCGTCCTAGGCTCTCTCTCTCTCTCTCTCTCTCTCTCTCTCTCTCTCTCTCTCTGTATTAAATAATTAACAATATCTATAGCATTTATACTCCGTAATACCGCTGAGTAATATGAAAATGAAATTGCTTTGAGATAATTCAAAAGGAAAACGTACTTTAGTATTAGTTGAAAGCTATGAACATTATTTATCTTTCGCTGGCTCTTTGCACTGTTTCAAATATGTATATTCTTTGTACATTTTGAGCGATGATAAAAATTTAATTTGTAATGTAGAGCCATATTTAATAAAATAATCTACGAGGTTTAGTAATTATCGTTCACTTTAACGGTGAAAGAAAACATCGTGAAGAAACCTATATATCTACCTGAGAATTCTCTAAAAGAATGTCGAAGGTAAGTGAAGTCTGCCAACCCGCACAAGACAAGCGTGATGGACTAAGGCCTAACCCCTCTCAGTAGTAGAGTAGGCCCTTGCTCAGCAGTGGGCAGTATATGATACAAGGCTGATTGCATTGCATTGTGCTAAAAACTAGAAATGGTTACACAACATATATGATTTTAAAACCAAATGGAAGCTGCCCCTGATTCTCTGTGACAGTCTTAACTCGTTAAGCGGCCGTGTTACGTTAACTTCGTGTAATAGCATAAAATGGTTTAATATTGTGTATACCAATTTCCATAGTGATAAACACGATGAGTTACGTTACGCGCTTGTTACGAGCGGAGAGAATAACTTGTGTTATAGAGAATAAGGGGACTGTACTAGTTATGAACTGTGAAGGTTATCATCCGATGGCAATTTCACTGTTTGAGTCGGCACAACAATTTGTTGTGTTTGTTTTATCTTTCAGTTCATGGAAAAAGGTTTATACTTTCATTTTGTTTGATGGAGTGGCTTATTCAAGGGAATACTGAATGTATCTATTTCAATTCTTTATAGATGAAGTGGAGAGGAAGAGGTGTTTTGCCTAATGGTCGAATTGATTTTAACGTTTGCAGGAATTAAACATATCTACATCACATAAGTGTCTTCAAGGGAATATGGCAACTTCATTATTTTTTTCGTTGTTTCTATGAGTTATTTTGTAGACCTTAAATTGTTGATTTTAATTTTGCAAATAAAAAATATAAAGGAATTAAAACTCAATAGGATATAAACAAAACGCAATGTAACAAATATTAAGGCTACGTCAGGTTCAAATTGAAAACCAATAAGTAACCTTTCCAATATAAAGTAAAACTCGATTCGACAAGCAAAGAACGTTACGTTTACGACCGAATTACTTGGAACAATTTGGAACAATAAATACCCCATTAGCAGTGAAGGAAATTGTATATTTAATTCCTATTAGTGAAAGAATTTTCAAAATCGGTCCAATAGTTCTTGAGTTTATCCATTACAAACAAACAATCAATCAAATCTTTCCTCTTTATAATATTAGTATAGATATGAACACTAGAAACTGAACAAACGGATAATTTAACGGTACTCAAACAAGTTTAGACTTAGCTCTCACGGGTCGCAGTTAATTGTTTTTAACTTCATTAATTAAATGAAGTGAACTTGACGCTGTGATGGAGTCTCGAGCTATGTCTACATTCACGAGTGGCACTGCTTTAATACATTTACGAGGGAACACGGTGATTTTACAACAATGAGTAGTAAATCAAGCACATATCTATCTATACTAATATTATAAAGCTGATGCGTTGGTTTGTTTGGTTGAACACGCTAATCTCAGGAACTACTGAACCGAGTTAAAATTCTTTCACTAATAGGAAGCTACATTACTCCTGATTGCTATAGGGTACTTTTTATCCTTTTCTATTAGCGTGTATTATATATTATCTCACTCCTGTTCATGGACCTCCTCTACTATTGAGAGGGCTTAGGCCTTAGTCCATCACGCTGGCGTAGTGCGGGCAGACTTCGCGTACCTTCGACAGTCTAATGTTGAATTCTTAGGAATGTATCCTCACAATGTTTTCCTTCGCCGTTAAAGTGAACTATAATTGATACTTGACACATTGCTTCGAAAAGCCAGAGGTGTATGCCTTGGGTTTTGAACCTGGGAGCTTCTTCTCGGCAGTCCGTTCCATTCCCAATTAGGCTATCGCGTGCTATAACTTCAGAGTACATATTACTTGGTAAATAACTGTTAAATCACATTACTAGCTTACAAAAACGGTTTCACTCACGTATTCTTGGTCAGAATCGCCGACCAGTTTCGACCTATTAAGTAGGTCAATTTCATAGGCGAGTGCTGAGAGGACGTCGCGTCGCGGAGGCCTCTTTTGAAACCGTTTTTGTAAGCTAGTAATCTGATATGTCTCGCGTAAGTTTTAATAATATTAACTGTTATATCTCAAAACCCAACCTAAGAATCACAAAAAAGTTGGTGTTTCAACTACAGACGGTCAACAAAAGGCCTCTCACGCAAACAAAGCCTCGCGCCACACCTAGTCTTACTTCTTGTTATTATAAATGCGAAAATTTGTGAAAATGTTTGGATTTTTGTCTGCTGGAAGTAAACACAGAAACAACTGAAGGGTTTTCGATGAAATTAAACAATCTGGTAGACCTTCTTCTGGATTAACACTTAAGCTAATTTTTATCTCGGTAATTTGCTCCCATGAGAAATAATGAATATTTTTTATCTGATTCTTTAAGTAGATGGCGATAGTGTCGTACTGTGTTTTAGGGACTTAGTAGCCGGAAAGGCTTTTTACGCGGGCGAAGCCACAAGCAACACTTAGTAAACAATTATTTTCAGACACGAGTGGCAGAAATAAAACCGTGAGTGGAGCAGAAAGTTCTTATCGATTTTCCCAATCTGACTGTGGTCTAATTGGGCGGCCTTGACACCACAAATTTATCATCCCAACTTCTGTATCGCAATTCGATTTTGTTTACTTCCGAATGTTTTGCAATTTATGAGTTTTTGTTATTGCTTGGAGTTGCTTCCTCAAAGGATAGTATGACTTTTCGATAGCACTTTTCTGATTTGAAATTATAATATCAAAAATGATTTTAAAACCAATAATGTTACTTGGTTGACTTGACTATTATGGTCTGCGTATTTTTATATCTAGTACTTTATAAGGTAGGTATTATAAGAGGTATTCATTGATAAAGCGTCTGGCAAGCCCGGCGTCGGACGTCCACCTGCAAGGTGGACAGTCGCCTTGATAAAGGTCGCAGGAACACGCTGTATGTAGGCTTTTGACAAGTCCGTCTAAAAATCTTTAGGGGAAGCCTATGTTCAGCAGTGGACGTCATGTGGCTGATGATGATGATGATAATGGATAAATCTTATAATGACATTAAACCTTTTTGTTTTTTTAGATACACACACACACGCTCACTCACGCCTTTTTATCCCCGAAGGGGTAGACAGAGGAGAAACTTGTACATACCCACTTTTCGCGGTGCGTATTCCGTCTCATGATGTGATAGAGGTCGAGCCTATCGCCATATCGGGCACAAATTCCAGACTCCGGGCGGATACTGAATTCTAGAAAAATCAATAGTTTTCTAATTAAATAATATAATATTTTTAGATGAAGTGCAATAAACTATATTTCACAAATTAAGTTGACAAAAAACACAACCAATAGATAATAACTATTAATTTTCTGTCTAGGAGACTTTATTTGCTAAGCAAAAGCTAATGATACAAACAGCTACTGAATGGTCGTAGTAAAACCACAAGAACGATACTTAGTTTCGGCACAATGAGCTAAGGAAGCATTTCCTTGTGTCGTTAACCCACATTGCTTTCTTAAGCTAAACGAGAGACTCGTTTACTTTGTGTAGGCAATTTAGTTAACCTAGATTAATAAAATGCCATTTTGCGATTTGTAATTTTGATGCTGATAAGATTTTTTTTTTTTTAATACAAATTTGAAGAGTATCTAGCAACACGTTTGCCAGGTGGGGGTTCTCCCCAAATTTGGGAGGATTTTAACGCCACAGTTGAAAATGTGGGGGTATTTTTAGGAGTAAAGAAATTAAAGATTTAGAACGTAAATACGCTCTAATACTTATAGAAAAATGGCACCCTTTTTAGGTAGAAAGTCTGAAAACTTTTGTTCCATCTCATCATGTGATAGGGGGCGAGCCTATCCCACATAGGGCACAAATTTCAAACTTCGGGCTGCTTCTGAGTAGAAAAATCAATTGAACTCGAGACTTTAGCACTGCAGTCGTACCTTAATACAAATACGCCACTGAGGCAGTCATTTATTATTTTAAAGGGGATTTTACTCGAAAACCCTGTATAATTTGGGGCATTACAAAGCAGACCTCTGGCAATACTGTCTAGCAACTCCATCCAAACTTTAAATAACAAAGCACTGCGTGGCAATGCACTGTGCTCGTCTCCCTGAGACATCAAAAGTTAAATCTCAAAATGCCCATTAGGTAATTACATTAAAATGTAACACAACATGAGGAGTGATAGCCTAGTTAGGAGTGGAACAGACTACAGAGACGAATGTCCGTAGGTTCAAAACACTAGGGCACGCACGTCTGATTTTTCTAAAAAATATGTGTGTATTTTATAAACCCTCTCAGTAGTAGAACTAGTAGAGGAGGCCCGTGCTTAGCAGTTGGCAGTATATAATACAGGGCTGGTATGGTATGGTAACACAATAGTGCTTGCACAATATTGCTTGTCGGCAGGAATAGTCAATAAGGTGATACGTACCCAGCTGAACGCTTTCCTAATTGTACGTTATTATTATTTTAGTTATACTAGAAAGAGAAAAAAAATACTATCAACCGTTACTGTTACTACATTCAACATTATGAAATATTTAAAAGTAAAATGCAAAAGAGCGAAAAGCAAAAAATTTAAGTTTAGCACGTCCGCCACTAGTCCTCTCAGCTTAAAACTGACTTGTGACGTGACATTACACAGCACTCTTTTTCAGCTAGTACAGTCGCCTTACCATTGATATGTAAAAAAACCTTTATACATCAATGTATGACTCACGTTATTTTCACCGCCCGTAACAAGCGTGTTACGAATACATAACTCATCGCGTTTATCACTATGGAAATTGACATACAGAATACCATTTGACGCTAATTACATGAAATTAACGTAACAAGGCCACGTTACGAGTTAACACTCTCGTAGAGAATAAGGCGATTCTGTTCTGGTCGGTTTTTCTAGGTTACTACCTAGAGACCCAGAGACCTACTGGTCTCTTGTATGCAAGAGTCGATCTAGGTAGCTACCACAATGTATATTTCTGTCACCAACGATACTTTTCTGTTAGATATCAGCATCGACCTCACTTCTAACTTCGCAGTGAAATTGATGATGATGTGAACAAAGATTTTCATCGTCACACTGGTGTTACGTCGTAATCTCCGAGATGTCGAAGTCACCTGACTTCGCGCTGTTTTACAGAATTTCAACACAGACAGCATTTTACTACTACTGTTATGTAAATAAGAAGTAAATCGTCAGTAATTTCGCACAATACTGGTATTGTGTGAAATACTGGTAGGTCTGGGACCTACTCTATCAATTAAGTTAAACAATCTGTACCAGAACATTGTAAAAAGCCTTTGAAACTCTAGAACTTTCTTTACGCTTAAAAATAACTAAAGAACTAAGATGCAATGCAATGCAATCAGCCCTGTATTATATACTGCCCACTGCTGAGCACGGGCCTCCTCTACTACTGAGAGGGGTTAGGCCTTAGTCAACCACGCTGGCCTAGTGCGGGTTTGGTAGACTTCACATACCCTCGAAATTCTTATGGAGAATTCTCAAGCATGTAGGTTTCCTCACGATGTTTTCCTTCACCGATAATTGATAAATAATACACACGTAACTTCGAAAAGTCAGAGGTGTGTGCCTTGGGTTTTGAACCTACGGACATTCTACATCTCGGCAGACCGTTCCATTCCCAACTAGGCTATCGTCCACTTAGTAAAATCTCTAGTAGACATTTAATAATAATTAATAATTAATTTGCAATGTCTGGAAAGGGCTACTAAGTTATAAGCACAAAAAATGTAACTACAACTATTGTACACTTAGTATGCAAATAAATAAATAAATGTATTGAGCTTTTAATAAACCAAGCTTAAGCTGACATTTAAGAGTTTGTCCTGAGTCAAGTCGGCGTTGTGGCATAATCTCAGCATTCAAAATCCGACACATATTGTGACTTAATGTCATTAGTTAATATGGGTTTATTAAATAGCGACTATCTTAGATGCCGAATTAATTTCATAGGGCGGTATAAATAAATCAATCTCAAGTGTGAGTAAAATCTCAAGAAGACATTTCATGTATTGAACTATTTAATAAACCAAGCTTAAGCTGTCCTTGAAGAGCTTATTCGCAGCTGAGTAAGCACCTACTAAAACAAAACTTAGCTGTCAAAATCCATAACACATTGTAACTTAAGATGTCATTTGGCTGATGTTAATGCAGGTTTATTGAATAACGACTATCTTAAGGTGCTGACCTTAATTTAACAGCGTCTCAACTGATATCGCACTTCACAGCGAAATTGAGTTGCATTTATTAATACCGCCCACAGTGTCTCATCTGATATCGCACTTACTGGTGGTAGGTCTCATATGTAAGAGACCGTCTGGGTGGGTACCACCGCAATATCTAATTCTACCGCCAAGCAGCAGTGCGCATGCTCTGTTGTGTTTCGGTTTGAAGGACATTATAGCCAGTGTAACTACTGGACATAATGAGACATAACATCTTATGTCTCAGGATGACGAGCGCAGTGGAATGCCACACAGTACTTTGTAACTCAAGGTGCTGTATGGTGTTACTACTGTTTATGAGCGGTCGTATCGCTTAACATCAGGCGAACGGCATGCTCATCTCGTCACTCTATGCCATAAAAAAAAAAAAAACTTCAGAGCGAAACTGAGGGGTATCTATTAATACGGCCCTAGAAGTGGTTGCATTGTGGTCGATACCACGCACACGTTTGAATTCGACGTTAAAATGTGGTCCGTGTGAATGGAACTATTCATTTTCATACAAATTATATAGATTATATCGCTATATATAGATAACGATATCCCAACCACAACGTTCCTAACCACTGCTCGACCACTTTATGTAGCTACAATGCGGTGTGGTTGTGGTACGTGTGAATGGATCCTAAGAAGTTTATTTAAAAATAAAAAGGCGAATGACAAAGGAAGTAATATTTCTGGTGGGATAAATTAAGCCTGACTGAATATCGACAGCCTTACACATCTTAGACAATTTATAAAGGACACGGCTTATATGGTCTTTCCTTGCAGCCAGAGTTTAAGAGCATGTTATGCTCTTACACACATTTATAAAAACTCTTGTAGTGTGCGTAAAACAGACAAGATTTATTTATGAGTGCGTTCGTACTCTTTTTGACACTAAACGGTATATAATGTGTTGCATTTCCTATGTAGTTACATTGAAAGTGAAATAATTTTTTATTCGCGACAATACGCACATAGCGTGTCCTTTCTAGATGATCTAAGGTACAGGCTTAAATTTTGCTTTCCATCACATCTACATAGTGTCGCTTTACTGTACCAGTTTAATAGAAAAGAAAACATAGCATTTTTTGAGTTATAAAAATTCACAGGCGAGTTCGACCCCCCCCCCCCCCCCCCTTAATTCAACTTAAATACGTACGTAATACAAGTACTTACAATTTGTATGTAAGTACCTGTGTAATGTTTTGAATTATTGGGACTACTATATATAAAACTAGCTTTTGCCCGCGGCTCCACCCGCGTTAATAAGTTTTTCCGGCCCCGCTTTGTATTTTCCCGAGATAAAAAGTAGCCCATGTGTTAATCTAGGACATGATCTACCCGTGTGCCAAATTTCATCGAAATCCCTTAGGTAGTTTTTGCGTGAAAGAGTAACAAATATACATCCGTCCATTCTTACAAACTTTGGCGTTTATAATATTAGTAGGATTTCCATGTAAACGATCTTTGAGACTCCCTCCGAGTTGAATGCACGCCCAGGACGTGATGGTAAGTGAAGTAGCGACCCTGTAGAGGTATCGGATGACAAGCGTTGATTATCTCTTCACAATCGACACTATTAAGCGGACTTGGAAACCTGCCCTTTATTCTCTACTAGCATAGCGCGCAGCTACGCCTGAATGGAAAAGTTTTTCCGGGATAAAAAGTAACCTATAGCACTCAGGAGTAATGTAGCTTCCTATTAGTGAAAGAATTTTCAAAATCGGTCCAGTAGTTCCTGAGATTAGCGCGTTAAAACAAACAAACAAACTCTTCAGCTTTATAATATTAGTATAGACGACAGTGTTAACTCAAAGCGGCCGTGTTACATCCACCATACCATACCAGCCCTGCATTATATACTGCCCACTGCTGAGCACGGGCCTCCTCTACAACTGAGAGGGTTTAGGACTTAGTCCACCACGCTGGCCTAGTGCGGGTTGGCAGACTTCACATACCTTCGAAATTCCTAAAGAGAACTTCTCAGATATGCAGATTTCCTCACGATGTTTTCCTTCACCGTTAAAGCGAGCGATAATTCACAAAGAATACACACATAACTTTTTTTTAGAAAAGTCAGAGGTGCGTGCCCTTTTGGTTTTGAACCTGCGGACATTCGTCTCCGCAGTCCGTTCCACTCCCAACTAGGCTATCGCCGCTTTACATCAACTTTGTGTAATTAGCGTTAAATGATATTCTGTATGCCAATTTCCATAGTGATAAACGCGATGGTTTACGTTACACGCTTGTTACTAGCGGTCAAAATAACGTGTGTCATAGAGAATTAGGGGGCTGATATACACAGGTTGAACACGGAACGCGACACTTACGTGGGCTACTACAGCGGATTTTACAGCCTTGTGTGCAGTGGTGGCAAACGCCTGGCTGGAAAATGTTACGATATTTTTTGTCTATATGTTTGAGATATTTAATAATTTAACACTTTTTACACAAACTCTCATCACGTTGTTTAGCCCCGAAGGAGCAGGCAAAAGTATAACCATGGCGTCCACTTTTCGCCTAGTATGACCCATGATCTGAGAGGGGAGGAAGCCTATCGCCATATCGGGCACGAATTCAAGACTCCGGGGTGGTACTAAAAAAATACAATATCACTAACCGAACCCGACAAAAATCAAAGTGAACCTAAACTAATAAGAATTGCTGACGTCAAAAAATACTAACACCCAACGTAGACGAAGGATAAGGGTCTACATATCGATTCGAAATGATTTTTCTTACGAAAAGAAATGTTTTCCGATATAACTTTTGCGAACTTGCCGGCACCTGTCGACAATAGCACCGATTTATATACTTGTGCAAATAAAGCTTAGTGTTGCGAACCGGCAGATCCGGTACCGGCTTTCCTGTTTTGGATTTATGGACGAGCTTTCAAAGCATTTTCTTGGTTTAAAGTAAAATATTTAATGGAGTTTTTGTAGCCATGATTATTAGTTATTTAAAGCTTTCTTTCTAATCTTTCTATTAGATGGGCAACTTTTTCAGTACTTCAAGATGAGTCGTAAAAGAATACTAAACGCAAAAATAGAATTAAAGTATATAATGTTATTGAAACATAATATTATGTTATTATTATGTGGTTATGGTTGAATACAAATTGTACATCTTGTTTATTTTCACATGTATAACACGTATCTTATATTTACTTAATTTAATATATTCTTAATTCAAATATTATTTAGGGAATTCAATTTTGGATAAAGGTATTAATTAAAATATAAATGTTATTATATGAAGATAATTATTTTCTCTCTACGATGATACTAAAAGTCTAAATGAAATAATTTTCCCCGGTTTGTCCGGCTATATTGCTAGAAAAAGGCACATCTCTTCGAAACTCGCCACTCGTGTGTTACAAGATAATGTCAAGTTTGTGTGTGATATGGGTTTGTCGTGGGATATATTGTGTATGGTCTGTTTATAAAGTACTATATGTACAGGGATAACATTATTGTGTAGATTTTTATAATGCTACCAAAATTAAAATCTCATTTTACAGAAAAATACTTACTCATATAAAATGGCTAATCTACCTACTTCTCTTGGGGATTATTTTCTGTAAAACGTAGCATTTTTTTAAACAAATAGAATGGTGTATCTTTATTCTAAGTCTAGTTTGAAGGACATTGAACAATACTATGCTCATCTTGTCATTGTGTTATATAAAAGCAGGGATTAATATTTCTTTCTTTTGTTACAGATGACATAACCGAGAAGACTTACATAAAACACAGAACAAATGTAAAAAGAACTTAAAAATATAATCTCTGACAATAATAAAGCCAAATTCATAGTGTAGTAAAAATAATTATTTTAATAAGATCCGTTATTTATCCGGTAAAACCGTAAGTAGCCGTTATTTCAAAATGAGTATTGATTCGAATTCGTCGGCGAAACGTTTGAATTTGGAACGGGCGACGAACTTCATGAGACAGTTTCGAGACCCGGACTCGAGAGAGTTGAAGAAGCTGTCAGCAAATCAGTTTATGGAAGTGTGGAGTCATTATGACGGAGATGGTAAGTTATCATAATACTACTTGTTTTATAATTGTTTGGGTGTTACTCGAGAACATAAAATACACGACAGTACATTTTTGGAGATAGGTAGGTACTGGAGATCGGGTTAAATTCCTCGGACACTAGTAACATAATCTTAATATATATAAATCTCGTGTCACAATGTTTGTCCTCAATGGACTCCTAAACCACTTAACCGATTATAATAAAATTCGCACACCATGTGCAGTTCGAGCCAACTTGAGAGATAGGATAGTTTAAATCTCAAATTATAGTCGCAATTTTAATTTATTGCTAATTATTTGTCTGTTATTATTTGACAGTCACAATTATCTGTTAACTCCAAATGATTCTAACAGATGTCGATACCTTTCGACTGGGTTGAGTAAGTAATCAATAGATGGCGCTGCTATGAATGATTCTAACAGATGTCGATACCTTTCGACTGGGTTGAGTAAGTAATCAATAGATGGCGCTGCTATGGTAAATCTACGAACGTGTCATATAAGCTACATTTTAAGCGGGACTTTTATACCGGGAAAACTCATTCACGCGGGCGGAGCCGCGGGCAAAAGCTAGTTATATTATAATAATTTAATTTAAGTATACGTACAAAACAATATGTGCTTTATTAAAAACCTATAAATATATATCGAAATCGTACCTATTAAGGCTTTCAACGTATTTTTTTAAAATAATATCTTATAGAAAAAACGCGAACTGCGTAGGTGATTGCGATGCATAAAAGAAACGAATAGTCCCCGCAGCAGTTATAATATTCATGATATTGCATGATCTTTACTGCTGTGCCGCTCAGTATTTCCGGCTTTCGATTTTGATATCCTTTGAGTTAAATCCTGACACTGAAATTAATTTTCAACGATCGTAGAAGACAAGTAAGTACTAAAATTAATGTGATCAAAAAATATACGAATATTAATGTTTAGAAACTCAATAAATCCACATTCTTTTTTTTTTATTTCTCAACAAAGTTTTATTTATTTAAAGTAGGTATTCATTCGACTAGTTTTACATTAATGTGTCGGAGAGGGGCGAGGTTCTGCTATTTGATACGTAGCTCCCCGCCCCCCCTCCGAATGGGCAGCGATACAGTGGACTTAGAATGTGACACGAAGACGCAACTCGTAAAACGATGTCGTTTAATTTTGATGTTTGTGATTGATCGAGAGACCAAAACGTCAGTCAAGTGTTAGTTTCTCAACCAATCCCAATAAGACGAAACGGAGACGTGACGTGTTTTTTTGTCACATTCTAAGCCCACAGGTTACTTTTCATAATTAGAAAGTTCAAAGTTACAAAGCTGCGAATTCAGTTTAAAGGTTAATAATATTATATTAAATTAACTTAAAGATATTCTGATTATAATTAGAGGCAAATGACATTGATAATTAAAATAAAATAAAGAACAGGATAGAAAAAATTCAGACGGCCGGCCTGCATCCCTCAATACACATACTCTCGCCTTTTATCCCCGAAGGGGTAGGCAGAGCCGCAAGTAGTGCACCCACTTTTCGCCGTGCGGATTCCGTCCCATGATGTTATAGGGGGCGTGCCTATCGCCATACCGGGCACAAATTCCAGGCTCCGGGCTGATATTGAATAGAAAAATCCAATATCACTTTGCCCGACCCGGGGATCTAGCCCAAGACCTCAGCATTGCAGTCCTACCGTAATACAACTATGCCACCGAGGCAGTCAATACGGCACATCCCTCAATACGGCACTTTTAAATGTCTGTCGAATACTTAAACTATCATTAATGCCTCGTAGTGCATTGATGTATTCAAAAACCTCATAGTGTCATATTTTTTCAAATAATTATTCTAAAGGGCATGTCCAAAAAGGGGCTTAGAACTGTAACCAAGATACTTTATACATATTTGGATAGTACTCCCAAAAACTAGGTCTTTGCAATGGTACAATTTTAAAGTCCTCCGATTTTTAGATGTTTGTCATTTTATTTTGTTTAATAACTACACTTAAAAGGAAGTCGGTTAATGATAGTTATTAAAAAAGGTTGTTATAAATACAGGATCTAAAAATATTTTTTTAATGGATCCAAGATCCAAATTTTTGCCACTTTTATATCCGTAAAGTTTGAGCCTGGTTAGATTTTGAGGCCCAGCACCAATACAAAAAGCGGACATCTCCTTCAGTGTCCTACTAATATTATAAACGCGAAAGTTTGTAAGTATGGAAGTCTGGATGTCTGGATGTATGGATGTTTGTTACTCTTTCACGCAAAAACTACTGAACGAACTTCGATGAAATTTGGCACACAGGTAGATTATGTCCTGGATTAACACATAGGCTACTTTTTATCTTGGGAAAATATAAAGCGGGACTTTTATCCTGGGAAAACACATTCACGCGGGCGGAGCAGCGGGCAAAAACTGGTTCTAAATAAAATAACTAATTTATTTACAAATAGTAACATCAAAATCATTTGCACCATAAAAATGTAAAAAATGCACGCAAATAGCAACATGATAATCTTTCACACCAATTCAGCAATCCTCGAAAAAGAACAAATAAATGCGTTCTTTAGTACCTATGATAAAGCTCTTACGACAGACGAAGCTGGTACGACACTGAATGCTCAGTTACAAGGTTATTAGGTTACATTACTGGTGGTAGGCCTCTCATATGTGAGATGCCGTCTGGGTGGGTACCACCGCAATGTCTATTTCTACCGCCAAGCAGCAGTGTGCATGCAGTGTTATGTTTCAGTTTGAAGGACATTGTAGCCAGTGTAGCTACAGGACATAATAGACTTAATATCTTATGTATCAGGATGTCGAGCGCAATGGAATGCCACACAGTAATTTATAAGTCAAGGTGCTGGATGGTGTTGCTACTGTTTATGGGTGGTCGTATCGCGTACCATCAGGCGAACGGCATGCTCTTTTCGTCATTCAAAACAATACAAAAAAATAAAAAAGAACGTGGTTATAATAAAAATCTTTTACTAGCGCTTTTGAACGAACACCAGGCAAACCAATAAAACGTCATGCTTAGAACATACGCAATCAGTGTTATGATATATGAAATAGTGGTTAATGACTGCCTCGGTGGCGTAGTTGTATTACGGTACGACTGCAAGGCTGAGGTCTCGGGTTCGATCCCCAGGTCGGGCAAAGTGATATTGGATTTTTTTATTCAGTATCAGCCCGGAGTCTGGAATTTGTGCCCGGTATGGCGATAGGCTCGCCCCCTATCACATCATGGGACGGAATACGCTTGGCGAAAAGTGGGTGCACTAGTTGCGCCTCTGCCTACCCCTTCGGGGATAAAAGGCGTGAGCATGCTTATTCTAAGACGAAGTATAGCTCAGACAAAAAAATCTAAATCAATTATGATATTCATGGCTATATCATAAAAATATAATATACCTAATATTGAATATATAGATTTCTAGATACTCCATAAAAATGCGCGATAGGTGAAAATATTTGTCGAAATATCCGAACTCTTGTTTATCTCAAATTACAAAAGCTCTGTTAACGCTTTTCACATAATGAAATGTAAACAAAGATAATTAAGCACTCCGCTTACTCAAATTAAATTCTTAAAAACGCTTGCACTTTATAAAATATTTTTTGAAGTACACTCAAGCAACGGCCAACTTAGCGCTTGACCGAGTTAGCAGAACTAACTACAGTGTCTTACCTCTCTAGACGCTCAAATATGTTTGTGCTTTCTATATAACTTTTTAGGCGTTCCAGTTTATAAAACAAGCGGATTTTTTGTAAAAAAAATCCCAATTAGGTTAGTGTTTAACGTTCCTTTTTTGAATTTTTGAGGTTATGTTTTGTTCTGTTCATTATTGGTCCTGTCATTAACCCGTCAACGCCCGCTTATATTTTATGTTTTAAACATGTACTTACCAATACTTTCATATTATTATGTTAGTTAAAACTTTTAATATTGTTTAATATTTTTAGGTTCTAATTCTTAGTTGTATTCTCTCTCATTATTCTTAGTTGTAGTAAACTTATCACCTAGAAAATTAAGTTAGAATAATATTGCTTATTAGTCTTATAGACTAGATTGTAATTTATTGCTAAGAACCTAGCTCTTACAACAAAGGATAAAAAAAAAAAAGGTTCTAATCGTTTAATTATATTTGTTTGGTACCTATTTATTAAGAATTATATATTTTTCAGTTTTTAGTGGCTTAGTTACGATAGAGTTTCAAATAATCCTTGTATAAATCAGAATCAATCTTACACCGAGGACTGATACTTTACATAAAAGTTATTCGTAGAAAAATATTCAACACGAACAAATAAAAAAAATACAGATGTTTTTTTTTTTTTTTTGCATTGAATGACGAGACGAGCATGCCGTTCGCCTGCTGGTAAGCGATACGACCACCCTTAAACAGTAGCAACACCATCCAGCACCTTGAATGACAAAGTACTGAGTGGCATTCCACTGCGCTCGTCATCCTGAGACATAAGATGTTAAGTCTCATTATGTCCAGTAGTTATACTGGCTACAATGTCCTTCAAGCCGAAACACAACAGTGCATGCACACTGTTGCTTGGCGGTAGAAATAGACATTGCGGTGGTACCCACCCAGACGGCCTCTTACATAATGAGAGACCTACCACCAAAGAATGTAAGAAATATCCATGGAGGTAGGAAATAGTCCACAATAATTCCATGGAATGGTCTCACTTTTATATTCAGTAAGACTATATTTTTATGGATAACTTTAATCTGAACATTGAAAAATCAGCCCTAAGAAAATTCCGTACCAATTCCTTAAAACCTCTCATCAGAAAAAACCCTACCCGTGCCATTGTTGTCGCCTCCCCAATTTGACGCCCCTTACGAGAAGCCTTCAATCCATTTGGCCGGCTTTTGTACTTGAGTGCATTAATGTTTATGACCTTCGTTGAAAATGATAGTTACTTGGGTTGGAAAATGCTTAAATAGGCGTAAAAGATGCATAAAGAGAATAAAATATTTTTTTCGTAAATATGGTGTCCATTTTGAGCGCCATTACAAGACACATAAGAGATAAATAAAACACATTATAATATAATTGTTATAATGCGTTGAGGAAATGTTTGATGTTTTATATCATAATTTCTGAGAACGATTACCAATAAATATCTATGCAATGAAGATAATAAATTACGATTTATGAATCATTTAACACAAGAGCATTTTGTTATATTTGCAATTACCTACAAAACTACTGCAAACTAAGTGATTAGGCTTAAAATATAATAATAATTAAGTTTCTTTTTATTCTGGCACACCACACGCCAGACTTTATTTATGGTATTGTGTGGTTCAAATACATAAAATGCCAACGAGACACGTTACGTTCAGAATTATGCCGGCATTTCTTGCTGATTATGCCGGCCTATCACGGAATGCCATTTCTCGCAAGTCAGAGCGAGCAGCTTTCACTATACGGTGTCAGATTTCATACTACCAAAAAGTTACATTACATTTTTCTTTTTAGACCCCTCAGTAACACCCGTCATAATACCCTTTGAAGGTCAACTTAAAATAGTTCTCTACTCCACACTGACGCGCGGATGAGAAGAAATCTTTATGAAATATTAGCGTTATAATGGAGATGACAGTAATGGAATTTGTGATTGATGAGCATCCATTACATCGTTTCTAAATAAAATAGATTAAAAGGTGATTTTTAGGTCACGTGCCAATGTAATACAAGTACATAGTGCCCACCATAGGCGTATATAGAGGGTGGACTGGGTGGTCCGTGCCGACCCCAAGGATTTAGAAAGCAGCCTAATACTACTTTTTTTTTAATCGAATTTTTCATATTGGCAAGCACACAGAAGTCATTTTATTTTTTAAGTCTTGGACACTGGCTCCACTGGAAAATTACTCTAACTACGCCCATGGTGCCCACGTACCGAAGTGTGTCGCGTTCCGAGATCAGCCTGTGTGCCTATATTTTTTTTATGGCTTAGAATGACGAGACGAGCATGCCGTTCGCCTGATGGTAAGCGATACGACCGCCCATAAACAGTAGTAACACCATCCAGCACCTTGAGTTACAAAGTACTGTGTGGCATTCCACTACGCTCGTCATCCTGAGACATAAGATGTTAAGTCTCATTATGTCCAGTAGTTACATATCCGGTTCAAATAGGCCGGCATAATTTTGTCTGGTGAGAGGAGCTATTATGCCGTACCCGATTAAAAAACAAGAAGTAATCGCTATACTCCGCAGATTTTTGGTACTCCTGAACCCTTAGCACACTGTAACATACAAGATTTGTGTGGGTATTCGAAAATAGGAGACTTTCGTATCTGCTACACCCAGACTTGAATAAATATTAGCAAGTGTTTCTTAATAAAAAAAAATACGAACATTACCATGCTTAATACAAAAAACATCGCAGCTATGAAAAAAATAACATTCGATCTATTTAAATATTTTTTTCATTAAAATGTATTACGAACATTGCCATGCCTAATAAAGAAATCATATCAATGAAAAAAATATAACATTCGATCTATTTATAACTATTGATGTCAAAGTTAAAGTGTAACGCCCGTGTTTGTTTAAATTCTATACGTGTCGCGTTCAAAGGCAATGAATATCGATTTGTCAAACTATTGTGTAAAACATGACCATATTGTTTCTATTTAAGCCCTTAAGGCAAATTAGATGTTTCATATTAAGCTGTAACCTGTACGCAAAGAAATAAAACTACTTTTCGGATTTTACAACGGTTTTTTAGTTTTTTTTTCCTCCCGACGTTTCGAAAACTGCAGCCTTCAGGGTGGGTGAGACTGGGACGTGGACTGAGGTATTAGTCATCCGAAAAGTAAAAATTACAATATCTAGCTACCTTTTACAATAATACTAGATTTTAAAATTATTATTCGTTGACGGTCCGATCTCCGCAGAATGAGCTCACAGTGTCTTGAAGTTATAAAATAGTACTCAGCAAAACAAAACATTGCTGGACATACTTATTACCTGAGTACAAATTGATAGAACTAATCACTATAATTATTTCATTACCATGATACATTGGTAGTTTTTGCTTGCTGGAAACGAAGCATAAAGATATTTATTTCACTTAACATCAGGCGAGCATGCTCGTCTCGTCATGCAGTAGTAATAAAAAACAAGACACATAATTTCAAAGCCCTCTCGAAGCAAAGGTGTATTGAAATTTCATTTCAAAAGGCTATGTCACACGACTTCAGGTTCCATCTTGTAAGCACTCGAGGGTCGATTTTTCCCCTATAGCTACAGAAAAGCTTTCTGCTCTTATTCAACCAGGCATTGAGTGGCGGATACGAAGGTACAACCCTTAAGCTCCGACCAGTGACGTGATAACATCGAATGAAAAATGTCGATAGTCGAGCACCAATATGTAATTTATTTATTTACAGAAAACTTACAGCTAACATAGATAGAGTTTGTATAAATATTATGTAACATCGATAAATTAAAAGTTAAAAGTTTTCACAGATATGTATAAATTTATGTAAGAAGTAATTAGCAGACAGCTCAGAAGATGACAGAAATACTTTGTTTAACTAAAATGTAAAGAGAAATGATAGATATCATAAAAAGAAAGCATCCACCAAGACTTTTTTAATTTCGAGACTCTTTTAAATATAAATCCAAATCAACGTCCTCTGTCAATGAATGTAATGTTCTACTGACTCTGGATATATAGGAGTTGTGATGATAAACAGACTTCGCAGTACATGCAATAGATATGGTAAGCCACATAAGAAACGAGTTCTGTCTCCGTTCGATATCTGTCGATATATTTTTTCAACTACTAATCTAATCAAAGAAGTTTATATATTTTTTCATTCATTCCTCTACATAATATTATATGGGGAATCTATTTTAGCTCATAAGTACTTTCCGCCTGACATAATTGAACGCAAGACCAACCGATTTATAGTGTAAAAAACTATAACTCAAGTGACCCACTCGTTTGCTTCCTATTCCTAATCGATAGCAAAATGTATCGATAAATTATCCGACCTCCGCAAGCGGTATTAAGGTTCCGCCTTCGCACTTTATAGCGCTATTCGGTTTTGGTTTATTCGTTTATGAGAGCAATTCTTTCGTATTTAGTAATATCTTACATTTTTTCGTGGATTCGATCGTATAGACGTTTTAGAGTGATATTTTGAAAAGAGCTCTAATTTTTTTTCTATATATCCTAATAGGTTATAGTTACGTCGAAAAATAGCCTATGTGTAAATCTAGGACATACCCGTGTGCCAAATTTCATCAAAATCCGTTTAGTTCTTTTTGCGTTTACTTCTAACAAACATTTTTACAAACTTCCGCATTTATAATAGGTATTAAGTAAGATTTTAATAACTGATCTAAGAATCTGAACTATAATATTACGTGTTATCATACTAATTACTTACACTAAAACTTCATACAAAACTACACCAATCGCAAACTCAATCACAAATCCGGGTTTAACGTTACTCATTCCAAATTCAAACGTATAAGAACTAAAAACAAAATGGCTTCCCTGTAACGAAACGTCGCAAATTCGGGATAATGACTACGGATTCCGCAAAGTTGATTCACTTCAATCGCTTGATCTTGGATGGGCCGCTAAGCTAGCTTACGTAATAATTTAATATTGTACTAAGGTCGATTTCTCATTCATCTGATAAAACTAATCCGGAAAATAAATTATAACCTGAGTAAAGGCCAGATTCACCGCTTCCTGATAAATGCTACTCGGCACATAAATGTATAAGCGGACCAAATACTAAAGTCACACTCTCATCTATGTTTCCGAATAAATGATTATAAGTAGGATCTACATTAGCTGTTACGAGTACGATAACTGTCAAATAAAAAGTTAAAACCTTTGCAACTGGCTCTAAATATAAATAATCAATGCAATGCAATGCAATGCAATCAGCCCTGTATTATATACTGCCCACTGCTGAGCACGGGCCTCCTCTACTACTGAGAGGGGTTAGGCTTTAGTCCACCACGCTGGCCTAGTGCGGGTTGGCAGACTTCACATACCGTCGAGTTTCTTATGGAGAATTATCAGGTATGTAGGTTTCCTCACGATGTTTTCCTTCACCGCTAAAGTGAATGATAATTGATAAGCAATACACACGTAACTTCGAAAAGTCAGATGTGTGTGCCTTGGGTTTTGAACCTCCGGACATTGTCGCGGCAGACCGTTCCATTCCCAACTAGGCTATCGTCCACTTAATAAACAATTGAAGTCTTTTATTCATGCAATTCACCCTTAATTTATTTAACTTGCATTTTATCCTTTGAATGACTTTTATGTAGTGATTGAAAATAAAATTCTTAACGCTGACTGACAGATAAACCATTTTATTTTTAACAATGTTTATTTCTAAATGTAAACATTAACACAAAGCTATCTTTCCACAGTACTAATTAGTATAAATTAAATTTTTTGATAGCTCAAACGAACAAAATATAAATTCTGTTTTGGTGCAACTATGTGTTTTATCTCTGTTTATTATCTGATATTAACCTCCTTTGGGGTATTCCATCTCGGGTCTCAGAAAACGCTGGAAATTGGATTTAAAACTTCACTGTCCTCAGCCAATAATGTAATCTTTCTTAAACAATTTTCGAATCACAATCGCTCTTGCCATTCGCTCTTTTCGCAGCCAAACATTCAGTCTTGTCCCATCAAATACCTATTCCCTTTATCCTAAAGAGATCGGGCTGTTGGGAATCTAATGCGCCACTTTTGCCAGACCTAATTTCAACTTTAGTACAGAAAAAGCCGAATTCTTGTTAAATGACCTGGACATAATGACGCTCCGTCTTATTTTATGACGAAAAGTAATTAGAACTTGAGGGATTTTAGTATTAGTATCTACCTAGTATAAATACTTGGTATCAACTTAATGTACTTAGCAAATGGTGGTGTTTTTCTCAAATCCAAAGACTTTTAAAGGTATATGTTTCTAATTATAGGTGCTGAGACGTTTTCTTATTTATGACGAGACGAGCATGCCGCTCGCCTGATGGTAAGCGATACGACCACCCATAATCAGTAGCAACACCATACAGAACTTTGAACCACAAAGTACTGCGAGGCACACCATTGGGCTCGTCACCCTGAGACATTAGATGTTGTCTCATAATGCCCAGTAAGTATGCTGCTTGACGATAAAAATAGACATTGCGAGACGCATACGAGAGATAAGTTAAATAACGAAAAAAAATATAAGTAGTATTCGCAATTGGTGATTCCGCTGTATCCCATTAATACCATCCTATGAAATGGAGTGAAATTGCAATGATTACCACATAAAATAGCAATAAACAATTTTTGTTTTCGTTCTTTTTTATCTGGGTATCATTTTCGATACTAATTTCGTAACATTTCATCACATTTTCGGCACATAATACGAAACCTATCAATATTGATAAAAGAAATCCATCAAATACAGAAGACTTCATAATAATATTTTGCAGGTAATGGATACATCGAGGGTACCGAGCTGGATGGGTTCCTCAAGGAGTTCGTGTCTAGCGCCAACTTCACAGACATCAGCCCAGATGTGAGTACCTATACTATAAGCAGGATAGAAGATATCCTATGTTTAGTAAATAGTGATAATCAAAGCAGAAAATGATTTATTAATTTATTCAAATAATTTATTCAAATAAAGTTAACACGACGTCTAATAACGTCTACCGTAAATGTGCATGGTATGTATGGGGACATATTGTGCCACATTGTGAGTATCTGACTAGGGCGGCGGTGGGCCGAAAGTGTTGAACTTAAGATACCCCACTATGGTAATATTGAGGGTGAATATCTACATCTATTAATGAAAAATTGTCGGTAATTATAGGAGCGGACATTGGGAAAATTGTCACACAAAAATTTTGGACCTGTTCGTCAGTAACTCAATCTACCGTGAAATAACAAAATACCTATGTAAAATTCATTAGAACATACTTTGACATGGTCGTAATGCGTATATCGGCATATTTCTTTCCAAAATATTGTTTTCTTTGTACAATTTAAGCATACCGAGACGTCTTGTTACACGGACATGTCAGATAAGACAGCGACTTATTACCAATTGGTAATAACTTTTGGACGAAAAATTTGGTCCTGATGTTTGGTCTATAACTATGCTGTTTAATGTCTTTGAGTTGTATGCATTGTAATTGGACATAAATTATATGCCAGAAGTATACTGCTTTGGAATCCCAAATAAATAGTATGTAAGGTCATGATGATATAGGTTATAGAGAATTAAAATAAGAATTGTCTATCCAGTTTTGGAGGAAAAGCAACCAAAAAACACGCGTAAGTGAAAAAAAATATGCTCTTACAGCCATTGGTTGACTTCATCTAGAATTTAAATTATCATTTTGCAAGAATAAGCTCGTCCAGTTTGGAACCACGTAGAAAATATTTGATAGGTGGTAGAGTTTTTCGTATGCCTGACCTTGGCTAGGTCACCACCTTACTGTTTATTTTTGTCAATGCTGTGTTCCGGGCTTAAGTACTTTTGGGCCAGTGCAATGAAAGTTTTGAGACTTACATTTAGTTACAGGGCGACGAACGCAGTGTAGTACGCAGTACTTTGTAATTAAAAATTCTTTGTAGCGTTGCTTATGATGCTTTCCATCATACGAACGGCTCGCTTGCCTTATCATAAAATTGTATTATAAAATGTCTGCATCCTGGCTTTACATTTACATTAGCAATAAACCACACACAAGAAAAAAAACCAGAATTTTATATATACACACAGTCAAATTCCACGTTTTAGGTATAGCTATGTTAAATAACAAAAATCTATTTTTTTTTGTTGTGAGACATGATTATTTATCAATGCCTTTAATTTGTTATTCCGCCCGTACAGTACAAAATGGAGCCGACCAAATGGAAAAGCCCTAAATAAAACTGTCACGTGGAAATTTCCACTCGCGCGCTTTTAGGAGATTTATCGTGAGCCCATTGTCCTTTATTAATTTCTGTACGGTCCATTGTTTATTATATTTTGCCGGATTTTCTAATTCCTCGAACAGTTGAAGTTTTTTAATTCGAAGTTTAGGACAGATTTGTTATGGCCATTGTTTCTTATCAACACAACAGAAACAAATTCTAACTATATATTAAATGACTTAAGTAACTTACGTAGTGAATACGGGGTTCTAGAGATTTTAATTTTATTACGACGCAAGGACAAAATTCTTCCGTTGTCCAGGTTTTACAAAACTTAAATACGATTGAACTCCCAAACACAATGTCTCTCCCACGCCTGAACTTATCTCTATAATGACAAAATATAGAAGTATTTTCGTACATTATGGTAATTTACTGCCACACAAACGCTCCAGCGTTGCGAGGAAAATTCCTCTAATGGAATGCATATTAGCGAACCATTTTCAATCACATGTGTTGTTCCGAAACAAGATTCTCGCAAAATACAGTAATAACAATCTATCGCGAAGTAAACACATCGGAGAAGTAATTGAATTTTATTGTGTTTTGTTTCCGAGTTTGCTGTAGTTTCTTGATAGACAGGAACATCTAATGGGTCGTTATGAAAAAAAATACTACATGTAAACCCACTATAATAATATTACGGCAGGTTCTCTGGCGACTTTTGAAAAATGGATGATGAAGGAATGGATCTAACTATCTAATGTGTTTTATTATATACGCTATAAATCACAAAATCTTGAGTGAGCTCTAATACCTAAAATCTGAAAAATCAAATTTAGATTTATCCCCTATCACATCATGGGACGGAATAACGGCGAAAAGTGGGTGCACTAGTTGCGCCTCTGCCTACCCCTTCGGGGATTAAAGACGTGAGTGTATAATATGTATGTATGTATGCAAATTTAGATTTAAACAATTTTAAAGCCAATCCAGGAACATATGTTTTTTTTTACTTTATATTATTAACCAGAAATATAAATACCTACTAAATCAGTTTACTTTTATATCTTTAGGATATTCCATATATATAATTATAAGCATTTCGAATGTTCCTTTTTTTACATTTTTTTAATATAGGTGCTAAAAAAGTAGAACCTTAAAACATATAAAAAATGAATCAACCTCCGATGGCGAGGCTGCAGACCCAAGCCACCGTTGGTCAAATTCAAAGTGAGGAATCTCCTCACAATGCGTGCCGTGTCCACTGTCCAGAAGTACTGCATTCTGCATCTGGCTCTTGACCTAACGACCAATTGAGAGCCTAAGCATATTATTAAGAATCTTTGAAAATAAATAAGTAGACTCATAGACTACGAATAGTTACTAACAACGAATTACTAGCTTTGTACGATTCAAAACAACTTCTGACATAGACAATCGGCCTTTGTAGACTTATAGACGTGTTTGCTTCGTTTCCACTATTTATTTGTAACAGTCGTTTACCATAGAATGGACGGTCTTAAGTGGATATTTACTACAAATTGGTGTTAGAAGCAAATAGTATGAGACATGTTGCGCAATGCTTACGATACTATTCGCGCACATTTTGCCTTCAAATTATAATAATAGAACTTTTGTAGGAATTTTAGATACTTCTTTATAAAAAACGGCTTGATAAAATTTACGTATATGAAATCATAAGGGTTAAAGTAATTCGTACGTGATTTTTATTCGATCAACAATACCATGATCGAAGTGATTTTTCTATAGAATGTAAAAAAAAGAAAAACATTAGTTTCAATTGTAATATTTTCTCAGTGTGTAAATTTTACGCATGCTCACGCCTTTTATCCCCGAAGGGGTAGGCAGAGGCGCAACTAGTGCACCCACTTTTCGTCAAGCGTATTCCGTCCCATGATGTGATAGGGGGCGAGCCTATCGCCATACCGGGCACAAATTCCAGACTCCGGGCTGATACTGAATAGAAAAATCCAATATCACTTTGCCCGACCCGGGGATCGAACCCGAGACCTCAGCCTTGCAGTCGTACCGTAATACAACTACGCCACCGAGGCAGTCAGTGTAAATTTTATTTGTGTTATTGCGTTGGTTTTTGTACAACGCTTTAAAATAAGATTTTATATTTTTGTATGTTATGCTTTATTCACATAATAATATAAACTGACGTTAAAATACATAATTTAAATATAAAACATAACACGTCGTTAACAGGATTACTTAAGTCTTGAAGATGAAGGACTAGTGGTATTCTTATTTTTCCATACATACACTGTTGTTCTCAATAATCATTTTCGACACATATGTTACCCAATCTCGTAAATCCAGCAGGACAATTTGATATGGGCATCATCGATCTTATTGTAATTGTTTCTGGTTCTTCGATTACTGCTGGTTTTACTTCATTCAGTTGATCCACGATTACATGCGCTTCTAAATTCCGAACGTTCCAATACACACAGATTAAAAATATTATAAAGAGTTTCATTTTGTACCTCTTTTGATCTTTTATTGACAAAAGAACACGGAATTCCAAATTATACTTACTCTATACTGTCCCTGATTGATTGATAAATTGAGTTTTATACAATGTTTATTGCTTTTTTATCTTCAACTTTTATCTCTTTATAATAGGGTTGTCTCCATAAATGTCTCACTGGCGTTGTATCGCGATACGACTGCCATGCTGACGTCTCTGGTTCCATCGCCTTCGATCAGTTTCAGCTCTGAGTCTAGAATTGTACCCGATAAATACCAATAGGTTCTTCGTCTATATTACATGAAGCCTCTGGCCTAAGATAGCTGGCTAAATGTGGATGTACGCCTCAGCCTACCCTTGAAAAGGGTATGCGTGATACTATGTATGTATGCTTTAATTGGCGTCAATGGGACTACCAGAATTGTGGGTTTCTAGAACAATATATTATTTAAAAAAATATAATTTAATAAGAACTAGAATAGCTACAAATTCTGCCACTAAATAGAAAACATGTGTTTACGGGTGGTAGGTCTTTCGTAGGTATGCGAGGGGCCGTCTGGGTGGGTACCACCGCAATGTCTATTTCTACCGCCAAGCAGCAATGTGCATGCACTGTTGTGTTTCGGTTTGAAGGACATTGTAGCCAGCGTAACTACTGGACATAATGAGACTTAACTTCTTATGGCTCAGAGTGACGAGTGCAGTGGAGTATCGCAGTAATTTGTAATTAAAAGTTATGTGCGGCGTTGCTTCTGTTTAAGGGCGGTCGTATCGCTTACCATCAAGCGAACGGCATGCTCGTCACGTTTTTTATTGTAGATTTATCTATAATAATAAAACATGTGTTTTAAGTGACAACCCTTATTGGAAACAAAACGGTGATTAAAAGCCATGACAGTTAGGAAAATACACTTTAATAATGTTTAACTGATTGTATAAACGTGTTTTACATTAAATATAAACGGTAAACCAATTAAGGTCTATAATTAATATTTATCAGAGATTTACCTAATTAGTGTTTTGTCTCCTCAAAATTATCTATAATTTGACGTTAGAGAGAAAGTGACTAAAAATTACAAGGAACGGTTTATTTTTTTGTTATTATTCATTTAATATAATATGTCTGGTTTTCAACTTACAAAATACAACAGTTATTCATCGGATAAATGCAATGCTAAAAAAATATAGGTAGAAACATGACACTATGAAAACTATATTAGGTATGTCTTAAATAGTTCAACATGAGTTTATTATTCGGCTAAGTTATCTTTGATGGATACATTTTATTTAGTATCTGAAAAACATGGAATACTACGTATATGTCCAATAAATCAGCTTATTACACGTTTGGTAATATTTCGCACGTGTAGGATGAAAACGACACAATTAAAAACAAATCTAAAATTGAGTTATCGTCATAAAATTACTTAAAACGAAATTTTCAATACAACAATAGTTCAAACACCGCTCTATTCAAGCGGGAAAAGGACAAAACTATTATATCAGTCCCTTTTTAAGCTATTGCATAGCTTCTATCGCGGGCCTTGAGCGTGGAGACCGAATCCAGAAATTCTGTAACGAAAATAATCTGACATCATTTTTATCTTACTAATATGAACCTTAAATACAATGCGTAGAAGCTATAATTCTTGAAACGAGTATATTTTTATTTATTAAAGTCATTAAAACCATTTCTTACTAATCTAATATGAACCTTAAATACATTGCGTAGAAGCTATTTCCCCAGCGTTGGCACGGCACGAGTACAAAAGAATCGAACGTAACATTCTTTTTTCAAATTTTGATTTATTCTACTTTGGTTGTGATGACCATTGCATTTCTGACATTTATGAATAACAAGACTAAACGTGAGTTGCTCGCGTTTAAAAATCTACTTTATGTGGTAAGCATAAGATCGAATTTGTGTTTAGTCAATCAAAATTTATGATAAAAAATGCTATGCAATAGCTTTACCGCGGCAGTCTCCGAGTGCCACACGTATTTTTTGTTTATTATAGTTTCATAAAAAAGGGACCAGTTTTAAGTCATTTTATGGCGATAAACCAATTTTTGATTTTTTTGAATTGTGTCGTTTTCATCCTAAAGGTGCGATTTATCCCATATAAAATTGTCAATAATCACTGTCTTTGTTCCTCACGATAGGTAACTAATTATTTGAGAGTAAGAGAGAATGAAAATTATATTGATAATCATCACAGAGTAAGCATTGGTGTCATATTATGTCGTAACACACGCAATAAAGCTACGCCACCGAGTCAGGAGATGTTTGCACATACCATACCAGCCCTGTATTATATACTGCCCACTGCTGAGCACGGGCCGCCTATATTACTGAGCGGGTTTAGTCCTTCCACCACGCACCATGAAATACCTTCGAAATTCTTATGGAGAAATCTCAGGTATGTAGGTTTCCTCACAATGTTTTCCTTAACTGTTAAAACTTAAAACGAACTATCATTCGAGTCTCTAGTCAATTAATATTTCGATTTTATTAATCTTTTCTAGGTAGAGTATAGGTCATAAGCGAATTTAAAGATTCAAAGTTGGCTTTGGTCCAAAACGTAGGAATATAGATTAGTTACCTTTTTTTTTTTTTTTTTTTCGCGGGGACAAAACGCGTTATCTCTACCACCACCGGGGGGTCAGTGGAATGGTTATGTTGGTTTCACCGGTCTTACGACCCAATGTCGACACTCGGGAGTATAGCATCATCCGAGCGAGCATTAGACCGAGTCCCTAACCCTATATACAACCTACACCGGCATACCAACCAAAACCCGCGGTGGCCTTCTTCGGCGCATACGGGACGGCCCCGGGGTATCTTGTTGCACTAAGATATCTGCACGGGACCGCCCCTGCGTAATGCCGCATTGCGGCCCTTCTCTAAATGAGGGGGTTAAGATGCCCCTGAACTCTAAAGGACGCCTATGGCGTCTACGACAGCGGAAAACCTACTACTCGCATTGTCGTCCACCTCGAAGTCACTTAAATTGGAGTGAGCAGCCCCCCACTGCTCGCCCCGTGACTTTCTCCAAGCCCCATTTAGTCGCCTCTTACGACAGGCAGGGGATACCGTGGCGGAATTCTCTAGATGCCCTCGGACCACAGAGCATATAGATTAGTTACCTGCCTAGTTTGTGCATATAGAAGAATAAACCATTAAGGCAGAATTGTATTAATATTTAAGGCTTTATATTTGCTGGTCATGAATAGGAACACTCTTTGAGACAAAATAATAACAGATTTTTTTGTATGATATAGGGGGCAAACGAGCATACGGTTCACCTGATGGTAAGTGGTGGTTCACTTACTGGTGGTAGGTCTCTCATTATGTAAGAGGCCGTCTGGGTGGGTACCACCGCAATGTCTATTTCTACCGCCAAGCAACAGTGTGCATGCACTGTTGTGTTTCGGTTTGAAGGACATTGTAGCCAGTATAACTACTGGACATAATGAAACTTAACATCTTATGTCTCAGGATGACGAGCGCAGTGGAATGCCACACAGTACTTTGTAAGTCAAGGTGCTGGATGGTGTTGCTACTGTTTATGGGTGGTCGTATCGCTTACCATCAGGCGAACGGCATGCTCGTCTAGTCATCCAATGCAATAAAAAAAAAAAAAAGTGATCACCGCCGCCCATGAACATTCTTTTTTTTTGTTTTCGCGGAGAAAGTGGCTTATTACTACCGCCCAGCTCAGCCGCGACTGAGCGGTTATGTTGGGTTCACCGTGCCCCATGAACATCTGCAATACCAGGGGGCACAGAGATGCGTTGCCGGCCTTTTAGGTGGGAATACGCTCTTTTTTCGAAGGTCGCCAGGTCGTATCTGTCCGGAAATGCTGCTGGCGACAATTGGATGGCAGCTTTAACAGATGTTAAACCATACCAAAGGTGCAAAACCCGCTATATAAATAAATAAATAAATAACTTTATTCATCACGTAGGCGAACATAGTTGCACGCGCTTTTTTTTACAATAAAATTCATTTTTTTCTTATTTACACTATTCTTAATTCAAATTTATTTTCTATTTTTAGTTGGGTTTTCTATAAAGCGTGTTTTTTAGTTTTTTTAAACTATTATTTATTTATATAAACATAATGAAAAAGGGACCGATATAACAGCTTTGTCCTATTCCCGCTTGAATATGGCTGTGTTTGGACTATTGTTGTATTGAGAATTTCGTTTTAAGTCATTTTATGACGCTAACTCAATTTTCGATTTTTTCGAATTGTTTCTTCTTCGATCTAAAAGTCCGCAGCTAATGTACTCATTTTATTACGATTTATTTGGGAACATAGATTAGCGTATGACTTTTGTATTTAACCGGCTTATATATTTATGTGACGAGTAGCATTTATCAGCAAGTGGTGAAATCGGCCCATAATATAGTTATTCTACCCATTTAGAAACTCCAAATTGGCACCATATAGCCATTATAACTTGAACTACAAATAAAAGATATAGCCAGTTTATGGCATTACCGACCTTCAGCTCACCGACGAAGCCACTCTGCCAAGTGCCAGCTCTGGCAGCCTGTGGATTATTCGCTTCCTATATTTTATGCAAAATGCTGAGAGGTTATTTTCAAGTTTACACAAGCTGTTTATTGAGTTCGTAATTAAGTAACAAAACAAGTTGCAATATAGACATTATAGCTAGTATAAATACTAGGCATTTTTTTTTTTATCCTTTGTTGTAAGAACTAGGTTCTTGGCAATAAATTACAATCTAGTCTATAAGACTAATAAGCAATATTATTCTAACTTAATTTTCTAGGTGATAAGTTTACTACAACTAAGAATAATGATCTAGGCACTTTCTTAGGGTCTGATAACATAAAAAACACCTTGTTCGTGTGTTATATATACTTAGCACTGACACTATTATTTGTTCGTTGTAATTATGCACTACACTTTACTACACTAGTTCGAAAGGTTTAGTTCTTTTTAGTCTTCGCACAAGGTTCGTGTTATCGAGTAGCTTGAATGACTAGGCATTATGAGACTTAACATCTTATGTCTCAGGGTGAACTTTCAAATGACACGCAGTATTTTGAAATGAAAAGTTCTGTATTGTGTTGCTATTGTTTATGGGCGGCCGTATCGTTTACTATGAGACGAGTGGCATGCTCGCCTCGTCTCTCGATTAAAAAAGGTTACATCGTAATTACCTGATGAAGAAGTGGACACAATTCTAAGATGCGAACCACCTCCATCTAACTTCATCACCTAACCAGCCATTTTGAAGTTGGCTAATCAGGTTTAAAATGAGCGTGAAACAAGTCCCGACTGTGGTTTGATACCTTGACCCACTATCCCAATGCAAGGTATAAAGTATGTTTCATGCACTTTCATTAGTCTAGAGCAGCTATACTTAATCTGCAGCCCGCCGGACTTTTTCGTTCGACCCGCCAAGCTACAGCAAGTGGCCCACTAGACTTTAAAAAATTCACTAAAACTGAAGAAACTGTTCCCAAGATCACTTGAGCTATGCTAACCATATAAGAATACAATGATTGTGCTAAATATAAATACTTTTTAATGAATTAAATAAAATATCAAATTTTAGTTACGTTTTTAGACACTTGAGTAAATCAATGAATTAACGTTGCGGCCTGAGCCCTGAGGCACCGTAAGTAGTTGACGACTTGTGGCCCGTATGGTAAAAAGGTTGAGTACGACTGGTCTAGATTTTAGACATTCCCTGAATCTCGAATAGTGTTAAGTATCTTTAGCTAGAATTAACACACACTGACACACTCACGCTTTTTTTTCCCCGAGGGGGTAGGGAGAGGGGCAACTAGTGCACCCACTTTTCCCCGTGCTTATTCCGTCCCATGATATGGTAGGAGGCGGACCTATTGCTATATCGGGCTCAAATTCCAGACTCCGGGCTGATACTGATTAGAAAAACCCAATATAATTTTTCCCGACCCGGGGATCGAACCCGAGTCCTCAGCATTGCAGTCGTACCGTAATACAACTACGCAACCCAGGCTTTTAGAACTAACAGTTCATATTAATTTCTAAATGCCATGACTCCTAAATTCTATCGCAAAGTTCATCGGCCACTATCTTCTGCATCGAAAACAGACCAATTAGATAGTTTGACATGCTTATGATTATTTTAACTGGTCTATTCTGGGCAGATGCATGGTTAGGAGAGATCAGCCTATCGCCGTCCACTGCTGAATGTAGGCCAAATCTTACATATTTGAATAAAACAAGTTAAGTGGCTTAAAACAATTTATTAACACAGGCTTGTCCAATCCAAAGCCTTGCGACATTTTGATAATTTTTAAGCTTATTTCTAACCAAGTCGTGATCCTCGAGCCGTGTAACATCGTTGTGGAAAATGTTTTTTAGCTTAGCGTCCCCATACACTAAGAAGGTAATAGTAACCCCTTCCGACCGTGGACTGGAATCTAACAGTGACGTTGTTTTGGCCAAGGCCTCCGGAGAGGACCCAGGCGGATGCGTACTGGCTGGCTCCTACTTCTTGGGCCTGGACTGCTGTGATCCTTGTGGTACGGTTGCCGTAGTAAGAAACGTTTTCAGACTGGATTGCGTTGGCCATTGCGGGACGGTAGACTGGAGATCTGGAAATAATATGAAAATTAAACAAGCATCTAAAAAACGCCATGATTACAGTTAAGAAAGTTGAGGTTAAGAGTAACTAGGTAAAGAGCAGATTCTAAGGCACTTCTAGTTACTAGATCGGTAAAATTAGAATGGGTATGGGAGGATAAATAAGGCTGGTGACCTTCTGAATATTACACAAATATATCAACCAAATTATGTAAACCTTGACCATTGCAAATTTTTACAGAAATTTATTTACAATATATGGGGAATGTGGGTTTGTCTGTGTAATTATTTCAATTCGTGTCCCTATTTTCTCCCTACATCACTTTTCACGGTATCTCTAAGTAAAACAGTTATAACTATAATATCATACATATCTCGTTAACTTGCGATAAAAACATGTAACGACAAACGTAATTGTAGAATTGTAACATAAATGAGACTGCGATTCCTTCATTATATTTCATTGTTTAAAAATAAACAAACCTCGTTAGTGTCCCAAGAAATGATCGTGTTTCTATGTTTATTGTTAAAGTCGTTCCGTTTAAATTGCAAAAGACCTGGAGGTCGATCCTCATACTTAACGAAAACAAGAAAGAAAGGAGACATTAAAAATATTTAGTTTTTAATACGAAAGTGAATAGTCTGTTAAAAGTAAACGCCTAAATTTTGCGATGAAATTTAACACACATATAGACCGTGTCCTGGATTATCATATGGGCTTCTTTTTGTCCCGGAAGCGTGCATAGTAGGATTCCAACGGTTTTTCACGTAAACGAAGCCCCGAGCAACATAAGGCTGGCTTGCATAACGACTTACATCATCATCATCAGCCACACGACGTCCACTGCTGAACATAGGCCTCCCCTAAAGATTTCCAGACGGACCTGTCAAAAGTGGCCTGCATCTAGCGTGTTCCTGCGACCTTTATCAAGACGTCTGTCCACCTTGCAAGTGTAGCGACTTACATATTTCAGGCTAAATATATAATCATATTTTAATCGTGCTGTCTTTGTCAACTCATAATGGTTGACAGAGACAGCACAAGGTTTTAAATGTGCTTAGCGTTAAACATTTATATATAGCCTACGAGCTTTTGCCCGCGGCTCCGCCCGCGTGAATGAGTTTTCCCGGTATAAAAATCCCGCTTTATATTTTCCCGGGATAAAAAGTAGCCTATGTGTTAATCCAGGAGATAATCTACCCGTGTGCCAAATTTCATTGAAATCCGTTCAGTAGTTTTTGCGTGACAGAGTAACAAACATCCATACATCCAGACATCCATACTTACAAACTTTCGCGTTTATAATATTATTATAGTAGGATTTTTCGAACGTATTAATGTTTTTGTATCAACGTTTTATTTCGTCATCTATACTAATATTATAGGGAGGAAAGATTTGATTGTTTGTTTGTTTGTAATGTATAAACTCAAAACTACTGAACTGATTTTGAAAATTCTTTCACTAATAGGAAGCTACATTACTCCTGAGTGCTATAGGCTACTTTTTATCCCGGAAAGTTTTTTCACTAAATAAAATCTCTACTTCGTGAGAATTACCACCAGTAGTCACTATGATATATTGCCTACAGTTAGTGTGACTTAGTATTGATAACGCATACTTCTATCTCCCTATCTATCTCTGGATACAACTATCTATAAATCTACATCGTAAATTAAGATAATTCCGACTGATTGCGGTCGGCTATTTATGAATCGAAAAATCCAATATGATGAATATTTTGTTTTTTTTACACCGTCATCTATTTATGAATCGAAAAATCCAATATGATGAATATTTTGTTTTTTTTACACCGTCATGGCACAGTGACCCCACTGAACATGATGGTAAGCGGAGTGGGGCTATTTAATTATTTATCAAATGGCACACCAACAGTTAATAGACTGAAACTTGTTACATAAATCATTTTGTTTCAATACAATAGACTAGTCTACTCACCAATTACAGGTGTGAATTACAGCATTCGTAGAAGATAATTAAACATTTATCATTAAAATTATAACAAAATGAATGTAAAAAAATTTATTAAAAATCAATACATCAATGATAATAATAAGAATGAAAATTTATCTACAAATAATAAACATCTATTGTAATTTAAATAAACACAAAGACACAATGCATACAATAAACCCGCAAGTGGGAGTCGTCGATCATGATTGCAGCATTTTTCGTTTCAACTTGAGAATCGAATCCGAGAATACATCCACAGAAAGTGCACTCTGGATGTCATTGTATGATCTCTGGATTCTGTTGAGCGGTGAAAACTTCGCCTACATTAGGTCGACACACAAGGAATGATTGAGATAAAGTGTCGAAAGATGAGAGATGATTATTCCTTGCCAGTCGACACAACTATGCCGGCCTATTTACCCGAATATCTGGATAATCCCGGAACGACACACATTTTTTACTGGTGGTAAGTCTCTCATATGTAAGAGTCCGTCTGGGTGGGTACCACCGCAATGTCTATTTCTACCACCAAGCAGCAGTGTGTATGCACTGTTGTGTTTCGGTTTGAAGGACATTGTAATATAACCAGTGTAACTACTGGACATAATGAGACTTAACATCTTATGTCTCAGGATGACGAGCGCAGTGAAATGCCACACAGTACTTTGTAACTCAAGGTGATGGATGGTGTTGCTACTGTTTATGGGCGGTCGTATCGCTTACCACCAGGTGAACGGCATGGACGTGTCTTCATACTGTGCCATAAAAAAAACTTACAATGCGATTCAAGCAAGAATAGGAACGTCAATGACCTTTATGTGTCAGATGTCACTTGAAAAGTACAAAAGGAGATTTCTGCTTTTTGTATGGATGCTGGGCCTCAAAATCTAACCAGGCTTAAACTTGAGGGATATTAAAGGGGCAAAATATAGAACTTAGATCCATTAAAAAAAAATTTTTAGACCCCTCCATTCATAACCAACTTATTTAAAAACGTTCATATTAAGTGTAGTTTTCAAGCCAAACAAAATTACGTAAATCTCAAAATCGGAGGTCTTTAAAATTAAACGATTTATTGCAAAAGACTATTTTTCAGGAGATCTATCCAAATTTATATAAATTGTCTTGTTTAGAATTTCAGGCCCGTTTTTGGACATGTCCTTTGCATAGAAAACTTATTATCATATCAATAACGCTTTATTTTATTTTGTTTAATTCATCCTTACATCAAATTTAAATAGAAACGTTATTGCTAAAATAGCTTAATATAATATTTAATTATTTAGACGTCACAATATGGCGCAAAGTCGATCCTATTCTTATTTGAATCGCATTTTATGTGGGCCACTATGGCGAGCTTTACACCTTATGTACGCTGGTCGGTATCCGGGCGAATACAATATATCTACCCTACCGGCTACCACCAGCGAAACTGTTTGTCGTCATGGAAATGATACTAAATTATCATAAGGTCTACTATTTTTTTATATAGCTTAGTTGGGAATGGAACGGTCTGCCGGGAGAATGTCCGGAGGTTCAATACCCCAGGAGGTGTGTACCTCTGACTTTTCGAAGTTATGTGTGTATTGTTTATCAATTATCGTTCGCTATAACGATGAAGGAAAATATCGTGAGGAAATCTACATACATGAGAATTCTCGATAAGAATTTCGAGGGTGTGTGAAGTCTGCCAATCCGCACTAGGCCAGCGTGGTGGACTAAGGCCTAACCCCTCTCAGAGGAGGCCCGTGCTCAGCAATGAGCAGTATATAATATAGGGCTGGTATATTATATTTTTATAGCCAACAGAATCAATATTCGCACACATGGATCACTCAAGCTCAGGTGATTACTCGATTGCAAACTTACAAACATTGCAATAAAAAAAAAGATACAGCTTGAACTCCCCATGGTACATTCCGTCATAGAATAGTGAGTTCAGTTTAAAATGGTCGTATATTACAACTTCACACGGGTAAACACTTGAAGTAACACGATGAGTCAATCGATACTTGAGATTAATTACATTCTTAAACGATTTCCAGCAAATTATCCTTATCAGGCAATATAGCGATGTACAAATCGCCTTTTATTGTTGTCATTAATTGATAACGTAGGACTTAGGACATGTCCGCTTTTTGTATGGGTGCTGGGCCTCAAAATCTAACCAGGCCCAAACTTTATGGATATTAAAGGGGCAAAAATATGGATCTTGGATTAATTAAAAATCATTTTTAGACTCCACCATTTATGATTAACTTTTTAAAAACTTTCAGTTAAATGTAGTTTTTAAGCAATATAAAATTACATAGATCTCAAAGTCGGAGGTCTTTAAACGATTTTTTGTAAAGGGCTAGTTTTTAGGAGTTCTATGCAAATATAATATATAAACTGTCTTGGTTAGAATTGTACGCCCGTTTTTGGACATGTCCTTTAAAAACACAATCACTGTAGGCTTTTGTTTTTAACAACGTCAAACATTTTATGCCTGATATATTTTAACTAATGCTGTAAACCGTCCCGATGCTTAAATAGATATTCCATTTTTATCGTTGAAAAAGTTCCAAATTGTACAGCCGTGTAGCCGTGAAGAAAATCAATGGACCTTCGTGTTATCGGAACAAATTTTTAAACAATCTATAAATATTTAAAGGGATCGGTGCCTAATTCCGTCGATTGTATTTAGCCCTCATAATGCTGAATTACAAATTTCTGTTAATATATTTGTGCTTAATAATGAAAACGGAAAACTAATGGAGTCTAAATGTATATCACAAATATGTCTCAAAAAACTGTTTTACTGAAGGCAAATTTTTTCCGCCTTATGGGAAAATTATCAAATAAAAAGGGTGTCGATTGATGAAAGATGATTATCATTCGACAGTCAATACAATTACATCTGTGTGAAGCTGGAGATAAACAGACTGAGCCTGAAACGCGACTTTACGCGGACCATTAGCTCCAGTTTTAAATCTATGTACCTACGGTTGTCTCTATACAAGAATAAATATCTAATGATTATGCAATCAGCCTTGTATTATATATTGCTCACTGCTGAGCACGGGCCTCCTCTACAAGTGAGAGGGTTTTAGTCCACCACGCTGGCCTAGTGCGGGTTGGCAGACTTCACGTACCCTCGAAATTCTTATGGAGAATTCTCAGGTATGTAGGTTTCCTCACGATGTTTTCCTTCACCGTTAAAGCGAACGATAATTGATAAACAATACACACGTAACTTCGAAAGTCAGAGGTGTGTACCTTGGGTTTTGAACCTCCGGACATTGTCTCGGCAGACCGTTCCATTCCCAACTAGGCTATCGTCCACTCTATTAGATACCACGTCTAATGATTAGATGCAATATAATTATAATAGATTCTAATCTATTATAACTACATAAAGTCCATACCTGTGCAAAAGCCTGTCTCCAGTGACGACATATCCAACGTTGAGGTTAGACCTGGCAGCAGGCGCCTTCACCACAGCAGCATTGGCTCCAAGAACCGCGAGCACCAACAAGATCAGGGTTTTCATCTGAAATTGTTTATAATAGGCAAAGACATTAAACAGTATAGTTAATCATAGACCGGACATCAGGACCAAATTTTGTCATCCAAAAGTTCTTACCAATTGGTAATAAGTCGCTGTCTTATCTTACATGTCCGTGTAACAAGACGTCTCGGTATGCTTAAATTTTGTAAAGAAAACAATATTATGGAAGGAAATATGCTAATTTGTTTTGTTAATTATGTTTTAATGCATTTTATATAGGTATTTTGCTATTTCACTGTAGATTGAGTTACTGACGAACAGGCTCAAAAGTTTTGTATGAAAAATTTCCCAATGTCCGTTCTACATAATCTTAGAACTCTTTGATAATTGGTATAAATATCCGGCCATATAGTACAGATCACAAAAAAATATGTTCTGATTTTCTCTCGTGGGTTACTTGACTTGTGGTTGAGCACTTATGAAAAACAAATGAGCTTATATTTTGTTTTTAATCTCCAAATAGGTGCTATTAGAAACCATAATTTTGAAAATACAATATTCTTTATTTAAAATTGAACATTTTGTTTTTTTTTTGATCTGCCAATTTAGGAACTAGGTGCTGCTCTGATTCTAAAATTAATGCTTTCACCAATAGGATATTACATTAAGTATACGCGGGTGTTGCAGACTACATTTTTTCTTGGAAAGATTGTTATACACTGGCGAAATAGCGACCAGTTGAGTGTTTATTACGTTTATAAATTGCAACACAATAAAAATATACTAAGCGATAGAATCTAACTAATTACTTGAAAACATTAAACTCACAATACAAGCAACTTTATACCTCGAAAAAGGTTTTATTCACAAGTTTATAAAGCAATTAAATAATAAATGCTTATGAACTCACCTTTTTAGTTTAGTTTACGTCGTCACAATACAGTAAGCACTGAATTACGATAAACACCGTTCATATCTGAAACAATATATACTGAAACGGTTTCTGTTAAGATTAGATTGTGTTATCGATGATTCAGTCTGGATGACACTCGAGGAGACTTCTAAGAAGTATATCTTGAATCTATCTGTTCTCATTAAATTGTTTATTTTATTGCATAAAAACATGGCATGATAGTTAAAATATTTACCATGTATACTGAAAGAGTAGACGATGGAAGTATGGCACTCACGGTAAAAAAAAAATTACCATGTCAGTGAAGCCTACTCAAATTCAAACATTTGAAATGTTTTTTTTTTAAATAAAATAAAATACTTTATTCATCACGTAAGCGAACATAGTTGCATTTGTAAGTCAGGATACATTCAATTAATTATTATTATTACAAAAGGTCACTAACCTTTATAACTGCAGATTTTTTATAGGGAGTAAAATCAAAGAAAAATAAGCAAAGAAGCCAGCTCGGGCTGGCAGGAAAGAGGAGAGATTAGATAACCGAATCCAGAGCGAGCAAGAGCTACGTGACGAATTTATTTCAGGAAAAGACTTTCATGCTGGACATTCGACATTTCATTATTACCTGGAAAAAATAAAGACCTAAGTACCTATTGAAATCTTTACACTGCAAAGCAGTGCCAACTCTGGCCCTCGAACAGAGTAGAGCCAGTTTAGATCTCACCAACGCGAGGCTCCAAAGCAGTTAGGAGTTTGGGAGAAGAGCTTAATGCGTCCTAAACTCAAAAACTACCTTCAGGATGCGTCCATATCATAGGAATGCGCGTGTTTTCAAAAACCTCGCCTATTTTTTTTTCGCAGTTGGCATTTTAGCACCGCTTACCACCTGGCGCCTACAGCGGTCCCATTCCACTCGCTCCACCTTTGGGCCAGACTTTGAGACTACGTTAGTCCGATAGTGAGTTATGACATACCTAGTCAATAGTTTCATCTCTCCCACTTGCCTTTATCTGACCAGTATGGATTGTAAAGACGTCCCAACTCTAGCAATGCGATGTGACCTGCGAGTAAAATATAAAAAAAATCTTAACGTATTTTTTTAAACAAAGAACATTCCATGTTTCTTTTACCTTCGAAATACCGTTTGAATTTGGAATCAAGGTTAATTCCTATTGTCAACGGTAAGGTTAGGTAACGCATTTTAAAGGGTTGAGGCGGTAAGCCAAACTTTGCCAGCATGTAGCTGGCAGTTTGCCAGACTCAACTCACGTATCGCAATCACATATTTAAAAAACTTTATTGAATCACGTTAGGTTATATAATCGTATTACAGTTGGATATATTAGTGGGTTGGATATGTTAACAAGTTATTTTCGTTGTTATTATATTATACATCTTTTTCTGTTTCCCATTCCTCGCGTCATCCAGTTATATTTATGAAATATACCCATTTTTTTTAAAATTATATGTTAGATTTTATCTTTTAAGTTTCACCGATTGATAATATTGTTGTTTAATCTACAACCGTGTAATACCAGTATTGAGGATTATTTCCAAAATCAACAGCTGCGAATAATTATTATGACAACGGACTTAAAAAAAGATAATGAGACTGTTTTATTCAGAGCCATCAGCGCTGCGGTCAATACGTACATTTCGTCCTCTCATATACACACACCCTTACGACTTTTATGGCTTTCGACCTTAGTCGGTTCCTCGAGAAAACATGTTTCATAGGCAACAAAAAAAACCTTAATCCTGTACTTATCAAATCAAATTTAACAATATAAACGATAAGTAATAAGACGCGGCTTATTATCGCGTGATTAATCAATACACGAAAATCTTACTTTCTTACTAAATCTATACTAATACTATAAAGCTAAGAGTTTGTTTGTGTGAACGCGCTAATATCAGGAACTACTGGACCGATTTTGAAAATTCTTTCACTAATAGGAAGCTACATTACTCCTGAGTGCTATAGGCTACTTTGTATCCCGGAAAAACTATTTCGCGCGGGTGGAGCCGCGCGCAATGCTAGTTAGAAATGACAGCTATTACCGGCGGCTCCGCCCGCGTGATCTTTCCGGAATCGAAGTCCCAGTTTCTATTTTCCCGGGATAAAAAGTAGCATATGTTACTTGCTGATAATGTAGCTTTATATTGGTGGAAGATTTTTTAAAATAGGTTCATTAGTTTTTGAGTTTATGCATTACTAGACTTCTGCTCGCGGCTCCGCCCGCATGAAAACTTTTTCCGGGATAAAAATATTTTCCCGGGATAACAAGTAGCCTATAGCACTCAGGAGTAATGTAGCTTCCTATTAGTAAAGCAATTTTCAAAATCGGTCCAGTAGTTTTTGAGTTTATCCATTAAAAACAAACAAACAAACAATCAAATCTTTCCTCTTTATAATATTAGTATAGACTAGTATAGATAAAGTTTATGAGAAATATATGTTAACTGTAAACGCTGAAGCCGCTGAACACAAACACAGATCATGTCCTTGATTAAGACATGAATTTTGTATCCCGGAAAGTTCAATGTGGTTTTACCAGAATAAAACTTTCCACGCGGATGAAGCTTTGAGCAACACATCTTACTAATATCTTACTTGTTACTAATACTATAAATTAGCTTTTGCCGCGGCTCCGCCCGCGTGAATGAGTTTTCCCGGGATAAAAGTTCCGCTTTATATTTTCCCGGAATTAAAAGTAGCCTATGTGTTAATCCAGGACATAATCTACCCGTGTGCCAAATTTCATCGAAATCCGTTCAGTAGTTTTTGCGTGAAAGAGTAACAAACATCCATACATCCAGACATCGATACTTACAAACTTTCGCGTTTATAATATTAAGTAGGCTACAAAAGTTTGTGAAAATGTTTGGATGTTGGTAGAGGTAAACTCAGATACAACTAAACGAATATGGATGAAATTTGGCACACGGGTAGATCAAGTCCTGGATTAACACATCATAGGTTACTTTTTATCTCGGTAATTTGCTCCCATGTGAAGTAATGGATATTTTTAATCCGATGCTTTAAGTAGATGGCGCTTGCATCGTACTGTGTTTTAGGGACTTTTGTAGCTGGAAAGGCTTTTCACGCGGGTAAAGCCGCGACAAATACCTAGTACTTTATACGCCTTTCCACTGACCGCCAGACGCAATACACTTTGCCATGCCCGAATAAAAATGTAATACCCGCTGTCCCTAAAGAGAAGTATCAACGTTGAAAACGGAATTCAAAGAGACAGAGTTTACATTCAGCAAATTCTTTTCTCACTGGCCAGATAATTACAAGAATAACTTTTAAAGAACATTACAGAACGTGCACACTCGTAGCACTTAAGCTTGATTACCGTATGTACTCGTATTTGAGAGAATCTAGATTTTGCACAAGCATCAAAGTCGCTTAGCAAAGTTTCTGTTTTTATTATTCATTGTTCTTTACAAAAAAAGTTTTTTAAAAAAAGAACTAAACAACAGACGCATCTGACTCATGAATTCAATTAAAGTAACTTTTTAATCCAATTAACAGTTGACTAAAATTATTTGACTCGGCTTTTGTTTTAGCAAGCTTTTTGTTTTTTTTGTTTTCCGCTTTTATACAGGCCGTAATCTATAAGGTAGGAACATAGTGTTTATAAATAAAAAAATGTGGCAGAAAAAGCACGAAAGTAAGATTAAAGCAGTGGAAATGAGAGCGTTAAGAAGCATATGTGGGGTGACTGTGTGTGATAGAGTGCGGAATACTATGGTGATGGACATGTGTGGAGTGACAAAAATCGAGAAGGGTATGCTAAGGTGGTTTTGGGCATTTGGAAAGGATAGATGATAGGAAAATTACAAAGAGGATATACAGGGTCATTTTGACATTGCGTTAATAAATGAAATCACATACTTATCTCGTCGAAAATAACGCTTTCCATTAAGTTATTTTAACCATAGACACAACACATTGATATTTATTTTGTTTCGAACAAAATAAATATCAATAAAAAGTAACTTTAAGTTTACACGACCTTATGTCACTACTACTGCTCTAAGATAATTCGTCGCAGCGGCAACATTATACTTTCATCCAGAAATACACTTTCGCACACACCGTATTCGCACTAAACTACGAAATGATAAAAAAAATGTAAAACTACAACCGGGATTTTTGGCAATAATATTCGTTATTCATGGATGATTTTTGGCAAGATGTTAGAAGACGTAAAGACGAATATGTGGTTTCATTTAGTAATGCAATGTAAAACTGACCCTGTATAAGGCGAGTATGGATGGAACTTGGAAGGGCCGGCAGTGGTCGACCGCACTGAACCTTCGAATGTCAGATATCTGACATTCTAAGTAAAGGCCAGGTCAAAAGTACCCTGAACCAGTGGGAATGCATGAAAAGATTGATGAAGGTACAGGAAGCGAAAGTATAGTGCCAGAATCGAGCAAAGTGGCAATCCATAGTCTCTGCCTACCCCTATGGGACAGAGGCGTGATAGTATGTATGTTAGTACACCTAGTAAGACTATTCCACATCCATTTTAGTTTTAACTTACCGTTGAAATATGTATAAAAATAATTCACAACTAGGGATGATACCTATATGTCAATCGAATTCTTGCGCAAGCCTAGTTTAAAATTTAAATAATATCATGCGGGACGAAAATTTGTTTGCATTTTCGATGCTAGGTGGTTATGCAGAAAATTAAGTAAAGCAACAGATTTCAAAAATGTATGTATTCCACATTTTTCCCTTGTCTTTCTTTCATTCCATTGGGGGTCAGCACATCACTGGTTTTCACGTACGTTGCAGAAATGATTTCTGCTTGTTATTTATAAACAGTCGCTAGCATAACGCCCACATTAGAAAATCCAATCCCAAACAATCTCATACAAAATACCCAAGTAATGTCGGAACTCGGACCTGAAATTCCAATACCAAGACTTTGTACACTATATATACTGCTACTAAACCAAGGAGACGATATTTCCATCCTCGTATAAAATATATCGTAATTCATAATAATATTATATTAAACTCCATAGATTCTGGCTGTCTAACATGAATCAACCATAAATCTCGACATGTTGCATCACAACCATTTCAAAAGGAGTTCTACATTTTGCGTTATTCTTGAATTTAATTCAAAATTCACATTTGGAACGCTGCGTTCTAAGTTTGAAATTGCTTCCCATTCAGCCGGCCGACGACAATGGCGGAGCGGGGCGTTTCCGCAAACTTTGTATGGGAACAACGAAAAACAGACTTTTATTTTTACCCTAAAAACTGTGGAAAGGTGCTGACGTAAAATAACGTAACCGATTGTAAAAAAAAAGGTTTTTGATAACTTCATGGAGGCAAAAGAGCAATAAAATGTCTTGGTGTGATAAAATGCTTTTTCAATAAGGTTGTTCTTAAATAATGTAAACTATTAAAAAAAAAATAAGCGCTACCATTATTCCACCACATATCGCTGACCCAATACTAAGATACAAACTTTTATGTCATAATATTATCTGCGAAGCCTTTCATTCTTCTCATAACCAATCGCAGAAGCCAAAATTTTCGTCTTGTGGAAATCGATTTACGTAACACCTACAGTTTAAGTTGATAACAGATCAAACATTTGATATTACAAATTCTGTGAATCCTTTGATACAGCAACAGAAACAGAATGCCATGAAATCATGGAATCGGTATAGTCGCTGTAGTGTAGAGACAATATTACAGCCAAAGAGAGTAGCGCCATGGCGTAGCGTGGGTTTTTGCCGCCCGAGACGGACCCAAAATTTACCGCCCCTAGGCACCAAAAAAAAGGTTATTTTAATAAACAAGTCATGCGTGCTTCACCCCTACCCTCACCGAAAGTAAAAAAATTAAAAGGTTTTATTTTACGCATTTTGCCGCCCCTCTAAGACTGACGAGTCTCCAGACCGCCGCCCAAACCACTGGGGAAGCAACTTTTAAAACATTACCACCACCACCACCATACCAGCCCTGTATTATTTACTACCCACTGCTGATCACGGGCCTCCTCTACAACTGACAGGGTCCTTAGTCCACCACGCTGGCCTAGTGCGGATTGGCAGACTTCCCACACCTTCGAAATTCCTATAGAGAACTTCTCAGATATGCAGGTTTCCTCACGATGTTTTCCTTCACCGTTAAAGCGAGCGATAATTCACAAAGAATACACACATAACTTTTTTTTTAGAAAAGTCATAGTTGCGTGCCCTTGGGTTTTGAACCTGCGGACATTTGTCTCGGCAGTCCGTTCCACTCCCAACTAGGCTATCGCCGCTGCGATTTTAAAATATTATCCAAAAATAAATTATCAACTATTCTGGGACTTCCGGCAAAAAATTACCCGTGGTAAAATAGAACTGTTTTGCATTAAAACAAAACAATTATTATGTGTTGAAGAAAACACACAGCATTGGGATGAAGAAAGCAATCATTTGATTCGGTTAATCTAAAGAGAATGTCAGTTCAATACATACCAGACTGTCAAATCTTGTCTCTTACTCTTTTACACCAGAAGGCGCTGCTCTGCTTTGGCGCGCGATTTTAGCTGTGAACTCATAGAAGTCTTCATCACCAGCAAGATCCTTGTACTAATGCTGTGTGTTTTCTTCAACACATAATAATTGTTTTGTTTTAATGCAAAACAGTTCTATTATGTGTCTCCAAAAACACACAGCATTGGGATGAAGACCTGTTTGATATCTGCTGGTGTAATACAATCGACGCTATGTGAATATAAAAAGAAATAATTCACATGATTTGTGAATGTACTATTTTTTCCTCTAGAATTGTTTATGAAATCTCCATAAAACAAAATAACAAAAGGAAAACTTTGAAATAACTAAAAACTCTTGTTAGTTACTTGTCATATTAAGAAATCAGACCATCAATTATAAAATTTTAAACACTTTATAGTTAAGTAGTATCTTATGAACTCAAAACAAGAGTATCAAGAGAAATGAGATCCAAATTTATAAAAAAACAAAAATCATACATTGAATCACTTTAAAAATTATCATACAATAAAACATCAGTTTGAACACTGAGTCTGTAAATATCCTGACAAGATACTTTTAATAAAAAGCTTTTAGATTTCCAGTTAGCTCTTTTCAAAATATCTTCCATTTAATATTCATATTAACTATGCTCTTGATCCCACCTTTGATAGAGTACTAGGTACACAGAAATGCATGAATAGTAATTTGTTTCAAAAAAATGCAACCTATCCAGCCAGCCACTCTGGTTTTTGATGCTGATTTAACAGTTTCTATGACTGGTATAAAAAAATAAAATATTTTATGTCCTTTAACTATACCATCACTATATATGAGACCTATAGTTAGTTCTTTCACATGAGTAGCTGGGTTTATAATATGGGCTGTAGATGCCTACTCAGCAACTAGCTGATAGTCTGGGCACAGCTGTTAGTTCTTTACCCCGTTTTTGGCCAGGAACCAGCTTGAGCCTTCCATGTGTGGCAATCTTTTTCCCAACAGTTCCAAAAGGGAATCAGGTTGTGAAATACATAGTCTGAAGTTAGTTATGACATACTAATGGTATTTATAATAAATCATGTGTTTGAAAATTATGATAGGTGATCTAGAGAAAATTAAAAAATATCTAGGATTTGTTGGATGATCCTTGATAACTTTTTCTACAGTAGTTACAGAAGAATCTAACACCATTAATTTGTGCAATAAAATAGTACTGTATGCAAATTAAAATCCAGCTACATCTTGACTAGACCCTGTGACTTTTGATTTGTTATTATTGCACTAGACTAACAATTTTCTAATTGGACACTAAAGGTGGATAAGGTGGTGAAACACCAATTTTCCTTAAAAAGCTGATTTCTCTTCTCCTATATACAGCTACAGCTATATGCTCCACCCCCAAGTTTTGCCTGATGAGACATTTTGTCAAGGACATTCCGCAAGTTCAATCAATAAGAACCTTCCGCAGGTTCGATAAGTAAGAACCTTCCGCAGGTTCAATAAATAAGAACCTTCCGCAGGTTCAATAAATAAGAACCTTCCGCAGGTTCAATAAATAAGAACCTTCCGCAGGTTCAATAAATAAGAACCTTCCGCAGGTTCAATAAATAATAGCCTTCCGCAGGTTCAGTCAATAGGAACCTTCCGCAGGTTCAATCAATAAGAACCTTCAGCAGGTTCACTACTTGAATTATAGTGATTAATGCTGTCTTATGAGTGAGATTCAATCAAAAAGAACTTTCTGCAGATTCATTATTTGAATTATGCATGTTAATGCTCTTAGTTACTACTGCGGTTTAATCAGTAACAAGCTTCCGCAGGATTGTGATTAGAATTATGCATTTTAATGCTCTCCTTTACTAGAGATTCAATCAAAAAGAAATTCTGCAGCTTTATTATTTGAATTATGCATGTCAATGCTCTCACTTACTAGTGAGGTTTAATCAGTGACAACCTTCCGCAGGTTTATGATTTGAATTATGCATGTTAATGCTCTCACCTACTAGTGAGGTTTAATCCGTAACAACCTTCCGCAGGTTTATGATTAGAATTATGTAGGTTAATGTTCTCATTTACTAGTGAGGTTTAATCAATAAGAACCTTCCGCAGATTCATTATTTGAATTGGGTAAGTTAGTGCTTTCACTTACTAGTGAGGTACCTACTACTACCACTACGCCTACTGTTCAAGGCGCTAGAGAACACTGTGTCAATTCAGGTCCTATTATATATCCTTTCTGCACAGTTTAGTTGTGCAGGGACCCTTAAGTTTATATGGGTGGTAGGCAACCCCCATTGGCAAAAATATTGCCAACCCATGCTAAAAAAAAATTGAGTTTACGTAAGCCTGTACAATAGTGGTATATTTTGTGGCAAATATTCTGACTTGACCTACACGTCTAATACAATCACCTTTTTTTTTTTTTTTTTTTAATAAAAAGTTGCCTCCGGGGCTGGTGGTAATAAGTGCCATTGCAGATAATGCGTCCATGATTTGCATTACTGTTTAGTCTGCTTGGTACCTACCAAGTAACAATGAAGTCAATTTCATATTTAGAGTGAATGCCACCTTATACAACTAACACAACTATTGGTTAAAGTCAGTTTTTTTTTTTTTTTTTTTTTTTTGTCCGAGTTGGTTGCGGTTTTATGCAACAAGGTACTGGCCACTACTGGTACTACTACTAAGCATAAAGCATTAGAACATTATGTGGGCATTTCTTGAGCAGCTGCTCTCAGTTTATGTTATTTTTCTCTTGCGTAGTGGAGTTGTACTGCTCTCCACTGTATCAAACCACTGCTTAAGTTCCTGAGGTACTCCGTGGGGCAGTATCATTATTTGGTCTCCCCATGTGAATTCTCAAGGTAATAACTGTGTCTTGCAACAGTATTTCACAGTACAGTCACCGCTGGACCCTTGCATGGTTTGCAAGGTTAATGCCTGCTTAATAAAGTCCAAAGCCAATTTAGAATATAGCTATTTTGCTGTAAAATGTTATATTGTTCTAATTGGTAATTTACATACCAAACCCAAGACCTCAAGGTTGCAAGCATCTCCGAGACCTTTGCAGCCTGCTTGGATTTTTTCTGAGAAAAACCAGGAGAAAATAATTCCCATATACATCCTTGCGTCCCTCTCTAGTGTAGGGTTTCTACAACCCAGTTCATAATCGCTGCAAATTGTACATGGAGTTGAAGACAGGCCAATTCAAAAGAAGGTTAACTGGAGAATCTCTCCGTTATAAGTAACCAACAAAAGAGTGCACTTCCGCAATGCTTAGATAAAAAGGGGCCTGATGACTACTTTTTGAATGTATGTACCTTCAAGAAGTAGTACCTATATAGGAAAAAGTCTTTAACATCTCTCTCAGAGGTAAAATTCAATTTAATAATAATATTAGTTATGAAAAATATATTATCCTACTGCTGGGAATTGACCTCCTCTGCTACTGAGAGGTTATAGGCCTTTGACCACCAGATTGGTCTAGCGCTAGTTTGCAAACTTCACAACACACATTTTTTATTTTTTTTTTTTGAATAATTGGCAGAGGGCTAATATATCTACTAATCCACCCTGAAAGGCTAAAACCCTTCTCATCTGAAGTTCCCTGATATACCTGGTGACAATCATTGGTGTTATTGTGACAAAAGAAGACTAGCAGAAACAAAACTTTTAACATGACAAATCCACAAAGCTACTGTAAGATAGACAGTAGTGCCTCTATATTAATTACACGGGCAGTTTTAAAGTTGGTATATCATCCAGTAAGGTAATTCTATAATCTGATATATTGGTTTGTTTAAGATCTGATCATGTGCGGGCACACAATAGTCCCATACTTTGTTATAGCTCAGAAACTATCTTTATTATTATTTAATAATTACAAATAAAAAAGTTAGGCCTAATTTAGGTGGCCTTGGAGCTTTAATCATTGATTATACTTATTTATGGACTGCAATTCTATATGCATCATTGCTAGTTCTACTTTACTAGATATTACCACATATAATCATAGTATTCTAATAGTAATTTAATAATAACCTTTAATTTTATAAAAAATGTCTTAATACATTACTGACATTTAGGTCTAAAACATGGTGTAGCTAAGCTTTCCACAAGGGATTTATATGCTTACTTTGTGTTTATTCTATATTGGTGAATGGAATGTCTTTATTTTCACATTAACTATATTCTAGATTGTCCCAAGGCACCATAGGTGTACCTAATAACAGGTTATGTGGAGCTATTATAAAACCTATTATTGTTCAATGTAAGTAACATATTTATTTTGAAGGGACATATTAAAATAATTTTGGTAATTGGAGCAAATTAGTTTACGAATAATTTACGAAAACCTGAGTCATTAGCGAGTCGACACGCGGATCGGAACCCTACGCACATGTTTGTGCCTGTTCCTGCGCCAATAAGTACTCGTTTAATAGATAAAAGTGAAGCTATGCCCTCTCCTTATTTCAAGGATGAGGAAGCACTCAATGCTATCCGATTTGCATGAGCTTGGGTTCTAGACTTGTTCCCCATCCGGGGCAACAAATTGGTGACCTGCAGGTACCTATTTTGCATAAGCTTCAGGTCGTGACTTGTTCCCCATCCGAGGCAACATATTCTTGACCGGTACCTATTTTGTTTGCGCTTCTATTTCGCGTGTCGTCCTTACTAAATGGCTCCAAAACTTACCAATAAATACAATGCTGTGTACAACACACACTTTAACACATTTTTATCACTTCAACACTGTTTTAAATCCAGTTTTGAAAAGTTTTACTTTAATTAAAAACTTTACCGAACTGATACGTTCGAATCAAAACGACGCTATGAGTTCACAGCTAAAATCGCGCGCCAAAGCAGAGCAGCGCCTTCTGGTGTAAAAGAGTAAGAGACAAGATTTGACAGTCTGGTATGTATTGAACTGACATTCTCTTTAGATTAACCGAATCAAATGATTGCTTTCTTCATCCCAATGCTGTGTGTTTTTGGAGACACATAATAATTAAATAAAAGAAATGTAAAAATGTATCAAAATATTATTTTGTTTCAGGCGGTGTCAGACGAAATGCTGGTTGAGTTGAAGGCTTGCTTCATGGAAGCTTACGACGATAACCAAGACGGAAAAATTGATATTAGAGAGGTAGCAGTCTGTCAATCTGTCTTTAGAATATGCCTCAATGGCGTAGATGTATTACGTGTGTGGTACAATCAGCCACAAAAGTACCTGAAAAAATCAAAATAATAAATCTCCTTATCAACAATCGTTTATTCATCACAAAATAAAATTCAAAGAGTTAACTTTATTTTAGATAAAGAAAAATAACATTTCCATTGAGTTTAATGTGTAGAATCATTTTGAAGTTTTGAATTTGTGCAGCTATTTGTGGCTGACTGTACAGTCACCAGCATAAGTAGCTGAACAAATTCAAACTTTCAAATCGCCTACATACTTTTTTGTTCTTACTAATCTTTTTTTCTCTTCATAAAAATAAAATAAAAGAGATTTACTTTACTTCAAACAAAGAAAAAAAGGTTTAGGTTTAACTTAACGCGTATATAGGCGAATTGAAATCTTGATTTTGTACAGATATTTATGCTTCTGACTGTACATCACCGCTTAGAGTTCTCGGGTCATGTTTTCCGGTCAGCATTAGCCCGGATTCAGAAATTTCTGCCCGATATTGTGTGAAGCGTTTTCAAATAATACTGAACAAAATTGATTGAACTAAATGAAATTAATTGTAGAGATCTATTACTATATGCATAAGTACTTTGTTTTCCCCTATATTAGAACTATACTCAGAACAACACTCATCGTGTTTGTCACTCAAGTATTCACTCGATTTCACTGGAGACCACTAAAGATATTAAAGGCAATTAATTGTGTTGAACTGCTGCCACTAAAGATAATCAATGCTAAAAATGCTAACTACACCGACTAAAATAGTGATAATTGTTTTTTTTGTTGATACTTATCTGTTTATACTCATAGATGGAGATGTGATAAACGTTTCTAGCAATGTATTTGAGCCAATGTAAAAAAAATATTTAAAACTCTTTCTAGTTGTACCTGAATACAACGAATAAATATACATTCTAAGATATTAAAATTCAAAATTCCCCAAGAACGTTTTTTTGCAATAATTATATTTCTTTTTTTAAATTTAAATGTCGCTTAACGCCTTCAACTCTTCAGCCAGGTCTGCATCGTATTCAAGTAAAACTAGATAGCTTTTAACAACGTTTTACATTACCTCAAACAATGTTTCAAAAATGTTTATCAGCGCTGAAACCATTCGTTTTCCTTCACATGGTAGAGCTATAACCTTAAAACAACACTTATAGTGTTCAATATCTTTCGAATTCATCAGAGAGCTTAAGATAATGAAGACAATTGTTTGTTTACAGCTCGCGCAGCTATTGCCAATGGAGGAAAACTTTCTTCTGCTGTTCAGATTCGATAACCCCCTAGAGTCTAGCGTCGAGTTTATGAAGGTAACTTTCTTAAATTAGTATTTTTTGTTTGCTTTAATTACTGAACAAAGTAAGTATACTACTCTATAGGTTAAATGACAGACTAGAAGCTATCCTGTATAAAGCCTGGGTTAGACTACGACACTATACAGAATGAATCCTCAAGTGGGCGTGGATGGCGAAATCCGAAACTATAAGAAATAGCGAAAAATGCACAAAGTGGTCTCGGGGCCAATTTTGATGAAAAGTATAACTGCATCAATGGATTTAAAAAAAAACAATATTCGTAGCCAGGAATCGTGCTCTTTGATTTTGACAAAAAACAAACACACTGTATCGTTACACCATTCGATAGTATCGATAATAAGGATCAAATCCTAGGAAGTGACTCTTAGTGAAATATTTAGAGACTTACTGGTGGTAGGTCTCTCATATGTAAGAGTCCGTCTGGGTGGGTACCACCGCAATGTCTATTTCTATCGCCAAGCAAGAGTGTGCATGCACTGTTGTTTTTTGGTTTGAAGGACATTGTAGCCAGTGTAGCTACTGGACATAATGAGACTTATGTCTCAGGATAACGAGCGCAGTGGAATGCCACACAGTACTTTGTAAGTCTAGGTACTGGAAGGTGTTGCTACTGTTTATGGGTGGTCGTATCGCTTACCATCAGGCGAACGGCATGCTCGTCTCGTCATTCAATGCAATAAAAAAAAAAAATCAAACATAGGCACTCGGTGTATACACTAAGTGTACGGTGTATAGTGCCATAGTCTAAACTTAACTTTAGGCACTTTCCTGTCCCTACAAGTATAATGCAAGCATACATTCGTGAGCACTCTACTCGATTCACGCGGTCTCAGTAATAAATCAATATAACAAAATAAATCCGATTCCAAAAACCATTACAATCCAATAAATAATTGAACTTTATACCATACCATACCACATCAGCACTGTATTATATACTGCTCACTGCTGAGCACGGGCCTCCTCTAGAAATTAGGGTTTTAGGCATTTATACAAGCGTCAAAATCTTCTTTCCAGTTCGTGTTTTTATCCTTATAATGTTATTGAGATGTTATATTTTTTGTAGTTGGTGCCTAATTTAAATTGGCTAAGGTCGTAATCCTGAGGTTGTTTTAAGTATACAGGTCAAGTGATCTTGGAAAAATTTGCTTTAGTTTTGATTTTTTTAATTTAGTTGAGCCACTTATAGACGCTCAGCGGGCCGCAGGTTAATTATATTTGTATTAATCGATTTGCGATAAGCCATACTATTATAAACTAACCGCCGATTTCAATAGAAATCTCAATAGCTGTTGTAGAGCTTGCTGAGTATGGGAGTATGTGAGCTCTAGCTTGAAGTACTTTAATTAAAACTCCAGAGATGGCACTTGTAAAGATTTATATTCAAGACTTCAGAGTACGTATATACAGCGAAGTACTTAGATGGTAACAGTATTAAATTAGTAGACGTACTAGTTAAACTAAGGCGTACATCGCTTATATATGGGGGGCATGGTGTGACCCAGCGTTCCCGCACAACTACGTACGTGCACTTACATAGTTGCGCAAGTGTGTGTGTGTCCCTACACTGTTTTCGATCGATCTCAAAAATCAACCAATAAGAAAACAGTTTTTTGACATGCTTAAGAATGACTTCTTTTGATTATATGATATATATCATATAATCAATGTATATATTGATATTCTCAAGATCGGAACGAAGATTAAGATTGGGATCGTCTTTTGAAATCGGCTGTAAATCTTAGAGATAGCTAGTATTTACCCAATTATAAATAAATAAAAAGATACTATCATTTGGGAAATACATGTCATTGTGATTGACTATGGCCGGCAATGTTATCAGTGCGTTCCAAGTAATATGGAATAAACAAATGCACATATCTTGATTCGATTTTTCTGCAAAGTATGTACTACATGGTACATGCAGACACATGTTTCCTGATAATCCGATCGAAGACCTATCTCTAACAGTCTTACTTATAAAATCGTCTTATTTTTTAATCAATTGCTTTGCCACCGATTAGCAAAAATTTTACTTATAAACTTGTTTTAGCGTTAAGAGGTGAGAAGAGAGGCATTGCTTAAATAACTGTAAAGAAAAACATCGCCGTGGCCTATTTTAAACCGACTTAAAAGGCAAGATGGTGGGTTTGACTTACACTTGATCTAGTAAATTTGTGTTTCAAAAGATTAGCATTGATTAAGAACAGACTAGTTAAGACTTAACTAAGCATAGCTTTGCGATTTTTTTATAAGTAAGACTATATATGAGTGTTACTTAATTCGAACAAGAGGTCAAGTCAATGTATAATTTCAATTTAACATCAATTGTTGTTGTTTTTTGCAGATTTGGCGCGAATACGACACGGACGGCAGCGGGTACATTGAAGCAGATGAATTAAAGGTATAATCGTATGGAGCAATACATATTTTTTTATAAATATGTGTATGAGAAAAAAATTACAGCCAATACTAAAAATGTAACAGAAACTAGGTATTTAAACATAATAACATTTTTAGGAGTACCTTCGATGAAATGTGATTTACATGTGACTTATTTTAAATGTTTCGGATGAATTTTATTTTTTGGAATATTTTCTAAAATATTTCTTAAGTCATACTTGGTAGTCAATATTTTCCATGTTTTACCTTATTTATTTTGTTTTTAGAATTTCCTACGAGATCTGCTGAAAGAAGCAAAGAAAATCAACGATGTCTCAGAAGATAAACTTATCGAGTACACTGATACCATGGTAATATTTTCTTAGTGACAATTAATGTCTATACGTAATAGGCACCGCGCACACGCTGTCATCTTGTTGCCAAGAAACTACATCATTAAACTGGCAGTTACTAAAATTGTTGAAGCAACTAGACGACAGCGAGAACTTCCATAAAATAAAAAATAAAATACTTTGCTGCCACGGTGGCGTAGTTGTATTACGGTATGACTGCAATGCTGAGGTCTTGGGTTCGATTCCCGGGTCGGGCAGTGATATTGGGTTTTTTAAATTCAGTGTCAGCCCGGAGTCTGGAATTTGTGCCCGATATGGCGATAGGCTCGCCCCCTATCACATCATGGGACGGAATAACGGCGAAAAGTGGGTGCACTAGTTGCGCCTCTGCCTACCCCTTCGGGGATAAAAGGCGTGAGTGTATATGTATATGTATGTATGTAAGGTCACTTATATAACTACCAACATTTTTATTAGGAGTAAAATCAATGATGTAAAATAAATAAAAAAGCCAGCTCGGGCTGGCAGGAAAGGGGATATAAAAAAGATATCTTTTTATTAAAATCTAATGGGAGAAACGCGTCGCGATCCTCACCGGTGAGGACACTACAGGCCCTAGCCTAGCTAACCTACTTCTTCTTCTTCATATTACAGAAAGTTATAGAAATAATCTCTTACACAGCTCTAGACAAGCATTTCTAACTGCGTAAAGTTTATAAGAATCGATATTAATATTACGTTTTCGAGCTTCAAGCATTGTCATGGCCTGTGGCAATCTTACGAAACGGCATTTTTTCTCGGTCTCCATTGACAAGTAGGTAATGAATATCATGATTTGTTTTAGTCTGCATTCAAAAGCTTTATTTGGTCTCTTCTATTAAATGTGGTTTAAAACCACAAAAAGCAATTAATACTAACGTTAGTTTTATATCCCATATACGTTTTGCAGCAATTAGTATTTATAGTGAAACAAAACAACTGAGAGTGTTATGTATTTAAGTGCCTGTCTATACTAATATTATAACGAGGAAAGATTTGTATGTAAGTATGTTTGTAACGAATAAACTCAAAAACTACTGAACAGATTATGAAAATTCTTTCACTAATAGGAAGCTACATTACTCCTGAGTGCTATAGGCTACGATTTATCCCGGAAAAACTGTTTCACGCGGGCGGAGCTGCGAGCAGAAGTCTAGTAGGTAATATAAGCTAAATTCTATCCTGAAAAATATCTTCAATCAAGATAAATCAAGAAAAGTCAGTTTTATAACAATTTAAAACGAGGAAGGGTAACATTTCAATGTCGTTAAATTAATGTGTCGTTTTCACAGCTGCAGGTGTTCGACTCAAATAAAGATGGCAGATTACAACTGTCTGAAATGGCAAAGTAAGTTGATTACTTAAGTTTTTATTCGCTATTTAACTTCAAGTAGACTCAACAGTTAAAAACTTTCCGATTGTGTTAAGTTTAGTTTTAAGAAAAATTGGGATTCAAGTATGTGTATAGTTTTGTTACATCTGTATATTTTTTCACGGACATAAGAAAATTATTGACAATTATAATGAATAACAAAGAAACTGCGCTTGTAAATACTAAATACTTATAATGTTTTATAACCTTCAGTAATCGCTCTTTTGACTGCCTCGGCGGCGTAGGTGTATTACGGTACGGCAGCAGTTCTGAGGTCTCGGGTTCGATCCCCGGGTCGGGCAAAGTGATATTGAGTTTTTCTACTCAGTATCAGCCCGGATTCTGGAATAGTGCCCGGTAAATGACAATAACACGCCCCCTATTTTTTTTTATAGCATTGTATGACGAGACGATCATGCCGTTCACCTGATGGTAAGCGATACGACCGCCCATAAACAGTAGCAACACCATCCAGCACCTTGAGTTACAAAGTACTGTGTGGCATTCCACTGCGCTCGTCATCCTGAGACATTAGATGTTAAGTCTCATTATGTCCATTAGTTACACTTGCTACAATGTCCTTCAAACCGAAACACAACACTGCATGCACACTGCTGCTTGGCAGTAGAAATAGACATTGCGGTGGTACCCACCCAGACCGACTCTTACCTATGAGAGACCTACCACCAGTTACATGCGACCTAACATATCTGGCGAAATGTGGGTGTGATACCTACACCTCTGCCTACCCCTGAAAAGGGAAAAGGTGTGATGCTATGTTTGTACGTATGTATGTAATCGATATTTTTATACCATATTTATGTTCATACATCGTTACCCTGTTAGGTTACGTTACATATCGGTGAAGGGAGCGTAAATATCGAAATTTCTATTTTAATCTCTACCTCGCCTCGGGGTCAGCTTAGTTAATTTTCAAAACTTCTAATATTATCTAATTTTCGTTAATATAAAGTTTTCGCTTTTGATCCCACGTATTGTGTAATAAAGTTTTGGGGTGTTATGTTATTTTTGTAAATTGTGTATATATTGATATGAAATGAAATTTAATGAAATGAAATAATTTATTCGAACCCATAAAATGTTATACATTATTTAGATTCCGTCAATATTAACTCTACCACCAGTTCGGAAAGCAGTTCTCACTAGAGAAGAACGGGCAAGAAACTCTAGTGTTGCTCTTTTCAAAATCAGTTCAAGGTATAAAATACAATGCATTATGTAGAGAAAAAAAAATACAATTCAATATTTGTTAACTTTTGTTTAGAGCAGTTCATTTACTAGAGATGTTCATGAACTACTATTAAAACAACCAAATCAAGAAATATATTTAATTATAAATCAGCACATTTTGACTGTTTCTTTATACCTTTTATATTGCTAGACCAAAATATACAAAAAAAGGTAGCTGGAACTACAATCTTTACATTTATATGACTACTGATTTTGTACAGATATTTCATATTAAAAATAAAGAGAATACGTCTCAGCAAGCCGGCAGCACTGGACTGCTGAGTACTATAACGTATTTGCAATATCTGTGGGCTTAGAATGTGGCAAGAAGACGCAACTCGTAAATGATTGATCGAAAGACCAATACGTCGGTCACCTGTTCGTCTCTCAACCAATCCCAATAAAACGAAACGGAGTTGTGTAGTGTTTTTTGCCACGTTCTAAGCTCACTGTATATTTATATTTCAGACTCCTCCCCGTTAAAGAAAACTTCCTTTGCCGCCAAGTGTTCAAGGTGAGTGACACGTAATTTCCCGCCAACTGATACGGCATCCATCTTTTTTTTTTTTTTTTTTTTTTTTTTATAATGGCATTTGTGTTCACATTTTGCCAATGTCAAGTTTGGTTTGTCTATTTTATTATCTGTAGTATGTCGAAGTAAAGCAGTGGCTACCTTACCAAGACTTTATCGAGGAGTTTTGGCGGCAACAAAAAAAACACTTGATTAGCACAATTATTTCAATTCACTTCATTTGAGCTCTTTAATAGAACTATATTGGATAATATACCACCATAATTATGCAATATAACACTAAATATCACCATAATAATGAATTAAAACAAGAGCACCTCATGACACTTCCAAGTTCCCGCCAAAAAAACCGGCATCCATCTTGGAGATACACCTCCATCTTACGTTCCATTCCATTAAAACCCCGTACAGCGACTTCATAAAATATAAAGCTAAAACATGCTACATAAATACTTATGTAAATAATTTAGTTGACTGTATACAGTGCCGGATTAACTACGTAGCAAGAGTAGCAATTGCTACGGGCCTCGCGCGAAAGGGGGCCCCGCATGTTTAAACCCACTCATCTCTGCCTGAGCGTAATTTTTTGAGTGAAACTTGTTAAGATGTGGTACGTTGAATTTTTTTGATGTCACAAAACAAGACACTCGGTACCCGATTATTTCCTTGGCGTAAATAATTTAAATAATATCATACAGTAAACGCACAAGTTCTACAAAAAGTTGCTTTGTATAAACGTGAAGAATTTCAGTCGGCCTGATAATCAGCTCTACAAAAAGTCTGCCGCATATGCAAGCACTCTTTCTTACCCGACACTTAGTGTGGATGTGTAGCAGAATTGAAATGGCTCGATTTAAATTGTTAAAATTATCTATTGATTTGTAAAGTTAACAGTCTACATTATTTTTAGTATAATTTAGTAACCATATACCAAAAATCTATTTTCTAGAATATAAGTATATTGAGTTATAGAAGTTATGACTAAAAAAAATTTTTATTACCTCAAGAGAGATTTCCTCCAATTTAATTTTTCATAAACATTTCGTAATCCTGATATAGTAGGATCATTACCAAATGCATAAAAAGCAATGCATTCAATAAACTATTTCCAGAACAAAAGAAGTTTAAATTCTAGACGCGAGAGTCTCACGCGTGTTTTTTAAACTAATGATAGGTATCCTATCCCTTGTCGGTACAATGGGCACCCGGCCAATGCAAATTATTTGTGATCGAAGTTGGTAACACTGAAAAATTAACCGGGGATTCCCTGACATTTCCATTGAGAAGGCTTTTTGTAATTGTCCGAGCCTAACAGCGCCTATAGTAATTTACTACACTATTCATTACCCACAAAATTGTAACCTATAGATAGTAAATAAATGTATTGAGTATTGAATTGTATTTTTACCACTCTATACTTAAGAACCCATAGCAGATCAAGGGCTTTTTGAAAGAATTTGCTACGGGCCCCGCGCTTGCTTAATCCGGCACTGACTGTATACAATATGTATGTATGTAATAATACTGTCACAATGATACACTTATTTAGTTATGACGTTTAAATTAAACAAAGCACGAAATTATCTAATGTAAGACATCGCATTTTCATATTATATATAAAAACATTCCGATCTCAGTAAAAAATCATAATATTAATATACGTCTAGGATTTAGTTTAATACCTTATAATTATTTGTATATGGATACCAATTAGAAAATTGAAAACATTTTTATTTACGTATTTTAATAAATATATATGTATGTATACCAGTCTATATTACTTACATATAGCTTAGATATAATGGATTATCACTTGGGACGAAGATTAGCGCCAGAGTTTATTTATATTACTATTTAATTAAATAAGTACTACTAAGATCGCAGGTATTTTGTAATAAAATAGTTATTTTCGACATTAAAAATAATTAATATCATATTATCAACATAAAATAACTGATAAAAGTTCACACTCTCCTACTAGTATACTCGTTTTGCAAAATCATTATGTCATAAACACTTTTAAAAGCCCTCAATAATTTTATTTATACCATAAACAAACCATCATATTAAAATAATAATTTTAAGTATTTTGCGCACCAGGTTACGCTTGCATGGTCACTTATATTTTGTATCACTTCCATTTCCTGTCTTATTTTGCTTACTTTAGTATAATCATTAAAATTATGTAGGTAATGCTAATATAAATTGATAAAATAATAGTTAACGTTCATTCCTCGTTTATTGCACTTTAATACATAATTAGTCAAAACTAGATAGAAATAAATAACAAGCATAGCATAAATTAGTTGCTAATTTTCAAAAAAATTGCATCTATATTTGCGATAAATGTGGAAATACGGATAAAATAATACTATATTTAATTGGTTTATTGTATCAGCTTAGAAATATCGCCACGTCTTTCATTGATAGTTTAGGCCGATCTCAATAACTTACTAACCGATAACAAACAGTTAAAATGCTTACTTTTGGTGGTTATCTGTGTTGCTTAAAACTACGATAGATAAGAATTGATATCGAAACAGCAGTAACAGTTAGCGTCACTTTTACTGTCGAGTTAGATATCAAACTCCAGTTAAATGTTAGTACCTAACATAATAATGAGAGCGCCCCCCGAGGCAATTCTTGTGTGCTGGGTCATCACACCCAATGCACGCCCATGCGCGGGGGGACATTGGTCGCGGGCCGAGGCACACAGTTCAGTGTGTATACCTCTTGGTTGAAAAACACATTGAGGCCTAAAAGGGCCCGCGAACATTTCCTGGCTCTCTTTCCGCCCATCCTGAGAACCTTCCTCCCTACCCCCCACATTCCCTTCCATATTCCTCCTCCACTCCCCTCCCAGGCCCCTGCAGTCGTTAAGCCGGGGGACTCCTGTATACCATTCGCAGGTTTCCACCGGTGTTGTCTGTAGGACCGCCAAAAAAAAAACATAATGAGAGCGGCCGTTAGGGTATTCGTCCACTTTCCAACCAACAATAACTCTTCAGAAACAAGTCATAATTTAGAAATGAAACATAATTCAGATTGTCTATTATTAAATCTTATGCCTATGTTAATTGTGCATTTTAGAAGACTTTTTCGAATAAATCAGCAATAAAGAGTTCCTTCTGATTAAATTATTGATTGTTTTCTTGGCCATTATTAAGAACGCTTTTATTGCGATTTGTTATTCTTGAGTTACCTAACCTAACTTAAAACTTTCGCAGATTTCAAAACTTCTACTGAGAAACCATACAATTGTACCTTAATATTAAAATCTTATACATCAGTTTCATAACACTTCCACGTGATGATATGTAAACCAATAAATAACAAAAATAATAGTACTAGCTGCAATAGCATGATGTCTATCATTTATTTGCCTGTTTATCTGTCTGTCTGTCCTAACACTGACGCTTGTGTTCCGCACTGCGCACACATAGGAGGGCATAGAGGTGAGTCCTCACGTTTGTATAATAATGATACTAATTCGTACTACTAAGTAATGGCAGATTCATTTTCATAAGTTGTATTAAGATTTAAGAATAAGTAGTGATGGTATCATTATTAAACAAAATTAATACAAATAAACGCTCAATCGTGGGCACAAGTATGCCTCGTAGAATTATAAGCATTGATCATAAAGTATAACATAAAATGGAGACACTATTATAAATATCAAACTTTGATGAAAAATTAACAATGTAGTCAGTAGTGAAATCACAAACTTCAATAAAACAGAAGTGAGTTCTTGTAGAATAGTTAAGTAGAGTAGATACTAACAATAAATAGTGACTTTATAGTTAAGAAATATAACTATGTCTATATTCTCAAAATTAAGCTGTGGAACAGCGTCCGCACACGTCTTCTCAACTAACGTATGACTTGGGGTCCTTCAAGCAGAATGTGAAAAAGCAGTACGCAGGCCGGCACAATCGTCGCGTCAGTATTCTTTTGGCGTGAGGAGGCATCCCGTCTCGGGCAGAGACTGGCTCCTAGGGAGATAACGGCCCAATTGGCCTCCATCCGCAGCTCCGCCGTGGAGGAGTGGCATACCAGGCTGGGTAGCCCGTGTGCGGGCTTGAGGACTGTCGCGGCAGTGCGACCTGTCTTCTTAAGCTGGCTTCTTAAGACAGGCGCCACGGTGCGCCGACATTCCGTCTGACACAGGTGCTAACGGGCCACGGGTGTTTCGGCTCGTTTCTGTGTCGGGTCGGGAAGGAGGAGTCCGCCGTGTGCCATCATTGTGGCAACGGCGGCGACGATACGGTCCAACACACTCTTGAGGAGTGCCCAGCCTGGGACCTACAACGCAGCGTTCTTAGAGCAGTCGTCGGAGGAGACCTCTCGCTGCCGGCCGTGGTGTCCGCCATGGTCGGCGGCTGGAGGTCATGGCGAGCGATGGCCTCCTTCTGTGAGTGCGTCATCTCGCGGAAAGAGAGCGCCGAGCGGGATCGTGAGCAGAACGATCCCACCCGCAGCCAGAAGAGACGAAGGAGGCGTCGGGTGGACGACTGACCGGCGCCTCGTGCCCTGCGGTCCGGGGGCATCTAAAGAATTCCGCCACGGCATTCCCTGCCTGTCGTAAGAGGCGACTAAATGGGGACTAAAGTGAGAATCACAGAGCTAGCAGTGGGGGCCTGCTCTCTCGACTACTTCAATATAATAGCGACTCCGAGGTGGACGACAATGCCACCAGCATTGTCGTAGACGTCAAAGGCGTCCTGTAGAGCTCGGGGGCATCTTAGCCCCCTCATATAGAGATGGGCCGCAATGCAGCATTGCGCAGGGGCCGTTCCGTGCAGCTATCTTCGTGCAACAAGATACGCCGGGGCCGTCCCGTAGGCGCTGAAGAAGGCCACCGCGGGTTTTGGTTGGTATGCCGGTGTAGGGTGTACATAGTGTTAGGGACTCGGTCCAATGCTCTCTCGGATGATGCCATACTCCCGATTGTCGACATTGGGCCGTTAGATCCGTGAAACCAACATAACCGTCCACTCACCCCCCAGTGGTGGTAGCGATAACGCGTTTTTTGCCCACGAGAAAAACAAAAAAAAAAAAAAGGCCGGCATAATCGTGCCGGACGTCATGGGATACTTGCCGGTTGTAAATTTACTTCGGCTTCCATTCACTTAACATCATGTGCAGTGAAGTCACATGGCCGAGTAAATAAAAATAGGGTGGAATCGACCGGGGTAAGTATCATCAGAAAACCATGATATGTGACAACTTGCTGCGTCTGCGGTGAATGAGATATTTGGGAAGCGAAACATCCTTTATCCTTTCTTATGACCGACTCTGTTTCCTAAAGCCGGCATCCATATGTCTATAAAAACATCCTCCAGCCTTTCTTAATCCTAATTCATTTGAAGCCGGCAATAAATGATGTTCTAAAACCATGGGTAAGCCGTCATCCATAACTATTCCAGGAAAAAATCCCCCAGTCTTTCTTAATCCTAATTCTTTAAAAGCCGGCATCAATTATGTTCTATAGGTAATTGTGCGTAGCTATATGTTTTAACATGAATGATCTACCATACATATTTTTCTCTTATCGACCTCTGTTGTACAAAAATACAACTTATATTTGTAATAAACAATTTAAATTCTTGTTTATAATGTATTTTTTATTCTCTCAGGGTGCTACAAAACTGACGAAGGATGATATTGAAAGGGTATTTTCCCTTTACGACAGGGTAAGTAGATATTTATTAATGAGTGTTGATCGCGGCTTCAACCGTTTGAGTGACCATAGATAATATCCCATTGGTTCCTTTTTGGATATAAGATCCTAATTATCCAGGATAATATTCTGATCTATCTGTGTGCCGTTCAGCAGTTTTTGTCTACTTTTAAGAAACATCCAAAAATGTTCGCAAATTTTTGCATTTACCAAAAGATGAAAGATTACTCACTTTTTACCATAGAGTCCAATGGTATGGTGAAAGCACTATTTATTATAGAAAATATATAGATATTTGTTTGGATAAAGGTGTGTGTCAAATTCTAGGATAATAACGGATCCATCGAAAACGAAGAACTTCGTGGATTCCTTAAAGATCTACTGGAACTCGTTAAAAAGGTACGAATACGGAAAAATATTATCTTTAATGTACTGATTTATGACCTAAGTATGTTTAGGTTGATGAATGAAATGAATGATTGATGAATGAATTAGGAGGAGAGGTGGAAATGGTACGAAAAATATTACATAAACAAAAAAACACACGTCATGCCATCTCCGAGGCGCATAGATACAGATTCAACCAGAGCACCCACTTTTCGCCGTGTTTTCCGTCCCACGATGTGATTGGGGGCGAGTCTATCGCCGTTTTAGGCACAAATTCCAAACTCCTGGCTGATACTAAGAAGAAAATCCCAATATCACTTTGGGATTCGAACCCGAAACGTCAGAAGGCTTAACGTAAGTCATACCAAGCACACAATACAACTATGGCGAGTTATATACGAGGAAAATATTAACTTAGATGTACTGGTTTATTTGTTTGATATAGAGATAAAATATTGGAACCCTTACGATTAAATAAAAGAAAACAGCAAACTATTTGCAGCCTTCGTTATCAGTTTGATATATAACCATCACCTCATAATAATATTAGTCTTGTATTGTATACTGCCCCACTGCTGGGCACGAGCCTCCTCTACTACTAAGAGGGTTTAGGCCTTAGTCCACCACGCTGGCCTAGTGAGGGCCGATTTCACATACCTTCTAAATTCTTATACAAAATTTCTCAAGTGCATTTCCTCGCGATGTTTTCCTTCACCGTTAAAGCAAGCGATAATTTACAAAGAATACACACATACCTTAAGAAAAGTCAGAAGTGCATGCTCTTGGGTTTAGAACCTGTGGGCACATATCTCGGCAGTCGGTTTTACTCCCAACTAGGCTATCGACTAAACCCTCAAACACAAATAATATTAAAACAAAACATTTCAATTCCAGGACTACGACGCCCAAGACCTCTTGGAGTTTGAGGAGACGATACTCCAAGGAGTGGAGTACAGCAGCGAAGGAAAGATAAGTAGGAAGCAACTGACAATGATATTACTGGCCCTAGCGAAGCACAACCAGGAAGAAGAGCCAACAACACCATAAGCCCGCATGAGAGATATCGCCACTCCGTCCCGACGTCCGAACGAATTTGTATAGACGAGATCTGAAGCGGTTAGGAGGCAACTGAGGTATAAAACCCTGTATTTTTTGTAAAGGCGTTAAATGTTCAAATGGTGGTTATTAAACTAATGTTGTTTTTCGTCTGGCGCCAAATTTAAGCAATTTTTATTGAAGTTAAACAGCTTTGGCAATGCTTGAAAAATGTTTTGAATTTGAACTGCACTTATTAGTGAAGCAATTTAAAACTCATTTATAGGAAAGACGCCTTAAGTCTTCAATCACATTTCTATAAATATTATGTTAAAATTTTCCACATAATACGAAAAAGATCTCAGTTGCCTCTTCGTTCAAGATGACTGCTTGAAATCCGACGTATTTTACAGTGATAAAGTTTGCCCAATACCGATAATTTATCTATACTAATATTATAAAGAGGAAATATTTGATTGTTTGTTTGTTTGTAATGGATAAACTCGAAAACTGCTGGACCGATTTTGAAAATTCTTTCACTAAAAGGAAGCTACATTATAAGTAATAAACATCAAAGTTAAAGTACAGAAGTTAAACCAATTTAAATATCCTTTCGTGTGACGCAGCCGTGTGACATCTATAAACCTAGGTTAGGCAATCTGTAAAATCGCAGTAAAAATATAAATCAAAACAAAATGTTCATCATGCTTACAGAAAACTAAGGGCCTTCAAACTTGGCAAAAATTAAAGGCGTTCTTATTTTAATTGGTTTATTATTTTCATTTATCTATAATTCTATAGATAGCGATTGCAATCGTTTATATAAATCAGGGTAAAGTTTTTTTTTGTTAATTTCTTGTCCATGGATACAAGTCCTTCAGAAGCATATTTTTTTCTTTTTATCCTCAGTACTAACTACTATGTCGAAGTAAAACAGTGGCAAGACTTTATCGAGGAGTTTTGGCGGCAACAAAAAAAAAACACTCGATTAGCACAGTTATTTCAATTCACTTCATTGGAGCCCTTTTAATAGAACTATATTTGATAATATACCACCATAATTATGCAATATAACACTAATTATCACCAAAATAATGAATTAAAACAAGAGCACCTCATGACACTTTCAAGTTCCCGCCAAAACTCCCAGGCTAAAGTAATTTTACAGTGTTCCAAGAGTAGAGGTCCCGAAGAGTATATTGTATAACAATGTTTTTTTTATTCAAGGCAAGCAAAGTTGCAAACTGGCAAACACTATCACTGTGACTCTGTCGTCGCATAGAGCTGAGATAAACTGTCGTGATTTAAATATCTAGACTAAGCTAAATCGAATCAAGACCCTTTATCTCAAACCTCAGTTAGATAATTTTAGTTTTTACTGAAACCTATTTAATTTCTTGATTAATGGCTGTGTTAAGCACATTGTAAAATAATTCGATGGTAAAATAGCTGTTATTCTTTTATGCTTAAAAATCAAATTCATGTGAAGCCAAAGTGATTGCCAAATATTTAAAAATAGCTATGTAATAGCGACAATTTCGATTCTGGAACTTAAGCGTGTGATTAAACAATATCAAAAATATGTACACATTTCCAATTTTTTATGATAAGGTCACAAATAAATCTCGTCTACACTCATGGCTCAATTGACTGACTTAATATTCCTAAATCACTGTGCTTAATATTTCTATAAAAATCTCCAAATTATTCTTACAAAATAATTTTTCAACGCACCTTAGACTATTTTCATAATGTCCTTTAAAGTAAATATTACAGAAGAATTTGAATATTAGTCAAATCCTACAACATATCATTCCAAAATCATTTTCCCAAACTTTCTAAAAGATGATATTTTAATAGAAATTTAAAATTGGAACACCATAGATTATTAAAATCCCTAGCATTCTAAAGAGACAAAAATACTTTTAATTTTGTTCTTTTTTGTGCTTCACGTAAGTACTTATTTTATTTCAAAATCTTTTTAATCTTTATCAATAAAATATATTGTTGTCTTCTTTCATTCCTTCCTTTGTTATTGTTATGTAAAAAGTGTTGCTAATGTTCAAAAAGTATATCGAGTTTCAGGCCTAATAGCTAAAGACCGGACGTTATTCAATATTTTTTCATATTATTTATGAAATAAAAAATCTAAGAAAATACTTTATTAATATAGTATATTAAATCAAAATAATAAAGATTTATTTTGTTGTAGGGTACATTTTATTTATGAAAGTAGGTACTACTGTTTAAGTTCCAGCTTAAACATTACCTACTTTCAAAGAAATAATAACATAATGTGGCTCTCTCCTACGTATTTAGCATGACATGACCAGTTACCATATTTCTATTTGCTAACTCCTGACCATGATAATATCCGGTCTTCAGAAACGAAATCATCTTCTAAACAATGTAAATAGGTTGTGATGCTTCGCGTCATTCGTTAGAAACCTAAAATGCATTAGGAAATCGATGTGCTTTAGATTTTTCTAATAAATGTCTTCGCTTTGAAATTGTTGGTAGGTATCTAATGTGATCGTCTGCAGGGAAACGACAGAGATATTTATAGAAATCAGAATACATAATATTTTCTTAATTAAATAATAATTTTAAAGCGGTAACGTTTTGTTTTAATTAATTATGCAGCACATAATCATGTTAAAATATCAGATAAAATACTATTTTAATACATATTAGGCTATCAACAGTAGCTAGATTTATAAAAATAAACTTTACACCTGAAATAATTCCAGGGATGTTAGCAAAATGGACGATCACCCTAACAACAAACTAATTAATTTTCGAGTCGATATTTTGTTATTTCATTTAGATCGTAAGGTATATCTCGATGTTAATTTAAATGTGAACGTAATTCTTCGGTGTGTAGCGGCCTTTACGTGTTTCTTCGTTTGTCTATTGATAGCATAAAATCTGTGTTGTGATGAAATAGTTAGCTTTAATGGAAGTACCTAATGTAATTTAATAATATGCACAAGATCTGCGTTTGGGCTTTGATCAACTTTAATCAAATATTGTCGTTGGCGTAGCACAGCAGCACAGTGCTTGTAGCCATAATAAAAAACTTTAATCAAATTAAAGTTGCTTACTTATATATGTTTTAACATTTTTTTAAACAATCTATTATGTTCTATGCTATATTATGTTTTTTTTTTTTTTTTTGGATAGGCAATCCTGCAGTCAACACCGGGGGAAACCTGCGAATGGGATATTGGAGTCCCCCGGCTTGACGACTGCAGGGGCCTGGAGGGGACGTGGGAGAGGAATATGGAAGGAAAGGTGGGGGACGGGAGGAAGGTTCCCGGGATGGGCGGAAAGAGAGGGTGCCAGGAAATGTTCGCGGGCCCTTTTAGGCCTCAATGTGTTTTACAACCAAGAGGTATACACACTGAACTGTGTGCCTCGGCCCGCGACTAATGTCCCCCCGCGCATGGGCGTGCATTGGGTGTGAAGACCCAGAGCACAAGAATTGCCTCGGGGGTCTGCTATATTATGTTGACGTTACTTTATTTTAATTGAAATTTATTTTATTGTAGTCCATTTTTGGTATGTCACTATTTACTATTCTTCGCTGCTTTGAAGGAACCAATTTACGTCTTCTTTTGTTAATTTTACATCTGCAAGCAAAGTCGGATAAATAAATGAAGCACGTAACCGTATTTGTTACCTATCTATTACTAATTCATATTATTACATACAGATTTAAAGTTTTGTAGTTCAAAATATAGGCGCCTGTTGAAAAAAGTTTTGTTACAACATAGGTATTACCTATTAGGTATAGACGTTTATTTATTTAACTCTTTATTGTACATCACAGCAGAAAAGAAACATTTACATATACAATAGAGACTACATTTAAACAAGAAGTACAAATGGCGGTCTTATCGCAATCGGCGATTTCTTCCAGACAACCCTTGGATGGACTTAGTTAACTAGGAAAAAGAGCAAAGTTTAATGAATTATAAATTAAATATTGATCCCCAAACGCAGAAACTAAACTGTATAATTAAATATCAGTCAATACCGGCAAACTCCAATTAAATCATGTTATATAAATGTTATAATTAATAAAAATATATATTAAATGGATGTTTAGATAGTGATGTATTATTTAATTTTGGGTATAGTTGGAGCCAGCGATGTATGAGAAAATTCATCCTTTTTTTTTATTCTTCGACTAGTAATGAAACCAATTAACACAAAATCATTTCAATATTTCCCTAAACAAGCCAGTGCTTTTATGGCAATTGTGATACATTATGCCAAGAAACCATTCAGTAAATTCCTGTGTATTCCAGAGATGGCAGTAAAAATTTACATTTTGACCCTGGGTTACCCTGTTGTGAAACTTATGCCCGAAAATATTATCATAAGCTCACACCCTATAACCTAAGTATATACATTTTGCAGTATATAGTTAAACTTCGACGATGAAAATTGTATTCTGTTTAAGCAGGTTTTTTTACTATAATGGGCTACCTCCAACTAAACCTATAAATCATTGCCAAAGAATCAACATAGGTAGTCGATATTGCAATTTTTAATATGTCAAGGATAACACTCAGGCAAAGACAAAACAAACGTACATATTTCTTTATATTTCCGTTGTCAGCAACTATTACTTATATTCAAATCTATAAGTAATCGTAATATAGATATAATATACTATTATGTCGCAAAGTATTGGACCATTGCAATAACAAACAATTTAAAAAATGGCAGTTTACTGATAAATTATAAATATTAGGTCCTCCTCCCATGCAGTTCATTCTTTTGCAATAAGAATAAAAATTGTTATCTATGGCTAAAATGTTGTTTCTTCAGCGGTGTATAGTTGTTTGATGTCTAAGTTCGATGTTTCCAAAGCCTGGCACTATACGTTAATGTTAAGATTGAAATACAATATTTGTTATAAAATGTTTATATTTGTACGTGTTGTTTTATTTATACCTTCTTTTGAAGTTATACTTCTTTCGGCGCGTTAGGGAAAAATGATGAGAGTAAATTTTTACGATGCGCGCGCACACCGTCACGAAAAACCGACACCCTGAAGTTAGCTATAGTCAACATTTTAGTGTTGAATTTTGAACGTAGAATATGGCAAAAGATAAATTTTTTAAAAAGATTTTTATCTTGTTACGCCAAAGAAGTATAACTTCTAACACGTGTACATAAGTACACACACCCTTTTTTTTAGTGACTTACTTATAGCATTCACGCCGCTTGAAGGGAAGCCTCGCGCTAACCTGAGAGTAAGGGAACCAAAAAAAGATCTGTGGAAAAATGCTTGCCGATTTTTATAGGGAACGTGCACGTCGTAATCTCTGCCATCTGGTGGCGCAGTCTGAATTTTTCACTCTATCGATACTTGGCATTGACGTAAAATATTCGTATTAAAAGGATGATAAATAACGTTTAATTGATTAATAAAGTATTGCTGTGTATCTGGATGCTCCAAAACATAAAAATAAACACATCAATTAATGGTGTAAAATTCTATTACGTTCCTAAGAATAGTACCTTAGTACTTACATTCCATGGTTATGTTAAAAATAGACAAAAATAATAAAAGCTGTATAAAACATACATAAGTATGAGTTCCAAAAGCATTTAGAAATGTCTCATTACGTGATTAATGAAAATAAAGATGTTTTGAAGTTAATATTCAATACAAACAAATCTGTAATTAAGGGAACATGACGTCCACATTTTGCTTCAATAACATCAAAATAACTAGCTCCCATCTAATAAAAATCATATTCTGGCCCATGGACCTATAAAAAAAGGCGGACGGAATTTCGCTACACAAAAAACTGAAGCACCCAAAGTATGTCAGCTTGCCTGTACGCACGAGTATCGTGCACACATTCACACCAAAGTATGTCGATCGGCCGCCATTACGCAACAAACCTCAATTGAATGAAGTCGTTGTAAGAATAAAAATAAATAATTAAAATATGCCGTCTTATGTGGTTAAATGCTGTCAAAATCACAGTGGTTCCAAAAACAAATGTCACGGGATCATATTTCATAGGTAAATTAGTAATGTATCACTTATTTGATCAACATTCATTGATATTTAAAATTATTTATTTTTGTAACACAAAACCTCAGCCTACAATTCCAGTGTTGTCAACTATTTGACGGGTAAATGACCCCGAAGTGTAGGAGACGTGATTTTTTTTTTTGTTTCAAATACGATTTTGTTTTTTAAACTAAATAGGTATAGGTTGTTATTAGGTATATGTTTTTTTAGGTTTCCTACAGGGAATGAAGTATGGAGGAGTGATTTAATTAATATAATAAGAGAGTGTAGATCATAAAATAAATCTTATTAAATATATTGCAGAAAAACATTTAACAATTAGATTTCATCACATATTGAAAGAAGAGGGCATCTCAAAGACCTACACAAGTAAGAGGTAGTTATACATAAAGTTAACGCAAGATAGAGAATAAAAAAAAAAGAAATGCAAATTAAAGAAAGTTTAATTATTTACGTTGTTTGATTTAGCCTTTTGACTGCCTCGATGGCGTAGTTGTATTACGGTATGACTGCGATGCTGAGGTCTTGGGTTCGATTTCCGGGTCGGCCAAAGTGATATTGGGTTGAATTGGTGTCCGATATGGCGATAGGCTCGCCCCCTATCATATCACGGGACGGAATACGCCCGGCGAAAACTGGGGGCACTAGTTGCGCCTCTGCCTACCCCTTCGGGAATAAAAGGCGTGAGTGAGTGTGTGCGTATGATTTAGCTTTAGTTAGGAAACATAATTTTATTGTTTCGGTAAGACTCATTCATTTCTACACACCTACTAATCACATATGTTTGGCTATTATTTATCACGGTCATTTCAAATAAAGCTAAATAATATATAAATTAATTAATTATAATTACATCTCGCAAACAATAAAATTATTGAAACGACTTTCAATAAAACTAACCTAAAATTGGAAAAATAGTGTAGTGTAAACTAGTGTTAAAAATTGGGGAAATTTTGTTTTTTATGGCAATCATTCATTTACGCACACATAGTTACGCCGCCGCCATTGCTGTGCTTCAGTTTTTGTTTAGCGAGAGTCCGTCCGCCTTTTTTTATACGTCCATGTTCTGGCCATGGACGTATAAAAAAGGCGGACGGAATTTCGCTACACAAAAAACTGAAGCACCCAAAGTATGTCAGCTTGCCTGTACGCACGAGTATCGCGCACACATTCACACCAAAGTATGTCGATCGGCCGCCATTACGCAACAAACCTCAATTGAATGAAGTCGTTGTAAGAATAAAAATAAATAATTAAAATATGCCGTCTTATGTGGTTGAATGCTGTCAAAATCTTATGTGGTTGAATGCTCACAATCTCCCCAGACACCCACTAACCAAAATCCTTCAAGGCCCTCCGTACAGATCCAATTTAGGACTCCATTCACCAGTAAACAGGATATGCAGTAATTATAGTATGATGTGCATAAAATTACCTGACCTAGACATATTCTCAGATTCCTTAAAATTATGCAAAAACAAAATGTTAAAATTATTTTTCTCTGAACCGATAACTGACACGGATTAGTTATACATTTCGATTTTAATACATATAATAATATTTATAGTATGTTAAAAATGATGTTATTAAAGTATTATTAGGTATGTTTTATTCCATTTTAAAAACTTAGTCTATATAAATTATTTGTGTGTTATTTATTTACAGTTTATATAAATGTTTAAATTTGTCAACCTTAGATAACAAAATATTAGTTTATAACTGTTTGTTCGTAAAAGTGTAACTGTGAATGTTGGTACATCTTTATTTGGTAAGCACATAAGAATAGTACTTATAGAATAAGAAAACTGTAGCAATGTTAGTTATGTGTAAACTGTTGATGTTCCTATGAATAATAAATAAATAAATAAAATCACAGTGGTTCCAAGAACAAATGTCACGGGATCACATTTCATAGGTAAATTAGTAATGTATCACTTATTTGATCAACATTCATTGATATTTAAAATTATTTATTTTTGTAACACAAAACCTCAGCCTACAATTCCAGTGTTGTCAACTATTTGACGGGTAAATGACCCCGAAGTATAATAGGAGACATGATTTTTTTTGTTTCAGATACGATTTTGTTTTTTAAACTAAATAGGTATAGGTTGTTATTAGGTATATGTTTTTTTTAGGTTTCCTACAGGAAATGAAGTATGGAGGAGTGATTTAATTAATATAATAAGAGAGTGTAGATCATAAAATAAATCTTATTAAATATATTGCAGAAAAACATTTAACAATTAGATTTCATCACATATCGAAAGAAGAGGGCATCTCAAAGACCTACACAAGTAAGAGGTACTTATACATAAAGTTAACGCAAGATAGAGAATAAAAAAAAAAGAAATGCAAATTAAAGAAAGTTTAATTATTTACGTTGTTTGATTTAGCCTTTTGACTGCCTCGATGGCGTAGTTGTATTACGGTATGACTGCAATGCTGAGGTCTTGGGTTCGATTTCCGGGTCGGCCAAAGTGATATTGGGTTTTAAATTCAGTACCAGCCCGGAGTATGGAATTCGTGTCCGATATGGCGATAGGCTCGCCCCCTATCATATCACGGGATGGAATACGCCCGGCGAAAACTGGGGGCACTAGTTGCGCCTCTGCCTACCCCTTCGGGAATAAAAGGCGTGAGTGAGTGTGTGCGTATGATTTAGCATTAGTTAGGAAACATAATTTAATTGTTTCGGTAAGACTCATTCATTTCTACACACCTACTAATCACATATGTTTGGCTATTATTTATCACGGTCATTTCAAATAAAGCTAAATAATATATAAATTAATTAATTATAATTACATCTTGCAAACAATAAAATTATTGAAACGACTTTCAATAAAACTAATCTAAAATTGGAAAATAGTGTAGTGTAAACTAGTGTTAAAAATTGGGGAAATTTTGATTTTTATGGCAATCATTCATTTACGCACACATAGTTACGCCGCCGCCATTGCTGTGCTTCAGTTTTTGTTTAGCGAGAGTCCGTCCGCCTTTTTTTATACGTCCATGATTCTGGCCACGCTGGGTGTCAATAATATTTGGTCGGAACCCATATTTTATCATTTTTGACATATTAAAAGAATATATAAATAAATTATTATTTATTTATTTATTACTTTTATACAATCTATACTAATATATAAAGCTGAAGAGTTAATAGGAAGCTACATTTCTCCTGAGTGCTATAGGCTACTTTTTATCCCGGAAAAACTTCTCCACGCGGGCGGAGCCGCGCGCAATGCTAGTAATGTATAAAGGCGGACTTAATGCCGAATGGCATTCTCTACCAGTCAACATTAGAGTGATGCAGAGATAAACAATACAGGTAGGTGTAATAAATAAAGATATAACATAAAATTAGAAAGAGAATAAAAAAATATGAAAAATACCAAAGTTAAAAAAGCATAAATATAAAAAGTACGCAACACTAATACACTATTATATGAATTAATAAAAGGACTGCCTCGGTGGCGTAGTTGTAATACGGTATGACTGCAATGCTGAGGTCTTGGGTTCGATTCCCCGGTCGGGCAAAGTGATATTGGCTTTTAAATTTAGTATCAGCCCGGAGTCTGGAATTTGTGCCCGATATGGCGATAGGCTCGCCCCCTATCACATCATGAGACAGAATACGCACGGCGAAAAGGGGGTGCACTAGTTGCGCCTCTGCCTACCACTTCGGGGATAAAAGAAGTCAGTGTGTATGTGTGTGTGTATAAATAAATTATTGTTCTAAAAAGTTTATTTTTTATCAACATACACACCACCACACACACCTATAGTTCGTGCACGTTTCCTATACAAATTCAGGAGCCCAATTAGGTTAATTTGCCACGGGCCTTTACGATGCAGTTACGCCACTGCTACTTCTAATAATTACTGGGCATTATAAGGCAGTACGTATCTGAGTATAAGTAATGACAAAAATATTACGAAAACCTAAAAAGAATTCATAATGATTATTAGGTGCTTAGCAATGAGCTTTTTAATAAACCAACTAAATCAATGTCCAAAATGGCATCGATATCGAAAGTAGTGACCGTAACGTGCGTGATTACAACTAATTTTTGTAACGTAGCACGAATGACTTATGAATGCATAAGTCACTGCACCTGATGGTAAATGAAGTGAAGCCCAAAATAATGTCGACCGGCAAGAGATAAACATCCCTGGTAGGATGGCCATTGGCCTTCCGGATGGGTAAAAGGATATTTGGTTTGTCTGCTTACAATCAGCCCGGAGTCTGGCTCGCTCTCTATCATATATAGCTATCTAAATGTAGGTGTAACAAAAACCCTGCCTACGCTCTTTTAGTTCATCATTTTAATAAAGATTCAAAATAAGGTATACATATATATTTCCAACTGTTCCCTATCCATTTATTTGATTAATTTCGTTGCTGATTAAAACTGATTTTACTTGTGGTAGGTCTCTCTTATGTAAGAGTCCGTCTGGGTGGGTACCACCGCAATGTCTATTTCTACCGCCAAACAGCAGTGTGCATGCACTGTTGTGTTTCGGTTTGAAGGACATTGTAGCCAGTGTAACTACTAGACATAATTTAATGAGATTTAACATCTTATGTCTCAGGATGCCGAGCGCAGTGGAATGCCACACAGTACTTTATAACTCGAGGTGCTGGATGGTGTTGCTACTGTTTATGGGTGGTCGTATCGCTTACCACCAGGTGAACAGCATGCTCGACTCGTCATTCAAAACGATAAAAAAAATGTGGTCCCAGTAACTCGCCAAGCTTCACCGCTCAGTGTCATAAAATGTGTGCCCCTGCCTGGCTAACCTGGCTTACAGGAGTAGCAGTGATGTGTGTGAGGGAGGGATAGTCTTGTGGCGGACTGTCGCCACAGACTATACGTCAATCTATAGTTTATGCGGGTGGCAACACAGACGGGACGTCACACCATCCCGCCAAAAACACGTCGAGACAAGTTCGGACGATTCTCTTTGCGGAGACTGTATATACGGTACAGAGCACATCACAAAAGGTCTCACTGGTTCTCACAGACTTGTCATGACCAAAAATACAGTGGACTATCTCAACTGCACACCTGTGTTTCATTTAGCGCTGCAGACCTCGCCATACCCACAGTCTCATACCTCTGAAATGGGAAAAAGGAGTTTTGCTATGTATGCCAAAGACACTTGAAACAAAAATGTAGGTGGAAGCACTGGAACTTTGTTTTAACTGAACTAGGTAAAATAAAGTTTTGGGTGCTATTGATACAAGGGTAATTAATATCTTGCAACCTTTGATGAATTCCTTCACGCTCATAGTTCACAGTTCAGTGAGACGGCATTCCGATATGACCGTAGAGAGATCAGGCGCAGGACCAACGGCTTTACGTGCTTTCCGAGGCACGGGGGTATCACACCGCCAACTTCCTGACTCCGAGCTGTGACTGAGTAATTTTTAAGATAGACCCAGTCACAGTGATTTTGGCCCGACCCGGGATTCGAACCTAGGACCTCAGCGCGCAAATCGTACTCGTAACGCGTACGCAATACAACTACGCCACCGAGGCAGTCAATACGCCAGTCGGTGTTTTGAATAATAGTAGGTATATAAAGTATGACAAGAGCTGGCCCAGTTTACATGAAAAATACCAATTATGAAAATTATAATAAAAAAAGTTATTCAAAGCAAATAGGCAATTTGAATAAACCAAAATTTAATTTGTCTGTCAATCCAGCTGGTATTAAAAGTATCAATCTCTTTAGTACAATCCCGTCCACTTTCGTTCTCATCCTTGGATCTGCTCCTAGCCCCTAGTTATGTAATTAATTCTATCCACCAACCACCGGCATTTAATCAACAGTAGTTTTAGCCCACGATGTGGTACTAACCACCTACTACCTAATACCTACTAAAATAGGGAAATTGTCAACGTAGGGAAACTTTTACAATACTTTTTAATTTTTGTAGGGAAACGCGCTAGCCACTGGTAGGCGCGCGAAAAAAAAACACTTTCATTTTGTATGATTTTACGTTGAAAATACAGAAATTGTCTCTTTCATAATTAAGGCGACTTTAATACCAATAAACAGTAACTTTCGTTCGTCAGTTTGAAGCATGATTTTGATTGAAAACGGCAACATGTTTGAGTCTCCCTGTAACAAAATTTCTGAAACAGACGTTGGAACTTGTTGGATAGATTAAAATTAAAGAAAGATATGAAAAATGTGGCTCGGTTATTTTATTAGTGTTAAAATAGTCTTTCCGATGATGTATTATAAATTAATCAGATCAGTTTATTTTTTGAATAATCACGATGAAAAGTTGACTGAGATAGTTGACATTTTTATACGGCCTCTTAACTATAGGCCAATAAATATTAGAAAGAGACAGCTTTTTGATATTACCTATATAAAGATCCACACCTTATTTATAATTACGTGTATTGAAATTTTTACTCAACTCGATTACATTCAGTGAATCGAGTAGCACAATCGACTCTGAGTTACAACTGGCAACATGAATGATTAATTCAAATTTTTAATCTGTGTGTTGTGGTCTGTGGAGGCGACCGCGTTGCGTCGTATTGGATTTTTGACGATTTTTGTTAGCTAAAAATTCATAGTCAATAACCAAATCTTTTACTGAAAATCTAAAACATGGGCGTGACCGTAGACACTATTTCGCCAGGAGATGGTAAGTAATGGAAATATTACTGCTATTATGTGTCCCAACTCCTATTATTTTATGTGCATAGGGTTAAAATCTGCCTCGCATAGCACTTCAATAAACGAATCCTTTATAAATTACATGAAAATAAAATAAAAGACGGTCTGTTCACTATTGACTATTCGGAATTCAAAAATACAAAGTGTCATGGGAAATTAAAGTCATTGCAGGTATAAATTATTATAATTGAAGGCAAGCATTGCGGCAACTCACGCTATGCCTCCTGGTATCGTAGATCGTTATAGTTCTGATAATTGCACATAATTAACCCATGACTTGCATAAATCTAACTATTTGCATGTCATTTTCGATATTTATTGATTAGTTCTTTACATAATGTTGCAATGCAAAAATACTCAAGTATCGATTTTTTCGTATACCTACAAACATCTATTCGTTTCACATTGGCCTAATTACTAAGTACAAAACACCCAGTCAGTGTGTACTTATGACAAACAAACCATCATTTTCATGGTTAATATAGCTATATAATAGAGATTATCTTACATAGTTACTTATCTTGTTTTATAGGCCAAACAATTAGACACCTAGAGATAAGAGATAATCATTTGAATGTTTTTTCCAGTAGTGGTATTAGGTTACAGGAAACGGGTTCCATCTATCCATACTTACATAATATGTATGTTTAGAACTGGTTCGTACAATACTTACAATTCTGTAACAATTTGCCCTAGTTTAAATACAAGAAGGATTTATATCATATATTCAGTTACAATAACCGAGCCAATCCATTGTACAAAGTGCTCAAGAGCGTTTTGTGCCAACCCTGCAAAAGATTTGAAAAAAAAAATATAAAGATTCAATGGACAAATGATGACAAAAAAGTAAGCCCAGAGTTTCTTTCTGCCTTTCTTCTTCGGATAGTCATCGCTTAGGTAGCTAGTAAAAGGCTGGTAGGTTAGCGAGGCTAGGGCCTGTAGTGTCCTCACCGGTGAGGATCGCGACGCGTTCCTCCCATTATTTTTAATAAAAATGATTAAATTAAATCCTAATATTATAAACGCGAAAGTTTGTAAGTATGATATAGGATGTTTGTTACTTTTTCACGCAAAAACTTCTGAACGGATTGTGATTAAATTTGGCACACGGGTAGATTGTGTCCTGGATTAACGCATAGGCTACTTTTTATCCCGGGACAATATAAAACGGGAGTTTTATCCCGGGAAAACTCATTCACGCGGGCGGAGCCGCGGGCAAAAGCTTGTTTACTTATAAATATGTCAAAAAAGCTATATTTAGCTATTATTATTTCCTGTATAATCAAAAGTTATGATTGACTCATCATTTAGTCATCAGTCAATAAAAGATTAAGTCATACCTATTGAACTTGTATGCATGAGCTTATGTAAGATTAAATCTTGCAGAAACAAAAGATAACAATTACATAACCCATTCATTTTATTTGTAACAAATGACAATTGTATTCTTGAGCATAAGGCGACAGATCAATCCTGAAATAATTTCAGGAAACGTACCGTTACCTTACTTTTGCTAAGCCATCCAAGATGTAACCATATTTTCTTTTTACTGATTTTTATATTTACGCCATCACATTTTATCAAGTGTAAGAATGATATTTACTTACAAATTTTGCTTTCCTCAGAGTCCACATACCCCAAAAACGGCCAGACTGTAGTGGTGCACTACACGGGCACACTCACCAGCGGGAAGAAGTTCGATTCCTCGCGCGACCGCGGCAAGCCTTTCAAGTTCAGGATCGGCAAGGGTGAGGTCATCCGAGGTTGGGACGAGGGTGTTGCTAAGGTTTGTTTTATAATACTTGGGTCAAACACAATGGCTATTCAGAAAAATAAAAAAACTAATGGAAAATTTAAATTACCAAATTTTTACATGGCACTGAATTGTACTTATAATTAGATGTAATTGTGTGTAAGATAAATATGTTTAAAAAATAATTTTATATCCCCATCACATTTCATATTACAAGGAAAAATGCTACAAAACTTAAGTTATTTTATGTAAGTGACTTTTACAGTGTGAACAGTCTGGCAAGCTGACTTGTGCCAATTTTGAAGCTTGTATGATTTACAGCAAGTCGCTTTGATATAGAAATTTTGAAATATTGCCACTAGTGTAAACGCATCTGGAATTTGTTGCACAAGAAATTGCTGGAAGAACTTGCTAATTTTTTCATATTGTAACCAGAAAAAAAAATTTATTTCAGATGTCAGTAGGCGAGCGCGCCAAGCTAACCTGCACCCCCGACTACGCGTACGGCCAGCAGGGCCATCCAGGCGTCATCCCGCCCAACTCCACCCTCATCTTCGACGTAGAACTCTTGCGTCTCGAATAAGCACACCCAGACACCCACAAACATTCTCTAAGTGAAATTGACGATTGTCAATTGTATGTATGGTAGGAATTCTGACCTAAAACTGCCAGTAATACGTGTTCTTCGTGTAAGGCCAGTACTGCTTCTATATAACTGTTAAAGGGTTGCCCATGTCTCGTACTTACTAATTTTATGCCCCAGCGTTTGTGATCTGATGAATTGATTACCTTCCTTGTAGCGGCAACCCAGACATTCCGATAAAGCATTTTTCGCCTTTTAATCATACATTATGTAGTCCTAGTACTTTTAGAGTAGTATTGATGTTCGAAAACATCTAAGGCAAACAGAATTCTCAATTATATGTTTAAGTGGGTAGCACAAGACTATTACCAAAATATTTTTATTCTATACACATTTTTGTACGTTCGTACTAAGATCAAATCGTGCACAATGAATTCACAACTGTGTAGTTTTTGTCATCATCTGTGTATGGGTAAGATTTCATTCAAAGCTTTATTCAGAAAACTAAGATGTAATAAACTTACGAGAACAACTTATGTGTATGTTTTATTTTATTAAATCGCACCTTTAGGACGAAAACGACGCAATTCAAAAAAATCGAAAATTGCGGTATCGTCATAAAATTACGTAATACGAAATTTTCAATATAAGAATAGTTCAAACTCCGCCATATTCAAGCGGGAAAGGACAAAACTATTATATTGGTCCCTTTTTTATTATATTTTCATTAAAAGGGACCAGTTTTAAGTCATTTTATGACTATAACCCAATTTTAGTTTTTTTTTAATTGCGTCGTTTTCGTCCTAAAGGTGCGAAATCATGACTTCCCATTACCTTTTGGTGCCTTTTACGTATGGTAGAATACAGAGCAAAACTGTTAGTGTCGATTGTACTAACTAAAGTTTCTTAGGAATCTGCCAAGATTTATCGGGGATGAATTAGATATAAAAGGGCATGTCCAAAAACGGGCCTAAAATTCTAACCAAGACAGTTTATAATATATGTTTGGATGGAACTAAAAATTGCCTTTTACAATAAATCGTTTAAAGACCTCCTATTTTGAGATTTACGTAATTTTTTAAAAAGTTGTTTATCTAAAAATATTTTTTTAATAGATCCAAGTTCCATATTTTGCCCCTTTAATATCCCTAAAGTTTGAGCCTGGTTACATTTTGAGACCCAGCACACATACACAAAGCAGACATCTTTGTGTTCTTAGTTCTTACTTACAATATATGTAAGGAGAGATATCAGATGAGAGGTAGTAAGCGGGACTCTAGTAAGTAAGTATCACAATACTACGTGACTCCTAGTTTCACACTACTTCAAACGAAATTTTTATATTTCAACTAAATATTTTTGCCTCGAAATATAAAGGAAAAAAACAAAAGCGTCAAGTATTTAACTTTTTATTGTTAATTTTTAACCTGTGGCATGTAATTTCAGTAGATAAAAGTTTTTATAAATAAACTGAAATACAAACTTTAGGGTACCGTTATGAATTAACTTAAAAAAATCTTATTCTTAATCTACTGTCTCCTCTAAAACAGCGTTATTTACAAGGCTACTCGAATAAAAATAGTCATTTGCACAATATACTTTTCATCTGCAAACTTTTAAGTAACATAATATCTACAAACTTATATTTCAAGTCATTCATAACGCACTTTGGGAGATCCAATCAAAATTGCCAACCTTCCTGAAAATACTGAGAATGCATGCAGTATGGTATAAAAATATTTGTTACATCTTTTATTGATGACATCAAGTTATAATATTAATTTTAATCTGCGGTACTTTCGTTAACGTAACGTTTCAAAAAATGTTTATGAATAATTACATCCATAATATATATTTCGGCCATATTTTACAGGAAAATGTATTATTACAATCAGAATACTGTTTGCTTAATCCGAGCTTTAAATATTAATCGACTGAAAATCATATTCGACTATTGTATCAATAATGTAATATCTATCGAGCATACATAAAATAATCAACCATCCTCGAAAAAAATATACGTGTGGTAAAAAAACGGTTCAAAATTAAAATCACAATACTTAAAACTGGCGTCTTTACCTTGTCAATCTTGTACCCCTAGCAGGAGTTTACGAACTATAATAAAGTATTCGTATCGAGTAAGTTAACGTTGGAGGACATCTCTACGGTCGTCTGACAATATCGCACCTTTAGGATGAAAACGACAGAATTAAAAAAAAAATTGAGTTGTCATAAAATGACTTAAAACGAAATTACAATACAACAATAGTTCAAACACCGCCATATTCAAGCATGAAAAGGACAAAACTATTATATCGGTGCCTTTTTAATTATTTTATCATAAAAAAGGGACCAGTTTTAAGTCATTTTATGACGATAACTCAATTTTCGATTATTTTGAATTGTGTCGTTTTCGTTCTTAAGGTGCGATATACGTCGACATTTGTGTTGCCGTTTAATGTTACCATGGTTTTTTAATGGTGGCATGCGCCGCCACGCCAGAAATCGGTTTTACGTGCGGCTATAGATGTTTCACATCAAAAATGCTATGCAATAGCTTTACCGCGGCAGTCTCCGTGTCGTAATCTGTTCTTTTATGCATATTAATTTAACAAAATAATTTCGATGTTTCACATCTGCCAGGCGTCCCGTGACGGCTCACATTTTTTTCTGTAAATTCGATGTTTGGAGAAGTAGATAATTCTGTAATCACATCTGCATTTTGTAGACGCCTCCTTCTTTCCGCTTCACGTTGTTTCAATTTATCTCTGTTCTGCTCCCTGTATCTTTGTTGACGTTCTCTTTTTTTTTGGAGAGCATTTAGTTCATTACCTTGATCATTTCTTTGAATGGAGGATGGTTGTATTTTTTCCGAACCAGATGAACTTTGAGCAGTAATTAATTCTTCATTATTCAGTTCTATTCTATTCGTGTTTGAAGAGGTAGATGGTCCGGCAATACTTTGTGAATATTGTATGCGTTCTCTTCTTTCCGCTTCACGCTGCTTCAATTTGTCTCTGTTCTGCTCCCTGTATCGTTTTTGACGTTCTTTTTTATTATTATTTACTCTAAAAAAAATATATGTGTTGAAAGAAGCTTAAATAAAAATTAGTATATTCTGGTACTATTAGATTAATAAAATCTTACATAACATTAATAGTATGTCTTGTGTTTAACTGATCTTGGTGATGTCCAGTTTCAATAATAATATTTTGTGACCCCTGTGATGATTGTTGGGTTCTGAAATATTTATAAAAAATATGTTATTAATTATAAAAATATAATTAACTTACTGATGACTTGATAGTGTGTCATAGTGTGATTTTGCTTTCTTTGCAGGAGGCTGATCACTTTCACTCTAAATTATCACGGTCAGACATTTTATTATCAGAAAAACATCGAAATTATTTTGTAAAATTAATATGCGTAAAAGAACAGATTACGACACGGAGACTGCCGCGGTAAAGCTATTGCATAGCATTTTTTATCACAAATTTTGATTGACTAAACACAAATTCGATCTTACGCTTACCACATAAAGTAGATTTTTAAACGCGAGCAAGGCGCGTTTAGTCTTGTTATTAATAAATGTCAGAAATGCAATGGTCATCACAACCAAAGTAGAATAAATCAAAATTTGAAAAAAGAATGTTACGTTCGATTCTTTTGTACTCGTGCCGTGCCAACGCTGGGGAAATAGCTTCTACGCAATGTATTTAAGGTTCATATTAGATTAGTAAGAAATGGTTTTAATGACTTTAATAAATAAAAATATACTCGTTTCAACAATTATAGCTTCTACGCATTGTATTTAAGGTTCATATTAGTAAGATAAAATACCATCATATAGCGTGGCGACGCGTCGCCACGCCAGAAATCGGTTTTACGTGCGGCTATAGATGTTTCACATCAAAAAAATATAAATTAGTTGTGACGAAATATTGAACCCTCATTTCCAAAAACAGTTTACTGTAGATGCATATCGTCGGGAATAGTGCAATAGCGCGTAACTAACATTGGTAAATACCGCGTAAGTGGAAGAAAAAAGTATAGCATTATCAATCATAAGTTTAGTGTCGTAAGTGTCCATTTCAATTAAACTTTTTTCGTCACTTACGCGGTATTTACCAATGTTAGTTACGCGGTTTTGCACTATCCCCGACGATATGTCATATTCTGCTTTATTTCTCGCTTGTTATAACTATTTCAATCATCTTCGCGTTTAAGCCATGCATAATAGTTTTTATTTAATTATTTTTCGAGGATGGCGTATAAGTTCTTACAAAATGAGCCTATGAAATAGGTGAACACAAGCATTGTTTACAAAATTATCAAAGTGAAAAAATATAGAAATTCTAATTAAACGTCTTGGATCTTTTATCTCTGGCTATATCGCTTTGCAGTAGAAAATAATATTTCTTTACTATTCCATACAATGAAGTATACCACATAACATAAAAAATAATTGCGCAATTAATATTAAATAATATGTAAAATTAATATGCGTCGGTCAGTTCGTTACATTACACTGTAACCTTGTTATATACATTAGCATCGATTATTTTACTTTGTGGCAAAATATCAAAACGAGTCGACTTTGTCCACTACTTGGTCGACTTTCCATTTTTGGTCAGAAATGGTGGTGTGATGATAAAAAAATATCATGTAGCATGTCATACAATTAATTATATATGACTGGATGAAAGTGATATTTTGTAAGTTTTTTATTATTTTCATTACATCACAAACAAAGGTGGTATGTTAAAGAAGAAATTCCATATATCACTTTAATTCAATCATGTATACAATAGGTTCATCGTGAAAATTTCGAGAACAATGAATCAAATTAAAATTACACTTTATTTCTGTTGTATCGACTCGATTTGTTAATTTGCCTACACAAGTCAGTATAAACAAGTCTACATTTAATATTAAAATACAGACTCGTTTATGACTTATTTTAAGAATAAATAATATAATATTTAATACTACAAGAGAAATATTACTTACGAGATACAAAATGTTTTACAATCAATCGAGTTAGACTGAATGTCAGGATATTAATTAGAATTAAGCCCCATTTAGACGGAAAAATTATTGCTAGCAATTATCGTACGCAATTATTGATAAATTAAAAGTAAGAAAAAGACTTTAAAGACAAGCTTTTATTTATATGCTCTAAAAAGAAAAAAAACTTTAAATTGAATCAAACTTTGTTTAATACTATGTAGAGATAAAAGCTAGTCGCGAGATTTACTTTTGTCAAGGTCAAGTTACATATTGTATTATCTACACACTTCCATAATATGGGTATCAAATGTCAGGGGACAGTTGATACCCATATTATGGACGTGCACAAAAAATAACTAGTCCATCATCTTGGGCCGTTCGCCATATTCGATTCAGAATGACGTCACTTAGCTAACAATGCATTGTCACCCAAACTAAACGTGTATGCAAAATTTCAACACAATCGGTTGAGAGTAACTGCTTCTAAATTGACTTGCAAGATTCCAGCCGAACAAGATACATACATACATTGCAAGTTAAATAAAAGCTTGTAATAATAATAATGGTCTTTTCAATACCTGTCCAAAGATATGTATACGTCAATGCGGGCGAGAATCGCCTCATCACTGTGCAAGTTCAGGGAAACTTTATAAGCAATAATTGCATACGGTTATTGCTAGAAAAAATTGATCCGTCTAGATAAGGCTTTATGGGATAGTGTACAGACGAACATAAAACTATAATATACTTTTGTTAACGGAAATTAAATTCTAACCGAAAAAATATTGCAAACAAAACATTTCCACTCAAAATCAGTAATTATTGAATTTTACTCCCTCCACGTTCACACAAGACTTAATATAACAAAATATACTTTGATGTACAGGAACTTAGTAAATAGAACTTTTCTGTATAATACAGTTAATGAGAAATTCGTAGTATACCATTATTTGTGACATAAATACGAAATATTGCAGGTTTTAATAAAAAAATAAATTGTGATGGCGGCACTTCATCTTAGAACATACGCCAATATCGCAAATGGCCTAATCCACAAAACAAAAATGACCTAAACTATTTAGGCCAATGCAAAACATTTTCTTTTATTTGCGCATAATTGCGTTTTTATTTGCAGCATTTCTTATTGGCCTAAGCGGCGAAAACAAAAAACATAGTTATAGAAAAAATTGGGTTAGACCACTTCTGCGATGACTGCGCCATAATTTATGTCTATATTTGTATTTACGCATAAGTGTATTAAAGTTATTTGGATTATTCAGTTCATTTGCACAACTGCAGAATACTAAAATGTTTGGGTTTCTGTGAACTTATCGAATATTTATAATTAACCCGAATTTCCTATAGATCATTTTTATATCTTTATTTTTCTGTGATGTTAAACATGTCATCAATTTTGTTTAGATAATGCGCACGTTATCAAGAGCATTATAAAATGTACCTAATGGTTCAGAAAATTACGTCGAAATTGTAACATCTAGCCCACTCTAGCATTATTTGTTCATAAATGACGTCGAATATGTATTATAATAAAACCAATTCGAGTATAATATTTGCACAACTTGAAAATTGAAACGAAGTTTTTGAACAAGTTTGGACAAAATGAGTGGTTTGAAAGAATTAAAAAACAGTTAAATTTTATCATCTCACTCAAATTCCACGATACGAAGAATTCACATTTTGCGAATCAAATATTTAAATATTTGGCTAGTCCTTGGAAAATGCACTGCCGCCATTACTTAAGCAAATACCGATATTGCCATTCACAACTCACGGCTTAGGTAAAGGCTTAAGAGGTCCCAAGCTCAGTAACCCATCAGCGCCAAGCGCCTGCAAACTACTCGTCATTCCGTTGTGCATATTATGTACTGAAATTACCGGGATGCCAAAACATCCTCCTGCTAGCTCCCTATTCGCTAAAGGTATGAAACTATAGATGCCTAAATTACTCAACCTCTTAAGATTCTCTTCCTGTGCCAAGTCTACTACGGGCAATCCTAGCTCCCGGTTAGGTCCCGTCACATTGTGAAACACCCTCTTATGGTGCTGCAGCTGTAAGGATTTAGGGTACGATGCCGGACACTCGTCACACTTAAACAAGGGTACTTTGCTCTGAGGATGCGCGTTCGTCATGTGAACTGTCAAAGAATTTTGGTTCATAAACATCTTCTTGCAGATTTTACACGCCAGCATACCGCCGCCCACCGTCGCTTCGGGTATCGAGAAATTACTGGACTTTGATGTGTGTTTGATGCTGACACCTGCTCCGAGGTTAGGGATATGGGGCAATGGCCGTTCGGGAGTCGGCGACCGACTCTTTTGCTTCTGTTTGATGCTGATCCCTCTCGACGCGAGTACGTTAGCCATTGCACTAGCCTCTTTATTTACTGTTTTCTTCGTTATGGAGATTTGACTTCCCAGGTTGATTTTATCTTTGGCACCTTGCACGCTGTGAATCATGGGTAAGCCTTCCCTTTGCTTCTGCATCGCCATGACCGTGCAATCTTCGTTATCGTGCTTATCAGGTAACAACATCGACGGTCGTTTTTTGGCATTGTTGGCGGCACCCATCGGCATGTTTGCCGGTCTTTTCATCGGCATTCGCATGCCTGGCTTAGCTCCTCGTACTTGACCGTGAACCTGAATACCCGGCCTGATAGAGGGTCTTTGCCCTCTCATACCGGGCATTCTAGGCCGCGGACCCATGGCACCAGCTGCCATTCTTATTTGATTGGGTGGCGGCATCTGTCCCCCTATCATTTGGCCAGGTGCGGTAGGCTGGGAAGACAATTCTGAGCTCACTGGACCAGGTTGGCCAGGCATTCCCACTAGCTGACCAGGTGGAAATGTTTGTACGTTTTGTATTCGTACACCGCTGTTATTTGGAGATTTCATTGTGCCTCCAGGGCTTGATGAGGGTACGTACGGCGCACCGACCGGTGGGCCCATTTGTCCCTGCATATTGGGCATGCCCCCAGGACTTTGTCCATACACTGATTGCTGCATGCTTTGTAAGGGAGAACTGGTAGAATATTGAGACTGTGGTGCGGAAAATTGCGGTGGTGTGCCTGGATAACTGGAATTAGGCATCGACGTTGGAAATTGCCCATATCCCTGCGGTCCCATATAGTGCTGCCCTGGATATTGACCTGGCATTTGATTCCCGCCTGGTGGGCCGTACATGCTATTTTGTCCTTGCGGGTACCCTGAATTCATGTTTTGTCCTGAAGGATAAGTGTTGTAGGGTGGAGGTGGGCCCATAACGCCCCCCGCACCAGGATAAGCTTGAATGTTAATCATCACATTCTGTTGGTGCGTGAAGCCTGGACCGCTGCCACCTATTGAAGATAATTTTCCAACTTGATCAGCAAGTTGTTTTACAGGTAACAAACTCGATAGAATATTTGACGTTGGATTATAAGGTAGCAATGTGGACGACGAAGGCGCGACTAAGCTCCTGGAGTGCCCCGTCATTCGTTTGTGTTCATCTAATAGCGATAAATCAGTGAACCTAGTATTGCATATATCACAAGAATGTTGAGGCCCTAAAGTATCTAAAGATATGTATTCACTCGCTTCAGATATCGAGAGATTCTCCTTCTTCGTAGAGTTAGATAGCAAACTCTCAAAAATATCGTCAGCGCTTTTCTCAAGCATGTCTATTGGAGGTTTGGAATCCGGTGCGTTCCAGTTGAAATTGTGTTGTTTTTCTAAGGAATTCGGTGCTGACAACCGCGATGAGAGGACACTGGATGTACTGTAACTTGATTGTGATGTTGAAAACGCTGGCGGTGCAAACGCAGGTTGAGGGTTTTCTGTTTTTGGTACGACTGGTTTGATATCAGGAGCCGGTGTTGCTGAAACCACGCAACAGTCATCATCCTCGTCATTCGAATCACCGTTAATTTCTATAACAGTCGTACCGAAATCTTCCGTTTTAGCTACTGGAAACAGTGGTGTTCCTGCAGTGGTCCCTTCATTAGATGCACTGTTAGGAGCTGGAGTAGATCTATTATTAGAGAAAATCGCCTGAGACGATTGCAAAGAGCTCGCATCAGGTTCAGACTTCACAGAAGCTAACATCGGCGTAGATTTGCCATCGCTCGACGACACAGATGGTGGTGGCGATGCTCTTTCTGACTTTATTTGAGTTGAGAATAACGGTATACTTGGAGATTGTTGATCACCAACGTCGAGTTCTTTTTTCACTGTTACATTCTCCATCACATTTTGTGTTTGAATTCTATCAGTTATGGGTGGCGTAGTAGGCGTGAGCTCTTTCGTAGGTGTCGGACTTTCTCTGGGTGGTATCGGAAGATTTGCACCTCGCTTTGGCGTCTGTTTTATAGCGGGCCTCCCGGATGGTTTCAATGGAGGCATTTCTTTAATAACCAGTGGAGAAGCTGCTTTCATGGCTATTTTCATAGGTTCAACTTTAGCAATAGTTTTACCTTGTAAACTTTTAAGTGGTGTGGCGATATTAGGGGTTTTGACCGGAGGACTTTTATCAGAATCATTGCTTTCGGAATTTTTCCGGTTGTCAGGTTGTTCATCAGCGGAATCATTATCAGGAGCAGAGCCATCTTGGTCGCTTGACTTATGGTCTTCATCATTTCCGTCTGGCTCCTCTTCGTTTCCACTACCCTCATCCTCATCATCAGAAGCTTTAAAATCTTTCAATCCGTTCACTACTTTAAATGAATTAGTATTATTTCCGGACGATTTGAGTTTCAATTTAATCCCTCCAAGATTCCCTAACTTTTGCATAACATCACTTTTAGCGGGTTCTGCATCCGGCTCTTTCTTAATGGGTGAAGAGTTCTTTTTTATTGTAAAACCTAAACCGCTCAATTTATTTAGGGCTGAATTTGACGAATTGTCTGGTTCAGGATTAGATTTCTTGATGGAGATGCCAGTTTTCTTAAGTATTTGGGATATGTCGATCTTTTGAGGAGGAACTTTAACCGGTGGCGGGCTTTCTTCATCCTCCGACCAGTTTTCATCTTCGGACGGAATATCTTCGTCGTCGGATGGCAGTTTCTCTAACACGACAGACGGCAAGGAGACGTGCTGAATCAGATGGTTCTCTAGGTCTTCCCAGTTGCGAAAGTCCTCGTCACAAGTGTAGCAACGGTGTTCTTTCTTAGGTTTTTTTATGAGAGCCCCGGTGGATTGGAGCCTTTTCAGTATATCCGCGACGTTGTTAGTAGGCGGTTTGATTTCTTCTTGGTAGATCGCGTCGGCCGAATTTTCGCCTTCGCCATCTGCAAAGTACCAAGGCAACAATTAATACTTGTTTGTTTCAGAACCTCATATCTGTACTTCATGAGTTAAAAAGGAATTTTGTGCATACCCCAATTTTAAAGTTAGTTTAAAAAAAAGATGCAATAGCCTTAGATATAACTTGATATTTTTTTAGATGCTACTAACTTTTTTTTATAATGTAAGTACGAAACACCAGTATCCCAAAAATCATTTCATGATAGTTTATAAAACATTTAGCCACTTTTTGGCTTTATCACATTATGAAGACATGAATTATTATAAATTGAATAGCTATAAATTTCACAATTCAAAATTTTATTATCCTTTTCACTTGTCGCTATTTCCCCATATATAATTTTTACATTTAGGTAGATATTGTGTTAAAGCATTTGAATGAACATTAACAGTATTATTATCATGTATTACTATATTCAATCATTTAAATGCAAACGTAACTAAGGAACAAAAACCGCACTAATGAAGCTACGCATAATTCTGGAATATATTAATTAGGTAAATACAACAATCTGCGTCAATCCACCTACATAAATACCTAATTACTGACTTGTAATAGTGGTATAGGTTGGCTATTTCTAAATTTGTGAAAAATAAATGATTTGTGGTATAAATAGGTTAGTTAACTTACAGGCATCATTACACGTGATAATGTGTATTTCGTGAAACATGCTTTTTACGAGCACAAAAGCGTTTTTAAGCAGTACAAAATAAATGTGATATTATCTATACTTATATTTATGTTTAAAGTAAAGCAAAACGGTTACACAAACATGTGAAAAAAATAGATCTATGGATTGAGTTAAAACTTTTCAAATCATAACTGGCGTAGGTTTCTATAACAAAATGCATCAGGGAAGGAAAAAACTAATTGTAAACAAATAGTATCAATATTATAGACCTGTTTATGACATCAAATGCAACACAGATTGGGGGAAAGTACAAAGATATTTCTTCTATACATTCGTCTTTTAACTAAAAAAAAAATATTGTTAAATTAATCTAAAAATAAAATACATGCAATACTGTAAACATAGTTGGCAATCTATTAGAAAGTGATAGTTTTCGTGCGACTTTAGTTTTTTTCTCTATTAACTTATACGAAGGAAGCGCTGAACTAAAAATTTATAGACTTGATTAATAATTTATTTCAGATTTTTTTACTCGAATTTTTTTATAGCTCACAATTTATGACGTCACATTATTTTTACAAGTACTAACAACTCACTAAGCCAATTTTGTTTTCTAACGGCTTAAGCTAATTATCTTCAAATTCTCGACAAATCGCATTTTTTAAAACAATAATGCCCTAAGCACGTCTTAACATACTATATAAATTCTTTTCTGTTTTGTATTTTTAAAGCGAAGGTTTTCGTAAGCTACAATTGTTGATAGTTATATTCAAGGCAAGCCCTCAAACGCCATCTACCATCTAGTAAGAGAAAGGGTTTGATTTTAAAACTTACTTGCCCTTCATAATGCGTAACTTTGCCATTTGGTAAAATAAAAAAAATATTATACAAAAACAAACCTGAATCATCATTTGTTGGTGATGATGCATATTCAGATTCAAGCTTTGTTGCCATGACTATGATACCTGAAAAACAAGTTAATTTGCCTTTAAGTTGGTTACTCATTTTTTTCGGTTTAATGTGTTTTTTTGGTTGTTCTACATTTTTTTTGTTTTTTTTTTTTGTTAGTAATTTATTTAATAATAAAATAAAACGTAAAAGTAAAAAAAATGACATAAATGCAGAAATTGTTGGCTAGATAGGCAAAAAAAGAATCGTGCCTAAATGAAACAATAAAAATGCACATGCACACATAGACACTTTAATCAATCTTTATTAATTTTAAAATAGATAAATAATTATTTACAGTCACCATCACTATTAATGATCCACTTAGCCCAATTTGCTTTAAACCATTAATTGTAAACGTGATAAAAAGCATTCGATCACGAAGTTTTGAAAAATAATATAGGTACATGTGACACCAAATGCAAAGATTTATGCATTCCATGAACCAATTAAAATATGTATATTGACACCTATACGTCTTTATATAGCTTGTAAAAACCCACACTCAAATTAAATAGAACATGAATATTCAATCACATTAAAAAAAACTATATCGTATGCACATCCAATAAGGACAAAAATTTTAATCATGAAATATCACTAAAGGATTTGAATGGCTAGACCAATCTAGCGGGTTCTATTTTAAGTTGTTGTTTTAAAATAGATTGCTAATTTTAGGTTCTAAAATCTCATAAATGTCAATAAGCAATGATAATGTCAAACGCATTTCGGTATTTGCCTACTGCCATGTTTTTTTCTTTATGGCATTGAATGACGAGACGAGCATGCCGTTCGCCTGATGGTAAGCGATACGACCACCCATAAACAGTAGCAACACCATCCAGCACCTTGAGTTACAAAGTACTGTGTGGCATTCCATTGCGCTCGTCATCCTGAGACACAAGATGTTAAGTCTCATTATGTCCAGTAGTTACACTGGCTATAATGTCCTTCAAACCGAAACACAACAGTGCATGCACACTGCTACTTGGCGGTAGAAATAGGCATTGCGGTGGTACACACCCAGACGGACTCTTACATATGAGAGACCTACCACCAGTGTGGGGCGGTATTAATAAATCAATCTCAAGTTGAGTTACATCTCAAGTAGACATAATGTATTAATAGTTCCATACATTGTGTCTAATTGAGATGTTACTCAAACTTGAGATTGATTTATCAATACCGCCCGTAATGTTTATGTTGGTTTTAACCCATTATAAATATCATGCCCATGTTGGTAGATACCTAATGTCAATGTCGTACTCGTTTAAATATTTATTTTTAAAACAGTCACATTCTTGTTAGACCTTAATCTGAATTTTCATTACCCATCGTAATATAAATTCGACTGTATACGTGAAGACATTGCTCATGTTGGAGTTTACCTAATGACAAGTCATGTTCGTGTTGGTATTTGCCCATAGACAATACCGCACTCGTTTAGTATTTACGTAACGACTGTCGTTCTCTTATGCGCGTGTAGACAATGTCATGACCGTAAGCCAGTTCTAAATGCCATTTTCAATATATGTCACGCTAGTTTCCGTTCGCTATAGATATATAATTTATGGCCAATGTGTCCTTTTTGGAGGTTATGTAAGAGATGTAATTGTCTGTTATGTTTTACTAAGAATTACCATGAGGAGTTTTGGCGGGAACTTGGAAGTGTCATGAGGTGCTCTTGTTTTAATTCATTATTTTGGTGATATTTAGTGTTATATTGCATAATTATGGTGGTATATTATCCAATATAGTTCTATTAAAAAGCTCAAATAAGATAGATAGATAGATAGACAACACTTTATTTTACACCACTAACATACAAAGAAATCAGCATACTTATTAGCTAGATATAGCTAGTGTAACAATAGGCGGTCTTATCGCTAAGAGCGATCTCTTCCAGACAACCATAGGATGAAATCACTTCTACGGAGAATTTGGAGTGTGGGTGTACTTATATTTACCAATAAACTTACATAATAATACATAATTATAAAATACATAAATATATACAAATTATATTATATTTATAATGATATAAATATAGATAAATAAAAAAAAAAATGTGCATAAAATGAATTAAAATATAAATAATAATTTATGTTGCGTTTAGATAGAACGTGAACACTTGTCTCTTAAAGCTGCTCAGCGATGGAGCTCGTCGTATAGGCATCGGCAGTGCGTTCCAGAGACGAACAGCTTGGACAGTAAAAGAACTATCAACGAAGCTACTACCGTGCAGGGGAGTCTTGAGTGCCATGTTATCTGATGACCTTAGTGTTTGAGAGTGAGAGCTATGAAGAAAAGTAAAGCGTTCGGAAAGATAGCGTGGAGAAGACGGATTGAAAAGAATATTGTATAGTAAGGTGAGAATGTGAGCATTCCGGCGAAGGCGAATAGGAAGCCACTTGAGCTTGGAACGAAATTCAGAAACGTGGTCATATTTACGTAAGCCAAATACGAACCGAATACAGAAGTTTTGAAGTCGCTCAAGCTTATCAAGTTGGGTCTGGGTGAGATCAGGATAGCAGACGTCGGCGTAATCAAGTACAGGAAGCAAAAGTGAATGTGCTAACGCAATTTTAGTGGCAGTAGGCAAGAAATTACGTAGTTTTCGTAAGTAAGCAGCCGACGCGAATAACCTCTTATTTATAGCTGCGAGCTGAGGGCCCCAGGATAGACAGCGATCAAGTGTTACCCCAAGATTATTCACGGTCTCACCAAAAGGAACCTTAACACCATTAAAAACTAAATTAGGAAGTAGGGTCCAATCTATTTTATTAATTTGCCGTGGACTACCTATGATGATGGCTTGTGTTTTAAGGGGATTGACCATCAGACCATAGCGTGCACTCCAATCGGTTATACGGGCAAGGTCGGAATTCATAGCCACAATAGCGCCTTTTAACTCGCTGAATGGGGCTTGACTGTAGATTTGGAGATCGTCTGCATATAGGTGGTAGGAAGAGAAAATATGTTGGGAGACTGAATTTATAAATAAAGAGAAAAGTAAAGGAGACAAGACGCCGCCTTGCGGTACGCCGGCTATTGTGTTACACCAAGAGGAAAACCTATCCTCAAGGCGAACCCGTTGCCGTCGACCGAACAGATAACTGTGAAACCAATCGATTACCGTCGGAGATATGTTAATAGAGCGGAGTAAAGCAAGGAGAATATCAAAATCAACGGTGTTGAAGGCGTTGCTGAAGTCAAGTAAAGCTAGCACAGTGAGCTGCCCCTTTTCCATACCGTTACGTATATCATCGGTGATCTTAACGAGAGCAGTCGCTGTACTGTGACCCGGACGAAACCCAGATTGGAAGGGATTTAGAATAGAATATTTACTAAGGTAGGAACTTAACTGGGAATGGACGAGACGCTCAAGAACTTTGGAAAGGAAAGGGAGAATAGATATGGGACGATATTCGGAAAACTTATGGGGATTCGCTTTTTTTGGGAGAGGAATAACTTGAGCGTCTTTCCAGCAGGAAGGAAAAACTCCATTTTGGATTGAATGGTTGAGGATATCACAGATTGTAGGCAAAAGAATATCGAGTATGGGCACTAGCATATTTCGACCAATGCCATCAATACCGATTGCCTTTGATGTAATAGAAAGTATGCTCTTTTTAACATCACGAGCGGTGAATCGATTAAAGAAAAAAGGAGTGTGACTAGGAATTGGCGCGGAATTGAGATAATTAATTGTTTGGTTCTTAATTGAGATATCAATACAAGAACTAGAAGAGAAATGTTTGTTAAGTAAATTAATATCAATATTGATAGGAACAGAGTCTTGACGAGATTTGCCAATTCCTAGTGACCTGAGAAATTTCCAGACTTTAGCTGGATCTTCCTCTTCAACGGATTCATGAATGTGGCGACGATAGGCATCTCTACACGTCCTATTGCAGCGATTCCGCAGTCGTAAGTATTTGGCCTTAGAATCATCATTGGGGCGACACTTGTACCTAGTTTTTGCGGCAGCTTTTTTTCGCATCAAGCATCTGATTTCATCTGTAATCCATGGCGCGGGAAGATGTTTAAGTTTGATGGTCCGGAAAGGAGCGTGGATGTCGTATAATTGTGTGATAAGAGTATTGAAAATATTAATTTTATCATCAGTAGACTCACATTCTAAAATTTGAGACAAATCAATATTTTGTGCATCCTTAAGAAAGGCTTCCTGACTCATGCCACCAAAATTACGTTGCAATATAATTTTAGGTCTATGTTTAGGGGTCCGGATTTTGTAAGAAAGGAAAAGAAGGTCATGATATGAAAAATTATCCGCTGGGCATTGACCATGCCTGGCTACATGTGGGAGAGAAGACACAAGCATAATATCAAGGAGAGAAGGGGTAGAATGAGGAAAGTGGTGTGTGGAGTTAAGGGGTAAAAATTGCAAGTTGCAGGATTTGACAACTCTTTCTAGGGAGAAGGTACGGTGATCTTTTTTTAAAAGACACGTGTTAAAGTCACCCATAATAATAGTATGATCGTAACAGGGCACGAGGTCTTCTAAATTTTTTTCTAAAGATGAAAAGTAATCTATTTGTAAGGAAGGGCTATAATAGACTCCAAGAAGTACTTTAGAGTGCGAAAGAAGAACCTCAATAAATAGATGTTCGCCCGCATTTGAAGGTGGTGGTTGTGGTGATATGCTAATAATAGTAAAAGGTATGTGAGCACGGAGATAAATTGCCACTCCACCACCGCCCTTGCCAGTGCGATCATTTCGGATAAGACGAAAGCCAGGTAAAGAATAAGAAGTAGACGGAAGGCATGGTTTGAGCCACGATTCAGAAACGAGGATAGCGTGGATGTTATGATGGTCGAAGGACGTTAGCATATCGGGAAAATGAGCCGGAATACTTTGAGCATTTAAATGAATTAGATTAAAATTTTTAGGCACATCAGAAAACTGACGCACAAGAGTGTCAGTGAGCGAAGGTATACTGACGAAACTCTCATCGCTGGAGCAGGAAGATACAGAGGACAAAGAAGTAAAATATTCACTATTTTCGCAACTATCCAAACTCAATGATCGCAACATATTATATAAATAAAATAAAAAATAAATGTGATAGGTATATAAATAAAAACTAAAATAAGGTAGAAATAAATAATATTATATAATATATATAGACAATAATAATATGTGTAAATATGTGATTAACGTGTACTATTCTTCACTTTTCCATCTGCCGGTTGTGCTATGCGCAATAAAACTAAAAAACTAAACAAAATCCAGCAAAACACAAATAAAAGAAATATTATAGTAAAAAGAAAAGGAAATGCTAAGAAACATGAAATAGTGGGACGAAACAAGACTAAGCATAAATACTACAGAGGAAATAGACCGTACACTGTCAAACTGACACATGAAAGTCATTGCACGTGACAAATGACAGTTGACACACGCCAAACGGCACATTACTGTCATCACTTATATCAACTACCCACAATTGAATTGAAATAATTGTGCTAATCAAGTGTTTTTTTGTTGCCGCCAAAACTCCTCGATAAAGTCTTGGTAAGGTAGCCACTGCTTTACTTCGACATACTACAGATAATAAAATAGACAAACAAACTTGACATTGGCAAAATGTGAACACAAATGGCATTATAAAAAGAAGAAAAAAATACTATGAGTAAAAGATATTGGAATGATACACAATGGAATTCGAGAAACCAGAAGGAAACTAGGAGGATGTTTGAACGTAAAAAGCAGGTGATGTATTCAAGAGCTGCCCCTCCCCCTCTGGATTCAAAAGAAGTACGCACTTCTGTTGAATTATCAAGACGACATTTCCGCTTTGCCCCCCACCTTGATCAAAATTTGAGATTTTCTAGCTGCACTCATGACGTATCAATTTCAAAGACTACAATAATATTTTTGAAGATTTTGTTATACCAAACAGGCGCTTTATTATTCAATCCCTAGACAAAACATTTATAATACATACGCATGCTCACGCCTTTTATCCCCGAAGGGGTAGGCAGAGGCGCAACTAGTGCACCCACTTTTCGCCAAGCGTATTCCGTCCCATGTGATAGGGGGCGAGCCTATCGCCATATCGGGCACAAATTCCAGACTCCGGGCTGATACTGAATAGAAAAATCCAATATCACTTTGCCCGACCCGGGAATCGAACCCGAGACCTCAGCCTTGCAGTCGTACCGTAATACAATGCATGTTAAAAATCTTTATTTGTTTCTCATGCAGCTGTGCAGGAGTTGTGTTGTCAAAAACCGACTTTCTATTTGCCATTAAAATTTCAACAAAGTAACATGCATAATTTTTTATTTACATAGGTGCTGTAACTTTCCTCATTTAGGTTATACTAGTGACCTGCCCCGGCTTCGCTCGGATAGCACTAATTATAATCTAAAGCTAGATGCCGTTGACATAAAATTGCCAAAAAGTTAAAAAAGATTTTTTTGTTGCTCCGATCGCTAACAAACTTAACCCATCTATCTATATTCGCTATGTTCACGGGGGAACAAAACTTCACTTGTCAATTAAGCGGAAATCGTTTTTATACGATACCGCCTACCCATAGGATTCTGAGGATTCTACTAAGAAATTTAATAAGGCAGCTGTCTTATAATAAGATTACTTAGCTAAAAAAAATATTAAAGTCGCTCCAGCCGTTTCAGATCCCATAGGGAACATACATATATATATATATACATTTTAATACTTATATTATAAAGAGAAAAGATTTGTATTCCTGTATGTTTGTAACGTATAAACTCAAAAACAAATGGACCGATTTAACACAAAAAATCACCAATACAAACCTACAGTATCAGTAACAAAGGCTACTTTTTATACCGGAAAAACTTATTCAAGCTGGAGGAACCGAGAGCAAAATTTATATTTAGATATAGTATTAAATTATGTTACTTATTATGGGAATGATGAACGTCGTTCTTCAACCGGTCCAAACTAAGAGTATATTTCTGAACTTCGTCGAGCTTTTAGAGACCAGGGCAATTAAGCCAAATCTGATACTGGGATGTAAGATAATCTCGAGTAGAATTCAATCTCCCAGGCCAGCCTCGTTTGAAGAGCTTTTAAAGTAACTGAAATACAATATTGGAATTTGGAAACTATATTCTATATATTTTTTTTAATACTTTTAAGTTAGGCTCAATACAAAGATAAAAAAACACTGAAGACTTTCCTTTAAATGTAATTTTAACACACCTATGCGACTAATTAGAATCTAATCTTTATTTCATATTTTTAATTTATTTTCTTTAGAAGTCAATAAGCATAATTTTCTTTTCCTTATTTACCTCACTATCTTCACTTTACCGTTCCTAAAAACCGACCTTCCCAGACAAAACATAAAGGGAGCGGAGTTAAAAATAACATACAATGAGTGGAGTTTCGCCTGGCGGGTGATATTCTATGGAAACACGACCACTTTGCAACCAGGGAGGCGCCCCCGGGCCCGTATCGACCGGCTACACGGTCCTAGTATTCCCAAGGAGGTTTCACGCCGGATCGTAAGCCCAATAAACTTTTCTGTTGGGATGTTGTACGATAGACGTATGTGAGAGAAACTGAATCGATATTCCACAAGGGCATGATGATGTTCATAGATTCCTTCCTTCCTATACATCTCATCCTAAATTTTAAAAAGGACCTATAGTGAGGTTTTCAATACTGAAGAAAATATTATTAAGGGCATATTTGTATATGTGACGAGTCCTAATGCAATGAGAATCACAGGCTCAGTAATAATAGTTTCAGGAGTAGCAGTAGCATCTTTGCGGGCGGATTAGGCTAACTTTAATCGTAAATAATGTTTTTGTATGTCGGTGACATTCCCTCGCAGCTTCGTCCGCGCGAATGGTTCTTCCTGGCGCAAAAGTACCACTGCATCTCACTGGCATAAAAAACTGTCTATAAATGTTGATCAAGACTTGGTTTAGTAAAATTTTGATCAGAATACATTCGGCGATTTATGCGTTAACTTCGAAAAAACATCTTCAGTGACTCTTAAATTATACTCTTAAATATTAAGTATAAAGGTGAAATTAAAATGTCAAACCATTGAAGCTGGATTCTAATCCCAGCTTGGTAAACTATTTGAATTTATCGATGCGGAGAAACTCAGGTGAATTGCCCAGGATTGGGAGTTTTGCTATCGAACCCAACTTCCAATCCAGGGATAAACGATAAGCCCACAGCTACGACAGAGTTCACAAAGCCATCAACATTGTTGGTGACCGACGTTTGAACTTCGGATAGGTCAGCAGTGCGATGTTGTTCGTTGGGGGTCCGATGCGTAAATGAAACGTCAGTTTTACGTTTTATAAGTGGACTGTATTATTTTTAAATCAAGTACAAAATGTTCACAGTTCAAGAGTACACACAGTAATGCGGGTGCTGTACTTTTTTATTTTTTTATCGTGGACCTAACGGCCAGTAGCCTGACGAGAGTCGGCTTTTCTGGCCACACCGGACTTTAGGGTGAGCGCTTTTGGCACTCGCAACCCTTTAATTTAGGTGACCATGCTGAGGGCAACCCATTAACGGGTTACGGACCTCGGGTCAGGACGGTCACTGGGAGAGGATGAGACATCAGCGATTAATGGGGAAGATTGGTTTTTAACCTAATCCTATCCGTTGCTTACGTCGGCACGCGGGCCGGAACTGTTAGGGGGGTCGGGGGGGGCGACGGGGAACGCGGCCAGGTCCTCGACGGCGAGGACGGAACTGCGGTCTTGTGCAGTGTATGAGTTTCAAGAACTCGTTCTTACGGCGGATGGCCAGAGTTATATCGTCCTCTGGATCGGTTAAAACTGAACGCGGCCGTCTCCATTTGGCGCGGCCGTCTCCATTTGGCGCGGTCGAATGGAGTGTAAACGGACGCTTTGCGGATTAACGGACTAGAGTGATTTACCACCCGATCGAAATAGCGTGTGCTGGTCGTTTGCATAAAATGCCTGATGGTCGGCATGTTGGTGTCCACGTGGAGGTTGCGATTGCGAACGTACCACGGGTCACCAAGAGCGTGTCGGAGAAATTTATTTTGCAATACCTGCATACGCTGAAGACGAGCAGGCGGTATATGGGCGAACACGGGCGACGCGTATGTTATAATCGGCCTAATACACGTGGTAAAGATCCTAATCTTGTTGCGGATGGACATTTTGCTTTTCCTATTTATGAGCCAATGCAGTTGGCTCATCGCGAATGCGGCTCGCGCGCGTACCGCATTTACGTGTGGGATGAAGGTCAAACTCTGATCAAGGGTCACTCCTAAATACTTGGCTTTGTCCGTCCAGGGGATAACCTGGTTGAACATGCGGACTGAATGATGAGGCACATGGACTTTCCTTTTCAAAGTGAACAGGATAGCTTGGCTCTTTGTGGGATTGACGGTGATTCGCCATTTGCGGAACCACTCACCGAGCTTGTCGGCGGCGGCTTGCAAATCGCGCACCACATCGTCGGGGTCTCTACGTGAGGCGTAGATTGCGGTGTCATCCGCGAAGAGCGCCAGATGGGCGTTTTTAGGTTGAGGGATATCGCTGGTGTACAGCGAGAAAAGAAAAGGGGAAAGAGCGGAGCCTTGCAGCTGTAATGGTGTGTCGGGAAGAGAGAGTTCCCTCCACGCGATACTTGAAGCCGCGATTCGACAAAAAGTCTCGTATGATGTGCACGAGCTGAGTGGGCACGTTAACCGTGTACAGCTTGAAAAGCAAGCCGTTGTGCAACACCCTGTCGAATGCTTTTTCAATATCGAAGAAAAGAGCACCGGTAGGCATGCCGCGTTGGAATTTGTCGTAAACGTGCTCCGTGATGCGGAGCACCTGGTTTACGCAACTGTGCCTAGAATGAAAACCAAACTGCTCCGTAGGGATCAGATGGTTGTTGTGGGCGACTATTTTGAGGCGATCGAGGACGATCCGCTCGTAAAGTTTGCCTAGCGTACTAAGCAGGCTGATTGGCCTACAAGAGGACGGCAACAAAAATCACTTGATTAGCACAGTTATTTCAATTCACTTCATTTTAGCCGTTTAATAGAACTATATTGGATAATATACCAACATAATTATGCAATATAACACCCAAAATAATGAATTAAAACAAGAGCACCTCATGACACTTCCAAGGACCCGCCTAAAACCTATAATGTATATTAATGTGCATTACATCCTGGTGTGTATAGCTTTACATTATCAAGTATCACACACAGTTAGGGTTGCCAACATTTTTTTGCCTGAATATAGTTTTTTTTTAAAAAGCTGTAAAAAATATAGTACGCTTAAAAAAAATATAGTATTTTATGGGAAGAATAAAAAAAGTTGTATTTTTTACTTATTTATTATTTATATAAACTATATTTTTTTGTACTTCTTGCATTCTTTAACAATTTTTTGTCTTCAATAAAACTGGCACAAGCTTTATCGCAGTAAATTTTTTAAATTAATATAAATCAAAAGCTCATTTTTTATTAAAGATATACTTACTCTGTTCTTTTTTTGTTTTAGTCGTTAAAAGTCTTCTAGTCAAGTCAAAGAAACGAGACTAGACAATTCAATTGTATTTCATTAGTTTTAATGTTGCAAAATATAAACATTGATCTATAGTACTGAAATATAGTATTTTCGCGTACTATATATTTCATCAACAGTATATAGTACGGAGTCCCGAAATACAGTACAATACTATATATTACAGTACGGTTGGCAACCCTACACACAGCAGGTAATGTAATGTGTATTTCCCTTCATTTCTTTAATATACGTCTCGATTGACACACTTGAATCGAGATATAAATGAATATTTTCGTATCGCTCTATATCTCTTAAGGTACGAAGATATTGTTACGCGCGTTAATACTCGCGGATAGTAGCGCCACCTATTAACTAGAAGTGGGACTATCCGAATGTGGAAAGTTTCGGCGATGGAACATTCTGGAAAGATCTCGATGTCTCCAGAATGTCGTGGAAACGCGATAACTGACCTATATTTGCGAGATAATTCCTGACTATTCTGGATCCTTCAAGAATATTCCACAAACTACGATGGTACTTGTGGCCGACGGGCACGGCCTTGTGACCAAGGCTACTGGCCGAGTATGAAAGGCGGCGCGCGGCCGCCGCCGGGCATTCAATCTTGTTTACGACGCGATCAAGAGCGAGCGATAAGCGGACTACGAGCGACTTCGAAGCGAAAAGTGTGAATTGTGATTTGTGTGTGAACGTGTAGTGAGTGACTATAATAGATGTATTTGAATATTGTAGTATCTAGTGCAGTGTTTTCGTTAGTTTATCTGTGGTTTTGTGCTAATAAAATCCTAATTGGTGCTTTTATCGCAATACCGGCGTTTTAATTGTTTATACCGAACCCCAGCACGTAACAATATTATAGCTGCCGTGTGTGGTCTTATTACTATAGAAAGATATATTGCAATACCAGCTGACCCGGCAAACGGTTCTTGCCATATAAATTCTTTTGAGAGATTATTTTAGTAGAAAAAAATGAACAAATTATTGTAAGTTTATTATATTATTATCGTTTATCTCTTTAAAATAATGCATTCGAGAATTGATTCTTCTTCTTTACTATCTTATTTAAATATTAATACTAATCTAAGATGTCGCAAGCCCAATACTTTCTCCCTTAAAGTTTATCGTAATAATACTTCATTCAATAATCCCATTATACGTATGTGTAGACAATACAACGAGTTAAGCAAAGATAATCCTAATTTAGACTTATTTAACAATAATTTCAACTCTTACAAACGACAAATTCACCATATCCTTAAAGATTCCCCTTAAGATATCTCATAAGCATCATATAATACGGTATATTTCAATGTAACTTTTTATCCTATTTACATCTTATGTAACTACCTATTCAACTTTGCAATGTGTAACTTTACTTATTAGGTAATTACTTTCTAGAACACATGTTTTGGGTTATAATTATTGTCCAGCAATTTGTTTTATATATTATGTTTGAAGCATAGTTGATTGTAACCTGTTTTGTGTTTAATAAATAAATAAATAAAATAAAATAAGTACGTGAGGATCTATTGTATAAGTGGAAGAAGCGTGGAGCGCTGTAATATAATAATTATTAATAAAATGGGAAGACATAATTACAGCCAGCCAAATTGATGACAAATCGCACCTTTAGAACGAAAACGACACAATCCAAAAATATCTAAGTTTGAGTTATCGTCATAAAATGACTTAAAACGAAGTTCTCAATAAAACAATAGTTCAAACACAACCATATTCGAGGATATATTCGTGACTCGGAACAGGACAAAACTGTTATATTATATTTTAATAAATAAATATACCAGTTTTAAGTCATTTTATGACGATAACTCAATTTTCGATTTTTTTGAATTGTGTCATTTTCGTTCTAAAGGTGCGAAATATACTTGAAAAGTACACTGAAATAGTAAAATGATAATTTTAAACGTCACTACTACGATCGATGCACAAACAATAATAATGCCACCTTCCGACTCCCAATCCCAGCCGCAACCCAAAGGGCCTGAAAAACCGCCGCGGATTAACATCTAGCTTCCCCCCGGCAAGATCATGCAGGTCCTATTTAAAGAGCTGGAAAACCAGCATATTTCCATTTCCACGAACTCGTGGAACGGGAGCCAGCAGCTCCTATCACTTCAGCCCGCCTCGATCTCCGACCATAGGGCTCTAACCAAGTTCCTCGATTCGAGGAACTACCATTACTATACCTTCTCCCTCCCGGATGAGCGTCGCTTCCGCTACGTCATCCGAGGTATCCCCGACCAAATGTCTGCCCAAGAGGTAAAGGAAGGCCTCCATGCCAAGAACACTCTCTGGGGCTGCAACTCGACCAACGGGAGAGGTACCACTCTGGAGCGTTGTCTTGACATAGTAGATATGAGTATCCTGGTTCCTTCTGAACCAATACACACTCACTCAAACACACACACACATTTATCTAATAAAAGTACCAGCTGATGGAAGTGTATTAAATTGTGTTTGTTGTATATACATATATATATTTGTACTAGTATTAATATCTTCTGTATTTATAATTTATAATGCTGAAATTCTCTAAGGCGCGTTTATTTGTAATACCAATGATATGTGTATTGCTGGGGGAAGACACTGTTTCCTGAGATACAGCTAACGCTAGTTCAGGGGCTAGGGTAATAACCTCTCTATAACGTCATGTGTTTTATTGCGCAAATAAACAATTATTATTATTATTATTATTTGTTTTAACTTTTTACAAGTCACGGTATCAATACCGGTGAAGAATGAAACATACGGGCCTAGGCCAAGTATGAGTCATTTACTGTTTTAGCCTATCTAAACGCTTTGCAAAAACTTCCTAACAATCCTGCAAGTGTTTAATATTACGCATTTCTGTAAGGTGCTGTATGTAAATTTTGGTAATTGTAGGGATTGCAATGAGTCATGGAGTTGTACGGGAACAACGCCGGTGGTAGAAAGTACAATTGGGACTATCACCACTTTATCCAGGTGCCACATACGAGCTATTTCCTCCTTTAGTTCTATGTATTTGGTTAATTTTTCTGCTATTGTGTTCTGTAGGTTATGTGTGTTTGGGACGGCTATATCAATAAGTAGAGCTGATTTGTTGAGTTTGTCTATGAGAATTATATCTGGTCTATTGTAGTGGATGGTTCGGTCAGTAAGTACTGCCCTGTCAAAGTAAAGTTTGTGGCAGTTACTTTCTAATATTGTGTCAGGTGTGTATTTATAGTATGGGGTGGATGAAGTGATAAGGCTGTATTTAAGAGCTAGTTTTTGATGTATGATATGTGCTACCTGATCGTGCCTATGCTTGTAGTCGGACTGTACTATGGACTTACAAGCTCCTGTAATATGTTGGATGGTTTCAGATGAACTATTGCAGCGGCGGCAGGTATCCGTGGGTAGATTTTTATTTTTGATTATGTGTTTTTGGTAATTACGTGTTTCTATTGTTTGATCCTGTATGGCTATCATGAACCCTTCCGTCTCTGGGAATAGTTCACCTCGAACCAGCCAGTCGTTCGACGCATCCTTGTCGACGTTAGGTTGGCTAAGGTCCTGTCGGTGTCTACCATGCAGAGATTTCTGGGTCCATTCAGCTATTTTAGTCTGCATATCTATTTGAAATTCATTTGGTTGTTTACTTCTATCGCATAGGTTTAACGGAGTTAGTTTATGATCACAGTGGACTATTGCTTCGTGGAGATCGGAATCTGTAGCTTTGTTTTGGAAATAGGTTCTTATATTGGTAATTTGCTTGTTGTGTAGGTTAATGAGGTCAATAATGCCTCTACCTCCCTCCTTTCGTGGTAGTATCTGCCGCTGTATACAGGCTCGTGGATGGTGTTTTCGGTTTTTCGTCATAGTAACATTAATTATGCGTTGAAACTTTTTGAGTTCGGATTTAGACCAGTTTAAAATGCCGAAAGAGTATGTTAAAATAGGAATGGCATAGGTGTTTATTGCCTTAATAATGTTTTTAGAGTTAAGTTGTGATTTAAGAATAATGTTTAGTCTGTGTTTAAATTCTATTGTTAATTTGCTCTTTATCTCTTTGTTGTGAATTTGTCTAGACTGAATAATACCCAGGTATTTGTAAGTTTCATTTTCTATCAATGATTCTATGGTTTCGCCTGTCTGGAGGGGGTAGCTGTGTTGTAGGTGCTGTCCTTTTCTGACTGAGTTTATCTTGCACTTGTCTATGCCAAATTCCATATTTATGTCATTTGAAAAAAAATCCGTACGCTCTATTAATTTATTAAGCCCTGCTCGAGTGCTAGAATATAGTTTAATATCGTCCATATAAAGTAAGTGATTCAATTTGAATTTTTTGGAAAGTCTGTAATCAGTTTCTGTATATTTCAGTTCATAACCAATTTTTGTAGAGTTTAATATATTTGACAATGGGTTAAGTGCAAGACAAAACCAGAGAGGGCTCAACGCATCTCCTTGAAATATGCCTCGTTGTATCCTAATCGGTCCAGTGGTAACCATACCATCATTAGTTTTTAAGTTAAGTTTAGTCGTCCATTTATTTATGGTTGTACTTAGGAAGTCTGTAATTTGTGGATGGATTTTGTAAATGTGTAGTATCTCGAGAAGATAAGAGTGTGGTACTGAGTCGAATGCTTTTTTATAGTCGATGTATGTAGTATATAGGCTTTCTTTGGTGTGTTGCACTTCTCTTAGAATAACAGAGTCTATTGTAATTTGTTCTTTACATCCTCTACTAAGCTTTCTACAGCCTTTTTGTTGTTCCGCCAGTATATTGTTTTTTTGTGTATGTGTGTATATTAGGTCTGCTAGGCATGCTGTGATGATCTTATAAACTGTCTGTAGGCAAGTGATAGGTCTAAATTTTGCAGGGTTGAACGAGTTACACTCATCCTTTGGTAGCATGTATGTGGTTCCCATTGTGATGTAATCGGGCATGTCATGTGGTTTTTTTATAAAATTGTTTATGTGATTATATATATAAGGGTGAGCATATGTAAATTTTTTATACCAAAAATTATGTATCCGATCAGAGCCGGGTGTCTTCCAGTTGTGTAATCGACTTATGACTTTGTTAAAAACTTCGATCGGGATATGTTCGTAGGGCATTAATTCGATGTTGTTCGCTTGTTGTATTTCACCTTTAATCCAGTCTGTGTTATTTTTGTGAGTAATAGGGTTTTCCCATATATTAGCCCAAAACGTTTTTAGTTGCTCGGGTTCAGGTGTAGTTAAATTATGGGTAGTATAGGGTTGGTTTGATGTATTTGCTTTTAGATTTTGATAGAACTTTCTTTCGTTGGTATTGAAGGAATTGTTCTGTCTTTTGCGAAGTGTACATTTTAAGTACCTCTCTAGACGGCTACTAGCGACAGCTAATTTCTGCTTTAGAGTATCAAGGAATTGTGGAAGTTGAGTGTTTTCTTGTTCATGGGTGGTATGAATTTTGTAGTGTCTGAGAATTTTATTAATGTGATTGGTTAATTTTCTGTGTCTATTTCCTTTAATGTACTGCGTCAGCCTCCCGATTTTAGTCCTAAGGTCTGCTACTTTCTTTTCGAGCCTATCCTGCCATTTTGGTTTCCTATTATAATGTGTACTATTAACAGCCTCTGCAGGTGGTATTGACAGTTTAGCTCCATTTATTTTTGAAGCTGTCCAAGCTACGCAATACATAATAGTCTGTAACTTATTAAAATTTGTGTCGTTATTTAGTCTTCTGGGTAGTATTTTGTTGTTTATATAATTCACTATTTTGCCTAATTTCTTTGAAGATTTTTGTCTTGGTATTATTGGTCTGTCTGTAGGGTTTGTGTCGGTGTAAAAATCTAGTGCTGTATCAAAAGTGAGATCTATTTCTTGGATAACATCTTCCGTCTCCATTCCATTTCTTTGAACCAAACTATCTGTCATATTCAGTACATCTCTTAAACTTGTTTCAGTGGAATGTTGGTTATAGGGTGGTATACCATCATTTTGTTGTGTGTCTTGTGTGTCTATAGGTGTTGAAAAGAAATGAAGCTCTTCTGAGACTTGCTGTTTTATTTCATTTAGTCTGTTTTTGTTAATAAGGGAATTATTCACTATTACCCTGCGTTGGTCGGATATTCTCTGTTCTGATAGGTGTGCAAGATGAGGGAATTTGTTAACAAAATGTTCATGTAATTGTTTGCGGTATGTGGTCATATCTGTCTCTAATCGTGTTATACTGTAATAGGTTCTTATAATATATTCGTTATAGACATTGGTCCATTTCATACGACGCCCTACTTGTGGTGTTTGTAAATGGTGTTCTACATCGACTTGTACAGTTTGTAGTTCCTCCCTTACTTCACTATATATTTTGTCAATCGTTGCTTGTGGGAGTAATTTACGGCGTACTATGGCTCTCCTTTGGTCTCCTATCCTCTGTATACTGACATCCATGTCCGGGAATTTTTCGATAAATTTTGTGTGTAGTGGAAGTAGGTAAGAATTTGTATCGGTTTCCATTGTAGTTAGGTAGAGGTATGTGCGTAGAATAAATTCGTTCATCTCAATTGACCATTTTCTACGTATTTTATCATTACTCGTGGTGGGCACAGTATCAGAGATAGATATTATCTCTTGTGCAACATCCTCCGAGTGTATTGAGATTGATGATGAATGAGATCTCAATAAACGATATGAGGGGATGATCGATGATGAAGTTGATGAAAAGAGAGATGGAGCGGACTCCGTCTCTGAGCACGCATCGGCTGTAGCATTACTGTGTTGCGCGGGAGCCAGCCTATTACTCCCGCCGCCGGTGTTCGCATTACTGAGACACCCAGCGCCGGCACCGGGTGTGCCCCGACGACCTCCGGGAAGCGACCTCAAATTATACTTACAATATCTACTATTCTCCATGTTAATTGGGTTACCATAGCCACGTTAGCCACACCAGTGATATAGGTCGTGTGTTGTCCGCCCCCCACGTGATCAGGTGTTCGATCAGGACGTGTGGTTGGATTTTAGGGGGCTTATTATTATTATTATTATAATAGTTCACTATAGTTCTACTGTCGATCACCGACCCGACATACTCGACATAGCGCTAATAAGGAACGTAAGCCTTCGCGTGCGTTCCTTGCAGGTGCTACAAGAGTTAGACTCTGACCACAGACCTGTGATCCTAGATCTAGTTCCCCAAAACGGCCCATCAAACACAGGTCCTAACGTTCCGGTGAAGGTGAAAACGAATTGGCGCCTCCTAGGCACCAAGCTCGCGGACACCTCATCTACAGATCTTTCCGCGATTCCGACCAACATCGTGACTCCTGAAGAAACGACTGGCGCGATACACTCCTTCACCAACCACCTTCAAAACGTCTTGAGCGAAAGCTCCGAGAAGGTGCCAGAGACTGTTCACAGTCAATGGCAAATTCCCAACGACGTGCGGTGGGTGGTGAGGAGGCGTAACGCTACGCTCAGAGCTTGCGCAACGAGCCCCACCCCGGAACGACGTCGGTTTTTTTTTTACAGCATTGAATGACGAGACGAGCATGCCGTTCGCTTGATGGTAAGCGAACCACCCATAAACAATAGCAACACCATCCAGCACTTTGACTTACAAAGTACTGTGTGGCATCCCACCGCGCTCGTCATCCTGAGACATAAGATGTTAAGCCTCATTATGTCCAGTAGTGATACTGGCTACAATGTCCTTCAAACCGAAACACAACAGTGCATGCACAGTGTTGCTTGGCGGTAGAAATATACGTCTTGCTCGCTTCCTTCAACATGAGGTTAGACGTCGCATAAAAGAGGTCGTCGATTCGAGATGGGAAACTCGCTTAGCCGAACTCGACCCGACACACCAGGCCTTCTGGCAGCTGTGTCGTTCCTTCAGGAGAAACGATGTGACCTCTATGCCTCCGCTCAGTCGTCCGAATCAACGCCCGGCGTTTGACGACGACGAGAAAGCGGAACTGTTGGCCGACAGTGTGGAGTCTCAATGTTCCTTTTCGACAATACCCATAGACCACGACCATCTTGTTGCGGTTAATTCACTCGTCGAAAGTAGGAACGCGGTCCGGCCACCGCCGATCTCGATTTCACGACCGATAAACGATACCGATACCGCCAACGTCGTCGACCCGGACGTCGACCCGCCGCCGCCCGATCCCCTTGCACCGGTGACGATCGAAGAAGTCACCGCTCTGATTAAGGCGCTCAAAAGACGAAAAGCCCCCGGGGGCGACAGGATCCCTACCCGTATGATTAAGATGCTTCCGGAGCATCTGATCCAAACGCTCACCGCGATATTCAATGCTGCTTTTCAAAACTGCCTCTACCCAGAGGTCTGGAAGGAGGCAGTTGTGATAGGTATCCACAAGCCGGGAAAACCCGCATCCGAACCGTCCTCATATAGGCAAATCAGCCTGCTTAGTACGATAGGCAAAATTTACGAGCGGATCGTCCTCGACGGCCTCAAAATAGTCGCCCAAAACAACCATCTGATCCCTACGGAGCAGTTTGGTTTTTGTTCTAGACACATTTGCGTAAACGAGGTGCTCCGCATCACGGAGCACGTTTACGATAAATTCAAAATCGGTATGCCTACTGGCGCTCTTTTCTTTAATATTGAAAAAGCATTCGACAGGGTGTGGCACAACGACTTGCTCTACAAGCTGTACACTCTCAACGTGCCCTCCCGGCTCGTGCACATCATACGAGACTTTTTGTCGAATCGCGGCTTCAAATATCGCGTGGAGGGAACTCTCTCTTCCCGACACACTATTACGGCCAGAGTCCCGTAAGGCTCCGCTCTTGCCCCTTTTCTTTTCTCGCTGTACACCAGCGATATCCCTAAACCGAGGAACGCCCATCTGGCGCTCTTTGCCGATGACACCGCAATCTACGCCTCACGTAGAGACCCCGACAATGTGGTGCGCACTTTGCAGGCCACCGCCGAAAAGCTCGGCGAGTGGTTCCGCAAATGGCGAATCACCGTCAATCCCACAAAGAGCCAGGCTATCCTGTTCACTTTGAAAAGGAGAGTCCATGTGCCTCACAAGTCAGTCCGCATGTCCAACTAGGTTATCCCTGGACGGACAAAGCCAAATATATAGGAGTGACCCTTGATCAGAGGTTGACCTTCATCCCACACGTAAATGTGGTACGCGCGCGAGCCGCATTCGCGATGAGCCAACTGCATTGGCTCATAAATAAGAAAAGCAAAATGTTTAATGTAATTTTACTGTCTGGACCTCTAGGGTACGGATATATAAAAATATCTGTGACCATACATCCCGTCAGATTCTGTGTTTAACTCCCATGTAATATGTATAGAATTAAACGTTTATTTTGAACGTTTCGACAAAACTTGACCTGCCTGGGACTGGAACTTATGACCAACGTGGAAATTTGCTCGCCTACATTACCAGCTTTGTCCAACCATAAATCCACTTGTATCGTCCCCTATCCCTTCAGAAATGCGTAAACTTTAGTACGTCTAACGGGGATCCGGTCTCTACTCTCGTAGCGGGCGACAAGCCGGCTCATAAATAGCAGTACCGGCTTTTCGAAAGTACCGGTTTTAGGGGGTGAATGGGGCGGGCAAATGCTAGGGGGGTGTCACCGGTCTTACGGAGGACGCCGTGGGCACGACCTCAATGCATTTACTCTTACTTGAACCTCAATGTGACTTAATCGACTTAGTATAAAGCGTTTACCAATGAAAATTGTTGAACATAAAAAACGTCATCGGAAAAGGTCCGCTAAATATTATTGACCCAAGGGGAATAAATAAAGCCAGTCTTTCTAAGAAAAATGAATTACAAAGTAGTGTATGGCTATGCGTTCATCATCAGAGACTTCAGTCTCATAATTCCCAGTAATTTCAATCTCAAAGGCTTTCATTTACTTCAAACGGGAACATACAAACGTATGCACACTCAACAGCAAGATACAAGTTGGTGTAAAACTAAGCAGAATTGACAGTGCCATGGTATTTAATCTGATACTCTCGCATATTGAGACTTTTCCTATTGTCAGGCCTCCCATAGAATACCAATATGAAATTGCTTTTACGTATCATGAGCAGGGCTGCCATCCGTCAGGATTTCCGCGGATTTGTCCGGGTAAGAACCCATATGTCGCCCAAATGTCTGGGATTTCTGCCGTGTTTATCCGGCTTCGGCAATTTAGGTGATGGCAGCTCTAATCATGAGTCAAATTTCCTGATGCCCAAACTAGCTGTCCTGTTACCACCGTTTTCAAAAACGATCCCAATCGCTTTCTTCGATCCATTGCAAGAATCAGAACAAAGTTATTTCTGACATACTTACTAATGAGTTCTTTTGATTGGTTTAATCACGGGATCAGATCGAAGATTAATATTGGGATCGTTTGTTAAAAACGGCCGTTAAAGGCGTCAAGGTATCCATGTTTCATCTAATATTGTGCGTATTCTAGGGCGGTGGGGATCACATCAGATGATGCGCTAGCACGTTACGTTTGTCAAGATCAAGTTACATAATTATTGTATTATCTACACAAGTAAATCTCGCGACAAACTTTTATCTATACATAGTATAAAACAGTGTTTGATTCAATTTCAAGCAAATTTTTTCTTTTTAGAGCTTTAAATTATTTCTACCTTTAAATAACCAATGTACTTTATTTGGCACAAAAATAGGTGGCAGCCCTAATCACTGGGGTGAAGCCGCAGAACACGCAAGCTACACTTAGTATAGTGGTCAAATTTACGTGTCTAATGACCAGGGATTTAGCGATACACACATACTTTGTTTAATAATAAAAGCGGTTCATTTAATAATAGATACATGATTTTACATAACCTGAACTTCACGAAATTAATATTCTATTATATAAAAAGAAAACAATATTTAAATGAACATGACAATACAAAAATACGATAACATATTATACTTATTTGAACATGTGGCCAGTATTTGTTTTATAAATTTATAATGTACGAACAGTGTATATTTGATTAAAAAATAATAAACGATTATAATTTTCTTTGCTTTTGTAATTATTTATGATCGAGATAAGTTGCCTCCATTCGACCGCGCCAAATGGAGATAGCCGCGTTCAGTCCTAACCGATCCAGAGGACAATATCACTCTGGCCATTCGCAGTAAGAACGAGTTCCTAAAACTCCTACACTCCACACGACCGCAGTTCCGTCCTCACCGCCGAGGGCTTCGCCGCGTTCCTCGTCGCCCTCCCGATCCTCCTAACAGTTCCGGCCCGCGTGCCGACGAAATAAATGGATAGGATTAGGTTAAACACCAACATTCCCAACTAATCGTTGATGTCTCATCCTCTCCCAGTGACCGTCCTGAGCCGAGGTTCGTAACCCGTTAGTGGGTTGCCCTCAGCATGGTTACTTAAATCAAGGGTTGCGAGCGCCTAAAGCGTTCCCCCGAAAGTCCGGTGTGGCCAGAAAAGCCGACTCGCGTCAGGCTACTGGCCGGTAGGACCATAAAAAAAAAAGAGATACGTTGTACGTTGAGATCGTGTCTTGAGCCATAGAATAATCAAAAATAATTATTAACATTATTTTTTTCGAATATTCATATTTATTATTTAAAGTTTAATCAAAAATAGGGTGTTTTCTAATTTCCTAGCCTGTATATAGCATTGAACACAAACAGCGTGGTGAAGTGGACTTTTCTCCATTTAATTTCTTCTAAGATTTTATATCACATTCGAAAATTCGACATTCACGTAATGTTTTGAATATTTAGGACGTTTTAACAGATGTAACACTCTCTTTCTTTCGTTACCTAACATTTTCAGTTCACATTAATTGAAATACATTATTTGTAACCGTAATATAAAAAACTAGCATTGCGCGTGGCTCCGCCCGCGTGGAAAAGTTTTTCGGGATAAAAAGTAGCCTATAGCACTCAGGAATAATGTAGCTTCCTATTAGTGAAAGAATTTAAAAAATCGGTCCAGTAGTTTTTGAGTTTATCCATTTCAAACAAACAAACAATCAAATCTTTCCTCTTTATAATATTAGTATAGATAACATTGGCCTTGGCGGCAAAAAATAAGCTTTCATGGTCTCAAATTAATAAAAAGAAATTTACTATTATTGTGACAGTCAATAACAATAAACACATTTCATGTAGTTATTTTCTACCGCCAAGCAACACTGTGCATGCACTGTTGTGTTTCGGTTTGAAGGACATTGTAGCCAGTGTAACTACCGTACATATTGAGACTTAACATCTTATGTCTCAGGATGACGAGCGCAGTGGAGTGCCACACAGTACTTTGTAACTCAAGATGCTGTATGGTGTTCTACTGTTTATGGGCGGTCGTATCGCTTACCACCAGGCGAACGGCATGCTCGGCTAGTCATTCATTGCCGTAAAAAAAAAGTTATTTATCCGGTTCACACAGGCCGGCATAATGGCATAATTGTGTCAACTGGCGACAGTCAGAATTTAGTCATAAAGTTATGATTAAAACTAACGATTGAATGATTGATGACTAATTACTTTATTCATAATCATGAATAAATCAATCATGTGGAAATTAGTCATAATTGATCAATTGGTTGAATTTTTTTTTTGTTAATTTTCCCAACACTACTCCAAACTTGGTTATCAGTATGTAGGTAATGTTGAATTATTATTCATTTTTGAAGGCGGTTTATTTATTGCTTATATGTTTTTTTTTTTGTGTTAGTAAAAACCTGTTTAAAAGGTTTCGTGAAAATTACATCGTCCAAGTAACCAAAAACGCTCAACGGCAAGTATACCGTATATATAAGTATACTTGCCTTGCATTGGGTCAAAAATGGTTACATTCAGGAAAATGATGCTGTCCGATTTTACTAATATCGACTCTCAAACTTTTTTATAGCACGAAAAAATAAATCATAAAATCCTTAGGTACTCGAAATCTCGGCGCCATCTTGTATTTCCCGAAGAAGGCCACCGCGGGTTTTGGTTGGTATGCCGGTTTAGGAGGTACTTTTACTGGTGGTAGGTCTCTCATTATGTAAGAGGCCGTCTGGGTGGGTACACCCGCAATGTCTATTTCTACCGCCAAGCAACAGTGTGCATGCACTGTTGTGTTTCGGTTTGAAGGACACTGTAGCCAGTATAACTACTGGACATAATGAGACTTAACATCTTATGTCTCAGGATGACGAGCGCAGTGGAATGCCACTCAGTACTTTGTCAGTCAAGGTGCTGGATGGTGTTGCTACTGTTTATGGGTGGTCGTATCGCTTACCATCAGGCGAACGACATGCTCGTCTCGTCATTCAATGCAATAAAAAAAAAAAAAACTCGAAATGTACGAAAAGGAGTTTTATGCTTGAAATTTTTTTTCTGGAAAGTGTACCTGGTTCAACCTAACCTAATAAATTGGGGATTTATGTTTAGAGCACGGACATTAGGTGGCATGCTATGTCTTACGCGCTTAGCGTACATTATTTTTGAACATGTATTACATTTACCAAAACTACTGTGTAATTTTTATTAATGACTAATAATAGTATTTTTATCACTTTACCTTTTATTTTGGCAATTATTGCTACTGACTGGTAATTATCAATCATCTTAAATTTATTACATTTACCTTAACATATACAAAAACAATGTTCAACTTTAATTAGGCACAGAAACAAAAAAAACATTGAATATAAACATAATAACACGAACTGGAAAGATAACATTGCTTGTGTTTTAATAAAAAAAAAATTAAGGAATATCTATAATAATATACTACTACTATATAAAGCTGAAGATTATGTTTGTTTGTTTGTTTGAACGCGCTAATCTCAGGAACTACTGGACCGATTTTGAAAATTCTTTCACTAATAGGAAGCTACATTACTCCTGAGTGCTATAGGCTTTTTATCCCGGAAAAACTTTTTCACGCGGGCGGAGCCGCGCGCAATGCTAGTCTAATATATAAAATTCTCGTGTCGCGGTGTTTGTAGTTAAACTCCTCCGAAACGGCTCGACCGATTCTCGTGAAATTTTGTGTGCATATCGGGTAGGTCTGAGAATCGGACAACATCTATTTTTCATCCCCCTAAATGTAAAGGGTAGTCCACCCTAAATTTTTATTTTATTTTGTAGATAAAAATTAGATTTTAACCCCGGTCGGTAACTGATGGATAAACAACGTTTGCGGGTCAGCTATCCCTTGGTCACGGCATCACGCGTGAACGGCTGGACCGATTTCTTTTTTTTATGTGTTTGTTATTGTCAGAAGGTTCTTATGAAAGAAAAAAATAAGAAAATTGCGCGGAAAATTAGAAAATTTAAGAATACATAACCACCATATTAAAAATGTAACTTTAGCGCTTTTGACAAACAACTTTTTTAATTCAACCTTATGGCGTTTGACATAACATTGACATAATGCGTGCTGCAAATATCGTCAAAGAGGTTGTATAGTATATAATTCTTCTTGGCGTGTGTATGTCACTTAACTCCTAAGCGGCTGGACCGATTTTAATGATTTTTTTGTGTGTTCAGGTGGATTCGAGAATGGTTTAGATTAACACTTGGATTCGGTAGGTGGCGCTGTACTCGGGTTCTAGGATTTTATTTCCTTTTTAGGGCAAGACAACATTTTTTTGTGTCTTCGGGTGGATTCGAGAATGGTTTAGATTAACACTTGGATTCGGTAGGTGGCGCTGTACTCGGGTTCTAGGATTTTATTTCCTTTTTAGGGCAAGACAACATTTTTTTGTGTCTTCGGGTGGATTCGAGAATGGTTTAGATTAACAATTAGATCCGGTAGGTGGCGCTGTACTCGGGTTCTAGGATTTTATTTCTTTTTTAGGGCAGGACAACGTCTGTCGGATCCGCTAGTTATTATATAAAAATTTCGTGTCACAGTGTTTGTTACCATACTCCTTCGAAACGGCTGAACCGATTTTGATGAAATTTTATATTCACACTTGGTAGGTCTGAGAATAGGTTGTTATCTATTTTTCATCCCCTAAGTGATAAGGGTGGCCCACCACAAAAAGACAGATTTTTTTATAATGTGGCATTAAAAAATACATACAACCCTAAATTTTCTACCTTCTTCCATCATTCCCTATGTTTTAATAGCGATATTAGTAATTTTATAACTTTTAACCCCGGTCGGTAACTGATCATTTTTACACGCTTTATATTAGCTTCACTTGTATGTTTGTATATTTGTATGTTTGTAACTCCTTTGGGCGCGATTTATTTTTAGTGACATCTGTTGGACAATAGTAGAACAAAACTAAAAAATTGAAAATAAATTTGAATTAAGAATAGTGTAAATAAGAAAAAGTGTATTTTATTGTACAAAAAAGCGTGGGGTGCATGGTGTCAATAGTTATAAATATTTTATTGACAGATAATATGAGTAGAAGTATTATATATCATTTTAATAATATCTTAAAAAGCACCCCACGCTTTTTTCATGACCAGCTATCACTACTCATTGTCGATAACTGGGGTGTCGATTACTGGTGTCATTAGTGTGTGTGTGTGTGTTTTAATATTTTAGCCCATAACTTTTATTCTATACATTAAATAGGTATTTGTTCAAATTTTTAAACAAAGTATATAACCACTTTAAAGTGTTGATGACTGGAGCCCTTGAGATAGTACTATAACTATTGTATTGTGTTTACATGTTTACCATCAGACAAACACCATACTTGTCTCGTCAATAGCAATATATTAAAAATATAGCTTATGTAGTGGATGAAAACATTACTTTTTTTATCCAAAAGCAAGATGTGTCACTTAACTCAACAGATATAAATAGTAGAATCATCCTGGACTTTGAATAACTAGTAACATAAAACACTGAACTGTGCTTATCAACTTGATACTAGAGATCGGTTGACTCAACCCGTTTTTATTCAGGCCACAAAGATGTCTTAGTTATAGCCTTGGGCCACAACACAAATTCTTTGATCAACTAGGAGTGTCTAAAAACATAATTTAACCTTTTATTTGTTTTAATAAAAAGTATTCACAATGAACTGAACGATTTTATTCTTATAAAGGCATGGGCTCCACCAGGATTACTTTTAGGGGGGTGCATCTACACACTACACACACACACACTCACGCCTTTTATCCCAGAAGGGGTAGGCTGAGGCACAACTAGTGCACCCACTTTTCGGCGTGCTTATTCCGTCTCATGATGTGATAGGGGGCGGCCTATCGCTATATCGGGCACAAATTCCAGACTCCGGGCTGATACTGAATTTACAACCCAATATCATTTCACTATCACTATATTTACAATTACCCGACCCGGGGATCAAACCCGAGACCTCAGCATTGCCATCATACCGTAATAAAACTATGCCACCGAGGCAATCTATACACACACTATAACACAAAAAATAATGAAGTTATATCAAATACAAATTGCACAGATATTTGATTATACTTTACAATAATATAATCTAGTATGGAATACTACGGTGATAGACATGTGGAGTGATAGAGGATGTATTGACCAAGATTGGGAAGGGTATGCTAAGGTGGTTTGAGCATTTGGAAAGGATGGATGATAGAAAGTTGACAAAGCTGATATATAAGGCAAATGTGGACAGAAGAGCCGGTCGGGGTCAACCGCACCAAACCTTAGAATGTCAGATATCTGACATTGTTCATAAAGGTCAGGTCAAAAGTACCCTGAACTGGTGGGAATGCATGTAAAGATTGATGAAGGTGGAGGAAGCGAGAGAAATATGCCAGAATCGAGCAAAGTGGCAATCCATAGTCTCTGCCTACCCCTATGGGATAGAGGTGTGATATTATGTATGTATCATCTGTGGTCCATAGTTTGCATTGTCGCAGACTTATTCAGTGGCCTAATAAATATTGTCTATTTTATTTCTCGACAGGGGGGTGCATGTGCACCCCTTTGACATAGATGACATGGGCGTATATAAAGGGGGGGTTCAGGGGGTCCGGACCCCCCTTAGCTTACAATAAACTACGCTACGCCACTGACCTCTGACATTTTGGGGATCCGGACCCACCCCAGAAAACAAAAAAAATATATATTGTAGCTCCTCCCCCCTGTTAAAGCTATGGCTACGCCCGTGGTAGATGATAAGGTATAATGCCTAGTAATTACTGTTAACAAGTACCGTCAGTACTAAGTAGTCATGCGACGATTACATTATAATATTATTGTAATTACATAATTGTCTAAGCACTCTCTGCTACCTCTCATAATTACTGATTGTATTATTATACAATTTATACATTAATCAGCATTCTTGAACTTATTAGTAAATTATAAAGTTGCTGATTTGACACTTTTGTAAAAGTATAAATACGGTAGGAGAATAGTTGTAAGGCAGTCCTTTGTCGGACGTAGACCAGAACGTTACTCTGCCGAAAATATAATATTCGCACAACATATATAGTTTCAGTGCTTTAAGTAGCTATTTAACATCTCAGAAGTGGGATCGACTTCAAAAATGTCTGGACCATACGCTCACGGATTGGGAAAACGCAAACGAAAAGATAGCGTGTCAAGCAATTCTGATGATGGAAGTGGTGATTTTTTTTCTCATCACCGTTTCGAGACGTATAAAAGACGACGTGTAGCACCCAGCGACGCCGAAGTTATTCCTAAATTTCGGCCAGAAGACAGCAGCAGTAACGTCATGGGATGGCTCCACAAAATAGACCAATTGGGTGATGTTTATGGTTGGGACGACATTGATAGAACATTTATCATGCAATTACGGTTACGTGGCGCTGCTAGAGACTGGTATGACGATCTCGACAATTATGATATGACATGGGATGGATGGAAGAATATGTTACATATCGCCTTTCCTAGATCGACTGACTACGTTGATAGACTAGAACGAATGTTGTCACGGACAAAGGAAGATAAGGAAACTATGACAAAGTACTATCACGAAAAGTTATCCTTACTCAAAAAGTGTAACATTGAAGGCAAGAATGCGATATCATGCATTATTCGTGGGCTTCCTCCTGAACTGTGGGCCAACGCTAAAGCCTACAGTTGTGAAACGCCTGAACAGCTATACTATGGATACTTATCGTCGTTAGAAAACTTCAAGCGTGTAGAGACTTACTCTACACGAAAATCAACATGGAAACGAGGCGCTAGCATCAATACACCTGGCACAAGCATGAATCAACAGCTTCACCCGAAAATATGTTACACGTGCCGTCAGCCGGGACACGAGGCGCGGGATTGCCGACAACAACAGCGGTGCGAAACATGTCGGCGCAGCGGACACACGACTGCTACCTGTTGGTTTGCTGCTGGAACTTCGCGACAACAACCGCGAAAGGTGGGTCATGTACTGCACATTACTTATGATATCTATCTTGATATTTATAAAAGAACAGTTTTGGTTAGTGGACAGCAGCTCTCAGCTTACATAGATACTGGCAGTAAACTGAATATACTAACTACTTCACGTGCTAAAAAGTTACAAGTTAAAATTGAGCCCAGCACCACTATTATGAAAGGTTTTGGCGGAGGATATGTAAATTCACTCGGTTCCTGTTTACTTAGCGTTTTAATAGATGGAGTTTATTTGTCAGGAACAGCTGAATTAAGCAGCTACATAACATCGGATATTGACTTATTAATTGGACAAACAATGATAAATAGCAAAAATGTGAGCTTGGTTACTTCAGCTTCTTCTATACGTTTCGTTCAAACTCAAGTCGTACAGGACTTATTAGGGGACATAAGTTTAGATGAATCCGATTGTATTACAAAGTTTCCTGTACATTTAAAGCGTAATGTTATAATACCCAAGAGAAGTCAGTTATTTCTAGAAGTTTATATTAACTACAAGCAAGACAATAAGGTTAGTCATACATTTTTGTCAAGGACAGTATGGGTGCAGTTAGGAAATTTGACGTATTTCATACCGTCTGGCATCATTAATTCACACCACTCATGCCTTAAAGTTGTTAATTTAGGCTCTGCCGATTTAGAATGGAATGCTGATAGGTTGATAGCTAGAGCGGAGATAGTATCATTACCAGTTTGCACAAACGAATCTAGTATATTAGCTATAGACAGTTCGGAAACAAATAGTGTACGAATTAATTCATCCGATATTAATATGGGTCATCTTGATCAGTCCGAAAGTAAACAACTATTAGAACTATTAAATAAGTATGTCCATTCATTTGCCAGAAGTACCAAAGATTTAGGTTGCACAGATCTCATAAAAATGCGCATACGAACCATCAATGACCAACCTGTCTGTTGTAAACCCTACCGATTGTCTCACAGGGAGAACGGTATAGTTCAAACGAAAGTTAAAGATTTATTAGACGCAGGTATCATTAGAGAGTCGATGTCTGATTATGCTAGCCCTGTAGTTTTAGTTAAGAAAAAGTGTGGGGATTATAGGCTTTGTGTCGATTACAGAGCCTTAAATGCTAATACTATTAAGGATAGATATCCTCTGCCGCATATTGAAGACCAAGTTAATAAGTTGTCGGGTAAATTCTTTTTCACGACCCTTGATCTTGCCCAAGGGTACTACCAGGTTAGTCTTCATGAAGATTCCATACCGAAGACTGCATTCGTAACTCCGTCTGGCCAATACGAGTTTTTGAAAATGCCTTTTGGCTTAGCAAATGCACCAGCTGTATTCTCTCGTTTAATCCAAATGACTCTAGGTAGAGTTGATCAAAACATTGCCCTTTACCTTGACGACGTAATGCTTCCAACAACTTCTGTACAAGAAGGATTAGTACTCTTGGAAAACGTTTTACAAATACTTACAGAGGCAAACTTAAAATTAAATTTGAGCAAGTGTTCATTTTTAAAGCGTACAGCTACGTACTTAGGCCATGAAATCTCAGCTGGATCAATACAACCAGGTCTTGCAAAAATAAAATGTGTGGCAGAATACAAAAAACCGCGTAACGTGCATGAGATTAGGCAATTTATAGGTTTAACGTCATATTTTAGAAAGTTTATACAAAATTTTGCCCAAATCGCTCGTCCCATTACCGAACTTACGAAGAAAAATGTAAAATGGCATTGGAATCCTGATCAAGAAAGAGCATATCAAACCCTCAAACAAAGATTGGTTGAAAGGCCAATTTTAGCCATATATAATTGTGATGCAATAACAGAATTACACACAGATGCGAGTAAGATAGGTTTAGGAGGGATTCTCATGCAGTACCAAGTTGAGGGCCAATTGAAACCTATAGCTTATTTTAGTAGGGTCACGAGTAATGAAGAGAAACACTACCATAGTTACGAGTTGGAAACACTCGCAGTCGTGGAGTCACTTAAGCGATTTCGCATTTATTTAATAGGCATTAAGGTAAAAGTTATTACGGACTGTTCAGCTTTGAGAACAACCCTTGTAAAACGCGATTTAATTCCCCGAATAGCTCGTTGGTGGCTCACAATCCAAGAATTTGACCTCGAAATTGAATATAGGCCAGGTGAACGCATGAAGCATGTAGATGCTTTAAGCAGAAATCCTGCGACAAATACAGTACTCATGATTGAAAATTCTGATTGGCTAATAACTCTCCAGATACAAGACGATAACTTACAAAATATTATTTCTAGGCTCAATAACAACCCTGACCCTAATTTATCCGCCAATTACATTGTGAAAGACAATATACTCTATAGAAAAACTGTAGCCGGGGAGCGTTTTGTAATTCCAAAATTAGCTAAATACGGGTTACTTCAAAAGCTTCATGACCAGATAGGACACCCTGGTTTCGATAAGTGTGAAGGTTCTATTAAAGCTCAGTTTTGGTTTGAGGGTATGACCAGATTCATAAGAAAGTATGTAAATTCATGTCTACAATGTGCTTTCAATAAAGGGAATTATGGTAGGTCCGAAGGTGAATTATATCCAATTAATAAACCAGCCATACCTATGCATACGTTACACGCTGACCATTTGGGGCCTTTTACCAAAACCCGTAAAGGAAATGCGTATATTCTAGTAGTTATTGACGCTTTCACTAAATTCGTCTTCGCCCGGCCTGCTAAAAATTGTAGCTCAATAGAAACAATTCGATTGTTAAAAGAAATAATTATGCAATTTGGCTATCCAACAAGAATAATTACAGATAGAGGCAAAGCTTTTACAAGTAGGTATTTTAAAGAATTTTCTCAAGAAAACCAGTTTAAACATATTCTGAATGCAATAGCTAGTCCTCGTTCCAATGGTCAGGTAGAACGAGTCAACCGTACTATATTAAACAGCCTTAATACAATGTCTGAGAGTGAGTGTACGTGGGACAATAAATTAGATGATATAGTTTGGGGTATCAATAATACCCCTAATGCTACTACCGGTATTGCGCCGTTTAACCTTATGTTTGGTCATAAAAATTCAAGGTTTCCGGGATTTCCTTCGGATACACCCTCAACCTCTGACACCCAACTAAAAGAATTGAACGCCAATAGAGAAAAAGCTAAATTACGGATTGATAGGAATATGACTGTCATGAAAAAGCGGTTTGACAAAAGACACAAAAAATGCATTAAATACGTAGTAGGCCAGTTAGTTCTTTGGAAAGGAGGAATAACGAGAGATACGTCCATAGGGGTAACTAAAAAACTAAATGGATTATATACAGGGCCATACAAAGTCTGTAAGGCGGAGCAATCATTAGACCGGTACACGATTTCAAGTATTAAAGGCATGAAAGGTTACAAAAAGTTTAATGCTGTAGTTCGTGGAGAAACACTGCGCCCATACAAACCGACTGTTTCTGAGGATGATAGTTCAGGTAGTGATCGAGAAGTAGATAGAGATGATTTGATTGATCTGCTTGAAAGCTAATTAGTGTATTAACAGAAACATTGAATGAATATTACAGAGGAATTAGTAGTAACTTCTAGTAATTTGTCAAATGCCGCATCATCTTGATAATGTTACATTCGTTATTGTTACTTCATTATATTAAACAAATTATATTATGTACTGAATGGAAAATAGTTTTTCTGTACATAATATTATGTTCCATATTACCTTAGGTATTCTGTGTGATCAATTCTATGTGGTTAAGGACGGCTGTGTGATCAAGTCCATGTGGTTAAGGACGGCTGTGTGATCAAGTCCATGTGGTTAAGGACGGCTGTGTGATCAAGTCCATGTGGTTAAGGACGGCTGTGTGATCAAGTCCATGTGGTTAAGGACGGCTGTGTGATCAAGTCCATGTGGTTAAGGACGGCTGTGTGATCAAGTCCATGTGGTTAAGGACGGCTGTGTGATCAAGTCCATATGGCTAAGGACGGCTATGTGATCAAGTCCAAATACTATAAGATGACTGTGTGATCAAATCTATGTGATGCAACAGTTTCAAGGAAATATTATTTACAGGAATACATCATGATTAATTCCGCATAGGTATTATATAATAAAGTTACTGCTGTATATCTTTTTCTGTTATAGGAATTTGGAATCCCTACTGAAGAACGCAACCAGACCCGTGGGACACGGCTTATACAGGATGGCCGAATGTTAACAAGTACCGTCAGTACTAAGTAGTCATGCGACGATTACATTATAATATTATTGTAATTACATAATTGTCTAAACACTCTCTGCTACCTCTCATAATTACTGATTGTATTATTATACAATTTATACATTAATCAGCATTCTTGAACTTATTAGTAAATTATAAAGTTGCTGATTTGACACTTTTGTAAAAGTATAAATACGGTAGGAGAATAGTTGTAAGGCAGTCCTTTGTCGGACGTAGACCAGAACGTTACTCTGCCGAAAATATAATATTCGCACAACATATATAGTTTCAGTGCTTTAAGTAGCTATTTAACATTACATTGGTTACAAAGTTTTTCAAACTGGAATAGTACAATTTTCAGACAGCTGCTTGATGGTTGTCGAGACAAATCATTTGAACTTGAACCTACTCAGACATTAGACATTGTATTAAATAGGTTGTACTACAGTTAAATTAATATATTCACTATAGTTCTTTACTGATTTATTATTAGTTTAGTGAATATGTTCATATATGTGTATACTTACTGATGATGTCCCTATAAATAGTGAAAACGCTATGTTACCTACACAAAATTTCATACTTAACTATGTAAGTACAGAATATTTATAAATAAAATACTTCTTATAATAATATTTACTCAAATCTCTAAGTATAACGCAACTTATATCATGACTATTAAGTAGTTTCTCGGCTGAAATCATTTTTAAATTCAAAGTTCAAACAGCGATTTGAAAACAATCAACCCTTTGGAGAAGTTTTGCATTTATGTCATTTTTTTAATAGTTTATATTTCACATTTCTAAGATAAATAAACAACTTAGAATAACACATTCCAAAAGATAGCTATTTAAATATAGCTAACAAACACTGAATAATATATTTAGGCAATTATAAATAAACCAAACAAAAACATTAAATCATGCAATAAAATTTATAGGTTACAATACAATGTAATGTTTACTCACAAACATCATCCAATTATCGCATCAAAACAGGAGATCCAGGTTCTTTAAATTTTCTCTACAAATATTACGAACGAATGAAGCAAATTCTCTTCGTAGCATATCAAAATGTTTCACCGACACTTTACTACTTAGCCGCATCCAAAACATACGAACAACTAAGTATCTTGAGTCAATAACCGTCACTCATACACATAATCGTTTACAGAACAGTTTACTACACAATAACTATGCTAAAAACAACGACTTAATACTGGAAAATGCAAAAATATCTTTATTTTCCGCGAACTTGTATCTAGTGCTGAGAAATACAAAATGGCGGGCCAAATAAACTACTGCACTGTCAGATTCAGCGTCGGCAGTCAGCACATACGACATAAGTACACACTACACACAACTAACTTTCAAAAGTCCGCAATGTCCGCATACGAACGATTGGTATAATACGCACGTATTACAACTGTAATTAATTTATGTAAATTACCGCTGTAATCAAAACCAGATTCGAAATATATGATTATCAACCGGCCGATGTCTCTTGCGTTCGATCGAAACAACGCAACGCAAGTCGGCGAGGCCGACGGTCCTAAAATTCCGTTCCTTTCACTCACAGGCAGGTAGACGCGTTGATGCCAGTGCCAGTTGGCGGAGTGCCAGTATTGGTTGGTTGGCAAATATCAAGCGGTTGACGTTGTTAGTATTAGCTATCTCTTTCTCACAACAGAAACATTCAGTAGTCCGTTTCTTTTGCTCCTGGTAACAATAAGCATAAGTAGTATTCTGAACATAGTATTATTATTATCATCGCGACTAGTGGGTCGCGACTCGCCGTCATGCCTGTGGAATGACCTCGCTCGGTTGCCGCGTCGGCTCAAGTTGAGACAAGGAGAACAAGAGAAGTAATAATAATACTGCGTTGTATGATTGCACGTAATCAATGCCCACAGCGCACTTCTGCGCTACAACGGAAGCGATTAAATACCGCTGTAGCCTGAATAGCGCGTTGAATAAATTATTCATTGACACTACTACATTATTTATTAGTACCTATTCTAGAATTTAAGTATTGTTCTACCAAATTATCTTATAGATTTTAAGTTCTAATACATTAGTGAATTGATAAGATTTAATACCATGATGATTGATCATAATAAATATGATACGTATGTATGTATGTAGGTACGTAATATGATACGTACCTACGCTTTTCTAGAAGAGTACCTACCTTTATGTATGAAACAACCACTTTTTATTTAGGTACCTTAGGCATTGAATACCTACCTATTACTAGATATAGGTAAGTAGGTATACTTATGAATAATAGTATACAAAATAGCTGCAATATATAATATTAATAAAATAAAATAAATACATAGATTTATTTATGCTTCATGTTATCATACATTATAATGTGCACGTCATAAAAGATAAATTAATTATAATTATCGTGTTCCTGTTGATGTTGACGTATAGAATAAGGTTATCTAATATATTTTATTATTGGATACCTTTCATACCTACCTAAAATATTTATACCTAATTGTTTTCCTCCATAGAATAGAAGGAACAAAAGTCAAGCATCAACTAAACTACCCAATATATTTTCTTTGGAATTTAATCATATTACGTATCTACGTAATAATTGCATACAATAACTTCTTCTTCTTCTTGCATCTTTTTCGTTCTCTTATTTTCTCCTTCGCATAATTAATTTCTCTTTTAATAGATATAGGTTGAAAAAAAATGTTTACGCAAAGATAAACCCGTATTTAGCGCTTATCGTACCTTATTCTTCTCTTTCTCCTACTCAATATTATTATACAGTTATTTTATTTGTGTTTGTATAGTCAATGCAAATGCTGCTTTACAACATTCTTAAAAATAATTCACATGGTTCCAAACCCATAAATATATAAAAAGCTAAAAAGCATTAGCAGAACGCGCGAGCATTCAGAAAAAATGGCCTTGTTTATTTATACCTACAGACCTCGTCTGAGCTAGCAAGTCGTTGACTCATCCTTAGTGTCCGCTTATAGCAAGACCGCGTATCGACCGGGGCCTCTGTGCGAACCGGTTTCCCGCCGTATCTGTCTCTTTCGCTCGTGTAATTCTAAAACGGCTTTATGGTTGGCAGGGCTATTCCATCGCCGGATTCTGATCGCTTTACGAACGATTGTCTGACTTTTTTCATTGCTAAAGGCCAGATAAGGTAACTCGGTTCTCGCAGCTTTGATTCGTGACAGAATTAAATAAATAAAAAGTAAAAAAAACAATGTTTAAAAACAAGCTTTTATTTAAATGCTCTAAAAAGAAAAAAAAATGACTTTAAATTGAATCAAACTTTGTTTAATACCTACTATGTAGAGATAAAAGCTTGTCGCGAGATTTACTTGTGTAGATTATACAATAAGTAATTATGTAACTTGATCTTGACAAAAAGAAGACGAAGACAAAAAAGGAGCAGTAAAAGAAATACAGCAATCGTCAATATTTATGATCCGCCTAATGTTAATCGTCAGAAACATTGTAGTTTTTAAGACACTAAACTAACAATGAGTTTTAGAAAAATCTTGGGGCCAAGTTCAAATCGACAATCAACTTGCTGTGATTTTTACTAGTAACAATCATGGTAGATTAGATCCATTACATTATTTAAGAATCCACGTATTTTTCAGGTTCTAGCGAAGCCAAAGAACTTAACCAAAAAAACAATGAAATAGTAAGTGAACAGCACTGGAGGTCCTTTGACAGCTTTATCTCACAAATCCTACTAAAAAATATTTACTTACTGTTCACTTTTTTTGAGAATCTTCTGCGTTTCCATTTATTATAAATGATATTATGCCCAAAAACTTATACGTTGTTAAAATATTTACGATTATCTTTCTCGTATCCCTTCCTAGCCGATTTCGGCCACGGCGGCCAATCTCAACGGAGATCAACCAGGTACGCAGGAGATATTATAGTGCACAAGTGTGTGTGCAATACACAGGTGCACTCACTATTCCTTCACTCTCATAGTAGTCATAGTCCGGTGAAACGGCAAACCGACATGACCGGAGAGAGATCAGGCGCAGGTCCAACGGCTTTACGTGCTTTCCGAGGCACGGGGGTATCACACCGCCAACTTCCTGACTCCGAGCTGTGACTGAGTAATTTTCAAGATTGAAAAACCCAGAAAACCCAGTCACAATGTTTTGGTTCGACCCGGGATTCCAACCCACGACCTCGGCGCGCAAATCGTACTCGTAACGCGTACGCAATACAATACAACTACGCCACCGAGGCAGTCAATATCTTTGTATGGGTCATTTGACCGAATGTAATTAATCATGTAGCATCTGAGGATTAAGTTAGTTCTAGACAATCTATCAAGCTGTGAATATTTTCAAAAAGTATTTAAAGGTTCCTCTGTAGAACACTAGTCATATTAAACTAGTAAAGAAAAAATACAGCTATTCAACATCCACAACACCAGGCAAATCAAGGCACAGTATCTTATCGGTTACAGACCCTTAAGGCAAGACATGTTTCTTGCTCAAACCATTCATGTCGTAAACAGTCTAGCCTAAAGCGTTTACCACTTAAAACATTTCATGTCATGGTTATTAATATTAGATTTACTGTCATCGTGTTTGTATCAGTAAATGTATTTTTTTTGAAGTGAAAACTTCCTTAGAAGCTTTGAGCACTTTTCTTGGGATGGGTATAAAATGTTAAAATTGCGTCAGGACACGTGACCCTCATCGAAAATTCGTAAGACGGTTTAACCGACTTCAATAAAAGAGGATCTTAATCTATCAGGAACTTTATTTTATCAGGAACTTTATCTTAGAAGATAGGGTAGGGCCTCTAGTGTGGCGGGTCTGCTGTTTTGTACAACTGCCACCCCACACCTCCTTGACCCCCCTGACCCCCCAAACCAAATTTGACCCCCCAACCCAATTTGACCCCCTTGACCCCCCAACCGAACTCGACCCTCTTGACCTCCCAACCCATTTTGACCCCCCTTGACCTCCCTTGACGCCCCAACCCATTTTGACCCTCCTTGACCCCCAACACAATTTGACCCCGCAACCCATTTCCTCCCATTATTTTAATAAAATGATGTCCTTTTTATATCCCCTTTTTGTTTTTGTTTATTTCTTATCATAGATTTACTCCCAATAAAAATGTCGGTAGTTATATAAGTGACCATTGGTATTTATAATAATTATTAATATAATCAATTTAATGTATCTTGACTTATCATAAGTGCAACTTTGTTCGCCTACGTGATGAATTAAGTATTTTATTTTATTTTGACCCCCAACCCATTTTTGACCTTCTTTGACCCTCCAACCCATTTTTGACCCCCTTTGACCCCCCAACCCATTTTGACCCCAAACCATTTTTGACCCCCTATTTTGAAGTGAAAACTTCTTTAGCGGCGTTGAGCAGTTTTCTTGGGATGGGTATAAAATGTTAAACTCGCGTCAGGACATGTGTCCTTTTTTTTTTTTTTTTATATCGCGGGGAAAAAAAAAGCGTTCCCCTATCCGCCACCCAGGGAGACGCGCCCGATGGGAGACCAGCAACTCCACACGGGGTCAGGACACGTGTCCTGATCGAAAATTCGTAAGACGGAGGTTGTCATTTTTGTGTACGATAGCGCAATATATAAATATTGTATTTAACCACATAAATATCAGTACTTTTGTACTGATAACTAAAGCAATTCGTGCGAAATTATTCCTTAACCATTCCAAAATATTCAAAAATTCACAACTTTAATGCTCAAATTTTCACTTCTGCCGGCACTCCCGAAGTGCAACCCGTTGTTTTTTTTATCAATGTATATGCATGATTTTATTTAATAAATAAAATTCGATGATTAGGTAATTACGTAGGTTAAAAAAAAACTTTATTTGCGCAGAAAAATAATATAATATTTTTTTCTGATAAAAATAGTCCGGATACATGCCGAAAGATGTCGTTATTCTACAATTGAATTCCACTAAAATCTGAAATAACGTTGTAGATTAATTATATAATAATTATCGGGTAATTAATATATTAAGATTTATAACATAGCTTTTTAGTAGGCAGTATTAAATAGTATTCGTTACACAATTTAGTATTTTTGAGCTATGTTTGAAGGTAGCCTAGTACGATCAATACTCATGCTCTGAAATGAGCGTCTCGGGTCGGCCAGCAGCACTTATAGCTATGTGAGCATGATTTATCCCCAGAGTGGTGAGGGTACTCGAACAGAGTGGGTGGTCTGCCTCCCACGGCCTCATCTCCCTGCCTGAGAAACTTTTCACATAGAATTTCACTCTCGCAATTTTGCTCGGGCTGCTTTTAGCAGATATTTTACGGCAAAATGTCACACTTTATCAGGATACAATTTTCAGACGAAAGCGTAATGTATTTTTTGTTTCAATGTATATGTACTTTAGGATTTAGGTGACATATTAAAATGGACTTAACATCACATAAATGTATAAGCCGACCAAATACAAAGGCACATTCTAATCTATGCTCCCAAATAAATGGTGATCAAATGAATAATTTCCACATTAACGGTCAAATAAAATTTACTTGTTACTTGTGAAATAGCCTAACAAGCCATTAGTGATTTAGAAAGTACTTTTATTTTTATTTAGGGACTTTTACCCAGAGATGGTATGTCAGTCCCATCGTATTCTAATCAATATAATACTTACAGAATAGTCTTATATAAAAAAAGAACGGGTTGCACTCCGGGAGTGCCGGCAGAAGTGAAACTTGAACATTAACGTTGTGCATTTTTAAATATTTTGGAGTGGTTAGGGAATAATTTCACATGAATTACTTTATTTATCAGTATAAAAGTACTAGCATTTATGTGGTTAAATACAATATTTATTTATTGCGCTATCGTCATTGATGTATTAAAAACCCAAGATGCACAGTTTCTTGCTAATAACACATCAATAAGTGTCGTCGATAAGTCAAACTAAAAAAAGAAACAAACAATTACAAATGTTGATTGACTAAACACAAATTGGATCTTACGCCTACCACATAAAGTAGATTTTTAAACGCGAGCAACGCACGTTTCGTCTGGTTTTTGATAAATGTCAAAATGCAATGGTCATCACAACCAAAGTAGCATAAATCAAAATTTGAAAAAAGAATGTTACATTCTTTTGTACTCGTGCCTTGCCAACGCTGGGGAAATAGCTTCTACGCGATGTATTTCAGATTCATATTAGTAAGGGATGGTTTTAATGACGTTAATAAATAAAAATGCACTCGTTTCAAGAATTATAGCTTCTCCGCATTGTATTTAAGGTTCATATTAGTAGGTAAGGGATGGTTTTAATGAAGCAAATAAATACAAATTTAAACGTTTAAGAATTATAGCTTCTACGCATTGTATTTAAAGTTCATATTAGTAAGGGATGGTAAAATTCCTACGCATTTACGATCAGGGTCACGTGATCCTGACGCGAGTTTAACTTTTTATACCCATCCCAAAAGTGCTCAACGCCGCTAAAGAAGTTTTCACTTCAAAAAACTGACTCACTGGTGCTTAAATATTTTAAACAACCAGCTTGCTACTTTTTTTTTATTACATCGAATGACGAGACGAGCATGCCGTTCGCATGGTAAGCGATACGACCACCCATAAACAGTAGCAACACCATCCAGCAACTTGAGTTACGAAGTACTGTGTGGCATTCCACTGCGCTCGTCATCCTGAGACATAAGATGTTAAGTCTCATTATGTCCAGTAGTTACACTGGCTACAATGTCCTTCAAACCGAAACACAAGAATGCATGCACACTGCTGCTTGACGGTAGAAATAGACATTGCGGTGGTACCTACCTAGACGGACTCTTACATATGAGAGACCTACCACCAGTAGTGGCAGAAAAGGGGATATAAGAAAGAGATTATTTTATTAAAATAATAGGAGGAACGCGTCGCGATCCTCACCGGTGAGGACACTACAGGCCCTAGCCTACCTAACCTACCAGCCTTTCACTAGCTACCTAAGCGATGACGACCCGAAGAAGAAAGACAGAAAGAAACTCCGGGCTTACTTTTTTTGTCATCAATTGTTCATTGTTTCTTTCTCTTTTTTTGTTACACTGGCTACAATGTCCTTCAAACCGAAACACAACAGTGCATGCACACTGCTGCTTGGCGGTAGAAATAGACATTGCGGTGGTACCCACCCAGACGGACTCTTACATATGAGAGACCTACCATCAGTAAAAACTTACAGCACAGCACATCAGCACTTCTGATGTGGTTTCCGATAAAATATGTATAGGTAAAGGTACCCATGTCATATTTATTTAATTTCAATCCATGCATCGGCGACTCTCCTTCGTCTTTGTATTTGGTACACTCCAGCAAGAGGTGATGTACGTCATCAAAAACTCCACAGGCTTCACAATTTAGTGAATACACTTTTCCCATTAAAAACATTTTTTTAGTGGCTAGTGCCCAGAACGTAGTCTTTGAGCTAAAACAATTTACTTTAGACCTGGTTATTAATTTGCTTCTTACAAACCATGGTATCCGAGGAGGCTGACATTGTAAGGTTTTATACCAAATTCCTTTTTCTTTACTCCTATAAAGTACTCAACATAGTATATCATGGCTAACGTCTACCATTGGAAATATCTGCGAAAAAGTTAAGTTGTATCTGTAAGGAAGGCCTATGTGGACTTCATGTCGCTGATGATGAAGATGATGTATGAAACAGCTTACTTTCATAAAGTATTCCTATAGGCACGTAGACTAGATTATAGTGCATGCAGATGAAGAAAAAATCCAATACCTATACTAAATGTTGATCGTGGCTTTTCCCAAGTGTAAGGGTTTTCCGGGATGAAAGTCCCACTGTTTAGGTACTCTGCCGGGATAAAAGTAGCCTATGATCTATCTTATCAGGTTGAAACTATGAAATAAGTACTTAAAGAATTAAATTAAAGTTGATAGCGATGTTTATTTGATAGAATCAATTCCTAGTGTAAAGTATTTTTTTTTAATTAAAAATTATTGATAGCATAATACCAATAATATCACGTCTAAAATTAGCACAAGTCATACGATGCCGTTTGATCACAGCACAAAACTGAGTGTAGATTAGATTCTCAATAAATCATTATTTGGTTAAGCACACAAAACCAAATGTCAGAGTCCTCACAGATTATGTCTCTTATTGTTATTTCTCATATTATTATCTCGTTTCTTTTAAATGTAGGTATCATTATCATCATGTACCTAAAATAATAAGTATAGGAATATTCTTATCTGGCATAATAAAATTAATTGCATTCATTTGTTTAAATAAATTAATCAAGGTCAATAATATTTTATCTATCTCTATATTCTTATCTGGCATAATAAAATTAATTGCGTTCCTTTGTTTAAATAAATTAATCAAGGTCAATAATATTTTACCTTTCTCCAAATCAGTATTATAATTTAGCATCACTATCTTAATGCGAATACGAATTAGAGTGACGAAACATCCGAGAATACGAATATTATAGATAGACATGTTTACAGCAAACTGCACAATGCTCGAGTCACGTACGGAATAAATAATGAGGTCGACGCCAACGTGACAGCGTGAAACTTGTTGATTTATTGAATTCACGTATGTTTGCGAACGCGAAGACGAAAGAGAATTAAGTAATTGAAGTTTGACTACGCGAATGTGTCAAATATGGAGAGATCTATTTTCTTCCCCAATCTCGCAAAGTAGGTAAATAGTAGGTATTTCTTTTTTAATCAGATAGCCCTGGGGTTCTTTGGGCTATTAATTTTCCTTGGCAAATGTATGTTGATATATAGAACTAATACCTATTTATGTAGTAAATAGTAATATAACTACTACACAAGCTTGTTAATTATTTCATTCTTCACTATCACTACATATTATAAAACGAAGTCCCCCAGCCGCATCTGTGCATACTTTTTATGTAGGCAAAATATATAGCGGGACTTTTATCCCGGAAATACTCTCCCGCGAGCTAAGCCATGAGCAAATCATCATCATCATCATCATCATCAGCCACATGACGTCCACTGCTGAACATAGGCCTCCCCTAAAGATTTCCAGACGGATCTGTCAAAAGCGCCCCGCATCCAGCGTGTTCCTGCGACCTTTATCAAGTCGTCTGTCCACCTTGCAGGTGGACGGCCGACGCGAGCAAATGCTAGCTAGTATTCATATAAAATGCCATGTAGTCTGTATATTACAACATGTTACCGCTATCACCCACGTCCCAAACGGCCACAGACCACAAGCCCCCGCGTGCGGCGTTTTCGTAAAGTTCTTGCTATTATTATTCACTGGTGGTAGGTCTCTCATATGTAAGAGTCCGTCTGGGACCACCGCAATGTCTATTTATACCGGCAAGGAGCAGTGTGCATGCACTGTTGTATTTCGGTTTGAAGGACATTGTAGCCAGTGTAAATACTGGACATAATGAGACTTACATCTTATGTCTCAAGATGGCGAGCGCAGTGGAATGTCACACAGTACTTTGTAACTCAAGGTGCTGGATGGTGTTGCTCTGTATATGGGCGATCGTATCGCTTACCATCAGGCGAACTGCAAGCTCGTCTCATCATTCATTGCAATAAAAATATAAAAAAAAATAATTACGTCTTTAGCACGTCTTTAGAGTCTATACACGGATTATGTACCTACTTACCTCATATTTTATTCTATAAATCTAATTAAGTAAAATAACAAGGAAAAAAACCCGCCAAGTGCGAGCCACAAGCGCGCAACGAGTGTGCTCCATGACAATTTTTTTGGCTTTGTATTAACTTTTATGTAAGTATTATTTATTAAGCATTGTTTATTGCATAGCAATAATAAGACCCGATAACCGGGTCATGGGCATCGTAAAACAGCACCTACGGCTAAATCTAATGACCGTTGAGGTAGACGTGGTCTCCACTGTCTTGCCATTGGATTATACCATGACTGCCCAATCCGAGGTTCTCACTCGATTTTATTATTTTTGATTAGACCTAGGCCGATCATTCAGGCTCGTTGATTACGATGTGGTCCACAAACAAAAGAAGTTGCTCAATCATAAATATAACATTTTAGATTGAAAAAATATCAAGTAGACATCTCTCACGTCCTTATGCCGTCGTCAGAGGACACGTAGATGTATAAACATATGCGTATATAGAGAGGGGCCGGGTGGGCCGTGCCTACCCCAGAGTTGCTTGGTTCTCATCCCAACTCAAGGATTTTGAGGTAGCCTACAACTGTATATTTTTTACGCATGCATGCTCACGCCTTTTATCCCCGAAGGGGTAGGCAGAGGCGCAACCAGTGCACCCACTTTTCGCCAAGCGTATTCCGTCCCATGATGTGATAGGGGGCGAGCCTATCGCCATATCGGGCACAAATTCCAGACTCCGAGCTGATACTGAATAGAAAAATCCAATATCACTTTGCCCGACCCGGGGATCGAACCCGAGACCTCAGCCTTGCAGTCGTACCGTAATACAACTACGCCACCGAGGCAAGTATATTTTTTAAACGAACTAAATTTTCATATCGGCAAGTACACATTTATTTTCAGTTTAGGACACTGACCAGATCCCCCCCCCCCCCCCCCCCCCACCTTCCGGAAAATGACGCCAATGCTGTGTAAATAGAGGATGCCCTGAAACCGGAGGGTATCTAGCGGTAATTTCATTCAGTCAAAAACAAAAATATACTTACCTACTTAATCTTACTAATCTTATTTTACTTCTTACTGATATTATAAATGGAAAAGTTTATGAAAATGTTTTATGTTTGTTAGAAGTAAATGCAGAAACAACTAAACGGATTTGGCACACGGGTAGATCACGTCCTGGATTAACACAAAGGCTAATTTTTATCCCGGTGATTTGCTCCCATGGGAAATAATGGAACATTTTAATCTGATTCTTACGTAGATCTTGCATCGTACCGTGTTTGTCATCACATAGTGAATGGTTAATCTTTTACTTGCCAAGAGAATTGATATTCAAGGCAAGCAAATGCGTGACGCTCGATCCTGTGACACCCCTTAGGAGTTAAGACTGGGCTACCGCCCGATTCGATCGCTACTTAAACCACTACTGTACTCAGTACTGGCATTCAGAGGGTGTGGGGAAGGAGGCGTACCGGGTGGTTTTGCCGGACGCGATATCCTGGGTGGGTTACCTCAGGCTCGAGCTAAAATGTAGGTCGTAGAGAAAGGGGCGCCGCCTATCTGTGCTGCCTGGGTAGCTAAAACTAGCCCAGATTGTGCATAACAGAAGGTCGAATGCTAGAGTACCATAAAAAGAGATAAAATTTATCGGCAAAGGGGCTTCGTTTCCGTCGTTACAAAGTAACCGCAATATTGTAGGTTATGTGGCAACATAGTTTGCGGTTATTACGGACTATTATAGAGTTTGCTCCGTTCTCGTGGGATCCAGTCGTTGTTTACACCTTTTTCTACTTTTGACTAATTCATTTTCTAATAAATGACTTCATCATCATCATAATTATAATCAGTCATATAAAGTCCACTACTGAACATAGGCCTTCTCGATGCCCAGACGGACCAGTGGCGTAGCGTAGCTCCTGGTTTAATGTTCATCATATTAAAACCTATTAGTTTTATTACAATAAACTGTTCTAACCGCTAACTATGTGAACGTTAATGGTAAGAATTAACCAAATATAATAACTCATTTGTAGGCATGTCAAACTTTATTATGATTGGTAAATTTTTACTGAGTATAGATCCGACGGAAGCGATTAAGATCGTTTATAACATTGTTTCTCAAAGTGGGCGACACCTTATTGCGCATTTTTTTGCTATTTTTCTGTTCAAGGGGCGCAATAATTTATTCTCAAAGTGGGCAATAGAAGAACCGGCTATTAGTTGCAGTTCTCGTTTATAATCATACACTACAATATTTTTGTAAAATGAAACGACGTCATTCCTTCTTTATTTTATTAAATCAATAGTAAATGTCTTAAGTACCTACATTTTGCGACCCTCTTTCATCGCTTAGGGGTTGAATTTAAAAAATCCTTTTATCAATGTTCCTTGCAAAATAATTTCTTACGACAGAATTTCTTTTAAAATTTCTATTATAGCCTTAGGTATTTGATCGACAATATAAAAATAGTTTTAAGTACCTAATAAATTAGAGATCTTATAGCAAAAGTAAGTGCGTGTATATACAAACACCAATAAAAAGTGACACACATACAAACTTTACTTTTATTTGTAGGTATAGGTATTTAAATTATGTCATTAATGGCCATATTAAAATCAACGGTCAAGGAGAAAATCATAGATTATCAGTTATCACATTCAGAGAATCTTAAATTCCCAAATACACTCACACACATACACTCACGCCCGCTATCCCCTTCGCCGTGCGTACTCCGTCGCATGATGTGATAGGGGGCGAGCCTATCGCCATATCGGGCACAAATTCCAGACTCCGGGCTGATACTATACTTTGTTTGTTTCTCTTGTTGGTTGAACGCGCTTGTCTCAGGAACTTCTGAACCTAGAAAGCTACATTACTCTTGAGTGCTATAGACTACTTTTTGCCCGGGATAATATTTTTATCCCGGAAAAACATTTTCACGCGGACGATGCCGCGAGAAATACTAGTTAATTTATAAAACCCGCATTGATGTAAACCCATACAAGATATACATATATTTGAGTAGTAAGGGATTCACCGATAATGAAGCACCTACGACTCCCGGTCCGCCGCGCCGCGCCGCTTCGGTCGCTGTCCGGCGGCATTTGCGATTGGTCCAGATTCGGCGCGTACTGCTCGCGATGATTCCATTTCATACCACCCGCAAAATAGGTATAAACCACGAGTTGATGTTGCTCATGGTCTACGGTCCCCTCAAACTTGTACCTTTGTCCCTTTGTTTAGTAGTGCTTTTGTCTTTCTACTTTCTATCAGCGATCCTTTTTAACCGACTTCCAAAAAAGGAAGAGGTTCTCAATTCGTCTGTTTGTATTTTTGAAGTGAAAACTTCTTTTGGCGCACCGCACACAGATTTTTCCGTAGGTAGTAAGTTAGGCTGATCCGTCACGCTCTCGGGACCGCCGAGTGTACCCGAGCGCGCACCGCACCCAGATTTTTTATTAACGTCATTAAAACCATCCCTTACTAATATGAACCTTAAACACAATGCGTAGAAGCTATAATTCTTGAAACGAGTGCATTTTTATTTATTAACGTCATTAAAACATCCCTTACTAATCTAATATGAACCTTAAAAACATTGCGTAGAAGCTATTTCCCCGGCGTTGGCACGGCACGAGTACAAAAGAATCGAACGTTCCATTCTTTTTTCAAATTTTGATTTATTCTACTTTGGTTGTGATGACCATTGCATTTCTGATATTTATTAAAAACCAGACTAAACGTGCGATGCTCGAGTTTAAAAATCTACTTTATGTGGTAGGCGTAAGATCAAATTTGTGTTTAGTCACTCAAAATTTGTAATTGTTTGTTTCTTTTTAACCGACTTCCAAACGGAGGAGGTTATTTTAGTTTGACTTATCGAGTACACTTATTGATGTGTTATTTGCAAGAAACTGTTTATCTTGGGTTTTTTAAGACATCAAGGACGATAGCGCAATAAATAAATATTGTATTTAACCACATAAATGCAAGTACTTTTATATGATAAATAAAGCAATTCGTGCAAAATTATTCTCTAACCATTCCAAAATATTCAAAAATGCACAACGTTAATGTTCAAGTTTTCACTTCTGCCGGCACTCCCGGAGTGCAACCCGTTCTTTTTTTATGTATGTACACTGATTTCTCTGAAAATTGTGAGCCTATTTGCTTGATTCCTTTTTTATTTAGTAGATTAGGGTCTCGAAGTGGTCCCATTTCAATATATCATTTATTTAAAGAATGCAAAGGTTTTTGTTCCGTATTTCTATGGGCTCGTGTTTCTACTTAAAAGCCGTTTATAATTACTCAATACTCACCCTTTACGCATTACGGACATTGTTTATGATAGATAAATCAATCGTTACAATACACCATACATTATTCAAATTCTAGGTAAAAATCTTTGGGTCCTTTCACTGTGAATGATTTACTGCATGTCCATTATTTTGTAACAATAGTTACGGTCCCTATTATTCACATTTTCTAATATTACGCATTCAATGGAACATTTAAGGTGAAAGTCGAAACATGTGGGATCTTGTCTGCAAGGAAACAATACTCCCTCTCCATATAAAAGACCGACTCAAAATCACATGGTATCGTATTTCACTCTGTGCTCTGTTCTAAACGTGATCTCCAGTTGGTTGTAATAGTAAAGTGATAGTAAAATAGTGAAATAGTTAAATAGTGAAAGTGTTATAAAAATGAATGTAAGTACCTTTTTATACTTTGATTTAAAATTGTTATAACCAGATGTTTCATTCATTGTTTATGCTATGTGTTTTCCACTTGGTTAATATATTTTAGCTGTCTTTGATCTCTTATTAATTTATCATTGTTACTAATGTATACATTTATACTTCGCATTGCCTATAAGTATTTATCATACAGTACTTACTTAATCGATAATTAAAACAGTTGTATTTCATTTTATTACAGTTTTCTGAAAATACTTTCAAGAATTACTATTACGCTGATGAAATCGACGAACCGAGTGATGAAGAAGGTACACTCGCATTCAAAGTCAAAAAAATTCAACAATATTGATGAGTTCTTCGAAAAACCAAAAAAGAAGAAGACAACAACAAGAAAGTCATCCAGTGTTGGTCGATCGACGAGCGGTGGTGTTTCATACATCAGATCAAACAGCGATGACGGCAGTTCTGCATCACATCTCATCAAAATTAAAGTATATGATGTGAATAGAATAAAAAACATCGCACCGACGCGACGGAACATTGGAATTTAGAAACACGCTGATGTGCGAGTTAAATATTACGCGGAAACCGACAGTGATAAGAACTTGCAAACTGTCAAGGACACGATATACAATACCACTAAACAGTTGGCTAGTAAGGACGATTGTGTTAAATATTTTATAGACACCGACAAATGAAAAACGTGCCAGTGCGTGTCAATGTTTTAATATCATAAATTTATTTATTTAACTTTATATACAAACATGTACATAGGCGGACTTAATGTTACTGTTACTGTTAATGTTGTGGGGCTCCTTTTTCCGCACTTAGCCCGTAGAAAGTCGGGCCGTTGTGCGTGATGTGCCAGCTAGAAGTCTAGCCAGCCCAGCGGACTTAATGCCTTAGGCATTATCTACCAGTCTACCTTTGGGTGATGTAGAGATGAGATGAAGCAGGTGTATATAAAATACGTAGATATAATTATATATTCTAAGAGGTAACAAAAAATAAACTGATTAATCATATGCTTTGTTCTAAGATAGGTACTATTATTGTAATAACTATACTTAAGTATCTTACCTATTTTATTTTAATTTACGTTGTATGGTTGTATTTAAACATTATTTTAAGTTACTTACTTAATAGATCAAATTGTTTTTGATTCTTGAACTCTTTGTATTTTGAAGTATTATTTTACAAAAATATGTATTTTTAGTGTTTCTTCATGCTCATGCTTACGATTGTAGAGTTATTGGAACAATACATAAATTGTTTGGAAAAAAGTGGATAGTTTATAATGTAATTGTATTGTTTAGGGAAGTATATAAGTCTGAAATTATTTTGTGTTTTCGGTGCCTATAAAATATTTAACACAATCGTCCTTACTAGCCAACTGTTTAGTGGTATTGTATATCGTGTCCTTGACAGTTTGCAAGTTCTTATCACTGTCGGTTTCCGCGTAATATTTAACTCGCACATCAGCGTGTTTCGAAATTCCAATGTTCCGTCGGTGCGATGTTTTTTATTTTATTCACATCATATAAGGTGGGTGCACCATGGAAGGCCATGCTCCTTTGAAGGCCAACTATAAAAAAGTCATAGTATTGTTATGTGATGACAAATTCCTTCCCCAATTCCCACTCACACTAAGCTCCATCAAACGCAAGGACACAGACGCGGCGGCGAGTCGCTAGCGTCGTTATTTTGTTAGTGCAGTCCCTAGCTTCATGGATTTCGGTCGTCGACGTTAAAATTGTAATTCGCACACACAGCAAAAGGTAATTTATTATATAAATAACCTATATTATCTTTGTTTTTTATTGTAAATTGTCATAGTAGGATTTGTCTTTTACTAAAGAAAAAAAATGTTTCGATTTCAGTTTAAATATCGGTAGTGTTCCTATGAATGCCAGTGGTTCCTTATAAAGCCAATCAAAAATTTGACGGTTGGCCTTGCTAAGGTAAATAGGCCTTACTAGGAACATTTGTAAATCATGGAAATATGAACACAGTTTTTAGTTATAAATACGTACCGGGAAGTAACAGGACAAAGAATAGCTAAAGATTTATTTATAACTGAAGAAAAAAAGGATGAGTTGAAGCAAACGACGAGTAAGAAAAAAGAAAAGTCTACAAGTAAGCGAGAACAAAAAAAGAAAAACATCAATAAAAATGTTTCCAAAAAACTGCTGAAAAGAAAAGCACAACAACAAAACGGCAAAAGATTGAAAATAGATATGAAGAAAAGTGCAGAAGGTGAAGAAAAGAAGTGGTACTGTTACGCAGGTGGCGAGTGTAGAATCGAAGACATGAGGCAATGTAGCGAATGTCAAAAGTGGTATCACGAGGAGTGTATTTGTCTCACTAAAAAAGATCTCATATTTTTATGCTCAGATTGTGATTAAAATATTCAAATTATTATCCTGTTTAGTTTATAAGTTTGTCGCCGAATTAAAGTTATTATTTTCTTATATTTTCGTTTTTTAATCTTAGGAATGGTTGATTTTAAATTTTCCTGACTACAAGACTTACTATGTGCCATTATAAGTTCGTAATCATTAGAGTACTTAGTCTGTTGTGTCTAATATATATAATAAACGCTTGTCAAAGATGATAGTTGTTAGTTTGGCCTTCTAAGGAACATTTTGGCCTTACAAAGAACGGACCCATAAGAAGGCCATTATAGGTCAATTTTTTTTTATTATTTCATTCTAGAACGCATTGGCAACTTATTCGTTATCGATGTAATACTCATTACTATAATTTTTTATTAGTACATTATTTTGATCTATCTCGTAGGGTTCAGCCAGCGTTTGCAATGTAAGCGCAAACAAATGTGTTTACGACGGCACATTAGAAAGTAGAAACCTCTAAAATTATCAGTGTTTCTCTACTATATTATGCATGTATTATACATATAAACCTTCCCCTTGAATCTCTCTATCTATTAAAAAAAAACACATCAAAATCCGTTGCGTAGTTTTAAAGATATACCTAAGCATACATTGGGATAGACAGACGGGAAGCGACTTTGTTTTATACTATGTAATTTGATGATTTGCAGTTAAAGGACGAGACGAGCATTTCGCTCGCCTGCCATCAGGCGAGTTATACATAAGTTATACACACACACGCGCGCCTTTTATCCCCTAAAGGGTAGGAAGAAGCGCAACTTGTGCACCCGCTTTTCGCCGTGCGTATTCCGTCCCATGATGTGTTAAGGGGCGGGCCTATGGCCATATCGGGCACAAATTCCAGGCTCCGTACTAATATTAAATAGAAAAATCCAACATCACTTTGCCCGACCCGGGGATCGAACCCTCAGCATTGCATGGTATCATAATACATTTACGCCACCGAGACAGTCGAGGTAAGTTATATGACCGCCCATAAACAGAAGCACTCAACTGTGCTCATCACCCTGATACATAAGATTTAAGTCTCATAAAGCCCAGTAATTACGCTGGCTACAATGTCCTTCAAACTGGAACACAACAATGCGTGCACACTGCTGCTAGGCGGAAATAGACAGTGCGGTGGTACCCACCCAGACGGTCCCTCGCATACGAAATACCTAGCACCGATAGTACCTCGCGTTTCTTTTAAGATTTATACCAATAATATGAGTAATTGTTATAAATATAATGATCGATTGATCTATTATAAGCAATGAAGCCGGGAAGACAATGGAGAAGGAGTCCATAAACACAATGAATGTCCTTTGTTTGCTTCATACTAAAAAAGGACCATCAAATCGATAGTGAAAGGACAAGAGCACAACACAAAGGAGGCAGACAGTGGCGTAACAATAGGGTGGTTCGATGGGCAAAGTGCTACGGCTTGAGGGAAACCCAAATTCTTTATATTATAAAACAAAGTGACTGCTTCGGTGGCGTAGTTGTATTACGGTACGACTGCAATGCTAAGTCCTCGGGTTCGATCCCCGGGTCGGGCAGTGATATTGAATTTTTCTACTCACTATCAGCCCGGAGTCTGGAATTTGTGTCCCATATGGCGATAGGCTCGCCCCCTATCACATCATGGGACGGAATATGCACGGCGAAAAGTGGGTGCACTAGTTGCGCCTCTGCCTACTCCTTCGGGGATAAAAGGCGTGAAGTGTATGTATGTATGTAAAACAAAGTCCCCATCGTGGCTGTTTGTCTGAACGCGATAAACTCAAAAACTATCTAAGGGATTTCGATGAAATTTTGTATGGAGATTGTTTGTGACACTGGGCGTAGGCTATATTTTATCTCGGGAAAATGTATAGCGGGCCTTTAATCCCATCTTAATTCTTAAGCTAGTTCGGAATAAAAAAAGGTTTCCGGAAAAAATCTATGTACAGATTTTCATGTTAGGAGCTCATTAGGTTAATTTGCCAAATGCCTTAACGATATAGTTACGCCATTCCATATAGAATTATGGTGGCTGGGGACTAATGTGAGAGGAATCCTTAAGTATCTACTTATTTACTACTTCGCTTACTCGGTATAAGTAGGTAAGTACTTCGCTAGTAGCAAAATCCTTATCGAGAAACTCTTAGAAGTAGATCGCTAAAAATTACATCTGCACCTATTCCTAAAAAATATTTTATATTGAAATAATAGATATTCGATACTGCTCATACTGCCTCGGTGCCGTTTTTTAATTTTTTTAAATATCAAAATTTTGTATACCATACTTACCAGCCCTGTATTATATACTGCCCACTGCTGAGTACGGGCCTCCTCTACAATTGAGAGGGTTAAGGCCTTAGTCCACCACGCTGGCCTAGTGCGGGTTAGCAGATTTCACATACCTTCGAAATTCAGAGAACTTCTCAGGTATGCAGGTTTTTTTTCGGTAGGCGATTCTGCAGTCAACACCAGGGGAAACCTGCGAATGGGATACTGGAGTCCCCCGGCTTGACGACTGCAGAGGCCTGGGAAGGAAGTGGAAAAGGATGATGGAAGGAAAAGTGGGGGAATGGAGAAAGGTTCACAGGATGGGTGGAAAGGAAAGGGGTGCCAGGAAATGTTCGCGGGCCCTTTTAGGCCTTAATGTGATTAACAACCAAGAGGTATACACACTGACTGTGTGCCTCGGCCCGCGACTAATGTCCCCCCGCGCATGGGCGTGCATTGGGTGTGACCCAGCGCACAAGAATTGCCTCGGGGGGCCAGGTATGCAGGTTTCCTCCCGATGTTTTCCTTCACCGTTAAAGCGAGTGATAATTCACAAAGAATACACACATAACTTTTTAGAATAGTCAGAGGTGAGTGCCCTTGGGTTTTGAACCTGCGGACATTCGTCTCGGCAGTCCGTTTCACTCCCAACCATGGCAAAATGTGTATAATAAAGAGTTATCTATATTTTATTAATATTCTAAATAAAGCAACCTTTGTTCACTTTATAGAGCCACTAGAACATTCCTTTCGCCGGTGGCGAAATTCATCAGTATTATGAAAATCCCTCAGCTTTGGGGACCTGAAGGGACGGTTCCGGAGGACCCTAACCAAAAAGGGTATTATTACTCGGCCCGATACATTGCCTCGGGTCCGCGCTGATAAAAAATTGTTATCAAGGCGACCATATACAAATAGTGCAGAGTTAAGTTTGAAGGACATCCTTCAAACCATATTAACATATTGAACAGACTTATGTATTGAGATTGTTCTAAAGCGAGCGATTTTTAACCTCGACAAAAAAGCGGGGTGTTATAAGTTTCGGTTGTGTATCTGTATGTCTGTCTGTGGCATCGTAGCCCTCAAACGAATGGACCAATCTTGACGCGTTTTTTTTTTTGAAAGCTGATATTATCGCGATGGTTCTTAGCTATAATTTATGACGATCTGTTCAGGCGTTTGAAAATAAAAGTTAAATTAAAATAACCCCCGACACAAAAATCTCTAACAAGTAAAATAATAAAAGTGTCTTTGTCGTTTAAGTACCTAGTAATATTTTGAGCCAAGCGTCGCGTTGTCGCCTCGGGGGACCGCTAAAGAAGTCTTTTCGTCTCCCTGGTCCGGAATTCGGTCACCCGACGTGAGGAAGGTAGATAGACATCTAAGTATATAATTAATCAGAGCTTTTGTGTTTTTTCTTTACAAAAATAAAATAAAAGGGATTTACTTTAGTTCACACAAAGAAAAAAATGGTTTAATTAAACTCAACTCGTATAGGCGATTTGAAATGTTGAATTCGTTCAACTACTTATATGGCTGTCTGTACAAAGACTACCTCCAGAACGGTATTCATCGAAACGAGCCATTGAGCTTCTAAGTTCCAACTATATACCTTGATTTTAGGGACCTTATTCACATAAACAATTTATAAACTAGATACCTATGAAACTTAACTTTACCTATGAGATTGCCGTTTAGTATATAGAAAGTTACTCATCTTTTTATAAATATTTTTTATTTCTATCAATTAAAATATGAACCCATGCTATCGATGCATCTTTGCCAGCACAGTGGTAATTTTTCATTGCCCTTCTTGAAGAAGTCATGTGTGCGGGAGCCAACCAACTCTTCAAAGACATTTTGTACTGCCTCTTAGAGATGCATTGATAACATGCGTACATATTTTGATTGATAGAAATAAAACATATTTATAAAAAGATGACTAACTTTCTGTAGACTAAACGGCAATTTCATAGGTAAAGACCTAATATTAATATGATAAATCTATGGTGAGTTTACATATTACAAAATATGTATACCTATTAGTTAAGAAAGCATAATACGTATCCCAGTAAATATTTATTATATACATATTTTTATGGCATTGAATGACGAGACGAGCATGCCGTTCGCCTGATGGTAAGCGATACGACCGCCCATAAACAGTAGTAACACCATACAGCACCTTGAGTTACAAATTATTATGTGGCATTCCACGGCGCTCGTCATCCTGAGACATGATGTTAAGTCTCATTATGTCCAGTAGTTACATTGGCTACAATGTCCTTCAAACCGAAACACAATAGTGCATGCACACTGCTGCTTGGCGGTAGAAATAGGCATTGCGGTGGTACCCACCCAGACGGACTCTTACATATCGCACCTTTAGGACGAAAACGACACAATTCAAAAAATCGAAAATTGTATTATCATCATAAAATTACTTAAAATGAAATTTTCAATACAACAATAGTTGAGACACCGCCATATTCAAGCGGGAAAAGGACAAAACTATTATATCAGTCCCATTTTTATTATATTTTCATAAAAAAGGTACCAGTTTTAAGTAATTTTATGACGATAACCCAATTTTTGTTTTTTTTTGAATTGCGTCGTTTTCGTCCTAAAGGTGCGATATGAGAGACCTACCATCAGTGTAAATACTATATAATACCTACGTATATTTTTTATGCGGGCACGCTAAATTGAACCTTCTGCATCTACTGGCAAGCGGAGTGGGCTCCAGGTAGCGTCGACTGACGAGTGATCATTATCCCTTGTCAGTCGACACCATAATGCCGACCCGTTTGAAACAGGATATCACAGGCTGATCCCGGAAAGTACTTACGTGTACTCAGTACTCACTTATGTGTAGGGTTGCCAACCATGATGTAAAAATAGTGTTAGCATTACGGTGTTTTATATTTCTTTTATATTTAAAAAAATTAAACTAGTATAATACTGTTTTCATCGTCACTGGTATAAATGTCTTCCTTTACAATTAAAGCGAGTAATCGTTATTAAACAATACGTAACGACGAAAGTCAGAGATATGTGTGCCTGATGCGGACATTCATCTCGGCAGTCCGTTCTATATTCAATTAGGCTATCGATGCTCTCTTTTATTGATAAAATAAACATTCCTCATTTATTTACCGCTTGTACATGTCCGCTTGCACACACACACGGACACCATGCCATTCGGAGTAATGCACTCAACAATAGTTATAGTATATAAGTTTTTTCTCTTATTTTGTTCCTGATTTTGATTGTTTCTTTGTTTTTCGTGTAACTGTGTGCAATAAATGCTTTATTATTATTATTTTAATGTTGATTTAATTAGAAGAGAGATTTACGAATTGTGCGAGTAGCCCCTAAAAATATGTTTTCAAAACTTAAAAGACATAAAATACTGTTTATTTTTCTATAATACTGTTTATTTTAATTCTCCAGTCTGACTATACTTCGTTTCTCGTGCAAAAAATTGGCAACCCTACGTGGGCCTCAATGGCATGGCGGCGCCGCGCCGTATCTACTTACTATGTATAAATATTAACTAAAAGACGAAAATCATATTTAGGGGAATAATTATTTAGATTCAAAATCAGTTTATTATCAGATAAAGTACTTTAGTCACAGTTCCGCATTTATACTTTCTTTAAGTACCCGGTTGCAAATAATTCATATTTAACAAAGTAACCTTTTAAAAAAAAGGTCCTCAGTAAGATACACACAAGTCCCGCATACAATTTTCTGAGAATTAGTCGTATTTGTGCCACCCTAACGGCTCATACACATAAACACGATACGGCGTCACGTCGTGGGACGGCGCGACGCCGTGTGCGTGATTATGTGTACCTATGAGCCCTTACTTTCAAACAGGCCGTGCTCTATAAGGCCTGTTGACAAATCCAACATTAATCTTACACCACCAAGTAGATTGAATAACAAAGTTAGTTAAGTAGGCCGGCATGATTGTGTCGATTGGCATGAGAGAGCCATCTGCTGCCATTCGATATTCTATCTGGACGGCATCGCGCTTATCATCAGGTGAGGTGCAGTCACTATGTCGTGCCAGCATAAAAAAAAGTACTGCATGGCATCTAGCTAGCCTTGTAATTACATTAGCTACAATGTCTTCCAGAGCAGATCTAGGTATAGGTACTCCTTGAGCAAAGAAAAGTAGTTTGACGTACTTAATCAAAACCTTTATTTTGTTAGATAGGTATAGATGTCAACTTCGTGAGAATTAACTCCATGTTGCTTACTTGCTAAGAAGTGCAAAATCAATCGTAACTTTAATTATTGAGATTGTCTTTGCGTCATACGCTTTTATTTAATAATTATTAGCATCGTCTTCATGTCCTCATAATTATGTCATATAACTTAATTACTATCTATGGCTAAATGTTGTTCGAAACCATGAAGAATAACATAATTAGGTACTGCTCGTATAGAAAAGACCTACTGATATTATGAATAAAACACATTGTAAAAAATAAAAATACATTTATTTCCTTTCATACACGCACTTTACAGAATAAAAATCCTTACATACAAATACACTTTTGTTACTTAGAAATTTTTAATGGATTACTTTTATTTATTGTAATAACCACAAGCAAAATTTTCGGTACTAATTACTATACTATACCTACTGTTAGGCTCCGCGCAGACGTTATCAACTTGTTGCCGACTCCAGAAACACTACACTGCTATGAAACTGACTGTTGCTGAAGCAACTATGGCAATATTAGTGTCAGTTTTATAGTAGTATAGTCAATAGTGTTTCTTAGAAAATAATAATAATGTGTGTGCGCGGAGCCTTAGACGTATATAAAGACTAAGTTTTACATTTAACATTCTGTCTATAGCCTAAAAGTACGTAATCTTTGACTAATTTAAATCTAATCATTTCACTGTATCGACTTTTCTTTTGCATTAACCTAATGTTTTCAAAATCTTACCTAAGATTTTTATATATGTACATCTTTTTGTTTAGAAGGTATTTGATTTGAATAATCCATTATATATTGTTAATATAGTTCTACTAGCTTGAAGAATTGTACTATTATTTTCGTCTTTAAATGAACCTACTCGCTTTATACGGTATTTAGTTATTTTAGTAGTTTTTGTCCATCTCGAAAATCGAAACCTCACCACAGCTCATGTGCTGACACTAGACCAAGACTAATTTAGATGTAGGTATTAAAGTTATATTCAAAATATTACATTACTGGCATCACATATTTTTATGTAGGTACTTACAGTAGGTATATATTTATATACTTAATAAAATATCAGTGTCCGTATACAGTATTGTAAATTATCTTGAAATGGCAACCTAAAACTATAATAAATGAATAAACAAAATTGTGAATAGTTCTACTATACCTACAAAAACCCGAAAATCATTTTTATTGGATCTAATTATTATGTAAAATACTACCTACCTATATTTATTTATCCTACCATTTTCAACTGAAAATATTGAAAGACTATGAAATTCAGATCTTGCTATCAAAAGTTGAATTTATTTTAGTTACATAAATATGTTCTAACTCAACTATGAACATAAGACCTTATTACAAAAAATATAACTTAAATCGTTTTGTTAATGGTAATGAATTGTTGAGAGGAGCATACCGCTCACTGATGGTAAGCAATACGACCGCTCATAAACACCATGCTAATGCTGGTATTGTCTCTCATATGTAAGAGTCCGTCTGGGTGGGTACCACCGCAATCTCAGTTTCTACCGCCAAGCAGCAATGGGCATGCACTGTTGTGTTTCGGTTTGAAGGACATTGTAGCCAGTGTTACTACTGGACATAATGAGACTTAACATCTTATGTCTCAGGATGGCGTGCGCAGTGGAATGCCACACAGTACTTTGTAACTCAAGGTGTTGGATGGAGTTGTTACTGTTTATGGGTGGTCGTATCGCTTACCATCAGGCGAACGGCATGCTCGTCTCGTCATTCAATGCCATAAAAAAAAATACAGAATTGAGAGATACGATATTAATTCTTATTCGGTCTGATAACCTGAGACATAAGATAACCCTAAGACATAAGATGTTATAAAATTCTTAAATAATTACTCTGGTTACAGTGTCCTTCAAACTGAAACAGTGCATGCACACTGTTGCTTAGCGTTAGAAGTCGACATTGTGGTGGTATCTACCTAGACGACCACTGGCATACGTGTAACCTGCCACCAGTGATCTAAAATCAATATGAATATAACCCAATTACAATAACAATTAAATTAAAAATCTAATTACAAAAATATCAAAATCAAATATTATTAGTAGGTAATATCTATCCATTCAAATTTGCCGGTTAAAAGACACTGAGATACATAATATAATATCATCTAGTATATCTAGCCTAAACCTTATGGCCTGAAGATTGTTTTGACCTTTGAACCGCATGGTCTCAGCCACTCGCATGGTTGATGGTATTCGATCGACATTGCATCGAGCTATATATTGTTGCAACTTACAACACGAACTACGATCGCTGCCATACCCTTTCGAATACCTTCGTTATATCCAGACCGACGACAATAGCCTCGCCCTTGCTCTCCGCAGCCTCTAATCACATGAGGTAGAGAAGATCACCATCCGAACAACCGCCATAGAAATTAAATTGACGATCGTTAATCAGCTGGTGATCCTGGAGATAGGTAAGGAGCTGAGTATTGACTATTCGCGCCATAACTTTGGAGAGCAAGGACGCGACCGCTCTGTCTGTATTTGGAAATTCGAAGGTATATTATATATCGCAATTCATCAACTCGGGGCACAAAATGTACAATTAATAATAATTATAGTAGGCTCCCATAGGCTAGTGGTAATTAATCGACATTTAATCTTTAAGGATAACATAATGTAAACAATAGTGCATAATCTAAAGACTGATAAATCATATTATTATAATATTATGTACCTATTCTAAATACTTTGGCAGTAAAAACAGTGACTAACCAAAACTACACATTTCATGTTTTTGCATATTACCAGTTAACATTATTTGGATAGAGCAATTTATTATTGAACATAAAAAATAGACAATACTACTCCTTTAGAAATGTGTATCTTTATAAACAATAATATTATTTTGCTTTTAACGATTAGGCGTCACACAAACGTTGTCAACTTGTTGCCAGAAAAAACTGCACTATGAAACTAAAGTTTGCTTCAGCTGTCAATTTAAAAGTATTGTAGTGTTTTTTTAACAAGTATAGTATTATTTTTAAAGAAGCAGGTAAGTAGTTATTATATTATGTTATGATGAGGAATAAATACACTTTGAGTTGTTAAATGCTCTAAGGGTATACATGTATACATAGAAAGAGTAATACGTCAGTTTATTAAAAGGGTTCTTTATAATTTTAATGGTTAATGGATAGCAACTTTCTTATATTTTATATCTAACAGTAACTCTAGGTATATTGTGATAAACGTAATGGATTTTTGTAAGATTTATTTGTAAATGACTATCTGCTAGGGTGCGTAGGTATGAATAATAATACCCTTTACTCAAAAGTCAAAAAACATAAGTAATTGGAAATTTGAGTCAATTGTATTAAAAGGATTTTTAGTTTTTTAAAGTATGAATGCATAAAACTTTATACAAAGATTTTGGATACAGTCAACAAGTTTAGTTGCTTTAGCAACTTAAACTCTATTTCTTACCTATTTTTTGAATAGTTTTCCGCATACTTACTTTAATCAGTCATGCGTCACACATACACAGGTTTCATGGTAAGTATATTCTCTAAGTAGGAACCTGGGATTACTTAACACGATGTTGATGTGGATATTTAATATAATATTGCATCATCTTTGCTGGACCGTCTTCTGTCAACACCATAGTTGTTTTATTTTCTATATTCCCCTATTTTGCTTAAACCTGATTAAACAATAAAAAAAAAATTAAATAAAATTTCGACATTTTTTGTTCTAACCTAAGGTTCTAACTAAAAAATTTTGAGGTTATGATTCACCTGTATTTTTAGCAAAATTGATTTATTATCAAAAAAAACTGATGTAGTAGGTACAATTTTAACGTTGGCAAAATAAGTTTATAAAAAAGTGACACTTTAAAACTTCGAAATGTTGAATATTGTTTAAAACGGGTAAGTAAGTAGGTATCTAACTACGCGTAAAAAATCCTCAAAAATTTAAACAATGGAACGTTAGATAGGTACCTTACGTTCAATAAATTATAAAAATAAATGGTAATGCTTACTTACGTCTGTAGTCTGTTCCAAATTCCCCACAAAGAATGTAGACCTTGAAATCTGATGACATCAGTTCCAATGATTTAGCAAAATGTCTTACGATGAGTTTCCAGTTGTATAAATCACAGCCTAATTTATCCATGGCAAGGAAGAGATGATTTATTTACGGCTTACGGTAATATTGAACCGTTTTGTTATATTTTTACAGTTCAATTTACTATGAAACTCCGTAAGTCGTACACGTGTTTTCCGTGCAAAAGCATGTTTCAAAAGATCGACATAAAAATAGATCTGAGACCACATAATTGACGGTTGCAATATAATTTAAAATTACCCTCGATTATTTATTATTGCTAGGCCGAGTAATAATTCTCGTCTTTATGCTACGTAACTACGGTCTACTTATGAATGTATTTTACGATTGTGTTGTTGCATATTGAATATTTTGTCGTAAACAACTTAGCGTAGTAAATTTAGTCTGAGGTATTATTTGGTAGACGTTAACCTTTAGATAAAAAATGTTTTTAATGACTTACTATTATCTGTTTTTAAAGTGTAGTAGGCGGTATCGGCGCATCATACTTTCAAACGGAAACGACTTGGCTCAGTTTTTAAAACGGGCTACCTGCCTTACGTTAATGCAGTTTTTGGTATCAATAGTGATCAACTCGTGTTAGAAAATGTTGTCTAATCTGGGAATCGTACCAGAGACCTAGTTCAATTTAACCCCTCGAAGACACAAGTTTGCGCGTTCACTGCGAAGAAGGACCCTTTTGTCATGGCGCCACAATTCGAAGGAGTCACTCTCCAAGTGCCCGAGAGTATTGGGATCCTCGGCGTCGAAATCTCGAGCAAAGTGCAGTTTAGGAGTCATTTGGAAGATGAAGCCAAACTGGCAAGTAAAAAGTTGGGCATCCTGAACAGAGCCAAGCGGTACTTCACGTCGGGTCATAGGTTAACGCTTTACAAAGCGCAAATCCGGCCCCACGTGGAGTACTGCTCTCATCTCTGGGCAGGTGCCCCAAAATACCAGCTCGACCCACTTGACTCCTTACAGCGCCGAGCTATTCGAATCGTCGATGATGCCAATCTCACGGACAAACTGGAGCCGTTAGGACTGCGGAGAGACTTTGGGTCTCTCTGTGTGTTCTATCGTTTGTTCCACGGGGAGTGCTCCGAGGAATTGTTTAAGATGGTACCATCGTCACCTTTCTACCATCGCACCACTCGGCACCGCAGTAGAGTTCATTCCTACCACCTGGAGACGTACCGTTCTCGAACGGAACGGTTCCAGCGTTCTTTTCTACCACGTACGTGTAAGCTCTGGAATGAACTACCTGTGTCGGTGTTCCCTGAGCGCTATGACCTGTCCTTCTTCAAACGAGGCTTAAAAAGAGTATTGTCTCTACGGTAGGCAGCGGCTTGTCTGTGTCCCTGGCATCGCCGAGTCCATGAGCAGCGGTGGCCGCTTACCATCAGGCGGGCCGCTAGCTCGTCTGCCTATACAGGCAATAAAAAAAAAAAAAAAAAAAAAAAAGACCTCTTAGTCGGTTATTAAGAGAATCTATTAATTGTAACCTGTCATACCACAGTAGGTAGGATATCTTGTATCGCCCGTATAGCGACGACTGTAAATAAATCCGCCATAGTGGCCCACGTAAGTGCTACGTTCCGCGATCAGCCTGTACAAACTAGCCGGCATAATTGTGTCGAGTGGGGAGGAATGTAATGGTAGGATTGATTGTACACGTGTTGTTGGTTTTAGTTCCTTTATTATACTGAGCTTACAATACATCCTTTGATTAATTATATACCTAGATAGAGTAACGCGCTGCAAAACAAACAGGCCAACTTTTCTTAAGCTAGTATGCGTGACAGCTGTGTCATACGCTATCGCTGCATCATTCTGCGTATCCTTGTGTGCGCGCATAATGATACCAGTTATGACATGGTTTCTATTAAAACGGGGAGATAATTATATCCATGAAAAACATCAAAAAATTATTCACTCGAACTCATTTGGTGGGGAACTGTTCGCCTCTATTTTTTTCGACTTGTTTGAAACGTACAGTTTCTATCTAGGTATATAATTAATCAAAGAATACATCTTACATCTACTTATACCTTTACTAGACACACACACCACACTACACATTTCTCATCAATCGACTCTCTATATGGGGCCCAGTCTGCTTACCACCAGGTGCAGAGGGGCAGGCCCGGCCCGTCCATTAGGCGGACGGATTTCACAAAGAATACACACATAACTTTTTAGAAAATTCAGAGATGCGTGCCCTTGGGTTTTGAACCTGCGGACATTCGTCTCGGCAGTAAAAAACGCTTGGAGGGTAAAAAAAGATCGTCAGAAAAAGAGGCGCCAAAATATATTTCGCTCAGGGCGCTCGAAAAGCTAAGGTCCTGCAGTGGGTCACTTTGCTGGGCCCGCATAAAAAAAATATAGAAACAAACATGACTATTTTTCTCAGGTACAATAATTATTGCTCATCTGCCTATACCTTGGGGGTAAAAGCAAAATTTCTGAACGCCTGCGCAAATGTGGCATCATCAGCCTACTAGGAAAAACAGCATAAATACTGACGTAAGTTCACGTACGTCGTAGCAAAGAAACAAAATCAAACTATCATATTCTCCTGTAAAATTTTATTTCAATAATATTTCATGAATGCATTGTATTGTATTTAGCCATTACATTTATACTCGCAAGTAAAATAATCGTAATTTTAAATTTACTTTAGCAAGTTCTCGCAGCAATATATTGCGCAAGAACTCCGACATGCATTTACACCAGCAGCAATATTTTAATAGTTCTATTGCTAAGTTTTTTTTTTTTTTTTTTGTAATGGCATTTGTGTTCACATTTTGCCAATGTCAAGTTTGGTTTGTATATTTTATTATCTGTAGTATGTCGAAGTAAAGCAGTGGCTACCTTACCAAGACTTTATCGAGGAGTTTTGGCGGCAACAGAAAAAACACTTGATTAGCACAATTATTTCAATTTACTTCATTTGAGCTCTTTAGTAGAACTATATTGGATAATATACCACCATAATTATGCAATATAACACTAAATATCACCAAAATAATGAATTAAAACAAGAGCACCTCATGACACTTCCAAGTTCCCGCCAAAACTCTATTGCTAAGTTTAGACTAGCAAGTTCTCTCAGCAATATCTTGCGCAATAACTTTCAGATAGGTTTACACTAGCGGCAATATTTCTTTAGCAACACGCTTTTGCAAGTGGTCCATCAAGTTAACTAGCGCAACTTGTTGCAAAACTGTTTACATTACTAGAGGAATATTTATTGCTTGTCATGTTTTATTTTTCATAAAATTGAATGACAAGGCACGCAATCCTTTCGCCTAAATTTTATGAATCTAATATAATGTTGTTTGGATGATTGTAAATAAAATAATCGTCTTAAAAGTACCAACAGGAAACAATTATGAATTATAAAGCACTGCGTGGCATTCCACTGTGCTTATCATCCTGAGTCATAAGATGTTAATTAAGTCTTATGATGCCCAGTAATTACGTTGACTACAATGTCCTTCAAACAGGAAGACAATAGTGAATGTATACTACATTGGCAAAATCACCGATGACACGGTGGAGCCATTTTTAAAGGAAGAAGAAGAAGAATGTATACTACTGCTGGGCGGCAAAAATAGACATATCGGTCAAACTACAAACTGATAACTTGGCAGTATAGTCTTTGAGACCTTAGCTGCTTCAGAATGGAACAAATAAAAAAAAACGTTAGCTACTAACTCAGCAAGTTGAAACTTTTATCTGTACGCAGAATAAACTGCAAGTTCTCGCGCAAGTGCTCAAATGGTGTTTACACATGCGACTCGCCAGAAGTCCTGCAAGGTTCAAAATGTTGCAGAAGTCAGCTTGCCATGACTGTTTACACGGTAAAAATAGCTTGCGCAACATAACTTCTGCAAGTTCTCTTGCTAATGTAAACCCCGCTTATGAACACGCGACTTGCCGCAAGTCCTGTAATATTTAAAATTTGCAGAAGTCACCTTGCGATTGTTTACACGGTAAAAATTGCTTACGGAAATCAACTGCAAGTTTTCTTGCTAACCTAAACTTTGCAACCACGCGTGACGTCACATCTCGCCATATCATAAACCATAATATTTGACAATAGCTAATAAGACGCGCGTCACGCGTGACGACACATATCACTGTTTCATAAAACGAGGCTATATGGTCGCTGCATAAAACATAATGTTGGAATTTGTGCTCAATATGGTGATAGGCTCGCCCCCTATCACATCATGGGACGAAATACGCACGGCGATAAGTAGTTGCACTAGTTGCGCATCTGCCTACCCCTTCGGGGATAAAGGGCGTGAGTGTGTGTGTGTGTGAGGGAGAGTATATGTGTGTGTTTCTCAGGGTGACGAGCGCAGTGGAGTGCCACGCAGTGCTTTGTAATTCCAAAGTTCTGTATGGTGTTGCTACTGATTATGGGCTGTCGCATCGGATCGCTCACCATCAGGCGAGCAGCATGCTCGTCTCGTCATTCGGAAGCAATAAAAAACATTATAATAAAAATTACTATAATCTCAAACAATGTAAATAATATTTCTCGTATTCCTTAAAAGTCTTCCCATCCATAGTCCTGTTGCTATTAATGTAGTTCTTCATATCATTCGCGGCCCAGAACTTTAAGTTCTCCGCGCCGAGGTCCAAGGTTCGATTCACTTTGTGCAAATTCATGATATTCTCGTTGAGACGTTTCTTGATCTTGTCTGTGGCTTCGTTTTCTTCTGTTTTTTGTGCTGTAATATCTGTGCAAAAATGATACTTATTGGTATGTTAATAAGGGAGAAGGTATCTTGGTTAACTTGTTTAGGGTATGTTCGGGTAAGTTACGAGCAAGGGAAAGACGGTTGATTCTAAATTCTAAGTTATTGCATAACCGCTTACCGCTAGGATAGCGATATGCTTATTTTGTCATTTATTTGTATAAAAAGAAATAAAAAATACCTAAGAAAACGACACTTTTAATAAACTCCTTTGAAGTCGGTTAAAAACAAATGAAATACAAAAAAGACAAAAATCACTCACCGAAACCAACAAACTTCCTGTCTACATCATCTCGCTGCAACACAAGTCCTAGCTCGTTCCTCAAACGCGCGTAGCTCTCGAGTACGAGCAAATTGCTCTTTAGACCGACAGACGGACAGACGACAGTGCAGGGTAAGTCTTGAGATAGCCACGTTCTGTGGAGACGCTGTAGAGACGAGTCTAGCGTTTCGAATGTCCAGATTTTATCGCCGCTGGAAAAATCAAAATTATAGTTTCTTATGCTTACGCGAATGTTTGATATCGAAATAAAACTAATTTTACGGGTATTCTATACTAACCTATACATCTATACATACATATAAATAAAATTGGAGTGTCTGTTTGTAATATTGAAAAAACCGTTTTTTACTACATGTATATGAATATATATACGGTACATACACCAAAATATCATTTTTTACAATTTTTGTCTGTCTGTCTGTTTGTTCCGGCTAATCTTTGAAATGGCTGGACTGATTTTGACGGGACTTTTATTGGCAGGAAGCTGATGTAATAAGGAGTAACTTAGGCTACTTTTTATCCCGGGAAAATATAAAGCGGGACTTTTATCCCGGGAAAACTTATTCACGCGGGCGGAGCCGCGGGCAACAGCTATATAAATATATAAAGATGAGACTTGTATTTTTGTGTTTTTGTATGTTTGTAACGAATAAACTCAAAAACTACTGGAACGATTTTAAAAATTCTTTCACCAATATAAAGCTACATTATCAGCGAGTAACAGACTACTTTTTATCCTTGGAAACTATAAAGCGGTACTTTTATCCCGGAAAAACTCATTCACGCAAGCGGAGCCGCGAGCAATAGTCTAGTATTTTATAAAGATAATCATAAATCCTTACTAATATTATAAATGCGAAAGTAACTCTGTCTCTGTCGCGCTTTCACGTCAAAACTACGGATCCGATTTGAATGAAATTTGGTACACAGATAGTCTAGAGCCTGAGATAGGACATAGCCTAGACTACTTTCATCCCGGGAAAATATAAAGCGGGACTTTTATCCAGGAAAAACTTTTTCATGCGGGCGGAGCCGCGCGCAAAAGCTAGTTAAACTATAAAATGTTATTGATTGTATAGAGAACTAGCTTATGTTCGCGTGGAAAAGTTTTTCCGGGATAAAAAGTAATGTAGCTTTCTGTTAGTGAAAGAATTTTCAAAATCGGTCCAGTAGTTCCTGAGATTAGCGCGTTCAAACAAACAAACAAACTCTTCAGCTTTATAATATTAGTATAGATATCCCTGGACCTGATAGGAAGTACAGTAACGTCAGGGGGCCGTATTGGTAAAAATTCCCTCACGGCTATCAAAGCTGTTCTGCGATTAGAACGCCCGTAATTGCAATAAGACGGATTTGCCCCCGTAGACGGAATCAGACACCTGACCTTACTATTTTGAATGTCGCTCAAGCTGACATTTCGTTAGATGGGCGTCAGAAAATTTTAGCTCAGTGTCGACCTGTCTTACTGAAGGGGTTTCTAGCTGAAGCCGGAAGCTGATGAGTCAGAACGAGTCTCTGACTAATTAAACATTCTGACTAGCCGCTGAATTATCTGATCAGATGCGCGGGTTTATATTTTATACCAACTAGCTATTGGACGGCTTCGCCCGCGTGGATGTCGGTTTATGACAACTAAAGAAAAATATTAATAAGTTATGATTTGTGATTTTCAGGAACAGAAATAAAATGGGACGATTAAAAACATAACAAAATGTTATTCTATACCTTTCCAAAACAAGCTTTCTGTTCTTTTCCAAGCTGAATTTATCCAAATATACTTTGAACTCGTCGACTAACTTTGGATTATCCTCGTCTGAAAGCAAACATGCAATAAAATAGCGCCATCTAGCGGTACAACTATCTATAACTGTATTCATTGGAAGATTTATTTACAGCCGTTTTCGACAAGAATAAACCAATTAAAATAACACATTTTTTGTCGAAAAAACGTTTTTTAGAAATTTTCGCGATGGATTGAAAAAAGCGATTCGAATTGTTTATTAAAACTGCTTTTAAACAAAATACATTATTGAAATACACACACACACACACACACACACACACGCCTTTTTATCCCCGAAGGAACAGGCAGAGGCACAACTAAGTGCATCCACTTTTCGCCGTGCATATTCCGTCCCATGATGTGATAGGGGGCGAGCCTATCGCCATATCGGGCACAAATTCCAGACCCTGGGCGGACACTGAATAGAAAAATCTAATATCACTATCCCCAACCTGGGGATCGAACCCGAAACCTCAAGATTGCAATCATACCGTAATACAACTCCGCCACCGAGGCAGTAACTGAAATAACTTAATAATAAGATTGAGATTATTACCAGATTATATTAGATATAGAATATTCTGCTACCCACTCTTAGCGATACTGACCATTTTACGTTACAGTTGGTTAATTCATTTTTGTCGTAATAGTGTGATTCTAAAACTACGCAGTTGTGCCGATACGGATACTCTAAAACAAGTATATTTTGCCATTTGTCAGTCTATCATAACATACTGCATCAACGTTTGGGGTTGCTCGACTAAAAGCTTAATAAACCATTCAGATTCCCCACAAACACTTTGTACAAGGAAGCTAACGTATTACGGGTTCGCCAGCTCTACATTTTATCTGCATCTTTAGAAGCACATAAAAATACTCTATAATCTGAATTTCTCTCAGATTTACGGTAAAAGCGCGTATTCCGGCTGCCTATTCTCACCACTAAATCAAACTTTACGAAAAGATTCCCCCGAATTAGTCACTACACAATTTATAACTCTATGGTTAAAATCTGTGATATTAAAGAGTGTACCCTTAAAGAAGCAAAGAATAAAATTAGGAATGTGCTCCTTAATCTCGACTATGAAGAGACTGAAAATATTATCGGCTCTCACTGCTATGCTGTAAAATCTCGTGTTCATCGCAAATGAAGAATTAGATAACTCCGTGAGATAACTCAATATTATGTATATTAACCGTTACCATAAGCACACACTTGGACTCCTCATCTCCTTCACTCACACACACACACACACACACACACACACACACACACACACACACACACACACACACACACACACACACACACACACACACACACACACACACTCACTCACTTACTCACTAACACACAACTTCCAAACATAGACGCTCTCTAACTCGCGCTTAACAAATTATATCACATTATATTAACTGGTTTCTCAAGACACAGGCTCAGCCTAATTTAAGAACCTCTGGCAATGATTTTTTTGTACCTTTCTTTTATTTCAATAAAGAGTTTTTCATTTTCATTTCAAATGTTTTTACCTTTCACCCCATTGTGTTGTATTCGCCTCGTTCAGAAACTTATTCAATTGAAATACCTGTTGGATCTAATGCTGAGTTATTCCCAGATATGTCCATTTCTAAACTCAGTTCCAACTTCTTTTGCTTCGCGCGTCTCTCTTCGTAAAACTGTTGTAGTGTTGTTATTGAATCCTGCGGCAACACTATGTAACCTGCAACAACATAGAACTTAACATAGAATGGAACTTGTCGATACGAAGGTCTGCAGGTTCTAAACCCAAAGCACACCCCTCTGAATTTTCGAAGTTTGTTTATCAATAATTATCATTCGCTTTAACAGTGAAGGAAATATTATCATTACTAATATAAATTTGCGAAAGTAGCTGTCTGTCTGTCGCGCTTTCACGCTAAAACTACTGAACCGATTTAAATGAAATTTGATACACAGATAGTCTAGAGCCTGAGAAAGGACATAGCCTAGGCTACTTTTATCCCGGGAAAATATAAAGCGGGACTTTTATCCCGGAAAAACTTTTTCACGCGGGCGGAGCCGCGAGCAAAAGCTAATTTATTTATTTATTTATTTTATACTATGAATTTAATATATGACAGAGGAGAAGATCTAGAACTCTTTTAAAAAGGGTGATTTCAGCTCTGCCGACGTCACAGGGTTCCACCTCATCATCATCAGGTTTACAACAACTCCGTTAGGATGCTCGCATTGTAACACACATTACACATAAATGTTATTCTTATGCATTTCTTATGTATATGAACTGATGCCAAATCTCACACGTGGAATGCTCGTAATGTTCTTAAAAAGGGGGTACAAAGGTTAAAATTTAAAGCTCATAGTATACCTTTAAACCGCTCCATATCAGCTGGATTCACTCTATTTTGTATGCAGTTGAACACAACTCGGAGACAGTCCCGTACATTCAATATCTTCCTCTCTAGCGTGGCGAGCGAGTGCATCGATCTCTTCAACTCTTCTTTTTTGCTTATCTTATAAACGACATCATTATTAATTATAATAATTATAAAGTATAAACGGAAAAATCTTGTGCTCTACATGGCGACAGGCTCGCCCCCTATCACGTCATGGGACGGAACACACCGCAGAAACTGGGTGCACTAGCTACACCTCTTTTTGTTTTATAAACGCAAAATTCTGGCTCGAAGGACCAAAAATATGTATGTTTATCTTTACATCTTTTTAGAGTAAAGTAAGAAGTTGAAAGAAAACATAGCGGTAGAAATACATTGCGGTGGTACCTGCCCAGGCGGCCCGTCGCATACCAGAGAGCTACCACGAGTACTTGCTCGTGTAAATTTAGCCTAATGAGTGGACTCACGATAGCCTTATCAAGAGCAGCGATGGCGCGGCTGCCAGCTCGTCCCTCGGCGACGGGCCCCGCCGCTCTGAACACGCCGGCGCGTCCGCGCATGTCTTCCACCGCCTGCCGCAATGACTCCACTCGTGCCTGCGCGCGGCTTCGCTCGCAGTTCACTACTAGGTACTCGCACGCGTCGCCTGATAGGTGATCCTGTGAACAAATATTGATGGTAATTTATCCTATAAACTAGCGACCCGCCCCGGCTTCGCACAGGTAATAAAGCATAATATTATATGCCTTTATTTTTCTGTCGTACAATATATTTATGTATTATACACATAAAGCTTCCTCTTGAATTACTCAGTCCATTGGCGAAAGACGTATGGAAATCCGTTCGGTAGTTTAAGAGTTTATCGCGTTCAGACAAACAGATGCGATGAGGGACTTTGTTTGCAATGAAGATGCATAAACGGCTGAATAGTTTTGGGCGAAGTTTGGTACACAGGTACGAGTTAAACTATTCTAGCACAAATAGACTAATATTTCTCGACGAAAAAAGCAGTCGTAAGTTTTCCGGTCTGTTTTTTACACTTCATGTAATAAACAGCCTCGCTAACTGGCTAATGGAAACGCAACTAACTCAAAATTTTAATTCTTTACTTGCATTGAATGTAAGTATAAATGTTAATATAATTTATAACTTCCCATAAATTCTGCCAGATGGCGTGTAAAAATAAACCTTTTTAAGTTTATATTAGCAATAATTTAGTACTCACATTGAGTTGCGTGACCGCTTCGGCCAGGCGTTGCCTCGCTTGTCTGACGAGCGCGTTGTTCTTCATCGCCTCGAGCGCGATGGTGCAGTGCAGCGCGGCACTATGCGCCACTATAGACTTGGCGCTAACTCTAAAAAATATATAGCTTATAACTACAATAAACAGGAATCGATAGACACCTCATTTGTCAAAATCGGTTCAATAGGAGCGACGCTAGAGTGGAACATAAAATGGATACATACATACATACATACATACATACATACATAGGGTCTTTAAATAATTACCCCATCGTTACCTTTCCTTGCTTCACCGTACTCGGGTAAAAAGAACATTGGGTTATATGACGAGTCTTGTGCCAAGCTAACGTTTATTTATACAGGTACGAAAACGTGATTGGAGCTGATGGTGAGCAGAGAGATACAGATAATGTGGACTGACAAGCAATGATGATCCCTCGTCAGTGGACACAATTAAGCTGGTATCGTTGAGCCGGATATACACAGTGCTGTCTTCCTAACATAAACCACTATAACTAATATGATGAACTAACTTTGCAGATCTATAAATAACAGCTGGCTATTGAGTTTCATGTTATGATATCTGCAAGTCATCCTATTCAGTTTTTTTTTCTACGAGCACGCCAAAGTGACCCCACTGCACCTGATGGCAAGTGGAGAAAGGGTCCAGGTACTGTCGACTGACGAGATTTGATTAATGATTGTACCTTGCCAGACGACACAATTATGCCTTTAAACCTGAATGTGTATATCAGACTGGTCCCGGCTCTTGGAATTTGATCGAATTAATATTGGGATTGTTTTTTTTTTTTTTTATAGAAGCTCGGCATAGCGACTGCACCGCACTTGATGGTAAGCACGGTGCAGTCTAAATAGAGAATCGAATGCATTGGACGATTATCCCGTGCCAATCGACACAATCATGCCGGCCTGACCAGCTGCTTCTGCACGCTAGGGCGGAAGGACCCAGGATTGTAGGAAGGAGGGAACATATTGAAAACGGCTGATGAGCATACCGGTTGGTGTCAGCTGTCCCCGTGGCGCAGGCCTGCGACAGCGCCAGGCAGAGTCCCGCGCGCCGCTCGAGCAGCTGCCGCCACACCGCGCCGCCCCCGCACCGCGACAGCGACACCAGCTCTTCTGTACCCACGGACAACAAAAACGTTTAGTACAACTCGTGAGCACACGCAGTGTGTGCTCTTTTTTAAAAAAAAAAAAAAGTGTGTGCTCTTAATAAAAAAAAAAGTGTGTGCTCTTAATAAAACCATGATCTAATCCAAAATCGTTGACTTGTGGAAATCATCACAAAAACTAACTGTATACGACATTGTTTTTTTAAGTTGGGTGGGGAACGAATTTGAATTCAAACGATTTCGACCCTATTCCCAATGTTGAAAAGACGCATTTCTTAGTTGATGCAGCTTGCCTTTTAGGGTCCATAATTAGGTCATTGTTTTATTAAGAGTGCAAGTCACGAACAGTGGTAGGCAAGCAGTGCGAGCACCCAGTGTTCAGTCCAGGTGCAATGGTAAATGAGCATCGATTGAAAAACCAATTGCACAAAACATGGACGCGTTCGCCACAACCAACGACATTAAATGAGCATCGACTGACAAACCAATTACGCAAGCATGGACACGTTCGTCACAACCAACGACATGTGTGCACAACTTGTGCTTCTATGTGTATGTGGGCGCAAATTAATATTTAGTGATTATATTATAATGAAAATGTCTAGAATATTTAAATTTGATATTTAAATAGTTATTTACAACCACAATGCTGTTATCAAATTTCAATATAAGTTAGAAACTGTATTGACTATTTGAGTGTTTGGAAAACGTTGGATATTTATTTAATTCATTATTTAATGATTTAAACGTCTAAAATAAAATCAATTAGAATTGTTAATAATTCTAATTGATTTCTTTGTCGTTATTTTAATCTATAAGTAAAATATTCACAACTTGTTAATAGCTTCATCTGTTGGCAAGTTATGTAAAATAACGGAGTTTGCTTACTTAAATGTTATTTATGTAAAATATTAGCATCTGGAGTTATGAAAAAATCATTATAATATCAATTTTGAATATTCAGCTATAACCCAAGATTTATTGTACAGTAATTTCAAAGGAGGTTGCAGTTATATAACATTTATATTCACTTTGAATGTCTATTGGATTAAAAAAGAATCCAGTCAGTTCAAGATTCAATTGACTGCTGTCCCAAAAGTCAACTGGGAAGAAAACTAAGCAATATTCAGTTTGTATTTTCATTACGATGGATTCCGAACACGAAAACCCTGTCACCTCGCCGACATGTACCTAACGTTTGATCCTTTAAAAGTGCATAGGATAACTTTTATATCCAAATGAGTTGTAAGCATAAGCTATACTTGTTTATGAACAAAATGTCACAAATCAATACCCACCACAATCATTATCACTATTGACGGAGGCAACCGACGAGCAGGCGACGGGATTCGCGGCCGACAGCAACGAGCTAGAGCACGGCGGCGGCCTCACGCCACCGCGACGCATCGCGCTCACACACTTATCCAGCTTGCTCTGCAAAATCATACAATATCAGAATCAATCTTAAATCTAAAAGGATTTGATATCTGCTGCAATTTACTTTATCGGTTACTAAGTATTGCTCGCTACTTCGACCATGGAAAGTCCACTATACAGGGTTATTTGAATAACACCAGCAACCTCGCAGGACTAGATAGCTAACATCATTAACAACAATGTTTGCTCTACGACTTTTGATAATTTGTTAGATTTTATGTTCATAGAAAAATAAATAATTAATTTAATTTTCCGCTTGAATGTTATTAACTCTATGCGCATCGCGAAGATAAGTAAAAAAACCCGTGCGAATCGCGGGGTTGAAAGTGGGGTGGCGGTGCTTGACCTATTTATCCAGCCGCCAGTCGTCGGCTTTGATGCGCGCGCGCTATACGTCCTTGTGTGCCACGATCTTTCGTCGCCGTATCGATCGATGCACCTACGGATTTAACTACCTACACAAATTGATTACCATGGCCTATCGGTACTCCAATATTATTACCCGCTGCTGTTTGCGTAGTGTGCACTCTCCCCGACGACTTAATACCATTAGTATTATAAGGGAACTATAGGTCCTATATATAAGTTTAGACATAAGATATATGTACCGTTTTTGTATGACCGTTTGTTTCTAAATAAATAAATAAATAAATAAATATTGAATACACGGAAATGGTGAGGATACTCGCTAGGTGTGATGACAATGTGTCGGAAGCCTGCCGCCAATATGCAACAAGGTATCCAAATTTATCTGCACCGAGCCGTGAGACGATGTGAGCCGCCACGCAGCGGCTACGAGATTACGGGCAGTTCCAGCACAAGATGAAGGATAGTGGTCGTCCACCGAGGCGCAGTGTACGTGACCAAGAAGAGATCCTGAAGTTCTTTGAGGCGAACCCCGCAGCGAGCACCAATGACGCAGCGCGACGGTTCAATGTATCCCAGTACTTCGCGTGGAGTGTCATTCACAATGAAGGCAAATACCCATTCCTGATTCCACCTTCATTGTGTACAGAAACTCACCGAACCTGACAAACCTGCATGAGTGGCTTTTTGTAACTGGTTGCTTGCTGAACGGCCTACAATTCTGTGGACTGATGCAAGCTACATTTGGTAGAGTGGGCTTGTTCAATACCCGTAACGAACATTTGTGGTGTTACGAAAACCCGCACGAACCCAGACCACATAATTTTCAACACTGATTTACTGTGAACGTTTGGGCAGGTATAATAGATTCCACGTTACTGGGGCCCGTTTTTTATATAGACTAAATGGTGCACCATACCTACAATATCGTGTTATTATTATTGATATTATTGATGACATATGGCAATGACACATGGCCTCTGACTATGCACTGCCTAAGACAGCTCACAGTCACTCAGCGAGCTATGGAGCTGGCTTTGCTTGGTGTTTGTCTATGTGATCAAAACAGAAATGAACAGATCCATAGAAGAACAAAAGTCACCAACATAGCCCAGCAGATTAACAAGCTAAAACATAGAATTGATGTCAGATGTGGCAAAAAAGTCCTCGAGTGAAGGCCACGTATCGGCAAGGGCAGCATCGGATGTCTACCTGCCAGGTGGACAGCTAGATGCAGGCCACTTTCAACAGGTCCATCTGGAAATCTTTAGGGGAGGCCTATGTTCAGCAGTGCACATCATGTGGCTGATGATGATGATAATGAAGATAATAAACTAACTTTTATATCACCATCTTCTTCATGGCAAGACAATGTATTGGCAATGCCTGTGATCTCTTGTAGATCAGCCTTCTTGCTTTGAAGATGTTCCAGATACTTCTGTATGAGTAATACACGACGTTCAACATCCTGCACTTGGTTGAGGGCCAAATTACGTTGAGCCACTGAAATGTTAATAAATAAATTAGATTATCTAATCAAAAAAACACAGCATCTTGTTTTACATCCAGCTGATCACCCTTTATTATTCATGTATGTATGTATGTCTAATGGGGACGTATGCAGTCGCACAGACGGGTGATCAGTTCACTTCCTTGGGAACTATTTCACCCTTAGTCCCAGTTTGGGTGGAGCTGCCACTTTCGCTTTGGTTCGGTTCGCTTCGCAGGTATCGTTCCCAGGGGCCGCATTCACCATAGGGAGTTTCGGCTGTGGCACAGCTAGACCTTGGAGGCATCGTGGCTCCCTTCCAGGTGTGAACCTTCCAGGTTACCGATCTCTGCCCAGCACCGCCTTCCACTGAGGGTCCCGCCACTTTGACCTTGAATGATCATTGCAGCAGGAGCCAACAGGGGGGGCAGCGCTCAGCCTATGCGGTGAGGGCCACACAGGCTGCCAGGCCCAGTCTGCCCACATACTCTCCCACCCCCCAGGCGGCGTCCCCCAGTCCGACATAGCGTCGCTCCCCTTTCCTTGGCTATTCGTGACAGTCTCCATCCTGAAGCACTGGTTTTACTGGTGCTCCTGCAGTATGCCCCCTTCTACTCTTACAAACCTTTTTGTTGCCTTACTGTACCTTATTATGTCTCCTAGCTTTACCTCCTGTAGTTGTGCTATTTCCAGTCTGTCTGTTCCCAGTATCTCCCATCTTGGCAGAGAGTACATTGAGCACTCTGCCAGAAAGTGGATGCTGGTCTCCTCTTCTCCGCATTCTGGACACGAGGCGTCTTCGGTCTTACCTATTATTTTTAAGTGCCTGTTCAGCGTACCGTGTCCAGTCATGATTCCTATAATGGTTCTTATGTCCTCCTTCCTGAATTGGAGTAGGCTTCTTGTTTTCTTCTTGTCTAGCGTCTTGATGAAGATTTTAGATTGGCGACAGCCCTTCATGTCTCTCCATCTGACGTTTGTTTCTGTAGCTATCTTCCTGCTGATTACTCCCTTCGTGACTTTTGCCGGTATAGGTAAGTACGGCTCCGGTCCTATGAATGTTTCATCAGCTCCCTCTCTCGCTAGCTCATCGGCTTTCTCATTTCCTGTGGTTCCTTGATGGCCAGGTACCCAGGCGACGATGACCTCTTTGTCGGCTGCTAGTGTGTTCAGTTTGCTTTTGCATTCTTTCACTAGGGCCGACGTTGTCTCTGGTTTGTCAAGTGCCTTTAAGGCTGCTTGACTATCACTATAAATCAGTATTGTGCTGATTTCCTTATTGGTTATTTGCTTAGTACGATCAGCGCATTCCAGAATGGCCATTATTTCCGCCTGGAATACGCTCGCATATCTGCCTAGCTTTATTGTGCTTTCTTCTGTGTTGGGTGGCGTGGTTATAAATATTCCTGCCCCCGACAATCCTGTTGATTCCTTCCTGGATCCATCTGTGAAACATTCCACCGACTTATCATGGTCGTGTGGAAGTTCCCAGTTTTCTCTTTGTCCTATATGTATTCTGTATTTTTTGTCGAAGATCTTTTGTTTCTGAATTAGATCATTGTTTCCCAAGATCATCGACATTTTTCCTTGAATTGTATTGATTACATCTTTGTGTCCTTTGTTTGTGGAAGTAGTTTTCCACAGTCCATAGGACTTTAATCTGTAACATTGTTCTAATGCTCTCTTTTTAGCCTCCAGATCCAGCGGTATAAATCCTAGAATGATGTCTAGTGCCGCAGTTGGAGTAGTTCTTAGTGCACCTGTAGTCATAAGCCCAGCGAGTCTCTGTACCTGGGCTAGTTTCTTGTAATTTGCCTTTATGGTCGCCCTATGCCACCATACCAAGGCTCCGTACAGTAGTCTTGGGAGTATGATGGCCTTGTATATCCAGTAGGTTATATTCGGCTTCATACCCCAAGTCCTACCTATCGCTCTATTGCATTGCATCATCGCTATTTTAGCTTTTGTGCATTGCTGGCTTATGTGCGAATTGAACAGTAGTTTGTCATCCAGCACTACTCCTAAATATTTGATTTCTTTAACTATTTCTAAATTTCTGCCATCTATTACAATTGGTAACAGATCTTTGTTCTTCCTCTTTTTGGTAAACAGAACCACCTTAGTTTTGTCTGGATTGAGGTTTAGTCCTCGCTCCCTACACCACTGTAAGGCTATTCTAATTGCCATATTTAATCTACTGCACAACATATTGAGGTCCTGTCCCACTACTAGGATAACCCCATCATCGGAATACGCCTGCATGTATATGTGCCTGCGATTTATTTCCTTGATGAGGTCATCCAGCAGCAGGCACCACATTAGGGGAGACAGGCAGCCCCCTTGCGGAAAGCCCCTGTTTGCCCTAACCGTGTACGTTATGTCACCTAGTTCAGCTGTTATTAATCTTTGACTCAGCATGTTCATAATCCAATTTCTTATTAGAGGATTGATGCCTTCTCTATTTAGTGAGGATTCTATCGCGTATGATGTCGCTTTGTCAAAGGCGCCCTCTACGTCGAAGAAACACCCAATTGCTGATTCTTTCCTCTCCAATGTGTTCTCGATTGTAGCCACCAGGTTGTGGAGAGCTGTCTCCGTGGACTTGTTCTCCATGTATGCATGCTGATTTGCATGCAGTGGCTTGCTACCTCTTCCTATTTCTTCTCGTATGTGTCTATCTATTAGTTTCTCTAGTGCCTTTAATAAGAACGACGAGAGACTAATGCATCTAAATGATTTTGGATCTTGATATGTCTTCTTACCCGGCTTGGGTAGAAAGACAGCTCTTACTTTCCTCCAGCTTTCCGGTATATATCCAATTATTAGACATCCCATGTAGATTGCTAGAAGGTCCTCCTTGATATACTTGAGTGCATGTTGTAGCATCTTGGGAAAGATCCCATCCGGTCCTGCTGCCTTGTATGGCGCGAACGACGAGATGCTCCATCTTATTAGCTCTTCACTAACAACAGATTTCGTGGCATCACCGAGAGCAATACTGGGCCCCCCCGTCACTTCACTCCTTGTGGGTTCCGTGCTCTCAGGGAAGTGGGCGCTCATCATTGTTCTCAGCACCACGTGGGGATCCGTTATCAGTTCGTTGTCTATTTTCAAACTCCCCAGTTTGCATGTCTTGTCGCTGGCTAAGGCTTTTACCAACCTTGCTGCTTCCGGATACTCCGTAATGGCAGCGCAGTAGGTGTTCCAGCTTTGCTTACTTTCCTTTTATTTATTATTCATAGTAAGCAGCCATTCTCAAGTTTCTTTAGTTTTAGGGAATTTTCGAAATCAGGGAGCCACTTACAAAAGTTCGGAGGGCCACAGATCAGGTATTACCATTATAAACTATAAAGAATTTCAATAATAAGTGTTTTATACATACATTTACTAGAAACTTTATCAATAAGAAGCTGTAGGTCTTGTTTTGCTTGCATAAGTCTCGTCTCAGCATCTAAGACTCTCCTCTTAAGGACTGTGTGTTGAGACCATGCGGACAACTCATCTGGCACTATTACACTTGCATCTGACTGGAAAAGATATTTCATTAGTGTAAATTTGTTGTTGATAAGTTATTATGCAAAATAATTGGGTAGTTTCTTATTCCTAATTGATGAATTAAACAATAAATGATTCTAAACTGTTGAAAAATTCTAGTTACTTGTTTATGATTCGGAAAAACAGTAAGAAATCTATACTAATATTATAAAGCTGAAGAGTTTGTTTGTTTGACCGCGCTAATCTCAGGAACTACTGGACCGATTTTGAAAATTCTTTCACTAATAGGAAGCTACATTACCCCTGAGTGCTATAGGCTACTTTTTATCCCGGAATTCCACGCGGGCGGAGCCGCGCGCTAAAGCTAGTAAGCAATAATTTAAACAGAACTAAGAGTGTAATTAAGAAACCTCGTGAAGAACATTCTTCTCTTGACATTTACGCATATCATCAGTGAATACTGTAATCCTTTTGTACTTAATGGAATCCTTAGGTTCCACTTCCTCCATCAGACTTCTCCAAACTATATAGTATTGTCCTCTGCACATTCTGCAAAAAAAGACGCGCGAAGTTTTTTTTATTGACATTGAAAAGTCTTCGTCCTCATCAATCATCATTTTTACATGCATGTATAAGCAACATTAACAAAGTTTCCAATAAAAAATCGATTGTAAAACCTTACTGTTTGGCACTGTCCAAAGATGGAACTTTTTCAGCAGGACATCCCATGGCTAGCAGCCATTCCGTAAGTTTCTCCGGCACTTTATCACTACTAAGTTTCTCTTTTTCTTCACTCATCCTGTTAGTATTTTATTTGTATTTCAAACGTAAACAATATTTTTATGATCGCGGTAACGCCAGTAAAATTCAAATTTCAATTTGTGTTTTGACAGCAGGGTGACCAAATTTAAATTAAAGATTATGCTAAATGCTCGGATAAATTCTGCTAAAGTATTTTGTTACAAAGGGGGAGTCGGGTGGCGACTTATTATTCGTTTGGCACTTTCGCGCCACATTTTTCAAGCGACCTTTTTTTTTACTTTTTTTACGTCCCAAGTGTATGTATATAGCATATTTTAAAGGTCGTCCGCCCCATAAAACTCTGTTGTTTTTTAAATGCCTAATTCTACTAAGACTCCTAAAAACTGCTAACTTTTTAATTCTGCGGCACAATCTGCTAATCCCAAAATTGGGGACCTAATTCTACTAAAATCGCAAAATTCTGCTAAATCTGGTCACTGTGTTTGACAGTTGACATTGACGTCGAAGTGTTTTTTTCGAATCGGTTAAGGTAATAAAACATATTGCCAAGTCAGAATTTGACGACAACCATGAATTGATGCTCGGACATTAAATGGGTTTAAAATAATTTTCCTCCTTGGCAAATAAATATTAAATTTGTTACATAGTAATATTATGGACTACGTCGGGCAAGAACACAAAACCCACCTCTTACAATAATTTTGTATAGAACTGTGTCCCGTCATGAATTACGACCCGGTGCACTAAGGATGCAACTCGTTTCTAATGGGCTCACTTAAAAACTAAAATATAAAGGAGGTGGATTTTGCGTAGTGGTGGCCCGAAAAGTACACCTAGTGGACGCGATTCATTATCGGAACTTACACCCAACTTCAGTTCATTTATATAGTCTGTACGTCGGCCACATGACATGATATTTGATAATGACAGATGCCAATCTGCCGTGGATATGTCAAAACAAATAACTTTGAAATATTCATTTCTTGTTGATTTATTTTAATTTTACGAAAATGTTAGGTAACTTAAAAGAATTTATATCCGTTGTCCAAGATGGTTTGGCATCGAACAATAATTTGCGTCAAACGCTACAGGAAGTACAAAAAGTAACAAACATATTCAAAGAGAAACAAAGAGTCCCCGTAGAAAGCAAAGTTAATTATGGAGCAGGAGGTGCCTTGTTAGAGAAATATCAGGAACAGTGGGCTGAGCTGCATGGAAATGCTGATAGCAACGCCAAAGCGGCTGACGAAGTGGACAAACTAATATTAGATCTCCATGAGGAGACTAAAAAGAAATTGAAAGGCGCTCAAGATTTGGCCCACAGTTTGTCCCACTTACCTGGCCTAACCATGTCTGTAGCGCAATGTATGGATAGTATTAAGACCCTGCAGAGTTCAATCAAGGCTGTGGAAGAAGAGTTGGTGGAGTTTGAGGACATTGTTGAGAGAAGTAAGATGGAAAATTGGAAGCTGGATCATCAGTACCATCTTACGCTATATAAGGAGAAAAAGATGGGTAATATATCAGTAATTGTTTTCTAACTAGAAGTGCATGCCAATTGGCTTTTTGAAATAAAATTGTTATTGAATTTAGATGCACTTACTGTTATAAGTATAAGGAAAATATCTTCTTTGTCATTTTAAACGCACTGTCATTATCATCTCACTAATTATAATATGTTGTTTACCTATAATTTATTACCATACCTTATTTCAGCTTCATTAGAAGAAGTACGTAACAAACTGGCCAAACAGAACACAGAGCTGGGGCACGAAAGGGAGAAAAGACAACTAGCAGAGCTGCAGGTGCGAAGAGAGAGTAGTGCTATGGCATTCCAGCAGGATGTAGCCAAGTATCTGATCACTGGCAGCTTACCGACAGGTGAGAGCTGACTGCTATATCTAAACTAGCATTATGCATTGCCAAAATTCAATAGTCACCTCGGCATATTCAAATGAAAATAAGTTGTTATAGTAGTTATATTTATACAGAATTGTTGCCCTTTCAATTTCAATTCATACACACACACACAGTCACGCCCTTTAACCCTGAAGGGGTAGGCAGAGGCGCAACTAGTGCACCTACTGTTCACCATGCATATTCCGTCCCATGATGTGACAAGCCTATCGCTATATGGGGCACAAATTCCAGACTCCAGGCTGAATTGAAATACCCAATATCACTTTACCCGACCCGGGCTCGAACCCAAGACCTAGTGGTAGATTCAAAAGAACTTGTTAAAGACTATTTGAATAAAGAAAAGTTTGAGTTTGACCTCCGCTTTGCAGTCGTATCGTAATACAACTACGCCACGAAGTCAGTCAATTTCAATTCTATTAATTTATTATAGCTATAAAAGAATTTGCTTTATGGAATAAATAAGCAACTAAGTGACAAAATACCTGTTTTGCTATACAGTATACACCACTATCGCGATTTATGTGACTAATTTCTTGCCACTATACAAAGCAATGCGATAGCGCAGAAAAGCCAGTTACTGGAATGTTGTACTTATTACGTATTGTATACAGGGTCATTTTTACATTGCATTACTAAATGACACCACATATTCATCTTTACCTCTTCTAACATCTTGCCAAAAATCATTCATGAATAATGAATAGTACCAAAATCCCGTTATGGTTTTCAAATTTTTTGATCATTTTGTAGTTTACTGCGAATATGGTGTGTGCGAAAGTGTATTTCTGAATGAAAGTATAATGTTGCCGCTGCGACGTATTATCTTAGAGCAGTAGTAGTGGCATTAGGGTGTGTAAACTTAAAGTCACTTTTTATTGATATTTATTTTGTTTGTAACTTACACTTTTTTATTTTACGCCTATGGTTAAAATAAATTAATGGAAAGCGTTATTTTCGACGAGATAAGTATGTGATTTCATTTATTAACGCAATATCAAAATGACCCTGTATATCAATTGAGACTAATGTCACCGCAAGCTGCATACCTGATGGATGATACTCTATCCATGAAAAGTAGTAACGTTAGAACTTCATTATGTGGAAACTTGTCACTTGTCACCCTGAGATATAAGATGTTAACACCCGTATTCACAAACAATACTTAGAGGACGCATAGTGCTCCCGAACGCATAGTGTCGGTTGTTTTATCGTTTTCTTTGCCTTATTCAGCTTTGTTTTTCTGACAGCCAACTGATGTAAAGTTGTATCTCAATATTAGCCAATCACAGCGCCCCTTGGCCTACGCAGTGCGTAGGCTGTCATGCCCAAACACTCAACCCGAGGACGCATAGTATTCTCGAACGCACAGGGTCCGTCAAACTTATTCTTAAACAACACTTAAGAGACGAATGACAGTATGCATTTAGGAAAATGAACGCACAGCAAAAGGAGCTCGCGAGCTATTTTACGCAACGCATAGCAAATCAACACAAACGTCAATCTAGCACCGGGTTTAGAGACCACGTAAGTTAGGTTTGTAAATTCGTGTGATTTTCTTGATTTGATCCGTTAACTTGCGATGGACTGCAGTAGCGAAAAAGAATTTGATGATTATATCCTTGAAAGAGACCTACAGAGAACGAATAACACTAGAAAAGTGATCGAGATTTTCAAATCTCACAGTATCACAACCAGGCAATATTTCCAAAGAAAATTAAATAAATAAATAATAACGTTGGCTACGAGTCTCATGACAACGTGCCATGTGATTGTAGCAACTTCGATTTTATACAATACTAGTATTGCTCGAGGCTTCACCCGCATGAATAAGTTGTTCCGGGATAAAAATTAGCCTATAGCACCCAGGAGTAATGTAGCTTCCTATTAGTGAAAGATAGTTTAGATTAGTACATCCAATGGCATCATTATCGAGGATATTAATGATAATAATATAAATTATATAATACCTACATACCGAGGCGCTCCGATACAGGAGATTCTTTATAACACAGCATTTTTAGTTAATTTGGTCGGATAAAATAAAACAAATATATTTAAATTTTCAAGATGTATTTTTTATAGTTCTATTTCTAATTTTTTTTTTATTGTAAAGCATGGAGCTGTTTTTATAATCTAATATTTTTTCTATACGCATCATACTCATTGACTCTTGAGAGAGCTCCTTCTTTCTATAAGTTTTATATTTTCCCAACATCTTTTCAACTGTACATTGTCCCTGGGTGTAACATACGACTGTGCATTATAAGCTATTGTCAGTTTATCCCAAGCCTTCTTCTTTGGCTCTATATTTTGAGCATGCGTACGGTGTCTTCAATAATAGGCCGTTCCCGCATCAAAGCCACGATTAATTCCCTCTCTGAAGAAGTAAAATATGCTAACTTCTTTGAACTAAAAGAAATCAACTTCAGTTATTCGTCTTATCATTTTATATTATTGTAATATATATAACCAGGAAACAAACTGGAAAACATCATACTTACCACATTTTAGGAGATTTTTACTCAATAAAGGCGCGAAACTTGTGTCCATAATGCAAATGCGAACATAATATTATTTTAACTAAAAATTTTACAAGTTGTCTCCTTCTTTCGTGTTGTGGCTTCTACCAAGAATTTATCGGTGATGTCGCATGTATGTAATGTATTTTTACTATTTGAAATCCGTGTCATTTTTAATACCTATTGATAATTTCCATCAAAATTGAAATTCCAAAGTCAATGTTTGATGTTTTCTGTCAATCTACTCGAGGAAGTTTCATTACAATATAAACCAATCACAATGCTATGGGAACGCACAGCAAAGAGTCCCTTGAGTATCGTTTATGAAATGAATGGCTTGCCAGTGTTACTTCTATACTTATGCAAGTAATGTTAACGAAAACAGACTTATTATCATAGCATTGAGCTGTCCTTAGCTAAGTATCGTTTGTGAATACGGGCCTTAGGCCCGTATTATGCCTTATAATATGCCTCATCATCATCATCATCATCAGCCCTGTATTATATATTGCCCACTGCTGAGCACAGGCCTCCTCTACTACTGAGAGGGGTTATGCCTCAATGCATATAAATTTCTTTTTTTATAGGCTTTGAATGGCGAAAGGAGCATGCCGCTCACCTGATGGTAAACGATACGACCAACCATAAACAGTACCAATACCATACAGATATTTAAATTACAAAGTACTGTGTGGCACTCCACTGCGCTAGTCACTCTGAGACATAAGACGTTAGTCTCATAATACCCAGTAATTACACCGACTATAATGTCCTTCATACCAGAACACAACAGTGCATGCACACTGTTGCTTGACGGAAGAAACACATGTTACGGACACCTACCATCTTTGAGCTAGTAAATTGAGATTAAAATTTTGTATTGTTTCAGGTCCCCAGCCTCCTCCGAAAGTAACATTGGAACAAATACAACTGGACAACGATAGTACTGACTTAGAAAAGTTCCTTGATAGTTGATAAATATGACTGATATGTTATGGGGACAATGGGTTTATTTTAAGACAAAGCAGAGCTTATTGATATTTATGATTAGTTCTATATTCTATTTTAATGTTAATATAAATGTTGTTGAATTTTTATTGATGTATTAATATTGGAGTATTGACCAGGATAGTTCACTTATCTTTGAATATTCTAGTCAGAATATTTTTAAGCAAGCAGGTAAAGTAGAAAGAATGCTTGAGCATCTAAATGGTATAAAGCATTGATATTCACGTGAGCGAATCACCTTATAATGTGGTCCACTTATTCATATTTCCACTAGGCTAAACATCAATAAATATAAGCCAAAAAATAACCTGACAACTGAACAATTCATACAAAATTTATTTGTACTGTCTCAACTTACGAATTTTAATGTAGCTAACTGAAAAGCTTGTGTAGAATAAGACAAAAATCCAAAAATGTATATACAAAGCCTTTATGACTAGTAAATATAAGCACATTGCTAAACATCGGAGCACGGTACACGCCGGTCACGACACAGTCCACGTTTGCAGGGCATCTCACACAACTATGTTCACCCAAATAATCATATCAAAAAACTGATTCTGGGCACTAAGACGACGAAATGATCAGTCACGACAATTTTTAGATTTTCGATATCAGTGGTAAATACAAATATAAAACCTCAGAGCTATGTCTTCCTCATGATGGGATGAAGGTCTCCCCCACCATGCGCGGACATCTTCATTTTCCCCACATGATTCTTGATCCGAGGCCCTGCATCTTTAATGGACCCGGTGGCGTCGTCCATGTCCTCGTCAGACGAAAAGTCCGACACGCATGATGTCAAGTGTCTCTTTTTCGGTGGTACTACGTGCAAGGTCCATCGCATCGGACCCTTGTGGTTCTTGAAATTGGTCTCTCTTTCATTGTCTGTATCAGAAGCTGCTCGCTGCACATCCTTTGCACGCGAATTCTTAGATCTATGTTCCTTTTTTTCCCCCCTAGGGGGGGTGTGGAAGTTTTTTAAACTCATAGCGCTCGTCGTTTTCGAATTGAGATCGGGAAAATTATGTGAGTAAATCACTACGCTGTCTACTGGTTTTTCTTTATGAAATTTTGCTGTTTGTTTTGTATTTTTCTGTTCGCTGTCGGGAGAGTTTCTCTTTTCCGTTGAGTTCTCGCTACTGCAACTGGTGTTGCTGTTACTGGCGCTGTATTGTTCGACGGCTTCTTTTTCTAATTCTTGGAACTTTGTGTCAATGCTTTCGTCAGACGCTTTGTATTGCTCCAACGCCTCCTTTTCCAGTTCTTCAAACTTGTGATCGACGTTGGGCGGTCGAATCCTTGCACTTGGTAAGACTCTATTTAACTTAAGTATCCCAGGAGTGACAAGTTTCTGGGCTAGCCTGACTACCGGCGTCAAGTTTATTGGGTTTGGCGCGCTCATACTAAGCACTGTGCTGTATAATCGCTTTTTCCTGAGCCCTGTTTCGATCGCCGCCGCGCTCGTCGACGGCAGTTCGTCGTCAACCACTTCCTCTTGCTTGGGACTGTCCGACTCCTCCTGACACTCTTGCAGTTCTTGAACAGCGCTTTCGTTTTCATTATGTTCTTCTGTTTGTTTTTGAATATCCTTTTTTGTTTCTTCTGTTTTGGCCAATGCCTTTTGTAAAGTATCATTGACCTGTACGTGGGTCAGTTGTAACTTGTGGTTGAGACGTGGAGACGGATGGTCCCTTGGCCACCAGACGCCGTACCTTCTTTCTGGACATCGCGCGGGTCGCTGGCCTGTAGGCGCGTATCTGCTTACGTTGGTGCCTCTATAGGGAGGACAGCGCATGGCAGAGGCACGTATGGCTGCTTGCACGCTAGCCTGAAGACGACCCATCGCCTTCTGGCAATCGAGAAGTTGCGGCGGTCGCGGTGGATCGAAATGGAACTGGAAAATTTAAAATATTCACTGGTAAGTATTGATCGATAATTTTATGAGCTATTTTGGTTCCTTATATCGTATTGTTAGCAGGGCTACGATACAATAATACAAAAACATACTTAGGTAATGGGTGTTTATTCTTTTGGTTCTTTTTCGTATGGGCGCGGCAGTTACCCTACTGCACCTGATGGTAAGTGGAGTGGGGTCCAGATAAAGTGTCGACTAACGAGAGATCAGCATTCCTCACAACTATTTTAGAACACGAACTTACTTTACAAGAAGGGTCACAGAACAACTGCGCGGGTACTTCGAGGCAGTAGGCGGGGGGCGGGGGCGCCAGCGCCGCGAGCCGGCGCGGTTGTCGACGGCGCGCGCGCATCTTGCGCGACACCGGCGGCGGGCTGGGCGCGCGGGGGGGACGCCCCGGCGACCACAGGCCCCGCACGCTCTGCACCCGGGCTGCCAGCGCCGCCTCCTCGTCCGCGTTCGGGTCCCAGCGCCCGCTAGCTGCCGATACGTGCCTTTTATAACACTGGCTATTTCAGTGGTAACAATAGTGTGGCAGGATGGGCAAAATGCCTGGAGCCCTAGCTAAGGGCCGCAGGGGACAACGCACCGACATTCAAGGATTCATTCTGTATCGGATCGCCGCTAAAAGGTGCCCACCTCTCCTTCCCCTGCACTTGCCTATCGACTGGGAAGGCTCCATCCGATAAATTTGCCACTGACCTCAATGATAGGTATAGATAGGTACGCAACTGGGCCATTTCGTACATTTTATCATCAAACGAAACAAGGCGCAACAATGAAAATGAAATAGAATAAATAAGGTATTTTTCTGCTCTGTCCGCCACAAAAAGTCAAATAGTGGAGATTAATAAATACATACATACATACATATGGGTCGAATACAGAACCTCCTTTTTTTGAAGTCAGTTAAAAATAATCAAGTGCTGTAAAAAGTCTGCCAGTACATAAGTGCCCTAATCATTTGTGTTCCGTGTAGATTCACTTTAAATATTAAGATTTTATGATTTTTTTTCTACGACTGCCTCGGTGGCGTAGTTGTATTACGGTACGACTGCAGGGTGAGGTCTCGGGTTCGATCCCCTGGTCGGGCAAAGCGATATAGGGTTTTTATACTCGAATATCAGTCCGGAGTCTAAAATTTGTACCCGATATGGAGGCTTTAGACTCGCCCCCTATCACATCATGGGGCGGAATACGCACGGCGAAAAGTGGGTGCACTAGTTACGCTTCTGCCTACGGCCTACCGCTTCGGGGATAAAAGGCTTGAGTGTGTGTGTATGTGTGTGTCAAAATGCGATAAATCTGTAAACCATTACTTTTGGAAATATCTATTTACATTCTAAGTATAATTATCTGTAGTTATACAAAACGTAAACACACAAATCCTCATCGGGTAGCATCCTGTATTGTCGCCGGCGGCGTGGGTTCATGCTGCGGTCGGTGTCTTCTAGCAGTTTCCGGAACCAGTACTCCACCTTGAGGGAAAATCAAAAATTATAGAAAACGTCCTCAAGTCCCGCGTTTAGAATTTACGAGAGAATTAATCTATCCTTGCTAATATTATAAAGAGGAAAGTTTGTGAGTTGGTTTGTAGATTTGTAGAGGCTAATCTCTGGAACCACGGAACCGGTTTTTTTAATTCTTTCACTAATTCGAAGCTATATTACTCCTGAGTGCTATAGGCTACTTTTTATCCCGGGAAACCATTTTCATGCGGGCCGAGCCGCGGTCAAAAACTAGTGAGAAATAGAGTTAATTTGGGAATTGTGGTGCCTTATCCTTTTAAATGCGATTAATTTTATCTAGTTTATGACCCTCTTGTTTTAAATAAACGTTACCGTCTTTACCAATTTTCATTCATGATGGTCGATTGAGCGCTCTATAGTTGCTAGTTAAACAGTAAACACGTACCTCAGGTAGCATCCAACATTCCGTGAGGTCGGAGTTCTCGTACCCTTGCCCCACGTAGCCACGCACGTTGCTCCGCTCATTCGCGTTTGTGTAGCATTTCTCTCTAACGATAAGAAAAAAACATTTACATCTGAAAGTAACTACGTTTACGCAATGTTACCTATATTCCTATTATAATCTATTATCTTTGAGGGAGGCCTATGTTCAGCAGTGGATGTCATGTGGCTAATGATGATGATGAATCTATTATCTAATCTTTATGAAGATAACAGTGGTGTTGTAACTAAACCTTAAAAGGCCCGCACCAAAGCAATTGTATAACCCTCCTAATATGAAAGTCTGTACCTAGGCCTGGGTTGGCACCCGGAGCGGTTCCCCTCTTTCTCTGCGTGAAAATTTGCTAATGTGGGTACTTTGTAAGGACGTATCTACTTTTGTCTACGCGTCGGAAAGCTGGATAGGTACACCTAGCCCCAGACACTTCAAAGTGTTACTTAACTTCAGGTAATGCAACTATTATGATGGATTATGCAATGCAATCAGCCCTGTATTATATACTACCTACTGCTGAGCACGGGCCTCCTCTACTATTGAGAGGGGTTAGGCCTTTGTCCACCACGCTGGCCTAGTGCGGGTTGGCAGACTTCACATACCCTCGAAATTCTTATGACATTCTGTATGTAGGTTTCCTCACGATGTTATCCTTCACCGCTAAAGCGAACGATAATTGATAAACAACACACACGTAAATTCGAAAAGACATTTTCTCGGCAGGTCGTTCCATTCCCGACTAGACTATCGTCCACTTATGAAGGATTATACCATCCTTAAAACACATAGGTGCAAAAGAGCCAGGAGCGCCCAAACACCCAAATATTATTATCTACCTCTATTTTTGAAAACTGGTGTCTCTAGGCCAACCCCGAATATAGCGACTTATTCATGCGTCCTTACGAAGTATGTCAGAATTCCAATAACCTCTGGCCTCTGAGCAACCTCAGCCCTGTGGGATGGGGGCGTAATATTATACTACCATGGTCAACTCTGCCTGTCGTAAAATGCGACTAATGGGGTCCATCAGGATATAAACCCGGGACTGTGTGCTCGCCAAAAGTGACGCTGAATTGAAATGGACTGGTGTGTAAACCTCGCCGCTGTTCGTGGATGCCAGTTGCATATCACTTACCGACGGGCTGTATACGGACTATATAATATCACAGAGGCTGTTCCGGTAGCGATCTAAGGTAATGCCTTATGGTACCACGGAGCCGCCTTTCATGCGTTGACGAAAGCTACCGCGGGGTTTTGATCGGTACATTAAGCCGAAATCCCGACATACCCGCTTCGGTTTCTCGGAATGACGTGGGACCAAAAAGTACTAACCTGGCGTCATCGTAGTAAAAGTTTCCATAGAACTGCGCCAATCTAGACTCTGGTATGACGTCTTTAACGCTCCTCCTGCCACTACAGTTCTCTTGGTTGTGGCTGGACGTCGCTCGTTTGTTATCTAAGACGTTGAAAAATATTTAACCAGAGTATCATACCCACTATATCATACAAAAGTAGACTGGTAGACGGGGCTTCTAGATTCAATAGTCTCGTAGTAAATTGTAATAGACTGCTAGATTTAGAACTCTCAATATGTTTGGCTTGAAAATATAAGGGTACTTATGGGTTTTAATACGCTCGATAAATAAAGTAGACTGATTTCCCCAGGTCCGTCTGGAAATGTTTCGAAGAGCCCTGCAGCAGTGGATATCCTGAGGCTGATAATGATGATGAATGATGAAAACATGTCACATGGGTACCTGATAAATCGCAGTCATTTGCCGGCAAACTTTGCAATTCCAATGTTGATTCTTGCAACACTTGTGAAACTCGGCAATGCTGTGCCCATAGGCGCTTCAAAGAATAAAAATAATATTATTATCAATAGGCAAATTTACCTACATAGATATTATTTATAGGTATACTACACACTCATGCCTTTTATCCCCGAAGGGGTAAGCAGAGGAGCAACTAGTGCACACACTTTTTGCCGTTATTCCGTCCCATGATGTGATAGGGGGCGAGCCTATCGCCATATCGGGCACAAATTCCAGACTCCGGGCTGATACTAAATAGAAAAATCCAATATCACTTTGCCCGACCCGGGGGTATTATGCTGCATCTCGAAGATTAGGCTTATTCTTTTAATGGTATGATTAGGTGGAGCAGAAATAGAAGGAGTAATGCAGTAATATTTTTTGTTGAATATTTTGGAAATTGCAACAGGAAACCGTTATATACCACAATCAGAAAACATTGAATCAAACAGCCTAGAGGCGGCACTTCCGGTCCACGATGTACAATATAAATTGGAGCCAAACTATCGCTATTGAATTAATATCCAACGGACAAATCAAATTCAGATTTATTTAAATCGTTTCCTAGAATTAACTTAAGCTACTACTAAGATGATGATAATCTAAATCCATGACTGGTCACTGGAGACATTATTCAACGAAATCATTTGTCACTTCATCGTTCTCCCATAACTCCTGTAGGTATTTTATTTATTGATATGTTTATGTAAGAGGCATGACGAAAAACAAATTAGTGATGTAATGAGAATAAAAAGATTTGGACCCTATATACCTAGCTCACGAGTTCAATGTACAATGTAAACAGATGAAAGACTTTTTCAGCACGTGGAAACGAGCGTGCCTATATTACTTATAGGCCAAGTTCCATACCTGATTAGCTAGAATGAATTCATCAGGGGGTTCCGTAGCCCATGTGAGATCCGCACAAAGGGCGATTTGTGCCCACGCAGACGAGTAACGATCCACTTCGAAGCTCATTCAATGTGACATCTCACCCATACAATTAATTATTTTTAGAATAAGAAACGAACTAATATAATAGTCACTAAATTTTAAGAGATAAATTAATGGTAAAACTGTTAATAAAAATGGCCACAATTTTAAATACATTGGTAGTTAAATCTACAATAACAAAATTTTCCACTTTTTTGATAGATGCATGATATTTTTTTTTCTTTATATTTCAAATCCCTTTTCGAATTTCGTAATCAAAACATTTGTGCGTCTTGTCATCTCGATGGCTTGGCCGGATGTCCACCCGAGGTTTCATAAGTACCTTATGGTATTTTATAATATTGCCAAGAAGGTATAATTAAATCAGGTACGCAGGAGATATATAGTGCACAATTGTGTGCGCAATACACAGGTGCACTCGCTATTCCTTCGACCTTCACTCTCATAGTCCGGTGAGACGGCAATCCGACATGACCGTACCGAGATCAGGCGCAGGACCAACGCCTTAACGTGCTTTCCGAGGCACGGGGGTATCACACCGCCAACTTCCTGACTCCGAGCTGCGACTGAGTAATTTTTTAAGATGGGAAAACCCAGTCACCATATTTTTGGCTCGACCCGTACATAAAGCAGGTCAATAGACCCTCTATTGACCTGCTTCAGTTGAACACTCTATCGTGATACATTCTGTATATAATGTCCAAGTTTAGATTTTTCTCAGTAATCGTTTATATTTCGTTTCCAAACGATAAAAAACTTTCCTAACGCTACACCCGTAAACTGAAGGATACAACATTGTAAAGGCGTCGCGTTGATTTAAAAGTCAAGATTAAATTATTCATTTCAGTATATTTTTACAATTTTAATTCTAGGTTGGTACATAAATATTATACTCATTGTTATAATTTATGGAGAACATGGTAAATATTTGCAATTATGTAGTTGAATTTTGTACTTTTTGGGTAGACGTTCTCACAAAGTTATCGCGTCGCGAAAAAATTGAATAGTCATACCGGCCCTTTGAGTATTTACCATACTCAAAGTACCGGCCAGATAAGATTGTTAGAGACATTGTAATGATCAAATATTATGTACAGTCACCAGCATAAGTAGCTGAACAAATTCAAAATTTCAAATCGCCTACATACTTTTCTGTTCTTACTAATCTTATTTTTCTCTTCACAAAAATAAAATAAAAGAGATTTACTTTACTTCAAACAAAGAAAAAAAGGTTTTGGTTGAACTTAACGCGTGTATAGGCGATTTGAAATATTGATTTTGTACAGATATTTATGCTTCTGACTGTACATCAGTAGAATTACAAGAAGGTAACAATTTACTGACTATTTGAAATATTTTTTTACGCTGGCAACATATTTCGAAGTAGAAACTAAAATATGAATATGGTCACACTTGGAGTAGCCAGCTTTTGTTTTTAGTTACAAAAACTGTATTATTATGAAGTTTGTATTTTAATAATGATTGCCTTAATAATTATTTTTTTGTCCGCAGAGCTACTTACAACTATGCCTATCAGTAAAATAAATTACGTTATATGATAAAATAAAAAAACTAACTATTATTTAGGAAACCAAAAAAATTACGTAAACAATTAACTGCTATTTTCAAATTGAAATGAATAAACTTAACAATTATTCGATTCTAATGCTACTTATAATATTATGATTGCCAACTATCCACGATCTAATAGCAAACTGTAGAGCTAGAGTAGGTATGAGTTGGCTTTTCTAATACGACTTATCGGGAAGTAAATTTCCCCAGAGTCTTGGCAGTTAACATAACCAAGGAGGTTATGTTAAATGCCAAGAAAGAAAAGAAATCGGAATCCTAATTATTTTAAAATGTTTGACAAAATGAAATGATTTTTAATTAAATAATAATACCTTCCATACATAACAGCATGCTTTTGATTAAAGAGAGAAATAAATAATTTTAAGCATAGTAAACATTGTATTTTTATCGCCATGATATATTATTTTCTGCGTATAATATGTCAATTTTATAATATCATGTAAAAATCTGTAGATAGCATTGGTCACACTGTATGCTCGGCACGTCATTTCGTTCGTCACGACGTCAGTTTGGCTTGCAAGGCGGGTGGTGTTGTCGTTTTGTGTCCATCGCACATGCGCGCACAGCTGTGAGGTGGCTGAATGAAAATTTACAGATCACTTAAATAATTAGCTTAATTTTGTATAATAAAATTAATACACAACGTTAAATTAAACTTGGCATTTTTATTTAAAAGTGCATCAAGTATCGACGCAAAAAGTTCGAAGTGAAATATAATAGATAAGAAAAAAATCGATTAAAAAACGACTTGACTGTATTTTTCGTGGGTTTTCTTGCAGTGAAGCAGCTTTTTGTTAGTTTTGCAACAAGTGCGGGCCCCGCTAGCCGTGTCTGTGCGTCGAGAACTGGTTTTAGAAGACCGTTGGGTTTTTTGTGTTTACATATAGATATATTTTGCCAGTGATTGTGCCGTTTGTGATGCAGCAATTGGTTGCACGTACTCCTCAGTGAGCTGTCATCTGTGCCCGGTGAGTCTAGCCCTCATTACTGTTGCGGTCGCCGCATAATACTTATGCAAGTATATGCATCATGTTAGAAAGTGCACTGAAAACAAAACGGTCCACGGAATGAGCCCAGATCTGCTGAGATGTACATATTCCGTTAATTTCATTCAATACGATCGTGCAACTTGTTCGAATTGAAGTTTTCGTTTTGAACCTGGCGATGCTCTTTGTATACCTTTGAATAGAATCTCATTTTCTCTTTTTTGATTCGTTCCCACGATGTCATGTTTTTATATCGTTGTCTGTTGATATGGTTTTTTCTTTAACACCGGAAAAGGACTGTCTCTCTTTCTGCCTTAAGGTCTACACAAATAACTTAAATAGTATACACAATCAATAACTACGCTGATATGTGATTTATGCCTACCTTCATCCAATAAAGCATATTTTTCTGATTGTTCATAAATTTATTTCGAAATTTTAGTGGTCTAAATGTATTTCTATTGCATCGTAAATTTTTTACAAAATTCTTAACCAAAACCATCTTGCAAGCGATATTTTCGTGTGCCTATTTAATTAAAATCTGTGCATGCTGTATGCTATTTAGCTTTCTTCCTTCAAAATTTCCACCAAGGGCTATTTGTTCCAAGGTTTGAACAAAGACCTCACCCAAAGCTCAACATCCTGTGTTGGTCACTTCCAACGGCTTCCTTCGACCTTCATAATACATTTAATTAGAGGTTGTAAATTAACCAAAAAACGTACTATGATAAATAATAATAAACTTAAGTTATTGTTGTGGATTTGCGAAAATGATATATCACATAATTGGGAATTGTGGTAATACATTTGCCTACATATCCGCGAGTAGGTTTTCCATGTTCCAACTGCATACGAAGATACGTTAAATCTTGAGGAGTGAGGACAGAATTGTATAGAGACTGGAACAACTTACGATTGTTTTCATTCACCCATTAAATGTCCACACCGTAAATAATGTGTAATACCTAACATAAAAACTGTAGCGATATCGATGTATTTTGCCAACTGGTTTTGCATTGCCTGGCCGCTCTATGTTGATGCGTTCGTAAATAAATATTCCCCTTAAGTTAGGGGAGATCATAATTGGTAAAACGCGCAACACTAATTGAAATTGCCTGTAGACAATATAAGCAACGGTTACAAGTTGTGTTCGCTTCAATTTAAAATATTAATTAACTTTCGTAAAAGATCAATCGGCAGTTTCCGAGTCCATTTTTACCTAATAAGCTCGCGATTTATCGTTCTAGGACCTTTAACAACCGCATTCTTCCCATTGGTTAAAAACCGGGATCTACATCCGATCAAATGCCTTTTGAAATTGTTATTCCTGTGAATCTATCAAGGCCGGCAACGCATCTCTGTGCCCCCTGGTATTGCAGATGTTCATGGGCGGCGGTGATCACTTACCATCAGGTGAACCGTATGCTCGTTTGCCCCGTATACCATAAAAAAAAAAAATCTATACTTAATATATAAAGCTGAAGAGTTTGTTTGTTTGTTTATTTGTTTGAACGCGCTAATCTCAGGAACTACTGGACCGATTTTGAAAATTCTTTCACTAATAGGAAGCTACATTACTCCTGGGTGCTATAGGCTACTTTTTATCCCGGATAAACTTTTCCACGCGGACGGAGCCGCGCGCAATGTTATTCTGAATATACCGCAAGTTCGATGTAAGTCCTAGCCATTTTCCACAATAAAAATAGCTTGTACATGAATCCAGGACTTAGTCTATCTGTGTGTCAAATTTCATTCAAAATTCTTCATTCATAACATTCAAACGTCTTCACCAACTTTCACATTCGTAGGCCGGCATGGCAGGTCGATATCCAGTTGACCAGGTGGACGATTATGAAACAAACATGTCAACACAAGTGCAGCAAACGTATGACTTCATGCAGTAACCCAAAATGTAATCCATACGAATATCGGCGATCGGATCGATTACGCCCACTACCATTGTTCAACTTGTTTTGGTTTCATTTTAATCTATAAGTACTAATATTATAAAGAGGAAAAGTTTGTGAGTTTCCAGGTTTGTAGGGGCTAATCTCTGGACCTACTAAACAGATTTTGAAAATAATGTCGCTAATAGGAAGCTATATTTCTCCGGAGTGCTATAGGCTACTTATTTACGCGGGTGGAACCGCGGGCAATTGCTAGTTTATTGATAAATTATTTAAACTCAATCCTTCTCTTCTACACTATTAAAAATGAAGACTGAATGACACATCATCATTTATCATAAACTAGGATTTGCGCGCGGCTCCGCCCGCGTGGAAAAGTTTTTCCGGGATAAAAAGTAGCCTATAGCACCTAGGAGTAATGTAGCTTCCTATTAGTGAAAGAATTTTCAAAATCGGTCCAGTAGTTCCTGAGATTAGCGCGTTCAAACAAACAAACTCTTCAGCTTTATAATATTAGTATAGATAAGTATAGATATGACGTACACAGTGTACACAACCTCTAATTACGCTATCAATGTTTAATTAATAACTGCCATTTTCTCCCTTATGTCTATGACAAATCATTTGGGAGATACACAACATTGATAACTTCATCGCTGTTTTTTGTTTGCCGGTTAGGAGATGATTTGGATTTCGAGGCACGGATTTTGTCCTTCACAAGTAGAACAGATATTTCGTCACGATCACAAACTAGTTGTTCTATGAATTCGTATAACTATTACGACATTATCGTCTTAACTGTAATTATGTTTGCGGTCAAGCACGACTTGAGGCATCACTAAGGTCGTAGTGAACTTGTATAGTTCGGCTTGGCAAACGTAAAAATACAGTAATGAAATTAATAATAATCCCTTCGTAGCCGATTTCGGCCACGGCGGCCAATCTCCACAGAAATCAGCCAGGTACGCTGTGTGTGCGCAATACACAGGTGCACTCGCTATTCCTTCACTCTCATAGTCCGGCGAGACGGCAATCTGACATGACCGGAGAGAGATCAGTAGCACGACCAACGGTTTTACGTGGTTTCGGAGGCTCACCAAAAGAAAAACCTAGTCACAATGTTTTTGACCCGACCCAGGACTCTAACCCGAGACCTCGGCACACAAATCGTACTCGTAACGCGTACGCAACACACCTACGCTACCGAGGCAATCAATAAAGAAATTACTGCGGCTTTATCATCGAAAAAATTCTAAACTAGCTCACGCACGCTTTCCCCGGGGTTGCCAGTACCTCTATTTCGAATCTATATTGGTAACATGAATAAAATAAACAAATGCCTTTCGCTATATGAGGTACTAATTCAATCCCTTACTCTGAATCTCAACTTGCTTAAATTGTACCTAGAGTCTTTTGATTCACAGCCTAAGTTACCCCTCTCTGTTATTTAGAGGTGATTTGCGTTGGAAACTAGTATTACATACCATACCAGTCCTGTATTATACACTGCCCACTGCTGACAGCTGAGCACGGGCCCCCTCTACTTCTGAGAGGGCTTGGGCCTTAGGGCCTAGTGCAGTTTGGCAGACTTCACATACCTTCATATAAATAATATAACATGATACAAGACAATGCATTAAGTTATAGCAAATAATTTAAATCGTTGATAGCCTGGTAACCTACATACGGATATCCTTATATCTTTCACTATCAGTGCACATACGTATCGTAGTTACGAGAATACAAGTAGGTGGAGCTGTAAGTTGGCATGTTCGACCATCCAGGGGGACATCATGCAGAGAAGGCACGTGAAGTAGTTTAGCTTGTGCGTTTTAAAAAACCCATGTGAAATGTTCAGAATCTTTTTTTTAACCTGGGTAATCAGCCAGTAGCCTGACGCGAGTCTGTTTTTCTGGCCACACGGGACTTTCGGGTGAGCGCTTTATGTGCCCACAACCCTTTTGTTAAGTGACCATGCTGAGGGAAACCCATTAACGGGTTACGAACCTCGGTTCATGACGATCACTGGGACAGGATGAGACATCAGTGATTAGTGAGCTGGTAAATGTTACATGTTTGAAATGGGAGATATGATAATAGGAGTTTTTAAGCACTTGTAAGACGAGACGAACGTGCCGCTCGCCTGATGGCAACACCATACAGAACTTAGGAATTACAAAGCACTACGTAGCACTCCTCTGCGCTCGTCACCTTGAGACATTAGATGTTAGTGAAGTCTCATATTACCCAGTAATTACGCTGGCTACAATGTCAATCAAACTCACGGCTGCCATCACCTACATTGCCGACGCCGGATAAACACGGCAAAAATCCCGGACATTTGGGCGAAATATTGTTTTTTTTCCGGACACCTCTGAAAAAAAATTCTGCGTTCGATCGTCGACGTATTATCAATGAATTATTAACTAAGATTTATTTCAATTGATCGCTTATCTCTAAAAAAAATTGGATTACCCTGACAAAAACACTTTCTATAAACCCCTGCCGGACGGCCCCCGGACGCCCTTCAAACTAGGACAAATCCGGGGAAATCACCCTGGGACGGATGGCAGCCCTATTCAAACTGAAACTCATGTGCATGGCACACTGCTGCTTGAAGGTAGAAATAGACATTACTGTGGTACCTACCCAAGCGGCCTCTCGCCTACGACAGACCCACCACCAGTGAGATTCCTGTTATAAGTTCATAATGGGCAGAAAAATTCAGTTATTCAACTGTGGTCATAATTTGCCTTCTCATTATTACTATTTCTTGTATGTTTTTATTATACAATAATATAATTACGTATTTTCCTGTTTAAATCATTATGCAAGACTAATTAGTTCTATTATGTGTATATAAAGATTGTGGATTGCGAATTATGTAATTAGTAATAACTATTCCAATTAAAATAACATTTCTTTACTGATGTTAGCAGTGCACCTATGATTGTTCTAAAGCGAGTACTGATAGCAAGAAAACTTGCAAAAGCGTCTTGACATTTTGAAGCCTATAGAACTATTGAAATGCCGCTAGTGTAAACACATCTTGAAGTTATTGCGCAATATACTGCTGCGAGAACTTGATAGTCTAAACTTAGCATAATACACTTATTATGATCACGGGCCGTTAGTCATTGATTTATTTGTCTTCTTCCATACATCTCCAACGACCATCATTCGTTCTCTTTCATTCATATAAAAAGGGTCGTCGCCAAGATGCCTTCCTACACAAAGTTAAAAGAAAATAGAATAAAAATATGGGAATGATCTATTGAAAAGTCTATCGCTATACGAGGGGTTGCCAGGTCGTCAGACCTAATAGCCGGACAGACCAGTTTGGCCGGACATTTGGGTATAAAGGCCGGGATACCCTAAACTACTATTGGGATTTTGTGTCTTAGTATTAATACGTTTTTTTGCGACCCATTTTTTCGGCGACCTTTTTTTTAGCCCCCAAGTGTATGTCCACTTTCAATTTTACGCATTTTACCCCCCCTAAAAGTCGCTGGTCAAATGTAAGAAGCCTAACAAAAGCTGGACACCGTTTAATTTAGCCTAACACGCATTCAAAAGCCTAACTATGTCTGGCTTTATACGGCTGGCAACCCTAGCTATACGTCATTCATACTTAACTCTAGCGATAGTAGAAACTAGAAACGTATCTTGGCTACAGCCCCGGAATCTAATTCGCACCTCAGCGGAACGAGCAAATGAGATAACGCGGAGCTAAGTACGGGGATTCGGTAACGCAATCTCGCTTTACCCCGCCCGGCGCGGCGTGTCCTTGGCCTGGTTCCCGGGTGCCCGTGGCCTATCCCTGAGGAGTTCTTTGTTCCCGGCACCGAGTTATGTTTTACTGAAAAATGTTTGTTACGTTTGTTTTGTAATAATTTTTAGGCATGACAGGCGTTGCTGAGAGAGACCTTCCCGATATAGATGTAAGTATTTTTGGGATTGAAGTAGCGTATATGTTAATCCAAGACATTGTCTATCCGTGTGCAATGCAATCAGCCCTGTATTATATACTGCCCACTGCTGAGCACAGGCCTCCTCTACTACTGAGAGGGTTTTAGGCCTTAGTCCACCACGCTGGCCTAGTGCGGGTTGGCGGACTTCACATACCTTCGAAATTCAGAGAACTTCTTGTATGCAGGTTTCCTCACGATGTTTTCCTTCACCGTTAAGCGAACGATAATTGATAAACAATACACACGTAACTACGAAAAGTCAGAGGTGTGTGCCTTGGGTTTTCTATCCGTGTGCCGGATTACAAACAAATCTATTAAGCTTTTCGACTTTAACCAACATCCAAATATTTTCACAAGGTTTGGCATTTCGGTAAGGCTATAGAAATTTTTCTATGTGAGGATTATAATAAAAAATACAAAAGGAATCAAATAATAACAGTATTGCACTTTATACCAGCGACATGCATTTGCGGACTTGAACAATCCAAGACTAATAAGGAAATCATTGACATGCTTATTGAATTAAACCGTGCAATGTGACCTCAAAAGTATGCAATGTTTTATTTATTGTAATAGTTTTTTTTTTAATAATTGTAATGCCGTGGGTAGGTACATATTTTAATTATCATATTTTTACCGACCGTCTTTTTTTGTTTGCAAGGAGTATCAGGATTCCCATGTATAGTCGTTGTTTATGGACGCCATTTGTTATAGAATCCAATTTGACACTGTTCTCGAACTCGAACTCGAACCCGAAACCTTAACGCTGTAGCCGTAATACGTGTGCGTTAAGATTGCACCAACAGTAACAAAAGAAAATAACTGCTTTTGTTTAAGTTTACAAGATGTACCCCAAGAAAGTCAGCGTTGCAAAACAATAAAAAAAAAAGGCAATAAATAAATTTAAAAAATCACGTTCTGCCAAGTGCCAACCCCACGTGGGAGTGGGTGAAGTAAAGAGATTACAATATAATAACAAATAACATGAAATACGTAACATTCGAGTGGGCCGTCTTTGTATTACAAAGTTCGCAACTTTTGCCAATAGTGAGCCGAATTTCATCGAAATCCGTTCTGTAGTTTTTGCGTGAATAAGTAACAAACATCCATACATCCATACTTACAAACTTTCGCGTTTATTACATATAATAACAAAAAAACACCCTAATAATCTTACTTATATTATAAATAATGTTCCTAATCCACACTTGCCAGACAAGAGCCACTGTTTAAAAGCTTCTCACTTTCCCACTGATGGACAGCAATAACTAACTCCTCATAGTTCATACTGTAACATAAATATTGGATAACAAAGTGTAGTATCAATAAACTGAACTAGCGTCGCGTGCCCGGCTCACAGTAGATTACGTACAGACGGCGGGACGTTTTTTTATGCGTGTTTACGTTGAACACGCTTAGGCAAATGTCAGCGAAGACGGTAAATATTATTATTTTATGTCAGTTTTTTTATGCAGATTAAGACCGGGTTTTTTCAACTGTAGTTATCTTTTTGTCAGGGTCTTATTATGCTAGACGCGCTCGCAGAGCTTCGAGTGCTCCAGGTGCTGCGAGCGCGTCCAGGTTAATGAAACCCCGACAAAAAGATAACTACAGTTGAAAAAACGGGGCCTAAGGTTCCTTGTCAAGGAGAAATAATTAAATTAATATAATCCCAAAGTTGATTAAGATATTTTGGTGTTTCAATTTTAAAGAAATCCAGAAAACAAAGTCAAAATATGTTGTTTATTTTACATACTTCAGCTTATTCATTGATCAATGTTTTGGATTCACAAATTTGTATTACCTATTGTAATAAATCATAGAGATTTGTTTTAGCCGCATGCTTCCGCAACATAAGGAAAGTAGTATATTACTTAGTACAGTTTTCCTGTATTCTTTTTAAAAAAATACTAATAAAATGTTATGATATTATGTATACATATTTAATAAAAGTAACCTAGTTAATTTTTTCCTGTAGACAATTATATTTCATTTCCTTACACAACCACAAACTTATTCTGCAAGCTGGCATGATGCAAACGATTATTTTTTGTATGTTGGTAATAAGGCACAAACCCAGCCTTGGGTTAAAAGGACCTCGACCTATTTACCGTCAATTACCTATAAAGTACCATCCGGGTTACCCCCGGACTTGTCAAAGACGGGACAGATTCAAAAGCGATCCGGAAAACTCTATATTAATGGAAAGTCTTCAAACGATTACGAAATCAACATATTTGTCCCATTTCAAATATCCAGGGGTTGATGTCTCTCTTTGACACAACTTAAATCATACTCCGTTCGCCCCTTCGTTCACCCCTCCCTTCACCCCCTTTTCAGTCCCTTATGGCGTCGTTTAGATAAAATTCGTTTCATTTTACCCCGGCACGTGTGGTTTTTTTGTGACTTATTTTAAAGGGTGAGATTGTTGGGGCATGTTTTGCGGTCGTTAATGTTTTATGTCGTTAAGATCATCTTACTTAGTGAGGGCTAATTGGGACGTTGTTTTTAGTCGTGCCGCGGTAGCGTCTGTATATAGTTGGGGATAAAAATGACGATTATTCAGAGAGCAAAAAAATATTGACACTATTCTGACGTATACAAATACTAGCATTACGGGCGGTTCCGCCCGTGTGGAAAAGTTTTCCGTGATAAAAAGTAGCCTATAGCACTCAGGAGTAATGTAGCTTCCTATTAGTGAAAGACTTTTCAAAATCGGTCCAGTAGTTCCTGAGATTAGCGCGTTCAAACAAACAAACAAACTCTTCAGCTTTATAATATTAGTATAGATAAGTATAATGTATAGTATAAACCGGAAATTCTAACATTCTTCAATGTTTAGAGATATGAGTTGCAATGATTTATAGTATTGCATCGGCATGAACAATATTCACATCGGCAGCTCGGGTGCAAAGTGTTACAACTCGGAAATTTATTAATAAGTGGACGTATTGTGGGAGCTTTTACTCAAAAAGTCACGGCTTATTATTCAATGAAAACAAACTGTACAATTTGACAATAAATATTTGATTGATTCTATAATGTTTTTTTTTAAAGTAGTGTTTTTTTTATGAAATTGAAATTAAATAGTGTGATCTAGGGGCGAAATTAACAAAACAATCATTATATTCAAATAGTTGTATAATATTATATGACCTTATTTATTTAATAAAGAATAACGCAAGTTGTACCTAGGGTATTGTAATATGACGAATTAAAAAAAGCCTGGAATTAGATTAATGCTCAGGCGATGAAAATTCCCCCAGCAGAATTTTATCTATTTTATATATCACATGTAGCTATTAAGCTACGCACCGATTACTTAAAAATCAAGCATCACAGGGAATTTAAACATAACTTCTTCAATATACGAAAATAATAATTTACTTTATAATATCCACTCTGGTATCCAATTTTACTGGTGGTAGGTCTCTCATATCTAAGAGACCGTCTTGGTGGGTACCACTACAATGTCTATTTCTACCGCCAAGCAGCACGGTGCATGCACTGTTGTGTTTCGGTTTGAAGAACATTGTAGCCAGTGTAACTACAGGACATAGTGAGACTTAACATCTTGTATCTTAGGATGACGAGCGCAGTGGAATGCCACACAGTACTTTGTAACTCAAGGTGCTGGATGGTGTTGCTACTGTTTATGGGTGGTCGTATCGCTTATCATCGGACGAACGGCAGCTCGTCTCGTCATTCAATGCCATAAAAAAAACCCTTCTTTCTACTTTGCCCGGTCGTGACCATCCTTCAGTGAGTTCATTTACTGTTCCATCTATGCATATTATTTTATGTTTTTGACTTGCAACACTTTGCTTTATCGTTGTGTTTATAATGTTGTTTTATTTATAAACTACTGCGAGAGTTCTGTTTAGATAATGGTATGTTTGTAGTATTGTAAACAATTTACTTTAACTAAACGTTGAACGCTCATAGTTAAGTGGCAGTGGTAACAGTTATGAGTGGGTGGAGATGTTTTTAAAATAGTTTTGTGAATTATTACATGGTTGAGTAGTGTGACGATGGTGAATGTGGTGAATGAACGTTGTCTAAGTATTGTTGTCGAAAGAGAAATAAGTATCTTAGGTAGGTCCCTCGTATGTGAGTCTGTTTGGGTAGGTACAGTCTGACAAGTGTATGCTCGACCACCTTAAGGTTCTAAATTTTTTATTTTTATTGCATTGGATGACGGTACGAGCATGCCGTTCGCCTGATAGTAAGCGATACGACCACCCATAACCAGTAGCAACACCATCCAGCACCATGACTTACAAAGTACTGTGTGGCATTCTACTGCGCTCGTCATCCTGCGTCATAAGATGGTAAGTCTCATTATGCTTGTACCATTGTACTGTCAATTTCCGACGCAAAACAGCCATATTTTGTATACAATAATATATTTTTATTGTAATCTCCGTTGATGGTCCTAAATAAATAAATACACAGTTGTAATTTCATCAAAATAATTTTGTAGGCAGTGTACTGGGCAGTATGATTTATGTCTTAGGTCGAGAAGAGGCAGTGCAGTACCCTGTCCCACGCAATGCTATTTTAATTTTCAATTTCTTGTTACTTCAGTTTAAGGACAGTTGTGATGCTTACCCTCAGGCGAGGCTCTTGCTCGTCTCGTTATTCGGTTGTAAAAGAAGTATTTTAGCGCATTAATAATGTTCGAGTTCATTGACCTATAAATAGACGCTCGAAATCAGATTTCTAAAAATATCTAATATTACTGTTATAATTTAATAACAGTAGACATGACTAGTTTATCCCGTTTTCATTTTAAATGTAAACAAATATTTTACCAAAATTTATAGAACTCACCTCTGTTTGTTGGTACCAAGCTGTATCATAAAACTTTTGGTATTTTCTTAATCGTTTCTCAAGACTTATTGTGTCGGGTCATTGATCTCTATTTACACAATGTACTGTAAAATAGGATGAACATGGGTGCAAGGGTGAATTGGGACAGTAAAGGTTATGTTGAATTTTGATACAATTATCTGATTGCTGAATAAATATCTTTTTTTATTTCATTGAATGACAAGACGAGCATGCCGTTCGCCTGATGGTAAGCGATTGGCATTCCACTGCGCTCGTCATCCTGAGACATAAGATGTTAAGACTCATTATGTCCAGTAGTTACACTGGCTACAATATCTTTCAAACCGAAACACAACAGTGCATGCACACTGCTGCTTGGCGGTAGAAATAGACATTGCGGTGGTACCCTCCCAGACGGACTCTCACAATGAGAAACCTACCACCAGTATCTGTAAAACTTAACAATTTGGTCAATCTGTGTAACTCACAAAATCAGTTTCTTTATTAACCTAATTTTACTGTAAAACGCGACTACAGCCGTGTTTAAAATATTTTAAAGATATGCAAACTATTTCTTTTAGAAATTCCATGTTACGCAATTAAATGAAACCCCTTTGATCCTTCGTAGAATTTCCCTTCTGAGAGGCGGGTTGAAAACTTCACTGACCGCGGATTAAACACGGTTTTTATATGAATTTATAAAACCCTTGCTTAATGTTGACATATTTACATAACCTGTACTTCAACTATTACTTTATATTTTTTTACGCTTGAAAAGGAAATGTTACACTTTGCGGACAAAGTGTAAGTTGGATAACTTAATGGTTTAAATACAAGCATTTGCTTACGCTTTTCCCCGTGCCAAAGTATTTTCTCTGATTAAGAGTCCGTATATGCATTTTCTGGGGATAACAAGTAGTTTATGTTTAATCCAGGATTTGGTCTATCTGTTTGCCAAATTTTATGCAAATCCATTCAATAATTTATACGTGATGGGCTAACGAACATCCATATATCATGATCATCAACATCATCAGCCATATAATGTCTACTGCTGAACATACGCCTTCCCTAAAGCTTTCCAGACGGACCTGTTAAATATCTTTACAAACGTACATTTACCATTTTGAGTAATGTAGGTACTTTTGCAAAATGTGACTGCGGGCCTCGGTGGTGTAGTGTAGATTACGGTACGACTGCAGTGCTGAAGTCTTGGTCTCTGATCCCCGGCTCGGATAAAGTGGTGGTAGGTTTTTCTACTCAGTATCAATCAGCCCGGAGCCTGGAATTTTTGCCCGATATGGCGATAGGCTCGCCCCTATCACATCATGGGGCGGAATACGCACGCGTAATTTATATGGACTAGTCGCGTCTCTGCCTACCCCTTCGAGGGTAAGAGGCGTGACTGTGTGTGTACTTTTACAAAATAATGTGTATGGCTTATTAACGCGCACGAAACTTCATCAAAATTTATCTAAAACGAGCGATCTTTACGCACTGTTTACGGTAATTAGCTGAAAAATAGTTTGGTTAACTAGGTCAAATGTAAACAGACGGACGTGCGCTATATTATCTGTAGCTATTAAATATGCGGGTATTATATTGTTTTGCAACTAGCTGTTATGAGAGACTTTGAAATATTTGTGTTCTTTTTCTTTTGTTATTGGAACCAATTGTCGCCAGTGGCATTTTCGGACAGATACGACCTGGCGACTTTAAAAAAAGATCGTATTCCCACCTAAAAGGCCGGCAACGCATCTGTATGCCCCCTTTTTTTTTTTTTTTTTTTCGCGGAGAAAGTGACTTATTGCTGCCGCCCAGCCTTCAAGGGGGGCGACTGAGCGGTTATGTTGGGTTCACCGTGCCTTACGACCCGGCGTTACGCCGCCCGGAGAGATGTAACCATTGGGCGACCGCCGGGCCGAGTCCCTAACCTATGTACAACGCACGGCATACCAACCAAAACTCCGCGGTGGCCATCTTCGGCGCATTAGGGACGGCTGCGGGGCATCTCTATGCCCCCTGGTATTGCAGATGTTCATGGACGGCGGTGATCACTTCCTATTACGTGAACCGTATGCTCGTTTGCCCCATATATCACAAAAAAACGTTCAAATTTTCGACCGCGTTTAAGGTTAAGTTTCCAAATGACTGGTGACATTAGCTCCTGCTATATTAGCATTATCGAATGCCAATGGATCTATGAATCTAACATGCTTTTATACAGGGTGGATTTTTGAGATGGATCAGCAACGGAAACTACCATAACCGCTGCAGCTACACGAAAAGCGTCTAAAGAGATTGTCCATCATTTTTGAAGGCATTAAGATCTGCATTCACATATTTTTTAAAACATGTACCATCAAAACCATATTATGGTCATTGATCCTAGAATCCACTCCCAGATTTAGTGTGCTTATGTTTAGGCATTCGTTATACAAAACATGTTAAATAGATTTAGAATATTTTTGGCACTTCACGTGCTACGACAAATTGTCCGGTATATTTGAAACCAGATGGAACTACTACCAAGATCTTAAGGAATATTATGCAACGTGTTACTTATAACAATGTATGTCATTTTGGTGATCTTAAAATAGGTATATAAAATATACGACATCCTCCATTTTGTAATCCGAAATAGCCATACATCCTCATGTTTTCCTATTACATACTCATTACCGTAGTTCAACCGTGAAGACGTGTTCATTGTTCTACAAATTTTTAAATTAGTGTAAAGAAACGCAAGGCTCGTTACGAATTACGATATGTTTTATATGACTTCAAGTTAGCTTTTATTACTGTTATAGTGTGACTGCCTCGGTGGCGTAGTTGTATTGCGTACGCGTTACAAGTACGATTTGCGCGCTGAGGTCCTGGATTCGCATCCCGGGTCGAGCCAAAAAACATTGTGACTGGGTTTTTCCATCTTAAAAATTACTCAGTCACAGCTCGGAGTCAGGAAGTTGGCGGTGTGATACCCCCGTGCCTCGGAAAGCATGTAAAGCCGTTGGTCCTGCTCTTGATCTCTCTCCGGTCATGTCGGATTGCCGTCTCCCCGGACTATGGGAGTGAAGGAATAGCGAGTGCACCTGTGTATTGCGCACACACTTGTGCACTATAATATCTCCTGCGTACCTGGCTGATCTCCGTTGAGATTGGCCGCCGTGGCCGAAACTGGCTAGGAGGATTACGTTACGATAGTGTAAAATTTTGTATAAAAATGAATTTAAATACTGGTCAATAGCTTAGCGTAGAATGATGCAAGATGTTTATTAAGCTTATTATTGCCACTTGAATACAATAATTACTGAAATAACTACTGTATATTATAAAGAGGTAAAGTGTGAGTTTGTTTCTAGGAAGTAATCTCTGGAATTACTGAATCGATTTCGATGAAATTTCGTGTGGGGATAGTTTGAGATCCTGGGAAGGACATAGGCTTTTTATCCCGGTAAAATATAAAGTGAGACTTTTATACGGCAATTAAATTTTGACGCGGGCGAAGTCGCAAGCCAAAGCTAGTTTGTAATAGTTATAAGTCTAAAACCGGGTCAACTGAATTATTGGCAAGGATTAACATTACAAACTGGGATATTTTCCGACTTACCGGGAATGTCTCGGTGGCGTAGTTGTATTACGGTATGACTGCAATGCTGAGGTCTCGGGTTCGATCCCCAAATCGGGCAAAGTTATATTGGATTTTTCTATTCAGTATCAGCCCGGAGTCTGGTATTTGTGCCCGATATGCCAATAGGCTCGCCTCCTCGTCACATCATGGGACGGAATACGCACGGCGAAAAGTGCGTGCACTAGTTGCGCCTCTGCTTACCCCTTCGGGGATAAAAAGCGTGAGTATGCGTACCGGGAATGAGGCAATCCTAGTGTACAAGCATAGGTCCAATCGAAAAACAACCTTAAAGAAATCTGTGTTTGTCATAAACTGAGCAATACATACGGTCACCTAGATTAGCAGTTACGTCACGATACAACGATTGTCAGAATACAAATTAGATGTTGCAGTAATGTCCATTACTGGCGTGTGTTTTGTTTGTATTCTCTACTTTGTGAACTCTTTGTTCATTGCACATCATTTGAATTCAATCCATCGCCATTTTCAAAAAACTTCAAGAGTTATGAATTAGCTGATTCGGCGACCACGGTTCTATTTATTTATTAACAATATTAAGAGATGTGATCCGAATGGTCGCCAAATAGAAATGTATTTTTGTTAAATCTTATTTGGTCTACTGCGTTACGGGCCTGGAGCCTAATGCAGTGAACGCTGTAAACCGCTTTGTAATAATTATTTTTTGTGGCAATAAAGACTATAATTATTACACGCACTCACGCCCTTTATCCCCGAAGGGGTAGGCAGAGGTGCAACTAATGCACCCACTTTTCGCCGTGCGTATTTCGTCCCATGATGTGATAGTACTACACTACACTATTATTATTATTTATTATAATAATGAAGAAATGAGTTAATTGCTGTATTCAATTAAGTTATTCAAAACATCTTTAGGGTCGATTTCATTCCTTGCTGATAAACGCTCTTTGTCACATAAATGTATAAGTCGACCAAATACAAAAGTTACTTTTTAATCCATGCTCATAGATAAGAGTGTGACTTTTGATGTTGAAATAACACTGATATAAGAAATCCATAAGTTTACTCAGGTACTATTATAAAATACCATCATTAAAAGCTTAATTTAAACCTTTGATTAATTATATACCTAGACAGACACTGAACGATTCAAAAGCGTCGAAAAAAATAGAGGCCAACTGTTGCCCACTAAATGAGTTCGAATGAATTAATATTTGTTGTTTTTCATGGATATAATTTTCTATCCGTTTTAATAGAAACCATGTAATAACTGGTATCATTATGCGCGCACACAAGGATACGCAGAATTATGCAGCGATAGCGTATGACACAGCTGTCACGCGTACTAGCTTAAGAAAAGTTGGCCTGTTTGTTTTAGTTTCATTGTAGCGCGTCACTCGATCTAGGTATATAATTAATCAAAGATTTAAACCATAATTAACTCAATAAATCTCTCATTACGAACTGAAATAAGACACCCATTTAAAGTAAACTCTTATACTAGTGAGTTTATTTTCGTGGTCGTTCCCTATGGGATCCAAATAGACTTTTAACTGCGTCTCGGTTATTTTAGAAACATATAATACGTGCATACTGCATGATGGTCAATGCATTTTGAGTTCGTTTTTGCATGCTTATAATAGGGTAGTTTACTACCATTCTAATAAATTTTTAATGAAAAATGTATGCCATACAAAATCTTACGGAAAAAGAATTTTCAAAATTGGGGCTATAATTAGTAAGTTATAAAGTTTTGAAATCTTGTGGAAGGGGTAGTTGTCAAATAACAGTAATATTACACTGTGACGTCACCGAAAGTCGCCGGCCATAACGCTGCGTGCGTGCGAAAGAGATAGCGCGATATCCCCTCCACGTCCCCACTTTTGCTCACAACAATATTTCAAATATGAATAACTCTTTTATTTTTCAACCAATTTTGATGCTGATTTCACAGAAGAATTTCTTTTTCGTATTATTTTCTGTTAGATTTAAAATAATTTATAAAATCAAACATAGGAAACTACCCTATATTGGATATATCTACTGAATGAAAGATAATTGATTCGATATTCGATAATAGTCATTTATGGGTTCCCTATCTCCCTATCTGTATGACTATAACTTGTAGTTGTGAGTTTCTAAACGCACGCTCTCACGCATCTACCGATGCTATTCTCATAACCTACAAAACCATATGTACAGTAATTACTGGATTTAAAAGCGATTGTGTCGGAACAATATATCTGCTTCCTTGGGTAAACCGTTTACAGAAACTGTATTTTATTGATTCCGCTTTAGTTACTGCCTTGGTAGATTATTGCTAGCAATAATTGTACGCAATTATTGTTTAAAGAGTTTCGCCCGCGTTGACGTATACGAGTCTTTTGACAGATGCGAAAGTATATTATTGCTAGTAAAATATTGCTACGTGTATATGAGGTTTTAGTTTTATTGCGGTACGACTACGAGAGGTATCGGTCTCCCGTATCTAACTCAATTACGCAAGGTCTCGGTAACAAATGGATCTGAGCTCTAGGACCCTCGAGATGTCTCAACATATCTCGACGCTTATTGGATGCACTGATCTAGATTTGAATATCTAAGGATCTATTTCACAACTTCTAAATAAACGCTAGTCACATAAATGAAAATGAAAAATCGTTTATTGAAAAAATAGACTTACAGAGAATCAATGTTACCTAAAATGAACAGACACTATGAGATCCTTAAAATTAGAATTTCCAGAGGTACCCAAACTAGGCATAGCCTGTATCTTGGGCTACCCATGATCGAGTTAGCTTCAGCTGAGTGTTAGGGTGAAAGGAAGAAAATACACGTAACAGAATACCAAAACCATATAAAAACTTAATGTATACAAATCAAAAAACAATAATAAAAAAATAAGTAAAAAGAAAACAATTATAAAGTGAGACAAAATTAAAATTCAATTCAATTTATAAGCCGATCAAATGCAAAAGCCACACTCCAAGTGCTCCCAAATAAATGGCAATAAAATTAGTAGGTACTATCTAAATTAGCTGTTTAATACAATAATTGATAAATAAAATTTACTTGCCACCTGTAAAACTGGCTGCTAACCTATCTTATCCATATAAGTGCATTTTTTATTTTATCCATTTTTTTTAAAGCACCTCTCAGTAGTAGAGGAGGCCCGTGCTCAGCAGTGGGTAGTATATAATACAGGGCTGATTGCATTGCATTACATTTTTTTTATTTATTTATTTTAAAGTACATACATATATATGTACATACTACATACATATATAAACTGGCGTCTAAGACACAGGCTAGGCCTAGTTTAGATGCTAGTGTCAATTTCTATCTGGACTTAAGGTAATCAATTCAATTATTGTATCTATTAATAAGAAATTGTATTGCAATGTTAATGTGTAGTTCCAATAAAGCTTATTATTATTATTATTATTATATATGAGTGTAACAAATAGTGGCTTCGTCTAATAGTTTATTGTGCTAGTAGAGACTATATATTCGTGCCGCTGGTGCTTAAAAAGGTAATGAATGAATAAAATTTATCAGTTTTGAAAATCAGTCCTAAGTATAATGACGGATCTATAACAGTTAAATCTTGCCTAAGACGCTCATTTCCTGATTTATTGAGTTTCATCATCCACGCTTTCTAACTGAATGCTTTGTTATTGTTCATTGCTGAAGCACTAGTTTTAGAAATTATGATTATTCTGTCGAAAGTTGAGATTAATTCATAGTTTAAATAAATAATTGATAATGTTGGGGGCTAGTTTCCATTGCTTTAGTGTACCAACTTTTGCACGCTTGATCACCCGCGTGGATTTCGATTAGTGACAAATATTAAAAGTAGTCTATGTTGATTTTTCTTAGTTTAGGTTTTCAAGCTTAGTAGCCCTTAAAAAATCTGTTCAATCGTTTAGTGATGACAGCTCAACAGACAAAAATACTTACGCATTTATAATATCAATGTAGATTTCCTACTAACTTTTAAAATATTTAAACAAAACACTAGTATGTCGGAGGTCCTTTTTTCTGACACCCCTCATCTAAACCAACAATGTGTTATAAAATCAAGCGCATACAATATGGTGGACATCTGCAGTTGTCTCAAAGACATGTGTTTTTCAGCTCTGCAGTCGATTTCTCAGTGTCGCGAACACATGTTCACATCTGTACGGGGGTCTGTGCAGACTGAACGTCAAAATAAACCTCTTATGTTATTTATGTTGCAGTTTTGTTAATTATTTTGTCCATTTTGATAAATGCTCGGCGCGACTTCTCAAAACAGTAACAGCACTCATTTGAATTTCATGGTTTTGCATGGCAAATGGACGATAGCCTAGTTGGGAATGGAACGGTCTGCCGAGACAATGTCCGCAGGTTCAAAACCCAACGCACACACCTCTGACTTTTCGAAGTTACGTGTGTATTGTTTATCAATTATCGTCCGCTTTAACGGTGAAAAAAAAACATCGTGAGGAAACCTGCATACCTGAGAATTCTCCATAAGAGTTTCGAGGGTATGTGAAGTTTGCCAACCCGCTAGGCTAGTGTGCGTAACTAGGCCAGCGTGGTGGACTAAGGCCTAACCCCTCTCAGTAGTAACGGAGGCCCGTGCTCAGCAGTGGGCAGTATACAGGGCTGGTATTATTATTTTATAAATAATTTTGACTGTCTAATTGCTTTTTTGAAAGCTTTTATTTAACTTTCAATATACATATTTATGTATGTATGTAACTATGTTTTTTCGGGTGGAATCTTGCAAGTCAATTTTGAAGCTGTTACCCTCACCCGATTGTATTGAAATTTTGTATACATGTTTAGTTTGGGTGACAATTCATTGTTAGTTAAGTGACGTCATTCTGAATCCAATATGGCGGACGGCCCAAGATATGGGACTAGTTATTTTTTACGCACTCCTATAATATGGGTATCAAATGAAAGGGCTTGTTGGGAATAACTCGAAAAATAACTAAAAAGTAAAAAATAAATTAAAAGTATTTTTTTTTAAAACAAGCTTTTATTGTATAATATAAATTATTATATAAATGCTCTAAAAAGAAAAAATAAACTTTAAATTGAATCAAACTTTGTGTAATACTATGTAGAGATAAAAGCTTGTCGCGAGATTTACTTGTGTAGATAATACAATAATTATGTAACTTGATCTTGAAGTACGGTAGTTGTATTTATTGACTATGAATAAAAACTATTCAAGGCGGGGCAGGCTGTCAAAACAGCAGTCCTCTCCGCATCTCTGATCTCTTAATGTTTAAATTTCGAACTGTATTTTGCAAGAAGTGTAGTTATAATATGATTTTGCTAATTGTGATTGAAGCGACAACGGCCGTTTTCAAAAAACGAAGCCAATCGCTTTGTTTGATCTATCGCGAAAATAGACCAATCAGAGCATAGCTTTTTTGACATGCTTATTTTGATTGGTTTATTGTCGTGATCGGATCGAAGATTAAGATTGGGATCGTTTATTAAAAACGTAAGAGATTAATTAAAGTGGTTTGGATAAGTGTTGGATAAGTGTGTAATCTTCATAAATCTCTCGACACGTGATGTCTTTCATCACTGGTTATGCATAAATCTTGGTTTGATTCCTTCGTCAGGTAATTAAAATCTTCGATGTGATATAATTTATCGGGTAGACTCAAGAAAACTTAGCACTAGGCATTTAGCGAAGACATTGTGTAATGCTAACCCATCTAGGATAAAGTGAGGATAATGATAAAATTAGAATACTTGAAGCTATTTCGAGTCTTTATATCTAGTGATATTCGAGTACTCACTGAAATAAATCAAAGAGGTTGTTTACTAAAGCTCCTTTTAATTGGAAAAACACCTTTTTGGCTTCGTAGGGCGCGGCGTCGGCTTCTTCAATAAAAGAAACCTAATTCGTTTGTAAATTAATATTCTTTGGTTATTACGTTTGAGGTATATTTTTGTCTGGTCCGAATTCACCGCTTGCTGATATAAATATGATGAATACAAAAGTCACATGCTAATCTATGTTCCTATTTTAGTGTGACTTTTGTGTTTGGTTGGCTATACATTTATGTGACCAAGAGCGTTCATCAGCAAGCGAAGAAATCGGTCCTTAACATTTTTTATTGAATATAAATTTATTTATAGGTTTAAAAATTGCAACATTATTCAAGCATGTAACGTTTCTATTCGTGTAAATACTAAAGCTAGTTGCAGAACAAGAACTCTACAAATGAAATTCTTTGAAATGCAGCAATATTTGCGGTGGAGCCCGCGGATTGCAACGACGCGTCACACGCGGCGGCGCACGCAGCGGCAATTCTTCGTTCGCACGCACCGTCACTGCACCGGAATCGGTGCCCGCCGCGTGCGCTGCAGCGATGCCCGCCGCCCGCGACTCTTCACGTGCCGAGTCTTTATAATCAACATCGTACATTCCCATAATATGTTTGTGTTTACGCGTGCGATGACGTGGGCCACTGCACGCGCCGCCTCTCTCTATAAATGAAAAAATCGCCCGACGCGCCGCGAGACGCCCCGCGTCTCCGAAAACGAGACCTAAGACTAATGTCAGTAATTACGCTGGCTACAATGCCCTTCAAACTGGAACACAACAGTGCATCCACACTGCTGCTTAGTAGAAATACAGTGCGGTGGTGCCTATCCAGTCCCCTCCCATACGAGAGACCTACCACCATACTTCTATAAAAAAAGTATGCAGAGTTGTAAACGCGTGTTTAAGGACGCTATTACATTTTTGACATCTTCGATTTTAGATATTTGAATGACAAGAACGCGCTTTGCTACACGCGCACACATCGAAACCGATTTAAACTAGATTTTCCATTTGAACGAGCTAATCTTAATACTTGAAGTTATTATTTTACTCATCCATATTTATTTTTTTGGAAATGTCGAATGTTTACAATTATGTTTAATAATAATAATTATTATAATTTCATCATGTAATAGACATTTTTTTTTATTGCATTGAATGAGACGAGCATGCCGTTCACCTGATGGTAAGCGATACGACCACCCATAAACAGTAGCAACACCATCCAGCACCTTGACTTACAAAGTACTGTGTTGAATTCCACTGCGCTCGTCATCCTGAGACATAAGATGTTAAGTCTCATTATGTCCAGTAGTTATACTGGCTACAATGTCCTTCAAACCGAAACACAACAGTGCATGCACACTGTTGCTTGGCGGTAGAAATAGACATTGCGGTGGTACCCACCCTGACGGCCTCTTACATAATGAGAGACCTACCACCATTTTTATATATAAAAAAAAATAATTAGGTTATACATATAAAAATTGTTACATGTATGACCCGATGGTGTGTATGGTGTAGCAGAAGTGGGTGGAATAAAACGGTACACAGACTTTAAATTCATATATTGTGTTCACTTACTTACTTGCTACTTAATACAAATCACAAAGTACCGGGTTCCGGCTTATAAATTAAGGTCGGAGAGCGGGACGTGAGCCTACTGGAGAGCTGTTCTTTTATCACTTTGTTACTCGTAATATGTTCAAAAAACACCAATTAAATTAAGATAAGGGCGCCACTGACAAATAGGGTGTCAGACCCAAAATAATAAATTTACATACTTTAGTTGTCTAATTTCCCAAAAATAACATTGAGAGTGTGTCCTCGGTCCTCCAATACAGGGTCAGGAATCACTGAGGCTTCCACCAACTAGGGAAGATAGCCTCCTCTCTGGTGATGCAGGCAGTTTTGAGTCTACCCGCGACAGACGAAATGAAGAATGAAAATGTAAGAAAAAGAAAAACAACCCCTGAGGAAAAACCCCCTGGAACAAGGACAGTGTTCCAGATTAGTACATAATACTTTAATATTAACAACAGTTATAGTTGTTGCGCTAAGCTAGTAATAAAAAAACATACCGGGAAGGAATAGACAACCCGCATGGTCGGCAGGCCGGCGAGTGTTCTCCTGTCAACTTCCGCGGAGGATTCCTGATATGTTCGCCCTATAACGAAAAACGTGAATGGATAAAAACGTGTTCTAACGGCACAAACCGGCGAATTGAAATGACAACCACTACTCACGTGTACTAGAACAAAACGCTCCTTGCCGTCATCGGGTCATCGACACGTATAGGACGGCAAAGCGGCTCCAGCTGATCACGGCGAACACTCCGCGGGGTCCTTAACCAAGCCTTCGTAATTTATCGGCACATATTAGCCGACATCGAAATTACGTGCTCACACACTTGGTGCTCCCGCGCAAGAGGTCGAGGGGAGGTCGTTCACCGGTAGGGTTGCAATCCGAACCAGAGATGAACAAAAAATTATATAACCGAAATTAGAATACGACCACTCACAATTCTCCTATTTATGTAGTAAGTAGAATCAATTTTATTACAAATACTGCACACGCAAACATAATTTTAGTACGTGTGTAGGATTTATTATTGCATAAAAACAAAACGAGCGGTTAGAAAACTGGCAACACTACGCGCACTCGTCTAACACACGATTTGTAGGCCACGATACAAAAAACATACAGCCTTCAATCAGTTAATGTTTTACTAAAATAATTAGGGTATGGGGTTTGAAAATTTTTATGTTACAAAATATAAAAAAAGTGTATCACCCTCCGATGGCGAGGCTCAAGACCCAAGCTACCGATAGTCAGGGATACAAAGTGAGGAATCTCCTCACAATGCGTGTGGTATGCGATACGACCACCCATAAACAGTAGCAACACCATCCAGCACGTTGAGTTACAAAATACTGTGTGGCATTTCACTGCGCTCGTCATCCTGATACATAAGATGTTAACTCTCATTATGTCCAGTAGTTAGACTGGTTACAATGTCCTTCAAACCGAAATACTACAGTGCATGCACACTGCTGCTTGGCGATAGAACAAGACATTGACATTGCGGTGTCCAGAAGTACTACTTTCTGCATCTGGCTCTTGACCCAACTACCAATTGAGAGCTTCAGCAGGAGTTGGTCGAGACTCTGGTATCAACCCATGAGCAGAAACGACAAGGCCCCGATAGAACCGACCGTATAGTTCTTTGATCTTCCATATCACATCGCGTTCCCTAATGCCCATCGCCATAGGTTTTCGCCAGTTCTCATTCGCCAAGGAAAGTGGGATAAATCCCTTATCCACCATGACTAAAATCTTATACATGCCTACTTCGCTGTGGAGGAAATAATTCCTGAGATTGCATACCTCGCGGTTATGCAAGTCCATTAAGTAAGCCTCAGCCCCGCATCTTCGCGGGATGTACAACCTCATCACTGACCACCGTGGGTGATGCATACGATATGCAGTCAGTAGGGTCCGGAACTTTCGATCCAGGGCGTCCAATTCAGTCTGAGTCTTTCTTTCTGAGTATACCAAAAGAGTACATGAGTACAGGCATAACCCAACCGTTGAAACCACAAATCTTGTTACCACCTGACAAAAAACTGTTAAATACTTTTGCCAGGCGGCCGAAGAAACGGTCATTCAGCGATTGTTTTACGTCGGCACTCATAATCCCCAGTGCCTCAGGCATACCCAGATATTTGTAAGTTTCCGTCTCAGAAAGGGATCTAAGACTTGTATGTCACCAGAGACCACGACCTCTCCTCGCTTCGTATGGATAGCCGCACATTTATCTACACAAAACTCCATGTTGAGTTATTTGCTACATCTTTCAGTAATTTTTAACGACTCAATCAATTCTGTTTGTTTTGATGCAAACAACTTGAGATCATCCATGTAAAGCAAGTGAGATATAGGCTCAGGAGCCCCCGTGCATCTCGGCGCTCTCGGCGTCAACGGCAGCGTGAGGCCTACCTGCCACACTGCTGTCCATCAGGGGGGTCGCAACAATGTGCTAAAAAGACAAAGCTAGAGACGGCACCCGCCCGCGACGCCCGGGTGGCCACTGTTAGTTGCCTTTTACGACAGGCAGGGGATACCGTGGTGGAATTCTCCAAACACCTTCAATCCACAGGGTGGGAGACGCCGGTCAGTCGTCCACCCGGCGCCTCCTACGTCTCCTCTGACGGCGGGAGGAATCCTCGCGTTCCAGAACTCTCTCAGCACTCTCCTTCTACGAGAGGACTATCTCGCAGAAGTGAGCCAACACACGCCAGACCTCCTGACTGCCGACCATGGGAGCGACCACGGCCGGCAACGGGAGGCCGCCTCTGACGACTGCTTTGAGAGCGCTGCGCTCCTCATTCCAGGCTGGGCAAAACTCAAACGTATATTAAGCCGTATCCAGCGGGCAACTGTCACAATGGCACACACAGCCGACACCTCGGTACCTACGATACGACACAGCTACTCACCGAAGCAGCCATGCCTAGTGAGTAGTTGTGGCTGAACTGTAGTATTGAGTGTTTAGATATTTTTGTACCGGGAAAGGCTTTGAACGCGGGCAAAAACGCGAACTAAACCTAGTAAAATTTAAAAATAAATAATCACCGATACTAAAAATTATAAATAGATAAATAGTAAATACCATATACTGCAAAACTTGTCGATTTTGTAAATATAAAAATACTATGCCATTTTAATAATGAAATTTAAATATTTGCATTAAAATAAATGAATGTTTCATTAATTAAAAATCAAATTTGTATTGACTTATTGTAATATTAAATTTTCATACTTGCTTTTTGAAAAATAATAATTTGAAATAGTATCAACTATTTTATTCGTAGTATAATGACATCGCGATCAATTTATTACGTATTTATTTTTTGAAAAAAAGTTGTACACCCGTGCTTCCTCGGCCGCGTCTCAGCGCGGAATGACAGCCCGAAATTGGAAAATGTATGAAGAAATTCAATTCAGGTTATATTTTTTCTCTTTACTGGAAAAGTATTTAATTTGACTTGAAAATAATTAGTCATAAAGCGAGAAGACTATATAAGCCATCATATTGTTTCGGTTTTATATTAAAATATTCATCAGTTTAAGGTATAATGGTTCCGATTCCGACCCTATTTTTCGTCATTTTCAGCGATTATTGCTCCAGAATAAACGTATTTACGTGATAATGTTGTATGGAAGCATACAATTTCTATATGCTATAAGCAAAGAGGAATGTTTAATCTTTATTTATATACCAAGATCTCCTCATAAGCGTAACTCCTGATTCAATAAATGGTACCTCAAAACTACGGAAATTTGTAAATGCGCCCTTAAGCACATTTACAATAATAAACCAGATAATTTCCCCAGTAAGTGCATTGAGATTTCCCCTCAGCGTATGATACGTGTTGATAGGATTCGATCTGAGAATTGAGATCACGCATTTGCTCGTGTCGATATAATACGCTTTTATGGTTTTATGCCGGATGCTGACATGATAGTGTTTTTTTGTTATCTTGTGTACATCACCTTGTAATTCTGTTTTTTATTGACTATTTCGATGCTGAGGTCTCGGGTTTGATCCCCGAGCCGGTTAAAGTGATATTAGGTTTTCTGCTTAGTTCGCGAAACCAGGATATTCATCTGGCGAAATTAGAACCTAATATTCTTCTTCCTGCCCCTGAAATGGGGAAAAGGAGTGATATGTTCCTGGTGCTTTCGAGTCTTCTGGCTTGATAATCTTACTATTTATTAAAAATGCGAAAATTTGGGAAGTTGTTAGAAGTGGAAACAGAAATCGCTAAACCGATTTACATATAATTTTGCACACAGGTAGGGCACGTCTAGGATAAATATATAGGCTACTTTTATCCGGAGAAACTTCAAAGTACACAGTGGAAGTTTTCTACCGGATTACATCTTACAATAAGCGACGATAGCCAAGTTGGGAATGGAACGGTCTGCCGAGACAATGTCCGCAGGTTCAAAACCCAAGGCACACACCTCTGAATTTTCGAAGTTATGTGTGTATTGTTTATCAATTATCGTTCGCTTTAACGGTGAAGGAAAACATCGTGAGGAAACCTACATACCTGAGAATTCTCCATAAGAATCTCGAGGGTATGTGAAGTCTGCCAACCCGCACTAGGCCAGCGTGGTGGACTAAGGCCTAACCCCTCTCAGTAGTAGAGGAGGCCTGTGCTCAGCAGTGGGCAATATATAATACAGGGCTGATGATGATGATGATGATGATGATGACATCTTTTGTACCAAGTATCAATATTTTACAGTACGTAAAACGCAGTATTGTATATGTTTAGGTAAAGCGGCATCTGTCGATAAATGGGTCACAATCCTCTGTAGAATGGATTAATGAATGCCTCTATAGATTTGTCTTCAGTGATGTGATTGCGACTAGCTGTTTGTTACCAAGCGATACGATTAAGTTGATTATGCAACATCTATTCACACGTGCTGGACAGAAACCGTTGGAGACAGATCATCTGCCCCTGATGCTGACCGTGATCCTCAGACATAAGGGACCGACCAGAGAGATTCATATGCATATTATATTGTTGGGAACTGAAGCGATTTTAATTTAAATAAAAATATGTAACACTGATTTTACACCAATATATTTAGCAGAAATACTTTCACAAAGATATAAGACTACAACAGAGCCACGACTGAGACGGAAAGTGCGCGAGTGGCCGCGACTGGACGCGAATGCACGTGAATGCCGATACGGCACCTTTTTTATACACCCAACTGTCACTTCCACTACTAGTTCGATATCACAAATACCCTCACAAAATATTTAAATGCTAACAATATTGTATTTTTGAGTATGATCTTCTGGGTTTATGATTAACCCTGGTTAGACTGGTAGAAATGCTGTTGGTGTTAACCCCGCCTTTACATACTTAGGCCGGGTTGTTTTATCTGTGGTCAGGTAAAGTTAATCTTATCACACTGATGATTTGCAAGCGAATTCACAGCCAAGCAAAGGTGCTGCGCGCTCGTCTAGTGTCATAAGACCGTCAACTTGTCCACAGGTGAAACAACACTGCCTTAGGAATCAAACTCTAGTTTATTTTTTTAAGGTAGAGAAGGTTATAATATTTGCTGATACGTGGTAAGTCCAACGAAAGTACCACACGGTTTTGGGACTTAGCATTTTTTTACCAAATTTGTCAGTGATCAGAGTATAATACTAGAGACGTAAAAACATATAACCGAGTACATTATTGTAAAAACTTAAAGAATTGTTCAGTATCGAACTAGGAACTTTATTGCACGTTCCTTCACTATAATGAGAGGTCGATTACTATTCTAATAGAAAAAAAACTAAAGTAAACACAGACGCTGCCATTTGCCAAGGATTATGTCTGGCAAGCCGATCGAAAAGCCTATAAGCCCCGAATAACATGCGCGTGTGTTGTATCAACTATCAACCTTATGTATTGGGATTTGGGGTTGTTATGTAATGGGATTGATAATACAAATGGAAAAGAAATATAAATACAAATGTGTTTCATTTCAGTATGTAACATTCTCGCAAACTTAAAAACAATTACATAATGCTACGTTCAAGCTATTAACAATAACTATATTATTTTTAAAACTATTTTTTGTCACTTTAGTATTATGTGAAATATTTTTAGAGTCACGGAAAATAGTGGGGCTTTATCTATATTAATATTATAAACAGGAAAGATTTGTATTTTTGTATGTTTGTTACGAATAAACTCAAAAATTGCACATAAATTACTGGAAACTTTCGAGCCCTGGGACGCGCAAAGTGATATTATATTGGATTTTTCTATTCAGAATCAGCCCGGAGTCTGGAATTTGTGCCCGATATGGCGTAAGGCTTGCCCCCTATCACATCATGGGACGAAATACGCACGGCGAAAAGTGGGTGCATTAATTGCACCTCTGCCTACCCCTTCGGGGATAAAAGGCATGAGAGCGTGTGTATAAACTGATTCACGCGGACGAAGCCGCGAGCAAAAGTCTAGTACGTAATAAAATCTCTTCATGTAGTAACATTTTTATGTAATTATAGAGAAATTAATGAAAAGAGAAAAAATGCATAGTGTGTTGATGTGTTAATTAATTAAAAAGTATGTCAAGAGACAAATGGCCGCGTCTGGTTATTTATGCTGTAAAGGCAACCTGAGTAGTCAATTAACTCTGATATATCAATTCATGGATACAACCTATACTGCCGATAGGGTGGACAGATGTAAATTAATCAAGATATTTTTGACATGTGAATTATAATTGAATACTAATTTGGACTAAGTAGAAATGTAAACTTATCTACTTAATTATACACCTAGTTGTATACTGTATACAAATTTAATTCTGGACGTGTCATCATCATCATCATCATCAGCCACATGACGTCCAGTGCTAAACATAGGCCTTCTCTAAAGATTCCCAGACGGACCTGTCAAAAGCGTTTTAAACATTTGCTGCTTCCAGAACCTTTCGACGTACAGGCAATTTAAGGCCCTTGGAATATTTTTTAATATATATTTTTATATCTAAAACTACAAATATAGTTGCTATCACATAACAATGCTGTACGTTATGCAGTTGTCACATTTGGCGTCACATTCAGTCAGGAAGGAGGAGCTAGCCAAATAGGTTACTGAACCAAAGTCTGTTTAAAAAATTCTAATACCGTGACTCATAAGTGTGTTTCTTTTATCGAGACCCCTTTGTTTTTATATAATAGCACAGGAAATATATGAATCATCTGGATAATCACTTCGCAAGTTATCAATTGTTAAATTAGTTTGTAGTTTTAGATGCAGCTTACTTGAGCTGTAAATCGTGGAGTATTCGGCTAGGACAAAAATTGGAGAATTTATAGTTACAATCATTTCGCTACACGTAGCCAGGGTTCTTTTCTTTTGGTATAGAGAATACACAAAATAGTACCCTGAAAACCATTCTCGTTGCGCTTTTCCAATTACAGTAGGCATTCTAAACAGACCAGGATAAATTGGACAGTTGTGTTCATATGTAAGAGTCCATCTGGGTGGGTACCATCGCAATGTCTATTTCTACCGCCAAGCAGCAGTGTGCATGCACTGTTGTGTTTCGGTTTGAAGGACATTGTAGCCAGTGTAACTACAGGACATAGTGAGACTTAAGAGGCCGTATACAAAATTTCAACTATTTCAGTCAACTTTTCATCGTGATTATTCAAAAAATAAACTGATCTGATTAATTTCTAATACATCATCGGAAAGACTATTTCAACACTAATAAAATAAATGAGTCACATTTTTCATATCTTTCTGTAATTTCAATCTATCCACCAAGTTCCAACGTCTGTTTCAGAAATTTTGTTGTAGGGAGACTCAAACATGTTGCCGTTTTCAATCAAAATCGTGCTTTGCTTGAAAAGTTGACTGAAATAGTTGAAATTTCGTATAAGGCCTCTTAACATCTTATGTCTTAGGATGTCGAGCGCAGTGGACTGCCACACTGTGTACTTTGTAACTCAAGGTGCTGGATGGTGTTGCTACTGTTTATGGGTGGTCGTATCGCTTACCATCAGGAGAACGGCATGCTCGTCTCGGCGTACAATGCCATAAAAAAAAACTAGAGCAATTTCAGTACGCAGGTCAACCGAGCTAGGTAAACTGCCCATAGCACTATATGCGACATGAAATTATGGTCCATACCTATTTAAAACGATTCTAAATCGCATCCGATCCTTAGTAAAAATGGACCAAATAGAATAAAATTTATCATGCTTACAAGTCAGTTATTTTGATGGGTTTATTGTTAAGCCTATCTAGACGGAGCAATTATTGCTAGAAATAGTCGTGTGCAAATATTGCTAGTATAGTCGTTTTTTGTATCTGTGACAAGACTCGCATACGTCAACGCGGGCGAGAATTGACTCGCGCAAGTTCAGACGGAGTAAAATTTTAAGCAAGAATAGCGTACGATTATACAAGCAATAATTCGCACCTTTACAACGAAAACGACACAATTCAAAATAATCTAAAATTGAGTTATCGTCATAAAATGACTTAAAACTGGTCCCTTTTTTATAAAAATATAATCAAAAAGGGACTGGTATAACAGTTTTGTCCTGTTCCTGCTTGAATATGGCTGTGTTTGACCTATTGTTACATTGAGAATTTCGTTTTAAGTAATTTTATGACAGATCATAATTTCCGATTTTTTAAAATTTTTTTGAAGGTGTTATTTGGTCTGTCCAAACGCTTTACCATTACCGCGGAGTCAGCGGTTAGGATAGTTCATTAGAATCGGCAATTATTGTGCAACGCAACCCGGTTACCGCACGGTCGCGATCGTCACGCGCCGGCGGGCGCTACATGCTTGGCTTGCAGTTTTTGTGCACGGCAGTACATTGTCTATTTTGTTTTATTAATAGATTGTTTTCTAGTATTTGGTGCGATGGTTTTGTTGTTTAGAATGTTCTTTATTTTAGGATCTATCTTATAGTCTATTTTTGTGTGTATTTTTGGTTATTAAAACTACTGTACGTTATCCAGATTGTTAGTTGTCTCTTCGCTAAATTAGGTCCTTGTTGGTTCAGTAGATTAGCCGTCAAGATGCACTTACATTTTCAAAATGACACTGGTATTTGAGTTCGTGTCGAAAACACACCTCTAAGAGAAACGTGTTTTCTTATGGCGTTAGGCATGTCCTACCCTCTAGAGAAAATGGATTGATATCATTTGAAGTTTGAACAATTCTTTCAGGTATGTTAGCTATTCGTTGATTAGTACAAAAGTGTGTCGGTTTGGGGTCGGGCGCGGCGTGAAATCAGAAATGATGCCACGTGGGCCGATGCGCTCTATTACACCAACAAATTGACTACGGAACGAAACTAACGCGTGCCTCTTATGAATACCCGTGGCTTTTAGAAACGTTGAAGTTCTAGGATCGATTTTTGGTCCCGTCATTTGGCCTTGGGCTTAAGATCGCGTGTTTTGTTTTGGGTGATATCATTAGTTATTACCTGCGGTGCTACTCGCGTTAAATGTTTCTTAAAGAATGAAATTATTCAAATCAAAATAAAACTTGACTTTGTTATTACGGTATATTGAAAGTAATTTTAAATAACATAGTCTTATAATATTATAAATGCGAAAGTTTGTGAAAATGTTTGGATGTTTGTTAGAACTTGAACTAAACGGATTTGGATGAAATTTGCCACACGGGTAGATCATGTCCTGGATTAACACATAGGCTACTTTTATCCCGGTAATTTGCTCCCATGAGAAATTATGGGTATTTTAAATCCGATCCTTAAGTAGGTGGCGCTGGCGTCGTAATGTATTTTAGGGACTTATGTAGCAGGAAAGGCTTTATAGTCGGGCTAAGCCGCGAGAAACACCTAGTAATTCCATATATTAATGCGAATGTAGATGAGACGGAATAAACACTGCGAACGAGGTGCTATACACCTCTGCGTGCTCATTCGTGTACATACACAAGCGTGAGCTTTTAAATGAATGTACTGCATAGATCTAATCGCTTTGAAATATCCCAGCAATCCTTTAAAATGTACATTATTTTGTTAACATTTTTGTCTTATCTGCAATCAGAAGTATTACTGTGTGAAATAATAACAATGGACACGTTTTGGACATATAAGTGCGTAAATTAATACAGTTATTTTTGTTTGCAGACGCTGGTTTGACTGAGAGGAGACCGGGGTAAGTTGAAATACTATTTATTTTTCTTTATTAGGTTTATTCTAGTTTTTGTTTAGTGTATTAAAGACGTTAATTTTTATCTCTAATGATCTCTCTTATTTATTTCTTAAGCTTATCACAATTACGTTAATAATACTGACGTATCGATATCCGATATATGACAATATATGAGAACAGCCGACGCTCTTGTCATATTTTGGCATACATTTTTATGTACAAATTATTAAGTCTAGTCATAGATAGACTTAGATTTCAACATCAAGTATTTAATTCTTTATTATCTATTTGGTATAGTATCGTTGGAGTCCGGTATCGCTTTTAGTTAGCGTCCATCGCTTCTCATGGATCGTTTAATCAATAGGATTGGGCAGCGTAACTATTCTAGTCCAAATTGTGTAGTTACTAGTCCATTGCTAATAAATCCCTTTTCTACGTATTAAAAGATCCCTCCAGCAAATTGATTTCTAGTTATATTTATGTTAATATATTATGATCACGTAAATCCTGATGAAAAGCCACGTTTTTATTATTATCTATTGAACAATCGCACACGCGAAAGAAGCACAATAGGCCTAGATTTTTTGCACCAGCAGTTGCCAATTAGAGGTCCTGATCGCTTTTTACGAGGCTTAATCGCTTTGTTCGCGTGCTATGCTCGCTCGCAATTAAGCGTAGCAATTAGCGAACTATAACAAAAGGTAATGCACGCTCAAATATCCTGGAAAAGTTGCCGTATTCATAGGATTTTGTGCACGCTTGCGAAAAGGAAGATTATTTCAAGTAGAATGGTATTTCGCAATGATTTTATTTTACGTATTTCACGATAAAACCATAGGTATGAGTTTTAAAGGTTTAAGAACAGTAATAAATTACAAACACACAAAGGGAATATCAGGATGAAAAATAATCGAAGCCAAGTATGTTAAGTAGGATATCATGAGGAATTATTTGCAGTCTAAAAATATGTTCGCAATTTGAATCAACATAGTTCAAGTTGTTTCCCAATTCAGTGAAGGTTGTTCCCGTTGAAATAATGCGGGTATTTTTAGAAGCCCGTTCTAAATTCGAGTTGATATTTACCCAGACGCTTGAAATGACGTGAACTTTACGTGGGAAACACGAGTGGGTTCAATTGCCCCTGCCTCCCCTATTCCAATACGTGAAATTAGTTTGCCCGGTTTTGATTGTTACCAATGCGGTTGAGGTCAAAGTGACCATTGTACCTGATGTAAATAAAATTTAAAAAAAAAACTATTCATTACGTAGGCGGACATAGTAGCGCTAAGTCAAGATACATTTAATTTAGAATAATTATTATTACTACAAAAGTCACTTATACAGGGTCATTTTGACATTGCCATACTTATCTCGTCGAAAATAACGCTTTCCAATAAAAAAGTATAAGTTTCGAACAAAATAAATATCAATAAAAAGTAACTTTAAGTTTACACGCCCTAATGCCACTACTACTGCTCTAAGATAATTCGTCGCAGCGGCAACATTATACTTTCATTCAGAAATACACTTTCGCACACACCATATTCGCACTAAACTACAAAATGATAAAAAAAATTGAAAACTACAACCGGGATTTTTGGCAATAATATTCGTTATTCATGGATGATTTTTGGCAAGATGTTAGAAGAGGTAAAGACGAATATGTGGTTTCATTTAGTAATGCAATGTAAAAATGACGCTGTATAACTACAGACATTTTTATAGGGAGCAAAATCAATGAAACATATATAAAGAAGCCAAGCTCGGGTTGGCAGGGAAGAGGAGATGTTGAGTGAAGTCCAGATAGTGTCGACTGAGGAGACAAATTATACCGGCCGGTTTGGAAACGAATATACACAGAATGATCCCGGAGCGCGACACACTTACTACACAATCGGCTACAAGAATCTGGTATCCTTCCAAGTCTTGGGAGGCGTAGAAGACGAGTTCACTCCAGAACAAGTACATCGCGAATATTGTACCATGTTTTCAAGTCCGTATGATCTGCAGATAGAGACCAGGTGTTATGACCATACGTCTGACTGCGCACCAGACCGTGGAGAGTGTAGGGTGAACATGATGTTTTTGTAGAATAGGATTTGTCTCCCTAAATAAAACACTATATCCAACAAAATTTCAATACTGGGTGGGTTCATATAAGAATTTTAAATGCAACTTAGTGGTGTATCTTATTTGCGAATCCAAGATCTTCAAGTATAGTCCTTAATAATCGATTTATTTATAACACTTTATAGTACATGTACATTAGAAAAAGAACACTGTATTCACATAGAAATAAAGTACAACTGGCGGTCTGATTACTCAAAAATCTTTACCAAGCTGGAATCCTTTATCTCCGGTTTACAGGCCACACATTTTTTTTATTGCATTGAAAACATGCCGTTCGCCTGATGGTAAGCGATACGACCACCCATAAACAGTAGCAACACCTTCTAGCACCTTGAGTTACAAAGTACAGTGTGGCATTCCACTGCGCTGGTCATCCTGAGACATAAGATATTAAGTCTCATTATGTCCAGTAGTTACACTGGCTACAATGTCCTTCAAACTGGAACACAACAGTGCATGCACACTGCTGCTTGGCGGTGGAAATAGACATTCCGATGGTACCCACCCAGACGGACTCTTACATATGAGAGACCTACCACCAGTGAATGAGTTTATTAAAACCATCTGCAATATTATGTCATATTACATGTCTAATACATTTCCTATACGTATTTCCCTTACCGTGTATAGAATAACAAATGTCCGGGGAATATAGTGTTGCATGGTCACCGGATCCCTTGTGAGCGGTTGCATCGACCCTTCACGCCGTGGTGACCACGGCGCGGGCGCATGTGGTATACCGTATACCTGCATAAACACTATAGATGAAAGTTAAGAAATTGGCTATTGTCTGTTGTGACGTCATTTTTGAATTAGGTTCATTATTGTACAAGTATACAATAGAATAAAGTTTATGGTGTGTTAAGTATGACGTAATAATTTAGTAAGATGCGTAATCGGGGTGATAGTAATGTATCAAATACCATTTATTTGTGGATATTGCAGTATGGAGAATGAAAATTTCGTAAAAGGAAGCCGAGTAAAACCTTTTACTGTTACTAGTGTATAATGGTCCATAATATTTATTTCACACACACACACACACACACTCACGCCTTTTATCCACAAAGGGGTAGGCAGAGGCGCAACTAGTGCACCCACTTTTCGCCGTGCGTATTCCGTCCCATGATGTGATAGGGGGCGAGCCTATCGCCATATCGGGCACAAATTCCAGACTCCGGGCTGATACAGATTAGAAAAACCCAAAATCATATTGCCCGACCCGGGGATCGAACCCAAGACCTCAGCATTGCTGTCGTACCGTAATACAACTACGCGACCGAGGCAGGCAGGTAGGTACTTATTTCACTACTTTCTATTTTTGACTCCCAACAGAAAAGCTCATAAGAATGGTCTAAATGAGTAGGTGTTAGACAGTCGATTACATTTTGGAGGTTTTTTGTGTGGGGGGTTATTTAAATTTTGTAATGCTATATCCGTAAGAATCATATACGTCCCCACAGAAGTATAACAAGTCCCTTTCGGCACTGACTTTAGCCGACATAATTCTGGTCACCGTCGAAAAACTCAACCACCAACGTCCCTTGTTTGTCGATATTATATTATTAGGACTCATTTTTAAATTACATCAATTATAAGATCACGACCCAATAAACAAAAATATGGTCATTTAACAACAATAATAAAGCATTATTTCTTTGTAGTAAACTGTGGATAATGTTTAAGAATGTACATGTATGTAAATGTTGATACAGTAACTTCTTCTTCAGCCTTTGTAATTCCAATGCTGAACATATGCCTCCTCCTCCAAACATTGCCAGACCAATCTATTAGAAGTGGCGCGGCGTACAGTAACTATTGTTTGTAAATTTTGTTGCGCAGCTGTTTGTTGTCCCAAAATAAATACATATAAGTAGTAATTAGTTATTTTCTGCTATGCCCGACTTCCCAAAAGCATAGCACAGACACACACTCACGCGTTTTATCACGGAAGGGGTAGGCAGAGGCGCAACTAGTGCACCCACTTTTCGCGGTGCGTATTCCGTCCCATAACGTGGTAGGGGGCGAGCCTATCACCATATCGGGCACAAATTCCAGACTCCGGGCTGCGGGCCAAAAACATAGCGTTCCTATTAGATTCATTAGGAAGGGTATATTAATGAATAACAAACAATTAACTCCAGGAAACAAAGTAATGAGGCAATAAAGCGTTTCAAGGATATTCGTAAATGACCACAGTTTGGATTACTTAAACATAGATTTCATATAAACTTATTTTGTTAAACTTTTTGGAATTCATTATACTTGTGCAAAGAGTTCTAAGATTATATAGAGCGGACATTGGGAAAAATGTCATATAAAAATTTTGAGCCTGTTCGTCAGTAACTCAATCTACCGTGATATAGCAAAAAACCTATGTAAACTGCATTAAAACACACTTCGACATGATCGTAATGAGCAAATTGGTATATTTTCTTCCAAAATATTGTTTTCTTTACAAAATATAAGCATGCCGAGACATCTTGTCACATGGACGTGTCAGATAAGACAGCGACTTATTACCAATGGGTAGTAACTTTTGGACGAAAAATTTAGGCCTGATGCCCGATCTACAACTATACTGTTTAATGTCTTTGTACTGGTGTAATGTTAGTTCATTATTACATGAGGTTTAATTTTGTGTACTTACAGAAGTTATTTTTAGTTGTGCGGTATAGTTTTTTTATAATGTGAAGGGCTTTTAGGCTGGCTTGCACGACTTACTACATGTTTAGCGCTAAACACATTTAAAACTTCGTTCTGTCTCTGTTATCAATTAAGAGTTGACAAAGACAGCACTATGATTAAAATATAATTCGCTTTAATCATATTTATTGTGCAAACCAGTCTTAGGTTGGAAAAATCAGTTGTTAGGAAGGAGTAAGGACGATATAATTTTTTGTCTTATTACTGACTAGATGATGCTCGCGGCTCCGCCTGCATGAAAAAGGTTTTTTGGGATAAAAAGTTGCCTATAGCACTCAGGAGTAATAGCATCCAGCTGAATGAGAGGTTCCTTTGTTGGTCGTAATTGTAGTTTTAGTATAAGGCGATTTTTTTGTGTATTTAAAATTGTGCCAGCAATAAAAAAAACTTTCTTCTTTAAATCTTTCTTTCTTTGAAACTGGATATACACAGGCTGATGCTGGAACTATGGCGGGTTGTACACGGTGTACGGTGATCGCTATCCGGGCGGATAAAAATGATTTTTTTTTATTGCTTTGAATGACGACACGAGCATGCCGTTCGCCTGATGGTAAGCGATACGACCACCCATAAACAGTAGCAACACCATCCAGCACCTTGAGTTACAAAGTACTGTGTGGCATTCCACTGCGCTCGTCATCCTGAGACATAAGATGTTAAGTGTCATTATGTCCAGTAGTTACACTGGCTACAATGTCCTTCAAACCGAAACACAACTGTGCATGCACACTGCTGCTTGGCGGTAGAAATAGACATTCAAGTTCAAGTGGTATGGTTACTGTTTATGACGCTTGCCAATAGTCAAGCAGTTTGCTAGCCTCATTCAGTTGTATCAAAAATCAATAATGCCGTATTGCGCAAACTTCCCCAAAAATCGCATTCAGTAATTTTATACTTAATTGATTGCCATGCATTTTCATTTTCAATTAAACTACCGGTCAACTAAAATGAGTTATTAATTCAGCTGGCCGTTTCAGTGCGAATTTATTGCCGAATGATCGGTTGACCCATCATTAACCGACTTCAAAAAAGGAGGTTCTGTATTCGATCCGTATGTATATATGTATGTATGTGTGTATGTCAATTTGTATGGCCGCGCGTTTATCAAAAACTACTCATCCGATTTGGATGGGGTTTTCGTTATTCGAATGTATATTTTTCAGGGAAGGTTTTAGTATATAATTTATTAAGATCTGATGAAGATATTCGGAGATAGAAAAAGGAACTCTTCAATAACTAACAGCAGAAGACCCGCGAATGCTGCAATCGTATATCGATGACGTATTGTTTACACCATTTCATAATTTACTAACAAAAAACAATAAATAAAATATTTTTAACAAAAAATAAAACTGACTTCAAAACCACTACAAACCAAAAAATAATTTAACTTTATATTCACTTAATATATACTTATATTTGGAGTCGATGCCTAATTGCCTTGTGCAGATTGCAGATCAATGGTATCGAATAAATTACACGTTACCGTTGGTTACCGACGTGGCGTGTGCCGACTGTCGAGTATTGATTCTACTGAAACTCAATGAGGATACCATACACCACTTAATATGTTATTATGTTAAGATGGTGCTTAGTCTAAGCATAAAGCATCATTTAGCCTGATCAATTATGGCTAGAAATAATTTAATGTAACGATTGCTGGCGATATTCGTTTTTTGAATATCTGTCAAAAGTCTTAACTTCGTTTTTTTTTTCCTATCTGGCTCTGTCCTTTAGAACAATTTTGCCAATGTCAAGTGTGTGGATACATGTACAGAATAAATAAAAAAATACTATGTCAGATGACCAGACGAAACAAAAACAAACACTGAGAAACAACAACATTCAAACAAAATGCAGATAGATGAACGAAGAGTTCTAAGACTATAACTGTTTAATGACTTTGTAGACGAACAACTAAAATTACAAAAAGGTCAAGAGAATAAGAAAAAGAGAAACAGAGAGAAAAAGGGAAAGGGGGTCGGGCTTAAGCTTATGTTCGTTAACGCGGGCGAGAATTGCCTCATTTTGCATGTTCAGACGTAACTTTTTTAAGCAAAAGTTGCGTACCATCATTGATAGCAATAATTGTTCCGTTTAAATGTTTCTTTATAATGTTTTTAAATTCTATAAACATACGTCATGTGATGGAATATGTCAGGAAAATACGTTATATTAACGAAGTAAGTATATACTATGTAGTTGTACTTTGATATCAGCGGCTAGACGAAATGATTGTAGTTATGGCGTTTCTGCGTAATCGTTAAGAATTATGACTCGGGATCTAAATTCTATAAGAAAAGGTTCTGTGGGCTTAGAATGTGGCAAAAAGATGCAACGCGTAAGACGATGTCGTTTAATTTTGATGTTTGTGATTGGTCGAGAGACCAATACGTCAGTCACGTGTTAGTCTTTCAACTAATCCTGATAAAAGGAGTCGTGTCGTGTTTTATGCCACATTCTAAGCCAACTGATGACTGTAAAACATTTTCTATTCTCTCCTTAGTTTCGAAGTAGGTTTTCTCAAGAAATATTTCAATTGTACATAACGTCGTGAATTGATGGTTCAAAGGTTTTAAATTTTTTCAGCTATTTTTGGGGTTGACTGATGGGTGGTAGTGGTAATAACTTATCATATAATAATACCACTTATTCGTTTAAAAAAACCCATCTCCGCTAAAATGTAAGTGCATTGTACTCTTACCTACAACATGCAACTCTCTTATCAATACCTAAGACTGTTATCGAGCTTCATGAAACAAAGTGTCAATCCGAATGGACGCCTTTTGCCCTCCATTAAATCAAATAGATAACATTTCAAACAGCACCGATGGTTGAGTTCAAGAGCGTATTGATCTCGGGCCATTTCCTGCGATATAAAAACGTTACCGTCAAGTGTCCAGCGCTGTCGCGTCAGTCCTGACTGAATGAACGGATTGATTCATGTTTAGATTTATTGAGAGGCAGGAAGTAATATATTTTGTGCTGAGTGTATTTACAGATTTTATGGTTACTTCAGAGTGATGGTACTTCCTATATGAATGTGAAAGTTTGAATTTTGGATGTTTGAAGTAAATGCAGAAACCGCTGAACAGACTTGGATGAAATTTTAGCACACAGCGGCGATAGCCTAGTTGAGAGTGGAATGGACTGCTGAGACGAATCCGCAGGTTGAAAACCCAAGGGCAAGCACCTCTGACTTTTCTAAAGTTATGTGTGTATTCTTTGTGAATTATTTCTTGCTTTGACGGTGAACAAAAACCTCGTGAGGAAGCTTGCATACCTGAGAAATTCTGTATAAAAATTTGGTGGACATAGGCCTAAATCCTCTCAGTAGTAGGAGGCGAACAGCGAAATACAACATTAATAGTTAATTAATGTTCTAAGTAAATCGTATATCACAATTCACAGGCGACAGGGTGTGGCGCCTGACTCGAGCTGAGATCCGTCTGCCCTCTCGATGATTCAACTAATCTCAGCAGACGGCGGATGATCACGTTTGCTTATAAAGTTCAATTTCGCTTGATTTTTTAAGTATTCAATCTTATATTGTATTTAGAAATTTGGTTTATGTAAAGGCTTTTTTTGACCGAAGGGCGCGTCGTCTTTATGTATATTTTTAAACATACATAGCTATAAGCATCACGCCTTTTCCTTTTTCATGGATAGGCAGTACATTCACGCACATTACGCTAGCCGCTGGGTCCCATGTTAGGAGACGAATCTATTAGATTCTACGCAGAAAAAAATTACTCGATCTGGGGTACGAACCCGAGATTTCAGCACGAAAGCTGTACCGCCGACTGCGCGCAATAATGCTAAACCTAGGCAGGAGAAATATAAATAAAATACTTAAAAGGAATGCCTCGCAATAAAGTTACCCCTCAACATAGTCATTGTGGACAAATTTAACGTTCTTTTAAATAAGTTCCTAGAACAAGACAATAAAACTTATTTCGCCTAAACACTAAATAAAATTGGAATACTTTTTTGCACTAAACTGCAAGCCGCGCGGTTTATTATCACCGGAGGTCATCGCACTTACGTGGAAACATTCGTGATGGATTTTTGTGACTTTTTCATATATTTTTATGTTCCGTTGTCACGCTTGCAGTTGCTTTTTTTGTTGTTATAATGTGTTGTCATGCGATATTAGACTTTGGTGGCCTTGAAACTTAGTTCCGTTTTAGTCTCAAAAACAAGTTTTTTGGGTTTTAGTCACCTTTGAGTTGTGTTACCGAGTACCTCCGTGTAGAAGGTAATATGCTGCATCGAAATCTGTTCAGCCATTACGTGATACGCGCAAAAAATATCTTCAGACTTCTTTTAACCTAGGTGAAAGGTTTCTTCACAAACACAAACATACAGCACAGTGGTACAAGCCAGTGGCGGTCCTTTCATAGAAGCCGAAAAGCGTGGCTTGCCCTAAAATTATTTACCTAAGTACTCAAAATCGAATATGAAACAATAACCAACATTTTACGGTAACAAAACGCTTCGAAATAATTTTCTTTGAAATTTTAATATTCCCGCGCTACGGTTCGCTGAACCGGTTCGCCTCGAGCGCACCTAAAGACACACCACTACACCTACACACACACAACCACATCCGCGACGTACACTCATTTCATATTTTATACAAAACAGCTAGATGCGCACAAAATATACTTATCACTCTCTCTCTCGTTGGGTTTTACCTGGCTTTTCGCCGCCATATTTTTCTCATTCACACTAATGGATAAACTGATACCACATACGTATAGCTATAGTAAGTTTCTATAGCAATCAGTACTAGAAAATAATCCAGGCTTAATGCATTCATAGATACTGTATAAAATACAGGGTTGCCAATTAAACGAATTACCTCTAATATGGTTGCATTAATTTGCTTATTTTAATGTGTATTTTTATTTATCATGAATATGTAAAGATTTTAGTGATAACATAATTAAAATTACATATCTGATTATAATTATTTAAGGTATTGTACTATAATTTTATTTATCGATAAGTTTTTCTCACAATTTTAGCATTAATTTTGTGGTGTAATTTTGATTCCAACTAGGCAACATCAGTTATTTGTTTTGATTGTGCCGGCGATCTACATTGTGAAGTATTTGTGTTTATTAAGTGGTTTTTGAGTTATTTTAAACTTTTAAGCACAATAAAGATGAGTGAATATATTTCTTGTAATAGTTTAAAGTGAGTGAAAGTTTTTATCGGCGAGAATAAGTTAAATTTGTTAGGTTATGATGGAAAAAACAACTTTTAACGAGCTGGCGAATGGCGCGAAATGTGTCTGAAGAATCATAAAAGGTATTTAGATCAGTATACAACAAAACTTATTGTCTTATTGGATGCTCTAATACGTTATACGACTACATATTAAGTTGTATTGTTGGTGTTTCATATTTTTCTCGAACAAAACAAGTGTTTGGAATAGGTAGGTACATAGATCTGGCTAGTAAAATGATATAATTAATCAGTGTTATCAAAAGTAATTCCAATTCATAAAAACATATGTTAAATGCATTCATTTCATTTCATAATTTCGGTAAACAGCGAATTGTAACCTGATTATCTCGTCCAATTAAATAGATACAGTAGCTGTGACGAAATTTGAAAATTTCTAAACAAAACTTGTGCGTCGACAGTAATAATGATGATTGTAGTGTTTTTACTTTTTTTTTAAATTACTTGATACAGATAAAATCTATGTAAATAGTTAATCTTTACAAGAACTTCATTTAGAAGTCGCGATGGGTCAAAATCGTTTTTAAATAAAGGTACCTAATTTCGAAAAAGTAACTAGTCGACTCGATGGCGTAGTTGTATTGCGTACACGGTTCGAACATTGTTTTGAGGCCCTGGTTCGAATCCCGGTACGGGTAGTCATTTTTATTTTTAGATATTGCTTTTCTTTCTTATAGTTGCACATTTTATATGTATCGGAGGTGCGAATTTTTTTTAGGTCTGCTTTGGCTTGCCCTCATCCAAAACACTAGGCACGCCACTGGTACAAGCACCCACTTTTCCATATATCTCATCCCATGATGTATGTCCACCCTACTTGATATTGGGATTCTCTGCTTAGATCAGCCTGGAGTCTAGAATTTGTGTTCGCTATCGCAATTGGCTCGCTATTATATGAGTCTTATCATAGCTGGAGAAATATGGGTGTTTTACACCTCTGCCTACCCCCTGAAAAGGGAAAAAAGTGTACTATGTAACGTCCTATAAAATGTACTAGATTAATGAGCCAGTACTTTTACTTACACAAAATCCACGCCGAAGACAATTTAGTGAACACAAACAAACCTTTGTAAGAAATAAGTATAATAATATTCCTGGTGTAAAATTTAAAAAACCTTGTCTATGGATGCCGTGGGTGGGGTTCGTGCGTAGAAATCGATTACGCGGCGGTTGGGAGGTTTTTTTGCTCATATCAGCAGTTTACTACGATCCTCACTCGAGGTTCATTGAACTCGTCCATTGTTATTTTTCATTTTTCTGCCGTTCGATATTTCGAATTAATTATTCTTGTGGAGAATAGATAGTGTTATTATTACTCATTGTGTTTTGGTTTATAATAAGTTAAATCGAAGTTGTAAATTAAAGGGTTGATTTTAGATTGGAATGGAATCATTTCTTACTGTTTATGATTTGTTTGGTATTGGATTACGTACCTAGTGTTTTGTTGTTATAGAAAAGCTAGCAAATAGGTCACTTTAACCAAAACCTTGGCACTAATGATCTATTTGGCTATCGTTTTGGTGTTCATAGGTAACATACATTTATTTTAATATAGTTACTAACTTTTGCGCGCAGTTTCGCATGCTTGACAAAAGTTTTTCCGGGATAAAAATGCCGCTTTATATTTTCTCAGGATGAAAAGCTATAGCCTATGTGCTATTCCAGACTATAATCTATCTCTGTGCCAAATTTCATCCAGATCCGTTCAGTCGTTCTGGCGGGATTAAGAAACAAACATCCATTAATACATTATTTTATTTACAAGTTTTTTTTTCTACGACTTGTACACTCTTCATGGGAAAAGAAAGTCTATAGTGGCACTCTATTATAACAAAAGTAGCCATTGTTCTGAGTTGAAACCTGCAATTTTTCTCATACGGACAGCTGCTGAAAGAAGCTATATTTATATAGTATAGAAAAAAGTATCGGTTATAACGACTATCGGATAAAGCGTCCAGATTAGGTTTTTTTTTAATTTTATATTGTATTGAATGACGAGACGAGCATGTCGTTCGCCTGATGGTAAGCGATACGACCACACATAAACAGCAGTAACACCCTCCAGCACCTTGAGTTACAAAGTACTGTGTGGCATTCCACTGCGCTCGTCATCCTGAGACATAAGATGTTAAGTCTCAATATGTACGGTAGTTACACTGGCTACAATGTCCTTCAAACCGAAACACAACAGTGCATGCACACTGCTGCTTGGCGGTAGAAATAGGCATTGCGGTGGTACCCACAGACGGACTCTTACATATTATGAGAGTCATAGAGGTGGTTTTTATCCGGCTAAAGTGAGGAAGAGATGTTATCATGAATATTTATAATATTAAGTTATTATTATGTACGAAGTGCCCATTGTAGCCAAAAGGCATAGATAAAGATTTTAATAAATGAGTTATTATATTATAAGTCCCGGGTCTGGGACAAGGACTTTGTGACGTCACAAAAACAAAATGGCGGACGTTGGTTAACACAAAATAAATTAACATCTGAGTATCCATGAAATATAATGCTTTTTCACAGTCGGTTTTTTATTTCCTGTAAACTACATACTGCCTATTCGCTGAAGGTGCTGACATGTTCGCGTGTTTGGTTACAATACGTCAGTAATAACTAGAATAAGTCACAGCCTTGCGGTGAGGAAAATAACTCTCGTAACACGATACCGCCATACTTTGTACCTTTAATGTGTAGTTTGTGTACAAGATGGTATCATCAATATAGTTATTTTGTGTTACTTTTCCCAATGTATAAGTAAATTGTAATCATCGAATATAATATAGCGAACAAATACAAAAGTCAAGCTCGAAAACAAATGGTAAACAAATAGTGCATTCAGCATTAAGGGGCTATCTCATCCTTTGCTGATATTTAGTATACTAGCCGTATCTAACTCGATTACTAAATGTCTGGGACGCTTGAAATGTCTCAGTATATCTCGACGCTTATTGGATGCACTGATCTAGATTTGAATATCTAAGGATCTGTTTACAACTTCTAAATAAACGCTAGTCACATAAATGTATAAGCCGACTAAATGCAAGTCACGCTCCAACTGCTCCCAAATAAATGGCAATAAAATGAGTAGGTACTATCTAAATTAAATGTTTAATACAATAATTGATAAATAAAATTTACTTGCCACCTGTGAAATTGGCCCTAACGTCCGGCCAATAGTTGTAGAACACACATGTACGGTTTAGCAGCAAGGTTAGAGACAGCGGTAATATCCAGGCGGACTACCGTACGAAAGAACCAAGCGCGGTCGAAGCCTGAAATTTTGGAGGTCACTAATAATAAAATCGCGGCTAGGGGCAGAAAATTGTTTTTTTTTATTTTGTTACTTTTTAGAAGATCTTTCAATTTGACGTGTACGATGGGCGGGGAGGGGGGGAGGGGGTGTGTGGCTAATGTCCCCTGTGACCCTCCCCTTCGGAGCCTGGACACAACATCTATAAAAATATAGGAAGAGTGTGTAATTGTGTATCCTATGCTATTTACAACAAAATACAACTGGTGGTTGGTCTTTCGTTTGCGAGGGTCCGTTTGGGTACCAGCGCAACGTCTATTTCTACCGCGAAGCAGCAGTGTGCATGCACTGTTGTATTCCGGTTTGAAGGACATTGTAGCCAGCGTAATTACTGGGCATTATGAGACTTAAAATCTTATTGGCACGCAGTACTTTGTAATTCAAAATTCTGTACTTGCGACTGTTCATGGCCGAACGTTTTTGTTTACCATCAGGCGAACGGTATGCTTGTGTCGTTATTCAACTGTAAAAACTATATATAAAGTACAACCAGAACCCAGCCACTAAACAGCAATTAAAAAGCGTTATTTACCGAGAGTGCGCATTGCGCGTTTATACCACATTATGTTGCGCGTCATACCGGCAAAATCGTACGCTGTTGCTCAACACAGCTAAACACATCTCAAAATTGCAACAAAACTTAATGCTAAGGACAATATCCTTCTCTTATTTACTTTTGTATCGTGAAGTTTTGTATTATAGTTATTTATGTTGTATCGATGTTTTTTATAACCCTATTATAAATTGACTGTAGGACCGTTAGGTTTTTATGTTTTTTTTCACGATTTAATGTCGCTGGCCGCATCTGTTTGCGTGTGTTTTAAAGCCTCGTCAATGCTCCATTGTGATTTTGATGAGATTCAGTTTGATACTACTTGTTTTGTTATTTTTAAATCGTGCTTTGCTTGCTTTAAATCATTCTCTGTGAATCAATAAAATGTTTCTATCTTTTCATTAAGATGTTTCTATTTTCTTAGCTAACTAAACTTTTAGTTTTTCAGTTTTTGATTTCGATGACCAACTTACCTTTGTTATCGCGGAAATTAGAGTCTGAAATTAAAAAGGAGTAAGAATGTAGGACCTCTCTCATAGTGATAGTTTACGATAAATCCTAAACGAAAACCCGAAGTCTTAAAGCTGCAAAAGTTCCAATGGCGCTTAACCGATTTCATCGCCCCATTTTTGTTAACTATCGACTTGAGATAAACAAAGTCCAATTAAAACTACAATTAGTAGAACAATAGCAAACTTACACCATTTAACGTAGAAATATCGCTGCGTTTAAAATTAGAACATGGCACACTAGCGCCATCTATCAGTTTCAATGGCGCCGTGCAAACAATGCTTCAATAAGCATGTCAAGAACTGTCCGTCCCCCGCCGTCACTCTCCACTCGTTCAATTGATACTAAACAGGACAGTTGCCCTGCTGTAAGGGCTTGTTCACACCGGCCAGCACTCACAGTTTAGCTTATGATTGTTTGTGTTTCGGTACTCCTTACTCCCATGGAATGAAATGTGAGACGAGCCAGTCGCTCGCCTAATGATCCCCCTGGGATAATAAACAGCAGCTTACTTAAGGCCTCATAACGTCTCATTTCTCTGGTTTGAGCACTTTACACTAAAGTATTATACATTCACACACTACTAATAGATGTGTATCAATAGTTTGATCATGAAGAATTAAATAAGGGTAAGTGCAAGAGGAATGCCCCCCGAGGCAATTCTTGTGCGCTGGGTCTTCACACCCAATGCACGCCCATGCGCGGGGGGACATTAGTCGCGGGCCGAGGCACACAGTCAGTGTGTATACCTCTTGGTTGTAAATCACATTGAGGCCTAAAAGAGCCCGCGAACATTTCCTGGCACCCTCTCTTTCCGCCCATCTTGGGAACCTTCCTCCCTTCCCCCCACCTTCCCTTCCATATTCCTCCTCCACTCCCTTCCCAGGGCCCTGCAGTCGTCAAGCCGGGGGACTCCAGCATACCATTCGCAGATTTCCCCAGGTATTGACTGCAGGATCGCCTACCTAAAAAAAAAAAGTGGAAGAGGAAAATTCTGTCAACTATCCTGTCACACTGACCCCGTGTGAAACAATCCTAATGTACGATGGTAGGTGGAGGTCGTTTGTATTAGTGCTAGTTTATTGTTTATTATTTTCAATAGATATTGTTCGTTCAGTCAAACGGCACATAATATCCGCCCTTTTAGAGCCTCGGGTCGGCTGGTCAAAGAAGATAAAGATGCTCATTGTTCTGATACGACAATAATTTGTTCTGAGTTGGACGATGTGTTGCAGGAATGATCCAATTCGCATCTTGAAGTATTGATTTCAAATAACATCAATTTTATTGTAACACTTGACTGCCTCGGTGGCGTAGTTATATTACGGTACGACTGCAATGCTGAGGTCTCGAGTTCGATCCCCGGGTCGGGCAATGTGATATTGGATTTTTCTATTCAGTATCAACCCGGAGTCTAGAATTTGTGCCCAATATGGCGATAGGCTTGCCCCCTATCACATAATGGGATGGAATACACACGGCTTAAAATGGGAGCACTGTTTGCGGCTCTGCCTACTCCTTAGAAGATAAGAGGCGTGAGTATCTGTTACGTAAGACATATTTTTTTAACTGACTTCAATAATAGGAGCATGGTCACCATTCGGTGTGTATTTTAACCGATTTGGAAAATTCTTATTTTATTTGAAGAAATATACTTCCAGATTGATCCGATAGAATTTTTTCATAATCGGTTCATTAGTTTAGTTTTTAAACCAAAATAACTATAATAAGTACCTAAGTCGTTGAAGTAAACGTAATTGCGAATTTTACTTTCCTGTGACTTTTCAGTGGCGTTTTCCGTTGGGTTTTGATGGGTCTATTTCATGTTTTAATAGTTTGTCAACATTACTTCACTTTTGACCAGTTGTTGGATAATTTCTGCACACCATTTATAGCTAAGCAATCACAAACAACTGATGAAGTCCACGGTTGTTTACATGGCCTCATGGCGCCATTGTGGGCACCCCTCGCGTCCCACTTAGTGACGTCATTGTGCCATTGTTCCCATCTCGGCATTCGATGACACGGCTCGAAGACTTCCAACGAATAGAGCGGCTGCGTATTCGCGCGTCAGAGGGATGATTTTGTTGTGCAATACGGTTGGGGTGGGGTTTTAATTATAGTGGTCTCAATTCGAACTTTGTATTGCGATGGGAGTTATATGACAGAAAGTCGGTAGATGCAGGCCGCTTCCAACAAATCTGTTTGAAAATATTTTCTTTGTGTATGACTGTGGTTTTTTTTTTATTGCATTGAATGACGAGACGAGCATGCCGTTCGCCTGATGGTAAGCGATACGACTACCCATAAACAGTAGAAACACCATCCAGCACCTTGACTTACAAAGTACTGAGTGGCATTCCACTGCGCTCGTCATCCTGAGACATAAGATGTTGTCATCTTATAGTAGATGGTAAAAGGTTAAAGGTTAAGGGATTAGGCAGAAGGTGTAACTACTGCACCAATATTTCCCAGAGCATTGCTCCTTCCCGTGGTGTGATAGGAAGTGAGAAAAGTATCGGGCAAAAATTCCAAAAAGAACAACTTAGGTATTCTCTAAGAATATAAAGCCTCAAAATTTTTGTTGTCATACCTGTGAATCGTACCCAGAACCTCACGATTCCCAGCCCTAGCTATTACTAAACTAATGACGCAAATAATTTCTAGTTTCTATTAATAAATACATAGTATAACAGTTTGACATTATACTAGTAATATCAACATCGGGTTAATGCACCGCCGGCTAATAATTTCCTTGTTAACTATTAATTGAATTATTGTCGGATACATAACTTCATTAGTATGGAAAACGCGCATAATGCATTCTGTTATTAAACAGGTCCGCACTCGGAATACTAATGAGGGGCTAATCGTCCCCCGATTTATAGATGTAATGATATTACGCTGGCGAGAATAATTACAATGATAAAATAGAATTTTGCACTTTACATGTTTTACGTGCTTCACTGTTACTTTACAATTATTGAATGTATTTTTTTCCATTTCTATAATTTAACATATCCATAATCCGGTTAGGATATTGTTCTATGTTATTCGTTAAGATCCGCTGAACTTCTGTTCCGATTAACAGGATGTATGAGCGGTATAGTCTATATTCCGCAGAAACCCAATTTTTAGCCCATGTTTGATTTTTTCCGAGAATTAAAACCTATTATCAGGGTCACAGCGTGTCACCGAACCAACAGACCCTTCATTGACGTCCAAATCAAATCTAACTCGAAATAAGCAATAAAACCATGGGCCATGAGTGATCCAAGCAGAACGGCCCGATTGATAGTAAAACTGTTTTAGTACACTACGGTTAATGTTAACGTAGGTCAGTGACCGTACGAACACTCGTGTGAAATTAAACTCTAGCTTTATTGGTCGTGATTTGGTTGCTTGTGTCGTTTGGTTGTTTAAATTGGATGTAATTAACCTTCTTTGGTATAATAAAGACGTTTAAATAGTTTAATCAGTGTTTTCTGATTCGTTTGTTTGTACTAAAAATAGATAGGAAAAGTAAATTATGTATGACACAGACACGCCTTTTATCCCCAAAAGGATAGGCAGAGGCGCAACTAGTGCGTATTCCATCTCATGTGTTAGAGGCGAGTCTATCGCAATATCTGGTACAAATTTCAGACTCAGAGCTGATAATAAGTAGAAAAACCCAATATCACTTTTTCCGACCCGGGGATCGCAGTTGACACATCAGCACTGTAGTCAAACATTAATACAACTACACCAACGAGTCAGTCTTATGTATGGTACATTTAAATATTTATAAAATAGAATTAATGTGTGCATGATGTATCCATCGTAAGATGTTACATATTTTTACATGTGATAAATAAAACATAGATCCGTACGCTCGCAGATTTTCGTAAAGTACAGAATTTACTGACCCCGTATCAATTTTGAAGTCCGTCCACGTCCTCATAAATTATATTTACGACACCGGTTTGTGGAAATATTGACAAATCGCAGACATCCTCCATCTTGTTTGCATACCCAATAAACTAAACAAATTATACATATTTATGCTGGCAATAAAAATAGTCGAACGTTTTGGTAATATTCATAACCGTTTCTTTTTAACAGCATAACTTAATTGCTAAATTGGCAACCAGTATTAATAGTGATTGAACGCAACACGGCTTGTTTCTACTACATTTTAAGTCGGTAATACCGTTGATAATTTTACTGGTGGCAGGTCTCTCATATTATTATGTAAGAGTTCGCCTGGGTGGGTACCACCGCAATGTCTATTTCTACTGCCTAGCAGCAGTGTGCATGCACTGTTGTGTTTCGGTTTGAAAGACATTGCAGCCAGTGTAACTACTGGACATAATGAGACTTAACATCTTATGTCTCAGGATGACGAGCGCAGTGGAATGCCACACAGTATTTTGTAATTTAAGGTGCTGGATGGTGTTGCTACTGTTTATGGGTGGTCGTATCGCTTACCATCAGGCGAACGGCATGCTCGTCTCGTCATATGTCTCAGGATGACGAGCGCAGTGGAATGCCACACAGTACTTTGTAACTCAAGGTGCTGAATGGTGTTGCTACTGTTTATGGGTGGTCGTATCGCTTACCATCAGGCGAACAGCATGCTCGTCTCGTCATTCAATGCAATAAAAATGCAGTAACATGTCTGCTTTCCTCAAAGAATACTTGCGTGTTGATTGATGGTATCTCGAATCCAAGGATGAGTGGCGCCTTATCAATGAACTTTGTTTATTAACAACGCCAATTACATCAAATTTGTGAACATAATAAACATAACACTACTAAGACCGGGTTATTTCAATTGTGGTTAGGGTAATCATCGGTGTTATTAAACTGGACGCGCTCGCAGCGCCTCACGCCTCACTCCGCGCCGGCACACTCGCAGCTCTGCGAGCGCGTCCAGCTTGCGTAATAAGACCCGGAGAAAAGATAACCACTGTTGAAAAACCGTGGCCTAAGTGTATTAACAATTAGTAACCCTGATGTTTCAGGATTTGATTTTAGGCAGGCGGCTGGTCGTAAAAACTAAGCCCGTAAAATCGTTTCTGCAATATGCTTGAAGAAGTGTGTTGCGCCGACCCCATATTGGAGTGGGATAAAGGCTAATGGAAGAAGGCGTATTAAACGTGTTAAGAGTCTTAACAATTTACCATTAAAGACTTATTTTGTCTGTTTAAAAAGTAATTTTAGAATTAAATATTTCCAAGGTATGAAGTCTGTCAACCCGCACTAGGCCAGCTTGATGGGCTAAGATATAAATCCTCACCGTAGTTCAAAATCCCTGTAGTATGATAGTATATCTATACTTCTATCTATCTTAATATATATAAATCTCGTGTCACAATGTTTGTCCTCAATGGACTCCTAAACCACTTAACCGATTATAATAAAATTCGCACACCATGTGCAGTTCGATCCAACTTGAGAGATAGGATAGTTTAAATTTCAAATTATAGTCGCAATTTTAATTTATTGCTAATTATTTGTCTGTTATTATTTGACAGTCACAATTATCTGTTAACTCCAAATGATTCTAACAGATGTCGATACCTTTCGACTGGGTTGAGTAAGTAATCAATAGATGGCGCTGCTATGGTAAATCTACGAACGTGTCATATAAGCTACGGGTAGATTATGTATACTTTTTATACCGGGAAAATATAAAGCGGGACTTTTATACCGGGAAAACTCATTCACGCGGGCGGAGCCGCGGGCAAAAGCTAGTACTAATATATAAAGCTGAAGAGTTTGTTTCTTTGTTTGTTTGTTTGAACGCGCTAATCTCAAGAACTGCTGGACCGATTTTGAAAATTCTTTCACTAATAGGAAGCTACATTACTCCTGAGTGCTATAGGCTACTTTTTATTCCGGAAAAACTTTGCCACGCGAGCGGAGCCGCGCGCAATGCTAGTTACCTTATATTACAGTTCTGATTTTATTGAATGCTTTAGACAAATTAAGTTTGACTTACTTTTAGATCCAACCTCACCTCTGCCTACTCCTTCGAGGATAAAAGGCGTGATTGTGTGTGAGAATCAACAATGTCAAAAGGACTCGAGCAATTTATTAATAAAATACTATATTATAGTTTAATATGAATTTAGTGCGTGGCCAAGTTTCGACACGGTACGGTGGGCGAGAGTGGGCCGGCCCGTTTTGGACTAAAAGCTTTTTAGGACGTGTGGGAGGGCCGCTTGGTAATTGTATCATATTGATTTAGTACTTGTGCGTCTATGTACTAAGATGAATGTCTCTTATAACTAGTGTTTAACGATGATAGAATTATTATAGTTTCTTATACTGATCAAACTAGTTAGAAAAGGATAGGAATATTCAATATAGTTCAGGTTATTTATAATTTTAAGAAATTAAATGAATATAAAATGTTGCATCAACATTGTTTTGTGTACATTACCCATTTTTTTTGCTTAGTGTTTTTTTTTTCATAATCTAAGTATGTCTAAGGGCCGATTTCATCGCTTGCTGATAAATGCTACATAAATGTATACAACCAAATACAAAAGTTACACTCTAATCACTCTAATGTTAATAAAATGAGTAGTACCTACATTAGCTGTTTAATACAACAACTGGCAATATAATTTAGGTACTTGAAACCCGTGAAACTGGCCCTGTGAAATATTTATACTAATATTATAAAGCTGAGGAGTTTGTTTGTTTGTTTGAACGCGCTAATCTCAGGAACTACTGGACGGATTTTGAAAATTCTTTCACTAATAGGAAGCTACATTACTCCTAAGTGCTATAGGCTACTTTTTATCCCGGAAAAACTTTTCCACGCGGGCGGAGCGGCGCGCAAAAGCTAGTAAATACTATAAGGAGGAAAGATTTGTATATTTTTTTGTGTTATTTTAACGAATAAACTCAAAAACTACTAGACCGTTTTAAAAAGAATCTCACCAATATGAAGCTACGTTATCAGCGAATAACATAGGCTACTTTTTATCCCGGGAAAATATAAAGCGGGACTTTTATCCCCGAAAAACGCATTCACGCGGGTGAGGCCACGAGCAAAAGTCTAGTGTTTTAATAACTCATAAGGAAGTATTGCTAAATGTGTCAACTAGCTATATACTGTTGTGTTTCGGTTTGAAGGACATTGTAGCCAGTGTAACTACTGGACATAATGAGGCTTAACATCTTATGTCTCAGGATGACGAGCGCAGTGGAATGCCACACAGTACTTTGTAACTCAAGGTGCTGGATGGTGTTGCTACTATTTATGGGTGGTCGTATCGCTTACCATCAGGCGAACGGCATGTTCGTCTCGTCATTCAATGAAAAAAAAAATATCGTTTAAAATACACGCAACTGACTATAGTGCCCTTATTTAACGCTCATCCATATTCATAACGATCTGTGTCACTGTAAAACGGTTTTGATTAAGTTGAATGCTACCTAAGGGTCAGTTTCCATTAAAACTGTGCGAGGATAAGTGGATATTTGAAGACAATGTATTCCTTCTTAGTTTTCAAGTTACAATTATGAAAATGTATGGCTGTCTATAGAGAAGTATTATTACCAACTCTAATGTATGGTAGTGAAAGCTGAGTATGGTAGAAAAAGCACGAAAGTAAGATTAAAGCAGTGGAAATGAGAGCGTTAAAAAGCATATGTGGGGTGACTGTGTGGGATAGAGTGCGGAATACTATGGTGATGGACATGTGTGGAGTGACAGAGGATGTAGTGACCAAAATCGAGAAGGGTATGCTAAGGTGGTTTGGGCATTTCGAAAGCATGGATGATAGGAGACTGAGAAAGAGGATATATAAGGCGAGTGTGGATGGAAACGCCGGCAGGGGTCGACCGCACAGAACCTTTGAATGTCAGATATGTGACGTTCTAGGTAAAGGCCAAGTCAAAAGTACCCTGAACCGGCAGGAGTGCATTAAAAGATTGATGAAGGTAGAGGAAGCGAAAGTAGTGTGGCAGAATCGATCAAAGTGGTAATCCATAGTCTCTGCCTACTCCTATGGGATAGAGGCGTAATATTATGTATGTATGTATGTAATTATTAAAATCTATGGAGTAGTGTGTGGGGAACATCATATATTATACACCAGAATCTATATGTTAATACGCGCATTGAGACATTGCGCGCACGGGCCACGAGAGGAGTGGGAGATATGGCATAATTAAAGTTCATATAGAAAAGTGTAGAAAAATAAAATTTATGATAAGTGTTACAAATATATTGAATTCACACACACGCGCGCCTTTAAACCCCGAAGGTTTAAACAGAAGCGCAACTAGTTCAGTACATTAGGTGGCCACTGAAAATCAGTGCTGTGTTTTGGATTGTCATAGCACAGCTTATGCTGAGATGGCCACCTAGTTGTCGCGGTGAATATTATATTGTACTTTGTTTGCTTTTTTTTATGTATAACGTGTACCGCGACAATAAATTATTCTTTCTTTCTTTCTTTCTAGTGCACCCACATTTCGCCGTGCGTATTCTGTCCTATGATGTGATAGGGAGCGAGCCTATCGCCATATCGGGCACAAATTCCAGACTCCGGGCTGTTACTGATTAGAAAAACTCAATATGACTTTGCCCGACCCTGGATCGCACCAGAGACCTCAGCATTGCAGTCGTACCGTAATACTACTACGCTACCGAGGCAGATATATTATACATAGACCACTAGTTTTACAAGGCTGATTTCTATAAACGATCTTAACTGCTACGTAACAAAAATGGACCAATCAGAATAAACTTCGTTTGACACTTCATCGTCAGCCACATGACGTCCACTGCTGAACATAGGCCTTGATACTTACTGATGAGTTATTTTGATTGTTTTAATCTTACCATCAACGCCTAATTACTTGGCATAGCATTGGCCGTAGATAAACGCATGACTAGAATTTCAAAACATAAAATATAAAGGTTATCATTGATTAATTATAACCAAAACCGTCAGATGTAAGTAAATTTCTCATGGCTACTAAGTCTACAATCCAGCCGTTCTATTCGACAATCGAATGCACCAAGGACACCTGAATCGGAGCGTGGCACCAACATTTCTAGCTTTCGTTTACTGATTATCTGGAAGTAACTGGTACTAATTTTATGCTTTTATAGTATACTAAACTAGCAAGTGTGTCAACGGGAGTTAAGTGATTTCAAACCGAAGAAACTTCGATAAATTAAGCTCACGCATAATGCCTGAAGGGTTAGGTGGAGGCGTAACTGGTGCACCTACACTTTGCCCCACTTAATTTGTGACAGGAAGTGAGCGATATTGCCTACGAACTTCCCTACTGGTATGGTCTTAATCAACCTCGTAGTGTAAATCATCCAAAATCTAATGGAAAAAAAAATTTCAAAATTGGGGCAAAGATTTGTAAGTTATAAAGCTTTGAAATTTGGCGGAAGGGGTACTTGTCAAATAACAGTAATATTACACTGTGACGTCACCGAAAGTCGCCGGCCATAACTTTGCGTGCGTGAGAAAGAGATAGCGCGATATCCCCTCCACGTCCCCACTTTTGCTCACAACAACATTTCAAATATGAATAACTGCTTTATTTTTCAACCAATTTTGATGCTGATTTCACAGAAGAATTTCTTTTTCGTATTATTTTCTGTTACATATAAAATAATTTACATTTAAACATAGGGAACTACCATATTGTAACGGGTGCGGCCTAATAGTAGGTCTGACATAGCTTCTTGATCCAAATTGGGATATTTCAACTTTTGATGACTTACCTATGAAAGAAATAAGGCAGTTTTTTATATAATATATAACTTACCTTACTATCGAGTAGGCTGAATAATTGGACATATAGCTACAAACCGGAATCATTATCACGCTACCAGCCACCACAGCCTTGAAGATGGGATCCGACGAGTTTGTTTCCTACACTTTGGCCTATCAGTGTATCCTAGGAACTTTTTAAGTGCACTAGTCAAAAACGTCCTCCACCAACTACCGAGATAACGGATTTATTGTCATGCTACAAACCGGAATATATCCCGGTAAGCCGGAACGCGTGGCGACTCTATTGCGGTGACATCTCAGGGGCTTCCCACCGTAGCTGGGGTTGTGAACGGTTCCCACGCTAGCAGCTACTACGGCCTCGGACCGGGTCCAACGAGTTTGCGTCCTGCACTATTGCGCGTGATCATGGTGTCAAGTGTTATTCGTATTGTTTTGTGTCTGTTAATCCAATTTGTTTTTCCATTTTGATTATGATCTTTAAGGGTCTTAAATGCCAGCTCCTATAGTAGGTACCTCTGGTATTGTGGTTTTTATACGTACACAGTCGCTCGTTGGATGCTAAGCGACTGCCCAGCAAATTAGATTATAAAGCACTGCGCTGCTGCACTGCTGCTGCTGCACTGCTTGGGTGAATTGCATTTGACCCTTCTATAAAAATTGATTCCAAAGTAATACAAAATATTTCAAGCAGAAATGGTTTAATAACTCGTTTTATATACGATCTGTTCTGATTGCGATATGATGCGTGCATTTACGCCCTCGATATAAGAACTAGCCATGCACTGTTATGTTCCGGTTTGAAGGACATTTACTGTGGCTTAAGAGGCATGTCTATGAATGTAGAGCGCTATAGACTATAGACTCGTGTGGTTTGAAAGAAATAGAGCTTTAGGGCCGATTTCACCGCTTGCTGATAAATGCTACTCACATAAATAGCTCCCCCCTGACAGCTCCGGCCCGCGTGCCGACGAAAGCAATGTATAGGATTAGGTCAAAACAACAAACTTCTCACTAATCATTGATGTCTCATCCTCTTCCAGTGACCGTCCTGAGCCGAGGTTCGTAACCCGTTAGTGGGTTGTCCTCAGCATGGTCACTTAAATTGAAGGTCAGAAAAGCCGACCCTTGTTAGGCTATTAACAGATTAGCCCGCGTTAAAAAACAAAATAAAAAAAACATAAATGTATAACCCGACCAAGTACAAAAGTCACACTCTAACTTATGCTCCCAAATAATATCAATAAAATGAGTAAAATCTACATTAGCTGTTTAATACGATAACTGTTAAAGAAAATTTACTTGAAACCAGTGAACCAGGCTCTTAGAGTCTTAAAAGTTACCACTCGTGTAGTCGTTTAGTAAAGTGAGATCTAATTCGATATTACATTATAGGTAAAAAAACTTGAACATTAACGTTGTGCATTTTTAAATATTTTAGAATGGTTAGGGAATAATTTCGCACGAATTGCTTTATTTATCAGTATGAAAGTGCTAGTATAGTGTATTTATGTGGTTAAATACAATATTTATCTATTGCGCTATTGTTCACAAAAATGACAATTTATATTACATAAATTACTTCCTCTCCTACGCCGGCGGTCTACTCTCCCTCCGTCTTACGAATTTTCGATCAAGTCACTTGTCCTGACGCGAGTTTAACATTTTATACCCATCCCAAGAAAAGTGCTCAACGCCGCTAAAGAAGGTTGCACTTCAAAAACCATCTAAATTACTTGCAAAGCAATGTAGTTTCGAATTAATTAAAGAATCCGTATTATTTAGCCAAATAGCAAAACGGGATCATTATCTAAAAATAAATAAGAGTGGGCCAGTCGAGTTTCGACTATCGACTCGCAAACAAAATAAACAAAGTAAACAACTTTGGGGTAGATCGATTGCCTATCACAACAACCCGGTTTGTTATCTCAAGTGTAATCACTAGTCTTCGACCAAAAAAACCGAAAAAAAGTTTTATTTCAATGTCTAACATTCGCGTAAACATAAGAAATTATTTGACCAAAATTTTTAATCCACGGCTTAGTTATTTATTTGTTTAACCGACATTTTTTTTTGTAATATTTTGAATGATAAAGTTCGGGAGGATGTTAAGGGAAGGGGGCGCTTCTGTATCATTACTAACGCGCGTTACAAACACGCGACAGTATCGCATTGCATCGCTAGAAAAAATCGCCGTGGGTGACCTTCCTTAGATGTTTTTTTTTAAAGGAAACGCCAACAGCTGAACGGATTTGAAAGACAATCAGAGCATGTCTTGAATATGTTAATTAATATCCCAGAAATTAACAGAGTGGCAATATTTTAACCGGAGGGTTCTCATGTGTGGGCGGCGCCGCACCGCGATCAACACCTAATTGATGAGCACCAGATTCGATTTAGTCCATAGTTTAAGGGCCAAAGTGTCACATATTAGAGATGGGTCGTTATGTCATATGGCAATATCGTAACGCTTTATTGGTATAATTATCAATATAATAATAATAATAGGCGAGCCGACGGTGAGTGGCGACACCGCGTACCCCGATTCCGTGGGGGCTAAATGAGACCCCCTGACCCTTGGCTTGCCTTAACTGGCCGGCTAGGGGTGGAAATCGCAAGAGCTAAAACCTGAAGCTCCAGGGTGGAAGTGCTCAAGCTGCGTAATAGCGAGGAAACCCGCTCCGGGACGCGTTAGCGACCCGCGATGGTGAAATCGGTGCACACCTCTCGACACCCTTTAGCCACCCACACCGATGTTGCGTCCTTGGCATGCGCCGCTTTTGGGATGCCCATCTAGTGGGGGGGCAAGTCACCGTCTGCCTTGATTACAAATGATTGAGACATTTTACTTGGCAGGCGTCCCGTTGTCTCAATCAATAGCCCAGCAACCAGTCCAGCTAGATCCCATCCATAGACCTAATTAATTCCCATCTACTCTGCAATAGTCCTTACACCTTGCAGGCGCTGTCTTTGGTTGTATTTCTCCCATAAATGCAGACAGAGATAGTACCTGCATGGTGTACATATCCCAACTATATTAAAGTATCTTTAAGGGGCCTCTACGTGTTGGATCTGTATCCCCACGCAAGCCTTCCAAAAGGACCGGCCTTCGTGCCGTGATATTCCACAGGAAAGATACAATAATAATAATAATAAAGCTTTATTTTAATTCCTTGCAAAACAATTATTTTAAGAATTTATTGGGATAATATTATTTATGCTATTCATGTTTGCATGGACCCCCTCGGGTAAAAGCCTCCTCCAAAGAAGTCCATTTTTCCCTGTCGTTTGTAGTCTCCATCCATCCTCGTCCCGCTACCGCCACTATTTCATCTGCCCATCTAGCACAGGGCCGGCCTCTCGCTCTAGAGCCTCGCGGTCCCGGCCATTTCATTAGTCTTTGGGTCCATCTGTCGTCGGAGTACCTACCTACGTGCCCTGCCCATTTCCACTTTCTTTGAAGGGAAAAAGTTAGTGCATCTGTTATTTTAGTTTTTTTGCGGATGTCTACATTTTTTACTTTGTCTTTCAATTTTATACCGAGGCAACTTCTCTCCATTCTTCTTTGTGTAGTCTTAATTTTGTTTTTTGTTTTATGATCGAATGTCCAAGTTTGGCAACCATAAGTGAGGCAGGGTAGAATTTCAGAGTCCAAAGCCTTGTCTGCAAAAAAAAAAAAAAAAAGATAGCTATGGACTCTGAAATAATTATCAATAGCAGTTTGTAAAATTAGCCATTTTTAATAACTAGATATTTTTCAGTTTACATAGGCCTCCCCTAAAGATTTCCTGATGGACTTGTTGAAAGCGGCCTGCATCCAGCGTGTTCCTGCGAAAAGGACCTTAGTTTGCCGTTGTTACACCGTGGCCAAGTAAAGTTAAGGTTCTTATCCCACTGGCGAATTGCAAGCGAAATCATAGCGAGGCGAAGGCGCTGCACGCTCATCCAGTGTAATAAGACCTTTAACTTTACCTGACCACGGATAAAACAACGAGACCTTAGTCAAGTGTAGACTGAAGGCAAAACTATTTAAGGATATCAGAAACAAATAAACTCTGTGATTTTTATCTTTACAGTAACAGTAAAGATATACTTTCTTCAGGTCACGGCTTGTCCCAAAAGTCGTGAGTCGTTACCCCCATAATCCCCCAAATCCGCAGCTGTCGTCCGCTGTCATTTTTATCAAGCCATTTTTTTGCTTTTGTTTGTTTTTTTTTGGGACTATATATAAACTTATGTCCATATCATATCATATTTGATGCGTCCGCCATCCGTCTAGACGGACATCCGTCCCATAGATTATGGTCTTTGTGTCCGTTGAATGGCGGTGGTTGTTTATCGCAAAGTAATCAGTAAGTGAATTGTTAATGGATATTGCACTTTATTTCGTATTAAGTGTATTTAAATTATAATAACTTGTAAAAAGCTTTATTTCATTTAATGTAATGAATTGTTCTGAATACTTTTTTTAAACAAGAGTTGTTATGATTATGCACTAGGTTTTGCCCGCGGCTCCGCCCGCGTTAAAAAGTTTTTCCGGGATAAAAGTCCCGCTTTATATTTTCTCGGGATAAAAAGTGTCCTATGTGTTAACCCAGGACATGATCTACCCGTGTCCCAAATTTTATCGAAATCCGTTCAGTAGTTTTTGCGTGAAAGAGTAGCAAACATCCATACATTCTTACAAACTTTCGCGTTTATAACATTAGTAGGATTTGAAATGATTATAATTATCAAAATATGAATATTTTGCGATTTTTCGATTATCAATAGCTATAAAATAATTATAAATTTTTTACATGTCGAGCGACAATTCTAAAGCCTAATGCACTACGCCAAATTACAGGTTACTATGTTTCACACGCGAAGTACTATATGGCGTATGCACCGCTCTATAGTTTCTGTCCTCACTTCATGGTGTACTGTTGTGTATTTTTAAAACCTACATTTTTTTTCTACCCTACAATGTATATCATCTTCGAACACTTCTGGCCAAGAGTCTTCATTACCCTGTTCACTAAAAGTCCCTTTACTATTAACACAACAAAAGCTTAACCCGCCATCTGTAGTAATTGTGAACCAAAAGAAATACGAACTATTTTTAATGGTATTCAAAGCGATGGGCCGTGGAGACAAAAGGTCGGCTTTTGTCGTCCGTTGTAAAACATGCGTGTAAATAGAGCCTTACATGTGCGGTGTGGACGCGCCGCAGCGCGTCGTGAATAAATATCAAGTACAGTCGCGTACGGATGTAGTTATTACATGAAAGATAAAATACAGATATAGATATAATACAGAATTCACTGGTGGTAAGTCTCTCATATGTAAGAGTTCGTCTGGGTGGGTACCACCGCAATGTCTACTTCTACCGCCAAGCAGCAGTGTGCATGCACTGTTGTGTTTCGGTTTGAAGGACATTGTAGCTAGTATAACTACTGGACATAATGAGACTTAACCTCTTATGTCTCAGGATGACGAGCGCAGTGGAATGTCACACAGTACTTTGTTAGTCAAGGTGCTGGATGGTGTTGCTACTGTTTATGGATGGTCGTATCGCTTACCATCAGGCGAACGGCATGCTCGTCTCGTCATTCAATGCAATAAAAAAAAATATAGATATAATACAGATCCACATTACGCTTTTTCTCCTGAAACCTCCCGTTCTAATACCCAGACTCCATTACTACGTGAATGTCCTTTCACGATATACAAGTCTGTGTGCAATTTTCCGGGATAGAAAATAATATATTTGATAATTCACTATTTGGTCTATTTTTGTGCCAAAGTTCATCTACATACATTCGGATGTTTTGCGTTTAATAATAATAAATAATAATTTATAAGTAACCTTATAAAAAAGATACGCGCAATTGCCGCGCGGCACGTAGCGGCAAATTTAATGGCACTCTTAGGTCTTTTACTTTAAAGTCGTTTGTGTTGTGGCAACTATTATGGATTTACAGTCGCGCGAGTAATTTGAGGCGCTCTAATGTGTTCTATTATATTTTAGCCCAAAATGATACATCCTAATAGGTATTAAGTAATTACTAATTACCTATATTTAATCCTATATTATTGCCTGTTAGTTTTTTTTATGTCACGCAAACAATTTCGCGCGTGACATTACAGCGAAGCAGTTGCACTAACACTCGCCTTTTCATACTTATTTCGTTTGTATACACATTATTTTCGTCCTACCATTTTGTTTTAAGCGAAGTTCGGGCCGTTAACCTAAAGCTCGTCAATATTACAACGGTGTTCCGATGTCACGTAGTTTCACCTTTACGAATCTTGGAATACGCCACGGTCGTGACACGCGTATTTTAAAATAGCTTCTGTCAAAGATGATCTTCCCTTGGCACGTTGATGTTCAAAGTGAAGAAACCATGTGAGCAGGAGAATGAGATTCAATTATTCCCCCCTAAAAGGCCGGAAACGCATCTCTGTGCCCCCTGGTATTGCAGATGTTCATGGGCGGCGGTGATCACTTACCATCAGGTGAACCGTATACTCGTTTGCCCCTATATCATTAAAAAAACATTATCAATATCTACGCTGGCAGAGAATATCCCACCCGTCACTGCAACTCCTGTAAGCCAGTATCAGTGGCACGCATTTTATGACACCGAGCGGTGAAGCTCTGCGAGTTACAGGGAGCACTTATCTGTCTTTATCACGCAACGAAATTCATCAAATAGAAAGATAGGGAGGAGTTGGAAATATTATTTAGCTGGCAGGGTCTATTAAATTGCACTTAATGGTAAGTTTTTGGAAGTAGGAGGGCAGGGTAATACTAGCAGACATTATGGTGACTGATCAGTGATCACTGGTGGTAGGACTCTCATATGTAAGAGTTCGTCTGGGTGGGTACCACCGCAATGTCTATTTCTACCGCCAAGCAGCAGTGTGCATGCACTGTTGTGTTTCGGTTTGAAGGACATTGTAGCCAGTGTAACTACAGGACATAATGAGACTTAACATCTTATGTCTCAGGATGACGAGCGCAGTGGGATGCCACACAGTACTTTGTAACTCAAGGTGCTGGATGGTGTTGCTACTGTTTACGAGTGGTGGTATCGCTTACCATCTGGCGAACGGCATGCTCGCCTCGTCATTCAATACCATAAAAAAAAAACTGATCAACACACACACACACCTCTTTTATCCCCGAAGGGGTAGGCAGAGGCGCTAGTGCACCCACTTTTCGCCGTGCGTATTTCGTCCCATGATGTGATATGGGGCGAGCCTATCGCCATATCGGGCACAAATTCCAGACTCCGGGCTGATACTGAATAGAAAAATCCAATATCACTTTGCCCGACCCGGGGATCGAACCCGAGACCTCAGCATTGCAGTCGTACCGTAATACAACTACGTCACCGAGACAGTCAATGATCAAATATTCGTATAATTTTTGTTCACAAAAGTTTTTCCTCTTCTGTTTACCTCTATCATAACCAAGGGATCCAGACGACTGGGCTTAGGTGACTAGATTCGAAGTTTATTTTTACAAATAAAGTAAAAAGTATAAAAGTTAAAATTTAGTTTAATATTTTGACGTTTAACAATTGTTAGGCACCGAGGCACCTAACATTGATTTGCGCTGGATTGCGTGAAATAAGAACACCACGTGACAGGTAAAATTGGGAATTTATTAATTAAGAAACAATTGGTAGGTACAGCGTACAGTGATATGGAGGCGTGCACCCAGCGTGGGTACGATATGCACCGTATATGTTCCCGTGTTTCTTTCTTGCAGACTTCTTCCAGGTTTCTTGCTGACTTCTTCCAGGTTTCTTGCAGACTTCTTCCAGTTTTCTATTTTTCTTGTTGTCGCTTGCTCGAACTGGCTCGAATATCTTGACGACCGGACTAGCTTAAGTGGTTCGGGGCTATCCCATAAGGAGAGCCCCGAATTTCAGGCCGTGTTTGGTGGCCGTTACGTGTTATGTAACGCGTACATATTTACTCGTTACGGAGTAATCTGATGTTTGCCCTAAACTATTGATGCCTGGGCATATAGGCATTAAGGGACTCTATTAGGTTACATAACTTAATATCTCCTATGTGCGCCACGGAAAAGGTTATTTACATTACTTACACTAAGTTTACGTTCAATCGACGCACATAGGAGACAATTCAGTTGATAAAGTCATCAATTCTATATATATAATGACCCCGCTACCGTAGCGGGGTAGGCAAAACCCTACTCTAAGTGATCGCGCCTAGTTACATGCCGGTAGGTTGATACCGCGCATGCGGGGGCGTGATAACGCTATGGGTGATAAGACACGGTTTGACTCGTGTTCTCGCTCATCACCCATCTCGCTCAGATCGTGTGTGACCTACTGCGCAGGCGTTGAAGACGCGCATGCGCTGTTTAGCGTATGCGTCCTGCACATATTAAGTTTCTAAAAATAAACTATTCATCAAGCCCTGCCCCGAAAGGGGCAGGCAGAAACATTAATTGCATAAATAACAATTATCATCAAGCCCTGCCCCGAAAGGGGCAGGCAGAAACATTAATTGCTAAAATGATAATTCGTAAACAACTATCGTCAATCACTGCCCCGAAAGGGGCAGGTAGAGACATTACTTGTTGGAATAAAAACTATGTTCAAGCACTGCCCCAAAAGGGGCAGGCAAAAGTGTTAAATGCTTTTTATTTACTTAATTCTACACTTAACAGCTATTACAAATAAAAACTATCACATTCTACTATTACATAAAAAGGTACTACTTACATGGTTCACTAACTGTCACATAACACATACACGCAATTCACTGTTCATCCTGCACAACAATAAAATACTATTTCTTTGGTAAATAAATTTATTTTTGTAATCGATTTGGAGTCTGTCCTGACTAGACCTCAACTATATGACCCCTGACTTGAAAGCTGGATTCGCCCTTGATCATATCGTAAATCTGAAGTTTACCACCCCTCGGATATTTGTTTCCAGTAAGACCATTAAGGTGAAATATATGAGTTCTTTTATTACTTTCAACCCAAAAGAAGTTTAATAAGATGACGCTTGTAAGATAAAATATGTCTCCGAGCGCGTATTTTCGACTTTCCAACATGGAATTACACAACTGACAACACCTGGCATTGGAAATCAATATGTTGTCAGATTTCACAATTATGTCGTAGAGTGCGAACCATGTTATTGATATATAGTTCGTATAACTACGTAGTACTATTCAGTATTTTTTTTTCTTTATGGCATTGAATGACGAGACGAGCATGCCGTTCGCCTGATGGTAAGCGATACGACCACCAATAAACAGTAGCAACACCATCCAGCACCTTGAGTTACAAAGTACTATGTGGCATTCCACTGCGCTCGTCATCCTGAGACATAAGATGTTAAGTCCCATTATGTCCAGTAGTTACACTGGCTACAATGTCCTCCACACCGAAACACCACAGTGCATGCACACTGCTGCTTGGCGGTAGAAATAGACATTGTGGTGGTACCCACCCAGACGGACTCTCACATATGAGAGACCTACCACCAGTAAAGTATAACTATAATTTATAAATCTGGGTCTTCATGAGAGTGTACACGCAGCGCTACAGACCTACGAACTTTGCCGAGAAGACTGACAACGCTGACATCTTTCCATGTATTACCATCGCGACAACCACGACCACTCTGCCAAGAGTGTCCGACTAAGAAGAAGATAACTCAGGGTACCAAAAAAATCATGTAAACAAATATCTATTCACTTTTAATTATCTCTTGTGTTCGGTGAATTTGACAGATTTAACTAATGATTTATACCTAATATACTAGGATTTACTCGCGGCTTCGCCCGTGTGAAGTGCCTTTCCAGCTACAAAAGTCCCTAAAACACAGTACGACACCAGCGCCATTTACTTAAGAATCAAATAAAAAATATCTATTATTTTCCATGGTAGCAAATTACCGAGATAAAAAACAGACATAATCCATGACATATCTACCCGTGTGCTAACTTCTAACATATGTAAAAGTCCGTCTGGCTGGGTTGGTACCCAATGTCTATTTCTACCACCAAGCAGCAGTGTGCATGCACTGTTGTGTTTCGGTTTGAAGGACATTGTAGCCAGTGTAACCACTGGACATAATGAGACTTAACATCTTATGTCTCAGGATGACGAGCGCAGTGGAATTCCACACAGTACTTTGAAACTCAAGGTGCTAGATGGTGTTACTACTGTTTATGGGTGGTCGTATTGCTTACCACCAGGCGAACGGCATGCTCGTATCATCATTAAATGCAATAAAAATGCAGTAACATCTCTGCTTTCTTCAAAGAATACTTGCGTGTTGATTGATGATATCTCAAATCCAGAGGTGAATGGCGCTTTAGCAATAAACGTTGTTAGTAGTGCCAATTACATCAAATTTGTGAACAGAATAAACATAACACTACTAAGACCAGGTTTTTTCAATTGTGGTTAGGGTTAGGGTAGGTTAGGTTAAGGTAAATAAAAAACACAAATATCCAAACATTTTACAAATTTTCGCATTATAATATTAGTAAGATTTATCTTTCTGGCACAAGAACAGTGACGCTTATGCGACAGCTCATAGTACTGATTGAATGTTTGCAAAGGAAAAAACAGTTGAACGAATTTCGATGAAATTTAGTACATAGGTAGACCATGCCCTAAATGCAAAATTATAGCCTAACTCTTTATCACACAAAAGTACACAATGCGAATGTTTTCCGAGACGGTCTTTCACTTAATCATTGAAACAAATAGAAATTGCCTCATATAGCATCGCATAGAGAATTCTTGAATTTTCTTTTTATACTCGTGAGTGGAATAAAAACAAAATTTTAATGTCTGAGCATTTGGTTATTTTTACACGTCATAAAACCGAACGACTCGGGTTCAATGCGGTCGGATCACACGTGTTTATAGCGGCTAGTTCACTCTGCTTTCTCTATAAAAATAACATTCTATTCATTTCTTGTGCATGGTAGTGCGTAGAACAGATGGGTCAACCTAGCTCCTATTCCGTAACCTACAATAGAATTGTTGAAGACCTGATACTGCAGTTTCTTATATCAATTCCTTAAATATTGGTTTGACAATGTTGTTGATCAATTACACTATTCTCGACTAACAGTGTGTTTTGTACTCATAATGCATGATTGTTTAAATATCTTCGTTCAAATGTAGATAGATGTCGCGCAGAATTATGCACTTGGCATATGAACCTCTTGACTTTGAGTCTTTCTCATTTCTACAAAATATATTACGGCATTGTCTTTAAAATGATATTGTGTTGCCGTAAGATTCTTCATTTCTTCACACGCTTTTTAGTATTTCCTAATGTACGCCATAAGTTTCACATCTAACAGTATGGGTAGTCAAATAGGATTGATGTAATCATGCTTATTACGAAAATCTTAGACGAAAATGTACTTATTGTGTTTCCCCTCAGTTTTTTGTGACACTGTAACTAAGTACGTACTACGTAGTAGTCATTATTAGATTATAGTACGTAGTACTTTACCGCCTATTACTATAATCCCCCTTTAGAAGATTCATTCGAGATGTTTTCATAATCGTAAATCGTTTGAGTATTCAGTATATTGGTTTTGTAATTTGACAGCACTAGACAACCTAAAAATTGAACTTGATTGTTGGACTTTGTATTTTGTAACCTCTGTCATTTGTGTTTTTAGGAAAAGTTTTTATTCGTAATTTAACTCAAATTCAAGATTATACCACCCATATAATGTTTGCGCCAAGTAGTAGGCATTTGTTCTTGTCTGCGCAGGTTTGTATATTGTTTTTAAGTCTGAGCAGCTATTATTGTTTCGTTGATATTTTCGCTAATAAATTTACCTACGTTGAAGTCTTTATCAGATCTGTATATCTCAAAGTAAAAATTTCACAGTTACTACACAGTAGGTATATAAATTTCATAATATTCATTGTGACTTTATAAATAGATAAAATAATTATATAGTACTATTTACACTGCAACTTTTTCCTTCTCAATTCATACATGGAGGGAGATCCAGCAAGTTGTTTTGATTATCGAATGTTTGTTCCACATTTGAACTTTTTAGTTGCGACGACTGCAGAGCACTTTGGTCATAGCTGAACATAACGATGGGGCATTATCTGCAAGCACTCAGAATGCTTTAAGTGCTGCCAAGAAAATCGGTGGTGATATTTCTGTCCTCGTCGCTGGTACCAAATGTGGTCCGGTAAGTAAGGTTAAATAAAGGTTATGACAACATTTGAGAATAATATACAGAATTTAGTAAACAAATCCACATAGGTTTACTTTTAAACATGTTACATTTTATAGTTTGGACAAACTAAGCTGGCTGGTATGACAACTTATTGACACTTCACGGAATGCTGTGTAGGGAAGAGAACAAAAAATCTTTTGCACCAAATAACCGATTCTCTAATATTATAGTTTTTTTTATCCAAGGAGTTAATTATCGTTTGTAAATAGTGTTAAGATTGTTATTCAGTCTTACATATTAAAATCAGGAGCTTTTTTATTGCAGTAGTTAGTTATTGTTAGTTATTAATTTTGATTTTCCGATAAAATTTCACGATTGTCTTTTTATAAGTTTTAATTGGTATAATATTTATTAAAATGGTTGTAATATAACAAATATAGTGCTACGGTTTAATTATTTACTTTGGAGATTTTCGTTTTCTTTCTTCGAGTATGAAATGTGTAATGTTTTTTAAATATTTAACGCATTGTTCAAAACTGTTTGTAAAATGTACTTTAAACATAATTTTTAAAGTAACAGCAGTGTTTTTATTTACTTCCAAATTAGATTTTTTTTCAGTAATCGGTTACCTTTGGTTACCAAGGGATTTCCAACTTTCCCAACACTATGCTCATAAACTGCAGTGTACAACATTGTAAAAGCGCCGCTTTGATATAAGAGTCAAAATTATATTCTTTATTTCAGTATGTTTTTACAATATTAATTAAAATATGTTACATAAGTATGATACTCTTTGTTATAATGTATGGAGATCATCATAAGTATTGTAATTATGTAGTTGACTTTTAAATTTTTTGTTACACATTCTCCCAAAGTTATCGCGTCGCGCAAATATTGATTTGTCATACCGGCCAGCTTAGTTTGTCACAACTATAAAATTAAATTGCTTACAAAAAAATAAAAAGTTTGCCTCATTGAAAACAATGCCAAATTTGTAATCTTATGAACAAAATGAAACACTATTTCAGGCTGCAGATCAAGTTTCCAAAGCTGCTGGTATATCCAAAGTTCTTGTTGCTGAAAGTGATGCTTTCAAGGGCTTCACCCCAGAGAGCCTCACACCACTAATCTTAGCAACTCAAAAACAGTTCAACATTACGCATATCTTAGCTCCGGCTACTGCTTTTGGCAAGGCATTGCTGCCAAGAGTTGCAGCGAAGTTGGATGTGTCTCCCATCACTGATATTATAGGTGTTAAAGATGCTAACACATTTATTAGGACAATTTATGCGGGTTGGTATTTTGTATTTTAATTTTAATAATTTGGTAAAAAAAAATCGTCTGTTTATTTCTTTGAAGTTTTGTAGAGTTATGCTACAAATCATATATTTTCAGAGATATGACCCAGATTTAGAGCATAGCACTAAGATATGTTCTAGGGCTACAATATATACTTAATATTTTTATATTTCATAAAACTTGTAACCAATTGAAAAAATGATTTCTCATTATAATGTATTGTTCTTGTAATAGGAGCTCTAAGTGCATGAAATTCATATGTTTTTTCCATCCCATTCAGGTAACGCTTTAAAATATTTATAACATCAGATTTAGCTTTGATTAATTATATACCTAGATAGAGTGACAGGCTGCAATGAAACTAAAACAAAGACGCCAACTTTTCTTAAGCTAGTTAGTATGCGTGATAGTTGTGTCATACGCTATCGCTGCATCATTCTGCGTATTATTGTGTGCGCGCATAATGATACCAGTTATTACATGGTTTCTATTAAAACGGGGAGAAAATTATATCCATGAAAAATAACAAAAATTAATTCACTCGATCTGATTTAATGGGGAACTGTTCGCCTCTATTTTTTTCGACGCGTTTGAAACGTTCAGTGTCTATCTAGCTATATAATTAATCAAAGAGATTTAGTATATTATATACGGCTCTTACCTTTAGTGTCCAAAAAAATCAAAACAAAATGATGTTCCATCGTGGAGTAGTAAATTCACATGGTACCGGAATTTATTTTTCCTTTCCCTTTTCTGCTCTAGTCTTCAGCTTATTTGAAGTGAGAATACAAAAGATTTTATAAATATTAGGTGGTTGTTATCTATTTGACTACAAGTATATTTGTCATTTTATAATATAGGAATCGAACCCGCAGACCTTAATTTTGCAATCCATGCCACCAAACTAGGGGCGATTTATTATCAATTCAAAACTGAAATAAATTCAATCTCAAACACACGTCGCGTCGTACTGTTGATTAAATATTGAACTTTCTCACGTACAAAACAATGTAAATTATAGCGTGGGCTTATCGCTGGCTGCTAACGTGATTCAAATGGATGATAAGGTAGCCTATACACGCTACAATGGAATGATTTATGACCTAAATATGCCTATTTTTGAAATTGAATTCCTTATTAAGGAACGCTATCATCGTCATCAGCCACAGAAAGTCCATTGCTGAACCTCCTCCTGAAATATAGACCTCCCCAAAAGATTTCCAAATGGACCTTTCAATAGCGGCCTACATCCAGTGTGTTCCTGCGTCCTTTATCAAATTGTCTGTCCACCTAAATAATTTGTCATGTATGGCTGTAAATTGATAGTTAGACATTATTGTGTTACTTTTTTGAGTGAAATTTACCATGAGACGAAAGGACTCAAAATTAAGTTACTAATATTGTAAAAAATGAATGCTTCACGTTTTTAACAGTCAGTCCAAACGAACGATTCAGACATTTTTGGCGGGCTAATGGCGGTTCCTACTTTAATTACTTTTAAGCAATAAAAATCCGATATTAGGATAATGAGGAGACGATTTGGTGGCCGCGCGACTGGTTCCTTCCGCGGCACGCACCACTGTTTCAACTTCGCAGGTTTTTTCTTACTTGCTTACACAGGTCATATAAAATTCTTCGGCGGGACTGGGGTCAAGTAGCCTTTATGAGGGCATACGTTTGTGAATATGTTTGGATGTTGGTTATATAGGCCACCACGCTGTCTTAAGGCCTAAAGCTTTAGTAGAGCAAGCCCGTTCCCAGTACTGTGTAATACAAGGCTGGTGTCATTACACGCTCTCAGAACCTAGAACAGCACTTCGGGAATGAATCACCGTGTGTTTTTCACCGGCAGTTGCTAATCGTCATCTTTCCGGTACAATTAGTGTAGCACTATAAGCTTGACCTGTTTTGTAGATTAAATCTACATTATAGGGATGTGTATAACTATTTTTATGGAAGATACGATATGACTACAAAGACATGCATACATACATACACTCCCGTCTGTTATCCCCGAAGTGGTAGGTAGAGGTGCATCCATGGCATCCAATTTTGCATGTGTTCCGTTCCATCATGTGATAGAAGGTGAACTTATCGCCATATCAGTTGCAAATTTCAGACTCCGGGCTGATACTGAGTAAAAAAAATAATATCACTGCACGACCCGGGATTCGAACTGCCACCGCTCTGAGGTCTCGGGTTATAATAACTATTTTATATAACTAGTTAACTATATAATCATTTCCCTATATAATTATCAGTAGTCATGGATACACAATTTTGCAATACAAAGTAGGTACTGCATTGCAACGGACGCACTGTGCTCGTCACCTTGAGGCTTAGGTGTTAACTGTTAAGTTTCATAATGTCCAGTAAATACACAGGCTATAATGTACAAACCAGTGTGTAAACTATTGTTTGGTGGCAGAAATAGACGAAAGATTAGAACTAAGACAAACTCTTACGTAAGAGACTTGCCAGTTGTCAGCTACTATAATAAAATACTATAGTTAATATTTAGTTTCCTAACAGTATTTACTTATAACACAAAGTTTTGAACTTATATTGAAATAATATTTTATCCGTAACCAGTAAATCTTGCACACATAAAATTCAACACGTAGCAAATTGTTTTATCGTTTCCCTCCGTTTTTCCCCGCGGCGCTTCCACTTTTCCGTGCTTTCTGACCATTCGAATACGTTGAAAATTCCACTCAGTTAATTTTCCTCAACCGGCCAACGATTGCGGGCTTCAATTAAAATTGCCGGAAAAAAAACTTTACTTAAAGGATTCCGAAATGCAGACCGCTTGTGAGCGTATTCAAGTTTGGGGTGGAGTATTTCATTTTTAAATTTTAATTATCATATCTGGCTTTATGAATTTTTCTTTTTATTTTTTAATTAAGCGTAAGAGACACGAGCGTGCAGGCGGGCGCATGAGAAATATGAGTTGTAATTTTTACTGCACTTACAATTTTCACCTACTGTGCTACGACTTACGGCGAGTTCTATTGATTTTGAGGAGTATTGTAAATAATAAAACTAGCCCTGTATTATATACTGTCCCACTGCTGGGCACGGGCCTTCTCTAGTACTGAGAGGGTTTAGGCCTTAGTCCACCACGCCGGCCTAGTGCGGGTCGGCAGACTTCACATACCTTCGAAATTCTTATGAAGAACTTCTAAGGTATCCAAGTTTCCTGACGATGTATTCCTTCACCATTCAACAAGAATCACACATAACTTATGCAGACAATTTTTACCGCGTGCACAATCATGGCAAGCTGGCTTCTGCAAATTTTGAATCTTGCAAAACTTGTGCCAAGTCGTATGTGTATAGTACTATTGAAATGTCGCCACTGTAAACATATCTGCAAGTTCTTGCTCAATATATCCCTGTAAGAACTTGCTAGTCTAAGGGACGGTTTCCCCGCTTGCTGGTAAATGCTACTCGTCATATAAATGTATAAGCCGACCAAATACAAAACTCACACTGTAATCTATGCTCCCAAATAAAATGAGGACTATCTACATTAGCTGTTTAATACGATAATCCTACTTCCTACTAATCCTACTAATATTATAAACGCGAAAGTTTGTAAGTATGGATGTATGGATTTTTGTTACTCTTTCACGCAAAAACTACTGAACGGATTTCGGTGAAATTTGGCACACGGGTAGATTATGTCCTGGATTAACACATAGGCAACTTTTTATCCCGGGAAATATAAAGCGGGACTTTTATCCCGGGAAAACTCATTCACGCGGGCTGAGCCGTGGGCAAAACCTCGTTGTCAAATAAAGGAGAAAATAAAATTACATAAATCTCAAAATCGGAGGACTTTAAAATTATACCATTTATTGCAAAGGCCTAGTTTTTGGGAGTACTATCCAAATATATATAAAGTATCTTGGTTAGAATTTTAAGCCCGTTTTTGGACATGCACTCTACCAAAACCTGTGAAACTGTACCTAAACATAATATAATAATGTTATTATTTATATATGTACTTACTAGTTACTACGTTACATATGACCGGTTAAATACAATATTCTTTTGATACAGCATTTAATATGATTGCTTACTTATCAAATGTCAATATTAGTTTGCTAGATATCACTGCGCTTTTCTAAGAAAATAATCAACTCTGCTGCTCCACAGATAAGTAACATAATGGGGTGTAAATATAGTGCAGTAAATACAATTACGTCATAAATTTTGATTTGTATGTAAATTGACCAAACGGGTATTTCAAACAGGCCGGCATAATAGGATTTTATAAATTATTTTATATGTAACAGAAAATAATACGAAAAATATTTTTTTTTGGAAAATCAGAATCAATATTGTTTGACAACTAAAGCAGTTATTCATATTTGAAATATTGTTGTGAGCAAAAGTAGGGACGTAGCGGGGATATCACGTCATCTCTTTCGCACGCACGCATTTTTATGGCTGGCGATGCTCGGTTACGTCACATTCTGCTGATTCCGTTATCTGACAGATGCCCCTTCCACCAAACATCAAAGCTTTATTTATTATAACTCAGTTATTATTGCTTGTATTTTAAAAAATCTTTTTCCTCTAGATTTTAGAAGAAATAAATCTATACTAATATATAAAGCTGAAGAGTTTGTTTGTTTGTTTGTTTGTTTGTTTGAACGCGCTAATCTCAGGAACTACTGGACCGATTTTGAAAATTCTTTCACTAATAGGAAGCTACATTACTCCTGAGTGCTATAGGCTACTTTTTATCCCGGAAAAACTTTTCCACGCGGGCGGAGCCGCGCGCAAATGCTAGTTTTTGATAAACGAATTTGATTAAACATCGTGAGGAAACCTGCATACCTAAGAAGCTCTCTGAATGACGAAGGTATGTGAAGTCTGCCAACCCGCACTAGGCCAGCGTGGTGGACTAAGGCCTTAACCTTCTCAGGTGTAGAGGAGGCCCGTGCTCAGCAGTGGGCAGTATATAATACAGGGCTGGTATGTATATGGATATGGAAATGTATTTTTAAAAAAGTAGTAAATCCCTATTGTGCCGGCTGGCGGTAGTGCTCCCTCATCAGTCGATACTATCTGGACCCGGATCCACTTACCATTAGGTGCAGGGGTCACTATGCCGCGTAAAAGAAACTAGTGTACTGATTTTATTGACCTTTCCACTTTAGATAGTATAGACATGCCCAGAACTTATATTATTCTCTGGTCTTCTCAGTAACGAAGGTGGAAGTACTAGGGGTTTGTCCAATATGTCGTACCATTAGTAATAATAATAAAATAATATATGTATCTAATTAGGAGTTTAAATAACTCCCGACAAAAAGTCTTCTGAAAATTATAGCTAAGAATCATCGCGATCACATCAGCTTTCAAACAAAAACCGCATCGAAATCGGTCCATTCGTTTCGCAGCTACGATGCTACAGACAGACACACAGATACACAACTTTTACTTATAACAGCCCTCTTTTTCCGTCGGGAGTTAAAAATCATAGCTACTACCAGTCCCGTATATTTTCAGTTGTTGAACTTTTTAATAATAATCATGGGGTGACAGCAAAGGGTGACAGCCACAACCATTGATACCCAGTCGAGTACATTGTCAGCCGTGATAAAATACCACTGAGCATTATATTGTCACAAGACGGTTGTTCCCATAATCCCAAACCGCTCTACGAATACCATATGTTATGATAGTCCCGTCCTACATCCTCAATAGGAAGCCAAGCTTTATCCAAAGTACGCAAGCTAACGACCTAAGTTAAGATAATTCAGAGGGCGAGATTAAAACTCCGCTACCGTTCAGCCGGCGAGTTATCACAACATCTGCTTGGCAGAGAGGTATTTAAGATACGGGGGGTGGGGGCTTCAAATAAGTGTAGAGTGGTATTGTGTTTGTCACGTACGCATGGTAGCCGGCAAACAACTTCAGCACACTACCGTGTGGTGGAAGGTTTTATTTGACGTTAGAGAAGCTTCACTTACGTAAAATCCCCCACCAAGCGGTAGCTTGCTCAATTGTGTGCCGGCTATTTTTTCTAATCGGTATTAGTTATTACAGAAGTGATAGCAAAGATGCCATGAATGTACTCAAATAAAACGAGAATAAAACCACTACCGAGAATATCTTAAACATAAAGTTAATCTATAAATATCTTTTCTTTTTCGTCGTATAATAGTAAAATGTAGTCATATTAGGCCCAGTAGTAAATATATTGCAGTCCAAATATGTCGAGTGACGGGAGCGAACATCTGCTGACCCGGGAACATAGCTCGTAGGTACGAGCCATTGCGATGAAATTTTCACCACGTGTGCGATGTTCGGGGGTACACTATAGAAAAGTCTGACATAATACGTCCAAATTCACGAGAAGCTACTTTTAACGGTGCTGTCTTGATCTTCTATAGTTACAAGTCGACAAAGAGATTTTGCCGAACCCTAATCTTGTAGCCCACCCCCCGAGGCAATTCTTGTGCGCTGGGTCTTCACACCCCAATGCACGCTCATGCGCGGGGAGACATTGGTCGCGGGCCGAGGCACACAGTTCAGTGTGTATACCTCTTGGTTGGATAACACATTGAGGCCTAAAAGGGCCCGCGAACATTTCCTGGCAAGCTTTTCCTTTCCACCCATCCTGAGAACCCTTCTCCATTCCCCCACTTTTCCTTCCGCCTTCCTCCTCCACTTCCTTCCCAGGCCCCTGCAGTCATCAAGCCGGGGGACTCCAGTATCCCATTCGCAGGTTTCCCCCGGTGTTGACTGCAGGATCGCCTTAAAATAAATTAAAAAAAAATCTTGTAGGCCGAGTGTCCCCCTCGCGCCCCCTGCGTCCATCCCTGGCGTTAACGGCGATTTTACTGCGTAAGCTTTTAGCTTTCATTATCTGTTGGTTAATGGGTTTAAACTTTATGTATTTATCGGAAATGTGGTTGTTATGTTTACGCGAATTCGGTGCTATTTACGAATTTACACAGAATGGGATATTTCGTTCCATTTTCGGGTTTGAGTCTAAGAAAGTTCATAAAGGATACATACACACGGAAGCTTACCTCTTTATTCTTGAAATATTATAAGTGTAACAATTTAATCTATACTTCTATACTTTTCTATACTATAATAATATTATAAAGCTGAAGAGTTTGTTTGTTTGAACGCGCTAATCTCAGGAACTACTAGACCGATTTTGAAAATGCTTTCACTAATAGGAAGCTACATTACTCCTGAGCGCTATAGGCTACTTTTTATCCCGGAAAAACTTTTCCACGCGGGCGGAGACGCGCGCAAAAGCTAGTCAATTATATTGATAACACGTTCCGTTCTTCTTTACAGCGATAACATATTCCGAAGCGGTGGTAGATTCATGACGATTCAAAAGAGCTTGTACAAGACTATTTGAATAAAGAAAATTTTGAGTTCGAGTTCGAATCAAATAACCTAATATTTTTTGAATGCCTTTATTGGGCATCGAACTCAATGACCTGACGATTTTATTTCAAGTGCGTTACCATTAAACCAATGTTGTGTCAATAATAAACGTTATCTTCATGTATACAACTCTACATAAAACAAAGCAAACTGTAGTCTCATTTCTAAAATAAAAACTGTTCCACTTTCCAATTAATGTTATGAACTTTAAAATAATTCTCGTCGCCATTACAGCACATTCGGGGCACTTGTGAACGTAAACACATCGGAATAACAGAGGTCGATATAAACAGTTACATCGATACCGATCTGTGCTGTAAGAATATCTGATTTCCGTTATTTCGATTATAATTATATATTTTTTTTGGTTCGGTTACTTAGGAGTCCTTGGGGTAGCAACTGCAGTTAGTCGGCCATTAAAACTAAGTCCGTATTGTTTCACCGGTGGTCAAGTAAAGTTAACGGTCTTATTACACTGGACGAGTGCGCCTCCCTGTGAATTCGCCAGTATGATAAGAGCCTTAACTTTGCCTGACAACGGATGAAACAGCTCTGCCTTAGAAAATCTTTTTTCAATGAAGACACGCATGTTTCGTTGATGAAATTGACAGTACAATTATTGTTCTTCTAAAATTATTCACACCCTGTAATCTATCCTTAACTAAAGTACCGGCACATACAACATACCAGGCCGCCATAATTTTTACGCCTGTCGACTCCCGAAGTATAATCATCCTTCATCAATGAATAGTCTATCTGTAAAAAAAATATCGGCATCAATACCGCCACGACAAACTAGACCGGATAATAAAAAAAGAACCGAGGCTGCAAACATCTGTTTGACTTTACCGGACTCTCTGCAAACTCAGCCTTTGTGAAACACTTGGGACAATAGCCATTGTAATTAGCTCAAGGCCACGTCAGGGTGTGGTTATCCTCAGAGGATTTCTTAAACTTTTTTTATAGAAATAATAATTAGATAAGTATTGCGGCATTTGAAGGGAAAAGACTAATAACTCATATTTGTAAAAAAAATATATATAAGATTATGATTTGAGGCACAAATACAGTTAGTTCTTTTTCAAGTATCTAAGTAAGAAAAGAGTTTTTTTTTTATGAATGGTCCTACCGGCCAGTAGCCTGACGCGAGTCGGCTTTTCTGGCCACACCGGACTTTCGGGTGAACGCTTTAGGCGCTCGCAACCCTTGATTTAAGTAACCATGCTGAGGGCAACCCACTAACGGGTTATGAACCTCGGCTCAAGACGGTCACTGGGAGAGGATGAGACATCAACGATTAGTGGGGAAGGTTGGTGTTTAACCTAATCCTATCCATTTATTTCGTCGGCACGCGGGCCGGAACTGTTAGGAGAGTCGGTAGGGCGACGGGGAACGCGGCGAGGATGGAACTGCGGTCGTGTGGAGTATAAGAAAAGAGAGAAAACGAATGAATGTATGTAATTTATTAAGTAGAGTTTAAACTTTTTGGTTTCTTACTTCTTCCCCTGTCAGCAACATGCAACTTACAACTAAAGTAGACAATAAGTTATCTGCTATTTCCTTTGTACATCTCCGAAACGATTGCACCTGCTTGGTAAAATATGCAAATGGGCGATTTATCTTGAGAAAGTGTACTAGCACCAAATTGGGTGATTGCAATCAGCACGGGCCTCCTATACTACTGAGAGAGATTAGGCCTTAGTCCACCACGCTGGCCTAGTGCGGGTTGGCAGACTTCACATACCCTCGAAATTCTTATGAAGAATTCTCAGGTATGTAGGTTTCCTCACGATGATTTCCTTCACTGTTAAAGCGAACAATAATTGATAAACAACACACATAACTTCGAAAAGTCAGAGGTGTGTGCCTTGGGTTTTGAACCGCCGGACATTGTCTCGGCAGACCGTTCCATTCGCAACTAGGCTATCGTCGTTCGTTGCGTTAATTGGGTGATTGTACAGCGGTAATACCTCAAAAGTTAACCGCAGTCGTTAAGATTGGAAAAAACAATAATAGTCTATGCAAATCGTGGTTTGTTTATGGCGCTCTTTGTGCTTGAACAGTGGGCTTTGTTCCTATTTATGTCTTACGAAATACTCACGACGCGGATGTTTTATAGCTGATTTTTATGCTTATCTTGTTTTATTGTATGGCGCTACTGATGGACTGTTATGGTTGGGGAAATGATAGTAAAGAAACATAATTTATATGTCCTATATGTTAGGTATGTTTGGCCTCCTGAGATGAACACAAGGCACCTGAAGTAGGCAGTCGGTCCCAAAAACTAAGCGAAATTATTTCAACATAAAGCTTCAACATGTGTTTTACGGAAAAGGTTTAATACCGACCACATCGCGTTTAAAAACACATGACGTGTTGTCCCATTAGAATTTCAAACCCTGAACTCAGAGCCCGATGACCCATATATGCAGTCACTAGATCAAGAACATAAGTATACATAACACACTCACACTTTTCGCCAATAACCAGGCACTCACTTTTCGCCAAGTGCGTTCCGACCCATGATGTGATAGGGGGCGGCCTATCGCCATAGCGAATATTACAAACGAACACACAGTATGAAATAAATGCTTAGACACCAATATCGAGGCATCATACGATGTCGTTTCGTAACAACGCTTCGGATGTCGCTTGCATTGCTTATGTGTGTTAAGCTGATACCATTCGTGATTGTAACTAGTTACTGGAAATGCATTAACTGAATCAGCATTGCAATTATAAACTTAGGTATTTATTTCATTCGAAGCGACATAAAACGCTGTTAGAGAATGATTGCGAAAGCTTGCAATCTGAACTAGATAGTAGAAGATATATTAGTATTATAATTTTAATGGGTTTACTTTAAACATGATTTCGTTAGTGCATTACAAGCTTTAAAATACCAGTGTGATATCCCACTGCCGGTAACAGACGTCTACTACTGACACGATAAAACTAAATTAATGAGTGTGTCGCAGCATTGTTTATAAAGTATTTTAAATTGATATTCGAATCTACGACTATAATATTTTTATTTATGTTTAGCATCTGTACAATAGTTATATAGTTCCAAGAACTGACGGCAGATGGGGCAAAAAGGTTCTCGAGTGGAGACCACGTACTGGCAAGCGCAGCGTTGGACCATCGTCGTCGCACCTGCAAGGTGGACGGACGACTTGATAAGGGTAGCAGGAGCACGCTGGATGCGGGCCGCTTTTGACAGGTCCGTCTGTAAATCTTTGGGGGAGGCCTATGTTCAGCAGTGGACGTCATGTGGCTGATGATGATGATGATGATCTGTACAAGCCCTGCTGCTGTACCAACTTTTACAACATTTACCGATCATAACTAGAAAGTGGAAGTAAATATCTCTTTTGAGCACATATGAATATGAACCAAGAAAATTAACATTATAGCCTGGACAGAAATTTCAAGTTGTGATATAATATTACTAGACTCCACAAAATCACCAATAAATCTAGACATAATTCCCTCGTTAACTGGATTATAAATCCAGCAATAATCTAGCATGTTATCGAGCAAGTGTCTCAACTAGAAAGCTTGTGCTCTCAACCGGGTTGAAAAATGAAAGTACTTGTGTTCAACCTGTTTTTATCCACTGTTTTGTATAATTACGTGTGTAATTATGCGAAATTATAACAGACAATCGGTTGTATGTAGTAAACAATGACTAAGGCGGGTGTACACTGTCAATCGATTGAATCAGTTCTGACTGATGGTTTTGGACAGTTTAATGGATGTAAAATTTAAATTAGTGAATAATGGTGTATGTTATGTGATGTTGACAAGTTAGTCATCACTTTTGTAAATTATACAATATCTAGAAATGAAACCAATATTTTGGTATCATACAATATATATAAACCTATTATCCGATATATTTCCATTAACTGATGCATCTCAATGGCATTTTCGTAAAATATGTCGGGAAATTCTTTGGGGTAAAATAAAAAATAATATAAAATACTGTATTCATCACGTAGGCGAACATAGTTGCACTTATTATAAGTCAAGATACATTAAATTAATAATAATTATTACAAAAAGTCACTTATATAACTACAAACATTTTTATAGGGTAAATATGATCTATAGTGTGTAGACGCCCTTAGTCTCATAATAAAAGCTGGTGAGCAGTGAAACGAAAGCCTACACTTAATTCCGATGACATTATTAATGTGTTTGTAACTAATCTTTATTCCATAAGTAATTGCTCGCGACTACGTCCGCTTTAGTGGAAATGTGGAATTTTCCGGGATAAAAATAGTCCAGGTCACTATTTGGACTAAAAATTATAGCATACAAGTTTTTGCCCGCGGCTCCATCCGCGTGAATGATTTTCCCGGGATAAAAGACCCTCTTTATATTTTCCCGGGATAAAAAGTAGCCTATATGCTAATCCAGGACATAATCTACCCGTGTGCCATATTTCATCGAAATCCGTTCCGTAGTTTTTGCGTGAAAGAGTAACAAACAGCCAGACATCCATACTTACAAACTTTCGCGTTTATAATATTAGTAGGATTGCAAAATAACTGGCGAATATCGTTTCGTTATCATTTAATCAATCATTATTTTTGTGTTGTGACTGTGTGTACAAATAAACCAGTTTTCTTTCTCCTTTCTTTCTTACTTTGAACATTATGAAAGACACCATAAATAAGGATTTTAATTCAGTAACTCTAAACTCACTTTTATAATTGCCGATGCGTTCACAAACTTCCGCGTCGAGTAATATTTGCGCGCCTTTTTAGTAGCTAGGCATAAAAAATGGCGCGTGCCTAGCTTGACAATATGTCAATTCATGGACACCTCTGGAGTCGTTAAACAAAGTGGTTGTTCCTTAGATTATTATTATAGGGACTTCCTATGACGCATTCATCATTGTATGTAGTGCCTATAATATAAAATAGTATTTTAAAACGAGCCTATTTGCTTTTAATCGCATTTTTAAATTATGCACGGGACATTAATGGTATGATGCACTGTTGCTAAGAGCTGATAAGTGGAAGGGAGCAGGCCAGAAATCAAGTTTACCTGGCCTGCATGACCTGTTGTTGACAGAGACTTTATCAAGGAATATCATTAAGCAGCTAAAATAAATTACGTATAGCCAATAAGAAATCTCATTGTTCTAATTTATTACAAAATAATAAAATCGAAATTTTTTTATATCCAGTGAAAGTCTTTTAGTCAAACAACCGCTAAATTTTTAAAGCCTAATCTACGTGTACAGATAAATTGGCGTTTTATATTGAAAAAGTGTACTAGCACCAAATTGGGTGATTGTACACCAAGCCTTACTTATCATTGGATGCATGCATCCGCACCCTTATCACAGTAAAAGCTAGGAAGTAGAGAAATTGTTAACTACGATGCGATTATAAGCAATGCTTTCAGAAAGTGTCGCCATTGTCGTTTGTAAATAGCCGAGAGCGAGCGATAATGGCCACCAATGCAATTAGCAACCGTTTCCTGAGAGAATTTCATTTTTATGCAATAATAACGTCCCTAGAATAACTGGTCGTTCAGGGATTATGTTTAGTGGGGAAACGTTGATGTAAATAATATTTTGTAGTTAGTTTTCTTGTCTATGGCAGCATGTATAATGTATTCATTATTGTGTATACGCCATGCTTGGGCAATATTTCGTGCTTTTTCTAATATAATGTGTCTGGAAATAGGTCCCCCAAAAGGTGTGTTGTCAGTCAGAAACCGTTAGTTAAAAAAAATGGTCGACTTGATACCTCCTCCTTTTTTGAAGTTGGTTAAAAACAAGTCCGTTCTGGAACATTTTCAAAAAGTTGAAGATTTTCCGGGAAGTTGTTTTCTAATACAATATGCTCGGAAATTGGTTCCTCGGATTGATAAGGCCAACCAAGCTGCGAAAAAACTTAATCCTAATTTTCATTAAAATTCATTCTACAACATAAGGGGAATAATTACTGCGAAAAAGCAAAACTGATTACTAGTACTTGATCCCGGTTATTTTATTGTTTGTGGGACTGTCTGGTTCAAAGCAGCCCATGATTCCTGCTGCGTTAAAACGAGTTGGGATCCATACTCCAACATCAATATAGAACACTATAATTTAACACGGCCCGCAAAATATTTAAACTATAATAACCTCATTACCCGAGGCTAGGTCAATGCGGGCCCATTGTGGGCATAATTTATTCACGGAAGTCTCCGATTATGGGCGCTGGCCAAATTAGCGAACGCAAACTCATACGCGCGTAGAATCTGAACGCGACTCAATCGGTTCACTCACCTGTGCTCTATTGTGTTACGTCGCGATTAAACGCGCGCGTTAACGTTTGTTTAGATAACGTGTATTTGAGCTTTTTATTTAGGTTTTAAGGTACATAGTTATATCATCATAAAAAGACAAGGTCTTCGACTTTTTGGCGTAGACTCAGATAAATAGATAAGTGACAGAGTGGTTTATTACTAATTATACTGTTGAATGTAATGATTAGCACCGATGGATATATCAAGCCTTTTCAGGAAGAACATCGTAACTGACATTTCGCTATTTTTACTAGAGCACTTTTTTCCTTATTAATTCTAAAATATTTATGGTATAAAATATTTAGAAAAAAAAACTGTATAAAAATACTGAAAATATATCATAAACATTTTAGAATTAATAGAGAAAGAAGTCGTTTTAATAAAAATTTAAGTGTCATGTCGGTTACGACTTACGGCGTTCTTCCTGAAAAGGCTCGATACATTTGAGTTACAGCGTGAATGGCTCTGCTTGACCAAGATAGTGTAAAGTAGACTTGTGGTTGATTATGGGCGACTGAGGTCAATTTCAATTAACTATAGGTGACTCACCTGGAGCAGTCGAAGCTCTGCGAGCGCGTCCAGCTTAATAAGACCCTGACAAAAAGATAACTACAGTTGAAAAAACCCGGTCTAAGTGTCGAAAAAGATTGACAATGGAATTTTAAGCTCGTCATTAGAGTTTTGATAACGCGCGTATAATCATTTGATTTCTCTATTTATAGGCATTTGTAATTTAAGGATCTATTCATAACGTCTATAGATTAAGATTTAGTTTCCCTAAGATTATATTTCGACTAGTATTTTTACTTTTCGAAGCTAGGTTATCATTCGCTTTAACGGTAAAGGAAAATATGAAGCTACAGATTTGTGAATTCTCCATGAGAATTTCGAGTGTATAAAAAATCTGCCAGCCCGCATTAGGCCAGCGTGGTAGATTAAAGCCTAAAACGCTCTCACTTGTAGAGGAGGCCCGTGCTCAGCACTGAGCAGGTAAGGCGGGTCTGGTATTATTAAATCTCTTTTCTTCCATTCAACGTGCACGGCCAATTGGCACCATGATGCGGCGTTTTCGTTCCTACTTTCTATAAGTAACAGCGAAACACAATAATATAACAGTTTTACTTGTAAGGATGACTGATGTTACGTAACTCAGTCACAGGTGAAAGTGACTCTGATACTAACGGACTTACGACGATATCACAAATTTAATTTGCGGAGAAAGGCGTAAATAGGCCCAGTATAAAGTTGTAACTAATATACGAACTTGATACGTAATCTCGGGATTTATCGCGTAAATGGATCAATTAGGATGATATATAATTGAACTCGAAAAACTGACCAGAAGTTTGTTCCGACATATTTATTTATTTACAACTTTATTGTACAACAAAATATATTGTATTTAACATAATAAAGGCAGAGAGATGGTACAATTGGCGGTCTATTGCGTTAGACTTCACTATACTTATAAATTATTATCGTCATGTCCAGTAAACTGTCTTTATACTTTGAAGGTTTTTTTTAAACTCAACATAAACTAACGTCACAGGTCTCGATGACTGTCTTCGAGTTTAATAGCGGTCAAGTGATGAGGTTTCAGGTTAGATCTCCGGGTCGAGTAGTGATTTTGGTGTTCCAGTATCATCCCAGTCTTGTATTGTGTAGGGCAAGGTCGTAGGCTGGGGGGTCGCTGCCCCCCTATGTTCATAACAAATAGGTACATACTTTTGTATTTGTGTTACATTATTGCAATTATCTACATGAAATATTCGCTCTGTCCACCCCTAAAATTGAAAGCTGATTACGCCCTTAGTTCGGGGTAAATGGCTATGTCAATTATACAGAGGGGCGAAAAGGCGTGATGCTATGTACTAAACACATCTCTTTGTTACAGACAAGACACAATCATCACAAGGCGTAAGCTCTGTAGAGCTGCAGCGTGGAGCGCGTGCGCGAATGATGAGCGCGGCCGAGACGCGCCAGCCCTCCACCCGGCGGCCCCGGCGACATGGCGGCGCTCTCCTGCTACCAGCCCTGCAGGCCGCATCTTGCGCAGCCTGCTAGGTATTTATACTGTTATAACTAATGCTAACACCCTATTCACAAACAATACGTACTCTTTGGCTTTACTCCAGTTGGCTGTCAGATAATCAATCGAAGAGCAAACTGAAGTAGCTTTAGGATGGGCAACATGTCAAATAATATATTTCAAAGATTCATTAATAGTCGATTTCTAAGAATTACGACATCCTTCGCCATATTAAAATCCACCCCTGATCTTAATCATTTTCGATAATGGACAAGTTTATTTACTATCTTGTACAAACAGTTTATGAGAAATTAAAGAAATAAATTATTTCAGTTGATTAACCAACGCATAGATATTCCAGGTTTTTAGACGACGAAGACAACCAAACTACCCTGCAACTCCGCCGGCAGCAGTTCATAGAGCGATGCCACGAGGCGCGCGGCTTGCGGCGGGACGCGATCCCTGAGGTGATACCCGTCTCCGTGAAGCGCACCAGGGAGGAGCTGGCGAAACATGCGTCACAAACCGTGCCGCTGACGCGCCGGCTCAACGTCGAGTCGGGCTGGTCGAAGGTCGAGGAGGTGCGGAAGAAGTTTGAGGGTGCAGCTGCCTCGGCTTCTTATTCGCGATCTTTTGAGTCTCCTCCCAGGTTAGTATTGAAGCTACGTGGTTAGTTATTTCTTTCGTAAGCTTGAGTCGAGTTGCACTAAGGGTAACAAGTTTTGAAGAACTTTAATTCCTCTCAGAATCGGTAAACAACTCGCTGGATAATTTCTAACTTGTTCGAATCAAAGATCCTGGTAGAAGTTCTACTCCAAACGAACACAACTTTCATCAACAAAAATATCAAAGTTTTATACAAACTTAACAGTGATCAGTGATCTTTATACACTTAGCTGATTAGGTATTTCTTCCAGTATTATAGCATGAGGTACTTTAGTAGCAGGAGATAATAGACTAATCTACGTACTTCTTTCACCATATTCTTTTTGCTAGGCGCAGGCTAGCAGACTCATTATTCGCGAGCTTTAAACTCCCCCGCAAGAAGGACGGCATGGCGGCGCCGCGGTCGATGCTCCCCCAGCCGCAACAGAAGCGCAAGTCGGCGGTGGAGCTACTCGCTGAGACCAAGGCGTTCTACGTCAAGTCAGAGATCGTGCTCGATAGGAAGCAAGAGCTGCCTTTGAGGGTATGATAGCTGTGTTTTGCAGATTTTAAAGTGGATGGGTGAGCTTTGGTCTAGCAGTATATATGGGCACGTCTACCATGATTATCTGGGCTATATTTCCCAATTGGGTCACACTTGGTGTGTTCGAGGTTCTTCGAATACCTTTTTCCCCTCGATTGATCCAGGCAAGCGAATGGTTGTAAGTAAATGTATAGGGACTTACTTAAGTATGTTAATTTACAGATGAGTAGTGGACTGGGCCAGGCGATCGCTGCCGGTGGCTGCCATCTCATCAGCTCTGGAGCCATCAACAGTGACGCATGTTGTAATCCCTGTGAGTATTTGTTAAGGCAAATTTTCATCATTTTTTCATGGCTTTGACACCCGAAATCGATGGAGAGTTTAGTGCGACAGAAGCTTATGAAGAGAGGAGGACAGACAGATATTATTAGGAGAGTTCCAATCTACCATTAGAGGTGGGTTTATTACCTTGCTTTCTGAGTGGTTGTTGATTTCAAATTGATTTAAAGGATTGGCATACTAAAATACTAGTGTGGCCTGATATACGTATGAGAATAAACGAACTAAATGCTTTAGTTTATCATCATCAACTCTCAAACCAGCTGCTAGTATATTTGGATCATCGTTTACACGTTGCCCACAGACGCAACGACCAGGAGTGCGAGCGGCACCCGGCGGGCGGTGAGCGCGGGCGAGGGGCTGCAGAACACGCTGCGCAGACTCCTCGACCACTCCGACAGCAGGGAGAACGTCTACTCGCCCGCTTTCGGCACTCGTGAGTATAAATTCTAGCACGGCGAACTGACCTCACTGCTTTTTTTATTGTGCTTAAATAACGAGACGAACATGCCGTTCGCCTGATGATAAGCAATACGACCACCCATAAACAGCAGTAACACCGTCCAGTACCTTGAGCTACAAAGTACTGTGTGGCACTCCACTGCGCTCGTCACCCTGAGACATAAGATGTTAAGTCTCATTATGTCCAGTAGTTACACTGGCTACAATGCCTTTCAAACCGGAACACAACAGTGCATGCACACTGCTGCTTGGCAGTAGAAATAGGCATTGCGGTGGTACTTGCTCCGGCGGCCCCTCGCTCACGAGAGACCTACCACCAGTAGAAGTGGTACGGCAAAGTGACCCAACGGCAACTATGCAGTGTGGAGTGGGGTAGGGTCCTCATAGTGTCGACTGATTGGAGATGATTATTCCTCTCCAATCGATACAATTCTGCCGGTCTGTTTGAAAACGGATATACAGGGTCATTTTGACATTGCGTTAATAAATGAAACCACATACTTATCTCGTTGAAAATAACGCTTTACATTAAGTTATTTTAACCATAGATGTAAAATAAAAAAGTGTAAGTTTAGAAGAAAATAAATATCAATAAAAAGTAACTTTAACTTTACACACCCTAATGCCACTATTACTTCTCTAAGAAAATTCGTCGCAGCAGCAACATTACACTTTCAGGTCAGTAATACACTTACGCACACACCATATTTGCACTAAACTACAAAATGATCAAAAGATTGGAAAACCACAACCGGCATTTTCGAAGAAAGTATTTGTTATTCATGGATAATTTTTGGTACAATGCTAGCAGAGGTAAAGACGAATATGTGGTGTCATTAAGTAACGCAATGTAAAAATTACCCTGTCCCGGAACCCGACACACATGGGCCGCTACAGTGGATTTTACGCTTAGGTGGACGGTGGTCGCTATATAGGCGGATACAAATATTTTACCAACACGCCATTGCCATCCGTTGTCGTTTCATGGGTATGCTCGTGAGTTTTTATATAGTACTGTGCACAGGGTGTTTCTAGGTTCGAGTCCCAGGTAAGGACGGATCCAGCTTTCAAGTCAGGGGGGTCATATAGTCGAGGTCCAGACTCCAAACCGATTACAATAATAAATTTCATAACAAAAGTAAAAAATTATCAATAGTCACTGAGACCCAGCCCAGGGAGGGAGTTATGACCCCAATGACCCCCTATGGATCCGCCCTTGGAACTAGGGAAGACTGTTTTAGCATGATATACTTTTTAAAATGTGATTTAATAAAATTCATAAACGGTTATCATTCCAGCGCACATAATCTACGCAGAGTCGCGTCGCCTAAAAGATACATACGACCGTGAGGGTCCGCGCACACAGCACAATTCCGGGAACTTTTCCGGAACGTTCTCGGGCACGTCATCCTCGGGAACGTCGGGCTCGAAAGCTCAAAAATCCGACCCGGATCGGGACAAGCTGAACCGGCCGCTCAGCTTCGGCGACGCGAGGGTGTTTTTCCCGGAGTCGTTTGTGATACCACGGCAGCGGCCTGCTGAAGTTATTATTAAGAATGCTTATTCTATCCGTAAGTATTGTCTTCGCTTTATTACAGAGTTTTTCACAGTTTCCGCTCGCTTTAACGGTGAAGGAAAAACATCGCGAGGAAAGCTGCATACCTGAGAAGTTCTCTATAATAATTCCGAAGGTATGTGAGGCCTATACCCTCTCAGTAATACAGGAGGCCCGTGGTCAGTATATATTCCAGGGCTGGTATGGTATGGTTCCACAGAGTCTACTAGTTCAACCTCACTATATTATCACTATAGGGTTCCTTGATGCTTCTAAGATAGTTGGAGGTTTGTCCGTCCTATCCAAGTTACTGGACATGTAAGTGGATACTCAATACTACACGATACCGCGCGTACTGGGTCATTCCTACTTGGTAAGCTTCTGTGTTCAACTTCCCTAATGCTACAGGACGAGGTAAATGGTTGGATAGCAATTGAAATCACTATACGATTTTGGTTCTATTCCAAATTATATTACGGTTTAAATATGTTTGCAGCGAGTTCGCACTCGAGCCCCGAGCACATAGAGTTGCCGGAGCCGGTGCTGAGCGGGTCGGGCTCGCCGGCGGAGCAGATGGCCGCCATCAGCCCGCCCGCGCAGTACGCGCACTCCGCGCCGCGGTACACCAGGTCAATATTTACTTCATGATTTATGCTACACGCTACATGCTACACGTTACAAGCTACAGGCTACAAACAAAAAACAACACGCTGCATGCTACATGCTACACGTTACAGGCTACACGCTACAAACAACGCACTACATGGTACACGTTACAGGCTACATGCTACAAATTACACACTACATGCTTCATACAACATTGAGCAGGAGCACATAGAACTTACCAGAGCTGATTGATATGAAATTAAATCAGAATTCGTGGACAGCTGCCATTTAGCTTTGTTTACTAAATAACTCCTATTTTCTATTTACTTATAATAGTCATTTTGTCGCAACAAAATTAACGAATATTTTGTATCTATTACAGATCGAATTCGCACTCGCAGCCGAGCATGCGCGAAGACGACAGTTGCACCAACATCAACAGTCACAAATCTCTACCAGATCTCCACACGCAAGCTCGCTGCTACACAGAACAGTACGTATACCTACAGGCTACAGTATTAATTTAATTATTTATTTGAAATTGTATTAAATCGTTTATCAATTATGTTAAAAAGTAGTTTAAAATTTGAAATTACTAAGTAATCGGGTTGTGAGGACCAAAAGTTTCTGGTCGGTTCTAAAATAATCTAATTTCCAGAAATTTCTAAAGTGTTGTTTTCAGCAGCTAAAGGATGGCATACAGAGCTTGGTAATTAAATTCAGCCGGGCCAGTATGTTTACGATAGTACACCTCTCTTGAATCACGATTTGTCCTGGACTATATCCTCAGTGCCGTAACTAGCATTTTGCGCGCCCAGTGCCAGTTTCTATACTTGCGCCCATGCATGACCTAAAACTTGGTCCTGGTCTGGTCATTTCTGCGCTCCTCCAGGGTCTGGGTCTTGTGCCTGGGTAACGATGACACCACCCTAGATACGACTCTGCGTGTCTCTAGAGGGTTGATGTCAAACAAGGCAACCCGCCGTAAAAACTAAGGAAAATCTGTGCTCCAACATGCTTGAAAAGTGCGTTGTGCCAGCCCTACTTAGAACCTTAATAAAATACATTAATTTCTATCCAAACTGCCTCGGTGGCGTAGTTGTATTACGGTACGGCTGCAATGCTGAGGCCTGCGGTTCGATCCCGGGTCGGGCAAAGTGATATTGGGTTTTTCTAATCAGTATCAGCCCGGAATCTGGACTTTGTGTCCGATATGGTGATAGGCTCGCCCCCTATCACATCATGGGACGGAATACGCACGGCGAAAAGTGGGTGCGCTAGTTGCGTCTCTGCGTACCCCTTCGAGGATAAAAGGCGTGAGTATGCGTGCGTAAGAACACTTAGAATGTGGCAAAAATAAACAACGCGACTCCGTTTCGTTTCATTGGGATTGGTTGAGAAACTAACACGTGACTGACATAGTCTCTCGATCAATCACAAAAATCAAAAATAAACATCGTCTTATAAGTTGCGTTTCTGGAGTAATTCTAAGCCCATTGATGTTTTTCCCGCAGTGTGCCCGAGGGTCGCACGGACACGATGGGCCGGTCGCCGCGCCGCCGCCGCTCCTCCAGCCACCAGCGAACCGCGTCCTGCTCCTCCAAGGGGACCAGGTAATTATAGCCTTGAAATTTTCGTTGGTGATCTTCGTAAATTTTTTTTGAAGATATACTTCTTTTGGTGAATTAGGGAAAAATAATGAGAGTAAATTTTTACGATGCGCGCGCACACCGTCACGAAAAACCGACACCCTGAAGTTAGCTATAGTCAACATTTTTGAATTTTGAACGTAGAATAAGGCGAAAGATAAAATGTTTAAAAAGATTTTTATCTTGTTACGCCAAAGAAGTATAACTTCTAACACGTGTACATAAGTACACACACACTTTTTTTTATGCATTGAATGACGAGACGAGCATACCGTTCGCCTAATGGTAAGCGATACGGCCACCCATAAATAGTAGTAACACCATCCAGCATCTTGAGTTACAAAGTACTGTGTGGCATTCCACTGCGCTCGTCATCCTGAGACATAAGATGTTAAGTCTCATTATGTCCAGTAGTTACAATGTCCTTCAAACCGAAACACAACAGTGCATGCACACCGCTGCTTGGCGGTAGAAATAGACTTTGCGGTGGTACCCACCCAGACGGACTCTTACATATGAGAGACCTACCACCACTTAGCATAAAATACATTTCCTAGTATCATAATATGCTCACTATATGCTTTCCGGTGTTAAAAAGTAGCCTATATGTCCAGAGCATGGTCTATCGGTGCACCAAATTTCATTCAAATCTGTTCAGCGATTTTCGAGTTTATGACCTCACTGTTAGAGCATCTTTTAGTTAAAAGAGCACACCACTTCTACCTGATTTACTTGACGTTTTTATGTCTCAGGTCAAACCACTCTTCTCTAATATCATCGTGCGACGCTTTCTCGGAGCATCCATCACCTGGCGAGGACAATTACCAGTCTTATAACAGGTATTAAATATATATTTTTAAATATAATATTTCACGTAGGTAAGGTTCATCTTATACTGATCTATTACGTAAGAATTAAAGATAAAAAATTATGCGTTAAATTTTGAATTGAGATCTCGAATTGCCTCATGCTAGCCTGAATTAGGTCAGCATGGTGGACTAAGGTCTAAACTCTAGACCATCCAGTAGAAGAGCCTTACACTCGGCAACTGGACAGTATATAGAGGGTTGTTGCGGTGTTGTTGTATTGCGTTCTTATAACTTGTGTTCTGTGGCTCTGGGTGCCCGTACAGGGTAATGAGATTTTGGTTCTTGTTCAGTATTATTTTGGTACCTGTAACTGTGTCTGGTAAATGATAATCCGCTTATCTGTATTACACGAGACTTAACAGGACAACCGAAATGTCTTTTTTTTTAATTGCATTGAATGACGAGACGAGCATGCTGTTCGCCTGATGGTAAGCGATACGACCACCCATAAACAGTAGCAACACCATCCAGCACCTTGAGTTACAAAGTACTGCGTGGCATTCCACTGATTCCATTCCGCTCGTCATCCTGAGACATAAGATGTTAAGTCTCATTATGTCCAGTAGTTACACTGGCTGTCTGCGTATTACATCTCTGCTTCCCCCTCAATTATGTATAAGATGCAGTTGCTAATCAGATGTGTGTGCATAGTCGTTGCGGGTCGTCGTTTGCGCGGGACTCTGGCGGATCGTCGGGACACTACACGCAGCGCAGCGCTCCGCCCCACGCCCACCAGCACCGCACCGACTCCGGCTCCTCCACGCAGCACGAACACGCCAGGTGACACACTAATGTTGTACAGGGGACACGACAGGTGACACACTAATGTTGTACAGGGGACACGACAGGTGACACACTAATGTTATACAGGGGACACGACAGGTGACACACTAATGTTGTACAGGGGACACGACAGGTGACACACTAATGTTGTACAGGGGACACGACAGGTGACACACTAATGTTATACAGGGGACACGACAGGTGATACACTAATGTTGTACAGGGGACACGACAGGTGACACACTAATGTTGTACAGGGGACACGACAGGTGACACACTAATGTTTTACAGGGAACACGACAGGTGACACAACACCATGTGCAGGGGACACGACAGGTGACACACTGACATAATACAAGGGACACACTTACATTAGGCAGGGGACATGACAGGTGTCACACGAACATGTTAAACAGGGGATACGCCAAGTGATACGACATCTATACCACATTATATGAACATGGCAAGTGTCGCTTAATGTCGTATCTAAGGCAGCTTGTGTCAATAAAGTTAAATACTTTTACACTAACCATAATATCGTCGGGGAGAGTGCAATACCGCGTAACTAGCATTGGTAAATACCGCGCAAGTGAAAGAAAAAAAGTGTAATATTATCAATCATAAGTTTAGTGACATAAGTATCAATTTCAATTAAACTTTTTTCGTCACTTACGCGGTATTTACTAGTGCTAGTTACGCGGTTTTGCACTATCCCCGACAATATGTAACTTGGAATAAAGTGAGCTCCCTATCGGATGGCATAGGGTACCTCCAAATCTGACAGAAATGAATCCAATCGAGAACTGAATAAATAAATGCACGCGAGCTGAACGCACTTGTTCCAAGGCTTCAGTAAAGATGCGCTTGAACAATTACAGTACCTGCACGCGAGCTGTGTGCACAAAGATCTATATATTGTATACTTATATACTCGTTAATAACTGCATGTTATACCTGTAAAGACAAAATTTTATTTTCTTGAGTATGAATATCCAAACTCCATAAACGGATGAATCATCTAGCTGTCAGAAAACGAATTTTCAATTTATTGAAATAAGTTTGTATCATAAACAGTTCATTTGCTAGTATTGTGATTTGGAATCGGCATCGTAATTCGTAACATGTCGTTTCTTGAATTACATGTACAGTATATTTGCCAAACACTTCAGTTATTTATATGAAACATACATCTAAGTTAACCACAATAAACTTGAATTACAGAGAAACCCAATTGTTTTTGATTGACTGTGCCGTCCAACTCACTGAAAAATACATCTTGTATACCTAAGTAATAGCATTGATATTGTCCGCAGCCGCTACAACTCGTACTACACGGAGTACGGCGGAGGTGGCGGTGGTGAAGTGGAGTGCTACGTGTCGGCTCCTCCGCAGTTCCAGGACGGCGCGGAGCTGCTGCACCACCACGCGCACCACTACGCGCCGCAACCACCGCAACCGCAGCCGCAACCGCCGCAACCACGCGTCGGGATACACTTCCAGGTAATAAGCATTTATGCCTGAGGGGTTAGGTAGAGGGGTAACTAATGCGTTCACACTTCGCCATGTCATTTGTCAAAAAACAAAATATAAAATGATTTGTAGTAAAAACAATCGCTGGGTGTTTAATACTTTTCCTGGTATATCTACAAAAAAGACATTGTTGATTTGTTATTCCGTTGCTACGTAAAGTATAATACAACAAGCAGTAAATAAATCAGATACTAAGTCATCTGCAACCACGTTTTGCTACCATGGTTGCAGGCGAGCGCCCCTCCGCCGCAGTTCCAAGACGAGCCGCCGATATACGACTATGGCGACTACGACTGCTCCTACAAGCCGCCCATCAAGTGCCTGAACGTGGGTCGCAAGGAGTACACCAACACCAGGGAGTATACCAGGTGACCACGCGATATTTACATAGATTTAAACAAAATGGTAGTACCACACTGTAGATTTTCTACAGCATAAATGACCCACTTGATCGAAGTGGTACCACTATCACACAGAAAGTTGCAGCTCTTGTATTTTTTTGATAACACAGATTTTTGAAGATCAAACGTTCCCCGACTTCCCCTATTTTTTATTCACTTCGTTTATGGGCATATTTGGAATATATTTTTATATAACTTATTCGTTCTATGCAATCAGATACCACGAGCCGAACACGGAGCTGATCAACAAACAGCCGCAGTACCAGGAGATCCGTATGCGCCCGCGCATCGACGACAAGCAGGAGTACGTCAACGCTTCACAGGTGGGATATAATCCGCAGTGTCATTGTAGCAATTATAATCATTATTGTAACAAACTATTGCTCTGCTAGGTCAGAAAAATAACATATGAAACTCCATAGTGATATTTAAATGAAATAGCTAGTACTAGTAGCTCAGTTACGATATATCTAGATTTTTTTTAAGATATTTAACCCAAAATAAAACTTCACCGATAAACCCCACGGCATTATAAAACTAAAAAATCGTCAGCATATATTCGAAACTTGAGTCTGAAATATTATGCCAACAGATCTGTCAACCGGAGGAAGTGACGTCACCGCTGGGCACGTTCAAACGGCAGCGATGTCTGCGCTACAAGCAGCGGCGACCGAGGCCGATACTGCGCTCCAAGTCTGACATCTCGGATAGGTAAGCATCAAACGTTACATTCAATTTTCATCTCCGCTGAGTGACTAGACGAGCATGGCGCTCGCCCGGTGGTAAACGATACGCCCGCTCATAAACATAGTAATACCCTTTGATTAATTATATACCTAGATAGAGTGACGCGCTGTAATGAAACTAAAACAAACAGGCCAACTTTTCTTAAGCTAGTATGCGTGACAGCTGTGTCATACGCTATCGCTGCATCATTCTGCGTATCCTTGTGTGCGCGCGTAATGATACCAGTTATTACATGCTTTCTATTAAAACGGGGAGATAATTATATCCATGAAAAACAACAAAAATTAATTCACTCGAACTCATTTAGTGGGGAACAGTTCGCCTCTATTTTTTTTCGACGCGTTTGAAACGTTCAGTGTCTATCTAAGTATATAATTAATCAAAGGCAATACCATACAGAACGTTGAATTACAAAGTACTGAGAAGCACTCCACTGCACTCGTCACCCTGAGACATAAGATGTTAGTCTCATAATGCCCAGTAATTACGCTGGCTACAGTGCCCTTCACACCGGAACATAACAGTGCATGTACACTTTCATCAGATCCTAATAAATTATATACTAAAACCTTCCCTGAAAAATATACATTTGAATAACGAAAACCTCATCCAAATAGGATCAATAGTTTTTGAGAAACTCGCGGCCATATAAACTTACATACATACGGATCGAATACAGAACCACCTTTTTTTGAAGTCGGTTAAAAATGAGGCAAAATATCTTATAGTTGGCAACTTAAATAGTAGCTTGAAGTATCGCGCGTCCGTAAGGGTTGCCAACAGTCACCATTATTTCTCGTTCTTAGGTTAACAAGAGTTAAATCGAGCATCACATTGCATATTACTTGAACGATAAATGAAATGTACAATTTATCAATCAAGCTTTATGATCTGTAATAATCTCAGACCATTTCACCTCCCATCCCTACTCACCCCACAAATCATATCTATACTAATATTATAAAGCTGAAGAGTTTCTTTGAACGCGCTAATCTCAGGAACTACTGGACCGATTTTGAAAATTCTTTCACTAATAGGAAGCTGCATTACTCCTGAGTGCTATAGGCTACTTTTTATCCCGGAAAACCGTTCCCACAAGGGCGAAGCCGCGCGCATATTAGTATATTATACTGGTGGTAGGTCTCTTATATGTAAGAGTCCGTCTGGGTGGGTACCACCGTAATGTCTATTTCTACCGCCAAGCAGCAGTGTGCATGCACTGTTGTGTTTCGGTTTGAAGGACATTGTAGCCAGTGTAACTACTGGACATAATGAGACTTAACATCTTATGTCTCAGGATGACGAGCGCAGTGGAATGCCACACAGTACTTTGTAACTCAAGGTGCTGGATGGTGTTGCTACTGTTTATGGGTGGTCGTATCGCTTTACCATTAGGCGAACGGCATGCTCGTCTCGTCATTTAATGGCATAAAAAAACAACATATTAATAAGCGGTGTAAGGTACGGACGCACGGAGGGCCGCAGTCCCGCGTCAGCCCCCTGCGAGGACGAGTCCCCCAGCCCCGGCGAGGAGTCGGCGCGGCTGCACCAGTTCTTCGAACGGCTGGGCCTGGAGCCGAGGCAGTATGATGCCCTGATCAGGGACGCACCGCCTGACAGTCCAGTGTTCTTCTCGTCAGCGTCGACTGTGGATTCTAATCAGTTGGCGGCTGCTGCTGATTATACGGTGAGTTTAGAATATTCTAGAAGTTATAGTAGGTATTTCGAATAAATTGAATAAATAATTGAGTGCCTCGGTGGCGTAGTTGTATTACGGTACGACTGTAATGCTGACGTCTCGGGTGTGGTGTGTGTGTGTGTGTGTGTGTGTGTGTGTGAGAGAGCGCGTGTGTGCGTGTGCGTGTGTGTGTGTGTGTTGAATCACTGGAGCATTGACTGGCTCCTAAAAGTTACATTATTGCAGGGTAGTACAGGTTCATATTAATTAAGGGCCTAATTCACAAGCTTCATCTACATTTTACAACGAGGTTACAGGGGACCAAAAGTGAGTTTCTTCGAGTTAAGGATGTACCATCCTGTGGCTGTGATCGATTTTGCGGACCCCACATTGAACAGTTTTCGTTTTAAACAGCTTGTTTAGATAGTATTATTTTGCTTATCATGGAACGGAATACGCACGGCGAAAAGTGGGTGCACTATTTGCTTCTCTGCCTACCCCTTCGGGGATGGAAGGCCTGAGTATGTGTGTGTGTGCGTATTATTTTGCTTACTATTTATGTAATGGGTATCTTTTACCCAGAAGTTGTGAAACGGGCCTTTAATCTTTTAGTTTTTTTTTTTTGTCGTGACTCTAAAACACTGTCTACCTTATTCATAAATCGTTTATAGAATGCTTTGTCTTCCTTCTTCAAACTCGATTCAAAATTCGTTCAAAGAAAACCAAACATTCGATAACTAAAATAGGTTTATGAATAAAGCCGTATATATTTAAGTTAATGTGAAAGGAATTTTGTTAAGATTTTTTCTGTTCAGATTCTCTTAAGTACACGAATGTGTTTAACAAGACAATATGCTGCTTTTAGAACTTATAAAACCACAAAAAAAAATTGGGAAAATTCCAAATATTTTTTAATATCCCCCAGGTGCAAGGTCCAGGCGTACAGAAGCAGATCTACCGCAACACAGAACCCCCCAGCGTGGTGGAGCGCAACGCTCGCATCATCAAGTGGCTGTGCCAGTGCCGGAAGACGCAGATGCCGCCGCCACAGTGAATAATCCCGGATTACGCGGTATAGTAAGGCTTCCGTTAACGCGGCCTCGTTATACGCGGTTTTAAGTTTGTCACATTGCCGGTTTTGTATTAAGCGGATGTATGTACAGTCAGCAGCATAAGTAGCTGAACAAATTCAAAATTTCAAATTGCCTACGTACTTTTGTGTTCTTACCAATCTTTTTTTTCTTTTTACAAAACTAAAATAAAATAGATTTACTTTACTTCAGAAGAAAAAAATGTTTCAGCTTAACTGAACGCATATATAGGCGATATGAAATTTAGATTTTGTACAGATACTTATGCAGCTGACTGTACAGAGCGTACAAGTAGATCGTCTGAAATATGGAGCCTCCCAGCGTGGTGGAGCGCAACGTTCGCATCATCCATTAGCCCTGCCAGCGCCGCAAGATGCTGATGTAGTCGTCATAGTAAACGATTACACGGTACTATAAGGCTTCGGTTAACGCAGGTTCAAACTCAAACTAAAAAAAAACTTTATTCAAATAGACTTTAAAAAGCTCTTCTGAATCTACCACCGCTTCGGAACGTGTTATAGCTGTGAAGAAGAAGCGGCGCAAGAAACTCCGCATTCGTTATACGCGGTTTTAAGTTTTTCCAACTTTTCCACCAATAACGCCCGCGTTATACGAAGGTTTAGCATTTATTAAAAGACAAATACTTTAACATTTTACATTTTGCTAAATAAGGTTGTAGAAAGTTGACGAACGACGAGTTGACAATACATATTATATGCTATAAACAATATTTTATTTGATATATAGTGTTAGAGATGGGAATCTGAAATCCTTTCAATTCTCTCAATAGTTTACTATAACTATATCTGACAAGTTTAATGAATAGTTGCAATGCTAGCGCTGTAACGATTGGCGGATTATGGCGTTCTATAGAGCATTTACACTAAAGAATTGAATACATAGACCTCTATTAAAATATTTCCACGGCAGCTTTTAGGCTTCCAACAAAATGACCATACAAACGCTTCGCAAGTTAACTAAATTGCGGAGATAGAAATCTAAAATAAATCTGAAAGCGAAACTATACAAATGTTCCAAAATGAGGATACTAATATATCTCGGCCAGATTCTACAACACACACTCACGCCTTTTATCCCCGAAGGGCTAGGCAGAGGCACAACTAGTGCACCCACTTTTCGCCGTACGAATTCCATCCTATAATGTGATAGGGGGCTAGCCTATCGCCATATCCGGCACAAATTTCAGACACTGGGCTGATACTAAATTTAAAACCCAATATCACTTTGCCCGACCCGGGGATCGAACCCGAGACCTCAGCATTGCAGTGGTACCGTAATACAACTACGCCACCGAGGCAGTCAGGCGCCATGAAACTATACAAATGTTCCAAAATAAGGGTACTAATATATCTCGGCCAGATTCAACCAAAAAATATAAAATATATACAGGATGATACTTAGGCGAGTGTATTTTAAAAGATATAACAGATCATTTACACTTCACCCAATAAGAATCCTATCTCGCATATAGACAACATACAAATATGACTAATTTGTATAACCCATCTCTAACAACGCAAGATACAGTAAAAAGGTCCACAATTCGGACTGCCTCCTTTCTATTACTGCTTCCACAACTTTTCAACCGCCTTTTTAAGCGAGAGATAGAGAAGTCATCCGACTGATGAGGCTAGGGGAGTAAAGTAAGAGTTAAAATGATAATCGATAACCATAGACTAATAGATACCGCATTACGAAGGAGTATGACATTAAAGTTCCGGTTAGAAGGACCAATAAATTTTGAACAACCATTATAAATTAAAAATTTGAGTTCAAAATTGGTGGTGGACAGACGACCTTGTAAAGGTCGCAGTAACCTGCTAGATGCAGGCCGCTTTCGACAGGTTGGTATGGAAATCTTTGAGGGAGGCCTATGTTCAGCAGTGGACTTCTAAAGGCTGAAGAAGAAGTTCGAAATTTTAAGGGTATGTATTTCAAAAAAATTTTAATGGTGTTGATCGAATATCTAGGGTATGATTGTAAACGAAAGTAGTTCGTCATTTCACATAAAAGGTACAATAAAATGATGTTGGTAATGCTGTAATTGTTGGTACGAAGGTACTTAGACCTCTAAGTAATTTTCGTTAAAAATAATGCGGTATTACAATGCGGTGTCTATTGGATATAATCTATGGCGTCATCTAAGTACGTTTAATGTAGATATGAATGTTAAGATATTGACATCTCTAAACACGATATGCAGTGCATATTTGCAACGTGAAGCAAACATTTTTTAACGTATTTATTGAGATTTCGATAAAGATTACAATAGTCATTTAGACTTTTCTTTACATTTTATAAACCTTTGGTTTTCTCTGTTAAATATCTTAGCATTTATATACTAAAGGTGTAAAGAGAGAACCAAAATTTTGCTCAGATATCTCAGTAGTGTTAGATCATTGGTTTCTAAATTTTAAGCTAGATAGATAATATGGTGGTTAAATAGGTGGCACGAGATAAGAATGATCGTATGTTTTTTGATTATAAATTGATCAATTTAATGTTATGGTGCAAAATACTGCATATATCAACAAATACAGGGTTATTTTGACATTGCGTTAATAAATAAAACCACATACTCGTCTTTTTCTGCTAACATTATGCCAAAAATCATCCATGAATAACGAATATTTTCACCAAAAAACTAAATTTTACTTTCCTGATTTGATCATTTTATAGTTTAGTGCGAATATGTCGTGTGCGTGAGTGTTTTTCTGACTGAAAGTAACTTTTAGAGTAGTAGTAGTGGCATTAGGGTGTATAAACTTTGTTACTTTTTATTGACATTTATTTTGTTCGAAGCCTACATTTATTTATTTTACATCTTTGGTTAAAATAACTTAATGGAAAATGTTATTTTTCAAGGAGATAAGTATATGGTTTCATTTACTAACGCAATGTCAAAATGACCCTGTATTTAGATATATCGGAGATAACTCTCACTAACCCCTCAGGAGTGATTGAACATTTCCAGTATAAACGGTGGAATTCAATTCACTGATTTCTCGAAACATACATAGTTATAGATATAAAAAGAACTGCAGCATTAAGAAAGCAAAATAAAAATTCCAACATTTGTAAAGGCAGACTTTTTCTATGTCATGTGAAATTTACTTCATAAACAATTTTTTTTTTCGTTTTTTGCATTGTGGGTTTATTGTATGTCAGACTGAGTACATACGTTTTAGGAAAATAGTGAATTACATTACACCCTGTATAATACCGACTACATTTTTATAACATACATACAAATATACAACTAGATGGCAACAGTTTTATATAAAAAAAAATCTGATAGAGTTGGAACTTTAAATATACTTTTTGTTTTTACCAAAAACATATTGTAAAATAGCATTTCTGTCTTAACACAAATGCTCGTGCCAACCTTTGATTTAAATTTCTAACTAAAGGTCTTCGCGATTATAATAATTGGTAAAGGTGAGGTCGATTGCTAGAAAACTTGGAGACACTAATGCTATGAGTTTTTTACGTTTTGAATAATGTATAGATATTAATGAATCGATTCGTTGTGTATTTATAACTAGAATCTAATTTGTAATTACGGAAAAGCCGCATCGAAATTGGTCCTTTCGTTTGGGAGCTACGATGCCACACAGAAACACACCTTAAACGTTAGTTTAAGGTGTGTATCTGTGTTCAAAAAGAGGGCTGTTAAGCCCTCTTTTTGCGTCAGGGGTTAAAAATGTTAATTTCAATCAACCAGTCGTGTGCTAAGTTGATCAACTTCGATCTGTTTCTCTCATATAACTCAGGCAAATATATCTACGAAAAGTAGTTCTTGAGTTAACCACCAGAGGCGCTGAATCTTTTTGCATACATTTCTCAAAAAACGTTAAAAACTCATGGTTGTCTCTGTTCATTAGTAATTACGGTTTTATTATAAAACGTAATTTAGTGTTTTAACTATTTAATATGGTTGTACTTGTGCTTTTCGGGATGTTTGTGGCCTAATTGTTGTAAATTATTTATGGAAAGAAAAACCAATAATTATTCCAGTGGTTCGGAAAAATGATTGTGATTTTTTTGTATGTTGACGAAAAATCACGTCTAACTATAAATTGATTTGTATCGTGACGTGTTAAGCCGTTTCGATATAAAATGTGACGCATAAATACGTCGAAATGCCAAATATCAAATAAAAATGTTGATTTCTTATTAAAATGTTATGTTATATTGCCAGAACTTGGTTCATTATATCAACTGTATTATTTAGTTTGAAATCAGTTGGAAAATATGATGTTATTGTAAAAGGTTAGACGCGTGTTTTAAGGACGCATTTACATTTTTGACAACTTCGATTTTAGATATTTTAATGACAAGAACGCGCTTTGCTACACGCGCACACATCGAAACCGATTTAAACTAGATTTTCCATTCGAACGAGCTAATCTTAATACTTGAAGTTATTATTTTACTCTTCCATATTTATTTTTTTGGAATTGTCGAATGTTTACAATTATATTTAATAATTATTATTAGTATAATTTCATCATGTAATAGACATTTTTATCTCTTTATTTTAAATGTTCCTTTTTTTCATATACAAATATTTATTTATATAATATTTTTATATATACAAAAAAAAAAACATTAATACATAAAAATTTAAAAAAGTGTATCACCCTCCGATGGCGAGGCTCAAGACCCAAGCCACCGGTAGTCAGGGATTCAAAGTGAGGAATCTCCTCACAATGCGTGTGGTAAGCGATACGACCACCCATAAACAGTAGCAACACCATCCAGCACGTTGAGTTACAAAATACTGTGTGGCATTTCACTGCGCTCGTCATTCTGATACATAAGATGTTAAGTCTCATTATGTCCAGTAGTTAGACTGGCTACAATGTCCTTCAAACCGAAACACTACAGTGCATGCACAATGCTGCTTGGCGGTAGAAAAAGTCATTGACATTGCGGTGTCCAGAAGTACTGCTTTCTGCATCTGGCTCTTGACCCAACGACTAATTGAGAGAGATCGAGACTGGTATCAACCCATGAGCAGAAACGACAATCAGAACAATAATTGTGGAGTCCTCTTCTCTCATGTCGGTAACCTCGTGTGCCAAATCTAAACATTTAGACATTTTGTCCTTTTCGGCCTTAACGAGGTTATCGTCATGCGGAATGGTGACGTCAACAAGTATTGCCCGGCGCGCCAATTGATCTACTATTACAATATCAGGATCTACTATTACAATACAATATCTTATTGGCAACAGTAGCCTGTCCGTGATAATAGATTGATCCCAGTACAGCGTTGCATGATCATTTTCGAGAACTGTTTGAGGCACATACTGGTAATATGACACTTCAGGAGACACAAGATCTTGGCTACTAGGTTGTGTCTATGCAAGTACTCGCCGTTAGCAAGATACGAACAACCTGAAATCACATGCCCGTTTGATTCACCGGGACGGTGGCATGCCCAACAGATATCGACCGTACCGTCCTACAGGATGTATTATAATTGTTCATATTTCCTATAATTGTTCGTCTTTATAACTTTGTCCATAATTGCAAAGACAAAACCCTCAGTTTCTCCAAAAAGGTTACCAAAACGTAGCCAAGATACGGATGCGAGCTGAACGCCCCGATAGTACGGACCGTATAGTTCTTTGCTCTTCCATATCACCTCGCGTTCCCTAATGCCCATCGCCATAGGGTTTCGCCAGTTCTCATTCGCCAAGGAAAGTGGGATAAATCCCTTATCCACCATGACTACAATCTTATACATGCCCACTTCGCTGTGGAGGATATAATCCCTAAGATTGCATACCTCGCGGTTATGCAACTCCATTAAGTAAGCCTCGGCCCCGCATCTCCGCGGGATGTATAACCTCATCACTGACCACCGTGGGTGATGCATACGATATGCAGTCAGTAGGGTCCGGAACTTTCGATGCAGGGCGTCCAATTCAGTCTGAGTCCTTCTTTCTGAGTATACCAAAAGAGTACATGAGTACAGACATAACCCAACCGTTGAAACCACAAATCTTGTTTCCACCTGACAAAAAACTGTTAAATACAAAAGTATTCAACAAAAATCAGGCGGCCGAAGAAACGGTCATTCACCGATTGTTTTACGTCGGCACTCATAATACCAGGTGCCTCAGGCATACCCAGACATTTGTAAGTTTCCGTCTCAGAAAGGGATCTAACTCTCTAAGACTTGTATGTCACCAGAGACCACGACCTCTCCTCGCTTCACATGGATAACCGCACATTTATCTACACCAAACTCTATATTGATTGAGTTGCTAAATCTTTCAGTTATTTTTAACGACTCAATCATTTTTATTTTGTTTTGATGCAAACAACTTGAGATCATCCATGTAAAGCAAGTGAGATATAGGCTCACTCCCTCACCATAGACGGTATCCTAATCCTGAATCCAACAACAGAGTACTGAGAGGATTCAGGGCCATGCAGAACCACAATGGTCTCAGGCTGTACCCTGTAGCCTGACCCTGGAATATACCACGCTTTAATCTAAGGAACCCCCGCGCATCTCGGCGCTCTCGGCGTCAACGGCAGCGTGAGGCCTACCTGCCACACTGCTGTCCATCAGGGGGGTCCCAACAATGTGCTAAAAAGACAAAACTAGAGAAGGCACCCACCCGCGACCCCCGGGTGGCCACTATTAGTTGCCTTTTACGACAGGCAGGGGATACCGTGGTGGAATTCTCCAAACACCTTCAATCCACATGGTGGGAGACGCCGGTCAGTCGACCACCCGGCGCCTCCAACGTCTCCCTCTCGGCACTCTCCTTCTACGAGAGGACTATCTCGCAGAAGTGGGCCAACACACGTCAGACCTCCTGACTGCCGACCATGGGAGCGACCACGGCCGGCAACGAGAGGCCGCCTACGACAACTGCTTTGAGAGTGCTGCGCTCCTCATTCCAGGCTGGGCAAAACTCAAACGTATATTAAGCCGTAGCCAGCGGGCAACTGTCACAATGGCACACACAGCCGACACCTCCGTACCTACGATACGAAACAGCTACTCACCGAAGCAGTCATGCCCAGTGAGTAGTTGTGGCTGAACTGTAGTAGTGAGTGTTTAGATATTTTTGTAGCGGGAAAGGCTTTGTAGGCGGGCAAAAACGCGAACTAAACCTAGTAAAATTTAAAAATAAATAATCACCGATACTAAAAATCATAAATAGATAAATAGTAAATACCATACACTGCAAAACTTGTCGATTTTGTAAATATAAAAATACATCCGCCATTTTGATTATGTAATTTAAATATTCGCATTAAAGTAAATGATTTTTTTATTAATTAAATCAAATTTGTATTGACTTATTGTAATATTCAATTTTCATACTTGCTTTTTGAAAAATAATAATTTGAAATAGTATCAACTATTTTATTCGTAGTATAATGACATCGCGATCAATTTATTACGTATTTATTTTTTGAAAAAAAGTTGTACACCCGTGCTTCCTCGGCCGCGTCTCAGCGCGGAATGACAGCCCGAAATAGGAAAATGTATGAAGAAATTCAATTCAGGTTATATTTTTTCTCATAACTGGAAAAGTATTTAAATTTACTTAAAAATATTTAGCCATAAAGCAAGAAGACTATATAAGCCAGCATATTATTTCGGTTTTATATTAAAATATTCATTAGTCTTAGGTATAATGGTTCCGATTCAGACCCTATTTTTCGTCATTTTCAGCGATTATTGCTCCAGAATAAACGTATTTACGTGTTAATGTTGTATGGGAGCATACAATTTCTATATGCCATAAGCAAAGAGGAATGTTTAATCTTTATTTATATACCAAGATCTCTTCATAAGCGTGACTCCTGATTCAATAAATGGTACCTCAAAACCATGAAAATTTGTAAATGCGCCCTTAATGTAATAAAATGATTAGTGATAAGGTATTTTGTCTCAAAAACTATGTACAATTCGCGAGCTTAGAATTAAAACGATCTAAATTGTTTTCAAATCGAAATAATTATATTAATAACTCTAATGGTTTCTACTAATAATATTCCAATGATAAGTTCATTTTATAATGTGGTATTTTGGGGAAAAAGAGGCCCTTCTGTGAAAACTGCATTAAAATTGGTTAAAAATGAGGCAGTAATTCGTATTTTAAATATTGCAATGTGCAGGGGTGGGGGGCGTAGTGGGGATATCGCTCCATATCTTTATTTTGCATGCATTGTAATCCTCGACGACAAAAAATTACATACAAATAAACTGATGAATTATCTCTTAAGTTAATTAGACGTTATAATAATGATTTTTTTCATCTTATTTTTTTTATTTTATTTCTATTTATTTTCAAAACGATATTACTTTATCAAAATTGTTAAAAACTAAATAACGTAATTAGAAGTAGAAACCAACGAATAAAAAATATAAAAGAAATGTTCCTGATATGGATTTGTCATTATTATTTTTAACTGCTAAATATTTTCATGTGTGTATTTAAAATTATTTATATTATAGTTATATATTAATATTTTAAGATATATTGTGTCATTGTGATTCGGGAGCACAAAAGGATCAATTTTAGGTAATATTGTTTACGTTGTGCCAAATATAACATATTATAACGGTTATTATAACGTTATACGTTATAACAGCAATAACGGTTAATAACAGTGTTTTGAAGGAATTGGTGAAACAAAGGATTTACAGTGTTAATTAAAGAAATTGCGGTCTATCTTGGTATTTCGAAGCCGATAAATATAATCATATTAATCTTCAATATATTATTATAACGAATAATATGCTATACATATATCCTACATTTTTTAATCATGTTACAGTGTTAAGACATATAAATAAACAGGTTGAATCATTTTAACGGAATAACAGTTTGCTATATTATAAAAATAGAAACATAATTTTATATTTTTCGACTTCGAAAAAAGAACAGCAATAGGAATTAAAATGGCGTCGTTTATAAAGTACACTAATACGAATATATAAAGACAATATAAAAAACGAAATAATATATTTTATGTCATTATGCATAATGTAACCGTAATACGCAACAATTTATTAATTAAATGTAAATAGCAGTCAAGATTAATCTCAGTTATTGTTAGAATAGAAACAGTTGTTAGTATAGTTCTCTTAATAATAGTTAAAGTTTCAGCTTTGGAAAGTGTTCATACATTTTATAAAGTTATTCCAATTACTTTTTAACGCTTCTAAAATAAGCAAAGGAAGTAAGTTTGCCTAGACTAAATTTTTCTTCTTTTTTATATCTTTGAAAATCTACGGTTATACATTCTACCAATAATCATTTCAACTGACTATATATTTCTATGCATTTATCTTTAAAGTGTAATGAAATTATAGTAAAATAATATTTTTATAGGTAGTTAATTAAATTTTGGGTTGTTGTAAAGGCCTATGTTTCTAAAAGCACTTTCATATAATTTATTGATATTTATACATATTTTCTTGTTCTAAAAGACTGTCATTCGTTTCTCACTTTGTTTAGAAATTCTGTGATATGGTAGAAAAACGATTTAAAAAAAAATATGTTCTCAAAATGGTTTTCACTTTTGCATTTATTTTAATAATTGTGAAAAATGTTTTGTCAGTGCCGTGTGGTAATGAAATGAGATCTTTATGGTTATATTTTTATCTAAAATTTATAATATCAGAGTGTGTTTTAGTTTTAAAGTGTGTGCATATTGCGAAATGAATGCGAAAGTCAGAAATAAAAATCGGTCTAAACACGCTTCCACATAATTGCTCAATAAGTAATCAAATTGAAGCATACAATACTATAAAATAATACTATAATCAAAAGAGCCTAATAATAATTTGGTATTCAAATTGTTTCAAAGAATTACAAGTAAATATTTTTACGATTTTTTATGAAACACTTCCGGCACTAAAATAATAAAGGTGGTTTAAGTTACATGGGTATAGAGGAACTTCGAACTAGTGGAAATTTGGACGATTGTGTGGATGTAGCATTACTGGGCAATGGTGGGAACGACCGATTAGGTGCAGAATATTCAATCATCACATAAAAATTAATTAGTAAATTATAATTCAACTGCTCATATAAGTGAAACCATTAAAATATTTTACTTAAATGTAATTCGTTCGTGTTGTAATTTACCTAATGAATAATTTTTATCTAATGTTTGAAAAATCGATCCTAAACTATTTAACTCGACTAATTTGAATAGCTTTCAGATTTAGAATATCCACTATAAATTACGTTACATCCCATATTTGTTCGTTTTTAACATTTTACAATAGTTAAGATTTACCTCGTAATGGTAGAGCGTGTACTGTTTAATAAATTTTAACTCGATGTATCGTTTCTGAAGTTAGGTGAATGATGTAAGACTAGTGTAACAGTATTAGAAAGTTTTTAGCATTCGATGCTTTCATTTATTGTGTAAATAAGATTTACGTACATTGTTAGAAGTTTATCGTGATAAAAGAATTATATTGTGGTCTGATGATAATACTGTTTTATTTTGTTCCCTACCTTTATTATACGACCGCTTTGAAATACGAGCGATGGTCATGTTTTTGGTTAGGGCGGGTGACGAAAGATGTAAGTATAGTATCGGTGTCGCATCATCAGCTACACGACGCCCACTGCTGAACATAGGCCTCCCCCAAAGATTTCCAGACAGACTTGAATTTAACACTATGTCGCAGTGTGTAAAATACAGAGGAACCTACATATTTGTATATTATGGAGTGAGCAATTCACTTGCCTGATGGTAAGCAACAACAACATCCTAAAACAGTAGCAATACCTACTCTCTAAATTTGATTTATTGGCACTGAACTGCGCTCATTTTCCTAATCTATCAATGTAATTGAACAAAACCCTCAACGACGCGACGGTGGCAACGCATGGGAAGAAAGGTAGTCAGTAATGGTGTAGCGTGGTTTCTTGCCGCCCGGGGCGGACCTAAAGTTTGTCGCCCCAATGCACCAAAAACAGCTCATTTTTTAACAAATAGTCATGCGTGCTCACCCCCAAAAAAAGGCTTCGATTTTTTTTAGGTGACCGCTTAAGTTTGACGTATGGGCTAAGAGGGGCCCCTAGAGCTCAGAGGCTCCGTATCATTGATACGGCTGCTACAGCGGTAGCTACGTCCCTAGTAATAAGGTGTAAAACAGCATCAATTTTTCATTTATTACTCCTGGCTCTGCGTTTGCATGGACGACTTTCCCAGACTGAAATTAGGAACCTAAATCTAAATAGCCTGTTATATGGGCTCAAAAATTATTGTTTAAAACAACTAAAAAACACGCTTTATAGAAAATCCAACTAAAAAATAGAAAATAAATTTGAATAATGAATTGTGTAGATAAGAAAAAAAAATTTTTTTATTGTAAATAAAAAGCGTGGGGTGCCTTTTAAGATATTTTCAAAATGATATATAATACTTCTACTCATATTATCTGTCAATAAAATATTGACACCATGCACTCCACGCTTTTTTGTACAATAAAATACATATTTTTCTTATTTACACTATTCTTAATTCAAATTTATTTTCTATTTTTTAGTTGGATTTTCTATTAAGCGTGTTTTTTAGTTGTTTTAAACTATTACATACATATATACATATACACTCACGCGTTTAATCCCCGAAGGGGTAGGCAGAGGCGCAACTAGTGCACCCACTTTTCGCCGTTATTCCGTCCCATGATGTGATAGGGGGCAAGCCTATCGCCATATCGGGCACAAATTCCAGACTCCCGGCTGACACTGAATTTTTAAAAAACCCAATATCACTGCCCGACCCGGGAATCGAACCCAAGACCTCAGCATTGCAGTCATACCGTAATACAACTACGCCACCGAGGCAGTCTAAGTCTAGTAAACTATTATTTATTTTTAATTATTTAGTTCTGTTCTACTATTGCCCAACAGACGTCACTAAAAAAAAATTAAAGCGCCATCTTGTGACAAGTAGAATTTTTTTACGCATAAGAGTAGCCAGTTTAGTTGTAATTCTACTATGGTCCAACAGATGTCACTAAAAATAAAAAATATATAAATTGACAAAAATCTCATTTTGCAAATTGAATAATGGCATAATCTTATCAAATTAGTGTTTTGTTATCGGTCCTCGACAAATCTACAAAGTTTGAATAAAATCTGACCGTTTACAGTGGGTCAAAATCGCGCCCAACGGAGTCGATTACAAACATACATACATACAAGTGAAGCTAATATAAAGCGTGTAAAAATCAAAATAAATTATACAGTAAAATCTGATCGCAGCAAATGGTATTACGTAGGCACACCGATGAAGTCAATGGGATGTCAATGTCAAACTTGTTTTGACAATCGAGTTATTATTTTCGGAATATTTTTATTTTTGTAAACTGTGAATTAATTAAATGATATAAATCACTAATGTCTATGTTACATTAAAGAAAGTTATTTTCTATCTCGGTAAGTCAGTGAACGAATGTTGCATCAGCAATATGACGGTATTGGAAATAATTATTGCGTCATAATTTGGTTGTTATGTGTAAAATATCACAACAGTACATTTGCATTGCGTATTACGTTTGGTTTGTGGGTTCACGGGTGACTTCCCGCTCATTTTATGATTTATCTTCAACAGTCATCTTGTAAAGAATAAACCTTAGTACACCTTAGTTAAAACCTGTGTGTTGTAGTTGTTTATTTATTTGCTCTTCCGTATTTTAGTCAAAGTGCATTAAAAAATAGTAAGATAACCGGTGGTTTTGTCTTATAACGCGCTTTTGCGGTAAGTAAATTGATATCATCCCAGTTTTTCATACATTTCTGTGTTACTTTTCATTCCTTTAGCTGTTGTTCTAATTTGTGAATGGTGATAGTGATTCAAAAAGAAAGTTTGGGGTTCATTGCACTTTTGACATTGCCATATCTTAATAATTTGTAATCTTGTGTAATACAGATATACAAGTATTTCATAATTTATATTGAATATTAGAAAATATTATGAAAGATGATCCCGATTTTTCATATGCTTCATTTAATTAATCTATTTATATTATTTTTTTCTGAACACAGTGTAAGAGATTAAACAAAGTTTGGAATTCAAACATAAAGGAACTTTCTAAACGCATTGGTATAAGGCCATAGTTTTAACATTATCATGTTATAAACTATTTCAACACATCTAGTTTGTGTTTACAAACATGTATTATTGTTCTTTTTAACTAATCACTACACTGAAAAACCCACTGTTGTTATTATTATAGTTTCCTGGTAAAACAGGTTTTTATACAGTTTGAACGTTGGGGAAAAACATTTACACAACTCAATGATGTTTGAGGAAAAGGATTGATTATCTTATTTTAGATACATTGAGATATTTAGTCATAAGATATTTATAAAAACTGAAACAGTTTTACGAAATAGAATCATGAGTCAATAGATTTTTTGAGTATAAAAACAATTTACCTTTGTCATGCTATACAACTGATCCTCCATACTTATTTTATAAATGCAAAAGTAACTTTCTTCTTCTTCTTCTTTTTTTGTGGCTTCCACCGTTTATCAGTGATTTCGCCAATGTCAAGTGTACGAAAGAAAAAAAAAATATATTTTTTAATTGAAATATTGTTGAGAGAATCGCAAGGAACTATAGAATTTCAGCCCCAAGTTACCTAGCTAAAAGAAGAATAGGATTATTTCAAATAAGACTGCGGAAACATTATTTTCTGAGAGATTTGTGTCTACACTACAAAAAAGTAACTTTTTTTGTCTGTCTGTTATGCTTTCGTGACTGAAGCACTGAACTGATTTTAATGAAATTTGGTAGTGAGGGTTTGAGACCCTGGGAAGGACATAGGGTTTTTATCAAATGAGCAATAATGTATAAATATCATCTACTACTCTGGTTTTAAAAATAATTGCATAAATTTCTAAACAAATTTGAAAGAAATTTGGCACACAGATCTATATCAGACAGTACACTCCTTTTTATTCCCAAAGGGATAGGCGCAGGCGCAGCTAGTGTACCCACTTTTCGCCGTGCAAATTCCGTCCCATGATGTGATAGGGGGCGAGTCTATCGCCATATCGGGCACAAATTCCAGATTCCGGGCTGATACTGAATAGAAAGAAAAACCTAATATCACTTTGCTTGACCCAGGATCGAACCTGAGACCTCAGCATTGCAGTCATACCGTGATACAACTACGCCACAGAGGCAGTCCAATCATATCAGAGTCATATCAGATAGTGGTACTATTATTCCAGGAAGTCTTTCAAATGCTACTATTAAGTGCAAATTTATTCCTAGATAGGTTTTTAACATCTTTAAGCATAAGAAGGCAATAAATAAACATACTTTACTTTTTTTACAGAAACCCCGAGGGATTAATCAGTGGGACTTGCTTGTGCATGTCTGGTTATTAAAACATTTTGATGATATTAGAAGAGAGCTTCTACGACATGCCTCCTGTTAAACGCGGGAGACGTGGTGTCAGCGACGCAGACGACGAGGACGACGACTACAGGCGGAAGAGAGACAGAAATAATGAGGTATAGAATCTCTAGTTTAATTCATTTGCACAGAATTTAGTTGCTCATTGCAGTCTAGTGATGAGACGAGAAAGCCGCTCGCCTGATGGTAAGCGATAGCAGCGCCCCTAAACAGTAGCAACACCATAGCCTCATCATATTTGTATTATAAAAGTAATATTTACTCGCGCCTTTTATAATCAAAGAGGTAGGCTGAGGCGCAGTCAGTGCACCTACCTTTCGCCGTGCGTATTCCGTCCCATGATGTGATACGAGACGAGCCTATCGCCATATCAGGCACAAATTCCAGACTCCAGGCTGATAATGAGTAGAAAAACCCATATCACTCTGCCCAACCAAGGGAATGTGACCTCAGCAATACAGTCGTACCATAATGTAACTTAAGCCACAGAGGCAGACTTATTTACTAAAATTCTAAAACAATAAGTTGACAAATAACAAGGCCTAAACTCCTCAGTAGTAAAGGGAATCCATTTCCAGCAGTAAGGTAGTATATCGCACCTTTAGGACGAAAACGACGCAATTCAAAAAAAATAAAAATTGGTTTATCATCATAAAATGACTTAAAACTGGTCCCTTTTTTATGAAAATATAATAAAAAAGGGACCGATATAATACTTTCGTCCTTTTCCCGCTTGAATCTGGCGGTGTTTGAACTATTGCTGCATTGAAAATTCGTTTTAAGTAATTTTATGACGATAACTCAATTTTAGTTTATTTTTTAATTGTGTCGTTTTCGTCCTAAAGGTGCGATATATTAGGCTAGTATAATTACCACATAACAAAAATAAATCATGTTCATGTTAATTCAATCATCACATTATTTGTTCACAGGCAGTGAAAAAAAGCAGATTTAAGACAAAACAGAGGACACAAGAGACATTCACAAGAGTCAGCAAGCTGAAAGCGGAGAACCAAATGCTGGAGGAGAAAGTGAAGACTTTAACTAAAGAGTTACAGTTTCTGAAGGAACTGTTTCTTGCGCACGCGTCGAACGCGCAGAACGCAAAGTTCGACGGGATAGATCTAAATAAACTGCTGGAAGATATTCCAGATGATAAAGATAGTAAAAGTAAATAGATAATGTAGACTAAGGTGTTTTAGGTTAAAGAGAGTGCAATGGACAATAGTGGTTTACTTGTTATTGGATGGATATTTATTGTGAATGAAGAGTATAAAAAGGTATTTGAATTTTGAAGGTGACTGTCTCGGTGTTGTATTTCGATATGACTTCCGTGCTGCAGGTTTGATTTTCTGAACATAATGAGACTTAACATCTTATGTCTCAAGATGACGAGAGCAGTGGAATGCCAAACAGTGCTTTGTAACTCAAGGTGCCGGATGGTGTTGCTACTGTTTATGGGTGGTAGTATTGTCATTCAATGCAATAAAAAAAAAGATTAAAGTATACTGGGTTTATCTGCTCATATGGCATGTAGTTTGGAATTATGCCCCAATGGCAATTTGCTCGTCCCAAACGCATAAGACAACATAATTAAACTTTTGGTGTGGTAACCGTTGCCTACGAAATAAAAAGGCATGATGCTGTGTATCAATGCAATTTATTTTAAAATAGCTCTCAAACTAATGCATTTATTCTTGCCATTTGTGTCACTCATGCGTTATTTTCGTCAAAGCTTTATAGTTAGCTTGTATTGAGTAAAATATGGTGACTAGAAAGTCAGGCACTACACATTGAGACCTTGCTCTTCATTCACAAATTGTATTCAAGTGAAAAACGTACTGATTTTTATAAAAAAATGAAATATGAACAATTTGATTACTGTTTTACAGTGTTGTGCAAAAACGGGACGCTCAAACAATGGATTCATTATTATACGGGAATTTATAAATAAATAACTTAGTTTGTATATAATGTATTTTTATTTATATAAAAGTACACCTATATAATTTACTGTAAAACTAACGTAAAAATAGTTGCCGTTTCTGGCAGTAGTAAGAGAATAGAATTTATTTACTATACTAGTAATAAACTTATGTATAAGATTTGTAGTTGGTAAGGTCTTTAATTAAATATCATACATAATTCAACTATCCAATTTTTTTATAATCTCATAACCATGAATGATTTATTTCCATTTATTACATACGATAATGTACGTCTCCGTTGGAAATAGATGGTATTATGACATCGCAAGGGCTAAAAAATATCTTGTGTAATAAAATCACCTAAGAAAAATAATTTTGCTTAGGTATTTTTGTTGGAAGTAATTGGCAACCCTAATTTATCCTAAAACATTCGCAATAAATCTAAATTTGCTTAACAGTAACAAAGATACTAACTTCACTATTTAAACAGGCCATGAGAAATGACAATGCAGGCAATTATATTTTACACGAAATACAAATCATTGCAATAAATTGGGTTTCAGTTGTAAATTATTATGTTCAACAAAAAATATTGAAAATATATGGGATATTTTCATTTGATGCGCGTACCAAAGATGTCGGCTAATTATCCCATACGAATTGCGCCATGGTACGCTTTGATGGTACTACGGTAATAAACATTGAGAGTAGCAATGAGAACTAAAAAAAAAAAATCACATTGTGCGAAGTGCGACCGAATTTTATACAAAGTACAATAGATGGCAGCACAATCACATACTGCAAAAATTACACTATTTTTGATTCGCCCTAGTTTCTCATGGGTCTGATTTGGAATTTATTCCTCGAGTATACACGTGCGCATGAGTGCGTCGGTTACAGCGTAGGGGTCGCAGTTCGACGCCGGCCGGCGGTCCTCCAGATATCCGCACTTGTTTTCGGATACTATCCGCGGTATCCGGATACTGCTGCCGCGGCTTGCTACACCTGAAATATAAGAAATTCAATCAAATATTTCGTGCAAAACAACTGGGTGCTAAGGGTGGTTTTAGGTATACTTTCTTACAATTCGTTTGGACTACCTGCGCATGATTTGAACTTCGCATTGCATAAATAGTGAAGTGTAAAATTACACCCACTCTATTATTTGCAGTGTAGGTAAACTCGGAGTGTAAATGACGGATCTGAATAAGATTTATTTGAAAAGGAAGTATTCTTTTTATTATTTTTCTTTCCTGAGTCGTCTATAGTTCACGCACCTGCTGTGAAGTCATTGATGCTGGCCGTCTCGTGCAGCCCAGTGAGTCGTCGCTCATTGTCCTTGCCGCCGCGCGGGTCGTACACTTTGATATGTCTCATATGCACACGCGATAATTTCTCTATCGACCGCTCTATTTCACTGAAACAAATGCAGTATACATTGTTTTGACCTCATTCTCTGTCGTAAGAGGGAAATGATTACAATTAGTTACATACCTATAATATCTAGTTGTAAGTTACACAAAAAAATATTTACCATACCATACCGCCAGCCCTGTATTATATACTGCCCACTGCTGAGCACGGGCCTTCTCTACAACTGAGAGAGTTTTAGGCCTTAGTCCACCACATTGGCCTAGTGCGGGTTGGCAGACTTCACATACCTTCGAAATTCCTATCGAAAACTTCTCAGGTATGCAGGTTTCCTCACGATGTTTTCCTTCACCGTTAAAGCGAGCGATAATTCACAAAGAATACACACATAACTTTTTAAAAAAGTCAGAGGTGCGTGCCCTTGGGTTTTGAACCTGCGGACATTCGTCTCGACAGTCCGTTCCACTCCCAACTAGGCTAACGCCGCTTATTAAAAAAATATTTATTTCAAAGTAATTAAAAATGATGTTAATTTTAATGTGGATATTTTACTACCGCGATGTAAAATTAGATTAACTAGAGAGGGGGCCTAATATAAATATAGTAAAGGCGCACCTCATGGCACTATTGGGTAAGCTAACCTAATAGTTAATTGTAGACCTATAATCGCCCATATTGGATACAACTGATTCATAACTAGTATTTATAAATTTTATGATTTTTGTTTCGGTGGCGTAGTTGTATTACGGTACGACTGCAAGGCTGAGGTCTCGGGTTCGATCCCCGGGTCGGGCAAAGTGATATTGGATTTTTCTATTCAGTATCAGCCCGTAGTCTGGAATTTGTGCCCGGTATGGCGATAGGCTCGCCCCCTATCACATCATGGGACGGAATACGCTTGGCGAAAAGTGGGTGCACTAGTTGCGCCTCTGCCTACCCCTTCGGGGATAAAAGGCATGAGCATGCGTGCGTGCGTGCGTTTTAATAATGTTCTTGATTGTTTTTTTAATAATTGTTTTTTTTAATTTTAATAGTTACCCCGCATTGTCGCCTTGGAAATTTTTTGTCATGACTGTGTATGAGATAATAAAAAAAAAATTATGATGTTTTTATAACTGTTCAGAAATATATGTTCGTAAAAAAATGTAACAAATAAACAAAACATCTCACTTACATAATACCATTAGGTTCCCTCATTTTTTTAGTAGAGAAGTTGTGATGAGCACCGGAGCCGTTCCAGTCGCTCACAGGCTTGGGATCAAAGGTTACGATGACCCCAAACTCCTCAGCGAGGCGATGGAGGAGGAACCTCGCCACCCAGAGGTCATCTCCAGCCGTTACTCCCACCGAGGGTCCGACTTGGAACTCCCATTGCGATGGCATTGCCTCTGCGTTTGTACCTGATATAGGCACGCCGGCGTATAGACAACATCTGTAAAGGAACATTTTAATTGACTAATGCAACATCGTGCGGAAACCTACATACCTGAGAATTCTCCTTAAGAATTCCGAGGGTGTGTGATGTTTGCCAACCCGCGCTAGGCCAGCGTGGTGGACCAAGGCCTAACCCCTCTCAGTAGTAGAGGAGGCCCGTGCTCAGCAGTGGGCACTAGGCAATATATAATACAGGGCAGATTGGATTGCATTTCAATGCAAGTTTAGACTAGCAAGTTCTTGCAGCAATATATTGCACATGGCGTACACCATCATCGGTCTCTTCGACTGATACATTCCGTGTAGCTTTCGGATAGGAGGTCCCGATATGGCGATAGGCTCGCCCCCTTTCACATCATGGGACGGAATACGCACGGCTGAAAGTGGGTGCACTAGTTAGCCCTCTGCCTACTCCTTCGTGGATAAATGGCGTGAGTGTATGTATGTTTAGGTAGTAGGTATCCTCCAATTTAACTACACTATAAAGTAACAAACATCATCAGTGTTAAACCGATTAACATAATGAGTAAACATCATTCGTTAACTGGCGTAATTAACTAAAATCAATGCGTGAACGAACAATGCTAATAACAGAACAGTATTAATTGTTAGCACAGGCAATTTCTTAATGAACGCGCAGGCGTTTGCAAACAACACATTTTGTGACGCCATAAAGTACCCTGTTTTTGTATTTTAATATGCTTGTATTTTTTGTTTTTTATTTTCGTGTTATTTGATCGAACCACGCCTCTAAATAAATTATATAAAGGGTAATTTTGACATTGCGTTAATAAATGAAATCACATACTTATCTCGTCGAAACTAACGCTTTCCATTAAGTTATTTTACCCATAGATGTAAAATAAAAAAGTGTAAGTTTCGAACAAAATAAATATTAATAAAAAGTAACTTTAAGTTTACACGACTTTATGCCACTACTACTGCTCTAAGATAATTTGTCGCAGCGGCAACATTATACTTTCATTCAGAAATACACTTTCGCACTCACCATATTCGCACTAAACTACGAAATGTTCAAAAAATTTGAAAACTACTACCGGGATTTTTGGCAATAATATTCGTTATTCATGGATGATTTTGGCAAGATGTTAGAAGAGGTAAACACGAATATGTGGTTTCATTTAGTAATGAAATGTAAAAATTACCCTGTATATACAGCTAGCTTATGGTCGCGGCTTCGTTCGCGTGAAAGAGTTTTTCCAGGATAAAAGTCCCGCTATGTATTTTCCCGGGATAAAAAGTAGCTTATATTGTCCGGACCCCCCTTAGCTTACAACAAATAACTGGGGGGGGGAGTATACGTTACTTATTTGTTGAGAGAAGGTTCTTTTTGTGTCATGAGGCGGCAAGAACCCACGCCACGCCACTGACATTTTGGTATACTCGGACCCCCCTATGTAAAAGCTATAGCTACGCCCTTGACTAAGTAAGTACCTAGTTTAAGATGAAGCTTGTTTTGGGATCCGTAGTCTGTAGCGCTCAGGAATGAAGGTTCATATTAGGGAAAGAGTATCCTTTTTTTTTGTTTTTAATGCAAATATCACATAATTATTCACCAACCACCGTTTTCAATAACCGATCCTAACCGCTTTTTCGATCTATTGCGAAATTGGACCAATCAGAAGACTTTTTTTTGACATACTTTCAAATAGCTTATTTTGATAGGTTTATTCTCAAAATCAGATTGAAGATTAAGATAGGATCCGTTTATTAAAACTGCCGTAAGTAGGTATTTGACGCGAGTCGATTATCTCAGTTAGCCTGTCTTTTTGCAACATGATGATATATAAATAACCAAATTTAAATTTGACATTTTGACATAGCCGGTTGTAAACTGGACAGTTATTTTTGTCCTGTTTCTATTTGGAACACAGGTCGCGTGATCAGATTTTTGTTTCTTTTTGTTTTGCTTGGTCCACATTATTATGCATAATACCTATATGCTGTCGTAAAGGTCGTAATAGATGAATATAGCTTGAAAATACTGTGATAAATCACAAATCACAATCAAATGCTTTCTGCCGATGTTAAATTATCGTGGATACACCTGCGTTTCGCCTCGATTAATAACATAATTCATGTCATTAGATGTTAACAATAATAATCACAATACAATGCGTATTATAGGTACCTACATACCTATATAGACACTTACTATCCCATCGTTGGTAACGGACCCCCTCCATATGGTCATCAATCGTTCAATATTAGTGTCGCTCAATTATACTTTTATGAAACTTACTTGTAATGGGCCTCAACAAGGTCCCTAGCGAACACCTTATTTGCCCCTACGCCGCAGTAGTAAGGGCCCTGAGGTGGGGGGTAGCCGCCCGGGGGCCAGCCGAACGGGCGCAAGTCTGAATCCAGCAGGATGTATTCCTGTTCAATCCCGAACCACGGCTCGTGGTCTTTGCATTTGTCGTAGGCTTCTTGGCATTTTATGCGGTGATTTGTGTCTGTAAAATATAATGTCTATAAAAATCTTTTCATTATAAGTATTTAAATTTCTGGTTCTAGAGGTGCGTGGTAGAACTTTAATAAACCGTTGAATAGATTCGGATGGAATTTGACAAACATACGGATCAAGAACGGAGAAAATGCAGAGTAGGTTCTATATGATGTCATTCAGGGGCAACTGCCAGCAGAAATTAATTTAAAATAATTATTTATAAATTTATTGTTATGTTAAAGTACCGGATAATATATGTTTTGTCTGTTCACCACCCACGGTTGACTCTTGTGTGAAATGAGTACATTTACGAAACAAATGTTACATTTCGTTATACCAAAACGATACTTCTATTTTGTTTTAACTCATTTTACATCTAAATCTTTGTTGCATTACCTACTATCAGAAGCATAACTAGCTCATTTCATAAAAAAGCACTAAGTTCTCACCTGTAGGCTCCATATTGGATTTGTAAGTATCACACATGACCAGCACATGATTCCCGCGTCGGAACGGGTCCTTGTAAATCGCCTGCGGTTTGAGGAACACGTCCGAGTTGGTCCTGTCAGCCTGGCCCGTCGAGCTGCCGTCGAAATTCCATACCGGCAGTTCTGGAATAGGAAAGATATTAGTTTGTGGAAGAGAGAAGCGTCGTGGTCAGCTGCCTTAACTAATGAAAGGCTGCAAGCAGATCTCTGCGAGGATTTACCCAATTGCTAAAGGGAAGTAATGTTTATTCTTTGTGACCCTTGCAAGTGCGAAACTCCTCGATGCGCGAGGTCTTGGGCGAATCCCCCGTTCGGTATCACTGGTCACGTTTTCCCATAAACAGTAGCAACACCACCTGAACTAAACTATAAAGCACTGCGCGGCATTGCACAGTGCTCATCACCCTGAGACATTAGATGTCAAATCTCCTGATCTAGGACTTAGTCCGGGTTGTTCCATCCGTGGTCAAGTAAAGATAAGGCTCTTACCACACTCGCGAATTGCAAGCGAATTGCGAGGCGCCGCCCTGTGCGCTCGTTTAGTGTAATAAAAACGTTAACTTGATCATGGATGAAACAAAACAGGCTAATGACTAATGACTGATTACGTTAAATAAGGACGAAGTCGAATGGAAAAAAATCTTTAAGTAATTGTATAGCACCCCGTCTCATACAAAAAAGTTTATAATTGCATCGTAATTCTTGTGAATTTGATCAATCTAGTAGTAATAAGTAATCCTCCTAGCTAGTTTCGACCACGGCGACCAATCTCAACGGAGATCAGCCAGGTACGCAGGAGATATTATAGTGCACAAGTGTGTGCGCAATACACAGGAGCACTCGCTATTCCTTCACTCTCATAGTCCGGTGAGACGGCAATCCGACATGACCGGAGAGAGATCAGGCGCAGGACCAACGGCTTTACGTGCTTTCCGAGACACGGGGGTATCATACCGCCAAATTCCTGACTCCGAGCTGCGACTGAATAAATTTTAAGATGTAAAAACCCAGTCACAATTTTTTTTTCGCTCGACCTGGGATTCGAATCCAGGACCTTAGCGCGCAAATCGCACTCGTAACGCGTACGCAATACAACTACGCCACCGAGGCAGTCAATTCAGGCAGTTAGTTGATCAATCTATATTAACTGTAAATATGTATTAGGTATAAAACGAAATATTTCAACAGAGCGAGTGTAAGTACCTATTGTTGGAGAAAAATATGTTTTATTGATCACAAGTTTTTGCCCGCGGCTCCGCTCGCGTAAATGAGTTTTCCCGGGATAAAAGTCCCGCTTTATATTTTCCCGGCACAAAAGTAGCCTATGTGCTAATCCAGGACATAATCTACTCATGGTCCAAATTTCATCGAAATCCGTTCAGTAGTTTTTGCGTGAAAGAGTAACAAACATCCATACATCCATACATCCAGACATCCATACTTACAAACTTTCGCGTTTATAATATTAGTAGGATAATTTCGGTTCTCGTGAACGTGATCGTAAAAGTCATAAATATTTAGTTCAGTTACCCAAGATTTCATTATAGCTCTAGAAACTTTGCAACCTAGGTTCAACTAAAAGAACTACGTATAAGGTTACGAAATATCCTTTCAAACGTCTGTTTATTTCAGATTATTGTTAACATTCGTATTTGTAACATTGAAACAGGTATTTTAATTATCTAAGTACTTTACACAAGAGATAATATCTAATAATATCTTTTAGTTCTTTAAAACACTTTCCAACATCTTGAATACCACAATTATGATAGAGGGTTAATAGGCCCACCACGCTGGCTTAGCGCGGGTTGGCAGACTTCACATACCTTCGAAATTCCTACAGAGAACTTCTCAGATATGCAGGTTTCCTCACGATGTTTTCCTTCACTGTTAAAGCAAGCGATAATTCAAAAAGAATACACACAACTTTTTTTAGAAAAGTCTGAGGTGTGTGTCCTTGGGTTTTGAACCTGCGGACATTCGTCTCGGCAGTCTGTTCCAATCTCAACTAGGCTGTCGCCGCTTCAGTGGCTACAGCCACTCGGTAGACAATTTTGCCAACTTGAAAAAAAAAATAGCTGGTGGCACGGGAATGGTATCATTTTTCTTATAAATCGGGAGTGCAATTACCGTTTATGATAGGTACTTGAAGTATTAACAATCAGTTTGCGAGTTTAATAAATACCGCCCCTGTTCTTGACAATTATATCTTCTGAAAGTTTGGCAACGTTTCATAGGCAATGAAAAAACCATCAACTACCCAACGCCTATATGGTTCCCACGTTTTGCTAAAAATAGCTATTATTTTCAGAAAATAACAAAGCAATAAACATGATAACGCAGTCCATTGATAGAAATTAGTAGTAATTACTTCGGTGAGTGCACATTAGTCACGACTCACGAAGCACTATAAATTCCAATAGTGGTTCTATAAACATAATGAAATTGGAAGCTGCCGTCCTATAGCTACGTATAAAGGGCATGCACTTTATTATTAGCTCCCCGATGCGTTAGAATCCCGGAATAGTTATATTCGTAATTGTTTTGGGTATTTTCCTAAGTAGTGTTTATTATGCTATATTATTTTACTGCCTCGGTGGCGTAGTTGTATTGCGTACGCGTTACGAGTACGATTTGCGCTCTGAGTTCCTGGGTTCGAATCCCAGGTCGAGCCAAAAACATTGTGACTGGGTTTTTCCATCTTAAAAATTACTCAGTCGCAGCTCGGAGTCAGGAAGTTGGCGGTGTGAGATACCCCCGTGCCTCGGAAAGCATGTAAAGACATTGGTCCTGCGTCTGATCTCTCTCCGGTCATGTCGGATTGCCGTCTCACCGGACTATGATAGTAAAGGAATAGCGAGTGCACCTGTGTATTGCGCACACACATGTGCACTTTAATATCTCCTGCGTACCTGGCTGATCTCCGTTGAGATTGGCCACCGTGGCCGAAACTGGCTAGGAGGATTACGATTGCGTATTATTTTATATTATTGTTTTGCTAAGGCCTTAGGTAACTTTTCAAAGTGGGCTCAGGCTGTTTTTCCTAAAATATATAGGAAGAAGTTCTATGTAAACAGAATACCGTGACAGAACTATCATAACATTAGGTATAGACATTCGTCTGATAAGATAAGGTACGTTGATATGATGAAAAATAATAACATTGTTAGGACCTGTCAATTACGCCGAATGCGAACGTACCTACTCTTCCATTACCTACGACCCACTCCAATTTAGTCTGCGTGACACACTTATTCCGCCTATTTTTTAATAACCTGTCTCATCAGCCTCCTTTGTGAGATGCATCTTTGGCTAATCGTGTCTAGAAAAACCTATAGTTTGGTTTTGCCAGACGCGTAAATCGCACCAAGGTTTTCGTAGTCCACAACCCACAAACTATACGTTGCAACTTAACAAAGAAAGTGACACCAAATATAGGTGTACAATACTTAAGTGAATAGATATTTGTTGATAGTTAGTTTGTATTGCCTGATTATAAGTAGGTTCAGGTATTATAATAATTAAGACGAGACAGAAATACAACTAAGAATATGTTTTAAAAAAAATATTTACTGTCTTATTCGGCATTAAATTCATATCTAAAATCAGCTCATATAATGAAGTTTTGGATTAAGTAACGCAAACGTTATAAAATGTGTTTTGTTTAATTATTGTGGTGAAAACTTCTTTAGCGGCGTTGAGCACTTTTCTTGAGATGGGTATAAAATGTTAAACTCGCGTCAGGACACAGGACCTGATCGAAAATTCGTAAGACCAAGTGACGTTACCAAGCGGCGATAGCCTAGTTGGAAATGGAACGGTCTGCTGAGACAATGTCCGGAGGTTCAAAACCCAAGGCACACACCTCTGACTTTTCTGAAAAGTTATGTATGTATTCTTTGTGAATTATCGCTCGCTTTAACGGTGAAGGAAAACATCGTGAGGAAACCTGCATAGCTGAGAAGTTCTCTGAATTTCGAAGGTATGTGAAGTCTGCCAACCCGCACTAGGCCAGCGTGGTGGACTAAGGCCTTAACCCTCTCAGTTGTAGAGGAGGCCCGTGCTCAGCAGTGGGCAGTATATAATACAGGGCTGGTATGCAAGTGACGTTGTTTTTTTTTAAAGTGACTAAGAAATATAAATTGTCATTTATGTGTACGATAGCGCAATAAATAAATATTGTATTTAACCACATAAATGCTAGTACTTTTATACTGATAATTAAAGCAATTCGTGTGAAATTATTCCCTAACCTTTCCAAAATATTGAAAAATGCATAACGTTAATGTTCAAGTTTTCACTTCTGCCGGCACTCCCGGAGTGCAACCCGTTGTTTTTTTTTGATCCAATGATCGATAGGAAAAATCATTGAACCAATTTAAAAAAAAGGTTTTAAAAATGCATGCATTCTGATAACTAAATATAGTAGTTTTAGGTATTTTAGACTAAACGTTCCACTTTGCACCTATGTGGATAAAATTAGGTTGAATGTTAATCTTGAACTTCTAACCGGCTTAAGTATGTTCTGTGTGCCAAACATATAAATGTATTACTAACATTTATACCAATATATTTACAATATTGAAATACAAAATCAACGAGCTCAAAATGCAATAGTTTGGATTGTCGAACGGTTTTGCGTAACATAAAAGACGGTTGGTAACGAAACTATTGTTGTTAGCTGAGGTTGTCACTTGTTACTGACTGATGAATTATAATTTTAAGCAAAGAGACATAAGAATATTTAATCACTCATCATTCATGAACAGTACGGGTAAGGAAAGAGAAATATTTCCAAAGTCAGAAAATCAAATCAAACAGAAATCACGCATTACAAATCAATGATGTGGAGTGTGGACGCAGAACGGATACGTTCCAGACTTCACACGAATCGAAATAGCAATATTTATGATTTATTAACAAGCTCTGCCAATTCCGCTGAGTAGGAAATGCACTATCATGGCGGCAAAATTGCAAATGTCCGCACGACTGACGCAGATGCCATCACAACACTTTTATAATCAAACGCTTCTCTTGTGAAAGGCTTGAATCAACAATTGGTGATCACATGCTAGTGCAATTTATATTAACTTCGAAGTCATTAAATTCAGAACAAAACAATTACAAATCAAAGGGCATTACAAATATACTTACTTAGACTAGAGTAGACTATAGAGACTAGGTTCTAAGCGTAGGTTATGGTCAGTGTTATTTTCTTTTATATAATAAGCGACATATTCAAAGTATCCAAACATAGAATATAGCTATTAGAGATTTTATCTATCTATGAATATGTTAAATTATTTGACGCACGGAAAAAAGTTTCAAAACGGTGACAATATAGATTAAAAGTTTGGCGTTAAAACCTAAATATTGAACTATAAATAAACAGCCAAAGCAATTCTTTAACCAAGTCAAATACTAAAGGCTTGAAAAATCGATCACCTTACCACAAAAACCTTCCATCCATAATCTAATATTTGCCTTACTATTTGGAGTGCCTGACCAGTCACTACCACATTTAGGGAGTCTAAAGGCATAGGTACAAGGGTTTCTAGGTCGATCGGTACTTATCACTGTGTACCAAACAGCTTGTGGTCAAGTGTGATATCCTAAAAGGACAGACTTTTACTCTCGTTAAGTACATAAGGCACCGCGAAGACTCTATTAACTGTTAAAACTTTGTACACTTAACACGATACAAAACATTAATGATTTGTCAATATTTACTTCTCATAAAAGTAAACTTATGATCGTTGGCTAGTTGACAGTTAATAATAAATAAATTATACCAGCCCTGTATTATATACTGTCCCACTGCTGAGTACCATCTCCTCTACTTCTAAAAGGGTTTTAGGAATTAGTCCACCACGCTGGCCTAATGTGGCTTGGCGAACTTCACATACCTTCGAAATTCTTATAGAGATCGTTTTACGAAGTTTTGCTCTACCGTTAAAGCGAACGAAAGTCGCGAAGACAGTTGACAGTTGCTTTAACCAAAATTGCTTTTTAGAGCCTCTAATTTACAAATTCGCGGCGCTTTTGTATTCACAATATTCAAACTTAATTTTTCAAGCTGCGAGCAATGAACCTATTTATAAAGTAATTGGAACCTATAACATATTCTTTCGCAGAATATTTTAGTCAGAGTCACGGAAACTGGTTAAAACAGTTACCTTTCGGAGACTTAGGAATGAAGTTCAGGGTCCGATCCTTGCAACGCACGTGCTCTCCGGTGCCGTCCACCCAGATGTAAGTCGCAAGTATTTTGTCGGCCGGGATCGGTAGGTCGTAGTACCGGTTCAGAAGAGTCTTCGACAAGACGGCGTTCGGAGAGTTGGCTAACACCCTTCCTGATAGAATTTTAGGGTTATCTGTTGGAGAAAATAGTTTATTATATACCATAAATTAAATCATTTTATTGCTTGAAGAGTTAGGCAGAGTTATCCAGGCTTAGCTAAATTTATTTCCGTCCCTTGATATGATGGGGAAACAATCTTCATATCGAGCACAAATTGTTAAAAGCAACATAGAAATCAAGGATTTTCTGACCTCGGACTCGAACCCAGGATCATTTTACAGTTTCTCGCGTAAGTTAAACATCATTAGGTATATTAAATAGGTAGGTAATTATTGAAAGACTAGATTTTGCCCACGGCTCCGCCCGCGTGAATGAGTTTTCCCGGGATAAAAGTGCCGCTTTATATTTTCGCGGGATAAAAAGTAACCTATGTGCTAATAAAAGATATGTTCTACCCGTGTGCTAAATTTCATCTAAATCCGTTCAGTAGTTTTTGCTTGAAAGAGTAACAAACATCCATACATCCATACTTACAAACTTTCGCGGCTTAGTAACAGTTTAGCTACGAAACATATTTCAGCAAAACACATTAACATTTAAAATAAAGAAAACACGTTTCGTGTCATATATTTTTGTAACTTTAAAATCTCAGTGGTTAAAATGAAAACTGTATTTTAAAATTTAAAGTGTTCGGTACATAACAACACATAACTTACCTTGAACCATGTTCTGTGCTTCCGGCATGATGGTGTAATCTGTGGAATGTGTATCAATTAGAATGCATACTTGAGTCATTTGCAAGTACACGACCTTGTGCCTAGCAAGTACCTACCTACTACTATGTCCTAACATACTATGCAGGGGTATTGTATATTGAACATATAGGAAGTTCATAACAAAGCGTAGCTAAGTGTATTACTACTTATTTAAATTTAGAATGTTTATATATTGACAGCAGTTGTTAATTTAAAAATATTAGTGTAAAATAATTATCCATGACAAAGTGCATATAAATATTAAAATTATTATGTAATGTGATCTTGGTGACATACGTACGGTTTAGAAGAAAGGAAATTAAACTGGATACTAATAAACAATAATGAATTATGGTTTATTTGCATTTTTCTTATCATTGACTTGTCAGAATGGTGACCCTTAGCCGTTTCCTTGTGGACCAAAATATTAACGAGGAATGTTTTAGTGGGTTCAAATTTTAACATCGATGTTTTATTTAGGAAATGTTGGATAATTTTAAATTGTACAGTCAGCAGCATAAGTAGATTAACAAATTCAAAATTTCAAATTGCCTACATACTTTTGTGTTCTTACTAATCTTATTTTTCTCTTCACAAAAATAAAATAAAAGGTATTTACTTTATTTCAAACGAAGAGAAAAATATTTCAGTTTAACTTAATGCGTATATAGGCGATTTGAAATTTTGATTTTGTACAGATATTTATGCTGCTGACTGTACATATCGCACCTTTAGAAAGAAAACGACACAATTAAAAAAAAACGAAATTTGAGTTAGCATTATCAAAAGACTTAAAACTTGTCAATTTTTTAAAAAAATATAATAAAAGTAATTTTATGACGATAACTTATCAGCTAGTGATTTCATTAGCACTATTGCTTCAGTTACCCTTGGCATTAAAATAAAGCTTTATACATTACCGATACTTGTTTGTTGACTGGCAGACTGCGTGTGTAAGATTTGTGTAAAACGATTCCACGCAACGCAAGTTTGTCAAACCGAACGATACTTTCTTATTTTAGGGAGACCTAAATGTTCGATTTTTGTAGTTGGTACAAATAGGCTTGTTTTTTTTTACAATTTTATCAGTAGATACCCAATCGTTTGATATGAATTGTTAATTTTTTTCTCTAAACATAGTACAATAATAAAAAAACAGTGTAATTATGGGATTCCATATTCAAACCAACGGTTTAAACCCACCTCATAATGATTGGAACGGTGAAAGAACTCTTTGGTGCCATCGACGCCATCAAAGGGAGGTCAATTTAATCCTTGGACGCCCGCGGTGGACACCGGTGTCCATTTATATAAGGAAATTAGCTTATATAAGCGGGCGTTGACGGGTTAAAATAATATAGTTACTGTCTTTGATTAATTATATACCTAGATAGACACTGAGAGTTTCAAACGCGTCGAAAAAAATAGAGGCGAACTGTTCCCCACTAAATGAGTTCGAGTGAATAAATTTTTGTTGTTTTTCATGGATATAATTATCTATCCGTTTTAATAGAAACTATGTAATAACTGGTATCATTATGCGCGCACACAAGGATACGCAGAATGATGCAGCGATAGCATATGACACAGCATCACGCATACTAGCTTAAGAAAAGTTGGCCCGTTTGTTTTAGTTTCATTGCAGCGCGTCACTGTATCTAGGTATATAATTAATCAAAGGTTACTGTTTACTTCCCATGCGAACGGGAATTCCACGTAAATGGAACTACGAGGCGAGATTATAATAGAATATGTGAATATTATCGATATGTTATTGCCTGTGTATAATAAAATTGTGTATTTACGATTTAAGAGTGTAAAAAGTTTAAATACCTCATGTTTGTTTCCTGTACTAACTACGATAAAGTAAAATAAAAAAATAATATTATTTGTCAGTTAGTGAATATGACGCAAAACTTGCTTCTGGCATCGCACAAGATATTGGGAACCGTGATACAATTATTGCCAAAGTGAAATTGGATGCAGTTTAAACTGAACGTTCCTCTCTATTTAATAGGTATTTATAATATTATATATTTATTTATAATATTTTATATTTATATTATTTTATAATATTTGCTGATTATCTAGTTTATCTAAATAATGTTTGGTTAACTAGGGTAAATTTATATTATAGGTAGTATCGCTGCCAACTGGTATTTTTGTATGACAATAATACATCTATGAATGGGACAAATAATTTTATAAGACTATATAGTTTAAGTTTGGCAAGCATAAGGAATATATATGACTGCTTTTATAAATTACGCGCAAGTATTCAAAGATTGTGTCAAAATAATTTATGATAGACATGAACAAAAAACACGGGTTCCATCACTCATAAACGAATAAATTACATTAAAATTAATTCTATAAAAACACGGGAATAAGATAAACAAGTCTGTTATGGACGTATGTGCCAGTTATAATAAAAAAAAATAACTACGTAACACGAAACACACCTACCTTTTGCGTTCTAAATTCAAACAATTTTTTTTCACTACCAAACCAAGGAAGATTGATATTTCCACTTATAATAACAAGAAACAAGCTCGTAATACACGTTAGTACTAAATACAGCCCTTGACATACTGAGCCTCGTCTCGAACGCGCGCTTTATTTTCGTCTCTCTATAAGTAATGGGAATGTTGCATGTATTTGCGGATATCTATACGTATATATACGCCAACGGCTACTTGCCTATTATAGGTATACAATTAAAATTTGAGGAAAATAACGCCGATAACGTAAACTAAATAAATGCGCAACAGCTGATGCCTTCTGTATTATAATGAAAATGTTATCTACATGACAATCTAAAGTATGTTGTAGACATGAAAACTATATGAAAAAAATATAATTTATATTAAAGTACCATTTATATTTAGTATATCCCTTTTTCGTAATATAAGGCAAATAAGTAAGTACTACCTTATTTACCAAGAAAAATATTTAGTTATTATGTTCAATTTAAACTAAGAAAGCCAGACTTGTAATCTTATTACTTTACGAGACAAATGATTTTAAAGGTCCTTAAATTTTTTTTTTTTTAAATAGCCACCCAGGTAAACTCTCATTATAATAGACATTCCTATAGGTATTCGTAATATCGTCAACTGCTTGCCAAATAATTTAATTACTATAAGTTTAATGTACGAAATATAATTTAGCATAGGTATTATATCCGTTTTTGCGGATATTGGTAAATAGTAACGTCACTAGTCGGTATCCACAAATATATATTATAATCCGTGATGAAAGAACTCGATCTAACGTCAACATGTAATCAAAAATGAACATAGGGCATATGTAATTTATGCTATCCTACTCGGATAGGTTTAACTTTATTGGGGAGTAGATTATTTATTTACTTTTTCAGTTTAATAGCATAATAATCAGCTTAATAGACAAAAAACATCGGCTTTAGATCAATATGTTTATAGCTGGGTTGAATTTTTAAAAACTACCAAGACATGGTTTGGTAGCACAAAATCCTATTCTCTCTCTTGATTATTCTATCCAACTTTCATCTGTATATCTTTCTGCTGTTGCTTCAATTGTAAATATAATTAATTTGGACGTTACGTGTGCTGTATAATTTCGCACTAACATACCCAAAAATGTATTATGTAGGTAGATTAAAATTAACTTGTAGACTGTCAAATACATACTACCTCTACCCTCCATAATACATACCTAAATATTTATATTTAGTCACCCGCGACAAAGTACTATTTCTAAAGTTAAATGATTCTTATGCCCACAAAGTCAGTCAAAAGGTCAAAAAACATAAGAACATTTTAGAGAAAAATATGAAGGAAATCAAAGAACGGAACACTAAATACTCAAAATAATTTAGAAACCCCTTGTTTCATGCTAATCTAGTGCAGCATTATGGGCCGTTAATAGTTATTAGGTATATAGAAGTTTCTAAGGTGAATTGAAATGAAACTACTATAACTGATTTTATCATGGTTTTTTATTTTATTTTTCTCCCATAAATGTTTTTATTAAATAAAAAACCGCGATAAAATCCGTTACAGTAGTTTAATTTCAATGTCAATTCGCGTAAACGTAAGGAATCATTATTCTAAGGTGAATTTTATTTTTCTCTACCGACCACATGCCCTTATCCTATTTTAATGTGAGATTGATAACACGCGTTTTCTAGTTACAAGGACGATTTGGTATATTACGATCGGCTAACTGTCTGACATAATATATAATTTGTGATATAAGTAAGCCAAAGTGTTAAAGCCCACAATGTTTTCGTTGAACCCAGAACTACCACCACGACCTCTATCAAAGTTCTGAAATATTTGGACTCTGCATTTTCACGGAATACATTTCACGGTAGGTATTACACCACGTGGACCAAAACAATTTTGAACATGCTAAATCCTTAAATAAGTTATATAGGTCAAAAACACCCGACGGAGCCAACTTCATTCCGCGTATAAATTATGTAAACAGATTCAAGGACGAGTGTCATACATAGCTTCGCACCTTTTTATGGTTAAGCAGAGATATCACACCCGCCTTCCGCTAGTTAGGTTAGGTCCCAGGAGCAAGTCTTGGCCACTTCTGCGAAGTGGTCTTCTTGCAGAAGGAGAGTGCCGAGAGGGATCGGGAGCGTGAAAATCCCTCCCGCCGCCAGAGACGTAGGAGGCGCCGGGTGGACAACTGATCGGCGTCTCCCGCCCTGTGGTTTGGGGGCTTTTGGAGAATTCCACCACGGTATCCCCTGCCTGTCGTAAACTGCGACTAATAAGGGCCACTCGGGGTCGCGGGCGGGCGGCAGGGGGTTGTCCGTCTTTAGTTTTGTGTTTAATTCTGCACATTGTTGCGATCCCCGTGATGAACGGCAGCGTGGCAGGTAGGCCCCACGCTGCCGTTCAATTTATAATTACCTATTCGTATTTAATAAACCCGTTACCCGAGGATAATATTATTGCCTTGATTATATTTCAATACGTTTTGGAACATATTTAAAGTTATAAAAAAAAATACGTGTGGCACTCGGAGACTGCCGCGGTAAAGCTATTGCATAGCATTTTTATCACAAATTTTGATTGACTAAACACAAATTCGATCTTACGCTTACCACATAACGCACGTTTAGTCTTGTTATTGATAAATGTCAGAAATGCAGTGGTCATCACAACCAAAGTAGAATAAATCAAAATTTGAAAAAAGAATGTTACGTTCGATTCTTTTGTACTCGTGCCGTGCCAACGCTGGGGAAATAGCTTCTACGCAATGTATTTAAGGTTCATATTAGATTAGTAAGAAATGGTTTTAATGACTTTAATAAATAAAATAAATAAAAATATACTCGTTTCAAGAATTATAGCTTCTACGCCATGTTCTACGCATTGTATTTAAGTTTCATATTAGTAAGATAAAAAAGATGTTAGGTTATTTTCGTTACGGAATTTCTGGATTCGGTCTCCACGCTCAAGGCCCGCGATAGAAGCTATGCAATAGCTTAAAAACATACTTATTTATATATTAATTGCAGGCGGTTAATTAGGTTGTGGTAGTAAAAATATATTTTAGAAAGTTAGGAAAGGGAAAAGGAGCCCCAATGGAGAAATGCCTTGGGGTCCCGACATTCTTAATCCGGCCTTGCACGCGATGCCTAGGTAATTAGTACAAAACAGGTGGGTAAATTTATAGTTTTTTTAAACCACAAACAGTGCAATATTAAGAATAATATGTAATAATGCTTGACTTATATTGTTTAATCAGCAGGCAATTTCCGTGTGGCAATACGCAGAAAAATGTAGTTTTATTACCAATCATATCAACTATACTGCGAAGGCGAGTTTGTTGTTTGTTAGAGGCGTAGATCGTGTGAATACAAAATATATAAAAAACAATTACCAACTTATGACCATAACAATAATATTATTTTTAGCTGCGTCAAAAATGTACTGCGCGATCATAACAGCATAGCTAGGTTTAGCAGAAATATATTATAATTGCGTCTCTATTCTCTACCTACCTGTGAGCTTAGTACATTACAATAATAGCCGTAGCTGAGTCAAGTTACAACTTTTTTATTATTGACAATATTAAGTTATTTATACCTACCGCATTATCTATCGTGGCAACAATCAGCAATGATGTAATGTAAGCAAAACTTGCCGTTTGCACGAGTGTTCCCTCCCGTGAACGTTTATTATTTTTATTTGTTCTGCAATTTAATATTTGGATAAGATTGATATTTTCCTTAAGAACATTAATTGTACCAATTAACGGAATAAGGACGAGGACAGAAATAAAGCGGGAAATAATAATTGCATCTTATTTAAATTTCCGTTCTGGCGCGTCCTCCAGGTTTTAATATAGGTGCCCAATGATGTTTAAAGAAAAAGGTGAGTTATAAACAGTCTCTAATGGCATACTAAAATTGAGCTAATTAGCACAATCGGCCTTAGTATCGTCATAGTAAACCTAACTAAAAGTAGTCTCACTGGGCCGTGTCCTTAAAATAATTACCTAGTTACCTACAGCCGCGCGGTAGGTAAACACGCCATAGGGCTGCCCGTCTACAGTATTTTAATTTAATCTAAGATACTTGAGTTTCTTTCTCGCCCCCTATCACATCATCGGACGGAATACGGACTGCGAAAAGTGGGTGCACTAGTTGCACCTCTGCCTACCCCTTCGGGGATAACGGGCGTGAGTGCGTGTGTGTGTGTATTCTAATTTTAATGATATTGTAACTACTATTGGGTATTATGGTTATTTCTTTGTTTGAACGTGCTATTCTCTAAAAAAATAGTTGAGAGTAGTAGGTCTGTTTCTAAAAATTCTATAACTTTTAAATAAAACTATTTTTACGGATTTCATCGCGGTTTTTTTATTTATATTTTCTCCCGACGTTTCGAAGGCTTTGCAGCCTTCATGGTCACGGGTCATTCTATAACTAATAGCGAGATACGTTAAATTATTTCAGAGGCCTAAGTATAATTATTTTTTTCTCGGACCGGAGTTATCGCGAGCGGAGCCAAATGCAAGTCAGTACCTATCGTTCAAAGCCAATGCTAGTGACAATTCTGACTGCGCTATATCGTGTTTTGTTTTAATTCTCCCTATCGGTTATCGTGCTATGTGGGGTCGACGTGTTTTTAAACTGTTGCGACAAAAATTTGGTCCAATGACGTCAGTCACGAGGTACAATGTTTAAATTTCAACAGTTATCTCATGCTGAGAAATGTTACATGATACATCCCTATCGAAATAGCGTGCACAGTGCACATGGCTGCAGCGTGTCATCTAGATCCGTGTTTAAAAGGTCCCGACGGAAGTATCTACTCTCGACCATTAGGTATAATGCCATCCACGATGACGCATCCCGTCAATTTTTGAGCGATGATTTTGCGGGATAAGGTTGCTTTGAATATTCATCTAAGTGTGCGTGGGTACTCAAAGGTACGTTTGTCAGAACTAAAATACAAGTGGAAGGGTGCACGCTTGGACTGTAAGCGATTAGGGAAATTAGTTGGGCGCGCCATCTTGGATGGTATTATCTATAACAGAATCTGTTCCAGCGACCTATTTTTAGATCCCGATACTAAAGTGTGTATTTAATTATTGAAGAAAAAACAAGTCAAGTCAAGGTACACAATACCCTAGTTGCTTTGCCATCGAATTTACTTAAATACTGAGTTACACACACACACACGCACACGCACACACACACACACACACTCACGCCTTTTATCCCCGAAGGGGTAGGCAGAGGCACAACTACTGCGCCCACTTTTCGCCGTGCGTATTCAGTCCCATGATGATAGGGGGCGAGCATACCGGGCACAAATTCCAGACTCCGGGCTGATACTGAATTTAAAAACCCAATATCACTTTTCCTGACCCGGGACTCGAACCCAAGACCTTAGCATTGCAGTCATACCGTAATACAACTACGCCACCGAGGCAAATACTAAGTAAATGATTTATTATTTATGATTTTTTAACGGAATTAAGTATATTAGTTTTAGTAAACAACAAAACCATCTTGAGGGTAACATAAATGAAGTTTTGTTACAATTCAAATGTATAATTACAGTAGTACAATGTACATCATTAATATATTATAGTTAATTAGGGCGAGATCAAGGATGCCGCGTAGGGCGCAAAAGACAAAGGGAACAGTATTGATAATGATAAATACCTACCTATTTACTATTTTGGTCAATATTTGTAAAATATAATGTTAAAGTTATATTAATACTAATTTCCGTTGTTCATTGAATGTAGAGTATTAAAAATTTTAAAAACTTACATGAAGAAAACAATTTTTGTAAATAATTAAATTAAATTTTGAACTCATCAATTAACAATCGTCTAATTAAGTATTCAATAAAAAAATCAAGAATGTATTAGATAGTTGCAACAATTTAATTTGATGTACCTACTTTTACGATATTGTTCTTCTTATGTAACAAAGTTGACAATACGATACAAAGTATACGATAATTAAGCAATAATTAAGACTAATACTAATTAGCAAGACAATATCTAAACATTCTAAACGGTTGCAAGATGAAAAAATTGCATTGCAACTTGATTTTTGAACACAACACTGATTTTAGAAATTTTAGACTGCATCGTTTTTACAAAACCTTATTTCTAATCACATAAAAAAATGGACGTACCGTAGTTAATCGTAGTCAGAACTCTCAACTTTTAGCCAATCCGCGAAACAGGCGTCCCGCACGCGTCAGCTTGTTAAACTGCCGCTGCGTTGAGTGAACTTGAGTGTTGACCGTTAGTCACATTTACCTAGGCTCTTGAGATATATAACAAATAGGCACACATAGTAACGAGTCCGTGAGTAAAAACACTTTTTATTGCAAATAACTTGCTGATATATCCAAATGGATTAATTTATGTTCCTCGTCAATTACTATTTTAATTAATGTAAGACATAACGAACAAAATACGAAGGTATCTGTAATAGAAATTCTATATTTAGAAAACTATGAGAAGTTACGTTCTACTTAACATTGTCACTGACAATGTTTAGAATAAATATCTGACAATTTCTCACATATTTATTTGGTGGGGTAAGACTTATTTTTCATACTACCTACCTTTGATTAATCTACATACCTACCTACTTATTTTGATACTTTTATTTACTTAGATGGTCACAAAATAAATTAGTAAGTTATTGTAGGTAAATTACCTATAAATAGATAGTATAACAATAGTAGAAAATGGGCGTAACTAGGGGAGAAGTATTTGAAATCGGAGCCCATCTTTCCTTCTCGCCCGGAGCCTCTCGCCGTCTTAGGCCGCCACTATAATAAAAGGCGACTTTTCGGTCGGCCCCGGGGGGCAAAACCCAAGCTGATAATACCTAAATAATTTGTTCATTCATATCTTGATTCTTTAGAGGACCTATTAAAGTTTTTCTGAGATATGCATCTTGTAGCACAAAATCACTGTTGTTTACGAAAACAAAGGATTCCCCGATAACCTAGAAATCATTAAATCTACAAAAGTCTAAACATTATGATTCTATGACGTGTGATCATGTTGTTTTTAATCTGATATAATGCCGACAGCGGAAAAAAATCATATTTGACATTTAAATAAAATTGCATAAGACAATAAAATTAATGTGTATAATATTATTTGACTGCCTCGGTGGCTAAGTTATTGCGTGCGCGGTGCTATTACCGCTCTGAGGTCCCGGATTGGAATCCCGGGTCGGCATATGTGATATTGGGTTTTTCTACTCAGTATCGGCCTGGAGTCTGGAATTTGTTGCCGATATAGCGATCGTCTCGCCCCCTACATCATGGGTCGGAAAACACATGGCAGAAAGTAGTCGCCATAGGCGTACCGCGTAGCTAGAGTAATTTTCCTGGACAGGCCAATGTCGTAGACTAAAAAATATAATGACTTCTGTGTAATGTGATCGTTTTAAAAAAATATATTACATAGTAATAGAATGCTTCAAAATCTTATGGGTGGGCTCCAGGCAATTTTGGGGTAGGCACGAGCCACCCAGCCACCTCTCCATATACACCTATAAGTAGGTAGTAGTTGCCCTGGTTGCCTCTGCCTACCCATTCAGTGTTTTTTTATATTAGTGTAAAAATATGAGCAAGTTCGGATTGAACTGTGATTTTTCGTGTTTTTTTAAAGGCATTTGAACTTAATAGGTTATAATACAGGGTCATTTTGACATTGCGTTAATAAATGAAATCACATACTTATCTCGTCGAAACTAACGCTTTCCATTAAGTTATTTTAACCATAGATGTAAAATAAAAAAGTGTGAGTTTCGAACAAAATATTAATAAAAAGTAACTTTAAGTTTACACGACCTTATGCCACTACTACTGCTCTAAGATAATTCGTCGCACGGGCAACATTATACTTTCATTCAGAAATACACTTTCGCACAAACCATATTCGCACTAAACTACGAAATGTTAAAAAAAATTGAAAACTACTACCGGGATTTTTGGCAATAATATTCGTTATTCATGGACGATTTTTGGCAAGATGTTAGAAGAGGTAAAGACGAATATGTGGTTTCATGTAGTAATGCAATGTAAAAATGACCCTGTATAACAGGACACAATACCATACCATACCAGCCCTGTATTATATACTGTCCACTGCTGAGCACAGACCTCCTCTGCAACTGAGAGGGTTTAGGCCTTAGTCCACCACGCTGGCCTAGTGCGGGTTGGCAGACTTCACATAGGTACATTCGAAATTCTTATAGATAACTTCTCAGGTATGCGGGTTTCGTCAAAACGTTTTCCTTCACCGTTAAAGCGAGCGATAATTCACAAATAATATAAATGATAGTATCTATTGCCAATTGCCACTTAGGTACTCCGGAAACAACGAAAAGCCGAGAATTCCGGACTTCCGACTACCGGACTTCTGGATAGGCGTAAACCTATATTATATAACATAGTAAGAGTACATGCTTCCTATGTACAGTATTTCCTAAGTAACTGCAGACTAACGCACGCAATATCATTAGGGTCAAAAAACCGGTCACCCTGCCACCGTAATACAACAGCTGTTCACAGTCGACACTTCCTGTTACGCCAAAACTGGTTAATTTGGCATAATTGATGATATGACTGCTCACGCGACCCCTTTTGTGAAACATGTTTTTTTCGAGTATATGATTGTGAATAAATAGAGAGATACTTATCGTCTCTTAACAGCCTCACGTGGTCCAAGACGGCGTTAGGCCCCGGGTGACAGGTCCCCAGTTTCAACAATTTTGTAGGTAAGATGCTGGAGATGCGTTGATTAACACGTTGGTGACCTAAAAGAAAAGGTCCTCAATTGGAAATCGCGCGATGTCCCTTATTGAAGCGCGAAGCTCTGGGCAGTGGTCCGGTTCGACCCCCTCAAATCACCCACAAGTCCGCCAATGCTAGTCGTATTAATTTGTATTAGACTGGATAGTGACCACCGTAAGCATGCTTTAGTGAGTTTGTCCTGGCAAATTACTTTTAGGGTGTAGTTGGTTTCCACAAGACCATACCAGCCCTGTATTATATACTGCCCACTGCTGAGCACGGGCCTCCTCTTCAACTGAGAGGGTTAAGGCCTTAGTCCACCACGCTGGCCTACGGGTTGGCAGACTTCACATACCTTCGAAATTCAGGTAACTTCTCAGATATGCAGGTTTCCTCAAGATGTTTGTGTTTGTTGATGTTTTCCTTCACCATTAAAGCGAGCGATGATTCACAAAGAATACACACGTAACGTTTTTTAGAAAAGTCAGAGGTATGTGCCGTTGGGTTTTGAACCTGCGGACATTCGTCTCGGCAGTCCGTTCCACTACCAACTAGGCTATTGCCGCTTATTTCTACAAGACAGACAGTCATAATTGGCTATCATCGACTATCCAGAGACAAAGTCTCTTGTGTATAACCGGTTTCGGACATGCCGGCATCATTGTATGGACTGGCGAGGTCTCTCGTCAGTCGATACTCTATCTGTAGCCACTTCACTGCATTTACCATGAGGTGAAATGGAGTTACTTTGTCGAGCCCGTATAAAATACATAAATACTAACGCCCTTTATCCCCGAAGGGGTAGACAGAGGCGCAACTAGTGCACCCACTTGCGCTATGTGTATTCCGTCCCATGATGTGATAGGGGGCGAACCTATCGCCATATCGTGCACAAATTTCAGACTCCAGGCTGATACTGAATAGAAAAACCCAATATCACTTTGCCCGACCCGGGGATCGAACCCGATACCTCAGCATTGCAGTCGCACCGTACGCGTAATACAACTACGCCACCGAGGCAGTCAGTCAGTTGAAATAAAACAAATCATAACGAATTATGAATTTAATATAAAAATATCTTAATCTATTTACAATATCTAAATAAGCAATATCTATGGAAAAATAAAAAGGGAACATAAACAACAATCAGTCATATAACGACTTATCTTTTCACTAGAAAAGATATATATTTATACATAACGTATTAACGTAAATAATCACAGATCAAATTTTAATTTCAATCTAATTATTAACAACTATTTCTTTGAAGGAGACAGTAAACTTGTAAGTTGTTTATAGCGCCCTCTGTTAACATTGCACGTAATTAATTAAGTATATGAACGATAGATGGCGGTACTAAGGTTAAAGCATTTGATAAAGGAACACCAGGTTACAACTCAAATTCCCCATTGTCTATACTTATTTGACTTTGTTCCCAAATCTGAGCCTTGCAAGCAAAATCGCTAACACAATATGCCATAATTGGGGAAGGAAAATCTGAATAAAACTAATAAGATTTTTTGTATCTATGACTTTTATGATCCATCAAGCAAACCAGGAAGTTTATAGATAAAAGTGGATGCAACACTATAAATACCGAAGTGAAGAAGACTGTAGTCGAACACTCTCTTTCTAAAAAACACACATAAGAACGAGATAGTGATATGTGTTGTCTGTGTCTTATGTATATATTCAGAAAGAGAGTGTCTGACCACAATCGTCTTTACTTAGGTATTCAGAGTGTTGCCTCCACTTATATCGCACTATAAGCTATTTGAATTAAACTGAACTATAAAGAGATAGACAAAATTATATGTCATAGACGAATATATATCTATACATATAAATAAAATTGGAGTGTCTGTTTGTAATATTGAAATAACCGTTTTTTACTACATGTATATGAATATATATACGGTACATACACCAAAATAACATTTTTTACAATTTTTGTCTGTCTGTCCTGTCTGTCTGTCTGTCTGTTTGTTCCGGCTAATCTCTGAAATGGCTCGACCTATTTTGACGGGACTTTTATTGGCAGGTAGCTGATGTAATAAGGAGTAACTTAGGCTACTTTTTATCCCGGGAAAATATAAAGCGGGACTTTTATCCCGGGAAAACTCATTCACGCGGGCGGAGCCGCGGGCAACAGCTAGTTTATATATATTTTCCTTCCCTAAATATGGTGCAATACGAGCTTTAAAAAAGAAATGATTTAACTACTACTAACGGGACAAACAGCAATGACGCATTTATTGACCATACATAGTTTTTTTATTGAGTTATGAAAGAAAATGTGAAAATTTTATGCTATACTAGCGCCATCTGTTGGCGTGTTTGTTAAATGGACAATAGTGAACAGAACTAAAAAATTCAAAATAAATAATCGTTTAAAAAACTAAATAACACGATTTATAGAAATTCCAACAAAAAAATAGAAAATAGATTTGAATTAAGTATAGTGTAAATAAGAAAATAATGTATTTATTGTAAAAAAAGCGTGGGGTGCTTTTTAAGATATTATCAAAAGGATATATAATACTTCCACTCATATTATCTGTCAATAAAATATTTATAACTATTGTCACCATGCACCCCACGCTTTTCTTACAATAAAATACATTTTTTTCTTATTTACACTATTCTTAATTCAAATTTATTTTCTATTTTTAGTTGGATTTTCAATAAAGCGTGTTTATTAGTTTTTTAAACCATTATTTATTTTTATTTTTTTAGTTCTGTTCACTATTGTCCATTTAAAAAACACGCCAACACATGGCGCAAGTATAGCATAAAATTTTCACTTTTTTTTTTTTTTTTTTTTTCTCTTTGGCAAGGCGCGGTTTGCGCATCTGCCAGTGTCAAAGTTTTTGGAAGTTACATATATAATATTGTTTCTTTGTTATCCTCAGTAGTAGTAGTACTATGTCGAAGTAAAGCAGTGGCTACCTTACCAAGACTTTATCGAGGAGTTTTGGCGGCAACAAAACAAACACTTGACTAGCACAGTTATTTCAATTCACTTCATTTGAGCCCTTTAATAGAACTATATTGGATAATATACCACCATAATTATGCAATATAACACTAAGTATCACCAAAATAATGAAATAAAACAAGAGCACCTCATGACACTACCAAGTTCCCGCCAAAACTCAATTTTCACATTTTCTTTCATAACTCAATAAAAAAACGAAATATATTTTTTTTGAATATACAATTAAATTCTGTATATTTTTCTCAACATATTAGCATATGATAGAATGTCGCGCGTCGTATGTTGCGCGTGTGGCGGAGTGTTGCGCGCTTCGGCCTCTGCATCGCGGAATCGTTTGGTAAACGTCGATAAGTGGGTCAAAATCGCGCCCAAAGGAGTCGGAGTCGGAGAGTTACAAACATACATACATACAAACATACAAGTGAAGCTAATATAAAGCGTGTAAAAACAAACGAAGTTTCGCGGACATTCGAATTATTATTCGACTCCATTTATTGGGCATCTTTTATGAGAACTTAACTAACTTGCGACCGATAACTTTCGTCAACTATAATGCTATGCGATAATTATACATGTAACCAAGGAAGAATCTTTTCATTCGTCAAAACTATACATAACTGATGGCTAATTTAAACCATGGTATATTTAACTAACTAAGGTTCGAAACTCTTCTATTGATAATCCTGCTAAGCTTAAGGGCCTTATTCACGTTCCATCTTGCATACGCACTATCGTCCACGCATCCAGCGAGCTGGATAATGCTGCTAGGTAACAGATTCACAGTCGTTTTGCATCGTGCATCGTGTATGACCTTGGTTGGGTGTATGTCATGATGGAACGTGAATAAGGTTCTTTAAATATTTATCGGCTGCTATCATAAATATACGCAGATGAGGATTTCTAAAATGGCTAAAATATTAAGTGGATAACATTAAAAATGAAACATTGGCTATTTAAATTCAATAACAAATTGCAAAATGGCGTCGAATTTCAATATATTATATGTGAATAATGAAGTAAAACCTGTATAAACAATATTATTTCAATCTCGCCAGATGGCAGCACTTTGAGTCAAACCCATTAAAATCTTATGTCTTATAATACGGCTGTTATTAGGTGTCAAGAATAAGCAATATCAAACGTATTACTATAGACATAAGATTGTAATTAATACCAAATTTCTGACTTTTAACTGCACCCTCATTCATTATAAACAATATTTTAATTATGTTTACTCCTGCATTCATAAATGCATTGGCGTAGCTGGAGCCAACAGACGTAAGGAGGGGGGGCAGTGTCTTACCACGCAATTCCGTGGTGGGCACGACCTACAAGCCCCCCCTCTATGTACGCCTATGCATAAATGTCATACGTAGAAAATACGCGGGAAGTTCAGTTGACGGTAAATTCAAAATGGCTGCCTGCTCAGTAGCGCCATCTGGTGGTGCATTGTATTATTTCCAAACGTTAATGATTCCATCGGCAGACGAGCTCACTAAGTAAGGTTTGGCTCCTTCCACCAGGGTTAGGTCTGTGATAGGAGCGGTGTGGTAGAAGCTTCTGGATTCCACACTGCGGTACACATTGTCCTCGATGATTGTGGGGGTGCTCGGGTCGACTTTACAACACTCTTGGATGACTGTCGTGCCATCTATTATTCGACTCCTGGTAGATACATCAATGTGGTTCAGTTTTTGAATAGGGTTTTATTACTCTTTTTTTGACAAATATGCACATTTGTGACTCTGATTAATATAAGTTTAATTATAGTACTTATATTACTTTAATTTTCTATCATAAAATTTGAGTAAAAGAATCAACAGTCAGGGCCATAATTAATTGAAATTTTAATTAAAACTTTCATCTTGAATTTTAGTACATCGATAGTGATCCAAATATCTTTGAATATAAACCTAAATCGATTAGTATCTTCTTCTTCTTCAGCCTTTAGAAGTTCATTGCTGAACATAGGCCTCCCCCAAAGATTTCCAGACCGACCTGACAGAAGCGGCCTGCATCCAGCGGGTTCCTGCGACCTTTACAAGGTCGTCTGTCCACCTTGTAGGAGGACGTCCCACGTTGCGCTTGCCAGTACTAATTATCCCTAATCGATTAGTATCCAGAGCCGTAAATAAAAATACTACATACCTGTATTTAACAGCATTGGGAGTGTGTCTCAAATGATCAGCGGGCGCATGCACCAGTATGTACGAGTCTTCGGGGTGCTCGAGGTCCCAGTACCTGATCCTTTGGTCTGAACCTCCTGTTATCAGGAATCTAGAACCTTCTCGCGTTCCGCTGAACACTGAGCTTATGTAGTGGGATGCCTGGTAGACGGTGCAATTGTATTAGTTAGGTATTCAAGTATCGATAAATTAAAGATGTGGATGTTCGTGTATATCGATAATTTGAAGTATCGATATACGTCGTTTTACCCTTTTTTATTATATCTTATTTACTTTTTAAAGTACTTTTGACATTGAGTTGTCTGTTCGACTTTTTGTTCTTGTTTCAATTTACTAATCGATTTTTTGGTCTATTTTATCAAATTCCCTTATAATCGACAATAAAATTGTTATGTGGTGTGTCGTGTAGTGTGAAGTTTTATTGAATTTCCTTACCGTCAATTAATTCTTTACTGTACTAGGTATTTTTCGCGGCTTCGCTCGCATAAAATATCTTTCACATTACAAAAGACCCTAAATCACTAACAATAGCACCATTTGTACGACGCAAGCGTAGTCTATTTTAAAACCTAGATAAATCCGTTATTCCCATTGGAGCAAATTACCGGTTTAAAAAGTAACATAATATGTGTTAATTTGAATATTTTTTTGGTTAGATATAGCTGGCGTCGTACTTGTCTCTAGACTCGTCCTAGTTTATAATATTGTATAGTGTTAGTGTTGTATAATACACACACACATACACAAACACACACACTCACGCCTTTTATCCCCGAAGGGAGAGGCAGAGGCGCAACCAGTGCGCCCACTTTTCACCGTGCGTATTCCGTCCCATGATGTAATAGGGGGCGAGCCTATCGCCATATCGGGCACAAATTCCATACTCCGGGCTGATATTTAAAAAACCCAATATCATTGCATGACCCGGGAATCGAACCCAAGACCTAAGCATTGCAGTCATACCGTAATACAACTACGCCACCGAGGCAGTCGACTGTTGTGTTGTATAGTTTTATAATATAGTATAGTGTCATAGTATTGTAAGGTGTTAGTGTTGTATCGTATAGTGTTCGTGTTGTATTGTATAGTGTTAGTGTATTGTACAGTGTTAGTGTTGTATTGTATAGTGTTAGTGTTGTCTCGTATAGTGTTAGTGTTATAATAGAGTATAGTGTAGCTCACGGCGGGCGTGTAGTGCAGCGGCTGCTTGCCGTTGGTGCTGGGCCACAGCGCGTGCGTGCGCTGCGCCGCCTCCAGACACCAGGCGGCCGCGTCGCGCCCCGCCGCCGCCCACACCACCGACCCCGCGCCCCCGCACCCCGTCAGGCGCCGCACGCGCTCCGCTACACAGTACACACACATTAACACCTTTGCGGCCAGCATTTTTTTTTTGCGGGTAAAAACGCGTTATCGCTACCACCACTGGGGGGTGAGTGGAACGGTTATGTTGGTTTCACACAGTCTTACGGCCCAATGTCGACACTCAGGAGTATAGCATCATCCAGGCGAGTATTGGACCGAGTCTCTAACACTATGTACACCCTACACCGGCATACCAACCAAAACCCGTGGTGGCTTTCTTTGGCGTATACGAGAGGGCCCCGGGGTATCTTGTTGCACTAAGATAGCTGCACGGGACCGTCCCTGGCCTTACCTGCCAGCCTGCCACTCACACAACACTCGTGTAATACGGCAGTTTCCTACGTTTTATTTTGTACATTATTTTATATGCAACAGAAAATAATACAAAAAAGAAATTCTTCTGTGAAATCAGCATCAAAATTGGTTGAAAGATAAAGCAGGTATTCATATTTCAAATATTGTCGTGAGCAAAAGTGGGGGCGTGGTGGGGATATCTCGCTATCTGTTTCGCACACAGGCAGCGTTATGGCCGGTGACACACGGTGACGTCACTATCTGATATTACTGTTATTTGACACTTACCCCTTCGACCAAATTTCAAAGCTTTCTAACTAACTAAATACTGCTCCAATTTTGAAAATTCTTTTACCGTTAGATTTTGGATGTCATACATTTTTGATAAATGTAGTCAAGTACCCTATTCTGTCATAACATAGTTAGTGTGAAGTGAGGAGACTTCGACATCTCAGGCGAGGTTATGTCACAACGCCAGTGTGACAATCGAAATCTTCGTTTACAGAATACCGATTAGCGAGATATACTTAAGATCTCACTTACGTGTAAGTGAATGTAGTTCGCTTCACCGACATTCTTACCTTGTGGCGCTAGTGTAGATCTCACTGTCGATTCAGAAGTGAATTTCATAATGATTCCTTACGTTTAAGCGAATGTTAGACATTGAAAAAAAAATATTATAAAAGATTTTATCACGGTTTTTTTATTTTATTTTCTCCCGAAGTTTCGAAGGCTTTGCAGCACTGCGCGGTCACGGGGCGGACTGAGATGTACATGGTCCGAAAAGTTAGTGTTACTAAAAATAAAAAACCGCGATAAAATCCTTTATAATAGTTAAATTTAAATGAATTTCATGGTGAGATGTTACAGAATAGCATAGCAGATATTTCTTTGTGAACATACACTTGTTGTGTTAATTTTTTTTATTTCTGTCTCGCTCACTCGTTTGAGCCAGAGCGGGACACACCGCAGGGAAAGTTATACCCCTGATTTAGATACTTGCCGAGTACTAACGAATAGTCAAGAATACGAGTGTGTAAACAGCTTATTCGGATGTATTCGTTACTCATAATTCATAGATATATTCATTCGTCAAATTATTAAACACTAGACTTCTGCTCGCGGATCCACGCGCGTGGGCGATACAAATATTTTCCCGGGATAAAAAGTAGCCTATAGCACTCAGGAGTAATGTAGCTTCCTATTAGTGAAAGAATTTTCAAAATCGGTTCAGTAGTTTTGGAGTTTATCCATTACAAACAAACAATCAAATCGTTTCTCTTTATAATATTAGTATAGACTAGTCTAAATGAGGCATAACACATTCACCGCGGCGCTAAAACAATGAACTATAGAAAAGTGCGACCGTCGCATACGGAGGTTTTGTCTCGCTCTAGCATTTGGCTGCAAAACGCGAGTGAGTGAGATAGTGTTCAGAACAATCTAGTTATGTGCAATCCAAAAAGCAACTGCTATGATGACCGCAGCCAAGGTGTTCCTTAACTATCTGTTCGAGTAACACCTTTTTCTAGATCCTACTAAAATAGTGATTCCATTTTGTAGAACAGCCCTAAAGAAAAAGAATGTTTATGCTATGTGCATATCAGTTTTTAATAAACTGCCTAAAAATCTAAGGGAACTCCCATTTAAATATTTTAAAATTAAGTTAAGTAAATGGCTAGTAGGTAAGTGTTTTTATACGATAGAAGAATTCATGCAATACAAAAATAATGAAGTTGATTATTTGTAAAATTTAATATAATATAATAAATATGCTAAATAATAATAATATAGAGTGACATTTTGTTAAAAATATATATATTATTATTTTGTTTTATATAAATATAAATATTTGCATGCCTAAAGCAGGCAGAGTATAGCTTGAACTATGCACCACTGTTCAATCTGGTACCACCTGTATTCTATGCAAATAAATGTTTGTTTCTTTGTTTCTTTCTCGCAAAAACGAGATTATCGAGTCCGGTCTGTGGAGGAAAGTGGACAGTGTTGGGCTCACCACTCTTACAACTCAGCGCACACACTGCAAAAGTGACGATTTAGATGATCAAAAAATACAAACACACGAATTGAGAACCTCCTCCTTTTTTTGAAGTCGGTTAAAAATCTAAATTATTGATGCTCTTCAATACATATTATGAGAGTACGCGTCAACGTTCTTTAGTGTTTGGCCAACTAAAAAACCGTAAAAGTTGTTGCCCTGTGTGCAGCGTAGGTAAAATTCCGTTCCCGGTATAAAAAGTAATCCCGAACAATCTCATGATATTGAACGAATTTTCAAAATCTGACCTAGTTTAAAAAATTGTCACGTTCACGCAAATATCTGCATGTTATTGTAGTCAGACTATCCCGCCCTCACACCCGCCACTACAACTCCTGTAGGATCAGTAATGGCACTGATTTTATATACTCATTCTCGTACTGGTGGTAGGTCTCTCATTATGTAAGAGGCCGTCTGGGTGGGTACCACCGCAATGTCTATTTCTACCGCCAAGCAACATTGTGCATGCACTGTTGTGTTTCGGTTTGAAGGACATTGTAGCCAGTATAACTACTGGACATAATGAGACTTAACATCTTATGTCTCAGGATGACGAGCGCAGTGGAATGCCACACAGTACTTTGTAAGTCAAGGTGCTGGATGGTGTTACTACTGTTTATGGGTGGTCGTATCGCTTACCATCAGGCGAACGGCATGCTCGTCTCGTCATTCAATGCAATAAAAAAAAAAAAAAAAAAAAAAAAAACCAAGCGGTGAAGCTCGGCGAGTCTCAGGGAACACTAGACTGTCTTTATCCCGCAACGAAATTAATCAAATAGAAAGATAGGGAGGACTTGGAAATATTAATTGTCCACTTCTCTCCATAGCAAAGCGGAAGACAAAATAATGAACTAAGGAGGCGTTTTAACCTCAAGTATAGGGTCGTTTACAACTAGAAAAGCCAGTTGTAATGCACCACGGATAAAGATTAAATTAAAGGGTTCTATCATTTGAGCTGTCAATTTTGATTCCAATAATAGGCTATTGTAGTCAATAGTACTCACAATTAGGATGTCTAACAGTGGTGATGGGCAGCTGGAAGCGCAGGTCCCACACGCACACGGCGCCGCTCGAGGTCCCCACCGCGAGGTACCCGCAGCTGTTCGCGTACAGACACGTGTACACGCCCTGCTTCAGGTCCCCTTGCAGCTTCCACGCGTTACCTGCGCACGAGTGGACATTTATATCAAATACTGACGAGTGGACGGTTGTTGAAAATGATCAGCCTGTATATATACGGTATCGAACAGACTGACAAATAGGATAGTTTCCTATGTTTGATTCTGTACATTATTTTAAATGTAACAGAAAATAATACGAAAAATAAATTCTTCTGTGAAATCAGCAACAAAATCGATTGAAAAATAAAGCAGTTATTCAATTTTGAAATATTCTTGTGAGCAAAAGTAGGGGCGTGGCGGGGACATAGCGCTATCTCTTTCGCACGCAGGCAGTGTTATTGCCGACGGCGCTTCGTGACGTCACAACCTAGTATTGCTTTTATTTGATAGCTACCCCTTCCACCAAAATTTCAAAGCTTTATAACACACTTACTATTGCGCCAATTTCGAAAATTCTTTTTCCCTTTGGTTTTGGATAGCATACATTTTTCATAATTCTATTTAAAAAAAGTAGTCATCTACCCTATTGTCTCAACTGGGGAGGGATGATCATCTTTCGTCAATCCATACTCTAATTACCACCATTTTCAATAATCGATCCTAATCGCTTTTTTCAATCCATCGTAAAAATGGATCAATCAAAACAAAACTTTTTTGACATGTTTCCAAATGACTTATTGTAATTTTTTATTATCGAGATCGGGTCGAAGATACCCCACTTAATATCAAATGCAGTAATTTTGACGAAACCGTATAACAAAAATTTCATCACCTGTATAGTGACTGCCTCGGTGGCGTAGTTGTATTATGGTACGACTGCAAGGCTGAGGTCTCGGGTTCGATCCCCGGGTCGGGCAAAGTGATATTGGATTTTTCTATTCAGTATCAGCCCGGAGTCTGGAATTTGTGCCCGATATGGCGATAGGCTCGCCCCCTATCACATCATGGGACGGAATACGCTTGGCGAAAAGCGGGTGCACTAGTTGCGCCTCTGCCTACCCCTTCGGGGATAAAAGGCGTGAGCATGCGTGTACCATTACCAGGCGCCCTCAAATCCCACCCCACGACAGCTGCGCGCAGGGTCCCGTAGGATATGACCCCCGCGTGGACCCCGCCGGCACACGTCAGCGCGCACCATTCCCCCTCCACGGCCGCGTCCAGTTGTCTGCATTGGGACAGCGTCATGCGGGATGAACCGCTGTCTACCCTGATGGATGGGAATTTATTAATCAGGATCATGATTTTGCCTTTACCTCACTTTAAAGTGAGATAGAAAGAGACAACAAGAGTTTTTTTAAGATCAACCGCCTCGAAGTCAACTTTCTCTGAGTAACCGAATCCCAGGCAAATCATGTTAAAAAAATCTAGATAAATTGTTGGCTAACATAGTAAACAAACCACTGAACCAAGGAGGCAATAGTCTAGTGGAAGCCAGTGACAATACTATGGCCGAAAATAATTTCACGCGAACGGAGCCGCGGGCATAACCTAGGGTCTTAAAACTCACTGTACAATCGGCTGAATACTCTTTATATTCCAATTTTTTTTTATATAGTCTGTAACCAGAAGTTGATCTTGATCGATTTTTTTATCTATACTAGTTAAGTCAATCTATCGTTGCAATATAGTCAATAATCGCTTGGCCACCGTGGACTATGACATCTCTTGTCAATTAAGCGGAAATCGTTTTTACTAAGCTGCGCATAAGGCTCCAGTTAAAAAAAAATTACAGCTGTCAAACTACGGAATATTGAAAGAATATTTTACCTTAAAACAAATATTGATCCCTCCTGCGTGGCGGCTACTAAAGACTGTCCGTTTTCACACGAAACCAAAGACAATACTGGTCCAGCACTCCTGTTGTACATTGTCTTAGATCTGAAACAAACATATTGTTACGACATAATTTTGTTGAAGACTGGTAAATACATCTCATGAAGCGTTTGTGTGTGTGTCTCTCTGTGTATGTGTGCGCGTGTGTGTGTGTGTGACCGTGTGTATGTGTATTTACAGTATTTTTAGATTAAATACCTGTTGATATGCGCGTGTCCCTGCAGCTTGGCGGCGTCCCATAACCGTACGGTGCCATCGTGAGAACACGACGCGAACAGGTTGCGGTGCGCTGGCAGGGTCACCATTTGGTTCACACGAGATCTGAACATCAATTAAAGTCCTAACCTTGTAACTTCTGAGTAAGGATTACATTAATTTAAATGACTATTGTGTTATTTTTATATAATATCCGGCTGGAAGGACCAATTTATATTTTTATATAAGATTAGTCTCACGATGCCCAGTAATTACCCAGGCTAGAATATCCGTTAGGATATCATCTTCCCATAGACACTGCATATCTAACAGTATTAAATAGCTTAGGCATAATTGACACATTCTCAAAGAACTTACTTGTGTTCATGCAAGTAAGCCAGTAGTTGTGACCCGGGTCGCCAAGATGGCGGCGGTATTATCTCTTCGCTGTTGTCTTCTATGTTGTCGTGGCTCCTGTCATGGACAATCGGAGTAAGAAAAAAACGAATAAAGGGTATATTTTGATTAAATATTTTTCATGAAGCTATTAGAGTGAAGTTATATGACTGCCTCGGTGGCGTAGTTGTATTGCGTTACGAGTACGATTTGCGCGCTGAGGTCCTGGGTTCGAATCCTGGGTCGAGCTAAAAACATTGTGACTGGCTTTTTCCATCTTAAAAATTACTCAGTCGCAGCTCGGAGTCAGGAAGTTGTCGGTGTGAGACCCCCGTGCCTCGGAAAGCACGTAAAGCCGTTGGTCCTGCGCCTGATCTCTCTCCGGTCATGTCGGATTGCCGTCTCACCGGACTATGAGAGTGAAGGAATAGTGAGTGCACCTGTGTATTGCGCACACACTTGTGCACTATAATATCTCCTGCGTACCTGGCTGATCTCCGTTGAGATTGGCCGCCGTGGCCGAAACTGGCTAGGAAGGGATTATTATTATTATAGAGCGTTAAGATCAACATAGGACGGAGGCGCGTCGAAGTATGATTGTGACAATCAAAACTCAACCTTATGACTCGTAATATATGTTCGACATTATTGCGCACCTGCCTTACCGTGCGAGGAAACTATGAGCTATCTTTATATACATAATTCTTCTGTGCGTGTGTATGTCACTGAACTCCTAAACGGCTATGCCGATTTAATGAAATTTTTGTGTGTCTACAGGTGGATTCGAGAATAGTTTAGATTAACAATTGGATCCGGTAGGTGGCGCTGTACTCGGGTTCTAAGATTTTATTTCCTTTTTAGAGCAGGACAACGTCTGTCAGGGTCGCTAGTGTATCCATAGATTTCAAAATTATGTTTTAATTACTACGTGTACACTGATTCTAAAATAGACATTATGTACCTTAATGATTTCTGGAATTTCTGTTGCATTCGTGCGGTCAAATCTCTCAATTCCACACGACAAGGAGCCATGCTATCTGAAAAATAATTACTTTGTCATTTAACATCTACCCCGTATTCTCTATAACACACGTTATTTTCACGGCTCGTAACAAGCGAGTAACGTAACTGATTGCGTTTATCATTATGGAAATTGGCATACAGAATACCATTTCACGCTAATTACACGAAGTTAACGTAACGCAACCACGTTACGAGGTTTTTTTTTATTTTTATTTTATTGAATGACGAGACGAGCATACCGTTCGCCAGATGGTAAGCGATACGACCCATAAACAGTAGCAACACCATCCAGCACCTTGAGTTACAAAGCACTGTTTAGCATTCCACTGCTCTCGTCATCCTGAGACATAGGATGTTAAGTCTCATCATGTCCAGTAGTTACACTGGCTACAATGTCCTTCAAACCGAAACACAACAGTGCATGCACACTGCTGCTTGGCGGTAGAAATAGACATCGCGGTGGTAGCCACCCAGACGGACTCTTACATATGAGAGACCTACCACCAGTGATATGATATGAGTGGCTGTATGTTGACATGATGTTGACTCACACTGCACGTAGCTGGCGCTGTGGCCCATTTGCGAATGGTGTGGCTGTACAGAGGCACTCTGCGATGCCGCCACACTCGTAGCACACGAGACTCCCGTCTGAGACACCGATTCTGATACTACAACAATAAAATGTATTATTGGAACTACACTTGAGAAAGTAAATTAAAAAAAGTGTGTGTGTACTTATGTACACGCGTTAGAAGTTATACTTCTTTGGCGTAACAAGATAAAAATCTTTTTCATAACGCGCCAAAAGAAGTATAACTTCAATATCTTTCGCCTTATTCTACGTTCAAAATTCAAAACTAAAATGTTGACTATAACTAACTTCAGGGTGTCGGTTTTTCGTGACGGTGTGCGCGCGCATCGTAAAAATTTACTCTCATCATTTTTGCCTAACGCGCCAAAAGAAGTATAACTTCAAAAAAAAACATAAACAAGAAAATATTAGTGTCTACCGCCATTTATAAGATCTAACGAGTATAAAAGGCGGAGCTGAGTCTGAGCACATCCTCTCCATTCGACCGCGCCAAATGGAGACGGCCGCGTTCAGTTTTAACCGATCCAGAGGACGATATCACTCTGGTCATCCGCCGTAAGAACGAGTTCTTGAAACTCATACACTGCACAAGACCGCAGTTCCGTCCTCGCCGTCGGGGACCTCGCCGCGTTCCCCGTCGCCCCCCCCGACCCCCCTAACAGTTCCGGCCCGCGTGCCGACGTAAGCAACGGATAGGATTAGGTTAAAAACCAATCTTCCCCATTAATCGCTGATGTCTCATCCTCTCCCAGTGACCGTCCTGAGCCGAGGTCCGTAACCCGTTAGTGGGTTGCCCTCAGCATGGTCACCTAAATTAAAGGGTTGCGAGTGCCAAAAGCGCTCACCCTAAAGTCCGGTGTGGCCAGAAAAGCCGACCCTTGTCAGGCTACTGGCAGATTAGTCAGGATAAAAAAAAAAAAAAAAAAAAAAATGAGCACATCCATTCTTGGTCGAGAGTTTGTGCAGAGCAGACATACTTTCGAGGCCCATTTTGCTTTAATTTTATTATTGTTTATCTGCATTTTGGTGGTATATAAGTTTACCTTATTGACAGATATATTTTATTTATTTTAAACTGGAACCGCTTTTGATGTCTAACAGTATTTATTCTATAATGATTCCTTATGTTTACGCGAATGTTAGACATTGAAATTAAACTATTATAACGGATTTTAACGTCGGGAGAAAATAAAATAAAAAACCGCGATAAAATCCGTTATAATAGTTTAATTTCAATGTCTAACATTCGCGTAAACATAAGGAATCATTATGCAAACCAGTACGGACTGGAAATTGCCAACAAAATACGCCGGTTGGAGAATTTGAAAACCAAGCGCGCAAGAATCAGTACATCATTGAATTTCTTGAAGAGATGCCGTGACCATAATCTCATTCCTACGTGTGTCAAGATATCACCAAAGAAAAACATACGAGGGAGCGCTAAAATTCTAGACCAGGCGAGTACAAAACTGTTACGAGCTACCATACACGAAACTCGATCCGACCTCAGTTACATAAATAATTGTGTTGAGATTTTATCCAATGAGTTAAAGACAGATTTATCAGGATTTGATTTTAATAATTGCATTGATATTCTTAATAGGCGCGAAACATCTAAATATAATGAATGCAAAAATAAACACATAATTAAATATGACAAATTACGATCAAAATCAAATACCAAAAAACTAAATAACACCGAGTGTAGGAATGGAACGCGCGCGACCATAGATCATACACACTCTTGCGTAAACCATGAACAACGCGCGGTCATAAATCCAGGCTTCCCAACTTAGGGCTTTTAGCCCTAAATTTAGGGCTGAAATATGTGCAGTGGGCTTTTTTCAGGGCCCAAAAAAATTTAGGGCTGTTTTTAGGGCCATAAAAATGTTTTCATGTGTTACTGTTTGACTGACCAAAAAAAATAAAAAGAGGCAAAACGTTCAAGTTCTTACACAAAGTATAATGCTATAATGCCAAATGCACACTGCTGCCGAACCTGCACGAGTCATCTCAAATCCGAGAATGTGAATCTGGCATAATAATCTCTGTGCAGTGGGCACGCCATCAAAGATACGCCATCCTACGGCGGCAAACACAACACGATTTGTTTACAATCATTGAAAATCTTTAATACACGTTTTAAAATTAAACTAAGTTGGTTTTTTATTTACCTTAATAAAACAGGGTACTTATTTAAATAATATTCTTCAATAGTTATACACATTGGGTATACACTACACCGTAAAAATTATCATTGACAGTACAGGGCTTTATTTGGGGTTTTTGATTTTTGCATTTAGGGTTATTTGGGGATATTTTATCTTGACTTTAGGGCTATTTTTTTTTAGGAGTTGGTAACCCTGCATAAATCTGTCAAAACAAACATTGGATGAAAACACAATTCAGGTTTTATCGAGAGGCTTAAATTTTGCTGTAACACCACGAAGGATGCCGTATGAAGATATTATCTGCAACGTTGAGAATAATCTCTTCAAAAATAATTTAAAAAAGGAAGATTCGGAGGCCATACGCCACGACATTTCGTCAGTATTGCGTCATAACAAAGTGCCGAAACCAAATCTCCCAAAACATCAATACATCGCTTTAAAGAACTTGCGATCAATGAAGGACATTATAATTCTCCGTGCAGATAAAGGGAATGCGACAGTAGTAATGGATACGTTGGATTATAACAACAAAATCGAACAACTTTTATCGGATGTAAGTACTTATAAAATAGTCAAAACAGACCCGACTAACAAAATATTAAAGGCAACTAGCTCTTTAATCAAGAATCACTCCGATAAGTTAAATCTAGACGTAGACTTACTCGTTCTATCGTGTGCAAAACCGCCTAAACTGTATGGGTTACCTAAGATTCACAAGGCTAATGCTCCGCTGCGTCCCATTGTGAGTCAGATCGACACACCAACCTACAGACTGGCTCAGCACGTAGCTAAAGTGCTTTCACCACTCAGAGGAAACACTAGAGCATCTGTGAAGGATTCATACCAATTTGTCAGCGACATTGAACACCTTAAATTAGCTGACAATGAAACAATGGTCAGTTTTGATGTCCAGTCACTGTTCACAAGTTTACCAGTACAAGACTGCATTAAAATTGTTTCTAAGAGGTTAGCAGAAAATAACATCCCTGTTGAATATGCAGAACTACTCCAACATTGCCTCACATCTGGCTATATGTTGTGGAATGATCAGTTCTATGTACAAGTTGAGGGGGTAGCGATGGGCTCACCTGTATCTCCAGTAGTCGCCGATATCTTCATGGAGGACTTCGAGGAGACAGCCCTGAACACAGCCCCGGTCTCACCAAGGTTTTACAAACGGTACGTAGATGATACTTTCACAATATTACCATCTGACAAAGTAACTGCATTTTTAAATCATCTCAACTCCATTAATGATAAAATTCAATTTACCATGGAGTTGGAACAGGATAACTCTCTTGCTTTCTTAGATGTTTTAGTCATCCGTAATCCTGATCAGTCCCTAAGCCACACTGTGTATAGGAAACCGACCCATACAGATAAATACCTGAACGGTGAATCTCATCACCATCCAAAACAGTTAGCTACCGTGGGCAAATCTTTGTTTCAGAGAGCACAAGGAATCTGTGACGAGAAACACCTGGCTGCTGAGCTGCAACATGTCAAGCAAGTACTGCGAGACAACAAGCTCCAAATTCCACGCCGCCGTCACAGAGACCGAGTGAAACCAGCCACAGTTGATCGTGTCCCAGTTGTATTACCTTATGTAAGAGGAGTCACCGACAAGATTGGCTACATCCTGAAGCGCGCTTCCATAAAAACTTATTTTAAGCCGCCTAAGAAGATTAGTCAATTTTTACCACCTGTCAAGTGCCATATACCTCTACAAGAACCGGGCGTATACAAGATAGATTGCGACTGTGGCCTCTCTTATATTGGACAAACAAAAAGACATATAGGGACCCGCGTAAAAGAACATATAGCTGATGTTAAACACCGACGCTCTACGAAGTCTGCAGTAGCTGAACACTCAGAAGAAGGCTCCAACCATTACCTTAGATTCGACAAGCCACAAATCCTTGCCAAAGAACACCGATTCCTGCCTAGGATGATCCGCGAGGCTATTGAGATCAAAAAACATCCTAATTTCAATAGAGAAGATGGTTGGAAACTTGCACAAGCCTGGGACCCGGTCATACATCTAATTAAATCGGGCCCCAAAAGACCTGCTGCCAGACCTCAAGACATTGTGAGCTCTTACTGCGTAGACCGGACCGCAAACAATGACTAACATCTTTAAATTGTATAATTGTAAATTGAAGGTAGATTTGTAACACTAACTTTTCGGACCACCAACACCTCAGTCCGCCCCGTGACCACGAAGTGCTGCAAAGCCTTCGAAACGTCGGGAGAAAATAAAATAAAAAACCGCGATAAAATCCGTTATAATAGTTTAATTTCAGTATTTATTCTACTTATGAAGCTTCTACGCGGACTGACTAGCGAAAAGCTGTTTTTCTATACTAATATTATAAAGGGGAAAGATTTGTTTGTTTGTATTGAATCGGCTCCGGAACTACTGGACCTATTTTAAAAATTCTTTCACCAATATAAAGCTACATTATCAGCGAGTAACATAGGCTACTTTTTATCCCGGGGAAATATACAGCGGGACTTTGAATCCCGGAAAAACTCATTCACGCGGGCGGAGCCGCGAGCAGAAGTATAGTATTATATAAAATATATAAAAAAAAAATATTTTTCGAATCCTGGCGCATTGGAAAAAAATAGATTAAGTAAAAAGGTAATTTATTGTAAGGTTCAACTTAGGTTCGGTGGCAAAATAGAAAACTTCTAATCGATGTGATGTCGAATATAACTAAGGTACAAACACCATAGATCATTGGATATTATGTAATTTGTTATTAGTTTATTTTGATTTGTAAGAGGATATAAATAAAATGTATTAGGTAGCTACTGATTATAATTTGTACGCCACATTGGCCTAACATGATTGATCATTTTATATATAGATTTGAACAACTTGCATATTGTATGTATACTCATGTTTCACAAATAAAGAAATTTGAATTTGAATTTGGACATATCCATCTCTTTTAGATTTTTTTCATTGCATTGTATGACGACACAAGTATGTCGTTCGCCTGATGGTAAGCGATACGACCACCCATAAACAGTACCAACACCAACCAGCACCATGAGTTACAAAGTACTGTGTGGCATTCCACTGCGCTCGTCATCCTGAGACATAAGATGTTAAGTCTCAATATATCCAGTAGTTACACTGGCTACAATGTCATTCAAACCGAAACACAACATTATTAATTTCTCACCTCTAGAATGTTGGTCCTGTGATTGTCCGAACATGTGTTGCCACTCGGTGTTCATGTGAGTCTCGTGCGTTACCGACGTCTTGTGCGTCCGTCTGGGAACATAATTATACATTTATAATCTATACATATAAATAAAATTGGAGTGTCTGTTTGTAATATTGAAATAACCGTTTTTTACTCCATTTATATGAATATATATACGGTACATACACCAAAATAACATTTTTTTCAATTTTTGTCTGTCTGTTTGTTCCGGCTAATCTCTGAAATGGCTGGACCGATTTTGACGGGACTTTTATTGGCAGGTAGCTGATGTAATAAGGAGTAACTTAGGCTACTTCTTATCCCGGGAAAATATAAAGCGGGACTTTTATCCCGGAAAAACTTTTCCACGCGGGCGGAGCCGCGCGCAATGCTAGTTATAGATAAACGAGCAATTTGATTATTGTAAAATGTCATCACTATACAGTGGGGTTAGAATGTAACAAAAAAACACGTCACGTCTCCGTTTCGTCTTATTGGGATTGGTTGAGAGACTAACAAGTGACTGACGTATTGGTCTCTCGATCAATCACAAACATCAAAATTAAACGACATCGTTTTACGAGTTGCATCTTTGTGTCACATTCTAAGCCCACAGGGTCATTTTGACATTGCGTTACTAAATGACACATGTACTTATCTCTTTGAAAATAACACTTTCTATAAAGTTACTTTAACCATAGGTGTAAAATAAAATTACAAGTTCCGAATAAAATAAATATCAATAACAAGTAACTTTAAGTTTACGCGCCCTAATGCCACTACTACTCTAAGAGGATTCGTCGCAGCGGCAACATTACACTTTCAGTCAGAAAAACACGCACACGCCATATTCGCACTAAACTACAAAATGATCAAATCAGGAAAGTTTTTTTTTTTTTTGTGTGAATTAATTCATGGATGATTTTTGGCATAATGTTAGCAGAGACAAAGACGAGTATGTGGTATCACTTATTAACGCATGAAAACTTTACTCCAATGCTAGACTACGCCAGGCGACCTGGCGCGTCTGTTATGTGTAACGACCTTAGCGACGAGTTGTACAGTCAGCCACAAAAGTAGCTGAACAAATACAAAATATCAAATCGCCATTTAACTTTTGTTTCCTTATCAACAATCGTTTTTTCTTCGGTTAAATAAAATTCAAAGGGTTTACTTTATTTTAAACGAAACAAAAATAATATTTCGATTGAAGTTAATGTGTAGAAGCCTTTTGAAGTTTTGAATTTGTTCAGCTACTTTTGTGACTGTCTGTACATACATACATACATACGTACTATCGCGCCTCTGTCCCATAGGGGTAGGCAGAGACTATGGATTGCCACTTTGCTCGATTCTGGCACACTTCTTTCGCTTCCTCTACCTTCATAAATCTTTTCATGCACTCCCGCCGGTTCAGGGTACTATTGATCTGGCCTGTACTTAGAATGTCAGATATCTGACATTCGAAGGCTCGGTGCGGTCGACCCCTGCCGGCCCTTCCATTCACACTCGCCTTATTTATCCTCATGTAAGATGTGTTTGTGTTGTGTGCAATATTGTACCAATAATAATCTTCTTCTTTCTTTCTTTTTCTTTCATTGTCATTCTCCTATCATCCATCCATTCCAAATGCCCAAACCACCTAAGTCTTACCTAGTCTGCGTAGAGGAGTACAGTTTAGTGGCATTGTGCTGCAGCGTGTCGCCCACGTTGGAGTCGAGTTGTACGGAGCGAGATATCGCGGTGTTGGACAACGACAGGCGACCTGGCGCGTCTGTTATGTGCTGTAACAAAGTGTGTTCTTAATATTTATGTACAGTCAGCAGCATAAGTAGCTGAACAAATTCAAAATTTCAAATAGGCTACATACGCGTTAAGTTAAACTGAAACTTTTTTTCTTCGTTTGAATTAAGTAAAATCTCTTTTATTTAATTTTTGTGAAGAGAAAAAGATAAGTAAGAACACAAAAGTACGTAGGAAATTTGAAATTTTGAATTTGTTCATCTACTTATGCTGCTGACTGTACAATAAAGACTTTATAAATAAATAAATATAGCACAATAATATCCCACTGACCTGTGTAGACGAACTCTGTATCTTGATAAGGTGCGCGCTCATCGCTAGCAGTTGGTTCTCCACGTGTTCTGTCATACCTGACAAGCATAACATACTTTATTTATACTAATATTATAAAGCTGAAGAGTTTGTTTGTTTGTTTGAACGCACTAATCTCAGGAACTACTGAACCGATTTTGAAAATTCTTACACTGATAAGAAGCTACATTAGTCCTGAGTGCTATCCCGAGATATTTTTATCCTGGAAAATCTGTATCACGCGGGCGGAGCCGCGAGCAAATGCTAGTACGAAATAAATATTATACAGTGTGTTTTATTAAATGGTACAGTATGGGGAAATCAGTCATTTTTGTTAAAGCAATTTTGGCATAGTAATTTTTTGGCCAAGCGTGAGTTTTTCGTAAAAATGAATTAAATTGATCAAGACTAGTAATAAAAAAAAAATCTTTACCATCTGAAGCGAGTCTCCGAAACAGGTTTCTCAATTGCTGTCCCATCTCAGAGTACTGCGGCATCGTGCCTTGTTTTACCTGAAATATTCATATTTATTAGTCATCTTATTTGTGTACTAGACTTCTGCTCGCGGCTCCGCCCGCGTAAATGAGTTTATCCGGGATAACAGTCCCGCTTTATATATATATTTTTTTATTGCATTGAATGACGAGACGAGCATGCCGTTCACCTGATTGTAAGCGATACGACCACCCATAAACAGTCACAACATCCAGCACCTTGAACACTTTCCATTAAGTTATTTTAAACATAGGTGTAAAATAAAAAAGTGTAATTTTCGAACAAAATAAATATCAATAAAAAGTAACTTTAAGTTTACACGCCCTGATGCCACTACTACTACTCTAAGAGGATTCATCGCAGCAGCAACATTACACTTTCAGTCAGAAAAATATTGACGCATACACCATGTTCGCCTTAATTACATAATGATGAAAAAATCAGTGAAGTAAAATTGAGATTCTTGGTGAAAATATTCGTTTTTCATGAATGATTTTTGGCATAATGTTAGCAGAGGCAAAGACGAGTATCTGGTTTCATTTATTAACGCAATGTCAAAATAGCCCTGTATACAGAAAATATCACAAAAGATTCACTTGTATATAGACAGTCATATGTCAGTAATAAACAAATTACCTTTAACCTGGTGTTCCTCCGCTCCCTGAGGGTCTGCACCAGCCGATCCACGTCTCCGTGCCTCAGCACCGCGTCTAGTACCTTCCTGGGTATAGGATCAGCTAAACTCTCTAGCAGAAGTTCTGCTCGTTCCACCTAAAGGCAATGACGATAATTTAGATTCAAAGTCCATAATTTTTGGGTATTCATGTAATTTTTGTTAAAGGTCTTATACTCATCCTTGGCGTGATACAATTATTACACACACACACAGTTACACACACACATCATTTTAGATTTGATTAAATTTTAGAGAAAATAGCGAAAAATTACACAAAGAAAAATGATAAGGAAAATGAAGCAATAATAAAACAGTATGTGATCATAGCAATCAAAACTTCTTCTGATTGGTCAATAAAAGTTTGTATTTTTAGTATATAGTATTTAAAGTAATGTCTTTATTATAAAATTTCTGTTATAGGTCCTTTTTTTACTGATATAAATAAAAAAAAAATATCCAAAATCGATCCAGAGATATGAATGATGATCGTTCATTATAGAAAAAACTTGATTTTTTATGCTATGTGTCACAACAACGTGTAAATTTTTTTTAATTTTTTTTTTTAATTGAAAGCAGGCATAATGTGAATAAATACGAAAATACGTTACCTGTATGAGTTTGTGTTTAAGATGCGGCCACACTAGTGGCAGTATCTTGCAGTTCACGTCTATAGGGTTCAGCAGGCTCGCCACACACGACACCAGCCCGCACACCTCGTGACGGATCTAGTACACATCTTACTAATAAATGCGAAAGTTTGTGGAATTGTGCGGATATCTGTTAGCAGTAAACGCCGAAATTGCTGAACGGATTTGGATGAAATTTAGTACGAAACTAAACCATGTCTTAGGTTAATATTTTTTTAACCCGAAAAAGTAGAAAGTAGGACTTTTATACCAGGAAAGGTCTTTCACGTGTCCGGGGCTCCCCCTCCTCCCAACCGGGGCAATTCTTGTGTGCTTGATCGCCCGTCCATGCACGGGGGGATATTTTCCGCGAGCCGAGGCTGATGTTCAGTGTGTATACCACTTGGTAGCATCAACACAATGAGCTCTGAATGAGACTACGAATATTTCCCTACTCTTTTCACTTATGTCCTGGGAACCTTCCTTCCTTCCACCACCTTTCCTTCCCAACCCCATCCCTTTCACGGTACGCTTTAGTTATTAACCCGGGGCTGGCTTATAAGCCGTTAACGCGAACCCCCATGAAACTGCAGCGGTTCCGCCCTAAAAAACTGTTCCAGCGAGAACCTATAAATAACTTCGATTGAACGATATTAATTGCTCAAATTTTACAGCAAAGCAGTTTAAAAAAAACATCTGATATATTAGACAAAGCAAGAAGATTATAAAAATAAATAGGGTAGTTTCCTTTATTTGATTTTGTACATTATTTTATATGTAACAAGAAATATTAAGAAAAAGAAATTCTTCTGTGAAATTCAGCATCAAAATCAATTGAAAAATAAAGCAGTTATTCAATTTTGAAATATTCTTGTGAGCAAAAGTGGAGGCGTGGCGGGGATATCGCGCTATCTCTTTCGCACGCCCGCAGCGTTATGGCCGACGGCGCTTGGTGACGTCACAGCTTGGTATTGCTGTTATTTGACAGCTACCCCTTCCACCAAATTTCAAAGCTTTATAACTTAATAATTATTACTTACTTACTTTAGTGCGCCAATTTTGAAAATTCTTTTTCCATTTGACTTTGGATAGCATACATTTATTATAATTTTATTTAAAAAACAATAGTCTACTACCCTATTGTGAATGAAATCTTACCCATAAATTCGGATGAGCGAGACAGACCGCGCTCTCTGCTACGAGATCGCACAGACTCTGTTTGGGGAGTAAGCCCAACTCCGCCAGATTTGTTGTAGCACGCAAGGCCTTTGCTATGATCCACTCCGACGGATCAGTTAGACCCTGCAAATATCGACACAATGTTGATTGACGAGACGAGCATGCCGTTCGTCTGATGGTAAGCGATACGATCACCCACAAACAGTAGTAATACCATCCAGCACCTTGAGTTACTAAGTACTGTGTGGCATTCCAATGCGCTCGTCATCCTGAGACATAAGATGTTAAGTCTCATTATGTCCAGTAGTTACACTGGCTACAATGTCCTTCAAACCGAAACACAACAATGCATGCACACTGCTGCTTGGCGGTAGAAATAGACATTGCAGTGGTACCCACCCAGGCGGACTCTTGCATAATGAGAGACCTACCACCAGTGTTGAATACTCAAAATTGAACACGACGTTTTCATAATCAAGGACATTGTTTGTTTACATGAGTCATAAGATGAGAATCAATGAAGGGCTAATTTTTAAAAAAAATCTGTCAGACTAATCCATGCTATTTTTAAATATATGCTATAGAGAATGTTTAATATATCAAAATTATAATACAAATAAAAAAAAATGTTACAATTAATTTTAAAAATAATTCCATACACCTTAAGCTTAATAATCACTTACAGCCGTTTTCAATAAACGATCCTAATCTTAATCTCCGATCCGATCCAATGAATAAACCAATCAAATTAAGTCATTTTGTAAAAAAGCTTTGTTCATTTTCGAGATAGGTCGAAAAAGGCGATTGGGATTTGGGATTACATGGTGATTAGACAATCACCATTATTGCACTTACCTGTTGCAAAAGCGGCACCAATATAGGCGCGGCATGTTGCCCAACATACGACGCAACACCAACCACCCTCTCGAAGAAGCACCCCCGTAAAGCGACCTCCTCTTTGTCGTTCAGGAAGGTCACCATGTGTGAGAGGATCACGTCGTTTGCTGAACCAAAAGTGATGTGTATTAGCGAATTATTATATTATCTTTTGGAGCAGTAAACGGTGTATTTAATGGGAATAATTGAAAAATCTTAAAGTTCATTGACATGTTGAAATCCTTTTGAAACATGTTACTGGGTCCTAAACTTGACTGTCATCTAAGCGTGATATAAAAAAATTGTAAAATAATCAACTGCAAACTTTTATTTTTATAACGACATATTTTTTTTCTAAAAAGTTTAAATAATAAAATTCTACAAAGTTTAAAAGACAAATAGAAAAACCTACTATCTAATCAATATTACAACACAAAAATAAATTATGTACCTTTTTGTTTGCCGAAGAATATACAAAGTTTCGTTATGCCATTTTCCACCAGCGCTCTCTTGACAACGGCTTGCGAGTCCGTCAAAAGGTATGATACTGTGGACCGCACCTGAATATATAGCGTATTATTATGATTATGGGGTACGGATTTGCAGAAAGACGTTGTTGATCCAGTTCGAAGGACCAAAACAATTCACAACTAACACGTTTTTTAATGTCTTCATTGAGTTACTCAGGTACTACACATTGTCTTTGTGTTAACGCGCCTAATCGCATTAAAGCGGCAATCTGTTGCTTCCTGGTGAATTGTAGCTTCATCGTACGAACGATTGTATGAATAAGTTTTTTTTACCACCACCCGCGTAAGAATGCAAGGCTTCACTTCACTTTCCGGGATCGGTGTGCACGCTAGTTATATTCAATTATTGTATATTGAACCATTAAAATAGATTCTGAAGAATCCAAGGTCTTATTTATTGCCTTCTTTGTCGAGACCTTCATTTCGTTCATCTGAGACGAAACACTTTGTATATTGTTTTATTGTAGCTTGTGAAGAGATTGAAAACGTAAATTATCTGTTGATCGTGTTCGGAGGACCAAAATGGCCCATAACTAAAATGTGTATATGTAACGTCCTTATCAAGTCTCTAAGTATAATTTTTTTTTAACATATAATAATAACCGTAATAAAACCTCATTGAAAATATGAAATTAATATTAACGTTTCACGATTTTATTTTTCTATTATATTATTTCACCGCACTGATACGTGTAACGTAAACATAAAGAGTTAACTTGAAATGCTAAATAGGAGCATAAAAGAACATAACTTACGTACCATTTCGTGTAAAGCCGACAATTCAGTTTCATAGTTTATGTTAGCTGCTTCCTTATCGATCATGTTCTGCGTTTGATCCAAGAATCTGACTGCAGTTTCCGCTAGTTTTGCTGGAAGTATAAAATCAACATAAATAATTTTAAAGATTAGCTAGGGGTGAGATAACTTTCATAAAATATGTAAAAGCTAAGTGAAATTGAGTATAATAAATACGTATTTTTTATTAGTTAGTGGAAATATTTAATTATAATGGTAGAATTACTTGGACTCATATTATTTTTAGTGTCCTTTATTTCACATCATTTTAGGGCACCAGGGTTCATCCAAGGTTTCTTGGCAATATAGATATGAAAATAAATTTATTTTCAAGCACAAAATAATTTACTCTTTTGAGTCTTGTATGTTACATATAAAAATTGGGTATCAGTTACTATCTAGTTCCTTATTTGAAAAAAATATATACAGGGTCAATTAACTAAATGAAACCACATACTTATCTCCTTAAAAATAACACTTTCCATTAAGTTATTTTAACCAAAGATGTAAAATAAAAAAGTGTAAGTTTCGAACAAAATAAATATCAATAAAAAGTAATTTTAAGTTTACACGCCCTGATGCCACTACTACTCTAAGAGGATTCGTCGCAGCGTCAACATTAGACTTTCAGTCAGAAAAACACGCACACGCCATATTCGCACTAAACTACAAAATCATCAAAAAATCAAGAATGTAAAATTGAGATTTATGGTAACAATATTAGTTTTTTATGGATGATTTTTGGCATTATGTTACCAGAGGCAATGACGATTATGTTTTTCGCTTATAAAAAAAAATAGTCTGACCGATGTTATTGGCGTAGGCGATGCGCACGGGCACGGCGGGGTCGGTGGCGCGGCCCGCCAGCTCCGGCAGCACGTACTCGGGGAACACGTTGCAGTCGCCCAGCGGCAGGCGCCGCACGCACGCCAGCGCGCGCGCGCACGCACACACGCTCGCCGCACGCACGCGCGGCACCCCCGAGTGCGACAGGTGGATCTGACGAAAGAAAAAAAAAAGAAAAAAAAATGATTTAGTTTTTATTAACCGTCTTATAAAAACGAAACTTGATAAAGATCGCAGGAACACGCTGGATGCAGGCCACTTTTGACAGGTCCGTCTGGAAATCTTTGGGGGGGGCTATGTTCAACAGTGCACGTCATGTAGTTGATGATGATGATGATAAACCGTCTTATAACTGTGATATGTAAAAAAAAAGTTTATCATGCGACAGGTGGATCTGTGAATGCAAACATTTTTTGCAAAAAAATACTGAGTTTTTTTACTGTCTTGTAACTGCGATGTTTGTATAAAAAAAAACTAAAGTTTAGTTATAGATAAATAAATTAATAATTGTTTCTTTCACCTGCCTTTATCCCACTAAAACAGTGTTGACGCAGCTTTTTCAAACATGATGCAAATTATAACAATAATAAATAACAAAAACCTAGTGACAAAACAGTTCTATAAGAGAACTTAATCGAAAAAAAATATATTTACAGTTACTCACAATATACGGCAATATTCGATCCAAAATAGTCTCCGAACTAGAATTCTCGCACAGCAACTGCAGTATCTCTAAACTGTACAATTTGGACGTGCAGTGATGCAGACCGCGGATGCATGACGTCACCAATGACGTAATCAGAATCAACCCTTCACTGTCCGGTCCTAAATCTTGCCCATCAGGAGATTTATCATCGAGCTCTTCGTCAAAATCATTCACATTAACACTTAACACTTTGAAGCCATCCTTCAGACTGTCTATGTTATCCACATTTGTGTGTTCCGTGGTCTCTTCGACTAAGTCCTTATAGTTTTTAGCATCTGAGGGTTGAGTGAAGATCTTTATAATGTTCCTTATGTCCTGGTGAATACGGAGTATTTTCTCATCTGGAGGTAGGATGGGCTGCGCTGAGAATATCAGCATGTACGATTGCAGGAATGAGTAGAAGTATTCGGGGAATAGCCTAAAAATATTATCTCAGTTAATGTTAAAGAGCAGCGTGTCCTTTTGGGTCAGGTGATGTCATAAACTGAGTCGCATGAAACGAAAATATTAACAAACGCATTTTCAAAGTTGCATAGTGTTTTTTATTAGAAATATTTTAGTTATTGCTTTACATTTATGTTTCATTTATTTAATTTGAAAAAAAAGTATAATCCATTCCAACAATTATCTTACTATAAGACTCATCAAGTAAAAGTTATTTAGACCAAATCTACTACAAAATAATTTTAGATATTCAAAACTAAACTCTCTAAACATATCAATAACACTCACTTCCCTCTAGCCTCATCCAGATACAATTCCGCACTACGTCTGTCCTTAGGGTTCCGTTCGGTCATGGAGTGCAGTAAATCTCTGAGAGCCGGCTCACAGCCTTCCCCCAGGGTCATTGTTGGAGGTCTATCCTCACCATTACGATAGGCTAGAAGACCAGGTAAATCTAGGGCTGGTGTGCCATCATTCCATAGTTCTAGGAGAGCACACCTGGGGAATGAACGTTTTTAGTTGTTTAGACAAAGGTTGTTTTATTGCTACTGAAGGAAGATTTTAATGATATTGGCGTGTTTCTTATATACATATACATTATTTTATTTATGGATGTTTCCATTAAACGATCCCAATATTAATCGTAGCTAACTATAAAAAGCAATGAGAGGTGTCAAGGGACCCGGATGGAACGAAGTTCCTTTCGATTAATTAGTGAAGGAATTGTAATAAAATTTTATTTATATAACAGAGTGTGTATATATATAAATATATAAATATTTTCCTATTTCCGTTCCAATACATACGTTTCTAGAGAAAAAAACAAATAAATACGTGTGGCACTCGGAGACTACCGCGGTAAAGCTATGGCATAGCATTTTTATCACAAATTTTGATTGACTAAACACAAAATCGATCTTACGCTTACCACATAAAGTAGATTTTTAAACGCGAGCAAAGCACGTTTAGTCTTGTTATTGATAAATGTCGGTAACCAAAGTAGAATAAATCAACAAAATTTGAAAAAAGAATGTTACGTTCGATTCTTTTGTACTCGTGCCGTGCCAACGCTGGGGAAATAGCTTCTACGCAATGTGTTTAAGGTTCATTTCAGATTAGTAAGAAATGGTTTTAATGACTTTAATAAATAAAATAAATACAAATATACTCGTTTCAAGAATTATAGTTTCTACACATTGTATTTAAGGTTCATATTAGTAAGATAATAGAAAAAAGTGTTGTGACAACTTTCTGTCCAGCCCCCTTTCACAACGCGCAATACGGAGCTTCGTTCCAATAGAAGTAAAAAATAAGGGACGATAGCATGTCAGAATGTAATATTTTTATAGGTAACGACAGGGTACAGCAAGTAAGTGATTTTGTATATTTGGGATGTGTTTTCACAAGTGATGGTAGGTATGACAGTGATATTGAGAGACGAGTGAGTGCAGGTAATCGGGTGAATGGAGCGTTGCACGCCTTTATGGGTAGCCGGAAGGTGTCCAAAAAGGCACGACTGGCTGTTTATAGAGGAGTGTTATTACCAAATCTGATGTATGGTAGTGAAAGCTGGGTATGGCAGAAAAAGCACGAAAGTAAGATTAAAGCAGTGGAAATGAGAGCGTTAAGAAGCATGTGTGGGGTGACTGTGTGTGATAGAGTGCGGAATACTATGGTGATGGACATGTGTGGAGTGACAGAGGATGTAGTGACCAAAATTGAGAAGGGTATGCTAAGGTGGTTTGGGCATTTGGAAAGGATGGATGATAGGAGAATCACAAAGAGGATATATAAGGCGAGTGTGGATGGAAGGGCCGGCAGGGGTCGACCGCACCGAACTTTGTCAGATATCTGACATTCTAAGTAAGGGCTAGGTCAAAAGTACCCTGAACCGGCGGGAGTGCATGAAAAGATTGATGAAGGTAGAGGAAGCGAAAGTGATGTGCCAGAATCGAGCAAAGTGGCAATCCATGGTCTCTGCCTACCCCTATGGGATAGAGGCGTGATACTATGTATGTATGTATGTATGTACTATAATAAAAGAGTCAAAATACGTAATTTGTAAGCGTGTCAAAATCCTTTGTTCTGATTGGTCTGTTTTCGGGATGGATCGAAAAAACGGATCGGGATCGTATCTTGAAAAAGGACCGTTAGTATTTGGAAAGAGCGTAGTTACGAACCAGAAACTTAACATAATATATGAAATTTTTATAAGAAAAGCATTTGTAAAATTACAAGTAAATATTTTTTAGACTGTTGGACTAAGAAGCCGAAATTAGATATGCATTTATAAATTAAGCATACCCAGCTGAGAAAATATCCATGCTCGGGACTAACTCGCCGACTTTACACGGCGACTCGCTCAGTAACAAACCGCCTGACTTATCGTCACTCTGTAAGAAAAACATTAAATTGTCTATTGTTTCATTCATGTATTCTTAGAAAAAATATTACTATTATCTATACTAATATTATAAAGGGGGAAGATTTGTATGTAAGTATGTTTGTAACTCTTTCACGCAAAAACTACTCAATGGATTTCGATGAAATTTGGCACACGGGTAGATCATGTCCTGGATTAACACATAGGCTACTTTTTATCCCGAGAAAATATAAAGCGGGACTTTTATCCCGGAAAAACTTTTTAACGCGGGCGAAGCCGCGAGCAGACGTCTAGTTAGTTATAAAACTTTGTAATTATTTTGGCAGCATTTTTGTGTTTCGAACTCAGGTTTTTAAATTCAAAAATGTCTTGGGTTCGATTTTTAGTTGATCATAAATAAGATTACGCGTTTAATGTTTATCAATATGAAAAATAACCGACACAAATTTTATGACGCTTAATAGATAAGCAATTTTTAAACATACATAAAAATTCCATTATTATCGTATATCGAGTACATAATTGCCAAATTATAAAGCCTAGTTGCGATATTTATCATTTGCTTATCGAATGAATCAGAAAAAATACACACATTTCTAGGAAAATAACACTTACCTCAATTCTACTATGTGGGTCGGGTGCACTGACAAATCTTTCAGGCGCTACATAGCATAACCTTCTTCTAGAAGTGTCGAAGAAGTAGCTGAAGTCTGCTGGATTATCATCAGGGAGGAACGTCGGCTTGAACGACGCTATGTCAGTGAGCAGCACCCATAGCCATGACGTCACCATTATGTTCTCCAACTGTCCATGCAAAATAGTAATGTGTTGAAACAAACCCCGGGATTTGGCCTTCTATGAGAACGAGATTAATTAAAAAACTATCGAACGGATTTCAATTAAATTTGGAATGGAGACAGTTTGAGACCCGGGGAAGAACTTAGTTACTTTTTATCCCAGGAATATATATAGCGGGATTTTTAAGCCGAGATTTACTAAGTATAAGTATACATATACAATCAGAAGTTAAAAAGAAGTTACAAAAACATATGCTTTGGTTTTGGTTTTTGTAACACAATTTGGATTGGATCCCTCAAAGAGTTTGACGTCAAGGAAATGGATCTTCGTAAAAACTAACCCAATGGTGTTCTGTAACAAATTGTATAGAACGTGAGTTGCGCCAAGTATTTTGACTCACTTTAATATGCATACGCATACTCACGCTTTTTATCCTCGGAGGGGTAGGCAGAGGTGCTACTAGTGCACCCACTTTTCGCCGTGCGTGTTCCGTCCCATGATGTGGTAGGGGGCGAGCCTATCGCCATATCGGGCACAAATTCCAGATTCCGAGCTGATACTCATTAGAAAAATCCAGTATCACTGCCCGACCCGGGGATCGAACCCAAGACCTCAGCATAGCAGTCGTACCGTAATACAACTACGCCACCGAGGCAGTCACTTTAATTAATTTAATTTTAGATGAAGCTGATCTGATTTAAAATGACAACTTTTGTTCGCTTATCTGATTTTTTCTCCAGAATAAAAGTGATAAATACAAAATAAAATTGCAACGAATTGAGTAATCTCCTCCTGTTGTCAGTTAAATAAAAAAAGGCCTATGTTATTCAAGGACAGCATAGCTTTTAATTGGACCAAGATTTTTATATCAGTTCAGTACTTATCTATAAACAAATATTGAAATATGAACTATACCTCACAATAGGGAAGATTACTACTCTTTTTTAATACATTTATCAAAAATGTATGCCATTCAAAAAATATTATTTCATTCAGTAAATATTTTTCAAAATTGGGACAATAATTAGTAAGTTATAAAGCTTTGAAATTTGGTGGAAGGAGTAGTTGTCAAATAACACTAATATTACACTGTGACGTCACCGAGAGTCGCCGGCCATTACGCTGCTTGCGTGCGAAAGAGATACCGCGATATCCCCTCCACATCCCCACTTTTGCTCACAACAATATTTCAAAAATGAATAACTGCTTTATTTTTCAACCAATTTTGATGCTGATTTCACAGAAGAATTTATTTTTCGTATTATTTTCTGTTATATCTATTTCAAATTTCAAAGTATTTTTTTTGTGCACACCTACATGTACACATGTATGTTATATCTATACTAATATTATAAAGAGGAAAGATTTGTATGTAAATATGTTTGTAACGAATAAACTCAAAAACTACTGAACAGATTTCGATGAAATTTGGCACACGGGTAGATCATGTCCTGGATTAACACATATACTACTTTTTATCTCAGGAAAATATTTTTGTCCCGGAAAAACTTTTTCACGCGGGCGAAGCCGCGAGCAGGAGTCTAGTATATAATAATTTACAAAAGCAAACATAGGAAACTACACTATAACAGAGATGTAAAATCATACCTTAATATCACCATGGCATATTCCAATCTTGTGCATTCTGTGTAAAGCGTACAGCACTTGGAATGTAATCCACTTCTTCTCTAATGTGGTTAGGAACGGCCTGGTGGACATCCTGTCATACACACTACACTTACAGTATTCACGCATCAGCAGTCCTGCTTTGTCGGTCAGCTGAAAATTTTATTGTTACGATTCAAGTAATAATTGAATATACACACACACACACGGCTTTCATTCCTGAAGTGGTAGATAGAGGCGCAACTAATGCAACCACTTTTCGCCATTCCGTCCCATGATGTGATAGGGGCCGAGCCTATCGCCATATCGGGCACAAATTCCAAATTTCGGGCTGATACTGAATAGAAAAATCCAATATCACTTTGCCCAACCTGGGAATTGAACCCGAGACCTCAGCATTGCAATCGTACCATAATACAAACACACCACTGAAGCAGTCAGTATTGAATATACACACAGTAAAAACCTGTTATAGCAACATTAGTTATAACAAATGGCAAGGCCCTGGCAAATACATGTATAGAAAAATGGTAATATTTAAAACAACTATCGGACTTAGCGTTTTGATTAGGTGGTCTGTTCAATGTCGTTTTAACCGGTTTCAATTGTATTAATTTAATCATTATGTTTCATTTTAATGATAGATATAGTAAAACATGCTATGACACCATAACTTGGGCAATGGATAAAATTTTGCTGAAATCTGTCTACTCAAATACTAATGTATCTGAGCCTTGAAATGTGAATACTCAATTTTGGGCCACATTGTTATTCTAGTTATTCTTTAAATGTTTTTACTTGTAACATAAATTTAATGGATGTCCGTATATCTATTTAATTTTTATAATAATATAGTTACATACTATAACCCTCTGAAAAGGTAAACAATTGAATGCAGAAACCAGCTGCTCTTTGATCTTAAGTATCCGTTCCTTGTGTTCAGCCAACGGTAATGATGGGTCGTGTACCGCAAACACTTTAACTACCACCAGACCTTCGCGGGACCGCGCCCTCGCCACCTTTAGGAATCTAGTTGAGCCGAGGCTGAAAAACATACATTATGTTGCTTATGCATGGTAATCAAGAAAAAAATTGTTAACTGTCCGAAAAATATTATGGTACCTAATTAAGGAAAAATTAATAACTAAATATGAATCATCATCATCATCAGCCACATGACGTCCACTGTTGAACATATGCCTCCCCTAACGATTTCCAGACGGATCTGTCAAAAGTGGCCCACATCCAGCGTGTTCCTGCGACCTTTATCAAGTCGTCTGTCTGGACGGCCGACGCTGCGCTTGCCAGTACGTGGCCTCCACTCGAGAACCTTTTTGCCCCAAATATGAATAGCAGTGTGTATTGATATGGTTTGAGACAGGACATCACAATCAAAGTATATTATAAAGTAAATAATAATAGCACATATAGTACAATAGGTTTTTCTTTACATGAATATGTATGATTGATTTAGTATATAAATAATTCGTTTTGTTTGCCACACGATGCAATATTCAGAGCGTCAAGCATAAAAGGGAAATATGAATGACGTATTGACCAACTGTGACTACAAAAACTGATGTACATTTTGCGATGAACTTATTATATTCACCTCTGGTCGAACGTCAAATCTACATGGTCACTCAGGTAGTGCTCCACTGGATATATCTGGGAGGGTGCAACACCGACAAGTTGGTTACCCATTGTGATTATTTTTCTTCAACGCATTACAATTCACACGAATTCGTAAAACATCTACACTATCTAGGATCTAGTTTACGTAATGTACGCCAATAACGCATTTATTGCTCAATAGTGAAAGTATAACTACGTTTTTTATGATAAATATAAAATTCTAATTCAAAACAAAGTAAATTGCAGATTTTGGCAATGACAATTGACTGCAATTGACATTTGACAGAAACACAGCTGACAGCAGTGAAATGACAACTGTGACAGAATAGGGATGTGAAACTTAAATAATACAATTAATATCGATACATATCTACTACTTTAGACTGCCTCGGTGGCGTAGTTGTATTATAATGTGCGTGGTACAACACCGCTTTGAGGACCGGGTTTGAATGACGAGCAAAGTGATATTGTGTTTTTCTATTCATATCAGAACGGAGTTTAGAATTTGTACCCGATACCGCGTCTTGCGATTTGATAGGCCCGCCCCCCTTTTACATTATACCCCACCCCGTCGGAGATATAGACATGACGTGACGACGTGATGTGTGTGCCTGCTACAAATGGCTGTTTACATTTCTTAAAGTATTAAAACAGTCGTGAAAGCTGTTTTAAAGTACAGTTAAAATATGTAAATATTAAGTTATATCCAAGAGTAACTATTCAAGAAAATACGTGATGATTAAGTATCGATATCATTGACATCCCTATGAAATGAAAATTCGTGACAGCAGATGACAGTTTCATGTTGAAGTTTGCAAGAAAGGTATTTTATTTTGTATTTTAGTTAAATAGCCGTCGATAATCATATTATACTTTCATATCGCTAAAGTATTGGAATTTGCACAAGCCATTATATTTTGTAAAGAGTATTGTGGTCATAATTCGTGGGCCGTGGTTAGTTTGAGCTTGTAAAACACCATGTAGATAACCCAAAGACAATTCCAATTGACAAATACACCTCATCAAACGCTGTCATCTTATGTCGTCTATGGTCTGTCTTTCCTTCAACAAACAAGCATTCCACCCATTTTCATTGTATTTCGTTACGTTTACTGAATATATTTCACAGAGATGGCTTCGAAAAGTGAAAAAGATCGTGCTAAACAGATCCAAGAACGATGTCAGAACATACTGATGCAGATGCTGAAGGATGAGGACAATAAATACTGTGTTGATTGTGATGCAAAAGGTAGGTGCAGTTTTATTCTTATTTTATTACGGTTATTCCGATTTCCGTGGGAATTAAATGTAGGCAAGCTTTTGTTTAGATAGAGTAATATGTTACTTTATAGTTTAAAACAGTTAAATGCCATTTTAAAGATCTTTGAACTATTTTTTGGGAACTCGAAAAGAAACGTATGAGTCACATTATCGCGAAATAATTGTTTTGTTATCACTATTGTATTGGTAATTTCTGTCATTTCGTTTTCTGTTCACGTTGATTTAAGGACGTGGACTAGCTTAAGTGATGGTACTTTTATGTAACTAGAAGATAATGATTTCCTTGCAAATGAAATTTCTACATATTTCCTTTCACTTATTTAAATAAAAAAATCACCTTCATGCAAAGACAATGTGCACCTGATTTTAGTAACCCTGACATTCAAAGTTCTAGAATATTAGAAAATACATCTTGTTTATTTGTAACCTGTTTTTAAGTAAAATTATGAATAAGAACTATTTAGTAAATTAAAACATAGGAAAATAACTTGAAATCCATGTATATTCTTGTGAATATTTAATGAAATACTATTGAGTACCTAAACTAATCATTTAGGTTGGGTATTGTTGGTTTTCCTATGAAAAGATAATAATTTTATCAATAATAATAAGACATTGTCTTTGAGTCCATGTGTTGACAAAATAAACTTAATGCTATTGATGGAAATGATGATGTTTAATTGAGATGATATCAGTAGCCAAATATGTTATGTAATTAGATATATAATGATAAGAAATCTGTCAGTATGATAAGGATGTAAATTACATTCACAAATTATTTGTGTTATCACTGTACATTTTGTCTTGATTCTCTCAAACTATGGAGTTACATTATTTGTCAAATTCATGAAATAGCTAAATATTGCGAAAGTGGGTCATATAATATTATGCATAACTATATAATCTTACATTAAAATATTGAGCCACCATTCAAACAGAACATGTGTATGAATTCACATTATTGATTTACATAATGTTAGATACTGAACATTGATTCATAAAGAATGCTTTGGTACCTGCACCTTCTGTTTACTTAATTTGACCTATTACATTTTTTAAATCCTTTTATGTCATCTATCATATATGTCCAACTTATCGCACCTTTAGGACGAAAACGACGCAATTCAAAAAAATAAAAAATTGCGTTATCGTCATAAAATGACTTAAAACTGGTCCCTTTTTTATGAAAATATAATAAAAAAGGGACCAATATAATAAGTTTTGTCCTTTTCCAGCTTGAATATGGTGGTGTTTGAACTATTGTTGTATTGAAATTTTCGTTTTAAGTAATTTTATGACGAAGACTCAATTTTAGATTTTTTTGAATTGTGTCGTTTTCGTTCTAAAGGTGCGTTATGTTCCCTCTCACAATTCATACATTCTTTAGCTAACTCTTCTCCATCATACATAAATGAATGTAAAGATGGTTTGCGTCAAGGTATAACAATTACAGTACTAAAAATTAGATACATACCATTAAATGGTGATTATGAAGAGGAAATTACTTATTAAGCTATCCTCATTCAACAGAAATAGCAAATGTGTAAATGCTGCTACTTAAATTAACATGTTGTTTCAGTGATCATTATAATATTATAGACTTTACAAAAAAAATATTAATGTGTTTCAAATTTCAATGGGTACAGTTTTGTTTCTTATGTGACATTAAGTTTTGTTCCTGTCTCTGGCCATATCAAAGTCCTTTTTTGGTATAACAGACCTTGCTACTCAAAATAAGCCTCTTTTTATCCCACAAAAGAATACTTGGGTATTATATTCGAGAATAGTACTTTCATGCAGGTGGAGCCGAAAGCAATACCTAGTACCTATGTATAAAAACTACACTGGTTTTTCTGGGATAAAAGTCCCGCTTTATATTTTCCTGCGATAAAAAATAGTCTATGTTACTCGCTGATGATGCAGCTTTATATTGGTGAAAGAATTTTTAAAATCAGTCCAGTAGTTTTTGATTCTATTCATTACAAACTTAAAAAAATACAAATCTTTCCTCTTTATGATATTAGTATCGAAATAGCCTCCCATTCAAAGAAACAGTCAACAGTAATTGATCTTGAGAAATGTAATTCAATATTCCGTGACTACTGCGTCATATATTCGTAACATGAGTTTATTAGCACTAATTGGGTGCCATTCTGGTATGAACAACTTTCAAATGGTAATTTGGATTATAGGAAAATTATGAATTACTAGTATTGCTTGCGGCTCCGCATGCGTGAAAAAGATTTTCCAGGATAAAAACATTTTCCTGTGACAAAAAGTTGCCTATAGCACTCAGGAGTAATGTAGCTTCCTATTAGTGAAAGAATTTTCAAAATTGGTTCAGTATTTCTTGAGATTAGCGTGTTCAACCAAACAAACAAACAAACTCTTCATCTTTATAATATTAGTATAGATTACTCGCTGTTTCTGGCGCCACCTGCGGGAATGTCCTGAAATTCAAGCGTTCCTGTATTTTATTAATATCTGTTCAGCAGTTTCTACACTTGTAACAAACATACAAACACTTTCGTAAACTTTCGCATTTAAAACATTTATGCATTCAGTAGCTAGTATTGCGACAAAATACCGTCACGCTAGTGTCTGCGAAGGGTCAGGCAAAGGTGCTATGTAATGAAATGAAATGAAATGAAATAATTTATTCGAACCCATAAAATGTTATACATTATTTAGATTCCGTCAATATTAACTCTACCACCAGTTAGGAAAGCAGTTCTCACTAGAGAAGAACGGGCAAGAAACTCTAGTGTTGCTCTTTTCAAAATCAGTTCAAGGTATAAAATACAATGCATTATGTAGAGAAAAAAAAAAATATAATTCAGTATTTGTTAAGTTTTGTTTAGAGCAGTTCATTTATATACTCGCAAAATAGGTAATAAATTTTTAAATTCCAACACTAGTGCATAACTATCTCAGGAATCATGTAATAATTTGATCTGAAATGTTCAAGATGTCGCTATTAATCTTAGTTCAAGATATACCCCTAATACTTAGATGTAGTAAGCGAAAAGGGCAGACCAGTCCACACAAGCAGCACTCGTTCACGAGTATGACGCATGTGCCAGCCATCGGCCTCCTCAACCATATTACAGGGAAGTGGCCGACCCGGCACACGACGCCGCCGCAGGCACAGACAGTTAAGGGAGTATGTCATACCCAAGCCGCTCACAGATGGAAACAAAGAAACTTTATTGAAACGAAAGACATGATTCCAAAGAAAATCATATGAAAAAAATTTAATCCCAGGCTTTTTTATCCTCTATGTATTCTGAAATCTTGTAATAAGCTTTATTACATAACTTTCGCTTAATAGTTGTTTGGAATTTACCAATGTTTAAACACTTAATTTCAGTGGGAACTTTGTTATAAAAATGTATACAGTAACCCTTAAAAGATTTGCTGATTTTTTGGAGCCTTGTTTTATGATTAACTAGATTATTTTTACTTCTAGTATTTAAGCCATGGATATCGCAAACTTTTGGAAAGTTTTCTATATTCTTATGTACGTACATTAAATTAGCGAATATAAATTGTGATGCTACTGTCATTATATTTGTTTCTTTGAATTTTTCTCTTAGAGAACATCTAGAGCTTAGGGAGTAGATAGATCTTATAGCTCGTTTTTGAAGAACAAATATAGTATTAATGTCAGCAGCACCACCCCACAGCAAAATTCCATAACTCATCAAACTATGAAAGTAAGCACAATAGACCAATTTTGCTGTTTCAATGTCAGTTAATTGGCGTATTCTGCTCACTGCAAAAACTGCGGCGCTCAGCTTTTTAGCTAGTACAGATATATGAGGACCCCACTGAAGTTTAGAGTCCAATGTGATACCCAAGAATTTGGTTGTATCCACAAGGCTCAACTCGTCACTATTTATGAAAATGTTAGCGTTAACTTTTTTGACATTAGGTGTGACGAATTTTATACATTTAGTTTTTTCACTATTTAATAATAAATTGTTAACGCTGAACCAATGCACTATTTTTGAGAGAGTATTGCTTACATCGTCAAGAATTGCTTGATGTCGACTTATTTTAAATAATAAGGAAGTATCATCTGCAAACAACACTACTTCACAATTGTCCCTTATGAAATAAGGTAAGTCATTTATATAAATTAGAAAAAGAAAAGGTCCAAGAATTGAGCCTTGTGGTACTCCCAAGGTAACAATAGAGCCAGGAGATCGTTTTCCATTGACATCAACACTTTGTACCCTATTGCTTAAGTATGATTTAAATAAATCAAGGGCAATGCCATTAACCCCATAGTGGCTCAATTTCCTGATAAGAATATCATGGTGAACACAATCAAAAGCTTTCGATAGATCACAGAACACTCCTAAAGCATCCTGTGAATCCTCCCAAGCAGCAAATATATTATGTATAAGCTCAACACCAGCATCTGTGGTGGAGCGACCCCTAGTGAATCCAAATTGTTTACCATGAAGTAGATTATGTTTAGCAAAAAAAAATTGAATTTGTTTAAGTATAAGTTTTTCAAAAATTTTACTTATAGAAGGTAGGACAGAGATCGGTCTATAATTAGTGGGGTCGTCCGTACTACCAGATTTAAAAAGAGGTATAATTTTACTTAATTTCATTTTATCAGGAAATATCCCACTCATAATACATGTATTAAAAATTATAGCTAACTGGGGAGCTAGTACAGATATTACCGGTTTTAATATTTTTGTAGAGATTCCCCATAAGTCACATGTATTTTTAATGTTAATTAATTTAAATGTTTTTATTATATCTAAACTACTAACACAGTGGAACAAGAATGAATCTCCACATCCAGATACATTTTCTTTTAATAATTTGTTGGAAATAGTGGGAGAGGAGTTTAATTTTTTGGTTATAGAAACTGGTATATCAGTAAAGAAATTTTCAAAAGCCCTAGCTATGTCTAAGTCGGAATTAATAATTTGGTTTTTAATATTGAGGCTGAACTCCCTTTCACGAGGTTTAGCCCTACCAGTTTCTTTGCTAATTACACTCCAAGTCATTTTTATTTTATTTTTGGAGTTTTTTATCTTATTACTTAAGTATAAGGCTTTAGCTTTGTGACAAACTTGTCTAAATATTTTTGAGTAACTTTTAACATATTTGACAAAACTTTCATTGTGATTATAGGTTTTTTCATAATATAGATTATATAATTTCTGCCTACTTCTGTGGATACCTATAGTGGCCCAGCTATTGAAAGTACTTTTGTTGCCTGTTAAAGCCGATCTAGGTGTGAAGACTGATCTAAATTCCTTACAAAATGTGTTAAAAACAGTATTATATAACAAGTTTGGGTCAGTTCCCTGTAGAGGTACATCAAATTTTTCTGTTAATTTTTGTCTTAATTTCTCTAACCTGGCCTTTGTTACTGGGACAACTGTAGTTTTCTTATTGGCTATATTCTGAACCATATTGCTAAAGCTGACTAATTGACCACAGTGGTCTGAGCCAAGTTTATTGATAATGCACTTCTTAATTGGCAGTATATCAGTAAAAATATTGTCTATACATGTAGCACTTGTATTGGTTATTCTAGTGGGCTCTGAAAATTGGTTTACTAAGTCAAATGATGAAAAAAGACTTTTTAATTTTACTGCCAATGTGGAGTTTTCTAATAAATTAATATTAAAGTCTCCGCAAACCAGCAATCTCTTATTAGACTTACTTGATTTCCTCAATGCATCTTCAAGTATTATATCGAAACTATCATAAAGTGCAGAGGGTGGCCTGTATACACTGACAACAATGAACTGCTCCAACTCAATACAGGAAATTTCAGCAGTTTGCTCAACAGAGAGACTCACTATGTCCTTACGTTCTTTAAATTTCATTTTTTTATTTACTAGTATAAGTGAGCCACCATGTAGTTTCATATTTCGTCAGCGGTATTTACCTCGTTATTCGTCTTATCATGTATCAACACACACACATACACACACACACACGCGCACACACACACATACACGAACACGCGCGCACACACACACACACACACACACACACACACACACACACACACACACGTGCAATTAATGCACCCACTTTTCGCCGTGCGTATTCCGTCCCATGAAGTGATAGGGGGTGAGCCTATCGCCATATCGGGCACAAATTCCAGACTCCGGGCTGATGCTGTATAGAAAAATCCAATATCACTGCCCAATCCGGGGATCGAACCTGAGACCTCAGCATAGCAGTCGTACCGTAATACAACTACGCCACCGAGGCAGTCATGTATCAAATTGAAACTAATTCATATGTGAGTGGGGAAAACCCTTAAAAAAATCCTTTTTCCACGCTTTTTTGTACAATAAAATACATTTTTTCCTTATTTACACTATTCTTAATTCAAATTTATTTTCTTTTTTTTAGTTGGATTTTGTATAAAGCGTGTTTTTTAGTTGTTTTACTAATTTTTTTTTTAATTTTTTTGTTCTGTTCTACTATTGTCCAACAGATCGTCACTAAAAACGAAAGCGCCATCTTGTGACAAGTAGGATTTTTTTTATGCATAAGAGTAGCCAGTTTAGTTGTTATTCTACTATGGTCCAACAGATGTCACTAAAAGTAAATCGCGCCCAAAGGAGTCGGTTACAAACATACAAACATACATACATACATACAAGTGAAGCTAATATAAAGCGTGTAATAAAATGGGATGATTAGGGATGAAAGGTTGAACAGTTATGTTACATGATTTACACAGATAATCTCACCTTATCTATACTTCTATACTAATATTATAAAGAGGAATGATTTGTATGTTTGTAACGAATAAACTCAAAAACTACTGGACCTATTCTAAAAATTCTTTCACCAATATAAAGCTTCGTGATTAGCGAGTAACAGGCTACAGGCTATCCCGGAAAAACGAACCCAATACAAAAATAATCATCAAAATTCTATTTGATTTTTATAAAGGTCCGATACCAATGAAATTAAAATAGTAGGTATCAATTGGAAGCTATTCGAAATCTAACGCATAATTCGTGTTCCTACCGGGGAAACCACGTTAAACAAGCGCCGAGAATACTACCTCAGAGGTGGTGAGCATGAAATGGAAAATACGACTTTCCGACAGTCTGAAATCGCGATAACTCGAGAACGGTGCTTCGTAAGAAAAAAGTATTAATACCTATTGGTAGAGAATTTTACGATCTATAAACATTTTCTCAGTCATTTTCCGGTAGCTCTAACCTAAATGTTATAACCTTAATAAAAAAACAACGCACTAGCGTGATCGATGGGGACTTTTGACATAGCATTTGTAATGAAGTATTTAAGGTCTGTACAAAAATCCAGCCTGTTAGGAATTAATACAAACTGGTATGTCTATTATGACCGGACTAAATTGAAAGACGCGAAATTATGACGTTTTGAACAAATAGAAAATTAATTTGTCTTCATTTTTATTGAATTTATTGTTAAACAGCTGTTAATTATAAAATACAACAGTTAATTTTATCTCCTGAAAAATTGCAAATTTTACTTTTGCTGTGTTAGAATTTTAGCAACGGTATGTAATAATGACTGTCGAGTACAGTGTCTTGCAGTGGGTGCCTTTTTTAAACAATGCCATTGTTAGGACACCTGTCTCTTACACTAAATACAATGGAGATGACAGCAAAATACACTTTACAATTCAAACATTGGTATAGATGAACTACGATAACATGGCTCGCCGATAATTTGATATTAGTGACACCGCTAATCGAGCAACAAACCCTTGGATTTATTTTTCTTATTGACGGCCTACTCGGCACGCACTGTATGCGTTGTGAGTCTTGGTGGGGCTTTTTAATTACTTTCACAAATACTTTAAACGTTTTGAATTTTGGAGGCGCGAGCAATGTTATCGTAAAAACATGTAACATATTATTATGTATTCATGTATATTTTTTTATATATAAGTGTTATTAATCCATAACTACAGTTTTTGACTGGACAGGAATCAAATATTACCTTTATTTTTATGGCATTGAATGACGAGACTAGCATGCCGTTCGCCTGATGGTAAGCGATAAGACCGCCCATAAACAGTAGCAACACCATACAGCACCTTGCGTTACAAAGTACTGTGTGGCATTCCACTGCACTCGTCATCCTGAGACATAAAATGTTAAATCTCATTATGTCCAGTAGTTACTTGTACTGCTAAGATTAAGGGTAATTAGTAGTGTTTAAAGGTAGATTGATAAAGGTCGCAGGAACACGCTGGATGCAGGCCGCTTTTGACAGGTCCGTCTGGAAATCTTTAGGGGAGGCGTATGTACAGCAGTGGACGTCATGTGGCTGATGATGGTGATGAAGGTAGATTTCTGCCCGAAGCCGAAGCCGATTTATCGGCTGTCGCCACATATTCGGCCAAAGCCGAAGGCTTAAAAACTCAAAGAAATTGAATTCCATATTAGCTACACTCTACAATTAATAAAATAATTTACTATAAAACTTTATAATTAAAGATTTATATTAACTGCAGTTGTTCTACGATAGTTTTCAATAAACGAGCGATCCGACCCCGAGAATAAACCAATAAAAATAAATAATTTGTAAGCATGTCAAAAAAAGGTTTGTTCTGATTGGTCCATTTTCGCGATGGATCGAAAATATCGATTGGGATCGTTTATTGAAAACGGCTGCTAGAGATGAAATAAATTACTTTGCTATTAGTAATAAATAATATTTTGATATAATGCGACATTTCTTTATTTCATTCGATTTCGGCCCATATTGGCCGAAGGTGGCCGAAGCCGAAGCTTTGGTCCGACACTATTAATTAGAAAACACTTGCCACCAGGTCCCCGATGGGCGTCGTGGAACCTGGGCATATTCCTATGCATCAGGTGCGCCGGCATCCACCGCAACCTCGGCGTGCACATCTCCAAGGTGAAGAGCGTCAACCTCGACTCTTGGACTCCTGAGCAAGTGGTGAGTGAAGAGTTTGCTCTATATTATATTATATTTTCCTATATTACCGAATGATGAGACGAGTGTGTTCATCTGATACCAATCATTATGGCTGCCCATTAACAGGCAGAAAAGCATTTTAATTTTAATGGGTGAATTTGTATCTATTTACCAAAATACAGTATTGTGCTTTTACTGGGAAACAACTGTTAGGCATAATGAGGGGGCAAATAACCACCAAACCTCATATAAGTCATACCATAAGTCCTCTCAAAAAAAAAAGTCAAGTGCATAGCCTGATTTCTCTACAAGCTAAAATGAGCCTTAAAGACACAAGTAGTAGTATTATTACCGTTTTTTTCAGGTATCCCTACAGCAGATGGGTAACTCGCGCGCCCGCGCGGTTTACGAGGCGAACTTGCCCGACTCTTTCCGGAGGCCGCAGAACGACTCCTCGCTGGAGGCGTTCATCCGCGCCAAGTACGAGCAGAAGAAATACATCGCCAAGGAATGGGTGCCGCCGCCCCTGCCCAAAGTTAATTGGTTAGTTATACCTTAATTTTATTTTGGCAAAAATTTGCAAAATATTTTTTTGATACGGTGCCTATATACTGGTCAAAAGCAATATATGCGAGGTTTTCGTATTTTTCTCGCGAATTTAGTTGTAGCAATAGGGTCTTGGTGACCCTCTTCATGTCGATGGTAGTACAGGAAATCAATTTCAGACTGCGTCTAACGAATTAAGAAGGTTAAGTCTCTAACTGACTGCCTCGGTGGCGTAGTTTTATTTAGGTACGGCTGCAGTGCTAAGGTCTCGGATTCGGTCCCCGGGTTGGGCAAAGTGATATTGGGTTTTTCTCCTCAGTATCAGTCCGGATATTGGAATTGTGCCGGATATAGCGATAGGCTCGCCCCCTATCACATCATGGGACGGAACACGCACAGCGAAAAGTGGGTGCACTACTTGCGCCTCTGCCTACCCCTTCGGGGATAAAAGTCGCGAGTGCGTATGAGTGTAAGTCTCTAACTCAAAAACACTTTTCAGTACAGATGTCGCGGCACATTTGTAAGCATATACTTAATATGTAATTCAATTTATAATTTGCAGGGATAAAGAAATAGACGAGGAAATTGAGAGACTGAAGCGGAAAAAGAAGACCACCACGTCGAGCTTGGGGCCGCTGCCCACGCCGGCCACCAGCGATAAAAAGTACAACGTAAGTATTAACATTATGCAGCCAATATTAATAGAACTTGGTGGAACATGTTATATTTGCACAAAAAAATTGGTTTCTTAGGTCTGGTACTAGAACAAAAAAGCTGTTTTAGTACTGTTCGCAAACTCCTGGACTAGCAACAGCTATCTCACAGAAACCTATTAAAGCATGCATAAGTGTATCTACTTATGCGTGCTTCACTAGGCTTATTCTCAATGAACAAATGATTCGGAATTATTTTTGTATTGAAAATAAATATACATATTGAGTATAATTGTGTTATCAATTTGGTATAAATTCAAATTAATATGCCGTTACAGAAATCTGACGTCATACCGAGCTTGCCAAAGCCGAAGTCGTCGGTAAGTCCCAAATTGGGCAGAAGTACTCCACCCACCGCCCAGCCGGAAGCCAGCAAGACTTCAAATGGCTCGGCAGATCTCCTAGGATTGGAAACGTCTAAACCTGAAACCAAGCCTGCTACTAACGACGATATTTTCTCCAGTTTCTTCTCAGCACCGCAAGAAAAGCCTGCTGAGGTCACCAAGCCAGAGGAATCTAAGTCAGATCTCAAGACTGAAGAAGAGAACTTCTTCAAACAAGCCGCGCCCACGGAGAAGGAAAAGTCAAAGCTTACTAAAGACAGTATATTAGCGCTGTATAGTCAAACACCACCTTTAGGCAATCAATTCCAACCGCAACCTGTAACGTATCAGTTCAGCGGATTCCCCGCTCCTAGCTACAACAATATACCTGTACAAAATGGCATGCAGCAATACAATCAGTTCCCGCAACAATTCCAGCAACCGTTCACGGCGCCGTTGCAGCAGCCGTTACAGCAACCGATGCAGCAACAGTTCCCCAACAACCAGTTCTTCAATCAGCAACAACAGGCGCAACAGTTGCAGCAACAGTTCGGCGGTTTGAGTTTAGGCCAGTTCCCGAGCACGTTCGCGCAACAGAACACGAACGTTGCCAGCAACTCGACATGGCAATAAGCGTCTTGCGCGTTAGATTGTTATACTTACGTTTCTCGTTTTAGTTGGTGAATGCACGTCGGTTGCGGTCCCTTGTTGCGGATAACGTTGCATTACACTTATACAGAATGTTCATAGACAATATTTTGTTTGTTCCTACAATAGCCAGCTTTAAAGACAAGTGCATTATTTTTAGTACATTGGAAAACTTAATTTTTGTATCTCACGATTCCGTAGTTAGGTATTACATTATATTTTTATCGTTTGTTTATATATTTTGCAGTATTTTTGTATCCGTGCACTTTAACGCACAGAGTTTTAATTTGTAATGTTACGAACGTGCATTCTTGGTGATTCGGTCGCGGAGAGTTTGCATGAAGTATGCGTGAAACTGATTGCTCGTGAGAGAACTGTGGGTTTTATTTGAATTAATTCCTTCGGTACGGCGTGATAAGGTTGGTTTTGGCACCACTGAGTAGGTAGGTCAATATTATTGGTATTGGTGACTTAAGTCATTTTAAAATATATCGTGTGATACTATATCATACGCTATACTAATTGAGAATTATTTGTTTACCATACCAGCCCTGTATTATATACTGCCCACTGAGCACGGACCTCTACAACTGAGAGAGTTTAGGCCTTAGTCCACCACGCTGACCTAGTGCCGGTTGGCAGACTTCACATACCTACGAATTTCTTATAGAGAACTCAGGCATGCAGGTGTCCTCACCATGCTTTTCCTTCACCGTTAAAGTGAGCGATAGTTCATTTTTTGTTTGTGCAGTTTAAAAGATTGCAATATTAGGTAACAAGCTCAGATAATGAATACCAAATTATATCAATTATGGCACACAGAACTATCAACTTCGCTTCTAGATCTCTAACGATTTTAGTTTGGGCCTCTTGTACTTTTAGTTTAAGGTAATATACAAGGTCATTTTGACATTGCGTTAATAAATGAAATCACGTACTTATCTCGTCGAAACTAACGCTTTCCATTAAGTTATATTAACCATAGATGTAAAATAAAAAAGTATAAGTTTCGAACAAAATAAATATTAATAAAAAGTAACTAAGTTTACACGACCTTATGCCACTACTACTGCTCTAAGATAATTCGTCGCAGCGGCAATATTATACTTTCATTCAGAAATACACTTTCGCACACATTCGCACTAAACTACGAAATGTTAAAAAAATTTGAAAACTACTACCGGGATTTTTGGCAATAATATTCGTTATTCATGGATGATTTTTGGAAAGATGTTAGAAGAGGTAAAGACGAATATGTGGTTTCATTTAGTAATGCAATGTTAAAATGACCCTGTATATTGTTTATTTAAAATTGTGCCAGCAATAAAAAAATCTATCTTTTTTTTCTTTAATAACGCGAGAGGATTACTTATTTGACAGCTCGTACCGAAGTGATAATGTTTGCAGAGATGAGTGATGGTCGAATACTTATAGCGAGATAATTCATTTCGCCTATATATGTGGATTTGAGGTCGATAACGGGAAGGATCTGATATTGATCCTAAAACGTATACCAGTAAGGGTTTGTACACACTGCGCGGTGTTTTTTTATGGCATTGAATGACGAGACGAGCATGCCGTTCGCCTGATGGTAAGCGATACGAACACCCATAAACAGTAGCAGCACCATCCAGCACCTTGAGTTACAAAGTACTGTGTGGCATTCCGCTGCGCTCGTCCTCCTGAGACATAAGACGTTAAGTCTCATTATGTCCAGTAGTTACACTGGCTACAATATCCTTAAACCGAAACACAACAGTGCATGCACACTGCTGCTTGGCGGTAGAAATATACATTGCGGTGGTACCCACCCAGACGGATTCTCACGTATGAGAGACCTACCACCAGTAGGTTATGTAGCGTCTCGTAACAACAATACCGGGTCAGCATTACAGTTCCAATGCTGGGAACGAGCCTCGTCGACTACTGTGAGAGCTTGAATGAATAAATATATTTAACAGTATTTCTGACCTCAATCTGACATCAGCCTTAAGTTGTGACTTGAGAATCTGGAGAACTGTGAGCGTTAGGTGCAATCAGACCTGCATATATTTGCAGTTGGCACATTTACGAGATCGAACCCACTGCCTCTTTGAGCTACAGTCGACTCTTGGCTGTCATAAAGTTCGGAAAAATAAATCGCGCGGCGAACCGCGACGTTTTTAACACGCTTAGTGTGTATGTGCCCTTAGAACCGTATGTATGGAAGCATATATTTTTAATAATTTAAACAAGATATTTTGTCGTATTTTAATAAATTTGAATGATATGTGACAATAATGATATTGTTATTTGAAATCTATTCTTGTCAATACAATCATTTTAATTTTCAAAAATAAGTAGTCAAGCCATATTTAGAAATAACAGAAGTCAGGAAGCAATTTTCAATAGTAGTCAAATCAAAATTCATGGACTATAAAGTAAGTACATGACATTTTTCTTTACCGACTTCTTTATTGCTTTATAACTTTCAAAACTAGCCAAAGCTAGCCTAAAGTTCTTAAAAATTATAAAAAATAGTAACCTTTATATACATATATATTTTAATCAAAGGTACCTTAGTTACCTTACTTTATCATGACGGCATAGAAAAGTTCTCCTTTCTCAATTTGGCGTAAAATTTATTTGACTACTATTGATAATTACCTCCTGAAATGCTTTAGTACCTGAGAGGTATAAATAGATTTTCGTTTCTTTATTAAATTTATCAAGTAAACACTTATGTAATTTATTATTCACCTGTCCTATGTAATAACGTTTGAGTTTATGTCCAGTTGACGTAAATTACCGCCCGAATTATACAAATCTAAATAAAATTTATTTTTATTTATTTAGGTATAATGATCTTGTATTTTGTTTAGTAGTAAAACTTAATATCGTCGTGTATTTTTAAAATTTTCAAACCTTTCAACACCATTATCTGCCTCGGTGGCGTAGTTGTATTACTGTAAGACTGCAAAGCTGAGGTCTCTGGTTCGATCCCTGGGTCGGTCAAAGTGATATTGGGTTTTTCTATTTAGTATCAGCCCGGAATCTGTCTGGAATTTGTGCCCGATATGGAGATAGGCCCGCCCCCTATCACATCATGGGCCGGAATACGCACGGCGAGAAGTGGGTGCACTAGTTGCGCCTCTGCCTACCCCTTCAGGGATAAAGGGCTTGAGTGTGTGTGTAAACACAATTATTCGGCAGCAATGTATTTTTTTTAAATACTCTATATTTATAAAATTGCCAGGCAAGCCTATAAAATAACTTGATAAATATAATTAGATCAATCAAGGCAGTCAAGGTTAAAAAAAAACATTCTTTTGAGGCTCATCTTAAGTGCCTATCTAGATCTCAAGTATACCTCTCAGGTACATTAGAGTCTATAAATAAGTTCTATATTATGAATATTTCTGATCCGAATTTTACACTTTAAATCATTTCAAAATGTTTTCTTAAATCCTAAGACAAAAACTGAACCTGCCTTTAAAACCACGGTCTGTGCAATTAATTAATTATGTTTTATTTTTATTTTGTAAATGCTATTTATTCTTATTCTAGTACTTTAAAATATATTTTATACTTAACTGTGGCACTGTAACACGATGTTTTAGCTCTGCACTCTGTGTTGGTGTACTCAATTGTTCATATAAATGTTTAGATGACTTTGTGTTTTTTTTTCTTTTATTTGAGGCGCGAGTGTTCTGGCTTGTGAGGACCAAAAATAGAGAGTTTTTCCTAAAATAAAAACTTACCTATTATTTCTTCATCAATATCCGGAATCCATCTTGAGTCAAGCACCTGTCTTTCCTGCCTTCCGTCAGCTTATTTCCGGTTCCCTCTCCGTTTTACCCCCACCATTCCCCCACTTTGGCATTGAGCGCGTTTCAGGTGAAGGCCCGATTTTGAATCATAATGGAGCTCATGATGCACCAGGTAGACCTTACCTGGATTCCGGATATTGATGAAGAAATAATAGGTAAGTTTTTATTTTAGGAAAAACTCTCTATTATTCGCTTCGTATCAATATCCGGAATCCATCTTGAGTGATGTGTTTGTTATCACCTGGTGCGCTCAATCTAAAGACGCTATAATGTGTCATATGGGTATCATAATTGAATGAAATACTTATGTAATGTATTGAATTGTATAAAGTATAAGTAAATAGAAATAGCCTTAATGTACAGGTTCAAAATATTTTGACAATGATTGTGAATTATTTTGTTCACTCGATTCAAAACTTATTAATTCTCTTTGATAATAATTTTTAAATGTATGAATGGTTTTCCAATTTCCCGTTGCCAGAATTTGATCAATGGAGAATTCTTCTAGGAAATTTAAGGAAGACACTGCAGATCTCACAGATCCTGGAGTGGCAGTTATACCTGCCGCTCTTAAAATAGATTTAATCCAGCCACCGATTACGGTTCTAGATGCAGGTTTGGCATCACCCAACGTTGTGATAAATAGTTGATTTATGTTTTGTCTACGCTTTGATGTTAAGTGTAACAATTTTGTAATCCAAAATACTGTGTTTAGTTTTTTATCTGGGTGAACTTTAAGCCTCCATCCAGATTGTCTATGCTTGGCGTTATCGGTTTTGGATCCAAAAGCCGGCCACAATACCATATTCTCGTTTTCATAAACTAAACTTTTGCTGTCGGTGCGTAATAATGTAAGATCGTGAACTCGTCGGCCTGAGGCCAGTAGTAATAAAGTGGCGGTATGTCTCGATACAAGAAAAAGGTTGTTTTCATCGAAAGTATACGAATTAAGGTACTGTAGTAACTGTTTTGGATTCCAAATTGGTGGTTTTGTTGGCTTTTCACGCGCTACTGAAATAGCCTTTAGAACATGTTTTACAAAGAAATTAGAAGAAAAATCTATGTTAGAAGATACATGTGTGAATGTAGAAATTACAGATTTATGGACTAAGATTGTTCTATATGCCAAACCAATGTCACAGTGTAAATGCGCTAGATAGCGAGCGACTTGGTCAGCGTTGGGATATTTATGGTTAACTGAATGGGACTCACACCAAGTCGTCCATCTGTTCCATGCTGGCCTGTAGGTGTTTATCGTAGAGACCCTCCAGCTCGACATGAGTAGTCCTCGTTCTCGCTCGGTCCAATTGGTTAACATATCTTGCCACCCGAAATCAGCCATGCCTCCAAAATTAGATTCTGAACTTGAGGCGGGTGCGTACCTGTTTTCGTATCTACGAGTACGTGAGATAGGTCCGGAATTAGATATGGAGGTTCTTGTGCTCGAAGTTGAACATCTGCCTGCCAAAACACTTTGTTCCATTTGGGGGCTATTAAAATGTATTTCCCGCTGGCTTGATTCAAATGTCGGAGCACTCTGGGTATCAGGTTTGGTGGAGGGAATAACCATGCTAAGTTGTAATGCCACTGGTGACAAAACGCGTTGCAGCCTTGAGCTTCCCGATCTTCCCTGTCCATTGAAATGTATCTGGGTACTACATGAGCTGTCTTGGACGCAAACAGGTCTATCTCCGGTGTGCCCCACATTTGAAAAATGTAATCCGTTGCTGAATTCGTTAGTAACCATTCTGGACAAGATTTCTGGCGAGATAGAGCGTCTACTTCTGCATTGAATCTTCCTGGCAAGTAGTGCGCTGTCAGATTTATATCCCGTCTGTCTAGAACTTCGAGAAGCTGTTGAGTTTGTCTGAGCAGCTTTTTTGACTTTGTGCCACCTTCTTTGTTTATATATGACACTACAGTTCGATTGTCCGTTTGCAGCAGTATCTGAGCTGACTGAAGTTGATGCTGTTCGTCTCGTATTGCTGCAAAAACTGCGAACATCTCTTTTTTGTTTGCATGCCAGGACTGTTGCTGGTTTGTCCAGGTCCCCGTTATGCATTTGTCGCCAAGTTGTGCTCCCCAACCGATGTCGGAAGCGTCTGTAGTAAGCAGATGAGTTATTGGGCTCTCGTGAATCGGCATGGTCTTTCCTATGGCTTGGTACCACCAATCCATCTCCGAACTGACCTGTTTTGGTATGCTGATCTGACGGTATGGATGTTCGATTGGCAACTGTCGGCTGTAGTGTTGCAGTGTACGACAGTGTAACCGACCTCTCGGAATCACAAACGTTGCGAAGTTGAGTCTCCCCATTAGAGATTGGTACTGTTTGAGGGACCACTTGCTTTTTGTGAGCTGTAACTGAAGTGCCTTGCGTAGCGTTTGGCACTTGGACTCCGACAGGGATTTTGCGTTGCGTTTTGTATCCCAAGTTATGCCGAGAAACTCGAGGCATTTTGTCGGAGCCAGTACAGACTTGTTGAAATTTATTGTCCAACCCAATACTTGCAAAATTTTTGTTGTGAAAGCAATATCGTCTTGAAGTTGTAGTTTCGACTGGTTTGCCAGAAGAAAATCGTCTAAGTAGACGACACATCGAATATTGTGGTTTCTTAGAAATTCCGCCACCCAGTTTGTTATCGAGGCAAATGTCCTTGGAGCTGATGACAGGCCGAATGGTAAGCAAGTCATCTGGAGTAGTTGGTCTTGGTTTGGATCTGGGTGATAATTTAGCCTCAGGAATCTGCGATGTTGTTGAGCAATAGGTACGTGAAAATAAGCTTGGCTCAGGTCTATTTTTGCCATCCAATCCTGATTTTGTAGAAAGGAAGGGACCCGAAAATGACTGAATAATTGGAATGGTTTGGTTTGCACAAATTGATTCAGCTGTCGTAGGTTGAAAATTGGGCGAAACGTTTTGTCTGGTTTCGGTACCAAAAAGAACGTCGATAGGTAACTGGGACTCTGTTCCGCGTGCTCTATTATTCCAGACTCCAACATAGCTTGAATTTGTTTGGTCATATTGACAGAAGTTTTTGTTTTGTAACATTTCATAACTGTTGATGTCGGAAATATTAGAGGCGGTTTTAGAAAGAATGGTATACGTGTGCCGTCCAAAAGCTTGCAAATTTTGTTTGGTGCGCCTAGATTTCTCCAGACACAATGATATTGTTTTAGACAGCCGCCTTGAAATAACCGATAGTCAATCGCGGCGTTTTTTCTTTGACGAAAATTGGGATTGTCCTTTCTTACCTTTTGGTTTGTCGTGATAGGACGTTTTACCTTTTTGATTTGTTCGACGATGTAACTGCTGCTTTTCGTTTTTTGAGGTGGTGTCTCTGCGAAAAAACCTATCCTCCGATAGTTTGCTGGTTGACGGTTTTGGATTTTGATAAGAGTTATAGCCTTTCGAGTGAGAATGGTTCAAAACTTTCGAAGATGAAGATAGTTTATCTACCCCTCCAATTTTTTGTATATAACTTTGTAATGCTTCATCATTAAATAGGTGTTCTGAGCTCGGGGGTATTTTACTCAAAACATCTCTATGAAAACCTTCTGGAATTTGATGTAGTAAGGCCTCTCGGCGTAAATTTATAAAATCTGCCCGTCTTCCACATACTATTTGTAATAGATCGTCGGACACTTTGCTATACGCTGAGTCTTTAGAGAATAATTCTTCTATCTTCTCAAATAACGAATTTGAGTTCAAGGATTCTTTACTATCATTTGCCCAATCGACCAGTGTTTGTAGTGTTTTATGCAATTCATCTTTTTGAGATAGCAATGCTTTAGTCAATCCAGCGCAGGTACGTTCTAATAAATGTGAACGTGAGTCTTCTTTTATCATAGAAGCTTCAAATCGCTTTAACTCATCGTTTACTCCAAGTTCTATAAAACCGGGGGTAGTTAAATATTTTTTCTGAGCATCCGAAAATCTAATAGAATACCAATCGTTGCATTTAAAACGTTGCAACTTCGATAATTTATCTACGTATCTATCTTCAGATGCTGGATAAATAGGGTCTTTAACCGTTGTGCTTACTTCCGATAAAATGTTAAGTTGATTGTTATTACTGCCCACATTGTTAACAGGTCGTCGTAAATTCAAATCGTTAGAATTTACGCAAGCACTATTTAAGTTTTCATTACTATTGTTATGTTGTCTTTCAATGAGATTCGTCAGGAAAGCCACTTGTTGTGACAAAAATTGAAAATGTGCATAACTCACGGTTTTGTTAGCTTCTTCGTGGGCAATATCCCTTTCCGATGATGAATCGTTGTCACTATCCGAACTTGACGATGAAGAATGTACACGTTTTCGTGGGTTAGAATCACCCACAATAACCGTTGCTTCTAAATTTTCTTCTTCCATAATTACTGGAGAGGGAATCTAATCTAATAATTTTTGAATAATCAACAATTTGATATTGTAACTAATTAGTAATGCGAAGTTTTTTACTTGTGCTGACAACTGTTCGGCGCGAAAAACGACGCTATAATGATTCAAAATCGGGCCTTCACCTGAAACGCGCTCAATGCCAAAGTGGGGGAATGGTGGGGGTAAAACGGAGAGGGAACCGGAAATAAGCTGACGGAAGGCAGGAAAGACAGGTGCTTGACTCAAGATGGATTCCGGATATTGATACGAAGCGAATAATAGAATTATTTATTCGAAAATATTGCAGTTGCAAAAAAAGTTCTATTACAGAATCTTTATTTGGAAAAGTTTCCTGTGGCTCTATTTACGTCAAGTGTGGAACGTTCGCGTCTCAAAGGTTGATGCGTGTAAAATCACGCAACTTTTAATTAGAATTATAAAATATTCAATTAGGTATGAGACAAAATCTTTCTCTAAATAAATTATAAATTTACCACACAATATTCATATTTAAATTTTGAATTGTTCATCAGACTATTGGATTTATATTGTGGTTTAGATTTTTTTTATTTCTGCATTGACCTAGATTTAATTTTTTATTGAAGCTATTTATGGTGTATGGATATTATTTTAATTCCAAATACAAACAAAACATGATCTTGATTAGGCTGTATGGTTTATGACCTTAGTTTAAAGTGATTGTATATATGAAAATTAAATTGAAATCTAACTGTTTCTATCTAATTTAAGGCCAATTTCACGACATGCTGATAAAAACCCTGTTCGGAACTTATCCGCCATATAAACTTCAACTTTTGGTTTCACAAGTCTTGAATAGAAATATCTGGCAGAAAAGTCACTAAGTAATGTGTCAGATTTATTTGTTAGATAGCGTTATATGTCAGATAGTTATCTGGAACTTTATCAGGAACCGGTGAAACTGGCCCTTAGACAATTGAATCTAGCTCTTTTCGGCATTGTGACGAGCAAGGCCATTAGTAATTAGAAACAGCCCGTTATTGCGTTAGCTGATGTACTTACTTTAAAGGTCTCAAGATGCCAGATATATATGGTATTTTTGGTAATGATGGGTGTACCTAATAGGGACCATTCGACCGGACCACATTTGGCGCTGCTGTGGTCCGGTTTAGGTACGTGTGAATAGACCCTAAATAAGGCACGAATCACGACAATTACCGTGCACCCATCGTACATTTGGTTGTAAATGATTTAGTGCAGTTTATCCGCTCATATCATGTTCGTAATCATCAGTAATAATTTGTCAGTTCTCATTGCAAACTTCATTGTTAAGGCTTTAATGCTTCAGGTATACGGAATGTAGTACAATTAGGGCCGGATTCACAGGTGTCAAGTAAATTTCATTTGACAGTTATGGGATAAAACAGCTAATGTCGATACATAAAGGAAGTATAGTGTCGGTAGTACTCATTTTTTTACAGTTATCTTTACCATTTATTTCATAGCATAGATTAGAGTGTAACATTTGTATTTGGTCGTCTTATACATTTATGACACAGGTAGCAATTACCAACACGCTGTGAAATCGGCCCTAAGATATATCTTGCTTAGGACTGAATTAAGGCCCATGGCAGTGAACCGATAAGCTTTGTTGGACTAAGCCGTTTTTTTAATCATCAGACAAATTGTTTATAAGATAATACCACACAAATAAATTATATTATTGCGGTCGTATAGACATAGTTTAATTGGACTTGTCTTTCAGTTAGGTTGTATTTTATTTAATAGATAACTTTTATCTGATTATGGAAGGATAACATACAACACAAACAAATTAATAATTTCAGTTATTTATACATAATATAATTTTGGGACGGTTTTTATTCAGTTTAAAATTAATTCTATAGATAACTTTATCTGTCGATTCAAAACTTATCGGAGATATAGATGGACCTAAGTGGATTACTACTTGATGTCCAGAACTGTCAAAAAAATGGTTCAATGATGGCTTGCAGTTGCAATTCGGAGACGGAATTTCAAAATCGAATGGATTGGAAAGGATAACCCAAGTTCAAACTTTCGGTACAACGTACAGGCTTATTAATTGTTCAGATAACTTGCACCGCGTGAGAAGAATGAATATTCAATAAAATCTCATTCCCAAGCAGTGGCGTAGCTTGCAACAGAGGGGCCTTATATCTAACTAAATGTTTGGGGCCCTTCCACCGCCAGATTTATACTTTCCTTAAGTACTGGCCAGTCAGTCTGTGCCGCCCCGCGTGTCGCGCGTCCGGAGGCTTATTATGCGAAAAAAAAGGTCTCCGAACTTATGGGTGACTGCTTCAGTTCACCTTATGGGCTAGGAGGGGCTTGAAGGCTCCGTATCATTGATGCGCTTGGTACAACAGTAGCTACGCCCCTATTTCCAAGTCAATCTGTGGCCGTATATGAAGATGATATACGTTTCGGAAATCTGAATGTACAGTCAGCAGCATAAGTAGCTGAACAAAATCAAATTTTCAAATCGCCTATATACGCGTTAAGTTAAACTGAACAATTTTTTTCTTCGTTTGAAGTAAAGTAAATCTCTTTTATTTTATTTATGTGTAGAGAAAAAAAGATTAGTAAGAACACAAAAGTATGTAGGCAATTTGAAATTTTGAATTTGTTCAGCTACTTATGCTGCTGAGTGTACTGCATAGATATCTGAGTTTTATAGTTTCAAGTAATTTTGAGTACTAAATTAATTTATGCTGTCACTCCAACCGTCAACTACAGTAATTTATGACCATAATTGGACCAACGGCATACGAGTAAAATTGTAGTTGGAAGAAATTCGGTTGATGAATTATGGAGTTTGGCGAATGTAACTGAATGTAGATAAATAGTTTTCTCAGCAATTATGTGATTTTGATTTTAAATTCTTGTACACCAATAAATGATATTGTATTTACAATTACTAAAGTTTATAATTATGAGTATGGTTGAGTATTGAACAATAACTGTGTGTATTATCCTGGGCATTTTATGTCAATAGCGGCATTTGGTATCTAAATATTGAATGTACAGTCAGTCACATACGTAGCTGAACAAATTCAATACTTCAAATCGGCTATAAATTTTTCTGTTCTATAAATGTTTTTTTTCTTTTCACTAAAATACAATAAAAAGGTTTAATTTACTACACAGAAAGAAAAAATGAACGGAAAAAAATAAACTTAACGCATACAGGCGATTTGAAATTTTGATTTTGATCCGCTTCTTATGTGGCTGACTGTACCTACAGGTTATGATGATAATGAACTATGTTCCCCGAATTATAAACCTCATGCCAAAAGTGGCTTTACTAATTCAAGAAAAAAACACCAGAGTCCAAATGACATAAAATGTTCTAGAAACCTTGAATGGACTGATGTAGATTTTTTTAATTATCGTTCATGTAGAATCCAGTTTTGGTGTATTTAGTTTATATATAAAATGTGATTTGAGTATTGATTAATGTAATTAAGCTGTAAAATTGAAGCGGGCCGTCATATTGGCTGCCCTTGTTTGAGCCTGTATTTCGTTTACATTAATAAATATAATAGCAATAGCACGATTGTTTTCTTATTTTAATACGTAGTACACTTTGGATAGTACAACATACCCAATCTACTTTATTTAAATTGATAGAGGCAATTCACGCGCCCGCATGTGGGCCGATAATAATAAATGGCGATCTTGATCGATATCTTCGGGTCGATTGTAAAAATATAGGTAAGTACGACCAGAATAAAGTTGATCGCAAGGCTCACATAGCTACTTCTACCTTCTACAAGCCCTGTATTATATACTGCGCACTGCTGAGCACGGGCCTCCTCTACTACTGAGAGGGCTTAGGCCTTTGCCCACCACGCCGCGCTGGACTAGCGCGGGTTGGCAGACTTCACATACCTTCTTATCATTATTTTTTTATTGGTTATTTTCAGGGTCGTATTGAATATTGCTTTCAAGATTGTTTACCTACCTCTTGCCTACCTCAAAAACCATTAAATATACCTATTACGGAGAACTTGCCTGTTAATATCGGCCGCAAAGAGCATTTATAATAGCTATCAAAGTGTCTAAAAACGTTATTTAAAATTTACCCTTTCATTTATTTCAATAAAAAAATTCAAAACTATTTTATTCTTATAAGGTTAGAATAAGGCTCAAGTAACCTTGGGAATATTTTCTTTAAGTTATAGTGAATTTTTTGAAGACAGCAGAGCCACTTTCAAATATTTGGCGGGCTATTTGTAAACGCCCCGCGCGGGCCGGAGGTTGAGTATAACTAACTGCTCTAGAGCCTACAACTGGAAAAATTCTCGTTTATTCTGAAGTTATAATAATTCTAAATAACTTACAAATACAAATCATTTATTCGCACAACACCATGACACAAACAAATTACAAGCGAACAAACTTAACGTAGTGGTTACATTATTTTTGTAAATAATCAGAGTTTTTTTTATTTTTTTATAATGGCGTTTGTGTTCACATTTTGCCAATGTCAAGTTTGGTTTGTCTATTTTATTATCTGTAGTATGTCGTAGTAAAGCAGTGGCTACCTTACCAAGACTTTATCGAGGAGTTTTTGCGGCAACAAAAAAAACACTTGATTAGCACAATTATTTCAATTCACTTCATTTGAGCTCTTTAATAGAACTATATTGGATAATATACCACCATAGTTATGCAATATAACACTAAGTATCTCCAAAATAATGAATTAAAACAAGAGCACCTCATGACACTTCCAAGTTCCCGCCAAAAAAACCATAACCAGAGTTATTATGCTGAGTAAAAAATTAACTTTACCAAATGCTATCATTACTACGTAGGTGAAAGTTTAGAAACGATTTTTAAAAATTCGTGCCTGGGTTTAATCCAAAAAGTAAATGGCAAGTTTTTTAAAATGTAATAAATTATTGCTACATGTTGTGTGTACATGTATTTACTGTACTACTCTTGTAGTACGAATAAATTATGTGTAAAACGGAACGTAGTGATCGAGCTAGTGTATTGTGTTGATTTTATTCCTTTAAAAGTCCTCTTTTTAATAATTTAAGTGAAACAAGTCATTAAAAGATTTTTATTATTGAAGAAATATGGATTTCGGGTAAGTGCAGAACCAACATATCTATAACTTTTATCAATATGATACATGTTAAAACTTAAATTGAATTAAGCAACTTTTGTTTTGGCGCGCGCAGCCATGTTGTGCGGAACAGCTGTTGCGAGGACGTCTCGTTTGAGCTCTGATGTTTTTATCATTTTTAAAGACAATAAAATGTGTTGGAACGTGTTATTTAGTTTTAAACAATGATAACGTGCGCTGAATTAAAATGTTGTTATAAAAATGTGTCTATACTAGTGCGTTTTAAATAAATACCAATCATGGCTTGTGGGTTGCAAAATTGTGGAGAAGTTATCGAAGAAGATCGCGAGTTCCAAGCGGTATGGAGCAGGTTTTCGGACTGGTTGCATTGTGTTTGTGTTGTTACATTCGACTTGGAGCTCGGGCAGGCTATGGAGAGCGTCTACCCGCCTGGCGTGATGTTGACAGATCAAGAAAAATGCAATATATGTTATTTGGCGTTCCCTGATTCTAATTCGGGATGTATGGGTGACACACAGTTCCACGTCCGGCTTCGATCTCGCATGCCGCTGACGTCACGCCAGTTAGCTTACAACGAAGAAAGCGTGCCGACATTACGCGCTGATTCGACGCACTATTGGGGCTTCGTTTATTTCCGACAGGTCAAGGACGCTTCGCTGCCCCGAGGCTACTTTCAGAAAAGCATAATCTTGCTAACCAGGTTGCCATTCATCAATTTGTTTTATAAAGTGATTCAGTTAATTGCCCCAAAGCATTTTGAGGATGGAGAAAGTAGTTTGGAGGCTGCGTGCCATGATATTAACAGGTGGCCATTGTTAGATGCCGGCCAGAATGTGTTATTGCCTGTCCTTGGTACTGTGTTTCAATCATACATTCCAAACCAGCAAACCGGCAAAATAACAAGGTCAGACATTGCCAAGCAAGTGCATTCACCTAACATACCTCATGTTTTGGTTTCTATACAGGATGTAAATGTGTTTGATGCTTTGTCCAGTGTTATATCTCATTTGCATCTATTGTGGGAACTTGTATTGACAGCTGAGCCTATTGTAGTGATGGCCAGTTCACCAACAGAATGTTCTGCATTGGTACAAGCATTGACATACCTGATTCAGCCATTGTCACACTCGGCAGAATACAGACCGTATTTCACAATTCATGACAGTGAATTCAAAGAATTTACTAGAAAGCAGTACAACCCGCCTTGTGTAATTTTGGGTGTGACTAATCCATTCTTCACAAAAACATTACAACATTGGCCTCACACCATTAAGCTTGGTGATGCCACATCAATTAAAACAAAGTTGAGAAAGGTTGGCAATATAAAATTATTGGACACTGCTCCAGGGGTATACACTCAATATAAACCGTTCCTCGAAAAAGATAAAGCTATAATAAAGAAACTGCATAATGGTATACGTACAGACCGTCCCTCTGAAGTGCAAACGGCCATGGTGAAAAGGCATTTGCTTGAACTGACCCAGAGCTTCATGATTCCATTGGAACGATACATGGCTTCACTAATGCCTTTACAGAAGAATATATCTCCATTCAGAGCTCCTCCTGTACCAAACCCTTTCAACCCTGAAGACTTCTTTGCTACACTACAACAGTCAGGCCCACAATTGACGACAGGAATTAAAGGCGACTGGATTGGTCTGTACAGAAATTTCTTCAGGACACCAAACTTCAGTGCGTGGTTCCACGAAAGACATAGCAGCTTGACAAACAAGTTACATGCACTACAGTTAGAAGCTTTAGCGGAAAGTGATTTGAAGAACTGGTCAATTGGCAAGAAAGAGGTGGAAATTGTTGATATGGTGCTTAAGTTATGTGAGGTTTTGAAGAGTAACCCTCCTGTAGCCGGTAATACTAGGACATTACTAGCGCGGCGGCTAGATGATTTGAACTGTATATTACCAGAAGACATGAAGTCTATACTGAATGCTGCATCGTGACATATAAATTGCTGCGCCTCAAAAAGAGGATGCAGCAGTGACTGCAGGATACAATTTAAATTTATTCAATGTATTGAATGTATGTGAATTTGTTATAAAGTACCTTTAAGGATTATTTGTATAGGAAACCGTAATTAGAAGGAATTGGAAGCAAATAATGTGGTTGATGCAAAAACTCAGTGATGACGGTTTAAAACAATAACTCGTATTGGAGTTAAAACTTATGAGTCATAGCTTATTATTGAGTGCTTAAATCATTGGTGTATTTGAAGTTAATCTAATAGCTTATTGAGAATTTACAAATGCAATGACATAATTACATACAAGTAACAATAATATATTATAATGATCAACAATAAGACAGAACAGCCACATTATTTGTGAGAAATTAAACTTCATCACACATGCCTTCACTACATAAATAGCATCATTTGTACCTGACACCAATTACAATGATTCTAAAAGGTATATATTAAGCAAAGGTATAGAATGAATGTGTACCAAATTAGCATAAATGTAAGTTAATTGATAACTACCTTAAATTTGGACTATTCTAAATCCTACTTTCTGGCCTAGACTGAAATTATAATTTGCACTGTAACAATTTAAATGCTGGTTATCTTCTTCCCATTTTTTCTTTCAAAAATGCAGTTATATCAGGGAGAGAAAAAGTGTAAATTATTAGATTTAATTATTAATTTTCAATGCCTTCTATTGTATTTGATTTAATAATTTATAACAAAGGCATTATTTTCCTTTACTGATATGTGGTTTTGATGTCAATATGAGTGAGACTTATGAATAAAATTAAAGCCAGCTAAGATAACATAAAGATATAAATCAATCCATAAACTAAATCATGGGGCACTTGTCATCACAATATTTCAAATCTATACTTTAATATATAAAGCTGAAGAGTTTGTTTGTTTGAACGCGCCAATCTCAGGAACTACTGGACCGATTTTGAAAATTCTTTCACTAATAGGAAGCTACATTACTCCTGAGTGCTATAGGCTACTTTTTATCTCGGAAAACTTTCCACGCGGGCGGAGCCGCGCGCAATACTAGTTAGTTTATATTTGTATCATTTTCTGTGGTAGAAGGGGCCTTTAGAATATTCTAAAAAACAAACATAATTTTTTAAATCCTAATAAATACCTAAAATTGCTTCATAGCATAAATAAAAATTTTAATAGGTCATTTGTTACATTTTCATTATTTATTTCATAATATGCTGCAAGATTATCAGTACCTAAAACTTCCTAATCTATTTCACTAATGTATCAAATAGAAAATCTAGACTACACAATATAAATAATTTATCCTAAATTTATTGTAAGCTTAGATAAATGACTGGCGTTATTGCGTCTTCTGGTTTTATCTGCGGTGCAGATGTCCATAATCATTCCAGTCTTATCATAAATATGTAGTCATTGCAATATGTAATAAATAAATGTCTACTTGAAATTGGTGGAGTCACAGAACAGTGTACTGTGGACAAAATCTCCAAAGGAGCTATTGAGTTATTGAGAGAATCTACGGAATTGACTAAGGTAATGAAAGCTCAGTTACGCGTGACTTGATTCCCTTCTTTCTAGTACGTTAGCACTTGAATCTTTGGCCTATACAAAGGCACTAGACTTGTATTTCAAAGATCCGATCGTGAATGACTTAATTCTACGTAAAATTATGCAAGACAATTTTGAATCAATAATTTTTACGCGATACGTATTCTAATAATTGAAACAGCTGTATATTTGTCTCATAAGCCAATTGGCAATTTTGACTCAAATTTTTGTTTGAATTAAACATGCAACAGTTGGATAAATGCAAAATTGCTTTTTGCGGAAAAAACCTTGAGACGCAAAAGCGCCGTAATAGGACGATAATAATTGTCAATTTGTATCCCTCTTCCTATATTAATATGAAAATAATATAGCTCTACAGCTTCTAGCCATTTGCTATCAATCTCCGTTATCTAGTTTGAATGAACCAAACAAGATAATGATAACCAAGGTTCCGCATCTGAACCGTGTAATGTCATAAACGGTAATATTGTGTTGATAAAAACGAATTTAAATAATGTTCCTAGTATAAACATGTTTGTGACGAGTTTTTGCTCGCAACTCCGCCCGTTTAAATCCTTTTCCAAGTGTTATGCCGATTCGGATAAGCACGGACAAACAGATGTAAATAACTTTACAATGTGTTTAGGATTTGGTAAAGTCTAAATGCCGTACAAGCTTATGACTTCATTTTGAAGTCATAGAGCAGACACAAATTTTACGTCTTTGTTTAGAATTGCATCGTCAATCAGGTACCGTTGTTTGTCTGTTTGCTTTGTAGACCGCCATATTGAGGGCGGTTACTGTATTTGTTAACGTTCTCGCAATATACACTTCATAAAGTCAGAATAGTAACGAGACAACACCGCAATCGGGTTACATATTTAAAAACCGTTAATAAATCGTGTAACCTTACAACAAGAGAAGTAAGTCATGAAGACAATATTGAAGGTTTCGTTACTAACATTGGGTAAAACATCAATTCAATACGCCAGTGCAAAAAAAAGGATTAGTAAATCAATATAACATCTCGCACAACAACCATCAATTCACTTCGTTTGTCTTCTCCCACTCACCAAAGTCTCCAATGTAAAGACATTCAACAATAAGAATAACGAATAGTTTCATAATCAAGCTTGTCGTCAGTAACCAAAGAAGAAGAATTGAAGTTCACGATATGGTTTGGATGATGTGTTTAAATCTCATTTGGCTCGTATAATATGCAGACAGGCAGCAGCATTTAACGGATTTAATTCTTTGCGTTACTTCGTTTAACTTTTGCTCTGAGTTATCCTACTAATATTATAACGCTAAAGTTTGTAAGTATGGATGTATGGATGTTTGTTACTCTCACGAAAAAACTACTGAACGGATTTCGATGAAATTTGGCACACGGGTAGATCATGTCCTGGATTAACACATTGGCTATTGAACCCGGGAAAATATAAAGCGGGACTTTTATCCCGGGAAAACTTTTTAACGCGGGCGGAGCCGCGGGCAAAAGCTAGTATTCTAATATTTGCATCTTATAAATCTCAGTACTTGAATTTATAAACTTGAATATTTGTACTTATGTTATAATTCTCAGTATGTAATATAAACTTGCCCCCTTTTGTCATCGGACGTAATTGACAATGTTATTGCTGATTTAGTTTTTTTTCAACACAATATACGCACTTCATCTTTTGTTACAATATTACTATGTTTTTGTTCTCGTGCTTAGTATAAGTACTTGGTTAGAAATCGTAAATGTAGGGTATTGTACTATGTCCAAATGCCATTGCGAAAACGATAGTTTTAACCCTGAACATTTCATGCATGCACTATATAAACATTTGCGGTGAAATTACCATAAATACACATTTCAATAATTTTTTACTATTTTATCTATAATCCCAGAAAATTTTACGGGAAAGTCTACAGAAAATAGCTTTGAGCAAACTAATGCGTGTGCGTTCAGAGGGTTAAAGTATGTTATAGGAATCTTGTAAGATATAAAAATGTTTGGGTCTATACTTTAGTTATTGTTAGAATGATTATTTTTAAAACTTGTTTTGTTTAACGTTAAAACAATGTTGTTTTCGCAAATAGTAAACAATTGCATAGCTAAGATGCTAACTGATAATGTACAACATTCTAGGGCCATATGAATGAGCGACTGCGTAAATCTAGAATAGCGTAAGCAAAATGACTATTTTTGTTTTAGTGTACCTACATGATATTATACTGCCCTTTCAATAAACGAGCCTAATCTCTCCTTTCGATCCGTCGCGAAAATGGACCAATCAGACGCAAGGATTTTTTGACATAAGTACTTATTAATGACTTACTTTGATTGGTTATTCTCGATTGGATCGGAAATTAGGATTGGGATCGTTCATTGTGAAACGGCCGATAGTTGTCGATTGTTCTGTAAATATAACGTTAAGCTTGTGATGCCATTCATAAAAATAAGGACCTTGCATATCTACCTATATTGTTTGTTCTTCTATTGCCGCACTTATGGCCCAATTTAATAAACGACCCAGTCCGTAACTGGGGATCAGTGGTAATAATAAACTATGCAGAATAAGTCATTTCGAAGCATGTCAAACTATCCTGATTGGTCTGTTTGACTGTCGATCCAAAGTTTTTTACTCGAATCATTCACGGAAAACGGCTGTTGCAGACGTTACTAAACTTTGATTTAATTATAATCGTTTTTTTTCGACTGTTTCTCCTAAAGGTCGCTAAGTTTAGTTTTGAAGATGTAATTGTTTAATTAGATTATTTGTATACTTAGTATGGAGGATAAAGCACTTACTGGCTTAGTTAGAATATAATTTTAATTATAAGAAATTGCGAAATTAAAACCCTCCAGTTCGGCAATTTGCCTCAATTTAAAGAATGAAAGGAACGAAATCTTAAACATTACTCAGTTGCAGTTCGAAATCAGGAAGTTGGGGGTGTGATAACCTCTTGCTTCAAAAAGCACGTAAAGCCGTCGGTCTTTCGCCTGATCTCTCTCCGGTCATGTCGGATTGCCGTCTCACCGGACTATGAGAGTGCACCAGGGTTTTGCGCAAACACTTATGCGTTATATTATAATATCTCCTGAGTATCTGGCTGGTCTTCCGTTGACAATGGTCGCCGTGGCTTAAATTAGGCTAGGAGGGATTTTATTATTGCTAGATTATATTACTGGTAAATTGTGCGATATAGGTAAAAATAAAATTTATTTTTGCGTACTTTCAGTAAAAAAGTGAAATGGATTTTATGTCAGACTGACTGTATTTCGGCCCGATTGACTTTAATTTTGATTTATAGTACAATTGCTGAAAAACAATGACCTATTCGCTGTAAATATGTTTTTTATGAATGGCACTTACTTTTAATATTATGTTAAATATAATAACCAGTATAAGATGTCCAGTTACTAAATATATTTTCGTATTTTTTTCTTATTCAGGTGCATAAATGTTTTTATTGTATAGAATCTCAAGGTTTTACAAGGAGCTGGAATACTTTGATTATTGATTCTGTATTTAGTTCCTTTTTTACATACTTATGCAAGTACTCTTAATGACCACTGTTTTGACCCTACACTAAGATACAAATCGTGGGTATCAAGTCCAAGGAGTGATTAAAGTTTTTGGGGATACACAATAAAATAAATAATTTCTCTCATTCAAAAATAATGACGCGGTCATTGAACCCGCGATCTGTCCTTACACAGCTGATTCGTTATCAGCCCCATGCGGCACAAAGGCGATTGAAAATATGCATATTGTATGTAATCAAGGTTTCAGCTCCAAAAAATCGCATATATTATATGATATATTCACAATAATCCATCCATTGATATATTTTAATATGTAAGTAATTAATTTTAACAGCTACCATACTATGTACCTATGACGGTTGTATCGTTAGATAAGCATGAATTAAAGCTTTTAGATTGTGCTGTTATCTTTTCAAGTGGTTTGCCCGCGCAGATACCTGATTATTTTGCGTTAACCGTAAAAAAAAAATGAATATTTTTATTAAATTTTTACATGTCTGTTTCTGTTTTTTTTGTGATTAATAATAATTAAATGTTCATCCCGAAAATTTGTGGTTAGAAATCTTAACTTGTAAAAATTGGTCGTGCCAAAATTGGATAAGATACAAAATTTTAAAGTTTCATATTTAGTACAAGTTGTTTTCCATCCTCAATATTTTTTTTAAACTACAGTGAACTTGGTTAGCGTACGGTTATTTATGAATAGGCGACGCGTGCACATAGAAACGAAAGTGAAATCACTTCCTCGAATTGCGTAAATGTTAAGGTCGTAACGTTGCCAGTTCAGCATTACTCGAAAACTATCATGGCGATATCATCTGTTTTCTCCAAATTGTTCACGATTACTATTATCTCAGTTGATTCGACATCGCCAAGATAGTTTTCGACCATTTTGTATATACAGAACATTGTACAAATAACTCAGTGTAACAAAATAAACAGTTTTAATTTTTCAAAAACATTTATTTATTAACACTTATCACGGTTCTCCTGCCTCGACACGGGAGGTACACGGTCTTGCGACAGGTCAGCCCACAATCCCTAAGTCACAGGGACATGGCCCATAACGTCCGATGTGCTTAACAGATCCTTTGGCTGATAACATAAAATCTAACATAACAGTCTATATACATAACTCCTGTAGGCGGTGTAATTAGATCACAATCTGTTGTATCGTGCTTTGCTCCATATATTATCGTTATCGGTGATTAATGTATACACTCCGGCAAGGGTGAGCCCAGCGACGGCGCCGAGGCCCATGGAACGAAGCCCTGAGGTGCTCTTGTAGATGACGCCTGTGGTTGTAGCTGCTATGAAAGTGTTTGCCGTGTCCTCTTTATCGCGCAGCCAGGTGACGCCGAGTGCTATACATGAGTAGAATGATGCGATGATGCCTAGTGTGCAGCCAGTTGTCGTGCCTGGATGTTTAAAAACATATTAAAAACTTTTGTAGCGTTATGATTTAGTTTGTCATTTATGTGTATGCATAGCATTTCGTCATTTAGTTCTTCACATTCCAAGGGTAGGTGTAGGTGTAACATACCCATAGTTTGCTAGGTGTGTTTGGACCCATATAATACGGGTTGAGGATATTGCCATTATCCACGTATAATTCGAGGCTCCTGGCTGATATTGTGAAGAAAAACCCATTATCTTTCCCAACCCATGTTGACATTGGGCCGTAGGCCTAGTAGAAATAACATGACTGTTATTGACTCGCCAGTGGTGGTAGCGATAACGCGTTTTCCACCGTGAAAAAACGGCTTTGAACCAAAGACTTCAGCACGGCAGTTGGAACACGAAAACCATATAAGTATTTATTCTTATCTAAATTTCCAGATTGCTTTTATGTCTGGCACTGTTGTAACAAACATGTTACATATAGTGTCGGATAAAAGTGCGTTATTTAGTATATAGAATTTAAGGTACTGTTTTTACTAATATAAAATCTATGTTAAGGATCCTTTGTTACCTGATATAAATAAATAAAAAAGTAAGTCTCATTTCAATATTGGATCCTGACCTTGTTTCATAACATAGTTGACTATTTGAGTCCTTCGCACTTTCCCAGTCTGTCCTGCTAGGGTTGTGGCTCTCAAACCTTTGTACAATCCTGTCATGCCACCAAGACCTGGAATTGGATAAAATAAAATTTCAATGGAAAATATAACAAAAATCATGTGTTTATTTATAATGATCCATTTTAGCATATTATGCCCCAAATAATAAGTAAAAATTATAATTTATCTGTCACTAGTTTTTTAAATGTTGCAATTTATAACAAAACAGTATAATAACAGTAATAGGGAGTGGTGGGATATAAAAGTACAGAAAATAAAAATGAAAAACATAGACCTTTATTTTCACAACCTCAATCCTACTAATCCTACTTATATTATGAATGCAAAAATTTGCAAGTTTTTGTTACTCTCACGCAAAAACTACTGAACAGATTTAGATGAAATTTGGCACACGGGTAGATCGTGTCCTGGATTAAACACAGGCTACTTTTTATCCTGGGAAAATATAAAGTGGGACTTTTATCCCGGAAAACTTTTCAACGCAGACAGAGCCGCAGGCAAAAGCTAGTAAATATAATTTATGTCACTAATTTTTTAAATCAAAAATCAAATCAAATCAAATTCTTTATTTGTAAGCATAGGTAGTTTACAGGTGTTATTGAATAAGTACATAATATTTTGTTCACTATGCTTTGCCGTTGCGTCAGCATACAAATATATTAGTTTTATGTTGACTATTACATCACATAAAGTCATTTGTTTTAAATGTTGCATATTCTACCGAAACAGTATAAAAACACTAATAGGTAGTGGTGGGATATTGTATGTCTATTGGGGACGTATGTAGTCGCACAGACTAGATGGGTGAGTTGTGGGATATTAATAAAAGTACAGAAAATAAAAATGAAATATATAGCCCGTTACTTTCACATCCTCAATGGGTAATATTTCTATAAACATTCATTAGGTTTTAGATATTCCTGTTTAATGAGGTTTTTAAGGTTTGAAATGAAATGAAATCATTAAAATTACTTAGATTCAGTCAATTTTAACTCTACCACCAATATGGAAAGCTGTTTCCAACAGAGAAGAATGGGCAAGAAACTCTAGGGTTGCTTTTTCAAAATCAGATCAAAGGCATAGATTAGGTACAGTATATATTACAAAAAAATATGTGTAGATTTTTATTTTGTTTCGAGCAGTTCATATATTTCCTAGCATAATAAGTTTTAAATTCCCTACAGAGTGTGCAACCCTCTCAGGAATCATGATATAATTTGATCCATTATTTTCCAATATAGGTATTATTTATCCGTCAACGCCCGTGGCGGATGCTGGCATCCTGGTATATAGGGCTACCGTGTATATATCTATATATAAACAGGCATTGACGGGTTAATTATTAGTATAGTAGTAGTTTACATACTCACTTTTGCTTTTTTATCTTCAATAATAGATGTATTTAAATAAATTAGCTAAATATAAATTGGACAAACATTGGCACCAAGCCATATCTTGAATAGTTTTAGTTTCCCTTTTATGTCTTCCGTTAGAATATTCTAGTTTCAATTTAAAAGTTACATATGTATTCAACCAGGTAATAAAATTTATAAGACACAAAATGAAAAAAAAAACATGTAAGTAGTTGATTTATGTTCGGTTTCTATATACCTACTGTAATGCATTTAAAAAAAAAATTGAAATCATAATAATAAATAATTTGAAGAAGTTGTCCTGCTCTTTCTTCATTACACTATACAAATTGTAGATACTCAAGTAAATATTTGTAAATATTATTGAATAAAGATGGGTTATAAAATTTATTCCAACTTCTTTTTGATAAATAATTTTCCAATAAGAAAACTGAGAACATTTTCTACATAATATCACATCATTGAGTTTTTAATACATGCATTGAAATAAGGTCCAACAACTAGAGTTTTAATTATGGTTCTTCTATGAAAGGCTTGTTACACAGTTTTTTAGATTAGTGCTTCAAGTAATAATAATTAATAAAATGTCCTTGACATTTAAGACAACATGCATATTTTAGAAATTGAATATTGGTCATGTACCTATAATTTCAGGCCAATAAATAGTACGTTTTACTTCTTTCTATCAATATTAGTGAGGTACTGAGGATTTACTTAGTTATGTAAAACATTTAAAGGTTATTATTTCATCATGTGAAAAAAATTACCTGAACCAGACATGAAAGACATTCCGATGATGGGTAAAGCGACGTTAGACCTTCGTGCAGTGGATGCCATGTGGCTATCGTCAGGGTACAGGAATTCTGGTTGCATTTTCGGTATATAATTCGGATCGAAATTGAGGTACGGGGACAAACTTCCGCCGGATTGGCTCCTCTTCTCTTCATTTTTTTGCAAGATATCACCGAATAGAGACATTTCTGAATAACAACAACTAAATTAACTAATCTAAAACTAAATAACGTGATATTAAAATCACGCAGCGAATTTCTGTAAATCGAAGTTCAATTGGACCGCGGACGTCAGCGGTCAGTGTCATATATTTTATGCATTGACAATTTAGTCGTGGGTTGCCATGATGAATTGTTTATGGCTAGATATAAATTATGATAATATTTTTGTTCTGAAAAGGTTTTATTAGAAACATTTTTTATTTCTTGTTGAATAAAATATGCAATTATTGCCTTTAATTCTAACTATAGTGAATGATATGTTGTTGCAGAGAAACAAGAACATCGGAAGATGTGCGGAAAATAATTAAAACCGCTAAACTCCATGAATCGGAGTTAACAGAAATCACCCAAGTCCTTAGGTTTCCTGGGGCTCATAAACAAAACGACAATCTCAGACTTATGTTATTAGATGATAATCTATTGAAAGAAATAGAAGCTGGAAATGAATTGGTATTCAAAGGTATAAAAACTTGTAACGAAAGAATACGAGATTCTTTCGTTACAGTTTGGATGATTTAAAAAAAATTATGAGAGCCGAATCAAGGGAAAATCCGAGGGGATTTATTTTATTTGATTCATGAATGCATTATGATGTAATTTTAATAAGTAGTCAAGCAGATATACTGAAATAACAAAATGCGTGAGATTAATATATAATAATGTTTTTTCTTAATATTTAAAGGTGATCCTGAAGAAAACGTAGTATTATGCACAAGCAACAAGACTTACGACGTAAAGGAGGCCGAAACATCAAATAGCATTCTTCTTGTGCCGGATTTATTATTTGCTGCCTCTACTGGCCTAGATGAGACGATACAAAACAACTCAATGGACGATTCGGACTCCTCCTTTGATAAATCAAATAATAGTCTTAATAAATCCACGGAATCGGATAAAGGAAAAGATCCAAGAAGGATAGAACATAAGGATATCGTTAAAACCTTTTTTACGTATTACGAACTGAAGCCGTGTAAGCCAAGGTTGTCTAAATTACAGAAGATACTAGAGTCCACTCTATACCAAGGCCAGGAGCTAGAGTATGCCATAGATAAATCCAAATTAATGAGTTACGAGTCACTGTGCGACCAAATCCAAGCGTCAAAACACGAGTTGGACCAACAACTAGAGAGGATCCAAGCGGTCAAAATCGATGGTTTCTATCGATCACTCGATTTCGACTACGAATTTCGCGTTTTATCGTATATGCTTGATCTGATTGAGGAGAATTCGTGGGCTTTGGATAGAATATCTAAAGAGATTACTTTGGACAGTCTGAAAGATCTAGTTCCGATGTCGATTTTGGAGGCAATGTTTCGTTTTTATACGCTGGAGGCCGTAGTAGAAGATGGCGTTCAGTATTATAAATATAAGGAGGATAAAATATGTAGGTTCTTGGCTAGGGTGCTTCTGAGGAGTTCGGGGAAATTTAATTTGGCCGAGTTTTTGCAAGCCTGGAGGGACTCTGTACCTGAAGGGATGACTACGGATGTGAGTACATACCTATACTCCATTCAGTATAAAATTGAAGAGGGATAATAATGTCTTAACAGTTTTTCTCAGTTCGATACCTACGCGTTCAGAACTTACTGTTTCAAGATTATATTTAAATTGCAATGTTTTACAAGAAAATTTGACGAAATAGTACCTACTTTTTTTAATATAATTTTTATTTTTTGAGATAATCACTATCTTGTATCTGCCGCTAACACAAGCACGGAGTTCCTGAGAAATATACAAAATCCCTACCATACTGCTTGTCTTAATTACTGGTGGTAGGTCTCTCATATGTAAGAGACCGTCTGGGTAGGTACCACCGCAATGTCTTTTTCTACCGCCAAGCAGCAGTGTGCATGCACTGTTGTGTTTCGGTTTGAAGGACATTGTAGCCAGTGTAACTACTGGACATAATGAGACTTAACATCTTATGTCTCAGGATGACGAGCGCAGTGGAATGCCACACAGTACTTTGTAAGTCAAGGTGCTGGATGGTGTTGCTACTGTTTATGGGTGGTCGTATCGCTTACCATCAGGCGAACGGCATGCTCGTCTCGTCATTCTATACCATAAAAAATAAAAAATAAAAAAATTACATATAAAGTCTACGCCTTTATCATTTCAGGAAACCCAATTAGCTGGTATAGCGCTAGTCGACAAGTCCAGCACACCGCAAGTGGTGTGGGGGTTTTCAGACAGCGACCTACCAGAGGATATCAATGAGAGGTTCAAACTTCTGTTCCAGACTAAAGCCAAATGGACAGTCGATCAAATATCCCCGTATGTAGAGTAAGTTGGTTTTCTTTTATTTTGACAATTTAGGGAAAATCATTAGTTTTATAAATAATCCCAATAATTTAACACATGTACATATCATAGAATGTAAGCGTACAAAAATCATGGGGCGGGGGGTCAGATGCCCGCGTCTATTCCCCTCAGTACGCCCAAGATAATTTTTATAAAAAAAAAGGATTATCAGAAAAATATATTTTCATATGGTGATTAAATAAGTCACAAATACTAGGCTACCGTAATAAATGAATAATATTTTGTTCCAGATGTTACGCCACAGAGAAATTGAACGTGAACGCATTGTTAACAAAATACGCGCGAGCGTCGACGCAAGATGGCGTTAGAGTGTTCTCGGCTAAGCACATGAAGTGAACTTCTACTTGTCTAACCAAACAGTAAATCTTCCTAAAATGACTAGATGATGGAGAATTTCTGAGGGAATTAAGCCTTCTCTAAATTAACCTATTTGCATATGGCGGCCAGTTCTAGGTCCCCCAAAAATCGTCTGGTTATTACGTCAGTCAAGGTTTTATAATTTGAGCTTAAAATTACAACCCAGAGTTCCAAATTGTAGTTAGTCAGTTTAGTGGTAAACCATAACAGTTTTTGGCCCTATTCTAATTCTATCGAAGATTATTTAACTATGTAATCTAAATAAGTTGTAATAATTACTAGCCTTTGCCCGCGGCTGCGCTCGCGTTAAAAAGTTTTTCCGGGATAAAAGGCCCGCTTTATATTTTCCCGGGATAAAAAGTAGCCTTGGTATGTGCTTAATCCATGACATGATCTACCCGTGTGCCAAATTTCATCGAAATCCGTTCAGTAGTTTTTGCGTGAAAGAGTAACAAACATACATCCATACATTCTTACAAACTTTCGTGTTTGTAACATAGTAGGACTAAGCGCAAAAAAGCAACACATTCATAAGAAACCGTGGTTATAATTGAATAAAACGAAGTGTTAATATACTTCAGATTTATTTTAAAATACAAAAATATATACATTACAATATTTGTTTTATTTTATATACATTCTTAACATTACACACATTTACCTACTGTTCTTTTTTTGAACTGCTCTAAACATATCAAAGGCTTAAGTAAGTAGGTTGGTTAAACAAAACATATAAGAATAATAGAATTAACTTTTCATTTCAATAAATAAAGGGATATTTAAAATGAATCTTAATATAAATCTAAATAAATGTTATTGTAAACTGAGCAATTATAAAGTTAGTCACGAAATATTTGAGTAATATGAAGTTATTTTCCAAAAATATATTTTGTTTAACCATTATAATTCGATTTACAATAAGTACAAGGAACTCATTTTCAAGAATGGTGACAATATGAGAATTAACAAAACGGGTAACATTAATATAGTAGGTCCAGTTTGATGTACAAGAAAATCAAACTATGAAAATAATAGGAACAGGTACCTACAAAATATATATTTTTTTTTAACTTGGCCCAATTTTTTCTCGCCACCGTCATCATTTTTGAGAAAAGTTATAATATTTCTTAACCTAGCACAGCCTTCGCATTTATTTTTTCATGTTTCACCCAAATATGGATCATAAAGTTATTTAATCTTGTAATTTTGATTGTTTACCCATGCAAACTATAGGTACAGATGGCGCCAATTGAACAGCAAGACTGAATATTACGTCCAGTTAGTATTTATAGAATTACGTCCTCATACGTCATGGCCTCTCAAGACGAATAGCTTGGAATGTTTTATGTCTTCTTAAAATAATTTATTGTAATTAAAATTTAAAAACGTTCGGACTAACCGTTTACACACGCATATAAAATAATTTTATTAGTATCTTTGGTTATTTAGGATTGCTGAATGTTTTTCCTTAGTTTGTTCAGTTCTTGCCACATTTCGGCGGGTAAATCTGCTCCTACTTCTTCCTTGAAGTATTTTTCGATCGCGTCGACCTGGAGAAGAATTTTGAATTAAATATGATTTATAAGAAGACTATCTTCCAATGAGAATCAAGATTAAAAATATATTATCATTTAGTTCAGGTTCAGTACTGGTGGTAGGTCTCTTATATGTAAGAGTCCGTCTGGGTGGGTAACACAGCAATGCCTATTTCTACCGCCAATCAGCAGTGTGCATGCACTGTTGTGTTTTAGTTTGAACGACATTGTAGCCAGTGTAACTACTGGACATAATGAGACTTAACATCTTATGTCTCAGGATGACGAGCGCAGTGGAATGCCACACAGTACTTTGTAACTCAAGGTGCCTTATGGTGTTACTACTGTTTATGGGTGATCGTATCGCTTACCATCAGGCGAACGAAATCTTTAGGGTAGACCTATATTCAGCAGTGGACTTCATGTGGCTGATGATGATGATTACCAAGAGGATTGACTTTAAATAATCTAACATTTCCAAAGTAAAAAAAAATACACACCTCCTGCATCCAGAAGTCTTTTGGAATACTGAAAAGAGACTGCATGTCGATCTTGCCAAGGTCCTTGGTTTTGAGAGCACCGTCTTTCGGTACGTAGCCCAGGGGAGTCTCGTTGTGGCACGGCTCATCATCGCAACGGCGTAGAATCCAGCCCAGGACGCGGGAGTTCTCGCCAAAACCGGGCCAGAGGAATTTACCCTGCAAAGATGGTTTGAAGTTAGAGATGGTATTTAGATTAATAATGATTTATTTGCAGACCAAAAATTAAGATAATCTGGATTAATTTTGGCGTTAATAGAAGAATCGATAGTACTCAATTGGAATTATGACACCATCGTAAACTTATATGACTAAATTCTCAAGGCTTGTTGAACATTAAATTATTTATGGTACCATGTAATCATCACAAACTATAAATACCTCGTCAATTACACGATAGTCTTCCTAAAATCAATCAGCCACATCGGCCACGATCTTTACCTGGTCATCTTTCCTGAACCAGTTGACGTGGAAGATCTTGGGCATCTTGCGGCCCGGCTGCGGCATCGACAGCCAGTGCTTCAGGTACTCGCCGAAGTTGTACCCGAAGAATGGACGCATCGCGAAGGGATCGTGCATCACCATCTTGCCCTGTTCGAGGAAACAGAATTTGGAGTGGAAAATAAGGATCGAATATAATCGAGATACAATTTGTATTAAGCATTTTGTCAGATTTAAAAAATGTCCGGGTTCCAAGCCGTTTATGTCTTATGAGGCTTCGCTAAAAAAGGTCATACAAGTGTTTTCTATCTTTATAAGTATCTAAAGAGTTCCGATAAAATCCTCATATCCCAGATTTACCATTTAAATCAAACCATCAACATCATCAAAGTGTAACACTAAAAATATCATCACCATTCACAACCATCATCAACAAAAACCAAAATAAACCCAAAAACAGAATACTCACGCTATGTTCCGCAGCGGCAGTGGCTTCAGACCTCATGGACGCTCCCATGAACACGCCATGTTGCCAGTCCCTGGACTCTACCACGAGAGGCACACCACTGGGTCTCCTGCCTCCGAGGAGGATGGCGGAGATCGGCACTCCCTCCGAACTCTCCCATTCGCTGTCGATGATCGGGCATTGTTCGGCTGGGGTGCAGAACCTGGTGAAAAAGTACATATAATATGTGATGGATTTACTTTTGCTAATTTAAAAAGATATTAAGATTGGAAGGGTTTAATTTCCTACGACCGACCTCAACTTTCTGGTTAGTTCAAATCTGACAGTCTTCATTTTTGATCAGAATTGGATTAACAAAAATTCCTGCAGTGTCTGGCCGGAATCGATTCCAGTACATTTCATACTCCTAAATCTAACTCACTACGAACTTAGACTGTTAAATCAACAGATACGTGAACCTTTGCTGAGCCTTTAAAATCCCTCTTTATCTGCCTCAACAATCTTAACTCCATCCAACCAGATCATCCTCAATCACAATTGCCTCCAAGTAGTTTTTGGCTTAACCTTTCTAGATAAATTTCTATTAACCTAGAGTTAGGATGCGCAGCTGGAGTCTTCTTGCTGGCGTCCCAGGGCTGTCCCTTCCAGTCAGTAACGTTCTCGGGCGCGGGGTCCATGCCCTCCCACCAGACACCACCGTCCGCAGTCTCCGCTACGTTCGTGAATACCGTGTTTTTGAATACTGTTGCCATTGCTATCGGGTTAGTTGATGCTGAAGTACCTGTGAATTGAAATTATGATTAATGGTTAAATTTAGTTAATATGATGTTTGGTGGAATAGAATGCAGAAATAATAAATCGAATGCTGTAAGTTTGTTTATCATTGAGTTTAAAATATAAAAATCGAGGGCGTAAAATCTATAAAGGATATGGTTTATAGTTAAGAAAATAATAAAAATAACAATGACATATTCTGCATTGCTGTTCTTTAAGTATCAAATCGAAAATGCATAACTTAAATCGATTTCAAACGATATTTAATAAATATTAACTTTTTTCCCGAAAATAATCGATACAACTTTTAATCGATTTTAATACTCATTACAATTTGTAACAATAAACAGCTTCTTACCAGGAGCCACTCCAAAGAATCCATTCTCCGGGTTGATGGCTCTCAATACTCCATTCTTATCGAACTTCATCCAAGCGATGTCATCTCCAACGCACTCCACCTTGTACCCTGGGAGCGTGGGGGTCATCATGGCCAGGTTGGTCTTCCCGCAAGCAGATGGGAACGCAGCTGCGATGTACCGCTTCTTGCCTTGTGGGTCTGTGATACCCACAATCTGGTGGAAAATAATTTAGTTTAGTTAAGAATTTATTTTTGGCATAACTATGACTCAGACCTATTGTATGTTAATTCTAAGTTGTATGTTCATTTACCAAATTTAAACAGTTAGGTAGGTATGTACCTATAGTACAAAATTCTACAATAGCATAGGTATATACATGACATAATTCTGATTTCCGACATCATCATGAATCATCTATACAAGTCGAAAGTCCACTCATTGATTAACATGAAATTTGGAATTCCTCGTATCACCATCAGGTTCAGTGACGTTGCATATCCTATTAGCAGTAGCGTATCTAGAGTTAGTCCAGGGAGACACGGACCCCCACTTTAACGCCCACAAGCATTTCACCTTTGGCAAAAGTAGGACAAATACGATTTTAGGCCTAATTTTAGCTTAAACAGAACCACTAGATATTTACCAGCATATGCTCAGCCAGCCATCCTTCACGGCGCGCTATGACGGACCCCAAACGAAGGGCGAAGCATTTCTTGCCCAGTAAGCTGTTGCCGCCATAACCGCTGCCTATACAAAATATTAAACAATGAAAAAGTTTTAAACGACTATAATGGTACAACATAATGATTCACGTAAACATAAGAAATCATTATACAAAGGTGTTTAAGCGATACTTAGGTTTGTTTAGTAAAAATTTCCTGTATTGACTTTTTAATGACAGTAGAACCGACAAGAATATTAACAGTTTTCCTGAGGAATAACGTCGATTGATGAGAATATAATTAGATAGGGATGTAGGATACGCTATGCAATCTATGCGTAGAATTATAGACCAGGAATAGATATGCTACGCAAATCTATGTTCTGCAGTCTGGACTGAATTTTGGTCCAGTGGTCTTTAAATTTATCTCATGTAGAAACCTCCGATATGAGACCCAAATCGTTGTTATCGAGGTAATAATTACCATAGCTGATGATTTCGTTGTCAGCCGGGCGGTGCAAGATGATGGTGCCGCGAGGGTCACAGGGCCAGCCTGGGGTACCTCCGCCGACACCCACAGAGTGCAGGCAGCGGACGAACTGCTCATCTTGGCGCAGAACTTCCAGAACCTTCGCACCTGGATGAAGATAGTTGTTTAGAAACATCGTGAAGGTTTCAAAAAGAAGTTTACAATGAGGTTTGCAAGAGCTTGTTTTGAAATTCGAATTAATTTGAAATGATTTGCTTCTTTTGCAATAAGTACCTATTCATATTATTGTCTATAGGGGCTTTGTTTTTCGACGAGTAAGTACTCGATAGATCGAATGATTGAAAAAAAAAAACTTTGCGAACTTACCGATCCTCGTCATCACCCTCATGGAGTACACCACGTAAGGAGAGTCAGTAACCTCCACTCCAATTTTGGACAGCGGTGAACCGACAGGTCCCATGGAGAAAGGAATGACGTACATAGTGCGACCTGAAAACATAACATTCTTTGAATTCGTGAAAACAATCGATTGTCATAATTCAATAGGAATTCATGACAGACCGAATGTTTATAAAAAACGTCGATTATTTCCTACATGGTGTTTGCAAGTCTATTACGTGTTGATATTATATCTTATAATACAAGTATTCAGTATTATGTTTAGGTAAGGGATTTCAATGTTTGCCCTACCAATAGTCCCTATCTTTAATTAAATAGCGTCAACTCAGAGGATTTTTACTGATTACATCGCTTCTAGATGTGCCCTACAAGAGGAATAAAAGCCTATTTAATACTTTTCTTTGTTTTTGTTACATAACTACCAAAATTTGTTACTAATACCTATTTTGAAAACGTGAATAGAAATTACGTATTTTTAAATGATTTGAATTTGATGACATAATTAGCAAAACAGGTAAATATGTACCACAAAAATGTTAAGACGCAGTTTGTATTTAAATATGCATTTTCGTTTCTTGAATTATAGTTAGTAAGTTTTCCGGGATAAAAGTCTCGCTTTATATTTTATCGGGATAAAAAGTAGGCTGTGTTTTAATGCAGGACATGATCTATCCGTGTGCCAAATTTCATCGAAATCCGTTTAGTAGTTTTTGCGTGAAAGAGTAACAAACATACATCTACTGTTGTGGGGCTCTTTTTTCCGCACTTAGCCCGTAGAAGTCGGGCCGTAAACATACATCTATACATTCATACATTCTTACAAACTTTCGCGTTTATAATATTAGTAGGATTGCGTAGCCTATAATGAATCAGTAGTTTATTACTTTGATACAGGTTAAACAATCAGTTAAGTGGAATATAATAAGGCCCTAGGCCCACAATAATCAATCAAGGCTAAGTAACGAAAATAAAATTCCACAAATGTGTAGCATTCAAAGAGAATGCCAGAATTTATTGTCTATTAGACAAGTAGGTACCTAATTCTTAGGTATATTCATCATCATCTAGATCAGCGGTCGGCAAACTTTTGGCACGCAAGGACCACACAGTGGCAAAATGAAGTAAAGGCGGGTTGTTATTGTTAATGTTAATAACAAGTACGACTCAACGGGGGGCTTGGAGTCGCCTGAACGGTTGGCGGCCTTACGATCCCAAAAGAGCCACGGGCCGCAAAGGGGGTCACGGGCCGCTGATCTAGATAAATGGAATTTGACTAAATGTCTTTTAAAAGTAATCCAAACTTAGGCACCTACACACTTGGTATCATGCCATTTCCCTTTTCAGAGTTGGCAGAGGTTTCAACACATCTCCATTTCTCATTTGTTAGGCCCATTTTACAATTCCTGACTCTGGGATGATATGGACCACTGAACAGGACAACTCAATGTCATAAAATATAAAACCTTGGGCATTGAACCTGAGACTTCACAGCATTCGTACTTTACTGGTGGTAGGTCTCTCATTATGTAAGAGGCCGTCTGGGTGGGTACCACCGCAATGTCTATTTCTACCGCCAAGCAACAGTGTGCATGCACTGTTGTGTTTCGGTTTGAAGGACATTGTAGCCAGTATAACTACTGGACATAATGGGACTTAACATCTTATGTCTCAGGATGACGAGCGCAGTGGAATGCCACACAGTACTTTGTAATTCAAGGTGCTGGATAGTGTTGCTACTGTTTATGGGTGGTCGTATCGCTTACCATCAGGTGAACGGCATGCTCGTCTCGTCATCCAATGCAATAAAAAAAATAAAAAAAAAATCGTACCATTACACAACTACGCCACCGAGGAGGCAGTCTAAAACTAAGTCGAACAATAATTCTGTTTAAATCTTACCTCGCATACATCCCGGGAACCTATCAACGACAGCCTTCTCATAATCGGGGGGTGAGATGTAATTGCCGAGGGCTGATTTCTGACCAGCCCTGGCTGCTGGCACCACCTCCTTCTCCTTGTCTGCACAAATGAAGGTGCGGGACTCCACGCGGGCGACGTCGGCGGGGTCAGTACGGGTTAACCAACTAACGGAAAAAGGTTAACGGCTATAGATACTTACCTATATGTCGTAGAATATGTAACTCATGTTTCTGAGCTACACTTAATTACGAAACTGGTAGGTACTTTGTTTTACTTTTTTTTATGGCTTTAAATGACGAGACTAGCATTCCGGTTGCCTGATGGTAAGCGATACGACCACCCATAAACAGTAGCAACACCATCCAGCACCTTGAGTTACAAAGTACTGTGTGGCATTCCACTGCGCTCGTCATCCTGAGACATAAAATGTTAAGTCTCATTATGTCCAGTAGTTTCACTGGCTATAATGTCCTTCAAACCGAAACACAACAGTGCATGCGCACTGCTGCTTGGCGGTAGAAATAGGCATTGCGGTGTTGCGGTGGCACCCACCCAGACGGACTCTTACATATGAGAGACCTACCACCAGTAAAATATCGGATATTACTTGGATTATGTTAACAAAGAAAAAAAATAAAAAATAAAGACGGTTTTAAAAATAAATAATAATTTAAAAAAACTAAAAAACACGCTTTATAGAAAATCCAACTAAAAAATAGAAAATAAATTTGAATTAAGAATGGTGTAAATAAGAAAAAAAAGAATTTTATTGTAAAAAAAGCGTGGGGTGCATGGTCACAATAGTTATAAATATTTTATTGACAGATAATATGAGTAGAAGTATTATACATTTTGATAATATCTTAAAAAGCACCCCACGCTTTATTACAATAAAATACATTTTTTTCTTGTTTACACTATTCTTAATTCAAATTTATTTTCTATTTTTTAGTTGGATTTTCTATAAAGCGTGTTTTTTAGTTTTTTTAAACTATTATTTATTATTAATTTTTTAGTTCTGTTCTACTATTGTCCAACAAATGTCACTAAATATATATAAATTGTCAAAAATCTCATTTTGCAAATTGAATAATGGCATAATCTTATCAAATTAGTGTATTGTTATCGGTCCTCGACAAACCTACAAAGTTTGAATAAAATCTGACCGTTTAAAGTGGGTCAAAATCGCGCCTAAAGGAGTCGGAGTCGGAGAGTTACAAACATACAAACATACAAGTGAAGCTAATATAAAGCGTGTAACATTATTCTTTGTATAGAATATTCTAATTTTAAAATTATGCTGATCATTGTTGTTCCTTATTTAACATAGCAACCATTAGAACGCATTTGTTTGCGACCTTGTTGCGCGTTCAAATTGTGTTAGTTCCTCTTGCACTTTCATAATTTATCTATTTTTACTATGTAATGACGTCTAGTGTCGTTTCGATCTACGTTTTATTTATGTTTGTTATTGATTGACGTATTTTATTATAGAACAATAACTTCTTCTCTTGTTATAATATTAGATACCTATGTAATTACCTATATACCTTATACCTTTAAAGGTGTCTTATTATGATATCATTTTAAAAATGGAATCTTAAACAAGTTATTGACCCTGGCAAGCTAGAAGTTGTATTGAAGGATCGCTGGTGGTAGGTCTCATATCACATATGTAAGAGTCCGTCTGGGTGGGTACCACCGCAATGTCTATTTCTATCGCCAAGCAGCAGTGTGCATGCACCGTTGTGTTTCGGTTTGAAGGACATTGTAGCCAGTGTAACTACTCGACATAATGAGGCTTAACATTTCATGTCTCAGGATGACGAGCGCAGTGGAATGCCACACAGTACGCAAGGTGCTGAATGGTGTTTCTACTGTTTATCGGTGGTCGTATCGCTTACCATGAGGCGAAAGGCATGCTCATCTCGTCATTCAATGCAATAAAATAAAAAAAGTTATTCGATGCAAAACCCGAAGTAAAACTAAGAGTGAAAGAATTTTCCTAGGTAGCTATCTCATATTTGTTCTGGATGATTATTTACAATATAAATAAATGTGCATTTAGGTGTAGGTACCTAAAATTATAGAGCTATATAATATTTCACAGACTACTCACCAGTTTTCGTATTTAGGCAGTGGCTTCACAGTGCCCTGCTGTTGCATCAGATGCAGCAGAGCGCTGGCCTCGGCATCCGACCCATCGCAAACATGGACGTGGTCCGGTTGGCAGAGAGCGGCACTGCGTTCGACAAACGCACGGACCTGTAAACAAAGTAAATTATTGATATAGACTGTATAGATAATGGTATCCACAATGACGCGCCCCATATTTTTTTTGCGGAGGTTTCATGGGGTCTTTGATTATTAATCTAGTGACAGCGTACGGTGTACCTGTGCATATGTGCACTTACTCCGGTTGCCTACGCAGGTAGCATCAGTTGTTTTCTGTCTCTCACGGTCGCACGTGATTCTGATGATCCGTCAACGCTCGGTAATGTCAGAATAAAAAAAAATCCATAGGGACTGACAGTGCAAGAATGTATATTGACATTCCGCGTCCCTCTTTCTTTCTTTGGTATGATTTTTCTTCAAAATTAAAGCAAGGCCTAACAATGCCAGCGCGTCATCGTCCTCAATCGATACCATCGCGAAAAGGACTGAAAACCGCTCCGGTACACCGGAACGTCCCCATACACGCTACCGGCGCGACGTGCGGTTGACATGCGCAGGTAACCTTTGGTAGACCGTAGCGTGTATGAACTATGACTTACAAAGTTACACACTTGCACTGTAAGCTATTAGTGAAATTAGTGGGGCATGTCACCGTCGATGGCATTATCTATAATGTTCTTCTAAAGGAGATGTCCGCTTTTTGTATGGGTGGCAAAATATGGATCTTGGATCTATTAATATTTTTAGACCCCTCCATTTATAACAAACTTTTTAAAAACGTTCATATTAATTGTAGGTTTTAAGCAAAATAAAATGACATATCTCAAAATCAGACGTCTTTAAAATGAAACGATTTATTGTAAAAAAATCGTTGCTTTTAGGCATTCTTTCCAAATATATATAAACTGCCATGCCTAGAATTTTAGGCCCGTTTTCGGACATGTCGTTTAAAAAGAAAGTGAGATTCAACCAAGATTTACAATTTATATTGTTATAATACCAGGAACTCATGTTATGATTAATAAATGCACCGTGTACTTAGGTATTATAAAACCGTACGCGAAATGTAATGCAACGGTCAAGAATTCGTTTTTTTTAGGTACATCTTTCTTTAAATATAAGTATAAATTGTATTCATCTTTGATGTTTAGCCACAAAATGAAACCTTACAATTTAGGGAAGAGAATTTGATTTTGACGATTTTCTTTTGGTATTCTGAAGTCTACGGTATAGTCTAATTTTCATACCTTGGGCGTGAGGGTGACAAGTTGAAGGTTGGGTTTGGTGACACCGCGCACGGCCGGCTGGTGCACAGCGCGGCTGCATCCGAGAGCTACTTGTGCACATCTGTAAAGAAAGAAATTTATAAAGTAGGGCCTAGTCTAGTGTCAGAAAAACCACAAGTATTTAATTCCAGCTATGCATATATGTTTTTCTATTAAGAATTATTTTGGATATATAAATATTGGCTTCGTGGACAGAATATCTCTTAATGAGGGTAATATTACGAACGTTTACGATTGACACACATTGCATGTCATCGTGGGAACAGACACATATTTCATACAACATTGTAAAAAAAAAAATCGATTCTTAGGAAATCCCGCGCTTTTATTACGTTTTTTCAAAATGTCGACATCATCGGAATTCTCTTACAGAGTTAATATTTGTTACTATCTCAAGATACATTAAAAGCCTAATCTGAAATCAAAGTCATACATATCAATAGCTTATCATTGAATTCAGAGATTAAACATTAATAGTTAATAATTCGGCTTAAGATATAAAAGCGTCATTACCATAGATAAACCCACATCTCTATACTAAGTGAATCGTAATGATTGCTCCATATTGATGGCGTTATATGGATTCCGATAATCAATGATAACCTAGTTCTGGTTTCAGGTCATAGACAAAAGTTGCAACATAACTAATTTGACTATTTTGTCATGATAGACAAAATAGGAAAAATCGGTCAAGTACAAGTAATGATTTTAAAAGATTATGAAGGAATATGAGGATTGCGGTCTGTTTTTTTCTGGCATAGTGACTTCTCTACATCTTATGTGAAGCGTACCATACCATACCAGCCCTGTATTATATACTGCCCATTGCTGAGCACGGGCCTCCTCTACAACTGAGAGGGTCAAGGCCTTAGTCCACCACGCTGGCCAAGTGCGGGTAGGCAGACTTCACATACCTTCGAAATTCAGAGAACTTCTCTGGCATGCAGGTTTCCTCACGATGTTTCCTTCACCGTTAAAGCGAGCGATAATTCACAAAGAATACACACATAACTTTTCAAAAAAGTCAGAGGTGCGTTCCCTTGGATTTTGAACCTGCGGACATTCGTCTCGGCAGTCCGTTCCACTCCCAACTAGGCTATTACCGCTATATGTGAAGCGTATTAAACCCCAAACAAGATGTCTATCAGCAAAAGACTTTGTATCGTTTGTCAATATAATTATACTGGCCTGTTTAATTGCTCCACATTCTGCACAAACACACACACACACACATGACTTTTATCCCCGAAGGGGTAGGCAGAGGCGCAACTAGTGCAGCCACTTTTCGCCATGCGTTTTCCGTCCCATGATATGATAGGGGGCGAGCCTATCACCATATCGGGCATTCCATTCCGCAAAATAATATTATGTTATCAATAAGGGAACAAGTATAGTGGTGTTAACTGTTCCAAAGCATAAAATTGCGGCAAAGAAAAACCTTCCTTTTAGTTATAATTATTTTGAAATGCGATCGTTGGTCATGATTCATTACCATGTCTATAACTATCTGGACACAGGTTCACTCCACTAATTCCTAGTTCTTAAACTAGTCTTTCTTTCTTTATGAGCTATAAAAAATCACTCAGTTTTTTAAGATCATTTTGGGATAAAATAATTAAGAGACGTGTACTATCTGAACTACAAGCCGGACACCGCATTTAAAAAATATTGTCTTGAGTATTAGGAAATTATTAGGTATTTTGAATTACGAAGATCCTTTGGTTTTATTGAAACACAAAAAAATGCGGTTTGACGGAGTTTCGTTACAGTGATCGAACCCGTGACTATTCGTTTTATAACCCCTGCGCCAATGACGCCAGACAATGTTCTAAAACATCGTAGAGCAATGTTCACAGTCAAATTATCACTCTTTGATTTTAAAAAAATTAAGTGGCTCAAGTTCAATTGCCTATTTAAACGAGTTTGATCTTCAATAAATTGTGACGCAACAAATCTAACGTGTTGCGGGAAACGATAACAATGACCTAGAGGCGGATCGAACTGTGAACTTCAATCCGTGGAATTAGATCGAGGTAAGTCAACACGGATTATAGTTCTCATGAATTAACAAATATTAAACGCGTGTTTTTTTTATGGCATTGAATGACGAGACGAGCAGCCGTTCGCCTGATGGTAAGCGAAACGACCACCCATAAACAGTAGGAACACCATCCAGCACCTTGAGTTACAAAGTACTGTGTGGCATTCCACTGCGCTCGTCATCCTGAGACATAAGATGTTAAGTCTCACTATGTCCTGTAGTTACACTGACTACAATGACCTTCAAACCGAAACACAACAGTGCATGCACACTGCTGCTTGGCGGTAGAAATAGACATTGCGGTGGTATCCACCCAGACGGACTCTTACATATGAGAGACCTACCACCAGTAAAAAGTGTCGGTAATATGGTATTTATTCGTCTTATTTTGAACTTTAGATATCTTAAAGAATTTAACCACATGGATAAATCAATAGTTTAAAAAATATATGTGAAATCGATGTGTCATAAAAAATTCCATTTATATTTTATGTTTTAAAGGAGATGTCCGCTTTTGTATGGGTGCTGGGTCTTACAACCTAACCAGGCTTAAAGTTTATGGATATTAAAGGGGTAAGAATGTGGATCTTGGATCCATTAAAACAATATTTCCTAACTTGAAATTGGCAAAATGTTCACACAATTGCCATTAAAAAAAAACATTAGATCCCTCAATTCAATTTTTTTTTATAAATCGTTGATTTTAAGTGTAGTTTTTAAACAAAATGATATTAAGTACATAAATCTCTAAATCGGAGAACTTTAAAATTATACGATTTATTGCAAAGGCCTAGTTTTTGAGAGTAGTATCCAAAAATATATAAAGAATCTTGGTTAGAATTTTAAGCCCATTTTGGACTTGCCCTTTCTGCACGAAAACACTGGCCGTAACTATGTATATATTTGAAACCTTTCTTTTGGGATTAGTGAAAAAAACTATAAAAAAGTTTACGCATGTGATTTTTTTTTATACATGATGCAATTTTGTACGAATGTATGTGTAAAATGATTTTATTGTTGTTAAAATAAGATGTCAGTTGAATTAGTGACGATACGTAGATGCTAATATTAAATTGTTAAAATCCGTCGGTTTTTTAAGTTCGTAGAAAGCCAATGGTTTTATTGAAGACTAATAAGGGACAAATAAAATTCTATTAATATCTTCAAGTCCAACAAAGGAATATGTACCTAGGTCCAAGGTACTATTTAGGTACAGTTACTTGAAGTGGGTTCTGATGTGGATATCTAAACGTAAAGTGGTGCCGTTGTCTCGAATGCACTTTCCTATCCTACTTCAGAATAAGAACTTGAGATGATGCAAGATTAGTTAACATTAAAGACACATTATGAGTAATATAATTGTTAATTGTTTGGAGTTTGGACTATAAGTTAAAAAACAAAAATTTACAATTTGATATTCATTCTTAATATTAAGTTTACGTCGGTTTCATTATTGAAGTGTTCAATTTTAATTGGAGATTTAATTGTTGTCTCTAAGTATTATTAAATAAGATTTTGATTATAAAATTAAATAAAAAACTTACTGTGCAGCCTTCCTGACGTAGTCTTCTGGGATAGTGTTTAAATGCAACATTTTAATTAAATAATACTTTCCAAAAAAAATTAAGTCTAAATCAAAATATCAAGTGCTTGAATTACTGAAGCTGAACAGGTATATTAACCACCTATAAAACGCTATTATGTTTATTCTATCACCCATTTAACCGCGCTTGGGCAAGTCTAAAGGCCTAGTGTTTGAATTGCCGCGCCGGTTCGCGCCTTTATACTAGAGGAGCGACGCAATGGCGGCCTGCCATTGGTCGATGTGGCGGGTGTGTCCACTACGTATTGTAATCCTCATTTATCTACGTAATCATAACATATTTTACGAATGAAACACTTTGTTTTCAAACAAAGAGTGTTAAAATTATGTATGTGGTATGTATTTTGAAAATGTAATATCGACAGGACTTACATCAGACGGTCGGTGCAAGGTTCAAGGTGCAATTGCGTCAGGTTTTATGCCTTAGGAATAGTAATGTTAAGTTCGGCCGATTCGTTGTACATGCTATACGTAAAAAGCTCAATTTTTTTCCATGCGTTAAATTACCATGGATTAGCTAAGGACAGTGACACCATGCAAAACAAGAAAACGTTAAGCTTCTAAGCACTGCGTGGTTTCCACTGCGCTTGCTGTAAGTATTAGGAAACCAACCCGTAATTACTACAATACAATTTTTTTACGTCGTTAAAGCGGTTTATTTATACTCATCCAATAATAGCATAGGTTCCGCGTCCAAAACGTTTAGTAACACATTTTTTTAATTGGCAAGACCAGTTGGCATTACTATGTGTGTTACGTAATGGTAAATACTTACATGTTTACAAACAGACTGGTATGAGATTTGTCTACGTGCTAAATTAGTTATAAGTAATATAGCTACCAGAGTTTAGACAACTATTAAACCAACATAATATGGATTGACCAAAAACTAAGCTAATTCAGTTTAGCTTAGTTTGCACAGCTAGGACATTTCTTCATAGTTGACCGCAAACTAAGCTGTGTTCTATGTGTAATTTTCTCAGCCCTGTCAGCTAAACTAACGTAGCTTGCTTCTTGGTCTGCAACCGGCGTAAGGAAACTAGAAAGGATTAAGGAAGAGGAGGGTGCTTGGTCCTTCAAAAGTCGCCACCCATACCAAATGCAGTAGCAAACTGTACACGCTTAGTATACGTAAGTGGTTTCCGAACGGCCTTGCATATTATCGCATTTTCAAGATGTCTCTTTTTTTATCGAATTGGTTGACGAGACGAGCATGCCGTTCGCCTGATGGTAAGCGATACGACCACCCATAAACAGTAGCAGCACTTGAGTTACAAAGTACTGTGTGGCTTCCACTGCGCTCGACATCCTAAGACATAAGATGTTAAGTCTCACTATGTCCTGTAGTTACACTGGCTACAATGTCCTTCAAACCGAAACACAACAGTGCATGCACACTGCTGCTTGGCGGTAGAAATAGACATTGCAGTGGTACCTACCCAAACGGACTTTTACATATGAGAGACCTACCACCAGTAAACTGACACATTTCTACTGACAGAGGATGAAACGCCCCTCAAATTCTCGATTCTACAAGCTTTGACATCGATTTAGTGTAGAGCATCCCAGGCAGTGGCGGCCGTAGGAGTTAGAAAACGGGGCAGCCGTCCAGGGTGTCGTGCTTCGATGGGATCGCGCTTACAAGGGGCACGAAAGACCTGAAATTAATAAAATTCTGACGCGCAGAGCTTCGCATTAGTAGGTAAAGGCTAGCTACTAATGCGAACTAATTCCAGGATTTACAAGAGTCGAGAACAAACAACAATTTTGGTAATATTGTTTTCAACCTCCACTGAACTGTCATAAAGCTTGATTGACATTTACTGGCGCCAGTAAAATTTTATAGCAAATTGTCGACAGGTTCTACAAGTAACATTTATCTATTTATTTTTGTCACCATCACGTTCTTGGGAGTGTGATATAGTTTTGTATGTATTACCTATATTTTAATACACACCTATTCGATTCGTTTTACAAACTTACAAATTAATTTCTTTAGATAGGTATACACGACGGTGCATCGGGGCAGGTATTAGCGCATTGTCTATCTCTTCTGCCAAACAGCAATGTGACCTATGTAGGTACAAGCTTCGTTGTTATAGTAGGGTTGTGAAGCTTTGCGTAGCATTGTTAAAGTTTTTGGACAATGTGGCGTTTACTATTGTGTTGGCGAACCACCCATAGTAAGTATATAAAGTGGTGCTCATCTTTGCTAACGTTGTGCAAAGGATATGCTGTTAAAAATGGGGGATGGGTTAAAAACACATAATTTTGTTTAATTTCCATTACTCATAAACAACATTATATTACGCATACGCATGCTCACGCCTTTTATCCCCGAAGGGGTAGGCAGAGGCGCAACTAGTGCACCCACTTTTCGCCAAGCGTATTCCGTCCCATGATGTGATAGGGGGCGAGCCTATCGCCATATCAGGCACAAATTCCAGACTCCGGGCTGATACTGAATAGAAAAATCCAATATCACTTTGCCCGACCCGGGGATCGAACCCGAGACCTCAGCCTTGCAGTCGTACCGTAATACAACTACGCCACCGAGGCAGTCACATTATATTACACTGTGCATATATTTTTTAGTTTTTACATATCCATTTTTTGAATCAATGATTCTAATATCTCTACATCTGATGATATCAACTACCTATATTTGCATGTCATGGTCGAATAAACATACTTAGTGTAGACTTTCACCTATTATTTATATTACGATAATTCTTAATACATTTAATACATAGATAAAATAAAGAACTAACGTACTTAATGACTTTTATGACTTTTAATTTTCTACCAAATCTGTTGACAAATAAAAGTAGAGAGTGTTTCTGTGTTTTCCATTCCTTATTTGCTATCACATTTTTCTTCGATATTATGTCAGTTTGTTGTGTTATAATATAAAAAAATACTAACAATATACCTTCTATATCGGCAATTTTATAGAACAATTATTTAATTTTGATCACCCGAAACAATTTTTAAGTTTGTTTGCCTTACGTTTTTTTTGTACTTACTTTTTCACTTTTAGATAGATAGAGAGATAGATAACTTTTTATTTTACACCATTTATGTACATTATTCCAGACAATCATGTAGAATGAAATCACTTTTGCGGAGAAGTTGGAGTGTGGGTGTACTTATTTTATTCATATTATTTATCTTTTTATCCAGTCTAATATTAGCTTTTAAAAGATAAAAGCATTTATTAGTCATTTAGGCATGGAAAAATCACTTATGACAAGAAGAGTATAATAACAATTTGCAGAGGTACAAATTCATTAAAATATTTTTTTGTCTCTGACACCAATAATATATCTGAGAAACCCTTCATGATTAATTTTCGATTGGCCATAAAGATAGATGATGCCATAAGACCTCGCTTACGTAGTACATCAGTGAATACCTAATTGTACATGTACGTCACAAGATATTGTGCGCATTACACTGACACGAATCTCTGACGTTACCACCCATTACCACCACAGCCCCAATCGCCTTGGCGGTAGTGACGTTTGCTTTTCTAACAATAATAATTTTATTGTGCGCATGTTGCACACTATATTGCCTATTTTGTTCAACTATTAGTAATTATAGGCAGTCAATGAACTGTGTATTACATTGCTCATCTATTTGAGTATATATTGTATGTAATGAGATGTTGTCAATCTACCAATAACAAAAAAAACACTATAAAAAGCTTACTATCGTATTTGCGATTATCTGGAGGATACAAATGCTTGGGATTAGATTGATCGGATTCACTCAGGTTTTATATTATGTTATGTTTATATATTGTTTTTTGTTGACATAATAATTTTAATCGTACTTTGACATTTTATAATACATTGTAATATTTTTATTATCTTGACAGATCGTGTTGCTGAGGGAGTTTCTTGCGCCGCTTCTTCTTCACAGGAATAAAACGTTGCAGTGGTAGATTCATAACGATTTAAAACAACTTTGGAAAAAGACAATTTGCAATGCAATGCAATCAGCCCTGTATTATATACTGCCCACTGCGGAGCACGGGCCTCCTCTACTGCTGAGAGGGGTTATGCCTTAGTCCACCACGCTGGCCTAGTGCGGGTTGGCAGACTTCACATACCCTCGACATTCTTATGGAGAATTCTTAGGTATGTAGGTTTCCTCACGATGTTTTCCTTCACCGTTAAAGCGAACGATAATTGATAAACAATACACACGTAACTTCGAAAAGTCAGAGGTGTGTGCCTAGGATTTTGAACCCGCGGACATTATCTCGGCAGACCGTTCCATTCCCAACTAGGCTATCGTAAAAGACAATTTAAATTTAAGATTATTTGACGTTGACTTTGAGGCATTGGTAGAACAATTAAAGAGGTGTTTTTTTAAAAAGCGGTAAATGAGCAATATTGCATCTTGATGGCAAGTGATCATCGCCGTTTATAACACATGAACTTACAATATCAGAGAAAGAAATATTGTTATACAGCTAAAAAAAATATCGTTACGGTAATTTCAAGATTCCAATCAATAATATTTTTTTCCAAAGTACTAAAGTTTTAAAGTTGATACGAATGACGCCGAATGTTCAAGAAATAAGGAAGTTCTGAAGTTCCAGAGTCCGGGGCCGCTTCATCCAGTTACAACTCGATTAATCAAACGTTGATAAGAAGTCAGATTTAAAGGTCTCCTTTGTGATCCGGGTCTTCTTTAATTGCTTGAACTTTAATTATTTCGATACGGGACTCATTCTCTCATTATAATTACAAGGTTATTTAAAATGGAAAATATCTACAGAGCATTAAAACCCTAACTAAAATTTATATCTAGGTATGTATAAAGAACCGGATAAGTACGAGTTGGACTCGCGTACCACGGGTTCCGTTCAAACTCATTCGTTGGCGTATCGCGCCACGCCACACCGCCAAATCCAATCCAATTATTTTATTTTATTATTCATTTATTTCAAGTAACTATGACTCAAATTGTAAGTAGGTACATATGAATACTTATGCTATGTTAGTAACAATTACAGTTTTAAAATGGCGAACACCCTAGCACACCCTAGTCTGATGGGAGACAGCGCAACAGTGAGTACTCATAATTCGCACCTTTAGAACGAAAACGACACAATTCAAAACAATCGAAAATTGAGTTATCGTCATAAAATGAATTAAAACTGGTCCCTTTTTTATTAAAATTTAATAAAAAAGGCCCGATATAACAGTTTAGTCATTTTCCCGCATGAATATGGCTATGTGTGAACTAATGTTGTATTGAGGACTTCGTTTTAAGTCATTTAATGAAGACAGCTTAATTTTAGATTTTTTTTAATTGTGTCGTTTTCGTTCTAAAGGTGCGATATATAGACAGTCAAATCTGTCCGCTATCATGGCCAGAATGCTGTTGGGACTAGCCCAGACCCTGTGCACTAGGGATGCATATCGTTTGCGCATAATGGCAAAGAAGCAGTCCAAAATCAAATGGATTAAATTTACCTAATAAATACAGCCTACCCTAAAATTGATCTCAAGTTATTAACTTTATTCGTTTCCTTGGGAGCAGGTAGTGGGTGTGAACCGGAAGATCCTGAGTTGGATTTCCAGGTCAGGACCATTCTTTGGGTGGTTTTGTCAGCACCAGTTGGACGAGGTAGAGTTGACGTCTAAATTAAGTCAAATCTATTCTGCAACTGAATTTTTACTATTAATTTTTGGGCGATAGTTTGGAAAATGTATAGATGTTTGGATATTTGTAAGCTTAAACGCAAAAAGCTGAACGGATTTGGATGAAATTTAGCACACAGATAGATCAAGTCCTGGATTAACACATAGGCTACTTTTTATCCTGGTAATGTGCCTCCGTGGACATAATGGGATTTTTTATATAGATGACGGTGGCGTCGTACAGTCGTACACGCGGGCGAAGCCGCAAGCAACACCTAGTGTTTAATAAATTTTTCAAAGCTTATCAAAGTTTGGCTTCTTTGGTTTGCCTACAAGAACAAATACTGTACTAGTAGGTATGTAATACCAGTTACCAATCGTTCCTTGTCTAAAATGACACGGGATGTCTAAAGTGGAGCGTCATGTGCAAAGTGTACTGATAGCGAAATATAATACATATTATTTGATATTATACGATAGCGGGTGTTTTCCTATTGACAATAGCTCGGGTCAGCAGTTCAACGGGTCGTAAGTCCAAACTCGTAGCTGGAAATTTTATTATTAACAATATTAATTAATAATTACTAATGTTAATAATAATTAGGAATTGCGTGATACGTAACCTTTGAATATTTAGCGAGAAATGTTTGTTTATTTGCTCTTCCTATTATTGTTATATATCAAAATGTGTGGATAAGGGGGTTTTTGCCGGAGAGTAGTTCCTTAATTTTTTATATACCTACTCATAATTTTTAGTTATTCATTACCCACATACCATTCCAGGCAGGGCCGTATTAGCCTAAAGGCAAATTCGTTCCAGAAACAACATAAAATTTATATTTAACGATTCGTATTACCCGACGAAAATATTATTGCCTTGATTACCTTTTACATTATATTTCAATAAGTTTTGGAACATTTTTAAAAATATATTTTCGGAAGTCAGGAAAAGAAAAAGGGCCCCGAGGCGGCCATGCCCAGGGGCCCCGACATTCTTAATCTGGCACTGATTCCAGGAGCAGTGCGGTAGTAGAAATTACAGAATTCCTTTGTTATTATTGAAATTTTATTTAATTGCATTTGCCAATAAAAGTAACAAAGCCAACGGCTAAATATAACTGTATTACCCTTACACGTAGCTAAAGTAATTTTCTAGTGGCAGTGCCCTAAATAAAAAATTAAATGACTTTCGTTGTCTTGCAGTATTGATCATATACGTCGTTTTAAAAAAATATTATAGTAGTAGGATTTTTCAAAATCCTGTGGGTGGGCACCAGGAAATTTTAAGGGGTGGGGGCAGCACGGTCCACCCAGCTTCCCTTCTAAATACGCTATGGTATTACCTACGGTACGATTTATATGAGCACCTTAAAGTTCTGTGCAACGTGATCTAGCGATATAAGTCGAACTATATTTTTAATTGTTCAAACTTGAAACCGTTTTCTCATTACTATCTCTAGAATTTTGTTTACAATGATGATAGGCATAAGTAAAATAACCTACCTATATTGTTTTTATGTTCAATCTACAAATATGGCAGCTGCATATAAACATATTTCTGATAAATAGTACCTAAATACTAAGATAGTCAGGAATCTTGTATGCATGAATAATAATTTTGCGCGTGGTCGACACCTGTGCGACCGGTCAACGAAGGCCATGTGAATGGGGATCAAATCCTTTGTCACCCACACAAGGAAGTGATCGGCTGTTAGACAGATTCGTGATTGAAAACTAATGGTTAAAAAAAAAATGTAGATGGGGCTGTTTCAATTGAAAAAATAATAGTTCAAAACAACTAAAAAACACGCTTTATAGAAAATCCAACTAAAATATAGAAAATAAATTTGAATTAAGAATAGTGTAAATAAGAAAAAAATGTATTTTAGTGTAAAAAAAAGCGTGTATATATTTTTAATTTTTTAGTTCTGTTCTACTATTGTCCAACAGACGTCACTAAAAATAAACGAAAGCGCCATCTTGTGACAAGTAGGATTTTTTTACGCATAAGTGTAGCCAGATTAGTTGTAATTCTACTATGGTCCAACAGATGTCACTAAAAAATATATAAATTGACAAAAATCTCATTTTGCATATTGAATAATGGCATAATCTTATTAAATTAGTGTATTGTTATCGGTCCTCGACAAATCTACAAAGTTTGAATAAAATCTGACCGTTTAAACTGGGTCAAAATCGCGTCCAAAGGAGTCGGTTACAAACATACATACAAGTGAAGATAATATAAAGCGTGTAAAAAAGGAGATGTCCGCTTTTTGTATCGGTGCTGGGCCTCAAAATCTAACCAGGCTCAAACTTTATCGATATTCAAGAAGCAAAAATATGGATCCTGAATCCATTAAAAAAATATATTTAGACCCCTCCATTCATAACAAAATTTAAAAAACGTTAATTTTAAGTGTAGTTTTTAAGCAAAATAAAATTACATAAACCACAAAACCGGAGGACTTTAAAATTATACGATTGATTGCAAAGTCCTAGTTTTTGGGAGTACTACACAAATATATGTATAAAGTATCTTGGTTAGAATTTAAACAATTGAAACATGTACTTTAATGGTTAGAAGTATAAACTAAATAATAAACAGGTAGGGTCATTCGGCCTAAAAGTACGCACTTTTTTTTCTGTCGTCTACACAGTCAAAAATATAGTGTCTAGGAAAATGTTTTAACACTCTATGTAAAGTAAATTTATTCTACTTTTATTATTTAATGAGTTTTTGTACATTACTTCATTGTTTTTTTTGGAATACATGTTTAAGTGCATCGGGGGAAATTCGTACTATTGACCCGTTATGTGGGTAAAACTACGCAGAGTGTTTATGGAGAATTTTTTTTTTTCTGTATAAGGTCTAAAAATCTTTACAAATAATATTCGCCTTAATTGCAGCTTAAAGAAGAAAAAACCGTGCGATCATTGTAATGAAGTTATAACAGGGTGCGTACTTTTAACCTTGTACTCTTGCCCAAACAGGGAATATTTTAAACATTCACACGTTAGTTGAGACGCATTTATTTTCTAGGACAGAATTAGTAACTAAAATAAATACTATAATAATTATGTAAACTTAACATAATTAACGGACTTTTGTAAACTGATGCACCGTCTAGCCAGACACTTTTTTCCCAGCACAAAATGTTGGTAACTAATCAACAAAATCACGTTGATCACCGTTTTTCGCTAAACAAGTGAGGCTTGGCAAAATAGCTTGTGGCTCTGACATCGTCCCTGACGCGCCCCTGATCTAGCCGAAAGAATGTCTGAGCCCCCTCAATAGGTTCCGAGATATTGACCATGCGAACTTTTACCCACTGCGTGCTGTTGCCCCGAATGACCCTACATATCTATACTAATATTATAAAGCTGAAGAGTTTGTTTGTTTGTTTGAAGGCGCTAATCTCAGGAACTACTGGACCGATTTGACTAATATGAAGCTACATTACTCCTGAGTGCTATAGGCTACTTTTTATCCCGGAAAAACTTTTCCACGCGGGCGGAGCCGCGCGCAATTCTAGTGATTTATAAAGAGTCTTTATTTGGATTCTGAAAGGAAATGCCCAAAAACGGGCTTAAAATTATTCTAACCAAGATCCTTTATAAGTAATATTAGGTATATTTGGATAGTATTCTCAAAACTAGGCCTTTGCAACGATTTTTGGATTTTTGTGTTTATTTTACTTCAAAACTATACTTAATACATTGATGTAAAAAACCACTTAATATGAACGTTTTTAAAAAAGATTGTTATAAATGGAGGGTTCTAAAAGTATTGTTTTTAATCGATCTATGATCCATATTTTTTCCCCTTTATTATCCATAAATTTTGATCCTGGTAAGATTTTAAGGCCCATATAAAAAGCGGACAATTCCTTTATGATAAACCCTCAAAATATCAATGTTTATATTAAAGTCAATATTGAAGAGTTAATGTTAAAAGTTAAAGTTAATATTGAAGTAAAAATAGATGAACAAATCTGATGCAATGACTATTATTAATGTTATTGCTTATTAAATATGTTATTGAAATATCATAAGCTACTAGAACTTCATGTTATTAGAAATCGCAATTAAATCATAATAACATCTGTAGTAGTGTAAGATAAGTTTGTATAATCGTGTTTCCTGCATCATAACATTCAGTACTTTTACTAGATAGAAAGGACATGTGCAAAACGGGCTTAAAATTCTAACCAAGGTACTTTATAGATATTTGGATAGTACCTACTCTCAAAAACTAGGCCTTTGCAACAAATCGTATAATTTTAAATTCCTAAAATCTTGGTACTATAGTTTCCTGAGCATCATAGCTAATTGGCAGAATATAACTGAAACCTAATCCCACCTAACCCATCTACTAATGTGAGAGATTTATATAGAAAAGTCTCAAATAATGACAATGATTATTGCAAGAAAAGATCCAGGGGTGCGATTATCCTCGTGATCCTCTATTGATCAGTCTGTTTTATAGCCTGCTAGGCTTCCTTTTTTCTTTTGATAAATATAGAACAATGTATAATACTGTCGCTAATAAGTTGGTAGTTATCATTAAAATCTGTCATGATGTCTTAATTATACTTTTTGCTATCATTATCTTATCACAAAAAAATTACAAATATTTGCTAACAGAGGCACAAGTCATTGTAAGCAACAGCTTTTCTCGCGTTGTTTTGACTATGTCATGTACAGTCATCCACATAAGTAGCTGAACAAATTCAAAATTTAAAATCGCGTTTAAACTTTTGCGTTAGTATCAACAATTGTTTTTTCTTCACTAAAATAAATTTCACAGGGTTAACTTTATTTTAAATACAGAAAAAAGAATATTTCGACTGGAGTGAACGTGCAGAAGCGTTTTGAAGTTTTTAATTTGTTCAGCTCCTTTTGTGGCTGACTATACCAACATATTTTAAAAAAATGTCTACTTTGTCTTTACTTTCTAAAATTATGTACGAGTTAAATTCATTTATGCTGAATTCAAAGGTTCTATTCAAAAATCTTAATAGGTTAGCATTTTCCGCATCTCGTTTTACCTGACCTACTGTTAAGTCCATTATTTTCTTTAATTTTCGTAGCTTTGAATCCAAATTGTAAAATAAATTAGCATAGGTAGGCCTCCAATCGTATCTATTAAACCTAGAAAGCCTTCAAAAGCCCCAGACGTTTTACCTGAATGCAATAAAGTCCAGGCGTTCCTGGACATATTGATGGTCCTCTTCGGACATCTCTCGCCTTGCAAACTAGGTAAAAAAAAAACTATAATAGGACATATGGCAGCCCAGAGGCATACGCGACAGGGTTGTATGTATCATCTATTTATATTTATACCTAATCCACATTTCATTCCCACACGCTTTCAAATGGAAATAAACTTGTTTACTGTGCATGTCGTGGAAATGTACTACAATATCGAAAACATAAATGTATGTCAACAAAGAGATCGCAATAACAATTGATTCACTTACATAAGAAATCCATGAGTCGGAACTAAAGTAAATTAGCGATGGCAGCAGGTCGCTGATAACAATCCAAACAAGTTAATTAGATACCAGTTTAGTGCAGAATTTATGACACTATTCTGGGATTATAATAATTTGGCGCGCGTGTGATAAATTCAATGCTTCTGTGAGATATGGTAAAGTAAAATTTGGGACGAAAACTAAGTGGTTGTATAGTTTTGAATGCTTTAAAAGTTCTTTTCTAATTCCGATGTCAGTAAAACAGCGGCAGTTTTTAGATTACATAAAGGCAATCAGAATGTGTTCTGGTGATTTACAAGGCTCCCCTAAAATGTGATTTTTCTGTCGTAAACGACATCTAACCATAACCCATCTAACTTTATTAAATTGGTTCAAATTCGCTTTACATTTTACGGAGATATCTCCAATAATAACATCAATGTTATTATTTTTTGTAACTTATATCACCACCCGGGTGTTTACTATTCCAGATTATTATTGCCAACTTTATCTCACGCGGATATTTACAAGTCATGGAATCAATTAAAAATATATGCGACCGTCTTCCTATAATTATTCTAATTAATGTTTGTCTACACTTCGTCTGGAATCTTCTGATATTTATGATCTTTTGGGCTGATGTAAAGAATGTCTGTTAAGGATCTCTTTGTTTTTAAACAACAGAGGCATTGGCTTTGTATCAATTAGTAATTAACACTCATTTAATCAATCAATCGATCAGCCTGTCGCCGTCCACTGTCCACTGCTGAACATAGGCCTCCCCAAGTGAGCGCCAACCATCTCGGTCTTGAGCAGCCCCCATACATCCGCTACCCGCCTAACACTTAATAGTTTAGTTAAATTGATCTATCACACGAATTATAACAATAGTTATATTAGCCCTTTATTCCATACATTCGCCATTTCATTCTTATGATGTGCGGGAGCCTTTTCTACTAGTGAAAGGAGATAAAAAGGCTTCTAATGCCGACAGTGGAGGAAAGTTTATTAGGTCTTTTGCAATTAGCAATTTAGCGACCGCAAAAACAAAACAGCGTAGTTATTACTTCACTTGGGTTTCTATGAGAGTTTTCGGTTTCGTGGATAATAATGATTGCAGTGCATTCATATTCATGTTTATTGTACACAGAAATCAATCTATTGCCACTAGAAAAAAAACTACATATTTACAAAAATATATGGCATAATCAACGCAAAAACCAAAAGGTCTTCGAAAAGTTTCCATCAAACAAATAAATTGTGTCTGAATTTGAATGTATAGGTTCGTTAATCATTAGCATATATTATTACAATAAATACGTTGATAAAATATCGTAAATTAAAATTATTTCCATTTTATAGTCTTAATGGATGACGTGTAAAATGTTTCCACTTTGACAAATTAAACTGTTGTAATTAACTAGACATACCCAGAGTTTTTTTAAATGATACCTATTCTGTTTGATAGTATTTATACATTTGTTCATAGAATAATAACGCCGTTAATAATTTGTTATTATTCTAAGCATTTGTTATTTTAGACGGATAAGGAGGAGGAGAGACCTATTGCCCGTTCGGGCGACAATTCTAGGAGAAATCTACAGCGAGTTCAAACTAATGTTAGGACAAACATTATGTTTAAATAATACATTTAGAACAGGACATTTAGAACCTATAACTGGCTAATCTTTAAGTCCGGCCCGAACCTAGTGAAAAGATGAACCGCAGTTGTTATCAGAGAATAAAAGCTGACAGGAGATGTGACTAGGTAAACTGACTTACTTTGGTCATAGTCATGGGCGTATATAACGGGGGGGGGGGGGGGGGGGGTTCAGGGAGTTTCCGGACCCTCCCCCCATAGCTTCTAAAATGATCGGGCTACCAAACACCCCCCATGTGAAAGCTATAGCTACGCCCGTGGTCATAGTTATTGACAACAATACTATGCAGGGTAGGGAAGAGCACTTATTGTTGCAAAGACTAAGTTGAGATGTCCAAGTAAACTATCTTCAGGTCATGGAACCAGCTATATAAATATGTCAGGAGGTAATCCTGGTTACATCTTTTAAAATCAAAACAAGTTTAATGACATTATCAAGGTCCTTCCAAACCAGTTTGACACACCTCCGGCTCGGCTGACCGACGCGGAATGCTAAATGCCAAACGTCACCGTACACGTCGCCTCTCGCTGTTGTGATGCCATAGTTTATTATTATACTAGCTTTATCTCGCAGCTCCACCCGCGTGACATAGGTTTTCCGGGATAACAGTCCCGCTTTCTATTTTCCCGGGATAAATAGTATACAAACCTACATATAACAATATCTTGAAATTAAACTATTACAACGGATATTATAGCGGTTTTTTATTTAATTTTTCTCCTGACGTTTCGAAGGCTTTGCAGCACTTCGTGGTCACGGGGCGGACTGAGGTGTAGGTGGTCCGAAAAGTTAGTGTTACAAATCTACCTTCAATTTACAATTATACAATTTTAAGATGTTAGTCATTGTTTGCGGTCCGGTCTACGCAGAAAGAGCTCACAATGTCTTGAGGTCTGGCAGCAGGTCTTTTGGGGCCCGATTTAATTAGATGTATTACCGGGTCCCAGGCTTGTGCAAGTTTCCAACCATCTTCTCTATTGAAATTAGGATGTTTTTTGATTTCAATAGCCTCGCGAATCATCCTAGGCAGGAATCGGTGTTCTTTGGCAAGGATTTGTGGCTTGTCGAATCTAAGGTAATGGTTGGAGCCTTCTTCCGAGTGTTCAGCTACTGCAGACTTCGTAGAGCGTCGGTGTTTAACATCAGCTATATGTTCTTTTACGCGGGTCCCTATATGTCTTTTTGTTTGTCCAATATAAGAGAGGCCACAGTCGCAATCTATCTTGTATACGCCCGGTTCTTGTAGAGGTATATGGCACTTGACAGGTGGTAAAAACTGACTAATCTTCTTAGGCGGCTTAAAATAAGTTTTTATGGAAGCACGCTTCAGGATGTAGCCAATCTTGTCGGTGACTCCTCTTACATAAGGTAATACAACTAGGACACGATCAACTGTGGCTGGTTTCATTGAATGACGAGACGAGCATGCCGTTCTCCTGATGGTAAGCGATACGACCACCCATAAACAGTAGCAACACCATCCAGCACCTTGAGTTACAAAGTACTGTGTGGCATTCCACTGCGCTCGTCATCCTGAGACATAAGATGTTAAGTCTCACTATGTCCTGTAGTTACACTGGCTTCAATGTCCTTCAAACCGAAACACAACAGTGCATGCACACTGCTGCTTATTTCTGTCGGGTTCTAGAAAATAGTCCCGAAAAGAAGACCTCAAACCGTGGAGGTGTTTAATCATTTCGTCTTCTACTTGTATTGGCAACATTTCTCCACCAGATTTATTTATTAATTCAAATGTCCATCGATAAGTTGGCGGACCCCCATACACATACTCGCGGACCCCCAGGGGTCCACGGACCACAGGTTAAGAAACACTGGTTTAGATGATTTGTTCCTAATCTACCTACTATCGATCCGTAACCTTCAAAAACATTCTATATTATTCTTTAAAATATCGTAGGCATAGGTATAATTTGTCGCTAACCGTCCGAACAATAATATTATTGTAAAAAAACAGTTAAGTATCAAATGATTACGATGATGAAATGGGTGTGCGACCGCGCCTCCGAACCGAGTCGCGACCTTTGCTCCTTCCAGATATGGTATCGTACTTGTGTAAACGTTACATAGCCATATAATTATAACAATGAACATGTCACGTATTATATTATTGCATACATGTTTTATTTTAAATTCCATCAACTACCCTAGTAGTTGACTACTTTTTTTTTTATCGAAAATGTATACTATCCAAAATTTAACAGAAAAAGAATTTTCGGAATTGGCGCAATAATAAGTAAGTTATAAAGCTTTGAAATTTGGTGGAAAGGGTAGCTGTCAAATAACAGTAATATCAGACTGTGACGTCACCGAGTGTCACCGGCCATAACGCTGCCTGCGTGAGAAAAAGAGCGCGATATGCCCGCCACGCCTCCACTTTTGCTCACAACAATATTTCAAAAATGAATAACTGCTTTATTTTTCAACCGATTTTGGTGCTAATTTCACAAAAGAATTTCTATTTCGTCTTATTTTCTGTTACAAATAAAATAATGTACAAAATCAATCATAGGAAACTTCCCTATTATGCACTATACCTAACCTTGGAAAATGGCGTGTGTCAAACGGATTTTGTTGAGTTTCGTGGACTTTTTGCGAACCCTTTAGTTTAGTTTTGCTTAAGTTAAATTTATAATTATTATAAATTATATTTTGATTAGTAAGAAAATTTGCAGAAGTTTTATTTATTTATACATACATATATACAAAACCATTACAGATATATTAAAGCGGTGCTGTACAAAGTTATTTGCTATTGACCTCAATACACCTGTAGGCCACTTCTGTGAATTCCTGCAGGTTGCAGATAAATATATCAACGTTCTCGGAAATAGTATTGAGCAATCGTATGGCACGCGACAAAGGCGCAAACCTAAGCATATTTGTTCGTGGTGTTCGGAGGTGGAACAGCGGCGGGAGACGCCCAGTGGTGACGCGGCTGCTGGGCACGCACAGCTGCAGCGCGGACAGCACCTCCGGCTGGTGCAGCCATCCGCGCCACACTCTGAACACCAACTTGACGAGCGCAACATCCCTCCTCACTTCCAACCTGCAGTACCCTACCATGCCCATGACGAACAGACTGGGGTACATCAGAGGGTAGTAAGGGTACACACCATATTCTTTATAATATAGAAAGCGGGTGAATTTATTTTGAATTTTTTCTACCATTAATTTATATTTTGTCTCATGAGGACTCCAAATTATAGCGTTCGTTTCGAGCCGACTACGAAGTTAAGTTATCTTCCGCAAGCCATTTTTACCATGTAAATAGTCACGGCAATGATTTCTGAAAAAAATTGAGCTTGCAGGATTGCGGCAAGTCGCATTTGTATAGAATTGTTAAAATATTGCCGCTAGGATACACGCATCTGGAAGTTAGCGCAATATATTCCTGCGAGAACTTGCTAATCTAATCAAGGATTTAGACCTAATTTCACCATACTTTGTTAGTTACTTTAACAGCATGTTAATCACTTAATAGGCTGTTAAGGTTTTTGAGTGTTCCACCATGCCCTAACATGTGATTAGGCTTTCTTTCAAAGGGTGCCTGATAATTTAACATTCGTGTTAATTTTAATGTCCGATTAACTAACGTTCCTTAATTAAGAAATTGGTAAAATTGGGCCTAAATCTTTTCCATTATGGGACCCTAAAGATTTGAACACTTTTCAGTAAAAAGGCAGGTTGTTTGATTCGGATCCCAGAGTGATCCTTCATAAATGCTTCGCTTTACCGCTGAGTTTTGATTATAACGGATTTTGTCAGACTCGTCTCGGAGTTCTGGCCTCTGGGTTGTTGATTAGAGGTATTCCCCGACTTATATTAAGTCTGTACGCCGTGACGTGCCGAGACTCGGTAGTGTAGCGTAATCCCCCGGTTTTCCTCGGGAAAATAGATAACCTCTTTCCATTTTGAATCGATTAAAAAGCTGAGAAGTGAACAATGAAAATTATTTTTTTTATTAAAAATATTTCACTCACCTCTTTGTGACGTTTTTGAAGAAGAACACCATATTGGAGCAATGACTGCAAAATTTTCTTTAACTTGTGATCTGAAACAAAAAATAAACAATTATTTAAAAATCCTGTTCACAATTTTGGAAATATGAGGTCGACTCTGTTCCTATGCTCTTGATATTCTCTATGGTCGTTCCGGAGTCCTGACACCGGTCTAGAATCTCTAGATGTAGAAAGCAATAATGCATCAAAATTAAAATTTCTATGCTGTTTTGCACTTCTTATATTAACGAGACCTAAAATATATAAAAAGAGGATTATAGAACCTGCCCAAAACTCAACCTTCCGTTACCCTATTATAGAATTAGCGCTGATTTTAGGTTGCTCATTCTCAAGTTACTAGCGCCATCTATGTCACTATAACGGGTTTATCTGTAGTAGACTCCGTCTGTTATCGATAGATGGCGAGTTGATCAACGTTTTACGCATAATATAATATGCTCCAATAATATTTGCAGGTTATTCGATATTTTAAGTCGAGTTTTGTAATATCTTTTCGAAATATCGAGATTATGTTTTGTATCTAAATAAGATATTCTTATGGACTCTAATGACCTACAACTATTCATGATTATTTTTATACTTATTACTCCTTGGTCAGGTGGCAGCGTTCATAGGCTATGGATCGGGAGGTCTAAGGTCCGAATGCCACGTCAGGCATCACAGTGATTGTTTACTTTTTTATTTACGACGACGATAGCATAGTTGGGAATGGAATGGCCTGCCGAGACGAAGCTCCGCAGGTTCCAAACCCAAGGTACATACCTCTAACTCTTTGAAGTTACGTGTTTACTGTTTATTAATTATCGTTCGCTTTAACGGTGAAGACAAACCTAAAAATCAATCGTAGGTTTTTACTCCTTTTGTATTTATTTTTTATTAACACGCTTTCATTAGCTTTATACGTATGTATGTATGTATGTAACGGAAACTTTGAACATGATTTTGACCCCTTTCAAAACGTCGGATTTAATCGAAATTTGGCATATTTATCAAGGACCGATGACAATTCAATATTTTAAACTATAAAACACGCTTTTATAGAAAATCCAACAAAAAAATTAATAAATAACAGTTTATTTATTTTTAGTGACATCTGTTGGACTATAGTAGAATTATAGCTAAACTGGCTACTCTTATGTGTAAAAAAACCTACTTGGCACAAGATGGCGCTTTCGTTTATTTTTAGTGACATCTGTTGGATTCATGAAGTGGACGATAGCCTAGTTGGGAATGGAACGGTCTGCCGAGACAATGTCCGGAGTTTCAAACCCATGGCACACACCTCTGACTTTTCGAAGTTACGTGTGTATTGTTTATCAATTATCATTCGCTTTAACGGTGAAGGAAAACATCGTGAGGAAACCTACATACCTGAGAATTCTCCATAAGATTCTCGAGGGTATGTGAAGTGTGCCAACCCGCACAAGGCCAGCGTGGTGGACTAAGGCCTAAACCCTCTCAGTAGTAGAGGAGGCCCGTGCTCAGCAGTGGGCAGTATATAATACAGGGCTGATTGCGATTGCGATCTGTTGGATTATAGTAGAACAGAACTAAAAAATGAAAAATAATTAATAGTTTTAAAAAACTAACAAACACGGTTAATAGAAAATCCAACAAAAAATAGAAAATAACCACGTTTTTTTTTAAATAAAATACAGTGTTTTCTTTTTTACACTATTCTTAATTCAAATTTGCACAATTTATTTTCTATTGGTTTTTGCTAGTTGGATTTTCTATAAAGCATATTTTTTAGTTTTTTTAAACTATTACTACACATGTTATAATATGTTTACTGCATTTTCTATGATATCGAATAAACAAAGGTCATTGCAATGTAATCTAATCAAGTGTTTTGCTTTGTTTCGCAGTCGCATGACGTATGCGGGTGTGGCATTCGCTAGTATGACTTGGCATTGATTTCCACATTATCACTTCAGATATGTAAAAATATGGTATCAGGTTATGGTCGTTATAATAGAATGCTGGAGCCAATTCGCAGAAAGATTAGGGTTTTGCGGAAATAAAAGTTGTTGCGTAGATGCTTAGATAGATTTTTGGTGGTGGTAGGTCTCTCATTATGTAAGAGGCCGTCTGGGTGGGTACCACCGCAATGTCTATTTCTACCGCCAAGCAACAGTGTGCATGCACTGTTGTGTTTCGGTTTGAAGGACATTGTAGCCAGTATAACTACTGGACATAATGAGACTTAACATCTTATGTCTCAGGGTGACGAGCGCAGTGGAATGCCACACAGTACTTTGTTAGTCAAGGTGCTGGATGGTGTTGCTACTGTTTATGGGTGGTCGTATCGCTTACCATCAGGCGAACGGCATGCTCGTCTCGTCATTAAATGCAATAAAAAAAAAAAAAAAAAAAAAAAAAAAAAAAAAAAAAAAAAAAAAAAAGATGCTGTGAACTTGTTGAAACACACTACAGTACTATAAAAGTGATAGCCGTCCATATTGCTTTTAGCAATTGTAAGATTTATAGTTGTGTTTCTCGGCCTGTGGGCTTAGAATGTGACACAAAGACGCAACTCGTAAAACGATGTCGTTTAATTTTGATGTTTGTGATTGATCGAGAAACCAATACGTCAGTCACGTGTTAGTCTCTCAACCAATCCCAATAAGACGAAACGGAGTCGTGACGTGTTTTTTTGTCACATTCTAAGCCCACAGGACACTCTTTACCCAGGGGTACAAGAGGTGCATGGCACCCAGGTGCAAGGCCCAAACGGGTGCAAGCCGAACGTCCACCAAAAAAGGTTGCAAGAAACAGGACTTCTTGAATAGGACATAGTAAAAAAAGAGCATATTTTCTTTAACAACGGGCCGCACGCAGGCTGGTTTTCGCGCCCTAGCACCCAATCTTGTTAAGCTGGCCCGCTTCTCGGCAAAGAGTTGACATTATTTGTGTAATATCTTATATTGGAGTAGAACTAGTGTAACGCTATAGGAATTATCCTTATGCTCTGACTCGGTAAATTTATCAGATGCTAGTAAGGCGCTAGAAAATGTAAACTAGCAAGGGGCCTTACATGAAGGGATCTACACATTTTTCGGTAGTCCGGTTATACCTACTGTTTTTTCTCGTCTGTTTAGGGTTGGCACAGCCCGAAGCCAAATGTGGTGTGTTCACCGGGTTCATACGGCTAGTATGCACACACGCTCCCTCATTTTCATCCTTGATGGAGTAGTCTTTTCGCCGCATGTATTCCGTTCCATGATGTCATGAGGACCAGCCTATCGTCACATCGGGCACAAATTTCAAACTCTGGGCCAAGGGTGGATCCAGCTTTCAAGTCAGGGAGGGGTCATATAGTCGAGATCTAGTCAGGACATAAAATAAAAATAAAAAATAAAATAATTAGTAATAACCAAGACCCCCGCCGGAGAGGGGGGGGGGGTGTATGCGATATGACCCAATGACCCCCCCTTTGGATCCGCCCTTGCTCTGGGCTGATAATGGGCAGGAAAACCCAATATCCCTTTTCACAGCTACATGGATGGGTATCCATGTACAACAGCAGATTAAATAATGATCACTACGTAAATACAACCGTAACAAACTTCGTATTTATATTAATTAAACACAGAACCAGGTGGTATATTATCAATCAAATATAATATCATAAATCTACCTCAAGGAAGCTCAGTCTAAATGGTTTAAAAAGAAATCAATCACTGTCATTCAGTAGGTATAAATAAGTGTCAATACGTTATCTGCATTATTTTTCTACTTACCTATCCCTTGACCTATATAAGCTATTATAATAATAATAGGCCACAACGCAATTTTGTCAAAAGTACCAATAACTTTGACTGTTATTATCAATTAAAAAGTAAGTACCTTTTATTTGGACATAAAACTGATAAAACATACCGTGAGAATTAAGAAACAGCTGATAATTATCTAAAAGCGACTGTTTCGAAAACTGACCAACAAATAGGTAGGTAATTGCTAATTATACAGGATGTAAAATGATCAACGGATTAATCGCAGCAGATTATCAATATTGCGAAGTTTAAAAGTAAAACTTAGGAATATCAAGCTAGAGCATAATAGTTAGGGTATCTTGTGACTCTTGTGAAAGAAAACATCGTGAGGAAACCTACATACCTGAGAAGTTCTCTGAATTTCGAAGGTATGTGAAGTCTACCAACCCGCACTAGGCCAGCGTGGTGGACTAATTAACAAATTGATAATGGACAAAAGGAGAAAAAGAGTGCAGTGTTTCGTAAACATGGACAGTCTCTGTATTTTTCATAGGATGTGCTTGTTCTCTCATTTGTGTATAAAATTTTAATACATACATACACACTCACGCCCTTATCCCATAGGGGTAGGCAGGGACTATTGAGCGCCACATGCTACGAAAATTTAAATAAAAATAAAACTAAGTAATATTAGTTCCGCATATTTCTTAAAATAATTAGATATCCCAGACATTTTATAGCAGTCTTAAGAAATAGTTAACGACCTTAATACCAAAGCGGTTCGTACACTCATTTAGTAACATTCCACAATTAAACTCATTACAATATTGATAACGGGTCGATTTGTTTATTCCAATTATATTTATGAGGTTCTTGATCATAAAAACAATATTTTCTATATCAACGGTTTAATTCCAAGTAATGAGGACTATCAATACTCGACAGACAACAAGGACGAAGTTCTTCTGTTTACAATCATTTATATACCTACTGTCTCACAGCTAGACGCATTCTGCTACTGGTAGGGTATAAGCCTTAGTCTTCTATATCTTCGAAATTCTTACTGAGAATTATCAGGTTTTTACTTCTATCTTATAGAAAATCAAACACTGAGCGACATCTCTACCTACGGGATTTGATATCTGTTTTTTACAACTAAATGAAAATAACACTAGCATCATTGAGGAAATCTCATGCAAAAGCAGATTATCTCAAGTAAAAGGCTTAACCGATAAATACATTTGATTAGAGATTAACCTAATCAGTTTCACCTTCGACTCATGAGTAGAAAGTGATAAGTTAACTAATTAATAAATGCAATACAATGCAATCAGCCCTGTATTATATACTACCCACTGCTGAGCACGGGCCTCCTCTACTACTGAGAGGGGTTAGGCCCTAGTCCACCACGCTGGCCTAGTGCGAGTTGCCAGACTTCACACACTCTCGAGATTCTTATGGAGAATTCTCAGGTATGTAGGTTTCCTCACGATGTTTTCCTTCACCGTTAAAGCGAACGATAATTGATAAACACACAATACACACGTAACTTCGAAAAGTCAGAGGTGTGCCTTAGGTTTTGAACCTCCGACATTGTCGTCGCCGACCGTTCCATTCCCAATTAGGCTATCGTCCAATTAATAAATAATAACGTGTAATAAGATCCTGAGTCAGGAAAAGTGATTTTGGGTTTTTCTACTCAGTATCAGCCTGGAGTATGAAATTTGTGCCCGATATGGCGATTGGCTCACCCCCTATCACATCATGGGATGGAATATACATGAGTCATGACGAAAAGTGACTGCCCTGGTTGCACATCTGCCTACCCTTCGAAGATATAAGCCTGATGCGTGTTTGTTTGTATTTGTAATAACATTGGGAATATTTGACAATGTTTATATTAGAGATAGTTGTGACAAAATTATTCCCAATTGATAAATATGATGCAACAATAACAACGTATTGTCCGGGAGATCAGACGTAATTAGTTGATGAGTCTAATAAAGGCCAGCACTGCAGGGTTTCTCGATCGATAGCAAGAGTAAAATACGCGAAAAGCAACAGCGAACTAAAGATCACAACTAAGACACCGCGTAGAAGATACCTTATTGCTTAAAACACTACTAGACAACTAGCAGTTGTTTACGGCAGCAGGCAACTGTCAGTAAGAAAGAGGTGTCTCGGCTATAAGTTGACAGCATTTGGGTATCGCGTAATTTTAGCCGTTTTTTATTTAAGTAAGGATTACTATTTGGTAGTTCTTGTGTGGAGTCCGATTAAAAGGGTAGATAGGTACAGTTTATTTCTGCTACACACCTGTGAGGGAATACGATTGTGTTCCAAAGGATTGTAGCCGTGTAAGGATTACTTGGTATTACGAGAAATTATGTTCAAAATCGAACAAGGTTTGCCTACAATTTAAAGGTTTGGTCTCTGCATTGCAAATGTCATTGCGTTTATCACCAGGAAAGCCATTGCTCTCTTTATTAAACGTTCACCAAAACATCAAACTATAGGTACGGGGTTATTTTAACATTGCCTTAATCAATGAAACCACATAGGTACTCCTTTTTACCTCTGCCTCTACATTATGCCAAAAATCATCCATGAAAACCGCATTTTCCAACAAAAATCTCGATTTTAGTTTCCCCTTTTTTTTTCATCATTTTGTAGTTTAGTCGAATATGGCGTGAGCGTGAGTGTTTTTCTGATTGAAAGTGTAATGTTGCCTCTGCGAACAATCCTATATTGTCTATCCTATAGTGGTATTAGGGCATGTAAACTTAGTTTTTTTTTCTCTTTGGCAAGGCGTGGTTTGCGCATCTGCCAGTGTCAAAGTTTTTGGAAGTTGCATATATAATATTGTTTCTTTGTTATCCTCAGTAGTAGTAATACTATGTCGAAGTAAAGCAGTGGCTACCTTACCAAGACTTTATCGAGGAGTTTTGGCGGAAACAAAAAAAACACTTGATAAGCACGATTATTTCAATTCACTTCATTTGAGCTCTTTAATAGAACTATATTGGATAAAATACCACCATAATTAAGCAATATAACACCAAGTATCACCAATATAATGAATTAAAACAAGAGCACCTCATGACACTTCCAAGTTCCCGCCAAAACTCCTTAAACTTAGTTACTTTTTATTGATAATATTTATTTTGTTCAAAACTTACACTTTTTTATTTTACATCTATGGTTAAAATAACTTAATGGAAAGTGTTATTTCCAAGGAGATAAGCATGTGGTTTTATTTAGTAACGCAATCTCAAAATTACCCTCTAGGTATATCTTTTGGCTTTTGCGACCTTTGACCGCGCTTCTAGATCTAAGTATATTGTAATTAATTATCTGTACAAGGGAAGACAGATAAGTCTACGTGGATAGAGATAAGAATCACGGCCATATAAACAACCAAACATGCAGCGATGCGCTTAGTTGAGTTCTGAAGCAACCACACGCCACATTAAAATATAATTAACCGACATTAACAAATTGGTGTTTGAGTGACGTTTCCATGGTTGATAGCGTGTATTGATTATAGACAGAGAGGTTTTGGATCTCAGGTCTGGAGGCACTTTGTAAGGTTTTTAATATGATTTGCTCGCACCCGGATGTCTTAGAGAGGGAGAATAATATGCAGGTGGCAGATCATAAAGGCTAAGGCAAACTCATTGTGAAAAATGCTTTAAAGAGCATGTTGCGCCGATTCTAAATTGGAATTGTTTGAGGAATAAATGAAAGCAGAGGAAGAATTGGGTTACTTGAGGGTGCTGTATTTTGTACACGCAGGATAGCAACCAAGACAGGACTGCATAAGCTTGACAGCCATCGAAGGACGCAGTTTGTTGCTGCTTGATTTAAACTACATCGTGTTTAAAATAAGATACCTAATTTTAGTAATTTTGTTCATCATCATCAAAAATGGATGGCTACAGATAAGAAAATTTAAAAACATAAATGAGCGCTGCAAAAAACCCAGAGCTTATCTATTATTTGAACGTAACTATGTAACAACAAATATCATAGCGTTCATTCTTAAAAACAACTTTATATAAATTAATTAATTTTTTTTGAAAATAGAGATTATAGCTTGTATTTTTAAAAGAATCTCTCGGTTTAGAGAATCCAAGAAGGGTGTGTGTATATATGCTATAGGTATGTTCCTACTTTTAAGTCAGAGGTATGCCTTGACTTCTACATCTACAGCAGGGATATGGGAGATGTTTACATTACATGTTTTGTGGTTTTATTATAAGAAGGTACGTTGCTCCCAGCACAGAGTTATGAACGAACAAACCGGTGTCACTCAGGATTCGAAGACACACGAGCTCTGTTAACAAACTAGGCTACGAATTCTGTTCACTCATATTTACAATAAATAGATTTTTAGACCATAGGTATAGATTATAAAAAGTATTATTAATCCTTGGACGCCCGCGGTGGACACCGGTGTCAATTTATATAAGGAAATTAGCTTATAGCTATATATAAGCGGGCGTTGACGGGTTAAGTATTATTTTTGGTTATGTTTCATGTGTCAAATTAAGGCTTATTGACGTTTTTGTTACCAAAACAATTGAAATTGGAAAAGTTCACGACACAAATCCAATTGAAAAAAACACTAGCAGTGCAAATTACTTTAATAGCGGAACGGAGATTAAAAATGGCCCAGTAATAAAAATAAGAAAAAATAATTACAGCTAAGACCACAGACTAACATAAACAGAGTTCAATTTAAAAAAAGAACACTTTTCGAAATGTCACTGGCAGTCAAACAAACATTTCCTATCTACATTAAAAACTTACCTTAAAACAGCTGGCACGCGGTGAAAACTCGATTGTGTTTAGCGGCTCGTGGCGACCGATTTATTTACAAAGACGTGCAGTGACGGTTGGTGGCAGTCGTGCACTGTTCTACAAAGGGTGGGCGACGATACGGATTTTAGATTTGCGATGATGCCAAAGAGAGCGACATTTTGATGGGTCAAGGTTTCTATGCACACCGGTTAAGATTTAGATGTATCGATTGGACGTGGAATATTGGTACTGTTAACATACAAAAGAGAAATTACTTGAAGATAACAATAAATTTGACGATTGTTTGGAAAAAATATATTTATTCAGACGTTGTAGTTCAAATCTATTCGATGGTCTGCATTTTACAACCACTTTGTTAAAATTACGACGAATTAATATTTTTTTGTATTAATTTTGTTATTTATAGAACATTATCAGTAGGAAATAGGTACTTTACACTTTCTTATTGTAGACAAAACATGTTATTAACTTTGATTACATAGTAGGTATGTGAGAAGGAATCCAATTAATCAGTTTATTAACTTTAGCATTCATATAATCAGTGAATTGATAAATAATAACAAAATGTTTTAACCATTTTTTTAGTATTACATTATTTTTCCAAAAGGTCAGTAAATTCAATATTTTTTAAACGCCACCTCTTTAATTTCCTCCTTGTCTCTGGATGTGAAAATAACCAAATTACAATAACTGTATAATGATCGTTAAAGTTAAATGTCTATAAATTCAGCAGTACTTGTCCTAATTTGGCAAAAACCAGAGTACCTACCATCAGTGTCTCAACTTTGTATTGCGGTAAATTGCCAAAAATTGTATAGTTTATGGAATAGTATTAATATTTTTTTGTGAAACGCAAGGTTATACTCATATTATTTTGGAACCTTCAATTCAATTCAATTTTTAAGTTATGGCTCCATCGCTGTCAGGCGATGATTTTGCCAATGTCAAAGTAGGAAAAGAGTAAAGACACGGACAAATTTTGATAGGTCTAATCATATGTCTTATATTGTCTGTGACTGTTGAGCGGTGAATAAAGCACTGGCAATAAAAAATGTCTAAAAACACCACGCATAAAACCCACAAAATAATGTAAATAATTTTGGAACCTTGATGATGAATCAAGTCTGACATAAGAGGAGTCAAATGTCATCTTGAGTGTTGGAAGACAATATTTCCTTTTCCTTAATAACTTTAAATGGTGGTGTATCATCGTGTTAATCCAATATTTACATAATATAATGAAATCGTAAATTTTCCCTCTCTGTATATTAAATATAAAAATATATATATTTGGAAGACGCGCGAATTAAGTACTTAATACAATGAAAAAAGATTTTTTTTGAAATTTTGTGCCATTATTCAAATTATGTTCATGTGACTGCCTCGGTGGACGATACGACTGCAATGACTGACGGTCTCAGGGCTCAATCACCGGGTCGGCCAAAGTGATTTTGGATTTTTCTATTCAGTATCAGCCCGGAGTCTGAAATTTTTGACCGATATGGCGATAGGCTCGCCCCCTATCACATCATGGGACGGAATACGCAAGGCGAAAAGTGGGTGCATTTAATTGCATCTCAGCCTATCCCTTCGGGGATAAAAGGCGTGAGTGTGTGTATGTTCATGGGAGTATCACGCCAAAACCATGTATCCATATCCATATCCATGCATCCTAAATCGAATTATTGAAAAATAGTAAACCGTGTATATAGGCGTGATATAGGTAAGTCGCAGACAGATGGCTACACGCTTAGACTAATATATATAGTTATCTGTGGCTATACGGGGGAGACAGGCCATGATAGTACATGATAGTTACAAAATACATAACTGCGTTATCTTTGAAATAGAGATTTCAATGACAAACAATACAATTGCATTAACGTATCGGGTGTATCAAAAACTATATTTTTTCAAATGGTACGACATTTTAAATGATTATAATATATATTTAATTACACAGAGGGTGTAGAATGGAACGTTATTAATTCAAATTGTATTCAGCTATGTACATTTAAAAAAATACCTTAGTATATTTCTGATGCATAAAGGAAACAAACGTATATTATTTTTACACACAAAACGTGTTATCCAATCATAGTAAAGCATTTTGTTAATATCTACGGCCTTATATAAGCTAAAATTTCTCTGCCTCCTCTCCAGGTGCAAATATTTAGTTTCATTTCATCTTCCATTGTCCATAGCCGCAGCCTGCAATAGTAAACATTACTGCCCATCAACACCCACAAATAACGAATCATGGAGGCGTCACTGACCTTAAAATGCAATGTACTTTAGGTCGTTTAACAAATTAATTGGACACATAAAAAAAAACAAAACAAACTCACACCATGTCTCTATTTCTGAAGGGGTAGATTTGCCACCAGTATACCCACTTTTCGACATGAGTATTCCCTCCCATACTGTAATGAGGGCAAGCCTATAGTCATATTATCAGTCTTAGAGCCAGTACGGCCCGCTATTAAATAGTCAAAGATTAAATCTTATAAAATCGTACGTAATTAGGGCCTAAATTAAATCAGCTGCTGTCCGTTTCTTAGAACACCTTGTATCTCGAATTTAACCAATTTTTATAAGCCATACGTCTATAGGACTAGTGCTATTATCAAATTTCTGTTTCCGCGGGAGTTATCACGTGTATTGCGATGTTTGTCGGCACAGTTTCAGGGACACAACGCATTTAATAGTTTCATAGATAGCGTATCAAGATAGTAAGGGATTGCTTGAAACTATTGCTTATTTCACAATAGTATTGAATTTTATTTGTATTATTGTAAAGTCTGCCGCATTGGATTTATTTTTAGTTGTGTCAATAAATCTACAAACAAACTAATAACTCTTTCATATCTATGGGGTGGCATGCCCACATGGATAAAAACCCTGAAATGAATCTAGATTCAAAAAAACTGCTCCATATATGGTTGTAGCTCGATATTGGATTTTAATACATTATTTTAGGCACAAAAATTACATTTCTAAATTACCTAATCTTTCAGCGAAAATAGTGTCCAAATCTATACGAAAAAAATCGACCCGGCATCGAACCTACGTCCCATAACGCAGTTTCGGCACATTACTATATCATGTGTATAAGGTTGCGATTATTTTGTTAACCTTTTCATACATAATATTATAATATGTTATTATCTTGAAAGAAATAAAATTTGTTTAAAATGTTATCTTGTAATGTATACTATTACTTTAAACATAATTTATAATTGCGTAGTTAAAAGTTCAGTATAGGTACATGAGTTTCACAAAACAGTCCAGTTAGCAACAAACACTGTATTAAAATCTCTCCAATCAAAGAAAGATAATAAATAAGTCACTTTCTTTTTATAATAGAAAATGTGTTTATTGTTGACTCTTACTTGTCTTGGGAAACTAATTAGTATCACTACGAAACGTGCAGTCAGAGTCAAATGAATGTACAGTCAGCAGCATATATAGATGAACAAATTCAAAATTTCAAATTGCCTACACACTTTTTTCTTACTAATCTTTTTTTTCTCTTCACAAAAAAAAATATACAATAGATTTACTTTACTTCAAACGAAGAAAAAAATGTTTCAGTTTAACTTAACGCGTATATAGGCGATTTTAAATTTTGTACAGATATTTATGCTGCTGACTGTACATAGCTTTACAGGAACCCATACTAATTACTTTGTAATCCATCCGTTTAGTCATTTTTTTTTAATCCATAAAATGTTACACATTACTTAGATTCAGTCAATTTTTACTCTACCACCAGTTCGGAAAGCAGTTTCCACCAGAGAAGAACGGGCAAGAAACTTTAGGGTTGCTCTTTTCAAAATCAGTTCAAAGGTAGGTAAATTAGGTACAGTGTATAAAACAAAAAGAAATATATACAGATTTTTATTATGTTTAGAGCAGTTCGTACATTTACTTGCATAATAATAAATTCTCAATTCCCATCCGAGTGTACAACTCTCTTAGGAATCACGAAATAATTAGATAATCCATACTTGTCCAATACTTTATCATGGAATACATTAATTTGAGGCTGACTGTTGGTATGTTAGCGCCACGCTGTGTAGAAGAAACGGCGCAAGAAATTCTCTCAAAAAACTAAGTCATAATAAATTAATAAAAATATCCTACCTAGTTACCTACGCCTAATAAAATTATAGACACATTTGAAATTATCATTAGACAGTACGTTACAAATTTAATTTATTAGGTAAACCCGCTCCGACCAGACCGAAAACTGACCTTTAACGGTCACGTGACGCAGGCGTGCGCGAAGGCCATAAGCCTGTTTAAAGTGCTCGCGAGGTCGGCCAAGGTCCAGTGGGGGTTGGGACCCGGGACGTTCCAATGCTTGGCGGACGGGGCAGAACTGGCCCAGCACGTCGGTGAGGGTCTCAGCATCTTCACCGACGGAAGCAAGATTGACGGGAAAGTCGGAGCGGCGCTGTCCATATGGAACGACGCTGCCGAGACGAGTACCCGAAAATTGCAGCTGGAGCCGTACTGCTCCGTCTACCAGGCGGAACTTCTCGCCCTCCGGGAAGCCGTGGTGGAGGCGCTCCGTAGCGGGCTTCCTGCGTGCGGCATCTTCAGTGGTGCCAGGTCTGCCCTTGAAGTCGTCACCAGAGGTGATTCCCCCCACCCCCTAGCGTTTAAAGTTAAGAAATTATTAAAAATAGCCGAGAAACGCGCCCAGAAAATTGATATTTTCTGGGTCAAGGCGTACGTGGGGTTGGAAGGAAACGAGAGGGCGGATCAGCTCGCTAAAGAGGCCGCACAACACCTGAAGACCCGTGCGCACTACGACAAGTGTCCGGTTTCATTCGTCAAACGACAGATCCGAAAGGACTCGATTGACGAATGGAGCCGGAGATACGCGGACGGAGAGACTGCTTCGGTAACGAAGCTGTTCTTTCCGGACGCTGTCGAGGCGCACAGGGTCGTCAGGCGGATCGTCCTACATCCGATACTGACGCAGGTGTTCACGGGGCACGGCGGTTTCTCCGAGTACTTGCACCGGTTCAAGTGCAAGGAGAGCCCGGCGTGCCAATGTGACCCTGACGTGCAGGAGACGGTCCCACACCTCCTACTCGAATGTCCCATCCACGCAGTGGATAGATATAATTTAGAATATAAAATAAAACACGCAATAACAGTAGTGAACATACCTAGGATAGTAAGTGATAAACTAATATTAGGACAATTTCTAGAATATTGTAAGGCCATAGCAAGTAAGACTATAAATAAAAATAAGTAAATAATAAGATTACTAAATATATAATAATTATTATATACAATTAGTAATTACGAATTGATAGTACAATAAGATAAATAGATTATGGTAAATAGATTAATGTATTGTGGGGGACTGTATTTCCAATCAATTAAACTCGTTCTTGTTCAATATATTCACGTTTATTATCTTCAATTATTCCGATTTACAATTTTGCGCACAGTACTACTTTCACTTGTTCTCCCGATGTTTCTTCCGTAAAGCTCCAAACGATACTACAATTATATCGATCCCGAGCACGGCTTATAAGCCGTGCTGGTCTCGCAACTCTGGCCGGGTGACCCTCCGATGCGGTGTGCGCTGATTGGCCCTCAGCGCGCTAGCTCGCCGCAGGGGGCGGGGCGTCGTGTTGCGGGGTGCTGCCTGGGTCTCGCTCGCTCGGGGTGCGGGCGGGGGTCCGCTTGCTCGGTGTGTTGTCAGCGGGCTTCAGTCCCGCGGCGGCCGTCGGCTCGTCGTGTCGCCAACATCCTCCCCCCGGCGTAGCTCGCGTAGCCTCTTCTGGGTGCAGCACGACGATCTTGCTGACGGGGCGCCGGAACACTCCGCTTTTCGTCCGGACCTCGGCGACACGTATGCCTCCGTCAGGTCCCTCGAATGTCCGCAGGACGACTCCCAACGGCCAGACGTTTCTAGGCAGCTGATGATCTGCGATCAGCGGCGCCAAAACATGTCCGCCAATGCCTGCGCAGCTCGCCATGCTCGTCGGTCGATTTCTTCGCAGGGCCCGGTGGTCGGTAACCCTGTTGATGACCCTAACAAAAAATGATTAAGGGTAAGCGCCTCCGGATCTCGTGGGTCGACGCTTACGTGGGTCAATGGCCTTGCGTTAACCGAATGTTCGGCTTCGGTCAGCAAGGTTCTGAGCGTTTCCTCGGTCGGCGTCCTCTCCTTGAGAGTGACGTTCAGTGCAGCCTTGACTGAACGCACCAGTCGCTCCCATGCACCTCCTTGGTTAGGCGCACCAGGAGGTATAAAACGCCACTCCATCCGCCGCAGCAGCCCTTCGTCGCGTAGCTCTGGCTGCCACTCCTTGTAGGCGGCTCGTAGTTCCTGGTCGGCTCCCCGGAAATTGGTCGCGTTGTCGGAGTACATCTGCTTCGGCCATCCTCTTCGTGCGGCCATTCTGCGCAGCGCCATGATCGCGGAGTCCGTTGACAACGTCGCGACGAGCTCGATGTGGATGGCGCGAGTAGTCAGGCATGTAAACAATGCCCCCCATCGCTTTTCTCTGCGGCGTCCAATCTTCACAATCATCGGCCCGAAGTAGTCCACTCCACAGTTGGAGAAAGGCCGATGAAACGGGTCCAGCCGGGCGCGAGGCAGGTCTCCCGTGGCTGGCGGTTGAGGCTTCGTTCTGCGCACTTTGCATAGTGCGCAGTCTCGTTCTACAGCGCGTACAGTGGGTCTTAAATGGATGACCCAGTACCGCTGTCGCAGGTCGTTGGTCACGCGTTCGCGATTTGCGTGACCCGCAGTGCAGTGTGCTCGCAGTACGAGGAGACGGGTGAAGCGATGGCGACCGTCCAGGATCACCGGTCGCTTGGTGCTGGCTATAGCATCGGCTGCTCCGATGCGTCCTCGTACTCGCAGGAGGCCGTCTTCCAGTACTGGATCCAGCTTGAATAGGCGGCTCGTTCTGGCGACCGGGTGGGAAGCTCTAAGCTTCCTTATGTCTTCCCCGAAGCTCTCTTGCTGCGCCTGCTGGATCAGAAGACGTTCGGCCCTCTCGATGTGTTCCATCTCCAGACGCGTTGTCTTGCGTCGTGCGATGTCCACGAACGCCAAGACTCTTGCCGTTGCACGTACCAGCGTCTCGTGTTTGGAGAAGCGGGCTGGATCGGGTAGCCAGCTATCTCCATCGTTGTTCTCGGTGACGTGCAGGACTTCGGCTTCTTCATCCCTGCAATGTCCTTGCTCGGTGGGCCATGATTCCTCGGGTCCGCGGAGGAAATCAGGCCCCATGAACCATCGGCTGTCCTCCTGGATGGCGTCGTTTCGCAGTCTGGTGGCGTCATCGGCGACGTTTTCTCTCGTGGGCAACCATCGCCACTCGTCTTTGCCGGTAAGTTCGGCGATCTCTCGCAAGCGATGCGAGACGAATGGCGTGTAGCGTCGCTCGTCGTTTCGTATCCATTGAACCACCGTCGACGAGTCGGTCCAGTAGATGGTCCTTGTTATTTCGACGCGATGTTCCTTCTTGATGGTGTCGGCGAGGCGAGCTCCGACGACCGCCGCCTGGAGTTCGAGGCGGGGTATCGTCTGCACCCGTCGTGGCGCCACCTTTGCCTTGGCAGCCACCAAGGAGACGTCGATTTTGTGGCTTGACATGCGCCAATACGCCACAGCGGCGTAAGCTTGCTCGCTGGCGTCGCACATTACATGGAGCTCGACGCGTTCGCAGCTCATCGACCCGTAGCATCGAGGTCAGGCGACCGCTGTAAGCTGTGACAACCACGCGGCGAACAGGTCACCTTCTTCCTTCGGGATTTGTTCGTCCCATGACATTTGAATACGCCACAGGTTCTGCAGTATTATCTTTGCTCGAATTGTGTAGTGGCTCAGTAGTCCCAGCGGGTCGTATATGGACATTACCGCACTGAGCGCTTCCCTTTTCGTTGGCGCACGGACCTGTGCGCGCACCTCTGCAGGAACTCGGTTCATCAGGGTATTGAACCCGAGCTCATCCCGCTCTGGATCCCAATGCAGGCAGAGTATTTTACTCTCAGGTTGTTCTCCCCCCAGTTGCGTAGGTTGATTCGAACGCAACTCTGGGGGCACGTCACGCAGCACGCTCGGGTCGTTCGCGTTCCATCCGCGCAAGGTGAAGCCCGCCGCTGCGTGGACCGTCCTCAGTTCCTCGACGATCCTGCGCGCTTCCTCGGGCGTGTCGTAACTAGCCACAAAATCGTCCATGTAGTGGCTTCGGGTGATTGCTTCTGCCGCTCCCGGATACCGTTGCGCATGCACATTAGCGTTGAAGTCTCTTACAATGTTACATGTTACAGACGACCTAACGGAGGCCTCAGATAAGGGGCTGAGCAGTATTATGGTGTTACTCGACTACTCGCGCGCTTTTGACTGTCTACATCCCGAACTTCTGTTAGCCAAACTGGCAAGCTATGGGTTCTCAGCTAATACCTGCCGATGGTTTCGAACTTTTCTTACGGGGCGGGAACAATTCGTTGTCACAGATAGCAAATGCGGAGATAAAAAGTATTCTGCAGTTAAACCATTGCAAAGAGGGGTACCTCAAGGTTCATTATTAAGTCCAATTCTGTTTAGTATTTTCACAGCCGACATGCCAAAATGTATAGAGTTTTGTAAATATCATTTATACGCTGACGACACACAATTATACTACTCGTTCCCTAGTAAAGACACTGAAGCAGCTATTAAGAAAATCAATAGTGATCTATCAAATATCTACAACTGGTCCAAAAAAAACTCCCTTTTATTAAATCCGACAAAATCTCAAATGCTAGTGCTAGGAACAAAATCTCAAATAAAAAGTACGCTGAGTTGTGGAGAGCAGGTGAAAATTAACGACACAGTACTTGAACATGTAAACTCTGCACGAAATCTGGGTCTTATTATAGATGGGGAACAAAAATATATTGAACATATAAACAGTAAAGTTAGAAACGCCTTTTTCAAATTAAAAACCCTATACAAAATTAGACCGTATATCAATGAAAACACCCGGATTCTTCTAACTGAGTCACTAGTCCTGTCTCAGTTTAATTATTGCAGCACGGTGTTCGGGCCGAGGTTAAATTTGAAAGCAGAAAAAAATATTCAAAGAGTACAAAATGCCTGCATACGATTTTGTTTCAACATACCCCGGAGAGAATTTATCACACCATATTTGAACAGGAAAAAAATTCTCAATATGTCTGCAAGAAGGGAATTACATTACGCATGCACAGTACAAAGAGTAATATGGAATAAAAATCCAGAATATTTGTTTGAAAAACTCTCCTGGGTAAAAGATGTAACCCACAGAAATCTACGGTCAGCTACTTGTAACTCTCTTGTTACTCCAGTGCATAGCTCCACACGGTACAGAACGTGTTTCAAGTTTACTGCAGCAAAAATTTGGAACGACCTCCCCCCTCCTTTAAGGAAAAAGATGAGTTCACCGATATTTAAAATTAAGTACAAACATGCTTTACTTAAAAGACAGCTTGCAGCAGAAAACTTTTTTTTTTTTTTTTTTTTTTTTTTTTTTTTTGGTTTCGCGGAGAAAGTGCTTTACCACTACCGCCCGGCCTTCGTGGGGGGCGACCGAGCGGTTATGTTGGGTTCACCGTGCCTTACGACCCGGCGTTGAGCCGCCCGGAGAGATGGAAAACGTCGGGCGACCGCCGAGCCGAGTCCCTAACCTATGTACAACGCACGGCATACCAACTAAAACTCCGCGGTGGCCATCTTCGGCGCATTAGGGACGGCTGCGGGCTTCCTCTGACTAATGTCTAAGTTGTCGTCCGCAACCGCCCCTGCGCGGTGCCGCCTGGTGCGGCCCGTCTCCTGTTGTGGGGGGGGCTCAGAAGCCCCCGCGCACCGAAGGACGCTCTCAGCGTCTACGGCAGCGTGAGGCCTACCTTCCACGCTGCCGTCCATCACGGGGGTCGCAACAATGTGCAAAAAGGAACACAAAACTAAAGACGGACGGCCCCCTGCCGCCCGCCCGCGACCCCCGGTGGCCCCTATTAGTCGCCTTTTACGACAGGCAGGGGATACCGTGGTGGAATTCTCCAAACGCCCCCAATCCACAGGGCGGGAGACGCCGGTCAGTCGTCCACCCGGCGCCTCCTTCGTCTCCTCTGGCGGCGGGAGGGATCTTCGCGCTCCCGATCCCTCTCGGCACTCTCCTTCTGCGAGAGGACCACCTCGCAGAAGTGGGCCACCGCACGCCAGGCCTCCCGACTGCCGACCATGGAAGCGACCACGGCCGGCAGCGAGAGGTCTCCTCCGACGACTGATCTGAGAGCGCTGCGCTCCTCGTCCCAGGCTGGGCAAAACTCCAGTGTGTGCTGGGCCGTATCCAGCGGGCAGTTGTCACAATGGTGACACACGGCCGACACCTCTGTGCCTACAATACGACACAGATACTCACCGAAGCAACCATGCCCGGTGAGTACCTGTGTCAATCGAAACGTAGCCGGGCCGTGGCGCCTGTCCAGCCACTCGGCAAAGACCGGGCGCACTGCCGCTACGACCCTTAGCCCCGCTGTCGGGGCCTCCAGCCTGAGACGCCACTCCTCCACGGCGGCTCGCCGTAAGGAGGCCCTCATGGCCTCCACCTCCTTCAGGGCCGGACGCTGCCCGCGACTGAACGCCTCCTCCCGCCAATGAAATGCATCGGACAGGGATTGGGCGTCCAGATCCCAAGGCAGAAATCCGGCCAACATGCAAGCCGCCTCGTACGAAACCGTGCGGTATGCCCTGATCGCCCGCTGCGCCACTACACGTTGAGGATTGCGCAAGAGCGCGACGCAGCGGTTGCTCAGGGAATCAGCCCAAACTGGACTGCCATACAGGGCCATGGACCGCACGACTCCGTGATAGAGTCTTCGGCAAGGGATACCAGGACCTTCCAGGTTGGGCAGCAGGCTAGAAAGAGCGCCCGCTGCCCGGGACAGTTTTGTCCGCATTTTCTCGAAATGGGTACGGAATTCCCATCGGCTATCTAAAATCAAACCCAAATACTTCATGTTCTTGCCGATGGGAATCCGCACCCCCTCAACAACGATGTGGGCACCGGCCGGTGGCCCTTTCCGAGGCCTGTGAAAACAAATGGCCTCGGTTTTCTCAAGGGCCACCTTCAACCCTAGTCGTCGGATGCGACTCACGACGTCGCCGGTGCCCGCCGCCGCCAAAATTGCGGCATCCTGGAAGGTCCCAGAAGTCGCTGTGACTAGCGTGTCGTCGGCGTAACATGTCACGCCGACGCCCCGGAGATTGGTACCACGGAGGACCCAGTCGTACCCGATGTTCCACAAGAGAGGGCCTAGAACCGAGCCCTGTGGAACACCGCACGACATCGCTCTTCGATGCCACCCATCGGCGCCCGGATACACCACGTCCCTGTCAGACAGATACGCGTGCACCAGACGCCGGAGATAGGGCGGCACCACGTGGTACCGCAGTGCCTCGTGAATGCAGGGCCAGGGCAGCGAGTTGAAAGCGTTGGAGATATCCAACGATACCGCAATTACAACTTCGCCCCTGGCCACTGCATCCTCCGCCTGTGCCTTCACCCGCAGAATCGCGTGGACGGTGGAACGTCCCCTCCTAAATCCAAACTGCTCGTCGGCCAAATTTGGACCGACCCTATCGAGATGCTCGACGAGGCGAGCATGAACGATGCGCTCGAAAAGTTTGGCGACCTCGTCGAGCAACACGATGGGCCGGTAGGCCGACGGCGACTCTGCGGGTCGTCCTTCTTTCTTCAGCAGGACGAGCTTCCCGGTTTTCCAACGTGCCGGGAAGACGCCCTGCTCCAAACAGGCGGAGAACAAACTGCGGAGCCTCGGACCCAGGTACTCGAGTGCTAGCACCCAGGCCCTCCCGGGGATGCCATCGAGCCCTGGGGCCGTGTTTTTGCTCCGCAGCCGAAGCACTGCCACCCGCATTTCAGCGGGCGAAACCTCCGGGATATCCCTTGCCGAAGTCTCGTACGACGATGACGCCACTTCCGGTGGCGCCATCGGTGGAGGAGTGGTCTCCACGGTGGCCGGAAACAAGGCCGCGACGACGTTGGCCAGCAAGTCTGGCCGGAGACTCTGCGACAGCGGGGGCGCCGCTGGGCGAAGCTTGTTCATCACCAAGCGATAGGGGCGCCCCCACGGGTCACCGTCGAGAGTCTCCAGGAACTCCTTCCTCGCCGCGACCTTGGCCCTGTGAACGGCCACCCGCAGCGCTCTCTTCGCCTCCTTATAGAGGCCATAGAGCTGCCGCTCCTGGTCTGCGTGATCTTCACTTCTTATTCGGCGACGGCGATGCCTGGCGTATCGACGGCGCGCAGCAACACAAGACGCGCGCAACTGCGCTAGTTCCGCCGACCACCAGTACACCTGCCGCCGCGGCGAACGGCGGAGGGCCCGGGGCATGGCGGCGTCGCAAACGTCCGACATTGCCACCCCGAACCACTCCACCTCCTGCTCGACCCGTACCGGCCCGTCCGGCACGGGGAGCCACGACACGACCAGAGCGGCCAACACTAGGGCCTCTTTATCGAGGCGACGTAAGACCCACCGCGGGCCGTCCTGATTCGGGGCACTCGGTACACCACTGGGCTGGACACTCGAGGACGCGGAGACGTCGAACCTGATGTAGCGATGGTCCGACAACGTCTCCACGCCCACAAGGACCCTCCAGCCCCGGACACGACGTGCGACGGCGGGGCTCGCAAACGACAAGTCAACAATAGACCCGCCGTTGTGCCGCACGCACGTGTCCACCGACCCCCTATTCAGGACGACCAGGCCGATAGAAATCGCCCAGTCCTCCAGGACCTCACCGCGAACGTCGGTCGCCGGCGAACCCCAGACCATGGATTTGGCGTTGAAGTCGCCGGCGACGATCGCCGGGTGAGGTTGACCTTGCTGCACCAGGGCCCCCAGTCGAACGAGAAAAGACTCGAACTCGTAGAGGGGTCTGTTGGGAGAGAAATAAACTCCTACAACCCATACGTCTCCCAACAGAGCCGCGACGCATCCCTGGCCCTTCGCTACTTTTTCGAAGGGCGGGGAGCCAGCGGCACCCTGGGTGATGATGGCCACCGAACCGTCGAGGTCCCCAGCCCAGTTATCTCTGGGCGGGACGAAATACGGCTCGGCGACCACGGCCACTTGCACCGACCACTGCGCCAGGCTTTGGGACAACAGGTCCTGGGCGCGGGCGCAGTGGTTGATGTTCGCCTGGAGGAACTTCAGGTCCATTACTGGGCGATCTCTTCTACTACGTCCATCTCGGCCACTTCTGGCGGTGGGCTCACCGACTGTGGCTGGGCCGTAGCCTCAGCGGCAGCTGGTCTTCTGCGCGGACGCCGCCGGGTTTTGCGGGAGGAGACGGGACACGCCTTCCCCCCGAGTTGGTGCCCGGCGGGCTTGCCAGCTGCAGCACATAAGGCACAGTTGGGTGTAGCTTCACATTGGCGGGCCTTGTGACCCGCCTTGCCGCAGCGATAGCAGAGGTCACTGCGGTCTACGGGACAATCGCAAGCGTCCCTCACGTGCCCTTGCTCGAGGCAGCGATAACACCGCATAGGGCGTCTCTCAAGCACCGTCACTCGAGGCACAGTCCACCCTATACGAAGTCGGCCCGCCTTAATTTTCTGTGCCGCCTTGACCGGCACCTTAGTCCAAACCGAGCCTAAACCCGAGCGATCGAGGCGAATTAGTCCAACCTTTATTTGCTCCATGGCACACTCACCGGCAGTGCTGAGAGCCGCTGCGACCGTTTCAAGAGTGGCTGTAGGGTCCAGTTCTGACAGTCGCAGCTCTGCAAATTTGATGGGCCGGTAGATTCTAACGTCTTCCGACCCCTTAAAATGCTCACTCAGCCTTACGGCAAGGGAGTCGGCCTTCTGCTCTGATTCAGCCCCGGGTACCTCATAAATCATGGCACCCGTGGCTGCAAATTTTGGCTTAAGCCGGTCTATATTTAAGCCGTCTAGGCTTACCCCTTGCTGCGCATTCGTCAGGACCCCAGCATATGTGAGGCCCTTCTTAACAGCTGCTGGGGTCAGTGCGATTACTACCGCTGCTGACCTCGGTGGGCGGAGCTTCGGCTCGGACTTCTTTTTTGTAGCCAAGACTGCACCGGTCTTGGCTTTCTTCTTTTTGCCCACCACCACGGTCCATTCAGTGTCCATAGACACTGGGGCCGGTGGTAATGGGCGGGGCTCCTGGGGAGTGTGTTGCGCAGTGGGGGGAGTTGCTTTATTTCCTCCCGCCTTGCTCTTGGGCTTTGGAGGGACTGCGGCGTTCCGTGGTGTTGGGGCAGGGGCAGAAACGGTTCCTTTTTTTGTTCCTTTGCCCTTATTTAGCACTGCCGCCTGCCCCAAGGATAACCCAGAGACGGGCGGAGTGCTGGAGGGACCGGCAATTGAGGTCGCGATCAGATTATTGGGTTGGGCAGCTCCTTTGCCCTTCCCTTTTCCCTTGCCCTTGCCAGTTAAGAGCTGGGGTTGTCCGCCTACAAAACCACCCTGCACGGGGAGTGCAATGTCCCCAGGGGTGGTCCTCCTCTCATGGGCCAGCGATGGCCTCTGGGCCGGACCTGCAAGCGCCGACTCCAGTCGAGCCTGCCATCTGGCCTCGATTCGCTCCAGCAACTCCTCTGTGCGCCTGCTGGCAGCCGCCTCCGCCTCCTCGAAGCTACGACGGAAGGAAGCGTTTTCTTCTTGCAGCCCTTTCAATGCTGCCTCGAGGCGGGAACTATTTTCCCGCCATTTCTTCGCCTCGTCTTCAAGGCGAACAACCAATGAGGACTGGGGTTGGTTCACATATTGCGCGATCACGTCCGAAACATAATTCAGCGCCTTTTGTGAGGTCCCTTTCAGGTTTCCGGATTTCCTCACGATGGACCTCACAATATCCTCACAGTTCCGGAGGTCATCACGCAATATGACACCGATCTCTTTCGCCTTGAGCGCCTTGGAAGGCGTTGGCGACTTATGCTGTTCCGCCTTTTGGCAGGCCTCCTGGCGCTTAAACAGGTCGCGCTGCCTTTGGGCCTTCTCTAAGCCAACATCACTGTCGACCGGAGGCGGGCCCCCTCTTCCGTGACCCTTCGTTGCGCGTGACTTCGGCCTCGGCTCATCTGTGTCACTCTCAAGAGGCGAGTGACTACTTCTCGAGGGGTGTGAACGTCTCTTCCATAGTCTTTTGCTCCTAACAGAAGAGACACTTTCACTCGTAACCGAGTCGACACACAAGTCAATCGGCCGAATGAATTCGGCTGTAACCTTCGTGGGCTTTTCACCCACTCTCTCTCCACCATCTACAAACTCCGCCTCTCCAGCAGGAACTGGAGTAGGCAATCTCGTCAAAATAATTTTAGGGTATAAGTTTTCCATATTGATCCCACGAGTATGGGGGAAATAAAGAGTCCACCCAGGCAGTGCCCCCTGTACCTGGGTAAGCCTAGCGTAACCCGCCAAAGGGTCGGCTGGTACTCTGGCGGGGGTCGCACTAGAGACCGAACTACCCATCGGCCATGCATCCCCTCGCGGTGCGCCGCCGCTTGGGATTCGGGGTAACTTTTTATAGAGGTTTTCTCCCTCGCGGTCCGGGCGGTTAAGCCAAGACCCTCGGTCCGGCAGGAGCGCGAGACATAACCACGGACCTCCATACCGGATTACGATCTGCGACGGCGACAGCGGGAGAGAAAGGTTCCCTCCCACTGCCTGCTCGGGGCGGGGTGAGCGCACACCGAGCCCGTCGACGCCCCCAGGACAGAACTGGGAGTCGCCCGAATGAACGGGCCCACCAAACAAGACGACGGCCGCCGCAAGAAACGACGACCGCCAACCAACTGTTGTCAGGATATTAGCCGTCGCGCCGATCAACGTGATCGACGCGCCGTTGCCCAGGGTGCACCGCGTGGAGGTTTCCTGACTTCGCACCCCTGCAGCAGAAAACTTGTTTCAACCCCACTGGCAATTTTTTTGAGCCTATGTGACTTTTTTAACTAATAACCCACGCTGTACAACAAGGTCACACAAACACCAACACACACAAATACATACATACACACACATACATACATACACACACACGCTCACGCACACACACTAGAGTTCCAATATTGTTAAAATGACTGTTCCTTTTTATTATATAGTTATTTCATATATATTTTTTTTACATTAGATTTATTTACTGTAACATAAAACGTTACTTGTCGCTCAGTAGGCCAACGCTATAAACTTTCCGCATAACATCTTAGGAAATAATTAGGAGAGGCTGAAAACCAGCGCTGCTCGGAACTACTGTCCCGGTCAGCACGAGCTGAGCCGCCTCCTTTTGCCTTTATTTTAGTTTAAGCTTAAGAGTATCTTTGTTATTATTAGTGTTATAAGGCAATAAACTGATTTTATTATTATTATTATTATTATTATTATTACAAAATGCGCCGTGAATGGAGAGCTTGCTGCGCCGAAAATCAGGCTCGTCATCTTGTAACGTTGTGGGGGGTTTGTTCGGTCGTTACCCCGCCACAGGAACTGTTGAGCCGGCTGATCTTCTGATCGAATTTTAATTCGCAGGAACATCTCCTGAATGTCTGCGGTGACTGCCACTGTCTTTTCCCTGAACCGGAATATGATTCCGGGCAGTGACAGCAGTAGGTCTGGTCCTTCCAGCAGGTGATCATTTAGATTCACCCCGTGACTTCTTGCTGCTGCGTCAAACACCAGCCGTTGTTTCCCGGGCTTGTTCGGGTTCTTCACCGCAAAGTGAGGGAGATACCAGCAGACGGCGCTCGCTTGTTCCGATCCGTCGCACTTCACTGCGTATCCTTTATCCAGCAAGTTCCTCACTTGTGCGGTGTATTCCCGGGAAAACTCAGTCGACGCGTCCATCTTCCTTTCTATTTGCTGCAGACGTCGAAGCGCTGAATGGTAACTCGGCGGCATGGCGATGTCATCTCGTCGCCATGGCAATCCGACTTCATACCCGCAGTCGATCCTTGTGATTGACGACTTGAGCATGGAGATGGCTCGTTGGTCGGCGTCACTCACCCTTGGTTCTGGTGTAACGCCGAGCGATTCTATCCTGAAGTGTTCCTCCACTTGCTCGTGCAGTCGTCGATCTTCGTGCTCCTGTTCATATACGTGAAGCACGTTTTCCTTTTCCACTATGACGCTGCGTGGTAACGTACCGTGTATGACCCATCCAAGTAGCGTTCTTGAGGCAGCTGGTTCGTTTCGGCCTCCAACCCGCAATTCTCGCGAGACGATGTGTTCCCAGTGGTCTGAACCCACTAAGATGCCGGGGCGTGCTCGTTCGTAGCACACCTCGTCTTGCGCCAGATCCTCTAAATGATCGAGCTCCATGAATGATGCCGGTATGGTTTGTTGGTGAAGCTTCAGGCCCTTTATCGTTCGGGCCCGTATTTCGTGTGACTCGTTCTTTGTCACTCCACGGAGCTTCACCGTGACCGACTTGCTGGCTCTTTCCTTTTGGGCCATATTAACGCCGTTCAGGTGTAATGGTTGTATAGGGCCTTCTGCGCCTATTCTTTTTGCGAGGTGTTCGTCGATCAATGTGACCGTGGCACCTTCATCGAGGAGGGTGTGCGTTCTCACCTCCCCCCGTGGACCGGCGACAATCACCGGGCACATTTTCAAAAGTACGGTGCGCGGTCCGGTATTTAAGCTTGGCGTTACCGACAGTACTGCCTCTTTCTCACGTACCTCGGCTTCTGCAGGTTTCTTCTCGACCTGGTGTAATGATGAGTGATGTGGTCGACGGCACTGATCCATACCACACGGCTTCGCTTTGCAATTAATGCGACGATGGGTTTTCACTGCGCACTTAAAGCAGATTTTCTTCGACTTTATTAGGTCCCATCGTTGCTCGACGCTGAGCGCTTTATAACTTGGACACTGCGTTAGGACGTGTAACTCTCCGCATGCCGGACAGTTTTCCTTTTCCTCCGTCCTTTCTTCGACTGCGTATACGGTGCTCGGTTTTTTCCTCACGGCGATAATGGGTCTCACCTCTTTCTTGACTGCGTGACTCGTTCCCGCAGATGGAGCATATGTGTATCGCAATGCCCTGTCCGCTTCACGCATAAGGAAACGAGACAACACCATTATCTCGGGATCAGCCGTGCCTTCATTTTCGGATGCGTAGTCGCACCATCGTGACCGTATATGCGGGCTCAATTTGTCCAGTACTTCTCGTGTTAGCATCGGATTGTACAGATACTCCCGGCGATCCATGCTTCTTAGAACGCAGATGACGTTTTGTACTTTCACTGCGAAGCTGTTGAGATCCGTGGCAGTCGATCCCGGCTTGGACGTTTTTCTTAATTCGTCCAATGCACGATCTATTATTACCTCGGGTCGCCCGAAGCACTGTTCCAACGTCTTCATGATGACGCTCGGATCGGTGGCCGTGTGTAACAGCGCGGCCACAGCGTCGCGTGCCTCTCCTTTGAGGCAACTCCTTAACCGTTGTATATGCGGCCGATATGCGATACATCTCTGTTGTGTCTCGCACAGCTGCTTTGAACGGTAGCCACTCGTTCACTGCACCCGTAAACGTCGGTAAATCCGCGTGTCTTGTTCGTGGTCTCACCATTCTCTCGAGTGTGTCCGCTAATCTTTCGATGTCGCTCCTTTCTCTGGGAGGTGTTGGTGATCCCGCTCGTGGTAGGTCGAAGCGCAGCGTTCTCGGCTCCTCCCTTGATCCTCCAATTTCCTCCCGTGAGCTAAGCGGATTTCTCTCTAGCCACTCGTTAACCCTGTCCGTCTCGACGGGTTGTTCCGGGTGTATGCTTTCCGCGTCGTCCTGGATAGCGGACATGTCAAGCGCTAGCCTTTTCTGTACTAGCTCGGCTTCCATGTCGAGTTCTTTCCTTCTAATGGCTGCCATCTTTTCTGCAGCCTCAAGTTCAGCCAGACGTAGTCGTGTAGTTACGCTGGCGGTAGATCGTACAGAACGTATGGATCGTGACGGTGATCTAACTCGGGGTGGTTCTCTGCGTATCGCTGTCGCCTTTGTTACCGTACCCGACATAATACGTGCCGCTGAGGTAGAGGGTGTGCACATTATTTCCATGTCGGTGGTTCTCTCCACTTGAGGCGAAGCGGGCGGATCTTGTGACATGCGCCTGAGTCTCTCAAGACTTATTTGTCTTTCTTCCCGACGGCGTTCAACCTCTTGCCGTTCACGGGATCGCCTCTGTTCCTCTATATCGGCTGCGTCACCTTGGCTTCTCGTTACCACCATCGCGTTCGGTAGACGGCGGCTTGTAACGTAACCGTATATCGCAGACAGAGCGATTTCACTGACAATAAGTCACTCACAGCACGGGATCACACTACGCACAGTCACTGAATTACCACGTGCAGTCACTGAGCACAACACAAAATCACCACGTGTGATTTATGACTCAGCGCACCGGGCGCGAGATCGCGAAGCGCACAGGTACGCAGTGCACGGATTCACGGCGATTTGCAGCGTGCAAGATCGCAGAGCGTGAAGCGATATGGCTTGCACGGAGCGCACAGTTCGTAAGGCACGATCGGTAGCCTTGTCGTACGTTCGCGGTCGCAAGTCCACGCACACACAAATCCGGCACTCGAAGGACCAAGACTGTGGGGGACTGTATTTCCAATCAATTAAACTCGTTCTTGTTCAATATATTCACGTTTATTATCTTCAATTATTCCGATTTACAATTTTGCGCACAGTACTACTTTCACTTGTTCTCCCGATGTTTCTTCCGTAAAGCTCCAAACGATACTACAATTATATCGATCCCGAGCACGGCTTATAAGCCGTGCTGGTCTCGCAACTCTGGCCGGGTGACCCTCCGATGCGGTGTGCGCTGATTGGCCCTCAGCGCGCTAGCTCGCCGCAGGGGGCGGGGCGTCGTGTTGCGGGGTGCTGCCTGGGTCTCGCTCGCTCGGGGTGCGGGCGGGGGTCCGCTTGCTCGGTGTGTTGTCAGCGGGCTTCAGTCCCGCGGCGGCCGTCGGCTCGTCGTGTCGCCAACAGGTATATAGTTACATAATGAGTTAATGTATATAAAATAAGATAAATACAATAAGTATAATAGGCTTGTAATAAATTAAGTTAAAAGATAAGCTTCAAGCATAAATGTAAACCTAGTTAAGAATTTAATGTCTAGACAAAATCCCTTGTCCTGGATAGGGGGACCAAGAGTGGGGCGAAGAGTCCCACATAAAAAAAAAATCTAATTTACATTAAGTCAACGAGATATCACACGACAGTATCCTAATTCGGTAGCTTAATCTGTCTTTTACTCTATACCTACTGCATAGCCCTTTCGTTGTCCAAGCAGGCTTTCAAAGCTGAAGAGATGAATACCTAATTGATTCTTTACCTACCTACCTATACCTACTCAGCAGACATCTCTGCATTCTCGCTTAGGTACCATTTACTATCGTAAAGGGTACCTGTTTTTGATCTCATTTAAAGATTAAAGCCATCATTGCCAAAACTCTTCCTTGAATAATGAGATGAGCAAGCCCCTTGATGAAAATCGCCAACGACGCCTGTAAACAGTAGCAACACTACTCATAATAATTTGGATTTACAAAACGCTGCAAGACTGCGCTATGATCATCTTCTTCTTCTTCAGCCTTTAGAAGTCAACTGCTGAACATAGGCCTCCCCCAAAAATTTCCAGACCAACCTGTCAGAAGCGCCTGCATCCAGCGGGTTCCTGCGACCTTTACAAGGTCGTCTGTCCACCTTGTAGGAGGACGTCCCACGTTGCGCTTGCCAGTACGATCGTCACCATGAGAAATTAGATGAGAATTAATAACAACATTTTTAAATTGAACGCAATATTGCTTAAACATTTGTTTTCTGCATAGCCATACCTACTTATCCAGATCAACCCACCTCATGCTTTTAAACACGCACAGTCCCAAGTTTATTATTGAAGAAATCATAAATAACGTACAAAGGTGTCCAGCGACATCTGTCGGATCTCACGATTATTGTGACCATATTATGTAAAACTCATAGATCAAAGATATATGTCCAAGAACTCCTTTGAGACGTGTGCTATATTCACATTGTGTTTAGTTTTCAATATCGTTTGCAGTACAAAGGGTGAAAGCATCTATGTATACCTACTTGTATTTATTTATAGTTGTTTGTTGGGTTTGTGAAATAATAGATTATGAAAAGATATAAAATTAGTAGGTAATAGAATACTTTGAAATAATACTGGTGGTAGGTCTCTCATTATGTAAGAGGCCGTCTGGGTGGGTACCACCGCAATGTCTATTTCTACCGCCAAGCAACAGTGTGCATGCACTGTTGTGTTTCGGTTTGAAGGACATTGTAGCCAGTATAACTACTGGATATAATGAGACTTAACATCTTATGTCTCAGGATGACGAGCGCAGTGGAATGCCACACAGTACTTTGTAAGTCAAGGTGCTGGATGGTGTTGCTACTGTTTATGGGTGGTCGTATCGCTTACCATCAGGCGAACGGCATGCTCGTCTCGTCATTCAATACAATAAAAAAAAAAAAAAGCTGTTATACATAATTAGTAAAACTAAATTAAAATTTGCTTATTTATTCATTCATCATTCAGTACCAATAACGTATCTTGAATCGTCTGTGATTTCAAAATAAAGACTATTTGCTAAACTTGTAATTATTATCTAGCTGATTGTGCAGAAAATTCTAACACGCTTCTTATTTCTGAATAAAGTGTCTATTTGGGGCTAACCTCTAAAATTGTAGTACGTACAAATATATATGTATGGCATATATGCCTATGAAATTGCCGTCAAAACTGCTAAGTTTAGATTTCGATGGCGTTGGCTATATTTTCCCTGAAAAGGTCACTTACTCGGGCTGTCTCTTGAGTACAATCTGGCCTCCAAAGTTTCTGTAGCCATTCAATAATGGCGCATGATATACCTGTGTATGCCTACAAGGAAAATTCATATCAATATTCCAAGAAATGAAAAACACTTACTTCTATAAATACATCGAACAATCTTTGCGAATGTAATCTCTGTTGAGTAAACTAACGCACCACTTGCTGTTTCACGATAATTACAATAAACTACAATAATGTCAACTTATAAAAAAAATGATGGGCTGAGTCTAAAAAATATTGTAGTTAAAAAATGGTTGACCAGCAACTGATGGTCGCCTATTATCAATAGCAATTCTACCACAACTTGGAAATACAAAGCTGATTTCAGCTACGAATGATTAGAAGTCTTCTATTACAAGTATAAGTGGTTAGACATAACTCTTAAAATCAATTCCAGAGGCAAAAAAGTACTCAGGGATCTTCCTAAAAGTGAAAGAATTTTCAGAATCGGAGCGATATCACGATGGTAAATAAACAGAAACTTTAGCTATTAATATCAGAATAGATAATGACTCAACAAGGCTCAATGGATTTGTTAAACATCAACTTCACCGAAGCACTCAACACATATTGTTGTTTAGAATTGTCAAGGGTGTGTTTTAAATGTTTACTTGCGGCGGGCGATGTGCGCTGGTATTTTCCCATTTGAGGTCTCTTAAGTTCTTGTCTTTCGATTTGTTTATCTCGAAATTTAGAAGGTACCAGTGCCGGATTTGTCAATAGGATGTATACAGTGGCATAGAGTGGGTTATTGCCACCCGGGGCGGGCCCGAAATTAGCCGCCTCAACTCTCAAGGCGGCGCGGTGGGTGAAAAAAGTGTCCACTGATACATGCGACTAAAGTAAATTTTTTGTTAAGAATTTATTTTACGCATTTTGCCACCCCCCTAAAAGTGCTGCCCTCCCAACCTAACTTCGTTACGCCACTGGGCCTATAGGCCGCGGCCTAAGATCAGCATAGTTGCAATCGAGAACACTGTTTTTGCTCCCGCAAAATACGCAGAACATGCGGAGCGGCACTAACTGAATAGCCTATACGTAAGGAAAGTATATGTACCCTCTCAAATGATTTATATACATATTTGTATCACTGTTTTTATAACATACACTAGCAGTCGAGTTCCTGTCACATGATTTTAAGTTGCAATAACTATAATAAATTCTTTTTTTTATTATGGTACACCACACACTCACGCCCTTTATCCCCGAATAGGTAGGTAGAGGCGGAACTAGTGCACCTATTTTTCGCCGTGCGTATTCCGATCCATGATGTGATAGGGGGCGAACCTATCGCCATACCGGGTACAAAATCCAGACTCCGGGCTAATACTGAGTACAAAAACCCTATATCACTTTGCCCGACCCGGGATCGAACCCGAGACCTCAGCATTGCAGTCGTGCCGTAATACAACTACGTCGAGGCAGTCGGTACACTAACAGCATATAACTATATCTATATAATCATACACAAAAAAGTATATATACTCACAATTCCGAAGAATCATAGTGCAACGCGTACCTTAAAAAAAAGGATTGGGGACTATGTAAAGGAGGAGATTGTTTGTACCATTGGAACTGTACTCACAAGATACACAGCAGTAAGCTCTCATTTTACGTTAATTTCTGTGAAATAATGGTACTATTCCGGTTAAATGAGTGTACCGGGACGTTTTACCTACTATTAAAAATGTAATAGGTAATTTGTATGTGGTTCGTAGATTAACTAGTCATAATAATTCAAAGAACTGCACTACGATGATTCTATTTTTATGTTATATAACGACCTCATTAGATACCTGTCGCGTGCTGTAGCATTTTTAACCGACTTCAAAAAAGGAGGTTCTGTATTCGACCCGTATGTAAGATTGTATGGCCGCGATTTTCTCAAAACTATTGATCCGATTTGGATGGGGTTTTGGTTATTTAAATGTATATTTCAGGGAAGGTTTTAGTATATAATTTATTATGTCAAATACTATTCATGTGACCGCTAAAGAGTTGACAAATTGCAAGGCAGTTGCTGCTTTGGAAGATCAACGTCCTCCTACCTTTGGTAGGATTCGGGATTTTACTTTTAAAATGATTGTAACTATCAGTTATAGGTAGAGGACAGGAGGTACAGTTATTGCGCCTAAGACTCTATAAATAACTTTGTATTAAAACGTAAACATTGTTATTGTTATATTCATGTAACGTTTGCTCGCAGCATTACCGCGTGAAACATTTTTCCCGGCAAAACTTTCAATAGTAATATTTTTGAAATTAAAAATAACTCAAATAGAATCAAGGACTGATTATCTTTGTGCCAAATTCAGCTGAATCGGATTCATAAATTTTCTCATTTACCTTAGTCTGAGTAGGCAGTAAGAATGTCCAAGTTACTGGACTCTTGATAAAAAATTATGAAGGTAAACGAAGTGATGGAACGTCGGATCGTGATAAATTAATACGTCTCAGCCATATTAGCAAAACTGGGGACCTTTTATGAACGAGCTAACAAATAAACAGTTAAAACTAAAAGGACTAACTGTTGATTTAAAAGTACAGTCTAACTACGGTCCTGCAGGAATATAAAAATATCAAGATAATCTGCATGTGGACTAAACCTCAAGGGTTTGCGTGTGTGAGACATGCGCAGGTAAGGTTGCTATATAAAAGAGAGGTGCGAATTTTTACAAACATTATTGGTATTATCGGAGTCCTGTGAAGACCAACCTGGAATATGAATTCTTTGAGGTATTTCATAGTAGTATTAGTGCTGTGCTTTGTTATGCTCCTTTTAAAGCCTAACAGTGATTGATTTGGTGATTTTTGTGGTTGGAACTGTGTAAAAATCAAGTTTTTTTTATGTATGTTTTAGTATTTTTTAACTTAATATATTTCGTAATCCTTGGTGCAAAGTTTGGCTTAAGTTAATCTATTACCTAGTTTTATTAATGTAGCTGCTGCTTGGTCATGTAATGCTTTTTCTTGATGATCCCTTGAAATTGTCTTGATACTTGAGATTAGACATTTTATATTTTTGCTGGTGGTAGGTCTCTCATTATGCAAGAGGCCGTCTGGGTGGGTACCACCGCAATGTCTATTTCTACCGCCAAGCAACAGTGTGCATGCACTGTTGTGTTTCGGTTTGAAGGACATTGTAGCCAGTATAACAACTGGCCATAATGAGACGTAACATCTTATGTCTCAGGATGACGAGCGCAGTGGAACGCCACACAGTACTTTGTAACTCAAGGTGCTGGATGGTGTTGCTACTGTTTATGGGTGGTCGTATCGCTTACCATCAGGCGAACGGCATGCTCGTCTCGACATTCACTGCTTAAAAAAAATATATATAAAGTTTTTGAAAGGTAGATCCGCGCTGTAGGTACCCTTTTTTTTTCATAGAAAGAATTTTAAGTCCATCCGGGGTAATGCCGCTATTTAGCAGCAAGCAGTGAATATTAACAACTTTTTGTCTTAAATGCGGTAAGCAAAGCTGCCATAAGTCCCATCATTTTCAAAGAACACTATCCATCTATTTCTCCGGATTTCTCATTTCATGTTTATGATTATTTACCTTATTTACCGAAGTAGTATTCGAGTGTCTAGCTTTTTTTTATTGCATTGAATGACGAGACGAGCATGCCGTTCGCCTGATGGTAAGCGATACGACCACCCATAAACAGTACCAACACCATCCAGCAACTTGACTTACAAAGTACTGTATGGCATTCCACTGCGCTCGTCATCCTGAGACATAAGATGTTAAGTCTCATTATGTCCAGTAGTTATACTGGCTACAATGTCCTTCAAACCGAAACACAACAGTACATGCACACTGCTGCTTGGCGGCAGAAATAGACATTGCGGTGGGTACCCACCCAGACGGACTTTTACATATGAGAGACCTACCTCTATACTGGGGTATGATAACCTATACAAGTTGTATAATTATTGAAATAGGTAGAGGCTCTAGTGCACCCAAACTAAGCCGAGCTCATTCAAGTCACAAATCTGTTGCGATTTATTTAACACTTTGTACAAAGGTATAGTACAGGCGGACTTAATGCCTAAGGGCATTTTCTCCCAGTCGATCTTAAGGTGGTGCAGAGAGACGGAGGCAGGCGTATAAAATAAATAATCTATACATACATACATACATATAAATAAAATTGAAGTGTCTGTTTGTAATATTGAAATAACCGTTTTTTACTACATGTATATGAATATATATACGGTACATACACCAAAATATCATTTTTTAAATTTTTTGTCTGTCTGTCTATCTGTCTGTCTGTTTGTTCCGGCTAATCTCTGAAATGGCTGGACCGATTTTGATGGGACTTTTATTGGCAGGTAGCTGATGTAATAAGGAGTAACTTAGGCTACTTTTTATCCCGGGAAAATATAAAGCGGGACTTTTATCCCGGGTAAACTCATTCACGCGGGCGGAGCCGCGGGCAACAGCTAGTTAAAAATAAAAATGAGAATAAAATACAATGATAATTATTAAACATAATACCTATATGTATACTTACATAATATGCTACATATAAGTATTCATATATTGCTTAATACTGGAATGTTAGGTCTATATTTTGATTCCAGGTGCATACTGCTGGTGAGCGTGTGCTTGCTGGCGCTGGTCTCCGCGCAGATCACGTTCAGCCGCGACTGGACCGGTGGGAAGCGCGCTGCACCCCACGTGCCGCGCCCCGTGATAGATTGCAGCCAGTTCACCAGGCTCTGCCGCCATTTCGTAGTTAGTACCTCTTAATAGTTATGTTATCCTGATATAACCTATGTTATCCTGATGGCGGAAAACGTGTATTACGTAATCCTAAGGCTGGACAAAAGTCAGGAGGATGATGACTATCACAGTTACGTACTTAAATGCCTTACCCCTAACCCAGAAATTATAGTGACAACTGACTATTGATGTCTTATTCAGCGGCTCCACGAACTTCTAAAGATAACTAATGAAATTCAAAGCATAATTTTTATTTCACAAATAAAACTAATTACATTCCAATGCAAGGATTTTTTTACTTTAGCACAGCAAGGTATATTAAAACTTATTTTACATGAAGTGCATTTAAAATTTCAATGAGCGAAATAGTAATTTCTTGATAATTATTTAAAAAAGACATCTAATGAAACTTAAAATAATTACTTAACCTGTTATAATATTGACCAGAAATTGTTTTTCATTCAGTTTTAAGAAAACACTTTAACTAATCATGCGGGATAGTTCAAAAAGATTAAAAAACATAAAATGAAAAATCGTGCATCATAGCTCAAATTATCCATACTTTTAAAATCGATAATGGTATGAATTTCAAATCTATTGGCAGGTTGAGCTGAAGCAAGCGTTCTCTTCACAAATGGGCAAGAACCAAGAAGATATCGATAAGCCAATTTTGTACGACGACGAATGATTGGTCTGTTACATCAACTATAAGGACTTCATAAAACAAGCGGCGTTTAATATTGTAATGATGGGGTAAATGTACCTAATTATACTTTTAGTGTTTATGGCATGGGGTAACTCATGGGCGTATATAAGGGGGGAGGGACCCCCCTTAGGTTACAACAAAAATAATCCGTGCCACAAAACAGTACCTAGACACTATAATGCCTATTTTATTTATGTATACTTTATTGCACACGTACATTAGAAAAATACAGTATATTCACTAGAAATAAAGTACAATTGTCGGTCTTATCACTCAAGGCAATTTCTTACAGTTCTTCTGTTTTAGTTTCTTGCCTATGTGCGCTTAACAAACATCCAAATTTCGCATTTATAAAATGTCTGTTGGTGAGGGGGGGTGTATACGGTGTCATATGGCGGCAAGAAGCCACGCACGCCACTGTTTTTTTTTTTTTTTTTTTTTTTATTGCATTGAATTTTGATATTCTAGGACCTCCCCTATTTGAGAGCTATAGCTACGCCCGTGGGGTAACTCCTTAAAATGTGCTATGATTTTATTATTTGTTAACATTTCTCAGATTAACGGCCGGTTTCAAGTACATTTTATTTCACTGTTATCGTATGAAACAGCTAATGTAGATACCATTATTTTGAGAGCATAGAAGAGTATGATTCCTGTGTATGGTCGGCTTACACATTTATGTGACAAGAAGCATTTATCAGCAAGCGTGGAAATCGGCCCTAAAGAAAGAAATGTATACTTTACAAACTGACGTAACATAAAGGAATTAGAAAATTAGGGGCCCATTTTTTTTTATTTTTTTTTATTGCATTGAATGGCGAGACGAGCATGCCGTTCGCCTGATGGTAAGCGATAAGACCACCCATAAACAGTAGCAACACCATCCAGCACCTTGACTGACAAAGTACTGAGTGGCATTCCACTGCGCTCGTTATCCTGAGACACAAGATGTTAAGTCTCATTATGTCCAGTAGTTATACTGGCTACAATGTCCTTCAAACCGAAACACAAAGTGCATGCCCACTGTTGCTTGGCGGTAGAAATAGACATTGCGGTGGTACCCACCCAGACGGCCTCTTACATAATGAGAGACCTACCACCATTTCATGATATCTACGTAAATGACCAAATATAAGTCACGCTATAGCCAGTCTAATCTATGTTGTCAAATTAATGGTAATAAAATGTGTACTATTTACATTCGCTGCGCGTTGTTTAATACGATAACTGTCAAATCAAATTTACTTGAAACTTTTGAAACAGGCCCTAATTACCAATTTTGTGTTTATGAAATTTAATTTCAAAAGTATGGGCTAGTAAATTGAAAATGCATTATAATTTCCTTGGGGATATCAATTTAAATATTGGGTATCAATATTGATTAATATTTATTATTTATTTCGGTAAATTTAAGGCCATATCTCGTTATCTGAATAAGTTAATGATAATGTAAGGGTAGGTATGCACGAAAAGATCTCCTAGTCCTAATTCAATACTGTAGCTTTAATAATGTATACTGTATACTACTGTAACTGCGTTATAAATAAAGCAGCGGAAAATATTTTTAGTTTTAATTATACCGTGCTTTAAATTTTTAACAGGTTTCCTTTTTTTGTGAATCACTCGGATGTATAATATTGTTAAAGGGGTAAGTAAGACTGCCTCGGTGGCGTAGTTTCGAGCCTTGGGTCGTGATATTGCGTTTTTCTGCCCAATACTAGCCCGGAGTCTGAAATTTGTACCGATAGGCACGATATGGCACGGAATACACTTGGCGAAAAGTGGGTTCCCTAGTTGCATCTCAGCCTAACCTTTCGGGGATGAAAAGGCGTGTGAGTTATGTATTTCACATCTAGATTGCTTCCTATAAAAAAAATCAGGGTTCGTCAGGCATGTATTCGTTTATAAAAAGTAAAAACTAAGTCAAATCCAGGGAGAAGACTTCATCTTACGACATAATCTTAAGGTTGGAAAATAAAACAATAAAATACTTAAAATACATTATTTATTGCAAGATTAAATTGATTTTATATACAAGTATACCATAATATACCATTACATTAAAATGTTATTGCGACGACAATGCTAGTATTTTGCTGTCAATTAAAGCTTGTGATTTGCGTACAATCAAGGTAACATAATTTTTATAATTAATCCATTTAGGATTCCCTATCCACGACAGATTTCAATAAACGATCGCAGTCGCTACCTTCGGATCGATCGCGAAAATTAACCAATCAGAATCAAGCTTGACGTGCATAAATTTTGTATTGATTTTTTTATACGAGTGCGGCAGTGACCTCACTGCACCCTGGTAAGCGATGTGGGATCCAAATAGTATCGATTAACAAGTGATAATTATCTCTCGTCAGTCGACGTAATTATGCCGGCATGTCTGAACCAGATATTATTCTCTTAGGCAGTTTCGGCCACGGCGGCCAATCTCAACGGAGATCAGCCAGGTACCCAGGAGATATTATAGTGCACAAGTGTGTGCGCAATACACAGGTGCACTCACTATTCCTTCACTCTCATAGTCCGGTGAGACGGCAATCCGACATGACCGGAGAGAGATCAGGCGCAGAACCAATGGCTTTACGTGCTTTCCGAGGCACGGGGGTATCACACCGACAACTTCCTGACTCCGAGCTGCGGCTGAGTAATTTTTTTTAAGTTGGAAAAACCCAGTCACAATGTTTTGGCGATACCCGGGATTCGAACCCAGCACCTCAGCGCGCAAATCATACTCGTAACGCGTACGCAATACAACTACGCAACCGAGGCAGTCAAACCAGATATACACAGATTCCGGAACGCGGCACACGTGTATTACCCTATTGCAGGTTTTAACACCTATGGTGGTATTTTATGGTGGTCGCTATCTGGGCGGATACAAAACCAGGTTTATTATTGAGATCGATCTGCAGATTCGATCGATCGTTTATTGATATCAACCGTTAATGAATGAATGTGCTTTCAAGTTCTTCCTGCCTCCAGGGCGGGGCCATATTAAAATGGGGTGACATTAAGTAACATATTATCAAACTTTTTAACCTGTCACCTTTTGTCTGTCACCTTTTAACTAACTATAAGATACGCAACATAATTACATAATTTATAATTCGTAAATTCAAAACGAATAGAAAGCAATCAATTAAAATAGAATCTCACCCGAACTAGAAGAAATCTGTTCAAAACACTTTCAAAACTGAAATGTAAATCAACAAAAAAAAATTTAAACCACGCAGGCAGTATCAAAATTTCCATAACCCCGAGGTTTCTTATGGGGTACCCCATCAAGTGAAAAATGTATTTCGAATTGAAGGAAATAGAACAAGAGCAACGGAAGGGAAAATATTAAATTACGATATTTTATATGGTTTAAATATAGATAATATAACTCTAAGATTATATTAAAAAGTAAAAAATATATTTTAAGGTGCAAATGTTTTTTACATCTACAAATATATTTGTTCTAAATATAAGTAATTAAGCACACGTTACTTATTGATACAGGTGGGAACTCTAAAACCATATCATTAATTACATTACTTAGGTTAATGCGATGTCTAAAGCATTTTAACCTTCAAACGAAGGTGGTTACTTAAAGTGGTACAAGTTTTACATAACAATAAAACTTGTATTATTAAGCAGAGACGATGCACAGCATCTGTGAGAGTGCGTCATACTTCCCCTTAGCATTTCCGGTCAAATTGTGTTCCTTCCGGTCCGTTTCGGCCAATCAGCGTTGAGCAAATATCACGTGGTCTCAGGTGACCGCTTGCGGTATGGTTCTGCCATCGTACTTCATAGAAGTCTCACACCAGGAGGCCTTACAGGGATGCTGTGCATCGTCTCTGCTTAATAATACAAGTTTTATTGTTATGTAAAACTTGTACCATTATTCGGCATGTGACGATGCACAGCATCTGTGAGAGACCTGTTTATAGCTCCTGGTGACCACGCAACGACGCTATGTGATGAGATTAATATAAAACAACAAAAATCTGTAATAACAAAAGTGATTGCACTTTTTCGTATTATAATTCAATCAACACACTTAAATAAGTGAAGGTGGCTGATTAACAATGTTTGCCAAGAATAATTATCAGTTTATAATAATTCTAATTGCGTTCATAATCACTATATTGAAACGAAATATTTTATGAAACTGGTTCAAAGTTTAAAGAAAGATTTGATACCGATGGAGTTGATTTACCAACAATTTGTTTTCGATAAAACTTTGAAAACGTATTCTCCCTACGCCAGTTACCTCTCGCAAGGATTTCCTCTAATGGGAAATTTTCATACCAATTTAAAGACGCTACTGCTGAGCGTACACTGCCTGGCGAGGCTGATATACCCGCATCCTTCAGGACAGACTTTACCCAATTCCCTATTGTGGTTTGTGACGCACCACGATTAGGACCTCGTATTGAAATAAATAGGGCATTATTACACTCAGCAGTGCGCCTTTCGGCTCCCAAATTGACAACTTTATGGATCCAATAAACGGGACATACATTATTGTTATTGTGCTGTAGCAACTTCCAACCGGATTGTCGATACGAACATGTATCAGTCTTTGAACCGAAAGATGGATAAAAAATACAGTAATTACCATTATTTACATAATATTCCGGAGAAATCTTAAGAAGCGTTAAATCATGTACACGCCTACCTGAAGCTAGCAGAAGAATACATGCCAACCTGCGTGAAGCTTCGAATAAAGATTCACAATTTGGGGGGTTCACTTGTAACCAGTCGACCAAGTCGCTTGGATCCCAAATTGGAGCTTTTTCAATTCTAGGTTTTTGAAGTGAAATAGCTTTTAATATGTGTTTAACCAAGAAATTTGAATTTAAATTTTCATTATTAATAGTTCGGCCAAAAGTTAAAACGACTGACTTATGCAGCAAAATAGTGGAATAAGCTAATTTCTCCACAAGAAATAAATGAGCTAAAAACTTGGATAAAACCTCACCCGTCGGGTGTTTAAAATCAAAATTATTTGCACTGCACCACATGACCCATCGCTGCCATGCAGGCTGGTATGTTTTCAACGTTGATTCCCTCCAACTAGATCGAAGTAAGGATTTTTCGGCTTCAGACCATCCTTTGGTGACTTCGTCCCAGCCCCAATTTTCCAGACAAAGCTGCATGTCCTGTACTCGTGGGGGCGGTAGACCGGTTGTCTGATCTATCAGTACTTGATGGAGCTGATGGATTTTTATGGGTTTGCAAAGTGCTCGACGGCGCAGATCTGGCAACCAGAATGCTCTCTTCCACATTGGAGCCACTACTAGAAACACTCCCTCTGCAGAGTTCAGATGATGTAGGATACGCGGTATCAGGCTCGGGGGAGGGAATATCCATGCCAGTTGAAATCTCCACTGCTGGCTGAAAGCGTTGCAAAATTGGGCAGACACATCTGAACTGTCCCGCGTCACGTACTTTTGCACTACCTTCGTTTCTTTGCTGGCAAAGAGGTCTATTTGAGGAATACCGAACCGATGAAATATTTTCATAACCGCTGGACGAAGAAGGTGCCATTCGGACGGGCATTTCCCTCGCGATAGTCTGTCCGCAATATCGTTGAATTTCCCTGGAATGTACTCTGCAGTAATTGAAATATTCCATTTGTCTAATAGTACCAGAAGCTGGTAAGTAGTTTCGAGTAGTGTTGTGGATCTCGTCCCTCCCTCTTTCTGCACATAGGATACTACTGTGCGATTGTCCGATTGTAGTGTAATATGGCGGTTTCGTAATCGGGTTTTGAAATGCTTCACTGCAGCTATTATGGCAAAAAGCTCTTTTTTGTTGCAGTGCCAGCTCCGTTGATCGGATTTCCATTTGCCTGATGTTGTGAGGTCGTCTACCTGTGCCCCCCATCCGTAGTCCGATGCATCCGTAGTGAGGAAATGATGAATCGGCTTCGGAAACAATCTGCTTTTTACCATGGATGTTTGCATGGCCGCAATCCACCACTCTAGGTCGTTCACAATAGAGGCTGGTAGCTGCACTTGTTTTCGTGGTAATTGTCTGGATAGTTGCCTGGGCAATCGTTGTAGATAGCGGCAGTGCAAACGGCCTCTCGGCACAACAAAATTGGCAAAGTTTAGTGTGCCTAACAATACTTGAGTCTCCTTCAAGCACATAGTTTTCTTGAGAAGGGCTCGTCTCAAGCTGCGTAATATTGCCTGTACCTTCTTCAATGGAAGGCCTTTGAAATTCTGTTTTGTATTCCAAACCAACCCCAGATATTCGATTACCTGTGTTGGCTTGATCACAGACTTCTGGTAATTGACGGTCCACCCCAGGGACTCGAGTGTGTTTAGGGCTATCCGAACCTGTGATTGTAGTAGGTCCTGCGACTGACATGCTATCAGGAAGTCGTCTAAGTAGACGATAATCCGCATTCCCTTGGAGCGGAGATACTGGGCAACCCAATTCGTCAGGGACGAAAAAATCTTGGGTGCGCATGACAGTCCGAAGGGTAAGCTCGTCATCTGTAGTATTTGGCCTTTGTACACTAGCCTCAAAAACCTTCGATGAGATTCTACAACGTTCACATGAAAATACGCTGACGACAGATCTATTTTTACTAACCAATCCTTCATTTGAAGAAAGTAAGGAATTTGGAAATGAGTAATTAGTCTGAATGGCTTGGGTACTATGTACTGATTTAATCTCTTTAGGTTGAATATCGGCCGATTGCTTCCGTCGCTCTTTTTTGTGAGAAACATCGTTGACAAAAAGCTGGGACCCAGACAGGTTTGATCTGGAGTCTCCAGAACACCTTGATGGAGTAATAACTCGATCTGTTGCGACATTATAGCTGATTGCTTGGTTTCGAACTGGCGAAGTAACCTCTGTGATGGATAGACCAGCAGAGGTTTGGAGGTAAATGGCAGACGCATTCCCGTAATCAAATCGAGAAGGGCCTCCGGAGCCCGAAGCGCCAACCACTCCCTGCGATACGCTCGCAGGCAGCCCCCGTAAAAACCGCTCCTGCGCGGGCACGGCCATGAGTCATTGATCGGCTTTCCTTTTATAAGCCTGAACATCCTTCTTGAAGGATTGCTTAGATTTGGCAGGAAACGATTGCTTGGTGACATTACTTCTGAGCTTACCTTTTCTATCCTTCCCTGATTCATGGTCATGTGACCGAAAGGACTGATTCTGTATCCGCTTAGGTGCGGTTACAGACTTTCCGTTCGCTTTTTGGCCTTCCTTTTCTCGGTTGTACCAAGGACGAACCCATTTGTCAATGCCACCAGTATTAACTATATAAGCCTGTAGCAGAGACTCGTCAAAAAGATATTTAGAGCTTGGAGGTATCTTACGCAGACCCTCTCGCAAGTTCTTATTAGGTACCTCGTTAAGGATACGCTCCCTACGATTCTCAATATATTCCGCTCGCTTTCCACAAACGAGCTGCATCACTTCTTCATTATTTTTATGAAATTTTGAAGTTGAATGGAATAAGCTGGATATCTTTTCAAATACAGTCGCAGATGACAGGACTGTGTCTGGAGCTGCGGCCCAATCGACTATTTCTTGTAAATTATTATTCAATAATACATTCTGTGTAAGCAAGGCATTAGTTAATGCCGCTACAATCCTCTCTGAATTCGCCGTATAATCTTTCCCTTTAGCAAACTGCCGTAATTGGTCGTTTATTTCTAATTCGACGAACCCCGGAGATGCATTGTGTGCTTTTAGAGCATCAGAATATCGCACATTTTTCCAGTCTACACTGTTGAACCGTTGAAGGAATTCGAGTTGTTTTACACGCTCGGGATTCGCCACGGGTACTTTAGGATCTTTCACTAAAGTGCTAACTAAGTTCAAGTTTAATCTCAGTGCATCAGCTACGGCCGGACGATTCAATATAACACTAAGCGTCTGCGTACTAGGACCGGGAGTCGGCTCCATGGCGGTGGTGGCCTCTCTCGACGGTAGCAAGGACGCGCCGGTCGCGGGCACCCCCGATGGTAACAAGGACGCACCGGTCGCGGGTATTCCTGGCGACAGTGAGGGCACACCGGATAGTCGCGGCGGACAATCCGCCGTCAAATCCGAGGCGAATTTATGCCATAATAAATTAGTAAGGTTACTTACCTGATGAGTTAGGTTTTCAATTTGTGACTCACCATGTCGGCTACGTTTTACCTGACAATATTCTGAGCTTGAATCACTCGATGCGCTGGATACCGAAGATCGGCGCTTTCGCCCTGTTGATGGCCCGGCTCCGGGATCTGACGATTCGGCGTGATCATTTGTCGGTAGGTTGACGCAGTCGTCAACCGATCGCTCAGGAACACCATAGCCGTGGTCAGTCATACTAATTTAAACTATTTGTACAAAACTTTTGCACTTTCACTTATTACTTTTTATTTTAATTTATTTAAATCACTTTGCAAGTGATGTTGTCTCTTCGGAGAATAACGACGCTATGAAGTACGATGGCAGAACCATACCGCAAGCGGTCACCTGAGACCACGTGATATTTGCTCAACGCTGATTGGCCGAAACGGACCGGAAGGAACACAATTTGACCGGAAATGCTAAGGGGAAGTATGACGCACTCTCACAGATGCTGTGCATCGTCACATGCCGAATAATGTAGATTTTTTTAAAAACAAACGCGTGTATATCTTTTGTTAATCTTTTGATATTGGAAAATAAGTTATGTTCGTATTATAGAATTATTTGGTCATGCTACGTCCACTGCACGGCACTGTTTGACGCAAATAGCATATTAAAAATGATGTGTCAGGTGGAATCCAAAAACGACCCCAATCGCTATCGTCGGTTCAGCTTAGAAATTAATCTATCATGTCAAAGTATTCTAATTGGTCCATTTACGGGATCGATCAAGATATAGACAATGGGATTGTTTATAGACTTCAGCCGTACGTTAACGCAGTATAGCTATCCATAACCTTTTTAATGGCGTTGAAGTTAGTCACGAGCGGTGTGATATTGTTTTTAGAGACTAAAGCATGACAGAAGGCGTAGAAGGCAGATGACACTAACTTCAGACTAGTCAAATAAATTGGCGAGAAAGCGGAGAAAAAGCAGTGATGTTTAATTGGAAATTTAAATTTTGGAATGGCACTGATAAAACATGGCGGCTCGAGTTTGGCGCCAAAATAATCAATATTAGTTATAGAAGTTAAAATAAGATTAGTAATAACTTTATCGTAAACACACACATCAATATTAAAGCTAAACAAATCAGTCATACTAACGCTAATTTTATTAATAAATGTACTGTGATTTTAATGAAATATTTAATGACTTCAATTATCCTCCACTTATTTAACGCACTCTTAATAAAACAATGACTTAATCCAAAATGGTTGACTTGTGGGAATCGTCACAAAAACTAACTGTATACATTTTTTTTTAAGTTGGGCGGGGAACGAACATACATTCAAACGATTTGGATGATGATGATTCCCAATGTTAAAACGACGCATTTTTTTCCTTAGTCGATGCAGCTTGCCCTTTAGAGTCCACATTTTACTAAAACTAATCTAACCAAATTTTTGGATTAGGTCATTGTTTTATTAAGAGTGCGTCAAGAGGACTCCTAAAGCCATATAACATGTTTAATACATTCAAAAATGGTTTATTTTAAGATTGTGCCCTTGCTTTGTAAAATGGAATCATAGCATTAGAGCCTATACAGACTGCGTATTTTTACGCGCATTATACAGCTCTTTACATACGCTATAACAAAAATATTAAACGTTAAAATAAGTGTTAAATGTAAAAAAATACAGAACCTTATATTCTTAGTACCATAAAACAAAATATTGTTAAAATTCGGAACACTACCTTATCAAACTAAATTGGTCCCGTAAGGGGTAAATTCGTCCCATAGGGGTAACTTGGTCCCAGAGTACAAACATTGCTAAATATGACGCTGCCATCAATTGATTGTCATGATATATTTACGAAGGTATTCATTTTCTGCGATAAAAAGTTAACCTCTTGGTGGTGGAACTCTTGGATTCAATAGTCGACATGAGTAGGGACGGTATTAATAAATCATAATGTATTAATTATTAATACATTATGTCTACTTGAGATGTTACTCAAACTTGTGATTGCTTTATTAATACCGCCCACGTATCATCATTTTGTTTATTCCTGCCGTCGAACAGTGGTGTATTTTTGTTAATTTGAAGGATATTATATCTTTCCTCTAACATCGATAATTTCAGAGAAAATGTGATGATCTCAAAAATATTTTTGTATCATATATACGAAAGAAGAACAAGAATAAAATAGTAAATAAATAATACGAGCATTCTAAAGTTTAACAGTAGTGTACATCTTCAAAATCTAACAGCATTTTTTTTTTCATTTTCATTTAATTGTAGAAAGCCAGGCTGTCTTTTTAAACTGTCATGTCCAGTTACGATGCTACTTATGGTAAAATCTAGTGCAGTCTGAATTGTTACAGTCACAGACAGAATTCCGAACAATAGGGTTTCCTCTGTCTGATTTGTAAATTGTTTTATATGTAACTGAAAATAATACGAAAAAGAAATTCTTTTATGAAATCATCATCAAAATTGGTTGAAAAATAAAGCAGTTATTCGTATTTGAAATATTGTGGTGAGCAAAAGTGGGCACGTGGCGGGGGTATCGCACTATCTCTTTCGCACGCACGCAGCGTTATGACCGGTGACACCCGTTAACGTCACAGTCTGATATATTCTTATTTGACAAGTTTCCCTTCCACAAAACTTCAAAGCTTTATAACTTATTTATTATTGCGCTGATTTTGAAAATTATTTTTTCGTTAGATTTTAGATAGGATACATTTTTGATAAATGTATTTTAATAAGTAATCAACTACCCAATTAAGTATTCGATCATCTCCCTATTCATCGCAGAAAATAACACCTTTATGAGCTTCGTGCATCACATCTCGTTCACCAATTCGAGTCATATGTTCTGGTACATAATGTACATTTCAGTTTGATCGTTTAATAAATAATGAGTTGAAAGCAAGTTCAGAAAATGTATTTTGCGGTTTTTATCGTAAGAAAATCCGGCCGCAATTTATATACGCCATCCTGCTTGAAGGACGATAACATATTCGCACCTTTAGAATGAAAACGACACAATTCATTAAAATCGAAAATAGAGTTGTCGTCATAGAATGACTTAAAAATGGTCCCGTTTTTTATAAAAATATAATAAAAATGGCTCGATATAACCGTTTGGTCCTTTTCCCGCTTGAATATGGCTATGAACTATTGTTGTATTGAGAACTTCGTTTTAAGTAATTTTATGACGATAACTCAATTTTAGATTTTTTTGAATTGTGTCGTTTTCGTTCTAAAGGTGCGATATAATATTCTGGGAAGTAAAAAAATAAATATAAATGTACCCTCTTTTCAATCTTTATTGTATTTGGTGTTATGTTATGGCCACACTGAGGTCAAAGCATAATGCATATGGCAAAAAATGAGGCGAAAGTTTATTACGTTAAGTCAAAACATCCAAATACGTCAAATACAGTAGTTAAATGTACTTTTACGACCTTATTCATAAACCATTTATAAACCTACGAGCTTATGCCCGCAGCTCCGCCCGCGTGAATGAGTTTTCCCGGGATAAAAGTCCCGCTTTATATTTTCCCGGGATAAACTACTTATCTTATGTGTTAATCCAGGACATGGTCTACACGTGTGCCAAATTTCATCGAAATCCGTTCAGTAGTTTTTGCGTGAAAGAGTAACAAACATCCATACATCCATACTTACAAACTTTCGCGTTCATAATATTAGTACGATTTTAGTTATCGAATGTTATGTCTTCTTGGAACGAATTTTGAATTTAGTTTGAATGAAGAACACAAAACATTCGATAGCTAAAATAGGTTTATAAACCGTTTATGAATAAGGCCGTTAGAGTTTAAATCATTGTATCACCGCAATTAATGCGATAAATAATGCCAATAGCATTAGTGTGCTCTAACCACAGTAGTTAAGTCGTAACAAAGTGATATTGAAAAGGTTGCATTATAGTACCGGAACGCTATGACGGCAGTTTTGTCGTTCTTCCGCTCATCAATTTTCGTATTAATTCATAATTACGTTGAAGGAGCTAATTGCTGTACATTAATGTCAATAGTAAAGTGCAGTAAGATTTATCGGAATGTATAATTTTACGACAAAACTCGGCATTAGATTTTCAAAGTTTTAAAAAATGAAATCTAGTACGATCGTCATTTATAGGATCGCTGGCTAGTATATTTTTATCGATAATGAATTGTTATTTCACTTCACTATTGTAATCTGTCAAAACGGCCAACATAGCGCGTCGGTACAATAGTATTTATTTTTTCCTTCTTTCTGTATTCCTTACAGATGATATAGACAGACATTTTGTTCCATATGACTGTAAGCTATTATCATACATGTGCCGCAGGCAATGCTAATACTAAATCATCACTCATCAATCATCATCAGTACCACAACATCTGACATACTCTAAAGCCTTATTCAGACAATCCAACCAAATATCCCGGTCTTTAGGCGTGTCTGCTGCTAGCAGATGCCTCCTGACTAAAGTCCCGTCGGCTTTCTTCACGTAGACTAGTGATCCGTTGTCCGGGACTATCAGCCCCGCTGGGATCGCGGACTCCAGGAGTAGAGTGTTGGGCCTAGCGCAGAGGTCCCGGGGTGCTTTTATCACCTTTTCCGAGACCACTGTTGTGAGGTCTATGTCACCGATTGGCATCTGGAATATAAAATTACTTATCAAGTCAAATAGTATCACATATTTTTTAAAGTTTGCAAAGTATTTCAGAAGTTATAAGAATATATTAATCGAGCTGAGAGATGGTTTAATAATGTTTAATTAATTGATGATTGCATTTTATGCAATTTTTGGAAGCTCCGTAATGATATCCGGCTCGAAGGACCACAGATATACCAATCCGCTATTCAGCGGATCAACCCATTCGGGTTATGTCCGTTTTTATCGTTACGTTACATTTGAGTGGCGTAAGGGCAGCAACATTAAGCAGATGTAACCCACTCAATATGTTATGCCTTTATTTTACTCTACACAACATTGCAGTGGGATAATAATATCAGCTACAAGAAGAGTCAAGCGTCATACCTTCTTCTGCACATCGTCAGGGTACTTCCAGTAGGCCAGCGTGGGTGGCTGTAGTCTGAACCAGCGGCGGTGCCACGCGCCCAGCCCCGACACATCATCAAACGCCGTGAGGAACGCGGCGTGCGGCGGCGGTGCCTGGACCCGCACTGATGCTACGATGTTCATCTGCACGCTACCTTCGAGAGGGCTGCCGTGTGGCACCTGGGGGGTAGGGGGGTATGCACGAGTTAGGTGTATTATATTTTAAGCTACAAATGATATACAATGAAACATAATACTGGATTAATATTACCCAACAATACAAAAAAAAAAAGAATTGAGATGAGTGGTCAGCGCATATTTCAATGTATCTACCTACATATTTACAGATATTGATTTGCTAGTAGAGCTCACATTGATAGTTAGTATTTGTTTTTTTTTATGTTTCTTTGTTTTTTTTTTTATTTGTGTAACAACCTATGGCAACTTTTTGTTTGTTTTTTAGTAATCTGTGGGTAATGCTGCGGGCTGCACATTTATGTAAATGTTGATAGATATTTTTGTTTGTAAATTTTATTGTGCAGATGTTTGTTATCCCAAAATGAAAAAATAAAAAAAAAATACAAAGCTTGTGGTAATAACATTTTTTTTAAGCTAGACCAATGTATGAAAATAACCATAAAAGAACCATTTTTCAACTGCTAATGGCGTGTGATTTACTCTATACAATGCATAACGTCGGGGATACTGCACTACCGTGTAATTAACATTGGTAAATACCGCGTAAATGAAAGAAAAAAAGTATAGCATTATCAATCATAAGTTTAGTGTCGTAAGTATCTGTTTCAATAAACTTTTTACCAATGTTAGTTACGCGGTACTGCACTGTCCCCGACGATAAGGTATTTTGTGTAAGAGAGGGTACCTTATTGAGCGTGAAGTTCTTCCTGCTGGCCTGCGGCAGTGCGAAGATGCAGTACCCGTGCGGCGCGAACTGCGGCGAGCGCACCGAGTGCGGGCCGCCCGGCGACTGCACGCGCGGCGCCTTCAGCTCCGACACCTTCGACCGCGGCGTCAGCAGCTTCGAGCTCGACTGCAACACAACAAATACTAAACACGAGCTTTTGCCCGCGGCTCCGCCCGCGTGAATGAGTTTTCCCGGGATAAAGGTCCCGCTTTATATTTTCCCGGGATAAAAGTCCCGCTTTATATTTTCCCGGGATAAAAGTCCCGCTTTATATTTTCCCGGGATAAAAGTCCCGATTTATATTTTCCCGGGATAAAAAGTGGCCTATGTAATAATCCAGGACATGATCTACCCGTGTGCCAAATTTCATCGAAATCCGTTCAGTAGTTTTTTGCGTGAAAGAGAAACAAACATCCAAACATCCAAACATCCCAACATCAATACTTACAAAGCTTATAATAATAGTAGGATTTAATCTATGCTGTGTTCGATTGCATACGCATACTCACGCCTTTTATCCCCGCAGGGGTAGGCAAAGGCGCAACTAGTCCACCCACTTTTCACCATGATGTGATAGGTGCAAGCCTATCGCCATATCGGACAAAAATTCCAGACTCCGAACTAATACTGATTAGAAAAATCCAATACCACTATGCCCGACCCGGGGATCGAACCCGAGACCCCAGCAATACAGTCGTACCGTAATACAACTACGCCACCGAGGCAGTGTTCGATTGCGACTATATTCTACAGTTCCCATAACAGTGGATCGTTCAAGTTAAAGAATCAGTCTGTGTACACAATAAGATATGTCTAGAATAGCACATCAAGTCTAATGCAGTGACTTAAACATAAGGATTCAATCTCTTAAGACCTACAATATAATTGGATGCTATAACTTATCTTTATCACTATCATTTTAGACGACGTGACTTACCTTTTTATTTGAAATATGATATTTAACATCGTGCGGTAACACTTCTTTAGACGCCTGCAGCAGGTACACTTCGGCCGTCACCTAGTAATAAATTATTAAATTAATTCACCTAATTATACTCAAAACTAAGATCTAGGCAACAAAGACACTATTCAATGCATTTAAACAAAAGTCATACTTTATTATGTACTTGTGTGATGCTCGAAAAGTAATTCCGTAGTCGAAGTCGACATCATTTCATGAAAAATAATTATTGTTAGCAATTTAATATTTTTGTGATGGTATTTGTGGCTCGATCGGCATAATTTGCTATAAAAGCACAGAGTATCTGACAGATCGAAGTACCAATCTTCCCCACTAATCGTTGATGTCTCATCCTCTCCCAGTGACCGTCCTGAGCCGAGGCCCGTAACCCGTTAGTGAGTTGCCCTCAGCGTGGTCACTTAAATTAAAGGGTTGCGAGTGCCTAAAGCGCTCGCCCTAAAGTCCGGTGTGGCCAGAAAAGCCGACTCTTGTCAGGCTACTGGCAAAAAAAACAGATCGAAGCAGTTGAGCATTGACGCTCGTACCGTTCGGTTGGTTGGTGATATCTTCATTAAAGTATTTCTGTAAACTCAGCGGTAGATCTTTTTTATTTAAATCAAAATCGCTTCTGTTTCTAACATCCCACTTACCTATAAAAGTTGTAATTTACCGTAGCAAATGAGTATGCCCATGTTTACCTTGAAATCGCTGGTCAGTCCCAGCATCCGTATCTCGTCGGGGAAGTGAAGCTGCGCGCCGGTGGGCTGCGTGAGCTGCATGCTCGTCGCCAGCACGCGGTCGCGGCACTTCAGCAGGCACACTGCGTGGTGGCCCACCGCACCGTCTGGGGGATGGGAGGTCAGTATTAGGGGATTGGTACATAGTATTGAAAGGCCGACATGGACTGATGAAATAAAAAAATGTATTTTAATGTAGCAGGTTCTAAGATATTTTTATTTATTTATTTATTTATAATACTTTATTGTACACGTACATTAAAAAAATACAGTATATCCACTAGAAATAAAGTACAATTGGCGGTCTTATCACTCGAGGCAATTTCTTACAGACAACCGTAGCATGAAGACAGGGAAAGGAAAAGAAAGGGCAGTTGAGGTGTACACTGTACAAGACAGAATATAATGTGACAAATACATACATATAAATTACAAATAGATAACAAATACACACACACATATATATGCTTATGTATATATATATATATATATATATATATATAAATCAATGTCAAAAGAAAAAGTAGGTAAAAAATAAAAAAAAAGAAATAAGGAATAAGATAAATTCAGCAGGAAAGATAATAGTCCTTAACCATTTTTTTAAAAATTGGTAGCGATTTCGCACATCTTACAGCGACCGGTAGCACATTCCACAATCGAATGGCTTGAATGGCAAAAGATTTGTCCATAAATGATGTAGAATGCGCCGGCATTTTCAATCTCAGTTTCTCTGATGATCTCAAACGCTTGTCATGTGTGTCATGAAGAAATTCAAATCGAGATTTAAGGTAAGAAGGGCTGAGAGGATTAAAAAGAATATTATAAAGCAAAGAAAGGATGTGAGCATTCCGGCGAAGCCGTATGGGTAGCCACTTGAGCCTATCGCGAAACTCGGAGACATGTTCATATTTGCGAAGTCCAAATATAAAACGGATACAGAAATTTTGAAGGTTGTTGAAATATAAGTGTTCTTCTAGAAACGATAGCATCGTCTCATTATACTAGCGCAGCGCTGGACGGCTTTGTCCGATCCGGGGATGGTCAGATAATAGTATCCTACTAATATTATAAACGCGAAAGTTTGTAAGTATGGATGTCTGGATGTATGGATGTTTGTTACTCTTTCACGCAAAAACTGCTGAACGGATTTCGATGAAATTTGGCACATGGGTAGATCATGTCGTGGATTAACACATAGGCTACTTTTTATCCCGGGAAAATATAAAGCGGGACTTTTATCCCGGGAAAACTCATTCACGCGGGCGGAGTCGCGGGCAATAACTAGTATAATAATAATAACAATTATTGTTCCGATTGTCATTTCTGCACATGGGTTGATACCAAAGAGCCTTGACCAACATCTTAAGAGGCTCTCAATTGGTCGTTGGGTCAAGAGCCAGATGCAGAAGACAGTATTGTTGGACACGGCACGCATTGTGAGGAGATTCCTCACTTTGAATCCCTAACCACCGGTGGCTTGGGTCTTGAGCCTCGCCATCGGAGGGTGATTAATTTTTTTATATTTTTAATGTATTTTTATAACTTACTAGCTTTTGCCCGCGGCTCCGCCCGCGTGAATGAGTTTTCCCGGTATAAAAGTCCCGCTTAAAATGTAGCTTATATGACACGTTCGTAGATTTACCATAGCAGCGCCATCTATTGATTACTTACTCAACCCAGTCGAAAGGTATCGACATCTGTTAGAATCATTTGGAGTTAACAGATAATTGTGACTGTCAAATAATAACAGACAAATAATTAGCAATAAATTAAAATTGCGACTATAATTTGAGATTTAAACTATCCTATCTCTCAAGTTGGATCGAACTGCACATGGTGTGCGAATTTTATTATAATCGGTTAAGTGGTTTAGGAGTCCATTGAGGACAAACATTGTGACACGAGATTTATATATATTAAGAATATATAGAAATGTAAAAAAGATTACTGTTAGAATAAAGGATAGATAATAATAATGACCAGCGTTGAGTTGCCGCACGTAGTCCCTGCGCAGCGGCACGCTGAGCCCGTTGATGTGCAGCGAGGCCATGCCCGCGGCGGCGGCGGGCCCGGCGCCCTCCACCTGCAGCCGCTGCAGCTCGTGCACGCACGCCTGGCGACGGTGCGCTGGGGAATTACATTACATTACATTGCATTACATTACATTACATTACATTGCATTCCATTACATTACATTGCATTACATTACATTGCATTACATTACATTGCATTACATTACATTGCATTACATTACATTGCATTACATTACATTACATTGCATTACATTACATTGCATTGCATTACATTACATTACATTACATTACATTAAATTGCATTGCATTGCATTGCATTGCATTGCATTGCATTACATTACATTCTTTATATGGTCTGCCAACCCGCACTAGGCCAGCGTGGTGGACTAAGGGCTGAACCCTCTCAGTAGTAGAGGTCCGTGCTCAGTGGGTAGTATATAATACACGGCTGATTGCATTGCATTGCACATTCTTTATAGCGGCGATAGCCTAGTTGGGAGTGGAACGGACTGCCGAGACGAATACAGGTTCAAAATCCAAGAGAACGCACCTCTGACTTTTCTAAAAAGTTATGCGTGTATTCTTTGTGAATTATCGCGCGCTTTAACGGGGAAGGAAAACATCGTGATAATCCTGCATAACTGAGAAGTTCTCTGAATTTCGAAGGTATGTGCAGTCTGCCAATCCACACTAGGCCAGCGTGGTGGGCCTTAACCCTCTCAAGGCCTAAAACCCTCTGTTGTAGAGGAGGCCCATGCTCAGCAGTGGGCAATATATAATACAGGGCTGGTATGGTATGGTATGGTATATTCTTTATACTTAAGCCGAGCTAGGATGCAGATGAGTGACTAGACGAGCACAATTTCTCTACTTGTAAGTATAAATGTATGAGCTTATTACATTGATAAAATTTTAAAGCATTTATATAGCACATCTTTAAAAATTATGTAAAAAAAACTCACTGGCTAATAACAGCAGTCTCTCGCCCTCAGCCTGTTCGGTGGAACCGCTGAATTCTATCGTCGCTGCGCACAAATTCAACGCTTGACTCGCCTGTAAACACATCAAATTTACTTTAAAACAAGTAATAAAACTTAAGAGCTTGTTAGACGAAATTGTTATAAATATAGGACCGGTACGAATGGGAATAATTAACAACTGTCAAAGGCTCTATTTTGTTAGTTATTAAGACTAGCTACACTGTTTCATTTAACAAGTTTATTTGCCTCCAATTGATAAGGCGCCCTTTCTTTATTTATTTAATGATGTATAGGTGTAGACTTATGAGGCATTCTCCTAAGATTCTATAGTAGATATAAGACAATATGAAAACGCAATTTTCACAGCATTTTTTTTTAGATATCATCATCATCAGCCACATCATAGTCCACTGCTGTACATAGGCCTCTCCTACAGATTTCCAGACGGACCTGCCAAAAGCGACTTGCATCCAGCGAGTTCTTGCAACCTTTATCAACTCATTTGTCCACCTTGCAGGTGGAAGCTGCGCTTACCAGTACGTGGTCTTCACTCGAAAACTTTTTTGCCCCATCTGGCGTCAGTTCTTCGAACTATGTGCCCTGCCCACTGTCACTACAAATTTTTAGATATACATATTTCCAACACCCTATCCTTATATTTGAATAGCTTTTTGTTCGCAGGTCCGCCCGCGTGAAAAAAAAAATCTCGGATTAAAGTCCCGCTTTATATTTTCCCGGGATAAAAAGTAGCCTATGCCCTTTCTCAGGCTCTAAACTATCTGTGTACCAAATTTAATTCAAATCGGTTCCGTAGGTTTGGAGTGAAAGTGCGACAGACAGACAGACATTTCGCATTTATAATATTAGTAAGGATTAACTTCGTCGCGGGTTAAGACTAATTAGTGCTCCCAAAGACTCACGAGCTTTACCGCTCAGTGTCATAAAATGCGTGCCACTGTCTATTTGGCTTGAAGGAGTTGCAGTGGCGGGTGTGACGGCGGGATAGTCTCAAATAATACTTTTATCAGAGGCCCTCCTCTCATACTGGTGGTAGGTCTCTAATATGTAAGAGTTCGTCTGGGTGGGTACCACCGCAAAGTCTATTTCTACCGCCAAGCAGTGTGTATGCACTGTTGTGTGTCGGTATGAAAGACATTGTAGCCAGTGTAACTACTGGACATAATGAGACTTAACATCTTATGTCTCAGGATGACGAGCGCAGTAGAATGCCACACAGTACTTTGTAACTCAAGGTGCTGGATGGTGTTGCTACTGTTTACGGGTGGTCGTATCGCTTACCATCAGGCGAACGGCAAGCTCGTCTCGTCATTCAATTAAAAAAAAAACTTTAGAGACAAGTTATTGTAATTAAGACTACTCGATGGTTTTAAACATTCTGGTCTCAGCCGAAGCCTTCGAACCAAAAAAGATGTCACAGAGTTGTCAAAGATGTCATGTGATTTGGCTTACAGGAGTGACAGTGGCGGATGTGAGGGAGGGGTAGCTTCGTATAATACTTTTACCACAGTCTCTCATCTCATACCTGCGATATAACAGTCTGCTGTTTGGATATCTCGTTCTGCAGCTCCTTGATGCGCTGCCGCACGGTGACCACGGCGGCGGCGGGCTCGTTGGGCGTGGCCGGGGTCTCGCGCTCGGGCGACGCGTGCCGGATCGTGCGCATTGGCGTCGACGGGGTTGAAGACTGCAATCATTGTTGTATTAAACAGTGTTCGGTTGTTAATTACATTTACTTTAAAATAGTTAACAAAAAAATTGTTAACGAACATCATGAATTTTTCCTTGATGGAAATAGCTCAAAAAGTAGGTCACAAATGAATTCAGGTAAATATTACAAGAACACTAAATTCCCACGATGATGTTTACGAGAACGCGGCTGTTGACAGAATGCCCTGACAGACCAATGTCCACTTATTATAAAGGGATTTGGTCGGTGCTGACAGTAGTTACCACCTTCGATAAATAACTTGACAGCAAACAATATTTATGTCGCGCAGAGCTAATGCATATTATGATGGCAAAAACTAAATTAGAACCAAATGTGGAGCATAAAAATGCAGGATAAATCAAGCTGTGCTCAACAATTTGCTAATGTCAACGTGACTTATTTGTCACAGCCTGTTCAGATTTTGGCGACAGCCAATATAGTCAGTCACCTTTAATTAAAATGAGTACGTTGCATTCAGATTCCCTATTCGTTTATAGCTGGCTAGGACGTTAATGTTTTGCAATTTTTCACTGTTCACTAATTGCTATAATACGAATGGTAGGCGTAATTTGTCTCAAATTTCGTCTCCAATCAAAATTATCGCATACCGTCCCCATCACAAGAAAGTAGGAGTCACAAACATTTTATGTTACTAAAAACACATCTCCTCATTGTTTATGCGCGTGCGCATTTGGGAAAGGTTGTCAGGGACTTTGGATTACGCTTATGTATAATGTAACCTTTTTTTATTGATGATGAAGTACATAGGTACTATAGTCTGTCGACTGTATAGTTGATAGCGACTAATTCCCAATTATCCCCCCCCCCCTTCTCTTGGGCCAAAAGCGGTGTACGCCCACTTACCACCTACCACCTATATCAACTTTACTCACAGCATTCTGCATACGCCTGTAGAAGCTCACGCTATGCACCAGCTCGGCGCCCTTGTCGACGCGCGCCGCCTGCGTCTTCAGCGGCGACGTGAACTGCGTCCTCTCCTGGTACACGAAACTTGATGAGGACATGATGCCGTGCTGCGAATCACCACCACGACTTGGGACTTTTGTGTATATTGGGGAAGGATCTGACTAGATGAGTCTCTAGCACTTATTGCGATTTGGGACTTGTGTGCGCTTTATTGACGATTCTGACTAGATGGGTCTATAGTATACCCACTACGATTTAGTTTGTGTGCACAGAGCTTAATTTAGAAAACGGGTCGAGTCTCTCCTATGCGAGATTCCACCTGGGTGTTTGGTAGCACCGCGTCCTACCGCCATGAAATATGTTCCGGTTCGAAGGACCAGTACACTCGGAAGGACATTAAATGTATCAGGATGTCTAACACATTGTATGTTAGGTTTTAGGCAGTGTTGCAATCTATGTGGTAACTTCGTACTGTTTGCCAGAAAAGACCAATAAATCCTCTCATTCAAGGCCAATGGTTGATCACTAACTATTACTTATGTTACACAGCTATTCGTTTAATAATACCAGCCCTGTATTATATACTGCCCACTGCTGAGCACGAGCCTTCTCTTTTACTGAGAGGGTTTAGGCTTTAGTCCAACACGCTGGGCTAGTGCTGGTTGGCACTTAGCAAACGTCACATACCTTCGAAGTTTTTAAGAAGAAATCTCAGATATGTAGTTCGTTAACCTGTTATTATTCAAAATAAAAGAAAATGATTTCCTAGTTTATTTTTGTCTATTATCAAGTACCTTGTTCACCTTAGGCGGTGTGGGTCCCTCGCACTCTTCATTCAGCGCTTCGTCTAGCATGTCATCAAGCTCGCTGTCGCACGCGTCGCTTTCCGAGTCGCTGCTCTCGCGCACCGCCTTCTTGTAGCTCGTGTTGTTTTTCTTCACAACCTGGTGAAATTAGTTTCGTTAAAAGTATGTAATATGGTCGATTTATGACTCTTATAGAAATACTTATCGAAAACAACTGAGGTGAAGTTAAATGACAGACCGGAAAAATAGATATACGGTAGAATAATAAAGGTTACAACTAAATACCACTAAATAATTTCAAGAAGACATCTACAAGCATGACATCCAAAAAATATTCTGTGGGTTTAGATTTTAGAACGTGGCAAAAAAAACGACATGACTCCGTTTCGTTTTATTGGGTTTGGTTGAGAGACTAACACGTGACTGACATATTGGTCTCTCGATCAATCGCAAAGTTCAAAATTAAACGACATCGTCTTATGAGTTGCGTTTTTTTGCCACATTCTAAGCCCGCTGACTGCTCCATTTAGGCTACCGACCCGAAAGTAGCGAATAGCATTTTCGTTTTTTGAATTCGTCCACAGTTACCAAATAATAAAATGGTACAAACATTACCATACCATACCATACCCGCTCTGTATTATATACTGCCCACTGCTGAGCACGGGCCTCCTCTAGAACTGAGAGGGTTTAGTCCTTAGTCCACCACGCTGGCTTAGTGCGGGTTGGCAGACTTCACATACTTTCGAAATTTCTATAGAGAACTTCTCAGATATGCAGGTTTCCTCACGATGTTTTCCTTCACCGTTAAAACGAGCGATAATTCACAAAGAATACCTACACACATAACTTTTTAGAAAAGTCAGTGGTACGTGCCCTTGGGTTTTGAACCTGCGGACAGGCGTCTCGGCAGTCCGTTCCACTCCCAACTAGGCTATCGCCGCTTGTACAAACATTAGCACAAATCAATTGCCACAAAAGAGTTAAATATTTGTTGATAAAATACTCACGCTCATAATTTCTCTGCTGAATGATGTTTCGGCCCAGTTGTCCGATTTGTTCAAATTATCGTTCACATTTTCGGCTGGGTCATCGGCGCTGAAATAACAAAAAATATTAATACTCAACAGCTAAAAGGAACATTAAGTAATATTATAAACTTTAATATCTATTTCCTGCCTTTTGTTTTGGTGATCTCAGTAAGCTTTCATTTTGTTTTTAAAGTGTTCAGGAATGAGTTTGTATCGTAGTTTCAGATGGATTTGTACTTTAGATTTACGACCTTATTCATAAAAAATTATAAACCTATTTTATTTATAGAATGTTCGGTCTTCTTCCTTCAAACTCAATTCAAAATTCGTTCGAAGACAAAACTGCTTGCTTGCTTGCCTTGCTGTCTCGGGGTCATAGTTGTATGGCTTGGCGGTACGACACCGCTCTGAGGTCCTGGGTTCGAATCCCGGTTCGGGCAAAGTGTTATTGGGTTTTGCTGCTCAGTATCAGCTAAGAATCTGGAATTTGTGCAATATGGCGTTGGGCTCGCCCCCAATCACATCAAACGACGAAATACACTTGGCGAAAAGTGGCTTTGGTTACACCTATGCCAACCCCTTCAAGGATATAGGTGCGATTTTTGTGTCTTTTATCTCTATCGTGGTGTGGCTAAAAACTACCTTGGAGCTGATGATAATTAAAGTGTAATTTAAATGTTATGTCAACAGTGTAATTATACAGATTATTAACTTTCGTTATTTTTTATTATTTTTAGACTTTGTTAGGATTAATAATTGTATTTCACTTTTAACACATTACTAAAATATTATTGTATAACTCGTGCTGTGTCCATCTGTTATTAGAGATACAATGATAGTTTACCCATAATAGCATATAAATTAATGTAATTTTTATTGTAATCTCCAATCTATACTAATATATAAAGCTGAAGAGTTTGTTTCTTTGAACGCGCTAATCTCAGGAACTACTGGACCGATTTTGAAAATTCTTTCACTAATAGGAAGCTACATTACTCCTGAGTGCTATAGCCTACTTTTATCCCGGGAAAACTTTTCCACGCGGGCGGAACAGCGCGCAATAAATAAATAAAAGCACTCCGTGCTTCGACGGTCATGAGAATTACACTGCCCACTACCATAATGAACATACGTTGATAAGGAAACTAGGTCACTCCAGAATGATTCGTTGGATAGAACCGCATGTTTTTAAACATGTCGACGGTGGCACTATCCAGGCTCTTAGTAAAAATATTTGGCATCTTACTACATGATCTAGCCGTTTAGTATAGACATTTAGTGTCAGTAAAACCACCGCAATGTCTATTTCTACCGCCAAGCAGCAGTGTGCATGTACTGTTGTGTTTCGGTATGAAGGACATTGTAGCCAGTGCAATTACTGGACATAATGAGACTTAACATCTTATGTCTCAGGGTGACGAGCGCAGTGGAATGCTAAACAGTACTTTGTAACTCAAGGTGCTGGATGGTGTTGCTACTGTTTATGGGTGGTCTTATCGCTTACCATCAGGCAAAGGGCATACTCATCTCGTAATGCAATAAAAAAGTCCTGACACTTGTGTGCAAATCTAGTTTAAAATGAAGTGTTAAAAGCAATTACGATACCACAACAACTAAACCCGTATCTTTTTGGGAGTCACGAGTGGGAGAAACGAACCCGCGACCTCTCGTTCCAAAGTCTTGCCCAGTGCACACATTACGAGATCTAGATAGGTATTTGTTGGTGACGACAAATATGGCAAGCGCAAAAACATTTATTTATTTATTTTATTTCACAAACAAAAGTAGTTACAAAAATATTGTAACTACTTTGCGCCAGATTTATTTACAGTAGTTATCTACGTTATGATACCTATTCCTCGTGTCTTCCGGGTATTTTTTCGAAAAATATTCGTTGTACTGTCTGGGTAGGACCGCGACGTCTATTTCAACCGCCAAACAACTATGTGTATGTGTGGCTGTGTTTCGGTTTGAAGGAAATTGTAGCCAGCGTACTGGGCATTATAAGACTACGTATTACTGGGCATTATAAGACTCACCATCTTATGTTTCATGGGTAACGGGCGCAGTGGAGTGCCACGCAGTGATTGGTATCAAATCTGCATGGAGTTGCTACTGTTTATGGTCGGTTGTATCGTTTACTATCAGGGGAGCGGCATGCTCGTCTCGTCATTTAGTTGCAACAAAAATAAACCTTACGGTTACATTTCAGTTGGTGAGTGGGGGCTTCCGTAGGGCAATGCAACCCTTTTTATTCATGATTATTCTAGTATTGAATGTACTGATTGGTAGTGGAAATTGCTATCTGTTTCCTCGCTTGTCATCCTACACTATAAAAATATGGCAGAGTTGATTCCTACAGTGATACGATGATCAGTAGCAGCCGTAACGAACGAGGCTCTGGACGGCAGATCTTTGTTAGGCATTGACCAGATTGCTGAAGTAGGGTAATGATTATTCTTTGTACCCCTGCAAGCGCGAGACCCTGGACGGTGACCCTATTCGCTAAATCCTAAGACCGCCCAAAGATACGCAGGTTGACACTTGATACTATGTAGTATATCACGCAGTACCATGTATATAATTTTTTTTTAATTATAATTAACGCTAATATACCCACTGCTGGGGGGCGTCTTTATCTAGGATTTGAAACTTTACCTTCATTTACTTTAGATATTCTAAAAATGTAATATACAAACTCATTCCATTATCCTTTTTGCATACTGAGATCACTAAAAACAAAAAACAAGAAATAAAATAACCATATTCTTATCTTATTAGGTTTTATTTTTACATAAAACTTATATAGAAAAAAAATATTTTATCACAGTCAACAAAATTTTAGATTTATGACCTGAAAAGGAATTGATGTTAGTCATTATTTAACTCTATAGCAGTTACGATATTATACTTCGAATGTACTGCAAAAGGTATTACAACATAATACTTACTACTTTCTTACACAAATGTTTGAAAATATCGTATAATGATACATTATAAAATACAGTTGTCAAAATTTCGACTGCAGAGGGTTAATTTAAAAATAAATAATAGGAATTATGCTTACATAATAATCAAATCGTTCAGTTTTTGCATTTTTGCTCTAACATATTATATGATAACAATTGATTGTATCAATTTTGATCCTTTTACGCAATGTAGCTTCAAGTGTGTACTTGAACTTTGAAGGATCCAAAATATCAATAAAGTATGTAATTACAAAAAAAATATTATACACAATTATATCTTTTGCTTTATTTATTTAATTATACATTCTAAAGGGGTTAAAATCAATATTCATTGTACATTTAAAATTTGGATTTCTACATATTTTGCTATCTGTAAACTGTTGTATCTCAAAATTGAGAACATATCTTAATATCTTAAATTTAATTTCTTTGAAATTGGAAGTCATTTTGTGTGTAGTCATGCGGTCATACTTTTTAAATAAGTCAATGAAACAAGATTAAACGGACAATGTTCTGGCTTAATATCAGTTTACAATGTACTTGATTATAGATATTTACACAAATGTAAACTAATTTCTTCGCTATTGAATCCTAGAAATACATACTTAATTTCTTCTTATTAATATCTTGAGATAGAAATCGGAACTTACTATCATTGTCAAATATTACGGCATGTTATGGTTGTACAGATGCATATTTATTTTGACGAGATTACTATAACATCTATGATCTAACTAACTAGAAACAACTGTTATGGATATATTGAGATATTACATTAAAGGTACCTTACTATTGTATTCTGGAAGCTTTCCTTACGAACACTATAATAAGTGGCATTTTTCGGAATGAACATACAACTATTTACTGCTCAAGAGCATGCCGTCATTTATTTATTTATTTATTTATTTATAGCCTTTTTCAGAAATTGTACATTTTTTTTTTAAAATATATATTTGTTTTTACATATAGGTTTGTTTTCATTCTGTGTGCCCTTTGGCAAAGGCCTCCTCCAACACTTTCCAATCTTCCCTCTCCCGTCATTAACAACAAGTAAATACGATTTATGGCTACAAAATTCTGTTAAGGCCTTGTACTTCGACGTATAATATATATTTCGACGTGAATTCAGCTCGATTATTACGTTTTATTTTTTATAAAATGAACCCCAACGTGTGAGCGATTGATCGAAGGCGGACAAGTAGCGATCCTGATAGATGAAATCCATTCTATCGGCCGTATTAATAAATCAATCTCACCTTTGAGGAAGATCTCAAGTAAACATTTAATGTGTTGAACTATTTAATAAATAAAGCTTAAGTTGTCAATTAAGAGCTTGTTCTCAGCAGAGTCGGTGTTGTTACATGAACAAAACTCGGCTGCCAAAATCCGTCACATATCGTCGGGGATAGTGCAATACCACGTAACTAACATTGGTAAATACCGCGTAAGTGAAAGAAAAAAAGTATACCATTATCAATCATAAGTTTCGTGACGTAATCCCCGACGATATGTGACTTAAGATATCATTTGAGCTGATGATAATATGGTTTATTAAATAGCGACTATCTTAAGATACTGACCTTAATTTGACAGCGTCTCAGCTGATATCGTCCTTCAGAGGGGAACTGAGTTGCATCTATCGATACGGCCCTTAAGCTCTAGGTTAATAAGAAAACTTGCAGTAGTCGACGTCCGTAAGTAATTTTTACCGTGTAAACAATACTTAATGGCAAGCTGACTTCTGCAATTTTTTAAGCACTCAGGACTTGTGGCAAGTCGCATTTGTACAAAGTATTATATTGTCGCTTGGGTAAACGCATCCGGAAGTTCTAGCGCAATATATTGCTGCGAGAACTTGCTAGTCTAAATAAGACTTTACGTTCAGTCGCCTTCTTTCGCTTGGTCTGTACTGGAATTACACGTCAAAATATCTTTATTACATCACCAGGCCAATAATTTGTCAATATAAATGCAAACTAGTCTAGCACTTAAACATACTGTACTCAACGAACTGTACTTATATTAGGAAAGTACAAAAACTTACAATTATAAAAATATACAAAAGGAAATTGTATAACATCTAACACTAACGCTAATTAGGCAAGTTACAGTCTTCTTATTTATTAATTTTAAAACAACGTTAAGTAGAACATAATACGGACGTTAAAGTTAAGGGCCGACTTCACCACATGCTGATAAAGTAGCTGATAACCATTCGAAACTTATCCGCCATATAAACTACAACTTCTGGTTTCAAATATCTGGCAGAAAAAGTCACTAGTAATGTGTCAGATATATTTGTTAGATAGCGTTATATGTCACATGGTTATCTAGAACTTTATCAGGAACTGGTGAAACTGACCCTTAGACAATTTTAATTGCTAGTAAACTTTAAAGTGTTGTAAGCAACATCCACGAAATTCTTACTTTTCGTAATTCATTTGTAGTTCTAAAACGGGATGTTCTAGATATGGTGAACCGATACTTAGACAAATACTTTAAAGTTTAAAACACATTGTCTTAAGTAGAAAGATTCAAGTTTGTGCTTTAATATAATTTTAAGCAGTTTTAAGTTCAAATATTATTCAACAGTCTAAAATGGTCTAAATATTGTAGTGAAACAATATTTTATTCATTTAAGGCTCATTTTTCAATTAGGAAATATATTTTAACGGACAGATGCCATTTTTATAGCCCAAAAAAGCTATGTCATAATTACGAAGTTATTACTATCGTCCGATAGAATTTACCTGATTATTGAAAAAGTCCCTTAAGTGCTCTTCCTTAAAGTATACTTTAGATAATGGAATCTTCAGATATTCGCTAATTCAATAAATTTCAAGGAGACTCATCCTATCTTAAGGTGACCATTGAAAACCAGCGTTGTGTTGTGGTTTGCACCACATCAGAACATTATGCTGAGTGTTCACCTACCCTGACTGTCATAGCCACGACTAGCCACTGTTATTATTAATTGTTATTTTATGTCAATTGTATATGTTTGTGTCGCGACTGTGACAAATAAATCGTTTTTCTTTCTTTCTTTCTATCTCGTAAAACTGATTTCAACACACTACACGTCAATCGCATAAAATTATGCATTCCATAGCTTTGCCGTGCTAGTAGGACACGTCAATTAGCTGTCCTGTAACTGTTGAATAAATTGACTTGCATTTAATTATATATGCAATTATATTACGTCGAAATCATGTTATCATGACTAAAATGTTTTAAAGGAGTTCTTTAGTATTAAACTCAACTGTTCTGCATCATGCATGTAGGACCCGACACATCTCAACAGACGTTTTTAAGCAAATATACAGTCAGCCACATAAGTAGATGAAAAATTTCAAAGCACTTCTACACATTAACTTGAATCAAAATATGTTTTTTTCTTAGTCTAAAATTAAGTAAATCGTTTAAATTAAAGGCGATTTTAAATTTGTTCAGCTACTTATGGTGCTGACTGTACATAGGATTTCCTTTACAAACGTAATTGGAGTGTAAACCTAGAACCCGCCGTGCCGGACGCTTTCGATGCTGTCCACGGATTAAATAACAATTTATCACGTAACACAACACTAGAACATCTGAATTTATGTATCAAGTTACTTTCAGGATGTCTGTACCGAGTGCATCGGAGTAAATTATGTCACAGGTCATTACAAAATTGGCTTTGCTAATAATATGCACAAGAGTTGGCGCAAATTGATGCACCAACCAGTTTACGTAGGCTGTTGATTAAGAAGACATTTGTAATAGTGTATCATGTTACTTTTAGGACGTCTGTAATTGAGATTGCTGTGAACTGTGCCAAGAGTTTAAGAATTTCAAGTTTAAATGTAATGAAAAAAGAAAGTATATGCATTGGTAATGTTATTTATGACATTCTACCTCACATCCTACATTTTGTTTGAAAAGGTAACATGAAACTAATTTAATTAATATCAAAATATTGAACATTTAAATTATTTCAGTTGAACGCACCTTGTCCTCTCACAAATAACGAATGATTTCATTTACATTTCGCTTTTGATACGTATAGAACAGTCAGCAGCATAAGTAGCTGAACAAATTCAAAATTTCAATATGCCTATTTTCTTTTGTATTCTTACTAATCTTTTTTTTTCTCTTCACAAAAATAAAATAAAGGAGATACTTTACTTCAAACTAAGAAAAAAATGTTTCAGTTTAACTTAACGCGTATATAGGCGATTTGAAATTTTGATTTTGTTCAGATACTTATGCTGCTGACTGTACATTCACATACTCGTAATAAACGCGCAATGCAATTACTATAAATGGAACACAAAACCGGTTGAAACGAAGTCAATGTCAAGGTTAACTTGCTGGGTAACTGTTACGACGTGTTCTATATGAAATTGCACTATAGTTGTGTCAATTTAAGCTTGCCGGTATGACAATTTATTGACACTTCACTTCATACTATGTGTAGTGAAGACAACAAAAAATCGGTTGCCCGAAATAATCGGTTCTTAAGTGATATCGATTTCTTGTTCAGAGAGTTTATAATCGATAGTCAAAAGGGTAATTTTTATATAAATCACTGTTTTTATATATATTTTTTTTATTGTATTGAATGACGAGACGAGCATGCCGTTCGCCTGATGGTAAGCGATACGACCACCCATAAACAGTAGCAACACCATCCAGCACCTTGACTTACAAAGTACTGTGTGGCATTCCACTGCGCTCTTCATCCTGAGACATAAGATGTTAAGTCTCACTATGTCCTGTACAGAGATGTTCAAGATACTTCATAAAAGTATCTGAAATACAAGTTACAAGATACTTGTAAATAAAGGATTTGAGATACCAGATACAAGATACTTTTGAAAATAGTATCTAAATACTAGATACAAAATACGTATCTTCTAAATACTTTTTTCAAATAAGATACCTTTTGAAATTATTTTTTTATAGCCTTGAATGACGAGACGAGCGTGCCGTCCGCCTGATGGTAAACGATACGACCACCCATAAACAGTAGCAACACCATCCAGCACCTTGAGTTACAAAGTACTGTGTGGCATTCCACTGCGCTCGTCATCCTGAGACATAAGATGTTAAGTGTCATTATGTCCCGTAGTTACACTGGCTACAATGTCCTTCAAACCGAAACACAACAGTGCATGCAAACTGCTGCTTGGCGGTAGAAATAGACATTGCGGTGGTGGTCTTTCATATGTAAGAGTCCGTCTAGGTGGTCCGTCATACAATGCCATAAAAAAAATCAAATGTTGAACGTTTTAGATTTTAGAAGCTACTGTGTTTATTAAAAAATATGAGTAAAAAGCATTAAAATTAGGTTCTGCTGATTTGGGTCATTCGGCCTAAAAGTACGCACTTTTTTTTCTATCGTCTACACAGTCAAAAGTATATTGTCTTGAAAAACGATTTAACACTCAATGTAAAGGAAATTTATTCTACTTTCATTATTTAATGAATTTTTGTACATTTGTTCATTGTTTTTTTTTGCAATACATGTTTAAGTGCATCGGGAGAAATTTGTACTATTGACCCGTTATGTGGGTAAAACTACGTAGAGTGTTTAATGAAAATATTATTTTTCTGTATAAGGTCTAAAAATCTTTACAAATAATATTCGACTTAATTGCAGCTTAAAGAAGAAAAAACACGTGCGATCATTGTAATGAAGTTATAACAGGGTGCATACTTTTAACCTCGTACTCTTACCCAAACAGGGAATATTTTAAACAATCACACGTTAGTTGAAACGCATTTATTTTCTAGGACAGAATTAATGACTAAAATAAAGACTATAATAATCATGTAAATTTTACATAATTAACGGACTTTTGTAAACTGATGCATCGTCTAGCCATACACTTTTTTCCCAGCACAGAATATTGGTAACTAATCAACAAAATCACGTTGATCACCGTTTTTCGCTAAACAAGCGAGACTTGGTAAAATAGCTTGTAGCTCTGACATCGTCCCTGACGCGCCCCTGATCTAGCCGAAAAAGTGTCTGAGCCCCCTTAATAGGTTCCGAGATATTGACCATGCGAACTTTTACCCACTGCGTGCTGTTACCCCGAATGACCCTAATAAAGTTCATTGAGATTTATCGGAATCAGGAGACACACTGAAAATCAGAATTATAAGACTCAATGCCCTCATGTTTTCAAAAGAAGACAGAAACCAGCTGAATACAATGTTTGGTTAACCAATTATAGCATGTGCTTTTTACACAAACAAATCAAGAATGTTACGGGTTGATTATTTAAACCATGCAAGTCATATATTGCTTCAATTTAATTGTATGCAACAGGCAAGAAACTTGCAACGTGTATATGGGCCTTAAATGAACCGTTAATGTAAAAAATGCATAGATAATTAGTAAAAGTATCTTAGCAAATTAAGTATTTATAAAATACTAAGATACTAAAAAATTGTATCTAAATACAAGATACAAAATAAAAATTGAAAAAGTATCTTAGATACAAGATACTAAATACGTATTTTGTATCTTGTATCTCTATTTCGGATACTTGTATCTAGATAAATCACATCTCTGGTCCTGTAGTTACACTGGCTATAATTTCCTTCAAACCGAAACACAATAGTGCATGCACAATATATCCTACTAATATTAGTAGGATATATTGAACTTTTATCTAATACATTGTACTAGACTGTTGTAAAAATGCTCTTGAAACATATTTTAATAAATATATGTACCTAAACAACAACTATTGACCTACTTCAGTTGAAAACTTTATCGTGATACATCCTGCATATAATTTCCAAATTTCGATTTTTCTCAGTAATCGTTTATATTTCGTTTCCAAACGATTAAAAACTTTCCCACCGCTACGCCCGTGAACTGAAGGATACAACATTGTAAAGGCGTCGCGTTGATTTAAAAGTCAAGATTAAATTCTTTATTTCGGTACATTTTTACAATATTATTTCAAGGTTAGCACATAAATATTATACTCATTGCTATAATTTATTTATTTATTTATTTATTTATTACTTTTATACAATAATGTATAAAGGCGGACTTAATGCCGAATGGCATTCTCTACCAGTCAACCTTAGGGTGATGCAGAGATAAACAATACAGGTAGGTGTAATAAATAAAGATATAACATAATATGAGAAAGATAATAAAAAAAAAAAATGTAACAAACCAAAGTTAAAAAGCATAAATATAAAAAGTACGCAACACAAATACACTTAATAAACATGATAACGAATACAATATAAATATATAAACCCGAATTATAATACATAAAATACATAATATATAAATACAAATACCTAATAATATAATAGGAGACGATTATTAAGATGATTCCATCAGCTTGTTAAGTAACAGCAGGCGAACCTTTGCTTTGAATGCAGAACGATTCGTGGTCGTCCTAACATCGAGAGGGAGTGCATTCCAGAGAAGAATGGACTGAATTGCAAAGGAAGAGTGAGTAAATGCAGAACTGTGAGTGGGACACTTAAGCAGAAGATTGGTTGAAGAGCGAAGGTTTTTATCATGAGTACTACTTAGGTATTGGAATTGAGAAGATAAATACGAAGGTGAAGTGGGAGAAGAAAGTAAAGAGAAAAGTGTAGTAAGAGCACGCAAAGAACGGCGTTGACGTATGGGCAGCCATTTCAGCTGAGAGCGGTAGGGAGACACATGATCATATTTACGAAGATTGAAAATGAATCGAATGCAGTTATTCAGAAGGCGGTCAAGTTTATTGAGTTGGTCTGCATTCAGATCAAAATAGCACACATCACCGTAGTCTATTATAGGAAGGATAAGGGATTGCACAAGCATTGTCTTAGTTTTGGCAGGGAGAAAATTTTTCAAACGGTAAAGAGCACGCAGAGTACCGGTAACTCTCTGACAAACAGAAGTAATCTGGACCCGCCAGCTCAGAGTGGAATCCATAAGCAAACCAAGATTCTTGACACTCGAGCACCACGCGATGATAAAGTTACCATATGAGACAGGAGGTATAGTCGAGGTATCCAGCCTGCTAAGCATCCTTGGGCTGCCCAGGAGTATGGCTTGACATTTCGACGGGTTAACAGACAGGCCAAAACTGTCGGACCAGCTCTTTATGTGAGCTAGATCCCTATTCACTTGGTCTATTGCTATGGATACACTGTCCACACTCGCTTGGGAGTACAATTGTAGGTCATCGGCGTATAGATGATACGTGCACTGAAGATTTTGGGTAACGAGATTAATAAACAAAGAAAATAGCAAAGGGGAGAGTATACCGCCTTGAGGGACACCAGCATCAAGATTACACCATAATGACGATGAATCGTTAATTCGCACCGATTGCTGACGCCCTCGAAGATAGGAAGAGAACCATTCCAGTTTATGGAGAACGTGGTTAATATTTGCAATTATATAGTTGAATTTTTAACTAGTCTTTCTTTTTTTAACATGTTTGCGTTACGCAATCGACGGAAACAACACGACCTTATGTTTTTATACAGATGTGTTACTGGGTTTTCTCAGTGCAAGCATTTGCTAGAGCGCTTTGGGTTGTCGATACCATACCGGCTGCCTAGACAGCCGCGAACTGAACCTACCACAAAGCCGAACAAATGTTGGGTATAACTCGCCCATACGTAGAATATCCACTACCTACAATGAAATCTGTGCCAAAGTGCCAAATATTGACATATTTTTTGATTCCCTAAATATTTTCAATAACAAATGTAGACGTTCCTTTAGATCAAAAGTTATAATATTAGACTATTTACCCGTACCTCCTGCGGTTAAGCTCGGGACCGCACCCCAATTTTGTGACGTGTCCGAGATTGCTAAATATCCCCCGCACAAACACAAATTACTGCAAAAATGCCTTCCTCAAAAGAGCCAGCTATCAGTTTAACAATATAATGTATGATATGGACTTAGATCTTTTTTGCACAAGTATTCCAAAACTTAAAAGAATCATGAGCGATGCATTCTTCCTCTGAGTTCGGTTCTATGTTCTATTGTTGTTTAACTTAGATAAATATATTTTTAACGGTTTGCTTCTAGAACACTCTAGAAGCAAGATATTAAGAAATTGTATGTGTAGGTACGCACCTAACCTATAAGTGAAAACTTTTAACTGGCCTTTTGTCGCTATTATAATCTTATATACTATCATTTGTATTAGCTGTAAGTTTTCTACAACCAATAAAATAAAATACTATGATAATTTATATATTTTTTAAGTAATGTTGTGTACATCTGTTATTGGACATGTATTAGTTTTAAGCCTAAGTAAAGTGTATTAGAGTATTAAATATACGTGTACTGTTGATGTACCTTTTTAAATAAATAAATAAATACTTTTTGGGTAGACGTTCTCACAAAGTTATCGCGTCGCGAAAAAATTTAATTGTCATACCGGCAAGCTTAAATTGACACAACTATAATTTCAAAGATAAAATGGAGTAGATTTAACCAGAAGGTACCTGACGTAAGTTACAGTGATATAATTTTTATTTTTATCCTGGTGACAACCTTCATAGGGCGGTATTAACAAATCAATCTCAAGTTTGAGTTACATCTCAAGTAGACATAATGTATGAATAGTTCAAAACATTATTTATTAATACCGCCCTTATTAAAGTAAGTACAGGACGGTCTAGACAACACACTGAGTTGGACGATAGTCGCAAATAATTTGTCGGCTTGCCTTACTGGATGTGGATACTACGCTAGCTCACCCAGCTACCCGTCTTGACTGACCGACACGGCGTAAAACCTCAAATAAACGGAACAATTTTCTCGGCTCGCACGTGCGATTCTTGAAAGATATAAAAAGTTGCCCCGTCTGAACACAAAGGCGAGGCAATGCTTACTAATTGACAAGCGAATCTCGCCTCGAGAAAATTGCTCAGTCTAATTGGGGCTTATAGCAATCGCTGTCACGTGTAAAGTACTCGATATCCAGTCTGATTCAAAATACAAGGGATATCCTATCACCCAAGAAGAGAAGTAAAATTTCTCTTTCATAAACAACACCATCACAAGCAATTGGCACAATTGCAATATTACTAATATAAAAAATATCAAAATGATATATTTAGTAAATTCGCTCCAATACGAGACGAGGCACTAATGTTTTAATTAACAAGATACATACATACATCATGATACATAGATTTTAAACACTCTATCCCACTAAAAACCCATTTTGGGCGTTAGAAATTTCGTTTAAGGTTCAAACATCTGTACCCGCAACTATATTTGAAAATCATCTTTATCAGCTACAGAATGTTCAATTTTGAACACGAGCTACCCCTAAAGATTTTAAGACGTATACAGGCCACTTCCAACAAGACAGTGTAGAAATATATTTTTTTATTCGGGCACTGGAAGGTGACCCCACTGCACCTGATGGCACCTGAGAGGTCCAGATACAGTGTTGACTGACAGGTGGTTACACCTCGTCAGTTGACACAATAGGGCAGTTTCCTATGTTTGATTTTGTAAATTATTTTATATGTAACAGAAAATAATAATATAATATAAAAAGAAATTCTTCTGTGAAATCAGCATTAAAATTGGTTGAAAAATAAAGCAGTCATTCATGTTTGAAATATTGTTGTGAATAAAAGTGGGGACGTGGAGGGGATATCGCGTATCTCTTTCGCACGCACGCAGCGTTATGGCCGGAGACTCGCGGTGACGTCACAGTGTAATATTAGTTATTTGACAACTTCCCCTTCCAACAAATTTCAAAGCTTTATAACTTGCTAATTATTGCCCCAATTTTGAAAATTATTTTTCCGTTACCGTGTGGATGGCATACATTTTTGATAAATGCATTAAAAAAAAGTAGTCAACTACCGTATTGCCGGTCTGTTTGAAATCGGACAAACACAGGCTGATTCCGGAACGCGACACACTCACGTCTTCCGGAATCTTTGGGAATGCGTATTCAAATATCATAAATTATTATAATATGATTCAAAAATATCCCCCACTATGTTTTTGTAAACATGTTGCCATTAATAAACATTGTCATATCACAATAAATAATACAGTCACGTATTGATTATGCATTGTTTAATCATTCTGTCTTCTGAGAAACGGAAGGAACAAGTTTTGATGACCGCCGCGGTACGGTGGGAAATATTAGTCGAATCCTTGTTTTATACTTGTCTATGATATTTATTCTAGACATCTATGTATTTTTTTATGTATGCTATGATTTTTTTATAGCGTCGAGTCACTATCGGTGCAATTATATGTTAAATGAATTTATCATATTATTTTGAGCCGATTAAGTTTAATTTTTGTGATTTATCTTCCAACATCTTGTATGAACATGACACAAGATGGAGAAAATATCATGTTTTCCCGACTGTCGAAGGCGGGTTAAATTTTCATTATGTCAATATATCAGAATGATTGCCCACCCAGAATGGAAGCCCACCATTACAAAGAGTCAAATATATCTCAAAAGCGCATTTCCACTTCTATATGCATGTAGCACAAGGTACCTACAAGCTACTTTGATATCAATACGTTGGATTTCAAATGTATCTCGATACATAGCATAGACCCACATCAGAGTAAATGATTGTTCTAGATTGGTCTTAATGACTATCATTAGACTAGGCGATGATTACTTCGGCCTAGACTAGCCTGGCAAGAACTATACGGGTAACATAAATATAAGTAGGTAGAGGATGTCTGACGATTATCTCACCGCCAATATTCATAAACGATCCAATTTTTTTGCAATCGATCGCGTAAATTGACCAATGAGAATAAAGTATTTTTGACATGTACAAATGACTTTTTTGATTGGTTTATTTATTCTCATGATAGGATTACGATTGCGATATAGAAATCGACCGTCTATTGCTTAATTTTAAATTATACTTAAAAGCTCTTAACAACCGACTGATTATCGTTTTTGAATGTCAAACTGTCACTCGTCAAATCACAACTTAATAGTAAGGGCTATTAACATAAATAAAAACCGTCCCTTCCTAGCCGATTTCAACCACGGTGCTCAATCTCAACGGAGATCAGCCAGGTACGCAGGAGATATTATAATGCACAAGTGTACACACAAGCACGCTCGCTATTCCTTCACTCTCATAGTCCGGTGAGACGGTAATCCGACATGACCGGAGAGAGATCAGGCGCAGGACCAACGGCTTTACGTGCTTTCCAAGGCACAGGGGGGTGTCACACCGCCAACTTCCTGAGTCCGAGCTGCAACTGAGTAATTTTTAAGATGGAAAGCCCAGTCACAATGTTTTTGGCTCGACTTGGGATTCGAACCCAGGACCTCAGCGCGCAAATCGTACTTGTAACGTGCACGCATTACAACTACGTCACCGAGGCAGTAGAAATAAAAACACTATGTATGTAAATAAAGTCTTAAAAATAATTGTTTTTGTTTTTAAGTTATTCATGCTTTTCATAGTCTATCTAATATTTACAACGGCAACACACTTGACAGCTGTCAACCCTTCCAAAATAAAGCAGTGGGCTTAGAATGTGACAAAAAAACACGTCACGTCTCCGTTTCGTCTTATTGGGATTGGTTGAGAGACTGACGTATTGGTCTCTCGATCAATCACAAACATCAAAATTAAACGACATCGTTTTACGAGTTGCGTCTTCGTGTCATATTCTAAGTCCACTGCACAACTTAATAGAACGTTAAGTCGATGTGACAGGATTAGATTGTTTTGATTTCTTTATACATCAATATAAAACATGTTTGAAAATGTATCCCAAAAATTCTAATTTCTTGACAAGTAACGCCGTGTAGTCTTCTTTATTCGAAGTTCTAATCCTGCCCGCCAAAACCCGATCCGCCATCTTGTCCTGTTAAATGCAGCTACACCTGTAAAGGTTCATATACACAGGAAAAAGAACACGCATTCTAAGGCGTAGTGTCCACACCTTGATCCTCCGCAGTCTGAATACTCCTCTTGGCTGTTCGAATGGTCTGTTTCGATATCCGATAGGTGCGGATACAGCCCTGGCTGTTGGACAATCGCTCCGTTCGTGTGTCCGTTCGCTTGTTCCTTTTTGTTATTCACTTTTATCCTTTTCACGTCGTCTAACACCGATAGTACTACGGGTGAGTCTTGAGAACCTGGAATTGGAAATTTCGGGTTTTATTGAAATGTTTTAGAAATTAAACCTACTTGCAGAATAAATAAGAATCCTTTTTAAATGGGATCTTTCGATTCATCAGATATTTCTGAACTATTTTCATTACCGCTGTATTGATGATGACTCAAGTCCTGTCGCAAAGTAAGGAGTCGGGGCTCAAGAAACGCAACAAAAAGGAACGGCTTTGAACCATGAGTGGGCGATAAAATATGCCGATTAATCATGTGAGTCACCTTTAGCGATTTCATGAGTTAATGCAATCTATGATTTGAACCAAACCTACACTTATCGGAGAATTGACGAGAAAGGCTGCGAGCTATAAGTGAACGAAAGGCTACAACTTTGTGCTTGCATCGGGATAAATATTTGTGCGATTTGCAAATATTTGTTTCGGATATAAATTTATGATTATTTTTTATTACACTGAATGACGAGACTAGCATGCCATTCGCCTGATGGTAAACAATACGACCACCCATAAACAGTAGCAACACCATCCAGCACCTTGAGTTACAAAGTACTGTGTGACATTCCACTGCGCTCGTCATCCTTAGACATAATTAAGTCTCATTATGTCCAATAGTTACACTGGCTACAATGTCCTTCAAACCATAACACAACAGTGCATACACACTGCTGCGTGGCGGTAGAAATAGACATTGCAGTGGTACCCACCCAGATGGACTCTTACATATGGGAAACCTACCACCAGTAGTTTAGATTTGGGAAATACTTATATCCAAGAATTAAATATATTTCAACTCTGAAAAAGGACTATGTGTGACCACGTATTTAAATATTACGGCATATAGAATCTAATACTTTTTAAAAGGAGGTCGTTTTTGCATATCATACTGCCTTTCCCCTGTAGACTGGATGATTTTGTTTGTTATAAACAATAACTGTCTCGGTGGCGTAGTTGTATCACGGTACGACTGCAAGGCTGAGGTCTCGGGTTCGATCCCCGGGTCGGGCAAAGTGATATTGGATTTTTCTATTCAGTATCAGCCCGGAGTCTGGAATTTGTGCCCGATATGGCGATAGGCTCGCCCCCTATCACATCATGGGACGGAATACGCTTGGCGATAAGTGGGTGCACTAGTTGCGCCTCTGCCTGCCTAACCCCTTCGGGGATAAAAGGCGTGAGCATGCGTATAAACAATAACCATTCTCGCTCAAACGTTTGAAGACGAAAAAACTAAGCTATAAGCTAATTTCCTTATATAAATGGACACCGGTGTCCACCGCGGGCGTCCAAGGATTAAAGAAGGAGTTATAAAGAGACATTCACACCTACCGGGATCACTGATCTCATTTACAGCGCGAAATTTCTGCGAAACACACGTGATGCGATATTTATCGTGATGACGGAAATGAAGTGTCCGTTATTATTTAACAGCAGTGTTTGAAGGCAAACATTTTCGTCATTTTTTAAATAAGGTAAAGATATAATTTTTTTCTAAATCGTATAATTTTTTAATGTTACATTTATCAGCATTTTATAATTCTATGTTGAGTATTTTAAGCTACCTCTATTATCTCCTACGTATTATGATATCGGTACGTTTATGCCATATGCCAGCGTAGAAGACTTACTAAAAAAACTCGTAGTGGTTCTTTTCATCGGATCGATCTCAATCCCTTTTTTGATCGATCGCAAAAATGCACCAATCAGAATAAAGTTTTTGACCTGCTTACAAATGTCTTATATTGATTAGATTATTATAGCGAACGGATCGAAGATTAAGGTAAAATTTCACCAATTTCTTATTTAACGGGCGTTAGTTAATCAGGCATTAAAATTAACGCGAATGTTAAAGTATCGCGCGTCCTATGAAAGGACGCCTAGTTAAGGTTTAAGGAAAAGGAATTTATTTAAGGAAGATTAAACCGGACAGCTTCTGAATTGATAAATCCAATAGGTATTATTCGTTTAATCTCTAAAATATTTCGCACGACTTTAGCACCCAGCAACATACAAACACTAAAGCCGTATAAAACAAGTCCTTGGTAACATTTGGACGAGCTAGACTATATGCTAAGTTGTTCTACAGCCTCATTTTTTGCCTGACGAGGATTGTGCCCGACGAGGTCAGTGACTCGCCCGTCTTGCAGACGAGCTTCTTTGTCCGTACGTATGTAAATATTTGTATGTTTAATGTCCTGCTCGAGTCTTATATGACGGTTGAAGTGTCATCCTCAAGTAATGTGGAGCCTTTTTGAGTCGCTGCTATTTAGATTCAACTGTGTTGAAGGCTAATATAGATTTTTGGCATGGAATATTGACCGAAATTGACATGAAATGTAACAGTGAGGCATATAGAACACTAGAGCTGCCTAAGCTTTGCTCTAAACTAGCAAACAGACGCAAAAGTATTCCTACCGAAACTACTGCAATTTTCAACTCGTATATTGTACTAGCCACTTAATATGCTTGAAAATAATCGACTACACCAAATCACGCACTGTGTAACCTAATTACTTGGATGACGACTTTATAGAATTATAATCTAAGTCATAATCATTAATCAATGTTGGTAAAACATATTTTTACCCGACTACTCCAGAAAGAGGGTAATGTTTCATCAACTATGAGAAGACTGAACCTCATATTTAAATCGTTGTAAGCGCGTTAACAACCTAGCAATGATATACAATTATGTAATAACACTTTTTGTGTCGTTAATTGTTACAACTACTCAATAGAGTAGCTGATAAAAGCAGCGACCACACAGCCTCGATAAAAGTATGTAGCTAGGAATGTTATTAAAACTGGGAGTTATTGCTCTTGTCTATCATCAGGCGATGAGAAAATTGGGTTAGTGTTGCTACTGTTTATAGACATGGAACTTACAATCCTTATTAAATACTTGCGTTTGCTCGCGAATTCTACCGCGTAAGCTTTTCCGAGATAAAAGTCCCGCTATACAGGGTTATTTTGACATTGCGTTAATAAATGAAACCACATACTCGTCTTTGCCTCTGCTAACATTATGCCAAAAATCATCAATGAAAAAAGAATATTTTCTCTAGAAATCTCAATTTTACTTTCCAGATTTTTTTATCATTTAGTAGCTTAGTGCGAATATGGCGTGTGCGTGAGTGTTTTTCTGACTGAAAATGCCATGTTGCCCCTGCGTCGAATGCTTTTAGAGTAGTAGTAGTGGCATTAGGGCGTGTAAACTTAAAGTTACTTTTTATTGATATTTATTTTGTTCACAATTTCCACTTTTTATTTTACAATCATGGTTAAAAAAACTTAATGAAAAATGTTATTTTCAAGGAGATAAGCATGTGCTTTCATTTAGTAACGGAATGTCAAAATGACCCTGTATATTTTTCCGGGTTGAAAAGTCATGCCCTACCTGGGATTCAAACTATCTCCATACTAAATTTTATCGACATCTGTTCGGTAGCTTTTAAGTTTATTGCGTTTAGACAGACAGACGCAGCGGGGTCTTTGTTTTATAATATCTAGTGATTAAATTAATGATTTCTTATGTTTACGCAAATATTAGACATTGAAATAAAACTAGTACTCGAATTATAACGCGGTTCTTTACGTTTATTTCTCTAAAAAAATACTATAAATTCCGAAAGCTAGTTTTATTTCAATAAATATTAACTTTTTGAGCTTTAAAAAAAAGAATGGGCAAGTTGGCGAGAAATTGTCAAAAGGTAATAGAGACGGCGCTCTGCGAAGCCGTAACTAACCACTTATTTCATATCCATTCTGAATCTAATGTGTGATATTTACTGCCAAGTATTTACTGTACAGTATGTTATCGAGAAAATTAAGAAATTAATAATTCTTTTACCAATAGTAAGGTATATCATACTCCATGACTATATGTATGGGGTTCCTTTTATCCTGGGAACGAATTAAATTCGTGCGCAGCTGCGTTCAAAATATAGTTAACCTGGATGAAGATGCAGAACCTGACAGACTTATATCAAAGTATGTAACGTCTCTTGGAAAGCCATTGTCAGAGTAAATTTCCACCCACACTAAGCACACACTTGTATACGAACTTATCTTACGGCCGTGACCTCTGGACCCCGGTTCGGTGTCGATACAAAAAAACATGTTATTAATCTTTGCTTAGCGTTTAGGAGTTAAGTGACGCTATCATGAAATATTGTAATGGATTGGATAGTAGAAATAAAGATTGAAGGCCTCACATTTATCCCCGATGGGGTAAGGCAGAGGTGTAATTAAACCGCCTTTCGCCATGAATGTTCTGTCTCATGAAGTATCAAATAAGTCAGACGTTATCAATGTATTCAATAAAGTAAAATAAGTTGTCAGGGATGATTGTGATAGCTATCTCGCTCCATGTTTCACTAAAGATCTCAGAGGACGGCCGCGGTGGTGCGTCAATAGGTAATTTGATGATTCGGTTGTTGCTACTGTTTGTGGGTTTATCTTTTCAATAAATTACATAAAGAAATACGCCTCAGTTCACTAGCTTACTGTATTTCCTAGCATTTTATTTAAACATAATGTTCAGAGTCTCATGAAATCATCATTTCACATGGATTCCCTTTGTAGGTCGCTGATGTAACGGTTTAACGTATCAACGTCAGTTTTAGCATATCATTGCCAAAAAAGGTGGGAAAATGTGTTAAAAACTCTATGTTGTAACATGAGAAATCGAAATGTGCCTACTATAGATTTGTAGTTAAATCCATATTGAAAGGAAGTAATAAGGTAACTAGTATTAACAAGGAATTCTAATAACACAGTAATGAATAGTTATTATTATTCAAACTGGTTATTCTTTACGCCTTACCAATATGTACATGCATGGAAAAACTATTATGACAGCTATTATATATGCAAAATAGGATCAAAAGATAGTAGTAATCTAAACGTAGTAATCAAAAACCAAAACAAATATACAAATCGCGAACCTCCTCCTCTTGGAAGTCGGTTAAAGATATCGACCCAAAATTTCCTACAAAAAGGGACAATACAATAGTTATATAATATAGAAAACCACAACAGAATTTCTACTCACTTCTTCTCTTAACAGGTTGCGATCCAACAACCCTATCGGTCTCCTTTTCAGCCTCCTTGTCTTGATTTGCCGCTGCCTTAGCTTTGTCATCAAACGTGACCTTCGGCACGTTAGCTATGATCTCAGGTTTTTTGTTAGCTTGAGCTAAACTCGTCGTGCTCCCCATAAGCGGTGCTTTTTCAGATGGATCGTGATCACTGTGTTCATCTTCAGAATCGTTGTTATCTGGTTTTTGATGCATTGTTGGTTGCTGCAAAAGATTTTAATATTATTGTCGTATAGTTGAGATGCCATTTGGTAAGTAGATGTGAAGGTTTGGTAGAAAATTTGAATTGATAATTCCGGCTTACACCTACTAATACCGTAAGAATAAACAGCAATGTCCATTTTCCAATGGAATAATAATCGAGTCCCAAATTTTCTCATTAAAGTTAGCCCAGATCAGAAATTGTATGAATTTATGCAAATCTATTATAAAATTATTATGCGACTCGAACTCAGCAATTCCAAAGAACTCAATGATACTTAAAACCCAAAACCCGATTTCACTTATTTCTGTTAACGCAAACCCAAAACGAAACGTGTAAAAATTATCACACGTTCAGTTCGCTTAGGTTACGTCAACGAGTCGGTTCTACTTGACCTATAAACGTGCAGTCTCAGCCATCGCAGAAAACGCGAACGCGTACGTACCAGTTTCTAACAATGGGATATCGCTCTGTATTAGCTGAAGAGAATGCTTCGTGAACAACAAAGGGAACAGTAGGAATATTGTGTAATATTACAATGAATGTTCCATACAAAACAAATGTGGAGCATGGCTCTGAAAGTTTTAGTTGTTTGAAATGCAAAATCAATAGTGTACAACGATGGTATTGGTGCAATGTAAGATCTAGCTCATCTTTTATATAGATTAGAACGAGCCATGACTGAATGAATCTTGTAAATCAATTACAGAGGTTAAGAATATGTCTCGATACGGAAATCCTTAAAGAACCATTAAAATTGTCCTTCAAAACATTACCATTTAAATAAAAAAAGGAAACACAATTCCACAAATAGACCGAACCATTATTTTTATCAATCACAAAAAACGAAACATTTGTCAACGTACTAAAATAGAAATAAAAGTTATCTACACGAGAATAACTCCGAGGGGTGAGGCTCGTGCTTCTAATAATGGATTACGTACAGACGGACAGGCGGACGATGTGTGTAAACTTGAGGAATGCCGTTTACGGTAGGGCGGACTGGGACAAGATCATGTGGAAGTTGGAACCTTGTACAGAACTAGCTGAGACTGATGTTTTTTAATCTGGTTTAATAAATACGCTACGTAATGTTAGACGCTTTAGTATAGAATATAACGATTGCAATGGAAGCAAGTTTGAACGGCATAATTAACAATTTGAGATACTTCTTGAAGGTTTTAGTTGCAATAGAAATTACAATCTATCATATTATTCAATAGAATGCAAAGTCATGAAAGATTTTAAAGATTGGTGTCCTATAAAATCTTATCGTGATAAATTTAATAAAATGTTATATTATCAGCAAATTTTACTGAATGTACTCTACATTCTTTAACTTTACACTCAATATTTGCCTCTGATAAAACACAATAAACAAAAGCGACCCATACCTTAAAAGGAAACCGATTCTGTAGCATCTCCATGTCCTTCTCTTTTTCTTGCTTAAACTTATTAGCGATCGACGATTCGCTGATCGTTTGTTCTTTACTGAACAAAGCTGCCAATTTACCCTTGATACCACCGCCTATTGAACTCTGACTGACGTTGTCCTCAGGAATGTGATCTTTGGAGTTACTCCTGGAGTTCTTAGTGGGAGTTGAGTTTTTATTTTGCGCCAGTGGTTTTGGTTTGTCTGGAAAAGATAACATTGTTAGTCGGGGTCGCTGATTTCGTGACTCCGCAAATGTTTGCCAACAATGATAGGTTTTTGTGGGTACAGTCGTGTTGGATTTTGTTGCTTATTGGTTATGTAATATCTAATTTAGAAATTTGTTTCGTCCAGTGTACTATAGAAGACCAGTAAAACTAATTAATTAATCAATAATGATAATATGTCAATAATCATCACTTCCCATATACTTCTTCAATGATTTCGGTAGTGTAACTGGGAAAGGTTACTTTCTATTAGATTATAAACGACGTGATATTAAAGAAATAAATATTTGAGATATAGTTTCACACCAATATACATTCAACTGCCCGCAAATTTTAAAACACACTGAATCATTGACATACTCGATACATGTACGAATTCCAGCCAATTCTACCTATATGTCTAGGTGCAACGAACTAAGTTGGCACAAACTGGTTGCCATGGCAAATCGAAGATCGCGTTCAGTGGGCCGTTTTGGGAGGTAACGGAGAGGGGAGAGGGTTTTATGTCTAGCGTACGGCTGGACTTTTGCGTTGCTATTGCTATATTATTTTTGGAGACTTGGTATTAACTGGTTTTGATAATTTATGGGAAATACCGTTGCGTACGGTAAAAAGAGCGCTAATAATGTGAAAAATTAATGTGTAAAAGGATCTAAAATCTAAATAACTGTATAATAATGTCAATCTATACTAATATTATAAAGCTGAAGAGTTTGTTTGTTTGAACGCGCTAATCTCAGGAATTCCTGGACCGATTTTGAAAATTCTTTCACTAATAGGAAGCTGCATTATTCCTGAGTGCTATAGGCTACTTTTTATCCCGGAAAAACTTTTCCACGCGGGCGGAGCCGCGCGCAAAAGCTATTAAAAATAAATTCCAATACAGATTTGTAAATACTATACAAAAATGGTTGGTAAACTAATCTTAGTTTTTATGCTTAGGTAATAATGTTAATTGAAACAGGACTGTCATTTATCTTGGTTTCTCAGGATACTTTTTACTTAACAAGGAGTGCATGAAAGATTTTAGAAACGATTTTGTTATAGTAAATATAAAATATTTTTATGACCTTTATTCGACAGTTTATTCGAATACGTGTCCGGGAAAAAACACCAACTCTCACTAAAATATTTACTATTGACTCATACTTCCGGCATTGGCAAATTAAGCGACAGTTGGCTTAAACCGGAATACCTAATCTCGTTCCTATAATACTTTTCTACACGACAGTACATTGCGATATAGCAACAAAAACTGGCGGTAAAATAAAACGTTTCTATTGATGGGCAAAATTAGATTTAGTGAAAACATGACTTGGTTCGGATCTGGGCAAAAAAATATTATTAATTAAACATTACAGGGGGTTTTACGTAAAATACTTTGCTTTATTGAATAATCAGAGTGCGATGTCTGAATAGGACATTTATAACGAAACTCAGGACTATGGTGATGATGATCTTTAAACTGGGATTTTATTTTAAACTAAGGCTTCACGAATGTTAGAATACGTCCAGGGAGACAGGGCAATGTTGCCGTGCAAATAAAGGTTACCGGTTTCGGTTTTAAAGAGAGTGTATCCAGTATAATTAATGAGAATTAAGAGACTTAATGTAACATGGTGACGCAGTACAATTTCATGCAGTGATTTCTAATTCAAAGAACTAGTTACATCGACGAATCATAGATAGCTACTATTTATCATACAGATAAACAAATAAAACAAATATATAACAATTTTGCAACGAGCTTTCCAAATCCCGTGAGTGAAATCCAAGTGTTCGTAAAATTTTATGAACGCCCCAATAGCCGACATGTTAATGTCGAAAACTTGACGATGGGCCAACAAACGTGTTGTGACCGAGTTTCGGTGCAAAATGAACAATGCGGGAGTACCACGATTCCCATTTTCAGTTAGGCTTTGGGAGCGAGATTGTCTTTCTGGTTGCTTTTGTCTCTACTCATTACTGTTCTAATCCCGAGAGTTACAGAGCCTGGTTCCGGGGCAGAGCTAGATTGCCTTTTGGGTTAGTTTGTCACCTTTCTAATCAGAGCTTTACTTTGCCCCTTTACTGATATGTAGGCGGTGCTTACAAAAGATTTGGGGTAACTTCTCTTCAGACACCTAGAACATCTGTTCCTCTTTAGACAGGTGACTAATTTCAATTTCGATTCCAAAATTATTTTGTGAACCTTCTAAGTTATGTGGAACTAGCCAATACCGATGTTAGCTTAGTCATAATTTTAACGATAAAAGGAACAATAAATATTCTTATATTCGGAATTCTTATGAACACACGGATATTATTTATATAATATAAGTCGAAAAAAGTATTTTAATATCTTCCGATTTTAACTCTCTATAGGAACAGTACTTAAACTTTCTTTTTTATATCATCGGTATCAATCCTACTAATATTATAAACGCGAAAGTTTGTAAGTATGGATGTATGGATGTCTGGATGTATGGATGTTTGTTACTCTTTCACGCAAGAACTACTGAACGGATTTCGATGAAATTTGGCACACGGGTAGATTATGTCCTGGATTAACACATAGGCTACGTTTTATCCCGGGAAAATATAAAGCGGGACTTTCATCCCGGGAAAACTCATTCACGCGGGCGGAGCCGCGGGCAAAAGCTCGTATAGAATATTATTACTTTAATCAAGTAAAATCTTTACAAAACTGCATTTTTTTCTCATTTTTCACGGTCAATCGCAACATTAACATTTAAGTTTTACAATAACGTTGCAAGGTAAAGCACAGCGCACACTACGACCGGGCGCATCGCAAGTATTAATTAACAGTCCAAGTTTAAATCGTTCCCACGAACTCAATTCTCAATGTTAGCCTCATGTACGTAAGATCTCATGTAAATGTCCTGCCTTAAATGAGATAACTTTGGTTTGAATACGATGTAGCCGACCACCGGTGTTGCGTTTACGAATAATCAAGTTACAAGCTTTAGCAAAGTATCCTTTCTTTACGTCAAAAAATCTCTAATTATGACTATAATTTAAAATTGCACAATACTCATGATTTCGTTGCTCGACATCATTTGAACTAAACTATACTACCCAGGGAGTGGACGATAGCGTAGTTGGGAATCGAACGGTCTGCCGAGGCAATCTCCGGAGGTTCAAAACCCAAGCCACACACCTCTGACTTCTAAGTTACGTGTGTATTGTTTATGAATTATCGTTCACTTTAGCGGTGAAGGAAAACATCGTGAGGAAACCTACATCCCTGAGAATTCTCTATAAGAATTTCGAGGGTGTGTGAAGTCTGCCAACCCGCACTAGGCCAGCGTGGTGGACTAAGGCATAGCCCCTCTCAGTAGTAGAGGAGGCCCGTGCTCAGCAGTGGGCAGTATATAATACTGGGCTGATTGCATTGCATATACTACCCAGTATCCTATACCGTGCTATACAAAGTGTGCGATAAGGTTTAATTGCAATAATAACAGATCGGCTTAATCGTTCCGATGGCGGTTTAACAGCCGAGGTCAGGCCTTGAGCCGACATCTGTTCGGGTCAGGACTACTATCACTGCACGTGTGCAGGATAACGTACATATATGGCCTTTTCAGAGGTAAGCTGTGAGAGATTTGCAGGAACCCCTCTGTGTGTAGTGTTTCGCTTGAATACACATCTATGGTAGTAAATGTCACTTATTTTTGGGTCTCCACTCTGTTAAACAGAAAACCATGTTACGTACCAATTGGTTGCAATCGGGGACGTTTTCTTTGCTCTCGTAGATTTAAGTCAAGTATTAAGTAAAAAACCAATCATTACTTTCTTTTCATTAATTAATGTTGCATATTTTGACGTTTTTCATGCATGTCTTCATGCATATTTCGGGCTTTTAGGTTGCAGATAGCCCTGTCTCCAATAATTACTTATCCCTTGACGCTTCATTACGGCTGATTTCCGAATTTACATTTCGGTATGAGGAATTCGAATTTCATTTAAAAACCAAAACCACATAGTTTCTTCGTAAGGTGAAATATAAATAGATGAGTAATTTGTTAGTCATCCACTTTCAGAAGAAGGGTTTAAGTTGTGTTTCGGAATCTGCTACATAATTTATTTTCTACGGTTTATCACCAACAAGCTTTAATATATAATAATACCGTAGCATTTGCACACAGTTTTAATCCATTTCCAGGATTAAAAAAATTGCGTAGACAAAGGCATAATGCAGCTTCCTCTTGCAAAAGTAGTTTTCGAAATCGGAATAGTAATATCAGAGACTATCCCCTACATTCAAGCAAAACTTAACCTCTTTATATACATGGAGACATACATATATGTAATTAACATCTGATTGGTGTGTTGTACGGACTATACATACAAAATAAGCGTTTAAAAATGTACGTGTACACATATTATAGTCATTTATGTAAATTTTGACTGGTCGATTGGCAAGGACAACGGATATTCACAACTTCAATACATATTTCATATTAACCATTAACTCAATTAATCATATTTTGCATCAAGTAACCACGAGTATTTTTCTGATTCTGATTCATACTAATATAATAAATCAGAAGAGTTTGTTTGGTTGAACGCGCGAATCTCAGGAACTACTGAACCCATTTTGAAAATTCTTTCTAATAGGAAGCTACATTACTCCTGGGTGCTATAGGCTACTTTTCATCCCGGAAAAACTTTTTCACGCGGACGGAGCCGCGAGCATCACCTACTTACATATTTTACTAAATCCCCCGCCGCGTCTGTCTGTCTGAACGCGATAAGCTCAAAAAGTCACGAGCGGATTTAGATGAAATTTGGTATGGACATAGTTTAAAACCCTGGGAAGGATATAGGCTATTTTTTATCCCGAAAAACCTCTTCCATGCGGGCGAAGCCATGAGTAAAGTAAGAATAATCACAAGTTTAATTCATTTTCTGTTAGGTAGCCTGCCTTGATCTCGTGAAATCTTATGCAGTAGACAGGTAAGTCCTCGGTGAAATTGAATTTGGCACCACTTTTGTTTATTTTGAACGTGATTTCCCCCATCAATTTCTACAAGGCTGATGTAAGACACGATATTGATGAAAAGTATAAAATTACATTAAGCATAAGTTACGTTAGAGTGCAATAGGAGTTGGTGGATTATGATTTCCATATCTTAAATGGAAGATTAGATATTTTTAAAGAAAAAGGTGTTCTACGCCATTTAACGTTAGTCTAAAGTGAGATGGTAATCAATGTAAGCGTAATTAAAGTGTAATTTAATGGTTTTAAAACTATCCAATATTATGACGTCTCTTCGAAACGCTTTAATACTTGACAATGCATTTTTTTATAAATAAAGGAAATTGCTCAATCGTTAGGGCATTGTCTCGAAGCAATAAACTTTAACGGTGACACTTAGGTTACGAAATTCTATCTTTGCAAGCGTTTTGCGCAACAAAGTGTTATAATTTTTCAGTAAAAACGAAACTCGATTCAATTTCTACAGAATTTACAGTGTTATGATATTTTGTCGAGGATTGCACTTTCATTATATTTTGCAGCTTAGATGTACTCTGTAATAACACTTAATTGCTTTTGACTAAAGGACATGGTTAACGATAAAAAGAAATGATGCAAATGTACGTATTCTCTTAAAACTCAAGAATCACAACGAAATTGTTAAACAAATATGTCTTACAAAAAAAATTACAAACAAGCGAATTGAGAACCTTCTCCTTTTTGGAAGTCTGTTAAAAAGGGCAATTAATTTGAAAAAAAAGAATATAAAAAAAACTCACGCAACTATAAACGGCCGAAACAAAAATCCACTATCAATTCGATTTTTAAATCACAAAAATCCAACGAGTGTGCACACAAGAGGTTCGATCACGGCCTCTGTGCGTCAGATCACGATTTATTTTTTTCTGATTCGACATCGACAGTACAGCCAGTTTCGCGTGCGCTCGACGCAGTGGCCGACCGAGCGAATCGTCATCTATACCACCTCTCGATACTAGCTTCCGTACGCGAGTCGGATTATTGGACCCTCACGACTTGTTATCGACGACTGTAATCACGTAACTCGTTTAGATCAAAACGGCTTTGCATAGCCGCGGATGCTGATTTTATAATTTTTTTGATGGAAGATGAACGTGTTAATTTTGTAATCTTAATACTCGGTTACGAAGTACATTCTAATTATTTTTATGGTATTAATATTTTGTAATTGAAACTAAATATGTGAAAAATTAAACCCATTCCGGATTATAAACGTCAATAGAATCACTATCATATACTATTCTATCGATACCTATTAAAACATAAGGGAATAAAATGCTGATTTCATATTAACACAGTATCCAAAGCCTAAAACCCCAAACAATACCTACTACCCTACAAAACTACTTTCAACAATGACATTACTAGATTACTACTCTCAAACTCGAATGCAACCAGAATAAGTGCACTTCCGAGGGCCGCTCCCGTAATCTTTGTCACTTCGCCATCATTTCACGCACCGGCGAACTTTATTAGCGCAGCTTTGTGATCGGTTACTCCTATGGCGCTCTATTAATTTTGTTACTGATTCAAATTGTGTACCATTCGTTGCGTGATGCGTTTCGTAAACAATTTTCCGTTTAGAAATGCAGTGAGTTAAGTACATTTTGAATAAACATTGATGGTATTTAGTCATTTACCAGTACCAATACTTTTGAAATTTTAATGTATATACCTAGAATTTGCAAATTAAGTTATTCCCTTTTAATTCCTTTGACTTATATAAATTTGGCAATAAAAAATACATTATTTTCAAAATCCTAATAATGAATAGCGTTAAACTCGGAAGCAACATTTAATTAAATAAATTCTCTATCGTCAATCTCATTTCGGAACACGCCGATGAGACGAAACCAACAACTGCTTTGACTTGCAGCTGCTGCCAATCTATGATGAATGCCGCAATTGATGGCTGCGGTTTAGCAACTATGTAAGACTGCTGAAATAGTTACTATTAACCCAGATAATATCATTTCTAGATAAGAAAAACTAGATCATATTATAATGTTAATAACGGATAATTTCGTGCGTCATCTTTGAACAATTTTGCCATATCGTTTAATGACCTGACAAGTGACACTTGCCTGACGTCATATTTTTTGCACACAACTGGATGATTAGATGAATCTATTGCTTATCTTGAGTCACTAAGGCTGTATTAATAGACGCAACTCAATTTTCGCTCTGAAGTGCGTTATCAGCTGAGACGCTTTCAAATTAAGGTCACTATCTTAAGATAGTCGCTATTTAACAAACCCATACTAACATTAGCTCAAACGACATCTTAAGTTACAATATGTGACTGATTTTGACAGCTAAGTTTTGTTTGTGTAACAGCGCTTACTCAGCTGAGAGCGAGCTCTTAAATGACAGCTTAAGCTTGGTTTATTAAATAGTTCAATACATTCAATGTCTACTTGAGATTTTACTCCAACATGAGATTGATTTATAAATACCGCCCTAAAATCATGGGAAGTCCTAACACCGATGCTTGACGGTATAAGTAGGTAAATAGAAGTGGTATCAGCTACCTAAATGGATTCCTTTAGGCTAGAAACCTTCCACATTTTTTTTGTTACGTCACGAAGCATGTCGTTATCTTTTTATTAATAATAAAAAATCTTTTGCAAAAGAAGTATGTCATAAAGTAGTTCAAAACAGGCGCCGGCATATACGAGGGATCGTAAAACAAATCAAATCGTAGTGGCAGTCGTGACCGGGGTTCAAAGACGCATCATTACGCTACGAGTACATTATAAATTCATAATACAATCAGTGCACGTATCTAGACTTTATTGCACGAGTAAAAGAGTCTATTTATTCTTAGCAATGTAGAAAAAACATGTGCAAAAAATCTTTGGTCTGAATTTAATACTTTCATAGTCCAGTTTATAAATATAAAATATTATGTAGAATAATAAAATCGCACCTTTAGGACGAAAACGACATAATTCAAAACAATAAAAAATTGGGTAATCGTCATAAAATGACTTAAAACTGGTCCCTTTTTTATTAAAATATAATAAAAAAGGCCCGATATAACAGCTTGGTCCTTTTCCCGCATGAATATGGCTGTGTTAGAACGATTGTTGTATTGAAAACTTTGTTTTAAGTCATTTTATGAAGATAACTCAATTTTCGATTTTTTTAATTGTGTCGTTTTCGTTATAAAGGTGTGAAATATTTACAACCACGTAAATTAAATTTATAATAAAGAATGCACCAAAACTTTATAAGGGTTCAAGCACACGACGTTTTATAAACGACGACGCGTTTGAAACGCTTCTATGTGCAGTAAACGCAGTCAGTCGCGAACATACAGAGAATACCTATGAAAAACGCATGACTCAGCTTGTTTAAAAACTTCATGTGCACACGATCTTATATACTTGCTAGTTCGAGATTATCAAATTACATTCCGAAAAACCTGAAGTGTCTCGCGGTCGGCTCGCAGAATCGCGATTCCAGAAACGCGTTTCCAGTTGTATCCAGTTACCTTTGCACCTGATGGTCACAGGTTTTTTGGACAGTACTAAAACCATAAGGTTCTCTGGCTGATTTTTTTTACTATAATCCTGCTATTAAAGTAATTCTCATTTGTTTTAGATAGGTACTTGTATCATCTCCTTTATTTGATATCCGAAATATTTAAGAGATGTTTTCTTCCATTCATCTTCACTTCCTATATAGAATATAGATTCTACTAGCTGTTGCCCGTGGCCCGATATTTCAATATTACAAAAAGACACTCCAATTTTATTTATATGTATAGATGTATAGATATGCCATGTTAAAGTTCAATTAGAATCAGGAATATCACTAATCGACTTCTATTTGACTTACGTTGTATAAGATTTCATCGCAAATTGTCGAGCAAGGATAAAAAAACAAGCGAAAACGTACTCATTAGGAGATTTCAAAGAACGCAAACCTGATGCTTAGGTTTGCGGAATGAGTCATAGTTAGTTCTTACAAAGTGTAATTTGGAATGGTATGACGCGAGACGCGTAGTTATATCTAAAATTTACTACCTGGAAAGCAAGATTTACTCCATAAATAGAGGATAGAGATAACCTCAGTGTAACATAAATTTTAAGAAAAAGATTAAGTATGCTGTCTTTTTTGCAGAAACATAAAATGTATGTTATGGTTGACGCCCACCTTTTCACCTGCGTATATTAAAACGTTGGTAGCTTGATATTAAATAGGAAAACTAGGATATTTTCTCCTATGAAGATTAAAAAATAAAACTTAAATCTAATTTACAATTTGCATGATGCATGCACATCCAGGCACATAGCTAATAACAAGCAATAGATTTTCCTATTTTTCCGTCTTCTTTTTTTCGTCTCGTCAACTGGTGGTAGGTCTCTCATTATGTAAGAGGCCGTCTGGGTGGGTACCACCGCAATGTCTATTTCTACCGCCAAGCAACAGTGTGCCTGCACTGTTGTGTTTCGGTTTGAAGGATATTGTAGCCAGTATAACTACTGGACATAATGAGACTTAACATCTTATGTCTCAGGATGACGAGCGCAGTGGAATGCCACTCAGTATTTTGTCAGTCAAGGTGCTGGATGGTGTTGCTACTGTTTATGGGTGGTCGTATCGCTTACCATCAGGCGAACGGCATGCTCGTCTCGTCATTCAAAGCAATAAAAAAAAAAAAAAAAAAAAACTGTAAGTATGTCATCTGTATAGTTTAGCACGTCCTTATTTTGAACATCTGTATATGGGGTTATGGTAATTAATGTGTATTTCCTGTGGACGCAGACATTTGAGCAATACATTTCCTGATAAACTGAATGATTAGATACATTAAACACTTCCATATTTCGTAGATCACAGTAATTACTATTGCTGGTATTGATGATATATTCAAAATCATAAGTTTAGCTTAAGAACCGATTAATTAATTAACACCATAGATATTTGAAAGAGCTAGAAAGTTTTACATAAGATAATTTAAATTTTTCGTTCCCAATACTAACAAATAGAAACTCTCTGTACTAGAATACTATAATTACTAAAACATGATATATTTTAGGTCCTACAGGATATTGGAGTCAATAATCTTACTGAGGAGGTAGCGCAAGACCCGGCGAAGTGGAGATAGGAAGACCCTAGCATAAGAACCCATAATACCAGGTAGAAGAGGAAGATGAAAGCTATCAGATAGCATAAGAACCTAAGACATTAACATTATATGAAGGTAGACAAATAACATAGCTTGAACACGAGACTGACCCATTAAAGTTCGACAATTGTCAGAACACGCGTTTCGTCACTACGTCATTATGACTAGCGGGACAAGAGTCTTCGTCATTTCGGTAATCATATGTCATTTTACCAGCGAAAAGTACGCCAAATATAGTCAGTCCAATTGTAGGTTACTGGTACATGGGAAATAGTTTTCGTAAATTCTAATTATGAGTTACGTGGTTCATAATATGCTTAAAGACGCCTTCCAGTACTTTTTTATATATCTGTTAAATAAATACGTATACTACGCCGTCTTAAAATACTAATCACGAAAGTATTGGTAGGTAGGTATCACGAAAGTCCACCAGAGACATTTTAAGAGTCTATTCAGATGGATTGAAAAACCTGGAACGCAACTAAATAACGCGAACATCGCAGACTTTATTTTGTATATTAAGAACCGGAGCCTCATCCCTTACCATAATATCAAAAGGTACAAGATATTGATAACAAAAGCTAGGACACCAAGACTTGGCAAGACTCCGTAGTCACAAAATCACAATCCAATATTTCCAATATTTATCTTCATTTCTTTACGGTAAATGTTTATTGCTTTCCGACATACAAAAACATATTTTCTCATATTAATGTACGTGTAAAACCACTTTCTCTCATCGTCCAGTTGGTAACAATACAGTCGCGTGTCTCAGAACGCCTGACATCTTGAGTTCCTTACCGTTACACGAAATGCCGTCAAGCTGGTCGCAATCTCAATTATACACTCCTAGAATAGCTATAGAATGCCTACGTCTATCTAGCCAAAATATTTGGATGAAACTAGTATGTGTTTTGGGGAAGCCTAGAATTGAAATTTAGTTTGTAGTGCTGTTTTGAACATATTTTGCTCCATATATTTGTTAAATTTATACACCTGAATTAACAAAAATGATTGCTGACTAGGTATTGCAATCAGATTCGCTCACTTTAAGATCTTCCCCAGGAAAAGTTCTACTATCATATATTAGTCGAGGACATGGTTTATCTATGTGCCAAATTTCCTCCAAGACCGCAGTCGAATCTGCAATTACTTGGAACAGACATCTTCACAAATTTTCGCATTTATATTAATAACATTACTTGGTCATTCCCCCTACAAATACACTTACATTTAATTAGAATCAAAACTGCGATATTTTATGGGTCATTGGCTTCTGGTCACGCGATTATTAATATAAGTATTATTCTAACTTCTCATTCATGATTATAACAGTGTCAATGTACAATTAGGGGCCATTGTTTTGCGAATAATCCGTTACTTGTTTTAGCATCATTTACTTAGTTCAAAGTGCTACTTATTGCTATTGCCATTGAACCCATAAGTTTTTGAACGTTTTCTCTAATATATTTATACCATTGGGTTTATTTCTAAGAACAAAGTAAACAATTTCTAAGTAAATGTATTTTACATCCTTAAAGAACCGAAGAAACATATCCCATTAAAACTCCTTGATCGTTCAAAGCATGGGACAGTAATAACAAACATTTTTAGAAGGGGAGTGTCCTGGTTGCCGGCTGTTCCAAATAACAAGAATCATTGAGTGGAATCGCAAATCCTATTCATAGTTTTAAAGATACCAAGTACCCTTTAGATTATTTGACTATAATGCGAAAATGTGTAGGGTAACAAATGACTAAATATAATAATGTCTAATAGAAATAGAATCAGTAATATAGTGATGACTACTTAGCAATCATTCAAAATCATACATAAATCTTCGGCCAGGGAGCGTAAGGATGTACAGATCATTCCTTCCTATCATTATCTGGAATTTTTATTTGTGAGATATTAAATGTGATAAAATAAAAACAACTATTTATCCATCTGACTGCGGATCACAAGTATTGTATTGTCCAATAACTCGTTGCGCCAAGTAAACTGTGCGCATGAATCATAATATTTCCACAATAAGGAAAATCCCTACGTGTTTTGCCATTGCACGTTCTAAAAACATAGTCCACTATCCTGTTATAATTATAGGTAGATTACTCGTATACCAACTCAGACTAGGTAAGTAACTAGTATGTCAGTTATTAAGTAATGTCTATCTCTGCCATCAAGTAGAATTGGAAGCACTATTGTGGTGAAGGAAGCGAGTGTGCCAGAATCAAGCAAAGTAGCAATCCAGTCTCTGGCCACCCCTATGTGATAGAGGCGTCATACTATGTACGGTCAGCCACAAAAACAGCTGAACATATTCAAAACTTTAAAACACTTCTTCACATTACCTTCAAAGTATTATTTTTCCGTTGTCTGAAATTAAGTGCTTACTTTATTTCAGACAAAAATAAACTTCCAAGAGCTTTCTTGGAAGTTCGTTCAGCTACTTTTGTGGCTGACTGTACTATTGCGTTTTTGTTTGAAAGACATTTCAAGTTGCAACCAATATAATTATTATGAAACATCTAAAATTTTATAATCATGAGCGTAATCACGCAGTACTTTACATCAATCTGGATGATACTGCTATTGTCTATGTAAACTTAAAGGATGAGAGAGTTGGAAGTAATCTGAAACATAGATGAAATACCCTGTTTTTACCTTCATCGCACTTCAACGTAAATATTGCGGTAAATTTGACTGGTGCCCTAAAAAACGACCGCAACTCGTGAACGCATGTCACCTGACACGCTAAAAGGAAAACAAAACTGGCCTGATTACGTACAAGTGATTTAATTTTGCATGTATCCTTCCTCGTAGTACATTTGTAGCTGAACTTGAAACTTGTTTAGCATAAGAACAGGTAATTTCCCAAATACAAAACTGCTTCGTGTAAAAACCTCCTTGCAGTTTAAGATAAGCGTATTTGCAGATGTTTGGGCTGTGTTGTCGACATCGTTGATGCCAGATTTAAGTTTTATATTGCATTAAATTCTTTAGAATTCACAGGGCTCCTTATATGAAGACAAAAAGCGTTTTACTACATAGTACTATTCAGTATTCTGTAGTTTTACTTATCTGCTCGCAAATCGTCACTCCACCTGGCTGGAGGACGTCCTACACTACGCTTGCAGACTCGCGGTCTCCACTCAAGAACTCGTTTACCCCAGCGGTTATCGGTTCTTCGACAGATATGACCAGCCCACTGCCACTTCATCTTACTAATTCTGTGTAATTTCTAAAAACCTCATTAATACGAATTTAACAGCTCGTCTCCCTCCACAGTATGTAATTTCTGATTCGCATAAGAAAGGTGGTGGTAGGATATTTTTCGTATCCACCTGAATAGCGATAATTGTACAAGGTGTTATAAGCCGCCATAGTAGCCCACGTAAGTGTGCCGCGTCCCAGGATCAGCCTGTGTATATCCGGTTCAAATAGGTCGGCATAATGGTTATTTTTTATTTATTTATTTCATTGAATGACGAGACGAGCATGCCATTCGCCTGATGGTAAGCGATACGACCACCCATAAACAGTAGCAACACCATCCAGCACCTTGACTTACAAAGTACTGTGTGGCATTCCACTGCGCTCGTCATCCTGAGACATAAGGTGTTAAATCTCATTATGTCCAGTAGTTACACTGGCTACAATGTCCTTCAAACCGAAACACAACAGTGCATGCACACCGCTGCTTGGCGGTAGAAATAGACATTGCGGTGGTACCCACCCAGACGAATTCTTACATATGAGAGATCTACCACCAGTGGATAATCGTCTCTCGTGAGTCTACGCTTTATCTGGATCCTTCTCCGCTTACAATCAGGTGCAGTGGGGTCACTTTGCCAATACAAAAAAGAACACTGCGAAATATCTTAGGCCATTCCAACTAAACCATGTCATAAATACACCACCCGGGTGACACACAAACGGACAAAATTGCGTTAACTAGCCAAACAGTACTTTTGGCGAACCGTTAATATTTATAGAAGGATGTGCAAAATGAATACGTAAATACGTTCGTGCCAATTTAACAACGGATTTTAACTTGTCCAATGTTTTGTTGACTTTATGAGTCATTTAGTCTTCGTTTGGGAGTGTGGTGGCAGAATACCTAAAATCTTCAATTGCTATTTCTTTATTACAAGAAAACTGACTTAAAATAAATGATGTAAATGTTGTAATTTAGCTTGCTTTCACAAATGTTAAAGAATGCAAAGTTAAAATTGAAGACAGGTCTCAAGTATTATTTTTTGTCAACATAAGGAGAAATCTCAGGATAAACGGGAATTTGCGCCTTATTCGTGATGTTTTTTCTTTACATCAGGTAGCCTAAGAATACCTAGAAAATTGTGGGATTTTAAAACAACTTTATTTATTTGTGCTTATTTCAATCAGCTTCCTTTCGAATTAAATGCAACAATACATTTTCACTTTTATAGCTCAGGTAATAACATTCAAAATAATTATAATTAGTCACCCTCTGACGCACCGCTGTTTGCGACGGGTTGCATCATATTTAAAAAGAAAACCTTTGTCCCTGAGGGTATTGACAGCGATGGTTTTCCATTATTCATTTCTGGTGATCTGATAAACGATAATTTCCTGATAAATAGCTGGCTGGTTCTTCGTGAATTGTAAAAGTTATTGTTAAAGTAATATAAAACCACAAGGATTGCCATAACACAAACATCGCAAAAGTCAGAGCCAGAAGTGTTGATACAGCAAACGGTATACTTGAGGCAAAAGTAACAGCAACTTTGACTGTTACTGTGAATGAAAACTGAAGAGGCATAATCATCGTTCGTCAATCGAAACTATCTGGACCTCTCCGCTTACCATCAGGTGAAGTGGGGTCACTTTGCCGTACCAGTATAAACAACAAAAAACATGAATACACCAGCCATCTGCATTTTAATTTTAGATATTTTTTTGGTTCGTGAAATGTAAACGATTCTGATTCTAAATACAACCTAATAGGGTATCGGACTCATTTTAGTTTTTTAATTTCATCAATTATTTAAATCATATGAATTCCAACACAGAAAGTATGATTAAAGTCCGATAAAAAATCAACAAAAGACAGAGAAGAACCGATAACCCCACTACACGCCCACTCCCGCACATTGCAATATTAGAAATATGAATTACTGCCTCATTTCTAAAACAATTTTAATGCTGTTTTCACAGAAGGGCTTCTTTTGCATGCTATTTACCGTTACATACAGAATAATGTACAAAATCAAACCTAGGATTATCTCCTATTGCATCACTATTACAATACGCCCCGAATTTCGGTCGCTCTTGAATGATACTAATTTAAACGCTTTAGATAACTGATAGGTAACTAGAATAATTATGAAGGAACTTCTATAGTAAAATTTTATGGTAAACATCGAAATGTGCAAGCATAGTGTTTTTGTTTTAGCAGAAGAACTGCAAACGCGGCCGTAGGTATTCTAATGGTGATATGCAATACTTTATACCATATCATACCAGTCCTGTATTACACAGGGTGTATCACGTTAGTGTGTTCAACTGAAGCAGGTCGATAGAGGACCTCAATGTGCATCGATTTGTATGTTGCCAGAAATTGGATAGTTTAAAAGTTATTTACATTATTGTAATTTTTGTTACATTAGTTGCCCCTCTGCCTACCCCTTCGGGGATAAAAGGCGTGAGCATGCGTAATTTTTTGATGATTGTCGACTTTGCCACTTAACTTCGTAATTAAAAATCTTATCAAGAATTAAACCTGCATTTTTAAACCGCATTGTGGCAACATTTATATCCAGCCGACACTAGAAAATATTGACTTAAATCTCAGTCTCTCATGATAAATGATCCCTCATAGATTACATCGTTTCTTGGACTACATCTAACATGATTGATCATGATAAGGCAGTATTAATGCTATAATTGCGCAAAACAACTACCTGGTTAATTTATTATTCGCGTTGATTCTACTATAATGTCAGTCAACGATTGTGTTTATTAAAATGCGCAAATGAGATGCTTATCTTGTTAATTGTTTATTATCATGTCATGTATAAAGCTTAATGGATCTAACGCTTCATACTAATGTATTATTGAAATCTTTGTACTTTATGTTAAAAAAATTAAATGAGTTTTAAGCACCAATTTTCAAACAAATTTAGAATCTATGGACTTTCTAGATCACAGACTAACATCAAACTAGCATGGTTAATTTTGTTTTGAACTTAATTACCAGAATCAATTTAGTTCCCTTCTTCATCGTGTGAATGTAATGAAGTTCGAGGTTAAAGAACTTTATTTCCCAAAAGAAATTTACAAATTTCACTTAATAAGATTTTTTTTTTAATTTTAGTTTTTGAAGAAGAAGTTTCGTAAAGTTTTGCACATTTGCGTAACTCTTCGGGAATAAAGGCGAGAGCTTATGCAATTAAACGTACATAACATGTATTATAGATGCTTTTGATGCCACTAAGCCTTTTACTTTCTCGTAATTTTTGGTAGTATTCAGTGTTAGCACACACTATACTAAAGCTCGTACACCCATATCTAATCTGACCATCTGATCAGCCCGTATACACCCACTGACGGCGTGCTGTATACGCCCACTTGCATGCATTAAAAATATTTTGAGTGTCATTTTGTTAGTCTGATTGACAAGTCACAAGATTATTTTGATCTCTTGATTAAGGAGATTTTGAACACCCATAGATTAACTTAAATACATTCTTACACATGTATTTGTTTCACTAGATTTGGGGTCAACAAAAGTGTTTTTCAAGCATGTTACTTGCTTAACTAGTTTGCTTCATATTTCCGTTCGGTTTCCTCTCCAGCCTCAACCCCCTATGGTGATTTTAGTTCTGGGAAAATTGTGAACCCGAAGTGTCTCCCGTATTGGGATTCGCATCCTGTACTTTAGAATCCAAATCGTATATACACGACCACAAGACAAAGCGATCATGCCAGATTTAACCATGTTTATTCCTAATTGCGGGACACCGTAACCTGTGACGTCTTGGGCATTATGGAATTAAACATTTAGCTTCAGAACATAGCGTGTCTCAGGTACTGAGCAAGGTTTCAATACATTACAATTACTGTTCTAATTGATGTAGAACGAACTATTTTCCTCGTGTATTTGGAATTGACTATATTTTACATAACAAGGTAAAACGTCAACAACTGAATAAGGTAAATGTTATTTAATCATATTCCAATTGGCAAACTCCACTCACGATGAAAGATATCTTGCATGCCAGCATCTACCAGGGTATCTAGCAAAGCGTTGTCAATTCTGTCTTCAAGCAGTAAAGTGCAAGCATTGTTCTTTTCCTGTGCATATTAGCCAATTTACTTTCTGGCCATCATGAGACTTAAAAATTACATCTCATACTTCAGGATGATAAACAAAATGCGTACATTCAGTGCACTTTATGTTTTGTTGATGTTGCTGTTTATGTAACATACTTGACCATCAGGCGTTCATCTAACTCGTCTCGTCATTTAGTTATAAAAAAAGAATAATTACCCACAATAGCTTCCTTGTCTTTAGATAATAATACCTTGTTACAATCAATCAAATAATATTTTATGGTCTAGAATATTGCAGCAAAAACACTGTACAAAAACTAATGGCTATCAATTTTCGAATGTAGCTTCGTGATTATATTAATGTTATCTGTTTGGAATAAAAAAGTGGAGGTAGTTGTTTGTCTGGATTAGTATTTATGTTTTCATTGGTTATATAGGCATGACTAAACATCAAAATGAGGAGACCATAAACTTTAGGTCTTTTCATATCTTTCCTTATTTTTATTTATTTTCCGCCATTAGATTTTAAATTCTCTAGCTAATGAGCTAACTTTGTCATCATACATACCAATAACCACTGTATATTATGTACACTAATGTAATAAAGTTGAAGAGGTTTTTTTCCTCCTTTAATTGTTTGAATGGTCTCTGGAACTCCTCTGGTCCCATTGAGGAAATGCTTTCTATAATAAGAAGCTACATTATGCTTGACTTTTAACTTGGCAACGGACTTTAACCCAATCACGAAAAGAAACTCACGGTGTAAATATTTGTAGATCACAAACAGTTCCTTCCGATACGCTCTTGGTTCATTACCTCCGCTTTTACATATTTTCTACCAAGTCTCTTGATAATTTCCAATTCCGATGTGATCCAAAGGAACCCTAAATAGTGAGAGACATCTAGACGCGCGTCACGTCTTGCTATAGCTGACTGCTGAACAAGGATTTAGAAAATAAGCATTGGAATAAAGTTGAAATTCCTCTAAATATAAGAATTGTGAATAGACGCCGTGACCCCTTGACAATGTAGCGGACTGCTTGTATCGAATAATAGAACCGGTATTGCAGACGTTTGAATAGGTATTGTCTAGGAGAGATGGCGAGATATTTTTATGTGGGTGCAAAATATAGCTAGGTAGCCTCCCAGTTGCTTTGAACATGGTCTATACATTGGGAGGTCTAGAGTTAGAGCACACTGGGAATTCTTTCCCAGGACAAATACTTTGTGAGTTTAACTTTACTTTATAACTATCCTTTTTTTTAACTCGATTTACCCGAAATCTTGGCATTAAGTTTCATCCCCTAGAGACGGGCAGTTAGGGCTCATACACATAAACACGACACAACGTCGCGCCATCCCACGACGCGACGCCGCTTCACGACGCGACGCCGTATCGTGGAAATCCACGACGACGGTTAATCTTGAAAACGGACCGCAATAGACGTATATTGCGGTCCATTTGTTCTTGATTCTGTCATCAGAAGTGGGATGACAGAATCAAGAACACAGGTGCTTTTAGAAATTGTGAAGCCAGTATAACTGACGTCACAGTTTATTTTATGTGAGCTCATTTTATTATTTATACCACTGAAACAGTTTACTTTACAATTATTTGCACTTATATTTTTATCACAAATTTATCCACACCAACATAAACCGAACAAGACAAATAATATTACAATTGGTGTTCTTATAAAAATAAATGAGAAACCTAGGTACTTAACTTATTAGTCTTATGTGTTACTTCATGTTTATGTGTATGTGCCCTTAGCTGGTCTTCAAAATTAAGTTAAACAGTTTCTGAGCACGCGATTAGATTGATTCGATTAGATTAGACGTGTTTAGCGCCGAATCTTCATTGGAGTAGGATGAAGGCAGTAGAAAATTAAATAGTATGCATAAAATTATCAAAATTAAACTATTGAGATGAGTCGAATTCGACGACCCACAAATCTATATCAATTAATATCATCCCGATTTATGTTGAATCTTAATAAAAGACTCTTTAATAACATGCTAAGCTTGAATAAACCGGCACCTCATCTCCGGCAATCGAGTGAAAGTTATCACTTGTCATTTCCGAAATTAATCCGAACGGATAGTGAGTTTAGGGCGTGAGAAAATGTTGGTAACTTATGTAATATGTTTAAAAATAATAGATGGCGCTGCATGAATTTGAATCTACGTCTATTCTAGTAGAATTCGAATTTCAAAATTGTTTATCAACAACCCGTTGCCTAGCAACCACTGTACAAGACATATATAATAAACATTTTAATATTAAAATCAATGTGTTTTTATGTACCTAGTCCAAATAGGTTAATTGACAAACAAGTTATAAGTACTAATGTAACGGAAAACCTGTTTTCCTAATGTAATAAAACCTAATTAAGGTCGCCAAAATCCAATGACAAATAAAGATCGGTATAACTTCAATGTTAAGTAATATTTTTTTCTATATCTTTAGTAAGGTATAACGTATTTGGTTGTCATGAATTCATTTATTTTTATTAATTTATTAATTGTAAAAAATATCAATTTTATAACACGATCTCAATGAGTGTTTAAGATGTCTCAAGAAATATCAGATACATGCCAAAATTCAAAGATATATTGCATTTCCAGTACCTACTTTTTCGAATCGATATGCCACAATGCCAGAGCGATAATAATGAATCAACAATACACGAGGATTCATATTACGTTTATCAAACTAAACTAAAAAAGATCCTATTTCAAGCGAATAACACAGAAATGTCACGTTTTATTTACTTATACGACTTAATACACTTTGAACGTTGGGTAAGACTTTTTATGTTTACACGAATATTCGACATCGAAATAAAATTGCTTAACTGATATTTTTGCGATTTGTTCGTCATTAAGCGGAAAAAACCGTTTAGTTTCATTGCAATTTTGAATATCAAAGGTTTTTCTATACTCATAACAGTCTACACAACGATAATTCTAATGTAAATTGTTATTTTTTTTTTACTAACAGTAAGCTATACTACCCCTGGGTTTATCTTCTTCCACTTACCACACCAATGTGGGGGTCACCACAACAAAGTTTTTAATCATATTGCAGATAAAATTTGACTTAGTATTCAAGAGCACCAGTCTACAAGGCGTGAACCCCTATCGTATTAGTGGCATGAACGTAGATAGAAGATGTAAGACATAATGTTAATATTGGATATAATTAATTTTATACGTCACTACAGCAATACCGACCTGCTTAAATGCTTCGACAGCCTCGGTGGCGTAGTTGTACCTCAGCATTACGGTACGACTGTAATGCTGAGGTCTCGGGTTCGATCCCCGGGTCGGGTAAAGTGATACTGAATTTTTCGATTCAGTATGAGACCGGAGTCTGTAATTTGTGCCCGATATGGCAATAGGCTCGCACCCTATCACATGCGACGGCTTAAACACGGCGAATAGTGGGTGCATTAATTGCGCCTCTGCCTACCCCTACGGGGATAAAAGGCGTGAGTGTGTGTGTGTGTGTGCTAAATGCTTCTACAAAATTCTAAAGGACTCAATAATATAGGTGGTCCGATTTAAGGGAAAAATATGTTATTCAAATTTACTCAGAATTAGCGCATTATTCACTTCTATACAACAAAACACAATGATGAAAATTATATAAAATTGGTCACACGTTATAAACTAACTACATTGTTATACCATTGAGATTATTCCGATTAACGCATGATTATGATGAAATGAAAAAACCATATAAGTAATATTTAGCAAAAAATAAATTATTGACTGAGAAAAAATAAGCAATACAAAGTGTACGTTGGTTACATTTGGATCCCATGAGCGGAACCCGTCAGAAATTACGAGAAACTTCGGTCCCACAACTCCGCAACACGAAGTTGATACATATTTGCGGATGTGTCCTGCTTAGGGAATTTCTTATGTCATGTTTCTCATTCACACTCAACGGAAGACATTCAATATAAGTATTTTATGTGAGATTTTTTGCTGCGTGTATAAAAACTAATATAGGTATATTTAATCAACACAATACCTCATTGTTGGCAAACGTAAGTAATAAAATACCACTCACCTTTATTGTCGCCGTGAAGTGTTTTCACGGAGGGTGCCAGTCCGAAGGGAGCCTTGGGCACGATGGCTGCACCTTTATTTTTCTCAAACAGCGCTTTACGCTCGCGCAGTGTCATCTCGGCGGGGTCCTTCTCCTTTGTTTTAGGGCTACCCGCCTCGAACATAGCCGCTTTAGACAACACAGAACTGCGATCCACATTCCCGTTCAACTTGTGCGCGAACTTTTTCACAAGCGGCGAGCCCTTGTCCTGAGCCGGCGGGTCATCGGCCGATTTCGGCTTTGTTTGTACACAATCATTGTCATTCTCCTCCTTCTGTACGTCATTGTTCTCTTTGTCCTTTTCACTTTCACACTCGTCGTCGGTGTAAACTTTGCTGGGCGGTGTCGGCGCCCGGTACTTTTTTATCGATGGTTTTTTAGCAACCGGCGGATGGGCCGGCGTCGCCACCATAGCGGCCATGTTGGGGGCTGAATCGTCACTGGGGGTAGTCGATGCGCGCTTCGGCTCCTGTCGGACGGGATCGGCGTGTGCCGTCGATGCGAAGTCGTAAACGAGCCGCGATTGGCTCGCGGAGACGCGCCGGTACCCCTCGCCTTCCTACGATTGGGCGACGACGCCGAAATGTGCGGGGTGAACACGTGCGTGCATTTCCGAGTGCCGTTGCACTTTTACGCGGTGCGTTTGGAACGAACACCGAGCGATATTGGGTTAGCGATAGTGGTCAGAGGGTTAGCGATGTTGCATCATGTCGGTCGCGCAGTGGGTAATGAGATCGTACAATTAGCGGTTTGGACGAGTTGAATGAACGTGTGACGTTCCGTTATGCGTTTGTTGTGCGGAGGCACGTGAGCCGCGGCTGGCGTCTTGTGTACTACTGGCGGGCCCGGCGGCTGGAGCATGCAGCAGCCAGCAGGGCCACACATGCGGCCAGCTGATAATTATTTTGACGCGTAAAGTGTGCGGCGCGGCGGCGTGCGTGTTACGTATGTTTGCGTCATTGTCGTTAATAATTGAGGAAGCAATGTATTATAATATCATTTGACGCATCTGCCATGTTGCTAATGATAATTGCAGTCAAATTGCTTATATATTACTTATCAATAACTTGGTAAAAATATGCGATAATCAATCAAAAAGCAAACTGACATCCCTATACATTTCCTATGATGCAAAATTAAAAAATAAATCTAGCTTGCCAGTCTTGCACAACAATCGTCTTTATTTCTTGTATCAAACCCTACATCATTCAGTTAATCATTATCATACATTTATACATGTGTGGCCCATTAATCCGAAACCAATTAATTACACCACGAGCCCCAGTGACCCGGTTGCCCTTTATTTTGACTCGCGGACGTTGCTCGAGAATCGGGATACATCGGCCATAAAACCACATGTTGGACTTTCGCTATCGTTTTAGCTATAATACGTACTTATAATATTTATTCATGATTACCCCCATACTGGGCCGGCTTGTTGGACAAGGCCTAGGCTTGTACAATCGTTACCGCCAATAGAATACAAAATAATGTATGCGAATGACATATTCGATCGATAAGTCTTTCCCACGGATACGTCTTTCCCATACATTTGTTTGTTATTGTATTGGCGTTAATGCTAGTAGAAAAGCATCTTGGCTACAGGCCCTAAACCTTTTAGTAGAGGAGGCCCGTTCCCAGCATTGGGATAGTATAATACAGGGCTGGTATCATTAGATACATGATATTATCATATCAAGATTTCTTAATAAGACATTTTGGCAAATGGAAATCACGTGTTTTATGCGTAATTAGGGAAGCCCGAACGAAACCAATAAAATGGTGTAAAAAAGTGACATTTGAACTGGGTGTTTTTTTTTTAAGTTCGTTGAGTAATGCTTATCATGAGCAATAGATACAAATATTTCGCAATTACATTTGTATAAAATTGAATTGGCTATCAAATACAGCCACCTCTTCATGTACTGTAAGAGTAGTATCAGCTAAAATAAGAGGCAAAAAAATTGCCAAAACAGAAACGTCATTGAAGTAAATGCAATAAAATTTACCACAACACGATCGTCATAAGGACGAGAAACACTAACTAAACGGCGAAGGGGAACATCGTGAGGATACCTACATACGTGATAATTCTCCATAAGAATTTCAAAGGTATGTAAAGTCTGTCCAACCCGCACTAGGCCAGCGTGGTGGACTAAGGCCTAAGCCCTCTTAGTAGTAGAGGCCCGTGCACAGCAATGGGCAGTATAACATACAGGGTTATTATTATGATTTATCATTACCGTGACATATCGAGACTATCCCGCCGTCACACCCGCCACTGCAACTCCTGTAAGCCAGGATCGGCAGTGGCACGCATTTTTTGACACCGAGCCGTGAAGCTTGGCGAGTTTGGGAGCATTAATTGGTCTTATCCCGCGATGAAGTTAATCAAATAGAAGAATAGGGAGGAGTTGGAAGTATATTTTCCACTTTGACCGTCAGTCAGAGAAACTGGCTGTTAATAATCCATGGTTGTAAACACCATTACACAGGCTAGGCCGTAGGATACGAGAAATACACCCGATGACCGCCCGCGGTATAATATTAGCGATGAACGGTGAAGTTCATGGTTCGATTCCCAAATCGGTCGATTCAAGTCGGTCAGCTTCAAGTTAGTTTGCGTAGACTTGTGTTATCATGAGGTTGACGTCAGTCATTAGTTCATAAGCTTTTGCCGATTGTTGTCATAAAATACTATATAAAATTGTAAAAAAATATTATAAACCATAGACATATACAGGGTCATTTTTACATTGCATTACTAAATGAAACCACATATTCGTCTTTACCTCTTCTAACATCTTGCCAAAAATCATCCATGAATAACGAATATTATTGCCAAAAATCTCTGTTGTAGTTTTAAATTTTTTTGATCATTTCGTAGTTTAGTGCGATTATGGTGTGTGCGAAAGTGTATTTCTGAATGAAAGTATAATGTTGCCGCTGCGACGAATTATTTTAGAGCAGTAGTAGTGGCATTAGGGCGTATAAACTTAAAGTTACTTTTTATTGATATTTATATTGTTCGAAACTTACACTTTTTTTATTTTACGTCTATGGTTAAAACAACTTAATGGAAAGCGTTATTTTCGACGAGATAAGTATGTGATTTCATTTATTAACGCAATGTCAAAATGACCCTGTATGTTATCATCATCATCATCTATATGGTGTGTATTTTGCTGAACATGGGCCTCCCCTAAAGATTTCCAGACTGACCTGTCAAAAGCGGCCTGCATCCAGCGTGTTCCTGCGACCTTTATCAAGTCGACTTTAAATATGTTATTCATAGTTTCAAAAAGGATCTCCAAAAATGTCCTCTTAAATTGAGTGGTGTCTATTAACCAATTTCGTCTACTTAAGTTTGGTGCCCTGTCGAAATTATGATGGACATACCCCATGCTTTCGATGCCAATGACTTCTTACTCGAAAAAGCGACAGGAGTTGCATGCGTCTTAAGTACCCCGAATTTGCCCTAATTGGAGCGGCAACAAGGGTTAATTTTCTAAGAGTTCGAGGAGATCTAGTTTCTAAGTATGATTATAATAAACAAGACTTGCTCGCGGCTTCGCCCGTATGGATGAGTGTTTCCAGGATAAATTCCCGCTTTAATATGTTCCCGGGATAAAAAGTAGCACATGTTACTTTATATTGGTGAAAAAATTTTTAAAATCGGTCCAGTAGTTTTTGAGTTATTCGTTACAAACATACAGAAATACAAATCTTTATTCTTTATAATAGGTATCAGTGTAGACAAAAATAGGTCGAATGTCTCAAAAATATTTAACTCGCAAACCAAGATTCAGATGAATTAGACTAGCATCACTCATTCAAGTTATCTTTACACCTTTAGCCCTATCCCACAGACTACAAGGTAACTGTGATGAAACATAAATTCAACAAATTTTGCAGTAAATCTAATTTATTATCGGTCACATCTTTGACGTCAGAATTCTTAAAGAATAATCTAAATCTAGATTAAATCCATCGCTAAATTATACAAATATTTTGAACGTCACCGTGTAGGTATTCGCTTATCAAAATTCAAACCAGGTTAATATCTACCTACCATAACCTCTTCCCTTCCCAAATTTCAACCCTCATTCCATTCCTTTAAGGGCCGGCAACACAAACACGATGACTAGCATTCTGAATGTTTATGAGCGGTGGTAATAATTTATTAGTAAGTGAACCGCAGTCTCCTTTGCCAATCTAGCCTTTAAATTAACAGCCTGTCATTTCACTAGATTACAAATAAATCTTATAAGAAGGGCACTATGGACAGACTAATCCTTTTTTTATTCTTACACGGCCTACTATAGACGTAACATAGATGAACCTATTGTTCCTAATACCACTAAATCCTAACAGAGTTCGACGCACCCACACAAAGAATCACTTGAGAAAAAGCGCCAAGTTCTTCGTCCACCGGTAAATGATGCGCAAAAACTGAGGTTCAACAAACTACTAGCCGACCGGAATCGTAGGGTGCGTTCTCACGGCTGTCGCGGTAGCGTCGTGGGTGAATTCAACTCGACAGCGTTATAATTATATAAAATGTGGAGTAACAATGATATAATTAGTTATTTTGTTCTTTTTTATATTAATGAATGATGAGCTGAGGAAGCCGCTCGCCCGAAGCCAAGCGCCAAGATTTAAATAGTAGCTCAACACCACCAAAATCGTAATTACACTCGACGATTCGATCCGTATGTATGTATGTAAGTTTATATGGCCGCAAGTTTCTCAAAAACTACTGATCCGATTTGGATAGGGTTTTCATTATTCAAATGTATATTTTTCAGGGAAGGTTTTAGTACATAATTTATTAGGATCAGGACAATGGAACTCTTCAATAACTAACAGCAGATGACCCGCGAATGCTGCTATCGTATATCGATGATGTATTGTTTACACCATTTCATAATTAACTAACAAAAAAAAACAAAAAATAAAAACTTTTTGTCAAAAAATAAAACCGACATCAAAACCACTACAAACCAAAAATAATTTAAGTTTATATTCGCTTAGTTTATCCGTATATTTGGAGTCGATGCCTAATTTAAATTGCCAGCTAAGCTAAGGAAATATACGAAAACAATATACAATTTAAATTAGGCACCGACTCCAAATATACAGATATACTAAGCGAATATGAAGTTAAATTATTTTTTGGTTTGTAGTGTTTTTTTCTGTCTACACCTCAAGGAAAGTTATACTGCACTCATTGATATAAAAACCCACTGCCCCCGATGGCACAGTGCCAAATGTGATTTCTGTCGTGTAGTGGTCACATTTCAGCTGATCTACGGGTCGGACAAAAAATTATGTGAAGTAATTGGAACAAACACAAGTAACCGATATTTGAATTTATGTCCGACATGGTGAGCGTCGCTCCCTGATGCGTCAAGTCACAGATTAAAATTGGACAAAATTTGTGTTAGGCACGAGTTACCTAGTATCCAAGTGATACTTTAGGCTACAAGATCCTCTGCTTTGTCCTGTCTTGTATTATACATTGCCTTGCTGAGAACGAGCCTCCTCTACAGTGCCCAGTGCAGGTTGGTAGACTTCACATACCTTCGAGATTCTTTTTTGGAAAATTCTAAGGTATCATTACGACATCCCTTCACCGTTAAAACGGACCATAATTGATAAACAATATACACAACTTCAAAAAGTCAGAGGTTTGTGAATTGGATTTTGAATATGCGGACATCTGTCTAGGCAGATCTTTGAGTATTTACCAATAGATGCTCTAAGAGGCAGATCGATCGTTTTTCTATTTACAAAATTCTAATAGTAAGTTTACATGAAGACAATCACACACACTGTTGACCAATATCACGTTACATTTTATCTTAATTACGTTAATGTAAACGTTGAACGAACCTTTTCCGATTTGATACAAATGTAACTTGATACTGAACATAAAGTCGTTTTATCCAATCGTATCGGTTTATCTTTAAGCTATGACTTCATGTATGACTTTACTGGTGGTAGGTATCTCATATGTAAGAGACCGTCTGGGTGGGTACCACCGCAATGTCTATTTCTACCGTCAAGCAGCAGTGTGCATGCACTGTTGTGTTTCGATTTGAAGGACATTGTAGCCAGTGTAACTACAGGACATAGTGAGACTTAACATCTTATGTCTCAGGATGACGAGCGCAGTGGAATGCCACACAGTATTTTGTAACTCAAGGTGTTGGATGGTGTTGCTACTGTTTATGGGTGGTCGTATCGCTTACCATCAGGCGAACGGCTTGCTCGTCTCGTCATTCAATGCCATAAAAAAAAATACTACACAGGATCGTAATTGTAATCTAATTTAAAAAGGTCAAATACAACCACCTTGTGTCCGTTTCAGACTGCGGTATGCAAGATTGTTGTGTTTAGATTTTAAGGATATTGCAGCGAACGTAAATTACTTGGCATTTTGGAAATTAACATCTAATACTTCAGTGTCAAGAACTGGGAAAAAAATTACGAAATATAATTGATACATCAATAAATTTTTACTTTTCAAAGACCTCTAACTAATTACATTATATTATCTAGGATTGTCTAGGATTAAATTAGTACTCTGTATTTGTTTAAAAACATTAATGAAATATTCTACGCAACAATAAAAAACCGGAAGTTATTGTCTGTACATTATTCAAATTCATAAACTATGAAATTCAATCTCTGTCATAACAATTCATTTTTACACTATTGTTTTACAGACAGTTTGTTTATTATTAGGTTTCACTTGCGGCTCCGGAGCCCATTTATATGCATGCTCACGCCTTTTATCCCTGAAGGGGTAGGCAGAGGCGCAACTAGTGCACCCACTTTTCGCCAAGCGTATTCCGTCCCATGATGTGATAGGGGGCGAGCCTATCGCCATATCGGGCACAAATTCCAGACCCCGGGCTGATACTGAATAGAAAAATCCAATAACAATTTGCCCGACCCGGGGATCGAACCCGAGACCTCAGCATTGCAGTCGTACCGTAATACAACTACGCCACCGAGGCAGACATACATAGCATCACGCCTTTTTCCCGTTTCAGGGGTAGGCAGAGGTGTATCACACCCACATTTCGTCAGCTATGTTACGTCACATCATGTAAAGAGGGTGGACCTATTCCAAACGCTAAGGAATAACATCGTGGTCAGCGGTACCGGTTCAGCGGTTTCAATTGTGTATACCCATATCAGGCCTGTATTATATACTGCCCACTGCTGAGCACGGGCCTCCTCTACAACTGAGAGGGTTAAGGCCTTAGTCCACCACGCTGGCCTAGTGCGGGTTGGCAGACTTCACATACCTTCGAAATTCAGATAACTTCTCAGGTATGCTGGTTTCCTCACGATGTTTTCCTTCGCCGTTAAAGCGAGCGATAATTCACAAAGAATACACACATAACTTTTTAGAAACGTCAGAGGTGTGTGCCCTTGGGTTTTGAACCTGCGGACATTCGTCTCGGCAATCCGTTCCACTCCGAACTAGGCTATCGCCCAATCGTGTATACTATGATGCTAATCTAGGGCATTGTCTAATGCGTATCCATGTGCCAAATTCCAGCCAAATACGTCCAGATATTACGATATTACTTATTTATACATTCATATTTAGTTATAACAAACCTCCATCCATCAGAAACCTTTGCACTAAAGATCTAAAATTCAAACATAACTAACTCACAAACTGACAGAACTTTCTTCGTATTTAAACGCTAACATCTGCGTTACGTATTAACTGAGGTTTAACAGAGCCATTACAATGTTTATTTAACCTGTAGTTAAGTTGGAACGAGTATAACCGGTATCTTGGCATAGGAAGTGGAGGCTACGCTACCTTACTGTGGGCTTAGAATGTGACACGAAGACGCAACTCGTAAGACGATGTCGTTTAATATTGATGTTTGTGATTGATCGAGAGACCAAAACGTCAGTCAGGTGTTAGTCTCTCAACCAATCCCAATAAGACGAAACGATGTCGTGACGTGTTTTTTTTGTCACATTCTAAGCCCACTGGGTATTTATGAGCACGGCTTGTTATTTGTATGTCATTAGTTAATCTCTTCGAGTAGTTAACGTATCTATTCAATGTCGGCATGATGGAGATATTCTATTGGAATATCAAGAAAGCCGCAACCATATTTGAAGTCAAACTTATATGGGTTTAGCTTTATCTGGTTTTGCAGTGGACAACGTAACTATTATACTTAAATGCTCGAGTTGCGAAAACGAACTGTCGGCGTAGAATGTGGCAAAAAAATACGACACGACTCCGTTTCGTTTTATTGGGATTGGTTGAGAGACTAACACGTGACTGACGTATTGGTCTCTCGATCAATCACAAACATCAAAATTAAACGATATCGTCTTACGAGTTGCGTTTTTTGCCACATTCTAAGCCTTATGAACTTTATTTAAAAAATAATTAAATCTCTTTAAAATCAATCAAAGTTCACAACTAGTTACCAACTAATAAAGGAGATCACTTGTAGGACCTACATATTATAATACTTATTTTGTTCAGTTCAACAGTAACTGATGCGTTTTTTTATTATTTCATTACGCAAAGTTTTCAGTACTAATTTACCCAATTTTAATTATAGACCTAATTTAACATAAACCAATAAAAAAAATACTTTCTGCTATAAATCAATCAGTTAATTGGAGGATACGTCATATACTTTGTACCTAGATAGTAAGTAGTAACGAAGATTGTACGAATTTTATGAAAAACGACTTAGCATCCCGTTCCGTCGAAACGCGTTCTAGATTCAGTTAATATCCAATACACATATAATAAAGAAATTTTCTGACAAACTTCAAGGAACACCATATTTTTCATTTATTATCATTTTCCACATTTACCATCAGTTACACCGTGCAATGTAAGCCCCCTATTTCATAACATTCAAAGAAATTACGTAAAAGCAAGTGGACGATAGCCTAGTTGGGAACGGAACGGTCTGCCGAGACAATGTCCGGAGGTTCAAAATCCAAAGCACACACCTCTGACTTTTCGAAGTTACGAGTGTATTGTTTATCAATTATCGTTCGCTTTAACGGTGAAGGAAAACATCGTGAGGAAACCTACATACTTGAGAATTCTCCATAAGAATTTCGAGGGTATGTGAAGTCTGCCAACCCGCACTAGGCCAGCGTGTTGGACTAAGGCCTAACCCCTCTCAGTAGTAGAGGAGGCCCAGCAGTGGGCAGTATATAATACAGGGCTGATTGCATTGCATTGCAAAATGTTGTAATTCACAACAAATAGCTCATCACTATTACCAGGACTTCATAACACTCCAACGCATTTGAAAAGCAAATATACGAAGAACCGAGTCATTTCAGCAACTAACGACATTTTAAGCGCCGCCGATGGTTCGCACACTTGCAACAGACGACAGAAATTGATGTATTGATGTTACATCACGGTTTTTTCCAATTACATGTCAATCATTTATGATGTAAATTAATGGCAATAATGTTTGCAGGCGGGTTTTTAAAAGGCACAGGTTGATGGAATGGAGTCGTTTCATTCACATCATGGTTATTGGATTTTTTTCAACAGTAATAAATATCGGAGATCAAATCCAATTTACAAAATTATAAAAATACGAGCCCTATGTAATTATATTGTTTTGAGTTTTTTTTTTCAATTAATAACTTAACACTATGGACTCGAGGTCCATACCTTGTAAAGAAAACTTTATTGATATAAGATTAGTTCCATGAGTATGTCTTGCTTAAGCAGCATAGATAGTGTGGTTAGTGGTGGTGGAGGCTTAGGTCTCAGTCCACCACGCTGATCTAGTACGAGTTGGTAAACCTCACATATCTTCGAATTTCTTACAGAGAATTCTTAGATGTAACGTCGATAATCACATCTGTGGTGCTTTGCCAAGGTTTGAAACCTTTGCCAACAAATATTTTTCTAAGCAATCTACAGCCATAAACGTGTTAATATACCACTTCCACCCTTCAAGCGTGTCTCGACTCTTGTGGCTAAACACGAAGATCGAATCATCGGACGTTGGAAGTAGCGGACTGTCACACAAAGTAGGTAATTTTAGACGCCCTTGACCGTCACACGACGGCACTTAGAAAGTGAATCTCGCTTTGTTAGTGCCAATTCATATGGTGAGTTAAGAAATGTAATATTTTTTTTTGTTTCGAGTGTCTCGGTGGCGTAGTTGTATTAAGGTACGAGTGCAGTGCTGAGGGCTTGAGTTCGATTCCCGGCTCGGGCAAAGTGATATTGGGTCTGATCAGTAGCAACCCGGACTATGGAATTTGTGCCCGATATGGCGAGACTGGACGGAATACGCACAGCGAAACGAGGGTGTATTAGTTGCGCCTCTGCCTACCCCTTCGGGGATAAAACACTCAAGGTGTGTGTGTGTGTGTGTGTGTGTGTGTTTTTTTTTTATACAACTCAATGACGATACGATTAAACACACCGTCGTTTGACTGATGGCACGCCTATTTACGAAAGTAGCCACTCAGATTTTTTTTTAATATAAAAGTACCCAACATGGAATTACTTGTCACCTTGCCAGTACAGTTTGACATCAGATTCGAAAATATCAAACCAAAACAAGTATATTTAAAACCTCGTGTAAATTGTTGAGAGCGAATCATCCAATATTGCCATTGAGCACTGAATACAACCTATGATTTTTTTACCTGTGCCTAACTAACTTTCTGCTTGTAAACATAACAGTTCGAAAAAACCTAAGATACTTGTATTTTTTTAATGTCTCAGCAAAGGTCTAAAGTACTACGATCAGTAACTTTTTTTTATCAATTAGTTCGGCAAAGTGACTTCACTGCACCTGATGTTAAGCGAAGTGAAGCCAAAAAAAAATGCCAACCGGCAAGGGACAAGATTATCCCTTAACGATCGGCACAATTGTGCCGGCCTGCTAATTGCTTCTTCATGCTCCGCTTGCAGGACCCCATGTCGTAAGACTACCCGTTCCCTTAGGAATGTATGAAAACTATCACTAAACAAGCATCTCTATGTGTTATTACAAATGGCCCATTCAAATCGTAATAGAAGCTTACGTCCTTATTGTTATTTTATTGTCATGGAGACACTATACAGATAATAATATAGTACCTACTTAAAATAATATAGAAGAAAATATATTTGTATGTTTGTTTCGCAATACTTTATCTGAGTCTTTGTAATATATAAAACTACGTTTAGATTGCAAGGTGGACATACGACTTGATAAATCGTAGGAGCATGCTGGATACAGGCCGCTTTTGACAGGCCGTCTCTAATCTTTACGGGAGGCCTATGTTCAGCAGTGGACCTCAGGTGGCTGATGATGATTCTGGTGTTTGGATTCCTAGGAGCGCCTCACCAATCGCTGGTCCTCCTATGTTTGATAATCGCAACTCTATGTCCGAACGAATAGAGTCGATTGACGTTTAACAGTTGTATAGTTAGTATGCGCCAAGTAACCCTACAATGTTTATGTTTACCCAAAATCCACCACCAGGAAAACATTTTTGATCAACATTTTTTTTATAAAATCATCCGCCCATAAAATCCAACCACAAACGCGAGCGAACCAACAAACATCCGCGTGTTTTGACGAACATAAAAACCATTGAATCGCCTACATACTTACGTTCTTTTATTACCACCTTTCGAAATGGTCCGAGCGAGACTGAATGGCACTCCACAGACAAAAAAAGTCAACACAAAAAAGTACGGCCACAATTCCGCCCTTTACAAATAAAAAATTAAAAAAAAAAACGTTTCGGTGAGGTCAAAACAAAGGAAACACTCTCGTACATACAACAACGTCATTATTGAGTGAAATGGACAGGAGAATGTCGGAATACCTGTGTTTTAGGGCGAGTGCACATTGGCATTTCAGCATACATCAATCTTTGATTAATTATATGCCTAGATAGAGTGACGCGCTGCAATGAAACTAAAACAAACAGGACAACTTTGCTTAAGCTAGTATGCGTGACAGCTGTGTCATAACTCATACGCTATCGCTGCATCATTCTGCGTATCCTTGTGTGCGCGTATAATGATACCAGTTATTACATGGTTTCTATTAAAACGGGAGGAAAATTATGTCCATGAAAAAAAAAAATATTCACTCGAATTCATTTAGTGGGGAACGGTTCGCCTCTATTTTTTTCGACACGTTTGAAACGTTCAGTGTCTATCTAGGTATATAATTAATCAAAGACATAAATGTAAATTGTTGTAACAAGAAAACAATAAAATTCGCAATTTGTTGAAAGATAGAAAGAAATACGTTTATTGCGATAACTCACACTAAACATAACTTATAAAAAGAAATTATACCTAATAATAGTAATTTAAAATTTATACAAAAAATAAAACAATATGACACTTATAGCCTAACACCTGTTGTCGCCGAGTATGTGTGTGATGCTGGTGGGTGCAAGATAATAGATAAAACAAAAAAATGTCTAGACCTGATAATATATAAACGACATGCATTTTTCAAAGAAAAGAAAAAATTGTTATGGCAATATATTACCAGCTGTGACATAGGGTTGACACCTACAAATAAAAAAAAACATTCTTTATTTTTATCTCCCTTATCTTTATTTCCGATCGTCAAGCGATATGAGTATCCCCTTACGATTCGACCTTGGTGGGTGAAATTCGGGCCGCATGCCGATTCCTTGCGGCCACCCGCGGACAGACCAACTTTAATATAGTCGTAAAAGCCGAATCGTAAACCGCGTCGGACCGAGACGACGCCTTTACGACTGTGCACAACATCAAAAGGTGTTCGTGTTTTAAAACGCGTTCCTTGAAACAGTTTTATATTTATGGACTGTTTGAATGATTGCTTTCTTTTAGTACTTTCTTATGGCAAAGGACAATGGCGAAAACGTATTTATAAAAAAACTATGCGTTTAGAAATTCCATACTTGGTAATCTCAATATAATTATTTTGTATGATTTTACAGCATACCAACTTTAGTCGTATAAGTTGCATAAATTAATAAAAAAACTTAATTGACTTTTTTTGTAATGTGTCACGGCCATTTTTTATGAATGGCATAGGACCTTTTAGGCTACCAAAACATCATGGTCTCTAAAAATTGCAAAAATATATCTGACTAAAAAATGTTCATTAGGAATAACAACAAAGATCTCAGCTTTCTTGCTACATGTTTATTACTATGTATATTCTATTCTATACATTCTTACCAGCTGCCTTTTGGCTGTATAGTTACGGTCATTGCTTATCTCATTTTAGAAAAAAAAGCTATTTCCGTCATTTCGTTTCTGGCATGTATTTTTGTAAAATGTGTGATAATATATTGTGTTGATTGAAAATAATGTACCTGGTCGAGCAACCGTACTGTAGGTTGCTGCGCTCATGCCATGACAGTTGTCTGGTATTTGGGACGGGCCAGTCGCCTGACATCAAGGCAATATATCTGCCCCGGCAGAATTTTCAGATCAGATATTTATCAGAGAGAATGATTATGAAGAAGATGAATAAACATAAAAAAAACAAGTGTTTTATTTTTCTCCAGAACTCGTTTTTATTTAAAAAGAAATCCCGAAATATAGGACTTAGGGTCTGAACGTATTTTCTCCCAATAGTTCCAATAGTTTCAGAGTTTATTAAAATAAACAAATCTGCTATTTCCTATAGTAGTAAAGATAAAAAATGTTTTGATAGATACCTAAGCTTGTATAGCTGAGGTAGGTGCATGCCGCGCGCTAGTATGCCGTGTGGCGGATCACCTTCTCCATGTTTAGTGAAATGTTAGGTTCGAATGTGGTAAGGGAGGGCCTCACTTGAAAATAAACAGATTACCAAACATTTTGAGTTTCATTATTTATATTATTGTGTAAAAATCAATTCATAAATGTCAACTAAATCATAACCTCAAAATCTTTAAAATGAAAAATCTTTAGTTCTAGACTTTTTTCACTAATAATCTTGATACATAATTGTTTGGGAATTGCTGTTGAATTGTTATATTTTTTTTTTACTTCTAAACGCTACACATTTACATCAACTAAAATCATGTATGGAGACCTGCCATTGTCCTTTGGGTATTGTTTCAAAATAAATGACTACTAAAGCAAAGCCCGAGCTAAGTTCAGATACCAATTGGTACGCAAATTATAACACTGTCATCAATAGCAATTTGCAAAACCATTTTTAAATATTACATAGTCACATCGGAATAATTACAGTCTTACTTATAAAGATTTCGCAAAGCTATGCTTCGTTACGTCTTGACTAATCTGCTCTTAAACTTTTAATCAGTGCTTAACTTCTTCTTACTCAAAAACTTGGGTTACCTGCTGCTTCGTGAAGACGCACACAGATAATCAAATATGTACGGTCGACTCGATTACTCGATTTACTCGATCGATATGTGCTAATCGGTGGCAAAGCAATTGATTAAAAAATAAGACGAGTTTATAAGTGAGACTGTAGATGTTCAGCCCCCTTATTCTCTATGACAGGGTTACCTCGTAACGCGGCCGCGTTACGTTAACTTCGTGTAATTAGCGTTAAATAGTATTCTCTGTGATTAATTAAATACCTAGATAGAGTGACGCGCTGCAATGAAACTAAAACAAACAGGCCAACTTTTCTTAAGCTAGTATGCTTGACAGCTGTGTCATACGCTATCGCTGCATCATTCTGCGTAACCTTATGTGCGCGCATAATGATACCAATGATTACATGGGTTCTATTAAAATGGGGAGAAAATTATATCCATGAAAAGCAACAAAAAATAATTCACTCGAACTCATTTAGTGGACAACTGTTGGCCTCTATTTTTTTCGACGCGTTTGAAATATTCCGTGTCTATCTAGGTATATAATTAATCAAAGAGTATTCTGTATGCCAATTTCCATAGTGATAAACGCGATGAGTTACGTTACGCGCTTGTTAAGAGCGATGAGAATAAAGTGTTTCACAGAGAATAAGGGGGCTGATTTTAATTCATAGAGTAATAAACTAACTGTATCTTTTAAGTATGTAGGTACTTTTTATACACCCCCATAATGACCCCACTGGGCCACTTGCACCTGATGGTAAGCTGAGAGGTCCAGATAGAGTGTCGACTAACGATAGCTGATAATCCCTCACCAGTCGGCAAAATTATAGCTGCCTATTTGAACTGGATATACACTGGCTGATCCCGGAATGCGGCACTTACGTGTGCCTATGGCGGGCTATAACATCTCGTATACGGTGGTCGCTATCCGGGCGGATACGAAATATGTCCTACCACCAGCTTAATCTATACTATTATTATAATATAAAGCTGAAGAGTTTGTTTGTTTGTTTGAACGCGCTAATCTCAGGAACTACTGGACGGATTTTGAAAATTCTTTCACTAATTGGAAGCTACATTACTCCTGAGTGCTATAGGCTACTTTTTATCCCGGAAAAACATTTCCACGCGGGCGGAGCCGCGCGCAATCTATACTAGTATCATAAAGCCGAAGAGTTTGTTTGTTTGAACGCGCTAATCTCAGGAACTACTGGACCGATTTTGGAAATTCTTTCACTAATTGGAAGCTACATTACTCCTGAATGCTATAGGCGCGGAGCCGCGCGCAAAAGCTAGTTAATAATAAAGTTAAAAAATTTCGTGTCACAGTGTTTGTTACCATACTCCTCCGAAACGGCTGAACCGATTTTGATGAAATTTTATATTCGCAAAACAAAGTTTGCCGGGTCAGCTCTCAGTAGCTAGTAACTTTATAGATATTATGTAATATGTATATTATTGTATTTATTTTCGTGTTCTTTACATATTACTATTTCAACATTATGCTTTAGTTCAGTTTTTTTTTTTTTCGGTAGGCGATTCTGCAGTCAACACCGGGGGAAACCTGCGAATGGGATACTGGAGTCCCCCGGCTTGACGACTGCAGAGGCCTGGGAAGGAAGTGGAAAAGGATGATGGAAGGAAAAGTGGGGGAATGGAGAAAGGTTCTCAGGATGGGTGGAAAGGAAAGGGGTGCCAGGAAATGTTCGCGGGCCCTTTTAGGCCTTAACGTAACTATGTATAAAGTTCAAATAAATAAATAAATAAATAGTATGATATCCTAAAAATGGCAAAATTACATTAGTATACAATCTCCAACGGACAACTTACTAAGCAACCTTCACTTCCAAAGGCTTGGCATACCCTTTTTACAATTTAATACAACTTTAGCACCGACAAGTAATCACACATGGCACTTGACCTATAAATATTGTTATTAATGATGTTTATCGTTCAACTAACGACTTGACCAGGCTTTATTCGAATTTATTTTCATATAAATTTCATTCAATGGTATTGGAGAAGTATGTATGTTTGGTAAATATTATGTTCTTTACTTAGACTAGGGTTCCCAACCACAAATGTCAAAAGTAGAATTTGAAGTTGGAAAATTCAGGATAATTCGGTTTAAATTTGGACGCAGTAATGGAGTAGCAATAGTTAAATTAATATGTAGCGAAAACAGATTAAATTAAATTTTAAAGTAGGTACATGACCTTGTAAGGGTCTTTTAAAAACTCTGGTTGCTGCTAAAACTGTCCAGATCATCCCAGACACTAAAAAAACAAGGACGTGTCCTATAACAGGAAGGTTCGTGTCTATTTCCGCATAGATATAAGTGAATCGGTTTCTTATGGGCAAGCGTTCTTCACCTTAGGCCGCATCATCGCTTAACATCAGGCGGATAGCGGACAAACGTGAGCCCATTAAGAAAAAAAAAAAAACAAAAAATTTGACAACCAATAGAAAACTTATCAATTCAGTCTTGATCGTTACAAACATACAAACTGTGCTTATTTGAGATAATTTCAAAGCTAACCGATAAATAATGAAAAATCCATACCATTTAAGACACATTCACAGCTTGTTGTATACGAGGTGACGTACAGGTTGATCCAAAAGATTATAATGAATTTGATATTGGAACATAAGGAGGCGACAACCTCAGCTGGTATTTCTAAGAAAGATATAAATCTACACACACACACACACACACTCTCACGCCTTTTATCCCCGAAGAGGTAGGCAGAGGCGCAACTAGTGCACCCACTTTTCGCCGTGCGTATTTCTTTCCATGATGTGATAGGGGGCGCGAGCCTATCGCCATATCGGGCACAAATTCCAGACTCCAGGCTGAGACTGAATTTAAAAAATCCAATATCTCTTTGCCCGACCCCGGAATCGAACCCAAGACCTCAGCATTGCAGTCATACCGTAATACAATTACTAAGAAATCTACGGTTTCATTAACCACATATTTTAACGACTTACTGGTAGGTACTTAATTTGAAACAGAGAAATCCATATACGGCCGGTCTCAATAGCTTGGTAACATTTGACTGGAGTTTGGTATTACTAACTGTTACTGCTGCTTTAATATCAAGAACTTTGACGTAACTAGTGAGAGCACCCGCCGAAGCGTTTTACTTTGGCGCTAAGTACTAGTAATGTTATGTTTCTTTAAAAAAGTTATTGAGTACTTTTTATATCTTTAACTATAATTCTTTTCAGTATTTTATTTTATATTTTCATCATCATCATCAGCCAGATGACGTCCACTGCTGAAAATAGGCCTCCCCCAAAGAATTCCAGACGGATCTGTCAAAAGCGGCCCGCATCCAGCGTGTTCCTGCGACCTTTATCAATGGAAAGCAAATTAAATAAGATACTGCATGGATTATTATAACAATGGTTAATAACGCTATGTTCATTTTTGGCAAAAATGAAACTTACCAATGACAGTAATCATATTCGACTCTCCGATAGATAGGATAAGGTATGCTTATCTGAAGTATGAAAAGTGAACGATAGCCTAGTTGGGAATGGAGCGGTTTGCCCAGAAAATGTCCGGAGCTTCAAAGCCCAAGGCACACACCTCTGACTTTTCGAAGTTACGTGTGCATTGTTTATAAATTATAATCGTTCGCTTTAACGGTAAAGGAAAACATCGTGAGGAAACCTACATACACGAGAATTCTCCATAAGAATTTCGAGGATATGTGAAGTATATACTGGCCACTGCTGAGCACGGGCCTCCTCTACAACTGAGAGAGTTTAGGCCTTAGTCCACCACGTTGGCCTAGTGCGGGTTGGCAGACTTCACATACCTTCGAAATTCAGAGAACCTCTCAGGCATGCAGGTTTCCTCGCGATGTTTTCCTTCACCGTTAAAGCGAGCGATAATTCACAAAGAATACACACATAACTTTTAAGAAAAGTCAGAGGTGCGTTCCCTTGGATTTTGAACCTGCAGACATTCGTCTCGGCAGTCCGTTCCAATCCCAACTAGGCTATCGCCGCTAGAGTAGCATAATCTACAAATTTACTCATACTTTCCAAAGTCTACGTTGTTTATTAGTTTTTTTTATATTGCTTTTGAGGACACCATGTATTATACAATGATAATGGTAAGGATTCTGTTAATCCACGTTCTTGCCAAGTCACGCGCTTTTGCGTACGACATTGACTCAGATATTGCGAGGGGAAAACCGGACCGAGATGTTCAGTATAATTACACGAATTCAAGTGAAAACCTTTTTAAAAATGCAAATTGGGGAATGTTAAGGTCAAAATATTGTATTATGCGAAACATATTTTCCTTACTACATAATATTACCTATGTCAAATTGTTTTATAATTAGGTACCATAAACAATGGAAATCAAAATATGTTGTAAATATGACTACTTTAATACGAATAGTACTGAACAAAACAGGTTTTAAACTTACTTTAAGATTTTATTACAAATAATTGCATCACTTGCAGTCATTTTGTCGTTATTTCTTATTTCTAGTTGTCTTTAGAGCTCACTAGCTTTTGCTGACGGCTTCGCCTATTTGAAACAGTTGAATGATTGTACCATACTGCAAATAGGACCATATTAATATCTCCAGTAGGTATATTTTCACACAAACACGCATGCTTCAAGCATCGTCTAAATCAGCCATTAATCCTCGATGCAAATCGCACAGCATATAATGCGAGACGTCTAACGATCCGTAGTAAAGATTGTAACATCGCAAATCAGTATGCGCGGCGGACGTGAGTTCAAATTGTCCGCGCGGCGTCCGTAATCCTTGCTTAGAACAGCGGAGGTCATAGTTCGTCTATAGTGGAGTGCCACTTAATACTTTGAAATTCCAAGTTTTGGATGGTATTGCTATTGTTTATGGGCGGTCGTATCGCTTACAATCAGGCGAGCTATATGCCCGTCTCGTCGTTCAACTGCAATAAAAAAGTTAATACTTGCAAATTTTTAATAAATAGGATTTATGATTGTTTATCTTGTTATCTGGTAGTTATGAAATGGTGGTGTTTTTTCCAGAAAGTTATGCGAGCAAGTATTAAGAAATTATAGTGATGTTAAATGTCTAATATACTGTGAAAACCACACTGACACACTGACACACTGCTCTTAATTCTTCATCCCTTATGGTTATTTTTTTAATGTATGATTAAAGACCAAATAATGGATGTAAATTCGAACATACTTTTATTCCAGTTGGAAAATCTTTAAAGATGGTGTCATTAGCGTACATTATACTTGACACGCAGCACAGACGTACGTTGTTGTTTTTTTAATGTATTTGACTACCGCTCCGTAAAATTGCATACCTACCAGACGACTGATTTGCTCGTCTTATTCATTTATATTAAAAAAAAACTAAGTAATATCGTCTCCATTCCAACAGAACAAGACCGCCAGCCCAAAGGTCGGCGTCCATGAGCCGCGTGTCGTACGCAAATTCGACAAGCACCGCTAATGGCGTGTTTACGTTCCTACTACGTGCCGCGTGATTTGCACACACACATTCTCACGCGTTTTATCCAAGGTATCGGCAGAGGTGCAACTAGTGCACTTGTGTATTCATTATTTTTCTATAAAATGTATGGACACATTTTTGAGCAATGTCTGACCATAAAAGTACTGACTTCTAATGGTTCCATTGTCTTTAGATCCTTATAAGCAATACCAGCGTAAAAAAATGTCGTAAATTACCTATTTTCTTGCTGAATGTAAATTTTTTTCAAATCTGTAAATGCAGACCTTAATGTCTTCAAAAAATATTATAGCCTCCTAAAAAGTTAGTTAAGTACTGTATATTTTATTCTTCATAATCTAAATACCTAAATAAGGCGGTGAAATTTTCCTGCACCCCGGGCGGCTGTCACCCAAGCTACGCCACTGACTACCCGACCCGGAGATCGAACTTCTGACCGGCAGTCGTATGGCACTACAACTACGCCACCGAGGCGTTCATTAGACATGTGTACGTAAATTCGACACGCCGGTAATATCGTGTTTACGTTCCAACCACGTGCGCGCGAATCGAAGTATGATTTAATGCTTTTTGTTTTGTCTTCGCTAATATAGTAGTGATATAATATTGATGTCATTGTTTTGTTTTATTTTGGTCACTGGGGCATCGCAATAACGGAACGTAGTTGTTTAGTTCTTAAGTCACTAGTAACAAGAGATTTTGTTGTGACACGCATTTGGTATAATAAAAAGTTTCAATTGTTTTTTGTACTTATTGATAACAAAAATTCTGTGAGTGTAAAATGATCACTTTGACAACAATAAAAAATCTGCTAATAAATAACTTATTTCTGACACATCTTGTAACCAAAAACACATCGTTCACCTACGCTATATTTTTCCGATCCAAATAAACCGTGTCATTACCCAAACTTTGTTTATACGTTCGTTAAAAGATACGAAACGCATGCGCACACGCAGCTTTTGGGTTACTGCGTCGATCGTCAAACCGAATGATGCAACATCGCACGAACAGTCGCAGCACCGTAGCTAGGGCTTTGTAAGCAAATGGATATTATTTAAAAAAGTATGATAAAATGGGGTGATCAAGGATACAAGAGTCACATAACCATCCCATTAACGCCATTTTTCTGTACTCGATTAGGCTAGCTAATTTTCCTATAATGGAATGAATAAACCAGCTTAAGATCAGTGAATTGTATTGGTCAGAATAAAAACAAATAACAGTTATTTAAATAAAAAAAAACAATCACACGAATATGAGACATTTTTTTTATATATTTTGTGCGTCCGTTTTTTAAATATATTTTTTTCTTTTTCATATAGTACTTGCGTGCTTTAATTTAACTTTTTTTTCTTCGCTAGCCCTTAGCTACGGCACTTTACCGATAAAAATACAAAATACCCACACCACGGGACCAATCGTAGGAAGCCGAGGAATCGTTAATAGCGAGGGGAGAGTGCACTGTTTACGTGTGTAGTGTTAATTACTTGTTTCACTGCATTTCGACTATATTTAATCAAGATTTATGGTGTTTTTTTTTTTGTGTAAAATATGGTTAACAAAACAGGGTGTTCCAAAAGAAGGAATTTTAATAGAATGCGTTTTTTCCGTAGATAAGTTTTGATTATAATGGACAAAATGTTACGAACATGCAAATCTTAAGCCATAGCCTTTTTTTACTAATAATTAAAAAATGCAGTGAAACTCAAACTTTTACATAAATCTTAATAACAAAAATATATTACTTACCATTCCTCCATATCATATGGAGATTTTTTTTATGTTTTTCATACTCATTTTTACTTTAATTTTTCAACACTTTAAAAGTAAAATCATTGTGGAAATTCTTATAAAAAATCTTAAAATTTTCTTCAACAATAAATTTTCGTAAAAAAAATACCGCTAAAAAGAAACATCATTAACAATTCAAGCTTAACATCTATGTACTCACCAATTCGGCAATGATCTGTTTCTCTAGCCGCTGACACTCGTTCGCCGACGGTTTCTTCGGAGATGCCGGCTTGATGAACTTCGAAGTCTGTGTAAAAAAATTGCTACAGTTACTTCGAAGGCAGTATAAAAAAATGTTATTAAACTATTTAAAAAAAAGAGACATGAATAGGACAGGTTGAATTATTGTAACTGGTGAAGGATAATGATATCTTGTCAATCGATATCTGTATCTAAACACAATACAATAGAGTTCGTTCGATTCTGTGTTGGAATTCCAGATTGGGCAACACTATATAGTTAGGATTTTCTATATTATTTACTCAGAACTATCACTCTAACTGGGTTGACGTCACAGTGGACGGACTGCAAAAACCAAACCAAATTCTTTCTATACATCCTTACAAACATATACTACAATGATTCCACATTTGAATATACACACACACACACACTCGAGTCTTTTATCCCCGAAAGAGTAGGCAGAGGCGCAATTAATGCACCCACTTTTCGCCGTGCGTATTTCGTTCCATGTTGTGATAGGAGGGCGAGCCTATCGCCATATCGGGCACAAATTCCAGACTCCGGGCTGATACTGAATAGAAAAAACCAATATCACTTTGCCCGATCCGGGAATCGAACCCGAGACCTCAGCCAGACAGACCAAGGCAGTCAGAATATAATGGCATTTGAAAGACGAAAGGTGCAGGACCGACCTTGAACACTTGAAAATCCTAGGGATTTTTTTAGTCATTGCTTACAAAAAGCTATCTTGATCAATGGTGACTATACAAACCTGTTTAGCGTTAGCAGTGGTGGACTGCAGGACCTTGTTGATGTCCTTGATGGAGTGTATTGACACGTCGAGTGTGGACTCCTCGAGTTTGTTCTTCAGCTGAGCTGGTTTAGCACCTTTCTTTACAGGCTCTGGATTCTGTATGAAATTATATTTTTAATATTTTTTCAAGTAAATATTAGAAAATAACGTGAGCTCAAGCCATGTAGTAAAAATGACTACATATACTGAGATATATAAAATTAGATCTTATTCCTAAGTTGATTAGATTATCAGACCTAATATATTTTGACTCAGGATAACGAGCGCAATCCACAGCCAATAGGCGTATATAGAGGGGGGCCAGGTGGTCCGTGCCCACCCCAAGGATTTTGAGGAAGCCTATTTATTATTTATTTATTTAACACTTTATTGTACATCAAACTAAGGTGAATAACTACTATAAGCCTACTACTATATTTTAAACAAACTCAATTTTCATATCAGCAAGTACACAAGTCGTTTTATTATTTAAGTCTAGAACACTTCATTTTAAATGTATGTAATGTAAAAATTTTGTTTTTTTTTCTCTAGGAAATCTCAACTTACTCAAATTGATAACCATATAGTTTTTTTGCATTGTATGACGAGACGAGCATGCCGTTCGCCTGATTGTAAGCAATACGACCACCCATGAACAGTAGCAAACACCATCCAGCACCTTGAGTTACAAAGTACTGTGTGGCATTCCACTGCGCGTCATCCTGAGACATAAGATAATAAGTCTCATTATGTCCATTGTCCAGTAGTTACACTGGCTACAATGTCCTTCAAACCGAAACACAGCAGTGCCTGCACACTGCTGCTTGGCGGTAGAAATAGACATTGCGGTGTTACCCACCCAGACGGACTCTTACATATGACAGACCTACCACCAGTAAAAATAACTAAATCACTTACAAAATTATGGTGCGAGAGGTCATCCTCCCAGTTATTGATCTGGTCTGCTAGGGCGGCAAGTCTTCCGAACTTCTTCTTGCCGTCGTGCTGGCGCTGCTCTTTGTACGCGGGCGGCGGCGTCGCGGCAGAGAACTCCGACTCCGTACGGTGAATAGGCGACGATAGCTCATGTTTATCTGGAAAGTAGATTCTAAGTATCAAGCTACACAGAAAATACCTTTAAATAATTTAGTTATAATATACATTAGAATCTGTCTGTTAATTTGTGCTTACATATTATAAAACAAAATATTATACTAATCCTACTAATATTATAAACGCCAAAGTTTGTAAGTATGGATATCTGGATGTATGGATGTTTGTTACTCTTTCACGCAATAACTGCTGAACGGATTTCGGTGAAATTTGTCCTGGATTAGCACATAGGCTACTTTTTATCCCGGGGAAATACAGCGGCGCTTTTATCCCGGGAAAACTCATTCACGCGGGCAGAGCCGCGGGCAAAAGCTAGTATTATTATAATGGTAATTTTTAATGAATAATTTTATGCTGTCATATCGAAAAACAAGCCTAAACAATTTTAAAACAAATAGTTTATGTATATGAGAATCATACTCTAATAGCAAGCGTGAAAACCGTTAGTTACATTATCACATCCTCGTCAAGATTAGAATGCAATATATTATCATAACAGGATATGTGACTCAGTTTAATTTGGGTTAAAGAATGTTCCAACTTCGCAACTATTTTAGATCATTTCTAATTACTAAAGGTAGTGTCAGGCATTCCAACTGGATACAAAATTATCCTGTTATTAAAAATTTGTTCATACCATTTTAAAAATTATTTTTCAAAAATGCGATAATTTACATGTCTTACAAATCAAACTGCTGAACAGATTCGGATAAAGTTGTACACAAAGATGGACAGTATCCTGAGTAAAACCACATTGTTGACATGGATAATACAAGCCTAAGCCAAATTACAGCTTCCTTGTACTAAGAATCTCAGCTAAGTCAACAGACATGGCAAAACTTTAACTACTTACTTACTTTTTCTCTTGGGATCAACTATGGTGCCCTAAAAATGTACTTTAATTCTACAATATATTAATTTTGCATGCTCAGTTACCTGAATACAGATTGCCCAGTCTGTCCAGCCTTGATTTGAAGTTGTGCCGGAGAGCGGCTTTGTCAGATTTCTGCTCCGACATGTCTTCAGATGTTATCTTCTCCAATTTCTGGGAAGTGTCATCTGGAGAAAAATCACAATACATTTTTGGATGATCAACTAGTATAACTGCTTTGTCTGTTTTAGTAGTTGTCACATGAGTTATCTTGGCATGGTATAACGTCACTAATGAACATATGTATCCTAATAGTATATACGTATATGTAGTACATACTAATCAATCACTCATAAACCAATAAAGCATGCTAAATGAAAAACTAGTAAAACAAATTTCTTGACAATTATACCCAAAAATCACTGCATAACATTGAGAGGAAGAATAAACCTGGTCAACTATATACCGAATCAGACAAAAGAAAAAAATTGAACACTGATTGATCCTGACAAACTATGATCAAAAAAATACCTGCATGTAAAACGGACATAATTCTCACAATATTAGTAAACTAAAACAACAGTGTCCTCACTGACCGCACACAAAACAATAACAAAGGGCTTCATAAAGAACTTTGACATTAATTACCATAGCATTAGTGAAAAACAAAATTTGCTAATTGATTTACGGAACTGTTGTTTGCATGAGTAATGTTTATAAATGCCCTGTTTACACAAGGAAAATGAGCTTTATATAATTTGTGTTAATGACCTTTTGAGATACATGTAGTGTATTATTAAATGAGTGTTATGATTATGGTTGGTCTCATAGAAATATTTAACTATATTATAATGTCGAGGGGTGAAAGGCTATTTGGCTTAAGCAACATTTTTTTTGTGACAGTTATATATATTTAGAAACAGAAAAGATACTGATTCCAAATATATAAATAACTTAATATCCCAAAAATATAATACTTAACCCGTCAACGCCCACAGTGGACACCGGTTTCCGAGTATATAGGAAAATATGCTTATATCTATATATAAGCGAGCTTTGACGGTTTAAACCAAATAGCCTTTCACCCTCGATATGTTTATTTAGATAAAATATGTAATACTGGTGCATATCTATACTAATATATAATATACTAGCTTTTGCCCGCGGCTCCGCCCGCGTGAATGAGTTTTCCCGGTATAAAAGTCCCGCTTTATATTTTCCCGGTATAAAAAGTATACATAATCTACCCGTGTGCCAAATTTCATCGAAATCGAAAAGTTATACATAGCAGCGCCATCTATTGATTACTTACTCAACCCAGTCGAAAGGTATCGACATCTGTTAGAATCATTTGGAGTTAACAGATAATTGTGACTGTCAAATAATAACAGACAAATAATTAGCAATAAATAAAAAATGCGACTATAATTTGAGATTTAAACTATCCTATCTCTCAAGTTGGATCGAACTGCACATGGTGTGCGAATTTTATTATAATCGGTTAAGTGGTTTAGGAGTCCATTGAGGACAAACATTGTGACACGAGATTTATATATATTAAGATAAAGCTGAAGAGTGTATTTGTTTGTTTGTTTATTTGAACGCGCTAATCTCAGGAACTATTGGACCGATTTTGAAAATTCTTTCACTAATAGGAAGCTACATTACTCCTGAGTGCTATAGGCTACTTTTTATCACGGGAATATATTTTTGTCCCGGAAAAACTTTTTCACGCAAGCAGAGCCGCGAGCGATACTAGTTACTTATAAAGTTTGATTAGTGATAATCCTTTTTGTCGATGGACATTTGATACAGGATATAACACTTTTTGCATTATGCAATAGCAATAGCATAGGCGAAATAAGCATGTGGTCACTGCCTATCCCTTAGTTAAAATAGTAATGCCAAGTCTATACTCAAAATTTAAATAAACTAATACGAATGTTTGAAATATAGCTGTGAATTTAACTGTGGAAGTTTGGTAGATATTTAATTGTTTGTAAAAAGTTAGTTCAAAGCCCTTATACAAAGAAGAATGTCCACTTCCCATACAAGCGATAACCTGTCACTCATTTTTTTTTTCAGGTGTTGTATAAAGATGTGTAATCTCTTAAAATAACTAATATTATTTCTAAAAGCCACTGTGAAAATATGGTTCGAATATTATGAGGCGGAAGAAAGTTATTAAAAATACAATATTTGAGGTTATATTGGCTGTCAAATAGAAGCGGAGATACCGTGAAATATTTAATTGATTATTACCTACACGTAACATAAATCTAGGTATTGGGAGTTTAATGTTTTATTACTTATAATTATTTACCGCCTTAGATAATCATGATAGGTATGAGAGCAGTAATTGTTATATAGACGTAGGCTTTAAAATGAGTACCTAACCTACTTATACGGCCCCCCGAGGCAATTCTTGTGCTTTGGGTCTTCACACCCAATGCACGCCCATGCGCGGGGGAACATTAGTCGCGGGCCGAGGCACACAGTCAGTGTGTATACCTCTTGGTTGCATAACACATTGAGGCCTAAAAGGGCCCGCGAACATTTCCTGGCACCCCCTTCTCTTTCCGCCCATCCTGAGAACCTTTCTCCATTCCCCACCTTTCCTTCCATCATCCTATTCCGCTTCCTTCCCGGGCCCCTGCAGTCGTCAAGCCGGGGGACTCCAGTATCCCATTCGCAAGTTTCCCCCGGTGTTGACTGCAGGATCGCCTACCAAAAAAAAAAAAAACCTACTTATACGTGGGATTATATTAAATACAGGCCATTCTAAAATATTGGAAAGCACATGTTATTTCTAGTCTGCAAGACATTTTTTATATCAAATGGCTGACATTATTTAATTGTCACTGGTGGTAGGTCTCTCACTATGTAAGAGGCCGTCTGGGTGAGTACCACCGCAATGTGTATCTACCGCCAAGTAACAGTGTGCATGCACTGTTGTGTTTCGGTTTGAAGGACATTGTAGCCAGTATAACTACTGGACATAATGAGACTTAACATCTTATGTCTCAGTAGCACGAGCGCAGTGGAATGCCACACAGTACTTTGTAACTCAAGGTGCTGGATGGTGTTGCTACTGTTTATGGGTGGTCGTATCGCTTACCATCAGGCGAACGGCACACTCGTCTAGTCATTCAAAGCTATAAAAAATATGTATTATCAAATGATCCAGAGTATCACAACCTATATTAATACTGTAGGTAGGTACACATTGAATATTAACTAGAAAATCTAGTGGAAATGAAACTACATATTATTTTATTTATTTATTAATTATATTAATTTTTACATTAGTCTAAATCTTCTCTTATTACAACTTCATCCAAAAATGATGCTGGAGGTTCTAAATTAGATTGGTATTTAGCCCAACCAAGGTACCACACTAATGTCATTACATGTGCACAACAACCAATAGTGCGACGCCCTACAAGGCAGTTGCAGCAATATTCAATTATGCCTTCCCTACCATTTAAGTTATTGTCAACTAAAATATAGACATAATATTGCCGCCTGCCTATGTGCCTTGATTTAATTTTTCCTCTTATTAACACCCCACTACCTCTTAAATTAAAATCGTTCATCTGTAAAATATTATTGTCCCTACAAACTTCTATTATGTATCTGCCATGGAAACGTACATGTTCACCATAATACGACCTTGCTTGACGTAATTGGTACGTTCCCAAGGCAAATAATATAAGTTCATTATATTCTAAACGGGGGAAATCAATATTGTTGTCACTTGCTGTGATACTTCTGAAAAAGGATGCCCGTCTGTTAAGATTCAAAGTAATAACTGCTTGTGATAAATTATTCTCTAAGGGCATCCTTTCTCGTATTATACTAACAATCTGGGCAGCATCATCCCTATCGTGCAGGCGAACACCAAACTTATTTATTAAACATGCTGCTATTTGAAAGTAGATCATCATATTTGGTACAGCCTTATTAAAATAGTCAAATCGAAACAATCTGAAATCTCTTTTAAAATAGCCATTGACTACTTCTACCACCCATCTGCATATTGTCACACATCGACTTCTGTTTGCTTGGGTGGTAGTTAATTGGTGCTCACCTGCACTTACAGAATCAGGTACATATACATTATAATTACAACTTTCTAGTAAGTTGATGCTGTCCCTGAAACCCCGGTCTAGAATAAATATGTCATTTTGTTGAAAATATTGTCTTAGTGGGGTGTTTTCATTTTCAAAAAGCGTCTTCATGATATCTGCATCAGATGTGGTAGCCTTGTAGGGACCATAACAATCTAAAATATACCCATCACAAGTAACCAGCATGAAAGGTTTGAGAAGATTTCTATATTTGTGTAGGGAATACGATTCTTTCTGAAACATATAGTTCGCACTTTTATTTAGATAAATATATGATCCATCACAGATTACAATACTATGTGAATTATTTTCATTATATATTCCATTGGGAATTCTTAAATTATGTTGTAATAGCTCGTCTCTTGGCATATGATTTATCCCCAAGTGTCTTGGTACAAAATCTTGGAGCATAATCTCCCTCACTTTACTCATTAATCGTCCTAATGTAGTACGAGGTACATTTAAAAGTGTGGAAATTCTTACATCTGAATCTCCCGTCCTCATTTTTATCAAAATGCAGGCCAAACCGAGTATACCTTGGTGAGTTTCTAAGACTCTGGGTAAATCTATTAATAAGGACAAAAAGTTATTTTTTGTCATGCCCATCCAGTACCCAAATAGGTGATCATCTATTTGTTCCACAGACGTAATGCTGCTAAAATCCAAAAAAGGCTTTACCACATTCATAAATGACAACATGTGCTCTATTTGTTGCGCTGTGAAGTGAGAAATGCTATTTTCTTGATTGAAAAGGGAATCCCAATTATTTTGGTATAAATGTTCTGTGCAGACTCTAGCAAGGCTGGGTATGTAGAACTTATAATTGCACAATAGTGTTCTTCGTAAAGGATCAGATACAGTGTGCAAACCTGATATTTGATGGCATCCATAAAAAATACAATGAGATGCAGTATTTGGAGATCTTTTATAATTCTCTAAATATATTATGTTTTGTTGAAATGCATGTTCAGAGGGCCTATGTTCATGACGAGAATCTGCTTCTGGATTTACTAAATCGAGCGATCCTTCTGCCACTTCTTCTGAGGCAGCAGAGCTTACAGCATCTGTATGCTGTTCATGATGAGAATCTGTTTCCGAATTTACTAAATCGGGAGATTCTTCTGCCATTTCTTCTGGGCCAGCAGAGGTTACAGCATCTGTATGATGTTCTTGTTTCTGACTCACACACATATTTCTATTTTCTTCATGAGCTAGGTTGCGAATCACCTGTCTTCTAACTTTCATAAAACAAGCATGACACAAGTGGTCAGACGGTGTTACCTATAAACAAGGAAATACCATGTCAATGATTTTTATGAACATCTGTGTAATTAATTTGAAAAACATATCTGTTGTGGCTGATAATTGACTTATTTCATATTTTTTTTTCATCTGTTGTTACTGATACTGATTTTATGCCCCATGTCACGATCCACAAGATAAAAAGTATCCATATTGCGGACACAATTACATGATCTAGAGTCTAGACTGATATATCTTTAACACCCAAGCAATAATAGGAATGTTTAAGAAAAATGTGAATCATATTTACCTGTCGAGGTGCTATTCTACTTTCAACTGTCTGAATCATCTCTGTGTGATATGGCACTGTATGATTCCGGATGAGATGTTTTTGCATTTTCTTTAATGATCGTCCACACATCAAGCAGGCTAGTTTATGGCCATGATGAGAGGGCCCTGCACACTGCTCACTGGCAATATGCAGTTCATTATTGACTGTTTGCAGAGCTAAATTAAAGCATGCCTCACATACAAAGTCATCTTCAGTAATCTGGAAAAAAAATATACTACCTATAATACTCAATATAAAGTAACAAAATAAAAAAAAAATGATTTCAAATAATTATAGAACAAAATACAATATAATACATTCTAGGATGTACCCAATGGAGGTTTCAATTTATCTTATTTATTGTGATATTCTAAACATTAAACTTACTATAACTGGAGATATCCAGAGGCTGATTACAGAGATGACTCTCGCATTTTGTTCAAGGGCAGGGTAGCGCCGTTGTGCATTACAAGAATTAACACAGATATTGCAGATAATGCAAAGTATTCGCTGCGACATTAGCGGTCTCGCGTTGTCATCCATGGTGCTCTTCCACGTCACAAACAAGCACACAAATCCAAGTCGTAAAGCAAATATCAGTATCCGTGTAACACTAGCCAAAGTAAATGTATACGCAGGGTATCGGAGTCCGTTGTAAATGCCAAAGTAGTCAGATAAAAGGTAACCATAAAAACGCACAATACTCATCAACGCAAAAGCTAACACAGAACTACAATTCAGAATGTAACCGACGCGGGACGCCATACCATAAAAGTTTTGACAGCTATTAATAAGTATACCAGCTGTAAAAAAAACCCGTTTTAGAATTTGCATTTATTCTAGCTGAGATTTATTTGATTACTAGGAAGGTACCCTGCTATAAACGATTTAAAAGTCTGAAGCACACGTGTATTCAGTTAGTGCAATTGATTCACACTAAACGATTGCCAAACATTCATAAATCGAGACTAAATGTGTTAAAATATATCGAATCCCCGGTAGATAAAATGGAACGTTATTCGTACTCTGTAATATTGGTGTTGTATTATCTATGGTTATGGCTGCGTTCTTGTCTCTTATGACCAGTTGTATGTAGAAATCTTTAAAAATTAATTTCTTTTTTCCAACTCAGCAGTTTTGATTTTAAGTTAACAATATGTTTTTAGAAAAAAATTACCTATTTTTAGAGATATATTACATCACTATACAATTCACTTCATATTAAAATATTTGACAGGTGAAAAATAGTCATTGTTCTTTGGAGGCTTTTCAGATAAATAAAGTCATACTCTTTGTACTAGAAATAGGCATAGCAGAAATTTTTCTTTTTCAAATAGATCCAACCTTCTGCCTTAAGTATAAATTAGTATATCTATACTATTATATAAAGCTGAAGAGTTTGTTTGTTTGAACGCGCTAATCTCAGGAACTACTGGACCGATTTTGAAAATTCTTTCACTAATAGGAAGCTACATTACTCCCGAGTGCTATAGGCTACTTTTTATCCCGGAAAAACTTTTCCACGCGGGCGGAGCCGCGCGCAATGCTAGTTACATGATAAAGAAGAACAATTAGGGGATACAAGCATTTAATTATTTTTTTATAAAAAAATACACCACTATGACTTGTCCCAACAAGTCATGTAATTACTGGCTAGTCTGGCATAATTCCAGTCACTCTTAGAACAGATCCCATGTGGATAGGTATTATATCTGCAGTACACTGTGTTACATACAATCTGATGTAGTATGTTTATCATGCTAGTACAGAAAAAATCCATGGTAACCAGAGCTAACAAAAGTTGGTACTCACTTTCAATTTCAGTTATTATAACATTATTCCCCTTCTGCGCCTGTGAATCATACATCACGCTGATGGGAGCGTCTCTCTCTTCCACTTGCACTTCTATTTGTATGTCATTTCTATGCGATATGTTTATCTCCACAGACACATCAGAGTTCCGTCGAGTAATACTGCCTTTTCTAGGGCTTTTAAACTCTTTCTTTGTCACCACAACGTCATTCCGAGGCTTTTGGACTAACGACACCACGGCTGGCTCGGTTTTTTGCACACTCTGTCTTTTATTCACAGCTTTCACGGGAGTTTCTGATTTCATCGACTTCCGAGGGGAAGTTATTGACTCCCGTGCCGGTTTGCTTGGAGACTTCGCAGGAGAAGACTGAGTTTTGATCACACTTATGTTCTCTGATAAAGGTTTTCGTTTTGGTACTGCCTGACCGGAATTTGCAAGTTTTTGGTCGATTTTCTCCTGCCTAGCCTTTGCTCTTTCCAACATACGCTGCAAATATACGTTAAATATTAGATTATAGCAAATTTATACTGACCTTCAAACCATAGAAGTCCGTTATTGAAAATAAACTTACTTGGGTGAAAGGATCCATGGTTTTAAGTTAAGTTTATAAAACAAGTAATAATCACAGTTCACACAATTAACATGCTTTTGTCCTCAAATAATGTCTATAATTGCGTAAATAAAGTACTATTACGATAATATTGCGTCTAATTTCACAAATTCCAATAAAAAACCACCCGTTGAAAGCTTGACATCAACAAAACCGAAATTTTTAAATTTAGTACAATATTTATCCGGTAGGCGTCACTTCCAAAATGACTAATAAAACGTTTAAAGTACTGTTGGTACTATGTATATATGTATTTATGTAATCTATTTATACTATTTTAAAACGACATATTTTGTATTACTGTACAAAAAATAACTTGTTTATTTAGAAAATACTTGAATATTAAATAATCTTATCACACAAGATTCGTAACTTAATTTGAACGACATCTATGGCTTGTACATGAACTACATGTATGTTAGAAGCTATGGATTTGATTATAACTCACTAGAGGGAACTGTTCGAGTAATATTTTTGAAACGACACCAAGTAGTTAGGTACCATTCCGCCCAACCTCATTGGTGGCTAGACGATTGTTGGAGTCACAGCTCCATAGAGTAACTTGAATATAGGGTACAGCGATCTTACGACCTAGCGTTAGGCCGCTTAGAAAAAAGATAGAGATATACCGGCATGCAAATCAAAACACCGCGCTGACCATTTGCAGTGCGGTGTTTCATGCGAAAATTTGTAAAGTTTTACTTCACGCATTTTGCCATTCCCCTAAAAGTGCCGCCCGAGGCGGACCGCCCCAACCACGCTACGCCACTGTACTAGTGGTTTCATGTTCCTGTGGCATGAACCTCTTTAACCCACGCAAACCTCCCTATCCTCCATGCAGGTACCCATACCTATTTACAAAATAATATATTATTATTTAAACAATTTACCATTACGTTAATCCCGAAGTAAACCGTTCATAATTGATTCACCTACACCAAATCGCAATCAATTCCACGTACCGTATCGTACAAACTCGAAATAGGTAAATAAACATAATTCACGGAATTTAATTTATCATGTGGTTTCTTTACTACTTTATTTCTGCTTTTGTTAATACGTCGTTTATGTGCCTCTCGCTAGTACCAAAAACTATTTACAAACTCACGCCATACTTACAGATGTATGTAGATGGAAATTAGGTAAAATTACCTACTGTAGATTAACTGCCAATAAGATCATAATTATTAGGTATCATTGTAAATTTGAAACTTCCTACTTGTGAGTCTTTGAGTATTTTGTGAGTACCTACCTAATATGCATCCATAGGTACGTAATATGTATAATATGAAAGAGATTTTAAATTTACAACGACAATAATACCTAGGTATACCTATCTATATTTATACAGACGTACCTATTTAGTTTAAAGGTCTGGTCTAGTAATCTAGTTGTAGAAGACAACACTAAGTAAAGATTAAAGAGTAGCAATAAATAATAACTAGAAAATAAATGCCCGTCTATGCCTACCAACTCTGACTAATTTGAGCTATTTATCATTTTGACCCTCAGATTTTGACCATCGATTTTGACTTGATGTTTTTTCCATAAACTATGCGAAATGTCATTCACGCGAACAAAAACCCCAAAGAGCATTATAATACTACGGACAAAAACACCCATTTTTTATGACATTTATTCAAAATAATCTGATCATTGAGTATAATAATGGAACAAAAAATCAAATATTATACAGTCTAAGATGACTCTACGTAGAGTCTATTTTAAAACCGGTCTCAAGGCACGTGTAATCTCCGAGATCATTATTGAATTAAGCCACAACTGGTACAATATATGTGCTTCCCACGATAGTAACAAACTTGGTTTATAAGTGCATTGTTCTTGACAATAGATGGGAACATACTTTCCAAGGACTTGGAATAGGAATTTTGATGTTTTTTACTGGTGGTAGGTCTCTCATATGTAAGAGTCCGTCTGGGTGGGTACCTACCACCGCAATGTCTATTTCTACCGCCAAGCAGCAGTGTGCATGCACTGTTGTGTTTCGGTTTGAAGGACATTGTACACAGTGTAACTACTGGACAATGGACATAATGAGACTTGGCCCGTATTCACAAACGATACTTAGCTAAGGACAGCTCAATGCTACGATAATAAGTCTGTTTTCGTTAACATTACTTGCATAAGTATAGAAGTAACACTGGCAAGCCATTCATTTCATAAACGATACTCAAGGGACTCTTTGCTGTGCGTTCCCATAGCATTGTGATTGGTTTATATTGTAATGAAACTTCCTCGAGTAGATTGACAGAAAACATCAAACATTGACTTTCAATTTTTTTATTTTGATGGAAATTATCGGAAATTATCAATAGGTATTAAAAATGACACGGATTTCAAATAGTAAAAATACATTACATACATGCGACATCACCGATAAATTCTTGGTAGAAGCCACAACACGAAAGAAGGAGACAACTTGTAAAATTTTTAGTTAAAATAATATTATGTTCGCATTTGCATTATGGACACAAGTTTCGCGCTTTTATTGAGTAAAAATCTCCTAAAATGTGGTAAGTATGATGTTTTCCAGTTTGTTTCCTGGTTATATATATTACAATAATATAAAATGATAAGACGAATAACAAGTTGATTTCTTTTAGTTCACAGAAGTTACCATATTTTACTTCTTCAGAGAGGGAATTAATCGTGGCTTTGATGCGGGAACGGCCTATTATTGAAGATACCGTACGCATGCTCAAAATATAGAGCCAAAGAAGAAGGCTTGGGATAAACTGACAATAGCTTATAATGCGCAGTCGTATGTTACACCCAGGGACAATGTACAGTTGAAAAGATGTTGGGAAAATATAAAACTTATAGAAAGAAGGAGCTCTCTCAAGAGTCAATGAGTATGATGCGTAGGTATAGAAAAAATATTAGATTATAAAAACAGCTCCATGCTTTACAATTAAAAAAAAATGGATATAGAACGATAAAAAATACATCTTGAAAATTTAAATATATTTGTTTTATTTTATCCGACCAAATTAACTAAAAATGCTGTGTTATAAATAATCTCCTGTATCGGAGCGCCTCGGTATGTAGGTATTATATAATTTATATTATTATCATTTATATTTTCGATAATGATGCCATTGGATGTACTAATCTAAACTATCTTTCACTAATAGGAAGCTACATTACTCCTGAGTGCTATAGGCTACTTTTTATCCCGGGAAAACATTTTTATCCCGGAACAACTTATTCATGCGGGTGAAGCCGCGAGCAATACTAGTATTATATAAAATCGAAGTTGCTACAATCACATGGCACGTTGTTATGAGACTCGTAGCCAACTTTTTGGTCAAACAAGGATCAAATCCTCTTCGACTCCCCTATTTTACGTTCTACTGTGTTTCTAGTTTTTATGTTAGCTTTATTGTAATTTTCTTTGTAAATATTGCCTGGTTGTGATGTGAGATTTTATAATCTCGATCACTTTTCTAGAGTTATTCATTCTCTGTAGGTCTCTTTCAAGGATATAATCATCAAATTCTTTTTCGCTACTGCAGTCCATCGCAAGTTAACGGATCAAATCAAGAAAATCACACGAATTTACAAACCTAACTTACGTGGTCTGTAAAACCCGGTGCTAGATTGACGTTTGTGTTGATTTGTCACACTATGCGTTGCGTAAAATAGCTCGCGAGCTCCTTTTGCTGTGCGTTCATTTTCCTAAATGCATACTGTCATTCGTCCCTTAAGTGTTGTTTAAGAATAAGTTTGACGGACCCTGTGCGTTCGAGAATACTATGCGTCCTCGGGTTGAGTGTTTGGGCATGACAGCCTACGCACTGCGTAGGCCAAGGGGCGCTGTGATTGGCTAATATTGAGATACAACTTTACATCAGTTGGCTGTCAGATAAACAAAGCTGAACAAGGCCAAAGAAAACGATAAAACAACCGACACTATGCGTTCGGGAGCACTATGCGTCCTCTAAGTATTGTTTGTGAATACGGGTGTTAACATCTTATATCTCAGGATGACGAGCGCAGTGGAATGCCACACTGTACATTGTAACTCAAGGTGCTAGAAGGTGTTGCTACTTTTTATGGGTGGTCGTATCGCTTACCACCAGGCGAACAGCATCCTCGTCGCTCAAAGCAATAAAAAAATATCTTGGCGCTGGGAGAAACCACGGCGCATAGTAAAACAATGCACCGTTTACACACTCATTTATTTGTGGCCTATCTTTTACTTGCAGATTTATATGAGGTTTATGGCAATAAAAAGTACCCCTACCCTACATTATCTCGTGGGGCTTGTGGCAGTGGCGTAACTATAAGGTGGCAGAGGTGGCAAAATGCCATGAGTTGCCAATGCCAATGCCAAAAGTTTTCCAGGATAAAAAAAAGTAGCCTATAGCACTCAGGAGTAATGTAGCTTCCTATTAGTGAAAGAATTTCCAAAATCGGTCCAGTAGTTCCTGAGATTAGCGCGTTCAAACAAACAAACTCTTCAGCTTTATAATATTAGTATAGGTTTGTACCTATGGATATTGGTATGAAGTATGGTATACATACGTTGGAACTTCCCACAATCTATTATTACTGTATGCACTAGCCTGTTTCGTTAAATGGTGCAAGAAATTGATAAAAGGGCATCCCCGTCGACATTTTGCAAGAAATAGTTTTCCTCAATTACTCATAATTTCAAATGAACGCATTATGGAACTAAGATGTATGTACAATCACCAATTTGGTGCTAGTACACTTTCTAAACAAAAATCGCCCTTTTTCATATTTTACCAAGCAGGTGCGATCGTTTTGGTGATGAACAAAGGAAACAGCAGAAAACTCTCATTGTCTACTTTAGTTGTAAGTTGCATGTTACTGACAGACGACGCGCAAGCGACTTATTTAGAACCTTAAGGTGGTCGAGCATATACTTTTCTAACTGTACATACTGAAGCCAGGAACAAAGGATAGTCTGCATCTTTGAAGAAGTAGATAAACTATAAGCAAGTAAGACAATTGTAAGTAGACAATTGTATTATAACAAAAGTATTTAAAATTCTAAGACTGCCTTGGTGGCGTAGTTGTATTACGGTACGACTGCAGTGCTGAGGTCTCGGGTTCAATTCCCGGGTCGGGCAAAGTCATATTGTATTTTTCTACTTAGTATCAGCACAGAATCTGGAAATGTGTCCGGTAAATGATAACAGGCCGGCCCCCTATTACATGGTACTTAACATAACTGGCGAAATGTGGGTATGATATACCTATGCCAACCCCTGAAAAGGGAAAAAGGCTTGATACTATGTGTGCATGTATATTTATAATTGGACGCAGTTTGCAAAAAGGACTTATATAGCTTTTTCATTTTCATTAGGTATGAAATTATCGAAACAATATCCACATTATAATTTTTTTTAAACTACGTAGTTACCAAAGTAAAGATAACATATCTTTTTCTATATCTATACTATTATTATAAAGAGGAAAGATTTGATTGTTTGTTTGTTTGTTGGTTAGTAATGGATAAACTCAAAAACTACTGGACCGATTTTGAAAATTCTTTCACTATTAGGAAGATACATTACTCCTAAGTGCTATAGGCTACTTTTTATCCCGGAAACCGTTTTCACACGGGCGGAGCCGCGAGCTGAAGTCTAGTATGTTATAAATTTCAAATAGCTTCTAAAAACTACATAAAATACTTACCGTTTTGCTACAGCGCCTTAGGGGCTTTAGGTGAAAGGTGCAGAGATAGACAAAGTCTTGTATTTTTTTTTATCCCTGAAATTAACCCACGAGGCCCTTTTTCTCCAGAAAGGCCTTTAAAACAAGCATAGTCGCAAGCAATTCCTAGTAATTAATATCTTACGCATTATAATACAAAGTGGCAGTAGAAGCAGCGATTTTATCGTCGCATAAACAAGTTTGTCCCTACTAATAATCCAAAGAGGTCTCATGAGTCAGTAAGTAAATACTCTTTGAAGTCAGTCGGCAGTCCACATTTACTATTCGAACAGAGTGTGTGTGTGCAGAAAGTTAAGATGGGTAAGTCGTTTATGTTGCCAAATAACTTTTCCTTATTTATAAAGGTTAAATTCATAGTAGAAACAAATGAAAATACTATAAAATTAATGCAAAAAACGTCAAAAAAAGTTATTAAATAAAATAATAATATTAAAGTGAAAATGATGTTTTAAAATTAATTTTTATTATTCACAATGCGGTTATGTAATACGGTAAATAAACAATTTTATGTTCGGGATCAACAAATGTATGCGTAGGAAGACATTCTTGGACAATTAACTTATAAAGGATACGTGCAATGCAATAGTGCTACGCGCTCAGAATAAAGAACGTTCATATACTTACTAAAATAAAACATAACTAAATGAAGTATATAGAATAATACACTTATTATTTATTTTTTATAGAATAATAGAATGGTTATTTTTAACTACATATTGCGATACCATAAATATTTTAGAATTAATAAGGAAAGAAGCTGCTGTAGTAAAGTGTGAAATGTTGATTACGATGTTCGTCCCGAAAAGGTTCAAAATTACAGGATTTTTTAAATATTATAACAGGGAAAACCATCAAAATAACTTCGCGTAATATACCCTGAAATTACTTAGTGTACTCATAAAGGTAGATTGGTTCATAATATTATGAGTACCTACCATATGTCATTTAAACTTACCAAATTAAATTTAGTGGCAATACTTTTTAAAATAAATTTTGATATTTCATAAATAATTTTATACTGTCATCAGTGATCAGATTTTAGTAGAGAGGATTCGAAGCAAAAGCGACTCTATGTAAGAGGACAATAGAAAGAAAATACAATGATCTGCATCGAACATTTTATATATCAACGGCAATATTATAATGCAGACATTTTAAACAATGCCCGGGCAATGTATAACCTGGTGCATCCAAAAATGTATAAAATATTGTCTATTCCATACTTTAACTACGAAATGTATACAATACCCAGACATTGTACAGAATACCTGCTCGTCCACCGGCAATGTGTAAATAGATTTTGGTCTGTATTTATCAATGTTATGTAAATAAGTACTTACCTATAAAAAGGCAGCAAATGAAACATATTATTATGGTGTTTTACTATGTATTCGGCTTACTCTTTAGTCTTTGGGCTTTGAAGACGTTATGTCATTAAAATCTTCAAGTTGGTTAGGTTAGGTTGCGTTTTGCAACGATGTTCGCGAACTGAGCGAACAAAGCAAGCGTGCCGACTGCCGCGGCAGCGCAACGGCCCGGTCAACGAGAGCAAAAATAAATATATTTTAAGCATAAAACTCTTTTTACACACATTATCGGCAGAGTATTCGATATTGTATAAAATGCCCAGGCACAATATAAATGAATAATATTTCATATATTGCCTTAACGCGCTCAGGCAATCTATACATTGCCTAGGCAATGTATAGAATGCCTTATACAGATTAACGGTAACATATACATGTTAATTGTCATTGACCTCTCCTAACGTGTTTCTGATCTCTTTATATCCACTAATTAAGTAATTACTGTGCGCCGTAACCTCATCGCTCTGCCTTACCTCAGGGCATTTGGTACGACCTTCTATAATGCATTTATGACCATTACACATCTTACTTGTTACTAATATAAATTCGAAAGTATGTGATGATTTTTGCATTGATTGAGAAATATCGCACCTTTAGGACGAAAACGACGCAATTAAAAAAAAAAAAAAATTGGTTTATCGTTAAAAAATGACTTAAAACAGGTCTCTTTTTCATGAAAATATAATAAAAAAGGGATCGATCTAATTAATAGTTTTGTCCTGTTCCTGCTTGAATATGGCGGTGTTTGAACTATTGTTGTATTGAAAATGTAGTTTTAAGTAATTTTATGACGATAACTCTATTTTTTTTTAATTGTGTCGTTTTCGTCCTAAAGGTGCGATATATTTATTAAAAGTAGACGCAGTCACTGCTGAACAGATTTGCGTGATATTTGGCGCACAGATCGGTATCTATATAAGAGACTATCCCACTCTCACACCCGCCCCTGCAACTCCTATAAGCCAGGATCGGCAGTGACACGCATTTTATGACACCGACTGGTGAAGCTCGGCGAGTAATTAGACTTAACCCGCAACGAAATTAATCAAATAGAAGGATAGGAAGGAGTTGGAAGTATATTTTCCATTTCCCTCCATAGCAATCGTTATCTACTTACACAATAGCCTGAGTTGACATAGGCTACGTTTTATATTAGAAAGTACACAGTTGGTCTTTTATCCTAGGTTTTACACGGTTGGAATCATTGGCATAAATGAGTTGTTTTGTTTTAAATTAACACAGTATTTTTCTTACACGACTTCTATAAGTCCCAATTGGACATAACTATACCTACTTACAATTACGTAATAACACTATAATTTTATAATAAGCCAATTATAGAATACATACAATACTTAATAATACGTAATTAGGTATATACACAGCTATTATGAACGTCATCTACAGGTAACTAGGCAGTATGTTTTGCATGCGAGAGCTCCTAACTGCGCACCTAAAGTTCAGTAGCGTAAGGACGCGACCTTTCGCTTTTAAACGACAAAGACAACAGCGAAAGACGAGACGAGCAAGCCGCTCGTCTGACGGTAAGCGATACAAACGCCCATAACCAGTAGCAAGACCACCTATGAATAATGAAGCACTAAACTGCACTCTTCACCGCGATGTTATAATATGTACAATGTTGCTTGATGGAGCTGTCTATTCAACCAAATTCTGATAGGTCCTTGCCGCTAGCTTTGTCATAGTTCTGGTAAGATGTCCATAATATTAAATTACTTTTTATACGGGTAATGGCAAAGTGACTCCACTGCACCTGATGGTAAGCGAAGAGAGGTCAGAGATAGAGTATCGACTGACGAACGATAACTATACCTGTTTCCTCGTCAATCGAACACAGTTATGCCTGCCTGTCAGTGCCGGATTTGGGGGAGGGTAGGCGGGACTACTGCCCATGGACCTCCACAAGAGAGGGGCCCACAATAGAGATAAGAAAATATCCAAATTTCGACGGGTCAGCAACTTTTACGTTATTATTTCCAAACAGTCTCTTCGCATTTCTACCGACAATACTTGCGTGAACATAATAATATTGTTATTGAATATCTATATTTGTTCACTTCAATCCGTAAAACATCGATATAATATTAGGAAGCCCTGAATTCTGCCCTAATAGGGTAGTTTCTTATGTTTGATTTTGTACATTATTTTATTTGTAACAGAAAATAATACGAAAATTTTTATCTGTGAAATCAGCATAAAAATCGATTGAAAAATAAAGCAGTTATTCAATTTTGAATTATTCTTGTGAGCAAAAGTGGGGGCGTGGTGCGGATATCGCGCTATCTCTTTCGCGAAACCCCTTCCACAAATTTCAAAGCTTTATAACTCACTTACTATTGCGCCAATTTTTTAAATTCTTTTTCCATTGGACTTTGGATAGCATACATTTTTCATAATTGTATTTTAAAAAGTAGTCAACTACCTACCCGATTCGTGAATTCGCCACAAAAAAATGTTCCTTTTATTCGGAAAATAATTAGGGGCTTCCGCTTCATTGCTCCAGGGCCTCCAGGCCTCCAAATGCGGCCCTGCTGCCTGTTATACCTGATATACACAGGCTGAACTCCGCACGCGGCACACTTACATGGGCCACAATGGCGGGCTCTAACACCTTATGCTCTCTACGCTCTAGGCTCTAACTACGGTGGTCACTATCCGAGCGGATGCAAAATATATCCCACCACCAGCGCTTTGATTAATTATATACCTAGATAGAGTGACGCGCTGCAATGAAACTAAAACAAACAGGCCAACTTTTCTTAAGCTAGTATGCGTTACAGCTGTGTCATACGCTATCGCGACATCATACTGCGTATCCGCGCGTGTGTGCGCGCATAATGATACCAGTTAATACATGGTTTCTATTAAAACGGGGAGAAAATTATATCCATGAAAAAGAACAAAAATTAATTCACTCGAACTTATTTAGTGGGGAACAGTTCGCCACTTTTTTTTTCGACGCGTTTGAAACGTTCAGTGTCTATCTAGCTAGGTATATAATTAATCAAAGCACCAGCATATTCGCATTAATTAAGCGCGCATCTACGTAAGTGAGATGATTGGAGCTTTCGCTAAAGATGTGAGGTTCCATGCGCATCTCCGCTGGTGAATACAGACTTATCAAACCGAAAGACACGGCCGCAATTCCGGCATTGGATTCCTATATCTATATGTGGAAAACGGTAAAGTAAAGTAAAGTGGGTAAAACAGTGTGGTCGCGACTCGCACCGAATTTCGCGCTTAGCGTACAACAATAGGATGGATGCAGGCCGCTTCTAACAAGTTGGTCTGGAAATATTTGGAAAAGCATATGCTCAGCAGTGGACTTGCAAAGGCTAAAGAAGAAAAAGTACAAAAAAAACACATACGCTTTATCTCGAAAGTAAAGAACTTGTTTTAAACATTAACTATAAGCGGACAGGTCAAGGTTGCGCTTTGAGATTGCCAATTTCGATATAAGTATTCTCAGCTTGAAAAATACTAATTCACTTATTTTATGTATATTAGCAATGCGCGAGGCTCCGCCCGCGTGGAAAAGTTTTCCGGGATAAAAAGTAGCCTATAGCACAAAGGAGTAATGTAGCTTCCTATTAGTGAAAGAATTTTCAAAATCGGTCCAGTAGTTCCTGAGATTAGCGCGTTCAAACAAACAAACTCTTCAGCTTTATATATTAGTATGGATTACATGTTGTAAAACCTTTGCAGTCAATTTACATGCGACGCTCACATAATATAAATTGCTGCTACACTACGTATGTACAATTCTTTATTTTGCATTTAGTAAAGCTTGTATTTCAATAAATAAATGAATTATTTCTTATAATATTCATCGTAGAGCTGCAGCCATTCGGAAAGGGAATGTTGACAACAATCAAACAGTATAATTAGTTATAGACTGGACATCAGGGCTAAATTTGTCATTCAAAAGTTTTTTTTTTTTTTTTTTTTTTTTTTTTTTTAATGGCATTTGTATTCACATTTTGCCAATGTCAAGTTTGGGTTGTCTTTTTTATTATCTGTAGTATGTCGAAGTAAAGCAGTGGCTACCTTACCAAGACTTTATCGAGGAGTTTTGGCGGCAACAAAAAAAACACTTGATTAGCACGATTATTTCAATTCACTTCATTTGAGCTCTTTAATAGAACTATATTGGATAATATACCACCATAATTAAGCAATATAACACTAAGTATCACCAAAATAATGAATTAAAACAAGAGCACCTCATGACACTTCCAAGTTCCCGCCAAAACTCCATTCAAAAGTTATTACCAATTGTTAAATGAATTGCTGTCTTATCTGACACGTCCGTGCGACGAGACGACTCGGCATATGCTTAAATTTGCAAACAAGACAATATTTTGGAAGGAAATATGTCAATTTGTGCATTACGATCATGTCAAATTATGTTCCAATGCATTTTACATAGGTTTTTTTTAAAGATGTCCGCTTTTTGTATGGGTGCTGGGCCTCAAAATCTAACCAGGCTCAAACTTTAGGGATATTAAAGGGGCAAAATATGAAACTAAGATGCATTAAAAAAATATTTTTAGACCCGTCCATTCATAACTAACTTTTTTAAAAACTTTCATGTTAAGTATAGTTTTCAAGCTAAACAAAATTACATAAATCTCAAAATAGGAGGTCTTTAAAATTAAACGATTTATTGCAAAAGGCTAGTTTTCAGTTCTTTCCAAATATGTATATAAACTGTCTTAGTTAGAATTTCAGACCCGTTTTTGGACATGTCCTTCCACGATAGATTGAGTTACTGACGAACATTTTCCTATGACAATTTTCCCAATGTCTTCTCTATATAATCTTAGAACACTTTGACAACAACCGACAAACATAAATTTACCTGTGTCTCGTGTATTATCTATCTGGAAATTAAATATATGAATGATCTGTTTCTCATTCCAGGTTCCACGACTGTGCTTCTGTCTGTTTTCATCGTGATGGTGGTGATCGCCTACACAGATGCTGGTAAGTTGAAATTAAATTAATACACGAGATGTTACTATGACTCTCCACTTATTTGCCACTTAAGTTAAATATTGGAGGAAAAGGTAGAACACAAGTTAATTCACCTAGTTGATGAACGCTGCATTTTAAGACAGAGAGCCAGCAGAATGCGTCACTAATCGATCCAGCCAAGACGTGACGAATAACCTCTACAAAATCCTATTTAGTTCTTTAGACTTCATTTACGGCCGGTCTTAATAACTTACTAAAGTTTTAACTCGACAGTAAAAGATATGCTAATTGTTACTGTTGTTTCAATACCAAAAGCATTAACTCTAGTGAGTGCTCTCCCTGAAGCGTTACATTTTTGCTCTGTTAATATATTGAGACCGGCTGTTAACGTGCAAACTCTCTTTATTTTATTATTGCTAAAAAAATCTTAATTATTATAAATGATATAACAACAACAATAGTCTGGATAATGCGCGGTATTCGTGTCCGACTTACACTGTTGGTTTTAACACTGACTTACAGCTGGCGAGATTCTAGAGCCGGGACACTGCGTATATTCTGCATTGGAATATGTTTCTCCAGTATCTTTAATTTGACACCTAACACCTTTGACACCATATTATCGTTTTTTTTCTTTTTTATTATATTTATTCCTAACGCAATTCCAGCCGGCAACTGCCCCCTACCTTCGAAGGTGTACGGCTGCAGTCCGAAATGCGTGCAGGACTACGAGTGCAGTCACGGCAAGGTGTGCTGTTCGAACGCCTGCAACGCCAAGTCTTGCTCCGAACCAGCCCCGTACGGAGGCGCTGGCGGCCATGGCGGATCCCACAAGTCACAGTGTAAGTTGCAGCATTTAGTCTTACCTTGACATAGGTGCTTGCAGGAGGAGACAGGGCGCCTGTCCCTACTTCCATTGTTTTTTTTTACAAAGATTAATCGAGACTGTAGCCCAATGGCTTAATTTTAATTTGGCGTAGGTAAACTAAGCTAAATCGTTTCTGCAATATGCAAAAAAGTGGCTTGAGCCAACCCCATATTCAATGTGCATTAAGGAAAGTTAGAAAGAGGTACTCTACCAGGAGAGACAACATTGAAAGGCTTTAAAACTGACTTGGAACTTACTAAATTACCCATTATCTATCTATAATAATACGTATTACTTACAGTACGGCCACCTAATCACGACCGGCTTAAAGTTGGTCACGGATGACGCTATAGCTTTGTTTCTAGAGATTGGAGGGTGACGACTAATATAAAAGCCGGACGTCGTGTTTAAAACCGGCCATAAGTTACCGGCCGTATTGTACATTTTTTTATTTTGGTTTAATGTATTGAATGACGAGACGAACATGCCGTACGCCTGATGGTTAGCGATACGACCACCCATAAACAGTAGCATCACCATCCCGCACCTTGAGTTACAAAGTACTGTGTGGCATTCCACTGCGCTCGTCATCCTGAGACATAAGATGTTGTCTCATTATGTCCAGTAGTTACACTGGCTACAATGTCCTTTAAATCGAAACACAACAGTGTATGCACACTGCTGCTTGGCGGTAGAAATAGATATTGCGGTGGTACCCACCCAGACGGACTCTTACATATGAGAGACCTACCACCAGTAATGTACTATTAAACTATTGTACTATTCAGTCCAGTTTTTAATTCTTCTCACAAAAGTCAATATGGGTTAATATTATTAGTTAAACAACTCTTAAAATAGTGTCTGATACTCTGTTTAACTGTTGTTTAATTTACTACACATAGGAGCACTTTATGACGTTACAAGTGTTCTTATTTGGATTGTCCCATAGTTTTATGGTCGTTATAAGCGACTTACATAACATCACGACTTTTTCCCTTTTTAAGGATAGGCAGATAAGTATATAATTTAATTCGTTAGAATTAAAATCCATAAGTGGTAGGATATCATTAAAGAAGACACAGGCTTAACTGCCATACAATGAGTTAATAACAATGCAATAAAAAAGTCACCATACGTTAACAAATCACACGTCCTCACAACTCGCTTCGACCGTCGGCATACGTTACAACAATTATCGACCTCGTAGGTCCACTAATACCAACTTAGTTGACTATGTGTCAGATATCCTGGATGCGATGGATAAAAGCGGAGAAGTCCATGCGATATACACTGATTTTAAAAAAGCCTTTGATTTAGTCAATCATGACTATCTTATACGTAAATTAGCTGATATGGGCATTCACGGGTCATTACTTAGATGGTGTGAATCATATATACGTAATCGCTCCCAATTGGTGTGTATTCGCGGTTTCAAATCTCAGTTATGCACAGTCCCGTCGGGAGTTCCACAGGGCTCCCACCTTGGTCCTTTATTTTTTCTTGTGTATATAGATGATATAAAAAGTGTAATACAATCTAAATTCAAATTGTACGCTGATGACTTGAAAATTTACCGAACTATACACAGCCAATCGGATGTAGTTACTCTTCAACGCGATATAGATAATGTTCAAAAGTGGTGTTCCGATAATCATATGTTTCTGAATTTTAGTAAATGTTACCACATCAAATTCACAAGAAAAAAGCATCCAAATCTGTCAACTTATTACATTAATAATATCCCTCTGACTGAAGTAAGTACTATACGCGACCTAGGGGTTATCCTTGACAGTGCCATGAGTTTTAGATTCCATATTAATAACATAATAGCTAAATGTTCTCGACTATCTGGATTTATCAATCGCCAAATGAAATTTTTTAATGCACCAAGTGTAACAATCCTTATTTATAACACAATAGTGCGTGGAATTCTGGAATACTGCAGCAATGTGTGGAATCCCGTTTATCAAGTGCACATCGATAGGATTGAACGCATACAAAAACGCTTCCTATATCAACTCACATATAGTGACAACAGATGCTCACAATTTGACTCATACGACCAACGTCTTTCGTTTTATAAAATGGAATCTTTACTCACTCGTCGTAAGATAGCAGATATTATGTTTTTATATAAACTTATACATTACCACGTGGACCTACCCGATTTTCTCGAACGTTTACAATTTGTTGTACCCCGTTGTAGCAGTCGACTTTGCAATCGTAAAAGTTTTTATCATCCTGATGCTAAAACAAACCTCGGCCAGCATTCTCCTATCTACCGTATGATCTCCGCGTGTAACAATATTCGTGGAGACTTAGATATATTCCGTCTTGATTCCATAGCCTCCTTTAAAAAAAAACTACATCTAATGTACGCACTATAAAGTTTAAGTAGGGAACACCATAACTTGTTTTTAACGTCATATAAATTAACTGACTTGTAAATGTAAACCCACTACGCATGTCGTGTTCACATCTAGTAGGGTTCAATCTTATCACTGCTCACCTCGTCACTCATGTACCTAATACTTAAGCTATTTGTAAGATGTACCCAGTTTTGTGAACCATAAAAAAAAAAAAAAAAAAAAAAAAAAAAAAAAAAAAAAATTAATGTGTCAGTAACTTAAGTTATTAGAGGTTGCCTTCAGTATTATAAATCATGCCAGCCACGATGACTCGTTCTACTAATTTTCCTAATTACTTACAGTCTAACCTTATTCATAAACAGTTTATGAACCTGTTTTAGTTATCGAATCTTTTGTCTTCTTCGAACGATTTTTGAGTTGAGTTTGAAGGAAGGATTGTCATCTTCTATAACTAAAATAGGTTTATAAACTGTTTATCAATAAGTTTGTTAATGTACAATATAGGGAACGTGCACTTCGTAAGCACTGCCATCTAGTGGCGCAATCTGGATAATTTTCAGCCCATCGACACTTGGCGTTGACGTACAATATTCATTAAAAGGATGAAAAATAACATTTAATTTGTTGATAATGTATCGCTGTGTATCTGGATGCTCCAAAGCATGAAAATAAACAAATCAAATGGTGTGAAATTATATAATGTTTCCAAGAATAGTACCTAAGTACTTACATTCCATGGTTATGTGAAAATCGTCAAAAATAATAAAAGCTATATAAAACATACATAATTATGAGTTCCAAAAGCATTTAGAAATGTTTCGTTAAGTAATTTATAAAAATAAATATGTTTTGAAGATAATATTAAATACAAAAAAATCTGTAATTAAGGGAACATAACCTCCTAATTTTGCTTAAATAACTAGCTCCCATCTAAAAAAAAGCATATTCTGGACACGCTGGGTATAAATAACATTCGGCCGGAACACATATTTTATCATTTTTGTCATATTAAATGAATATATAAACAAATTATTGTGCTAGTTCTAGTTTCATTTTTTATCCACCTGTGGCTCTTGTGTCGATTTTGTGCTGCCCCCTATAGTTCGTGCACGCTCCCTATTGCGCTTGTGCTTTAGTTCTGTAAATGTACACTTATTACGTATGAGTATACCCATATACCATAACAAATAATCAAAGTCCCCCCCAATCTAAAATTGGTAGAGCGCCTAATCGTGCATGACATTATCTATACCTACCTTTCGAATGACATTTTTTTTTTCTTTATATAAAACTATCTGAGTTAGATGGACTGAAAATTGTTAAGGTGTGTTGGAGTAATAGCGGATCACGGGGTAATTCCGTTTTTTCAAGATTACTGCTATACCCAACATTTCCTTTTATGGACAACACAGCCTAAAGTGATATTTTTAATGTACCACAATTGTACCACTCTATTAGTTTTAGTTACAGTTTAGCAGTAATATTGATACACTGGGATTACCCTACCACTGTACTTATTAATTAATTATGTTTGTATTTCCAGCCGGCACGGGTATTTACTGCGATAATGTGAAATGCAGTCCGGGTCAAGTGTGCAAGATGGACCCCTCCAGCAAGCGGAACAAGTGCAGCCGACCTTAAAATTTTGTAATATTACTAAGAAGTAAATTAGTTTTATTAAATAATAATAATAATATATTTACATATTTTATTAAAACGCTGTTTTATTTTCCATAATGTTTATTTATTTATTACTTTTATACAATAATGTATAAAGGCGGACTTATTTATTATTTTATTTATTTATAAACTCTTTATTGTACATCTAAGGCAAAGTGGAAATAACAAATATACAATATAAACTAGGCTAAACAACAAGAAGTACAAGTGGCGGTCTTATCGCAATTGGCGATTTCTTCCAGACAACCTTTGGATGGACTTAGTTAAGAAGGAAAAATAGAGCGGGCGGTCATCTACAGGTAATAAGAGGGGTTAGAGAACAGATGTGAATAAACATTATATCTAAAATTTAATAAAAACTACGTATTCTATACCTAATATAAAAGTAAATACATACAATAGTACATAAACTACATAACTACAATACAACATATACATAATTATCCAGTAATAAATAGAAAAAAAGGAGAAATAAAATATCACAGTGACAAGTAGTGTTGCTTCACAAGCCTTTTAAAAATGGGGAGAGATTTAGCCCTTCTTATCAACACAGGTAACTCGTTCCACAAGCGTGCAGCCTGTACTGTAAAAGATTTATCAAGGAAATGAGTGGCATGCTTGGGAATCTCTAATTCCAGACTCCCTGATGATCTTAAGCATCGGGTATGGGTGCTACTCAAGAAGTGGAAACGGTTTTTAAGATAGAAAGGTGAAGAAGGAAGGAACAGAACACTATATAACAAGGATAAAATACGAGTATTCCGGCGAAGGCGTATAGGCAACCACTTGAGTTTAGTCCGAAATTCTGAGATATGGTCATACTTACGTAGTCCAAATATGAAACGGATGTAGAAATTTTGTAGTCGCTCAAGTTGATCAAATTGGGCTTCGGATAAATCGAGATAGCTGGCGTCAGCATAGTCAAGGAGAGGAAAGAGAAGAGACTGCACAAGAGCAATTTTAGTGGGAATAGGAAGGAAGTTACGTAAACGACGCAAGGACCCAGCAGCAGAGAATATTTTGCGACTCAGTTCCCGCAATTGGGGCCCCCAAGATAGGTTTCTGTCAAGAAGAATTCCCAAGTTCTTGACCTTATCACTAAAGGGTATAGTACAGCCATCAAACAGGACTTGAGGAAGTTCACTGAAATCGACTTTGGAAACCATCCTGTGGCTGCCAATAACAATGACCTGTGTTTTCTCAGGATTCACTATGAGACCAAAATTCGCAGCCCATTCAGCAATTATAGTAAGGTCTTTATTAATTGTAGTAATAGCTTCATCCACGCGTTCTGCTGGTACAGAGTAATAAATTTGTAGGTCATCTGCGTAAAGATGGTGAGAAGAAATAAGACGGTCTGTGATAGAGTTAATGAATAACGCAAAGAGTAAAGGAGATAAAATGCCGCCCTGAGGAACGCCGGCAGATATATCACACCAAGATGAATGAATATCATCAAGGCGAATACACTGCCGACGACCTAACAGGTAATTACGAAACCAGTCAATTGCTGTCGGACTTAATGCCGAATGGCATTCTCTACCAGTCAACCTTAGGGTGATGCAGAGATAAACAATACAGGTAGGTGTAATAAATAAAGATATAACATAAAATGAGAAAGAGAATAAAAGAAGATATGTTAAAAAAGCATAAATATAAAAGTACGCAACACAAATACACTTAATAAACATGATAACGAATACAATATAAATATATAAAACCTAATAATAATATATAAAATATATAAATATGTTCACCTAAATGTGAACATATTTACTTATGTTCCTGCGACCTTTATCAAGTCGTCTGTCCACCTTGCAGGTGGACGTCCAACGCTGCGCATGCCTCTACGTGATCTCCACTCAAAACCTTTTTTGCCCCATCTGCCGTCAATTCTTCGAACTATATACCCTGCCCACTGCCCCTTTAGCTTGCTAATCCGATACTAGCGCCACAAGGTGAGAATATCGGTGAAGCGAATTTCTCTCATTCAAAAATGAGATCTTACGTATAGGCTTCGTTTTCGGAAACGCGGGGCGTCGCGCGCCGCGTGTGACATGGAGTCTCGCGGCGCGTCGAGCGATATTAACGTTTATCCGCCGCAAATATCGTGCAAATGTTACAACGTTCGGTTTCCGCTTCCAGCAAGTCATATAAATAAGATCTGTTTATTTATTTAATAATTGTTTATTATATAATAATTGATTTAGAATTACAAGCTACAAGGCTCTGTCTTCTGTTACCAGCACGTTTTATAAATAATTCCTACCTCATTATACAATATATATAATCTTATACTTAATTAATACTGGCTGTATTTGATATAGAATATTTTTGAATCTTAATGTGACGTGGCGAGGTATAATGTTTTAAAGGGAACACTCTTGATGTATTGAGAGAATACAATAAATATTGTAAATGCTGTGCCGATTAGTTTTCTTCACCAACAATATCCAGCAGTCTTTCAGTGCATCCCGCTCTCTATTTTACAAACGCGTGTAAAATCGCTTCTCCGTAAACACACTCATACAACGCCATATGTTTGAATTTAGTGCGTGCCGCTCCGCCCACGCCACGCGCGATGACCTGCGTCTCCGTAAATAATAGATCGATGGTGTTAGCACAATCTCACACAAGATGTCGATGGAGGCGGATGGAGGGATTACTAGGCATAATTCTAAACTCCTGGCAGATACGAAGAAGAAAACACCACTTTCAGTTGACAATGTGGTAAAACCTATTATGTAGGTGTTGACTGTACCACATAATATGGAGTTAATAAGGAAATTAAAAACTATGTTCTCATAAGACATTTCATTGTTTTATTTCAAGTTCCAGTGATTTTATATGGGTACAATAAAGTACTTTTTGGTAAGAGGAGTGGAGTCTAGATAAAGTGTCGACGAGAGATAACCTCTCGCTAGTCGACACAATTATGCCGGCGTACTTGGGCTGTTAACATTGCATTCGATTTTCACTTTTTATATCAAATCTCTAACGACCTTATTCATAATCAGTTTATAAACCTATTTTAGTTATAGAATGTTTTGTCTTCTTCCTTCAAACGCAATTCGAAATTCGTTCGAAGAAGACAAAACATTCGATACCTAAAATAGGTTTATAAACTGTTCATGAATAAGGCCGTTAGAATTTATGATCAACATGGCGATAGGCTATAGTCCCACGTAATAGGACAAATAAAAGGTAAAGTGTGACACTACTAGCAGGGGATATCACCACTGGAACGTCTGTCCTCGTCAACACAGCCTTTTTTTGTTTTTTTATTATTGCTACTGAATAATGAGACGAGTATGCCGCTCGTCTGATGGTAAGCAATACGACCGCCCATAAACATTAGCAACAACCTTACAGATCTTTTGTTTACAAAGTAGTGGCATTGCGCTGCGCTTGTCACCCTGAGACATTAGATGTTAGTCTCATAATGCCCAGTAATTACGTTGGCTACAATGCCCTTCAAACCGGAACCCAACAGTGCATGCACACCGCTGCTTGGCGGTAGAAATAGACATTGCAGTGGAACCTTCCCAGACTGCCCATCGCATACGAGAGAACTACCACCAGCTAATCCACAATAGGTTCCTGGAAGTGTAAATGGTAGGTGGATAACAGTAGCAACCCTGAAATATGCGTGTGTAATTTGGCGGTAGAAATAGACATTGCAGTGGAACCTTCCCAGACTGCCCATCGCATACGAGAGAACTACCACCAGCTAATCCACAATAGGTTCCTGGAAGTGTAAATGGTAGGTGGATAACAGTAGCAACCCTAAAATATGCGTGTGTAAATTTTTGACTGCTTCGATGGCCTAGTTATAATAACTGCCGCAGTGAGATATCGGGTTCGAATCCCAGCTGAGGCAAAGTTATATTGGGTTATTCTATTCATTATCAGTCTTAAATTTATGTCCAAAATGACGAGACTGAAGAACTTATCATGGAATGAAATATACATATCGAAAAGTCTAGAATATAAATGTCTATTTCTACCGCCAAGCATCAGTGTGCATGCACTGTTGTGTTTCGGTTTGAAGGACATTGTAGCCAGTATAACTACTGGACATAATGAGACTTACCATCTTATGTCTCAGGATGACGAGCGCAGTGGAATGCCACACAGTACTTTGTAACTCAAGGTGCTGGATGGTGTTGCTACTGTTTATGGGTGATCGTATCGCTTACCATCAGGCGAACGGCATGCTCGTCTCGTCATTCAATGCAATAAAAATAAAAAAAAATAAAAATTACTAATTGCGCCTCTACCCACCCCTTAAGGGTTAAAGGCATAAGGTTTTTGAATACATAAAAGCATAAAGTATGTATTTTTTTATTGTGGTATATTAGAAAATGTCACTTCAGACTATGACTTGGTGTTAGGAAATGTCAACTCTATATAACAGTAATTTTAAATCAACATTTTACTCCGTGAAGTTACCCCAACATACCTGGACATCCTGTGGACGTCTAAAGGTGCAAGGTGGACAGACGACTTGATAAAAGTCGCAGGAACACGCTGGACGTAGGCCGCTTTTGACAGGTCCGCCTGGAAATCTTTAGGGGAGGTCTATGCTTAGCAGTGGACATCACATGGCTGTCGGCTGATGATGATGATAATGACCTTATAGAAAAAATGCATGATCCCCGCTTTAGTGGTTAATGATAGGAACATAATTCCTAGTATGTTACTGTAGTATAATAAAATCACTCATGCGATTTTCCCGATATCATTTGTGGTCATGACACACTGGTATATGCTTGCGGTTAGGAAAATACATCTGGGTACTAATTCAATAGAATTGATAATGTCAAGTTTAAATGTTTTCACAATATTTCACGATGTGTGTTTATAAATAGTTAATATATTGTGTTTATATAGGTAAAATCTACATGGCGAAAAATGGCCGCATCGGTTGCGTCTCTACCTACCCCTTCGGGGATAAAAGGTGTAAGTGTGTGTATGAACGGTGTTTAATCTACCATCATCAACATCATCATCAGTCACATGAAGTCAGAATCACGGAAATCAGAATAAAGTTTGTTGGATATTCTTATGACTTACTAGCTTGTTTCGCGGCTTCGCCCGCGTGATAAAAAATTCCGGGATAAAAGTTCCGGTATGTAATTTCTCGGGATAAAAAGTAACCCATGTCCTTCCCAGGGACTCAAATTATATCCATACCAAATTTCGTCAAGATCCGTTCCGTAGTTTTTGAGCTTATCGCGTCCAGACAGATAGACGCGGCGCGGGACTTCGTTTAATAATTATAATATGTAAGGATTTCAATTGGTTTATTCTTACCGTCAACGCATAGTAGGATAGTTAATTAGAAACAGCCTTAAATGTTGTCGCTGATACTGTGGTAATCCAGTAATTAAATCTAGTGCCCTGTGGTCCGGGGACATTTAGAGAGCTCCGCCACGGCATCCCCTGCCTGTCGTAAGAGGCGACTAAATGGGGCTTCGAGAGAGTCGCGGGGCGAGCAGCGGAGGGCTACTCAGTCCAATTTAAGCGACTCCGAGGTGGGCGACAATGCAGGTTGTCGGTCTCCCGTTGTCCGTAGACGCCAAAGGCGTCCTTTAGATTTCGGGGGCATCTTAGTCCCACTTGTATAGAGAGGGGCCGCAACGGCATCGCGCAAGGACGGTCCCGTGCAGCTATCTTAGTGCAACAAGACACCCCGGGGCCGTCTCGTATGCGCCGAAGAAGGCCTTCGCGGGTTTTGGTTGGTATACCGGTGTAGGGTGTACATAATATTAGGGGCTCGCTTGGATGATGACATACTCCCGAGTGTCGACATTGGGCTGTAAAACTGTGTGAAACCAATATAACCGTTCCACTTACCCCCCAGTGGTGGTAGCGATAACGCGTTTTTTCCCCGCGAAAAAAAAAGTAATTACAGCTAACTCCCAAACCAGAACATATAAAAGCTAACACACCGCTGCTTGGTCAAAGCGGCCAACCGTCCATAAATGCCAAATATCAAGCTTGCAATAATCATTAGTAAAAATATAGTCCCGTAAACCTTAGATGCGTCCCGCATGCCTATATATCAACTACATTTGCATTGATGCATGTACTGTAGACGTTCAAGTAATGCAATGCAATCAGCCCTGTATTATATACTGCCCACTGCTGAGCACAGGCCTCCTCTACTACTGAGAGGGGTTAGGCCTTAGTCAACCACGCTGGCCTAGTGCGGGTTGGCAGACTTCACATACCTACCCTCGAAATTCTTATGGAGAATTCTCAGGTAGGTTTCCTCACGATGATTTTCTAAGAAAACATCACTGTAAATCAGGGGGTCTCAAAGTATTTTTCGTAACGCCACCCTATTGCCAAAATAGAAATGAACACGCCCGCTACGCTTCGATGAAAGGAAGATGGAGCCAGGAAGATCACCAAGTATCATAACTAATGTTACGAAAAATGAGTTTGTTACACATTAACATCTAAATTACTCAATTGATCATTACGAAATTTTGTGTAAGTATACATTGTAGAGGCAGGTACAGAAAAGGACATAGTGTATATTTATCCAGAAAAATGACAAAATCGCGATTGTCCTGTAGGCCCGTGTCTCCCTTTACATATTGTCACGCCTCCCTAATTGGCCGCGCTCCCACTTTTAAAAGCAATGCTGTAAATCAAAACCCTAAGTGTTCTGGCCATGGTGACATCCAATATGTAGTCCTTAGACGCCCGCTGTGGACACCGGTGTCCATTTATATAAGGAAATTAGCTTATAGCTATATATAAGCGGGTAGTTGCGAAACCTCTGACATTCTAAACAAAAACTCTGAACTACTTAAAAATGACACAAGCAATAAATATGATCACAACTTGTCCCGAATTTAATATTTAAGAAGAAAGTTGGCTTATGCTTACTGGCAGAAATAGAACAACGGACAACGTATTAACTACCCAGAATGTCTAGATCGCGTACTTGAATCCTAGCTCTATTTAAAGTAGATGTATAAGGAAAGTATCGATGGTAAATTGTAATGTACTCATTTCCTAGATATTTTACCTCATATTTGTACAAACATAAGCAAGCCTTTACAGCCTGTGGTTATAAAGTTTATCAATTATCCTTCAATTTTCCTTGAATAAGTTATTTTGCACTTTCTATACAAAACTATTTATTAGTATTCTTTGGGTATGAAGTATTATCCTTCCACAAAATTACAACCCAATTCATCAATTCCACGTAAATGTAACAAATATTTTCGAATTAATTGTTAGTGGGGATGACATAACTATATTATATGAGTCACACTGTGTATTATATATTAATACACTCCTTGCTACAGTAACATATCCAAGGAATCCGTTTTGAAGCACGGACGAATTTTCTTCTGCTGCAAATTACAACATGAGTGAGTACTTAGTATATTTATACTGCCCACTGCTGAGCACGGGCCTCTTCTCCTACTGAGAGGGCTTAGGTTAGTCCACCACGCTGGCCTAGAGCGGATTGGCTTCACATACCCTCGAAATTATTATGGAGAATACTTAGGTATGTAGGTTTCTAACCGGGTTATATGTAAATTAAACATTTTTATTTCAGGATTCCTACATATTTTAACTGTTTTGCTGGTGGGTGTTGTGTGCGGAACTGGTAAGTGAACTATTTATATTTATATCTCATTGTAAGTGAACTGTATGTTTTTATAAGAATAAATTCTTTAAACTCAACTTAACAATTCTATTACACTTAAATGCTAAAGTTTGAAAAGATAGATGTATGCTCGATAGGCATAATCGTTGCGTGGATTAAATATTTGGCACATACAGGCTACTTTTCAAATGATTTGTATAGGAAAGAAAGTGCAGAACATTACAATTAACAGTGATGAATAAACTAATCAACAGATAATTCATTGAAACTTGCTTCAAAATTAAAAAATTAAAAGCAACAATTTTGCATTCGAAATAAAATAATATTTGGCACATGACATACAGGCTACTTTTGAAATGATTTGTACAGGTAAGAAAGTGCAGAAACAGTGATGAATAAACGAATCAACAGATAATTCATTGAAAATTGCTTTAAATAAATAAAAAATTTCAAAGCAACAATTTTGCATTCGTAATAAAATTAAAACGGAATAGATTTTGCCGCCATTTTATTGTTTGTCTGGTGCTCAAATTATACGGGGCCTTTTATAAAACCTATTTAAATAAACTTTATACTAAATTCCAGCTGCTTCCCGCTGCCCGCCGAAAAACAAAGTCCAGAATCCCACACCAAAATGCCGCGACGACTACGATTGTCGCAAAAACAATCAAATTTGCTGTCCTAACGCGTACAATGCCTTGTCTTGTACCTATCCAGACCCTTATGGAAGTGGAAAGGACGATTCCCGCTACAAATCTAATGATAAATACAACCCTTACAACTCTGGCTACAAGGCTTTTGGAAAATATAAGAATTCAGGCTACAATGCTTTTGGAAAACCGTTAGCTCTGACTTTGGGTAAGATTTTGTCTTAATCTAATTGCTTCTATTTTCCCTTTTGTTGAGTAGGGGACATCATTTTTAAGCTATAAAAGGATATGGTTTTCAAGATACATGTCAACTAAGCCTGCCAAAATCGTGTCGAAAAAGCGCACACAATATTACAATTATAAATGCATAGTAATATAAGCTTATAATGGCTTAGTGGCGTATTGCGTGCGTGGTACGATTACCGCTCTGAGGTTCCGGGTTCGAATCTCGGGTCGGCCAAAGTGATTTTGGATTTTTCTGCTCACTATGTTTAATGTTTATGTATTTAAGACCGGGCTACAGTCTTAAATACATCACATCACAACATCACTATTTATGAACAGAGTGGTTCCTATAGACTATAATTGCTGTAATGTTGACGATTGGAAATTCCATCGGAAAAATATAGAATATCCTTATCACAATCTACATATTAAAAATCGCGGACATACAAACTTACATACATACATACACACATACGGGTCAAATACAGAAGCTCTTTTTTTGAAGACGGTTAATAAAACAATGTCTTTCACCGCGTCTGTTTGTCTCTCTGAACGTTATTCAAAAACTACCCCGTGGATTTCGATTAAAGGACATGTCCAAAAACGGGTCTAAAATTCTAACCAAGACAGTTTATATTTGGATAGAACTCCTTAAAACTATCCTTTTACATTAAATCGTTTAAATTTAAAGACCTCCGATTTTGAGATTTATGTAATTTTATTTTGCTTAAAAACGACACTTAATATGAACGTTTTTAAAAAAGTCAGATAAAAATGGAGGGGTCCAAAAATTTTTTTTTAATCGTTCCATTATCCATATTTTTCCCTTTAATATCCCTAAAGTTTGAGCCTGGTTAGATTTTGAGGCCCAGCACCCATACAAAAAGCGGACATCTCCTTTGGAACAGAGATAGTTAGAGACCGTAGGCAGGACATCGCCTTTTTGTCTCGGGAAAATATAAAGGAGGGGCTTTTATCACGGAAATACTCTTTCATCGTAGGAAGCCGCAAGCAAAAGCTAGTCCCGGAATGTGTGCAAATTGCAACACATTTATCCTGATAATAGATATTGCAAATCTCCAAATCTATCTACACTAATATTATAAAGAGGTATTGTGAGTTTATAGGAAGTAATCTCTGGAACTACTGAATAGATTTCGTGGAAATTTGAACATATTAAGCGCGACTTTTACCCCGGAAAAACTCTTTCACAGGTGAAGCCGCGAGCTAAACAAATTTACATCCAGTCATTCAAAAGAGGTGCATTTTGGTATCCATATGGACGCTTTTTACGTGCATCAAAAAAAATATTTTTATAAAAAATTAATTGCAATCCTGCCTTTGGGGATGAAATGCACAATCACACATTATGTTTAATATTATGAATAATTCTCTTTTAGGAACCCCGTGGAAAGATTGTAACGGAGTAAAGTGCATGCCCTATCAGGAGTGCAAGAAAGACCGTCATACCAAGAAGATGAAGTGTCAACTCCGTTAATTTCTAAACTTCTATCATAGTACAGGAGTTAAATGAATAGCTCTGACAGAGACCAAAGCCTCACATTGCTAGAAATAATTTAACAATTATTTCACTTAACACTCTCAGGAATCATGTAATAATTTGATCTGAAATTATTCAAGATGTCGTTATTAATCCAAGTTCAAGATATACCCCTAATATTCAGATATAGTAAGCGAAAAGGGCAGACCAGTCCACACAAGCAGCACCCGTTCACGAGTATGACGCATGTGCCAGCCATCGCCCTCCTCCTCCTTAATTCATATTTTATATATCCTATAACCTATCTACTAAGATTGTACTATAATCAAGGCAAAAGAAGTTAATAAAGCTGTTGTAACACTAGTTCCGTGTTTTATTACTGAACTTCTTTCACTACTTTTATAATTCTATTTGACAGACAGGTTATGTAAATAGTACTCATTTTAACTATTAATTTTGAGAGCATAGATTAGAGTGTTTTTGTATTTGGTCGGATTATAGTAGCATTTATCGGCAAGGGGTAATATCGGTCCTAGTCACCTTTGTTACATCTAAAGTTACATCTTAACTAGCTGGTGATGGGTCAATAGGCTCCAGTAGACAAGTAAAGCAATACCAAAAACAGGCACTATAGCTATCCAGTGTGTTTATAATGTCTCTAAAACACAACTCGTTAATTCGATGTCGTTTAATTTTGATGTTTGGGATTGATCGAGAGACCTAGGTCGTCAGTCACGTGTTTGTCTCTCAACGAATCCCAATAAAACGAAACAGAGTCGTATTGTTTTCACATTCTAAGCACACAAACGAATCAACTTAGCAATTTCTCTACCACATTACATTTTTTGACTACTATTATGACAAAAATAAATCTTACAATCGCATGAGCCCAATATCAATAATGATGAAGAAGTCACGTCACATTTGTATCCTAGTTGTGAAGTCGATACCGCCTTGACGCTGTAACTTAGTAACTTTAGTAAGCCCTCGGCAGCCGTCGCGGATTGGAGGCGCGAATACTGCCCAATATCAACGTTATGAAAGTGATTGCGCGATATAAAAGCAAATTAAAGTTGATTTAAAAAGCAAGTCAATAAATTGGTCCCAAATAATCGCGGAGTCACGAAATAAAAAATACGGTGCTTGTGTTTTGTTTTGCATAAACACATATAAAATCATAACAACTATCAATAAAACAAATAAAAAACAAAATAAGAAATGTATAGGTGCTGTAATCATATTTTTTACGTCTTTTAATTTTATTAGTTTTGCTTATTTATGAAATGTCCGATAAAAACGCGGGAAATGATATAAAATACCTATAGTGAATAATATCTACTATGTAATAGTTACCTGTATAATATTATCTTTGCAATGTTTTCGTTGTGGGTTTCTATTATTTTTTTTTTTTTTTTTTTTTTTTTTTTTTTTTATTTGTTTAGGACACAAACAGTCATATACAGACACTGATTAATATAAAAGTATACAAAAAGACCTATAGGTCCATTTATAGTTACAAAAAAAAACTAGTTATGAGCTAACAACAAGAAAAAGAAAAACAGCCTGTATTAACTAGGTACAGTTAATAGGTATTACATTTTGTCTAACAAATTACATACTTGTGTCTTGTAAGTAGAAAGTCGAAAGGAGAATATGTCAGCATCATTCAGATATTTATTATAAAATTCACATGAACGTCTAATGAAGGTATTTTTAGCATATTTTGTATGGCAGAAAGGTATATGAAATGTGTTTTGTAAACGAGAGGAAATGCGTGGTATTTTAAAATCTATCTTTTCAAGAAGTGCATCAGAGTCAATGTAGTTATGTATTATCTTAAAAAGAAATAGTGCATCTAGGTAATTTCGTCTTTTTTGTAATGAATTGATCTTATATCTTACAGCACTATCCTTGTAATCTCTAAAAGGATGACCAGTTCTGAAATCCAAAGATTTCAAGAACTTATTTTGAATCTTCTCAATTCTGTCGATATGAGTGGAATATTGAGGACTCCAAACTACACTTCCAAACTCTAATATACTGCGTACATACGCGTTAAATAAAATTTTTAAAGTGTTAATATTTTTTAATGGTTTTCCCAGACGTAGGATTAAACCTAATTGTTTATATGCTTTACTTATAACATGGTCTATGTGCAGGTTGAAGTGCAGCTTAGAATCCAATAGTACTCCTAAGTCCCGCACAAGAGTAACACGTCTGATGGTCCGTCCACAAAGACAATAGTTAAAAATCAAAAGATTGTTTTTCCTAGTAAAGGTAATTAAATGGCATTTATCAGTATTAAGATATAGTTGATTAGAAGTACAATATTGCATAAACTTAAATAAATCACTCTGTAGTTCATAACAGTCATTCTGTGAGGAAATAACTTTGAAGATCTTTGTGTCATCGGCATAAAGTAAGTGACATGAATTCTCGAAACAATTTCCAATATCATTAACATATAAAGTAAAAAGGAAAGGTCCTAAATGAGAGCCTTGCGGTATTCCTGAGGGGATTTCTAGGAATCTAGAACGATACCCTTTCAATGCCACAGCCTGACTACGATTCCCTATGTAGGATTTAATCCATCTCAGCAGATCACCATGTATACCGAATTTAGATAATTTTTTAATAAGTATGGAGTGGTTTATTTTATCAAATGCTTTTGAAAAATCAGTATACACAGCATCCACTTGACACCCTGTATCAAGAGCGTTCAGTAAGAAATCGGTGTATGTAACAAGATTAGAATTGACGCTACGCCCGCGAAAGAAGCCATGTTGTTGAATAGCTATATGGCGACGGGTGTGGATAAATGGATTTTTTATAGGAAGTCACAGTTTTCTTTCGTGTGTATACGTAACACAATCAAAACTGCATATAATATTATTTTCACCTAAATTTTATTATGTAAAATGAACACCTGTGGTTCGTATACCTAAAGTACGAAAAGAGTCAATAAACAGCATTGAAATCTAATGCAATGCAATGCAATCAGCCCTGTATTATATACTGCCCACTGCTGAGCACGGGCCTCCTCTACTACAGAGAGGGGTCAGGCCTTAGTCCACCACGCTGGCCTAGTGCGGGTTGGTAGACTTCACATACCCTCGAGATTCATATGAAGAATTCTCAGGTATGTAGGTTTCCTCACGATGTTTTCCTTCACCGTTAAAGTGAACGATAATTATTGATAAACAATACACACGTAGCATCGAAAAGTCAGAGGTGTGTGCCTTGGGTTTTGAACCTCCGGACATTGTCTCGGCAGACCGTTCCATTCCCAACTAGGCTATCGTCCACTTCAATCTAATCGCTGAAATCTAATAATGATATATAAACATCGTTTAATATATTAAAAAATGACATCGACGTTATATTAAATAATATGTTTCAATGCAACAGCGAACTAGTGGTTTCCTGACTATTCGACTGTGGCACTAGCAGGTTGTCATCTTGGTTAACAAACAATAACACTCCAAAAACACTTTGCTGATACATACACACACACACTCACGCCTTTTATCCCCGAAGGGGTAGGCAGAGGCGCAACTAATGCACCCACTTTTCGCCATGCGCATTCCGTCCCATGATGTGATAGAGGGCGAGCCTATCGTCATATCGGGTACAAATTCCAGACTCCGGGCTGATATTGAATAGAAAAATCCAATATCACTTTGCCCGACCCGGGGATCGAACCCGAGACCTCAGCATTGCAATCGTACCGTAATACAACCACGCCACCGAGGTAGTCAACATTGCTGATACATGACATAATTAATCAAAGACGTACAGTGGGCTTAGAATGTGACAAAAAAACACGTCACGTCTCCGTTTCGTTTTATTGGGATTGGTTGAGAGACTAACAAGTGACTGACTTATTGGTCTCTCGATCAATCGTTTTACGAGTTGCGTCTTCGTGTCACATTCTAAGCCCACAGATGACCTACTTACTCGTTCCCTGGCCTAAGGTATTAAAAAAGTGTATTTTTAAAGTACCTGGAAATATCGTGTCAATCAAATAAATATAAATATCTAATGACGGAGGCATTCATATTTTAATTATTAGCCTTCTGTAGATGATTTGAAAACAATAACACGGGCGTTGGTGGTCGATATCCACTATATTATTAAGAAAGTGGTACGGAATGCAACGTTTATGGCATCGATGGCATTCACTTGTGAATAAACTTGTATCTCCAATGTCTAGAGATTACAAGAATGAACCTTTTACAACGGCTGGGTGAAAGGTTAGGTTAAAAAAATGGGTGAAATGAATGGTTATTTTTGTGCCTAAATACTGCATATATAGCATCAATAAAGGAAAAGGGCATTTTAGTACAAAGTGGACTGTCTGTTAAGACGTTCTTCCTAAAAGGCTTGAAGGATCGTTTTTTTTTTTTTTTTTTTATTGCGTTGAATGACGAGACGAGCATGCCGTTCGCCTGATGGTAAGCGATATGACCACCCATAAACAGTAGCAACACCATCCAGCACCTTGACTTACAAAGTACTGAGTGGCATTCCACTGCGCTCGTCATCCTGAGACATAAGGTGTTAAGTCTCATTATGTCCAGTAGTTATACTGGCTACAATGTCCTTCAAACCGAAACACAACAGTGCATGCACACTGTTGCTTGGCGGTAGAAATAGACATTGCGGTGGTACCCACCCAGACGGCCTCTTACATAATGAGAGACCTACCACCAGTCTATAAATAACTGCTTACTAATATTATAATTGTCAAAGTTTTGTGAACATTTTTCGATGATATATTTATATGTTTGTTAGAAGTAAACGCAGAAACTACTGAACGGATTTGGATGAAATTTGGCACACGGGTAGACCATGTCCTGGATTAACACATAGGCTCTTTTATCCCAGTAATTTGCTTCCATGGGATTTAATGGATGTTTTTAATCTGATTTTTAATAGATGGCGCTGTGTTTTAGGGACACTTGTGGCGGAAAGGTTTTTAACGCGAGCGAAGCCGCGTGCAACATCGTGTAAATAAATAAATACTTTGACCGTCGACAATCCTATTGGATAAATTTAATATCCAAAAAAAGAACATCATCTCCCATAGTATAAATATTGTTAAATGCAGAGATAGGTACAGTCAGCCACATAAGTAACTGAACAAATTCACAATTTCAAATCGCGTTTAAAATTTTGCATCAGTATTAACAATTGCTTTTTATCCACTAAAATAAACTTTACGGGGTTAACTTTATTTTAGATAAAGAAAAAAGAATATTTCGACTGGAGTAAACGTGCAGAAGCGTTTTGAAGTTTTTAATTTGTTCAGCAACTTTTGTGGCTGACTGTATTAATACTTACGTTGGATTCGAAAAACACGATTTTTCCGTTATTTATGTATATTTGATTTATGTTTGTAATTATATTTTACACAAATAGCACTGTAACACTCTAGATTTTAAATAATAATTTGAATCATCCAGATTTGTACTAAAAATGGTACCATCTTATAATGTGCTGAACGCTGATAAGTACCTACTAGGTATACAGATACATACCTGCTACCTAAAAAATTATAATACCAAATTTTGCAATTAAATATCAGCAAATCTACCATAAAAGCGCCACTCTCGAAAAAAATAAAATAATGAATGAAGAAGTGAACGACAGAAGCCAGTGCCCTTTGAGGAAGGGGTGGGGGTTCGCGAGGAACGTATGTGCGAGGCTCTGCAGACGACGCGTGAGGAGAAGAGTGGCTCCAGAACGCAACGGTAACGGGAAGAATTCAGCCAGGTTTGTAGACTTTTTTTTTACTTTTTATAGCTATGGGCGTAGCTACGGATTTTCTGCAGGGAGCCAGCTACGAAAAGCCTGCACCACGCGATATTAATAAATCAATCTCAAGTTTGAGTTACATCTCAAGTAGCCCCATTTTTTTTTTTTTTATGGCATTGAATGACGAGCCGAGCATGCCGTTCGCCTTGTGGTAAGCGATACAACCACCCATAAACAGTAGCAACACCATCCAGCACCTTGAGTTACAAAGTACTGTGTGGCATTCCACTGCGCTCGTTATCCTGAGACATAAGATGTTAAGTGTCACTATGTCCTGTAGTTCCACTGGCTACAATATCCTTCAAACAGAAACACAACAATGCATGCACACTGCTGCTTGGCGGTAGAAATAGACATTGCGGTGGTACGCACCCAGACGGTCTCTTAAATATGAGAGACCTACCACCAGTAATGTATATTAAATAGTTCCATACATTGTGTCTACTTGAGATGTAACTCAAACTTGAGATTGATTTATTAAAACGGCCTTTAGACGCGTGTGCTCGAGTTAGTTTTTTGTGATATAGTAATGACACTTACAAATGTAGAATCAGCTTTAATTTATGATGTAAGCAAACTGTGTACCTATAACTATCAGGCTATCTTTATTTCAGAGACCTTTTTTAGATCCCAAACCGTACTATTTTTGTTTGTAAACACTGCTGCCAGCTTGCTTGGACGTGTCATTTGTATTTTTAACATTAAAATCCTGTATCCAATTTTTCCGGTGATAATTTTTTGGTCCCCATACTTTCTACTACTATTGTCGTATCCAAAAGCTATCTTCTAGTTCGAAACCCAAAAATCCATCTAAACAGAAATCTGTATAAATATCTGCATCCATTTCAAATCTGTATCATAGGTTATACCTAAATCTCTGTAAATACAGATAAAGGCAGTACTGGCGAGACACTCTCGTAACTGATATCAATGTAAATTTTCTCGTAAACGGCAAATTGACAAAGCGTTAGATTTGATTTGGTGTGTAGACCAAATGTATAATGCCCTAACTAGATCTGTAGGCGGTGCAATAATGGTGCCCTGTCTTCCTGGATGTGATAGGTCTTTCGTATTGGAGTGGCCGTCTGAGTAGGCACCACCGCAATGTCTTTTTCTATCGCCAAGCAGCAGTGTGCATGCACCGTTGAATTCCAGTTTGAAGGACATCGTAGCCAGCGTAGCTACTGGGCACTGTGAGACCTAACATCTAAAGTCGCCCCCCGAGGCAATTCTTGTGCTTTGGGTCTTCACACCCAATGCACGCCCATGCGCGGGGGAACATTAGTCGTGGGCCGAGGCACACAGTCAGTGTGTATACCTCTTGGTTGCATAACACATTGAGGCCTAAAAGGGCCCGCGAACATTTCCTGGCACCCTTTTCCTTTCCGCCCATCCTGAGAACCTTTCTCCACTCCCCACCTTTCCTTCCATCATCCTTTTCCGCTTCCTTCCCAGGCCCCTGCAGTCGTCAAGCCGGGGGACTCCAGTATCCCATTCGCAGGTTTCCCTCGGTGTTGACTGCAGGATCGCCTACCGAAAAAAAAAAAAAAACATCTAAAGTCTCAGGATGACGAGCGCAGTGACGTGCCACGTAATACTTTGTCATTAAAAGTTTTGTATGGTGTTGCTACTGTTTATGGCCGATCGTATAGCTTACAATCAGGCGAGCAGCATACTCGTCTCGTCATTCAGTAGCAATTAAAAAAAGTGACTCATCAGAACAATTCTCTACGTCGAGTTTTCACCTATTACCTTAGTTTGCCCTAGTTATTCTTTTATTTTATCCAATAGTATTTCCCAATGTTTACAGAAATGCCGTGACAATAAAACTTTAATGCCGAGATTTAAACAGTGGGTAAGCCGTAGGGTGGTGAACGACAATAAACATGCTAATTGCACAGTGGTGCGTTCCGAGAATGTCGTGACCAAGTCGCGGTAATCCAGGAAATGATTCAGGCCTTAGCTGAGTTGACCTCACGACAGTTAAAATATAGGACAATATACGGTAGGCGTTTGAAGTTGATTGAATGTGCTTTAAGCGATTTTTGAAGCTGCTCTTTTTTATACAGACATTCCATGTTTTTTATTCATGTATAGAATATATACTTCGGTTGGCAAGTCCATGTATTAATACGTAAAGAAAAATCTTTTTAGGTTCCCCTTCTTAAGCATATTGCCAGCACAGAAGAGTGTGGGATTTGCCATAATTAAAGTTCATATAGAGAAGGAGTGCAGCAAATAAAAAAAATCAGGTACAATTTATTTATTTATTTATTTATTTATTTATACTTTATTGTACACGTACATTAGAAAAAAATACAGTATATTCACTAGAAATAAAGTACAATTGGCGGACAATATGTGTTACGAATATATTAAATTCGGCAGTTGAATTTCTATCACTGAACGAGCACTAGTGTTGTATTAACTAATTCAGGAGGTAATTATCACTAGTAGTCAAATCCATTTTATGCCAAATTGAGAAAAGAGAACTTTTCTATGCCGTCACGATTTATCATGATAGTAAGGTTAGTATTTTTTATTATTTTTTAAAGCTTTAGGCTAGTTTTGGCTATTTTTGAACGTTATAAGGCAATAAATAAGTCGGTAAAAAAATGTCATGTACTTACTTTATAGTCCATGAATTTGGATTTGACTACTATTCGAAAAATACCTCCTGAATTAAAAATAAGTTGCATTATCAGCAGTCGTCATCATGTCGGCCTGACTTACTAGATATGTAACAGCAACTGTCACAAAGCAAGTTTTTCGCTCGCTATTCAATCGGGACAAAAATAATAATTCTACCATCCGACTATACTTTTTCCTTCCCAATATTATTGAATTAAATTCCGTTTCGTGTCAAATGTAGGCAGTTATTTTTATTCAGAACTGCTGCCATATTTAGGCCACAATACCCTCAACCCTCACTCAGCATCAGTGCTTCTATTTAGTACTTACCCTAAGGATATGTTCAATGCATTAGTCGTTAAGCAAGAAAAGATCGTAAAATATTATGTTAAAAATATAGATATTTACTATCGGAATCAATGTTTTCCGATATTGCACCTTAAGGTCAAATAATTCTATTTACAAACTAGTTTTTGCTCGCATATCTGCCCACGCTTTAACCCTCTCCTGGAACAATTCACCGTTCCCTTCTCCGAGGAAAAGTATTCTAGATATCTTAATACGGACAAGATCTATTTCTTAATTCACTACTCCTTTTTAAAGAAGGTTTAAAGCTACAGTTCCGTTGTTTGTCCCGTATTTGTTGATATCGACCAGTGTGCACACCACGCACGCGTTCGCGTGACACGAGTCGCGTTATTTTGTTATCTGTACACATTTGTAGTTGTATAATAAATTACGCGGCACACACGCAATTCTGCAGCCGAAAAATAGGCTAACGGTTTGTGTGTATGACCAATGTATGACCCGTTTTTTATTTTATTTTTTTAAACCTCATTTAATAATACTGTCCCGATTTCCTTTTCAAATTATTATTCCAAAGAGTACTTATATTAGATACGAAAACGTTTTAAACAGGTACTTACTTTTTCATGGATGAGGAGATGAGGTAGTCGCTCGCATGTTATTAAGAAATTGTCATGATCAATAGTTAGTGATTCCACTGACTACAATTTCCTTTCACCTACAACTCAATAGCACGGTGCATACGCATGCTCACGCCTTTTATCCCCGAAGGGGTAGGCAGAGGCGCAACTAGTGCACCCACTTTTCGCCAAGCGTATTCCGTCCCATGATGTGATAGGGGGCGAGCCTATCACCATATCGGGCACAAATTCCAGACTCCGGGCTGATACTGAATAGAAAAATCCAATATCACTTTGCCCGACCCGGGAATCGAACCCGAGACCTCAGCCTTGCAGTCGTACCGTAATACAACTACGCCACCGATGCAGTTAAAATAGCCAAAGACGCGTTACCTATCTAATTTTATACCAGGTTTTAGTTTCATATCTTTGACAAACATTTTTACAATTTGTGATACAATATACCCCAAACTGTGTGGGCGACGCTTATAAAAGGTTTCGAATAATCGAGGTCTACATGCGTTATTAATTTAATTATAATTGAGTGTTTATGTTAGTTACGCATAATAACCACGAAACGTTTATGGTGCTATGAATGATATATAGGTTAGTAGGTTTTCATAAACCATGAAGTATGCTTTGACCAAAGAGAATAGCTTTGACTATGTTAAGACAACATCTAAAAATCGTAGTAAGTATATCGCACCTTTAGGACGAAAACGACACAATTAAAAAAATCGAAAATTGAGTTATAGTCATAAAATTACTTTAAACGAAATTTTCAATTCAATAGTTCAAACACCGCCATATTCAAGCGGGAAAAGGACAAAACTATTATATCTGTCCCTTTTTTATTATATTTTCATAAAAAAGGGACTAGTCATTTTATGACGATAACCCAATTTTTGATTCTTTTGAATTGCGTCGTTTTCGTCCTAAAGGTGCGATATACTCTCTTAGTACCAACCCAACGAATTACTAGCTACATTATAATAGATGGAAATAAGTATACACAAAATTGATGATAATATTTTATTTATTTATTTACACTTTATACAATATGATTATCATAGAATCTAACTCTAAATCACGCCCCAGACGGTTTAGGCACCGCACGAACGCTGTCAATTATAATTGACACACGATACAAAATGGCGCAAAAGTATATTTTGTTTCCATACAATCACTATAACACTGATAGTTCTTAAAATAAAATTGGTAAATGAAACAGTGGATTGCTGTTGTTTCAAGTAATTTAGAAAATTACTTGGAGCAACTGTCTGATCTACATTTTTTACGGGCACAGCAACGTGTGGTCACACTGCCATCACGGCCCCAGCAAAGTGACCCCATTGCACCTGATGGTAGCACAGAGGGGTTCAGATACAGTGTTGACTGACGAGCGATGATTATCTCTCGTCAGTCGACATAATTATGCCGGCCGGTTTGAAAGATTCACTCGAGAATGGACTTTGTATTATTTCCTAAGAATTTAAAAAAGAATAGGTGGCTCTTTGTTCTCGATACACACGAAATCAGACGGAATCAGAAACTTAGGAGTATGTAGGTATGGATGTGACTTGAAATAGTAAAAAAAAAATATTACTAATATCATATTGTATTTACTATGTTGTATTTAATACCCATAAAAATATATTACCACGATATTATAATAAGTAAGTAGCATCAAAAGTTATGTAGGTCATAAGGAATATTTATAACAAAACGTATGTATGTAAACCTTCTATGTCGATTTTGTTTGTTTTTACGTGTGGACAGTAGTGCGTGGTGTGTTATCTTTAATCACACTTATCATCAGTCACAATATAGCACTCATACAGTCATTTGTGTGTTCAGCTTTAAACATTGTATCGTCAGAAAAAAAATACTCAATTTTTTTATGTTTATATTAAAACTATAAATTGTAGAGTGAATACTTATCTCATTCATACCACGATTTTCCAAAGTTATGTCACTAATGTGGATATTATAGAACTAAACTGAGTAATACCTTCCCTCACAATAATGACCATTCCTGTAGAAATTTGTATAACGACATCTTTTGCCCATGGCTCCTCCCGCGTGAAAACGTTTCTGCGGGATAAATACTTTCCCGGGATGAAAAGCCTATGGAGTAATGTAGCTTCCCATTGCAATGCAGTGCAATCAGCCCTGTATTATATACTGCCCACTGCTGAGCACGAGCCTCCTCTACTACTGAGAGGGGTTAGGCCTTAGTCCACCACGCTGGCTTAGTGCGGGTTGGCAGACTTCACATACCCTCGAGATTCTTATGGAGAATTCTCAGGTATGTAGGTTTCCTCACGATGTTTTCCTTCACCGTTAAAGCGAACGATATGATATGTATTGTTTGATAAACAATACACACGTTACTTCGAAAAGACAGAGGAGAGAAGACACACAGTCTTGGGTTTTGAACCGCCGGACATTGTCTCGGCAGACCATTCCATTCCCTACTAGGCTATCGTCCACTTAGCTTCCCATTAAAGAAAGAATTTTCAAAACCCGTTCTGTAGTTCTAGAGATTAGACCCTACAAACGTACAATCAAACTCACAAACTTTTTCTATGTATATTAGTATAAATACTTATGCGATCAATACCAATCTCTTTTTGGTAGATCTGTAGTGTTAACATCATCTATGGTCATAAGCTGCACAATCGCTTCGCAAAAGCGAATCGGCTAGACATACATCGCTTTGACTGAGTAAAATAGTTATTTATCTGACTAAAATTGTTATTTTATCTGACTAAAATTCAATTATGCAGTTAATTAGCTATAGTAGGGACAAACTAATATTAGTTTGTCCCTACTATAGCTAGGTCATGTCATACCGGCCATATGGCCGGTATGACATGACACGGTTTTGAAATTTTTGGGTAGACGTTCTCACAGAGTTATCGCGTCGGGAAAAAATTGAATTGTCATACCGGCCAGCTTAGTTTGTCCGAACTATAGTTTATCAATTAGCCTTTTAATAACAAAATCACTGCATTAGAACAGCGTAATGCCAAAAACATGACATATTGCCTAAATAGTTTATTTTTTTGCCGACCGTACTCACAAAGCATTACATTCCGGTCCAAAACCTTAATGACCAGTGCGACTGAACCGTTGGCTATGAGTGCACGTTTGGGATGTCTAAATTAGTGTTCATCAAGGAACGTCGGAAATCTAGCATTAATTTTGTTAATTATCGTCGATTTCATTTCCTGGACAGGTATAATATAAAGCTAAAGTTTTTGTTTGAACGCGAGACTTGTTTTTTTTTCGACTTTGCTTTTATTTATTTATTTAGAAAGTTACATAATGATTATCTCCGAGTGACAAACCTACATAGTAACAGACCAGACCTATAGATATTTTTACTTCGACATTTTTACCCGGACGAAACCGCAAGCAGAAGTTGACTGGTGGTAGGTCTCTCATATGTAAGAGTCCGTCTGGGTGGGTACCACCGCAATGTCTATTTCTACCGCCAAGCAGCAGTGTACATGCACTGTTGTGTTTCGGTTTGAAGGATGCTGTAGCCAGTGTAACTACTGGACATAATGAGACTTAACATCTTATGTCTCAGGATGACGAGCGCAGTGGAATGCCACACAGTACTTTGTAAGTCAAGGTGCTGGATGGTGTTGCTACTGTTTATGGGCGGTCGTATCGCTTACCATCGGACGAACGGCATGCTCGTCTCGTAATTCTATGCAATAAAAAAAGAAAAACTAGTTGTTATAAAACTATACAAACGAGCAAGCTAGTCGCCTGATGATAGATGCTTTATCTACGCGAACACTAGCACTACCAAGAACCTCGATGTACAAAACTCCACGAGACAAGAAATTGCACTAGTCTAAGCAAGACTAACCAGATAACTCAATTCTGGAAGCCATCTAAGATTTTTCTGGGGTCGTTGCCAGGACGCCTTTCTGGAATCGTTAACGCTAATATGTATGGGAATGACATACTGGATCGATGATTCTATCACCGGCTACGGCTCCTGATAAGCCATCGGCCGCCTGGAGACTTGAAACTTCTCAATTACGTACGCAAATACAGTAAATGACGAGCGCAGTGGAATGCCACACAGTACTTTGTAACTCACGGTGCTGGATGGTGTTGCTACTGTTTATGGGTGGCCGTATCGTTACCATCAAGCGAAAGGCATGCTCGACTCGTCATTCAATGCTATAAAAAAAAATGCTGATATTGATGGCTTGAGGAATCTTGGGGCCGTAGACGAGACGCTTTTCTACAATCGTTAACGCTAGTGGAAACAAAAAATGTATGACATATCCTATCAATAAATCTTTCGCTAGATTACTGCTTCTGCTATATCTTGTGCTAGTTTATAGTGATCGTCAAATACTATGATGACGAATAAACGCTATCGATAGCTGCATCATTCCGGCTACATTTAGTACTCATAGTGAAATACAGGCTTTGATGAGTCGCGTTCCAAGATTAGCTGGGTACTAGAGACGATATTAATGGTTACAATAGAAAGACCTCCCGTTGAAATAACATTAGTACCCTGCACTTATTAAGTATAATGTAGTCCAGTGGCGTAATTAGAGGGCGGCATGACGGCAAATATGAGTGGACGATAGCCTAGTTGGGAATGGAACGGTCTGCCGAGACAATGTCCGGAGGTTCAAACCCAAGGCACACACCTCTGACTTTTCGTAGTTACGTGTGTATTGTTTATTAATTATCGTTCGCTTTAACGGTGAAGGAAAACATCGTGAGGAAACCTGCATACCTGGGAAGTTCTCTGAATTTCGAAGGTATGTAAAATCCGCCAACCCGCATTAGGCCAGCGTGGTGGACTAAGGCCTAAAACCCTCTCAGTAGTTAGAGGAGGCCCGTGCTCAGCAGTGGGCAGTATATAATACAGGGCTGATTGCATTGCATTGCATTGCATGACGGCAAAATGCTACGAGCTCCCGGGTTGAAAAGGCCCCGACCCGAGAGGAAGAGTCCTAAAAAAGTCGCTGTATTTTACAGTGGCGAGGAGCCCCATTCCAATGAATGTGTCTCGAGCCTTCATGGGTGAAGTAACGCGGAACGCCACTGATGTAGTTAAAATGCTACAATTGAACCGTTACAATCTCCAAGGATTACTGATTGTGTTTTAAGCAGACGGGAGCTAGTGGCAGTGATGAGACTCCGCTCCGGGCACATTCCGACAAATATGTTTAAATATCAGACTCACCAAACTGCTCTAACCGTGGAGTAAAGGAAGATGTACACCATATTTTGTCGCAGTGTGGACGGAGTGGACCTCCTATTTTAGTTAGTAATATAGGGGATTTTAATAGTATGTTGTCGGCTCCTATGTCACAGGGGGCTAGAGTTTTATTAAAAAATATTTTAAGTGTACTAGGGCGAATGTTTAGTCTGTAGACAGACTGTGGACGGATGGAGCGACTTAGTCGTAACATACGACAAATTTCCTTAAAATAAGAATAAGAAAAATTTGCTATAATAATGTTTCCAGGAGCAGAGAATCCCGCAGAAGGATCAACCATCCACCCGCAGCGCTGTACAGCGCTTTAGGAGAGCGTATACGAACCAGCACCCCACCAGGACTGCAATGCGCGTTGTTCTGCGGAGGGTCGAGATGCAAGTACGAGCTCCCGCAGCAGAGGGTCGCTGCTATTCAAGGATTGTACTCCGATTGGTAAGATGCTGAAGATTATTGACTGCCTCGATGGCGTTGTATTTCGTGCGTGGTACGACGCCGCTTTTAGATCCTGGATTCAAATCCCAGGTTGGGTAAAATGATTGGGCTTTTCTGCTCAGTATCTGCCTGGAGTCTTGAATTTGTATTGTGTTGACGGCAGTCAGTGCTACTGTCGCCATTTTATTAAAATTTATTTGATTTTCAATTACGAAAACTTTTTCCATTTGAGTTTCCGGAACTTGCTGGCGTAATAGCAATTTGACAATAAAATAGTTTGAATTAACAGCCGTACTCATCAAATCACAATCATGAATCGATTTCAAGGTCCACCTAAATGTCACCGATGAAAACAATGCACCCACTGGCCACTCAGCTCAGATTCATTAATATTTCACACCCTTTGCCACGAGCACGGAATAGAGCGACAAATATAATCCTTACTAATAAATGCGAAAGTAACTCTGTCTGTCTGTCGCGCTTTCACGGCACAATTACCGAACCGATTTAAATGAAATTTGGTACACAGATAGTCTAGAGCCTGAGAAAGGACGAAGGCTACTTTTTATCCCGGGAAAATATAAAGCGGGACTTTTATGCCGGAAAAACTTTTTCACGCGGGCGGAGCCGCGAGCAAAAGCTAGTATATAATATAGCTAATATAGAATAGAAAAGATAACACTTCGTTGTACTCTACAGTAATTTTTTTTTTTTTTTAAATGCGACAATTCGCGGATTTGTCTCTTAACGATCTCTTTGCTGACAACCAATACTAATTCTAAATGATATAACAATCATTTTATACCCCTAAATATCTAAGTAATACTAATTCCAGGAACACTAAAATGTGATAAATCCTTTTTGTAATCTATATCTCAACGCGCTTATACCTGAGATTACTGGTCTGTTCCTGATAATCCTTACACTAATAAGTAGCTAGTTATCTCTAGTACGCATACTGACGCCGTTAATCCCCGAAGGGGTAGGCAGAGGCGCAACTAGTGCACCCACTTTTCGCCGTACGTATTCCGTCCCATGATGTGATAGGGGGCGAGCCTATCGCCATATCCGGCACAAATTCCAGACTCCGGGCTGATACTGAGTAGAGAAACCCAATGTCACTTTGCCCGACCCGGGGATCGAACCCGAGACCTCAGCATGGCAGTCGTACCGTAATACAACTACGCTACCGAGGCAGTCATTTAGGGCGGTATTAATAAATCAATCTCAAGTTTGAGTTACATCTCAAGTAGACATAATCTATGAATAGTTCAATACATTATGTCTACTTGAGATGTAACTCAAACTTGAGATTGTGTTATTAATACCGCCCCTAGCATACTTTATTTTCCGAGAATAAACACACATGCGAACGCAGACGCAGCAAAAATCTTGTAATATCAGGAAACATTTATTAAATCCTTGAAATATTAAAAACCGTGATACAAAATGTGATTGTCGCGTGACCAATGCCTATATTATGCTAATTATTAAAATTTCTTTTATTCGTTACATGCCCAGTGTTGACCTAATAACACTGCAGTTAAATTGTACTTAAAATTATTAATATTACTTATATTTACATAAATTGCGCTTGTAAAACAAGGACGTATTACACGCATGCCTAGTGTTATTTTTTTAATTTGGAGGCAAGGATTGTCTAATCCGTTCAACTTTCCTATTAATGATTAAACCTAAATTCTTAAGGAGTATCTCATATTGCTCACAAGGCACACACCTCTGACTAGTGTCACAACTGTCAAAAATACGGCCATTCCTCCCGTAACTGCCGTCACCCAGCGCGCTGCGTCAAGTGCCTCAGTAGTGGAGTAGGCACCTGCTCAGCAGTGGGCAGCATATAATATAGGGCTGGTATATTATATACCTATCTCATATTGCTACTATAAAAATACGGATACTTTTTGTGTATGATCATTCAAAAAACCTAACTATATGCCCCTTATTCGGACGCCTGGCAACGCTATGCGCAGATAGCGAAGAAAGACACTATTTGTTTTCGCCCCAACTACGCTACGCCACTGGCCATTCGCATATATTCTTTGTTTTCTACCAGCGTTAACAATTGTAAAAAGGCATCTTGACTTGATCCCTGTACACGTACAACGCGCGGTTTCTGATTTCTAAATGTTAAGTAGTGTTTTTTTATACTGGTACGGCAAAATTAGGCCAATGCACCTTTTTTTTTTCACGGGAAAAAGACGCGTTATCGCTACCACCACTGGCGGATGGGTGGACGGTTATGTTGGTTTCACCGGTCTTACGGCCCAATGTCGACACTCGGAAGTATAGCACAGAGCACTGCACCTGATGGTTAGCAGAGAGAGGTCCAGATAGAGTGAACGAATCGCTGAACGAATGTCGACACAAAGATCGAGTATAGATGTAAACACTTCAACTTTTTAACCTCGAAACGTACACAGGGGGCCCCTCTTCAGAAAAGGTTTTTCACGCGATAACGCAATAAAAAAAACTTACGTATTTATTAAAATAAGAAAATATGAACGAATGAAAATAAGATGATATTGTCACGCATCTCTATTTAACACTGCAAGTATTATTTAGTCAAGACTCAAATGAATGTGTCCCGAACTGTAAATACTACATTTTCTAAGGCAATGTAAGTACTTAAGTAATAATAATCTCGACAGGGTGACGGAAGACATCCTCGCGATGGCGCGGCCCAGTACCGCGACTATCGCGGCTAGGAACATCGTGCAGCAGTTTCATAGGTAACCTAAACATCATCATAAATATAGGTATATAGAACATAATTTAGCCCTAAAACGTTCATTACACAAAAGTATATTTTATTAGGTCCTTTATTGTAGAAACGCGGTGGTATAGAGTTTAACAAAGCTGGAACTGATATTTAAAGGGAATTGACATCAGAACTACTTCTGAAGTGATTTAGTATAGTTTCAAATAAACTGATCAGTTAAGAAACCTTAAACACAAAAGAGTTACCTCTCAAATCTGAAGCAGCATCTTCAAAAGTTGAAATCGCACTTGTTTCTTCATAGAATATAAGGTTCATGATGTTTCCAGCTGGGGCATCCGAACAGTGATCAACCTGCAGACTCCTGGCGAGCACTCGAGCTGTGGCCCGCCGCTCACCAGCTCCGGGTTCACCTACGACCCTGCCATCTTCATGGCTAATGACAGTAAGTTATCAACATCGATGTCTGAAGTACCTGAAAGCCATTGGTTAAATTATCAGATATCACAATCAGTGCTGGGGATACTTCTACCCTTTTAGTGGGTAGGACCAGTGGGATTAGAATATCGCAAAAAAACGCAAATCGTAAGACGATGTCGTTTAATTCTGATGTTTGTGATTAATCGACATACCAATTGATACTTCAGTCACGTTAGTCTTTCAACCAATACCATTAAAACGAAACCAGCGACGATATGGTTGCTGAACGAAACGGAGTCGTGTCGTGTTTTTGCCACATTCTAAGCCCACTGAATCATAACACAAACATTGAACAGTTAATAGTAAAACTATTATAATTTGTTGTTCTTTTTGTCTGATTCAATGGACCTATTCCATTCCATGTCATACATATGTTTAGAATAATCCAGGATTAATAATTTCGACTGCACTAATGTGCACGATAAAGCATTTTCTCTTCTTATAAAGTAATGCGACGTACACATATCTACATAATATAAGTCCAGTAGACTTAGAATATGGCAAAAATGCAACTCGTAAGACGATGTCGATTAATTTTGATGTTTGTAATTGATCGAGAGACCAATACGTTAGTCTCTCAACCAATCCCAATAAAACGAAACGGAGTCATGTCGTATTTTTTGCCAAATTCTAAGCCCACAGTAACGTGCGACTTCACTAGTGTATCTGTACTTAACCTTCCTAGAATGGAGATACGAGTTTACGTTTATATACCACCCCTGAAAAAGTGTTAAGCAGAAAATACCTATCATTTCAGTTTATTACTACAATTTCGCGTGGCCCGACTATGGGGAAGCTAGTCTTAGCGGCCTCCTTGACATGGCAAAAGTCGTCTCCTTCTCCCTGCAGGAGGGAAGAGTTGCAATACACTGTCATGCAGGTAGGTAACATAATTCGGTATTTGAAAATGAATGCTATGGAAAATCTAACGGATAAAGTATTTTCAAAATTGGCGCTTTAATAAGTAAGTTATAAAGCATTGAAATTTGGTGAAAGGCGAAGTTGTCAAATAACAGTAATATCAGACTGACGTCACCAAGTGTCCCCGGCCATAAGGCTGCGTGCGTATGAAAGAGATAGCGCGACTAATCATGAACCATTGTTGCGCTAACTATTCTAAAGGAAAATACCTACTGGCGTAGCATAGTTGGGGTGGTAAGTGGTAACCGACATGACGCGTAGTTTATGTATTCTTGAAATGTGTTTTTTCCTTTTTTTGTTTACTCTCGACGCGTAGGGTCTGAAAATTTTGGGTCCGCCCCGGGTGGCAAGAAGCTACGCTACTCCTCTGGTTAGGGAAGATAAGTGAGTGTTTGGACCTTTAGAAATTCCTCCTACCACACGGAATACTAGCAAGCTGTCACTTCACGTAAAGCCTGGTTTAAACTATGACAATATACTTACGCCGAACATTCAATACACACCGAGCCCGCCTAACAGTTCCGGCCCGCGTGCCGACAAAATAAATGGATAGGATTAGGTTAAACACCAACCTTCCCCACTAATCGTTGATGTCTCATCCTCTCCCAGTGACCGTCCTGAGCCGAGGTTCGTAACCCGTTAGTGGGTTGCCCTCAGCATGGTTACTTAAATCAAGGGTTGCGAGCGTCTAAAGCGTTCACCCGAAAGTCTGGTGTGGCCAGAAAAGCCGACTCGCGTCAGGCTACTGGCCGGTAGGTTAATAAAAAAATAGGGTGTCTAAGTATTAATACGGGTGTCTCTTATTGAGTAATTTAGAGACAGTCGTATTGAAAAATAGATACATATCTTGTTTTTTATGGCATTGAGTGACGAGACGAGCGTGCCGTTCCTCTACCTTTTCCCTTGTAAACAAAACTGTAAGTCACTCCCCTATTTCGCGTACTATGTTAGGTACCATGTAATAGGGGGTGGGCATATTGTCATTTCGAGACGCCGGGCTGATACTGAGTAGAAAAATACAATCTCACTATGCTCAACGGCAATAGACGTATATTGCTGTCCATTTTCGAGATTAACTGCGACACCGTATCGATGTCGCCAAGCCGTGCGTCGTGGCGTGTTGCGATGTCGTGTCGTGAATTTTTACGTTGCTCGTCGTAGATTTCCACGATACGGCGTCGCATCGTGAAAAGGCGTCGCGTCGTCGTGTTTATGTGTATGAGCCCTTAGCGCTCAGTCGACCCCGAGGTCTGGAGAGAGAAACTCTTACACTTAAGCTGGTAAATATTTTTACGGAATTTATCGGGTATATATTTGATTAGTTTTATAAAGGTGAGTACAATACTAGTCGGGAACTAATAGGAAACGAAAGAACAACATACAAGATTCGATATTTGTACTACATCGACAGTATCTCGGCGAACCCACGGACCACACCCGCGCGCGCGTTCATCGCTGAATACAGCCGGCTCGGCACCAGTGCTGCCAGATGTATGACGGGTGAAGTCGCCGAAAAATCATTATGAAGTCGCCTCAAGTCGCCGCACCGTATATGGGGAGGCGAAGGAGCAAAAAAAAAACCTCCCAGTCGCCGACGCGAAGAGCTAAAAAAAAAAGGTCCCCAATTCCAATTTCTGTCATGTTTTGTACTCTCAAAGCTATAAATATCCTCAAATCCGACAAAAAAACAAATTTTACAAAGTAGCCCAAATTGGCGCCTGAGTGCCATTCGCGTAGCCTAAACGGCGACCAGTCGCCATTCACAATTTTTGGTCGCCCCGACACCCTCCGAGGTAGCCTAAATGGCGAAAAGTCGCCTAATCTGGCAACACTGCTCGGCACTGGGGATAGTGTTGCCAACTCGTATATTGAAAAAGGCGTAGACCATTCTAGAGAATTACGTAGATTTAGTAAAAGTTACATAATATGAAAAGTTCGTACTTTTTTCCTATATGCAATAAAGAGGGGTAACATTAGATGAAACAAGTGCTTTAACATCCAATTTATTTAAATGATTGCTTTTAATTGTTATTTTTAAACAAATTTGAAATTATCCATACCATATCCATCCATACCAGCCCCGTATTATATACTGCCCACTGCTGAGCACGGGCCTCCTCTACAACTGAGAGGGTTTAGGCCTTAATCCACCACGCTGGCCCAGTGCGGGTTGGCAGACTTCACATACCTTCGAAATTCCTATAGAGAACTTCTCAGATATACAGGTTTCCTCACGATGTTTTCCTTCACCGTTAAAGCGAGCGATAATTCACAAAGAATACACGCATAACTTTTTAGAAAAGTCAGAGGTGCGTGCCCTTGGGTTTTGAACCTGCGGACATTCGTCTCGGCAGTCCGTTCCACTCCCAACTAGGCTATCGCCGCTTTTTTTTTAAATTATCCATCTATTAAAATATTTAATTTGGTCCTGCGAGGGCCCGCGGTTTTATTTAAATAATTTTCGTAAATCACTGGAAAGCTTGTTTCTGATGATTTCATAAAACAGACTCTCCACTTTCGTATTTTGCACTACTATGTGGCAATGTTGATCAAATATGTAAAAATTGGGCCAATATAGGAAACATTGCAGACCTTTCGTGTTTTCTTATTTTTGAAATATGAGCCCTGCAAGTTTCACAACAAAAAAGGAACTAGACGAACCGTTTCATTTTACAGTCACAGCCAAATAGCGTTCTTTCAGTAGTCTGTATTGTGATCTCTGTAGTGTTCAGTAATTACGACACTGCGCTATGGGGATTTTGTTTAAATTTAAAATAAATGACGTCAGACGTGTCGTATAGTGTGTTGAAATGAGCGCATGTTAGGATGAAACAGAACGTTTATAATTTTTTTTCGCTGAAGAATACGAAATATTTCCGTTCTGGTATTTAATGGAAAATATGTAGATTATGGGACTGAAGTTCGTAGGTTTTCAGGAATGGCGAAAAATACGTAGATCTACGTAGAATGACGTAGAGTTGGCAACGCTAACTGGGGAAGAGTAGGCCCAGTGTCGCCAACATTTCGAATTTGAATCCCCTTAAGGCAACTCAAAATCCCCTAAAACCACCTAAACAAAGAAAATACGCGCAAAAAAAAGTATGCGCGGTGTTGTCAACTTTTTCTTTGCCAGTTAACTTGCTTTACGTTCGTTACGTGTCTGGTTGATTTATATTTTACCGACGAAACCCTACGGGATCTACCAATTACATACTTCTTTGACACATATTATCCAAAAACGGGCTTAAAAAGCAAGCGTAAAGTATAGTGTTAATATTTAAACATTTATATATGCATTTTCCAATATCAAAATTATAGGAAAATATTATATTTACATATTATTTTATTGTCATTTAACGAAATTGTATAACTCCTAGAAAACCCCTAAACTTTTTCCCCCCTAAAAATCCCCTAGACATGTTTTTCCCTTAAATTTGGGGGCAAACCCCCTAAGTTGGCGACACTGCGTAGGCAGTAGGCTCGTAGGGCGCCGCTGCGGGCGCAGTCCTTAAGCTTGGTACGGTACAGGAGTTCGCGGAGCAGGCGAGTATGGTGCTGGAGCAATAAGCTCTGAAATATGGCGCGCTATAAATTGTCATTAAAATATAGCTTAGTCACGTGTTAGTGGTCTTCACCATATCGGCAAAATTTTGGGTAAGTAAATCGATACATATTTTATTTTTACTTCCATGATGTTATATTTAGGACTATTTAAATATAATATTAAGTAAATGCATGTCATTAAAAATAACGTGATAAATAATTAAAAAAAGCCCAAAACGTCATTACCATTTTGTCATTACCACAACTTACCATCAGTTTTTAATGTGACGGTAATGACCGTAATCTGATGGTGGTGAGTCTGAAATCTTACTAATATTAGAAACGCATAATACATGATTATTATGGTTGAGAAGTATGCGTAGAAATGAAAAAGAATGATTTTAAAGATTTTGAATAATTGATGATTAGAAGATTGGTTTTAGTTTTTTAATATTATTTCATTTTAGGACCATAAAGGATTTCTTTTATGAAATTAAACCAACAGATATAACTAGTGTTTGATTTTTCAATTACACAAAAAATTTCAAAATCTAAAATTTTCTCTACATTGAATCGAAATCAAAGAATAAGCCATATTTATATAATATATTTTAGATACTTGCAAGTTTCAAAAAATTTTAAGAGTCTCAAAAAGTAAAGAAATGTTACTTCAACTTGTTTAATTTTACATGTAATAATTAATCATTAGACCGGGTTTTTTCAACTGTAGTTAGGGTAATCCTCGGTGTTATTAAGCTGGACGCGCTCGCAGCGCCTACGCGTCAGGCCTCACGCTGCGCCGGCGCACTCGCAGCTCTGCGAGCGCGTCTAGGTTAATAAGACCCAGAGAAAAAGATAACTACTGTTGAAAAAACGGGGCCTTAGAGTTGAGATACTTGGATATAACACCTGCCTACATTTAATTTTTATATCATAAATATGAATTTCCTAGTTAATATAAATTTTATGTAGATAATAAGTATCTAGAATCTAAATACTTACGTCAAAAATATATCATATATATAAAAAAAAACAACAATCTATTCTTCCGTATCACCAAAAATATTATTTATATAAGGTTATTTACATGTATGGGTCATAAATGAACTAAGTACGAACATAATTATCAGGATAAGAAGTTTTAGTTAACAATAGACTTTTGTTCCAAACCCTTTCAGCCAGCTCATCATCTCGCGCCAAAGACGACGGGTCACATAACTTACAATCTTGAAAATAGAGTCCACTTACACGTTCATAATCTTCATTGACACACACATCGATCGTAGTCTGAGCCCCTTCCACCACATTCTTGAAGAACAATCTCAAATAAAACATTAATATAGCTTCGACTATCGCTACTCGTTTGTATATATCAGTAGTTATTACTCCTGGATGTAAAGCATTCACCGTCACACCTGGAGGCAGTCGCTTAGCCAACGCTCTCGTCCACAATATCTGACAAAGTTTGCTATTACAGTAACTCCTCCAAAATGTTTTGTAGGTATGTCCGTCTAGCGTATTTTTTGTGACGTTCCCGAAATGATGCAGAAATGACGACACGTTGACAATTCGACTCGGGCGTGATGCTTCAAGTTTATCCAGTAGCAATGACGTTAGAAGAAAATGTCCGAAGTAGTTGATTTGCATTACGACGTCTATGCCGTCTTCTGTAAGTCGGTTTTTGAGTCCAGCGCAACCGGCATTGTTCACCAAAATGTCCAGACGATCGTACTTCTTATTGAATTCGTTCACGAATTGTCTTACATTGTTGAACTTGGATAGATCCAATTGGAAGTATTTCACGTTGCTATTTCCAGATGTTTTGATAATTTCTTCAACTGCCGCTATAGATTTCTCGACATTTCTGCTGGCAATGATAACTTTAGCCCCTCTCCTGGCTAAATCTCTTGCAGTTTCTAGCCCGATGCCCGCGTTCCCTCCAGTGATAAGCACAACCTTCCCACGCAGCTTCGCTTTGGACGTGCACACTCCTTTGACCGGTTCTACCCATAATCGTAGCCCTCCAAACAATATGGCCAGCACACCAAAAAGTATTAGAACTACCAATAAAATATATTGAAATATGTCTACTAAGATTAGAAGCGACATGTTATGACTAAACTACTAAAATGTCTGAGCTGACTCGTATTGTATATTAGTTTAAACTAGTAATATACAAGTATGTGGTAAATTAGGGATGCGCGGTTTTTTATAACGTTTTAAGTTTTTTTTAAAACTTCCGTTTTAAGTGTAAGCTAAATTTTATTTATATATAAATCTCAAAATCGAAGGATTTAAAATTAAACGATTTATTGTAAAGGCTAGTTTTCAAGAGTTCTATCCAACTATAACATATAAACTGTCTTGGTTAGAATTTTAGGCCCGTTTTTGGATATGTCTTTTCAAATAGCTTTTACGCGTAAGTTTTACTTGAAACCTTTTTATCTTTGTCTGTTGTAAAGTACGTACATCCCTATTATTTTATAATTGTGAAGAGAAAATAAATATTGGTAATAATACAAAGGTGTGTAACCGATTTTAATGATTGAATGTGTTGCTGTAAAATAGAATACATGTGGCTCACTGTACCTATCATAGTTCCAGAAAGATAAGAAAATATCAAGCAAATTGACAACCCTAGCGAAAATTCACAACTAAAGAATACTTCACTTAGCGTTTCCCGCAAACATTCTACTACGTGAACTTTGTATTTGACACCTATTATGTCATTGTACCGCACTTGGAGAGTATCGTATAGATTATTGAATAAAAATTCCATTGAAATATACACGATGGTTTGTGAATATGTACCGATGTTTGTAGAAGTTAACACAAAAATCTTTGAACTAATTTGGCCGAAAGATCATTTTGTAATGGATTAATATAATAATCTTTTATTAATAATATTATTAATCAAAGATTATTATGTTAATCCACTTTTGTAATAATATTAATATTTGATTAATATTATTATAAAAGTGGACGATAGCCTAGTTGGGAATGGAACGGTCTGCCGAGACAATGTCCGGAGGTTCGAAACCCAAGGCACACACCTCTGACTTTTCGAAGTTATGTGTGTATTGTTTATCAATTATCGTTCGCTTTAACGGTGAAGGAAAACATCGTGAGGAAACCTACATACCTGAGAATTCTCGAGGAGGCCCGTGCTCAGCAGTGGGCAGTATATAATATAGGGTTGGTATTATTATTTGTATATTATTAAGTATAGGTACGTATGGTACGTATTGTCAGTGACGTAGTGTGCTGGGTTTTTGCCGCCCGGGGCGGACCCGGCAATTTGCTGCCGCAAGGCACCAAAAAATGCTCGCTCCAAAAACCGGGGTTTTTATCCCGGAAAAACATTTTCCTCTATTGCAACCGCAAGCAATTTGTTATGGACATAGTTTGAGAAGGACAAAAGCTACTTTTTTTTCATTCTAATATTAATTAACGAAATTAAGGTAAGGTGTAAATAAGGTGTAAAAATAAGGTGTAAATTAAGGTAAGGCGTTGGGGTAAAATCGGACACATTTTTATGGTGTTAAACAGTGTTTGTCAATAAATTTTTTTACACGATTTCTATAGACAATAACATAATAAATCTTTGACTTGTTTATGAATTATTAAACATGCTAAACGATGTATACTTTTTATTTTTTTAAATAATTACGGTTAATGTTCTACGAGGCTTTGAAAGGCTAACATACTTTTATAAATGTGCAGGAAAGATAGGACCTTTACAGGTATAGTCCGGACTACCTTCTAAAACCTTAATTCTTAAGGGGATTCCAAAATCAATGGAAGGAGTACATTCCGAGCGCTGACGTTATTGATACAAATTAGAAATATTAAATAAATACCTTAAAATATTTTTGGTAGCAAAGTTTGTTTGTTAAAAAGTTCTAAGCATCCGATTTTAACCCTCACAAGCAAAGGACAATGGCGAAATCGTATTTATAAATAAATTATGCGTTTAGAAATTCCATACATGGTAATCTCAATATAATTATTTTGTATGATTTTTCAGCATACTAACTTTAGTTGTACAAGTGTGTATAAGTTGCATAAATTATTAAAAAAACTTAATTGACTTTTTAGCAATGTGTCACGGCCATTTTTTATGAATGACATAAGATTATTTAGGCTACCAAAACATCATTTTCATCAGGTCTCTAAAAATTGCAAAAAATATATCTGACTATAAAATGTTCATTAGGAATAACAACAAAGATTTCAGCTTTCTTACCAAATTTTTTTTACTATGTATATTCTATTCTATACATTCTTACCAGCTGCCTGTTGGCTGTATAGTTACGGTCATTGCTTATATCATTTTAGAAAAAAAAGCTATTTCCGACATTTCGTTTCTGGCATGTAGTATTTTTGTAAAATGTGTGATAATATGTTTTGATTGAAAATAATGTACCTGGTCGAGCAACCGTACTGTAGGTTGCTGCGCTCATACCATGACAGTTGTCTGGTATTTGGGTTGGGCCGCCAGACAAGGCAATGTATCTGCCCCGGGAGAATTTTTAGATGAGATATTTATCAGAGAGAATTATTATGAAGAAGATGAATAAACATTAAAAAAAAAACAAATGTGTTTTATTTTTTTCAGAACTCGTTTTTATTTAATTGTTATTTCCCAAAGCCTAGGACTTAGGGTCTGAACGTATTTTTCCCAATAGTTTCAGAGTTTATTACAAAAAAAAAAACAAAGAAACCTTTACTATAGTAGTATCTATAAATAAAAAATGATTTGATATATAAGCTTGTATAGCTGAGGAAGGTGCATTCCGCGCGCTAGTATGCCGTGTGGCAGATCACCCTTCTCCATGTTTAGTGAAATGTTAGGTTCGAATGTGATGAGGGAGGGTCTCGCGTGACAATAGACAGATTACCAAACATTTTATGAGTTTCATTATTCATATTATTATGTAAGAATCAATTCATAAATGTCAACTAAATCATAACCTCAAAATCTTTAAAATGAAAAATCTTTAGATTTAGACTTTTTTCACTAATAATCTTGATACATAATTGTTAAGGAATTGCTGCTGAATTGTTAAATATTTTTTTTACTTCTAAACGCTACACATTTACATCAACTAAAATCATGTATGGAGACCTGCCATTGTCCTTTCATACATTTTGGGTTCAAATTGGTGTCTATGAGGTGTATAGTTCGTTCTTTAAAGGTAAATAATTTACGGGTTAAGATAGGATCTCAACAACCAGACGTGTTACGACAAGTTTATTTGCTGTATAGTACCACATAGTTCGAAAATCTATTAAAAACCGTAAATACTCATTTAAAATTAAACAAATTATTGCATGGGGATAGTTCGGATCTTCACGGGAACGGCGAATTATAGTTGTTCTTCTTATTGGTACCTAAAACACGTCCTACTTGTCGGAATCACTCGCGCAAACTGGCAGGACGTGAGGAACAAGATGGCGCCGCAGGCAATGTTGCCAGAAAACAAAAATCATAACATAATAGCAAGTTATTCGATTTATCCGATGTTATCCCTCCTACGATCGTAACCCAACGCACCTTAAGTACTCATGTATGAAAAAGACATGCCCAAAACCGGGCTTAAAATTCTAACCAAGATACTTTATACTTATTTGCATAGTACTCCCAAAAACTAGGCCTTTGCAATAAATCGGATAATTTTAAAGTCCTCCCATTTTGAGATTTATGTAATTTTAATTTGCTTAAAAACTACACTTAATATAAATGTTTATAAAAAAGTTTGTTATAAATGGAGGCGTTTAACTTTTTTTTTAATGTATCCAAAATCCATATTTTCGCCCTTTTAATATCCATAAAGATTGAGTCTGGTTAGATTTTGAGGCCCAGCACCTACACAAAAAGCGGACATCTCCTTTAGTAAAATCTTTGTTATTATTAGAGTAATTTAAAAACGCCACCATTTCGAAATTACTCTAATAATAACAAAGATTTACCACACCATTTTAGAAAGACACCAAACACCAAAATTTGCACCAGGTATGGTCCGGGGCGGCCTCTTCGATTAGGTTTAAGAAGAAAAAAAATGCTCTGAATTATATTGGAAATTTAATTAAATGTGTATTGGCTATAAATTCATTTAGTTATAAGTTATTTTTTAAATTGTTTTTATATTAACAGTTTAATAATTATGTATTAGATTGTGTATCTAGGTTTAAGTGAGGTTGTTCACGTAAAAAAAATTGTAACGGATAAATAAATAATTTCAAAACTATAATCAGAGAAATTATTGTCTTTTTTCGAGTGAATTATTATTGTTTTTGTATTTCATGGACATAACTTTCTCCCCATTTTAATAGAAACTAGTGATGTAACGAATGTCCACTTTCCAATATTGCGAATGCGAATATTGGATTTTTGTTTGGCACCAAAAGATTTTATCGTGCAAAGTGACCCCACTGAATCTGATAGTAAGCGTTGTGAAGCTGAGATAGAGTGGCCTGTTCGAAATATGTCAGCAATATTCGTTCTCTTAAGAGTCTCCTCATTTCCAATTTGATTGCGCAGAGAAACACCGAGCATCTTCATAGCTCGCTGAGAGACTGTGATCCGTCTTGGGTGGCCCTTAGTCAGAGGCCACGTCTCAAAGCCGTACGTCATCACTGGTAACACTCATTGATTGAAGATTTTTTTCTTTAAGCACTGACGTATTTTAGATCAGAGGACCGTGCCTAGTTTCCCGAACGCTGCTCAACTGAGCTGGTTTTGACCTCTATCTTGAAGTTGGTCTTGGCTAACTGGACCACTTTTCTTAGATAGACAGATTCGTCGACAACTTCGAGAGTTGCGTTCTGAACACTAATTGGCATATGCACAAAATGAGCATTGGAAAAGATTTTGGTCTTGTTCATTTTAAGGCCTACCAGGTGGGAATCTCGGTTGAGGTCTTTGAGCAAATGAGCTGACAAGACGACAATATTGCGGCAAATCAAAGATGAATAATGTACTCGTCATTAAAGCTAATTCCAAATCCTTTTTTATCAAAATGCTCGAAGATGTCGTCCAACGCGGCAGTGATTAATTTCGGAGAAATAAATTCTCCCGGTCTCACGCCTGTGTAATGGAATAGCCTTCGTCCTCTGCTCTTGTACTTGGACTGACATGGTGGCGTTGTTGTACAAGCACCTCAGCACTTTAATGTACCAATAGTCAATGTGGCCCTCAACACTTTGGAGGCTTTGTTCCGCTCGATCGTCTTCTTGATGCTTTCAACGGTGTAAGCACGGACGTCGTGTCAGGAGGATTTCCCTGCCTGTCAATCGAGCTTCCGATATGCTTCAGCGTCTTCCAAAGACTGCAACGCCATATATAGACGTTGGTAATCGACATATATAGACGTTGGTTATCAAAATATATAATTTTTATTTTGTATGTGGACTGTAAATACTAACAAAATTATTATTTATACATTGTAAACATAATCTGTTGCAGTGTTATTTTATAAATTATATTCACATGTCATAGCCAAAATATGCGCATGATTTATTGCGAATACGAAAATTAAAAAAGATGCGAATATTCGCATATGCGAATGCGAATATTCGTTACACCACTAATAAAAACCATGCAATAATTGGTGTCATTAAGCGCAAACACAAGGATAAGCAGAATGACGCAGCGATAGCGTATGACACAGCTATCACGCACACTAGCTTAGACGAAGTCGGCTTGTTTGTTTTAGTTTCATTGCAGCGCGTCACTACATCTAGACATAATTCGACGATAGAAAGCGGAAATGTCGTATCTCGGAAATTGGCTAAAATGACTTATTACTATATTATTGATCAGAAAAAAAGCCGCGTCGAATGGTCTAGGTCTCGTCATCTTACGACGAAAAAAAATACGATACGGCACTGATATTTTCTAGTTTTTGTACTGTTTATGCAAAAATTTGCTGTAAATAGTGAACAAAACGTTACTTTTGAATATAACGATTGACAATACGCCCAGTGTAAAAAAAGTTACAACATTATTTTTCTATTATGGAGATTGATTTTCGGAGATACAGCATTTTATGCCCCCCCAAAATTTTACATTGCCAGAGATGTGCGTATAATTATTGAATAGATATTACATTTCAAACATTGAATCGGATAGCGAAAATCACACTTACGACATAGGAACAGAGTATTGTTTATTTATACAGTGATTAATACGTTGTTAATACGTCACTCTAGCCAGACCCGCTCTGCTTTGCTCACTTTGCTCCGGCCCCAGTGTGTACCTTACCTACGCTATTCCGAACCAGCTTTTGGACTTCCAAAACACTCCTTGAGCGACCGCTGCATCGCTCTTATGCGAAACCAACAGAGCGATTAGGGCGTACCGCACAGTTTCTTTCGAGGCAGCTTGCTTGTTGACGGGTTTCTTTCTTTGGGATCTGGACGTCCTCTTCGATGTTTATCATTGGTGGGAGGAGGCGTCCGGACATAGGCAGCGTCCAGCCCTGAAGAAGGTGGACACCATGAAGGCCTCCCTACGTCGAGCCGACGTGGAGGAGTGGCGTATCAGGCTGGAGGCCCCGACAGCGGGACTCAGGGTCGTCGCGGCAGTGCGCCCGGTTTTGCTGCGTGGCTGAACAAGCGCCATGGCCCAGCTACGTTTCACTTGATACAGATACTTACTGGGCATAGCTGCTTCGGTGAGTAACTGTGTCGAATAGTAGGCGCAGAGGTGTCGGCTGTGTGTCATCATTGTGACAACTGCCCGCTGGATACGGATCAACAGACATTGTAGTTTTGCTCAGCCTGGGGGCGAGGAGCGCAGCGCTCTCAGAGTGGTCGCTTCCATGGTCGGCAGCCAGAGGTCATGACGTGCGATGGGCCACTTCTGCACTTAAGGCAAAAGGTCCCTTAAGTAGGGACTGAATAAATTAACCGACTTGGTATTACATGGACCTCACAACTTTTTACGGTAGAAGAACTGAGTTGCGAGACTGGTTTTGCAAGTTTTATTTTTGATGGCATAATTAACTACAATTACTTCAATAAAAATGACCTGTACCTATGTATGATGATTGATTCCGTCCGTCCGTCAACGCCCGCTTATATATAGCTATAAGCTAATTTCCTTATGTAAACGGACACCGGTGTCCACCGCGGGCGTCCAAGGATTACAGCATGCTAAAAGTATTTTTTTTATTGTCGGGGATTTCAATATTAGTAATGCTTCTTGGTTTCCAAATCATTCGGGTGAGATGTTGTTCTACTGCTCATCTGTTGCGAACTCCACGACATGGCACAGCTGCTTTTCGGGGTAGTTTTCGTTTTCAGGCTACAAAATGCTGGAACTCGCTTCCACCTCCTTTACGGGTCCTGAAAAATAGATTAGGGTTAAAAATTAAGTATAAGAAAATTTTAATGGAATATCAAATTCAATCGTTTGTTTAAATCGCCTGTTATTTTAATAATATACATTTTTAATTTAAACTTATTCTATACATACCCTCGTGTTGACCTTAAGCTTAGGCGGTTCGTCGATTTCGCAGCCGTTAGCGGACGGGGACACATTTTTTATTATTATTATTACACTTTTTATTATTTGTCAAGATTGCTTACTGAATGTAAATGTGTTTGACTTTGCAATTCTATTTTAAAAATGCTTTTGTACCACTAAAGATAGGTTAATATTGTACCAAATTTGTTAAAATGTTACTTATTTTATATGTATTGTGTTTTTTCTTGTATTCACTTTAAATGTAACTGCAAACTCGGGCGCTGGCCGTCTGACGCAATAGGCGTGGTGCCCCTCGTCCGCTGTAGACGCACATTAAGTACCATAATTTTTAATTAAAATAAATTTGTGGTTTATGGCTGATTTGGCGTCCGTACGTTCAGTACATTAGGTGGCCACTGAAAATCAGTGCTGTGTTTTGGATTGTCATAGCACAGCTTATGCTGAGATGGCCACCTAGTTGTCGCGGTGAATATTATCTTTTACTTTGTTTGCTTTTTTTTATGTATAACGTGTACCGCGACAATAAATTATTCTTTCTTTCTTTCTTTCTAATAGTCATAATCATCAATCGAAAAATCATTACGGTCACAAATAAAAATTGCAGAGTCCTATATCTTTGATATTTTACGGTGCAATTGAAAGATATGATATTTATATGTGTCCATATTTTTATTTACCACAAAAATTAACAAAATCTAAAATTGTCTCTACATTGAATCGAAATCAGAGAATTAGCCATATATCGCACTGCTATTACAAGAATGTATCAACTCAAAAAGAAGCTTTTTCCAGAAACGACGGAAAACTGATTACTCGCTTCGTGTTAAAGATTATAAAAAAGTTACCACTGTATTAAGATAATTGATAGAATTAAAGGATTTCTGTATTTATGAATTATTTTAAAGATTGCAGGTTATCGGAGCAAATTTTTAAAAATTATGAATTATTTTTAGTTGTGTAGTTATTAGTGAAATATTTTGACTTACTACAAGTTACTTCGTTTAATTTTGTATGATTTTAGGTCACTTTTTTGAGTTAATATAATTTTACATTATAGCCCTATTATTTTAAACTAAGGTTAGGACGTAAATAAACCCCGATACTGAGGATAAACAATGTATTTATCAAAAGAAATAACTAAAAACTGAATTATACTAACATAATATGGGACTTCTTTATATAAAGAAATAACAACAACAGGGAAAATCAACATTATTTATAATTTTGAGTAGATGATCCATATTTTGATTTGATTTGTGTGCAATGCAATGCGATCAGTCCTGTATTATATACTGCCCAATGCTAAGCATGGGCCTCCTCTACTACTGAGAGGGGTTAGGCCTTGGTCCACCACGCTGGCCTAGTGCGGGTTGGCAGACTTCACATACCCTCGAAATTCTTATGGAGAATTCTCAGGTATGTAGGTTTCCTCACGATGTTTCCTTCGCCGTTAAAGCTAACGAAAGTTGGTAGACAATACACACGTAACTTCGAAAAGTCGAGTTAGAGGTGTTTGCCTTGGGATTTGAACCTCCGGACATTGTCTTGGCAGACTCCATTTCCAACTAGGCTATCGTCCAGTTATAGCCAATTAATTTGAGTAGTATGAGCTATTATAAATTATCTTTCTTATTGCGTCTCCCGAACTCCAGTAACTTTTGAAAATGTCCTGTCTCGAGATCCCATTTATTTTTGATTAAGTCAATCGACATTTATCTCCACACAGAGGACCCATATTCCTTGCAGGAACTTGTTTTTAACCTTGATATGTAGTCCTTACCTGTGTTTCGAAGTGTTTTTGCAATTTTACCATTCCAATTCGCTTCATTGCTCACCCTTTTACGAGTTCCTGTACTTCTGAAGCATTTGCCTCTGTAGTTATATGACCTGCTAATTCACTAGTAGAAGCAACGGGATTTAAATTATTTTATGCTTCATAGACTGAGCTACTTGATGAATATGAGCTGGAACTACTTGCAGAAGAGCTACTTGACGAAGAACTACTTTACTGTCTCGTGGCTAACTGGGAACATTACCTGTTGGTAATGTTCCCAGGGTGTTTTACATTCCGGTCTGTTGGTCTGTTGACCCAGGAATGTAATGAGGGCGCAGTCCGAACCGTCAAAATCAGTCTGTTCACTGTGCAGTGGTGAAATGTATTCTTTTCTTTGGTTGGATGAAGTTTTTTCTTCGTTTTTGTTGTTTTCTTTGTCATTCTCATCGATGGACGTAGTTTTGGTCGCCACATCAACTAAACTCCGCCCATGGTTCATGCTACAAATAAACAAAAAGTATGTACTTATCAAGTAAAAGAAACCTTTTTTTTCGTCACCTAGAATGTAGTGACTCAAAATTATTTTTTAATTCATAGAGATTCTATTTTTATTTTGGCTTTAATATAATTGTTTGAACGTAAGATTTTAAATATTATTTATTAGTAACAACAATATATTTTTGAAATTCTAATAAATTACCACACAAAACTAGTAAACAAAAATTCTTCAACAATACTGTATTAAGTCTAAAATTACTTACTAAACCAATAAGAACGTCGTTAGTCAAAATATTACCTAAAATCGATTTTTCGTTAATGGACAATAGTGTAACAACTCGAAATAGGTACACCAAGTTCATATTTAGGTTTAAATCAACAATAATGTATTAAGTTTAAATAATACTTGAATTTTTACATACCTGATTCAGCAATAGCGTTACAATCCAAAATAATGAAAAGCGACACGTCCTCACCACTCGAATTTGAAAAATAACTAAAGATGATGCAATATTGCACGGGGGGTAACAACAGTCAATCATGTAGAGTGACTTTTAACGCCATCTCTTAATTGTTTCTTGGACCTATTGAACGACGATTTTATTGACGCATAGGGAATTGAATTTTACATAATATGAAAAATGACTTATCTCAAATTTACCCTTTTTTGAGTTGATACAGTCTTGTAATAGCAGTGCGATATATATTTTAAATACTTGCAAGTTTCACAAAATTTTATGAGTCTCAAAAAGTAAAGAAATGTTACTTTAACTTGTTTTTAATTTTACATGTAATAATTAATCATTAGACCGGGTTTTTTCAACTGTAGTTAGGGTAATCCTCGGTGTTATTAAGCTGGACGCGCTCGCAGCGCCTCACGCGTCACGCCTCACGCCTCACACGGCACACCTCACGCCTCACGCTGCAGTAGTAAGGGATTCACCGATACTTGAGCAGGTTCGACGGCCGGTCCGCGGCGCTCCGGTGGCTAATGGCCGACGTTTTCGATTGCTCCAGATTCGGCCCGCGGAACCCGCGAATAAATTCGCGGATTACTTTAATACCTACCGCGAATTACTTTTATACCTACCGCGGATTAATTTGATACCTACCGCGGATTAATTTGATACCTACCGCGGATTAACTTGATACCTACCGCGGATTAACTTGATATCGACCGCGGATTACTTTGATAACACCCGCGAATAAAAATTATATCGTCCGCGGAATCCGTTTCATATCACCCGCGAGGTAGGTATGAACCACGAATTTGTTCATGGTCTACGGTTCCCTTAAGCTTGTACTTTTTCCCTGTTCGTTGTGCTTTTAACTTTCTACTTTCTATCGGCGATCCTTTTTTTTATTTGAAGGATGCAAAGGTCTTTGTCGCGTATTTCTATTAACTCGTGTTTCTACGCAAAAGCCGTTTAAAATTACTTAATAGTTACCCTTTACGCATTACGAGCATTGTTTATGATAGATAAAACAACATTTTCCCTGTTTCGTTGTGTTATTGACTTTCTACTTTCTATCGGCGACCCTTTTTTATTTGAAGGATGCAAAGGTCTTTGTCTCGTATTTCTATTAACTCGTGTTTCTACTTAAAAGCCGTTTAAAATTACTTAATAGTCGCCCTTTACGCATTACGGGCATTGTTTATTATAGATAAAGCAATCGTTACAATACACCATACCTTTCTCAAATTCTAGGTAAAACCCTTTGGGTCTTCTCATTGTCATAATAATTACGGTTCCCATTATTCACATTACCTGATATTACGTATTCAACGGAACATTTAAGGTGAAAGTCGAAACATGTTGGATCTTGTCTGCAAGGAAACAATACTCCCTCTCCATATAAAAGACCGACGCAAAATCACATGGTATCGTATTCCACTCTGTGCTCTGCTCGAAGTGTGATCTCCAGTTGTTTGTAACAGTGAAGTGATAGTAAAATTGTGAAATAGTTAAATAGTGAAAGTGTTATAAAAATGAATGTAAGTACCTTTATATACTTTGATCTAAAAGTGTTGTAACCAGATGTTTCATTAATTGTTTATGCCATGTGTTGTCCACCAGGTTAATACATTTTAGCTATCTTTGATGTCTTATTAATTTATCATTGTTACTAATGTGTACATGTATACTTCGCATACCTATAAGTATTTATCATACAGTACTTACTTAACCGATAATTAAAACAGTTTCATTTCATTTTGTTACAGTTTTCTGAAAATACTTTCAAAAACTACTATTATGCTGAAGAAATCGACGAACCTAGTGATGAAGAAGGTACACTCGCTTTTAAAGTAAAAAAAGCGATAATAGCAAATAAAAGACCAATCGAATGCAACAGCATTGATGAGTTCTTCGAAAAACCAAAAAAGAAGAAGACAACAACAAGAAAGTCATCCAGTGTTGGTCGATCGACGAGCGGGGGTGTTTCATACATCCGATCAAACAGCGATGACAACAGTTCTGCATCACATCTCATAAAAATTGAGGTGTATGAAGTGAATAAAATAAAAAACATCGCACCGACGGAACATTGGAAACACGCTGATGTGCGAGTTAAATATTACACGGAAAACGACAGTGATAAGAACTTGCAAAGTGTCAAGGACACTATATACAATATAACTAAACAGTTGGCTAGTAAGGACGATTGTGTGAAATATTTTATAGACACAGACAAATGAACAAAAGTGCCAGTGCGTGTCAATGTTTTGAAACTATTATTGTAATAACTGTACTTAAGAATCTACCTGTTTAAATTTAACTTACATTGTATTGTATTTAAACTTTGTACTCTTTTAAGTTACATACTTAATAGATTAATTTGTTTTTGATTCTAGAACTCTTTGTGAATTGTGTTATTGCTAAGTATTATTGTAAATAGTTATAAGTCTTTTTAGTGTTTTTTCATGCTCATGCTTACGATTGTAAAGTTATTGGGAACATTCATAAATTGTTTGGAAAAAAGTGGATAGCTTAGAATGTAATTACATTGTTTTGGGTAGTATATAAGCGTTGAAATAACTTAAAATATATTGAGACATTCCTTACCATGGATACAAGCTGTGATTTATACAACATGGAACTCGTCGCACTTCTCGCAAACATCGAATCAATGGATCTTATGTCATCGCAATACGACAAAGAACTGTACGAGCTCTGTGATAAAATGGAACAAAGACAAGTTGAAACGTGAGTAAAACATTTTTTATTATGTTAAGACTAGTTGCAACATGTTTTGGGAATCCATGAAGAGGGGATACACTTAAAGTATTTATAATGGTTCGAACATCTTGCACAATCATTCAACTTGTTTCTTCCGTTTATATTTTTAAAATTGAAGTGCAACCAAAATGTACCACTCACTTGATATTTCTAGTTTATCTCAGAGTGAGATTGCGAGTTTCGATAAAAAGATAATTTTACATAAATATCATCGTTTCATACGGTTTTGGTATATATTAAATGTTTTGCCAGAATCAATGTTGGGAGATCCTGATATTTCTCCTTATTATACACCATGTAGTGGACATAAAATCTCAAAACAAACTCATTCCGATGAGGATGATATTGATGGTGTATTATCAATGAAAGCATATTGTTTGCAGTGTAAATAACAAATAATGTTAGTATCTATTTAAATAATAGAAACATAGTAGCATATTTATTTCGTGAGATAACATTTTTTTACCAGTTTTCTTATCCATCAGATCTATGCAGAATGGAGAAGGCAGCAGGAAAAGATTAGCGCCAACTGAATTGTTTGAAGAGGATTCATTAAAGAGAAGAAAAAATATTCGTCTTGAAGCTCCTTCGACATCTACATCGTCGCTGGATAACATTTTAAATGTAAGTACAGAACAGCATAATGATAAAATTGAATGTCCTGAGTGTCACATATATGTGTCAAAAAAATATATGACCAGTCACTATAAGAGCAATAAACATAAAAATAATTTAATTAGAAGAGATAATAATCTACCTAATGTTCAATTCATTGATAGTGCTTTCGGTAATAGAATTATTACATATCGAGTGAAATCTAGTTTAGTTTCTGATACACAGCTTGAATCACCTGAATTATTTTTACAAAATATTAAAAAAATAATTTATACATTACTAGAACGATCTATCTTAGAATATTCTGTTGTAAAAGTTAATTTTATTCTCAATGCGGATTTCACACAAGAAACAAAAAATCTACACAATATTTTTGATTTTCAAATTTCAAACTATCTTGTTTGTCAAGGTGATGACAAAGATATTATTTTCTCATCTATAATTACCGAAATAACAAACAAAATGACCAATTTCCAAAAAAAAGGTAGTGGATGGAGTTTAGTTAAAATAAATCACTTGGATATGAATGTCAACAAATTTAACCCATTGCGTGGATCTTCATTTATAGACCTACCGTTAGATATAAAACATAAGAAAGCTGTAATCAATGTTCAAAATAACGATCATGAATGCTTTCGTTGGGCAGTTTTGTCAGGATTATTTCCAGCTACTCATAGTTCCAATAGGGTATCATCTTATATAATACACAAAAACAAACTAAAATTTGATAACCTATCGTTTCCTATAAAAATTAATGACATCCATAAGTTTGAAAAATTAAATAGTATAAGTATTAATGTTTTTGGATTACAATATGATTCAATAAGCAAATCAAATAAAGTTGTGGGTCCATTACACTTTACGAAACACCGTAAAACTACTCACTTAAACTTATTGTATATATCTCAAGGTTCTAAAGGTCATTTCTGTTATATTAAAAACCTCTCGAGATTATTATCTAAACAGTTATCGACTTCTGAACATGCAGTTCATATTTGTGATGGGTGTTTATTAAATTTTACGTCATTAGATAATTTAAAACGACACCAAGAAAATGACTGTTTCAATGTGTGCACAAATTTACCATCGGAAAACGATAGAAAAAGAAACTGGTTTAATGAATTAATACCATCAAACCAAATTTCATTTAACAACTATGAACGTAAATTAAGAGTTCCATTCGTTGTGTATGCTGACTTTGAAGCATTTTTAAAACCAATAGAGAGTTGTTCTAACAATCCAAATCAATCATCAACTGTTAATATCCAAAAACATGAAACGTATAGTTTTGGGTATTATGTTAAATGTTCTTATGATGATAATCTTTCAGTATATAGGTCTTATACAGGGCAAGATTGTGCGCTAAAATTTATGCAATTCATTTACGCAGATTTAGAAAATATTTGTAAAAAGAATTCTTTTGTCAAATCACCATTACCGTTAACTGAAGAAAATAATTTGTGCTACTAAATTAAACGTGGATAGAACAATATCTTATAATTGGCATACTGGTGCATATGAAGGTGTAGCTCATAGAGTATGCTCTCAGAAATACAAAGCTCCTAATTTTGTGCCAGTGTTTTTACATAATTTAAGTAATTATGACGCTCATTTCATAGTGCATGGTCTTGATTTCGAGAAAGGTGACATTGAACTTATTCCTGAGAACAAGGAAAAATATATTTCTTTTTCTAAAGTTTTACAAATCAATAACAAAGTTATAAAATTACGATTTCTTGATTCTTTTAAATTTATGTCAAGTAGCCTTAACAAATTAGCTCAGAACTTATTACTTGAACAATTTCGTGAACTCAAATTAAAATATCCATGTGAAGAAGATTTTAAACGTTTAATAAGAAAAGGTGTTTATCCATACGAATACATGACGACATTTGATTCTTTAAAAATAACTTCTCTTCCCACTCGCGATCAATTTTATAGTTCTTTAAATGATAGTCACATTACAGAAAGTGAATACCATCATGCTCAAGACGTGTGGAATCATTTTAATTGTAAAAACATGGGTGAATATTCAGACCTGTATTTAAAAACAGATGTATTGTTGTTAGCAGATATATTTGAAAACTTTAGGGATGTCTGTCTTAAAACATACGGTTTAGATCCTGCCCACTATTATACAGCACCTGGTTTAAGTTGGGATGCTATGTTAAATTTTACCAAAATAAATTTAGAACTTTTAACAGATATCGACAAGGTTACGTTTATAGCGAATAATATTCGGGGGGGTATATCACAATGCAGCAATAGACATGCAGTGGCAAATAACATGTTTATGTCGGAATACGATTCAGATAAACCATCTTCATTTTTGATGTACTTAGACGCAAATAACCTTTATGGTTGGGCTATGTCCCAATGTCTCCCAACAGGCAAATTTGAATGGGTCGATATAAATACAGATTTTAATATAGCCGATGATGCCAAACATGGTTTAATATTGGAAGTAGATTTAGAATATTCAAAAAATTTACATGATTTTCATTCAGATTTTCCATTTTGTCCAGAAAACGTATGTTTAGGAAACAGCAAAGACAGGAAACTGATCCCAAATTTAAAAAATAAAAAAAATTACGTCATTCATTATAGAAACCTTAAGCAATGTTTAAAAAATGGTCTCCGATTGGTTAAAGTACATAGAATTTTAAAATTTGAACAATCCGCGTGGTTGAAAAGTTACATAGACTTGAATACTCATATGCGTTCATTAGCCACTTCAGATTTTGAGAAAGATTTTTTTAAACTTATGAATAATTCTGTTTTTGGTAAAACAATGGAAAATGTAAGAAAACGAGTTAATGTCAAATTAATTAATCATTGGTTAAATCGTGGCAAAACTCAAGGTGCTCAATCTTTGATAGCAAGACCAGAATTCCATAGTTTATCTATATTCTCAGAGAGCTTAGTTGCAATACAATTAAATAAAACTAACGTTTTATATAATAAACCAATTTACCTCGGTTTTTGTATTTTAGATATATCTAAAACATTACTATACGATTTCCATTACGATTATATGAAAATGAAATATCAAGATAATATTAAGTTACTATATACTGATACCGATAGCTTAATATATCAAATATTTACGCAAAATTATTATGCTGATATAAAACTTGATTTAGTCAACTACTTTGATACGTCCGACTATCCACCAAATAATCAATATGGTTTACCATTATTGAATAAAAAACGGTTAGGTTTTTTTAAAGACGAAAATAACGGTAAAATTCTTAAAGAGTTTGTAGGTCTTCGCTCTAAAATGTATGCAATGGATGTGCAGAATAAATGTATATGTAAAGCAAAAGGGATTAACAAAAGTGTAACAAAAAAATTTTGTCTTAGCGATTATAAATCATGTTTATATGAAAAGAAAACGCAATACAGTGAAATGATAAGATTTAAATCAATTAAACATGCTATATATACACAAAAAATTAATAAAATATCTTTATCACACAATGACACAAAACGTTATTTAATAGAAAATTCAACAGATACTCTTGCATGGGGTCATTATAAAATAAAGGACATTTGATTTTATCAACGATTTCTGTACAACGAAAATATGTATGTTAATGTGTGTGTGTGTGTTTTAATTGTGGTTTTTAATAACTTTAAGTTCTGTCTTTATTATGTACTATCTTTTTTTTTTTATTGTTGTACTATGACAACTGTTTTGTATAATATCATGAAAAATTTGATGTAAATTTTAATGTATGTAGTTAGGTATTTGTTATACCTGATTTAACTTTATTTTATAATAATTTTCTTACTGTAATATTTTTCAAAACAGCTATGAACTGTATGTGATCATTTTTCAAAGTATTTGTGTATGTAATCTTTGTATATAAAACAAAATCAAATATAATACATTCAATCGTAACTTCTGGTTTTATTCATTCCGAAACGCTTTTAGAGTTCACACGTGTATTTAAAAATGTTTCATTTTTATCATCCTTTTACTGCCATAGTTGCAGGTCCAAGTGGATGTGGAAAGTCTAATTTTGTAACAAACTTTATTAAACATATTAATGAGGTGTGCAACACCAATTTTCATCAAATTACTTGGTGTTTTGATGAAATGCAGCCCTTATATAATTTACCAAATGTAAACTATTATCAGGGTATACCAGATTTGAATATGTTTGATGGAAAGGAAGCTAACCTTATTATTATCGACGATCTCATGAGGGAATCTGATGGTCGCATTGTTGATATATTTACCAAAGGTAGTCATCATAGGAACTTGAGTGTATTTTACATTACTCAAAATTTATTTCATCAAGGTAAAGGACAAAGAGACATTTCTTTGAATTCAAACTACATAATTTATTTTAAAAACCCACGTGATAAAACTCAAATACGTTACTTAGCACGGCAAGTATCACCAGAAAATAGCAAATTCATAGAAGATGCTTACAGAGATGCTACAAAAGAAGCACATGGCTATTTGATGATAGATCTAAAACAAGACACTTTTGACATGTGTCGAATTAAATCAAAGATATTTCCATCTGATGGTCATTCTACAGTGTACATTCCCACAAAAGAGTTTAAATATGTCAAGAACCAACCAATACCCGTCATTTACAAATGATGGATCGACGCTTAAAGACGCATGAACACTTATTAAATGCTCTTTATAAACTTAAACCAAAACATCAACAAGCTCTTTTAAAAGTCTGTAACGAAAACGAAATTAATTTTATATGTGAATGTATTCATAACGTTTTACAAGGAAATATAAAACTTGAAGAAAATTCAAAGAGTAAACTAAAAAAGTACAAAAATCTACTACGAAAATTGGTACGTAAAAGTACAAATAAAATAAGAAAAAATATTATAGTTCAAAAAGGTGGTGCATTTCTTCCGATTATATTGGGTTCTATTTTGAGTGGATTGATAAGTGGATTAGTTTAAAAATGGAACACGCCAAAAAAATGCTGTTAGTTGATCCAAGCTTAATAGATAAGTTAAATCAAAAAAGAAATGAAAATCCTACCTCTCGTTTAGATAGTGAAATGGAAAAAATACTCGACAGTAATATGGATGATCGAAAAAAGTGTAAATTATACTTACAAATTTTACAAAGATATCTTCACTTTATGGAAGAAGATCGTCGTCCCATTGAACTCCCTATAATAACTTCAAATGACGATAACATTAAACCCACATCTGAAAGCTGGAAATTTTTTAATATAAATAATGATATCAAGAATAAAGATGTAGTTGTCAGTCAGACACTGAGTGATGAAGAGAAGCAACAAGAAAGTTATACACTCGAAAAAAAAGAACCTTCCTACTCAACAAAACAAATTTTAAATTTAATACCAAAAACATATGTAAAAAAAGGTGAGTTGTTATTGAATTCGGTGTCACTAAATAAAAACAAAATTTATTGGAATGATGCTGGCACAGTGATTGTAGATAATGAAGTGATTCCTAACAGTAACATTATCGATTTAGTAAGCGATACACTGCGACCATTAAAAAACAACGACCCACCTGGTTGGGAAAAATTTGCTAAAGCGTTAAAGGATTTAAAAGTACCTTTAACATATATTGGCAATCCAAAAAGACGTGAGTACATAGCTCGACTTCAAAACGCCATTGAAGAACAACCGCCACAAAACACAGAGGTATATTTGACGCCAACGAGCGAAGATAAACACGCAAATAAAATTAAGAAAAAGATTGATTGGGAAAAATGGACCCCTTATTAGAATTAGATCAAATTTATTATGATGTATCACACCCAGCTGGATATAGCAATATCGACAAATTATCAAAAGCTATGAAAGGTAAAATGAAAAAGGAAGAAGTTAAAAACTGGTTGCAATCCCAATCTACGTATACACTCCACAAACCAGTACATAGAAAATTCGCTCGGAACAAATACGTTCTCTCTAATCTCAATGAACTTTGGCAAGCTGACTTAAGCGACATGCGGACTTATTCTAAAGATAATAAAGGTTTCAACTACATTCTTTGTGTTATTGATGTTTTTAGCAAATATGCATATGCTAGACCCTTGAAAAAGAAAAATTCAGAAACCGTAAAAAAGTGTTTCGACAGTATATTTAATGAAGCTAATACTACACCCACTCACATTCAATCTGATAAAGGCACTGAATTTGTATCGAAAGATGTTCAAAGATACTTTAAAACAAAAAACATAAATTACTATACGACAAATAATCCAGACATCAAAGCAAGCATTGTAGAAAGATTTCAAAGAACGCTAAAAATGAAGATGTGGCGCTATTTTACACACAAGAATACACATAAATATATTGATATTTTGCAGAATTTGATACACTCTTACAATCATAGTTTCCATTCTAGTATTAAAATGTGTCCTTCAGATGTTAATTCTAATAATATAATGACAGTTTGGAGTAATTTATATGAAAAATCTGAAAAATCATCAAAAACTATACTACCTATGTTTCATGTCGGTGACCATGTCAGAATAACTAAATATAAACATGTATTCCAAAAAGGTTATGAATCTAATTGGAGCGATGAAATATTTGTGATTTCTTCTATAATAGAACGTACTCCGTGGCCCGTTTATACTATAAAAGATTTAGATGGTGAGGAGATAGTAGGAACGTTTTATGAACGAGAATTACAAAAGGTCATTTATGACCCCACCATTGAACACAAGATTGATAAAATAATTCGCTCTCGTTATTCTGGCAGCAGACAACAAGTGTTAGTTAAGTGGAAAGGTTATCCAAACAAATTTAATAGTTGGATTTTAGCTTCCAGTTTAAAAAAAATATGATTAAAGATTTTTATTTAACTTTACTTAGCAATAGTTCAATGGAATATTTTCCTGAGAACAAAACATCAATTTTTTCAACAAAATTACCCAAACCCATAATATTGGAAGGAGAATGGTGTGTAGGAATCGTTGAATTCCAATATCCATGCACCATGTTTACTGTTCAAGATCATGAGAATGTTATTTACATAACAAAAATCATGAAAATGCCCAATGAAGACAAACTATCTACAGTTTATTATAAGACTCACATACCTGCCACAAACTATGATAATATTAACCATATTTTATCAGCATTAAATAATATAAGAGAAAAAATCAAATTCCGCTACGATAATATATCTAAATTTGTTTCTGTTTCTGTGTTAGACGAATCAATAAAATCTGTAACATTATCTCCTAAACTAGGCTTACAGTTGGGATTTGAACCAAACAGAAACCTTGTTGAAAAGAATTTAGCTAAATGTCCAGCTAATTTACATTTAGGGTTACCATCTCAACTATTCGTTTACTGTGATATAGTTGAACCTCAAATTGTAGGTGATGTAATGACACCTCTTCTGAGAGTAATACCATTAGATCCTTCAAAATACATCTATGGTGCCAATAAAATGCATGTATTTTCACCTCCTCATTACTTATCGGTAATGCGAAGAGAATTCGATACCATTGAAATAGATATAAGGTCAAGCACCGGACAAAAGATACCATTTCAATTTGGAACGGTGTGTGTTAAACTACATTTTAAAAAATTATAATGCATTTTGAACGCTCCAACATGATATGTCCTTATCAACGCTATTATTCTCATCAGGCTGGTTCAGGTATAGGTGTGGTATATAAAGGGGCGCCTTATCAAAAAGGACATGGAATTGGTAGTTTTCTTGGGGGATTGTTTAGGTCAGTTTTACCATTATTATGTAGCGGTGTTCGATCTGTTGGTAAAGAGGCATTGAGCGCTGGTGTTGGTCTATTGACAGATATGGTTAGTGCGCGACCAATGGAAGATTCAATAAAAGCACGTCTTAAAGAAGTTGGTTCCAACTTAAAACGCAAGGCTGATGAAAAAATAGATAAAATCAATATGTCTGGATCCGGATATATAACAAAACGAAAACGTCTACCTGGAGTCAGTCCGTCGTTGACCGCGAAAGTGAAAGCTCTAAAAAAATCAAAAATTACTCAAAAACAAATCAAGGACATATTTTCTAACAATTAATCAAAATGTCTTTTTTACATAGTCATTCCTGTGAATGTATAAAGTCCGAATTGGATTTGTTTGCATTGCCGTCAACTCAAACTAGCATTGAAAGTGGAATTTGGATCCATTATAAACCAATTTCATCTCTTGCCGATGATGGTCCTATAGAATTTCAAATTCCTGGAGCAGGAGATGACTACATAGATTTATCTCATACGTTACTTCACTTGAAAGCGAAAATAGTAAATCAAGATAACACCAAACTAACCGCATCTACAGTCGTTGCTCCGGTGAATAATTGGTTGCACTCACTCTTCAGTCAACTTGATGTCTACTTAAATCAAAAACTTGTATCACCACCCAATAACACATATGCTTATCGTGCGTATATAGAAAACTTATTGAACTATGCTCCTGCAGCAAAAAAATCTCACCTCACCTGTGGTTTATGGTATGAAGATACAGCTGGAAAAATGGATTCCACCGATGATACTAATAAAGGATTTACTAAGAGGCAAGAATTATCTAGTGAAAGTAAAGAAATGGAAATGATTGGTCACTTACATGGTGATTTATTCAATCAAGAAAAATTTTTAATCAATGGTGTTGATATATGTGTTAAGTTAATTCGTTCTAGAGAAAATTTCAATCTCATGGCCTCTACAGGTGACCTTAAATTAAAGGTATCTATTACGGATGCATCTTTGATTATTCGTAGAGCACGAATCAATCCCAGCGTGTTACTTGCTCATCAAAAGGTCTTAGCTTCTACCACAGCTAAATACCCCATTACTCGAGCTGAAGTTAAAGTTTTAACAATACCATCAGGTGTTCAAGGAAAAACTCTAGATAACATTTTCTTAGGACAATTACCTAAAAGGTGTATAGTGGGATTTGTAAATAACGCTGCTTTCAATGGAAACCTCACTAAGAACCCATTTAACTTTCAAAATTACGACATCAATACTTTTAGTTTATATATAGACGGTCAACAAATACCATCAAAGGCTTTACAACCCTCATTTGAGAACAAAATTTTTACTTCAGTATATCATACATTGTTTTCTGGAACAGGTATACACTTTCTCAATGAAGGTAATGGGATATCCCGAGAACAATACGCTGAAGGGTATTGTATGTTAGCGTTTGATTTGACACCTGATTTATCAGCAAACTCTGCAAGTCATTGGAATCTTGTAAAGCATGGTAGTGTGAGATTAGAAGTGCGTTTTGAAACAGCTTTATCACAAACTATTAATTGCATTGTTTATGCGGAGTTTGATAATGTTATTGAAATAGATAAAAACCGCAATATTTCAGTAGATTATAGTAGTTAAGAACACAAAATTAACTGTTTAAGATTAGATTAAGCGTGAATAATTTAATTCAGATTTGTTGTTAGATTTAAGTTACCAATAAAACGAATTCACAAAATATTAAGTTCTTTGTTTTACTATAATCCTTGCAACCCCACAACAAGAGTCAACTTGGCTGATAAGTACCATAATAGTGTCTTGTTAACCTTATATAAGACATTACCACTTTATCATTCGACCTGATAAGATTCTGCAGCGATACGGTGAATAAAAATGAATACAATATAAATACAGAATTACTTAAAGAAAATTGATCCAAGTATTGAATATAATGTATATGCAGCCAATCGTCTACCAATATATGTGGTAACTCCTACATACGTAGTTAGCAACTTAGACTCTGATAACAAACCAGGTTCTCACTGGGTCGCCATACACATAGATAAGAATGGTTTTGGACAGTACTTTGATTCATACGGTCGACCACCTCAAGGATACCACCGAATGTTTTTAGCGAGAAATTCTAGAATGTGGAATTACAATACAAGTCGAATTCAAAATGACTTTACTATAGTTTGTGGAGAGTACTGTTTAATGTATCTGTATTATAAATACTATGGTAAGAGTCTTAAAGATTTTCAAGTATTATTTAGTGATAATACAATATGCAATGATGTGTTTTTAAATGGTTTATTTAAATCATGTTTTGAGGTGAATAAATGAAATATGAAAATGAATGAATGATTTTTCTTTATTGAAGATTAATAACCCCATACAATACTTATAATTCTTCCAAACAATTTATGAATGTTCCCAATAACTTTACAATCGTAAGCATGAGCATGAAAAAACACTAAAAAGACTTATAACTATTTACAATAATACTTAGCAATAACACAATTCACAAAGAGTTCTAGAATCAAAAACAAATTAATCTATTAAGTATGTAACTTAAAAGAGTACAAAGTTTAAATACAATACAATGTAAGTTAAATTTAAACAGGTAGATTCTTAAGGACGTTATTACATTTTTGACATGTTCGATTTTAGATATTTGAATGACAAGAACGCGCCTTGCTACACGCGCACACATCGAAACCGATTTAAACTAGATTTTCCATTTGAACGAGCTAATCTTAATACTTGAAGTTATTATTTTACTCATCCATATTTATTTTTTTGGAATTGTCGAATGTTTACAATTATATTTAATAATAATAATTATTATAATTTCATCATATAATAGACATTTTTATCTCTTTATTTTGAATGTTCCTTTTTTTACATTTTTATATATAGGTACAAAAAAAAAACATTAATCCATATAAAAATTTAATAAAGTGTATCACCCTCCGATGGCGAGGCTCAAGACCCAAGCCACCGGTAGTCAGGGATTCAAAGTGAGGAATCTCCTCACAATGTGTGTGGTAAGCGATACGACCACCCATAAACAGTAGCAACACCATCCAGCACCTTAAGTTACAAAATACTGTGTGGCATTTCACTGCTCACATCATTTCACGCTCGTTATTCTGATACATAAGATGTTAAGTCTCATTATCTCCAGTAGTTACACTGGCCACAATGTTCTTCAAACCGAAACACTACAGTGCACGCACACTGCTGCTTGGCGGTAGAAAAAGACATTGACATTGCGGTGTCCAGAAGTACTGTTTTATGCATCTGGCTCTTGACCCAACGACTAATTGAGAGCCTATGCAGGTGTTGGTCGAGACTCTGGTATCAACCCATGAGCAGAAACGACAATCGGAACAATAATTGCGGAGTCCTCCTCCCACATGTCGGTAACCTCGTGTGCCAAATCTAAACATTTAGACATTTTGTCCTTTTCGGCCTTAACGAGGTTATCGTCATGCGGAATGGTGGCGTCACCAAGTATTGCCTGGCGCGCCAATCGATCTGCTACTACAATATCAGGCTTATAGGCAAATCTCCTGTCTATAGTCCTGTCCGTGATAATAGATTGATCCCAGTAAAGCGTTGCATGATCATTTTCGAGAACTGGTTGAGGCACATACTGGTAATATGGCACTTCAGGAGACACAAGACCTTGGCTACTAGGTTTTGTCTATGCAAGTACTCGCCGTTAGCAAGATACGAACAACCCGAAATCACATGCCCGAATAATTCTCCGGGACGGTGGCATGCCCAACAGATATCGACCGTACTGTCCTTCAGGATGTATTTCCTTTAATTATTCGTCTTCATAACTTTGTCCATAATTGCAAAGACAAAACCCTCAGTTTCTCCAAATAGGTTACCAAAACCTAGCCAAGATACGGATGCAAGCTGAAGGCCCCGATAGAACCGACCGTATAGTTCTTTGCTCTTCCATATCACCTCACGTTCCCTAATGCCCATCGCCATAGGTTTTCACCAGTTCTCATTCGCCAAGGAAAGTGGGATAAATCCCTTATCCACCATGACTACAATCTTATACATGCCCACTTCGCTGTGGAGGATATAATCCCTAGGATTGCATACCTCGCGGTTATGCAACTCCATTAAGTAAGCCTCGGCCCCGCATCTCCGCGGGATGTATAACCTCATCACTGACCACCGTGGTGATGATGATGGGTGATGCATACGATATGCAGTCAGTAGGGTCCGAAACTTTCGATCCAGGGCGTCCAATTCAGTCTGAGTCCTTCTTTCTGAGTATACCAAAAGAGTACATGAGTACAGGCATAACCCAAACGTTATAAGCACAAATCTTGTTTCCACTTGACAAAAAACTGTTAAATACAAAAGTATTCAACAAAAGTCAGGCGGCCGAAGAAACGGTCATTCACCGATTGTTTTACGTTGGCACTCATAATACCAGGTGCTTCAGGCATACCCAGATATTTGTAAGTTTCCGTCTCAGAAAGGGATCTAAGTCTTACAGTCTCTAAGACTTGTATGTCACCAGAGACCACGACCTCTCCTCGCTTCACATGGATAACCGCACATTTATCTACATCAAACTCCATATTGATTGAGTTGCTAAATCTTTCAGTTATTTTTAACGACGCAATCAATTTTGTTTGTTTTGATGCAAACAACTTGAGATCATCCATGTAAAGCAAGTGAGATATAGGCTCACTTCCTCTCCATAGACGGTATCCTAACCCTGAATCCAACAACAGCGTACTGAGAGGATTCAGGGCCATGCAGAACCACAATGGTCTTAGGCTGTACCCTGTAGCCTGACCCTGGAATACACCACGCTTTATTCTAAGGAGCCCCCGCGCATCTCGGCGCTCTCGGCGTCAACGGCAGCGTGAGGCCTACCTGCCACACTGCTGTCCATCAGGGGGGTCCCAACAATGTGCTAAAAAGACAAAACTAGAGAAGGCACCCGCCCGCGACCCCCGGGTGGCCACTATTAGTTGCCTTTTACGACAGGCAGGGGATACCGTGGTGGAATTCTCCAAACACCTTCAATCTACAGGGTGGGAGACGCCGGTCAGTCGACCACCCGGCGCCTCCAACGTCTCCTCTGACGGTGGGAGGAATCCTCGCGTTCCAGATCCCTCTCGGCACTCTTCTTCTACGAGAGGACTATCTCGCAGAAGTGGGCCAACACACGCCAGACCTCCTGACTGCCGACCATGGGAGCGACCACGGCCGGTACCGAGAGGCCGCCTCCGACGACTGCTTTGAGAGCGCTGCGCTCCTCATTCCAGGCTGGGCAAAACTCAAACGTATATTAAGCCGTATCCAGCGGGCGTCTGTCACACTGTCACACACAGCCGACACCTCTGTACCTACGATACGACACAGCTACTCACCGAAGAAGCCATGCCCAGTGACTAGTTGTGGCTGAACTATAGTAGTGAGTGTTTAGATATATTTGTAGCGGGAAAGGCTTTGAACGCGGGCAAAAAGCGAACTAAACCTAGTAAAATTTTAAAATAAATAATCATCGATACTAAAAATCATAAATAGATAAATAGTAAATACCATACACTGCAAAATTTGTCGATTTAGTAAATATAAAAATACATCCGCCATTTTGATTATGAAATTTAAATATTCGCATTGAAATAAATGAATGTTTTATTAATTAAATCAAATTTGCATTGACTTATTGTAATATTCAATTTTCATACTTGCTTTTTGAAAAATAATAATTTGAAATAGTATCAACTATTTTATTCGTAGTATAATGACATCGCGATCAATTTATTACGTATTTATTTTTTGAAAAAAAGTTGTACACCCATGCTTCCTCGGCCGCGTCTCAGCGCGGAATGACAGCCCGAAATTGGAAAATGTATGAAGAAATTCAATTCAGGTTATATTTTTTCTCATAACTGGAAAAGTATTTAAATTGACTTAAAAATAATTAGCCATAAAGCGAGAAGACTATATAAGCCATCATATTATTTCGGTTTTATATTAAAATATTCATTAGTTTTAGGTATAATGGTTCCGATTCAGACCCTATTTTTCGTCATTTTCAGCGATTATTGCTCCAGAATAAACGTATTTACGTGATAATGTTGTATGGGAGCATACAATTTCTATATGCCATAAGCAAAGAGGAATGTTTAATCTTTATTTATATACCAAGATCTCCACATAAGCGTGACTCCTGATTCAATAAATGGTACCTCAAAACCATGGAAATTTGTAAATGCGCCCTTAAGTACAGTTATTACAATAATAGTTTCAAAACATTGACACGCACTGGCACTTTTGTTCATTTGTCTGTGTCTATAAAATATTTCACACAATCGTCCTTACTAGCCAACTGTTTAGTTATATTGTATATAGTGTCCTTGACACTTTGCAAGTTCTTATCACTGTCGTTTTCCGTGTAATATTTAACTCGCACATCAGCGTGTTTCCAATGTTCCGTCGGTGCGATGTTTTTTATTTTATTCACTTCATACACCTCAATTTTTATGAGATGTGATGCAGAACTGTTGTCATCGCTGTTTGATCGGATGTATGAAACACCCCCGCTCGTCGATCGACCAACACTGGATGACTTTCTTGTTGTTGTCTTCTTCTTTTTTGGTTTTTCGAAGAACTCATCAATGCTGTTGCATTCGATTGGTCTTTTATTTGCTATTATCGCTTTTTTTACTTTAAAAGCGAGTGTACCTTCTTCATCACTAGGTTCGTCGATTTCTTCAGCATAATAGTAGTTTTTGAAAGTATTTTCAGAAAACTGTAACAAAATGAAATGAAACTGTTTTAATTATCGGTTAAGTAAGTACTGTATGATAAATACTTATAGGTATGCGAAGTATACATGTACACATTAGTAACAATGATAAATTAATAAGACATCAAAGATAGCTAAAATGTATTAACCTGGTGGACAACACATGGCATAAACAATTAATGAAACATCTGGTTACAACACTTTTAGATCAAAGTATATAAAGGTACTTACATTCATTTTTATAACACTTTCACTATTTAACTATTTCACAATTTTACTATCACTTCACTGTTACAAACAACTGGAGATCACACTTCGAGCAGAGCACAGAGTGGAATACGATACCATGTGATTTTGCGTCGGTCTTTTATATGGAGAGGGAGTATTGTTTCCTTGCAGACAAGATCCAACATGTTTCGACTTTCACCTTAAATGTTCCGTTGAATACGTAATATCAGGTAATGTGAATAATGGGAACCGTAATTATTATGACAATGAGAAGACCCAAAGGGTTTTACCTAGAATTTGAGAAAGGTATGGTGTATTGTAACGATTGCTTTATCTATAATAAACAATGCCCGTAATGCGTAAAGGGCGACTATTAAGTAATTTTAAACGGCTTTTAAGTAGAAACACGAGTTAATAGAAATACGAGACAAAGACCTTTGCATCCTTCAAATAAAAAAGGGTCGCCGATAGAAAGTAGAAAGTCAATAACACAACGAAACAGGGAAAATGTTGTTTTATCTATCATAAACAATGCTCGTAATGCGTAAAGGGTAACTATTAAGTAATTTTAAACGGCTTTTGCGTAGAAACACGAGTTAATAGAAATACGCGACAAAGACCTTTGCATCCTTCAAATAAAAAAAAGGATCGCCGATAGAAAGTAGAAAGTTAAAAGCACAACGAACAGGGAAAAAGTACAAGCTTAAGGGAACCGTAGACCATGAACAAATTCGTGGTTCATACCTACCTCGCGGGTGATATGAAACGGATTCCGCGGACGATATAATTTTTATTCGCGGGTGTTATCAAAGTAATCCGCGGTCGATATCAAATTAATCCGCGGTAGGTATCAAGTTAATCCGCGGTAGGTATCAAATTAATCCGCGGTAGGTATCAAATTAATCCGCGGTAGGTATAAAAGTAATTCGCGGTAGGTATTAAAGTAATCCGCGAATTTATTCGCGGGTTCCGCGGGCCGAATCTGGAGCAATCGAAAACGTCGGCCATTAGCCACCGGAGCGCCGCGGACCGGCCGTCGAACCTGCTCCAGTATCGGTGAATCCCTTACTACTCGCTGCGCCGCGCCGGCGCACTCTGCGAGCGCGTCTAGGGGGGGTATTAATAATTCAATCTCAAGTTTGAGTTACATCTCAAGTAGACATAATGTATTAATAGTTCCATAAATTATGTCTACTTGAGATGTAACTCAAACTTGGGATTGATTTATTAATACCGCCCTAGGTTAATAAGACCCGGAGAAAAAAATAACTACTGTTGAAAAAACAGGGCCTTAGAGTTGGCCTACCTACATTTAATTTTTATATCGTAAATATGAATATCGTAGTTAATATCAATTTTATGTAGATAAGTATCTAGAATCTAAATACTTACGTAAGAAATATATCATATAGATAAATCAAATCAAAACAATTTATTATGCTATAAACATGGTATGTTACAAAGGTGTTAAACATAATGTGCAACATGTTTTACCGTTTCAACGGCATGCAAAAATTTTATAGGTAGGTATCTACTGTCTGCTTACAATTAACATATATTCTTTTATATAATTGTTATTTCTATAGAGGGATGGTCTAGGTAATGCGCACTTTACAATTATATTTTACTTTACAGTTATTTATCCTTACATGATAAAAATTCTTGGATTGTATAGAAACATTTATCTATGAGCCATATCTTTAATTTCTTAATAAATAGGGTAAAGGGCATTTCTCGAAAGTTTTCGGTATTTTAATATATATTTGAATTGTCATACAACCGCTGTTCCTTTTATACAAAGTGGTTGACATTGGGTTTAGTTTTAGTTTGGTTGGATCTCTTGTAGTGTATTTATTATTTTGGCGTACCTTTTCGAAAAGGTCGGAATGTTTTTTGATAAAAATAGCAATTTCTAATATATATATTGAAGTTAGGGTAAGCAGTTTTAATTTTCTGAACAGAGGTCTACAAGAATCTAGTGGTGCGGCTCTGCATATTGCCCTAAGACACTTTTTATGCGATAAGAACACCCTACTTATGTCTGTTGAGTTGCCCCATAACAATATGCCATATCTTAGAATGGATCCGACATACCCATGATATGCCATTAATGCAGTCTTTTCAGACGCTAATTTCCTAATTTTTTTGAGTGCGTATACGAATCGGTTTGTCTTGTTACAAATTGCTTTTATATGGGCTTTCCAGTTGCAGTGGTCGTCTAGAGTAATACCTAAATTTTATCTCATTAACTTCATTAATTTCTTGATCACGATAATTTATTTTTAAACTACTAGTTTTGTTATTGTAATTTCTAAATTGAATTATTTTTGTTTTATTTATGTTAGCAGTTAGGTTATTATCATCTGGCCAGCTTGATATATTTTCTATTGTGTTATTTAACGTGTGTATATAGTCGAAATGGTTATTATTTTGTGAAACTACTACAGAAATATCATCTGCAAATAATGTACACTTATGATTTGTGACCTTCGGAATATCATTAATATATATTAAAAACAATAAAGATCCCAGAACACTACCCTGGGGGACACCAAATTTATTTTCCCTATATGTGGACCTGTATGACGTAGATATTGAACTTGAGTCGACACGGGTAATTTCTACACATTGTTGTCGAGTTTTCAGGTAGGTAACTGTCTATCCATTTCAAAGGCTTCCCTCTTATGCCGTACAGATCACATTTCCGCAGCAATATTTGATGGTCGACAAAATCGAAAGCACTGGACATATCGAAAAATATCGCTGAAACGCATTTTCTTTTGTCTAGAAATTCGGTCACAGTATTTATTAAAGAGAAAGCCGCCAGTGTGGTAGACTTATTTTATAAAAAAATAAAAACAATCTACACTTCCGCATCACCAAAAATATTATTTATATAAGGTTATTTACATGTATGGGTCATAAATGAACTAAGTACGAACATAATTATCAGGATAAGAAGTTTTAGTTAACAATAGACTTTTGTTCCAAACCCTTTCAGTCAGCTCATCATCTCGCGCCAAAGACGACGGGTCACATAACTTACAATCTTGAAAATAGAGTCCACTTACACGTTCATAATCTTCATTGACACACACATCGATCGTAGTCTGAGCCCCTTCCACCACATTCTTGAAGAACAATCTCAAATAAAACATTAATATAGCTTCGAATATCGCTGCTCGTTTGTATATATCAGTAGTTATTACTCCTGGATGTAAAGCATTCACCGTCACACCTGGAGGCACTCGCTTAGCCAACGCTCTCGTCCACAGTATCTGACAAAGTTTGCTATTACAGTAACTCCTCCAAAATGTTTTGTAGGTATGTCCGTCTAGCGTATGTTTTGTGACGTTCCCGAAATGATGCAGAACTGACGACACGTTGACAATTCGACTCGGGCGTGATGCTTCAAGTTTATCCAGTAGCAATGACGTTAGAAGAAAATGTCCGAAGTAGTTGATTTGCATTACAACGTCTATGCCGTCTTCTGTAAGTCGGTTTTTGAGTCCCGCGCAACCGGCATTGTTCACCAAAATGTCCAGACGATCGTACTTCTTATTGAATTCGTTCACGAATTGTCTTACATTGTTGAACTTGGATAGATCCAATTGGAAGTATTCCACGTTGCTATTTCCAGATGTTTTGATAATTTCTTCAACTGCCGCTATAGATTTCTTGACGTTTCTGCTAGCAATGATAACTTTAGCCCCTCTCCTGGCTAAATCTCTTGCAGTTTCTAGCCCGATGCCCGCGTTCCCTCCAGTGATGAGCACAACCTTCCCACGCAGCTTCGCTTTGGACGTGCACACTCCTTTGACCGGTTCTACCCATAATCGTAGCCCTCCACACAATATGGCCAGCAGACCAAAAAATATTAGAACTACCAATAAAATATATTGAAATATGTCTACTAAGATTAGAAGCGACATGTTATGACTAAACTACTAAAATGTCTGAGCTGACTCGTATTGTGTATTATCATCAAAGTGTATTATACAAGTATGTGGTAAATTAGGGTTCCGCGGTTTCCTATTACGTTTTTTTTAAACTGACCTTTTTTCAACTAACCTGTTTCTTCACTGAAAAAATGAGAGGTGTCAAGGGACACCCGGATGGAACGAAGTTCCTTTCGATTAATTAGTGAAGGAATTGTAATAAAATTTAATTTGTATAACAGAGTGTGTATATATATAAATACTAGCTGACCCGGCAAACGTTGTTTTGCCATATAAGATCTTTTTAGATATTATTTTAGTAGAAAAAAATGAATAATTGATCAGTTACCGACCGGGGTTAAAAGTTATTAGCCCGTCAACGCCCGCGTATATATAGCTATAAGCTAATCTATACTTAATAGCTTTTGCCCGCGGCTCCGCCCGCGTGAATGAGTTTTCCCGGGATAAAAAGTAGCCTAAGTTACTCCTTATTACATCAGCTACCTGCCAATAAAAGTCCCGTCAAAGTCCGTCCAGCCGTTTCAGAGATTAGCCGGAACAAACAGACAGACCGACAGACAGACAAAAATTGAAAAAAATGTTATTTTGGTGTATGTACCGTATATATATTCATATCATATACATGTAGTAAAAAACTGTTATTTCAATATAACAAACAGACACTCCAATTTTATTTATGTGTATGTATATATGTATATATAGATGTAATTTAGATACTAAAACACAAAACTGAGTTGAGCACAACAAAAAGCATAATATAATAATTTTTGCAATTAATCTTTAGGTCTGTCAGTAAGAGAACCATTAAACCAATTTATCGTCGTATTATCTTTAAACATAGGCTTAGAATTGATTAAATTCCTTTGCCGATCTGATAAAGAAACAGTTCTGTCCATAGATTGACGTACTATGTGGAACAGCCAAAGTTGCTAGCGATCTGGATGTTCTATGCGGTATTTTCAGAAATATTTTTGAGCTTGTACCTTTTCCCTGTTTCGTTGTGTTTTTGACTTTCTACTTTCTATCGGCGATCCTTTTTTTATTTGAAGGGTGCAAAGGTCTTTGTCTCGTATTTCTATTAACTCGTGTTTCTACTTAAAAGCCGTTTAAAATTACTTAATAGTCGCCCTTTACGCATTACGGGCATTGTTTATTATAGATAAAGCAATCGTTACAATACACCATACCTTTCTCAAATTCTAGGTAAAACCCTTTGGGTCTTCTCATTATCATAATAATTACGGTTCATATTATTCACATTACCTGATATTACGTATTCAATGGAACATTTAGGGTGAAAGTCGAAACATGTTGGATCTTGTCTGCAAGGAAACAATACTCCCTCTCCATATAAAAGACCGACTCAAAATCACATGGTTTCGTATTCCACTCTGTGCTCTGCTCGAAGTGTGATCTCCAGTTGTTTGTAACAGTGAAGTGATAGTAAAATTGTGAAATAGTTAAATAGTGAGTGTTATAAAAATGAATGTAAGTATCTTTACATACTTTGATCTAAAAGTGTTGTAACCAGATGTTTCATACATTTTTTATGCCATGTGTTGTCCACCAGGTTAATACATTTTAGCTATCTTTGATGTCTTATTAATTTATCATTGTTACTAATGTGTACATGTATACTTCGCATACCTATAAGTATTTATCATACAGTACTTACTTAACCGATAATTAAAACAGTTTCATTTCATTTTGTTACAGTTTTCTGAAAATACTTTCAAAAACTACTATTATGCTGAAGAAATCGACGAACCTAGTGATGAAGAAGGTACACTCGCCTTTAAAGTCAAAAAAGCGATAATAGCAAATAAAAGACCGATCGAATGCAACAGCATTGATGAGTTCTTCGAAAAACCAAAAAAGAAGAAGACAACAACAAGAAAGTCATCCAGTGTTGGTCGATCGACGAGCGGTGGTGTTTCATACATCCGATCAAACAGCGATGACAACAGTTCTGCATCACATCTCATAAAAATTGAAGTGTATGAAGTGAATAAAATAAAAAACATCGCACCGACGGAACATTGGAAACACGCTGATGGGCGAGTTAAATATTACGCGGAAAACGACAGTGATAAGAACTTGCAAAGTGTCAAGGACACTATATACAATATAACTAAACAGTTGGCTAGTAAGGACGATTGTGTGAAATATTTTATAGACACAGACAAATGAACAAAAGTGCCAGTGCGTGTCAATGTTTTAATATCATAACTTTAATCATATGCTTTGTACTACTATTATTGAAATAAGAAACTATTATTGTAATAACTGTACTTAAGAATCTACCTGTTTTAATTTAACTTACATTGTATTGTATTTAAACTTTGTACTCTTTTAAGTTACATACTTAATAGATTAATATGTTTTTGATTCTAGAACTCTTTGTGAATTGTGTTAATGCTAAGTATTATTGTAAATAGTTATAAGTCTTTTTAGTGTTTTTTCATGCTCATGCTTACGATTGTAAAGTTATTGGGAACATTCATAAATTGTTTGGAAGAATTATAAGTATTGTATGGGGTTATTAATCTTCAATAAAGAAAAATCATTCATTCATTTTCATATTTGACTGCCTCGGTGGCGTAAGTAGTAAGGGATTCACCGATACTGGAGCAGGTTCGACGGCCGGTCCGCGGCGCTCCGGCGGCCGATGACCGACGTTTTCGATTGCTCCAGATTCGGCCCGCGGGACCCGCGAATAAATCCGCGGATTACTTTAATACCTACCGCGAATTAATTTGATACCTACCGCGGATTAATTTGATACCTACCGCGGATTCATTTGATACCTACCGCGGATTAACTTGATACCTACCGCGGATTAATTTGATATCGACCGCGGATTACTTTGATAACACCCGCGAATAAAAATTATATCGTCCGCGGAATCCGTTTCATATCACCCGCGAGGTAGGTATGAACCACGAATTTGTTCATGGTCTACGGTTCCCTTAAGCTTGTACTTTTTCCCTGTTCGTTGTGCTTTTAACTTTCTACTTTCTATCGGCGATCCTTTTTTTTAATTGAAGGATGCAAAGGTCTTTGTAGCGTATTTCTATTAACTCGTGTTTCTACGCAAAAGCCGTTTAAAATTACTTAATAGTTACCCTTTACGCATTACGAGCATTGTTTATGATAGATAAAGCAACATTTTCCCTGTTTCGTTGTGTTATTGACTTTCTACTTTCTATCGGCGACCCTTTTTTATTTGAAGGATGCAAAGGTCTTTGTCTCGTATTTCTATTAACTCGTGTTTCTACTTAAAAGCCGTTTAAAATTACTTAATAGTCGCCTTTTACGCATTACGGGCATTGTTTATTATAGATAAAGCAATCGTTACAATACACCATACCTTTCTCAAATTCTAGGTAAAACCCTTTGGGTCTTCTCATTGTCATAATAATTACGGTTCCCATTATTCACATTACCTGATATTACGTATTCAACGGAACATTTAAGGTGAAAGTCGAAACATGTTGGATCTTGTCTGCAAGGAAACAATACTCCCTCTCCATATAAAAGACCGACTCAAAATCACATGGTATCGTATTCCACTCTGTGCTCTGCTCGAAGTGTGATCTCCAGTTGTGTGTAACAGTGAAGTGATAGTAAAATTGTGAAATAGTTAAATAGTGAAAGTGTTATAAAAATGAATGTAAGTACCTTTATATACTTTGATCTAAAAGTGTTGTAACCAGATGTTTCATTAATTGTTTATGCCATGTGTTGTCCACCAGGTTAATACATTTTAGCTATCTTTGATGTCTTATTAATTTATCATTGTTACTAATGTGTGCATGTATACTTCGCATACCTATAAGTATTTATCATACAGTACTTACTTAACCGATAATTAAAACAGTTTCATTTCATTTTGTTACAGTTTTCTGAAAATACTTTCAAAAACTACTATTATGCTGAAGAAATCGACGAACCTAGTGATGAAGAAGGTACACTCGCTTTTAAAGTAAAAAAAGCGATAATAGCAAATAAAAGACCGATCGAATGCAACAGCATTGATGAGTTCTTCGAAAAACCAAAAAAGAAGAAGACAACAACAAGAAAGTCATCCAGTGTTGGTCGATCGACGAGCGGGGGTGTTTCATACATCCGATCAAACAGCGATGACAACAGTTCTGCATCACATCTCATAAAAATTGAGGTGTATGAAGTGAATAAAATAAAAAACATCGCACCGACGGAACATTGGAAACACGCTGATGTGCGAGTTAAATATTACGCGGAAAACGACAGTGATAAGAACTTGCAAAGTGTCAAGGACACTATATATAATATAACTAAACAGTTGGCTAGTAAGGACGATTGTGTGAAATATTTTATAGACACAGACAAATGAACAAAAGTGCCAGTGCGTGTCAATGTTTTAATATCATAACTTTAATTATATGCTTTGTACTACTATTATTGAAATAAGAAACTATTATTGTATTAACTGTACTTAAGAATCTACCTGTTTAAATTTAACTTACAATGTATTGTATTTAAACTTTGTACTCTTTTAAGTTACATACTTAATAGATTAATTTGTTTTTGATTCTAGAACTCTTTGTGAATTGTGTTATTGCTAAGTATTATTGTAAATAGTTATAAGTCTTTTTAGTGTTTTTTCATGCTCATGCTTACGATTGTAAAGTTATTGGGAACATTCATAAATTGTTTGGAAAAAAGTGGATAGCTTAGAATGTAATTACATAGTTTTGGGTAGTATATAAGCGTTGAAATGTCTTTTAAAAATACTGAGACATTCCTTACCATGGATACAAGCTGTGATTTATACAACATGGAACTCGTCGCACTTCTCGAAAACATCGAATCAATGGATCTGATGTCATCGCAATACGACAAAGAACTGTACGAGCTCTGTGATAAAATGGAACAAAGACAAGTTGAAACGTGAGTAAAACATTTTTTATTATTGTAAGACTAGTTGCAACATGTTTTGGGAATCCATGAAGAGGGGATACACTTAAAGTATTTATAATGGTTCGAACATCTTGCACAATCATTCAACTTGTTTCTTCCGTTTATATTTTTAAAATTGAAGTGTAACCAAAATGTACCACTCACTTGATATTTCTAGTTTATCTCAGAGTGAGATTGCGAGTTTCGATAAAAAGATAATTTTACATAAATATCATCGTTTCATACGGTTTTGGTATATATTAAATGTTTTGCCAGAATCAATGTTGGGAGATCCTGATATTTCTCCTTATTATACACCATGTAGTGGACATAAAATCTCAAAACAAACTCATTCCGATGAGGATGATATTGATGGTGTATTATCAATGAAAGCATATTGTTTGCAGTGCAAATAACAAATAATGTTAGTATCTATTTAAATAATAGAAACATAGTAGCATATTTATTTCGTGAGATAACATTTTTTTAACAGTTTTCTTATCCATCAGATCTATGCAGAATGGAGAAGGCAGCAGGAAAAGATTAGCGCCAACTGAATTGTTTGAAGAGGATCCATTAAAGAGAAGAAAAAATATTCATCTTGAAGCTCCTTCGACATCTACATCGTCGCTGGATAACATTTTAAATGTAAGTACAGAACAGCATAATGATAAAATTGAATGTCCTGAGTGTCACATATATGTATCAAAAAAATATATGACCAGTCACTATAAGAGCAATAAACATAAAAATAATTTAATTAGAAGAGATAATAATCTACCTAATGTTCAATTCATTGATAGTGCTTTCGGTAATAGAATTATTACATATCGAGTGAAATCTAGTTTAGTTTCTGATACACAGCTTGAATCACCTGAATTATTTTTACAAAATATTAAAAAAATAATTTATACATTACTAGAACGATCTATCTTAGAATATTCTGTTGTAAAAGTTAATTTTATTCTCAATGCGGATTTCACACAAGAAACAAAAAATCTACACAATGTTTTTGATTTTCAAATTTCAAACTATCTTGTTTGTCAAGGTGATGACAAAGATATTATTTTCTCATCTATAATTACCGAAATAACAAACAAAATGACCAATTTCCAAAAAAAAGGTAGTGGATGGAGTTTAGTTAAAATAAATCACTTGGATATGAATGTCAACAAATTTAACCCATTGCGTGGATCTTCATACATAGACCTACCGTTAGATATAAAACATAAGAAAGCTGTAATCAATGTTCAAAATAACGATCACGAATGCTTTCGTTGGGCAGTTTTGTCAGGATTATTTCCAGCTACTCATAGTTCCAATAGGGTATCATCTTATATAATACACAAAAACAAACTAAAATTTGATAACCTATCGTTTCCTATAAAAATTAATGACATCCATAAGTTTGAAAAATTAAATAGTATAAGTATTAATGTTTTTGGATTACAATATGATTCAATGAGCAAATCAAATAAAGTTGTGGGTCCATTACACTTTACGAAACACCGTAAAAATACTCACTTAAACTTATTGTATATATCTCAAGGTTCTAAAGGTCATTTCTGTTGTATTAAAAACCTCTCGAGATTATTATCTAAACAGTTATCGACTTCTGAACATGCAGTTCATATTTGTGATGGGTGTTTATTAAATTTCACGTCATTAGATAATTTAAAACGACACCAAGAAAATGACTGTTTCAATGTGTGCACAAATTTACCATCGGAAAACGATAGAAAAAGAAACTGGTTTAATGAATTAATACCATCAAACCACATTTCATTTAACAACTATGAACGTAAATTAAGAGTTCCATTCGTTGTGTATGCTGACTTTGAAGCATTTTTAAAACCAATAGAGAGTTGTTCTAACAATCCAAATCAATCATCAACTGTTAATATTCAAAAACATGAAACGTATAGTTTTGGGTATTATGTTAAATGTTCTTATGATGATAATCTTTCAGTATATAGATCTTATACAGGGCAAGATTGTGCGCTAAAATTTATGCAATTCATTTACGCAGATTTAGAAAATATTTGTAAAAATAATTCTTTTGTCAAATCACCATTACCGTTAACTGAAGAAAATAAAATAAATATCAATCAAAGTGAGTCTTGTTACATTTGTGCTACTGAATTAAACGTGGATAGAACAATATCTTATAATTGGCATACTGGTGCATATGAAGGTGTAGCTCATAGAGTATGCTCTCAGAAATACAAAGCTCCTAATTTTGTGCCAGTGTTTTTACATAATTTAAGTAATTATGACGCTCATTTCATAGTGCATGGTCTTGATTTCGAGAAAGGTGACATTGAACTTATTCCTGAGAACAAGGAAAAATATATTTCTTTTTCTAAAGTTTTACAAATCAATAACAGAGTTATAAAATTACGATTTCTTGATTCTTTTAAATTTATGTCAAGTAGCCTTAACAAATTAGCTCAGAACTTATTACTTGAACAATTTCGTGAACTCAAATTAAAATATCCATGTGAAGAAGATTTTAAACGTTTAATAAGAAAAGGTGTTTATCCATACGAATACATGACGACATTTGATTCTTTAAAAATAACTTCTCTTCCCACTCGCGATCAATTTTATAGTTCTTTAAATGATAGTCACATTACAGAAAGTGAATACCATCATGCTCAAGACGTGTGGAATCATTTTAATTGTAAAAACATGGGTGAATATTCAGACCTCTATTTAAAAACAGATGTATTGTTGTTAGCAGATATATTTGAAAACTTTAGGGATGTCTGTCTTAAAACATACGGTTTAGATCCTGCCCACTATTATACAGCACCTGGTTTAAGTTGGGATGCTATGTTAAATTTTACCAAAATAAATTTGGAACTTTTAACAGATATCGACAAGGTTACGTTTATAGCGAATAATATTCGGGGGGGTATATCACAATGCAGCAATAGACATGCAGTGGCAAATAACATGTTTATGTCGGAATACGATTCAGATAAACCATCTTCATTTTTGATGTACTTAGACGCAAATAACCTTTATGGTTGGGCTATGTCCCAATGTCTCCCAACAGGCAAATTTGAATGGGTCGATATAAATACAGATTTTAATATAACCGATGATGCCAAACATGGTTTAATATTGGAAGTAGATTTAGAATATTCAAAAAATTTACATGATTTTCATTCAGATTTTCCATTTTGTCCAGAAAACGTATGTTTAGGAAACAGCAAAGACAGGAAACTGATCCCAAATTTAAAAAATAAAAAAAATTACGTCATTCATTATAGAAACCTTAAGCAATGTTTAAAAAATGGTCTCCGATTGGTTAAAGTACATAGAATTTTAAAATTTGAACAATCCGCGTGGTTGAAAAGTTACATAGACTTGAATACTCATATGCGTTCATTAGCCACTTCAGATTTTGAGAAAGATTTTTTTAAACTTATGAATAATTCTGTTTTTGGTAAAACAATGGAAAATGTAAGAAAACGAGTTAATGTCAAATTAATTAATCATTGGTTAAATCGTGGCAAAACTCAAGGTGCCCAATCTTTGATAGCAAGACCAGAATTCCATAGTTTATCTATATTCTCAGAGAGCTTAGTTGCAATACAATTAAATAAAACTAACGTTTTATATAATAAACCAATTTACCTCGGTTTTTGTATTTTAGATATATCTAAAACATTACTATACGATTTCCATTACGATTATATGAAAATGAAATATCAAGATAATATTAAGTTACTATATACTGATACCGATAGCTTAATATATCAAATATTTACGCAAAATTATTATGCTGATATAAAACTTGATTTAGTCAACTACTTTGATACGTCCGACTATCCACCAAATAATCAATATGGTTTACCATTATTGAATAAAAAACGGTTAGGTTTTTTTAAAGACGAAAATAACGGTAAAATTCTTAAAGAGTTTGTAGGTCTTCGCTCTAAAATGTATGCAATGGATGTGCAGAATAAATGTATATGTAAAGCAAAAGGGATTAACAAAAGTGTAACAAAAAAATTTTGTCTTACCGATTATAAATCATGTTTATATGAAAAGAAAACGCAATACAGTGAAATGATAAGATTTAAATCAATTAAACATGCTATATATACACAAAAAATTAATAAAATATCTTTATCACACAATGACACAAAACGTTATTTAATAGAAAATTCAACAGATACTCTTGCATGGGGTCATTATAAAATAAAGGACATTTGATTTTATCAACGATTTCTGTACAACGAAAATATGTATGTTAATGTGTGTGTGTGTGTTTTAATTGTGGTTTTTAATAACTTAAAGTTCTGTCTTTATTATGTACTATCTTTTTATTATTTTTTTACTTTGACAACTGTTTTGTATAATATCATGAAAAATTAGATGTAAATTTTAATGTATGTAGTTAGTTATTTGTTATACCTGATTTAACTTTATTTTATAATAATTTTCTTACTGTAATATTTTTCAAAACAGCTATGAACTGTATGTGATCATTTTTCAAAGTATTTGTGTATGTAATCTTTGTATATAAAACAAAATCAAATATAATACATTCAATCGTAACTTCTAGTTTTATTCATTCCGAAACGCTTTTCGAGATCACACGTACATTTAAAAATGTTTCATTTTTATCATCCTTTTACTGCCATAGTTGCAGGTCCAAGTGGATGTGGAAAGTCTAATTTTGTAACAAACTTTATTCAACATATTAATGAGGTGTGCAACACAAATTTTCATCAAATTACTTGGTGTTTTGATGAAATGCAGCCTTTATATAATTTACCAAATGTAAACTATTATCAGGGTATACCAGATTTGCATATGTTTGATGGAAAGGAAGCTAACCTTATTATTATCGATGATCTCATGAGGGAATCTGATGGTCGCATTGTTGACATATTTACCAAAGGTAGTCATCATAGGAACTTGAGTGTATTTTACATTACTCAAAATTTATTTCATCAAGGTAAAGGACAAAGAGACATTTCTTTGAATTCAAACTACATAATTTATTTTAAAAACCCACGTGATAAAACTCAAATACGTTACTTAGCACGACAAGTATCACCAGAAAATAGCAAATTCATAGAAGATGCTTACAGGGATGCTACAAAAGAAGCACATGGCTATTTGATGATAGATCTAAAACAAGACACTTTTGACATGTGTCGAATTAAATCAAAGATATTTCCATCTGATGGTCATTCTACAGTGTACATTCCCACAAAAGAGTTTAAATATGTCAAGAACCAACCAATACCCGTCATTTACAAATGATGGATCGACGCTTAAAGACGCATGAACACTTATTAAATGCTCTTTATAAACTTAAACCAAAACATCAACAAGCTCTTTTAAAAGTCTGTAACGAAAACGAAATTAATTTTATATGTGAATGTATTCATAACGTTTTACAAGGAAATATAAAACTTGAAGAAAAATCAAAGAGTAAACTAAAAAAGTATAAAAATCTACTACGAAAATTGGTACGTAAAAGTACAAATAAAATAAGAAAGAATATTGTAGTTCAAAAAGGTGGTGCATTTCTTCCGATTATATTGGGTTCTATTTTGAGTGGATTGATAAGTGGACTAGTTTAAAAATGGAACACGCCAAAAAAATGCTGTTAGTTGATCCAAGCTTAATAGATAAGTTAAATCAAAAAAGAAATGAAAATCCTACCTCTCGTTTAGATAGTGAAATGGAAAAAATACTCGACAGTAATATGGATGATCGAAAAAAGTGTAAATTATACTTACAAATTTTACAAAGATATCTTCACTTTATGGAAGAAGATCGTCGTCCCATTGAACTCCCTATAATAACTTCAAATGACGATAACATTAAACCCACATCTGAAAGCTGGAAATTTTTTAATATAAATAATGATATCAAGAATAAAGATGTAGTTGTCAGTCAGACACTGAGTGATGAAGAGAAGCAACAAGAAAGTTTTACACTCGAAAAAAAAGAACCTTCCTACTCAACAAAACAAATTTTAAATTTAATACCAAAAACATATGTAAAAAAAGGTGAGTTGTTATTGAATTCGGTGTCACTAAATAAAAACAAAATTTATTGGAATGATGCTGGCACAGTGATTGTAGATAATGAAGCGATTCCTAACAGTAACATTATCGATTTAGTAAGCGATACACTGCGACCATTAAAAAACAACGACCCACCTGGTTGGGAAAAATTTGCTAAAGCGTTAAAGGATTTAAAAGTACCTTTAACATATATTGGCAATCCAAAAAGACGTGAGTACATAGCTCGACTTCAAAACGCCATCGAAGAACAACCGCCACAAAACACAGAGGTATATTTGACGCCAACGAGCGAAGATAAACACGCAAATAAAATTAAGAAAAAGATTGATTGGGAAAAATGGACCCCTTATTAGAATTAGATCAAATTTATTATGATGTATCACACCCAGCTGGATATAGCAATATCGACAAATTATCAAAAGCTATGAAAGGTAAAATGAAAAAGGAAGAAGTTAAAAACTGGTTGCAATCCCAATCTACGTATACACTCCACAAACCAGTACATAGAAAATTCCCTCGGAACAAATACGTTCTCTCTAATCTCAATGAACTTTGGCAAGCTGACTTAAGCGACATGCGGACTTATTCTAAAGATAATAAAGGTTTCAACTACATTCTTTGTGTTATTGATGTTTTTAGTAAATATGCATATGCTAGACCCTTGAAAAAGAAAAATTCAGAAACCGTAAAAAAGTGTTTCGACAGTATATTTAATGAAGCTAATACTACACCCACTCACATTCAATCTGATAAAGGTACTGAATTTGTATCGAAAGATGTTCAAAGATACTTTAAAACAAAAAACATAAATTACTATACGACAAATAATCCAGACATCAAAGCAAGCATTGTAGAAAGATTTCAAAGAACGCTAAAAATGAAGATGTGGCGCTATTTTACACACAAGAATACACATAAATATATTGATATTTTGCAGAATTTGATACACTCTTACAATCATAGTTTCCATTCTAGTATTAAAATGTGTCCTTCAGATGTTAATTCTAATAATATAATGACAGTTTGGAGTAATTTATATGAAAAATCTGAAAAATCATCAAAAACTATACTACCTATGTTTCATGTCGGTGACCATGTCAGAATAACTAAATATAAACATGTATTCCAAAAAGGTTATGAATCTAATTGGAGCGATGAAATATTTGTGATTTCTTCTATAATAGAACGTACTCCGTGGCCCGTTTATACTATAAAAGATTTAGATGGTGAGGAGATAGTAGGAACGTTTTATGAACGAGAATTACAAAAGGTCATTTATGACCCCACCATTGAACACAAGATTGATAAAATAATTCGCTCTCGTTACTCTGGCAGCAGACAACAAGTGTTAGTTAAGTGGAAAGGTTATCCAAACAAATTTAATAGTTGGATTTTAGCTTCCAGTTTAAAAAAAATATGATTAAAGATTTTTATTTAACTTTACTTAGCAATAGTTCAATGGAATATTTTCCTGAGAACAAAACATCAATTTTTTCAACAAAATTACCCAAACCCATAATATTGGAAGGAGAATGGTGTGTAGGAATCGTTGAATTCCAATATCCATGCACCATGTTTACTGTTCAAGATCATGAGAATGTTATTTACATAACAAAAATCATGAAAATGCCCAATGAAGACAAACTATCTACAGTTTATTATAAGACCCACATACCTGCCACAAACTATGATAATATTAACCATATTTTATCAGCATTAAATAATATAAGAGAAAAAATCAAATTCCGCTACGATAATATATCTAAATTCGTTTCTGTTTCTGTGTTAGACGAATCAATAAAATCTGTAACATTATCTCCTAAACTAGGCTTACAGTTGGGATTTGAACCAAACAGAAACCTTGTTGAAAAGAATTTAGCTAAATGTCCAGCTAATTTACATTTAGGGTTACCATCTCAACTATTCGTTTACTGTGATATAGTTGAACCTCAAATTGTAGGTGATGTAATGACACCTCTTCTGAGAGTAATACCATTAGATCCTTCAAAATACATCTATGGTGCCAATAAAATGCATGTATTTTCACCTCCTCATTACTTATCGGTAATGCGAAGAGAATTCGATACCATTGAAATAGATATAAGGTCAAGCACCGGACAAAAGATACCATTTCAATTTGGAACGGTGTGTGTTAAACTACATTTTAAAAAATTATAATGCATTTTGAACGCTCCAACATGATATGTCCTTATCAACGCTATTATTCTCATCAGGCTGGTTCAGGTATAGGGGTGGTATATAAAGGGGCGCCTTATCAAAAAGGACATGGAATTGGTAGTTTTCTTGGAGGATTGTTTAGGTCAGTTTTACCATTATTATGTAGCGGTGTTCGATCTGTTGGTAAAGAGGCATTGAGCGCTGGTGTTGGTCTATTGACAGATATGGTTAGTGCGCGACCAATGGAAGATTCAATAAAAGCACGTCTTAAAGAAGTTGGTTCCAACTTGAAACGCAAGGCTGATGAAAAAATAGATAAAATCAATATGTCTGGATCCGGATATATAACAAAACGAAAACGTCTACCTGGAGTCAGTCCGTCGTTGACCGCGAAAGTGAAAGCTCTAAAAAAATCAAAAATTACTCAAAAACAAATCAAAGACATATTTTCTAACAATTAATCAAAATGTCTTTTTTACATAGTCATTCCTGTGAATGTATAAAGTCCGAATTGGATTTGTTTGCATTGCCGTCAACTCAAACTAGCATTGAAAGTGGAATTTGGATCCATTATAAACCAATTTCATCTCTTGCCGATGATGGTCCTATAGAATTTCATATTCCTGGAGCAGGAGATGACTACATAGATTTATCTCATACGTTACTTCACTTGAAAGCGAAAATAGTAAATCAAGATAACACCAAACTAACCGCATCTACAGTCGTTGCTCCGGTGAATAATTGGTTGCACTCACTCTTCAGTCAACTTGATGTCTACTTAAATCAAAAACTTGTATCACCACCCAATAACACATATGCTTATCGTGCGTATATAGAAAACTTATTGAACTATGCTCCTGCAGCAAAAAAATCTCACCTCACCTGTGGTTTATGGTATGAAGATACAGCTGGAAAAATGGATTCCACCGATGATACTAATAAAGGATTTACTAAGAGACAAGAATTATCTAGTGAAAGTAAAGAAATGGAAATGATTGGTCACTTACATGGTGATTTATTCAATCAAGAAAAATTTTTAATCAATGGTGTTGATATATGTGTTAAGTTAATTCGTTCTAGAGAAAATTTCAATCTCATGGCCTCTACAGGTGACCTTAAATTAAAGGTATCTATTACGGATGCATCTTTGATTATTCGTAGAGCACGAATCAATCCCAGCGTGTTACTTGCTCATCAAAAGGTCTTAGCTTCTACCACAGCTAAATACCCCATTACTCGAGCTGAAGTTATAGTTTTAACAATACCATCAGGTGTTCAAGGAAAAACTCTAGATAACATTTTCTTAGGACAATTACCTAAAAGGTGTATAGTGGGATTTGTAAATAACGCTGCTTTCAATGGAAACCTCACTAAGAACCCATTTAACTTTCAAAATTACGACATCAATACTTTTAGTTTATATATAGACGGTCAACAAATACCATCAAAGGCTTTACAACCTTCATTTGAGAACAAAATTTTTACTTCAGTATATCATACATTGTTTTCTGGAACAGGTATACACTTTCTCAATGAAGGTAATGGGATATCCCGAGAACAATACGCTGAAGGGTATTGTATGTTAGCGTTTGATTTGACACCTGATTTATCAGCAAACTCTGCAAGTCATTGGAATCTTGTAAAGCATGGTAGTGTGAGATTAGAAGTGCGTTTTGAAACAGCTTTATCACAAACTATTAATTGCATTGTTTATGCGGAGTTTGATAATGTTATTGAAATAGATAAAAACCGCAATATTTCAGTAGATTATAGTAGTTAAGAACACAAAATTAACTGTTTAAGATCAGATTAAGCGTGAATAATTTAATTCAGATTTGTTGTTAGATTTAAGTTACCAATAAAACGAATTCACAAAATATTAAGTTCTTTGTTTTACTATAATCCTTGCAACCCCACAACAAGAGTCAACTTGGTTGATAAGTACCATAATAGTATCTTGTTAACCTTATATAAGACATTACCACTTTATCATTCGACCTGATAAGATTCTGCAGCGATACGGTGAATAAAAATGAATACAATAGAAATACAGAATTACTTAAAGAAAATTGATCCAAGTATTGAATATAATGTATATGCAGCCAATCGTCTACCAATATATGTGGTAACTCCTACATACGTAGTTAGCAACTTAGACTCTGATAACAAACCAGGTTCTCACTGGGTCGCCATACACATAGATAAGAATGGTTTTGGACAGTACTTTGATTCATACGGTCGACCACCTCAAGGATACCACCGAATGTTTTTAGCGCGAAATTCTAGAATGTGGAATTACAATACAAGTCGAATTCAAAATGACTTTACTATAGTTTGTGGAGAGTACTGTTTAATGTATCTGTATTATAAATACTATGGTAAGAGTCTCAAAGATTTTCAAGTATTATTTAGTGATAATACAATATGCAATGATGTGTTTTTAAATGGTTTATTTAAATCATGTTTTGAGGTGAATAAATGAAATATGAAAATGAATGAATGATTTTTCTTTATTGAAGATTAATAACCCCATACAATACTTATAATTCTTCCAAACAATTTATGAATGTTCCCAATAACTTTACAATCGTAAGCATGAGCATGAAAAAACACTAAAAAGACTTATAACTATTTACAATAATACTTAGCAATAACACAATTCACAAAGAGTTCTAGAATCAAAAACAAATTAATCTATTAAGTATGTAACTTAAAAGAGTACAAAGTTTAAATACAATACATTGTAAGTTAAATTTAAACAGGTAGATTCTTAAGTACAGTTAATACAATAATAGTTTCTTATTTCAATAATAGTAGTACAAAGCATATGATTAAAGTTATGATATTAAAACATTGACACGCACTGGCACTTTTGTTCATTTGTCTGTGTCTATAAAATATTTCACACAATCGTCCTTACTAGCCAACTGTTTAGTTATATTATATATAGTGTCCTTGACACTTTGCAAGTTCTTATCACTGTCGTTTTCCGCGTAATATTTAACTCGCACATCAGCGTGTTTCCAATGTTCCGTCGGTGCGATGTTTTTTATTTTATTCACTTCATACACCTCAATTTTTATGAGATGTGATGCAGAACTGTTGTCATCGCTGTTTGATCGGATGTATGAAACACCCCCGCTCGTCGATCGACCAACACTGGATGACTTTCTTGTTGTTGTCTTCTTCTTTTTTGGTTTTTCGAAGAACTCATCAATGCTGTTGCATTCGATCGGTCTTTTATTTGCTATTATCGCTTTTTTTACTTTAAAAGCGAGTGTACCTTCTTCATCACTAGGTTCGTCGATTTCTTCAGCATAATAGTAGTTTTTGAAAGTATTTTCAGAAAACTGTAACAAAATGAAATGAAACTGTTTTAATTATCGGTTAAGTAAGTACTGTATGATAAATACTTATAGGTATGCGAAGTATACATGCACACATTAGTAACAATGATAAATTAATAAGACATCAAAGATAGCTAAAATGTATTAACCTGGTGGACAACACATGGCATAAACAATTAATGAAACATCTGGTTACAACACTTTTAGATCAAAGTATATAAAGGTACTTACATTCATTTTTATAACACTTTCACTATTTAACTATTTCACAATTTTACTATCACTTCACTGTTACACACAACTGGAGATCACACTTCGAGCAGAGCACAGAGTGGAATACGATACCATGTGATTTTGAGTCGGTCTTTTATATGGAGAGGGAGTATTGTTTCCTTGCAGACAAGATCCAACATGTTTCGACTTTCACCTTAAATGTTCCGTTGAATACGTAATATCAGGTAATGTGAATAATGGGAACCGTAATTATTATGACAATGAGAAGACCCAAAGGGTTTTACCTAGAATTTGAGAAAGGTATGGTGTATTGTAACGATTGCTTTATCTATAATAAACAATGCCCGTAATGCGTAAAAGGCGACTATTAAGTAATTTTAAACGGCTTTTAAGTAGAAACACGAGTTAATAGAAATACGAGACAAAGACCTTTGCATCCTTCAAATAAAAAAGGGTCGCCGATAGAAAGTAGAAAGTCAATAACACAACGAAACAGGGAAAATGTTGCTTTATCTATCATAAACAATGCTCGTAATGCGTAAAGGGTAACTATTAAGTAATTTTAAACGGCTTTTGCGTAGAAACACGAGTTAATAGAAATACGCTACAAAGACCTTTGCATCCTTCAATTAAAAAAAAGGATCGCCGATAGAAAGTAGAAAGTTAAAAGCACAACGAACAGGGAAAAAGTACAAGCTTAAGGGAACCGTAGACCATGAACAAATTCGTGGTTCATACCTACCTCGCGGGTGATATGAAACGGATTCCGCGGACGATATAATTTTTATTCGCGGGTGTTATCAAAGTAATCCGCGGTCGATATCAAATTAATCCGCGGTAGGTATCAAGTTAATCCGCGGTAGGTATCAAATTAATCCGCGGTAGGTATCAAATTAATCCGCGGTAGGTATCAAATTAATTCGCGGTAGGTATTAAAGTAATCCGCGGATTTATTCGCGGGTCCCGCGGGCCGAATCTGGAGCAATCGAAAACGTCGGTCATCAGCCGCCGGAGCGCCGCGGACCGGCCGTCGAACCTGCTCCAGTATCGGTGAATCCCTTACTACTGGCGTAGTTGTATTGCGGTACGACTGCAAGGCTGAGGTCTCGGGTTCGATCCCCGGGTCGGGCAAAGTGATATTGGATTTTTCTATTCAGTATCAGCCCGGAGTCTGAAATGTGTGCCCGGTATGGCGATAGGCTCGCCTCCTATCACATCATGGGACGGAATACGCTTGGCGAAAAGTGGGTGCACTAGTTGCGCCTCTGCCTACCCCTTCGGGGATAAAAGGCGTGAGTATGCGTGCGCATTTTCATATTTCATTTATTCACCTCAAAACATGATTTAAATAAACCATTTAAAAACACATCATTGCATATTGTATTATCACTAAATAATACTTGAAAATCTTTGAGACTCTTACCATAGTATTTATAATACAGATACATTAAACAGTACTCTCCACAAACTATAGTAAAGTCATTTTGAATTCGACTTGTATTGTAATTCCACATTCTAGAATTTCTCGCTAAAAACATTCGGTGGTATCCTTGAGGTGGTCGACCGTATGAATCAAAGTACTGTCCAAAGCCATTCTTATCTATGTGTATGGCGACCCAGTGAGAACCTGGTTTGTTATCAGAGTCTAAGTTGCTAACTACGTATGTAGGAGTTACCACATATATTGGTAGACGATTGGCTGCATATACATTATATTCAATACTTGGATCAATTTTCTTTAAGTAATTCTGTATTTCTATTGTATTCATTTTTATTCACCGTATCGCTGCAGAATCTTATCAGGTCGAATGATAAAGTGGTAATGTCTTATATAACGTTAACAAGACACTATTATGGTACTTTTTAGCCAAGTTGACTCTTGTTATGGGGTTGCAAGGATTATAGTAAAACAAAGAACTTAATATTTTGTGAATTCGTTTTATTGGTAACTTAAATCTAACAACAAATCTGAATTAAATTATTCACGCTTAATCTAATCTTAAACAGTTAATTTTGTGTTCTTAACTACTATAATCTACTGAAATATTGCGGTTTTTATCTATTTCAATAACATTATCAAACTCCGCATAAACAATGCAATTAATAGTTTGTGATAAAGCTGTTTCAAAACGCACTTCTAATCTCACACTACCATGCTTTACAAGATTCCAATGACTTGCAGAATTTGCTGATAAATCAGGTGTCAAATCAAACGCTAACATACAATACCCTTCAGCGTATTGTTCTCGGGATATCCCATTACCTTCATTGAGAAAGTGTATACCTGTTCCAGAAAACAATGTATGATATACTGAAGGAAAAATTTTGTTCTCAAATGAGGGTTGTAAAGCCTTTGATGGTATTTGTTGACCGTCTAATATATAAACTAAAAGTATTGATGTCGTTATTTTGAAAGTTAAATGGGTTCTTAGTGAGGTTTCCATTGAAAGCAGCGTTTTTTACAAATCCCACTATACACCTTTTAGGTAATTGTCCTAAGAAAATGTTATCTAGAGTTTTTCCTTGAACACCTGATGGTATTGTTAAAACTTTAACTTCAGCTCGAGTAATGGGGTATTTAGCTGTGGTAGAAGCTAAGACCTTTTGATGAGCAAGTAACACGCTGGGATTGATTCGTGCTCTACGAATAATCAAAGATGCATCCGTAATAGATACCTTTAATTTAAGGTCACCTGTAGAGGCCATGAGATTGAAATTTTCTCTAGAACGAATTAACTTAACACATATATCAACGCCATTGATTAAAATTTTTTCTTGATTGAATAAATCACCATGTAAGTGACCAATCATTTCCATTTCTTTACTTTCACTAGCTAATTCTTGCCTCTTAGCAAATCCTTTATTAGTATCATAGGTGGAATCCATTTTTCCAGCTGTATCTTCATACCATAAACCACAGGTGAGGTGAGATTTTTTTGCTGCAGGAGCATAGTTCAATAAGTTTTCTATATACGCACGATAAGCATATGTGTTATTGGGTGGTGATACAAGTTTTTGATTTAAGTAGACATCAAGTTGACTGAAGAGTGAGTGCAACCAATTATTCACCGGAGCAACGACTGTAGATGCGGTTAGTTTGGTGTTATCTTGATTTACTATTTTCGCTTTCAAGTGAAGTAACGTATGAGCTAAATCTATGTAGTCATCTCCTGCTCCAGGAATATGAAATTCTATAGGACCATCATCGGCAAGAGATGAAATTGGTTTATAATGGATCCAAATTCCACTTTCAATGCTAGTTTGAGTTGACGGCAATGCAAACAAATCCAATTCGGACTTTATACATTCACAGGAATGACTATGTAAAAAAGACATTTTGATTAATTGTTAGAAAATATGTCTTTGATTTGTTTTTGAGTAATTTTTGATTTTTTTAGAGCTTTCACTTTCGCGGTCAACGACGGACTGACTCCAGGTAGACGTTTTCGTTTTGTTATATATCCGGATCCAGACATATTGATTTTATCTATTTTTTCATCAGCCTTGCGTTTCAAGTTGGAACCAACTTCTTTAAGACGTGCTTTTATTGAATCTTCCATTGGTCGCGCACTAACCATATCTGTCAATAGACCAACACCAGCGCTCAATGCCTCTTTACCAACAGCTCGAACACCGCTAGATAATAGTGGTAAAACTGACCTAAACAATCCCCCAAGAAAACTACCAATTCCATGTCCTTTTTGATAAGGCGCCCCTTTATATACCACCCCTATACCTGACATATCATGTTGGAGCGTTCAAAATGCATTATAATTTTTTTAAATGTAGTTTAACACACACCGTTCCAAATTGAAATGGTATCTTTTGTCCGGTGCTTGACCTTATATCTATTTCAATGGTATCGAATTCTCTTCGCATTACCGATAAGTAATGAGGAGGTGAAAATACATGCATTTTATTGGCACCATAGATGTATTTTGAAGGATCTAATGGTATTACTCTCAGAAGAGGTGTCATTACATCACCTACAATTTGAGGTTCAACTATATCACAGTAAACGAATAGTTGAGATGGTAACCCTAAATGTAAATTAGCTGGACATTTAGCTAAATTCTTTTCAACAAGGTTTCTGTTTGGTTCAAATCCCAACTGTAAGCCTGCTGCTTGCTGCTATTTAATGCTGATAAAATATGGTTAATATTATCATAGTTTGTGGCAGGTATGTGAGTCTTATAATAAACTGTAACTGTGGGTTTTTAAAATAAATTATGTAGTTTGAATTCAAAGAAATGTCTCTTTGTCCTTTACCTTGATGAAATAAATTTTGAGTAATGTAAAATATACTCAAGTTCCTATGATGAGTACCTTTGGTAAATATGTCAACAATGCGACCATCAGATTCTCTCATGAGATCATCGATAATAATAAGGTTAGCTTCCTTTCCATCAAACATATTCAAATCTGGTATACCCTGATAATAGTTTACATTTGGTAAATTATATAAGAGCTGCATTTCATCAAAACACCAAGTAATTTGATGAAAATTGGTGTTGCACACCTCATTAATATGTTTAATGAAGTTTGTTACAAAATTAGACTTTCCACATCCACTTGGACCTGCAACTATGGCAGTAAAAGGTTGATAAAAATGAAACATTTTTAAATGCACGTGTGAACTCGAAAAGCGTTTCGGAATGAATAAAACAAGAAGTTACGATTTAATGTATTATATTTGATTTTGTTTTACATACAAAGATTACATACACAAATACTTTGAAAAATTATCACATACAGTTCATAGCTGTTTTGAAAAATATTACAGTAAGAAAATTATTATAAAATAAAGTTAAATCAGGTATAACAAATAACTAAGTACATACATTCAAATTTACATCTAATTTTTCATGATATTATACAAAACAGTTGTCATAGTAAAACAATAAAAAAAAAGATAGTACATAATAAAGACAGAAACACACACACACATTAACATACATATTTTCGTTGTACAGAAATCGTTGATAAAATCAAATGTCCTTTATTTTATAATGACCCCATGCAAGAGTATCTATTGAATTTTCTATTAAATAACGTTTTGTGTCATTGTGTGATAAAGATTGTAACGTTGCTAGGAACGTTAACTCTCTTCGTAAACGTTATCGTTTACGTCAGTTTAACTACCAATCGAAACCGTTAATGTTTCGTATTGGCTGGTTAAACTGTCACTAGTTTTGACGTACGTCTGAACGGCGCTCGTATAAATAAGCGTGCAATGTCACGCGCGCTTTTTTTCTTATAATCTTCTCCGCCGTAGCAACACTACTACTAACTGCGTGTTGCCACGCATACCGTTGTTCCCGCTGGGGTTTTTTTCTACGGTGCGGCGTTGACCGCCGTATTTCTACGGTACGGCGCCCTGACCGCCGTGCTCCACGCACGGAGTGCTGACTCCGTGCTGACCGCCTTCTCCACGGTGCGGAGTGCTGACTCCGCCACGTGCACACCACCATCGTCGTCGCGGGTGCTGACCCCGGCCACGTGTGCACCATCGTCGCGGGTGCTGGCCCCGACCACGTGCTCACCACTACCATCGCAGTCGGGTGTGCTAACCCCGACCACCTCACCACCGCTGCGCAGACCACGTGCTACCATCTGCCCGGCGAGCTGTCGCCGGAGCTAGCCACGTGCATCAGCGTCGTGCCGTTCGCCTGAATCGGAGTCTCCGCAGGCCAGTGACTCGTTTGCATACCACCAGCAAACCGTACCGAGTGTAACGCGGAGGTGCAAAATAAAGCTCGTACCACGAACCTAAAACCCTGAGTTTCTCTTCTCTCTTCTTTCTCTATCTACCTGCGGCGCCTCACGCCGCAGTGGCGCCTAACTTAGGTTTACGTGGGTTTTTGCATCTCCAAATTACTACTCGGTACTCCTCACAGTCCCGTTGCACAGTCTACACTGTGTAAGCGAACGGTAACACTAATTGCGAACAGGTGAGTCAATTTCTTTAATAAGTGAAAGTGTTAAGTGTTTAAAAAATCTAAATTATAACTGTATCGTGTTTTAGTGCATTGTTCGCAATTTTTGTCCGACTACCCTCCCATATTATTTTATCAAAAAAAATATTTGTACTTTCGTGTCACTAATCCATTTAATTTTCTATAATGGGCACTCACCCTATTACCTTCTTTCTACTAAATAAAAACGAACTAAGCTATGAGGTTATTATCCGTGGTGAAGATCCGGGTAATACCGTATTACAATTGCGGAAGCAAATACATAAGCTTTCAATTTTATATCCCTCCGAAGATATCGATGAGTCTGGTCTCGATATTGATACTGATTTTAATAATCTAAAATTATCCCTTGCTGAATTAAATTCTAAAATTCTAAACTTAGAAAATAAATTTGAATCGAATATTTTTAAACGTAGTAGTGCTTTATCCAATCATATTTATCATAGAATTCGTAGAATCAAACCTCTCACTTCCGATGACAAAAAATTATTGCATACAATCCTAAGTGACTATAACATTTTAGTTAATAAACTCAACAAATTGAACTCGAGTGTTGATTCTAATCTACCCACATCGGTCGATAATAGTCAAGTTGCACCTTATTTATGCGAGCGCATTCGTATGTCTGATTTTAGACTATTGAAATTCGATGGTTCCACTTGTGTTAGATTGTTTTTACAAAAAGTTAATGATTTTAAAACTTCTAGAAGTATATCGTCTTCCGATATATTAAAATTTGCTACCGAAATTTTTTGTGGTAATGCATTACATTGGTTCCGCAGCATAAAAAATAAAATAAATGACTGGGACCAATTATCTAAATTGTTAATTGAGGATTTTGGTCAATTCGATTACGACTATCGCTTAGTTTCAGAAATTCGCAACCGTACACAGGACGAATCTGAAAATATCACTATTTATTTGTCTATAATGTCCGAACTTTTTTCCCGTCTATCTAGACAATTATCTGAGTCAGATAAATTAGAAATCTTATTACATAATATTCGGCCTTGTTATTCTAATGTAATTGCTTGCTCATCCAAAATTTCCACTATTGAAGATCTACGTTTAGTCTGTAAAAATTTCGAAAATGTCCAATGTATGACTGCACAGTATCATAGACCACCACCTATCACTAACAACACTTTAGCCCCAGATTTGGCATACACTAATTATAAATATACTAAAAATACTAATACTCAATTTAATAAATCTACACGTTTTCAAAATTCATATAAATCTAATAATTATATTCAACAAACAAACACACAAACTAACCCTATATATACATCTACGAATCCAAGTAAACCGGTCGACCGCTTATCGCCCGAGAACAAAAGCCGCTCAGGTAGTCAGTGTCCTCGCTGCCGTACTAATGACCATACGCTCGCTAATTGTAAACAAGATAGGTTTCCGATTTGTTTTAAATGTGGTACTACGGGCGTTATTTTTCCTAATTGTAAAAAGTGTCATTCTAAATCGAGTCCAAAAAAACTTTTAACGCTAGATTGTTGTAATATGTCTTCTAAAAATAATAATTTCGATAAAGAAGACTGGGAACGTTGGCTTTCCACTATTAAAATATTTTTTTCTACTTATAATATTACATCAATCTGGGAACGTAAACCTGATAATGATTCGCGTCCGTATGTTAACGTAAATATTGGTGAAATTTCTTTTTGTGCTTTATTGGATTCTGGATCTTCAGTGACTATACTGGGGAACAATTCACATAAATTATTGGTATCAGCCGGTTTTAAATTGTGTCCGGATACTACTGATACACACTTTGTTGCCGCGGGCGGCCAACTTTTAAACTCCATAGGTTATATAAATATTCCTGTTAGTTTTGAAAATAATTTTCACATTCTTAAAGCTTATGTGATACCTACAGTGTCATCATATTTAATTTTGGGTGTTGATTTTTGGACTAAATTTGAAATTTGCCCTAAATATTTACAATCAATAACCATGGGTAATTCTACAACTAGTAGTATTTCTTTTATAAATGATAACAAAACTAAATTGTTATCCTATGATGACTTAACTAAATCACAGCGTCTAAACGCTGATAACACTATAGAATTATTTAGTTCCATTTCTGCTGAAAAGCGAGGTCTAGGCAGAACACATCTCATCACACACCACATCGACACAGGCAACTCACCGCCTATACGACAACGTTACTACAGACTTTCTCCGGAAAAACAACGCGTGTTATGTAACGAGCTGGATGACATGTTAGCGCTTGGTGTTGTAGAACCTTGTGAGAGTCCTTGGTGTTCACCTGTTTTACTAACTCCTAAAAAAGATGGTAAATTGAGATTTTGTTTAGACAGTCGTAAATTAAATTCTGTTACTAAAAAAGATGCCTATAAATTACCGTACATGTCAGAAATTTTGGATAATTTGAGTAATGCTTGTTATTTAAGTTCTATTGATCTATCGAAAGCTTTTTGGCAAATACCTATTCAAGAGTGTGATCGCGATAAAACAGCATTTTATATTCCATCACGCGGTTCGTTCAGGTTCGTAACTACCCCGTTTGGCCTTACTAACGCGCCTGCTACACAACAACGGTTAGTTGATATCTTATTCTATGGGCCTGAATTTGAGAATTGTGTTTTCGTTTTCTTGGACGATATTATTGTTGTTTCACCTAATTTTGATCATCACATGTCTATGCTTTTAAGAGTCCATAATAAATTAAAATCTGCTAATTTAACTATTAATTTTTCTAAATCACAATTTTTTCGCACTGAACTTAAGTATTTAGGTTATATTGTTAATTCGAATGGTCTACAAGTCGATCCTGGAAAAGTCGATGCCATTTTGAATTTTCCTGTCCCGACCAACCCTAAGGAGGTCAAACGTTTTCTAGGCACTGCATCTTGGTATCGTAGGTTTGTTCCAAACTTTAGTTCAATTGCTGGACCCCTCAATAAACTTACTTCTACAAGTAAGAAGGCTAAACCCTTCATTTGGTCTAAAGAGGCGGAAGAGTCTTTTGCTAAACTAAAGGATTGTCTCGTTCAAGCTCCCATATTGTCGTGTCCTAATTATGATCTGCCCTTCGACGTTCACACAGATGCTAGCGACTATGGCGTCGGTGCTTTACTCACACAAACTACTGATGGCGTAGAACATCCTATTGCCTATATGAGTAAATCACTGTCTCCACAGGAGCGTAACTACAGCATTACTGAACGCGAAGCTTTAGCAGTCGTAGTTGCTTTAGAACACTGGAGATGTTACCTAGAAACTGGTAAAAAATTTACTGTCTACACAGATCACTCAGCTCTAAAATGGTTTCTAAACCTTAACAACCCTACAGGACGGCTTGCTCGCTGGGGTGTCCGTCTCTCTGCATTTTCATTTGACATCAAACACCGTAGAGGTGCGGATAATGTTATTCCTGATGCATTGTCTCGTTCGTGTCCTATTCAGCTTAGTACTATCGATACTTCTTTAAATGCTACAAATACAACTGATGAATGGTACCTAAATATCTTTCACGGTTGTCAAAATTCTCCAACCTCATTTCCTAACTATATTATAAAAAATAATCGTCTTTATCGTTTTATGAAATCTAAATGTGTTTTAAATTCTGAATTTGAATGGAAGGAAGTTGTACCTCAAGAACTTCGGTCCCCTATTATTTTTGAAAACCATAGTAACCCTATAGCTGGACATCTTGGTATTTTCAAAACGTACAGAAGGCTGGCACAAAAATACTACTGGCCAGGCATGCATGCTAGTGTAGTCGATTTTGTCTCTTCTTGCGATATTTGTATTTCTCACAAACATCAAAACCACTCCACTTTGGGTGAAATGGGCAGACCTAAGTCATGTTTCAGACCATTTCAAATGTTAAGTATAGATCTTATTGGACCTCTACCTTGTACTAGAAAGCAAAATTGTTATATTTTTGTTGTGACTTGTTGTTTTTCTAAATATTGTTTACTTTTTCCCTTAAAACGCGCTACCGCGGAAATTATAACTAAAATCCTAGAAGAAAATGTTTTCCTTGTACATGGCATTCCATCAACCATTCTTATGGATAATGGAAGGCAATTTATTAGCTCCACTTTAAAACAGATGTTAGAAAAGTACAAAGTTCCTAACATACACTATACACCTAAATATACTCCTCATGTAAACACTGTCGAACGCTATAACAAAACTATCATGACCGCTATTTCCACCTTCATTGAAAATGATCAGCGAGTATGGGATCTCTTGATTCCCAAAATACAGTTTGCTATTAACAACTCTGTTAATGAGGTGACTGGCTACACTCCCTCATTCCTAGTGCATGGTCGTGAACTAGTTACTTGTGGTTCACACTACTTAGACACTAACGTGGATCAGGACATTGTTTACATACCTAGAGATCATTATGCTGAAAACTTAGGCGTACTATCTAATATATTTAACAAAGTACAGTCTTTACTTTTGCAAGCTCATAAGAGGAATAGTGCTAACTATAACTTGCGAAAGAAATCTGCAGAATTTAATGTTGGTGATGTAGTTTGGAGAAAAACGTTTTATCAAAGTGATAAAGATAAACATTTTAGTAAAAAACTTGCTCCTAAATTTATTAAATGTAAAATTATTTGTAAAAAATCACCTCTAGTGTATGATTTAGCTGATATGAATGGTAATCCACTTGGTACCTGGCATATCAAAGACTTGAAACTTACTAATTATAAATGTTAAACTATACATTCTACAAATCTTATATACAATTTAAATTATTAAACTCTTATTTAACAACCTATATTTTTTATTAATAAACTAAACTATACACTTAACTACATTATATTACTATAACTTATACAAACATTTAACTAATTAACTTCACTACACTACAACTGTGCAACATACATAATATCTCTTGCCATTTTAATAACACCTTCTACTTGGTATTTTGAATAATGTAGTATGATACAATTATTCTTTTTGTTGTTTTAGGAGAGTCCTTTAATACTATAAAGTACTTTCTGTTAGATAGGGTCTCGGGTCATATATTTTGATGCTAGACAGTTTGTTAGAAAGATGTATGTTAGAGGATGGAATGAATGGGTGAAATAACATGAATGCTAGGTAGACAGACGGATTTTACTTATATTCAGTTATAAGTAAAATCCTGGTCTTTTCGGCGGGGTACTGTAACGTTGCTAGGAACGTTAACTCTCTTCGTAAACGTTATCGTTTACGTCAGTTTAACTACCAATCGAAACCGTTAATGTTTCGTATTGGCTGGTTAAACTGTCACTAGTTTTGACGTACGTCTGAACGGCGCTCGTATAAATAAGCGTGCAATGTCACGCGCGCTTTTTTTCTTATAATCTTCTCCGCCGTAGCAACACTACTACTAACTGCGTGTTGCCACGCATACCGTTGTTCCCGCTGGGGTTTTTTTCTACGGTGCGGCGTTGACCGCCGTATTTCTACGGTACGGCGCCCTGACCGCCGTGCTCCACGCACGGAGTGCTGACTCCGTGCTGACCGCCTTCTCCACGGTGCGGAGTGCTGACTCCGCCACGTGCACACCACCATCGTCGTCGCGGGTGCTGACCCCGGCCACGTGTGCACCATCGTCGCGGGTGCTGGCCCCGACCACGTGCTCACCACTACCATCGCAGTCGGGTGTGCTAACCCCGACCACCTCACCACCGCTGCGCAGACCACGTGCTACCATCTGCCCGGCGAGCTGTCGCCGGAGCTAGCCACGTGCATCAGCGTCGTGCCGTTCGCCTGAATCGGAGTCTCCGCAGGCCAGTGACTCGTTTGCATACCACCAGCAAACCGTACCGAGTGTAACGCGGAGGTGCAAAATAAAGCTCGTACCACGAACCTAAAACCCTGAGTTTCTCTTCTCTCTTCTTTCTCTATCTACCTGCGGCGCCTCACGCCGCAAGATATTTTATTAATTTTTTGTGTATATATAGCATGTTTAATTGATTTAAATCTTATCATTTCACTGTATTGCGTTTTCTTTTCATATAAACATGATTTATACTCGGTAAGACAATTTTTTTTTGTTACACTTTTGTTAATCCCTTTTGCTTTACATATACATTTATTCTGCACATCCATTGCATACATTTTAGAGCGAAGACCTACAAACTCTTTAAGAATTTTACCGTTATTTTCATCTTTAAAAAATCCTAACCGTTTTTTATTCAATAATGGTAAACCATATTGATTATTTGGTGGATAGTCGGACGTATCGAAGTAGTTGACTAAATCAAGTTTTATATCAGCATAATAATTTTGCGTATTATTTGATATATTAAGCTATCGGTATCAGTATATACTATATAGTAACTTAATATTATCTTGATATTTCATTTTCATATAATCGTAATAGAAATCGTATAGTAATGTTCTAGATATATCTAAAATACAAAAACCGAGGTAAATTGGTTTATTATATAAAACGTTAGTTTTATTTAATTGTATCGCAACTAAGCTCTCTGAGAATAGGGTCATTCGGCCTAAAAGTACGCACTTTTTTTTCTATCGTCTACACAGTAAAAAATATAGTGTATTGAAAAACGTTTTAACACTCTATGTAAAGTAAATTTATTCTACTTTCATTATTTAATGAGTTTTTGTACATAGCTTCACTGTTTTTTTTGCAATACATGTTTAAGTGCATCGGGAGAAATTCGTACTATTGACCCGTTATGTGGGTAAAACTACGCAGAGTGTTTAATGAAAATATTTTTTTTCTGTATAAGGTCGAAAAATCTTTACAAATAATATTCGACTTAATTGCAGCTTAAAGAAGAAAAAACCGTGCGATCGTTGTAATGAAGTTATAACAGGGTGCGTACTTTTAACGTCGTACTCTTACCCAAACATGGAATATTTTAAACAATCACACGTTAGTTGAGACGCATTTATTTTCTAGGACAGAATTAATGACTAAAATAAATACTATAATAATCATGTAAACTCAACATAAATAATGGACTTTTATAAACTGATGCATCGTCTAGCCATACACTTTTTTCCCAGCACAAAATGTTGGTAAATAATCAACAACATCACGTTGATCACCGTTTTTCGCTAAACAAATGAGGCTTGGTAAAATAGCTTGTGGCTCTGACATCGTCCCTGACGCGCCCCTGATCTAGCCGAAAAAGTGTCTGAGCCCCTCAATAGGTTCCGAGATATTGACCATGCGAACTTTTACCCACTGCGTGCTGTTGCCCCGAATGACCCTATAGATAAACTATGGAATTCTGGTCTTGCTATCAAAGATTGAGCACCTTGAGTTTTGCCACGATTTAACCAATGATTGATTAATTTGACATTAATTCTTACATTTTCCATTGTTTTACCAAAAACAGAATTATTCATAAGTTTAAAAAAATCTTTCTCAAAATCTGAAGTGGCTAATGAACGCATATGAGTGTTCAAGTCTATTGTGACTTGAACACTCTTCTGGAGTTACGGTCAACTGCGTGCATCCAGGTGCAGTGAAGACTGATATATTTAAAAGGACAAAGCCCTGGTTCAGGGTTATAACACATTTCATACTCTTAACGTTCTTCAAAAAAGCAAAAGAGGGTGCACAGACCTCAGTACATCTGTGTGTGTCAGAGGAATTAGAAAACCTTACGGGAAAGTATTTCGTTGATTGCAAACAACGTGATGTCAGTAAATTGGCGCAAAGTGACGATTTAGCCGAAGAAGTTTGGAACAAAAGTTTGTTTTTAACGAAGAGTCCTATGATACCGCATTATACGTAAGAGGGTGCACTTACATAAAGCATTCTAACCAAGCCGAAGGAAGATATTATAAACTAAGTACATACCTACTAGAAAATACAGAAAATTAGGTTTGTACTTACTTTATAATATCTTCCACGAATAAAACACGGTGTTTTAAGGAAGACAACTATAAAGCCACAGTTAAACTAAAACGTGTAACACACGACAAACTGCTTATAAATATAGTATGATGGCTGTATAGAAGTATAGCCAGTTACAAAATTCAACAAACTCTTTACGTGTAACTGAAACTTTATTCTAATGGATTTTAATGATTATTGGCATTTTGTAGATTATTCAAATTATAAAAATACTAAGTTTTAAAATCCAATTCGTTTTATTATTTAAAACACGGGAGACCTGGGCTGTGTTGCAGTTCCTCCAGTGGAGCCACATTGACTGTCGGTACATTTAAGGGCTGAGGTGCTTGTACAACAACGCCATCATGTCAGTCCAAGTAAGCAGAAAGAAGAAAAAGAAGAAGTCCAAGGAGCAGAGCATGAAGGCTATTCCACAACACAGAGGCGTGAAACAGGGAGATGTTATTTCTTCGAAATTGTTCACTGCCGCGTTGGTCGATTTAAGGTTTTTGATTAGAAAGGATTTGGATTTAGCTCCAATGGCAAATGTTCATTATGTCGACATAATGAACGGCAGATCTGAATCTTTCTCTAGGTGTATAAAAAACCTAATGTTTAATTTCAATAATTAAGGACCTTATTTTAAATATTTTGTTTCCAAATTTTAGTTTTTGTTTTTGTTTTTGTTAACATATCCCGGCTACTTTTATTTATTTTTGTAATTAAAACTTAGTACCTTAGTTCGCACATTAATAATAACATGGCTTGTAAGGATGCATGTTTTGTATTACTATCTAGCCCTAGATTACTTAATTCTGATGTTGTGAACTGTAATGATTATAATCTGTTATGCATCTTAAATAAATAAATAAATCACCTTTGATTTACCGACGATATTATTGTCTTGTCAGAATCATTTGAGAACCATATAGCATTATGCTCAAAGATCTCGACCGATTTTCCCACCTGTTAGGTCTTAAAATGCACAAGACCAAAAATTTTTGCAATCCATTTTTGGCTGAATAATTATGCTGATTAGTGTTGAGAACGCAACTCTCGTACTTGTCGACGAATCTGTCTATCTAGGAAAAGTGGTCCAGTTAGGCAGGTCCAACTTTAAGATAGAGGTCAAAACCAGCTCTGATAAGCAGCATTCGGGCAATCAGGCAAGGTCTTCTCATCCAAAATACCTCAGTGCTTGAAGACAAAAGTCTGCAATGTGTGTTACCAGTGATGAGTTACGGCTTCGAGACGTGGTCTCTGACTATGGGCCACCCAAGACGGCTCACAGTCATTCAGCTAGCTATGAAGAGGCCTGGCTATGCTCGGTGTTCCTCTTTGCGATCAAATTGGATATGAGGTGATTCGTAAGAGAACGAAAGTCGCTGACATATTTCAACCAGGCCAATCTATCTGGACTTGACTACGGTCACTATCAGGTGCAGTGGGGTCACTTTGCCGTGCCGGTTTAAAAAAAGTCGATGGAAATCTACATAATCGTAACTTAATAAATCAAATGTTTTTTTTTTAATTATACTTTATCTCCAAATTATTTTTCGATAAATCTATATCAGCTAATTTTACGTAACGTATGATAAAATCTTTTGGCGCCAAATAAAAATCGCATATTCGCATTCGCGAATATTGGAGACAAATATTCGTATTCGCATTCGCGAATGTTGGAATTCCAACAGTTTTTATATCACTAGTATGGATGTATCTATTGCATTGTCTGCAGTGGTTGAACCACTCGATAATTACGCAAGCCCTAGATTATTGTACCATTATACAGGAAATGTTTATTGCAGTAATTATAAATAATTATGTAAAACATTAACTTGTTTTGTGGGCAATTATTGTACAATGAACACTTGTATAGATGATTCTTTGACGCGAGGAGTATCTAGCTTGTGACAGTGCCGTAGCTAGGGACTGTGAAAGGGTCTCAAACCCGGGATTAACGAAATGTCTTATATCTTAAACGGTACTAAAATATGTCTAGAAAAGATCTCGACGACGTAAAATACGCCGTTTCCAAAACCCCAATGAAATCGCCTATTGAATTCGCAGTAGCAATACGCACACCCACACCCATTCGCTCTCGTGGGCAATCGACAACTTCTCGCACTAGTTGCAGAATATACTTACTATTGCAACACACTTTTTGCATCACTTGAAATTTGAGTCTGTTTTAGAGCATTTTCCACTTTTTTTTATAAAGAAACTGTATTTTGTCAGAGTCCTTTCTTCGAGTTGACTCTTTGTAATACTCAATAAGAGTACGTCTACTAATATAAATCTCTTCAGAGTTTGATCCTATTAAACATAGAAAAAAATTATTAGTTATTAAAATTCTACCTTAGTACTAAAATTCATAAAGTTTGTTCAAGATGCGCAAAAAAGAGCATCTCATTGTATGTGTTTATAAAAGAAAAATGTGTAATGTTGATTTTAAAGCACATTTGAGGGCGTGACTCCATTGGATATGGTACTTTTACCCTTAGAGAAGTCTGATCACACTTGAAATTGCGACAACTTTTACACGAAATACGAAAAACCATAGAAATACAACTAAAATAGATATAATAATAGTTCCTCGTTATAATGCTTAAATCCACCGAACAACGTAATACAATTTTCAGTTGAATTTTAAGATTAAATGAAACAAAACAATTTGGACTAAGATACTACGGAAGCGGGGATCATGGGGGGCGGGTGCTTACGCAGGTAGCTAGACCGTTTTACTGAGAATTTTATATAAACAATATTCTTTTTTTGCCAACTTTTAGCGATATTTCGCCCTTATGAAACGGCGAAGAGTGTGTGCTCTAGTTGCGCCTCTGTCAACCCCTTCGGGGATAAGAGGCGTGAGTGTGGGTGTGTGTATTGCTACTGCGAATTCAATAGGCGATTTCATTGGGGTTTTGGAAACGGCGTATTTTACGTCGTCGAGATCTTTTCTAGACATATTTTAGTACCGTTTACGATATAAGACATTTTCGTTAATTCTGGGCTTGAGACCCTTTCACAGTCCCTAGCTACGGCACTGACCACTGTCACAAGCTAGATACTCCTCGCGTCAAAGAATCATCTATACAAGTGTTCATTGTACAATAATTGCCCACAAAACAAGTTAATGTTTTACATAATTATTTATAATTACTGCAATAAACATTTCCTGTATAATGGTACAATAATCTAGGGCTTGCGTAATTATCGAGTGGTTCAATCACTGCAGACAATGCAATAGATACATCCATACTAGTGATATAAAAACTGTTGGAATTCCAACATTCGCGAATGCGAATACGAATATTTGTCTCCAATATTCGCGAATGCGAATATGCGATTTTTATTTGGCGCCAAAAGATTTTATCATACGTTACGTAAAATTAGCTGATATAGATTTATCGAAAAATAATTTGGAGATAAAGTATAATTAAAAAAAAAACATTTGATTTATTAAGTTACGATTATGTAGATTTCCATCGACTTTTTTTAAACCGGCACGGCAAAGTGACCCCACTGCACCTGATAGTGACCGTAGTCAAGTCCAGATAGATTGGCCTGGTTGAAATATGTCAGCGACTTTCGTTCTCTTACGAATCACCTCATATCCAATTTGATCGCAAAGAGGAACACCGAGCATAGCCAGGCCTCTTCATAGCTAGCTGAATGACTGTGAGCCGTCTTGGGTGGCCCATAGTCAGAGACCACGTCTCGAAGCCGTAACTCATCACTGGTAACACACATTGCAGACTTTTGTCTTCAAGCACTGAGGTATTTTGGATGAGAAGACCTTGCCTGATTGCCCGAATGCTGCTTATCAGAGCTGGTTTTGACCTCTATCTTAAAGTTGGACCTGCCTAACTGGACCACTTTTCCTAGATAGACAGATTCGTCGACAAGTACGAGAGTTGCGTTCTCAACACTAATCAGCATAATTATTCAGCCAAAAATGGATTGCACAAATTTTTGGTCTTGTGCATTTTAAGACCTAACAGGTGGGAAAATCGGTCGAGATCTTTGAGCATAATGCTATATGGTTCTCAAATGATTCTGACAAGACAATAATATCGTCGGTAAATCAAAGGTGATTTATTTATTTATTTAAGATGCATAACAGATTATAATCATTACAGTTCACAACATCAGAATTAAGTAATCTAGGGCTAGATAGTAATACAAAACATGCATCCTTACAAGCCATGTTATTATTAATGTGCGAACTAAGGTACTAAGTTTTAATTACAAAAATAAATAAAAGTAGCCGGGATATGTTAACAAAAACAAAAACAAAAACTAAAATTTGGAAACAAAATATTTAAAATAAGGTCCTTAATTATTGAAATTAAACATTAGGTTTTTTATAGACCTAGAGAAAGATTCAGATCTGCCGTTCATTATGTCGACATAATGAACATTTGCCATTGGAGCTAAATCCAAATCCTTTCTAATCAAAAACCTTAAATCGACCAACTCGGCAGTGAACAATTTCGAAGAAATAACATCTCCCTGTTTCACGCCTCTGTGTTGTGGAATAGCCTTCATGCTCTGCTCCTTGGACTTCTTCTTTTTCTTCTTTCTGCTTACTTGGACTGACATGATGGCGTTGTTGTACAAGCACCTCAGCCCTTAAATGTACCGACAGTCAATGTGGCTCCACTGGAGGAACTGCAACACAGCCCAGGTCTCCCTGCCGCATTGTATTCAGCTTGGCCATTTGGCTTTACCAGGATATAGACTGGACTTTTGCGAACACTTTGGAGCCTTTGTTCCGCTCGATCATCTCCTTGATGCTTACAACATTGTAAGCACGGACTTCGTGTTGCGAGGACTTCCCTATCTGTCAATCGAGCTGCCGATATACTTCAGCGTCCTCCGAAGACTGCAACGCCATATATCGACGTTTGTAACTCAATAATTTCAATTTAAGAAAACAAAGTGTACCTACTGACATTGACGGAAAAATATCAATAATTTGAAAGATTTTAATGTGTTAGTAATAATCTTATAATATTTTACATTAATTTTATAAACTGTATTATCGGAGACGGGACGCCCTCGCTGTTTTTACTATACTGCAATACGTATATTATACTTGCTAAAGATATTATTAATTTCAAATAATATAATAATATAACATTTTAAATTTAATGATATAGATGATTAAGTATAAACAAATCTTGTATAAATAACATAACATAAATCCTATCACGTTGTGATCGCGGTGAAAAATAATTTAAAGTAGTTTAGTGCGTTTAGAAAGTTGGAAGTTTATTTTTATCACAATGTAATTGTTATTTTGTACGAGGACTATAAATACTAACTAAATTATTATTTATACATTGCCTCTCTTATAATAGACAGACGGACAACATGACTAATGTAGCACGGCGTTGAAACACTCCAAATGAAATACAATAATTTCACTTCGACATTGTCACCACTTTTTGAATAAACAGGCGTTTCAAATGCCTAAATAATCATTTAAATACGGCAATACGCATATGATATTACTTCCAGTCGGCTCCATGCATTTGAACACAATGGCGTTCGTAATCCTAGTCGCGTCCACTATCTTTAAATATTTATTTTATATTTTATTGTTTTTAATATGTCTATGTTTAACACTTATAATGGGCTTCAGAATATGGATGGAGCCAATAAAAGGTGTTTGCAAATCTAAAGCAAAGCTAAATGGGAAGATAGCATTAGTTACTGGAGGAAACGCTGGCATCGGTCTCGAAACTGCCAGAGATCTTGCCAGACGGGGTGCTAAAGTAATTATCGCTAGCAGAGATGTCAAGAAATCAATAGAAGCTGTCCAAGATATCATCAAGACAACTGGAAACACCAACGTAGATTATCTACAATTGGATCTTGCTAAATTTAGCAGCGTTAGAAAATTCGCCGAAGATTTTAATAGAAGCTATGATCGTCTAGACATTTTGGTAAACAACGCCGGGTGTGCGGGACTCAAAAATCGACTTACAGAAGACGGCATAAACGTTGTAATGCAGGTCAACTATTTCGGACCATTTCTGCTCACTAATCTGTTGTTGGACAAGTTAATAGCTTCCAAACCGAGTCGTGTAGTCATAGTGACATCATTATTTCATGTTTTCGGAAAAATCTCGATGGATAACCTAGACGGAGGTGGTACGAAACATTATTTACGTACATATGCTAATAGTAAACTGTGCGATGTACTTTGGACACGGGCGTTGGCAAAACGTTTTCCTTCTGGAGTTACGGTCAACTGCGTGCATCCAGGTGCAGTGAAGACTGATATATTTAAAAGGACAAAGCCCTGGTTCAGGGTTATAACACATTTCATACTCTTAACGTTCTTCAAAACAGCAAAAGAGGGTGCACAGACCTCAATACATCTGTGTGTGTCAGAGGAATTAGAAAACCTTACGGGAAAGTATTTCGTTGATTGCAAACAACGTGATGTCAGTAAATTAGCGCAAAGTGACGATTTAGCCGAAGAAGTTTGGAACAAAAGTTTGTTTTTAACGAAGAGTCCTATGATACCGTATTATACGTAAGAGGGTGCACTTACATAAAGCATTCTAACCAAGCCGAAGGAAGATATTATAAACTAAGTACATACCTACTAGAAAATACAGAAAATTAGGTTTGTACTTACTTTATAATATCTTCCACGAATAAAACACGGTGTTTTAAGGAAGACAACTATAAAGCCACAGTTAAACTAAAACGTATAACACACGACAAACTGCTTATAAATATAGTATGATGGCTGTATAGAAGTATAGCCAGTTACAAAATTCAACAAACTCTTTACGTGTAACTGAAACTTTATTCTAATGGATTTTAATGATTCTTGGGCATTTTGTAGATTATTAAAATTATAATAATACTAAGTTTTGAAATCCAATTCGTTTTATTATTTAAAACACCTCATACGTTTTAGTTAGTCGTCTGAATGGTCTCTATTCTCTAGCAACAAAACTAAATTGGAACCATGTAAAAATCCATTCGAAACTTTGACCGAGATTTGGTTCTGACTAGATTTAGCTAAATTATTGAATGTATTATGCAATATACGTCGAAATATGTAAAACTTTCATCAATGCTCTAGTTTCTTTTCCTTTGCTAACAATTTTTAAGAAATCGCCATTGTAAAATCAGTAATGCACTCTATTCGGTACACTGGACCTAACGAAGAACAAGTGTGAAACCTATGCCCAACCGTGAAAAGTCAAAAAGGTATAATGCTATGTACCTATATATAATACTAGCATTTGCGCGCGGCTCCGCCCGCGTGGAAAAGTTTTTCCGGGATAAAAAGTAGCCTATAGCACTCAGGAGTAATGTAGCTAGCTTCCTATTAGTGAAAGAATTTTCAAAATCGGTCCAGTAGTTAATGAGATTAGCGCGTTCAAACAAACAAATAAACAAACTCTTCAGCTTTATATATTAGTATAGATAAAAGCATTCTTCAAACAACATCCTTAATAATACCACCTCTATATTATATACTGCCCACTGCTAAGCAAGGACTTCCTCTACTGCTAAGAGGGTTTTCTTCCGTAGTCCACCACGCTGACCTAGTGCTGATTGTCAGCAGCGCCGGATTAATAATGTCGGGGCCTCTAGGCATTGCCCCCTTCGGACCCCTTTTCCCTTTCCTAACTACCTAAAATATATTTTTATCCCAGTCTAACTAACCAACTCCAAAGACAATAAGTATGTTTTTTTTTAATAACTTAAAATACTATGTTCCAAAATATATTGAGGTACTTATAATGTAAAAAATAATCGAGGCAATAATAATAATATTATCATCGGGTAACGGGTTTATTAAATTCGAATCCTTAAATATTATTTTCAATTATTTTTCTCGGGACGAAGGTTATAAGGCGGAGCTGTCTGTGCGAATTTACTGGTCATGTTAAAAATGCTATAAAAGGGAATAAAAAATAAAATTGATGAATTGGTATTACAATTGGACAATAAAAGAAATATATTAACAGGTTCTGATACCATTATTAATAATAATAATTATAATAAATTATCAGAAAGTTGCATTATGGCTTCTGGACACACTACATCTCTGGTTGAGTTGGACAAGTCTGTCTTTGTTGATGCTCAGTGTATCAGTCAGACAAAACCTCAGTCTACTGAAAATACTACCTACACAAAAATAAAGACACTCTCTTCTAGATCTGCCACAGTGTTGTTCTCAGATAATATAGGGAAAGGCTTTGGTACGCTGCTAAGCAACAGCCTGGAGCATTCCATTATCAATAACTGCATGCCAGGAATGCACTATAAAGACATAGTAAAATGTTTATTAAATGAAAAATATACTTCTCAGTCCTGTATTGCTCTAGTAGTAGGAAGTTGTGAAAATGTATGTAAACGGGATATTACAGAAAGCATTGCCTCTATGATTGAATTGAACTGTAAAAAAATAATATTATGTGCCTTTCCCTATCTGGCTAATGTACCGGATAGGTTGAATAAGCACATACACATGCTAAATAATCATATGCAATTTTTAGTAAGTCACTATAGTGATAAATTATTATTCTTTGACATTAATAAATTTATAAATAAATGTAGATTTAAATCGACTAGGGATACTATGTATCTGACAAAATTAGAAAAATTTAACATTGCTACATTGTTAGCATATAATATTAACACAGTCATAATTAATATGACGAAGTCTCCTTGTACTACATGTTTTAGTAGTAATACTAATATAAATGTAGTAAATAATAATTTAAACATTTAAGTTTGACAACAGAGAAGGGTTGTAAGTTTTTAACATTAACTCATCAAAATATAAATCGCTTCTCTGGCAAAATTTTAGACATTGATATTTTTGTGGAAAAGTATAATGTAGATATACTGTGTTTTACAGAAACCTGGTTAAAACCAGATAGAATGGCGTTCAGGGTGAATGGTTTCGGGGTCGCCAGCTCGTTCAACAGAGTGTCAGCAGAAGGTGGGGGTACTCTGATATTAATTAAGGATAGTGTTACTTGTAAGGAGAGACAAGACATATCCGATCTTTCTGTTGAGCGAGTCTGTGAGGTCGCGTGCGCAGAGATTGATGAATATATAGTTTTATGTGTGTATAGACCTCCATCATCAAATATTCTGAGCTTTCTTTCTAAAATGGAGGATATTCTTTGTAAGCTCAAGAAGAACAGGAAAATATTAGTTTGCGGTGATTTTAATATTGATTTGCTTACAGATTCAACAGACAAAAGTAATTTCTTATCATTATTTAAATCTTTTAATCTTAAATGTAAATTTTTCGAGCCTACGCGAATAACCACTGCATCAGCTACATGTATAGATAATGTCATCACAAATTTTAATATAGATCATAAAGAGGTAATAACTGGTGTTCGATCTGATCACAAATGTCAGATGGTCAAATTAAATTATTATAGTTCTAAAACTCATAAAATCATACAATTTAGACCACTGTCAAAGTATAGACTAGAGAAATTTAGTACTAGGTTAAATTCAATTTTACCTTTATTGACACACAAAACGGAAAATCCAAACGATATGTTTAAAAACCTGCTTAATGCTATAACAAGTGAATTTAATAAAACTTGTGGGGTTAAATTAATAACAATAAAAAATAAATTAATATTTAGTGCCTGGGCAACTAAAGGCATAAGGCGTAGTAGAGATGTTCTTTACGAATTATATGACAAAAGGTCCTTTACACCGGATGTCAAATTTGCTAATTATGTAAGAACATACTCAAAAATTTTTAAAATAGTGTGTAAACTGGCTAAAGCTTCTTACGTTAGTGAAAATATAAAAAAATCGGATAATAAAATAAAAACAACGTGGAAAATAATTAATTCTGAAACTGGCCAAATTAGGACTGACAAAGAAATCGTTCTTAATATAAATGACGTACTGGTTTCTGATAAAAATACCGTTGCCAATTTTTTCGATAACTACTTCACTAACATTCCCTTTGAAACTACAAAAGGTCTATCATCGTCACCTGAAGCCGCTGAACTTCTGCTCAGGCGTAATGTCAATTGCTCGCAACACAATTTCGAATTTAAAGTAGTTAGTAATTACGATGTTGTCAAAGCGTTTAGAAGCATAAAACTAAAGACCACTGAAGACGTTTGGGGGTTATCAGTTAAAGCTTTAGAGTCGGTGATAGTTAGGATTGCCCCAATATTAGCGGAAATCTTCAATTTTTGTATTAAAGACGGCATATTTCCGGACCTCATGAAAATAAGTAAAGTTGTACCAATTTTCAAATCAGGGTGCTTAAACAATCCTTCTAATTACAGACCGATATCCATACTACCAGCATTAAGCAAAATTTTTGAAAAACTAATGTTACTACAAATGCTGTCGCACTTTAATCAAAATGAGATTTTACATAATAGGCAGTTTGGTTTTACCCAGGGCCGGTCTACACAAGATGCCGGTCATGCTTTAGTTAGAGCTGTATTCGAGTCCTGGGAGGGATCACAGGATGCCTTGGGAGTCTTTTGTGATCTCTCCAAGGCATTCGACTGCGTTGACCACAGAACACTCATTATGAAACTTAATTTCTATGGTATTCGGGGTCGAGCACTTCAATTGGTATCATCATATCTTTCAGACCGGCATCAAAAAGTATACATCGATAATATTAATTCTATAGGATCTCCAGTTAGCATAGGGGTACCTCAGGGTTCCATATTAGGACCGTTCTTATTCCTAGTGTATATAAATGACTTACCTTACATGATAAATAAAAAAGCAGATGTAGTTTTATTTGCTGATGATACGTCACTTATTTTTAAGATCAATAGGAAAGATGAGGCTTTTGTAGAGCCTAATGAAACACTTGGTTTCATTTCAGACTGGTTTTCCACAAATAATCTACTTTTGAACGCGGCGAAAACCAAATGTATTAAATTCTCCCTACTGAACAATACTGAACAAGTTTCTAATATTGTATTAGATATAAATGTCTTAGATCTTGTTCCTTCTACTGTCTTTCTTGGAATAACAGTTGATGCTAAGCTACAGTGGAGTTCGCATATACATAGAATAGCTGGTAAATTAAGCTCCGCTGTATTCGCCATTAGAAAGATTAGGCAACTGACAGACGTGGCGACGGCCAGGTTAGTGTATTTTGCTTACTTTCATAGTATTATGTCGTACTGTGTTTTGCTATGGGGTTCTGCAGCTGATCTGCAGACTATTTTCATATTACAGAAAAGAGCTGTTCGCGCTATTTATGATTTGCAATCTCGCGATTCTCTTCGAGACCTTTTTAAAGATATTAATATACTAACCTTGCCAGCTGAATACATATTCCAAAACATTATGTATGTCCGCAAAAATCTAGATAGCTTTATAAAAATCAGTGACATACATTGTATAAATACAAGGAACAAAAACAAACTTGCAGTTCCAAAGTTTAGACTGAGTAAAACAAGTAATTCGTTTATGGGCAACTGCATTAAATTCTATAATAAGCTTCCTTCTGAAGTAATAAATCTGCCTGAAATCCAATTTAAGCCTTACGTTAAACGTGTATTGATTTCTAGAGGCTACTATAAAGTGACAGACTATTTAAATGATAAGGATATTTGGAATCAGTCCTGCCGGCACAGCACCAAGGCACTGAGCATTCCCTTGAACGCCTATGAAAAAAAAAAATATTTTAATATGACATTTATATGGCTATGTCCATAATATTATATTTTTACTTTTTTTTTTGACATTTAAGTTCAATTTTTTTAGACATTTTGACATTGTTTAATTATAGTGACGACCGATCTATAGGTATCTATTACTATTAATGACTTGTAAACGTGGGTTAATGCATCATGAACGCCAATATATTTCTATTTGGTTGCTTCCAAATAGTATTTTATTTATATCTTAGGGCTACATTCATGCATACATTAACCTGTGTAATAATAATACTGTCAAATATACATTTGAAAAACAATGAAGAAAATCATGACAATTGATGACGAAAAAATTAAGCCCGGAGTTTCTTTCTGCCTTTCTTCTTCGGGTCGTCATCGCTTAGGTAGCTAGTGAAAGGCTGGTAGGTTAGCTAGGCTAGGACCTTTTTATCCTCGCCGGCGAGGACCGTGGCGTTTCCTTTCCTCGTAATGTAAAGATACTCCTTCCCTTTCTTTTATATCAGCTCCACTTCTCCTTACCTAGCCCTATTCCCGTCCCCAATGTCCGTGTCCTCTGTACCTATCAGCCCGTGCTGGTTGTTCATTATTTAATCTAGGTACTTTAAATTATTTAATTGGTATATGTACCTTTGTTATTGTCTCTACCTTGTCATGACTTGTCATAGTGCTTTTTTATAAGCCTACTTGATCAATAAATGATTTTATTTTATTTATTTTATTTTAAAAGAAACGCATGATATTGGTCTCTCTTGGCCGATGCCGGACCCCTAGGCAGTTGCCTAATCTGCCTTTGGACCTGGTTGGCAGACTTCACATACCCTAGAATTTATTTATTTTTTAGTAATCTCAGGTATGTCTAAGGTTACTTCACGATGTTTTATTGATAAACAGTACACAAATATGAAATAACATCAAAGTAAGAAGTGTGTTCCTTGGGTTTTGAGCCTACGGACATCAGCGTCGACAGACCGTTCCATTTCCAACTAGGATACTCATTTAACATTATTGACCTTCGTAATTTATGTGCATACATGAATGACGACCACATACATTGTCGTGAATAATACATTTATACTTATTCGTTTTATTTTGTTTAATTTTGACTAATAAATGATATTGAATTTATAAGGACCGTGTATAATGTATTATTTTTAAACTTAAGTGTATAAATATCATTATAATTTATTACCTTGCCGTACCAGTGATTAGCTGAGCTTTGTCTATACAATATAGCCTTAAATTTAAATGAGTCAACTTGACCGGACGGTTTCTGGGGGTATAACAAATAAAAGAGGTCTAAAAATTCCCTTAAATGCCCCCTGTTTCGCAATATCCATTCCAGGTATACAATAAAAACATAACTATAGGTACGGAAATACGTTTATACTGTGGAAAATATAGAATGTGCTACCTACTTTATGCAGTTTAAAAATAGAACCATCGTTGGTCGGATCAATACTTGAATACATCATCATCATCATCAGCCAAATGACGTCCACTGCTGAACATAGGGCTCCCCCAAAGATTTCCAGACGGACCTGTCGAAAGCGGCCTGCATTCAGCAATACAATACATAATACCATGATATTCAACCATGATTGAATCGTAACAAAATATTAATCTTGTTGACAATCCATATGACAATTCCAAATTCAAACTTGTTTGAAGATATACATTCTTGGTCCCGTTTTGTTTGACGTCTCTTTCGCTAGATGGCAGCAGATTAAAAGATTACACTCGTAAACAAACAACATTAACTAATTTAACATAGTGGGTCATATTTTTTTGCAATACTTTAGTATCCGACGACGTGATCTGCGATACGCACGTAACGTAACAAAAAAACATTCTCGCGTAATGAAAATACTAGTTTTGTCATATAAAAAATATAATGTCTTCGCAAGTTTTTATATCCGTCCTACTACATATTCTTCTCGTTGTTTTGATTCTAATACTTATATATTTCGCGATATACGTTGTGTTAAGAACGTGGATAAGGAATAAATTCGGTATTTGTACATCAATGGAAAGACTTACCGGCAAAGTGGTGCTTGTGACTGGTGGAAACGCAGGAATTGGATTGGAGGCAGCTAGAAGCCTGGCCAAACGTGGCGCGAAGGTCATCATAGCCTGCCGCAACCAGCAGCGGTCTGAAGCAGCCGTCGCTGACATAATCAAGAGCACAGGAAACTACAATGTCGAATACAAATACTTAGATCTTGCTAATTTCAACAAAATTCGAAATTTCGCAGAAGACTTTAACAGATGTTACAACCGCTTGGACATTTTAGTTAACAACGCTAATGTTTTTGCTGTAAATGATGTCACAGAAGATGGAGTACACATTGTAATGCAAACCAACTACTACGGACCATTTCTATTGACAATGTTGCTGATGGGGAAGTTGATAGCGACAAGACCCAGTCGAATTGTGAACGTTTCCTCACGCGCACACATTTGGACAGATCTGAACAACATTTACGGCATCAATATGAATAGTCTACGAGTTTATTGCAACAGCAAAACCTTCCAAATGTTGTGGACTAAGGCCCTAGCTAAGAGACTACCTGAAGGAGTTACTGTGAACGCCCTCCATCCTGGGTTTGTAGGAACTGATATTCTATCAATGAATAATGTTTTAAAGAAGATACTGCAGGTTCTAGTTGGGCCATTGTTAAAAACTCCCCAAGAAGGAGCTCAGACGACAATACATTTATGTGTATCGAAAGAAGTGCAGAAGATAACTGGAGGCTACTTCGAAGATTGCAAGTTGGTGCCTCCACGGAATACGTTAGTGACTAATGAAGAAGCTGCCGAAAAAATTTGGAATCAGAGTATAATGGTGACGAAAATAGACAAATCTTTGATTGTGTTTGATGTAGACGTGAGTTCAACGTGATACAGTGACGGCGTAGCATGGGTTGGCACTCGGGGCAGTTCTCTATCTCCTAACCCTCCCCCACTCACACACACACAAAACGACCACGCACCTCTAGTATTTCTGGGTAAAGACGGCCCTGAGAAGAAAATCATACCCGTAGTAAAGAGCAGATAGTTTTATTCCATACAGTATTGTGTCGATTTTCTTTGGCCCCATACAAGTGAGTTGAAGTTGTCACCCCCCTTACGCTGCTAGTGATGTGATAATTTAGTTAATATTATGATAAACTTACCTGTAAATAATAAATTTAGGGCGGATTTCACACAACAAGTCCCTGACAACCTATTCGGAACTTATCCATATAAACTACGACTTGGTTTCACAGATCTCGAATAGAACTATCTGGCAGTAAAGACTATTGTGTCAAATACTTATCTGGAACTTTATCAGGAACCCTTGAAACTGGCTCTAGTGATGTAAATATTAAAGTAATAATAAATATAACTTCAAATTAATTATAAGCTGTCATTTAAAAATATTTGTTTTGTTATAACATAAAACGTAGTCACTAATATTGTCTGAACTAAATATTTGGTATCACCAATAAATATTTTCTTAAGTACTGATTAAAACAATTAGTTTTTGTCTTTAACTATAATTACTGTGGACACACTATTGTGTCGTATAGTTTCGACAAATTTGGCGGGAACTTGAAAGTGTTATGAGGTGGTCTTGTTTTAATTCATTATTGTGGTGATACCTACTCCGTTTTAAATTGCATAATTATGGTGGTATAATATCCAATATAGTTCTATTAAAGGGCTGAATGAAGTGCATTGAAATAACTGTGCTAATCAAGTGTTTTTTGTTGCCGCCAAAACTCCTCGATAAAGTCTTGGTAAGGTAGCCACTGCTTTACTGCGACATACTACTGAGGATAAAAAAACCATCCAAGTATGCGTCTGAAGGACTTTTTTTTTTTTCTTTATAATGGCATTTGTGTTCACATTTTGCCAATGTCAAGTTTGGTATATTTTATTATCTGTAGCATGTCGAAGTAAAGCAGCGGCTACCTTACCAAGACTTTATCGAGGAGTTTTGGCGGCAACACAAAAAAAACACTTGATTAGCACAATTATTTCAATTCACTTCATTTGAGCTCTTTAATAGAACTATATTGGATAATATACCACCATAATTATGCAATATAACACTAAGTATCACCAAAATAATGAATTAAAACAAGAGCACCTCATGACACTTCCAAGTTCCCGCCAAAACTCGTCTGAAGGACTTGTATCCATGGTCAAGAATAAATGATTTAAAAATAAAATATAGTTCGATGCAAGGAGGATTTTAGCGACAAAGCAGAGCAGGGGCAGTAGCCAAGACGCCTTCCTGTAATCGTTAACGCTAGAAAACAATGTATGGGAATGACATAAGGTAGCGATAGACTTATCGATCGGATATCGTCAGGGATAGTGCAAAACCGCGTAACTAGCATTGGTAAATACCGCATAAGTGACGAAAAAAGTTTAATTGAAATTAATGCTTGCGATACTACACTTATGATTGATAATACTATGCTTTTTTGCTTTTACTTACGCGGTATTGCATTATCCCCGACGATATGTCATAGGCTATGTAGTACAGTGTTAGATACCTCTTTAAAATATCAAATAGAGGATAAATATTTTTTAAATTTGAATCTATTTTATATTAATAGCTAGTTCTACAAATGGAAATTTGACCTTTTATTGATGGTCATCATTAGAATGTCCTGAACTTTATAACTTAATCATAGATGTATTAGTATAGTATATGTCAATGTAGTATTTAGTAGTAATGTTGCAATAAAGTAGGTATAGCTGAAGTGTAGCCAATTTTACCCATAACATGACTCGTAGGTACTGATTCACACAAAACCTAAGTCAGAAGTACTTATGTCGCCTCGCGTGCGCTAAAGTTTCAAGAGATGAGGAAAAATTTAAACCCGATGTAAAGAGTCAAGGACCTAACAATGCAAACGCACTGAGGATTTTTTAGCGTTGTTCCTAAATCTATACTCATATTATAAAGAGCTAAACTTTGTGAGTTTAGTTGCAGGGGCTAATCTCTGGAAATACTGAACCGATTTCGAAAATTCTTTCACTAATAGGAAGCTACATTACTCTTGAGTGCTATAGGTTCTTTTATCTCGGGATAAAGCGGGACTTTTATCCCGGAATAACTTTTTCACGCGCGCGGAGCCGGTGGTAAAAGCTAGTTGTAATATAATGCAACCGTCGTGGTCTTACGACTAACAGGTATAAAATGTGTTTAACTTAATATACTAACAAATAAGTCTTACTTTTTTTTTTTTTTTTTTATAGCTTAAAATGACGATACGAGCATGCCGTTCGCCTGATGGTAAGCGATACGACCACGCATAAACAGTAGCAACACCATCCAGCAACTTGTCTTACAAAGTACTGTGTGGCATTCCACTGCGCTCGTTATCCTGAGACATAAGATGTTAAGTCTCATTATGTCCAGTAGTTATACTGGCTACAATGTCCTTCAAACCGAAACACAACAGTGCATGCACTGCTGCTTGGCGGTAGAAATAGACATTGCGGTGGTACCGACCCAGACGGCCTCTTACATAATGAGAGACCTACCACCAGTAAACTACTACTACTACTACTACTAGTTATTAACAACTAGTCTGCTCTTAAGCGGATCATTAATAGACAGTTGGTCCGCTACCTGGAAGGTCACTCATTGATTAACGATCGTCAATACGGCTTTCGGTCGAAACGGTCAACGGGTGACCTTCTGGCGTACGTGCTACATCTCTGGGGTGAGGCGATTGATAAGCATGGCGAGGCTTCAGGCGTGAGTCTCGACATTGCTAAGGCATTTGATAGGGTCTGGCACCGTGGCCTTCTCTCCAAGCTTCCGGCATATTGGCTCCCCGAAAACTTGTATAAATGGATCTCTAGCTTTCTGCATAAGCGTAGAATGCGTGTTCTCGTCGACGGACATGCTTCCCAGCTCATGTCAGTTAATGCTGGGGTCCCACAAGGCTTGGTGCTCTCGCCCACCCTGTTTACTCTGCATATCAATGATATGCTAACCCTTAGTAACATTCGTTCCTATGCAGACGACAGCACGGTGCATGGGCGTTATAGCTTTGGGCCACCCAGTTGCCGGGGAGTGACCGATAGGCAGCGTGAGAATCTGGTCTTCGAGCTCAATTGGCCTTTGGATCTCAGTTCCGAATGGAGTTCATCCAATCTGGTTGAGTTCAACGCCAAAAAAACTCAGATATGCGCGTTCACGAGTAAAAAAACCCGTTTTCACCCCTCCCTTATCTTCAGGGTACTCCACTTGCAAAAAGTTTGGAACCACTACAGCTGCGCCGCGACATCGCCTCTCTCAGTGTGTTCTACCGTCTGTATCATGTGAGTGCTCTGAAGAATTATTTAGCGTTATCCCCTCCTCTCCTTTCCTAAGCAGAACCACGCGTGCTGGCTTGCGGAACCACAGTTTAGTGGTCTCTTCCATCCCGGCTCGAACCAAAAGGTTCGGTAATTCATATTTCTGCCGCACCATTAAGTTGTGGAACAGTTTGCCAGGGTATGTGTTCCCTCCTTCCTACAACTTAGGGTCCTTCAAGCGAAGCGTGAAGAAGCAATAATGCAGGCCGGCATAATTGTGCCGACCGACCAGGGATATTTATCTCTTGCCGGTCGACATTATTTTGGGCTTCACTTCGCTTACGATCAGGTGCAGTGGAAACTTTGTCAAGCCATCGATAAAAAAAAGCAATGCTTAACTTTTGACACACACGATCAGCTGTAAGGCAAAACCCGCCATCTTGCCACTAGGCTGCGGCGATGTTTAATTTTGACAGTTATTTAAGCAATGCTTAACCACCTCTTAACGCTAAAACAAGTTTATAAGGAATACTGTAAGTGTTCTCAGTAGACGTTGAAAGATAGGTACTTAGAAAAATCTCATGTCCATAACGATATTAAATATCATTTACGCAATAATGCTACTCGCCATTGCAATCAAGGTAAAGTCATGACGGCGCGTATTTATGTCATAACAATAATTGGCAAATAAGTACAAATTTTATAATAGGATCCTTCTGGGTTCGTAAAACCTTCGTACTAATTAATATTATGTGGTAAAATGTATTCTCTGCAAATTCATTGATGGAATTTATTTTTAAAGTGAACATGGAAATATAATATAAGTATGTACTATGTACGTAGGTATACAGACCAAAGTTGTTGCGTAAAAAGCAAGATTTGAGTGTGTCAACATAACATTTAAAAATAAAAACTAATTTATGGATGTATCTATTATGCATTTATGTTAATATAGATGCCAGGCGATTGTGGCTGCCGTGTTGTAAAATGTGTGAATTCAATTTATGATAACTAATTCAAAGAGTTCTAAAATTATAATATAGGGGGGACATTGGGAAAATTGTCATACAAAAATTTTGAGCCTGTTCGTCAGTAACTCAATCTATCATGAAATAGCAAACCACCTATATAAAATACACTAGCATTGCGCGCGGCTCCGCCCGCGTGGAAAAGTTTTCCGGGATAAAAAGTAGCCTATAGCACTCAGGAGTAATGTAGCTTCGTATTAGTGAAAGAATTTTCAAAATCGGTCCAGTAGTTCCTGAGATTAGCGCGTTCAAACAAACAAACAAACTCTTCAGCTTTATATATTAAGTATATAGATTAGAACATACTTTGACACAGTGGTAATGCGTAAATTGGCATATTTCCTTTCAAAATATTGATGTCTTTCCAAAATTTAAGCATACCGGGACGTCTTGTCACACGGACGTGTCAGATAAGTCACAGCGACTTACTACCAATTGGTAATAACTTTTGAATGAAAAATGTGGTCCTGATGTCCGGTCTATAACTAAAATGCCACGTTATTTGTATATTAATAATTAATATGAATTCTTGAATTTTTGCTTGCTTAGACATCAGAAATTAAACCGATATTTTCTTATTTAATAAGAAAGGAAAATAAAAGTACCTATACCATATAATCTTTGGGATTATGGTAAAGATGTGAATAACATTTAAAATAACAATAAAACTTAACGAATATAAACCGCTAAAAAGAAAATATTTTCCATAATTATTGACACATGGAAAATATAATTCATACACAACATTATCAGAAGACCCACATTTTATTCTATAATCTAGACAGATGTTACATTTCCTGTATTTCTTAATAAAATATATTAATATGTTATTAGTATTGAGTAAGCCTGGCGTAACATTAAAATGTCGGGTCATTTACTAGTCTCAATTAGATTCAAATTAATACTTATGTATTTCGCCGTTTTCAATAAACGATCCCAATCGTTTTATTCAATCCGTCGCAAAAATTAACCAATTAGAACTAAATCTTTTTCGACATGATTACAAATGACGTATTTTGAATGGTTTATTCTCGGTTCGGATCGCAAATTAAGATTAGGTTCGATTATTGGAAACGACACATTAAATTCAATTTATTATGAAAACATTAGGTGATGTTCGCGGCTCCGCCCGTTTGAAAAAGTTTTTCCGAGATAAAAATATTTTCCTGGGATAAAGAGTAACCTATAGCACTCAGGAGTAATGTAGCTTCCTACTAGTGAAAATATTTTCAAAATCGGTCCAGTAGTTCCTGAGATTAGCGCGTTCAAACAAACTCTTCAGCTTTATAATATACTAGCATTGCGCGCGGCTCCGCCCGCGTGAATGAGTTTTCCCGGGATAAAAGTCCCGCTTTATATTTTCCCGGGATAAAAAGTAGCCTATAGCACTCAGGAGCAATGTAGCTTCCTATTAGTGAAAGAATTTTCAAAATCGGTCCAGTAGTTCCTAAGATTAGCGCGTTCAAACAAACAAACAAACTCGTCAGCTTTATATATTAGTATAGATATATATAGATAGTATAGATTAAAGGTACGTACTTAATTTATTTATATATTATAAATACAATTCGTTTTTTAACTTTGAACACAAGTTCATTGACTTTAGAGAACAATGGATTTAAACTGGTTGTCCACGGAACGAGAGCACAGAACGAACCACTACAGCGGGTTTTCACCTTGTGTACAGTAATCAAATGCAAATTAAATCAAGTCATCTTTCACCAACAATGCTGGTAGAGCCGCCAAGTAGACTTTGTCTACAGCATAAGGCCAGATATCAGGGATAGTGCCAACATCTCACAGAAAACCAATATGAAGTAACAGCTTCTTGTTGGGTATCGCATTATCAATTACTAAGTGATTCCCAGTCTATATACCTTTGCTTTAAAGCCGGTAATTGCTTGCTGTGGCATTACATAGTGAGTATTTTTTTTTTGTATTGTACACTGTACCTACTTTATATCTTTGAACTAATTTTAAAAAGAGCCACACTGTTGTCTTGCCCTTTCTTCTCTGGCTGAAACTGCTTTCCGTACTGGTGGTAAAGTAATTTACTGAATCTAAGTAATGTTGAACATTTTAGGGATGCGAATAAATTATATCATTTAATTTCAGTGAGATTTCTGGAGATCCAAACACTCTTTCTTATTCTGTAAATATTCCTTTACTTCGAGGGTATCAACACGTCCATAATTCATTTTATTGTCGATGAAGATCACTTTACACCATGTAACCAATGCTATAATAATAAAGCATGCCACTACCTGATTCCAGGTCTTGGCCGCACCGGTGTGCTAATAGCATGCTACCTGGTATACTCCCTGAGGGTGAGAGCCAACGATGCCATCAGGCTGGTGCGGAAGAAGAGACCCCGCTCCGTGCAGACTTCAGGCCAGATCTTATGTGTACAGCAGTTTGAACATTATCTCCTCCCGCAGACAGTCGTGTTTAGTTCTAAGTGAGTTTACTAATTCAAAATTAAATAGACTATATTTATTTGGCACAAATCACAATATAACTTAATATTGATTCAGAAATCCATTCTCGAGTTACAGAGACAATTTCGCAGAGCTAACTGATAAACTTAGAAAATTTACCTGTAGATACTTTTATATTAATTATTTTTGTTAAAAAGTTTTTAGTTTGTGCTTTTTGTGATTAGTTGGATTAGTCATGGAATGGTGTAAACAATTCATCATAGATATACGATTGCAGCATTCGCGGGTCATCTCCTGTTAGTTATTGAAGAGTTCCATTGTCTATCTCCGAAGATCTTCATGCGATCCTAATAAATTACATTCTAAAACCTTCCCTGAAAGATATACATCTGAATAACGAAAACCCCATCGAAATCGGATCAGTAGTTTTTGGGAAAATGGCGGACATATAAACTTACATACATACATACGGGTCGAATACAGTACCTCCTTTTTTTAAGTTTGTTAAAAAAAGGTGAGAATTTATGAGTAGGACGTGGATTAAATCTCTAGTATATAATGAAAAAACATCCGCTGTGATTATATTTATGTAGAAGTAATATGAAGTTGTAGCTATAATTCATTATTCTTAAATTGGAAATAAACGGCGTCATTACAACTATATAATAAATAGGTATAACTACCTACCTACCTACCAGGATCGATCAAAAACAACTCTTGAATCTCAGTAATTAAACGCTTATTCTCCTGTTTCAGGGAACCCCTAATGTTGACCAACGACAACAAGACAGCCGAGTTCACTTTACGGCAGTATTTGTATAGGCAAAGAGCCACACTGCACGGCGCTGACGAGAGGGCTTTCAGACAATTACCAAAGGTTGGTGGAATTGAATCAATCCAATAATAAAATGAGAATACGGTGAAAGCCAACCTAAATAAAGAAGAAGAGGAATGCAAATGTTTGTCAAAATGAGATGTTTATTTGAATGTCTCGTGTTTGTTAGATAACTTATCAAACATTTTTGCGATCTAAAGAAACTTGTATCACAGCCATAAATTCTAACTTTCGAATACTAAGGTGTCTATGCTGCGGCCTGCGATCGTCCAAATATTTTAATTCATAATTCAGACAATCGTAAGACTAGCCGCCTGTTCTTCGTCGCACTCTGGGTCTCTAGAAGTTTCTTTTGTTGGCTTTAATATAATATGTACCTACATAATTAATATTTTTATATAATAATATATACCAGTGGCATTTTGGTTGTTCAAAATTCCAAGTAATTGGTGGTTAAAAAAATATTAATCACGTAGGCCAACATAGTTGCACTTTTGACTGGTCAAGATACATGATAATAAAAAAATATAGAGATACTTATATAACTACGGACATTTCCAGACATGCATGACTGCCTCGGTGGCGTAGTTGTATTACGGTACGACTGCAAAGCTGAGGTCTCGGGTTCTATCCCCGAGTCGGGCAAAGTGATATTGGGTTTTTCTAATCAGTATCAGCCCGGAGTCTGGAATTTGTGCCCGATATGGCGATAGGCTCGCCCCCCATGGGACGGAATACGCACGGCGAAAAGTGGGTGCACTAGTTGCGCCTCTGCCTACCCCTTCGGGGATAAAGGGCGTGGGTATGTGTGTATTTCCAGACATTCAATGATAGAAGCAAAATTAAAAAAAACAAAGCACAATGTAACAAAATAAAAATAAAAAATCCAGCTCGGGCTGACTGGTGGGAGAAAAATATATAATTTTTAAGATGATTATCTCTGCACCACCCTGAAAATGACTGCAAGATAATTTTCACGGCATTAAGTCCGCCTGTATAATATATACCTACACTTTTGTACATTTTAGACTCTATCTCCCCTAGATCGTGTACTGCCTCTGTGAGCGTCTTCTGAAGCTTTGCGGCTGCCAGCATAGCGTGGGCCTAGACTTTCGCGTCAGAAACCGACCGTTTTACAAATCATTCTTGGTATATCGATTGAGGCAAAGGAAGCCGCCGGATCCTTCCACTCCTGAAGAAGTAGTAACAGGAGGTAAGTAATAAGCATTTTATTGGTGGTGGGTCTCTCGTATGCGAAGGTACCGTCTATCTGGGTAAGTACCACCGCAATGTCTATTTCTACCGCCAATTAGTGTACATGTACAGTCATAAGCATAAATATATATACATTGACAGCACGGAAATAACATCTGTACCAAGGGTAGTTCAAAATTATTTGTACCAAGTACCAACCAAACGTTATTAATATCTGGTTACACGACGGCGTCATAAACATCCCAACATCAATACATTTGCCGAAAAAGGGACGAAAAATGACTTAATGACTCTTCCAACTGTCGTAACAGAATGCCCATACCTTAGAGATTGAAATAGGTGTTAATATCATCAAGCTTTTACACCAGAGGGTTAATAGTAATCATTTTTGTGCCACTAGTCTATGCAAAGACTACTGATCTCAGTCATAAACTCCGCATTGACCCATCGGTTTTGATAATAAATATAAAAGGTGGAAATAAAATATATTATTTGAGGTAGCATATAATATTTCAACAGGACGATCGCTTAAAAGCTAGATTTCTGGAACTCTAACTTTTATTAGTAATAGCTATTACTAATAAAAGTTACCATCAACAAAAACAAGACCCAACTTTACCCAAGACAAAACAATTTCTGAGCAGTTCATCCCATTCCCCTGCTGCAAGTTCATCGTTCGAGGTCAAAGGTCCAACAGCAATAAATAAATAAAGTACTTATTACATCGCGAAGGCAAACATAATTGCACTTATGATAAGTGAACATTAATAATAACTAATATTACAAAAAGACACTTATACATATAACTACAGACATATTTATTGAGAGTAAAATGAATGAAAAATAAACAAAGAAGCCGGTTCGAGCTGGCAGGAAAGGGGAAATAAAAAAGTGATTTAATCATTTTTATTAAAAATAATGAGAGGAACGCGTCGCGATCCTCACCGGTGAGGACAATACAGACCCTAACTTAGCTAACCTACCAGCCTTTCACTCTAAATGTTAAAGCAAGTTGAAGCTATACTTATAATATTTTAATCCACATTTTGATGATAATTTATTGTATTCCAGACATGACCGTCTTGCCAATGGTAGAATGGCGGGATCCAGTCGACGAGGACATAGAGAGGAACCTGGAGACGGTCAGCAGGCTCACTGGCTCCAGTAACGGAAGCACACCCGCCGTGCATATACACGAGGTATTTTATTGCGATTTTTATAAACGATCTTAACCGTTACCGCCGGATTCATAGCTAAAATGGACCAATCAGAATACGGTTTGACATTTACAGATTACAGATAAGTTGTTTTATTGGTTTATTCTCACCATTTACGCGTAGTTAGCGGTTAAGATCGTTTGAAAATCGGTCAAAAATTTCATCAATACCATAGGTAAATTACCTTAGCATCGATGGCTCGACAAAGTGGCTTCATTGTATCTGATGGTAAGTGAAGTGAAGCCCAAAAAAATGTCGACCAGCAAGAGATAAATATTCCTGGTCGGATAGACCATCCATAAGGAGAACAAACGATCTGATAACTGTCGCAAGAAATCGCTGGATGCAGGCCGCTTAAAATAATTCGGTCTGGAAATCTTTTGGGGAGACCTATGGCCAGGCCAGCGGACTTACTGCGGCTGAGGATGATCACTGGTGGTAGGTCTCTCATTATGTAAGAGGCCGTCTGGGTGGGTACCACCGCAATGTCTATTTCTACCGCCAAGCAACAGTGTGCATGCACTGTTGTGTTTCGGTTTGAAGGACATTGTAGCCAGTATAACTACTGGACATAATGAGACTTAACATCTTATGTCTCAGGGTGACGAGCGCAGTGGAATGCCACACAGTACTTTGTTAGTCAAGGTGCTGGATTGTGTTGCTACTGTTTATGGGTGGTCGTATCGCTTACCATCAGGCGAACGGCATGCTCGTCTCGTCATTAAATGCAATAAAAAAAATAAATAAAAAAAAAATACATCTGAATGACAAGACGAGCAAGCCGCTCGCCTGATGGTAAACACAAGTACCTATAAACAATTGCAATGGGAACTGTAACTGTAACTTGAATTATCCTTATCAATAGGTTCATAATATTATAAACTATTACTTTATAAACAATATAATATTTGTCTTTAGGCTTTCATCGTGGATCACCACAGTCTTCCAGAAGAGAAACAGAAATATCTGAAACAATTTCGTAATGACTTGAATCAGAGAAGAGAGGCAATGGCCAAAATCGACGAAGAAGTAAGTTTGCATTTGTAAGCGACCCAACTGCTCGTAACAAGAGTACACTGGCAACACCATAAAAACTTTGAAATTGGAATCAAATTACAAAGCACTCCGTGGCGTTATACTGTCCTCGTCAATCTTAAAACGATCCATATTAAATCTATAATTCGCACCTTTAGAATGAAAACGACACAATTCAAAATGATCGAAATTCGAGTTATCGTCATAAAATGACTTAAAACTGGTATATTTCTTATTAAAATATAAAAAAGGGACCGATATAACAGTTTTGTTCTGTTCCCGCTCGAATATGGCTGTGTTTGAACTATTGTTTTATTGACAACTTCGTTTTAAGTCATTTTATGACGATAACTCAAATTTCAATCATTTTGAATTGTGTCGTTTTCGTTCTACCTAAAGGTGCGATATGTAGCTCAGTAATTAACTTTAGATTACAGGGCTTGATAACGTTACCAGTTCAAATTAAAAGTATCGGTAAGTAACGATAATTTCATAAAGATACCTGTGTATCGGTAAGATTTAGTAGCGATAATTAATTCAGTAAAGTAACATAATTATAACGATACCGGTAACGTTAATAATTACCGGTAATTTTTTACGTTACCAAACAAACCCTAGCATTTTATTTGCTTTTTTTATTATAAACGAGCTTTTGCCTGCGGCTCCGCCCGCGTGAATGAGATTTCCCGGGATAAAAGTCCCGCTTTAAATTTCTCGGGATATAAAATTAGCCTATGTGTTAATCCAGGACATAATCTACCCGTGTGCCAAATTTCATCGAAATCCGTTCTGTAGTTTTTGCGTGAAAGAGTAACAATCATCAATACATCCAGACATCCATACTTACAAACTTTCGCGTTTATAATATTAGTAGGATTCAATATGTGCGGAATAAATGTAATTTTTTTATCAAAGATGGCTCCTAGGTCCCTGAATGTTTCCATGTCCTGTATTTTATTATTATCTAAGAAGTAGTATTCACACAATGTCATTTCCAAGAAAATTTTATATAATAGCATTTTTTGAAATTCAATTATTTAACATTACCATAATAATTTAATAATAATTTCGTACTTATGTATATTTGTTCGTGTGAGCTGGCTTTAATTGCAGTTTGTACTTCAAATAAAAAAAAGATTTTTTCGAATCGGATAAGAATCTCAGTCAGAGTGCTGAGGTAACAAACATAAAAAAAATACACGTCGGATTGATAACCTCCGCCTTTTATGGAGTGAGTGAAAAATGTTTACCTATCACCGCATCAAGAACCAAAAATAAGTACCTATATGCCAATGACACACACAAAATATGTCCTAATAAATATCTATCTAAATTTACAGGAAGATCCAATAATCCTCACGGGATTGTTATTCGAATGGTTAGAGAACTTGAAACAGCCGGTGCTGGACAAAGAAGACCTGTCCGTCATAGTGGGCCGGGCATATAACGTGGAGTCTTGCATATTAGCTCTTCAAATGGTATGTTACTATTCAGACAATTGCGATTTGAGAATGTGCACGATAACTTAGGTGGGAATCGGTATGTGGAGACGAATGCCGCAGATTCAAAATCCAAGGCACACATCTCTGACTTTTCGAAGTAATGTATCATGTGTGTACTGTTTATCAATTATCGTTCGCTTTAACGGTGAAGGAAACCTACATACCGAATTCTTCTATTATAATTTCGAGGGTATGTTAAGTCTGCCAATACGCACTAGGCCAGCGTGGTTAGGCCTAAACCCTCCCTCTAATGTGCTTAAAGTTGAATAATACCTTTAGCATATTTTGTGCAATTTCCAACGAAGCCTAAAAAACCCTTTTGGACTAAAGAAACAAATTAAGTACCTATGTAGAATCAGCCATAACATACTGGTGGTAGGTCTCTCATATGTAAGAGACCGTCTGGGTGGGTACCACCGCAATGTCTATTTCTACCGCCAAGCAGCAGTGTGCATGCATTGTTGTGTTTCGGTTTAAAGGACATTGTAGCCAGTGGAACTACAGGACATAGTGAGACTTAACATCTTATGTCTCAGGATGACGAGCGCAGTGGAATGCCACACAGTACTTTGTAAGTCAAGGTGCTGGATGGTGTTGCTACTGTTTATGGGTGGTCGTATCGCTTACCATCAGGCGAACGGCATGCTCGGCTCGTCATACAATGCCATAAAAAAAAAAAAAAAACGATGAGACAAAATACATAATTACTAACAAGTAACAACCGATTAAACATTATAATTATTTCTGCTGCAACTGCCTCGTCAGCGTAGTTGTATTACGGTACGGCTGCAATGCTGAGGTCTCGGGTTCGATCCCCGGGTCGGGTAAAGTGATATTGGATTTTTCTATTCAGTATCGGCTCGGAGTCTGGAATTTGTGCTCGATATGGCGATAGGCTCGCTCCCTATCACATCATGGGACGGAATACGCACGGCGAAGTGGGTGCACTAGTTGCAGAGGTGCACCTTTGCCTACCCCTTCGGGGATAAAAGGCGTGAGGAAATGTATATAATTATTTCCAACTTTACAGGAAGACATAATGCTCCTAGAATATCTACTGCACTTTGTCATCCGTCTTCGGCCGCTCGCTGCTAACAAGAAGGTCGATATCCTCAAACGCCTCCTAGCTTCCCTTACTCATCAGGCAGTCACCATCAACAGCCGATGTCTTCCAGTTAAAGACTTCCCCAAACTCCGCGAAGGCACCAGTACCCAAGTTATCAACTTCCTACTTCGCATGATCATAGAGTTGCAAAAAGATGTAATAAAACGTGGCAGAGATGATGCTGATGTGATTGTGCCTAGACGGTTGAGAATAAAGGCTTGGAAATAATTTTATTTTGTTCTTTTTTTATTCCATTTTAGTAGCTAGAGACTTTTGATTGATGTCGCTGTGTCATAGGAATGCTAGATTTCACAAAAGGTTCCGAAAATTACTAGTTGCTAATTAGATACTTATTAACAATGACAATGTTACATTGAGTCACTACTAGGTACTACTAGATACTAGGTAATTACGCAGTAATTACCTAGTATCTACCGAATTTCATTTTACTCTAACAATCCATTATAATATTTTATCATGTAGTTTATTTTTATCCTCCTTTGTCATATTAAAATTGTGATCAACCTATCTTTTAGACCTCAAATGAAGTGAATTGAAATAATCGTGCTAATCAAGTGTTTTTTAGTTGCCGCCAAAACTCCTCGATAAAGTCTTGGTAAGGTAGCCACTGCTTTACTTCGACATACTACAGATAATAAAAAAAGACAACCCAAACTTGACATTGGCAAAATGTGAACAGAAGTGCCATTAAAAAAAAACTTATCTTTTTATTTACCAATGTCCACAATAACCCGATTACGTTATCACTTTTATTGTTATCACAAAATATGTTCATCGCTTAATTACCCATTATCGTCGCCGCAGCTAGCATTAACAACAAATTATGTATCGCTATCTGGGAATTATTAAAATGTTTTGATGAATAAAAAAAATCTTAATTTAAAATAATGTTTAAATGTAGCCAATTATTTATTTAAATAGTTCGCTTCCCTCGTTTTGGAAAGGATAATCCCCAGGTTAGATGTTAATATGGTACTTTTTCTTAACCGTATTTAAATGGATGATATTGTGTAAGTATACATAGTTTTCCAACCAATATATACAACCTACCTGCCGCCGCGGACGCGACGCGGCCGCATGACTACAGACTACTTAACACAGACTACTTAGAGATACTACCTACTTAAAGATACTACGCAGCGGGAGCCGTGAACCGTGATAGTACGAGCTTGGCCTTGATATAAGAACCTTATATTCATGGAGTTAATATGTAGTACAACAGTAACTCCATGCTTGTAAGTTGTATTACATTTGGGCGAAGTTCATCCATTCGCCAACAGATGTCATTATACGATTTAATCGACTATTTTCAATATTATATAAATCGATTTAATACTTACAGTAATGTTTTTAAAACATCGATATTTCCTTCATATTGTACAACCATTATCATTGATCCGTCATAATATTAATTATTTATTCTTTGTATTATAACTAAAAGTACCTGGATGACAGAGCCCTGCTCGGGTGATTCTTTAATACGATACATGGCATTTATTATTTTAAAGTAGCTCCTACTAATATTTTCATTTTAAGAAAACATTCACGACGGGCAGTTAAATGAGTTTATATCTACAGTTACTTTCACTAAGTAAAAAAAACGGTTCAGCGGTTCAGATTTTACCCCCTTCATATAGTTTCTTAGAGGTTGCTTAAAAATGAATACCTATCACATATTCATTCTCAGGTTTCATAGTATAACCACAATAAGTTACATCACGAGCAGATTAATGGTTCGGTTCTCATCCCTTGTCTCTCTTAGTGACGAATTGATAATAGACGAATGTCCTATATTTATTATCATGTTTTAAAATAATTGTATCCGCACCAAATTTCGTGCTAAATTGGTTTCGTGGGTTAGTTTCTCTCCCCTTAAACTGCCCTAGGTTAGGGGTTAATATATCCCATATTTTTACTCATAGTACAAGATACATCTATATCAAATTTCACCATAATCGATTCAACGGTTTATTTTCTGTCCCCTTTTAACCTTCCTATTTAGAAATTAATAAAAAGTGAATAATATGTCATATTTATTTTCAAGGTTCAATATATCTCCCTACAAAATTTCATTGTAATCGGTTCAGCGGTTTAGCATTTCCCCCTTCTAATCCCACAAGTTTGGGGTTGATAAAATAACTGAATACCCTAGTTTCATTTTTGGAGCTAATACTATCGAAATCCAATATTTCATCCAAATCGGACGAGCCGTTTCTGAGAAACCAATTACGCATACGCATAAGGTGTTGAAGAACTAATCAAGACAATGTCAGTAGTTGGGTTCTACGTAGACTGTTTTATTGCGGTAATGATTGTAAAATCATATTAATAAGAATTTACACGTCCTCTCTATACAATCCACGAGTATAAAGGCATTATCTACGCTTAGTACTATAAAACGGGTAAAGTATAATAATAAGATTATTCACTTATGATTAGTGTTATACATCTGCACTCTACGATGGTTAGAAATGAACTCCGCTGTGATTTTTTTTTAAGTGAAAACTTCTTTAGCCGCGCTGAGCACTTTTCTTGGGATGGCCATAAAATGTTAAATTTGCGTCAGGACACGTGACCTGATCGAAAATTCGTAAAACGGAGGTTGTGATCTTTGTGTACGATAGCGCAATAAATAAATATTGTATTTAACCACATAAATGCTAGTACTTTTATACTGATAAATAAAGCAATTCGTGCGAAATTATTCCCTAACCATTCCAAAATATTCAAAAATGTACAACGTTAATGTTCAAGTTTTCACTTCTGCCGGCACTCCCGGAGTGCAACCCGTTGTTTTTTTTGGCATGACTTTTCAGTCAGTAGCCTAACACGAGTCGGCTTTTCTGACCACACCGGACTTTCGGGCGAACGCTTTAGGTGCTCCAACCCTTTACATTTAAACGACCACGCTGAGGGCACCCCCTATGTGGGATACGAGCCTCGGCTCAGGGCGGTCGTTGGAAGATGATTGAGACATCAGCGATTAGGGGATTTTAGCGGTGTAATACACCAATCTATCCATTGCTTTCATCGGACTGCCTCGGTGGCGTAGTTGTATTACGGTACGACTGCAAGGCTGAGGTCTCGGGTTCGATCCCCGGGTCGGGCAAAGTGATATTGGATTTTTCTATTCAGTATCAGCCCGGAGTCTGGAATTTGTGCCCGGTATGGCGATAGGCTCGCCCCCTATCACATCATGGGACGGAATACGCTTGGCGAAAAGTGGGTGCACTAGTTGCGCCTCTGCCTACCCCGTCGGGGATAAAAGGCGTGAGCATGCGTTAATGCTTTCATCGGCGCGCGGGCCGGATCCCCGTCCGATCCGATCTCTTTTATAATGACAGTAGTTTGACAGTTCATCGGCAGAAGCGGAAAACTAGTGCTACAATATTATTAAAATGAAGGTAGTTTTGACATTGGCGATGATAAGTGCGACAACAGTACAAGAAGTAAGAACTAATTTAGTAATGAAAAACCAATAATCGACTAACAGTCTATATGTTGCAACTTTGCCCATCACTAAAATTTTGACGTTCCGTCGACCGCTGCGGCGCTGGCTGCATTTTGTACACGTTCGAAGTAGGTTTATATCTGGCCCTGTGACGTTGCCATTTTAATTAAGGTGATTGCCGGCAAACTTTGTAATTTTTCATATTATTTTAACCAATAATGTCTTCAACGGAAGAAATTTCTCAGCTCAAAGCTGGCCATCCTCCTGCAGGTATGTATTTTTTTTAATTAGAACTCCTTTTTTTGATTTCTTATAAGACTTTGTTTTAGCAGCATATGGGCGCTGTTGCGATTTGTTTTTTTTTTATTGTAATTTAGTAATGTAAAGGTAGATCTATTCGTAAATCCTTGACCATTATGACGTCATTTCTAGTTTGTACGCTTCATTTATTATGATACTATGTTGTTAAACAAAGAACAACTTTTCAAGGTCATTATTGATGAGCACGAAGCTATTTATATTATATACATTTTTTATCAATAATCAAACTGTTTTATCATTCATGTTGTGTTTTGTAGTAAATTACTAAATAAAAAAAAGAGAAAGTTAAAGTTTTGTATTTTCTTATAATTGTCAACAAGAATATTAGGCACATTTTAATTTTTACAAAGATATATTTTTGCTCTACCACACTTTTATTTTTTTAGGCATGATAAGGAAAATTGACTGTTGAGTCAAATGAAATCATTGTATATTTTGGATATATTATGACCATTGCATGATATCATCCTATTATAAGCTACCTCAAGTTCAATGGTACAATTTGATGTTACAGTTATGATTAGGTACAAGGAAATTAAATTCCCAGCTTAAAACCACTGGTTTTAAAGTTTATAGATGGTTTTGATCACTTATCACAAAGAACCACTCTATTTCATTAGTATTGTGCTATAAAAAAAACCTATGAAACTGTAATATTAGTCGAAAATTTTCATATTACTTAAAATCAAAAGAAATCTCATACTACACAACTATGTAGATTCTAGCAATACCTATATTTTCTGCAGTAAAAGCCGGAGGTATGAGAATCACCCAGCACAAAGTGCCTCATGCGAAAGACAGTAAGGAATCTGCCAATGAAGACCTGACCGGCCTCTCTGGACCTTCTCCAGTTCCATCCAACCCAATATCCATCTCTGGAGCTCCGAACAGAGGCAACGCAGACTTTACACCGGAGGCTGCACAGGTGGCTCACAGTCCGAAGCCTCCATCGCATATTAATGTTAAACCTAATCCTCATATCCAACAGCCTAGGAAATAGACGGATGTAAACTATGTTTCACCAACATATCTGTTTATTAAGGTTCATAAACAAAATTATATTCTATTAGGCAAAATATTGGTCAATAAAAATTGGAATGTAATGGCTGTTATTGAAGCCTAAATTCTTTATTCTAAAATTACTATGGGCAGCCTGTTCAGCTGTAATGTAACTTGTCAGCCTAAACCCAATTGATAGAAGAGGGACATGCCCATGGGATGGTATATGATACTGGGCTGAATATTTATATATGTCCAAAAGAAAATTGTTTATCAACCTTAGTAAATTATTCTAGAGATATTTATATGCATTAGGAGTTTATAAATTGCACATCTTAAGCTACTACTTGATGAGAGTCATAAATAATTTCTAATATGCAATGAGGCTATACCTTTTCAAATATAATTCGAAACAGGTTTGTTACACTCTTCATCATCAGCCCGTTGCAGTCCACTGCTGGACATAGGCCTCTCCTAAGATACGCCACAGAGCCTGGTCTGCTGCTTTATGCATCCAGTCTCTGCCGGCCCTCTTGTGCAAGTCGTTCCGCCATCTGGCCAGAGTGCGTCCCACGCAACGTAAATAAATAATTTATATACATTTTAATTTAGTTACACTCTCAAATGATAGTAATGTTTACAAACATCTAATGCAAATAAGTATTAATTATGCATATCTCAAGAAATTTACAAAAGAAACTAGTACACATAAAGCTCTTCCTTAATTTAGATTCAAATAATAATACACAATAGTATACATAAAAGTTAGCACAAAAGTGTTCCCATTGTAATAAAGTTCTTTTTTCAAAACAATGCCTAGCTACTAAAGTAGGAATACATAGTTCCAAACAATAAGTATCTATTGCAATAAGTTTTGTTTCTTGAGACATGCAAGACTAGGCTGATGATTAGATTGGTATATTAAGCGAATTTGTATTATAAATAAGCATCGAATTTATTTATTATAACATGTGACAGCCTTGCTATAGCAACCTAATCATATAAGCTTAAAATGCACCTGAGTCACTGACTCGATAAAAAATCACGAAAAACATTCGTTCTAACAGGAATAGATTTAAGTTAAAAACAAAAAAAATGTAAAGTCTGTTAGGCTTTGAGGTTTCAAGTCATTTTGTCAGAGGCAGTTAATGGCTAGGTTTTAGGTCCTGGTTTGAGATGTTTAAAAAAAGGAGAGGAATAAAATTACGTTTGTTTTTATACCTTTATGTTAAGAATAAAATAAATTATGTTCAAAAAAGTTGTACAATATAATGTTTGTGGGTGAAATGCACAAAACAATTTCATAACATTTTGGAACAAGTATTGATTTCGCATTTATAACTTTTTTTACTTGAAGCCTTAATATTTGCTACTTAACCCAGTTAAATGTAAGAATAATATTGTTGGGTTCGAAGCAATGATGTTTAAAGAAAAAGGTCTAGATGTGTTATAAAAAGTCTCTAAATGGCACTAAAATTGAGCTAATTAGTACAATCGGCCTCAGTATCGTGACAGAATCTGTAGAAGTTAGACGTCTAAAGAATGTTCGATAAAATTATCTATATGATAATAATGAGAATTATGATATGCCGTAATACTTTCACGTGTCATATTATAGTTTGTTATTGTAATATTAAATTGACTATGTGTGGGATAATGTGCCGTTTTTGAGAGCCGAGTACAGTATACCGACAGAGTGCCGTATCTACACCTTTTTATTAAAATATCATTGGTTTGAAGTGTGTTACACTAAAACAATTAAGTTTAGTTTCTACACATAAATTAGCACAACATTTATGTTTTCCGGCCCTCACGAACAATGGCCAAACAAGACAATAATTCTCAAAATTGAGATGAAATGTATCTTTATTTTCAACTTGTTATTAGAATTGGTATTTTTAAAATTCCAGAACGAAATAACGTTCAATATTAATATTGTTATGTTATCCGTTTTTATATTAATCGATCGTACATTATTATGGAAATATTTTGTCATGGGTCTAATATGACCCTGAGATTTAAATATACATTTGAGATTAATTAAATTTCTAAAATCGAAGTGGAGTATAAAGAATGTTAGTAGTTGTCAATTTAAGAACGCTACTTCTGAATGTTATAGTATGTTATTGATTTCAATTGACATATTTCTAGTAATAATGTAAGGTCCCTATCATGTTGACTGTGCTGGTGCTAAGAGATACAGTCTTCATTTTATTTGGTTGCATTTTATTAACATTCCTAAATTTTATGTTGTTTTACTTGTGAAGTACAGTTTTTATAAGATCAAGAATCGACTTTTAAACAACCTGTGTAAGACAGCGGTCAAATTGTGTTCTAGATGGTAATTTTCTATTTTTTAGTTTGATTCTTATTTAGATAATAAATAATTAAATATCTATAGTTTCTTTTTATTTTATTCTAACACGAGATTTTGCCCGCGGCTCCGCCCGCGTTAATAATATTTCCCGGGATAAAAAGTAGTCTATGTGTTAATCCAGGACATAATCTACCCGTGTGCCAAATTTCATCGAAATCCGTTCAGTAGTTTTTACGTGAAAGAGTAACAAACATCCATACATCCATACTTACAAACTTTCGCGTTTATAATATTAGTAGGATTACAAGTGTTTAAAGATGATGCTAACACCTTTTTAAATGATAAATAAAGTAAATTCAAAACATTTATTATTCAATAAATATACTATAAAATTTAAAGTAAATTCGTAATGCAAGTAGTATTGTAAACAGATTGTAAATAATATAATATGTTATCGAACACAATATTAATAAATAGTTATACACAAATAAATATAAAATCAGTTTTGCGACGTAAAAGAAACGTATGAGCTTCGTTTATTCTTCGTTAACGTTGTTGTGTAAATCTGAAACGTTTTATTTTAAAATCGTGACAGCTGGAGGCGTAAATGATTGTATTAAGTTACCATATCGTTACATAACACTATACTCCTTCGGTTTATGTATTTCTTTTTTTCACTGGTGGTAGGTCTCATATGTAAGAGTCCGTCTGAGTGGGTACCACCGCAACAGCTATTTCTACCGCCAAGCAGCAGTGTGCATGCACTGTTATGTTTCGGTTTGAAGGACATTGTAGCCAGTGTAACTACTGGACATAATGAGACGACATCTTATGTCTCAGGATGACGAGCGCAGTGGAATGCCACACAGTACTACAAACTCAAGGTGCTGGATGGTGTTGCTACTGTTTATGGGCGGTCGAATCGCCTACCATCAGGCGAACGGCATGCTCGTCTGGTCATTCAATGCCATAAAAAAATGGTAAACGAAATAGTGTATTCAGCATTAACTGTCTGCGGATAACATTGTGCAATAGACCCCTTATCGAAAACCAAAGCGTTTTGATCTTTAGCTTCCAATAACAGGACTATTAAGTTATTGTCTTTGAGTCCCTTGTAATGGGGGCGGGCCTATTGTCGTTTAAAATGTTCTACAATGTTCGAATTACCTCGCGTTCTGAATCCACTCGTCGACTGGGCATCGAGGTCAGCGGTGAAGTGTTAGGAGTCGCCGGCACCGGGTCTAGATGTCTCACTTCAGCTAAATTACACAAGCCTATGATTATTTTTACGTAAAACGAATCCATTATTACTAAGTGTATACCGTCCCAATTTTGACCCGCTATTATAAATAGGTACATGTAACCAATAAAATAATCTTAGGTACTTATAAGTATGTATATTCTTTGATTATTGGTATATTTGATTAGTTTTTGATATAGGTAGATTTTTTCGACACAACTAAAGAAAAACATTCCTTACCCTTAGCTTTCGGAGATTCTAGTTTTTCAGGCTGGCAACAAAATATTGATTATCAATTTATGGAAAATAAGATAGCATAAATCAAGTTGTTACACAAAGACACACGTTAAATGTTTTATTACCCTTTTCAAATTATAATTCCATAGTTCTTACTCCTGAGCAGTTATAATTTTAACTATTAATTAAACATGTTATTTTTTTTAGCTATTAATTAATAACCATTAATAATTTTTAACCGTTAATCACATCACTACTCACATAAGTTGATGGAAAAAAATATTGACAAAATTTTAATGCATTTTTATACGTATTTCTTACCGTGTCTTGTACACTGGGCCTGTAATATTTAGAACTCAGCTCTTTTTCGCTGGCAGCTGCGGCTCCTAATAGAGGTGTAGCTGAAAAATATAACAGTCTGAATTTTGCGTGCACGTACCCTAGACTAAAAAATAAAATGACTGTGTATTTGCAGGTTCAATAATTTTGTTAGAGTTAAAAATTTATAGCAGTAGTAGGGTGCTTCAAAATCCTGTGGGTGGGTACCACGCAATAGGGTAGTTTCCTATGTTGGATTTTGTACACTATTTATATGTAACAGCAAAAATTCCAAAGAAGTAGCCCTTGTGTGAAAACTACGTCCCATCTCTATTCGCAACGTGTTCACGGGGGAACAAAACGTCACTTGCCAATTAAGCGGAGTTTTTACGCGCCTACCCATTGGATTCTAATAAGAAATATTAACTTGAAATTGGCAAAATGTACATACAATTGTGTAGTTTTGGCGGGAACTGGGAAGTGTCATGAGGTGCTCTTGTTTTAATTCATTATTTTGGAGATACTTAGTGTTATATTGCATAATTATGGTGGTATATTATCCAATATAGTTCTATTAAAGAGCTGAAATGAAGTGAATTGAAATAATTGTGCTAATCAAGTGTTTTTTTTGTTGCTGCCAAAACTCCTCGATAAAGTCTTGGTAAGGTAGCCACTGCTTTACTTCGACATACTACAGATAATAAAATAGACAAACCAAACTTGACATTGGCAAAATGTGAACACAAATGCCATTATAAAAAATAAAAAAAAACATACAATTGCCACAAAAAAAAAGACAGCTGTCAAACTGACATGGAATATTGAAAAGTTAAAATTGGTTTAGAAATGAGGCAGTAATTCGTATTTCAAATATGTCAGCGTGCAGGAATAGGCGTGTAGTGGGGTTACCGCTTCATCTCTTTCTTTCGCACGCATCGTTATACCCGATGACGTCACGATCGCGTATTGCGCCTCTTTTCTCGTTTTTTGATACTACCCCTTCTACCGAAATTTAAAGGCATATAGCTAGTTGATTTTGTCTGGATTTGATTTTTTCTTTTTGTGTCAGAATTTATAAGACGTAAATAATTAAAAAAACATTAAGAACAAAAATGAGCCAATCCTATTCTGGGGTGGGCACGGACGCTTGACCTTAAAATATTCTGTGTGCTCGATGGTTTGCAATATCGCAGATTTATTCAAATATTCACTTCCTTTTATTTTTTGTGGAGGTATGTATTTTCTTTCTCAAAAGAGGGGTGCAAGAATATCCCCCCCATTCCCTCTCCCGGTGCCCATGATATATTTTAAAATAAGAAAGGGTATCCATAACACTCTTAGGGCGGTATTAATAAATCAATCTCAAGTTTGAGTTACATCTCAACTAGACATAATGTATTGAACTATCAATACTTGACATATAACTCAAACTTGAGATTGATTTATTAATACCGCCCTTAGTGCGATATAGAAACGACCTATTAAATTACTTTCAAAGTAATATCGGGTCTCGAATCAAGGGCACGCGGTAACATGCCTACATGTTTCAACTCATTAACGTAATCTAAGGTATAAATACTTGCCCTTGGCAATTTGTTCTGATCTCGTGTTACTATCGACATATGAAGTGTAATCAGAGACTAACTTGAATTGTCTTTTATAGGTGCTATAAAGGTACCTATAGCGCAAATCTCGAGCATTGCTCAACTCTATACAATAAATAACATACCTACTTTATTCATCACGTAGGCGAACATAGCACTTATGATAAGTCAAGATACACTAAATTGATTATAATATTTATTATTAATACCATAGGTCACTTATATAACTAACGACATTTTTATTAGGAGTAAAATCAATGATGAAAAATAAATAAAAAAGCCAGCTCGGGTTGGCAGGAAAGGGGATATAAAAAAGAAGTCATTTTTATAAAAAAATAATGGGAGGAACGCGTCGCGATCCTTACCGGCGAGGACACTACAGGCCCTAGCCTAAATAAGATTGAGTACAAAATAAACTCAAGGTCAAGGAGGATACAAAAATGGTAATTCGAATAATTCAATATTCGGTGATTGGTAACATTTTATGAATAGGGTATTTTCCTATGTTTGATATTGTACATTATTTTAGATGCAACAGAAAATAATACGAAAAATAAATTCTTCTGTGAAATCAGCATCAAAATCGATTGAAAAAACAGCAGTTATTCAATTTTGGAAATATTCTTGTGAGCAAAAGTGGGGACGTGGCGGGAATTTCGCGCTATCTCTTTCGCACGCAGGCAGGTTTATGGCCGACGGCGCTTGGTGATGTCACAATCTAGTATTGCTTTTATTTGACAGCTACCCCTTCCACCAAATTTCAAAGCTTTATAACTTAGGTACTTACTATTGCGCCAATTTTGAAAATTCTTTTTCCATTAGATTTTGGATAGCATACATTTTTCATAATTGTATATAAAAAAAAGTAGTTAACTACCCTATTGCAGTAGCAGATGAACTTGTTTGTGGGTACAATAGTTCTATAACCGTTAAGGATCTTAGAAAGGTATTTTGTCTACGGCCCCTGATATTAACTGATCTCCCTTGCTCATAAACACCTACAATAGAGTAGTTGACTACCTTTTTTTAAAACATTTATCAAACACGACTGCCATCCAAAATCTAAAGGAAAAAGATTTTTTGGAAATGGCGCTTAATAAGTAAGTTATTAAGCTTTAAAATTTGGTAGAAGGAGTAGTTTTCAAATAACAGTACCTAATGTCAGACTGTGACGCCACCGAGTGTCACCGCCCATAACGCTGCGCGCGTGCGAAAGAGATAGCGCGATATCCCCTCCACGTCCCCACTTTTGCTCACAACAATATTTCATATATGAATAATTGCTTTATTTTTCCAAAAAATTTGATGCCCATTTCACAGAACAATTTATTTGTCGTAGGTATTATTTTCTGTTTCATATGAAGCCATGTATAATAAAATAGATCGTAGGAAACTACCATAATCTAAAAGAATGAAAAGCCGACAAAATTGAACCTTTAATCACGTGATGTTTTATAGCAACTTTTTATTTAGACTAACCCAAAGATTACGTGTATTTTTAGTACAAAATTATCTTCAATTTCTTTTATTATCTTCAAATACAGCTATACCTAATCTAATATAATTGGAATCGCGCGTTCAACGAAAAATTAATACACATGATATATAACAATACCTCAAAAAAAAATGAGAAAGCAAGCAATGATCATCTTAAATCATTTTTACAACTTACAGATCTGCTTTCCCCAGACCGACTCCCTGTAGTTGACGCGGCGCGCGACGCGGCGACGCTTGGACCGCGGGCGTCGTGCCGGACCTCGGCTATCGTTCGACAGCTTCCTGACCACTTTGTGGTACAGACAACGAGATGATGCGCTCGATACCTGGCGAATCAATATTGTTAGGTACAACCATGTCTGTAGCTTGAGTCATTTTCCAGGGGGTGCTGTGCCCCTGAGACTGTTCCATTTTATAATGTATGTTTATTTGCCTCAACATTCTCCGGACACGGACCTCCCAGTGCCCCCTCTCCCTAGCAACACCCATGGGTAAAATGTCGCCCCACTCCAGTGTTGCCAGATGTATGACGGTTGAAGTCGCCGAAAAATCATTATGAAGTAGCCTCAAGTCGCCGCATCGTATGTGGAGAGACGAAGGAGCAAAAAAAAACCTCCCAGACCCCGACGCGAAGAGCTAAAAAAAAAAGGTCCCCAATTCCAATTTCTGTCATGTATTGCTAAAACTATCCTCAAATCCCGACAAAAACAAGGTTTGTAACAAAAATTTTCCAAGGTAGCCCAAATTGGCGACTGAGTGCCATTCTACTATGCGAATGGCGACCAGTCGCCATTCACAATTTTTGGCCGCCCCGACACCCTCCGAGGTAGCCTAATTGGCGAAAAGTCGCCTAATCTGGCACCACTGGCTTCGTAGTTCATTGATATTCAGATCACACAATCCGATAAATCTGAACAATTAGACGGTGATTAAATCGCAATGTGCAATATCTCTCGAGTTTTACTTTATGAATAACAATATGTAACTTATCGTCAAATGGAATAAAAATCAGTTAAAATAAATCGTGCGATCGTGTCGAATTGATTTCTCAGAGCCTTAATATGAGTGTTGATGCTGCCATCTACATTTCTATACCTAAAGTTTAGTTGATACAAATGATTCAAATTAATCATATAAATATAACCTTACCAATTCGCATTGGACATCGTCTATTTCGTCTTCCATGATGTCGAATTCGTCGGTGTCTTTCGCCGGGATAATGAGCAGCTTGGTCTCCGGGCATCCCTTCCCCACAATCAACTGGGACGACTTGGGGAAGATCAGTCGATGCACTGTCCTATAATCGTTTTAAAGTATGTAAATAGGTAGTTCATCATGCAATATAAACGATCAGTAATAAGTTAATTTCATTACCATTAATTAGGAGCATAGTTAAGCAAGACAACCTACATACCTACTTGGAAATTCTCCATAATGAAATCGAGAGTCTGCCAACCAACACTACAGTAACCCCCCTCAGTAGTAGAGGAGGCCCGTGCTCAGCAGTGGGCAGTATATTATAATTAATATAGGACTGGTATTATGCATATTAATAACTAAGTCTACCTTGGTATATAACATGGTGGTTGGAAAACTTCCCTTGTCGCCATATCTTGACAAATCCCATCCAGTAATACAATATCTTCCATAAGTTCATTGACCACAAATACCTGATTGTAATTAAAATTTGTAATATGTTCCATGAATTGAAGAAGTCCTAGTTTCAACTCTCACATTGAACTTAGGTTCGTTATAAGATATTCGCAAAATTTCCCATACAATTTGACATTCAATATGGTTTATATTCAAAAGATACCATTGCCTCGATGGGCAATTGTACAAAGGAAACTTATGAACTGCTTGATTTCTCTATAAACTCTTCGGAGACAAAGGCTTTTTTGTATGTAGGTAACTAGTAACTACCTATATTATGTTATAATACTTATAATTGTAACTCACTTTAAAAGCCTTCAGACACGGCACGAACGAATGTTCTAGACGCATGCTGAGTTTCTCGGCTGGCCAACTATGGTACGCAGGCACGGTGGGCATCACCATCATGGAAAACTTAATGCCTATCTCCCGCCACATCGCTGATTCTAACCTGAGATATGTATCGATAAAATTGGATGGTAAAGATGATGCCAACTGCTGAGCACGGGCCTCCTATATTACTGAGAGGGTTTAAGCCTTAGTCCACCACGCTGGCCTAGTGTGGGTTGGCAGACTTCACATACCCTTGAAATTATTATAGTGAATTCTCAGGTATGTAGGTTTTCTCACGATATTTTCTTTCACTATTAACGCGAAAGATGATTGATAAACAATACATTATACACACATAACTTCAAAAAGTTAGAAGTGTGTGATTTAGGTTTTATAAAATGATCACGATTATCTAAAATATGGACGATAGCCTAGTTGGGATGGAACGGTCTGCCGAGACAATGTTCGGAGGTTCAAAAACCCAAGGCACACACCTCTGAGTTTTCGAAGTTATGTGTGTATTGTCTATCAATTATGGTTCGCTATAACGGTGAAGGAAAACATCGTGAGGAAACCTACATACCTGAGAATTCTCCATAAGAATTTCGAGGGTATGTGAAGTCTGCCAACCCGCACTAGGCCAGCGTGGTGGACTACGGCCTAACCCCCCTCTCAGTAGTAGAGGAGGCCCGTGCTCAGCAGTGGGCAGTATATAATACAGGGCTGTTATGATGGTATGATGATGATCTAAAATGCTTGGCGCCCATTTAGATCTCAATTCTTTTATCGGCGGAATCAACAATCGCGTATCTTTTTAATATTGTCATTGGCTACCTTATTTCACATTTACGTTTCTGATGAGATTTAATTTACAAGTTGTATTAAAGTAAGTATATTGTAATACATAATAATACAAGTGAATACCCCATAATAGGATGTGGGGCAATTTTAAACGCCTCCTTTATAATAGGCAAAGTTATGAAGTAAGCTTGCACGGCGGAGTCACAGCGTACGGTGTAGCTGTAAGGACGGTTCGTCAGCACCTAGAAACAATACACTTTACTACTGACCTTACCGAATACCGATTAAAAACATTTATAATTAACATAGAAAATCAATCAGGGTGCGTTGGGGTAAAACCGGATTAGGGGGTAAGGGTCGCTTACTGAAAGCTGGCGCGTACAACAAATCTAAACGCTGCGCATGTGAAGTTTCTTTGAATAAATATACGTCAGTCGCCATGACGACGCATTGCTCACGTCACACGTGTCAACAATGTCAAAAACATAGCTTTGTCGCCATCTATGTATCTATCCCTACAATTATAATAATATGTAAAAAATAACAAACTGTGTGTTGTATGGTGTGAGCACTGTGAACGTCCAGCTTTCGGTAAGCGGTCCAGGTATATTCGCGTTGTTTCAAAATTACTGCTAAACCCGATAACATTTCCTAATACCCAGACAAACAAACACTTACCCCAAGCACGCCAACGGCGTTTCCAGAGACAATATAATCTTGGCTAGGGTCAGCGAATTTTAAATCAGTGAAGAACTCATAGTTTGGTATTGCCTCCTCAATATCGCCCTCTGGCGGCACGTAGCTAGCTTCTAAGAGCCCTGATACAACTATGTACAAGCCTTTGGGCTCGTCACCTATAAACAGAAATTAGTAGGTAGGTATGTGTGTACACGCGCAAGTGGTTCCACACCACAGCACTGTATTTTGATTTATTTTAATGAGATTGATTGACATACCAATAAATTTTCACAATAAGGACCTGTTTCCACAATTTTCAAGTAAATTTTATTTGAAAGTTATCGTAAGGTAATGTGACGAGTAGCATTTAGTCAGAAGTCGTGAAACAGACCTTTAAGTTATCTGCGAAAATTTCATACCAGCAACTTTCACACTTTAAATGATTGAGCTCATTCGATATGAGACAGACTACGTGGGCTTGAGCTTCTGTTGGCACTCTTTTAGTAGTAACCCTAACATTTAAAATATTTTAGCTGTTATTTCGAATTACATATTTTATAACTTTTATAATTATTTAATACGAGTAAGTACTTCTAAACTCAGTGCCGGCTTTGTTCACCCAGGGCACCAGGTCCTAAGCAGGAGAGGATCAAAGGGAAATAAAAAAATGTCACTGGAAAAAGGGGCGCAAGAAATTTTTCGCCCGGGGCGCCTGAATAGCTTGAGCCGGCCCTGTCTTAACTTACCTCTAGATATTAATATATCATTGAAGTTGTAGTTGAAGATTTGCGAGTTTTCCAAGAAGAAGTCCGCCACCCTTTCATTTCCTTGCAACCACGACACGGCCCGTAATTGTGTCTGTGACAAGGTCAATATACGTTAAACCTCTAGTTTTGCATTCTTGCTTTATCAAAACTACACTTTTACAGTTTTATTTTACAGCTGGGTAAATACAGAATGTTTTTATCGTCACAGTTTTCAGTATACGCGTTATTTCATAACCTTACTTTACCTACTATACTACATATTATTATTATAATAAGTAAGTACCTATATTGGCTGCAAATCAGAAATTGAAAGGATCTAGGCTGGATTCGTCAGTTGAGCACCAAGAGATTTTCTGACATGATTTTTCGATAGGTAAGATCACTCATATTTATGGATTGTAGACCTACTTGGGTCGGAAATTGAAAAACTAAGACAAATTCTGCTTGCCACGCAGACAAGCCATAACATAGCCGCAACACCATGAAAGAAATTGAAGACAACTAAAAACAATTGTAATAAGTTTGTTTAAACCTCAGGCGCAGAAGGAGCCACTAGACTCCCTTTATGGCGACACATCTGCACCTTCTCTTGTATTGCATTTACTAGCAGACGATATTCCATTTCATCCAAGAATCCTGAAAGAGTAAGGTGAACTTTGAATTTCTTCGTATTCTATAATTATAATTAGATCCAGGGAACCACACAATCCAGTTCAGATTCACGCTAATATTTCTATTTGTTGATAAGCAGCTAATGTTTGAACCAGATTTAATAGACCGAGCAAGGAAAAGGTTGTAAAGAAAGTCTTTTCGAGGGAGTCAGCCGGTGTGTCGTACGCATACCTAATTGTGACCGCTTCGCCCCCCGAGGCAATTCTTGTGCACTTGGTCTTCACGCCCAATGCACGCCCATGCGCGGGGGACATTAGTCGCGGGCCGAGGCACACAGTCAGTGTGTATACCTCTTGATTGTAAATCGCATTGTGCCTAAAAGGGCCCGCGAACATTTCCTGGCACCCCCTTCTCTTTCCGCCCATCCTGAGAACCTTCCTCCCTTCCCCCACTTTCCCTCCCATCTCCCTATTCCACTTCCTTCCCAGGCCCCTGCAGTCGTCAAGCCGGGGGACTCCAGTATCCCATTCACAGTTTTCCCCCGGTGTTGACTGTAGGACCGCCTACCCCAAAAAAAAAAACAGTCAAAAGCATCTAATACACTCATTCCGAGGTTAGCCGATGTACCCAGTATAATTGTAAAGACTGAGAAGAAATGCATTGTTTCTCGTGATGTTAGTTAGCTCTATACTTATCGTGAAGTTCGAGTGCTATGTCATCAGCTCCAAATGCCATAATAAACTTTGAAAAATAGTAACTGGGCACCGGACAGTTTAAAATCCGACCGAATCCGGTAAATTCATTTTCTTCCATTTGATAAGAACTCAACAATTGCTTATTGTTAATTTTCTAATCATAATATTCAGGCGCTGCGCAACCACAATTTATTAGTCACTGAATAACACATAAATTTTGTTCGGAAATGGTACCTATTCAACAGCTTTGTCCCCGAAATGTAAACAGTTATCTACCCACTTATCAATTTTAGGCACAGGACAAGCATTTAGTTTAATTCTGTGACCACCCTAACTATAAAGTTAGTTAAGGTTATCATTTTTTTTGACACAAGCTGTTTATGAATAAAATTCACACGTCTCAGTAAATTACAGCAGACGGTTAAGATAATAGATTTGGTAGGTCTCTCATATGTTAGAGTCCGTCTGGGTGGGTACCACCGCAATGTCTATTTCTACCGCCAAGCAGCAGTATGCATGCACTGCTGTGTTTCGGTTTGAAGGACATTGTAGCCAGTGTAACTACTGGACATAATGAGACTTAACATCTTATGTCTCAGGATGACAAGCGCAGTGGAATGCTGCACAGTACTTAGTAACTCAAGGTGCTAGATGGTGTTGCTACCGTTTATGGGTGGTCGTATCGCTTACCATCAGGCGAACGACATGCTGGTCTCATCATTCAATGCAATAAAAAAAATACAAGTGTAATTTACCAAGTAGTTTTTTATAAAAATAAGTCAACACTATAATTTCGTATCCTAATTAAGTCAGTTCAAGAGTTACATTCCCTTCCGAATCCGTCTCCCCCGAACCACAAGCTATATCTAAGAAATGTTCATAGGGCTCGCAATTTTCATTGGCAGTAGCATTCTTCCGACTGACATATTTCTTTAGCGTCACCAATATCTCCGACTGAAGATCTAACTTGCTCTCTTCAGGAACCTTTCTAAAATGTGGCAACAATGAATGTAAAAAATTTAGGTCGTGGTCATTCATAGCTTCTTTGGCATCATCCATTGACTTCTGACTTCTTGCATCGTCGTGTTTCGAAACGCTTGGTTCCAGGGGTTTTTTTTGTAGCATGTGTGGGGGTTTTACTGAGAGTAACGCAGTTTCCTTCGGCTGGCACGAGTTTCTCAGAAATGATAGCTGGGTATAGTAACGATATTCTTTACGCGTCGGAAATACACCATTACTATTCTTCTCGTCCATCTTCTGTCTTAATTCTCTTATGTAGCAAACCCTTAGACTTTTCCATCGTCTTTGCAATTTTGTAACTGAAAATAAAAAAGATATCAATTTAATTATGTTTTAGGCAGATAAGTCTTTAGGATGTAGATGTAGAATAATCATTTGGATAAAGCATCACGCCTTTTCCACTTTTCTGATAGGCGGAGTGTAACACCAACATTACCATATATTTTTTTTTATTGCGTAGAATGACGAGACATGTATGCCGTTCGCTCGATGGTAAGCGATATGACCACCCATAAACAGTAGCAACACCATCCAGCACCTTGAGTTACAAGGTAGGGTGGCATTCCACTGCGCTCGCCATCCTGAGACATAAGATGTTAAGTCTCATTATGTCCAGTACTTACACTGGCTACATTATCCTTCAAACCGAAACACAACAGTGCATGCACACTGCTGCTTGGCGGTAGAAATAGACATTGCGGTGGTACCCACCCAGACGAACTCTTACATATGACAGACCTACCACCAGTGTATAATACTAGGTGGACAACCAACGTAATAGCGGGCAACATTACTGCCATTTACCGGACAAAGTTCCAGACTCCAGGCGCGGCTGATCTACTCAAACTCATTCTAGATCACTTTACCGGTCCCGTTATTAAACCCGAGACAACAGCACAAGTCATATCGCGTACGTAATACATTACACAACTTCGTCTCACCAGTCACCACCAAAACGGACTAAATTTTTTATTTAATAACTCCATTTATTATTAGAATTTGTCGTGTTATAATTTCATAGGACGTCTAGTCTATAAGTAATTGGTGTGACCGTCACGTCGTGTCTTCGTAGCAACGTAAAAAAAATCATAAAATCAATCAGTCCTGAAATCGTTTGATACTAGATAAAATGTGACAAAACATTAATCGTCCACCATTTTACGACCCAAAAGCCTATCCTCTAATCGACGAAATGACCAAATGACTGACTTGTGAGAACGGGCAATTGTTTTCTGTCTCTGTCGCACGTTGCGGTCACCTAATATTCTATCGCAACTCGCACCTCAGACGCGACGAAATGTTTTTGCTCCGTACAACGTCAACACATGCCACACGCTTGAGAAACTAAATCTGCTAAGTCAAATACAAATCGATAATGTAAATGTTATAACCTATAGCTGCAAAGATAATAATATAATGTTAACGCTAGCAAAGCCGCGGAAAAAAACTAGTATCATAATAGTAATTATTGTATAAATCGATTATGTCAACTTGTCACCGGACAACCAAATGAATACGCACCAATTACAAAATATTTACCTGTTTCATTCTTTTCACTTGCATTTAATCGTGTAAAATTAGGCATTACTTTATAACACACTCTTTCCCAAGACTTTATCTTTTGGAAACGGCTATTGTAACCCGGAGCTCTGGCGTCCCACAGCGCTGGTTGACTCTTCACAGCTGCTATGAATCTTTCCGTGCTCATTTCCTGGTTTATACGTTCCAAAGATTCATTATCGCTGCTATCAATATATTCATCATCTTGTTCTTCCTTCATCATAGTAGGAAATAAATAAACAATACAAGTACACAACCGTTCACCGCGGTAAACAAGTGAGACTGACGTTTGACGTTTCTATTTTCTGGTATCCGATACTCGAAACAAGAAACTACGCATGACAGTGGAAGCTTGTGTGCAGTTTGAAGAAACTTTTTAATCTGTTCGCTTATCATGGTATTGAAATTAAATAGGTATTTTGTAATAATTAATAATTAAAGTATAATTGTGTCATTTACTGGATACTAGAGTGTATTTTTGCAAAGCATTTGCTATCGTTATTTTATAGGATAAATAAATTTTACGTAAGATGTCTGTGCATCATTGCATTAAGTCTCGTACTGGTTATTATTTAGATTATAGTAGCCAGACTTTATGACCAAAAAGGCTTTAATTGGTAGAGTTTAAGACTTTAAAAACAAAGTCTTTACTTTGGCTTCACGGTAATTCTCAATTTTTAAGTAAATTGTGTTCAAATGATGAATAAATAGAATATGTACTTACGATACCTATACTAAGTCGTTATAGTGCGAATTTAAAAACAATATCGGTAAAGAAAAGTAATTACGAAATAGAATAATTGAGATTTTTTTTTGTAATTTAGATATTTTTTAAGAGGCTGTATAATATCTAGCTACTTATAGGTATTTTAAAAACAGGGTGTGTAGGTATCTACCCGCGGTGGGTACCGCAGTTAAGTGAATATTATTTTTTATAATTATTGTAAAAATATTTACTTAAATAATTCAATCAATTCTATGGAATACATAAATAAAAAAAAATAAGCGCAGTTTGATAATTCAATTCAATCAAAGAACATTTAAAAAATAATATTGTTTATGATCCGTATTCCTTATACGATTTATTATAAAGTTGCAACTGTAATTAATGTCTCCCTACCTCAAAGTGACATGCAATGGAATGCAATCAGCCCTGTATTATATACTTTTTTTTTTTTTTTTTTTCGCGGAGAATGTGACTTATTACTACCGCCCAGCCTTCAAGGGGGGCGACTGAGCGGTTATGTTGGGTTCACCGTGCCTTACGTCCCGGCGTTGAGCCGCCCGGAGAGATGTAACCATCGGCCGACCGCCGGGCCGAGTCCCTAACCTATGTATAACGCACGGCATACCAACCAAAACTCCGCAGTGGCCATCTTCGGCGCATTAGGGACGGCTGCGGACTTCCTCTGACGGGAGTGTCTAAGTTGTCGTCCGCAGCCGCCCCTGCTGTATTATATACTGCCCGCTGCTGAGCACAGGCCTCCTCTACTACTGAGAGGGGTTAGGCCTTAGTCCACCACGCTGGCCTAGTGGGACTCGAAATTCTCATGGAGAATTCTCAAGTATGTAGGTGTCCTCACGATATTTTCCTTCACCGTTAATGCGAACGATAATTGATAAACAATACACACGTAACTTCGAAAAGTCAGAGGTGTGTGCCTTGGGTTTTGAACCTTCGCACATTGTCTCGGCAGACCGTTCCATTCCCAACTACGCTATCGTCCACAAAAGTGACATACCTTAATAAAAACATTTTCTCTAGTTTCATACACCGAATTAGTTCGACCGAAGATGGCCGAAGCCGAAGGTTGAAAACTTACAAGAAATTTAGTTCAAGATTGGCTACAAGCTGTAATAAATAATTGACTGTTGTTAATCTAGAGGAGATACAATTGTTTATTTGTTTAAAATTATAACATTTCTAAATAATGTGAATTATATCAATATTATATACGTCGTTCAATTTCACCCATTCTCAATATGGACCGACGGACTGAAGGTCGAAAGGTTTCGCCGAAGGTATTTCTTTTGGCCGAAGGTGGCCTAAGCCGAATCTTCAGTTGGACACGACACCGAAGACATTTGCTCGGCGATCGATGCAATATGTCTAGTGGAAACAGCTGGCAAATCGTAAGCGTTACGACGCCTGCGTGAGCAGTCTGTTGCATATTAAAAATATACACAATATTTATTATTCGAGTGGTATATTATGTATACCTACTTGATCGTACATTCTAATAAATTGTTTTACACGTAGGTTTTACATTAATTTTCTGTGGCACCTCTTGTGGCGAAATTCACAGTTTTATTATTTTTGAGGACAATTAATTGTTTTTGTAAAGTCAGCAGATGCCGCTACCAAAAAGTGTGAAACAGTGGGAAGTTCAAATTACTTATAGTTCTATAGATAAAATATGTATCATATAGGTCCTATAATTTTTTCCATGAATTCCATAATAAAAATGGCATGGCAAAAATAATTTGATGGCCCTCAATATGTCATGTCTGTTAATTGACGTGGAATCAACTAAACGAGAAAATAAAGATTTTTTATCAACGAATGAGCAGAGTTTGTTGATTGCAGATTAGGTTGGGTTTCCAATGCTGACCTACATATATTCCGGGATCGAACATAGCAAAAATATGACCAAACGGCTTAGAACTTAAGTCTTATATAGGGCACAAATATGATTTACATAGGACTTCGAATTTCTTGACGGTTAATTTGCTAAATGTACATCGGCCGACCTTGGAACGATAAAATGGCGGGATTCATAGAGGTTTCACTAATTTATATACAACCTTCTTCCTTCAACTGCATGGCGTCCAGTAACATAATATTTAGCGTGGATGTGGTAGCTTGCCGCGTCTTCACTGTTATAGCTGTCCAGGGGCGGTCTCGCTGCAGCAATCCTAGCTGGCGAGTTACTGTCAACCTAGTTTGAAGTACAACTGTCACCTTTCTATCTGGGATATGCTTTAAAGACAACACTGGTGGTAGGTCTCTCGTTTGCGAGAGATCGTCTGGGTAACTAGGTACCACCGCAACGTCTATTTCTACCGACAAGCAGCAGTGTACATGCACTGTTGTGTTCCGGTTTGAAGGCTGCGCAGTACTTTGTGATTAAAAGTTCTGTATGGTGTTGCTACTGTTTATGGCCAGTCGTATTGCTTACCATCAGGCGAGCGGCATGCTCGCCTCGGCATTCAGAAGCAATAAAAAAAAGACCTTCAAGAGGCACATATTATTTCCAGAGATTAAGATAACCTACGTGATAAATCTTGATATGAATTCTTGGCATCAATGTTGCCACTAGACCAAGGGTATTAGACATATCATCATCATCAGTCCCATGATTTCCACTGCTGAATATAGGCCTCTTCTCGAGATTTCCAGTAGTAGTGACGACTGACGATACAAGTCCATGGTTACCATCAGGCGAATGACTCATCTTAAAAATTGTATTTTAGGATACATAAACCCACCTATCAGCTTCAAGTCTAGCATTCAACGTCTCCTGGATCTGTCTATTGTCTACTAATTGAGGTAGCAGATTGCACACCTCTTGTTCACCGGTTACGAAACCCTAGAACAATAAAGCGTGAGCATAAATAACCTGGTTAATCCAGACTCCTGGCAAACCTTTCGGTTCTTGGGATCCTTAAGACCTGGCCAATTAACTCCAGAATTTCGCTAAACAACAATAATTGTCAATATAGTTTATTATTATTATTTTTCTTCTTTATATTCACGCACCTGCTGCTAAATGCTTAGCTGTTTAGATCTAAATAGTAAGTAACAAAGATGTGTCAACATGGTTGGGATTGCAATCTGGAATAGTACCTTATGCTAATGTTACATCGTACAATGTATTTGATTGTTGTCTGTTTTGTTGTCCAAATAAATAAAATAAAATAAAATAAACAACCCCCAAATGTCTACCCACCCTCGGCTTTAATTACCTAGGTGCCGACGGTCTTTTTTTTCGGCGAACTTCTTTTTCTCCTCATTATTGTAGAGTTACACCCCCCGCAGAAATGATAAAACACATTAGAAAGTAATTACCTACCTTACCAACATCGTACCCAAAAGCAAGTTGTATGTCAATCATCCGATCGATATAAGCCATGATCTTCGGGACTGAGACTCTAAAATAAATCGAGATACATAAAAGCCTATTGATTGTTGAATCAGACTACGCGACATGGGCGTCGTCAGCGTTCAAGTCAAGGTGCGGGGTGTGAGGGGGTGGTATCTCAAATTTTGAACCCCGGACAAAGCGGAAATTTCATATAAGTAGTCCTAATAACTTAACATAGTATATAGTATGTACTTGTGTTGAATCAAGGGGGGTCGGTCCCTCTTGGCGACGCCCATGCTGCATGACATAACTTTCAATATAGACATGGTAAAACTGCGTTTACTAAATAGTTACTTGATTTTTTTTACAATTAAAACTGATCTAGAATAAAAAACAATTGGAATTTGTCAGCACAAATTCAGCGCAGTAGCAACCCTTTTTTTTTTTTTTTATCGCGGGGAAAAACGCCTTATTGCTACCACCACTGTGGGGTGAGTGGAATGGTTATGTTGGTTTCACCGATCTTACGGCCCAATGTCGACACTCGGGAGTATAACATCATCCGAGCGAGCATTGGACCGAGTCCCTAACACTATGTACACCCTACATCGGCATACCAACCAAAACCCGCGGTGGCCTTCTTCGGCGCATACGGGACGGCCCCGGGGTATCTTGTTGCACGAAGATAGCTGCACAGAGCCGTCCCGGCGCAATGCCGTATTACGGCCCCTCCTAAATGAGGGGGGCTAAGAAGCCCCGACCTCCAAAGCACGCCTTTGGCGTCTACGACTGCAGGAGACCGACCACCCGCAATGTCGTCCACCTCGGAGTCGCATAAATTGGAGAAGCAGCCCCCCACTGCTCGCCCCGCGACTCTCTCAAACCCCATTTAGTCGCCTCTTACGACAGGCAGGGGATGCCGTGGCGGAATTCTCTAGGAGCGCAGTAGCAACCCTGAAATACTATTCTAACCTTAAGTCCATTAAGTCACAAGGAAATCATAATTACTCTTTTTTTATTTATTAAAGATGTTTATGAATAAAGGTGCCTTAGGTACTTCAGGACCAACTTGGTCGTTTGCCATTTATCATCAGCCTTCGAAAGTTCACCTTTGAACATAAGGCTCCTCTAAAGATTTCCAGACCAACTCGTCAAGTTGCTTGCATCCAGGGCGTTCTTGCGACCTTTTCCCTTGCCTTATATAAAAAATAGGTAAAAAAGAGAGGATACCTTGCCAATTTGAATAGCCTGAGAAATCTCAGCATCCTCAACAACTTAGTAGCTGTAAGAACGCTAGAATTCAAGTTTCGCCATTTATCCCACGGTGTGAAGGCGTCAATAATATCTAAAACTAAATCTGGAACAAAGTGTATGTTACACGCAGATCCCGTATCTCTAGTGGGGTAGATTGGGATGAAACTATAATACTATTTCCAAAAAAAACTGCTACACATTCAAAAGCTATATGGGACGTATGGAGCGACTTGGTCGTAATATTCGACAAAGCTCCTTAAAATAAGAATAAAAAAAAAAACAAAAGCTATATGTTTGTTTCATATATTAAGTATCTTAGGCAATTTAAATAAAGCAGGCATTGAAGAAAGGGTCGTATTGTCAATGAGTAATGTAGTATTGCCAGGGCAATTTAACCCCATTCAGTGGCCCCTGGTATTATATCTTAGGAGTCCTTATCAGGGACTAATAAGATGACAAGTGACACTCCTATACTGCCGTGCTAAACTCAAAAACCCGTAATCTCAAAAAATATCGTTAACTTTATTTTTATAGCATCAGATATGCTTGGCTTATAAAGTGCACATCCAATGAACAATATAGCCAAATAGCGGTATTTTTTTAAAAACATGGAATAAGGTCTCTAACTCAGTTTTACATCAAATCCCAAAGAGTGAAAAGAAAACTATATTTACATAATTTCCATTTCCTCGAAACTAGCGTTCCTTGACATACCGTTTTTGCTCTTAACACGGTAGTATATCTATTTGAATATTACAAAACATGGCAACGATAACGTTAAAGGTGCTAGCGTAAAAGTTGAACTTACCACCAGTAGCCATTACGATGATGAAGAAATCCAGTTTATTCCAATGGGACTTGAAGTATCCGCCGACGCCCAGTGCCACCATCTTCAGTATCATTTCCAACACGTAAATGATGTAGAAAAACCTTTACAAATAATGTTTATAAATGGTTTTCTATAGATCTCTGACTGCGTAGTGTATTTAGAGGAAAAAGAAAAATAAGTATCTTGTTTCGAGCCTCATAATTGTTTTTGTAAACATTGTATTGATTAATTGAGACATTTTTAAACCCGTGACAAATTTCAATATTAGAAAATTTCTTAAACCAACATGAAAAAATATGTAAAACTAGGTGTTGCTCGCGGCTTCGCCCGCGTGAAAAGCCTTTCCCGCAATAAAATTCCCTAAAACACAGTACGACGCCAGCGCCATCTACTTAATCAGATAAAAAATACCATTATTTCCCATGGGAGCAAATTAAAAAAAGATAAAAAGTATGTGTTAATCCTGGACATGATCTACCCGTGTGCCAAATTGCACCCAACCCCGTCCACAGTTTCTGCGTTGACTTCTAACAAACATCCAAACATTTTCACAAACTTTCGCATTTATAATATTAGTGAGATAAGATACTAACAAATTCAAGCTCTTAATAGTGTAGACCATCAATGGAGTCACGGGAGTTCGCGTGGCCACCTCGCACAGGATAACCGGAGTGTTACAGAGAATCATGACGTAAATAAACACGTCGAACCACACGTTGGAGACCAGGCGGTAGCAGATTTGCCTGCATTGGCCGTGTGGGACTTGTGCATTGCCTGCTTCAGTGCTCAGCATATTTACTAGCTTGCGACGGAGTTTTATGGCGTGGGCCTGGAAGCAGTCACAAGATAGCCCATAAAATAATGGTGTTTTTAAATGGAACAGCAGATAAGCCGCATGTTTGATAGTACAGGGACAACTAGTCAACAGTGGTCAGTACGATACAGTGGATCACGCACATTTCAACAAAACTATCGAAGCTTAGTGCCATCGGTTGATAGGTAATGCGTGACGTATCGCTCAATCGGTTCTCCCGTCGGACGCTTCGCCGCGCGACAGCGGGCAAGCAGTCACAAGATAGCTCATAAAATAATGCTGTTTTTTATGGAGAAGCGGACAAGCCGCATGTTTGATGATATACCTACGGTAGAAAGTACGCCTGTCGAAAGCAGCAAAGAAACTTTGAATTTTGTGTTGTTGGTGCCATAATGCGGTAGGTACTATTACAGTGGCTAGTAGGTAATTGGTTATGAAAGCCAACAGTGCATGCAAACTGCTGATTTTTTACTGTAATTTCTATTCGAAGAATTTTTGCATAGGAAAGATCTACCATTTACCTAAAAACTTTAAACTCAACAGTTTGTAAAACCATAATATTTTACTCTCTTAATACCAACCTTAGGTCTCCACAAAGAGCCAAGTTGTTCCAAATTAATCCTGCCATGTTCAGAATCAGCAGCCACTTCGACAGCCTGCACCAGTAACCTGACTCCATCCTTGCTGATCTTGCCGTGCTCATACTGACGCCAGTATGAGATCTTCATAGCTTTTAACACGCGTTGATTTGCTTCCCTGAACATATATGTTTTCTATGGACTCATATTACTTATTACTTATCCTACTAATATTATAAACGCAAAAGTTTGTAAGTATGGATGTATGTATGTCTGGATGTATGGATGTATGGATGTTTGTAACTCTTTCACGCAAAAACTACTGAACGGATTTCAATGAAATTTGGCACACGGGTAGATTATGTCCTGGATTAACACATAGGCTACTTTTTATCCCAGGAAAATAAAAAGCGGGACTGTTATCCCGGGAAACTCATCCACGCGGGCGGAGCCGCGGGCAAAAACTAGTATTATATAATAGTAAGGAAGGAAATTTTTCTACAAACTAATCATCTGCATGATTGCACATGACATGCTTAGTTCGTGGGTCTTTAAAGTTCAGTGATTTCCACCAATAAACACGACAATACTAAGAGTGAAAAGTACCGGGCTAAAAAATGGGAGGTGAGTGTTTGGGCGTTCGTAAATCTCTTTATAAAAAACTGAAAATACCCAACAAGTCATTTTACTATAATCTATTCTGTCAGACAGTGGTAATGCCCCGGACCATGGTCGAGGCATGTTGAAGACAAATATTCCTAAAGCATAACTCTCCTAGCATTACACGGCATGTTAGTTTATTTTTGTTTCAATGCGCTATGTAATCTCTCCAACTACTGCCCCTATTCCATTTTGACTTTCAATCAAATAGAAAGATACATTCTTCGAACTCTAATGCAATCGCAGCCATCACCGAAAGCTAGTCTTATATCAATTTCAATCTCACCTCATCATCTCAGCAAACTCTTTCTTCGTCGGCTCGTTGGGTATCTCCCGTTCACAATCTGGACATGTGGTGTATCGATACCCCATGTACGTATCATCATCGCTGTCTTCATCACGACCTGATATTTGTAGTTGGTACGGATGTTTTATTGTTGTTCCTGCAAGGAAAACTTAGCAATTTTAAATCTATTGCAAGTAAAACATGAACAGTTTATTCAGCCAGGCAGACAAAGACTCTGCTTCTACAGAAGACTATCGAATTACCTCTAGAATACAATCGCGGTTTGCACCTTGTATGACCATGAAGTGACCTGGTTTAAATACGGAAACATAGAATATAAGGAGGAACAAAACACGAAGTCATAAGTATTATCTAAGTACCCATCTACTTCAAAATTAAAGTAGTTAAATATCTGGGTAACAAATACTGTTAGAAACAAGTAGGTATAAGACAAATCAAAAAACGTTATAGCTACCAAAGCTCACACATACTTGTTTGGGATCTAGGCGTGTTATATTAGGCGGGTTTGTTTTACTGGTGGCAGGGCTCTCATATGTAAGAGTCCGTCTGGCTGGGTACCACCGCAATGTCTATTTCTACCGCCAAGCAGCAGTGTGCAATGTGCATGCACTGTTGTGTTTCAGTTTGAGGGACATTGTAGCCAATGTAACTACTGGACATAATGAGACTTAACATCTTATGTCTCAGGATGACGAGCGCAGTGGAATGCCACACAGTACTTTGTAAGTCAAGGTGCTGGATGGTGTTGCTACTGTTTATGGGTGGTCGTATCGCTTATCATCAGGCGAAGGGCATGCTCGTCTCGTCATGCTATGCATAAAAAAAATGCGTGGAGTTGAAAGTCTTTCATAGCTCCTCTTATCCCCAATATAAGACTTATATGCTGAGGTAAGAACTATTCAGATTGAACTATGTATTACTTGTATTTATTTGCAACAAATTCTTTACCTTCCATAACCAAATCCCAATTGGCGTCGGCTAGAAACTTATCCATTTTGAGCATGGAGATGCATCGGTCTCGCGTTGTCATGATTCGTTTCACGCAGTTCGTCATGTTAGCTTTCTTTGCTAAGGATATCTCAGCTAGTCCAAGTATCTTGAGCACTTTTTGCATGGTTGTCGCATTTATAAGGAGAGATAAGATCACTAAACCCGCAGTTTGGATTATAAATATCTAGAATAATACAATTAAGTTGTGGTCTGGCTAGTTTTGCGGGTACATTTATTGTGTATTTTACTTATTCTCTGTGACCAATTCGAAATGGAAGTTAGGGAACAGCTGGCTGCTGATCAGTCTTTACAGAAATTGCTAGTGTATTTTAGCGATATAGATTTATCGACTTAACTCATTCTAATAAGCAAAGTCTTGGAATAAGATAACTTCTATATCAAGAAAATCCTACTAATATTATAAACGCGAAAGTTTGTAAGTATGGATGTAAGGATGTATGGATGTCTGGATGTGTGGATATTTGTTACTCTTTCACGCAAAAACTTCTGAACGGATTTCGATGAAATTTGGCACACGGGTAGATTATGTCCTGGATAAACACATAGGCTACTTTTTATCCCGAGAAAATATAAAGCGGGACTTTTATCCCGGGAAAACTCATTCACGCGGCCGGAGCCGCGGGCAAAAGCTCGTCTGATATAATAATAAATTATTTTTAAGTCCTTATATACCAAAGCAGACAAAATAGCGTTTATCAAATAATATTACCTCCCCAGCATCAGCAACAGCAGGAGTTTGAAGAACAATGAGGGCAAGGCACAAAGACAAGGGCCCTCGAAGCCCTCCCCAAACACACGCCATACAGTGCTGCCATGACATCCCATAGCCGACGTGACGCAAGATTGGAGTCATTATTGAGTACACCATCAACCTAAGATATTTATTCATGATTGTTTTGTGCTTTGGTATTGTGGGGCGTATATGGAAAATATAAAACACTTACCTCGAACAATAAACCGTAGTATACGTAACAAACACAAGCGAAACTTGTCTCACGCTGATCACGTAACTGACTTTCTCAAAAATCACAACGCCAACCATCGTGAACACCAGAGTATTAGCAGCGTGGGCCAAAATAGTCCAGAAATGGGCCACCACCTGCTCCACGTCTCCAGCTACCGTTGACTTCTTGTTACTGACTAACACTCCAGCTATAACAGTTCCTAGTAATCCAGATACGTATAGGAACTTCTCTCCAATGTAGTACGTCAAGTAAGCCCCAGAAACTGTGACAGTTACTGCACATAGAATATCGTAGTAAGTTACTGAGAGCACACAACCGATTATTTTACCCATGACAAGCCCCAAAAGGATCCCCCCGCCAGCATATCTTAGGAGCAATATGCATATTTGTGAAGCTTCAGTCAATGCTAATGCTAGATATCCAAAAACAGCAGTAAATTCAATCATAGCCGTTGCGTCTCCTATCAAACCTTCACCAAGCAACAGAACGCCAATATTTTTCCCTTTAGAAAGTTCTTTCAGCTGCTTAACAACCTCCATAGGATATATAGGTGAACATATTATCCCAAACAGAATAGCTGTGGAAAAGTTCCACGATGATTCTATCAAATAATAAGCCATGAATGCTGCAGTCAATGCTGTTAGCAACGCCCCTGGGACACCAACCAGTAAAATTTGAGGGAAACTCCGCCAAAAAGAGTGATAATCCACACTGTACGACGTACTAAAGATCAGAATTGGTAAAAAGGTGATTAATATAACGTCGACGTCAATATAGCAAATGTATACGACAGGTTTGAAGGCGGGGAAACGGTTGGCGCAGATTCCAGCGAGACCTCCTAGGAAGAACATTATCACACGATACGGAACACACAATTTCAACCATAGCATGATAGATCTGACTAAAACACCAATAAGTAGCGTGGCTGATATAAACAAAAAGCCTAGAGATGTGGGGTAAGCCAGGGTCGGTCGGCTGGGATCATCAAATAGTATCTCATCTTGTGAAGAATTTATCTGTTTAGTCTCTTTCAATAACGTTATATTCGCTGAACATAATTTAAATCCGAGTAGTAATATTATAGCCAATGCCATTTTTGAAGGCATGGCCCTATAGACTTGTGTAACTAATTATATATATATTAGGTGAGACCACTAAAATTATGACGGAAACTAAAAAGTTCCCAGTAATTTAAATTTATTTTTATTATTATACCTTTATTAAATCAAAATTATCGTAGGTACTTAGAGAACGAGTTATTCTTCTTCGAAATTATATTCCGAATCAGTTTCTGCTGCCGCTGAGGAATTATTTGAGTGACCATATCGATGCGAATTTTTGCTATTACTCTTTGCCCAGTTATAATTGACGTATTTTTTTAGTGTTTCTAATATATCCGACTGAAGATCTAATTTACATTCATCAGGAACTTTTTTTAAATGTGGCAACAATGAATGTATGAAATTGAGATCATGGTCATGCATCATTTCTTTTGCATCGTCTTCATCTGACTTCTGACTACTGACATCGTCATTCGGTGGTACCTCAACGCTCACTTTTGGAACAGTCTTCGTTATGGCCTGTGGAGTACTGTTTTGAGGTGGCTCGTACTTAAAACCCCTATGAATCGAATTTAAAAATGACATTTGAGCAAAATAAAGATATTCTTTGTGTAATGAAGCGTCTGAACTGTTTTTCTGGCTCCTCTTCTTCTTTCTCTCCCGGCAATAGCAACTCCTTAAACTTTTCCATCGTCTTTGCAATTTTAGAACTGAAAAGAATAAAAAATGTGTAAAGAAAATATTCCATTCAGGGCTATAAAGAAAACTTTGAAGTTTAAATTCCTTCGAGTAAAATAAATAAGTACCTACCTAGTATAATACAAAAAAAAGATGCCGTCTTTATGACAAAAAAAAATGGTGTTCCTCATTGCTGACGAGCGTCAAGTACGTTCTTACCATGTATCACGATACATGGGTTACCACACAGGGAAGTATCGAAACATAGACATCGAATAAGGCCATAAGTAAATAATACACTTTTATATATTATATGAATGCATGCTGTACTACAAATTTAACATTTGTTCGTCAAAAAAAGAGTAAGTAACACCTCGAAATGGACACCTCCCCTGCCCCCATGGGTACGTTCATGTCCATTAAGTTTTACTAACTCTGCATTTTAAAAATAATATTCATCGAAAATCATTTATTATTTCTGGCTTTCTTTTCTTCTTAAATAATATTATAACACGACAAGTATTGCGCGCGGCTCCGCCCGCGTGGAAAAGTTTTTCCGGGATAAAAAGTAGCATATAGCACTCAAGAGTAATGTAGCTTCCTATTAGTGAAAGAATTTTCAAAATCGGTCCAGTAGTTCCTGAGATTAGCGCGTTCAAACAAACAAACTCTTCAGCTTTATAATATTAGTATAGATTACTTCAAAATAATAAATTCGAAAAGTCTGGATAACGTTTGCAGCATTTTTTGCAAAATAGATACGCGCGCGATCTTCGCAAAAAGTGTAGTTGTCTATAATTATTAGTATCGTGTATTCTGATAATATTGCTAAGTATCTAACAAAAAGGCCTTTGCAGGTCCATAACAACAAATTCGTCAATATGAACCCTTATGAACCACCAACCTTTACAAGAACAATAACTAATTATTTTATCCATATGGATAAAATTATTATAATATTATTCATACTTAAGCGCCACTCGATAACATTAAAAACTGCGTGCAATGGAACGGTAGCTTGCGAGTTGCGCGTTGACAGTGTTGTCTTTGTCGCGCACGTCCGACATCGCGACTCGCGGGCTACTTTTTCTGTTGCTATCAGAGTTGCTATCGCAACTCGCAACCTGCACGCTTCAAAGCAAAATATTTCTTTCATAAAGATATTTATAGTGGGCATATTTATGCCTATAAAACGAACGCCACAGTCGAAGCTTTCAATAACTAAAATCTGTTGTAATATAACAATATCAACTGAAAATGGCGTCGGTATGATGACAACAGACAAATTTTATTACCTGATTTACTCTTTTCACTCGTATTCATATTTGAATAAGTGGGCATGATTTTAGCGCAGACCCGTTCCCAAGACTTCGTCTTTTGTAAGCGGTTGCCGTAGTCGCCGGAAGTAGGATCCCAAAGTGCCGGGTGATTTTTAATTGCTTCTATAAATATTTCTGTGCTCATATGACGGTTAATTGGTTCTGTATCGCCATTATCGCTGCTATCTATGTATTCTCCGTCGTCTTGCTCCTCTTTCATTGTGATAGCAAAATAAATAAGCGGACAATCGTCCACCTCGATACACAACTGTCTGACTGAGTGTGACAGAAGACAGGTGTCGTGTCACTTGTGTGTGACACAAGCAACTGTGTTTTTTTTATTTACTTTGTATGACATTGATATGCCTTCGAGTTGATTAGGACACTGAAAGTGGGTTGTTGACATTCGTAATCACTCATGGAAATAACGAAATATGTTTAATTGTCTAGGCTATTACGTAATCAATTAACGATATTTTAATAATTAGGGGTAATTTAGGGGCGTCGTAAAAAATGCCAAATTCTCGTGGGCTTCACAGTACAAATAAGTTTGGGAAGCCCTGCCTTATAGGAAGAATAGAAGAAAGTTGCAAATATTGTTGATTTTGCCTGCTTATATAGATTGCATATTCCCCACGGTGTCCCATAAACGATCCGTGTACAATAGAACAGCTGGCAGCCACTGTCCCCTATTGCGTATGTAGCAAACTCTATGTTACCGATTGCCGTTTCAGGCGTTTCGAAAACAATAACAATAACTTATAATTGCGGGGATTATAAAATTCATTATGAACATTAATGAAGATATGAAGAAATAATAAGAATTGTGGGAATTGCACTGGGAGGGTGCCGGTTCAATGGGTTTTTTCTTTATTAAAATACCCACCTTTATTACATTGGTAGTACAATATGAAAAATACAGACCTGTACCTGTCATGATTAAATAAAATATCCTTTAAAAGATAGCAGATATAAATATAGACTTTGTAAAATGTAAGCTTAGTAATAAGAATTACTTTCTTTTTTATTGCATTGCATTCGCCTCGGTGGCGTAGTTGTATTACGGTATGACTGCAATGCTGAGGTCTTGGGTTCGATTCCCGGGTCGGGCAAAGTGATATTGGGTTTTAAATTCAGTATCAGCCCGGAGTCTGGAATTTGTGCCCGACATGGCGATAGACCCGCTATCACATCATGGGACGGAGTACGCACGGCGAAAAGTGGGTGCACTGGTTGCGCCTCTGCCTACCCCTTCGGGGATAAAAGGCGTGAGTGTGTGTGTGCATTGAATGACGAGACGAGTATGAGCCATGAACAGTAACGACACCATCCAGCACCTTGAATATAAGTACTCCTTTGCGTACGCACAGGAACATAAAATATGAAAAGAAGTATATATATGAAAAGTAACAGTCTTATTTATAAAAATATTTAATTAAAATACAACTGGCGTACATGAACATTAAAACATTATCTTATAATTTATCAATCTCATAAAAATATACATTTAAACCACTACCAATACATTATAAGAACTTATAATTACTTAATTATAGCATCTGATTACCAGGCACAAAAATAAATAAAACTGCAATACTATAGTCCAATGCACACTGCGGAGGTATATAGCCTTATTTAATTATTTTTTTCAGTTAGGACCTTGTTAAAGTCTCTCGCATTCTTTATTACTTCTTCATGTTTTAATTGACAATTAAGGGCATCTATAGCCCCAATATTATTAGACCGAAATATGTAAAAACAAATTAGCCAATTCAAATTCTTTGATTAATTATATACCTAGATAGAGTGACGCGCTACAATGAAACTAAAACAAACAGGCCAACTTTTCTTAAGCTAGTATGCGTGACAGCTGTGTCATACGCTATCGCTGCATCATTCTGCGTATCCTTGTGTGCGCGCATTAATGATACCAGTTATTACATGGTTTCTATTAAAACGGGGAGATAATTATATCCATGAAAAACAACAAAAAATAATTCACTCGAACTCATTTAGCGGGCAACAATTGGCCTCTATTTTTATCGACGCGTTTGAAACGTTCAGTGCCTATCTAGGTATATAATTAATCAAAGTTCAAATTATTATCACTTCACAATATATTTTGTCTTATTTAAATGTAGATTTGCACTGCAGTGTGTATTAAATTGTACTTATTTAAGGTCACCGAGTTAAGACGCATTTGTCAAGAAAATTTTTGGTCCACCATATTATCACTGGACATTCGTTTATTAAAGTTTAAACTTTATTCATTAGATAACAACATTCAAATTCATTCATGCGGTCAACGCCTTTCAACACATTTTGAAGCTTATTTCAATGCAATTTGCACGAAAATATTCGTGTTGTGTTTAAAGCCACTTTCATTACATATTGTGAAAAATATTTATGTGAACTTTCTAGCTATAGGCAGTTTCTAAAATACAATAACTATAAGTCTGGAAACAATAACCGAACACCATTAGCCTTCTTTGGACTTTTGTATGGAGAAAATTTCTGAGGAGTTTTCCTAGGAGACCTCCGGGGCGTCAAACTGAAATCTCTTTTATTGGCATCCGCATCTAAATTCTTTAATTCTTCATACGCCAATATTAACATTCTCTGCTTCCATTCTTGGTACGATTCTATTTGAGGCTCTGATGGTTCTTCTCTTTGTGCAATGTCTATCTGCATCTCTTCAATTTCACCTAAAAGTAATAAATCATGTGGTCAATTATAGCATCCTTGGAAGGGAATCACATGGTACAAGAACAGATATAATTTTTCCTGGCTTGAATTTTGTCAGAAACCATTATTGGAGATGATGACAGAAGGAGCTGATTTGACAGCTAGGCAGTTGTAAAAAATAATTAAAAGATACAAATAATTTCGGCGACATTCCCGAAAAAATGTGACGCATCAACCTCACATTAGAGTGGGTTAATGTACAAGAACATTAAACTAGTTTTCCTCTTTTCTAGGGTAGACAGAGGAGTTTCAAATCATTACTTACCAACTATGTTATAGTAAGGGCAAAATGGGCATAGCTAGAATAATTTTCAAGTAGGGGCCAGTGTTCTAGACCAATAAAATTTGCTGAGCTGCAACTATGTAATGGCAGATTTGGTCAGTTAAAAAAATTATAGAAGTAGTAGGGTGCTTCAAAATCGTATGGATGGGAACCACGCAATTTTGAGGTAGGGATTGCCTACCCTGCCAATCAAAATTCGCATCTAATAGGAGGGCAACATAACACATACCAATAACAGCATCTTTCTTGGGTTGTCTGCCTCTCTTCTTTTTAATGGCTGAGAAATTTGCCTCCACAAACTTAGCCCATTCCGTATCCAGTTTGGTCCACTGAGATGGTTTCAGTCTTGACTTTTCAATTAATTTTGCCTTTGATACCTTAACTTTGTTGAGTCTGGAATTGAAGTATTATTGTGATAAGTTCGGTCATAAGAAATTTTTAATTTTCAAGGTAGACTGTGCATTTGGTAAGTGCTGGACCAAACTTTATTCGTTTTCTTTATCTAGACCAGTGGTTGGCAACCCGCAGCCCACGACCCCTTCCTTTGCGGCCCATGGTTGTTTTGGCGTCGTACGGTCTGCAACCCTCCAGGCAACTCCAACCCCCCTCCCTTTGAGGCATACTTATTATTAACAACAATAGCAGAAATATAACCTTTACTTCATTTTGCCACTATATGGCCTTTCCATGCTAAAAGGTTGCTGACCGCTGATCTAGGCTGATATAAACTAATGTTTAAATGACTGAACCTAGTTTAATGAACTTTATCACATTATATGTTGAATACAATAATATAACAATACAAGGATAGTGTAAGACACTGTAGGGATGGGCAAAATTAAATCAAACTTTTAAAAGCTATAAAATGATATTAAAATGAAGATAGATATATTAACAGTTCATTTTTACCTGCAAGCATGGTACACTGCCATGCACACATATTGTGGTAAATTCATGTCAACCTCCTGTAACAAAAAAAAATAATCTATATCTCATCTATGCAAAATTATTATTGTGGTTATAGTTCAGAAAATTGAAATGGTAGTATTATTGGGAGCCTAAATTGTAAATACATGATTTTCAGACAAAATACTTTAACCAGTATGATTCTGATGTAAATTAACCATACTCAGTACTGCCCTTAGGGGGAGCCAAACAGGGCAACCACCCTGATCCTTATGCTTGCAGGAAGGATATAGAAAAAATCATTACCCTTCTTCACTAGTCAGGTAATGAGGCCTCACAAAGTTCTGGTGCCCAGAGCCTTGCATTTATTACCAAAACCTACCATTCTTGCTAATTTACAGTAATCAGCAAGCATCCTGTCTGCCTGCTCCTGCACTCCACTGCACTGCAGGGAGACACAGAGCAGATTCGTTGTCAGTCTATCGCCATTTAACTCTAGCAAATTCTGCACCACTTTCTTGTTATTGTTGTACATTGAAGGCTTCAGGCCAGAATATTTAATGGCAGTTTTCTGAAATTAGAGTATTAGTATAAGAAAATATGGTTGAAGATTTAAACTTATTTATGCCATATTAAATTCTAACATGCTGATAACCATATAGATTTTATTCAAAATAATTTATGATTTTGTGGCAAATTTTTATTTACGGATTTCTATTGTGGTTATATCAAGTGTGAGTAAATTATCACAAAAATATATTTTATATTCTCTTACTTACAACATCAAATTCAGCACCGAACATACCGGCAGCTAGTTCCAAACATATAACAATTTTGCTCGTGTCAGTCATGTTGCTGCCGGCGGTCGACTTCGTTTGCAAAAGGCGCTCAAACTCCGCCGCCTTACTAAAATGTTCATATAAATTCAATTTTACTAACTTCCAGTCTAAGCCTACGTTCATTTAAGTTATACTAGTAAGATAAACGTGTTTAGTTAGCTCAAACAATACATTTCTAATTTTACACTACATAATACCTTAAAACCTTTTCTTCATCGCCTAAGCCGAGCTTAGTTGCAATTAAATGAATAGTTTTGTTGTGTTTTGCCATTTTATTTGATAATTTATTAACTTTTCACACAATTTAATAACTTTTACGTGCACATTTGTTCCACAGAAAATCGCGCGCCTTTACTTTGAATGACGTTACTTTGACGTGTTTTGTCTCTGGTCAGATGTCAGAACTCAAACCTAAGTGAAGTGATGAGACCTTAGATGAAAATTCTTATTTCGTATGGACAAAGTGTCCATTTGATAAAAATAATCAGCTGAACTTTGGCTGAACTAATATCTTTAGCATTTTACAATCTATTGCCCTTGAACCACTTCCTCAAAAGAAGGGTAATTATTATCAACATCAAATTAAATAATTGATATGAAACTAGGTCTACAGTTTAATTTCAATAGGTATTAGATAATAGTTATGTTCTTACAGAAGAAGCAGAAGTTCAGTACAAATTATGTATTGGGCCATAGAGAAATTTTAAAAATATGCATTATGATAAGTTTATGTTATAATTTTTCTTCACGGTTTTTATAAACTTTGACTGCCTTAGTGGCGTAGTTGTATTACGGTACGACTGCAATGCAGAGGTCTCGGGTTCGATCCCCGGGTCCGGCAAACTGACATTGAGTTTTTCTATTCAGTATCAGCCCGGAGTCTGGAATTTGTGCCCGGTATGGCGATAGGCTCGCCCCCTATCACATCATGGGACGGAATACGCACGGCGAAAAGTGGGGCGACTAGTTGCACTTCTGCCTACTCCTTCGGGGATAACGGGCGTGTGTGTATGTGTATGTGTGTTTTTATAAACGCCTTTTTTTTTTTTTTTTTTATTGCATTGAATGACGAGACGAGCATGCCGTTCGCCTGATGGTAAGCGATACGACCACCCATAAACAGTAGCAACACCATCCAGCACCTTGACTTACAAAGTACTGAGTGGCATTCCACTGCGCTCGTCATCCTGAGACATAAGATGTTAAGTCTCATTATGTCCAGTAGTTATACTGGCTACAATGTCCTTCAAACCGAAACACAACAGTGCATGCACACTGTTGCTTGGCGGTAGAAATAGACATTGCGGTGGTACCCACCCAGACGGCCTCTTACATAATGAGAGACCTACCACCAGTAAAGCCTTTTACTACAAGAACCAAAAAAAACGCTATTTTACTATATTGGTACCAAAAAAATATATTATCAATAGTGACGCACCTATAGATATATTAAATTGGAATTTTTCACAAAATAACATTATGTTTTTTAAATCTTATACAATGTAAAACTTGTATTAACTATTGTGTAATTATTAATTTTTATTTTAATATACATAATACATCTTAAAGAATCGACTATTCTATAGACAGACCACGCCCCTTTATCTCGATTTTTGAAGTTTCAATGATAAAACACCTTGCAATATCAAAGGAGGCGACATGTTGATTTTTTTCTATAGGTTCTGTGAAGCCGATACGGATCCGCTGTCATTGCTACAAAATGTCTTTGTAGATATCAGGGTGTAGGTCATTTAATTGTACACTTATTAACCAATTCGTGCTAATTATCGTATGTAAAACGTATCGTAAAGAAAAAGAAGAGGATCAACTCCACCCGAGAGAGGGGTGTGTATGCAGTGATAGACGGATATAGATTTGTATCAAAATAATTCGAAGCTATTTATAAATATTATTTTCTCGGCATTTACTTATGTTCAAACGTTAATAGTAACGTCTGGTCTATAATTAAACCGTGAAAGTTTATAAATATTACGGTGTTAAATGGTGGATGTGCTAGTAAGTTCGGTCTGTTAGTGCGAACGGTTGCCATTTTTTCGCTTGGATATAATCCCGTGCACTCCGTGCAGTGATATCGGGGCAGCTGCGGCGAGCGCAAGGCGGCGCTCGGGGGTGAGGCCGCGGCGCGAGTGCTCCCTGTGAAGTGCTGTGGTGGTTTTCAGGTAGAGATGCAACTAGTGTCAGTGAGGTCGAGATAATAGACGTGCGTGTCGTGTGTCCGTGGTAAGAGAGATGCGGGCGCAGTGAGGAGGCAGGGCGACACCACGGCTTCGTCAGTGGCGGGTGGCGCGCGGGGAGCCGAGTCTCCTTCGCAGGCCAACCAGGACACGGTGGATAACACCACGCCCACCTGCTGGTGAGTCCTCAGCTTTTTTCTATCTCCATACCCTTGGCAATGGACAAGGAATGGCTAGAAACATCCAGGAGTACTGGCAGGTTGATAACCTTGACATACCAACCAAGTGTAGCAAGTGTGTGACATCTATCAAAATTGTATTCTTATCTTGCAAAACCTTACTAAGGTTACCTCTTCTTTCATACAATAGCACAAGCTTGGTGTTTCTAAATGAAATTTAATATGAACATAGCTTCACTATACTAAAACACTACAATAATGTTGCTATTTAAACTCATATTTATTTATACATATACTTGTCATTGCTTGTACCTCTATCATATAAGAAAGGCCTATCCTAGACCTAAGAGACACCTTATGCAGTTTTCCAAGATAAAAATAACCTATATTACATTAAAACTCAATTTTGTATGCAAAATTTCAACCAAATCTATTCACCAGTTTATGTATATACATCTAAATAACATCCAAACATATTCACAAAATTCGGTATTTGTAAAAGGATTTCCAGCTAGAAAAATTGTTGATTAGTGGTGAAAACTAGCTTGAAGCTAATCAGCTCTTTTATTCTGCACTTTACCAGCAAGTGTCATGACCTGACTAATTCTCATGCAAATCAATAATAACAGAATACCAGTATGATTTTTGATACATTTCTTTAGTTGCCATAATTCAGGTTAATCATTTGTCAGAATACCAATAATTAATTCCAGCTCCATGATATTTAACCTTATGTCATATGTCAATGCTGGACTAATCTCAGTAGTAAAGAAGGCCCGCTCAGCATTCAGTTGGTATAAAATACAGGTCAACCATTATTATGTGTCTAATAGTATTGATGATCTATACAATGAATCTATGATCCAATATTACATAGAAGAGAACTGCGCTAGAACTATTCAAATTCAAATATTTAGTATTTATTAAGTAATTAGGCCCCTAAGGGCACTTTTACACATCATTTTTACAATGTTTTTTATCGTCTAAAAGATTCTACCAGTGCTTTGGAAAATCCCACTGACCTGAGAAGAAGCACCAAGAAACTCAGCGTTGGTCTTTTATTGTTATATATTTCTTTTTTTATATATATATATATATATATTTTACACATTGCAAGTAACAATATAAATTCAATTTCAAAGATGGATATTAAATGCGAAAATTAACGGAGAGTACCCAAGTCAAATAACCAGCTGCATGTTTAGTTTTAAGTAAAGAATAGAGTCAACCATCAAACAGAGCAGACCAGCACGCAAGCAGCACCTGTTCACGAATATGACGCATGTGCCAGCCATCTTGCCAGCTTTCTTTTGTGTTTGCCGTATCTGGGGTTATCACAAGTTATATAGTGGTTGTTGATATTAAATATGTTTTTGGTCTACCATGCATTTTTTATAAATATATAGTATATGCCACTAGGAGATAGTATGTCTCCTACATGTATGCTTTTGCTTACAAAGTAATTAAATAAAAACAATGCACAATTGTCATATAAATTAGATGTGTATTAGAAACTATTTACTAATTTAATCAAACTGACATTGAAATTAAACTATTATAACGGATTTTATTGTGGATTTTTTATTTTATTTTCTCCCGACGTTATAATAGTTTAATTTCAATGTCTAGCATTCACATAAACATAAGGAATCATTAATCAAAATGATTTTAATGCATTGCATATTCACAAATATTAAATAAGTGCTTGTGGCTTCGTCCGCATGAAAAGCATTTCCTGCTGCAAAAGTCCCGAAAACACAGTAGGACAACAGCATAATCTACTTGAAGAATCAGATTCAATATATCCATTATTTCTGATGGGAGCAAATTACGGGGATAAAAAGTACATGATTTACCAGTGTGCCAAATTTCATCAAAATCTGTTTAGTTTTTTTTCTGTTTACTTCTAACAAACATCCAAACATTTACAGAAACTTTCGCATTTATAATACACATTAAATGACACCATGAATATTAAGATCTTCACTGGTGGTAGGTCTCTCATATGTAAGAGACCGTCTGGGTAGGTACCACCGCAGTGTCTTTTTCTACCGCCAAGCAGCAGTGTGCATGCACTGTTGTGTTTCGGTTTGAAGGACATTGTAGCCAGTGTAACTACTGGACATAATGAGATTTAACATCTTATGTCTCAGGATGACGAGCGCAGTGGAATGCCACACAGTACTTTGTTACTCAAGGTGCTGTATGGTGCTACTACTGTTTATGGGCGGTCGTATCGCTTACCATCAGGCGAACGGCATGCTCGTCTCGTCATTCTATGCCATAAAAAAAAAAAAAAAAAGATCTTCCAAAAACAGGCAGCAATCCATAAGTCTATAATATTGAGCCTAGTATTAGGGGATACACTTTTCGTACACGGGGAACAACGCGGAGACTGAACCATCTTTTCCCTAAGTGTTTCAGGGTGGGTGGTCGGTAAATCCAACTAAAAAGCTTGAGTCAGAGAAAACTCTGAAAGTAGACTATGATAGTAAGATTTGAATTAAAATTGCCTCAATAAGTGACTTCATTTTCAGACATTTCTCTGGTGCCAAAGTATGTTTCATTCTAAGATAACCTTATTTATATACACTTATTAATACATAATATATTACATATAAGAACACCTCACACTTTTTAGCCCTAAATGAGTAGGCAGGCCCAAATAGTGCACCCACTTTTCCCCATATATAAACATTACACATATGGAATGCCATAGTAACCAAGTTACATCATAAATGACACATTTATTGTAACTATTCCTGGTATTGTAATAATTAAAAGGGATGTCCCAAAAGATAACATATAATTGACCACAATATGACACACTATAACACGTCAAAGTACTTTTGATTTCATATGTCCTGTTATATAATGTGACGCTTTAAGATGTCAAAGTTCTTCAAAAGCTTATATTTAAGTGGTAGATAGTTAATCTAAGGTGTAGTAACAATCTCATTGTGAGATAATTTGTTTCTTTTTTTATTTATGCTTATTACTATACTGTTGAGCATGATACAATTATAAAAAAAGTTCAATGAACTCTACCCAGAGTCCGATATTGGGTAAAAATATCTTAGTTAGATCCGTAAAAAAACAATAAAAGATTGACAGATAAATTTATTGATAGGGAATGTTTTTATTTGTAATATAATATTTTAATTAACATCAAGATTAGGCTGATACATATTATAATACATAAGATGTTGTTTGATAAGTGCATTCTAAAGTTGTTATAAGTGATAATGCAGAGTATGTTTTGGTAATTTATTGTGTTTATCATAATCCATATAATTTTTTGTTAAGTACAATCGCAGCTCAGAACCGCTTTGAAGCATCAATAATATTTTAGTCTGACATTGGTTGTATTGATGTTTTATATTAGCCTATAAATCACCTTCTGGTGGGCTAAGCAATCTGCCAATATGACTTGGTATAGGTTTGGATAGTAAGCCACCTTGCTGGTGAAACATTGGAAACATGTAGAGTTCGGTCATCTTTGGGCAAAATAATACTTTCGGCGTAACTTTCGACTTTCGGCCAATTTAAGCCGAAGGACCAACAGTTCCCAGCAAGCGCCGACATCGAGCTTAATAGTTTCGAAATGTTATATTTGACAAATAGGAATTTAATACATACATACATATACACTCACGCCTTTAATCCCCGAAGGGGTAGGCAGAGGCGCAACTAGTGCACCCACTTTTCGCCGTTATTCCGTCCCATGATGTGATAGGGGGCGAGCCTATCGCCATATCGGGCACAAATTCCAGACTCCGGGCTGACACAGAATTTTTAAAAAACCCAATATCACTGCCCGACCCGGGAATCGAACCCAAGACCTCAGCATTGCAGTCATACCGTAATACAACTACGCCACCGAGGCAGTAATTTAATAATATACATAATCTATATCATTTTCAAGTTTTTAAATCATGTATATTATAACTTAGGTGTTAGTCGCAACTTCGCCCGAGTGAATAGAATTACCGCTACAAAAGACTCTAATTTACTGGTAATTTATAGCGCCATCTATACGACGCCAACGCCATCTATTAAGAAATCAGATAATAAATCCGAATTTTGCCTACAGTACCAAATTACCGAAATAAAAAGTAGTCTCTATGTTAATCCAGGACATGGTCTATTTGTGTGCGAATTTTCATCCAAATCCGTTCAGCGATTCACAAACATTAACATTTGTAATATTTAACCAGTCAACGCCCGCTTATATATGAATGAATGAATGAATGAATGAAGCCTTTTATTCAGACTTAAACAACATTAGATTTACAAAAATTTCAAGTTATCATATTGCAATACAATCAATATAAGTTTTTAAATTAATTATCATTCAGTATAAATTTATAAAATAATTATCATTGTATCATGCTTTATCATTAAATATAAATTCTATTAATCAATGTAATAAATATTTGCATGCATATATATATATATATATATATATTTCCATTTTATTTAGTTTTGCTACTTTTCCTCTTTTGTCACCGGTTACTTGTCTGTGTGCCCTTTGGCATAGGCCTCCTCCAACTCCTTCCACTTTGTTCAGTCCCTCGCTACCCTAGTCCATAGTTTCCCGGCTGTCCTTACGATGTCATCCATCCACCGAGTATTCTGCCTTCCTCTTTTCCTTTTTCCCGTTCTTGGGTGCCAAACCATAATCCTTCTGCTCCACTTATCTGTACCTCTTATTGTATGCCCGGTCCATCTCCATTTTAATAGTTTTATCTTAAAAGTTACGTCAGTAACTTTGGTTTCTTTCCTTATTTCCGCATTTTTCTTTCTGTCCTTCCTTCTCACACCCAACATACTCCTCTCCATTGCGCGCTGACAAACTGCTAGTTTAGTATGTTGGTTTTGCGTGATACCCCATGTTTGACATCCATATGTTAAAACAGGTAGGATGCATGATTCAAACAGTTTCTTTTTCAGTCTCATATCAAAATCCCTATCTTTCAACACCTCTTTCAGCGACCAGTATCTCTTCCATGAGTTGGCTACACGTCGATCAATTTCCTTCTCTCCCATACTCTTTGTAGAGATGACTTGCCCCAGATAAATGTATTCATCTTGGTAGTCTATTTTTCTATCATTCACATCTATCTCCACTTTGTCATGGTTAGTTATTAGTTTAGTCTTGTTGGTGTTCATTGTTAGTCCCACCAACTCGCTTTCTTCAGCCAACTCTTCTAGCATCCTTCTGAGTGCTGTTGGTGATTCTGCAAAAAGTACCACATCATCCGCAAATCTTAGGTGCGTTAGCCTGTTTCCGTCTATCATTATCCCAAGTTTGTCCCAATTCAATCGACGGAAGACTTTCTCTAGAGTCGCTGAGAAAAGTTTGGGCGATAGTGGGTCGCCTTGGCGAACTCCTCTTCCCATTTGAATGGTCTTCCCTTTTTTTATATTTTTTTTTTTTATTTATATTATTTTTTTTTTTATTTATATTCCCTTTCTTCGCTTATATATAGCTATAAGCTAATTTCCTTATATAAATTGACACCGGTGTCCACCGCGGGCGTCCAAGGATTAATATTGAAATATTACTAGGTGTTGTTTGCGGCTTCCCCAAGTCTAAAGACTTTTCTGTTACAAAATCCCTAAATCATAGTCCCAATTCATAGCACAATATGTACAGTCAGCCAGATCTATTTAAAAATCTGATTAAGATTCAATTATTTCTTACTAGAGCAAGTTACCAGGATATAAAGTACCCTGTCTATTAAAACAGGACATAGTCTATGTGTGTGTCTTCTTCTTCTTCTTCTTTTAAAAATGGCTCCACCGTGTCATCGGTGATTTTGCCAATGTCAACTGGGTAGATGTTAAAATAATATAACTTTTTAAGAATAACTTTCGACCCGAGGTAAACCAAGAAACGATGGGAGCAAAGAGCAATACAACTAAAATATTTGACATTAGTTATGCCAATGAGAATGTAAACAGTACGTTAATTTAGAACCCATTTAGAACCAAGCACACTTGACAGGAGCGTACAGCATAGATAGCAACACTAGTGTAAAATTTATAGATTGGAACTATGGAGATAGAGCTAAGGGACACAGAAACAAAAGATAGCAAATATGTGTGTGTCTTGCATCTGTAGCTGTTTCTGAATTTTCTTCCATCAAACATCTAAACAATTTCTCAATTTTTCGCATTTATAATATTATTATACAGTAGACATAAGAAAAAGATGTAAAATAAAACAACTAAAAAAAACGCTTTATAGAAAATCCAACTAAAAAATAGAAAATAAATTTGAATTAAGAATAGTGTAAATAAAAAAAAAATATTTTATTGTAAAAAAAGTGTGTGCGTGTGTGTAAGTGAAGCTAATAGTTAGTTATTACTATTTATTTTGTCTGTCAGTAACCATAAAAAAACTCCAAATGAATATTCATATAAAACATAACACTTGAATATGAAATTTCATTCATAAAGTAGAATTTTAATCATCATGCAAATATTTATTATGCAATGAAAGATGTCAAAAATATGTACTTCCATCTTGTTTCTAACTGATGTAATTTTGGTGTCAATTGACCGCTTCAATGTTCTTTTGACGAGTTTCACCCCTGGCTCGGCCAGGGTACACCCGGGGGGATGATTCAGTTGAGTAGACTCATGGCGAAAATGACTTATGTCAAAAATGTTAATGTCTTCGTATGACAGACATCGTATTCTGACAAAATATTATGGCGCATTAGGATCTCTACTCTTGACTGCAGCTTTCAGTAGCGTAAGGCATGCCGGCATAATTTTGCCGATTGTCGATGGACGCAAATTGGCCCTATTTTCGCAAACTGGAACCAACCCACATCAAAATATTTTCTATTTGTTGATGTTTCAACTAAAATATTTTTTTGTTTATAACAAGTTGGTTGATATAAAATGTTTGGCATTTTATAAAGTAACAACTGAGGTATTTGGACAATTAACTCTATTTGAAAATAATAAATCTGCTGTTGACAATTTTTTTATGACCAAGTCAAATTTTATGGGCTTGTGGGTTGGTTGCCGTTTGCGAAAGTAGGTCCAATTGCAAAATCATCTCTAATCATATGTTTTGATAAGTTATTAAGCACTACCTTTTGCCCGCGGCTCCGCCCGCGTTAACAAGTTTTTCCGGGATAAAAGATCGCTTACCATCAGGCGAACGGCACGCTCGTCTCGTCATTCAATGCCATAAAAAAAAAATACGCTCCGTCTGGACCTCTGTCCGCTTACCATCAGGTGCAGTGGGGTCACTTTGCCGTGCCAGATTAAGGGTTAGGTGGCGACTGGGGAGCTCATTACAAATCACAATATATAGCTCATATCGGTCACAAATTCCGGACTCCGTACTGGTACTGAATAGAAATCCCAATATCTTTATTAAAGCATGCGAAATTATCCTGTCATGGATTGTGAGATGGGTTGTTCTGAGTTCAATTACATAGTCAATATATTAAGGAACATTGAAGCAGTTTTGTAATATTTTTATTATAGTTCTCTCGTATTTGAAAATACTTTTGGATGCCAATACCTTATTTTTTACAGTTATCACCACCAAACACAGCTGTTTATTTATTTCTGTCTCGGTGGCGTAGTTGTATTACGGTACGACTGCAATGCTGAGGTCTCGGGTTCGATCTCCGGGTCGGGCAAAGTGATATTCGAGTTTTTCTATTTATTTTAAATTCAGTATCAGCCCGGAGCCTGGAATTTGTGCTCGATATGGCGATACGCTCGCCCCCTATCACATCATGGGACGGAATAACGGCGAAAAGTGTGTAGTGCACCCAGCACTAGTTGCGCCTCTGCCTACCCCGTCGGGGATAAAAGGCGTGAGTGTGTGTGTGTTTATTTATATTTATTTTATTTAAGTAAATTATTGGCCATTATGATAACATAACCAAAGTTTCAGTATGACGAGCACATTGCAATGCTACACAAAGCTATATTATTCATTTGGGTCGTCATGCTACTGCTTATGAGCGGTGGTTGTGCTTACCAGTCTTTCAGCCAATATTGATAGATATTTATTAAACAGCAGTGATTTTGCTTTGAACGAGCATGGTTATCAAAGTAAGGTGTGATCCACCCCTAGCATTCTGGTTAGGAGGCGCAGTTCGTATAGATTAACTGTGGAGTTTAGACACGCCAAAATGTGAATGTCGAGATTAAAGAAAGATTATTACTGGATAATTATATAATAAATTAAATCTGTAGTTGATAATAAGTGAAATCTCATTATACTGAATATACCGAAAAGTTGATCAAGATGTATGTGTGTTAGAAGTAAAGGCATAAATGGACCGCCGTCTTGAAAAAGGGCGGCGGGTGCCTTGATTGAAAGGCATAAATCAAAGGAATTTAATGTTATTTGGCACAATTATACCCATGACCATAGTGGCCGCTATGGAACTCCAGGGTTATACATAGTAAACCTTTTATTCAGTCGACATACGATCCAAGCCGCAGTCAAAAGTTAGCACTTTATAAAACCTACTGGATAAGATAAAAATACGATAAAGATTGTAAGCAAATGTTAAAGCGCGTGCCAATAATCTACGGCTTTAAATATGAGGATATTCCCTACCGCATTTCTTTTTACGACAATGCGACTTCACCTGGTTTAGCAATTATGGCATGGCGTCTAAGGCATTATTTTTATCATGGCCCATCACAATACTGCATCCGGCATTATTTTATCCTGGCGATGTAAAATGACGTCAGTGTCTGATAATGCAATTTATTCTAAGTAATGGCTATGAAACGACGACATTGCATCCTTCGATAGTCCTCAACCCCCCTAAAATGTGCCGGCATAAAAACACGACACGAAGACCCGTGTCGTTTAATTATGATGATTGTGAATGGTCATGATGATTCGTGTTAGTTTCTCGACCAATATCAAGCAAACGGCGCGGAAGTTATGTAAATTTTTTATTTCACCTTTTAGGGGGACTAGCCTATGTCCCCGGTCGGGCATAAGTGATTTAGATTTTTCTAGAATTCAGTATCCGCCCGGAGTCTGGAATTTGTGCCCGATATGGCGATAGGCTCGCACCCCTATCACTACATGGGACGGAATACGCATGGCGAAAGGTGGGTGCACTAAGTTGCGCCTCTGCCTACCCCTTCGGGGATAAAAAGACGTGAGTGTGTGTATGTGTAGCCTATGCATAAGGGCTTATAACGACGGATTTTAAAATGGCTGTCGTTGCATGTGCAATGTGAGAAACTGAGAACATACGTAGACCGCGCGTATGGAATATGTGCGTGTATAGATCGTTTAAAAAAGCTCGAACTGCTTTAAATAGGCAAAACTAGTAGGAATATAAATTGAAATCAGTTACAGAGGTTTCTTAATGCAGCGGCGATGATACAATTTTGTAGTGGGCTCCAGTCCTTGGTCAATAATTTTGGGAACTCCTGATATACTAATGGTAGCTATCGAACCCAGAGAGTGTATCTGAGAGTTCCGGTCCCTATAAAAACCTTTCATCATCAGGTCGTCATCATCTTTTATACATCTATACATATAAATAAAATTGGAGTGTCTGTTTGTAATATTGATATAAACGTTTTTTACTACATGTATATGAATATTATATATACGGTACATACACCAAAATAATATTTTTGTAAATTTTTGTCTGTCTGTTTGATTGTTCCGGCTAATCTCTGAAATGGCTGGACCGATTTTGACGGGACTTTTATTGGCAGGTAGCTGATGTAATCAGTTATATAATACTAATTTTTGCACGCAGCTTCACACGCGTGGAATTAGCTTCGTGACAAATATGAAAATGTAACCTATTTTTTCCTTTCTTCTTGTTTAAGCTTTTTTCTTAGCAAATGGAATCAAAATCGGTTCAGTGGTTTAACTGCCAGAGCGTAACATACGGACAGAGTTACTTTCGCATTTATAATATTAGTATGGTTTAATCATATTGAACCCAACAGAATTATCAATTTTTATATAAAAATCTCAAATTCCCGAAAATAAAAAAAATATCGTGTCCAATGACAAATCAGGACACGGTTGTCGTAAAAAGCAGTAAAAATGTTAATGGTAATGAGGTACTTTATCTCTCTCCCGTAACTCGCCGCTTATTGATAGTTTCGTGAAGTCCCAAAGGAATGTATGTTTGTCCTGCCCTGGCGCCAAATGTACTTACGTTGGAACAAATGTTGGCGTAAAACTTGATAAAAGTATGAAGGTTTAGGGTGAATTATGGGTAATTTTAAAGTAAGTAAATAAAAAAAAATAGTTTTTGATTTGTTATTTGGCTGGTTTCATTAAGTATGAAACACTAGCTTTTGCCCGCAGCTCCGCCCGCATCAATGAGTTTTCCCGGGATAGAAGTCCCGCTTTATATTTTCCCGTGATAAAAGTAGCCTATGTATTAATCCAGGACATGATCTACCGGTGTACCAAATTTCATCGAAATCCGTTCAGTAGTTTTTGCGTGAAAGAGTAACAAAAATCCATACTTACAAACTTTCGCGTTTATAATACTAAGTAGAATCTAAAATAGTACGTAAAAATATTGGTTGTGAACGGAGGGCTCTGAAAATATGTAATAATATAAAATGCTATAATTAAATGGTAGATTAAGGGCCAGCTCCACCGGTTCATTATAAAGTTCCAGATAACTATTGACATATTATAACAATTGAATATGACACATTACTAGTGACTTTTCTCTCAGATATTTTTATTCGAGAACTGTGAAACCAACAGTTGTTTATATGGCAGATAAGTTCCGAATAGGCTATCAGGGACTTTATCAGCATGTGGTGAACGCCTAAATGGTCGATTTTAAGTTTCATAATAGCCTGTAATTACTGGATACAATGTCTTTCAAGCAGTTCTGACTGAAAAACGACTGACATAATGCTTGGCCGGATGTTCACATACGAGAGACTCTCATATTACTAGCATTCTGTAATCGATAGCAAAACATACTTTGAAGTCCTCGCTCCAATAAGGTGTGCAATGCGATCTGAAATACATCTCGATTCTCGTCTAGCGATGAGTGACTGCCAATCCTAGCTAGATTTATGTTTTTTATACCATTCAGAGCTGATTTACGTAAATGGATGCCTTTAGTAGCCATTCAATGATAATTTAGATATGGAGCCACGAATCGCGCCTTAACAATTAAAATACGTAGGGGCTTACGTTTCTCTACGTCGCTGTCAAATACTACGGACTACTTATAGATTGTAAATAAAATAGTAAAGTTGTTAGGTTCAATATTATTATAAATATTAAAGGTGTCACCATAATGTTGCAAACATAAAAAATGTTATATTTCTTGTGTAGTGGCAACACTATTTTCTTCTTATAAAAGTGTGTGATCTCGTTGCGTTGTAGAATAAAACAAGTTATAAAGAATTCTTACTTATTTCATCATTAAGCCCTAAAATTAACAAAAGGCCTATTCCGCAATTGTGTAAATGCTATTCGTCACATAAATGTATAAGCCGACCAAATGCAAAAGTCACACTTTTTTTATTATATTGGCAGCAGTGTGTATGCAATTTTGTGTTTCGGTTTGAAGGATATTGTAGCCAGTGTAACTACTGGACATAATGAGACTTAACATCTTATGTCTCAGGATGACGAGCGCAGTGGAATGCCACACGGTACTTTGTAACTCAAGGTGCTGGATGGTGTTGCTACTGTCTATGGGTGGTCGCATCGCTTACCATCAGGCGAACGGCATGTTCGTCTCGTCATACAATGCAATAAAAAAAAAAGTGTTTCTTGCCTTGCCTGTTCTCTTGTGGAAACTGCTTTCTGAACTGGTCGTAGAGTAAAAAATTACATAATCGAAATACTGTAACACTACGGATTCTAAATAAATCATTTCATTTCAAAACTGGGAAATATGTACTACGTCAGGGCAGAAATCAGTTTAGCTTGATTCAGGTTGTGACAGTCGTATTATTAATTTCCTAGACAGAGCAAAATAATCTATTGGAGGTACATATTTTTCACATTTATCCATTTATTTTACGTACATCGCACCTTTAGGACGAAAACGACACAATTCAAAAAAATCGATAATTGAGTTATCGTCATAAAATTTATTATAATTACGTAAAGTAATTTTATTTCCATAAAGTTTTTATTAACGTCATAGGTTTATACGTGAAGTGTTATTTAAAGCCATGTACCGGTGACCGGTTATGTCGAAACCTAAAATATAACGTCGAGTCGACGTTAACTCTGTCATTTAACTATTTATAGAGGATCAATACACAAACAGTAATGTAACCTTTTATAATTAGCTTCGGGTCTGGCGTGTACGACAGTGGCGGATTTAGATGTCAAAAATGGGGGGTCATGAGATTTTTTTTACTTGTGACAGGTTAAAGTTTAAGGCTGTACTTGTTGTTTGATTTAATATCTGGTGGCTCAGGGTGATGAGCACAGTGCCGTTGTGTACTTGGTAATGTTTTGGGTGCCAGAGAAATGTCGTATCTTTTTATAAAGTTGTTAGGCAGAAATGTCGAAATTGTTGTATTTATTGCAGAGTGGCATTTCTCGACAAAGTCACATGTCACTAACTTGTAGAAATGTTAAAAGAGTATGATGATAAACTCCTAAAATAATTCTACAAGATTAATATTTCAATATACAAAAAAAAACATTAACGTATCAAATCCCGCACGACGTAAAAGAGTAACAAATTGTTTTTTTTTTTAAATTATTCATCACGTAGGCGAACATAGTTGCACTTATGATAAGTCAAGATACATTAAATTAATAATAATAATTATTACAAAAAGTCACTTATATAACTACAGACATTTTTATAGGGAGTAAAATCAATGAAAAATAAATAAAGAAGCCAAGCTCGGGCTGGCAGGAAAGAGAAGATAAAAATAAAATAAAAAAAAAACTGAATCATTTTTATAATAATAAAATAATGGAAGGAACGCGTCGCGATTCTCACCGGTGAGGACACTACAGGCCCTAACCTAGCTAACCTACCAGCCTTTCACTAGCTACCTTAGCGATGGCTACCCGAAGAAGAAAGAAACTCCGGGCTTACTTTTTTGTCATCATTTGTCCATAGAATCTTTATAATTTTTTTTTTCAAGTCTTTTGCATACAAAGTCGGATTAGTGTATAAGCTAATGCACACACATCACCGTTAAATTGAGATAAAATCCAATTGAAGGAATTTAAAAAACACTAAACTCTACACCTAAAAAGAAAATCATAGTAAGATAAAAAAAAAAAAATATAATTAAACGGTGTACAGAGTGCATACGCCTACATTTACAAACACAGTTTATTAACACATACAACTATATACGTTGTAGTAAAATCATTTGTTATTAATAGACGTCTCGATACTCATCAATGGTTAAATTGACTCATGCACTCAAACGTACCGGGTGTATTTTGATTAGATGTCCTGTTGGGTTTGATACAAGCCACGTGTTTACGCGAATGTCAGTATCGACTATCAACAGTTCCACGGAATACTGACTCATGTGTTTTCATCTGAGCCGCGGCGAATAGTGTGCACCTTTGGACTATACTTAGTCAGTACGGATGTGTAGTGAAGGGTATATGTGAAAATAACGATGGCAGAAGTATCGTTTGTATCTTGTTAATTTTTGGTTTTAATATGAAACTATGCAAGCAAAGACATTAAACAGTATATTTATAGACCGGACATCGGGACCAAATTTTTCGTCCAAAAGTTATACCAATTGGTAATAAAGGTCGCGGGAACACCTGGATGCAGGCCGCTTTTGACAGGTCCGTCTGAAAATCTTTGGGGGAGGCCTATGTCCAGCAGTGGACTTCATGTGGCTGACGATGAAGATGAATAAGTCTCTGTCTTATCTGACATGTCCGTGTAACAAGACTTCTCGGTATGCTTAAATTTTGAAAAGAAAACAATATTTTGGAAGGAAATATGCCAATATACGCATTACGACCATTTCAAAGTATGTTCTAGTGAATTTTATATAAGTATTTTGTTATTTCACGGTAGATTGAGTTACTGACGAACAGGCTCAAAATTTTCCAATGTCCGCTCTATATAATCTTGAACTCTTTGATTGCAAGTCATTGTGGATATCTGTATCCGCCCATATAGCGACTAGAAACTACCGTAAACAAAGTGTAAAGCCCGCCATAGTGGCCCACGTAAGTGAATCGCTTTCCGGCATCAGCCTGTGTATCCGTAGATATCTCTCGTCAACACTGTCTAGACCCGACTAAACTTACTATCAGATGTCAGTGGAAAAAAATATATTTCTAACTCCTCCCTATTCTTCTATTTGATTAACTTCGTTGCGGGTTAAGACTAATTAGCGTTCCCAGAGACTCGCCGAGCTTCACCGCTCGGTGTCATAAAATGCGTGCCACTGCTGATCCTGGCTTACAGGAGTTGCAGTGGCGGGTGTGAGGGCGGGATAGTCTCGTATCAGATGTCAGGTCACTATGAAGTTCCCGTATAAAAAAAAACATGTATTCCTCATACTTTACAGACTGTCTTGCGATTTGACATGTTGAATATTCTAAATACTACCCTGACGTCTTCAAATAACTTTAGTTGAAGTTGAAATAAAATGAATGCTGATTTTATAGCGATTTGTTAAACCGCCCGTGTTTCAAAGGCTTCTCAGATTTCATGGTCTCGGGGTGGACTGTCGTTAAGAGTTAAGTATTTTATTTATTTATTAAACACTTTATACAAAGTGTATAGGCGGACTTAATGCCATAGGCATTCTCTACCAGTCAACCTGATGGGGTAGTGCAGAGATATCAGAAAGTAAAGAAAACCATTAAAGTGGAATAATAGAAGTGACAGACTACAAGACATGATGATATGATTCTGATTACACAAAACCCGGATGATAAATCCGGGTTTTGTGAAATCAAAGATTCGAACGAATATGAATGCCTTTAACAGTTTGGTGGCAAGTTCGCCAGTATTTTATCGTTGAATACTAGTAAATACAGTTTTGAAAATACTTAGACTTCCAATATACTATCGTCTATAATCTATGTGAAATTATGAATCGAATCTCTTTGACATTTATAGAGACACGGAGTTGTGTGAGGCAGCGTTTTACCGAACATAATGTTTACAATGAAGTTAAAATTAAATTAGTACATACTACCATTTCCGTGGATTAAATCACACATAAATTAATTGTTTTGCAATAATGCGAAGGTTAGAAAACCGGCATTCTACCTCATAATTGTATATATTTATTATTATGACTTTTTGTGACAGGGTTTTTATGGCATGAACTTTTCCTATATTTTTTATCGTACCGTTTTTAAAATTGATCGCTAATCACCCAAATATTTGTGGCAAGGGATATGAAAGCCTTTCAATATCCAAACGGATGCAGGAGACATGCAATGCAGTCAGCCCTGTATTATATACTGCCCACTGCTGAGCACGGGCCTCCTCTACTACTGAAAGGGGTTAGGCCTTAGTCCACCACGCTGGCCATAATAAACTAAAATTAATTTTCTTGTGATTATTCTTTAAATAAATTCCCAAGGCATTAGAAAAAAGTGTTCTGTATGCCTAAGCGTGTCTTATAGAAAGAACATAAGTAAAGCTCATGCGTGTGCTGGTGTATGCGCTACAAATATACGACTAGCCCAAAAAAATATCCGTTTACTGTAAGACGCTCCATAATTAGTTGTAACTTATTCATTTGGTCTATATCGGTGTACTAGCTTTTGCGCGCGGCTCCGCCCGCGTTGTAAAGTTTTTCCAACAAACAAACAAATTCTTCAGCTTTATATATATTTTAAAGCTGAAGAGTTTGTTTGTTTGTTTGTTTGAACGCGCTAATCTCAGGAACAACTGGACCGATTTTGAAAATTCTTTCACTAATAGGAAGCTACATTTCTCCTGAGTGCTATAGGCTACTTTTTATCCCGGAAAAACATTTCCACGCGTGCGGAGCCGCGCGCATAAGCTAGTATTAGTATAGATACATTCATTTGACTGTACTTTGAAGCCTCGATCAGGCACCACATATTATTGCGATGCAAAGTAACTTAGCAAGTTATTTCTCGTTAGTGTGTTAACCAGCAGTGAAAGTTTGGAAGATAAGTCATGTCATTCGATACATGGTCAATAGTCTTCTAACGTACGTATATTGAAGTTCTATATTAAATCTCGATAGATCATTTGTGTTATGTAAATTATAGTATACCTATATTAACATTGATTTATGATGTGGAGCGTCGCAGCATCTACATATTATATTTTTTTGTATTAAGGACCATGTGATACAGACTGGAACTTCAAGTTAAGTCTCATGATACCCAATCTTCCGCCTGCTCATGTGGGGTTAACGAATTACATTTAACGCAAATTGCAAATGATTTGCCATAGTAACCACCGGCCTTGTGAAGTCAACCCTTCGGAAGATTCTTCTAACTTCCAGCTATCTTTGAACACCAGAATCTCAGTGTCACTTAACGATCTTCAAAGTTAATTCCTAAACACAAACCAACACGAATCTCGTCTATATTTAGCATTCATTTCTCACGGCTACATTTTGTCATGTTTTTTGCGTACGTCGCGCAATCAGTACCAATTTGTTAGGATAATGTCGATTGAGTCGCGGCCGCGCGGGCCGTTTAGATAATTGACTTCTTGACATATTTATGTCGGTTTGTATTAATGATGGTCGCGCGAGATTTGCCTGGTGCTTCATTCACACTAAAGTCTGATGTTGAGAATCGCATCGAGAAGATGCGTAGTGTAATCACGACTTTTCATAATCTGACAGCATTCATTGGGCAATAGATATTTCATTTTGATTTGATGCAGTATTTTTAGGTCTTATTTATTGCGATTATGGGTTTTGACATTAACCTTGATGTGGCGGTAGCATGGAAGATAGAAATCCTTTTTTTTTATAAAGTTGAGGATGTGTTTTTAGCGGTATTGTGACTCAACTAGACCCGATAGTAAGTCCGGTATAGTCCAAAAGAGACGAGCGAATTGCCGAGCTCATGTCGGCTTGTCTTCATGATTTTGTAATTAATGGCGTATAATTAGATTAAATACAAAAGATGGTCGCTATTGTGACTCCACTAGACCTCATAGTAAGTCCAGTATAGTCTAAAATAGACGAGCGAATTGCCTGGCTCATGCCGGCTTGTCTACATGATTTTGTAATTAATGGCGTATAACTAGATTAAATACAAAAGATGGTCATATTCGTGGGTATCACCAACAGCGTATAATGAGATGGGGCATCACAATTGGTCTTAAATAGAATTCTTTGACTCTCGCAATAAGGAAAGATTGTTCACTGTTGAGTGCTGACCTTATCCATAAAAAAACAAAAAGCAAACGTAGTACTGTGGGTGTTTTTTTCCAAATTAATTTTATGCACACGTCACGCATTCACAATACGTTCACTCACTCATTCAGTATATTGTACAGGGTTTCCCGTAGTTGCGTACGTGTGTTTGTCATTTAATTTTATTATAGATAACTTATGTTTGTTTACGCCGTGTTCAGATATAAATAGACAATGATTATGTGGTATTGTTATACGGTTTTCCTAATTAAATATGTGTCATTGCAATACAATTTTTAGTCTTGGTATAAGATATACGATTTTATGTCGTATGTTTGGGGTAAATTGGGTTCATAATTGATTCGTGAGGACTATCTGAATAAAATACCACGTCGAAGGTATGCCATACATGTGAATTGTATACTTCGACTAATCCCACGAGTTGTGACATAGCTGTATAATTCTAGCAGTTTTGAAATGAAACTCCGTTCGATGACCGTCATTAAAATAAAATAAAATAAAAATAAATAAAAATAAAATAAAATACTTTATTCATCACGTAGGCGAACATAGTTGCACTTATGATAAGTCAAGATACATTAAATTGATTATATTAATAATTATTATAAATACCAATGGTCACTTATATAACTACCGACATTTTTATTGGGAGTAAATCTATGATAAGAAATAAACAAAAACAAAAAAACAGCTCGGGCTGGCAGGAAAGGGGATATAAAAAGGACATCATTTTATTAAAATAATGGGAGGAACGCGTCGCGATCCTCACCGGTGAGGACACTACAGGCCCTAGCCTAGCTAACCTACCAGCCTTTCACTAGCTACCTAAGCGATGACGACCCGAAGAAGAAAGGCAGAAAGAAACTCCGGGCTTACTTTTTTTGTCATCAATTGTTCATTGTTTCTTTCTCTTTTTTTTTTCAATTCTTTTGTGCTGTGTACAAAGTCAGATTAGTTATATAAGCTAATGCACGCACTAGCTTAATTAGCATTAATTGCATTTGTCACAAGTTGTAATGTACCTAGTAATGTACTTTGCCAAGGTAAACCCGTCTAAAGCAGTGATTCAGTCATTCCTAGCTTAACACCACGAACATCAGGAACAAAAAGATGCTGGGTGGATTCTGGAAAAAAGAGTCTGGCGACATTCACCCCGACAAATTCAGTTCACATAAATGTTTGACTCTCCGGCAATCGATCCTGCGCCCTCGTCTCAAACGCACGACGTTCACTGCGTCACGAACGCTGTAAATATTTGAAGCAACCTAAAGCGAAGATAAGATTAATGGGTTCAGACGTAGCCCAGATTTGTGATGTCTAGCTAGCAGCATAGCAACAGACGCCAAATTCCACGTCAAACAGCAAGATGGTCATCTAGTAAACAATCAAACAATTGTGGCATTGTTTACGTGTGTTATATTTAAGTAGATCTTGTATGTGAACATCCATCTGTAGGTTCGCATTGTACATTTCTACCGCAAAGCAGTGTGCAAGGACATGTTTCGCTTTTGAAAGTCATTGTGACCACTTACCAGTGTATTTTTTTTTGCATTGAATGACGAGACGAGCATGCCGTTCGCCTGATGGTAAGCGATACGACCACCTATATACAGTAGCAACACCATCCTAAACCTTGACTTACAAAGTACTGTGTGGCATTCCACTGCCCTCGTCATCCTAAGACGTAAGATGTTAAGGCTCATTATGTCCAGTAGTTACACTGGCTACAATGTCCTTCAAACCGAAACACAATAGTGCATGCATACTGCTGCTTGGCGGTAGAAATAGACATTGCGGTGATACCCACCCAGACGGGCTCTTACATATGAGAGACCTACCACCAGTAAACCACCACCAGTGTCCACTGCACCGATGTTAAGTGAAGTAAAGCCCAAAGAAAGTGTCGAGTGTCGACCGGCAAGTGATAAAAACATCCCCAGACCGTCGGCACAGTTATGCCGGCCTGCCTACTAGCTTCATGCTCCGCTTGAAGGACCTCAGGTTGTAGGAATGAGGAAAAATGTATGCTGGAAAACTATTCCACAGCTTAATGGTGCGGCAAAAATATGAGATTTTGAACCTTTTGGTTCGAGCTGGGATGGAAGATACCACGAAGCTGTGTTTCTTTAAGCCAGCACGCTAATTATGTAATTATTGACCATTATAAGACTAAGCCTGGTGTTATTAAACTGGACGCGCTCACAGAGCTTCGAGTGTTCCAGGTCACAGTATAAATATATCTATACTTTGTCCAGGTGCTGCGAGCGCGTCCAGCTTAATAAGACCCGGACAAAAAGATAACCACGGTTGGAAAAACGGGTCCTTACCGTCTAATATCTAAGGGTGTGCATTCAGTGTCATGCAAGGCTTCGTAATTTAAAGTTCTAGTTGTTGCTACTGTTTTTGAGTAGTATCATCAAGCCAGTACGGTGCCCGTCTCGTCATTCAATTAAATAAAACGAGACCCTTTTTTCAATCATCGGTTCACTGACTTCAATTCGCTACTTATCGTTTCCACATTTTTTCTATTCGTCAGCGTAGAATTTGACATGCTCGTTGCTTCTGGTCATTTTTTTCGTCTGACCTGTCGGAAATTGCTGTTTTTTTTTTAAATGTGTGTTGTTAAATTGGACGGTTCACGGTAAGCAGCCAAGGTTGATTAGTTGGTGTTTATTTGGGCATTGATTTAAAATAGTATCGCGTGTGGTTGAAATTAGACTATTTTCTTGTTGAATGTCTTATAAGATAAATAATTAAAAGTATTATTAGGGAAATTAAACCTTTTCTTTATACATCGGGGATGAAAGATCAAAACGTATATAATAAATTGTTTATATCCTTAATTTTACCTTAGCGAGAATTCTTCCAACATAATACCTCTATAGATTATTGAAAACAAGTTTAAAGTTCATACCATATCCGCCCTGTATTATATATTGCCCACTGCTGAGCACGGGCCTCCTCTACAACTGAGAGGGTTTTAGGCCTAAGTCCACCACGCTGGCCTAGTGCGGGTTGGCAGACTTCACATACCATCGAAACTCTTATAGAGAACTTCTCAGATATGCAGGTTTCCTCACGTTGTTTTCCTTCACCGTTAAAGCGAGCGATAATTCACAAAGAATACACACATATTTTTTTAGAAAGTCAGAGGTGAACCTGCGGAAATTCGTCTCGGCAGTCCGTTCCACTCCCAACTAGGCTATCGCCGCTTTTAAAGTTCATACTATTCAGTAACCGAAGATGTTGCTCATAAAGACGAAGGAAATTAATTCCGAGAATACATTGCGTAAATACACGTAGTTAGTTCCACCGGACGCATCCGGAGATAACAAGGCAAGTGCATTCCGAAGTAAAAGCGGACATGTTGAGCAGTAGTATTTTGGAAAATTATTGCCTTATTGAATTATCTGAAATGTATCGTTTCTTGGGATTATGGATACTTTTAGTAATACTTGATTGCTTATGGCAGTTGTATTTTTCTGAACTTGAGTTATTTGATACGTGGAGTATAAAATATAATATCGACCAGAAGACGTTACAGTCCTCAAGGGTCGCTAGATTTAAGCAGGCGAGCTTTATTGTATACTTACCGGTTTAATACGCCAGATGCTATGTAATTTTTTTTATCTGTTTAATGGCCGGTTTGCAAAATAAATCTATTATCTGTATTGTAAAGACCAAGTTATAGTCAAGTTTGTCATCTATATTCCATAATCCAAAACCAAATAAACAAGACACATGGTAGACAAGCGTGTAGAACGTCTTTTACACGCGTGCATCGAATAAAGTGCATATTGATGCGGTGTTAGTGATTATAATTCAACGCACTTACGAGGGACACAATGGTACATGTCGCGCGAAAGTGATACACGCACACGTTATGCATGGGAAAGTCGCCTAAACTGTCACATCTACTGTTTGTCCGATTGATAAAGGGTTCACGCACTTACGCCTTTATTCCTCGAAGTTGTAGGCAGATGCGTAACTATAAAAACATAGTGCACTCTTCGCGCCATGAGACGAATGTCCGCAGGTTCAAAACCCAAGGGCACACACCTCTGACTTTTCTAAAAAAAAAGTTATGTGTGTATTCTTTGTGAATTATCGCTCGCTTTAACGGTGAAGGAAAACATCGTGAGGAAACCTACATACCTGAGAAGTTCTCTGAATTTCGAAGGTATGTGAAGTCTGCCAACCCGCACTAGGCCAGCGTGGTGGACTAAGGCCTAAACCCTCTCAGTTGTAGAGGAGGCCCGTGCTCAGCAGTGGGCAGTATATAATACAGGGCTGGTATGGTATGGTGGTATGGTCGCCATGTTTTTCCCATGGGGGTTATCTGAAATATTGTTTTGTTTTTAAATGAAATGAAATGAAATAATTTATTCGAACCCATAAAATGTTATACATTATTTAGATTCCGTCAATATTAACTCTACCACCAGTTCGGAAAGCAGTTCTCACTAGAGAAGAACGGACAAGAAACTCTAGTGTTGCTCTTTTCAAAATCAGTTCAAGGTATAAAATACAATGCATTATGTAGAGAAAAAAAATACAATTCAGTATTTGTTAAGTTTTGTTTAGAGCAGTTCATTTATATACTCGCAAAATAGGTAATAAATTTTTAAATTCCAACACTAGTGCAAGTGCAGGAATCATGTAATAATTTGATCTGAAATGTTCAAGATGTCGCTATTAATCTAAGTTCAAGATATACCCCTAATACTTAGATATAGTAAGCGAAAAGGGCAGACCAGTCCACACAAGCAGCACTCGTTCACGAGTATGACGCATGTGCCAGCCATCGGCCTCCTCAACCATATTACAGGGAAGTGGCCGACCCGGCACACGACGCCGCCGCAGGCACAGACAGTTAAGGAGTATGTCATACCCAAGCCGCTCACAGATGGAAACAAAGAAACTTTATTGAAACGAAAAACATGATTCCAAGGAAAATCATATGAAAAAATTTAATCCCAGGCTTTTTTATCCTCTATGTATTCTGAAATCTTGTAATAAGCTTTATTACATAACTTTCGCTTAATAGTTGTTTGGAATTGACCAATGTTTAAACACTTAATTTCAGTGGGAACTTTGTTATAAAAATGTATACAGTAACCCTTAAAAGATTTGCTGATTTTTTGGAGCCTTGTTTTATGATTAACTAGATTATTTTTACTTCTAGTATTTAAGCCCCATGGCTATATCCATATATCGCAAACTTTTGGAAAGTTTTCTATATTCTTATGTACGTACATTAAATTAGCGAATATAAATTGTGATGCTACTGTCATTATATTTGTTTCTTTGAATTTTTCTCTTAGAGAACATCTAGAGCTTAGGGAGTAGATAGATCTTATAGCTCGTTTTTGAAGAACAAATATAGTATTAATGTCAGCAGCACCACCCCACAGCAAAATTCCATAACTCATCAAACTATGAAAGTAAGCAAAATAGACCAATTTTGCTGTTTCAATGTCAGTTAATTGGCGTATCCTGCTCACTGCAAAAACTGCGGCGCTCAGCTTTTTAGCTAGTACAGATATATGAGGACCCCACTGAAGTTTAGAGTCCAATGTGATACCCAAGAATTTGGTTGTATCCACAAGGCTCAACTCGTCACTATTTATGAAAATGTTAGCGTTAATTTTTTTGACATTAGGTGTGACGAATTTTATACATTTAGTTTTTTCACTATTTAATAATAGATTGTTAACGCTGAACCAATGCACTATTTTTGAGAGAGTATTGCTTACATCGTCAAGAATTGTTTGATGTCGACTTATTTTAAATAATAAGGAAGTATCATCTGCAAACAACACTACTTCATAATTGTCCCTTATGAAATAAGGTAAGTCATTTATATAAATTAGAAAAAGAAAAGGTCCAAGAATTCAGCCTTGTGGTACTCCCAAGGTAACAATAGAGCCAGGAGATCGTTTTCCATTGACATTAACACTTTGTACCCTATTGCTAAGTATGATTTAAATAAATCAAGGGCAATGCCATTAACCCCATAGTGGCTCAATTTCCTGTATTTATAATCTGATAAAGGTAGTAAGGAGTGTTAGCAGGTCGCTTTCAATAGATCGATATGGAATATTTTTGCGGAAGATCTATGTTGAGCAGTGGACATCCTATCGCTGATGATGAAATACCCTATTGGTACGCACTGGGTACCAACTTGTATACAATTGAATGACGAGACGAGCAATTTGAATACCTGTTGGTACATGCAGCTGCTCTTAAATAGCGGCAATACAACAAAGATCATAAAATAAAAAATACTCTGCATGACTTTGAACTTCGTTTGTCCTGAGACATCGGGCGTAAAAAACTTGTATTGTTCTAATATAAGAAACTAAAAATAGTTTTGTTTTACTCTATTAACAAAACGTTTGTTAAAATTTTGACATACCTTAAAAAAAGAGCGTATTCCCACCTAAAAGGCCGGCAACGCATCTCTGTGCCCCCTGGTATTGCAGATGTTCATGGGCGGCGGTGATCACTTACCATCAAGTGAACCGTATGCTCGTTTGCCCCCTATATCAAAAAAAAAAATAGTTTGTAAGTTAAAAGACAAAAATGTTTATCTCTTGCCGGTGGACATTATTTTGGGCTTCACTTCATTTACCGTCAGGTGCAGTGAAGACACCGATAAAAAAAAAATTATAGACAATGCTGAATGGAGTGTCGGTTAGGCCTACGTGCCGCCGAGTGCCACCCACGGCTATCACTTAGTATGCCTAGGTACTGATGAATGGGACCGTACGACGCGCCATATACGGGAGACTATCGAAAATCATCAAGTGCCAAATGACGTCACTGTGGCTGACCAACGGGCTTTATGGCAACTTGAGACCATTAATATTTGACACGTAATACTAATGCTCCAAATATTAATAATGACACAGAACAATGTGTTTTATGATTCTAAATTTGATATTCAGCTTTTGCTTATAAGTTTGAATCGACATTTGACGCGTTATACGTGGCGCTCGGTATGTTGCGCAATGTTGAATATGACGCGATGTGCGACGTTTACTGTGATTATTAGGCATGGAAAATCTTCATCTAATATCACTATATGACTAATGTACTGCATTGGATGGTTTGGGTATCTGAAAATCTATTTTAGTTCTATACTAAATCCCCTCCATATGAAAGAAGAAAGAAAGAAAGAAATAATGTTTTATTGATGGGACAACAAAAAAATATACAAATTTAAACATAAAAAAATATATAATATAGCCATTTAGTTTCATGTGCAGTCAGAAACTCAAACTGGTGGTAGGTCTCTCATTATGTAAGAGGCCGTCTGGGTGGGTACCACCGCAATGTCTATTTCTACCGCCAAGCAACAGTGTGCACGCACTGTTGTGTTTCGGTTTGAAGGACATTGTAGCCAGTATAACTACTGGACATAATGAGACTTAACATCTTATGTCTTAGGATGACGAGCGCAGTGGAATGCCACACAGTACTTTGTAAGTCAAGGTGCTGGATTGTGTTGCTACTGTTTATGGGTGGTCGTATCGCTTACCATCAGGCGAACGGCATGCTCGTCTCGTCATTCAATGCTATAAAAAAAAAAACAAAAACAGAATCACCGAGTACAAGTGGTGCTGCCACGAACGCACGTTTCGCTTGCGACAATGTCTGCAATGACTATCTGTTTGTAATATTAATTAGATTGTGTTATTTAAAGATTCAGGGCTAGTAATTAAGTCTTATCTTAAAGTTACATTTTATTGATATTTATTTTGTGCGAAACTTACACTTTTTTATTTTACATCTATGGTTAAAATAACTTAACGGAAAGTGTTGTTTTCAAAGAGATAAGTATGTGGTTTCATTTAGTAACGCAATGTCAAAATGACCCGTATCCTACTATAATAATATTATAAACGCGAATGTTTGTAAGTATGGATGTATGGATGTTTGTTACTCTTTCACGCAAAAACTATATAACTAATTTTTATCCCGGTAAAATATAAAGCGGGACTTTTATCCCGGGAAAACTCATCAACGCTGGCGGAGCCGCGGGCAAAAGCTCGTTTATATTAAAATCGTAACCGATATAGGTACTTATAAAAGTTGTATATTATTTGTGATACACAGTAGCATCTTTTTTTCTTGACTACCTCGGTGACGTAGTTTTATTGCGTACGCGTTACGAGTACGATTAGCGCGCTGAGGTCCTAGATTCGAATCCCGGGTCGGGCCAAAAACAATGTGACTGGGTTTTTTTTATCTTAAAAATTACTCAGTTACAAGTCGGAGTCAGGAAGTTGGCGGTGTGATACCCCCGTGCTTCGGAAAGCACGTAAAGCCGTTGGTCCTGCGCCTAATCTCTCTCCGGTCATGTCGGATTGCCGTCTCACCGGTCTATGAGAGTGAAGGAATAGCGAGTGCACCTGTGTATTGCGCACACACTTGTGCAGTATAATATCTCCTGCGCACCTGGCTGGTCTCCGTTGAGATTGGCCGCCGTGGCCGAAATCGGCTAGGAAGGGATTTCATATTTATTTATTTTATTTATTCTTGTCAGGCCTAAGACGTTTAACATCGAAGAAAGAGAGACAAACTACTTTAAATCTGCTATAGATGTAATACGTAAGGCCCTTTACTACAAAGTTAATTGTTTGGAATGAATGTGCTAAATTCGAAACTGACCTATCGTAATGACTTGGAGATTGTGTTTACCGTAGGTGTTCGACCTTTTAATTCAATCAATGTGCCTGGTTGGTGTTATGATACTAACCGAATTTATCATTTTAATAATAATATGTATAGGTATTTGCGGTCGTGTCTCAAAGGTTTTTCGTATGCGGTGTTATTATGGGTAGATGCAAGCAGTGGCGTAGCGTGCGGGCGGCACTTAGGGGGCGGCAAAATATAGGCTATATATAATATACATGGCCATTTTTACATTGCATTACTAAATGAAACCACATATTCGTCTTTACCTCTTCTAACAGAGAGTGACGTCACGGACGCTGAGCCGGTCTTATGCGCTCTGTGTACTTATAGTGTAATAAATAAAAGTCTTTGTCTAATTCGTTATTATAATTTACTAAATCTTAAATCAATGTGCTATATACAGATGTTATTGTTATCAAAGTGCTCTAATCAGTGTATAATTAAATAAGCTTAAAACTATTATTTGCAATACATAAAACTCTTAAAACTACCCTTAACCTAAATAATATAAGTGTAATATAGCTGGTGAAATATTTTGATCAGTGTCTGCAATCAAGCTTGTGTGGACGATCACCCTAGTGAAGAATATCGACCGATGGTGTTTATGCCCCATAGCGTATAACATTTAAATAGCATAGGATAATTTTTGTATATCAGCGCCATCTATTGGCTTGTCTTCGTACTAAGTGGGTCCAGATCAATTATCAATATGCCAGGCGTAAGGTGCGGAAGTTGCAGTAAGTTCATGTCGCCGTCAGATGGCGCTAAATGTGGAAAATGCAGCACACTATACCATCGTGTGTGCGTGGCCCTACCGCAGACAGGCACTATTGCTTCCTCTTGGCGTTGTTGCGAATGTAAGAAAAAGGTTGCAAAGGACACCACAACGGCTACAGCCATTTCACCGGACGCTACAGCACTCGGCATTACGGAGTCTATAATGGGCGATTTCGAGTCGGAGCTGCGCAGGATTAGGGACGAGCTGCGAACAGTGCGGAACGAGTTTCGCGCATTCAGGGAGGAGATGGCCGAAATCAGAGCTATAAACGGTCGCGTCGACTGCATTGAGAAAAGGCTTGATCTCCTGGAGCAGTCTGGTTTGAACCAGGCGTCAACTAATCCCAAAGTCGAAGAGGTCGTATCGCAATTAAAACGCGATCTTAATAATCGGGACCAGGAGCTTCTCGCCAATGACGTCGAGATCACCAATCTACCAGAGAGCGGCGGAGAGAGTTTAATACATACTGTTAAGCTCGTCGCCGCTAAGTTAGGCGTTACACTGGAAGATCGCGATGTGGTCAGCGCGGAGCGGGTTGGGGGCCGTAATCTTAATGTTACGAACTCGTCTGGGCCCATTGAGTCTCGACCACGACCAATAATCGTCCGTTTGGCGCGCCGAGACCTGCGTGACGCTTTGTTTAAAGGCGCGCGGATCCGCCGAGGTGCTAATACCGCTGATCTAGCCTTACCTGGACAACCAAGGCGCTTCTACGTCAATGAGCGGTTGACGAAATTTAATAGAATTCTTTTTCGTCAAGCTCGGGACGTCGGTAAACAAAAAGGTTGGAGGTTTGTGTGGACGAACAGAGGTCGAATCTTTGCCCGCCAGAGGGATGGTGAAGCTGCTTGCCGCATCAGCTGTGAGGACGATATTCAGCGTACATTCGATACTTCGGCGAAAAACGTATAGTGGACTGTTAATCATTTCACATACTTTTCCCTTGTTTATATATAAGAATTATATATACCGTGTCTACTTTGTGTTATTGAGACTAAATAATTGTTTACTTGTATTGATGAGACAAAATAGTCTGCTATGTACCCCTTATTTTTTAATTACTCAACAGTTTATTTTTTTACACATCTTTAGAATATGGCCCTCTTTTACTGCTCACTTTATATTGAAATATTCTTATTTGTTGTTACATAGTACATTTATTCTTTTTTATACAGTTATAATATACAAATCATTAATAACACATCATAAGGCACATTTGCATGGGTTCGTAATCAATTTTATATTGCTACATTTATTTCATTTATTTTATATTAAATTAGGTACATACAATTTTTTTAAGTTCTTTTCCAATCAACTTTTGCATACAACAGGCAACCTTTCTAAATTTTAATGATAAATCTTATAGATAAATACAAGTTACTAAAGTTAGGACTATTTAACGCGGGCTCACTTTCCACCGGTCATGATGAGTTCTTAGTTGCTATGAGTAATCACTTAGTAGATATTCTGGCGGTCAATGAGACATGGTTACGGCTGGGTGAGGATGGGCGAGCACCTACTGTCCCGGGGTACTATTTAAAACATACTCCTCGACCGGTATCCGTGCGTGGCGGTCGTGGGGGGGGAGTGGGCTTCTACATCAGGACGGGCCTCAAGGTGCGTGTCAGGCAACACCCTATACAACTTGAGGTCGAACAACTGTGGATGAGCCTGAATATAAACAAAAAAACTCTTCTCATTGGTACAGCATATCGACCACCATGGTTAGATTTAAATGTATTTTTGGACTCACTAACACAGAGTATTAGTGCACTGGCCCCTTACGATCACGTGGCCTTGCTTGGTGATTTTAATGTGAACATGCTTGATGTGGGGAGCAGTAAAACTAAGCGGCTAACGGAGTTTGTGAACTATAGCGGACTTACACAAATAGTGACTACACCAACTCATTTTTTAAATGACAGTAGTTCATTAATTGATGTCATTTGCACTGACATTCGATATAGGGACCTTTCTGTTAATCACATCAGGGAGTTGGGAAATCACTCATTCATCACGTGTCATTTAGTATTAAAAAAGGATATACCTGCCAAGAGGTTGGTAGTGTATCGCCCATTTAATAATATCGTGCACGATCTGTTTGAACGTGACCTTGAGTTGATTCCGTGGGATGCAATTTGTAGTCTTGAGGGTGTTAACACAATGTTGTCAGTGTTTAATGACTATGTATTGCAATTGTTTGATGTTCATGCCCCAATTATTCGTAAGACCTTCCGTAGTATTCCGACACCCTGGATAACTCCCACTATAAAATTGATATGCAGTCTGCGTGATGAAGCACGGAACCGATACCGACGTACCAAACAAAATATCCACAAAGAATACTACCTTCAGTTAAAACGCCAGGTTGTTTTTTCTTTACACTGTGAAAAAGTGGCATATTTTACAAAGCATATGAACGAACACATTAATAATTCCAAGGTTTTGTGGAAAAATTTGAAATCTCACGTATACCCGACAAATACAGTTAATGTACTCCCGGATCATCTCCGCGACCCAGATGAGATCAATAGCGCATTTTTGGATGTACCTGGAAGTCAGGAGGTGTCTATCTCACAATTGACATTTTTTGAATTTAATAGGCATGGCACATCGACCTTTTCTCTTAAACAAGTCGATGAAAGCACTACACTCAATATAATTAAAAACATCACAACTAACGCTCAAGGTATTGATGGGATTACCAGGGACATGATAAGGCTTACACTCCCTCAAACTTTAGCAGCTATAACAGCAATTATTAACACCTCAATTAAATCAAACACATTTCCCAGTCTTTGGCGTTCTGCTATCGTGAGACCGCTACCTAAGAACAACAACCCTCAAAACTTTAAGGAATTGCGGCCCATAAGCATCCTCCCTTGCCTATCTAAAATTTTGGAACGGGTTGTATATATCCAGGTTACGGAATATCTGGAAACCTACAATATTCTTCCGGATCGCCAATCAGGTTTTAGGCAGGGGCGTGGTACTACTACCGCCTTGTTAGACGTAATAGGTAATATTCTTGAGGCGCGGGACCGGGGGGAGGGGACCATTCTCACATTGCTCGACTTCTCGCGAGCGTTTGATAGTATCAACATCAATTTATTACTATCCAAACTGCGCTACTATGGTTTTGAACCAGCAACTATAAAATGGTTTTACAGCTACCTGACCCATCGTTCGCAGTATGTAGAAATACAGAAAGAGGACGGCACTTCAGTGTTTTCTTCTCCCCAACCCGTGACGCGAGGAATTCCCCAGGGATCGATTCTGGGCCCGTTATTATTCACTATATATAGTGCAGACATTACAAATTGTTTGGATAACTGTAACTATCATATATATGCGGATGACATCCAGCTATACATGTCATTTAAGTATGATGATATGGAAACATCAATCCAACAAATTAATGAAGAGCTGAGTAGAATTCTATCGTGGTCAGACCGTAACACCCTGGTTTTGAATCCTGACAAATCTAAATTCTTAGTCTTGGGAAGCAAGGCACAAATTAGTCGTATATTGTCGGCTGCGCCACAAATAAAAATTAGAGGGGAATATCTGGAAAGGGTGGATACAGCGCGTAACCTGGGACTGATTATCGATCCAGAACTTCACTTTGAGGCGCATATAAATAACGTCATTAAGAACTGTTTCTATAGGCTTAAATTATTATATCGCTTTAGGCAGTACTTCAGTATTGATTTAAGAAAGAGGCTTGTAGATAGTCTAGTTCTTTCAAGGTTGAATTACTGTGATTCAGTGTATGGCCCATGCTTACTATCGCGGACTGACAAACTGATACAACGGGTGCAGAATGCTTGCGCGAGATTTTGTTTTGATATTCCCAGTCGTAACCATATCACTCCTTTTTTAAATGAGGCTAATATTCTCAAAATGGCAGCTAGAAGGGAAGTACACATGGCCAGTTTACTGTTTGGTGTTATAAAGACTAAAAAGCCTATGTACCTCTTTGATAAATTAGAGTGGAGGGAAGATAACTTTTCATATGGCACCCGTTCCATTTCGAAACCTTTATCGATACCTCGTTACCGGACTTCGGCATTTAGGGGGTCCTTTAAATATGCCGCCACTCGCTGCTGGAACAATATCCCACCGCCATGTCGATCTAAAAACAATAAAATTACGTTTAAATTTCACTTTAAGCGATATTTATTGCAGGCCCAAAAGCAACAGTTTTAATACTATTGTTTTTAATCACTTACCTCTATTGTATAGATCGCATGGTGATTTGGTGGTTTATTAGTACCATCCGCAGTCCAGTTTAGCGTTTACATTAACTTTTATTCCCTTTCCATAATCTGTTGATATTTGTACGTATTGATTTATTATTTGCAGTGTCCGTTACATCCACCGCACGATTCCCGGTGCAGATACAGTTGGAACTCACCATTGTTTCATGTTATATTTTATTCATATATATGTATTAATGCTCAATGTAATGCGATCGACCGGCGCTGCCTACGCGCGGCTCGCCACTGATCGCAGATGAGCTCGCCACTGTGTCGCCACTGAGCTGTTACGTATTTGTTGATTTTTGTATTTATGTGTTTATTTTTGTAATCAGTAGCGTTCGTAAATATCATTGTAGTTGTTTTTTAAATTTATTTTATATGTGTTATAGTATTTGATAATTTTGAATTTAAGTATATGTTTTAAAAAAAAAAAAATTTGTTACCGGTTTGACGTCTGTCCACGTCACATGGGCATCCCATTGAAAACCAGCGCTCCGGTACTACATTGGTGGTACCGTGGCATTTAGCTGAATGGGAGGCCCATTGTTGGTACAATAATTGCTTTTATTTTTCTATTTTATAATGTAAGATGTGTTTGTGTTGTGTGCAATATTGTACCAATAATAAACTTCTTCTTTCTTTCTTTCTTTAACATCTTGCCAAAAATCATCCATGAATAACGAATATTATTGTCAACAATCCCGGTTGTAGATTTCAAATTTTTTGTTAATTTCGTAGTTTAGTGCGAATATTGTGTGTGCAAAGTGTATTTCTGAATGAAAGTATAATGTTGCCGCTGCGACGAATTATCTTAGAGCAGTAGTAGTGTAGTAGTTTTATTTTACGTCTATGGTTAAAATAACTTAATGGAAAGCGTTATTTTCGACGAGATAAGTATGTGGTTTCATTTATTAACGCAATATCAAAATGACCCTGTATATAGCTTATAGGCTATTTTACTCATATTTGTTTATTAAGTTTAACAAAAATGTGCGTTATTTGTAATCTAACACAGAAAACACAATTAAAATCCGATAAAAATTCGACAAAATATAAGCCTTTGAAATGAGATGGAAGGACTAAATGTCAAAAACCGACAAAGATGCAATACCATGTTGTGGCGTCATCAGCAATTACGCTACGCACGAAAGAAAGGGATAGCGCGCTATCTTCACTGCGCGCCCACTCTTGCACATTGCATTATTTGAAATATGACTACATAGTCCATTTTTTAACCAATTTTATAGCTCGTTACACGAAAGGATTTCTTTTTCGTGTTACTAAATTTGACCATAGTAAAATACCATATTGAGCTTGCTTATCAAAGCAAATAACACCATAGCCACATAGAAGTAATGATGAAACTGACAAAACAACGACCATACAAAATGACATCTCCGAACCGTGCGATAATTGTCCGTCCGAACGTAATCGGTTACCGAAATCGTTTTGCATATTGGCGAAGACAAAAGGCGTCGTATAATGAGCTCCATTAGCATAGACTGTTAGCGTACGAATTGTGCGGTACGGGCGGTCGCGTGGTCAAACTGGTATGTTGTATGAGTACTATCCCTCTAAATATGAGGTTGATTTTTTTTTTATAGGTACGGCAAACTGACTACTACACCTGATGGTGAGCGGAGAGGCCAAAACACAGTCTCGAGTGACGAACGATGACTATCTCTCGTCAGACGACACAATAGGGTATTTTCCTATGTTTGATTTGGTATATTATTTTAGATGTAACAGAAAATAATATGAAAAAGAAATTCTTCTGTGAAATCAACATCAAAATCGATTTTGAAATATTCTTGTGAGTAAAAGTGGGGGCGTGGCGGGGATATCGCGCTATCTCTCACACGCACGCAACGTTATGTTCGGTGACACTCGATGACGTCACAGTCTGATATTACTGTTATTTGACAATTACCCCTACCACCAAATTTCAAAGCTTTATAACTTACTTATTATTGAGCCAATTTTGAAAATTCTTTCCCCGTTAGATTTTGGATGGCATACATTTTTGATTTAAAAAAGAAGTAGTCAACTACCCTATTATGCCGGTCTGTTTGAACCAGATATACATACTTACAAAGACATTAAACAGTATAGTTATAGACCGGACATCAGGCCCAAATTCGTCCAAAAGTTATTACCCATTGGTAATAAGTCGCTTAACTGACACGTCCATGTGACAAGATGTCGCGGCATGCTTATATTTTGTAAAGCAAACAATATTTTGGAGGAAAATATATCAATTTGCACATTACGATCATGTCGAAGTGTGTTTTAATTTTGGTTTAAATGCATTTTACATATCGGGCACAAATTACAGACTCCGGGCTGATACTGAATAGAAAAATCCAATATCACTTTGCCTGACCCGGGGATCGAACCCGAGGCCCCAGCATTGCAGTCGTAGTACCGAAATACAACTACGCCACCGAGGCAGTCAGATTTTTATACATTTGTTATGTTTAAAAGCAGTTACATTGCCCACAAAATGTATGCAGATTTTTTGTATTTTCTGACTTTAAAAGTACTCAAACCTCTAATGGTCCCATAGAGTGTTTTGATCCTTACAACCAACAGGATCGATAGGCATCGAAAAAAGTTTTTAATCGAACTCAGAACCTCATGGTTTACTGCTCAAGTACACTAACACTGTACCAATAAGGCTATGCGTTTGATGATTTTAACATGTGACATTGTAGTTCATTCACTGACTATTCCATACTCGCCTACAGACTATGAACTTGAACGTCCTCCGTTCGAACTTGAAGCCGAGTTTAGACAAAGCATCGTGTGTCTAAAGAGACAATATACTGATGTGCTCTCTTTTGGATGTGAACGCGTCGGATTCGGCTATATATAAATATTTAAGAAAAATAATTGTGTACCCCTTTTTAAGCACATTGTGCGCACGGAGGAGAGACTGATTTGGCATCATTAAAGTCATCATTAAAATAACATTTATGTCATTTTAAGTATGTAATCATTATTAAAAGAGTGCAGAAAAATAACATTTATGCATATGAGTTACAAATATATAAAATTCTATGGTCGAACTTCGACCGCTGGACGGCGACTAGTAGTTTATTATACATACACACATACATACATACATACATACATACATACATACATACATACATACATACATGTATGTATAATAATATAATTTATTATTGTTTTGGAAAAACTGACGGCGGTGCCGAATTTATATTTTCCATAAATATAGGCTACTCAGTTTGTGCCGCTCCGTATGTCCTAAAAAAGGCTCTAGATGACAACTATGCCGTCCCCTAGGCCGCGGCCTATGCGGCCTATTGACAAATGCAGTATTTGGTAGAAGGTGTAAATAGAATTGAAACTGGTTTGGTGTTTAATAAATACATCGATGGTGCTATAGACCAGGAGCGTGTGGTTTTTTGATTCTGATTCCCGGAGCAACACTTTATGTAGGTATTCCTAGCACGATTAGCCCGAGATAAGATATTTTGGTCTCTCATATGTAGGAGTCCGTCTGGGTGGGTACCACCGCAATGTCTATTTCTACCGCCAAGCAGCAGTGTGCATGCACTGTTGTGTTTCGGTTTGAAGGACATTGTAGCCAGTACAACTACTGGACATAATGAGAGTTAACATCTTATGTCTCAGGATGACGAGCGCAGTGGAATGCCACACAGTACTTTGTAAGTCAAGGTGCTGTATGGTATTGCTACTGTTTATGGGCGGTCGTATCACTTACCATCAGGTGAACGGCATGCTCGTCTCGTCATTCAATGCCATTTAAAAAAAAATATGATTACAAATTTCGTACACCTGATGAAAAAAGTTATGGTTTGATCGCGGACAAGTGGCGGGTTCCTTGCCAACTTGGAGTCACGTAACACGCTCGCGTACGAGTGACAACTCGTCATACGACACGCTCGTATACAATAATTTGATTAATATGAAACTTTTCGTGACGTTGTGTAGGGTTGTCACTTGTATGTTTATTGTAATAAGCTATTTAATGATATGACTTTTTGAGAGTTTTCATGTTGACATATTCTCTTAGGTTTTTGTGAGAGTTAAGTTGTATACGATGAAATAATTATTAGCTGATCCGTGTGTCCCTGAAAACGCAGATAGTTCAAATATTTACAACTAAACCACTATTGATCGCGCTTTTTAGTATAATTTAGATCGAAATTATTGAAAAGTAAAACAATTTAATTACAATCCAAATATATAAATTTTGTTAAAATGCGTGGTAGAACACTTTATGTAGGACAAAAATTGATATATCGATTTTGTTCTTTTTTTACGCCCTGCGTCCTGTTCCCCAAATCTATTTATTTATTTACAGTAGGCAAGTTTACAGTAGCGACGATAGCCTAGTTGGGAATGGAACGGTCTGCCGAGACAATGTCCGGAGGTTCAAAACCCAAGGCACACACCTCTAACTTTCCGAAGTTAAGTGTGTATTGTTATCAATTATCGTTCGCTTTAACGATGAAGGAAAACATCGCGAGGGAACCTACATACCTGATAATTCTCCATAAGAATCGCGATGATAGGTGAAGTCTGCCAACCCGCACTAGGCCAGCGTGTTGGACTAAGGCCTGACCCCTCTCAGTAGTAGAGGAGGCCCGTGCTCAGCAGTGGGCAGTATATAATACAGGGCTGATTGCATTGCATTGCAAGTCTACAGTAAACACTGATAAACTTACATCTAATATCTGAGCATCTATTTTTTTTATTATAAACTGAGTATTACTCGCGGCTTTGCCTGCTTGCAAGCCTTTTTGCTCCAAGTCCCTTAAAATCGCTCTAGTGACACATAGCGTTGCCGTTTCGACGTCAGCGCCATCTATTTCTGGTTAAAAACTTGTAATATTTCCTATGGGAGCATATTATCGGGATAGAAAGTTCGGTGGTTTCTGCGTTTATTACTAACTAGACTTCTGCTCAGGCTCCGCCCGCGTGAAAACGTTTTTCCGGAATAAAAATATTTTCCCTGGATAAAAAGTAGCCTATAGCACTCAGGAGTAATGTAGCTTCCTATTAATGAAAGAATTTTCAAAATCGGTCCAGTAGCTTTTGAGTTTATCCATTACAAACAATCAAATCTTTATTGTCAATCAAGATTATTGCGGGCTTGTCGAAATAAATCGTTAAGTGTGTTATCAAAATCATTATAATTTTCCCAAATAAAAAATCTGACAACCCTAAATAAGACTATCGTTTACACGTTCAATACATTTAGTATAATAGGACATAAATAGTTTTTCCTCTTTCCTTGACTTGCACGCACAATGCGTCTATATTTAGATTTTGTAACACTCAAATTAATGCCTAATTACGCAGGGCTTGGAAATGTTACTGGAATGTTCGGTAATTTTTTTTTGTTAATTGTCTTAATTGTTACTTGTTGTACGTACTCTTGATGGTTGGGAAAATGTATAATCATAAGATTTAATCGTGGTATTGTTTCTTAAATCTTAATAATTTTATGAATGCGAAAGTTTGGACGTTTGTTAGAAGTCAACGCAGAAACAACTAAATGTATTTGAAATAAAACTATTTTGCGGATATTAACTATTTTTATTTCAATGTCTAACATTCGCGTAAATATAAGAAGTCATTAAATGTATTTGGATGCAATTTGGCACACGGGTAGATCATGTCCTGGATTAACATATAAGCTACTTTTTAATCCCGGTAATTTGCTCCCATGGGAAATAATGTTTTTTTAATCTCATTCTTTAAGTAGATGGCGCTGGCGTCGTACTGTGTTTTAGGGACTTCTGTAGCGGGAAAGGCTTTTCACGTGGGCGAAGCCGCGAGCAACTCCTAGTAACAAATAACCCTTAGTACCTTTGTAATGCAAAATCCCACTAATATTATAAATGCTAGTTTCTGGTGAAAATATGGGTGTTTGTTGACCATTGTACGAAGATGAAATTTGGCTCACAGATAGACCATGTCCTGGGTTAACAAAATACTTTAAAAAAAATCCGCAAAATCTCTCACGCGGATGGAGCTTTGATGAAAAAAATATTCATTACTCAGAACCAATGGCGTAGCGTCTAAGGGGCGGGTGGGCGTCAAAATGTGTAAAATAAAACCTTTAAAAAACTTAATGTTTTTGTGGTGGTGGTGGGGGGTGCTCGTGTGATTTTTATTTCTTGAAATGTTTTTTGTGTCCGGGCGGCACGAACCCGCGGTACGTCTATGCTCAGTACCGATATCAACTTCATCACTATGCGATAATGTTCCATCACTCAAAAATCTTGACAAATATTTACAGAATGTTATTATCAAAAACAAACCAAAAACACTTCACGCCTTTAGTCCCGAAAGGATGGACAGGTGCAACCAGGGCACCCACTTTTCGCCTCTGTTCCGTCGCATGATATGACAGGGCGCGAGCCAAACGCCATACCGAGCAGGAATTCCGGTCTCCTGATTCTGGGCGTAAACCTGTTATCCCTTTGCCTGACCCGGGATATTATCATCAGTTTAAACAGCGTTTATAATGAGAATGTTCGTTGTCGGCAGGTGGGCGGCGTGGTCCGCGATGGGTTGCTTCGGCTCACCGGGCGGCAAGAGCAGCGATGGAGACGACATCAAGAAGCAGAAGCGGCGCAGCGACGCCATCACCAGGCAGCTACAGAAGGATAAGCAGGTGATACATACATACATACATACGTACAAACATAGATACATCCATAGATACATACGCATATAATACGTAGCATCATACCTGACAAGGCAGAGGTATCACCCTCTTCAGGGGTCGGCAGATTATTTTACATATTGCGCCAACTATCTTAGGCCCCAAGTAGCATTGTGCTCTGTACTATTTCAGTTTGGAGGACATAGCCAGTGCAATTACTGGCCATGATGAGACCTAATACGCAGAAGCACTGCTTTATAGTTCAAAGTTTGTCCGGATGGCGTTGCTACTGTTTACACTTATCATCTCTCAAACTAAAACGTTTAGAAAAGAAATCACACATGGATTTATTTGTTGTACAGTCAGAAGCATAAAAATCTGTACAAAATCAACATTTCAAATTGCCTATACACGCGTTAAGTTAAACCTAAACGTTTTTTTCTTTGTTTGAAGTAACGTAAATCTCTTTTATTTTATTTTTGTGAAGAGAAAAAAAAGATTGGTAAGAACAATAAAGTAAGTAGGCGATTTGAAATTTTGAATTTGTTCAGCTGCTTATGCTGGTGACTGTACATCTATACACTCTTGAAATATAGAATACAGCTTAGAGTCTGTGCACAAAATGTTTAATATACGCGTTGACGTCACCACTCGCTTCAAACACAACTCAAATGCGATGAAGACGAAAATATAAAAAAAATGTTATTTTTTTTTATTGCTTTGAATGACGAGCCGAGCATGTCATTCGCCTGATGGTAAGCGATACGACCACCCATAAACAATAGCAACACCATCCAGCACCTTGAGTTATAAAGTGCTGTATGGCATTCCACTGCGCTCGACATCCTGAGACATAAGATGTTAAGTCTCAATATGTCCCGTAGTTACACTGGCTACAATGTCCTTCAAACCGAAACACAACAGTGCATGCACACTGCTGCTTGGCGGTAGAAATAGACATTGCCGTGGTACCCACCCAGACGGACTCTTACATATGAGAGACCTACCATCAGTAAAAATACGCCATTTGCATAAACCAAGTTTGTTACACAATATTCACCCGTATCATCCCCGTTTGCAGCTATACCGCGCGACTCACCGGCTCCTGTTGCTCGGCGCGGGTGAGTCCGGCAAGTCGACCATCGTAAAGCAGATGCGCATCCTGCACGTGAACGGCTTCTCCGACAAGGAGCGCCGCGAGAAGATCGAGGACATCAAGAAGAACATACGCGATGCTATACTTGTGAGTCACGTTCGACGAGTTACAGGGTTTCTAATGCTGAGTTTGCACTAGCAAGTTCCTGCTATATCGCACCTGTAGGACGAAATAGACGCAATTAAAAAAAAAACGAAAATTGTGTTATCGTCATAAAATTACTTAAAACGAAATTTTCAATACAACAATAGTCCAAACACCGCCATATTTAAGCGGGAAAAGGACAAAACTATTATATCGGTTCCTTTTTTATTATATTTTCATAAAAAAGGGACCAGTTTTATGTCATTTTATGACGATATGCCAATTTTTGATATTTTTGAATTGCGTCGTTTTCGTCCTAAAGGTGCGATATATTGTGCAAGAACTAGCAGATTAAATTTCAATACCGATACACAAGCGATATGACGCCTGGCTCAAAATTTGCATGATAAAAATTGCTTGAGGAAGTCGACTCTGGTAAGATTTTTGCTGATCTAAACCTTGCTTCGAAGTGGGGTACACACACACTTGGGAGTATGCAAGAAGATTAGTGGGTTTCTGATAAAATTATCCTAATGGAACTGACTGACTGATTTTAATAAAATAATTACGACGAATTAAGTAACCTCCCTCCCTCCTCCCTAGCGGCGATAGTCTAGTTGGGAATGGAACGGTCTGCCGAGACAATGTCCGGAGGTTCAAAACCCAAGGCACCCACCTCCGACTTTTCGAAGTTATGTGTGTATTCTTTGTGAATTATCGTTCGTTTTAACGGTGAAGGAAAACATCGTGAGGAAACCTGCATACCTGAGAAGTTCTCTATAAGAACTTCGAAGGTATGTGAAGTCTGCCAACCCGCACTAGGCCAGCGTGGTGGACTATGGCTAAACCCTCTCAGTTGTAGAGGAGGCCCGTGCTCAGCAGTGGGCAGTATATAATACAGGGCTGGTATGATGCTATGGTGGAGTAACCTCCTGATGAAGGTGGTTAAAAAGGATATAAATAAATCAAATTAAAAACTGGGTACTTTTACTCTCCCTTTACAATGAATGTCGAGATTAATGAAAGTGGAAGATGCGAGAAAAGTGTGCCAGAAAAAGGGCAATCCATAGTCCCTGTCTACCCCTATGGAATAGAGGCGTGGTACTATGTATAAAATCTTGTAATATTGTGTGTTCCAGACGATTACAGGTGCAATGAGCACCCTGACACCACCCATACCGCTGGAGAAACCAGAGAACAAGGCGCGCGTCGATTATATTCAAGTACGTATACTTTTTACCACCTAAAATAAAAGTGACTGCCTCGGTAGCGTAGTTGTATTACGGTACGACTGCAATGCTGAGGTCTCGGGTTCGATCCCCGGGTCGGGCAAAGTGATATTGGGTTTTTCTACTCAGTATCAGCCCGGAGTCCGGAATTTGTGCCCGATATGGCGATAGGCTCGCCCCCTATCACATCATGGGGCGGAATACGCACGGCGAAAAGTGGGTGCACTAGTTGCGCCTCTGCGTACCCCTTCGGGGATAAAAGGCGTTAGTATGCGCGTAAAATAAAAGTGCTTCATAAACTCTGGCATATCACTATCTCACTTTTTACTAATATTAGATAATTTATATTTAATTAATATGCGTATGTTTGTCAGAAATAAACGCAGTAATTGATGAACGGATTTGGATACAATTTAGCACACGGTAGACCGTGTCCTGGAATAACGTATAGGCTACTTCATCACGGTAATTCGCGCCCGTGGAAAATATTAAATTTTTTATCTGATTTTTTAAGTATATGGCACTGGCGTCTCTATACGTTTCACGCCGGTGAAGCCGCGAGAAACGGCTAGTATTACATTGGTCTGCAAATCTGACCAATAAAATAAATAATAGTTTAAAAAAACTAAGAAACACTCTTTATAGAAAACCCAACATTTATAACTATTGTCACCATGCGCCCCACGCTTTTTTTTTTTTACAATAAAATATATTTTTTTCTTATTTACACTATTCTTAATTCAAATTTATTTTCTATTTTTTAGTTGGGTTTTCTATAAAGCGTGTTTTTTAGTTTTTTTAAACTATTATTTATTTTTAATTTTTTAGTTCTGTTCTACTATTGTCCAACAAATGTCACTAAAAATATATAAATTGTCAAAAATCTCATTTTGCAAATTGAATAATGGCATAATCTTATCAAATTAGTGTATTGTTATCGGTCCTCGACAAACCTACAAAGTTTGAATAAATTCTGACCGTTTAAAGTGGGTCAAAATCGCGCCCAAAGGAGTCGGAGTCGGAGAGTTACAAACATACAAGTGAAGCTAATATAAAGCGTGTAAAAATAGGTGCAGTTTGGGTAGTGGGAACATAAACGTACAAGCTGTGTGTTTGATGCAGGTATATTACTTGTACTAGTGGTCGTCCAGTGATCGAAATTCGACCGTAAAATTTAATATTTAATATATAACACATACACACTCACGCCTTTAATCCCCGAAGGGGTAGGCAGAGGCGCAACTAATGCACTCACTTTTCACCGTGCGTATTCCGTCCCATGATGTGATAGGTGAGGGCCATATCGGGCACAAATTCCAGACTCCGATACTGAATAGAAAAACCCAATATCGCTTTACCCGACCCGGGGATCGAACCCGAGACCTCAGCATTGCAGTCGTACCGTAATACAACCACGCCACCGAGACAGTCAGTAATATATGACACATATAATTAAGCAGTAGAATTCGGTGTGTTTGGCATTGAAAGAAAAGTAATAAAAAAGTATGGGCAAATAAGCGATTTTTAAAATTTTTCTGTTCGTCTGTTTTTGACTGAACGAATTTTCATGCCGTTTTCACGGGTGGACAGGTTATAATTGGGAACTGAATATAGCGTTTGTTTAGTTAAAATCGGCCTTCTATTATAATAAACGTGACGTCATAGCATTCTTGTACTTGTAATATGTAAAAAGTGCTTAAAAGTTCTATACGAAAAATCCCTTCCTAACCGATTTCGGCCACGGCGGCCAATCTCAACGGAGATCAGCCAGGTGCGCAGGAGATATTATAGTGCACAAGTTTGTGCGCAATACACAGGAGCACTCGCTATTCCTTCACTCTCAGAGTCCGGCGAGACGGCAGACATGACCGGAGAGAGATCAGGCGCAGGACCAACGGCTCTACGTGCTTACCGAGGCACGGGGGTATCACACCGCAAACTTCCTGACTCCGAGCTGTGACTGAGTAATTTTTAAGATAGAAAAACCCAGTCACAATGTTTTTGGCCCGACCCGGGATTCGAACCTAGGACCTCAGCGCGCAAATCGTACTCGTAACGCGTACGCAATACAACTACGCCACCGAGGCAGTCTATACGAACAATGCATTTAAGTAATATTGTGATATGCAAGAAAACTGATGACTACACGTAGATTAGATGGGAAACAAACAAACGTTGTAAGTCTGGGAAATGTCGTTAGGTCATTCGTCATAAGTCATATGTTTAGATGCAGTAGTCTAAGTTAATCCAGAAGAAATATTGACAGAGTTATTATATAGTTATCATTTCAAATATTCTGTGAAATAGACTAATGACACATGCTATTGTAAATATTTTGTTATAATAAAACACTAAAGCATATTTATATAAAACGAGCTTTTGCCCGCGGCTCCGCCCGCGTGAATGAGATTTAAATTAAACTAGTTACTGATTTTTCGCGGCTATTTAATTTTTACTTCCGGCGTTTCGAAGACTGCAGGCTTCATGGTCACGGGGTTAAATAGTTTTATTTTCATCTCGAAGATTTGCGTTCACCTGAGAAATCAAAATACATTGAACGAACAACATTATAATATTATAATCAGACTTTTGTTCGCGGCGCCGTCCGTGTGAACGAGTTTTTCCGGGATAAAAGTCCCGCTTTATATTTTCCCGGAAAAAGTAGCCTATGTTACTCGCTGATAATGTAGCTTTACATTGGTGAAACCTAAGCGTGGTGGACTAAGGCCTAAACCCTCTCAGTAGTAGAGGAGGCCCGTGCTCAGCAGTGGGCAGTATATAATACAGGGCTGGTATTGACTGCCTTGGTGGCGTAGTTGTATTGCGTACGTTTTACGAGTACGATTTGCGCGCTGAGGTCCTGGGTTCGAATCCCGGGTCGGGCCAAAACATTGCGACTGGATTTTACCATCTTAAAAATTACTCAGTCACAGCTCGGAGTCAGGAAGTTGTCGGTGTGATACCCCCGTGCCTCGGAAAGCACGTAAAGCCGTTGGTCCTGCGCCTGATCTCTCTCCGGTCATGTCGGATTGCCGTCTCACCGGACTATGAGAGTGAAGGAATAGCGAGTGCACCTGTGTATTGCGCACACACTTGAGCACTATAATATCTCCTGCGTACCTGGCTGATCTCCGTTGAGATTGGCCGCCGTGGTCGAAATCGGCTAGGAAGGGATTATTATAGGGCTGGTATTATTATTTATTATTATTACAATATGTTTGGTTGCAACTTGCAGGACGTGGCGTCCCAACCGGACTTCGATTACCCGTCGGAGTTCTATGAACACACGGAGGCGCTGTGGAAGGACCTCGGCGTGCAGCGCACCTACGAGCGCAGCAACGAGTACCAGCTCATCGACTGCGCCAAGTAGTAAGTACACGCCTTTACTGTTGGGCGTTGGCACGATATAGGGAACGTGCATGACGTAAGCTCTGCCATCTGGTGGCGCAATCTGAACCTTTTCAGCCCATCGTAAAATATTCATGTTAAAACAATGAAAAATATCATTTAATTTATTGATAATGTATTGCTGTGTGCCTGGATGCTCCAAAACATAAAAATAAACAAATCAAATGTTGTGAAATTCTATTATGTTCACATTAATAGTACCTAAGTACTTACATTTCATGGTTGTGTGAAAATTGACAAACATAATCAAAGCTGTATAAAACATACATAATTATGAGTTACAAAAGCATTTAGTCTCATTAAGTAATTTATAAAAATAAAGATGTTTTGAAGATAATATTCAATACAAACAAATGTGTAATTAAGGAAACATAACCTCCTAATTTTGCTTCAATAACATCAAAATAACTAGCTCCCATTAACTTACCTTATCGCACGCGGAGTAATCCTTCATAATACTAAACATACACACACACACACACGCGCGCGCGCGCACGCACACCACACACTCACAAACACACACACACACGCACACACACACACGCACACACACACCCCACACACGCGCACACACACACACACATATACATACATACACATACACACACACACACACACTTATTAGTTTATAATTTGAAATGTCTATTTAGCATAATAAGTTCCGAAGGCGGAGACCTGGTGACCTGTAACACGAGGTAATCTTAGATCAGGCACCAGTCTCCACAGGTTTTTATGTAATATTTTAATTTATTGGCTTTTGTAAATGTAAGAACTGTGGAGAAATAAATAAACTTATTATTATTATTATTAAAAAAAAGCTTATTCTGGCTACGCTAGGTATCCATTATATTCAGCCGGAATCCATATTTTATCATAGTTGACATAATAAAAGGATAATAAAAATAAATGATGGGTTTGAAAAGTTCATTTTTTATCCACATGTAGCTCTTGTGTCGATTTTGTGCTGCCCCCTATAGTTCGTGCACGTTCCCTATTCCGCCTATACCTATAGCCACCACCGGACATAAGGTGTGCCCGCCATGGTGGCAATGTCTGCCTGGCTCCTGCTACTATCCTGACTACAGCAAGTACTGGTGGTGGTGGTGGTTACTGGTGGTAGGTCTCTCATATGTAAGAGTCCGTCTGGGCTGGGTACCACCGCAACGTCTATTTCTACCGCCAAGCAGCAGTGTGTATGCACTGTTGTGTTTCGGTTTGAAGGACATTGTAGTCAGTGTAACTACTGGACATAATGAGACTTAACATCTTATGTCTCAGGATGACGAGCGCAGTGGAATGCCACACAGTACTTTGTAGGTCAAGGAGCTGAATGGTGTTGCTACTGTTTATGGGTGGTCGTATCGCATACTATCAGGCGAACGGCATGCTTGTCTCGTCATTCAATACAATAAAAAAAAATTAAAAAAAAAGTATAAGAAATGGGTTTCGACCGTTATATTTGACTTACAGTCGCCCGTTCGAGAGGCTATTTGTATTTAGTCTACTTACTAAAATTCTTTAAACAATATATACTCACTGGAAATTGACTTTATCATGCCGTTCGCCTGATGCTAAGCGATACGACCACCCATAAACAGTAGCAACACCATCTATCACCTTGAGTTACAAAGTACAGTGTGGCATTCCACTGCGCTCGTCATCCTGAGACGTAAGATGTTAAGTCTCATTATGTCCAGTAGTTACGCTGGCTACATTTAGTTTACCTACATTATACTTACTATCAAAGTCTTGTTATTGAAGTCATCATACCAGCCCTGTATTATATACTGCCCACTGCTGAGCACGGGCCTCTTCTACAACTGAGAGGGTTAAGGCCTTAGTCCACCACGCTGGCCTAGTGCGGGTTGGCAGACTTCACATACCTTCGAAATTCAAAGAACTTCCTCAGGTATGCAGGTTTCATCACGATGTTTTCCTTCACCGTTAAAGCTATTGTTATTTAAGTGCTAGGATAAAAAAGACTATCGACTATCGATAAATCAGTACTACCCTAGTCGATGCTAATTATTCCACTTTCCGTTGCAGTTTCCTGGACCAGGTGCACATAATAAAGCAGCCGGACTACACGCCCACCGAGCAGGACATCCTGCGTTGTCGCGTGCTCACCTCGGGCATATTCGAGACTCAGTTCGTTGTCGATAAAGTCAATTTCCAGTGAGTATATATTGTTTAAAGAATTTTAGTAAGTAGAGTAAATACAAATAGCCTCTCGAACGGGCGACTGTAAGTCAAATATAACGGTCGAAACTCATTTCTTATACTTTATTTTACATTGCGGTGGTACCCACCCAGACGGACTCTTACATATGAGAGACCTACCACCAGTACTTGTAGGAGTATTGACGATGCAGTATTTATTTACTGTGGTGATGATCTCTTATCATCAGACCGCCCAACCTGTGGGCTTAGAATGTGGCAAAAACACGTTACGTCTCCGTTTCGTCTTATTGGGATTGGTTGAGAGACTAACACGTGACTGACGTATTGGTCTCTCGATCAATCACAAACATGAAAATTAAACGACATCCACTTATGAGGTGCGTTTTATTGCCACATTCTAAGCCCACTCGATGGTTTTGATTTTCGAAAATTCAAACTAAACTACATATATGTTTTGTCTATTCCAGTAATCTATATCAATATTTTAAAGCTGAAGAGTTTGTTTGTTTGAACGCGCTAATCTCAGGAACTAAAGGACCGATTTTGAAAATTCTTTCACTATTAGGAAGCTACATTACTCCTGAGTGCTATAGGCTTTTTATCCCGGATTTTTTTTCCACGCGTGCGGAGCCGCGCGCAAAATCTAGTTCATTATAACACCAAGGACTGTCCAGGATTTTCAGATTTTCAGCATAGTCCAACACAGCTCTGCCCATCATCTAGTGACTCGTCTATAATCTGAGCACCATATTGCAGCATGTTCGACGTGGGTGGGCAGCGCGACGAGCGGCGCAAGTGGATCCAGTGCTTCAACGACGTGACGGCCATCATCTTCGTGACCGCGTGCTCCTCCTACAACATGGTGCTGCGCGAGGACCCCACGCAGAACCGCCTGCGGGAGTCGCTCGACCTGTTCAAAAGCATATGGAATAATAGGTATGGAGCTTATACGAGACCGCCTCGGTGGCATAGTTGTATTACGGTACGACTGCAATGCTGAGGTCTCGGGTTCGATCCCCGGGTCGGGCTAAGTGATATTGGGTTTTTTTACTCAGTATCAGCCCGGAGTCTGGAATTTGTGCCCGATATGGCGATAGGGTCGCCCCCTATCACATCATGGGACGCATTACGCACGGCGAAAAGTGGGTGCACTAGTTGCACCTCTGCCTACCCCTTCGGGGATAACGGGCGTGAGCGAGAGAGGGCGAGAGTGAGACCATAGGGACTATTGTTAGTTTGGGAAGTGGCGCCTAAATTATGAGAGGTGATTGTCCGTCGTCAGTCGATAAAATTATGCCCGCCTGTTCGACACCAGATAGTATACAGACTGATACCTTAATACAACAACGCCACCTAGACAGTGGAGAGTAAGATTTTGATTACGTATGTATAAATGGCAGATGCTTTTTTTGATGTGGTGAGATTGACGTAAAAATACCTGACGATGTTTATGTGGTTATTTCAGATGGTTGCGCACGATATCTGTGATCCTGTTCCTGAACAAGCAGGACCTGCTCGCCGAGAAGGTGCTGGCGGGCAAGTCTCGCCTCGAGGAGTACTTCAGCGAGTTCGCGCGCTACCAGACGCCGCCGGACGCCGCGCCGGACGCGCGCGACCCGCCCGACGTGGCGCGCGCCAAGTACTTCATACGCGACGAGTTCCTCGTGAGTACCGTCATACCGTCACTTACCATCAGGTGAACCGTATGCTCGTTTGCCCCCTATATCACAAAAAAAATCCACGACACCACATCTGTGAACCACTACACCACACCACTTCACCACATCACTACACCACTACACCACACCACTTCACCACATCACTACACCACACCACTACACTACACCACACCACTACACTACACTACACCACACCACTACACTACACTACACTACACTACACTACACTACACTACACTACACTACACCACACCACTTACCACATCACTTTACCACACTACTTCACCAATACACCATCCCACGCCTGCAGCACCACATCGGCAAACAACTACACCGCCACCACGCCACCACACGACGCCTCTACTGAGATTTTACCACACACCTAAATATTGCACAAAAAAATGTAGTTGCTATGTTAAATGCTGGAAGGTTTACGGGTTGGACGTAAAGGCATGATTTTTAGGCCTACAGCTTTTTCACTAACCAAATAATTTACAAATACATAAAAGTTGAAGTGGCCACTTCATCAGCCAGAGCAGCTACATTTAAGTTTTTTTTAAGGAAATACAAATATGCTTATAGTTGCACCATGTAGATTCCAAAGTGGACAGACGACTTGATAAAGGTCGCAGGAACACGCTGGATGCGCGCTTTTGACAGGTCCGTCTTGAAATCTTTAGGGGAGGCCTATGTTCAGCAGTGGACGTCGTGTGGCTGATGAAGACATAAATTTGATAATAGACTAAAAATTACTATCCATAAATGCACTGCTAACCAGCCGGTATTCTTTAAAAAACATTTTATGATCATCAAAATACAGATCAACGCATGCTCACGCCTTTTATCCCCGAAGGGGTAGACGGAGGCGCAATTAGTACACCCATTTTTCGCCGTATTCCGTCCCATGATGTGATAGAGGGCGAGCCTATCGCCATATCGGGCACAAATTCCAGACTTAAAGCTGATACTGGGGATCGAACCCGAGACCTCAGCATTGCAGTCGTACCGTAATACAACTACGCCATCGAGGCAGTCAAATATATTTCTATGTTTGTATATTATGTTTGTCCGTAGCGCATCAGCACGGCGAGCGGCGACGGCAAGCACTACTGCTACCCGCACTTCACCTGCGCCGTCGACACCGAGAACATCAAGCGCGTGTTCAACGACTGCCGCGACATCATCCAGCGCATGCACCTGCGCCAGTACGAGCTGCTCTAACCGCCGACAAGCCCTGGCCCGACAGACCGCACACACACACCGGTGAGCACACACACAAACCGGTGAGCACACACACACACCGGTGAGCACACGCACACCGGTTAACACACACACCACATTATTATTTTTAATAGACCCGTGCAGATAGTCGGTAATTTTAGCATTGAAGCCCGTTGCTGTTTTATTGTATTTGCATCTCTTTCTTACGGAATTACACTATCTCTATCGCTTAGTTGTTTAGCGTTACACGAGTAAGTGATGCATCCAATAAAAAATGTGTTTCCATGGGTACGCAAAATATTATGATTATGACAGGGCCAATCGTAATGCAGTTCCTGGTTCTTCAAACTTGAGGTAGTTGATAGAATTCATTTGAATAGAAATATCAGACATTGTGTCTAATGACTAAATTCGATGGTTTCTAAATACTCTAATAACTATTTAATTACAATTTATCTTTTCCAGATAAATCGAAGCGCAGGTGCGTAGTGTCGGACGTCGCGTGCGGTCGCGTCGCGGCGTCCGCGCTCGTCCAGCGTCGCCCACTGTGATCTCTCACGCGAACACCACGTTTGATTCGTTTGCGATCCGTTTCAAATAGGCCGGCATAATTGTTTCGACTAGCGAGGGATTATCATCTCTCGTCAGTCGACACTGTCCGGACCTCTCTGCGTTTACTATCAGGTGCAGTGGGGTCACTTTGCCTTGCCCGTAAAAAACCTTTACATCACCTGGTAAAGTATCCAATGTCTTATATAAGTTGCCAACATATCGCGTCCTAACATTTTTATTGCAACTATTTTGTTATATTTTATCAGTTTTTGATCGATTATAACGTGCTTTTAATTCGAGTTTTGAAATAATCGATACGATCGGAAACGAATCAAATATCGATAAGAGCTCAACGCACTCCCAATGGTGTTTCCGAACGTTCGGGTTATCGCAATGCTGGCAACTTAAAGAGAAAACATCGCTGCTTTTTAAATTTATTTTTCTTTTCGTCAGCAGTGACTAAGGATTTGTATAGTGATATCGACTTCTCGATTTTAAAATTGGGAGTATTTGTGACTTAGAAGATTTATCTAATTATGTGCAATATGATTTTGAGCGCAATATTAAAAAGCGAGATACAATTTTGTTATAATGCAGCACCGAAAGCTATGTCGACACCGGATAGTGATGTCACATCTTTTAAATTATCGATATTGAGATATAGAAATTTCATTGTAATTCGCCATAAATGGCCACATCGGTCTGGTTTTAACGAAGAAATGTTTCCAGCAATACAATCGACGAATTGAATTAGTGTGTCTGACAAAATTATGCTAAGGATGTTCCAGATATTCGACATTTGGTGAATGAGTGTCCGACATTTATAAGTATTGTGTCGTGGTTAGGGCGTCGCACGGCGCGACAACGAGCGGTGTCGATAGTCGATACACTTTTATATTAAGGATCATCGATGTTTATCGGTTTATCGAGGCTAGTTCATAGTATTCCTTAATGTATCTCCGTAGTAGACGCAAGCTTTTAACAATACGCGGTAAGCTATATTTTTTTTTATTAATAATGCATATCAAATAATCGAGTGCAAGCATGTTTACGCTCAAATTAGGCCAATTGTTCCCCCCTTATTTATTTAAATAACGTCCAAATAAGCCGCACACAAATTAGTGAATTATACATTGTTTTGTATAGCTGTTTCTCGTAACCTTGTTTCTTGACGTTTTTCTGTATATTTTTGAGTACAGATTCTCTTTAAGGTCGTTCTTTACTAATTATAATTTTATTTCTTTTTATAGGTTATGTTTTTTTTTAGTTTTTACGAACTGTCTTCCATAATTATGTTTAATTGTTAATTGTTTTACTGCTCGATGCAACAGCTACGTTTATATTTAGCACAATTTATTTGACTAAAATGAAAAAATCATGAAAAATTGTTAACAAAAATGGAGTGTTTTGCTGTAGGTAACCTAGGTTATACATATGAGCTTCTAGTTTTATTGTAAGGCCCAAAGATGAAAGTTATAATGTCGTATTTGATGCGATTAAGCGAATATCTATGTTTAGCAGTATTTCACATTTTTTATTTTCAAAGATTCTATATTTTTTTCATGGACACGTATTTTTAGCCTTAAGTACAAACTGTTACTAACATATTCGCATTATTAACTAAGTGGATATTTATAATTTGGTTTATGTACTTACAATACGCTATTTTAAGTGAATATGATCTATATCTATCGTTATTATGATGAATCTTATGATTATTTTGGTTTTTAGTTATTGCATAGTGGATATGATACATTATGATTGTTTTTATTTCCTGTTTTAATATATTTCGTGGCGTTTGTGATGCCGACGTGGCGGTTGGTTTATTTTCGCATCACTAACGCTTAAATTGAACAACTAATAAATTATTGTTTTAATATTTTGTTTATGTTATCCGTATATGGTCCTTAATATAAGAATAATGGATTTTTTCATGTGCCATATGTAAATGTTGGCGGAAGCACCATGTTACCATAATCATCTTTATTCTGAATTGCGATTCCTTCCTATAAAGTGTTAAGTAACAAATCGCTATTTTTTGCTTTCTAATAACACTTATCGTTATTTTTTTTTTTTAAATATAACTATATTGAAATTGTATTTTTTCTTTTTTTTTGTGTAATGTTAAGTTACACTTTGAATGTAAGTAGACAAGAATATAACGTACATTTTAATACATAATATATGTTAATTACCATTCGCTCAGTTGCGTCCGGAGGTCGTCCTGCACACGTTATTTTATATAGAATTTACACATTTCACTTTTATATATCTTCAAACAGTTTATATGAGAAAATATAAAATGGTTTCATAAAAATCTATCATATCACAAAATTATTCACGTCGATAAATAGTGGACACCGTCGTGAAAGTAATATCCTCGATAGCACAAAATATCAATACAAACTCCTGCGCAAACGCATCACTATCGATTTAGGTTACAATAGTTGTGAATATCGATACTCGCATTATCGACTCGATAAAACTGCACTGCTCAAATATGGAATACAATTTCCAGCCTCTTTCACGTTAAAGTACTTACAAAATCTAATAATAATTTATGGGAATCGTGTATTTTTTAGGAATTTTAGAAATTCTACTTTTTGACTGCTTTTTCAGACGACCTCCTGTCACAAAATCCATTATAGGCATACATTGTGTAATTAAAATTAACATGGCATCTTTAATACTTATTGTATATGTAACTTAAAAAGTAAAAACTATTCGGTAGCTATATAAGTAAGTTTCAATGTCTGGACTTCAGGCGGGCGAGGTAACGGCTACATAGTTCAGCGAACAGTATAAAAGAATATCGAAAAAAACAGCAATGACTAAAGTCAAACGGTTGCTCATTCCCAGTCCTTTATCGATATGTCATATCGACATCACTACTGTATTATCGATAAAATGTCCAACTGTTCGCTATCAATAAAATCGGTTACCAATAAAGCTCCCGCCTTTCGGGCGTAGTAAAACAACAGAAAGTCGTATATAATAATAAGTAGACTGCTGACGTTGTGAAATCCCCTCCCTTTTGTTCATCGATGAGGTTATTTTGGGTCTGAAGGGCTTGGTTTTAACATGTTCTCATTTTCGAATTTGATAGATATTTAGATTTAAGTTTCATGAAACACTATGTAATAATATTTTTGTTATAACTGAGGGGTTATCAGTAAAAGTATTTTTTTCGATTGAGGAAATAAGGCTCAATATTTGTCAGATTTTTGTTGCAATCAATATCAGTGAAAATTGACAGGATTTTTCATGTCTATCGAATTCGAGAATCGATCGGCTGGTACAGTCCCTGACCCCGGCCTGCGCCCCCCACTATCCCCCCCTCTACAATTTAAGTGAACGCAATAACAAGTGAGTCATGTAATATGTATAAAGGTAGCTTAGAAAATAATTTTCTATGTTTTTCGATATTTAGACGAAATGCCTGTGTCGTGATGTATTGGGAAGTGGCCGGTGCGCCCGCGCAGTACATCCATAGCGTAGTGTTTATGGTACTTTGTTTCGCGCGATCGGATCATTGACTAGTAGATATGTAACGTCCGTTGCCAACAACCAAATAGTATTGAACGATTCCTCCTTTTTTAAATATATCTTCATAGCAGATAAGTGTATGAACGTGCGCACAATACGTGAGAATGGCGTCGAGTACAGTTTTGTTCACACAAAGCGCAGCGTGTGCTGCAAATATTTTTGGTAATGTTTTACCTGTCGCGTCTCTCGGCCCGGTCTCTAGAGGTACGTCGGTGGCATTTAATTAGTGCTCGTAGTGTACTACTCTCGTAGCACAACGTGTATCGTTCTCAACTTGTTATCGTTCCGTAGGCCCTTTGTTTTCTGTAATCTATAGTGAGGTATTTTTTGTAGCCTAGTTGGTGAACACTGTTTAGAGCCTGTTTCAGGTCGCACTTTAGACACAATACATTGCCGACGGACTGCGGATTACGGTGTATTTACTCTTAATACCTACGTTTAAATATATATTAAAAATCTATATTTTTAACAAATTTAATTTTAAATAATATACCTAATTAATGAAATTCCTAAAGATAAAAGAAATTTTTAATATTTATGTGTATAAGTAGTGTGTACTGCGAAGTGATTATGTCATAACAAACGCTTATAATTTTCATAGTCTCCACAGAGTCGTGCAGAGTATGTATAATTTACTGTCCATGAATAATTAATCTATAACTGATGTGTACAAAAATCAGTATGTTTCAGGCATTTTGAATCCGACTTAATGTATGTAAAAATAAATGTTGTTTTAAATTGTGCACTTTTATTTCACTCTCTTGGTGCTTTGGGGAGATTGCGGATTCTTCTTCTTCTTCAGCCCTTAGAAGTCCACTGCTGAACATAGGCCTCCCCCAAAGATTTCCTGACCAACCTGTCAGAAGCGGCCTGCATTGCATTCAATTGCGGATTATCAATATTTTATCGAGGTCTGTGTGTTAGGAAATGGTGTTTAAAAGAAATATTTTTTATCTGGATTTACTTAGAAAAATAAAACACAATATAGGACCTCTACAAACTAGGGTATTAAATTGTTTTCGGTTTATTTTATATACGTGACTTATTTTTTGAAAGGTTTTTTGGTGTCATGGGCCGGCAAAACCCACACTACGCCACTGACATTTTGATTTCCTAGGACGGGGGTCCTATGTGAAAGCTATAGCTACGACCGTGAACGTGACAATTTTTACTGGGGCTCCATCAAATAAATTTGCCACGGGCCTCAGATGATATAGTTACGCCACTGCGGAACATAGGCCTCCCAAAGATTTCCAGATTAATGAAAACACAAGACGATTTACACACACACACTTACTGGTGGTAGGTCTCTCATATGTAAGAGTACGTCTGGGTGGGTACCACCGCAATGTCTATTTCTACCGCCAAGCAGCAGTGTGCATGCACTGTTGTGTTTCGGTTTGAAGGACATTGTAGCCAGTGTAACTAATGGACATAATGAGTTAACATCTTATATCTCAGGATGACGGGCGCAGTGGAATGCCACACGGTGCTGGATGATGTTGCTACTGTTTATGAGAGGTCGTATCGCTTATCATCAGGCGAACGGCACGCTCGTCTCGTCATTAAATGCAAAAAAAAGCCTTTTATCCCCGGTAGGCAGAGGCGCAACTAATGCACCCACTTTTCGCCGTGCGTATTCCGTCCCATGTAGTGATAGGGGGCGAGCCTATCGCCATATCGGGCACAAATTCCAGACGCCTGGCTGATACTGAATTTAAAAACAATATCACTTTGCCCGACCCGGGAATCAAACCCAATACCTCAGCATTGCAGTCATACCGTAATACAACTACGCCACCGAGGCAGTCATAAGGAGATTTAATGACTCTTAAAATAAAAGCCAAGATGTATAAAAACATTTTTATTGTTAAAACCAAATGAGCACACTTGCGTGTTTAAAAAAATACTTCCAAAAAGTAAATGCAAATTCTCTCAAAACTATTACATCCAATTAAAACGAATTATAATAAATATATGTACACGACTATGGCAAAACGTAAGGTACGATATATCTTTGGACTTGCCCTAACAATAAAAAAAACGAAATTCGCAAACGGAACAATTCAATGTCGACAGATGAGGAAGAATCCATGTAAATTTAAATAAATGATTACAACTGTTAACTTCGGATTACGGCCTTACTTTTGTCAAGTTTGTCGAGTTTTACTTCAGCGACGTGTGGTAACAATTTGAACAATAGTTCATCATCATCATATAGCTCATAGAATGTTAAATGACTCAGATCGATACTCAGAATAAACTAAGAAAATAAGTCATGTAATGTGTAAAATTTTATTATGGATGGTCCTTTTTTGCTATACAAAGGTTTCTATTGGCATTGTTTATTAAAATCGGTAGTAAATTTAGTAAGATTAAGGTTTCCACATTTCACTAGACAAGTTTCTAAAAAGGTGTTATCTAAGGGGAATTATTTCCCACACAATGTTAGAATTATTTTTGTGTTCGCATTATAAAAAAAAATATAAAAAATGGAACATAGTAAAAATACATCCAATACAAAAATAAAGGACATTTAAGATAAGAAAAATGAGCAAAACCAATTACAAAAAGAAAAAAAATGGTTTCAAAGAACTGAGAATACAAAAGCTAAGTCATTACTTCTATCGACAAGGTTGTTTCGAAGAAAATATTCATGCAAAATACGTCCAAAAATAAACATAAAACTACAATTAACAAAAAAATTGCCCATTCATTTACAAACATGCATTTAGATATTTAAAAACGTTGATATGAAAAAAAATCATGAAACTTAAATTTCACTTGTAATTCATAAAATGTAACGTGAGGTATGTAATCACAAACATACTTAAAATATTTATGCAAATCAAATTTATTGAAACTAGATTTCCTCCAAGATACAGCTTTGAGTAATGTTTTATAATGTTACGCGGGTTCGGAGGACCAAAAAATTCTGATTAGCTTGACGTTATACGTAGTCTATTAGACGGATATTTGCATTAGCGAGATTTAGAATAACAAGAAAACTTGCATAAGGTATCTTTTTTTACCGTGTTAGTTATAAATGCGTCTGGAAGTTCCTGTTCAATATATTACTGTGAAACTTGCTTGAAAGGCTTATGTCGTCTATTGTAAGGATTTTTCAGGAAGTTGTTATACGTGGACTATGGCAAATGCATAGTGTGACGGTTTTAATGCAACATTGGAGGTAATCTTCACAAATAATTAATAAATCTACGGAGACTAAAACGTAAGCGTAACAAGCGAGTTAACTGACCTGTCGAACTAGAGAGCAGTATTCAGACTATCTTATTCTAACTCTGGACACTTTAATAACGTTTAACGTTCGTTGCTTATATTTATACACAAAAACTCGCTCTTTCGACCCTTAATACAAAGTTTTGTTAATTTTAAAAGCAAATTGGAGGCACATTTCCTACAAAATGTATGGAGAAATATAGTCCCATAGAGGTTTTTAAGCCTTATAAGCAACAGGATCGATTGGCGTTATATAATCTTTTTGCATAAATTGCCTATTTTCTTGCTGACTACATTTTTTTCAAAATTTGTGAATGCAAATCTTAATGTATTCAAAAATGAATTCCTATCTCAAAAATCCACCTGTATAGTAGAATTTAGGCTGAAAATTGTAAATATGTTTCATAGTTAGACAAGTTTTTTGGTCACCATCTTTCGTCTTTAAAAGTAATAAAAAATGTGTCCAGAGTGTCCTAAGTATATTATTTGACCTAATATTGAGGTATTCAGTGGATTGTTTTCAAAACAAACTAGACAATGCAATATCTTAACTTACATGTATTTGAATTTTTAAAGTACACAATTAATTCAAAAACGAATCTCAAAAATGTTATTATCCTAAAAAACCTAGATTTAGCTTAAAATTTACAATATTCGAAATACATTGGCAGTTGGCACTTTATACATACAAAGAATGAAAAAAATTGTTGGACCCAATTTCAATATTTTTTAAAATCACATTTTTTTTATAATTTCTCCTAACCATGCCTTATTTGAGAAGACAATTAAGAAAAGAAAATTACTGTTTATGCTGAAATTTTACGTATTTGTAATATTTTTTTACAAAACATATTACTTCCTAATTAATACAAACAGTATTTATACTTTCATAATAAACATGTACCAAATAGGTAATGTTTTAGTATCAAAAATAAAGTACAATATTTGAATGGGTAAAAATTCTTCTAAAATTCTGTTAAAATTGAATTTACACCATAATAACATAGTATTTAAAATAATGACACATGTCACATATAAAAATAAAGTCACTTGTACAATGACATATCAATTAGTAAACTAATTTTGTGACAAATTAAAATCATAGGAATGCACAATAACTCACTAAACAATTTAGTCTCCACAATGCCTTGAATATTAACACTTTGAGCGTCCATTTTTAACACCAATTAGAATACACTTTCACAAGTACTTCCAAATAATCAGTCTTAGCACATATTTAGAGTCTTTTTAAGAGCAAAATGAACAACATACACACTTGTTTTAAGTCCCTTTATTTTACTATAACTGTCAACCAGAATTTCCTGGTCAATTGACAGCTTTTCAGACAGCCAAGCTTGAAATAAATTGGCAGTAATTAGCACAGTTGGCAGCATATAATGTTGCACTCACCATTTACTTCTAGTCCTTGGACTTTTTCCCCAAAATAATCTTCATTATTATCGGTGAATATCTTAAGTTCTGGTCATTCCATAATCATATTTTAAGTCTCAACCGACAGTTTCTTTTGAAATCTCATATCTTGCTTTGCTAGTCCAAATAGACATAGAAGTTTTCAGTGGCACAGTATTTGGAAGCGAAGGCTTTCCCGGCGGGCGTGGGCGCGCTGAAGGCGAGGTCCCGCGGCAGGAGCGCGGCGCCGTACAGGAACGATGCGCGCGCGCAGTCCAACAGGCGCGTGGCCACGCCGCGCCTCCTGTGGGTCGCGTGACACCAGAGGCGTGATACACCGCATCTGAAAGCATATTTTACTATATAACGTATATTCATACTTATAAATGCGAAAGTAATTGGCTGTAACGCTTTCGAGGCTGAACTATTAAACCGATTTCGATATTTGGTATGGAGATAGTTTGAGACCCAGGGAAGGAAATAGACTATTTTTTATCCCGGAAAAACCACAGAGCCGCGTGCAAAATCTAGTTGTTGATATTACGTCCGGGCCTTACTAATGTTGTATATCGCACCTTTAGAACGAAATGGACATAATAAAAAAAAAAACGAAAATTGAGTTAGCGTTATAAAATAACTTAAAACGAAATCCTCATTACAACAATAGCTCAAACACAAGTTATATTCAAGCGGGAAAAAGACCAAACTGTTATATCAGGCCTTTTTTTTATTATATTTTTATAAAAAAGGGACAAGTTATAAGTGATTTTATGATGATAACTAAATTTCCGATCTTTTTGAATTATGTCGTCTTCGTTCTAAGGGTGCGATATGTCTGTCAAAGTGTGCAATGTTATGCCTCCCTCCCTCTGACGTTAAATGTCACTTACCATAGTAAAACAAGATGCTATATAAATAAAACAGACGTATGCAATATTTATTAGTAAGGCAGTAAATATGTAATAGCTAAGGTGACATCAAAAAAGGGCAGGAATTCGCTAATCATTTTTTTTTGACATCATTATGTACAGTCAGAAAAGTGTATGCTCGACCACCTTTAGGTTCCAAATAAGTTGCTTGCGCGTCACCTGTCGGTAACATGCAACTTATAACTGAAGTAGACAATAAAAGTGATTTGCTGTTCCCTTTGTACATCTCGTAAACGATTGCACCTTCTTGTAAAATGTGAAAAATGGGCGTTTTATCTTGAGAAAGTGCACCAAATTGGGTGAATGTACATACATAATATTTTATGCACATCCTTTTAAACAAAGTTCCAAATAGTCAATGTATTAACATTATCAAGAGAGGCATTAACTCTTATTTCTGACGAGCTTTTGCCCGCGGCTCCGCCCGCGTGAATGAGTTTTCCCGGGATAAAAGTCCCGCTTTATATTTTCCCGGGATAGCCTAAGTGTTAATCCAGGACATAATCTACCCGTGTGCCAAATTTCATCGAATTCCGTTCAGTAGTTTTTGCGTGAAAGAGTAACAAACATCCATACATCCATACTTACAAACTTTCGCGTTTATAATATTAGTTCTTATTAATTCTGATATAAATATTCGTTGAGTACAGACGAATACTCACGAATAAGTGTGTAATAGTGTGTAAGCTTATTCGGGTGTATTCGTTTCTCATAATTCATAGACATATTTATTCTTCTACTGCCTCGGTGGCGTAGTTGTATTACGGTACGACTGCAATCCTGAGGTCTCGGGTTCGATCCCCGGGTCGGGCATAGTGATATTGGATTTTTCTAGAATTCAGTATCCGCCCGGAGTCTAGAATTTGTGCCCGATATGGCGATAGGCTCGCCCCCTACCACACCATGGGACGGAATCCTCACGGCGAAAAGTGGGTGCACTTAGCTGCGCCTCCGCCTACCCCTTTGGGGATAAAAAAAAAGGCGTGTGTGTATATTTATTCTTCAATAGCCAAATTGACAGCTCAAATGATTTTTATCCGTGGTGCTTTACAACTGGCTTTACTAGTTGTAAACGTCCCTATACTTGAGGTTAAAACGCCTCCTTAGTTCATTATTTTGTCTCCCGCTTTGCTATGGAGGGAAGTGGACAATTAATATTTCCAACTCGTTTTTTTTTTTTTTTTTTTCGCGGGGAAAAAACGCGTTATCGCTACCACCACTGGGGGGTGAGTGGACGGTTATGTTGGTTTCACCGATCTTACGGTCCAATGTCGCCACTCGGGAGTATAGCATCATCCGAGCGAGCATTAGACCGAGTTCCTAACCCTATATACAACCTACACCGGCATACCAACCAAAACCCGCGGTGGCCTTCTTCGGCGCCTACGGGACGGCCCCGGGGTATCTTGTTGCACGAAGATAGCTGCACGGAACCGCCCCTGCGCGATGCCGCATTGCGGCCCATCTCTAAAATATTTCCAACTCCTCCCTATCTTTCTATTTGATTAATTTCGTTGCGGGATAAAGACAGCCTAGTATTCCCTGAGACTCGCCGAGCTTCACCGCTTGGTGTCATAAAATGCGTGCCATTACTGATCCTACAGGAGTTGTAGTGGCGGGTGTGAGGGCGGGATAATCTCTAAAAAAATTGCCTAACTAAAACAGAGAGAACCAATAACTTACTTGACAGGGTAACTTTCCACACTGCAACAGTCTGGATCTCCTGATATTAGTTTGTATGCACGTGTTTTTGGCTCCACAATTAAACATCCGACTATTTGCTTCTTATCAATATACAGGAATGCCTGAAACAATAAAACATAATATTTGACTTTTTTCCTTTCCAGGGGTAACCATATCACCATACCAGCCCTGTATTATATACTGCCCACTGCTGAGCACGGGCCTCCTCTACAACTGAGAGGGTTTTAGGCCTTAGTCCACCACGCTGGCCTAGTGCGGGTTGGCAGACTTCACAAACCTTCGAAATTCAGAGAACTTCTCAGATATGCAGGTTTCCTCACGATATTTTCCTTCACCGTTAACGCGAGCGATAGTTCACAAAGAACACACACATAACGTTTTTAAAAAAAAATTAGAGGTGTGTGCCCTTGTGTTTTGAACCTGCTGACATTCGTCTCGGCAGTCCGTTCCACTCCCAACTAGGCTATCGCCGCCTCTTTATTACTTACTAGTATTGCCCGCGGCTCCACCTGTGTGAAATATTTTTCGGGCATAAATTATTTTTCCGGGATAAAAAGTAGCCTATAGCACTCAGGAGTAATGAAGCTTTCTATTAAAGAAAGAATTTTCAAAATCAATTCAGTAGTTCCCGAGATTAGCGCGTTCAACCAAACTAACAAACTTTTCATTATAATAGTACAGATTGTATTATTCGTTGTTTTGAAGCTATTTAATTTATGGTAATTTTGTTACAATCTTACTAATATTATAAACTACGAATAGCTTGTAAGTCCGCGGTCATGGCTCTTGTGCACTTTTCGGAATAAAAAATATCCAATATATTTATCCAGGAGAAACTACCGAATGATTTTGATAATATTTGACTTTCTAGGGTTCTCTACCTGAAATCTCAAAAACTTGAATTTGAAGTTGGAAAAAACCGGGAAAATTCGGTTCAAAAACAGAACGTCGTAATAGAGTAGCTATAGTTTAGGGGAGGCCTATGTTCAGCAGTGGACTTCATGTGACTGATGATGATAATGGAAATAGGGCAAATAACATGACCTTATCAGCGTGCTTTAAAAACCCAAGACGTTGGTTAAAATCTACCCAGAACACTACAATATGACATGTCCTGGGAAACATAACGGTTGGCAACCCTATGGTATAGGGTAAGCTGGAACTCCAGACAGGCTACTTAATTTATATGCTTAAAAAAATTCCATGCAGTCAATTGCATGCAGAGGTGCAAAAGTGGGTGCACTAGTTGCACCTGTGCCTAGCCCTTCGGGAATAAAAGGCGTGAATATGTATGTTTTTTTTTTTTTTTATTGCTTTGAATGACGAGACGAGCATGCCGTTCGCCTGATGGTAAGCGATACGACCACCCATAAACAGTAGCAACACCATCCAGCACCTTGACTGACAAAATACTGAGTGGCATTCTACTGCGCTCGTCATCCTGAGACATAAGATGTTAAGTCTCATTATGTCCAGTAGTTATACTGGCTACAATATCCTTCAAACCGAAACACAACAGTGCATGCACACTGTTGCTTGGCGGTAGAAATAGACATTGCGGTGGTACCCACCCAGACGGCCTCTTACATAATGAGAGACCTACCACCAGTAAATGTATATGAATATGTGTGTATATGTATTATGTATACTGCGACTCGCCGCAAGTACTACTTCAAAATCTTCAGAAACTTGCGGTGATTGTAAAAATAGTTTGCGGAAGTCTACTTTTAAGTTATCTTGCTAGTCGAAACCTCGCTTAAACCTGTGCATTCTGTATATTTTAGGCATTACTAAATTTTCAAATATAAACATTTGATTGACCTATCAAAACAAGGTTTTATATCCATGATACAAAAGTTAATGGGTAATTAAAAGTTATTGCATGATTTGTGGTAGGATTAGATTAATTTTTAGATATTTTTAATAGTTAATAAAAATCGTATATTATATAATAAGGACTTTAAATGGGTAATGTCTTAACTTATGAGTCCAATTAGGGATAGTAAAAAAAGCTTTGTTCATTATAAACCTTATTATTATGAACAAAGCTGCATCGGTGGCGTAGTTGTATTACGGTACGACTGCAAGGCTGAGGTCTCGGGTTCCATCCCCGGGTCGGGCAAAGTGATATTTGATTTTTCTATTCAGTATCAGCCCGGAGTCTGGAATTTGTGCCCGATATGGCGATAGGCTCGCCCCCTATCACATCATGGGACGGAATACGCTTGGCGAAAAGTGGGTGCACTAGTTGCGCCTCTGCCTACCCCTTCGAGAATAAAAGGCGTGAGCATGCGTTATTATGAACAAATATTCCTTTATTCGCAATTCTAACATTTTATCCTCGTTTTTCTCATTGTTATTATAAATTTACATATAAATTACCATATTTATTGTTACTTTCGTAATAACAAGGCAAATGTAGTTTGTTCGAGTAATAAATCTGTTACAGCATGATAGATTTATTAACTATTATTTTTTTTGCAAAAAAATGATAATGTAAGGACACGGAAAATAGCAATATTGTCAATAAATCTTATGTATCGTTTTTCGTTTTTTGTAATAAATAATTCTTTGTAAATGGGGTAAACTGGTCAAGGATTTTGATTTTAGTGTCATTATTTTTAGCTGCAACTCCATATTCAGTTGTACAGTGGGCTTAGAATGTGATAAAAAAACACGTCACGTCTCCGTTTCGTCTTATTGGGATTGGTAGAGAGACTAACAAGTGACTGACGTATAGGTCTCTCGATCAATCACAAACATCAAAATTAAACGACATCGTTTTACGAGTTGCGTCTTTGTGTCACAGTCTAAACCCACTGATACCTATTTATAGTGATTTTATGGAATGCAGGCAGCTTGTATATTAAATAAAAAACTAGATTAACCACTTATCACATCACAAACATATGGCAAAAAGTGGGTTGCACTAGTTGCGCCTCTGCCTACTCCTTCCCCTTTGGGGATAAACGTGTCTATAAAAATCACCATTAATCCATTTGTATTGGAAATTCTTATTAGATACGGCATATCTATCTTGAAAAAATAATGGGGTAGTTTCCTGTATTCTATTTTGTACATTATTTTATATGTAAAAGAAAATAATACGAAAAAATTTCTTCTGTGAAATCACCATCAATATTTGTTGAAAAATAAAGCAGTTTTTCACATTTCAAATATTATTTATTTATTAATTTATTAATATTCGGGAAACAAACAGAACAATATTTCCTTAAAGTAGATTAACACTAAAATATATCATAATCCAGCAAAGTTCCCACAATAAAGTAGCACATGTTGAGCCAAAAGAGTGAACAAACGTGGTTATAAAACTTAAATACAAAAAAAAGAACAAGAAGAATCTATAATATTACACAACATCGTATGCAAAAGTGGGGGGTTTGGTGGGTATACCGCGCTATCTCTTTCGCAAGCATGCAGCGTTATGGCCGGTGACACCCGGTGACGTCACAGTCTGATAATACTGTTATTTGACAATTACCCCTTCTACCAAATTTCAAAGCTTTATAACTTATTTATTATTGCGCCAATTTTGAAAATACTTTTTCCGTTAGATTTTAGATGATATACATTTTTTTATAAATGTTGAAAAAAAGTAGTTAACTAGCATATTACTAAATCTATACTAATATATAAAGCTGAAGAGTTTGTTTGAATGTTTGTTTGAACGCGCTAATCTCAGGAACTACTGGACCGATTTTGAAAATTCTTTCACTAATAGGAAGCTACATTACTCCTGAGTGCTATAGGCTACTTTTTATCCCGGAAAAACTTTTCCACGCGCGCGGAGCCGCGCGCAATGCTAGTCATGAATATAATGTTGGTTTACTCTTCAGCCTGTTGGGTTGAAGATGTAATACTGACCGTGTAAGCGTGTAGGTTGTCCCCCCGCAGCTGTCCCTCGTAGCCCAGGTGTGGGTGCACGACCCGGTGCAGCAGGGAGTCCACCTTCCTCCAGCCGGAGTCTCCGCCGCGCACGCGCAGACACCGCGCGGCTCCAAACCTGCCCACTACGCATTCTTCCTTCCAGCCCTGGAATATAATCATTATTAACCGACGAAAAAAAAACAGAGGAGGTTCTCAAGTCGACCTGTGGGGTTAAAATGTAACAAAAAAACACGTCACGTCTCCGTTTCGTCTTATTGGGATTGGTTGAGAGACTGACGTATAGGTCTCTCGATCAATCACAAACATCAAAATTAAACGACATCGTTTTACGAGTTGCGTCTTTGTGTCACGTTCTAAGCCCACTGTATTTTTTTTATGTATGACCACGCATAACTTTTTACGGAGTAGACAGATTTTAATAATTCTTTTTTATTGGATAAGGTATACCTCCAAATTGGTCCCATGTAAATTTGGAAAAAATCTACCCTAAGAGTGGAAGTAAAGGGGTGATTTATTGTTTACTCAAAGATTTTAATGGTGAATTGTGTATTAAAAATTACGCATGTAGTTTATAGGCACAAAAAATTATAAAATAAAATCTTTTTAACAAAAAAATTAAAAACTACGTAGAGACCGACACTACGCGCCGACCCAAAATTGCGTAGGTATACTTACATTAGTTAAAAAACTTAGTTATTAAGGTTAAATTATTTTTTTTTACTTTTTGCTTTTCAGTTTTTCGGCGGTTTAATTTTTTTTGTTAATTTTATCAAAGATATTCCCAAAACAAAAATATGATATTGGCAATCGCAATCTGAACACTCGAAAGTAACCCAAGCGTGATAGTTTTGGCCACTCCACTTAAATGACAAATACTAGTTGCCTTTATTGTTCATACGGTAGTCAAATTATGCGACATCAAACATTGTTCTGCACGTGAAGCCAAAAAGAAACTCAACGTTAAAAACACTGGACTACGATGACACTGAATCCGTTCTGGGTTAAAAGCGTTTAGATTCTTCTTAAAATTTATTTTTAGTTTGAGATTTGTATGTTATTGTTTTTTTTTGAATAATTAATGTTATATAATTTTTAAACGTTCAATTTTATGATTTAGTTGTAATTTTTTTTTTATTTTATTTTCTGTGCTACTGTTTGCCTAACTCATGATACTTCACACTATCGGTACCCCAAGATACAGGCATGGCCTAGTTTGGGGACCTCTGTCAATTTTGTAAAGGTAAATTTCAGATATGCCAATTGTTCTTTATGTACTTAATGCCTGTTTTGTACTTATCTGTGTTTTTGTTGCAATAAAGATACTTATTATTATACTGGTTTACATACGTCAACTCTTTCACACACGTAATGTCTAGAACGTGCGTGGGGAACACTTTTTTCGTTTAATTTGTTAGGGCAAGGCATATCTATACTTTTGAAAATCAATGTATTTTATATAGTATAGAGTACATTTTTGGCTAATAATGTAACTTCTAAATATATTTTTTTCAAGCAAGACATCTAAGCCAAACCATAAGCGTTGCAAAAAAACACCTCACGATTATCGACATTATAAATAGTGTAATCCAAACATAATTCTGGCTACAGTGCCATTAAATGCACGTATTCAGTATCCTAGCTATCCTAGGGTTTGTCTAGGGCTCTCATGTGCAGTCAAAAAAGCGTTAAATATTGATATCTAAGCTAATATTTTTTTTTTTATATAATGGCATTTGTGTTCACATTTTGCCAATGTCAAGTTTGGTATATTTTATTATCTGTAGTATGTCGAAGTAAAGCAGTGGCTACCTTACCAAGACTTTATCGAGGAGTTTTGGCGGCAACAGAAAAAACACTTGATTTGCACAATTATTTCAATTCACTTCATTTGAGCTCTTTAATAAAACTATATTGGATAATATACCACTATAATTATGCAATATAACAAAGTATCACCAAAATAATGAATTAAAACAAGAACACCTCATGACACTTCCAAGTTCCCGCCAAAACTCTAAGCTAATATCATAAAGAGAAAGAATTGTATTTTTGTATGTTTGTAACGAATAAACTCGAAAACTACTGGACCGTTTTTTTTTTAAATAATTAGCTACATTATCAGCGGGCCTTAACCCTCTCAGTTGTAGAGGAGCCCGTGTTCAACAGTGGGCAGTATATAATACAGGGCTGGTATGGTAAGCAACGGTTGTCTTCTATAGTGCAGTCTCGCATCCTCACGTTTTTCGGACACGTGTCGCGGCGTGGAGAAATGTCCATCGAGCGCCTTGTGGTGCAGGGGAAGGTTGACACGGGCGCGAGGGAAGTCGCCGATGCGTTGGACGGACCAGGTCAAAGCAGTACTGGATGGTTCATTATATACGTGCACCAGGAAAGCGGCAATCAGAGAGGAGTGGCGCAGGATTGTCAAGCGAGCCACACACCCTGACGTGACGACCACGACCACTCTGCCAAGAGTGTAACGATTAAGAAGATGGTATCAGCGAGTAACGTAGACTACTTTTCATCCCGGAAAAACTCATTCCCACGGGCGGAATCGTGAGCAAATGAATAATGTTTTCGTTATTTTCTCTTATTCCATCCAAAGGTTGTCTGTAAGAGATTGCATCGAGCGATAAGACCGCCAATTGTACCTCTTCTCTGCCGTCATTGTTTTTGTTTTCGGTGTAAAATAAAGCTATAAATATTTTTATTTTTTATATCATTGAATGACGAGACGAGCATGCCGTTCGCCTGATGGTAAGCGATACGACCACCCATAAACAGTAGCAACACCATCCAGCACCTTGCCTTACAAAGTACTGTGTGGCATTCCACTGCGCTCGTCATCCTGAGACATAAGATGTTAAGTCTCATTATGTCCAGTAGTTACTCTGGCTACAATGTCCTTCAAACCGAAACACAACAGTGCATGCACACTATTGCTTGGCGGTAGAAATAGACATTGCGGTGGTACCCACCCAGACGGCCTCTTACATAATGAGAGACCTACCAGTAAGTAAAGTAAATAATGTAAGAGTATTCTATTGACACAACAAATCACTTACATTGAATCTAAGTACATCAGTAGCGTTATGGTGAACGAGATGATCATGCTCGTCTTGAGGATCACCAATCTGGAAACAAACAAAGCTTGGACAAGTTTTTCAATGTTTTCGGTAAAAACTATTTTACCGACCACACTTTGGAATATTCTAGAAATTGATCATATTCTTCTAACATTAGGGAACATTTGCAGAAGTTAATTACAAGTATACACAATTTAATTAAGTTTTATTTGAGTTGGCTGAGTTGTGACTGCCTCTGTGGCGTAGTTGTATTACGGTACGACCGCAATGCAGAGGTCTCGGGTTCGATCCCCGGGTCGGGCAAAGTGATATTAGATGTTTCTATTCAGTATCAGCCCGAAATCTGGAACAATATGGCGATAGGCTCGCCCCTTATCACACCATGGGACGGAATACGCACGGCAAAAAATGGGTGCACTAGTTGCACCTCTGCCTACCCCTTCGGGGATAAACGGCGTGTGTGTGTGTGTGCGTGTAATATTGACCTGATAAATAGTGCCGCATTCGGCACATTGCGTTGCGCCGAATTTCTTCTGTCCCGCGTCTATAACGTATTGATCGTGTCCTGTCTTTATTATTTTCTTATTGGACTTCTCAGATGTTCCTAAAACACAAAACAATGCAAATATATTACAAAGAAAATTAAAAACGTTAATAATCCGCGCGCGGTGAGAATGGGATGGGACCTTGTCATGGTAAATAAAAAAAAATCAACACAATCGGTTGAGAGTAACTGCTTCAAAATTGACTTGCAAGATTCCACCCAAACAAACATACATACATTGCAAGTTAAATAAAAGCTTGTAAAAAACGGTTCCTTTTCTGAATTTTAATTCTTGAATTAAAATGTCCGCTTTTTATGGGTGCTGAGCCTCAAAGCTAACCAGCCTCAAATTTTATGAATATTAAAGGGACAAAAATATGGATTTTGGACGCATTTTTTTTTGAATTTATAAATTTGTAACTAACATTTTAAAAACGTTCTTTTTAAGTGTAGTGTTTAAGCAAAATAAAATTAAATAAATATCAAAATCGGAGGACTTTAAAATTATACGATTTATTGCAAAGGCCTAGTTTTTGAGAGTACTATCCAAATATATATGAAGTATCTTGGTTAGAATTGTAAGCCGGTTTTTAGACATGCCTTTTCTTGTTAATTTTATTTATTATTGTTGTGTAAAACCAAAAAAAAGGTGGTGATTTTAGCTGGTTCCATAAAAAAAAAAAAAAAACATGTTTGTGTAATTTGTATCTCTCGAACATCAGCGTGAGTTTGCCGACGCTACCGAGCGATCTCAGTTCCGAAACGTCGCATCCCATTCTGATCCCGCGGGAATGTATGTCAGTGATGAAGTATTATTTTTAGTTAATGTGGACGATAGCTTACTTGGGAATGGAACGGTCTGCCGAGACAATGTCCGGAGGTTCAAAACCCAAGGCACACACCTGACTTTCCGAAGATGTGTGTATTGTTTATCAATTATCGTTCGCTATAATGGTGAAAGAAAAAATCGGGAATTCTCCATAAGAATTTCGAGGGTATGTGAAGTCTGGTAACCCGCACTAGGCCAGCGTGTTGGACTAAGGCCTAACCCCTCAGTAGTAGAGGAGGCCCGTGCTCAGCAGTGGGCAGTATATAATACAGGGCTGGTTGCATTGCATTGCATAATGTGAAACAATATAAGAAACTTATGATAACTTTACACACTAAATACAATAAAAATGTTAGTTGACATATTTATCATTTTAAAGGGTCAAACATTTTTGAAACAAATTTTCTCACCTTTGCTAGGCGGAGTGCTGGCTCCTGAATTCGGTTTGCTAAATATCGGGAACAGTTTCTGAGGCTTGTCTGGTTCCTCCTGACCTGCTGGGGTCACTTCTGTAAAAATCAGAATGATATATATACCTATTACTAGACATCTGCGCGCGGCTCCGCCCGCGTGAAAAAGTTTTTCCGGGATAAAAAGTAGCCTATAGCACTCAGGAGTAATGTGGCTTCCTATTAGTGAAAGAATTTTCAAAATCGGTCCTGTAGTTATTGAGTTTATCCATTACAAACAAACAAGCAATCAAATCTTTCGTCTTTATAATATTAATATAGATAACAGATTGCGGAAGATAGGCCTGTAGTAAACAGTGTTTAATATTTGTCTCTGGTTCTTGTGATCTTTGGTTGACGGGTGTCAGCTGTCAGTGTGACAGCTGACGTTTGCATGACCTCCTCTTCCCCCTTGTCTCCACAGCCCCCGGGGCGTAACAGGTGTGCCCAAAACGTTTTTAAGATACATAAGAAAATAAAAGAAACTAAAATAATAAAAGGGTTTTATTATAAAAATAACCAACGACACTACATGGCGCAGTCGTTATACGAAGCTACGTGCATAAGAATTGGATTTCGTCGGGAGATTATAGAAATAATCACAGATCGATTTTGTCAGTTGGTATAAAACCGCATGGCGGAGGAACGCAAAGAACCAATCGAAAAAATGGCACAAGTAGAATTCAAGATGCCTCCAGCGCTGTCACTCGATATTGTCGAAGATCTTCTTCCGAGATGGAAAAAATTCAAACAACAATTCAAAATTTTCCTCTCAGCGGCCGGATTTGATAAAATATCTGAGAACAGAAAAGCAGCAATGCTGCTAAACTGTATAGGACCCGAAGCACAAGATTTATACATTAATTTACTACAGAAAGATGAAGAATCTCCAAAATACGAGAAAGTACTCGAAGCGTTTGATGAATATTGTTCACCAAAACAAAATGATGTGATAAATACATTTAACTTCAATAACAGAATACAAGAAGATGGTGAAAGTTTTGATAGTTTTTACTCCAATATAAAAAAAATAGTAAAAAATTGTAATTTTAAAGACTTAGAAGACAGGATGTTAAGAGACAGAATAGTCATGGGCATTAGGGACAAACATATACAGCAGAAGCTCTTAGAAATAAATGACCTAACATTAGACAATGCAGTGAACAAGTGCAGAGCAGCGGAGCTGTCAAGAGAACATGCCAGAGCCATACAGAAGCAGACTGAGGAAAATGAGTCTTACATGTATGAAGTAATACATTGTATTGGACTGGCCACCCAGTGGCAATGTACAGAATATGATAAAAGTAAATTGATGATTGAAACTTCTAAAGATGTAGAATTAATTAAACTTATGGAATTTGCTTATAATGGATGGCCAGAAGACATAAAATGTGTTCCTGATCCTTTTTTTAAAGGATCCTTTGTCTAAATTTGTAATAGCATTTTTGCTATTACAAATTTAGACAAGATATATCTATAGATAAACAGCTCATTTTTATGAATCATAGATTAGTAGTACCAAAATCATTAAGAAAGGAAATTTTGAATAAATTACATGAAGGTCATTTAGGAATAAGTAAAATGAAACAAAAATCGAGAGATCTGTATTACTGGCCACATATTGACTCACACATTGAAAGTTTTGTAAAACAGTGTATAGTCTGTCAAACCTACCAAAACAACAATGCAAAAGAACCCTTATTGTCACATGAGGTACCAACATTACCTTTTGCAAAAGTAGGAGCAGATATTTTTTTTTTTTATTTTATTTAATAGGACAGCCAACAAGACATACACCATACACAGTAATAAAGTATTCACGAATCAATAACCACTTACAACAGTGCTGTCTTACTTACAGGCTGCCACCGCTTGCAAATTTTAAGCGAGAGCAGGACGATTAAAGTAGGTATTAATTCCTGTTACAAAAACTTATGGACTAAGTAACTAAACATATAACAACATATACAAAATTTTGCTTTATCTAATGTTAAGTGAAGTTATGAATAACAATTTATTTATCTATTTATAAATATTTTTGGTGGTAGGTGTTTAGAAAAAAAAAAAGAAAAAAAAATGAAGATAGCTGAGTCATAGAGGTCTGTGGGACTAGGTGAATGCACTAAATTACTACAATGAGTTCAGAACTTCTTTTTTAAAGGTGGTTTGTTTTTGGTAGAATAAATCTATTGTGTTCTTATGTTTGAACAATTTGTTATAAAGCGACATGAATCTATTTACAGGAGATTGGTTTCCCAAGTTGGTCCTAAATATTTTGGGTGCGAAAAGAGAGAAATTAGATGCACGAGGTATCCTTGATGGCACCTTGTAAATAAGTTGCTTAAGTAATTGGTTACAATCAATTTTGCCGTTCGCTAGCTTAAATAGAAATATAATATCAAGAATATGTCGACGTTCCCTTAGGCTATTCATGTGGAAATATTTCAAGCGTTCTTTATAAGACGTTAAGATACCAGCCTTATGGGTACTATATGCTAAATGGTAAAGAAACCTCTTTTGAATGCGTTCCAATCTACCAGAGTGAACCTCATAATAAGGCGACCATACTTGACTGCAATATTCCAATCCAGATCTAACTAATGCATTATATAATAATATCTTTGTTGAGGGATTTTTAAATTCTTTACAATTTCTTAATACAAAGCCAAGGTTTCTGAAACCTTTTAAAGATATTTTATCGATGTGGGCATTAAAACGTAACCTGTGATCCATGTGTACACCCAGATCACGAATAACCTCTACAAATTGTATGGTTTTGTCAAAAAATTTATAACTACTCTGTATTGTATTGTTACTTCTAGAGAAACGTATATGGTAACATTTATCGACGTTTAAAGTCATTCCGTTATCATTGCACCACGTCACAAGTCTATTCAGATCACTCTGTAGCAATAATGGATCCTGAGGTCTACTTATAGGTCTCATAATCTTTAGGTCATCTGCATACATATAAGCTGTGGAGTTCTCAAAGATCAGAGGGAGATCATTAATAAATAAGTTGAAAAGTATAGGGCCCAAATGGGAGCCTTGAGGGACTCCACTCTTTGGTGAGTAGGGTTTAGAGGTGAACCCGTTTAGAACCACCCTTGATGTGCGGTTGGAAAGGTATGATTCACACCATTTCAAAACATTACCATCAATACCATAGTGTGATAATTTACGGAGTAATATGACGTGGTTGATCCTGTCGAACGCTTTACTAAAATCGGTGTATACTACGTCCGCGCTTTTACGGGCGTCGACAAGATCAACTAAGTCTGAGGTGAATGTTAGGAGATTCGTGCCGGTGGACCGGCCCGCGACAAAACCGTGCTGTGAAGTAGAGATTATCTGTTTAGAATGCCATGAGATAATTGGGCAAATAAGCGACTCAAACAATTTACCGAAAGTTGACAGTATGGAGATGGGTCTATAATTGGTCACAGAAGTAGTGTTTCCAGCCTTATGAATAGGTACCACTAATGCTTCTTTCCAAATATGAGGGAAAATGCCTGTAGCTAAAGATGCGTTATATATTTGGGATAACGGGCAACATATTTGTTTAGCACAACGGCGAACATACAGAGGATGGATGCCATCAGCACCCGCACTCTTATGAGGGTCCAGTTTATTTAATGCCTTTAACACTTGGCTACTAGTGAAGGATACGGAACAAATGGTGTTACTTGACGCGATAGTTTTAAAAGGACATTCACTATTTGTCGAGTGTGAGACATTTTGATCATAAACTGATGCAAAATAAGTAGACAGCAGATCACAAATCTCTGGACCTGACGTTGCAACTGCATCATCTAGGTGCATTTCAGACGGATACGTACTGCGGTTACTTCTTTTGTGTTTCAAAAAGGACCAAAAAAGCTTCGGGTTATATTTAATGTTTGTCTCTAAAATAGAAATATATTGGTTGTAGCACGTAAGGTTTAATACTGAACATCGTTTTTTCAATGATTCAAAACAAAGCCTGTCAAGAGGATTTTTATATATATTATAGCGTACCCTATATTTGTTCTTTTCGTGTAATAGTTTTATAAGTTCCTTAGAAAACCAGTATGGGTATTTGTTAGATTTGGCTTTGTAAATTGGTACAAATCTTCTGACTGACTCCTTAATTATATTGTAAAACTTGTGCACCATCTCCTCGACTGACAGGTAATCTGGGAGTTCCTTTGACCAGTCTATTTCACTTAAAAAAATAGTAATTTTTTCATAGTCAGCTTTATAAAAGTTAAATTTAGGAATATCATTGCTATAATGTAAGCTAAGTTTTTTAGGTACAACTTTTAATTTGAAATTTATAGGTGGGTGGTACGAATCTATGTTACTAAGGGGAGAGTTACATACAGTCAGATCCGATACTGGTAGATTGGATAGCACCAGGTCGAGTGTTTTGTGCATATGATTGACTACATTATTATATTGAGCAAGATCATTTAATGTGATAAAGTCTAAAAACATGGTTGATAGACTATTATGTGTAGAAGAGGGGGTAAGTGGAAAATCTATACTACCGGACCACGTTATATTGCTAAAATTGAAATCACCTACTAAAAGTTTATAATTATAGTTTTCTAAGACTATATTGGCATTATCAATAAAAGCTGTCAATATATTTTCTTGCACCGGGGGAGGCAAATATGCCGCGCATATGATTAATTTTTGAAATTCATTATTTATATTGATAATTATTTCCACCCAAAGATCCTCACAATCGCTCTCATAATTCATTAGACGTTTAGAATACATTTTTTTAGACACGGCTATGAGAACTCCCCCTCCACCTTTGCCCTTGTGAAAGCAGCTACTTTCCCTATCCCTGCGGTAAACAATGTATTTATCTGCAAACAATTCATTATCGCTAAAACTACTATCCAACCAAGTTTCACACAAAATTATTACATCGTAATCACTGCATGAAGTGTTGATTAAAATATTACTTGTCTTTGTTCGAAGACCCCGTGTATTTTGAGTATAATGGAGTTTAGAAGAAAAAGCTATTTAATTATATATGATTATATGTCAAAGTGGTTAGAAATAAAACCAATTCAAAGCAAATCAGCTCAGAGTGTAATTGGTGCATTTATAGAGGTATTTTCCTATTTTGGCATACCATCAGAGATTGTAGCAGATCACGTTCCTTTCGATTCAACTGAATGTAAAAAATTTGCTTCAGAATGGGGATTTAAGTTTACCTATTCCAGTCCAAGATATGCTCAGTCAAATGGTATGGCAGAACGGGGAGTTCAGATTGCTAAAAAATTGCTTACTAAATGTTTTGAAGATAAAACGGACTACAGAGTGGCACTCCTTCAGTATAGGTCAGTACCTGTATCAGGAACTAATCTAACACCTGCACAGTTGTTAATGAGCAGAAATTTAAGAACTAAGTTACCTGTAACACATCATTATCTTGAACCAAAGTTAAACAATAATGTAAATCTTGAATTTAACAAAGTTACTAATCGCAATATTAAGAATTATAATAAGACTGCGAAACCAAAACCTAGTTTTAAGCTAAATGAAAATGTATGGTTTAAGAAAGAGCCTTATATAAATAAGTGGAGTTTGGGTAAAATTGTTAGTAATAATAACTTTAGATCATATCATGTTAAAGATAATAATGGATGTACATATAATAGAACTTCATATCATATTCGGTCTCAATAATCTGGTGTTTCTAAAGAATGTGGAGTCTCCAACCAAACATACTTTTGATCAAGTACTTACTGTAATTTTAGTGTAAATCTATCAATGCAACTTATTTTTTTTATTGTTTTTTTTTTTGGGAAAGGAGGAAGATGTAGTAAACAGTGTTTAATATTTGTCTCTGGTTCTTGTGATCTTTGGTTGACGGGTGTCAGCTGTCAGTGTGACAGCTGACGTTTGCATGACCTCCTCTTCCCCCTTGTCTCCACAGCCCCCGGGGCGTAACAGGTGTGCCCAAAACGTTTTTAAGATACATAAGAAAATAAAAGAAACTAAAATAATAAAAGGGTTTTATTATAAAAATAACCAACGACACTACAAGGCCGACAAACATGGTCACTTTTGATAAATGCTCATGCATTTCTATTTCCAACTCCTAACTTTCTATTTGGTTATGCCCTCATAAACAGATTAGTGTTCCCTGAGACTTGATTTTATCCCCAGGGGTGGGCAGAGGCGCAACGAATGCACCCACTTTTCGCCGTGCGTATTCTGTCCCATGATAGGGGGCGAGCCTATCGCCATATCGGGCACAAATTCCAGACTCCGGGCTGATACTGAGCAGAAAACTAATATCACTTTGCCCGGAATTTAGAAACTTTTTATTTAACTAGATCTTATTTTTTATTCGCATGCTCACGCCTTTTATCCCCGAAGGGGTAGGCAGAGGCGCAACTAGTGCACCCACTTTTCGCCAAGCGTATTCCGTCCCATGATGTGATAGGGGGCGAGCCTATCGACCTATCTTATTTTTTATTACTGGCTTTTATTCGCAGCTTCGGCCGCGTTGGAAACTTCTGCCGGGATAAAAGTCCCGCTATATATTTTTACGGGAATAAAAAGTAGCTTGTGCCCTTCCCAGGGTCTTAAACTATTCCATACCAAAGGACATGTCCAAAAACGGGCCTGAAATTCTAACCAAGACAGTTTATATATATTTGGATAGAACTCCTGAAAACTAGCCTTTTGAAATAAATAGATTAATTTTAAACACCTCCGATTTTGAGATTTATGTAATTTTGTTTAGCTTGAAAACTACACTTAACATGGACGTTTTAAAAAAGTTAGTTATGAATGGAGGGGTCTAAAATATTTTTTTAATTTTGTCGTTCTGAATCTTATCTGGTGCAACACATAGCTCTCGCTATACAGCGTGGTAATGTTGCAAGCGTCATGGGCACTTTTGCACCAGGTATGGTCCGGGGCGGCCTCTTTGATTAGGTTTAAAAAAAAAAAAAAAATTAATATTGTAAACTTGTGTATTCAATATTGTTTGCTAATTGAATTATGTATTCTCTCCTATAAGTAAATTAATAAAAGTAGATTTTTTTAATGGATCTAAGTTCCATATTTTGGCCCTTTAATATCCCTAGAGTTTGAGTCTTTTTAGATTTTGAGGCCCAGCACCCATACAAAAAGCGGATATCTCCTTTCATAGAAATCTGTTTCATAGTGTCTGAATTTATCGCGTTCGGATAAGCAGGCGGACGCGGCGGGGGACTTTGTTTCAAATATGTTAGGATTACAATCCAGTCTATTTCATAAGCCATAATATTTTTCTACTGCTACTGCATAATTCCCACGACGCAGGCGACTACGAAGGAAAAAACTAGTCAATTATATACGAATACTAGCTTTTGCTCGCGGCTCCGCCCGCGTTAAAAGTCCCGCTTTATATATTCCAGGCATAAAAGTAGCCTATATGTTAATCCAGGACATGATCTACCCGTGTGCTAAATTTCATCGAAATCAGTTCAGTAGTTTTTGCGTGAAAGAGTAACAAACATACATCCATACATACATTCTTACAAACTTTCGCGTTTATAATATTAGTAGGAAGTAGGTTTTAAACATATAATAGAGCTTTAATTTAACCACACTTGTTTTCAATGCTAACATTTATATTATGTACAAATTATTTTTTTACATTATTAATGACAAGGTCGTACGTATTCTGAAAGATAATGAGAGATTTGAATGTTAACGAAACAAATTAAAAATACTAGTTGTGCACTCGACTTTATATTATATTAAATACTCGCATACGCATACTCACGCCTTTTATCCCCGAAGGGGTAGGCAGAGGCGCAACTAATGCACCCACTTTTCGCCATTTTTATTCCGTCCCATGATGTGATAGGGGGCGAGCCTATCGCCATATCGGGCACAAATTCCAGACTCCGGGCTGATACTGAATAGAAAAACCCAATAGTACTTTACCCACTCTCGACTTCAGGTCGGTGTCTACCGCGCACGCATTGTAATGGACAACTACGCCACAGAGCCAATTTTTTTTTTTTGCATTGAATGACGAGACGAGCATGCCGTTCGCCTGATGGTAAGCGATACGACCACCCATAAACAGAAGCAACACCATCCAGCACCTTGCCTTACAAAGTACTGTGTGGCATTCTACTTACAAAGGCTCGCTCTAGTGACCCCACTGTATCTGATGGTAAGTGAAACGGGATACAGATAATGTCGACTGAAGAGAGATGAATATCCCACGTCAGTCGACACGATTATCCCTGTTTGAACCGGATATACACAGGCTGACCCCGGAACGCGACTCACTTACCATGGGCCACCATAGTGGGTTTTAACAGCTTGTGTACGGAGATCGCTATCAGAACGGATTACATGATATATCATACCACTAGCGCCCCTTCGAGTTAAAGGCGCGATGTTAGTTCAACTAATTAAACTAATTCGCTTCGTAGAAAATATAATGAGACACGGGTCAATGGTTTTAACGCCTTGAACTACATGAACAATAGAGTTATTACACAAATTCGCGCTGGTGTTGCATTATATTATGATTATATTGTTTGCACTGTTTCCTTGTGATGATAATTGTTGATGAAAAGGTGATTGATTATGATGTAGTTATTAATTTAATATATAATTATAGTTTGAGGTTGGATTGCGCAGGCGCAGTTTATTGGACGAGCGCTTTAATAAGACTGATTCTATAACGTTTTTAGAATAAAACTAGTCTTTGTTACGTAGAAATATAGATCATTTCCGATTTGGCATTTTTCAATTGGACAGTGTTGTCCAGATTATACAATCCACAACTGGTTGAAACTGAAGTATTGATTCCAAACAAATGAATTATATTCTGTAATCTTACTTAATACTTATTTTTATTCTTACAACGTAAATTGTAATTCTAACACAATAGAATAATATATCTTACTAATATTATAAATGCGAAACATTGTGATAGAGTAGTTGGGAGTGGAACGGACTGCCGAGACAATGTCCGGAGGTTCAAACCCAAGGGCACACACCTCTGACTTTTCTAAAAAGTTATGTGTGTATTCTTTGTGAATTATCACTCGCTTTAACGGCGAAGGAAAACACTGTGAGGAAACCTGCATACCTGAAAAATTCTCTGAATTTCGAAGGTATGTGAAGTCTGCCAACCCGCACTAGGCCAGCGTGGTGAACTAAGGCCTTAACCCTCTCAGGTATAGAGGAGGCCCGTGCTCAGCAGTGGGCAGTATGATACAGGGCTGATTGCATTGCACCCTATTGTGATAGAATACATACCATTAGAATCCGCTGGGAATACTGTTTCGGTGGACTTTAGTACCGCCTCAGCGTCGATGTTGTTTGATTTCGCCATCTTTAATATTTGCTCGTCAAGCATTTTCAATTCGCGTTCGATCTCGTCCAAATCTGGCAGTACTTCTTGTCCTGGAAATAGCATATTCTATATTCTATTGCCTATTCCTCATGTCTTCCAGGTATTTTTTTATATATATTTTTATGTACAGTCACGGATAAGATACCGACTTTATTATATGTATAGATTTTGAGTATGGAAGGCGTGGGCAGAAGTGTTATTAAAATCGTATATTATTGTGCATGTTATGGAAAGGATAGGCAGCCCTAACACAATTTCTTATCCCGGAAACCTTGTTTAACTAAGAAACAAAATCCAAACTTTATTTATAAACTGGGCGTTGAACTCTGAACATAGCATCCAAATTTATGTCTAAGTCAAAGCCCTTATCGATACTAATATTATAAAGATGAAAGATTTGATTATTTGTTTGTTTGTTTGTTATAAGTTATATTTACCTTCAACAACATTTTCATCAACAAGTATATAACCCCCTTCAACAGGTAGAAACTGTCCAGCACTGGGCACTTCACCATGAGCTGCTGCGTGGCCTTCATGCTCCACCATCACGACATCCTGGACTGTTTCTGTGTTCTGTGTTGTCACGTTCGGTACTGATATCTCATTGGATGTCAATGTCACACTTTGCGTGTTCGTCATAGTGTTTGACACGCTCTGGGATATGTTTGTCACACTCTGGGATATGTTTGTCATACTTTGGGATATCTTTGTCATTTGTTTTTGAGCGCCGAGTTCAACAATAACTGCATCGTCTTGCGGTAAATCGGCTGTTACTGGCACAGCGGAAACGGGCTGGAATATCTGGTTAGTTTCCTCTATAATAGTGCTGTTGAAGCAAGGGATTTCTTCTCGCCTGGTGTATATTAGTTCCGATTCTGGCACTTCTTCCTCTGTCCATTGACTTAATAATGCGTCTATTGTTCGCTTTTCTGATTGAAATGGATCTGCTTTTTCTGTAAATGGTCATTTTTTGAGAAGAGATTTGTCGGAGTTTTGGCGGGAACTTGGAAGTGTCATGAGGTGCTCTTGTTTTAATTCATTATTTTGGTGATACTTAGTGTTATATTGCATAATTATGGTGGTATATTATCCAATATAGTTCTATTAAAAAGCTCAAATGAAGTGAATTGAAATAATTGTGCTAATCAAGTGTTTTTTCTGTTGCCGCCAAAACTCCTCGATAAAGTCTTGGTAAGGTAGCCACTGCTTTACTTCGACATACTACAGATAATAAAAGAGACAAACCAAACTTGACATTGGCAAAATGTGAACACAAATGCCATTAAAAAAAAAAAAAAAAAGAGATTTGTCATAAATGTTATGGACTGTTATAATAAATGTGAAAGTTTGTAAAGAGGTTTGTTTGTAAAAAATGTTCCATGATAATTTTTTCTATGACTCAAGCTTACGTGTTAAATATTTGGTCTATCTATATGCTAAATTTCATATAAATTCATTCAGCAATTTATGCATTACCTTCTAACAAACTTTCGCATTAATACTAAGTATTTATTTAGTGTCATAATATTGATATATAAATCATAATGTAAATAGTAATTTATTACCTCCATAATAATAAATCAATACTTTAACCACCTTAACCTTTCCCAAGCATTACTTTGTGTAATATTGTATGTAACGGAATATTATATTCTATCCACTTTGGTGAGGAGTCGTAGCAATATTGTTAAAAACATATTGCAGTTGGTAAAACACCGCACAGAATATTGCCTGATCTAGGATTCGAACCCAGAGACTCTGCAGTACATTTCATATTGTACACTACTAGACAAAGAAGGAAACTGAATATTATCTATTCTATATTATCTGACTGATTCATATGCACATATCTTTAATGGACTTATGTGCTATTGACATATGACCTGAATTTTAAATCAAAGTACACTTACCATTCAGCTCTTGCGACGAATTTTGACTGAGCATCGACGCATCATTCATACTAACTGAGCTTTTATTCAACGTAACATTGGAATTTAAAGATGTGTCCACATGCTTACTGACTTTCTTCTTATGGTGTTTGGGTTTTCTAATTTTGTGCTTCACACCCAAGTTAATTTGACCAGGCTTGCGTTTCTGCTTGCTATGTGTTTGTGTTAAGGGACGGCGATGGTGTGTCGCGCTGGCTTCGATAGCGTGGGATATCTTTGTTGTAACTGTCGTGTTCAGCTCAGGGTTACTTTTACCATAAAATGACTTCGCCGACAAGATTTCCTTAAGCCTATCGCTATTGAAAAGCGATAGTCTTGCTTTAGGAACGTCAAGGCGCGGCAGTTTGCAAGTTGGCGCCTCGCTCATACTGTCATTTCGAAGCCTTTTGTGGCTTTTCTCGCTATCACAAGCCGATTCCGGGCTTTCTGCTATCTCCACTACCGACCGTCTACTATGGATTTTCGGGGGCGATCCCACCACCTCAGTGGTGCTGTTCGGAGTCTTCAACATTTGAGTTGGTGATATCATAGTACTCATATCCATCTTTGTTAGACAAACAACAGCAGATTTCATGGGTGTCGTGTTCTTCTTCTGCTCCATTAAAACCCCTTTGAAGCTCTGGAACTTAGGTGTTAGTTTCTGCATCCTACAAGACCTTCGGAGGGACTTCGTTGGAGTATTTTCTTTAGAATCTGAGCCAGAATCTGTGTCAAAGTTAAGGTCTTTTAAGGAGCTGCTGCAGCTTTCCGTGTCAGCTATGAGACTTGCAAGACTTTTCCGAGCTCGGCTTGAAGTTGACGAGGTTGTGTGAACGCTTGTGCAGGAGTGTGTGGATGACGGTGTTCCAGGGTGGTTTTGGAGATGCGGCGTTGCCGGTGTCGAAAGTGACCCGGTACATTTGGAATCCACGCATCTCGTCTGATATTTCTTCAATGTAAATGGAGATTTGATGAAGTTCTTTAGATCGTTATTTTCCTTGAGCAGTTTTCGTGCTTGACTTCTTGTTTCGCCTGAAAGAGATGTTTGATATGAAATCATTATCTCTCTGAATTAATTATTTTGTATGCTTATCGCACAAGCAAACACATAGTATAGATTGTTGAACAGATGGGAAACATCAATATTTGTCAAAAACAGAAATAGATTGAAGATATGTCAATAACAAAGTATCATAACGATATCTTATGTTTATGCCAATGTTAGACATGGAAATAAAACATTTTTTTGGATTTTATGGCGGTTTTTAAATCATATTTTCTCCGCGACGTTTTTTGGACAACCAACACCTCAGTCCGCCCCGTGACCATGAAGACTGCAGTCTTGCAAACGTCGGGTGAAAATATTATTAAAAAAACCGAAATATAATCCGAAACATAGTTTTATTTCAACAAAGTATCATGCTAATTATAGCCTCAACTTTAATTTTTACCAGAAACTTTAGAAATACATGCCATTGTTATTCTCATAAATTGTGATAATTTATAAAATTGCATAATATGCTAGTTCATCTGCTATGTTTGTTTAGCATTTTTGTACAAGGAGCTATAAATAAACATTGCAGCTTCATTTATTTGTCTGTATCAAAATTTATTGCTTAGAAACAGTTTGACTTGTTTAATATACGTAAGTTGATTATGTTTTTTCTATTAATTGTCTTAAATTGAGGACTTTTTTTATACTCAAACTACAAGCTTCCTGCAGTCAGATTAATGTAATGCATTACACTATCAGCAGTTGACTGGAACTGCACATTTATTTCCACTGGCTTTCCACTGAATTAAAAATTAGAGTAACAATTGGCAACAGCATTGGCGTTAATCATATGTACTCTTTAATTTTTTTGTTAACCTCCCTAAAGTTTGTACTATTTATGAAAGGAATAACCCATAATATTGAAGTGAAATAGTAACTGACTAAATTTGTAATGTATAACATGGTCAGTAAAACAAATGAGAAAAGGACAATACTTGTAAGTTTAAAATAATAACAATACTGTAAGTTGTTAGGTAAGCTCGTTAAACTACCAACTCTATATGGACTAGATCATGATATGATAATCATCTTCATACTGAATTATGAAAAATAAATAAAATAGTGGCTTTGCAATCTAAGTTCTCTTTAATTATGTTAATACAGAGAATTATCCCACGCAATGCAAGCAAATGTTATGAGATTTAATTAAATCTAAAAATTATTTGAATAACCATAAGACGAAATGTTTTGTGTATGGTGTCTTTATACACACACACTCACACCTTTTATCCCTGAAGGGGTAGGTAGAACCTATCGCCATATCGGGCAAAAATTCCAGACTCCAGGCTGAACCTGAATAGAATAATCCAATATCACTTTTTTTCCCGTCCCGGGGATCGACCCTGAGACCTCAGCATTGCATTTGTACCGTAATACAACTACGCTATAGAGGCAGTATCAGTGCAGTATGGTGTCTTTAATAATTAAAAATTTAATACCAATATTATCTTGAATATATTAATATAATATAAAACCTGCGGTTTGTAATAAGTAGTAAAAAAATAATAACAATACTTGTTCAGCCCCTAAATCATACAATGAATAATAAAAACAATTATTAATGGTTATAAATTCTGGCAGTTTATATTCTCTAGCATGAAGGTTATAGTTTTTTTAATTTTAAAAGAATTATTATTAACTAAACCATAGAAATATATTTAAAAATTTAATTAAACATCTAATTTATATTTTTACAGTATAATATAGATAATGGACACTTTAAAGCATTGTATTGTGTAGCATAAGGCAGTGTTCTCATGTCCTTGAATTGTATTCAGTTTACATAAAAGGGTACAAGATATGTACTCATAATTCTCATCATTGTAAAGGGATATTACAGTCTGTAATCTTAAAAATACTGAGATCTCTAATTGCCAAGATCCATAAAAAAAGCTTTATGGTCTTTTAAGATGAGATAAATGAAGAATAAAATACACATATTTTAATGATTACTCTGGTGATAAAAATATTAAATGTCCCAATGCTTTTGAGTTGTGTAGACCAATATGAAAGTTTTATGCCTTGAATGCTAGAAGACCAAGATTAATATAATTTTCTTATGATTTAAGAATTTCCTATTTTATATCCTTTTATTTCCTATTGTTACGGACAAAGAGCCGGCAGGGCTTGTCCCGGCTGCACCTTTGTAAATAAAATTATTTTATATTCACTACCCAGCCCCCATTAGTCGTAGTTTTATCTTTGAATTGTGTAAATTGATATTTCTTTATATTTTCTGTAAATGTAGAATGCAGACATTTCTTTCCTTGCGTACCCACTGCTTATTGTAAGATTTCAAGTGTGAATATGAGATGGGGATATTTGAAATAAACATTTGTAACAAGCGCTGATTGGGCGAGCCAACATGTAATTCTTTTTTGGTAATAAAAAGAGTGCCCAAGGGCCGGATTGTATGCTTCAATTCAAACTGCCACATGTTATATATCTTCAAAAAGTATCATCAAGAGCTATGGAATTCTGGCAGTGGCCTCTCGTTTCTTATATATATTTGTCAATTGTGTAATGCACAAAGAGAAAATAGACTACAATCCACTGACCAGCAAGGCATTTTATTCCACACCCTGCATGGCTACCCTCAGAAGAGGAGACACCCTGAACAATAATATTAATGATTGATTATATTTGTCAGCACCTTTTCTTAAAGAACAAATAGCAAGGGTACCTAACTCTCAATTAAAGATTCCCAAGGAGATCCTTGGGAATGCATTGCATTTTGAGTAGTGTGTATAACATAAATTAAGTTTTGTTTGAGTAAAACTATTTTTTTATTAGTAATTTACAATTAAGATAACATTCATTGTAAATAATTTATTGTTAAATTATTGATACTTTAATAACTGGCAAGCAATGTATACTAGTATATAATTTTAAAAGTATATTCCAAGGTAAAGGGATTTAAATTTGCATGTATTATTGTTTATGAACTATAATCCAGGAAAAAAGCTTAAAAACGGCTTACAAGTTACCTGAAATACTAAAATTAAGAGACACAGACTGAGTCAATGTTAAAATGTCTTTTTTGTTTTACACGCAGTTCATGTGTCAAATTTAAAATTTATTATAGAAACCATGTTTCATGCTTCACTTGTTTTGTTTGTAACTCAATTGAGTTTGTAATGACACAAAGATTTCCTAGTGCGTTTTGTTGTTGGTTTAAGTTGTTTGTCAACTACAAATGTTATGAAATGTTAACATAAGACAATACTCACTACCAGATAGTTGTCCATAACTAAGTTTCAAATTGAATTACAATTACATGTAGTTTACGTCAATTGAGCCTTGTTCTATTGTTTAATGAGGTCACAAAAACACAAATTTTATACAAAGACTGTGAGAGATAACCTTGATATATTTTCATCCATACATCTAAGTTCCGACAAACAACAGATGATTTAAGTGCATAATAAGTTTGCGCCATGCAACTAATAATACTATGTTTACATTCAAACGTAAACATTGAATGCATATAAATACTTTATACTTACGCCAAACACTACGTTCCGGTGTCTTGGGTACGCTGGGGTCATTCTCCTCTCCAGAACTAGAATCCAGGGTGCTAATGATGCCTAGGTCGCAGTCTTCGCTGTCGCTCTCACTGTCAACCACAGGAAGCCTACGGTGCTTCGTTAAAGACTCCCTCGAAGTCTCCAACTCAGCTTGGAATAACCCCTTCTTTCTTTCAGTTATTTTCGGCGTATGTGTATGCGGAAGGCGCGAAGATCGTCGCGGTGTAGACGCAGCCATATTTGCAGCACTCATTCTTACTCAATTGAATTAAATCATAATAACCACACAAGTCAATTAGCGCGGCAGAATCATTTGGGCCTCACGATGTTCTATTTCACAGTTTATGGACGCTTGATGCATACGTAGGACGAAGACATTTTGTTTAAAACACCCAAAGATTCAGTTTTAAATTATTTTGATAGTTTAACGATTAAAACTGGTGGTTTCTCTACCAAAAAACGTGTAAACGAATGCTTTCTGGAAACGTTGGGGAGCAACCATTGTTGTTTGGCGCGTAAACATCTGTCAGACTCAGGCTGTGGTAACTTTTGTTGCCAGAGAAAAAAATACAATACATGCAATAGTAATAATTTTATAAAATTATACATACCGTTTTATAAAGCTATTATTACTTACATTATAAAAAAATATTACATCGGTGGATAAACTCCTTATTAAAAATAAATGCGTGGAATAATAGATTTTCATTGTATAAAATTATAACATAGCAACTCTATAAAAATAAATTTATAGAGCGCGATTTTTAAAAAGTTTTTTGTTATTCACAAGGACGAGACGAGCATACCACTCGCCTGATGGTAAGCCATACGACCCATAAACAGAAGCAATACCACATAGAACTTTTAATTACAAAGTACAGTGTGGCACTCCGGTGCGCTCTTCAACCTAAGACATAAGATGTTAAGACTCATAATGCCCAGTAATTACGCTGGCTACAATGTCCTACCTCGACGGCCCCTCACATACGAGAGACCTACAACCATGGCACCAGTAAAATATAATTGAATAGGTTAACCTATCTATGTATTATTTTAAGGAGAAGAATTTAATCATCAACCACGAATATAAATTATACATAATATTATTTAGTCTATTTCAAAGTATCCCTGCTTTGTGAGACAATGATTGCAGGTAAAGAGCATCAAAATATTATGGGTAGACTAATTGGATGAGTCTACCCGATAATACATTTATCATCGCTGACCCTATATACAAAAGTACTCTGTGTCGCTGACATAGCTATTTCAATGAGTAATTTTCTGTAAATCATTTAATAGGTCTATAAGTAGGGGAGAAAGGGGTAATGGGAGTCAGCGGGCAATGGTGGTCACGTTCATAACGTTCAAACGAAAGAGATAAGATCAGCCAATATCAACCTTACAGATTCCTTACATACACCCACAGAACAAAGAAAACAGCATACACCTACCATGGCCCCCGTGTCGTGCGGTCAGCACACGGCCATCGTTTGCAAGGCATGGCCTTTACACGTTTTCGCGCGTATTTCATGTAATTATACGTGTGCACAAATTAAGCGATAAACAGATTTTTTAAATATAACTAACTAAACTAAACTAACTATGAAACTACTTTATTGTGAAAAAGTATGTCTAAATAACAGTTTTAAGAAAATTTTGTGGTGATTTAAAAGAAAATTATTTTATTATGTTTTTTTCTTTGAAATTAGATATAATTAGGCAATGAGAGTCAGTGAAATCCTCGCCAAAACCTAACTCCATTAGCCTGTAAAATACATTCTTTAAAGGTAAGAAGCAGTCAAATGAAGCACACAGCGACACCCATCAAAGTAAGCCTTAAAAAAAGATAAAATAAGAAAGCAGAGTAAGGAAAAAAAAAGATAGAGGAGATAAATAAGTGTAAGAAGAGCAAACATCAATAAAGGGTGTTACATAAGGCCAAAAGGCGCGTGCTTCAAGAAAACACATCCTTTTAGAATCATACATTAGACTTAATCAAATAGGTGATGTCCACGAAGCTGATTTTAATGAAAATTACGATAATTCTGAGAATATCTGCCTGATATGTGGAGGATTTGGCCGCAATAATGAGTTATGAAACTGGTACACTTCCTTTTAGTTATGGGTGCACAAATACTGCATTGAGTGGGATACACCACGAGCATACGCGAGTGACAACTGTTGACTCTCATTGCCCACTGACTGACCATAATTATCCGCATATGTGGACATTGATGGTCAAAGCAATTTTTCATTTTTATGCTATAATTTTTAAACTATATTCTCAAAAATAATGAAATCATCTGAGACTGATAGTTTGTTAACTAAAGTACCTTAATAGTTGATTTTTGAAAACTTCTAAACACAATACTATTTTTTATTTAAATTATTGCTTAAGTGACTCCCATTACCCCCTTTTCCCCTATTTTATGCGCATAAACAATATAAATAAGTACTTACTTAATTGAATCCGAGAAACTATAATACTTACGCATTAAATGCAAATGATGCATAAAAAGCTGCCTGGACTTATCATAGGCATCTTTATCGTATTATTTTCCAAAGAAAAAACTAAGAATGCGCTCGTTTTCCGCTTAGAGCGGCTCAGTGGCGGGAAATGCCTACAATAGCAATAGAGCGTTGCTACATGGTAGCAACTTTGTTCATTTCTTATTACAATAACGAGTAGTGTTACCGTAAAAAGTTTAAGTTGCGGCCTACACTGTACAGTTAGCGAGCCAAACTAAATTACAGTTTATTTTAAATAATTGTTTTATGACTCTAGGTAGATATTAGAACTGAATTTGAAGGTAGCCAAACTTTTATGTATAATCAACCAATGAAAGATTTTGTTTTATTGCTTCGAATTAGGTACCATACGGGGCCAATGAGTATTTTATGAAGACACTATTGATATATTCTATACTACTATACTAATATTATAAAGAGGAAACATTTAATTGTTTGTTTGTTTGGTTGTAATGGATAAACTCAAAAACTACTGGACCGATTTTGAAAACTCTTTCACTAATAATAAGCTACATTACTCCTGAATGCTATGGGCTACTTTCTATCCCGGGAAAAACTTTTTCAGGTGGGTGAAGCCGCGAGCAGAAGTATTTTATATATCAATGGAAGACACTCTTTTTTAGCGCACCTATTTGCAACGATCTCTTATTTTCATGCAATCAATACCTACTTGTAGGTATTATCAAGAATTTAAATACTTATAACACAGTGTTTAGATAGCTAATCTGCAATTGTCCTCGGTCATAGATACCTACTTCATATTTTATTTTATTAATAGAGTAGCTTTTGCCCGCGAGTTCATCTGCCTAGAAGTCGAAAACGGTTTTTTTTTATAAAATCGGCTGTGCGTTGTTCCTACAGTTAGTCATGCAGGACAAAGCATTAATTTATATGTAGGTATAGATAGAACGTGCACGTCGTAAGCTCTGCCATCTAGTGGCGCAATTAGATTTTTTCAGTGTATCGATACTTAGAATTCACGTAAAATAAGGATGAAAAATAACATTTAATTTGTTGATAATGTATTGCTGTGTATCTGGATGCTCCAAAACATAAAAATAAACCCGTCAAATGGTGTAAAATTCTACTACGTTCCCAAGTTACGATACGATAAGTTTTAGTACACTAGTTAATCTTCAACTTGCAACGTTATTTCAATGTAGATAGAAAACACCAGTAGGTATAGTATAATTCATTCGAAGCGTGACGGAATAGGGCACGGGTCATGCATCGCCGAAATACATACATTAAGCCTTGTGTGCAGCGTTTTGTTGTGGATATATACTGAAAAGAAACCGGTTGGGGCAATGGCTTTTAAAAAATTATATAGGTTGTGCATAATGCGTAGAAATTAAAATAACAACGTGCGCTTGTTATTTTAAACGCAGCTCGAGAGATTTTGAAATGATTCGAATTATACCTGTAATCAAATATAAAACGTTAAAACAAAGACATTAAACAGTATAATTATAGACCGGACATCAGGACCAAATTTTTCGTCTAAAAGTTATTACTATAGTAGTAAGTCTCTGTCTTACCTATCTGACATGTCCGTGTAACAAGACGTCTCTCTTAAATTTTGTAAACAAAAACCATATTTTGAAAGGAAATATGCCAATTTACGCATTACGACCATGTCAAAGTATGTTCTAATGAATTTTAGATAGGTATTTTGTTATTTCATGGTAAATTGAGTTACTGACGATCAGGCTCAGAATTTTTGTATGACAATTTTCCCAATGTCCGCTCTATATAATTTTAGAACGCTTTGCTTTAAAACTAGGTGTTGCTCGCGCTTACGCCCATGTAAACGACCTTTCTCGGTTTAAAATCCTCACTTTGTACCAACACTTAAATCTTTGTAGAGTTCAATAGCGCCATCTATACGACGCGACGCCAGCGCCATCTATTTAAAATTTCGGGTAAATTATTCAAATATTTCCAATCGCAGTTATTTATCAGGATATAAATCCTGTAAGTTAAACCAGGACATGGATATCCGTGTGCGAAATTTCATCCAAATCCGATCATGCGTTTACTTATAACAAACACCCAAACTTTTTTTTTCAAAAGTACGAGGTTATTTGAATTCGTATTAAACAGCTAATATTAGCAGATAGTACTCATTTTATTACCATTTATTTGGGAGCATAATATATTAGAGTGTGACTTTTGTATTTCGTCGGCTTATACATTTATGTGACGAGTAGCATTTATCAGCAAGGGGTGAAATCGGCCCTAATATAAGTAGGAAAGATATATTATTGTAATTTAAGGCAATAGACTATCAGAAATCTATTCCTCATGAATCATGATATTTCCGAATTTGAGATATTATGGGTTGTATTAACTCAATTTCGCTCTGAGACGCTGTCGAGTTAAGTAGTCACTACCTTAAGTTCGCCACTATTTAATAAACACATAGCAACAATATTACTTAGAATCTCGATCCTGGTATCAGTTACGATTTTTTTTTTAATAGTTGAGTCTCATTTATTCTACATAGCCGGCTGAGCTGGCAACAGGCGTTCCAATTACAGCTCATTAGTTCGAATTGATCTTTCAATATTTGATATATTTACTTAAAATCCTACTCAAAAGTGAGATAAGTAGGTATATTAAAAACCCCATGTCTACAAAAGAATTCCTAATATATATAATTTATTTAATAAAACTCAAATGATAATTTTATAAATAAAACATGAGATTTATCTAATATAGATAATATAAAAAATACTTTTGAAAAATTAATAAAAAAACATCTTAAGAGGGCGTTAATTTTAGTTTCTAGATCGGCATGGAACAATGCCTAGTTTAAGTTTTAATGTGACTGATTGCCGCAAAAACCACCCATTTTTACACGGTTCAATGAGGTGTATTAAAACGGTCGGGCCGGGCCGTATAAGTAATATTTGGGGTTCCGTATAGACTTTTAAAATTGAACGTTTTATTTATTTTAATAAATGGTATTCACATTGAACTGAAAACTAACCACATTCATTACTGTAAACCATGAAGGAACAAACGTAAACGTAACGTAACTACAGTCAAGCATAGATATTTTAAGTATACCATACCAGCCCTGTATTATATACTGCCCACTGCTGAGCACAGGCCTCCTCTACTACTGAGAGGGTTTAGGCCTTAGTCCAACACGCTGGCCTAGTGCGGGTTTGCAGACTTCACATATCTTCGAAATTCTTATAGAGAACTTCTCAGGTATGCAGGTTTTCTCACAATGTTTATAATTTAGTATATTATTTACGAAATAAACTAAGTACTTATATTAAATCTATTCAACCGTGGAATCGATACACAGCTTCACAAATTCAATGAGACCAAAGAGTTCTAAGATTAAATAATATAGGTAGGGTCATTCGGGGCAACAGCACGCAGTGGGTAAAAGTTCGCATGGTCAATATCTCGGAACCTATTGAGGGGGCTCAGACATTTTTTCGGCTAGATCAGGGGCGCGTCAGGGACGATGTCAGAGCCACAAGCTATTTTGCCAAGCCTCACTTGTTTAGCGAAAAACGGTGATCAACGTGATTTTGTTGATTAGTTACCAACATTTTGTGCTGGGAAAAAAGTGTCTGGCTAGACGGTGCATCAGTTTACAAAGTCCGTTAATTATGTTAAGTTTACATTATTATTATAGTATTTATTTTAGTTACTAATTCTGTCCTAGAAAATAAATGCGTCTCAACTAACGTGTGAATGTTTAAAATATTCCCTGTTTGGGCAAGAGTACGAGGTTAAAAGTACGCACCCTGTTATAACTTCATTACAATGATCGCACGGTTTTTTCTTCTTTAAGCTGCAATTAAGGCGAATATTATTTGTAAAGATTTTTAGACCTTATACAGAAAAAAAATATTCTCCATAAACACTCTGCGTAGTTTTACCCACATAACGGGTCAATAGTACGAATTTCCCCCGATGCACTTAAACATGTATTCCAAAAAAAACAATGAAGTAATGTACAAAAACTCATTAAATAATAAAAGTAGAATAAATTTACTTTACATAGAGTGTTAAAACATTTTCCTAGACACTATATTTTTGACTGTGTAGACGACAGAAAAAAAAGTGCGTACTTTTAGGCCGAATGACCCTACTGTTGAATGTCTTTAAATGGGAACGCAAAAATATTGACTGCCTCGGTGGCGTAGTTGTATTACGGTACGACTACAATACTGAGGTCTCGGGTTCGATTCCCGGGTCGGGCAAAGTGATATTGGATTTTTCTATTCAGTATCAGCCCGGAGTCTGGAATTTGTGCCCGATATGGCGATAGGCTCGCCCCCTATCACATCATGGGACGGAATACGCTTGGCGAAAAGTGGGTGCACTAGTTGCGCCTCTGCCTACCCCTTCGGGGATAAAAGGCATGAGCATGCGCGCGCAAAAATATAGTTTATTTTTTATTTATTATGGAAAAATTTCATAAAATAAACCGGTTGCCATTTTACGAATGGATATAATAATGTCGGTATTTTAAATAAAGTATCGCTATTATACTTATTACTTATATACTGAAGGACGTATAAAAGATAATAGAAGTCTATTTGCGAGGATCAAGGAACCTACACTTTCTGCTCTATTCAAACTTAACCAGTCATTATTAAGGGTGTGGTAAGTAGTTTATATTATTACAAATGCTGAACGAAGCTATAAAAAATACCGCATGCATTATTGAAATATTTTTTATGAGTTTTGTAATGCATGATAGTGATGTTTGAATCAACCTGTTTTAACTCCTGATGTTTTTGTTTCTCGGGGTTTGGAATAGAAGTTGGTAGAGTGGTTAACTGATGAGTTCGTATAGGTACCTACTTACTCAAGTTTATAGTTAGATAAATATCACTTCCCATGAAGTTTTATTATCAAGTACTTACGTTATACGGTATAGGTACCCACCAACCTTAGTATACTATAATACATGTGGACAATACGTTTATATTTTATCGCAATGGAAGAATGTTTGTGTAATCAGGAATTTTTAACAGGTCTTCACTCTTTAGTAAGACCAAAATTGCCTCGGTAGTCCCTGTTACCCTCAACAGAAAGCTTATTTTACTGACTATAGTCTATGACTGCCTCGGTGGCGTAGTTGTATTACGGTACGACTGCAAGGCTGAGGTCTCGGGTTCGATCCCCGGGTCGGGCAAAGTGATATTGGATTTTTCTATTCAGTATCAGCCCGGAGTCTGGAATTTGTGCCCGATATGGCGATAGGCTCGCCCCCATCACATCATGGGACGGAATACGCTTGGCGAAAAGTGGGTGCACTATTTGCGCCTCTGCCTACCCCTTCGGGGATAAAAGGCGTGAGCATGCGTATAGTCTATGGCCTATGGAGTTGGAACTCTTTGCTCTACATGATCGTCGACTTTCTTCATTCCTATTTCTATTTTAATAGCTTCAACTATGATCAAAGTAAAACAACACGCCATTCGTAATATCGTACACATTATTGGAGTAAACAATCATTTAGGTAAAATGGGTCATTGGTCAGCTGGAGTGTTTATATTTGTGTCATGAGCCAGTTGGCGGGAATTTGACACGCGGCGGGCCGCCATGTTGGCTCATACGCGCCAATGGGGCGGGAGGCGGTCTCCCAGTTCTAATTTTGTTGATGACTTGAGTTAAATAAGTAAGCTCTAATTTTCGATAGTTTTCGTCGGACATTTTGATTTATTTGTAAGTCTATTTATAAATAATTGTAAAAATAGAGCGATTACAAATGTTATTAGACACATCCTTATTTTATAAATAGTCAAATCAGTCAACTACTACTAAACTATTTTAAACTATTTTAAATATGACTATAAATATTAAATATTCACCCAAGACAGTAATATTGGATAGGTCATTTCTTATAAAAATAATTTAACGCGGCACCCAGAAATTACTGAAATACAAAGAGTTCTAAGATTATATAGAGCGGACATTGGGAAAATTGTCATACAAAATTTTGAGCCTGATCGTCAGTAACTCAATCTACCGTGAAATAACAAAATACCTATGTAAAATTCATTAGAACAGTCTTTTACGTGGTCGTAATGCGTAAATTGGCATATTTCCTTCCAAAATATTGTTTTCTTTACAAAATTTAAGCATACCGAGACGTTTTGTTACACGGAAGTGTCAGATAAGACAACGACTTACTACCAATTGGTAATAAATTTTGGACAAAAAATTTGGTCCTGATGTCCGGTCTATTAATTATACTGTTTAATGTCTTTGCTGAGATATAATTTTTAATGCAGATTTCTGATTAAACTACAGGCTAAACAAAAAGATTCGACGATGAAATGCAATACTAATGACCTTTGTCTATGGTGTATAAAAAGTAAGTGAAAGTTAAGAATAGACGAATTATTCTAATTTCAAATTTACTTTGAATAAAAGTTAATTTGATGCCATAGTTAAATAAAACACGATATGAGGTAAAGATAGGTACTTGTGAAATTAACACACACACACACACACTCACGCCCGTTATCCCCGAAGGGGTAGGCAGAGGTGCAACTAGTGCACCTACTTTTCGCCGTGCGTATTCCGTCTCATGATGTGATAGGGGGCGAGCCTAACGCCATATCGGGCACAAATTCCCGGCTCCGGGCTGAAACTGAGTAGAAAAACCCAATATCACTTTGCCCGACCCGGGCATCGAACCCGAGATCTCAGCATTGCAGACGTACCGTATTACAACTACGCCACCAAGGCAGTGAAATTAAATTATTATAATAGGTATATTATCATAAATTATTTGAACATAATATAAGGTTAACACTTAACTCCTATATATCTACCGGGTAGCGATATAACCGTTACCCTATGACCTATGTAATAAGTAAAAGACTGCCTCGGTGGCGTAGTTGTATTGCGTACGCGTTACGAGTACGATTTGCGCGCTGAGGTCCTGGGTCCCAATCCCGGGTCGAGCCAGAAACATGTGTGTTAAAAATTACTCAGCCGCAACTCGCAGTCATGATGTTGGCGGTGTGATACCCCCGTGCCTCGGAAAGCACGTGAAGCCGTTGGTCCTATGCCTGATCTCTCTCCGGCCATGTCGGATTGCTGTCTCACCGGACTATGAGAGTGAAGGAATAGCGAGTGCACCTGTGTATTGCGCACAGATTTGTGCACTATAATATCTCCTGCGTACCTGGCTGATCTCCGTTGAGATTGGCCACCGTGGCCGAAACTGGCTAGGAGAATTACGTTTTACGTTTTTTTACGTAATAAGTAAAAAAGTAATAAAAAATATTAGTTGGACCTAGATTAAAAGGCCTCACCCCTTTCACGGCTTAAGTACTTTGGATCAATTACGTAATAGAACTGTTCTGTCCCCATGAAAACTTTATGACCCGCTGACAAAAGGTTCAAGTGAAACCATAAAATAAAACAAAAAGTTCTTATGGTTTTTAATGACTTTTAAGTACTTAAATATTTTACAATTTCTGCCAGCTATGGATTATTTAAATTCAACAGGTAGAGCTCTACGGAATAAATCATTTTAGTTTATAAATTGTAGAAAATATACGTTTAAATTATAGAGACTATAGCAGAAACTTACTCTCAACGAGAGGGTCATGCAATTACCAAAACTGTGAACAAAACTATGAAGGTGTTGATTATCCATACGAATTAAAGTGTCAGTATATCATGAATTGTATAAGATAGTTGAACTGTCAAATTTACTGTCTGACTATCGTGAGTGACCAACTTCTTATCTTGGAAAATTTCTTGGCATTGCAGGTTCCTGAGATTTCACAATTACTGATCAAGGTCTAATGAAACATTATAAAACAATAATAATATATTTTTAAACCATAGCAGGAGTTAGCTCAATAATTAATTCTGTATTCATAAGACAAGCAAGCTTATAATTAATGCTATTGTCGAGACGTGGGAATAAAAAATATTTTACATGTTTTCCTGAGTCGAGTCAAAAATGTCTTTCCGCCGCTAGAGGCGCCACTGTGCACACAGTAATCAGTATGCACACAGAATTTGCTATGAATTTGCATTGAACGTTGAGGGCGCTAGGTCAATTTTTAATAATTTATTATTCGTTTTAACGTCTACGAGCTGTTGACGTAATACTTGGTCTCCAGTCCAGCACATTTGTTCCAACGTGTGGCGAGAAATATGGCCATGAAACGATGAACCGCGTCATGCGCCATTGCATTTTTTTTTTAACTTAGCTCGGCAAAGTGACTTCACCGCACCTGATGTTAAGCGAAGTGAAGTCCAAAAAAATTTATTGGTATATTGTAGTATCTATTAGTGTTATTACGGTACAACTGCAGTGCTGAAGTTTCAGGTTCAATTCCCGGGTCAGTTTAAGTGATATTAGGTTTTTCTACTCAGTATTTTTTTTTATTGCCTTCGAAGGCAGACGAGCTAACGGCCCACCTGATGGTAAGTGGTTACCGTCGCCCATGGACGTCTGCAATGCCAAGGGCACAGCTAAGCCGCTGCCTACCGTAAAAAACTTTTTTAAGCCTCGTTTGAAGAAGGATAAGTCATAGCGCTGAGGAAACACCGTGGGAGGAAGTTCATTCCAGAGAAAACGTACGAGGTAAAAATGATTTCTGGAAACGCACAGTGCTGGCAGTATCAGCCCGGAGTCTAGAATTTGTGCCTGATATGGCGATAGGCTCGCCCCCTATCACAACATGGGATGGAATTCGCACGGCGAAAAGTGAGTGTGTTAGTTACGCTTCTGCCTGTGTGTGCGTGCGTGTGTATATTAGTATTAATTCCGGTAATATACAAGAACAGGTAAAAAATATGTACTTATAATGACATCCCGGCGCCGCCATCCGAATTATATCTCTGGCTCCACAAGGTTGGCCGTCTCGACACATTTAAAGAAATCCCGTTTCCATTTTCCGGTTCTATAGCACCGGAATTTAGCAAAACTCTATTTTTTGTGCCTCGTGGGATATAACCTTTTTACGGTGATAAAGCCACAGATTCGTAGCAGTGGCGGCATTTTGCGTACGGGGTAATCGTCCAGGATCTCGCGTTCCGAAGCCCTTGCAAGGACCACAAAGAAAAATCATTACCTTCCTTGGGTAATGAATCTCCAGAAATCGGGTACAAAGGCCTCGTAATGATTTGTCACCAAGATCCTCGTGTTTAGACCGCTACTAATTCATTGGCTTCTGCATGAATGTACCGGTTCGTTCGAGGCCACTGTCTGACTTAAAAACTACGACGTGAAGTGTGGTGAATGAGATTCCGGTAGCCAAAATACTCTATTTCCTTCTCAAATGCTCATTCCTTTCCTCTAGGTCTGGCATTATCGGTTGTTCTGATATTGCGAGTGTTAGACGGTGATTGTTTGAAATTATAAATTTATGAAAATAAACAGTATACGTAATATTCAAAATCACTTGCTTTTAGTTACATTACCTACCAACATTATTTCGTTATCCATTAATATTGCAAAAATAGTTAAGTATTAATAATGAAAATAGCAGTGCTAGGCAATTTAGTTGCAATGCCCAACATATTCCCAAATGCACTGAGCAAATAAAATTAAACATGATAGCTTGTACAAAAAAATGTCACGCCATTGAACTCTGGATGTCGTTACGTAGGTCGTTAGGGTCGACAGAATAATACACATTGAAAAAAGCGTTAATTAGGTACCTATTTGTGAATTTTTGTTTAACCTTCTTGCTACTTAACCTTCATGTTATATTATTACTGTGATTATTATCTTTCTTAGTTTGTAGGTACATAATTTCATTATGTTGCCATGAAAGACGCGTGAGAGAACTTTTATTGTATTGAAAATTTATTTTAGGTTATGTTATAACCTACAAATTTTTAAAAAGGCGCTAAACAGCAATTTACTTACTTCAAAGTTCAAAACCTGTTCTCAGAATGTTTATAAAATATTATGCACAATTATATTATAATACAATAAGTTTTCACGTCCATACAAACAACAAGAAATAATTGGTGGTTCAAGCATTATTTAAATTTATCATCATAATTTTTTTACTTACCTACCTCACACATTAATTATTATTAATAATATTAATTATGGTTATATAGTAATTGGTTTTAGGCAATTCATTAACATTTATGAATAGGTACTTACGTGGGAACTAGGAACTGAAGTTTAAGGTTACATTGTCCTGGATGTTGCTCGCGGCTTTGCCCGCGTTAAAAGCCTTTTCCGCCACAAAAGTCCCTAAAACACAATACGACGCCAGCACCATCTACTTAAAGAAGCAGATAAAAATATATATTATTTCCCATGGGAGTAAATTACCGGGATAAAAAGTAGCCTATGTGTTAATCCAGGACATGATCTACCCGTGTACAATCCGTTAAGTAGTTTCTGCGTTTACTTCTGAGAAACATCCAAACATATTCACAAACTTTCGTATTTATAATTTAGTATGAGGTAAGATTAAAATAATTCAGGATGTTTTATTGAAGACAGACAGGGAAGCGTACCAAGTCTTGCAAATATCGCACCTTTAGGACGAAAACGACACAATTCAAAAAAATCGAAAAGAGAGTTATCGTCATAAAATTACTTAAAACGAAGTTCTCAATACAACAATAGTTCAAACACCGCCATATTCAAGCGGGAAAAGGACAAAATTATTACATCGGACTGTTTTTATTATATTTTTATAAAATAGGCACTAGTTCTAAGTCATTTTATGACGACAACTCAATTTTTGAATGCTTTGAATTGTGTCGTTATCGTCCTAAAGGTGCGATATATTTGACTTTACATAGTACAGTTAGCCACATAAGTAACTGAACAAATACAAAACTTCAAAACGCCTATACACTTTTGTGTTTTTACCAATCTTTATTTTCTCTTTACAAAAATAAAATAAAAGCGATTTACTTTACTTCACACAAAAAACAAAAAAATGTTTCAGTCAAATTTGACGCGTAAATGCGATATGAAAAGAATGATGGCAAGTTTCCATACAACGTTTTACCTGATATCGATTTGACGCGTCTTGGAATGAAAAAATGTAAGAACCATAGAATATACTTATCCTGAACCAAATCAAAAAGAATTTTTCTATTAGGAGGCCACAAAAAAATCTTATTCGTTATTTAACATTTTCATACTTAGAGGTTATCTGTCAATGAGATATGACAGCAGATATAGACTGTATTTAATGAATACCATATAATATATCTTAAAAATGAATACTTAACTACTTAATGATTTTTCTAATCAAAACAATATGTAGGTGTATATTTTATTAAACTATTTTGAGGGTGGGCTACTCTACTCCCACTGCTAGGTCACTGACTTTGAACACTCAAACATACTATGATTCTGTTACTAATTAGAAATTGGATGTTTATTAGAACACAGCTTTAATTGTTACTAAAATAGAATAAGTTTTCATGTGTACTAATTATTTGAATCATGGTTACTTGACATACAAATACTAATAATATTTAATAGCTGAGTTTTACAATGTTAAACTACACCCAGACCTTAATTTCTGAAATAGTGATCTACATCACAATAAATCATAAATATCTATGTATGTATTATATTTATTTGTCATGGTCCATCTCAGGTAAAAAAAATGGAATTCCATTGATAGATAGGCTTTCGGTTAAATAAACCAAGCTTTAGATTTATTGACAATTTATTTATTCCTCATCATTTTCGAAATCTAATGTAGGGTTGAATGCATTCACAAATTAAAAAATGTGTTGCACTTGATCAACAATAAATACATTAATGCTATTTTCTGATTAATATAATTCATCCCATGAACTCCTAAACAAATGGACTCCACAGACACGGGCCAATTGTATAACTACCGGACATAATGAGACTTAACATCTTATGTCTCAGGATGACGAGCGCAGTGGAATGCCAATCAGTACTTTGTAAGTCAAGGTGCTGGATGGTGTTGCTACTGTTTATGGGTGGTCGTATCGCTTACCATCACGCGAACGGCATGCTCGTCTCGTTATTCAATGCAATAAAAAAAAAAAATTGTGGCACATAAAACATATTATTACATCATTTGATGGCTCATAGTTTATCAGTCACACTCTGTAAAGTACCAACAGTTGGGCAGTCAGGAAAAAGACAGTGGTTACCGGTGTTGGCCGCTCTCCTGTAGTTAGGTAATAATATTGATCTGGACTCCATATTCTGTGATCCTTATGCCCTGGCATCATCAACAACATGAGAGTCCTCACTGGGTTGGTTCTACTTTATTGAACTCCCTGCATTTAGCCCGGAGATATGTTCCTCATCGTCAACATCTTCATGTTGATCTATTGCTCCATCGCGTAATCTTAATTCGGTAGCCTGAATATTACGGACAGCTTCACTTTTGGTATGCAACCAACAACATGGCATACTTAGTCTGTAGATGTTATCTGTGTGACAGAAATAAGATGTATAATTCTGATACAAAATCCAGTCCTAGATAAAGGAAATATTTTAAAACAAACGTCCATAGTAATAAACAAAATTACAGTTATGTAATGTAACCCATTGAACAAAACATACCAGGTTAAATAAAAATGGAAATCCTAAAAGCCCAATAACTACTACACATAATATTATATCATAAAGTAATCTTTTAGACTTTTAAATTAAATGGAACTACACACCTGTTGTGGTTCTTTCTGGCTTTGAATTATCAGAATAATAGTCTGCTGCAAGTCAATGGGATTATCCTTCAATACTTTATCACTTTGCCGTCGTGCAAGTGAACAGCCACACAAAATACAAACATTAGTATAGCCTTGTTGGCCTGTTCCAGCTTGTGGAGTATTAGTATTTGACTGAAGATTTTGATTTACTGCAGCCATTGCGATTTCCAAACATGTTTCGCAAACACAAACAGTAATAAACAGTATAAACGTCATAATGTTACGCTCGCTGTCATCGGCTGGGTTGCTATTACTTTTTTTATAATTACCTTAGTAGGTTGGGTAATGGAACAATCTTTTATGCGAACTTGACACTTAATAGCAAAAAGGCGATTGGTGTTTATTTTATTACATTATTAGTATTTAAAAATAATTATTACATATTATTACCACTTCTTTACTATTAAAAAAAACATAAATATATCTACCGCGTTCAGCCGCTTTTATTCTCAAGTGGCAACATTTTTTATATATCACTACAAATCACAAATAACGTAACCGGAAGTACAAATGATTAACTTTTAATTATAAACATTACTTTGTGGCCTATAACAGTAAAACTAAAACTGTGATAAATATTAGCTATTTAAATTATATTTGTTTTTACATATCTTAATCTTAGACGCTTACTGAAACAATCAGGTATAAACTTGCCATCATTCTTTGAACTTGTTCAGTCACTATGTGGCTGACTGTACATATAGGCAGAGACGCAACTAGTGCACACACTTTTCGCCATGCTTATTCCAATACTATCTTTAATAGACCAAAGGTTCCCAAATTTAACTGGATCACGACCCAGCTAACAAAAACTTCCAAATTCTGGACTCGTCTCTTGGCTATCATGAAGTTAATACTTCTATACATGTCCTGTACCATTGAGCATTTTAGTTACTTTTCTCGGCCAATGGTGGCCGCCTGGCTGTTGGCCCGATATATTGTCCTATTTTTCACGGCCCATCCATTCTCCTGCGATCCGCCAGTGGGTGACCCACAGTTTGGATCATGCTGTGATATAGGACGATTAAAAGAATGATTAGTACCTTGCGAGTATTAAGCGATAGTCACTTTACAAAACCAATAGCGCAAATTAATAGGCAAATGTTGGATGTTCATTGTTTATCAAACTATTTGAAGGTGTACAAATGAGAAATACTTTAGTAGCTTAGTTACATCCGTTTTTACAAAATATGTAGATTTTAAAGCATAATTGGGACGGTGAATGAGGAAGTTCTTGTCACTCGAAAATAATAAGTATAGTTTCTTCCCATTGTGCTGTCAATCCTGCTAGAATTAAGCACTGAATTTATGCAAATGACACTAATGCACAACTGTGATACCTACTCTTTTTAGTAAGAAATCTAATCATGAATAATTCAATATGGAAATCGCAGAAATGTACATCGCAATATAATTTAAATTTACTGCAAGAAAATAAACCAGAAAAAAAATAATTAAACTGCCAATCATCCCCAGTGTCCTCTAATGGCCCTAATATGTTGCTTGTAAACCCTTTTTCTATTAAATGGCTAAGTTGAATATAATAGGTAAATAGGTATAATAAAAGTAAACAGGTAAGCCAAATTTATAATAGTAAGCAAATCAGAACGTAAGACTAAATAATGATAGTAAGTAAATAAGTTTTACAATTAAAGATACATGTGTTTATTTATGTAGAAGACACAATCTCTAAACACAGCTTCAGCAGTGTTCATATTAAAAATATTGAACGCTACCTACAGTAATCCATGCGGAAAAAAAACACAAAGTAGGTAACTCATTATTTTGTCAATTATCTGCCGATCGACCTTGCCTATTCCATGCAAAATATGCTAACAACGCGATCGCATAACGTCGTATCTGTTTACACTTTCTCTTAATTACATGAACCAGGTCGCCGAATCGCACGCGCAATGTATTTCGCCGTGTACGCAAAATCGACTATCTCATTTCCTACTCAAAACCAGTGGCCAAGTCCCTCGTTACGCGAAGCTAGTTACTCCGGCACACTACCCTTTTCATCGAACATTCAAAGTGCACAATTTGCCTCTAGCACTAATAAAAACAGCATATTATTATAATGTCGGCAACGAAGCGTGAATTTCAAAATGACGTGGTGCGCGCAACAGCTATCTCATCAATGATAATGGTCGGTTTGGCAACGTCGCGTCGCTCACCTGGCGAGTGGCGCTACCTGCGCAGTGTCAACAGGGGGGCGAGCGGGCAACGAGCGCCAGTCGTGCCGCCGATCCGACAGACACGCTCGTCTCGAGCTGCTCACTGTTAAACATCCAAAATATTCCACCAAACTTGTATTTTACATTTGTAACGAAGCGCAATTAGTACTCAGGTGCTCGCTCGTGCGCGCCGAGTGAAAACAATACCGTGTGTACCGCGTACCAACCGTTCAAACGTACTCAACCCGAAAACTGGCTTTTAAAACATCAACTGGACCCCTTCTAGTCGAATTCGTGTGCCGATGTGATGTGAGTTAATTCTAGATTTTCACCCACAGCGGAAACGGCTTACGTAGACGGCTAGCGGTAAAACGCCGTCCGCGCCGCACGCGAGTTCTTGTTTCAAGTTGGGTAACCGTCGGGTTTCTAAAAAGTGCTTTCGACTCGTTTGAGAACATACACAAACTTGTAGCGTGAATTTTCGGGGCCGACGTGCGACGATCGCCCACTTGTGTAAAGAGGCGGAAAAGTTTTGATACTAGCGTGGTCCCGTTAGAAAGTTGACTGAGTTTGGACGGAGTTATAAACAGTGTTTGAGGGACGGGCTCGACGCAAAACTACGTACGTATGGACAGTGAAAAGTCGGCAAAGTTGAAATAGTTAGGCGGTGCGGTGGTGTGTGTTTACAAGGGCGCGGGCAGTGCATGGCGCGATGATCAGCGGCGGCTGGGTGTGCGCGCTGCATGTGCGCACGGCGGGGCTCGGCGGCTCGGCGCTCGGCTCCGACGAGGAGGAGATCGTCTACCTCGCGTACACCGTCGTAGATGTGCTCACCAACCAGGTAAGCACACGGGAAGCTCCAATCATTCATCGTTCACATTACACATTCCATATTTGAATTGGTATGTGTTTAATACCATAGACTATAATTTTTATAGACGCAGCCCTTCAAAGGAAAAACTAAATTAATTTGCATTTTAAATTTTAATTAAGTCAGATGATCGTTATATATCAAAATTTTATTACTTTAATCTATAATGAATAGACTGGTTAGGTTAATCTGTGATTAGTGAAACGATTAAGCAGAGATTAATCGCCCCCTTAATCGATTCTTCTGACGAGTAACATTAGTAATATTTTATGCTGGTCATTGTAAAATTATGTTACTACTATCAATAATATTTATTATCTGCAGCTTTTAATCAGTTACCTTACATTATTCCGATTAAAGTCATAAAAAATATCTTTTTATACTTATAAGTTTGGGTGTTCCTGAACCAATTACATAATGCAAATCGATATAGCATAAATAATAAAATAAGAAAAATGCAATTAAATCGTCTGGAAAAAGATAAACGATTTTTTATTATTGCCTTATAATTTTTATGTTTGTAATATGTATGTATCTTGTGTAGGCACGTGACTATTTCTGATTTTAGGTTATAATTTTTACCCTTTCGTTGTTGTTCTACACTGCATAATATACACTGTTCCAACGAGGGTATCTCATAACTAAAGGGCTTAATTCCACATTAACAAAAGTAAGTAATTTAGATTTTACGACACCTAGCTACAAGATCGGGAATTGTTTGTACTGATTTTTATTACACTGAAATGATGGGTTGTACTTGTAATGCCAAAATTTTATAATAGTTTTGTATGGTCTTAGGTGGACCTAGGTCAAAAGACTAGAATTACAAAACTGTCTCTAAAAATAAGTTCAATATATGCTATCTTTTAGGCATCTCTTCTTTGATATGAGATCATTTTAAATTATTGACGTATCAGGCACATTTTGAATCCTACGTAAACTGTTTTATTTATTTATTTGTGTAAATTTCATATGTTGAAATGTATAAAGGCAGATTATAAAGTCAGAAGCATTCCCTACTATATCTATCTTGACATAAATGAAACAATCAAAAAGTGGAAATTTATTCTTGAAACATGAGACAAGATACCTACCTACTAATAACTAAATCTGCTTAAATAAACACAAATTTTAGTGATATATCATATATAGGCTTCTGCTCGCGGCTCCGCCCGCGTGAAAAAGTTTTTCAGGGATAAAAATACTTTCTCGGGATAAAAAGTAGCCTATAGCAATCAGGAGTAACGTAGCTTCCTATTAGTGAAAGAATTTTCAAAAGCGGTCCAGCAGTTTTTGAGTTTATCTATTACAAACAAACAAACAATCAAATCTTTCCTGTTCATAATATTAGTATAGTCACACAATATACATGTGCTTTATATTTCCTCTTTTAAATACTTTCTTCCTATACAGACTGGGTACTATTCTAATCGATCGGTTTACCCGCATTGAGCTAGTCTCCTGGCTCACACTATTAATTACCTAACGTGATCTACACCACCTGAATCATGTAAATGAATAAATTATAGTGCCATAGTAGAAATGTTATTTCACGATGGTTCATATGGATCTACATTGCCAGAACCAGTGTGTCGGACAGGCGTGTTGCGTGGGTTCCAAATAGTCTGCTAGATGGACGTGTTGGAGTTTCCGTCTTCACTTCGGGGCTGGACGGGTCTTAAACCAGTTCCCACACAGCGCGTCAGTCACCATTGAATCATACAGATCCTTTTTTAATTCAGTAGTATCATCTATAGTAACAGAATATTCACTAGTCACCTTGCATCCAGCGGTTGATTCATTTTATATTTACCTGGTGGACACTGAATTCGAATTTACGGCAATTCGGTAATAAAAAAATTACATTTTGTTATGTATTATTTTACTATTAGAAATGCAGATAAATAAATACGCAGACTGTAAAGTCATAGTTCCCAAGTTCAATAAACTATAGGTAATAAAAAATCATGTTAATGTCACTGCGAAAGTTCTTGTTTATGAATTAACATAAAACGTCTGCTTGAAAGCGGAATTTTAATGTGTAAAAGCGTTTTATTGATTATAAACTGGTTACGAAACGTGTTTCGGTTCTAATAGGTACCGAGTTAATGATTCATTTTGATAGTTTACACTTTATAGAATAGTGAATACAGTGGCTCAGAAAACTCTAGCATTCAAATGTAATGTAGAGCCCTGGTGCAAGGGCGGATCCAGTTTTCAAATCTGGGGAGGGGGTCATATTATGGTCTAGGTCTAGTCAGGACAGACTCCAAATCGATGACAATAATAAATTTAATTATAAAAGAAATAGTATTTTACGAGCTTTTGCTCGCGGCTCCGCCCGCGTGAATGAGTTTTCCCGGGATAAAAGTCCCGCTTTATATTTTCCCGGGTTAAAAAGTAGCCTATGTGTTAATCCAGGACATAATCTACCCGTGTGCCAAATTTCATCGAAATCTGTTCCGTAGTTCTTGCGTGAAAGAGTAACAAACATCCATACATCCAGACATCCAGCCATCCATACATCCATACTTTTCTACAATCATTAACGCTAACGTTATAATGGCATCCTACCGAGAGACTGATCAAAATTATATTTTATCCCATACTTTTTCTTGGCTCCAGCCTCTGAACTATCATCTCTTTATGGGTAAAGTCAACCAGGGGAAAAAAATAGTACTTCTAGAGGTGGCACAATCTGCACTCGAAGTCGCAAGTAATTAAAAAAAAACGATGAAACAGTTAACTTAACGTTACGTTCTTTGTTTAAATTACGAATGCTCATAATCACATGTATTTGACTTCGTGTACTCAAATATATTTAGGCTTTATGTATAAAATTATTTGTCTATAATACGTTAAAAATGCAATTCAATCTATGGAATTGTTTTATTTAATTTGCCTGGCAATACGTTTTAGCAATTTTGGTTTGATCAAAACGGCTTATTATCGACGTAATATTCGGCATTTAATAAAAAAATCCGTTCCTACTAACATAATTATGTAAAAATTTATTGCCTATATTCACACCACTTCTACCATCGTAGAACAAGTACAAACCGATAGTAAACCCGTTTAAAACAATTAAAATAATGGCCAACCGTGTTGTCAGAATTCCCGCCGGAATAACCTAAGAAGAATATAAAAAGCTGGTTAGAACTCATTGATGTATTAAAATACATCAATGTTAGAATGTGTAATTTTTTTCCATGGCAATTGTTCTTTACATTTTCCCAATTTCAAGTTACGAACTGTGTAACAATTCTACCTATTTTAAAAATAAAATAATTTTAAGCTTGTCTATTTGGCAGTAAGAATGTCGCAATTTGTGTATTCTTTTATGATATTTATGCTCTTTTGGGGTTAATGTTAATAGCGCATATAACCATTTTAATTATTAAACTAGTTACAAAGAATCATTGGATTTAATTACCTAAGTAGTGTGTGTGTGTGTTAAATAAAAAAAAAACAGAGTTACATGATATTTACCAATGGGTCAATAATTATCTCAGTCAGAAGTAAGTAGTGTGTTGTTACATAAAGTTTTTACGCTTTCGTTATTGTTGTAAAAAAGTCTTATTATTATATAATATGAATATAAAAAAACAGAAGAGGATAATAATTGTACCATAGACTAAGAAGCAATTAACAATAGACAAGACGCAAGGCCGTAACCCTCTCAGTTGTAGAGGAGGCCCGTGCTCAGCAGTGGGCAGTATGTTATACAGGGCTGGTATGCTATGGCAACAAGACGCATAACAAGAAAGAAAGTATATCAATAAAACAGGTGTTATTATTCCAAAGTGCCGCCAAGTACACCAGCTAAGATAATAAAACGAATATTAAGAAATTCCGGCTCCATACTTTAAAATGGTGCGGCGGCGGCGCGGTGTAATGTGAAAACCGGATTATTTACATTTAAATATAATTCGAAACAAATATATTTAAAAATTAAAATATGATGTTCGGCATTAATATCACGGCATTAATATTAAAACTTTATTTTTTGCGTGTCAAAGTCTTGTTTGCATTCATTTATAGTTTTTAAAGTTAAACAGGCTTGAAAAATATTGCATAATAATGGCTTTTGTCATTGAGCAATATCAGATTATTTTTTATACCAACGAATTTCTCATGACTTTGAATATCAAGGAACCGGAACGTATGGCATTTCTGGTTTATTTTGTCTGTCATTTTTTTATATATAATTCTTTACGGTATGGGGAACACTAGGACTTGATGCGTTTAGATTTGTCATCACATTGCTGTTTCCTATTTTTATTAAAATGTATAAGTACCTACCTATATGGAACGTGCACGTAATAAGCTCTGCCATCTGGTGGCGCAATCTGAATCTTTCAGCCTATCGATACTTGGCATTGACGTAAAATACATATACACACTCACGCCTGTTATCCCCGAATCGATAGGCCGAGGCGCAAATAGTGCACCGGCTTTTCGCCGTGCGTATTCCGTCCCATGATGTTATAGGGGGCGAGCCTATCGCCATTTCGGACACAAATTCCAGAGTCCGGGCTGATACTGAATGGAAAAATCCAATAACACGGTGCCCGACCCGGGATCGTACCCAAGACCTCAGCATTGCAGTCGTACCGTAATACAAGTCGAAACGCGACATACCCGGAATATCTAATATGGCGGGTTTTTAGCTTTCCAGTCTGGCGCTAACTAGCAATATTGAAACCATATCAATAACGTAACGAATTTTTTTTTTAAATTTAATTTTAAGGAGCTTTGTCGTTTTAAAATAGCGATATTAGGCGCATCTGTAATCTGTAGTATCAGCCCGGTTTTTTTGAATTGAGCACGATCAATAGTAATAATCTCGATCTCTTTTACATGCGACCTAACATGGCGATATGCGGCTGCAAAACCTCTAACCCCTGAAAAAATAATTATTATACTATGTAGGTATAAATAACCAAAATCACCTCAACATAAATTAAGATGCACTCGAATTCTTTGTTAATTTGGACGTACTAATTGGAACGTTGACATAACTCCAAACAAGGCGAAGCATGTTACAAGTTGTTTATATACTTCTAGATATAGTAGTAGATAACAGACAGATAAAACACGTTCGTCCTCTATACTACGTTAGGCCACTCGAGTAGCAAACTTATGTTTTGAAGTCCGTTAGTAAATGTTCTTTGAAGCTTGATATTTACAAATACTATTTTATTAAGGTGAACGTAAATTGTTGCGGGTAAGTTTGGGCTCATATAACTTAAATAAAATCTAAATATTAAGAATAAATTATCATAAGAAGTTTTAACATCGCTTACAATTAAAATCTAATAAATTAAAGAACGAAATAATGTTATAATTATTGTTGAAATACTTCAAATATATTCATTCGATCTTATGTCTTTTTTCTGACACCATTTTAAGATCATTTGCTAGACACCAAAATATTTTCTTTGGCTTTCAATACATTCTGCTTGCACTAAAATTCCAAAGAAAGTATTCGATATAAAATTTTCCGATATCAGCCGGTCTGTCGAGCCAAACTGTTACCCTGCGTCCGGCCTTAGCTTTATGTAACACAATGTGATAATTTGAGAATATCCTACTTTTTAGTATTTATTTTAGCCGTGACTATAAATAAGGCATTGAGTGGTAGTTTATGGAATGGTAAAAATTTAAAGGCGTTTTATTATTAGGTAGATTTAGTATTAGGTAGGCAGCCCGGGAGGTCTGTGGTTCGAATCTCAGGATGCTCTAAAGTGATTTGCCCAAGGTCGGATTCCCTTGTTGATACACCATACGATACGTCTATGTCGTTTGGTAATATCACGACTGCCCATAACAGCAAAACCAAATAAAATTGAAAAATTATGTTTGTAAATGTAGGCGTATGCACTCTGTACACCGTTTAATGATAATTATTTATTTGTGTTCTCTTCTCTAATTATGATTTTTTTTTAGGTGTAGAGTTTAGTGTTTTTTAAATTCCTTCAATTGGATTTTATCTCAATTTAACGGTGATGTGTGTGCATTAGCTTATATAACTAATCTGACTTTGTATGAAAAAAACTTGAAAAAAAAAATATTATAAAGTTTCAATGGACAAATGATGACATAAAAGTAAGCCCGGAGTTTCTTTATTATTATAAAAATGATTCAGTTTTTTTATTTTATTTTTATCTTCTCTTTCCTGCCAGCCCGAGCTAGGCTTCTTTATTTGTTTTTCATTGATTTTACTCCCTATAAAAATGTCTGTAGTTATATAAGTAACTTTTTGTAATAATAATTATTATTAATTTAATGTATCTTGACTTATCATAAGTGCAACTATGTTCGCCTACGTGATGAATAAACTTTTTTATTATTTTTATTATTATTTTAAACTACTCACAACTATGAATTACAAATAACTGCGTTCCACTACACCCCGCAGCGCTCGCCACCCTGAGAATTTAGCTGTCAAGTCTCACAACGCCCGGTAATGGCACTGGCTATAATATCCTTCAAAGTGGAACACGGCAGAGCTTCCACAATGTTGTTTAGCGGTAGAAATAGACATTACAGTGTTGCATTCCTAGACGGATAAGCATACTACTGATATACTTACTAACCTACCTGATTACCTACATAGTAAAACGATAAGAGTTGACCTGAAAATTTAATTTCAATAGCATTTTGGGAGTCAATATAATGTGCGATGCTAATTGTGTTATTTTTAATTGATATTTTTGCCATGGCTTTGTATGTGGTCAAAGTAAATACATGCACACAAACAGATTTTTTGGTTTCGGGAATTAAATATGAAAAGTTTGAAATAAAGAGGTTTTGATTGCATTTATGATTAAGTTTGGTTGATTTTTTGTGTGTACTTCTATAAATTGAACGTAGCGGAAACTTAATTTATATTTGTCTCTCTCGCACGTCCACGCCATAATGGTGTTGACGTCACACCTCACAGCTAAGTCAGACGAATTCGTTCTTAAGGGTCTCAACTAATTTATTTTCTAAGACTGCCTCGGTGGCGTAGTTGTATTGCGTACGCATTGCGAGTACGATTTGCACGCTGAGGTCCTGAGTTCGAATCCCGGGTCGAGCCAAAAATATTGTGCCTGGATTTTTCCATCATCAAAATTACTCAGTCGCAGCTCGGAGTCAGGAAGTTGGCGGTGTGATAGCCCGTGCCTCGGAAAGCACGTAGAGCCGTTGGTCCTGCGCCTGATCTCTCTCCGGTCATGTCGGATTGCCGTCTCACCGGACTATGAGAGTGAAGGAATAGCGAGTGCACCTCTGTATCGCGCACACACTTGTGCACTATAATATCTCCTGCGTACCTGACTGATCTCCTTTGAGATTAGCCGCCGTGGCCGAAACTGGCTAGGAGGATTACGTTTTTTAATTTATTTTTACGCAAATTTGAGAAGGCAGCGTAAATCATTGCTAAACTATCATAAATTGTAATAGATTGCCTAAAAAAATATATTTTAATGGAGCTGTTTATACTGCCGAACAAGTTTGAGATGAAAAAAATGTATGTAAAACATACACAATTTTTTGTGGCCTATTGGAATGTGGCAACTGGTATTTCGTATTTTATTTTTTTTCTTTTATCACCAGACATTGCGCGTAGTTTTTTCCTCGTGATTGAGTTATTTTATATGTAGGTCCTACCGTGATGATATTATATTTGCCTATTGCAAAATCAGATTATGAACATTATGTATTCTAACCGTCTAGTCAGTATATACAAATACAGTTTTTTTTTATCGCAGAGTAAAAACGCTTGATCGTTACAATCACTGGAGGAATGAGTGGAAAAGCTATGTTGGTTTCACCGGTCTTAGGACCCACTGTCAACGCTTAGGAGTATATCGTCATCCGAGCAAGCATTGGGCTGAGTCCCTAACACTATGCACACTACTGCACCTGATGGTAGGCGAAGTTTGGTCCAGATAGAATATCGACTCTCGGGAGATTCTTCCTGGCCAGATGACACAGTTATGCCGGGTTTTTTTTTTTTTTTTTTAAATGGCATTTGTGTTTACATTTTGCCAATGTCAAGTTTGGTTTGTCTATTTTATTATCTGTAATATGTCGAAGTAAAGCAGTGGTTACCTTACCAAGACTTTATCGAGGAGTTTTGGCGGCAACAAAAAAAAACACTTGATTAGCACAATTATTTCAATTCACTTCATTTGAGCTCTTTAATAGAACTATATTGGATAATATACCACAATAATTATGCAATATAACACTAATTATCACCAAAATAATGAATTAAAACAAGAGCACCTCATGACACTCCCAAGTTCCCGCCAAAACTGTTGCCGGGTTGTTAAGACGCCGAAAAAAACATGCGTTTAATTATTGCATTCAATTATGCAATAATTCTTTTGATTTACACGTGCTCGTTATTGCTATTTAAGTTCTTAATTAAAAAAACTAATACAAACATTCTTAGTAATGCGGTTAAGAAACCTTCCTTTCACTTTTATCAATAGTTAATTATAACTGCTAATCTTTAGCTTTAATTACAATTTACAACATTAGTTATTACTTACTTGACACGTCCTTAGTACTTATTCACGACATGTTTCTACCAGTTCGACGCCTTCGTACTACTTTCAAATACGTAATTTCGTTTCAACCCACGTTTTAATAGTACACATTGTCATTAACATAACCATTTTACAATATCAATTCCTTTATTTATTTCTATAGTTTCTTTTACGTATCCCATGTTACGTAATCAAGTTTAATTTATTGTAGACACGGAACGCATGCTAGAAATAATAAATTACAGATATGCGGAACGAATTTGGAATGTCAAAGTGACAGTTGACGAACCAATCAATAAACAGTTCTCTATTTTCGAACTCCGAAGTATTGACGGATTTAACCGGCGTCACAAGCTCTGATCTGCAATATTTTGAGTTTGCAGACAAAAATCAGAATGAACAGAATTTAGCAAATAATTTTGGCATTTCTTATCTAAACAAGTATAATGTGTGCTTACATCTTACTGTGTAAGTGCACATAAAAAGCTACTAAAAGATCTTTGATTTTTTGCAATAGTTGCTCAGTGCTAGGTAGTAGCAAGAACTCTGATCGTGTGAGTATTTGCCCAGTGATTGACTGATGACCTTCTGAGGATGTCGAACTGAACCAATGGATGCAAGGACGCTAGGCTTGGCACTATTTTACTGCATTTTAAGGCGTCAAATTAATGAGTTTATAGTCAACTTTTAAGTAAGGCTATAAAAAGTTAACGCTATTCTTTTGTTTTTACAAAAAAAAAACGGAGAAAGGTCCTCGTAAGAAATCCCGCTAAAGACTGTATGATGTAGACTTTAGATTAAAATCAATTAACTTTATTATTATAATGATGTCCGTATTTATGAGACTAAAGTTTAAGCAAATAAGTTTCGCAATTCGTTTCGGTTTAAAGACTAAAACTTCATATCGATCTGAAATGATATTATCTTCATAAACCTGACAGCCACAGTGAACTTGAGAGGACTAACTTATTTTTTTTTCTTATGCCCAATAGTGGGACAGTATAGTACCATACCAGCCCTGTATTATATAATGCCAACTGCTGAGTACGGGCCTCCTCTACAACTGAGAGAGTTTAGACTTTAGTTCACCACGCTGGCCTAGTGCGGGTTGGTAGAGTTCACATTCCGTCGAAATTCTTATAGAGAACTTCTCAGGTATGCAGGTTTTCTCACGATGTTTTTCCTTCACCGATAAAGCAAGCGGTAATTCACAAAGAATACATACATAACTTTTTAGAAAAGTCGGAGGTGCGTACCCTTGGGTTTTGAACCTACGGACATTCGTCTCGGTAGTCCATTCCACTCCCAACTAGGCTATCCCCGCTTTTAGGACAGTGTTTTTTTTATGGCATTGAATGACTAAACGAGCTTGCCGTTCGCCTGATGGTAAGCAATACGACCACCCATAAACAGTAGCAACACCATCCAGCACCTTGAGTTACAATGTACTGTGTGGCATTCCACTGCGCACGTCATCCTGAGACATAAGATGTTAAGTCTCATTATGTCCAGTAGTTACATTGGATACAATGTCCTTCCAACCAAAACACAACAGTGCATGCACACTGCTGCTTGGCGGTAGAAATAGAAATTGCGGTGGTACCCACCCAGACGGACTCTTACATATAAAAGACCTACCACCAGCAGTGTAGTATCATGCTTATAATATTCATAATCCCACCGACGTAAAATTATATTCACAATCAAAACACGACCCGAATTGGCTACGAATTTGATGTCAGCTGTTTTTCAATGTTAATGCATCGATTTCGCAAGATCGTTGAGTTATTAAGGTTATTAGTGAAGGTAGGCACAAAATGACCACATGTTTTGATAATTGATATAATCTTCGCTTCACTCAGTTGGGCCTTTTCGGCGTTTGTGCTGGGATGTAAGTATTTAATGTTTTTTTTTTTTATAGCATTGAATGATGAGACCAGCATGCCGTTCACCTGATGGTAAGCAGTACGACCACCCATAAAAAGTAGTAACACCATCCAGCACCTTGACTTACAAAGTACTGTGTGGCATTCCACTGCGCTCGTCATCCTGAGACACAAGATGTTAAGTCTCATTATGTCCATTAGTTATACTGGCTACAATGTCATACTATACGAGTTTTGGCGGGAACTTGGAAGTGTCATGAGGTGCTCTTGTTTTAATTCATTATTTTGGTGATACTTAGTGTTATATTGCATAATTATGGTGGTATATTATCCAATATAGTTCTATTAAAGAGCTCAAATGAAGTGAATTGAAATAATTGTGCTAATCAAGTGTTTTTTTTTTGTTAGGTAGCCACTGCTTTACTTCGACATACTACAGATAATAAAATAGACAAACCAAACTTGACATTGGCAAAATGTAAACACAAATGCCATTATAAAAAAAACACTAACTATACTGTTGAATGTCTGGTAGTAAGACTGCATGCCCCGGCAATGCCATGTTAAATTAAACTAAACAGAGTGGACTGCTAAAACGTGAACTGTTTATTACTCTATCAAAAATAATACATACGATTATTTCAAAAGGGTTAGGGTTTTTTTTTATTATAATAAAAACACCGCTAATTACTATCTGTAGCCTTTTGATTCTAATAATATAAAATAATGTTTCCTGCTTCTGCTGCGTGCGTTGAGATTATTTTCGTTAGTATGCCCAATTAACCCAAATGACTGTTCGTTTTTATTAAGTTAATTTTTTACTCACTCGTTAATATTTGCATTGAAGTACTTATTCGCATTTCATGTTCAACAAAGTTTATTTTTAGCAGTTATTTATAATCATGCCTGCCTCGGCAGCGTAATTGTATTATGGTACGACTGCAGAGCTGAGGTCTCGGGTTCGATTCTCGGGTCGGGCAAGGTGATATTAGGTTTTTCTACTGAGTATCAGCCCGGAGTCTGGAAATGGGCCCGGTAAATGGCAATAGGCCCGCTCCCTATTGCATGTGTCATACACCTCTGCCTATCCCCAAAAAGGGAAAAGCCGTGATGCTATTTATGTATATTATTATATGGATTTATAACATAAAATAAAATATAAATATAAAACCATGTCGACTTATAAATAAAATAAATAAATAATTTATAAGAATCCGCTATTAACTCGTTTAATAATCATTGTCCAGTCGTCAAATTATCAGGTGAATGGACTAAAGTATAAAATACGTTTCCCGCCGTGTGACAATAGCAGATACTACTGTTTGAACAATGATAAGCTTATCGCAATCATCTGAACGCTGATAAAATGATAATTCATTTGCCAACTTATTTTGGACGCCGCGAAATCAAGTTGCCATTTCTTTCCGCCTACAAGAATGCCATTAAGTGCGACAGAGAGGCACGAATGACAATTGAAAACGCTAAACTCCGTCCTTATCTTTCATTTCGTTGTTGAATACGAGAATATTATATTCACGGCATAAGACAAGTTATTATGTATGCAAGTGTAACTATTTCACAATATTAAAACTTGTTTCTGGGTTTTTCGGGGATAAGGATGGAACTGCGGTCGTGTTGAATGTAGGAGTTTTAGGAACTCGTTCTTACGACGGATGGCCAGAGTGATGTCCTCTGGATCGGTTAATACTGAACACGGCCGTCTCCATTTGGCGCGGTTGAATGGAGTGTACGGTCGCTTTGCGGACTAACGTGTTTGGGTGATTTACCGACCGGTCGAAGTAGCGTCTGCTGGCCATATGAATGAAATGCTTGATGGTTGGCGTCTACATGGAGGTTGCGATGGCGAACGTACCACGGGGCACCAAGACCATGTCAGAAAAATTTGTTTTGCAAAACCTGCATACGCTTAAGACGAGCAGGCGGTAAGTGGGCGAACACTGGCGACGCGTGGTATGTCATGATCGGCCTAATACACGTGGTAAAGACCCTAATCTTGTTGCGTATGAACATTTTACTGTTTTTGTTTATGAATTGGCTCATCGCGAATGCGGCTCGCGCGCGTACCGCGTTTACTTGTGGGATGAAGGTCAACCTCGGATCAAGGTTCACTCCTAAATATTGGCTTTGTCCGCCCAGGAGACGACCTGGTTGGACATACGGACTGAAGTGTGAGGCACATGTACTATCCTTTTCAGAGTGAACAGGATGTCTGGCTCTTTGTGGTGACTCGACATTTGCGCAATCACTCACCGAGCTTGTCGGCGGCGGCCTGCAAAGTGCGCTCCACTTCGTCGGGGTCTCTACGTGAGGCGTAGATTGCGGTGGCGTCCGCGAAGAGCGCCAGATGGGCGTTCTTCGGTTTAGGGATATCGCTGGTGTACAGCGAGAAGAAAAAAGGGGAGAGGGCGGAGCCTTGCGGGACTCCGGCCGTAATGAAGTGTCTAGAAGAGAGAGTGCCCTCCACGCGATATTTGAAACCGCGATTCGACAAAAAATCTCGTATGATGTGCACGAGATGAGTGGGCACGTTGAGCGTGTACAGCTTGAAAAGCAAGCCGTTGTGCCACACCCTGTCGAATGCTTTTTCAATATGGAAGAAAAGAGCATCGGTAGGCATGCCGATTGTGAATTTGTCGTAAACGTGCTCCGTGATGCGGTGCACCTGATTTACGCAACTGTGCCTAGCACGAAAACCAAACTGTTCCGGAGGGAGCCCAAAAATTATAAATGATTTGTTTAACGATGAATACAGGCGAACGATAACGATGGCAGGGTTTTGTCAGAATAGTATTTTATCAAATTAATTAATTCAAATTGATAATTAAAAACTGGAAGCACAGGTTTTGATTGTTGTTAAAAATTATGTATATTTTACTTGGTAACTAAATTCACAATAAAAATAATAAATTATTTTCGCTTTAAATATGTAATTGCTTACTTATGAATATATATGTACATAATAATAAACACTTGAATTTTATTGGTTTAAATATTTGAAACAGGTTATTCAAAACCACAGTGGTTTTGAATAATTTGTTTTAAACCTAATTTAAATTGCCATCTAAGCTAAGCAAATACACGAACAAATATACGATGTTCAATTTAAATTAGGCACCGACTCCAAATATACGTAGGTATATAAAGTTAAATATTTTTTTGGTTTGTAGTCAACATTTTAGTTTTGTAATTTTGAACGTAGAATAAGGCGAAAGATAATTAAAAAGATTTTTATCTTGGTTTTTATAACGAGTATCCCAAAGGACATGTCCAAAAACGGGCTTAAAATTCTAACCAAGATACTTTATATATATTTGGATAGTACTCCCAGAAACTAGGCCTTTGTTATAAATCGTAAAATTTTAAAGACCTCCGGTTACTAGATTTATGTAATTTTATTTTGCTTAAAAACTACATTTAATATGAAAGTTTTTAAAAAAGTTAGTTATAAATGGAGAGGTTTAAAAATACTTTTTAATAGATCTAAGATCCATATTTTTGGCCCTTTAATATCCATAAAGTTTGAATTTGGTTAGATTTTGAGGCCCAGCACCCATACAAAATGCGGACGTCTCCTGTCTTTTAAGATTTGATTTTGATTACCGTCCTGCCAATGTAATAAAGTTTGGGGTTATTAAAATTAGAGCAATAAGTAAACGAAAAAACAACGTGTTTTCATAGTAATTTGATATCCATAAATTTTTAGGGACCATCAATGGAGATTACAATCAAAATTTATATAAATTCACATGTAAATATCTTAGAGAATTATTCTTTAAGGTAAATATATTATGTACAGTCAGCCGTATAAGTAGCTGAAAAAATTCAAATAAAAAAATTGCCTACATACTTTTTTGTTCTTACTAATCTTTTTTTTCTCTTTACAAACATAAAATAAAAGAGTTTTACTTTACTTCAAACGAAGAAAAAAAATGTTTCAATTTAACTTAATGCGTATATAGGCGATTTGAAATTTTGATTTTGAACAGATACTAATGTTGCTGACTGTACATTTTCATTGTAACTGTATGTTACTGACATTGGCGTAGCCACTAGCCGTATAAGTCGTATTAATGATACAGGGTCCCCGAACGTTAGGGGCCCCGATGCTAATCTTGAGCAACCATCCAAATGTTTGCAATGCTGCCGTGAAGGGCCCCTGACAAATTTTCATACAGGGCCCTTCTAGTGCATGCTACACCACTGGTTAATGTATATCTAACAATCTTTGCCAGCTATAAACAATATTGCAATAGATTTATAAAAAAAAATAAAAAATTGTTAAGCGGTGTACACACAATGTCTTGTCAGCGTCCAGCGATTATTAAAAACTTTTGTACGTATACACTCATTCCTGTTATCCCGGAAAGGGTCAGAGGGGTAACTAGGGCACCCACATTACTCCGTGCGTATTCCGTCCCATGATGCAAAAACACATGATCTAAAAACGTTTGTAATTCAAAAACTTGCATAAAATGTCTACAGACACTTGGTAGGTACTATACCTAAGTAAGTAAAAAACCGTCATAAGGTGTGATCTGACATCAGATGTTTGTATTTCAAGAATGGTTAACATGAATAATCATTAATTATGGGTAAATAAATAAAAGAATAAACCTAATGAATGTTGAGGATGAGAATGATGCAAAGAAATATTAGGCTAGAAGTTAGAACTAATTAAAAACATCAGGAAAGATTCAACCACGGTTTCAAGGCAAACTCGAAACCAACCTAACCTAGGCTAATTTAGATTAATTTATACTGTATCCCAAATTAGGACAATATGTGTGTAGTTGATCAGGAAATGTAATAATCCAGAATTCATGTATACTATTAATTAATTATACCAAGTATTTTTACATATACATTTATGAAGAATCAAATTTATTTCCGCGTATATGAATGTCTTTTTTATTATCTTTGTTTATTTCTACATATCAATTTATGTAAATATTTTTTTCATCTATATTTGCAATTATTTAATGATGTAGATGTGCACTTTAATTTGAATAAATAATAAGATAATAATGACATTGAATGACGAGACGAGCATGCCGTTTGCCTGATGGTAAGCGATACGACCACCCATAAACAGTACAACACCATCCAGCACCTTGAGTTACAAAGTACTGTGTGGCATTCCACTGCGCTCGTTATCCTAAGACATAAGATGTTAAGTCTCATTATGTCCTGTAGTTACACTGGCTACAATGTCCTTCAAATCGAAACACAACAGTGCATGCATACTGCTGCTTGGCGGTAGAAATAGACATTGCGGTGGTACCCATCCAGACGGACTCTTACATATGAGAGACCTACCACCAGTAAATGTGTAGGTATGTGAAGTCTGCCAACCCACACAAGGCCAGCGTGTGGACTAAGGCCTAAATCCTCTTAGTTGTAGAGGAGGCCCGTGCTCAGTGGGCAGTATATAATACAGGGCTGGTATGGTCGTGGAAGAGTTTGTTTGATTGAAAGCGCTAATCTCAGGAACTATTGAACCGATTTTGAAAATTCTTTCACTAATAGCAAGCTACATTACTCCTGAGCGCTAAAGGCTATTTTTTATCCCCGAAAAAGTTTTTCACGCTGGCGAGCAATATTTAGTGTAGGCATAAAATTACATACTTTATTGATTACATAGGTGAACATATTTATATATTTGAAAACAATTAGGACTACAATTAAAAAATACTTACAACTACGGACATACAGACATAAATAACTATCATAGCTTTAACAAGTCGACGGCTGCAAAGTAAAAAGAGTTACCGGAAAGGAGCTATTTGCAGATAACTCTTTATATTTTGCATCCGTCGAAGTTATCATTTAATTGGCTATATAAGAAAAGGGTCGTTCCATGTGTGTATTCCAGTTGGGCACACCCATAATTTCTTTATGGATGTTTAAATAAAGAAAAACGCATTTTGTAAGTTCATTTTACACCTTAAAACGTACCTAAATGCACCCAACAAACACATCACGCGCTTCCTCAAAGGGGTGCAAGCAAAGCACACAATTTTCGCCAAGTGTGTTCCGTTTCATGATGTGATTAGGGGCAAGGCTATTTCCATACGGGAGCAAAGTCTAGACTCCGGACAGGCACTGAGCAGGAAAACTCTATATCACTTTACCCGAACCGGGATGAAAGCGTTACCTATAAAAAGAAAGTAAAGAATCCTAATCTGCCTAAGAAAACGACTTAAAGGATGAATTTAAATAGTAAAACTTAAATCATAGTTTGCAAAAAAGGTTGGGTGATTTTTAACCGGCACTTTAGTAATCAGATTTAAGTATTCCAGAAGAATCTTTACGCACTTAATTTTATAGTTCTATATGTACTCCGCACATTGCGGAAATACTAGATTCTATAATATACATTGCCATATTATTAATGATGGTTAATTTCAATAAATTAATATACATTTTCTAATACCTACTTACAGTCAAAAAGTGAGGCTAACATAAAAATAATACCAAAATCACAATCACGTGATGACTTTTCAAAACAACATCTCTCACTTTCACTATTTATTTAAATGAATTTCTATAAGTGTAGCAAACCATAATATTTAAACTGTTTACGCTTGTCGATAATAGATGGCTCTGTACAGTTTGACCTAATTACTACATCGCGATGTCAAGATTCGACGACTTTTTTTAACAAATATTTCTTTCGTATCATAAAGAAGTTTAACTTCAACAATGAGGTCAAGTGTAATACTAATACTAAAATCTCAAACTACTTACCTAGTACTTTCATTGAAACTAAGTATCATTAAGAAAGCACGCGCTTGGCTCAACAATCCTTGCTTCCTTTGCCATGAAACGAAATTAAAAAATAAACTAGATCAGTGATGTAGGCTCGGCCTCGATCTCGCCATTCATTACAAGATCAAAGTTTGAACTGTAGGTACTAATAGTTGAACTTTATACATTTATTCACTGATTCTAAATGATTATTAATTGTCACGCAGCAGTCGCGTGATGAGCTGTCTTTTATGTTGTGAAAAAAAAAACGTGCATGCCACCAGTCTATTGCCATTAAAATGCTTTGAGATCTATTGAAACGGATCTTCAGTTCACGAGTCAGCTATTTAGGTTCATGTCGCCGAAAATAGTCATTGTCTCTACTTTATTAAATCAACTTTATGTTATGAATAAATCATCTCCATTAAAAAGATCTTAAACCACATAATTAACGAAAAAGCAGTTGACTCATACCTACAATCTATTTTCTGTTTTGTAAAAACATTAGTCATTGGTGGTTGAGCATTCCCAATCCTATCTTCTTAGTTAGTTATAAATGCGAAAGTTTGTGAAAATGTTTGGATTTTTGTTGGGAGTAGGTATACGCAAAAATAGCTGTACGGATTTGGATGAAATTTGGCACACAGCTAGACCATGTCCCGGATTATACCCAGTATTTTGCTCCCATGGGAGATAATGGGATTTTTTAAAAAGATGTCGTTGGCGTCGTGCAGGTGGCGCTATACCTCGCTACAGTGTTTTAGGGACTATTTTTTAGAGGAAAATGCTTTTCACGCGGGCAATGCAGCGAGCGACACCTATTACATTATAATTCCCCTTGAAGTCACAAGGACATGTCCAAAAATGCGCCTAAAATTCTAACCAAGACAGTTTATATTATATGCTATGCTTGTTATGCGTTTGTCAGTAACTCAATCTACAGTGTGATAGCAGAGCGCCTATGTAAAATGCACTAGAACATACTTTGTCATGGTCCTAATGCGCGGATTGGCATATTTCCTCTGAAATACTGTTTTCTTTGCAAAGTTTGAGCATGCCGAGACGTCTTGTCACATGGACGTGTCGGAGAGGGCAGCCACTTATTACCAATCGGTAATAACTTTTGGGTGTATAATTCTATGATATTAAGTATATGATACTTTATGATAATTAGCTATACTGTTTAATGTCTTTGGTATTTTGTTAATCATTATTAGTCATATGATGGAATCTGTACCTATTGGGTTCACCTGAAAATCAGCGCTTCAGTTTACGCTTCAGCATAAAGCTGAGCTGAATCCATTTTGGCTTTGGTTCGTTTCGTTTTCTAGTTTTTTAGTTTTTAATTTAGTTTTTGCTTTGTTACTTTTTCTTTATCAGTTTTTGTTATTGTACTAAAACCAAATAAAGTATTTCTTTCTTTCTTTCTATGCAATCAGCCCTGTATTATATACTGCCCACTGCTGAGCACGGGCCTCCTCTATAACTGAGAGGGTTTAGGCTTTAGTCCACCACGCTGGCCTAGTGCGAGTTGGCAGACTTCACATACCTTCGAAATTCCTATAGAGAACTGCTCAGATATGCAGGTTTCCTCACGATGCTTTCCTTCACCGTTACAAAGAATACACACATAACTTTTTTAGAAAAGTCAGACGTGCGTGCCCTTGGGTTTTGAACCTGCGGACATTCGTCTCGACAGTCCGTTCCACTCCCAACTAGTCTATCGCCGCTCACTTCGCACTAAATATTTGCAAGTTTTAATTTGTACCTACTTACTTTCTATTTGGCCTGAAAAACAAAATCTATACTAATATTATAAAGCTGAAGATTTTGTTTGTTTGGTTGAACGCGCTAATCTCAGGAACTACTGAACCGGTTTTGAAAATTATTTCACTAATAGGAAGCTACATTACTTCTGTGTACTATAGGTTACTTTTTATCGCGGGAATATATTTTTATCCTGGAAAATCTTTTTCACGTGGGCATAAAAGTAATTCGCGGAAGCCAAACTGCCGCATGTAGAATCACCCAATTTGGTGCTAGTACACTTTAGAGATGTACAAACAGCAGATAACTCTTATTGTGTATTTTAGTTGTAAGTTGCATGTTGCTGACAGACGACGCGCAAGCGACTTACTTAGAACCTTAAGGTGGTCGAGCATACACTTTTCTGACTGTACTTCTCAAAACTATAACCCATTGATTATTTTTAAAATTCACCACCAAAAATCCACGTCACACTTTGAAAGCTAATTACGTTCGATAATAAGCATTTCCAAGTGTAATTTAGTTTACATTCTATAATTTGTCCAATGAGAAATCGATGGCTCTTTACAAGTGGACTCGCATGCTCGAGATTACTTCCTTAATTTGTCACTTCGTAGATAACTGCGCAATCCTCTTACGTCAATTGCTTCCGTCGAATTATTAGCTATTATACTTCGGTCATTTTACGAAGAGCTCTGAGAGCTGCGAAACAATCCTTTCTTAGCAAAAACTGTTTTATTCATCAACATGCAATAAATTATATAAATTATATGAGGCAAACAACTTAAAAAAAGCAATAGTAGTCGTCTTTGTTAATTATAATAGATACACTTAAAATTAAAAAGTTCATTTTGGTTCAGAGTAATGAAATAATATTCTTAACGTAAATGTCTTAGAGCTGGATCATTATTAAGAAAATAGTTACGATTAATCGTTTTGATTATAAAGATACCATATTAATATAGTGTGTTCATTTTAATAAAAAAAATAATAAATTATGGATCAATTTAACATGGTTAAATCAATATATTGAGCATATATACTTTTAAAACATCAAATCGATTTAATTAGGGTCATTCGGCCTAAAAGTACGCACTTTTTTTTCTATCGTCTACACAGTCAAAAATATAGTGTCTTGAAAAACGTTTTAACACTCTATGTAAAGTAAATTTATTCTACTTTCATTATTTAAAGAGCTTTTGTACATTGATTCATTGTTTTTTCTGCAATACATGTTTAAGTGCATCGGGAGAAATTCGTACTATTGACCCGTTATGTGGGTAAAACTACGCAGAGTGTTTAATGAGAATATTTTTTTTCTGTATAAGGTCTAAAAATCTTTACTAATAATATTCGACTTAATTGCACTTAAAGAAGAAAAAACCGTGCGATCATTGTAATGAAGTTATAACAGGGTGCGTACTTTCAATCTCGTACTCTTACCCAAACAGGGAATATTTTAAACAATCACACGTTAGTTGAGACGCATTTATTTTCTAGGACGGAATTAATAACTAAAATAAATACTACAATAATCATGTAAACTTAACATAATTAACGGACTTTTGTAAACTGATGCACCGTCTAGCCATACACGTTTTTCCCAGCACAAAATATTGGTAACTAATAAACAAAATCACGTTGATCACCGTTTTTCGGTAAACAAGTGAGGCTTGGTAAAATAGCTTGTGGCTCTGATATCGTCCCTGACGCGCCCCTGATCTAGCCGAAAAAGTATCTGAGCCCTCTCAATAGGTTCCGAGATATTGACCATGCGAACTTTTACCCACTGCGTGCTGTTGCCCCGAATGACCCTATATTCCTATTTTCTATCGATTCTGCATAAAAATGGGTTTAATTTGAGATCGATTATAATTTCCCATGTCTATTAATATTTGAATCGTCACCTGTCAGAGCTCTTTTTAAAGTAACCGGACTATAGTGTCTTTATATTGAATTATACGGAGATTTGTTGTAAGAATTTTAAGATTTGTTGGTATTGTAATCTCTGAGAGGATTGTTATTACTTCTTCCACTATGACGTGGCACCGCCCTGGTAGAAAAAAATTGCTGGTTCTAATTGAAGACTCTTAGGGCCGTATTAAAACAATCTCACGTTTGAGTAAAATCTCAAGTAGACATTTAATGTATTGAACTATTTAAAACACCAAGCTTAAGCTGTCATTTAACAGCTTGTTGAAGAGTTTTGGCGGGAACTTGGAAGTGTCATGGGATGGTCTTGTTTTAATTCATTATTTTGGTGATATTTAGTGTTATATTCCATAATTATGGTGGTATATTATCCAATATAGTTCTATTAAAGAGCTCAAATGAAGTGAATTGAAATAATTGTCCTAATCAAGTGTTTTTTTTTTGTTGCCGCCAAAACTCCTCGATAAAATCTTGGTAAGGTAGCCACTGCTTTACTTCGACATACTACAGATAATAAAATAGACAAACCAAACTTGACATTGGCAAAATGTGAACACAAGTGCCTTTATAAAAAAAAAAACAGCTTGTTCTCAGCTGAGTCAGCGCTGCTACATAAAAATTCAGGTGTCAAAATCTGTCACACCAATATGTGACATCTAAAGTGGCAATCCACTTAAGATGTCACTTGAGCTGCCGTTAATATGGGTTTATTAAATCGTGACTATTTTAAGATCGCCGACCTTAATTTGAGAGCGTATCAGCTCATATAGCACTTCAGAGTGAAACTGAGTTTTAATTAAGTGTGGTTTAATAAGCGGCGATAGCCTAGTTGGGAGTGAAACGGACTACCGAGACAAATGTCCGCAGGTTCAAAACCCAAGGGCACGCACCTCTGACTTTTCTAAAAAGTTATGAGTGTATTCTTTGTGAATTATCGCTCGCTTTAACGGTGAAGGAAAACATCGTTAGGAAACCTGCATATCTGAGAAGTTCTCTATAGGAATTTCGAAGGTACGTGAAGTCTGCCAACCCGCATTAGGCCAGCGTGGTGGAGTAAGGCCTTAAACCTCTCGGTTGTAGAGGAGGCCCGTTCTCAGCAGTGGGTAGTATATAATACAGGGCTGTTATGGTATGGTATACCTTAAAACATTCTGAGAGCCCTCATTGAAGACTACCCTATTTTAGAACTCGAAACACTGCCAAGTTTATGAAAACTAGCAACATTTTTAATTATTATTTTTTATACCTATTACATTCACGTAGATAACATCTTTTCGGCAGTTGGTTGCGTGGTCATTAACTATGAGAACTTCTCCATTGTTCGACAGTTTTTATAAATCTATAGGAAACTTGTAATGTTCGTCTGTTGCAACTAATTGCAACGGGTTTGGGTTCAAATCGATTTGGATAATTACGTTGACATATTTTGGGCAATTTTTTGCGGTTGAAATAATTTTAAACTTAGTCTGATAGAGTAGAGGTGCTGTCAGAGAGTGAACTTTGTAATGATAAGGTTAAAGTTTCACTTGCAATGGCAACGTATGTAATTAGTTTTGACCGTGATGTAATTGTGAACCTAATATTTAAGTTAGTCTAAAAAAGATGATCGTCTCACCAGATAAATTTTTGACTTGAATAGGTTGTTAGTATGACCCATTTTAATTTTAGCTACTTGCGTATAAATTTTTTTATAGGTATGTTTAACTACCAATTGATCCATTGCGAAGTTGCACACCATTATCAGACTATTTTAAAAACATTACGACTTATAGAATTATAGTTATTTTGACGTGGTCATGAACGCTTATGGTCAAATTGATGTTTCGCAATTTGTTGCCTAATCAGTCAGTGGTTTGGGATTATGACACGTGTCCCTGGCTTTAGAACTTATGAAATAAGTTACTTTTGTATCCTACAAGGAGATTGCACCATTCATTTGTGTGATTTTTTATTTGTAATGTGACCAAGTCAAGTGACGACAGTTAGTTATAACCCCAGCCTCCAAAGCTCAAGGACTTTTCTAAGTTACTCGTTTCAACGGTAGTGTTATATAATGTGAGAAAACCTACATAACTGAGGATTTCGAATGTATATAAAGTCTACCAATGCGTACTAAGCCAGCGTGGTGGATCAAGGCATTCAGTAGTAGAAGAGGCCCGTGCTCAGCAGTGGAAATGTCAATACAAAAAATACTTCGTTAAACCAAAGTTTAATTTCAGTTAATGTCAAATCGCCTCTTTGCTTCAATAATGTGATAAGTCCAATAAATAATATTTTTTATTTTATAATTAAAACCGCCATATTCTATTTTTAAAACACGTTAAATGTTACGTCTCCTGTAACAGTGAATTAAAAAAATCGGTTTCGACCATTGATGTATTAGGGTTTTTTAATACATCAATGGTTTCGACACATTTTATTGCTTTATTATATGACGCAGTTCAAAATTGTTGAATATTTATAAATAGAAAATTAAATGATTGTAATTAAACGTATGTACCTACTAGGGGAACAACCAGATATTTTATGGAAATTAAGTTAATATTGTAGGCTGTCAGATTGTCTGCGCCGTTACAGTGGACTAACTAGAGCCGTAAATAAGTTCATTTGGCTATGCACAACTATGTAACCATATTATAAAAATTTCGTTGATCGCCGCAATGTCTATTACTGCTGCTAAGCAATGTAATTCCGGATTAAAGGACATTACTATTAAACTACTGACCCTGAGAGATAAGAGCTATTTTTTATTCCGGGAACATCAAAGCACACCAGCAAGCAAAAACTAGTATTCCTATAAAAACGTATTAAATCAATATTCCTAAACACTAATTTGATGCAAAAAGACGAGACCCAAGTCAACAAATTGAATACCTTTTTTAATGTAACATAATAGGTACAAAATTACACCTTCTGTTTTCTGTAGGAAAACACATCAATTTTTTGCACCAACGCCCGGGATTAGATATTTTTTTATTAATTAGGCAAACGCGGATCTAGTAGTTTTTGTAGTTTATTTTCCGTTGTATGTGATGATCATGGAACCAACAAAAAGCTGTTAAATATGTTAATATCTAGAGATAATGGAATCACATTAATATAACACGTCGAATTGCCGAGTTTTTATTAGGCAAATCTTTATTTTAACTATATTTGGCCCTAATTACCATCGGAATTGGTTTTAATAAACCTTCGCTTAAATTATCTCAGGTAGATGTCTTTTTTCACTATATTTATGATGTGTGCCATTGCTTGAATATGGTATGCAGCGTCTCCTCAGAAAATTGACTTACTGCATGACACTACACTGTTTTGTCACCATGTAGCAATGAAAGAAAATATCGTGAGGAAACTTGCATACCATAATACACGGAATTATGTTTTCTTTGTTCTGTGCCATAATACACCCTAAGAAATTCAAAGGTCTCGGCCGTCCGTTCCACATTTTTTTTCAAAACAAAATCCAAGAGCACGCACTTCTGACTTCTAAAGTTATATGTGAATTATCACTCGCTTTAACGGTGAAGGAAAATATCGTGAGGAAACCTGCATACTTTAATTCACCGTAAGAGTTTCGAAGGTATGTGAAGTCTGGCAACCCGCACTAGGTCAACGTGGTGAACTAAGGCCTAATTCCTTTCAGTAATAGAGGAGGCTCGTGCCCAGCAGTTGGACAGCTTATAATACAGGGCTGATTATGACAATAGATTTTGGGTATCTAGGTAGTTACAATTTTGAGTGATTTTGGTAATCATTGATGGTGGTAATATAATATTTTGAGAATCTATAACATGGATTGTCAGTTAAAATGATAGACTTTTTATAGAGAACTACTTTTTGAGTCGATCCAATTTAAGCCCGCTGATTTACCACACGTTTACAAATGTTTTTTCTACACTTAGATAAAGTATTATGTAGGTACTCTAATGTACCTAAGTCTATTTGAAGACATTGAGTAATGATAATTGGCGTCTTAATTGGTTGATGACTCGCGTGTCTTTGAGACAATCCATTATATTACGTCTCAGTTCAAAGGAATATCTCCTAAGTCCACATGATGATAACCCTTATTAAAATGTAAGTACATATCCAATAAAAATATACCATAAAATATCATATCATGGACAGGGTCATTTTAAAAGTACGTTACTAAATGAAAAACGTACTTATGTTCTTAAAAATATCATTTTACAATAAGTTATTCGAACTGCAGATTTAAAAAAGTGTAAATTTCGAATAAAATAAATTTTATATCAATAGAAGGTAATTTTACAGGCCCTAATGTACCTTCTTCAATTCTTAGAGAATTCGTCACCGTGGCAATATACTTTCCGTCAGAAATATACTCACGCACCCGGCTTATTCGCAGTAAACTAGAAAATGTATAAAAAATATAAAAAATAAAAAAGGATGGAGGAAGGGAAGGGAAATGGGATCCTAAAGTAGGGTAAATCTCTCCCTGTCATTATGTATCAGTTAAAATACCCCAAGCATTACTGATCAACTGGTTTCGGTTGATTGAAGCAATTTGTATCTCTTGTCAGTATTTACTACACATAATTACCAAGTGTATTAACAAAATGTGTTGTTAAACGTGCATCAAGATTTATAGCAGCTATTATGGAGGATATAATGTGTTAGCATTTTCCAAATTGAATAATGCATATTAGTTCGCAAGTATTATTTACGTCGTACGAAACTCGTCAGAATTTCGTTGAAGACGTCTTGTTTTATTTTTAAAGGGTAGGTCGCCTATTTTATTATGATCATAGATTGCAGAGTTATAATCATCATCATCATAATCAGGCACATGACGTCCACTGCTGAACATAGGCCTCCCCTAAATATTTCCAGACGGACCTGTCAAAAGCGGCTTGCATCCAGTATGTTCCTACGACCTTGATCAATAAAATCAGTTATAAAATTAAACTTAATTACATAGAAATAAGACTAAGTTGAATTCGAAATCGATATGCCTGGCCGACACTGCACCCGCTTATGATCTAAACCACGATTTAAACAGTTCCATTACAAATCCAATATTTTTCAAAATTTGTCTAAGTGCTAAGTGGTAACTGCTACCGTGGTGGGTGACGGGGAGCGACTGACGACTGCTGGCGCAACGACAAAACGTGAATTCAGCAAATTATATGAAATACATAAAGTGCGTCCCTACAATATTAAGCAACTAATTCAGGAGATATAAAGGTACAAAATTATAACACCCATTCATTCATATTTTGTAGATTTCTAAAGTTGTACCTACGCTTGCCTAGTTTTAGTTTTCGACGAAAAACAATGTATCATATTCGCTCCCAGATTATTTTGATAACTGGATAAAAATTATTACCTTTTTATTAACCGACTTCAAAAAGGAGGTTCTGTATTCGACCCGTATGTACTACTGATCCGTTTGGATGAGGTTTTCGTTATTCAAATGTATATTTTTCAGGGAAGGTTTTAGCATATAATTTATTTATATACAGGTACGTTAGTTGACGTTGTTGTTGTTGAGTTTGACTGCCTCGGTGGCGTAGTTGCATTACGGTACGACTGCAAGGCTGAGGTCTCTAGTTCGATCCCCGGGTCGGGCAAAGTGATTTTGGATTTTTCTATTCAGTATCAGCCCGGAGTCTGGAATTTGTGCCCGATATGGCGCTAGGCTCGCCCCCTATCACATCATGGGACGGAATACGCTTGGGGAAAAGTAGGTGCGCTAGTTGCGCCTCTGCCTACCCCTTCAGGGATAAAAGGCATGAGCATGCATGCGTACGTTAGTGACCAGTGTCAACCACAGAATACACAGTAAATTAATTAGGTACTCTAAATAAACTGCTCCATATATAAAACCTGGTTTACTGCATTATTAAGTAAACTATAGACGCACGGAAAAGACCCATAAGGATTTCCCCACAACAAATAGGGCTTATTTACGTCAATTAAACGTCAGTGAGGAAGGTCATCCAGTAATCACTTCTTTTCGTATAGCGATAGTCGTTCCTGGGCCTTGGTGGTTTTTTAGTATTGTATTAAGAAAGGATTTTGAGGCGGATATATCAATATTTAAGTGGGTAAGAAGTCTTCTTGGCATCGCTTTCTACTATAAAATGAAGTGGGTTCGAATCCTACAGACTAATGTTTGATGCACAATCATTGGCGGACTTAGAGAGGGGTGAGGGGCGTTGCGTTTTCACGACGAGCCTACCCTGGTGACTTAGCTGAGGGCCTTTAGGTCAACCTTGAAAACTAATAAAAATCATTATCAAAGCGAATCAAATATATCGAAATCAAGCATCTCTCCTACGAAATTGTGAAAATCGGGGACAATATTTTGCTCCCGTTATTTCCTCGTGCTGGCTTAGGTCTTATTTACGGAGACGCGGGACGGGGCGCCGCGGCGGGCACCTCCACTCTCCACGCTCCGCATCTTTATAAACAAAATCGTACATTGTCATATGTATGTGTTTACGCGTGTGATTCCGCGGGCCGCTGCACGCGCCGCCTCTCTATAAACGAAAATATCGCCCGACATGCCGCGCCGCGAGGATCCACTACACGCGCCGCGCGACGCGATGCCCCGCGTCTCCGAAAACGAGGCCTAACGCCGCCACTGTCCACAAATTTTTGTTTCTAGCCTGATATGTTGACTTGCCTAAACTGAACGTATATAAATTGATCTCCAGAAGGTTCCATACTAAATTACAGTGGGTTTTTCATTTGTAAGGTGGTATCAAGTTGGACACATTGGGAACCTACAAGTTTTGATATAAATATCCGCTTCCCGTGCCCATATGAGATTTCTCTCGGGCGGATTACTGATTCGCTTCTAATGCTAAGTTTAGACTAGCATGTTATTGCAGCAATATATTTCGCAAGAACTTAATTAGCGGAAATATTTCAATAGTTCTATATAAATGCGTCTTGCAGCAAATCCTGCAAGCTTATTTTCAGAAATCAGTCGTGACCTTTAACACAGTAAAATTGCTTGCGGAAGTCGATTTTTGCAAGTATTCTTGCTACTACAAACCTCGCTAAAGACCTTAAGATTATTATTTTAAATTATAATAAAATATTACCTCATAATTATGTAATAATAGTTCTACTACGGTGATGATAAACATTGCAATAATATTCGATTTTTAAAAATTATTATTTTGTTTCAGGTAAGCGGTTATTTCTGAAGAGATGCGTGGTCATAAGTATATTATTATTTAATTATCTATATCAATAAATCCAGCCACGTACTATATGCCCCACTGCTGGGCACGGGTCTCTACTACTGAGAATGTTTAGGCTTAGTCCACCACGCTGGCCTAGTGCGGGTTTGCAGACTTCACATACCTTCGAAATTCTTATGTAGAACTAGGTGTTGCTCGCGGCTTCGCCCGTGTTAGAAGCCTTTCCCGCTACAAAAGTCCCTAAAACACAGTAAGACGCCAGCGCCATCTACTTCAGGAATCAGATTAAAATATCCGTTATTTCCCATAAAGCAAAATACCGGGATAAAAAGTAGCCTATGTGTTAATTAAAAGTGGACGATAGCCTAGTTGGGAATGGAACGATCTGCAGAGACAATGTCCGGAGGTTCAAAACCCAAGGCACACACCTCTGACTTTTCGAAGTTATTTATTTATTTATTTATTTAACTCTTTATTGTACATCACACACAAAAAAGAAAACATTTGCATATACAATAGAGACTACACTTAAACAAGAAGTACAAATGGCGGTCTTATCGCAATCGGCGATTTCTTCCAGACAACCCTTGGATGGACTTAGTTAACTAGGAAAAAGAGAGCGGGCGGTCATTATCAAGTAATAAAAGGGGATGGAAATCTGATGTACATAAATATTAAAATATATAATATTATTATGTGTGTATTGTTTATCAATTATCGTTCGCTTTAACGGTGAAGGAAAACATCGTGAGGAAACCTACATACCTGAAAATTCTCGATAAGAATTTCGACGGTATGTGAAGTCTGCCAATCCGCACTAGGCCAGCGTGGTGGACTAAGGCCTAAACCGTCTCAGTAGTAGAGGAGGCCCGTGCTCAGCAGTGGGCAGTATATAATACAGGGCTGGTATTATTATTATTATATATATGTGTTAAAATAGGACATGACCTACACTTGTACCAAATTTTATCCAATTCCGTTTAGTTGTTTTTGTGTTTACTTCTAACAAACATCCATACATTTTCACAATCTTTCGCATTTATATAATCCCTTCCTAGCCGATTTCGGCTACGGCGGCCCATCTCAACGGAGATCAGCCAGGTGCGCAGGAGATATTATAGTGGACAAGTGTGTGCGCAATACACAAGTGCACTCACTATTCCTTCACTCTCATAGTCCGGTGAGACGGCAATCCGACATGACCGGAGAGAGATCAGGCGCAGGACCAACGGCTTTACGTGCTTTCCGAGGCACGGGGGTATCACACCGCCAACTTCCTGACTCCGAGCTGCGACTGAGTAATTTTTAAGATGGAAAAACCCAGTCACGATGTTTTTGGCCCAACCCAGGATTCGAACCCAGGACAAATTGTACTCGTAACGCGTACATTTCAGATTACAGATTCTTAAGTATGTAGGTATCCTCATGATGGTTATCTTCATCGTCAGAGTCACAAAACAAATTGCTAGTAATTTTATATTCGAAATAATGTTTTCAAATTTCCGGTAGGCAACGGCTTGGGCGCGCCTCTGGCATTGCTTTAGTCCATGGGCAACGGATCTGCTTACCATCAGGCGGACCGTATGCTCGTTTGCCTACTAAGGCAATAAAAAAAAAAAAAAATCCTCAGTGCATTACACTTTCCATTTCACGTTTATAAATAGGAAACTTTCGACAAAAACTTTGTATTAATATCGTCTCAGATGTTTTTAGTTTCACTGTTTCACTGCAACATTGATAAAATAAAATGTATACGAAAATAATAAATATGTTTTGCGATACATGTTCATTCAAAGGTGAATTATTTCTTTGAACATATAAAAAAATCGCTAGAGAAATAATAACCATTAAATAAACTCAATTATTATAGTATTATTTTAATTATTGTACTTTTTATTCAAGTGATTTTTTGTAATATTTGAGAAAATAAATGTCTTTAAACTAAAAAAAACTCAATGGGCTTAGAATATGGCAATAAAACAAGACACGACTCCGTTTCGTTCTATTGGTATTGGTTGAGGAACGACACGTGACTGACGTATTATTCTCTTGATAAATCACGCATGCATGCTCACGCCTTTTATCCCCGAAGGGGTAGGCAGAGGCGCAACTAGTGCACCCACTTTTCGCCAAGCGTATTCCGTCCCATGATGTGATAGGGGGCGAGCCTATCGCCATACCTAAATCACAAACATCAAAATTAAACTTCATCGTCTTAGGAGTTCAGTTTTTTGCCATATTCTAAGTCCACTGATCAGTGCCATAACCAAGGTGGTTCCAACGGCGCGAACGGGGCGCAGCTCCTGTGGGCGAAAAACCACCAAGATATTGAGATTCAGGAACAGGAAATTTTGAGCCTTGCACCAACATGTAGTATGAGTAACTACCTCGGAGGCATAGTTGTATTGCGTGCGCGATTGCACACTGCTCTGAGGTCAGGGATTCGAATCCCGGGTCGAGCAAAGTGATATTAGGCATTTCTGCTCATTAGCCCAGAGTATAGAATTTGTACCCTCCGCCTACCCCTTCGGGGACAAAGGTGAGATGTGTGTTTGTTTTGTTTTCACTAAATTACCGGTCAACAGGCACTCACTCACACTTTATTACAATTTAACTTAGAAGAGAGCGCGTTTATATCTATATTAAAGAGAATGTCTGCCTCGGTGGCGTAGTTTTATTAAGGTACGACTGCAATCCTGAGGTCTCGGGTTCGATCCCCGGGTAGAGCATAGTGATATTGGATTTTTCTGGAATTCAATATCCGCCCGGAGTTTGTGCCCGATATGGCGATATACTCGCCCCCTATCACATCATGGGACGGAATACGCACGGCGAAAAGTGGGTGCACTTAGTTGCGCCTCTGCCTACCCCTTCGGGGACAAAAAGGCGTGAATGTGTTGTGTGTGTGTGTGTGTGTGTGTATAGAGAATGTCTCTTAACATCGATGCTTATCCTATTTTTTGTACTGTCTTGTGACGAAACCGCTCTATAGATTTGGATAAAATTTAGCATGCAGATAGACCATAGCCTGGCTTAAATAAAGGAGTAATCCCGGTACACAGTGAGACTTATCTTGAGGCACATGGGCGGAGCAGCGAGAAACACCTAGCATAGAATATATATTACATTCTGACACGCAATAACAATATAATGGTTCAAGACATTTATTTCTCCACAAGAATTACATTCACTTACTAAGAGAAATACAATATAATTACTTACTGTCAGGAACAATAATATAATGCGCGTACGAGAAGTCGATTGTGATAAATACGTAATATTTTGTAGGAACTTGTAACAGCATTCTGACCATCCAATCGCAATATCCCTTGTTGGTTTCAACAAAACAAGTATTTACCACTAGAAATAACATTGGCAAACATAACAAGCTTACAAGGATATTTGTGCTAAGCTTTCAATGTTTACGTCGATATTTGTTTGACGCTCTGCGTGCTAGTCCTTTCGACTTCTTTTTTATATTACATCAGACTTTTTGTCCTTAAAACCAGCTTTTGTTGGTTTGATCATCGAAAATAATGATATCTAACATAAATCTTGTATGATTAATTTATTTTCGGTGTATCGTAAAAAATCGTCAATTCACGTAAATAGCAAGCATTAAATTAGTGAGACCTTGCGTTGTATTTTAACCGATTTGAAAAAGTAGGTACCTCAAATCAGTGTATTCTTAAATACAAATGTTAATTAAGATATGTAAATATATGAACAAATACGAAAACAATGTTTAATTTAAATTAGGCACGGACTCCAAAATGGTAACCCGTATATTATAATGTTTTTTTTTCTTTTTAGTGGATTTCCATGCAGTTACGTTTTATTATTAGAACTTTGAATTACTTTTGAATAACTCTGTATACATCATACTCATGAATTGTAAGAATTAAAACATTTTAAAGGTCGGCAATGCATCTCTGTGCCCCCTGGTATTGCAGATGTTCATGGGCGGCGGTGATCACTTACCATCAGGTGAACCGTATGCTCGTGTGCCCCCTATACAATAAAAAAAAATTAATAATACAAAGTCTCCAGAGAGAGAGAGAGAGAGGTGCAACTTGTGCTCTCACTTTTCGTGATGTATCTTCCGCCTCATGCATGATATGATAGAGCGCGAGCCTATTGCCATTTCGAGGCCAAATTTCAGACTCTAGGCTAATATTGCGTAGAAAAACCTAATAACCTTTTGCCCAATCCGGGATTCGAACCCGAGATCTCATAGCAGTTAGTAGTTTTACGCAAGACAACGAAACTGCCAAGGCAGTCAGTGGAAAAGGATGAGGATATTTAAAAAGGAAAATTTCCTAACTTTCAGGGTCCCTAGGTATGGAGAATGGAATGGCGAAAACCGATATCGAATCGAAAGGACGTATTGACAAAAAATACTAATAAAGGTCATTTTATGCTTTTTTACCTCTGATTAAGGTCTAGGGTCTGTACAAATGATAAATGGCGTAATTCAGTCTACAATTATAACTGATAATTGCATACTCCGAGTCGGAAATTCGTTTGACGTCAATCGATGACGAAGATCAAAACGCACACATAATAATATTAATGTTAAATATAAAAGTACTAGCATTGCGCGCGGCTCCGCTCGCGTGGAAAAGTTTTTCCGGGATAATAAGTAAGTAAATCTCGCGACAAAGTTGTATCTCTACATGGTATTAAACAACGTTTGATTCCATTTAAAGTATTTTTCTTCTTTTTAGAGCATTTAAATAAAAGCTTGCTTTTAAATATGTTTTTTTACTATTTATTTATTTTTAAATTTTATACATACTGAAGCGACGATAGCCTAGTTGGGAGTGGAACGGACTGCCGAAACGAATGTCCGCAGGTTCAAAACCCAAGGGCACACACCTCTGACTTTTCTAAAAAGTTATGAGTGTATTCTTTGTGAATTATCGCTTTAAAGTAATTTAAAGCATTTAAATAAAAGCTTGTTTTTAAATATTTTTTTTACTCTTTGTTTATTTTTTCTTTTTAGTTATTTTTCGAGTTATTCTCAGCGAACCCTTTCATTTGATACCCATATTATAGGAGTGCTTAAAATATAACTAGTCCGCTATCTTGGATCGTCCGCCATATTGAATTTAGAAAGAAGTCATTTTATTTTTTGTGTTCTTCTCAGCAAACCCTTTCATTTGATACCCATATTATGGACGTGCTCAAAAATAACTAGTGCATCATCTTGGGCCGTCCGCCATATTGGATTTAGAATGACGCCACTTAGCTAACAATGCATTGTCAACCAAACTGAACGTGTATGCAAAATTTCATCACAATCGGTTTAGGGTAACTGCTTCAAAATTGACTTACAAGATTCCACCCGAACAAACATACATACTTACATTGCAAGGTGAAAGACGAATAGATATAAAACAAGCTTAAGGAAAACTATTCTTTTATTGACAAAATCCCACAGTATTATACTATGTAGTATGATGCTTTTGTATTTAAAGTGTGACTAGAATTATTACTGAATATCTTTATTTTAATTAACAATATATTTAGGGAGACAAAACTATATTAAATATCAAGATAACCATGAAAGTTTTCATACATTTGTAATGCTTTTGCTGGCGATTTCGGTCACGTATAATTAGTTTATTAATTGAGGTTCAGGCTTACTTAGTACCAAATTCTAGCATAATTCGACCAACAGTTTAGGCTTGAAAGCTTGACATACAGGCGCTTACTTGCGCATTCGTTATGTGGCTATTTTATACGTATTTAATTTATTTACGTTACTGGTGGTAGGTCTCTCATTATGTAAGGGGCCGTCTGGGTGGGTACCACCGCAATGTCTATTTCTACCGCCAAGCAACAGTGTGCATGCACTGTTGTGTTTCGGTTTGAAGGACATTGTAGCCAGTATAACTACTGGACATAATGAGACTTAACATCTTATGTCTCAGGATGACAAGCGCAGTGGAATGCCACACAGTACTTTGTAAGTCAAGGTGCTGGATGGTGTTGCTACTGTTTATGGGTGGTCGCATCGCTTACCATCAGGTGAACGGCATGCTCGTCTCGTCATTCAATGCAGTAAAAAAAAAAAAAAAAATTGCATTTTATTATTCTGATTGACACAATATATTATATTGGGTTAAATTCGTTTATTTTTACCCTTTCCTAGTCTATGATTCTTATGAACTATGATATATACTCGAATGTCTATATGTTATTCGTATATAGACTAAGCAATTTCTAATACAAATGTGATAAAAAAACCTCTTCAAAATATGTATTTCCTGTCTCGTAAAATATCAAAACTTATTATAGTAAATCTATGACATTTTGTATGTCAGAATTCAAAGTATATGCGTGTCATCTTGTGAAATATGTACTTGCAGCAAACAGCAATAAGATAAATATTTAATTCACTGCGGGATCCCCCTTGAGATAAAGTAAATGGTTCTTATTTTGCAATGTTTAATGTCAGATTTACATAACTTATATTAACATAATTTTGTTAATTGAGTTTTGGCGGGAACTTGGAAGTGTCATGGGTGCTCTTGTTTTAATTCATTATTTTGGTGATATTTAGTGTTATATTACATAATTATGGTGGTATATTATCCAATATAGTTCTGTTAAAGAGCTCAAATGAAGTGAATTGAAATAATTGTGCTAATCAAGTGTTTTTTTTGTTGCCGCCAAAACTCCTCGATAAAGTCTTGGTAAGGTAGCCACTGCTTTACTTCGACATACTACAGATAATAAAATATACAAACCAAACTTGACATTGGCAAAATGTGAACACAAATGCCCTTATAAAAAATAAAATAAAAAATTGTTAATGTCGCTGTCAAATTCTTGAAGTATGGAATATAGTTACACGGCTTTGGTACTGGATTTTTTTAGACTTGTAAAAGCGTAGTTATCGAATTGTAATATTATTTTATGAAAACGAATAATCTCATGTTATATAAGTTTGTTTTAATATTGACTGCCTCGGTGGCGTAGTTGTGTTACGGTACGGCTGCAGTGCTTAGGTCTTAGGTTCGATACCCGTGTCGGGCAAAGTGATATTGGATTTTTCTACTCAGTATCAGCCCGGAGTCTGGATTTTGTGCCCGATATGGTGATAGGCTCGCCCCTTATCACATCATGGTACGGAATACGCACGGCGAAATGTTACACTAGTTTCGCCTCTGCCTACCCCTTCGGAGATAAAAGGCCTCAGTGTGTGTTATTTTAATATAAACCTTATGATTTACACTTTCAGTAGGACTATAATTGTCTATTGACCCTCCTGGCCTCATCTGTTCCGAGCAGCTGGATAGTATAGTATACATCAATAGTATTGTTATTTATAAATCTATACTAATATTATAAAGCTGAAGAGTTTGTTTGTTTGAACGCGCTAATCTCAGGAACTACTGGACTGATTTTGAAAATTCACTAATAGGAAGCTACATTACTCCTGAGTGCTATAGGCTACTTTTTATCCCGAAAAAACTTTTCCACGCGGGCGGAGCCGCGCGCAATGCTAGTTATGTATAAAGTTGCACCAATTTTCGCAACAGGCCACGTCTTGCAAGACCTATTATGAATTCAAACGGCAATATATATATTATTCTAAACGCGTTATCCAATTACCATACTTATCTCGAAGTCAGGTGTTCGTAAAATAAAATAAACAACTGAATATAATTATCCCAGTAATTGTATATCCATACAAAAAAAAAACTAGAATTTTAATTTATTCTTTAAAAAAACTAGCCATTTTTCTTATGGCACAATATATAAATATTTATAAGACCAATATCGGTAGTTACGGATGCGAGAATAAATATTTTGCATAAATATTTGTGATTGTATAAATTAGAACAAGATTTTTTTATCCTTGTATGAAGTCTAGTCCAAGTGTAAAGGTAACAAATAATGACCTCCGAGATTTGCGTTCCTCTACGATCCCAACGAAACACTTATTACCCTGTATGCAATGCAATCAGACCTGTATTATATACTGCCCACTGCTGAGCACGGGCCTCCTCTACTACTGAGAGAGGTTAGGCCTTAATCCACCGCGCTGGTCTAATGCGGGTTGGCAGACTTCACATACCTTCGAGTTATTATTGAGAATTCTCAGGTATGTAGGTTTCCTCGCGATGTTTTCCTTCGTACGTACGTTCTTATCGTACATGATACACTTTTCATCACCAGTTATTAATCTCTTTAAAAACGGTCCGATTTCATTACGTCTTATAAAGAATCACAAATGAGTACACGGTTCATTGGGTTTCTTTCAGTGAGCCCGGGTGGCACCCAAATATTGAGCTTTTTTGTGTCCCCACTTTTTTTCAAATGGGTCAAAACTGTTTTGTGGTCCATTCTCGGTTCTTCAGCTATTTCGTAACTACTGATGTGTCGATCTTGCTCCACTTTTTCAGAAATGGCGTCCACTTTATCCATAACAGGGCGACCAGAGCGAGGTGCATCTTTTACATAAATATTTCCGGATTGAAAACGCTTAAACCAACTTTGTGCTACTCTTACTGACACTGCATTAGGTCCATATGTTCACAATTTTTTTTTCGCGGTTAGCTGTGAATTCTTTTCCATTTTTATAATAACATTTTAAAATGTATCGAATTTCTTCATTAGATTCACTCACTTTGACAGAAAGAAATATAAATGAAAAATAGCTAAAAACAAAATTTTACTAATTTGTTTCATTTTTTAATGTAACCTTTTAATGTCGTCTAAACAAGAATAGTACAGCCAAAGAAATTATATATACTAATAATACATACTATATGCGAAAAGGCTTTTTCCCCGACGTATTAAGTCGCTTGCACGTCGTCTGTCAGCTACATGCAACTTACAACCAAAGTAGACAATAAGAGTTATCTGCTGTTTCCTTTGTTCGTCTCCGAAACGATCGCACCTGCTTGGTAAAATATGAAAAATGGGAGTTTTATCTTGAGAAGGTGGACTATCACCAAATTGGGTGATTATACAGTGGGGTCAGTTTGCCGTGGCCGTATAAAACATCACTAAAATTATCTAGATAGCAGCACTGTACTGTGAGACTATCACGCTCCAAAAAATTCAATTAGCATTTAATAACAGGTGAGAAAACAGTTCATTCGAGCAGTTGTCAAAACATTACTGTGTGTTATATATAAGATAGGCAGGCTTTATTAGACGTGCGAGGTCACTTAATTTCAACTATTTATTGACGGTATTTCGTTGTTGTGTAAGTAGTTTAGTAATATTGTAAGGGTAAATATAAATTTTAATTATTTCTGTAAATGATTACCAAATCGTCTCAATAATGATTATAAAATGTTCAATATAAACTGTCTGACTCGGTGGCGTGTATTGCGTGTGTGTATCATCACACTGAGGCCCTGGGTTCAAATTCCGGATCAAATAAAAAAAAAAAATATAAGTGATACTGGTTTTTCTGCTCAGTATCAGCACGATAAATGTAATATTGACGTTCGTAATTCAAATTCTGTTGAATAAACTACAAAATACGTCTCTTGTTGTTTCGAATTATTATACGAAACTATTAATTTAGCAGCAGATCATTGAGCAAAATTTTCGGTTATATATGGTAAAATTAAAAAGTAAAAAAGATTAATTAAAACAAGCTTTTATTTAAATGCTTTAAAAAGAAAAAAAACTTAGTTTAAATCTATGTAGAGATACAAGCTTGTCGCGAGATTTACTTTTGTCAAGATCAAGTTACATAATTATTGTATTATCTACACAAGTTAATCTCGCGACAAACTTTTATCTCTACATAGTATTAAACAAAGTTTGATTAAATTTAAAGATTTTTTTTCTTTTTAAAGCATTTAAATAAAAGCTAGTTTAAAAAAAAATACTTTTTAGTTATATTTCGAGTTATTATCAGCAAACCCTTTCATTTGATACCCATATTATAGGAGTGCGTAAAAAATAACTAGTCCCCTATCTTGGGTCCTCCACCATATTGGATTCAGAATGACGTTACTTAGCTAACAATGTATTGTCACCTAAACTGAACGTGTATGCAAAATTTCAACACAATCGGTTTAGAGTAACTGCTTCAAATTTGACTTGCAAGATTCCATCCGAACCATCATACCCGGAGTCTGGAATTTCTGCCCCATATGGCGATAGGCTCGTCTTCGGATGGAATACACTGCGAAAAGTGGGTGCCCTGGCTGCACCTCTCTAATAAAGGCGTGATAATTCATTTTTTATTTTCGTAGTTGCCTTTATCCCGAGCGAAAGTACAACTCCCCCTACTTGCCCCAATGTCGGTAAAGAGTGAAGGTTATGGTGTGGTTGTGCATGCTTGGAAATGCAAACCTGTTCGGCCTTGTTACTATAAGATCTTGACAGAATATTCGAGAGAAAACGAAAATATTTAGGAGTTGCACAAACGATGCCAACTTGTCGAAACATACTAACACTATCATGAAACTGGGATGTGATTTGGACTTCAATAACGGTTTTAGTAGCAAAAATTTCACGGCATCTGCGAGGAGAGGTTTTAATGGTACCATTGACATAATGAACGGCAGGCCGGGACCGTTTTCACGTAATATTAGAAAACTAAGTAGTCTATAGGGTAGTACAATAATTAGTTTCCATATATTTTTTATTTATTTAACTCACTTAAGTATAAGCAGCTGTAAACTTTGTTAATTGTTTCTTGTAAATTCGTTTCCGTAGGTTAATTTCAATTAGGACACAGGTCTATGGAAGGCAATCCAGACTTAATGTAATTTAGTGCTGATGATGTCTCATCAGGTGAAATGATAATAAAAGCCATGTGTTTTATAATGTACTATCAGATGATTTCGTGCTAGTTACCTTACTATATTAGGATAAATACAAAAGTTATATGTTATGGTAACTAGAGACCCGATTATATGCAACTTAAAAACCAGAATTATGCATGAAAAACGTTAAAATATGCAACATCAATTAATGAAAAGTAGCTAATTATAGATCTTTTAAAAGCAGCATACAATTTGCGTGTGCAAAAAGAGTCCCCGATTGCAACCAATTCACCGTAACAAGGCTTTAACAGAATGCTGACCTAAAAAATGCTCTTCAGGTTAGATACACAAAATGTCCCATATTAATATGTTAAAGTCTCTAAACATCCTATCCAAAAGAACATCAATAATTTTTGACTCCTTTATTTTCGCTATTAATATATAATGCTTTCGCTATAATTATTATGCTTAATTTTTCAACTTATAGATTTAAAATATATATATATCAATCATTTTCATACTCTGAGTATTAACTTTTCATAGGACACGTCAGTGGCCTTACTCTTGACACTCGATTTCATTTGAGATTTAGGATTGGGTTCGAAAACTTGGTAATTGGTACTCTTGAACGCGATACTAGCGCACGATTTAACACGATTCCAGTGGAATTTAAGAGAACTAAATGAAATAGAGTCCTCGCGATCTCAAATATATTTTGGCACTCTTGACTACATTTTGACAGCGACTTTTCGAGTTAGAGATTGTGTTTGAAATCGGATCGACACAGTTTTGAAGACTTAACTTTTTCAGTGTTCGAGTGACTTATTGTAAGTTATAAACAAAGAGAATTATAATACTACTGAAAGTTATAAGTTACTATCATGGCACGACTGGCGCTTTTACACAATATTTTGGATGAATCCAATAATATTGATAAAAGGCAGAGGCGCAATTTAAGAAGAATAGCGCGATATGCCGGTAATGCTTTCGCGATGAACGACATTGAGTTCCAGAATAATTACCGGTTGAGTAAAGAACTTTTCGAAGTACTACATGAGGAGCTACAGAGTCTATTACCGAAGCCTACTCGTCGTAGTGATATAACTACACGATATAAGGTATCTGTCTATTTATCATTAAAGTATAACTGTATAAACACATTCCTTAACATAATATGCCTACAGTCGTGCTATTTCTTTAACCAATTACATAAATTTTAGGTTTTAGTGGCACTGTCTTTCTACGCCACCGGTAGTTATCAGCGATTGGTAGGTGCTACGCATGGGACGATGATGTCCCAGCAATCAGTATCCAAGGCAATAGCAGAAGTGACAAACGCTTTAAATGCCGAAATTATAACGAAAAAATGGATAAAATTTCCTCAAACACGCGCAGAAAGAGACTGCATAAAACGAAGGTAGGTACTCATTATTCAGTTCTACTCAAAACTGTGATATTCTTTAATAATTCATACATTTCCCCTCCGTTAATTTATGGCATTCCCTTGGCTTGTAATAGTCAGGTACAATAAATATAGTGTTTATTTCAGGTTTTATGAAAAGTTTAAAATTCCATCGGTAATAGGAGTTATTGATGGTACACATGTATCAATAATAAGGCCAACTAGCAATGAAGAAAGGTTTTATAATAGGAAGGGTTTCCACTCAAGAAATGCTATGATTGTAAGTTATTTTGTTTGTTTATGTTGCATAAAACCACTTCATAATAATGCAACTCTCTATTAATGTTTTGACATAAATTAACATAATTTGTATCATGTTAATCTTTATAGATTTGTGATGCCGACTTAAATATTTTAAATGTGGATGCTTCATTTGGTGGTGCCACACATGACACCTTCATTTTTAACCAGCACCTTCTCAAGGCTCACTTAATAAATTTATTAAGTTCAGGGGAACAAATTTACTTACTTGGTAAGTTATTGTTAAAGTTATCAAGAAGCGTTTATTTGTCTGTTATGTGGCACTATATCTAGTAACTGTTATTTATTTACTTTTAGGTGACTCAGGCTATCCTCAAAGGGAATACTTGATGACACCTATAGTTGATGCTCTTGCCAACACCCCAGAAGGATATTATACCCAAGTTCATACTGTGGCACGGAATACTGTGGAGCGCACTATAGGTGTTCTAAAAAATAGGTGGCGTTGTCTTTTAGGTCACAGGGTCTTGCACTATCATCCTGACACAGCTGCCAAAATTATAAATGCATGTTGTGTCCTACACAACATTTGCAATCAGGCACGTCTAAGTCAGGATAATATTCAAGATACCATACCACTCAATATAGCTGAGCCAGACTATAACCAAGAAGGTAATTCAGAGGAGCTGCCAGCATCAACTGCAGAGTTGACCAGGGGAACACAGGCTCGGTCACGTTTAGTTAATGAACTGTGGACTGCACAACATCTCTTTTAATATAAAAAAAAAAAACTAAAGTAAATGGTTAATTTGTTTATTCTTTACTTCTTTTTCTTTCTTTAATTTATACCTACTTACAAAAATGGAAGAGGCCATATAAATTACAAGTAAATACCGATTAAAAATCACATATGTCTTTAACTATTAGAATAATATAGGAACAGTCTTTAATTCTCAGATCAAACCTAAGATTACAATATTTGTAATATAAAAACTATAAATATTAACATAAACAATGTAAGTACCTATTAACAATCACATATGTCTTTAACTATTAGAATAATATAGGAACAGTCTTTAATTCTCAGATCAAACCTAAGGTTACAATATTTGTAATATAAAACTAAAAATATTAACATAAACAATGTAAGTACCTATTAACAATCACATAATATGACAAACTTATAGTTAGTTAATATCTATTATACAATAATATAGAAAAAAATCTTTAATTCTCAGTCCAAACCTAAGCTTACAATGTTTATAATATAAAAATAACTATATTTCTCTTTATATTTATTATTTAGTGTTTCAAAAATAGAAAAGTATTTGAAACTATGTCTAAACTTTGGCTAATAACATTGGTTCAACATAATTATACTATAATGATAAATTAAATTTAAGTAACAATAGGTACTATTATTTGATATGCATATTCAGAACATTAAATATCAAACTCTCATAATATATTATAGATCCTACTAATACGCGAAAGTTTGTAAGAATGTATGTTTGTTACTCTTTCACGCAAAAACTACTGAATGGATTTCGATGAAATTTGGCACACGGGTAGATCATGTCCTGGATTAACACATAAGCTACTTTATATCCTGGTAAAATATAAAGTGGGACTTTTATCCTGGGAAATCTTATTCACGCAGGCGGATCTGTGGGCAAAAGCTAGTATTAAATATAACTATTGTGCATTTGCATTATTTATTGCTAGTGCTATAACTTGGGCAGCACCTGTTATAGCTTGTGCCAAATTATTTATTGCAGTAGCAATATCTGCAATATTTCCCACTGCTTCACTCAACGCTCTCGCGGTGAGTGTCTCCGCTTCTACACGTTGCCTTTCTATATCAACAAACATTTGCCTGTCCTGCTGATACATATTGGAAGGTCTTGTCCGCGAACGTGTCCTGCTTGCCCTTGGTGGACGCATTGAACTCTCATGTTGTGAGGCATGAGGTACCATATTCACTAGAGTAAACAAAAAGTGTATAAAAGTTAGATTTTATATACCATTATATCTATATTAATAAAGAGCTAGTAACGGAAGCATTCATATAATTAAATATACAAAGTTTTAACAATCAGCTCATGGCTTTTATTTTACATTTACACAATAAATTAATAATTCCATTGTAGGTGTAGTAGAGTGGGATAATAATAATTTAATATGGTAATCGTTTTTACAAACCTGTCACAGAATCAGCATTGTGCACAGCAGAATTAGAGCCAGGCTCTAATGCTCTTTCATCATTTCCATGATTTTCTTCCACCATTGGTATAACTTCCAATGAAGGGGTTTCCACAATTTCAATGTTTTGAACCTGCAATCATCAAATTAGTGTGTGTAATTTAACAAGTTAGATAATAATTTTATCAGCTAAAGGTAAGTAATTTTTAATAAGACATAAAATTTCATACAATTTGTTGTCTAATCTGGGAATTGAACTCAATACTACTCAATCCACAGCTCTAATATGCTGTAGCTAGACCATGTAGGTGACTATGTTGTATTAAAAAAATGTATTAAATTGACCATTCAAGAAACTTTTAACAGAACCTAATTATTATTATGTAAGCACAGTGAAAACAATAGGCAGGAATATTTTTTATCTTGGCATTATTAATTAATATAAATGAAGTAACTTACTGCTGGTGACTCTGGGAACGGATTTATGGCCACATGGCTGTCACCAATAGCGAATCGTGGGCCTCCCATCACAGCCACCAAACGTTGGTCGATAGGCGTCAAAGATGGCAAAGCTTCGACTGACCCACCGCCTGTACGACTCAGGGATTGTGCTTTCTGAGCACATATCCTTTTTAAGGCACATTTTTTATCAGCCCAATACTGAAAAATACACCAATGCATTACTTATGTAAATCAACAACAATATTGACTGTAAATTATATAAGTTTTACAAGCACTTTACTTACCTTCGCCCAGCCTTTTCCATCTTTCTGTGCACCGCCTAGCGCATTAAGATTTAGTGATAGTTCGTGCCATTTTTTTTTCGTGTTTTGTTTTGCATTAGCGGTGCGTAAGAGGCCTTTAGCGATCCCTGGGTTTTGCTCCAGGAAATCTGCAAGTGCCTCCTGTTGCAGAGATGTAGGCCTACTCATCCTTCTACTTTAAATATACCTAAATTCTCCAAATAAATATACTGAGAACTACTGTTTTGAACTTTGACCTTGTTTACTGCGCGACTTTTCATTTTTTTATTATAGTTTAGACAACGACAACATATTTATTCTGCCTGACTTTAACATTTTGATTATTTTTTACATACAAAATACATTTCTTATTTATTCATTTGACGCCCTACAATATTTATAATAACTACATGTTTTTAATTAATAAAAATAAAATTTTACGTCTCAAATTATTTATAGTATTTTGGTAGATCATGTATGGTCTCAAATATGGCCACACAGATACTCGATCGCATACCCGATTTCAATTTCAATCCCATAATGGACTCGATTTGGTCAGTGGTACCAATAACTTCTAGATTGGAATTGAAACTGTTTCGAGTTCGCGTTATCTTGAGATTGGAATTGATTTCCATGGTAAGCACACAGGTCGGATCTTGTATTTGATCCTGATAGGAAATAGTCCAATCTGAAGTTATGCTTTTTGACTTTTGAGTACCACTATCTACATGAAGACATTGGCAAAATCACCGCGGTAACGGTGGAGCCATTAACCTAAAAGAAGAAGAAGAAGATATATTTCACTTATTTTTAATTATCCTAATGAAAAGTAGTAACATAATATCGCCTATTATAGAAAAAAATAGGCATTCCATGATTTTTGCCATTATATGCAATAACCGCCGTAAATGGCCAAAATATGCAAATGCATATAACCCGGTCTCTAATGATAACTACACGCGATAACGACTTGAATAAATTACGGGACAATAAAAACCCGAGGATCTCATAAATAGAAGTAATAAACGTTTAAAATTGCACAGTATTGAAAATCCGGAGTCGGCTGTTTCCTGTCGAAGTTGGTTAGCCGGTAACCCCACTGCGCGTTAGGTGTAGGGTTACCAAAAAATAATTACGAGAAATTCAAAATAATTAAGTCGAGGAATCCTGTTTTGAAATAAATTAAATAAGCACCGCGTTTTTTATGTTCAGTTTACACTTACTAGCGAAAGGTCCATGCTAGGCAGATATTTTGCCAAGATTAGAAAATGAAAATCTACTTTGCACCAAAGTCGAAGACCGAAGACGGAGGCACACACATTGCCATACTATAGTGGTGATAGGCGCTACACTTGGCTAGACAAGCGACCAGGTGTACCAAGGCAGTCACCGATTGATCCCGAGGAACAGGCAAAGAATTAGAGGCAGACTAGCCAAAAGGTCAGATGAAATCGAGAAGTATGCAGGCAAGTCACTACTTGATCCCCTGATGAGACTTGTATAGGATTGGAATGAGTACCGTAATAGAGGGGCTTGTACATAACGAGTGAGATACGGACCGATTGGATAGACAGTTCCGTTCACGTAATCTTTCATTCTCTACCAACGCGAACACTGATCAGAAATTTTATTATCCTACTAATATTATAAACGCGAAAGTTTGTAAGTATGGATGTATGGATGTTTGTTACTCTTTCACGCAAAAACTACTGAACGGATTTCGATGAAATTTGGCACACGGGTAGAATAAGTCCTGGATTAACACATAGGCTACTTTTTATCCCGGGAAAATATAAAGCGGGACTTTTATCCCGGGAAAACTCATTCACGCGGGCGGAGCCGCGGGCAAAAACTAGTACTTAATAATTATTTCAACTGCTTTTCGCACATTCTCTATTTTTAACTTGATTTATGTATTTTCCGACTTATGCGCCTTTTCTACAACAGCATACTACCTTACATAGTATAAAACGAAGTCGCCCGCCGCCCCCGACCGTAATAAACTAAAAAAGAACGGATTTTTAAGCGTATTCAAAATAAATTTACTAGATTTTTATATTTAAAACAGTATGGTGTTTACCCAGGTTACCCTTTACTATATCCTACATTATTTGTTTTAGGAATGACAAGTTATTATAAATTGGAAGTTCGTAGGGAAGTAGCTTTTGCCAAATACGTATTTAAAGTGATTCGCGGGAAAATACACAATCCCAGCATCCTACAAGCAGCTGGGTTGTGTGTCCCTGATGGGTGTGTGGGGCGACGGCGACGACCGCCATTGCTCTCGGTGCCGCGAGCTCGCACCAACTTACTGCAGCACGCACCGCTAACGCGCGCGCTGCGTGTGCTCAATGCGGTGTCCAGCCGGGTTGATTTATTTTCGTGCTCACTGACTGAGTTCACAGAGGCCGCTTGTATCTTAGTTAGCTATACTTAATATAATGTAGCAAAATGTTGGTTGCTGTTTTTATTATAATGTTGTATATGTCCTACACTACTGTATTGGGTGTAACCTGTAATTAGTAGTAAGTATGTGGAATAAATAAATAAATAAATATTTTTTTATGAAATTTGGTTTGGGGATAGTTTGAGACTCTGGGAAGGTTTTGGGGTACTTTTTATCCAGGGAAATATATAGTGTGACTTTAAGCGGTGGAACCGCGAGCAAAAGTCTAGTGACAAATAAAATAAAAAAAGCCTATATTTTTAACAAAAAGTACGTCCGTTACTTTAACTGCGCTGACAACCCTACGCGTAAGTGACCTGTTGCTTTGCACAACACGCGATTCTTACACGAATGAGCCATTACGTACCTACTGGCCTATTTGCTGCCACAATATAATTATATCGGATTATATGCAATGTATACTGAGTTTTTATACTCTGTGCGTAGGGGATTAGGTTGGTAGGAAAGTTTTTTCAAGTTAAAAGCCCCGCTGTAAATTTTCCCCGGATAAAAACTAACCTATGTGATATTCAAGACCATAATCTATCTCTGTGCAAAATTTCATCTAGATCCGTTCAGCCGTTCTGGCGAGATTGAGCTACAAACATCCAAACTTTCGCAGTTATAATATAAGTGTCTTAGATTAATTATATACCTAGATAGACACTGAACGTTTCAAACGCGTCGAAAAAAATAGAGGCCAACTGTTCCCCGCTAAATGAGTTCGAGTGAATTATTTTTTGTTTTTCATGGATATAATTATCTCCCCGTTTTAATAGAAACCATGTAATAACTGGTATCATTATGCGCGCACACAAGGATACGCAGAATGATGCAGCGATAGCGTATGACACAGCTGTCACGCATACTAGCTTAAGAAAAGTTGGCCTGTTTGTTTTAGTTTAATTGCAGTGCGTCACTCTATCTAGGTATATAATTAATCAAAGATAAGGGTAATATGGTGTTCAGTATCCTATACCTGCGTACAAGAAAAAACTATTTTTGCATCTATACTTTTTAACATTACAAAGCTGAGGAGTTTGTTGAACGCGCTAACCTCAAGAACTACTAAACTGATTTTGAAAATTCTTTCAATAATAGGAAGCTACATTACTCCTGAGTGCTATAGGCTACTTTTTATCCCGGGAAAATATTTTAATCCCGGAAAAACTGAAGTAATAAAACTCCCCATTACTTACTCAACATTATTGCATACATCTGTACACTAGAGCTCCCATGTAATTAGTAAATATATTTGGCATACTAATGGTCTAAAATATAGCAATATAATTAATGCACAAAGTCTGTCGACCCGCCATTTCCGGTCTATAGTTTCTAGACAGGACACTCATTAATATAGATAAGATCTAATACAAGATAATATTATGTTTTAGTATTGCTAATAATTTAAAGTTCAGTGCACCATTACCTAATACATATATAGACAACTGAAGCGGTTGTATGAATTGGTTCTGTAACATGCATAATATAGACTAGTCCTGGATTAACATGTAGGAAACCTTGATTCCCAGCGAATTAGTATGATAAATAGTTTACCGGCGCACGTGTTCCCTCCTTCCTATAATCCTGGGTCCTTCCGCCGTAGCGTGAAGAAGCAGCTTAGTAGGCAGTATGATTGAGTCGAATGGCATGAGATAACCATCTGCTGCCATTCGATACTCTATCTGGACGGCATCGCGCTTACCATCAGGCGAGGTGCAGTCACTTTGTGGTACCCGAATAAAAAAAATACCGTACTTTGAGAGTTCTAAATTTTATAAATAGATGGCGTTGACGTCGGATTAGACCGCGCTACGGTTAGAATTGTAAAAATTAAAATATTGAAAACTACGAGAAGGAGGCCGCGGGCATAAGCTAGTATTTTATTATAGTGGATAAATATTAGATATATATTAAAAGCGATAGTTGTCTGTGGTTTTGTATACGTTAAGAATATCATATTTATAATTATTTATTACAGTATTTAATCTTTTTACTCTTCAAGCAGTTTTTTCACTTATATAAATGAGTAAAGTTTTAATTTTTAATCGAAACTTACAAATTTATTCGGGGTCACGGCGGTAACCTTAGTTTCCTACGCTAACTCATTGTAATTTAACTCCATTAAATAGCTCTCATTAACTTTATGCTAATGTGAAGTGGAGTGTACATAAGGGGCTTACAAGTGCTGTGTATTTTTTGTTTATATTGTATTTTATGAACAGACAAGGCATATCTTTCACACCGGATAGATTTTATAAATTCTAAAATAGATATCTCTATATTTTTCCGTTCCGTTTTGGACGTAGATTTGGGGAATTTCTCAGAGCACACACATACAACTCGGTACTAAAACACTGCGACCTGAAAAGCCTCTCAGTTTCTGAAACCAAATCAAAGGTGTCAAAATGGCTGCAGTCATTAGATTATATAGACACCGAAAACATATTAATTTAATACCAGTGATTAATAATTAAGTAAGATTTAAATAACATTGTTAAAATTAACTTCATAATACAGGTTTTTTATTTAATGCTCATTAAGAAATAATATATAATTATAATTATACTTTATATAAAAATACATATAAAATTAGAACTACTGTACCTAAGCACAAAGAACTACTGTAACTACATAATATAATTTTTAGTATTAGTTTGGAATTTATAATTTGTTGATTAACTTGATAAAAATTTATGTTAATGAATACATAAAACCACTAAAATAAAACAAAATCTATAATATTAAGGCTAAAACTAATTTAGATTATAACTAAAACCATTCTGGTCTCCAAGATACAGGCTTTGCCTAGTTTGGGGCCCCCTGTCAAATACAGTTTAAATTTTTTTGTATAAGCAACAACAATTTTATGTCAACCATTGTTTCTAGAATATTATAGTTAATTCCATGTTGTGCCAAATAAAGATTTTTTATTATTTGTATTTATTATCTAATAGAAATACATAGTACCATTCTCGGATACATGCGTGAATATTTAAGTCTAAAAGTATAAGATAATCACAACAATTAGGTGTTCAAAGAAAAAACCGAAACTACGCAAGGACTACAGAGAGTTTGTGTTTAATTTCGGAAAATTTGTGACACGTTTGTGTTATTAATTTTGAATACCCTTATCTATTTTTGTTATGCACTTGCCTCCGTCTCTCTCCACCACCCCAAGGTTGACTGGGACAGAATGCCCACCTGTAAACCATGAGTACAAAGTGTAATAAATAAATATGATTCTATTAAACCAAAAATGAACATATAATATTGTTTATGTAATATTATTTTATATAATATGTGCGTGTCATAACAATAGCGGTTAAAACATTGAGGCGTGGTTAACATAACTCTGAAGGCGGGACAAACCTTGAGAGGCGGAGCATTGTACTAACACTGTATTCGATAATTAGGGAAGTAAGAATTTTATAGTACTGCCACGCTGCCAGGAATATGGAATTGTACCCGGTTAATGGCAATGGGCTCGCTCCCTATTGAATAAGCTGTAGCAAAACTATCAAAATGTTGTTGTGGTACCTATTATATTGTTACTAGCTCTTGCTTGCGGCTCCGCCTGCGTGAATGAGTTTTTCCTGGATAAATGTCCCGCTATATCTATACTAATATTAAAAAGCTGAAGAGTTTGTTTGAACGCGCTAATCTCAGGAACTACTGGACCGACTTTGAAAATTCTTTCACGAATAGGAAGCTACATTACTCCTGAGTGCTATAGGCTACTTTTATACTACACTACTACAGGGCGGAGCCGCGCGCAAAAGCTAGTCCCCCATAAAAAGCCTATGTCCTTCCCATGGTTTGAAACCATCTCCGGGCCAAATTTCATCGAAATCCAGTCGGTAGTTTTTGTCTTTATCGCGTTCAGACAGACGCGGCGGGGGATTTTGTTTAATGATATGTAAGAATTATGCTATTTTATCAAAATTATAAGTATCAAACATTGTGACGAGACTTAGATGTTTATTAAAAGCACATTGATCAATCACTGAACTGTTTTGGATGAAATTTGACACCCAGATAGAGTGACTCCTCGATTAACATATGCAAATTTTTATTTCTGAAAGCGCGCACAGTGAGACATCTGGTGGTAGGTCTCTCAGATGTAAGAGTCCGTCTGGGTGGGTACCACCGCAATGTCTATTTCTACCGCCAAGCAGCAGTTTGCATGCATTGTTGTGTTTCGGTTTGAATGACATTGTAGCAAGTGTAACTACTGGACATAATGAGACCTAACATCATATGTCTCAGGATGACGAGTGCAATGGAATGCCACACAGTACTTTGTAAGTCAAAGCGCTGAATGGTGTTGCTACTGTTTATGGGTGGTCGTATCGCCTACCATCAGGCGAACGGCACACTCGTCTCGTCATTCATTGCAATAAAAAAAAGTATTTTTTACAAAGGTGACATGTGCGGAATCGCTAGCAAAATGTAATCTCAAAATATGTACTCAGTACATTAATTCCCCAACATTATTTACATTACGTCAGTTATTCACGATCACATCCTACCTCAATAGCTGCGTAATGGAATTTTCGGCTTATGCAAACATGTTAATTTTAACAAACTGCAGCTAAACAAAGCCAAGGACTCTTGACGTAAGGCCTTTTTATATTTTTGTTTTACTTTTATTTTTTATAGTTTTTGTTACATTTTTTTTTATATGGACACGGTAAATTGAACCCTCTGCACCTGATAGTAAGCGAGAGGGGTCCAAATAGAGTGTCGATTGACGAGCGATGGTTATCCCCTGCCAGTTCCGACAATAGGGTAGTTTTCTATGTTTGATTTTGTAAATTATTTTGTATGTAACAGAAAATAATACGAAAAATATTTTTTTCAGTGAAATCAGCATCAAAATTGGTTGAAAAATAAAGCAGTTATTCATATTTGAAATATTGTTGTGAGCAAAAGTGGGGACGTGGAAGGGATATCGCGCTATCTCTTTCGCACGCACACAGCGTTATGGCTGGCGACTCTCGGTGACGTCACAGTGTAATATTACTGTTATTTGACAACTACCCCTTGCACCAAATTTCAAAGCTTTATAACTTACTATTTATTGCCCCAATTTTGAAAATTATTTTTCCGTGAGATTTTGGGTGAGATATTTTTGATAAATGTATTTAAAAAAAGTAGCCAACTACCTTATTATGACGGCTTGTTTGAGCCGGATATACCCAGGCTGATCCCAGAACGCGACACACTTACGTGGACCTCTATATAGAGATTGTTTCCACCTTTATTGTGCGGACAGCCAAATTGTGTAATTCGCCGTGTCTATTTCCGCATAGATACAATTTGGGTCTCTTCAAGTTGCGAGTGAATCGGTTTCTTCTGGGCAAGCATGCTTCCCCTTAGGCCGCATCAGTGGCGTAACTATAGGGTGGCAGAGGTGGCAAAATGCCACGGGCCCCCAGCCGCGTGCTTAGATTTGGTTAAGGGTGGGGGATGGGGGGTGTATACGTGACATTGTGTTACTAGGACGGGGGTCCTATGTGAAAGCTGGGGCCCCATCCAATGAATTTGCCACGGGCCTCAGATGATATAGTTACGCCACTGGGCCGCATCATCGCTTAACATCAGGCGGATAGCGGACAAACGTAAACCAATTTAGCATTTTAAAAAAAGTTTCAACAACTTACGTACGATGGTCGCTATCCGGAATACCTACCAACTAGACCGGACCTTCAACATAGGGCCTTTAACTATATTTCCCTAAACAAATACCTAACGCCTTGCAAACTATAATATATCCTATTTAACAACAAAGTATTGGTAAATATTAGTTATTACAAGTTCAGCTTGCATTTACATTATGAAGTATCATTAGCAGAGTCAACATTTGCCCCAGCCTTCTTGGTCGTCTGACTTTAATTGCTTTGAATAACTGCTATTAGTTTTAATTATTTTAAAACACATTTGTGTATGTTGAAGAAATCATGGTGCAAGAAAGTTTTAATTTAAAATAGCATATTTATAATTCTAATGCATTTTAAGTTTTTTGACTTACGTACTTTTATTACGCACTGCCTCGGTGGCGTAGTTGTATTACGGTACGACTGCAATGCTGAGGTTTTGGTTTCGATCACCGGGTCGGGCAAAGTGATATTGGATTTTTCTATTCAGTATCAGCCCGGAGTTTGGAATTTATGCCCAATATGGCGATAGGCTCGCCCCCTATCACATCATGGGACGGAATACGCACGGCGAAAAGTGGGTGCATTAGTTGCGCTTCTGCCCACCCCTTCAGAGATAGAAGGCGTGAGTGTATGTATGTACTATTATTTATGAAATGTTTTTGTGCAGTGAATTATGACTTATTTAGATTTTTGATTATCAATATTTACTGAATAATGGTGTGGTATTCTATTTGTTTTTTTTTTATCCTTTGTTGTATGAACTAGGTTCTTAACAATAAATTACAATCTAGTCTATAATACTAATAAGCAATATTATTCTAACTTAATTTTCTAGGTGATAAGTTTGCTACAACTAAGAATAATATTTTAGGCACTTTCTTAGAGTCTGATAACATTGAAAACACTTTGTTCGTGTGTTATATATACCTACTTAGCACTGACACTATTATTTGTTCGCTGTAATTATGCACTACACTTTACTACACTAGTTCGTAAGGCTTAGTTCTTTTTAGTCTTCGCACAAGGTTCGTGTTATCAAGCTTGAATGCCTCAATGTACACATGTTGTCGAAGTCTACATTCGTGAACTCTCGCAATCTTTTTGACGACTTCCGTGACGGATTCCATTTTAAGATCACGATTTTATTTGAAATATGTATGAAATTTTATTTGTTTTCTCTTTTATGTACATACATACGTAGTTTTGTAGAGTACTTGTGTCTAATAACGTTTTTTGACTAACTTATTATTGTAGATATTTGAGAAGTATCACCACTTACCTCAATATTCGATGCTAAGTTTTCCCCTTCCACCAAACTTCAAAGCTTTATTACTTACTTATTATTGCGTTAATTTTGAAAATTATTTGTTGTTAGATATAGGATGGCATACATTTTTAATAAATGTAGTCAACTACCCTATTATAGAATCTATTTACGATTAGAAATCTTAGAAAAAACAACTCTAATTAGCCAAGGTGTCACCGCCATAGACAATAATCATTCCACAATGCTTTGATTAATTATATATATACCTAGATAGACACTGAATGTTTCAAACGCGTCAAAAAAAATAGAGGCAAACTGTTCCCCACTAAATGAGTTCGAGTGAATTAGTTTTTGTTGGTTTTCATGGAAATAATTTTCTCCCCGTTTTAATAGAAACCATGTAATAACTGTTATCATTATGCGCGCACACAAGGTTACGCAGACTGATGCAGCGATAGCGTATAACACAGCTGTCACGCATACTAGCTTAAGAAAAGTTGGCCTGTTTGTTTTAGTTTCATTGCAGCGCGTCACTCTATCTAGGTATTTAATTAATCAAAGCCACAGTGATTTGTCAATCGATTCGCATTTTAAATTCTGCTGCGATTTTTTTACAAATTTGTGGCGAAGCATGGCAGGGAATTGAGTAAACCGAATAATAATGATTCACTGGTGGCAGGTTTCTCAAATGCGAGGGACCGTCTTGGTAGGTGCCACCGCAATGTCTATTTCTACCGCCAAGCAACCGTGTGCATACACTGTTGTATTCCGGTTTCAAGGATAATTATTGGGCATTATGAGACTTAACATCTTATGTCTCTGGGTGACGAGCGCAGTTGAGTGCCACGCAGTAACTTGTAATTGAGAGTTCTGTATGCCGTTGCTACTATTTATATACTGTATCGCTTAGCATCAGGCGAGCGGCATGCTCGTCTCGTCATTTAAATCCTATAACAAAAATCTCTGATTCAAGTGAACCAATCGTTCGTTTTTTTTATAAATCGATTCGTATACTTATATGAAAAGCTGCCGTATAATTTACGCACACGCGCGCATCTATGATGCTCCGAAGCTATTCGACTCAATAAATATAACAGCCCATAGATATACATATTTATAAATTCTAATTTATGACGTTCGTTATATACGACATGGATATTTCCCAACACGTCACGTATTGTCGTGTGTGATATCTATACTAATATATAGAGCTGAAGAGTTTGTTTGTTTGTTTGAACGCGCTAATCTCAGGAACTACTGGACCGATTTTGAAAATTCTTTCACTAATAGGAAGCTACATTACTCCTGAGTGCTATAGGCTACTTTTTATCCCGGAAAAACTTTTGCGCGCGGCTCTTTTGTATAATATCCAGTGGCCTAGTGTGGTTGGGGCGGGGAGAGGAGGGGGTTCGGTCTGCCCGGTCGGCACCCTTAGGGAGGCGGCAGAATGCGTAAAATAAAACCAATTACGGATTTTCACTTTTGTCGCATACCAGTAGCTATGACACGCGTGACTTATTTGTTAATATTTTTTTTCGCCTAATATAGGGCGGCAAGATGTGGGTCCGCCCTGGGTAACATTCTACGCTACGCCACCGTGTATATCACACATTTTAACAAATTGTATAAAAATTAACTAAAGGTAACTCTCGGCTTCACTCACTGAAAACTTGACTGGATTAAATCTACCACCAGTAACCTAACTACATATATCGCATAATTGCAAAATGCCACGTGCTCCTGACCCGAGAGGAACCGTTCAGTAGAAACCTAAAAACAGGTCGTTGAATTATACTCTGGCCATGGCCCTATTCCATGAATTAACCACGGACCTTCCCGAGTGTAGTTAGGCAGTGGCCTAACTACTCTCGGGAAGGTCCGTGGTAAATTAAAGTAAAAGTAAAAGTAAACGTAAAGTCAGTGGACTTCCTCTGTGTACCTACACCGTCCTTAAACATAGCCTGTGAATCAAGTACATCTGTGGGACAAAATTCATCCAAATTTGTTAAGCGGTATGCGTTTACTTCTTCCAAACATCACACATATTTCAAATACATTAATTTATGTGATACTAGGTTTTGCTCGCGGCTCCGCCGCGTGAAAAAGTTTTTCCGGGATAAAAGTCCCGTTTTATATTTTCCCGGGATAAAAAGTAGCCTATGTCCTTTCTCAGGCTCTAGACTATCTGTGTACCAAATCTCATTTCAATCGGTTAAGTGGCTTTGGCGTGAAAGCGCGACAGACGGACAGACAGAGTTACTTTCGGATTTATAATATTAGTAAGGATTGACGCTATGCGATCATCGCTCGATGTGTCCCACTGTTGTTTACGTATGTCGGATTAGAATTTTTTAAGTAGTCATAAGGCGAGAGTAATTCGGAAAACTACCAAGGCCAATGCAACTAATTGTGCTAAACGAAAAGGAAAATACGGCACGTAAGCCATTATTTTTGATTGACATCTTGTGTGCGATGAGAATATAAATTGTTTGTGAGTTGGGGAAATTGACCCTATGGTCAAGGTAGCGTTGTATTTTTGTTTAATATGTTTTTGGATAATATTCCGTGGTATAAGTAATTTGCTTCGGGCACGGGAAAGCGACTCATTTGCACCTAATGTTCAGTGGACTAGTGTTAAAGTAGAGTATCAAATTACGAGAGATAAAGAAGGAACTGGTGGTAGGTCTCTCATTATGTAAGAGGCCGTCTGGGTCGATACCACCGCAATGTCTATTTCTACCGCCAAGCAACAGTGTGCATGCACTGTTGTGTTTCGGTTTGAAGGACATTGTAGCCAGTATAACTACTGGACATAATGAGACTTAACATCTTATGTCTCAGGATGACGAGCGCAGTGGAATGCCACACAGTACTTTGTAAGTCAAGGTGCTGGATGGTGTTGCTACTGTTTATGGGTGGTCGTATCGCTTACCATCAGGCGAACATCATGCTCGTCTCGTCATTCAATGCAATAAAAAAAAATAGAAAGAAAGACCTATTGGGACAACAACATGAAAGAAATAAAATAGAAAACGATTCGTATACTTATATACATCGCCTGCTTCGGTGGCGTAGTTGTATTAGGGTACGACTGCAAAGCTGAGGTCTCGGGTTCGATCCCCGGGTCGGGCAAAGTGATATTGGGTTTTTCTATTCAGTATCAGCCTGGAGTCTGAGGCTCGCCGCCTATCACACCATGGGACGGAATACGCTCGGCGAAAAGTGGGTGCACTAGTTGCGCCTTTGCTTACACCCTCGGGGATAAAAGGTTTGAGTGTGTATGTAATAACATGTATATAAATAAACAGGCTCACAGGCTAGTTTTTAACCCAGTAATTTGCTAATGGAGTAAATATTCGAACTTCTTAAGCAAATGGCCCTGCGTATTACTGGTAGCGATTTGGTTAGCTACAAATACTTAGGGACTTTCGTACCGGAAAAACTTTCACGCGGACAAAGCCGCAAGAAAGACCTAGTTAGCTATTTCCTGATCAAAAAAATACTGTTTCGAATATCAATCTGACACGAGCAACAAGGATTTCCCCAATGTCGAAAAAACGTAAATAAGCACGTAGTTGGTTTCACTCACACGAGGCATTGAAGTTTTTATTTCGTAATTATATCTACGCCTCAATTCAAATATTTACTCGGCGAATTTTACACTTTGAATATAGCATTGGCAAAAAGAGTCATAATCCAAAAAAACTGATTTGATATTGACTTTTTATCATCATCATCATCGTCATCAGCCACACGACGTCCACTGTTGAACATAGGCCTCCCCCAAAGATTTCCAGACGGACCTGTCAAAAACGGCCTGCATCCAGCGTGTTCCTGCGACCTTTATCAAGTCGTCTGTCCACCTTGCAGTTAATTGACTTTTGACAGGTCCGAAATATTTAGGGTGTTTTGGAAATATGTTCAGCAATGGAGTTGATGTGACTGATGATTAACTTTACAAATAGATCGTCCTGAGCTTCGTAGAGCATATTAATCACATCTATGTCATGTCAAGGTGCTGGATGATGTTGCTACTGATTATGGTTGGTATCGCTTACCATCAGGCGAACGGCAGGCTCGTCTCATCATTCAATGCCAAAAAAAACCTATGTGACGTTTATCATGGAATTGCCGATCATCTTCCTACTGTTCAGTGTCATTTGATATTGACTGCTGAGTACTGTAATGTATGTAATTTAAATAGACGTATGTAGTTAATTTACATACATCCCGATAACTATTTTTTAAATCATTATACACGAGCTACGTGCTTATGAAAATGATTAATGTTTACTTGATATGCTAGCAGGAGTAATTTTGATTCGATTATTAAAGCGAACTCAGTGAACATCGTTTGTTGCAATTGATCGTAATTCCTGTCATTGCAAGATCTATTTTTGCAATTTATTCTTATTAATTAAGGAAATCGAACCCGCGACCTCTCTTTTTACGGACTATGCAACGGATGCTGTAATGGAAGTGCGTTAATAATTGATGCTTTAATAGTCTTATGTTAGTACTAATTATTACTTCCTAACAAATGATTCGAGTTTCGTAACGATTTTTTATGTTTTGACGTAGGTAATTATTTATTACCCAATAGTGTTGCCAAATAAGACGTTCCGCAGACGTCAATTTATCGCTAAAGGACACACGTTAGGCCGGGTATCCACTATGTTCGCGCCTCAACTGTGCTTCGCGCATCTGCAACTGCTTTGATGGAGACGGTACGCGCATCTCCACTGTTTCCTTCAAAACATTGACTTCATTCTGATTGAGCTCCATTTGTGTTCGCCCAAAACGGCCACCGATTTTAGCGCACATCGTTGCACATAGTGGACACTCGGCTTTATGAAATCAATAGATTATTTGACTCATTTTTGTTCTTTAGATTTATCAAATAGTTATCTCAGAAAAATTCTTACACGGAAAGATTGGTTAAAAGCTATAACTTATAAGGCTTTGAAATTCAGGTAAATGTCAAGAAACTGGAAAAGAGGCACAATCTGCGCACATGACGTCATGGTTTTTTTATTTTTTTTATGGACCTAACGGCCAGTAGCCTGACGTGAATCGGCTTTTCTGGCCACACCGGACTTTCGGGTGAACGCTTTAGGCGCTCGCAACCCTTGATTTAAGTAACCATGCTGAGGGCAACCCACTAACGGGTTACGAACCTCGGCTCAGAACGGTCACTGGGAGAGGATGAGACATCAACGATTAGTGGGGAAGGTTGGTGTTTAACCTAATCCTATCCATTTATTTCGTTGGCACGCGGGCCGGAACTATTGGGGGGGTCGGGGGGCGACGGGGAACGCGGCGAGGAGGGAACTGCGGTTGTGTGGAGTGTAGGAGTTTTAGGAACTCGTTCTTACTGCGAATGACCAGAGTGATATCGTCCTCTGGATCGGTTAGAACTGAACGCGGCCGTCTCCATTTGGCGCGGTCGAATGGAGATGACGTAATTGCGAATTACGAAATGTATATCATATATGAAATACGACGGTTATGGAAGCATTTTATTGAAAATTATCTTAAATAAAGTTATGAGCATAAAATTTTCAAACCATTGAAAGTCAAAACTCAAAAATTTTCCAAAAATTGAGATAGTTATCAAAAATTGATTGTTTACCTTCATTCAAAGATTAGACTTCAACGCGAGCGGTGTACCCACCCGTCAAGTCAGTTAGTTGAATGTGTTTATTTTTGAAATCACCTAAAAGCGATAGCAAATTGCGCAAATCTGGAAAAGGTAGCTACTTAACTATACAAAAATAAAAAAAAAACAAAAATTATTTATTTCAAAAGTGTTGACTAATAATGACTTGTTAATATCCAAAATAGCGCATGTAAATATGGTTTTTATAGATCATGATCATTTTATGTAAAGTCATGTTCTAAAGATTATAGTTTTTGAGAAATGACTTGTCATTAGTCGTCTTAGTTATATTGAATACGATTGGGCTATTTGGGGCTGTTCAAATATTACGTAAGCAGAATTTTAGTATTTTAACCCAAAAAATGTATGCCATTCAAAATCTAACGGAAAAAATATTTTCAAAATTGGGGCAAATACGCTGGATGCAGGCCGCTTCTGACAGGTTGGTCTGGAAATCTTTGGGGGAGGCCTATGTTCAGCAGTAGACTTCTAAAGGCTGAAGAAGAGAGAAGAGGGGTAAATATAAGTAAGTTATAAAGTTTTGACATTTGGTGAATGGGGTAATTGTTAATAACGGTAATATCAGACTGTGACGTCATCGAGTGTCACCAGCCATAACGCTGCGTGCGTGTGAAAGAGATCGCTTGATATCCCCTCCACGCCGCCACTTTTGCTTACAACAATATTTCAAATATAATAACTGCTTTATTTTTCAACCAATTTTGATGCTGATTTCATAGAAGGATATCATTTTCGTATTATTTTCTGTTACATCTAAAATAATATACAATCAAATATAGGAAACTACCCTATTCTAATTAGTCCATTTTCGCTATGAATGCGAAGGTGCCAATTAGGATCCTTTAATGAAATCAGTCATGAAGAGTGGCAGGAAGTGTGGATAAAGACATATCATAGTTTGGTGTATATATTAATTTGGCGGTAAACTAAAATAAATATTGCTTACAATTATTAAAACGAGACCTGAACGAATTTCTGAGTCGTATATTTTAAAAAGAAACGTCATTATCATACTGAAAAAACTAGAGGTTCCAAACCAGTACTTGGTACCTGAATATTAATATATGCAAAATTAATCGACAAACAAAAAGTCCTAAGCATTTCAAGATGATTAAATCGATAATTTTTGTATTTTTTTGATCGACAATTAACTTTTTTATCGTAACCTCATTTGTCTTAAAATATGTTTTCCATTTAAAAATAATATCGTGTCTATGGTAGTCACTTATTTTTGAACATGGAACTATTATGTACTTACGTAGAATTTTTTAATGATTGAATAGATGTTAGTGTTTTTTTAATCTATAAATTTAACTAGCGCACGCCACACAAAGTGTACTGCTTAATTTAATTTAATTTTTATTGCATTGAATGATGAGACGAACATGCCGTTGGTAAGCGATACGACCACACATAAACAGTAGCAACACCAACCAGCACCTTGAGTTACAAAGTACTGTGTGGCATTCCACTGCGCTCGTCATCCTAAGATATAAGATGTTAGGTCTCATTATGTCCAGTAGTTACACTGGCTACAATGTCCTTCAAACCGAAACACAACAGTGCATGTACAGTGCTGCTTGGCGGTAGAAATATACATTGCGGTGGTACCCACCCAGATCAACTCTTACATATGAGAGACCTACCACCACTGACATTCGTTACTTTTTGTTTTATTCCTTAGATTCACTATTTTACATACACAAACACTCACACTGTTGCACAAGTAAATAACCCTTTGGGAACATGCTTATGTAATTTTTACAGCGCAATATCAATTTAATAGCTCAGTATAATTGTTTCCATTTTCGATATATCCTTGATTTATGCTGTCCATCTTTTAGGAACAAGCACACGTAATTTCTCCAAGTATACAGCTTTTTAATTTGATACTTATTATATAAATACGATAATGATACGTAAGATGACACGGTTGTTTTAATGGATTAATGATTATTTACCTTTTACAGTAATATTTCATTACTAACAGCTTTATTTACTCAACCCTTTTGTAATTGAAGTTGCGGCCAACGGTTCAAAAGCATTGGGAAGGTTTTATCAAGGTTTTTTTTATAAAACAAAATACTTTATTATTCCAACTACAGTCCTTAAAATGTTTCTCAGTTTGTTTTAAAAGTGTCAAATGTATTATTATTAACTCCACACAGCATTGCATTTTTAATAATGCAGTATTCGCGGAAAAGACAATTAAAAACTAAGATAGTTTGTGAACCTTTTTGCTGTAATCACTCTATGCCCTTTTGTTCCAAATTCAACTGCAAGCCTTCGTTGAACTGGTCGGTTCAGTTACACGCCATTTTGAACCGAAATATACCATATAAACTTTAAAACCGGGGCAGCAAATCACAAGGAAAATGCTAACTGGCCATTACGCATTTACGAAGTTGTTTTATTGTACAATTTACTTAAAACATACAGTTTTTACGTCTTAACTTAAAATGGATAAGGGCGTTTTGGCTGAATAATTTTATAACTTGTCTTTTTATTTTTTCTAGGAGTAAAGTATAATTATTAAATCTTTTTTTTTTTTAGAGTTTTGGCGGGAACTTGGAAGTGTCATGAGGTGCTCTTGTTTTAATTCATTATTTTGGTGATATTAAGTGTTATATTGCATAATTATGGTGGTATATTATCCAATATAGTTCTATTAAAGAGCTCAAACGAAGTGAATTGAAATAATTGTGCTAATCAAGTGTTTTTTTGTTGCCGCCAAAACTCCTCGATAAAGTCTTGGTAAGGTAGCCACTGCTTTACTTCGACATACTACAGATAATAAAATAGACAAACCAAACTGGACATTGGCAAAATGTGAACAAAAATGCCATTTAAAAAAAAAAGTTTTTATTATGTGATTTTTACAATTATTCCACACTGTTCCAATAGGGTTGGTGGATAGCCATAGTCTTCTATCCTAGATGGCAGAGTGCTTTATGGTCGGTGAGCTTGGCTGCGAAAGAATCACTTGTTACACTTTAAATAAAGCTCGTTTTCCTTTTACATTCACAAAGTTCTACATGGTACTGAACTGCGCAAATCTTTCTAAGATGCTTGCAATTTAATTTTGAATTCTTGATGTCCTTTTATTCGGCATGTAACTAAATTAATGTTTTTTTGTTTCAGGTAATTCAGTTTGACGTCAAATTGCTGATGCAAATCTAAGTTCGTCTGAATATTTTGGAGAGTAACAAGTTGACATGTCAATACGGACTGACGTCCGTCACTGTGCTACCTTATCACGCCTGTCAACCGTGGCGTTACATCATCCAAGATTCAGTTTTTATAATAATTAACACGCATTTACATAAGTATTTCCTCTCATTTGTCTTTTTTATTTGTAAATGCGGAAGTAAGTAGCTTGATATTCGAATTGAATGACAACATGATTTTTTGGATACTGTTATAAATACCTCGGGGTCTGTGAGGGACCTTTAAAATGATTACCAAGACACTCTAATTTAGTTTAGATTGTGTCTCACTCGATGCCAGACGATGATTTTGTTAATGTCAAAGTAGGAAAAGATACGACGCAATTTTGATAGGTCACTCTGAATTATTCTTGGAGAATATTTAGGTATTAAGTTGGTATATGTTACTATTTAGTGATCAACTTCTTTTGGTAACCAAACGTCATTTATTTATTTAAAAAATAAATGGCAGGTCACTGTTTCATAGAATTAAAGGATGGACTAAACTTTCTACTTAGCTCAAATGGTTCATAGAATACTGGCGGTGAAGTTGGAGAGAGATTAATCGATCGTGCGGTCCATAGTCATGAATATTTACGCTATAGATCTACAGAGAGACAGATATGGCCGCACCTTAGCTTTATCTGTTTCTACAGAGTGGTCAACTTTGTGCGAATGTTGGTGTGTCCATTCTCTGTCAAGTTGTAAGTTGCCTTAAAAATAGATAAAGAAAAAATACACAAACAGACATCACACCTTTATCCCTGAAAGGGTAGACAGAGGTAATTAGGGCGCTGCTGTCCTATGATGAGTCCCCCTCTACCAGAGGGCGAAAATATTGCGTATCAATATACAAATTCCAGATTCCGGGCCGAAACTGAGCAGAAAAACTCAATGTCAATTTATGCGACCCGGGATTCGAATCCTGACAGAGCGGCGTCGTACCTCGCACGCAATAAATCCGCGTCACTTTGGCACATAATAGACGAAATGTTTAAAAATAACAAAGACAATCAAAGGTCGTTGTAATTTGACCTACCCCAAAACTGACGATTTTTTGTCATTCTGACAATAGGTGAAACGAGCACCATAAAACTTAGCACGTTTTCTACTTAAAAGTGGAATGACATCATCGTACGTGGATCGTATTTGTGATCTCTGATAAAAACCAGCCCTTTTTTTAATTTTAGATAGCCAGACAGGCTCGGCTCGGCAGACCATTCCATTCCCAACTAGGCTATCGTCCACTTAAAAAAAGAAATAAGATTAAGTAAAAGGTGAAAAGTGTTTGGGTGTAACGAAATCTTATTCAATCGAAAGGTATATGAAACACAACAGCAATACAATTTAAGATCGTGAGACATAACTAATGCCCCGTACTGGAACATCAATGTTGTCGAATTTTTTTCATTATTTAAGAGTGTAAATAATGGAAAAACTTAATACAGATAAGCACTACCATAATATCTATATATATAAAAGCGAAAGGTCACTCAATCACTCATCAAGAAATCTCAGAAACTCCAAGTGTTAGGAGTCTCTAATTTTGCGTGGGGTTTCCTATTAGGACGTAGGTGCTCACTAAGATGAAATTCAACCCCTAAGCCTTCTAAGGGGATAAAAAGGGGTAGCAAAGTTTGTATGCAACTTCTATAGTGTTAATAGTAAGTTTTATTCTTTCACTAATATGAAGCTACATTTACTCCAGAGTGCTATAGTTTTTATCCCGAGGAAATATTTATCGTAGAAAAACTTTTACACGCGGGCGGAGCCGCGGACAAATGCTATTATTATATAAAGCCACAATTCCACAACAATCATGAATACGTAAACACGAAGGAAAGGGATGAGTAGTGTTGTGTTACGTAGGTCTCTGAAAATATCACTCAATAGCCACTCTTTTATGAAAAAAAGAGAATTATTGCTGGCACAATTTTAAACACAAAAAGGACCATGACCATGAATCCGCCCTGTGACCATGAAGGCTGTAAAGTCTTCGAAACGGCAGAATTTAAAAAAATCGCGAATAAATGCGTTTTTTTAAATTTCGAACATTCTCGTAAACATAGATAATCATTACAAAACATCTAAAATTAATTGAGACCAGCAAATGTGCCTCTGATACAGCTGGATACTACAATACGGCCTTAGTAGTACTGCAACGATTTTCGATGAAACAGTGTTATGAGACAGCACAACCCCAAGCCACCCCACTGTTATTGTAAATATCTCTTACAAGTCACCACGTGGTCATTGTTTATAAAGTGAATACGCAAACCAGAAACAGATCATAAATACAGGTATAGATAACAAGTTTATCTATCTAGGTTGTTGCCAAGGGCTAGATATGACGTCGATGTAGTCGTTAGATTTCTAGGTAAGGTTAGTTCGTGTATGAAATTGGGTTTCTTTTTATTATTATAGCGAAAGGACATGTCCAAAAACGGGCCTGAAATTTTAAACAAGACAATCTATATATATTTTGATAGAACTTCTGAAAACTAACCTTTTGCAATAAATCGTTTAATTTTAAAGACCTCCGATTTTGAGATTTTTGTAATTTTGTTTGGCTTGAAAACTACATTTAATATGAACGTTTTTAAAAAAGTTTGTTATGAATGGAGGGGTCTAAAAATATTTTTTTAATGGATCTAAGTTCCATATTTTACCCTTTTAATACCCCTAAAGTTTGAGCCTTGTTAGATTTTGAGGCCCAGCACTCATACAAAAAGCGGACATCTCCTTTCGATAAAGGAGCGACCAAGTTTTCATAGATGCATATTTTGATGCAACTACAAGCTTTCCGTGCTCTTATGCCGGCGCCAGACACAGACACATATTTGAATAAAGACTTTGACAGACTTTGTCACACATTTGCACAAAGTTTTTCCTGCACCTGCCACACATGCTTTGCAAACACATTTGATCACAGTATTCAAAAAGACGACAAACACGATGGATCGCGATTTTTTGGTCGCTGTATACTTTTTTTTTTTTTTTTTTTTTTTTTTTTGTTTTGGCCCTACCGGCCAGTAGCCTGACGCGAGTCGGCTTTTCTGGCCACACCGGACTTTCGGGTGAACGCTTTAGGCGCTCGCAACCCTTGATTTAAGTAACCATGCTGAGGGCAACCCACTAACGGGTTACGAACCTCGGCTCAGGACGGTCACTGGGAGAGGATGAGACATCAACGATTAGTGGGGAAGGTTGGTGTTTAACCTAATCCTATCCATTTATTTCGTCGGCACGCGGGCCGGAACTGTTAGGAGGGTCGGGAGGGCGACGGGGAACGCGGCGAGGTCCTCGGCGGCGAGGACGGAACTGCGGTCGTGTGGAGTGTAGGAGTTTTAGGAACTCGTTCTTACTGCGAATGGCCAGAGTGATATCGTCCTCTGGATCGGTTAGGACTGAACGCGGCCGTCTCCATTTGGCGCAGTCGAATGGAGTGTATATTGACGCTTTGCGGACTAACGTATTTGGGTGTTTAACCGCCCGGTCGAAGTAGCGTTTGCTGGTCATTTGCATGAAATGCCTGATGGTCGGCATATTAGTATCCACGTGGAGGTTGCGATTGCGAACGTACCACGGGGCACCAAGAGCGTGTCGAAGAAAAATATTTTGCAATACCTGCATACGCTTAAGACGAGCAGGCGGTATATGGGCGAACACGGGCGACGCGTATGTCATGATCGGTCTAATACACGTGGTAAAGATCCTAATCTTGTTGCGGATGGACATTTTGCTTTTCCTATTTATGAGCCAATGCAGTTGGCTCATCGCGAATGCGGCTCGCGCACGTACCGCATTTACGTGTGGGATGAAGGTCAACTTCTGATCAAGGGTCACTCCTAAATATTTGGCTTTGTCCGTCCAGGGGATTACCTGGTTGGACATGCGGACTGAGTTGTGAGGTACATGGACTCTCCTTTTCAAAGTGAACAGGATAGCCTGGCTCTTTGTGGGATTGACGGTGATTCGCCATTTGCGAAACCACTCACTGAGCTTGTCGGCGGCGGCCTGCAAAGTGCGCACCACATTGTCGGGGTCTCTACGTGAGGCGTAGATTGCGGTGTCATCGGCAAAGAGCGCCAAATGGGCGTTTTTCGGTTTAGGGATATCGCTGGTGTACAGCGAGAAAAGAAAAGGTGAGAGGGCGGAGCCTTGCGGGACTCCAGCCGTGATGGCGTGACGGGAAGAGAGAGTACCCTCCACGCGATATTTGAAACCGCGATTCGACAAAAAATCTCGTATGATGTGCACGAGTTGAGTGGGCACGTTGAGAGTGTACAGCTTGTAAAGCAAGCCGTTGTGCCACACCCTGTCGAATGCTTTTTCAATATCGAAGAAGAGAGCACCGGTGGGCATGCCTATCTTGAATTTGTCGTAAACGTGCTCCGTGATGCGGAGCACCTGATTTACGCAACTGTGCCTAGCACGAAAACCAAACTGTTCGGGAGGGATCAGATTGTTGTTGTGAGCGACTATTTTGAGGCGGTCGAGGACGATCCGCTCGTAAATTTTGCCCAGAGTACTGAGCAGACTGATTGGCCTATAAGAGGACGGTTCGGATGCGGGTTTTCCCGGCTTATGTATACCTATCACAACTGCCTCCTTCCAGACCTCTGGGAAGAGGCAGTTTTGAAAAGCAGCATTGAATATCGCGGTGAGCGTTAGGACCAGATGCTCCGGAAGCATCTTAATCATACGGGTAGGGATCCTGTCGCCCCCGGGGGCTTTTCGTCTTTTGAGCGCCTTGATCAGAGCGATGACTTCTTCGATCGTCACCGGTGCAAGGGGATCGGGCGGCGGCGGGTCGACGACCGGGTCGACGACGTTGGCGGTATCGGTATCGTTTATCGGTCGCGAAATCGAGTTCGGCGGTGGCCGGACCGCGTTCCTACTTTCGACGAGTGAATTAACCGCAACAAGATGGTCGTGGTCTATAGGTATTGTTGAGAGGGAACATTGAGACTCCAGACTGTCGGCCAACAGTTCCGCTTTCTCGTCGTCGTCAAACGCCGGGCGTTGATTCGGACGATTGAGCGGAGGCATAGAGGTCACATCGTTTCTCCTGAAGGAACGACACAGCTGCCAGAAGGCCTGGTGTGTAGTATAGTGTATAGTATAGTGAGTTGGTTCAGAAGGAACCAGGATACTCATATCTACTATGTCAAGACAACGCTCCAGAGCGGTACCTCTCCCGTTGGTCGAGTTGCAGCCCCAGAGAGTGTTCTTGGCATTGAGGTCGCCCGCCAGAATGACGGAATCCCCCATTTCAAATAATGTAGTTAGCTCATTGGAGTGAAGCTCCTTTGAGGGCGAGAGATAGGCCGATATGATGGTGATCGGCGGGTGTCCTGTCATAGCTAGCCTGCAGACTGAAGCCTCAATGTTCCTCAAAGTAGCAGGTGGGTCTAAGGGTATGCAATGCAGGGACCTTTTGAAATATATGAGAGTGCCTCCTAAAGGGCCACTAGTGCGATCGTTACGTACTAGATTGAAGTTAGGGATGTTGGGATTGCGGTGAGCTGGTTTCAGAAACGTTTCCTGGATGAGGAAAACGTCTAATTTATTTTCGCGGACAAAATCAGAAAGTTCGGCTCGTTGGCCGCTAATGCCGTTAATGTTGAAAAACCCCACTCTGAGGGAGCGAGGTTTGGTCCGCTTAGAGGGATTTAATGGTGACGTCGCCATTTAAGATGACGGAAAAAGTGCACCTACGGTGATCTGGTACATCCTCGTCTGGATGTGGACAATTTCCGAGACGAGATTGCTATCGGGACGCCCTAGGGCGGAGATTTGGGCCACGCGGTCGGCCATTTGGGCTTGGAGATTCATTAACTCCGGCGAGTTCAGAAAGAACTCGACTTTTGCGCCTTGCGCAGAAGATGATGTAGAGTGCGAGGCCGCCGCCACCTGTGGAGAGGTTTTCGCCTTGGCTGCCTTGGAAGGAGCCATGGAAGCCGAAGGAATGGGCGCAGGAGTAGGTTGAGTGGTGTGTGAGGCCGGGGTGGCGGGAGTGACTCCGCCGCGGGCCTGGAGGCGTGGGTCGGCGCGTGCCGTAGTTGGGAACCACGGGTTACGCAGTGGCGCAGGTGCCAGTCTGAAATTGGCCTGAGGGGCTGGTGCCTTTGGAGCTTTAGGAGCTCTGAAGGTCTTTTTGGGTGCTCTGGGGCATCCGCGGTAATTTGCGGGGTGACCCGATTGCCGGCAGTTGGTGCACGAAGGCGGCTCCGTGCACAGGGACCTATCCTTTGGGCGTGGGCACGCCGAAGTGCCGTGCTCGCCGAGGCACTTAACGCACCTGGCGGGGAGGCGGCAGCTACGAGAGCTGTGGCCGTATTTTTGGCAGTTATGACACTGCCCTATTTGGCCTTTCTTGTGTGGGGTTTCGACGGTGAAGCCGCCTAACCCTTTTATTACACGTGCAAAAAATAAACAACACTGTTTTCGTCGACTCCTTTATTTTTTAAAATATTATCTGTATCATGTTAACAGGGTTTTTTTTATTGCATTGAATGACGAGCCCAGCACGCCGTTCGCCTGATGGTAAGCGATACAATCACCCATAAACAGAAGCAACACCATCCAGCACCTTGAGTTACAAAGTACGTGTGGCATTCCACTGCGCTCGTCATCCTGAGAGATAAGATGTTAAGTCTCATTATGTCCAGTAGTTACACTGGCTACAATGTCCTTCACACCGAAACACAACAGTGCCTGCACACTGCTGCTTGGCGGTAGAAATATACATTGCCGTGGTACCCACCCAGACGGAATCTTACATATGAGAGACCTACCACTAGTAAAAGGGTGAAGGGTATTTTTTTTAATTCCTCTATGGAACGAAGTAACGACGATTTACTTGTTATTCTGGTCAGACGTCATTGACCAAATTTCTATTTTTATGGTTTATACTTTTAAGTTTTAGGGTTCCATATACACGATTCCCCTTCAAGCAACTCAATAAATTCAAGTTCCCTTTCGTTGCTCCAGTCCATCTTGCGAATTAACAAAACGTCCGTTCCGCTCGGTGATTGACAAACAACTGAACTTTGCGTAAGTGTGGCAGGCTACGCACACATTTTAACTTTGAACGCTTTGATGTGTGGTCGAAAAACCGATACCGAATGGCAAATACGCAAATATGTAAACAAACTTTGCACAAAGACGCAAATACCTGTGCCACACATGTTTTCAACCCAGTGTTCAAATAAGTGTTCAAATGTTTTTGCTATGTGTGGCGCCGGCTTTAGAGCCATTGCTGTTTTATTTTTATTTTCACCCTGACTTTTACCGTCAATTTGACTTTTACTGACAACTCGACATTGTTAACAAGCCATAAAAAGAACAGTTTGAAAGGACATGTCCGAAAAACTTGACCCTTGCAATAAATCGTATAATTTTAGTGTGCCAATTTTGAGATTTATGTCATTTTATTTTACTAAAAAACTACATTTATAATGAACGTTTTTAAAAAAGTTAGCTATAAATGGAGAGATCTGAAAATGTTTTTTAATAGACCCAAGATATTTGGCCCCTTTGATATTCATAAAGTTTGAGACTGGTTACATTTTGAGGCCATACAAAAGCGGACGTGTCCTTTTGACAGGTTCTAAATAGGTGTAATTTATCAACAGAACAATTTTTAAATTAGTGCAGCGAATTCTAAAATGAAGTAGTCATGGTGACTTTTAAAAAACTCAAAGTAATCGTTTAATCGCTTTTATAGATTATAATTATATCTATTTCTTTCAACATGTGGACCATTTTTTTTGTTGTTATCGGATAAGAAATACTATTTTGGTACAATTAATCAGATCGTATGTTAAACATGATATTAATTATTTTAGCTAGATTTATCTACATTCAGTATCGGTTTGTATTTTTGATGTTTAATTAATAAGAAACTACTTAGACTCTACAATCTCAACGATTGTACGAAATTAAAATTGAAATCACTTATTTAATATTTACCTCAAAAGGCACTTTTACACGTAACTGTTTACTATCAAAAATGACTACCTTTCGAGACTTCGCCTAAATGGAATTTTGTTTGTGATAAATATTTAAAGATAACCTATGTCCTTATTGCGGTTCAAGCAAAGACATTATACAGTATAGTTATAAACCGGACATCAGGCCCAAATTTTTCGTCCATAAGTTATTACCAATCGGTAATAAGTCGCTGTCTTATCTGACACATCCATGTGGCAAGACGTCTCGGCATGCGCAAATTTTATATAGAAAACAATTTGGCTCAAAATTTTTGTATGAATATTTTCCCAATGTCCGCTCTATCATCATCATCATCAGCCCGTTGCAGTCCCCTGCTGGACATAGGCCTCTCCCAAGATACGCCACAGAGCCCGGTCTGCTGCTTTATGCATCCAGTCGCTGCCGGCCCTCTTGTGCAAGTCGTCCCGCCATCTGGCCAGATGTCCGCTCTATATAATCTTAGAACTCTTTGGGTTCAAGCTTACTCCGTAGCAAATTTCATAAAAATCAGTCCTTTTGAGCCGTGAAATTTTAACAAAGTTGCTTCAAACGTAACAATATTTTGTTTTTATTTATTTGACAACAAAAATATCTCTATCACCATCATCATTCACATAAAGTCTACCTTTTGCTGAACATAGGCCTCCCCTAAAGATTTCCAGACGGACCTATCAAAAGCAGCCTGCATTAAGCGTGTTCCTACGACCTTTGTGTCGTCAGTCCACCCTGCAGATGGACGCCTAATGCAGCGCTTGCCGGTACAAAAATATCTAAGAAGTACTAATCTGTCATCACCATTTTGCACCACATGTAACCGCAATTATGCATAAAACCATGAAGGTTAATTACTATAAACGGTTTACAACCCCGGACAACAAAATAAGTGCAATTAACGACTCACGTGTCAGTAGTCTTGTGTCAAGGAGCCGTGACTTTCAGTTATTATACACCATTAAAATAATCTAGCGACATTGTGCTGTTGAAAATGAAGACTAGCTTTTGCTAGTGATTTCGCGTGGAAAAAATTCTTTGTGAGATAAAAATTAACTAGCCTTGAGATCTAGATCTCTATTAGTAAAGCAAGATTAGTTAGTGGTTGATTATTATCTAAAAAATAACTTTATAATTAATGTTAATGCAGAAATAAGTAGATAAATATTAAAGATATTTGGCCAAAGGCGAGTAAACAATCCAGACCAGTGGGCTTAGAATGTGCCAAAAAACACAACTTGTAAGTGGATGTCGTTTAATTTTGAATTTTTTGATTGATCGAGAGACGAATACGTCAGTCACGTGTTAGTCTCTCAACCAATCCCAATAAAACGAAACGGAGTCGCGTCGTGTTTTTTGCCACATCCTAAGCACACAGATCACATTCATTTTCTTCCAAAACTGTTGTTTCTGCAGACCGTGTACAACATCATCACACCAACCCTGTATTATATACTGCCCACTGCTGAGCACGGGCCTCCTCTACAACTGAGAGGGTTTAGGCCTTAGTCCACCACGCTGGCCTAGTGCGGTTTGGCAGACTTCACATACCTTCGCAATTCCTATAGAGAACTTCTCAGATATGCAGGTTTCCTCAGGACAACATACGATGAGACAAACAGACAACATCTGTATGTTTTTTATGAACTGCACGCAATTTAACGAGCTTCCTTGATCCAAGAGTGCCACAGAATTGTTTAAATGTTGTTACCTCGGCATTTGACACAACCAGGCTCTTTAAACACACAATTTTCAACATTGTATAATCGGAGCTTTATTCATAGTAACTTAAGCTTTGTATACGTCGGTTAATTAAAGATAACCCGTTCACATATAGTTAACCGTTAGTTAGTCTAAAATCAGAACTCCTGAAAATGTATCGTGAGTGGAAGTATGAATTCAGTTCGACTGCAAATTTTTTCATTCTATCAATTGGTGTCTTTAAAATCTCGATAAAAATGGCCATTACGTTCACAAAGTCAGTTTTTCTTTTTTATTTTCACGAGTTTTTGGTGATGTATGATACAATTTATAAAAAAATAACTATTTATAGGTAAATTCTGAATGGCACTGAAATAGGATAAGACCATAAAAAGTTACAACATTTATTATAAATATGAATCTCGTTTTTTGGCTCTCCTGAAAGCTTTTCACGGTTACAGCAATTCACATTTCCACTGATAATATAAAAATAGCTGACACAATATAAAAAAGGTATAGGTACCATATTTAGCTTTTTGATACGAAGTTTTATCTAATGGTGTTACTACTGGTTCTAACTTGGATAATTAGGATTTACTTTATTTCAATAACGGTACGGGTTTTACTTTTCAGTATCAGAATGGAGTCTAGAATTTGTTATAGGCTAACTCATTTCATTGGACAGAATATACACGGTGAGTAGTGGGTGCACCAGTTGCGCCCCTAGCTACGTCTTCAGTTAAAAGGCGTGAGTGTGTGTGTATGTGTGTGTATGTGTATGTGTATGTGTGTGTGTACGTGTGCGTGTGTGTGTGTGTTATAACATCAGGTGCAGTAACGACACTTTGCCGTACCTTCGAAAAGTATAAATAAATATCTTATTTATCTTATAAATATATGAAATTCAAAATACATTTAAATACATAATGAAGTCTCAGTAGAGTTTATTATCTTATTAAAACCTAGCATATTTCCCAACTATTTGGACCCCAATTCATTGACTCTTATGTATAATAATTAAAATTAATTTCAGCTATCAAATGGCTAGACTTTGAACGTTTATAGCGCTCATTATGCCCATAACGTGTAACATTGATGGCTAGTGATGGAGACGCACTTAACTCCTGTAATAAACACAAACTGCGCTATAAAACATAATATTTTTATGCTTTATTGCATTCAACTTGCCGTCTTTTCTCAAGGATATGTTTATGGTTACACCATTGGCATTTTTTTTTATGATATAGGGGCAAACGAGCATACGGTTCACCCGATGGTAAGTGATCACCGCCGCCCATGAACATCTGCAATACCAGGGGGCACAGAGATGCGTTGCCGGCCTTTTAGGTGGGAATACGCTCTTTTTTCGAAGGTCGCCAGGTCGTATCTTACTTAATACTTTGTATTTTAACATGATTTGCCTAGGACTAAATCTAGACTTGTAAGGCAGGTCGTTAATCCAAATTCTTTGTTACGCATACATGAAAAAGTGTGTAGCTCTGAACTCGAATTAAATTACTGCCTCGGTGGCGTAGTTGTATTACGGTACGATTGCAATATTGAAGTCTCGAGTTGAATTCCCGGGTCAGGCAAAGTGGTATTGGGTTTTATTATTCAGTATCAGCCTGGAGTCTGAAATTTGTGCCTGATATGGCGATAGGCTCGCCCCCTATAACTTCATGGGACGGAATACGCACGGCGAAAAGTGGGTGCACTAGTTGCGCCTCTGCCTACCCCTTCGGGGATAAAAGGCGTTAGTGTATATGTGTGTACATTATGTAGATGCGGATAGTATATGGAACAAAGAAAAAAGGGAATTGATATTTTACATATTTTAGATGTTTCATGTCGTCACTACCCACTAATATTTATAATGTTAAGCACAGAACATTCAAGTATGTCAAACCGCAATGTGTTTAGATTCCCAAAGGTGTGAACATTCATGCTTGAGATCGAGGGTACTGAATTTGAAAGCCCCATGAGAAATGCTACGACGATGTGCTATGTCGAGTCCAATGACACCTAATTGTGATTTTATAGTCTTTACTAGCTTTTGCTAGCGCCTCCGCCCGCGATAAAAAGGTTTTCTGGGACAAAAGTCCCGCTATATATTTACCCGGGATAAAAAGTAGCCTATGTGTTAATGCAGAACATGATCCTTCAGTAGTTTTTGCGTAAAATAGTAACAAACATACATCCATACATTCTTACAAACTTTCGCGTTTATAATATTAGTAGGATTTACATTATAAAACGTTCGCAATGCTTCTAAAGCCTGGAGTAAAACGTAGTTACTATGTAGTATTCTGTGGTAAAACTGATAGTAAATCAAATGTTTGTTGGAAAAGAACGTTTAAAACTGTTAAGGCGACGCGCAGACGCTGCCACCGTGTTGCCGAGAAACACTACACTACAATGAAACTGACTGTTGCAGAAGTTGCTGAAGCAACTATACATTTTCGCATTTATATTCGAGACTATCCCGCCTCACACCCACCACTGCAAATCCTGTAAGCCAGAATCAGTGGCTCGCATTTTATGACACTGAGCGGTGAAGCTCGGCGAGTCTCTGGGAGCACTAATTAGTCTTAACCCGCAACGACATTAATCAATAGAAGGATAGGAACAAGTAAGAAATATATTTTCCGCTTCTTACTATAGAAAAGCGGGAGACAAAATTATAAACTAGAGGTATTTTAACCTTAATCATAAAACACCATGGATAAAATTGTAGAATCATATTTGAGCTGTTAAATTTGGTTCCAATAGTAAGTATGGCAAAAATGCCAAAAAGCATGCAAGTAGGTACTGCCTAATTTATATATGATCCATGTAGTATACTTCAACTGTACTGACTCGCATTTATATTTATACTAGCAGACCCGGCGAACTCTGTTCCGCCTTAGAGGCAATAAATAAGCAGATTTTGGATTTTATTAAGTTCAATTTTTATTAGGAAATACAAATAAAAAAAATCAGTATTTTAATGAAACACAATACTCACAGAAAACGATTTTACAGGATAAAAGTCCCGGTTTATGTTTTCCAGGGATAAAAAGTATCCTTTGTTCGTCTTCTGGTTCTAATCTACCTCCCCACCAATTTTCAGCCAAATCGGTTCAGCCGTTCTTGAGTTATAAATAGTGTAACTAACACGACTTTCTTTTATATATATATATATAGATGAAATAAGATTATTTATTTTGTATCATTGGGTTTCGTACAAAAAAGGTAACTGGAGGTTATGTAAAATCCTAAATTATATCCACAACATCAATATATTTATTTATTTATTTAAAAAAGGTACATCAACAGTACATGTATATACAATACTCTAATACAATTTACTTAGGCTTAAAACTAATACATGCACCAATTACAGATGTACACAACATTACTTAAAAAATATATAAATTATGATAGTACCGAGCTTAACCGCAGGAGGTACGGGTAAACAGTATAGTATTACACATGTTGATCAAAAGGAACGTCTACATTTGTTTTTGAAAATATTTATGGAATCAAAAAATATGTCAATATCTGGCACTTTGGCACAGATTTCATTGTAGGTAGTGGATATTCTACGTATGGGCGAGTTATACCCAACATTTGTTCGGCTTTGTGGTAGGTGGAAGAGTTCAGTTCGCGGCTGTCTAGGCAGCCGGTATGGTATCGACAACCCAAAGCGGTCTAGCAAATGCTCGCACTGAGAAAACCCATTAACACATCTGTATAAAAACATAAGGTCGTGCTGTTTCCGTCGATTGCGTAACGAATACATATTAAAAAAAGAAAGACGAGTTTCATAAGGACATCGGTGTGAGATACCTTGTGAGGTAAACGCCAAGTGCTTCGTGAAAGCACGTTGTACTGATTCTATGCGCTGCGAATGCACTGAATAAAATGGATTCCACACGACACTTGCAAATTCTAGATGGCTACGAACCAAGCAATTAAACAATAAAATCTTTGTTGAAGGTTGAAATATTTTTGCATTTCTCTTTACAAACGCTAACATCCGTGACGCAGCTCTAACGACCTCAGAGATATGACAAGTGAATTTTAATTTGCTATCGAGGATAACACCAAGATCGCGTATTTCAGTGGTTTCCACCAGGTATTCATTATTTATTTTATAAGATGACAATACCGGATACATTTTCTTAGTATAGCGAATATAGGAACATTTGGTTGGATTCAATACCATACAATTAGCGTCACACCATGACTTGATATTGTCTAAATCTGACTGGATCAGTTCTGTATCACTGTGTGTCTTTATTGTTTTATAAATTTTGAGATCGTCAGCAAAAAGTGCGTATTTACAATGACAAATGTAAGAAGTTATGTCATTGGCATAAGCTGTGAATAACAGGGGGCCTAAATGGGAACCCTGAGGCACTCCCGATTCAGCAATATACTTACAGGACGTGTGACCGTTAACAACGACCACCATTGGACGCATATATAAATAGGATCGAAACCAGGATAACAATGATCCGAATACACCATAAGAGGAAAGTTTTTTTACCAGTAATGAATGGTTCAATTTATCAAAAGCACTGCTGAAATCAGTATATATAGTGTCTACTTGAAGCCCTTTGTCTATTTCTTGGGCCAAATCAGAAACAAAGCAAGTTAAGTTCGTTTGTATTGATCGACCTTGTCTGAAGCCATGTTGATGAGGTGACAGGTATTTTTCAAAGTGATGGGACAGTATTGGTTGCAACAGCGACTCAAACACTTTTGAAAGGCAAGATAAAATTGCAATGGGTCTATAGTTTTTTATGTCATCCTGATTTCCCTTTTTTAATATAAGAGCGTATACAAACGATATAAATGTTATGAAAGCAAGATGTCGAAAGTGGATTTCCTATATGGATGTCTACGGCGTCATCGTGGATCTTATAAAAATAGCAGCTCAAAATGTAAATATATGAAATGCAGAGCAACTCCTTTCCCCTGGTACGAATGAGGTAATGCCTTGATATTTAAAACATATTATATGAGTACTCGAAAGTTGATTTTTCATTGACATTATATGAGTATTAAGTATACTCGAAAGTCTCGTATAATACATTTTTGGACTCAGACGTTTACATACTTTTGAAAGTATCTGATTATGAATAGTCCTGTAAACATACAGCGATTTAAGGAACTTTAATTGCTATTGCATCTGTTAAACCCATCTTGAAGCATGAAAACATCATTACATTTTCTTAAGAACTCAAAAAAATATTGTACTAATTTAAAAAAACTCGAAGATTATTATTGTCGGTTACATTTCTTATGTTAGTAATTAAATGGACTTAACAAGAAGATAACAACATTATAATATTTCTAAGAACGTATTTTCCTATAAAAATTAGCTAACCTTAGTTCAGCTAATACAGCTTCCATTTAACTGCAATAATAGTTATTATAATAAAGTCATTATTAATAAAGACCATTAAAGGCTGGTCATTCGATGGCGAAGTCAATGTTAATTGGTTTTATAATTTAGCAATTGTGCGGATAGCCGTAAATTACTGTTTCTGCGTAAATGATACTGCTCCTTTTGTCACGAGTACTCATTTAAGCATATAAGCTCATTCCTCGACTAATAGGGGTGTGATTTGTGATAGAAGTGCATGGAATATTATTATTGCGTATTTTACTGGTTGGTACCACCGCAATGTCTATTTCTACCGCCAAACAGCAGTGTGCATGCACTGTTGTGTTTCGGTTTGAAGGACATTGTAGCCAGTGTAACTACTGGACATAATGAGACTTAACATCTTATGTCTCAGGATGACGAGCGCAGTGGAATGCCACACAGTACTTTGTAACTCAAGGTGCTGGATGGCATTTTTACTGTTTATGGGTGGATACGACCACCGCTTACCATCAGGCGAAAGGCACGCTCGTCTCGTCTGGACTAAAAAAAAAATTATCATCATATATCTATTAATTCATTTCACGGGATAATGTTGAATAATCCTTTTTATAAAGCCGGCAATGCAACCATGATTCCTCTGAACATCTAAAATGTCTGAGCTGTAAACCACTTAAAAGATGAAACTTTCTTTCGTTTCTTGCGCCGCTTCTTTACAGGAATAACCAATGATATTTTAATAAAAATGTGTACATACGGCACATTATCCCACACATAGTCAATTTAATATTACAATAACAAACTACAATATGACACGTGAAAGTATTACGGCATATCATAATTCTCATTATTATCATATAGAAAATTTTATCGAACGTTCTTTAGACGTCTTACTTCAACACATTCTGTCACGATACTAAGGCCGATTGTGCTAATTAGCTCAATGTTAATGTTCCATTTGGAGACTGTTTATAACGCATATACACCTTTTTCTTTAAAAAAAACATCATTGGCAAATAACACGTTCCCAAGCGGTGGTAGATTCATGACTTAAATGATTTAAAAGAGAATTGAAAAATACTATTTAAATATAGATAATTTTGACTTCAACTTTGAAACACTGCTCATTTACCGATCTGTATTATAAACGAAACAAAAATGATAATAAATCAAACGAAATTTCTAAAAATAAATTTTACCTATTGGAGCATTAAATGGATATTAACTCACTCAAATTCATTTTAAAGACACTCGTGGGTTCAAGATAAGGTGAATAAAAATTAAATGTCACGATTTTTTTATGCGAAATCATAATTCGTGCCTAAAAGGGCAAATGTTTCGTCAGGTGCGCAACGAGGACAACGTTTGGCCACAAAAACAAAAATGGGCAAAAAGTACTTGTATTTTTACTACTTGACTCCATCGGATGTATGGAAATCTCGTAGGGTTTTAAATAATAAAATTACATTTATAAACAAATGGTTCATAAAAATCTTTATTGCTAAAGAGTAAGAAGCACTAGTAAAAAGCGGCGATAGCCTAGTTGGGAGTGGAAGGGACTGTCGAGACGAATCTCCGCAGATTCAAAACCCAAGGGCACCCACCTCTGACTTTTCTAAATAAAAAAAAGGTATGCGTTTCGGGACGCTCGACAGAAGTGATAACTTAAGCTAATCTGAGTTGAACTATTTAATATTGAAATTGTTTAACTTGAGAAAAGCTTAGGTTATTACTTAAACTTTATGTATATTAATATGATAATGTGAAGAAATGTTATTTATGAATAAAATCTTTTATTGATTATAAAAACCGCGACGCCACCTACCGGCCGCCGTGCGCTCGTCGCTGCCGCCGCGCGCGCTCGCGAAGTCAAGACAGAGTGGCGCCGTAACGCATTACGTTACGAAGCGGTTTACCCCCCATAAGAAATTATCACTTCAAAAAGTTATGTGCGTATTCTTTGTGAATTATCGCTCGCTTTAACGGTGAAGGAAAACATCGTGAGGAAACCTGCATAACTGAGAAGTTCTCTATAGGAATTTCGAAGGTATGTGAAGTCTGCCAACCCGCACTAGGCCAGCGTAGTGGACTAAGACCTAAACCCTCTTAGTTGTAGAGGAGGCCCGTGCTCAGCAGTGGACAGTATGTAATACAAGGCTGGTTATGGTATGGCAAGAAGCATTACTAGTGCATTTATACAGAAGTGTAGATATTACTTTATGAAAGACTTTCGATGGGACAAAGACATCTGACTTTTACAGGTTCGGAATTCACTGACATAGCCCAGCGGTTGAGTGAGCTAAAGTGACAGTGGGCAGGGCACATGGTTCGCAAAACTGACGGCAGATGGGGCAAAACTTCTCGAGTAGAGACCACGTGCCGGCAGGCACAGCGTTGGACGTCCACCTGTAAGGTGGACAGACAATTGGATAAAGGTCGCAGGAACACTCTGTATGCCGGCCGCTTTTGCCAATTCCGTCTAGACATCTTTAGGGGAGGCCTTTTTTCAGCAGCTAATTCCATGTAGCTGATCATGATGATGAATCGAATCACCTTTTTGTATTTCCATGAGATAGTGAACGAGCCTGTTACCAATCCATTCCTTGGCAATTGATGTGTTATCTTAACTTTCACAAATAAATTTGTCGTATGAATTGAATCCGCAACCTCACGGTTGACAGCTTAACAATGAGGCTACGAGAGATACAGCTATTATAAAGCTTGATGTTGAAATGCCGTTTTATAACGCAGCCATTAAAAAAACCGCCATATTGCTAGTTCTGTGTAACTGCGCATGCCCAGGAAATGACTTGCTTGCGGTCGGTACACGCGACAAAACCCACCGGACTTACAATTCGATTTACACAAGTATTTTCCCGCTTTGAATGAGATAAACATAATGGATTAGTATGAATCTATAGTAAAACCGGTTACAATGGCTAAGAGATGTACTGGTTCGGTCTATGAAAAATGGATCGAGAGTGAACGCACTATTAATTTTACCTAATGTATTATACCATGTTGTAGACGAGCGTGTTGGACCAGTATTAGTATTCATAAGTAGGACTGTTGCATATTTGAAAGCAAAATATGTCTTGTTTTAGGGTTTGAAAACTAAACATTCGGCAATCTCGGATTTTAGATTTTCAAAAATCATTTTATCCTATAACATTTTACCTACCTACTTTCCAACGCGTAATTATATACCACACAAAACCTCAATGTCTCGATCCTCTGTAATACGAAACAACCATCTCAAAACTGAACAAACGTCCTCGGTTTGATCAAAACATGCGACAACACAATAGCCGTTTCCCACGCCACCAAACGAACACAAAAAAACAATAGGAAATTTGGCAACATTTCATACAAAATTATGACATGGATATTTCTGGAAACTTGGCGCAACTGATTATAAAAACACATAGGTATCGAATGATATCTGACTCTTACTATTCTATACTATAATATTAATATATTAAACCTTACTAATCCTTATTCCTCACTAATATTATAAATGCGAAAGGAACTCTGTCTGTCGCGCCTTCACGCCACAACTACTAAACCGATTTAAATGAAATTTAGCACAGAGATAGACTATAGCCTGAGAAAGGACATAGGCTACTTTTTATCCAGGGAAAATATAAAGCGGGACTTTTATCCCGGAAAAACTTTCACGCGGACGGAACTGCGGGCAAAAGCTAGTATTATTTAAAATGCGAAAGTTTGGGTGGATGTTTTTTACTCACAAAGACATTAAACAGTATAGTTATAGACCGGACATTAGGACCAAATTTTTCGTCCAAAAGTTATACCAATTGGTAAAAAGTCGCTGTCTTATCTGACATGTCTCGGTATGCTTAAATTTTATAAAGAAAATATGCCAATAATATGCATTACGACCATGTCAAAGTATGTTCTAATGAATTTTACATGGGTATTTTGTTATTTCACGTTAGATTCAGTTACTGATGAACAGGCTCAAAATTATTGTATGAAAATTTTTCCAATGTCAGCATAATATATAATCTTAGAACTCTTTGGTTACTCAATCACCCCAGAACAGCTGAACGGATCTAGATACAATTTGGCACAGAGATAGATTAAAGTCTGGAATAGCACATAGGTTTTTTAACTCGGGAAAATATACAGCGGGCCTTCCATCCCGGAAAAAAATTTCACGCGGGCGGAGCCGTGACCTAAAGTTAATATCATAAATGTGAAAGCTTGTGTAAGTATTATAATGTTTGTGAGAAGTAAAAACCGCAACCGCTGGATGGATGCCGATCAAATTTGCTCTAAAGATAGATTATGTCCTGGATTAACATGTAGGCTACTTTTCAGTCTAAAATCATAGTACTTTTGCTCCGAGAAAGGTCTACCACATTGGTATGGTTAAGAACATCTAGTTATAAATGAATAGATACAAAACTCCTAAGACTGAGTACTCACTGTACACACACAAGTCTAATTAAATACACTTTGAATGACGCCGCATAATCCACTTAGTAGGGGTGTCAATATTCAGAAAATTATTTATTTTGTAACTAAAAATATTTTCGATGCTAAAATGAACGAGATAGATACATGAAAAGCATTTGTTTCACATAATTTTAATCAGAACTTTTTGGTTACATGTAACGGATCCTTCATAATTTGAACCTAATAGTATTATGTGTATTGGGTTTATGTAGTGGATGTTATTAAACTTTATAACAGACAGATTCTTCATTAAAACTGTAAAGGTAATAGCTAAATTAAAAGCTATAAATCTAAGTTATACTAGCAAGTTCTCTCAGCAATATATTGCGTAATACCTCTCAGATGCGTTTACATTAACGGCAATATATTAATAATTGTATACACCAGCGACTCGTCGCAAATCCTGCAAGCGTCAAAATTTGCACAAGTCAGCTTGCCATCACTGTTCACATGGTAAAATCGCTTACGGAATATCTACAACTTCTGCACTTTTTTTTTTTTTTTTTTATAATGGCATTTGTGTTCACATTTTGCCAATGTCAAGTTTGGTTTGTTTATTTTATTATCTGTAGTCTGTAGTATATCAAAGTAAAGCAGTGGCTACCTTACCAAGACTTTATCGAGGAGTTTTGGCGGCAACAAAAAAACACTTGATTAGCACAATTATTTCAATTCACTTCATTTGAGCTCTTTAATAGAACTATATTGGATAATATACCACCATAATTATGCAATATAACACTAAGTATCACCAAAATAATGAATTAAAACAAGAGCACCTCATGACACTTCCACGTTCCCGCCAAAACTCTCTGCACGTTTTCTTGCTAAACTAAACCCAGGTTTAGAGTTGCCATAATACAAACATCATTATTTAGACAAAAATAACAGTAAATTTGAATGTTACTATCAATAAAAAAATTGGCCGCAAGTCATAAAATACTACACACAAAAAAGACCTAATTAACAAAAAAATATTCTTTGTGGTCTAAATTGCTTTTTTAAACCTGTTTCTTATTGGGTTAACTATGATGATGATAGTTTCCGCCATTTTTTGTTCTAACCTTAATTCAAAAAGACTTAATTCAGGTACAAAATATTAATTTCCTTTCTTGCCCAAAGATACAAAAAAAATATGAACCAAAAACAAAGATATGTTGTAATGGAACCCCACTGCGACTTACTTTTTAAATAAAAGGAATTACGAGAATCACTTTACAAATCACTGAGTAATCGGTATAGAATATAGAAACATAAAAAAAAAAACAAATAAACGTATTGAGAACCTCCTTCTTTTATTGGAAATCGGTTAATTCGTCTAAAAAATAACATTTATAATTTATAGAAAATCTACATACATATATAAAAAAAGGATGTGCAATGGCTTTAAAAACTGAAAGAAACGACCTAGTTGAACAGGCTATGTAAATAACAATATAGTTACCGTAACACTGTCTGCTTTTCCAATACATATTTTTCGCATACCTACTACTGAATTCGTTACATTGTTGCATTAGAGGCTATGTAAATAACAATATAGTTACCGTAACACTGTCTGCTTTTCCAATACATATTTTTCGCATACCTACTACTGAATTCGTTACATTGTTGGTTGTCTAATGCTATTGCTCTAACTGTTTGAAACAGTAGCGTAGCTTGCCATAAAGGGGCCCTATATCAAAATTTTGTTGGGGGCCCTTCCAACGCCAGATTTATACTTTCCTTAAGTACAGGCCATTTAGTGTGTGCCGCCTCGTACTCCCCGCGCCCGGAGGCCTATTATGCGGGAGCAAAAATCCGCTTGAGTTTAGTGTATGGGCTAAGAGGGGCCCCTAGAGCTCAGGGGCCCTGTATCATTGATACGGCTGATACAGTGGTATCTACGCCCCTGGTTTGAAATGTGTTAATAAGATAACTATGACATAGCACTAAGGTGGCAAACAGTTTAGTGTCCTAAATCCACGTCCACGTCCACGTCCTATGTCCACATTTAACGCACTAATTAGCGAAGAATACCTTTGATGCACAACTTTATAAATTTAGGCATTCCTTTCAGGCGTTATTTTTAAAGCCTAAAGCGGGATTAAGATTAGCAAGAAAACGTGCAGAAAGGACATGTCCAAAAATGGGCCTAAATTCTTACCTAGACAGTTTATATATATTTGGATAGAACTCCTAAAATTAGCCTTTTACAATAAATTGTTTAATTTTAAAGTCCTCCGATTTTGAGATTTATGTAATTTTATTTTGCTTAAAAACTACACTTAAGCTGAATGTATTTAAAAAAGTTAGTTATAAATGGAGGGGTCTAAAATATTTTTTAATGCTCCAAGATCCAAGATTTTGCCCCTTTCATATCCCTAAAGTTTGAGCCTGGTTACATCTTGAGGCCCAGCACGCATACCAGAAGCGGATATCTTTGCTTCCGTAAGTGATTTTTGCCGAGTAAACAGTCACGGCATGCTAAGTTGTGCCAATTTTGACGCTTGCAGGACTTGCGGCGATTCGCATGTGTATACAATTATTGAAATGTTGCCGCTAGTGTGAATGCATTTCGAAGTTCTTGATTATTACTTAATATTTTGCTGCGAGAACTTGCTAGTCTACACTTACGTTAAGGCTACTTTTGATACAGGCACTAGTGGCAATGTAGGTGGTTCAGTAGCCTTATAGTTATGTCCCCGCATATACATAAAATGTTACATTTTATGATGTAAGCTTTACTTGCAATTTACAGTCTCGTAGTGACTAATCAGTATCTATTCATAATATAATTGCAGAATCTTTACATTGAACACTATATAAACAATTTTATGCCCACAAGTGTTGAAAATGGTGAGGTAATGAATGAATTTATACATTCATTATTCATTTAACATACACATAGGTGTAATAAAAGTGTTATGCAATGGTTCGAAAATTGTTATATGCCGTAATAACTTCTACAGGTCATAGACAAAAGGTGAAGCTTCATTCTATGCAAATATAACGGAGTCGAGAGTTTGAACCTCATTATTCAAGTAAGCATATCTATGCTTATTTGCGTATTATAATCTTATGATACGCAATTTTTTATTCAAGCAAGCATAAATATTTACTGACATTGTGTATTTGATTTATATAATTTTGAATACAGAATAGATTAAAAAATTATATAAAAATTATATATAGACAGAAAACTTTAGTACGTTGGCAGCCCTGTTGTTTTCCCGCCATTGTCGCTGACATCTGACCGCAGCCGCATGCGCAATGCGTGCCGCGACCCGCTCCCCACTTTACATACAATGTAGAAAAATCGCCCGCCGACAAATGTCGTAAACATTAACGCAAAAACTGTTGTTCAACGCTTTACATAAATATTTAATGGACATAATAGAAAATTTTATTTGATACGTTAAATAATAGATTGTCTGTTTTCTAAAAATGAAATATGAAAGTGTTCCATTTTTAAATTTCAAATGTTTGAAGTCATTTGGTTTTTTCTGAAAGTCGCCATAGTAGATATAATGTATTATGGATTCAGAATTAATATTATGGCAAATATAACTGCTAGTTATAAATAAATAGTTGCTAATTGCACAGTATATTTACACGTAATAAGCAGCAACATAGTAGCTTGAGATATACGACATGTGTAACTACTGGGTATGTACTGTATACATCATATAACTAGCAAATTCAGACCCAACTGATAAAAGAAATTTGCTCCCCCGCCGTCATGTGCCGTGTCAGCAATTTCTTTTAAGATATTTAACGGGAATTAAACATACTTAATAGTAAAGACTTACCGATAAACAACCCTTCAGCAGCACATAATAAATATAATATTTAATTTGAGTAACCATAGTAACTTTATCAATTTTTTTGTAAACCTCTCTTTCAAAACGTAAGCGTAGACTCTACATTTAGTAGAAATCTAGTTTCCCAAATTAATTGCAGGGACTATTTATGTAAACAAACAAATATTAAAATTTAATTTTAAAGACCAAAATTCACGAGTAATTAATCAAATTGCGAAGCTTAATTACAGAATTATTAATTTTAAAGACCTATTATATTCCATACGCCCACGACTACAACTAATTAGAGGCCCATTTTAATTTCCATTGAACGCAATGTGTGACGTCATTAAGAATTTAAAAAGAAAAAACGTGAGTAGCTTAATTTGTGTAATTATTTTTAATTTGTAGAGTCTGTGTAAATTAACCGTTCAGGTTTAAAATAATAGCATATTATGAACCAGAAACAGGTATTAAGGCTAGAAATTTGAATGTTTTGCGTTTGATTGTAAATTGATCATTGGAATAGGGGACCGGACTCATTTTTGTTCTTAAATTTTATAAAATGCTAGTATTTGTTCGCGGCTCCGCTCTCGTGGGAGATTTTCCGTGATAAAAATATTCTCCTGGGATAAAAAGTAGCCTTTAGCACTCAGGAGTAATGTAGCTTCCTATTAGTGAAAGAATTTACAAAATCGGTTCGTAGTTCCTGAGATTGACGCGTTCAACCAAACAAACAAATTCTTCAGCTTTATAACATTAGTATAGATTTACGTCATATAAATTCTAAAACAGAATGAATTATTAAAATCCGGTAAAAAATAAACAAGCCACAATTCAATTTCGGTAGAAGGGATAAGTGACAAGAAACAGAAAAGACGCGCAATACCCACATATGACGTCATCAAGAATTAAAGCGCGTGCGAAAGAAAGAGATGAAGCGATATCCCTACTGCGCACCCACTGCTGCTCATGGGAATATTTGAAATACGAATTACTGCCTCATTTCTTAACCAATTTTATTGCAGTTTTCGCAAAAAGCCTTCTTTTTCGTACCATTAACAGTTACACATAGAATAATGTATAAAATCAAACACAGGATAATCCCCTATCCCGCCATAGGGATTCGTACGACAGGCCGACATTAGCATGGCAACGATCGAAGGACATAATCTCTCCTGTTAATTGGCATTATTTTTTAAATAGTGGTGGTTTTTAACTAGTGGAAGTGGACGATAGCCTAGTTGGGGATGGAACGGTCTGACGAGATGGATGTCCGCAGGTTCAAAATCCAAGGCACACACCTATAATCTTTCGAAGCTATGTGTCTATTGTTATCAATTATCGCTTGCTTTAACGGCGAAGGAAAACATCGTGAGGAAACAAACCTACGTACCAGAGAATTCCCTAAAAATAATTTCGACGGTATGTGAAGTCTGCCACAGTGCTAACCCGCCCCAGGACAGCCCTAGGTTTAGGCTTTTGTCCACCAGGACTAAGGCCTTAACACTCTCAGTAGTAGACGAGGCCCGTGCTCAGCAGTGGGCAGTATATAATACAGGGCTGGTATGGTGGGATGGATATTTTAACTACCTTGTACCAAACATTAAGTCCAATTTTCTCACGTTTCTGTGTCCTGAAAAAACATGTTCGATAGTAAATAATATGATTAAACGATAATAATATAAAAGCTCTCAAGAACAAACTATTCTTGATAAAAATAAATAACCAAACCACTAAAATAATACCTAACTAAGAATAACCTTTACAAAAGCTTGATGTATATTTAATACATCCCGCCATTTTAGAAGGACGTTTAGATGTAAACAAACTCTAATCTCACACGCAATATTGTACTTAGATTGGTTATTTTTAGCTCAAAGTTTTTGTGTTATTAAGATCAGGCAATGTATTACGTTACTTAAAAAAAACAAGAAGTTCTCATCTCTTGCTCGGAAGTTAAAATCGTACCGAACAATAACAATTTTATTGCACTCTACCCTGTAACAGTAAAGTAGTCCGCCATATTGGATTAAAACAACAACAGTTAGCTGATTGGTTGAACGATTGAACTGCCTAATCAGTGCGCCTTCTGATTGGTGGAAAACAATGCAACCCAGTTTGAAATTAGAACCGTGCGGATCGTGTTCTGTAGGGACAATAAACAACGCGCACATAACATAAATCATAATGTAAATTATATTTTGTTAAAGTATGGAGCGGATGAAATTAACACATACTAGGAATTAATGTATATTTACTGTAGTTTTATTTATATTACTTTATTAGTATAGCGGCAGCGAGTATGCTTGCTAATTAGGAGGTCTAGGATCTGTTACTAGTTTGGGTAATGTATGTGTTTTTACACGCTTTATATTAGCTTCACTTGTATGTTTGTTTGTATGTATGTATGTTTGCATGTTTGTAACTCTCCGACTCCGACTCCTGTGGGCGCGATTTTGACCCACTTTAAACGGTCAGATTTTATTCAAACTTTGTAGGTTTGTCGAGGACCGATAACAATACACTAATTTGATAAGATTATGCCATTATTCAATTTGCAAAATGAGATTTTTGTCAATTTATATATTTTTTAGTGACATTTGTTGGACAATAGTAGAACAGAACCAAAAAAATAAAAATAAATAATAGTTTAAAAAAACTAAATACACGCTTTATAGAAAATCCAACTAAAAAATAGAAAATAAATTTGAATTAAGAATAGTGTAAATAAGAAAAAAATGAAATTTATTGTAAAAAAAGCGTGGGGTGCATGGTGACAATAGTTATAAATATTTTATTGATAGATAATATGAGTTGAAGTATTATATATCATTTTGATAATATCTTAAAAAGCACCCCATGTTTTTTTTTAAAATAATATACATTTTTTCTTATTTACACTATTCTTAATTCAAATTTATTTTCTATTTTTTAGTTGGATTTTTTATAAAGCGTGTTTTTTAGTTTTTTTAAACTATTATTTTCTTACACGATTTGCCGAGTATTAATTCCCCAAAGTTGTCGCTAGACAGCCAGCAGGTACTAAAAACTAACCAGAAAAGTTTTTGAAGTTATACTTCTTTTGGCGCGTTAGGGAAAAATGATGAGAGTAAATTTTTACGATGCCCGCGCACACCGTCACGAAAAACCGACGCCCTGAAGTTAGCTATAGTCAACATTTTTGAATTTTGAACGTAGATTAAGGCAAAAAATATATTTTTTAAAAAGATTTTTATCTTGTTACCCCAAAAAGTATAACTTCTAACGCGTGTACATAAGTACACACACACTTTTTTTATTGTTTGCTTGACAAAGTATGTCGTTCACTCCAATACAAAGACATTAAACAGTATATTTTTTTAATTATTTTTTTTATTCGGGCCCGACAAAGTGACTGTACCTCACCTGATGGTAAGCACGATGCCTTCCAGATAGAGTATCGAATGGCAGCAGATGGTTATCTCATGTCATTCGACACAATCATGCCGGCCTGCTGCTGCTTCTTCACGTTGCGGCGGAAGGACCCAGGATTATAGGAAGGAGGGAACGCGTGCACCGGTAAACTATTCCAAAACCTGATGGTGCGGCAAAGAACAGATTTGGTGAACCTATTGGTTCGGGCCAAGATGGTTTATTAGTTATAGACCGGACATCAGGACCAAATTTTTCATCCAAAAGTTATTATAGTTCGGACAAACTAAGCTGGCCGGTATGACAATTAATTTTTTTCCCGACGCGATAACTCTGTGAGAACGTCTACCCAAAAAATTCATAACCGTGTCATGTCATATCGGCCATATTAGTTTGTCCCTACTATAAGTGCCTTCTTCTTATTTTAAAAATGGCTCCACCGTTTCGTCGGTTATTTTCCCATGTCCGCTCTATATAATCTAGAACTCTTTGCTCCATTAGTATTTAGTATTATAAGCGCAAGTATTGCTTGTTCGCAGAAATAAACAAATTAATATCTACCTAAACGAACAGTCGCATGATCACAGAAGAATTATTAAATTTTTCTTTGCCTACGACCTATCACTTAAACAATAAATAAGCGTTGTAAATACATGTCTTAAGAAATCTCTACAAATCCAGTCAGAAGCGGTTATGGGGTTTCGTAATAAACTGCAGAAACATCTTAATACTCACGCACGTGTAAATTGGACAATTTTGGTCTGGGGTAAAGGCACCTGTTAGTGACAGTAATGTTGAGAATGTTGTAAGAGATGTAGTTTTAAACGAGAGTTAGCGGTGGTAGCCTATTTGGAATGGACTGCCGGGATAAAGGTTGTAGGAGCAAAATTCAAGACACACCTCTGAATTTCGATTATCGTCCGATTACATAAGTAAAGAATTCTCCATGATAATTTCGATGGTATATGAAATCTATTAACCCGCACTAGGCTAGCATGGTGGACTATGGCCCTCACAGTAGTAGAAGAGGTCCGTGGCCGACAGTGAAAAAGTATGTCATGTAATAAAGAGTCGGTATTAATATTCTTGAGGTCTCTATTATCGTAATAGAATAAATGGTTTTAACGCATCACGCAGTACATAAGGTTTACAAACCTCAAATTGGTCACGTAATAATTAAGTCAAAGTTGACGCTTCAAATGTGTTAATGGTAGTTACGTTTCCCCTACCAATCAACGCCATGTTTCAATGTTAAAGCTCAAAATAACTGTAATGTTTGACGAACAATTAACGGATTACTGACGAATTTTGTTTACATCTATTGATGTACGTCATTTTATTGACTTATGAATTGTGATATCCGCATTGGTGTCCTATATTAACCCTTACCTTATACGTAGATGAATTGAATGTAGCAACTAATACTGAATCACTTCATAACTTAAACTCTTTGCTAGTCTTATTACAACCTATTTGGCATATAATTATGGTAGTACTAGCTTTTGCCCGCGACTCCGCTCGCGTTAAATAGTTTTTCCGGGATAAAACTCCCGCTTTATATTTTCCCGGGAAAAAAAGTAGCCTATGTGTTAATCCAGGGTATGATCTACCCGCGTGTTAAATATTATCGACATCCGTTCCGTAGTTTTTGCGTGAAAGAGTAACAAACATACATAAATTTTTACAAACTTTCGCGTTTATATTAGTAGGATTTGCTTGACTTTATACTTAGATACAATAGTTATTAATTGCAACCGTGGTTTACCTTATATATAGATATAATACAAACTTATTGTAACAGGGGTCTCAATCTTTGGATACCAAAATGCTTTTTTCATCGGAGAGTACTGGCTAAATTTAGGTAGTCTTCGTAAATCCGACTTTATAGATACGTCTTTTAAAAATAGTGTAGGTATTTTTGGTTTAAAGAGTTCTATGAAGTATCTCCTTCCTTAAATAAAACTACTAATTTATATTAAAACGCTATTAAGATGTCCCCATGATAAAATACAACTTTGGGTACACGTCGGGCCGTGTTTGTTCGACTAAACGGAATGGAGAGCAAATCAAATATCTCAGCGCAATCAAAACCTCGAGATTTGAAGTGTCATCAAAATTGCTGTTGAAAAAATATCCCAATAACACACTTTAAAGGCCGTTGTAAGTTCTGAACGCCTGTTTTGTAATATCCGGGTGTTTTAAAAATGCTTTAGACATTAGACCTCTTCTCTAAGAGACGACTGACAGCTCACTATGGTGGTATCATGTAGGGAATAATATCAAATTGCAGATTAGATTATGAATTATCTATACTAATATTATAAAGCTGAAGAGTTTGTTTGTTTGTTTGAACGCGCTAATCTCAGGAACTACTGGACCGATTTTGAAAATTCTTTCACTAATAGGAAGTTGCATTACTCCTGAGTACTATAGGCTACTTTTTATCCCGGAAAACTTTTCCACGCGCGCAAATGCTAGTCACTTATAAGGTACGTTATCCCTGAGTGATAAAGCTACTTTTAATCTCAGAAACGAACATATACGCGGGAGTCGTTTCTATCAGAATGTAGTGAGTAATTTAACATCAACAAACAATCTCGAAAAGGTCGCAGGTTGGTCTGGAAATCTTTGGGAGAGGCCTATGTTCAGCAGTGGACATCTAAAGGCTGAAGAAGAATATTAAAACATCTGACCCCTGATTTAGACTGCAGACACTTGCCGAGTACAGACGAATAGTCACGACTACGGGTAGATAAGCTTATTTGGGTGTATTACCATATCATACCAGCCCTGTATTATATACTGCCCACTGCTGAGCACGGGCCTCCTCTACTACTGAGAGGGGTTAGGCCACTTAGTCCACCACGCTGGCCTAGTGCGGGTTGGCAGACTTCACATACCTTCGAAATTCAGTGAACTTCTCAGGTATGCAGGTTTCCTCATGATGTTTTCCTTCGCCGTTAAAGTGAGCGATAATTCACAAAAAATATACACATAAATTTCTAGAGAAGTCAGAGGTGCTTGCTCTTGGGTTTTGAGCCTGCGGACCTTCCTCTCGGCAGTCCGATCCACTCCCGACTAGGCTATCGCCGCAATATTTGAATATTTAGTAAGAAATGTATACCAGGTACCAGCAGAATTACCAACATCGGTTTGCTCCTTGAAGCAATGCATGTTGCTGAGCTGGGGCCTGATTGCGGCTACAATATTTCGCAAATGGTTGTGTACATGTCTATTGTCTATGTATTATAGGTATATACAGTGTGTTATTTGTAGCCAAAATATATTTTTGTCTATCTATCCAAATTTGGCACACGAGGATCATGTCTTGAATTAACACAAGGCTACTTTTTACCCAGTAATTGGTTCACATATGAAAAAGTTAACTTTTAATCAGTTTTTTTTAAAGATGGCGCTGGTGTTGTACTGTGTTTAAATGACTTGTAGCGAGAAAGACTTCTCACGCGGGCGAGGCCGCGAGCAACACCTAGTTAGTATTATAAAAATCTTGATTTCTTTTATTGAGAACTTTGCGTCGAAATTAAGTTCTTATCGTAACTCTGTTTTATTTTCGTCATCGTGTTGCTTGAAACGACCTTCAACTCCATCCATTTCGTTTTATCTTTATCTTTTTTTTGAATATACTTAATAATAATGCTAATTAAAATGCGTATTACATTTAAATGGAACAAATAGTTTTATTTTAATGTCCTTTTAATGTCTTTATCGCATTTTTTGTTTTTTATTAAACCCTTTTATCAATTTTTATTCTTGGTTGTTTTCAATTTAATTATTTGATCTTGTAGCTTTATTTTAGTGTAATTTATCATTGTTTATTCATTTAAAATTAACATAATTGTTCGTCTTTTGTGAATGCCGTACATGCCTTCAATAGGCATGTGCATCAGAAATGTAAACGATATTACCATTTCCTGTAATTTTTCTAATGTATAATATGCTGTTGATGTGTCAAATTTTTATAAATAAATAAATTTAAAATAGGAATTTTTGCGAACATGAGAATAAAAATACAATTAATTAATTGGAGTTTATAAGTATATACATCATATTATGTACCGGTAGGTGTTTTCTCTTTGAAGATACATCTGTAGACATATCTAAATTATAAACATAGGTCGGTTAAAGAGCAAATGGCTCACCTGATGCTATGTAAAAACCAACGCAGTTACACACACACACTCTCACGCCATTTATCCCCCTTGGCAGAGGCGCAACTAGTGCACCCACTTTTCGCCGTACGTATTCAGTCCCATGATGTGATAGAGGGCGAGCCTATCGCCATATCAGGCACAAATTCCAGACCCGGGCTGATGCTAAACAGAAAAACCCAGTATCACTTTGCCCGACTCGGGATCGAACCCGAAACCTCAGCATTGCAGTCGTACCGTAATACAACTACGCTACCGATGCAGTCTTACTACAATATCAGACAAATCATTTCTGCCGGCATTAGATAGAAAAAGGGTTTAGGAAAGAGAAGTCTTTGGAAATCTCATGTAAGAACCGCATCAGCAGGCTTATAAGTGCATGCTGGTTTTCTGTGAAACAATAGTATTATCCTTCTTGTGTCATACAGGCTATTATTCAATTGTGCAATAGCATGAAGTTAGTAACGAGTTCTAGGTCTCTCGTTTGCGACACACTGCGACTGGATAGGTAGTAGGTATTTTATTTTTATTTTATTGTGTTTCGGTTTAAAGGACATTGTACCCAGTGTAACTACTGGATATAATGAGACTTAACATCTTATGTCTCAGGATGACGAGCGCAGTGGAATGCCACACAGTACTTTGTTACTCAAGGTGTTGGATGGTGTTGCTACTGTTTTTGGGTGGTCGTATCGCTTACCATCAGGCGAACGGCATGCTCGTCATTCAATGCCATAAAAAAAAACAATAAATGATTATTCTTCGCCAATCAAGATAGTTATACCTGATTGAACCGGATATACACAGACTAAACCCGGAATGCGTCACACGTGGCCCACTAAGTTAGCGCGTTTCGTTATTCATTTGTATAAAAAATTACGGGTTAAACAATGTCCAAGGCGCATCATGTTAATGTTAATTATGTCACGAAGGCTGATGTTACAAAATATGTATGTTTTTATTTGTTGTTTGCTGGTGATTTTGCGAAGGATTTGCGACATTGTTTTACACAGGTAATGGCATGCGAAATAGATGCTTTGATAAGCTAGTCGTAGTAATATGTGCTATAGTTTTAAAACTATATTTAAGCAAATATTGACGACAGAATAAACTATGAATATATTATACAGCAATGATTAAGAATTATAATAGTATATTTTTTTCCTAAAATATAACCTATTTAAATGTAGATATAATTTTTGTATCTATTTTTACGCAAAGTTCCGTAATCGAAGTGAATTGCTTACTTCATATTATTTCTGCCTAAATATAAATTATAATTTGGGTAATATTATGTATATATATGTGATAAGAGTCGATGGTATAAATATTAATTACAAAATTTAGTACCTTGTAAAATTTTATTAATAAAACTATAATTAATGTTGATTGCAGGTGATTGGAGAGCGTGAGTACGCGGTGAGGCCGACGCGTCGACCCTCCGAGGAGTTGCAGACGGGACAGCCTCTAGACGTAGTTGTACAACAGGTAAGAACTACAGTTATATCTGATATAAATGTATAATTTATTTAAATTTTTCCTTCCTTGAATGTGGTCTTATTCTACATTTATAAGTAGGTAATATTGCCGAATTATAAAAAAGATTTTTTATTATTTTATAAAAGAGAAAGGCAGGTTATTTCCCCGTTATAATTATGCAATTAACCTTTTTATCTAGATTGTGCCAAAAATTGTCAGCCAAGAAATTAAATCATGTTATTAAAATTAATTTATTATGCATCACAATAATTTATAATTACGAGTGTTATTTAATGCTTTGAAACACGGAAAGGTTTCCAAGGATTTTCCTGTAAAAAGGGCTCCATTGTGCATTTTATAAATCATCGCCTATGAAAAATAATAATTACTTGTTTTGTATTAATTATTTCATTATGAAGTTAACCAAGGAAACGTAGATTACAAGGCGTCGGTACTTATAAAATAATATTGTGTTCAAATGCCTTGCTCGAGTTCATAGCAATTCGTAAAACCAGATAGAAACCCTAACAACTTTTCCAACTAAAAATTAAAGCATTGTTTTTGACATTTGTTTCCGCGGTTCGTTCTAAGATACTCATTCTTTCGAGTCATGAGGGATACATTTAAATATTTTAATTTTATCACTAACTAATCAGCTAGGACTTATTTTTAATAATAAGCACAACCATAGATTCAAGTGTTAAAGTCTTAAATTGTACAAAATTCAATTAACTTTTGAACCACATAATATCGGGTATACATCACCTCAAGGGCCGTAGCTAGACTTGACTTTAATGTAGGGTGGCTGTGGTTACAGGTAGGACGGAAGTAAAAATGTTACTTGATCTGTTCTGGTCATGTCCTGATCAATCGATTTTTGTCTTTCTTGACTTGTGAACATGTGTGAGTCAGGTTAATACTTATGTAATTATTTGGGTGATATACAGGATGTATCAAAATTCCCTTAAATCAGTCAATCCATATTTCTTTTCCGTCACAATCTGCTTTACAGTCCTTTGCATATTATTAGTTGATTATGAAGGTAGGTCATTGGTATTTTAAGGTAGGGCATTGCCCCACAGTGCCCCCCCTTAGCTACGGCCCTGATCACCTCCGGGGTGTCGCAGGAACACGCTGGATGCAGGCCGCTTTTGACAGGTCTGGATATCTTTAGGGAAGGCCTTTGTTCAGCAGTGGACTTCATGTGTCTGATGATGATGATGGGCTGTAATGCCATGTGTTTAATTCCCAACTCAGGAACACTATGGTTTTTATGAACCGAAAACTGCTTCCGCAAATCTGTGGCAGTTTCTTGCCCCCTCATATTGAATAACAGAAGAAGATACTTTGCATAATTTGACAATAAGGTCATCTATGCATTGATCGTCAATCATATTACAATAGTCCAATTAATATAAATCTAAATACAATTAATAGAATAAAATTTTGATTTATAGTTGTTCATAGCGTAATTAATAAATGTCTCTGATTATTGAGGACAAATAGCATAAAAAAAGGAAAAAAAGAATTCTTAGAACTTATTATAAATTAGTATCTATTTTATTTAGATTATGCGCATATAAAGTATTTTAATGAGTATTACATAATAGGGAATATGTTTTTGTATTCCTGCTTATGTGTTATAGTCTAATACAAATGGGTAAAGAAACTTATAACAAACAACCAGGTAGCTGCAAAATGTGTATCCAGGGTATTATTAACTGCTACTGAACATAGGGAACGAAGAAGGAACCATTTCTTGCTACAGAGGTAGAAACCTTGCAACAAATATATTAAAGAACAAACTAAGCTAATTAGTGTACTATGTGTAATTTCTTCAGTTATGACATTTAAACCAAACTAAGTCTAGGTCTGAAAACGGCATAAAAATAAGAAATTTAAAGGATTTTTTCGCGCAGCCTGCGTAAAACAGCAGATTGCCACATTTTTTTTAATTACCTAAAGCTAGGTGAGATTGAGAGTAGCAAAAAAACTTGCAGGAGTTGTCCTCCACTAGCTATTTTTATCGTGTAAACAGTCACGGTAAGCGGATTTCTGCAAATCTTAGAGCTTCCAGGGCTTGCGGCAAGTCGCATTTGTATGCAATGCATTCAGCCCTGTATTATATACTGTCCACTGCTGAGCACGGGCCTCCTCTACTACTGAGAGGGGTCAGGCCTTAGTCCACCACGCTGACCTAGTGCGGGTTGGCAGACTTCACATACCCTCGAAATTCGTATGAAGAATTCTCAGGTATGTAGGTTTCCTCACGATGTTTTCCTTCACCGTTAAAGCGAACGATAATTGCTAAACAATACACACGTAACTTAGAAAACTCAGAGGTGTGTGCCTTGGGTTTTGAACCTGCGGACATTGTCTCGGCAGACCGTTTCATTCCCAACTAGGCTATCGTCCACTTCATTCCACGTCTAGCATTTGTATAGACTTATTAAAATATTACCGCTAGTGTAAACGCGTCTGGAAGTTCTTGCGTAATATATTGCTGCGAGAACTTGCTAGCCTAAATCCGGCTTTAGACCTCGGGTTAAACCTCCTTGCTATCGTGTCGAAAGTCAAGGCGGATAAAGATTTATTATCGCCCGTATAATTGCGATATTTACGTACAATTTTGATTAATTGCTTTGGCTCAAATTGGATTTATAAGATTTCTAATGTGATCTAATATAACTTTCGGCCCCCCAAGGCAATTCTTGTGCGATGGGTCACCACACCCAATGCACGCCCATGCGCGGGGGGACATTAGTCGCGGGCCGAGGCACACAGTCAGTGTGTATACCTCTTGTTTGGAAATCACATTGAGGCCTAAAAGAGCCCGCGAACATTTCCTGGCACCCTCTCTTTCCGCCCATCCTGGGAACCTTCCTCCCTTCCCCCCACCTTCCCTTCCATATTCCTCCTCCACTCCCCTCCCAGGCCCCTGCAGTCGTCAAGCCGGGGGACTCCAGTATCCCATTCGCAGGTTTCCCCCGGTGTTGACTGCAGGATCACCTATCTAAAAAAAAAATATAACTTTCGTACGGTTGTTTAAATGCCACCTGCTTGCGATTTGAGTATGGGCTTAGAAAGTATCAGACACTATCAATTATTGCATTAAACATTTCATTGATAAGTATAAAATGAACAGTGGCTGCGCTAGACGTGTATACTATTTTGTAGCACCACGATATACCTAGTAAAACAGCGTGTTAGAGTTGTAGAGAGAAACGTAAGTAGCGACCTAGTATTTGCATAAAAATATCTGTGTATTCGGTCACATATAATAAACGAATGTAAAAGATTGTTGCGCATGCGCAGACTGGTTTGACGTCCTCAAGGCCCGTGATGGTTGTTCTGACTAGTCGTTCTATACAGAACTACATTCGTTTTCTGGATTACGTAATTTCAGTTTCTCCCGAAATATAGCATTAAAGGTTTTTCGATATTAATAACATGGTATAAAATTGTAGATGTCCAATTGCTGTCAACTAACCTGTTTATTATAAATATATTTATATTTTTGTTGTTACTTAATTTGACGGTCAGTCAGCCTTTATGTTCGAAATGCATACTAATAAGTTATCGATGCTATCCCTAGTGGTGTTATGTATATACATATAACTCGTCGCAAATTGGTTGAAGTCACTTCAATGCTTTCTCTCTGACCAAAACACAGCTCATCACTTAAGTCCTAAAGTTATCCCATCATATATCCCAAGTATAATTATTTTGTGACTAATTTTACAAGTTTCATGACACGCTTGATAAAAAATCGCACTTTGCCATTGCGTTATCTTTAATCGATTAACACCTGCTTGATTAGTCATCTATAATCAAATACAATTAATTGAATTACACCTTTGTACTGTACAGTTTGCACCTTGGTACCGTGAAGTCACTTTGACATTAGTCACCGCGCAGTTATCCCGTGTGATCGCAAAAGTTCGACATATTTTTGGGCTTCTCTTCACTTACCATTACGCAGTGAAGCTACTTCGTCGATAAAGAAAAATGATTAGTGCAGTAACTGTGGGTTTTATACGTATAGACGTTTCAGAAGTCAATAAAATCTGTTACATTTTACTACAAAACGAATGTATGAATGCACGCAAAGCTGCGTTCAATCTGAAAACGACATATTGTCAGACGTCAGTTGCTGCCATTTGTGTCTCTCTCGTGGAACAAGTTGCCAAGGTCTGCGCGGCTAAAGATAGCTTCCCACCTACATTTAAAGATATGATATAACGCAATCAAATTTTATTACTACAATATTTTAATGAAGATAACATTATCTGAATTCTGAAGTATCCGTTCCATGTATGTACATACAAGGCAAATCGTTGCTTGGAGTTTGCAATGATGACGGACAAGAGAGTTTATACAAATTAATGAGGGAACGAGCAAGTTGCTATCAATTACACATTAGTGAAAGCGATTGTCTATTACGCAGTTATTCATATTTGAAATATTGTCGTGAGTAAAAGTGGAGGCGTGGTGGGATATCGCGCTCTTTCGCACGCACGCAGCGTTATGGCAGGTGACACTCGATGACGTCACAGTCTGATACTACGGTTATTTGTCAATTACCCCTTCTAACAAATTTCAAAGCTTTATAACTTACTTATTATTGCGCCAATTTAGAATTTTTTTTCTCGTTAGTTTTTGGATGGTATACATTTTTGGTAAATGTATTAAAAAAAAGTTGTTAAGTACCCTATTAGGTCTACTGGCGAAGGGAAATCGTCTCTCATCTGTCGACGCTACGTGGCCCCCTCTCCCCTTTCCATGTGCAGTGGGGTCACTGCCGTGCCCGTAAAAAAAAAATATTTTTGTAAGTCGTCCATCCAGATTCATCAAATTTGCCCTCAGGACAAAATTACAGGAAACGTCAGAACTGGATTTCGTTTCGCTGGCCCCTCATTACCGCGTCGGTAACGGTACCGGAGATAAAATCTGAACCAATTTCAATGTTTTTGTGATATTACTGTTGCGTGGTATTATATGGACATAATTCGTGCAGTTCGAGGAAAGTTGATCGAATTTATATTTGGACTGTACGAATAAATGCAGTGTAATGAATGAATGAATGAATGAATGAAACACACATACAGCAAAACGAATACAATTATTGTTTGTAGAAAAAAAAAAAAAAAAAATACGTGCAACAATAGGCGGTCTTATCGCTAGAAAGCGATCTCTAGCAGTGTCCATAACAATTTTACTAATATTACGTATACGTGAAGGAAAATCTTTGTATCTCTTTTTAAGCATATTGTGCGCACAGAGCAGTGTGAGATCACACACACTCTCACGCCTTTTTATCCCCGAAGGGGTAGGCAGAGGCGCAACTAAGTGCACCCACTTTTCGCCATGCTTATTCCGTCCCATGACGTGATGAGCCTATCGTCATATCGGACACAAATTCCATACTCCGGGCGGATATTGACTAGATCAATCCAATATCACTATGCCCGACCCGAGGATCGAACCCCAGACCTCAGGATTGCAATCGTACAATACAACTACGCCACCGAGGCAGTCAATGAACTCACTGAAAAAAAAAAAAGATATCACTAAGGAATCGGTATTTAGTAACAAACGATTTTTGTTCTCTTCCTTACACATAGTATTCCACGAAGTTTCCAAATGTATAATAATTCTCTTTGCCAAGAAGTATGATATCAGCTCTCTGAAATTGTCCTGACAATAATGAGGAATGCGAGGAAGAATGCAGAAAAATCAAATTTATAAATTGCGGTCGTATTTTGACCAGTGAGCGACCACTACTATAGATAAAAATGTGACGATTTGAATACTTTTTCCCTTGTCAAAATTCTGATAGCTTTCAAAACGCGCTAATAGCCTGCTGAAAGAAGAAAATTCAGTATCAGCTTGGAGTTCCAAATTGTCTCCTATAATGACAAAAGGCTCCCACTATATGGTACATAACAAAATTGACGAAATTTCGATACTATACAACTCTGCCTGCAGTTGAAAAGGGAGACATTGTTAAATTGTCAAGCCAAGATAAGTGCACGCAGTCCGAGGCCACCCAGTCTTTAGATCCCAATAAGTATTGATAAGGCTTCTTTAAGAAGCGTCCTTAGTACTTACCCGGGAACAGGTTTGGTCCAACGGCTGTGGCGAGGCGGAAATCCATTTTTGGAGGTCGCTGCTCTCGATTACTTTCAAATAATTTTCATGTGAAGGATAGTGCATTAATTTATTGCGTTTGGGTTTAAATTTAGAATAACATCCGAAATTTTATTCTTAAATGCGAAAGTTTGTAAAAATATTTGGATGTTTGTTGGAAATAAACGCAGAAACTATTGAACGGATTTGGATGAAATTTGGCACACAGGTAGGTCTTGGATTAATATTAATTGTCACTTTCCTCCATAGCAAAAAGTGAATGTCGTGGTAACTTTGAATGAACAAGCGATACAAAATGTGAAAGGTTTAACGTTTCAGTTTAAAGACAATCTGGTCAATGTAACTGTAGATAATGTGTTAGTGTGACCGACCTACGTCCGACTGGAATGTTTACTACTGTTTACAGCCAATGTAAACGTATATTTAACAGTAAATAACAAAGTATAAGCGTTGCTAAATTCTGTTATATAAAAACTTTGAGTTTTATAAATCGACTAGCTTTGATTGCGGCACTGCCGTTTCATATAAAAACTATAGCGTTCAATGATATATATAAATTATTTATATTTATTATCATAAAGCTTCGTATAACTGAAGAATATTAAGAACTAGCTTTTGCTCCCGGCTCCGCCCGCGTGAAAAAGATTTTCTGGGATAAAAGTCCCGCTTTATATTTTCCCGGGATAAAAGGTTGCCTATGTGTTAATCCAGGACATGATCTACCTGTGTGCCAAATTTCATCGAAATCTGTTTAGTAATTTTGGAGATGTGCAGTAACAAACAAACAGAAAAGTAGACAGACAGAAAAGAATTACAAAAATCGCTGATTTGTGTTCCATTACTCTTCTTAAGTCTCCCCCTTTCTTTTTTATCACAGTTATTTAAATGTACAGACATAACGGTTCTACTGCTTTATTATTATAAGTATAGAATGGAGATATAATTCCAGATATTAGTTGGCAAAAAGTTCACCTTTTTAGGATGGATTCGAGTTCTGATTAAAAACATATGGTCATAAAAAGACCTAAAAATAGCTGTCTGGACCAATTAGATGACGATAAGAGTTAATGCCCTCATTACGGAGAATGCTATATACCAAGCGAAGTGGGAGAGTCTTACAAATTTAGACTCTTTTATCGAGGTACAAATGTTTTTACATCCCCCATTAGACTTTAGACTCTAAACTCTAGGTCCTAAAGTCGAGTCCAACGGCCATTTTATTAGTCTGAGTAGTGAGGTCTCTTCATCGCATCCATGTACTGAGGCGGGGGCGGGGCTTAAGGTGTGGCAAACGGGGAACCGCCCAGGGCAAGAGGCACAAAGAAAAAATATTATCCTCTTTCGGCAATCATATAAAAAGGCCTCTCAAGGATCTGCCGTCTAGAAGAAGAGAATACCTCCGATTCCTACCGAAACCACCGCAAAGGTTCTTAAAATTATCAATCAATCAGCCTGTCGCCGTTCACTGCTGAACGTAGGCCTCCCCAAGTGTGCGCCAACCATCCCGGTGTTGAGCAGCCTGCATCCATTCGTTACCCGCCGCCCTTTTCAAGTCGTCAGTCCACCGTGCAGCAGGGCGTCCTACACTACGTCTACCTATGCGCGGTTTCCACTTCAGCACTTGTGTGCTCCATCGACCCTCCGTCCGTCTGCAGATATGGCCGGCCCAACTCCACTTCAATGTGCTGATTTTGCGAGCGACGTCGGTTACTCTGGTTCTCTGGCTGCCTTCATTTCTGATTTATCTATCAGGGGGACTCCGTGCCAAAAATTATAATATGATTTCTTACTAAATGTACACCCGAACATGTCTCGAATCACGTCGGAAAACCGCTATGTTGGGGTTCTCAATTATATTAGGGTTTTAGGGTAACAGCGAAGTGTAACAGCGAAGTGTAACAGCGAAGGGTAACAGTGGAGCGGCGATAGCCTAGTTGGGAGTGGAACGGACTGCGGAAACGAATGTCCGCAGGTTCAAAACCCAAGGGCACACACCTCTGACTTTTCTAAAAAGTTATGTGTGTATTCTTTGTGAATTATCGCTCGCTTTAACGGTGAAGAAAAACATCGTGAGGAAACCTGCATACCTGAGAAGTTCTCTGAATTTCGAAGGTATGTGAAGTCTGCCAACCCGCACTAGGCCAGCGTGGTGGACTAAGGCCTAAAACCCTCTCAGTTGTAGAGGAGGCCCGTGCTCAGCAGTGGGCAGTATATAATACAGGGCTGGTATGATGATGATGATGAGGGTAACAGACTCGCAGAGCTTCACCGCTCGGTGTCATAAAGTAACATACCACGGATCCTGGTTAACAGGAGTTACAGTGGTGGGTTGAGGGCATAATCTGGTGTGAATTATTAGTATAATAAGCCCTCCAAAACCAGATTCTAACCTCAAGAAAAAAGACCTAACTCTAAATTCATGGAATAGTTGTTTTTTTAATCTATTTACGAAATTGGATCATTTTGCATAGCATCTCGAGTCAATTGTCATTACCACGTCAAGGACGATAAGAAACTAGTTCTCTAAGGCAGGCAGAGGGCATCATTGCAAAAAATTACTGAGACTTTTTTAAAAACATATTTTTTTATCTAATGATACGTCTATCTTGCCGCAAGGTTTTTTTGTCACATAAACCTGGTCAAAATAATATTTCGTTTATTTTTACACCAGCTTTTATTTGCGGCCCCGCAAACAAAGTGTTTTATAAGCCGCGTGCTTGAGTTTAGCGAACAAACGTAATTTTGCTATCAACAAAAAGACAGCACCAGCTGTTTTGAGGTCAATTTGCCGTGCAAGACGAAAAAACTGTATGAGCTTAGTGCTGTTATTTTTGTCTCGTATTCTCATGATTTCGTAGAAAGTGTTTACTGACTATATCCCACGGATTATAATAATGAAGAGCCAGATGCAGAAGGCAGTACTGTTGGTCACGGTACGCATTGTGAGGAGACTCCTCACTTTGAATCCTTCACCACCGGTGGCTTGGGTCTCGAGCCTCGCCATCGGAGGGTGATTATTGTTTTATATGTATTTGTATAAGTACTTATACATAAAAATGTATAAAAAATAATAATAAAATCAACTTTATTGCAACAAACACAGAGATAACAAAATTAACCGCTCTAAATCAATGTCAAGTTTGCGTAAAATCTCAAGTAGATATTTAATGTATTGAACTATTTAATAGACCAAGCTTAAGCTGTTATTTAAGAGCTCGTTCTCAGCTGAGTAAGCGCTGTTATACAAACAAAACTTAGCTGTCAAAATCCGTCACATATTGTTACTTAAGATGTCATTTGAGTTGATGTTAATATGGGTTTATTAAATAGAGACTATCTTAAGATGCCAACCTTAATTTGACAGCGTCTCAGCTGTTATCGTACTTCAGAGCGGAATTGGGTTGCATCTATTAATATGGCTCTAACATTGGCATATCTGAGGTTGAGCATTTACAATATTGTCAGGGGTCCCCAAACTAGGCCATATGAAATGAAATGAAATGAAATGAAATAATTTATTCGAACCCATAAAATGTTATACATTATTTAGATTCCGTCAATATTAACTCTACCACCAGTTCGGAAAGCAGTTCTCACTAGAGAAGAACGGGCAAGAAACTCTAGTGTTGCTCTTTTCAAAATCAGTTCAAGGTATAAAATACATTGCATTATGTAGAGAAAAAAATATATACAATTCAGTATTTGTTTACTTATGTTTAGAGCAGTTCATTTATATACTCGCAAAATAGGTAATAAAAATTTAAATTCCAACACGAGTGCATAACTATCTCAGGAATCATGTAATAATTTGATCTGAAATCTTCAAGATGTCGTTATTAATCTAAGTTTAAGATATACCCCCAATACTTATATATATATATATATATATATACATAGTAAGCGAAAAGGGCAGACCAGTCCACACAAGCAGCACCCGTTCACGAGTATGACGCATGTGCCAGCCATCGGCCTCCTCACATAGTATAGTAGTAGTAGTAGTATAGTATAGTATCACGAGTAGATGGCAGGCGTATATTTCTTAACTGAATCACGAGCCGAGCAAGAAGCTCGCTTGATGGTAAGCGCCAACAGCTATAAAATTAAGACTTGAAATACCAGGATCTATATTCCTCTCATTTATGCTAGTCATCCTGAGACACTACTAAATGACAGAGTTTAAAAATAGTTGTTTATTAAATATGAAAAGGTCAAATTAGAAATAGATGAGTTATCAGAATTTATGATGTGTGGTATTTGGTTATAATCCAAGGTCAGACATTTTTTTTATGGTATTGAATGACGAGACGAGCATGCCGTCCGCCTGATTGTAAGCGATACGACCGCCCATAAACAGTAACAACACCATCCAGCACCTTGAGTTACAAAGTACCTACTGTGTGGCATTCCACTGCGCTCGTCATCCTGAGACATAAGATGTTAAATCTCATTATGTCCAGTAGTTACACTTACTACAATGTCCTTCCAACCGAAACAGCAGTGCATGCACACTGCTGCTTGGCGGTAGAAATAGACATTGCGGTGGTACCCACCCAGACAGACCCTTACATATGAGAGACCTACCACCAGTAAAACACACTTACTATCACGGGTATTAACACCTTATGTACGATACCCGCTACCACCAGCAAATCCAAGCACTTGATTATGCTTGTAAATCCAACGTTGATTATCAATAGTATAGATAAAAATATTTTAAAAACTTTGACAACATCTCTGCCTACCGTTCACGGAAACAAGGGAAATAAAAGTACTAATACCAAATCATGCACTACATACGGGACTAACTTCTAACTTGTATAAAAATGTCTCCTTTCAGTTATAGCAATGATGGATATATCTTGTTTGTCAGGAAGGCAGCCTGTTCCTAACTGTATCAACGCGGGTTCGATGCCCGCCGCAGCCCCGCACAACGGTTCTTGGACTTCTTGGTGACAAACATAAACGCGAATTTATTTCGGATATTAAAGAAATTTATAAAGATTTTTAGAAGGAAGCTTGTTGCTGGATATTCTTGACGATCTATAAATTCGTTTTTGATGGGTTTCATTTCAGAATTTTCTAAAATGTTGATAAACAATATTGTAGGTAACTAACATTTACCTAAAACAAAAAAAATGAGAGGTGTCAAGGGACACCCGGATGGAACGAAGTTCCTTTCGATTAATTAGTGAAGGAATTGTAATAAAATTTTATTTATATAACAGAGTGTGTATATATATAAATATATAAATATTTTCCTATTTCCGTTCCAATACATAAGTTTCTAGAGAAAAAAAACAAATAAATACGTGTGGCACTCGGAGACTGCCGCGGTAAAGCTATTGCATAGCATTTTTATCACAAATTTTGATTGACTAAACACAAATTCGATCTTACGCTTACCACATAAAGTAGATTTTTAAACGCGAGCAAAACACGTTTAGTCTTGTTATTGATAAATGTCAGTAACCAAAGTAGAATAAATCAACAAAATTTGAAAAAAGAATGTTACGTTCGATTCTTTTGTACTCGTGCCGTGCCAACGCTGGGGAAATAGCTTCTACGCAATGTATTTAAGGTTCATATTAGATTAGTAAGAAATGGTTTTAATGACTTTAATAAATAAAATAAATAAAAATATACTCGTTTCAAGAATTATAGCTTCTACGCATTGTATTTAAGGTTCATATTAGTAAGATAATAGCAAAAAGTGTCGTGACAACTTTTCGTGAGATTTTTTTCCGTCTAGCCCCCTTTCACAACGCGCGATAAGGAACTTCGTTCCAATATATAAATATTTTCCTATTTCCGTTCCAATACATAAGTTTCTAGAGAAAAAAACAAATAAATAGGGTCATTCGGGGCAACAGCACGCAGTGGGTAAAAGTTCGCATGGTCAATATCTCGGAACCTATTGAGTGGGCTCAGACACTTTTTCGGCTAGATCAGGGGCGCGTCAGGGACGATGTCAGAGCCACAAGCTATTTTGCCAAGCCTCACTTGTTTAGCGAAAAACGGTGATCAACGTGATTTTGTTGATTAGTTACCAACATTTTGTGCTGGGAAAAAAGTGTCTGGCTAGACGGTGCATCAGTTTACAAAAGTCCGTTAATTATGTTAAGTTTACATGATTATTATAGTATTTATTTTAGTTACTAATTCTGTCCTAGAAAATAAATGCGTCTCAACTAACGTGTGAATGTTTAAAATATTCCCTGTTTGGGCAAGAGTACGAGGTTAAAAGTACGCACCCTGTTATAACTTCATTACAATGATCGCACGGTTTTTTCTTCTTTAAGCTGCAATTAAGGCGAATATTATTTGTAAAGATTTTTAGACCTTATACAGAAAAAAAATATTCTCCATAAACACTCTGCGTAGTTTTACCCAAATAACGGGTCAATAGTACGAATTTCCCCCGATGCACTTAAACATGTATTCCAAAAAAAACAATGAAGTAATGTACAAAAACTCATTAAATAATAAAAGTAGAATAAATTTACTTTACATAGAGTGTTAAAACGTTTTCCTAGACACTATATTTTTGACTGTGTAGACGATAGAAAAAAAAGTGCGTACTTTTAGGCCGAATGACCCTACGTGTGGCACTCGGAGACTGCCGCGGTAAAGCTATTGCATAGCATTTTTATCACAAATTTTGATTGACTAAACACAAATTCGATCTTACGCTTACCACATAAAGTAGATTTTTAAACGCGAGCAAAGCACGTTTAGTCTTGTTATTGATAAATGTCAGTAACCAAAGTAGAATAAATCAACAAAATTTGAAAAAAGAATGTTACGTTCGATTCTTTTGTACTCGTGCCGTGCCAACGCTGGGGAAATAGCTTCTACGCAATGTATTTAAGGTTCATATTAGATTAGTAAGAAATGGTTTTAATGACTAATAAATAAAATAAATAAAAATATACTCGTTTCAAGAATTATAGCTTCTACGCATTGTATTTAAGGTTCTTTACAATGAAATGAAATAATTTATTCGAACCCATAAAATGTTATACATTATTTAGATTCCGTCAATATTAACTCTACCACCAGTTCGGAAAGCAGTTCTCACTAGAGAAGAACGGGCAAGAAACTCTAGTGTTGATCTTTTCAAAATCAGTTCAAGGTATAAAATAAAGTGGATGATAAAGAGGAAAAAATTTACAATTCAGTACTGGTTTACTTTTGTTTAGAGCAGTTCATTTAAATACTCGCAAATAGGTAATACATTTTAAATTCCAACACAAGTGCATAACTGTCTCAGGTATTATATCAATTACTAGCATTGTGCTCGGCTCCGCCCGCGTGGAAAAGTTTTTCCGGGATAAAAAGTAGCATATAGCACTCAGGAGTAATGTAGCTTCCTATTAGTGAAAGAATTTTCAAAATCGGTCCAGTAGTTCCTGAGATTAGCGCGTTCAAACAAACAAACTCTTCAGCTTTATATATTAGTATATAGATATCGGTATCGTCTGTTACTCACAATAATCGCCTTACAATGAGATTAGGTACCAATATGCGTTGTATTTCCTTCTATATAAATAAATGGTGTGAAAATAAACACTAGATGTTGTTCTTCGCAGATTACTGTCTTTGTATCGATGACATAAGCGTCACAAGACACAAAAGAATAATGTCAGGACACAATCGTGATACGTCGCGTGTGTTTTAAAAGATTTTCCTTGAATCCTTGTAGTTTATAATAGTTACAGTGAAGAGATAAATGCGTATGCTACCCGGAATGAATGGAACTGTTCGAGAATGCTATCACACTAACTTAGTCTATAATATATATTTTTTATAATGGATAACTAATATTTTAATGCTTAAGAGTTCGTTTGTTTGTTTGTTTGAGCGCGCTAATCTCAGGAACTTTTTTTTATTTTTTTTTAATTCATTGAATAACGAAACGAGCATGCCGTTCGCCTGATGGTAAGCGATACGACCACCCATAAACAGTAGCAACACCATCCAGCACCTTGAGTTACAAAGTACTGTGTGGCATTCCACTGCGCTCGTCATACTGAGACATAAGGTGTTAAGTCTCACTATTTCCTGTAGTTACACTGGCTACAATGTCCTTCAAACCGAAACACAACAGTGCATGCACACTGCTGCTTGGCGGTAGAAATAGACATTGCGGTGGTACCTACCCAGACGGACTCTCACATATGAGATACCTACCACCAGTACTGGACCGATTTTGAAAATTCTTTCATTAATAGGAAGGTACACTACTCTTGAGTGCTATAGGCTACTTTTTATCCCGGAAAAACTATTCCTTGCGGGCGGAGTCGCGCCCAAAAGCTAGCAATGGATAATTTTGAAAAGGTTATGAATGTATTTTTTTATTCATTTTTAAATAGGGTATAAACTAAATATCATGGACTTAGTCTCAGTCTTTTCTGCATTGCATAGTTTATTCGTACAAACTTTAAACATAACAAATACAAAATAGTAATATAGGTTCGTCTTTCGTAATAACTCAATTTTTTACACACATAACTCATATTCAATAACAAATAACAAAATATGTTGTGGACCCGACATGTAATTTTCAATAATTATACGCGAATGAGCGGCAAAAAACTGTAATTTGTTAGATACAGAGCTACGGTTTTGTGTTCGCTTCTAATAATAATAATAATAATTGGATTTCGATAATTCCTATAAACAACTTGTTTATGGAACAGACAAAAGTTCTGTTTCAAATTGTTGTTTATGCTTTATTGTAGTTTTTTATGAAAATGGTAAAGGCAAAGGAATAAGTGCTCGTAGAGCTCTGTCTAACGTTCAGCGTCATCATATAGCCTAGTTGGGAGTGGACTAAGGCCTAAACTCTCTCAGTTTACAGGAGACCCGTGCTCAGCAGTAGGAAGTATATATATATAATACAGTGCTGGTATAGTATGGTACTCAGCGTAGTATTCTCAGATGACCCTGGTTGAAACGAAAAGTAAATAGCAAAAACTAGGTACTTATACAAATACAATAATCGAAAAATCTGTTAATACTCACTATTTATGCTGTGTCATTCTGAATTAGACAACTGCACAGTTAAATGCAATTTACGCGCCAAAAATATTGATCGTTAATGGCGTCTACGTATATAATTAACTATTAATTCGGCACTGTAAGGCCGATTTTTTACACGAAACAATTTAAAAATACATTAATCAGATGTAAAGGTTTCATGCGTTTTGACTAGTTGTAATTCGCGTTGGATTAAGGTTAAAGGTCGCTTAATTTCCGTGTGCCGATTGTAAACAAAAACTGAGGAAGTTTTATAAACATTATATAACTGCATGCTACAATCATTTGGCGGCGACTTTGAATGTTGCTACATACAATAATTTTAACAGCATTCAATTTAATCGTGATCTCTCACGAGTAAATATTCATCAGTGTTAGCGCAAATCAATGTTTTGTTAATTTCTTCCTTACATCCGTTGATATGTTGGTGAATGAGTACCTCCTTCTTTGAAACCTCGATTAATTAAGCAATTATAAAATTACAATTATTTAACATTATTTTTTTATTGAAATCAGTAGATACTTTATTGTTTTATTGATTTGGAAACTAGTATTATAAAGAGGAACGATTTGATTTTTGTATGAAATGGATAAACTCAAAAAGTACTCAACCGAAATTGAAAATTATTTCACTAATTTAGGAAGCTATATTATCCCTGACTGCTGTGGGCTTTTTATCCCAGTTTTTTTTTTATAGCATCGAATGACGAGACGAGCATGCCGTTCTCCTGATGGTAAGCGATACGACCACCCATAAACAGTAGCAACACCATCCAGCACCTTGACTTACAAAGTACTGTGTGGCATTCCACTGCGCTCGTCATCCTGAGACATAAGATGTTAAGTCTCATTATGTCCAGTAGTTACACTGGCTACAATGTCCTTCAAACCGAAACACAACAGTGCATGCACACCGCTGCTTGGCGGTAGAAATAGACATTGCAGTGGTACCCACCCAGACGGCCTCTTGGCTCTTACATAATGAGAGACCTACCACCAGTAAAAATGTGCGTAAATATGGCCAAAACCGCGAGCAAAAGCTAGTTATACATAATCTGATACAGTCTCGCAGAAGTTGTGAACTCAATGTCAAACATTGTACCACGCATTAGCGACCACACGACAGTGGAAATATAATAAATATATTATCAGTACCATTAATTACTTTATAATTGAGTTTGAATGATGTCAATTTAATTTAAATAATTATAATTAGGGTATCGAAGTCTACTGACCCAAGTATAATGAATGTCATCAACTTATATATCATAATTTTGGCACGTGCTTTAACGCAGGTATCATTTTTAAAGTATAATAATATTGTAACAATAATTATTAGTAGTTTTAACATTAATTTCAACAACTTGTAGGTCCGACGCCCACTGTTGGTTCAGGGACAGTGCAGTCTGGTATTAGTAGTAAGGGATTCACCGATACTGGAGCAGGTTCGACGGCCGGTCCGCGGCGCTCCGGCGGCCGATGGCCGACGTTTTCGATTGCTCCAGATTCGGCCCGCGGGACCCGCGAATGAATCCGCGGATTACTTTAATACCTACCGCGAATTAATTTGATACCTACCGCGGATTAATTTGATACCTACCGCGGATTAATTTGATACCTACCGCGGATTAACTTGATACCTACCGCGGATTAATTTGATATCGACCGCGGATTACTTTGATAACACCCGCGAATAAAAATTATATCGTCCGCGGAATCCGTTTCATATCACCCGCGAGGTAGGTATGAACCACGAATTTGTTCATGGTCTACGGTTCCCTTAAGCTTGTACTTTTTCCCTGTTCGTTGTGCTTTTAACTTTCTACTTTCTATCGGCGATCCTTTTTTTTAATTGAAGGATGCAAAGGTCTTTGTAGCGTATTTCTATTAACTCGTGTTTCTACGCAAAAGCCGTTTAAAATTACTTAATAGTTACCCTTTACGCATTACGAGCATTGTTTATGATAGATAAAGCAACATTTTCCCTGTTTCGTTGTGTTATTGACTTTCTACTTTCTATCGGCGACCCTTTTTTATTTGAAGGATGCAAAGGTCTTTGTCTCGTATTTCTATTAACTCGTGTTTCTACTTAAAAGCCGTTTAAAATTACTTAATAGTCGCCCTTTACGCATTACGGGCATTGTTTATTATAGATAAAGCAATCGTTACAATACACCATACCTTTCTCAAATTCTAGGTAAAACCCTTTGGGTCTTCTCATTGTCATAATAATTACGGTTCCCATTATTCACATTACCTGATATTACGTATTCAACGGAACATTTAAGGTGAAAGTCGAAACATGTTGGATCTTGTCTGCAAGGAAACAATACTCCCTCTCCATATAAAAGACCGACTCAAAATCACATGGTATCGTATTCCACTCTGTGCTCTGCTCGAAGTGTGATCTCCAGTTGTGTGTAACAGTGAAGTGATAGTCAAATTGTGAAATAGTTAAATAGTGAAAGTGTTATAAAAATGAATGTAAGTACCTTTATATACTTTGATCTAAAAGTGTTGTAACCAGATGTTTCATTAATTGTTTATGCCATGTGTTGTCCACCAGGTTAATACATTTTAGCTATCTTTGATGTCTTATTAATTTATCATTGTTACTAATGTGTGCATGTATACTTCGCATACCTATAAGTATTTATCATACAGTACTTACTTAACCGATAATTAAAACAGTTTCATTTCATTTTGTTACAGTTTTCTGAAAATACTTTCAAAAACTACTATTATGCTGAAGAAATCGACGAACCTAGTGATGAAGAAGGTACACTTGCTTTTAAAGTAAAAAAAGCGATAATAGCAAATAAAAGACCGATCGAATGCAACAGCATTGATGAGTTCTTCGAAAAACCAAAAAAGAAGAAGACAACAACAAGAAAGTCATCCAGTGTTGGTCGATCGACGAGCGGGGGTGTTTCATACATCCGATCAAACAGCGATGACAACAGTTCTGCATCACATCTCATAAAAATTGAGGTGTATGAAGTGAATAAAATAAAAAACATCGCACCGACGGAACATTGGAAACACGCTGATGTGCGAGTCAAATATTACGCGGAAACCGACAGTGATAAGAACTTGCAAAGTGTTAAGGACACTATATACAATATAACTAAACAGTTGGCTAGTAAGGACGATTGTGTGAAATATTTTATAGACACAGACAAATGAACAAAAGTGCCAGTGCGTGTTAATGTTTTAATATCATAACTTTAATCATATGCTTTGTACTACTATTATTGAAATAAGAAACTATTATTGTAATAACTGTACTTAAGAATCTACCTGTTTAAATTTAACTTACATTGTATTGTATTTAAACTTTGTACTCTTTTAAGTTACATACTTAATAGATTAATTTGTTTTTGATTCTAGAACTCTTTGTGAATTGTGTTATTGCTAAGTATTATTGTAAATAGTTATAAGTCTTTTTAGTGTTTTTTCATGCTCATGCTTACGATTGTAAAGTTATTGGGAACATTCATAAATTGTTTGGAAGAATTATAAGTATTGTATGGGGTTATTAATCTTCAATAAAGAAAAATCATTCATTCATTTTCATATTTCATTTATTCACCTCAAAACATGATTTAAATAAACCATTTAAAAACACATCATTGCATATTGTATTATCACTAAATAATACTTGAAAATCTTTGAGACTCTTACCATAGTATTTATAATACAGATACATTAAACAGTACTCTCCACAAACTATAGTAAAGTCATTTTGAATTCGACTTGTATTGTAATTCCACATTCTAGAATTTCGCGCTAAAAACATTCGGTGGTATCCTTGAGGTGGTCGACCGTATGAATCAAAGTACTGTCCAAAACCATTCTTATCTATGTGTATGGCGACCCAGTGAGAACCTGGTTTGTTATCAGAGTCTAAGTTGCTAACTACGTATGTAGGAGTTACCACATATATTGGTAGACGATTGGCTGCATATACATTATATTCAATACTTGGATCAATTTTCTTTAAGTAATTCTGTATTTCTATTGTATTCATTTTTATTCACCGTATCGCTGCAGAATCTTATCAGGTCGAATGATAAAGTGGTAATGTCTTATATAAGGTTAACAAGATACTATTATGGTACTTATCAACCAAGTTGACTCTTGTTGTGGGGTTGCAAGGATTATAGTAAAACAAAGAACTTAATATTTTGTGAATTCGTTTTATTGGTAACTTAAATCTAACAACAAATCTGAATTAAATTATTTACGCTTAATCTAATCTTAAACAGTTAATTTTGTGTTCTTAACTACTATAATCTACTGAAATATTGCGGTTTTTATCTATTTCAATAACATTATCAAACTCCGCATAAACAATGCAATTAATAGTTTGTGATAAAGCTGTTTCAAAACGCACTTCTAATCTCACACTACCATGCTTTACAAGATTCCAATGACTTGCAGAGTTTGCTGATAAATCAGGTGTCAAATCAAACGCTAACATACAATACCCTTCAGCGTATTGTTCTCGGGATATCCCATTACCTTCATTGAGAAAGTGTATACCTGTTCCAGAAAACAATGTATGATATACTGAAGTAAAAATTTTGTTCTCAAATGAGGGTTGTAAAGCCTTTGATGGTATTTGTTGACCGTCTATATATAAACTAAAAGTATTGATGTCGTAATTTTGAAAGTTAAATGGGTTCTTAGTGAGGTTTCCATTGAAAGCAGCGTTATTTACAAATCCCACTATACACCTTTTAGGTAATTGTCCTAAGAAAATGTTATCTAGAGTTTTTCCTTGAACACCTGATGGTATTGTTAAAACTTTAACTTCAGCTCGAGTAATGGGGTATTTAGCTGTGGTAGAAGCTAAGACCTTTTGATGAGCAAGTAACACGCTGGGATTGATTCGTGCTCTACGAATAATCAAAGATGCATCCGTAATAGATACCTTTAATTTAAGGTCACCTGTAGAGGCCATGAGATTGAAATTTTCTCTAGAACGAATTAACTTAACACATATATCAACACCATTGATTAAAAATTTTTCTTGATTGAATAAATCACCATGTAAGTGACCAATCATTTCCATTTCTTTACTTTCACTAGATAATTCTTGTCTCTTAGTAAATCCTTTATTAGTATCATCGGTGGAATCCATTTTTCCAGCTGTATCTTCATACCATAAACCACAGGTGAGGTGAGATTTTTTTGCTGCAGGAGCATAGTTCAATAAGTTTTCTATATACGCACGATAAGCATATGTGTTATTGGGTGGTGATACAAGTTTTTGATTTAAGTAGACATCAAGTTGACTGAAGAGTGAGTGCAACCAATTATTCACCGGAGCAACGACTGTAGATGCGGTTAGTTTGGTGTTATCTTGATTTACTATTTTCGCTTTCAAGTGAAGTAACGTATGAGATAAATCTATGTAGTCATCTCCTGCTCCAGGAATTTGAAATTCTATAGGACCATCATCGGCAAGAGATGAAATTGGTTTATAATGGATCCAAATTCCACTTTCAATGCTAGTTTGAGTGGACGGCAATGCAAACAAATCCAATTCGGACTTTATACATTCACAGGAATGACTATGTAAAAAAGACATTTTGATTAATTGTTAGAAAATATGTCCTTGATTTGTTTTTGAGTAATTTTTGATTTTTTTAGAGCTTTCACTTTCGCGGTCAACGACGTACTGACTCCAGGTAGACGTTTTCGTTTTGTTATATATCCGGATCCAGACATATTGATTTTATCTATTTTTTCATCAGCCTTGCGTTTTAAGTTGGAACCAACTTCTTTAAGACGTGCTTTTATTGAATCTTCCATTGGTCGCGCACTAACCATATCTGTCAATAGACCAACACCAGCGCTCAATGCCTCTTTACCAACAGATCGAACACCGCTAGATAATAATGGTAAAACTGACCTAAACAATCCTCCAAGAAAACTACCAATTCCATGTCCTTTTTGATAAGGCGCCCCTTTATATACCACCCCTATACCTGAACCAGCCTGATGAGAATAATAGCGTTGATAAGGACATATCATGTTGGAGCGTTCAAAATGCATTATAATTTTTTAAAATGTAGTTTAACACACACCGTTCCAAATTGAAATGGTATCTTTTGTCCGGTGCTTGACCTTATATCTATTTCAATGGTATCGAATTCTCTTCGCATTACCGATAAGTAATGAGGAGGTGAAAATACATGCATTTTATTGGCACCATAGATGTATTTTGAAGGATCTAATGGTATTACTCTCAGAAGAGGTGTCATTACATCACCTACAATTTGAGGTTCAACTATATCACAGTAAACGAATAGTTGAGATGGTAACCCTAAATGTAAATTAGCTGGACATTTAGCTAAATTCTTTTCAACAAGGTTTCTGTTTGGTTCAAATCCCAACTGTAAGCCTAGTTTAGGAGATAATGTTACAGATTTTATTGATTCGTCTAACACAGAAACAGAAACGAATTTAGATATATTATCGTAGCGGAATTTGATTTTTTCTCTTATATTATTTAATGCTGATAAAATATGGTTAATATTATCATAGTTTGTGGCAGGTATGTGGGTCTTATAATAAACTGTAGATAGTTTGTCTTCATTGGGCATTTTCATGATTTTTGTTATGTAAATAACATTCTCATGATCTTGAACAGTAAACATGGTGCATGGATATTGGAATTCAACGATTCCTACACACCATTCTCCTTCCAATATTATGGGTTTGGGTAATTTTGTTGAAAAAATTGATGTTTTGTTCTCAGGAAAATATTCCATTGAACTATTGCTAAGTAAAGTTAAATAAAAATCTTTAATCATATTTTTTTTAAACTGGAAGCTAAAATCCAACTATTAAATTTGTTTGGATAACCTTTCCACTTAACTAACACTTGTTGTCTGCTGCCAGAGTAACGAGAGCGAATTATTTTATCAATCTTGTGTTCAATGGTGGGGTCATAAATGACCTTTTGTAATTCTCGTTCATAAAACGTTCCTACTATCTCCTCACCATCTAAATCTTTTATAGTATAAACGGGCCACGGAGTACGTTCTATTATAGAAGAAATCACAAATATTTCATCGCTCCAATTAGATTCATAACCTTTTTGGAATACATGTTTATATTTAGTTATTCTGACATGGTCACCGACATGAAACATAGGTAGTATAGTTTTTGATGATTTTTCAGATTTTTCATATAAATTACTCCAAACTGTCATTATATTATTAGAATTAACATCTGAAGGACACATTTTAATACTAGAATGGAAACTATGATTGTAAGAGTGTATCAAATTCTGCAAAATATCAATATATTTATGTGTATTCTTGTGTGTAAAATAGCGCCACATCTTCATTTTTAGCGTTCTTTGAAATCTTTCTACAATGCTTGCTTTGATGTCTGGATTATTTGTCGTATAGTAATTTATGTTTTTTGTTTTAAAGTATCTTTGAACATCTTTCGATACAAATTCAGTACCTTTATCAGATTGAATGTGAGTGGGTGTAGTATTAGCTTCATTAAATATACTGTCGAAACACTTTTTTACGGTTTCTGAATTTTTCTTTTTCAAGGGTCTAGCATATGCATATTTACTAAAAACATCAATAACACAAAGAATGTAGTTGAAACCTTTATTATCTTTAGAATAAGTCCGCATGTCGCTTAAGTCAGCTTGCCAAAGTTCATTGAGATTAGAGAGAACGTATTTGTTTCGAGCGAATTTTCTATGTACTGGTTTGTGGAGTGTATACGTAGATTGGGATTGCAACCAGTTTTTAACTTCTTCCTTTTTCATTTTACCTTTCATAGCTTTTGATAATTTGTCGATATTGCTATATCCAGCTGGGTGTGATACATCATAATAAATTTGATCTAATTCTAATAAGGGGTCCATTTTTCCCAATCAATCTTTTTCTTAATTTTATTTGCGTGTTTATCTTCGCTTGTTGGCGTCAAATATACCTCTGTGTTTTGTGGCGGTTGTTCTTCGATGGCGTTTTGAAGTCGAGCTATGTACTCACGTCTTTTTGGATTGCCAATATATGTTAAAGGTACTTTTAAATCCTTTAACGCTTTAGCAAATTTTTCCCAACCAGGTGGGTCGTTGTTTTTTAATGGTCGCAGTGTATCGCTTACTAAATCGATAATGTTACTGTTAGGAATCACTTCATTATCTACAATCACTGTGCCAGCATCATTCCAATAAATTTTGTTTTTATTTAGTGACACCGAATTCAATAACAACTCACCTTTTTTTACATATGTTTTTGGTATTAAATTTAAAATTTGTTTTGTTGAGTAGGAAGGTTTTTTTTCGAGTGTAAAACTTTCTTGTTGCTTCTCTTCATCACTCAGTGTCTGACTGACAACTACATCTTTATTCTTGATATCATTATTTATATTAAAAAATTTCTAGCTTTCAGATGTGGGTTTAATGTTATCGTCATTTGAAGTTATTATAGGGAGTTCAATGGGACGACGATCTTCTTCCATAAAGTGAAGATATCTTTGTAAAATTTGTAAGTATAATTTACACTTTTTTCGATCATCCATATTACTGTCGAGTATTTTTTCCATTTCACTATCTAAACGAGAGGTAGGATTTTCATTTCTTTTTTGATTTAACTTATCTATTAAGCTTGGATCAACTAACAGCATTTTTTTGGCGTGTTCCATTTTTAAACTAGTCCACTTATCAATCCACTCAAAATAGAACCCAATATAATCGGAAGAAATGCACCACCTTTTTGAACTATAATATTCTTTCTTATTTTATTTGTACTTTTACGTACCAATTTTCGTAGTAGATTTTTATACTTTTTTAGTTTACTCTTTGATTTTTCTTCAAGTTTTATATTTCCTTGTAAAACGTTATGAATACATTCACATATAAAATTAATTTCGTTTTCGTTACAGACTTTTAAAAGAGCTTGTTGATGTTTTGGTTTAAGTTTATAAAGAGCATTTAATAAGTGTTCATGCGTCTTTAAGCGTCGATCCATCATTTGTAAATGACGGGTATTGGTTGGTTCTTGACATATTTAAACTCTTTTGTGGGAATGTACACTGTAGAATGACCATCAGATGGAAATATCTTTGATTTAATTCGACACATGTCAAAAGTGTCTTGTTTTAGATCTATCATCAAATAGCCATGTGCTTCTTTTGTAGCATCTCTGTAAGCATCTTCTATGAATTTGCTATTTTCTGGTGATACTTGTCGTGCTAAGTAACGTATTTGAGTTTTATCACGTGGGTTTTTAAAATAAATTATGTAGTTTGAATTCAAAGAAATGTCTCTTTGTCCTTTACCTTGATGAAATAAATTTTGAGTAATGTAAAATACACTCAAGTTCCTATGATGACTACCTTTGGTAAATATGTCAACAATGCGACCATCAGATTCCCTCATGAGATCATCGATAATAATAAGGTTAGCTTCCTTTCCATCAAACATATGCAAATCTGGTATACCCTGATAATAGTTTACATTTGGTAAATTATATAAAGGCTGCATTTCATCAAAACACCAAGTAATTTGATGAAAATTTGTGTTGCACACCTCATTAATATGTTTAATAAAGTTTGTTACAAAATTAGACTTTCCACATCCACTTGGACCTGCAACTATGGCAGTAAAAGGATGATAAAAATGAAACATTTTTAAATGTACGTGTGATCTCGAAAAGCGTTTCGGAATGAATAAAACTAGAAGTTACGATTGAATGTATTATATTTGATTTTGTTTTATATACAAAGATTACATACACAAATACTTTGAAAAATGATCACATACAGTTCATAGCTGTTTTGAAAAATATTACAGTAAGAAAATTATTATAAAATAAAGTTAAATCAGGTATAACAAATAACTAACTACATACATTAAAATTTACATCTAATTTTTCATGATATTATACAAAACAGTTGTCAAAGTAAAAAAATAAAAAAAAAGATAGTACATAATAAAGACAGAACTTTAAGTTATTAAAAACCACAATTAAAACACACACACACACACATTAACATACATATTTTCGTTGTACAGAAATCGTTGATAAAATCAAATGTCCTTTATTTTATAATGACCCCATGCAAGAGTATCTGTTGAATTTTCTATTAAATAACGTTTTGTGTCATTGTGTGATAAAGATATTTTATTAATTTTTTGTGTATATATAGCATGTTTAATTGATTTAAATCTTATCATTTCACTGTATTGCGTTTTCTTTTCATATAAACATGATTTATAATCGGTAAGACAAAATTTTTTTGTTACACTTTTGTTAATCCCTTTTGCTTTACATATACATTTATTCTGCACATCCATTGCATACATTTTAGAGCGAAGACCTACAAACTCTTTAAGAATTTTACCGTTATTTTCGTCTTTAAAAAAACCTAACCGTTTTTTATTCAATAATGGTAAACCATATTGATTATTTGGTGGATAGTCGGACGTATCAAAGTAGTTGACTAAATCAAGTTTTATATCAGCATAATAATTTTGCGTAAATATTTGATATATTAAGCTATCGGTATCAGTATATAGTAACTTAATATTATCTTGATATTTCATTTTCATATAATCGTAATGGAAATCGTATAGTAATGTTTTAGATATATCTAAAATACAAAAACCGAGGTAAATTGGTTTATTATATAAAACGTTAGTTTTATTTAATTGTATTGCAACTAAGCTCTCTGAGAATATAGATAAACTATGGAATTCTGGTCTTGCTATCAAAGATTGAGCACCTTGAGTTTTGCCACGATTTAACCAATGATTAATTAATTTGACATTAACTCGTTTTCTTACATTTTCCATTGTTTTACCAAAAACAGAATTATTCATAAGTTTAAAAAAATCTTTCTCAAAATCTGAAGTGGCTAATGAACGCATATGAGTATTCAAGTCTATGTAACTTTTCAACCACGCGGATTGTTCAAATTTTAAAATTCTATGTACTTTAACCAATCGGAGACCATTTTTTAAACATTGCTTAAGGTTTCTATAATGAATGACGTAATTTTTTTTATTTTTTAAATTTGGGATCAGTTTCCTGTCTTTGCTGTTTCCTAAACATACGTTTTCTGGACAAAATGGAAAATCTGAATGAAAATCATGTAAATTTTTTGAATATTCTAAATCTACTTCCAAAATTAAACCATGTTTGGCATCATCGGCTATATTAAAATCTGTATTTATATCGACCCATTCAAATTTGCCTGTTGGGAGACATTGGGACATAGCCCAACCATAAAGGTTATTTGCGTCTAAGTACATCAAAAATGAAGATGGTTTATCTGAATCGTATTCCGACATAAACATGTTATTTGCCACTGCATGTCTATTGCTGCATTGTGATATACCCCCCCGAATATTATTCGCTATAAACGTAACCTTGTCGATATCTGTTAAAAGTTCCAAATTTATTTTGGTAAAATTTAACATAGCATCCCAACTTAAACCAGGTGCTGTATAATAGTGGGCAGGATCTAAACCGTATGTTTTAAGACAGACATCCCTAAAGTTTTCAAATATATCTGCTAACAACAATACATCTGTTTTTAAATAGAGGTCTGAATATTCACCCATGTTTTTACAATCAAAATGATTCCACACGTCTTGAGCATGATGGTATTCACTTTCTGTAATGTGACTATCATTTAAAGAACTATAAAATTGATCGCGAGTGGGAAGAGAAGTTATTTTTAAAGAATCAAATGTCGTCATGTATTCGTATGGATAAACACCTTTTCTTATTAAACGTTTAAAATCTTCTTCACATGGATATTTTAATTTGAGTTCACGAAATTGTTCAAGTAATAAGTTCTGAGCTAATTTGTTAAGGCTACTTGACATAAATTTAAAAGAATCAAGAAATCGTAATTTTATAACTCTGTTATTGATTTGTAAAACTTTAGAAAAAGAAATATATTTTTCCTTGTTCTCAGGAATAAGTTCAATGTCACCTTTCTCGAAATCAAGACCATGCACTATGAAATGAGCGTCATAATTACTTAAATTATGTAAAAACACTGGCACAAAATTAGGAGCTTTGTATTTCTGAGAGCATACTCTATGAGCTACACCTTCATATGCACCAGTATGCCAATTATAAGATATTGTTCTATCCACGTTTAATTTAGTAGCACAAATGTAACAAGACTCACTTTGATTGATATTTATTTTATTTTCTTCAGTTAACGGTAATGGTGATTTGACAAAAGAATTCTTTTTACAAATATTTTCTAAATCTGCGTAAATGAATTGCATAAATTTTAGCGCACAATCTTGCCCTGTATAAGATCTATATACTGAAAGATTATCATCATAAGAACATTTAACATAATACCCAAAACTATACGTTTCATGTTTTTGAATATAAACAGTTGATGATTGATTTGGATTGTTAGAACAACTCTCTATTGGTTTTAAAAATGCTTCAAAGTCAGCATACACAACGAATGGAACTCTTAATTTACGTTCATAGTTGTTAAATGAAATGTGGTTTGATGGTATTAATTCATTAAACCAGTTTCTTTTTCTATCGTTTTCCGATGGTAAATTTGTGCACACATTGAAACAGTCATTTTCTTGGTGTCGTTTTAAATTATCTAATGACGTGAAATTTAATAAACACCCATCACAAATATGAACTGCATGTTCAGAAGTCGATAACTGTTTAGATAATAATCTCGAGAGGTTTTTAATACAACAGAAATGACCTTTAGAACCTTGAGATATATACAATAAGTTTAAGTGAGTATTTTTACGGTGTTTCGTAAAGTGTAATGGACCCACAACTTTATTTGATTTGCTTATTGAATCATATTGTAATCCAAAAACATTAATACTTATACTATTTAATTTTTCAAACTTATGGATGTCATTAATTTTTATAGGAAACGATAGGTTATCAAATTTTAGTTTGTTTTTGTGTATTATATAAGATGATACCCTATTGGAACTATGAGTAGCTGGAAATAATCCTGACAAAACTGCCCAACGAAAGCATTCGTGATCGTTATTTTGAACATTGATTACAGCTTTCTTATGTTTTATATCTAACGGTAGGTCTATGTATGAAGATCCACGCAATGGGTTAAATTTGTTGACATTCATATCCAAGTGATTTATTTTAACTAAACTCCATCCACTACCTTTTTTTTGGAAATTGGTCATTTTGTTTGTTATTTCGGTAATTATAGATGAGAAAATAATATCTTTGTCATCACCTTGACAAACAAGATAGTTTGAAATTTGAAAATCAAAAACATTGTGTAGATTTTTTGTTTCTTGTGTGAAATCCGCATTGAGAATAAAATTAACTTTTACAACAGAATATTCTAAGATAGATCGTTCTAGTAATGTATAAATTATTTTTTTAATATTTTGTAAAAATAATTCAGGTGATTCAAGCTGTGTATCAGAAACTAAACTAGATTTCACTCGATATGTAATAATTCTATTACCGAAAGCACTATCAATGAATTGAACATTAGGTAGATTATTATCTCTTCTAATTAAATTATTTTTATGTTTATTGCTCTTATAGTGACTGGCCATATATTTTTTTGATACATATATGTGACACTCAGGACATTCAATTTTATCATTATGCTGTTCTGTACTTACATTTAAAATGTTATCCAGCGACGATGTAGATGTCGAAGGAGCTTCAAGATGAATATTTTTTCTTCTCTTTAATGGATCCTCTTCAAACAATTCAGTTGGCGCTAATCTTTTCCTGCTGCCTTCTCCATTCTGCATAGATCTGATGGATAAGAAAACTGTTAAAAAAATGTTATCTCACGAAATAAATATGCTACTATGTTTCTATTATTTAAATAGATACTAACATTATTTGTTATTTGCACTGCAAACAATATGCTTTCATTGATAATACACCATCAATATCATCCTCATCGGAATGAGTTTGTTTTGCGATTTTATGTCCACTACATGGTGTATAATAAGGAGAAATATCAGGATCTCCCAACATTGATTCTGGCAAAACATTTAATATATACCAAAACCGTATGAAACGATGATATTTATGTAAAATTATCTTTTTATCGAAACTCGCAATCTCACTCTGAGATAAACTAGAAATATCAAGTGAGTGGTACATTTTGGTTACACTTCAATTTTAAAAATATAAACGGAAGAAACAAGTTGAATGATTGTGCAAGATGTTCGAACCATTATAAATACTTTAAGTGTATCCCCTCTTCATGGATTCCCAAAACATGTTGCAACTAGTCTTACAATAATAAAAAATGTTTCACTCACGTTTCAACTTGTCTTTGTTCCATTTTATCACAGAGCTCGTACAGTTCTTTGTCGTATTGCGATGACATCAGATCCATTGATTCGATGTTTTCGAGAAGTGCGACGAGTTCCATGTTGTATAAATCACAGCTTGTATCCATGGTAAGGAATGTCTCAGTATTTTTAAAAGATATTTCAACGCTTATATACTACCCAAAACAATGTAATTATATTCTAAGCTATCCACTTTTTTCCAAACAATTTATGAATGTTCCCAATAACTTTACAATCGTAAGCATGAGCATGAAAAAACACTAAAAAGACTTATAACTATTTACAATAATACTTAGCAATAACACAATTCACAAAGAGTTCTAGAATCAAAAACAAATTAATCTATTAAGTATGTAACTTAAAAGAGTACAAAGTTTAAATACAATACAATGTAAGTTAAATTTAAACAGGTAGATTCTTAAGTACAGTTAATACAATAATAGTTTCTTATTTCAATAATAGTAGTACAAAGCATATGATTAAAGTTATGATATTAAAACATTGACACGCACTGGCACTTTTGTTCATTTGTCTGTGTCTATAAAATATTTCACACAATCGTCCTTACTAGCCAACTGTTTAGTTATATTATATATAGTGTCCTTGACACTTTGCAAGTTCTTATCACTGTCGTTTTCCGCGTAATATTTAACTCGCACATCAGCGTGTTTCCAATGTTCCGTCGGTGCGATGTTTTTTATTTTATTCACTTCATACACCTCAATTTTTATGAGATGTGATGCAGAACTGTTGTCATCGCTGTTTGATCGGATGTATGAAACACCCCCGCTCGTCGATCGACCAACACTGGATGACTTTCTTGTTGTTGTCTTCTTCTTTTTGGTTTTTCGAAGAACTCATCAATGCTGTTGCATTCGATCGGTCTTTTATTTGCTATTATCGCTTTTTTTACTTTAAAAGCGAGTGTACCTTCTTCATCACTAGGTTCGTCGATTTCTTCAGCATAATAGTAGTTTTTGAAAGTATTTTCAGAAAACTGTAACAAAATGAAATGAAACTGTTTTAATTATCGGTTAAGTAAGTACTGTATGATAAATACTTATAGGTATGCGAAGTATACATGCACACATTAGTAACAATGATAAATTAATAAGACATCAAAGATAGCTAAAATGTATTAACCTGGTGGACAACACATGGCATAAACAATTAATGAAACATCTGGTTACAACACTTTTAGATCAAAGTATATAAAGGTACTTACATTCATTTTTATAACACTTTCACTATTTAACTATTTCACAATTTGACTATCACTTCACTGTTACACACAACTGGAGATCACACTTCGAGCAGAGCACAGAGTGGAATACGATACCATGTGATTTTGAGTCGGTCTTTTATATGGAGAGGGAGTATTGTTTCCTTGCAGACAAGATCCAACATGTTTCGACTTTCACCTTAAATGTTCCGTTGAATACGTAATATCAGGTAATGTGAATAATGGGAACCGTAATTATTATGACAATGAGAAGACCCAAAGGGTTTTACCTAGAATTTGAGAAAGGTATGGTGTATTGTAACGATTGCTTTATCTATAATAAACAATGCCCGTAATGCGTAAAGGGCGACTATTAAGTAATTTTAAACGGCTTTTAAGTAGAAACACGAGTTAATAGAAATACGAGACAAAGACCTTTGCATCCTTCAAATAAAAAAGGGTCGCCGATAGAAAGTAGAAAGTCAATAACACAACGAAACAGGGAAAATGTTGCTTTATCTATCATAAACAATGCTCGTAATGCGTAAAGGGTAACTATTAAGTAATTTTAAACGGCTTTTGCGTAGAAACACGAGTTAATAGAAATACGCTACAAAGACCTTTGCATCCTTCAATTAAAAAAAAGGATCGCCGATAGAAAGTAGAAAGTTAAAAGCACAACGAACAGGGAAAAAGTACAAGCTTAAGGGAACCGTAGACCATGAACAAATTCGTGGTTCATACCTACCTCGCGGGTGATATGAAACGGATTCCGCGGACGATATAATTTTTATTCGCGGGTGTTATCAAAGTAATCCGCGGTCGATATCAAATTAATCCGCGGTAGGTATCAAGTTAATCCGCGGTAGGTATCAAATTAATCCGCGGTAGGTATCAAATTAATCCGCGGTAGGTATCAAATTAATTCGCGGTAGGTATTAAAGTAATCCGCGGATTCATTCGCGGGTCCCGCGGGCCGAATCTGGAGCAATCGAAAACGTCGGCCATCGGCCGCCGGAGCGCCGCGGACCGGCCGTCGAACCTGCTCCAGTATCGGTGAATCCCTTACTACTGGTATTGCGCCAGATAAATGGCAATTGACTCTCCCCTTATCACATAAGGCCTAACGTAGGTGACGAAACCTTAGCCTACCCTTAACAAAGAAATAAACATCTAACGCTGATATGTATGGACAAACAGCCATGAACTTTGCTGCTATCAGCCAACGATCAAAGACACAAGTCGATAGCAAAACTAAGGACATTAAATGTATTGAACTATACAGGGTCCTTTTGATATTGCGATACTTAATCAAACCACATACTTATCTCCTTCAGAATAACACTTTCCATTAAGCTATTTTAACCATAAGAGTAAAATGAAAGAGTTTAAGTTCCGAACAAAATAAATATCAATAAAAAGTAAGTAAGTTTACTAGCCCTAATGCGACTACTATGATTCTAAGAGGATTCATCGCAGCGGCAACATTACACTTTCAGTTAGAAAAACACTCACGCAAACGCATTACTCGCACTAAACAACAAAATGATAAAATAATCTGAAAAATAAAATAGAGATTTTTGGTACAAATATTACTTTTCCATTTATGATTTTTGGCATAATGTTAGCAGAGGCAAAGACGAGTATGTGGTTTTATTTATTAACGCAATGTCAAAATAACCCTGTATAATGAACCTAGCTTAAGCTGTCATTTAAGTGCATGTTCTCAGCTGAGTAAGCGCTTAAACACAAACAAAATGTAGCTGTCAAAATCCGTCACATATTTTTTTTTTTTTTTTAATAATGGCATTTGTGTTCTCATTTTGCCAATGTCAAGTTTGGTTTGTCTATTTTATTATCTGTAGTATGTCGAAGTAAAGTAGTGGCTACCTTACCAAGACTTTATCGAGGAGTTTTGGCGGCAACAAAAAAAACACTTGATTAGCACAATTATTTCAGTTCACTTCATTTGAGCTCTTTAATAGAACTATATTGGATAATATACCACCATAATTATGCAATATAACACTAAATATCACCAAAATAATGAATTAAAACAAGAGCACCTCATGACACTTCCAAGTTCCCGCCAAAACTGCCGTCACATATTGCAACTTAAGATGTCATTTGAGCTGATGTTAATATGGCTTTATTAAATAGTGACTACCTTAACATGCTGACCTTAATTTGACAGTGTCTCAGCTAATATAGCTACTTCAGTGTGAAACTGAGTCGTATCTATTAATACAGCCCTAAGTTTATGTATACTAAGAGTGCCTGACACATCAAGATCACAATAATTAGAACGTAAAGCCAAGCTCCACTGACCTAATGCTCCAGGTTTGACGTCGTAATTGTAAGCTGACGTTCTTAGCCAATGTCATCTTATCCACTCATCTTGTAAAGCACAATGGGCCTCTCACAATGTGGTTATGAATAATATTTTTTCCCATAGATGTTTGCATTGAAATACAATCTTTGTTTTTCAAGGACGCATGTTAAGCAATTTATAATTTTTTAGCTGTAATATTCCTGGTGTATTTTTAGAGGTGGAAATTCTAAAAATACTTTTTTGGGGCTCACTTAGTACCTATGATAATATTATTAAAATTGTGTGCGAAGCTGTGAGTTCTATGTCACTCTAAATTATAAGATTGTTTCTATCTCCAAGCCTTAGAACTTTGTTTCTTCCTCAAAGAAAGGAAAGTTTCTTCCAATCTTCTTGCCTATTCTAATCTGACGCAGGTTAGGCACAATGTTCTTTTCGAGCACGTTGCAGGAAGAATTTTGTTGTTTCTATACGGCCACGGCACAATGACCCCACTGCACCTGAGGGTAACCGGAGACGCCTGTTTGAACCTGATATACTTACGTTTTGACAACCAACCTAACGCCTTAAAAAAAAGAGTGTATTCCCACCTAAAAGGCCGGCAACGCATCTCTATGCTCCCTGGTATTGCATATGTTCATGGGCGGCGGTGATCACTTACCATCAGGTGAACCGTATGCTCATTTGTCCCCTATATCATAAAAAATAAACATGAAACCTCTTTGAGGGTTATTAATTATTATGGGTACAATAAGAATGTTCTTTGTTTCCAGTTCGATGACTTCGTGAGGTCCATCCAGGTGGACCCGCACTCGCCTCTCTTCAGACTCGTCACAGACGGACAACCTCCTCTCAGGTAAATATTTACTAAAAATACTGTACTTTACTATAGTTTTAGTGTACGATAGCTAAGTTGGCAATGGAATGGACTGCCAAGATAAAGTTCCGCAGGTTCACATCCAAGGCAATTATTTCTGACTTGGAATTTTTCTAACGGTGAAGGAAAACATCGTGTGTCTACATACCTGACAATTCTCTATAAGAATTTCGAAGGTATGTGAAGTCTGCTAACTCGTACTAGCGTGGTGGACTAAGACCTAAACCCTTTCAGTAGTAGATGAGCCCCGTGCCCAGCAGTGAGCTGTATATAATAAAGGGTTGGATGTGTGTCTCGAGGGAGAGCCGTGGCGTTTTACCCAACACGCCAGTCTATTGTTACTGCGCTGAATGGAGCGCGGTAATTTAATAAAAATCTTGATAGTATTGGTTTAATGTACTGTAGTTGCTTACGCCAAACGAGCGCCATCACTTTTTTTTTTGTTTATAGCATAGAATGACGAGACGAGCATGCCGTTCGCCTGATGGTAAGCGATACGACCACCCATAAACAGTAGCAACACCATCCAGCACCTTGACTTACAAAGTACTGTGTGGCATTCCACTGCGCTCGTCATCCTGAGACATAAGATGTTAAGTCTCATTATGTCCAGTAGTTATACTGGCTACAATGTCCTTCAAACCGAAACACAACAGTGCATGCACTGTTGCTTGACGGTAGAAATAGACATTGCGGTGGTACCCACCCCGACGGCCTCTTACATAATGAGAGACCTACCACCAGTAAACAACACTATAACAACAATTGTAAACAATTAACAGCTATTGAACAAAATTCAGTGTTTGATACCGATCTACATCCGGCGAAGTCATGGGTTAAACATGTTTCCATTGTACACGGACAGACGAGAATTTATGTTAAAAGCCTTTGCTCGCGGATCTGCCCGCGTGATATACTTACAGGGCCATATTATGTACTTTTCCGGGATAAAAAGTAGCCTTCCGTAATCCTTCCGTATGGTTCAAGCACACTTTGTAGGTACGAAATTTCCTCAATAGCGGTTGAATAGTTTTGCCGTGAAAACGTAACAGACCGAGTTGCTTTGGCATTTATAATGTTAGTATGGATAGTAACATATTATTCGAATTACACGGCTTTCAAATACAGAATGTTCTACCCCCTAATTCCCAAATTATGTACAACGTTCAATCCCAAAAAGTTAAGCATGTTTTTTAAACAAACGACTATTCGTCCAGAAAATTAACCCGGGTAACTCAGAGTTACAGACCAGTAACATTGAACCAACGAGTCAGTTATATTTTAGAATACATTGTTCACAATTTCATTTACAATAATATTATAATGATTTTGTAAGTTTATAGGAAACAATCTCTAAAAATTTTATAATAGAAAAGTGTACCTAGTACCTGAAATCTTTAACAGTATTAATTTACTTTAAATTCCTAACAATTATTTCCAAAAACGCATGTGAAGACACTAGTATATGCCATTAAGTATTTTTACAACAGAAACACGCACCGATTAAATCATCCATAATAATTTGTGTTTGAATCACAAATCAGTCCTTTAGGTGCGGGCAAAGGTCGATGTAAACTTCCTCTGGGATCAGATATATCAACCCTTTTGTGAAGGTTCAAAGGAATTTTACTTTTAAAAGACACTTTACAATACTCGGAAAGGAAAAGCCAAATTTATTCATATACTTATTGAACTAAATCTAATCATATTACCAATCTCGATTGTCTATTTTTAAGGCTCTTTTAAAGCTTTCCTAGTAAAATGTATTTCTTTATTACTTCAAAATGCAATAAAAAAAATTAACTTAAACTATAGTAGGGACAAACTAATATGGCTGGTATGACATGACACGGTTTTGAATTTTTTGGGTAGACGTTCTCACAGAGTTATCGCGTCGGGAAAAAAATTGAATTGTCATACCGGCCAACTTAGTTTGTCCAAACTATAGTAATACGAAGCCGCATATTTTATTGTCTTTTTCCGGTTAGCAATTTATGCATATGCAAATAATAAGTTTTAGTGTCATTTCTCATACAATCTAGAAAGATAGAGCACGGGTGTGACTAATTCCAACTCCTAAATGCAATTTAGGTGTCAATCCAGAGCATGTTAACGATTTACCTTATGTAAGTGGAATTTAAGTCGTCGCTCGATTATTTTTATTCATTTTAGATTCTATGCGGTATAAGAGTGAGGCTAGGATGCAGTGGCAAAAAAAAACAGGAATACAGATAAAGAACAAATTGTTTAAATATAAATATTTACCTATTATTTTCAGCTTGTTATTTTTCCGAGTTTTTCAGCCTCCACTACTGAACATAGGCCCCCTCTATATTTTAAAACCAAAATTAAAATGCAGGAATTTTCCGGATTAGTTTTTTTTTACTTTCAACTTGTCGGTTTGTAAAAGTGGTTATTAATTTACGTATTTTATAAAAACAAATAAGACGTCTTTTTCATTTAATAACGTATTCATAATTAAATAATTCAAATATTTTATCATCGTACGCATTGTCAAATTTGCTGCATTGTCAAAGATGGCTACAGTTCGGACAAACTAAGCTGGCCGGTATGACAATTAAATTTTTTTCCCGAAGCGATAACTCTGTGAGAACGTTTACCCAAAAAATTCAAAACCGTGTCATGTCATACCAGCCATATTAGTTTATCCCTACTATAGAAGATTTATTTTATTACAAAACAATATTTTCCATTACGATTTACATAATTGTATCAAAAACACATGTTTTGCACATATAGAAAAGTACACAGGAGTCATACCCGAGCCGTCGTGTGATCGAAACCTAGTGGCTTGAAATTAATTTTGATTGTTTCTCGCTTCAAAACCAAATTAGATTCAAAATGTCAAACTGTGATACTTGTGGCAGAGCAATAAAAACATCAGAAAAAATCTCTTGTTCGAACTGTGACAAAAACTTTCACCATCTTTGCGTTAATTTAAATGCTACGTCGTTTAAAAAATTAAGCAAGACTGCGCGGTCATCTTGGGTCTGTCCAAATTGTGTAGCTAACAGACCTAAAGGGAATAATACCAACACACCTATCAAAGGAACTGCCGATAATGTGATCGAAGGTGTTAATAGCTCCAGCGAGGACAACGATGAAACCGATATTCGACTCATCATCAAAAATGAAATAAAAAAAGCAATGCGCTCAGAGGTAAAAATACTGTTTTGTGAATTACGCTTGGAAATCGATGAACTGAAGAAACAACTTGAAGAATTAAAGTCATCCAGCACTTTTGATGTTGCGTATCTCAATGAGTTAAAATCTGAAAATCTAAAAATGTATAAAGAGGTTTCTCAGCTACGAACCAAGAATGACAGTTTGCAAAAATCCATTGACCAACTATTCTCCCAAATAAATACACTTGATCAGAATTTGCGCGACTCGAATCTAGAAATTCAGGGTCTGCCAGAACAGAAAAATGAAATTCTACCAAACACTTTGAAACTGATAGCTGAAGCTGTATCGATGGATCTCAAAGACAACGATATCATAAAAGTCACTAGAGTCGCTTCCTTTAATAACAATAAATCGCGCCCACGTACAGTTGTTGCAAAACTAAGAAGCCCACGATGTCGAGATGAACTATTTTCTGCAATTACCAGATACAACAAAACACATAAAAATGACAAGCTGAATACTTCCCTCATTGGAATAGGTGGTGAAAAGAAACCCCTATTTGTTTCTGAACATCTTTCTCCGGCGAACAAAGCTTTGCATATCTCCGCACGTCTGAAGGCGAAAGAAAAGTCCTATAAGTTTGTTTGGGTTAGATATGGCAGGATTTTTGTACGTAAGGATGAGAATTCTGGTAGTTTATTAATTAAAGACCAACAGTCCTTAGATAAGATGGTCTAGTCTGTTTAATTTTGTTAATTTTGTTTTTTTTTTCTTTAACATGCAGTGAGTGTTGCTTTAAATAATAATTTTGCTAATTCAACATGGTTGAGCTATCTATCTTCTATCAGAATGTGAGGGGGATGAAAACGAAATCATCTGAAATTTTTACTTCAATTTTAAACTCTAACTATGACATAATATGTCTGGTAGAAACTTGGTTGGAGGAGTCGTTTCTCTCTTCCGAGTTTTTTGATCGAAGATACACGGTTGTTCGTAGGGATCGCTGTGAGAAATTTAAAAAACTATACTCTAAAGCTCATGGAGGTGGCCTGTTAATAGCTGTTAGAAACAATTTTTCATTTGTTAATAAATACGATTGGCAAACCTCTGTTGAAGATATGTGGGTGCGCGTGAAAATTGGGAGTGTTTGTCTGAACCTATGTTTAGTTTATCTGCCGTCCTATATAGCTTTAGATGCGTTCAGAGAGTTCCTTGCTAACTTGGAACACATTTGGCAGCATTTTCTAGACGATAAAACTTTAATTTTGGGCGATTTTAACTTACCTCTCATCAATTGGAATATCCCTGATGATCCGTTTCTTAATATATCAGAATCTAAATCAGTGGCTCTTAGGGACTTTTTGCATATCACTGGCTTTTCGCAAATGAATATGGTACGTAACAGGACTAACAATATCCTAGACCTAATTTTGGTGGATGAACACACTGATGCATGTGTCTCGGAGGCTAGTTCTCTTAGTAAGCCTGACATTTATCATCCATCCCTGCAGGTATCCATATTACTGAAGCAGCCTAAAAACAATTACTTATCCTGTAACACTGATGGCCTCAAATATAATTTTTACAAATGTGATTTTGACTCGTGCACGACCGAGCTTTCTTTAATTGCCTGGGATGAATTTAGTACACTCTACTGTAATGAATTCCTGCATAACTTTTATAATATTTTATGGTCAATCATTGATAAATATACACCTAAATCAAAGAAAAAAAACAATAACTATCCTGTGTGGTTCTCTCAATCATTAATAAAATTAATTAAAGAAAAACACAAATACCGAATTAGATTTAGAAAATATCACAACCCCCGGGATTATGACACTTTTGATGCTCTACGTATAAGATCAAAGGAAATGATAGAAAGATGTTTCAAGGCTTATATTAACAAAATTGAACAGGAATTTAAAATAAATATCAAATCGTTTTGGCGATATACCAAATCAAAAAAATCATTTAATGGCATTCCCGCTCAGATGTCGTATGATGGTGAAGTCGCAATAGGTCACTCTGTTGCAGACTTATTTGCCTCATATTTTTCCACGGTTTATACTGTGAATCAAACACCCAATAAATTTGTGGCCTCTTATCCGTCTTCTAGTTACGTCCTCCCAGGAATACGCATTCAAGAAAAAGATATACTAAACGGCTTAAAAACTCTTGATATAAGTAAGGGGGCTGGGCCTGATGGTGTTCCACCCATATTTATTCGACTTTGCTCTAAAGTGCTCGTTAAACCCCTATTTATGATCTTCAACAAATCGATGGAGGAAGGAATATTTCCTGATTTATGGAAAATGTCATATGTTATTCCCATATATAAGGCTGGTAATAGAAATGACGTGTCTAATTATAGGCCAATATGTATTATATCTCAATTCGCAAAAATTTTTGAAGGCATTGTGTACACGGCAGTTTATTCTCATGCTCATCCTTTGATAAGCCCACGGCAACATGGTTTTATGGTTAATCGCTCCACAACATCTAATTTACTTGTATATACCCATTTTTTAACTAGTACCTTCGAGGATCGGGGTCAAGTTGACGTTGCTTATACAGACTTTGCTAAAGCATTTGATCGTGTTGATCACTCAATTCTTCTTGTCAAGCTTAATCACGCTGGTATTCACGGTAATCTGTTGAGGTGGTTTGAGAGCTACTTATTTAATCGGTCTCAGCTAGTGGCGTTGGCTGGATACGAGTCAGCACCATTCATTCCCACATCTGGTGTCCCTCAAGGTTCTAAACTAGGACCCTTATTGTTTTTAATATTCATAAACGATCTATTGGAATCACTAAACTGCGATTGTTTAGCTTATGCTGACGATATTAAAATATACACGCGGGTCAATAGTCCTAGTGACTGTGATAAGTTACAGAGGGACCTTCAAACACTAGAATCATGGTGCAACTACAACAGAATGTCTCTTAATGTGAAAAAATGTCTATATATAACTTTTACAAACAAAATTAATTTTACTAATTTTAGCTATAACATCGGCGGTGCCTCGTTGGACAGAGTATCTACTATACGGGATTTGGGTGTGGTGTTTGACTCTTCTCTGACGTTTCGTCACCACATTTACAATATTGTGTCAAGAGCTAATAAGATTCTAGGATTCATTATGCGTATATCCAAACCATTTCGCAATAATGAGAGTTTAATCCTACTCTATAATGCCTTGGTAAGGAGTATTCTCGAGTATTGCTCTGTCATATGGTCCCCACACTATTCCACTTACGTTGACCTTGTGGAATCCGTCCAATCCCGTTTTGTTAGGCATCTATGTATTAAAAATGGTATCCGTAAATCTGTATCTGAATATAACGATAGGTTAAAATATTTCAACATGGTAACCCTTAAAGAGCGACGTATTGTGGCCGACCTACTTGTTCTCCATAAGATTGTGAATGGATCTATGGATGCATTCCTTATCAGTCATTTTTACCTGAGACCGAATTCCCGCGCGGTGCGTAATCCTCGTGTCTTCGATATTCCGATTACCACGCTGAATTCGTCACATAATAGTCCTCTACTACGTATGGCAAGATTGTACAATTCAAAGCTGGCTCTAGTTAGTAGTTCTGCAGACATCTTCGCCGACACATTGGGTTCATTCAAGCATTCCCTACGTGCTTTAAGTTTAAGTGAAATTTGATTGTTTACCTCATATTGTGTTTTAATTATAACATTATACAACCTTTACATATATGTGACTAACTATATTTGCTATATCCGACCTGTGTTTTTATGTAGCAATTATACCTACTGTAATAATATTTTATAAGTGTCATGCATGCCTCTTATCTGTATGATTGCATTGTACCTCGTTTGATTGAATGTTATCTTGTAAAGAATACTTATGTAATTTATACTGTTGGTGTGCTAAATAAAGTAAAAATAAAAATAAAATAAAATATGTGTGAATGCATAGTGAAAAAGACATCTTTAAATATATAATTACCTTTTGTCTACATTCCTGCTGATGTGAAATAATGTTATATACAGCTGTTCAAACTCGATTCACTTGTTAAACACAAGATATAATATCTAATTATTATTTAGGTTGTAACATTTTCATCTACAATTAGACAATAAAAATATTTTGTACTTGAAAACTTAAGTTATTTATTACCTACTGTGATTTGATAAGTTTTAATAGACAAATATTCATAGATAAAAACAACTATGAGTTCAAAACACCAGCGATCCATAGAAAACATTAATCTATACATATAATAAAGCAGTAGAACCGGTGTGTCTGTACATTTAAAGAAATGTGATAAAAAAGAAAGGGGGAGACTAAAGAAGAGTAATGGAACACAAATCAGCGATTTTTGTAATTCTTTTCTGTCTGTTTGTTTGTTACTTGCCATAATTACTAAACCGATTTCGATAAAATTTGGCACACGGGTAGATCATGTCCTAGATTAACACATAGGCTACTTTTTATCCCGGAAAAATAAAAACCGGGACTTTTATCCCGGAAAAACTTTTTCGCGCGGGCGGAGCCGCGAGCAAAAGCTATTATATGATATGAGCGCTTGTTATTCAACAATGAGCAAAATTTTATTTTCCGTTCTACGATTACTATAACATTGCTCCTTCCATTCTTTTAGGAGTCTAACTTAATCTAAGGCAGTCTTTACCATAGATAAATTATAAATATACTGTGATATAAATTAATAATATAATAGCCGGCAAACAACTTGAGCACATTACCGCGCGATGTTTTTTTTTTATTAATGTAACTAGACTAAGAGTAGACTATACATTATAGATTATAATCATATAAATTACGAAGATTTTTTTTTAAATATTGTCTTGTCATACTTATGGCAGCCTGGTCTTTGACGTCAACCCGATCCTTATGCAACGAATTAAAAAAAAAGCAATTTATACAGTTTATGTTTTTTTCCAGACAATGCCTGCACCCAGAGGCGTGCAGCAAGGAGCTGACGCTACCTGCGTACTACGCGCGCTTCCATGACCTGAGGAAGGAGTATGTACGCGCCTACACGCTGCGAGCGGTGGCGCCGCCGCGTGCGCAGGCGCCGCCGCCTCCGCCGCCCCCAGACCACCCTACCTCGCTGTTGGATATGCTCAACTGTATCCTTTATTAAAACATGATACGTAGAGTACCTATACATATCCTCCGAGTAGTAAAGGCCTAACCGTGAGACAGTAAATAATACTGTTATTATTGTTTATTGAATTTAAACTTAATTCTGTGTTTATATTTTATGCTTATTCTATGATATCCAATTTAAGCGGCTTTTTTTTTTTAAATAAGTACTGTCACTTCAATACTAGTTGTGGCAAACTAAGCTGGCCGGTATGACAATAATTTTTTTTCGCGACGCGATAACTTTGTGAGAAAGTCTAACCTTTTTTTTTAAAGTCAATTACATAAAGTCAAGTAACATATTTATGTAACATATTTGAATTAATATTGTAAAAATATACTGAAATAAAGAATATAATCTTGACTCTTATAGCAAACCGACGCTTTTACAATATTGTATACTGCAGTATATGAGCGTAGTGTTGGGAAAGTTTTGAATCGCTTAGCAACCAAACGTAACCGATTACTGAAAAAAATTGAATATTGGGATTTAAATAGAAACACTGCTGTTACTTTAAAAATTATGTTTAAAGTACATTTTGCAAACAGTTTTGAACAATACTTTAGATATTTTTAAAAAATTACACATTCATACTCGAAGAAAGAAAACGAAGGGCTCCAAAGTAAATAATTTAAACTGTAGCACTATATTTGTTATTTTATTTTCAGTTCACACTCGTAATTATTTCTTTGTAGTGAATAATAACCAATTTAAAAGTTATGAAAGGATAATCGTGAAATTTTATCGGAAAAACAAAATAAACGACTAACAATAACTAACTACTGTTATAAATAAAACTCCTGATTGTAATGTGTAAGATTTAATTATAATGTAACTCTTTTTACATACTATAATAAACTCCTTGAATAAAATATCGATTGCATTCAAGAATCGGTTATTTGGAGCAACCGATTTTTTGTTATCTTCCCTACATATAGTATTCCGCAAAGTGTCAATAAATTGTCATACCGGCCAGCTTAGTTTGTCCAAACTATAATAAGGACTAAATGACTTTGGTAGAGTACAAGTACAACTGGGATTACTGAAACAATACTTTCACCACGTGAGAGAGTGCGCTAGAAGTATAATTTGTATACTTGTATATTAAGTAAAATGTAGCGGACTAAATTTAACTATACCATCTATTGTAAATATGTACCTACATTTACAAATAAATGATTTGATTTGATTTGATTTAGAAACAAATTGAATATTAACCTGAAATATACTAAAAGTATTGAAATCGTAAACCGAATAAACAAACTTAATAGATCCTATTAAAACAATGACCTTCCTTATCGTACCATAGATTTAGGTATAACTCCATACGCTGGAGAGAATTTTTACGCAGCAGAAGTTAAAGACATGACAAGCATAATACAAAGGATAATTTCAGACGGTAAGTGCAAGTTATATTTTACTAAAGAGAATCCAATTAGCTATTCCTTTTGCCATATTCATAGAAGGGAAAAACTCTATATAATTTCATACAAGCTTTATTATTAATCTACTTACCCTTTCGATCTAAATATAAAGATTGGGATCGTATTTTGAAAGAGGCCGTAAATTATATCAGATACCTATATTGCCCATTTTTTTATGGAGACTTATCTTCACATGGCCCTTTGGAACCTATTATATAGGTATTATAAGTTACAAATTACATTATAATTTATTATGTTTATGCAAATGTTAGAGATTGAAATTAAACTAGCGAAACTATTTTAATTACATATTATATTATTTATAAATCTGAAAGATCAAAATTTATTTGTATAACACTAGGAAAATCATTAAATAAAATTAGACTATAGGAACTTACAAACATTGACTAATGCACAAGAGGTGAAAAGCCATAAAAAGTAATATACATAAAAGCATACCTATTTTTTATGATATTTATTTCTTTCTTCTTTCCAGGTTTCCGGTTAGAACTGCCAGAGACCGTGGACTTAGTTTTAGAAACAGGAATATGGTGAGTTTTGCATAAAATTAACTACATTTATATAAATAAACGTAAATACACGCGTCTATAACATACCAAATAACGAAAATACAATATTCTTTGTAAACTATTTGTGCCTGATAAAATTATACGAGAAACAAAAAATTGTTACTGCAATGTAACATTGCTGCTGCGCTACAAACTTTTCTCACTCAAAACATAAGGTGCTCAACAGATGGCGCTAGTTGTATCAAAAGTGAGATCATAGCGGAATATTATTCATACTCTGATTATATTCAGGTAGTGTGTTTCTTGTACTCATAAAGATGACTAGACGATGTTACCTCTCAGCAGCTGTAGTCTGAAGGTATTATTCGTCATTGATAATGGGTTATTCATTAAGTATTACGCATACACGAGCATGGGGAACATTTATTTACTCAAATTCCTACATTGTGTGTCAGTTTTTCCCTATAAAACGAAAAACTCGAATTCTTTTTATTAATTTCATAAAATAAGAACTGTAGTTTTTAGGCGCTAAAAACAAAAAAAATTGAGAAAGGGTCACCATAATTGGCTGAGAAAGAATCATATTGACAAAATAAAAAAAAATGTTTTACACATCAAATTATTATACCGACTCTACACGGTATTGAGTCGTTTGCTAACCAGCCTTCGTTGGCAATAAAAGAAAAAAGAACTACTTTGGAATTAAATATTTTATCATTCGTAGCATTCTTATATTATCTTAGCTCTTAGATCAAATAAACGAATGTAGAAACTATGACCTCAGGGCCTATAACCAAGATGCTTTTCTACAAGCGTTAACGCCAATAGAATAGAGACAAATGTAGAATTGGGAATGACGCGACGTATCCGTGCATTAGACTTATCGATCGGATATGTCATTCGCATACATTTTTGTTTTCTATTAGCGTTAACACTTGTAGAAAAGCATCTTAGCAATGGCCCCAGGTATTAGGTATTACGTCCCAACGCAACTACCACACTTCAATATATCTAAGCAGCAACCTTCAAAGTGTTATGCTATTCCAACTTAAAAACTTTCGATGCGGTGTATAATCTTTCCAACTTTCAGCTCATACTTTGTATATTACTTACTTACTTTACTGGTGGTAGGTCTCTCATTATGTAAGAGGCCGTCTGGGTGGGTACCACCGCAATGTCTATTTCTACCGCCAAGCAACAGTGTGCATGCACTGTTGTGTTTCGGTTTGAAGGATATTGTAGCCAGTATAACTACTGGACATAATGAGACTTAACATCTTATGTCTCAGGATGACGAGCGCAGTGGAATGCCACTCAGTATTTTGTCAGTCAAGGTGCTGAATGGTGTTGCTACTGTTTATGGGTGGTCGTATCGCTTACCATCAGGCGAACGGCATGCTCGTCTCGTCATTCAAAGCAATAAAAAAAAAAAAAAAAAAAATATTTCCTGCCAGCCCCTTGCGTAATTAGGAAGCTGTGTCGCGACAAGGTCGGCGCCAGAGGACAAACGGACGATCTGTCGATAAGCTGTGATCTTTGCATGTTATCGTGCCGTGTCAATATCACGGCTGCATGAATGGAATTTATTTGCCTTTAAATCAATTTAGAATTAATCGAATAACATAAGTCTACTAGGTTCTTGTCAAAAAAATGTTATTAGGGGCGTTTTTCCAACTACATATTAGTTCCATGTGGCATTATTTTTTCATTATATGATTAATATGGAATATAGTGATGATCTTTGTTAATCGTGGTTGCCAACAGTTTTGACTTTTGCCTAATATAGATTTATAAACTTTGGTAGGTCCTTGAATTTATTCCATGGCTTTATTTTATATGTTTAACTCTAAAAAATCAAAACAAACTACAACTCAAACATGAACTTCATTAATAATAGGATCCATATCCCCACGCAAGCCTTCCAAAAGGAACGGCCTTCGTGCCGTGATTTCCCGCAGGAAAGATACAACATAATAATAATAAAGCCTTTATTACTTCCCATAAACTTACAATAATATTTACAAATGTTTTGTTCTTAATCTAATGTTAGTAGATGATAAGTATTTATTAATAAGTTATTAGTGAGGAATATAATTTTAATTTGATTTTTTTTTTATAGGAATCCCCTATCAGGGTATAGGCCTCCTCCAATTCCTTCCATTTTTCTCGGTCCTGGGCTGTTTCGGTCCATTTTTTTCCTGCCACCGATATGATGTCGTCTACCCATCGTTTTTGTGGTCTTCCCACGTTTCTCTTTCCTCATGAACTTCATTATTATCGTTTAAATCTTAAATGGTTTGCTGCAGAATATTGCAAATAATATATTTTAGAATATTTAAGCAGCTGCGTGTATGCACTGTCGTGTTCCGGTTTGTAGGACATTGTAGTCAGCGCAATTACTGGGCAACGGACATTATGAAACTTAACATCTTGTGTCTCAGGGTGACGAACGCAGTTGAGTGCCACGCAGTACTTTGTAATTCAAAATTCTATATCGTGTTGCTACTGTTTACGAGCGGCATGCTCGTCTCATTTAATTGCAATAAAAAAACTCAAATCGATCTTTTCTTGCTGTAACAGTGAATAAAGCATAGAACTCTACATTTGTTACCTATATTTTGTTTTCACCATTTTTACGATGGTCCTAACGTTACCACTGATAATTTCGATAAATGTATTTAAAGAAAAGATTAACAATATCAGCGTACATTTACAAGTACGATTCGGACACGCAGTTGCGATTGATTAATTTGTTATCGTGGCTTAGTGATAAATAATAATCAGGTGCCTAAGATCCACACTTACCACACTGGACTTGCTATTAAGTGTTATCCTACTAATATTATAAACGCGAAAGTTTTCAAGTATGGATGTATGGATGTTTGTTACTCTTTCACGCAAAAACTACTGAACGGATTTCGATGAAATTTGGCACACGGGTAGATCATGTCCTGGATTAATACATAGGCTTTTTATCGGGGAAAAATATAAAGCGGGACTTTTATCCCGGGAAAACTCATTCACGCGGGCGGAGCCGCGGGCAAACGCTAGGTCAATATAGTACTTCACGCTGGCTTTTGAAACGATGATGATGTAGTTCTCATAAAAATCTTTACGTACCTTCTAAAATTATTAATAGGGTTTACGCAAAGTGAGTTTTTCTATTCATTATCAGCCGGGAATTAGAAATTTGTGCCCGTTATGACGTTAGGCTCGCCCCTATCACATCATGGGACGGAAACACACGGCGAAGAGTGGGTACACTTGCGCCTCTGCCTAATTCTTCGGGGATAAAGGGCGTTGAAGAGTGTTTACGCACACAAAGGGCGTGAGTGACTGTGCGCATACGATGATTTTTAAAACGAGCTAAAGGCTTTTTGTTCCTCTTCGGTCAATTTCTACCGCCAAGCAACAGTTTGCATGCACTGTTGTGTTTCGGTTTGAAGGACATTGTAGCCAGTGTAACTACTGGGCATTATGAGACTTAACATCTTATGTCTCAGGATGACGAGCGCAGTGGAATGCCACACAGTACTTTGTAAGTCAAGGTGCTGAATGGTGTTGCTACTGTTTATGGGTGGTCGTATCGCTTACCATCAGGCGAACGGCATGCTAGTCTCGTCATTCAATGCAATAAAAAAAAAAAAAGATGAGATATAAGATATAAATCTCATAATCCCTTGTGTTATAACAGTGCACATGGTCACTTAACGATAAAATAAATATGAATTGACTCCACTCAGACGGATTTTCCCTTTGACATCTACCTACCAATTACCTACTACCGCAATTGCTATCTAATACTAAGTTAAGACTAGCAATATATTGAGCAAGAACTTCCAGACGCGTTCACACTAACGGCATTGTTAATTCTATACACACGCAACTTGCTGCAAGTCATGTAAACTTCAAAAATTTGTAGAAGTCAGCTTGCCGTAACTTTATAGTAAGTGTGGTTGGTTCCAAAAACAAAAATGACTTGCGCCAGTCGACTATACAAGTTATCTTGTTAACCGTAAACCTCGCTTAAGCCAATAAAGCTTATATATATAATTTTCCAACAACCGTGTTCTAGAAATCTTAACTCAGTTAAATAAGTATGTACGTCCATTGTCTGTTATGTAATTTCTTAATTCATGTAATAATATATTATAATTCTATAATAACCTTATCTTCTACTACAATCTACACACTTAGTTATGATTTTTGTAGGAGAGAGACCCTAAAAATAATTTTATTATTTAAAAAATGTATTTTCAATTTTGGTACAAGGCTGTTGATTCCATTATATTCAAAAGAATAACATTGATCGTCATGTTCACAGTTCATTATAGCCAATTGTAAGTCAAATGAATTTTTCAACAGCGCCGTATAACGGGTTCTATCGAAATCCCTTCAATATTACAATAATTGAATTTAAACTCGACCCAGAATACGCTGATATTGGCAGTATTGGTAGCTATTTGTTACGGCTCCGCGCGCGTAAGATGTGTGTTACGTTTGTAAGTTTTCTGTAAGTAAGTTACTACTTACGGAAATTTTACTAATGTAGCTTTGTAACCATTTTCAGTAACAAACTTTCTGAGTTTCGCGACTTACAGCTTACGTAAGTAATTTACCTATAGAAAACTTACGTGAGTAACTTATTAATGTAAAACTTACAAATATAACGCCTGTCTTTGTTTTGTCACGGAGAAAATCTGTGACGATTTTACTCTGCCATACATAAAATGTGCAATATAAATAAAACACATGTACATAGGACCTGGCAAACTAAATAAAAAAAGGACCGAATGTAAATGACCTTACAGTTTAAGATAAAAAAACACAAGTCATGCATATTAGCTAACCGGCTTTATCTGGTAATCAAAACATATTATATCCTAATACTCATTCGATATCAATGAAACAAAAAAGATTTTATGCCTCAGAATAAGAACTAAAGCATTTTATGCCCTTCCATACTGATAGCATTCTTTTTTTAAATAAGTTTTTTTTTATAAACTTCGAAATGACTTATAGTTCGGACAAACTAAGCTGGCCGGTATGACAATTTAATTTTTTTCCCGACGCGATAACTCTGTGAGAACGTCTACCCAAAAAATTCAAAACCGTGTCATGTCATACCGGCCAGATTAGTTTGTCCCTACTATAGGCCGGTTTGTTTTATCCTTGGTCAGGTAAAATTAAGGACCTTATCACACTGGCAAATTGCAAACGATGTCACACCGAATTGAAGACGATGCGCGCTCGTCTAGTGTAATAAGACCATTAACTGGTGGTAGGTCTCTCATATGTAAGAGTCCGTCTGGGTGGGTACCACCGCAATGTCTATTTCTACCGCCTAGCAACAGTGTGCATGCACTGTTGTGTTTCGGTTTGAAGGACATTGTAGCCAGTGCAACTACTAGACATAATTGAGACTTAGCATCTTGTGTGTTCAGGATGACGAGCGCAGTGGAATGCCACACAGTACTTTGTAAGTCAAGGTGCTGGATGGTGTTGCTACTGTTTATCGGTGGTCGTATCGCTTACGATCAGGCGAACGGCATGTTCGTCTCGTAATTCAATGCAATAATTTTTTTTTATAAAAAACACGGGCTAAGTGCAAAGTCTGCCAACCCACACTAGGCCAGCGTTGTGGACTAAGGCCTATATTCTCTCAGTAGAAGCTCGTCCAGCAGTGGGACAGTATATAATACAGGGCTGGTATTATTATTAGTGACGAGAACACCTAATGGTAAGTAAAAAAAAGTATTTATAATGATTAATGTATATTTTTTGGTAACTGTAAAATTAAATAAATAATTAATAGGCGAAGCAATTCCGGCCTGGTTGCTTTAGAGACTATCCCACTTTCACACCCACTGAAACTCCTGTAAGCCAGTATCAGTGGCACGCATTTTATGACACCGAGCGGTGAAGCTCGGCGAGTCTCTGGGAACACTAATTAGTCTTAACCCACAACGAAATTAATCAAAAATAATGATAGAAAGGTGCTGGTATTTTTTCCTGATCGTCGACAGATCCCACAGCTTTGTCTGTCCTTGCATACATTTCCCACCCAGAAACACTCACTAGATGTCACATAGTCGTGTTGTGAACGAACAGACCTTAAATTGTTCAGAACAACTTTCTAAGACCTTTGTCACGGCCAAATCTACAATTGCATGTATTATGTCTGGTCATATATAATTTAAATATGTTTATAATTAGACAGGAATTAGACTTTCGTTTTATAAATCGATTAAAGTTAAAAGGCCATGACATTTAAAGAAAATCAAGAACTGAACTGAAATTATTTTTATGGACTTTAAGATGTTTGCCTCGGTGGCGTAGTTGTATTACGGTACGACTGCAGTGCTGAGGTCTCAGGTTCGATCCCCGAGTCGGGCAAAGTGATATTGTTTTTTTCTAATCAGTATCAGCTCGGAGTCTGGAATTTGTGCCAGATATGGCGATGGGCTCGCTCCTTAACACATCATGGGACGGAATACGCACGGCGAAAGGTGGGTGCACTAGTTGCGCCTCTGCCTACCCCTCCAGGGTTAAAAGGCGTGAGTATGCGTGCGCGTGCGTACTTTGACATATCTCAGGGCAACGAGCGTTGTGGAGTGCCACGGTACTGTGTAATTTGAAGCTCTGCATGGCTTTACTGTTCATGGACGGTCGTATCGCTTACCATCAGGCAAGCGGCATGCTCGTCTCGTCAACCAATAGCCACAAAAAAAATGGAGAAATTTTAAGCGCCATACTGTTTAGAAATGGTAGAACTGAGCTATAGAGGTGTAATCCTTGATATAAAAATCCTAAATTTGGTCTGGAACCATCCTAATCTTGTTATGCATGCTGTGAGACGTACAAACATCCAATCATTCGATACAGACTGTGTATATTCTGTATATATATAGGAACGAAAGAAATCTATGTCGCGAAAGTGAGTGGTAGCGTCGGACGGGGACGTCCTAGACGTACCTTCATGGACCAAATTGGCGACCTCCTAAGGAAGGGCCAAATAAGGAGTTCTCGTAACCGACGAGCATGTATGAAGAGACTAATGACTATAGAAGAAGTGAAAGAGGTATGCTTGGATCGTAGCACTTGGCGCTCCATAGTCTCTGCCTACCCCAATGGGAGAAAGGCGTGAGTTTATGTATGTATGTATATTCTGTTTCAAGGCATGATTGTGCCGACTGTTTGAGACTATCCCATCCTCACTGCAACTTCCGCAAGCCAGGATCGGCAGTGGCACGCATTTTATGACACCGAGCGGTGAAGCTCGCCGAGCCTGGGGGCACTTTGTCTTAACCCGTTACGAAATCAATGAAGTAGTGTTGGGCTACGGGTTTCAAATAAACTATGTTTGAGTAAGATTTCTTTATTTTATCAGTGGAGCAAAAGGAATACGTTTGTTACATTACAAATCACAGAGAGAACCAAAACAGACTACTGACACGAGTCAAGAACACTATTTCCTTTTTAACCGACTTCCAAAAGGAGGAGGTTATCAATTCGTGTGTTTGTATTTTTTTTTTCTCTAAATATAATCGAACATAAAGGCCAGTAAGTATAAACATCAAAACCTCTGTTATACAATTTACTTTTTAACAAATAGAATGATAGGGAGCTTTGATAAATTATAAACCTAGATAGAGTGACGCGCTGCAATGAATCTAAAACAAACAGGCCAACTTTTCTTAAGCTAGTATGCGTGACAGCTTTGTCATACGCTATCGCTGCATCATTCTGCGTATCCTTGTGTACGCGCATAATGATACCAGTTATTACATGGTTTCTATTAAAATGGGGAGAAAATTATATCCATGAAAAACAACAAAAAAATAATTCACTCGGACTCATTTAGTGGGGAACAGTTTGCCTCTATTTTTTTCGACGCGTTTGAAACGTTCGGTATCTATCTAGGTATATAATTAATCAAAGGGGGAATTAGATATTTTGTTCCACATTCGTTGTGTCGGTTGGTAAGGAATAAACATCTCTTGTAAATTGATTCTTGATCCACACCTCATCAGTAGCAGTGGACAATACCGTGCCCGAATCAAAAACTTACATAAACATTCCTATTTATGATTTATTTATTTATTATTTGGTAAACATACAATATTTCAATTCTTATAAGCTAGGTAAGATAATGTAAGTACAGAAATCAATAAAGTTTCCACTTATAGAAAGCTATTATACAGTACAGTAGATGCTATTGGTAAAGCTAAAACAATTACAATCAGCCCTGTATTATATACTGCCCACTCCTGAGCACGAGCCTTCTCTACTACTGAAAGGGGTTAGGCCTTAGTCCACCACGCTGGCCTAGTGCGGGTTGGCAGACTTAACATACCCTCGAGATTCTTATGGAGAATTCTCAGGTATGTAGGTTTTCTCACGATGTTTTCCTTCACTGTTGAAGCGAACGATAATTGATAAACAATACACACGTAACTTCGAAAAGTCAAAGGTGTGTGCCTTGGGTTTTGAACTTCCAGACATTGTCGCGGTAGACCGTTCCATTCCCAACTAGGCTATCGTCCACTTAAAGAATCACTTAAATCTCAAAAGTGATTAAACATTAAAAAAAAAGAATATTTATAAAATAACAAGTGAATGCCAAATGGAAGTGAATGATGATGGTAATAGATAATTAATAGATGAAACACCTTCATTTGTTGTCAAGCTCAATAACGGTGTATGACTAACTCCAGATACTGACGCGTAGATCTATTTTTATTTTAATGAGTTTAGCAAACGATTCCTTATGGATAACAAATGTTTCCGCATGAATTAGTGTGTTTTATATCGGTCATGGTCGGGAGGACGGTAAGTTTTGTTCTGATACTAACTCCCGTATTCTAAGAAGTTTCCTCATAACTTCCTCAACCTTATCTCACTCAAGGTTACCTCGAGGATTAATTCAAGGAATCCTCGAAAATGGTATTCTTAGTTAAAATTTGAGCTATTCTTGAGGATCCTCGAGTGAGTTCGAGTCAAGGAATTAAGTCATTAAATACGTCATTGATGTACAGATAAATTCGTTTTTGCGAAAACTCTGCGATCCATTTTTAACACACGAAAAATTATCGATTTTAACACTGTATACAAAGCGAAAATCTTTCCTTGAGTCTTCCTTAAGGTACGTCGCGAGGTACCTTGAGTTTGACAGTTGATTCCTTACCTCGAGAAAGGAAAAATCTTGAGGGACGTTGAGTGGAGGAGATTTTTTTCAACTAAGAATACAGATTACCTCCAGTGAGGTTGAGTGGAGTCGAGGAATTGTCGAGGAAACGTCTTAGAATACGGGTGTTAGAGTTGATAAAATCGCACCTTTATCAAGTTAAACGCAGTATGTATATAGGTACCTTCATATCTAGCATCACATTTTTCCCCTTTCAGGGGTAGCTATGTGGGTCCCATGTAATAGTGGGCGAGACTAAATGCTATTTGAGCTAAATTCCAGACTCCTTAATACTGAGCAGAAATCCCAATACCACTTTACCAAACTCAGGGATCGAACCCTAGACCTCAGCAAGGCAATCAAAACGCAATACAAACAGCGCCACCAATGTGGTCACCGTGGTTTAATAATATCACCTCTGTATTATATTCTACTAGCACGCTGGCTTAGTGCGGGTTGGAATACTTCATATATCTTCGAAATTCACTGGGTGGTTTATTATAGTACTAGCTTTTGCTCGCGGCTCCGCCCGCTTTAATAGGTTTTTCCGGGATAAAAGTACATATAAAGCTTCCTCTTGAATCATTCTATCTATTAAAAAAAACCGCATCAAAATCCGTTGCGTAGCTTTAAAGCTTTGATAAATTATAAACCTAGATAGAGTGACGCGCCGCAATGAAACTAAAACAAACAGGCCAACTTTTCTTAAGCTAGTATGCGTGACAGCTTTGTCATACACTATCACTGCATCATTCTGCGTATCCTTGTGTGCGCGCATAATGATTCAAGTTATTACATGGTTTCTATAAAAATGGGGAGAAAATTATATCCATGAAAAACAACAAAAAATAATTCACTCGAACTCATTTAGTGGACAACTGTTGGCCTCTATTTTTTTCGACGCGTTTGAAACGTTCAGTGTCTATCTAGGTATATAATTAATCAAAGCTTTAAAGATCTAAGTATACACAGGGACACAGACGGGAAGCGACTTTGTTTAAACTATGTAGTGAAACTGTTAAAAACAGACGTGACGCAATAAAATAGAACTCTACCAACCCTACCAACCGGAATGTACCGTCGCAATGCATTCTTATATTAATCTTTAAACCCTGTATAAATCTGTCGAAGTTTATCAAAAATATGTACAGTCAGCCACATAACTAGCTGAACAAATTCAACATTTCAAACAGCCTATACGCATTCAGTTCAATTAATTTTTTTTTTTTTTGTATGAAGTAAAGTAAATCCCTTTTATTTTATTTTTGTCAAAAGAAAATGAAAATTGGTAAGGACACAAAAATGTAGGGGCGATTTGAAGTTTTGAATTTGTTCAGCTACTTATGTGGCTGACTGTACTTACAATAATACACCAATGAAGGATAAACACAATGCTAATCATCAAAATAATCTGATTAAGGATGATTGAGTAAAAGATACTGTTTAATTCCTTGGCTTTTTGTTATTGTCGATAAATCGAAAGAGTTTTATCGTAAACTGTTTTTTATACTCTACATGTTTTTGATACGTTACTTTTGTTGCAAGTAGGTCAGTTATTGCTCATTTCTTAGCTGGCAACAATAAATAATCAGTAATTGGAGATAATTCATTGATATGGAAAATAATTTTGATAAAATTTAAGTATTTATTTGGATCATTATTATTACTCCTAAGTTTTAAGACTTAAAGTCACTTGAGGGTGACGTCAACTTTCACTTAACCCCTAATGCTTGAGAAAGCTATTTTTAACTTATCAACGGCAAAGGAACACTTTAAAATCAAGCGTTATCAGCCGAGCATGCATTTAGGTGAATAATGCCATGATACACATGCCTGTTGCAACTTGCACTACTGACATTTTAGCCTTATGGAACTTCACTCATGCCCTTAATAAATATCACTGAAGGGCCATAGAAGGGTCAACCTAGTTAAGTACACAAAACTCTTATCAATTTTGTACCTACACGTATTTCAAATACAACAATAAGGCGCCAAGATCAGTGTTAGAAAACAACAATATAATAAAATGCCAAGACGTTTCCATCATGAAGATGGAAAATCGATTATTCAATTCACCTAAATTCCAAATTCGAATATCGAAGAGGTTAGTTTTTAAAAATAAAACCTTATCAAAGTTTACGTTCTTAAGGCAGAACGGCTTGCGACCCGTGCCTAAGACGCCGCGCGCCGCCACCTCCCCTCATTCGCCGTTGGACTGCCGCGTGTGGTGTACGTGTCTCACGATTGTTCGAAACTTAGTGTAATAAAAATCGTTTGCGATAAGCCTTTAGACGCAGGAGCGCAGTGTTTGTTTTGTGTTACGTTTCGGGACTCTTGATTTATCGGTCTTCAGCAGCAACTTCTGATAACGAGGTGAGTGTTGATAATGTAATTATGTCTCATATAGCTAATACAACGACGCACCTTTGTAAACAGACGGATTTTATGACTTGCTTAGTTTTTATATGGTCGCTATTGATAGAACTTTCATGAAAGCTGTATATTGGGACGAAAAAGCAGAAGAAGTAGAGAAGGTAACAGAGTAGTTATTGTAGTGCAGGGCTGTACTCAGTGTAAGGTTTAGAAAGGGGTCTAGCTAACATTCAGAAGGAGGACCTTTGAGAGTCGAAAGAGTGCAGTCATCAGCATCTTTTACTAATCACTAACTACTCATCACTGTACTTCTTACGAAATGTTCTTATGATTAAGAATTAAACAAAAAAAATATCACAGACGATCTTTTCAGGAGACAATATAACACATTACAAACCATATTTTAGAGAGAATATCGCAGTAGTTGGTATGATTTTAAAAAAAAGTAATATCTTAGGAACCAAACCATTTCAAAGCACAATAAATTATTCAATCTATAGAGCAACTCCTTGTCAATGATCAGACAATGACCCTTTACAAATAGCCTATTAACCAGTATTCTGAGGTCAAATATTTCGAGAATCAAAGAAACAAAACAAATGAGGTTATTCGCTCGCCCTCTATCAATAATAATAACCTCGCCCCATATCATGGGACGAAAAATAAAGTCAATGAAATCTAGTGGTTAGTTGCGACTCTACCTACCCTTTCTAAGATGTGTGTGTTTAAAATGTTTATTGCTGAGTCTTGTTGCATAATAAATGAAAATATTCCATAGTGCAGCTAAACAATTGTTATCAGTTATCTGCTTTCATAGACCCCTAAGATCACGGTCTGACCTCTGAACTAACCTTCGACTCGTTTCGTCAAGTTACAACCCATGTTTCACATGCCATTGGGCCATGGACTACTCCTGATATTAAATTCTATGGGCATGTAAAACTATCCCCTTTGGGTTTTATAATCAATTGAACTTCTAGTATTTTTCTCTAAATATCAGCTGAGATCAAAGTTCATGACAAATATTAAATATATGATATTTAACAAAATATAATTTTGAGAACACTTGCCTTGTACTTACTAACTCATGACTTAACTTTAATTCAGTTATTGCGCATAATAATCAAAACGACAAATAATCTAGTAATAATACATTCCACTACTTGTGTTACTTATCAACTCAATACCAAACTAAAGTCGAAAGTCATTGCACATGATCTTAATAATAAAAAGAGGTATTATTAGCCATGACAAGTTCCTCAACATGCCGGCATGCACAAATGCGTCTCCATTCGCCACGCGTCGTTTGGGGACCCCGTATTTTGAGACATGTGGACCGGAAGATCGATGTTTTTGTTTGACGTATTACATTTTACAACAATACTGCTCTACATTAGTATATTTAATTCGAAGACATTAAACAGCATATTGAGTTATAGACTGGACGTCAGGACCAAATTTATCATCCAAAAATTCTTACCAATTGGTCATAAGTCACTGTCTCATATCACACTTCCGAGTGACAAGACGTCTCGGTATGCTTAAATTTTGTAAAGAAAACAACATTATGAAAGGAAATATGCTAATTTGCGCATTACGATCATGTCAAAGTATGTTCTAATACATTTCGATGATGTTTTTCTATTTCACGGTATATTGAGTTACTGACGAACTGGCTCAAAATTTTTGTATGACAATTATCCCAATGGTCGCTCTAAATAATCTTACAACTCTGATTTAATTTGACTAGACTAGAGTAATTTATTGAATGACTAGACAAGTCATTTGATAGCGAAATTTTCATGGTGGTAAGCGCCTTGCTTGTGTATAAACACTACGCATACTCACGCCTTTTATACCCGGAGGGGTAGGCAGAGGCGCATCTAGTGCACCCACTTTTCGCCGTGCATATTCCGTCCCATGATGTGATAGGGGGCGAGCTTATCGCCATTTGGGCACAAATTTCAGACTCCGAGCTGATACAGATCAGAAAATCCAATATCACTTTGCCCGACCCGGGGATCGAACCCAAGACCTCAGCATTGCAGTCGTACCGTAATACAACTACGCCACCGAGGCAGGCAATAACAAACACTAAGATCTTTAAAATACAAAGATAAGGGCGTGAGTGTGTATGTATGTATGTATGTACAAAGCTTTGTAGGTATATCATTAGAATCCTGTGGACATTAATGTCCATTACACTGACTACAGTATCTTTAAACTGGAACACAATGCTGCATTTTGCATGGCAGAAAAACGTAATTCAATGGCGCCTAGATAGATTCGATAGATAGTAAACATAAATCGAAATTAAGCACAGTACAGTCTGTAACTTGTGATTATCCAATGAATTCTGATGAAATCAGTTATTTGATTTTATTTTGGTGGCTCACAGCTCTCTTAGATAACGATAAACAATAGAAAAAAACCTACAATAAGCAAATTACGAGCCAGAGATAGATATAATCATACCAGCCCTGTATTATATACTGCCCACTGGTGAGCACGGGCCTTTATAAGTGATGGGGTTTCACACAAAAAAGCTACTGGGCACAAAATGAATTGTCATTCTGCTGCCGTTATCCCATTTGAGTGTGTGATCGGCATAACACATGTTTTCAACATATTGCAGAAGTGAATCGGCTTTGTTTTTACGACTGGTCTTCCTAACATCATCTCTCTCAGGGATCAAATTCCGAGTAATTCATATTTTAAAACCCGCCGTGTTGCCCGACTTAGAGACGGAACCCAAGATCCCTCACGTAGTGGATATACTGCCTCTAGACCGCGTAGGTGATACTCAAAATAAATAATACAAAATTAAGCTCCGCGCAGACACTATCAGTGTTACCGAAGAAACACTACACTACTTTGAAACTATCAGTTGCTTCAGGAACTTCAGGAACATACAATTTTATGATTGTGTAGTATTTCCCGGCAACGAATTGAAAACGTCTGCGCATCGCCTTAAATTATTTATCGCAAGAATCGTTTAAAAACATGTTTTGTTACGTATATCGCAACTGCATACTGCATGAAGGATGTTTACTGCGCAAATATTTGTTCAAACATTTGATAATTTGGGTTATATCGAGACATTGTATTAGTAATAAGCAGCTCTATGTTAGGAACACTATTATATCTTAGTTTAAGATTTCAAGCATTTTAAGGATATAAATAATAATATTGAAGAATTTAAAATTATAATTATAACTAATACTTTGGTACAAACATACACAGACTTCGTAATCTATTTCAAATCCCAATAAAGCACGAGCAAGACCCTAATATCACTACGCATCAGATGTTTTATGTCTTTCATCATCATCATCCACATGACGTCCACTGCTGAACATAGGCCTCCCCCAAAGATTTCCAGACGGACCTGTCAAAAGCGGACCGCATCCAGCGTGTTCCTGCGACCTTTATCAAGTCGTCGGCCGTCCACCTGCAAGGTGGACGGCCGACGCCGTTCTTGCCAGTACGTGGTCTCCACTCGAGAACTTTTTTGCCCCATTTTATGTCTGCCATAATATAAAAAAAATATTTACCAACTAGAAAGGCACCCTTCACTCATAATTCCTAGAAATACAAGATAAAGAGCATATACCTAATTCAGAAATCATAACAGTAATCCAATAAAATGTCACTTATGTACTCCGAAGCGGTGGTAGCCTAGTTGGGAGTGGAACGGACTGCCGAGACGAATGTCCGCAGGTTCAAAACCCAAGGGCACGCACCTCTGACTTTGCTAAAATGTTATGTGTGTATTCTTTGTGAATTATCGCTCGCTTTTACGGTGAAGGAAAACATCGTGAGGCAACCTGCATATCTCCAGGACTACTCCGTTAAGTAGATGTTGATAAAAAGAATCATTAAATCTATTAAGGAAAGTAAAATGTCCCTACAAATACTAATTTAATCGTAACATATTAAAGATAAATAATATATATTTTTATCGTAACATTGTATAGATAAAATATGGTATACTCTAACGAGGATTCTAGGGCGGTCCCCGGTACAATTATTTGTATAGTAGCTATTATCTAGTAATTCTATAATGCCTAGCCTGTGAGTATAAATTTAATTTCTACGCATACTCACGCCTTTTATCCCCGGAGGGGTAGGCAGAGGCCCAACTAGTGCATCCACTTTTCGCCGTGCGTATTCCGTCCCATGATGTGATAGGGGGCGATTCAATTTCTAACCCGAGAAAATCTTAACATGAGTTTGTTTTTCAAGCCCGTTGTTAGCTCTTCTATTAGAGGATAATTAATACGTGAAGAAAAAACTTTGTACACATTTTTAAACACATTGCGGCAAGGTGGAGTATGAGGTTAGGTATAATTAAAGTTCATATCCAAGATAACAGAAAAATAAAACAAATATAACGTCCAGTTGTTGACTTTCGACAACTGGACGACTGTTAGTATGTTTCTATCGTGTGAAGACACTCAAGTCCCTAGGGAAATGAATGATAATTTATAGTATGCTGAATTTTATTCCCTGATATCTGTTAAGATTTAATTCTGCAACTCGTAACACCATTAACTTGAAAGGTCCCACTAACCGTGATCTTATTTGTATCGTGTCTATATTATCCAAAGTACCTAAAATGATGTACCATGATCCCCATAAATCTCCCAAATACACTTACTGGATACGTGTCTGTGCACCTTCGCAATCCAGGCGTAAGCAATTTAATAAGCGCTGATTTTTAAATGGCCAGAAATATGGCGTATAAGTTATGAAGTCATTCATTCGTAAATCGTAAATAGCTTTGTTATTTTTGATTGAGGCTGGTTCTTATCGTTGCTTTTTAAGACTTTATTACTTTGACTAATTTGCAAAACTAATATCAAAGTTATGAGTCCGAAAAAAATACAAGTATCAAAAATCGTCACTACTAAACGATAAATATTCCAAATTCAAATGTTGACGACAAGACAGAACAGTTACAGAAAAAGATACTTAAAACATAGCAAATAAAATAAGGTCACACATGAAATTGAACTCTAATAACGAAAACATTGGCTGGTGTCGTGTTTCCGGCGGCCACTTCAGCGAAATGCACTTGTGAGATTTATGGGCGAGCAGCCGTTGTAATGTGAGCTCCCCTGCGCCCGCGTCCCGCGTACTGCGCAGGTATGCGTACACTTGGACACGAAAAAGTATTGAAAAGTCGAGACAATTAGTGTCGATAGTGGTAGTGTATTGGTTATAATTATTCTTGCATGACAAACTAATATATTAAAACTAAAATGCCAATAAGTGTAGAGATTACCGTAAAGATATTCGTTGTATTAAAAAAATATTAACAAGTTGAAGACATATTGAATTATTTAAACCATATTTCCAGTTTCTATTATCTTTAAATTAAAACAACTAAGCACTAAAAATAAGTTTCCACAGACAAGGAGCATAGTAAAATTTTAAAACTTCCGTTCAAAAACGATTCACCGCGCTTTTATGTGAACTGGGGGTTAATTGCGTTGATAACGGGCAGTTTTATCTAGAAATTAAAATACAAATAGCTTAGCATGCAGTGAACAGACTAATTAAATTCTATGGAAGAATACAGTGAATTTAGTAAAGGGAATTAGATACTATCTTAATTGTTCAGAATTAATTATATGGCCGATTTGGTGGATACAAATTGTGAATATTTGTAAAATTGTTGAAGGTTTTAAAATATAGTTTATTTTAGTTATTTTCTATTGGATGCCTTTAATAAATTGACTATACTATATACTATAATAGGCTAGGCAAGAAATACTGTTCAGAATAATAATATAATCTCGGGTAAGAATTAAAAGTAGATATTAGTAAGCATTTTGAATCAACGTGTTCCTATATCTTCGTTTCTCTTTCTCTCTAATCATTAAACCCTTTTAGGTTTACTGGTACCGGTAAAATGAAATCCATTTGTAATATGTACTGTAAATGATTCGATAAATAAAATAAAGAAATAAAAATAATTCGATATAATTAAAAAACAAAAAAATAATAAGAACACTGAATACCATTTCTTGGAAAGAAGATTTAATTTATTTTACACGCATACTAGCTTTTGCTTGAGGCTTCGCCCTAGTGAAAGAGTTTTTTCTAGTTTAGTATGTCCTTCCCAGTATCTCAAATTATCTCTAAGCAAAATTTTATCGAAATCCGTTCGGTAGGCTTTGAATTTATCGCGTTCAGACAGACAGACACGGCGGGGTCTTTATTTTATCATATGTAAAGAATTTATGCGGTTCACTGTACTGGTCAAGTTTCGCAACTGTAACAAACACGTACTGTGGAATTGAAATCGTCAACATATGCACTAATTTTGTCAGCAATATGCAATGCGTGCAGCGACATCAGCAGTAAGAATCCCGGACGACTGTTTAAAGTAAATTACGAATAATCGACGTATTATGACGTCAATTAGAATTTATCTAATTCGTATCGGTCTTAATGTTATAAGTTTGAGGGATCAATATAAAATAGTCCTATAACGACTAATCTCACATAATTTATTTTTAAAAGACCAAAAACGTCTCATGTTTTTTTTCTTGATTACATACAATTGTGGCTTAGCCATGTCTGTTTCGCGACAAGATTTTCATGCAGGCAAAGCCGCAAGCGGAAGCCAGTATTGTCTGCACCAATAATAAATACATAACCATTACAAGGTGGCCTCCAGTGTGGTAACTGCAAACGTTACCATGCATTGTTCCCGCTGTTTTGAATCGTTCAATGGACGATTGTTTGAGATATGCACGCGTACTTTCAATTTTATTATTTCAACTTAGTTTTAATAACATGGATGTTTAGATTAAGTGAGTGACGTGATCAAATACTAAAGGCCCAGACCTCCGATTTTTTAATTGGATAGTTCGATAAACGGGTTAGAGATTCACGTATCAAACGATCTACAAGTTTTATAACAGTCTGCAAAGTCAGCAAAATCATTATTTCGTTGCTAGCTTTAAGCCAAAATATAGGTAGAGACTCAAAAAGACTTTTGACATATCGTTAGTGGGATTCCGGAGTGGGCGAGTATGATTTTTTTTTATCGAAAACACTGCAACGTGGTCTCACTGCACATAAGATTTTAAAGCGAAGTGAAATCCAAAAAAAAAGTATCGACCGGCAAGAGATACATCCCCGGACGGTCGGCACAATTTTGCCGGCCTGCCTGCGTGCCTGCTGAAGCAACTGCTTCATCACGCTCCTGATTTTAGCGTAAACTTGGAATACCTTGCAACCCTACGGGATACACTGGCGGCTCACATGTTTGAAGATTTCACATATCTCCTTACTAAATCTTGATTTCTAACGTCGTTTGAGATAGGACTCTACGCACCATACATAAATAACACTGATTTTGTTATTACTAACATGCAATTGACGCATTAGCTCAAGTGCACTTTACATACTAAAAATGACCTCTAGTTGGACGTAAATATACGTCAAGAATCATAAACAAAACATGACAAAATATAGTAAGGAATTACTCAAGAATGATTAGCATGATAAGTGTTAATTAGAACTAATGAGCGAATATATTGCATGGAAACGAGATGTACTAGATAGATTAAAAAATGCCCGTAAAATTAGACTTCATTTTATAAAGGGAAAAGATATATTAGATGTGATAAGACGTCGATCAATGGACGTCTAATGCCGGATTATGTCGGCCTGACATACTGAAATTACTACGGGTAGGTAACCAAGAAAAGTTAAGAAAATAACTAGTCATTTGGTGGATCATTTTGTATGTAGTAGTCACTATTCAATTATTTTTATCCGTGGTGCTTTACAACTGGCTTTTCTAGTTGTAAGCGTCTCTAAACTTGAGGTTACAATACCTCCTTAGTTCATTATTTTTGTCGCCCGTTTTGCTATGGAGGGAAGGGGACAATTAATATTTCCAACTCCTCCCTATCTTTCTATTTGATTAATTTTGTTGCGGGTTTAAGACAGATTAGTGTTCCCTGAGACTCGCCGAGCTTCACCGCTCGGTGTCATAAAATGCGTGCCACTGCTGATCCTGGCTTACAGGAGTTACTGTGGCGGGTGTGAGGGCGGGATAGTCTAGTCACTATTCAGTAGTCCTTCGTAACCAGTGAGTCTTGTGACTTCAAACCATTGAATAATTAGGTGCAAGCCAAAAAGTTGCACTAGGCAACCGTGTTTTATAAAATATTTCATCAGGGGCGGTATTCTCAAGTCCTTATCAATCCCCGTTAATTCGATCAAAATTTCGATAGCTTCTGTGTAATCGACAAATCGTTAAATAAGACGGATCAATTATCGCTAGCAATAATTGCATGCAATTTTTGTTAAAATATGTTACCCCGTCTGAACATGCGCAATGGCGAGGAAATTCACGACCGCGTTGACAAACTTATATAAGGGCCGATTTTATTTTTATTTTTTATTTTTATTTTATTTATTTGGAACAAAAAACAACTGTACAATATATTCTTTAAAACTACGAAGCTTATTATTAAGTACTAATTATTGTACAATCCACACCATTGTCCCCATATTAAATTATAAACTAAACAATAATCCACAAATCCACTTTAATAATATTTTAAACTACAAGTACATTATAAGTAAGTACTGGCGAGCCAAATGATAGAGTATTGTAACCTTTTTTTTTTTTTTTGACAAATAGTCTTAATTTACCAGTTTTAATATACTACTAGAAATTTTGTAACAACTAAAACATAATTCTATGATCAAAAACCAACATTTTCAGTTTGCTTATTGTCTGAACTATCTTATTTGTTTATTTTATACTCACATATAGTAGAATACCTTATTATGAATTAATGTTAAAACAAGATCTAAGTCACACATAGGTAATATAGTAACTGCATACAGCATGACAGATATAAATTGTTAAATTAATTATTACTAGTCCAACTCTTTGGCTATTTCTAATACACTTTTTTTATACTTTAGAGGTGGTAATACAAATATATCCAGGTCAGTAAAGTATTCATTGTACAGCCTCATAAAACGTCGTAAGGGGGCACGTTCACCGGCATTAGTCCGACAGGATTTAGGAAAAAACAAATTGTGGTAGTACTTGTTACACGCACGCGGAATGCGGGAGGGAGTTGTAAAACATATCTCATTATTAAGACTAATACAGTCAAACTTGTTTTGACAAATGTTATACAGCAACATTTGGTCTAAGAGTAATCTTCTCGCCTTTAAGGACATAAGGGAAAACTTTTCCAACAAATCTATGTAGGAAGACCTTGCACGTAGACATCTATAATTAACAGCACGTAAAAATTTACGCTGAACCATCTCAATCTGGTCTACATATTTATTGTAGTGGGGATTCCATATAGCTGTAGCGTACTCCAGCTGAGTCCTAACCATTGACTTATATAATTTCACCACTTTCTGATAAATTCTACTTGTCACATATGTAATGTATAAACATGTATAAGCCGACCAAATACAAAAGTCACACTCTAATCTATAGTCTTAAATAAATGGCAATAAAATGAGTACTATCTACATTAGCTATTTAATCCGATAACTGTGAAATAAAATTTACTTAACACCTGTGAAACTGGCCCTAAGAGTCATTTAACAGATATTCAAAATACTTTATTGCTAGCAATAATTGCATGCAAAAACTTGCTAGCTATAATTGCTTCGTCTAAATGAGGGTTAACGCTTCAGATAAGAGAGGGCACTCTAACCTATAAAGAAATAATTAAAACAGTTAATGCAGCGGTGCGATGAACGTATAAAAATTTACTAGCGGAAAACGAAACTCAGCTATTTCAGGGGTAACGTCCCTTTAAACATCTTACAACATATTTCCAGCCATATTACTAAGGTAACAAAATTTTATTTTTTGTGCTCTCTTTAATAAATATTACGATTCGGTATACATCAATTTGCTTTAAATCTTCAAAGCCCGCTTATATATAGATATATACGTAGTTGCCCTATATACCCGGACGCCAGTGTCCGCCGCGGGCGTTGACGAGTGAAATTTCGTATTTAAATTTGCAAATGCTCTCTTATGCTAGATAAATATTTACGGAACTTGCGTATTCGGAACGGTGTGAGAATATTTCAGATTTTTTAAATATACTTATCTCTACATTCCAATTTAGAGTGCAGGAAGTAAATAAGTTCTTATGAAATTGTTAATATTTTCATTTTTATTTATTCTATTTAATCCTTGGACGCCCGCGGTGGACACCGGTGTCCATTTATATAAGGAAATTAGCTTATAGCTATATATAAGCGGGCGTTGACTGGTTAAATGATATTTACTATCTATTATATATTTACGAAACACCAAGGCGAATTTATATATACATATCTCATATTGCATCATCAAAGATGATTGTATTATTGTTGAAACGAACTTCTATACATGAAATAACCTCGGAGCACAATTCCACGTTCACAATAGTGGTTTTATAGTTTTCTGAAACAATACTGCCACGTAATCGCGACTCGCCGTGGTGCGAAACGTCGTGGTTTCAAGACTTATTGATAAAGTGCAATTTACGATAACATGTACTGAGCTTGTATAGTCCAAAACATAATGGCCAGTAATACCTTCTAGGTTCTAGAAGCTTCTACATCAGGAGTACAAGATAGACAGAATTTCGCTAATGAATATTAGCATACCTATCAGTCTGTGGTGGTTCGTGATTGGCTTATTGCAATAAGTTCTTATTTTTGTTTATTGTTATAGTTAGCTGTGAACCACCCAAATGAAATAAAATAAACATATTCTTGAGATTGCCAACGGACTATGGTAAAATTTTATTCGAATTTTAAATGAAGTTAAAATGTGTTTGGAACTATTAAGCAACCAAATATGAACTGATAATACATCTCCTATTCGGCTTAAATATAAACAGAATTTTGTCTCCTTCGACAGAAATCAATAATAGAACTAAATACTCAGAATCTTTCCGTGTTAACAGTAAAATGGCAGGGTCAAACGACAGTAGATAAAATTAATTTGCGTGATAAGTGGACACGCTGCTTCGTTGATAGCTAACTATACACAGTCTCCAAATGGCACACTAAAATTGAGCTAATTAGCACAAATGGCCTTAGTATTGTGACAAAATCTGTTGAAGTTAGACGTCTAAAGAATGTTCGATAAAATTTTCTATATGATAATAATGAGAATTATGATATGCCGTAATACTTTCACGTGTCATATTATAGTTTGTTATTGTAATATTAAATTGACTATGTTTGGGATAATGTGCCGTTTTTGAGAGCATAGTACAGTAGGGTCATTCGGCCTAAAAGTACGCACTTTTTTTTCTATCGTCTACACAGTCAAAAATATAGTGTCTAGGAAAACGTTTTAACACTCTATGTTAAGTAAATTTATTCTTCTTTTATTATTTAATGAGTTTTTGTACATTACTTCATTGTTTTTTTTGGAATACATGTTTAAGTGCATCGGGGGAAATTCGTACTATTGACCCGTTATGTGGGTAAAACTACGCAGAGTGTTTATAGAGAATATTTTTTTTCTGTATAAGGTCTAAAAATCTTTACAAATAATATTCGCCTTCATTGCAGCTTAAAGAAGAAAAAACCGTGCGATCATTGTAATGAAGTTATAACAGGGTGCGTACTTTTAACCTCGTACTTTTGCCCAAACAGGGAATATTTTAAACATTCACACGTTAGTTGAGACACATTTAGTTTCTAGGACAGAATTAGGAACTAAAATAAATACTATAATAATCATGTAAACTTAACATAATTAACGGACTTTTGTAAACTGATGCACCGTCTAGCCAGACACTTTTTTCCCAGCACAAAATGTTGGTAACTAATCAACAAAATCACGTTGATCACCGTTTTTCGCTAAACAAGTGAGGCTTGGCAAAATAGCTTGTGGCTCTGACATCGTCCCTGACGCGCCCCTGATCTAGCCGAAAAAGTGTCTGAGCCCACTCAATAGGTTCCGAGATATTGACCATGCGAACTTTTACCCACTGCGTGCTGTTGCCCCGAATGACCTATAGGTGCCGTATCTACACATTTTTATTAAAATATCATGGGTCTATATCATGTGAGGAATATGTATGATTGTAAAATAGTGTTAATAGTACACGAGAGGTGAATAAGAATATTTAGAACGCAATTATTTATAGTTAAAACAGCTGCCCTCTCAGACCCCCCCCCCGCCCTTGGCGACTCCCTTGGCGACTCCCTTGGACGGACACAAGATGATGCTCGCCTATATGATTTTAGACTATGAATCGAAGCAAATAGATTACAAATTTCAATATTTACTCAAATTAGTCCTAGTTAGGAAATATAAATATTAGTCCAACAATCCAATTAGAACTACCAATGATTATCAATAATGATGTGACATTTTAGAGTTGATAAATTAGTTACATTTCATTTTGTTATATCGTTACTTGTATTTTATTGAGCTAAAATACAATAACGCCAACTCTATTTATAATTTAAGTCGATAATCGGATAATAAGAGCGTTCATTATCTTTGATTACGATTATAAACATAAGTATATGAATGATAATTATGAGGAACGATGAAGTCCTTTGTGATTTAAAGGTTTGGAGGTATTTTTTCTGATTGGGGGCAAATGTGACTTATCAAAGAGCCTAAACAACTTATTAACTTTTAAGAAAATACCTTTAGTTAATTATATACTTAGATAGACACTGAACGTTTCAAACGCGTCGAATAGAGGCGAACTGTTCCCCACTAAATGAGTGAATTATTTTTAGTTGTTTTTCATGGATATAATTTTCTCTCCGTTTTAATAGAAACCATGTAATAACTGGTATCATTATGCGCGCACACAAGGATACGTAGAATGATGCAGCGATAGCGTATGACACAGCTGTCACGCATACTAGCTTAAAAAAAGTTGGCCTGTTTGTTTTAGTTTCATTGCAGCGAGTCACTCTATCTTGGTATATAATTAATCAAAAGAAAATACAATGAGGAGTTTTGGCGCAGTATACAATACTATACAGTATACATACAATACATATTATACATGGCACAGACCTACAGCAATCCTATAATATAAAGTTCCTTGAGGTCCAATCATTTCTGTAAGCTGAGCTGAGTCATGGAATCAATATGGTGTGGTTCATATGAATCCATGCTTTTAATTCTTTATTTTATTCATGACTAGCTTTTGCGGATCCGCCCGCGTGAATAAGATTTTCCGGGATAAAAAAACCTAATGCACTCAGGAGCAATGTAGCTTCCTATTAGGGAAAGAATTTTCAAAATCGGTTTAGTAGTTCTAGAGAGTAGCCCAAACAAACAAAATTTGCCTCTTTATAATATAAGTATAGATTATAGCAAGAGTTCTAATGGTTTAGTAGGTATTGGACCAATCGTCAATGTAATTTGATGCTTAATATCAGTTCCAGTTGGCTCTATTTGCGCATTTATATCATATCCAGTATCTACGTGACCCAGACCTGTGACATCACGCGGTTCCACATCGATGTTAATAGCTATCGATATTTTCCACCAGATTTGTTATGACGTACGTTGCGTGTGCATGTCATTTTGTTTATACAATTATTTGTTTGTATTAATAACTGTGTAATAGGCTAACTGTACTTTCTAAAAGCTATTTTATTACATCAATTAAAGTTATTTTTTAATTCCTGTATACTGATGAAATAAACGGTACCTAATTTGACTTTTTACACAGTGTGCTAGCGGCAAATCCAGTGAGACTCTCTCCCGGAATCCCTGATAATTTTCTGTGATAAAATTATCATTTGTGTATACCCAGGATATTCTTATATCTGCGCTAAATTTCATCGAAATCTGATCGTATTTCTTCAATTACCTAGCTAAGTACATATTTCCCATTAACAGTTAAATTCGAAACTTCATCGTAAAGATTTGTATTGATAAAATTAATAGATAGGGTTTTTTTTACTTTAATTTGTATAAAATCTAATAGTTATGTAATTTTAATTAATTATATCAAGAACAAAACTTATCTAAACCGTATAAAACCTCACATAACTGGATAACGATCCACTAATTATTATTATTACTTTTACATGTTACTGTAATAGCACTGTATTCTATATTTAGGTAGTTGTTAAGCTTGTGTTCCGTTTTAGTTGTAGGCTTATGTACTGTTTCTGGTGTCTTTGCGGTGCTCTAGGTGGCCACTGAAAACCAGTGCTGTGTATTATGACTATCGTCATAACACAGCGTATGCTGAGATGGCCTCCTAGTTGCCACGGTATGGGTGTGCAACGCACTTATACCTTTTACTTACTTTTTCTTTTCTATATATTTTGTTTTTTTTTTGTATTCGATGTTGTTGCATATGCATAATTTTGTGGCAATAAACGTTCCTTTCTTTCTTTCTTTCTAATTACTACAGCCGTTTAAAAATATCAGCCATTCTATAAGATTTTGTAATGCCTGATCTGGGAATCAAACCTAGAACACCACGATTCACAGATCAAGTACACTACTACTATACTGAGATGATAATATTCACATACGCCCTTACTTTGCAACTCTACATAGTACCTTCTTGATACTTATATTTAGCATGTTCTCGATTGTTGCAGCTCAAAAGACGATGAAATAGACGGCAACTGCATAGTGCGCGCCCGAGGCCTGCCGTGGCAGTCTTCCGACCAGGATATCGCCAAATTCTTCAGGGGACTCAATGTCGCAAAGTACGTACAATCACCCAATTTGGTGCTAGTACACTTTCTCAAGATAAAACGCCCATTTTTCATATTTACCTAGCAGATACGATCGTTTCGGCGATGTACAAAGGAAAGGGCTTAGAATGTGACAAAAAAACACGTCACGTCTCCGTTTCGTCTTATTGGGATTGGTTGAGAGATTCACGTATTGGTCTCTCGATCAATCACAAACATCAAAATTAAACGACATCGTTTTACGAGTTGCGTCTTTTTTTTTTTTTTTTTTTTTTTTATTGCTTTGAATGACGAGACGAGCATGCCGTTCGCCTGATGGTAAGCGATACGACCACCCATAAACAGTAGCAACACCATCCAGCACCTTGACTGACAAAATACTGAGTGGCATTCCACTGCGCTCGTCATCCTGAGACATAAGATGTTAAGTCTCATTATGTCCAGTAGTTATACTGGCTACAATATCCTTCAAACCGAAACACAACAGTGCATGCACACTGTTGCTTGGCGGTAGAAATAGACATTGCGGTGGTACCCACCCAGACGGCCTCTTACATAATGAGAGACCTACCACCAGTAGACCACCAGTCTTCGTGTCACATTCTAAGTCCACAGATAACTTTTAGTGTCTTCTTTAGTTGTAAGTTGCATGTTGCTGACAGACGCAGCGCAAGCGAATTATTTAGAACCTTAAGGTAGTCGAGCATATACTTTTATGACTGTACAGTCAGCAGCATAAGTAGATGAACAAATTCAAAATTTCAAATTGCCTACATACTTTTGTGTTCTAATATTTTTTTTCTCTTCGCAAAAATAAAATAAAAGGTATTTACTTTACTTCAAACGAAGTAAAAAATATTTTAGTTTAACTTGACGCGTATATAGACGATTTGAAATTTTGATTTTGTCCAGATATTTATGCTGCTGACTGTACATACTTTAATGTTTGATAACGTGTCTTAATGGAGGAAAGAGCTAATTATGCACTTGCCTTTTTTATATCTATGGGTAGGGTTGCCAGGTCGTCAAACCTAATAGCCGGACAGACCAGCCAGTTTTGGCCGGGCATTTGGGTAAAAAGGCCGGACACCCTAAATTATTAAGGATGTAGTGTATTAAATTAATATGATTTATTGGCGCTCCATTTTTTCCGGCGACCTTTTTTTTTAGCTCCCCAGTGTATTAATTTTACGCATTTTGCCGCCGACCCTAAAAGTCACTGGTAAATTGTTAAAAGCCGGACAAGCCGGACATCGATTAATTTGGCCGGACACGCATTTAAAAAGCCTAACTATGTCCGGCTTTATCCGGACGCCTGGCAACCCTATCTATGGGCATGGCCCCACTGCACCTGATGGTAAGTGGGGAAGGGGTCAAGATAGAGTGGTGATTGAGGGAAGTTTATTCCTCGCCAGTGGTCACAATTATGCCGGCCTGTTTAAAACCAGGTATATACAGCCTGATCCCGGAATGCGACACATTTACGTATCTGGGATAACAAGGACTCAGTCTACTTACTTATGTGCCAATTTATAGGACTCGCTTTAAGAGTTGAAGTATTTACTTCTTCCAAACATATACGAACGTTTGTGAAGTATATAGAAAGAAGTAAACGCAATGTGCCAACCCGCACTAGGCCAGCGTGGTGGACTAAGGCCTGACCCCTCTCAGTAGTAGAGGAGGCCCGTGCTCAGCAGTGGGCAGTATATAATACAGGGCTGATTGCATTGCAAACGCAATGTTGAAACTAGGATTGAATTCACTTATTAGTCCATTACAATTTAGTAGAGTTTTTGATGACTTATACATGACGTGACGTATTGCTATGTTCAGGGGTGGAGTAGCTCTCTGCCTGTCACCGCAAGGGCGACGCAACGGCGAGGCGCTGGTGCGGTTCATCTCTCAGGAGCACAGAGACATGGCGCTCAAGAGACATAAGCACCACATCGGCCCGCGGTACATAGAGGTAATCTACATCTATACAAATAAATAAAATTGGAGTGTCTGTTTGTAATATTGAAATAACCGTTTTTTACTACATGTATATGAGTATATATACGGTACATACACCAAAATAACATTTTTTTCAATTTTTGTCTGTCTGTCTGTTTGTTCCGGCTAATCTCTGAAATGGCTGGACCGATTTTGACGGGACTTTTCTTGGCAGGTAGCTGATGTAATAAGGAGTAAATTAGGCTTTTTATCCCGGGAAAACTCATTCACGCGGGCGGAGCCGCGGGCAACAGCTAGTCTATACATATAATAAGGCATTAGAACCGTTGTGTCTCTACATTTAAAGAAATGTGATAAAAAAGAAAGGGGGTGCTATAGAAGAGTAATGGAAAAAGAATCAGCAATGTTTATAATTCTTTTATGTTTGTCTGTTTTTCTGTTTGTTTGTTACTGCACATCTCTGAAACTACTGAACGGATTTCGATGAAATTTGGCATGGAGATAGTTTGAGACCCTGGAAAGGACATAGGCTTTTTATCTCGGGAAAATATAAAGCGGGAATTTTATCCCGGAAAACGTTTTGAAAAGAAACAGCTAGAACTGATATATTTACAGACCCTCGCGCGCGTGAGAAAGCTGTCCTGGGATAAAAGTACCTTTGTGTACTTTCTGGGACAATATGAAATTAATTTATGATTAAGCTTTCTAATGTTGAGAGAATTGTTAAAACAATCCAGTACAATGAAATGAAATGAAATAATTTATTCGAATCCATAAAATGTTATACATTATTTAGATTCCGTCAATATTAACTCTACCACCAGTTCGGAAAGCAGTTCTCACTAGAGAAGATCGGGCAAGAAACTCTAGTGTTGCTCTTTTCAAAATCAGTTCAAGGTATAAAATACAATGCATTATGTAGAGAAAAAAAAATACAATTCAGTATTTGTTAACTTTTGTTTAGAGCAGTTCATTTATATACTCGCAAAATAGGTAATAAATTTTTAAATTCCAACACTAGTGCATAACTATCTCAGGAATCATGTAATAATTTGATCTGAAATGTTCAAGATGTCGCTATTAATCTAAGTTCAAGATATACCCCTAATATTTAGATATAGTAAGCGAAAAGGGCAGACCAGTCCACACAAGCAGCACCCGTTCACGAGTATGACGCATGTGCCAGCCATCGGCCTCCTCAACCATATTACAGGGAAGTGGCCGACACACCGGCCGGCACACGACGCCGCCGCAGGCACAGACAGTTAAGGAGTATGTCATACCCAAGCCGCTCACAGATGGAAACAAAGAAACTTTATTGAAACGAAAGACATGATTCCAAAGAAAATCACATGAAAAAAATTTAATCCCAGGCTTTTTTATTCTCTATGTATTCTGATATATTGTAATAACTAATAAGCTTTATTACATAACTTTCGCTTAATAGTTATTTGGAATTTACCAATGTTTAAACACTTAATTTCAGTGGGAACTTTGTTATAAAAATGTATACAGTAACCCTTAAAAGATTTGCTGATTTTTTGGAGCCTTGTTTTATGATTAACTAGATTATTTTTGCTTCTAGTATTTAAGCCATGGATATCGCAAACTTTTGGAAAGTTTTCTATATTCTTATGTACGTACATTAAATTAGCGAATATAAATTGTGATGCTACTGTCATTATATTTGTTTCTTTGAATTTTTCTCTTAGAGAACATCTAGAGCTTAGGGAGTAGATAGATAGACAAACAAATCAATGTTTATAATGTAAGCATACATAGGGTTTGTGTTAAATGGATAAACGACGATAGCGTTTAAAATAGAAAGGACCGCAGAGGCGAAGGTCGCGAGTTTGAACCAACTCCCATGACACATTTTCCGATGGCTTTAAGTTCTACTGGTGGTAGGTCTCTCATTATGTAAGAGGCCGTCTGGGTGGGTACCACCGCAATGTTTATTTCTACCGCCAAGCAACAGTGTGCATGCATTGTTGTGTTTCGGTTTGAAGGACATTGTAGCCAGTATAACTACTGGACATAATGAGACTTAACATCATATGTCTCAGGATGACGAGCGCAGTGGAATGCCGGCACGGCATGAACGGCATGCTCGTCTCGTCATTCAATGCAATAAAAAAAAAAAAAAACATAGAAACTCGGTGTGTACAGTCAGCAGCATAAATATCTGTACAAAATCAAAATTTCAAATCGCCTTTATACGCGTTAAGTTAAACTGAAATATTATTTTCTTCGCTTGAAGTAAAGCAAATACCTTTTATTTTATGTTTGTGAAGAGAATGTGTAAATTGAAATTTTCAATTTGTTCATCTACTTATGCTACTGACTGTACACTGAGTGTATAGATCATCTACGATAACATGGCTCGCGCCTCCAAAATTCAAAACGTTTAAAGTATTTGAAAGTATTTAAAAAGCCCCACCGAGACTCACAACGCATACAGTGCGTGCCGAGTGGGCCGTCAATAAGAAAAATAAATCCAAGGGTTTGTTGCTCGATTAGTGGTGTCTCTAATATCAAATTATCGGCGAGCCATGTTATCGTAGTTCATCTATACGGCGCATAGGGCAGTAATAAATCAAATCTCAACTTTGAGTAAAATCTCAAGTAGACATTTAATGTATTAAACTATTTAATAGACCAAGCTTAAGCTGTCATTTAAGAGCTTGTTCTCAGCTGAGTAAGCGCTGTTACACAAACAAAACTTAACAGTCAAAATCCGTTACATATTGTCGCTAAAGATGTCACTTGAGCTGCTGTTAATATGGGTTTATTAAATAGCGACTGCCTTAAGAAGCTGATATTTGACAGCGTCTCAGGTGATATCGCACTATAGAGCGAAATTGCGTTGCATCTAATAGACACTCGGTGTGTACAGTCAGAAGCATAAATATCTGTACAAAATCAACATTTCAAATCGCCTATATACTTTTTTTCTTTGTTTGAAGTAAAGTAAATCTCCTTTATTTTATTTTAGTGAAGAAAAAAAAAGATTAGTAAGAACAAAAAGTATGTAGGCGATTTGATAATTTGAATTTGTTCAGCTACTTATGCTGGTGACTGTACACTGAGTGCACAGTGCACAGGGTCGTAGTCTAAACCAGGCTTCAGATTTGCCCCCTATCATATTAAGGGATGGAACTTTTACTTAATTAAAAATAAAGTGAGGCCTGCTATAAGCATTGTAGAAAATATCTTGTCCAACACTGACCGCCTCGGTGGCGTAGTTGTAATAACGTACGACTGCGGTGCTGAGGTCTCGGGTTCGATTCCCGGATCGGGCAGAGATATTGGGTTTTTTGCTAGTATCAACCCGGAGTCTGGAATTTTGCCCGATATGGCGGCATACGCACGGCGAAAAGTAGGTGCTCTAGTTGCGCCTCTGCCTACCCCTTCGGGGATAAAAGGCGTGAATGTGTATGTATCTCGATATTATAGCTGTTTAAGTTTCAACGGCGTTTCACAAAAATGTAGTTATACTGGGTTGAATAGCCGATTAATTAATTTTATGGCGTGTGTTTTTGATTGATTGTGGTACAAACACGACGTACGTTTTTTTACTTTTAAAACTTCATCAAATACCCTATCGACCAGGCTGTATAATTTTATATTTTTTTCTGAACATTTTTTTTTTTTTTATTTAGCTACCACTCAAAACATAAATAAAATAAAAACTGCTAAACAATGAAATTATCCAAAAACACTATAATTAAGTGATCACCCTTATATTTAAGTGATCATACAATTTGCCATTTATCCCGACCGGGAGCGTGGCGCCTCCTGTAATCCGGCTGCGCGGAGGTTGGGGCCGGCGGATGGTCAGAGGTTGGGGCCGGCGGATGGTCAGAGGTTGGGGGTCACCATCACGATTAGTGCGCGCTAATGTACATCCCCCGAAGGAGACGGGGGACGCAGATTGTCTCCAGGAACCTGCAGTGCCCGTCCCGAACGGGGCTCGTGGTGCCAACCTAATCGATATGATCACACCCGTTCCTTTATGCTACTTTGAGATAAAATTTTAGTTTTGTCATGCAAATTGTATAGGATTATTATAAGAGTAGGTTTAAGGTATACCAAAAATTACTATTAAATAATATAAAATAGAGATTTTTTGTGTTAATTGTTATAATTATTGCCAATAATTCGTCTAGCATAAAGTAGGCTATCATATAGCTGTCGAACCACTTGTGACTAACTTCAGCCTAAACAAAAAAAAGTGATCATCAAGTGCCACCATATTTGTTTCCACCATGATATCTAGAGTTTCCCCTTTCATAGGTGTACCGTGCGAGCGGTGAAGACTTCCTCTCTGTAGCTGGTGGGGCAACATGTGAGGCGGCGGCGTTCCTGTCGCGAGGCGCGCAGGTCATAGTGCGCATGCGCGGACTGCCGTACGACGCGACGCCGCAACAAGTTGTAAGTACTATTTTTAAAGCAGTTTTCAAAGTCATACGATGTTTAATGGTATCCAAAGTTTGAAGGTCCAATTAAAAATCATAAACATTCAGAGAAAGTTGTTAGAAAAATATGACATTCACTTTGCTTAAAATTTCTTGATTACTCGCGCTCACTTAGGCGGCTAGCTATTCTAGCATTTCAATTGGACATTAACTTCTTGGAGCTGTATCATGAAATATAGTTTTCTTTGTTTTAATTAGCCTCAAGTATTAGCAAATGTCCTAAAATCGTTCATCAGTCTATTGCGGTCTACTACTGAACGTAGGCTTCAAGTAAGTGTCAACCTTTCCGGTCTTGAGTAGCTCGCGTCGATCAATCGTCTGAAACTGCTTCGAATTTCTTAGAACCCATGTGTCGCTTTTAATAAAAAAAAAATTCAACTCTTAATATCTTCTTCTAGCTGGATTTCTTCACAACCGGAGACGATTCGGTTCAAGTTTTGGATGGCGCGGAGGGAGTTCTCTTCGTGCGGAGGGCGGACGGCCGCGCGACTGGAGACGCGTTCGTCCTCTTTGCCAAGGAGGAGGACGCTCCCAAAGCCCTCTCCAGACATCGCAAGCTGATTGGCACCAGATATATTGAGCTGTTCAGGTCTACCACAGCTGAGGTGCAACAGGTAAGTTTTTTATGTTTATATTTGAAAAAAGAACCATTGAAATCCCATCGCAGAAGTCCAAGGTCGAATACCAATGAAATTTAAATGGGACTTACTTGTACTTTGTACAAGTTATGAAATTTAACTCAAAAATAATCTTCTAAATCGGATTACGGGGTAAAAAATTATTGCTGAACATACATAACAAAATCTGGACGAATTGAGTAAGTAACCTTTTTTGAAGTCGGATAATTAACATATCTAATGAAAATAGAGATAAAAAATGATGGCACTTTACTTATTAAAAAAAATCATGACTGTTTACCTACTTACTAACAACCTGGTGGTAAGTCAATTATTGTACACACACGTTCAGTTTGACATCAGTTCAATACATCATTAATTATTGATATCTGATTGATCATGTGATGTTTGGATTGATGGATTGACACATATATTTACATATTTATTTATCACATACGATCAGATAATATTTGGAAAAATGTTGATACAATGCTACGGATTGAACTATCAGGTTGGCCATAATGGTCACCTAAAAGACGAATATAACCTTTATTAGAAAGCCGGTAAAATGGTATTGCTTTGTTATAGCCAGCCCTTGAGTATTGGTGAGTCTACGAAAATTCGCAAATGTTATGCCTACGATATCGATTTATGGCTTTGAATTTCTTTACAAGTGCATACTTTATGATTTTACGTTTTTTTTTTAAGATTTAGCGTTATTTTTCATTAATAAAATCTCTTTTATTGTCAATAATTTGGAATATGTAATTTTATTTCTATCTTTATTTAAAAATCATTTTTTGTTTATTATTAGTATCATCGAGTTTTTTAAGACAATTTAGATTTATCTTACTATCTTGAATGAATATTTATATAATTTATTTATAGGTACTAAACCGCTCGCTGGAAACGCGTACAAGCCAGAGCAGTACTCCGTCAACGGCGCCGGGGTCGGTGGCCCCCACGGAGGGGCTACTGCCGGTGGCCCTTGTCCCCCAACACGTGATCACGTCAGGCACCGCGAAGGACTGCGTGAGGTTGCGTGGACTGCCGTATGAGGCCCAGGTTAGTGCATTGGGAAATGAAGAATTGTTTTTTTAAGACTACGGAAGTGACTGCGTGTTAGGTGAAGTGTCCGGGTAGAGTTGATGAGAGGATTATGCCTCGTCAGTCGACACAATTATGCCGGCCTGTTCAAAACCGCCACTGCCAGTACAGTCAGCAGCATAAATATCTGTACAAAAACAAAATTTCAAATCGCCTATATAAGCATTAAGTTAAACTGAAATATTATTTTCTTCGTTTGAAGTAAAGTAAATACCTTTAATTTTATTTTTGTGAAGAGCATAATTAGATTAGTAAGAACACAAAAGTAAGTAGGCAATTTTAAATTTTGAATTTGTTCAGCTACTTATGCTGCTGACTGTACATCTTGCATACGTTGGTCGCTATCCGAGTGAATACAAATATCCTACCAATAATTAGACCAAGGTAAGGAATGCGACTAAAAACTCTGAAGCCGTTCAAGAGAGATTGTGGTAAAACTGTTGTTATAAAGTGCAATGATCATTCCAGGTGGAGCATATCCTGACTTTCCTGGAGGAGTTTGCCAAAAATATAGTTGTTCAAGGAGTTCATATGGTTTACAATGCTCAGGTATACATAAATCTTAATACATGAAATATATAGATCATAGGAATATATTAACATGCATAAAAAAAACTGTTTTGCACGCGGCAATCTCCTGTCCCAAACCAATACAGTTTCGATAGCTAGCTCGGGCACACAAAAAGTGTTTATTCAGGTTTACTGAATTAATAACTATGGCTTAAATGACTTTAACTCAAAATCAGACATTATTCGCTTATAAATCCGAAAACCGACACAGAATCAATAACTGCTAGTCCGAATCAATCGATAGACTGAAAATAGAAGCAAGACCGAAACCTAGTTAGACCCAGCTAATGTCTGATTGTACAAATCGAGAACGCGGCCGACTAATAAGCATAGAATTATGGATGCTGTCACTGAATCAATTTGAACGACCGCTATCAATGTCACAGCTGGACTGTACTAAACATATGACCGCACACGGAAGGCTGAAATAATCATCGTAAGACTAGATTTTGTTCGCGGCTAGCCCGTGTAAAAGTGCAAAGATTTTTTTAGAAGAAAAATTACCTTACCGTCTGGTTGATGAATCATACAAAAAAAACGTATTTTATTGTTTGTTGCTGTTAAAGAAAAGTAAAACAAAGATACTTTTTAGCTTTATGCTTTTCTATTATTATATTGGGAGTATTATAGACATCATCATCGTCATCATCAGTCACATGACGTCCACAAGTCAGAGATCAGAAGCCTAGATTTTTAAGCCTAGATAACAGGGATGACCAACTCGGGTGCCAACCCTCCATAGCCAGTATCACCTGGGGGCAGACCCACGGCCTTACCTTGCTACGGCACTGTTCATACCTACCATCTTAGCTTCATATTAGTATGCGCATAATTGTTCGATCCTGAGTTTTACTCGTGGTATTTAGCTAGTTATTTTCTAGGGTCAGTGTCCTAAAAAAGAAACAGACTTCTGTGTACTTAGAGTTTTTGATAATTTTAGTCGTATTAAAATTTTATAGTACAATAGTAGGATCCCAAAAATGCCTGGATGGGCACCAGGCAATTCCTAGGTGGGCACATAGCACCCGCCCCACCATCTATATACGTCTTTGGTTATTTGTATGTGAGAGGTCCATTATTGTTATAGGGCCACCCCAGCGGCGAGGCGTTCATCCAGATGGACAGCGAGGCGAGCGCGTTCTTGTGCGCGCAGCAGAAGCATCATCGGTACATGACCTTCGGCAAGAAGCAGCGGTACATAGAGGTACGGCACTGTGTTATATACCTAATGAAGGGGAAACAGGGGATGAATGGCTCTAAGAGACGGTTGAAGATGTTTTTGGAGATTGATTCATGTTTTTGATGCTTGGGTGAAGTTATCTTTTGGCGCAGTTAAAATTATATATCATCGTTAGTGATAATTAAAAACCAGCTTTAAAACATATGAAAATACGAAATCCTGTACATAAATAGTACCTATATAAATGTAAAAACTGTAGGTATATTATGTGAATTGAAACCGTTTCCATGCAGGTGTTCCAGTGCTCCGGCGACGACATGAACATGGTGCTGACTGGCGGCGTGACGCCGGCCACGTCGCCGAAGGTGCTGTCGCCCGGTACGTTGATGTCCCCCCCCGCCCCCCGCGCACGCGCACGCGCACGCGCTCCCGGCGCACGCGCACGCGCACGCGGCGCACCCCGCGCACTCCGCGCCGCGCCTGCTCGCGCACCACATCGCGCAGCAGAGCCTGCTCGCGCGCCAGCACGAGAACCTGCTCCTTGCCTCCCTGCGCCCTCCCATGATGCCGCTCCTGCCCACGTACGCGACACTCCGCTCTCCCTCGCCACACCCCTCCTACCCGATCCAGCAGCTGATGCCGCAGCAGACCATGCTGCCGACCAAGCGCACGTACGAGCGCGCGTTCACGCCCACGGAAAGTACGCCCGCGAAACGTCCCTATACGATGCAGCAGCAGATCGCGCCGGGCTTGTCTCTACCCGTGTTCACTTATAACGCCACTTCGCCTATTTTCTCGTATGCGAATTCGACTCCGATGTTGCCCACGTACGCGAACGCTCTCCCGACCGCGATCCCTACAGCGCTGCCGACGGATTACGGCACAGCGCTGTCAGCGCTGCCGGCGTCGATGAACGCGCAGTACCTGGCGGCGCTGTCCATGTTCCCCTCGTACCCCCAGCTGCCGTGGCGGCTCAACAACTAGATCACGGCCTATTTGAATACTCGGTACCTGAGCTATTGAAAGGTGAACATTTGTGACCTTTGACTGCGTTGTCACTTCCGTGTTTCACTATTCACATATATTCAGTATATTGAATAATTTCAAGTGTTTTTAGTTATCGTTACGTTTAAGCTCATTAATTAATAAAATCCTCTTTATATTCTATGCAATCAAAACATTATTAATTATAAGCCGAATCGAGTCTCAAATGCCAATTGATTGGTCAATTTTAGTTTCACATTTTACTACTTTAGGCGCTGCAATTGCAAACAGCGCAGTACCAACGCAGTCTCTCACAAGAAAGGTTGTGTCCACGAGCCAAGCGGCAGTCGTAACCAAACAGGGTAAAAAATGACAAATTAAAAGCTCAATATAACCAACCGCGATGTGCCTTTGACGGATTTTGATATTTTTTTTCTTAGTAATAATAATGAATTTATTAAAGTAAGTTTTAATCGTGGCAGTTGACATGCAGCTATAGTTAGTACTTATCGATTGTTGATTTATACACTCTATGCGTTGTTGAGATGTCATTAAGTTTTTAAGTGAATATGAATTAAGATTTATAAAGATATTTTATAAGTTTACTTGTGTGATCAGATGATGTTGTGATTATAATGTAGACATTCCATGAAAAGACGTGTTTTTGCCAACAATCTAAGGCTGAGCGTAAGTCTGAATGAGTACTTATATCGGTACCTAGTATACTTAAGTATGACTCGTCGAGTACAATGCACTAAGTTCTAAGTGTTTTTTTTTATTTGTTGCGTTTTGCTTCTGCACTATCCCGTGCTAAGCTTTTAAGCTGTTGATGCAATATTCGTGTTCAGTTCGCATAGATATTAAGTCGCGTTTTTGAAGCGTCATTATGAATTTCCTTATTTTACATGTTACTAAATACTTTGTAAGCCAAAATTATCAATCATGAAAATCAAAATGTCATCACGACTTAAATTCATTTTTTACTAATCATGATTTGACGGATTTCGTATATCGAGGATAAAATGCATTCTCGTGATAATCAATTTTACACAAGCGGACGTCGTGTGTTTTTTTAAGTTTACGCAAAATAACTAAGCTAAGTATATTGGCTGACAATATTTTCTATTAAAACTAAATACGATTTGAAAAGACGTTATAATTATGTTTGGCATCGACACATTCCCACAAAAGGCATTCCTTTTTCAAAATTTAAAAGTGGCGTTCTAAATGAAACTGACATTCCGTTCTGCAGTTTGGCTTGACCGTAAGTTGTAAGGTTGGCATCACATTCCCAATCCTTCTACTTCCTTTAAACCCACAAACACTGAAATCCGTTCACACACAATTATGCATATTAGGATACCCACATAGCTTAACGTCATCGTCTTTACCTCACACCACATAGTTAATTCATTTGTCTATATTTAAAATATATTTATAATACGTATGTTTGGCATATATGCTTCCGAATATTTTGATAATTCATATGTCGAATGAAATTAAGAGATGATATCAGTTCGAATGATCAGTTTTGACTGATACGATATTACAAAATAATTTCACATTGCAATGTTATTCTTGCAAATGACTCGTCTTAATTTTATCATATTAAGGTTAACCAATTTGGTACGGTCAAATATTCGGGAGCATATATGCCAAACAGGGTTTAATGATAACGTATTAAGATTACTACAAAGTTAACGTCATTGTATGGTGTTGCTACTGTCTCAATAATCACAAACATAGGTTTATGGGGCTTTTAGTCACAAAATACACGGTGTTATGGCTAATATATGTTCAGATGTTTCTAAATCCGTGTGGTGTTGGCAATTTTTTTATCGACAAACTGTCAGTTTTCATTTAAGCTTCTTTCAAGCGTCAGTTTGGTTTAAAATTCGAAGATATTCGAAATTTAAATGCATAGTACATAACGGTTTTAGTTCCCTAGCTTGTTTTTCAATGAAATTTTTCAAACTTGCCAGCATTAGACCTTTTGTAATTTAACCTTGCAAACCCAATCGTAACCCAAGTTTGGATCTAAAGATTGCCATAACCACACATTTAGTATAAAATGCAATGATGTGTTTAATGGAAATAAAATAAACTGTTGTAATATGTATCCGTTCGGGTTGTGTTTTGGAAAATGTGCATGTAACAATGGTAAGTTGCACACGTTTTATGTTTTTATACTTAATATACCAATAGTGTAGCATGACTTGCTTTCTGTCAGGACGGTGGTTGGTCTATTCTCGTAAAAAAATATTGCAAGATCAACAAAACCGACTTTAATGTTTGGGCTTAAAGTGCGTTTTGAACTGTTTTGCAGTTATTTTGTACGAGGGTGGATGTGTAGTCGTTTGTTGTGATTCTATAGTTAGTGTCGGTTGTAGTGTGTGAATCGAATTTAAATCTGGCAGCTGACTGTCAGTCCAAAATGTCATACTGACATGTCAAACAATAATGACGTTTGCAGTACAATCATGAATGAACAACTGCCAGCGCCTTTACTTTCAGGACCACAACAATCTCTAAGAATAATATAATATGAGAAATGAGGACAATTGAAAACAATCATTTAAATCATAGAAATTTATAATCGATAACATCTACTAATCGATTATCAATAAGTTAGCATATTTTTGTGCATCGATGGTGAAATGCGGCAACACCTAGCTGTATCCCAGGAGACATATTGATACTCATTTAAAAAAAAAACTATATTTTCTAACATTCTACAATATCTATATTTTTGATGAACTGATAAACGCTATCATATTTATTATATCTTCATACACACTGTCCTTCTTTTTCATTATCATGTCTTGCCTTCTCTATTTTTTTAAACATCTAAATGAAATAATTTTCTAAGTATTTTCAAGTCAAAACCATAAAACAAAGTTGAAAGTTTATGTCTTGTTAGGGATGCTAGTATTCGCAAAAAAATAATATAAATTGTTCAATGCCGTTCTAAGAACAACTTTTGCAAAGAATACAGAAATGCTACTAAATTTTAAAATTATTTGGTTGGAATTCGATGATATCAGTCCTACGCTTAAGAAATATAACAAACTACCTATTTTTCCAATAAATTATTTTAGGGCCTCCTAGTACCCTCACTCAAAACTAACGATATTCTAAAACAATTATAATAATAATGTACCTGTACAATACGGAATTACAGTCCCTAAACGTTTTTTTTTATAAGGTAATATTATTTTATGAATGCCTCGGTGGCGTAGTTGTATTACGGTACGACTGCAATGCTGAGGTCTCGGGTTCGATCCCCGGGAGGGCAAAGTGGTATCGGATTTTTCTATTCAGTATCAGCCCGGAGTCTGGAATTTGTGCCCGATATGGTGATAGGCACGCCCCCTATCACATTATGGGACGGAATACGCACGGCGAAAAGTGGGTGCACTAGTTGCGCCTCTGCCTACCCCTTCGGGGCCATAAGGCGTGTGTGTAAGTGTGTGTAATATTATTTTCTTTACATATCTGAAACAATGCCGTTGAATATATTTTACAGTTTGTTTATTTGACCGGCATAACTATAGAATCGCTTCCAACGGCCCACATAGTCCGTCCCGCAGAGGTTCTTGCATGCGTTTTCCGCTTAAACATTTTCCACAGCACATCGCGTCGGATACCTAATGTATACTGTGAAATGTACACTGATAGGGGCAGCATGTTGTAAAAACGAACTTATCATGAAGGTGGTAAGAGTCAAAACGCAGTCTCCAGTCATTAAGAGCTTTACTGTTTAGCTTTCCTTCTTTCTATCTGAGCCATTCTGTTCGCTTTTGATTTGGTATTTCAATAAATTTTAGTGTAAACGGGTCTCGTTTCTTGGTCTGTGCTTCTCTTTCTGGGGTGAAAGTGGACGGAATAAGGTTGCAATGGTTCCGTGATTATGCTGAGTCGGGGCGGTTAGAACTGGATGGACAATGGGCGTTATATTATTTTCTATTTATGAATTTTAAAAATCACACGTAAGTATAACTAAATTAATACTTCTCTGTATCTACGTATTTATAAAACCAAGTATCAAAGTATGTCAATTCTTTTTTATTTGCACTAAATTTTATTGAAATATCGCAGTGATTAGTGACTGGGGTTCTGTGGGCGTAGGAGACTTAAATGTGGGTTGTTCATGTCAAATCCGATATAACTGGTACTTATAACAAATAAATATCATTCAAACAATGTTTTTTACGTGATAGCTTATATTTAGATATACAGTTTTGTTACACACGTAATGAATTTTTCTTTTTATTTTTTAATTATTATAGTTGGCTAATTTTAGTGTATTTACTTAAATATAAATAAATCGATAATTTAAAATCGTTAGATTGTGATTGAGAGTTTCTGTGGTCTCTGGTTGTGCTGTTTTGTATTCCATTAGCTTCTAGTATAAGCGATAGTGAAGGAGGGCTATACTAACAACGGCTTTTGTCGACAAGTATCGTCTGTATGTGATACTAACATACGAAGGGTGATTGGGTTAATAACAGGTAAGTTGCCCTTTCTATGCGAAATCTCAATATACACTGGGTGTCGTTACTAAAGTAGTGGCATATAAAGGTTTAGTTAAAACGGCTTAATATAAACGGAAGAACACAATAAGGTATTAAGATGATATTTTAAGGCGATTATTTAAGAATAGCGTGCTAGCGTGGTGACTTAGATCTCAACCCTCTCAGTAGCATCTAAGGTCCGTGCCCAGCTGTGGCCAGTGTAATACGAGACTGATATTATGATAAATGTTTATTATTATTAGGTCCGAACTCACCACTCACTGATAAAGTCCCTGATAGCCTATTCGGAACTTATCCGCCATATAAACAACAGCTTTTGGTTTCATAGGTCTCGAATTGAAATATCTGGCAGAAAAAGTCACTAGTAATGTGTCAGATTTATTTGTTAGACAGTGTTATATGTCAAATAGTTATATGGAACTTTATCAGGAACCGGTGAAACTGGCCCTCAGTATAGTATTTTCTAGCAAAAATAAAATCATATTGTTTTTCACTATATACGTTGGCAGTTTCAAAAATATTAATATACGTTAGTCACATTGTATTAATCTAGATTCTAGGGTATAAAACTAAACTCAAAAATACGCACAACTGATCTGAAATTCTTCATTAGTATAACTTTCCTTCACGCATTGTCGGAAAATGAAATGGCACAATCATATCCTGTCCTGCTCCTAATGCTTATTAACTTACCCTTACTCATAAACATTTATCAGTATTACCATAAAATGGAGTGAAGAGAACTCAAGGGAAGAAAATAATAAAAAAATTACACTGTCATTATAACGCAAACCGACTTTATTTTAATGCAGTCTTTAGTTTTCTTTTAGAAAATAATATTTTATTTTCTATGGATTATCATAGATAGATTCATGTATTTGTGTTAAAGGGCATGTCCAAAAACGGGCCTAAAATACTAACCAAGACAGTTTACATATATTTGGATAGAACTCCTAAAAACTAGCCTTTTACAATAAATCGTTTAATTTTAAAGACCTCCGATTTTGAGATTTATATTTGGTTACAAAACTACACTTAGTATGAACGTTTTTAAAAAGTTAGTTATACATGGAGGGGTCTAAAAATATTTTTTTAATGGATCATAGATCCATATTTCGCCCCTTTAATATCCCTAAAGTTTGAGCCTGGTTAGATTTTGAGGCCCAGCACCAATACAAAAAGCTGACACCTCCTTTCAATTATTGTTTATTTTGTTCTCACCCCGTGTTCTTGTAACCCCATTTCCCTCGGTGTTCAATGTTTTTTCACTTTCATCATTAAATAGTGGAAGAGACAAAATTGAAACTGATTTAAACGTTTATGAGCAAGTTAGTGTCAACAAGTATGACGGTCTGTCTGTATAAACTTACGGGCAAGAACAATCGGTGAACAAGGGCATTCACTGTAAGCACAAATTGATGCTTAATTCATGTTATTAATAACGAGTGGCTGACTTGTGTTTGTGAGTTGGTCGTTTGAGGATAAAGTTAGTCGTTGAACTAAATAGGTAGGAATTACTTAAAACTAGGTATTGCGGATTTAGTTAACTATGCTTAAAGAGTACTGAAGGTACCAGAAGCGCAAAAACCACGTGCGATATCTTTTCAACAAACTCGTTAGTTCATCTACGGTATGTACCTCCGGTGATCATTTACAAGGTGACTTTTTTCCTCTAAAAAATAATACTTATGCTAACCCATTACAAGCTATATTTTACTCTATAACACTAAAGTGATTTTCTACGTTATTCACAAGAAATTCTCGATCAACCACAGAAAAATAACTTTCATTCCTCTAACCTATAAAGCTTTTTCCTCAAATTACAGACAGTCAGACATTAGTCACTCACTCTCGTAATAGGCATTATGCTTTGGACAATGCATGGAAAGGTGACAGAGAACGGGGCGAGAGCTTAGTGTGTCGTAGACTCAAGTTTTGTGCTTAACTTAGTGAATACAATCATGGGTGTAGGGTGGCCGGAACGCATCGAGTCATCCTGGATACGTAAGTATGTATCTACCATATCGTTGGGATCACGTGAATTTCTATCTCTTGTATCGCATATAATATATTTTTGTGGCCTCAAGTTCATTTGGGTTTTGGTTTAAAATGCGTTCTCCTTGGGGGAAATTATACTGTTATATTTTCATTTGATATTACTAATTATCAAAATTTAAGAATAGAATAGGAATATTAAATATATTACTACATTAAACGTCAAAAAAAATTACAACTTTTTGACACTTATAACCGAGTCATATTACCCGAACCTCCCCCCAGGGATACTTTGGGTTTAGAAGAGGACAAAATTATCCGTATCATACTTTACAATCATCCTTCACAAGTCATCTGGATAGAATTTGAGGTCGCAAAACTGGTGCTAAACATACTAGGGTACTAGGAGTGCATAAGTTTGGTGAAGTCCGCAGAAAGCTTGGTGTTGGCGGCGGCAGCGGCGTGTGTAACAGTACTCGGTGTAAGTGCACTGCTTGTGGTGGACAGTTAATGCGTTCCAATCGGTGAGTGTAACATGTTTTATAATACCACGTGAGCGTCTGTTATTACGTCGTCGGCACGGTACTTGGCTTTCAAAACTGGACTTACCATCTAAAAGACTATAATGTTTATGCTTTCCTGGTAAATATCGAAATTTATTTTCAAGTAATATCTTAAGATTTTTAAATTAAAATTAACTTTGTTCCACACTAAAACGTAAACTGTATACTATAGTTTTAAGAGCCAAGCATTCCCTCCTTTCGCATACGTATAATACCTAGTAATTGTGTTTAAATCATTTGGGTTCTATACAGGTACCTTTGGGCTATCGAATTCGGTGCGTAAGGTATAAGCACAGGTATAAACTATCAAGTATTATCTTTGGTACAACGTGTAGAAAAGATAAACGTAAAATTTCTGGTGCTAAGGAACAGAACTGAAGCTACCAAGAAATATTTCATGTCGATGCTAAAACAGTACATGAATAGTGAATACAAATAGAATTTCACTTACATTAAAATATATTTCAATTTATGAACCCCTATTCCAAGTAATGTGATCGAGAACTTGAACCCAAGGCAGACCCCAAATTGCTTGTCAATCTTCATCTACATTTACTTGCACGGGACGGCAATCAACGCAACAAACATTTATCCTGTCTAAAAGTATTGGAATTCGATTATCAGACTTTATTATTTTGTGAGTTACTGATAATAATCAATAGTTAAAACAAACAGTAATAATAGATCTCAGCCTGTTCCTTATACACTATTGTAATTTGCTTTTTTTGTTAAGATTCTACACGTTGTTTAACTAATTCTATTTAAATAATAATCAGTCGATTAAACATCCATAGAATATATTATGTGACTAACATATGCATGTGATCCAAATATTTAAAAAGTACACGTCCAAGGTTTCTTGCAAAAAAAATAATTACAAAATATAAAAGGGCTACAATTAAAAAGCATGTAAGGGATATTTTTAAAACTGATTACGATAATATTTATGGGATAAATTTATTATTTACTTCGGGGGCTAATATTGACGTCTAAAAAATCATAGCCTAAGTAGAAAATAAAGTCTTATTTATTGAATAGCAAATACAAAATATGAATACTATTTAGCGCGAAAAACATACATTTTACAAAATGTTGACACCAAAAAAATAATTCCAAAATCAAAACAATCAATCAATGCAGTAAGATACTTATTTGATTATTTTTAGATCTATTATCACTAAATTATTATCGGTACTCATGGTAACGTTACCCCCGATCAGGTCCGCTGACGTATTACTACCCGGCAATGGGGCCGACGCTGCCACCACCGCCGCTCGTCTACTGGGGGTACCCCACGCCGCCAGTCTCGCCCGCCCACTACTACCATCCGCCACACCACCCCCAAACTATGGTAAGCTTTAGAAATTTTAAATACTAGCTTTTTCCCGCGGCCCCGCCCGCGTGAAAAGTTTTTCCAAGATAAAAGTCCCGCTTTATATTTTCCCGGGAGAAAAAGTAGCTTATGTTACTCGCTGATAATGTAGCTTTACATTGGTGAAATATTTTTTATAATCGTTTCAGTAGTTTTTGAGTTTATCCATTACAAACAAACATACAAAAAATCAAATCTTTCCTCTTTATAATATTAGTTATTGCCGGCGTAACATATTGCCAAAAGTTAGACCAACATTTTAGAATAATTGCAAACCAACATAAAAATATAATCAAGAACTCAAATTACGCTGATTGTGGATAACATGATACGTAAAATCACTATTTTTATTTACAATGATCTTCGCCGACACAAAATAATGTTACAATACTCGCTGCGCAAAAATTAGTATAAGATATCTAACATATCTATTAATTTTGCTGCCTTTATAATTTGTATTTCTCTTCTGACTCCAGATGCCAGAAGTCGTGTCTGTTGGCGGGGGATCACCTATCCCCATTCCACCCCCGGCCGCGTGTCCTGAATGGCCCATTTTCATGGTCAATTAAACCATGCCGTCTCTTTCTATTAACAACTAACATAGTACGTGTGAATGAGACAAGAAATGCTGCTAAGGTATATTTAAATATATTTATAAATTGTTATGAAATATTTTATTGATATGTTTCGTTTCTTTTTGAATCTTTTCTGTTTGATTCTGTATTCTTTTTCTTTCTTTTATTTTATCTTTCATTTTACAGCGAAACATGTTTAGTGTATTATTGTACAAAATATATCGAATATTGATACATCACATATTAAAAGAAAACAATAAAACCACGGTTCGCAACGGTGATATCAAATGAAAATATTTAAATAATTATTTTTATTAATTGAAGATTTATTATGAATTGCTACGTAGTTTATTTTTTATTGTATGTTCTTATGTTTATAATGATATTCTTGTTGATCTTTCAAATATTTTAGGATGAATCTAAGTATAAAACAACTTAATAAATACCTAATATATAATATGTTATGATTAGTATAAATATATGGAAAATATTGTAGGTAGAAAAAAAAACAGTAAAATTTTTATTTTTTCCAAAAGAACCTAAAATGTATTGACCACTAATATATAATAAATTTCTTATAAGTAGATAATTTTTGAAAAGTATTTCGAATTATTTTCAAATTCACTTTTACCTTTTTCTACGTAGTTGATGCCTTACTTCCTAAACTTTCCTTGTGACAAAACTGAAAAGGCGTCACGCATAATAAAGGGTAAAAAAATATATACGATTATTGCCAAAACGAATAACAAATATACTTTCTGAATAGTTCCTTGCATAAAAATGTTGTAATTTTAAACAGGGATGGATTCAGTAGGTACAATGGTGGGGTCTTCAACCCTCTACAACTGAATCCACCTATTTTATTTGAAACAAAATATAGCAACGAAAACATATATCACAGTGATAGAAAGGTGCTGTATGTTAATGTAGAAGTTAAACCAAATATATATGTTACAGTTATTGTACTGTAAGTCGATGCTCAATTAGCTATATTTAAGTTGCATCAAAAAATAAGAAAACGAAAAAATATGCCATAATGTTTAAGAATAGATTTAACATTCAGTCATGTGAGTTGCATAGATATAAAATACAGGCGAAATAATTTTTTGTTGAAATTTTGGTCCAAATGTTCTAAATATTATAATAAACTAATGGACAGTAGAATTACGTCGGGTAATGGTGAAATTGGTGCTTGCCTAAGACCTTGAATACGAAATAACCGTAACTAAACAACCGGTGCACGGGAATCTGAAAGTGACCTTAAGGTGTTTCCCCCGCAATCTCTCTACATCGCCTTATGCGACAATACGGGATGAGCTGCGGCCCTTTTTAACGGAATTAAAAAGCTGCTTTAGTGAATAAGTTTATAAAAACAATATATTTTTTGTTTTCCCAAGGTGACGTAACTTTTTCAACAGGTTGCTTTCAACGTCACATCTTCCCAAGTGATCTACTTTAGTGATTGTGTATGCAAAGTTATCCCTGCAGCTCATATGAACTAGAAAACTTTGCTCATACTTATAGCATAGTTCTAAAAATAAAGTCATGGCCAAGCCAAATTTGATATTTTCAATAGCATTAATGTAAGCGCTTTGTGTAATGTTGAATATTATGGCCATAAAATTATGGCCGGATTTCTCATCTGACTTAGAAAAGGCCAGTAGAAAGCTAAGTTGAATTTCGCTTGACCTATGACGTTATAAGATAATTTTACCTTAGGTTAGAGTTGAGTTGGATAGGTTATATAAATAAGCAGTACGCCATGTTAGTCTCGATAAATATGTGTATATCTCGCTTAGTATGTTTGTCTCGATATTTTTATTTGCAAACTTAACAGCTGACCTTAAGGGTCAAGGGACCTTAAGGGTGCGGCCCTGTTATTACCAACTCAATTGATAACCTTAGGTGTTTAATTTAGCTATAACATATCCTAAGATTAACGCCTGACCAGAAATATGAAAGTATACATTGCAATTTACAATAAGAGTATTGCCGTTGAAATATTATGTAAATGGCATATAACAATCCAGTTTTTTGTGACGCTTCTTGTAAAATACGACTCACCAAATCGCTCTTCATACTATGTAAAACATAGCCATGATTTGGTCAAGGATTTTGGGACAGATTGTTAGCTGACCTTCATCGTTACAGAATTTGGCGCGAAAGTAATCGACATTTCTGGTTAGGTTATATCGACGCTCAATTGATCGTAGAGTATGTGTTATTTATTGTATAAAATTCTATATTTTCGTTATAATATACAAAATTGTTTTTTAACGCTGCAGTTTCAGTAGTATACGATAGTTTATAGAATTGTAAAACTGAATCTAAATCCATATTTGCAGCTATACATATGTATTATAATAACGCCCCATAGCTTCTACAGGAAGAATTTAGTAGTAATCTCCCTGTATGGAAATTATTTTTGTACAATTAACTTTAGGTATAACTCTGTTTTAGAAAGAATTGTTCATTTTAAGACAGATAAAATTGTCTTAAATGCCTGAAGTAAAAACTGCTGATATCACTATGATTTTATAACGCATTAAAAATTTCTATAAAGGGAGAACGAAATAACGGAATGTTAAGTTTATGTATAATTTTATTTTATCGGCATAATATTACTTAGATGTAAGGTATGAGAAAAGCAACAAAATCAACGTCCTCCAATCGTGTAATATAATACGTCACAAATATTGTGATCGTAATTAGATAAAATTAGGATTTTTACGTTATAAAATATGTTTAATATGTCATTTATGTATTCGTTGGTGTTTCTATTGTTTATTTGTATATATTTAAACGGATATATTAGCCTACAGGATGTCGAAATGCATCCTGTAAACAATTTTCTGCTAATAATAATGAGTCATCGCGGATTCGTCCGCATTATGGACAGATAGTAAGCTTATGTTATTTTGATGTTATCACTACAGAGTAAAATATGTATAGAAATAAAAATCTAGAAAAATATACGCGTTAGCTGGCTCAGCCATATTTGAAATGCTATCGTCATATCTGGTACGTTAGTTGTTGACATAGTGTCAACACTTAAATATTATTATTTGTATAATTGATTACGTTAAATCTCTGTTAGATATTATCATATAAGTTACATAAACCATGACATTGTCAATTGTTATATTAATATGATATTTTTTTCCTTGCGGTAAAATATCAGCGTTAAAAATTATGCTCATATAATACTCAAATCCACGTATGAATGCAAAAAAACAAACATACTTATACCTCTTCTACTGAAATATTGTTTATTTTCTTTTGCTCTTTGCGGGGGGCTATGACCACATTACCCTGCACTGGCTACGGCCCTGGTGGACATATTTTTAACGTTGATAAATAAATTCTATATTATTGTTAGTTGTTTTACATCTGTGATTAACAATTTATTTTTCAATCAAAATATTTTCTTTGTTAACTTTATGAAATTTTATGTTTCTGTCATAATTCAACGAAATATTGAGCGATTGTACTTATAAAAAATATTATTATATACTGTCGATAAAAAATATGTTATAAATACGCCCATTATTCAGAACATCCAAATTACAAAAAAATATGTTTGAGAAAATTTTCTTCGCCTTAAAAAGTAATGAGCTAATTTTTTATCGAGAAATTTATTACACCTAATTGATATTTATTATTTTGTTACTTTTTTACTGCATCGTTTATCTCCGTTAGATGTCCAGTGATATTCTTGTTTCAAGTGATCTTTTTAAAATGTTACCTATATATTGTTATTCTATAGGTCTGTTATAGTTTTGATTATGCGACGCTTCCTTGCGTATATACTTTTAACGTAGCTATAGTTTAGAATCGTGCAATTTTAGCAAAGTAGACAAATTTCTATCGTTAATGCCAAAATAGATGTTTGGTTTCTTATAACACAAAATAGTGAATTGTTCCCATAAATAAAAATATTTAGTTAATACATGTGTATTTTATTGTAATTCCTTATTGATATCCTGGGGGCACGGTCGTGCTCCCGCCAAAACGAACCAAGTGAAGCGCAAGGGCACTGTCTGCCTTTTCTCGAAGCGCTTCGGCATTTTTTGGATCTCTCATAACTTGGGTTTGGATTATACCAAACACACACACTCACGCCCTTTATCCCCGAAGGGTGTATGCAGAGGCACAACTAGTGCACCCACTTTTCGCTGTGCGTATTCCGTCCCATGATGTGATAGGGGGCGAGCCTTTCGCCATATCGGACACAAATTCCAGACTCCGGGCTTATACTGAATTTAAAATCCAAAATCACTTTGCCCGACCCGGCGATCGAACCCGAGACCTCAGCACTGCAGTCATATCGTAATACAACTACGCCATCGAGGCAGTGGATTATACCAGATAAACAAAATTCTGGTGATATGATGTCAATATTGGACTTATTAAACAATTGCAAGTTCTTTTACTCTAGATTTTAGTGATATCTAAAAAAAACGATTTCGTCATTGACTCACTCACTCACTGATGATCATCAAAATTATTAGGGTACTTCCTGAAGTTCTAGAAAGCTAAATTTGGTATGTACGCTAGTAAAAGTACACACACAACAAAAAAAAAACAATTTTATTATTATTTAGATTAAACTAGGGGATGGAACTTTGCATGAGATATCCGCAAATTTTGATGTAAGAGGTCTGAAAATTGATATAGAAACTCTTTGTTATAAATAATAAAATAAATATTTCAGGATTTTTAATAAATCACCCCCCACGCACGTTTTAAAATAAAATTTATATTTCAGGATTTTTAGTAAATCAACCCCCACCTTTTAAATTAGGAGATGGAAGTTTGTATGGGTTTTCTCATAAAAACTTTCATGCTAGAGATCTGAAAATTATAGAAGTAAAATGTATTCACGGTTTTTTTTTAAATAAAATGCTACTTACAAAGAGAAGTGAAATCCCACCAAAAACATTTTCATATAAAATGTTGCCAAGACGAGATCATATAGCTCGCACTGTCAAAAAGTTATCAGCGGGCTTAGAATGTGACACAAAGACGCAACTCGTAAAACGATATCGTTTAATTTTCATGTTTGTGATTGATCGCGAGACCAATACGTCAGTCACTTGTTAGTCTCTCAACCAATCCCAATAAGACGAAACGGAGACGTGACGTGTTGTTTTGTCACATATTTCACGAAGCTTCTAACTCGCCCTAACTTCACAATATGTGGCTTGGCCGTTTCGTTAGTACAAGAACTATTGGTACCACTATTGTAAAAGTAATAAAAAGGAAATGAATTTTTCACCTTACACTCTTGTGACGGTAGCGAAACGGCCATGCCACATATTTTGACTAAGATATTTTGAAGCAAAATAATCAAATATCAACTTCGGAGTTTTTTAGGGTAAGGAAGGGTAATGCCGGTCACTTAAGATAAATCAACTTTTAATCAGTAAATAATCAACTTTTATTAAAGAATCTGACATAAAATATAAACTTAAAGTATTCTTCTAACGTAATCACAACCATTGAGATCAATATTAATAAAAATATTTGTACAATTCACTTTTTAAAAAAATATAGTTTTGACCGGTATTGCCAGATATAGCGGACAATTCCGGTCGGCAGGTTGGCAATACCGGTCTAGCGTTTTAGCGGCAAAAATCACAAACGTAGTCTTTTGGGGACTCAAAACCTGTGCACTGAGCATGAGCCTAACCCCCACACTGAATGCACCTGTACCAAAGCTCGTTATTCTGGCCGTAGGTAATCATCACACAACATGCATTTGTTTTGTTCGTCTTTGACATCAATATCTTTGTCATCATCATACATATCAACCATATCAATGTCAGATTATGACGAAAATTGCTGGTTATTCTTATCTTTCTTTCGAACTCTTTTTTTCGCCTTTCTTTCTTTCTTTTTTCTTCTTTCTTAAAAGATTTAGCTGATCTTTTCGTTGCTGTCTTTTTTCCTACAGTTGTTTTAGGATCATTTTTTTCTTTTTTCTTTTCCCTAGTTGCTCTTCTTACTTCTTTTTCTTTCAAAGCTTCATTGTGTTTCAGTCTTTGTTGGAGAATTGTAAATGGGACGCCACAAGTTCGAGCTGCCTCTCTTATTGCTGTTCCATCTTCAACAAGTTTTAATGCCCGTTTCAAATCATCTTGGTTCCATTTTACTTTCAATCCTTGGCTCCTTCTCCGAGTTCCCGACATCCTATAAAGAAAAATAAAATAGACCAAAAGTAATAAAACTGAAAAAAAAACAATGATTGCGTTGCGTGTCAGCGTGACCGGCATTAGCCGCCTGTACATTTTCTTAATTAACAATAATTATTTTAAAAACCCGTTACAAAGTGGTTGAAATTTATCATTACATGGATAACTAAATAACTCAGTAACTAAAACTGTCACTGTCAAAAGAAGAAACACAAAAATAATGACACTTACCACTTATATTCCGCGGCCAAATAATAACAAAACATGGGCGCGAAATAAATTGACTTGCGGTTCTCAACAACGCATGATCGCAACTGCGCGGGTGGTGGTCCGTGATGCGTTGGCGTCGGGAACACTCGCGCTACCCTCTATGTGTGTGTACGTGTGCGTAAACACTATTATTAGGAAGATAGTGTGGTGACCGGTATTGTCACCTGACCGGTATTACCCTACTTTACCCTAATGCTAAGATTAGACTAGCAATTTCTTGCGCAAGGACTTCAGATCACATTTACATTAGCGGCTATATTTCAATACTTCTATACACATGAGACTTGCCGCAAGTTCAGCAAGATTCAAAATTCCAGAAGTCACCTTACCGCGTTTGTTTACACGATAAAAATTCCTGGCGAAGTCAACTTTGTAAATCTAAACGTCGCTAAATCTGTCGCCAAGAGTTGTCCGCCTTTTGTATGGGTGCTCGGCCTCAAAATCAACCAGTCTCAACCTACATGGATATTAATGTAGTAGTGTAGCTTTTTAGCAAAATAAAATTACATTAAACTCTAACGGCCTTATTCATAAACAGTTTATAAACCTATTTTAGTTATCGAATGTTTTGTCCTCTTCGAACGAATTTTGAATTGAGCTTGAAGGCAGAAGACAAAACAATTCTATAACTAAAATAGGCTTATAAACTGTTTATGAATGAGGTCATAAATTGTTTCCTTTAAGATACGACACAATTTATTGCAAAGGCCTAGTTTTTGCGAGTACTATCCAAATATATATAAAGTAACCTGTGGGCTTAGAATGTGACAAAAAAACACGTCACGTCTCCGTTTCGTCTTATTGGGATTGGTTGAGAGACTGACGTATTGGTCTCTCGATCAATCACAAACATCAAAATTAAACGACATCGTTTTACGAGTTGCGTCTTCGTGTCACATTCTAAGCCCACAGGTTAGAATTTTAAGCCCGTTTTTGGAACATGTCCTTTGTTTTGCTACCTTTCATTTGTGTATGCATTATCGCTTTCGGGTTACCTACCCGCTGCGATTTCCGAAAAGTAAAGGGTATAACTTTGATTAATTATATATCTAGATAGACACTGATCATTTCAAACGCGTCGAAAAATATAGAGGCGAACTGTTCCCCGCTAAATGAGTTCGAGCTAATCAATTTTTGTTGTTTTTCATGGAAATAATTTTCTCCCCGTTTTAATAGACATACATACATATACATATACACTCACGCCTTTAATCCCCGAAGGGGTAGGCAGAGGCGCAACTAGTGCACCCACTTTTCGCCGTTATTCCGTCCCATGATGTGATAGGGGGCGAGCCTATCGCCATATCGGGCACAAATTCCAGACTCCGGGCTGACACTGAATTTTAAAAAACCCAATATCACTGCCCGACCCGGGAATCGAACCCAAGACCTCAGCATTGCAGTCATACCGTAATACAACTACGCCACCGAGGCAGTCAATTCCGTTTTAATAGAAATCATGTAATAACTGGTATCATTATGTGCGCGCACAAGGATACGCAGAATGATGCAGCGATAGCGTATGACACAGCTGTCACGCATACTAGCTTAAGAAAAGTTGGCTTGTTTGTTTTAGTTTCATTGCAGCGCGTGACTCTATCTAGGTATATAATTAATCAAAGGTGTATGAAATAAAACACAAATTCACAGTATCAGTTTTATCCTTACGTCACCACAGTATGACACGTTACGATGGAGCTTACTATACGATACACGTAACCTAAATTCAGACGCGGCCTCCGCTACTCAAGTGCATTGTTCAATATGTCTATCGAAAATATACAAGAAAAATATTGAGCAAAATTTCATAAATACATATAAGAAAATAGTAAAAAAATCATAATAAAAACCATTATAATTTTAAAACAAAATGCCGTATTCGAATGATAAAATTTTACATATTTAAACAATGCACGCATATTAATGTAGAGTAGCAAATGCCGCCAGCGAAGAACAGGCAAGAGGTATGACCGTACACTTAAAATTATTATGGCCGTCTGTCATATTGTCATTAAAATTCTATCCCCCCCACTCACAGGAGGGAAACATTTGAAATACTAAGCAATATCAATAATTAGAATTTACACGTGTAAAATATACCGTTGTAAAGTTTAAAATAATTTACATATATTTTATAATGTCATTCGGACAATAATGACATCGCAGAGTGATAAATGCACTCAAAGATCCGTGTGCTTAGAATATGGCAAAAAAACACGACACGACTCCGTTTCGTTTCATTGGGATTCGTTGAGAGACTAACACGTGACTGACGTATTGGTCTCTCGATCAATCACAAACATCAAAATTAAACGACGTCGTCTTACGAGTTGCGTCTTTTTACCACATTCTAAGCCCATTGGACTTAATATGAAACTCATTCGCAAGCGTGGCAGTGGCAGCGTGTCATTACACTATCGTCCTTAAACCGATGCTAATAAGATACATTATGACAGACGTTTACGTTGATGACTCAACATGACCCGTAAATACAATAGAAAAGTTACTGTAGGCTGGCAGGAATGAAACTTGTTCGAGGTTCAGTTAAAGCAAATTCGGATTCCGCGCTACCGTTCTAATAATTACAAATAAAAAAAAAGTATTTTAAAAATCCTTGTAAACCCACCCATTCCAGACATCACAACCTCCTATCTGATCACAGCATCACTTTCAATTTTTTACACTAACAATAATACCGGGCGCCGCACATCTCCCTTACATTCACAAATGTTTGGAGATATCATTCAAATACATTTCTGACAATGACTTGTTTCTGAGTCCTAACACTGCGATACTGTAATTCCACATCGCTACAACTTAAAAATTACTTCAAAAATAAATTGTCGATAAACACTTATCGATATTTGCTTGATTTATCGATATTACCAAACTACAAACTAATTAAAATCATACACATAAACCGTAATAAACCCTGTTGGAACTTAAACATTGCTATCTCGCAGTGTTGTTTCTCAGAAATTTACAAAAATATTGCAAAATTATTACAATAAGCATTGGTCATTATGTACTATTGTCAACTATTCTATTCGTAATATATGCGCATATGAAAGCTTGGGGCATTGTACTTATTAATTCGTGTTTTACATAGCGATGGAAATTCATTAGAAACACGGTATCTACAAAAGATCAAATAAATTCTTCTTTTTTTTTGTGGTTTCCACCGTTTATCAGTGATTTCGCCAATGTCAAGTGTACGAAAGAAAGAAAAAACTTTTTGTTTTTAAGAAATAATGTTGAGAGAACCGCAAGGAACTATAGAATTTCAGCCCGAAGTTACCTAGCTAAATGAAGAGTAGGATTATATAAAATGCTTATTGAATGCTTTTTGGAAAATCAAAGTCGATATTTGTTTCAATCAAAACTGTAAAATCGAATATGAACCTTGACATTATCAAAATAAGTTCGATATTTGTGTGTTTTGCACAATTTTCTACATAACTTTAATTTCACTTAGTTTAGTGACAAAAAAGTCGAATTTTCTTAGTAATAACCTAAAAAGAAGATTCACAATGTTTATGAACAAGAAAGTACATTTCATAAACAAACCAATGCAGTTATGGGAGAAAATAATGAATTTCAATCACTATGTAGAATAAAACAACTATGGCTACACAGTTCAAACACATTTGCGAGATGGCAACACACTTACCTTAATTCGGTTAACATGTACTTTCACTTGATTTTGTCCGATTAAAATGCTATCAGAATTAATGTTAGTTAAAACGGACACGCACTAACAATAAATCTGAGTATATTGGCACAAAACTTGTTTGATTTACCATTAATGTAAAAATATTGGCAGAATTTCAACGACGTTATTCATAAACAGTTTATAAAACTATTTTAATTATAGAATGTTTTGTCTTCTTCCTTCAAACTCGTTCGAAGGAAAAACATTCGGTAACTGAAATAGAGTTTGTACAGGGTAATTTTTACATTGCGTTAATAAATTAAACCACATACTCGTCTTTACGTCTGCTAACATTTTGCCAAAAATCATCCATGAAAGACGAATATTTTCACCAAAAATCCCAGTTTTAATTTCCTGATTTTTTGATAATTTTGTAGTTTAGTGCGAATATGGCGTGTGCGTGAGTGAATTTCTGACTGAAAGTGTAATCTTGCCGCTGCAGCAAATTGTCTTAGAGTAGTAGTTCTGGCAATAGGGTGTGTAAAATTAAAGTTGCTCTTTATTGATATTTATTTTGTTCGAAACCAAACATTTTTTATTTTACATCTAAAGCTAAAATAACTTAATGGATAGTGTTATTTCCAAGGAGATAAGTAATTGGTTTCATTTTGTAACGCAATGTCAAAATAACCCTGTATACTGTTTATGATAAGGCCGCAAGTTTTTAATTCGCTTACATTATTTAAATCTCCTTTATCGATCGAAAAAGTTTACGAATAATTAGAAGATTGGATTTTTGATTAACAAAAAAAAATTTTTTTTTCATACTTTGAGCTAAATTCGAAAACTATAATAAATATAATAAAAATAAAACTAAAACGATTTTTCATAATAAAGGTGTTGCGTTATTTCACAACCTAACATACGTATAGAGTTTATATAAAAAAATACAATGTAAAAGATGATTGCTAATGCGTGTCCACATACGATAATAATAGATTTCAAACTTTTTGGAATGCATTGTGCCGTCAAAATTCAAATTGGAAGCTAGAAAGGTTAGTACAAAAATAATAATGATCTTAACGATACGTAAAATATTTATACAATGTCACACATTGCTTACTGTCCACACTTATATTTAACTGTGGCTTCGTTTTGTGAACACAGCGTTTTAAACAAGATTTATTAGAATAAAACATAAAAAATCACTTCTAAAATTGGCCAGTGCTAAAACTTATTGTAATTGTGTAAAAAAAATCTTTAATTATACTTAATTTTTTATCGATTCTATTCGAAAATAATTCGATATTTTTCACTACAATCCATTTATTTTTAAAATCTAGTCTAACAAAGCTGTGTCACAAAACAGCCATTACACACATACATACAGACTAATGTACTTACAACGTAGAATGACGTGTGCGTTTCATATATCGATACAAATGGTAAATGCATACAGCGAGTTTCAAGCGAAGATGTCGGCGTCACGTCGCGTGGGAACGGAAATTACGGACAAATTTCTTTTATATACATTTCTAATATTACCTAATTGAGACAAGTTTTTATCGAATCGTAATCGATAACAAAACCGATAAACTTTAAAAAAAATAGACAAAAAAATTACAATTATTGTTTAGGGCTTCTATGATAAACCGAATCGATATATAGATATCCGCAAAATCGATACTACAAAAACTATCGATACAACGGAGCTCACATTGACATTCCCATCACGCGACGCCACCAAACACTACATTACAAAGTGATAAAATCTCAGTAATATTACGTATATTCGTCGATAGTACGCGAGACAGGGGCTGACGAAATAAATTAAAATACTTAAACAAGCACCGGTAGAGGTAGAAGACAGTTATAATACCGAATTAGCGAATCGTTTTGACAAGAGATACGTGGTCGAGACAACGCCGCGCTACGGTGCCCGATGATTTGAAGTTGTAGGGGCATTAATGCTGTATTTAATTAATTAATTCGTATAATACATTCAACTGATCATATGGATCAACAGGTGTGGATCATAGTGGTAAATTGATTAATAAAAGGTTTTATATCGTAAGATACCGCGAAATATCGAAGTCATTTTGTACGTTTTTAATTACGGTTAACCGATTTGAGTTCAGAACTTAATCGATTTATTATTTAGGTTAAAAAAATATAAAATAGTTTCACAACTTAATTCAATATTATTTAAACATAAAGGGCACCGGCGCGCGGCTCTATAACTCTATAATCTATGGCAACACTGTATACGTACATCCATAACTTACGAGCGACTTAACCAATGACAAGATACACCTGATCACCCGACCGTACCGCGGTACTGCTCACACGTACTCTCACTGTACATACTTCGTGTTTACTCCACAATCTGGAATAATAAATACATAATGGTTCCTTAAATTTACGCGAATGTAAATTAAACTACTATAACCGATTTTAACGCGGTTTTTTATTTTATTTTTCTCCAAATAAAAAACCGCGATAAAATCCGTTATAGTAGTTTAATTTCAATAAGAAATACATGTTATTTATGTGTCAAACATCGACATTAGCTTTACTATTAGATACAGTTGGGATCAAGTTAGTTGGGCTGAGAAATATGGACCTATTTCAAACAAAACAAATCTATAGAGAAATTGTTCTCCTGTATTTTTTTTTTATGGCATATAATGACGAGGCGAGCAGGCCGTTCGCCTCATGGTAAGCGATACGACCACCCATAAACAGTAGCAACACCATCTAGCACCTTGAGTTACAAAGTACTGTGTGGCATCCCACTGCACTCGTCATCCTGAGACATTAGATGTTAAATCTCATTATGTCCTGTAGTTACACTGGCTACAATGTCCTTCAAGCCGAAACACAACAGTGCATGCACACTGCTGCATGGCGGTAGAAATAGACATTGCGGTGGTACCCACCCAGAGGTACTCTTACATATGAGAGTCCTACCACCAGTAAAAGTATTTTTATATTGAAATAGATGGAGATTTTTATAAATAACTTGGCTGTGGGTTAATTCACTTGTGTAGCTAGCACGAATTTACACACTATCCTATAGTTAACGTAATGGTTTCGACAAGTATTTTTTTGTATAGAACTTTGAACAGCGACCTATTGACCGTATTTGCAACTGAAATACGGGAGCATAAGCATTGCGTGCGTGTAAACTTAGAATAGTAAAGGTGTAACCATGGTAACGATCAACTTTAAATGTATGGGAATTACGAATCTGTTTTTTTGTTGTATAGTATTGTCAACAAATACGTATACGTTCACTTACTCGATACAGGCCCATGAAATAGCTGGCACAAAGTGGTCTGAAATGACACATTGTTACTTCACTATATCTCTAAGCAGTCACCAGGCGGGAGTGCCAACTGACCTCGTGCTCAGCGCGTGGTGTGGAACTCCTTGATGCAGAGGGCGCAGGACCAGGAGCCCTCGGGCGGCGTGTCGAGCGGCGGCGCCAGGCAGTACATGTGGTAACCGCGGTCACAGTCGTCGCAGAACAGCAACTGGTCCTGCAACAAATAACATACAAAACAAATGAATTCGGTTCAATAGACGCAGGAAATATCGCCGATTCTAAACGGATAATAACTCGATATAGATGCTTTTTTAATGTCAATGTCAGTGAGGCACTCAGGGCCGCGCCGTCCCTAAGTGCGAAGTGTGCGGCGCACATAGGCGCCAAGGCAATAGGGGCGCCGGAATAACGATGAAATGCCAGCGGTAGGTACAAGTCTCCAGTACCGGATGAAGACTACTTGATGCCCTAAGCAAACCACTCCTGTGCACCCCCCCGAATCGTTGAACTATTACGTACGTCGAAATCAGAGGCGCTTTATAGATTTCGCACACAGACGCTGTCTTGGATCGGCGCGGCCCTGGATATACTTGGACTAAAGTAACATAATAATCGGCTAATCTATATTAATATATAAAGCTGAAGAGTTTGTTTGTTTGTTTGTTTGAACGCGCTAATCTCAGGAACTACTGGACCGATTTTGAAAATTCTTTCACTAATAGGAAGCTACATTACTCCTGAGTGCTATAGGCTACTTTTTATCCCGGAAAATCTTTTCCACGCGGGCGGAGCCGCGCGCAATATTAGTACTTGATATAGAGCTATCAAAATTATTTTTTGGGAACAGAAAATCTATGTTACGCGATATTCTATTTCAATAGATATTTAAAAGAACTTGGGTGTGCCCCTATCATAAATAACCGTGCAGTAACTGCAGTAACTACACTAACTATTTACACCAAACGGCGACCTCGTCTGTCTTTGTGGGCTATAAAAAATAACAACAGCTTCACGGTTATATCAAATAATAATAATAATATATATGAAGTTAAAGGACATGTCCAAAAACGGGCCTAAAATTCTAACCAAGGTACTTTCTATATATTTGGATAGTACTCCCAAAAACTTGGCCTTTGCAATAAATCGTATAAAAAGCCCTCCGATTTTAATATTTATATAAATTTATTTCCCTTAAAAACAACACTTTATTAAAAAAAATAGTTATAAATGGTGGGTCTAAAAATATTGTAAATGGATCCAACATCCATATTTTTGACCCTTTAATATCTACAAAGTTTGAGCCTGGTTAGATTTTGATGCCCAGCACCCACACAAAAAGCGGACATCTCTTTTCCTTGAAAACGGATCACTCTCAACTACCTCCACTTCTTACTCAAAATCATCAGCCTCATCAATCAGTATACAATGACGTCACACTACTCACATCATTATCACTGGTCCCGCAAACGGAACAGCATTTGCACTCGATGCACTGCCAGCGGTACTTTCGCACGGAGACTATCATGTTCACCGTGAACTGCAGGCATGTCGGGTGACCTGAAAATGGCCACTATATGGATATACGTTCTAGACTTATCGTCGACTAAGTTCTAACACTATTGACATTTTTTGGGATTTGGATTTAAAAAACTAGTACTGAGGTGTTAAGAAGACTCAAATACGCAACGCAAGTGAGCTTTACATACTGATACTTTTTTATAATTTTCCGTAAAGCAAGAAGCGTCATGCGACTTCATTTGTAATCTCAAATACTAAGATTTTTAATATTGAAATCGTGATGTTAGAACTTTATCGACAATATTAATATTCACAAATTGCAAGGCACATATATTAGCTTACCTTATCGAAAAGCACTTCATTACACTTTCACAGCATTTATAAGCATTTTTTGTATTTTAAAATAAAAAAAGGGAAAATATATGTGCCGAACAATAGTGAACGAAAATAAAAAAAGAAAACTTATAAAACACCGTGTATAATGGCATATATTTATTCGATTTAAACTATCATGATTACTGTCGTAAGGAAGTGCACAAAGATTTCACTATTCTTCAGCACAAAACGCAATTAAAAGTCGATATTTAGCCGATGCGATACACTTTTTAATGCTCAAAAAACCACGGAATACAAGAAAAAATAACGATATTTTCAAAAACAATGTTCTCGGGCTTACACTAATATAAAATATACAATAGAATAAAATGTCAAACAAAAATATGTATTTTTTTTTTCTTTGGATGTTTGCGTTTCTTATGCACTTCCCTACTGTCGATAAGTAAGATATCGATAAAGGTAACATGATTTGCACCTCGTGTGAGGGCGTAAACATATTTTTACATGGTTTTGTGAAAATCGTAACGAACGATAAACAATTTTCAAGATTAAAATCTACGAAATAGAATAACGATTTTAATAAAATATTCAGTCATTTTAAAGATTACAACATAAAATGAAGGTTTTAGAATAATACTAAAATAGTGTATCGTTCTTTACAAAATGCCCGTACGTCATGTAAATGTTAATTATCGATGTTTCCACATAAACATCGGAAGATACTTAGATATTATCGATACATAAGGCACCGCAGATACGAATAAAGATCCATTAAAAATACAATTAAATTTCCAGACATAATACATTCGAAAATAACTAATATAATTACAAAAATAAGAAAAATCAAAACTAATATAGGAACGAAACTATAAGATGTTAATAAATACCTTGAGATTGAAATTAAACTATTTTACGGATTTTATCGCGGTTTTTTAATTTATATTTCTCCCGGCGTTTCGAAGACTTTACAGCCTTCATTGTCACGGGGTGGACTGAAAAGACCGCGATAAAATCCGTAAAATAATTTAATTTCAATGTCTTACATTCGCGTAAATATAAGAAATCATAGATACCTAGACGTCAATTATTGGACCCAAACAAATAAAGGGACCTAACTTTGGCTTTTTTATCCCCCCTTCAGTATCCAGATCACTTCAGGTCATCTAAAAACTAATTTTGTTTAGTTGTGGTCCCTTATTACGATGAATAAACATTAAAATTAAGTAATTTAAACGCCCCTATGAGCTGTAATTTATTCTTATAATAAATGTGTATATACTTATTGCGTTCATGGTAACTTATATCTACATATAACTATATTATATAGCAGAGAACGAATTCTGAAAGCATCGATAAATTACTATAGGTACACATAATTGTACAAAATTCCCATTAATTTTGAAATGCGTTCTCTATTTTTTGTATGCATTATTTCTTTTGGTTTAGGAAATTTATCCTGTGAAATTATAAGGTATTGAAAAGTCATTATAGTCCGTAGTGAAATTATAAGGTATTGAAAAGTCATTATAGTCCGTAATATTACAGGGCATTATGACATATCATGTGCCTAAGAATAACCATTGCAGGAAAATGCTTTAAAATGTAAATTTCACTATTTATAGTCCTTCGTAACATTATCTCCGGTGAAGGAAAACATCGTGAGGAAACTGGCATACCTGAGAAGTTCTCTTTAATAATTTCGAAGGTATGTGAAGTCTGCCAACCCGCAATAGGCCAGCGTGGTGGACTAAGGCCTAAACCCTCCCAGTTGTAGAGGAGGCCCGTGCTCAGCAGTGGGCAGACTATAATACAAGGATGGTATGGTAACGTTATCATCAGACGAGAGAAATAATCGATATATAATGCGGTTTTAATACAACCATGTTACGAATTTACTCATAATTAAAAGCGCATTGGAATAATTTTGATACAAAATCAACCAGCCAGGACATCAAAATTATAATTAACTAAACATGCTCAATTATAGACGTAGTCCCAACTGTTAATGCTTTCAGAACCCGCTCCAAAATCTAACCCATATCGAATATGTATGTAACGTACAATATTATCATTTTTCTATAATATACACAATACAAATGTATATATTTGACTACATCATCTAATCTAAATAATATATAGACATCGACACTGATTACTCAATATAGGAATGATACGATATAACGAAACACACCTAGTATGTAACTCTTTGGATTCGTGTACTTGTCGATAGCATTAAAATTACTACAAAATATTCAATATATATAAACATTTAAAGGGCATTTATAAAAGCTTTGGATTTGGCATATAGATAGATCACAAGACGTTAAAACTTGTAAATAACAGATTAAAACTCGGATAGGCTCGGCCTACTTTCTGCAATCAATAAAAGCAAATATGCGTAAGCGCATGATTTGTTGTTATATTTGTAAATAACTATAATTCAATTGTAAATATATTCAAACAATGAAATAATATTTTTATAACAGATATATTTATCAAATTAATCTAAAAACAACAAGACATGTCCATTATTACTTGTTCCAAAATTTTTGATCGAATTTATTTATGGATATAATTGTATTCAAACGAAATAGCGATATTTCGCACAACTTTTACCACTTGCGTAGACACCGACGATTTCAATCGAATAGTAACATACTCACATATTTATCGACGTGTACAATCTTCAGGAACATTCGTACTTTCATTCACACTTTTTCTATACATAAGTCAACTTCTTATCGATACGATTCGATTCGAGTAATTATTTATCGATTCTTAAGACAATTCTATCGAAAAAGATGAAGATGATATCCTAAAGTATGGTCATCTTTTTGTATCCTATTTTATTACCTTTTACAGACCAGTGAATGGAGATCTATGTATTATGATGCGCGTGCGCTTATCTAATGACTTCATATTTGGCGATGCGTGACTAGACAAGCATGGGTGTGGAATGACACCAGAGAGCTTAGAATGTGGCAAAAAAATCAATATTCGACTCCGTTGCGTTTTATTGGGATTGGTTGAGAGACTAACATGGGCCTGACGTATTGGTGTATCGATCAATCACAAACATCAAAAGGTTAACGACATAGTCTTGCGAGTTGCGTTTTTTACCACATTCTAAGGCTACTGGTTGGAAAAATTCAGCGATTTGGCTTGTAGACATTAATAAAGAAATGGCAATTATTAAACCTACTTTACGGTAGATATGTTACTAAGCTCTATTCTCAGTACTGTTTATTGCAAAAAATGTTTTAAGATAAGACACGCCATGGCGATTATTATCGTTTGACAATTGGTCATTTAGTGTGCGCGCCTACATTGATATTTACTTTATCCAGCCTACATTACAACTTAATTATGTAAACGAATGTACTCTTTATAGAGCTATAAAGATAATGAAAACGACTTATATTTGAGCACTGCCAATAAAGCAGACATTTAATGAAACGCTAAGAAACTGATCCCGATATGGACAATGGTGATAAATCTCCCGTTAACACATTGATTACGGCGTACAAATCTAGTATATTATGTCGAACGCGCAATGCGCATGTGCAGCTCATATGTACATTGAACGCAGTACGCAGGTCAAAACGAACCTCAACAATGGATGGTGTAACTTCATGTTTTTTTTGGCGTTGCAATCAAAGTCAATGAAGGCCATATTATCGAATAATTTTGGCGTTTCCAATGTATATCCATTATAGGAGATATGAACACATAAAAATGACTCACCCCATTGCGATATGTAATATAAGGCACTTAATAAACCCTTACATTTAAAATAATTGCAACTGGCTACTATTCGAATCGATAAAAAAAAACAATGGCAACACCAAAATCGTTAATCGATTAAAATATTTAAAACAATTGTAAAGACATTCAATTAATATTTTTTATAATTTGATCTTTATCAACAAGGACAAAATATTATAATTAAAACAGTATATTAGATCTAAAATATACTTTATAAACGTGTTACTAATTTTTCCAAGGTAGACATTCTCATTGCATAAATCATCGCGACTTACGAATTCGTACAAGTTTAACGATAAGATTTTCAGATTTCACACAACTCCTACACCACAAAATGCCCTTATAAACACGAAATACCATCTCTATATTAAAATACCTAACGATTCCTAACGATACAACAAACGATATTATTATGTAAATAAAACTTAATTTTGGAATGTTATAACATAATTAATAATAACTGTTCGTCAACTAATCGTAAATATATCAATTTAATATAAACCTCTTTGGTAAGGAAGCAACAAAAAAAAAATCACAGTGTGATATTCTCTTTTTTTGTGACCGGCAACCCCGAATCGCCGACAGATTTAGGTACAATTTTTAAGTCACTGGTCACACCGAATTCTAAAAGGCATTAGTACATTAAAAGGCAAAGGAAACGTAGTTTAATGCCACAATTGGAACCTACTTTTTTATAAGCTAAGAAACTAGGTAACGTAAAAAGACATGAAAGGTAGGACAGCGACTTAAAAATAATCTACTTGTACAGTCCGTCATCATAATTAGGACTTTGACGAGAGGAAGGCGGCGACACCGGGTATCCGTAGTCATCGCTCAGCAACTTAGTCTGTGACGCAAATGTGTCAAAATCGTCAGCGGAATACGACATGGAAGTTGTGATTTCCACCACGCCATTCATTTTGACGCTGTCTCGCAGGTGTCTGTGCCGCTCGCACACCCTGTTCTCGAGGTGGTAGCAGGTTCGAGTCCCGTTGCGGGGCCGGCCGCGGCGCTTACCTGATCGTCCGCAGTCCGAACAGCTGACGAGTTCTTCGGGGGTGCCAGTTTTTTTGTTCTCTCGGTCGTCGCCGAGACAGAAGTCGCAGTAGGGGGAGGGGGACGCCTGAAATAAATGTTTCGAAAGTTACAACTGCAGAAGAAATTTTTAAATGCATCTTCTTTGGTCTGATATCTTGATGTCACAATTATGGGTCGAGATTGTTCACTTCGTGAAAATGGTAGAAATATTAATTATCTTTAAATTGGGTGTAAATGCAAGTTCCACAAGTACCGTTTTTAAATTCTCGCCAAAAAAAATATATTTTTTATTCAAAGTATTCTGCGAAAACATTAGAAAGCACGACAACTAATGAAAAATAATGTACTGCCCACCTTAGTATCAGGCTCCTTGAGATCAGGCATGGTGCTAGCGCTGGGTTGCGGCTGCAGCGGCGCGTGCGGCAGCGGCGGCGGCACGAGCGGCAGCGGCGGCACGAGCGGCAGCGGCGGCGGCACGAGCGGCACCGCGGGCGGCACGGGCGCAGCAGCCGGCAGCACCGAGTCGGAGCTCGACGTGTCGGCGGAGGCGGGCCGCGGCGGCGGCGGCGACCGGCGCGCGCCCGCCGGCCCGACGCCTGCGCAAAACGCACGTTACACTCGCCTCAAACAGACCCCCCACACCGTATCACACGCTGCGTACCTGTGCACCGTTGCAGTACCACTAGAGGCAGCTCTAGAACATCAAAAACAAAAACAAAACATTGCTATAGCGTTTACTACAGGGTGTATAACAGAAATGCACCCATGCACATGTTTACAATGGTGTATAAAATGAATGATTGGTGTTAAATGAAATATGTGCAAATGATGCATTTGTGTTAAAATTATACCAATTTACGATATGAGAATGGTGGCCGTCTATGTGGTTAAAAATGATTTTGTGAGACAAGCTTAAGCTCAGTAACGAGAATTACAATTTGCAACTAAATGTAAGTATAGAAACCATTGTCAACCACCTAGCAGGCCTATTAATAATGAAAAATGTGATTGTTAATTATTAAGATTAGATAGAAAAATGAATAATGTTAAAATTCAAGTGGATTTAGCTTTGATAAGATTGAAAGAAAAACATCCAAATAATGAGACGAATTTGATTTAGCCAAGAAATAAAGTGTGATGAGTCAGAATTGTTTACCGTAAAAATTATATTTATATAACCAACTTTAATCAGGATTCTAAGCTTGGCTTATTTAAGTAAACAGCAAACGTTCTACATATATAATCAATATCAAGAAAAAAATATCAATATTTTACTTTCATACAATTCCCACCCACCTTCAATCCATTAAAACAACTTCACGAAACTAACCTGCTCCAACAGCCGGGTTGTTCAGAAATGTCACGTAGCTATCCTGGTACTCGGTAGCGGGCTGCGCCTGCGCCTGCGCATGCGCCGCGTGCTGCGCGTGCGCGGGCGTGGCTTGCGGCGAGTCGCGCGAGTCTCCGTCACTGCCCGCCGCGCCGGGGGGGGCGCCCGCACCGCCGCCCCCACCCGCCGGCGGGTCCTTGTGCGTGTGCGTGAAGTGGTACGTCAGACCCGGACGAGTCTTGTACTTCGCGCCGCACACTACGCACACACATTCACGGGTTATGTTATGTATGTAATGCTGATTAATTGTATGTCGTGTTGAAGTGATACGTGAATTATTAAAGGAGCGCGATAATGATCGAAACTCGTGTCTACAAGATTACTTGATTTTTTAACGTTCTAGATGTATAAAATTATATAAAATCGTGAAAATCCCCAATCACTTCAACACGACACAATATATGCCACAACATTACTTACCGTGCGTGATGCCTCCGTCCGCGTAACACTACTTTATTATTAGCACTACAGGGGTACGTTGGGGCCCGCGTCATCCGAACAGAATATAGGAGGCACCACGACGGTAAGCGACGCACAGTAAGCAGCCTTCCAATAATTATCCGTCATCAATCAATACCGTTGTGAACCGAGGTCGTATAAGAATGCTATGATAAAAATAAGAATGTAATTTAAACTTTTGAAATTGGAACAACCATCGAAACAGAATTTTTGAAATTCGAACTCCGAATTAAAGTAATTTATAAAAAATAATGAAAAAGGAATAGTGACTTTGATCTAGCGATTTAAGCTCAAAATTGCAAATAGCGTTCTTATACAAGTTTTGTTGGAAAGCCGGCCCGTCGTGATAGCATCTATGTTCAGTTCGTGAGGACGCAGGCACCCGCGGGGCGCTTTTGATTGATGACTTCAAATCAGTGGATCCGCCCGCCGGAGGGCAAACGCGCAAATACAAACAATCAACTAGACACTGATGATTTTACTCGACGACCTTAACTTAATATTATCGGATAACATTTTGTGTTAATATGCATAAAAATACTTCAACACTTAACAATTTAATTACAAATCTCTCACACTTAATAAATAAAATACCAACACATTTTTTACAGAAAATAAATAACACTCCCTATGTACACAAATAATAACACCATGTACAAACAGGTCGAGTAAAACCACCAGCGAACCAAACAGATCCGCAACTTGGAGTCGCAATCACTAAAGACAATGAAATAAATTATACATTGGATAGTTTTATTTCTTATTCAACATAAATATTTCTTGTATAAATTCATAACAATCTTTGGGTGATAAATATACATGGACGTGCAAAAAATATAAGTTTCGTATAGGAAAAGGAAACCGTCCAACCGGATGTGGTGTCATCATTTTTTGCACGGCAATGTAGATTGGCTCTAAGAATAACATCAAATCACCGTTCGTTTGCACATACATCAAAATTATACGTAATAACTAAAATTTCGAATACGATAATGGGGACGGGCCTTATTTATTCCCTTATAGAATAGAGGATCAAAACTGTTTTTATTAATAATAAAATTACTTCATAATGCAGCAAAATATATCCATCTTACTTTATAACATATTCTTTGTGATATTTAAATATTGCCAAAACCCTATTTTCGATATAATCAAAAGGCCTCTAACGTAGGGTCCCGCCCCCATCACTAACAACCGTAGGGTTGTCACAGTATGCAATTAAATAAGAAGTTAAAATAATCATTGAAATAAATAAATTATTGTGATGAAATCGAACGCGCAATGACTAAAATTTCACTATTATTATAATACTGTAAAATTTTGATATGTTCCAAAAACTAAATTCATTTGCGGCCAAGACAAATCGATACAAATCTTAATTTATAGACTCTAATATTACTTTTATCTCGATATATTACGTTTGGGTAATGTATAGTATGTAAGAAAAATACAAAAGATAATTAATAACTCAAACAAATTAAAGTATAGACTTTCATAGTGTTAAAGCAGATTTCATCGCTTGCTGATATATGGTACTCGTCACATAAATGTAAGCCAACCAAATACAAGTCACACTAATCTATACTCCCAAATAAATGGTTATGAAATAAGTAGTATCTACATAACTATTTAATACGATCACTGTCAAATAAAATTTACGCGAAACCCGTGCAACAGGCCCTTTTTCTTTTTAAATAAAACGCGGCAGTTATCCACGCAGAAGAACAATACTTCACTACAAGTAATCTTATTAGGTTTTTTATAATGTATATAGTATTTATGTTGTCATACTGTCTTGAAACTATCGATCGAAATTGCTTTAAATGGAAGACTGAACAAAACGTCGGTCAAGGCACAATAGGCGAGATATCCAAAATCCTTCACTAACACTGTGTACTGCAGAAACAGTATGACAAGTAAAACATCATATTGACATTTAACAACCCTGCTTTCAGAATGCTTTAAAGTTTTTTTTTTATATATGACTTAATTATTAAATTATGTTATTAAGTCCTCAATACGAAAGAAAGATGAAAATATAAAGATAGACAAGAAAAACTAAAAGGAAAGATTATGTAATTTACGATATAATCAGTTTGAATTTTCATTTATTCACAAATTAACACCTATCACAACTCATATTTTTATGGACAGTTTTTGTTTCCAGAGTATTTAAGGCATTTTGGCACATACGCAGCGTGCAAAACTTTAGTCATTGTCGGGAAAAAAAAATTCAATCTTCTAAAAAAAGAAAATGAAAATAAATAAACTATCACAGACACATGAGTCGAAAACATTCAAAACCAATCAGTGCTAAACAATTAATTCATCAATCGTTTATAATATTGTGAATAATTTCATTACTTCATAAGATCCCGTTATAGAATAAAAATGATTGTGGTGTGGTGCTGCGATTGACCCGACGGCGGCCATCTTGAAAATCATAAACCAAAAAGTATTTTTTTTAATCAGCCAAAATTATTTACCCAACTTTCGTATAAAAAGCTCCAGATTTTCGATACTATTGATTTCAAAATCGATCACAGCGCCACACCTTTGACTAAGTTAATATTGATTGTCTTCAATCGCCCAATGAAACGTCACTATAACATAATCTCTCTGCTAAGGCCCAACACGTTTACATAAAACCGATCTATTCCGACGTCAGCTTACTTCTATACACACTTCATCCAATTCTAGACGTATTTGCAATTAATATTCATTAATAAGACACAGTTAACATACTGTCGTTTGTGACATTGCGCTAACGTTTCATAATGCAGTGGTTGTGCGTTTCAGTTTACATTTGCCGATTTCAATAAATAAAAAAAACAAAACACTTTTTATGACAAGTAAGGATTTATGTCTTACTAACCGCCATTTTAAAAAACGAACTCATTTTTCGATCGATCTCGGAAATCGACTAATCAGAACAAAGTTCTTTTTTGACATGCTTACAAATGACGCGTTTTGATTGATTTATTCTCGGGATCGAATCGAAGATTAAGATTGTAATCGTTAAATCGAAAACGATCGTAAACTGATACACGTTTTTAAATCTAGATGCTTTACCATGCGATATTAAAAAAAATATGATAATACTGACAAAGCATCAATCCATAAAGTTTTTGAGGCCTTACAAACAACGCACAGACCCCTGCACCCAACAACCGAAAAGAACCAATATCATCCGTCGAATAAAATGTAATACAACTAGCTTATTAACAACACAACTACACTCGTCCATACGACACAATAACGTGGCAGTGAAATATACTTCACTTCAATTGGTGTTCTATTTATTTGTAAAACGATTACTGTAATTGACCGCAGCCTGGAACCAGGGGCGGATCTTTTCTGGGGAGACATTGCCGCGAGGCATATATAGGCGGCATCCGAAAACTTTGGTGGGGCAAAATTACAAATATGTTGACTCCAAAAGGTCATTTATACGTAGGCGCTAAGGTTGCTTTTTAAATAAACGTCAATCCGCCCCTGTGGAAACATATTCGCGCCTGTTCACACGTACATTCAATAAGAGTGAAAAGGATAGGTAGTGCCGAAGTTTAAAATATACAAGTGAAAAAGGCAACGATACGAAAAACGACAGGATACAAAACTTGACCTTAACGTTAATAAATCAATCTAAATGCATGATTAAATTTCCGAAATATATATTTTTTAAATAATGCGATCTAGACATTCTTTTATTGAATCGTGTCTCGTAGAAAATTATTGTTATTACAATGGGTTTGAATGGTACACAATTTATAATAATGAATGTAAATTGGACCCTCATTTTTATTTTAGAAACCCAATGTAATAAAGGATTACGCTTAAAACGACTGATCGCCTGCCTGACCTTAATCCACTGTGGGATTCTGTTACGAGGAAGTTGTGTTAGAAACCCACCACAGTTTTCCCTGGGGCACTAGACCAAGGCAGTGAAATGAAACTAAGTATTTTTACATATCGAGCGGTTTCAGGAAGAACATCGTAACCGACATTTAGCACTTTTTGCTAAGATGGCGTTTTCTTTAATAATTCTAAAATATATATAAAATATGTGCAATATTTTTACTGAATGTGTGTTTTTGTAACCAAATACTGCAAATATACTGAAATAATAATAGGAAAAGTAGCTTGTGGTAAAAGTGTGAAATGTCGGTTACGATGTTCCTCCTGAAAAGGCTCGGTATAACAGAAAAATTAGACGAACAAACTGCTCGACTGCAAATGCCAGTGTAAGTCATTCGACTGCTAACAAACTGAACACTGCACTGTGCTCGTCACTCTTACACAGTACAAGTATAAAAAATCCTACGAAACACGATCCATTCGTTCCGAATCATTCATCTAATTCACCTAGGAGTTTTTATGCAGCAAATCTTAATCCCGTTACATTATCAGAGATTCACTTACAGACTATATCTATTCACACAATACATACACAACAATTAAAAGGCATATTTGCGACTCTTTACTTATACGCAGCCGCTGTTGTGTGCCAATTATAATGGAAGAGTGAAGTTTCCTTACTGATTATTTTGTATATAACGTGATTTAGCAAAAATATCTGCATATTATTTGTTTGATTCAAGTCAAAAATTGACAATTCCGAATGACTTCAATTACGAAGGGAAGTTTTTTGAAGGATTTTATTGGTTTTAAATATATTTTTAGCCATTTTCTACCTACAAATCGAGTTAATAACTTAAGAAACAATTTATTATTGCAGTTACTATATTGCTTTCAAATATGGATATATACGATTATTATATTTGTAGTATTGGAAAACATCTGGAAGAAGTATGTTTTATGTGGCACTTCATATTGCTTTGTTTTAAAGGCATACATGCGAAGAAATATATAAGCAAATAGCTTCGGAAAAACCGATTATGCTCTACAAAGTTTGAGACATTGGTGTGGTTGGTTCCTTTGCTACAAATGCATATTTATCGATTATACGTCTAGCTGCCAAATAAACTCAAAAAATTCAGGAAATTAAAGTGTATAACAATAATCAAATAGAACTATAATAGTTAAAAATTATTCTATAGCACTCACAATTTACCAACTCTAATACCTTTGAATCGACATATTACAATTCCAAATCGATTAATATATTCAGATCTCTTTATAATATCCATGCCAGACAGCAAAAAATCTTGTGCATAACTATCTGCGCTCTATTATATTCTTTATATATTTGTACATAAGTTTCAAATCTGCGTACGACACACAACAGCGGCTGAATCCCACGAGCTATCTTATTGCTGGCCTGTACCGCCCACGACCGCTCTACCGGGCAGCACTCTACGGAACTATGCTTATTCATTGATATTTATTTTAATTCACTAACATTACGCGGTGTGAACGGACGAGAACTAGAATTATACGAATTTATGATTGTTAAAATTGTTCTGTTTTTAATTGATACAGTTATCGATTTGGTTCAATACAATCGAGTAAAAAAAAAAGATATATTAGCACATTATTGAGCCAATATTACAGAGTAATTCCGATATCTCATGCCTAATTTCAAAATAAATAATTCTCCATACCCTATACGCCTTATTCGATATTTTTCTTATTTTTGCACAAGTTCTCATCCATCCACAACCAATATATGTATATAATAAAATTATCTACGAAAGCCCAGGTCCTTCTATTTTATGTTGTTGAGCAAATTCATGATATAATGGAGACATATATCTCAGACAGCCCTTTAATTTGATTCCGTTACTAAAAACTACAGCAAGTTAGGAAACACTATGGGCAATGTATTCTTAATCATTTTTCGTACAGAAATATACATTGAGCTGTGAAAGAGATACTACACTCAACAGTAAATGTCACATAGACTTTAGAACGAGAGAGAGATAATTGGTTAGTTTCAGCTTCATTATCTATCTCGCTCACTCATATCTGAGACTTTTCTCACTGACTTGCTGCTTCAGCTCTATAGATCTGTTACTTTTATACTGGCAATGATTAAAAAATATAAGCTTAATAGTTTTAAAAAACTATAACCTTTGATATAAAACAGATTAACCTCTGTACCAACCAAACTTCGTTTTTTTTTTTTTTTGTTTCTTTCTGCTATATGGCTATCTGTGTTTGACACAATGAGCCACTCCGTTGACCGTAATACTGTTTTATGTTTTAAGTCGTTAGAACGAGTCTCCAGTGAGACTCCTCCTATTATATGCTGACTTCGTGAATACTTTGCCCATAGCGTTTCCAATCATTATGCCTGAACTATTTCTCTATATTGCACTTATGGGAATGTCGGCTACAAATATAAAAATGCTCGTTACAAACGGTTTTCGGCTTCGCGAAGCTCAATATGGTCCTAGACGTAGTTTCAACAAGGGTTTTAGTATAAAATATTTGTGGTGTCAGGTGACCGTAATTTTAATACACATTATTTGATATGGTCTGGTGTGGGCATTGACTTCATGCTTGAGCCGGAGAGGCTGAGTTTCATGGCTCCATTGAAATAACATTTCAAATTAGACCCTATTTTATACAAGATAATCATTAATTTCATTTGTGATTAATTTTGTCTTGGATAGATAATTATGATAAAGACTAATAAATATTAGTACTGCAAAGGAATATAATTATTAAAATCCTGAGTTCAATGAACCATACAAGGGCTTAATAATGAGTATTGTACAATCTAACTTCAAAATTATTCCAGGTAGAGAAAATTCTAGAATCTCGACCTCTCAGCGCATTCTCACACCATCAATATCAAACGTGTCCACGGAGGCCTGTGGACCTGAGCTAAGGCACTGGCCGCTAGTGCCGCCTGCGCGTTGACTTACGTTCGCATCCGTACGGCTTTTCCGCGTCGCCCGGCACCTCGTACGGCAGCGTGCCCTGCCCGGCGCGCTTGCGGCCGCGACCCTGGAGAGAACATGAAAGATTAGTAACCAGATATACTAGCTTACGGAGTAAAAGTTCTATTATAATTATACCAGTACCATTTATTTATCTTTTTTTTTTTATGGCATTCCATGACGAGACGAGCATGCCGTTCGCCTGATGGTAAGCAATACGACCACCCATAAACAGTAGCAACACCATTCAGCACCTTGAGTTACAAAGTACTGTGTGGGATTCCACTGCGCTTGTCATCCTGAGACATCAAGGTGTTAAGTCTCATTATGTCCAGTAGTTACACTGGCTACAATGTCCTTCAAACCGAAACACAACAGTGCATGAACACTGCTGCTTGGCGGTAGAAATAGACATTGCGGTGGTACCCACCCTGACGGACTCTTACATATGAGAGACCTACCACTAATCCCAGACTAGGTTTATGTGGTGCTAAAAAGAACCACTGGAGGCATGAAGCCCGAAAGGGGTAAATAGCTTCAGGCAGATACTGGTTATTACTTACTTATAACTATTAACTTTGCTACTGTTTATAGGTGTTCCCAAAATATAAAAAAAGCAAACACCACTCACGAGATAGAAATATTTAATTACTATACATCTATGATTGAAAAAAAGAACCATATACAATAATATAAATTCATACATATATATATACATACATACACACTCACGCCTTTTATCCCCGAAGAGGTAGGCAGTGGCGCAACTAGTGCACCCACTTTTCGCCATGCGTGTTCCGTCCCATGATGTGATAGGGGACGAGTCTATCGCCATATCGGGCACAAATTCCAAACTCCAGGTTGATACTGAATTTTAAAAACCCAATATCACTTTACCCGACCCGGGAATCAAACCCAAGACCTCAGCATTGCAGTCATACCGTAATACAACTACGCCACCGAGGCAGCAAATAATTATATTTTGTTTTTTTTTTTATGGCATTGAATTACGAGACAAGCATGCCTTTCACCTGGTAATTGATACGACCCATAAACAGTAGCAACACTACCCAGCACCTTGACTTACAAAGTACTATGTGGCATTCCATTGCGCTCGTCATCCTGAGACATAAGATGTTAAGTCCCATTATGTTCAGTAGTTACACTGACTACAAAGTCCTTCAAACCGAAACACAACAGTGCATACACACTGCTGCTTGGCGGTAGAAATAGACATTGCGGTGATACCCACCCTGACGGACTCTCACATATGAGAGACCTACCACCAGTAAAGAACCTTCATATAAATTAAGTTGTCAGTAATACAGTACTCACAGCGCGTCCGCGCTTCGCCGGCGTGTCGTCCGGCTGCGACTTGCGCGTGCGGCCGCCGCGCGAGCCGGGCCCGGTGGGCGTCGCGCCGCCGCGCCGCTTGCGCCTGTTCGCGTACGTGTCGTCGTAGTAGTCCTCGTCCGACTCCGGATCAGGCTCCTCGCCCGTTTCCATCTCCTCCATCGCTAGCTCATCGTAGAACCATTCCTGATGTTACAAATTTAACAAGGAATTTAATAAATAAATGAGAGTTTTTTAAGCCTATGAAGGCAGACAAGCTGATGGTCCACCTGAAAAGTGATCATCATCGCCTATGGACATTGGCAATGCCGAAGCCACAATTACTTCTTGTAACACAATATGCATTTCAAGTTTGAAAAAAGTGACAAAGGTTTCGATCAACTGCACATTCAAGTAGTAGGTATATTGATCATTTTTCTCTTGAAGTTATCATTATAGGAATTATGACATGATAAAAAATGTTCACTATGGATTTTCTCAGTTCAAGTTGAAGTTACTAACTCAGCACTATCACATCTTTTCCATTGCAAACCATCCTTACCTTGGGATCATCTTTAGCAGCAGTCTGTGAGCCATCTCTACTGTCATCTCCAGCAAGGCCTTCTCCAGGCACGCCGGAGCTGTTCTCGCCATCGGCCGCGCTGTCGGCCGCGTCTGCCGCGCCGCACCAACCCCACCGCGTCGATGACATCGTCAGGTACTGCCGGCGGGCTTTGCGCCATCTTTCGAGTACCATAAAGTTGAGAATGTATTTTTATTTTGTTCAATTGAATAATTTGCTGGTGGTATCAGCAACCACTATATACAAACGGCCGTATTCATAAACAGTTTGTAAACCCATTTTAGTTATCGAATGTTTTGTCTTCTTCGAACGAATTTTGAATTTAGTTTGAAGGAAGGAGACAAAACATTCTACAACTAAAATAGATTTAAAAAACTGTTTATGAATAACGTCGAAACTATAAAACCTGCCATAGTGGCTTATGTGTGTCCTGTTCTGGGATCAGCCTGAGTATATTCAGTTTCAAACAAGCTGGCATTATTTTGTCCACTGGTTAGGGATAATAATTCCTCATCAGTCTACATTCTATCTGGACCTCATCAGGTGCAGTGGGTCACTATGCCATGCCCATATAAAAAAACTTGGTATGAATATTATATTCTTTTTTGTCTCAACATGGAAATTGAACCCACAGCTTTACTGGTGGTAGGTCTCTCATATGTAAGAGTCCGTCTGGGTGGGTACCGCCGCAATGTCTATTTCTACCGCCAAGCAGCAGTGTGAATGCACTGTTGTGTTTCGGTTTGAAGGACATTGTAGCCAGTGTAACTACAGGACATAGTGAGACTTGAACATCTTATGTCTCAGGATGACGAGCGCAGTGGAATGCCACACAGTACTTTGTAAGGTGCTGGATGGTGTTGCTACTGTTTATGGGTGGTCGTATCGCTTACGATCAGGCGAACGGCATGCCCGTATCGTCATTCAATGCCATAAAAAAAAAAAAACAGCTCTTTCATTAGCAGATTCATCAGCACCTCTACCATGATTTGATTAATAGCAGATTCATCAGCACCTTCACAATGAAGGTTGAATATACATTAAATTGAGAAATGGAATTACCTCTGTGCTGGATATGAATAAACTTGCCCTTCTCTTTGGCCGGGCATGCGCTGTCTTCTGGTCATAAATAAATTGCAATGGCTTTGTGCGACACCTACAACAACATGATAACATCAAAAATTTTCAACACAGACAGCATATCAACTAACAACGTTATTCATATTCAGTTTATTAACCTATTTTAGTTATAGAATGTTTTGTTGTCTTCCTTCAAACTCAATTGAAAACTCGTTCGAAGAAGACAAATCATTTGATAACTAAAATAGGTTTATGAACTGTCTATGAATAAGGGCGTAAGAGTATTTTCAAGTACTGAACACCTATTAAAAGAATGATTAAAGCCTGAACGCCCATGGTGGTCACTGGTGTCCATTTATATAAGGAAATTAGCTTATCGCTATATTAAAAAATTATTTATTATTATTATAAATTATAAATGTTGACGGGTTAAACATTCTTTTAAAGCAAGCAAGTTCTCACAGGAATATGTTGCGCAAGAACTTTCAGATGCCTTTACACTCGCAGAAATGTTTTCATTTGGCTATAGTTTTCTTGTTAATCTAAACCCCACTTAAGATAAATTTAATCTATGAGTATAAAAAATCCAGCCTTTGCCATATTTATAAGAAAAAAATGTATACAAATAACTGCCTATTTTTAATTTGGTGAAAATGACAGGCTCTAAGACATAATTTAAAGAGAATGCTTTGAGTTCATATAAGTTTTTGGTACTAAACAAAACAAAAGTTTGTCTAGTATGTAAACATATTTATTAAAACATGGAAAACAATGTATTTTCATGTTTGTTTGATTATCATTAGCTATGGACGTAAACTCTATTCCAGACGCAAAAGTTTCAAAGGCTGTTATCGATTATGTTCAACCTATACATTCTATATTCACACTCAAATGAAACACTTCTATATTCATAGAAAAGGATGCAAATACACAGGCCTCTTTAGCGGAAGCAAGATAACGAGTGACGCCCGGAATGTTCCATGTAGGGAAAAAGTACCTGCCTGATAAAATTTATGGAAATTCCTGAAGTCTACAGAATTATAAACCTAAGCACATATTTCGCAATACACGAGAGTGAATGAAAATTCTATGATGTGCGTAGGAAGGTAACTTACCGGTCTGCGTGTCAATAAATGGCATACGCATTCTTCTTTCGGCACATAGTCGCGAATTGAATGTCGACGAGTTCTCAATAATTTCTTTGTAACTTGGATCATTGAGGAAACTGTAAAAACAAATCAAAATAAACACACGTTCCACTCAACACAACACTTTCTGTATTCAATGCCTTTTATGTATAATTGATAAAAGTGGGTAAAAATCTCACTATACGCGAATTTACAACAAAATACCTTTCAATTTTCGCTAAATTAGGAGGATTTGCTATCTGGATCTCGGCGGCCGCCATTTTACTAGCAGACGCTAATTTGATGACGTCCTGACATAATATATATACACAGTACACTTCCGGAAAATGTTGCCAAGTAATGAAGAAGTAAGCACATTATTTTGAGAGGCAAAAAGTCAAAGCACAAAAACTGGAGATATCCGCAATGTTATAAAGTAGAACCATACCTTGTAATGCCTGAGAATTATTACTAATTGAATTAAACATGCCCATAGCCACTGATCGCATTTAGAATATCACACGGTGTTATAGTAGTTTTATTGAGTCGTCGTAATTGGCAATACAGACAAAACGTCAAGCTTGTGACTGGTCATCGTCGGACGAATCGTGGAACTGGCGCATTTACAGTAATTGGTGATTGGAGATCTCCAAATATTGCACTGATTATTGGTTACTGTGTTTATATTAACTTTAGCCGCGGTTACTTATTTTCTAACAAGATATTTCTATAGTTTTTGTAGTAAAGACAAAATTAATTGTGTTATCTCGAGGTTGTCGTACTACAAGATTGTAAAACAAGATGTCCGTGTGCTTCTTTGTACCTGCGTAAGTTCCTTTTTGATATATTACAATAGTTTAAATATATAAGTGAACAAAACTAAACAATACGTGAAAATTAATTTCTGATATAAATCATTAACATGTCTATCTGGGAAATGGAATTCATCCAAAACTAATGTGGGGAGCCGGCCCAATGTTTTTCTTTGGATTATTTTGCTAACTAACATGTGCTGCCATCTATTGGCAATCTTTACTAACTATAACACAATATGATAAAAAAGCGGTAAAATATGAATACCATACCACCATACCAGCCCTGTATTATATACTGCCCACTGCTGAGCACGGGCCTCCTCTACTACTGAGAGGGTTTAGGCCTTAGTCCACCACACTGGTCTACTGCGGGTTGGCAGACTGTCAATGTCAGGGCTGGTATTATTATTATTTAGGGAGACTTTTCTCAAGATCACAAGAGTTGTACGCTAACCGTATAAGAATATAATCGTTCAGTTAATGGTATGAATCTATTCATTGTCACGAATCTATCATCCATCCAGTGACCAAGCCGGCACTTCTGCGGCTGCTGAGGAGGTGATAGCCGAGGGCATCGGCGAAGACGGGCTCGCGGAGTCCTCGCAGCAGACCCTGCAGCAGTTCTGGACAAATGTCATGGATGATATCAAGAAAGTTTCTGCGGTAAGCTTAATGTACAGCTGTAATTCTAGAAACTGCGTTTTTAATTATCCGTAGCCGTAGTTATCGAAGGACGGGTTCAACCTAGTGCTCAGTATGTTGAGGGGTTTTGAGGATGTTAAATCATATATATAACTATACTAGCATTGCGCGCGGCTCCGCCCGCGTGGAAAAGTTTTTCCGGGATTAAAAGTAGCATATAGCACTCAGGAGTAATGTAGCTTCCTATTAGTGAAAGAATTTTCAAAATCGGTCAAGTAATTCCTGAGATTAGCGCGTTCAAACAAACAAACTCTTCAGCTTTATATATTAGTATAGATTTAATATCTTATATTCGGTAGTCCACTATCTACCGCAAATCACGAAATATTGATAATTCATTCTAGAATAACAATATGAAGGTGTTTCGTTTTATTTTAGTGCACAACCCCTGTAAAAGTATATCTAGATACGCCGATGACATTACCTATGAAGTATTAATATTAAAGATGCAAAATAAATATCAACCATAATATTTTTAATTTGTTACGTAAGGACGATTTCAAAACCCAAGCGATTCCGCTAGCGAGGATCAAGAAGATAATGAAACTAGACGAGGAAGTAAAGATGATATCTTCGGAGGCGCCGGTGCTGTTCGCGAAGGCAGTGGAGATATTCATACACGAGCTCACGCTGCGGGCGTGGAGGCACACCGAGAACAACAAGCGAAGGACGTTGCAGGTAATGTACAGTTTACTGATGGTAGATCACTCACTATGTAAGAGTCCGTCTGGGTGGGTATCACCGCAATGTCTATTTCTACCGCCAAGCAGCAGTGTGCATGCACTGTTGTGTTTCGGTTTGAAGGACATTAACTACTGGACATATTTTTTTTTATTGCATTGAATGACGAGACGAGCATGCCGTTCGCCTGATGGTAAACGATACAACCACCCATAAACAGTAGCAACACCATCCAGCACCTTGACTTACAAAGTACTGTGTGGCACTCCACTGCGCTCGTCATCCTGAGACATAAGATGTTAAGTCTCATTATGTCCAGTAGTTATACTGGCTACAATGTCCTTAAGACATAAGATGTTAATGTCTCGTCATTCAATGTAATAAAAAAAAAACCGATAAATTGCATTGATATAGTACTCGGCAGTGTTATGATCAATTGGTTTCCGAAAGAGATAAACAGCTTCGGCTTCGTAAAGCGTTGTCTCTTTCACACCTGTGGTGTTTTATTGCTAATAGCCGATTCTAGTATATCGATTTATTGCCGAGTCCAGTTACCTGTAGATAAATATTATTAAAGATTTTTCTTTCAGCACAAGTGTGATGGTCCATACACCTATTTAATTTTTTGCTATACTTGCAGCGTAACGACATAGCAATGGCGATATCAAAGTCGGATCAGTTTGACTTCCTGATCGACATCGTGCCGCGGCACGAGGTGAAGCCGAATAAGCCGCGACAAGACGTACCACGCGTCAACCATGCCGCCGAACAGGTACTGTAACGTGCAACACTACATGCAACTTGTAATGCAACATCATTTTCTTTATAACTATTTAAATTCCATCTTAAACGACTTAGTATCTCATAATTTTTTATTTTGATTATATTATGTTCCTGATACGAGAAAGAACTCACTGTGGACAAGCAAGGTGCAGTCAAAAATATACATATAATTACATAGGCGACCATCGTTTTTTTTTTGCATTCTTTACCAATTAATCACCTGTTTTATGATGGTATGTCTTAAGTTCGACACAAAATGTTACCAGTGTCATTCTCCCAGCATATAAACGAATTGATTTTGATGAAATAATAAAATTTTTAGACTTAGTCAAAAACTTATATCACCTAGGATATGTTTATATTAAGTACTGCCTCGGTGGCGTAGTTGTATTTTTTTTTTTTATGGCATCGAATGACGAGACGAGCCTGCCGTTCGCCTGATGGTAAGCGATACGACCACCCATAAACAGTAGCAACACCATCCAGCACCTTGAGTTACAAAGTACTGTGTGGCATTCCACTGCGCTCGTCATCCTGAGACATAAGATGTTAAGTCTCATTATGTCCAGTAGTTACACTGACTACAATGTCCTTCAAACCGGAACACAACAGTGCATGCACACTGCTGCTTGGCGGTAGAAATTACGGTATGACTGCTGTCCTGGGGTCTCGGGTTCGATCCCCGGGTCGGGCAAAGTGATATTAAGTTTTCCTACTCAGTATCAGCCCGGAGTCTGGAAATCTGCCCGGTAAATAGCAATAGACCCGCCCCTATTACATGGAACCTAATATAACTGACGAAATGTAGGTGTGATATACATCTGCCTACCCCTGAAAAGGGAAAAGGCGTGAAGCTATGTATTTAAGTACGTGACATGTGTATTGCATTGTATCGTTGTGCAGTTGGCGGTGCAGCACCAGGCGGCTCTGAATAACGCAGCGCAGCCACAGATCCTCATACAGCCCTGCGCTCAGGTCGTGCAGGTAATTTTAATAACGACTACACTTTATTAAACATTTTGACCTTCATTTCGTATTATTAGGTGTCATTCGCGGTTTCGCCGGTGTGGTTTTCGGTCTGTGCCAAATTTGAGGATAGACTGTCCTTACATGGGGTACAAGCTTAAGTACTCCGTAAATGACATCAAAATCTCTTCACGGATTAGCCGTGAAAGTACTACAATCAGTGGCGTAGAGTGGGTTCCTGCCATCTGGCGCGGACCCAAAATGTGCCTCGCGAAGACAGCGGCAGAGATGAAAAACTAAAGTGATTTCAAGAAGTCACGCGCTCCCCCTTAATCACTACATACGATAAAAGTATTTTATTTTATGAATTTTGCGGTCTCCCTAAAAGTGCCGCCCGGGGAGCCAAGCCTACGCTACGCCATTGGTTATACTAGGACAGATTTTTTTTCGCATTTATGATGGGTACCATAAGAAAAAATCCAATATTAATCCCAGGCAATAGGCTCGCCCCCTACATTGGATCTATCTGACGAAATGTCTGTGGTAACACCTCTGCCTACCCTAGGAAAAGTATCATTGTATGTGTGTAATTCCAGGCGTCCGGTGGCGCGGCGTCGTCGTCAAACAACGTGACGGTCTCGCAGCCGCTCACGCTGGTGCACCAGGTGGTCACCCCCTCTGGGGAGCTGCAGCAGTTGCCGGTGAGATTGTTTTGGCTGACATTTTGCTAGTGGCTACCCTTGGTCAGCGGCCAGGGGCAGATCCAAGGGGTCATTGGGGTCATGACCCCCGCCCCCCCTGGGCTGGGTCTTGTTGACCACTGATATTTTTTATCATCGATTTAGGGCGGTATTAATAAATCAATCTCAAGTTTGAGTTACATCTCAAGTAGTCATAACGTATTAATAGTTCAATTCAAACTTGAGATTGATTTATTAATACCGCCCTTATGGTCTGTCCTCTATATACTGAGTGGTATGAGGGCGGGGTAATCTCGTTCCCTCAGTTTAGTTAATTGGTGTTAATCTCCTGCAATCCGCGTTTCAGATTCAGCTAACGCAAGCGCAGTTGAACATGATTCGCTTGCAAGTGCAGAACAACCCGAGCCAGCCGATCATCATACAGGCGCAACCGCAGCAGTCGCCGCAGATAATACAGGTACGAATTAGTAATAATAATCCCTTCCTAGCCAGTTTCGGCCACGGCGGCCAATCTCAACGGAGATCAGCCAGGTACGCAGGAGATATTATAGTGCACAAGTGTGTGCGCAATACACAGGTGCACTCGCTATTCCTTCACTCTCATAGTCCGGTGAGACGGCAATCCGACATGACCGGAGAGAGATCAGGCGCAGGACCAACGGCTTTACGTGCTTTCTGATGCACGAGAGTATCACACCGACAATTTCCTGACTCCAAGCTGCGACTGAGTAATTTTTAATATGGAGAAACCCAGTCAATGTTTTTGGAACGACCCAGGATTCGAACCCAGGACCTCAGCGCGCAAATCGTACTCGTAACGCGTACGCAATACAACTACCCCACCGAGGCAGTCAAATATACATAGTGGGCGAATTGATTTCATATTCTTGTTTATCTGTGGCCGCCTTTATTTTTGACTAGATTTCAGGTGCATACACAGCAGCTGTAATGAAAAGATGTACGTTATAGCATGATATAGTCTAATACATCTCTGCCTCAGTCGCGTAGTTGCATTACGGTATGACTGCAATGCTGAGGTCTCGGGTTCGATTCCCAGTTCGGGCAGTCATATTGGGTTTTAAATTCAGTATCAACCTGGAGGCTGAAAATTGTGCCCAATATGGCGATAGGCTCGTCCCTATCACATCATTGGACTGAATATGCTCGGCGAAGTGGGTGCACTTGTTTCGCCTCTTTGCATACCCCTTCGGATATTAAGGGCGTGAATGTGTGTGTATAGGGATACATATTTTCATAGAAAATGGTCAGGAGAAACTATCCGTTTGCGATGATTTTTGACACAATGTCAGCAGAGGTAAGGACGAGTATCTATGTGATTTCAGTTAGTAACTCAATGCCAAAAATACCTTATATAAATTACTGTGTATCTTAGCTGCGGTGTGTGATGCGCATTAATATCTCAAATATTAACAACGCTGATTCGAATTAAATCATAGATAACGTTTGTCTTTGATCCACCCACTCTAGCATAATAGGCGGCAAACAACTTGAGCACGATACCACGTGGTGGGGTTTTTTTTTACATAAGTGTAGCAACAACATTCCATCCACATCACCTCGGAGGTTGGCAATCCACTACAGTACGTTTCTGGCCGACATTTTTTACCACGTACCACAAAGCTATGGAATCAATTGCCGCCAGCAGCATTTCCGGATAGATACGACCTGGCGACCTTCAAAAAAAGCGTATTCCCACCTAAAAGGCCTGCAACGCATCTCTATGCCACCTGGTATTGCAGATGTTTATGAACTGTATGCTCGTTTGCCCCCTATATAATAAAAAAAACCACTACTTTATAAAAAAATATACCCCATACGGAAGTGTGCTCATGTTGTTTGCCGGCTATAATACCATACCAGCCCTGTATTATATACTGCCCACTGCTGAGCACGGGCCTCTACAACTGAGAGGGTTTAGGCCTTAGTCCACCACGCTGGCCTAGTGCGGGTTGCCAGACTTCACATACCTTCGAAATTCAGAGAACTTCTCAGGTATGCAGGTTTCCTCACGATGTTTTCCTTCACCGTTAAAGTGAGCGATAATTCACAAAGTATAATACATGCAACATATTCTGATGAGTTTGAAATGAAACAACATAGGCCTTACGGTTAAAGAGACCAAAGAAAAAAGAATGTTCTTGTCATATTCAAATATCCTATTTGTTCCCAGGTGACCTCTCAGGCCCAGCACCAGCCTCAGCAGCAAGTGTTCCTCGCGCAAGTGGCGACGACACAGGACGACTCCTAGTGCACTAGTGTCACTGACGTGAAACAAGAAACTGCCGACAAATAGTCGACGAAAGACGACAAATAGTCGTGTTAAGTGTTAGTGAAGTGACTTGGATTTAGAGTAAGGACATGTTTGGTCAAGTCAATGCTATTCGTTGTATACGGATTATGTTTATAGTACTCATTTATCTGGGAGCGTTATGACCACTGTATTTGGCCATCATTTGACGAGTGGCGTTTACTCAAAAGTGAAACAGTGGACTTAGAATGTGACACGAAGACGCAACTCGTAAAACGATGTCGTTTAATTTTGATGTTTGTGATTGATCGAGAGACCAATACGTCAGTCACGTGTTAGTCTCTCAACCAATCCCAATAAGACGAAACGGAGACGTGACGTGTTTTTTTGTCACATTCTAAGCCGACAGCTGCTTAGAATGGTAATATGACATTCATCATCTAAATAAGATACTATAATATATTAACTCCTCAAAGATACAAATAGTGGAATTTGAGCGAATTTCCGCTTGCTATCAGTTCAGATCCGAATTTGTAGATTGCTGTTGTCACAGCATTCCCAAATAGGAAGTTGCTAATCGTGCATTAATTTAACAAACTATAAATAAAACTCAGAGGCGATAAGATAGTGTGACAGCAGATTGCGAATAATGCGATATCACTTCCGAATACAATATTGATAAAATACAACTGTCTCGATGACCGAAAGCGGCACGTGGCATCATTTGATATGAATATCAGCCGTATTGTTAATACATAAAGTTGAATTTCTGTTATCCAATTGTTTCCTCGACGCCACTCTGTCTGCACTGACCATTATTGAGTCACCTAAATTATTATTCAATAGCGATAAGTAAATAATAATCCTACTTCAGTGAAATATGTGTCAGTTTAAAAGTGACTCACGATTTCAAACTCGTGAATCACATTTGAACCATTTATGAAAATAAACGTGACTCATGCGACAAATGCCAGCCATCTGATTGGTTTTAAATAGAAATATGCTGATTCCATGTGGTTTAAACTTAAAAGCTCTTAAACGAGTGTGATATCAAGTTAACTTGTTGTACATTGTAATTATATTGCGTAAGTTATTAATAAATCAATTTTTGAAATGGGCAAATTATTTATTATATTAATTACAGATAATTAAAACTCAATATAGAATAAATCACATAAGTTATATAATAAGTTACATTCACTTATGTACACAAGAATTAATCTTGGTTATTATGTATTGATAAGTGAACGCAAACTATTAAATTAATTCAATTAACAAAAATTAAAATCAACAATAAAATAAAATCTTAAATATTGAATAATATTTACGCTTACAACACTAATATAACTGATTTACTTACAACTTTTTAAATCAAGTGTTTAATATTTTCTATTTAAGATATTTCCACCAAAGCGAATTCAAAATGGAATATTAAACAAATAGAATTTCACAAAACTCGCCTTAGATATAGAGAATGCTAAGAAAAACATATTTAAAAATTGTAAGTAAATCAGTGGGCTTAGAATGTGACACGAAGACGCAACTCGTAAAACGATGTCGTTTAATTTTGATGTTTGTGATTGATCGAGAGACCAATACGTCAGTCTCTCAACCAATCCCAATAAGACGAAACGGAGACGTGACGTGTTTTTTTGTCACATTCTAAGCCCACTGTACGGCATCCGCAATAAATATTTTTAATCAGTGAGTAACGTAATTAGTCGGTACACTGGTTAATAACAGTTATTTATGGGAATATAACTTCGCTATAAAGGACATGTCCAAAAACGGGCCTGAAATTCTAAACAAGACAATGTATATATATTTTGATAGAACTCCTGAAAACTAGCCTTTTGCAATAAATCGTTTAATTTTAAAGACCTCCGATTTTAAGATTCATGTAATTTTGTTTGGCTTGAAAACTACACTTAATATGAAAGTTTTTAAAAAAGTTTGTTATGAATGGAGGGTCTAAAAATATTTTATTAACGGATCTAAGTTCCATATTTTGCCCCTTTAATATGCGTAAAGTCTGAGCCTGGTTAGATTTTGAGGCCCAGCACCCATACAAAAAGCGGACATCTCCTTTACACAAATAAGATTTACATTAGGACAATAATATCCAACTCGTTGAAGTAGGGATATGAAATAATAGTTAATTTTTACATTTTATCCTTTTGCTATAAATATTAGCAAAGTACTAACTTGTTAAAGGATAGGTAATGCATCCTTAAAGCACTTTATTATTTTAAATCTTTAGTCTCGACTAAAGACTTTTCATAGTTCTCGTTTGAATTGTTTTAACAATATTCAATTTGTAGTCAACAGCATAAATATCTGTACAAATTCAAAATTTCAAATTGCCTACATACTTTTGTGTACTTACTAATCTTGTTTTTCTCTTCACAAAAATAAAATAAATGGTATTTACTTTACTTCAAACGAAGAAAAAAATATTTCAGTTTAACTTAATGCGTGTATAGGCGATTTGAAATTTTGATTTTGTACAGATATTTATGCTGCTGACTATACATATTATAAATTACGTATTGTATGGTGCAATCTGAATATAAACAATTCAAATTAAACGCTTTATAATCACGGCAAAACTGCGTGTATCAGATTAGTCTGGAAAACCAACTGGATCGTGTTATACAGTAATCCTACCAACACGGATAACATTTCTTGTATACGATTTCACCTCAAAACTTTACCAGGGTCCCTAACTTCTAGGAGCCTTGGCGAACGTAGGTTCGTGTGTTTAAAGTGCGTCAAAAAACCGACACCGTTTTGAATGGTGCGAATGTGGCAAACATTTTGCAAATACATTTCGCTGGTCATTATTACAAGGTACTGTGTTAATTTTAATTATGTTGGGAAATGAGATTCAAAATTTTCATGTTGGTAAAAATTGGGAAAGACAATACTTTCATGGTTCCCCATTTATTTATCTTTCGGGATTAGTGGAAATTTTGACTAAAAAGACATAGAATTATTGGATATATATAACTCAATTTGTGTCATAAATATAACATAGAACCTTGTAATAGGGAGCCAGCGATTTGTGCATGTTATCCTACACTTGTGCCATCGCGTATTCTACTAGTGAAAGACCGGCTTTTCATTATTTAATTCTACCCACACACTAAAGTTTACTCTTAACATACTCTGCAACGGCTTCTACGTCCTGTTTCATAATTTGCACCATCGCTTGTTTCCGTTTCGAGTCTTCCAATATTATTACAGAAGCCTGGCTTCTTAGCTTCTCCATGAATGTGTTGTCCATTTCCTGCGATCTTCAGGTAGGGAATAGGTAAACAAGTGTCAGAACTTAGAAAATTATAGCCAATAATAAGTAATGTAGACTTTGGGCTGGACAAGTTATCAAACTTCCTTACATCTTACTAATATTATAAATGCGAAAGTTTGTGAGAATGTTTGTATTTTTGTTAGAAGTAAACGCAGAAGCAACTAAACGATATTGGATGAAATTTGGCACCCGGTAGATCAAGTCCTGGATTAACACATAGGCAAATTTTTATCTGATTTTTTAAGTAGATGGCGCTGGCGTCTTATTATGTTTTAGGAACTTTTGTAGCGAGAAAGGCTTTTCAAGCTACACTAGTCCATTAATAATGGCTAGTGTCGACTAAGTTTGCTTCATGGAATCGAGTCGCATTAATTATTCTCTACAGTCAATAAACTTCATCCACTACAAACAAGTCAAGCCGAAACCGCGTATACGGAATAGGACTCCATTCGGCACACTTTGAACGCTCTAGTCAACACTATCCTTAACAATTCCTGCTTAAACTATGTGTATATACTATGCCGTACTGTGTATAATATACTATGCCGGCATAGTTACCTCTTATCCAATTCGCAAAATTTCTCATCCATCATCTGTACAATCTGTGAGAGCATTTCGGAAGCCGCCTGTTTGTACATGGCGTGACGTCGCTCCTTGTGTTCGTCCAACTGTTTCTGAGCGTCCACGAACAAATTTATTAAGCTGAAAAGCATTAGTAATATTATAAATGCGAAATTAGCTGTCTGTCGCGCTTTCACGTCAAAATTACTAAACCGATTTAAATGAAATTTGGTACACAGATAGCCTAGAGCCTGGGAAAGGACATAGGCTACTTTTTATCCCGGGAAAATATAGAAGCCGACCTTTTATCCCGATTTATAAACGATGGTGTGAACTGATTGATTGTGATTCTGTCGAGCATAATCAGTATTCTCTTTCTAGAACTAAGTTAGGAGGTACTTTTTTCAGACTTCCATTATGTAATTTCGATAAAACGCGACCAAATTTTTTTTATGCCATGTCGTTTGCCATGGGACGAGAGGTTTGCTTGCCTTACCATTAAGTAAAATTAAAAAGAAACTCAAATTCAACAATGATAACGACTGGCCGCAAATGAACATCAAATTAGATAGAAGGTAAGTATAATGGTGCCACACAGCAGTTATATAACGTTATAAAACATTGTGTAGCACGATAACATTTCATAACAGTGTGTAACATTTTGCTACAATATGTTAAGAATGTTATTATGCTATAAGCGCTCCCACACTGGTTCAACTGGTTGTATAAAATCGTATAACATTCTGTAACCATTAGTTTGGGTCTGCCTTTCGAGGAAGCTGGCAGTGCTGGTAGTGCACTTCACCTCTGCATCGAATCAACTGACTAGGGCTGTGTACGTGACAGAGTAATTACTCCCTGTCAATTACACAATCCTTTATAGCCCTATTATATTAAAAAGTACGAAACTGTCAAAATGTGTCCATGTATAAACCATTTTATGCTTTGTCTAGTCATTGTATCATATGATTGGGGTGACCCGGCAAAGCATGAATTAACCATTTTATACTTTGTCTAGGCATTGTATAGAATGAATGGGGTGTCCAGAGTCCAGACAAAGCATGCTATTAACATTTTATACTTTTTCTAGGCATTGTATAAAATGACAGGCATGTCCAGGCAAAGCATGTAACTACCATTTTATACTTGGTCTAGGCATTGTGTAGAATGACTGGGGTGACCATGCAAAGCATGAAATAACCATTTTAAACTTTGTCTAGGCATTGTATAGAATGACTGGTGCGTCCAGTCAAAGCATGAAATAACCATTTTACACTTTGTCTAGTCATTGTATAGAATGACAGGCGTGTCCAGGCAAAGCATGATGTAACTACAACTTTATACTTTGTCTAGTCATTGTATAGAATGCAAACCTCCTTCCCGCGCCCTTGCACTCACGTCCCTGTGTCGATCGGATAATGTACAAGTTATAATTTTTATATCGTGTTTGTTATTAGTTGTATAACATTTTGTTACATAAAATTGTATAACATCACAAGCAATTTATAACATTTGTTTAAAAAAGTTAGACAACAAATGTACGTAACATTCTATAACGTTATATAACTGCTGTGTGAGAGCACCTTAACAAAAATAAACAAAAATCCTTACTTTTTACTGGTATGTTGATTTATATCAACAAGAGTTGTGTCTAATTTTTCCACAACATTTTGAACACAATCTATCACTGATAATTGAAATATTTCATCTGAAAGACATAATTTAGTACATAATAATAAAAATAATATGAAGCTAATCTATCACCCATCCATCACGTTATTATAATACGTAATCGTAATTTCCTTGCTTAGGGATAAATATTAATTATGTAAACGGAATTTAACGTCAGTATTTTGATAAGTAGGCTGGAAAGAAAACATTTTAAATTGTAGAAATCTTATCTTACCAATATTATAAATGCGAAAGTTTGTAAAAATGTTTGGATGTGTGGCACACGGGTAGATCATGTCACAGATTAACACTACGCTACTTTTTATCCCGGTAATTTGCTCCCATGGGAAGAAAATATATTTTCAATCTGGTCCTTTAACTATCTACTTAAAGCTGGCGTCGTACTGTGTTTTAGGAACTTTTGCAGCGAGTAAGGCTTCTCACGCGGGCGAAGCCGCGAGCAACACCTAGTTGATTAAAATTATATAGGTGCGAGCGGCGATAGCCTAGTTGGGAGTGCAATGGACTGCTGAGACGAATGTTCAAAACTCTAGGGCACACACTTCTGACTTTTCTAAAAAGTTGTGTGTATTCTTTGTGAGTCGCTCGCTTTAACGGTGAAGGAAAACATCGTGAGGAAACCTGCATACCTGAGAAGTTCCCTGAATTTCGAAGGTATGTGAAGTCTGCCAACCCGCACTAGGCCAGCGTGGTGGACTAAGGCCTTTAACCCTCTCACTTGTAGAGGAGGCCCGTGCTCAGCAGTGGGCAGTACATAATACAGGGCTGGTATGGTAATGGTAGATATAGGTACACAAATCTAATACTTAATAGGTACGACAATGGCGCGTAAGATATTGTTTTTTTAGACGATATTACAATTAAATCCATTTACAAAGAACACTTGGAATAAAATATACTAGCAAAATTAACTCAACTAACCTCTGCTACAATTCGTTACATTCTTTTTGAACCAGTCGTTTACACTAGACGTGCTTGGTACACTAGCAGCATTCTCGTTATATACCACATCTATCTTTGGCTTTTTAGTTTCAGGAGCTAAAGCCACAGATTTCCTTTTCGTCGCTGTGCTTGAGTTAATTCTTGTAGATGTAGAATTAGGACTTGATGGTACATCTAAATGATTGTGTGAATCGTTTTCGACAAATGTTTTTCTCTTCGTACTAACGTTTCTTTCACTCTCCGCGAATATATTTCTCACTCGTTTTACGTATTCGTCGTCGTCTGAATGCGTGTTTGGTTTTACAGGTTGCGAAATAAAATTACCAATTTTTATGGGTGATATAGCAGAACTATGTTTTCGTACAGCATCCGGTTTTTCAACTCTTCTATTTGATTCATTATTATCATTTGCATCATCATTTTCATCACTAGTGTTCTTTACTTTTCTATTAGAGAGTTCTAATTTCGTACTACTGTTATCCTTTCTAATTGATTCTTCATGTTTGCTTCTCTGAGATCGTGTTAATACGTCGTTGGATGATAAACCTGACGTTGTTATTGGCTCTCTACCCTCAAAAATAAGTTTGATAACAGATTTCTTGGCTTCATTTTGATTGTCTTGCACTGATTCTACATCGGAGCTGGAATTTCTGCGAGACGGCAACCATTTGTGAATGTCGTATAAAGACTTTAAGGTTTTGTTTTCTTTAGATTTATGATGCATGTTTGCAGTTTCTTGTTCTGAAACACTGTTATTGCACGACGGTAGCCATTTTTCCATTTCGGCTGCAGATAATCGCGATACTGAGACTACCGGCGACTTTACTTTTTCATTAGTAGATTTTTTACTCTGCTGAGGACTACCCATCCTTTTAACTGAATCACTTTTGTCAGAAGATACCCATTTATCAATTTCTTCTGAAGATAACCTGGCCATTACTACTTTAGCTGATTTCTTATCGTCAACAGAATCAACTTTACGACTATTTGCTTGCTTATCACCATTGTCATCAGAATCATTAACATTAACACGAGATTCATTATCACTGCAATTGATCTTATTGCGAAGAATAACATAATAGTCTTGTAAAGGTTGATCCAAATATTCTAATTCTAAATTTCGTGGCTGTACCTGCTCATCAATCATTGCGGGACTTGGTGGTTCCTCTTCTATATCCCCATGAGCGTTAATGCCTTGGGAGTTTATTGAAATATCTGATTTGGCATCTATAGATATATTGATCACATTTTCCACATTACCAGGCTTAATATACCGGCGGCTATCTGGAGCCTTATGTTTACCATTTATTTTCTTTTTCTTTTCTTGTGCAATTTCCGTTTTAATACGAACTACTTCATTTCTGTCAAAATACTTATCTATTTGAATATCATCTCTAATTTCATATGCACGTACGTTGTATGGGCTATAGTTTACTCGTTCTACATCGGACAATAAGTTTTGCGTAGTATTTGTTTCATTGGCACACGCGTCAAACCCATCTTGGTAATATTTCTTCAGTTTTTGAAACATGGTACCGGCCACAGAATCGTTGTTATCCTCAATGCAAACAGGGGCTGACTCAACCACTAAACCTGGTAAAGGACTTTCGGTTCTATCATCTCTAATAGGAACATCGATTGAATTAGTTTTGCTTGTATTGATTTTCTTTAACGAGAGCTCTATCTTTTTATTCCTTTTTACAGACTTATTCTTTACGTTTGCTTCTTTAGCACTTTTTTCTATATCAACAATAGTTTCTAGTTCGGGTGATTTTAGTAAAACGGGCTCAACTTCAGTGTATGTTGTTTCTTTTGGATTTGCAACAATGATAGATGTATTTAGTACTTCTGAGGATCCATGCCTCATTCTCTGATCTTCTAAGTCCATTATAGGTTCATTACTGGCTTGACGTTTTGTTTTCTGCTTTCTGACAATTCGTTTACGTTTAGCATTTTGGTTGCCACTTTCTTCGTTAGATGATTTGTTTTCATTGTAATTGACTTTCTTAGTCACCCTTCCATGTCGAGTTGACATGGCCGATTCGAAACTACCCATAGTTGTGATACTTGGCTGTTTACGAGGCACAATCTTTTTCTTTTTAAAATATTCTTCCTCGCTGTCACTCGAAAAGTTATACACGTCTACTTCAAATGTTCTGTCTGCTATGGTAATTTTTTCATTACTTTCTACAGTTTCTTTCAGTTTATCGAAAACTTGATTCATTTTCAATGTTCTGGGTGAAGGCGGTTCCTGAATTTTTGACTTCCTTGTTCTTGATTTTCGGGTAAACTTTCTACGTTCTTTCTCAATTTCCTGGTAAAATGTTGTAGAAGATTTAGGTGTTTTAACTTTTAATGTACTCAATTCTGTAATATTATCATCTGCTTCAGAATTATGGAGAGATGGGCGCTCATTACTTATTTTATCATCTTTTGGTGAATATAATTTTCGTTTTCTGCGTAACAAAGACGTGTCTCTTTCGGACACGAAGTTGGTAATCAAATCAGGTTTACTTTTGATACCAACAGTATTATCAGCAAAATCATTATTCTGAGGTAAATTCTCTTTTTCTATATTTCCATCGATAATTATGTTATTTATTTCATCCTTAGTCTTTATATTTTTCTTCGATTTCTTGTTAACCTTCTTTTTCTTATTATTTTGCTTATTTATTGTACTCAAATTAGGTACTTCATCATTTTGAGGTAATTTACTAGCTTCGTCTACTTCTATTCTCTCTTCACTTGTTTTTGCAATGTTGTTTCTCTTTTTTCCTGATGTAATTCTTTTATTGGGGTTTTCAGTTCTAGATGGAATCGTATATTTTAATTTGATACTTCTATTTGTTTTTGGATTTACATTTTTCGACGTTAGATCATCGTTTTTAGGTGATTTTTCTTGAACATCCATAACTGTTTTTAATGGTTCTTGGATATCACACATAAATCTTTGTAATTCGGTATCTATATTTAAATAATCAGTATATTTATCAAAATCTTCACAAACCTTGTCAACGATACAATTAAGACATTCTATAACTTCGGTAGTATTTACATCGAATTCCGGATTTTTGTGTATTTCAACTATAACACGTTCATCAAAATTTTCACTAGTTTCTGAACTGCTCTCATTAATTTTCTTTGCTAAAGTGGGACTTATTATAACATCCCCCACACAATTCTCGGTAAAATGTTGACTAAAGAATTTTTCTACGTCATGAGCATCATATACTTTACTTCCAGCGTTTTTTAGACACCCCTCGTGTGATTTCTTACGAATAGTTTTCTTTCTTTTAGAATTAACATTCTTTATTGGTGTGCCACTGATTGCTTCCGTATTAGATTCGTCCGACGTAGTTTCTCTTACGACGGCACAACCTCTTTTTCGAGTAACATTAGCAAAATCTTCAATATAAGAACTTTCTATTACATCGCAATTTTCCTCTTGACCAGTTTTTTTATTCTCATCGGTATTTATGCCACTATCTGTTGGATCCTCGGGATTAGCTTCTAATGCTTCTTTTACAAGTAAGTCAACAATGTTATCCTCTACAAAATCTTTATTATTAGCCAATCTCTCCATAGTAGTATTAATAACGGAATCATCTGTTGAGCCTATGGTAGCGACTAACAGACAGCTCGGAGCATTTTTTTTACCAACAGCGGGCGATAGACCGCGACTGACTTGTTTGGATTCATTTCTTTCGGGACTAGTATCTTCTTGAGCCTTCTTACTCCCTCTGTAGCAAACGCCATAAGAGCGAATAAATTTGAGTGTCGAGGCGGAATGGAGACTATGTCGGTCGTCAGTCTCAGTGGCTTCGGTAATGCTCGATAGCTCAGGCCGAGCGCAGACGCTCACTGGCTCTTTATCAAACTGATACGAGGGTAATACTGCTAATCTGTCGTGAAGCTGTAAAAAGGGTATATTTTATTATCTATACATATAATAAAGCAGTAGAACCGGTGTGTCTGTACGTTTAAAGACAAAGAAATGTGATAAAAAGAAAGGGGATGACTAAAGAAGAGTAATGGAACACAAATCGGCGATTTTTGTTATTATTTTCTGTCTGTTGTTCTGTTTGTTTGTTACAGCACATTTAAAAAATTACCGAACGGATTTCAATGAAATTTGGCACACAGGTAGATCATGTCCTGGATTAACACATAGGCTATTTTTTATCCCGATAAAATATAAAGCGGGACTTTTAATACCGAAAAAACTTTTTCACGCGGGCGGAGCCGCGAGCAGAAGCTAGTTAAATACCTATAAAGGATAAGTCCCCATTGAAGTTATTTCGTAGCATCAATTTCTGAACGATATTGATTAAAGTGGACGATAGCCTAGTTGGGAACGGATTTTTTTTTTGTAATGACATTAGTCAGTAGCCTGACGCGAGTCGGCTTTTCTGACCACACCGGACTTTCGGGCGAACGCTTTAGGCGCTCCAACCCTTTACATTTAAACGACCACACTGAGGGCACACCCAAGTGCGGTACGAGCCTCGGCTCAAGGCGGTCGTTGGAAGATGATTGAGACATCAGCGATTAGGATCGAATATTGATACTATTCTGAGGTATTAATACTGATGTTTATCAGGCTAGGGACATGATGGTCTTGGCATTAAGTTTTAAGACATGGAATTATAATAACTGAATAAAAAATGATACCTGTGCCAATGATGTAGTCGAGGTTGTAGACGGCGACTTCCACTGATTTCTAGATCTTACAATATAACCTGAATAGAGAAATTACCTAACTGTTTCAACTGCAAAATAATATTACGAATTGTGATTTTTTCTTAAAAGGGCAGGTCAGGAGTACCCTTAACCGACGAAAATGTATGAAAAGAACTATGAATGTGGAAGAAGCGCAAGAGGTGTGTCAAGATCGTAGCATGTGGCGCTCAATAGTCTCTGCCTACCCCTATGGGATAAGGGCGTGAGTGTGTATGTATGTATGTATATGTATTTTTTCTTGACAATAACGCATGACAATTCGATACGGTTCCGATGCTCACGAAATTTCTACGTACAGGATCATGACGTGCGCAAAAATAAAGAAAAAATCTCAATTAAATGATCAAGTTTTAGGGGCAATTTTACCGCTTGCTGATAAACACTATTCGTCACATAAATGTACAAGTAAGGCCCTAAGTAATGGATATTTTCTTACACATTTTAAAAGCCGGGTAGCACGTCGTTTCCATAACAAGCGAAAACTTTATTTTTAAAAAATGGGATGGCACCTGTGCAGTTTTTGATAGGGGAAGGAAAACATACAGAAACTCTAGTAAAAGTTGGTAATACATAAGTAGTATTAAATCAGGGAGTAATCCATTAATTGCCTAAATAAATCGCTGCCTAAAGGCCAACATTGATCCTATTAATGAGCAAAAAAACATCGGAGATATTTTGTTGTTAAAATCACTTTCAAGTTAGGAAGACAAATTCGCGTGAGTATATGCATTACATGCATTAGTCGATGCAGATTAATGCATTACTAATCTAACTAAATATAATCAGGTCATTTTAATATAAAATTTATCTCTTGGTAAAATTTTACTCAAAAATGCATAAGGTTTTTACAGGTTACAGATATGAACTAGTCTCTCTAGGTAATATATAGGTCTAATTATAAAAAAATAATAAATAAAAACACACACACACTCACGCCCGTTATCCCGGAAGGGATAGGCAGGGGTGCAACTAGTGCCTCCACTTTTTGCCGTGCGTATTCCATCCGATGATATGATAGGGGGTGAGCCTATCGCCATATCGGGCACAAATTCCAGACTCCGACCTGACACTGAGTAGAAAAACTCATTATCACTTTGCCCGACCCGGGGATCGAACCCGAGACCTCAGCATTGCAGTCGTACCGTAATAAAACTACGCCACCGAGGCAGTCAATAATAAAAAAAATCTAATAATAAATAATATTATTATTGACTTTAGATAGACTGCCGAATTTAATATATTTGTAACACATCTTCTCTTTCAGCCTTTAGAAGTCCACTGCTGAACATAGGCCTCCCCCAAAGATTTCCAGACCAACCTGTCAGAAACGGCCTGCATCCAGCGGGTAACACATCGCACCTTTAGAACGAAAACGACACAATTCAAAATAATCGAAAATTGAGTTATCGTCATAAAATGACTTAAAACTGGTCCCTTTTTTATGATAATATAATTAAAAAGGCACCGATATAATAGTTTTGTCCTTTACCTGCTTGAATATGGCGGTGTTTGAACTAATGTTATATTGTAAATTTCGTTTTAAGTAATTTTATGACAACTCAATTTTCGATTTTTTTGAATTGTGTCGTTTTCATCCTAAAGGTGCGACATATTGTTCATAAATTTCATTTTTCTGCACTCCTATACAGAGTCATTTTTACATTGCGTTACTAAATGAAACCACGTATTCGACTTTACCTCTGCTAAAATCTTGCCAAAAATCATCCACGAATAACGTATATTTTCACCAAAAATCTCGGTTGTAGTTTTCCAATTTTTGATCACTTTGTAGCTTAGTGTGAATACGGTGTGTGCGTAAGTGTATTTCTGACTGAAAGTGTAATGTTGCGGTTGCAAAGAATTCTATCGGAGTAGTAGTGGCATTAGGGTGCGTAAACTTAAAGTTACTTTTAATTATTATTTTGTTCGAAACTTACACTTTTTTATTTGTCATCTATGGTTTTAATAACTTAATGGAAAGCGTTATTTTCAACGAGATAAGTATGTGGTTTCATTTATTATCGCAATGTCAAAATGACCCTGTATATGAACTTTAATGATGCCAAATCTGACACTTCTCGGTACACGCAATATCCTTGAAAATAGTTACAGTTTTTCTTAACCTATTAAAAATATAGATTATAACTTACCTGAACGCCGACTACGTTTCACTATTACCGGATGGGAAAACTTCGTCTCTTCTTCCTAATTCCAAAATAACAATAACGAATGTAAACAAATAAAAAACAAATATCCAACTACCCACGTATTAACCTTATAAGATTAGAAATGACAAAGGAATATGTAATATTCAGCCTTGGGCAGACCTTTGCAAATATTTTCGATTGAAGTAATATTTTTTTGGACTTCTTAAAATCCTATTTATATATTATAATACAGTTAGTAAGAAATATTCGTTAAAATACCTAGTTACCTTTCGTATGATTATCATAAAAGTGTTGCCTAACACTCAAAACTATAGGGTCATTCGGGGCAACAGCACGCAGTGGGTAAAAGTTCGCATGGTCAATATCTCGGAACCTATTGAGGGGGCTCAGACACTTTTTCGACTAGATCAGGGGCGCATCAATGATGATGTCAGAGCCACAAGCTATTTTACCAAGTCTCGCTTGTTTAGCGAAAAACGGTGATCAACGTGATTTTGTTGATTAGTTACCAATATTTTGTGCTGGGAAAAAAGTGTATGGCTAGACGGTGCATCAGTTTACAAAAGTCCGTTAATTATGTTAAGTTTACATGATTATTATAGTATTTACTTTAGTCATTAATTCTCTCCTAGAAAATAAATGCGTCTTAAGTAACGTGTGATTGTTTAAAATATTCCCTGTTTGGGTAAGAGTACGAGGTTAAAATTTCGCACCCTGTTATAACTTCATTACAATGATCGCATGGCTTTTTCTTCTTTAAGCTGCAATTAAGTCGAATATTATTTGTAAAGATTTTTAGACCTTATACAGAAAAAAAATATTCTCATTAAACACTCTGCGTAGTTTTACCCACATAACGGGTCAAGAGTACGAATTTCTCCCGATGCACTTAAACATGTATTGCAAAAAAAACAATGAAGCTATGTACAAAAACTCATTAAATAATGAAAGTAGAATAAATTTCCTTTACATAGAATGTTATAACGTTTTTCAAGACACTATATTTTTGACTGTGTAGACGATAGAAAAAAAAGTGCGTACTTTTAGGCCGAATGACCCTACTATTTATTTCTTTCATCGTAAAAAATGCATTTTTTAATAAGAATACTTACTGAGTTGCCATAAAAAAATCTTGTATTCTGCGTGGAGCTGTCAGTGAGTTCGCTTTCTAAGTTGATCAGCATCTATATTAAAATACACGAGATACAGTCCCGTCGCACTTTGGCGATATATTTTACACTAAGGAGATAAGTTATGCCTGTTATTATTACATTGGGTTATGCCGCATTACCGGCGATAGCCTAGTTGGGAGTGGAACGGACTGCCGAGACGAATGTCCGCAGATTCAAAAACCCAAGGGCACGCACCTCTGACTTTTTAAAAAAGTGATGTGTGTATTCTTTGTGAATTTTGTAACTGCCTCGGTGGCGTAGTTGTATTACGGTACGGCCGCAATGCTGAGGTCTCGGGTTTGATCCCCGGGTCGGGCAAAGTGATATTGGATTTTTCTATTCAGTATCAGCACGGAGTCTGGAATTTGTGCCCGATATGGCGATAGGCTCGCCACCTATCACATCATGGGACCGAATAGGCACGGCGAAAAGTGGGTGCACTAGTTGCGCCTCTGCCTACCCCTTCGGGGATAAAAGGCGTGAGTTTGCGTATGCGTCTTTGTGAATTCTCGTTCGCTTTAACGGTGAAGGAAAACATCGTGAGGAAACCTGCATACCTGAGAAGTTCTCTGAATTTCGAAGGTATGTGAAATCTGCCAACTCGCACTAGGGCAGCGCGGTGGACTAAGGCCTAACCCCTCTCAGTAGCCCCCCGAGGCAATTCTTGTGCGCTGGGTCTTCACACCCAATGCACGCCCATGAGCGGGGGGACATTGGTCGCGGGCCGAGGCACACAGTTCAGTGTGTATACCTCTTGGTTGAAAAACACATTGAAGCCTAAAAGGGCCCGCGAACATTTCCTGGCACCCTCTCTTTCCGCCCATCCTGGGAACCTTCCTCCCTTCCGCCCATCCTGGGAACCTTCCTCCCTTCCCCCCACCTTCCCTTCCATATTCCTACTCCACTCCCCTCTCAGGCCCTTGCAGTCGTTAAGCCGAGGGACTCCAGTATCCCATTCGCAGGTTTCCCCGGTATTGACTGCAGGATCGCCTACATAAAAAAAAACCCCACTCAGTAGTAGAGGAGGCCCGTGCTCAGCAGTGGGCAATATATAATACAGGGCTGGTATGGTATGCCGCATAGCCCAATGTGGGGTCAGTGAAATAGTTTCACGCATGTATATATAATATAATATGTATGTTTTCTGTATGAAATACAGGTTATGCAAGCAAGGACGGATTGCCCTGACCGTCAGCATCTGACGGTTAGTGTTCCCTCGCGTCTTAGAACACGGGGGAATGTTTAAGGAGTTATACTTAGGTTACTCCAATCCTTAATAGAAAGGAAAAGAGATTGAGAAGGGAAATTTTTTTTTAATTGCTCTTAAATGATGAGACGAGCATGCCGTTCGCCTGATGGTAAGTAAGCGACACCATCCATAAACAGTAGCAACGCAGCCATGGGCGTATATAGGGCTGGGGTCCGGACCCCAAGCTTAGCTGACAATAAACCCAGGCTACGCCACTGACCGCTGACATTCTTCTAAAATGATCGGGCTTATATATTACGTATACGGTGTCATGCAAGGCAAGAACCCACGCCACTAGAATTTTTATATCGTAGGACACCCCAAGTGAAAGCTATACCTACGCCTGTGAACGCAGCACAGAACTCTGAATCACAAAGTACTGCATGGCACTCCACTGCGCTCATCACCCTAAGACATAGAAGTAGTTCAACATCGGAATGATTGATTGAAGACTATCACAAGCTTTAGGCAACCCAAAACTATCACTTTACGCGGCACACAATGGCATTACCTCGATCCAGCATCCCAGTTCTTAGTTATTACCATCAATAAAACTATATCTATGCTTTGCAACTTACAAAATACTTTTTACCTGATATTTATCTCCAAAAATTTCACGCAGAGCTTTATCAAGTTCGGACAAGTCGCTTTTAGAGCTGACGACTATTTTGACGTTTCTGATTGGCTCGTTCGTTATGTTTATCAGCGAGGGATGCGCGTGCGGCGGTCGGACGGTCGTCACCGATATCGTGAGTTGGTGCGATTCTCTAGATAAATACTATAGATGTAGAGGATTTAGGAAGGAAATTAAGGGTCGTGACCTCACTTTAAGGTGTTGTATGGAGATTTATCCTACTAATATTATAAACGTGAAAGTTTGTAATTATGGATGTATGGATGTTTGTTACTCTTTCACGCAAGAACTACTGAACGGATTTCGATGAAATTTGGCACACGGGTAGATTATGTCCTGGATTAACACATAGGCTACTTTTTATTCCGGGAAAATATAAAGCGGGACTTTTATCCCGGGAAAACTCATTCACGCGGGCGGAGCCGCGGGCAAAAGCTCGTTTTACAATAAACGTTTTGCTATGATACGTGTTGGATGGCAGGAGTAATCTTAGAAACTGCTGATCCTGCTGTTCCTGATAGGAACCAACATTGTATCCGAGTACTATAGACCACTTTTTATCCCAAGAACGGATTGTAATGCGGCTGGATCCGGTGAAAAAGCCCCGTAAATAAATATAACAACATTATCATCATCATATACATGAAGTCCACTACTAAACATAGTCCTCCCCTAAAGATTACTAGACAGACCTGTCAAAAGCCTGTTCCAGAATATTCCTAAAAATGGTGAAAATGCAAACGCAACGCTCTACAATTCGACCCTAACCTGTCAAGTTTAGCGGCCTGCGTGTTGTCCTCGCTGATCAGCAACGTCTCCCAAGACTTGAGGTTCGTGGCGCCGAACGTCTCCAGCATTTGAGGGTCCAGCACCACCGAGAGACACTTACCATTCGAGTTCACATCCAACCACGATACGTGCTTCTCTTTACCCTGAAACGATTTCTATTATGACTAAAAGCAATATAGAAAGAAAGAAAATACAAAAAAACATTTATTGGTCACCAATCATAATCCAAAAACATAAATATGATATTCGCAATCGCAATCTGAAGACTCGAAAGTAACCCAACTGTGATAGTTTTATATACTAACTACACTATAGCGTAGCAGCGATAGCCTAATTGGGAGTGGAACGGATTGCCGAGATGAATGTCCGCAGGTTCGAAACCCAAGGGCACACACCTATGACTTTTCTAAAACGTTATGTGTGTATTCTTTGTGAATTATCGCTCGCTTTAACGGTGAAGGAAAACATCGTGAGGAAACCTGCATACCTGAGAAGTTCTCTGAATTTCGAAAGTGGAAATTGAGCAATTCTAATATTTAAAATGCATTTGTCATAACGTATACTTTTATCAGTCAACCAGATAATCAACAATTTGACCTGATCCGAGTTGAATGTATGAATCATAACAAAAATAAAAATGAGTCATATGTTTGTGATATTGTATTCTTCCGTATTATCGTACACTTACCCCTTATTAGCGTATTTTCCAGCAATACTATATGACAAATGTTTATATTTACCGGAATTATTACTATCTTGCCGATAGACAGACTTCTGCATATAACGGAAACTATCAAATTGCTCGATTTGTTGTGAATGTTGAGGAAATCTCTTGCGTCCTGTAAGACACACAAATAAAAAATCGCTTATTTCATTTCGGTGTTCAGGCAGGCTATTGTAATATTCTATGTACGATTTTTTTTTTATTGCGTGTAAATGACGACATGAGCATGCCCTTCAACTGATGTTAAGCCATACGACCGCCCATAAACAGTAACAACGCCGCACATAACTGAATTACTAGAGAATCGGTGCTAAGGAAAAGCACTGCTGAACATAGGCCTCCAAGATTTCTAGACCTCATAGAAGCAGCCTACATCCAGCGAGTTAGACCTTTAACAGGTTAGGCCACCTCAAAAAATACATACCTGAAAGAAATCCATCCAAGGCCGATTTAAGAAGACATCTACAGCTTCCCTCGAGTACATGGACGGTGGAAACCACTTCTCGGCCGAAGTTGAACGTAACGCATGATCGTGACGCGGTACCAGCCAGCGCAGGAGCGTCTCCAGGACGGACAACTGGCACGGGAAGTGGCCGCACGACGATATGTAGGCGGATAGCTTCGTGCTAAGGATGAGGAAGGGTGGGATAGGGGATAGCCTACTTTTCAATTTAGAATACATATTAATGTTTGTGGGATAAGGTACAAATTAATTTAAGGGCGTGTAATTCATTTTAAACTGCTTATCACCCACAGTCGACCATAACCCCTGATCGTGAAGCGGCACCAGCCAACGCAGGAGCGTGTCCAGGACGGAGAACTGGCATGGGAGGTGGCCGCACAACGATATGTAGGCTGATAGATTCGTGCTAAGGATGACGAAGGATGGGATAGGGGATAACCTACCTTTACCTTAACAAACAAGTACCTATGTGTGTTTCCTAGGGTCGGACATTTATAGCTGTTAGAGTAATTACAGGATAGACAAAGATACATTTGAATATTATAGTGCTAGCAATATAAAGAAAGTTCAGATTTTTATGAATATTATTGTAAGTAAAAGATTTATGACTTATTACATCAAGGGGCACAATATCTTTAGCATGTATCATTGACTAAACTACTGCCTACCATTTCAGTGACTCAGGTGCGAAAAAATCTCTCCTAACACCATATCCCACTATTATATAAGTTGGCATCATACATTTACAAACATTTTCTAGAGAATGATGATAATGATAATAAAAAAAAATTAAAATCAACAAATAGCTACTTACAAATACACTCCCAACTTGTTCCTCAACGCAAACCTAATTTCCCGGTTGGAGTCAGCGCAGTACATATTCAAACAGTGGAGTATCTCATACTTTTGTACTGCATCTGCATTCTCATTTGTGGCCAAGTCAAGGAGACACTCTGCTGTAAGCTCCACGAGGAGGTTTGGTAGACTTTGATCTTTTTGGCGAACTTCCTAGAAATAAAAGGTAACTTACCACTTTTTAAGTGTTAACTAAATAATGTACTACATTAATCAACCTTACTAATAAATGGTGTATACTTCTGTGATAGTTCTTCAGTGTTTTGTCTAGCTATGTTAAGTGACATTTACCACCAGAGGAAGTGAGACAAAACCTTATATAACTATGATGAATGTATACAGCGATTATTAGTAAGGCCCTAAGTATCTTTAGGAGAGGCCTTTGTGTGGCTGATGATGATGATGATGATTAAGTATCTGTGAGAAAGTACTAATTTCTGGATTTATTATGGGTAATAAACACAAAAATAAACTAGTGCTGACTGAAATGTAAAGAAATATCTCACTTTGAGTACTTCCTGAGGGTGATCTAGGATAAAAAAATGGTATATAACCTTCATATGGAAATTCGCAATATACCTATAACTACCTAGTAAGTGATGATTTTCTTAGGAGTGAACCCAACATGCTTGTGAAACAGCGGAGAGAGATTGAGCCCCTCAGACCCACTCGTTCTGGTTACTTATACAGAATTCTATGAAAACAATAATGACATAATCTCACCTTAATAAACTTCAGTAAAATTCTCAGGAATATCCACCAATGAGGACTGTGGCTAATCAAATGTTTTCGTATAGCATCCAACCAATATTGAATCAAATTCACTATCTCCTTGCCAAGGACTCCCCAAGTCTTCGAAGGCGCTAGATCCACCATATACTGAAGAGCTGCGCAAGCGATTCCATTTTCTTCATATTTGTTGAAATACTACAAATAATAGAATTCAATTTTGTTTACTTTTAAAAAAAATCACTACACACCAAAACCTTTACGAAAACAATCACTTGATAGTTATCATTTCCGCGTTCATATACTACCTGACTCTTTTACTATTTCTTCCTCGATGGATAGAAAATTAGTAAGAATTATCAACAATATCGGTAGGCCATAATATGTAAAAACGTATATAATCAATCTAAGGTAAAAACATTATAAAATACTCACTTCGATTTCGTAAGATCTAATTTTCTTTAAAGCAAGGACAGTCGACATGTTGTATTGTACTTTTGCATTTTTATTTTCTCCGATTACATCTCGACTCGCCGAAATATATTCGTTAAGCGTATTAATATTTTTTAATAATTTATTCATATCCATTCTATTGTTTCCGTAAACTTGAATTATAGCGTTTGCCGCAAAACAAATTTGAAACGACGCTATTATCTGATGACGTAATAAACAATTATGTTGGTAGCTCTGAAGTTTGAGATTGTTGTTATCTTGCTACTTGGTATAGTACGAGTACGACGGGCCATACACGTTGCAACAGTCGAAAGTCGTCGCCACTCGCCACTCGCAAGTCGCAACCGAAAGTTCGATGACCTTCACCTTGTATCTTTTTGGCTTGCCACTTGCCACCTGTGTCCTGTACTATAATATTATATACTATTATAGATGTGTAATCAAGTTTGATAAACATAATATTTATTAACTGTAACAGCAACCATATAGCCTCAACTGTAACAAGAACAAGAACGCACGTGCAGTACAATATAGACATTACTAATATTATAAACGTAAAACGCGAAAGTTTGTAAGTATGGATGTATGAATGTTTGTTACTCTTTCACGCAAAAACTACTGAACGGAGTTCGATGAAATTTGGCAGACGGGTAGATCGTGTCCTTTACTTACTACTGTTTTATCCCGGAAAATATAAAGCGGGACTTTTATCCCGGGAAAACTCATTCACGCGGGCGGAGCCTCGGGCAAAAGCTAGTAGACAATATGAACAAAATAATCAACCACCTTTAAAAACAAAAAAAAATCGTCATTACAGGTTATTAATTTTGGAGTCGGTGCCTGATTGAAATTGCTAGCTAAGCTCAGTAAAAACACAAACAAATATATGAAAACTATGTTCAATGTAAATTAGACACTGACTCCAAAATTCCTAACTCGTATACATAATTTAATGTTTTTTGAAGACGATTTAATATTGTGTAAAGTAAAACGGTTTGAATTTGTTAGTTGTAGTGATTATACAGCACTTATAGCCAGAATGCATCTCATGACAATCCCATTAGCTCAAACACGGGGCTCAACAAAAAATACGGGGCAACCCTAGGCTAAGCCTACATACTTTGCAACGTGGACGTGCAGATAAGGATTGCTAGCTAAGGTCACTTTTCAGGGGGGGGGGGAGGCAGTGTCCTAGACTAAAAAAAATAAATTACTTCTGTGTACTTACAGATATAAAAAAAATGTTCGTTTTAAAATATATAGTAGTAGGCTGCCTCAAAATGCTTGGAGTGGGTATCACGCAATTCTGGGATGGGCACGGCCCACCCGACCCCTCTTTATATACGCCTATGAAGATAAGACAGCCCTACAATGTATCACAGTTTCACCTTATACCTTCGGATCATGTGAGCTGCGTGAAGAATATCGCCTAGAACGATAGTTTGAAGTTTTATATAAAAAAAACTGTCGAGTATGAACTATGAAGCCTAAAAATGGATGGTGTTGCTACTGTTTATGGGTGGTCGTATCGCTTACCATCAGGCGAACGGCATGCTCGTCTCGTCATTCTACGCTATAAAAAAAAAAAAAAAATCATTGATGTAGTCATAAGCTACAGGTATTTTACTGGTGGTAGGGCTCTCATATGTAAGAGACCGTCTGGGTGGGTACCACCACAATGTCTATTTCTACCGCCAAGCAGCAGTGTGCATGCACTGTTGTGTTTCGGTTTGAAGGACATTCTAGCCAGTGTAACTACTGGACATAATGAGATCTTATGTCTCAGGATGACGAGCGCAGTGGAATGCCACACAGTACTTTGTAACTCATAGTGCTGTATGGTGTTGCTACTGTTTATGGGTGGATACGACCACCGCTTACCATCAGGCGAATGTTTGTTAGATTTAAAATAAAATATAAACATGTTAAAATATGAAATGTTGTTTTGAATTGTTGAAAATTAAATCAAATCAACAGAAAAGAATATTTTTCTAATACTGGTAACACAATTTCAAAGCATACAGAAGTACCAACACCAAAAAAATTTTTATGTAAAATGTTGCCAAGACCACATCGTAATATAGCTCACTTTGCCAAAAAGTTGTCAGATCTCATGTAGAGCCATGCGATGTATGCAAAAAGACTTTTCCCCCGACCTATTCTATGTAACAGAAAATAATATGGAAAAGAAATTCTTCTGTAACATGAGCATCAAAATGGTTTAAAAATAATGCAGTTGTTGATATTTGAAATATTGTTGTGAGCAAAAATGGGGGAGTCGTGCGGATATCGCGTTATCTCTTTCGCACGCACGCAGTGTTATGGACGGTGACATATGGTGACGTCACAATCTGATATTACTGTTATTTGACAACTACCGTGTCTCCCAAATTTCAAAGCTTAAGTATTCTTCTTAGTTGACATGAATATAAAATAAAGATAAATACACACGCGATAAATCCATCACGACCGGCCCCCATTTATGCTCACGACAATATTTCAAATATGCATAACTACTTTACTTTTCAATCATTTTTGCTGCCAATTTCACAGAAAAAAATCATTGTCATCTTATTTTATGTTACCTACATATAAAATAATGTTAGATGAAGTCGGTAAAAAATAAACATAGAAAACTATTGCACTAGCGTTAATTTCCCAAACAAATTCAAGTTTATAATGTTGATGTATATAAGCAAGATAAGTGCATGTTATTGAACAGTGCAACTGTTGATAATAAGATGATAAAAAAAGAGTGTGTGTGTGACTGTGAATGTACACACGTATGAAGTGAAACTTTTTCAATCAATTAATTTTCCACTGTTTTTACAATAATTATTGTATTCCATTAATACGGTCAAATACTAATAATTATTATTTTAATATTATTGTCTGTTAAATTGACAGTTATATTTATAAAAGACGGTTAATTCAAATAAATTAATATACATTTACTAATACTTACAATCAAAAGTGAGGTTAATATAAAAATTATACCAAAATCACAACCACGTGATGATTTTTCAAAACAAGAAAAAAATATTCTCTCACTTTCAATATTTACTTAAATGAATTTCAATAAGTGTAGCAAACCATAATATTTAAACTGTTTACGCTTGTCGACAATAAATGGCTCTGTACAGTTCCACCTAATTTCTACATCACGATGTCAACATTCACTTCAAAAAAATGTAGCAAACCATAATATTTAAACTGTTTACGCTTGTCGACAATAGATGGCTCAGTACAGTTTCACCTAATTTCTACACCGCGGTGTCAACATTCTCTTCGCAAAAATGTAGCAAACCATAATATTTAAACTTGTTAAGCTTGTCGAAAATAGATGGCTATGTACAGTTTCACCTAATTACTACATCGAGATGTCAACATTCTCTTCGAAATAATGACCCTAGAAGACAGCGCCGTGACAGTCAAAAGTGACAGAAAATGTGACGATTTTCGTGTGACGATATTTTTTTTCATAGATTTCTCCCGTACGTCAATAAAGAAGTTTCATTTCAATTATAAATCATTTGTAAGTAGTGCCAACTAATAAGTTTCCAAGAAAAGTGAGTGAAGATTATGTTCTGATTACTAGCAAAAAGGTAAACTATCTTTAATTTTATTAAACAACCAATGGGCCGTTAAATTTAATATAGCTATAGTTAATTATATTAAATGTAATATAACGAAGATTGATCAGTGTTTGAGGCGAATTATAATCATCCACTAAAATAAATTCGCCGAAAATGTAAACTTGTGTAGATAGATGTATATAGTATTATAATTCTGTTTGTCGTATATACTTCAATTTATTATAATGTTGGCTGCAGTGACACTTGAAGTGCGGTGTCGAAAGCAGGCCCGTTTAACTCAGCGAAAAAAAGTAACACAATAGCGTTACGCAACTATCGCACTTTTCACAATTTTTCCATACATTTTATAAATAGTAAACTCGTGCATCTCTTTCTACACTCTGACCTTTATTAGTGTGTGTGTTATAGTAAAAGCTGTCATTCGATAAGAAATAAACGTCAGATAGTTTTGAAACAATGCGTACACCGCCATTTTATATTGTGGTTAACCGCTGCTCTGAGTCGCTGTCCGTGGCGTGCAAATTTGTGTTGCAATTCGCAATTTCGATTTAAAGGCGGTTTTCATTTATTCGTTATCTTATTAATCTCGTTTATTGTGTGCGAATGTTTTTGTAAACAGTACTTTATAAAAGCAATCTTAGTGTTTACCAGTTCAAACGTGTAATTGTTTTCTTCGTATAGTTCGATTTATTTTGATAATATAATGGGTTATAAGTGCTGTGTTCCCGGGTGCAGTACTCGAGGCCGGTGTTTTAAATATTTTTGTGTGCCTTTCACAAATAAAACAAGGTGGGAAGTGTGGTTGAGGTTATGTCCCTTTTTACAAAAGTATCCTCCCACTAAACGTGAAGGGATCCGTTTTTGTCATAAGCATTTTCTTGCCGAACATATTAACCAGAATCTAAAATTAACACCCAATGCGATTCCCTTATTAAACTTAGAACCTTCTGATAAACAAATAAACCCAGGTTTGATATTAGAAATTTCACCCACTAGTAGCGTTACTGAACCCTTTATTTTTAAAGTCGTTTATCCTTCTGAAGTTACTCGACCTACTATAGAACAAAATTGTACTAGTGTACAAATAGATTCTGAGCTATCTAGCGCGGTAAAATCAATTCATGCTTCATTGAATGAAGCAAATAGTAGTACTCCCCCTCAACTCACCGCTAATTTACCTCAGAGTACGGAATATTTTCCAATATGTATAACCCCATCCACATCAACCACCACTGCTGTGTGTAATGAAAAATCAATTCATGCCTCATTGAATGAAGCAAATAGTAGTACTCCATCTCAACTCACTCCTATTATACCTCACAATACGGAACATCTTCCAATATGTATAACCCCATCCACATCAACCACCACTGCTGTATGTAATGAACAAAAACTAAAAACTCACAGCCGAGTAAAACGTAGATTAGTTAATCGTATTAGATTAAATCCTGGTGAAGCTACCCCTCGTAAACAAATTTTACGCACTTCAATTAACATTTTAAAAAATAAATTACGTCTCTTGCAATCAAGGTATAAAAAATTAAAGACTAGATTTGACCTTCATGCACCAAAAACAAAGATGTTTTTGAAAAAATATAACATTTTAAGTACATATGGGAAGTTATTAGTAGATTCACAATTACGTTTGTCTGGTAATTCATTAAAAGGTCGCCGTTATACAGATGCAGAAAAAGTCTTTGCTTTGTCATTATATAAGTTAAGCCCTAAGTGCTATGGATTTTTACGAAAACATTTAGCATTACCATGTAAATCTCGAATAAATTCTCTCCTCAGCAATATTCCTTTGAGGCCTGGTATTAATGACTTTATATTTAAACATTTGGCAGACGCTGCCTTGGATAAACCCGAAATAGACAGGCAATGCACATTAATGTTTGATGAGATGTCCATTAAAAAACATTTAAATTTTAATTTCTTTACTGGGGTAATTGAAGGTTTTGAAGATATAGGTTCTGGTAAACGTACTAGCAATGTGGCTGATAAAGCTTTAGTTTTCATGTTACGGGGTTTGTTTTCTCCTTGGAAAATTCCAATTGCATTTTATTTTGCTCGAGATGGGGTTAAAACATTTGTTCTAAAGAATATTATCAAAGAAATAGTATTTGCAGTTTTTAAATCAGGATTTGTAGTAAGAGCTACAATCAGTGATCAAGGTTCTGCCAATGTTGCTGCTATTAAGTCATTAATATCAGATTCTAATGCTGAACTCTTACGTAGTAACAAATGTACAAATGATAACTGTTATAAAATAGGCCCCAACCAATTATACCATATCTATGACGTACCTCATTTATTGAAATGTTTTCGAAATAATTTTCAGAAAAAACATCTTCTCATTGGCAACCAAAGGGCAAAGTGGGAATATATTGAGACCCTTTATAAAGTGGATGGTTTTGGTGGCAGAGCAAGAAGCACCAAACTTACTGAGAAACACATAAATCCAACTTCATATGACAAAATGAAGGTAATTAAATATACATTATTCTATTACAGTTCTGTTTATAAGTCTTGACTGATTGACAGAAGGTGTGCAATAGGAACATGTTGGATTCTACGTTGAAACAGATTTCATTAATCTCTACATATATGTATTATCTATACTAATATATCGGTGCGACTGCCTCAGTGGCGTTGTTGTATTACGGTACGGCTGCAATGCTGAGGTCTTGGGTTCGATCCCCGGGTCGGGCAAAGTATTATGGATTTTTCTATTCAGTATATCAGCCCGGAGTCTGGAATTTGTGCCCGATATGGCGATAGGCTCGCCCCCTATCACATCATGGGACGGAATACACGAGGCGAAAAGTGGGTGCCTTAGTTGCGCCTCTGCCTACCCCTTCGGGGATGAAAGGCGTGAGTATGCGTTATACTAATATATAAAGCTGAACAGTTTGTTTGTTTGTTTGAACGCGCTTATCTCAGGAACTGCTGAACCGATTTTGAAAATTCTTTCACTAATAGGAAGCTACATTACTCCTGAGTGCTATAGGCTACTTTTTATCCCGGAAAACTTTTCCATGCGGGCGGAGCCGCGCGCAATGCTAGTACATAATAAAATTGTAACAGGCCAATGTCTGTACATTATTGTTTTTTTGGATTGTGGTGGCTTTTGGAGTCAGTTTTTCTTTTGTTAAAAGGTTCTGTTTTTTTTTATTTTTTGCTTTTTTGTTAGTTATAAAAGACATCTTCTTGAATCCAATGCAAAGAGAATAGGGTAGTTTCCTGTATTTGATTTTGTAAATTACTTTATATGGAATAGAAAATAATACGATTTACTAAACTCAGCATATACCATACCAGCCCTGTATTATATACTGTCCGCTGCTGAGCACGGGCCTCCTCTACAACTGAGAGGGTTTAGGCCTTAGTCCACCACGCTGGCCTAGTGCGGGTTGGCAGACTTCACATACCTTCGAAATTCCTATAGAGAACTTCTCAGATATGCAGGTTTCCTCGCGATGTTTTCCTTCACCGTTAAAGCGAGCGATAATTCACAAAGAATACACACATAGTTTTTTAGAAAAGTCAGAGGTGCGTGCCCTTAGGTTTTGAGCCTGCGGACATTCGTCTAGACAGTCCGTTCCACTCTCAACTAGGCTAGCGCCGCTTGTAAATAATAGTACACTCAGTATATGTTTAATTACCATATTCTTGTGAAAGTGCTGTGTGTTTTATATAGATTTCTTTATGCCATTTAATAAAATATCATGACAGATAAAATAATCATACCATTAATTAAAATTGTCTATTTATTTATGAACTAATATGTATATTATAAACATTTCAGGTCAAATTTGCAGCCCAAGTTTTTAGCAGGCAAGTGGCTTCATCACTAGAAATCCACATGAAGTCTCTGCTATTTCTCCAGGATCATGATTACATAAGTTTAAATGCAGACATTGAAAATGGTTTATTCACAGCAGAAATGGTTCTATTCATAAATAATTTGTTTGATAGTTTAAATGGTTTTGGCCATTATGGGAATAAGTTAAAACATGCTCTTTCATGTAATTCTGATCACATTGCATTCTGGAATGATGCTGTGAAAAAGCTATCTTCAATGCGTTTTGACGCTTCCAATGAAAGGGAAGGGAAGCCTTTATCACTAAAGCATTTTTTGCATAATATTAAAACAATAAGACATTTATGGTCAGATCTACTGAGAATTGATGGTGTAAAATTTTTAAGTCTTAGACGTCTTAATCAAGATCCAATAGAAAACTTTTTCGGTCAAATAAGGGCACATGGTAATTTCAGTACAAATCCTAATTGTACTCACTTTGTATCGGCTTTTAAAACCTTGCTAATTAACAACATTACTACTGGTAAATCTTTATATACTAATTGTTCTAATGATGATGACAAAATGTTGGGTACATTAAAACATTTAGTCAGCCACCAAAAATATGGTTCATACACTGAAAATATTCATTGTGATGAATCTAACTTTATAGCAAATACTATACCTAACGAGAATATATTCCAACATAAGGCTGTACCATATATTGCTGGTGCAGTTTGTCGTTTTTTGATGTCCAATTTGAACTGCAAAGATTGTGATAATTGTACAAAAGCACTATTAACTCAGAGAGAGTCATTTCACGAACTAATTCATTTAAGAGAGTATAGCTCTAATATAGACAGGTTATATTATCCTTCTGATAATTTTAGTCAAATAGTCTGGCAGAGTATTTATATTATTGACAAAATGATGCCATCTATTTGCAGTGTTTATGTTTATTCTGATTTAATAGGTACTTTAAAAAAAAAAATTGACACTGCGTGGTACAATTGTAATTCACATAAAACAGCTCTTATTAAAGCTTTTTGGGTATACATGATTAGAATGCAAGTTAAGCAATGGTGTATTAATTTTAATAATAGAATGAATAATGTTGATTCTAGGCCTAAAGATGTAGAAATGGAAACTCTAATCCGTGAAAAAGTCACAAAAGGATTGAGTTATAGATCAGTAAGAAGGCGTAGTACCTAATCACACTTAATTGTAGTATGTTTTTTCTTCATAGTATTTTGTCTACGATTATTACAATTATTGCAAATTAAATTGTTCTTTCTTGAAAGTGTATTAGCCACATTTTTATGGTTTTAAATTAGTTAATGTCTATAGTGTATAGTATAGTAGGTTAAGGGTGGCTCCTTGTATTGTGTAAAGTCATAGTGGTAGTCTTCAAATTTATTATTATTTTGCTGACTGTTAAGGATTTGTTTTTTTTTAAATCCTATGTGCATAGTTATGCTCTTACACCTTAAAATGCACCTACCAGATAATTGTATGTATAAAGTTGTATATTTGAGTGTATCTGAAATTGTTTATATTTCTATTCATTTATAAACAGTAAATTTACCTTTTTATTAGAATTATATATTCATTATAGTGTATCCAACATTTTTTTTTAATTTTTATAGCATTTTTACTTGCAAATGTGCCATTATATGATATTGCGAAATATAACATTATGCATGGAATGCTTTTCGTGAGGGAATAATTTGTAAATGTATATTTAAGTATAATTAAGCATGTTATGTTTTTTTGTGTGTTTAAATTAGTTTATGTGCATACTGTATAGTAGGCTAAGTGTGACCACTTGTATTGTATAAAATCATTGTGGTAGTCTTTAAAATTATTAATTAACCTTTTGCTGAGTGTTGAGCATTCATTTTTTTAAATCCTATATGCATTATTATGCTCCTACACCCTAATTCATTTTACGTATTAGATGACTTTTTCAACTAAAAAGTAATTAACATTACCTTAAACGTTATTGTATAGAAAAAGATGTTAAAATTAGAATCTTACCTTTTACTATTACTGTATTATATTACTAGCTTTTGCTCGCGGCTCCGCCCGTTCGACAAAGTTTTTCCGGGATAAAAGTAGCCTATGTGTTAATCCAGGATATGATCTACCCGTATGCCAAATTTTATAGAAATCCGTTCAGTAGTTTCGGAGATGTCCTGTAACAAACAAACAAAAACAGACGGACAGAAAAGAATTATAAAAATCGCTGATTTGTTTTCATTACTCTTCTTTAGTCGCCCCCATTCTTTATATCACATTTCTTTAAATGTACAGACACCGGTACTACTGATTTATTATATGTATAGATAACATTATATTATTATAGATAAAAAAGAGGTAGACAATAACTATAAAATTGTTACTTGTAATTACTATTAGATGAGTAAGACATAATATTAAGACTACTTACTGGAAAAATAAGATTATTTATTAAAAATAATAGTAACATTGCAATGTTATTTAAGCACTAGTGTATTAAGGCTCGACGACAATGATGAGGTGTCGGATCCCTGGGTTGAGGGAAGTGATATTGGGTTTTGTTAATCAGTATCAGCTCGGAGTTTAGAATTTGTGCCCAATATGACGATAGGCTCGCCACCTATCACATCATAGGACAGAATACGCACGGCGAAAATTGGGTGTGCTAGTTGCGCCTCTGCCTACGCCTTCTGGGATAAAAGGCGTGAGTGTGTGTGTGTAGGACTATAAATATTATTTGTTACCTATAAGTTTGCATGCCGTTAAATAAATAAGTAATTATCAAAATTAGCCTACTAGAATCTATATTATTGTCGAATAATCACCTTTCTACAAAAGTAGTATTTTTTGTGTGTTTCCACAATTGTTCATATTTTTATTGATTTACAATGTGCAGAAATTCTTAATTTTACCTTTTTGTTTAATATTATATTTTCATTATAGTGGATCGCAACAATTTTTTGTAGCATTTTTACTTGCAAGTGTGCCATTAACATGATATTGCAAAATATAACATTATGCATGGAATGCTTTTTGTGAAGCACTAGTTAATTTGTAAATGCATATTTAACTTTAATGGGGGCTCCCGTTTTTGTGCTCCCTATTTGGCGCCAGTACAGATGTAAAATTTGTTATTACGCTCTTGGTAATAGATTTTAGATTTAAATTATTTCTAATACCGTACAATACAATTGAATAAAACATCAAACACGCCGCAGTGTTGCATAGTGTCGATAAGTTCGGGAAAAATAAAATTGCACCTCTTTGATAGCTCCGCTTTTAAATCATTCATTGAATCATGTCACATCGCATGTAATTAATCGGGTATTGCAAAATATTCACAATCCAGTGTTGGGTTTTGTATGTTGGTCTTGATTTATATGACATAATATCATTTAGCGGAAGACTAGTAAAAGATCATTTCATTGCATTTTGCCTTTATAATACCGAATTGTAAAGATGAAAATTAAAATAACGTTTGTAAATGTAGGCGACTGCACGCTGTACACCATTTATTTATTCATTTCCTCTTTTTTGGTATTTGCTTATGCATGTCCAGGTTTTTAATCCCTGTATTGATCCTGCAATCCTTGAATTCATCCGATTTTATCGGTGCTGTGCGTGCACCAGCTTATGTAAGCTATCTGACTACTATGTACACAATATGCTTAAAAAAAAGAACAGTAATTGATGACAAAAAAATAAGCCCGGAGTTTCTTTCTGCCTTTCTTCTTCGGGTAGTCATCACTTAGGTAGCTAGGGAAAGGCTGGTGGGTTAGCTAGGTTAGGGCCTATTTAAATAAAAGCATTGTTATTGGCCAGCCCGAGCTGGCTTTTATATTTTTATATATAAATTTTATTCGCAATTTTAAATGTATGTAGTGATTTAATTGTAATAGTAATAATAAAATTATCTATTTTTTTTACGTATTTACGTATTTTTGTAGCTTTGTTCAGGTATATTTTATCGTACAGAAAATGCAATTTTTCAAGATGCCTATTATAAAGCTGCAATTATAATAATTGAATTTCGCGGGTTATTGGTAGGTTCGGAAATAATTATAAATTGGGCGTGAAAACAAAATTTACATAAATAGTATAATAAAAATAAATATTTATAATTCAAGAAAAATATTTTGTTTTATTTGAGTCAATATTACATGTGTCGGAACCACGATTAAGCCATATACTCATTATAGAGAAAATTTAATTTTAGGTGATAGTATGAACCTGGCCTTAAGGACATCCCTAATTATTTAAAGTTTACTATTTTCCGCAGAGTCGATTTTTAATACGGTTACATCTCTAGTGTTACGGCCATATTTATTTTTAAACATAACCTTCGTGCGAAAGAGAAAAAACAGCACATAAGGCAATTGACGCGGGAAAGAAAGAGAGACCCAACTATTCATGAATTAATTGTATAACAGACTATAGACATAAAATGCATGCATGTGAGGGTTTCCTTATCGTGTTAAAAAATATGTATGAAGTTAACCGTCTCTCTAGTTTATTTGTCTCTGGTCGAAAGGATTCGATTGAGCTCTACTCAGAATACTTGGGGTTTTTCAAAATATATAGGTATCAGCATAACCAGTTACAAATGATATTTCGTCATAGATAACTCAGTGATATAAAATGTGTAGTAATTGTAGGGCACGCGTACTCTACATATTGTGGATTTTTTATCGCACATTCAGTTCAGTGTTATGATCGCGTCATAGTGCACGGTTCGCCTCCTGGAGAGCAGTCGATATTATGTGGCTCGAAAACGAGAACTATATAACAATTCAATTATGATGCCTATGGTGTATACGGTGTACGGTTTTGCGATATTCTTTATTGTCGCGTGGGTGTGTCTGTGGTTGATTCACATAATGGCCCTTTCTTACTGCAAATGGAAGCTCCACCAAACCGTGGACCGGTCGCCGCCGGAGCAGCCGTACCCGGGCGTGTCGATCTTGAAGCCGCTTACCGGCGTCGACCCCAACCTTTTCTCCAACCTGGAGACATTCTTCTCACTGGATTACCCAACGTACGAGTTATTATTTTGTGTGGAGAACGATAACGACCCAGCCGTTATGCTGGTGAACAGTCTCCTGCACAAATATCCTCACGTAGAGGCGCGGCTGTTCGTCGGCGGCATGAACATCGGCGTCAACCCGAAGATCAACAACATGCAACCGGGCTACCTGGCCGCTAAGTACCCGATGGTACTGATCAGCGATGCCGGCATAAGGATGCGTGACGACGCACTGCTCGACATGGTGCAGCACATGCGCGAGGACGTCGCCATCGTGCACCAGATGCCGTTCGCGTACGACGCAGAGGGGTTCGCCGCCGTCTACGAGAAAGTGTTTTTCGGCACGTCGCAGGCGCGCATGTACCTCGGCGCCGACTTCCTCGGTATCAACTGCCATGTCGGCATGTCGTCGATGGTGCGCCGGTGTGCGCTCGAGGAGGCGGGCGGGCTGGCCGCGTTCGCGGACTACCTCGCCGAGGATTACTTCATGGCGAAGGAGATCACGTCGCGCGGCTGGCGAATGCGCGTGGCTTCGCTGCCAGCGCTGCAGAACTCCGGCACTCGGTCGGTGGGTGCGCTGCAGGCGAGGCTGACGCGGTGGGCGCGGCTGCGCATCGCGATGGTGCCGGCCACTACACTGCTGGAGCCACTGAGTGAGTGCATGCCGCTGGGTGCGGGCGCGGCGTGGGCGGCGGGCCAGCTGCTGGGCGCGGAACCGCTGCCGTTCTTCCTGGTTCATGTGCTGGTGTGGTTCCTATCGGACTGGCTGATGTTGCGCTCGGTGCAGAATGGTTCGCCGCCATTCTCCAAAGTGCAGTTCCTGCGCGGATGGGTGTGGAGCGAGTGTTGCGCGCCGTTCGTGCTCGCGGCGGCGCTGCTCAGCCCCGAGATCTCGTGGCGGACTCGCAGCTACCGGCTAGACTGGGGCGGCCGCGCGCACGAACTTAACCCTAAGCTCAAGTTCTGAGCGTGTTCTCTCACTCATACTGAAAAGCTTTAGGTAATTTGGTGTCACTAGTGCGGTAATGTGTTGAACACCACTGAATTTCGAATGTGTGTTTATGACGTATTTAGTATTAAGTTTTTTTTTTTATTTTAATTGCAAATATTTCATAATTTTGAAATGGATGATTGATTGTTGCTTTTGTTTTAGAAAGACTTGTACATTTATTAAAGTGACGTGGAATGTTTTGTTTTGTATTTTTCATGAGAGGAACAGGTGAGCAAATGTTTTATTTGTGGTGGTTCAATTAATGCTGATTATGTGTTGTCATGCTGTTTGCTGCAGTTATGAATCACAGTTTATCGAGAATGTTAGTGACTGGTGCAACTCACACAACATGTCACAGATGAGAGTGTTCCACAAAAGTATTTCTTTGAATTCTCATTTTGAAAACCTGACACCATCTGCTATTTTTCAATCACTAAGTTATTGTTATTATTACAAAAATACAGCGAACCAATTAAATTGAAGATATATTGTAAGACCCAATGGATGTTGAGATGTATAATTAGTTAATTTAATAATGTAAAAACCAGTTTAAAATTACCAATGTAGATGGCTAGTGTAACATATAAAATGTAACAGCTTACAAAATTATAAAAGGAAAACTTGAACAGGGGCTTAGACAGGAAGTGGTATAAGGTCATCTGGTATTTACTGATCTTTTGTGAATGCATATCATGTAGGCAGATCTTCCATACAAAATGTAATGTCTGGCTTTTATCTCACATAAATATTATTATTAATACAACTCCATGAGTAAGCTGTAAAATTATAGTTTGTAGTTTGATTCCAGTGTTGTAATATCTCAAATATAGTGGACGATAGCCTAGTTGGGAATGGAACGGTCTGCCGAGACAATGTCTGGAGGTTCAAACCCAAGGCACACACCTCTGGCTTTTCGTTGTTACATGTGTATTGTTTATCAATTATCGTTTGCTTTAACGGTGAAGGAAAACATCGTGAGGAAACCTGCATACCTGAGAAGTTCTCTGAATTTCGAAGGTATGTGAAGTCCGCCAACCCGCACTAGGCCAGCGTGGTGGACTAAGGCCTAACCCCTCTCAGTAGTAGAGGAGGCCCGTGCTCAGCAGTGGGAAGTATATAATACAGGGCTGATTGCATTACATTGCAATATCTCAAAATTGTTTTTATACCCACCAAGATATATAGTAATATTCAGATATTGTTTTGCTGAATTTATTTAAAAATTTGTTCTAAAAATAAAATAATGCAGGCTTTTAAGGCTATGGGTATTTACAAACATTTAAGCTGGAATAAGATTTTCCCATTTATTCTTTTTCAAACAACTAACCACTATAGTTTGGACAAACTAAGCTGGCCGGTATGACAATTCAATTTTTTTCCCGAAGCGATAACTGTGAGAATGTCTACCCAAAAAATTCAAAACCGTGTCATGTCATACCGGCCATATTAGTTTGTCCCTACTATAACAGGGATATAGCTTCCTATTAGTGAAATAATTTTCAAGATGGGCTCAGTACTGAAAATCCTGTATGCTAACTCACAATATTTTTTAAAAACCAGTCTATACAACATTTTATTTTACAGTATAGAATACAAAATTACATTAAAATCTAAAACTCTAATTCTGTTATAGTATGAAAAAAATATTTAAAAATGTAAATGAGATTGTACAAATAGAGGTCCAAATTTATTTTAGGTACAAGAATAAAACAGATCAATAAATGTTTTTAAATAATTACTATAATGGCATTTGTTGTTAGCTTGTCACTTGTTATCAATATTTTAACACACACACACACTCACGCCCGTTATCCCCGAAGGGGTAGGCAGAGGTGCAACTACTAGTGCACCCACATTTTGCCGTGCGTATTCCGTCCCAGGATGTGATAGGGGGCGAGCCTATCGCCATATCGGGCACAAATTCCAGACTCCGGGCTGATACTGAGTAGAAAAACCCAATATCACTTTGCCCAACCCGGGGATCGAACCCGAGACCTCAGCATTGCAGTCGTACCGTAATACAACTATGACACAGAGGCATATAAAATATTTTATATGTCACTATTTTAAATATTCCCTTTTATTATATCTAATGATCTGCTGTAGCTAGTTAGTAATTTTTTTTTTTGGGTAGGCGATCCTGCCGTCAACACCGGGGGAAACCTGCGAATGGGATACTGGAGTCCCCCGGCTTGACGACTGCAGGGGCCTGGGAGGGGAGGGGAGGAGGAATATGGAAGGGAAGGTGGGGGAAGGGAGGAAGATTCCCAGGATAGGCGGAAAGAGGGTGCCAGGAAATGTTCGCGGGCCCTTTTAGGCCTCCATGTGATTTACAACCAAGAGGTATACACACTGACTGTGTGCCTGGGCCCGCAACTAATGTCCCCCCGCGCATGGGCGTGCATTGGCTGTGAAGACCCATCGCACAAGAATTGCCTCGGGGGGCGCTAATTAGTAATTACATTATACCATACCATACCAGCCCTGTATTATATACTGCCCACTGCTGAGCGCGGGCCTCCTCTACTACTGAGAGGGTTTAGGCCTTAGTCCACCACGCTGGCCTAGTGCGGGTTGGCAGACTTCACATACTTTCGAAATTCGTATGGAGAACTTCTCAGATATGCAGGTTTCCTCACGATGTTTTTCTTCACCGTTAAAGCGAGCGATAATTCACAAAATACACACATAACTTTTTATAAAAGTCAGAGGTGCGTGCCCTTGGGTTTTGAACCTGCGGACATTCGTCTTGGCAGTCCGTTCCACTCCCAACTAGGCTATCGCCGCTTTAAACATATAATTACATGATAGACCTACTCATAGGTTTTCAAATTATCTTATTTGATGCAAATAATGGATTGAACATGTCTGAAATATACAATAAATAGCTTTTGCTCGCGGCTCCGCCTGCGTGTGAAAGTTATTCCGGCATAAAAGTCCCCCTTTATATTTTCCCGGGATAAAAAGTAGCCTACGTCCTTTCTCGGGCTCTAGACTATCTGTGTACCAAATTTCATTTAAATCGGTTAAGTAGTTTTGGCGTGAAAGCGCCACAGACAGACAGAGTTACTTTGGCATTTATAATATTAGTAAGGATTTGTGCTCCAAAGGTCAGCAGGCTATTTGTACAGTACTGTCTATCCCTTTAGAGAGTTAATACCAGCCCTGTATTAAATACTATCCCACTACTGGGCATGCGTCTCTACTATTGAAAGGGTTCAAGTCTTAGGCCACCACGCTGGCTCAATGCGAACCATCAAAATTCTTAAGTATGTAGGTTTCCTTACATTGATTTCCTTCACCATTAAAGCTAACGATAATTATAATTGATAAACCAAAACGAAAAGTTAGAGGTTCAGGTGTGTGCCTTGAGTTTTGAACCTGCGGAACTACGGCAGTCCGTTCCATTTTCAAGTAAGCGATTGCATTTCAGACCGCCGTATTAGTAGCTGAACAAAATCAAAATTTCAAATCGCCTATATACGCGTTGAATTAAACTGATTTTTTTCTTTCTTCGTTTGAAATAAAGTAAATCTCTTTTATTTTATTTATGTGAAGAGATAAAAAGATTAGTAAGAACACGAAAGTATGAAGCCTATTTGAAATTTTGATTTGTTCAGCTACTTATGCTGCTGACTTTACATCGTGTGTTTAGAGGTAACAAGCCGTTTAAAGCAAAATACAGATGATGCGTCAGACAATCGTTTATCGATAAGCAAATAAAGACGCGCATCTTGTCCCGCGTCATCTAACTGTGTTTGCTTGCGCGTCACCAAAATCCAAACAGCGTCGAGTTGCGAACATAATTGGTATGTGAATGTAGTACACCTGTATTTATTTATGAATAGTTACTTATGCCCACTTTATACCCATTGTTTTTATCATACAGCCTGCATTCAAAGAAAGGTGAGCAGATGTGGTGCCTTAAACTTCTTATCTGGTTTCCCGAGATTTATAAGGCAGCTAAAAATATCCTAGTTTTTGAGACCAGACAAACCTGTCATAAAAAATATTGGATAAATATACATTAATTATTTTAAAGAAATTGAAACATTTATCCTGGACAGAGCAGTTTTTGGGCTTGTACTGCGTCGGATATTTACGTCACGCTTAGGACAAAAGGACAAATCGATTCCGAAACTATCATTTCTGCGCCTTGAGTCGCTTTGAGGGAACTGGCGTTTTAGTCTAGCCCCGAAGGTCGGCGTAATGTGAAAGTTTAACACGCCTCGAGTTGCCTAAGTGAACAAAAGAGTCCGAACTCCTAGCAAATAGTATTCACGCGTATTTTATCTGTTTTACCATTAGATACATTTGCGACCCTCCTACCTATATTTTGGTGTAAGATCGCTATTAGGCTAGTTTTCTCTTTGCCCTATTAGACATCTATCGAGTACTTTGAGTATTTACCAATCAAATAGCGAGTATGACGTGTCCAGGTAAAACCAAAATATTTTTGTGGCAGATAACTGGTTTTCTAAAAATAGCAAAATGAACAATTGCTATTATACATAAAAATATGCGTTCGGGGAAACATTGCATTTTAATGTTTGGGAACTTTGTAGACTTATTATAGAAATTGTGATGATAAAAGTCAATATAAAGTAGAAACTCCGCTCATTTCCTAAAATAATGTATTAATCATAGATATTAAGGTAAAACAATACAGTTGTTAAACAGGAAAATCGATAAGTTTTCAATTAAATAATGACTTCTGGTGCGTTCTGATATGTTCACGCTGTATCGGGCGCAATTAAAAATTCCTGGACATTTTGTTTTTGAATCGTTATTCAATTACTGGAAATTTCGTTTTTAAATAAAGAAACATAGATTTCCATTACCTGTCCTGGGAATCGATCCCAGAACTCCACCGGTGTCGCAGAACGCTTGAGCTATGTCAATAAGGCGATGTATTCTTCACCTATAATATGAAGTCCCTTGATCCTCTGAAGTGGTCCTACTCAATTTTAGCACATAGGTTTGCTCGCGATTACGCTTGCGTAAAAATCCGTCACCGTGATAAATATCTAGTAAGGAATGATGTACTTTCCTATTAATGAAGTTTTCAGAATCGTATCAGTATATCCGGAGATTACACGACACAATCTAAGTTCTGACACACTTTACCTGTTTATAATACCTTTATCAATAACGACAAAGTATTGTTAGTCTCGTATACTTAAGTATACGCCACTCAAGTTTGCGACGTAGGTTAAGTGGCTAATTGCGTGCATAATTAGTGCAATTCAGGTGCATTTAATGACATGGTTTTTCAGTGACCTTGAACTTTACTAGTATAAACGCTATGAAGATAGAACTGCCTGCTTTGGTCGTTACACTCTGCAAAGATCTTTAGGAATTGGCGGTCTTATTTTTATATTGTCTATGGTTTTATAGAAGGGGTATTTAAATATTATGTAGATTTTAAGACAATGCTTCATAAGAGTTCAGTTGATTTCATGCCGTTCTTCGGTCTTTTACATAATATTATGTTACCTATATCTACAGAAATTTAAAATGGAATTTCATCGTTTTCAGTTCAAATATGGAAATTTCTGCCTTTAAAATAGCTGCATACTTATCTAATCTTAATGAATGATTACACTGGTCCGCAAAAAAAAAAATTTTTTTCTCCTCATTATTTTCATGCATGATAACATTATATTTGGTGCTCTAAACACGGAATTTAACATGCAAATAAATACAGCACGTAGAAATTTAATTTAATGTCCATTTAATTTAAAAACGATATTATCAAAGTAACAACAACTACAAAAAAGTGAAAAAGGCTATGGTCTAAGTTTTACAACGAAAAACGCAAATTTTACAGTCATAAGTGATAGAAATATCAGTATGTTTATCTCATTATGGTAATATAATTCAAGTTATTTTGTAGTTTTTTTTCTTTTCATCGTTTCCATCGAAGTTTCTCGGCGAATCGACCAACAAAAATCAGCAAGCATTGCTTCTGATCTTTTACCATTGTAGCATCTTTCAATATGCATAATATCCTGATGAAACCTTTCACCATGCTCATCTGATACGGCACCGAGATTTTCCGGAAAGAAATCTAAATGCGGATCCAAAAAATTAATTTTGAGTGACATATTGCAAAGCTTTAGCTTTATAAGTAGAAAGAAGCTCTCGAATGATTTGTCGGTAGTTGTCAGGTTTTGTATTACGAAGAAAATTATGACACACTTTTACAAAAGCCACCCAAGCTTTTCTTTCAGCTTTGTTCAACTTCGAATTGAAAACTTCATCCGTCATAAGCTCCAAGCCTTCTCCAAGATAAGTTTTCAACTAACTATTGTAAAGTCGCAGTGAATAATGCGCAGGCGCATATGTACTACTATAGAAATCACTTTCGGCACTTTCCTTCTTTCTCCTACAACTAGCAAACACCTATTGCGTATGAATATATATTGCTTATAATGTTATCGCATAAAACGAATTAAAAAAAACCTAAACGTATGATATTTTGAAAAAAAAAAGATATCAAAAAATCTAGACGTGATAGAAAAATTCGGCCAACGGGAACAGATTCAGAGCATTATAATCTTTATATTTATGACACAATTTTTTGAAGGAGGATTTTGTTGCAGACCAGTGTTATTAAAATCAGCATAACTTGTATTCTTATAAATATCATTAAAATATTTGCAGATGCTTCTTCTTCTTCTTCATTAGCCTTTTTCAACCTTTTCGGTGTAGGCCTCCTCTAACACCTTCCACTCGTTGCGGCATTGAGCTCTTCTAATCCAATTCAATCCGGCGACCTTCACGTCGTCTCTCCAGCGCATTTGTGGTCTTCCTTGAGGGCGTTTATTTCCCCATGGCCTCCACTCAAGGAGACGTTTGCACCACGATCTATCGTTCCGAGCAACATGTCCAGCCCACCTCCATTTTAGACGCGCCACCAGTTTCGTTACATCTGTAACTTTGCTTTGTTCTCTTAGCCATTCGTTTGTTTTACGGTCTGTCAATGTTACTCCTACCAACTTTCTCTCTGCTGCCCTCTGGGTCACTTCCAGTCTATTGATGGTATCTTTGGTGAAAACCCAGGTCTCGGCACCATGAGTAAGCACGGGTAGGATGCACTGGTTAAATATCCTGGCCTTTTGTTCCGCAGAGATTTTCATCTTAAAAGCAAAGTCCAGTTTCGAGTAGGCTGCCCACATAAGTCTGACTCGTTGCAAACATTCGAATCTATGATACTGGAATCAAACTCAAATTAGACTTCGCCTATTTCGTGGAGGTTATAACATGGAGCTATTTTAGCTGTAAATGTTCAAGAAATATTTATTTTTTTCTTAAATCAGAAACGAGTCCGTAACGTTGCTTTAGTTATTGTTCTGAGTCCGTAATGGACGTGTCCAGCGCACAGAAGTATAACAAGCAAGTCCAGCGCGGTGTGTGACGGTTTTTCCAAACTATTTTGACATGATTGACTATTTTGACGGGTATTGCAAACACTGAGAAGATTTTTTGTATAAGTGATGTATCAAAATAGAAACACATTTCTTGTATTATGATTTTTTGGAATATGAAGTGCAAGTTCAGTGATTTCAGAGGATTTCTAATTAGATTAATTGTGGTGTATAATAATTTAAATCAATGCTTATTGGTTCGCTGCGGCCTGCTAAAATATCAAGTGAGAAAATTAGTCATAAACCATATCCATTTATACCCATATACCACAGATAGTATATAATTATATGTATAATTTGTAACTTCAATAATACTTTATACCTACCTATGAATAATTTTAAAAAATCCATGTTTAGTTCAGAGCCCAGCTCCACCTATAAATATGCTGAAACACACTAGTGCAGTGTCCAGCTAAAAAAACAAAATATCGGCTATTTTTGCGAGCGAATGGCATTTATGCAATTTTAAAATGGATGATTCAGAGGATCTATAGTATAGGTGATATCATCAAAAGGAAACTACGTTAGCACTAAAAATAACGTCAGAGCGTTTTATGTGTTGTTTATGTTCTGTAAAAAGGGAATGCACTACTTGTGCCTCTGCCTACCCTTTCGAGGATAAAAAGCGTGAGTGTGTGTGTGTGTATAAAAGAGTAAGATGGTCGCCTGGTGGTGAGTAATCCGTAGACCCAAGACCTACCATCGTAGATGCCTCATCGATGCTTTGCCTGCCTTCAGAATTCAGATACATTGTATACTATTGTACCACCTTTTATTTCATTCCGGTCATGTCGGATTACCGTCTCACCGGACTATGAGAGTGAAGGAATAGCGAGTGCACCTGTGTATTGCGCACACACTTGTGCACTATAATATCTCCTGCGTACCTGGCTGATCTCCGTTGAGATTGGCCGCCGTGGCCGAAACTGGCTAGGAGGATTACATTACATAATATTTCATGAGTAAGATCTTCATGGATCCCCGTCGTGTTTATGCAGAGTAGACGGGGTACGTCACATTTTTACCGGCTAAAAACCTCATGTTGGCCTCGATCAGCACTTTAGAATGACTCCAGGACCTCAAAGCTATTGTACTACCTATTTAGTGCTTCTTATTGAATGTCCACTTTTTGAACGAACCAAAATTTTGCATCATTGATGTACAGTCAACCACATAAGTAGTTCAACAAAGTTATTACCAAGGTAATAAGTCGCTGTCTTATCTGGCACATCCGTGTGACAAGACGTCTCAGTGTGCGCAAATTTAGTAAAGAAAGCAATATTTTGGAAGGAAATATGCCAATTTGCTCATTACGATTATGTCAAAGTATGTTCTAATGAATTTTACATAGGTGTTTTGCTATTTCACGGTAGATTGAGTTACTTACGAACGGGCTCAAAATGTATGTACTAAAATTTTCCCAATGTGTCCTCCCTATATAATCTTAGAACTCTTTGGCTCACGTAGACATGTTATGTAATAAGTATGAACATTTTATCGTCTGGATGGTTTCGTCTTATGGTTAGAACTTTTAGCTTTCTCAATGCCTGCTGAATCATCAAGAACCATTATCTACATAGTTGGGAATCAAAACAACGTGTAAGTGTGTCTATAGGCTTATTTCGACAGTGAATGATTGACGATAAAGGATTATACACTTTAAATATGTTGACTTACTACTTTTAATACGTTTTTTTTTTATTTTGACGACAATTTTAGCCATACATTCCATAAACAACCACTTCCAGTCTAGTTTCTATTTTAACTCCACTACCCGGACTTGTAAATATTCCGGTTTCTTGTACTTAATATAAATGTTAATAAAAAGTATTATATGTAAATATATAAAAATATAAGCAATTTCTTCATAAATGCGCAAGGTACGCCTCTAAAAGCTGTGTTGGTAAAAATCTAAGCAAGTCGTAATTATAATGTGTTTGACTTTCATTAATTATATACCTAGATAGAGTGACGCGCTGCAATAAAACTAAAACAAACAGGCCAACTTTTCTTAAGCTAGTATGCGTGACAGCTTTGTCATACGCTATCGCTGCATCATTCTGCGTATCCTTGTGTGCGCGCATAATGATACGAGTTATTACATGGTTTCTCTTAAAACGGGGAGAAAATTATATCCATGAAAAACAACAAAAAATAATACACTCGAACTCATTTAGTGGGGAACAATTCGCCTCTATTTTTTTCGACGCGTTTGAAACGTTCAGTGTCTATCTAGGTATATAATTAATCAAAGGTGTTTGACTTTAAATTACGCCTTACGACATCATTCAAAATATCCAACCATATTGAATCTAAAATATATTACTATTAATTTGAACATATAAATTATTAATTAATATTTATCATCAGTCTATGTTAAAGGAATTATTTGCTAGACATAATTTTACATTTAACACAACAAGATAAGCTTAAATAAATACGAATATATTATTATGTTCAAAAACAGTGCAAATTGCGTAATTGTACAAATGTTCCTTTTACATTGACTGTCCTTGATTTCTATCAACACACCGTTAATCATTTCTATTTGACGTGATATCACGTCCTAATTTACGCTGGTCGTATAATACCGTCAAAGCAAATTGATTATTTATAAAACCAACATTATTCGACGGTTTCGACGTGATGTCCCGTCAAGGAATTTCTTTAGTATGAAAGGATTAAATGTCGTAGGCCTAATTATACAAGAATCTAGTATTTCGAGCCACGCAAAATGACCAGTCCACATGGCCACGTATGTACGTACTATACAGATGTGAGAATATGAATAATTTAAATGTGATATCTTGGGCCATATTTTTTATAAAATCTACATCCTATGGGCCGGCGCACATAATATAGCGGAGCGCAGAACAGAACATTTTTCACTGTCAAACTATTATCAATTCATTCAGTCGCCTCGATGCTCTTCAGGAATGAATTGTGTTAATTGATTTCAGATATTATTTCAATAAGGACAATGTCTATAATAGTTTTACAGTGAAAAATGCTCTGCGCTGCGCCCTGCCATATGAGTGCCGGCCCTAAACGTTCAATACTGTAGTCAGGTTAAAATATAAAATAGTTATTTTAATAATTCCAGTATATTTTTTAAGTAACGTTATCAAACACTTTTATAATGTGTTTGCAATTATGACTGTTATCTAAGTCGTAATGCGGTTCTTTGAAATATTTAAGAGGTTCTTAAGTTCAGCGGTCACTGATAAAAATCGTTATCGGTAAAACCTCATATAAACTTTAAATAATAAACATCACTACGAATTGAACGTTTAGGAATTACCTGTTCGCCATTTTAACTTAACACAGCTATGAACGCGCTATGCTTTTTTTCGTCTACCATTCTATGGCTTTTATATATAATCGTGTCGTTTATTTAAAAAAGTTTAATCTCCGAAGTTCGAATAAATACATTTTAAGTTTACTAAACTTCATACGTTCGCCCCATAAATAAGTCACACAAATCACAATCTGGAGAACCGACGATTTGCATAAATTTAAAAACTCTTATTTCATTCGGAATTGAGTACTATTCGTAAATGAAAGACATAATTATTATTTGTATACATATCTATTTCATGTAAAAATGTATATAAATTTGCTAAGAATTATTACGAATATTAGTTTTATTATAATAGAAACAAATGCGGAACAAAATTGTTATATTATATAAAAATCGAAACATAAAATATTTGGTCATTAAGGTCATACATAAACAATATCATATTCAGAGAAAAATCTAATTATGTTCAAGTAAATATATTTCCACTTCCTAAATTATCCTTCCAATTCCAATTTCTTGCGATTGGAACAAATTATCCCTGAAATTTTTATGTAGTTCGTATGTCTCGGTGGTACTCAACCTTTTTTATACGAGCACTAGTCTTAGTTATTATGATTATTATGCCTCGGGCCACAAAGTAAATTATTTGGCCTACATAACTGTCTAAAACGTAACTGAAATTTAACCTTTTATTCATTTCATTAAAGGGTACCTATTCTCAATTAACTGAACGACTTTATTCTTATAGGGTTAGCATACAGAACAAGTGGTCTTGGGAAAATTTCTATAGATTTAGCATTTTTCTTTTTATTAATTTTTTCAAGCACGCCACTTGCCAATATTCAGCGGGTCAAAGGTTGAGTATAGCTGATTTGTTCAATGGTATTATTTGGAATTAAGGTAAAATACTAGTTAACCTTTAGATTTCTCTGTGAAGATGGTATAGATCACATTTCTATGTAGTCGACGGTTTTTTTCAATACTTGCATTTAATAGAGCTCATTCACTAGGCATCAATACGCATGGCTATGTTGAGCGACGCAACGCAAGATGAAACGCTGTCACCAAAACTGTTGAGCATCATGTGTCGAGCAACAAATGCTGCCTAAAGCTATCGTCAAATCTCGGTCGGTCTGAAGTTAGTCCCGAGTGGCGTAGTAGCTATTGTATTCAGAGACTAGGCTTAATTCACACTGAGTGCAACGGCTGGAGAGCATTATTAACTTTTATTACCTACTAGATGATAGGAGCTGAAATGTATAGTTACAAAAAACATAGAAGCTGAAAAGTAGAGTCCAGAAAGCTTGTCTAAACGTGACTGCGTGGTCATCCCTATTTTGTCCTAAGGCAGACTTCATGCAGGTCCGTGCTGCATCTCCGTAAACTTTGTCATACCGGTAGTTGTATGACGTCACTCCCTGCAAGAAGACGCTTCTGGAAGTTACCACGCCTTGTGAATTGAACCGTAAGAGTGACAGGAGGTGTAGAGGACGGGTGGGGTGACTAACTTCAAATCTAACAAAAAGATTGACGGTTATTGTGATTGTTTTACTTATTGTATGCTTATCTTGTTTTTATTTGTGATATAACATTCAGATAATTAAATGAAAAAGTCAATGACATTTAAGATTAAAATACAGACCTTTATATGATGTGATTATATCATACTTAATGAAAATTGTTTTTTATTGTATTTATATTATTCATATTAGAAAACCAACCCACCAATGTAACTTAATGTTCATAAAGGACTGTTGTAAAATAATTCTAAATGCAAAGTGTACAGGGTGATACTCTCTTAGCACAATATAATAATTACGAACATTTTTATGTTTTATTTAAAACCGAAATCGATAAACGATTCCATCACTATCGGTCCTGACAATAAACCAATCAAATTAAGTCATATTTAGGCATTTTACACAAACTTTGTTCTGATTCGTCCATCTTCACGTTCGAGCCATATAAAGCGATGGAATTGTTTTTTGAAAACGGTCGTATAATATGTGCCTCGTGCCGACATTTAATATTGAATTGGTACATTCGCAGTTATTTTTGTCCTTAACAGCAGGATATGATAAAATAAATTATTGCATACGTTTAACTTAATAAAATATCCCCAATACACACATTTTTTGTGAGTTTCATTTACCGATTTTGGTGTACTAGCCTTTTATTGGTCTATGACGTACAGATAAAGGACTCTGAAATGATGCTAGCATGATAAAAATATAAATAAAATACCGTAATTAAATCCGAAAAACTAGTTTTTTTTGTTGTTTTCATAGACTGACGAGACGAGCATGCCGTTCGCCTGATGGTAAGCGATACGACCACCCATAAACAGTAGCAACACCATCCAGCACCTTAACTTATAAAGTACTGTGTGGGGCATTCCACTGCGCTCGTCATCCTGAGACATAAGATGTTAAGTCTCATTATGACCAGTAGTTACACTGGCTACAATGTCCTTCAAACCGAAACACAACAGTCCATGCACATTGCTGCTTGGCGGCAGAAATAGACATTGCGGTGGTACCCACCCAGACGGACTCTTACATATGAGAGCCCTACCACCAGTTTAATTTCAATGTCTAGCATTGGCGTAAACGTAAGAATACATTATGAATCCACAAGTTCAGATTAATTCAGATAAACTTCAGAATTTAGTTTTAACTATTTGTAAATATAATAGCGCCCGGACTATTCATGGATTTCCTCACGAAACAGAGAACATCCAGTTGTTTTTTAATTTTATGTAGGTACCTTTTAATTTGGTCGGGTGTTTCGACGTAATAATACGTCCTATTGCAGAGCTTTCCCCTAATGCCAACAGCCAAGGATAGTACAAACTACAAATAGAGAGATAAGTTTCAAATCAGCTTTTATATAAGATTGGTGTTATAAATAATTTTGTAATAATGACGGATGTTATTCTAAAATTATTTTATGTTATGGTTTTTGGTGTAAATATTTTCCCGATTCCCATAGTTGACATAAACAAGTAATAGAAGTAATTAAAAACCTATATAACCTAAGTTCATTTGTTATATTATGCTCGGAACAATAACAAGTAAATATTATGTATTATTATTTATCAAAACATTAGCATGCCACAATTGTCGCTTCATGCAATTTTAATATTGCATCAACATTACCTACCTAAGCATAAAATTAGGATTCCGGAATTCATGAAAAAGAATTACATTGTCTATGAACGTTTTGTATTCAGTTATTGTAGACTTAATACTAATGGTGGTTATATTCTCTTTGATACTAATAGCTGTATGAAGGTTTCGTGAATCGTGATTTAACCTTAACGATTATGACTCACACAATCAGTTGAAGTCACTGCAGTACAATCGACGAAACGGGACCAACGTATTTTCTTTCAAGACATATTTTTAAATCTTATTTGCAAAATGTTTCTTTTGTTTCAAAGACTGGTATATTTAATTGCGTAACTGATAAGTGTGAACACATTATAGTGACATAATGTGTATAAATAAATCATAAAGTCGATAACTGTATGTTATTTTTAATTTTTAACTCCTTTATTGTGTAAGTAAGTAAAGATAGCGAACTCATATTTAAACAATTTGCTTCATCATCATCATCATCATCAGCCACACGACGTCCACTGTTGAACATAGGCCTCCCCCAAAGATTTCCAGACGGACCTGTCAAAAGCGGCCTGCATCCAGCGTGTTCCTGCTACCTTTATCAAGTCGTCTGTCCACCTTGCAGGTGGACGGCCGACGCTGCGCTTGCCAGTACGTGGTCTCCACTCGAGAACCTTTTTGCCCCATCTGCCGTCAGTTCTACGAACTATATGCCCTGCCCACTGCCACTTCAGCTTGCTAATCCGCTGGGCTATGTCAGTGACTTTCGTTCTTCTGCGGATCTCCTCATTTCTGATTCGATCGCGTAGAGAAACACCTAGCATAGCCCTCTCCATAGCTCGCTGAGTGACCGTGAGCCGTCTTAAGCGGCCCATAGTCAGAGGCCACGTCTCAGTGCCGTATATCATCACTGGTAACACACATTGATTGAAGACTTTTGTCTTCAGGCACTGAGGTATTTTGGACGAGAAGACCTTGCTTAGTTTCCCGAATGCTGCCCAACCGAGCTGGATTCGACGGTTGACCTCTTTCTCAAAGTTGGACTTGCCTAGTTGGACTACTTGCCCTAAATAGAATTAAACAATTTGCTTAGAAAATTAAAATGCCGTTTTTATTCTGATAAACCGATTTATGGCGGTTTTCAAAAAAGTATCCGGATCTTAATCTTCGGTCCGATACCAAGAATAAACCAATCAAAATAAGCCATTTGTAAGCATGTCAAATAATGAGCTTAAAAAATAAATAACACGCAAACACACGCTCTGGCCTTTTATCCCTAAAGGGGTAGGCAGAGGCGCAAGATAGGGAGCGAGCCTATCGCCATATCGGGTACAAATTCTAGACACCAGGCTGATACTAAATAGAAAAATCCAATATCACTTTGCCCGACCAGGTATTCGAACCAAGACCGTACATATAGTGGTACTGGTAGGTCGCAATACATCTATGCCATCGAGACAGTAGCATAAATATTTTAATACTAGTATTGCTCGCGGCTCCGTCCGCGTGAAAAAGTTTTTCCGCGATAAAAATATTTTCCCGGGATAAAAAGTAGCCTATAGCACTCAGGAGTAATGTAGCATCCTATTCGTGAAAAAAAAATTCAAAACCGGTTCAGTAGTTCCGGAGATTAGCGCGTTCAACCTAACAAACAAACTCTTCAGCTTTATAATATACAAATATAAAGCAGGTATAGATTAACGACAAATGCCACATTTTACCCAACGACCCTACATTTCAAGGAACTATTATTGGTCAGTAGTTAATGTAGGACATCGTCCTACTTTGACGAGTCGTTTCGTTTATTCGCGAATATGGGATTTTTATTTAGCACCAAAAGATTTTATCGTACGTTACGTGAAATTAGCTGCAAAGTGAACCTACTGCACCTGATAGTAAGCGTCGTGAAGTTCAGATAGAGTGGCCTGTTTTAAATATGTCAGCGACATTCGTTCTTTTACATACCCAATTTGATTGCGCAGAGAAACACCGAGCATGTTCAGAGCTCGCTGAGTGACTGACTGTGAGCCGTCGTGGGTGGCCCATAGTCAGCGGCCACGTCTCAAAGCCGTACGTCATCACTGGTAACACTCATTGATTGAAGATTTTTGTCTTTAAGCTCTGTGGTATTTTAGATGAGAAGACCTTGCCTAGTTTCCCGAACGCTGCTCAATTTAGCTGGTTTTGACCTTTATCTTGAAGTTGGACTTGCCTAACTGGACCACTTTTCTTAGATAGACAGATCCGTCGACAACTTCGTGAGTTACGTTCTCAACACTAATAGGCATATGCACAAAATGAGCATTGGACAAGATTTTGGCCTCGTTCATTTTAAGGCTTACCACGTGGGAAACGCGGTTGAGGTCTCTCAGCAAATGAGCATATTGTTATTGTCCTCAAATGATTCTGACACGACAACAATATTGCGGCAAATCAAAGGTGAATAATGTACTACTCGTCATTCCATCACCGTACATCGCGGCAGAACTCCAAATTCCATCCACATCACCCCGGAGGTTGACGATCCACCACTGTACGTTTTAGCCGACATTTTTTGCCACGTACTACCAAACTATGGAACCAATTGCCGCCAGCAGCATCTCCGGATAGATACGACCTGGCGACCTTAAAAAAAAGAGCGTATTTCCACCTAAAAGGCCGGCAACGTATCTCTGTGCCCCATGGTGTTCATGGGCGGCGGTGATCACTTACCATCAGGTGAACCGTATGCTCGATTGCCACCTATATCATAAAAAAAGCTAATTCCAAATCCTTTCTAATCAAAAAGCTTGAAGATGTCGTCCAACCCGGCAGTGACTAATTTCAGAGAAATAACATCGTCCTGTCTCACGCCTCTGTGTAGTAGAAAAGCCTTCGTGCTCTGCTCTTGTACTTGGACTGACATGATGGTGTTGTTGTACAAGCACCTCAGCCCTTTAATGTACCGATAGTCAATGTGGCTCTCTGGAGGAACTGCAATACAACCCAGGTCTCAATCGAATTAAAGTCCTTCTCATAGTCATGTTATATTTCTCAGTTTTCCTATATAGCATTGTATGAATGTGATCTATGGTATTATAGCCTTTTCGGAATCCGGCTTGCTTGGCTGAAAGTTATCTAGCCTGAACTTGAGACGATTCGTGATAACCCTCGAGAACAGTTTATAAACATGGCTCATAAGTGCGATGGGCCTATAATTCTTTATGACCTTTCATGAAGAACAGTACCATACTCTTGTTCCAGACGTTTCACTCTCGAGCAGCGCGGAATGAAAAAGCCTCTGAAAGACTTTTAGTATCGGCGCACCGCCCGCTTACAGAAGTTCTGTAGTCATTCTTCCTTGCTTGCTGCCTTGTTGTAGAACCTCTCAAGCCCTCTCAATATCACTGCCTTCGTCGACATTACATTGCCGTCTTCCGTCTTCAGCTTGGCCATTTGGCATTACCCGATAGACAGTTCTTTTGCGAACACTTTGGAGCCTTTGTTCCGCTCGATCGTCTCCTTGATGCTTTAAACATTGTAAGCACGGAAGTTGTGTCAGGGTGATTTCCCTGTCTGTCAATCGAGCTTCTGATATGCTTTAGCGTCCTCCGAAGACTGCAATACCATATATCGACGTTGGTAACTTAATCATTTCAATTTAAGAAAAAAAACACTAATTGTGGTAAAAAAATTTATTTAAAGTAAGTTTAAGTGCGTTTAGAAAGTCGGAAGTTTATTGTTATCAAATTATATAATTTTTATTTTGTATGAGGACTATAAATACTACCTAACAAAATTATTATTTATACATTGTAAACATAATCTGTTGCAGTGTTATTTTATAAATTATTTTCACATGTCATAGCCAAAATATTCACAAAATATTCGCATGATTTCTTGCGAATGCGAATATTTAAAAAGATGCGAATATTCGCGAATGCGAATGCGAATATTCGTTACTCCACTAGCGCGTAGGCATCGCTCGCGTTCCGACCGTTTGTATGAAGATATTCTACTGTATATATCTGTGTACTGTGTCCAAACAATGTTTACAATAAATAATTTGCACTAAATTATTATCAGACCACCAAAAACGAGTTTTGATATCGACCATATTAAACCCTAAATTCTCGAATTAAATTCTTATTCTGATTCAAACCAGATTTTCCGGAATGTGACCATATCGAATTCTCGCTGGTTATACACTTCGGGCAACGCACGCAAGTCGATAAAAGTCCTCAATAATTATCGATTTAACCCCCATATACGCAATGTCTCGTAGTTGAAGTTATTTACATTTTTCATACTTTTGATACATAGCATAATGGCCTTTTAGCTTTTTAGGGGCAGGCAGACATTTATCGCACATGGCCTGCTACGTTAAGTATGCAATAGAGGGCTTTCTATCGAAATAAACAAAAAAAATAATTAACAAAAGTTTTGATGTAAATAGATTAACATTGAACTGAAGTCTGTTCTGTTGGTTCGTACCAATTAAACAGGGGCCGTAGCCAAGACGCCTTGCTTTGTAGTAAGGCGTCTTGGCGTCTATACGCTTTTGCGTAATAAAGCCAATAGAAAAAAAAAATTATGGGAGCGTATCCGTGCGAAAGACTTATCGATAACCGTTAACTCTTGTAAAAAAGCATCTTGGCTACGTCCTCTGAAATCTTTTCAATTAGTTGTCGTTGAATCATATAGTGCTTCAAGTTGCAATATTGGTGTACGCGATTGATCTAGCCTTTGTGTTTTAAAAACCGGATTTTCTGGCAAGCAATAAAACCTCCTTCATTCCGAATACAGATATATGCGAATAAAATCTTTTTTTTTTATAGTGGCAAAGCAGCGAAACCAGTGACTGTAAAGTACAGTGTAGCCTAAATGGGTATAATGTCGAATAAAATGAAACATTGTATATATCCAGATTGTCTCCAGAGTTTATAAATATAAAAGCTTGTCTCACTGGATGTATACTGACCGATCCCAGAATGCGACTATTAGGAACTAGCCGTAGCGGTTGATGGAATATAGTAATTAGTAGGGTAGACTTTTTTTTTACTTTTTTAAATCACTTTGGAGTTTGGATTACCTCTGAAACATATTGACAAGACGAGTAAATCGCATCGCGCCGTGGCTAGCACTACGGCTTATTTGTAAATAGCTGCAATATATTTTCTTATTTTTATCCTTGTGCAATGCAATGCAATCAGCCCTGTATTATATACTGCCCACTGCTGAGCACGGGCCTCCTCTACTACTGAGAGGGGTTAGACCTTATTCCACCACTTTGGCCTGGTGCGGATTGGCAGACTTCGCAAACCCTCGAAATTCTTATGGAGAATTCTCAGGTATGTAGGTTTCCTCACGATGTTTTCCTTCACCGTTAAAGCGAACGATAATTGACAAACAATACCTACACACGTAACTTAGAAAAGTCAGAGGTGTGTGCCTTGGGTTTTGAATCTCCGGACATTATCACGGCAGATCGTTCCATTCCCAAGTAGGCTATTGTCCAATGTGGACCTAGATTTTACTGTTTTTTTTTAAATAAGAAATCACTACAATCTATATCAGAAAGTAATAGCAGTTGCAACCATTGGGTTTTATCTAGGTGAGAATTTCGTAATCATTATTATCCTTACATATAAGTACTTAATCCAATTAATTGTAAATATTTGCATAAAGGTGCGGCCAAACGAGCGCGTTGGCGTCGCGGGACGTGAAGTGGGAGCGTCGGTCCCGCGGTAGATGGTGCCCGTGGCTATGAATGACGCCTTTCGAACCGACGGGACCACAACATTACATAACAGCGTCAACTGAAGCATCTCGCACGCGCCTAAGCTTTGTTAACCCTAGAGTGGGCGCGCTATTAGCATTTTGCCGCCCTCGGTTTAAAAAAAACTGGCAATATTGATTAAAATACTAGCACCTTACCCACCGCTGATCTCGACCACCTCATTTTATCGTGCCCTAAATTCAACCTGCAAAGAATCATCCTCATCAATGAATTAATAGAAGCAGAACCTAATGTACCTAAATCAGTACTGGAATTATTGAAAAGAAGAATATTTTACCGACCACTGCTCAAATTTGTGCGATCTACAATTGAAGCGTTGTGACTTTTTGTTTGTAAACCGTGTAACTTGGATACTTGTAAAGGAATTGTATTTTATGAAAGACTGGCTCAATGGACAAGTATCCAGAGCCGTAATAATAAATAAATAAAAAAAAATACTAGCACCTTAAGTTTGGGCTTTTTAGGGCACTGTATTCATCGTCGACCCGTGCCAAAAGGTTGAACTTGATCAGGGCTCAGGCCACAGGAGAAGCAAGTTTTCACCATCAGGTGTCGCGCAGCAGCAATTTGTTCACCGCACGCCCATGCACTAACGTAAGTAAAAAATCTGTAATATTATTTGTTTATTTAGTTCAAATAATGGTCTCTTTGTAATTGTTTATGGTGTCATGTTCTTACTTGAAATAAGTGTGTTATTAATATTGCATAACTTGAGCCTTATACATATATAGGTATGGTTGCTTTCATAGTATAAAGAGGTTATTATAATAGTGCGAGCGCAGTGGAATGCCACACAGTACTTTGTAAGTCAAGGTGCTGGATGGTGTTGCTACTGCGAACGGCATGCTCGTCTCGTCATTCAATGCAATAAAAAAAAATATTACTAGCTGACCCGGCAAACGTTGTTTTGCCATACAAATTATTTCTAGAGATTATTTTAGTAGAAAAATATGAATAAATTATTGTAAGTACGTGAGGATGTAGTGTATGAGTGGAAGAAGCACAGGTGACTGGCGCTTCGGTCTCATCCCTACTCCAAGCTGTTTACTGAATGAGAAGTGACACCGGCAGACGCCTAGCGGGAATAAGCAATCAGAGATAAAATTGATCAGTTACCGACCGGGGTTAAAAGTTATTAAATTACTAATATCTCTATTAAAAAATAGGGGATGATGGAAGAAGATAGAAAATGTAGTGTTGTATGTGTTTTGGAACGAAGTTCCTTATCGCGCGTTGTGAAAGGGGGCTGGACGGAAAAAAATCTCATGAAAAGTTGTCACGACACTTTTTGCTATTATCTTACTAATATGAACCTTAAATACAATGCGTAGAAGCTATAATTCTTGAAACGAGTATATTTTTATTTATTAAAGTCATTAAAACCATTTCTTACTAATCTAATATGAACCTTAAATACATTGCGTAGAAGCCATTTCCCCAGCGTTGGCACGGCACGAGTACAAAAAAATCGAACGTAACAATCTTTTTTCAAATTTTGTTGATTTATTCTACTTTTGTTACTGACATTTATCAATAACAAGACTAAACGTGCTTTGCTCGCGTTTAAAAATCTACTTTATGTGGTAAGCGTAAGATCGAATTTGTGTTTAGTCAATCAAAATTTGTGATAAAAATGCTATGCAATAGCTTTACCGCGGCAGTCTCCGAGTGCCACACGTATTTATTTGTTTTTTTCTCTAGAAACTTATGTATTGGAACGGAAATAGGAAAATATTTATATATTTATATACATACACACTCTGTTATATAAATAAAATTTTATTACAATTCCTTCACTAATTAATCGAAAGGAACTTCGTTCCATCCGGGTGTCCCTTGACACCTCTCATTTTTTTTTAATGCCAAATCATAAAAAAAATAAAAAAAAAATCTGACTGAATTATCACTTAGGGGGGATGAAAAATAGATAACAACCTATTCTCAGACCTACCAAGTGTGAATATAAAATTTCATCAAAATCGGTTCAGCCATTTCGGAGGTGTATGGTAACAATCACTGTGACACGAAATTTTTATAGATATAGATAGATAGATAGGTATAGATGGTGATTGAAGACTTACTTCTTTGAAATCGTAAGGTGTTATTTAAATATTGTTAACGTTTCATTTATTTCAAGGTTATTGCATGACAAAAACATAAAATGAATCACAAAGTCAAACAGGAAGCCCAAATATAATTGTTTTGGCTGGAAGAATCTTCAGATTTTGAAGAAATTGGTTCACAGTTTGTAATCGAGAGTGCATCAAAAAAAGGGTGTCATAGATGTACAAAATTGATGTGCAACGAGGATGGCATGTACTTTTGGCAAGACTGTTATGCTGAAGCACATCCTGTAGACAAAGGAAATTCATGATTCCGTTACATTTCTTTCATATTTAATTAATATTTTGTAGAGAAGATTGAAAGATTTAAAAATAATGTTACTTTTTCTAAAGAATACATAAGCTGTACCTAGTGTTTTTGATGATTTTATAATAAAACGAATGTTTTTCTATTCATTTATATCTATTCTTTAAATCCTGAATATCTATACTAAATAACCTAAAGAGGAAAGATTTGATTGTTTGTTTGTTTGTAATGGATAAATTCAAAAACTAATGGACCGATTTTGAAAATTATTTCACTAATAGGAAGCTACATTACTCCTGAGTGCTATAGGCTTTTTTACCCGGGAAAATATTTTTATCCTAGTAAAACTTATTCACGCGGGCGGAGCCGCGAGCAGAAGTCTAGTAGAAAATAATTTGATTATTATATTCCTGTGTAACATTAAGAATTAATATGGGCGGCAAAATGCCCCCCACGCGCCCACTGACGTTACAAAAAATAGCGCGCCCACTCTAGTGTTATACACTGGGCTCTGTGACAGCAGTCATTGAAATCACGACTAATAATTGAGGTGTCCCGCATCGTTAACGCGCCAGTTGGGCCGCAGCCTTATTTTCAACGTGCACATAGTCAAAGTATAAATATATCTATAACATAGTTATCTGATAAAGCTTGCATTGTTTATTTTCAAGTGGCTGTAGGTATAGTTTCAATTCTTTCTATACTAGCGATTCTCATGACAGTTAGGTGTAGGCGATTGGATTGTTGTCGTTTAGTAATAAGATAATATTATAATTGCGGAAATAACGACTGCGCGGAGCGTAAAAAAATTGGGTTAAGACTACGTATAGGTAAAATGAGATTATATTATCTACAATAAGAGACAGGAAGTGTCTGATTTCTTACCACAGCTCTCTGACTTGCGGTTACTGCCGCAACGTATTTTGTGTCAGTAACACTTAACTGTCATAAAAACATCTTTTTATTGGAAGTAGGACTAGTGGCGTAACGTGCGTTCTTGCTGCCCAGGACGGACCCAAATATTGCGGCCTCTACGCGCTGATAAAGAAAAACACGCACACTAGCTACTTGTACAGTCAGCAGCATAAGTAGATGAACAAATTCAAAATTTCAAATTGCCTACATACTTTTGTGTTCTTACTAATCTTTTTTTTCTCTTCACAAAAATAAAATAAAAAGTATTTACTTTACTTCAAACGAAGAAAAAAATATTTCATTTTAACTTAACGCGTATATAGGCGATGTGAACTTTTGATTTTGTACAGATATTTATGCTGCTGACTGTACATGCAACTCAAATTTTTAAAGGTTTTATTTTAGACATTTTTCCGATTATGCTAGGTCTCAATTATGCTAGGTCACTGGGTAGGGCTTTACTTAAGGGCATACTGCAATTATTTTAGAAATATCATAGACCTACTGCCCCTGAATAGGAATTAGTCCAATATCATAGGCAATAGTTAGACAGTTTGACACAAGGGTAACATTAATTATAATCATTCATTCACACTCCATAGAGGTAAATACAATAAAGTTTGTCCCGGATAATGGTTGGTCAAAGACATTAAACAGTTATAATATCTCTTTGTGGTAGGTTAATAGGTAGGTACTTACTACCTACTATATACGCGCTCATAATATTCTTAGTCATGAATACTGTACCTAAGCATTCATAAATCAAGCGGCAATTCATCAAATCTTTTGGTCGTGGCGGAAAATATAGCGGGCAGTGTCTTAGACTTAAAAAATAAAATGACATACAGTGCTAAAATAAAATAAAAATGTCTCAGGATGACGAGCGCAGTGAAATGCCACACAGTACCTACTTTGTAAGTCAAGGTGCTGGATGGTGTTGCTACTGTTTAGGGGTGGTCGTATCGCTTACCATCTGGCGAACGGCATGCTCGTCTCGTCATTCAATGCAATAAAAAAAAACTTTTCACAAATAACCATACATCTTTTATATTCGTATTATAAGAATAACTTCACAGTATGGACAATGTAGCTTATGTATCCTAAAACGATAGTATTTTCTAGTCTTCACACTCACGGCTTTTATCCCCGAAAGGGTAGGCAGAGACGCACCCACATTTCGTTATTTACATCGGGACTTCCCATGTCCCATGATGATATACGGATTACGGGGCAAGCTTACTACTTTTTTTTTGTATTCTTTAGTGCAGCTTTTCATCAGTAATTATTTTCGAAATCAGTTCATTGATCCAGGGGTATGCAATATCAATAAATAGACACGTACACACCCACTTTAGTATAATCTTATAAAAAATATATTTTATCTATTTAATGATACAGAAATATCTGAAGGACAGACCCTTGATAAAGGTCGCAGGAACACGCTGGATGCAGGCCGCTTTTGACAGGTCCGTCTGGAAATCTTTAGGGGAGGCCTATGTTCAGCAGTGGACGTCGTGTGGCTGATGATGATGATGATGATGAAATATCTGAAAGTTTCTGAGTAGGCAATTTTGCAATAAAATTAGCTATGTATTTATCAGAACTTTTCCAATATAATATACTTACTTCCAATAATACCTATAGGTACGTATACACCGTAATTGTAATTCCTTATCAATTACCTTTTATAGTACTTGGAAGGGATAAGTCGTATTGGTGTAATTATTTATTGGAAAACACATTTCGACGCTTTCCGCTACAAAGGGCGTAAATACCATCAAAAGCATAAATTACTTTTTGATGAGGTCATACTCCATTTTTCACGGTCTTACGATCTGTGTATTCGAAATTGAGCTACGGCGAAAACAAGGGTTTTACTACCAAATTTTTAAAGCTAAATCTTATCTTAGTACGATACCAGGTCTTATAAACCATTTTTTATATTACGAAAGCAGACAAGGGTGTGACTACAAACAGTTTTAATTTGCGTTGGAAAAATGGGGCGTAAAACATAACAAAAAACAATAGTTTGTGATTTACACCCCGCAACTAATTAAAAAAGTATAGATTTCTGATCTATAACTTTTATGTGACGATCGGTCAATCCCAAAACATTTCCATGCTGAGTACTTCAATATAAGAATAATCGCCATCGCTGATCCATAACAAAAGAGTTTTCAGTCACTATCTATACTAATATTATAAAGCTGAAGAGTTTGTTTGTTTGAACGCGCTAATCTCAGGAGCTACTGGACCGATTTTGAAAATTCTTTCACTAATAGGAAGCTACATTACTCCTGAGTGCTATAGGCTACTTTTTATCCCGGAAAAATATAAAGCGGAACTTTTATCCCGGCAAAACTCATTCACGCGGGCGGGGCCACAGGCAAAAGCTAGTTGATATATGGGAGATAACATACATTTAAAATTTACACACTTGTCTCTTTTTCAGATTTATGAAAACAGTATTGCATTTGACTTTTCGCTACCCGCATTTCCCCTTTGCGGTGAGATCGGAGACACAGACACAGACCAATAAATTTCAGATAATTTGTCGATCCAATGACATATTTTCAGCGATGGGTGTGTCGTATGAAGCTAGTTTTGAATCCACTATCAAAGCTAATCTTTGGCCATGTAGTTAACAAACAATTTATTTTCTAAGAAACGGTCTTACGTGTGAATGTGTACACATATGTAACGGGCGCGGTCTTATTATGTTAGACAGTAACTGATATGATAAAACCTTTGATTAATTATATAGCTAGATAGACACTGAACGTTTCAAACGCGTCGAAAAAAATAGAGGCAAACTGTTCCCCGCTAAATGAGTTCGAGTGAATTATTTTTTGTTGTTTTTTATGGATATAATTATCTCCCCGTTTTAATAGAAACCATGTAATAACTGGTATCATTATGCACGCACACAAGGATACGCAGAATGATGCAGTGATAGCGTATGACACAGCTGTCACGCATACTAGCTTAAGAAAAGTTGGCCTGTTTGTTTTAGTTTCATTGCAGCGCGTCACTCTATCTAGGTATATAATTAATCAAAGGATAAAACGAACCTTATTAATTAACTTTAACCCTGGGAGTTTTGGCGGGAACTTGTAAGTGTCATGAGGTGCTCTTGTTTTAATTCATTATTTTGGTGATATTTAGTGTTATATTGCATAATTATGGTGGTATATTATCCAATATAGTTCTATTAAAGAGCTCAAATGATGTGAATTGAAATAATTGTGCTAATCAAGTGTTTTTTTTTGTTGCCGCCAATACTCCTCGATAAAGTCTTGGTAAGGTAGCCACTGCTTTACTTCGACATACTACAGATAATAAAATAGACAAACCAAACTTGACATTGGCAAAATGTGAAAACAAATGCCATTATAAAAAAAAAAACTTTATTATAAATATTTTGAAAAACAATATATGTTTAATGTTAGAAGGATAAAACACATATTGAACCTATATATTTAACTGGATCGGTGGCGATGTATTGCAGTTACACTGCCGTCGTCGCGCCGTGCTAAGGGTATCAGGTTCAATACCCGGATTCTGGAATTGTGCCCGGTAAATGGCAACACGCTCCCCAGTCCCCATTATATTGCACGGCCGAATGTGCGTGTGTTACATTTACACATACGTAGCCTCTCACTTGAAAATTATAAGGCATGATGTTTTGGTAAGTTGATGATAGTAAACTGCTTTCAAAGTATAAGTACTTAATTTATTGCTTCCCAATGAAGCGACGAGCAGTGCCGGATTAACTACATAGCAAGAGTAGCAATTGCTACGGGCCCCGCGCGAAAGGGGGCCCCGCATGTTTAAACCCACTCATCTCTGCCTGAGCGTAATTTTTTGAGTGAAACTTGTTAAGATGTGGTACGTTGAATTTTTTTGATGTCACAAAACAAGACACTCGGTACCCGATTATTCCTTGGCGTAAATAATTTAAATAATATCATACAGTAAACGCACAAGTTCTACAAAAAGTTGCTTGTATAAACGTGAAGAATTTCAGGCGGCCTGATAATCAGCTCGACAAAAAGTCTGCCGCATATGCAAGCACTCTTACCCGACACTTATGTGGATGTGTAGCAGAATTGAAATGGCTCGATTTAAATTGTTAAAATTATCTATTGATTTGTAAAGTTAACAGTCTACATTATTTTTAGTATAATTTAGTAACCATATACCAAAAATCTATTTTCTAGAATATAAGTATATTGAGTTATAGAAGTTATGACTAAAAAAAAATTTTTATTACATCAAGAGAGATTACATCCAAGTAAATTTTTCATAAACATTTCGTAATCCTGATATAGTAGGATCATTACCAAATGCATAAAAAGCAATGCATTCAATAAACTATTTCCAGAACAAAAGAAGTTTAAATTCTAGACGCGAGAGTCTCACGCGTGTTTTTTTTAAACTAATGATAGGTATCGAAATTATTCTAAATTGCCAGGAAATCTCATCTCAGGCTTTTTGTAATTGTCCGAGCCTAACAGCACCTATAGTAATTTACTACACTATTCATTACCCACAAAATTGTAACCTATAGATAGTAAATAAATGTATTGAGCATTGAATTGTATTTTTACCACTCTATACTTAAGAACCCATAGCAGATCAAGGGCTTTTTGAAAGAATTTGCTACGGGCCCCGCGCTTGCTTAATCCGGCACTGGCGACGAGCATAGCATGCCACTCGCCTGATAGTAAGCTATACGACCGCCCATAAACACTAGCAAGGCCGCACTTAACTTTGAATTAAAAAGTACTGCCTGGCAGTACGCTCGTCACCCTGAGACAATGCCCAGTAATTACGCGGGCTAAAATTTCCTTCAAACCTGAAGACAATGCATGCACACTGTTGCTTGGCGGTAGGAATATACATTGCGGTGGTACCCACCCAGACGGCCTCTTACATATACATATACCTACTACCAGTAAAACTTCTCCTTAGAAAACATTCTTGTACAACAGCGGTTAAGCTGCCTTTACTGCCCCGTCTCACAAATCCGTCCTGTAGTCTGCACTCTGCACATAAAAACACAAATTGGAAAGAAGATTACATTGCTTGTTTTAATAATTTTATAACAATTTTTTGGTTAAATAGTTTAGGTTTAGATTTTTTTTCATTAAAACCACTACAAAAAAGTTATCTTGTTTATTTCCAAGAGTTACCTTTTGCGTCTTCGAATCAAACGTCTTATACCAATAAAATAAAATGAGATCATTCCGAAGCTATACAAAATCGAACGCAAAACGTATCACAGAACCACGAGGTAAAAAATTATCACTGAACAAACATTAAAAAAGGTGTGTACGAAGATAACCACTTTTGGAATCGTTTAAAAAGACACTATAGACTATAGTACCGGCACGCTATAATGACCGTTTTGACAGATTACAATAGTGAGGTGAAATCTCAATTCATTATCGAAATAAAATGTACTCAAATGCGAGTTACCTGAGGTAGAAGTTGTGCTGGCCAGCGATCCTATATGTGACGATCGTAAACGACGACGATCGAAAAATAATACATTCCACAAATTTTACTACACGTCACTATTGACAATGACATACAACAATTAGCTCCTTCAACTTTGAATTAATACGAAACTTGATGAACGGAAAAACGTCATAACGACTATCATAGCGTGCCCGTGCAATGCTCGAACAAGCATTGTTATCAAGACATTACAATTAGCATTAACTCTTGTGTAGTAAACTTATTTATCAAATCCAATTTATTACTTAATAATAATAATAATGAATCAACCAACTAAATGGTGAAACACATTATGTTGAAATGGTCTTTAATCGAAGTGATAATTGTGTTATCTTGAGCATCTTGAGTATCACTTGCACAGCCTTGTTTTTGTAGCGTTCTTATTCTGAAAAACCAACCTTTTCTAAAATGGGCTACATTAATTATTAAAACTGTAACACTTTATCTATGTACGAATTAGCATATATACATACACACACACCCTTTATAGCCGAAGGGATAGGCAGAGGCGCACTAACACACCCTTTTCGCCGTGCGTATTCCGTCCCATTATGTGATAGGAGGCGAGCTTATCGCCATATCGGGCACAATTCTAGACTTTGGGCTGATATTAAATAGCAAATTCCAATATCACTTTGCCCGACTCGGTGATCGAACCCGAGACCTCAGCATAGCAGTCGTACCGTAATGCAACTACGCCACCATGACAGTCAATTGTACGAATTAACGTTCCTGATAACCTAAGTACCTGCGCTTTTGAGTAGTTAGTTTTGGTCACTCCTAGGCCGATTTCAATAAATTATCTCTATCGCTAATCTCTAATCGCTATCTCCGGATTGATCGCGAAAATGTAGCCTATGTGTATCCAGAATTTATATTATGGGTTCCAAATTGAAAATGAATTCAGCGGTTTCCGCGTTCTCATTATTAATGGATATTAATGTAACTTTCGTACTTACAATAAGTGATTAGTGGGAACAGGGAGTAGCGTGGGATTATAAATTAGGCCAAATGTTAGTACAGGTACTTAGTTGTCCGGCGAATTCGGATGCATTCACGACCCCCCAGAACCGTCCCACATGCGCAGAAGCGGGCCACCGCGGGTTTTAGTCGGTATGCCGGCATAATTTACCCGTTCCAGAGGTCATTTAGGTGGCATCTGAGTCGGAACGCCGGTGAGTCCGACATAACTATTCTTTCCCTCCCCAGGCTCAAGACAAGTATCCATAAGACGGATTTTTCCTGCGGGACAAAAAAAATAGGTACTTAGTTACTAGCCATACATATCCTGCCTTTATCCATGACGGAAAAGGTAGAGCCCAGGGCACCAACTTTTCGCCATATGTGTTCTGTCCCATGATGTCATAAGAGGACTGGTGAACTATTGGCGTCTCTATTATAATAACTACCTGTATGTGTTTGTGTGTCTTTCTCACGTGCACCTACTACGGGAAAACTGATGCTCTGTAATCTTTGTTGTGCATTTAGTTTGTTCGCAGTCACAAGGCCCAGTGTAATCGTGATTGAAAATTTTACGGTAAAGAGCGTAATGCCTATTGCGCTGGTTTCAATGCAAATTATATCTTAGTAGATAATAAATGTTCATAACTTTTAAAATTGCAATAGGAAGACGACCACGTAGGTAGAATTTCAACTTATCTATTTGGAAATAAACCTGACTGATGAGTTGTTTATTTTTAATTTATTTTGTTTTGCCAATATTTGAAAGACGTGTTATTGAAGATGTTTGTTAGAAGTTAACTTCGAAACTATTGAAGAGATTTGGAGTAAATTTGGCACCTGGATAGACCAGGATATGGAAACTGGAAAGCGTGCCTACAGTGAAACTTTTACATTTATAAAATTAAAAGATAAAATTCGAGAAAAGACTGAAGATGATGCCTATATTAGATATGTTAATTTTAAACACTATACAATAATTGAAAGAGACATTCCGAACAATGGCATTGTTATTCGCTAGATACACTACTAAAAGTATGTTATGTAAATCAGCCTTCGCATAAGAGAGAATAAATAATCGTTGATAATGCATTTCGTTTTTGTCCGAATATGCTATGTGACCAAATGAATGTTCAAAGAAACTGGTTCGATGACGTAATGCGAATTGTGTGCTTCATCGGAACATATTTGCGATTTCCTTTTTTATTGCAGTTAAATGACGAGACGATATGCCAAATACAAAATACTGCGTGGCAGTCCACTGCACTCGTCACCTCAAGAAATATTATGATGTTAAGTCTCATAATGCCCAGTAATTCACCGTGCCATACGACCCGACGTTGTACCGCCCGGAGAGATGGAACCATCGGGCGACCGCCGGGCCGAGTCCCTGACTTACGTACAACGCACGGCATACCAACTAAAACTCCGCCGTGGCCATCTTCGGCGCATTAGGGACGGCTGCGGGCTTCCTCTGACTGAAGTGCCTAAGTTGTCGTCCGCAACCGCTCCTGCGCGGTGCCGGCTAGTGTGGCCCGTCTCATACACGATAAAAACAATAATACATTCGATGTCCAGGAATAGATTCGTTTCCGTAACAAGTCATTTCCGTTGGTTGACATTGACATTGACAGCTGTCAATGCCAAAAGGTCAATGTCGCGATAAATGTTTATCACGTGTTACGTAACGTACAGCTATCGCGGTGCATATCAATTGATAAATTGGATGTGGGGCAGGTCGGAATGAGATTATCTAGGATGTGCTTGTAAGACATACGCATAGAATTCAATTGTTGTTAGGATTAACAAATTGGGTGGTATTTTTATCCTAAGGTCAGCTCAATATTTAAGTTGCAGCAATGGCGGACCGTGGTCAGTGTCTGACGGGGTGGGGGGGCCAATTCCAGGGGGCGACAAAATACGTAAAATAGAACAATTATTTTTTACTTCAAATGACTGGGGGGTTACGCTGGTGAGTTGCAGAGCACGATAGATACCTATAATCAAACTTCCGTAGGTTTTATCATCGACGACACAGTGGTTTCTATCTATGACGAGCTCCTGCCTATTATTCTGATAAGTAACTAAGTATTTCAAGCACTTAGATACAAGTACATGTATTTTCATCTATACATCTATACATATAAATAAAATTGGAGTGTCTGTTTGTAATATTGAAATAACCGTTTTTTACTACATGTATATGAATATATATACGGTACATACACCAAAATAACATTTTTTACAATTTTTGTCTGTCTATCTGTTTGTTCCGGCTAATCTCTGAAATGGCAGGATCGATTTTGACGGGACTTTTATTGGCAGGTAGCTGATGTAATAAGGAGTAACTTAGGCTACTCTTTATCCCGGGAAAATATAAAGCGGGACTTTTATCCCGGAAGAACCCTTTCACGCGGGCGGAGCCACGGGCAACAGCTAGTTATAACTATAAGTACTTATGTAGATAAATAAACTATTCGGCCACTGTTTTACGTTGTATTTACGAAGTTATTGGGCATATAAATCAAGCACAGTACAGTACCACACACACACACACACACACATACACACAGACACACTTACGCCCCTTATCCCCGAAGGGGTAGGCAGAGGTGCAACTAGTGCACCCACTTTTCGCCGTGCGTATTCCGTCTGATGATGTGATAGGGGGCGAGCCTATCGCCATATCGGCCACAAATTCCATATTCCGGGCTGATACGGAGTAGAAAAACTCAATATCACTTTGCCCGACCCGGGGATCGAACCCGAGACCTCAGCATTGCAGTCGTACCATAATACAACTACGCCACCGAGGCAGTCACCACACAGTGTGTTCAAATTCAAAGATGTGGTATTGCTATTGTCTATTATGGTGACCGTCTGTGACATCTAAAATGAGGCGAGAGTTTGCTCGTTTTCAAAAAAAACCGTCAAGAGTCACACCGGCCCAGACAAACCTACATGACTTAGATCCTTGAATACCAAACAAGACGGTCCCTTGTTTGTAAACAACATAAACAAATCACAAAGAGCAATTACCGTCCGGAACTGACCAGTAAGTGCTGCGTACAATGGAACGTCTACTGAAATAGACGCGTCGCTGCATTATTGCTACATGTAATTATAATTCAAATTATACACACGTACCTACTGGTGAGTTTTGTCTCGATAGTAGTGATTGACAGTATTTCTAATACCTCTCGTTTAAACTTTACAATACTTATACCAATCCACGGGTTTGCTCATAGCTCCGCGGAGTCAAAGTCCGCCGTTGTTAAAACAATGTCTTCGACCATAAACAGGGTGCAACTGCGTTCCAAATGTGCGTGGGCTTAACCAAAATTATATACTTAGTAGGTAAGTAAGTATAGAGGATAGCGAAAAATACTTAAAGATGTCTCAGGGCTGTATAGATAATCCTACTAATATTATAAACGTGAAAGTTTGTAAGTATGGATGTATGGATGTATAGATGTATGGATGTATGTATGTTTGTTACTCCGTCACGCAAAAACTACTGAACGGATTTCGATGAAATTTGGCACACGGGTATATCATGTCCTGGATTAACACATAGGCTACTTTTTATCCCGGGAAAATATATTGCGGGACTTTTATCCCAGGAAAGCTTTTTAACGCGGGCGGAGCCGCGGGCGAAATCCAGTAGGTAATTATGGCAACGTTCGATTTAGCTGCCAAGCATTTAAGCAGGTGTAATCTACACATTATAAAACTTACAATTTATGGTTTCACGAAGATTAGTTTTTGGTGTTGCATCATGTAACCTGTTGTCAGCTTGGTAGTCTTGTCATGCGCTTGTACAAAATATTTTAATAGCCTTAAGGTGTAAACACGAAGCGAAAATGACATTCTATGGCTTCGCAGCTAGGTATTTCTCGCCTCGTAGGCTTAAGGAGCTCCGCAGATTTACTCGGCATTATGCGACTTACATCTCATCATCTTACAGGGTGACGAACGCAATACTTACGTAAATTTACGGTGATTTTCAGTTTAAGGCACACGGTGTGCAGCACATCTTTTTTTAAGTAGTTTCGTTATACACAAACGTAAATTATCACACTTCGCGACAGCAACCCTTTTAAAAACCTCATATGAATATTCATTATACATCCTTGATCCTCATAGGTGAAAGCGGTGCTAACTATTTTTATTGTAAATGTAAAAATTTCGTGATGTTACCAACCAGCGACAATCGTTGTCTCATTTACGTCAAATCATTTAATATGTAATCAATGACTAAAGCAAATTATTTAGGTGAATCACTAAACAGAAATAATTTATTAAAAATTTCATCGTTGGTTGCCATTAACAACCGGCCTCTTCCATGAATTCATGTGGCCCTACAACATATCGAAGCAGGCGCCCTTGCCGTATGGCCCACGTACGTTTAGGTAAAGAAGTTCATCAGCGTGTTCATGCGACATTTACCAAGTCCTTAGTCCAAAGAAATTAAATATTTCAAAAATAAAATTGTTAACGCTCTGAGCTACGTTGTGGGCATACAGCCATGTATAAAGTTACGTCTAAAAAAACGAATTAGTGTCAGCTATAACCTGCATAATATGTATAGTATTTAGCACCTAGAACATAGAAATAGGTTCAAATAATATCTACTCATTCTTAATTATTTCTTTTAATAAGCGCATATTTATTATTAAGTATTTTCAATTATGAGGATGAAGATTATCTAACTTCAGGTGACCCATTCATTTGCCATACCACAGATTAAAGGTTTACTGTGAGTTAATAAATCAACAATAATTGGACCTAATATTGTAGCAGGAAAATTAACATCGACATGAAAAATTGTTATAACGTTTTGCGTAAATAACATATTGTAAGTACCTATTTGTAATCCATAATCTTACATAACCACACAGTACACAGATATACAGTAGAATATCTTCATACAAACGGTCGGAACGTGAGTGATGCCTACGTGATTCGATATTTTTTTTTTCTTTTGTGGGACACTATGCCCCACTCTCGTTCCCTTAAAACTAATTAGAGTTATTTGCGATCTACTCTTTTTCTTTCTTACTCGCCTCCTATATATGCTTTTTTTCCATGTTACCTATAACAATGGTTTTGATTTTACATAATGTTACATTATTACTTCTTACTTTCCTATATCTGTGCTTATTTCTATTTACAATCTCATTAACCTAGGTTTCTTATTTTCTATCTTATTTAAGTTTATATTTATTTATTACTTTTTGACTTAGGTAGTTACTAAGTGTATGTAATCCCAGATTACATTTTTAGTTCAACTTATTTACTACTTATTTCTATTCGCTACGTGCTTTACAATTTGTTTGCTATATTCTATAAACTTAACTCTAGTTTTCTCATTTCCTACAATTTCACTTAAATTCCTAGTATAGAAAAATCCAATATCACTCTGCCCGACCCGGGAATCGAACCCGAGCCCTCAGCAATCACCTTAGCTACTTACATAATAATATATATTATTGAATTAGACAAAATATCACCATGAAATAAAATGAGAATATCCCTAAGAATGTCGGACTTATTTTAATTAAAAAAATATGTTATTTTTTAAAAGCTTTTATTTAACTTGCAATGTACCTATGTCGGGTGGAATCTTGCAAGTCAATTTTGAAGCAGTTACCCTCAACCGATTGTGTTGAATAACATCTTATATATATATAATAAGAATTTCATTTTTTAAATAATATCTTTTACAATCTCAAAACTAGAAAGAAACTCAAGTATCTTAGATTAAATTAAAATACTGTAGACGGGCAGCCCTATCGCGTTTATGTACCGCGCGGCTGTAGGTAATTATTTCAAGGAGAGGGCTGGAGTCATAATACTGCATAGATAATATTACCGTGGTAACCACGTCAACGGTGCAACGTAGTTGGGCTACAGAATAAAATACGCAAAGTGCTATCAAAATATTATGTACCTGCCTTATAATCATAAATGCCAAGAGTGATTTTACTTTATTTGACATGTTACCGTCGTAATATTTACAGCTATTTTAAAAATATTTAAATTACTGTTTAACTGATAAGCGCAAGCAGATACGGCACACGCTTGACATTATTTACATTTTTGTTGGCGGAAAGTACAGAATAATATTTTTATTATATAGTATTTTTAAATCCGATAAGACAGCGATAAAAGGCACCTATTAACTTTTATGCGGATGCCAGTACCCTAATGTGTTAACCAGTGTTACCAACCCTACTGTTTAAACAGTAGGTTTACTGTTTTTGCTATGTCATCTGACTTTTGTTTTATTGATTTTTACATGCATTCTCAGGGGTTTTGTGCACAGGTTAGTAAATTATTAGGTACATACTAAAACGCTGCAGGAGATTTTTTTTTTTTTGTTCCTCCTAATAATAAACTCGAGGTGGCGAGTAGTAGGTAGTAACTAAATTATTATCTAACAAAGTCCTCGCGTAGTATTGAACTGAACACTGATTTCAAGAAACGGTGAGGCATTCCTTACACACAGCTGTCACTCCCACAAATATGCTGACGTCTCTACTGGTTTGCTACGATTATAATATCTAAGTACCCGACGTAATAGGGAAGATGCAAAAATAATATTTATCAATATTTTGTGGCTAGAATGTGAAAAAAGCATAAAAGAAGGGCCACTGCAATGTTTTTATTTTAATTAATATCGATTTTTAACAATAATTACGAATTGAAAGTAATGTGAAAAGGAACGTGTTATAATACATCAATCTACCTCTAGTGACATCACACCTGCAATGACAAGTTGTGTAAGGTTAGAGTTGTAAAGGTAAACATTCTTTAATTGCGAAAATTAATAGGTTTTGGAATCAAAATGGAAATTGGGTTCATAACAGAAGAATCCAGAAATCTACCAAAAGTTAATGAAATTCATTCAAATGAAAGCAAAAATAAAAGTTTGCATCTTCCCTATTCGGACATCTTTAGTCTTTATTTTATACTTTTTCAACAGACCCATATACGCCAATTACCAGAGTCCTCACATATTTTAACACCTTAGTCACCGAGCACTCGGTTGACATATTCCACATTATAGTAGGGACAAACTAATCTGGCCGGTATGACATGACACAGTTTTGAATTTTTTGGATAGACGTTCTCACAGCGTTATCGTGTCGGGAAAAAAATTGAATTCTCATACTGGCCAGCTTAGTTTGTCTGAACTATAGTGACAATGATTTCCTAGCCACAGCCAGCATATACCTAAAACGGTTGTCTGCACCTAGCTCAGTAATTTAACCTTAGAATTACTTATTGCATTTAGTCTTAATTATTTATATTTTACTTCGTCTTCGTTATTTTTAAAGTAGCTTACATTTAGTTATAATAACAGTATTAATATACTTATTTAATCTCTCTCCGGTCATGTCGGATTGCCGTCTCACCGAACTATGAGAGTGAAAGAATAGCGAATGCACCTGTGTATTGCGCACACACTTGTGCACTATAATATCTCCTGCGTACCTGGTTGATCTCGTGGTGCGTGCCCCGGTTGTTTCACACTGTTAAGTGCCGAACTAACGCCGGTGAGCGAGCATCTCTTCGTCGTCTTGTACAAACATACAACGCACATTTTCTTGATTTAGACATTAACAAGCCAAAAATTTAAAAATTCGGCAGTTAATTTATTGTAAGCGTAGGTTCAACGGCTCTGCATTGTTTGCTTTCCTTCATTAGTATATTTAATAAATTTTTCTTATTTTAATCTGTGGACTATGGTGTGGGTTGTATGTTTAAAAACTTTAATTTATGTTAAAAACTAAAATTTTACGGTAACATACAACTGTTTTTTGGCCCCAATAAATAAATAAATAAATCTCCGTTGAGATTGGCCGCCGTGGCCGAAGTCGGCTAGGAAAGGATTAATATATAATTAAATATTCACTTAAACTAACAGTAGTGTAAGGGAATATTTAATTATAAATAAATAAATTAACAAACAAATGGAATACGCTAATACTATAGTGACTTAGCCCGGGTTTTTCCAAACGTGGTTAGGGTAATTCTAGGTGTTGCTTCGAGTGCACCAAGTGCTGCAAGAGCGTCCAGCTTAATAAGACCCGGACAAAAAGATAACCACGGTTGAAAAAATGGGGCCTTAAGCGCCGTTGTTTCATCCGTGGTCAAGTAAAGTTCACGGTCTTATTACGCTGGACGAGATCGCAGCGCCTTCGCCTCGATATGATTTCCTTGCAATTCGCAAGGTGATGAGATCTTTAACTTTACGGGGCATAGTTCCACTGTGGTATCAGTGCTGAACTGAAGTCTCGGATTCTAACCCCCGTCCGGGTAGTGTTATTGGGTTTTTCTGCTCAGTATCGGCCAGGAGTCTGTTTTGTGCTCGGTAAATGGCAACAGGCTTGACCCTGTTACATCACAACAAACATAATGGCGAAATGACATAACTGATAATACTTCAACAAGGGAAAAGGCACAATGCCATGTTTCTTTTATTGGTACTTTGCCGTGTTAGGAAAAATATTATGGTTGTAGTTTTGACAATAACCGATATAGGTCCGCTAAATTATTTAGGTACCCGTGTGAGGTCGTGCCGATGCCGCTCGATACAATCAGACTATTAGGCTCCAGCAACGCCGGCAGACGGTGAAACTTAACAAACTATATGGACAAAAGGTCCATTATGTCAAGCCTTACATATTTAAAATTATTTCGTTAAAAAGTTTTTATGTATTGCTTTTTTGTTAGTTAATTATAGAATGGTGTAAACTATACATCATAGATATACGATTTCAGCATTCGCGGGTCATCTACTGTTAGTTATTGAAGAGTTCCATTGCCTATCTCCGAAGATCTTCATCAGATCCTAATAAATTATATTCTAAATCCTTCCCTGAAAAAGATATATTTGAATAACGAAAACCCCATCCAAATCGGATCAGTAGTTTTTGAGAAAATCGCGGCCATACAAACTTACATACATACGGGTCGAAAACAGAACCTAATTTTTTAAAGTCTGCTAAAAATAAATACCCCAGCCGCTTCTGTCTGTCTGTCTCAGCGCTCAAAAACTACCAGAGATAGTTTGAGACCCCGGGAAGGACATAGGGTACTTTTAAATCCCAGGAAAATATATAGCGGGAGTTTTATCACAGAAAACTCGTTCACGTATTTTGTTTTATTATTTGAGGCTTGCCAACAAAGTTTACAATAACACAAACATAATAATAACAATCAGAAAATAAAACTAATTGTAACTCAAACTACAGGCAACCACAACGTGCATAATACAATTTTCTAATTATAAATGTGTTGTTTTTTTTTATTTATTTTTTATGGCGTCCCCGCGTATACCATGATTCTGCCAGTGTCGATTATAAATGTTCAAGACATGGACAATACATAAAACAATCTTATCTCATACTACCTTTAGTAATATAAACACAATAGCTTTTCTTCGCATAAATACAATTTTCTAATAACAATTTAAATTCAATTACCTAATTGTTAAAGTAATAATATTATTATGAATTTGCCAAATGTTCGTTTCCAACGAACGTTATTCCGACAATTATTTTAGTATTTCGAGTACGCACGTCAGTGATGTGTAAGATGGAATGCATTCCGGATTTCCCAAACAGATCTCTCTCGAGCCGAAACGGGATCTCATTGAGGTTAATTCGCAAAGTTAAGTACGATTTATACCTAAGTGTGTGTTGTTTCAATTGTCAAGGCACCGCGCAAACAGTTGCTGAGACACTACGAATTGCGATACTTTAAAACTGACAGTTGCTGACGCAACTACAGTACTATGAAACTAACATACTGAATTTGTCAATAACTTTTGGTCCTCGCTTGGATGATGCTATATTCCCGAGTGTCGACATTGGGCCGTAAGACCGTGTGAAACCATCATAACCGTTCCAGTCACCCCCTAGTGGTGGTAGCGATAATGCGTTTTTTGCCTAGCGAAAAAAAAAAAATTGTCTCCGGGCATTAACAAGTTGACGCGTTTGCGCAAAGCCTAAACAACAATTTGAACCAAATACTCAACCATTGTGTTGTCTCTTTCCCAAATTACTTCACGACGGAGTATTAAAACCAAAACAGTACCTACAACACTTCATCTTGACTCCACTCAGCTGACCATGAGGTAGGTACAGAGGGATTTTTTTGGCGTGCCTGTTTAAAAAAAACAACAGGTCCTATCCCACTTTAATGTGGGACTAGCGCAATAATTTTGAAGTGTTTTGTATTTTTAAGGATTTGGCTTAGTTTACGGCCGGCCGCTTGCTGACGCCCACTATCTCTCTGTAACAGTGGTTAATATAGGGTCGCCAACTGTCCAGTTTTCTCTTGACATGTCCTGGTTTTTGTAGTGTCCTGGATAGATTTTAAGCAACGTCCTGAGTTTTTAAAGCGCCCTATTAAAGTGATTGCTTTTAGAAATTAATTTCATTTACGTCCAATTACACCAATTTCTTATTTAACGGGCATTAGTTAATCGGGCATTAAAATTAACGCGAATGCTTAGGTATCGCGCGTCCCTGAAAGAACGCCTAATTAAGGAACATAATCACTTGTTAGGGCATGGTGCGACACTCAAAAACCTTAACAGTCCGTTAAGACAGTAAACGGGCTGTTAAAGTAATTAACAGGGCATTGTGAGATTAGGATTTTACCTATTTTCTTCTTCTTCTTCAGCCTTTAAAAGTCCACTGTTGAATATAGGCCTCCCCTAAAGATTTTCAGACCAACCTGTCAGAACCTATTTTCACTAAATATTAAATCAACTATAGTTACTCTATTACTGCGTTCTGTTTTTAAACTGGATTGTTCTGGGATTTCCAACTTAATTTCTTAGTTTTTGAACTTTAGCGTTGAGAACCCTAGGTTTTTTTTTTTAGTTTATTTAAGACACACATAGAATACAATCAAAAACATATAATAATGACTATAGCTAGGGTTAGTACTTAATCTAGATTGCACTCCAAAATTTGTGCCCAAATCATGACTGCTACATATGATGTGTTAATATATAATTATGATCACTGTAAATATTGAACGAAATCGCCTACTTAAGTATTTTTAATGCAATATTAAAATTCAATGTCTAGTTCTTAATTTTTAAAACAGTGCTTGCCGTAAACTTATTATAAACTTTGCTGAGTTGCTGTGCATAATGTCAATTTCTTTATGTTTCTTAGCCAAATCGTTGTACGAGCGACACATTTTAGTTATAGGGTTGTAATAGGAGGTATTACTAATACAAATTCGAAGCGCAAAGATGTTCGGATTACGCATCTTGAATCTGGTGTTAAACATAATAAGCGAGAGTAGTTCAGGAGAGTCTATTGTTGAGTGAATGATTTTATGTAGATAAATTAACTCTGCATATCTGCGCCTGGTATCTAACCTCATAACTTTAAATTTAGACAACCTGTCACTGTACGTCGGTAAACTACGGTTAAACCCACTTCGGTAACTTATAACCTTAAGGCATTTATTTTGTACACCTTCAATACGATTAGCATGAACCGAGTAAAAAGGATTCCAAATTAATGCTACGTATTCTAAAACTGATCTAACCAAACTATAATATAGCAAAAGCAAACTCTTGGTGTTCTTAAAGGATACAGTGGTTCGGAAGATAAATCCCAGCAGTTTGTTGGCCTTAGAAATTATGTTGTCATAGTGTTCACGAAAAGATAACTGATCATCAAAGATTATCCCAAGATCCTTAACCGATTTTTTACGCTCAAGAGTGTGATTGCCGATAGTATATGAAAAGTTAATCTTACTTTTTCGTTTTATGCGAATATTAGCAATAAAAGTATTATAACATGATTTAATTAAGTTTTTACTTCTGGTTCTAAGTAAAACAAATGTATCATAGTCTCTGGGGTTTTGGTACTTTTTGTATTTCGCATGGTATTTTTTCTTTTAAGTAAACATTTTTTGAGCGGAGTACTAAACCAAATGGGATAATTTTCAGTACCTTTTTTTATGCGAGGTAAATAACTTGAAATGAATTCATTGATAAAAGCATAAAAAGCCTGAACCGCTGAGTCTACGTCAGATATTTCACGCAGCCAAAGCCAATCCAAATTACTAAGCTTTGATTTCAATACCGAGTAATCACATTTATGGAACTCGACCCTTGAAGTATTATTATTTTTAAAATGTTTGTAATTAATTACATCCAACCTAATTAATATTGCAGGTTGATAAAGAATTGACGAAATTTATAAATCGGTTGAATAATTTTAAGTTTTGAATTTGTTAAGAGTCCGTATACGATATTGCCGCGCATGAAAATAGGTATTTATCGAGCGGCGGGAGCAGTGAGCATCACGTGTTTCATGAGTCACAACACGGACAGCCGATGCGTCCGCGTATAACGGTGTTGATACTTGCCTTATTATATTTATAAGTTCGTCGATTATAACACTAACTTGTAAACCCTAATTAGCTGTAATAGTTTTCCTTTTAACTACGTTCAGTGTACACTTGATTTTAACAAAAATTGGCCTTTAAAAGTTAATATTTCACAAACGAATCTATAATAGAAAAATAATGTTCACAAACCCACAAGTTTTGAAAGACCTATCCAACGACAACCCACACAATGGGATAGACGAGAGAAAAAAATCTAGATTTCTGTAATTCAGTACATTTTTTTTAACGCGTAGTTATTTAATATCTCTGAAATACAAAATAGCAACGAAAATCTGAAATAACATATAAATACCCTCTTTATACAGTATTCATCAATATTTAGTAGTCAATTTTAAAGCGTCAAAACTCCTTGATCGGCGTATACCGTTCGCTTGGTTCGCCGCACCTTGGGTCCATTCAGCAAAAACAAAAACGGACAAAAAATTTAAATTTCAAGTGAATAAAAAAAATCAAAGTCGTAATTTCATAAAACTGAAAACGCCATTTGATTGCTACATTAAATAGTAACTAAAATATTATTTAGGTACTTTATGTTGAGTAGTAAATCGACTACAACAGTTTTTCTTGTATGGAAAGCTACACATACAGGAAAACTACGTATGAATATCTCGTCATTTCCCTTCTGACATTTTTATGGCATAATCTTATTACTATTTGCCTCAGAATAATAAATAGTCATAGAGGCCATACTAAAATAGCCACTAAATATACATATATATGTATATTAATACTATTTTATCTTATAGCTTTGATAAGGTGTCATAAAGAGATGCATACTCATTCATGTATTTGAATTTTACTTGGTAGTTTTAAAGTAACTTTTTTATGCTAGTTATGGGACATAGTCGAATTTAAAAATATCGATAAATACTAACGTTTTTCACGTACAGTACGTAATTCATATAATTGCGACTTATATAATTGCTTTTTTAACCAAGATGATTAACAAAATGCTTTAATGGCGGGTTCAAAATAAAACGACACTTTTAATGACAAAATATTTTATTAGTTTAAGACTAAATAAAAAATAATAATTTTGGAGTCCCCTGAATGAATTCAGATAAAAATGGTGTAGGTTTCAGGTTTTGATAGAACACAATTATTAATACTAATAATGTATTAAAGACTGCCCACTGCTGAGCACGGACTTCCTCTACTACTAGGTGACCATGCTGAGGGCAACCCACTAACGGGTTACGGACCTCGGCTCAGGACGGTCACTGGGAGAGGATGAGACATCAGCGATTAATGGGGAAGATTGGTTTTTAACCTAATCCTATCCGTCGCTTACGTCGGCACGCGGGCCGGAACTGTTAGGGGGGTCGGGGGGGCGACGGGGAACGCGGCGAGGTCCTCGACGGCGAGGACGGAACTGCGGTCTTGTGGAGTGTATGAGTTTCAAGAACTCGTTCTTACGGCGGATGGCCAGAGTGATATCGTCCTCTGGATCGGTTAAAACTGAACGCGGCCGTCTCCATTTGGCGCGGTCGACGCTAGAAGTGCATCTCCTAATATACCGCAAGATTTGCGTATTTTTACGACTCTGTTTAGTTATTTATTTGCTAATATATTAATTAAATTTAACGCACACCAATAGTATAAGATGTATAGTTTATAGTGCTATTTTTATTTTTAGAAAAAAACACTATTTTTACTTACATTCGGCGTTACTTTTGGACGTATATTCTCGAAAATTTCACGACGTTAACACTTTAATTTTGTATGATTTTACATTGAAAATTAAGAAATTGTCTCGTTTATTTTTTAGGCGACTTTTATAACAATAAACAGTAATTTTCGTTAGTTACTTTAAAGCACGATTTTAGTTGAAAACGGCAACAAGTTTGAGTCTCCGAACAACAAAATTTCTGAAACAGACGTTGGAACTTGGTGCATAGATTGAAATTAAAGAAAGATATGAAAAATGTGGCTCGTTTATTTTATTACCGTTGAAATAGTCTTTCCGATGATGTATTAGAAATTAATCAGATCAGTTTTTTAAAAAGATATAGCTTTGTTTTTAATTCATAGCGGTTTTCGGTCTCTGCCAAAAAGACCAAAGTGCGTTTTATAACTATACAAATCAATTAAATATCCATCGCGTAATTTTATAACTCTATCTATTGCGCCAAGACCAGCTAAGTACACTCCCTGTCACCCAGTCTGCTAACTATATATTATTATACTTATATTTTTTTATACGGACAAGTGACCCCACTGCACCTGAGTATAAGCGTAGAGGCCAAATAGAGTGTCGACTCATGACTGATGAGAGATGATTGTGTCGAATGGCATGAGATAACCATCTACTGTCATTCGATACTCTATCTGGACGGCATCGCGCTTACCATCAGGCGAGGTGCAGTCACGTTGTCGTGCCCGAACAAAAAAAAAACATATAAATTAAATAGGGATGTAAATAAAAGTATTTTTCTGAATATATTCTGAAGATAAACCATCTCCCGAATTACCATCGGCTACTTTTATCCCGGAGAAGTACTTAAGTACATTTGGACTTTGTCTCAGAAAACCTCCTGCACACGAACGGAGCTGCGAGAACACCTAGTACATACCTAAATGATAAATTATTATCTAGGGACACTTAGTCAGAGTTATTTTTAAATAAAACGTAAGTATTAAAAACAAAATAAACAATCTATAAATAAAATGATTTCATTTTATTATCTTTGAATAACCAAAATCCAATATAATTCTTATGGCCTCCCACTAAAGGTGTATTTGCATTAAACAATAACGATCACACACTTTATGCAAAACGTCTGGTAAAACCGTATTACTGTGCATTGAATGAGCATTCCAAGAAAGAAATCCCAATGTGAAGTCTTGAGGAAACTTAAATGGGAACAAAAACGCATTAGCCTCGAATCAGTCGCTCGTAGATACTTTCCTTATTTACACACTCACGCCTTTCAACACCGAAGGGATAAGCATGGGCGTAGCTAGAGTAATTTTCCAGAGGGGGTGGGGGAGCTTGGGGAGTTGCAGTGTCCTAGACTAAATAAATAATGGTTTCTGTGTACTTGCAGTTTTGATCATTTTGGTCGATTTACGTAGAATGCTTTAAAATCCTTGGGATGGGCACGACCCACCCGGAACCCCTTCTATACGTATGGGGATAGGCAGAGGTGTTAATAGAGCCCACTTTTCACCATAGATATCATGCGACAGAGGTCGAGCACAAACTCAATATCACTACCAGACCCAGGGATCCCGAGGCCTCAGCGCGACTGTCGTACCGCCAAGGCAGTGTTGAATTTGTAAGGCCCTACAGGCCGCTGTCTAAGGGCACATATGAGATCAACTTTCTGAATAGTATTTCATTTAGATCATTACTCTGTTAAATGACAAAGTAAATTATCTACGAATTTGTTGCAATCGGGAATCTTTCTTTTAATCCCGAAAAAAAGGCAAAACCGCGGGAGTGGTCTATACTTAAGGAAAGGTGGTAGGTCTCTCATATGTAAGAGTCCGTCTGGGTGGGTACCATCGCAATACCTATTATTTTACCGCCAAGCAACAGTGTGCATGAACTGTTGTGTTTCGGTTTAAAGGACATTGTAGCCAGTGTAACTACTGTACCTACATATTACGACTTAACGTCTTATGTCTCAGGATGACGAGCGCAGTGGAGTGCCACATAGTACTTTGTAAGTCAAGGTGCTGGATGGTGTTGCTAGTGTTTATGGGTGGTCGTATCGGTTACTATCAGGCGAACGGCACGCTCGTCTCGTCATTCAATGCAATAAAAAAAAGTATAATCCCGGCCACTGTACCGAGGCGCCGCGCCGACCGCGGTCAACGCGACGGTGCAACTACGTCACCAAGGTAGTCTAGTACGTTCCTTATAAAACGGCGGTAATTTACGTATAATACATTCATGCATTGATGTATTGTTTTTGGATGAAAGCTTCCTTCGTACCTACTTCCAGACATTAGACACCGCGCAGACATTTTCTTGTTGCCAGGTCAACAAATCAGGTACAAATAGGATTTCATTATGTCCAGTAGTTATACTAACTACTGGACATAATGAGACTTAACATCTTAATTCTCAGGATGACGAGCGCAGTGGAATGCCATACAGTACTTTATAAGTCAAGGTGCTGGATGGTGTTGCTACTGTTTATGGGTGGTCGTATCGCTTACCATCAGGCGAACGGCATGCTCGTCTCGTCATTATATGCTATAAAAAAAAAAAAAAAAATTCATCATTCCATTTCCTAAGAATACTAAAGATTGTCTTTTTTTTATTAAAGACTAGCTATTGCCCGCGGCTCCGCCCGCGTTTTAAGGTTTTTCCGGGATAAAAATCGGGCTTTATATTTGCCCGGGATAAAAAGTAGCTTATGTGTTAAGGACATGATTACCCGTGTGCCAAATTTCATCGAAATCCGTTCAGTAGTTTTTGCGTGAATAAGTATCACTAAATCTAATAAAACATGATGTAACCCTAAAATATAATTTTCGGATTTGGGTATCACATAGATAATCCATCAAAATTCCAAACACCATTCAACTTATAATTATTAGATGTAGGTAGTGCAGAAATTTTGCAGAGGACGAATAAAAAAATAAAGCTCAATGCTCGTCGCATCACACGTGTGGCGAACCGCATTTCTTTGCGGGGGCCTGATATGGTGCCAAGGACAAATCGCTGTCCGTTTTTAAAAACAAAACATAAATATAAAAAAAAGCTGAACGTTTACCAACATACTGCATTATTATAGTGATTATATTGATTAAATTATTGAATGAGTTGATACTGGCAACCGAAATAAGTCGTTACGCGGAATAAACAAGTTCATACAAATTTATTATAATCAGCCAATCAACTCAATTCGACGAGACACATTTTACTATGATAGCATTGCGGATTTTTGATGGGTATGGGAGTAAATTTTTATATCATTGTGTACAGTCAGCCACATAAGTATCTGAACAAGTTCAAATTTTCAAATCACGTTTAAAGTTTTACGTACAAAAAATGTTTTTTCTTCACTAAAATAAACTTCACAGGGTTAACTTTATTTTAGATAAAGAAAAAACAATATTTCGACTGGAGTGAACGTGCAGAAGCGTTTTGAAGTTTTTAATTTGTTCAGCTATTTTTGTGGCTGACTGTACGTAGGTACCTACTATCTGTAGGTAATAGTCGTGTAATGAATATTCGCATTCGCGAATATTCGCATTCGCGAATATTCGCATCATTTTTAATATTCGCATTCGCATTCGCAAGAAATCATTCGAATATTTTGCGAATATTTTGGCTATGGCATGTAAAAATAATTTATAAAACAACACTGCAACAGATTATGTTTACAAGTATAAATAATAATTTTATTAGTATTTATAGTAGTCATACAAAATAAAAATTATATATTTTGATAACAATAAACTTCCATATTTTTAAACGCACTTAAGTACTTTAAATTATTTTTTTACTGAGATCACAACGTGATAGGATTTGCGTTGTTATTTATACGAGATTTCTCTATACTTAATCTATAATTAGTTTATAAAATAATTGGAAAATATTATGAGAATATAACGAACACATTAAAATCTTTTAATATATTATAAATTATTGATGTTTTTCCTTCAATGTCAGTATACCTTTTAAATCCTTTAGTTGCAGTGATGATTCACTATTTGCTTAACCCGAATGGACTAGTTATTTTTTTTTACCACAATTAGTGTTTTTTTTTTCTTAAATTGAAATGATTAAGTTACCATCGTCGATATATGGCGTTGCAGTCTTCGGAGGACGCTGAAGCATAGCGGAAGCTCGATTGACAGGCAGGGAAATCCTCCTGACACGACGTCCGTGCTTACAATGTTGAAAGCATCAAGAAGACGATCGAGCGGAACAAAGGCTCCAAAGTGTTGAGGGCCACATTGACTATTGGTACATTAAAGTGCTGAGGTGCTTGTGCAACAACGCCCCCATGTCAGTCCAAGTACAAGAGCAGAGCACGAAGGCTATTCCTGTACACAGAGGCGTGAGACAGGGAGATGTTATTTCTCCGAAATTAGTCACTGCCGCGTTGGACGACATCTTCAAACTTTTTGATAAGAAAGGATTTGGAATTAGCTTCAATGACGAGTACATTACTACTTGACTGACGAGTACCTTTGATTTGCCGCAATATTGTCGTCTTGTCAGAATCATTTGAGGACCATAGCATTATGCTCATTTGCTCAAAGACTTCAACAGAGTTTCCCACCTGGTAGGCCTCAAAATGAACAAGACCAAAATCTTGTCCAATGCTCATTGTGTGCATATGCCAATTAGTGTTCAGAACGCAACTCTCGAAGTTGTCGACGAATCTGTCTATCTAAGAAAAGTGGTTCAGTTAGGCAAGTCCAACTTTAAGATAGAGGTCAAAACCAGCTCGGTTGAGCAGCGTTCGGGAAACTTGGCAATACCTCAGTGCTTAAAGACAAAAATCTTCAATCAATGAGTGCTACCAGTGATGACGTACGGCTTTGAGACGTGGCCTCTGACTATGGGCCACCCAAGACGGATCACAGTCCCTCAGCGAGCTGAAGATGCTCGGTGTTTCTCTGCGCAATCAAATTAGAAATGAGGAGATTCGTAAGAGAACGAATATCGCTGACATATTTCAACCAGGCCACTCTATCAGGACTTCACTACGCTTACTATCACGTTCAGTGGGGTCACTTTGCAAAATAAAATCTTTTGGTGCCAAATAAAAATCCAATATTCGCATTCGCATTCGCGAATATTGGAGTCAGATATTCGCATTTGTATTCGCGAAAATTGGAAATTGGACATTCGTTACGTCACTAGTAGGTAACACAGTTTTGAAAAATAATAGTTCCCTGCAGCGGTATTTACAATTATTTTGATTACTCGGGGTAAATTGGACCTTACCGTAGACTTCTTGGGGATTATATAGTAAAGCTATTCATACATAACTACTGAACATATTATGAACTATATTCCTGTATTTTCTGGTCATAAAAATCTACCGGTGCAGCTCGGCGCAAAGCAGTGCGGTGTACATAACGCAAAGCTTTGGCACCAAAATTCCTCTTATTTAATAGCTAGGCTTAGCACTCACTTATAAAAAAAATATTACGTCAGACTTATATGTATATTATAAACATTGAAATACCTACTAAATCCTCGTAGTAACCTTAAGATATTATGATAAACAAGATATTAAGTATCTTGTTTATCATAATATGTAAGTACTGTTAACATTCCTTTGCCTCAATAAAACATAAAAAATTAAAACGAAGGAAAAACCATAAAGAATTTACAACTCCACGCACGCTTTATTTACAACGGCCTAGAATGGTGTTTCAGCAGCCTTGGCTGGCGTGGCCTCGATACAATGAACTTGTGAACTCGGACACGGCGGCGCGTCGCGACGCGTCGCCTTGATCTTTAGTAAAACTATAACGGTAGGCGGTTAGTAATAAAGCTATACCCGGGATCCGAACGGTGTGATGGCATATGTCACATACATAAATACATAGCATCACGCCTTTACCTTTTCAGAGGTGGGCAAAGGTGTATCACACTCACATGTCGCCAGCTATGTTAGACTCCGGGTACATAATGAGTAGAAAAACCCAATATCACTGCCCGACCCGGGAATCGTCAATACCGTACCGGCAGTCGTACCGTAATACAACTACGCCTATATACTAGTCATGTGTATGACACGTGGATTGTATTAAATTATAATATTATCTATCTATCGATACATATAATAAGGTCGTCGAAATTCCGAGTCAGTACCTACATTGAATATTTATGGAAAAAATAATAGGGAGACGCGAGTATAAGTTTAGTTTAACTTTTGAAATCAATGTTTGTTTTCTCAATTGTAAGCGCATCATGCAAAAACCAATCATTGGATCTTTGATTAATTATATACCTAGATAGACACTGAATGTTTCAAACGCGTCGCAAAAAATAGAGGCCAACAGTTGTCCACTGAATGAGTTCGAGTGAATTATTTTTTGTTGTTTTCATGGATATAATTTTCTCCCCATTTTAATAGAAACCATGTAATAACTGGTATCATTATGCGCGCAGACAAGGATACGCAGAATAATACATCATACAGCGATAGCGTATGACAAAACTGTCACGCATACTAGCTTAAGAAAAGTTGGCCTGTTTGTTTTAGTTTCATTGCAGCGCGTCACTCTATCTAGGTTTATAATTTATCAAAGCATTGGATACATGATTACTGAAAAAAATATTGGGCTTCATGTTGAGTAACTTAGGGTAAGTCCGTGACATATGGACGAACGGGGGAAATGGGCCACATTCGCCGCGCGTGTTCTGTGTTATAAGGTGTATGGAAGGGTATACAGGCTGAGATAGATCTAAGTCCGCAGACGAAGTTGTGGGCTAGTAATGTTATAAAGCTAACTTACACTGGCTTTGTGTTTTACGCAAGGATTGCAATGGACTTGGTAATTTTCTCGAAGTCAACATTTATGTCTAAGACAAAATACATCGCAACGAAAAATAAAAATCATTTTGTATTATCCTCTTCATGTGTTCAAACTTAGATGTATCTAATGAGTCGAGACATAAATTCATCTTTCAAGGAAATATCTGTGTAAACAAAGAATACAAGACATCGCGTCGAAGGTCGACAGAATTATAATTCACTCATTCTTGCACAGAAGGAACGCGTCTCGGAGTCTCGTCGTAACCAGCCACTATACCGGATTTTCCCTATAGACTGATTTAGACGGAGCTAGTTTCTCGCCTCACACGTACCAATCTTGTAAGGACTTCGAAGGTCGAACTTAGAACGTCCTCCTTTTTTGAAGTCGGTTAAAAAGTCGACCCGTCGCGTCTGCGCAACAGCGGGATTTCAACAATTCCCATCCGCATTGCCAGGGTCAGGACTCGCTTCAACGTCTCCGTGTAGACTGTAGACAGAAACTTGCAAGTAATAATCGTATACAAGTGTTTTGCTACATATTTAAAAGTCTAAACGATTAATGAAAATAAAAAAATTACGTATATAAAGTATAAAGTATGAACAACCGCAGTGGGCGAGAAAGTTGCTTGCGATTCTCGTATTATATAATTGCATACGAGTTTTTAGTTCTAAGCATTACTATGCGATGATCTTGTGATTATTGCAAGCAATAATTGCGTACGATACTCGCCTGCAATTGGGGAAAAAACTCGGTCCGCCCAGAAGCTTTAGCAGTTTTACTCAACCTGCGGCCCACCGAGCTTTTTCATGCAGCCCGCTGAGCTTTTGAAAGTGACTCACTTCACTTAATTTTCCTAAAGACACTTTTCCTTAAATTTCTTTATCTGTATACTAACCCTATAAGAATACAATAATTCAAACAATTATGAATACTTTTCATAAAAAAATATTAAACGTTAAACTTCGTAACGCTAAGTATTTAATAGGGTTTACTGGTGGTAGGTCTCTCATATGTAAGAGTCCGTCTGGGTGGGTACCACCGCAATGTCTATTTCTACCGCCAAGCAGCAGTGTGCATGCACTGTTGTGTTTCGGTTTGAAGGACATTGTAGCCAGTGCAACTACTGGACATAATGAGACTTAACATCTTATGTCTCAGGATGACGAGCGCAGTGGAATGCCACACAGTACTTTGTAACTCAAGGTGCTGGATGGTGTTGATACTGTTTATGGGTGGTCGTATCATTTACCATCAGGCGAACAGCATGCTCGTCCCTCATTCAATGCAAGAATAATAATAATAGGGTTGTTGACTACTTTTTAAAATACATTTATCATAAATGTATGCTATCCAAAACGGAAAAGAATTCTCAAAATTAGCGCAATAGTAAGTAAGTTATAAATATTTGAAAATTGGTGGAAGACGTAATTGTCAAATAACAGTAATATCAGACTGTGCCGTCATCGGGTGTCACCAGTCATAACGCTGCGTGCGTGTGAAAGAGATCGCGCCAAATCTCCATCACGCCCCCACTTTACTCACAACAATATTTTAAATTTGAATAACTGCTTTATTTTTCAACCAATTTTATAGCTCATTTCACAGAAGAATTTCGTTTTCGTATTATTTTCTGTTACATATAAATAATGTACAAAATCAAACATTGGAAACTATCCTGTTCGATAAATATTAATATACAGCTGTAAAACGAAAATGATTGTTATTGCTTCATACATAGTTGCGAGTTGCTAATTATAAATAGGTGCAATTATACCTTAATTCGTGCGTACAATATCTATTGTTCTCCATCGTTATATAGCAGTCAACGTAGACATAATATTACGCAAGCAATACGGGCGGAATATAGTCTATTCTTTGTATAGGAATGTTCTTAGAAACCCATTAACTAATTAATGTATCCGATTCCAATAGGGCTGTTTTAAACAGTAAGTATTATGTACCTACGTATAATTATCTATAATTTACCGAAAACATAGATTACGATGCGAGCAATTTTCTCGTCTCTTAATTCGAAGAACTGTCAATAAATCGTAATCGTAATACTTGTCGCATAATGTGACACGTTCGAGAGGTATCGATAAATAATCGTTGCAACACGACTTAGGTACTTGAAGATTTAGATAAAATAATATGCCGTTTAGAATATTTGCACATATGATTCGTGTTTTTAATGTTGAGGTATTGATTCTGGTATAGATTTCTTTGCTAGTGAGTGGTGGTAGGATGTATCTTGTATCCGCCTGGATAGCGACTACCGTAAACAAGGTGTTAAAACCCACGTAAGTGTGTCGCGTTAATATCAGCCTGTGTATATCCGGTTCACACAGGCCGGCATAATTGTGGCAACTGGCGAGGGATACCCATTTCGCGTTAGTCGTCACTATCCGGATCCCACTTAACTTACCATCATTTTATGACACCGACCGGTGAAGCTCGGCGAGCCCGCGAAATTAATCAAATAGAAGAAAGTATTAATCAAAAAGAAGAGAGACGAGTTAGAAATATATTTTTCCCTCCATTGCAAAGCGGGAAACAAAATTATAAACTAAAGTTATTTTCTAACTTCAATCACAGACATTATTTTTTATTGGTAGAGTTAAGTTTATTATTATTGATAGAATTAGGGTAACGTGAAGTAACTTCTATGTAAAGAGTGGTCGTATAACTTCGCTCTGGCAGGCCGTGGTCCAATGTTACGCCGGTTTTCTGCGACAGTAGTACTACCGATGTCGAGATGTCACAGCTACGCCGTATCTACAGTGTGACTCTACCAATTTTGTAATTATCATGATACCCGGGCCATGTCTCTGGCTACGTAAGAGCTCAGTGAGATATTGGAACTCTCAAGTTACTGAAAACACGCAGTTTTTTTTGTTTAATAACTTCGGTGGAGCATTTGTATTGCGTGCTCGGTACGACTACTGCTCTGAGGTCTCGGGTCCGAATCTCGGGTCGTGCTGTGTGATATTGGATTTTTCTGTTCAATTTCAGTCTGGAATTGGCGCCCAATATGGGATAGGCTCGCCCCTAATCGGATAATGGGATGGAATACGCACGGCGAAAAGTGGGTGCACTAGTGGAGCCTCTGCTCTACCCCTTCGGCGTATGCGTATGTGTGTGTGTTAATAAAGAACACCTTTCTATCAAGGCATACATTCATTTGGGGCATATCACAGAGTCACTTCGCATATAGTCACACTGACAGACTGTTTCATTCTAGATATTTTATGAAGTTCATCCCGAAACATAAATTACATCTCATTCTCATCTCAGGATAAATAACCGTAAAATAAAGTATAATTGTAAAGTGCGCATTACCTAGACCATCCCTCCATAGAAATAATAATTATATACCTAAAAGGATTTATGTTAATTGTAAGCAGATAGTAGTTACCTATTAAATTTTTGCATGCCGTTGAAACGGTAAAACATGTTGCACACATGTATAGTACATCTATATGTCGACGAGGATTTCACAGGGGTCAATAAAACGTAGCGAATACTTCGCAATAGTCATAACTGACCTTTATTTCTTCAACTCATGATTTCTTTGTCACTCATCACTTTGTCAGGACTGGCATACTAACCACTGAGTTACAATTGCGACTATTGGTATCTAGTTGAACACTGAACGACGACCAAACTAAGACTGAGCTCATCAATTTTTTTTTGTCCTGACTATTCTGCCAGTAGCCTGACGAGGGTCGACTTTTCTGGCCACACCGGTCTTTAGGGTGAACGCTGACGCGCTCGCAACCATGAATTTAAGCGACCATGCTGAGGGCAACCCACTAACGGGTTACGAACCTCGGCTCAGGACGGTCACTGAGGGGAGAATGAGACATTCAACGATTAGTGGGGAAGGTTTTATTGACCTAATCCTATCAGTTCGTATTATTTACAGCACCCGGGCCGGAGCTGTCATGGGGGTCGGGAGGGCGACGGGGAACGCGGTGAGGACGGTACTGCGGTCTTGTGGAGTGTAAGAGTTTTAAAAACTCGTTCATTTCGCGAATTGCCAGAGTGATGTCGTCCTCTGGATCGGTTAATACTGAACGCGGCCGTCTCCATTTGGCGCGGTCAAATGGGGTGTATATCGACGCTTTACGGATGAGCGTGTTTTGGTGTTTTTCCGCTCGATCGAAATAGGAGCTCTTCAAATAGCGAGGGCCTTATTTATACCCGCAACTGTCACCCCCACTAATAATTTGACATCTCGACTTGTTTTGCACAATTATTACTTCAAAACTACCCGACGCTCCGACATATAGTATTATGTTGAACACCTTTGTTACATACCATGTTTATAGAAAAAATAAAATGTTTTGTTTTGATTTGATTTGTATATCTAGTCAGTAAGCGGTATACTGAACATATGCATCATGCACTCGATATCGACATATCGGCTATTTTCATCCTACCTAAGAAGGAATTTCATTTGAAGAATTGGTCTCACAAGCAGCGGGCGAAATCACGAAAATACCTAATATATATTAGACCAGTATTCTATATATTCTAATCGATTTTAATTTATATTTTAACATGATAATTTAGGTAGCAATTTACAAAACTCTAAGTGAAACCCGATTTTATCGTGCACTTCATGAAATTGACATATTACGCCAAACACAAACAAGTACACAGCATCGATAACTACGCACGTACCACATGGACACCGACATGCCGACCATCAGGCACTTTATTCAGACGCTTAGCAGGCGCTACTTCGACCGCGCGGTCAATCATCATAATCCACTCATCCGAAACTCATCCATTTATACTCCATTTGACGGCCCCGTTCAGTCCTGACCGACCCAGATGATGCCATCACTCTGGCCATCCAAAGAAAGCACGAGTTATTGAAACTCTCACACTCCCCAAGACCGCTGTACCGTCCTCGCCGTCGAGGACCTCGCCGCGTCCCCCAGTGTCCCGACCCAGTTAGCAGTTCCGGCCCGCGTGCCGTTGAAAACAATGGAAAGATTGGTGTATTACACCGCTAAAATACCCTAATCGCTGATGTCTCAATCATCTTCCAACGACCGCCCTGAGCCGAGGCTCGTACCCCACTTAGGGGGTGCCCTCAGCGTGGTTGGAGCGCCTAAAGCGTGCGCCCGAAAGTCCGGTGTAGTCAGAAAAGCCGACTCGCGTCAGGCTACTGACTGTAATGTCATACAAAAAAAAAAGATAATTGTTTAAGTATGCAAACAGATACTGTAATATTTTACGATTGCGATAGTTAAAAATGATCATCGGTGTCTATGTACTTTTTTCATGGAATATATTAATAAAGGTAAGGCTTTACGCTGAGTATTTCGCGACTTAACATTCATTCATTCATCATCATCATCATCAGCCCGTTGCAGTCCACTGCTGGACATAGGCCTCTCCCAAGATACGCCACAGAGCCCGGTCTGCTGCTTTATGCATCCAGTCGCTGCCGGCCCTCTTGTGCAAGTCGTCCCGCCATCTGGCCAGAGGGCGTCCCACGCTACGTTAACGGCACGTTAACGCGACTTAACATATTGACTCAATATTAGAATTCCTTCTTTTTATCTGGCACAGCGTGTACATCCTTATAGACTACCTCGGTGGCGTAGTTGTATTGCGTACGCGTTACGAGTACGATTTGCGCGCTGAGGTCCTGATTTCGAATCCCAAGTCGAGCCAAAAACATTGTGACTGGGTTTTTCCATCTTAAAAATGACTCAGTCGCAGCTCGGAGTCAGGAAGTTGGCGGTGTGATACCCCCGTGCCTCGGAAAGCACGTAAAGCCGTTGGTCCTGCGCCTGATCTCTCTCCGGTCATGTCGGATTGCCGTCTCACCGGACTATGAGAGTGAAGGAATAGTGAGTGCACTTGTGTATTGCGCACACACTTGTGCACTATAATATCTCCTGCGCACCTGGCTGATCTCCGTTGAGATTGGCCGCCGTGGCCGAAATCGGCTAGGAAGGGATTTATTTTATTTATGACATTTGTATTTTAATTCAATGTATTTTAATACTACACAAAATATATCCTGTATTCCAGCACTTTATTTTTCACCTTATTTTTATGCGATATTTTTCCGGTCCCAATGTGGAATGAATTGCAAAACTAATATTTTCAATATTATGCTTATTACGTTCCCTTAATATAGCGCACCTTTAGAACGAAAACAACACAATTCAAAGAAATCGAAAATTGAGTTATCGTCATAAAATGACTTAAACCTGGTCCCTTTTATATAAAAATATAATATAAAAAGGACCGATATAATAGTTTTGTCCTGTTCCTACTTGAATATGGTTGTGTTTAAACGATTGTTACATTGAGAACTTCGTTTTAAGTAATTTTACGACGATAACTAAACTTTCAATTTTTTTGAATTGTGTCGTTTTTGTTCTAAAGTTGTGATAGGTTACTCTAAACGTTAAACACGCACACAAAGTAAAATGTAGGTAATAATTAAAGCTATTTTTCTATTCGCCTTTATGCCACTCCATCGTTTGGCGCAACGCCCATTTTCAAGCATGTTGGAGAATCTGACTTAGGCTAAGTTGTTGGTCAGGTAAAGTTAAGGCTCTTATTATACTAGCGAATTGCAAGCGAATTCACAGCGAAACCAAGGAATTACGCGCTCGTCTAGTGTTATAAGACTGTTATCTTTACTTCACCATAGATGAAATAACGCGGGCCTAGTGTCTGCCACTGGTTGCTTGACTTCAACCTCCCCTTGATATATCGCTGAGCAAATCATATTTCAAAAACCCATGGAATTTGTACTCAAGACGTCCCGGCTCACAGCCATACACCACTAGATCAAGGAGCAGTGAGCGAATTTGGCTGAGAAAAGTAATGCCGTGGTTTTGATGTAAGTACCAAATGTTTTTCTGAGTCTTTAAACATTTTTTCCACTCTAACTGATACGCAAAAATCTGTTATAATTTACAAAAACAGACATTTAATATTATGTTTAGAATTTAGGACTGCCTCGGTGGCGTAGTTGTATTACGGTATAACTGCAAAGCTGAGGTCCCGAGTTCGATCCCCGGATCGGGCAAAGTGATATTATTTTTCTATTCAGAATCAATTTGGAGACTGGAATTTGTGCCCGATATGGCGATAGCTTTACCCCCTATGTGATAGGGGGTGGCCCAGCATGGGACGGAATACGCACGGCGAAAAGTGGGTGCACTAGTTGCGCCTCTGCCTGCCGCTTCGGGGATAAAAGGCGTGAGGGTGTGTGTGTATAGGTATATCTAGAATTTAGATAGCCATAATTTGCGGATAGCCTTACAAGCACAAAAAACAACTTTATCTGGAAATCACACAGACACTTCCTATACGTTTCCCTATTTATTTTTTTTAGGTAGGCGATCCTGCATTCAACACCGGGGGAAAGCTGCGAATGGGATACTGGAGTCCCCCGGCTTGACGACTGTAGGGGCCTGGGAGGGGAGTGGCGGAGGAATATGGAAGGGAAGGTGGGGGGAAGGGAGGAAGGTTCCTAGGATGGGGGGAAAGAGAGGGTGCCAGGAAATGTTCGCGGGCCCTTTTAGGCCTCAATGTGTTTTACAACCAAGAGGTATACACACTGACTGTGTGCCTCGGCCCGCGACTAATGTCCCCCCGCGCATGGGCGTGCATTGGGTGTGAACACCCAGAGCACAAGAATTGCCTCGGGGGGCGACGTTTCCCTATTAGGGTATTTGTACAAAATACAAGTAGGTATATTTGTAGATACCTATAGAGTTTTTATAGGTATAAATAGTACGATTATTTTGTTGATATGCATATCTGCACGTACTTAAGTATCTATTGTTATATATTGATATCGCGTCACTACACCGCAATGACGTCATTACTCATTACTCACTCGAGTGATGACGTTTTCAGACTAGCGATTTTTTCTGCGCGTATAAGGCCATTTCGGCGTGCGCGCTTACGAGTTGCGCATGTGGCAAAAGGCGCGCCTATACGCGCCTACATGTGCTTCCAAAACGAGCTTATATGCACTTATAAATCGCTGTTGATTTAATATAAACACATATACATACTTCGTAGTTTGTACGTACATACAATAAGTATTGACCGCGAATCTACGCACGTATTCTCGATATGAAAGTAATCAAACCAAAAATTTACATAAGGGGCTGGTCAATAGCTTGTAATCGATCGAAAATAGTTTTCATAATAGGTAATATATACTTATTTAAAGCCGAGGCTCCATTTCTGCACACGGACAAGCTAGGTTGGTCTTAGTTTCGTTTAGTAAAATAAAATGTACGTAGGTAAACGAAATCGATATTTTTATATGTATAATAACATGTACTTATATTTTTATATATATTGTGGTATTTTCATTTATCATTGATTGTTATCACCTTGAGTAGAGCTTAGTCAAAAATATACCTACTATTTAGTTCTAAGTAATAGTAAAAAAATTATAACAAACACAAAAAACCTCTAAAAAGTAGATTTTTGTTTAATTTTTACAGTCAATGTTTCGGCGACTGCTCTTCATGGGGGAACAAAGGCATTGGTCATCCGAAAAGTGAGTGTAAAAGTCGTCGAAACGAATAGCGATAATATTCCCAAACTGTGTTTCATACTCGTACTTCGTAGTCATTTACTAATACCTATTTCATACAATTATACTATTCATAACCGGTAATATCTCTGCTGGTCAAAACGACGGATAGTTAACAGTATTGACAATAATTAATTTATTATATATTTTTGTACATTAAATACGTATTTTATTCACAGTCCGAGAATTATTGTACGTGTAACTTTGTCCTACACGGAAATGGCCCTTTTTAAAGTTTGACGTCAATTTCAGTGAGATAGTCATAGTGCCAGTCTACGCTGCATAGTGCACTATAGTGGCAAAAAGAAGTCAAAAAACCAATTGACGCCTCTAGGTGGCGCAACCCTTCAAACTGGTGCGAAGTTTCTGCCCACTGGCCTACTCCGAAAATGCCGTTCGTAATATGAAACTACTCACTTAATTTAAATGTTAATCCCAATTAAAATACCTTTATCAGTTGGACAAAATTAACAACAATTAGTCGAGTTCACAACGAAGCCAGGGTCAATTGGCGCCTATTTCGTCTGGCATCGAGTTGTTTGCAGCATTCCACTACTAAAACTAAGGGTCATGGTTGTTTGGTGTCAATTGTATACGCGGAAATTGTTGTGAGAAAATACATTTCAACAGCAAAGAAGCCTTGCTGTTTTGCTAAAGGCTCTCAGCGGTATTATAAACAGCGGCGATAGCCTAGTTGGAGGTGGAACGGACTGCCGAGACGAATGTCCACAGGTTCAAAACCCAAGGGCAGGCACCTCTGACTTTTCTAAAAAGTTATGTGTGTAGCATTGATGTAGGGTTTTTAATACATCAATGGTGTGTATTCATTGTGAATTATCGCTCGCTTTAACGGCGAAGGAATAACATCGTGAAGAAATCTGCGTACCTGAGAATTTATTCATAAGAATTTCGAAGGTATATGAAGTCTGCTAATCCGCACTAGGCCAGCGCCTAATGCCTAAACCCTCTCAGTTGTAGAGGAGGCCCGTGCTCAGTAGTTGGCAGTATATAATACAGGGCTGGTATGGTATAGTGGCGTAGATACCATGGGCCTAAGCCAAGATGCTTTTCTACAAACGTTAATACCTATAGAATAGACACAAAAGTATGGGAATGCTATATCCGATCAATAAATCTATCGCAGAGTTTTGGCGGGAACTTGGAAGTGTCATGAGGTGCTCTTGTTTTAATTCATTATTTTGGTGATACTTAGTGTTATATTGCATAATTATGGTGGTATATTATCCAATATAGTTCTATTAAAGAGCTGAAATGAAGTGAATTGAAATAATTGTGCTAATCAAGTGTTTTTTTTGTTGCCGCCAAAACTCCTCTATAAAGTCTTGGTAAGGTAGCCACTGCTTTACTTCGACATACTACAGATAATAAAATATACAAACCAAACTTGACATTGGCAAAATGTGAACACAAATGCCATTATAAAAAAAAAAAAACTATTGTAAGGATACGTCATTCCACATACATTTGTGTCTATTCTATTGGTGTTAACGCTTGTAGAAAAGCATCTTGGCTACAGGCCCCAGGCGTATATTATTATCATAGAGTGGAGATCTCGAAGGCAGGAATTACAATCTTAAGTTTTAATTACTTACCTAAGTTAATCGTAAGTTGTAGGTAGATAAGCTGTGAGCCCATTGGAAAATGTTCGATATATATAATCATACTAAATACTATTACAGGAATGTTTTTGAAAATCACACACACACACACTCACGCTTTTTATCCCCGAAGAGGTAGGCAGAGGCGCAACTAAATGCACCCACGTTTCGCCGTGCGTATTCCGTCCCATAGTGTGATAGGGGGCGAGCCTATCACCATATCGGGCACAAATTCCAACCTCCGGGCTGATACGGAATAGAAAAATCCAATATCACTTTGTTCGACCCGGGGATTGAACCCGAGACCTCAGTATTCTAGTCGTACCGTAATACAACTACACCACCTTGGCAGTGGTAGTTTTTGAAGATATTTTTTTATTTTTAGCATATCAGTGCAAAATAGAATTAAATGAAATTTCATACAGATAGACCAAGGCAATAGCGATAGGCTAGCGCCCTATCAAATCATGGGACGGAATACATGTGGCCGAGAAGAGGGTTCACAACATGCGCCTCTGCCTACCCCCCAAGGATAAAATGCGTGAGTGTGTTTAGACCAAGACAAGAAAAATAACTTTAACTAAAAAAAAATTCTAAGAAAGGACGATTTACTAACGAACTTTTCACTTCAAATAGTAGATTATAAATGAAATAAGACAACATCCGGTATGAAATCCTTTATTTAGTTTTTTGGTATTTTTGAGACATTTTCGTCTTTGTACCGACTTCGACTGAAATATAAAAAGGGAGAAATCTCTTCACGCGTGTGCTCACATATTTTACAAGAAAAAGCATCTGCTTTTTACTACCAACTAACAATGGTCTGACTAACAATAACACCATGGACAAATGAACCATAGAGTATTCAACGAGAACACGAGTGTTACCAGTTACAAAATCATAAACTTTTATTACATCATTGCTTAAAGATTTCTACAAATGTCTGGCATAAAAAAATATTCTACATAAAAATGACCCTTATTGTCTATTAGTCTAAGATCTCGACCAGCGAGATGCGGCAATCACGACAGTTATCACCATACTTATCGAAAGTTGAAGTAATAAAATTTAATTGAATATTACTGTTTTTACAATTTTATAACACTTTAACCTCTAAAGATTATTGTAAACAACGATGAGATTCTATGAACTTAAATATTATTACAAATAAAAATATTTCGGCTTATCTCGTTTATAAGTTAAATTCTGTTTTATTTCTTTTAACATAAAACAATTAACGACTGATAATTTTTACTTACGCAATTAATTAAGAACATTAGTTAAAAGCAAAGATAAATTGTTTCTTATTATTTTGATAACTGATAAATAATTTACTACGAGTACAGAACATGATTGTTTTTCCATATATATATCCCGTATTTCCCTTTTCCTGAGTTTGCACTAAATTCAACAAACTTTGCCTTTGATTTTATCCAACAAATACTCTATGGTCCACGTGTTACAGAAACGTCACAAGCGCAGTAAGCTCGAATCACACTAATCAAGCACATTTGTGCTTACTTACAAACAAACAGCTTCCGTAATGCCCGAACGTAATTATATACAGTTTTTGTAATCGTTGTATTTTAATGTACTATCTACAAGTGTACTAAGTTTAGCTTCAATTTTTATTCTGGCAACTTCAAAGCAATCCATACTGTTTTTATATAGTTTGTTTTCTGAATAAGCCAATGGTTTACAAAAATTCGATTTTCAAAAAATCTATTATATCTACGTATAAGTGTCATTATGAACCTGAAAATGTTGAAAACCACTGGTTTGATTGACAATTTAATTATTTGAAGCTAAACTCATCACAGAACGGTTTTCGAATGTATCTATACAAATGCAATTATTTTAAACATGATTTTATTTACCTGTAGTTTGTCTACACTATAGCTTAATAAGACGAGAACACACTTTACATTTAGAATATAATTAGTATTTAGACAGGATTAGTTTTGGCGCGAACACGTCATTAGGAATACTATATTACTTGTACAATGGTTGTTATTTAAAATTACTGACTCTTCCCCTAATAAGTAGGTGTTCAAATATATTCTATGAAGAGTTATCGAAAAGTACTTGGAATAGAATGCACTACTTGGCATTATTGAGTAAGAAATTCAAATTAAAAGTGGAGGCTACAATCTAAACACTTTTTTTTTATGGTATCGAATGACGAGACGAGCATGCCGTTCGCCTGATGGTAAGCGATACGACCGCCCATAAACAGTAGTAACACCATACAGCACCTTGAGTTACAAAGTACTGTGTGGCATTCCACTGCGCTCGTCATCCTGAGACATAAGATGTTAAGTCTCATTATGTCCAGTAGTTACTTATGAGTAGAACAAAAATTTGAACTAGAAATAACCTCAAGTGATTTGTTCATCTCTTTCTGGACACCACATTTTTTTCGATTTAATTACGCACGATTATACACCGATTGCTAAATGTCACCTAGCGGACAGATAGCAAGATAACAAAAAAATACATCCGAGACGGCTCTGATATACCTTTTCTTCAGTGAGATATTGTATGACCTCCATTATTTCTGTTAACTTTGCGTACCATTGAGTTTGAAGCAACTACAAAGTGAAACTTTATCTAACTACTCAAACAACGTTTTCACGCCAAAACCAACAATATTGCATCATGATATAACACCGATTAGCCGACCATACATAAAAAAATAATTTAATCTGTTTGTACGAGCGATGTTACAAATATTTTCCCATATCAAAGTTCTGTACAATTTTGACACACAATCTCATACGCTTATAAAATACCAGACCATTAAATACCACGAGATCGAACTTAGAACAAACGCAATTTGACCGCTATTGCTTTAGTATTTCATATTTTTTTAACAAAAACACATTTTCTAACATTTTTGCACTATGTGACACGTTTAGTAGTTTTTAGAAACGTGGTACTGGCAACATTTAGAATTAATCATAAGGTTTCCTTGTATTATGCCTCTTTAAATTGTTGCTACTTAAAAATAACGTGTCTGTCCGTAATCACGGCGGGTCATAGACAAGAGCATTAAATATGTTTAATATTATAAAAGTAATATGAACGTTATAACTTGAACTAACAACTCATGAAAATAAGTCATTTTAACACTGTGAATTATCTATTAGCATATATACAGTCTTACTTACAAAATAACTAGTCTGCTCTTAAGCAATGCTTAACTATTGACACACACGATGAGCTGTTAGGCAAAACCCGCCATCTTGCCTTTTACGTAGGTTTAAACTAGGCTGCGGCGATGTTTAATTTTGACAGTTATTTAAGCATTGCTTAACCACCTCACAAGTTTATAAGTAAGACTGAAGATGTTTGAATTGTTTTAACATTAGATTATCTAGTTGGGCAATATAGGTTTTGATCAAAAACCCAGGGGCTGCATAAGAATAAAACAATATCTGATTAAAAACATTTTTTCAGGGATTTATAATAGTCTATGCTTTTGTCTATAATCCAAGATGGCGTCGTCATTGACGCGCGTGTTTCAAGTGCCCTATGCACTAATCGTAGATGTCAAATCTAAATACACATACAACATAAGTAAGCTATACGAGTATGCAGCATGTTTAGTTGGATGTCAGCCTTCGAAATGAATGTAATCATTCCGTTGCGTTCTTAAACATTATGTAATATGTAGCACCAATGTCAAAAAGAAACGTATTTTTCGAATTTCGAAATGTAAATTTTTATCGATAGCGATAGATAATATATTATACGGTACGTCTCTGATTTCTTACCAGAGACGTTTGAGTATTGATATACTGCTGTACAATTTCGGAATTAAAGAAATTTGGAAAAAAATATAGGTAACAGTTCAAGCGGAGCCCAAAAATCTAAAAGCAATCTTGACTTAACCTTGTAACAATGTCAAGCCCCATAATAATGATTCAACATAACAAAGATGAATTCTAACTATCGACATCGATAAAAACGTATCGATAAATACCTAGGACCTTAAAGGCTGACACAATTTACACAATAACATACGTTAAGAGTTAAGTGACGTCACCGTGGCGCTTACAAGCCACGGCCAGCAACGTAAGCTAAGTTAAAAAAATAACTAATTGGAACTACGTGTGACGGAAATTGTATTTTTATATTAATAAAAAAAGGTCTACACGCTGTTTTATTACACATCCCTTCATCCAAAAATATTTTTAAGCGTTTTAAACAAATTAATTATTAGTATGAAGGTTTCAAAATCTTTGGAGGAAGGGGTACCCCTCCCTCATTCACCTAACTACGCCTATAGCATGCATAATACTACGAAATTGATAAGTAAAATAGTTTTTTTATTTTTTTTATTGCATCGAATGACCATGTCGTTCGCCTGATGGTAAGCGATACGACCACCCATAAACGGTAGCGACACCCTCCAGCACCTTGACTTACAAAGTATCTACTCTGTGGCATTCCACTGCGCTCGTCATCCTGAGACATAAAATGTTAAGTCTCATTATGTCCAGTAGTTACACTGGCTACAATGTCCTTCAAACCGAAACAAAACAGTGCATGCACACTTCTGCTTGGCGGTAGAAATAGACATTGCGGTGGTACCCACCCAGACGGACTCTTACATATGAGAGACCTACCACCAGTGTAGTGTAATGAATGACTCCATCGACAGTTGTTGTTTGATTATTTTAACACGTTTAACATCGTTGAACGAACATAATTTAGTGTTAATTTCCGATCGAGTTGTTATATCGAAATTAGCCGGATTCTAATGACTAATTTACCATGTGCAGTAAATTAACAGAATGTTATAAGTATATATATAATATTTTTCATAAATATTTCTGGACATCATAAAAATAATTTTAGTAACCAACTCCAAGGGTAGGTTGAATGTCAATAAAAAAAATTATGTTTGATTCTATCATGTGTGTAAATCTTGATTAAAATGTATGTAAGTGAGTTAATTAATATAAAAAAAATGTAAACTATTAAATGAAGAGTTGAGCCATTCGTCCGCTAGATCTTAGGGTGTGGACATATTTTAATTCCTAGTCGAATACCCAGAAGCGTCCTTTCTAATAGCGGCACAAAATTGGCTTATTTCAATGAATATTGACGTTATTTAGCCACTCCAAGACCAACTTTGTACGTAACGAACGCAAAGTCGATATTGCAATGTCCAGAAGATGAGAATGGTTTGACAAATCCCGTCACCATAATGCCAAATACTTAAATTCATTAATATGAAAATACAATTTGCTGACGTCACGTGTCCCATATACCTTTGCGTGGAAATATTTTTTATCATATTCATGAAAAATACTGCGTTCATTTCATTGATATGAAATTTAATTTATATAACTTTATGGAGACCCAAATTTGGTGCCCCTTATCAGGTTATATCATTCCTTACGCACCGAAGGCAGTTATTATTTATTAAATAAAATGCTAAGAAAATATACAGAGATATTGGATTTTTCTATTCAGTATCAGCCCAGCGTCTGGAATTTATGCCCGATATGGCGATAGACTCGCCCCCTATCGCGTCATGGGACGGAATATACGGCGAAAAGTGGGTGCAGTAATTGCACCTCTGCCTACCCCTTCGAGGATAAAAGGCGTGAGTGTGTATGTATGTATATATAATGGCAGATTTTATAAACAGGAAAGGTATTCAACATTTTTTCACCTACCCAACTACAATGTAAGGTTGATAATTTTATTATGGCATATGGTAGACACAGTTTAGCGATCGTTTTCAACCACCGATCCCAATTTTAATCTTCGATGCAATCCCCGGAATAAACCAATCAAAATAAATCATTTGTAAGCATTGCAAAAAAACTTTATTTTAATTGGTTAATTTTCGCGATGCATCGTTTATTGAAAACCAGTGCCGTAATTAGGGCGGTGTCAGCGGTGCCCAGGCACAGGGCGCAGACCCTGGAGGGGCGCAGAAACGACCAGACCAGTAAGTTTTAGGTCATACATGGGTGCAGTTATAGAAGCTCGCACCGGCCGCATAGAGGGCTAGTTAAAGCACTGTTGAAAACGATAGTTAATGTTAACGAATGAATTCCATACCGGGCAAATAGTAGTAAAAATATCCACTAGAAATGATTTCCGATCTGGGAATCGAATCTTCCCAGTCGATTTTGGGACCAGGCAAAATGCCTTTGGCATAATGTGGTTAACACCGCAGTCTATAACATTTCTATGAAAAAAAATATTCCCGCGCAAAGCACTGCAGCGATGCTGCACTTAATTTAAATCTTTTTTTTATTTCGTATTATTTGTCACATTTTTTCAATTTTTTTTGTTTAATCTTGTATGGCACGAGTGCCACCTTTATTTAATACACACGAGTGACTTATTGTGCATAAACAAACATTAAACTAAACATTGAACTGTTTTATACCTCTGCGTAGAACCTTTTATTTTTTATAATATTTTTTTCGAATTCACCACCATCGTAAGATTTAATTAACTTAATATAAAGAAAAATAAACACCACCGCCATCTTGTAAGGTTCATAATAAACTAAAAATTGTTCCAAAGGCATAAAACAGTTCAATTTACAAAGCATATTAATCCTTAAGAATAGAAGCTTAAGTGTCATATCGCCATAACAGCAGTTCTATCACAACCAGCCTGCCATTTAGGTAGCCTACAAACGTTTTATAAGCTAAACACTACCGAAAATTATGACTTAGGGCATGTATAAATAGGGTCCAATTTGCAAAAAAGATATCATTGGCACTAAATTGTAAGCATTCAGAGACGAGCGGTCTGATATCTCAATTAAAATGATACAGTGTTATAATCTGCTTAGACTGGGCAGAGCATTTTGACAGCTGTCATTCGCTAAAATTTTGACAGTTAAAATTTGAAGATGGGCTGATATGTACTTTTGCTTGTAATCAATTTTGGACCGTATATTTACATTATAAAATTAATTTTCCCGATAGAATATTTGATTTTGAGATTTAAAAAAGGAAATGGATATTATGCCTAGCATTTCACCATTCTAAAAATGTCAAAAGGACTATAAAAACGCAATATAAAATTATATGCTGTCAAAAAGAGTGCCACATTGAGCAGATTTCACTTTCAAAGTTAGCACGAAGCCAACGAATAGGCTATTTTGTGACTAAAATAATCTTCCGAGTGTCATATTTAAAAATCCATTCTCACATTTACTTCTACTTTCAAACGTTCGTATATCGAAAATATTATTTTTATAATTTTAAGCATTTAAAAGCGCTTAATGTTGATTTTGGACGTACCAACTCTAATAAAATTACCTAATATTAGTTTCTACTGGTCGAAAATTAAAAAGGTTATCGTATATCAACATTTTACCACCTCACTCATTCACCTCCTCATTTTATAAAGTTGTCAATATCAATCGCGAGCGAACTATGAGTGAATGAGTGATTGATTTTTTCTTCAAATAGTTCCTTACTTCAAATGATTTTACGTGAGAACTTCGTGAGTAAGTTACTTGTCCTCCTCAATTGAAATAGACGAGTTACCTTACTTACGGCCGATATCAAGTAACGATTCGGATCGACAATGAAAATGGACCAATCAGAAAGTTTGTTCGACATGATTGCAGATGGCTTATTTTAACCTTTGATCCGAAATTAATTGTGAACGTTTGTTGTGACCGGCGGTAAGTAAGAACAAAATACGGTAATTTTTATATTCTTGGCGTTCATACTTCTTTCCAAATTTTTCAAAATATTTATGCTGATACGTCCGAATCTTTTCTCACACCATTTCCACTTAACATTATATCTAATTTAGTTACAAAATTGCGCATATTCTGAGCGATTATTTAATATGAAAATACCATAAAGTTACAATTATTAACACATTATCATCTTTTAAAACCTTTTGTGTTTACGAAATATATCGGCAGGCATATGCCAGACAACCACGAAAACCTACTTACTAACTTTTATATCTCAAACGTTTCATTTAAATCGCAATTTTAATGAGAATAAATAACCCACAACACATTCACATGATTTTAATTTGTAAAAAAGTTACGGGTCGTTTATGACTCAACGAAAAAATAGATGGGTCGTAAATGACCCACGATTATTCACCTGATAATGTGTTAATATTGGAAACAGAAACATGATGGTTCAATCAAACCATTATGTTTTAAAATAATTAAGAGTATCGCATACATTTTGAAAACGGACCAAAATTGCAGTGCCGTGTAGGAGGTACAAAAATCAATGCTCACACGCCCTAAATAGAATTTCGATTTGAAAAATCACTGTTTTTTATAGAAAAAATACACGATTTCATATGATTTCCGTAATATTTTGTCCATTGAATTAATATTATTTTCACCAAATTGTCAAAAATATTTACAGCACAGTCTATATCTAGTATCTTTTGATTTAAAAATTTCCGGTCATGATAAATGTAACGTAGAGGGAGTACTTAGAGCTCCGAGTTTATATGTCAGAGAGAAAACTAAAAATATATATAAAAAAGTATTATTATCGCTATATTGAGTGCTAGGTTCCACCCAATGACGCATTGTTACTTTTATATCAACCTATTGGTTGTAACTAAAACTTATTTCATGTTATTTCATTTCGACATGAATGATTTATACTAACCAAAACGAAAATAAAATTATAATTTCATCACCCACGTCTAATTTCTTGACATATATAGTCAAAATCATTAACAGACAATATTTCCCCTGGCAAATAAACGGAAACCAGTACTCCCGCCCACGAAAAAAATAAGCTAAAACTTAAAAAGAACACAATTGACTAACATTATTATTCACTTAAAAAAATATAACTTATTTAACATTTTTTTTCTATTTTCGTCCACTGTTATATTAACTTTAAACACACCATCTGAGATCTGTCACTCACTTTTTTTTAAAGAGTTTTTTTTTTATTATCACATACATATGGTTGAATACTGCTTCGTCTTAGGTGCGTGGTGGATATGTTACGCGAAGCGTCTGTGTGTGGCCCACACGAGTGGAGGGTTTGTGTGGTGACTTTAGCGTTCAGGACGTGTATTTGCCTTTGCTCGGTGATCCCTGTACAGTAAATTGGGATATATCATATGAAGGGCACAGGCAAATAACAGGGAATGTCCTAATTATTGAATTTTGAGAAAAAACAATTTGAAAGTTTAAAAGTATATTATTTTTATTGAGACAAAAGAGAGCGAGTATATTATTTTTATGGGCATTCCCAGTTCTTTTCGTTTTGGCCATAAACAAAACTGCATTTGTGGCGCCATATAACTTTTTTAAAATTCTAATGATTAGAATTCAAAATACCATAGACAAAGATATGATTCTATAAAAAAACAAAAATATTATTTGTGATATTCCCTGTTATTTGCCTCTGCCCTTCTTATTTTTCGGGTCAAAAGTGGCCACATGATGAATTATTTAAAATAAATAAGATTCTTATCTACAGACAGTTCCCTTCGAAGTTTCATTAAAAAAATTGGTCCACCAATATTATTGGACGTTTAAGATTCAATTGGATTAACCCGACAAAACTGGTAACATGCTTAGAATTTGAATAAAACAAATTTAACTTAGAGCTATAAGTAAGACAAGAAAAAGAACTAAGCACTATTATTTTGAATCTATGTCTTAGCTAGTTACGTGTTAGTACACTCACCTGGCTCTGTCACGCGATAGAGTTGACCGCGTAGTGGGGCCGGGTGCCCTCCGGCTGGTACAGCGTTATCGACGCTATGTAGTTGTTCGACATCACCTGAACACAAGTGTAGACTAATCAGTATATATATATATATATATAATACACTCACGCCTTTTATCCCCGAAGGGGTAGGCAGAGGCGCAACTAGTGCACCCACTTTTCGCCGTTATTCCGTCCCATGATGTGATAGGGGGCGAGCCTATCGCCATATCGGGCACAAATTCCAGACTCCGGGCTGACACTGAATTTAAAAAACCTAATATCACTGCCCGACCCGGGAATCGAACCCAAGACCTCAGCATTGCAGTCATACCGTAATACAACTACGCCACCGAGGCAGACTAATCAGAACCTATTAAACACCATCTCAGTCATCATTATCATTTCGTGGTTATTAAATACTTTTTTTTCTTTTCGCGGAGAAAGTGACTTCTTACTACCGACCAGCCTTCAAGGGGGGCGACTGAGCGGTTATGTTGGGTTCACCGTGCCTTACGACCCGACGTTGAGCCGCCCGGAGAGATGGAACCATCGGGCGACCGCCGGGCCGAGTCCCTAACCTATGTACAACTATAAAACTCAGCGGTGGCCATCTTCGGCGCATTAGGGATGGTTATTAAATACTACGAAAGACATTTTGTCCCAACTCCCACCTTCTAAGCCCCGAAGAAATGTTTACGAAACAGTCAAGCATATCTCCCGATGTGGAAATGGATATGTACCTACTTGTTTCTTGGACAGTTTGTCGCCTAATGCGTCAAGGAAGCTATTAACATATGCATTTTATGCCATTATGTTAATCCTGTATGTACCATTCGCTTAAATTGTATCTTAATATATATAAATCTCGTGTCACAATGTTTGTCCTCAATGGACTCCTAAACCACTTAACCGATTATAATAAAATTCGCACACCATGTGCAGTTCGATCCAACTTGAGAGATAGGATAGTTTAAATCTCAAATTATACTCGCAATTTTAATTTATTGCTAATTATTTGTCTGTCATTATTTGACAGTCACAATTTTTTTTTTTTTTTTTTTTTTTTTTTTTTTTATTGCATTTAATGACGAGACGAGCATGCCGTTCGCCTGATGGTAAGCGATACGACCACCCATAAACAGTAGCAACACCATCCAGCACCTTGACTTACAAAGTACTGTGTGGCATTCCACTGCGCTCGTCATCCTGAGACGTAAGATGCTAAGTCTCATTATGTCCAGTAGTTACACTGGCTACAATGTCCTTCAAACCGAAACACAACAGTGCATGCACACTGCTGCTAGGCGGTAGAAATAGACTTTTTGGTGGTACCCACCCAGACGGACTCATACATATGATAGACGTACCACCAGTAGCTCAACGAACATACCTCAAAGATCATGTCCTGGTATCCGTAGCAGAAGGTGGAGCCGAAGGGGTTGGTGGTGTTGGTGGAGGAGGCGCGGTTGAGCACGACGGGCCGCTCGCACACGCGCAGGGCGCGCTGCACCACCTCCCACTTGGAGTACGCCGTGATGGACACCGGCCCACTGCGCTCCACCAGGGAGTTCGCCTCGCATCTGGGATCGCAATTCACATATTATTATCCATATCATACCAGCCCAGTTTTATATACTGCCCACTGCTGAGCACGGGCCTTCTCTACTACTGAGAGGGGTTAGGCCTTAGTCCACCACGCTGGCTTAGTGCGGGTTGGCAGACTTCACATACCTTCGGAATTCAGAGAACGTCTCAGGTATGCAGGTTTCCTCACGGTGTTTTCCTTCACCGTTAAAGCGAGCGATAATTCACAAAGAATACACACAACTTTTTTAGAAAAGTCAGGTGTGTGCCATTGGGTTTTGAACCTACGAACATTCGTCTCAGTAATCCGTTCCACTCCCAACTAGGTTATCGCCGCTTGTATTCTTATCGTTTACATAATAATAACAAAAACTAAATACGAGTGTCACTTTTGACCCAGTCATAAAATTTCACAATTACTTATTGCAACATACTTATTTTTTATTTGAAATAAATGAAATCGTCGACACGGTATTAGTTATTTCTATCTGCGCATGAAAGTTAAACTTCATAAAATTTTAAACTTCGTACAGACGATGTACAGAATGGAACCTGAAATTATACATTTCAACATACTTATACTTTTAATTAAAGTCCACACTCACTTGTCCGGTTGCACAGCGAGTTCGAACTCGCAGCGGTGATACATGTTGAAGTTGTAGTGTCCCGGGTAGTTTGTGTGGAGCACGAACTTCTTCACCTGGTTAGTACGCGCGTCGAATAACACGTCCTGTAACATGGAAGGAGTTGAGTATTAGAAGTTAAAAATTTAAGTTACAGAAGTTACATCCAATTCATCAATTTAAGATAGATTAATATTAAAAGACAATATTAGCATTTGAGTTGCCACACGAGAGATAAATATTTTTGGGTATCATGTACATAGAGACTATCCCGCCCTCACACCCGCCACTACAACTCCTGTAAGCCAGGATCAATAATGGCACGCATTTTATGACACCAAGCGGTGAAGCTCGGCGAGTCTCAGGGAACACTAGTCTGTCTTTATCACGCAACGAAATTAATCAAATAGAAAGATAGGGAGGACTTGGAAAGCATGAAATACATGTACAGCAGCATAAATATCTGTACAAAATCGAAATTTCATATCGACTATATATGCGTTAAGTTAAACTGAAACATTTTCTTCTTCGTCTGAAGTAAAGTAAATCTCTGTTATTTTATTTTTGTGAAGAGAAAAATATTATTAGTAAGAACACAAAAGTATGTAAGCAATTTGAAATTTTGAATTTGTTCAGCTACTTATGCTGCTGACTATACATTGGTTTCGCTAACTAAATCGAATCATATTTAATTTTCCAGTTATCCGCCAACTTGCCAACAAAACCACGTTACATAATATTATGCTTATCTCTAGAGTCAATTAACCTACTTAATCCTCGGGTCATTTTTGTCCCGGGTCAAAAATGACCCGTGTACGAACCAGTCCGAGCGTGAAGTAGTTGAAGAGGTAGTCGGAGGCGGGCGGCGGGCGGCGGCGCGCGGTGGGCCGGTGGATGCGCATCTTGTCCTCCGCCTTGTAGTAGAGGCGGGCCGGCGCGCCCAGGGCCCGGGCCACGGCCTGGCAGCTGTCGCCGAACCGCACCGCTCGCGCCAGCGACAGCGGCACCGCCTCTAGTGAGCGGGACGTGCCTGCAACATCATCATACACCGTACTGACACACACACACACTGATACCTTTTACCCCCGAAGAGGCAGGCAGAGGCGCAACTAGTGCACCCACTTTTCGCCCTGCGTATTCCGTTCCATGATGTGCACCTATCGCCTATTCGGGCACAAATTCCGGTCTCCGTACTGACACTAATTGGAAAAACCCAATACCACTTTGCCCGACCCGGGGGTCGAACCCGAGACCTCAGAATTGCAGTCGTACCGTTATACAACAGTATATGTATAGCGCTGTAGGGTATGTGTGTACTACTTTGCGAGTCTATAGGTTTCATCAGAAGGAGGGTGTTGCAATGAAAAGTAGAAATGCGGTCCACGAAGGTTTCGCTTATATTGACCAAACTCTTAATCTAGATACATGTGCTTTGTGACATGTGTCACGTTCCAAAGATCCTGTTGATGCTATGATGACGTCATCAATATATACGAATACAAAGTTAAGGTTCCGTAGCACTTCATCTTGCATAAAACGTTGAAAAGTTTGTGCCGCTGTACGGAAACCGAATCCTAGACGCAAAAATTCGAACAAACCGAATGGTGTTGTTATCGCCGTCTTCGGAATATCATCTTCATGAAGCGGTATATTGTGGTAGGCTCGCTGTATGTCAATTTTTGTAAAGATAGTTTTCCCATGTAATAAATAAGTGCAGTCCTGGACGCGCGGTATCGGGTAACGGTCCGGCTTAGTCATCGCATTCAATGCGCGGTAATCGCCGCACGGCCTTAACTCGCCATTTTTCTTTACAACCACGTGAAGCGGACTCGCCCAATTACTCTTAGAAGGTCTGCAAATGCCCATATCTTGCATGCGTTGAAATTCGGTCTTGACCTTGTAGTATTTATCTGGCGGTAAAGGTCTCGGACGCGCACAAACCGCTGGACCCGTGGTTTCGATGCGATGTACCACTGAATGGCTAGGAGTTTCCTTAAAACATATTGGTTTCGTTACGTTAGGAAACATTGATAATATATCACTATATTCGTTTTTACAGTCAATTGTTCTCAATGAAGGCTCATTTTGCACAGTCACAGACGCGATAATTTTTAGACTAGTCACCGAATCTATTAGCTTTTTATTGTTTACATCTACTAACAATTTATAATGGGCTAAGAAGTCAGCACCGAGTATGGGTTGCTTGACTTCTGCTAGCACAAATGACCAACGAAATGGTCGCCGTAATCTAAAATCTAAATTTAATGTCTTTACACCAAAAGTTTTAATTTCACTACCGTTCGCAGCGTAAAGTTTATAGTCCTCACATTTTGCACTAGAAAGTCGATTCTTATTGACAGGCAGTACTGAAATGTTGGCACCGGTGTCCACCAAAAATCGAAGTCCGCTACTCTCATCCGTTATACATAGTCGGGGAACAGGAGCTATAGTGCAAATCTCCACCTGCGATTGCACCAGATCTAGTTTTCCTTTTTCTCTGCTTTTGACCACGCACACGGCTCTATACATTTGTTAGCTCTATGGCGGTATCTAAAATGGTAAACACAAAGCCAGTCCGGACTATCAGATGAACGACGTGTCGTATTACGGCCGCGTGATTTGGATCGCGATCGGGAACGATAACGATAATGATTTCTATTGCATTCTGCCTTTTTCTCTAAATCCCTGATTCTCAAACTTAATTTGGCTATCTCCGCCAAAATTAATGCACCATCGTTGCTGGTACTGGTACTAGGTGTCACTTGCACTTCTGCCACTTGTAATGGTCGCGCTGTCTCCATAACCTTGTCTGCGATTGCCGCTAAATGCTCTAAATCTTTAACTTCACTCACGGCTAACACACTTCGCACCGCTGAGGGTAAGTGGCCTTGCCACATTATTCTGAGCGTTTCGTCGGGTATCTTCTCTCGCGCCAGTTCCCGCATTCGCCTTAAAAGCTGAGAAGGCTTTTGGTCTCCCAGCTCCATCTCACTTAGCAGTTTCTGAAACTGTCGGATTTCCGACTCTTCATACACCTTTAGTAAGCGTTCTTTAAGTGCGTCGTATTTCTTTACCTCGGGAGGCTTGAGAAGAATGTCGCCCGCTTGCTGGATAACATCCTTTCCCAGCTTAGTGACTACCATATTGTACCGTGCTTCGTCGCTCATTTTCTGTGGGCCTAGAACAGCCTCGCACTGCACGAACCATAGTCTCGGCTGATCGATCCAAAATTCAGGAATTCGGGAAGAAACGCTAACAACCGCTACTTCTGCTGTTCCGCTAGCGCCTGGTTGCATTTGAATATCTTGTTGAGAAGTCATTGTGGTTCAGATCCGTTGGCAGGGTGATGAACACACTTTGAACTTCGACCCTCGCACTCACGTAGCTTGATATCGGGGTCACCACTGTGCACGTATGTCTAGTGGCTACTGAGTGGGTGAGCAACAATAAAAGCTGATGACCAAATATACGTGCACACCGTCTATTAAATCGGTGTAAATTACTATTGATACTGAATACATATTATCGATTGTACATCTTTGATCGTTGTACAGTATAAGGCTGTAGGCACAATAGACGAGCGGGGAACGAATGGCGTGACCGCGCCGCGTTCTAATGAATGATGCAGCGTAATCTCTATGTTAGGTACATGCGTCCCTACAAGCCTAAATGGCGCCAGGTCGCTATTTGCAATTTTTGGTGACCCCGACACCTGGCAGCACTGGTGTCAACCTCCTGCCTGTACCTTCAGTGAACATGTGGAGCCGCAGCCCGAGCGTGGCGGAGGCGCCGCGCAGCACGTCGCAGCGCCGCAGGTGCAGCTGGTGCCGGTAGCACGACAGCGGCAGCTCCGGCAGCGGCGCCGCGCACACCACGCCCGACGAGCTGCTGCCCAGCTGGAAACAAAAGGTTCAGTAATTCATATTTCCGCCGCACCATTAAGCTGTGGAACAGTTTGCCAGCGTACGTGTTCCCTCCTTCCTACAACTTAGGGTCCTTCAAGCGGAGCGTGAAGGAGCAATTGTGTGTGCCGACCGACCAGGGATGATTATCTCTTGCTGGTCGACATTATTTTGGGCTTCACTTCACTTACCATCAGGTGCACTGAACTTTGTCGAGCCATCGATAAAAAAAAACAACAACGCAACACAATTTTATAAAAGAATACAAACACTCATTACGCCTTTTACTTCAGGCAGAGGTTCAACCTGGGCGCCTAATATCCGCTACGCGTGTTCCGTCCCATGACGTGATAGGGGACGAGTCTATCACCATATCGGGCACAAATTCCAGACTCCGGGCTGATAGAGAGCAGAAAAAGCCAATATCACATGCCCGACCCGGGTCTAGAATCCGGGACCTCAGAGCGGCGTCGAACCGCGTACACAACACATTTACGCCACCGAGGTAGGCAATTTTATATGGTATAATTTTATCCATGTTTATCAACCATTAATTTAAATTTTCACAGTGTTTATGTTTCCAACCGTTGATTAATTATATACCTAGATAGAGTGACGCGCTGCAATGAAACTAAAACAAACAGGCCAACTTTTCTTAAGCTAGTATGCGTGACAGCTGTGTCATACGCTATCGCTGCATCATTCTGCGTATCCTTGTGTGCGCGCATAATGATACCAGTTATAACATGGTTTCTATTGAAACGGGGAGAAAATTATATCCATGAAAAACAACAAAAATTAATTCACTCGAATTTATTTAGTGGGGAATAGTTCGCCTCTATTTTTATCGACGCGTTTGAAGCGTTCAGTGTCTATCTAGGTATATAATTAATCATAGGTTCCAACATAAAGTTCCGGCAGGGTGCGAGGTTTCACTATACGATTTTGCCAAATACCGGTTTTGCAACAGTTATAAATGTTATAAATAACTGCGTGTCGCTGGTGGCTACATAAAATAAAAATTACAAAAACATTTTTCATTAGAACGTTCCAGTGAAACGTCATTACCTGGTGTTGAGATCCATAATAAATCGTCGTTCGCGAGACGACGGGCGATCCGCCGTTCGGGAACTGTAGCGAGCCCAGACCGTGCGCGTAGCCCGGCTGAAATCACAACATTAACATATAATATAGTTATTCAACAATGTTCCGCTAGATGGCGTTATAACAAACTATCTTGCATATCTCAAAGCAAAGATTTTTCTATTTACATAATATCTACAGTGTTGTTTACTATAACATGTTTTTTTTATTTCATTGTTGAATCACAATAAAGGAGGCGTTTAACGCTCCAGCGTTAACCGATAATTTAATTACTTGTATTTTTTATTCCACTAAATTCATCTAAGAGTTGATCACATTACATAAAATAGACTTATAAAAAAGTTAATTACCTCTCTTAATCTAACATGTCACCATTTAGTCAAAAACTATAGTCGCGCCTTAACTAACACCCTACCCAAAAACATAGTAACAGTCAACCTCACCTCAAATTTGCTATCAACAGGGAAGTAAAACGACAGCCCCCTGAAGTTGAGCGCGAAGAGGTGCCGCTGCGAGTCGTACAGGCCGGGGTGCGTCGCGCCGAAACAGTGCTCCACCTGCTCGATAGATGGCGTGATCTCCGGACTGTTGAAGCACATGCCACTAGGGACAAAACAATCGTACATCTTACCAATCTTTCATACTATCTTACTGTTACTTCTCTGACTCGAGCTTTTTGCTCGGATTAACCGACCACCCGCCCTGAAACCCTCAGGGAAAAGATGGTTCAGTCTCCCCGTTGTTCCCCATGTACGATAAGTGGATCCCCCAACACTTTGTTCAATATTATAGAAGTATGGATTGCTGCCTGTTTTTGGAGAATGTTAATATCGATTTTAGAATTTAGTGTGTTGATATACCTGGATAAACTTTTTGCTACTATACCTGTTGAACCTATTACTATAGGGATGACCTGTGTTTGCGTGTTCCATAATCGCCTGATTTCGGTTTTGAGTAGATCTTACTAATATTATAAATGCGAAAGTTTGTGAAAATGTTTGGATGTTTGTTAGAAGTCAACGCTGAAACTACTGAACGGATTTAGTTGTAATTTGGCACACAGGTAGGTCATGTCCTGAATTAGCAGATAGGACCCGGTCCCCCGGTATCCCGGTAATTTGCTCCCATGAAAAATAACAGATATTTGTTATATTATTTTTTAAGTACGTCGTACGCTGGCGTCGCACTGTTTTAGAAACTTTTGTAGCGGGAAAGGCTTTTCACGCGGGCGAAGCTGCGGGCACCACCTAGTATTATATAATTTAAATGATGATAGGCTGTAGGTATCTTAAACAGGGGTGTGGCTACCACTGTATCAGACGTGGCCTTCGCGCTCTAGGGGCCCCTCTTAGCCTATCCACCCAAAAGTTCAGAAACCTTTTTTTGCTACTGCATAATAGGCCTCCTGACGCGGTGAATGCGGAGCGGCGCAAACCGAGTGGTCTGTACTTAAGGAAAGTATAAACCTGGCGCTTAAAGGGCCCTCAACAAATTTAAATATAGGGGTTGCCTCCGCAGTTACTTAAGCCCTGCTGCGTTGGTACCACCGCATTATCTATTTCTACCGCCTAAGTAATCGTGCATGCAAAGAAGGTAGGTTTGAAGGATATTGTAGACCGCTATTACTAGGCGTTTGGCATGAGTTATGGCAAAACACTCGTCAGAATAAGGCCAAACATTATGGATCTTTACAGCCCAACATCCCAGTTAAACCTTGGTTTTACAAATATCAAAACTTCGACAAGCATGTTACCTCTGTGATTATTAGGCTTCGTTTAGGTCATATCTGTTCTACTGTTTTTCTGGCTAAGCTACGTATTAGGAATCACTCTATTTGTGAATGTGGCCTGGAAGAGGGTTCTGCCCAACACATTTTCTTCTCTTGTCCAAAACATAATATTCCAATATATGACATATTTCCTAACAATGTTGCCCTTCCTTTAAATTTGAACTGCCTGTTGACTTTGGATAATCCTGATTATGTTAACATCCTCGCAAAATTTATAAAAATAAACAATATTTATCTATGATACTCCTCCCCTTCTTATATAATTAATTCCGCTTAACTAATTAATCTCAATTCATTCCGCCCCCCCCCCCTTTTTATTGTTGTTTGTCCTACCTAACATACTAAAATATATATGTACTAATTATTAGGGTTCGGGTCTAACTATATTTAAACTGTTGTGTTGTCCTCAGATGTGTTGTTCTTGGCAAAAATGTTCAAGACCTTTTCCTCGTTTGCCACGACTCTGTTGTACTGATTTTGAGTTTCGACTCATACTTCGACATTGGCAGAATCATCGCGTATGCGGGGACGCCATTTAAAAAAAAAAAAAATACTGGGCGTTATTAGACTGAACACCTATTTTTTTATTCTCCCTCGATGACGAGCGCAGTGCGATGCCGAATGTAGAAGGGATCTACTATTTATAGACCGTTTGCGCTTAACAACAGCCGAGAATCTGGTCTCAATATTGAAAAAAAAAATAGTGCGCACTATACGCGACTTCAACTTGTTTGTTTTCTTTTAAAACATGTTCTGTGCAATTCTTTTGTAGAGCCACGACAAAAAAGGTTGAAACAAGTAGACATTATTTGTAACAATAAATAAAATTAAACTACGTGATGTGGTTTCGAAATAGAAGCTCTTTAAACACATACTATTATTAGTAAACCCGTTTCAAATAAACGTTTTAAATCTTTTTGTTTGTCCTGAGTAATATCCAATACAGCTGTAACGATTTTGCCTACATTTTGATACACAGAGAACTTATTAGGCAATAATCTAGACAACCTTACACCCCGAACACAATTTTAACGTAGAAAAATCCGCGAGCAAAAACCAGTCTACTTCAGAGAAAACCAGTACAAATCACCTCTATCTGTCGCTAAGCCATACCTACAACACAATTAATATAAACTTACGTAACCAATCGAACGTGTAATGATAATTGAAACGAAGACAGTGCCATTATAATGTCGTTAGGTCGTCTATCGTCACGCGGTGACTAAGTACGGAATTATACAACTTGTAATGAGTTCATTTATAACATCAACATCCGGTTAATGAGGTAGCATTTTTGCCCCGTGTTTGGCTAAAATTTGTATGAATCCTTTTTTATGATATAGGGGGCAAACAAGCATAGGGTTCACGTGATGGTAAGTGATCACCGTCGCCCATGAACATCTGCAATACCAGGGGGCACAGAGATGCGTTGTCGGCCTTTTAGGTGGGAATATGTTCTTTTTTTGAAGGTCGCCAGGTCGTATCTGTCCGGAAATGCTGCTGGCGGCAATTGGTTCCATAGTTTAGTAGTACGTGGCAAAAAATGTCGGCTAAAACGTACAGTGGTGGATTGCCAACCTCCTTACATATAATAAAACAAACTCCCCCACCGCGTTTGTCTGAATGTGATAAACTCAAAAACAACCGAATGGATTTCGATGAAATCTGGTATGGAGATAGTTTGATACTCTGGAAAGGACATAGATTTTTCACCTGGGAAAAAATTCACGCGAGCAAAGGCCAGTGCTCTCATAAATATTTTTTCCCTATCTGGCTCTGTCCTTTAGAAAAATTTTGCCAATGTCAAGTGAGGATGCTCTTTGATTCACAGACTAGTCGTAGTAAAGCAGTGGCTACCTTACCAAGACTTTATCGAGGAGTTTTGGCGGCAACAAAAAAACACTTGATTAGCACAGTTATTTCAATTAACTTCATTTGAGCCCTTTAATAGAACTATATTGGATAATATACCACCATAATTATGCAATATAACACTAAGTATCACCAAAATAATTAATTAAAACAAGAGCACTTCATGACACTTCCAAGTCCCCGCCAAAACACCCCTCATAAATGTTAAACTAGTCCACATTCCACGGGGCCTATATCCGCCTCAAGGATTGATGGGGGAGCCAAGCACGTCATACAAATACAAACTTACCGTCATGTCCAGTATGGAGACGTTATGAATGCCATGTTTTAACCCGTCAACGCCCGCTTATAATAGCTATAAGCTAATTTCCTTATATAAATGGACACCGGTGTGCACCGCGGACGTTCAGGGATTAATTATAGGAATGCATCAATAGCTATCCAATACGGACCAAAACTCCACGTTGTATCCTCCCAACTTAAACTCCTAACTGAACCAAGCCATACATGCAATATAGTTGTAAATTTGTGTTACTCACCTATACCTAAGTTTAACTAATTTCATATTGTAAATCTCTATAATCTTGAGCCGCTGCGCCACCGGGTCGAATATCAACCGGATGCCGTCCTGTGGCATGTTTATTACTAGGTCTACAGACAGCGGATTCTGAAAATACAAAAAAAAAACATTCATAGTCTTAATCTCACATCTCCTCCATGGAAATGATAAATCAGGAAGAAATAGGAAAATTAGCTTATTAGGTTTTTTATATGGGTACAGCAAAGTGACCTGGTGGATTTACTGGTGGTAGGTCTATCATATGTAAGAGTCCGTCTGGGTGGGTACACTGCAATGTCTATTTCCACCGCCAAGCAGCAGTGTGCATGCACTATTGTGTTTCGGTTTGAAGGACATTTTTTTTTTTTTTTTTTTGTGGACATTACGGTCAGTAGCCTGACGCGAGTCGGCTTTTCTGACCACACCGGACTTTCGGGCGAACGCTTTAGACGCTCCAACCCTTTACATTTAAACGACCACGCTGAGGGCACCCCCTAAGTGGGGTACGAGCCTCGGCTCAGGGCAGTCGTTGGAAGATGATTGAGACATCAGCGATTAGGGTATGAAGGACATTGTAGGCCAGTGTAACTATTGGAAATAGTGAGACATAACATCTTATGTCTCAGGATGACACGAGCGCAGTCGAATGCCACACAGTACTTTGTAACTCAAGGTGCTGGATGGTGTTGCTACTGTTTATGGGTGGTCGTATCGCTTACCATCAGGCGAACGGCATGCTTGTCTCGTCATTCAATGCCATAAAAAATGCCCTCCGCACCTGATGGTAAGCGAAGGAGGGTTGAGACAGAGTGTCAACAGACGAGAGATGAGAATCACCCACCAACCGACATAATTATGCCGACCAGTTTAAGACTAGAAAATATACAGAATGATCCCGGAACGCGGCTGACTTACTAGGCCACTATGGCAGAACACCTTGTGTACGGTGGTCGATATCCGGCCGGGTACAAATATCCTACCACCAGCAGCATCAGACTGAATTAAACCTTAAAGCGTTTGGCAACAGAAGCTGGGGAGAAACAGCCAACCATAGTTCTAACTGGCCACGACCCACTCGTGACCGTAGATCATGACGTGATAAATAAAAAAAAGTACAAATACACAAATTGAGAACCTCCTCCTTTTTTGGAAGTCGATTAAAAATAGACTTTATTAAGTTTATTTAAAGTTATAAACGTGTAAATTATAAATGTGGCTGACTGTACCTATAGTATAGGTACAGTCAGTACCTACAGTATAGGTCCTATACTAACTTACAAGTCTATAAATTATAATGGGCTTGTAAGTTAGTATAGGTACATACGTATTACTACATGCCGAAGATTGCGGCATCTTTTAGTGGATAATGGATATAATAAAATGTATAAGTATTACCTGATCACTATATAGTACTTGTACTCCTCTTATTGTGCCCACTTGACTTTGTATGATGGATACGGATTGGGAGAAATGCATCCCTGAAAAAAATAATTATTATATATTAAATTATCGTATTACTATCGTATAATATTAAAGTCCGATTTAGAGATTTATGTTATTTTATTTGGCTTAAAGCTACATTTAAAATGAACGTTTATAAAAAAGTTAGTTATACATGGAGGGGCCAAAAATATTTTTTAATGGATCTAAGATCTATATTTTTGCCGCTTTGGTTAGGTTTTGAGGACCAGCGCCCATACAAAAAGCGGACATCTCCTTTTGTTGCTTCCTATTTAATGTAAACGTTTGTGGAAAGGTATCTTGGCTACGGCCTCTGATGCTGATTGGTAAGTCGATAACATTGGCTTGAAATCCAAAAAAGATATCAGTTGTAGCCTCTTTTCAATTTTTTTTCAAATTTTATAACATTTTTGTATTCGCATGGAACGTTACTTTAGTTCCATGCCTTCAATAATAGATGGCGTTGCTTTATCGGTCAATGACTCATTGTCCTACCTTGACTCCAGACTTCACTTAAAATATTCCTTATAAAGTTTTCCTACATCATTGTATGTGTGTTTACTATATTCAATTTATAGTTTACAGTTTAATATATAAAATATCTTTTAATATTATTGACGAATCAATTAGAAGCGTTGAAATTTCATGAAGTACTTACAATTTACATATTAGGGTTGTCAGTTTGGAGTGGATTTATTCGCATTTTAAAAACCTTATTTAAGTATTTGTCTGAAGAAGTTTGCTTACAATGAATTTGTATAGACTTATTATTAGCAAAGTTATACTTAAAAATACATAGTACGTGTTAATCACTGATATTTAGATAGTAATTGCCGCCGAACAACATTCGGAACTGTTGTGTTCCGGCGTGAAGGACATCGTAGTCAGTGTAAATACACTAGTCAATCTTTTATTACTAGGCATTATGAGGCTTAGCTTCTGTGTAATATCTTAAATCTATGGATTTTGAATGCAGCGCAGTTTTTTTTAGCATTACAGCATATGAGCAAGTACTTTACAGTTGCGTAAAACATACTCATAAATAAACAATTGTGTAATCGACAACCGACATACTTTTAAGACGTATTTTACCTTTATCTTGTTTGTTAAATATAATAATAAACTGAGGTTTGGCAACGGCGCGACGTCAGTATCTGCCATAACGTTGCGCGATGACGATAAAATTATTTTTAAACAATCTCCACTATCTTGAAGATATTGATAAACATAACACGTCATAGGATTAGAACAGGGCTGGCGAAACCGTCTAACACTTTTTAGGAAAACGAATTAGAAAGAATTCCCGTCAAATATAGTAGACATCAAATGACAAAAAAATCATATTACTGTTCACACATTGATGTATTGAAAAACCTTTTTAAATGTCAGAAGTGGGATACGAACCCACACTCAAACCTTTTTAAATATAAAAAGGTTTTTTAATACATCAATGTGTTCGCATAATTATGAATTATTTATGATATCTATTATTAGTACAAAAAATTATTGATTGCATAAGTACTTAATACACCAGCCACATATTGGACCCTTACAAGTTACATATAAAATTGGCTTTTTGTATGAGAGGAATACAATGTCGATTCTTTTTTGTAAAATATAATTATTAATCAAAGTATGCACCATTGTTATCTATGCACTTTTGGTATTTCATAGGGAGTTAATTGATCCCTTTACTAAAAAAAACCATGGTGGCGAGAATCAATGAACTCTCTGAAGGCGGTTTAGACTGCCGCATCCGAGTTGATTTTTATCCTTGTAAAAAGTTATCCAAGTTATGGAAATAATGGTAATCTGTTGGAGCAAGGTCGGGGAGTACGGCGGATGTCGCAGAAATTCCAATTGCAGTGTGTGGTCTAGCGTTGTCCTGAAGCAGCAGTGGCCTAGAGCGATTGACCACCCTCGGTTGTTTAGCAGCTAGTTCCTGCATCATGGTTTTGCAGTTGCTGACAATAGATATCTGGCGTAATCATTTGGCCAGATTTTAGAAACCTGTAGTTAACAACGACACCGGCACTAGTCTACCAAACAACCACAAGTATTTTTTTTCAGTCAATCAAGAATCAATTTTCGCTTGGGGTAGGATTTGTCTGGTTTTCCAGGATTTAGCCATTGCGACGAACGCTTCCGATTATCGCACAGGATCCACTAATCATCACAGGCAATGATTCCATTAAAAATCCCTTCATTACTGTGTCGGTTGAGCAATGTAACGCAGCATTCGACGCGTTTTTGCTGGTTTGATTCACTCAATTCATGAGGTACCATCCTTTCAAGATTTTTATTTTCCCGATTTGCTTCAAGTGGTATATAACAGTTTCATCACTCACATCGAAGCCTGCGGCTAATTCTGAAGTGGGTTGCGATAGATCCGCTTCCACAATAGCCTTTAATTCCTCATTATCCACCTTGGTCTCCGGCCGTCCACGGGGCTTATTCATAAGGTCGAAATTTCCAGAACGAAAACGTTGGAACCAAAAACGTACCGTGTTTTCTTTTGCGACACCAGCGCTATACACACAGTTAATCCTTCAAGCTGTTTCTGCAGCACTGGTGCCCCGGTGGAACTCATACTCGTAAATATAGCGATATTTCATGTTTTTCATAGCGCAATACGAAAGACGCCATAGAAAATCTAATCAGGAAAAAACACATAAATAACTATTTCGAAACTCAAATGTACCAGTTAAATGCATTTATAAATATGAATTTGAAATTCTTAACCAAAGAGACCTAATATTATGTTATTCACAAGCCCCTACATGAACGCTCCAAATTATATCCTATTTTAACCGATGAAAAGGGAAGAAAAAGAAGTCATCTTCATTTCGACGCGTAGGTATTTTATAATTTAATAAAAAAATGATCTGTTACTATTTCTTTTATAATTCATGTACATAATATGATCATAAAGGCGCTTGCCAGCCTCAGTAATATTTATGCACAAATCTGTATACATATTTAGAATAAGATCTATTTGTGTACGCTGTATTGTATATTGGTTAATAAAGACATTTTGAAATAAAAAATAATAAACAATAAAAATTGTGCCCATTGTTAATTTACGTCAGGATATTAACCTATCTAATTCAGATATTAAATAGTAATAAAGCCTAATCATTTTGGCTGTATGTTATACACCTCAACTCTATAACTCAAGTGACAACCCTATAGGAAAGACGAAAACCGCACGCGAAAGGCGCACATCTTGTTTACGCTGATAATGATCAAGGTCGTTGGAAACTCGTGTTAGTGAAAATTTCGTTTCCGCGAACTATTGTTTACAATAACAATTAAATTTTCGATTAGGTACAATAACAAATTTTTATTGTTTTTTTTTACGCAACGTCACTACGGCGTATTTAAAACGTCATAAAACAGCAACAATGTCCGTAGGTTCAAAACCCAAGGCATACACCTCTGACTTTTCGAAGTTACGTGTGTATTGTTTATCAATTATCGTCTGCTTTAACGGAGAAGGAAAACATCGTGAGGAATCCTGCATACCTGAGAATTCTCCATAAGAGTTTCGAGGGTATGTGAAGTCTGCCAACCCGCACTAGGCCAGCGTGGTGGACTAAGGCCTAACTCCTCTCAGTAGTAGAGGAAGCCCGTGCTCAGCAGTGGGCAGTATTTAATACAGGGCTGGTATTATTTATTTATTATTTATAAAACAGATTAATTTTTGTACTACGGTATTTAGAAATAAAGTGGGGCCTAAAAGAGACTTTAGTTACAGAGTTTATATTATAGCATATTATAATAAAAAAATGCAGATTCTACAAAATATATAATGTGTATGGAGAGAAGGGCCGCTAAGAAATGTATAGTTTGTAGATCCGTTGCCAATCAAATATAGGGTTGCCATAACTTGGAGCCAAACTGAGACATGCGATATTGATGCAAGGCTCCAGGAGGAAACAAAAAAGGTCCCCGATTTAAACTTTCTGGTACGAAGATTCACAGAGTGATAACCTATAAAAAGTCCTGCCCCTAAGGTCGCCACTGTGGAGGCCCAAGCACCCCATCCCTAGTCCGAGATAGAAATACCTAAGCTTTTCTTTTCAATTTCAACCGGTGACGCATGCATCTTTCTCATATTTTATGTTTAGGGACAGCAGAGAATAACATCCTGTGATCCACTTGCTTATATACGGTTGAAAATGTCACAGACTATTCGCAGATAGATCTTGCTTTAAATTATTCAAAATGCGTAGGTATTGGTGCCCGCGGACCTTGGAGCGAGGTGAAACACGGTACCTCTAAACCACTGAACACTTACAATCTATGTCAGAATGCATTCTGTTCATTTACCTATTTATTTGCCTTAATTCTGTGTGCATAGCAATATAATGTTCCAACATGTTTTCCCCCCTTTTTGTTATTCTAAATTCAAACATCGTAAGTGTTTGTATTTAGACATTGGTAGGTCTTGTCTTGTGTGGTCTTCCACCGCATTGTCTCTCTCTGCCGCTAATCAGTATTGTGCAAGCACTCTTATATTCCGTTTGTCATTGTAGCAAATGTAAGAAATGGGTATCGGGTACGAGATAAGATCTAATGTCTTAGCGTGACGAGTGCAGTAGAATTCCACGCGGGGCTTTGTATTTCAAAATTGGTTTTGTTATTCTTTATGGGCAGTCCAATCCGGTAAATGCCAAAGAAGGAACAGAAAAAGCAGTAGTAGATAGCAGAAATCCTTGTACAGGGAGTTCATTTATCCAACAAAATAATACAAATAGAACAAACATGGACATCGAACGCTTCCAGTTTATAAACTACACCAGCTCGGACAATCGCACTATCGTACATAAACGGGACAATGGGTCTTGTGCATATTTAATATTCCTCATTATTCGTGCAAGACGATTCGCTCAGATACATGATAAAAATATATATTTATATTCCACTTATACACGCGATTGACACAAATAGTGTATCTGTGGGTTTGTCTCTTTAACGCAACGGATAGAATTCAAATAGTTGACCAACTTTTGCAAATAAACCAATCAAAAGGAAGCATCTGTAGCCTGTAGGCATGTCAAACAATACTTCAGTATGATTAGTCTATTTTAGCGATCGCTTTCGAGATAGAAATTGGGATCGTTTATCGCAAACATCCGTGACCCTCTTCACATTCTTTGACCCAAACTTTTTCATGTGAAAAATGTGCAATTATTATTTTGTTTGAAAAAAAAAACTAGTCTTCTTTTTATGAAAAAACCGCCGCTAACATTCGTTCGAGTTATTAAATTTTTCGAACGAATTTCGCAACCAGCAATGACTAGGCGTCCAAACTTCTGAATCAAGTCACGTGCCAGCGATAACTTCTTAGTTCTTCACAAATTAATGTTGTAATACTTCTTCGTGAATTATTTATCGGGCAAAGTAAGCCTAATTCTTTAAAAAAATCATACATACTGCTTTGGGGTCCTTTTGGAGTCATCCATTAATCACGTGAGGCTCGAAAGGGAGGGGGGGGGGGGTTGGCAAAAATCACGAAATATCACAAGGGGGATGGGTGTAGTGATATATCGACGTGTATTTATTTTTTTCGTTGAACGCACGATTCAAATTAAATTAAATTATACTTACATGTATTTCAAGATTAGACACTAAAAAAAAGTATTTTAAGAAGTTGCTAAAAAACATCACGTGATTAATGGACGACCCCAAAGGGGTAGGCAGAGGTGCAACTAGTGCACCCACTGTTCGCCATGCGTATTCCGTCCCATAATGTGATAGGGGGGCGAGCCTATCGCCATATCGGGCACAAATTCCAGACTCCGGGCTGATACTGAATTTAAAAAACCCAATATCACTTTGCCCGACCTGGGAATCGAACCCAAGACCTCAGCATTGCAGTCACACCGTAATACAACTACGCCACCGAGGCAGGCACAATATATCTATAAACATGCATATATATTTCCTGTTTATACATATTAATTAATACTTTTAGAGATAGCCTCTAAGTCAAACTGTTGAAGGGCAATTAGTGCTCTCAACTCACTAGTTGGCACTCCTGGGCAAAAAATGTTCTGACCCCTGTTTCAGTGGCACCCGTAGCCGGCGCGAGGCTCCGGGCGAGAGCAAAATGAAAAGGACCCCAATTTCTACTATACAAAAAAAAATTGCACGCCGCTCCTATTGCATGTACGGTCGGCACAAAAGTATATAGGCGATTTAAAGTTTTTAATTTGTTCAGCTACTTATGTGACTGACTGTACCGACTGGATCCATGACCCCAAGCTATGCTATTGCTCCCAACAACTCAGAACCAGGTTTGATTCTCAGGAAATAATTACATCATTTGGGTATATGTTTAATGGATTAGATAATAAGTTTTCTTAAGGCTAAAGGAGTCAGCAAAGATCTACATTGATCCATATTACCTAATGTATATTTTTTAGTCCTGCTTTACAAACATATAAGCATAAGTAGCTATAAACAAGGATTGTTCAACTATAAAAGCAGTGATAGCCTAGTTGGGATTGGAACGGACTGCCGAGACGAATGTCCGCAGGTTCAAACCCAAGGGCACACATCTCTAACTTTTCTAAATAGTTATGTGTGTATTCTTTGTGAATTATCGCTCGCTTTAACGGTGAAGGAAAAGATCGTGAGGAAACCTGCATACCTTAGAAGTTCTCTATAAGAATTTCGAAGGTATGTGAAGTCTGTCAACTCGCATTAGGGCAGCATGGTGGACTAAGGCCTAAACCCTCTGTTATATAGGCGGCCCATGCTCAGCAGTGGGCAGTATTATAATACAGGGCTGGTATGGTGGTGATGGTTCAACTTCAGAATTAACACAATTACAAATACAGTTAGTCTGAGTTACAATTACTTAGCTTTATTTTCTGATTGTTATTATTATGTTTGTGTTATTGTAAACTTTGTTGGCAATCCTCAAATAATAAAATAAAATAAAATAAAACACACGAGTCAGGACTCCATGGTTTACAGTCTAGACAAATATGATGCACTCATGCACCATATAACATAATATATTATGATGCTTCCCATCTACTCCAATACACAACACCCTGCATATTGCCAGATGTGAAATATGGTGGTATTTATACATATGTGTGTATAATATGTGTTAATACTTATTACTTAATACACAATTAAACATTTCCTTTTACTAACCTAGTACTTATAATAATGATTTTTTTTATGATATAGGGGCCAAACGAGCATACGGTTCATTATAGCATATGATGCATTGCAAGATGATATATAAAGGTAAATGCATGAACTCTTATTCCTTTCAAGAAATCCTAATTCCAATTGAATTAATGGTATATAATATGGGACCGTGACACACCTAATAAATACTTTGTATTTGTGGATTCACTTGACTGTCATGGAGTAATTTTAATACAATACTAGACTTCTGCTCGCGGCTCCGCCCGCGTGAATGAGTTTTTCCAGGATAAAAGTCCCACTTTATATTTCCCTGGGATAAAAAGTAACCTATGTTACTCGCTGATAATGTAGCTTTATATGAGTGAAAGAATTTTCAAATCGGTCCAGTAGTTTCGGAGCCTATTCAATGCAAACAAACAATCAAATCTTTCCTCTTTAAAAATATTGGTATAGACATACAAAGAGAGCTGTTTTTTCGTCCATCAGTGGCTGCACAGCTAATAGCCCAGTCAGTTAATGTACGCACGCACGCATGCTCACGCCTTTTATCCCCAAAGGGGTAGGCAGAGGCGCAACTAGTGCACCCACTTTTCGCCAAGCGTATTCCGTCCCATGGTGTGATAGGGGGCGAGCCTATTAGTTAATGTAATATTGTCCTATTTTTCAGAACCCACCCAATAGTCCCTCATGACCCATAGTTTGGAAAATGTTGGTAAAGGACCAATGTCTAATTATACACACATTTGTATTAAACAATAATGATTGTGTAGTGCTGTTAAATCTGTCTCAAGATATAATGAATGATAAATGAATATACATAATGATATAATGATGAATAGATGCTGTTAACTGCAATTATTTATAATTCATGTCATAGAAAAGTCACTTAAAATTCTTATAAGAATATGTATTGTAATCCCTCAATGCCCGTGGTGGACACCGGTGTCCATTTATATAAGAAAATTAGCTTATAGGTATATATGAGGGGGCGTTGACGAGTTAAGCTATTTTATGAGAAAAACATTTAGAATTCATTTTGTATTGTCATTAGTGTTTTTGTTCTCACGGTTTAAGACTGCACAATTTGTGCAAAAGACTGCATTAGTTGTTACACATAATTCTTTATTAATTTATTACACAATAATTAAAAGATGAAATTTTATTATCTATACATAATATATTCTAACAAAAAACATTTTAATGATGCAACATTTGAAATAAACAAATAACAGTCACTGGCTGATAAGACACTCAGACAAAACAAACTTAACAATTCCGCTGATATAATTTTAAAAGTAAACATTTTAATCTCTACAAGTGTTGAAACAAATGAAAATATAAGTTTGCACAGGTTTAACAACTTGTGTTTCTTTGTTGTGATTAATAAAAAATAATTACTGCTTTAATTTCAGATTTCCTTATTCCGTTTTTCGTTGGATGAGTGCATCGAATTTAAATATTTTTTATTAATAATATTTTCCTCATATTCAATTTGGATTTCAAAATAGGTTGTAATATAACATTTTGTTTAAGATATAAAAAAAATTAGACAATGAGTAATTATGTTCCAAGTTGACCTTTGCGTCGCACACATAAAAAGCACAATTTGTGTCATGACATGATTATAAACAAAAGGCTATTTGTTTACAAATTCTGTTTCTTCTATGAAAACGATTTTAATCTACTGCAGAGGAAATCTGACGTAAATCAACAAAACACGAAAACATCACAACCCGCTAATTTCACGGTCAAGATTAGCAATAAAAAAATAAACATAAGCGCACAGACGAAACAAAGGCAGCCAGTGACATTTCGCTTGAAAAAAATCAATGTCCGAATTAAACCGATGTGGTAAATTATTCATGTATCATATTAATTTACGCACGGTCGCGTACAGTTCGCAAAAACACCATTGCGTAAGACAACACCACAAATAAAGCGCAAATTCTTGACGTAACAAATAAACATAGTGAATCTCACCTAAAACGAATTCCCAGGTGTCGCAGCCCAGGGACCGTTCAGGGACGATTTCCAAATCCAACATCTTGCACAAAACACTAAACACAAACTAAACTATACAACTTTCACTTAAAAAAACGTTTTTTAAATGTTAAAATACGATATTACGCTGCCTTTTCTTTGTTTGCCAACTTTAGTTTTCAACCATTTTGTATTTGTCAGAGGAACTGTCATTACAAACAGCTGATTGTATTTTGCCAGGGACGTACTCCGATACGTTTTTATATTGTCAAAGTCAGATAACACATGATCACACTGATAATATCTAACTTGAAGGTCGTTTTTATCCGTTAGGCTTAGTTATAATTTATACCTATAATTGTTTTTATCTGATCGCATAATTTTAAATAATCTGTATATTAAATACTATCACCACATAATGCTAAATCAGACTATATTCTACTTTTTCTATTCTAAGAATTCTAATCGACTAAATGAAACACTACTTGACTATTGTATTTTAAGCACAATCTCTTCAACTTTTTACTTTAAACACCGTGAAGGCTGAATCCAGTGTTTAGACAATGTACTGCAACTACAGCCCTGTATAAATTGAATGACGCATGCGTACCAACCGTTATGCAAAACAATGTTGTAGATACTGTTTTATAGACGTCTCTATTACTCTTAATAAAGACAGATATAGCTATTCCGTTCTCATCAACAGTTTACTTGCTATCCCTTTCGTTAACAAAGACATTATATCACTTTGTCTCTTTCTACTCAAGTTGTTATTGATGATTTCAGCCTATTGCGTCTTTTCACACTCATAGTTGTTGATCATACATTTGTTTGTGACAAAGAGATTGTTTGGTGCAATTTGGAATAAAACAAGCAATGTAAACGTTAGTAACAAAATAACCGATGTGAGGATGCTCGCATTTTGGTAGGTTAAATTGAATCACGGGGTATGCAGCTGACTAGACAGCTCGTCTAGATCTAAAATAAATGTTCTAGAACGAAAATAATTGATAATTAAGCCGCCGTTTGTTTGTCGCGAAGGGACACGGCTTTCGCTCTGTTTCCCGCCATTCTGTCCTAACCTTGACGTTCGCTCACGCCCACGTACGAACGTAAAACGAATATTGTGTAATATTTATTTACATCAGAATAGAATTCACGTATTTTTGCAAAAACCCTGTCGGAGGACTTTGAACTAATAATGTTTTCATGGAACCCAAAAATATATTGATCTCGCCTTGATTTCAAGATTCGGTCAGGGTTACGGGCGTTTATAAATTGTCGCATCATTGATTTTGCTAACGCCATAGAATGGGATTGGAAATAAGTGACAACCTACAATAGAATAGAGGCAAATAACAGTAAGTACTAAAGTAGGTGCCTGATAAAACATTTATGCGGTTACAGACCGTTAACTGTTAATTAAGCTAGGCTAGTTAAGTTAACGTAGTTCTCGTGAGTAGTCTGTGGTTTAGTGTAACTCGCCTAGTTGAGATATTTTTCATACTTAATTGTGTTATTTGTGTAATTTTCTCAGCTATGCGATATGAGCTACACTAACTTAGCACGGTTTTCAGTCTGCAACCCGCATTGAAATCGCGAGCACTGTTGCCAACTCTTTTTTATCGAAATCGCAACAAAATACTGTTCAAACCACTAAAAGTAAGATCCTTCGTCAATCCATAAAAACGACCACCCAATGTCTAATTTTCCGGTAAGCTTTGTTTTCTGCCGGCTATTCCTGCGCTAAAAGAGGTCAAAACAACCAGTTTTAGTGGTAAATCCACAAAGTTGGCTACACTAATTACCAGGCCCCGACTAGACCACCCTACAAAGTACGTAATACGTTATAGTTACACACCCTGTAATGCGAATTGCGATGAAGGCTCAAACAAACGACGACTTAAGACTGTATGCTGTGAACCAGACTAACCGACGTCTTAAAATCAGCACACCGAAGTGGAAGTGGGCCAGCCATGTCTGCAGACGGACAGACGGTCGATGGAGTACACAGGTGCTGGAGTGGAGACTGCGATTAGGTAGACGGGGTGTGGGACGCCCTGCTGCACGATGGACCGACGTCATGAAAAGGCGGCGGCTAGCGGATGGATACGGACTGCTCAAGACCGGAATGGTTGGCGCTCACTTGGGGAGGCCTTTGTTCAGAAGTGGGACTGGGCGGCGAGTGAAAGCTGTGTGAAAGTGAAAGCTTAGAGAATAGTGTAGAAACCCCTTTACATTATATCGCGTCATGCGTACTTGCTTGAAATTATTTGACAGATTTGAACAAACTATCATTGGTAATAAATATAGCTTTGGTACAGTACACCTTTAGTGGTAAATAGGGCATAGTGACACAAGGGACAATATGACCAGCTCTGAAAAAAATAGTAACTATATCGCACTTAGACAATTATATAAAGGACGCCGCTTGTATCATCTTTCCCTCTACCAAAGGAATAAGATGAAATGATCATGCACACATTTATAGTATCATATTAGTGTGAGTAAAACGGACAAGCGTTGAAGATTTATTTATGTCTGTGTTCATATCGACACAATACAGTAGCAGTAGTGACACTTAGCGACAGTTTTTTTTTTGTTCGCGTTTATAGGCTCATGGCGCATTTTTTCTAGGTCCTAAGATTTCGCAAAATTAAAGACCCCTGTAAAATAAACGTGAATGTAACAAGTTTTATAATCTTGTGTCTTCTTGGAAGTTATACAAATTGCAATGATTACGCAAGAAACTATTTATAATTAGTGAACTGACGTAAAAGACTTCTCCAATGGACAGTTACCCTTTTTCATCCTCTCCTGTCCTACACGGCGCCCACATCTTGCAATTCGAGCAGTCAGAACACTCCCACGTCGTCAAAATTTATCTTATTCTTTTACTGGGTTTTATAAATCCTACGTATTTTTTTGTCGCACTAGGTTGAATGACCCCTGTATTAAGTGGGTCAGCCATTTTGATTGTTTATAAAAATTATAGCTATATAAAACTATGTAAAGGATTGTTATTACCTACTACATTTATGCCAGACGACTTTCTCTTAAAAAAGGCATTGCTTTTGCATCGACCTATTTGCAAAGGTTTTACAATAAAGAGAATAAAACGATTAATAAAATAATTTATTGCATACAACTATCTATCCTTTTTCTTATGTTTAGAGCTTTTTTTCTTGTGCTTGGACTTATGTTTTTTGACCTTTTTCTTTTTCTTTTTTTTCACTTCCTTAGCATCCACCCAAGAGTCCGAACTCGACGACGAATCTATTTCATGCACAACATTAACTGCACTACCAACATCCGCTTCCAGCCTCTTTTTCAAATTATCCGGTATCTTCGGACCATAATATTGTTCTTCATTTGAATTGGTATCTTTTTCTTCAAATTTTTCTTCGTCTTTTTTTGTGCCAGTCTGTGGTTTATCGTCGTTCCGTTTCCAAGAATTTAATTCGTCGAAGTTTATATTAGCGAATATACCACGCGGTGGGGACGTGTTCCTTTCTACGTTCTTTGGCACATCAATAAAGTCTGTTTTATTTTTGTCTGGAGCAGTCGGTTCTTCCTCTTCACTATCACTCAGGAATATAGATTTATACAAATCCATTTTATCGAATTTGTTTATAGTTTCCGTTACTTCTTTGCCTTGGTCTTTGTTCATTTCAGACTCTTTTAGGAATAGTTCGGCTACCGTCATTCTTTTTCTGAAGCCTGTTGGCGTTATTTCGGGTTTGAATAAGCTTTCAATGCCTTTGCTTGACGTGTTTTCGTCAGTTTTTGTTGTAGTTGCATCAGTTTTGCTTGGTGTTTCTGCTTGGATTGGTTTCGGGGGCTCTCTTTGTAGTGATTTTGATCCGCTGAACGTGCTTTGTTCTTTAGTAAAGCTGTCTTTGTCATGAACAGACGATTCCATGTAGGAGAATATTGAGTACGAAACTTTCGGTCTATCTTCTTTCTTCTCTTCTTGCCTGAGAAATAATCTATAGTAAATAATGGCATATTATTGTTATAAAAACGCAAATTCGGGAAAGTAAGAGATCTTAGACACCGCTAGTTTGATAAAATATTTGAGCGATAAGCAAATATTTGCCCCCATACCTGGGTTGTGGGGTCGACATTCGTAGGCGACAACACCAGACTTGTATTTTAATGTTGCCAGGACACAAACACACACACATTTATGCCTTAAGACAATATGTTCAAATAGGATACGCACTTTTTGCAATGTGCGTTCCGTCCTATGATGTGATAGGGGGCGAGCCTAACGCCACATCGGGGAAAAATTCAGACTTCGGGCTGATACTAAGCAGAAAAACGCAATATCACTTCGTTCGACCATGAATCGAACCCGGAACCTCAGTTATCGTAGCGCGCTCGGAATACAACTAAGCCACTGAGGCAGATACACTGATATTTATTCTGGAAAAGGTCTTTACGCAAATCTTGCCACAAGCATAACCAAGTATGTAAATAAGACTTCCTATCATATAAACGAGCATGAAACTCTTCTTTGTTGTGCCATCAGTCAGTAACCTTGTATAGCAATAACATTGATTTACATCGAATGCATCCTTTCAGCGTTATCTAGCTTCCGATACTTTATTTATTAATTATGTTACATGTAATTACAATAAAATAAGAACCTTGTGTTCACTAAAATAAGTACAATTTTGTTATGATGCTGACCCACATTATATTCTATGTTCAGTGGCCTCTGTGTACTCAGCCTTGGCTAGACCGTAACTGATGGTGCTCTTTCCAACAATAACTATGCTGACGGTAAGACATTTAGCATCCGCCCGGATAGCGACCACCGTATACAAGGCAAAACCCGCGATACTGGCCCACGTGTGTCGCGTTCCAGGATCAGCCTATATATATTATTACGCGCGGTAATATCCGAATGTGGAAAGTTCGGCGATGGAATATTCTCGAAATATCTCGATGTCTCCTGAATGTCGTGGAAACGCGATAACTGACCTATATTTGCGAGATAGTTCCCGACTATTCTGGATCTTTCGAGAATGTTCCACAAACTACGATGGTATTTGTGGCCGAGTATAAAAAGCGCCTTCAGTCTTGTTTACGACGCGATCAAGAGCGAGCGATAAGCGGACTACGAGCGATAAATACGAGCGACTTCGAAGCGAATATCGTGAATTGTGATTTGTGCGTGAACGTGTAGTGAGTTAGTATAATAAGTATATTTGAATATTGTAGTACCCAGTACAGTGTTTTCGTTAGTTTACTTGTGGTTTTGTGCCAATAAAATCGTAATTGGTGCTTTTATCGCAATACCGGCGTTTTAATTGTTTATACCGAACCCCAGCACGTAACAATATTATACCATACCAGCCCTGTATTATATACTGCCCACTGCTGAGCACGGGCCTCCTCTACTACTGAGAGGGGTTAGGCCTTATATATTGTATCCAGGCATAATTGTGCCAACTGATGAGAGGCAGGACTGCGTCGGTGGCGTAGTTGTATTACGGTACGACTGCAATGCTGAGGTCTCGGGTTCGATCCCCGGGCCAAGTGATATTGGATTTTTCTGTTCAGTATCAGCCCAGTGTGGAATTTGTGCCCGATATGGCGATACGCTCGCCCCCTATCACATCATGGGACGGAATACGCACGGCGAAAAGTGGGTGCATTAGTTGCGCCACTGTCTACCCCTTCGGGGATAAAAAGCGTGAGTGTGTGTGTGATGAGGGGTAATCATCTCTAGTTACTCGTCACTATCTGGTTCTCACTCCGTTGACCAGGTGCAGTGGGGTCACTTTGGCGTTGTGTAAAAAAAAAACAACAAAACTACCTGACTCCCCCCGGGTCTGGAATGTTGAACCGCTTGCAGACAAGCGACTCGGGCCGCCACGGCGCCTCCCGGCGAGTCATCACGCCGTACACTCCTTTTTCGGCCGCCTCCATCTGCTCGCGCGTGGCTAAACCGTAATTGATGGTGCTCTTGGCCACGGCGGATAGTGGGTTAAGGACTTCGTCCGGCTCTGAGGCGTGAGTGAACCTGGTAGAACAAAGAATTATAAGGATAGAAAAAAGGAAAAAATGACAATTAAAAAGATAAATCATGTTTTTTATATTTGGACCAAAAAACGCATACTCACGCCTTTTATGCCCGAAAAGGTAGGCAGAGGTGCAACTAGTGCACCCACTTTTCGCCGTGCGTATTCCGTCCCATGATGTGATAGGGGGCGAGCCTATCGCCATATCGGGCACAAATTTCACACTCCGGGCTGATACTGAATGGAAAAATCCAATATCACTTTGCCCGACCCGGGGATCGAACCCGAGATCTCAGCATTGCAGTCGTACCGTAATACAACTACGGCACCGAGGCAGTCCAAAAAACATTTCCCTAATTTTACGATTTTGTGTCCTCAGAGAAAAGATGTATCGACCTCAAGCCGACTGATATTGCGACAATTTATGGATAGCCATGTTAAATTATTTTATTTATTTGCTCTTTATACACTAATGTACAGTCAGCAGCATAAGTGGATGAACAAATTCAAATTGCCTACATACTTTTGTGTTCTTACTAATCTTTTTTTTCTCTTCACAAAAATAAAATAAAAAGTATTTACTTTACTTCAAACGAAGAAAAAAAAATTCAGTTTAACTTGACGCGTATACAGGCGATTTGAAATTTTGATTTTGTACAGATACTTATGCTGCTGACTGTACAGGCGGACTATTAACACAAATAACCATTACATCACCAACTTACTCATTTACCCTTTATAAAAAAACTAGAAATCGAAACTGAGACAAGAAATTTATATAGTAAGGTGATTAAATATAAATTTCTATTACAATATCAAGTCGGTACAAAACCACTCACCTGTCACCCATTATCCCGCTCAGCGGTCTATACAACTTGGCCGCCTGCTCGAACTCCACCATCTCCCTCTCTCGCTCCCACTCGGTAAGGTTATCGCTCGTGCCGTCTCTTTCCCACACGTCCGATTTATCGACAACATACTTTTCATATCGAGCTTGCTTCTTCGGATCACTTGAGAAAGGCTTGAAAACTTTCGTCAACTCTTTACCAGAATCGGTTATGGGGATGAAATCTATCGATTTATTTTCTGTGTCTTTCGAGACGAAGTTCACGTTGCGTCCTAGCACTTTGAGTAGTGCTTCCTCTTTATCGATAGTTTTTGTCGATGGTTCGGGTTGTTTTGGTAGTGGCGTCTCGCCGAGTAATGCACCTCTGGCTTCTGCTGTGAGCTCGTGGCGTCCTAACCCTGGAAGGTATTTTAAATTTGGATATACTGTTTAGTAAGACTCAAAAAATTTACGCGACTTATGATTATCGATTATGGATTTTTGCGATGGGCTAATAAGGGTAAGTGTTTCATTTGCTGTTGCTACAGGAAAACATTTTAGGCTGCCTCCTACTTTTTGAAGCATTAAATTAGGTAAAAAAATTAAATATAACAAAAAATTCAACATTTTGAACCAATCCCAAGACTATACTAGATAATTTATGTTATGGATTCAGCAGCACTCAGAATGTGGCATAAAAAACGAACGTACGTGTCGTTTCACTGTGATTGGTCGAGAGACTAACATGTAACTCACGTGTTAGTCTCTCGACCAATCACAATCACCACAATCAGACGACACGAACTTTCGTATCGTGTTCGTTTTGCCACATTATAGAACTAAAATTTTAGTAACAGCTGTGAATACAAGCAGTATCTTGATCCCTTATTACCTTGATCCCTCTGCGGTTGGTCCGTGGGTTCGAATCTTGACCGTCGCGCCCCCGCCGCGGCCGGGCGGTACTCGCGCGGCAGCGCCGGCGCCGCGTGCGAGGGGACCGAGGGCAGCGGCTTCGTAGACTTCACGAACCCTTCTAACACCTGGGAAGATAGCTTGGTTTTATATTAACTTATAACGGACAGTTTTTTTCTTCGTTAGAAAAAATACAACATTAACGTCATCATTTACGAACACACACACTCACGCCTTTTATCCCCGAAAAGATAGGCAGAGGCGCAACTAGTGCATCCACTTTTCGCCGTGCGTATTCCGTCCCATGATGTGATAGACCAAATCGGGCACAAATTCCAAACTCCGGACTGATACTGAATTTAAAACCCAATATCACCTTGCTCGACCCGGGAATCGAACCCAAGACCTCAACATTGCAGTCATACCGTAACACAACTACGCAACCGAGGCAGTCATCCATCATATAGGCATAAATAATAGTGACTTAAAAAGTTACGGTCTATGTTTGTGTTTGAAAGTTATTGTTAATATGCCTTTGACAATTATCACCCAATTTACTTGTGAAAGAAATCATTGTGAGGATACTAACATACCTGAGAATTTTGCATAAATTTTTACGTTTAGTGTTGTAACCAAATTATTTATAATACATACAATAATTACTCAATAATGTCAAAATTTAAGTACTTCATATTATGCCCTATCTTGTCAATATTATGTTTTAATTTTTTAATTTAAGTATGTTGTCTGTGGTGAATGCTGTGTACACATATCAGATGTTGTACCTTATTGTTTTACTGTTTTATAATGTTATAATATGTAGTGCTGTTGGTGTACCTTATAACAATAAATAAATAAATTCGAAGGTATACATCACAGTCTGTCAACTGCAACTAGGTCAGCATGGTCGACTAAGGCTTAACCCCTCTTTGTATTAGAGGCGGTTAGAATCCTACAGGTTTATGTCCAGAAGTGGAAGTGCTACAGGCTGGTATTTTTCTTATTAAAGCTTATGATTGATGATGATTGATGATGATTGATGATGTCTCTAAATTAAATTATTAAAAATTAATTATTTTTTAATCATTTATTGTTAATATAAAAAATACCAACTTATAATTAAATTACGGCTAAAACACTAGACAAATATATATATATTGTAAAACATACATTTTTACTCTTCTCCCTGACAGGCTTCCTGTCAGTTTTGCTGTCAGTCCCGCCGAGCGCAAAGTCGTAGTGTGACATGTCTTCAGACGCGTATATATCGTCGTCCTCCGCCTCGAACGCCCCGACGCCGAACGCTTGACCGCGGATCGACACCTGCAAAACATTGGGTTGTAGTTACTCTACAATGTTACCTTTTCTCCACATTACGAAGTTTCACTTCTTCCGCGCCGTGCGACGCCACGCACTATTTTTTTTTTGCTTAAAGACTACTTAGAGTAGAAGACGATATGAACTTTTAAAAAAAAGTTAGTTATGAATGGAGGGGTCTAAAAATATTTTTTTTATTGATCCAAGTTCCATATTTTGCCCCTTTAATATCCCCAAAAGTTTGAGCCTGGATAGATTTTTAAGCCCAGCACCCAAACAAAAAGCGGATCTCCTTTACTATGCTTGGCAGCCAAACTAAGGAGTTTTTTTTAAGGTATTTTATTTGGAATAACAAGCTCATGACTTGTATGGCACTAATGTAAAGGGTGGCGAATATTATTTTTTGCCAGACTAGCTAAATATCTGATCGAGCCTACTGCACTCATCTTTCTACGAGTTTAAAGTCTTCTGATAAGGCGCGCGTGATCCTCGAAGAACACAAGGTCACGCGCGAAACAAACGAAACTTAACCTTATAGTTAACGAATAACCTACTTTATTTATCATTAAACGCGTTTATTTAAACTTGAAAAATAATGATGAATTAGGAACCATATATCACTAAAACTTACGCAAGTTTCTCACCTTTTTTCCTTTCTCGTTCATAACCAAATGACCCCTCGAACTGCTGGGCTGACTCCCGTACTCGCCCACCAGATTTCCAAGCACTGAATGACGGCTGAGACCAGAGTACCCGAGGCCGAAACGATCGTTCTTACGGTGTAAAATATAAGGTTCGTAATCGTCTGGCGCGAACAGCGTGTCGTAATCGATCTCTGATCCTGAACTGTCGTCGTCCTCTTCTTCGGTTTGTGTGTTCTGCAATGATAGGGGAAAAATAATAGGCTATTTTATTCGTATTTTTAGAACACGCTAACTCCATCGGTTATCTGTTCTGCGGCATAATATGTGACATTCAAAAGCTTATTGTTGATTTTTTACCAGATATCAATGACTAGTATTGCTCGCGGCTACGTCCGCGTGAAGAAGTTTTTAAAAAGTAGCCTATAGCACTCAGGAATAATGCAGTTTTCTATCAGTGAAATAATTATCAAAATCGGTTCAGTAGTTTCTGAGGTTAGCGCGTTCAACCAAACAAACAAACTCTTATGATTTATTATATTAGTATAGATATAAGTATAGATTCATTCTGTGTTACAATTTATATGATGTTAACATTTTATAAAAGCAAAAAACAAAAATGAATCAAATATTCTATTGGCCAATAATATAATACAGGCTATGTTACTCTCGGAGAGACGACCTCCGACCTCCCTAAGCAGGCCGGCAGGTGGCGGGCAGGCATCCGGCTACCGGGAAAAAAATAATGCCCAAGAGGCTGGCGTGCAGAATTACATGCACGCCTATGATATTACCGAGGTTTTGTTCCTCGGACTACGAGAGGCTCTGGTCAAGAGCTAACTCCTGCGAGGGTTGCGGTTGCATGCTCATGCGCACCCCGCGACTTTCGATATAAGGGAGAGAGAGTAGAATGGCGGGGTTTTAGTCGGTAGGACGGTTTCGACCGGTGAGTCCGGCAGAAATCCGTAAATGGATTTCCCCGTGTTAAAAAAAAAAAAAAAAAAAAAAGGCTATGTTACTCACTGATCTCATTTCAGGTGGTATATAACATCCATACACTTTGTGCTGGTCTCGCGCGCGTTTCTTCTGCTGTCCGGACACTCTCTCACCAGTACCCTGCCCCTGCCGCCAGCCCATAGAGCGCAGCATCTTCACTGCAGCGGTCTCGTGAACCGCTTGCACCAACTGCTCTAGTACTGGCTCACCTTGGAAAGGAAAACGATTTGAGTCCTGACTGCAAGTGGGACTCTTCTAAAGTGGTAATATCGAGCGGGTTATCATTAATAAAAGTTTAATTTTTTTTTAGGAATGAATAATAAATAAATCGACTGCCTCGGTGGCGTAGTTGTATTGCGTACGCGTTGCGAGTACAATTTGCGCGCTGAGGTCCTGGGTTCGAATCCTGGGTCGGGCCAAAAACATTGTGACTGGGTTTTTCCATCTTTAAAATTACTCAGTCGCAGCTCGGAGTCAGGAAGTTGGCGGTGTGATACCCCCGTGCCTCGGAAAGCACGTAAAGCCGTTGGTCCTGCGCCTGATCTCTCTCCGGTCATGTCGGATTGCCGTCTCACTGGACTATGAGAGTAAAGGAATAGCGAGTGCACCTGTGTATTGCGCACACACTTGTGCACTATAATATCTCCTGCGTAACTGGCTGATCTCTGTTGAGATTGGCCGCCGTGGCCGAAATCGGCTAGAAAGGGTATAATAAATAAATAATAAATCTTTATTAGACCAAAGCAATTACACCATAGTCACAAATTAGCACTAGGTCAAGCCTGGAATTTTAAAATATTAATGACAGTAAGAATTAACATGTGTGGACTGTGGACATCGTTAGATATACTAGAATTGGTGGTCTTAATATTATAATATATATATATATATATCTACACAAGAGAATGGAGTAACTAATGTCAGTCAAATAATTTTGAAAAATACGCAATACCATTATATAACTAACAAATAATTAAGGACTAATGGAATAGCTTCATCTTTATTGTAGTAAACAGTAGTATTAAATCACCAATCTGCCAACCTACACTAGACCATTGTGGTGGACTCAGATCTAAGCCATCTTCCTAGTAGAGGAGGTCCATGCCCAGCAGTGGGACAGTATATAATACAGGGCTGGTATTAAAAAATAATTAACAACTAATAAAAAAAAAACTTCCCATACCAGGTATAGGTCCATCATTGTACTGTTGTGGCCGAGGCCTCTTCTGTCCAGAGAACTCGCTGTGAGTCTGCATCTGACGTGGTGCGATGCCATGCTCCCCTCTATCTTCTTCATCCATGAAGTCTTCTGGTCTTTGACTCTAAAATATTATTAATCAAAAAGGATTCCGAATAGGCTAAATTGAATGAAAAATTAAAGACTTTTTTAACCACCAAAATGAGACTAGTTTGTGGATTTTATTGCGTTTGTTTAATGAACATGTAGATTGTAAAACTAAATGGGGGGGTAAAAAAAAGTTACATTTTCGTAAAAGTTTCTGAATGTTTGTATGTTAGCTAAGAGGAAAAATAACATTGAAGAGAATTTTTGGACATTGAGAATGCAGATAAGACATCTGGGATTAACATAGTATAGATTACTTTTATCCCATACAAATGCAACTTTTATCGCTCTTTCATTACAAGCATCAAATAAATAATTTTTACAAAACGAAATCTAACATACCGTACGCTGCGCCTTCTCAGATCTGGAACTCTTGAAAGTGGCCGGAGACCATCCTTCAGCACTACCCACTGTGTTCCCGAATCCGGCAGAGAAACCACCCGTGAAAGCACCATGGAACCGCCTCCTGCCGTGCGCGTCCACCGCATATTGATCAGGTTGTTGTTGATACTTCCTTTTTGTTGGGACTTCATCTGTGTAATACATAATGTCTGTGTACTGACAATCAACCTAATCTCAGTCCTATGCTGAATGTAGGCCTCTCCAAGTAAGCAACAATCATCCAGGTATTTAAACAGCCCGCAATCATCCGCTCATAACTATTTCAACTTACAGTACAGACTCGTTGAATTGAACTTCAAAATAAAATCAAATCTTTTATTTGCACATGTAGGTACATATTTTACAATAGACAGAATAATTTAATTTTAATCGTTACATTTTACCTAACAGAAAAGTTTACAAATTTAGGGCTTTAAGTTAAATAAAAGATCATTTACCATAATCTCAACCTAGTTCTTATGTTTATAATTTTACAGAGTAAAGCGTTTCTTGAAGAGGACATTTTTAAGTTCATTTTTGATTAAATGTACATTACATTACAAATTTTAATTATACATTCTTCATTCTCCAGATTGTCAGCTGTGAGCAATTATTTATTTGTTTATTATGAGACAATCAGTTTTAAGAAACTGATTATTGCCTTTATACTGCTAATCTATCTATATATCAAATGGATAACAAAATGTTTTTTTTAAATTCACAGTGTATCTGACAAGTTTGTTCTTGAATATATTGTTATTCTGAGCTGATACTACATCTTCAGTTAGCTTGTTCCATACTACATTTTTTTTATTGCATAGAATGACGAGACAAGCATGCCATTTGCCTGATAGTAAGCAATATGACCTTATGAGCAATATGAGATGGAGGAGGCCTATGCCAATGGGCACACAGACAAGTAACCGGTGACAAAAGAGAAAAAGTAGCAAAACCAAATAAAACGGAAATATATCGCACTGCTATTACAAGACTGTATCAACTCAAAAAAGGGTAAATTTGAGATAAGTTATTTTTCATATGTAAAATTCAATTCCCTACGCGTCAATAAAATCGTCGTTCAAATAGTCCAAGAAACAATTAAGAAATGGCGTTAAAAGTCACTCTTCATGATTGACTGACTGTTGTTATCCACCGTGCAATATTGCATCATCTTTAGTTATTTTTCAAATTCGAGTGGTGAGGACATGTCGCTTTTCATTATTTTGGATTGTAACGCTATTGCTGAATCAGGTATGTAACAATTCAAGTATTATTTAAACTTAATACATTATTGTTGATTTAAACTTAAATATGAACTTGGTGTATTTCGAGTTGTTACACTATTGTCCATTAACGAAAAATCGATTTTAGGTAATATTTTGACTAAAGACGTTCTTATTGGTTTAGTAAGTAATTTTAGACTTAATACAGTATTGTTGAAGAATTTTTGTTTACTAGTTTTTTGTGGTAATTTATTAGAATTTCAAAAATATATTGTTGTTACTAATAATATTTAAAATCTTACGTTCAAACAATTATATTAAAGTCAAAATAAAAATAGATCTCTATGATTTAAAAAATAATTTTGAGTTACTACATTCTAGGTGACGAAAAAAAAGGTTTCCTTTACTTCATAAGTACATACTTTTCGTTTATTTGTAGCATGAACCATGGGCGGATTTTAGTTGACGTGGCGACCAAAACTACGTTCATCGATGAGAATGACAAAGAAAACAACAAAAATGAAGAAAAAACTTCATCCAACTAAAGAAAAGAATACATTTCACCCCTGCACAGTCAACAGACTGATTTTGACGATTCTGACTGCGCCTTCATTACATTCCTGGGTCCGTTGACCCAAGAATGTAAAACACCCTGGGAACATTACCTGTTGGTAATGTTCCCAGTTAGCCACGAAACAGTAAAGTAGTTCTTCGTCAAGTATCTCTTCTGCAAGTAGTTCCAGCTCATCTTCATCAAGTAGCTCAGTCGATGAAGCATAAAATAATTTAAGTCCCGTTGCTTCTACTAGTGAATTAGCAGGTCATAGAACTACAGAGGCAAATGCTTCAGAAGTGCAGGAACTCGTAAAAGGGTGAGCAATGAAGCGAATTGGAATGGTAAAATTGCAAAAACACTTTGAAACACAGGTAAGGACTACATATCAAGGTTAAAAACAAGTACCTGCAAGGAATATGGGTCCTCTGTGTGGAGATAAATGTCGATTGAATTAAAAAATAAATGGGATCTCGAGACAGGACATTTTCAATAGTTACTGGAGTTAGGGAGACGCAATAAGAAAGATAATTTATAATAGCTCATACTACTCAAATTAATTGGCTATAACTGGACGATAGCCTAGTTGGAAATGGAACGGTCTGCCAATACAATGTCCGGAGGTTCAAATACCAAGGCACACACCTCTAACTCGACTTTTCGAAGTTACGTGTGTATTGTTTACCAACTTTCGTTAGCTTTAATGGCGAAGGAAAACATCGTGAGGAAACCTACATACCTGAGAATTCTCCATAAGAATTTCGAGGGTATGTGAAGTCTGCCAACCCGCACTAGGCCAGCGTGGTAGACTAAGGCCTAACCCCTCTTAGTAGAGGAGGCCCATGCTCAGCATTGGGCAGTATATAATACAGGGCTAATCGCATTGCATTGCACACAAATTAAATCAAAATATGGATCATCCACTCAAAAATTATAAATAATGTTGGTTTTCCCTGTTATTATTTCTTTATATAAAGAAGTGCCATATTATGTTCGTATAATTCAGTTTTTAGTTATTTCTTTTGATAAATACATTATTTATCCTCAGTATCGGCCTTTATTTACGTCCTAACCTTAGTTTAAAATAATAGGCCTATAATGTAAAATTATATTAACTCAAAAAAGTGACCTAAAATCATACAAAAATAAGCGAAGTAACTTGTAGTAAGTCAAAATATTTCACTAATAACTACACAACTAAAAATAATTCATAATTTTTTAAAATTTGCTCCGATAATACAGTATTAACTCAAATTTTTTAAATATCTTGATAACCTACAATCTTTAAAATAATTCCTAAATACAGAAATCCTTTAATTCTATCAATTATCTTAATATAGTGCAAACTTTTTTATAATCTTTAACAGGAAGCGAGTAATCAGTTTTCCGTCGTTTCTGAAAAAACCTTCTTTTTGAGTTGATACACTCTTGTAATAGCAGTGCGATATATATGCATTCAAATATTTATTACAGTGATTAATAGAATTTATATTTAATGATAAGGCATGATACAGTGATAATTATTTTATAAATTTATACTGAATGATAATTAATTTAAAAACTTATATTGATTGTATTCCAATATGATAACTTGAAATTTTTGTAAATCTAATGTTGTTTATGTATGAATAAAAGGCTTCATTCATTAATTCATTCAAGCAATATGACCACCCATAAACAGTAGCAACACTATCCAGCACCTTGAGTTACAAAGTACTGTGTGGCATTTCACTGCGCTCGTCATCCTGAGACCTAAGATGTTAAGTCTCACTATGTCCAGTAGTTACACTGGCTACAATGTCCTTCAAACCGAAACACAACAGCACATGCACACTGCTGCTTGGCGGTAGAAATAGACATGTGGTGGAATCCACCCAGAAAGACTTACATATGAGAGACCTACTACCAGTAAAATATTACAGTATCTTTGTAGTCTAAGTCTCAATGAGATGAAGCAAGTTTCTCAGCCTACATGTACAATTCTTGATAGGACCTATAAAATAGGAATATCATCGGGGATAGTGCAATAACGTATAACTAGCATTGGTAAATACCACATAAGTGAAAGAAGGGAAGTATAGTATGATTAATAAATTGAGTTTAGTATTGTAAGTATCAATTACAATTTTTTTTTTTTTTTTTTTTTTCCTTTGTTTTATTTGCGATCAGCCACTAAGCTATAAGCAAATATGTTGATAAAACTGACATGTTATGTGCAGAGCTCCTGCGAGCATAGCACATTTAGTAATACTATCAATTATTTATGAATTCCGATCTAATATATGTTGCCTTTTTAAACGCCTGATAGTTTGTGGTTTCAGCAGATTCATAGCTAGCTGATTTGAGTGATTGGCAAGTCTCGTTCTGTAGGTTTTTTCTGCAGACTGTATTTCTTGTTTAACTGTACTTATTTTTAGATACTCATGTAGTTCTGCATTTGTAATAAACCATGGGGCATTGGATATGGATTTAAGTATCGAATTTTGTAGTCGTTGTACTATATTGATATTTGAATTTGATGCACTAGCCCATAACTGAATTCCATAGGTCCATATTGGTCTTATTACAGCTTTATATATAAGAAGTTTATTCTCAAGTGACAGTTTAGACTTTCTTCCCAGCAACCAGTACAGGCTCCTCATGGTTATACAGGCCTGGTCTCTCTTGTTTTTAATGTGTGATTTCCATGTAAGCCTTCTGTCAAGATGCATTCCCAAGTACCTGACACAATCTGCTTGTGGTAAGTCTTTGTTGTCTAGTTGAACAGCAGGACAGTCGCCATGCCTAAGAGTGAATGTGACTTGTGTACACTTCGATGGGCTTGCAGTCATCCTCCATTTATTCAACCAGCTGCCTATAAGTTTTAGTGCTGCTTGTAGATTTTTGGATGCATTTATGGGGTCTTTGTGGCTAGTCAGCATGGCTGAGTCATCGGCAAATGTTGCTACAGTCACATTTGGGGTTTGTGGAATATCTGCCGTAAATACCGTGTATAATATAGGGCCCAACACGGAGCCTTGAGGTACTCCTGCTTTTATTTCGTATAGCTCGGAGTAGCTATCCGCCTCCCGAACTTGGAACAGGCGACCTGTGAGGTATGATTTTAAGAGACTATAGTAGCCATGAGGTAATTGGGTTTTAATCTTGTAAAGAAGGCCTTTATGCCAAACACGATCAAATGCTTGCTGAATGTCCAGGAATGCCGACACACAGTACTCTCCAAGCTCCAGCGACCGTCGTATTTTGTAGCAAACTCTATGCACCTGCTCTATCGTAGAGTGTCCCTCACGAAACCCAAACTGATGATCGGGTATCAGGTTCCGCTCAATTAACAATGGCTTAAGTCGGTCTAAGATCACCTTTTCCATCAGTTTCGAGGTAATAGGCAACAGGCTAATCGGCCTGTAAGACGTGACTTCATTCTCCGGTTTACCTTGTTTATATATCATTACTATTTGTGATATTTTCCATTGCAAAGGAAAATAAGACAGTCTTAGGATGGCGTTACAAAGGACCGTCAGAAATACGATCCCTTTTTTAGGCAATTCTAGTAGAACTTTCTTTGTGATTAGGTCGTAGCCTGGTGCTTTCTTGTCCTTTAATTTTTTTATGTGGCCTGATATTTCCTTAGGTGTTATGCTTTTAAGTGGCAGATCCATTTGGAAGACTTCTTCTAGAGTTGTGTCTATGTCAGAGTAGACTTCATTTTGGTTCCTTGGTTCATTTGTAACAAACACTGTAGCGAGGTGTTTGGCAAATAACTCTGCTTTTTCATCACTACTTCTTGCCCAACAATTGTTGTCTTTTTTCAGAGGAGGTTTCGTTTGTTGTGGTTGGTTGTACTTAGCCGTATATTTCCAGAGTGAGTAGTTGGTGGCAGGCGTGGCTGTAAGGCTTTCTAGCTGTGTTTGTAGAGTAAGGTCTTCAGCTTCCTTGAGTGCAGATTTTAGCTCCTTGATCATTTTATTATATGCCTTTCTATCGCGATGATTTCTACTTGTATGCCATACCCTACGAAGTCTACGTTTTTCCAGGACCTTTGCTTTCAATTCTCGTGGTAAGTTATGGTGTGTTTTTTTTTCATCTAATGATGGTGTGCACTTCCAACAGGCTTCTTGAATCAGGTTCGTGAAGTATCTGGTCGCCTCTTCAATGTCATCCTCAGTTTTTAGCCTGATTTTCAGTTCGATATTATTCGCTATGTACTGCCGGAATTCATCCCAATCTGTTTTATTGTTATACAGTGTTAATGGTTTTTCATAATTTAGAATTGTTGTGCTAAGAGTCAGCAGCACAGGAGTGTGATTTGATGAGCCATCCAGACAGGATTCAGTGCGAAAATAGTGACGCGACATACCTCGTACAATAAAATAATCTATTATATCTGGTTTTTTGTTTGGGTCTGTTGGCCAATGTGTGGGTTCTTTTGTCGAGAGTGTGGATAAATTCCCAGTGTCAATGCTTTTCTTAAGCTCTCTTCCCCGTGTTGTATTTAGTCTTGAACCCCAGTGTATGTGCTTAGCGTTCCAATCGCCTCCCGCTATAAAGCGTCCACCCAAGGTGGAGAAGAATTGATTAAACATAGCCTCAGTAATTTTGTGTTTCGGCGGGCAATATACAAAAGATATATTAAAATATCCTTGTCTGTCTTCAATTGCAACTGAGGCAGCTTGAATATGCTCTGTGTGAAACCCAGGTAAGAGGTGATGTTTGATTTTTTCCTTTACAATAATGGCTGCACCGGCATGTCCTGTGCCGTCAGGGTGATTTGTAGTATATATATTAAAGCCTGGAACTGTAATTAAACTTCGTGATGTGAAATGAGTCTCTGAGATAAGTACAATATCTAGTTTATGCAGTTTAATTAAAGTTTGAAGCTCATGTTTGTTGGGAGCTAATCCGTTTATGTTCCACGTCCCAATCTGAAAAGATCCCATTACGAAAGTTTTCCGACGAGTATTGTTATAAGCCCAATAAGTGTGCTTATTTGTTGTAGGAGGTTTTCAATTTTTTCACTTTGTTTAATTATAATTTCTTGTATGAAGGATGCTATTTTTTCATCTTCATTAATTACAATTAAACTATTTTTCATCATATATGCGGTATTTACCAGTGCTAGTTATGGGGTTTTGCACTATCCCCAAAGATATGGGAGCCAAAGACAAGTTGTCTTTCTAAAGCCTTGTATATATTTATGTATATAAAACAGGAAGAATTTGACTGGCTGACTGATCAATCAACATGGAACTGAAACCTGTGTGTCTAGAAACATGAAATTTTGCACAAAGGATCCCAAAGCTGAGCACCCTGGATGGACTTTTGGAAATTCTTCCCCCCTTAGGGCTTAAAATTAGGGATGAAACTGAGTATGAAACTCAAAAACTACATAACCTGTTTTCAAAATTCATTCACGAATTAGAAGCTACGTAGGGTACATTAGCCATTGGTACTATAGGCAACTTTTAGAACAAAAATCTTTTCTTCATACATACAATTATAAGAATTTTTGATTATCGTATGTCTTACGACGACAATTTCCGGTTAAGCGAGTCTCAACTGTAACACTTCCAGCAATTATCGAATATCTCTTACTTATATTATTTTCCCTATGCAATAAAGATATCAAGAAGTAGGGTAGACCAGCATGATCTTAGGACGCAAATCGTAACAAAGAGACATTATGGTGAGTTTTTCATCAATCATCATGTTTAATTAAAGCGGCCGCTATCTAGTTGCATAATATATCGGGTAAACTCGAAATATGTAATTAACCAAAAATTTTGAATACTCGTTAAAGTTCTAGGTTGTTTACATACCTTCCTCGTAGGGTTCTAAAGGTGTGCCGTATATAATAACATTTTCTTCATCCGAATCTGATTCGCTCATGTTTATATTGTAATTTACTTAATTAAAATAATAGAATTTAATTTTAGGTAAAAACTACATTTTTGACACGAGATTGCATTTTTTTTGTTCTGTTTTTGTGATCTGTCAAAATGACGACGGTTTAGCGGCAGTGTTTAAGATTTTGTGATTTCTAGCATACATGGAACATGATTCCCGAACGTAATGAATAGCAATAAGAATGTTGCTTAGTTCCTTCCACAGAGTACTTTTGGTCATCCAGGTACTTGTAATTAATTAACTAGTCATTTTGTTTTCATAAATAAATGGGATAAAGTCTGAAAAACGATGTATGTTATGGACAGACAACTTGATAAAGGTCGCCGGAACACGCTGGATGCATGCCGCTTTTGACAGGTTCGTCTGGAAATTTTTAGGGCCTAGGGGAAGCCTATGTGGAGCAGTGGACTTCATGTGGCTGATTTTAAAAAAATACGAATCTTCGTACAACACATTTATGACATGGAAGTGAACATTTTATTCATGATTTCACATCACAACCAACTCTAACAAGAATTTAGAGAGTAAACAAATATCACAGATTATCAAACACATTATGAGATTATTTAATACAATTAAGACCAGAATTATACATAAAAAATCATCTGAATTCAATAGTCGATCACTATATTTTCAAGGGAAGGACATTACAATCTAGTACAATATACTACAATTTTTAAGTTAATATAAATTAAATAGAAAATTTCCTTATATAGTACAAAATTCATAATTAAGGATCACCCAGAGCAGTGGAACACAGACAATTAGAAGTAATTATGTCACTAACATTAATAAAGGGATTTTTTAGACTTAATTATTTTTCTAAAACCTCATTATAAGATTACTTCCCTATTCATAAAGCCATGGAAGCATAATGCAAACCCACGAATTATAATATAATGTTGCTCATCATATTTTTTCAACAGTATAATAGAGACAAAGGAGGTTGCTCTATGTAATTGTTTAGGCTTAACTAGTATTACATATTAGATACAACAGTATTCTATCACATCAACAAGATTTACTAAATATTATAATTAAATATGTACTCATAAACCTCTGTTATGAAGAGTTTTAATATTATGCTCTGAAACAACAAGGATCAAGTTTTAATCCCACATCCAAACAATTAGTGTTTGTTGATCTGCAAACAATTTTACTTGTTGGATATAGTATGAAAAAGTTTTTTTTTTATTCCTAATACACAGGGAATTTCAACACCATAAGATTTATATTGCGCTGTTACTTGTCAGGATTATTTATGTGACTAATGGATATGATTCTTTAGCCTTGTCTATAGTATAAAAATAATTCTTTAAAATAGTATTCATATAGTAACTACTTAATTTTAGCTATCTTTTACTATATGGATTGTTTGTTAAAAGTAATGAGTATTATAGTAACACTTTTGAAGACCATTGTAATTTTATGTCTATAGATCTTAGATTGAAAATATTTAGGATTGCAGCAAATATACTTGGTGGTATGTAATATTCACTCTGAAATATGTAAATCGACAGTTGAAAGGCTAATTGCCTTAAGCGAAATTGAGTTTGATACATATTTGGAATAAGCACATTTTGGAACTAAAAAAAAATGTTGCATAAGTCAATTACCCTTTCAACCTTCGAAATGTACTTTATATGTTCCCTGATTCTTAGTGCTCATATCATCTCACTCCATATCCTACAACATTCTCATCATTCAACATATCATTTATCACATGTTGTAGCTTTGTAACCGTATGGAACCTATCATTTCCATGTAGACACTCATTCAACAGCCTATCGAAATGAGGTTTTGATGCATTAACCTCCTTAGGGATTGGGTGTAAGTAGCCACTATCATCACTGGCCAGTACGTAACACGCCGCCCAAATATTATGATCGCTAAGGTGGTGTTTACACATATTGTCTATGGAAAATGTGAATCCGGGACCTAATATGTTCCGTGTGTAACGTTGGTACCAGTTAGGGAGATCAGGTCTTGGTGATATATGTTTATCAAGGATCACCACATCTTCAAGGTCCACGAAAGTGATTTCATCCCTTTCATTAGCCACTATGTTATCTATCGACCAGTCCAGTAGGTAAAAACGGAATCTGTAAAATATATTACTTAATTAATTGTATTGCAGATAATAAATATTTAATGATTAACATATTAAGCAATTTATTTGTAAATTATCACTTGCTTTAACGGTGAAGGAAAATGTCCTGAGGAAACCTGCACACCTGAGAAGTTCTCTATGAGAATTTAGAAGGTATGTGAAGTATGCCAACCCGCACTAGGCCAGTGTAGTGGCCTAACGCCTAAACCCTCTCAGTCTTAGGGCAGGCCCGTGCCCAGCAGTGGGGCAGTATACAGAGCTGATATTATTATATCTTAAGCAATTATAAATATCTTAAATGAACCCAGTTTGCATTTTGAAGCATCTATAATTTACTCTCTTACCTATCATGCTTGAATGTGAAATCCATAGCCGCCTCTAGTATTTTCCTAGCGTACTTAAGTTTTTTATACCATTCCACATGAGTTAGTTGGGAAAGAGGTTCCCCTTCATATGCAACTACTTCCAGTCTACCACAAACACCGCCATATGCTGGCACTGGCCATCCATGGGACTTCAACAAAACCTGGAAATCAATTTTAAATTGGTTACACTTTTATGGTTTGGTGCCGATGCAGTTTTAATTTTTAAATAATAGAAGAAAAATTAGATTAATACATTGTCATTGATTGTGTGTAATTATGATGCTTTTTAATTCTATTTTAGTCACTATAGTTTAGTTTGTGGTATTAATATTCTTATAGGAGACATATTTGATAAGAAGAAGGTTGGTGACAATATTGCTTTTCTTTTAACATTTGTAATACTAGATATGTTGTACATACTTGGAGTATCAAAGGCTCTGGATTAATACTCAGCACAGTCCACAAGTTGATCATTTCGGACTTGAAATTGCTATTCCTTCTGTTTGTTAGCGGCTGAATCAGATCATATAGACTGTATGCATATGGACACAACACTAGCCCCTTTCTTGGTTCAGGATCAGGCCAAGTTAAATTATACTGCACAATATCAATAATTTTCTCATCAACATCAGAAAGATTCAACAAACTGATAGGAGTACAAGTCCTTTTCAAGTTCCATGCAGAGCACAACTTGGAATCGAACTCTTTTAGTTCCCAATTATGAGCTAATTTCTTCAAAACGACTCGTCGGTTGGATCTTGTGTAGCCATAATATATGTTTTTAGCATTGAATATACTTAACCACCCATGGTTGTTCTCTAAAAATATCTGGTTGGAATATAATTCAGGACACACAGAGATCCCGTAGCAAGCAGGACAACGATCGAGTTCAGTTAAATTCATCACTCTCGGGGATTTTAAATCTCCGAATAATAAAACCGATATATAAAACGAAAGACTGAAGACGGTTCCCATAAAAAGTACGCGTTTGCAAAATCTACGCCGTAATAACATTTTTGTGTACATTTTGTCGTTCATTTTATTATTAATTTGTGGAATACATATAATTTATTGTAAAAAAATAAACACCGCATTATTGTATGGATACTATGGATTTTTGTTTGACTTTGTTTGCGGTTTGACACTTTGTGACTGGCTTTTTCTGTGGCTTTTTTACTATCTCTAATTCTCTACGCTTAAAATATTAAATACGGCGTTTGGAATACATTATAATAGGTGTGACACACGGTCGGTGATAATGCCGGTTGACCCGGTTGTATACACTCGTCAAACATATTTTATGAATAGCATGAGGGGATTGTTTGTATCTGACATTATCATTAATTATCACTCAAAATTGACGAAATAACCTATTATATACATGAATAGCCATAATATAATAGAAGATACCGTGAGAGTTTGTTTATTTATGATAATTTGTAGTTGACAGCATGGTTCCTGACCCTAGCCGGTTCTTCACGGAACGAACTAAATAAAGCACGTTAGGGGTCGTCCATTAATCACGTGAGGTTTTTTTAATAACTTTTGTAGCCCCTCCCCCCCTGGTGATATGTAGTGAGGTTTTAGACCACCCCTCCCCGCCCTACCAAAGATCGCGTGTATTTTTTGGTACAAAGTATCTTAAATATGTTAGTGTATTATCTTCAAATACAGGTTGTATCACTATACCCCCATACCCTCTTGTGATTTTTGCCGAACCCCCTACCCCTTCGTGCCTCACGTGGTTAATGGACGACCCTTATTGAAAATAAACGGCAGACTAGGCTGCATGGCTGAGAGCTTTTGCCTTCTCCTTTCACAAAGGAGAAAACAATACAAAAAAAATATGTTGGCAGGCCCAATCTAGTCTGTGACCATATGTGGGCGGAGTTTTGGCGGGAACTTAGAAATAAGAAATAAATTTATTTTCCAAAAATTACACACATTATAAGAGTTAACAACGATGCCCACACTAGGCTACGCCTGTATCGTGAACATCAAAAACATAGTTTAAAAGGACAAACCATAAACCATCTAAAATTGCAATAGTAATACATAAATTTGAAAAAATGAAAAAGGAAAACAAAAACAATAAAATTATAACACAAATTAGTAATTATACAGAAATATAAAACCAATGAAACACAGTTGAAAAATGTATGGTGAACAACGTGCGGAAGCAAGTGCCTAGGAGTGAGTGTGTATGCGTGTGTAAGTGTGTGTGTGTGTGAGTGTAATTGTGTGTGTCTGTGTGTGTGTGCATTTATCTAAAAGTCGCAATCCTTATACCTCAATTTTTAAAAGTCTCTCAGTATCCTCATGATTTAGATTCAAAAGCATGCCCTGGACTGTATTTTTATTAGCTTCTCGTATAGTTTTTGTCTTAATGCAGCAATTTTTTGGAATTCTATTGTATACGTATGGAGATAGAAAAAGAAAAAAACGCCCGGCAAAAGTGGTTTTGAGTTTTGGTGTATGAGCCTTAAATTGTCTGCGTTTCAGCAGTTCATTATAGTAGGGTTGATTTAGAATAAACTTGTGAGCCGTGAGAGTTATTTTCAGTATGTACAGCTGCCTGACACTTAGAGCCTGTGCATCTGTGTATAGTTGAGAGGTTGGGAACCGATACGGCTTTTTCAACATTACCTTCAGCAGTGACCGCTGGGCTCTTTCTAATGTAATTAATGTCGACATGGCAGCTCCTCCCCATGCTTGTATACAGTAAGCTAAAACGGATTCACAGAGTGAAGTGTAAATAGTTTTCAAGAGAGATTGATCTGCAACTTCTCTTAATTGTTTGAAAACATTGATAAGTTTTCTTGTTCGCACTGACATACTTCTGATATGTTTCTTAAACGTAAGCTTTTCGTCTATTAAAACTCCAAGATATGTTACGGCCTCTAGCCCACGTCCACTTGCACAGCTACAATTTGATCTGGAGGAGTCTAAGCAATTGGTACATGTATGCACAGTGATGGTAGAGTGGATACCATAATCCGAGGCTGATGTTTTGTGGAAGTATATGTACCCTGTTTTGTCGGTATTCAACGTCAGAAGATTGTGATTCAGCCAGTTAACTACTACTGCCATACCTGCCGTCGCTGTTTCATAACATTGTCTCCCGTTCTTGTCATGAAACAATATCGCTGTATCATCAGCGTAGCATATGATTTCAGCATTATTAAATTTTAGCGTTGCAAGTTGGAAGCTTAGAGCATTTAAATACTCAAAGCTTGGAAGTGTCATGAGGTGCTCTTGTTTTAATTAATTATTTTGGTGATACTTAGTGTTATACTGCATAATTATGGTGGTGTATTATACAATATAGTTCTATTCTTCTTCCTCTTCTTCTTCTCAGTCGTACACTCCTGGCGGAGTGGTCGTGGTTATGGATCGTCTGAAAATTTGGTTGCAGCTCTAGCGAGACTTCTCCATCTCTCTCTACTTATGGCTCTGCGTGTGCATTCAGTAAGGGAACAGTAATTTATAATAATAATAATTTTTATTTATTTTTCCCACATAAACATATTTTTACAATGCGTAAGGTACAAGGCTAAAAAACAGTAATAAAATTAAGTACGTATGTTGCATGAGTTATAAAACAGTGGGAGACAGGAACCCAAACTAGGATACCCTGTGCTATAGACTCCTGGCTCCCCCTCACGGAAAGTAGGTAAACAATATTACCAAAAGGTTTTTTTTTTTTTCTAATGTAATGTTATGGGAAATACAACAAAAAACCGAAGTGCATGCAATTGTATGTGTTTGAGTGTGTGTGTGTGTGTGTGTGTGTGTGTGTGTGTGTGTGTGTGTGTATGTGTGTGTGTGTGTGAGTGTGTGTGTGTCTGTGTGTGTGAGAGTGTGTATGAACGCAATACTAACATAATATAGTAATTAGTCGTTCAGTTTCTTCATAGTCTAGTGTTAAAAGCCAATCAGTAACTTTCCTTTTACATTCTATCTTTGTTACAGTTTTCTTACAGTTCATAGATGATTTAATGACGTCTGTCCATCTTGTGGGTATCCTGCCACGAGAACGTCGACCTTCTACTCTTCCTAGCACCAGTAATCGCTCCAAAGAGCTTTCATTTCGGATGACATGCCCAAACATTGTGAAGATTCGCATGTGCACAATAGACGAAAGTCTTTGTTTGATGCGAAGCTCGTTCAGGATAGATTTGTTAGTGCGGTGAGCAGTCCATTTAATTCTTAGCATGCGCCTCCAGCACCACATTTCAAGGGCGTCAATCCTTTTGCGACATTTCTGTTTGATCGTCCATGTTTCAGCTCCATACAAGATATCATTTATGACTTGGCAGCATGGTCTTTGACCGTAGCCGAATCGTTGAGCAACAAATAAAAAAAAAAGTCTGGGCAGAACGCTGTCATGTCAAGTGTCAATTGTCAAACATCTGTCAAAATATGCAGCAAAATCAGTTCAAGATCAGATTCAAGATATTTTGGCTCGCATTTTGCTGACGGTACAAATAATAATAACAAAGCATGTGTTATTTGATATGTTAATTAGCTCAGTATTACTAAATTACTCAGTATTATTTTATATTATATTAAAAGTGGACCTCTAAAAGTGCCTATATTTACTGGTGCGATCAGCTGATCATAAAAATGAGTTTCCTTTCGTATTATGTCGACAATTATACATTGAGCCTCTACAATATTATCGGTAAGTTTTCCTGCCATGTATTAAAACGTATATTGTTCTTGGAACAACATATATTGCATATTATAATACTAGTTCCTTTGCCTAGTATATAGTTTTACATTTTACTAACAGAAATCTCTGCAACTTCAGTTTGTTTTACTACAATACATAACAGTACTTATGAACACTGCAACCATCATGGTTAAGGTTAACATGATGCAATACCGCGAGAGATAACAAATAACTGGTTTGAATTTTTTTTATTTACCTTTCACATTTGTTATGTGTTCACATGTTGATAGTCAAGTGGCGTGAAATGTCTCCCTTGTATATCCAGCAGGCGTATAATATAAGCAACTTAGAAGAAAGAGAAAATGAAAACAAAATATTCTCAGTAAGGTGGTTGACAAATGACCCCCATTTATATTAAAATATTAATTATATGCGTATGTGAGCGGTCATACAATATCCAAAACCTAATATTGAAGCCATATATATAAATAACTGAAAACACTCCTATTTTTCTCTCATTGAATGATTTTACAATACCCATGAGTCAACGTCTGGCGTTGATATTCTTGTGTAAGGCGTATGGAACTGTTAGTCCGGAAGCTTTACCTGTCCTTGCGGGCGTACTCCCAGTCGATTTGGAGGTACAGCGTCGTGCCGCTATGTATTTCTTCACTAGAGAGGATATGGACAAAAGGTTTCTTACCGCGTGTGAGCTCTTAAAAAGCATTAGATCATTTAAACCGCACACTGATGTACACAATGAGCTGTTAAACGAATGGCATTATCGGTGGAACGTATCATCGAAAGGGCGTCATTTATATAAATACTTTCCGTACGTTCGCGATCACCTAAATAGAACTTGGCTAGAAATAGATCATTGTGTATCGCCATTTCTTACTGGCCACGGTAATTTTAAGGGCAAACTATTTAGGCTGGTTGAGTCTCCTGTGTGCCCATGCTCTACACCTGGTTGCGTATATGAACAATCTGCACATCACGTACTTTGGGAGTGTGGTCTGTGGCATGATGAACGCAACATCATGTTGGATAGTATGCAAATAACATCTGGGGTTGTATACTACATGGACTTTGTAGAGACTAGACGGAATTTCCGTGCTTTCCGGCGTTTTTGCCATGCCTATTATTGGAATCAAATTTGACAGCTCATATGATAGGACCCTTTCATTAAAATTTTATCCATGGTGCTTTACAACTGGCTTTTCTAGTTGTAAGCGTCTCTAAACTTGAGGTTAAAATACCTCCTTATTTCATTATTTTTGTCGCCCGTTTTGCTATGCAGGGAAGTGGACAATTAATATTTCCAACTCCTCCCTATCCTTCTATTTGATTAATTTCGTTGCGGGTTTAAGACAGATTAGTGTTCCCTGAGACTCGCCAAGCTTCACTGTTCGGTGTCATAAAATGCGTGAAACTGCTGATCCTGGCTTACAGGAGTTACAGTGGCGGCTAGCTACACTATTTCCGTTTGCTGTTCTATATTGCAGATGAATGACGAAATGAGCATACTGCTCGCCTGATGGTAAGGGATACAACCGCCCATAAACAGTAGCAACGCCATACAGAAGTTTGAGCTACGAAATAGTGTGTGGTACTTGACTATGCTCATTACCCAGAGACATTAGATATTAAGTCTCATATCTCCCAATAATTACGCTGGTTACAATGTAAGTATTTCAAAATTGAAACACAACATTGCACACAGCTGTTCCCTGGAATAGTACCTAAGTACTTACATTCCATGATTATGTAAGTACTGTTGGTAGGTCTCTCATATGTAAGAGTCTGTCTGGGTGGGTACCACCGCAATGTCTATTTCTACCGCCAAGCAGCAGTGTGCATGCACTGTTGTGTTTCGGTTTGAAGGACATTGTAGCCAGTGTAACTACTGGACATAATGAGACTTAACATCTTATGCCTCAGGATGACGAGCGCAGTGGAAGGCCACACAGTACTTTGTAACTCAAGGTGCTTATGGTGTTCATGGGTGTTTGTATCGCTTACCATCAAGCGAACGGCATGCTCATATCGTCATTCAATGCCATAAAAAAAATGTGAAATTCAACAAAAATAATAAAAGCTATATGAAACACATATAAGTATGAGTTCCAAAAGCATTTAAAGATTGCTTATAGTGTAATTTATAAAAATAAAGAAGTTTTAAGATAATATTCAATACAAAAAAATCAGTAATTAAGGAACATAACCTCCTAATTTTGCTTCAATAACATCAAAATAACCAGCTCCCATAAAAAAAAACATATTCTGACCACCATCAATTATAATATTCGGCCGGAACCCATATTTTATCATTTTTGTCATATTAAAAGAATATATGAATAAATTATTGTTCTAAAGAGTTTCTTTGTTATCCACATGTGGCTCTTGTGCTGCCACCTATAGTTTGTGTTCATTCCCTATAAATGCCAATACTCTGCTAATAAATTAACCCAAAATTGTAAATTTTTTTTTAGGTCCCAACTGTATGTGTATGCTGTATAGCATATTTTAAAGGTTTAATTTTGCACATTGTGTCCTGAAAAATTGCCACCCATCTGGAAAACTCTGTTAATTTGTAAATGTCAAACCATCCTAACTTTCTGCGGAGGTTTCATAAGATTCTGGTAAAACCTTTTTTATTATACGACACAATCTGCTAAGCCCATAATTAGGGATCTCATTCTGTTAAAATCGCAGAATTCTGCAAATCTGGTCACACTGGTCATAGGGTGAAAGATTCCAATTGCGCCACCATATGGCAGAGATTACGACGTGCACGTTCCCTATAGCTCAGAATACAGAAGAACCCTATCGTCGGGGATAGAGCAATACCGCGTAACTAACATTGGTAAATACCGCGTGAGTGAAAGAAAAATTATAGCATTATCAATCATAAGTTTAGTGTCGTAAGTATCAATTTCAAATAAACTTTTTTCGTCACTTACGCGGTATTTACCAATGTTAGTTACGCGGTTTTGCACTATCCCCGACGCTATGTTAAAGTCGACGTGAACGTTAGGCAGTCAAAAAAAAAATATTTTTACCGAGAGCCGTTAGGGCTCATACACATAAACACGACGATGGTTAATCTCGAAAATAGACCGCAATAGACGTATATTGCGTGACGCCGTGTCGTGTTTATGTATATGAGCCCTCAGTAATTATTAAGAGAGTGATGAAGCCTTTGAATTCTCTATGCCGCGCCGTGCCTAAAGCGGATTGGTAGACTCCGCATACGAATTCTTATGCAGAATTTCCCATACATAAGTTCCTTTACAATTTTGATCTTATTTAAAAGTTATTAATGCAATAAAAAGATCCAATCGCGGAACTACGTGACGTGGAACATGCGTCAAAACACGTCATCTTAAGGCCATAAGGTCGTAAACCTATTAAGGATGAATCACTGTCTCGATCATTCGGCACCTTATGCGCTATATGGACCATTGTTTCTTAACGATATTAGACAGACGTGGTCTAATATAATAGCAAAGATAGATAAATAAAATAATTTCGTCTCAAACGTGTTAAGTATACTTTTTTTAACTAGCATAAAAAAGTTAGTTCAATTATAGGTATCATGTTAATTAGTACACCAAATTGAATACGCCATAGTATTGTGTATTCGTCCGTCCGTTGAACCTATACCGCCTAGTTTTTTTTTTTATGGTATTGAATGATGAGACGAGCATGCCGTTCGCCTGATGGTAAGCGATACGACCACCCATAAACAGTAGCAACACCATCCAGCACCTTGAGTTACAAAGTACTGTGCGGCATTCCACTGCGCTCGTCATCCTGAGAGATAAGATGTTAAGTCTCAATATGTCCTGTTGTCACACTGGCTACAATGTCCTTCAAACCGAAACACGACAGTGCATGCACAGCTGCTTGGCGGTAGAAATAGACATTGCGGTGGTACCCACCCAGACGGACTCTTACATATGAGAGACCTACCCCCAGTATGTGCATGTGCTAGAAACAAACTAAAACACTCTTTTTCGACGTTTATAACAATAATTTTGGTGCCTGGGTCAGGAAAGGGGTTAAGGTGACCTTTTTGGATCAATCACCTTTTTAAGACAATGCGCGGAAACGGCCGTTCGACTGCTCATACAAAATTTAAATTTAATTTCCCACGAATATCTAGATGTTTTAATTCCTTGAAATTTCTCATTAATCAATTGGTGTTGATAATGTATTTCATTATATTGTTATATATCTAATAATATGCCTCTTATTTTCCTAGGACGTTTTCTGCTCGAGTTCGGGGAAATTCCAGGGGCAAAATTATCAAAATGATTATTATTGATAATTGATATCGAGAGAAACCAGAAGTAATAACTAACTATTTTCTTATACTAGAGTATCAAATGTACATATTATTATTCTGAGAATATAATTCAACAACCTACATTACGCAAAAAATCTGGGATTTTGACAGCTTTACCCACCATCAGCTGTTTAAGTTATGCCAAGTGTCTCGTTCTGCAAACTAGCATAGCACTGAGGACCTTGGAGGGTTGCAACGGTTTTCCTTGGCCTGTAATTATAATAATATGTTTGAATTACAACAAAAAAAATAACATTGGACTGACTATTAGAGTAACTCTCGCCTTAAAATAAATAAAAACTGGCGATTTTTTAAATTTCCTATTCTATAATGTATCGTATTTTACCGCGCTTTTTTGCGCAAATCATACTTCGCGCCATTTTTCTTGCGGCAATTTTATTGTTTATTAAAAGATAATTACCATCCGCTAGTGTATCTCGTAAACATTAGATAAATATGTAAGGGTCAGCAAATGCTTAATGCTTTCGTTGCGGTCATTCGTCACCGTGCTCCAGAGCCGGGCATACGTTTAATTGTATTTTTAAAATATGCATCTCGTTTATGAACATTAGTATCTGGGACTTACGGTTTATCGGTGTTTTTTTTTTAAATTCAAAATGGTGGAGGCACAGTGCGCGGCGCGGCCAGTGAAGGCCTTTATAATGAGTGATTTGCTGAAAAAATTCGACTACGAAACTACCAATGAGTTTGTACAGCTAGCAATAGCGATCGTCGGGTTCTACATGGGAATGTTTTACTGTAAGTTTTTTTGCCAACGGTATATTTTTTGGTGTATTCGATTTATTTGTATTTCTTTTTAGTTTTCTCTTTTATTTATGGATAATATTTGAATACAGATTAAACTCTATTATAGAGACTCGTAAGTTTTGTTTTGCAAGTATACTTTGGAATGGAAATTTAGAAAAAAAATACTTTTGACATTAGCGTACATAATATTTGAAATGAAATGAAATGAAATAATTTATTCGAACCCATAAAAAATGTTATACATTATTGGATTTAATTGGAGACCACTTGAAATTTTTTGAAAGAAATTCTGTATTCTTGGAAATTCTTCGTAAAATGTGACTTGGGATTTGGGAAGTGTCCCAAGTCACATTTTTACCAGTAACGATAAAAAAGAAACAAAATCCAATGTTCTTCAAACCCAACAAGCTATACTGGACTCGTGAAATTATTATTGTGTAATCTATACTAATATATAAAGCTGAAGAGTTTGTTTGTTTGTTTGAACGCACTAATCTCAGGATCTACTGGACCGATTTTGAAAATTCTTTCACTAATAAGAAGCTACATTACTCCTGAGTGCTATACTTTTACTTTTTATCCCGGGAAGACTTTTCCACGCGGGCGGAGCCGCGCGCCATACTAGTGTATAATATAAATATACAGATGAAACCCAAGCTTTAAACCACAAAATTTCCTCAAACATTGCAAAATAATCGTCAGGAAAACCACAACGGTGGACTTTCATACGTCTGGTCTAATATAGGTTCGTAATGCGTATTATATACCGCGTATGACGAAATAGGCAAGCAACTAGAGCCGGTCTTTAAAAAAAAGTAACACACACCACACCTTGATCCCTAACGGGTAGGCAGATGTGCAACCAGGACACCCACGTTTCGTCATGTGTATTCTGTCTAGGGTTGCCACCTTTTTTTTACAAATATTATTATGGTGTGTACTCTTTGGCCTTTGAACAAGTTATGTCTTACATATTCTCAAGTTGGTAAGGTCAGGTTTTTTTTTATGTAGGCGATCTTGAAGTCAACACCGGGGGAAACCTGCGAATGGGATACTGGAGTCCCCCGGCTTGACGACTGCAGGGGCCTGGGAAGGAAGTGGAAAAGGATGATGGAAGGAAAGGTGGGGGAATGGAGAAAGGTTCTCAGGATGGGTGGAAAGGAAAAGGGTGCCAGGAAATGTTCGCGGGCCCTTTTAGGCCTCAATGTGTTATCCAACCAAGAGGTATACACACTGAACTGTGTGCCTCGGCCCGCGACCAATGTCCCCCCGCGCATGGGCGTGCATTGGGTGTGAAGACCCAGCGCACAAGAATTGCCTCGGGGGGCAGTAAGGTCAGGTTGGAACCGCGTACAATGTATATGAAATAAATATACTTTAAGAATGAAAATTATTTTACACATATTGCTGGCTGTGTATTCGGTATTAGCAAAATGAATGCCTTGGCAAATTATAAAACGAATAATATTTCATACATTACCTGGAAGCTATAGGCATTGTGTAGAATACCGGATTATACAAATTGCCAATTTATTTTTAAATTATTATTAGCATCTAGAGTATTAAATACCCACTTGCTTCCATTTTTTGCCATTTCTTGTTGCCTATTTACGCAAAATTTCTTACGGCCAACATTTAATTGTGTTTTATATGAAAATCGAATACCACAGAATCAAATCAAGCTAAATAAAGCATTTTCGCGTATTCTCATAAAGTATAGAGTACCATTACCTGAAATAACGTACAATACTTTATAATAAAGAGCGGGTGGCAACCCTAATTCCGTCTTATGACTGCCTCGGTGGCGTAAATTTTTAGCGTGCGTGATACGACACCACCCTGAAGCCCCGGGTCCGAATCTCGGGACAGGCTAAGTGATATTGGAATTTTCGCTTAGAATCAGTCTAGAGTATGGAATTTAAGCCGATATGGCGATAGGCTCGTCCAGTGTTTGACAATTAGTTATTATAATTTAAAATTTTATAGGCAAGTTTTATTAATATAAATTAAAATAAATTTGTAGCATTTTATTAAAATAAATTTGTGGTTTATTGCTGATTTGGCGCCCGTACGTTCAGTACATTAGGTGGCCACTGAAAATCAGTGCTGTGTTTTGGATTGTCATAGCACAGCTTATGCTGTGATGGCCATCTAGTTGTCGCGGTGAATATTATATTGTACTTTGTTTGCTTTTTTTTATGTATAACGTGTACCGCGACAATAAATTATTCTTTCTTCAAGTTTAATCTATTCTTTAAATAAAAATAATAATTAAGTACAAAGTAATAAATGCGACGGTAAATCTGTCTATTACGCTTTCATGAATCACGATTAAACCACTGAACGGATATTGAAGAAATTTGGTACGGAGTAACCTTCAACGTTAAGATAGATATTTTTTTAAATGTTTGTATAAACCCAACTCCACCGGGCTAAGCCATATATAAAATGTTAAAACTGAATATTACTACGAGTTGAAGTTTAAATAGATTTTGTTTTACTTGAACTATCTAACCTGTGGAACAGTTGCTATGATTCTGAAAATTGTTTCGCTAAACAAGCTTTTTTTCATATATGCTTATCCCGGTTTTTGAGGGACTCCTATTCTTCGCCAATAGTTGGCAGATCACAAGCAAAATAGTTATTAAATAATGCACCCAACTACCCGTTTCTCTCGCAGGATTGAACCAACAAACATTCCTCATAACCGGCTCAGTCCTCGTTGCGCCATGGGATATTATAATACATCTAATTATCTGCCATGTCGATATACCAGCGTGCATCCGCTATGCAAGACATTTTTTATTTTTTATTAGTTTGCACACGAAACAGGTCTTCAAGATCTTAAGTTGAAATTATCATTCCCTCGCTCTTATACATTGTAAAAAGAAGTATTTTATGAACAGTCCAGAGTCTATTCGAGTTAAAAAATTGCGCTTACGCATTATGCAGCTCCCGATTCGTCAAAGAAATTTCAAAATTGAAGTAATGTTAGTCGATATGAACAAAAAGTTAATCTTAACAATATTAGGAAACATTCTTAGGCTTTCGCTTGCGTTTAAGTCTTTTCTAGAAAAAATATCCGGTTCAAGATGATATTCTAATTTAAACCTACGTTTCTCGTGGACAAGGTAGCTTTGATAATGACTAGAAACTAACACAAACCTCTAATATTACATACATACATACATACATAATATCACGCCTCTATCCCATAGGGGTAGGCAAAGACTATGGATTGCCACTTTGCTCGATTCTGGCACACTACTTTCGCTTCCTCTACCTTCATCAATCCTTTCATGCATTCCCGCCGGTTCAGGGTACTTTTGACCTGGCCTTTACCTAGAACGTCAGATATCTGACATTCGAAGGTTCGGTTGCATCCACACTCGCCTAAGATATCCTCTTTGTCAGTCTCCTATCATCCATCCTTTCCAAATACCCAAACAACCTTAGCATACCCTTTTCGATTTTGGTCACTACACCCTCTGTCACTCCATCGTAGTATTCCGAACTCTATCACACACAGTCACCCCACACATGCTTCTGAACGCTCTCATTTCCACTGCTTTAATCTTCCTTTCGTGCATTTTTTGCCATACCCAGCTCTCACTACCATACATTAGATTTGATAATAACACTCCTCTATAGACCAGACGTGCCTTTTTGGACACCTTCTGGCTACCCATAAAGGTGTGCAACGATCCATTCACCCGATTACCTGCACTCACTCGTCTCTAATGTTAGTAGGTATAATATGCGTTTTCCCCAAGCAATCTCCGTGTACCATCTTTCCCTAGTGGTATTTCCGACCCATTCCCGATAGATGTGTGATAAACACCCATAATATCAGAAATATGGGTGCGCTGGTACTGGTGGTAGGTCTCTCATATGTAAGAGTCCGTCTGGGTGGGTACCACCGCAATGTCTATTTCTACCGCCAAGCAGGAGAGTGCATGCACTGTCGTGTTTCGGTTTGAAGGACATTGTAGCCAGTGTGACTACAGGACATAATGAGACTTAACATCTAATGTCTCAGGATGACGAGCGCAGTGGAATGCCACACAGTACTTTGTAACTCAAGGTGCTGGATGGTGTTCCTACTGTTTATGGGTGGTATCGCTTACCATCAGGCGAACGGCATGCTCGTCTCGTCATTCAATGCGATAAAAAAAAAAACGCTGCCGTCCTGAACGGAATAGGGTTTAGGAAAAGGGCATCAATGGAATCTTATGGTAACAAGAATATCGACATAATGTATAACTTATCAGATGACCCAATTACACGGTTGTCCCTTTTAAAAGAAATGCTTAATTTAAAGTTGTTTTATAAAATCGTGTCCGCATTCTGAACTTACATAATTTTAATGTAGGTCAATAGAATACTAAGTCAGCGATATGAATGCCGAACGTTCTTGTAATCGTTGAAATGCATTTATTATTTACACCTGACGATTTTAGACACAACTAGCTTTTGCCCGCGGCTCCGCCTACGTTAAGTAGTTTTTTCGGGATAAAAGTCCCGTTTTATATTTACCCGGGATAAAATGTAGCCTATATGTTAATCCAGAACATGATCTACCCGTGTGCTAAATTTCATCGAAATCCGTTCAGTAGTTTTTGTGTAAAAGAGTAGCAAACATACATCCATTCATTCTTACAAACTTTTGCGTTTATAATATTAGCAGGAGATTCGACTACGATTGTATGTGGTTCCTCGAGGAGTGCTAGGTTTGAGGGTGGTATTTATGAAATATGGCATGGAAACTCTGTGTTTTGAGGCATTAGATATTAATGGAAAGGCAAAGCAATTATTGCTTGAAATAATCATCACGAGATTATTGCGTCAATCTATTCAGATTCTAGCGAGAACAAATTATTATGAATATCTGTCAAAAGACTCGTATACGACTATTGTTTAAGCCCGGCGAGTATTTCTTGTCAACGCAAGCGAGATTTGCCTCGTCATTGCGAATGTTCAGACGCAAAAACTTTTATGTCCTTCTAAAAGAGGCTTTGGTCATAAGCCGTTTTTTAGACTAAAAAGTTCTTGCAGGCATATATTACGCAAGGACTTCTAGACTCGTTTATACTAGCGGCAATATTTTAATAAGTCTACACAAAGCGAAATGCCGCAAGTCGTGCAACCTCCATAATTTGCAGAAATCTTGCCGTGACTTTGACCCGGTAAAAATAGCTTTCCGAAGTTAATTTCTGCAAATTTTATTGCTAATCTAAACCCCTCTTTACAATTCCGAATATTGCCACATTGCTGCTTGCTGGTAGAAATAGATAAAACTCTATAGCCCCTTTAGAACGTGTCCAAAAAACGCAACTCCCTAAGTCGATGTCGCTTAATTTTGATGTTGTGATTGATCGAGAGACCAATACGTTAGTCAAGTGTTTGTCTCCCAACCAATCCCAATAAAACGAAACGAAGACTGTGGGCTTAGAATGTGATAAAAAAACACGTCACGTCTCCGTTTCGTCTTATTGGGATTGGTTGAGAGACTAACAAGTGACTGACGTATTGGTCTCTCGATCAATCACAAATATCAAAATTAAACGACATCGTTTTACGAGTTGCGTCTTCGTGTCACATTCTAAGCCCACTGGTCGTGTTTGTTTGCCACAATCTAAACCCATTGCACTTCGATTTACACACGAGATAAATTAAAACGCACGCATGCTCACGCCTTTTATACCCGAAGGGGTAGGCAGAGGCGCAACTAGTGCACCCACTTTTCGCCAAGCGTATTCCGTCCCATGATGTGATAGGGGGCGATAAATTATAAGACCTCATTAAACAACCGTGGTAAACTTTATTAACTGTCTAATGTTTTAATTTGCAGTATTATCGTAAACATTGTGAAATAGTCTCTTAATTTTAAAGTACCTTTATATCTTGTCCTATATTCGATTATAGAGCAAGTGGAACAAGTGAATGAGTTTGTGTACCTGGGAAGTATGATTACGAGAGATGGAAAGTATGACGTGGATATTGAAAGAAGAGTTATAGCAGGTAACAAAGTAAATGGCGCCTTGCGTGCAATAAGAGTAGCCAAGCGGTGTCTGAAAAGGCAATAATGGCTATTCACAATGGTGTGCTGGTGCAGACGCTTATGTATGGAAGTGAATGTTGGGTTTAGCAAAAGAAGCACGAAAGTCGAGTAAATGTGGAAATGCGCTCCTTACGGAGTATATGTGGAGTCACCATTGCTGATCGCATGAGGAATAGTATGATAAGAGATCGATGTAAGTTGAAGGATGATGTGGTGACTAAGATTGAAAGAAGTATGCTGAGATGGTTTGGGCACGTGGAGAGGATGGATGAAAGACGGATCACAAAAGGTATTTATCGAGCGAATGTGGATGGTACGGCTGGAAGGGGACGCCCGAGGAGAACGTTCTCTGACTAAATAAATGATCTTCTCCGAAAAGGGCAGCTCAGGAGTAACCTTAACCGACGAAAATGTATGAAAAGAACTATGAATGTGGAAGATGCGAAAGAGGTGTGTCAACACTGTCAAGATCGTAGCAAGTGACCGTACGCAATCAAGATTTATTACCACAGATTATTTCAAATCTATACCATCTATACTTAATATACCTGTCCTGCCAGCCCGAGCTGGATTTTTATTTTTCATCATTGATTTTACTCCCAATAAAAATGTCGGTAGTTATATAAGTGACCTTTTGTATCAATAATAATTATTATAATCAATTTAATGTATCTTGACTTGTCATAAGTGCAACTATGTTCGCCTACGTGATGAATAAAGATTTTTTTTATATTATATTATAGCTGAAGAGTTTGTTTGTTTGGTTGAACGCGCTAATCTCAGGAACTACTAAACCGACTGAAAATTCGCCTATAGGAAGCTACATTACTCCTGAGTGATATAGGCTACTTTTTATCCCGGGAAAATATTTTTATCCCGGAAAAACTTTTTCACGCGGGCGGAGCCGCGAGCAAAACTAGTCATTGTATAAAAATAAAGATTATGAAAAATACTACCACAGATTTGGAATAATATAATGATAAAAAGTTGTTTGCATTCAACGACCGATAAAGAATATCAAATGTGTATTTCTTATGAAAGAAATATTTTTTCTTCGTTATCTCTTTCACAAAATGGCACATTTGAACTTGTTTTCATAACATACTGGTCATTCTCAATGTCAATGGCGATGTTTGGCACAGTCGGGAAATTTGATATCATTATGTTTATTGAATAATGAAAGTTATGTATGAACTTAGGTACCTATATATATAATATTAAAGAATCGATATTGTGAAATGATATAGACATTAATATCAGCAAACATGTTTGGATGATAAAGTGGATTTTCTATTTGATCTTCTAGAGTTTCCTCCCGTTCTTCTCTGGTGAGATCTGCTTTCCGAACTGGTGGTATAGTTAATATTTACGGAATCTAAATAATGTAGAGCATTTTATATGGGTTCGAATAAATTATTTCATTTTCATTTCATATTACCAGTGTAACATTCGTATTTCTAAGCGCCGCACAGTGATTCGCCTAGAACAAGCTAGCTGGACAAAAACATTTGAGTTTGTGATTTGGTTGCTTTGGCTAAAACAGTAATATTCTAAGGGAAAATATGATTAAATGCTTAAAAAATAATAATAATTAAGACACGGATTAAAATTGATGAAAATTTTTAATATATAAAGGGCAGCTTATGAAATAAATTATATAATAAAACACAAAATAATGTAAAACACAAAATAAAAGCATATGTACTTAACACAACTTATAAAAATATCGAATAAAAAGTTAATTAATAACATTATAAATTAAATACTAATAACTATTTCAACTCCTACCTGGAAGAGTCATCACTCATCACTCACAATCAGATGAGTCAGGTACCAAGTAATCATCAACGTCATATGACGTTAGACTGAATGATGCCCGAGGTATTGGTATTGAAGGTGGGATTATCAAATTCAACACTTCTGATGGTAATGAATCTGTTCTCTTTTTGAGTAGTTCTCTGAGTGAATTAATTACCGGATCCGATGTTATTAAAAGTATATTCAATAAATCTGTATTTTTGGCAATACGCGACTGTTTTCTCCTATGATGTTCTCGAAATCTACGGCAGTTTTTATTTCGAGCCTCTTGGGCTTCATCGGATAGTTGCCCAATAGGCACAATACAAGATTTAGCTACCTCCGTACTATGCACGAGAATTTTATTCACAGTAACAGGCATGTAGTACTACGAATACAAACTTAGATAGAGGGCCCTAGTTTTTAAGCAAAAACTTTTCAAATTCCCTAATATTTATTTCGTAACCTGAAGATAATGTACGCAACAAAATATCGATTTCTTTATTAAATTGACATCCAATCCTGTAATCTGTCCACTCAAAACTAGATTGGCAAACAATCTGCACGTAATTTTTGGACTTACATAATCTATGATATGGTGGAAACACTTGATGTCCCGCCTTCAATGACCATTTTCGCATTTGTTTGTAAGAACGACTAGTACATTTAGAATCTACATAGTAAGCTAACGCTTCGTCACCATTTAATTGACTGCCACCGCATGTATTCTCACTTGACTTATTTTTGTCAGAGGAGTCGCTGCTCTTTCTAATCCCAGAAGCGATTTTTCTGTGACCTGCCATACGGTTTGCAACTTCCGCAGCTATGGTCAATTCGCCAACACTGCGTATATGCAGCAGTTCTTCAACTTTGCACTTTTTCGTTTTAAAACAAGAGTCGTCGAAGTCTTTTCTGGGTCGGCCTTGAAGCTGACTCCCTTCTGATGACGTGGATGGGCAAGGTCGATGCATACATATTGTTAAAACTATGTTGTGTCCTTCTAACCACTTTTTATTATTTTAAAAAGCGATCTATCAACATATTTGATGCTGTCCATTTTTCGGTTAATTTTGACGATATACTAGATATTTTAATTTTAATGGCTTTTAGCGAATCACTAGTTATATCTCTAACACCAAATGTATGTTGTATATGTTCTAATAAACGAACATTTCGTCCTTCTTTGGCATGTTTTCGCCATTCTTTAAAAAAAAACAACTTTCGAAATGGAGTAGACATGTACTGAAAAATGAAATAAAAATGATTAGTGGTGATATGTGGAACCAAATTATATCTCGTTTAAAAGGTGAATACTACTGCTATATCATATAAAAAAATTAGACTGGATATATCTGGATAATAAAAGATACATTCGTTGAAAATTAGGAAACTTGACAAAAAAAATGTATTTTTCAATAATATATTCAAAGTCGTAAGCAAGACACGCTTTTCTTATTAGAACCTATTTGGTAGTAAAATATGAAAGTACTTACCCTCTACAGTGGTATCCATAACAGAAATTACGTTAATATATTTCACAAATTTCAGGAGATGTTATCGAAAGCACTGCAAAATTTCAACTACTCCAATTACATTAATGCAATTATTATATTACCTACCTTCATTAGCTGAATACTCATCCCTGTGGAATATTTGGCACCCCTTCTACCTGTTATTATGACCTTGGGGGTGTTGTTTATGACATGTGATCGCTAATTAGTCGATTCTTGAAATGACTTTTTTCCACCTAGCTTGTTCTAGGCGAATCACTGTGCGCCGGATTCACCGCTTGATAAACGCTATTCGTCACATAAATGTATAAGTAAGCCGACCAAATATAACAGTCACACTTTAATCTAGGAGCATAGATTTAAAAAAACGAGAGTACAACTAATATGTCAGAATGACTACTCAATTGCCGTGCAGTAATCGTACTAATATTATAAACGCGAAAATCTGTGAAAATGTTTGGATGTTTGCAGTGGCGTAGCGTGGTTGGGGCGGGGAGCTTTCCGCCCCGGGCGGCTCTTTTACAGGGGGCGTAAAATAAAACCTTTTACAAATTAAACTTTTGGTTAGGTGCACGCATGATTCTTATTTATTGAAATAAGCTCTTTTGCCTTGGGGCGGCATCCCGCGCTACGCCATTGGATGTTCGTATGTTTTCTAGCAGTAAACGCAGAAGCTACTGAACGGATTTTAATGAAATTTGGCACTCGGGTCGATCATGTCCTGGATTAACACATAGGCTGACTGCCTCGGTGGCGTAGTTATATTACGTTACGACTGCAATGCTGAGGTATCTGGTTCGATTCCCGGCCGGGCAAAGTGATATTGGATTTTTCTATTCAGTATCAGCCCGGAGTCTGGAATTTGTTATATGGCGATATGCTCGCCCCCTATCACATCATGGGACGAAATACGCACGGCGAAAAGTAGGTGCATTAGTTACGCCTATGCCTACCCCTTCGGGGATAAAGGGCGTGTGTGTGTAATATTTACGTGATGCTAGTACATCGCTGTGGCTCTAATCTATAAAAAAAATATTTAACGATTGTTCTCTTTCTCGAATACTTTTTTAAACAATATTATCTGTACATGATAAAATGTTTGGGTTGAAGGACGTACTCCATTAACAAAAATACAGTGAAAACTTGGCTTGTGGGTTTTGTGTTACCTACTAAGAGATACGGAGCGGATTGCACCGGTTTTGTTATTTATTAATAATACCATATCATTACAGTATTTTAACAAGATTGTCTGTGATAGAATTTGGTCAGTCATTCGGAAATACCGGGGTTTATTATCTAAATAAATAAGGCTTGGAATATACAAGGTGGACAGACGATCTGTTAGAGTCGCAAGAAGTCCCTGGATGTAGGCTGCTCATTGGCCTAAGGGTTTCAAATAATTTAATATTGAGCACTGTTCCTATAGATTTTATAAGCAGAACAAAAAGAATACATTCTTTACATATTTTATACAGAGACTACAAATTGCGTCTCTGGTGGCAGTGTGATTTTTTTGAAATAGCAGTCTGTGTACTGGGTCGGACCGGGTAGTACCACAGTCTTGAGTGAAATGACAGCTTAGCTACAGTAGCGTTTCCTATGGTATTTTCCCTTCTCTTACTCTCTTTTGAGACCAGTTTGTTGATGAAGATGTTTGAAGAAATTTATACCATCCACATTAGAGTGAGTACCTATCTAGTACTAGCATTAGTAATGTATATATTATTATGTATTCACCACTCACCACCCAACTAGTGGCCAATAAATGTTTTTTTCTTTTCTTTCTTTCTTTCTTTCTTTCAAGAATGATAATTCTTCAGATGTAGTTATTTAGGGAGAGAACATGAATATAGGCGGGACAGTGGCGTAGCGTGGCAAGAACCCACGCTACGCCCGGGGCGGACTCATAATTCGCCGCCCCTAGGCAGCACAAAAAAGGTAATTTCAACCAACAGTCACTATCACTCCAACACCCCCCCCCCCCCTCCGACACCACACACACACTCTCGTCTTGAATCCCCGAAGGGGTAGGCAGAGGCCCAACTAGTTGCACGCACTTTTTGCCGTTTGTATTCCGTCCCATGATGGAGATAGGGGGCGAGCCTATCGCCATATCGGGCACAAATTCCAGACTCCGGGCTGATACTGAATAGAAACACTCAATATCACTTTGCCCCGGGATCGAACCCGAAACCTCAGCATTGCAGTCGTACCATAATACAACTACGCCACCGAGGCAGTCTCAGTCGAGGCCGCCGACACCGAAAGTATTTTTTTTTATTTTACGCATTTTGCCGCCCCCCAAAAGTGCCGCCCGGGGCGAACCGCCGCCCCGCCCCAACCACGTTACGCCACTGAGGCGGGACTGCCTCTGTGGCGTTGCTTTATTGCATTCGCAGTACGACTACCGCTCTTAGGTTTCGGGTTCGAATTGTGGGTCGGGTAAAGTGATTTTGTTTTTTTTTTATGTTTCTACTCTATACCGACAGGCCCGTCCCCTATCACGTCATGGGACGGAATACCCTTAGTAAAAAGTGGGTACACTAGTTGCATCTCTGTCTACCACTTCGGGGATAAAAAGCGTGAGTGAGTATCATTGATATGAGGTGACTAATTTGCTCTCTTGCCGGCCTAAGCCACAAAAAAGTACCTACACATAATAATGACTACATTTGAACTTCGAAGCCGAGATTAAATATGTGAAAACCCGATCATTAGTTACCTTCGACCCATGAGTCGATAACGTAACTGGGTTATATGAGGAAAATAATCACATCCTCCCTTTTACGTATTATTTCAGTTATTAAGTACTTACCAGTACTTATAGCTCAGTATTTCTCTACGCGATCATATCAGACATGAGAAGATCCGTAGAAGAACGAAAGTCACCGACATATCCCAGCGGTTTAGCAAGCTAGCAGGGCACATAGTTCGCGAAATTGACATACATTGAAGCAAAAGAGGTCTCTAGTGGAGGCCACGTACCTACCGGCAAGCCTTGGACTTCCACCTGCAAGGTAGGCAGACTACTTGATAAAGGTCAGGAACACGCTGGATGCAGTCTGCTTTTGACAGGTCCGTCTGGAAATCTTTAGGGAAAGCCTATGTTCAGCAACACGCTGGATGCAGGCTGCTTTTGACAGGTCTGTCTGGAAATCTTTGGGGGGGGGGGGGGCTATGTTCAGCAGTGGACTTCATGTGACTGATGATGACTTAAGATACTTACGCGGTAAGAGATTAGTTAGTTAGCTCCAATAATTGTCATAGATGAAGCCGCGTGCAAAACCTTATCCATCCATACTTCCATACTCATATTATAAATGCGAAAGTAACTGTCTATCATTCTGTTATGTTTTCACAGCTGAACCACTGAACCGATTTCGATAAAAGGACATGTCCAAAAACGGGCTTAAAATTCTAACCAACATATTTTATTTTTATATTTTTTATATTTTATTTGGATAGTACTCCCAAAAACTAGGCCTTTGCAATAAATTGTATAACTATAAAGTAATCCGATTTTGAGATTTATGTAATTTTATTTTGCTTAAGAACTACACTGAGAATGAACGTTCTAAAAAAAGTTTGTTATAAATGGAGGGTCTAAATTTTTTTTTATGGATCCAAGGTCCATTTCTTGCCCCTTTAATAATATCCATATAGTTTGAGCCTGGTTAGATTTTTAGGGCCATACAAAAAGCGGACGTCTTTGGTATGAAAATAGGGAAGGACATAGGACTTTTATCATGGAATTTTTTCGCGCAGGCCGAGCTAGCAAAAGATAATTCCTATAAAAAAGCCTCGCTGCCTAGAGGCATATCTCTGTCTAGAGACAGACAATTAAAGCAACTACCTAACACAGATAAAAATCATGACGAACACGCATCGACCACGCGCCGCGCATTTCCGTCTAGACACCGTCCCAGACTGCCCCATGTGGGTCACTAATCATTATTATCGCCAGTTAAATGTCCCAATAATTGCTAGTGCAGACCATTGTACCCGACTCTCTGATATCTTGTTTTCACGTGGGGTGACAGTGGTTTGCTCTGAGTGGTAATTATAGATAGAGGTCGGAGATATGGTTTTCCAGAGTCCAATTATGATACTTTAGAATAAGGGTTTTTTAATAAATTAATCAGTCGCTCTAAAGTACGCTCTTAACTCAGGCCTGCAATAGGGTAGTTTCCTATGCTTGTTTTTGTACCTTATTTTATATGTAACAGAAAATAATACTAAAAATAAATTCTTCTATGAAATCAGCATGAAAATTGGTTAAAAAATCAAGTAGTTATTCATATTTGAAATATTGTTGTGAGCAAAAGTGGGGGCGTAGTGGGGATATCGCGCTATCTCTTTCGCATGCACGCAGCGTTATGGCCGGTGACGCTGGGTGACGTCACAGCCTGTTATTTGACAATTACCCCTTCCACCAAATTTCAAAGCTTTATAACTTTCTTATTATTATGCCCATTTTGAAAATTACTTTTCCGTTAGGTTTTAGATGACATACATTTTTGATAAATGTATTTAAAAAAAGTAGTCATATACTCTATTGAGGAGTTGAGTTACTTTATTTTCAGTGAAATGTATTGGACATAAATACCTACAATTCATAAGACTTATGGATACCTTGCTGGACTTAACTGAAAGGAGTAGGGAACAGAGAACTGATTTCTTCTTGAAACGATAATGAATTCAGGGAAGAGAACTGATTTTGGCAGGAAAGGAATACAGGGAAGGGTAGCGTATATTTAAGCTTCCTGATATCTCATCAAACGCTCCAGCAAACTAGCAGCTATATTTCTATGAAACAATGGTACCTCGTTTGAGCCGGTTTATTAATGCTAGACAATATAAGTCTGCAGCGTGTTTCAACTTTAATTCGGTGCAAGCCTACGTGATTACCCGCACGAATGCGCAGAACGCACAGCCCTTTTATTCTCTATGACCGTGTTAACTCGTAACTTGGCCGGGTTACGTTAACTTCATGTAATTGGCGATAAATTGTATTGTGAATGCCAATTCCCATAGTAATAAATAAACGCGATGAGTTACGTGACGCGCTTGTTACGAGCGGTGGTAATAACGTGTGTCATAGAGAATAAGGGGGCAGGTGTCGTAGGCCACAGTTTACGTATAGTAGGGGCTATAGCCAAGATGACTTTCTAAAATGGTTACCGTAAAAAGAAAAAAAAGAAATATGCGAATGGCATATCCTATCGATAAGTCTATCGCAAGGATATGTCATTCACATAAAATTTTTAGCGTTAACGATTGTAGAAAGGCAACTTCTTTTTATCTATGGCTCGATCAAGTATCTTCACTGTACTTGATTTTAAGTGAAGTCAAGCTCAAAAAATGTGACCGGCAAGAGATAGCTAAGGCCCTAGGTACTAGTAAGCGCAGAAGCATTCGCATCCTGCACCGGTGTGACTAAGTTCGAAGTTTCTACGAAACACGCGAACGAGACATGTCCTGAGATTTAAGGCTAAGACTATCTATAATCTAGATTTTGCTCGCGGTAATTCCACTCATTTGAATAACCATTGTCGGAATAAAATCCATTTGTGTACGTGTGGTATTCAGGGATAAAAGTATGTATTATGCCTATATGTTAATCTAAAACTTGGTCTACTTGTATGCCAAATTTCATCTAAATGCGTTCCACAGTTTTTGCGTTTGCTCTTAAAATAAAAACACCTAAACTTTGTTATAAAAAGGTTTACAGCCGTATTAGGATAGATGGTTTAACATACAAACAGCCTTCTCTTCCATTAGTATTACGAGATTAAAGAATCCCAGATTATCAAACATTATGATCTAATAAAATCAACCTAATTACAAACAAAGATAAACTTTCTAGTGATGTAATTTTTCCGCCCGTCCACGTGAAGCGGATCGAGTAGCGAGTGATCGATGTCGGGGGTTATCGTTGTATACATTGCATAATGCATTATGATACTCATTATGTGCATTCAGAAAAAGATATTGATTCCAAATATGTATATAACTTAATATCCCAAATAAAAATCGTTGAAGCCAAATAGCCTTTCACCTTCGATATGCATCATATACTTGGATTTCTGTGTCATATTCAAAATTCAGGCCATCAATCGATTATTCAAAATACAGTCTTAAAAACCAGACAAATGATAATTTCAAAATTACAAATTCCTAACTCTGGAGTGAGTTTTGGCGGGTACTTGGAAGTGTCATGAGGTTCTCTTGTTTTAATTCATTATTTTGGTGATTCTTAGTGTTATATTGCATAATTATGGTGGTAAATTATGCAATATAGTTCTATTGAAGGGCTCAAATGAGGTGAATTGAAATAACTGTGTTAATCAAGTGTTTTTTGTTCCCGCCAAAACTCCTGGATAAAGTCTTGGTAAGGTAGCCACTGCTTTACTGCGACTTACTACTAAAGATTCATCTTCACTTGACATTGGCAAAATTGTCCCAAAGGACAAAGCCAGATAGGAAAAAAAACTGTGGATTAAAGATTGGTTAATTCACCAATCAATCAAGTTATCTAAGAATGTCACACAAACTGTGTTCTGATTGGTCCAATTTCGTAACCGATTTACCTAAGTATAAGGATAGTTTTCTTTTAAAATTAGCCGCTAGTAACAAGACTAAGACCGGGTTTTTTCAACTGTAGTTATCTTTTTGTCAGGGTCTTATTAAGCCGGACGTGCTCGCAAAGCGTCGAGTGCTCCAGGTGCTGCGAGCGCGTTCAGCTTAATAAGACCGTGACAAAAAAATAACTACAGTTGAAAAAACGGGGCCTAAGGCTGGGTTGTTTCATCCGTGGTCAGCTGTCAGGTAAAGTTAAGGCTCTAAGTACACTGGCGATTTGCAAGCGAGTTGGCAACGAGGCAATGGCCCAGTATGCTCGCCGAATAAAATAAGACCGTTGACTTTACTTGACCACTGCTGAATTTACACGGGCTAAGCGTTCGTTTGTCTCTAACTACCCGAACAGGAACTAGGTATGAGTATTATATTTTATTAATATCGGCTTCCGAGATTATGGTCGTTAAATTAATGTTCTAATAATGATAATAATTATTGATAACTTATTGCACAGTGCCTTGTGGCGGTCACGTGATGGTTTTGACCCGAAGTAGGTCTAGATACACTATTATAAACCTTAATATTATGAGAATGAGGTTTATTATAATATTTTTTAAGATTATTAAAATAGTCATAACATTGAGATAATCTATACGTTGAATGAAATCGTAGAGTACGAGCTCTAAATATAGTAATTGTGATTAATGAGTCACTAACTCTTTTACTAAGTAGGTGGATCTCAAAAATACGAGCATTTTCTCTTTAGGTACCGCTGCACTGTCTATTTCTGCTGTCAAACAGCATTATGCAAGTATTAGGTACTACCTGCCACCCGCCTGCGACCCCCCGGTGGCCCCTATTAGTCGTCTTTTACGACAGGCAGGGGATACTGTGGTGGAATTCTCCAAACGCCGCCAATCCACAGGGCGGAAGACGCCGGTCAATCGTCCACCCGGCGCCTCCTACGTCTCGTCCGGCGGTGGGAGGGATCTCCGGGTCTGCGATTCCTCTCGGCACACTCTTGCGAGAGTACCACCTCGCAGAAGTGCGCCACCGCACACCTTGAAAACAGGCATAAACCTGCTATGCTACATGCCACAGCAACGCCAGCTGGATATTTTCTAGAACAATCGATAAAACGTGTAAATTCCAGAACACTGCTCCGAGGCTACAGTCCAGTGCAAAGTGCAACAAAAAGAGAAATATAAAAAGATAACGATTCCCGGACGCGAGGTATTAAATGGCGAATCAGTTTCCTGTGCTGATAATGTAGTTGTACAAAGTGATATCAGTCCACAGGGTCACGGCCAACCTTTAAAGCTTATTGGTGCATTCCTGAAAGGGGAGTCCTGATAGAAGGATAATGTGGTTGTTAGGCACCGAGGCACCTAACATTAATTTGCGCTGGATTGCGTGAAATAAGAACACCACGTGACAGGTAAAATTGGGAATTTATTAATTAAGAAACAATTGGTAGGTACAGCGTACAGTGATATGGAGGCGTGCACCCAGCGTGGGTACGATATGCACCGTATATGTTCCCGTGTTTCTTTCTTGCAGACTTCTTCCAGGTTTCTTGCTGACTTCTTCCAGGTTTCTTGCAGACTTCTTCCAGTTTTCTATTTTTCTTGTTGTCGCTTGCTCGAACTGGCTCGAATATTTTGACGACCGGGCTAGCTTAAGTGGTTCGGGGCTATCCCATAGGGAGAGCCCCGAATTTCAGGCCGTGTTTGGTGGCCGTTACGTGTTATGTAACGCGTACATATTTACTCGTTACGGAGTAATCTGATGTTTGCCCTAAACTATTGATGCCTGGGCATATAGGCATCAAGGGACTCTATTAGGTTACATAACTTAATATCTCCTATGTGCGCCACGGAAAAGGTTATTTACATTACTTACACTAAGTTTACGTTCAATCGACGCACATAGGAGACAATTCAGTTGATAAAGTCATCAATTCTATATATATAATGACCCCGCTACCGTAGCGGGGTAGGCAAAGCCCTACTCTAAGTGATCGCGCCTAGTTACATGCCGGTAGGTTGATACCGCGCATGCGGGGGCGTGATAACGCTATGGGTGATAAGACACGGTTTGACTCGTGTTCTCGCTCATCACCCATCTCGCTCAGATCGTGTATGACCTACTGCGCAGGCGTTGAAGACGCGCATGCGCTGTTTAGTGTATGCGTCCTGCATATATTAAGTTTTCTAAAAATAAACTATTCATCAAGCCCTGCCCCGAAAGGGGCAGGCAGAAACATTAATTGCATAAATAACAATTATCATCAAGCCCTGCCCCGAAAGGGGCAGGCAGAAACATTAATTGCTAAAATGATAATTCGTAAACAACTATCGTCAATCACTGCCCCGAAAGGGGCAGGTAGAGACATTACTTATCGGAATAAAACTATGTTCAAGCACTGCCCCAAAAGGGGCAGGCAAAAGTGTTAAATGCTTTTTATTTACTTAATTCTACACTTAACAGCTATTACAAATAAAAACTATCACATTCTACTATTACATAAAAAGGTACTACTTACATGGTTCACTAACTGTCACATAACACATACACGCAATTCACTGTTCATCCTGCACATCCTCCCGCCGTGCATTGGCCGCTGGGGGCGATGCACCTTCTTCACCGGTGCAGGATGATGTCTCGTCAGCTGGCAGGATCACGATGACTTTCTTGGCAGGCCGGCGTAGAACTCCGCCCCGCGTAGCGACGTCGATGGTGCGCACGATGCCGTCGGGTCCCGGATGCGTTCCGCAGATGCGCCCTCGCACCCATGTGTTTCTGGGTAGGGTGCCGTCGACGATCCGGACCAGGTCACCGATCTGCAGCGTGGGGCCTCTTCCGTGCGGCTCCCGCCGGTTACGGAGCTCGGGGAGGTACTCCTTCAGCCAGCGCGCCCAGAACTCGTCGGCCAGTTGTTGTGCGGCGCGTAAGTTCACGCTAGCGCCGTATGGGTAGTCGGCAGAGAAGCTCGGTGCGGCGATTGGGCCCTGATTGCCCAACAGGAGGTGGTTGGGTGTCAGGGCCTCCGGGTCATCTGGGCTGACGGACACGTGGGTGAGTGGGCGGCTGTTTATGGTGTATTCCGCCTCGGCGAGCAGCGTGTTCAGTGTTTCCTCTTTTGGATGTTTTTCGTGCAGGACCGTAGCGAGTGCGACTTTGACGGATCGCACCAAACGTTCCCACGCGCCTCCCATGAAGGGTGCGCCGGGGGGAATGAAGCGCCAGCGTATGGCCCTCCGAGAAGCCTCTTCCTCGGCTCCCTCGTAGAGCATGTGGCGCAGCTCCTTTTCGGCACCACGAAAGTTGGTGCCGTTGTCCGACCATATCTCCGCTGGGCACCCGCGGCGCGCTATCATGCGCCGCAGTGCCATGATTGCAGACTCGGCGCTCAGGGACGGGACCACTTCTAGATGCACGGCGCGCACGGTGAGGCAGGTGAATAATGCGACGTACCTTTTTTGATGCGCTCGGCCCACTGTGATTGTCAGTGGGCCGAAATAATCTAGGCCGGTGTATGTGAACGGCCTTTGATGGTGCGCCAGCCGACAGTGGGGTAGGTCCCCTGTCAGCGGCTGCGGTGGGCTGGCCGCCCTCATGCGACACTTCAAGCATCGCCCGATGACTTCTTTTACCGTTGGTCGTAAGCGTACGACCCAACGGTGTTGACGGCACTGATTCACGACACTTTCGGCGCCGGCGTGATGCATTTGTATGTGTACGTACTCTATCCAGAGTTTTGTAGCACGGTGTCCGCCGTCGATTACCGGCGGATTTTTTAACTGTTCGGAGACTCCGGAAGCGGCCGCTATCCTGCTGTTGAGTTTAATTGTCCCCTCAGCTATGTATACACTGAGGGGATAGAGGCGGCTGTCACGGGGTACTTGCGCGCCGCTTGTTAAGGCGCGCAACTCGGGTCCGAACGCCTCTTCTTGAGATGCCTGTATTATTAACATCTCGGCGCGGTGCTGTAGCTCCGCTGGCAATGGGGCGTGGGTGCTCGTATTCGGGGTGACGAGCTTTGTTCGCTGCGGTTGTTTGGCGGCTGTAGCGCGCCAGTCTGGATCGCGGCGGGGATTCCTTTTCGTCCTGACGTGGTTGACGCGTCGGACTCGTTGGCGGAACATCTCAACCGCCTGGAGCACTCTCGCCGTTGCTCGCAGGTAGCGCAACCACGAAGAGAACCGAGTGACGTCCGGCAGGGCTTCGTGTAACCGTCGCTTTTGTGTTATGACGGCGACGGTTACTTTCTTCTCTTCACCCGTCGTGTGCGTAGCTTGGTTGTCTTCAGTGGGCCACGTGTTTGGGTCTTGTTTCAGGAACTCTGGCCCGTGGAACCACCTGTGTGTTGCGTCGAACTCTTCCGGAGTGTCGCGGGTTGCGTCGTCAGCGACGTTCCATTTCGTAGGCACCCATCTCCACTCGGACACCTTGCTGCTCTCTTCGATCGCGGCGACACGATGCGCGACGTAGGGCTTGTAGGAGCGAGCGCCGGTTCGGATCCAGCAGAGGGCAGTTCTGCTGTCTGTCCAGTAAGTGGTCGAGTCCGGTTTTCTTAAGTGTTCGTCTCTGATTGCCGCTGCCATGCGTGCGCCGAGAACCGCGGCTTGCAGTTCCATTCGCGGTATCGATAGGAGCTTGAGCGGGGCCACTTTGGCTTTAGCGGCGACTAGGGTGACTGTTACTGACCCATCGCTGTCCACTGCGCGCCAGTATATTGCTGTTGCGTATGCCGACTCGCTTGCATCTGTAAATACGTGCAGCTCGAGATGCTTCGCAGCGCTGTAATTGAGGTAACAGCGTGGCACTGCGATGTCGCTGGCTGCTTGGAGTCGGGTGAGCCACTTGTTCCAGCTCGTCGCGAGGTCCCCGTCGAGTAGCTCGTCCCACGCCGTCCCGCGTCTCCATACTTCTTGTAATAGTTGTTTGGGCTTGATCGTCAGTGGGGATAGTAGCCCCAGTGGATCGAAGACAGACATTACGATCTTGAGGGCTTGACGCTTGGTTGGTACCTCTTCTTGAAGTAGTTTTGGCGGGATGTTGGTGAGGCGCAGGTCGAAGGTGAGTTGATCATCTTTTGGTCGCCAGATCAACCCGAGGACTCTCTCGCTCTTGTCATCTTGTATCTTCACGGCATCTGTGGCGTCTGGGGTTTCTCCCAGGGCGCGCAGCAGCTCAGGGGAGTTCGAGGCCCACTTCCTTAGTTCAAAATGGGCCTCATGATGAATGTTTCTTACTTGTTGGGTGACTTGTATGGCCTTCTCGACTGTTTCAAAGCTGTCGATGTAGTCATCCATGTAATGCTTGTGCTTTATTGCCGCGACCGCCTCTGGACACTCTTCTTTGAACCTCTCTGCATTGAGGTTCATGACGAAAATTGCTGTGGCCGGCGAACTCGATGCGCCGAATATGAGTGTCTTCATTCTATACTCTTGAGGGGGTGCGTTGTCCCTGCGGGACCCCCGCCATAGGTACCGCAGGGCGTCGCGATCTTCTTCACGGAGTTGTACTTGCATGAACATCTCCGTTATGTCAGCTGTGATTGCTATCGGGTGTTCCCGGAACTTCATAAGGATGCCGGGAAGTGGTTGCAATAGATCCGGACCTGTGTGCAAAAAATCGTTGAGTGACGCGCCCTTGGTTTTTGCGGCCGCATCATGGACCACGCGTAGCTTCTCCGGTTTCTTCGGGTTGAAGACAGCAAAATGCGGGAGGTACCACTTTTTGTTTGGGGTGGTACTCGGCGCTGGTTCTGCGTATCCTTTGGAGATTAGCGCTTCCATCTGTTCTGTATATTTCAAATTTAATTGCGGGTCCTTATCTAGCTTGCGTTCGATGCTGTGTAATCGCCGCAACGTATTTTCGTAATTGTTCGGCATCGTGAAGTTTTCAGACTTCCACAGCAAGCTGGTTTGGTATCTCCCGTCGGTCATCTGCTTCGTGTTTTCGCGAAGCATCTTCAACGCCTTCTCGTCTGGATCGCTGCGTGGCCTTCTTGGCTGTATATATATGTTGTCTGCGGTGATGAACTCTCTGACCATGTGCTCCATGTTATCATCGGCGGTGGTCGTGTGAGCGACGAAGTTGACCCGATGTCCCAGTGTTCGGGTGCGGCTGCCATGTACGACCCAACCCAGTGGCGTGAGTGATGCCACGGGTTGGTTTTTCTCGCCGGTTCTCGATTCGGTGGCCAACAGCAGATGCCAATTGTCTTGACCGATGAGTATGCGAGGTCGAACTTCTTCGGGGTTGAGGTGTGCGATGAGCCCCTCGAGGTGGCGGCAATCTTGCACCGCCTCTCGAGGGATCTTCTGGGCGGCGAGTCGCAGGTCATCGACTGTGTGTGCGTCGATGGGTTGGTAGCGGTGATCTCGACCTTGACCTCTGATTTTGAAGGAGACCCGACGAGATGTGGTGCTGCTCTTCGTTCTTCCGTCGTATGTGCATATGTGCAGCGATTCTTCAGGGCCCTCGGCCCCTATAGCTTGGGCGAGTTCTTCGTCCATAAGGGTAACGGTTGACCCATCATCGAGTAATGCGTAGGCGTTGAGTGTTTTGTTCGGACCGGAGATGCGTACGGGAGCGATTTTCAGGAAGGATATTCGCGGCGCCCACGCCGAGTTGACTTGTTCATCCTTCATTATTTCTTCATTCTTCGGTTCGGTTGACTTCGGTGGAGAATGAAGTAATCTATGGTGATAGCGCTCGCAGCCGTCGACGTCGCATGGCTTCGGCTTGCATCTGTGTTGCTTGTTGCGGCGTCTCAGGCATCGAAAACACAAGTGGTGTTTTTTAGCTTCGTCCCATCTTGCGTTTGTGTCGGCGTTCTTGAAGCGCGTGCAGTCGGCGATCGTGTGGTTTTGGTTGCCACACAGACTGCATGTCGGCGCGCTTGTCTTCTCCGCTGCAGTGTGCACCCGCTGTTGTCTCCGTGGTACCCCGTCGTTGCTCTTGACAGGAGTGCGGTCAACTATTATTTCGGCGGAGGCGAACGGGCTGCAGTAGTCGGCTTCGCGCATTATGAAGCGATTGAATTTAATCAAGTCTGGCTCTTCAATTTGTTGCGAAGCGGAGAACTCGTACCATTGTCGTTTGAGTGTTGGTGTGAGCTTCTCTGTCAACCCCTTTGTGACTTCTGGGTTGTACATATAGAAAGTGCAGTTGAGCGCCTGTAGTGTCCCGATGATGTTTTGGATTCTTGTAGCGAAGGTGCACAAGTCGCGCGGTGACTCGGTGAGCCTTGGTAGCGCGCGCAGTCTGTCCATCTCGGCCATGGCTATTGATTCGGGTCTTCCAAAACGGGTTTCGAGAGTCTTCATGACCCCATTCGGGTCGGCGTTCGTGATAAGTAGGCCTTGCACTGCTTCTCTTGCTATTCCGCGGAGGCTGCGGCGTAGGCGGGACATGTTTTCAACCGGTGTGAAATGGCACGATGTCTCGCTGTATGCGGTGCGGAATGTTAACCACTCTTGATGGGCCCCACTGAAGTTAGGTAATTCGGAGTACTTCAGGGGCTGTCTATATTGTGCGGCTTGCACGGCTTGAGTGATAGCTGACGCCAATTCTTGAAGCTCCGTTTTTGTTTTAGGAGCGGTAGGCGTGGCCCCCTGCGGGGGGTGCGGGGGGTTACGTGTGTCGATCGCGGGCTGCTTGATGTGGCCCGTGTTCGGCGGATGCTGTGAAGCGTCGGGGTTCGGTTGCCAGGATGCGTCTGTGATCGCTGGTGTATGCTTCACGGCTTGCCAGGCGGCGATGACTGGCGGCGGTTGCGCAGCCCTAAAACTCGGCTGCCAGGATGCGGCGGTGATCGCTGGCGGCGGGGCTTGCGTTTCGGCGGGTTGCCAGGACGTGGCGGTCGTCACTGGCAACCGTTGCGAGCTATCGAGGTGCTGAGGCGGCGGGGGTGCGGCGGTGACTCCCGCCGGTACAGATGCCGGGATGCGCCAGGACGCGGCTGTGGTCGCTGGCGCATTTTCTTCGTGGCTTTGTCGAAGCCAGTTATTGACGCGCTGAGATTGTTCGGCTTCAGTAATACTGATGACGGAATCGACGTCTTCATCGGCGCTGTCGTCGGCTTCGATTTCGGCCAATTTCGCGGCGGCCAACTCGACTCTTAATTTAGCGAGCTCAGTTTTGGCTTGAGCGAGGCGACGTGCTTTGGAAGTTTGCTTGACAGAGGAGGATGGCTTGCTTCGTGGCGGCTGGGGCGGCGTCTTCGTCGTGGCGGCGGTCTGCTCCTCCACGACGGCGTCGGCGACGGTCGGCTGAGACGATTCTTCTGTAGTCGTAGTTGCAGTAGTTTCAGTCGCTGTCGCTGACGTACCGGTCGCAGTCGCCGAAGCGGTCTGCCTTCCCACGGACCTAGTCACGGGCATTCTTAATCACGGCAATCCGGCTCGAAGGACCAGAATGTTAGGCACCGAGGCACCTAACATTAATTTGCGCTGGATTGCGTGAAATAAGAACACCACGTGACAGGTAAAATTGGGAATTTATTAATTAAGAAACAATTGGTAGGTACAGCGTACAGTGATATGGAGGCGTGCACCCAGCGTGGGTACGATATGCACCGTATATGTTCCCGTGTTTCTTTCTTGCAGACTTCTTCCAGGTTTCTTGCTGACTTCTTCCAGGTTTCTTGCAGACTTCTTCCAGTTTTCTATTTTTCTTGTTGTCGCTTGCTCGAACTGGCTCGAATATTTTGACGACCGGGCTAGCTTAAGTGGTTCGGGGCTATCCCATAGGGAGAGCCCCGAATTTCAGGCCGTGTTTGGTGGCCGTTACGTGTTATGTAACGCGTACATATTTACTCGTTACGGAGTAATCTGATGTTTGCCCTAAACTATTGATGCCTGGGCATATAGGCATCAAGGGACTCTATTAGGTTACATAACTTAATATCTCCTATGTGCGCCACGGAAAAGGTTATTTACATTACTTACACTAAGTTTACGTTCAATCGACGCACATAGGAGACAATTCAGTTGATAAAGTCATCAATTCTATATATATAATGACCCCGCTACCGTAGCGGGGTAGGCAAAGCCCTACTCTAAGTGATCGCGCCTAGTTACATGCCGGTAGGTTGATACCGCGCATGCGGGGGCGTGATAACGCTATGGGTGATAAGACACGGTTTGACTCGTGTTCTCGCTCATCACCCATCTCGCTCAGATCGTGTATGACCTACTGCGCAGGCGTTGAAGACGCGCATGCGCTGTTTAGTGTATGCGTCCTGCATATATTAAGTTTTCTAAAAATAAACTATTCATCAAGCCCTGCCCCGAAAGGGGCAGGCAGAAACATTAATTGCATAAATAACAATTATCATCAAGCCCTGCCCCGAAAGGGGCAGGCAGAAACATTAATTGCTAAAATGATAATTCGTAAACAACTATCGTCAATCACTGCCCCGAAAGGGGCAGGTAGAGACATTACTTATCGGAATAAAACTATGTTCAAGCACTGCCCCAAAAGGGGCAGGCAAAAGTGTTAAATGCTTTTTATTTACTTAATTCTACACTTAACAGCTATTACAAATAAAAACTATCACATTCTACTATTACATAAAAAGGTACTACTTACATGGTTCACTAACTGTCACATAACACATACACGCAATTCACTGTTCATCCTGCACAGTGGTATTCCGATCTTTTCTACCTGTTTTTGTCCCACTGATGTGGGTCAAGAATCGAGTATCTCGCTGCCTTTATTGCAACCTTTTAAACTTTTTCACGTATATTGCAGAAATAATTAGCTTGGATGTTGCATTATAAATAACTATTAATAAAACAATCTCATGTAGATATTGAATTTCAAGGTGCAGTACAGAAACTTATTGGTTACGACCGGTTTGAAGTTGGTCACGGGTGGCGACAATGCCTTTGTTTCTAGAGACTAGCGGGTCACGACGTAAAGGGGTGTCGTGTCTAACCTCAAACCGGCCACAACATAAGCCTGATTGTTTCATCCGCGGTCAGTTAAAGTTAAGGTTCTCATCACACTGGCGAATTGCAAACGAATTTACAGCGAAACGAGGAGCTGTGCGCTCCAGTGTAATAAGACCGTTATTTTACTTCACCACGGATGACAACACGGGCGAGATCTATCGCAAGGATATATCATTCCCATTGATGTATTAAAAAACCCAATACAGCAATGGTCATTCCTATTTTCTTTGTTTTCTAATAGCGTTAACACAAAGGGATCTTGTCTACTGCTCCTGATATTTACCTCACGATAAGTGGAGCTTTTTTGGCTTATCTGATTAATAAAGACCGCCTCGGTGGCGTGGTTGTATTAAGGTACGACTGCAGTGCTGAGGTCTAAGGTTCGATCCCTGGGTCGGGTAGTGATATTGGGTTTTTCTACTCAGTATCAGCCCGGAGTCTGGAATTGTGCTTGATATGGCGGTAGGTTCGCCCCCTATCACATCATGGGATACGCACGGTGAAAAGTGAGTGCACTAGTTGCTCCCCTGCCTAGCCCTTCGGGGATAAAAGGCGTATGTGTGTGTGTGTGATTAATAAAGATATTTCTGTTTGCAGTGGAGTACGTGGACACAGAGTACAGTCTGTGGCTGACGTGGTTCCTGACGCCGGTGATCGTGACCTTCCTGCTGCCAGCAGTTATTCTCGTGCTGATATACGTCAGCAGCATCATATTCCATCTCTTCAGACTTTATAGGTAACTATAATTTGATTTCCTACAAGGTGGACAGACGACCTTGTAAAGGTCGCAGGAACCCGCTGGATGCAGGCCGCTTCTAACAGGTTGGTCTGGAAATCTTTGGCGGAGGCCTATGTTCAGCAGTGGACTACCAAAGGCTGAAGGAGAAGAAGAAGATTTTGATCGCGGTTTCGGTAAATTCCGGATAAAAAGTCCTATAATTCCCGGTAAAAATGTTTATGTTCGGGTCACCGGTCTTACGACCCAGCGTTGGGACACTCGGGCACTTGGGAAAACACACGTGAATCAAGTCATTAAAACTATAGCCCGAACATAATAATAAATCTTGCCATGTTGTGTAAATATGGAACTAATTTCTTGTACTGACGACGTTAATTTTTAAACTTGTTGCTCGACAGAAAAGACAACATCTAATAAGGTTTCAGAGACCCAAACGAACTCATCTATTCTATCTATCTATACTAATATATAAAGCTGAAGAGTTTGTTTGTTTGAATGCGCTAATCTCAGGAACTACTGGACCGATTTTGTAAAATCTTTCACTAATAGGAAGCTACATTACTCCTGAGTGCTATAGGCTACTGTTTATCCCGGAGAAACTTTTCCACGCGGGCGGAGCCGCGCGCAAAATCTAGTAATATTATAAAGCTGAAGAGTTTGTTTGTTTGTTTGAACGCGCTAATCTCAGGAACGACTGGACCGATTTTGAAAATTCTTTCACTAATAGGAAGCTACATTACTCCTGAGTGCTATAGGCCACTTTTATCCCGGAAAAAAAAATTCACGCGGGCGGAGTCGCGGGCAGAAGTCTAGTTAATAATAAAGCGATGATATTATGTAATTAAATAATAAATTACAAACATGCGGCGATTAAAAGGATAATGTGCTATCTCGGATCAGAGGTCCAAGTTGTTATTACTTAATACTCAATGCAATATGTTTACGAAAAACTTATTAATAGGAAAGTTATGAAATGTTTAAAATAAACAATGACAATTATGTAATTGTTTGCCTTTGTTGCAAAATGTAACGCTAAGCCTATACCAGTCCTATACTCTGTAGACCTCATCGTTAGGCCTCTCTTACGCAAGGGGCCGCCTGGGTAGATACCAGCGCAATGTCTTTTTCTACCGCCAAACAGCAGTGTGCATGCACTGTTGTGTTCCGGTTAGGAGGTCATTGTAGCCATAGTAATTACTGGGCATTATGAGACACGCCGACGCCGTACATAGCTTGGAATTACAAAATACTGCGTGGCACTCCACACTCGTCACTCTAAGACGTAAGATGTTAAGTCTCACTATGTCCTGTAGTTACACTGGCTATAATGTCCTTCAAACCGAAACACAACAATGCACGCATACTGCTGCTTGGCGGTAGAAATAGACATTGCGGTGGTACCCACCCAGACGGACTCTTACATATCAGAGACCTACCACCAGCAGCTCCGTACTTAGCATAGTAACGTTTGTGAATACGGACCTAATAAAATCAATAAAGTAGGTATATTTATTAAGTCATTTCGGAACACAAACCACAACATATATCTGTGTACTGTGCCACAACTTTAACGTTTATATACCAACAAAATTCAGTTACTAAATTCAAAGGCTATGTGTCGAGATATCTCGCGATCATTTTTATTTGTTTCACCTCAGTCACATTCGGTCGATGTATTAATCAGGAACTAATTAACGATGCATGCGCCCCGCGAGTGACTGCAGTTTTTAATTATATTTTATCTGCGAATAATAATTGCAATTCATGTTTTAGTAGTACTCGAATAAGTTTATGTTTAATCACTGATTGTTAATTAGTTTAATATGTGTCCCATAATGTAATAGGGGGTGAATCTAATGTATCAGATATCTTCGAGCCTCAACTGGGGTGAGGGGAATACCATACCATACCAGCCCTGTATTATATACTGCCCACTACTGAGCACGGGCCCCCTCTCTCTGCTACTGAGAGGGTTTAGGCCTCAGTCCACCACGCTAGTTGGGAGTAGAACGGACTGCCGAGACGATGTCCGCAGGTTCAAAACCCAAGGGCACGCACCTCTGACTTTTCTAAAAAGTTATACATGTCTATTCTTTGTGAATTATCGCTCGCTTTAACGATGAAGGAAAACATCCTGAGGAAACCTGCATATCTGAGAAGTTCTCTATAGGAATTTCGAAGGTATGTGAAGTCTGCCAACCAGCACTAGGCCAGCGTGGAGGGGAATAGGGACGACTTAATTTTTTCGGATCAAACAATATTTATTTATTATATTGCGAATTGACTTCCCTACACAATGTCAACTCAAATGCAAAAATATCAATCAATCAGCTTATCGACCACTAATGAACGTAGGCCTCTCCAAGTGAGCGCCAACCATCCTGGTCTTGAGCGAACCGCATCCATCCGCTACCCGCCACCAAAGAAACCACGGGTTCAGGCAGGATACAAATGACTATTTAAAAAATATATCAACCAACAATCGACATGCATTCTTCATAATTTATTAGTGAATAATAATTTATGCTGATTCGTTGAATGTATTTTTATAAGCATATATTTTATTTATAAACTAGCCTTTGCTCGCGGCTCCGCCCGCGTGAAAAAGTTTTTGCGGGATAAAAGTCTCGCTTTATATTTTCCCGGGATAAAAAGTCCTTTCTTGGGCCTGAAGCTATCTCCATACCAAATTTTATTGAAATCCGTTCAGTAGTTTCGGAGATGTTCAGTAACAAACAAACAGATAAACAGACAGACAGAAAAGAATTATAAAAATCGCTGATTTGCTTTCCATTACTCTTCTTTAGTGACCCCCTTTCTTTTTTATCACATTTCTTAAGACACACCGGGTCTACTGCTTTATTTTAAGTATAAATTATTGTTTATCCAAATGATGCTCTATGATTTTTATGTCATAATTATTAATTTCGCGTATTTTCCAGACAACGGCTAGTGGTCGGCGTTAACGGTGATTGGCGGGACGCGGCTCGGCTGGCAGTGTGCGCGCTATGGGACGCACACGGGTGGTTGTGGCACGGTAAGTGGAATTAAGCCAGTCTAAACCGGCAGGATTCTTATATTGATAACGATATAGTAGGTGATGTCATCGAATTGTGGATTATAACTTGAAGGATTTTCATTGACATACATTGGTACGAAATTACAGTAACGTCATGACGTCGCGTCGTGAATGTTGATTTTGTTGTCTGTTGTTGTAAATCTGGATTAAAGAGACACGTTATGTTGGTTGTCCATTAAGGATATCAACCATCGATTTTTTTATTATAGTACTTTTTGAAAACGCAATTAACGCAATAATCTCAAAAATGCGACACGGCACGCCTAGCTTGTTAAAATGAACGCTACAGTAGTGCGGTAAAACACATACTCTGTATTTTACCGAGACAATGCACACATAGCCATAACCATGTTGTTATGGCACCTTCGCTGAATGCCTTCAAAAATAGACTGGATAAGAATATTAATCAGTATGATACACACGCATCAGCTGTATAGAGCTGCTAGTGTGCTTACCAAATAAATAAATAACGCGTAGCATGAGGAGTGTGGCTATGTATTGTCGTAGCGCTAATTTTAACACGCATTGTGTGTGGAACTGTACTGATGTTCGGATTCACTAAGTTCGGGACAATATACCTGAAGCCCGAGTGTGAAAATACAGTGGGAGCGGGTACGGCAAGGGCAGAAAACGCAAACTGGTTAGCGTCCACCCGACCCGCTAGCGCCGGCCGTTCGTCCCGCTGCGGATTCCGCGCACCCGCGCCGCTGTTACGCTGTTCACATAGAAAACAAGCTATGGGTTTACGGCATGCGCTTGCTGATTCCACTGCCCGCGCCACTCCGACTGTGTCATTTGGAAGTTTATTGTTTTGGCACCGAAGTTACCATGTTGAAGTTATAACGCTTGTTTCAGGGTACGAAATCCGCGGTCTGGAGAACATGCCCGAGGGTCCGTCCCTGATCATCTACTACCACGGCGCGCTGCCCATCGACATGTACTACTTCACAGCGCGTATGCAGTTGTTACGACGCAGGCATATCCACACAGTCGCCGATCGGCTGCTGTTCAAAATACCTGGTGAGATTAATTATTAATATACTGGTCTAATTTGATGTTTAGTGGATGCTAAAGTTAAGTGATATTTTTTTTTAATTTCACGAAATTGTAAGCTTAGGCTAAGAGAAATTGAGATATATTAATTTAATGGAAATTAATATATTTCTCATTAGGTAACACTGTCAGGAGTTCGTAATTTTTTTTTAAAACCCTGGAACACATTATTCCTTATCACATATGTTTACATCATACATCATCAGCTACATTAAGTCCACCACTGAACATAGACCTTCCCCAAAGATTTCCAGACGAACAAAAATGTTCCAAAATATTCCTGCTACCTTTAACAAGACGCCTGTCAACCCGTATGAAAATAATTTTATTTATTTGGTAATTTTTCGATTTCAAGGGTGGGCATCACTGCTCGAAGGTTTGTGCGTGATCCCGGGCACGGTGCAGACATGCGCGTCGGTGCTCAAGTCTGGCAACCCGCTAGCGATATCGCCCGGCGGTGTGTACGAGGCACAATTCGGAGATCACTACTACAAGCTGAACTGGAAGGCGAGGATAGGGTTCGCTAAAGTAGCACAGGAGGCTAAAGTGGTCAGTAATTTTGACCTTTAATATCTGGGTGTTGGGAATCATGTATGCAAGAGTACATGTGGCAAGTACTAACGCACTAACTACTTCTGCCTCTAAGAATGCGTTACCGGTTCAAGGACATTTTAATTACTGAATTTTGAGACTTGACGCATAAACTGCACACCATTCAAAACTTTAAAGTCATTTAAAGTGACTAGAATATTAAAATTGTGTCTATTGTGTTATTTATTGATAGTATTTATTGTTACATGCTAAAAAAATGAATAACTATTACATTGTTGGAGAAAAAAAAAACATATTGACAGATCGTGTTCTGCTGAGGGAGTTTCTTGCGCCGCTTCTTCTTCACAACGATAACACGTTCCGAAGTGGTAGTAGATTCATGACGATTCAAAAGAGCTTTTTAAAGTCTATTTGAATAAAGAACATTTTGAGCTTAATAAAATAATATTTTGTTCGCAGCCGATAGTGCCGATGTTCACTCAGAACGTGCGCGAGGCGTTCCGCACGGTGGGCTGGCTGCGCGGCGTGTGGCGGCGCGTGTACAGCGCCACGCGGCTCCCGCTCGCGCCCGTGTACGGCGGCTTCCCCGTCAAGCTCGTCACACACCTGGGGCCGCCGCTGCCCTACCAGCCGGACCTCACGCCCGATCAGCTGCAGCGAAAGGTAACTTACCATAGGGGGGGGGGGGAGCTAGCTATCAATCAGCGGAACCTTGTCACCCCCCTTGAATCGAAACCACATCTGATCCTGTAAAAATAAGAAACCAATTTTGTATAATCATTTGGAAAAACAAAAAAAATAACTTACCATAGCAGAGCTAATAGCTTAGAAGGCCCGTGTCCAGCAGTGGGACAGCATCAAATATCGAACTCGTTTTGTTTACGACAATGGAAACATTTGCTATGATCTTTTTAGCGACTAGAAACAAAATTTAGAACTAAGTAGTTATAGTAGAAAATCGCTAGTCCTGTCTTACGTCGTCTTTTATTTTGTTAGTTATTTACACTAAACTCATACGGCATACCCCTGTTGCATATTAAAGAACTTAAGTCTATAGAATACTTATTAATACATAAAATAACATTTGCAGGTGGCCACCGCCATAGAAGAACTAATCGAAAAACACCAAAGGGTACCTGGAAGCATCTTACGTGCGCTCACAGAACGCGTGTACGAAATACCCAAAAACAAATCCATCGCCACAAAGAGCGATGCCTTGCACAACGGCAAATGTCAAAACGGCGACGTCAAACGCGAACTCAGTGACAGCTGTCAAAGTGACAGTAGTGAGAAACCGAAAGTGTCATAAAAGTGCCAGTGTTGTGTAAAAGCTACCATTTGGTAGAATTTTGGACTGATTTAAGGTTAAGCGCTGTGATTTGCGCGTTTACGTAAAATAGTTGTATTTTAGTGTACGGTGGCATCGTGGCCTTTGGGCATAGATAAAACATATCTATAATCTATGTTGCATCCTCTTTACTTTAAAGATAGAAGACATCAATCCACAACCATTTTCACATTTTTTTCATTTGTTTTACTGCTAAAAGGTGTTGAAAATTTCAAAATCAGTGGGTTTAGAATGCTTTGTGATTGATCGAAAGGCCAATACGCCAGACACGTGTTAGTCTCTCAATCAATCCCAATAAAACGAAACGCAGTCGTGTCATGATTTTTGCCACATTCTAACCACACAGGTCGTTATATAACTATGTTTTACCAATGTGTGAAGTACTTATGTAATATTAATTTTATTTCACGTAGGCAACAAGTGATAACCGAAGGTTAATGCGAATATAATGCTCAACGAATTTTCTTTATTTTAATTTTATGCTTACTTAAATATGACACTTAATAAAAAAAATATATGATTGAAAGCTATAAGTTTTTTCGGCATATAAATACGTTTCATTTTTACTAACGAAATGATATTGAAATCGTAATTATATAATCATATTTTTTATTATATTATTAAATTCTTAAGATGTTTCTTTAACATAATTTATTTTTATATTATTCTAAATATTATCACATTATTTCTAAATTTGCGTCAAAATTAGACCTCTAATTCAGTTTTAAAAAACATTTTTTTTTTTTATTTATTTTAAATGTGCGGAATTGTTTAGACATGTACTATGTTGCCAATTCATAACTGATCATTAACAATTTTATTTGACTTGTAGTTGCTAATTGTTAACATTAGATATATACGTTTTTTAATCAATGTACAGGTAGTTTTTTAAGATGGGTACTTCAAGAAAAGCAATAAGAATATTTTTGTCTAAAATAATGCATCTCTAATCATCATTTTAATTTAATTTTCCAATAATCTTTTATCACCTAGTATAGATTTACGAATAAAATATTAAATGATTATTTTAAGGGAAATAATGATTTTGGCGCAGTGTTGACTAGTATCATGATTTAAGTATGTGACAAATATTTTCTTTCGTTATTTTCGTTCGAAATCTTAAATAACTTTTGTATTTGGGGCCGTGACAAGATACCTTTCTAATCTATCTTTATAATCGTTAACTAATAAGTTTATCGCTAGGATGTCATTCGCATACATACCGTAGCGTTAACGATTATAGATAGGCCCCTTAGCTACAGCCCCTAATGCTTCTATACTTGAATTTATGATCCTTGCTTGCTTAGGCTTATATGATATTATAGTGTGGATATGCGGTAGAGTCGCCTCGACAGGGCTGGCCCTGTATATATCGATGCGGGTTGCAGAACAAGAACAAAGCCAAGTTAGCTTAGCTCGTAGCTGAGCTTTTTTTTTTTACTTTGGCCCACGTAACCGGTGTGATTTTTCGACGCGACGCGCGTTCGCCGAGCACACACCTGGTGTGTTGAAAAAACAAAATATGACTGTCTCGCTTACTCGCGTCGCGCCGCCAAACGCCAGTACGAGACAACACACCGTGCGTAGCGGCCGCACTGACGCGTAATTCGTGTGCGCCGCAGAGAAAGTTACTTTTGCATGCAGACCATAATTTATGGTAACTAAGCTACAGTAGAAACTCGATTATCTTAACCTCAGTTAGGATTCGCGATTGTTGCCAACGCGAGCTGCGAGATGATGATTTTTTGTATGTAACTCAAAAACTACTTAATGAATTTTGAAAATTCTTTCACCAATAGGTAGCTACATCGCCGTTATTACCATAGACTTCACAAATGGTCACAAACGCTGACGAAGCCGCGCGCAAAAGCTAATTATAATGTATTTGTATAAAAATCGCTTTTCTTCATACATTCGGTTATCCGGATTTTCGATTAACCGGATGCCATACGACAACAATACGGTAGTTGACTACTTTTAAAAAAATCATTTATCAAAAATAACGCAAAAAGAATTATCAAAATTGGCGCAATAATAGGTAAGTTGTTAAGCTTAGAAATTTGGTAGAAGGGGTAGTTGTCAAATAACAGCGGCCATAACGCTGTGTGTGTACGAAAGAGATAGCTTGATATCCCCACCACACCCCCACTTTTGCTCACAACAATATTTCAAATATGAATAACTACTTTATTTTCCGATTCTACTAATATTATAAATGCGAAAGTAAGAATGTATGTATGTTTGTTACTCTTTCACGCAAAAATTACTGAACGAATTTCGATGAAATTTGGCACACGGGTAGATCATGTCCTGGATTAATATATGGGATACTTTTGATCCCGGGAAAATATAAAGCGGGACTTTTATCCCGGAAAAACTCTTTCACGCGGGCGGCGCCGCGGGCAAAAGCTATCAATAAAATGATGCTGGTTTCACAGAAGCATTTCATTTTCGTATTATTTTCTTTTACATATAAAGTAATGTACAAAATAGAATAACATAGGAAACTACCCTATCAGTCCGGTCAATCGAGTCTCCACTGTATGTGTAATTTTCTCAACAATGTCAGGTAAGCCAAATTAAATTTTAGTTCTTGTTCTGCAGCTAGCTTTAGTAATGTAATGTAAATCACTGTAAACCTTATTGCTTACATTAATAAGTTCAAATTTTCTCTTCGTTTGACGATTTTGAACAAAGAGCGTCTTATAGATGATTAATATTAGGAAAATATTATTAATACGATAAGCCTTTTTTTTTATCGCGGGGAAAAACGCGTTATCGCTACCACCACTGTGGGGTGAGTGGAATGGTTATGTTGGTTTCACCGATCTTACGGCACAATGTCGACACTCGGGAGTATAACATCATCCGAACGAGCATTGGACCGAGTCCCTAACACTATGTACACCCTACACCGGCATACCAACCAAAACCCGCGGTGGCCTCCTTCGGCGCATACGGGACGGCCCCGGGTTATCTTGTTGCACTAAGATAGCTGCACGGAACCGCCCCTGCGCAATGCCGCATTGCGGCCCCTCTCTAAATGAGGGGGCTAAGAAGCCCCCGAATTCTATAGCACGCCTTTGGCGTCTACGACTGCAGGAGACCGACCACCCGCAATGTCGTCCAACTCGGAGTCGCACAAACTGGAGTAACAGCCCCCCACTGCTCGTAATACGATAAGCCTTGTATTCAAGTTTTTAGGGTTGATATCAGTCAGTTGGTCGATAAAATCATGTCAAATGTTTTCCACAAAAAACTTGAAAGTGTTGCGCTGACCCCACATTGGTGGTTGGAGAGGGTAAATGAAAGGAAGAAGGCATTCAATATTACAATATGTTTCGGATTAACAGTGATTTATGTTTGTATCTGTAACGACTTCCAGGCATAGTGCATAAAATTATAGTAAAACTATGAAAAATGTATAATGAATTTAAAAATATTTTTTTAATTATAAAAACGCATTTAAAAATTACCTAGAGGATATTTATTTTATTTGACTTAAAAAAAGTCTTGGGATATTTCTTATTGAGGATTTACCAAGATTAAAAAAATATACTATGTAAGGACTATGAATGTTCAAAAAATGCATTTTTGTATTCAGCTGTAAAAAACACCATGTATTTAAATTTAACAAAGGCGGATAGTCTTTATGTAAATTACATTAGAGTTCAAAATAGGTATTGTATAAAGTTAAAACGTTACTAACAGCTTAATAAGGAGCTTGGTGCTCTTAAACAGCTTCTGTAATTAACGGTAAATATAGTGCCACAGTTTTGTACCAAAATATTACTCGACCAATATTGATGTGGTTCTTTGAGTCATTTCGAAAAATGCTGACATGCGAAAGTTTATATTATTACTTCCATACAATATTTTAGGGTCTGTTTCACAACTTAAATGCTTCTCGTCACATACATGTATAAGCCAACGAAATATAAAAGTCACACTAATCTAATAACTGTCAAATAAAATTAATTTGAAATTTGTGAAACAGGCTCTTGGAGTATCTAATTTTGAATAACCTGTAAGCGTATGTGATTGCATATAATTGAGGACTTTAGTGTCCCAAAATCTGATTCAAGTACCAACAAAAATTATGAAGGGCAAATAAATGATGGTCCTTTTTTGTGTCCAATTTCCATCAAAGACTTACATTAATATTGTATGATATAAACATATTGTGTATACAAGAGCGTAGCCACCTTTCAATTGAAAGGGGGGCAAAATCTCAAATTTTGATCCGGAGGGGGACAACGCGAAAAAATCATACAGATAATCCTACTGGGATTTAACACAAGTATATACAAATGAATAGCGACGATAGCCTAGTTGGGAATGGAACGGTCTGCCGAGACAATGTCCGGAGGTTCAAAACCCAAGGCACACACCTATGACTTTTCGAAGTTACGTGTGTATTGTTATCAATTATCGTTCGCTTTAACGGTGAAGGAAAACATCGTGAGGAAACCTACATAACTGAGAATTCTCCATAAGAATCTCGAGGGTATGTGAAGTCTGCCAACCCGCACTAGGCCAACGTGGTGGACTAAGGCCTAACCCCTCTCAGTAGTAGAGAAGGCCCGTGCTCAGCAGTGGGCAGTATATAATACAGGGCTGATTGCATTGCATTGCATATACAAATGTATGGATTTGTGTTGAATCTAGGGGGGGGGGGGATAGCGGCCCTTGCCCCGAACTGGCTACGCTCTTGTGTGTATAGCAATAGTTGATGTGTTTGTATATGTGTACGATGTGTATAATATAAGGAATTATTTTGAAAAAGTGTTTCATTACCTGCATATTGTGTTATTGTAGTGCAAGTACAGTGACCCGTAAATTATACATCTTTATGGGGAAAGATGAAAGATCTACCAGAACAAGTTACTGAAGAAGCATCCAAAGACAGACGGACGGACAATTGTTGTAACTAATGAAACAAAATATTTTGAAATAGTAACGCTATCAGATTTTTTTCTGATAGTCTTTAAAATCAGCTTTCTCTTGTTTATCATGCTATTTAACGCGTTACTTACTTAACAGTTGTTTCTTTGGTGCAACGTGCATGCGGCGCATAAAACTGAAGTAAATAATCTATCTATGACTGTCTCACTCACTCGCGTCGCGCCGACAAACGTCAGAGCGGGACGACACTCCGTGCGTGGGGGCCGCACTGGTGGATAGTTCTTTGTTTTGGCGCCAGTCGATGTGTTAGGGACATGTATATTAAACAACCATATTCATTTAATATAATTTATTAAAAATGTCCTAAATTACATAACGCTATAATATACAAATAAAATAAACTTATAATTATTGTATTAAACTTATGTAGATCATTTATTATTTTATATTATATACACAAGATTCTTAACTGTAGAAATAATCTATCATTCAATTATAAAATTCCTTTACTACTAATACTACATTTACATGAGTGAAACTCATGACGTATTTAATATTAAACCAGTACGAACAAAAATGACAGGATTTGACATTTACGCGTAGGGTACGCAAGCGTCCGAATTGGGTTAGTATAGGCTTTAGGTTGTGCGTGGTAATGGCGCATCTATAGTTTTTGAATATCATTGTTATTCCAGCGAAGTCACAAATCGCCTCTTTGCTTCAATAACGTGACATCTTTATTTTTAGAGTAGTGTTTTTCACCGTTTAAAATATTGTCATAACGAAAAAAAAATTATTCACTGTTACATGTATAAAGGATACTAAGTTTTTAGAAAAATTAAATCGAACACGGCAGTTTTAATAGATAAAAAAGTAGAATATGTTTTGTCGCAGTCATCACATTTTTTGAAGAAGAAAGGCGAAATGATGTCGAAATGTAACGAAATTTCATATCTAGCGTTGATTAGACTCGTCAAATCGAAACGCACTATTCACTTGCAGTTACTATGAAACTGCGTCCATTATGAAGGCGTCGCGGACTCCTATAACCGGTACGGTTTCATGCGTTCAATCTACTTTAACAGTCCTTACAAAGTTCCAATTTTCAAATCTCAACCGTTGATCCTTCGAGCCGGATATCACAAAGTCCGTGCACACGTAACATCCTTTTCCAAGAGCGTACAATCAGGAAGTTTATACGTACGCGTTTTATAAGAACTCGTAGTTGTCGTCGAACTGCTGCTGCTGGGCTGCGGGCCGCGCCCCGCTGCCGCCCGGCCTGTACTGCGGCTGCTGGGGATATGAACCAGGGAAAAACTCACTTATAAACTAACTAATAGATATATTATGGTTGTCTCTTTCACTCCATAACATAAAAAGGTACAAATAGTATTTTAATACTTATAAAAATGTATTCAAGGTTTATGGGTGGTCTTATGCTGAATGTTACCGAATCCACAGCTCAATAAAGACTTACTCAGGCGAAATCAATTGTTAATAAGATGTACACATTATCCTTGACCATAATTGTGTTTTTGTTTATATGTAAAAATTAATGTAATAAGTTGCCAAATAAACTAATCCTGTTTGATTCGTATTTTTTTTAATTATTACAGGCTTTACATAAATATGTATCTCTGATATATTCAAAGATTGAAAAAGTGAGACTGAAAACAAATTAACTATGGCTAGTATTTATTAGTAAGGTATAGTTAAATAATTATATACATTAGAGTTTAGTGCAACCATGTTTACAAGGCGTGGACCTATGAAGAGACAAAGCAAAGTAAACAGAATCATGCAAATTAAAGATGTGATGTGAACGTATCGACATTGTACTATTGTTAATCAAAAATATATTCTTTTTCAATTTCACAAAAAAGGCTTTTGAATTGTAAGTCAAATTAAAAACTATTTTATGAAAAATGTTTATTTTAATTTCAAACCGTTTTTTCAACGGTCTGTTCCGTCCGAAATTACAGTATTTTCGTTTTATATGTTTTTTTTTTCTTTTTTTTAATGTAATAACAACCAATTAGTATTGGATATTGATGTATAAAAAAAATTCAAACGAATGTGACACGATAGCTCGTGTCATACTCGTTAGCATCTTGAGACTTTAATAGTACAAAGTCGTAACGCGATTAGTATGAAAGGTGGTGTAAAGCATTACTTGTGCGAGCTAGGGGTGGTGCGTGCGCGTGCGCCGCGTCACATGTGCGGCCGCCCGCCGCGCGGCGCTTGCTGTTGCTAAAACACACACTCCCTGTTACTGACGCCGCGGCAAGCCTGGACTACCGACTCAAATTTTTGCCAAAAAATGTTTTTGGATATTATAAAATTCGATATTTAAGGTGATTTCGGGATGTGCTGTGAATTACGAAGAGGAAAAATAGTAGTGAAATTGGAATTTAAAATTGTGTACTTTAAGTCTTCTGTGTGGGATCTTTAGATGCAAAGAATTAGGAGAATGGAGAAGGAAAGCAGGGGAAGAAATGAGAGGAACCGTTAATGGGAGGAGGGGAGAAATAGCATATCCCAGCGTGCTAAAACCTATTAGTATTTGAAACGCATCTTAAAACTGCCACTGGCCATGCTTGAACGTTAAAAATGAATTCGTAAGCTTAATTATTTATGAAATAAAAACATTCGGTATTAGCGTTGGCAGAAATAATGTTTTCAACCCGTTTGAGCGGTGTCTGTCGCGGTTTTATAAAATTAAAAACAGATAATTTTTTATACGAGGTCCGTTAATGAACCAATATTTTTTTGTTTTGCAAACAGATTGAAAACATTGATGTGGCCGCTATTTCAACACGGAAAGCAAATTTATTTGGATAAAACAAATTACACCAGCAAAATAAACATGTCTATACAGCTGTGTATTTTTTTACTACTTAATAATTAATTGCATCTGAAGGTAATTCGCGAAGCGCCCAGATAAAGTTAAGACTTATGAGAGACGATTATTTCTCATCACTGAACACAATTATTTCAGCCTATTCGATTTATGTTGAAATAACGGCCATATTTCGGAAAAAAACCGACTGGATATAAATATTTACAAATTAATTGTTAGCGGCGGATATAAGAAAATTATAACGAAAAAACATTTTTTATTTATAAATGAGCCGTATGCTAAAACGATCCAACTCACGATTTCGGAAAAACTGAGTTAAATTCACAGAGTTTATAATATCGTGTTTATCTGCTAAAAGGATCCGAGATTTTATACCAATCAATGAGAAAACAACTACCTACCTACGACTGCCCAGATTGTACTGATTAACAGTTAAAAAACCAAACGAACTTTAATTACAAAGCGTACCATTGAACTGCGCTCGTCACCCAGGGACATAAGATGTTATCTTATACCATACCAGCCCTGTATTATATACTGCCCACTGCTGAACACGGGCCTCCTCTGCAACTGCTCTCAGTTTGGTTTTAGGCCTTAGTCTACCACGCTGGCCTAGTGCGGGTTGGCAGACTTAACATACCTTCGAAATTCTTATAGAGAACTTCTCGGGTATGCAGGTTTCCTCACGATGTTTTCCTTCGTCGTTAAAGCGAGCGATAATTCACAAAGAATACACATATAACTTTTTTTTTTTAGAAATGTCAGAGGTGCGTGCCCTTGGGTTTTGAACCTGCGGACATTCGTCTCGGCAGATGTTATCTCATAATGCCTAGTAATTATACTCAATTTCTTTTAAACAGGAACATAAACGCTTGTACAATGTTGTTTGGCGACTGAAATCATGACACAAAATCAATTTATCTCGAAACGGTCATTTCGTGAGTTAGATCATTTTGTCATAACCAGTCTCAATGTATAGATGTGTGTTGTGGTGTGTCTCTACCTGCTGCAGCAGGTGTCGCAGGCCGGGGTTGGAAGCGGGGTGCATGGGCCGCAGGATGCGCGGCTGTAACGCGCCCGCACCGCGTAGCTGTTGCTGCAACTGTTGCTGTAGCTGGTGCTTGCGTTGTTGCTCCTGGGAACAACGGTCAAATTGTCATTATCTTGTGATGTGGAGTATTGCAAATAACGTTTATATGCTTCTATTATATCATTGCGTCTTTCACCTATTTTTATATCTCTTGGAAAACTCTGACTATACAAATAAAAATTAAAAAAAAACGTGACAATCATCTCTATCTTTCGTATTTCAAATATTCAAATCTCTTCCTTCTCGCTTTCTTATTACACACTCCATTTAACGCACACCTTACATTCCGTTCATACCGGATGAATGTGTAGTGATACTGAAACGTCACTTCAGTCAGTTCTCAACATTTGGTCTATTGTCATTTTCTGATATTTGTATTGCAGTTGAATGGTTCTGAAGCTTAGTCTACCCCACGTTGTTTCTATTTATTTAATTTCGATGCATTTTCCACAGATCCTTCTTCTGAGAATCACCTCGGCTATCATCGAGGACCTTCACCGGTCACCGCTAAAAATGTGTGACACTGTCGATCTTAACAGGAGATGCGGCATGTATCAGTAAATTATAATCTCTTCCCCTACAGTGCACTAACCTCCAGCTGCTTGTAATGCTGCTCCTGCTGCTGCGCGGCGTGGAGATGCGACATGATGTCCATCTGCGACTTGAACTGCGCCTCCTGCTGGTGCGCAGCCTGCAGCGTCTCCTGCAGCTGCTGGATCTTCTCCAGGTTCTGCTGCCGCGCCGCCTCGAGTCCGTCCAGCTGGGTGACGGGGCGGGGGCCCTTACCTCCCACCTGGCCGACCTGGCCCACTTGACCGACTTGTGATACCTGACCGCCCATGCCGCCGCTTATCATCATACCCTGCTAAGAATCATAAAATTTAGAATTATGTTGTGTCGCATTTTGTTTTATTTAAAAAAAATAAAAATACTTTGCAAAGTTTCTATACAAAATATAATGCTAAAAAAGTAATCCGTATCGAAACTAACCTGTGAATGTTGCTGCATCTGCTGCTGTACCATGGGCTGGCTGGGACCCTGGCCGGGCATCTGCCCCACTTGCCCCACCTGGCCGACGCCTCCCACCTGTCCCACGCCCCCTACTTGTCCGACCTGGCCTACGCCCCCTACTTGTCCAACGCCCCCCACTTGTCCGACGCCCTGCATGTTATTGCTCATGCCCGCGGCGCCGCCCATGCCACTTGATGACATTCCAGCTGAAGACATGGCCCCTGTCGCTAAAATGATGAGTAAATTTCGCATTGTTTGAATTTTTATTTCTCATGAATTAAACATAAAAAGATGTTTTTTCTAATTTACTCATTTCCTAAGGATCTTTTTAGTTAGATATTTTTTTATTATTATTATTTTGTTTTTTTCATTTTTATTTCATTGAATGACGAGTCGAGCATGCCGTTCGCCTAATGGTAAGCGATATGACCACCCATAAACAGTAGCAACACCATCCAGCACCTTGAGTAACAAAGTACTGTGTGGCATTCCACTGCGCTCGTCATCCTGAGACATAAGATGTTAAGTCTCATTATGTCCAGTAGTTGCACTGGCTATAATGTCCTTCAAACCGAAAGACAACAGTGCATACACACTGCTGCTTGGCGGTAGAATAGACATTGCGGTGGTACCCACCCAGACGGGCTCTTACATACCTAGAGAGACCTACCTCCGGTTTAGTGATTTGAGATATTGTGAGCTTCTAAATTGACGCTCGAAGCGAAAATAAGAAAACCTCTGTTCAGTAATCATTATAGAATTCACAAACACTCTTGTTTTTAAGCCATACATCGCACGGATAACGTATACGCTCTTAACCCGCAATGAAATTAATCAAATAGAAGGATACAGAGGAGTTGGAAATATATTTGAAATATGTTGGGATTTACTATTATAGTACCGGCACGTTTTGAAGTTTGTCCACTCATCAAGTGTCATATTAATTCATTACTACGTTGAAGGAGCGTTTAAAAAGCGGCGATAGCCTAGTTGGGAGTGGAACGGACTGCCGAGACGAATGTCCGCAGGTTCAAAACCCAAGGGCATGCACCTCTGACTTTTCTAAAAAGTTATGTGTGTATTCTTTGTGAATTATCGCTCGCTTTAACGGTGAAGGAAAACATCGTGAGGAAACCTGCATACCTTAGAAGTTCTCTATAAGAATTTCGAAGGTATGTGAAGTCTGCCAACCCGCATTAGGCCAGCGTGGTGGACTAAAGCCGAAACCCTCTGTTATAGAGAAGGCCCGTGCCAGCAGTGGGCAGTATTATAATACAGGGCTGGTATGGTATGGTATGGTTGAAGTAGCGAATTGCTGTACATTATTGTCAATAGGGATACGACAAAACTCAGCATGTTTTTCGAAATAAAAAATGTTATCTAATACGATCGTTACTTATAGGATCGCTGGCTTAGTATATTTTTTTTCGATAATGAATTGAGATTTCCCCTCACTATTGTAATCTGTCAAAACGGCCATCATAGCGTGCCGGTACTATAGATGATTCCTGTCCCTTCCCTCATGAAGGCTAGGCTACATTTGCGAGGTATTTACCCGCCATGGTGGAGCCGGGCATCCCCCCCGCCGCGCTCACGTTCGCCGGCAGCTGTTTATTGATGATCTGCGTTATCTTCTGCTGCTGGATCACCTGTAACAAATAAACACGTGTTAATATTTATTGGACGGACGACTTGATAAGGGTAGCAGGAGCACGCTGGATGCGGGCCGCTTTTGACAGGTCCGTCTGGAAATCTTTGGGGCAGGCCTATGTTCAGCAGTGGACGTCTTGTGGCTGATGATGATGAATATTTTAAGGGTAGAAAGGTAACATAATATGGAAATAAATTAAATGAAGGTAGACATTTGCATGTGGAGAGTTAAGGAGGAAAAAATGTGAGAACATGTAAAATTCTTGATTCTGAATGTATTCTAAAAAATGTCAAACTAGTTATTTATCGGCGATTTATAAAATATAACAGTTTCTAAATAAAGTTTTGTGCTTATTTATCGCTCTGTGCAAAAAAAAACATTTTTTTTTAAAATAAATTTTAGTTAATTTCAGTTAAAATATAATTTATTTTATTTTACATCTTTATTGTAAACCAACAAAAATAAAAATTATATCATAATATATACTAGTAAGGCAGCGGTGATACAATTGGCGGCCTTATCGCTCAAGGCAATCTCTTACAGACAACCATAGACACCATATAAAATACCTTTCTAAGTCTATCGACGAACGTGGCCTGGTTGTTCGGTATGAAACCGAGGTACACCTTCTTATCGGGCGTGTACAGTAATATCAGCACTTTGATCTCGCACTGCGGAGGCGACGACATCGGCTGGAAGTGAACGCAGCCAGCCTGCAACAAACGGCATGTAACTACTAAAAAGGGTTTTTGGCGGGAACTTGGAAGTGTCATGAGGTGCTCTTGTTTTAATTCATTATTTTGGTGATACTTAGTGTTATATTGCATAATTATGGTGGTATATTATCCAATATAGTTCTATTAAAGAGCTCAAATGAAGTGAATTGAAATAATTGTGCTAATCAAGTGTTTTTTTTGTTGCCGCCAAAACTCCTCGATAAAGTCTTGGTAAGGTAGCCACTGCTTTACTTCGACATACTACAGATAATAAAATAGACAAACCAAACTTGACATTGGCAAAATGTGAACACAAATGCCATTATAAAAAAATAAAAAATAAAAAGTACTAAAAAAAACAGCATCAAAATCGGTCCATTCGTTCGAGAGCTACGATGCCATAGACAGACATACAGATACAGATACACACCCTAAACTAAACACCCCTCTTTTTAAGCCGAGGATTTAAAAAGGATGAAAGAAAAAAACGGAACAGTGGGCTTAGAATGTGACACGAAGACGCAACTCGTAAAACGATGTCGTTTAATTTTGATGTTTGTGATTGATCGAGAGACCAATACGTCAGTCTCTCAACCAATCCCAATAAGACGAAACGGAGACGTGACGTGTTTTTTTGTCACATTCTAAGCCCACAGATACATAAAATAATTATTGGATATCTCGGGATATTGTTGAAAAGTGGCCATACACACAGATACATAGAAAGTACAAGAAAACCCTCTCGCATTTCGTGATTTGTTATTTGTGTAGAAACCCCTTCAATAAATATCTCAAAACCAGGGAAATAAAGTTATTTTACTTGAGGGTTCCGGTATCAGTCTGGGAATACAACGAAAGCTTCTTTCACACGACGTTGCGAGGGAAAGAAAATTACGAGGGGAGAAGGGAAATCTAAGAAATCGAAGGAATTATCGGCTTACGGCCGTTATGAATAAATGATTCCAATCTTAATCGTCGATACGATCCCGAGAATCAACCAATCAAAATAAATCGTTTGTAAAAAAAAACTTTATTAGGATTGGTCCATTTCGGGATATTTTATCGAAATCGGCGGTAAGTTTTCTAAAACCTGCTCGCTGCGATACTCACAAACCCGTTGACCATGACCTTGGTGAGCTGCTCGAGCGCCTCGCTCGGCTGCAGGTGGAACAGCACCGACTTGCTGTCCTTCAGGTACTGCCCGCCGATGTTGCTGATCAGCTGCTTGGGCATCAGCTGCATCAGCAGTTTGTTCGGCCACGTGTCCACCTTCAGCTCTGGCTCTATGTCCTTGGAGCTCGCTGACACCTGGGGGATTTAGAATCTCCATCATATTAGATTTTGCATTTTTTGAAGAACCAACCTAGGTGGAGCAATGGTTGCTAGCAATATTCATTTTTTGCATATCTATCAAGAGCCTCGTATGTCAATGCGAGCGAGATTTGACTCGCCATTTTGCGCATATTCAGACCGGTTTACCTTTTTTAAGCAATACTTGCGTACAAATATTGATCCTTCTAAACGAGACATAAAACGCACCGTAATCGTGCTGTAACGATGACGTTCCGTGGTTCCATTTTTTAATTATTTATTATAAGTTCTCCAAAAAAAGTTAACACAAGAATTACTTATTGGTTAACATAAAAAAATATGGTACAAAACAATATTCATTTTAAATACAGGAGACACAGCATGTATTCCTTAAGAAATAGATATAGTATAAGTATAAAAAAAAACACTATTAATAATATAAAAAAAAAATACGTGTGGCACTCGGAGACTGCCGCGGTAAAGCTATTGCATAGCATTTTTTATCATAAAATTTGATTGACTAAACACAAATTCGATCTTACGCTTACCACATAAAGTAGATTTTTAAACGCGAGCAACGCACGTTTAATCTTGTAATTGATAAATGTCAGTAACCAAAGTAGAATAAATCAACAAAATTTGAAAAAAGAATGTTACGTTCGATTCTTTTGTACTCGTGCCGTGCCAACGCTGGGGAAATAGTTTCTACGCAATGTATTTAAGGTTCATATTAGATTAGTAAGAAATGGTTTTAATGACTTTAATAAATAAAATAAATGAAAATATACTCGTTTCAAGAATTATAGCTTCTACGCATTGTATTTAAGGTTCATATTAGTAAGATAAAAAAGATGTGAGGTTATTTTCGTTACGGAATTTCTGGATTCGGTCTCCACGCTCAAGGCCCGCGATAGAAGCTATGCAATAGCTTAATAATAATAATTTAAACATTTACTGCTGGAACTATTTCTGCTACTCCCAATTACTAGTAGGTACACTCACCTGACAAGGCAGGAGCTTGGTGGTCTTCTGCTGGTCACCGGGCGACTTGCCCTTCTCCATCCACTCGATGACGCCGCTCCAGATGTAGCTGCGCTGCAGCTGCGGCTGTGGCGCCGCGCCGCTCGTCGACGGGCCCGCGTTCAGCATGTTCGGCATGCGCTGGTGTCCGGCCTGAGTTATCGAAACCAGCGTTAGTGTTATGTGGATGTTCACCATATCATACCAGCCCTATATTATATACTGCCCACTGCTGAGCACGGGCCTCCTCTACTACTGAAAGTGTTCAGGCCTTAGTCCACCACGCTGGCCTAGTGCGGGTTGGCAGACTTCACATATCTTTGAAATTATTTTTTGAATTTATACTTCTTTTGGCGCTTTAGGAAAAAATGTCGAGTAAATTTTTACGATGCGCGTGCACACCGTCACGAAAAAAATCGACACCCTGAAGTTAGCTATAGTCAACATTTTAGTTTTGAATTCCGTAGCCGACATACTCATACACAAAAGAAAAGTGTGTGTGTGTATTAATGTACACAATTTGCGAGTATATAAATGAACTGCTCTAAACAAAAGTTAACAAATACTGAATTGTATTTTTTTTTTCTCTACATAATGCATTGTATTTTATACCTTGAACTGATTTTGAAAAGAGCAACACTAGAGACACTGTGACAATTTTCGTGTTACGATTTTTTAACATAGATTTCTCCCGTACGGCGAAACATTTCACTTCAAAAATAAAAATGTTGTATACCTGTGAGGGCTGGTGCGCGTGGTGTGCGGGGTGTGCGGGCGGCGGGTACGAGGGCTGCGCCAGCTGCGTCAGCAGTGCCGACGGGCCCGCGTACAGCGGCCGCGCCCCGCCCAGCCACGCGCCACGCCCGCACGGCGGCCGCGGGAACCCGCCCGCCACACCGCCCACACCGCCCACGCCTCCCCCCACGCCGCCCCCACCGCCGCCGCCCCCGCCCCCGCCGCCGCCCCCGCCCGGCACGCCCAGCGCGCCGCGGGGAGGCGCTGTCGTGCCGCGGCCAGGGTTGCTGCATACACCATACAATAACGATCAGCTTCATTGACAGGTTTTGTCATGTTTAAATTTAAATTGTCATGTAAAATGTATGATGGTGTTTTTACAATTTCTAACCTTAGAAGTACCTGTACGATGGGGTTGTCATGTCCGTTATGGATAAAAACCCCGAATTAAAAAAAAAAAAAAAGAAGTACCTGTACTTCTAATGGTCCCGTAGAGTATTTTAATCCTCATAAGCAACGGGTTCGATTGGAATAAAATGTTGTATTTTTAATTATAAACAGCATTTTTTTGACTATTTTATTGTCAAAATCTTCGAATGCATATCTTAATGACTTCAGAAATGATCAACAATCTTCTAAGAAAGTTTTCTTGCAAACCTTGCTGTCCCATCTCATAAATCTATACTGTATAAAATTGTTAAGTATATAAAGCACGTAAAGTTTTAATAAAACAAACAAACTTTATCTAACAAAATATTGAGTCACATTTTTTTATAAGTATTTGACTATCTTATTATATACCGGCGTTACTAGACATTTTTAACAAATACTTGGTACGTTTCCCGTTCTTCTAAGATCCACATATATAACGTACCCATACACGTCGGTCTGTATGTCGGGCACGGGCGGCGGCGCGGGGCTCGGCGGCCGCTCCTTCAGGCTGTAGCCGCGGAGCAACACCAGGTGACGAGGATCCTGAAAAGAGATTTTTCATATAGAGGAGGTGATGTTTGGATATGGGTGTATGGTAACTCCATCACTGTAGCTATAGATACCTAAATGTATTTAGGAGGCTGTGTGTATCTTTCCAAAATATGTAGTTGCAACAATTTGATTTACTTTTCAGATTCACGCAGAACTTCTTTTTTTGATTTTATATCCGGTTGGATAGCCTCTACAGTACAAAAGATGTTAAAAGTCGCCGTAGTGGCCTACATAAGTATGTGGAGTTCCGGGACCAGCCTCTGCATACCCAGTACAAGTAAGCCAGTATAATTATATCGACTGGCGAGGGACAATCACCCTTCGTCAGTCGACACTCCACCTGGACCTCTCTCCACTTACCATCTAGTGCAATGGTGACACCAGTATAATAAAAGGGCTGAAGGTTAATGTGTGACTGCCGCGGTGGCGTAGTTGTATTACGGTACGACTGCAATGCTGGGGTCTCGGGTTCCCCGGGTCGGTCAAAGTGATATTGGATTTTTCTATTCAGTATCAGCCCGAAGTCTGAAATTTGTGCCCGATATGGCGATAGGCTCGCCCCCTATCACATCATGGGACGGAATACGCACGGCGAAAACTGTGTGCGTTAGTTGCGCCTTTGCCTACCCCTTCGGGGACAAAAGGCGTGTGTGCGTGCGTGCGTGCGTGCGTGTGTGTGTGTGTGTGTGTGTGTGTGTGTGTGTGTGCGTGTGTGTGTGTGCGTGTTTGTGTGTGTGTGTGTGTGTGTGTTTGTGTGTGTGTGAGTGTGTGTGTGGGTATACCTTAGCGAAGTTCCTCTGCTGTGCCTGCAGCAGGTCGCCGCCGGCCCGCTCGTACAGCGCGGAGAGCGCGGGCAGGCGCCGCGCCGCCGCCACCGACACCTGCACGCCGCGCTCACACGCCGCCGCGCCACACGACTCCACGCTGCCGGACACACCTAACAAAAAAAATAAACATTGATTTTAAATTACCTTTTTAGGGTTCCGAGTGTCGACATTGGGCCGTAAGATCGGTGAAACCAACATCACCATCCACTCACCCTCCAGTGGTGGTATTGATAACGAGTTTTTCCCACGCGAAAAAAAAAAAGATTCCGTACCTTAAGTTTTCCATATTCCATGTCAGTTTGACAGCTGTCTTTTAAAATTTCTTATTAGTATCCTATGGGTAACAGTTATAGTCTTAGAACTCTTTGTTCATCTTTCTGCGTCTTGTTTGAATGTTGTTGTTTCTCAGTGTTTTTGTTTCTGTTTCGTCTGGTCATCTGGCGTAGTAATTTTCTATTTCTTCTGTACATGTATCCGCCTCACTTGACATTGGCAAAATTGTCCTAAAGGACAGAGCCAGATAGAAAAAAAAAAAAAAAAAAAACCCTATGGGTAGGCGCGTATAAACGATTTCCGCTTAATTGGCAAGTGACTTTCTATTCCACCCTGAACACGTTGCGAATAGATATAGATTAAGAGGAAAAAGATACACTTAAAGGATCACTTTTTTGTCCATCTGTTGTCAAGACCCTTTTTCTCAGGAACGTGTAGATATCAAGTTGAAATTCTTCATTTTTTTTTTCAATGACCCTGACACGCCTTCTTACACTCACTTAAAAATTATTGTTTTTAAACCATATTCTATAAACAGTCACAGCAAATTGGTCCCTTTACAGCTATTACACAAAACTATTAGAATATGTTATTTATACAAATAACAAAATGTGTTAAAGTTAAGATTTTTTAATAAAAGTGTTTTAAGTTATGTACTTGCATTACTTACATTACCAAACCTAAAAATGCATTGTAAAATAAAAATAAAAAACTGTTTGTTTAGCCGTAACGTAAGTTAATGTCCAAATTTAACGGAACTTTTATTACCACACATAGAACATTGCACACAAGTTTAAGATATAAAGTGATTATCTCACCAGGAGGTACCAGGCCACCAGCATATGCAGAATATGGTGGAGAGGAACATAGGATAAGTATGTGCATAGGTATGTCTGTCCTGCCGAGCTCGTCGAAGCACGCCAGGGCAGTAGTGATGGCCTCGGTCACACACGCCCTGCTCTCCGCATGGCCTCCTACATACCTAGAAAATAATAATATAACTGATACTGATATGTATAGTCAGCAACATAGGTAGCTGAACAAATTCAAAATTTCAATTGCCTAAATACTTTTGCGTTCTTACTAATCTTTTTTTTCCCTTCACAAAAATAAAATAAAAGAGATTTACTTTACTTCAGAATGAAGATAAAAAAATGTTTCAGTTTAACTTTTTTTTTTTTTTTTTTTATGGCATTGAATGATGAGACGAGCATGCCGTTCGCCTGATAGTAAGCGATACGACCACCCACAAACAGTAGCAACACCATCCAGCACCTTGAGTTACAAAGTACTGTGTGAAATTCCACTGCGCTCGTCATCCTGAGACATAAGATGTTAAATCTCACTATGTCCTGTAGTTACACTGGCTACAATGTCCTTCAAACCGAAACACAACAAGTGCATGCACACTGTGTAATATAAAAAAATAAAAAAATATATTATTTGGGTGTTTTAAGGTTAACAAACACCGGGTTTCGGGCGCCAGGCAGAGCAATCACACAAGACTACTATTGCCGATTTACTAAACAAAATAAGCCAGATAATAGTCAGTCGGCGCATTAGCTTTTGATCTTAGGGGAGTGGAAAATTAAAACCAAATTAGTTTAATTAATTAGGCTATATTTCCGTAGACACTGTTACATTTATATATATTAAAATTATGATCATTTATAGAAATTTTGACATTATTATTTATCCCAAATTTACAATTAGTTCTAAACCAAGATCCGTCATTAGTGCACTCTTTGTGATTACGCAAATATCACTGGATAATCCAGTCCACGTTCGCTGAAGGCGTTCTAACAATTAAAAGGTACGTACCTCATGGCAACAAAAAGGTTACCTCTAACATACTCATAGCGAGATTCAGAAGAATTATCCTCTTGCAATGAAGTAGCCAGACAGCAAGCCAGTTAACAATCCATGCAGGCCTCTTCACAAGATGGCGGATCTGCAGCCAAAGCGCAGATAATCCGACCAAGCAGATAGCAGAACATGCGATAAATTTCCAAGCAAATACGTAGTAAAACGTAGATAAATCCAAAACGTAACGTAAACCGTAACTAAAATGTAAACGTAATCCAAAACAAAACGACCGCAGAGCTGAAACAATATCATTACTTTAGTAATGGCTACAGCTGCGTGATTCACAATTTAATCAATATTTTATTAAAAGCAAAGTTTTACGAACCGGCCGTTTATTAAAAATTCTCGAATTCAGCCGAAACAATGGTGCTTGAGTTCAGCAACCAACTGCAAAGAGCACGACAACGTTAATTCATCAACTCGTGTTAACGTCACCAACGTTATATTCAAAATTTTGGAATAAATGGACTCACCATAAAAATAACACCGCACCACTTTGGTTTGTATGTTCTAATATCAAACTAAGCCATTGTAGGCTTTTAAATCTATCTAAACGATAAGATCACTTTAGATTTTCACATAGCGATCTTGACTCTCGAGCAAATGGAAGGAAAGTGACGTTTTTAGAGACGTCCCGCCGAAATGACACTCGCGCGCACTAGAGATGTGACGTTCAAAATCGTTAAATCAGACTAAATTTCTGTATTATCTGTGGTAACATAATAAATATGTTACATCACATACTTTCCCAAAAAATAAAAGAACAAAGTTCTTTTATGAACTTGAAATTTAAGATAAAATCCGAATAATTAAAAACGAGAAAATGCTAAATTAAGTTTTTCGAAATTCTAGGAAAATAGCCAACCTTATACTATCTTTATAAAATAAATTGATAAACTTGTAAAAGAAGATCATGCAAGTCAACTTCCAAGTCATCAATGAAAATTATTAACCTACAGTTAATCAAGACATCTTCTTGACTAAAAGTCCTTAACTAAATTACACATCTAACATAACCACCAGTTGAGATTAGCTAAACAAAATTGTCGCTAACTCTAACCATTACGAAAACCAACTTATTCAAACCTAGGAGATTAGTTAGACAAAACTGTCACTAACTCATAATACATCTACTCTTCCAACTCTCTTCTAAGAAAACAGTTAGGCCAATTAGCCACCGTCTCACCTACACAACTCAACACACATCTACCCTTCCAACTTTCTTCTAAGAAAACAGTTAGGCTATTTAGCCACCGTCTCACCTATACAACTCAACACACACACCAATATCAGTTAGGGAAAATTCCGCTGATCTAAAACTCAAAAACATTGTGAAGCGAAGCGTACTTCTCAAAAGTGAAGCATCAAGGAAAAATGTTTCCTATAATAGAAAATGACATTCCGCGGTCAGCACAACTCTACTCCGACTTTCTGAACGCGAAAGCATTGCAAAAATATCATATTACGATCGGCACAACTCTACTCCGAACTTCCGAACGCAATAGATAAAATTGTGACCAGTCCAAATATCTGAGAGCAAAACATCTCACCAAAGAAACACAATTATTAGGGCCGACACACTCCGACTTTTCGTACCTAATAATGTGGGAACAAAGGTAACTTAAGCATAAGCTAAAGTTCAAAAATTGTTTGTCTGCCTCAAGTGAGCACAGCACAAACTTTGGTCTGAGACAAAAGTACACAGAGCAAAACCAAAAGGTCTGATGCTGGTGCATACAGAGCTTACATAAGTAGATATATCTAACTACTTCTAAAATGTTACAAAATATATATTTGCAAAAACAGAAAAGACAAAAAGAAAATATGTATGTATTTTCCTTAAACAATAATTATGTACAAAACGACAACATCCTTGTACAACAAAATATAAAATAGATATAAGATCTATTTCAGTTGGGAATTGAGCTAATGAATAACTCCTTGTAAGAACATAGCTGTTTTATTTATTCCAAACTGTCCTAAAAATCTTTAGTAGAAAATAAGTATAGAATTCTATATTATGACAAAAAGTTTCCTAACATACATCCCTTTCAAAGAGCAATCCACAAACATGCTTTCTTCTAATCCATCCACAAGCAGACGCTCGGCTTCAGTCAAAATACACAATTCAAAAACTTTAATTCAAAGAAATACCAAAAGTTTTAATTTAATATTTAATTATGTCTTTGACATGGTAACGACCAGTATAGCCTTTAGCCAAGTGTTTCAAAACATAAACGTTGTCAGAAACTTTTTCTAAAACTTCACATTTTATAAATTTAGGAGCAAGTTTCGCCGAAAAATATGCCGGGGCATTAGAATGTACAAAACTACGTTTCCAACAAATATCACCAACCGAAAGAGAAATGACTTTCCTTCCTTTATTATAATAAGAAGCGTTACGCTTATAGGCTTTTAATAAATTCGTTTGCACCTTAGCGTAAACTTCACTCAACGAATTTAATGAATAAGCATAACAATTACGACTACCTAACTCAAGCTGCGCTAAATCATCAATCGATCCACTGAATCGATGAAGAGATGAGTCAAAAATAAGTTCACGACCAAACATGAGATAATTGGGCGTAAAATCAGTTGCTAAATTAACGTTATTATTGAGAGCAAGTTGTACATGTGGGAGAAAGTTTGACCAAGACCTATGGTCATCCTTAACATAGCAGGATATACAAAATTCTATAACTTTGTTATAACGCTCTACGGGATTGTTTTGAGGAGTGTATAGAGTGTTGTAAAATATTTTCGTTATATTATAGCTTTTTAAGAAATTCACGAACGCTTTATTAGTAAATTGAGAAGCATTATCAAGAATGAATAACTGAGGAGTTCCAAATTTAAGAAATATTTCTTTCTCGAGAATTTTACAAATAATTCTAGTAGTAGCATTTTTCATGGGGAAAATCCAACAGTATTTAGTGAAAACATCTACAATTGAAAGAATGTAACGATAACCGGAATAACATATGTTATCAATAAAGAATTTTAAATAAGGTCTAGTATCTTTAGGAGTTGAAAAGAGAATAGGAGCAGAACTATGAATTTTAAAGAAAACTTTTAAATAATCTAACCAATCAGAAAATTCTTTTCTTCTAGTATTGTCATCAGGTGCGTATGAAGATTTAGCAACAAAATTGGAAAATTTATTTTTTAAGTTTAAATGGGAATTTAAGTTCATAATTTTTAATAACCATTGATACACTAGGCGATTTCTTAGAAATCCGTGATCGATGGAAACGAATTAGTTTTTCGATGGAGGCAAAGAATCTTTATTATTACAAGTATCACAGTTCTTTGTAAGGACCCCAGGCTTCTGACATTTAAAGCACATGATTCCTGGATGTTTTTTACAATCCTTAAAAGAATGTCCAGCTATTTTACACTTGAAACATACAATATTTTTAGTCTTAACAGCACTGACAAGAGGTTTCTCAAATTTTACTGATTTAGGTTCCTTAACAATTTGTCTTTTGACGCAGTTCTCAGCTTTCTTAGCAAATTGTATAAATGCATCTATAGATGGGAATTCCTTATCTAAGAAGTGAGATGAATAAATGGGTAACATGTTATGATTAATAATCTTAATTAAAGTGGAATCCGAAAAAGAGATCTGCAAACGACTAGACATATAAATTATTTCTGATGCAAAGTCAGGTAAAGATTCACCAGACTTCTGTTTTTTATAACGGAGTTCATTTTCCAAATTGAAGTCAAAATCATCCCTATCAAAACGTTGCAACAAGGCGACCTTCAAGTCATACCAAGAGTTGATTAGAATGCGAATACGTCGATACCAATGGATAACATCATCAGATAAAAGTTCAATAAATGAAGCCAATAAAACTTGTTCATCAAAATTTCGCAAAATGAAATATTCTTCTACTCGAGTTATAAATTCCCTAACACAAGTCTTTCCATCAAAACATATTTTACTTCTTTTAAGATCAGGTAGTTTAGTTACCTTAGGCAAATTCCTATTAACGTTGTTATTTAACAAACCAGAAGTACCGGGTCGAGATAGTAATCTAGATGAATGTGCAAATGAATCTTGAATATGAGATAAAGTTATCAAATCCCTAGTATCAGGTAAAATATTTGAAATTTCAGGAGCAACAGAAGGTACTAAATTCTCCCTAGTCTCGAAAAGACCATCCGTCTGAGTCTCGGCATCCATATTTGAAATCTCAAAGTAAACTCACAATAATCTGAATTAAAACTTCTCAAGAATGCAATTAAGTAACCACGAGTAAGATATCGATAATTTTTGAAAATGTTTAAAAATGTTGTAAAATTGTTATATTAAACTTTAAGAAATTATATTGTTTAAGTTTAAAGAGTGCAGTATTGACTTACCAAATTGTAATATTAAATTAATTACAATGTTTTAATATTATCAATAATAAATGGGAACAAGTTTCCCGGCTTAACAGAATTAACTTATGTTAACCGTGATCTAAAGTTTTAACACAGAAATATAAGTGTTATATTTAAGTAATAAAGACATTAGTTGACTTGACACTGTCTTAATCATTATACACAGAAAGTATATTATGAGGTTAGAATAATGTTTAACTGAATCTACAGGTTAATTTTAAACACAAATGTTAAGTAACATTATAAGATCTACAAAGTCAGAAACTATTATACATACATGAACTGTTGTGCTGATAACGCCTTTCTCGAAGTAGTTGTTTTTATTTAGAGCTATGATTCTATACAATGCAAAGGAAAAGTACACAGTAACCCCGTCACATCCCGAACGTTATAATATGCAAATTATGCATTTTGCAATCACAAGCAATATTATTTATGGTCAAATTATTAAATATTAATCAATGACTTTATATAAAAGTCTCAAAAGCTAGAAATAAGCATGAACATGAACAGCAAATGGAGTTCTTAATAAATCCCTGCATAAGTGTCAGTCAACAATTAAGCTAGTTGCTTATATTATACAACATGCTCATAACGTCAATAAAGCTACAACTATTATGTACTCACAATTATTAGAGTGCAATAATGACCTAAAATATGACAGTATCTACTCAAGTCCCTGAGCGTACAGCGCCAATTGTAATATAAAAAAATAAAAAAATATATTATTTGGGTGTTTTAAGGTTAACAAACACCGGGTTTCGGGCGCCAGGCAGAGCAATCACACAAGACTACTATTGCCGATTTACTAAACAAAATAAGCCAGATAATAGTCAGTCGGCGCATTAGCTTTTGATCTTAGGGGAGTGGAAAATTAAAACCAAATTAGTTTAATTAATTAGGCTATATTTCCGTAGACACGGTTACATTTATATATATTAAAATTATGATCATTTATAGAAATTTTGACATTATTATTTATCCCAAATTTACAATTAGTTCTAAACCAAGATCCGTCATTAGTGCACTCTTTGTGATTACGCAAATATCACTGGATAATCCAGTCCACGTTCGCTGAAGGCGTTCTAACAATTAAAAGGTACGTACCTCATGGCAACAAAAAGGTTACCTCTAACATACTCATAGCGAGATTCAGAAGAATTATCCTCTTGCAATGAAGTAGCCAGACAGCAAGCCAGTTAACAATCCATGCAGGCCTCTTCACAAGATGGCGGATCTGCAGCCAAAGCGCAGATAATCCGACCAAGCAGATAGCAGAACATGCGATAAATTTCCAAGCAAATACGTAGTAAAACGTAGATAAATCCAAAACGTAACGTAAACCGTAACTAAAATGTAAACGTAATCCAAAACAAAACGACCGCAGAGCTGAAACAATATCATTACTTTAGTAATGGCTACAGCTGCGTGATTCACAATTTAATCAATATTTTATTAAAAGCAAAGTTTTACGAACCGGCCGTTTATTAAAAATTCTCGAATTCAGCCGAAACAATGGTGCTTGAGTTCAGCAACCAACTGCAAAGAGCACGACAACGTTAATTCATCAACTCGTGTTAACGTCACCAACGTTATATTCAAAATTTTGGAATAAATGGACTCACCATAAAAATAACACCGCACCACTTTGGTTTGTATGTTCTAATATCAAACTAAGCCATTGTAGGCTTTTAAATCTATCTAAACGATAAGATCACTTTAGATTTTCACATAGCGATCTTGACTCTCGAGCAAATGGAAGGAAAGTGACGTTTTTAGAGACGTCCCGCCGAAATGACACTCGCGCGCACTAGAGATGTGACGTTCAAAATCGTTAAATCAGACTAAATTTCTGTATTATCTGTGGTAACATAATAAATATGTTACAACTGCTGCTTGGCGGTAGAAATAGACATTGCGGTGGTACCCACCCAGACGGTCTCTTACATATGAGAGACCTACCACCAGTAAAATTACGCGTATATAGGCGATTTGAAATTTAGATTTTGTTCAGCTACTTATGATGCTGACTGTACTCACATAAATCACGTAATTATCGCAGATCCACACTCTCTGCAATAATTACGTGACTGCCTTGGTGACAAAGATGTACAATGGTACAACTGCAATGGCCTCGGGTTCGATCCCTGGGTCAGGCAAAGTGATATTGGGTTTTTCTGCTCACTATCACCCCGGAGTCTGGAACTTGAGCCCGATATGGCGATAAGCTCGCCCCCTATCACATCATGGGACAGAATATGCACAGGAAAAGAACATCTGTGATAAAATTTCAAACAAAGATATACCACATCCTGTTGTATTGTAGACTTTTTAAGATAGTACACAGTGGGAATTTTAGTCTGGAATGGTCTTCCATACTGGAAGAGCTGCAAGTAGCTAGGGGCTAGGGGACATGATAAATGGTCATTAATAATTTGTTAATTACTAATTTTAAAAACATACAGCCGGTCTTTTGTATACAATGGTTTTAAGTGCATTAATAAATATATGTTTTTGTTTTCCTTAAAGCTGACCTTTCAAGAGATTATAAGCCTCTAAATAAAGTAATAAAAAAAGTTATTCACTTACTGTATCTTATCAACGGTCTCGGAGACGGTCTGTGGGTTGGTAAATGGACCAAAAGTAGCAACAGGCAAACCAGGGTGACAGTCAGCTGCTTTATATGTGACTATACTGTACACTGAGCCAGTACCTCCACCTTCTTCTAGTGCACCACCATGGAAATATCTAGGATTGAGAATAGGCTAGTTGACTACTTTTTTTAAAACATTATCAAAAATGTACACTATGCAAAATCTAACGGAAAAAGAACTTTCAAAATTGGTGCAATAATAAGTAAGTTATAAAGCTTTGAAATTTGGTGGAAGGGGTAATTGTCAAATAACAGTAAAATCAGACTGTGACATCACCAGGTGTCTCCGGCCATAACACTGCTTGCGTGCAAAAGAGATAGCGCGATATCCCCAACACGCCCCCACTTTTAGTCACAACAATATTTCAAATGCGCATAAGTACTTTATTTTTCAAACAATTTTGATGCTGATTTCACAGAAGAATTTCTTTTTCATATCATTTTCTGTTAAAATAATGTACAAAATAGAATATAGGAAACTACCCTATTTATATAACTTTCAATAGAATCTGAATATAGAGGAGCAGGTTGCTAAGTTTATGGTTTATGGTTTGATGGTATTTTAATAACTCTTATATTTAAACTAGTGTCATTGCAGATATTCAACCTTCAATCTTGTTATCCAGTGGCGTAGCTACCTTGGGTGTCACCGGATGCAGAAGTTGGTGGTGTCACCGCATCGAAAGTTAAAAGCAATAAACTTTATATGATAACTAGCTTTTGCCCGCTGCTCCGGGCGCGTGGAAAAGTTTTTACAGGATAAAGATAAAGGTAGCCTATATCACTCAGGAGTATTGTATGATGGGAATGATACCTGCGAAGCGAACCGAACCAAAGCGAAAGTGGCAGCGCCATCCAAACTGGGACTAAGGGTGAAATAGTTCCCAAGGAAGTGAACTGATCACCCGTCTGTGCGACTGCATACGTCCTCATTAGACATACATACATTGTAGCTTCCTATTAGTGAAAGAAATATCAAAATCGGTCCAGTAGTTCCTGGGATTAGCGCGTTCAAACAAACATACAAACAAACTCTTCAGCTTTATATATTAGTATAGATGATAAATATATTGAACAAATAAAAAAACAAAAAGAAAACTAAGACACAAAAAATAGTTTTTATCTTGTAATTAAAACATCTTCTTTCTAGCTTTGACACCTGCAAACTCGGAAATAACTTCTTCAAAATTTATATTTTGTATATTCTCGTGTTCTATAGCTAAAGACTAGAAGTGTGCTAGAGTTTTTTTTTCTTAATGTTTGTATTTTTTGTTCTTGAAGTTTAGTCACCGGGTGTCACCCCCTGCTACGCCGCTGTTGTTATACACACAACTCAAAAACCTCAGTTACATGTGTTTCAAAATAAAAATACTATTAATTCATTCTACTTACTCAAGAGTAGGTATAATGTAATTTGTTTTGAGTTCGCTAATGTACGCTCCGTTTGTAGACGTCGCTTCTATTACAAATATCACCTCCGCCTGCACCGGCGAGTCCGGCGCGTTCACTACCATCGTTGCTGCTTGTTCCTTCTCAATATTTGTTGTTTTTTATTTGATTTATCACAAAATGCTGTTGGTAAGCCAACCAAAACACTTTTCTCCAGCTTTTCTCTGAAATCTGATTTGACATTTGATATCCACAGATAACTATAATTAACTATATATTGCATTACAGTTTACCACATTCCATGACGCAAAAACCATTATATTTAGCTTTACTGCTTGGCTTATACTCCGTTTTTTATAGATTTGATTTGATACGTAGATAGAGGAAGTATAGATTGCTTTATAGCTCCTATTCAGTCCCACAGAAAGAGATGGTACTATAGAGGTATTAAATATGAGAGAAAGGAATCGTCCTGCAGTGCGTGTCGGTTCCACAGAGCAATAACTAAAGCACTAGAAGTAGGGCTAAAATAGCTATATATATTGATACTATTTTATCTTATGGCTTGGATAAGGTGACAGAAAGAGATGCATACTCATTCACGCATTCGAAATTTGCAAGGTTGTCGCTAGTTTTCACGTAACTTTTTTATGCTAGAGATGAGATAGAGTCGATTAAGTAATATCGAAAAATGACGATGATGTTCAGAAACAACTCATAGTTTATTAAATGACGATTTACAACAATAATTAAGAATTAAACAACAATAATTAACAAGACAGTTCATTAGTGATGTAACGAATGTCTAATTTCCAATATTCGCGAATGCGAATATGGGTTTTTTATTTGGCACCAAAAGATTTTATCGTAAGTTACGTGAAATTATAATAGTTGCAAAGTGACCCCACTGCACCTGATAGTAAGCGTCATGAAGTCTCTGGACTAAGATAGAGTGGCCTGTTTGAAATATGTCAGCGATACTTGTTCTCTTACGAATATCCTCATTTCCAATTTGATTGCGCAGAGAAACACCGAGCATATTCATGGCTCGCTTAAGGACTGTGATCAGTCTCGGGTGTCCCATAGTCAGAGGCCACGTCTCAAAGCCGTACGCCATCACTGGTAACACTCATTGATTGAAGATTTTTGTCTGCACTGAGGTATTTTAGATGAGAGACCTTGCCTAGTTTCCCGAACGCTGCTCAACCGAGCTGGTTTTGACCTCTCTCTTGAAGTTAGACTTGCCTAACTGGACCACTTTTCTTAGATAGACAGATTCGTCCACAACTTCAAGAGTTGTGTTCTCAACACTAATTGGCATATGCACAAAATGAGCAAGACTTTGGTCTTGTTTATTTTAAGGCCTATAAGGTGGGAAACTTGGTTGAGGTCTTTGAGCAAATGAGCATAATGGTATGGTCCTCAAATGATTCTGACAAGACGACAATATTGCGGCAAATCAAAGGTGAGTAATGTCATTGAAGCTAATGCCAAATCCTTTCTAATCAAAAAGGTTGAAGATGTCGTCCAACGCGGCATTGACTAATTTCGAAGAAATAACATCTCCTTGTCTCACGCCTCTTTGTAGTGGAATATCTTTCGTGCTCTGCTCTTGTACTTGGACTGACATGTTGGCGTTGTTGTACAAGCACCTCAGCCCTTTAACGTACCAATAGTCAATGTGGTCCTCAACACTTTGGAGCCTTTGTTCCACTTGAACGTCTTTTTGATGATTTCAACATTGCAAACACGGACCTCGTGTCAGGAGGACTTCCCGAGCTTCCGATATGCTTCAGCGTCCTCCGAAGACTTCAGCGCCATATATCGACGTTGGTAACCTAATTATTTCAATGTAAGAAAAAAAAAACTAATTGTGGTAATATAAAATATAACTAGTCCATTCAGGATAAGCAAATAGTGAGTTATCAGTGCAACTGACGGGTTTAAAAGGTATAGTGACATACTGACATTAAAGGAAAAACATCAATAATTTATAATATTTTAAAAGATTTTAATGTGTTAGTTATATTCCTATAATATTTTCCAATAATTTTATAAACTAATTATAGATTAAGCATAGAGAAATCTCGAATAAATAAGTAACAACATAAATCCTATCACGTTGTGATCTCGGTAAAAAAATATTTATGTCTAAAGTACTTAGGTGCATTTAGAAAGTTGGAAGTTTATCGTTATCAAAATATAAAATTTTTATTCTGTATGAGTATTATAAATACTAACAAAATTATTATTTATATATTGTAAACACAATCTGTTGTAATGTTATTTTATAAACTATTGGCACATGTCATAGACAAAAATATTCGCATAATTAATTGCGAATGCGAATATTAAAAAAGATGCGATTGCGGATATTCGTAATATACCACTAGTTCTTAACTATAATTTGGTAAGATCTATTCAGGCGTTTAAGGATAATCAGCTCATTTCCTACTTTCACAGGGCCGATTATTTTGTAAGTTTGGTGTACTGTTACTTCAGTGGTCTTTAATGTAGGAGTAGCGTTTAATTTCAATTGTCCGTATTTTATGGTATCATGGAGAACAAAGAGTCTTTGGTGAAATGCTAAGAGCAGATAAGACTGTACGTTTTTGGTGTCCAATTGCACCTTGCGATGCGGTGTGTCCATATATTTTATGTAACTTCATCTTTCGGGAACCTAAAATAAAACGTATAATGTTCTCAACATTATCGATAACTCCCATTTGTCACATCTCTATGATAATTATATTTGTTTGTAAATTTTTAATAAAAATACAATAAAAGAAACCGAATTTTACGCGGAAACTGTAGTTGATACAATTTAAAAGCATATTCTGAACATCTACTTATTTTATATTTAAGGAAAAATACAAATTCTGCAAGAAAACTCACCTATGAAAAGTCACCAGCTCCTTCGTATTTTCTTTTCGCCCTGTATGTGATTTACAACCAACTACCACACACGCCATGCTTAAAACTAATTTCGACATAGTATCGACACATAAATTATATAATATTTTTGTAAAATTAGTAAATAAATATTTAAATCAATTTTACGTTTACCGTCCACAATGCATCAGACACATTAGCAATCCAACAAAATTTATGTGACATGACATTTCGATAAATGACATATAAAGAACGCATATTTTTTATTTAGACGCATAATTTTAACCAATGTATCCAAATTGACATTTCTTTTCTGACTTTTTAGAAATAAATAAAAACCATGGAGTATTCACTGGTTCACTCACTCTCGTGTAAAAGCTGTATTATCAGAGATGAATAAGATTGATGTTTCGCAACTGTTATTTTAGCCCGGTTTCCGGATAGAAGCATTACCCTAACTTTACCTATTAATGATACTGTCTACATGAACATATAATGCATGCATATTTCATACTAATGCGACTAATGCGACTATCAATGGTGTAGCCACTCCATTATTAACGACTGTCAAAAATATTTCAAACTGTAAAGCAGGCTTCTCAACTTAGGGCTTTTAGCCCTAAATTTAGGGCAGAAATATGTGTAGTGGGCATTTTTCAGGGCCCAAAAAATTTTGGGCTATTTTTAGGGCCATAAAAATGTTTTCATGTATTACTGTTTGACTGACCAAAATGCTATAATACCAAATGCGCACTGCTGTCGAACCTGCACGAGTCATCTCAAATCCCAGAATGTGAATCTGACATAATACTCTATAGCCAGTGGGCACGCCATCAAAGATACGCCATCCTACGGCGGCAAAGACAACACGAATTGTTTACAATCATTGACAATTTAGTGCTTTAATACACGTTTTAAAATTAAACTAAGTTGTGTTTTTTTACCTTAATAAAACAGGGAACTTATTTAAATAATATTCTTCGATAGTTGTACACATTGGGTATACACTACACCGTAAAAATGATCATTGACCGTACAGGGCTTTTTGACTTTTGCATTTAGGGTTATTTGGGGATATTTCATTTTGACTTTAGGGCTATTTTTTTTTAGGAGTTGGTAGCCCTGCTGTCAAGTGTCAGCTGACTGTCACGCAATATAAATAACCTATTCGTTTTCTTATGTCCAAAAATTCTTATTTATTACTAAAAGAAGATATCGCATAATATAATAATCATCATTAGTAGGTGCACCCGTATTGTCGAGACAGCAATATATAAACCCTCCATTCTTATTAATATGGAAGTGGGTTTTCGTTCGATTAGGGTTTTGAACCGGCTTTTAAGGAAACCCCTTGGGATTGCGACGTATAAAAACGTAGCGGGAAGCGCCACTAAAGATGAAGTCAACTCGGATCTACTGAATACTTTTAACAAAGATATTAAAAATGGTAAGTTCTACATTTTCTGTTGCCTTACCTTCTAAACTATTGCGTCATTTTAACGTTTAGTTGTAATATCGAGGTCATATTTGTTATTACTAGGTAAGACATTTTCCACAGTTTATTTTGGTTTCATCATTTGTTATTACAATGTATGAAATACGACGTATTTTGAAGATTATTTTAACAATTCATATTTCCTATTTTAAGTGTATTTTCTTACACAAATGAATGGCAATTTGCTTGCCTAAAGTTGAACCCCATGACTACCTAAAGCAGCAACACCATCCAGAACTTTGAATTACAAAGCACTGTGTATGTTTGTTCAGCATTAATTATTATTAATTATTAATGTTGTCTCATACATACATACATACATAGTATCACGCCTCTATCCCATAGGGGTAGGCAGAGACCATGGATTGCCACTTTGCTCGATACTGGCACACCACCTTCGCTTCCTCTACCTTCATCAATCTTTTCATGCACTCCGGCCGGTTTAGGGTACTTTAGACCTGGCCCTTACTTAGAATGTCAGATATCTGACATTCGAAAGTTTGGTGCAGTCGACTGCTGCCGGCCCTTCCATCCACACTCGCCTTATATATCCTCTTTGTCATTCTCCTATCATCCATCCTTTCCAAATGCCCAAACCACCTTAGCATACCCATCTCAATTTTGGTCACTACATCGTCTGTCACTCCACACATGTCCATCATCATAGTATTCCGCACTCTATCACACACAGTGACCCCACACATGCTTCTTAACGCTCTCATTTCCATTGCTTTAATCTTACTTTCGTGCTTTTTCTGCCATACCCAGCTTTCACTACCATACATCAGAGTTGGTAATAACACTCCTCTATAGACAGTCCGTCGTGCCTTTTTGGACACCTTCCGGCCACTCATAAAGGCGTGCAACGCTCCATTCACCTGATTACCTGCACTCATAATGCCCAGTATTTACACTATTTACAATCTCATGCTTGTTAAGTTTTTTATATTTCTTATGTTGGGCTTGTATTCCTAATCCAGCATATAACTTGACATTGAATGATGAACCACCTATAAATATTTTAAGTACGTATAGGAGAAAATACATAATTCAATTAGCAAACAATATTGAATATACAAGTTTACAATATTAATCTTTTTTTTTTTTTTTTTCCCTTTTTAAACCTAATCAAAGAGGCCACCCCGGACCATACCTGGTGCAAAAGTGCACTGCTATTTTGTAAATCCAAAAGTGATTTCCACATACAATGAAGACCAGTTAAAACTACATTAAAGGGGACCACCTAATTTGGTCGCTTTATACGGTATTCAATATAAACGGTACTCTTTTTCTATGTACATGTATTTGCCGGGACCTTGCAATTCAGTTGTTGTTGCCAATGTGTCGTTATAACCAACATTGCTGTAACTGGTTTTTAGTGTAATAAATAAAATCCATTTTATAGGAGGAGCAGTGCCTGTGTTCCGCAGGGCATTACTGTTTCCGACCAGGATAGCTCTACAGGATGAGGTAGGCATATACACATACGCTGGTCTCCACCAGGCTGCGTCAGCTCTCTGCACCGAGATCTCTATGCAGCTGGGTAAGTGTTCTCTACTATAAAATAGAATAAATATGAATACATAATGTGTTTGAAGAAAGAGTAATTATTATTAATTATTTATAATTTTTGCTACCATAAATAAGATAAAAATTTAATAAAAAATATTTCCAGATAAATCATTTTTAAGAAATATAAAGATTACCAGTAACTATTAGATGTTAAGTTGTTATTGTATAAGGGGCCATTCATTAATTACGTAAGGATGATTTTGGCGATTTTTGACCCCTCCCTTCCCCTACGTAAGGGTACATAAGATTTCTCGAAACCCTCCCTCTTCTTACATAAGGTTCTATCTCGTTTTTCAGAATAATAAAAGGTTGTTAGAAAAGATTATTTTCTTTAATGGCAATGAATGACGAGACGAGCAAGCCGTTCACCTGATGGTAAGCGATACGACCGCCCATAAACAGTAGTAACATCATACAGCACCTTGAGTTACAAAGTACTGTGTGGCATTCCACTGCGCTCGTCATCGTGAGACATAAGATGTTAAGTCATTATGTCTAGTAGTTACACTGGCTACAATGTCCTTCAAACCAAATCACAACCGTGCATGCACACTGCTGTTTGGCGGTAGAAATAGCTATTGTGGTGGTACCCAGACGGACTTTTACAAATGAGAGACCTACCACCAGTAAACACAGTTACACTAAAACTCACAGCTTAACATATAAATCATAATTTTTATTTTTACCCTTGAATTTTCTTTAATTATTTATAACATTTGAAATGGATAAAAATTAACACATAGAAGATTCTTTAATTTAAAAAAAATATCAGTAGTTTTATTTCAAGGTTTAGAATTGTAAAAAAAAATTTTATTTGTTTTAGTTGGTGAGACCGAAAGGACAATTGCTTACATGTGCAATAATGATGCGTCGCATGTCATTGTACAGTGGGCCATTTGGATGTCTGGCAATATTGGTAAGAATACAAATTATACATATTTATAGAGTAACTGGCCACTAGATGAAAATAGGATTTCCTAATTGAATTTCTCAATATGCTTAAATCTGGCAAAAATTTATGCCATCCGAAATCTAATGGAAAAATAATTTTTAAAATTGGCTCAATAATAAGCTAGTTATAAAGCTTTGAAATTTGGTAGAAGGGTTAATTGTCAAATAACAGTAATATTAGACTGTGACGTCACCGGGTGTCACCGGTCATAACGCTGCTTGCGTGCGAAAGAGATAGTGCGATATCCCCACCACGCCTTCACTTTTACTCACGACAATATTTCAAATGAGAATAACTGCTTTATTTAACAACTCATTTTGATGCTGATTTCACAGAAGAAATTCTATTTAGTATTATTTTCTATTACATATGAAATAATGTACCAAATAGAACATAGGAAAATACAGTTTTCTCGGGGATGAATTTTTAATTCATACATTCAGGTAAATAATTTGAATGCAAAATGTAATGCTTTTGAAGATGTATCTGTTTGAACCTTACATTGTCTGTAAGTTGGTTAACTTGCATTGAGAATTTTATTAAGTGAACATCACATCATAATCGCGCCCACCCCAGATTTGCGTGGTACCCACCCCAAGGATTTTGAGGCAGTGAACTACTACCATATTTTTTGAAAATGAATAAAATTGTCATATCAGTAAGCACACAGAAGTCATTTTATTTTTTAAGTCTACGGCACTCTGTATCACTGCTAAATGTATCCAGCTGCGCTAATGCAAATATCATTCATGCCGTAGTACCTAACTAGACAGAGGATCTTGTACGAGAAATCCTCTATGTAAATCAGTTATTGATTGATAGTTTGATTGCGTTGGTGTTTGGCTAATATGTCACATGATTTTATTTGTTCCTAACACAATTACCATGAGTATACGACATAAGTGTACTGTGTAGTATGTGGTGCTCTAATTAGCATACCATCGTGACTCATGCGTTAATAGTTCAAACCTGAGTTAGTTTTTATATTTTCTTAAATACAGGTTAGTATCGCGTATGCTAGGGTCCCGTAAGGTTTTTTTTTTGCATTTGAATGACGAGACAAGCATGGCGCTCGTCTGTTGGTAAGGGATACGACCATAAATAGTAGCAGCACCATACAGAACTTAAAATTATAAATACTCCGTGGCAAACCACTGTGCTCGTTACCCTGAGACATAACATGTCAAGTCTCTTAATGCCCAGGAATTAAGCTGGCTGCAATGTCCTTCAAACCGAATCACAACAGAGTATGCGCACTGCTGTTTGGCGGTAGAAATAGACATTGTTGTATTATATACTGTCCCACTGCTGAGCACAGGCCTCCTCTACTACTGAGAGGTATTAGGCCTTAGTCCAGGCTGGCCTAGTGCAAGTTGCCTGACTTCACATACTTTTGAAATTCTTATAGAGAACTTCTCAGGCATGCAGGTTTCTTCACGATGTTTTCTTTCACCGTTGAAGCAAGCAATGTATCAATTTTTTTTTTGTTTTTATGACATTGAGTGACGCGACGAGCATGCCGTTCGCCTGATGGTAAGCGATAGACCACCCATAATCAGTAGCAACACCATCCAGCACCTTGAGTTACAAAGTACTGTGTGGCATTCCAATGCGCTCGTCATCCCGAGACATAAGATGTTAAGTCTCATTATGTACAGTAGTTACACTGGCTACAATGTCCTTCAAACCGAAACACAACAGTGCATGCACACTGCTGCTTGGCGGTAGAAATAGACATTGCGGTGGTACCCACTCAGACGGACTCTTACATATGAGAGACCTACCACCAGTATGTAATTATAATTTTCTTAATCCACCAATATTTTCTCTTCCAGCCGTCCCACTAACCCCACTCCACCCACCGGAAATGCTCAAATACTATCTACAAGATAGTATGTCGCACCTCGTAGTATGTACGCAGGAGTACGAGAAACTTCTCCGACCAATAACACTTGAGCTCTCGACTCCCTTACTAATCACCGGGAAGGATAAGGAGATCACAGCTCAGCTGTACCAGCCGAATAGTGCGTTTCTGAAGCCGAAGAATGAGGACGTGTTGAATGATGTTGGAAGGTCTAACGATTGGTACGCGTCGAGAGAAGCGCTTATTATTTATACGAGTGGTGAGTTATTTTTAACCGACTTCCAAAAGGAGGAGGTGTTCAATTCGTGAATTTGTATTTTTTTTCTAACATATGATTTCTTAATTTTTTTTTTTATATAATGGCATTTGTTTTCACATTTTGCCAATGTCAAGTTTGGTTTGTATATTTTATTATCTGTAGTATGTCGAAGTAAAGCAGTGGCTACCTTACCAAGACTTTATCGAGGAGTTTTGGCGGCAACAGAAAAAACACTTGATTAGCACAATTATTTCAATTCACTTCATTTGAGCTCTTTAATAGAACTATATTGGATAATATACCACCATAATTATGCAATATAACACTAAATATCACCAAAATAATGAATTAAAACAAGAGCACCTCATGACACTTCCAAGTACCCGCCAAAACTCAATTTCTTAATTAAATATTAGGTTGTAAAATACTTATCGAGGGTACAAAAATAGTTTGATGTCGGTTCAAAAACTGACAGAATAGCAGCCACTATACGTGATTAAAATTGTGATGGCCTGTTCCAATCAGTTTTTTTTTTATTGCATTGAATGACGAGACGAGCATGCCATTCGCCTGATGGTAAGCGATACGACCACCCATAAACAGCAGCAACACCATCCAGCACCTAGACTTACAAAGTACTGTGTGGCATTCCACTGCGCTCGTCATCCTGAGACATAAGATGTTAAGTCTCATTATGTCCAGTAGTTATACTGGCTACAATGTCCTTCAAACTGAAACACAACAGCGCACGCACACTGTTGCTTGGCGGTAGAAATAGACATTGCGGTGGTACCCACCCAGACGGCCTCTTACATAATGAGAGACCTACCACCAGTAAAGCGTGGTCAGCTACGTCTAGGACTTTGGTGATTATCAACACAATATTTCTTCGGGAGGCATCTTCGGTCTATTTATTCTGCTGCATTTTCCACTACATCAGTTACATACTCACATCAAATAAAAAGTCCTAAAACCAAACATAACGTTTATAAATCGTATAAAGTATTCAAATTTGTACCCCAATGCCTTCTCAATAAACGTCATATTCCATCAGGCACGACGAGCAAGCCCAAAGGCGTGGTGTGGACGCACAGCATGCTGCAGACCCAGATATCGGCTCTGCACAGCGCGTGGCAGTACTCCTGTAATGACGTAGTACTGCACACGCTACCGCTGCATCATATACACGGCCAGCTCAACTCTATGCTAGCGTCGCTGGCTGCCGGCGCCAGGTGAATATAAATTTAAAATAAATAAAATGTGTTGGCCAGAGGGGTAACTGTCAAATAGATAGTGACGTCATCGTCGTTACTGTGTGAACGTGCGAGGGAGAGTGGCGTAGTTGTATTACGGTATGATTGCAATGTCACGGTCTCGGGTTCGATCCCCGGGTCGCGCAAAGTGATATTGGGTTTTCTACTCTGTAACAGCCCAGGGTCTGGAATTTGTGCCCGATATGGCGATAGGCTTTGCCTCCTATCACATCATGGGACGGAATAGGCACGGTGAAAAGTGGGTGCAGTAGTTGTGTCTCTGCCTAACCCTTCGGGGATAAAAGGCGTGAGTGTATATGTATATGTATGTACTTTGTACAAATGGTATACAGGCCGACTTAATGCCATGGGCATTCTCTCCCAATCAACTTTATGGTGGTTCAGAGAGGGTGGAGGCAGGTGCATATTTTATTGATTTGCGAAGCCACAGCTTGATGGTTAAAACTATCTCGGCCCGAACCAATAGGTTTGCCAAATCTTTGCTTTGCCGCACCATCAGGCTTTGGAATAGTTTACCGGCGCACGTGTTCCCTCCTTCCTATAATCCTGGGTCCTTCCGCCGTAGCGTGAAGAAGCAGCTTAGTAAGCCGGCATGATTGAGTCGAATGGCATGAGATAACCATCTACTGCCATTCGATATTCTATCTGGACGGCATCGCGCTTACCATCAGGCGAGGTGCAGTCATATTGTCGTGAACGAATTAAAAAAAAAAGTGTGTGTGTGTACTTATGTACACGCGTTAGAAGTTATACTTCTTTGGCGTAACAAGATAAAAATCTTTTTATAAATTTTATCTGTAGCCTTATTCTGCGTTCAAAATTCAAAAATGTTGACTATAGCTAACTTCAGGAAGTCGGTTTTTCGTAACGGTATGCGCGCGCATCGTAAAAATTTATTCTCATCATTTTTCCCTAACGCGCCAAAAGAAGTATATCTTCAAAAATAAATAAATAACATAACCAACTATCGTGCACAGAATCCGCATGCTGCCATCATTCGTAGCGCACTCGGTATGGGCGCGCCTCCTCGGCATGGGCGAGCGGGAGGAGGCGCGCCCGAGCGTGCTGCACGCCGCGCCCGCCATGTACGCGCGCCTCGCCGCCGAGCACGCGCGTCTGTTCACGGACACGCGCACGGCGCAGTACGTGCGGGCGTCCCTCGCCTCGCGCATGAGGCTCATGTGCGCCGGCTCCGCGCCGCTGCCTGACGCGCTGTTCCGTCAGTGGGAGGAGGTAGGGGATGATTATCATTTCATTAGTACACACATTACACAAACACGACCTCTGTTTATGTAACTATATATTAAGTTTTAGTTTAATTTGGTAACACAATGTATCGTATTTTTTGTTATGAGAGAGCGGGATCTCCTGATACAGGCATTTTTTATGCCTACTAGGAGGCCCCAACCTTATCCTAATGTTTTTGCCTATTGTGGAACGAAATAAACATTTTTCATTTTCATTTTCATTTTCATTAGTAAGTCGGGTAGTAACATGAACATTAATGAATTTTCGATACGTGGTTAAGTTAAAGAATGGTGGGGGAAAATAAATTTTGTAAAAATGGTTAATTTGATGATATTTAGCTTGCAATTCCTCCCAGAGATGGTATGAATTTATTGGACCAATTACCAATGGTTCATTGTTGGTATTAGGTATGCGTGATGACGCAATGTTTCTCGTTGATTCGATAACAGCGGCAAGTCTCGTATGCGAGGTTCCAGAGAGGTACCACCGCATGTATGGTTTACTATCAAGTCTTCTCACTCAATTGCAATAAAAAAGACATCCTTTTACCATCGAGCGCAGTGTGGTCACGTCATTACAACAGAAATAAAATTCAACCCTTTTTCCAGATATCAGGGCTACGCCTTCTCGAAAGATACGGCATGTCAGAAGTAGGCATGGCACTGAGCAACCCCTACCGCCCGGTAGAAGAGAGGAAGGTGGGGTGTGTTGGCATGCCTCTGCCCGGCGTGTCGGCGCGGGTCGCCGTCACCAACACCGAGACCGGGGAGCTGGAGCCGCTGGTCACCGTCGAGTCACCGCTGCCGGAGACTCAGGTGGGTTGGTAGAGAAACGTTCATAGGAAGGAAGGTGGGGGTATGTGGCAACCGTCTGTCAGGTGTATCGTTGTGAGCGGTTGTCGGCAATGAGGGGGTGAGGGGGATGCTGCAATCAGTGATTTCTATCGAACTACGACCTATTACATGATATAATTTATTGCTTATGCCATATAGGTATTCAACGGGACAACAAGTGATATTTTTTTACCTCTAAAATTTTTCGTTTTTTGAATGTTCTAATCTTTGAAACATCTGCCAAAACAAATAATTACACTAGCAACGAAACTATATTATGTCTAAACGCTACTTTTTATTCCAAAAGCGGATTTATGCACAGCAAAAGTTTTATAAATATCTACCTTCAGATATGCCTCGACCGGCTGGGCGTGGCCGGCACCAAGGACTTGTTCGTGGACTCGGACGGGTACGAGTGGAAGTCGCCCACAGTGACCGTGCACAAGCCGGGCGACAACGGTGGCTACCAGGGCGAACTGCTTCTCAAGGGACCTGCTGTGTTTAGCAGGTGAATATCAAAATGTACTATAATACCTGGTAACAATTTGTGTAAAAATCACTCACCTGTATACTTGAGAAGTTTTCTATACAGATTTTCGAAGGTATGTGAAGTCTGCCAACTGCCAGCGTGGTGGACTAAGGCCTAAACCCTTTATTAGGGGAGGAGGCCCGTGCCCAGCAATTTATATTTAATACAGATTTTATTGTTATTAAAAATCACAGGACCAGGTTCCCCCTATTCACCCAATCAACACTTACCAGCCATTATAGTGAGAACGTTTTGTTTCCAAGCCTATTAAAGCTTATGGAACTTAAGAGTATAATAGCGTTTATGATTCTCAAAGTTTTTTTTATCGTTTTCAAGCCTCTTAACTGTATGAAAATCATCGCAGTCCCTTCCTTCTCAGATTTTTGATATTGTAGTTTGTACTTATCATCATAAGGGTCCTATGTCCCCTAGAGTTTAAATTTGGTTTCCACAGTGACTCTCCTAATGGATCGGTCTTGAGCTTCCTGAGTGTGTAGTTATAGTAACCGGCGCACGCACGCACGTAGTGCACGCACGCACGCACGCACGCACGCACGCACGCACGCACGCACGCACGCACACACACACACACGCACACACACACACACACACACACACACATACACACGCCCCTTTTTATTCCCGAAGGGGTAGGCAGAGGCGCAACTTAGTGCACCCACGTTTCGCCGTGCGTATTCCGTCCCATGATGTGATAGGGGGCGACCCTATCGCCATATCGGGCACAAATTCCAGACTCCGGGCGGATACTGAATTCTAGAAAAATCCAATATCACTATTCTAACCGGTAATAAACGTATCTTTTTGTCCTTCTTTCACCAGGTACTGGAACAGAGCGCCGAAACTAAAGGCTGTAGACTTCACGGAGGACGACTGGTTTCGTACGGGCGACACGGTGCACTTCGACGGCGCGTTCAAGATACTCGGCAGGACTTCCGTCGACATCATCAAGTCTGGGGGTAGGGCTTATAAAGATATTTTTGCTAAATATAGTTTGCAGAAATTGCTGAACCGTTTTGAATGCAATTTGAAATAGGTAGACGATGTCCTGAATTAATATAGGCTGCATTAATGCTAGAGAACTCAAAATGGGACAAAAATGACAAAAGACTTTAATCCTGACAAGTATCTGACGTAGGCAAAGCCGCGAACTAAACCTAGTTTGTAATAGCATTACGATAGTAATAATAATTATCGATTTCACTTCCAAGTTTTTTTTTCTGTGACTGCTCATCTATACTATACTATAGTAATATTATAAAGCTGAAGAGTTTGTTTGTTTGTTTGAACGCGCTAATCTCAGGAACTACTGGACCGATTTTGAAAATTCTTTCACTAATAGGACGCTACATTACTCCTGAGTGCTATAGGCTACTTTTTATTCCGGGATTATTTTTTTACGCGGGCGGAGCCGCGAGCAGTACTAGTCGTTTTATAACGTGCTTTTTATTTAGTTGATTACTTATGCTGACACTAAAAAAGGCCTTATTACTTCTGCAGGATACAAGATAAGCGCCCTGCAAGTGGAAGCTGCGATACTGGACCACCCAGATGTCGCAGACGTCGCAGTGCTGGGCGTGGAGGACGAGACTTATGGGGAGATTTTGTCGGCTGTGGTATGTATTTCCTACTATAATATTATAAACGCGAAAGTTTGTAAGTATGGATGTATGGATGTTTGTTACTCTTTCACGCAAAAACTACTGAACGGATTTCGATGAAATTTGGCACACGGGTAGATCATGTCCTGGATTAACACATAGGCTACTTTTTATACATACATACATACATATACACTCACGCCTTTTATCCCCGAAGGGGTAGGCAGAGGCGCAACTAGTGCACCCACTTTTCGCCGTTATTCCGTCCCATGATGTGATAGGGGGCGAGCCTATCGCCATATCGGGCACAAATTCCAGACTCCGGGCTAACACTGAATTTAAAAAACCCAATATCACTGCCCGACCCGGGAATCGAACCCAAGACCTCAGCATTGCAGTCATACCGTAATACAACTACGCCACCGAGGCAGTCTACTGAGCTACTTTTCATCTTGGGAAAAATAAAGCGGGCCTTTTATCCCGGGAAAACTCATTCACGCGGGCGGAGCTGCGGGCAAAAGCTAGTGTTTTTATATAGAAAAATAATTAGTCAATAATCAATATAGTATATGTTATGGTAAAAATCACTAAAATTAGTTGAAACATGACAGCAATTTATATAACCGGCCGGCATAATTGTGTTGACTAGCGAGAGACTCGTCAGTAAACACTATCTAAATCCCACTTCACGTTCCATCATGACGAGATAGTATAAAAAAAAGTCAGGAGCCATTTGCGCTAGCTAAGAGTTGTAAAAGCTCGTAAACTAGTACTGCAATACATACATGCATCTGTCTATTTTTTTTACAGGTAGTTATCAAGGAAAAAGCTAAGGTGACCTTCAAAGACATCAAAGACGCCGCCGGCAAGAAGCTAGCTCCGTACCAATTGCCTAGGTCTCTGTTGGTGATCGACCAAATGCCTAGGAACGCTATGGGCAAGCTAGACAAGAAGGAGATAAGAAAGTTGTTCGGTGAACAGTTAGTGGTCGAAAAGAAATTGTAGATTAAGTTTTTTAAATAAGTTATGGAATATTATAGGCGCGGATTAAGAGTTATTTGGACTATAAATAATATAATTTATAATATCTAAATAGTGTTTGAAAATACGCCGCAAATTTTTAAAGTCGTTTTGTGGGGGTCAAAACTCCCGTACTTTTCCTGAATCCGCGCCTGTGCGTGAACAGTGCCAGATGAATAATTGAAGAAAATCCACTGTTCGTAAAAGGACGTGGAACTGTTTAATGAACAAAATACGTTATGCGATACCATATCGGAATGAGAAAATACTTCGTAGGTCAATTTAATTAAAATGTCATCGAAATCAGCTACTCAGAGAGCGTTTGCTATATTTATTGCCTATTGAATGGCAACACTGTGGACTGAGATTGTAATAATAAATATAATGCCATCTATTATCAAGAAACTGTATTTATTTCATACAAATCAAACTCAATATTATGATCTAGTAAGTAAAACCAACTAGTCGCTCCAGTTCTTGAATAGTAAATAATAAACAAATTTTAATAATTGACGTAATTCAGAATTGCATTCGAAAATAATACAGTACCGTGGGACGTATTAAGTGTGATATTTTGGGTATCATATTATGCATAGCTATATTGTATACAGTTTAGAAACTGTAGAAAGACTGAGAGTCAGTACTTAAGTGTTCGTGGGGCGATAGTCTCGGCATCAGTTAACGATCGTAAAATATTAACGGTGAGATGTCATTGCTTGACAAAATTAAGACCGAGTTGACAGCTATGCATTCGTAGGACTACGATCGTTATGTCGACACTAACTTCTCTCATTGGGTTGAGAAAATCTCATAACTAGTATTTGGAATGTCTAAAGTATGTACAGTCAGCCACATAAGTTGCTGAACAAAATCAAAACTTTAAATCGCCTCTACACTTTTGTGTTCTTACCAACTTACGTTTTCTCTTCACGAAAATAAAATAAAGGGGATTTACTTTACTTCGCACAAAGAAAAAAATGCGTTTCAGTTAAACTTAACGTGTAGAGGCGATTTGAAATTAAGAATTTGTTCAGCTGATATGTGGTTGACTGTACTACGTCGTAGACAGTCACCTATTTCAACTACAGTATAAGTATTGTATTCTTTACCGTGGCATAATGGAAAGCTTGCCTGTAAAGTTTAAAATTTCGATACATTTTTTCTGTTTAGAGATTAGTGCATCACTCTAGTCTGTTAAATATATTGTAGATAACCAACTGAGTTGTCTTGAATGAACAACATTCATTAGTTTCTATATTTTCAATAATCTCTTCAAAAGCATTTAAATATTAGCATTTATAACTTCATATTGCTTTCTGTTCCTTTTAATGTGTATGAATTTTAGATGACTCAAAGACGTATTTATTATAGCTTTGTTATGATTGATTCGTATAATTATGATTATCTTATATTTTTATCATGCACACTTAGGTTATAACAACGTAAATCTATACTAATATTTTAAAGAGGAAAGATTTGATGTTTGTTTGTTTGTTTGTAATGGATAAACTCAAAAACTACTTGACCGATTTTGCAAATTCTTTCACTAATAGGAAGCTATATTACTCTTGAGTACTATAGGCTACTTTTTATCCCGGAAAAACATTTTCACGCGGGCGGAGCCGCGAGCAGAATTCTAGCGTCTCATATAGTCATACAAATACCAACGGTCAAGTAATGTTCATATAAAAAATGGATTATGTTAAAGACCAATATGAATATATAGTGCCATTCGAAGAGCATTAAGTTTGATACTTGTGTGGGGGGTCTAGCCCCCATCAGTTTGATCTAAGTCCGTCTCTGCATTATACTATTGTTTAGCGGGTATTTTTTTTTTTTTTGTAATAAATGTATCTTTGTATTTATTATGAATGTATCGGGCTTAATAATGACTGAATGTTATTGTTTGAGTTGTTGAATAAAAGACATTTTTAATAATAAGTTGTTTTATTTACTTATACTAGGATTATGGCAGGAGCTACAGGAATTCCGTAGTTATTAAAAAAATTGTCAGCTTTCTTTAAAGTTTCACTTAATTTTGTGATGGCGAATTGATAGTCTGTTCTAATTAATACTATTTACAATAATGTTAATTGTGTTTATGAAGTTACCTACGTATTTTTTTTTTCGGGAAATTAACTAATAACCCCTTTGAATGTAAAAAACACTTACCTATGGACCATTTTTATAATGTAGGCACATATTATTTTTATCTGTATTAAAGTTGACTAAACTAATCTAGATCTATAACATAAAAGCGCACACCCGCTAAATTAATCGTAGCACAAAAATATGTATGCATATAGAAGAACAATATTTTTTTTGTTTAAATTTGACTATCATATCTAAAACACACTTTTTTGTGCTACGGCTATTTTCATAAGCGAAAGTTAATTTTATCTTAATTATATCACAAGACAGACGAGGAAATTTGTAGCAAGCTTCTCGCGGCAATGGTTGCGTTGATCAAACATGGCGGCGAGAACTCCGCGTACGCGATGGTATCCGACCAACTCGTGTACGTCGCTACAATCGTCGCGCATATACCCATCGTTATGACGATTAAAGCCAGCAACACGTCATACCATTTTATAGAATATCTATCGTATTTAGTAGGATGTATTTCCACATACGTACTTGTAAAAGTGTTGTATTTAGTTTCTAAAGTTTCTTTTATGAGCGGCCATGTTTGTCGGCCATTTGGGACGCCATTTGGAACGCCATTTTGAATTCCGTTCGGTTTTACGCCGTTTTTTAACCGATTGCTTAGGTCAACGTTGGCGTCTTTAACAGATTTGATGTAGCAAAGTCTGAGGAAAATTAGAGGAGGGAATATGAACATTAAAGGACCCGTGAGAGTGGATCCAACGAGACCCATTACTAAGTCGAAACGAGGCACTGATTCTCCAAGAAATACTGCCAGTGCGATGATGCTGGACCGGATTAGGCAGCGTTGTACGCAGAAATCTGTAATAGAGATTATGATATAACAAAATAGTAAATTAAATGGGAGCTAGAACATTAAATGAAATATTATTTAAGTGTTTCAATTGCCATTGTCGAAGCAGTGTAGGTAAGTTATATTTTGTAAAGTATTCTCATAATCGGTGAGCTATTTGAACCAATGAAATGTAAAAGAGATCCATAATTTTTATATTGTACTGCTTTTATGATTTTTTGAGATCAGATACGATATTCGATAATGAAAAAATGCAGCGTGCTCTTTCATCATGGGTAAATAATAAATATCAAACGAAACAAATATCAAATTAAATACTCACTGCGTGGTATTTTAAATAAATCTTCAATGTGTTGGAATAGGGCTGAGTTTCCGACGGCACTCGACAAGCTTAGCTGCAGAGTCACCAGCAGAGCTATCACATACAATGGGATGGACGGCGGGATTGCTGTAGAAATTAAATTATAAATTATATGGTACCTACAAATACGTAGTCAGAAAGGCTACGTAGAGAAATCTTATGTCGTGGAGATCTATACTAATATTATATAGAGGAAAGATTTGATTGTTTGTTTGTAATGGAAATGGAAACACTGTTTTCACGCTGGCGGAGCCGCGAGCAGAAGTCTATCAGAAATATATATGCAGATAACATAAACAGGAGTCTGGAATTTGTGCCCGATATGGCAATAGGCTCGCCCCCTATCACATCATGAGTCGGAATACGTACGGCGAGAAGTGGGTGCACTAGTTGCGCCTCTGTCTACCTCTTAGGGGATAAAAGGCGTGGGTGCCTATGTACCTATGTACCATAAACATTTAACGGGAATAAAACCCGTAGCACATAATATTCTTACTTATACAAATAATTGTCAACGGTCAAATGTAGGTGCAAATAATAATGGCGATAAAGGCTTCGTAAAAGCGTTTCGATGGTGGCCTTTCAGGAACTTAACCCTAAAATACATTTCGTCCATATTCCCAGCCAAAGATACCCCAAGTCTTTATTCTATGCCCCAAGTATTCTACATAAAAAATCGCAGCCATACAAACTTACATACATACATACAAGTCGAATAAAAACCTCCTTTTTTGAAGTCGGTTAAAAATATCGTATTCGCAGGAGACTTGAATCTAAAACTTACTTTGCAATATATTGTTGTCAATACTGAGCCCATATCTGGTAGCCACTAATAGTGTGGTGACGCTGAACATGAAGCCAGTGATTGCGAACCCGCCCAGCACTGCGGTGTTGATCTTCCTGCTGTCTCTCATGTCCACTTGAATCGTCAGCAGCATCGGGTGGACGTCGAACTAGAATTATACAAATTGAGGTCGTAATTTACGGCCGATCTTAATAAACGACCCGAATTTTCATTTTCGATCCGTTTCTGTAAATAAAACAATAAAGATAAAGCATTTGTAAGTTAAACAAACTTTACTTTGATTGGTCTATTTACACGATCGATCTAAGGAGCGATTGGGATCGTTTATTGCAATCGGCGGTTAGACGCATAATTGAAATTAATTGTACCCGTCCTAATGACGGTCCCACTGTGCATACACAAGATGTAAAAGCCTCCATAGCGGCCACCTGTGTGGCGTTCCGGGATCATTATGTGTATACACACATGTATACATTCGGGTATATACCATTTCGAACACTTAACCAAATGCAGCGCAAATTACGTTGTGCGTACGTTCCTACTGGTATCTATTTGTACCTATATTCAGTTATACCTAGCCTTGACCACACAATTTCCTGTGTCTTGTATGTATGTCTATTGGGGACGTATGCAGTGACGCACAGACGGGTGATCAGTTCACTTTCTCGGAACTATTTCACCCTGTGTCTTGGTTAGATTTTTTAACACATTCCAAGTCAGATATAAAATATTTAGTGGTCAACTGCATTTGGTTTTGGATTTTGATTTACAAATAACGTATAGGGTCATTCGGGGCAACAGCACGCAGTGGGTAAAAGTTCGCATGGTCAATATCTCGGAACCTATTGAGGGGACTCAGACACTTTTCCGGCTAGATCAGGGGCGCGTCAGGGACGATGTCAGAGCCACTAGCTATTTTACCAAGCCTCACTTGTTTAGCGAAAAACGGTGATCAACGTGATTTTGTTGATTAGTTACCAACATTTTGTGCTAGGAAAAAAGTGTATGGCTAGACGGTGCATCAGTTTATAAAAGTCCGTTAATTATGTTAAGTTTACATGATTATTATAGTATTTATTTTAGTCATTAATTCTGTCCTAGAAAATAAATGCGTCTCAACTCACGTGTGATTGTTTAAAATATTCCCTGTTTGGGTAAGTGTACGAGGTTAAAAGTACGCACCCTGTTATAACTTCATTACAATGATCGCACGGTTTTTTCTTATTTAAGCTGCAATTAAGTCGAATATTATTTGTAAAGACTTTTAGACCTTATAGAGAAAAAAAATATTTTCATTAAATACTCTGCGTAGTTTTACCCACATAACGGGTCAATAGTACGAATTTCTCCCGATGCACTTAAACATGTATTGTAAAAAAAACAGTAAAGCAATGTACAAAAACTCATTAAATAATGAAAGAAGAATAAATTTCCTTTACATAGAGTGTTAAAACGTTTTTCAAGACACTATATTTTTGACTGTGTAGACGATAGAAAAAAAAGTGCGTACTTTTAGGCCGAATGACCCTACCATTTCAAAAAAAATTATGTCTCTAGTTATGATTTTGTTTAGATACGCACAGCAATATGGTAGTTTCCTATGTTTGATTTTGTACATTATTTACTATGTGACAGAAAATAATACGAAAAATAAATTCTTCTGTGAAATCAGCATCAAAATTGGTTGAAAAATAAAGCAGTTATTCATATTTGAAATATTGTTGTGAGCAAAAGTGGGGACGTGGAGGGGATATCGCGCTATCTCCTTCGCACGCGCGCAGCGTTATGGCCGGCGACTCTCGGTGACGTCACAGTGTAATATTACTATTATTTGAGCTACCCTTTCCACCGAATTTAGGAGCTTTATAACTTACTAATTATTGCCCCAATTTCGAAAAATATTTGTCCGTTAGATTTTGTTTGGCATTAATTTTTGATAAATGTATTAAAAAAAGGTAGTCAACTACACTATTAGGTTGTCTCCAAATGATGGACATGGCGCTGAGAATGGTTGACTCAAAAATCTGGTCTAAAGTAGTTTGTTTACTTTAGACCATCTAGAAAGGACGCGTCATCTGCTTATTGCCGCGGATAAAAATATCTACAATTTTCAATGTAAGTGCTACATAGAAAGTGGAACACGCATACATTATAATTTATACCCTTTTGTTGGGTTAAGTGGGGTTTAGATTAGCAAGAAAATTTGCAGAAGATAACTTCCGCAAGCTATTTTTACCGTGTAAACAGTCACGGCAAGCTGACTTCTGCCAATTTTGGAGCTTGCAGGGTTTGCGACACGTCGCATTTGTATTAATTTACTAAAATTGCCGCTTGTGTAAACGTGTCTGGAAGTTTTTGCGCAATATATTCCTGCAAGAACTTGCTAGACTAAACACGGCTTCATGAAACGCACACATAAATAAGTTTTTTTTTTCTTGTGGCAATTGTATGAACGTTTTGCCAATTTCAAGTTAGGTAAATAAGTCTGAAACACATGTCAGTTTTACGCATAATAATCTGCTAAACACAACAGTTTTACAGTCCATAAGCGAGTGCATGAGCATCTCATCTTTAACTTGGGCCGCGCCGCACCTTCGGGTAATATTATACAAATCGCGTCCTTTAGGTATACACTGTCTAGGCAGTTTACCATCAGGGGAGCAATAACATAGGTTTATAGTTTTTTATTTTATTTTATTGCAATTGAATTAGCAAATAGAATAAGCGGCGATGGCCTAGTTGGGAGTGGAACGGACTGCCGAGGCGAATGTCCGCAGGTTCAAAACGCAAGGGCACACACCTCTGACTTTTCTAAAAAAAAGTTATGTGTGTATTCTTTGTGAATTATTACTCGCTTTAACGGTGAAGGAAAACATCGTGAGGAAACCTGCGTACCTGAGACCTTCTCTGAATTTCGAAGGTATTTAGGTAACCTTTTAGGTAATTTTGGCGGACTTCACGCCAACCCGCACTAGGCCAGCGTGGTGGACTAAGGCCTACACCCTCTCAGTTGTAGAGGAGGCCCGTGCTCAGCAGTGGGCAGTATACATACAGGGCTGGTATGGTATGGTATGGCAATTGAATGACGAGACGAGCATGCCGTTCGCCTGATGGTAAGCGATACGACCACTCACAAACAGTAGCAATAACTACCTAGACGTGGCAGTTATAATTTTATAACGTCATTGCTTAGGAAGGAAAAATATATGAGTATTGCGTTAGTATAAATTGACCTTGCCGGTCCAAAAATATATGACTTGAACAGTTTTATGATAAATTTATTTAATCTAGACAAATTATTTAATAACTTATAGGTTTCCGTAATACAAAACGTAGGTCAGTTAAATGTAAAGTTAGTGAGGTAGTCTGAACTTCAAATAAGTTAAAGTAATTTATGACGCATTATGAATATAATATTGTGTTAGTCGTAGAAGTTTTTTGTTAAATAAAACACGCTCGTTCCATAATGTTATGATAATTTTGGTCATATAGCAAATCTGTGGAAATTCTTAAAATAAACAGTTTTAATTTCCTAAAAAAATATTTATTCTTATTAATATTAAATTATAAATCCGAAACAAGTCTACATGCAACATTTTGAGGTCAAACCGCTAGATCGTGTAGAATAAATTTTGTTAAATTAGGATAGCACAAACTCGAACGAACATAGTCAAGTTGATGTTTTTGTCTCAAAATCGATACGATAATAGTTGATGGTGGTAAATTCAGGCTTTTATATTGATTGATCAATTCTTATTTAATCTTTTGCGCAATCAAATTCTTTGTTTTTTTTAAGTATTTTTTTTACAAATTATAAAACACGAGACGGAAAAATAGAGAACGTATTATTATGTATTTATAAATTGAAGATATTTTTATAGTATTCATAGATGCCTACGAATATATAATGTGTAATTATCTGTACGGAACTGGAGTTTTGGCAATATTTTATTAGTTGCGAAGGTCAGTCTTCGTAACACGTAGAACGTAGGTATGCTAAATACCTATTTAATATCGATATTTGCATCTTGACCACAGTATCTTGTCCTAACTATCAGTGTTCCGGGATCATTCAAAACATCCAATAAGGCCGGCAAAATAATGCACCTCTTTGGTTGACATTATATTATGTAGATTGCACTGTACAGTCAGCAGCATAAGTAGATGAACAAATTCAAAATTTCAAATTGCCTACATACTATTGTGTTCTTACTAATCTTGTTATTCAAAAATAAAATCGAAGAAAAAAATACTTCAGTGGGCTTAGAATGTGACACGAAGACGCAACTCGTAAAACGATGTCGTTTAATTTTGATGTTTGTGATTGATCGAGAGACCAATACGTTAGTCTCTCAACCAATCCCAATAAGACGAAACGGAGACGTGACGTGTTTTTTTGTCACATTCTAAGCCCACAGTTTAACTTAACGTCTATATAGGCGATTTGAAATTTTGATTTTGTACAGATATTTATGCTGCTGACTGTACTTACTATTAGATGCAACGTAACTTTGCCGTGCCGGGAAAAAAATAATAAAGTTATTTCCACGCAGGGGCCGAAAAGGTTGCCTTTTTAAGGGTTGAACCGGGTCATTTTTTAGTTTTGGTTGAAAACCCTACTGTTCTTACATAAGGTTGAAGACAACTGAGAATTGACATTATAGTTGTGTCAATTTAAGCTTGCCGGTATGACAATTCAATTTTTTCGCGACGCGATAACTTTGTGAGAACGTCTACCCAAAAAGTATTTATTTATTTAAAAAGGTACATCAACAGTACACGTATATTTAATACTCTAATACACTTTATTTAGGCTTAAAACTAATACATGTCCAATTACAGATGTACACAACATTACTTAAAAAATATATAAATTATCATGGTATTTTATTTTTTTGGTTGTAGAAAACTTACAGCTAATACAAATGATAGTATATAAGATTATAATAGCGACAAAAGGCCAGTTAAAAGTTTTCACTTATAGGTTAGGTGTGTACCTACACATACAATTTCTTAATATCTAGCTTCTAGTGTTCTAGAAGCAAGATATTAAGAATTTGTTATATATTATATAAAATTCAACCGTTAAAAGTATATTTATCTAAGTTAAACAACGCATAGAACCGAACTCAGAGGAAGAATGCATCGCTCATGATTCTTTTAAGTTTTGGAATACTTGTGCAAAAAAGATCTAAGTCCATATCATACATTATATTGTTAAACTGATAGCTGGCTCTTTTGAGGAAGGCATTTTTGCTGTAATTTGTGTTTGTGCGGGGGATATTTAGCAAACTCGGACACGTCACAAAATTGGGGTGCGGTACCGAGCTTAACCGCAGGAGGTACGGGTAAATAGTCTAATATTATTACTTTTGATCTAAAGGAACGTCTACATTTGTTATTGAAAATATTTAGGGAATCAAAAAATATGTCAATATTTGGCACCTTGGCACAGATTTCATTGTAGGTAGTGGATATTCTACGTATGGGCGAGTTATACCCAACATTTGTTCGGCTTTGTGGTAGGTGGAAGAGTTCAGTTCGCGGCTGTCTAGGCAGCCGGTATGGTATCGACAACCCAAAGCGCTCTAGCAAATGCTTGCACTGAGAAAACCCAGTAACACATCTGTATAAAAACATAAGGTCGTGTTGTTTCCGTCGATTGCGTAACGCAAACATGTTAAAAACAGAAGGACTAGTTAAAAATTCAACTATATAATTGCAAATATTAACCACGTTCTCCATAAATTATAGCAATGAGTATAATATTTATGTGCTAACCTTGAAATAATATTGTAAAAATAAACCTAAATAAAAATTTTAATCTTGACTTTTAAATCAACGCGACGCCTTTACAATGTTGTATCCTTCAGTTCACGGGCGTAGCGGTGGGAAAGTTTTTAATCGTTTGGAAACGAAATATAAACGATTACTGAGAAAAATCGAAATTTGGAAATTATATGCAGGATGTATCACGATAAGAGTTTTCAACTGAAGCAGGTCAATAGTTGTTGTTTAGGTACATATATTTATTAAAATATGTTTCAAGAGCATTTTTAAAACAGTCTAGTACAATGTATTAGATAAAAGTACAATATATCCTACTAATATTATAAACGCGAAAGTTTGTAAGAATGTATGGATGTATGGATGGATGTATGTTTGTTACTCTTTCACTCAAAAACTACTGGACGGATTTCTATGAAATTAGGCAACCAAGTAGATTATGTCCTGGATTAACACATAGGCTACTTTTTATCCCGGGAAAATATAAAGCGGGAATTTTATCCCGGAAAAACCTTTAACGCGGGCGGAGCCCCGGGCAAAAGCTAATTCGATATATAATTTATTTCGACAATAATTATAATTAATGTTTTCATTTTTTGTAATGCACCTGAGCGTACCAAAATTCATATAGCATTTCTAATGTAATTTTAGTAAATATGAGTACCTTATGCTACTGAATACGCATTAAGACTGTCGCACCGAACTCTACTAGGATTTATTAGATACTAATTGGTCTAAAAGAGCTGGTTGATAAAATCAGATTTTGAGAGAGACGTACATTTAGATAATTTATTGGAGCAAGAAATTATTATTAATTTAGACGAAAACAGTTCTGATGATTATTTAGAATTATCCAGTGACGAAAATGAATAAAACATGATAGGATTTTAGTTGAATTATTCTTAAAAAATAGTTAACAAATACCAAATTGTTAAAGAAAATTATTTAGCAATACCTATCTGCATCTTACATTAATAAAGACTAGATTACCCGTTGGACGCAGCGAACGTGTCACAATAATTCTTGGGAATTCGTGTCTTGGGAGATGCCTATGTCCAGCAGTGGACTGTAACGGGTTGATGATGATGAATGGAATATAATAATTATATAAAAACAGTGATTTATATAAAAAATACCCTTTTGACTATTGATTATAAACTCTCTGAACAAGAAATCGATATCACTTAAGAATCGATTATTTCGGGCAACCGATTTTTTGTTCTCTTCACTACACATAGTATGAAGTGAAGTGTCAATAAATTGTCATACCGGCAAGCTTAAATTGACACAACTATAGTGGTTCGTAGGCTGATTGATGATTTTTTATGCCTAACGGCACGGCAATATATCCCCACAGTACCTTGTAGTAACCGGACCTGTGGCCCTAGCCAAGACGCTTTATTACAATCGTGAACGCCAATAAAAAACAAAAAAATATGGGAAGGAAGTATCCGTGGCAAAGAGTTCTAAGATTACATATAGCGGACATAGGGAAAATTGTCATACAAAAACTTTGAGCCTGTTCATCAGTAACTCAATCTACCGTGAAATAGCATAAAACCTACGTAAAATGCATTAAAACACACTTCGACATGATCGTAATGTGCAAATAGGTATATTTTCTTCCAATATATTGTTTTCTTTACAAAATATAAGCATGCCGAGACATCTTGTCAGATAAGACAGCGACTTATTACCAATGGGTAATAACTTTTGGAAGAAAAATTTGGGCCTTATATCCGGTCTATGACTATACTGTTTAATGTCTGATCCGTGCGAAAGACTTATCGATCAGATATGTCATGCGCATAATTTTTTTGCTTTTCATCAGCGTAAACGCTTGTACAAAAGTACCTATCCTGTCTACGGCCAGTTTAGCCAACTCTACAGTTTTAACTGTATATCAACAGTTTTTCGGAAACTTCTCAGCTTTTAGTTTAGGCTTCCATTGCACAGTTTTACAGTTTTTTTAAAGCCTTTTTTCAGTTTTGCCCTAAGGGGTTGGCAACACTGTATGGCCCTGGATACAGGTAGATTATTGACTAACGAGAGACGACTGACCTGACGAGACCCCTCGTCACTTGACACTTATGCCGGCCATACCAATATTTTTTGAAACCAAATATACACAGGCTGAGACCAAAACGCGACACTCTTAGGTGCGAATTATACAAAAACGGCGTAAGGTGAAGGCGCGGCCCAGGCGCAGAGCAGGCGATGAAAGACGAAGGACAGGAGAGACGCCGCTTGAGTATAACTCACAAATTGTCGCCTACCTACATTTTGTATTAAAACTTGAAACGTTTTGAAGCGGCAAGATGCCTGCGCCGCGCCTTCACCTTACCCCGCGCCGTTTCTGTATAATTCGCGCCTTAAGTGGGCCACGTATGTGACGTGCGGGTTTTACACACTGTGTAGGTACGGTGGTCGCTATCCGGGTGGATATAAGAATCCTACCACCAGCATACGCTAACCTGGAACGCGAGAATCCCGTACGCCATGAGGAAGTCGCCAGACTGCGGTTTGTAGTTCATTAGGTTGGTGACGCTGAGTGGCGTCACGTTGTCCATGATGATGCACGTCCACGTGCAAATGGCTATCGTACTCACGATAAACACTGACGTCAAGGCAAGTGGTCTGAAATGGAATGAGTTTGATAATGTATCTGGCCAGCACAATTTTTTTTATTGCATTGAATGACGAGACGAGCTTGCCGTTCGGCTGATGGTAAGCGATAGGGGAGACCTAGGAGGGTTGTGACAGAGGTGAGTTGTGACATAGTCGATTTCTTGCATACTATGGCCGTAAGCGAGCTGGCAATTTCGTATATTTTTTGTATTTTCGATGACTTATTTGATGCGCTACGCGTCGGCGACACACAGGGATCGGTTGTACCAGTACATCATTCAAGCATAAAAAACTGCCAAAAGTAAGTTTTTGGTTGAATTTTTAATAGCTTACTAATGAATATATTTAACGTTACTGATATTGTGTTATTCGTTTTAATATACTTCGACTATTCAGCTTCAATAATATCATAACATTTCTTATGATTTGTAATATATTTTGTAGTTATGGGATATTCAATATAAGTTATGCAAAATTTTTGTACCTGGGTGAATTGTGACAAGCTGTCACAACTCTCCTTGGTTATTTTTATGTATGATAATATAGTAATATTCTGCTATGTTTGCTATGTTATGACGCGTTATTGTTTCAGAATGCCAAATATATATTATGTGTGAAAGACTCGAGGCATGGCGAGTAAGGAAATTTATGAACTGGCATAATTTTGAGGAGATAATATTAAGAGGATAGAGACAAACACAAAAGACAAAAAAAAAGTAAAGGAATACTGTGAAACTGATGAAGATGACGCAGAAAATAAACGTTTCTATTTATGTTGCCTTTAACCATTTGCTAATAGCAGGTCAAAAGAGGTGTGGGTCCAGAGCAGCGAGTGTAAAGGATTGTCACTTGAGGCTTGTACTGGAGGAGCGTCACAATATATGTTTCGTAATTGTTTATCGGATTAAATATTACATATAATTTGAATTTTAGTCTCACTTGTTTGCCACAATATTTATTAATTATTATAGAAAAATTTATATCAAGCTTGTTTACTAAACAGTGCAGTACGTATGTATGTATAAGGGTATATATTATATACCAACTATGTACACCAAAGGCAACTAAATTGTTATGATTTAATTTAATTTTCATTACATTCATTTTTTTTAACTTTAGCAGTGTTTTAATTCAATTTCCCTTCATAAAATGCTCTTATAAACACTTGTCACAACTTACCTCGACCTATGTCACAACTCACCTCGGTACTAGGAGAGTTGTGACAGTGGGACTCGTTTTATGTTTTGTCGGTTTATTCATGACCCATGATTTTCTTGAACTTTTTTCTCTTGATTTCATATAATGTAAAGAACTAGCTGTCTTCGGTTATACATTTCGTAGAGCTAAGACTATTTTTAACTGAGATATGTTACCTAAGGTAAAATTTGTCACAACTCTCCTAGGTCTCCCCTACGACCACCCATAAACAGTAGCAATACCATCCAGCACCTTGATTTACAAAGTACTGTGTGGCATTCCACTGCCCTCGTCATCCTGAGACATTAGATGTTAAGTCTCATTATGTCCAGTAGTTACACTGGCTAGAATGTCCTTCAAACCGAAACACAACAGTGCATGCACACTGCTGCTTGGCGGTAGAAATAGACATTGCGGTGGTACCCACCCAGACGGAATCTTACATACGAGTTAGTTAACGATTTAGTTTTAGCAGCAAACTCACTTCATATCCTTAGGCGAGCCCAGCCACATGACGGGACATAGGATCACCCCCAGCAGTATCATCCAAACGCAATAAGAGATGCCGACGTTGCCGCCTGTAATCTTCCACCAGAATAGCTGCATACTCTGGGCAGCTGTAATAGATTTTTAAAAGCTTTTATTTAACTTGCAATGTATGTATGTTTGTGCGGGTGGAATCTTGCAAGTCAATTTTGAAGCAGTTACCCTCAACCGATTGTGTTGAAATTTTGCATACACGTTTAGTTTGGGTAACAATGCATTGTTAGCTAAGTGACGTCATTCTGAATTCAATATGGCGAACGGCCCATGATGATGGACTAGTTATTTTTTGAGCACGTCCATAATATGGGTACCAAATGAAAGAATTTGCTGAGAAGAATACAAAAAATAAAATGACCTCTATAAATCCAATGTGGCGGACGACCCTATAGGTATAACGGACTAGTTATCATTTTACGCACTCCTATAAATATAATATGGGTATCAAATGAAAGGGCTTGCTGAGAATAACCCCAATTAAAAGTAAAAAAAATCTTTAAAGTCACATTTTATTTAAATGCTCTGAAGAGAAAAAAAAACTTTAAATTGAATCAAACTTTGTTGCTACTTATGTAGAGATAAACGCCTGTATATGTATTAAATATTATCTAAAAAACTTCTTTATTTTTATAAATGACGTTATAGACATTTCTAAATGCTTTTTTAACTCATACTTTAAATGTATGTTTTATATAGCTTTTATTAGTTTTGCCTATTTTAACATAACCATGGAATATAAGTAGGTACATAGGTACTATTCTTGGGAATGTAATAGAATTTTACACCATTTGATGTGCTTATATTTATGTTTTGGAACATCCAGATACACAGCAATACATTATCAACCAATTAAATATTATTTTTCATCCTTTAATATGAATATGTTATATTTTACGTTAATGCCAAGTATCGATAGGCTGAAAGATTCAGATTGCGCCACCACATGGCAGAGCTTACGACGCGACATGCACGTTCCCTATAAGTACTTATTAAAACATTCAGGTGGGTCGAGTTATACTTTAAAACCGACAAAATAGTCTGGCGGATTTATACCTGGACCATATATATTCTAAAGTAAAAAATACAAATGATTCCAAGTTGCCTAAAACATATTTTATTCGTTGATTTTTTTACACAGTCTATATACTGCGCGATTGCAAAATTACCGCAATTGGGTAGTTCGCAGGGTTGCCAGACTCATAATTTGGGATTCTCTTATTCATAAAATACAATTTTTTCAATGTTTGAAAGCGCCTAAAGTACCTTCCCAAAATACCTCGCCAGCTCTTGGAATATGAGTTGTGACATTACCTACACTAAATTTACATTTCGATTTTTTTAGTAGCAAGATCTTTTAAATTTTAAAACTAGACTACCAGGTAACTATCGACTACTTCCAGTTACAATTTTAATTTTAAACAGAAATATATAATTAGGTCATAAATTAGTTTCTTTTCTAACAGTGGTTAAAATGTTTTGATAAAATAGAATTATAATTTATAAATTATTCAACACCCTAATGCAGAAATAATTATTAATTTATGATTCAGAATAATGTAGAATTGTGTAGCTATTAAACAAATATATACTTTGATCATAATGTACATATTATGCATTAGGTATTATTAAACACATTACAAGGTCTTGCGCAGTCTGTCAACTTATCGAGAGCCATTACAATTTACATTAGCTACTACTCAGTATATAACGAAAACCCCATCCAAATCGGATCAGTAGTTTTTGAGAAACTCGCGGCCATATAAACTTACATACATACATACATACATACATAAATACATACATACATACATACGGATCGAATACAGCACCTCCTTTTTTCGAAGCCTGTTAAAAATTGACAGTTGGTTTATACCAAAATAAACATTTTATGTGTCAACCAACTGAGGTAAATAGGTGTATTATTTATTAAACTTTGGCGCGGGCAAACAAAGAACTCGAGATGTTTTGATAAGTAATCAGTAATCACCTCCCCAAATGACTTTACTTAGATAGTATAATAATAAATCAATTAACTTTTTGATTCAATTAAGTTATGTGACCGGTTTAACATTATGTCGTTGCATATTTCCTGCACTTAAATAAATTAAATTCATACATACGATCACATATTCACTCACATACATTCAATAAAATTAATAATAGTCGCGTACAATAGGGGATCATCCTAGGTTTGATTTTGTACATTATTCTATATGTAACGGTAAATGGTGATTCTGATTTCGTGCCAAGTTGATGTCCAGCCGTAAAAAAAATAAGTATCTATTTAACTACGCAGTACTCAAGACTAGACAAATTGAAAAATTGCAAATTATACCCGCAAATGTCACTACCATCAGGGTCCATAAGTTGAACTCTAAAGAATATTGTTTAATATCTTTAAGAATTTACAGTTTTGTATATCTCAAGTATAATCATTTTATTACACGACTAGCATTGCGCGCGGCTCCGCCCGCGTGGAAAAGTTTTTCCGGGAGAAAAAGCAGCCTATAGCACTCAGAGGTAATGTAGCTTCCTATTAGTGAAAGAATTTTCAAAATCGGTCCAGTTGTTCCTGAGATTAGCGCGTTCAAACAAACAAACAAACAAACAAACTCTTCAGCTTTTTTATAATAGTATAGATAGATTACTTCGGAGTTATTTCCCTGCCTTTTTATATTTTTGAAACATACACAAAAATATATTTGTCTTTGTCACCGTAAGCAAATCAAATCAAATCAAATCAAAGTTTATTGCACTCCACAATTATTCTATACATAAAGATGTTACAATTAAATATACACGTGATATAATCGTGGACCCTGTCGGGCACGGCAAAATTTCAAGAGAGGGACAAATTTTATCATTAAAAATTTATACAAATGTAGATATTGTTTTTTTTTTTTTTTTTTACTTATAATTAATTATAAATGTGTGTGTGTGTGTGTGAGTGTGCGCGTGCGTGCGTTTTTGTGTGAATACACATGTATACATATATATACAGCATTTATTATAATTTTATTTTATGGGTGATATAACTTATTATTATAATATATTATCATCATTTAGAAATTCCGTGACCTTATAATAACATTTATAATGTAGGAAGTTTTTTAATTTATTAATAAATAGACTAGTTTTGGTTTCTTCTTTAATACTTTTAGGCAACTTATTAAATATCTTTATAGCCATTACATAAGGACTAGACGAATGCATGTGTAACCTAGAGGATGGTAGGTTTAGTCTGTTTTTATAGCGGAGGTTAATTGAGGAGTTTATTTCCCCTCTTGTTGGGAAAAAGTTTGGATGTTTGTGTACGAATTTAGAAATTTCTAATATATAGATGGATGTAAGCGTGAGGATGCGGTGGTTTTGAAAGTGAGGTTTGCAGCTATCGGTTTCTTTAATATTTATTATTATTCTGATTAGTTTTTTTTGGAGGGTGAAGAGAATTTGTGCATCGGTACTGTTTCCCCAAAGTATTACGCCATAAGAGAGCCACGAGTATGCATATGCGTAGTAGGATGATAGAGCAGTCTGTACGTCTGTTGTCTTTTTTATTTCATACAAAGCATAAGTAAATTTTGAAATTTTTGATTTTATTTTTTGAATATGTTGCTTCCAATTTATATGAGTGTCTAAGTCCAAGCCTAAAAGTGTGACATTTTTTACTAATTCTAGTGTAGTCCCCTTGTAAATGATGTTAATGTTAAGTGGTTGTTTTTGTGGTGGGTGGAAAGTGATTAATTTTGTTTTTTGGTAGTTCAGTTCTAAATTGTGTTGTGTCATCCAGAGTTCAGTCTTTGAGAGTATATTGCTGATTTTTTCATTTGGGTTTACATTAGATTTACATGAAGTGAGAAGAGAGATATCATCCGCAAATAGGACACATGGCCAGTCTAAGATTTTTGGAAGATCGTTAATGTAAATTAGAAACAAAAGACAACCTATGACACTTCCTTGCGGAATCGATGCATTAATGTCTTTGCTTTGTGAAAATATTTTTTGTATTTCCTTTGTGGCGTGATTGTATATTTCCAACTCTACTATTTGAGTTCTATTTTGTAAATAGGATTTAAACCAATCGTGACTTCTTCCTCGAAGCAGATAAAGCAATGCAAATATATTTTTATATGTACACTCTTCTCATGTTCCCTTCGCCCCGAACGCTTCCTTAGCGCTCAGTCGATACAGAGGTCTTGACTCTTGAGAGGCAAACCCTTACACTCAAGCTGGGAAATATTTTTATGAAATTGTCAGTCGTAATACCCGATGACGTCATATGTGGGTATTGCACCTCTTTTCTGTTTCTTGACACTTACCCCTTCTAACGAAGTTCAAAGGCTTATAAATTCTTGATTTATTATAGGATTTGAATCATTATATCTGTGTTGGAGTTTATATGGCGTAAATAATTAATTAATGAAAGTAAAAAACAAAACTGAATCCGGTACCCTATTAGATTTTGAAGACAACGGCAGGTTGCGAAATTTAAATATTTGTTTTTGCGAAATTAAATAACTCGTTTCTATAAAGATATTACTCTTGAATTAAGTATAATATTGTAACTGTAAAACTGTTGTAAATTGCCTCATAAAAATATTTTTGGGCAATTTACATTCATGGAGATTTTAATTAAGTATTTCAGATAAACAATTTAAGCCTAAGAACATGTATTATATTACATACTATAGTCTATAAGTAATAACCATTATTGTTAGGGTGCGCTGTCAGTTGTCACTGAATCTGAGCGAGGGAGAAGTTGTGCTAGTCTATTTTTTTTTTACTTTTTATAGCATTGGATGACGAGACGAGCATGCCGTTCGCCTGATGGTAAGCGATACGACCACCCATAAACAGTAGCAACACCATCCAGCACCTTGACTTACAAAGTACTGTGTGGCATTCCATTGCGCTCGTCATCCTGAGACATAAGATGTTAAGTCTCATTATGTCCAATAGTTATACTGGCTACAATGTCCTTCAAACCGGAACACAACAGTGCATGCACACTGTTGCTTGCCGGTAGAAATAGACATTGCGGTGGTACCCACCCAGACGGCCTCTTACATAATGAGAGACCTACCACCATCTTTACATACTTATAATAGGATAGTTGACTAATGGAATGGGCGGGCCATGTAGCGCGCCTAAAAGACCACAGGTGGACGAAACGAGTAACAACATGGAAAGGTTCATCAGGCACACGCCACAGAGGAAGACCTTACACACGATGGGTAGACAATATTAAAAAAATCGCAGGTCTAAAATGACACCAAATAGCTCAGGATAGAGAAAGGTGGCAATCCTTGGAGGAGGCCTTCACCTGAGAGGGGTTCCTGATATATTTAGTATTAAGTACAATAAGTTAGCACAAATTTAAGTAATTTGTATCAGGAAATAAAAGGCATTTTTATTTATTTTTTTATTTTTATTTATAGTTGACTAATATATTTTTAATACATTTATAAAAAATGTATGCCATCCAAAAGCTAACGGAAAAAGAATTTTCAAAATTGACGCAATAAGTTATAAAACTTTGAAATTTGGTAGAAGGGGTTATTGTCAAATAACAGTAATATCAGACTATAACGTCACCGAGTGTAACCAGCCATACCTAACGCTGCATGCGTGCGAAAGAAATGGCGCGATATCGTCACCACGACTCCACTTTTGCTCACAATATTTCAATTATGAATAACTGCTTTATTTTTCAACTAATTTTGATGCTGATTTCACAGAAGAATTTCTTTTTAGTATTCTTTTCTGTTACATATAAAATAATGTACAAAATAGAACATAGGAAACTTCCCTTTTATATGATGTGATTATTTATACAAAGTATTTTGAGCTGGTCCTCTTTCTATTGGTCGTTTTACAGCAAATACCACATTATTCCATATTATTTTAAACTGTGTGTAAAATTATATTTCATTGGAAACGCAACCTTATAATTATAATCAGAATACTATGGCCTTACCATGTTTAAATGCGTTATAAAATTATTATCTTAGATTTTTAAATCACTGGCTATGTAGTAGTGTACCTAAATAAAAACTTAAAATTAAATATTTTTTTGTGAGTCCAAATTATATACTTAATACATTGAGATTCAAGGTTAGCCACGACCTAGGTCATGTTGGATTCAAGAATTATTATCCTTATTTATGGTTATTTAATTACATGCAAATTACATAGTAGGCTTTATTTTTAGATGTTGAGAATGGACTGCGTAATTTCGTAATAAAATTACCAACCACTCGGTAGGAAGAGGCAAAGTAGATATGCGGTCAATATATATATCTTGTCTGTACGTCTGTAGGATGAAGACGATATAGCAACTTCAACGACTAGTTTTATAGTAGGTAGTGTAGTGTTTCTCGACAAGTAGAAAGTTCGAGTTGACAACTTCGCGCACGTAAATTTTTCGTCTATACGATTATCCGAAGTGGTTCGTACGTTATTTATTTCGTTTATTTTAACTGGTGGCGGAGGTCTTTCGTATGCGAGGGGCCGCGGCCGTCTGGATAGGTACCACCGCAATGTGTGATTCCACCGCCAAGCAGCAGTGTGCACTGTTGTGTTCTGGTTTGAAGGACATTGTACACATACACACATTCACGCCTTTTATCGCCGAAGGGGTAGGCAGAGGCGCAACTAGTGCACCCACTTTTCGCCGAACGTATTCCGTCCCATGATTTTGTGGGGGGCGAGCCTATGGCTATATCAGGCACAAATTCCAGAATCCGGGCTAATATTGAATAGAGAAAACCAATATCACTTTGCACGACCCGGGGATCGAACCCGAGACCTCAGCATTGCAGTCGTATCGTAATACAACTACGCCACCGAGGCAGTCAAGGAAGGACATTGTAGCCAGCATAATTATTGAGCATGTGATAATACCAGGCTCATTCTTACCACTAGCGGCGTAAGGGGGGCAGCCCGCCCCGAGTAACAATCACCAGGGGGTGACAACTTCAACTGATTTCTATGGTCAAAGAAAGTTAACAATTACAACGTTCAATTTCGTATTAATTATCATATTTCGTTTTGGGTTGCTACATGCAAAACCGCCCCGGGTGCCAACCCATGCTACGCCGCCACTGGTTTTAAGTCGCTAATTTATTTCGTTAAATTATGATTTTCTAAGTACGGCTTTTAAATTAAGCCAGTCCGATAGAAGTTTGAGTTTATAGGAAGGATCCTATTACCTTACCAAGAATAATATTGGGCACGCCTGACCCGAAGACTGCCGCATCAATAAGGAATGTCACTAATCTTCGCGCTGGTGGCCCGAAAGCTAATTCCGCAATTGCAGCGTATGGAGACCTGTAAAAGGACTACGATTTCAACAATAACATCCTCATTAATATCTTGGTTAATATGTGTTTTAAGTCATCATCATCAGCCGCATGAAGTCCACTGCTGAGCATAGGCCTCCCCTAAAGATTTCCAGACGGACCTGTCAAAAGCGGCCTGCATCCAGAGATAAGAATTAAAGTCACCGACATAGCCCAGCGGATTAGCAAGCTAAAGTGGTGTTTAAAGTAATCACCATTAAATACATTTTACCAATTAATTTGAGAGCTAGGGTCAACAATAGATCCGGGCGTCATGGTTTTTTTTTGCGTATCTACTTTAAAAGTTACATTATGATAAGGTTCATTGATGACTTTCAAGTCGGGGTAAATGCGTCTAGCTCGAGCCCATGGCACCATCCCTAGGATCTGGATCCATGGGCGAGCGACGTTGGAGCGAGGACTGTTCTGCCCCATCCTACAACCGGTAGCAACTTAAGATGTACATAAGTAATATTTTTTTAAAACTAGAGTAGATAAATTAGTTTCATCATTATTCTGTACATGTACAGATTATTTGCCTGTATGTACATTGCACATAAGACAGTTCCAAATGTCGTGCCCGTATAAGAAAAAGAAAATCTCAACATATTATCTTCTCAGCGACGAGCGGCGTCAGGTCCTATGCCAGAGGCCAGCTGCGACCGCGAAGGGCAGCCGTGTACCGTGGAGGATAGCTATGGGGTATGATAAGGATCAGTGTAAGAAGGTGGTGTTCTTACCGTATCTTTTCATTGATAAGTGGGGTTAAGTCCTGCGCTAGAAGCCAGCTCCGGCCGAGCAGGGCAGCTGTGTACAACTGGAGACCCATCACTGACAGTACCAACGGGATGCCGTAGATACCTGCACAGAAATATTGAAGGTGATGGGGTATTGAGCTCTGCTTGCGGCTATGTTCTCAAATAGGGGAAGCTCTTTTTAGTGGGAAACGAGGATTTTTTTTCAATTAAATAAATGCAAAAAAGTCGCTCGAGTCGACCAATGCTTACCGACTTAATTGCCTGGTTCCACTGGCTATTACTGCGTACTTCTGTACAGAATACCAGAGCTAAGTAGTACCTGTCGATTCTTTGTCTTAAATTGGATTTGAGTGGATTAAGTGGATTTGACCTCTGTTTATCATCCTGAAATAAAACCTAATGAATACAACTTACCACATGTAATAATACTCTTCGGGAGCGTGATAACTGGGAACACTCCTAAAAAGTCCACTATGCACAGGACAGTAAAGAGGACGCTTAGCCCGCCCGTCGTCTGACCCACCGTATAGTCCTCATGGTGGGAGACCAGGATCGTCTGCTTCGGAGATCCCTCGGAACCCTTCATTGTTCCTGCAAAATGAAAAGGTATTCACCAACGTATCATGTCATTCGTTTTTGAGACAAATTTCTGAAGTGCTGCTACATGTATGGCCATAATAATTGTACTAGTGGTAAGTTTCTTGTATGCGAGGGGCCGCGCCGTCTGGGTAGGTACCAGCGCAATGTCTATTTCTACCGTCAAGCAGCAGTGTGCATGCACTGACTGTTTGAAGGACATTGTAGTCAACGTAATTACTGGACATCATGAGACTTAACATCTCAATTCGTCTCAGCGTGACGAGTGCAGTGGAGTGCCAGTCAGTGGGTACTTTGTAATACAAGGTTCTGTATGATATTGCTTCTGTAAATGGACTCCCATCGCTTACTATTAGGCGAGCGGCATGCTCGTCTGACGTCTCATCATTCAACAATAAAAAAAATTGCCAGCACACACTAGTCTCTGCTCTAAGCAAAATCTGGTGTGCTTACAATTATTGGCCCCGAATCCTGATTAGTGACCAAAAGGACGTTGCTAATAAAATACTGGCCATCGCAGGGCACTGGCGAGCGGTTTACCGTTGCAAGAATAATTCAAATGCTCATTATTTAAAGAAGCTCCTATTTTTGCCGCACCACTTAGCTTTCTTCTTTTTGCCGGCATAGGTTCCTGTTTCTTTTACCTACAATATAAGGCCCATAAAGCGGAGTGTGAAAAACCAGTCGGACAGGCCGGCATAATTTGCCGATGGGATTTTTTCATCTCTTGCCGGTCGATATTTTCTATGTGCTTCACTTCACGAAACACAAAATGCAAGCGACATTACCGGTCTAATAATATATAAAAAAAAAACTAATATAAGTTTAATATCGTTACTAGTATTGAACTCAGCCGCTAATTCACTTTTTAAAATCATTGAACAACATCCAAATGTAGCAAACTGGTTAGACAATATATCTAATAACATTTTATATAAAAAATCATATTTTCGTCAGTATATCTATGCCAAGATGCATAAAAATAAGACGTAATAATGTATTAGAGGCCGATTGGAAACATTGAGGCATTGACCTCGAAGCTCAGGTTGTTTTTAATGCACTAAGCTTGTAGTCCAGATTTATTGAAGATTATTTCTAATCGTAGATATTCTCATATAATTGGGGAGTTATCTATGACCTAATTGCTTATTATTAAAATTCGAAGATCACATTTAAATATCGAATAACAAAAACATTCGTTGGTCTAAATTAATTCAGTTAGAACAAGCTTTAATGAATTGCTATTTTAACTGGTTTTTAAATTTGGCTAGACACAATTACCTACTTGTCTTGCACAGTGCACTGGTATAGTGGTTTTAATGGTACCGTACATGAGCTATACCGATGACAGGCTTCGATTCCCTTCTTAAACAATTCATTTTGTGTGGATTTTCAGTTTTTTCGGGACTAGATTATCGCGAGGAGATTGTCATGAATCAGGCGATAGTTTGTTGAAAGTACCTAAGTGAAATAGTTTCTGCAACATGCCTGAAAGTGTTGTGTCAACTCTACATTGGTTGTTAGAGCAGTTGGTAGAAGAGACACAAGCATTTATCTATAGAATCTAGGCACAAGTATTTGTTTCAGATTTTAAGCATTCCTTCCTGTGGTCTTAGAATGTGGCAAAAAAACATGACACATCTCCGTTTCGTTTTATCGGGATTGGTTAAGAGACTGTGACTGACGTATTGGTCTCGCCATCAAACACAAACATCAAAATTAAACGACATCGTCTTGCGGGTTGCGTCTTCTTGCTACATTCTAAGCCCACAGGTGGTGTTGGTACTGTTTCTTAGCGGTCGTTTAGATGCTCAACGATGGCTTAAGTCTCCCATCGAAGGACGTAATATTCAGTGGCATAACTATAGCGTGCAATGCAATGCAATCAGCCCAGTATTATATACACTGCCCACTATTGAGCACGGGCCTCCTCTACTACTGAGAGGGGTTAGGAGTTAGGACTTAGTCCACCACGCTGGCCTAGCGTTACTATAGCGTGGCATAAGGGGAAAACGATACGGGCTAGGGCTGCAGCGGGGCCCGAATTTTTTTTAAATTTCATTTTTTTGTGTGTTGGCGTCTAACCGGGTAACTTGTCCGGGGCCTTGCGTTGTTTGGTTGCTCCCGGCCTGGGCCTCGCACCAGGCCGCCACTGTATAATATAGGTAGAGACAGAATTTTCATGTCAGGCCCTTTGCGATACAGTTACGATCCTGGTAACGTTCCTCGTTGGGCAGCATTATACATTTTTTTTATGGCATTGAATGACGAGACGAGCATGCCGATCGCCTGATGGTAAGCGATACGACCCTAAACAGTAGTAGACGCCCATAAACAGTAGTAACACCATACAGCACCTTAAGTTACAAAGTACTGTGTGGCATTCCACTGCGCTCGTCATCCTGAGACATAATATGTTAAGTCTCATTATGTCCAGTAGTTACACTGGCTACAATGTCCTTCTAACCGAAACACAACAGTGCATGCACACTGCTGCTTGGCGGTAGAAATAGACATTGCGATGGTACCCACCCAGACGGACTCTTACATATGAGAGACCTACCACCACTACCATATTTGAACTACACTTATCATCAGAGCTAGTGGGGTTTAACCAACAAGAGTAAGAATCTAGTGCAGATTACAATACATCCGATAGCGTAGTTTAGATGCAGTGTTTACACAATTTCCGTGTGACCATAAAGTTTCACTCTTAACCACAATGAGACTATGACAGAATGAAATAATTATAATTTACAAACTGCCTACCCCTTTGAGGATACTATCTATTTTAAGTATTTATTTCGTATAATATATAATTTATTAAAAAAATAAAAAATATTCAGATTTATGATTCTGATTGATCCTTTCCGTATTTGTTGAATAATTGTTTTTATTTGAATATTCATAATATTATCTGTTTTGCCGTTACTGCATTTCCGAGTATTATTAGGAACTGAGAAGACGCTGCCAACTTGTTGTACTAAGAAGTGTACTGTACACTAAGAAGTGTTTTTTTTTTAGTGGGACTCTTCGCCCATTCTTGGTAGACCTTGTTGAAGTTGCTGAAACAACTATCAATTTCACCATGGACGGATCGAGCTTTCAAGTCAGGGGGGGTCATATAGACGAAGTCTAGTCGGCACTCTAAATCGATAACAATAATGATATTATTTAATTTAATTACAAAAGAAATAATGGCCCAGGGGGTGACCCCAACGACCCCTCTGGATCCCCCTTGAATTTCACAGTAATGTAGTGTTTCTATTCAACAAGTAAGTAGCCTTATAGTAAACATTAAAAGATTACACTGCGCAGGTATAGCCGAAGGAGAAAGCTAGTCTATAAACCTTGGAGACGTGAGAATTGAATATAGATTAACTAGTAGATACTATTATTTCAAGAGAATATTAATTTTTTGCATTGAAAGTCTACTTTTTATAGTTTTATAAATAGATGCATAATTAATAGTAAAATCAATCGAGTTCCATTTTATATGTGACCTTTTTCGTACGTGTTAAAGGCTAGCTATTACACAGACACTCACGCCTTTTATCCCCGAAGGGGTAGGCAGAGGCGCAACTAGTTGCACCCACTTTTCGCCGTGCGTGTTCCGTCCCATGATGTGATAGGGGGCGGGCCTATCGCCATATCGGGCACAATTTCCAGAGTCCGAGCTGGTACTGAATTTAAAACCCAATATCACTTTGCCCGACCCGGGAATCGAACCCATGATCTCAGCATTGCAGTCATACCGTAATACAACTACGCCACCGAGGCAGGCTAGCTATTAATAATATATTAATTCAATACCTGTCCTAATCCCTACATTTTACTTACTAGATATTGTCCCACGGTGCGGCATAGGCCTCCTCTACTACTGAGAGGGTTTAGGCCTTAGTCCACCACGCTGGCCTAGTGCGGGTTGACAGATTTCACATTCCGTCCCAATTCTTGCAGTTTACAAAAAAATCTCAGATATGTGGGATTCCTCACGATGTTTTCAGAAATAGTCCACCGCAATGTCTATTTGTACCGCCAAGCAGCAGTGTGCATGCACTGTTGTGTTTCGGTTTGAACGACATTGTAGCCAGTGTAACTACAGGACATAGTGAGACTTAACATCTTATGTCTCAGGATGACGAGCGCAGTGAAATGCCACACAGTACTTTGTAACTCCAGCTGCTGGATGGTGTTGCTACTGTTTATGGGTGGTCGTATCGCTTACCTTCAGGAGAACGGCATGCTCGTCTCGTCATTCAATGCCATAAAAAAAAAATAGTCCGCCTCGATGGCGTAGTTGTATTGCGCACGCGGTACGACTATCGCGCTGAGGTATTACGCCTCTGTCTACCTCTGAAAAAGGGTATATATGTGTGTGTGTAAGAAATAGACCGAATAAAACCCAACGCAAAAGCATCACTAAAAAAGTCAAAGGGAAGATGCAGGGAAGCGAAATTCGCAATTTCGTATCCTTGGATAACATACCTTTTCAAGTTATTATGGTTCAAAAACAAACTGCTCAACCGATTTTAATAAAAATTATATGTGTTTAAACTGGAAGTATATTCTTTATAATGAATGCAGATTTTTCCAAATCGGTCAATAAATGATTGAGTTCTGATATAGGTAACAAACATAAAATTACGCCTCTGCCTACCTCTGAAAAGGGAACAAGGCATGATGTTATTTTTATATGTACGTAAGAAATAGAGCAAACAAAATCCAATGCGAAAACACCACTGAAAAAGTTACAGAAAAGCAAAATTCGTAATTTCGTATGCTTGGACGCCATATTTCTTCAAGTTATTTTGTTATTAAAACTAAACTACTCAACCGATTTTGATAAATATTCTATGAGACCAATCCGGAAATATATTCTTTTTAATGAAAAAAAAAATACGTGTGGCACTCGGAGACTGCCGCGGTAAAGCTATTGCATAGCATTTTTTATCACAAATTTTGATTGACTAAACACAAATTCGATCTTACGCTTACCACATAAAGTAGATTTTTAAACGCGAGCAACGCACGTTTAGTCTTGTTATTGATAAATGTCAGAAATGCAATGGTCATCACAACCAAAGTAGAATAAATCAAAATTTGAAAAAAGAATGTTACGTTCGATTCTTTTGTACTCGTGCCGTGCCAACGCTGGGGAAATAGCTTCTACGCAATGTATTTAAGGTTCATATTAGATTAGTAAGAAATGGTTTTAATGACTTTAATAAATAAAATAAATAAAAATATACTCGTTTCAAGAATTATAGCTTCTACGCATTGTATTTAAGGTTCATAGTAGTAAGATAAAAAAGATGTCAGGTTATTTTCGTTACGGAATTTCTGGATTCGGTCTCCACGCTCAAGGCCCGCGATAGAAGCTATGCAATAGCTTAAAAGAATTTTCCAAATCAGTCAATAAATGACGGAGTCCTGAGGTAACAAACATAAAAAAAACATACACGTCAAATTGAGAACCTCCTCCTTTTTTTAAGTCGATTAAAAATCAGCGCAAAGGAATTAAAACAATCATCCAATAAAATACCAGTATTCTAATTAAATATACTAAATCGGGCATCGAACCCACTAATCCAAGGAAAACTTACCGATTTCACTTAATTTCTCCGTAAGGATTCTTTACAAACCACTCAACTTCCCATTTACACAGTCTTCAGAAAACTCAAAGGCACAAAAATCGAAAACCAAACATAGTTTGAGGCAGGTTGGTCTTGGACAGCCACTAACACACTAAATTACTGACTATCCTAATGAAGAATTCTGCGTGGATCGTCGCCGACAAAAATGTTTTCATGCCTGCGATGCAAGCTCGCGACGAGTAGCGAATGGTCAATCAGCCGTCAATATGTTGACCTCAGCAATTAGAGGACATTGGAATGGATAACATTTTGAAGTTGTGTGAGGTCAGGAATATTTAAAAAGTGCATTATTTTTATTTTGTCCTGCAATTTAATTCTGGTTTTGCATCGTTAATTATCTGTTCTAGGAATACCTACGCGTAGGTATTATCGATAGTATTTGTATTAAGGTATAGAGTCAGAATATAACCAAATGATATGACGTCTATTGCAGTTCGATATGTTATTTAGAATTCAAGTCGGTTTCATAACCAGATCTTAGTTCATTTAATTTAGCGCACATAAATTTAGCGAAAATAACATGCTTAGTTTACATATTGTGCGGTCTGCACACAAGCTAATATTTAAAATATGACTTTTTAATAAATCAAAGATACAAGCAGGGACGGTTGCGGACGACGCGACGTCTGGGCACTCTGCTGGAGGGACCCGCAGCCAACCCTAATACGCCAAAGATGGCCACCGCGGAGTTTTAGTTGGTATTGTCGTGCATATGGTTTTGTATAGTGTTAGGGACTAGGCCCAATGTTTTACATATCTACGGGCTGCTCAACGCCTGGTCGTAAGGCCGGTGACCCCAACATAACTGTCCAATCACCCCTTCTGGGCGGTTCGTAAAGACTGAAATTCTGCCGCGATACACAGAAGGTACGGAAACCTAATAGAACATAACAATACCTTATACAAAGTGTAGAAAAAATCTTCTCCCAATGTTTCTAAATAAACACTTAAGTGTCAGTAAGCGGTCCTGCGTTGATGCGTCACTCATTAGGATATCTTTTAATAAAACAGCACGACCGGCTATTTGATGAAAATATCTGGAATTGTTTTTTAAAAACTGTTTTGAGAGCAAATACCCAAGGCCAGGCGACGGTGTGGTATTTCGCTGATGCGATGAACCGGTCGCTCGATTGATGGTAAATGCTAAGATTTCTCGTAAATAGCATCATCACCACTCAGAATTTTTACTTTGGAATCAATGTATGGTTGTTTATGACACTTGTCCCCCTGGGCCCGAAACTTAAGATGATAATAGTGAAGGGAGTCCAACAAAAAATGTCAACCGGCAAGAGTTTTTTTTTTTTTTTTTTTTTTTTTTTTTTTTTTTTTTTTTCAGCATTAAATGACGAGACGAGCATGCCGTTCAACTGATGGTAAGCAATACGACTTATGAGGCTGTGAGGCTGTGACTTATGGCTTTATGAGGCTGTATGGTCGCTGCAGGCAGTACTTTGTAATTCAATGTTCTGTAAGGTGTTGCTACTGTTTATGGGCGTTCGTATCGGTTAGCATCAGGCGAACGGCATTATTCAACAGCAGAAAAAAAAGATAAAACATAGTAGCCCAAGTAAGTATGCCACGTTCCAGGATCAGCTAGTACAGACTACGGAGTAAGCTCGAACTTCAAGAATGAACATAAGTTTCTTTTTAACCAACTTCAAAAAAGGAGGTTTTGTATTTAAATATAATATGTTACAAACCGAAATTCGGCGGAGCTGCGAATGGAACTCATCAATAACTAACAGCAGATGACCCGCCAATGCTGCAATCGTATTTAATCCTTCAACGCCCGCGGTGGACACCGGCGTCCATTTAGATAAGGAAATTAGCTTATAACTATATAAAAGGCCTTGTAAAGGATATGCGCCCGACTGTACTAGGAACACAGCCGTAATCCAATACTCGAAGTAGCGAGCGTATCGAACGTTGGCATGGCCCTATTTGCGCCACTTTCGAACATTCTGAACTAGGTGCACATACTATTACTATTTACTATAATATAATATGATAATATATATTATAATATATATTATATTATAATATTATTATATTATATAAGCCCCCCAAAATCCTCCTACCTTACGCCCGAGTCGACCAACAGACCTCGTCGGGGGCGGGCAACGTGTATAAGAAAAACCGACACGGCTAACAAGGTTAAGGTAACCCATTAAATATGGAGATAAATTCAAATAGTACACGTATAGGGCCGCTGTCCGGGGGCGATCGCCGGAGCACGTCCGTGGCTGGTGTCGGGCGTGGCAGAATGCTAGCCAGCGACTCTCGACGCACCGGCTGGTCGGGAGTCGGGGACAGGGGGGTTCGGGGTAGGTCCCTAGATGTTACAGCCGAAGATTCTACGGGTGATACTTTGCGGAGTAGGGAGGCGTCTCCCGCAAGCTCTGCCGGTACATCCGCATCGACCGCAGTAACAACAAAAGATGCTAGACAAAAGTGGTCAAATAGCGAATTAGAAGAACTCATGTATTGTTATTACAAAGCCAAGGCTGGAGGGCCTGGCTACATAAAGAGACTAGAAGCAATATTTAAAAATAGAAACCCAAATAATCCAAAATGTAGGAAATTTACAGGCAACACACTTTCCAATCAGGTGCGCTGTGTATTGTCACGAAGGTGTATCTCTACAGAGGTGTTGGAACATATTAAGAGAAAAGCTGAACAGACACACCCATCACCGAACACGCAATCTCGCGACGCACCCCAAATGATTTCTCGATCGACAAACACTCAATCCAGAGTCACTCAAGACATACTTGCACCAACAACAACAACAATCACACAAGCTTCGATCTTCTCACGAGAACAATTCACACTGCAACATACCGATGATATATGTAATAATATACAGCAGACACTCATTTTCGAACAAACCCAATCAAACACACAAGACCCAAATACCACTCCCAGTTTTGAAACTGAGATACAGGATATTGTAGTGAATGAAGATCAAGACATAATTATAATGGAATTGTTGCAAATACTGTCAGAAGTAAGAGAAACACCCATAGAGCACAGAAAGTTTTTACCTAAACCAAATTTTAGTAAACAGTTCATATTTAACTTAAACACAATAAATGCATACTTACCAAACCTTTTAGCAACACATACGTCATTGCGCGAAATTAGCGATGTTATTTATGCAGCTGCAAAAACATTAATTATCACAAACCCACAATCCCCATACACGCCACCAACTGTACAAAAACCAAAACAAGATCCACCGTGGAAAAAAAGAATAAAACGAAAAATAGAAGATTTTAGAAAAGAACTGGGAAGATTAGTAGAGATCAAAGGAGGTGCCAATAGCAGAAGAATGATGAACGTTAAACGCACACTATATAGAAAATACAAAATCACTAACGAGGTAGAATTAAATAATACAATTGAAATACTGAAACAAAAAGTCAAAGCTTTAGCAGGGAGACTACGCAGGTACGAAGAGATTAATGAGAGGAAAACACAAAATAAATTATTTTCACAGAATCAACACAAATTTTATAGGTCACTTAACAACGCACAACACAACCCCACTCACATTCCAGCCAAAGAGGACATACAACATTTTTGGACGAACATACTAACAAACCCTATACCGTACAACACAGAGGCAACATGGATAACTGAAATAGAAAGATCAGCAGAAAATATTGAGACGCACCAATTCGAAAATATAGATGTAGGGAAAGTAAGGGACGCAGTTAGGAAAACCCAGAACTGGAAAACACCAGGTATAGACAAAATTCAAAACTACTACCTTAAATATTTCACGAGCACACATAAACACATCGCCCAGCTATATAACAGGATGATTAAAGGATTAGAACCCATCGATAATTGGTTTACAACAGGTCAGGTCATATTAATATCCAAAGGCGAAGACACCCAGGACCCGAAGAACTGGCGCCCCATAGCATGTTTACCAACTATGTATAAATTACTAACATCTATTATGGCTAACGAACTCCATGTCCACTGCGATAAAAATAACATTTTAGCGCCAGAACAAAGAGGTTGCAGGCGACGGGTACGGGGCTGCAAAGATCATCTCATGATCAACAAGGCCATACTTGAAGATGCACATAAATGCCAAAAAAATCTTAGTATGGCGTGGGTTGACTATCGAAAGGCTTTTGTTAGCATGTCGCATGAGTGGCTACTCAAAGTACTAGATCTCTACAAATGTCCACCTGTTATCCGAAGGTTTCTAGAGATAGCCATGCCCACGTGGAATGTGATCATGACAGCCCGCGGTCCCTTCCCTCCGCGCGCGCGCACCGTACGGTGACGTTCTTACGCACTGGTTAATTATATTGTGCTAATCGTGTTTGGAGTTGAATTATCGGTTCGTGGGTTGTTTCTGGTTGTGTGGTGTTGCTTTGTGTACTACGGTCCGTAAGTTTTTGAGTGTTTTATCACGGATTTTCGAAATAATTACCTAATTATTTCATATTTTCGGTAAGTGTTTTTATTTTTATTGTGAGGGTACTTGCCTGATCGGGCGGAAGGTTAAATTAATTATATTTGCCATTAAACATAATATTTGAGTGCGTTAATTTCAATTAAACATGTCGGCTAATAACGACGACCCCCCTGACCGCGGTCCAAACCCTTTCCGTAAAAGCGGAATAATACAGAGATCGCCTTCTTCCGCGAAACCGAAACGGCTATTTAGCGAAGTTTCGCCGTCATTACATAATTCACCCGAGAAATCTAAGCGTATACAGCGATCGGAATCAGACAATACGGTTTCGCCCGCGTCCGATAATAACAGAGGCGACGTTACGAATGATAATTATTGCGATTTAGTATCTGAGGCCGCTAATTACCTGAGCAAAATCAACGAACTTGTCAATGATCAGGGTTCACGTATGAACGTCGCGAATAAATCGGCGATAATGGACTTTACTCAGCGTATCACTGCATTAATTTCGGTGTTGGCCTTAAAATCGTCTTGCAACGAAACCAAGTTGGCCAATGCGCAGCGGGAGTTGGAGGGCCTCAAACATTATCCTCGTATTACTCCACCCAAAGAGGACAATAAAAGTAACTACGCGAGCACAGTCAAGCTCCGTCTGCCAAAACAAGTCCCGGCTATGGAGCCTCGCGCCCCGCTCCCGTGCGTAGTGGCTTACCCGACTAGCGAGCGATCAGCTGATCTTGCGTCATCGTCTGCCACGAAACAGGCGCTGTTTAAAGCAATTAAACCCAGCGACGACGGGTTCCAAATCGTAGGCGTTAAAAAAACCGCGAAAGCTGGCGTTGTACTTCGCGTCGCGAATGAAAATCAAATAAAAAAATTGCAGTCGGTTGATGCAATCAAATCAGCGGGTTTACGTTTGGAAAAACCTAAAGGTCGTCGTCCGCGAATTTTGATTAAAGATGTGCCATCTTCAATGGAAGACAAATCGTTTTTAACCGCGTTATATAGGCAAAATATAAAAGATGAGATGCCAATTAAGGAGGATGATTTTATCACATCGGTTAAGATTGTTCGGAGACGTACCTTGGATCACGGGCGTAAATGGATAGGCATAGAAATAGACGCAGAAATACGAAAACACCTAGTCGCGACCAAAGACAAATTATTTATAGATTGGGCAACTTGTAGATTTATCGATGACGTTGAGATAGTCCGCTGCCTTAATTGCCAACAATACGGGCACGTGCATAAGTTCTGCACCATTAAGACACCAACTTGCGCCGTATGTGCCGAAGCGCATGAAACCAAGGCTTGCCCGCACAGAGAAAATCGTGATTTTAAGGCCGTATGTGCAACTTGCAAACGCTTTAAGAAACCTCACGACCATCGTTGTGGATCACAGGATTGTCCATCGTACAAACACAAGTTGGAAACTTTAATTCTCTCAACTCATTATTAAATAAATTTAATATGGATAATTTTACTATCGGACAATTAAATCTCCATAATGATAGGGTGGCGATGTCGGAGCTAGATACGTTAGTCCGCGAATATAAACTCGACGTTGTACTTGTACAGGAGCAATACAAACACGCTCAACTACGTAACAGGGTCGTACAGCTTGACAGTAACTCACGAGCTGGCATTTATATATCGAGTTCAAATTTTACTATCACTTCAGTGCGTAATCTTATGACGTCACACTGTGCAGTCGCGGAGGTTTCAAATCCGAGCTGTAAGGTTTATGTAGTGAGCTATTATTTCCAATACTCAGACCCCGTAGGTCCACACATTCACCATCTCCGCCATGTCTTACGGTCGCTTGCAGGCCGTAAAGTCATTATAGGCGCTGACGTCAACGCGTCATCTACTCTCTGGTATGGCAAATATCGTTCCACCGATACCGATCGGCGTTGCGCTGTCGAAGATTTCATCGCAGAGATGAATCTCATTATCCACAATACCCCCGATGCACCACCAACGTACTGCAGCCCTACGGGCGAGTCTTCTATTGACGTCACACTTTCTAGTGGAGACGTTCGACTGGATAGGTGGCGCGTCCTACCGGATGCGTCGTGTAGTGATCATCGCCTGATTGTGTACGAATTCTTGCCTAGATTGACGCAAGGTATACATAACAACTTTGATTTTAGATATAAAACTAAAGGGGCAAACTGGGACTTTTTCAGCTCTTTATTTGCTAAACATGCCACGGACTTCACTCGCAATGACCTCTCACCTGAAACGTGTGCCGAAATTATGTCTGACACTTTCACCTACTGTGCGGATGTTGCTATCGGCCGAGGTTCCATCACTAACACTCGTAGATGTGATTGGTGGAACGATTATCTAGTCCACCTACGGCGAACATTTCGTAGGGCGCGTAGGAGATTTAATAAGCTTAAAAAGCGTCGTGACACTAGTGAAGTATTTACATCTGCTTTTAATGCACTTAGAATTGCCAGGTCGTATTATAGAGCAGCAGTACAAAAATCTAAAGGTAATTTATTGCGTAAAATTGCCGCGCGTTTGGATAAGGAGGGCCCGTGGTCTCCTTTGTATCATGAGTTTAAAGCAAATAGGTCAATCCATCTGGCTTACATTGATAACATTAAAATTAATAATAGCTATACGACTGGTATTGAGGAGACCACGGAAGCTCTATTAAATTCTCTTATACCCGATGACACTGTTAACGACAGCGAGTATCACAATCAAATTAGAATGTGGGCCGCAGAACTGCCAAACTCTCCTGTCTCAAACCTCGCAACGTTTGATGAATTTATTAGCATCGTGACATCTTTACCGCTAAACAAAGCCTCCGGAGAGGATAAAGTATCCAATAAGATGATTAAAGAAGCGTGTAAATCAGCCGGTGAGGCGTTACTAACTGTTTTTAACCGATGTATTGCTGAAGGTATATTTCCGCGAATATGGCGTTCTGGTTTCATTCGAATAATACCTAAAAGCGGCGATAAGTCTCCCGATGATCCCAAGTCATACAGACCTATAACACTGTTACCATCTTTAGGTAAACTTCTAGAACGTCTTATCATCCCTCGTCTCTTACCGGGCGGACCAGTTTTCCACAAAAACCAATTCGGTTTTACAATAGGTAGGTCGACTACTGACGCGGCTATATCGGTTAGAAGAACGGTGAGTACATCGGAACATAAATATGTACTTGGTATCTTCCTAGACATCTCCGGTGCCTTCGATAATGCTTGGTGGCCTATGATACTTCTCAAGTTAAAAATACGAGGTTGTTATAGGAATATATATTCCCTTATCTACACATACTTCTCGTACGGAACAACCAAACTGAAACTTGGCCACCACGCCGTGTCGAAGCTGCTGACGATGGGATGTCCACAAGGTTCGGTTGTAGGTCCTTATTTATGGAATTTGGGCTTCGATGATTTTCTTTCGATTCCTTTACCCGTGGGGTGCACTTTGACCGGATATGCGGATGACGGCCTATTACTCATAGAGTCAAATAGTAGATCGGGGCTCGAAAGTTTGGCGGAGACGTGTTTACAATTAATATCTGAATGGGGTGAAAGAAACCGCCTTACCTTCGCACCGCAGAAAACGTTCCAACTGCTTTTAAAAGGAATATTAAAATCACCGCCACGAATTAAATTTAATAATATCACCGTCAAAAGAAAAGAATCGGTTTGTTATTTAGGGTTAATCTTAGAGAGAAATTTTTCTTTTCTGGAACATATAAGAAACGTTGGAGAAAAATCAAAAAGGAACTTTTACGCTTTGACAAGGATATCGACTTCTACGTGGGGACTATCTTTCGCTACACTCAAAGTCATTTATGGAGCGACTTACTTAGCATGTATTACATACGGGTCACCTGTATGGGCCGATAGGGCTACTATCGGTGCTGTGCGCAGAAAACTGCTCCAGAGTCAACGTCTGGCGTTGATATTCTTGTGTAAGGCGTATAGAACTGTTAGTACGGAAGCTTTACCTGTCCTTGCGGGCGTACTCCCAGTCGATTTGGAGGTACAGCGTCGTGCCGCTATGTATTTCTCCACTAGAGAGGATATGGACAAAAGGTTTCTTACGGCGCGTGAGCTCTTAAAAATCAATAGATTATTTAAACCGCAAACTGATGTACACAATGAGCTGTTAAACGAATGGCAATATCGGTGGGACGTATCATCGAAAGGGCGTCATTTATATAAATACTTTCCGTGCGTTCGCGATCGTCTAACTAAAACTTGGCTAGAAATAGATCATTGTGTATCGCAATTTCTTACCGGCCACGGTAATTTTAAGGGCAAACTATTTTCATTTAGGCTGGTTGACTCTCCTGTGTGCCCATGCTCGACACCTGGTTACGTATATGAACAATCTGCACATCACGTACTTTGGGAGTGTGGTCTTTGGCATGATGAACGCAACATCATGTTGGATAGTATGCAAATAACATCTGGGGTTGTATACTACATGGACCTTGTAGAGACTAGACGGAATTTCCGTGCTTTCCGGCGTTTTTGCCATGCCTATTATTGGAATCAAATCTGACAGCTCATATGATAGGACCCTTTCATTCAAATTTTATCCGTGGTGCTTTACAACTGGCTTTTCTAGTTGTAAGCGTCTCTAAACTTGAGGTTAAAATACCTCCTTATTTCATTATTTTTGTCGCCCGTTTTGCTATGGAGGGAAGTGGACAATTAATATTTCCAACTCCTCCCTATCCTTCTATTTGATTAATTTCGTTGCGGGTTTAAGACATATTAGTGTTCCCTGAGACTCGCCGAGCTTCACCGCTCGGTGTCATAAAATGCGTGCCACTGCTGATCCTGGCTTACAGGAGTTACAGTGGCGGGTGTGAGGGCGGGATAGTCTCTGTATCGAAAGGCTTTTGTTAGCATGTCGCATGAGTGGCTACTCAAAGTACTAGATCTCTACAAATGTCCACCTGTTATCCGAAGGTTTCTAGAGATAGCCATGCCCACGTGGAATGTGATCATGACAGCCCGCGGTGCTAACGCGTGTGTAACCACTGATCCCATATATATCCGACGTGGGATATTTCAAGGAGACTCATTATCTCCTCTCCTATTCTGTCTAGGCATTAATCCAATTTCCCAAATTCTCAACAAATATGAATTCAAAGGATACCGACTCAAAGATAACACCACAATAAATCATCTGCTATACATGGACGATCTGAAAGTTTATGCAAACAGTAAAACTAATCTAAAAGTCCTAATAGACAGTACAGAAATATTTACTAGGGACGTAGGAATGGAGTTCGGACTCAACAAATGCAATGTTCTGCATTTGGTAGCAGGAAGGAGAAAAAAACAACACGGGGAGGGACATATTCTACTAAGCGGACAAGAATTCAGCCATTTACAAATAGATCAAAAATATAAATATTTAGGGCTTAATGAAGCAGGAAATATAAATCACGGAGAAGCCAGGCAACAGATACAAAAAGAATATTTCCGAAGAGTAAAAAATTTAGCAGCTTCATATCTCAATGCGCGAAATCTTTTAAGAGCAATTAGCATTTACGCAGTACGGTTTGCTGTATACCTTTGGCGTTGTCAATTATAAAACAATAGATTTAAAGAAAATAGACATAAAAACTAGGAAATTATTAGCAATGAATAAAGCACACCAACAGAAAGCAGACGTAGAAAGGCTGTACTTACCAATAGATGAAGGAGGAAGAGGCCTGACCAGTTTAGAAACACTACACAAAATACAAATAATTAAATGCAAATCATACCTAGGAACAGAAAAGGATTATATATTAAGAGCTATTTTAGAACACGATAGAAATAAAGACAAACACTCTATAACAAAAGAATCGCAACCTAATTTAGAGGAAATAGGGTTAAGACAAAATGAACAATATACAGATAAGGAAATCAAGCACGCAATAGCTAAAACGAGAGTACAGAAAATAAAATCAAAACCTCTGCATGGACAGTTTTATAAATCCGTTTTAGAAAAAGAAAATATAGATAAAGTACAATCTTTTCGGTGGCTTAAAAAACAACCCATATCGCCAGCATTAGAGTCAGCCATATTCGCAATTCAGGATCAGGCAGTTATGACTAAGCAACATGAGCGGGACATATTAAAAAGAACAGTAGACGGTAAATGTCGGCTATGTTTAGTAAAAGACGAGACCACGCAGCATATTGTCTCCGGCTGTGAAAAACTAGCGGGCACTTACTACACCAAACGACACAACATAGTAGTAGTAAGGGATTCACCGATACTGGAGCAGGTTCGACGGCGGCTGTTCGCCGACGTTTTCGATTGCTCCAGATTCGGCCCGCGGCACCCGCGAATTAATCCGCGGATTACTTTAATACCTACCGCGAATTAATTTGATACCTACCGCGGATTAATTTGGTACCTACCGCGGATTAATTTGTTACCTACCGCGGATTAACTTGATACCTACCGCGGATTAACTTGATACCTACCGCGGATTAACTTGATACCTACCGCGGATTATTTTGATAACACCCGCGAATAAAATTTATATCGTCCGCGGAATCCATTTCATATCACCCGCGAGGTAGGTATGAACCACGAATTTGTTCATGGTCTACGGTTCCCTTAAGCTTGTACCTTTTCCCTGTTCGTTGTGCTTTTAACTTTCTACTTTCTATCGGCGATCCTTTTTTTATTTGAAGGATGCAAAGGTCTTTGTCGCGTATTTCTATTAACTCGTGTTTCTATGCAAAAGCCGTTTAAAATTACTTAATAGTTGCCCTTTACGCATTACGAGCATTGTTTATGATAGATAAAGCAACATTTTCCCTGTTTCGTTGTGTTTTAGACTTTCTACTTTCTATCGGCGACCCTTTTTTATTTGAAGGATGCAAAGGTCTTTGTCTCGTATTTCTATTAACTCGTGTTTCTACTTAAAAGCCGTTTAAAATTACTTAATAGTCACCCTTTACGCATTACGGGCATTGTTTATTATAGATAAAGCAATCGTTACAATACACCATACCTTTCTCAAATTCTAGGTAAAACCCTTTGGGTCTTCTCATTGTCATAATAATTACGGTTCCCATTATTCACATTACCTGATATTACGTATTCAACGGAACATTTAAGGTGAAAGTCGAAACATGTTGGATCTTGTCTGCAAGGAAACAATACTCCCTCTCCATATAAAAGACCGACTCAAAATCACATGGTATCGTATTCCACTCTGTGCTCTGCTCGAAGTGTGATCTCCAGTTGTTTGTAACAGTGAAGTGATAGTAAAATTGTGAAATAGTTAAATAGTGAAAGTGTTATAAAAATGAATGTAAGTACCTTTATATACTTTGATCTAAAAGTGTTGTAACCAGATGTTTCATTAATTGTTTATGCCATGTGTTGTCCACCAGGTTAATACATTTTAGCTATCTTTGATGTCTTATTAATTTATCATTGTTACTAATGTGTACATGTATACTTCGCATACCTATAAGTATTTATTATACAGTACTTACTTAACCGATAATTAAAACAGTTTCATTTCATTTTGTTACAGTTTTCTGAAAATACTTTCAAAAACTACTATTATGCTGAAGAAATCGACGAACCTAGTGATGAAGAAGGTACACTCGCCTTTAAAGTAAAAAAAGCGATAATAGCAAATAAAAGACCGATCGAATGCAACAGCATTGATGAGTTTTTCGAAAAACCAAAAAAGAAGAAGACAACAACAAGAAAGTCATCCAGTGTTGGTCGATCGACGAGCGGTGGTGTTTCATACATCCGATCAAACAGCGATGACAACAGTTCTGCATCACATCTCATAAAAATTGAGGTGTATGAAGTAAATAAAATAAAAAACATCGCACCGACGGAACATTGGAAACACGCTGATGTGCGAGTTAAATATTACGCGGAAAACGACAGTGATAAGAACTTGCAAAGTGTCAAGGACACTATATATAATATAACTAAACAGTTGGCTAGTAAGGACGATTGTGTGAAATATTTTATAGACACAGACAAATGAACAAAAGTGCCAGTGCGTGTCAATGTTTTAATATCATAACTTTAATCATATGCTTTGTACTACTATTATTGAAATAAGAAACTATTATTGTATTAACTGTACTTAAGAATCTACCTGTTTAAATTTAACTTACATTGTATTGTATTTAAACTTTGTACTCTTTTAAGTTACATACTTAATAGATTAATTTGTTTTTGATTCTAGAACTCTTTGTGAATTGTGTTATTGCTAAGTATTATTGTAAATAGTTATAAGTCTTTTTAGTGTTTTTTCATGCTCATGCTTACGATTGTAAAGTTATTGGGAACATTCATAAATTGTTTGGAAAAAAGTGGATAGCTTAGAATGTAATTACATTGTTTTGGGTAGTATATAAGCGTTGAAATAACTTTTAAAAATACTGAGACATTCCTTGCCATGGATACAAGCTGTGATTTATACAACATGGAACTCGTCGCACTTCTCGAAAACATTGAATCAATGGATCTGATGTCATCGCAATACGACAAAGAACTGTACGAGCTCTGTGATAAAATGGAACAAAGACAAGTTGAAACGTGAGTAAAACATTTTTTATTATTTTAAGACTAGTTGCAACATGTTTTGGGAATCCATGAAGAGGGGATACACTCAAAGTATTTATAATGGTTCGAACATCTTGCACAATCATTCAACTTGTTTCTTCCGTTTATATTTTTAACATTGAAGTGCAACCAAAATGTACCACTCACTTGATATTTCTAGTTTATCTCAGAGTGAGATTGCAAGTTTCGATAAAAAGATAATTTTACATAAATATCATCGTTTCATACGGTTTTGGTATATATTAAATGTTTTGCCAGAATCAATGTTGGGAGATCCTGATATTTCTCCTTATTATACACCATGTAGTGGACATAAAATCTCAAACAAACTCATTCCGATGAGGATGATATTGATGGTGTATTATCAATGAAAGCATATTGTTTGCAGTGTAAATAACAAATAATGTTAGTATCTATTTAAATAATAGAAACATAGTAGCATATTTATTTCGTGAGATAACATTTTTTGAACAGTTTTCTTATCCATCAGATCTATGCAGAATGGAGAAGGCAGCAGGAAAAGATTAGCGCCAACTGAATTGTTTGAAGAGGATCCATTAAAGAGAAGAAAAAATATTCATCTTGAAGCTCCTTCGACATCTACATCGTCGCTGGATAACATTTTAAATGTAAGTACAGAACAGCATAATGATAAAATTGAATGTCCTGAGTGTCACATATATGTATCAAAAAAATATATGACCAGTCACTATAAGAGCAATAAACATAAAAATAATTTAATTAGAAGAGATAATAATCTACCTAATGTTCAATTCATTGATAGTGCTTTCGGTAATAGAATTATTACATATCGAGTGAAATCTAGTTTAGTTTCTGATACACAGCTTGAATCACCTGAATTATTTTTACAAAATATTAAAAAAATAATTTATACATTACTAGAACGATCTATCTTAGAATATTCTGTTGTAAAAGTTAATTTTATTCTCAATGCGGATTTCACACAAGAAACAAAAAATCTACACAATGTTTTTGATTTTCAAATTTCAAACTATCTTGTTTGTCAAGGTGATGATAAAGATATTATTTTCTCATCTATAATTACCGAAATAACAAACAAAATGACCAATTTCCAAAAAAAAGGTAGTGGATGGAGTTTAGTTAAAATAAATCACTTGGATATGAATGTCAACAAATTTAACCCATTGCGTGGATCTTCATACGTAGACCTACCGTTAGATATAAAACATAAGAAAGCTGTAATCAATGTTCAAAATAACGATCACGAATGCTTTCGTTGGGCAGTTTTGTCAGGATTATTTCCAGCTACTCATAGTTCCAATAGGGTATCATCTTATATAATACACAAAAACAAACTAAAATTTGATAACCTATCGTTTCCTATAAAAATTAATGACATCCATAAGTTTGAAAAATTAAATAATATAAGTATTAATGTTTTTGGATTACAATATGATTCAATAAGCAAATCAAATAAAGTTGTGGGTCCATTACACTTTACGAAACACCGTAAAAATACTCACTTAAACTTATTGTATATATCTCAAGGTTCTAAAGGTCATTTCTGTTATATTAAAAACCTCTCGAGATTATTATCTAAACAGTTATCGACTTCTGAACATGCAGTTCATATTTGTGATGGGTGTTTATTAAATTTCACGTCATTAGATAATTTAAAACGACACCAAGAAAATGACTGTTTCAATGTGTGCACAAATTTACCATCGGAAAACGATAGAAAAAGAAACTGGTTTAATGAATTAATACCATCAAACCACATTTCATTTAACAACTATGAACGTAAATTAAGAGTTCCATTCGTTGTGTATGCTGACTTTGAAGCATTTTTAAAACCAATAGAGAGTTGTTCTAACAATCCAAATCAATCATCAACTGTTAATATTCAAAAACATGAAACGTATAGTTTTGGGTGTTATGTTAAATGTTCTTATGATGATAATCTTTCAGTATATAGGTCTTATACAGGGCAAGATTGTGCGCTAAAATTTATGCAATTCATTTACGCAGATTTAGAAAATATTTGTAAAAAGAATTCTTTTGTCAAATCACCATTACCGTTAACTGAAGAAAATAAAATAAATATCAATCAAAGTGAGTCTTGTTACATTTGTGCTACTAAATTAAACGTGGATAGAACAATATCTTATAATTGGCATACTGGTGCATATGAAGGTGTAGCTCATAGAGTATGCTCTCAGAAATACAAAGCTCCTAATTTTGTGCCAGTGTTTTTACATAATTTAAGTAATTATGACGCTCATTTCATAGTGCATGGTCTTGATTTCGAGAAAGGTGACATTGAACTTATTCCTGAGAACAAGGAAAAATATATTTCTTTTTCTAAAGTTTTACAAATCAATAACAGAGTTATAAAATTACGATTTCTTGATTCTTTTAAATTTATGTCAAGTAGCCTTAACAAATTAGCTCAGAACTTATTACTTGAACAATTTCGTGAACTCAAATTAAAATATCCATGTGAAGAAGATTTTAAACGTTTAATAAGAAAAGGTGTTTATCCATACGAATACATGACGACATTTGATTCTTTAAAAATAACTTCTCTTCCCACTCGCGATCAATTTTATAGTTCTTTAAATGATAGTCACATTACAGAAAGTGAATACCATCATGCTCAAGACGTGTGGAATCATTTTAATTGTAAAAACATGGGTGAATATTCAGACCTGTATTTAAAAACAGATGTATTGTTGTTAGCAGATATATTTGAAAACTTTAGGGATATCTGTCTTAAAACATACGGTTTAGATCCTGCCCACTATTATACAGCACCTGGTTTAAGTTGGGATGCTATGTTAAATTTTACCAAAATAAATTTGGAACTTTTAACAGATATCGACAAGGTTACGTTTATAGCGAATAATATTCGGGGGGGTATATCACAATGCAGCAATAGACATGCAGTGGCAAATAACATGTTTATGTCGGAATACGATTCAGATAAACCATCTTCATTTTTGATGTACTTAGACGCAAATAACCTTTATGGTTGGGCTATGTCCCAATGTCTCCCAACAGGCAAATTTGAATGGGTCGATATAAATACAGATTTTAATATAGCCGATGATGCCAAACATGGTTTAATTTTGGAAGTAGATTTAGAATATTCAAAAAATTTACATGATTTTCATTCAGATTTTCCATTTTGTCCAGAAAACGTATGTTTAGGAAACAGCAAAGACAGGAAACTGATCCCAAATTTAAAAAATAATAAAAATTACGTCATTCATTATAGAAACCTTAAGCAATGTTTAAAAAATGGTCTCCGATTGGTTAAAGTACATAGAATTTTAAAATTTGAACAATCCGCGTGGTTGAAAAGTTACATAGACTTGAATACTCATATGCGTTCATTAGCCACTTCAGATTTTGAGAAAGATTTTTTTAAACTTATGAATAATTCTGTTTTTGGTAAAACAATGGAAAATGTAAGAAAACGAGTTAATGTCAAATTAATTAATCATTGGTTAAATCGTGGCAAAACTCAAGGTGCTCAATCTTTGATAGCAAGACCAGAATTCCATAGTTTATCTATATTCTCAGAGAGCTTAGTTGCAATACAATTAAATAATACTAACGTTTTATATAATAAACCAATTTACCTCGGTTTTTGTATTTTAGATATATCTAAAACATTATTATACGATTTCCATTACGATTATATGAAAATAAAATATCAAGATAATATTAAGTTACTATATACTGATACCGATAGCTTAATATATCAAATATTTACGCAAAATTATTATGCTGATATAAAACTTGATTTAGTCAACTACTTTGATACGTCCGACTATCCACCAAATAATCAATATGGTTTACCATTATTGAATAAAAAACGGTTAGGTTTTTTTAAAGACGAAAATAATGGTAATATTCTTAAAGAGTTTGTAGGTCTTCGCTCTAAAATGTATGCAATGGATGTGCAGAATACATGTATATGTAAAGCAAAAGGGATTAACAAAAGTGTAACAAAAAATTTTTGTCTTACCGATTATAAATCATGTTTATATGAAAAGAAAACGCAATACAGCGAAATGATAAGATTTAAATCAATTAAACATGCTATATATACACAAAAAATTAATAAAATATCTTTATCACACAATGACACAAAACGTTATTTAATAGAAAATTCAACAGATACTCTTGCATGGGGTCATTATAAAATAAAGGACATTTGATTTTATCAACGATTTCTGTACAACGAAAATATGTATGTTAATGTGTGTGTGTGTGTTTTAATTGTGGTTTTTAATAACTTAAAGTTCTGTCTTTATTATGTACTATCTTTTTTTTTTTTATTGTTTTACTATGACAACTGTTTTGTATAATATCATGAAAAATTAGATGTAAATTTTAATGTATGTAGTTACTTATTTGTTATACCTGATTTAACTTTATTTTATAATAATTTTCTTACTGTAATATTTTTCAAAACAACTATGAACTGTATGTGATCATTTTTCAAAGTATTTGTATATGTAATCTTTGTATGTAAAACAAAATCAAATATAATACATTCAATCGTAACTTCTGGTTTTATTCATTCCGAAACGCTTTTAGAGTTCACACGTGTATTTAAAAATGTTTCATTTTTATCATCCTTTTACTGCCATAGTTGCAGGTCCAAGTGGATGTGGAAAGTCTAATTTTGTAACAAACTTTATTAAACATATTAATGAGGTGTGCAACACCAATTTTCATCAAATTACTTGGTGTTTTGATGAAATGCAGCCCTTATATAATTTACCAAATGTAAACTATTATCAGGGTATACCAGATTTGAATATGTTTGATGGAAAGGAAGCTAACCTTATTATTATCGACGATCTCATGAGGGAATCTGATGGTCGCGTTGTTGATATATTTACCAAAGGTAGTCATCATAGGAACTTGAGTGTATTTTACATTACTCAAAATTTATTTCATCAAGGTAAAGGACAAAGAGACATTTCTTTGAATTCAAACTACATAATTTATTTTAAAAACCCACGTGATAAAACTCAAATACGTTACTTAGCACGGCAAGTATCACCAGAAAATAGCAAATTCATAGAAGATGCTTACAGAGATGCTACAAAAGAAGCACATGGCTATTTGATGATAGATCTAAAACAAGACACTTTTGACATGTGTCGAATTAAATCAAAGATATTTCCATCTGATGGTCATTCTACAGTGTACATTCCCACAAAAGAGTTTAAATATGTCAAGAACCAACCAATACCCGTCATTTACAAATGATGGATCGACGCTTAAAGACGCATGAACACTTATTAAATGCTCTTTATAAACTTAAACCAAAACATCAACAAGCTCTTTTAAAAGTCTGTAACGAAAACGAAATTAATTTTGTATGTGAATGTATTCATAACGTTTTACAAGGAAATATAAAACTTGAAGAAAAATCAAAGAGTAAACTAAAAAAGTATAAAAATCTACTACGAAAATTGGTACGTAAAAGTACAAATAAAATAAGAAAGAATATTATAGTTCAAAAAGGTGGTGCATTTCTTCCGATTATATTGGGTTCTATTTTGAGTGGATTGATAAGTGGACTAGTTTAAAAATGGAACACGCCAAAAAAATGCTGTTAGTTGATCCAAGCTTAATAGATAAGTTAAATCAAAAAAGAAATGAAAATCCTACCTCTCGTTTAGATAGTGAAATGGAAAAAATACTCGACAGTAATATGGATGATCGAAAAAAGTGTAAATTATACTTACAAATTTTACAAAGATATCTTCACTTTATGGAAGAAGATCGTCGTCCCATTGAACTCCCTATAATAACTTCAAATGACGATAACATTAAACCCACATCTGAAAGCTGGAAATTTTTTAATATAAATAATGATATCAAGAATAAAGATGTAGTTGTCAGTCAGACACTGAGTGATGAAGAGAAGCAACAAGAAAGTTTTACACTCGAAAAAAAAGAACCTTCCTACTCAACAAAACAAATTTTAAATTTAATACCAAAAACATATGTAAAAAAAGGTGAGTTGTTATTGAATTCGGTGTCACTAAATAAAAACAAAATTTATTGGAATGATGCTGGCACAGTGATTGTAGATAATGAAGTGATTCCTAACAGTAACATTATCGATTTAGTAAGCGATACACTGCGACCATTAAAAAACAACGACCCACCTGGTTGGGAAAAATTTGCTAAAGCGTTAAAGGATTTAAAAGTACCTTTAACATATATTGGCAATCCAAAAAGACGTGAGTACATAGCTCGACTTCAAAACGCCATCGAAGAACAACCGCCACAAAACACAGAGGTATATTTGACGCCAACGAGCGAAGATAAACACGCAAATAAAATTAAGAAAAAGATTGATTGGGAAAAATGGACCCCTTATTAGAAATAGATCAAATTTATTATGATGTATCACACCCAGCTGGATATAGCAATATCGACAAATTATCAAAAGCTATGAAAGGTAAAATGAAAAAGGAAGAAGTTAAAAACTGGTTGCAATCCCAATCTACGTATACACTCCACAAACCAGTACATAGAAAATTCCCTCGGAACAAATACGTTCTCTCTAATCTCAATGAACTTTGGCAAGCTGACTTAAGCGACATGCGGACTTATTCTAAAGATAATAAAGGTTTCAACTACATTCTTTGTGTTATTGATGTTTTTAGTAAATATGCATATGCTAGACCCTTGAAAAAGAAAAATTCAGAAACCGTAAAAAAGTGTTTCGACAGTATATTTAATGAAGCTAATACTACACCCACTCACATTCAATCTGATAAAGGCACTGAATTTGTATCGAAAGATGTTCAAAGATACTTTAAAACAAAAAACATAAATTACTATACGACAAATAATCCAGACATCAAAGCAAGCATTGTAGAAAGATTTCAAAGAACGCTAAAAATGAAGATGTGGCGCTATTTTACACACAAGAATACACATAAATATATTGATATTTTGCAGAATTTGATACACTCTTACAATCATAGTTTCCATTCTAGTATTAAAATGTGTCCTTCAGATGTTAATTCTAATAATATAATGACAGTTTGGAGTAATTTATATGAAAAATCTGAAAAATCATCAAAAACTATACTACCTATGTTTCATGTCGGTGACCATGTCAGAATAACTAAATATAAACATGTATTCCAAAAAGGTTATGAATCTAATTGGAGCGATGAAATATTTGTGATTTCTTCTATAATAGAACGTACTCCGTGGCCCGTTTATACTATAAAAGATTTAGATGGTGAGGAGATAGTAGGAACGTTTTATGAACGAGAATTACAAAAGGTCATTTATGACCCCACCATTGAACACAAGATTGATAAAATAATTCGCTCTCGTTACTCTGGCAGCAGACAACAAGTGTTAGTTAAGTGGAAAGGTTATCCAAACAAATTTAATAGTTGGATTTTAGCTTCCAGTTTAAAAAAAATATGATTAAAGATTTTTATTTAACTTTACTTAGCAATAGTTCAATGGAATATTTTCCTGAGAACAAAACATCAATTTTTTCAACAAAATTACCCAAACCCATAATATTGGAAGGAGAATGGTGTGTAGGAATCGTTGAATTCCAATATCCATGCACCATGTTTACTGTTCAAGATCATGAGAATGTTATTTACATAACAAAAATCATGAAAATGCCCAATGAAGACAAACTATCTACAGTTTATTATAAGACCCACATACCTGCCACAAACTATGATAATATTAACCATATTTTATCAGCATTAAATAATATAAGAGAAAAAATCAAATTCCGCTACGATAATATATCTAAATTCGTTTCTGTTTCTGTGTTAGACGAATCAATAAAATCTGTAACATTATCTCCTAAACTAGGCTTACAGTTGGGATTTGAACCAAACAGAAACCTTGTTGAAAAGAATTTAGCTAAATGTCCAGCTAATTTACATTTAGGGTTACCATCTCAACTATTCGTTTACTGTGATATAGTTGAACCTCAAATTGTAGGTGATGTAATGACACCTCTTCTGAGAGTAATACCATTAGATCCTTCAAAATACATCTATGGTGCCAATAAAATGCATGTATTTTCACCTCCTCATTACTTATCGGTAATGCGAAGAGAATTCGATACCATTGAAATAGATATAAGGTCAAGCACCGGACAAAAGATACCATTTCAATTTGGAACGGTGTGTGTTAAACTACATTTTAAAAAATTATAATGCATTTTGAACGCTCCAACATGATATGTCCTTATCAACGCTATTATTCTCATCAGGCTGGTTCAGGTATAGGGGTGGTATATAAAGGGGTGCCTTATCAAAAAGGACATGGAATTGGTAGTTTTCTTGGGGGATTGTTTAGGTCAGTTTTACCATTATTATCTAGCGGTGTTCGAGCTGTTGGTAAAGAGGCATTGAGCGCTGGTGTTGGTCTGTTGACAGATATGGTTAGTGCGCGACCAATGGAAGATTCAATAAAAGCACGTCTTAAAGAAGTTGGTTCCAACTTGAAACGCAAGGCTGATGAAAAAATAGATAAAATCAATATGTCTGGATCCGGATATATAACAAAACGAAAACGTCTACCTGGAGTCAGTCCGTCGTTGACCGCGAAAGTGAAAGCTCTAAAAAAATCAAAAATTACTCAAAAACAAATCAAGGACATATTTTCTAACAATTAATCAAAATGTCTTTTTTACATAGTCATTCCTGTGAATGTATAAAGTCCGAATTGGATTTGTTTGCATTGCCGTCAACTCAAACTAGCATTGAAAGTGGAATTTGGATCCATTATAAACCAATTTCATCTCTTGCCGATGATGGTCCTATAGAATTTCAAATTCCTGGAGCAGGAGATGACTACATAGATTTATCTCATACGTTACTTCACTTGAAAGCGAAAATAGTAAATCAAGATAACACCAAACTAACCGCATCTACAGTCGTTGCTCCGGTGAATAATTGGTTGCACTCACTCTTCAGTCAACTTGATGTCTACTTAAATCAAAAACTTGTATCACCACCCAATAACACATATGCTTATCGTGCGTATATAGAAAACTTATTGAACTATGCTCCTGCAGCAAAAAAATCTCACCTCACCTGTGGTTTATGGTATGAAGATACAGCTGGAAAAATGGATTCCACCGATGATACTAATAAAGGATTTACTAAGAGGCAAGAATTAGCTAGTGAAAGTAAAGAAATGGAAATGATTGGTCACTTACATGGTGATTTATTCAATCAAGAAAAATTTTTAATCAATGGTGTTGATATATGTGTTAAGTTAATTCGTTCTAGAGAAAATTTCAATCTCATGGCCTCTACAGGTGACCTTAAATTAAAGGTATCTATTACGGATGCATCTTTGATTATTCGTAGAGCACGAATCAATCCCAGCGTGTTACTTGCTCATCAAAAGGTCTTAGCTTCTACCACAGCTAAATACCCCATTACTCGAGCTGAAGTTAAAGTTTTAACAATACCATCAGGTGTTCAAGGAAAAACTCTAGATAACATTTTCTTAGGACAATTACCTAAAAGGTGTATAGTGGGATTTGTAAATAACGCTGCTTTCAATGGAAACCTCACTAAGAACCCATTTAACTTTAAAAATTACGACATCAATACTTTTAGTTTATATATAGACGGTCAACAAATACCATCAAAGGCTTTACAACCCTCATTTGAGAACAAAATTTTTACTTCAGTATATCATACATTGTTTTCTGGAACAGGTATACACTTTCTCAATGAAGGTAATGGGATATCCCGAGAACAATACGCTGAAGGGTATTGTATGTTAGCGTTTGATTTGACACCTGATTTATCAGCAAACTCTGCAAGTCATTGGAATCTTGTAAAGCATGGTAGTGTGAGATTAGAAGTGCGTTTTGAAACAGCTTTATCCCAAACTATTAATTGCATTGTTTATGCGGAGTTTGATAATGTTATTGAAATAGATAAAAACCGCAATATTTCAGTAGATTATAGTAGTTAAGAACACAAAATTAACTATTTAAGATTAGATTAAGCGTGAATAATGTAATTCAGATTTGTTGTTAGATTTAAGTTACCAATAAAACGAATTCATAAAATATTAAGTTCTTTGTTTAACTATAATCCTTGCAACCCCACAACAAGAGTCAACTTGGCTGATAAGTACCATAATAGTGTCTTGTTAACCTTATATGAGACATTACCATTTTATCATTCGACCTGATAAGATTCTGCAGCGATACGGTGAATAAAAATGAATACAATAGAAACACAGAATTACTTAAAGAAAATTGATCCAAGTATTGAATATAATGTATATGCAGCCAATCGTCTACCAATATATGTGGTAACTCCTACATACGTAGTTAGCAACTTAGACTCTGATAACAAACCAGGTTCTCACTGGGTCGCCATACACATAGATAAGAATGGTTTTGGACAGTACTTTGATTCATACGGTCGACCACCTCAAAGATACCACCGAGTGTTTTTAGCGAGAAATTCTAGAATGTGGAATTACAATACAAGTCGAATTCAAAATGACTTTACTATAGTTTGTGGAGAGTACTGTTTAATGTATCTGTATTATAAATACTATGGTAAGAGTCTCAAAGATTTTCAAGTATTATTTAGTGATAATACAATATGCAATGATGTGTTTTTAAATGGTTTATTTAAATCATGTTTTGAGGTGAATAAATGAAATATGAAAATGAATGAATGATTTTTCTTTATTGAAGATTAATAACCCCATACAATACTTATAATTCTTCCAAACAATTTATGAATGTTCCCAATAACTTTACAATCGTAAGCATGAGCATGAAAAAACACTAAAAAGACTTATAACTATTTACAATAATACTTAGCAATAACACAATTCACAAAGAGTTCTAGAATCAAAAACAAATTAATCTATTAAGTATGTAACTTAAAAGAGTACAAAGTTTAAATACAATACAATGTAAGTTAAATTTAAACAGGTAGATTCTTAAGTACAGTTAATACAATAATAGTTTCTTATTTCAATAATAGTAGTACAAAGCATATGATTAAAGTTATGATATTAAAACATTGACACGCACTGGCACTTTTGTTCATTTGTCTGTGTCTATAAAATATTTCACACAATCGTCCTTACTAGCCAACTGTTTAGTTATATTATATATAGTGTCCTTGACACTTTGCAAGTTCTTATCACTGTCGTTTTCCGCGTAATATTTAACTCGCACATCAGCGTGTTTCCAATGTTCCGTCGGTGCGATGTTTTTTATTTTATTTACTTCATACACCTCAATTTTTATGAGATGTGATGCAGAACTGTTGTCATCGCTGTTTGATCGGATGTATGAAACACCACCGCTCGTCGATCGACCAACACTGGATGACTTTCTTGTTGTTGTCTTCTTCTTTTTTGGTTTTTCGAAAAACTCATCAATGCTGTTGCATTCGATCGGTCTTTTATTTGCTATTATCGCTTTTTTTACTTTAAAGGCGAGTGTACCTTCTTCATCACTAGGTTCGTCGATTTCTTCAGCATAATAGTAGTTTTTGAAAGTATTTTCAGAAAACTGTAACAAAATGAAATGAAACTGTTTTAATTATCGGTTAAGTAAGTACTGTATAATAAATACTTATAGGTATGCGAAGTATACATGTACACATTAGTAACAATGATAAATTAATAAGACATCAAAGATAGCTAAAATGTATTAACCTGGTGGACAACACATGGCATAAACAATTAATGAAACATCTGGTTACAACACTTTTAGATCAAAGTATATAAAGGTACTTACATTCATTTTTATAACACTTTCACTATTTAACTATTTCACAATTTTACTATCACTTCACTGTTACAAACAACTGGAGATCACACTTCGAGCAGAGCACAGAGTGGAATACGATACCATGTGATTTTGAGTCGGTCTTTTATATGGAGAGGGAGTATTGTTTCCTTGCAGACAAGATCCAACATGTTTCGACTTTCACCTTAAATGTTCCGTTGAATACGTAATATCAGGTAATGTGAATAATGGGAACCGTAATTATTATGACAATGAGAAGACCCAAAGGGTTTTACCTAGAATTTGAGAAAGGTATGGTGTATTGTAACGATTGCTTTATCTATAATAAACAATGCCCGTAATGCGTAAAGGGTGACTATTAAGTAATTTTAAACGGCTTTTAAGTAGAAACACGAGTTAATAGAAATACGAGACAAAGACCTTTGCATCCTTCAAATAAAAAAGGGTCGCCGATAGAAAGTAGAAAGTCTAAAACACAACGAAACAGGGAAAATGTTGCTTTATCTATCATAAACAATGCTCGTAATGCGTAAAGGGCAACTATTAAGTAATTTTAAACGGCTTTTGCATAGAAACACGAGTTAATAGAAATACGCGACAAAGACCTTTGCATCCTTCAAATAAAAAAAGGATCGCCGATAGAAAGTAGAAAGTTAAAAGCACAACGAACAGGGAAAAGGTACAAGCTTAAGGGAACCGTAGACCATGAACAAATTCGTGGTTCATACCTACCTCGCGGGTGATATGAAATGGATTCCGCGGACGATATAAATTTTATTCGCGGGTGTTATCAAAATAATCCGCGGTAGGTATCAAGTTAATCCGCGGTAGGTATCAAGTTAATCCGCGGTAGGTATCAAGTTAATCCGCGGTAGGTATCAAATTAATCCGCGGTAGGTACCAAATTAATCCGCGGTAGGTATCAAATTAATTCGCGGTAGGTATTAAAGTAATCCGCGGATTAATTCGCGGGCGCCGCGGGCCGAATCTGGAGCAATCGAAAACGTCGGCGAACAGCCGCCGTCGAACCTGCTCCAGTATCGGTGAATCCCTTACTACTCATAGTACAATATATTTTCTGGACCATAGCTAAAAAACACAAATTTCCGGTTTCAAACCTGTGGTGGCAAGAACACTTGACGCAACCTCAGGTTAAAGAGAATGATAACGCAAAACTAATGTGGGAGATACCAGTCCAAACAGATAATACAATAGTACACAATAGGCCGGATATAATATATATTAACAAAACTGAGAATAAAACATACCTCATAGATATCAATCTATGAGGTATGCATGTAATATATACATAGATATCTATGATATCTATGTATATATTTCTTTTGCACCTATGTCTGATGGAACTGTGATCAGTTCCATCAGACATAGGTGCAAAAGAAATAGAAAAATTAAGTAAATACCATCCACTTAAACGAGAAATAGCCAGGTTATGGAATACATCTACAGAAATAATTCCCATAGTAGTAGGAGCCACAGGGATAGTAGCGAAATCTCTACAAAAATACTGCACAAAGTTAAATTCAGACATAAACATACACATCATACAGAAACAGGTATCCATACATACAACAACAATAGTCAGCAAAGTACTAGGGGACTCCATTTTCAATTAAGGGGAAACTGGGCCACCCTTTCCCTGAGGGTCTCAGGGCGGGCGCTCAGTATACCGAGCTTCGAGTAGAGAAAAACCTAAAACGTATGATAATATAATATGCAATATAGCAGCTATTTAGGAGTTTGAAAATATTTTGTGTATAATCTGGAATTAATACAAAATACTGCTCTACGTTACAATACCTACGTTTACAGCTTTGAGACTCCTTAATAATTAATCGTACGTTTTACTTATATATAATGTTGTTACCCGCGCTAATACTCGCGGATAGTAGCGCCAGCTATTGGCTAGAAGTGGGACTATCCGAATGTGGAAAGTGCGGCGATGGAATATTCTCGAAAGATCCCGATGTCTCCAGAATGTCGTGGAAACGCGATAACTGACCTATATTTGCGAGAGAGTTCCCGACTATTCTGGATCTTTCGAGAATGTTCCACAAACTACGATGGTAAGTACTTGTGGCCGCTAGTATAAAAAGCGGCGCGCATATCTTGTTTACGCCGCGATCAAGAGCGAGCGATGAGCGGACTACGAGCGATAATTCCGAGAGACTTCGAAGCGAATAATAATTACCTAAGACCTAATCTAATAAAATACTTACCAAGATAGTAAGTACCTATACAGGGTGTGTCACGATAGTGTTTAACTAAAGCAGGTCGATAGAGCACCTCAGTGTGCATCGGTTTAAACCCTATGTATGATGCCCGAGATTAGATAGTTTAAAAGTTGTTTAGATTTTTGTATCTATTTTATGAATGTCGACTTTGCCGCTTAACTTCGTAATTAAAGCTAAACTATTGGGTCCAAAGTCATGATATTTTTAGTCAAATAAGAGTAATAGTTGGCCTTTCAGATAACCATAATCATCATCATTATCATCAGCCACATGACGTCCACTGTTGAACATAGGCCTCCCCCAAAGATTTCCAGACGGACCTGTCAAAAGCGGCCTGCATCCAGCGTGTTCCCGCGACCTTTATCAACTCGTCTGTCCACCTTACATAGTACATAGTACAAAATACATATGACATAGAATTAGGGTTTTATAAATTCAGAAATGAAACTTCATAATTTTCCCCAAACTTTAACGTGCTCTGTAATAAAATTTCACAGTTTTTTTTCTAAGACCTAATTCAAAAACTGCATTTATGGAGAATTTGCCTTTCGAATTTCGCTTTAATAGTAGTGGGGCAACATGCCTAAAAATATATTCGAATCGACGAAGACCGTAAATCGAAATTTGTTCTTTTTGTCTCCAATGTCTCAAATCCATAAAGAATATGATACTATATTAGGTAAGAGATAATAATATAACCACTGCTCTAGAGTCTAGACTATTGTAAATAGCAATTAAAAGTTTCATAATCATTATAAGAATCGCCAGGCGCATTACTTTAAGAGGCCGTATACGAAATTTCAACTATTTCAGTCAACTTATCATCGTCTGGGACCCTTTGAGGACTCACACAACTGTTCAATGGGTACGTTATACATTGCCTGCCATACCTGTTAGGCTATTATTGTCCTATTGTTGTTGTTTTTATTATTATTTCTTGTTTAAATTTTAAATTTCTATTTATAAGTTTTGTTTAGTGTGAGTTATCGCAATAAACGTATTTCTTTCTTTTCTTTCTTTCTTTCTTTCTCGATTATTCAAAAAATAAACTGATCTGATTAATTATTTTTCGCGCGCTAGCCAGTGGTTAAAAAAAAGTTTCCCTACGTTAACACTTTCATTTTGTATGATTATACATTGAAAATACAGAAGTTGTCTCTTTCATAATTAAGGCGACTTTTATACCAATAAACAGTAACTTTCGTTAGTTAGTTTTAAGCACGATTTTGATTGAAAACGGCAACATGTTTGAGTCTCCGTACAACAAAATTTCTGAAACAGACGTTGGAACTTGGTGGATAGATTGAAATTAAAGAAAGATGTGAAAAATGTGGCTCGTTTATTTTATTAGTGTCAAATAGTCTTTCCGATATGTATTAGAAATTAACCAGTGGGCTTAGAATGTGACAAAAAAACACGTCACGTCTCCGTTTCGTCTTATTGGGATTGGTTGAGAGACTAACATTTGACTGACGTATTGGTCTCTCGATCAATCACAAACATCAAAATTAAACGACATCGTTTTACGAGTTGCGTCTTCGTGTCACATTCTAAGCCCACAGATCAGTTTATTTTTTGAATAATCACGATGAAAAGTTGATTGAAATAGTTGAAATTTCGCATACGGCCTCTTAAAAAGTACCTAACATTAAATATGTTGCAATATCCTAAGCGAAATTGTTTGTGCTTGTGAATAAAAGTATAAAAGAAAAAATCATCACCTGATCTATAGAATTTATTACGGGCTTATCCCTAAGTTGTATTACGGTGCGACTGCAAACCTGAGGTCTCGGGTTCGATCCCCGGGCCGGGTAGTGATATTGGGTTTTTCTATTCAGTATCAGCCCGGAGTCTGACATTTGTGCCCGATATGGCGATAGGCTCGCCCCCTATCACATCATGGAACGGAATATACACGGCGAAAAGTGGGTGCACTAGTTGCGCCTCTGCTTAATCCTTCACTCTTCAGGGATAAAAGCGTGAGTGTGCCAATCGGCCAGGGTTACCAACTCCTAAAAAAAAATAGCCCTAAAGTCAAGATGAAATATCCCCAAATAACCCTAAATACAAAAATAAAAAACCCCAAAAAAAGCCCTGTACTGTAAATGATAATTTGTACGGTGTAGTGTATACCCAATGTGTATAACTATCGAAGAATATTATTCAAATAAGTTCCCTGTTTTATTAAGGTAAATAAAACACAACTTAGTTTAATTTTCAAACGTGTATTAAAGATTTACATTGTCAATGATTGTAAACAAATCGTGTTGTGTTTGCCGCCGTAGGATGGCGTATCTTTGATGGCGTGCCCACTGCCCATAGTGACTTATGATTTATGCCAGATTAACATTCTCGGATTTGAGATGACTCGTGCAGGTTCGGCAGCAGTGTGCATTTAGCATTATAGCATTATACTTTGTGTAAGAACTTAAACGTTTTGCCTTTTTTATTTTTTTTGGTCAGTCAAACAGTAATACAAGAAAACATTTTTATGGCCCTAAAAATAGCCCTAAATTTTTTTGGGCCCTGAAAAAAGCCCAATGCACATATTTCAGCCCTAAATTTAGGGCTAAAAGCCCTAAGTTGGGAAGCCTGCAATCGGCAATCAATGTATTATACATAGGTATGAGTGAATATATAACGTTTCTTTACATGCAAGAACTAATGATTATGAAAAGCTTTTAAAAAAAATAGTTTGTTCAAGTATCTCTCCTATAAATTCACTATATTGCGAATTTTTACCATAAAAAATATAGGTATATAAATCGTTTACACTAGTCTCTATGCATAATTATAAGAAAATTATATTATAAAAAAAAAGATTGGGAGACACATGGACGCATGCTCCGTTTCACGCTAGCCGATCAATAAATGACCAAGTTGACGTAGATGGCGTAGCGTTCGCTATCGCACTTCGGTCAATTCCTTCCTTTTCTCTCTCCTTTCCGTGACATTTTGCGAAACGTATCGCATTCGTTTCCTGTGAAAATTTTCCAAAATATTGCATTAGGGTATGGTCGATAAAGTTTACCACTCGAATAACCGTGAATTAAAATCAATAATCGTGGTTAAGTTTTTTTGTGCCAAGTGCAACTAAACAATCAAGATTCCGCCGATAATTCAAAGCCTACCCAGTGGGTGGCTGAATTTGGTAAGTGATTTCATCATGAATGCTATTTTATATGTATTTATAATGCCTTTTATGCATAATGGGAACGCTAAACGATGTTATTGTTCATGTGAAAAGTTATTCAAAGTATTAGTTTTGTATAACCTGTACGTGTGGTTATTGAGTTAGTTCGGTCATAAGCGAGCACAAAATGTCTGAATAAGCGTTAAGATGGTTGGCATATGTTCTCTTGTTTGTTTAAGTATATTGTCGAGAGCGAACATATCAGATTGCAGGGGTGATTATCGTTTACGAGCGTTTAGCAGTTACATACCTAACACTAAACTTTTCCACTACTATCGACTCTGCAGCATCGTATTTTAGTCGTATAGATACCAAATAGTTCTCCATTAGGCTTAGAATACGACGTTATCTTATACAAACTTCCAGGCAGTTGGCAGCCTTGAGTATCATTAAATAAATTTGCCTTAAAATAGATCTTACAAAACATTCAATCTTACATCATAAATCGATTTCCAATGGGTAAATTGTGTAATTTCAAGGTTAATGTCTGAGGTAAACTTATTCCGAACAAGAATACTGGACTTGGCACCTTGTTTTTGGTCAAATTGTTTGTGTTTTTGTGTGGAAATTTATTTCCCAGTACATATAAATTGAACTTAATTTTCAATAATGTTTAAGTATTATTCTTTTGGTGTTTAAATAGCCAAATTGACTTTATGTTAACATTAGCTTAGCAAGCTGATTTGTTTGATATAACCTTGAGGGAGTTTAACATCCATATGCTTACAAGAGTCAAATGCAGCACATAGAATTTACCTAAAATTAAGCAAGTTAAGTAAGAGAAAACATAAAAAAAGTACCTTTGATAACCCTGAATTATGTCTATGTGTTAGATGTTTTTGAATTTTTCATGATATACATATGTTTAGCTATATAAATAGACTTCAGATCTAATCTGGTGAAATGTAAAAGTATTGAAATGAAAAAGCGTGTTTTCATGTATATTTATTTGCATGCAAAACTATAAATTGTATATGTAATAAATTTGATATAAAAGTATTTAGTTATTTTAGAAACTATAGTTTTTTGTTTTTATTTGTATTATGAAACACGCTTTCTCATTTCTTCACCAGGTCTGAAGCAAATATGGAAAAGAAAAATTTAAAAAACAAGAAGCAAGACAAAAAACCTGACATGGCTGTTAGTAAAAGGCAGGAACAGATTGATGGAAATCGGGATGTAACCGAAAAGAAACCATTTGATAAAAAAGCATACCGTTTAAAAAAATACAGCAAGAAGTACAAATTGGACCAGTGGGAGGAGAACCGTAAGAAGAAACTGCTACGAGACTATTATAAAGAAGTAAAAAATGAACCTAAAGACAATTTGACTGGCTCCTATAAGGCAAAGACTTTTGATGAGGATACTACGGATTCCAATACTGTAGGCAGGTTCGTTAGACATCCAGACTTAATTGAAAAAGATCCAAAACAGTCTATAAACAATGATGTACCAAAAAGAGATCCGTATCATAAAGCTAAAGAACACTACAATAAAGTGAAAGAAGAGAAATTGCTAAAAAAACAGAGTATAGAGAAAGCAAAAGAGGAGAGAATTCAGAAGTTGCAAGAATATAAGAAGAAAAAGCAGCAGAGGTTTAAGAAGTTGAGCAAAAAGAATAAAAAAGGGCAGCCCATGATGACTGGGAGATTAGAAATCTTATTAGAGAAAATTCAAAAGAATGGAAAGTAGATAAGATTGTTTTGAATTATTAATACAATTTGAGTATTGTCACAATGTAGACATTTTTGTATTGCAGCCTTTATTAACGGGTAAAATGATAAATATTTTTTTTTAATACAATACTGGCAAATATCTCAGTGAATGCATTTTTTACACTAAGCATAGATTGTGATAGGTTTAAATACTAAGGAAATGCTTTATGATTAGTGCTGGTGACGTAATAGAATGGTATAACATAGTTATTAATTTAAATGACTATAGGTACATATTTTATGTAAAAATTCCTTTTGTTTAAAGAATTGCTATGTGTTCAACTGTAATTATTTATCATGGATTCCATTTTGAATTTTAACTTGTTGATCTTATGTAAAATTATGAATAATAAATAATGATTAATGGATAATTTTGTGCCCACTGCAATTGATAATTATCTGTGACATAACATGCCAATATTCGCTAGGCCCGCATGGGCCATGACGTCACCTGTCAATTAAGCGGACATCGTTTTTACGCAGCGGCGCATAAGGTTCTAGTTAAAAATAAAATGACAGCTGTCAAACTACCGAATAGTCAAGGAATGTATACATAAAATAATCAGGCATTCATTGTTTTTGTATTATGCATTGTTGGAATAACAGGTGTAAAGTATGTTATACACCATGCATTTAAAAAAAACCCTACATAAACATCAATTCAAAAATTCGTCCGTTTTAGAATCTGATAAAAAATAAAAATTAGATTTAATATTATTATAATGTGTTATCGCAACATTAAGTATTTGTTTTATAGCTCAAGTTAAAATAGATAGTAATTGAAATGGTTGAGTATGTATTTCTCATTCAGCATATAAATGGCTGCTACGGAAAAATATTGCACTAAATGAATTACCATTATAGTTTAGACAAACTAAGCTGGCCAGTATGAGAAGTTATTGACACTTCACGGAGTACCAAGTGTAGGGAAATGAACAAAAAATCGGTTACCCCAAATAACTGATTCTTGAATGCAATCGTTTCTTTATTCAAGGAGTTTATTATCATATGTAAAAAGAGTTATATTATAATTAAATCTTACACATTACAATCAGGAGTTTTTTTATTACAGTAGTTAGTTATTGTTGTCATTAATTTTGATTTTCCGATAAAATTTCCCGATTATCCTTTCATAACTCTTAAATTGGTTATTAGTCATTACAAAGAAATAATTACGAGTAAGTACTGAAAATAAAATAACAAACATAGTGCTACGATTTAAATTATTTACTTTGGAGATCTTCGTTTTCTTACTTCTAATATGAAATGTGTATTTTTTTAAAAATGGTTCATAACTGTAAAATGTACTTTTAAAATTACAACAGTGTTTTTATTTACATCCAGTTTCGATTTTTTTCAGTAATCAGTTACGTTTGATTGCCAAGCGAATTAAAACTTTCCCAACACTACACTTTTAAACTGCAGTATTGCTTTGATATAAGAGTTAAGATTATATTATTATTTAAGTATATTTTTACAATATCAATTCAAATATGTTACATAAGTATGATAATCTTTGTTATAATGTACGGAGATCATCATAAACATTTGTAATTATGTAGTTGACTTTTAAATTTTTTGTTAGACATTCTCAGTTATCGCGTTGCGAAAAAACTGAATTGTCATACTGGCCAGCTAAGTTTGTCACAACTATGGAATTAATTTTTAAAAATCGTATTAGTGCATTTATGCACTTGTAATCTAAAATGGGTAGCAATATTTGTCCAGTTTTAATTGAATGTTCGTCAGTGGTTTTTAACATTGTAATATGAGCATGAACTATTTGTAATCAGTTTCTGTTGCTCCAAGACTGAATGTTTTCCATTCTATTGCCGTGAAATGCGCTTTCTAAATGTTTATGTTTAAGCAAAATAAACAATTTTTAAATAGTGCCTTGATATATATTTTTTAAATAAATCTCCATATGGAAATGTGAGTATATTTTTTTGTTTTTTTTTTTTTACTTTAGGTTTAATGGGCCATAAATGAGGTAAATTATAAAAAAGCACATAGATTATATTTCTCGGAAAGAAACTTAATAATTGTCTACTTTTTCACAGTTAAAAAGAGTTCATATAGTTTTAAGATATTGTGTTACTCTTGAAGGAATTTAAAATGATCCAAAACTATTCATATATTTAACTACAGGTTAATAATTTACGTATCCAAGACGCGCCCTGATAGCAATCAGTAAAATAAAGTATTTTTTTATTTATTCCACCTCCTAACGGCCAAACTCGATAAACGATCTTAATTTCTATTTCCAGGACGATCTTGATAATAAGCCAATCCAAATAAGTCACCTGTCACCTGTCTAACAAACTTTATTCTGATTGGTCCATTTTCACTATCAATCCGAAGATAGGGATTGAAATAGATTATTGATGTCCACTGTAAGTGACAATTCCAGATCTTTAGCGTGGGTGTATTTCAATATGTAGACACTAGACATTGATATAAAACTACATATTTCAATGGACTGCCTCGGTGGCGTAGTTGTATTACGGTACGACTGCAATGCTGGGGTCTCGGGTTTCGATCCCCGGGCAGTGATATTGGATTTTTCTATTCAGTATCAGCCCGGAGTCTGGAATTTGTGCCCGATATGGCGATAGGCTCGCCCCCTATCACATCATGGGACGGAATATGCACGGCGAAGTGGGTGCATTATTGCGCCACTGCCTACATCTTCGGGGACAAAACGCGTGTGTGTGTGTTCTATTTCAATGTCTACATATTCAATATGTAAAAATGAAGTGAATACTATGGATGATAATGCTGGCACGATATTGAAAATTGATGTTTGCTGGACAAGCTTTGTTTAAAACAATGTTTCTTTTGTGATATGTTTTTGCTCACCACTGAGTTTTTTGTACTGGCACGGCGAAGTGACCCCACTGCACCTGATGGTAAGCGGACAGGGGTCCAGACAGAGCGTATACTGACGAGCGATGATTACCCCTCGTCAGTCGACAATATTATGCCGACCTGTTTGAACCGTATATATACAGGCTGATCCCGGAACGCGACACACTTACGTGGGCCACTATCGCGGGTTTTAAGAACTTACGGTGGTCGCTATCCGGGAGGACATACAGTCCTACCACCAGCAGAGTAGTTTCTTTACAGCAAGTTATGGTTTAAAAACATTACGTTTCTCTAAGAATGTGGTAAAATACAAAGTGCATCTTCGTTGCAATAAAATCGAGTTAGAAGATACACCGTGCGTAAGTATTCTTATATCGTCATGAATAAAATCAAGTCCTTACAAAAAACTTAACAATAAAGAGTACACGACGCCAGACTGAAAAACCATGAATTTCTAAAATTTTATGCACATGCATGAGACTAAATTAGCCGTTGTCTCTAAGTCCGTAGTGGCATTTTGCCAAAAAACTGATCAGCTGTAGACTGAAATCTCTGCTGTTTAACACACAATGTCGTGAAGAAGTATTATTCCTTGAGCCTAATTCTCAAAAAGCTGTCATTTTCACCTTCTTATTCTTAACACGTCGAACGAGATAATGGCCTAATCCCAGGCGCCAATGTATGCAAAGTTATAATGTTCCTGACAAAGTCTAAAACATTACATATTTTATGAGAAATGGGCCCAAACCTTGACCTTAGAACACTGTTTTATACAAATTAGACGAAGCACTATATAAACATGTTTATATAATGTTCATATAGATATTATCTTTACCAAGAATTTGTATATCCACAAATATAATAAAGCAGATGTGATCTGATAACTGAGTAGACATGAGTTAATAATTTTATTGTTCCGTGCATTTTAGATATTCATTATGAGCTGAAGCTTATCTTTTAGTTTACTTTATCTATTTGTTAGTATCCATACAATGTTGGTTGCCAAGCGAATTTATTATGATGTAATTTTTGGCATGTTGCGCCAATGGAAGGTGATAGCAAACCATCTCTTGCTAACAGTAGATAAATAATTAGACGCTAAAACCGGCCATTTTGATAAAGTTGTTTTTTATTGCATTACACTTTAGCCTGTGATAAACAAAAATATTAATTATTTTGTGTTTATTTTAAGATTTAAATCCCAATTTTTACCCAGTGATTGAAAAACAATAAAACAAATCGAACGTCAAAAGTTCAAACTCATTGATTACAACCATGGAGGATAGTATTACAACTATTACAAAACAACTAAAAAAATTAAAAATATATTTTGCTAATAAAAACTTAATTATTTAGACACCTTTCCTATCAACTCAACATAAATAACCCATTATATAATGCCTATTACATAAAACTACATAGCATGCAGACGAGACTCCAATATTGCGTAGAACTACACACGGACACCCATCCCCAGCTTAATTCTCGGCTCCTGATTGGCCAGTGTCTGGATTGCTGAAAATCAATACTGCCACGTGATCTACCTATTTCGAGGTTGTATACCTGTAAAATGACTGTATAGTTTACATTACTCAGTACTTAATTACGAGCTCGCCATATTCCTGAAACTGAATATACAAACCGACAAAACGGTCTTTATCAGGGTTAAAAATATAGTTACAACATAGATTAGCGGAAATGTACCACAAAACCACATTCATGAAAGGATAATTTTTGCAAATGACGCTTTGTTAAGACTTCAAAAACAAACAAAACAAAGGACATGGCCAAATGTATTAAAACGCGGGTAGTTACATAATTTCATAAGCAGCATTTCCGGATAGATAGGACCTGGCGTCTTTCAAAAAAAGAGCGTATTCCCAACTAAAAGGCCGGCAACGCATCTCTATGCCCCCTGGTATTGCAGATGTCCATGGGCGGCGGTGATCACTTACCATCAGGTGAACCGTATGCTCGTTTGCCACCTATACCACAAAAAAAAATTACACTGATATAAAAAGAAAGCAATGTATTGCCTTTACAAGATCCGAACTACCTAAGGGTAAAAGTTCTTTCTCCTATACACTTTGCTGGTGGTTTTTTTTTTATAGTATTGAATGACGAGACCAGCATGCCGTTCGCCTGATGGTAAGCGATACGACCGCCCATAAACAGTAGTAACACCACACTGACCACACAGCACCTTGAGTGACAAAGTACTGTGTGGCATTCCACTGCGTTCGTCATCCTAAGACATAAGATGTTAAGTCTCATTATGTCCAGTAGTTACACTGGCTACAATATCCTTCAAACCGAAACACAACAGTGCATGCACATTGCTGTACCCACCCTCTGACGCACTCTTACATATGAGAGACCTACCACCAGTAAAAGTGGTGGTAGTGTATTTGTATCCGCCCGTATTGCGATCAACGTACACAAGGTGGAAAACTCGCATAGTGACCCACGTAAGTCGCGTTCCGGGATCAGCCTGTTTATATTCGGTTTTGAACAGGCCAGTATAATTCTGTTGACTGGCGAAGGATCATTTCTCGTCAGTCGATAGTGTATTTGGACGAGCAGAACGGCGTCCACACCAGCAGGTGCATTGGAGTCAATTTTCCGTGCTCGTATAAAGATGCGGCGATAGCCTAGTTGGTAGTTGAATGGACTGCCATGCCCTGACGAATGTCCCCAGGTTCAAAACCCAACGGCCTGTTCAAAACCTGTGACTTTTCTAAAAAGTTATGTGTGTATTCTTTGTGAATTATCGCTCGCTCTAACGGTGAAGGAAAACATCGTGAGGAAACCTGCATACCTGAGAAGTTCTCTGAATTTCGAAGGTATGTGAAGTCTGCCAACCCGCACTAAGCCAGCATGGTGGACTAAGGCCTTAACCCTCTCAGTTGTAGAGGAGGTCCGTGCTCAGCAGTGGGCAGTATATAATACAGGGCTGGTATGGTATAAGCAAAACTCAGGTTCATGAATTATTATGTCATGATAAGGGTAGTCATGCAGGCTATGTTACGTAACTAGGCGTGCCGCGTGAATTTAATCGAGCACCTTTGACTGGACCCACGCAATCGAGAGGTTAGCGATAGTTTTGGCGCCAGTTCAGGATGCTGATAACGACTACAATGACTGCTGATATCAATTGCACGGTTGGGGTTCCCTAAATACTTTTCTGGCAGATACATTAGCGGATTTCATTTATTACCAAAATTGTATTTTATGAGTGATTTTGAAGCCTTATCGTATGCTATACAGCATACTGGTTTGCAAGACACTGACTTTGAATTTTTAGGGAAGGGAGTGCGAGCAACTTTGGATTGATCCCGAAAATAAACCAATCAAAATAAATAAAGCGGTCCATTTCAGAAGTCAATCCGTATCAATCAAGATATCGATATAGTTTTTATTTTTTTTCTTTAATAGATTTTTAGTGACATGTTTCGTGACGCACATTGCTCGGTGCTTTGCAATCTGTATGGTTTCGGATCACTGCAACCGCGACCTGCAACACCAGCAAATCACGCGAGATTCTGTCTTGATAAAATTGTGATTAAATTAATAATTGCTCAAAGAAAAAAAAAACCTTTTTTTAAGATAATTTGATCATAAGTTATTTTAGCTTTACGTATGTAGTAAAGGTCGCACGATTTAAATCTGACGGAACAATGTCATGCAGTATCTCTTTTTCTCACAACGCTGGTCACTTACAAAGGTTTTATATAAGAAAGCACTGGGATGCGCGATCTAGTCTCCTTCGTCCACGGCAGTCCAGGATCAAAATACTGTTCACTCGCTGCATGCATAAAAGGAGTACCTACTACCTACTTCATTACCACGACTGTCTTTAACTTCACGAGTGCTTTGCCAATGTCTGCGAATCAAAAACATTGGTTAAAAAATTCAAAATACGACTACTACAAATCCTACTTATAAGAAGATACACAGATGACTTACTATATTCTATATGTATCTATGTTGGAGTTTTAATGCACCAGATAGAGGTTATTTAGATAAATAAAATGTTTATACACTGCTTTGCGACTTTTATGTAACAATAAAATTCATCACAGTTTACAAAGTATTTCAGAAAATTTCCAGATCTATATAGCATGCTGTAAAGATGTCATAAAATTAGTGCAGTGTCCTTAAACTTCTACGGCTGATAATACTGCAGAAAACTTATATAATGTTTTGGGAGTAGCGAAATATACTGAAACAATTAAGATACTATTCTTGACATTTGAATATTAAATCTCTAAGATCTTTTTTTGATAATTCTCTCTGAGTGGTATTTATCCCAAATATGCAATGCAATTAGCCCTGTGTTATATAGTATGTATAATATATTCTGCCCACTGCTGAGCACGGGCCTCCTCTACTACTGAGAGGGGTTAGGCCTTAGTCCACCACGCTGGCCCAGTGCGGTTTGGCAGACTTCACATACCCTCGAAATTCTTATGGAGAATTCTCAGGTATGTAGGTTTCCTCGCGATGTTTTTCTCCATCGTCAAAGCGAACGATAATTATTGATAAACAATACACGCGTAACTTCGAAAAGTCACGAGGTGTGTGCCTTCAGTTTTGAACCTCCGGGCATTGTCTCGGCAGACCGTTCCATTCCCAACTAGGATATCGTCCACCCTCAATCCTAGATATCGATGATCGTATTTATTTTTTTAATTTGTCCAACGCCCTTTTTCATTTGCGTTACTTTAGTATGTTTGTCGTTTGATACGGCAAAGCAATGCAACCAAGCCTACTAAGTTGGCGCATCTCTTTCACCTTTGTCAGATGGCTCTGTGCCTGTAATCTTAAGTATGGGAAAATGGGCTCATTTTTTATTAATGGATGTTGTTCAATCAACTAGAATGTGCTTTCGCCCACCTAATACACCGTTCAACATATCTTTTTATGATTGATGATCTAGATCTAGAACAATCTAGAAGATTTGATACTAAACACCCAGAAGATTATTTCATACTTACCCATTTCTGTGCTGTTTCTGACACACTAAGTACAGCCACCAGCGCAGACAATTATCGCGTGCATCGCCAACACGAGCCGTTATCGCTTTTATCTCTGTGTAAACTAAATTATAACTTTAATAGGGGGCTGGGCTTGTCTTAGTGTTTAATATTGCTGGAATATTACTGATTATGTAAGATCCTTGATGTGTATTGCTGGAAAAGCTTCGATGTCAATCTTTAGTCTTGGGATGAAACCCTATCAGTCTTCTTTTGGATCTAGGTATCTCTTAAATCTATTGCAATAGACTTTTACTGTTTAAACGTGTTTCCAGGTTTTGATAGTGTAAGTCTTAATAATTTTTAAGCCTTTCAAAATCTTTTCATAGAGCGGAATATGACTAATCATCTTTTTCAATAAGAATCCGTGGCTGTTCTGGACACACCTCTTGCCTATAATGAAGCTAACAAAATTACATAAAGCGCTGTGACGCTGAGAATATTAATTATTTTTTCTCGTCCAGTAGTGACCGTTGTAGGCCCGATCGGTCGATATATTATCCTATTTTTCAAGGCTGGGTGGGCCTACCATTAGAGTTTAGACATTCCCTTGCGAAACATAGTTTAGTAAATACTGCACTATACCTTGGCCCTTCGGGTTAGCCGTTCCACTCCCTGCAATCTTACACATAACCTCTACGGTCAATACAGTCGCAACCTCACCTTTGGTCAGTAACCTTGTAATCAGTTGTCACCTCTGTATCGTTCCTATTTACGAATAATAAACTAATTTGAATAGATAATATGTCGATGATGTGCGAATCTTGGAGTAACATACTATGTAGCTCTCTAGAGTTTCAAGAATACTGGTGAAGCAAAATGCCCTTAGATCAGGATTTTTTTCTTAGGCCTACCGCGCAGAAATGTATTTTATTTACTAGATTGTGAAGTCAGAACGGGAACGGTAATATTAAATGACAAACTGAGTGGTTTTCTTAATATTTGGCAAAGAGGAATTGCTAGTGATTAAGATCTTATTTCGTAATGAAGCATGAATATACATTACAAAGATATACGGATTACGCTAGTGGCATGTAACTTAGAACGATAAAAGAAATACTGATAATGCATGGCGTTCGTCAACCTGAGACGGAGCCATCAAATTTAATATCATAAATCTAGATATATCACTTCCTATCAACATAATCACTGTCTATCAACTTCCTTATCTAAGGCCCTTCGTAATTTTTACTATAGTAGATATACGTAAGTTAAATATACAATAGGTAATCTCTACCAGAAATTAAGTCATAGGAAACTTCAAAGATATCAGTAAATCCAACTCAAAACTAAACAAGGAAAACTGTAATCTGACAGAATGTTGAGGAAACTAGAATAGGTTTAGAAATGTGTCATACTTGGAAATGAGTAAAATACGTAACGTGCCGATAATCCTCGATGAGATATGCAAAGGCGCAATCCTATTACTATTTTTAACCCAAGCTAATATAAAAAAAAAGCTAAGCCAAATTATCAAAACTGCAAATGCACAGAAGTCAGTTTATTTTGACCCCCACGTACCCTGGAAAATTATTCTAGGTAAGCCAATGCTTAATGTTATAATGTAGGAGACGAAAATATCGCATATTTGGTCACTTATCCAAGGCAAAACGCATCAAATCGAAAACCTCCTACTAATTTTAGTTGTCAAACCTTTAAATCGAACCAAAGATATCACAATTGACGATCCAAGTACAGTGCGACTAACCAATGAGACAAAGGATAACTATAGAGGTCAATTCTCGTAAAAAATACACGGCTGATAAAGTATGAATTTTACGAGAATTGGTTTCTACAGATAGCCTCAGATGGCTTATACACTGATAAAATCAGCTAATTGGCGAGTGACTCAATCTATCCAGAGTTCTTGGAGAGATCAATGGGATCAAGGACGCTGCTGTTGACCTGGTTGTTGCCGTTTGCTGATATAAAAGCTGTAGGAGATAAGTTAGTTCCAAAGAGTCTTTTGAAATCGTAATTTCTACATTTTTTTAAAGGCCTCAAACAACTGGCTAAATGAAAAACGTTTGTTTTGACTTCTATACCTCATGAAAAATAACTAGGTAAGATAATAATAATGTGTCGTTTAAATGTAACTGCTTTTTCCTAGACGAGGTACATATTTTTTGTTGGAATTTCAGTGCTGTTTTTAAACCTTCAGATGCTTTCTACTAATGACCCGAATAACTAACATTACACAAAACAATCTACATTTTAAATGCCTTTATAATAAAGGTTCATTTCTTTGTGATACAGTGTTTTGTCTTGCTATGTTGAGTTTTATTTTACAAGAGAAAAAGCAACACAAATCATTATTTAGACTTAGGCAGTTAAAATTTGAGGCAAAACATATACGATTATCAGTAAAACGCTAAGTATACTTTTCTAAAGATACCCCGCGATGTGCGCAGGTCACGTGCCGGCCGGCCTCGCGCCCTGCCACCCTGCCGCCGATAAGGGCAAAGGTTATCGTTGCAGGAAACATCGGCTGCATCATATTGATATTTTGACACACTTCGTTGTTGATCTGACCCATGGACCTATAAAAAAAAAATTTTATACGTCCATGATCTGACCTACATATTACGGGTGTAAACAATAATGTGTATAGGAAAGTTAGCTCGCAGTTCCAATCTCATGAAAGACCTTTCCCAGAATTAAATTACCACTGTACTTTTCCAGAATACTAATTAGCATTTATCCAGGACATGGTCTGTCTATGTGTCATCCTAATCCGCTCTTCGATGTCTGCTTTTACGTCTTACTAAAATCCAGAAATCGCCATAAACTGCAGATCGCTCTTAAACAAAAGGATCCCAATTTTAATCTTCGGTTCGATCCCAAGAATAACCCAATCAAAATAAGTCATTTGTAAAGATTTGTGATATACTTTACTCTGATTGGTCCATTTTTGCGATGGATAGAAAGAAGCGATATCTTGTCATTTACAATGTGGATGAGAGATTCTGTTTCATTACACACCACGTTTCAAGTAATCACGCGTACCTAGATAATATTGCCATAGTGTAGATAATGATTCATATACTCAAGTGTGGGCAAACTGAACACGTTTCGACGAGTTATTGCTTAGTAAAGCAGGTAGACGACCCACAGATTCCCTAACCTGTTGATACAAGACGAGACCCGTACTGTCGTACAAATTTGTGAATCCGAATGAGCTACGGCTACATGCTAATTGCTACCATAAGCTATGCGGTGCTATGGCAGTGCGGTTTAATCTATGTAGATGTTGTGAAATAGAGATTTTTTCAAAATCCCAGTCTTTTTATATGGGTACGGAAAAGTGACCCCACTGCACCTGAAGGTGGGTGGAGTTGGGTATAGATAATGTTGACTGATGAGAGACGATGACCCGTTGCGAGATGCTTCTTTGAAACTGGATATACACAGTAGTGGTAGGTCTCTCATATGTAAGAGTCCGTCTGGGTGGGTACCACCGCAATGTCTATTTCTACCGCCAAGCAGCAGTGTGCATGCACTGTTGTGTTTCGGTTTGAAGGACATTGTAGCCAGTGTAACTACTGGACATAATGAGACTTAACATCTTATGTCTCAGGATGACGAGCGCAGTGGAATGCCATTCAGTACTTTATAAGCCAAAGTGCTGGATGGTGTTGCTACTGTTTATTGGTGGTCGTATAGCTTACCATCAGACGAACGGCATGCTCGTCTCGTCATTCAATGGCGGGTTTTACACATTGCGTACGGGGTCGCTATCCGGGCGGATCACATTGTACCACCAGCAAAATCTGTCAATACTAAGATTACATTGTTAATCAAAGAACATTGAAGTTTAATAGTTTGCAGTTAACCAGGGTTCTTTACGAGGCAAGAGTCAAGACATATACAAGAAATCTTCTCAGGTCAGTGGGCTTTTGCGAAGCACTGGTAGAATCTTTTAAAAGATAAAAACATTGTAAAAAATCACGTGTAAAAGTGCCCTTAGGGCCTAATTACTTAATAAATGATTTGAATTTGAAAAATGAGAGCTAAATAATGAACATTACTTTCAGGTGATATATGGGGAAAAAAATAAGATAAATAATGTTGTTTATTCGCATATATTAAACAGTAATTAATCAGCTGCCGTAAATTAAATATAATAGCGTAGTAATGTATTTCATGAAGTCAATTTGTAGAACAATGGTCAAAATAATGATTATTGAAAAATGTACGTCTGATATGAGTTAATAGAGAAATAATAAACATAATATACGTATCAGTCAAGAAAATATTTACTTATCTCCATTGCAGTTATAATAATTTATCTAATTTAAACAGTAAGAGAAGCTTACTATCGCGAATTCCGCCACGAGACAATTAAATCAAACACTTATAAAATCTGTAAACACGTACAATTATTATAGTCTTGTAGTAAAATTAAAACAAATATTAGTTCGCGATACGGCCGACAGGCGGCGCTCACCACTCGATCTCGTGTCCGTGACGTCGTTGTTAAGCAGTTTGCAGCGGCGCAGAGCAGTGTTACATCAGTCGAAATTAGGGTTGCCAATTTATCACATACAATTACCATATTCCTGAACTGTGTTTACAACTTTTCAGAAGTATTTTAGACATTATATGTGAGTGTTTTTAAAACTATATATCTGATTTAATTTTATAAATATAAATTGATTTTAAAACAACAACCCTTTTTTAATTACTTCGATTTAAATAATTATATATTCTGAATATAAGGAAACATAGGTCTAGTAACCCTAGTTGCAGTATTGATAGGCGCATCCCGGGCATGATAACACAGCCCATATATATATGCAATTCGATCTCGGCCCAGCCAGTGCTACGCCAGCCATAAGCGCGTTCACACGTCAAGGATCTATGCAGGAAACGTCCTCGCTCTCCCGTCTTTTTTCTTTGACGCGTATTTCTTATTTTGATTAGCAACAACCCGGCGGTTGTTGCTTACAAGTCCATTAAAGCTTCGAGAATTACTCCATTAAAGGTGAGATATTTAATGGATAATTTTTTGTTATTGATTAATTGTATGCCAGTGTTTAGTGGTGCTTTTTGTGTTTTCTTGTGATTAAAATGTGTTTAGTATGTCTAAATGCGGAAATATTGGTGATTCTGTGTTATTACTGTCCGAAGTTGCTTTGTCTGTGCATTTTATTGATTTTTATAGGGAACTTGTTACACGGAACTTGATTCATGATACGAGCTAGCGCCTGGCTTTACAGACAGTATTAAAACTTTCTAATACTGGGAATGCCCGGCTTATTATAAGAGCTAGCGTGGTTTTTAAACCATATAAAGCTTTGTCGTCCAATTCAAATGAGGGCAAATAGTATTAGGCTTACCAGATGTCACTTGGAGTAAAATATGCTGACCATAGACTTAGGTTATCTATGATTTCACTGGATTTGGTGTAATTGATTATAATTTATAAAGTGTGGCAAATTTTCAAAGCAGTGGCGCCGCCGTGGTGGTAAAAATATACTGGTAGCCTTCAATAAAACAAGGATATAATATTTTGTTTAATGGGCAAAGGAGACAACAGACATTAATTGACATTAAGGCCGACATGCACCAACCGACTATGTGATTTAAAACGAGGAAAATCATTTCCAAACTACACCTATGGGCTATGTGATACGCCTGTCGTACCAAATTAAATGTCTTTCATCTATTGAAATAAAGTCTCTTATAGCTTGTGAATCTTGAAAATTTCATAATACTACGCCTCCATAAGAGTGCCAAACTTATTCTATGATCTCAGAACCGAAAAGCGTAAAAGACAATTGCCTCATATTATTTGTCAACATTTGCCCTGATGTTTTGCTGAAAGTTTTACAATGTTTTATATACTAAGCATTTGTTATTATTTTGCGATTATTCGCCTCGTAAATAAATTAAAACAGTGCTATAATTTAAAGATATGTGGCGACTGGCATCATCTCGTAATTGTTTACTAAACTGTTGTTTATTACAACACCTATGTTTTTTTTAGTTCATTTCATAAGGAAATAAAACAATACACATTTATTTATATTGCTGGTTCCAGATTCCTTCTGACGCAATCCTCCTCAATACACGGTGATTCATGTACCTAGTTGAAATAGGGTATTGATTCGCATTTGCTTGTCATGAATTCGCTTTCTATCCAGCGTTTGGAACTTTAGAATTAAGGAATTGGTTCATGCTTAGATAAGTTTTCTTAACAAATTTCTAAGTTTGTCCTATTTAAATACATACCAATACTAAAGACTCAAATCGTTACATCATTAATATAATTGAAACCGCAACAAAATTATCAAAATTACGGAAAATTATGCAAAACTCCAACAACATGGAATATCTCCCGCCAATGACCTTGAACGTGGTTTCCACGGCGTGCGTGTGCGCCGCTGAGTCAACATGGCGCCGCACTGTGACATCACACACGCCATTGATTGATGTTTGTCACGACATAGTTACACACTCTCAACAATTGAAATGATTTGTATAGTCATTTATATAATTGACACATTTCTCGGAATACACGTAGATTGCGCATGATAAAAAAATATTTTATGTTGATTACTAGTAGAGTTACCAACGTTGGACACCAAATTCAACGCATACGCATGCTCACGCCTTTTATCCCCGAAGGGGTAGGCAGAGGCGCAACTAGTGCACCCACTTTTCGCCAAGCGTATTCCGTCCCATGATGTGATAGGGGGCGAGCCTATCGCCATATCGGGCACAAATTCCAGACTCCGGGCTGATACTGAATAGAAAAATCCAATATCACTTTGCCCGACCCGGGGATCGAACACGAGACCTCAGCCTTGCAGTCGTACCGTAATACAACTACGCCACCGAGGCAGTCAAGTCGAGTTATCAACATTTGTAAATTGTAACAGTAAACTCGTACACAAATTACAAACTAGCGTATTGAAATTAACAAGTACCTTCTGTTAATACCATAAATATCCACATTTTCATAATACCATACCATACCAGCCCTGTATCATATACTGCCCACTGGTGAGCACGGGCCTCCTCTACTACTGAGAGGGTTTAGGCCTTAGTCCACCACGCTGGCCTAGTGCGGGTTGGCAGACTTCACACACTCTCAAAATTCTTATAGAGAATTCTTAGGCATGTAGGTTTCCTCACGATGTTTTCCTTCACCGTTTAAAGTGAACGATAATTGATAAACAATACATACATACATACATAAACTCACGCCTTTCTCCCATTGAGGTAGGCAGAGACTATGGAGCGCCAAGTGCTACGATCCAAGCATACCTCTTTCGCTTCTTCTACAGTCATCAGTCTCTTCATACATGCTCGTCGGTTACGAGAACTCCTAATACACACGTAACTTCGAAAAGTTGGAGGTGTGCCGTGTGTGCCTTGGGTTTTGAACCTCCGGACATTGCCTCGGCAGACCGTTCCATTCCCAACTAGGCTATTGTCCGCTGTTGTGAATTTGTGATGGTGTGTTACAAGTGATACAAATTGCTGAATAGATTTGGATGGAAGTTGGCAAACTGATAGACCAAGTCTTAGTCCGTCATATTGGCAAAATTTACCCCTGGAAACTGAAAAGTACCCATCCGTGTACGTTTTTAAAAATTATGCTTGGATTATGTAACTATCTGGTGTTGCTAGCCGATCAGGTAAAATGAGAGAGCAAGTCCGGTTAATATTGCGTTATATACAGATAGTAATAACAATTGATAAGATAAAAGATTTGATAATTTGATGATGTTTTCGAACTCAAAGTGTTGCTAACGCCGAGTTGGTTACTTTTCTCGGTTTAGAACTAAATACAAAATATCATGTGAAAAAAATATCACGCTGTTTTAATAAAAAAAAACTGTCGTCAAATACATCATGTAAAAAATGGTGATCAATTTACTTTTGAAGTTTATAATGATTTGAGGTAGGTATGTATGTATACTGAATAGTTTGACGCCTAACTATATAATTAATCTAAGTATACGTTATCGTTATTAATAAGTCGGTGTGACACGAACAATCTATTAACACCCTGCAACTGTTAACTCGTGGTAAATACTCGGGAAAAAAACGTGCAATTTGTAAATTGTATGTATATTAACTGAATGTAGTTTTTATTTCCTTATTAAGTTAAAGACGTATCATACTGAGTATATATTTTTTTTATTACATCGAATGACGAGACGAGCATGCCGTTCGTCTGATGGTAAGCGATACGACCACCCATAAACAGTAGCAACACCATCCAGCACCTTGAGTTACAAAGTACTGTGTGGCATTCCACTGCGCTCGTCATCCTGAGACATAAGCTGTTAAGTCTCATTTTGTCCAGTAGTTATACTGGCTACAATGTCCTTCAAACCGGAACACAACAGTGCATGCACACTGCTGCTTGGAGGTAGAAAAAGCTTTTTTGCTTTAAGCTGCTTTTTTTCGTAAAGTTTTCCATTTACGTTATTTCATTCAAAATTAACAACTAATCGTACTTCCGGGCTGTACTGTTAACTCGAAAACAATAGTAGTACATAATCTTATCTATTAAACTGTTTACCCAAATAAAAATGCGTCGTACAAAAATTAAAACAAATATTTACGTCTATTTATCTTAATCCGGGTCGAAGGACCCACACCACTATCTTAGTTGAGTAATCAATCGTCTCATTAGTTAATGACAGCGGAATTGGCTTATAAAAGGCAAAGTTCTGGGTTAGATTACTAGGTCAAACGAAAAAAAAGTATCGATATTTTCAATCTGATTCCATGTCATGTGAGTTAGCCGGGTTTGGTTTTTTTATATGGCGATAGGCTCACGGATCCACGCAATCACCTCCACAGATGAAAATAAGATCTATGAACCGCTACTTACGCTATTGCCTACTTTGGGAATAAAGGCTTTACGTAATTGGTTATAAACGGAACTACAAAATATCGAAGTCTATATAAAGACAACTGATCAAATGAATTTGCTATCAAATATAAAGTCTACCGTTTATCTTTATTTTTTATCTTAATTTTAATACTCTGATTACATGATATCCGCCACAGCTACCAAGCGATTGTCAATCGAACGATATCTCTCAGTTCAAGGGCGTCGTATATAAATTTAGAAATCCAGGGGTGTAGACTGGTTTTAAGTTGCCAAGTCAGATAATTTTAATACCCACTAACAACGATAGTTGTACCCAAGTTATAGACTGGTCATTGGACGATACAAAGATCTATTAACAACCTCTAGCAGTTGGCGTGTTCACGCGAAATAGAAGATTTATTATATACAGTGTGGTATACTTCATAATGTTACCACAAAATTATTTTTACCAAATGTACGGGAGATTTTGTTCAGCGAAAATCCTGTATTTTATATTTAATGCCTTTATATTATTATTACTTAAATATTTACATAATAATAAAATTATTTGTAATTCTTATAAAACTATTCCTGTACATTCACAAATTAGCACGAGAAATTAAGGGACATGAATTATATTCTTCGTGCTCGACCCAATCGATGCCCCACAAAATATAAGAGAAATCAGAAAATATTTATAGACTGTTTTATCAGATCGAAAAATAGTGCTTCGCGTTCTGTAAAAGTGATGCAGCCATTAATCATGTTAAAAGGAAAAGGGCTCGTCACTTGGCAGTAGTTACCGATCTTTTAGTAGATTATAAGCGATGAGCAACGTCTCAATGCTGAGAACAATCTAGAATTCTGGAACTAAACGTATCGGAGTTGTTTATTGAAAATGCGTTTTGTGTTATTATTAATTAAATGGTGTACTATATCCGGATTCACGAACTTTATAGAAATTAAAACCGGGTTTTCTTTACGCAAGTAGCCCATGTACATGATACAAGATTAATGCGGGAAGATTTTAACTTACAAGCAAGTATGACGTCCTTCACGAATGCAAGTACTTGCGCAATGCAATGCGGTGTTTTAAAACGTTCAGCCCAACAACATTTAACCACGTCAATTTTTTTTTTCAAATTATATCAACGACGTCTAATCACGTCTACCGTGCATGTGCATTGTATGGCGAAATATTGTGTCACTTGGTGGGTATCTGACGAGGGCAGCGTTGGGCCGAACGTGTCAAATAGAGAAATTCAGTGCGGGATTAAAAAGTTTGTATGTTATGTATATACATGACATACAGAGCATCACGCCTCTACTGTTTCAGAGGCAGGAAGAGGTGTCACACCCACATATCATCAGTTATGCTAGGTTGTAATAGGAGGCAAGCCTTTTGTTACTAACGGAACACAATTTCAGAATACCATTTTACCAAATCTGAGACTTCAGCAGTAAGATATAAAGTCAGTATTTGTATGTGTTGTTGCAGGGAGCACCGGGCTCGTCCGGCGCGTGTGCCAGTGCCGGCCCTCACGCGCGAGTGAGCCCCTGTAGAGTCGCGCGGCCGCGGCCGGCGTCGCGCTGCTGGCGGCGCGCGCTCAACGTAGACCCGCCCTGGCTGCGCCGTGCGAGGGCCCGCTGACGCCATACCACCAACACTTCGTGAGTATCGTCATCTACAAACTAAAGCAATGAGTTTTGGCGGGAACTAGGAAGTGTCATGAGGTGCTCTTGTTTCGACTGTTTTTTTACACGCTTTATATTAGCTTCACTTGTATGTTTGTATGTTTGTAACCGACTCCTTTGGGCGCGATTTTGACCCACTTTAAACGGTCAGATTTTATTCAAACTTTGTAGATTTGTCGAGGACCGATGACAATACACTAATTTGATAATATTATGCCATTATTCAATTTGCAAAATGAGATTTTTGACAATTTATATACCATCAAGTCTCACTGTATATATTGATAACGTTAAAATCTTTGAATGGCTTCTAAAATAATTATAGGTGCTTATATACATCAAGGAATTAATAGTAAATTAGATCAAATAACAATTTTAAAAAATAAAAAAAACACGGTTTTATAAATAAACCATGCTAAAAAGTAGAAAATAAATAATAGTTTAAAAATACTAAAAAACACGCTTTATATAGAAAAGCAAACTAAAAAATAGAAAATAAATTTTAATAAATTTGGATTGAGAATAGTGTATTTATTTTAATAAATATATAAATTAATAATAGTGTAAATAAGAAAAAAATGTTTTATTGTAAAAAAGGTGTGGGGTGCATGGTGTCAACAGTTATAAACATTTCATTGACAGATGTGAAAAGAAGAATTATCATTTCGATAATATCTTAAAAAGCACCCCACGCTTTTTAGCGTCATTGTGACATATATCACCAGCAATATGGTGATATTGTGAGACAGGTGTGTCTTCGTGTTCGAAAGCGGTTCCCTAACACAGTGTATACCATACCATACCAGCCTTGTATTATACAGGGTTATTTTGACATTGCGTTAATAAATGAAACCACATACACGTCTTTGCTTCTGCTAACATTATGCAAAAAATCATTAAAGACGGGTTTATTTAAAAAAAACTTAATGGAAAGTGTTATTATTAAAGCAGGGGCGTAGCTACCGCTGTATCAGCCGTATCAATGATACGGGGCCCCCAGGCTTTAGGGGTCCTCTTAGCCCATACGTAGAACTTTTGGGTCACCCAAAAGTTCGGAGACCTTTTTTGCTCCCGATTAATAAGGCTCCGGACTCGGGATATGCGGAGCGACACAAACTGAATGGCATATACTTAAGGAAACTATGAATCTGGTGCTAGAAAGGCCCCCAACAAAATATTGATATAGGGCCCCTCTATCGTAAGCTACTCCACTGTTTCAAAGAGATAAGTATGTAGTTTCATTTAGTAACGCAATGTCAAAATGATCCTGTATACTGTCACACTGCTGAGCCTCTTCTACTGAGAGGGTTTAGGCCTTAGTCCACCACGCTGGCTTAGTGTGGGATGGCAGACTTAACATACTTTATTATATACCTTATTACATATTGTATACGGCATGTTATTAACTGGTCTCATCCCTGCAGCTGACATTCGTGGACTAGCGCTAGTGGGCCCCCTACACCAGGCTCAGCGTGCACGTGACACACGACCCCCCCGCCCGCCCCCCGGCACACGGACAGCACGAGATGAAGGTTGTTGAGGAGGAACAGCGCGTCAGGGTCATGGACGGCCCGTGGTCGCCCGACGAGGTGATCAGGGAGATCGTCGATGAAGGTGTGCAGGAGGACCCGTTCTACGTGATGGATCTGGGCGAGGTGGTCGCCAGGTACCATCAGTGGAAGGAGCTGATGCCGCGCGTCGAGCCGTTTTATGGTAAGTGTGGTTTGTTCAGACTCTTCCTTCTTGTATTGTCTCACAAGCTAGTGGAACTTGGCAATCAGTTCAGTATAATAATTTTCTTTTAACATTGCATTCTTTTTTTGTTTTTGCTGTTTTACCAACTCGACTTTACTAGTCTCCCTCTAGTGGATTATATGGGCTTTGGATTAGCACGTCCTGTGTTCGATTTCCGGGTAACACAATCACAGAGGATTAATTAACACAATTTGCCCAAGTTGTCGAGCATGTAAATGTATTACACGCAGCAGTGTGTATGCACTGTGTGCTCCCGTTTGAAGGATATTGTAGCCAGTGTAATTACTGGGCATTATGAGATGTCTCAAGGTGACCAGCGCCGTGGAGTGCCATACAGTACTTTGTAACTCAAGGTGCTGGATGGTGTTGCTACTGTTTATGGGTGGTCGTATCGCTTACCATCAGGCGAACAGCATGCTCGTCTCGTCTTCTTCTTCCCCTTCAGTCTTTGGAAGTCCACTGCTGAACATAGGCCTCCCCCAAAGATTTCCAGACCAACCTGTCAGAAGCGGCCTGCATCCAGCGGGTTCCTGCGACCTTTACAAGGTCATCTGTCCACCTAGTAGGAGAACGTCCCACGTTGCGCTTGGTTACGTGGAGCCCACTCGAGAACTTTAACTTTTTTAAACTTTTCTCGTCATTTACCTGCAATAAAATCTCTGGCTACCCCTGAAAAGGGAAAGAGGCGTGATGATCTCTCTGTACAGTCAGCAGCATAAATATCTGTACAAAATTAAAATTTAAAATCGCCTATATACGCATTAAGTTAAACTGAAATATTTTTTTCTTCGTTTGAAGTAAAGTAAATACCTTTTATTTTATTTTTGTGAAGAGAAAAATAAGATTACTCAGAACACAAAAGTATGAAGGCAATTTTAAATTTTGAATTTGTTCATCTACTTATGCTGCTGACTGTACATACTCGTGTACTAACCCATGTGTTATGGTGCAGCCGTGAAGTGCAACGACGACAAGCTGCTGGTGACGACGCTGGCGGCCCTCGGCGCCGGCTTCGACTGCGCCTCCAAGGCAGAAATTGAGCTCATCACCTCCATCGGAGTGCCTTCGGAGTGAGTATTACTGAGTTTTGTTTATCTTTTGTAAAATGGTGATATCTATACTAATATACTAATAATATTATAAAGCTGAAGAGTTTGTTTGTTTGTTTGTTTGTTTGAACGCGCTAATCTCAGGAACTACTGGACCGATTTTGAAAATTCTTTCACTAATAGGAAGCTACATTACTCCTGAGTGCCATAGGCTACTTTTTATCCCTGAAAAACTTTTCCACGCGGGCGGAGCTGCGCGCAATGCTAGTAGTAAATAGTAATAGAAAGAAAGAAATGCGTTTATTGCGGTAACTCAAACTAAGCATAACTTATAGATATAAACAGAAATTATACCTAAATACTAGTAATTAAAAATTTGTTAAAAGAATAAAACAATGGGACAATAATAGCCTACCAGTTACAACAGGCAATGTGTACCGTACCTATTGAACAGTTGTGTGAGTCCGCACAGGGTCCCATCTCAGGTTAAACTGATATATGTTATACCAGCTTTTGCTCGCGGCTCCGCCCGCGTGAAAAAGTTTTTCCGGGATAAAAAGTAGCCTATGTGTTAATCCAGGACATAATCTACCCGTGTGCCAAATTTCATCGTAATCCGTTCAGTAGTTTCTGCGTGAAAGAGTAACTAACATCCATACATCCATACTTACAAACTTTCGCGTTTATAATATTAGTAGGAAGTAGGATAATACAGATTTCGTACAAAACGTCTGTGCTTTTATTTTTCAAACTACTTGTTATTGCAGTGTTGAAATAAAATACATACATTTCGCTTAGTGCAATCCACTGTATCTGGGTATAAGTGCGTCACGAGAGGCGATTTTAGAGCTTTTTAATTTTTACTCTTTTATTGCCTAGGCAAATCAAAAATGTTATTTTACACAAAAATTATGTAAAATAAATGAATAAAAAAAAGTCCCCGAAAAGTGCGGGAAAGGCATCCCCGCGCCCCGCTCTAGGATGGCTTCACAGCGATAACACGCATGCTCACGCCTTTTATCCCCGAAGGGGTAGGCAGAGGCGCAACTAGTGCACCCACTTTTCGCCGTGCGTATTCCGTCCCATGATGTGATAGGGGGCGAGCCTATCGCCATATCGGGCACAAATTCCAGACTCCGGGCTGATACTGAGTAGAAAAATCCAATATCACTACAAAGCGATAACAAATTACAAAAAAATCCTCTTCGTGAAGAGAGAAGTTATAATCTGCTATGTTTCTTCTACAGGCGTATAATATTCGCCAACCCGGCCAAGATGGCGTCTCACATCCGGTACGCGTCGGCCGTCGGCGTCGACCTGATGACCTTCGACTCGGAGACCGAGCTCATCAAGATCAAACACTACATGCCGCATGCGAGGTGAGAACCTTTTTTACTTGGCCTTAAATCTGCAAGAGGTATCCGAATTAATTTTTTGACGGTTTCTAAAGGCTTAATTTTGGCAGCAAGAAATAAGATGTAATTGGATTCGTCATAAATGGTTTTACTGGTGGCAGGTCCCCTCGCATGCGAGGGGGCGCCTGGAAAGGCACCACCGCAATATCTATTTCTACTGCAAAGTAGCAGTGTTCATGCGCTGTTGTGTTTCGGTTTGAAGGACATTGTAGCCAGTATAACTACTGGACATAATGAGAGTTAACATCTTATGTCTCAGGATGACGAGCGCAGTGGAATGCCACAGAGTACTTTGTAACTCAATATGCTGGATGGTGTTGCTACTGTTTATGGGCGGTCGCATCGTTTGCCATCAGACGAGCGGCATGCTCGTCTGCTCATTCAGAAACAATAAAAAAACCGTGGCAGTGTTATGTGCTGTTGGTGTGCCTGAGAGTATTAAATAATGAGGATGTTGTTGGTGCAGGCTGGTGATCCGCATCCGCTGCGACGCGGCGCAGGCGCAGTGTCCGCTGGGCATGAAGTTCGGCTGCGACGCCGTCACCGAGGGGCCGCGTCTGCTCAAACTAGCCGCCGTGCTCGGACTAGAGGTTCGTTTCAAAATTTTCTAGCTCTGTAACTGATATTAATGCCTTATTTATACATTTATGGCAAGTCGCATTTGTATATAGACTTACTAGCTTTTGGTCCTACGATATATATTTTTTGTGGCGTGGGTTCTTGCCTTGCATGACACCGTATACATGGCCCCCTGGACCCTCTCCCTTATATACGCCCATGCTCTCAACCTATCCCAATAAAACGAAACGTAGTCGAGTCGTGTTTTTTTGCAATATTCTAAGCCCACAGTCTTCCGTTGGGCCGTTAAGTGGCGTCACCCCAAAAACAAAGAGATTATTGTATACTAGTTTTGCCCGCGGCTTCGCCCGCGTGAATGAGTTTTCCCGGGATAAAAGTCCCGCTTTAAAAAGAAGCCCATGTGTTAATCCAGGACACGATCTACCCATATCATCAAACATCCATACATCCATACTTACAAACTTTCGCGTTTATGATATTATTATTGTTATTTTTTATTGAGTTGAATGACGAGACGAGTATGCCGTTCGCCTGATGGTAAGCGATACGACGACCCATAAACAGTAGCAACACCATCCAGCACCTTGAGTTACAAAGTACTGTGTGGCATTCAACTGCGCTCGTCATCCTGGGACATAAGATGTTAAGTCTCATTATGTCCAGTAGTTACACTGGCTACAATGTCCTTTAGTGCATGCACACTGCTGCTTGGCGGTAGAAATAGACATTACGGTGGTACCCACCCAGACGGCCTCTTACATATGAGAGACCTACCACCAGTAAATTATGATGATATTAGTAGAATATTGAGTACTGTCCCCTGGCAGGTGGTGGGCGTGTCGTTCCACGTGGGGTCGGGCGCGGGCGAGTGCGCCGTGTACGCGCGCGCGGTGTCGCTGAGCCGCGCGCTGTTCGCGGCGGGCGCGGCCGCGGGGCACCGCATGTCGCTGCTGGACATCGGCGGCGGGTTCGCGGGCGGCTCCGGGGCCGACCTGCACGAGGTACCTGCATTTACATTATTTTATTTATTTATTTATTTATTTACAGAAAGGACATGTCCAAAAACGGGCCTGAAATTCTAAACAAGACAATTTATATATATTTAGATAGAACTCCTGAAAACTAGCCTTTTGCAATAAATCGTTTAATTTTGAAGAACTCCGATTTTGAGATTTATGTAATTTTGTTTGGCTTGAAAACTACACTTACTATGAACGTGTTAAAAAAAGTTAGTTATGAATGGAGGGGTCTAAAAATATTTTTTTTAATGAATCTAAGTTCCATATTTGGCCCTTTTAATATCCCTTAAGTTTGAGCCTTGTTAGATTTTGAGGCCCAGCACCCATCCAAAAAGCGGACATCTCCTTTATGTTAGAAGTAATTAGCAGACAGGTCAAAAGACTAAAGAAATGATTTGTTAAAATAAAACGTAAAGAGAAGTGATACATATCATAAAAAGAAAGCATCAGCCAAGATTTTTTTAAATTTCGAGATACTTGTAACAAATAATTCCAAATCAACGTCCTCTGTGGATGAATTAAATGTTCTACTGACTCTTGGATATATAGGAGTTTTGTTGATAAACCGACTCATTATAATAATAGCCTTTGCTCGTGGCTACGCCCGCGTTAAAAAGGTTTTCTCGGATTAAAGTCCCGCTTTATATTTTCCCGGGATAAAAAGCCTGTGTTACTCGCTCATAAAGTAGCTTTATATTGGTGTTTTTTTTTTAAAACGGTTGAGTAGTTTTTAAGTTTATTCGTTACTCTTTATATTAGTACTAGCTTTTGCGCGCGGCTCCGCCCGCGTGGAAAAGTTTTCCAAGATAGCACTCAGGAGTAATGTAGCTTCCTATTAGTGAAAGAATTTTCAAAATCGGTCAAGTAATTTCTGAAATTAGCGCGTTCAAACAAACAAACAAACTCTTCAGCTTTATATATTAAGTATAGATACGTAAATATTTTTAATTTGTATTCCCGACATGGAGATGGTTAATTATCGTTGGTGTCAGGTGGCTGCCGTGATCAACAGCGCGCTGGAGCAGCAGTTCCCGGAGCGAGGCGTGCGGGTGATCGCGGAGCCGGGCCGGTACTTCGCCGCCGCCGCCTACACGCTCGCCACCATGGTGCACGCCAAGCGGGAGGTACCTACACTGTTACTGTTGTGGAGCTCCTCTTTTCGCACTTAGCCCGTAGAAAGTCGGCCGTTGTGCGAGATGTGCCGGCTAAAGTCTAGCCGGCTCAACTCCTTCCAGAAGTGCAGGATCTTCCTGGTTCCTTCGAGAGGTACCTACATGGATCATTGTGGCAGACGCGGCCACTAAAACCACTGTCAAAAAATACCATACCAGCCCTGTATTATATACTGCCCACTGCTGAGCACGGACCTGCTCTACAACTGAGAGAGTTGAGACCTAAGTCCACCACGCTGGCCTAGTGCGGGTTGGCAGACTTCACATTCCTTCGAAATTCAGATAATTTCTCAGGTATGCAGGTTTCCTAACGATATTTTCGTTCACCGTTAAAGCGTGCGATAATTCACAAAGAATACACGTATAACTTTTTTTTGAAAAGTCAGAGGTTTGGCTCTGTGTTTTGAACCTGCGTACGTTCGTCTCGGCAGTCCGTTCCATTCCCAACTAGGCTATCGCCGCTTTAATAAAAAAATCGTCAAAAAATATTTTATTCATATTACAACCTAAATATAATCACGGCTTGTTATAACCCATGTGTTTATTTCAGCTGCTAAACAAGGAGGGCGATGACGAGTCGCACACGATGTACTTCATCAACGACGGCGTGTACGGCTCGTTCAACTGCGTGCTCTACGACCACCAGCACGTGCGCGCCCACCCGCTGCAGGTACATATACCACCACTTAAAGGATCGAGTCCACTAGACGGGCCGGGCCGGACCGGACCGCCTTTTCTAAAGTTATGTATAGAACTGTACCCGGAAGCGAAGCGTTTTCGTTCTATACAAAGCTTTAACGTGGTCCAGACCGGCCCACCTACTAGACGCAAGCCATAACAGATTTGAGAAGGCAAGGAAGAAGGTTCAATAAATACCGGATGGCATACATTTTTGATAAATGTATTTGAAAGTAGTCAACTATATAACTATATACCTATTATATGCCTTATTTCAACCTGTGATCCATTCCAGGCCCGGTCGGACACCCTGCAGCCGTGCTCCATCTGGGGCCCGTCGTGCGACGGGCTGGACTGCGTGCTGCGGTCCGCCAGCCTGCCCGCGCTGGCGGTGGGCGAGTGGCTCGTGTGGCGCGACATGGGCGCCTACACCATTCCAGTGGCCTCGCCGTTTAATGGCTTCCCCGTGCCTACTGTGAAGGCGGTTGTTGATAGGCGGCTGTGGTGAGATATCTTTATACAGTTTTTAGGTCCACCTGATGGTAATAGATCGCCCATGGACGTCGGCAATGCGAGCCAAGACTATCCCTGCCGTTTACTCGATTTTTTAAATTCGAAGGAGTAGTTTCACAACAGCTGTAAATGCACAAATATTGCCAGTTAACCCTAAGTGCTGATTACAACCTGACCGATAAAAAAACAGATGTTATCGATAAAACGGAAAGGTTTTATGATATTTTGTAGGACTTAAATGGCAGTCCGTCCGGTTAGACTAGCATCGTCTGTTTCCGCTGATTAACAACTCTGCCGATTTAGTTTAATGGGCATTGTAAACAGTAATTAAAGTACTGGCCATTTTAGACACCCTTTAGTACTCGGTACATGCGACACAGTATTGTAAATATCGCACCTTTAGGACGAAAACGACGCAATTCAAAAAAATCTAAAATTGGTTTATAGTTATAAAATGACTTAAAACTGGTCCCTTTTTTATGAAAATATAATAAAAAAGGGACCGATATAATAGTTTTGTCCTTTTCCCGCCTGGATATGGCGGTGTTTGAACTATTGTTGTATTGAGTAATTAGTTTTAAGTAATATTATGACGATATCTCAATTTTTATTTTTTTTGAATTGTGTCGTTTTCGTCCTAAAGGTGCGACATATTTATATATTTTCAACACATTATTATTTTAGAATTATCTCATCCCAGGTCCATGCTGCGCGAGTTGTGGCCGTTGTCAGCGGTGGGACTGGCGTGCGAGCCGCCGCGCTCCGACAGCGTCGGCGCGTCGGACGTCGTGTCGGATGGGTCCGATGTCGCGTCGGACGCGTCGGACGTGGTGTCGGACGCGCACCAGCTGTGCGCAGTGTTCGTGGAGTGCGCACTTAAGTGAACGCACGTCACGCGCTCCCAGAATTATTTTGCGGATTGTGAGTTTTTGAATGGGAAAATATCCTGAAAATCGTTTGCATCGATCTTTGTAAATCTTTTGTTGAAAGCCTATACGTTGTGACTTACAGATACGTCGTTGTCATACGCTTTTGTGGCGCTTTAGTAGTCAACTAAGACATATAAAGGTCGATGCAAACGGGCTTCAGTGTCTTTGGTCAACGGCCTATTTCAGTCAACAATCCCAATACCTATCTTCGGATCAACGGTAAGAATAAAACAATACAAATAATTCATTTGTAATACATCGAACTATTCTGATTGGTCCATTTTTTCTGTCGATCCGAAGATAGCAGGCTAGGATCGTTTCTGAAATCGACCGTAAAAAAAGACCAAAGACAATTTCAGGTTTGTTTTTTAGGTTAGGGTTATACAGGGGTAGATAAAGTACGCGTGAATTATAACCACATTTTTGGTGACGTTTAAAAACTCACAGTTCGCTAACTGAGATGTATAAAACGAACCTCTAATTTGCGGGTAGTACAAAAGTGAATTTCAAGTTTCATACGATCAAAAAACGCCTTGCAGAAGCCATTATTTGCATAATTAAAAAAATCTACGTGGGACGGATAATTATGTAATATTTGTCAATCGACGTCTGGTTTATACATCTCAGTTAGTGCTAAGCCAAAAGTATGTTTTGAGTGGAGTGCACGGTTACGACGTATTTTTTCATTGTTCCTTTATTTTGACCCTCCCGCGTGTTTAAATTGAGTTTTTGATTGACGTGCGATACAAGTTTATTATTAAGAAAATCGTTGAAAATTATGTATTTTTTATGTCTATGTATTTATTGACGGTTATTGATTGTTGATTTTGTTTTATTTTCTAACATTTCGTACCAATTTGGTATTTTAATTTAACGTTTATCGGACTCATCTAAATATATTGTGTTGCCGATTTTACAGATGGCGCTGTGTATTGTAAAACATTGTTTTTAGAGTTTTTTTTTTCTATATTTAAGATATGAAAATTATGTAAAATCATGATTTTTTTTAATGTAATTTAACGCTTGAATATATTATGCAGCGTTCACAAAGTTGATTATGAATTATCCATATGCATTAACATTAAACTAATAATTGTTACTAATTGCAAATGTATGGCAATTGTACTTATTGTGACACTTTATACTGGAAATGAGCTCTGGAGTGATTGCAAAAATATAATTAACATATAATTGAAATTACCATGGCCAAAAACTGGACCGGTTTAACTCAGTTATCACAGTAAATTCAGCTGTATACAAAAGTCTCTAGGTTGAGTTTCAATTGCTTTCACTGTTTTTAAGGAGCTGCTAAGGGATGGAAGGTCTACCAGCGTCCATACATTTGTCAGCTGTAACACAAACATTCCCGATTGTCATTTCACGGATACGTTTCGATGTTTCGCCATTGTCACTAGAAGTTATGAAATATTTGTAGCAAAATGCTTTTTGGATTATAATTTGGTGAATAAAATGATGTGTTTTATTTTACCTTGATTAAATTCTGTATCTAAAGACTAAAATAACATTTCTTATAATAGACTTTTATAAATGAAAAAGTTTCGATGGTCGTTAGAAGAAAAGACAGATACTGTTGAATAGACTTATATACGCACATAGTCAAATATACTGTCATGGATTAAAAATGGCAAATTTTTCATCCCAGAATAGAACAGTGGGACTATTATTTCGAGAAAAATCTCGCACGAGCACAGCGGCAAGCAACTCCCTGTTGTATTGTACAACATATGAACATAAAGATGCTTAATAACGAAAACCCCATCCAAATCGGATCAGTAGTTTTAGACAAACTCGAGGCCATAAAAACTTACATACGGGTCGAATACAGAAGCTCCTTTTTTGAAGTCTGTTAAAAATAACTACCGCTCACCGCTGAGAGCATGCAGGTTATAATAATGTCAGCCCTGTATTATATTCTGTTCTACTGCTGGCCGCGTGCTTCCTCTGCTACTGAGAGGGATTAGGCCATAGTCCACCACGCTGGCCTAGTGGCACGAGACTATCCCGCCCTCACACCCGCCACTGCAACTCCTGTAAGCCAAGATCGGCAGTGGCACGCATTTTATGACACCGAGCGGTGAAGCTCGGCGAGTCTCTGGGAACACTAATTAGTTTTAACCCGCAACGAAGTTAATCAAATAGAAGAATAGGGAGGAGTTAGAAATATATTTTCCACTTCCCTCCATAGCAAAGCGGGAGACAAAATAATGAACTTAAAAGGTATTTAACCTTAATTATTGAGACTTTTACAACTCGAAAAGCCAGATGTAAAGCACCACGGATAAAATTTTAAAGGGTCCTATCATTTGAGCTGTTAGATTTGATTCCAATAGTAGGTATGGCAAAAACGCTGGCCTAGTGGCAGACTTCACACACCTTCGAAAATCTTTAGAGAACTACTCAGGTATGCAGGTTTCCTCACGATTTCCTGCACCGTTAAAGCAAGTGCACGATGCAGATTGTAAGCCAGAAAAGCTGAAAAATTCAATCACAAGCAGTCTATGCGACGTAACTCATGCCAGGATTTGCGCACTTCCCTATCCAGTAAGTCGTATGGGCGTGGCTAATTGCAGTGTTTGTTAGAAGCTGCGCGTGCGTCAACTGGTGTATGGGAACAATATACTTAGCTCTAGACCTGAGTGGAGTTACTAGCTCAGAAGTGAAAGCGGAAGTAACGTGAGGATTATGATCCATCCGCATTCATTCACTCATACAATTTCAATTTCATAAATTACACGCAACGTATCCACGTTCACTGTTACAAAAGTCTACCTGTAAGCATGCAATCATGCATGCAATTAGCCCTGTATTATATACTGCCCACTGTTGAGCACGGGCCTCCTCTACTACTGAGAAGGTTTTAGGCCTTAGTCCAACACGCTGGCCTAGTGCGGGTTGGCGGACTTCATATACCTTCGAAATTCAGAGAACTTCTCAGGTATGCAGGTTTCATCACGATGTTTTCCTTCACCGTTAAAGCGAACGATAATTGATATACAATACACACGTAACTACGAAAAGTCAAGAGGTGTGTGCCTTGGTTTTTGAACCTCCGGACATTGTCTCGGCAGACCGTTCCATTCCCAACTAGGCTTCCCTGTAAGCATACCCAGGATAATTTTTTATTTATGACTTCACCCTTCGATATGTCAGATTTAATCAAAAACCATTCATCAGTTTATATTATAAGCCTACTTCTACCAAAATTCCAACCATCAAACTTTCCCATTTATAATAATACTAACCGCAAGCGTGGAAACGTTTTTCCGGGATAAAAAGTAGCCTATAGCACTCAGGAGTAATGTAGCTTCCTATTAGTGAAAGAATTTTCAAAATCGGTCCAGTAGTTCCTGAGATTAGCGCGTTCAAACAAACAAACAAACAAACTCTTCAGCTTTATATATTAGTATAGAGTATAGATTAATAAGCTGTCGTTTTCAATAAATGATTCCAATCTCTTTTTTCAATTAATCCCGTACATGCACCCAATCAGAACAGTAGTTTTATACATTCTTACAAATTACTTGTTTTAAAATTTGTATGGACATATTTTATTTTTTCTCTTGTAAATTGTTTTAAATCTTGTTCTTTACTTGGTTTAATCTCGGTATCGGATCGAAGATTGAGACCGTTTATTAAAAACGGCAGTCAGATAGTAGTTTTATATCCAGATAAGTAAATAAGTTTATTTTTAAAGCCTGTATCAGAGAATATAACCACTACGTGGCCTGTATGATAATCCAGGGAGGCTAATTGGGTATGAAGTAAACTCTAGTCCGAAATAACACCACGTCACATGTAAAAATGCCAATTTATTATCTTAAATAAATAACACAGCATACATTAACAATATTGTCGTTCCAAACATAACCAACAACATGAAATTCAATCCCACATTTACAGTTACCTTAGAATTAATTTCCACGGCCGTGCCGTGTCCGGGCCGGGGCGGAACCTACGCTTGGAACAGTCAAATCTTAGCAAATTGTGATAAATTCAATATAATAGGCTTGCCAATTTAAATTATTAAAGGTAATTAAAAAAGCAGGGAGGTATATCATTACATTTCGTTCTCATGAATTATGTATATAAAACACATTTTATATGATGAACGAGTTTACACATCAGTCGCGGCAGCTCCTCTAATCAGTTGATCATGTGACATTCTGACGTAACACGGTCTTGACACGGCACGTGTGGTATAAACGTAAGTGCCACGTTTGCACGCAGCCCTATATAGCATATACATAGTAAAAATACGTGATATTGTACATATAGATGTCGAACTAAACGCCTATTTTATGATATCCTAGTATATTGATAAATGGCGGTATTTATTTGGGACTATGTAAAACTGAATTTTAGTAATTTTTTAGGTCATTATTATAGTGACGACCAATTTATTTCAACCCGTTTAAAAAGGAGGAATTGATCAGGGGGACAGTTCTCAAAAAGCAGACATTAAACAATGTGAGAGATATGATTAAACGGTCAATATTCGCTTTTCTGGCAACACTGCAATTTTTGAAGTTATATTTCTTTTGGCGCGTTATTTAAAAAGATTTTTATCTTGTTACGCCAAAGAAGTATAACTTTTAACGCGTGTACATAAGTACACAGTACAAAGCACATTTTTTTTTTAAACTAGAACCTTATGCGCCGCTGCGTAAAAACGATGCCCACTTAATTGACAGGTGACGTCATGGCCGAATCTGGCCAAGCGAATTTTGACCGGATATTGGGAACAATATGAATAGATTATTTAGAGCATGAATGTCGTAGGAAGATATTTATGTTTCTGTACACCACAAAAATAAAAAAATCTACAATATTCTAAACGTGTGAAAAAAACATGTTTATTTTACGACATTCGCCATTTTATTTATTATATTGTGTTATGTCACGTTTTAGAGAAATATCCCTCAGCGCTTCTGCACACTGCATCGCAAAAATTCTCGACTACCCACCCAGACATGCAGATCTCATAATGCGCCTATTATCACACGTGACCAGCACGAGTGCGGCCCCATACGAGTCAAAAACACATACGTCGTGCGCTATGTGTCATAATCAATATAAAAAGGGATTGATCTGCAGATACTTTAATTATATTTTTAGTTAGGTCTCTTAGTTGCCAAATCTAGCCACTTAATACTGCACTAGACGTTCCCTAACATGGACTGTATCGTAATAGTACTATAAATGTAAATGAAAAAATTGTTGGATAAAAGACGTCAGTAGTTTGTATATGCTCATTATTTTATACGCAATACCGATTACGAAAAATAAACTATTAAATAAAAATTATGTTTAAATTTGTTTGAGAATATATATCATTAATATTGTTAAGAATCAAATATAAGTACGAGAAAAAGTGAGCGGGTACTGAAATTATCTAGCTATCTCTCTCACACACACCATAACGTCGGCGACGTCACAGTCTAGCCCGGGCATTTTACATTTATATTTGAAATTAGCTCCTTGCATATTTCAAACGACATGCAAAATTTTGGACAGTATAGTTTACTAAATACAATACATAATTTAAAAGACCGAAATATTGTCATCTACCTAATTATAATTAATTATCATATTTAACATATTAATAACTTCAAATATTATTAAACACATTGGACCTTATATTTATAGTATTATAAATCTTCGGTACATTACAACACAGTCCATAAACAAATAACATGTCACACTTAAAGCTTCCAGTTCAAATGCTACTTGCAATCACACTTCACTTGCACGATGTTCACTCGCTAGCGAATCGCGAAAACGAATTGTGAGCAATTGCTAACGTTCTTAAATGACGACACATTATATTAGCGTGGCTCGGTGCCTTGATTATGGTTTTAAAAATCACGTTGACGAATTCATACCAAAAAATCACTGTTTGATGAAGAAATGCCCAATTTCTACATATTTATTGGATCCCTTGCATGCTATTTCCATCTCTATTCCGATTAGACAACAATAGTTGCCGATGACATAATATTTACATAATCTTCAATACGGTCATAATTCCCAATCAGTCCGGGGTTCATGTAACGCTGGTCTGTTCAAACCCAATCTTCAGTCCGTGGGTCATCCAAAGCTAGTCTCTCAGCAGATCTGCACGCCGTACGTGTTTAGGTAGAGCTGCAGCGCGTTGCGGTAGGGCTCGTCGAGGGCGGCGAGCCGCGGCGGGTACAGTCCCGGGTTCGCACGACACGCTTCCCCGAGCCGTTCAGCGAGGTAGCGCTTCGGGTCTGAGATACCTGGGGAGATGACTATAGGTTATTTCAAGCTGATTTTATTATTTGTATGCTTGCTTATGGTAAAATGTTGAGTTTTATTGACGAAACAGGTTGATTACATACTTATGAAATGGTCAATATATATCTGGTTATTATATCCTTTATTCTAAAAGTTATCTTTTTTACATTTTATATTTGTTATAAAAATACATACAAAAAATATAAAATATTATTACTTGACTGACTTGAAAACACACACACTTTCGCCCTTTTTCCCCGAAGGGGTAGGCAGAGGCACAACTAGTGCACCCACTTTTCGTCGTGTGTATTCCGTCCCATGATGTCATAGGGGGCCAGCCTACCGCCATATCGGGCATAAATTCCAGACTCCGGGCCGATACTGAATTTAAAACCCAATATCACTGTGCCCGACCCGGGAATTGAACCCAAAACCTAAGCATTGCAGTCATACCGTAATACAACTACGCCACCGAGGTAGTCTGGTCATTTCAATAAAGAGTTTAATATGTATTTTTAATTTAAATATCCGATGTATAGTTACTAACTTGCTAGCGGGTCGTCAGCGACCCCCTTGGCACATGTGAGCTGCGCGTACTGCGCCTGGTACCCGGGCGCATCGTCCACCTCGATAAAGTGGTCGTCGGGTAGCGTCGACTCATCAGTCGGCAGCTCGAACAGCGAGATCAGGGCCTGGGCAATACGTTAGTTATTTGAATCTATACTAATATGTAAGTAAGGTAAATGCAGTGGAGATGAGAGCTTTGAGATGTGTGGGCTGAATGTAAGTGATAGAGTAAGGAATAGCGTGATAAGAGAAAAATGTGGATTGAAAGAGGATGTAGTGACTAGGATTGAGAAAGGAATGCTTCGGTGGTTTGGCCACATTGAAAGGATGGATGAAAGAAGAGGAACGAAAGAAATCTATGTCGCGAAAGTGAGTGGTAGCGTCGGACGGGGACGTCCTAGACGTACCTTCAGCGACCAAATTGACGACCTCCTAAGGAAGGGCCAAATAAGGAGTTCTCGTAACCGACGAGCATGTATGAACAGACTGATGACTGTAGAAGAAGCGAAAGAGGTATGCTTGGATCGTAGCACTTGGCGCTCCATAGTCTCTGCCTACCCCAATGGGAGAAAGGCGTGAGTTTATGTATGTATGTATGTACTAATATATAAAGCTGAAGAGTTTGTTGGTTTGAACGCGCTAATCTCAGGAACTACTGGACCGATTTTGAAAATTCTTTCACTAATAGGAAGCTACATTACTCCTATTATTGCTTATGCTATATATGCTATTATTTTTATACCGGTAAAACTTTTCCACGCGGGCGGAGCCGTGCGCAATGTCTTGTAAGCAACAGTTCTTTGGGTGGATACTATCACATTGTTTATTTCTGTTAACAAGCTTTGTGGAATTACTGTTTCATTTTTAAGGATATTGTAGCCAGTGGATTATGTAAAAAAATTAATGACAACTCAATGTACCATTTTATAAAAAAAATGTGATTTTGGAATGAATATCACGAGAGAGCCAAGCACGTCATGACTCATGAAGTTTTTTACTGCAGCATGACGAGACGAGCCTACCGCTCGCCTGATCGTTAGCGATACACTCATAAACAGTAGCAACACCTGAAAGAAGTTTGAATTACAAAGTGTCGTGTGACACTCCACTGCGCTTGACAACCTGAGATGTTAAATCTCAAGACATGATTGATTTCAGTATCGCCACTGATCACACTAAGAAAAAGAGGGCGTCCTAGAAAAAGATGGATAGATAAAAAAGTAGGTGTAGCAGGAAGCGAATGGAGAACGAAAGCTAAGGACAGAGATATCTGGAACAAACTGGGGAGGCCTTTACCCGAGAAGGGGTTCCGATCACTGAAAATTTTATATAGTAGTTAGCAAAAAAAACTGAGTGTGTATTTATGTACACGCGTTAGAAGTTATAATACTTCTTCGGCGTAACAAGATAAACATCTTTTTTAAAAAAAATCTTTCGCCTTATTCTACGCTCAAAATTCAAAAATCTTGACTATAGCTAACTTCAGGGTGTCTATTTTTCGTGACGGTGTGCGCGCGCATCGTAAAAATTTATTCCCATCATTTTTCCCTAACGCGCCAAAAGAAGTAAAACTTCAAAACAAATGTAATTTTAGATTGGAAATAAACAGGCTAATTATTATTATTATATCTCATCACAGTTGGTGTGTACCTGCATGAGCCGCGGCCAGGCGGGTGCGAGCGCCCCCTGCCGGAAGTGTTGCGAGTCGGTGAGGAGCCGCACGCAGCCCGCCGCCGCCGCGCGCCTCTCCAGCGCGCCGCTCACGCGCTGCAGCTCCGGCACCAGCACGCGCTCCACGTACATGCCGAACATGCTGACAACATTATAAATTCATTACGGACTATCAATTACGTTACGACTGCCTCGGTGGCGTAGTTGTGTTACGGCACGACTGCAATGCTGAGGTCTCGGGTTCGATCCCCGGGTCGGGCAAAGTGGTATTGGGTTTATCTACTCAGTATCAGACCGGTGTCTGGAATTTGTGCCCGATATGGCGACGGGCTCGCCCCTATCACATCATGGGACGGAATACGGACGGCGAAAAGTGGGTGCACTGGTTGCACCTCTGCCTATCCCTTCGGGGATAACGGGCGTGAGTGTGTGTGTGTGTACTTACGTCACAATAATAATTGCTTTTATAGTCGCACTTCATACTCACATTTTTATTTACCTAGTTAGTATATGTTGATGTTGCAATTGCAAAAAATTTGGTGACCTTCAAGGTCTTTGATGTCATCTTTGACATTTGATCAACCACTCGAACCATTGTCTTCTATAACTACTTATCAAGTAACATAACCACACTCACTTGGGCTGCACGGAGTCGATGACGTCAACGAGCGGGTCTGCGCCGAACTGCGTCGCGTAAAACCCGAGGAACGCGATCAGTCCACGCACGTACTTGGTCGTTTTGGACGAGGACAGCCGTTGGAACAGTAGCGTCATTATCTGCTTCACATACGGCTCCATTACAGTCCTACAATTAAAAAAATATTGTAAAAAAAACTTATGTAGGTATATTTGAAATTGATGTATCTCGAGAAAAGAAGAAACGACGCGTGCACAAGCACGGGCAAAAGCTAGTATTAATACGATCAAATGGGGTGAATAGAGACACAAAGGTGTATAGGGATAAAACTGGTCTTCCATAGATGGATTGGCTAAACTGTTACTCAATTCTTCATTATTGCTGTTTTAAAAAAAAAAAATATTGATCAGAATAAAGCGAGTTTATCCGTGTGATTATTTTGAAATACAAACATTGTTGTAACTATTTACGCTATTCTACAGTGTACTGAGCACGAATTTACGTTAATACGTGAAGTTAACGCATTAGACGATAAAATACGTCAAAAAAGAGACGTGATTTTCCATACATTTTGACACATGCTTGTCTATGGTTTCTCGATTTACTATTCGAAGTTTACACGCGGCGCACGCAATGTTCACGCTGTCGTATTTTAGTTCCAAATACGCTCACCGGCGCGCTGTTCATATTTCCATACAAAAAGGAGATGTCCGCTTTTCTTGTATGGGTGCTGGGCCTCAAAATCCAACCAGGCTCAAACTTTATTTATATTAAAGAGGCAAAAATATGGACCTTGGATTCATTCAAAGATATTTTTAGACCCCTCCATTTACAACTAACTTTTTTTAAAACGTTCATTTTAAGTGTAGTTTTGAAGCAAAATAAAATTACATAAATCTCAAATCGGAGGACTTTAAAATTATACGATTTATTGCAAAGGCCTAGTTATTGGGAGTACTATCCAAATACATATAAAGTATCTTGGTTAGAATTTTAAGCCCGTTTTTGGACATGTCCTTTACATAGTCGAAACCATTACGTTAACAATACTATACTGCGTAAACTCGTGGCAGTGGTATAGTATCTATCTATTGATTCCTTCTACATAGCATACAAATGAAAAAAAAAATGTACTCACATTCCAAACTTATACAACATGGTCTGTATCAAATAGAATCCTTCGTGGTCGTTAGTTTTGGACGCGATCAGCTTTTGGAACACGCCTAGCATCGCGTTCTGGAAATAAGGCAGGTTATTATTTGAATTAAGTTACTAGTGCGAGATAATAATACAGGCCATGTATTAAAAACTCTACTATTGAAGAGGTTTAGGTCTTTCACCACACTGGGATTGAGTGCTATATCAGTAATCCAAAGGTATGTCAGTGTATGTTGAAATTTGTTTATTATTTTTGTCAAGTGGTGTCTGATAAAAAGCTGCGAAAGCTGGCGTAAGATAAAATAGTCCACATATTTAATACGTACTAGGTATCCTTTTTCATTTATATTTTTTTTATATACTTAACCCCATTTTATTGACAATACTAAAAGTAATTAATGATTAGATTTTTTTGTTAGCTGTATGTTATTAATTGCGGCTGAAGTCACGTGAACTTTAATGTGACAACGTTCCAGCGCATTAGCAGTTTGTGAGGATTATAGCATGTGAAGGGAACAGGCAAATAACAGGGAATGTCACAATTTTTTATATTTTTTTATAGAATCATATCTTTGACTATGGTATTTTGTATTCCAATCATTAGAATTTGAAAAAAGTTAACAGATGGCGCTAAAAATGTAGTTTTGTTTATGGCCAAAACAAAAAGAACTCGGAATGTCCATAAAAATAATAAACTCTCTCTCTTTCTCTTGTTTCAATAAAAAAGTTTATTCTCAAAATTCATTAACCCTTCAAAGCCCGCTTATATATAGATATATACGTAGTTGCCATATATACCTGCATGCCGGCATTCGCCGCGGGCATTGACGGTTTAATTGGGACATTCCCTGTTATTTGCCTGTGTCCATGTGTGAAGGCTGTAAGGCTGTAAGGCTGTATGGCTGTACCAGTCTCCCGGAGCTGATGACGAGCTGCGGACGAGCGGCGACGAAGGCGCAGAGCAGACGCACGAGCGGGCGCACGTTGGCGGCGCGCTCCCACAGCGCGGGCGCGACCACGCACGGCAGCAGCGCGCCGTACGCGTCGCCGTCGCCCGCGCTGTCGCCGCCGCCCGCGCCGCGCAGCTCCAGCAACAGCGACAGCATTTGGAACACGTACGGCATGAACTCTGGAATACGATCATGGTTAACTAAACATTAACAGTATTATTACAAAAAATACTTTAGGCACAGTTTAAACACGTCGCACCTTTAGGACGAAAACGACACAATTCAAAAAAATCGAAAATTGAGTTATCGTCATAAAATTACTTAAAACAAAATTTTCAATACAACAATAGTTCAAACACCGCCATATCCAGGCGGGAAAAGGACAAAACTATTATATCGATCCCTTTTTTATTATATTTTCATAAAAAAAGGAACAGTTTTAAGTCATTTTATGACGATAACCCAATTTTAGATTTTTTTGCATTGCGTTTTTTCGTCCTGAAGGTGCGACGTGTTTAGCTAAACAGTGTCTAATTCTAAACACCCGTCTAAGACCTCCATATGGCGGTCATACCTGTCAGTGTGCGTCAAAGATTGTAGACAACCATCAGCTTGTGTTTAAATATAAACAATGTCTAAACCATGTCTAACTCTAACCAATGCTAACCATAAATTTGTAATAAAAGAATTTTTAGTTACGTGTTCATCGCGTGTTTAACTTTTTGGTAATAACACTCAAAAAGTTTAGATAAGATAGTAGACTACTTTTTTTTAATTTTCAAAAATGTATGCCATCCAAAATCTAACGGAAATATTTTTTCTAAATTGGCGCAATATTAAGTAAGTTATAAAGCTTTGAAATTTGGTAGAAGGGGTAATTGTCAAATAACAGTAATATCAGACTGACGTCACGGAGTGTCACCGGCTATAACGCTGCGTGCGTGCGAAGAGACAGCGCGATATTCCCACCACGCCCCCACTTTTGCTCACGGCAATATTTGAAATATGAATAACTGCTTTATTTTTAAGCCAATTTTGATGCTGATTTCACAGAACAATTTATTTTTCGTGTTATTTTCTGTTCCATATAAAATAATGTACAAAATAGAACATAGGAAATTACCCTATTATTTTATAGTACGCACCCGAGCTCTGAGGAATTGCGCATTTCGAACCCGGGACTTTGGAGCGGTGTCGTATCGCATACGCAATACAACTACGCCACCGGTACTCAAGACTTATCTTACTAATATTATAAATGCTAACGTTACGAAAATGTCTCAATGATTTTTAAAAACAAATGAAAAAACCTCTCAAACTCAGCACACAACATATCGATTTTGATGTTCTTTAATACTTATTATCACTGAAAAGCAAATAGTGAGAATTTTAACCGGAAAAAATTTGTCACGACCAGTAGACCGAAAGTAATGAACACCTAACGAGAAAAACATATTTACCTTGCACATCGTTTTGCAATATCTCCTGGAATATCGGGAACAGTGCGTCTTCAAATGCCGATATAGCGTTGGGATTAGATTTCGTCACCAAACTGTAAATTTTAATAAATTTAGCACTTGTTAAACCATTCAGTTCAAAATAATTCTATGAGTTTTAAGTACAACTTTATAAAACCTCTGACTTTTAAAACACGCTGTTAAACGTCAATATGTTAACCTAATTTTATAATAACCTCAATAAAATCACAAGAAACTAATGGTTAGCGTCGATAAAAGCAATCTGTTTCGGCGCTCGTTAACGCTACTCAAGTAGACGCTAGCTTTTATACAATTGTGTATCACATAGATAAAAATATAATATAAAATTAAATTAAATACAATATAATATAAAATATAAAATTTCATGAAAATACTCACGACACAGCCAGAGACAATGTTTCGAAGAGATAGTGGTTGAAGTGTGGTTTGCATGGGTTCTTGGCGACGACTGCCAACATTTGGGCCAATTTTGGCAGCGCATCACCAAGGTATGGCAGCGCGGAGTCCTGCAGACACGCCAGCGTGCGCAGGATCGCTGGAAATATACAGGGTGGGTATTCAGAGTATATCGAAGTATTAGTAATAGGCTACTATATAAAAAAAATGATCATTTATTTTTACCAAAATATTAGCCGGCAAACAACTTGAGCACACTACCGCGTGGTGGAGGATTTTTTACATTACTGGATCATTTATAAAAATATCCCACACCGTGCGGTAGTGTGCTCAACTTATTTGCCAGCTATTTTTCAAGATTACCTCAATGGAGACGCGAGCATTTCGAATTTAGCCTACGATACGTAAGCGTTATAATCAAAACTCCATCGTCCATTTACGCAATCGATTTGGATATCAATTAAACTCGCTCATTATGCAGTCTTTAACCAAATAGGCGTAGTAGGATTCATTACCAATGGTCGATCTTAAGGAACGATCCCAATCGCTAGTGTACGATCGATAGCAAAAATGGAAACAAAATAAAATTTATTTAGTATATGTTACTTACAGATGAGTAATTTTGATTGATTTATCAGTTTTTTAGTTGCTTTCGGGTATAGTCCAAGTAACTCCAAGATAATGGTAGCATATATAGTACCATTTATTTTATTTATAGTTTACAATCGTGCGCACACTGCACTTGCACACGCCGGACTGAAGTCGGTCTCGATACATGATCCGTTCTGTCCCTACAGTTTTATTATTTCTATTTTAAATAGTTATGCTAATTCAGCGACTAGAATTATTCAATGGGCCGCAACAATATTTTTAAATTATACATGCAGGGCAAAATTGTCCCACTGCAGCTGATATTGAGCTGACGAGAGCTGATTATCGCCTGTCGATCGCAACTGTTTTGACGGCCTGTTGGAACAGGGCGATCGTGGTTCTTCAAGTTTTATACCTTGTACGGTGGTCGCTAACCGGGCGGATATACATATGTCGGATGGTCGGGTAATTTGAAATAATAATCTTGAAGAAAACAAGTCGAAATGTCAAACTATTGGTGGGAGTGACAGTTGAGAGTATAAATAGGGCGCCTCGGCATTTGAAGCATCAGTCTTAGAACAGTCTTAGAACAGTCGTAGTGCAGTATTAGTTCTATCGTCGTTATGTTCAGTTGAGTGTTCAACTAGCTATGATCAAAGCGTTACTATGCTAGTTCAGTGTTAGTTACCTGTTAAAGTCGTTACTATGTTAGTTTTGGGTTAGCTCTCAACGTAGTAAGTGTCAAGTGGGTTTCTAATGCATCCTGACATAGGGATTGTCCTCTGTACATGCGAACATGTCATGAACGAGCAATAAAACAGTATTGAGTTGAAGAGATAGTTTCAATTATGACTATTGCGAAGTATTCGCTACCCATTACCGGCCACCGTGTTTTACCAACTTCCGACACATATAATAATTATTTGCCGGTAGTAGTAAATAAACATGAAATCCTCCTAGCCAGTTTCGGCCACGGCGGCCAATCTCGACGGAGACCAGCCAGGTACGCAGGAGATATTATACTGCACAAGTGTGTGCGCAATACACAGGTGCACTCGCTATGCCTTCACTCTCATAGTCTGGTGAGACGGCAATCCGACATGACCGGAGAGAGATCAGGCGCAGGACCAACGGCTTTACGCGCTTTCCGAGGCACAAGGGTCTCACACCGCCAACTTCCTAACTCCGAGCTGCGGTTGAATAATTTTTAAAATGGAAAAACCGTCACCATGTTTTTGGCTCGACCCGGGATTCGAACCCGGGACCTCAGCGCGAATCGTACTCGTAACGCATACGCAACTACGCCACAGAGGCAGTCAAAATAAACATAAAAACCTATCGTCTCAGTTACCTTTCATGACATACTCGTTGTGGTCGGCGGGGGAGGTGTACTCCCCCAGCGCGGCGAACAGACTGGCGAGGAGCGCGGGCGCGTGCGGCAGCAGCGCCTGCTTGGCGAGCATGCCGCCCGCGATCAGCTTCTCCGCCGCGCACGCGCCGTACGTGCACACCACGCCGCGCCCGCGGATGTGCTGGATCTGATCATACATATTTTTATACCGAGACAATATCGATATTATAGAAAATATCGAGACATTACTGTAACTATGTCACATGGAAGAAAAAAAGTACGATAATAGTATTCATTCAAAATATCTACAGGGCCGAACTAAGGCATAATTGCTTCCTTGAACATGGTAAAGCTATAAAGAATCTAAGAGAAACATAAAGTAGCATCTACTTCTATAAATTTTCACTTATAATACCACAAGAGCTTCAAAATTATCGGGTATTTTCCGATAGGTTCGTTGCAAACAAATGAAGGAGTTTTCAGGTTAAAAAATCACGAGCGCGAAGCGCGAGTGATTTTTCCTGAAAAACTTGAAGACTTTATTTGTTTGCAGGGAACCTTGAGGGAAATGCCAGATAATTTTGAAGCTCGTGTGGTATTCGGGGGATTATTTTTCCGTCCCAAATGTCGGCCAATAGAATTGCACCATGAGATGAAATGAACAGTCAACAAATAAGAATTTCATAATATATCGAATGGTGCAATAATATATAGTAACGACCAGAGAAAATATTCAAAAAAAATTGTCAGTATAATACCATGTAGGTTGTACCACGTGACGTCGAATGGTGCAATTCTATTGGTCGATATTTGGGTCGGAAAAATAATCAGTATAATACCATGTAGGTTGTACCACGTGACGTCGAATGGTGCAATTCTATTGGTCGATATTTGGGTCGGAAAAATAATCAGTATAATACCATGTAGGTTGTACCACGTGACGTCGAATGGTGCAATTCTATTGGTCGATATTTGGGTCGGAAAAATAATCCCTAATATTTTTTTGAAGTTATACTTCTTTTGGCGCGTTGGGGAAAAATGATAATAGTAAATTTTTATGATGCGCGAGCACACCGTCACGAAAAACCGACACCTGAAGTTAGCTATAGTCAACATTTTAGTTTTGAATTTTGAACGTAGAATAAGGCGAAATATATTGAAATTATACTTCTTTTGGCGCGTTATTTAAAAAAAAATTGTCTTGTTACGCCAAAAAAGTATAACTTCTAACGCGTGTACAGTCAGCAGCATAAGTAGCTGAACAAATTCAAAATTTCAAAATGCCTACATACTTTTTTGTTGTTACTAAACTTTTTATTCTCTTCACAATAATAAAATAAAGGAGATTTACTTTACTTCAAATGAAGAAAAAAAATGTTTCAGTTAACTTAACGCGTATATAGGCGATTTGAAATTTTGATTTTGTACAGATATTTATGCTGCTGACTGTACATAAGCACACACACACTTTTTTCTAAATTAATTTATTCTTGTCTATGGATACAAGTCCTTTAGACGCATACTTTGTTGTTTTTTTTTATCCTTAGTAGTACGTCGTAGTAAAGCAGTGGTTAGCAAGACTTTTTAGAGGCGATTTGGCGGCACCAAAAAAACACTTGATTCGCACAGTTATTTCAATTCACTTCATTTGAGCCCTTTAATAGAACTATATTGGATAATTTACCACCATAATTATGCCATATAACACTAAGTATCGCCAAAATAATGAATTAAAACAAGAGCACCTCATGACACTTCCAAGTTCCCGCCAAAACTCGTCATACATTATTTTAAGTACTGTGTTGCCAAATGTGTGTTTTGTTATACCACCGATACGACTTAAGAAAACCACCAAAATATAGGGAGAAACATTCCCTAAAAAAATAATATCATGCGCGACCAAAAAGGTATCGAGTGTTTCCATCTAAAGAGTACTTTAAACAAGTATGTTCCGGTCTAGACAAGGTATTTTCTTAACCCCAAAGTCCCCCCCTAAACATTTTGTCCCCCAATATTTTTCTCCCTCCTTGACTTTCAATATCTAAATTTTAAAACTCATTTCGTCTCCCATTAACATAACTAAGCTTCTTAGGTATACAACACTTCCTATTTGTTTTTATCAATAATGAATTACGCACAATATGCTTATTATCCAAATTTCGCTATCCAAAATAAAATAAAAGTAAATTTTCAAAAATTACACTTACGATGAGCGGGAATGCTGTGACGATGAGGTCCTTGGGCAGGATCGATCGGAACGTCATCAAGAACTTGATGGCGTCCGCTTTAAGCACCGGCAATTCGTTCGCTGCAACAATTTTTTGAGTAAGCATATTGATGAGCGTAATGAATTTATTTTGTGAGTGTAAGATTTGCTTCGGACTTCCTTTCGCGCTAGACGATTTTAGGAAGGGCACCACAGACTTCAGGTTTGATACTGTTAGAAACTGCAACGGTTTTGATTTAAATAAAAATATGTATCACAGATTTTACATAAATAATTTTACAAAAATATCACGAAGCGACCGATAGGCACGAAAGTCAATGATCAACTACCTCGAATTGTCAAGTTTTGTGCTTTTATAGCAAAAATGGTAGATCACGCCACAAATACCCTCACAAAAAATATTTGTGTTCTAACAATACACATATTTGAATTGTTAATTTGTCATCATTGATATGACTTAGTTTTGCCAGCAAAAATAATCTTGTGAATTGGCCAGTTTTATCAGACACTCACGGGCAATGTTTGTGTTGTGACAACCTCTTAATAGCTTAACTTTAACGACATCATAGTTTTACAATTCTCATGGTTTATACTTTAATCGTTACTATTATTTTGATAATAAACTGTAAATCCTACTAATATTATAAAAGCAAAAGTTTGTGAGAATGTATGGGTGTACATTTGTTACTTTTTCACGAAAAAATTACTGAACGGATTTCGATGAAATTTGGCACACGGGCAGATCATGTCCTGGATTAACACATAGGCTACTTTTATCCCGGAAAAACTTTTTAAAGCGGGCGGAGCCGCGGGCAAAAGCTAGTAAGTGTATACATACGGTCCCTCTGCAGCTCGGGTAGGGCGTGTGCGGCGGCGAAGGCGGCCACGTCCACCAGCGGCGACGCGCGCGTCACGCCCGCCGCCAGCGTGGAGCCGCGCGCCGCCAGTGACGTCACCAGGTACATCGCCGCGTCCTTGCCGCGCCACGCGTTAGACCCCTCCGCCTCGAACTTGGCCAGCATCATCTATCAAATCATCAATCATCAAATCTTTGTGGCTTTTTCAATGCTAAGATATATGATGTGTAAAATTGATCTCTCTGTAAATCGATAAATAAATAAAAAAAAAAGTAGATATTGGGGTTTTTATGCTAAGATATATGATATGTAAAATTGATCTCTCTGTAAATTGATACATAAATTTAAAAAAATATGTAGTTATTGGCGTTTTTATAAGGTCACTCAGTTATTATTGCTTTTGGATAATAAAATAAACACACACACACACACTCCCGCCTTTTATCCCCGAAGGTGTAAGTAGAGGCGCAATTAATGCACCCACTTTTCGCCGTGCGTATTCCGTCCCATGATGTGATAGGGGACGAGCCTATCGCCGTATAGGGCACAAATTCTAGGCTCCAGGCTGATACTGAATAGAAAAATCCAATATCACTTAGCCCGACCCGGAGATCGAACCCGAGACCTCAGCATTGCAGTCGTACCGTAATACAACTACGCCACTAAGGCAATCATACAAAAAAAAATAGTTTATTGATCACGTAGGCGAACATAGCTGCACCTATGACAGGTCAAGATACATGAGAATTATTATAATATAGTAATACTTGTAAAACTGCGGACATTTCCAGACATTTAGTGCTATAAGTAAAATAAAAAAAAAACTAATCAGAATATAACTAAAAACAGAAATAAAAATAAAACCCAGCTTGGGGGGGAGAAAATATTATTTTTTCATGTTTAAAATAGTAGGTGGGTAGGCAGATAGGTAGCTAAATTTTGTATTACAGAGTAGTGTGGTATCCCACTGCGCTCGTCATCCTGAGGCATTAGACGTTAAGTCTCATATAAATGAGGTTTAAGAACAACTTTATTTCTCATGAAGAATTGCATACATAATTCACTTAGATACTGAGAAACAATGTTTAAAAACTAAAATTTATATTTAGAGCGCATAAATGTAGGTACGCAATGATATTTTAATAAAAATAATGAATGTAAAAAAACTTATATAACTGACCCACTACTGGGCACGAGCCTCCTTTACTGAGAGGGTTTAGGCCTTCACCACGCTGGCCTAGTGCGGGTTAACACTGTGACAGACTTCACATACCTTGGAAATTTCTAGAAAAAATTCTCAGGTTTCCTCATGATGTTTTTCTACACCGTTTAAGTCTCATAATACCCAGTTGTTTTTCTGACTATGTCCGACTTTTATCCCAGACAAAAAATAAGTAAAATATATTCTACTAGGTGTTGCTTGACGCCTCGCCCACGTGAAAAGCCTTTCCCGCTACACAAAAGTCCCTAAAACACAGTACGACGCCATCTATTTCAGAATCAGATAAAAAATATCTATTATTTCCCATAGGAGCAAATTACCGGAATAAACAGTACACTATATGTTAATCCGGGAAATAATCTACCCGTGTGCCCAATTTCAATCAAATCCATTCAGTAGTTTCGGCATGTACTTCTAACAAACATCCAAACATTTTTACAAACCTTCGCATTTATATTAGTACTAGCTTTTGCCCGCGGCTCCGCCCGCGTTAATAAGTTTTTCCGGGATAAAACTACATATAAACTTTCCTATTGAATCACTCTATCTATTAAAAAAACACCGCATCAAAGTCCGTTGCGTAGTTTTAAAGATCTAAGCATACATAGGGACAGACAGACAGACAGCGGGAAGCGACTTCGTTTTATACTATGTAGTGAAGATAACAAAAGCTTGAACATACCTGCACATACTGTCCAAATATATGCATCATCTTGTCCTCGAAGTGGGCCGCGAGAGACTTGACGAGGTCGCAGGCGGCGCGCCGGCGCGTGTCCACGTCGGAGCCCTCTATGTCGCGCCGCACGTACTCCTCCGCGTTGTCCTCGAATAATTCCATGTCTGACTCTGGAAATGGGTCGATAATGAGCAAGGTAGGTAGGTAGGTGGGTAGTTACATAAATAAATAGATAGATATGTGGGTTGTGTGGAAATATTTGTATCATATTATACAAGTTTAACCATAATTTATGATGATAATATTGATTTATTATAAAAAAATACTATCAATATTTATGTAGTGCGTCATGAGATAAAGCACTTGATATTTAATACTAACACTGAAAAAATAGTACACTAAGATCAAGATAATCACTATACATACAACACACTCAAATTATAGTGTAAAATATAATTCTACTCACCCCTAAACTCCATGTTGGGTATGACCACTTTCTCACATATACTGCTCAGTGTGGCGGGGTCTTCGAACAGACTCTTGTACGTGTTCTTTTCGGCCACCTTAGCCAAAAAGGTAAGCGCATTCGACACCAACTGCAAGAAAATTATTATGAATGAGGACATTGTAAAATTATAGCACAAGTGTTTCATCCGGCTCGAAGGACCAAATCTTCGTACTTGAGCTCGTACTCGTCAGTAACTCATACTAACCGCGTCGTACTTGGGCTGCGGGCCGGTGGAGAGCAGGATCTTCCACACGGCGGTAACGAAGCCGGCGGCGTGTGGCCCAAACTCCTCCTCGTACTTGAGCGCGTATAGCGCCGCGCACTCGCACACCTCCGTCCGCAGCCGCTCCATTATACCGGGGTTCTCGTCGTCTCCCTGGTATCAAACAATAAATTATACCATCTTACACCATATAAGCTACATTTTAACCCAGAAAAGAATTTACACAATACAACAAGTATTTAATAGATCAAGGAATTGGAAGTGGGACATTACATTGAGAAAGATCTATGACTTCAATGTGGCTGCATTCTGTGTATCTCATAATATAACATCAATTTTCTGTGTTCCTTAGCTCTATCTCCATAGTTCCAATCTATAATTTTTATATTCGTTTACTATCTATGGTGTACGCTCCTGTCACCTGTGCTTGGTTCTAAACAGGTTCTAAATTAACGTAGTGGTTACATAATCTTTGCCATAACTAATGTCAAATGTTTTAGTTACATTGCTCTTTGCTGCCACAGTTTCTTAGTTCACTTCGAGTCAAAAGTTATTCTAAAAAAGTTAAATTATTGTATTATCATCTACCCACTTGACATTGGCAAAATCACCGATGAAACGGTGGAGCCATTTTTAAAAGAATATAACATCAATAAATTATAATCACAATTTATAAACTATAGTTGTGTCTTCCTGTTGGATGTAGGCAAGGCTTTTTTTCATCTAAATACGGCAAAGTAGCTCGACTGCACCTGATGTTAAGTAAAGTGAAGCCCAAAGAAAGTGTCGACCGGCAAGAGATAGACACAGCCCCAGATGGTTGGCACAGTTATGCCAAGTTTCAAGGACTCCAGGTTGTGGGAAGGAGGGTACACATATCTCCTTCTTCTTCTTCAGCCTTTGAAATCTACTGCTAACATAGGCCTCCCCCAATGATTTCCAGACCAATCTGTTAGAAGAGTCCTGCATCCAGCGGACCACATATGCTGGCAAATATTCTACAGCTTAATGAATTAAATAAAACCACTCACATCATCAATCCCAGGGACCTCCACTTGCAACAGATGGAGCAAGTTCGGCATCCATATTGGCATGTTGTCCTCAAAGAACTCAGGCAGATCTTGATAATTGAGCGAGTAGAACACTTTGCATATCAGCACGAGAGACCCGTAGATCACTCGCAACGCTTGCAGGTCTGATGCGTGCTTGTTCGTAAGGTCTAATGTTGCCTGAAGAATTTTAATGTTTATAAGTACTACCTGTCATCCAGTATTCATTTTGACAGTCAATTTTAATATATTTGTAACACATAGTGTATAGTCAGCAGCATAAGTATCTGTACAAAATAAAAATTTCAAATCGCCTAGTATACACGTTAAGCTAAACTGAATTTTTTTTTTACTTCGTTTGAAGTAAAGTAAATCTCTTTTATTTTATTTTTGTGAAGAGAAAAAAAAGATAAGTAAAAAACAAAAAGTATGTAGGCAATTTGAAATTTTGAATTTGTACAGCTACTTATGCTGCTGACTGTACATAATTTTTATTTTTCTGATCTCCTCTATATGAACTTGAATTATATTACCTTAATTCTTTATAACTAATTTAATTATACATAAAGAATTAAGCCAAATCTCACTAGAGAGGACCCAATGTGCAATGTGTTTAAAAATGGGTACAAATAATTTTTTTTACGTACATTAATTGATTATCATAATATTATGTTAATACTAGCTTTTGCCCGCGGCTCCGCCGGCGTGAATGAGTTTTCCCGGGATAAAAGTCCCGCTTTATATTTTCCCGGTATAAAAAGTATACATGATCTACCCGTGTGCCAAATTTCATCTAAATCGAAGTTATTAAATTACTAAAATTGCTATTAAAAAATAGGGGTTGATCGTAGAGGGTTGAAAATTTAGGGTTGTATGTATTTTTTAATGCTGTATCATAAAAAAGTAAAAAATAAAAATTCTATATAAAAAATAAAAAAAAAAAAATTAGGGTTGGACTACCCTTAACAGTTAGGGGGATGAAAAAAAGATGTTAGCCGATTCTCAGACCTACTCAATATGCTCACAAAATTTCATGAGAATCGGTCAAGCCGTTTCGGAGGAGTATGGGAACGAACATTGTGACACGAGATTTTTATATATTAGAAAAAAATTATATGTTATTGGCCTTATAATATTTATTGCATTGTATCATACTAAGCTGTGGGTTTCTGGTCGATTCCTAAACAATCCCAAACACTAAAGATGCGTTTACTATTGGTAAAAATATATGAAATCAAAATAAGATTTTTTTTTATAGCATTGAATGACGAGACGAGCATGCCGTTCGCCGACATAACACCCATAAACAGTAGCAACACCATCCAGCACCTTGAGTTACAAAGTACTGTGTGGCATTCCACTGCGCTCGTCATACGGAGACATAAGATGTTAAGTCTCATTATGTCCAGTAGTTATGCTGGCTACAATGTCCTTCAAACCGAAACACAACAGTGCATGCACACTGTTGCTTGGCGGTAGAAATAGACATTGCGGTGGTACCCACCCAGACAACCTCTTACATAATGAGACCTACCACCAGTAAAAGATTTGATAAAATGGACCAGTATAGTTTATTTGTCATGGTGTTGAAATGAAATAATCGCCTTCATTTTTATTGACCATAGTATTGCCACTTTTTATGTAAGTGTGAAACACTTTTATGTCACAACACCCATTTTTTGCACTCAAACTCAATATATTTATTAAGTATTACAACAATTTATAACCAATACGTTTTAGAACACATGCTTACAGATCAGTAATTTTCAATGGTTCATTCTTACGAGTTACTGGTAGGGATAATTTATTCGAATTAGTATATAAAAAAAATAACTTATGAAATAACTTACCACAAACAGATCTGTGAGGGGTTTAGCAAAGTTCTCAAGCACATGTTTAATCTCTTCCCACAGTTTTTGCGATTTGAACTCGTATCTGTACTTCTTGAAAAGTGAGTGCGCTGTACGGAGGATGCCATTGATCACATAGAAATCACCTGTAAAATACACAATTGTTTACTATTGTGTATTTGTATAACCTTATTATTATTTATTTAATATTGTCCTATTAAATTCCATATTAACAATGGTTAACAATTTTATTTCTTTAATCCACTTATCAATACATCTTCTAAAGCGGGTTTTAGATTAGCAATAAAACTTGCAGAAGTTATGTTGCGCAAGCTATTTTTACCGTGTAAACAGTCACGGCAAGCTGACTTCTGCAACATTTTGAAGCTTGCAGGACTTCTGGCAAGTCGCATGTGTAAACACCATTTGTGCAACTTGCGCGAGAACTTGCAGTTTATTTTGCGTGCAGATAAAAGTTTCAACTTGCTGAGCTAGTAGCTAACGTTTTTTTTATTTGTTCCATTCTGAAGCAGCTAAGGTCTCAAAGACTATACTGTCAAGTTATAAGTTTGTAGTTTGACCGATATGTCGATTTTTGCCGCCAAGCTGTAGTATACATGCACTATTGTGTTCCTGTTTTAAGGACATTGTAGTCAACGTAATTAATGGGAGTTATAAGACTTAAAATAATATGACTCAGGATGACGACTGCAATAAAATGCCACGCAGTTCTTTTTAATTCAAAACTCTGTTTCGTGTTGGTATTTTTAAGGCGATTATTTTGTTTACAATCATCATCCAAACACTAATAATTTATTTCCAAAGTATCAGGATTACACGGGAAAATATAACAAATCACTCTACACTAGGCACTGCCTGTTTCGTAGAGTGAATTACATAGGAGTGGCATTTTGGACAGGTGTGCCGTGTTTAAAATAATAATAAAAAAAAGACTACAAAAAAGGCTCAGATTAAAGCTAATAATAACTTGAATAGAAGATAAAATCCATGCAATCAAGTAAAATAACTGATCACGATATTAAACTTAGTTCATGCTTTTCATAAAGTCTTCAGCGTGTGAGTAGGACCAATTTAGCAATTCTTTTGTGATATTATGTTTAGCTTCCCAATAGTTTAGTTTGTAGATTTTATGTATTTTATTGTATTTGTTATATAAATATGGTTTCAAGTAGAAGCTAAAGCGACGAGCGAAAACAGTTTGAACCGAACCGGAGGAACTGGTATAATAAATTTTCGCTTTGCAGCTATGGTATTAAATTCTTGGATGGAAGGAGCTTCTCTGTGGCATTCAAGAAGTGCCCTAAGAATGAAAAGTCTTCTGATGCTTAGAACCTCGAATTCCCCAAAAAGGAGGTCTGTGGGGAACCGGAAGTGTCTTTTTAGTATGCCCTTAATGATGGCCCTCTGCGCTCTTTCCAAGCCAAGTAGGTGTGAGGTGGCTGCTCCGCCCCATGTCAATATGCAGTACGAAAGGATAGATTGGCATAAGGAGAAATAAATACTTTTTAGAAGGTTGGGGCTTGCTATGTTCCGAAGAATTTTGAATGTGTACATTAGTTTCCTGACACGGGCTGCAGTGGTGGAAATGTGTTCTTTGAAGGATAATTTTTCGTCAATAATTATGCCTAAATATTTAGTGGAAGTAGTTCTGGAGATTTTCGGACAGTTACAAGGAAGAGTTGGCCCTAAAGTATCAATTGTTGGGCATGAGTGTATTACCAAGGAAAGTTGTGCTGGCGGGGCTGAAGATGCTGATTTATGAAAGCAGATATAATTTGTCTTGGAAGCATTTAATGTTAATAGATTGGTATTTAGCCAATCAGCAACGACTTGAAGGCCTTTTTGTGTGGTGAGTTGTAAACTTTCCCAGGAGGTATCGTGAAAAATTATGGTGGTGTCGTCAGCATAATTGATAATATTTGCGTTAGTCAATTTACTACGTGAGAAGTTGTTAATATAGACTAGAAAAAGTGTCAGACCAAGGATGCTACCCTGGGGGACACCAAAAGATACTGTTAGGGGGTCGCTGATGATGTCTCCCACCTTTGTGCGTTGTCTTCAACAAACAGCATTATATTCGATTCATAAAAATTAGTAAAAAGGATTGCGTGCCTTGTCTTTCAGTTTTATGAAAAAAGAACATGGCAAACAATAAATATTCCTCAAGTAATGTAAACAGCTTTGCAAGAACTTGCGCAAGTTAACTTGGTGGACGACTTGAAAAAGCGTGTTGCTATAGAAATATTGCCGCTAGTGTAAACGCTTCTGAAAGTTATTGCGCAACATATTGCTGAGAGAACTTGCTAGTCTAAACTCAGCATAAGGATGGCCAATGAATAATCTCTGATCCCAATCAATAATAAGATAAAGAACACAGCAATGCGATACGACATCAACGGCCTTAGTGAAGTAGGCTTCAGAAAGCGACAGTAATATTTAACAGATGAATAACTGGGTTTCTTTGTCAATAAATTTTTATTCTGATTTAATAGAAGTTATCTGGTTTTAAACGGACCGATATAAATGTGTAGACAGGCAAGGGATAATCTCTCTCCAATCAACACTCTACCTATACCTCAATCTGCTTACGATCTAGTGCAGTGACATTTTGCGAGGCCTGTATAAAAACATACTTGCTTTTTCGTTATAAAAATTGATTACTTTTATACCTGTAGCGAATTTCTCCACCATCTCCGGTATAAGACTGGGCCACTTCTCTGGAAAGTCGTATTTGCCTATAATGGACACCGCATCACTGAACTGTTTCTGGATGGCTTCCGGAGACTTCAACATTAGGTTCACTATCAGGGTCTTGATTGTGCCCCTGTCTGAAGCGTGGATTCTGTCCACACCATCTTCTTCCTGCAGATTAGTATAAGAGCTTGTTGAGTTTTCTTTAATTTATTTATTTTTGCACTTTTTATAAAATGTATATCAGCATACGCCTAAATGTATACGCCTTTTATCCCCGAAGGGGTAGCAGAGGCGCAACTAATGCACCAACTTTTCGCCATTTTTATTCCGTCCCATGATGTGATAGGGGGCGAGCCTATCGCCATATCGGACACAAATTCCAGACTCCGGGTTGATACTGAATAGAAAAACCCCTACCAGCCCTGTATTATATACTGCCCACTGCTGAGCACGCGCCTCCTCTACTACTGAGAGGGGTTAGGACTTAGTCCACCACGCTGGCCTAGTGCGGGTTGGCAGACTTCTCATACCCTCAAAATTCTTATGGAGAATTCTCAGGTATGTAGGTTTCCTCATGATGTTTTCCTTCACCATTAAAGCGAACAACAATTGATAAACAATACACACATAACTTTGAAAAGTCAGAGGTGTGTGCATTGGGTTTTGAACCTGTGGACATTGTCTCGGCAGACAGTTCCACTCCCAACTAGGCTATCGTCTACTTAAAAAAATCCACTTATAAAAATATCAATGTATGAAAACTTACCACAGGCCAATTTCTCTTGATATAGTTTTTGAAAGCGATTGATGCCGCTACTCTGATGGTGAGATCCACAACATCCTTGTCTATCAGATGAAGCAACAGGATGGCATAATTCTGGTTCACTTCAACACTTTCCAGAAACTTCTCAGCTGAAATGGCAACAAATCAAAATAATGGTAATGAAATTAAGAATAAAATATTTCTCTTAACAACAAATAATTATAATTGTTATGATGCATTGTCGCATCATCCAAGTTCTATATGGACTTTTTTTATTTCACCAATTATATAGCAAGCCCTTAGCCGTATCATGCTCTAATTCCATATTCCAGGCTGATACTGAGATGAAAATGTCATCATTTAACCTGACCCGGGATTCAATTACCTTAGAATGGCAGTCGTACCACATATTGTCAGGGATAGTGCAAATGCACGTATCTAGCACTGGTCAATACTGCATAAGTGGCAAAAGTTTAATTGAAATTGATACTTACGACCCTAAACTGCTATACATATTTTTTTTCTTACACGGTATTTACCAATGCTGGTAATGTGGTATTGCACTATCCCGACAATATGTAATACAACCATGTGACCAAGGTAACCATGAAGAAAGTACTTTTAGTGGAATTAAAAAAAAACACCATCAGTCATTCTGCCGAGATTAATCTAGCAGTTTGGTAGAAACACATGTTGTGCTGTCTCTACATTATAAACTCTTCAGTTTATTACAACATGAGTAAGTTACTTGCATTATTATTATTAAGTTACAACTACATATAAATAGTCAATTTGCTATATTTTGGTGCAACAATACTTACTGTGTATTTGAATCAACAATCACAATCGCTACCTTGGTATTGACAGTGCAAATGGACTAATCGTAATATTTGACATATTTACAGAGTACTTATTTTTAGTTATTCTTGAGATCAATCCAAAGATAGCGACTGGGATCGTTTAATTAATACTGGCGTTAGTATTTACGTTCGGTATTTAAAAACTGCCATAAACTGGACTTGATATAACACTAAATTATGTTTATTTTATTTACAACAACAAATGTACTCCAAGTCGTACTTGTAATCTCTCAACTGTAAATCGGGGACACAATGATTCAAATATATTGGCATATATTACAGTCAAAACGAATAATATGTGCAAATAACGTGTTTCAATTAAAAACAAACTACAACCTTTAAGGTTATATGAAACAATGTAGGTACTACGTTTATGTGCAGTTTTACTAAAATACATCACAATCGCAGTAAGCTTATAAATTCGTTAATCATAAAAAGCACACCATTAAATTCGAGTAAGAACTTACCCGGCCTCCTTGTGTTCGGATCTGGATTCAATGTTTGCTGCAAGTAATTTGCTAAAGTAGCTAAATTCTCTTCTGTAACATCCATTTCTATTTAAATTTAGAAGAGCCTATGTAATTATATAGTAAATTAATATTTTTCAACAAAATTAAAACTTATTTGAGGAACCACCGTCTGCTAAACGTTTGACTTTTCGAAAATTTGTCACATTTGTGATTTGAGCCATAGATTTCGAGCTATAGCTTCTATCATCTATGGTTTTGTATATCTTCTATTTATCTATACATCTATACTACATATAAATAAAATTGGAGTGTCTGTATGTAATATTGAAATAACCGTTTTTTACTGCGTATATGAATATATATACGGTACATACACCAAAATAACATTTTTTACAATTTTTGTCTGTCTGTCCGTCTGTCTGTCTGTCTGTTTGTTCCGGCTAATCTCTGAAATGGCTGGACCGATTTTGACGGGACTTTTATTGGTAGGTAGCTGATGTAATCTTTGCCCCGGCATCCAAACGGTTCATATACGTGTTTTGTCGTTCAGAGTTTAAAAATCAATTATTCAAAATATTCCGATACAAATTATAATAATCTGCATGATAGTGACTATATAACTTCAGTGAAGTGTTATCCGCTACAAAAAATACAAATATAGTGCTTAATTTCAATCATTATTGAGAGTAACAGTTAAAAATTACAAATTGCAACTAACAAGTGGGTGAGCGAAAGACAAGCTACTCGACGCGCAGTTCACGGAAGTCGCACGGTTCGGCGGTGCACAGAAGCGCCAATATTGTTTGCGCCGAAGCGCGGTGACGTAGGCGACGGCCCGCGCCAAAGATAAGTAAACACAGAGGGCCTAGCATTTTATACCTTTATAGCACTGTCTCTAAGAGGGTGTATACGCAAAAAACATACACAACTCTCTCCCTTTATTTGATTAGTGCACTTCCGCTTGATTTTTATTATGGCTAACGTGACTACAAATAGAGGCTCTAAGAAACAAGCCGTCTGCTCCTCCTCGCCTCCACTGATGTCAACTGAGTTACGATCCACTATACAAGATATAATAAAAGAAGAATTTAAAGAGATGTTAGCAAAGTTTAATATCACCATTGTAAGCACGATCAACCAAGAATTAGAGCCAATTAGAAGAGAAATTCAAGGAATTCTGGAGTCAATGTCCTTTATGAATAAAATGTTTGAGGAAGTAAGAAACGAACAGGTATCAATTAAAGAAACTGTCAAGAAATTGGAAATAGAAAATAAAGAACTCAACTCCACAATTGAAAGCCTTACTGAGAGACTCAACAACATAGAGCAACAGTCCAGATCAAACAATATAGAAGTTCAGTGTGTACCCGAAAATAAAAATGAAAATGTTTACAATATAATAACTCAAGTGGCACGCACAGTAAATTGCGAAATTAATGAAAACGATGTATCACACTGTACACGTATCGCCAAGAACAATCCGTCAAATCTCCGGCCACGCTCCATAATCGTCCAGCTAGCGTCACCAAGAGTGCGAGACCAGCTGCTGGCAGCAACTATTAAGTACAACCAGGCCAACCCCAAAGAAAGACTGAATTCTTCTCATCTGGGATACTCCGGACCAAAATCTCCGATATACGTTACTGAGCATTTGTCACCAACTAACAGAGCTCTTCATGCTGCCACGAGAATCAAAGCCAAGGAGAAGAACTACAAATACGTTTGGGTTAGAAATGGTAGAATATTTGTAAGAAAAACCGATGGCACTAACTCAATACACATCAAGTCCAAAAATAGTCTCACTAAAATTGTATAATAAGTAGGTATGGCTTTATTGTTTTTATTAAAATAATTTTAGGAAAGTTTTTGTCCAAAACTTATAAAATTCAAGGACATTACATTTTATTATCAAAATTGTAGAGGCTTACGAACTAAAACAAACCATTTTTATAGTAATTTGTGTTGTATAAATTATGATATAATAATATTAACAGAAACCTGGCTAAATAATAATGTATTGAGCAGCGAGCTGTTCGACGATCGTTACGAAGTTTACAGAAGGGATAGACAATCGACAGGGACTCAATGTAACAAAGACGGAGGGGGAGTACTAATCGCGGTTAATAAAAAAATAAATTCCTCATGCATTGAGCGCTGGCAAAGTAAATGTGAGGATCTGTGGGTCACTGTTGACATACCCACAACCCATGAATCGCGTCAAATAGCTCTCTGTGCCATTTACCTCCCACCACCTGTGTGCCCTGCCACTCTGGAACATTTTATAGAGCACTGCAATACAGTACTAGACTCCAAAGACATCCCTGTTTTTATAATTGGAGATTTTAATCTGGGTAAAATCAGCTGGAATTCCAGTGGTTTCAATGATTCCTTGCCTAAATCCTGTACAAGCCTATTAGATTTTGTGAATTTAAATCAGTTGACTCAGCTTAACTATGTTACGAATTGTTCTGGGCGTATACTGGATCTGGTGTTGTCTACAGTTCGAACGTGTTCAGTGAACGAGTCTTACAGTCCCCTTACCGCCATCGATAAATATCATCCCCCCCTCGAAATAACCCTCCCATTAGTGAAAGACCGTAATCTGTCATATAACTCGATATGGAGACCTAATTTTTATAAAGCAGATTACAATGAAATTAACAAGTACCTAATTGAACTAGACTGGAATAAAATGTTTAAAAATATTATTGACGTAAATGACATGCTAACTATATTTTATAAATACGTGAACGATGCTATCAAAAAATTTGTGCCATATCGAAAACCAAAGAAAATTCGTTATCCGCCTTGGTTCGATAAAACAATAATCAAATCATTAAATAACAAAAATAAGCTTAGGTTGCGTTTTAAGAAATATACAAACCCTTTAGATGAAATTGAGCTGAGATTGTCTTCAAAGCGATGTGAAAAACTAGCTTTGAATTTATACAATGATTACATAAATAACCTAGAAAAAGATATAAAAGATAACCCTAAAGTCTTCTGGAGTTTTATAAAAACTAAACGCGGCGGATCTAGTACCTATCCATTGGCCATGACTGACGGGCAGGTTATAACATCGAATGGTAGTGATATTTGTGACCTTTTTGCCAACCATTTCTCGACAGCTTACACATCTAACATTGATAATGCAGAAAACAATTACCACTCAAATTATTTTCGCGAACTACAAAATTGCCAATGTGTATCTAGTTTAGTAATCAATCGTGACGTTTTGCTTAAGAAATTAAAAACTGTAAACATCAATAAAGGAGCTGGTCCCGATGGTATCCCACCGATTTTTATCTCTTCTTGTGCGACAGCTTTAATATCTCCGTTACTTACTATATTTAATATGTCGCTAGCCTCAGGAGTTTTTCCATTTGAATGGAAAAAAGCCAAGGTAGTCCCAGTACATAAGTCGGATAAAAAAGATGTCGTTCCCAATTACAGGCCAATATCTATTCTATCTACTTTTGCAAAAATATTCGAATCCATTATCTGTCCGTACATTCAACAGCATTTTAAGATGTACCTTAGTTATTGCCAACATGGTTTTGTACCGTCGAGATCCACATCGACCAATTTAGTAACATTTACTGAGTCCCTTATCCAGGCTGTAGATGCAGGCAAACAGTTTGATGTAGTATATACAGACTTCAGTAAAGCATTTGACAAAATGTCACACTCTATATTACTGTCCAAGCTCGAAGCCTATGGCATAACTGCGCCCTTGCTTAATTGGTTTGAATCGTACCTAACTAAACGTGAGTTTTACGTCGTTGTAAACGGCTTTAGATCTGCAACACACACAGTTACTTCGGGCGCTCCCCAAGGTTCACACCTAGCTCCTATCTTATTTAACCTATTTATTAATGACCTCCCACAGTGTTTACATTTTTCTGAGCCCTATTTATACGCTGACGACCTAAAATTTGCACGAAAGATTGAATCCTTTAGAGATAGCGATCTTCTGCAAGACGACCTTAACAGAGTTATTGAATGGTGTGCCAATAATAAAATGCAACTAAATTCCAATAAGTGCTACCATGTAAAATACACAAGAAAATTTAACTTTTTAAACACGGAGTATTTTATTAACCAAGAAAAAATTCAAGAAGTGGAAATAATTAGAGACTTAGGAGTACTATTCGATAGAAAAGTAACTTTTGTACCTCATATTGAAAAAACCATTAAGAAGGCATCTAAAATGTTAGGTTTCATTCTTCGTAACACCAAAGGTTTTCGTAACAGTCGCACAAAAATAGTGTTGTACAATAGCCTCGTAAGGAGTGTGTTGGAGTATTGTAGCGTTGTATGGAGACCTCACTATTCCACTCACATGCTACGATTAGAACGCGTGCAGAAACGATTTATCTGGCACCTAGCCTATCGTGAAGGGAAATCTAAGCAGTTGCGTTCTTATACAACACGGCTGCATTACTTTAAGATGCCCCTCCTATCTACTATCCTATCTACTCAACGATGCTTTATTTTTATATAAAATACTACGGAATAAAATAGACTGCCCCGAGTTGTTAAGGCTTATCCGATATCGGGTTCCTCATAGATATCCTAGGAACGCCATAACACCGCTTTGTCCACCACAGCGAAGATCTGTGCTAGGGGCAAACTCGCCAATACCAAGGTTTTGTAAGATCCTTAATAATTACAGTGACTTAGTGGACATACACCAGGACAGTATACGCCAATTTGTAAAAGTATTCACAAACAACCCAAAACCAAACACTTAATTACTAACCTGCATTTGTTTTAAAAGAAATGTACTTGTTATAGTTGCGTTCAATTCTTAATTATTTAATCTAATATTTGTTACTGTTAATTTATTTCTTATTGTTTATAAGTAATGTTTTTTTTTCTTTTTCTTTAATTTTATAAAAACATTTTAATTTTACCATAATTTGTATTACATATTATAACCGTTAGTTGTGCATGCTGTGTTAGCCTGTAAGTGGTTGTTGCACATATTAATGAAACCAAATAATTTAAGTTTGTTATGAGATGTGTAAACAACTGTTGGCTGACCTTAAATAAATAAAAAAAAAAAAAAAAAATGTAATAAGGAGTAACTTAGGCTACTTTTTATCCCGTGAAAATATAAAGCGGGACTTTTATCCCGGGAAAACTCATTCACGCGGGCGGAGCCGCGGGCAACAGCTAGTACTAATATATAAAGCTGATGAGTTTGTTTGTTTGTTTGTTTGAACGCGCTAATCTCAGGACTTACTGGACCGATTTTGAAAATTCTTTCACCAATAGGAAGCTACATTACTCCTGAGTGCTATAGGCTACTTTTTGTCCCGGAAAAACTTTTCCACGGGGGCGGGAGCCGCGCGCAATGCTAGTTTATAATATAGCCGCAGTTAAATTATTGTTTTAGTCGATTTCGGATCCATAGATAGAGATTGTATTAATAAAATTGTATCCACTAGAAAGTGCGACGCATTCACGCATCGCAATATCACATAAGTGCGTTTCATTTTATTTTACCGATGGCGTGATGTTGGCAGCAATGTATATGCAGTGCTGCTACATCACACAATATATATTACCTTGAAATAAAGGAACATCACGCCATCGGAAGTATCAGTTGAAACGGCAGAATTCAAAGATTCTAATAATAAATTATTTGAGAAGAGAATGAAATAATGTATGCTTATATATTTTTGAAATTTTAAAAATATTTTTTGTTTTGTTACTGTTACTAAACAAAACATGTTCCCATTACAAAAATTTCAAAATTTCCTTGATTTTAAGCCGCAGTGTTGCAAGATATATGATTGTTGAAGTCGCCAAAAATTCATTGTGAAATAACCTAAATTTGCATCATCGTATATAAAGAGGTGAAGGAGCAAAAAAACCTCCCTAATTTCAAACGAATGCTGGCCCAACTCACCAAATATTTGAAGTAGCCTAAAGTCGCCCAATTGTCTAGGGACGCGAAGAGCTAAAAAAAAGTCCCCAATTTTCCAATTATCGTAAGGTGATCTGAGTACATGTTTTGTACCCTCCAAGCTAAAAATAGGCTCAATTTCGACAAAAACAAGGTTTATAATACGAACTTTCCGACGTAGCCTAAATTGGTGACTTATCACCATTCGCATAGCCTAAACGGCAACCGGTCGCCATTCGCAATTTTTGGTCGCCCTGACACCCTCCGAGATAGCGTAAATGGCGAAAAGTCGCATAATCTGGCACCACTGTTTTAAGGTAACACATTTTGTGTGATGTAGCAGCGCTGCATATACATTACTGCCAACATCACGCCATCGGAACTAAAAGTTGATGATAAAGCAGGGTTTACATTAGCAATAAAACTTGCAGAAGTTATGTTGCGCAAGCTATTTTTACCGTGTAAACAGTCACGGCAAGCTGACTTCTGCAACATTTTGAAGCTTGCAGGACTTCTGGCAAGTCGCATGTGTAAACACCATTTGTGTAACTTGCGCGAGAACTTGCAGTTTATTTTGCGTGCAGATAAAAGTTTCAACTTGCTGAGCTAGTAGCTAACGTTTTTTTTTTATTTGTTCCACTCTGAAGCAGCTAAGGTCTCAAAGACTATACTGCCAAGTTATAAGTTTGTAGTTTGACCGATATGTCTATTTTTGCCGCCAAGCTGTAGTATATATGCACTATTGTGTTCCTGTTTTACTTTTAAGGACATTGTAATCAACGTAATTAATGGGAGTTATAAGACTTAAAATAATATGACTCAGGATGACGAGTGCAATAAAATGTCACGCAGTACTTTTTAATTCAAAACTCTGTTTCGTATTGGTATTTTTAAGGCGATTATTTTGTTTACAATCATCATCCAAACAGCATTATATTAGATTCATAAAAATTAGGCAAAAGGATTGCGTGCCTTGTCTTTCAGTTTTATGAAAAAAGAACATGGCAAGCAATAAATATTCCTCGAGTAATGTAAACAGCTTTGCAAGAACTTGCGCAAGTTAACTTGGTGGATGACTTGAAAGAGCGTGTTGTTAAAGAAATATTGCCACTAGTGTAAACGCTTCTGAAAGTTATTGCGCAACATATTGCTGAGAGAACTTGCTAGTCTAAACTCAGCATAACTAAATAATGGGACGAGTTTTGGCGGGAACTCTGAAGTGTCATGAGGTGCTCTTGTTTTAATTCATTATTTTGGTGATACTTAGTGTTATATAGCATAATTATGGTGGTATATTATCCAATAGTTCTATTAAAGGGCTCAAATGAAGTGAATTGAAATAACTGTGCTAATCAAGTGCTATTTTTTGTTGCCGCCAAAACTCTTCGATAAAATCTTGGTAAGGTAGCCACTGCGTTACTGCGACATACTACAGAGGATAAAAAAAAAATATCTCTTATGACGAGGCTGTATGTGCTTGAACCATTTGCCTTCCCTATAAAAATTTAAATTTAAAACCAGGGGAAAATTAAATTCAAAAATATAAAAACAAATGTGTGAAGAAACGTCCGTTTTTCAAATTCTGAATTTCATTTGTGAATTCAGAACATCATTCCGGATGTATAAGACCTGCTTAAATAAATTGGGTTTATATATGACAAGCATGTGATCTGTAGAAGAAGAAGACTGACATACCCCTGATCAACACTATTCACTCATCATTCGAGAAATATTTTTGCTGTTGACAAAAGCAAACAAATCCAGCGCACCAAAGAGCATTGTAATACTACGCAGCGCATTTTCTAGTTGAAGCTTGAAGGCGAAGTTGTGAGCGGGTTTTCTCCAAATCTACACTGAAGAAAATATCCACGGGCGCAAGAATTGTCAAAATGATTATTGTGAAATCAAATCGGGATCCTACTCAGTTTTCAATTTGTGCTGCCTATGGAAAAGTGCGGAGAATTATCGAATTTACTTTTCCATCATGAACATACATCCACAAGAAGAAGCTGAACGAAAAGTTCTGAAATTTTTAATGTTGAACGCAACAACAAAATTCACAAATCACGAATACGAAAGATCACTGTATCTCATGTTCGCTGATCACCTAGCTGGGCTTCCCCAACGGGTCTCACCTGGCTGGGCTTGATCGCACGGGATCGCAAAACGAAATGGCTGTTTACCAAGATGGAAGCAACAAATTCGAAAAATCAACAAATTAGAAGCAAAATCTAGTGTTTTGAGCATCAAGAATGTATATATTTTGAAAACACGAGTACATGCCAGTCAAGTATATATAAAATGATCAGTACTTGTATTAAAAATGATTCAAACCCTTCATAAGAATAATTCAGAACAATTGTATCACTTAAGAGTCTATAGAGATTCCCCTACAGTGAAAATTGTGCACATCACAGTTTTTATCAATTTGCTGTTTTTTATTTGAGTTTTTGTCTTTCAAACTGTTATTCATTTTGGTGGATTTGGATAAAAAAAAACTTGTTTTGTTGGTTGCTCTTGATTAGTTTTGAAAATTGTGAAGAACATTATTGGTTCAATTTGGGTTGTCCAGCGTTGTTTGTAACCTTTTTTATTGGAAACAGTCTGTTTAGTAACAAAAATTTTGCCATTTTAAAACCTTTTATGAAAAGGTTTTTGTCTGGTGATTGCTATTTGTTTGAAAAATCATTAGGAATTTATTTTATCAGACCGAAATTATACTTGACCTTAACCCGTCAACGCCCGCTTATATATAGATATGTACATGGTTGCCCTATATTCCTGGTGCCTGCCGTGGGTGTTGATGGTTTAAAAATATAAAATCTCTTGTTCCCCAATACATAGTTATGTGTTAGTAGTAACACTACACCTTTGACCTAATATCAATGACTGCACATCTTGTTGTTTGTATTCTTGTCTGATAGTGTCTATTTGGTTTGCTTATCTCAAAGTTTACAGGAGACATTTGTTTGTACTGACTGTCCAAAACTTTCATGCTGCCTTAATAAAAAAATTAGTAACCACCTACTTCTGAAATTGTTTAAAAATAGTTTGAACAATATTTTAGTTATATCTGTTTGGAATTTATATTCAAGTAGTCTTTTAAGGGCTTGGAAAAAACAAATCAATCCTAATGATATAATTTGCCTGAAGACTAAGCAAAATACCTACATCCAGCCCATTCATCTTGAAGATTTTGCATTTTTCTATCAATTTTTGTAATTTTTGTTGGGTTGATTATGATTCCGATCATTTAAGTTTTGCCAATGTAAATATTGTTTTCGATAAATGTTACTCAAAAAATTTCATGCTAGAGAGTTGGGTTTTATTTAGACTGTGAGCAAACTGTATGTCCATTTTTTCTTCAGTTTTTTGTTTTGTATGTGGCTAATGTTGACTTTTTGGGTAATGGTGACCACTTCCCCCACTTGGCCCATTTTCTCAAACTCCTATTCCCTGTGTTACATAAAAAATCTATAATAGAAACCGAGTTAATTTTTCTCATTACTGTAACCCATCGATATAAATATTGTTAATTGTGTGACAATTAATAGTGGTTTTGCAGTTTTTGCTGCTTATCACATTTCCATATGTTGATACTTATTGAAATATGACTCGACTTGCCTTGGAAAAGGTTAAATAAAATAATAATCTAATATAACAACTTCATTTTTATTGTGATGAAATTCTTATCATTTAGTGGTTTTGGTTTGTCTTTGATGTTACATCTCGTGCTACGTTTTCGGATATGTTATTCAAAGTCAAACATATCTTTATTTACAAATACTATCTTTTTAAAGAAATACGACGCATACATTCCATTCGATATACAGTTATGTTACCTACAACTGCGTTTATTGACATTTTACCAAAATTCGTGCAAACGACGATTGTAAAAATAAAATATGTAAAAATAAACTAAAAATGTGTAAATAAAATGTATATGCTTATATAACGTATAAGTACTATTAATCCATAAATCTCACAGGAGTATTGACTACTCGATCACCGACACCGTAATGTGTTGTCGCTTATTCGACGTATCTTGTTGCAAAACTGGTAAATGTTCAGTGCAACTATCACTCGGTAAAAAATTGTTTTGAACAGTTGTTTCCTGTTCATTTATCACGAAAGCTGGTTTCAATCTATCAATTGAAATGCGAGCTTCACCATTTGGTAACTGTATTTTCAAAACTTTGGAGTCCCTTTCTAAAACTTTGAATGGTCCATCGTATGGCGGTTTAAGCGACTGGTGAACTGTATCATTTAAAATTTTGCAAATCTGAATTCACGAATATTTTTCTCGAGCTTAGGGTATCTCGCGTTGGTCGATAAGTGCTGATAGTTTCACGAATTTTCTCGGGGTAACTATGCGGATCATTGGGATCTTTGTCCGTTGAAGTATCGTAGAATTCGCCGGACAAACAAAGTTTTCCCAAAGGTTAATTCTGTTTCGCTTACTTCGTTGTCGGTGCACACTGCTGCAAGGAGGCCAAACAACACGGTAGGTAATTCGTCTACCCATGTGGTATGATTATGTAAACGCGACATAAGCGCGGCTTTTAAAGACCTGTGCCATGAGCCATCTCTATACCAGTCCGTTACTTTGGGGATGGTATGGCGTAGTGCGAATCTTGTGGATCCCTAAAAATTGCATCAGTTTTGAAAATACGTTTGACTCAAACTGGCGACCTTGGTCGGTCGTGATAACCATATCTAACTATCCAACCTTCGTAGATACATTTGGAGACTGTATCGGCGGTTATCTCTTGTACGGGAAAAGCTTCCGGCCAACGAGTATACCTGTCTATGACTGTTACTACGTATCTATATCCTTGCGGAGATGTTGGTAGAGGACCAACGATGTCTACATGGATATGTTCGAAACGGGCTGCTTTCGGGAATTTCCCTACATTCAAAATGGTGTGACGGCTAACTTTCGACTTTTGGCATTGTAAACAAGCTTTAGCCCAGCGACCTATATCTTTTCATGCTAGGCTAAAAGAAATTCTTCGTAACAATTTTTCGCGTTATTTGTATTCCGGGATGACTTTAAGTTGTGAACACTATCAAAAGCTATTTTTTTAAAATCTTTCGTTAAATAAGGTCTCACGACGTCTTTTAATACTTCGCAAAAAACAGATACTTATATTACATGTAGGCAAAGTGAATTGTTTACATTGAACGTTACTGTCGCTGTGTGGACTAAGTACCCAGCTCGACAAGTACTCATCTTTCGCCTGCGCGTCCGCCCGGGCACAGAATAATTTCTAGACGCGATAGCGTGTTTGCGACCACGTTGTCTTTACCGAGAATATGTCGACCGTAAATTCGCTAATGAAAAGGAGTTGTTTCGTTCTCCTTGGTGTTTCCTTGTCGTCTTTGCCGCATTTAGAAAACGCATGACACAAAGGCTTGTCATCGGTAAACACGAGGAATATTCAGGAAAAAATGTATGACTGAACGCAGGGAGACAGTAAATTGAAGAGGTGGCCCTGCCATTGTAGTGTGATTTGTTAACAACCTAATAGTGTCAGCATATGGCAATCTTAAATCATGCTCATAATTTCTATAAACAAACGTACCGAGTCGAAGAAGGTATGTGATATGTCACATAAGCATCCTGATACGCGGAAAATAAACTATGTAAAGCTTCATTACTCATTAGTAGAATATTGTTTACTACATCCATTATTACCATCTAAATATTTGGAATTGCGTCCACCTGGTCCTCCTGTCGTATTTATACCTCCTGGTGGCAATGGAGCACGTGCCGCACCATAAATTGGACGGTGTGTTACTCCATTATATAGTGCTTCGTAACGTGAGCTAGTCGCATAATTCGCATTTAACCAACCCTTGCCTAGTGTATAATCAGTAGCTAAATTTGAAGAACCAGGAATCCGTCTATTTTGTTGAACTAACCCCGTCCGTGTGCCCTGTTCCCTAGACATAACTAATCTGGCTTTGTATATAGCTATTGAAAAAAAAAGAAAAGAAACAATGAACAATTGATGACAAAAAAGTAAGCCCGTAGTTTCTTTCTGCCTTTCTTCTTCGGGTCGTCATCGCTTAGGTAGCTAGTGAAAAGCTGGTAGGTAAGCTAGGCTAGGGCCTGTAGTGTCCTCACAGGTGAGGATCGCGACGCGTTCCTCCCATTATTTTTTAATAAAAATGATCTCTTTTTTATATTGCCTTTCCTGCCAGCCCGAGCTGGCTTTTTATTTTTCATCATTGATTTTACTCCTTTTAAAAATGTCAGTAGTTATATAAGTGACCTTAGCTTTGGTATTAATTATGGGTACTCACCCACAATACAAACATACATTCATATATACAAACCGTGGGTGGCAGCCGTGATTCTTCCGAAGTCTCCGTTTGGGTTTGATTCACGTGCTTTAAGCAAGTGGCGTATGCCAGTTGCATCCACGTAGTCGCCTAGACCTTCTAGGTACTCTCCAGCTCCTGAAGCGATTTGGGCGGTCGTGTATCCTTGCACGAACCGAACGAGTTCGTCCTGGTCAATGGAGGCTGTGCCACGCTTTTGGGCGATGAGCGCAAGCTCATACCAGTACAGTACTCCGTGGTAGTAGGCGTGAGCCGATGATGGAATCGACTTAGCATAATACTTGTCCACGTCTGAAATCGCTTTGTATTCGGCATCAATTAGCGCGATGTATCCTGCGCCGTCTGCATTGAACTCCTTAGCTGGCTCTTCGCTGACTAAGCCTGTTTCGCCATCTAAAACGAAGGATTCCTTCCATAGCGGGTCGTTTGTCAGTGGTGTTTCGGTTTTGGACAGTGCTTTAGGTACTGGAATCTTGCGTGGTCCTTTAAATTTAGGACGTTGAAAGGGCTTCTTAGGCTCTTCAGCCTGGCTAGCTTGAGGTTTTCTCTCATTCGGGGGTCGCATATTGATGTCGGTCATTACGGCTATCTCCTTTCTCGACGAATCTAAAAACACACATAATAATAATTATTACACTCAATTTAATGTATCCTGACTTATCATAAGTGCAACTATGTTCGCCTACGTGATGAATAAAATATATATTTTTTATAGAGTCGCCGTTACTATTCTTAATTCCTTATAATGTTCAAAGGTATTTCTTACTAATTTTAACATGTGTACTGGGTCTAAAAATATATAAATGTAGGTATTGGTTACTGGATGACGAAAACAAGTTTTCATATTTTTTTCTGATAAACGGCAGCCCTGTAACTTTGTCATAGCAATATTTGACGGACATCCATCAAAAGTTACGGCTTAGTAGTAACATTGTTATCATGACATAAGCCAATGCATTAATTTCAAACGAGACTCTTCAATGGATACGCACAGTCCGCAACACTGCTCCCCATGAGTTACCTTTTCAATAGCATTAGGTATAAATTCTCTTTGAGGACCCTATTTCCTCGCACTGCTCCGCGTTAATGGGCACTAGACAGGCAACCTAAAAATCGCTTGAAATCCTTCTCCGTGAAAAAAGTAATTAAACTGGATAAGTATTTATAGATTTATTGTAATTTGTAACACAAAAGTGCAGTGCGCACTGCAGCTGCTTGGCATTTGAATTTATAGACAATGCGGTGTTGTAGCACGACGTGGGTATAAATGAATAATGCTTCGGTATAATCGTACAACACTTTTATTACCTTTACTTTGACATCTTAATATTATAACAAAAGCACATTACTAATAAGCGTTCGGCGCGTGAGCCGGGACGCGATCGCGAACAAAGACGTATGCGCGTTGCTCTAATGCCCGGTTTACATTATTCCAGTCCAGTGATCTAGCGAGATTCCAGTCCAGTGCTGGACTGGATCTGTAATGCCCGGTTTACATTATTCCAGTCCAGTGATCTAGCGAGATTCCAGTCCAGTGCTGGACTGGATCTGTAACGTCTACATTATTCCAGTTATTTAGAAGCCGTTGAAGTGTGAACACTATAGTGACAATGATTTCAAGAAGAGATCAGTTTCGAAAATGTTTCAAACGTGCTCAATCCCTCTTGCTACAAGAAGTTATTAATGAGGTTGATAAGGAACTAAAAAAAAAGGAACGGATTTGGGTGAGAAATTGGATCAGCGAAAGAGATCAAAAAGGAGGGTCAGCAATACTTTTGCAACAACTGAAGATAAAAGATCCCAATGAATATAGACTGGCACTGAGAATGACAGCAGAAAACTTTGAAGAACTGTTATCATTAGTTTCGATTAATATCCAGCGTAAGAATACGTTGTTCAGAGATGCTATACCCGCAAAATTTAAATTAGAAGTCACTCTTTCTTTTTTAAGTACTGGAGATAGTTACAGAAGCCTCAGTCGTATGTTTCGATTGCCAAAACCAACTATTTCAAAAATTATACCAGAAGTCTGTCAAGAAATTAAAAGGGCATTAAAAGACCACATCAAGGTAATATTTTTTTTATTAAGTATCATATCTATGACAAATTAAGCATTATTGAAAGCATTCATGATTATATTAATGTATTCTGGGTCATCACTTACTACATTTAACGAGTCCTCGGTGGTTTGTGTATCTACAGACGCTGGACTATTCAATGGCATATAAGTACTACTACTCGTGCTTGGTCTTGACGCATAATTGTAATTTGGTCTATTCGGTTTTATAGGACTATTCAAATCGTGTAGTGGACATCTTGTTATCACACTCTGTATTTCTTCTTGGCCTAGGATAGCCTGTTCTGTAGAAAGGGTTCTTAATTGCTTCGCAATGTGTTTCCCGAAGATGTCGAATTCATCTTCCACTGTTTCTGATTTGGATAAATCGTATTGCATATCTTTCATGCTACTGACTATTGTAGACAGCTGTGAAATTTTACTTCTTTTCTTTCGCGGTTCTGATAGACTTACTTCTGGGTTTGTATGGGTAGGGTTGGTCCCACATTGGTCACTAGGTTGAGTATTGTCAGTATTTTCTTTATTTTGAGCATCATCAGTATTTTCCTGAAAATAAAATATTTTTACTTTCTTTTTGCAGATACCCACTGCGGAACAATGGAAACAAGTCGAGGAAGGCTTTCGGAATAAGTGGAACTTTCCTTTGTGCTACGGAGCGTTAGACGGAAAACACATAAAAATTACTGGCTCCTATGAATATGGAAGTACGAACTTTAATTATAAAAAAGAAAACAGCATAGTATTGATGGCTCTTGTTGACCATGATTACTGTTTTACGTATATCAATGTGGGCGCAAATGGAAGCGCTTCGGATGGTGGTATTTTCAAAAACTGTTCCATTTTTACTGAATTAGAAAATGGCAGTTTTATTCCAGAAGATGGAGTGATTGTGGCTGATGCAGCATTTCCACTAAAAACATACTTAATGAAACCATATCCTGGGGCTAATTTAACTTTTGAACAAAAAATATATAATTACAGGCTGTCCCGTGCTAGACGCATTGTAGAAAACGCTTTTGGAATATTAGTAAGTCGATTCAGAATTTTCGAAAAAGCTATTTCAACTAAGTTACATACTGTGGATCACATTGTGTATGCAGCTTGCTCTCTACACAATTGGTTGAGAAAAAAGTCAAGCAATTATATGACTACTTCTTGTGTAGACCATGACGATCACAACGACCATCATTTGATTAATGGAACATGGAGATCCGAAATAACCTCTTTAGATAGTATCATACAGCAGGGCAGTGACAACTCAGCAACACATGCCAGGGAAAAAAGAACTCAATTTACTAATTATTTTGTGAACGAAGGAAAAGTACCATGGCAAAATCATATGATACATTGATAAATTTGTGTGTTTTAACAAATAATATGCTACTAAAATAAAAATAAATAAAAATCTTAAAATAAATACCTGTGTTTTACGCTTCACCATCACATTTTTAATAAATGAATTGAATTCGGCGAACCATTTCACTTTGGGTTGGTAAACATTGCCACTAGCACCAGATGTGGATGATTTCTTAATCTTGTCTAGTTCAAGGTAGTATGTCGAACGAATGCTTTTTATTTTGTTTTTCACATCTTCCGGTGTGAATCCTTCAATTTCCATACCAATGCACAGATTTTGCAAAGCAGTTTGGCGCATAGGTTTGTTTTTATAATGTTCTGATGTTATATCCCATAAACACGGATTTTCTCTGTATATAGTGACAAACTTTACAGTTTCGTCTTCAGATAACTTCTTCACCATTGTTAAATCCTTTTTCTTTGCAAAAAAGTCCGCAAAAACAACCAACACGTGTGTACTTCGTCAGCACTGGAATGGCACTGGATTGGCCGTCTACATTATTCCAGTTGCACTGGATTGGTCGCACTGGATTCAAAAGTAGACCGCGAATCCAGTTACTGGACTGGAATGCTTACTGGATTCAGTTCATTCCAGTGCCGGTTTACATTTTTCCAGTAAGCAATCCAGTACTGGACTAGATCGCTGGACTGGAATAATGTAAACCGGGCATAAGTATGTTTGGCGACTCGCGCAGTTCCGGCTGGCGCGGGCGTCCCGTCCTACACCGCGCGCCTCCCCGCTTGCACCCCGGACGACTCGCTCAAAGCTCGAGCCTATTGGGCGCCTTGCCGCGAGTCGTCCGTGGAGGAAGCATTGCAGCGCTCCTTATAAGGTCATGCGCTACAGTGTTCTCTTCTTTGCCCAGATAGACTCGCAAGCGGTACCACCCACAGATTACTTACAAAAGTTACGCTTGTACCTAGGTACCTACTACCTACCACATAATAATATGTAGGTACCCACGCTGTATTAGTTTAATAAAATATCCGCGTCTCGCCGCGCGCACCTGTGACCTGATAGTCTTGACACCACTCGGGTAGATACCTAACACTGTAAACACTTTTATATGTTTCAAATGTTTGACCAAGGTTAAAAAATAAAAGGATTTTCATATTTTCATTTATTTATTTTGCATAAATAATTAAGTACCAATTAATTACGTAGGTAAATATAAAATATTTAGATATACAAATAAAGAATAGGATTCAAAATGGTAAAATTTTAATTTATACCTAAGTATTAGGTATTATGATTGATAGAAATAAAAAATATTTATAAAATGATGACTTTAGCTTCCTGTATACTAAACGGCAATTTCATAGGTAAAGACCCAATATTACGTATTTGAACTAGAATTAAATGAAAAATGTTCCCAAATGTAGTATATGTCTTATATGTACGAGCTATAGTCCGTAGTGATAACAATTTCATAACACCATAACAATTAAAGCAGACCGCAATTTCAGTTTGCATACTTAAAACTTCGGTAAGTTTATACTATTCTTTTTTGCAAGCTTATTAAATGCCCGGCCACAGGAAAGTAATATTTCAAATTTTAGTGTGTCGCATCCTCTTGAAGTAACTTTGTAATTTCTCAATATATTTGCGAGAATCACAGCACAGCCAACACCTTTTGGTACAGTACAAGAAGCTGTAGAGTTAATAAGCTATAGTAATTATAAAATGCAAGCTTACCTAACATAACCTACTAATTATACAAATAAACATTGTTTACAAATTCTACAAATATTACAAATGTGTAGATTTGTGAAGCAGCAAGGATGTTTGTTCGAAAAGCGGAGAGTTTTATGGTAAATAAATAAACACCATCAGTAGGTAAATGGATTTGGATAAAATTGTATATAATACAAGGCCGATTGATTGCATTGCATGTTTGTTATAAGTAAACGCACAAACAACTAAACGGATTTTGGATGAAGCTTGGCACACGTGTAAATCATGGTAATTTGCTCCCTTGGGAAATAAGGGACGTTTTTAATCTGATTCATTAGTAGATGGCGCTGGCGTCGTACTGTGTTTTAGGGACTTTTATAGCGGGCAAGGCTTTTTACGCGGGCGAATCCGGGAGCAACACCTAGTTTATAATACCACAAAATACTTTAACGCTTGCGACGCCACGCCGCGAACAAAGAGCTTGTACCTGCTAATACATTTTAATTATAATCTTACTGAATATAAAAAACTTGAAACTTTTTGAATGTTTAAATGTTTGTTAGAACAGGAACCGCTGAAGGGATTTGGATGACATTTAGCACACGAATAGACATGCGCCAGTTCATTTAGCACCACGGTAGTATAAGTACATGGGCACCAAAAATTCCATCAAAAATGCGCAGATATTGACACACACTACGATCATAACACCTGTATGCTAACTTGCTAAGTAATCGTCTCTGCTAAAAATATTTTACACATGTACCAAAGTACATTTTTGTTTATTCCAATAATTCCACTTACTAAGTTTCACATCTTTCTGGGTTTTCCTACTGATAATAGGTACAACGGTATAAAGTCTCATTGTTTCTTTTATAATTCTTTCCATTTTACATAAGTCGGCTTTTGTCGGTGAACGTGATGATCCATCAAAAATATTTTTTAATCTGAAAAATGAATTAAAGATAGGTATTTTTAGTATAGTATCTGTTTAGTATAGTACTTATCATTTTAGATTTTTTAAACTTCTACCAGAGTTGTCGTTGAATAAGAATCGTGACCTTTAAGTTTTTACAATTTTGAATTATGTTCTAAGACAGATTATGGATGCAATGGCATTGGCTAACTAGAGAATAATGCACTTCCTCATTATAAACCTTGTCTTGTTCTTCCTGGTAGCATCCCAAGAGCGTCAATGCGTAGGATACGACCAATGCAGTTGTATCATTACCAGCAATTGTTATTGAATCTATATGTTCACGAAGTTCTTTATCATTAAGGTTTAATTTATTCCTTAATAATAATTCTAAAAGATCTTTGCGTGCTGAAAGTTAATGCGGAAAAAAGAAATTTATTCACAGAAACAATACTTTCTGGAATCAAATTAATTTGGACAATATTAATACGCACTTTTAAATATCATTAAGTTACTAATTTCAACATTTTTCTAGCTCATTTCTTTTATGGTCTGTAATGAAACAAAATAATTTGTGAACGAACGCTTAAAATTCCTATGATGCTTTTAACAAAAATACAATTAGAAATTACATTGTCTACGTACTCCGATTATCATTCCTGTCGACATTGATGCCATTTTGTTCTTCAACCTTAATTCGTTTTTTAGCAACGACCTAAAAGAAACAATATTGAACTTAGTTTAAAATATTATGGCCCTGTTGGATAGCAAACGAGATATTAGTTTTACCACGAACGAAGTAAAATTTAATTTATAAAATAATTAAACTGCTCTCTTATCCGATCAGGTTGCTAGTATGCCTACACTAAAAACAAAACAATAGCTCCTATCTAAAAAACGTGCAAAGTCACTTAGTTACGTAGTATCTTTAATATTATTTTTGTATCTATAATTATTAATTAAGTAAATATAATATAATAATTAAATTTGTGGCCTGGTGCTCGAAGCGCCAAAGTACATTCTTCAGGAATGTCGACGGCCCTCTGCTAGTACCTACGAGAATTATACCTAACAAAATTTACCACCCATACACGCTACCACTAAATCAAAAATGCTGTGTACAGCATCCTGTGTTGCTGTGTCCTTGTAAGGACGTCGACGATTTGTGCGCACAAATCAAGTAATAATTTGTGCAAACAATAACAGATGAATCAAGTAGATATTGACACTTCTAATCAGACATGCAAATTTTATAGGGGCACGGCAGTGATCGCGCTGCATCTTATGTTAACCGAAGTGAGTTCCAGATCGATTGTCGATTGACAAGAGATGTTTATTCCTCGCTACTCGCTAGTCGACACAATTATGCCGGTCTGTTTGAAACCTGATTTACGCAGGCTGATCCCGGAACGCAACAAACATAATATGTGGGCCATAATGGCAGGTTTTACACATTGTGTACGGGGTAGTCGCTATCTGGGTAAATACAAATATCAAGTTTGATTCGTCATTTAGTGAAAAATAAACCAGCTTCGAATTGCCAAATAACTAAATTTACTCCGCTCTATTCGTGTTTTGCTAGACTCCGAACGGCTACATACGCCTCCAATTTAAGACATTTTTTTTCGAATTAGTCCCGTTTTTTAAAAAGTTATATATGAAGTCCAACGTTAATATAGAGGCCAGCATACCTCATATAAATCAAACAAGAGAAACTCTCGGGGAACAAATGTGTTTACTTCTTGTCTTTAAATTAATTAATAGTAAGGTTCGGAGGCGCGCGTACAATCTAGTCGCTAGGTGAAACGGACGACGACTGACTACTGGTCGCGAGTGGCGCGTGCGACAAAAAACGTCGCCGCGTGAGACACACCGCTGTGTCTGAGCGGGACGACACCACGCGTCACTCGGCGAAACGCGCGGGAAGACGGCCGCGAGTTATACGTTCTGGCAACATCGCCATCCGGTTTACTATAAAGTACCATATAGGTACCTTAAAACTTTTAATTAGTCCAACTACAAGTACCAACAATGCTGTACAGATACATTACAGTACATTCAGCAGCGCAATCGGTTTGAATTTGTCCGCTAATGTCTACGTATCCAAAAGTGCGTTGTGTCGAGGGGATCGTATTCAAATTTGGATTTTATTTTTATCTCATTAAACACCAAAGTAGCTATCAAAAGTCCTTTACAGTGAGCAGCTCTGATAGATTCGAGATATTGGACATTGGTTAGTCCTATATGTAAGCATTGATGTTCGGTGTATGCAGTGAAAGCAATCCACCATTGTGTTAGCCACCATGCACTTCAATTCCTTAGGATGGTCAGAACAATTTTCAAGAAACGTACAGGCACTCTCTATGTCATCTTCATCATTTATCCTTAGATGCTCTTTACATGCAACCACCATTAGATCCAATTTTCCGTTAACATTTTGACATTTCTTATTGTTTCTATTGATACAGGTCTGATCTCCTTTTGTGTTGTTAATGCAATGAAGTATTATAATTACAAGAAAAATGATTTAAGTTTTAAATTGAACTTTTTAAATTGAAGTTTTTTTTTAGAAAATCCAGTAATCTTTTCTATTGGCCTATTTTTTTTAGTTTCTATCGTTTGATTTACGTGTGTTTGCTATTATTCTGTAGGAGACAAGTTGTTTTATTATTATCGACACTAAAATTTCAGATTTATAAAGCGACTGCATTGTAGCAGACGATAGACAATAACAAAAAAAAATCCGTAATGTATTTTTATTAGTTTATCTTTCTAAATATTGATAAAAAAAACCTATGAAAGTTATCCGGCAGATGTGCTTAAAATATCTACATTTCAATAGCTAGAGTCTGGCTAACAAAAGCTGAACCTAGCAAAACGCGGCAAATTAAAAAAAAACATTATAAGGTAACACTGACTATAGTAGGATAAAATGATGTTGATCTTATTTAATTAATTGTAATTTTATTGGTATTAAATTGATAAAAAAAATAGGCTTAAGGTTTAAATGAAATGAAATTTAAAAAAACGTTTATAGTAGAATAATATGAAAATATCACGTAAAAATTCTTGTTATTTAAAAGTTAGTTTTATCACAGAACCAAGAATCTTTAATTCGTAGATTCATTTTATCTTACTTTTTACTAATATAATATTGTAAATGCGAAAGTTTGTGCACATTTTGAATATTTGGATGTTCTTAGAACTAAACGCAGAAACTGCTGAATAGATTTGGATTACATTCGTCATACAGAAAGACCGTCTCCTGAATTAACATAAAGGCTAGTTGCTATCATGGTAATTTGCTCCCATAGGAAGCATTTCAATTGTTTTATTAGATTTTTCAAATAGAAGCCATAATAAGTGCCATCGTGCAGAGGGCGCTATGAATTGCTATAGTGCAAGACTTTTATATCGAAAACCGTCTTTCATGGACAAAGCCGCGAGCAATACCCAGTACAATATAATGAACTGAGATGAGAAAGCGAGATAACATGGATTATTCAAAATAAAACCATAATTTTTTATAGACTTTTATTCGTTATAATCAAAATCAGATTCCAAATATTCGACACCAAAATTACTGTCTGATTCGTAGGAGCTGCTTGACTCATCGTCATTTACATTTATAATAAATTGCTCCATCTCGGTTATGCCATCCCTGGCCCTATATTGATCTTCGACAGAAAGCACATGATCAGTATTTTTTTTCCAATCTGCCGGTGTAATGTTTTCAAACGTTTCTTGGATAATTTCTTGCAATCTTGCTGCAGATACAGAAATGTTTTTATTTCCTATTTGTCGCTTGCCAAGACTCCATATGAGTTTATGGATGATGGAAGGATATGTGTAGTATAGTTGATAGCAGAAGTAAGAAGAGTAGAAAAGTAAAAGTCCAAAGTTCAGTCCACGATAGATTTTAATAAGTGCACTACACAATTATCACCATACACATAAGATAGAAGGAGAGAGAGCAGAAAGTCAAGACAGCGATAGAAAGTTTATAGCGCGAAACAGAAGGTACGGTATTACGAAGCGATAAAACTAATAGCTAGCGTTAAGCAACACAGGTGTATAGTCTAGCGGTAGCGTTACGACTGTGCTCCAGTTGTACTGCGTGTACGCATACAGCGGTCAACGAAGGACTGACCCAAATTGACGTCACGCGGCAGGTAACCGATGCGAACAATAGAATGCTACTCGTTTAACTATAAAAACAAGATCGGGTTATCTATATGAAATTTTATTTTAATATTAATATTTATTTGTCCGTACGTTGATAATAATTTTTATTTCTTTTTCTTTATTATAATTTTGTAAATAGTTTGTTGTGTATTATGTTTTATGTGTTATTTTTGTGTGTGTGCCAAATTAATGTAAGTGGTGACATGAGTTACCCACAAGTTCTATTGGATTGAGATCACAGTGGTATGGAGGAAGTCTCAACACCTCATGACCATGTTGCCTCAAAATTTCGTCTGCCTCATATATTGGCTCTGGTTTATATTTTTCAACCAAAACCAAAAGTTCTGCTCTAGAGTAAAAGTCTTCAAATGAAATTTGATTTTCATGTAGCCACTATTGGATGTCTGCTTTCCGACTGTTGGTATTTGGTGCTTTATTGATTTTCACTGTGTGGTAACTGGCATTATCCATTACTATGTCACAGTTAGGACTCAGGTTAGGTATTAATTTCTCACACAACCATTTTTTTAAACTTGTGGCATTCATATCGTGATGATAGTCTGTTTTATTAGGTTTAGTATTAAATACTAATAGTGCATTGGGTACAAAACCATTCTCTGAGCCAGCATGAACAATAAAAAACCGTTTGCCTGTTGAAATGGTGTCAATTACACCTTGTGTAGACGGTCCCTGCCATGACTTTTTTGGTTTATAATTTTGATGGATGTAGGTTTCATCTAGGTATATTATTTGTTTTCCTTCTGCGCGTTTTGTGGCGATGTTTCTTAAATATTTGTGTCGCCATGCTTCCAAGTCATATCGTTCAATGAGAACAGAACGTTGATTTTAATTTTTCTTAAATTCAAAGCCATTTTTTAGTAATATTTGCCTTAATGTTTCTCGGCAGCCTGGAAAATTTATATTTTTTTTCAAATCTACTAAGAGGCTTCTAAGTGTGGGCACTTGTTTTTTTATCACATAAAATTCATTTACTTTGTTTCTAATAGCTTGTATATCAAAACTGTCTAAGTTAGAAACTTTAGAACAGTGAGGACGTTTCTTGCCTGGAGTTCTAAAGACTCCTTCATTTGCTTTACCTTCATTATTTATTCTCTTCAGAGACGACAAACTCACACCTGCAAAAATATTGGTAATAAATAACTCTCATAGGTAACATCAAAAATTTGAAAATACTTATAAGAAATTAAGATTATAAATACAATTGATATGGCTAAATACCTAAAAAGTAAACACTCAAATATTTAACTAAAGTCAACACTGACAGATTTGATAGGTAAAATGTCCACTTGCAAGATTTTATAAATAAATACACACACACACACACACATGCCTTTTATCCCCGAAGGGGTAGGCAGAGGCGTAACTATTGCACCCACTTTTCGCCGTGCGTATTCCGTCCCATGATGTGATAGGGACGAGCCTATCGCCATATCGGGCACAAATTCCAGACTCCGGGTTGATACGGATTAGAAAAATTCCAATATCATATTGCCCGACCCGGGGATCGAACCCAAGACCTCAGCATTGCAGTCGTACCGTAATACAACCACGCCACATGAATGAATAATAACACTATTGTTTACCCGTCATTGATGTGATTTCATCGAAATATTTCTTCTGAGTTAAACAGTCCTTCTGCTCCAACTCTTTCAATTTTTTAAGATTTTCCAGAACTTTTTGTTTTCCTTCAGATTCCGTTTCTTCTGTAAAAAATGATCATTGAAAGATTATTTAAAGAAAGACATTTATTGATCAAGTTATGTTGATATAAAGTAGACGTTATATTATAATGTTCAATATGATATAAATTATGCATTTATTTGTATGTAGTAAAAAATTGTATCGACAAAACAACTAAGTAGTTTACCTATAGTTAATACAAAAAAAGAATTATTTTTAATATGAAGTCGTAATCGCGTTAATATTTGTTTGTTATAATAATATTCTTCTACTTGTTTGTGAAGTGATGTACATGGCTACTGGTTGTTGTTGCATTTGTATGACCTGACCTTGGGTGTAAAGGGCGTAAGTTGAGTTTTGTTTAGGCCAAATCTTAGTTTGACTTGATTACTCCAGGTGGCGATCTTGTCCAGGGCCGTGTTTGTGATGGTTTGGAGTTCATCCACTTTCTTAGCTTGAGTCACCAGAAAGACGTCATCCGCAAATGCCTGGATATGACATCCGTTGGGTAGGTCGCTGGATAATAGGCTGTCCAGAATCAGATTCCAGAACAGGGGGCCCAATACGGACCCTTGTATACATCCTCTGTTGGTGGTTTTTGTTGACGTTGACGTCGGCGTAGTTGAGTGTGACCGACCGGTCAGTGAGATAGTTCTGGATTAGCATGTACAGGTTCTTGGGGCATGCTATTTATCTAAGTCGTGATAGTAAGGCTGGCCACCAAGCGTTATCGAATGCTGACTGTATGTCCAGGGATACTGCAAGGACAAGATTTCCTCGTTTATTGCCATCATTGATCACATTGATGGCATTGTGGAGTGCTTTAATGGTGCTCTTTTGTTCTCTGAAGCCGTTTGTTGCGATATCAACTGGTTGGTGGTCCCAAGGTGGTATGTGATTCTTTTGGCTACGAGCTTCTCCAGCGTCTTGCCCAGCACATTGATTAAGTGTCAGAAAGTTGATGCCCTAGTGCGTCGGGATGTCGTCGTTGTGGTTGCCCCAAACGTTTTCGTTATCTTTTTTTATCATAATTTTCGTAATAACTCAATTGTAATTTCTGAAGTTCCCCGGGACGTCGTCAGTTTAGTAACAATACTCGGCAGAACACCGACTAATAATTCATTGAATGCATTTCAATTTAATGAATTATTAGATTCTGTTAGCATGGCTACTGTGCGTGCAGCTGTTTTATTTAGGTGGTCTTTTCAACATTTTAAATCATATGCTAATGGGACAGTTATGTTTTATTATACCGTTTCATATTTCAGTCGCCAGCAGCTTGGCTTGAGACGTCAAATTTCCAGTTGATTGAATTGTACTTGTTAGTGTTTTAAGGTAAGTTTGAATTTCTATTCTATTAATACCGGCTTCCGCGTTGTAAGACTCTAGTAATTCTATATTACAACAGTGTTTTAACGATGTTGCAATATTCGTGGCATAAGTAGGTGAATCTTAACGGTCTTTAGAACTATTGAAACTAGCTGCATTTTAGTAGCCATAACTAGTGTTCCCTAATTTTCCGATTTCAAGGCGTCTAATAAGCTATTAATGTCAGGTTTTACTTTATATCTATAAATAGTTCACGCATTTTTCTAGAGGTTACATTTATAGATATAACCAAAAGCACAGATCAAATGGTTTTTTTTTTGCAAACATGTATATTTTATCCGGCCTCATACGTGAAAAAACATTATCTTTTATTTTTGATTTACTTTGATGTTGCGAAGTAAAAAAAAATGTGCATCAATTTGGACATTTGATGTGAGATTATTATTGTCTCATAGATTTTTGTGCTTCCAAAGTTGTTTTCCAGAGTAAAATCCTAAGCATTTAGTACAAAGTAAATAGTTGTCACTTATGTTATATTTGCTTTTTTTCATTTCATTTTCATTGGCTTAAACGTAGAGTTTTGATTTTAGGTTCCTTAACAAGTTTTCTGTTCACGCAGTTCTCAGCTTCCTTAGCACATTGTATAAACGTATCTATAGATGGGAAATCTTTATCTAAGAGGTGAGATGAATAAATGGGTAACATGTTATGTTTAATAATTTTAATTAAGGTAGAATCTGGAAAAGATTTCTGCTAACGACTAGCCATATAAATTATTTCTGACGCAAAGTCAGGTAATGATTCACTATACTTCTGTTTTTTATAACGGAGTTCATTTTCCTAATTGAAGTTAAAATCATCTTTATCATAACGTTTCAACAAGGTGACCTTCAAGTCATACCAAGAGCTGAGTTGAATACGAATACGTCTATACCATTGGATAACACTATAAGATAAAAGTTCAATAAATGAAGCCAATAAAACTTGTTCATCAAAATTTTGCAAAATAAAATATTCCTCTACTTGAGTTATAAATTCTCTAACACAAAACTTTCCATCAAAACATATTTTGCTTCATTTAAGATCAGGTAGTTTAGTTACCCTAGGCAAATTTCTATTAACATTGTTATTTAACAAACCAGAAGTACCCGGTTGAAATAGAAATCTGGATGAATGTGCAAATGGTATCTTGAATGTTAGATAAAGTTATTAAATCCCTAGTATCAGGTAAAACATTTGAAATTTCAGGAGCGACAGAAGGTACCAAATTCTCCCCAACTTTGAAAAGATCATCAGTCTGAGTCTCGGTCTCGGCATCCATATTCAAAATCTCAGAGTAAACTCACAATAATCCGAATTTAAACTTCCCAAAAATGCAATCAAGTAAACACGAGTAAGATGTCAATAATTTTTGAAAATATAATTGGCTATAAAAATTAAGACCAATAAAGTCATAAAAATTATTCTTAAATTGGTTGTATAAATTGTTAAAATGTTTAAAAAGGTTGCGAAATTGTTATATAAAACATTAAGAAATTCTATTGTTTAAAGAGTGCAGTATTGACTTACAAAATTGTAAAATTAAATTCATTACATTGTTTTAATATTATCAACAATAAATGGAAACAGATTTCCATAAACTAAGATAATTTAAATAAACAAGAATTCTCTTCTTAATAAGTTTAATTTACAATTATGTAAAATACTATAACAAGACAAAGAACGAAATGTAACTTAAATATACTGAGACAATTATTACTCATAAACAATTATGCAGCCAGTAATAACAATACAACAGTATTTTCTTTAAAATCGATTTTCTATCTGAAGAATAGCTTTATTACTCCTTAAAACATTTGCAGCTTCATTGCTTCATTCATCATCAGCATGAAGAGATTAAATGTTGCTGAGAATTTTGGCGACATTCTCAATTTTCTTAAATATCTGCGAATCTGTTTCCTTAGTTTACGGCATGTATTGGTCGAAGTTAGTCTCTTTATCACTGTAGTTGAAATTCGTAGAGTGGCTCTACAATGCTCACCCGTGTGAATAGAAATATATCAAATACAGCGTGTAAAAGACAGCCTACCGAAAATTTTAAAGTAAAATAGCATTATATGCCTATATTAAAATAAAGATGTCCGCGGGTACCGGACATGTGTGCATAACAATTTCGTAATTCTTGGGCCAGAAATGTATGTGATCCATTGCGTAGTTATCGAAATCTACCTACACTCTACAGTAGCCGGCGCGGGGCACCGCGCGAATACGTTCTTAGGTTAAAGCACCGCGGCGTGATACGAGGATTAACACAACTCAACTCGACAAAATAATATCGACGGCACTGTCCACTCTACGATTAAAATAGCACAATTTCATTGGGCTTACCTACATCAAGTCCTCTCGCTTCTAATGAGATAAGGTTCGAAGTGGCCCCCACCAACTCGTTCGCAGAGACGAGCCCGTCATAGTGTCTCGGCATGAAGCCGGCACATAAAGCTAGGGTCACGAACACACTACTCTACTACTACAAAAACTCCTAAAATACGTTCTCGCATTTCTTCTGCGGTATTGCACTCACTAGTAAATACACTTTCTTTTATGTAAATACTGGCCCACACATTTACACTCCACCGAGTCTGAATCCTCTTTCTTGGATGGCAAAAGGATTTTCGTGTGCCCGTATGTGGGAATTACGTCTGTTCCACATCCCATATCTTGTGAATGTGGACTCATCAGTCCATATCACGTTCGCAGCGCAGTTGGGAATTGCGCGCCGCTGGTCTTGGAACCAACGGCAGTACGACACACGTAGACTTCTGTTAGCGAAGAGCAGTGCTTGTACCTTGCGAATGTAATACGCTCGCTGCTGGTCTTTCCGTAACACTTTATGCATATTCGTATGCGACAATCTACATTCATAACCGATACGTATCACACGAGCAGCCGTGCGTGTTCCCAACCGTGGGGTTGCGCGTATTACAGCCAGAATGTGGTTTTCCGTACGACTTCACAAGGGTCTTCCAGACCCTTCTTGTCTGGGTACTACCGGCTGGTTATCCAAAGTACGTTGATACGCCCGAGTTATTACACGCTTATCAATTGGGTGCCGATTATAAGGATACTTTTTTTCATAAAGTCGAAGAGCTTGTTGCTCTTTGCCTCGAGCTTCACCGTAACACATTATCATTTGTCCATATTCACGTGCACTGAAACTGTTAAGGTATTTCACTAATCCGCTCGCGAGACATTAAAAAAACACTTGTTCTTACTGGAAATCCTGAGAAAAAAACAAACCCTAAAACCACAAATCCTCATTAATAAGAACGTCAGGAAAAAATACGATCCGCACAAGACGAAAGGTGCGTCGGAACTAACAAACAAACCGCCGGGCGCCGCGCCACCCGCCAGGGGCCCAAAGTAGGTACTTGCGAGTCGCACGCGTCGCTCAAAGAAATTACCTAGACCTACAACATTTGGATCGGTCATTTCCATTAAATTTATTTGCGTCTTGAAGTACCTAATAACGAATAATTTGCTGGATCCATATTTGGGCATTTACTAAAGAGGATTCCCTGTTTCGTCACAAATGAAAAGATTTTATTGCTTAGTGCACCCAAGTTTTGTGTGGTGATGTGGTAAGTATGGTAGTTCATCACATTTAAGAGTTTTGGAAAATTGTGATATTCCTTCACAGTTAATACTAGCTAACAAAGCTATTTTTTTTAAACTCCTACAACTGATATTGTAAATACTTTAAATGTTTAATAAAAAATGATTAAAAGAAGGCTTACTTTAGTACTCATAAAAATCGTTATTTCATTATTCTTTCGTAAAAAACACAACTTCGCGTTCATAGTTAATGAATTGAGAAGTGAAATTAAATAAGTCCAATCCACATTTTCTATAATCCGAAATTCGCAACGCTCGTCGCTCGTAGTCAAAGGACGCCGCGCGCGTCGGCGCGCCTTTGGGCCGGCGCGGCGGCCGGCCGCCCGGCGCGGCGCAGCGAGGCCATTGCACGCGGCGCGCGTGGCGCTGTATACCTATTTCAAAACAGCTGACTGGGCGCGTGCGTACATTTTATCTTTTCTACATACATTTCTGTTATTATGAAAATAATGTACTTCTTGTTATTTTAATGAAAGTGGGGTTGTGTTAGTGAATAGTATCGATTTTATTGCGTTATCATTGAAAAAAAATTACAAAATTCATGAAAAGACCGACGAAAAATTCAAACGCAGGGGGTATCAGAATCATGTACTGAACACCTGGTATCAGTTTTCGGTAGGCTGTCTTTTACACCCTTTATATTAAAGAATTGAAAACGTTTGTACGCAGAAGTAAGTACTGTCATAGATGTTAATTGCTTAGCAAACATTTTCAGTTCTTCACAATTCGATAGCAAGCTTGTAAGAGTCAAAAGCAATATAACAAGTGATAAATTATATAGAATCTTCATAAGAATAAAAAAAACCTAGCTGTATTTCAGTCATTAGAACTTCTAAATTTAGGCTTAGCTTTGCCTATAATAAGGCCCATTTTTTTCTAAATTGGTCTGGTACAATTTTTTTTCTATTATAGTTTGTCCTTCGCGGCAAATCTGTCCCAGCGCCCTTAGACGATGTTTAAATTAGCCACCGTTTGAGTGGTTGTGCATTGGGATGTAAACGGTTGATTTTCGAACTGGGCTAACGACTCGAACTAACTGACGAGAAAAAAAAACAATATCTAAAGCCGATCTGGGGATCAAACCCAAGGTGCCGAACTACGCCACCGGTATTCCTACCAGCAAGCATAGGTACCTATTTAAATAAGTAAATAAGCCTCTGCCTACCCCTTCGGGGATAAAAGGCGTGAGCATGCGCGTTGCGTTAAAAACTGCCTTTGGCCTCTGTTATTTTTATCCATTCCGTGTTGTTTTGTATTGCTCCCATGGAGAAACGATAGTCACCCGTCGCGAACTCTGGGTGAGCAACCATATACTGGCATATAAATTGTATCTGTGCCTTGTTACTCCTTACTCAGTCAGGCTGGGTAGTACAGGGCTAAAAAGTTTTTTTTTATTAAATAATTTTCACACTATGGACTCGATGTCCATACCTTAAACAGAAAATTACATTTTTGGGAGTTAATATTATACATAAATTTGCTTTAGCAGCATAATAACTGTAGTATTACAGTGAAGATGTTACATATTGTTACGTCGCTGGGGTTCGATATAAACAATTAAACGCCGGTATTGCAATAAAAACACCAATTAAGTTTTTATTAGCATATAATTACAAGTAAACTAACTAAAACACTGCACTGGATACTAAAATATTCGAATACACTAATTATAGTCACTCACTATACGTTCACACAAATCACAATTCGCTTCGAAGTCGCTCGGAGTTATCGCTCGTAGTCCGCTTGTCGCTCTGCTCGCTAAGCAAGACTGAATGCCCGGCGGCGGCCGCGCGCCGCCTTTTATACTCGGTCAATGGCCTTGGTCACAAGGCCGCGGCCGCCGGCCGCAAGTACTATCGTAGTCTGTGGAACATTCTCGAAAGATCCGGAATAGTCGGGAACTCTCTCGCAAATACAGGTCAGTTATCGCGTTTACACGACATTCTGGATACATCGAGATCTTTCGAGAATGTTCCTTCGCCGAACTTTCCACATTCGGATAGTACCACTTTTAGCCAATAGATGGCGCTACTATCCGCGAGTATTAGCGCGCGTAACAATATTATACATTTTTGTTGTTTTTAGTATGTTTTAAATATGGTTACTCACTAATGCATAGTGCGGTTCTAACTCTGTTATATAACCTTTTTTATTATATGTATATATAATATATATTTGTTTTTTTATATATTATCATTTTTATTTCTTGTCGTAATGTAGGTATAGGTATGTTAGTATTTTAGTCCTTATAGCTACTTTTTTATGTACCGCACTGCATTTACATCTTATACTATGTTTCTAAATACATTTTTTTAGAGAACTACTGTAAGTGTGTTTTGAGTGAGGGAATGGAATGATAAGAAGGATTTGATATTTTATTTATGTCTTTTTGGTTTTTCTCATATTTTGCTGAGTTAGTCTGATAGAAGTTTGTGTTTCTCCATAGTTGTGTAGTCACGGCTGTGGATGGCCATTTTGAAGTTATATTCGATGACCGCTTTTTTATTCGTGCCAAGCGCTCATTTTGCGAAACATCCAGTGGCGTCGTCACTGTCGTCGGTATAATAGACACAGCTCTCAGTATGGCGCCGCAAACCGCATGAGATATGCTGTTGTGGATTTTTAGCCTTCTATTTTTTTTTTGGAGAATGACTACCGTCGGATAACTTAGTCCTTGGGACTCGTGGATTGTCAGAATACAAGACCGTTCACCTTTGCTGTATCCCTGGCCATGTAGGGACACCTTTTCTTCCTGTGTTTGTGTTAAGAAGAGGGTATTGGCTTGGTTTGTGGGTATTTGCATTTCGGAAAATCGTTTAAGTCCAATGGAGTGCACACATGTATTTAATGAATAAATACCGGTGTACAGTCAGCAGCATAAGTAGATTAACAAATTCAAAAATAAAAAATTTCCTACGTACTTTTGTGTTCTTACTAATCTTGTTTTTCTCTTCACAAAAATAAAATAAAAGGTATTTACTTTACTTCAAATGAAGAAAAAAATATTTCAGTTTTAACTTAATGCGTATATAGGCGATTTGAAATTTTGATTTTGTACAGATATGCTGCTGACTGTACACCTCACTTAGGACATATCCTACATCCAGTGGGTTGCGATGTGTGCATCCTGGATGCGGTTAGTATTAGTTGGCACACTCACCCCAGCAGGAACAACGATGTGCGTGGCAACATGCAGTTAGTTCGTAGTGAAGCATATTCTGGACACGCTGGGTGTAAATCACATTCGGCCGGAACACATATTTTATCATTTTTGTCATATCAAAAGAATATACAAACAAACAATAACAAATTATTGTGCCAGTTCTAAATTCTTTTTTTATCCACCTGTGGCTCTTGTGTCGATTTTGTGCTGCCCCCTATAGTTCCCGCACGCTCCCTATACGGGCGCCATTCAGACGTACGTCAAAACGAGTGACAACCTATTTTTTTTTTTTTTTCGGTAGGCGATCCTGCAGTCAACACCGGGGGAAACCTGCGAATGGGATACTGGAGTCCCCCGGCTTGACGACTGCAGGGGCCTGGGAAGGAAGCGGAAAAGGATGATGGAAGGAAAGGTGGGGAGTGGAGAAAGGTTCTCAGGATGGGCGGAAAGGAAAAGGGTGCCAGGAAATGTTCGCGGGCCCTTTTAGGCCTCAATGTGTTATGCAACCAAGAGGTATACACACTGACTGTGTGCCTCGGCCCGCGACTAATGTCCCCCCGCGCATGGGCGTGCATTGGGTGTGAAGACCCAAAGCACAAGAATTGCCTCGGGGGGCAGTGACAACCTATTAGCCAATACGAAACAACAGCGGTTTCGATTGGTAGTTAAAGCTACGTAAACGATAAATAGTTTACAAAGAGCGTTAACGTTCCTAGCAACGTTACAGTCTATACGGAGCGCTAGCTTTCCTTTTAGCTCCTTGGCCGCTTCGACCGTGGTTGTTGCTATAATATCAGTCTCCGCATTGAAGTTTTTGACTACCCAGGTTGTTTTGCCACACCCTGGTAATCCATTTACCCACTGAAAGTTGGGCACCGTCCAGCCCTCCAAGACCGCTTTGACGTCACGATTACCTGTAATGGTGTCTGCCATTGCCAGGATCCTGTCGTCCAGCATTTTCCTGGTACACCTTGCGATGACCACTATGGAGTCCTGGAGTGGTGTGTGAAAGTGAAGTTTCCCCCTCGTCACGATTCACGAAACCACTATTTGCATTATAAGCAGCCATATATGTGCCATCCAGATTACCCTTGATGACTTGAGGAGGTGGCGTTGTCATATATGATCGCTTCTTCTTCCTCGAGTCGTACGTCAAGTAACTTGGTGTTGTCGTACTTGTACGCCTGCAGGATCTTTTTGCAGATAGTTGTGTTCACCTGCCTCGTAGCTTTGGTGATTGCAATAAACTCGAGCAATGCATTTAGTGTATGGATTCGCGGGTCGGAAGCAAGTAAAAGAGTTGGTGGGGGACCTCTCCTTTGTCCGCTCTCGTCTTGCCTTTTCGAGTTTTGATTGAAGTTGTTGGAGTGTGGAATAAAACCTCACTCGCTGTGCCTTGAGAGTCTCCCCCTTTTATTGTAGGCTTTATTACTTGTTTGATGGCTTCACTTGTCTTTTTGATAAAACCACTGGATGTGGCCCTCTCTTCCGGAGTCTGCTATCTTTTGTTGTAGGGTTTCCGATCCGGTTTTGGTGGCTGTGTTTTTTGTTGGTTCTGTCCCCGATTTTGTGGTTGCTTTGAGGTGATTTAGGTTTTCACCACTGTCCTCGTGCACGATTACCTCGTGGTGTTTGGGAGGCAAGTAAGCAACCCAGTCGGTCTGAGACATTTCCTCTCTCATACACAACCACCATTGCGTCTACGCTTACTTGGCGAGGTGTTGTTTGCGTGCCGTCACCTTATTTCGCTATCTCAAAGAGCACCGAGCATGCTTGGAGAAATGGGGATTTCTCGCACAATTCGAATAGCACGACCGTTTTGTTACGTGCCCGCACTAGTCGACATTTGCGACCAAACATCTCTATTTCTGGTAACGCCAGGTAGTCTTTGCGTTTAATGCTCGTTTTGGATGTGCTTCCCTTTAATAGGTAGACTAGGCCAGGCGCTATCGCAGCGTGTTTACGGGCTCCCACGATACAGAAGCTGATACCAAGTTTTTCGCTGTTATTATCCATGAACTAGGCCACACCACGTACTCGAATGCCTGGGACCCCCTGTTTCCAGAGTTTTCCAGAGTTAGTAGTTGTAGGGCTAGGTTGCGTGTTGGTATTGATGAGGGGAGTGCCTACCAGTGTTTACTATTGTAGTATTCCTCGCAGTTGCCCTGCGGAAGATTTTGTCTAGATAATCCAAGAGAACCATCCTTTTCGTCGAGTCCACCATTATATTTTTTATGCTCGACATGTTAAGGTTGGTATCGATCTCGGATTCCAGGTGTTGTTTGTGTGTTAAAAACCGTGGACATTCTTGTATTACATGATCCACAGTTTCGCTGACCTCGGCGTCACATTGACATCCGGGATTGTATCTTAGGTGGTATCTGTATAGACATTCGGCTATCCCGCCATGTCCTGTAAAGGCTTGCACATGGAAATGGGTGAGTCTTGTGCTTCTAACAATGCGGTATGCTTTTTCCACATCTGGTAGAAACATCTTTGTCACTCCTCCAGTACTGGAAGTGTCATATCTGTCCTGCCATTTGCGGATGGATTCCTTCCTGATGGATTTTTTGACGAAGGATAACGGGATTTCGTCATAGTCATGTGCTCCTTGTTTTATAGCGCTGCCGACTTTGCAAGCTCATCAGCTCGTTCATTACCGGCAGTGCCCACGTGAGCTCTTAACCATAACAACTGAACATCTCTCTTCTTAGCTTTGTGTTAGGTTTCTTATTGTAATGTACAATATTATGTATTATAAATATTTAATTTATGTACGTACGTTTTTTGTGTTGAAAATTTGAGGGTCAAAAGTAAATCTACATGTTGTTCTTTTAGTTTCTCACATTCATTTCTTTTAGGCGGTTGGTGATTTTTTATGTGAAATTTAAAGTATTTTGTAACTACGTCCTTTTGTTCCTTTGTCCAAGGTACCAACGTCCTTTTTTTTCCTTTTCGTATTTTGTTTTCGTTACCTAATTGAGACACGGGTTCATTAATAAGTTGTTGAGAATAATTTTGCATACCAGATGGTCCAGCCTGAGATAAGTCATTTAAATTACAATATGTTTGTACGTAATCAGAATTAGCATTTAAAGTAGGTTCAGGTTCAGGATCATAGTCTATAATTTCGTTGTTGCCCACGGGCTCTTCAATTAGCTCCTCATTCAAATCTAAATCAATCTCTTCGAGAGATTTTCCTTTGTAAGCGTCTGCTTTTCCATCTTCCATAAGAATGAGAAGCTTTGATATTTTAGCAGTTTGGTATACGTCATCTGGCAACCTGTAAGACTTTTTATGTACTTCATTAGTATGGCCCATGAATGTAGCCAGCTGCTCCATATCATTTTCAGACATGCTAAAAATCTGTGATATGGCTAAATGTTTTCTTAGCCTTGTAGAGGATATTGCTTTAGGCTGTTTCGCCCCTGATAATTTGGCATGCTTTTCCAAAACTTTGTAGCCATAAATTGTATTGTTATAACCAGGTTTACCAAACAAAAATTGATTTGGTGTCGAAGCAAAAAAAATATGCCTAATCGATAATAATAATTTAATATCATCTTGAACTTCTTTATTAAACAAGACTGGTACTCCGCGGCCGCGTTTACCTCTAATGACAACACGTTTAAATTTCTTTACCAGAATCCTTTCTGAGGCAGTAAGCGCACGATCAAATTCTTCATACTTATTATTATCATTATTGTCGCTTTCTAAATAATCGTGCACTGTAATTCTTTGAAGTTCTCCAGGCCTGCGCCTATTTAATAATAAAACCCTACAATACACAGTCTCTAAAAGATGTGTATATGTTTCAGTAGTTTGTAAGCCTTCTTTAATTTTTATAGCAGCATCCAAGGATTTTTTATTTAGGTATTCTTTAAGAATTTTCAAATCATTTGCTAAAGGCACAATAGTTATCTTATTCCACTTTTTCTTGTTTAAATCTGTTGCAGCTTGTGTAGACACATCATATTTCCAATTTGATTCAATAAGTTGAATCAAAGTTTTTAAGTTGGCTTCTATTTTGCCAGTATCTACTTCCGTGTAAGGCCCTTGCTTTTTTAATGCACACATTATTGCAATATTGCAGCATTGTTTCAAGGTGGTGGACAGATTCATTGCGAACGTAGGTGTCTCATACCTATCTTTTTCTATGTCATAATTTTCCAGTATTTTGGTTGCTTGTACAATGATATCATAATGAATTGGTCTTAAGGCAGAAAAGAAGTCATTAATGGATGGATCAATCTTTTTTAATTCTCGTAATAATTTTGCAAGCTCTCTCATTTTTCTCGACACTACGTTTACGAAATGTTTTTCTCGGTGAGTTTTTAAATATTGAGATCCGAAAGCACATATAAGGTTATCTTTTTTTGCAATAAGTGATATTTTGTCTGCTCGCATTCGGGGAAATACAGTTTCCTTTAGTTTTTCGTCGATTTTAAGATGACGTATCAGTAGATTTTGAGCCTCAGATTGAATGTTTTTACTTCCTGATTTACCACTACATTTCTTTTTATGTTTCCACAATAGTTTTTTAGAATAGAATCCCAGACACTCTGTACACGGCAAATAATCAGTAAATTTGAATTTTCGCATCAGTTTAGTGACCTCTTTTGAATTTACAAGGTAGTTTCCTTTTTTACGTAGAGCTGCAATTAATTGTTTTCTATCAAGACTTTTTTTAGGTTTTGACTCAATTTTTTGGACTTCAGTTTCATAAATATGGTGTCGGAGTAAATGACGAGCAAATAATGATGGCAAGTTTCCATACAACGTTTTACCTGATATCGATTTGACGCGTCTTGGAATGAAAAAATGTAAGAACTATAGAATATACTTATCCTGAACCAAATCAAAAAGAATTTTTCTATTAGGAGGCCACAAAAAAATCTTATTCGTTATTTAACATTTTCATACTTAGAGGTTATGTCAATGAGATATGACAGCAGATATACTGTATTTAATTAATACCATATAATATATCTTAAAAATGAATACTTAACTACTTAATGATTTTTCTAATCAAAACAATATGTAGGTGTATATTTTATTAAACTATTTTGAGGGTGGGCTACTCTACTCCCACTGCTAGGTCACTGACTTTGAACACTCAAACATACTATGATTCTGTTACTAATTAGAAATTGGATGTTTATTAGAACACAGCTTTAATTGTTACTAAAATAGAATAAGTTTTCATGTGTACTAATTATTTGAATCATGGTTACTTGACATACAAATACTAATTATATTTAATAGCTAAGTTCTACAATGTTAAACTACACCCAGACCTTAATTTCTGAAATAGTGATCACAATAAATCATAAATATCTATGTATGTATTATATTTATTAGTCATGGTCCATCTCAGGTAAAAATAATGGAATTCCATTGATAGATAGGCTTTCGGTTAAATAAAACAAGCTTTAGATTTATTGACAATTTATTTATTCCTCATCATTTTCGAAATCTAATGTAGGGTTAAATGCATTCACAAATTAAAAAATGTGTTGCACTTGCTCAACAATAAATACATTAATGCTATTTTCTGATTAATATAATTCATCCCATGAACTCCTAAACAGATGGACTCCACAGACACGGGCCAATTGTAGCACATAAAACATATTATTACATAATTTGATGGCTCATAGTTTATCAGTCACACTCAGAAAAGTACCAACAGTTGGGCAGTCAGGAAAAAGACAGTGGTTACCGGTGTTGGCCGCTCTCCTGTAGTTAGGTAATAATATTGTTCTGGACTCCATATTCTGTGATCCTTATGCCCTGGCATCATCAACAACATGAGAGTCCTCACTGGGTTGGTTCTATTTTATTGAACTCCCTGCATTCAGCCCGGAGATATGTTCCTCATCGTCAACATCTTCATGTTGATCTATTGCTCCATCGCGTAATCTTAATTCGGTAGCCTGAATATTACGGACAGCTTCACTTTTGGTATGCAACCAACAACATGGCATACTTAGTCTGTAGATGTTATCTGTGTGACAGAAATAAGATGTATAATTCTGATACAAAATCCAGTCCTAGATAAAGGAAATATTTTAAAACAAACGTCCATAGTAATAAACAAAATTACAGTTATGTAATGTAACCCATTGAACAAAACATACCAGGTTAAATAAAAATGGAAATCTTAAAAGCCCAATAACTACTACACATAATATTATATCATAAAGTAATCTTTTATACTTTTAAATTAAATGGAACTACACACCTGTTGTGGTTCTTTCTGGCTTTGAAGTATCAAAATAATAGTCTGCTGCAAGTCAGTGGGATTATCCTTCAATACTTTATCACTTTGCCGTCGTGCAAGTGTACAGCCACACAAAATACAAACATTAGTATAGCCTAGTTGGCCTGTTCCAGCTTGTGGAGTATTAGTATTTGCTGAAGATTTTGATTTACTGCAGCCATTGCGATTTCCAAACATGTTTCGCAAACACAAACAGTAATAAACAGTATAAACGTTATAATGTTACGCTCGCTGTCATCGGCTGGGTTGCTATTACTTTTTTTATAATTACCTTAGTAGGTTGGGTAATGGAACAATCTTTTATGCGAACTTGACACTTAATAGCAAAAAGGCGATTGGTGTTTATTTTATTACATTATTAGTATTTAAAAATAATTATTACATATTATTACCACTTCTTTACTATTAAAATAAAACATAAATATATCTACCGCGTTCAGCCGCTTTTATTCTCAAGTGGCAACATTTTTTATATCTCACTACAAATCACAAATAACGTAACCGGAAGTACAAATGATTAACTTTTAATTATAAACATTACTTTGTGGCCTTTAACAGTAAAACTAAAACTGTGATAAATATTAGCTATTTAAATTATATTTGTTTTTACATATCTTAATCTTAGACGCTTACTGAAACACTCAGGTATAAACTTGCCATCATTCTTTAAAACAAATGACTCACAGTAAAAGCTAAAATAATCTTTATCACGAACCTTTGAACTTTTGGGTTTTTGCCTTTGGATAATTGTTGTACTATCATTAGAATTATCTTCTATTTCAGATTCACTATTAATATCGTAAATAATCACTTCATTTGGTTCTGATTCATTGTAAGGCTGTGGAAATTCCCTATTTACAATTACATTGCAAGGAGAACTGCTTTTACAACTAACTTCACTTAAACTTATGTTATTAGGTGGCTTGAAAGATACATTAGACAAGGAATTATTAACATCGAGAGGTATTCCTTGATTTGGTACGAATTCATCTGCTTTATAAGGTTGAAGAAGTTTTCATTGATTAATTACTTACTTTAAGAATACTTTAATTAGTCTTTCAAAAATACAATTTTCAAGAAAAATCAAACTGTTCGTCTTGTGTACCATAGGAAGTACTTGTCGTTTCCTCCAGTGTAAATGGTGAATTTATTGGACGTTGTTGGTTTGATGGCTCGGAATGTATTTGTGAGGATGAGGCAGACCTCAGTTCAGTATTGGAACATCCAGGAGTAGAAGTGTGGTACCCACTCTGAAAAGTATTATCGTATCTCTGAGTTGAATATCCTTGATTATAGCCCTGATGTTGATAATCTTGAGTATAGCCGTGAGGTGTATATTGCTGATTTGAAGGCTGAAGAATGTCTGTTAGTATTTGAAGCACTGGACTTTGAAATATCAATGTGTGATTAACATTCAAAGCTTGAAGAGATGGTAAAATCCCCTTAAAAAAATGGAAATGTCTATTCTCCGGTGTTTTTAATATTTTCAAAATATTTTCTTCAAAGCCATCCTTCTCAGCTGCCTTTCGTTTTCGTGATTGACTTTGATAACGAGGCAATGCTGTTATTTCAGTTTGGTTCTCACTATCTTCTTCCACTACATTTATACTGGAATCAGTTGCATTTAGTGAAACTTTTTTTAAAAACTGTAATTGTTTATTCAAGTGATATTCTTTTATTTTTGAAGCTCCAGCTCCAGACCGAATGGCATCTTTTAGTTTTTTTTGATATTTAGAAAAATTATCTTTTATGGCCTTCCACTTCTTAACTAGTTCATTACCTGAATCAGAAAAATCACAAATGAAAAATTTAAATAAATATAAAAATACCCTAGATTACATTTAAACTACAAAATTTTAAATTATTAACCTTATGTGGCCCTTAACAAATAAATAAAGAGCTTTAAAATTATGTACTCAAACTGCTACAGGTCAAAGTGTTGTTGAAACTGAATAACATTTCCGAAAAAACACCTATATAATTTTATAGCACCTTGTATTATTATACCTACATTTTTATTATTTTATTACATGTCTACTAGTTGTTATTTCATTTCAGATCTCTAGCAACCGGCAGTGATTTCAAAACCACGCATACGAATTACTACCAGGAGGAGCAAGTACAATAGCAAAAATTGTGAGGACAGTTTGTCTTGCCATATGGAAACATCTATTAAGTCAAAATATACCTCCTATAACAAGACAGCTTTTAGAAGATGTCGCTATTGACTTTGACAAAAACGCGAATTTTCCTAACTGCATAGGAGTTCTCGATGGTAAACATGTCCGTATTTGGTGAACTGCGCACAGTGGATCACTATTTTACAATTATAAGAACTATAATTCAATAGTTTTATTAGCTCTTGTTGATTCTACATATAGATTCATTTTTGTCGATATAGGAGCGTATGGAAAGGAAAATGACTCCACCGTTTTCCAGAACTCTAAACTTTATGATTTGATTATGAAACATAAATTACCTATTCCAGCACCAAAGCCTTTACCAGGTAATCAAAATGCAACTCCATTTGTTTTTGTGGGAGATGAAGCATTCTCAATTTCAAATACCGTTATGCGCCCTTATCCAGGAAAGCATTTGTCGGTACAACAACGAATTTTCAATTATCGGTTGAGTCGTGCCCGAAGATATGTGGAGTGCGCTTTCGGCATCCTAGCCAATAAATGGCGCATATTACATCGAGCTATGAATGTGCAATATGAATTTGCGACAGACATTATTAAGGCATGTTGTGTACTACATAACTTTGTTTTGAATCGAGATGGAGTACTAGCGACTGATGACATTATCTTTGATGATTCTGATCTTCAAATGTTAGAACCGCTGACAACTAATGTACTTAGTATGAGCCCACATCTAACACGAAATATTTTTTGTGATTACTTTTCTAGTGATGTTGGTGCCCTTAGTTGGCAATTAACAAAAATATGAATTTGACATAAAAAATATTTAGTCTATCTGACATGTTGTAAACTGCAAATAAACAATTAAAATAGCAATTTAGAATTTAATTTATTGTTTTGTATACCTTTTAGGATAAGAGCGCCATATACCTACAAACTATTTATTACACTCAGGAACTATGCCTTAAAAATGAAGAAAATGGCGACGCTGTCTGTTATTTGTTTCTCGCTCACACACGCTAAGTGTGAGCGTGAAGCAAATAACAACACCGTCATGTTCTGTCCCTTTCCTTAATAACTTATTTCATAAGAAAAGACTACACAACTTACCCAGTTTTGTTTTTTCGGTAGCGTCTTTTTCGTTGTAATTTTCATAAATGATTTCGCAAATGGTTTTCCATGCTTCTTGTTTTATAAATTTGTCTTTATAAGTTTCGTCACTGCTATCCCAAACAAGGGCGTTCCCGAACCAACGATATAAATAAATCGAGTTCAAAGTCAGACATTTTAATTTTAAAACTGCTTCCGGGTTTATTAACACGTGTTATTTGCTTGAGTGATAGAAACAAACTAAATAAATTGTCAACAAGTATGACATCATAACGCTGGAACTAACGCCACGCTGCGGTGCCGCGCCGCTACAATCGGCAGTGCCGCTACTGCCGATTCTCGCGGCGCGGCGCCGCAACGCGGTTTTTTTTTTTTTTTTTTTTTAACTTGACTTTTCTGCCAGTTGCCTGACAAGGGTCGGCTTTTCTGGCCACACCGGACTTTAGGGTGAACGCTGACGCGCTCGCGACCCTGAGTTAAGTGACCATGCTGAGGGCAACCCACTAACGGGTTACGAACCTCGGCTCAGGACGGTCACTGAGGGGAGAATGAGACATTCAACGATTAGTGGGGGGAAGGTTTTTGACCTAATCCTATCAGTTCGGGTTGTTTACATCGGCACCCGGGCCGGAGCTGTCATGGGGGTCGGGAGGGCGACGGGGAACGCGGCGAGGTCCTCGACGGCGAGGACGGAACTGCTGTCTTGTGGAGTGTAAGAGTTTTATAAACTCGTTTTTCCTACGAATCGCCAGAGTGATTTCGTCCTCTGGATCGGTTAACACGGAACGCGGCCGTCTCCATTTGGCGCGGTCAAATGGAGCGTATATCGACGCTTTGCGGATGAGCGTGTTCGTATGTTTTTCCGCCCGATCGAAGTAGCGTTTGCTGATGCTTTGCATGAAGTGCCTGATGGTCGGCATGTTGGTGTCCACGTGGAGGTTGCGATTGCGAACGTACCACGGGGCACCAAGAGCGTGTCTGAGGAATTTATTCTGCAACACCTGCATACGCTCAAGACGAGCGGGCGGTATGTGAGCGAAAACGGGTGACACGTACGTCATTATGGGCCTGATACATGCAGTGTATATCCTAATCTTGTTGCGGATGGACATTTTGCTCTTTTTGTTTGTGAGCCAATGCAATTGACTCACCGCGAATGCGGCTCGCGCGCGTACCGCGTTGACGTGTGGCACGAAGGTCAACCTCTGATCAAGGGTCACTCCTAAATATTTGGCTTTGTCCTTCCAGGGGATGACCTGGTCGGACATGCGGACTGAGGTGTGAGGCACATGGATTTTCCTTTTCCGAGTGAAAAGGATCGCCTGGCTCTTGGTGGGGTTGACGGTGATTCGCCATTTGCGAAACCACTCACCGAGTTGGTCGGCGGCGGTCTGCAAAGTGCGCACCACTTGGTCAGGGTCTCTACGTGAGGCGTAGATGGCTGTGTCGTCCGCGAAGAGCGCCAGATGGGCGTTCTTCGGTTTCGGGATGTCGCTGGTGTACAGCGAGAAAAGAAAGGGTGAGAGGGCGGAGCCTTGCGGGACTCCGGCCGTAATGGAGTGACGGGAGGAAAGAGTTCCCTCCACGCGATATCTGAATCCGCGATTCGACAGGAATTCTCGTATGATGTGCACGAGATGAGTGGGCACGTTGAGAGTGTACAGCTTGAAAAGCAAGCCGTTGTGCCACACCATGTGTGCCATGCTTTTTCGATATCGAAAAAGAGAGCACCGGTAGGCATGCCGGCACGGAATCTATCGTGAACGTGCTCCGTGACGCGGAGCACCTGAGTGACACAACTGTGCCTTGTGCGAAAGCCAAACTGTTCCGGAGGGATCAGGTTGTTGTTGTGAGCTACTATCTGGAGGCGGTCGAGGACGATCCGCTCGTATAATTTGCCCAGCGTGCTGAGCAGGCTGATTGGCCTGTATGAAGATGGTTCGAATGCGGGTTTTCCCGGCTTGTGGATGCCTATCACCACTGCCTCTTTCCAGACCTCTGGGAAGAGGCAGTTAGAAAACGCGGCGTTATAAATCGAGGTGAGGATTTTGACCAGATGCTCCGGGAGCATCTTGATCATGCGGTTGGGGATTCCGTCGCCCCCGGGGGCTTTTCGACGTTTTAGTGCCTTGATCAGAGCGATGACTTCTTCGATGGTCACCGGTGCAAAGGGATCGGGTGGCGGCGGGTCGACGTCCGGGTCGACGTTGACGTTGTCGTTTTCGTTTTGGTTTAGGTTTACCGGTCGCGAAATAGAGATCGGCGGTGGCCGCACCGCATTCCTACTTTCGACTAGCGAGTTAACCGCAACAAGATGGTCGTCGTCTACGGGTATGGTTGAGAGTGAACATTGGGACTCCAGACTGCCGGCCAGCAGTTCCGCTTTCTCGTCGTCATCAAACGCCGGGCGTTGATTTGGACGATTGAGCGGAGGCATGGAGGTCACATCGTTTCTCCTGAAGGAACGACACAGCTGCCAGAAGGCCTGGTGTGTCGGGTCGAGTTCGGCTAAGCGAGTTTCCCATCTCGAATCGACGACCTCTTTTATGCGACGTCTAACCTCACGTTGGAGGTAGCGCGCGAGATGTCGTCGTTCCGGGGTGGGGCTCGTCGCGCAGGCTCTGAGCGTGGAGTTACGCACCCTCACCACCCATGGCACGTCGTCGGGAAGTTGCCATTGACTGTGAACAGTCTCTGGCACCTTCTCGGAGCTTTCGCTCAAGACGTTTTGAAGGTGGTTGGTGAAGGAGCGTATCGCGCCGGTCGTCTCTTCAGGAGTCATGATGTTGGTCGGAATCGCGGAAAGATCTGTGGACGAGGTGTCAGCGAGCTTGGTGCCTAAGAGGCGCCAGTTCGTTTTCACCTTCATCGGTACATTGGGACCTGTGTCTGATGGGCCGTGTTGGGGGGCTAAGTCTAGGATCACAGGTCTGTGGTCGGAGTCTAACTCTTGTAACACTTGCATGGAACGTACGCGAAGGCTTACGTTCCTTACGAGCGCTATGTCGAGTATGTCAGGTCGGTGGTTGTCACTTATTGCGCTATAGTGCGTAGGTTCAGAAGGAACCAGTACACTCATGTCTATCGTGTCAAGACAACTCTCCAGAGCGGCACCTCTCCCGTTGGTCGAGTTGCAGCCCCAGAGAGTGTTCTTGGCATTGAGGTCGCCCGCCAGAATGACGGGGTCCCCTATTTCTAATAGGGTCTTAAGCTCATCGGAGTGAAGCTCCTTAGAGGGCGAGAGATAGGCCGATATGATGGTGATCGGCGGATGTCCTGTCATAGCTAGCCTGCAAACTGAAGTCTCAATGTTCCTCAAGCTATCTGGGGGGTCTAGGGGTATGCAGTGCAGGGACCTTTTGAAATATATGAGGGTGCCTCCGAACGGGCCACTGGTACGATCGTTGCGTACCAGGTTGAAATTAGAGATATTGGGACTGCGATGGGCGGGTTTGAGGAACGTTTCCTGGATGAGGAAAACGTCTAAGTTATTTGTGCGGACAAAATAGAGAGTTCGGCACGCTGGCCGCGAATACCATTGCTGTTAAAAAACCCCACTCTGAGGGAGCGAGGTTTGGTCCGCTTAGGGGGATGCACCGCGCTGTTGTTCGCCATTTATGATGACGACGGAAGGCGCACGGCGTTGTTGATGGCCCAGTAAATTTTATTTTGGGTCTGATATATTTCCGCGAGGATTACGTGCTCCTCGTCCCCAGAGCGGGAGAGGAGAGCGGAGAGTTCGGCAATTTTGCCGTGGAGACGCATGATCTCCGGAGAGCATAGAAGGGCGGAGACTGTTTCCGCAGAGTTTTCTGACGCCGACGTCGTCGCCACCTGGCGGGTTGCAGGATGGGGTTTGGGTTTGGGTTTTGTTTTGAGTTGGCTGGGCTGCCTCCGAAGGGGGAGCCGCGGTAGCCGAAGAGGACGGATGAGGGGGTTTTGGAGTTGTGGCCGGGGTGGCGGGAGTGACTCCGCCGTGGGCCTTAAGACGGGGGTCGGGGCGTGCCGTGGGTGGGAACCACGGGTTTCGCACCGGAGCAGGTGCCAGCCTGAAAGCTGGTGGTGTGGCCTGAAGGGCTGGAGCTTTAGGAGCTCTGGACTGTTTTTTGGGGGCCCGGGGGCAGCCGCGGTAGTTCGCGGGGTGGCCCGTCTGCCTACAATTAGTGCACGAAGGGGGCTCCGTGCACTGAGTCCTATCTTTGGGACGGGGGCACTCTAGTGTGCCATGTTCGCCGAGGCACTTGACGCACCTGGCGGGGAGGCGACAGCCACGTGAGTTGTGGCCGTATTTCTGGCAGTTGTGACACTGCCCTACCTGACCTGATTTGTGAGGGGTTTCGACGGTGAAGCCGCCTAGCCCAGAGATGTCTTTAATTTCGTACAGACGTTTAACGTCGTCCGACGATTGAAGGATGGCGAGCACCATCTCATATTGGATACCCGGCCGGGAGGCACGGGATTGACGGTGCATCCTGTGCACCTCTAAAACTGAAATGCCCTTCTCAAGGAGACCATCCTTGACTTCTTGGGCAGACATTTGGACAGGAATCCCCCGGATGACGTAGCGGAAGCGACGTTCGTCCGGGAGAGCGAAGGTGAAATAATGAAATTTCCTGGCGTCCAGGAATCTGGTCAGAGCTCTGTGGTCCGCGATTGAGGCGGGCTGCAGAGCGAGAAGCTTATGGATTTTATTCCATGAGTTGCTAGCGATGCTGATGTGCTGCCGGCGCAGCTCAGCGAAGACGTCCGGAATGGACATGTTGGCTGGCAACTGGAGATTCAGTCGCGGGGGCTTTTTTGCCTTGGGTTGGGTTGGTGGCGGCGGTGGCGATGACGTCGACGCCGATGCGGGGGGCGCTGAAGGCGCGGACGGCGCTGAAGGCGCAGAGGGCGAAGAAGGGCCGGGAGCGTTAATGCTCCTTTGTTTCTTCCTCCTGTTACTCTTGACGGTCGTGAATCCGTCATCGTCGTGTTCCGACGCTGAGGATTCCGCCCGCGAGTTGCAGGGGGATGAAGAAGTCGAGGGTGAGATTGGTCGTTTGACCGCGGTGGTAACGGGGGTTAGGGCCGTGGCCAAGTCAGGGTCCATGTCCATCTCGACGGACTCAACGGAGCCCTCCGAGGTCCCGGACGTCCCGGAGGAGGTCGAGGTCCCGGACGACTCCGAGGTGTCCGACGATTCGGACGGTTCCCTGGCTTCACGTGCCATAGAGATAATGCATTTTCGGACCTCTTGGTCCGATCGAAATAGCTCCCTGATTGTCTCCATAAACTCCTGTTTGGAGAAGATGGGGGCAGTCAAGGGTGCGGTAACTGGAGCAGGATTATCGGTTCCGGAGAACCGCTCTGGAGTGAGGTCCATAGGCCCGGAGTCCGCCATTTTGGCGGCTGATACCGAGCCTATAGTTAAATTTTTTGGGGGCCGCGTGTGCGTTCACTAACCCCGGGTGTGTTCCGCCTGTAAAGAACGCACAAGAAACCAGGCGGCTATCACACAAACGTTCGGTCGCGGATCGCGGACGCGGAAAAGGATTGACTAAGTCCCCGGGTGGGAGTGCCCGGGGTTGAGTGCGTGTGTGGCCCTCCTCGCCGGGTATAGGCGAGGGGGGTTGTACTTATAAATAGATGTGCCCTAAGCTTGTATTCCCTTTTGCCAGTCTTATTGTGCAAAAGGGTACCGTAAGCGTATCAATCCGTGTACCGTAAGCGGTATTGGTCCGAGGACCGCACGCTCAACCGATACACGGGATGGATTTCAGGGCAGGGTAAGGTAGGGAAGGCGATATGCGGTGGAAACTGTGGTGTGTCTCCACAGCTTCCAAACCCGCACCCGTCCGGCTTTGCTTTGCCCTGAAGGGGCTCAGCGCGTGGCCGGGTCACCGCTAGCTCGGCTTGTTTACACCGGTAGGTTAACCACCGAGCTAGCCCTGAAGGGGCAATAAATACTTCGACGTGTAGTTTGGGCGAAACCCTGTCCTGAGAAGGACGCGGTTTAGCCCGAAAAGCTTTCAGGTAGCAATAGGACAATAGTCCTATTGTTCCCCGTCGGCTTTGACGCGTAGCGAGGTCGCTACTATCCGACCGAGCAGGTACCCGGAGGGAACAATGTGTGCCACAGCTGGCGCTATGGCAAACAATAGGTCCGCCCGAGTCGGCTGCTCAGAGCGGAATCGCAACGCGGTTATGTGTTTCGGCCCTAACAGGATATTTTGTTTCGGTCGCGCAATGCCGAGTGCGTCCACCGACGCCGCCGTGCGCGCCGCTCTGCGGTACTCGCTAGTACATTTGTTTCATTCGCTCGCCGCGCCGCCCGTCGCAGGCGCGATTCGCTTGACTTGCGGCGTCGCAAGTCGCGCCGCAGTTCGCGTCGCCGGTAGCTATTGCATACTTCATACAATTTCCTACATTTGTTTACGTCGCTCGTCGCGCCGAAATTCGCGTCGCAATTTGCATCGCGCGAGGCTGTGGCCAGGCGGTTACGCCGATCAAATGTACGAGCGCAATGTGTAATATATATTTTTTCTTTTTTAATTGGTACGCTACACACTTTATTTTAATAGTGCTTTACTTTGCCATAAAAGCTTCCCTATCCCTTTGTGATAAAGGGAACTTTATATATTTAATTAGAACTTCTGCAGCATTGAATGCTTGAGTTACCTCATGTAGACATTTGCTAAAAGTAGGTTGGGACATGTCAAACATAACAGAGTTACCCACGTGACGCTGATATGATCCATTTGCATAAAATTTTCAAACTGCCAATATCTAAAATAGATAATAAACAAATATGTAAATACTAGCTTTTGCCCGCGGCTCTACCCGCGTTAAAAAGTTTTTCCGGGATAAAAGTCCCGCTTTATATTTTCCAGGGATAAAAAGTAGCTTGTGTTCGAGGACATGATATGTAGTTTTTGCGTGAAAGAGTAACGAAGTAAGAAGACCGAAAATTGTAGTTTTGCGATCCAGTTTTCTCGGTATGATGTTCTCGATCATACCGCCAATACTTATTACGTGATTCCCTAGCTTGCTCAGACAGCATACCAATGAGGAGAATTACTAACTTTTTATCACGCAAGAGGGCGCATTATCGACTGTACCTTGGCTTGACACAACAAATGTCAAATCGTATAGAAATTTGTAAACAATTTAAGTTAGTCTTTCGTTAATATATGTATTTCTGTTAAAAATGCCTCAATGCAGTGCGTTGAATTGTAAAAACAGGGGAGTACATTTATTTCCTCCAGTATATGGACACTTAACCTCAACAACAGTGTCTTTACCCAATATACCATCTGGAGAAGCAGCAAGAAAGGGATATTCAGCTGAAATAAATAATCCACATTTTTTAATTTTTAGTCCATACTCTTTTTCATATTTGGCAATGGCAATAGTTTCATGGATTTTTCCATGCACCACTGCTCTAGTATGCACAGCTTGAGGAGCCAAAATGTTATCAACTAAATTTTTTGTATGTGTTTTCCTATTGCACACTACATAAAACATACTGGCAGTAATCCTGCATGATCTTCTTTCATGCCACTCAGAGGAATCACTTTGTGATCTTGTTTTTTTTTCTACTTCCTGAATTTGTTTAGTAGTAACATTTTTTAATAATAACATCTCCAGTAAAATATCATGTGGAGTCTTTTCCAAATATGAATAATGATCCCACTCAATGCCATGTGGATTTGCTGGTTCACATGTCTGTAATAGAGGCATTGAGCTTTCACCGTATCCTACTACTAAATTTCGCACATAATTAGTATAATCATCCATAATATCATACTCTTTCAGAGGGTCATAATTACAAGATTTTAACCTCTTGTTTGGTAAATTTTGAGCTGCTATGGGAGAATTATAAAATACTTTATTTGGTCTATTGAATGTCATTAATTTTTGAGTACTCGATAGATGTAATTTTATAGACTTTTTGTATACCATTTCATGTACACCACACAACAACACAGAGACATGCTTGCAACATGCTTGAGTACCACTACCTGCAGCACAATCACAATGGCATTCCTCAATAAATCCATCTTCACTAAGTTTTATGTCCACAAAGTATACTACTTTTTTCATGCTGGCTTTGCACTGTCCTCGCAAGTAGGTATAGACACCGGCTGTAGAATAGCGGACAGTTACAAGATGCCGAGATTCATAGAGAAGTTGTCCTTTAGGCTGAGTACTATGTCTGCAAAAAATAAGAATAACGCAATAAATAAAATATAATGTGATCAAAAGATATCACAATATGTGTGTTTATGGAAATTTAAATACATAACAATTACAATTATCTTTGTAAACAACTTCCTAAAATAATAATCATTAAATATAGGTACATACTTTTCAAAATATTCCTGTATCGCTTCTTTGGTAATCATTGGTAGAGGAGTGTCCGCATTTATGTCTCTGAAAGTATCAGAGGGTGGACATTGATATGCCGTGTCCTCTTGGATCCCGCAGTCAGCACCAAAATTGTCATTCCGGTCATAAGATTGCAATCTAGATAAAAAAAAAACAGAATGTTAAGTCCAAGAACATAAAAAAGGCATATAAACAAATTATAACCTCAAACATTATAAGTGTTTACCTTTCAATCAAATCGGCCTTTTTTCCGGCAATTGATGCGTTCCTTTTGCGAAGCTCAACTTTAAGTTGAGGCACAGTCATAAAAGCGTACATGTTTTCTTGTATTATCACTTAAATTCCGTAAATAGCGTATTCACTTCTGTCATAAAAGCAAACAACAAAGGTAAACAAGGTACACTCGATCAGAGCGCCATCTACTCAGAGCTTTGAGTGTGGCTCCCCATTGGTAACGCACTAGCTTCGATAATTTGACTACCGTGTATTAATATTTTGTGAAGTGTTACTGGCATGTAGCACCAACCATATGTTTCTACATATTTTGTGGCAATATCAGTACACAATAACTGAAATTTTCCAGTGTCTTACCGGAAAATGGGATCATCAGTTCATCCAGACTTATTTGTTGCTCAGGAACTTGTTTTTGACAGCCCGCCAGAACACTGTCAAGTATGGGTCTCACTTTCCAAAGTTTGTCTTTTTCGTGTTCTTCTTGAGGTACGTAGTCATCGTACACAAGTTTCAGTGAATTGCGAATGAGAAAATACCTGTCACGTCACATAGAATCAGTTATTATGGCGCTCCTCCAGTTTTTTTCCCAATAAATCCTCTGAACTGGATAATTAATGCAAGACATCAATATCGTTATTCCAAAAAATACTTTGGTTTCTCTCAACGTTAAGTTTAAGGTCTTTCCAGTCTTTTTCACAAATGTTTGATTGCTTTTATCTGTTAATAGACAGAAGTCTAGTCGTTAAAAAGTTTTTCCGGGATAAAAGTTCCGCTTTATATTTTCCCGTGATAAAAAGTAGCCTATGTGTTAATCCAGGACATGATCTACCCGTGTGCCATATTTCATCGAAATCCATTCAGTAGTTTTTGCGTGAAAGAGTTACAAACGTACTTACATTCAAATCTAATAATTGAAGTTTCGTGAGTTTGAGTAACGTGAAGCCTTCGTCATCGGGTTCCGATGCCGAGGCTTTGTAATATAAAAAAAATAAAAAAATATTTATTTGGGTGTTAATTTTTTTCAAAATGTGTTTTTAGGTTAACAAACACGGGGTTTCGGGCGCCAGGCAGAGCAATCTCTTAGACTACCGCTGCCGATTTACAAAACTAAATAGGCCAGAGAATAGTCAGTCGGCGCATTAGCTTTTAATCTTAGGGGAGTGGAAAATCAAACCAAATTAGCTTAAATAATTCGGCTATATTTCCGTAGATACTGTTACAATTACTTATATTAAAATTATGATTAATTATTGAAAGTTTGACATTATTATTTATCTTACATTCGTCATTATTACTAAACATTTATCATTAGTACTAAACCTAATTCATTATTAGTGCATTCTTTGTGAATACTCAAATATCACTGGGTAATCCAGTCCAAGTTCGCAGAAGGCGTTCAAACAAATAATTGGTACATACCTCATAGTAACAAAAAGGTTACATCTAAAATACTCATCGCGAGGTTCCGAAGAATTATCCTCCTGCAATGAAGTAGCCAGACAGCAAGCTAGTTTTACAAATCCATGCAGGCCTCTTCACAAGATGGCGGATCTGCAGCCAAAGCGCAGGAAATCCGACCAAGCAGATTGCAGAAAATACAATTAATCTCAAATCCAATACGTAGTAAAACGTAGCAATAACGTAGTAAAAACGTAGTTAAAACCGTAGTTAAACCAAAACCGTAATCCAAAACGATAATCCAAAACGACCGCAGAGCTGGAACAATATCATTACTTTAGTAATGGTTACAGATGCGTTATTCATAATTTCGATAATATTTTATTAATAGCAAAGTTTTACCGACCCGGCCGTTTATTATAAAGCCTCGAAATCAGCCAAAACAATGGTGCTTGAGTTCAGCAACCAACTGCAAAGAGCACGACAACGTAAATTCACCAACTCGTGTTAACGTCACCAACGTTATATTCAAAATTTTGGAATAAATGGACTCACCATAAAAATAACACCGCACCACTTTGGTTTGTATGTTTTAATAACAAACTAAGCCATTTTAGGCTTCAAAAGTTATTTAAACTAGAGGATCACTTTAGATTTTCACATAGCGATCTTGACTCTCGAGCAAATGGAAGGAAAGTGACGTTTTTAGAGACGTCCCGCCGAAATGACACTCGCGCGCACTAGAGATGGGACGTTCAAAATCGCTAAATCAGACTAAATTTCTATATAATCTGTGGTAACATAATTAATATGTTACAGCTTCCGCCTGCGAATCGCTGGAGGAAGAAGGAACTGGTCGTTAAGTGGCTGCAGAGACCGGTGCCACAACCTGGGATGTGGTTTCGGTCTCGATCGCGGCTGTGGCAGGTGGTCGCGGGGGGTGCCTCTTCTTCGGCTACAATTTCTAAGAGTACTTTCAGGAGTTCTGGTTTGCGGTTGAGGAGAGCGGTGAATCTCCCCAGGATATCTCTATAGTCGGCCCTACTGCAAGATCGTTCCTTGTGGTAGCCTTCAGAGATGTCGGTGTCTGAGGCCATTGTTATTAGCTTTTTCGGCGGTGACGACCATAGGCTCGGAGTCAGCCATGTTGGCGGCCGATACCGAGCCTATAGTTTATTTTTGGGGGCCGCGTGTGTGTTCACTACCGTGTGCGTTCCGCCTGGGAAAGAACACACAAGAAACCAGGCGGCTATCGCACTGACGCTCGGTCGCGGATCGCGAGACGCGGAATAAAGGCGCGGTGACTAAGTCCCCGGGTGGGTGTGCCCGGGGGTGGGGGCATGTGTGGCCCTCGCCGGGTATAGGCGAGGGGGGATGTACTTAAAAATAGGTGTACCCTAAGCCTGTATACCCTTTGCCAATTTTAATGTGCAAAGAGTCCCTATCAGTCCGTGTACCGTAAGCGGTATTGGTCCGAGGACCGCACGCGCGTTTATCACTGCCTATCGGTCCCTGTGATAACACTGCGCCTATGGCATAATTTGAAGCGTCTGCTGTTAACAAAAACGTCTTCGTAAAATCTGGATATTGTAACTATGGGCATTTGTTAACAATTCCTTGCATTTCTCAAATGCATTTAAATATTCATGATTAATTATAACCGTATTTCTTTTCTTTTTTTCTTTAGACATTTAGTCAAAGGTTGCGTTTCTTAGGGAACATAATGGTGGCAAATAATGTTCTTGTTTATTTGTTTAAACTTTTATATTTAATTAATAACTTATATTACTACAGTAATATGCACTTTGCACATTGACAAAATTTATACAATAAAAAAAGAGCGCAGTCTCGTGCGCTGTACGGTGTCGCGGCCATGATGAAAGAGGCCCGTCGCGTAGGCGCGCGACGCGACGCCGCAGTGTTGCCGCTATAAATATATAGGGAGGTGTTGAGCCGGAACAGGTTGCGTGATCTTTAAAAAAATCTTTTATAAATTTTCAATGGTCACCTACTAATCCTAGGAAACTCTTAATTTCTGTTTGCGTTTTTGGCAACGGAAGCTTTAATACCTTTAATACAGCTTTTATTTTATCATTACATATTAGGCAGTAATCCATTTTTGGATATTGTATGTCCTAAGTAAAGCGACTTCTTTCTTGAAAAATCCCATTTGTATAGTGAACCTTTGAAATTATATTGACGTAACCTGTCAAATATTCTTTTTAACTTTATAATATGCTCTTCTAAGCTTGATGAATATACTATGATATTATTTAAATATACTAGACAACAGTGGCGTGCCTAGTGTTTTGGATGAGGGCAAGCCAAAGCAGACCTAAAAAAAATTCGCACCTCCGATACATATAAAATGTGCAACTATAAGAAAGAAAAGCAATATCTAAAAATAAAAATGACTACCCGTACGGGGATACGAACCAGGGCCTCAAAACAATGTTCGAACCGTGTACGCAATACAACTACGCCATCGAGTCGACTAGTTACCTTTTCGAAATTAGGTACCTTTATTTAAAAACGATTTTGACCGATCGCGACTTCTAAACGAAGTTCTTGTAAAGATAAACTATTTACATAGATTTTACCTGTATCAAGTAATTTTAAAAAAGTAAAAACACTACTCTCATCATTATTACTGTTGACGCACAAGTTTTGTTTAGAAATTTTCAAATTTCGTCATAGCTACTGTACTTATTTAATTGGACGAGATAATCAGGTTACAATTCGCTGTTTACCGAAATTATGAAATGAAATGAATGCATTTAACATATGTTTTTGTGAATTGGAATTACTTTTGATAACACTGATTAATTATATCATTTTACTAGCCAGATCTATGTACCTACCTATTCCAAACGCTTGTTTTGTTCGAGAAAACTATGAAACACCAACAATACAACTTAATACGTAGTCGTATAACGTATTAGAGCATCCAATAAGACAATAAGTTTTGTTGTATACTGATCTAAATACCTTTTATGATTCTTCAGACACATTTCGCGCCATTCGCCAGCTCGTTAAAAGTTGTTTTTTCCATCATAACCTAACAAATTTAACTTATTCTCGCCGATAAAAACTTTCACTCACTTTAAACTATTACAAGAAATATATTCACTCATCTTTATTGTGCTTAAAAGTTTAAAATAACTCAAACACCACTTAATAAACACAAATACTTCACAATGTAGATCGCCGGCACAATCAAAACCACAGAACACTATTACTCTAGGAGAAGAATGACAACTCCATATAAAAAAATTGTCACTGTAAGAGGCCGGTAGTGCCATCTGTTGCAGGCCCCCAGAAACTAATTAGCGCCAAATTCAAATCTTCGACTTAGTTTACAAATCTAATTGGAATAAATTGTAAGGGATAGTTTTAAACTAGTAAGAAATTAAAGTTATGTTTGCATATAGTAGTTATGCATTAACAAAACTTAAATTTCTTACTAATTTGTAAATGAGAAAAACTAAAATAATTAGGCTATAACTTTATTGATGACCTTTGCGGTCTCTTTAAACATGTTTCACAATGTTAAACAAACATTTACAATAAAATTTTACATTATAAGAAATAGAACTCTTTTTTGACCACACCCATTGAGTAAAATGCTAAGCCAAGATATAAACATAGTCTAGTTTCTATATTCTTTTTTATATTCATACAGGTGAAACAACATTTTGAAACTTTAATATTTGAAAATCAATCATTAAAATTCTAAAGTTAAACTATGTTTATTAGTTTTATTGTCTCACATGAACTCTGCCGTAATTGATGAATATAAAGACACCAACATTAGGTGGTAGGAAAAATAAATAAAATGTTTAAAATCAAATCAATCAAGGAAAATCAATCTAAAACAGAAAAAGCATATTACAAATTTACTATTATTATATCAGAACTAGACATGTTAATCTGCTATTACAAAACTAGCTAAGTTGGTAGTGAACAATACCGTACCTACTTATGTTAAGAAAACCTTTGCAAAATACTATGTTAACTCTTTTAAAGAATATAAATTGAAAATAGTTTTTTGATATAATTTTGGGCTCTGCTTTATTATAATTTTCAGATAATTAGAAAAAGGTACTCCTTAAATATTCTTTTTTGAAACAATATTTTTTTCTGTTTCTTTGTTGATTTTTTCTATTCATTCACGCACATAACACATTTATTTATGTGTCAAAATATCAATTTTTCTCTTAAGAGCACTTTTAGTATATTCTTGTGCAAAGGATCTATTTCTTATAATGCAAAATCTTTTTACAACAATATAAAAAACATTTTCCACAATAAAAGTTATATTCTGTTCTTTATGTTCCAAACAATTATTCAAAAATTCAAAATTTGCTTTATCTTTTACAATTTTGCTTATATTTTCTTTTATTCTATTATTGTTATGTACAGTTTGACTGAGATAACTGTTAATTAAAGTGGTGCATAGTTCCACACAGATTACAAAAGATTTTGTGGGATAGAATAATGATCTCTTAAAATCACTGTACTCTTTATATTCCACAAATTTGTGGATTGAAGAGTAATCTTCTGTTGATAAATTATCCATGCATGTTTTACAAGTATTTTTATACCTTTTTATTATGAAGCCACAGACGTAGGCACATGCTTGCATTTCGCTGCTGTCTTCTAACAAATCATTGTTGATATCTGAAAAATCGAATACCGAAGACGTAGCTAATGTGCCTACATCTGAGCTCTCTGATGTGTCCCTAATACTCTGAGTAATTAACAATTTAAAATTATTGATTATCACTTCATTGTTATCGCCTTCACAATTTCCTACACAAATGTGGGAAATTTTTGTAAGAAGAGCTGTTTTAAGGGCGCCGACAAACTGCCCAGTAGTTGGATTACAGTTTGCACCACAATTAGCTCTGATACACCCAAATAAATTTTCCAAAGGGTCCTGTTGTAACCTACGGGTCGCTAAACTTTTTATTGAAGGATTTCGTTGACGCAAATACCCCCACAAGCTCTCAACTGCATTTAATGTCCAAAGCCATCCTTCCTGCGAAGGTGGTGTACGTGTGGCGCCTACAAATTTCATAGATTGAATTTTCATTTTAATCTTCCTTATAAATTGAAAATGGGGCGATGACTCAGTTAAATTCGTGGAAAATGGCTTTCCTCTACGTAGATCAGGGGTATCACTGTTGAGTGTATCAAAAATTTTATCCATTTCTGATATTATATCAGCAGTCACAATTGCTTCAGCAGGTAGGCCTGTAAAAAAGCATTATGTAATATACATAATAAGATAAACTAAACTGAATGTGAGTGAGTCAAAAGAGATAATAACAATTTTTAGACACTGGTATAGAATTACCAGTAAAATTGTATGAATGTAATGTAATTTAGGGAAGTTATGTAAATCATTTACATAAGCAACACCGATTATCTTTTATAGTCTTCATGGAAAGTTATTGAAATATGTGGATTAAATACATGTAACTTGACTATTTTATACATATTATAAGTAATTAATAATTTAGAATTTATTTAATATAATGTTACCCATATTACCTTTGCCAATTCTTGCATACATTCCAGTAGAAACTGTATGACTCAACACCTGAACTGCCAATTTGACTTTCATTTTTTGCTTTGTGTTAGGGTTTAGGTGTTCCTGTTTAAGCCGTGGTGCAAATGCGTAGTTAGGATTTGCATTGTCTAGTTCGTAATACTGGACAATATGGCTCCATTTGGCTATGCCTGGAACAGTAGTGAATAATAATATGAAAAAAATATTCTATTAAAATAAAAAATTGTTGATATGTGCATCTCTAAATCAAATAGGACTTGATTAATTTTCATAAAATAGGTAACTAACTTTTAATAGCTATTTAGACTTTATACTTAGCAGTTGCTAAAAAATCAAGATTACAAGAATTTTAAAGGATTTCCCATTATGATTTTGTTTATCATAATATTATATTAATCCATCATGTATAACAAAATTTAAACTAACATTTGTCATTTCACACATTTGTTTTAAGTTTACCTTTTCCAACTCGCCCATCAGATGATATGTTTGTTTCCCATTCGATATCGTATTTCAGAAATAGATTTCTGAAACACTTAATTAAATGAGGAGCATCAAATAATGCCACCACTTCATGGCCACTGCTCTTAAAATGTGGACGATCAACAGTTGCCCCTAATATATTAAGGGCCCTCCGATTGACACCATCCATGTCACATACCGTAGCAGCTACATTGATACCATGTTGATAACATTGTCCAAGTACCTAAAACAATTTTTTAGATACTTTATAAGTGTCAAACCTGCATATCTATAAACACATTCGAAAGGTCACACACTCGCTCATTACGAAATCTCAGATATCACAAGTGCTAGGAGTCTCAAATGTTGTCTGGGAGTTCTTTTTAGGAGGTAGATGCTCACTAAGAGGGGATTTTGCGAAATTAAACCCCTTAGGGGGTAAAAAGGAGTGGCAAAGTTTGTACGCGATAAACTAAAAAACTAACGAACGAATTTCGATGAAATTTATGATGGAGATAGTTCGAGACCCTGGGAAGGTTTTAGGGTACTTTTTATTCCGGGAACATGTATAGCGGGACTTTAATCCAGGAAATACTCTTTCGTGCGGGCGAAGCCGCGGGCAAAAGCTAGTATAAACTAGCATTGCGCGCGGCGTGGAAAAGTTTTCCGGGATAAAAAAAATAGCCTATAGCACTCAGGAGTAATGTAGCTTTCTATTAGTGAAAGAATTTTCAAAATAGGTCCAGTAGTTCCTGAGATTAGTGTGTTCAAACAAACAAGCTCTTCAGCTTTATAATATTATTAGTATAGATTAGTTATAACTAAACTACTTAACTATTATATTTTAGTAAAACCACCAAATTTGCTATTATGTACATCTGGAGAGAAGATTTACTTACTTCCTTTATCAAGATGGCTAATCTATCAGCCGTAACTGAAGAACCAGACAAATAATATGCTACTGGTTGTTTAATTTTTTTTCTGATGCCAGCAACCATGAAAACCAAAGCATGTGAAGCTGGCTGTGCTGTTCTTCCTTGTAGCCCATGATCCTGAAAACCTTCAATGATGTCTAGTTTTGGATTATAGTTGATGTGTTTTTTAATAGCCATTTCATCAAACATCAAAATAAATTCTATGTTTGACTTTTGGGCCACTGCAAATTTTCCAATAATTTTAAAAATGTGTTCATTGATGCCCACTTTTAGCCCACATCTATTTAATAATGCCTTAAGGGATGTTGGTGCAGGCAATGTAAACATTCTCCTTAAAAGTCTGTAACAGGTGGGAGATCTTTTGTACAATCTCAAGGCTGTCACTTTTTCTTCAGTAGACCACCTTCTGCCTTTTGGTTTTTTTTTATAATTTTGTATTTGTCCTTGTAGTAGTAATGCAAATGTTGGACTTATTTTATTTGTTAAAGCACTTAAAGTCTTACTTTTGCTTAGTTTTTGCAAAACATCCTTCTTTTTTCTGTAACGTACAGATCTCTGCAGTTTTGAAATCTTTTCCAAATATTCCTTGCATTTTTCAAATGCATATTTTTCTTTCTCCTTTAAATTGTTCTCCGCACTTTTGGGGCACAATCCAGAGCATCCGGGAATAGTTGGCTTATTAGATAATTCTGACAGTGGTTCTCGTGATGGTCCAGCAATTGCTTCCCTATTTTGGAATTCCAGATTAGGCAGTGTCACCTCCTAGAAATATACAACATAATACTTTAATTTCATGTTAGAAGATTTACTAATATACCATAGTTCAATGTTTGGTCACAGACATTAGTTAATTTCTTCTAGATAATTGATAAAGGGTTGCATGAATTTACAAAGTTACATATATATAATAATTATGTTAAACCATCCAGCTCAGGGAAATCACTTCTATATTAATGTACATGATAAGCAAATTCTTTATATTTAGATACCTAAAATCACACATGTATAACATAATATAATATTATTTGTTGTTGGTTGCTTTTATGAGTTTCTTTCAATAATTAGTTAATATTTCAATAGTTAAATTACTTGTTGCACAGATGTTATTTTTACACCCCATTGATTTATGCAAATTAAATATGATCTGGATATTTTTTTATTATTTCACTCACCTCTGCATCCGGAGAAGCAAATCTTCTTAATTTCTTTGAGGGATAGTCCACAAAAGCTGACTCTTTAAAATGTCGATGACACAACATTCTGTGCTCAGAATGAAGTTTGCTTTGAAAGTCTCCTGAAGACCATGGCATATCCGGAAAGCAATATTTCGCCCATAATTCACAACTGAAATGCATGTAACACAATTTTTTATATTAATATGTAGGCTAACAAGCTGTACGTCTCTTGAAGGTAAATGATTACCAATCAAAGGCATAGAATAAGAATGAAGAATTAACATTTTACTGAGTCTTAGGCAATCTCACTGGTCACAAAATGCAACAGCAAAACAAACATTTCACTCCGATTTTGTGTAGATACACAGTACCTTTTTGGTCAAGCCCAATAATGTAATATCTGAGAATATTTTGTGGGTGATTTATACTGTAGAAAAAAGTCTATAATTTAGACAGAGCCTTTTGCAATGTCTCCTTGACATATAATATAACTATTTCTTTATTCAACTCTTATATAAATGAGCAAACACTATGGGCACTAATTGTAACTCATTTAAGTATTATGCAGTAAAATATTCCCATTGATGAAATTATCATTATATTGAAGGGCCCAATAACTATCGTTACGTATGTACTGCGTGTCTACCATGAAACCACTTTACGAAATTTCGGACCGAAGTTTCGTTCAATTCCTACCATGTGTAGATATGTGTTCAGGTCAACTTATGATAAGCGACTGAAAAGATTAAACCGGTTGCGGGGGTTTTTATAGGCGAATGCGTTCCGCATGTCGTGCATATGCAAAAGAGCATTTTTCTTAAATTTCATTCAAATGAAATAATTCAAAAAAGTTTTGAACTGATTTTCATACTAATGATCTCATTGTAGAGTTAAAATATCAAGCTTCGAAAATTATTAATGTTATGCGTACGTAAATTCAACCGTTATTTTTTTAAAGTACTTTTTACGCGATCGTAGGTGGTGAGTCGATTCACTTGCTCGCGAGTGTAGTAAATTGAGCTCCGTCCCGCTCTCACACATCATACCTCTCTGTCAGAGTGTGAGCGGGACGGAAACTATGTGCGAAAGAGAGCGCACTACGATTCCCACTGCGCTCTGAGGTAAACTGGTTATACCGCCCTGAGGTAAGCTCTAGAGCTATACCTTAGTGACATGACCCCCATGTATTTATTACGAAAATATTCATTTTTTTAGCTGGATTTTCTATAAAAGCGTGCTTTTATTTTAAAATATTGAATTGTCATCGGTCCTTGATAAGTATGCCAAATTTCATACATACGTCTGAAGCTGTTAAAAAGACGAAGCTCTCACGTTATTTGACTGGCGCAGTCAGGACGGATTTTGTTCGCGATAAATTTTGGATAGATACTAAATAGATCACCATATTACGTCGCTGAAGAACAAATCCTCAACCAGAACAAAAACAAATTTGTCACTTACGCACGACGCACACTTTTGAACTAGAAGGATTCCGGCATGGACAACAGGAGTTTAATGTGAGTAAACTTTTTCACGTGTTCTTCCATGTACCTCTCCTTACGTAATTGATTAAAATTTATCAATTGTAAACGTAGGAACAACTGTAAATTTAGACAAGTATGGCTGAAGTTGCATTATAAGCGCCGTAAAGTTGGTCAGACATTGCCATTTTACGTTTGTTTGCTTTGTGGGATTTTAAAGTTATATTAAAAATAGGGAGAAGATACTCTTTGTGTTGTTATAGGTAAAGATAGCCCTAATGTGTTATTTTATATAGGGAAAGTGTTACCCTTTGTGTTTTCTAAGGAAATATCCTTTTGCTTAAACTTTGAAGAGTTTAATTTATATTTACCCAAAATTAGTCAAATCCAGTTAATCCCAAAGATTTTTAGGCTTAATCCCAAAGTATGATGGAGACGATAAACTATTGAATTTATTTATCAATAAGTGCGAGTATGTTCTCGATAATTTTAAGAGTAATAATAACCCTGTGCAACAAGTATATGCATTCCATACAATTACAAGGAGGCTCATAGGAAAAGCTGCTGTATTGTATAGCGAAAGAGGAAACATAAATACTTGGGATAATTTAGAGTTGTTAATTCAACATTTTGGCGATCCTAGATCGGAAGCTTGTATAGCCTTAGAGCAAGAAAATATTAAAATTAAACCTCATGAGACGTATATCGATTTTTTTTTTTTTTTTTTTTTTTTTATTGCATTTAATGACGAGACGAGCATGCCGTTCGCCTGATGGTAAGCGATACGACCACCCATAAACAGTAGCAACACCATCCAGCACCTTGACTAACAAAGTACTGTGTGGCATTCCACTGCGCTCGTCACCCTGAGACATAAGATGTTAAGTCTCATTATGTCCAGTAGTTATACTGGCTACAATGTCCTTCAAACCGAAACACAACAGTGCATGCACACTGTTGCTTGGCGGTAGAAATAGACATTGCGGTGGTACCCACCCAGACGGCCTCTTACATAATGAGAGACCTACCACCAGTAATGTACGAAGTACATTACGTACGTACGAATGCGAGTACGAATTGTGTCATCGCATTAAAAATGTACGAAGTTCGTTATTCGCGAAGGTTAATTTATTAGTTGACGAAAACGTTAAAGCCGAATGATTATATATAATAATAGAGCTTTCGATACGTTTTTGTATAATCTGCCAGAAGAGCTGATTAATTTATAAGATTAAATAAATGTAATATTTTAGAAGAGGCATTAGGGATCGTTACCGAGGAGGTAAACTTCCAAAATAGACTCAAAAACAGGCTTCTGGTTAAGCAGAAGTCTGCTAGTAGTAGTGATACCCTACTAAATAAATTGCCGCAGAACACATTAAAGTTTGGCAACCCTCAGAATATTAAACCTAACTTCGTGCCGCACCATTACACACAATTTAAATTTGGGGTTCCTAATCAGCAAGGAATCAAAGGCCCAAATGCTAATATGGCGCAAAGACAACAATTTAGGCCTGTGCCGCAACACTTACCACGGAATATAAATAACTATAAACAGTCTGAATTTTTGAAACGAAATCCAAACCACCAGTTTAAGTTCGGTATTCCCATTTCCCAATCAGACTCAGAAACCGATGACCGATGTTTCTGTGAGAACTGTGAGGAACAACCATATGAGGGATAGGTTCCTGAGGGCTTTGATCCTCCACTGAATACTTAACGTATTCAGTGGAGGATCAAGGAATAATTCCAGCCCCTGAAAATTTTCTGATATAAGCCTCAAGAAGTCCGTGGATAAAATACATTTAAATTGTGATTCAATATTACGGTTACCACATATTTGGGTTCCCGAGATTGACGCAATATTTATGACAGATACAAGTAGTTCGCGTTCATTTATAAGCCCAAGGAAGGCTGAAGAATATTTTTATAGATTTATTTGTCCAGAACCATTTGAGGTCATAAGGACCCATGGTAGAAGCGAACATAAAGAAGTGGCGTATATACCACTCACTGAAATATTCAGAACTGATTTATTTCACAAATTTTATATCCACGATGTGGATAGTAGATAGCATGGTTTAATAGGGTCAGATCTATTAAGAGATCTAGAAGCCAAAATAGATATGAAACATAAGTTGTTAGTAACTTATAGTACTAATATACCAATTTTATAACGAGCCTTGTAAGGACAATATGGTATACAATATAGAACATATGGACGTAGATCCAACTGTCGAGGTAATTCTTGAAAATAACCTTTCGTTAGAGCATTTACGTAATATAGAATAATCGCAGATTAGTAATCTTTGTTTCAATTACAAAGATATATTTTATAATGACCTTTGACTTTTACAAGTCAGGTAAAATACAGAATTAAAACTATGAATGAAGAGACAATCTTCATAAGAGCGTATAGACACGCATATAAAGAGTACCAAGAAATTGAGAACCAGGTGAGAATAATGTTAGAAAGTAATGTAATTAAAGAATCACATTCACCTTGGGGTACTCCGGTTGATTTAGTTCCTAAGAAGCTAGACGCTTCAGGAAAACAAAAGTATAGAATGGTCATTGATTATAGAAGGCTTAATGAAAAGACCATTGATGATAAAATATATCCATTGCCTAATATCGCTGATTTATTTGATAAACGTGGAAACGCAAAATACTTTTCCACGATAGATCTAGCAAGTGGTTATCTCCAAATTAAGGTCGATAAAGTAGACCAACCCAAAACTGCTTTCACTACGCAGTCTGATCATTACGCAGTCAAACGAATGCCTTTTGGATTAAAAACAGCACCACCTACTTTCCAGAGAAATATGGACAATGTTCTCAGTGGATTAATAGGAGTAGATTGTCTAGCAGTGGCGGTCCTTTCATAGAAGCCGAAAAGCCTGGCTTGCCCTAAAATTGCGAAAAGCCAGGTAAAACCCAACGAGAGAGAGAGTGATGAGTATATTTTGTGCGCATCTAGTTGTTTTGTATTAAATATGAAATGCTCGTGTACGGCGCGGATGTGGTTGTGTGTGTGTAGGTGTAGTGGTGTGTCTTTAGGTGCGCTCGAGGCGAACCGGTTCAGCGAACCGTAGCGCGGGAATTTTAAAATTTTAAAGAAAATTATTTCGAAGCGTTTTGTTACCGTAAAATGTTGGTTATTGTTTCATATTCGATTTTGAGTACTTAGGTATAAATAATTTTAGGGCAAGCCAGGCTTTTCGGCTTCTATGAAAGGACCGCCACCCCCCCCCCCCCCCCACACACACACACAACAGGAGACGGGCCGCACTAGGCGGCACCGCGCAGGGGCGGCTGCGGATGACAACTTCGACACCTCCGTCAGAGGAAGCCCGCAGCCGTCCCTAATGCGCCGAAGATGGCCACCGCGGAGTTTTGGTTGGTATGCCGTGCGTTGTACATAGGTTAGGGACTCGGCCCGGTGGTCGCCCGATGGTTACATCTCTCCGGGCGGCGTAACGCCGGGTCGTAAGGCACGGTGAACCCAACATAACCGCTCAGCTCATAAGGCTGGGCGGTAGTAATAAGTCACTTTCTACGCGAAAAAAAAAAGGTAGCAATAGGACAATAGTCCTATTGTTCCCTGTCGGCCTTGGCGTGTAGCGAGGTCGCTACGGTCCGACCGAGCAGGTACCCGGAGGGAACAATGAGTGTCACAGCTGGCGCTACGACAAACAATAGGTCCGTCCGAGTCAAGACGGAATGTGAAAAAAGGCTCTGACTGACAGATGTCCACTCCTTTTATAGGGATTTGGTCGGTGCTTTCAGTGATTACTACTTCAATAAATAAATTCACAGCTAACAATATGTTAACAATTTGTAGGTTAAGAAATAAGTAAGAAATATTATAAATGATAAATTTCTTTAATTTTTTAATAGAAATAACACATACTAGATATTAAACATCTTTGAAAAAATAAAATAATGAACATTTAGGTATACATTACATACATATATGTAATAGATAATGTCTTCCATTACTAGGTAATAAAAAAAAAACGAAAATAAAACAATCGTAGTAAGGTTATTTAGAAACATAATAAAAATGACAAAATCAAAACATAACTCACTCTCCACAATATATTTTAAAAACATTACAAATTCTTTATAAAATCTAATTAAAATAGAATAATAAAAATCAACATTATTTAAAATAAAAAATGTGTAAAAAAAAAATTTCCACTATTTCCCATGGGAGCAAATTACCAAGATAAAAGTAGCCTGTGTATTAATTCAGAACATGGTCTAGCCCTGTGCGAAATTTCATCCAAATCCGTTAAACTGCTTATGCGTTTACTTCTAACAAACATACAAACATTTTCACAAACTATAAGAAGTAAGATAAGAAGTGTATACGTAAGGTTGATTCATAATAACTAGTAGCCCAGTGATATATTTATTCGTAATACATAAAGTTTATTTTTCTGATCTCCTTCTCTATCTAAATGGCATGTCCAAAAACGGGCCTAAAATTTTAAACAAGACAGCTCATATAAGTATATTCGGATAGTTCTCCTAAAAAGTAGTCTTTAACGATATATCGTTTAATTTAAAGACTTCCGATTTTCAGATTTATGTAATTTTATTTTGCTTAACAACTACACTTAATATGAACGTTTTTAAAAAAGTTTATTATGAATGGAGGGGTCTAAAGATATTTATTGATTGGATCCAAGTTCTATATTTTGCCCCTTTAATATCCCTAAAGTTCGATGTCATTCGAACATAACGAAATTGACGATAACACTTAAGGGACGAATGACAGTATGCATTTAGGAAAATGAACGCACAGCTAAAGGAGCTCGCGAGCTATTTTACGCAACGCATAGTATGACAAATCAACACAAACATCAATCTAGCACCGGGTTTTGCAGACAACGTAAGTTAGGTTTGTAAATTCGTGAGATTTTCTTGATTTGTTCCGTTAACTTGCGATGGACGGCAGTAGCGAAAAAGATTTTGATGATTATATCCTTGAAAGAGACCTACAGAGAACGATAAACACTAGAAAAGTGATCGAGATTTTCAAAATCTCACAGTATCACAACCAGGCAATATCTCCAAAGAAATTACAATAAAGCTAACATAAAAACCAGAAACACAGTAGAGCGTACAATAGGGCAGTCTAAGAGGATTTGATCCTTGTTTGACCAAAAAGTTGGCTACGAGTCTCATAACAACGTGCCATGTGATTGTAGCCACTTCGATTTTATACATTACTAGTATTGCTCGCGGCTTCGCCCGCGTGAACAAGTTTTTCCGGGATAAAAAGTAGCCTATAGCACTCGGGAGTAATGTAGCTTCCTATTAGTGAAAGATAGTATAGATTTGTACATCCAATGGCATCATTATCGAAGATATGAATGATAATAATATAAATTATAAAATACACATATATAAATATATACAATAATATAAATTATAAAATACCTACATACTAAAGAAATCATCACACCACTAACAGAGAGGCGCTCCTATACAGGAGATTATTTATAACACAGCATTTTTAGTTAATTTGGTCGGATAAAATAAAACAAATATATTAAAATTTTCAAGATGTATTTCTATATAGTTCTATTTTCAATTTATTTTTTATAATTGTAAAGCATGGAGCTGTTTTTTATAATCTAATATTTTTTCTATACGCACCATAGTCATTGACTCCTGAGAGAGCTCCTTCTTTCTTTAAGTTTTATATTTTCCCAACATCTTTTCAACTGTACGTTGGTCCTGGGTGTAACATAAGACTGTGCATTATAGGCTATTGTCAGTTTATCCCAAGCCTTCTTCTTTGGCTCTATATTTTGAGCATGCGTACGCATATCTTCAATAATAAGCCGTTCCCGCATCAAAGCTACGACGAGTAATTCCATCTCTGAAGAAGTAAAACATGGTTACTTCTTTGAACTAAAAGAAATCAACTTCTGTTATTAATTTCATCATTTTATATTATTACAATACCTATATATAACCAGGAAATATTATTTCAACTAAAAAGTTTACAAGTTGTCTTCTTCTTTCGTGTTGTGGCTTCTACCGAGTATTTATCGGTGATGTCGCTAATAGTCCGGTCATTTTAGACATAAAAATAGTGATCAAATAAAGAAAATTCCGACAGAGCCAAATCTTCGTAGAGACCTTAGGTTTACCACAAGGAATAAAGTGTCAAAAGTCCCCATCAGTCCCATGTGAGCTTAGGGACTTATTCGGGGCCCAAGGTCAAAATTTTAGGTTTTTTGGATTTTGCTCGAAAACTGTAAGTTTTATCGAAAAAGTATCTAAGAGCAAGTTGTAGATCTTACAATTCTCTATAAAAATGGTCCCTATGATTTTTTCTCTAAGACCCACTATTTCCCAGATATTGCGCTTGTAAGAATCACGTTCTACATAATATGCACACATTTCCACACCACCTGTGAGGTAGTGTACTCGGCGCGTTTTTTTTAACGTGGTATCTCCGGTAGGCCTATTCCACGAACCTTTATGACGTTATTTTCAGGAACAATAATTATTTCTATTTGCAATTATTTCTACATTGCAATTGTCATTCATGCATAATCTTTAATAGAATAAAAGTATTCATTGGTTTTGTCTTTTCTTTATATCATTTTATTCTATTAATAATAACGTGCAGAATAATGAATCCCATAGCGCGTATGTTACGACCAGATAAATTCGATACCGACCCGGGATCTCCGGCCGCCGAACTAAAATACCGACATTGGGAACATAAATTGAACATAGAATTCCTCAACGCCATCGTATATATCGTTCTGAACATACTTAGAATTGAGAAATTCTGTTTTATGCATTGTAGTTACAATTTGGTTATGATTCTTGGAAAACATAGCCCATTGTTGATCTAAGTTATCTATCCTAGTTTCGATGTCGGACCCCGTTAAACGTTCCTTGGGGGACCTTTTGAAATTTGTTTTAACTTTTATCATTTTAAGTCGAATGTCCTCTTGGAGATCGTCTAACCGTTCCATTTTGCTATTATAATCTTTACAATTTTACAAGTGTTTTTACGCAATTCTATAAAAAATCGGGCATGGATTCCCCGTCTCAACCACTTTTCGCTTAAAACTATTACAAGTCTATAACTACAGAAATTATTCAAGTCGAACTAATATCTTCACGTTTACTATGAATTCTTCTTAAATTTGCAAATTGGAATTATTTCTTCAATAGATAAGTTGAAAATGTACTCACATTTTTTTTTAACTCACTCGCTTATTTCCGTCGTAACACACTACACTGGCTTCCTGTAGCGCCCTCTAGCGCTGATGTACCACGGACTCTGCAGCAATCACTTTCTTCGTACGCCGCTCCCTCCAGGTGTTGCCACCCGGTACCTCCACACCGCGCCCACGCGCACCGGTCACATCTCACGACGTGGGGCCGCTTTACGGCTCTGGATAGCGATACCACAAAATGATGCAGAAACACTCGTCCGGTTGATCCGGCTCGAAGGACTATGAAAAAAGGTCTTGCTCCGTGAAGAGAATTACACACTTATGTCCTTACGGGTCAATATAATATTTATTACTTATGTAGGCTTTCCATATTAGCAATGTTTTTTTTTTTTTTTGTCCCTGACTATTCTGCCAGTAGCCTGACGAGGGTCGGCTTTTCTGGCCACACCGGTCTTTAGGGTGAACGCTGGTGCGCTCGCAACCCTGAATTTAAGCAACCATGCTGAGGGCAACCCACTAACGGGTTACGAGCCTCGGCTCAGGACGGTCGCTGAGGGGAGAATATGAGACATTCAACGATTAGTGGGGGGGAAGGATTTTTCCTAATCCTATCAGTTCGGGTTGTTTACATCGGCACCCGGGCCGGAACTGTCATGGGGGTCGGGAGGGCGACGGGGAACGCGGCGAGGTCCTCGACGGCGAGGACGGAACTGCGGTCTTGTGGAGTGTAAGAGTTTTAAAAACTCGTTTTTCTCACGTATTGCCAGAGTGATTTCGTCCTCTGGATCTGTCAGTACTGAACGCGGCCGTCTCCATTTGGCGCGGTCAAATGGAGTATAAATTGACGCTTTGCGGATGAGCGTGTTGGTATGTTTTTCCGCCCGATCGAAGTAGCGTTTGCTGATGTTGTGCATGAAATGCCTGATGGTCGGCATGTTGGTGTCCACGTGGAGGTTGCGATTGCGAACGTACCACGGGGCACCAAGAGCGTATCTGAGAAATTTGTTTTGCAACACCTGCATACGCTTCAGCCGAGCGGGCGGTATGTGAGCGAATACGGGTGACGCGTACGTCATTATGGGCCTAATGCACGCGGTATATATCCTAATCTTGTTGCGGATGGACATTTTACTTTTTTTGTTTGTGAGCCAATGCAATTGACTCATCGCGAATGCGGCTCGCGCGCGTACCGCGTTTACGTGTGGCAAGAAGGTCAACTTCTGATCAAGGATCACTCCTAGATATTTGGCTTTGTCCTTCCAGGGTATGACCTGGTCGGACATGCGGACTGAGGTGCGAGCCACTTGGGACCTCGTTTTCCGAGTGAAAAGGATGGCCTGGCTCTTGGTGGGGTTGACGGTGATTCGCCATTTGCGAAACCACTCACCGAGCTGGTCGGCGGCGGTCTGCAAAATGCGCACCACTTGGTCAGGGTCTCTACGTGAAGCGTAGATTGCTGTGTCGTCAGCGAAGAGCGCCAGATGGGCGTTCTTCGGTTTCGGGATGTCGCTGGTGTACAGCGAGAAAAGAAAGGGAGAGAGGGCGGAGCCTTGCGGGACTCCGGCCGTGATGGAGTGTCGGGAAGAAAGAGTTCCCTCCACGCGATATTTGAATCCACGATTCGACAGGAATTCTCGTATGATGTGCACGAGATGAGTGGGCACGTTGAGAGTGTACAGCTTGAAGAGCAAGCCGTTGTGCCACACCCTGTCGAATGCTTTTTCAATATCGAAAAAGATAGCGCCGGTTGGCATGCCGACGCGGAACCTATCATGAACGTGCTCCGTGATGCGGAGCACCTGGTTGACACAGCTGTGCCTGGTGCGAAAACCGAACTGTTCAGGAGGGATCAAATTATTATTGTGGGCTACGATTTTGAGGCGGTCGAGGACGATCCGCTCGTAAATTTTGCCCAAGGTGCTAAGCAGGCTGATAGGCCTGTATGAAGATGGCTCGAATGCGGGTTTTCCCGGCTTATGGATGCCTATCACAACTGCCTCCTTCCAGTCCTCTGGGAAGAGGCAGTTAAGAAACGCGGCGTTATAGATTGCGGTAAGGATTTTGACCAGATGCTCCGGGAGCATCTTGATCATGCGAGTGGGTATCCTATCGCCCCCGGGGGCCTTACGACGTTTGAGTGCCTTGATCAGATCGATGACTTCTTCGATTGTCACCGGTGCAAGGGGATCGGGCGGCGGCGGGTCGACGTCCGGGTCGACGTCGATGTATATTATTTCGTTTGAGTTAGAGATCGGCGGTGGCCGGACCGCGTTCCTACTTTCGACGAGTGAATTAACCGCAACAAGATGGTCGTGGTCTACGGGTATTGTTGAGAGAGAACATTGAGACTCCAGACTGCAGGCCAGAAGTTCCGCTTTCTCGTCGTCATCGAACGCCGGCCGTTGATTCGGACGATTGAGCGGAGGCATGGAGGTCACATCGTTTCTCCTGAAGGAACGACACAGTTGCCAAAAGGCCTGATGTGTCGGGTCGAGTTCTGCTAGGCGAGATTCCCATCTCGAATCGACGACCTCTTTTATGCGACGTCTAACCTCACGTTGGAGGTAGCGCGCAAGATGTCGTCGTTCCGGGGTGGGGCTCGTCGCGCAGGCTCTGAGCGTGGAGTTACGCAACCTCACCACCTCTCGCACGTCGTCGGGAAGTTGCCATTGACTGTGGACAGTCTCAGGCACCTTCTCGGAGCTTTCGCTCAGGACGTTTTGCAGGTGGTTGGTGAAGGAGCGTATCGCGCTGGTCGTTTCCTCAGGAGTCACGATGTTGGTCGGAATCGCGGAAAGATCTGTGGATGAGGTGTCCGCGAGTTTGGTGCCTAGGAGGCGCCAATTCGTTTTCACCTTCATCGGAACGTTAGGACCTGTGTCTGTTGGACAGTTTTGGGGGACTAAATCTAGGATCACAGGTCTGTGGTCAGAGTCTAACTCTTGTAGCACTTGCATGGAACGCACGCGAAGGCTTACGTTCCTTACGAGCGCTATGTCGAGTATGTCGGGTCGGTACTCGTAGTCAATTGCGCTATAGTGGGTAGGTTCAGAAGGAACCAGTATGCTCATATCTATTGTTTCAAGACAGCTCTCCAGGGCGGCACCTCTCCCAGAGGTTGAGTTGCAGCCCCAGAGAGTGTTCTTGGCGTTGAGATCCCCCGCCAGAATGACGGAGTCCCCCATTTCCAATAGGGTCTTGAGCTCATCGGAGTGAAGCTCCTTAGAGGGCGAGAGATAGGCCGATATGATGGTGATCGGTGGATGTCCTGTCATAGCTAGCCTGCAAACTGAAGTCTCAATGTTCCTCAAGCTATCTGGGGGGTCTAGGGGTATGCAGTGCAGGGACCTTTTGAAATAAATGAGGGTGCCACCAAACGGGCCGCTGGTACGATCGTTGCGTACCAGGTTGAAATTGGGGATATTGGGACTGCGATGGGCGGGTTTGAGGAACGTTTCCTGGATGAGGAAAACGTCTAAGTTGTTTGTGCGGACAAAATCAGAGAGTTCGACTCGCTGGCCGTGAATACCGTTGATGTTAAAAAACCCCACTCTGAGGGAGCGAGGTTTGGTCCGCTTAGGGGGATGCACTGCGCTGTTGTTCGCCATTTATGATGACGACGGAAGGCGCACAGCGTTGTTGATAGCCCAGTAAATCTTATTCTGGGTCTGATAAATTTCCGCGAGGATTATATGCTCTTCGTCCCCAGAGCGGGAGAGGAGAGCGGAGAGTTCGGCAATTTTGCCGTGGAGACGCATAATCTCCGGAGAGCATAGAAGGGCGGAGACTGTTTCCGCAGAGTTTTCTGACGCCGACGTCGTCGCCACCTGGCGGGTTGTAGGATGGGGTTTGGGTTTGGGATTGGTTTGGGTTGGCTGGGCAGCCCCCGGAAGGGGAGCCGCGGTAGCCGAAGGGGTCGGATGAGGGGGTTTTGGAGTTGTGGCCGGGGTGGCGGGAGTGACTCCGCCGTGGGCCTTAAGACGGGGGTCCGGGCGTGCCGTGGGTGGGAACCACGGGTTTCGCACCGGAGCAGGTGCCAGCTTGAAAGCTGGTGGGGAGGCCTGAGGGGCTAGAGCTTTAGGAGCTCTGGGCTGTTTTTTGGGGGCCCTAGGGCACCCGCGGTAGTTGGCGGGGTGGCCCGTCTGCCTACAGTTGGTGCACGAAGGGGGCTCCGTGCATTGAGTCCTATCTTTGGGACGGGGGCACTCTAGTGTGCCATGTTCGCCGAGGCACTTGACGCACCTGGCGGGGAGGCGACAGCCACGGGAATTGTGGCCGTATTTCTGGCAGTTGTGACACTGCCCTACCTGACCAGATTTGTGTGGGGTTTCGACGGTGAAGCCGCCTAGCCCCGAGATGTCTTTGATCTCAAACAGACGTTTGACATCGTCGGAGGAGTTGAGGATGGCGAGAACCATCTCATATTGGATACCCGGCCGGGAAGCACGGGACTGACGGTGCATCCTGTGCACCTCTAAGACTGAAATGCCCTTCTCAAGGAGACCATCCTTGACTTCTTGGGCAGACATTTGGACAGGAATCCCCCGGATGACGTAGCGGAAGCGACGTTCGTCCGGGAGAGCAAAAGTGAAATAATGGTATTTCCTGGAGTCCAGGAATTTGGTCAGCGCTCTGTGGTCCGCGATTGAGGCGGGCTGCAGGGCAAGAAGCTTGTGGATTTTATTCCACGAGTTGGATGAGATGTTGATTTGCTGCCGGCGCAGCTCAACGAATATGTCCTTAATGGTCATATTAGCTGGCAACTGAAGGTTCAGTCGCGGGGGCTTTTTAGCCTTAGGTTGGGTTGGTGGCGGCGGTGGCGACGACGTCGATGCCGATGCGGGGGGCGCTGAAGGCGCGGACGGCGCTGAAGGCGCAGAGGGCGCGGGGACACTATCGGCAGCGACCGCCCTTTTCTTCCTCCTCCCACGCTTTACAGCCGTGAAGCCATCGTCATCGGGTTCCGATGACGATTCTTCCGCCTGCGATTCGCAGGAGGAAGAAGAAGAAGGGACGGGACGCTTGAGGGAGCCCGTCGTTGTGGTCTCCATCGCAGAGTCGTCCGTGGCTTCGGTCGCTTGGCTAGCGGCCGGGGCCTCGGACGACACTGGTGGGGACGGGGTCGCGGGTTCAGATAGTTGCTCCCTGACGTTGTGGAGCAACATGGACATGTAGTCTCTGAACTCTGAGTCCAGGACTACCAACTTACGTAGCGCAGCCTTCATCGCCGACAGCGTGATGCCGGGAGCGATGAAGGGTTCGGGTTCGGGTACAATGGACGTGGAACCGGCCATTTTTGTGGCTGGGTCCACGTCCATGGTTAAATTTATTTGGGGACCGCGTGTGCGTTCACTATCCCCGGGTGTGTTTTCCGCCTGTCAAAGAACGCACAAGAAACCAGGCGGCAATCACACAGACGTTCGGTCGCGGATCGCGGACGCGGTAGGTGAATTTACTACTACGTCCCCGGGTGGGTGTGCCCGGGGGTGAGTGCGTGTGTGGCCCTCCTCGCCGGGTATAGGCGAGGGGGGGTGTACTTAAATTAGGTGTGCCCTAAGCTTGTACTCCCTTTTGCCAGTCTTATTGTGCAAAGAGGGTTCCTAACAGTCCGTGTACCGTAAGCGGTATTGGTCCGAGGACCGCACGCTCAACCGATACACGGGATGGATTTGTGGGAAGGGTAAGGTAGGGAAGGCGATATGCGGTGGAAACTGTGGTGTGTCTCCACAGCCTCCAAACCCGCACCCGTCCGGCTTTGCTTTGCCCTGAAGGGGCGCAGCGCGTGGCCGGGTCACCGCTAGCTCGGCTTGTTCACACCGGTAGGTTAACCACCGAGCTAGCCCTGAAGGGGCAATAAATTCTTTTGACGTGACGTTTGGGCAAAACCCTGTCCTGAGGAGGACGCGGTTTAGCCCGAAAAGCTTTCAGGTAGCAAGAGGACAATAGTCCTATTGTTCCCCGTCGGCTTTGACGCGTAGCGAGGTCGCTACTATCCGACCGAGCAGGTACCCGGAGGGAACAATGTGTGCCACAGCTGGCGCTATGGCAAACAATAGGTCCGTCCGAGTCGGCTGCTCAAGACGGAATGGTGATTAGCAATGTTACGGTCAACATCTCTTATAGTTTTAGAGTCGTGTAAACCATATCGCGATGTATTTTTTATGTAGCGACATCTATTGACGTCTTTGCGAATTACTTTAATTAAAACTAGATATAACAATTTTTGTGATAAAATGCTCTGAACAATCACAACGATGGATTTTTGGTCCAACCATTCCTATTAATATTTCTAATATTTCACCGTGTACTCTAAGATAAGTATGAAAATCTACCACATTCAAATCTTTAATTATTATATTAATTGGTGTATACTCTACACGTTTACGATAATTTCTTTTCATCCAAAACCTCTTCCTATCTTTTTCCTCTCCTCTGATGCTGCTGACAACAAGGGGAGAACTATTTTTTGTCGTTTAGATAAAATCTTTGACATCATGAATAAAAAAATACGTGCTTTCAGTAGTATCATAAATTATCTTCAATACGTGCCAAAGAGCATTATACGTGCGCTCACACTAGCACCAATGCTGTCAGGCTGCCGAGACGTATTCTCTGTACTTATTTATAACATAAAAAGTCTATATATGTCTGTATTTTTATAGTCCCAAAACTAGGTAATATGTTTGTTTTTACGTATTATTTGTATTTCTAAAATATGTATCCAACTTTTCCGGCGATTTTTTTTTCTTAGGTCCCAGGACTACTATTTTCGTTTCAAAAGCTATCTTCTAGTCCGTAACCAAAAAATACATACAAATTGGCAAAAATCTGCATAAATTATTCACGAATTGTAAAAATCTGTATAAATATCTGCATCCGTTTCATATCTGTATCATCATGTATTAAAAATCTCTATAAAAGCAGATAAATCTGTATACCTGGCAGCACTGTCTAGCACGCTGGATGGCACACGTATCATAAGTGATTAGATTATTGTTACAATTCGGTATAATGTCCCTTACGGCTTTTTCAAATGTAGTTGCAATTTTTTCAACAATATCTTTAGTACTTATACCCTGGGCATCAAATGCCTTGTGTATTGCCTCATCGATGGATAACGTTACTCTTCCAAGCATTTGGTTTATTATATGATACACTTTTTTAGTATTTTTAAGTTGTTCTTAATTTGATTTATATAAAAGGTGTTTCTTCTGGATTCCATAATTTTATTGGTCTTATTCCTAATTTTATTATACTCTAGTCTTTAGACCATACATATTGACAAGCCTTATTAAGTAGCTTAGTCTTAGCATTATACAAAATAGTTTTGTTGTACTTAGTTAAAGCTTCGCGTATAAAAACACGATTATTTGTTTTATCTATAGCGGCGTTTGGTATTACAACTCCTACTGTTAAAGATTTCTTCCTGCTGGCGTCGATCCACTGACGTAGAGTTTTCTTTGAGTTTAATTTAATGAGTAGGACTCCTGGTCTTTCCTTGGATCCGGGTAGACGTTGAGAAGATAGAATATTTTTTCATCCAGCTTCGAAGCGATTGTACTTAGAGATTTGTCGATGTCACTGGATGGAATTTCAGGTAACCCATCAATTTCCAGAGATGTCAGAAGACGTTTTTGCTCTAGATCTTTTATTTCTTGTTCTAAAACTGTAACACGCAGCTCCAAATTTTTGTTCCTATTATTTAGATCTTGGTTTTTATTTTCAAGTCCTTTGATAACCGAATCTTGTTTTTTTATAGACTACTTCATCATGCTGATTTGTTCACCTAAAAATTCAAGTGAAGTCTCAAGCGTTCTTGCCTAAAAGTTTTCTTTAACTCTTGACTTATATCTTGCACTAGCTTTTTTGTGTCAATAGCTTTGGTATTTAGAGTAACATATGATTCCTGGTCATCTTCACCATCCTCGTCTGGAGTCACGAACGATAAGCGCTGAGAAATGTTTTTTAAGCATTCCTCACATTCCTCCATTCAATGCCGGAAGAATTTTTAAGGAGATTTAGCTGTTTGCTCGATAGCTTGGAGCACGTAGGGTCCGCATGCACCACCTTATCACATCTACTACACTCTAAACCAGGCGTTTTTTTTGTAATATTTTTATTACATTTACTGAACTTTTTATTAACCATAGGAATAAATTTTGTGGCGCGAGTTTTACGTGACCTATCACTATGACGTACGGCTGACGACTGACTTATAAAAATTACTTTTAATTTTTATATGAAATGAAATGAAATCATTTATTCGAATCCATAAAATGTTACACATTACTTAGATTCAGTAAATTTTTGCTCTACCACCAGTTCGGAGAGCAGTTTCCACCAGAGAAGAACGGGCAAGAAACTCTAGGGTTGCTCTTTTCAAAATCAGTTCAAAGGTAGGTAAATTAGGTACAGTCTCTAAAACAAAAAGAAATATATACAGATTTTTATTTTGTTTAGAGCAGTTCGTATATTTACTTGCATAATAATAAATTCTCAATTCCCATCCGAGTGTACAACCCTCTCAGGAATCACGAAATAATTAGATAATCTGTACTTGTCCAATACAGGTATTATTAATCATTAGTTCTTAGACATAGTAAGCGAAATGGGTAGACCAGTCTACACAAGCAGCACCCGTTCACGAGTATGACGCATGTGCCAGCCATCGACCTCCTCAACCATGTTGCAGGGAAGTGGCCGACCCGGCACATGTCGCCGCCGCAGGCAGACAGTTAGTGCATGTCATACCCAAGCCGTTTACAATTATTTTTATTATATTACTACGGAAAAATATATACATATATAATTTATTGGATCGAATGACAATGATTCCAAAGAAAATCATACACAAAAAAAAAACAAAATCTTATTCCCAGGCATTTTTATCATCTAGGTATTCCGAAATCTTGTAATAAGCTTTATTGCACAACTTTCGCTTAATAGTTGCCTGAAATTAACTCATATTTAATGACTTTGTAACGGCCATATTGCTATGTAAGCACAATGCATACGGAGTGCAGTCACTCGAGAGTGTCAGTTGTGTAACATGGAGTCCGGCACTGTGTACACGCGTATAAACATGTAATAATGTTTTCACCTGCCAATAATAAACTTTTATAAATAATTATCAACTATATTATTGTGGGACACTCACATACCCTAGTAATGGTGACACCCCTAACAACTTGATCTCAGTGAGAACTTTATTATAAAAGTGTATACAGTAACCCTTAAATGATTTGCTGATCTTTTGGAGCCTAGTTTTGCGATTAAGTAAATTATTTTTATTTCTAGTATTCAAACCATGGATATCAGAAACTTTTGGAAATCTCTCAATATTTTTGTGGACGTAATTTGCGAAAATGAATTGTGATGCTACAGTCACTATATTTGTGTCTTTGAATTTTTCTCTTAGAGAACATCTAGAACTTAGCGAATAAATAGATCTTATCGCTCGCTTTTGGAGAACAAAAATGCTATTAATGTCAGCAGCACAACCCCATAGCAAAATTCCATAACTCATCAAACTATGAAAGTAAGCAAAATAGACCAATCTAGCTATCTCAATGTCAGTCAATTGGCGTATCCTGCTCACTGCAAAAACTGCGGCGCTCAGCTTTTTAGCTAGTACAGATATTAATCATATAATAAAGATAAGATTAATCTTTTAGACAATTTCCGCATATATATGAGATTCAGAGTGAATTGGACTACCACTACACGATATGCAGTTCCATGTCTTACAGGTAAGACAGTTAATCATTTCATGTAATTTGAAAGCCTTTCGTGTTTTTTATAAGGTACAGTAATATGTTTTAGTCCTAATTTTATTTATTTTAATAGGTTTAAGGGGACTATTTGGGACGGGATTCAAAGATTTAACCCTTTTTTTTAAGATAGTAGCTCATATCCTCAATAATCTTGATGCGCTTAGACGGAGGAATCTTGGAGACTTTATCAGTTCCAATTGTGCATTTTTGTTTAATCTTAAAAAAACGAATGTCTTTGTTTTTAGATTATTTTGGTGAACCAGGAGCGAGATCACAGCTAGGAGTTTCACACAGGTAAGTTGTAATTTTTTTTGGGTTTACAGGGACATTAAAACATGCGATTTGAGGAAACTCGCGGTCACGAGACAAAGGGTCGTCATTAGAAGTTTTTTCAGTTATAATAGACTCCATTTCATAATTGTTGAGTGTGTCAGTAGCAAGGTCACAGCTCGGAGTTTTAGATAAGTAAATAGTAGTTGTAAGGTCCTGAGACATTGGAGTTTGGGAATGAAAGACGTCATAAAAATTTCGAATAATAGAGTCGATGTCAATTGTTGCCACGGGCTGAATATTTTTTGTTGCAGACTTATCAAACACTGGAGCCAAGTAGAGGCTGATATTTTGGGCAATGTCATTTAACTGTTCCTCAAGTGGTACAGCGTCAAAATCATCGAAGTATTCTCATTAATTGCGATGATTCTTTTGAAATAAGAGGCTCTACAGAACATTCTAAGGCAAAATCAATTAAATCAGACATAGGTGTAGCATTAATCATGGTAGCTTGTGTAGTTCTTTCAATTGGGATATCAAAATTATCAAGAACATCATCGAACTCTGTTTCAGAAATATGTGCATCATTTGAATGACGCAATAGAGAAATGAACTAGAACCCGGCTTTGGTTTTTCCATAAAGCAATGTTTGATTGGGCTGAGGCAAGCGCAAAGTCCTCGCTCACAGAAACAACTTAACTGTCGGTGAAGAACTTCGTTTTGCTCTTTTGGTATTATTTGATGTATTTGCATGGTTCCTACAATTACCTTTAAGTTATTTGTCACCAAAGTTTATATTGTCAGTATCAAATTTATTTATGAAAAACGGCTTTACTGACTTCATGCACGCTTTTAAATTTTTTATTGCATCAATGGCATGATGGATGTGAAAAATAATTTTATACACTTTGTTATATTGTGTTTTACATTGAGACTACACTTACCAACACTAGGCAAAATTTCTCCACTGAATGTAGACAATTTGTAAGTACTTTTACTTAAAATATCAGTTTAGAGACCAAGCTTCTTAAATGTGTTAAATGGCATGATGTTTGTGACAGCGCCAGTGTCCAACAAAAAGTTAATGGATGTGTCATTCACTGATAATTGTGTATGAAACGGATTTTTTTTTTTTTTTTTTTACATACTGTAAAGTGTGACTCAGTATTACCATTATTTTGTTTTACGTATATTTCTTACTTTTCTATAACGACACACAGATGAAAAATGATTTAATTTCTTACAGATATGGCATGTAGCTCCATTGGAAGGGCATCTGAAGCGATAAATTTGCCCACAGCGATGACATTTGGACTCTGTGTACACTTCCTTCTTTTTTGCTGAACTATGTAACGTCGGACGTATAATATGTAATTCTCTTTTAAAAAATATAATCAAGTTATATCTACAAAAGGGCGTTCATTATTTCACCAAATAACCTACAGGTTATGGGCCCAGGACGTGTTTGCATACATCGCCGACAATATTTTCGGGTATATTGCACGATTGAGACCGGAACGACGCAACGTGCTTTTTCAAGATGTCCGGCAATAACGTGGGCGCTGTGGCTGCAATTTCCATAGAAAAATGACGTGGCATTGAAAATTACGCCACATGGAAATTCGTGACAAAGATGATCCTCATCCATGAGGATTTATGGGAAGCGGTCGAGGAAGTAACAGAAGAAGAAAAAACAGAATAAAGCGTTGGCGCGTATTTGTCTTCTATTACAACCAAATGTATTGAACCATGTTCGCAACGCGAAAAACGCCTCATGAGGCATGGAGCAACCTCCAGAAGGCGTATGAAGACAAAGGTCTATGCAGGCGTCTTGGACTACTACGCTCCTTATTTGCATTAAAACTTGATGCATTCCCTAATATGGAGGCATATCTCACGAGGATTGGCGATATTTCCCAACAATTGCAAGATATAGGTGCTGCCGCCTTGGATGATGATTTTTTGGCTGTAACCATGTTGAGTGGTTTACCTTCTCATTATGACCCACTCATTATGGCCATAGAAAACTCCAACTTGGCAATTACCTCAGACATGGTAAGATCAAAGTTGACTCAGGAATGCCAGCGAAGAGAAGACAAAACTGTTGAAACTGGTTCGGCATTTGCAGTTAAAAAGCAACACAAAATATTCCGTTGCTTTAGGTGTAAGAAACCGGGACATAGCATCAGATTGTCCCAAGAACCAAGAAGCACCAAGGATGAAGAATGAAAAACGCTCAAATAAATCTCTACTGACAGCAAAAGCCCTAACGGCCAGTGCTACTAGTGATATTTGGAGTGTTGACTCTGGTGCGACCAGCCACATGTGCAGAAATAAAGAAATCTTGCATGACTATCAAGAGGAAAAACCTGTTGCTATTATGGTTGCTAATGGACAGACCATGTGGACTGCTGGTCATGGTAATGTTAAAATTTATATTGAAAATAAGTTAAAAACAATAAGTGATGTAGTGTATGTACCCAATATTACACATAATTTACTGTCAGTTAGTTCAATGACAAAGAAAGGTTTTAAAGTATCATTTCAAGACAATTGTTGTCTAATTTATGATAATAACCAGGTAATAGCTACTGCTACTTGTAAAAATGGTATATATGTGTTAAATGTTTCAAGTAAACCATTATTAATGCCATTAAAAGAGCCAGGTACTTTGCCTACATACCAAGAGGAAAATTTAAATATTCCTCAGGTTGCTATTAGTGTGGATTTGCCAATTTTAGGTAACCAGATGGAGCAGGAAGCTGCAGTAGTGTCGCAACCTGCCTCTGACAAATCGCAGGTTGTCTGGCACAAACGACTTGGACACCTCAATATACGCAGTATGCACCAATTAAAAGGTATGAGTTGTGGTATTGATTTTGATAATTCTACCTTTTTTCCATGTGTATCGTGTATCCAAGGTAAACAAACAAAGCTACCCATCCCACAGAAGACTCTGAGTCGTGCAACTGAGGTTGTTCAGGGTGTCTCCTCTTTCGAGGGTAGCCATGCTGGGTGTGGAATAAAACGCCTTGCTGGTCAGTGGACTGTAGTTTATTTTCTCTTCGTTTTTCATTACACATACACCATATAATATAAGAAACAAGGGTTGGCGACTGCCAGAATTCCGGCGCTCTTAATGTTATAATTTTGAAGGTAACACGGGGCAGTTTGAAGTCGAGCGTAATCTTGAGCGTTTTTGCGAGCGTAATAATCGGGCTCATAGGCCCTCTTTATAATTATAAAAAATATAGGAGTCAGATCTCCCACAGAGCGCGGGCGCCATACATTTTGAGCCCAATCAGCGCTTACTACACATTATTATTATTAGCACCCGCCGCGCTTTCACATTGAAAACTCACAAAGGGCGGTGGGTGCGCCAGGAATGAAAATGCTTGCATTCTACATTTACACACAATACTTAATAATCAAATATCATTTAATACAATTCATAACATTAAACTATAACTAGTGGGGGCTAGGTAGGAAATATTAAATAATTATATTTACAAAGGTGCAGCCGGGACAAGCCCCGCCGGCTCATTGTCCGTAACAGAGGTCCTAGGTGATGGATCTCTACATAAAGTTTTAAAAAAAAGTGTAAGTAATCATTTTTTGAGAATCATGAAATCAACATATTTTATCTCAGCTACCCCTATTACCTACCACAATCGAGTTTTGGTACAGGAAATTGTTGGGCGTCTCATCAAAATGAAGCTACTCACGGAAAATTGGCTTGATAGTAATCAAGTGCAAAAATGGACCAGGGATCCTGTACTATTATGGCAGTCACATACAAAATGTAAGTCGTGAAGATCAATTTTTTTTGACCATGATGAAATTAAGACAAAATAAATGTAATCTGGAACTAGCTCAATTTTTTGATATTAGTCCAACAACAGTATACAACATATTTATAAGTTGGATAAATTACATTGACCAACTTTGGAGTAAGTTAGACATTTGGCCTAGTAAAGAATTAGTTTTTTATTACATGCCTGACCATTTTAGACAATACAACAAGAATACTAGGGTCATTATAGATGGGACAGAAATAAGAATACAAAAAGCTGGTAACCCTATATCACAACAAGCTTCATGGAGCAGCTACAAACATGGCAATACCTTAAAAGTATTAGTCGGAGCCACACCGGGAGGGTTGCTGTCCTACTGCTCCCCAGCATATACAGGCTCAATCAGTGATCGGCAGACAGTAGAAAGAAGCAATTTATTGAAATTATGTGAACCGGGAGACAGTATCTATTTATTTATTTATTTGTTACAAGGACAACCAATGGTATACAAAAAATATAAGTTATAGTATAGATATATAAATCCAATTACAGGTTATCACGGCTAGTTATTAGTTTAGAAACAGAGTTTGAGAGCACTTTACGCTAACATCAAATACGTAATATTTGAATTACTTAATGGCATGCACTACAATAATACATTTGAAAATGACTAAATTAATCATGTTTGAAAAAAAAAAATATGACTAAGTTGCTTCCTGACTGACGACACACTTGCACAGTATGGGTCCAGTGAGTATTCTCTACAAATATAATTGAAATCTCTAATTGATCGCACTATGTATGAATTCTGCCTATAATTAGAAGATGCATTAGGAGTATATAATGGGGGATTGTATCTAATACTTTTAACGGGGACATTAAATTTGAGTTTTTTCAGTAGATCAGTACAATCAATTTCGTTACGCATAATCTTTATTAAAAGTGTAGCATTTGCAATTCTGCGGCGGTTAATTAGTGGTAGAATATGTAGCTTTTTACAAATGTTTAAATAGTTTGCAGAGTGGTAAGGAAAATTTAATTTATAGCATAGGTATTTTATGAATTTCTTTTGTATATTCTCAATTCGTTCAATATATCTTCCATAGGAGGGATTCCAAATCTGTGAAGCATATTCAAGGTGACTCCTAACAAATGTACAGTATAAAATCTTAAGAGTTTTGGCTTTTGTAAAACCAGTAGAACATCGCATAATAAATCCAAGCGCTTTAGAAGCTTTAGCCACAATTTTATCAATATGCTCATCGAAGATAAGTTTAGAGTCATGTAATACCCCCAAATCTCGCACTACATTACACCTAGGTAACAGATGATGATTGAGTTTATATTTGGTCAAAAGATTGGCATGTTTGCGACTAAATGTGATGACGGAACATTTTTGCGGATTAAGATCAAGCATACTAATTTTACAATAGTCGTGTAAACGTGACAAGTCAGCCTGAAGCAGATCCATATCAGCCCACGACTCTATACTAGCAAAAATTTTCATATCATCTGCAAAGCAAAGAAGGTGAGATGTTTGAAACCAGGAATCTATGTCATTTATGTAGATCGTAAACAATAGAGGGCCCAATAAGGACCCCTGAGGAACACCACTAGGAATGGTAACCCAGATCCATCAGTATCCTTGCAGATAGAGGATATAATATACAGGATATGTTTATTGGTAAAAATGTAATGTTAAATATTCCCACATTTTTAAGAGGGAAGGCTCAAATACCTGGGGTTAAAGTGTTGAGGGATAGAAAACTAGCGAGCCAACGTGTTCATATAGAACGCTTAATTGGTTTAACAAAGACTTACAAAATCTTAAAAGAAGATTTACACCACAATTTTTTACCCATTGCATCTAAAATATTTTTTGTATGCCATAAAATGTTATACATTATTTAGATTCAGTCAATATTAACTCTACCACCAGTTCGGAAAGCAGTTCTCACTAGAGAAGAACGGGCAAGAAACTCTAGTGTTGCTCTTTTCAAAATCAGTTCAAGGTATAAAATACAATGCATTATGTAGAGAAAAAAAAAATACAACTCAGTATTTGTTAACTTTTGTTTAGAGCAGTTCATTTATATACTCGCAAAATAGGTAATAAATTAAATTTTTAAATTCCAACACTAGTGCATAATAACTATCTCAGGAATCATGTAATAATTTGATCTGAAATGTTCAAGATGTCGCTATTAATCTAAGTTCAAGATATACCCCTAATACTTAGATATAGTAAGCGAAAAGGACATACCAGTCCACACAAGCAGCACTCGTTCACGAGTATGACGCATGTGCCAGCCATCGGCCTCCTCAACCATATTACAGGGAAGTGGCCGACCCGGCACACGACGCCGCCGCAGGCACAGACAGTTAAGGAGTATGTCATACCCAAGCCGCTCACAGATGGAAACAAAGAAACTTTATTGAAACGAAAGACATGATTCCAAAGAAAATCACATGAAAAAAATTTTCCCAGGCTTTTTTATCCTCTATGTATTCTGAAATCTTTGTAATAAGCTTTATTACATAACTTTCGCTTAATAGTTGTTTGGAATTTACCAATGTTTAAACACTTAATTTCAGTGGGAACTTTGTTATAAAAATGTATACAGTAACCCTTAAAAGATTTGCTGATTTTTTGGAGCCTTGTTTTATGATTAACTAGATTAATTTTTGCTTCTTGTATTTAAGCCATGGATATCACAAACTTTTGGAAAGTTTTCTATATTCTTATGTACGTACATTAAATTAGCGAATATAAATTGTGATGCTACTGTCATTATATTTGTTTCTTTGAATTTTTCTCTTAGAGAACATTTAGAGCTTAGGGAGTAGATAGATCTTATAGCTCGCTTTTGAAGAACAAATATAGTATTAATGTCAGCAGCACCACCCCACAGCAAAATTCCATAACTCATCAAACTATGAAAGTAAGCAAAATAGACCAATTTTGCTGTTTCAATGTCAGTTAATTGGCGTATCCTGCTCACTGCAAAAACTGCGGCGCTCAGCTTTTTAGCTAGCAGAGATATATGAGGACCCCACTGAAGTTTAGAGTCCAATGTGATACCCAAGAATTTGGTTGTATCCACAAGGCTCAACTCGTCACTATTTACGAAAATGTTAGCGTTAACTTTTTTGACACTAGGTGTGACGAATTTTATACATTTAGTTTTTTCACTATTTAATAATAAATTGTTAACGCTGAACCAATGCACTATTTTTGAGAGAGTATTGCTTATATCATATAAAATATATAAATATAGCAAATTTGCTATTTGTCTTTTTATAAAGTTAGTTAGTTAGTTGCTTAGCTGAACAGTTGCAGTCATAATGATTATTTATTAGTGAATTAAAGCGTTCAGAGTTATAGTTTATTGTCTCGACTAATTCACCTAATGCTAGGATATGTTCATTAATTTCTTTTTTTGATAAGTCATATTTATTAGTCATTGATTGTAATGATTCCTCCAAGCCCACTATTTCAAGTTGTAGTTTAGTAATTTCACAGTCATATTGCTGCTTATTACTTTTTATTTGTGTATAACATGACTGCAGCTGTTCCTTCAAGTCAAGTCTTTGCTTTGTGTGTCTCAAACTTTAAATACTAAAATTATTTTTATTTATTAGTTTTTGGGTTTTGGGTTTTCCTAATATATTTGTTTATGTTGATGTATTTTTTCAGTTTCTTCCTGCTGCAATTACCAATCCCCATAGAAGGATAATTGCCACTGTCAATGACAGTTAAGTCAGTTGTCATAGATGGGATGTGGTTATTTCCAGCAGGAATAAAACACCGATTTGTATTTTAACTTGGTTTAATTATTGAATCATACTGCTTATATAAGTACTTATCATAAATTGCGGGCTCCAGGCATTCTTCATAAAAAGATGTTAATTTTGGAACCATAATATCATTTATGAAAAAATCATCCCTTTCAATGTATATGACTTTCATATCCACAAATGTGAATATAATTAAATTACAAAATTTTTATTTTGTACAAAATAATTGGCCCTGTATTTGTGTATAATAACAATACTTCTCTTTTAATTTTAATTCACCATTGCTATCATAATGTAAGTATGGTACTGTATTTGGTGAAATAACACAGTACCTACACACATATGGACACTTCTATCACAGTTTCTGTGCCTAGCAATCCATCAGGTGATGCTGCAAGAAACGGATGTGTAAACGAAATACACAAACCACATTTATTAATTTTTGTATCCAAGTAAGTTTCGTATTTTTCTATCGCAATAGACTCATGAACTTTTCCAAACATCCCGCAGGGAGTCAACAAACTTAGACAAATAAGGAGTTACCTGTGGCACGTAAGTATCCTTATCTAGAATAGCACGCAAGTCGTGCTGTGCATCGAATGGCGTACGTAGCTCACGACCGTACATCATGTACGACGGCGTGAGACCCGTGGTCGAGCAGGTAGCAATGTTGAGGGCAAACCGTACCTTAGGTAAGAATTGAGGCCAATTACGATGTTCGTTTTTGACCAGAATGGCCAGTTCGACCTTGAGGTCCCGATTCTTCCTCTCGGCCGGGTTGGCCTTTTTATGAAATGAAAATCCTGGCTATCTTGAACAAACTATTTAATGTAATCTATTTACTTATAGGTCAGATCTACTCATAAGTCATAACTCTGGTCGTCCTGGCGCCAAACGGGGTTCTGTCAAACTTGACATTTCACAGACATGTCACAGACCTCAACAGCCCAAAACGCCCAGAGTATCAAAAAACATAAGTTCCGCATACACAACATTCGTCCCCTTTTTGGAGATCTTTATCCAACGCTTCATTAAAAATAAACTTAATTTAAAAAAATACTCTTATCTCTAAAATGTAACAATTGTTTAGACAAATTTAATTTATAAATTTAGGCGATCTGGTGGTCGCCGAATTCGGCTAGACCTCCTCATAGGAATTACATTTTCATTTATATCTTCATTTGCCATCCCTGCCGAATTGGATTCATGGTTATTATTAACAACATCAGGTACTGAAGAAGAACTCTGGGGTGATGGGCCTCCTGAGTCCCACCAACTGTAATCCGTATAATTCCTACCATGTCCTGCCCCATCCTTTTCTGATGGCATAGACTGTTTACAATGTCTTAATGCTGAAACATGTACACACATCTCCCCTCCTTCCAGTTTCACCATATACCTCATGATGCTCAATCTTTTAATTATAACTCCTCTAAGCCATCCTTTTCCCTTTCTTACATTTTTACACCACACTCTATCCCCTACTTCATAAAGAACTGAGCTATTTTTAAACTTTCTTTTGTCTACAACTTCCTTAACAGATAACTTACTTGGTTTTAGCAACTCAAACTTTGTTCGAGGATTTTCTTTAAACAGAATCTCATTTGGAGACATATCTGTAGAGTTAGGTGTATTTCTGTAAGTAAATAAAAAGTTCTGCAATAAAATCTCTTTTGAATAACTACACTTACTAGCTTCGAACTTACTTAGAGCCTTTTTTATGGTTTAAACCGCCCTTTCGGCAGCACCATTGGCTTGAGGGTGGTAAGCAGGGCTTTTGAGTGGATGACAGCCATTCAATTTTAAAAAAATTAGAAATTCAAAAAACGTTAAGGGTGGACCATTATCACTGACCAGCTCTGCAGGTATCCCCATAAAGGCAAATGTTTTACATAACTTTTCAATTACTTGAGATGCAGATGTTCCCTGCATTATATGTACATCTAACCATTTTGATTTAGAATCTATGATAAGCAAATAAGTTAGTGAATTTAAAAAAAAAAGTCTATATGAACTCTTTCAAAATTCTTACCTGTTTTTTCCCAAGTGGATAGTGGACACTGGTTAGTAAAATTTCTATGTGATTGACAAATATTGCAGCCTGCTACAAATTGTTCTACATCATCACTTATATTTGGCCACCAACAGTAATTCCGAATTATCATTTTCATTTGAACCATACCTTGGTGTGCTTCATGGAATTGTGTTAACATTTTAGTCCTCATATTACCTGGTACCACAACTCTATTTCCCCACAACACACATTTTTGCTCAGTGCCTAATTCTGCTCTCTTAGAAAAATAAGGTTTAAGTCTATTATCACTAATATTATTAGGCCATCCTATTAAAATATATTCCAAAACTTTAGCTAATACTGGGTCTGCCTGAGTACTATCTGCTATTTCCTTGAAATTTAAAGGAGTATTGTCAGTTAAATTAAAGTAGTTAACTGAATCTTTTACATTGATTAGTTCAGGTAGTGGTAATCTTGACAGTGCATCGGCATTTTCTATTAAAGTGCCTTTTCTATACATAATTTCATATTCATAACCAGACAATAATAAAGCCCATCTCTGTACTCTAGAGTTTGCAGTGACAGGTATTTTTTTTAATGGGTCAAATATAAATTTTAAAGGTTTATGATCTGAAACTATCACAAACTTGCGTCCATATAAAAATTTATGAAACTTTTTAACGGCAAATATAATTGCAAGTGCTTCCTTTTCTATCTGTGAATAGTTTTTTTGGGCACTGTTTAATGTAGCTGAGGCAAAACAAATGGGCTCCTTATCAATTTGGTGGCTTAATACTGCACCAACACCATATGCACTAGCATCAGTAGTTACATACAATTCTTTATTACAATCATAATATACCAACAGATTATTTTCTAGGAGAAGTTGTTTGCTAACTTCAAAAGCTCTAATACATTTTGTTGACCATACAAATGGGGTGTTCTTTTTTAACAACTCATACAAGGGTGCTAACTTGTCAGATACATTGGGCAAAAACTTTCTATAGTAATTAAGTAACCCTAAATATGCTTGTAACTGTGTTACGGTTTTAGGAGCAGGTGCATTAATTATGGCTTCCACTTTATCTGGGAGTGGTTTTATTCCCTCCCTGCATACTATGTGCCCTAAAAATTTTATCTCAAAGCAGAAAAATTGACACTTTTCTAAATTTACCCTAACACTATAAAGCTTTAAGCGTTCCAACACACCAATCAAATTATTAAAACAGTCATTTAGGTTATAACCTTTCACTACTACATCATCAATAAATGCCTTAACCCCTGGCAATCCCTGTAATATTTGATCCATTACACATTGAAAAACTGTGGGTCCACTAGATACCCCAAACTGCAAACGGGTTGGCCTAAAAAGTCCCAAATGGGTATTGATAGTCATGTATTCCCGAGATGCATCATCTAATAATAACTGTTGATATGCCCCTGTTAAGTCCAAAACACAAAAACTATTTGCTCCAGCCAATTCTGCAAAAATATCTTATGGAATTGGCAACGGGTAATGTTCAGTATCTAACATCTTTTAAGGTGACCTTATAATCTACACATATTCTAATTTTTTTGTCACTTTTTTGTACTAAAACTATGGGGATTGCCCATTTACTATGTTTAACTCTTTCTAAACACCTGCATTTTCTAACCCTAGTAGTTCTAACTCTACTACTTTTTTCTTTGCATAAGGTATGGTATATGCTTTGTGAAAAATAGGTACTGCACTATCTTTTAGTTTTAGCTGAACTTTCATATTTTTTATATGTGATGATCTGTCTTGAAAATACATCAGAATACTTACTTTTAACCCATGATATTAGTGAACTTTTTTCATTACTATGGGTTTCACAATTATTCTCAGACACGTTTTTAATTCTAAAGAATTCTTGCCATTTTGGAAACAATACATTTAACCCATTTCGACCCAACAATGGTGCAAAATAACTAACTACTGTCTACAACAATTGCATACAACTCCTTGTCTATATTATTTATTTTTAATTGAATTGAACCCAATACTGTTAAACATTCACCCGATACTGATTTTAATTTGAATCTACATGTCCCAAGTTTAATATTTGGAAAATACTTTACATAATCATTTCTATGTATCACTGTTTTACATGCTCCTGTATCTACCTGCATTTCTATTTTTTTCTTTGCTAGTCACAATGACAAAGTTGCAAGACCATCTTCTTCTAAGATAATAAAGCCTTTTTATTCCGAATTTAGCAGTTACATATTTACAATTTCGAACTATCATATTATATCTCGTAAATCGGCGTGCCTCTTGGCATAGGCCTCCTCCAGCTCTCTCCACTGAGCTCTGTCCTCTGCAACTCTTGTCCAGTATGGCCCTAAGGTTTGGCGGATATCGTCTTTCCATCTTGTTTTCGGACGCCCCTGTCGCCTAGTGTCCTGTCTTGGGTACCATAACGTTACTTGTTTGCTCCATTTGTTTGATTTGCAGCGTAGCATATGTCCTGTCCATCCCCATTTCAAGTGTTCTATACGATTTATTATATCTGTTACTTTAGTTTTCCTTCTTATTTCCGAATTTCTTACTTTGTCACTAAGTCTGATTCCTAACATGCTTCTTTCCATTGCTCTTTGTGTATTTGCTAGTCTTTCTCTATGTTTGTCTGTTAACGCCCATGTTTCGCAGCCGTATGTCATACACGGAAGAATGCAAGTGTTGAAAGTCTTTTTCTTAATATGCATACATGCTTAGGTCTATGTTCTTCATTATTTCTGCTAGGGACCAGTATTTTTTCCATCCGTTGGCTATTCTTTTATTTATTTCCTTGGACATACAGTCCTCGGGGGATATGATTTGCCCTAGATAAAAATATTATTTTACATATTCTAACCTGTTACCATAAACTTCTATGTTTACTTCTGTGAAATTGGTCATCAGCTTTGTTTTACTTTCATTCATTTTTAATCCTGCATCTTTGCTTTTTTCCGCTAAGGTTTTTATCATGTGCTCTAGTTTCTTGGAATCTTCTTCTAGTAGGACAATGTCGTCTGCGAATCTCAAGTGGTTTAGGCGGCTCCCGTTGATGTTAATACCATAATTTGCCCAGTCTAATCTTCTAAATATGTGTTCAAGCACAGCATTAAACAGCTTGGGGGATAGCGGATCTCCTTGTCTCACCCCTCTGTTTATGGGAAATGTGTCACCTTTTGTTTCTAGTTTAATGCGGCTTTTACTATTTTTATAGATGGCTTTAATTAGTTGGATATAGACCTCATCCACTCCTTGCTCTTCTAAACTCATCCAGATAAATGCATGATTTAAACTGTCGAACGCCTTGGAGTAGTCTATAAAGCAGATATACAAGGGTTTTTGGTACTCGTTATATTTTTCCATGACTTGCTTGATTGTGTGTATGTGGTCTAATGTACTGTAATTCTTTCTGAAGCCCGCCTGTTCTACTGGTTGGTTTTCGTCTAACACCCTTGTTATTTATTCTTTCCAGAAGCACTTTTGCAAAGACTTTGTACACATTTGAAATGAGGCTTACTGGTCTATAGTTGTCAATGTTATCCTTATTCCCTTTCTTGTGGAGAAGAATTATATGTGATTCGCTCCATTGCTTCGGGATGGTGTTTGATATTAAGATATCATTGAATACCTTGGTTAGAATTGGACTTATTTCTTCTATGGTGCCTCTCATCAACTCGTTTGTTACATTGTCTGGTCCTGGAGCTTTTTCTAGCTTCTGTGTCATAATGGCATTCCTAACTTCTTGTACGAGTATCGGCGGGACGTTTTCGTATCTCGTGATAGAATTTTCGTGGATTTTGTATCCTCGTTCGTCGTCACCGGTGGCGTATAGGGATCTGTAGAAGTCTGTAGCAAGTTTCTGAATTTCTCTGCGATTTGTTAGTTCTTTGGATCTCTTATTTTTTAGTTTGGGTATCCATTCCATTCCGTGTTCCCTTAGTTCCTTGAAAGCTTTTCTTGTCCCCCCTGTTTTTCGGATTTCGTCTTCTAGTTTATTCGTTCGCTTTGTTTTCCTATCCTTTCTTATTTCTTCTCGAATCTGTTTACTCAGTCTGGATATTTCATTGCATTTTTCTTCACTTTTCCGTCTGTCTGTTATTAGTGCTTTTCTTTCTTCTAGGAACTTTCTAGTCTTCTCGCTAAATTTTGTATCCCTATATACGTTTACTTTTCTGATTTGTGATAGTTGTTTATCCATATGGTCGTATTTTTCTATGACACTTCTGTTTGAGTTTACTACTTCTATCAATGGTTTGGTAAAAGAATATTCAATGCTTTTTTCATAATGCTCCAATGTTACCGGATTACTTTTTATTATTTTGTATTTTTTGTTGGAGACTTCTTTAGACAACGCCGTACCATACGGTGGTCTGTATTGAAATTTAAATTCTGTATTATGTGTGTGTCATTGAAGAACTTTCGTTTATTAACGAATTTCGTTTCTATTTTTTCCGTCGGGTGATAGCCAGGTCCATTTAGTTTTGGGTTTTTTCTTGAAGACAGAATTGAGAAGTGTTAAGTTATTTTGCAGTAGAAGTTCTATTAATCTGTGACCGTTGTCACTCCTAAGATATTGTTTATCATTCCTAATTTCAATTCTTCTTCTTCTTTTAATTCTTCCTCAGCCGACTTGTCATCCATATACTTAACCCTCCATGTACTATTCTTCCTCAGTCTACATTGAGCCGCAATGTGACCTGGTTTATTGCATTGGTAACAGATCCAGTTCTTTTTGTAGCATTTCTCAGGCACATGGTTTCCACCACAACGACTACAACATACTAGTCCCTTGTTATTTAACTGTTTAGCCACAGGTCTACGGTGTAATGCATATACATCTTTTTCATTTTGCATATTCCTAGTGTCTTTTTCTGCAACTTCATAAGAAGAAGACGGTAGACCATATCGACTTGTGCCTTATCAGACACGTCGCCGGCGGGAATTTTAGATAATAACGCGCGGCACTTGGCGACGAACACATCCGTGTTATCATGACGTTGCCGCTGATCGAATAATTCCCTGTAAATGCGGTGCGGAGGCCTTTTGTCCACCATAGGTGCTATACAACAACTCGATGGCGGCGACCCACGACGATATTTCCTTTTTCACACCGCTGTACCATATTGCGGCGTCGAATTACCATATTGAATTACACGTCATAATATATATATTTTTCTTTTGTAACAGTTATTTTAAATGTGTAGACAAATAAAGCTATAATAATAATAATAATAATAATAATAATAACCAATGTTTATAACTAAGGGTATAACATACATGCTTCCTAAAAGTAACCATACCTCCGATCCATCTCAGTATCGACCAATAACTTGTTTACCTACTCTTTATAAACTAATAACATCTTGCATAACGCATAAAATCAATAGACATATAGAACTAAATAACATACTGGCAGAAGAACAGAAAGGCTGTAGGCGGAGACATATGGGTTGCAAAGAACAACTTATTATTGATTCGACCATCCTCAAACATGCAACTTCACACAGCAGAAACCTACACCTGACCTATATAGATTATAAAAAAGCGTTTGATAGTGTACCCCATTCCTGGCTCATACATATCCTACAGATTTATAAAATAGACTCAAATATCATTAACTTTATTAGAGGTGCCATGTCTCATTGGAGGACCACACTTTCACTGACAATTAACTCGAAATCTATTGCAACTGACGAAATACCAATTGAGAATGGAATCTTTCAAGGAGACTCATTGAGCCCCCTATGGTTTTGTTTGGCCCTTAATCCATTATCCAATATTTTAAATGCCACAAAGTGCGGTTACAAATTAATACCACAAACAACAATCAATCATCTCATGTACATGGACGACATCAAAATATTCACAAAATCTGAAAAAGAAATGGACAAACTCATAAAGATTACACAACAGTTTAGTACAGACATTAACATGACGTTTGGGTTAGACAAATGTAAAACGCTTCATTTGCACCGTGGTAAAATAAACAATAATATTAGAAATGATAGAGAAAACTCACCGGAACACATTAAATTCATATCAATGGAGGAAAACGACACATATAAGTATTTAGGGTTACACCAAGGTAAATCAATCAATCACATAGCAATCAAAAACGAACTAAGTAATGAATATACACGTAGGTTAAACCAAATTTGTAAAAAGCCACTATACTCCAAAAACCTATTCAAAGCAATCAACACATACGCAATACCCATTTTAACCTATTCTTTTGGAATTGTAAAATGGACCCACACCGATATTAGCAGATTAGAAATAAAAACCAGGACCACACTTACGAAATATAATTATCTCCACCCAAAGTCAGCAATAGAAAGAATGACAATACAAAGACTGAAAGGTGGAAGAGGGCTGATAGACTTAAAGATACTCTGGGAAGGGCAGGTGCAGAAACTAAGACAGTTCTTTTACGAAAAATCAAGAACTAGTGACATTCATAATGCAATAATAGAATCTGATAAAAATTTTACACCACTTAATCTAACAGACAGAAATAGAGAATTCATTACGCCGCAAAATGTTGAAAATTCAAAATTTACAAAATGGCGAAGTAAAGAGTTACATGGTCGACACATTCACGACTTAGAACAGCCCCACATAGACCTCCAGGCCTCAAATAAATGGTTGAAACTAGGTTCACTCTTTCCTGAAACCGAGGGATTCATGATAGCTATCCAAGACCAGGTAATCAACACGAAAAATTACAAAAAATTCATAATAAAAGACCCTAATGTCCAAAACGACAAATGCAGAAATTGCCACCGCCATTCTGAAACAATCCAGCATATTACCGGCGCCTGTCCCAACTTAACCCAAACAGATTATACACATCGACACAATCAAATAGCACACATAATCCATCAAAAACTAGCAATTAACCATAAACTCATTCCAAATAAACCCACACCTTATTACCAGTACACCCCAAAACCTGTACTGGAGAGCACCAACCACAAGCTATACTTTGACAGAGCAATATTAACTGATAAGACCATCCACAACAATAGACCCGATATAACTCTTATAAATAAACATAGTAAAACAGTATACCTTGTCGACATTGCAGTACCTAATACACATAACCTCCATAGAAGTATTACCGAAAAAATAAACAAATATACGGAACTAAAAGAAGAAATACGTAGAATATGGAAAATGAATAAAGTCTATATAGTGCCGCTGGTGCTGTCCAGTACGGGGGTAATTCCTAAGCATCTACTCCAATCCCTTAAAATAATTGATATAACAGAAAATACATACATGACCATGCAGAAAGCTGCAATCCTAAATACATGTCGCATAGTTCGCAAATTTTTACAGGAAGACCTAAATAACCAAACCGTTACAAATCATGAAATTCACTTGGCTTAGGCCCGTGATTTCATTATATTAACTGAAGTGTCCTATACACTTTGAGAAAAAAAAAAGAATATAAAAAAAATAATAATAATTTGGTTTTTAAGTTGGCAACTCTGTTAGTCAATTTTAATTTCAACTGCCCGTCCGTATTATTACCACGACTGATTTATATATTATAACCTCAAAACGCGCGTATTTCTGTACTTGAGTACCCACCTAGTTCTCAAACAATCAATCAATAATCAATTGATAGAAAGAAAACAATTTAAGCATTGCAGTAGATTTCTGTTTTATATGTCATGTCTTTTTCAAAAAAATAGACAAACAAAACGTTTCATGTAATCTGTGTGGAAAAACATATAAAACCAGTGGCAATACGACGAATTTATCTGCACATCTAAAAAACAAGCATCACCATGCGTTTTTGCAACTTAAAAATGCAAACGCAAAGTCAAGTGAAGTGAATGGGCTTCAGAACCTAAACGAATGTCAACAAGAACCAGTTCACCCATTTCGTCGAGTAGGACGAAAACCACGGAATGGACTTGAATAATATATATTCAGTGCGAACGAATACAAACTACACGTAGGGAATGTAACGTACTCGAGCTACCGGCACAAGGTGAGGACCGGGTTCCGTTCGCAACACCTTGACAAGCAGCCTTTGTCTGTTATATGTCCCTTTACAGATAAGTGAAACAACGAGGGTGCCGAGATACCGTCTGCCCTTGATGTTGTTCCCTACAATCCTAGTGCTAGCTGAAGACAAATTGTACAAGTTGTATCTGGCCTACTTATTAATCCTCGGCGAATCTTGATATCGCGATGTAGAATTGACGCAGCGCCATCTATTGGGGTCCGGGCGTAAAGTCTGTTTTATTTTATTTTTATTTTTTGATTGGGAGTTTACAACAGAGAATACACATAATACACATTGTTTTACATATTGCAACATTACGGCATAAGATAGCAGTGTTTCTCTACTTACAGTAAACTTCAGCATGCATTACTTACAGTACAAACGAATTACAAATCAGTGTTATACAAGGGAAACAGAAAAAAAAAAACAATGATAAAACAAACAGTGAAAGATACAAAATGTTATCAGTAATTTTAGTGTTCAATTTTACAATTTTAAAGTTACATCAATTATCAATTTTCATGCTTATCTTCGAAGTGATCCAGCAACAGACTATTGAATCTAGTCATGGTGTTAGCAAAGATATCAATGTCTTCCGAAGCAGTTACTATGTCATTATATTCTGTGATGACTCTGACAAGTGGTGAATGTTTTCCTAAGTTGGTTCGATAACGAGGAGGTTTGAGTATTGGGCACGGATGACGAGGAATTCTACGGGGGACATTGATATTGATCTTTTTAAGCAGATCGGGGCAGTTGATGTGGTTATTGAGAATTTTATAAAGAAATTTTAGATCTGAGATGGTACGACGAGTTTGCAAAGTAACTAACCCAAAGTGTTCAAGTCTTTTTTTGTATGACCTGACTGATCTTGCAATGTTTTCTTTAAAGGATAGATGTTGAACGAGTCTCTTTTGTACTCTCTCTATCCTGGTGGTATGAATTTGGTAAGTAGGATTCCAAACGGTGCTGCAATATTCAAGCCTGCTCCGTACAAAACTGTTGTACAGTATTATGGTGGTATTTGGGTATTTGAATTCCTTTGAACATCGCAATATAAACCCTAGTGACCGATATGCTGCCGACAGTATCCTATTATAATGATCTGTAAAACGTAATTCACTGTCTAGTTGAATACCTAGGTCTCGAATGGTGGTTATTTCAGTAAGGCTGTTTCCCTGGATGTTATAGGTACTTTGAATTTTTTTCCGCTTTCGGGCAAATTTTATATGATGGCATTTATTGCAATTTAAGAACATTTTGTTTTCTGTACACCACTGGCTCAGATTGTCTATATCTTTTTGTAAGAGTTGAATGTCTGATTCTTTACGTATCGTGCGAATGAACTTTAAGTCATCAGCAAACAAATAGGGCTTGGAAAATTTAAATATATTTGATATATCATTTATGAATACATTAAACAATAGGGGCCCCAATATTGAGCCTTGTGGTATACCAGATGTTGCTAGAAAGGGTTCGGATTCATCTCCATTTACTACAACTGTAGCTGATCTGTTATTCAAATATGAATAACACCAGTTTAGTGTGGCGTTAGGCAGACCTAGCAACTGTAATTTGTATAGTAACAATCTGTGATTGACTTTGTCAAAGGCCTTAGAGAAGTCGGTATATATTGCGTCTACTTGCAACCCCTCATCAACTGCAGTTATCAGATCAGAGATGTACGCTACTAGGTTTGTGTTTGTTGATTTTTTTGTGACAAATCCGTGTTGGTTGTTTGATAAAAAATTTCTGACATCTTGGTAGAGTATTGTGTACACCAGTGATTCAAAGACCTTTGACAAAGTTGAAAGAATAGATATTGGACGATAGTCAGATACCGTCTCCCGTTTACCACCTTTGAAAATGGGCACAATTCTGGCTTTTTTCCAAATGTCTGGAAACACTCCTGATCTAAGTGATATATTATAGATTAATGTTATGGGTAGTGATATGGAATCGGCGCAGCGTTTAAAAAAGTGGGGTGGTATGTTGTCAGGGCCAGTACCTTTCGCAACATCTAGTTGTGAAAGTCTTCTGCGCACCGACTCTCGAGATATTAGCAAATTGTTACAGTCTAAAGTACCAACAGGAAAATTAATAGCTTTACGGCGGTAGTTATTGTTATCAGAAAGTTCATATACTGACGAAAACTGTTTTGCAAATAGATTGGAGATTTGTTTACTATTAATAGCCTCCTCATCATCGAGTGTCATCATAGATGGATAAGTTGTATCATTTTTCCTAAGGTTCTTTATGTGCGTCCAGAAGTACTTTGGGTGCGTTTTTATTGCTTGTTCGATTTTATCTATATATTCTTTATAGCATAGTCGTATAAGCCTGTCACAGTCTTTTCTTGCATAATTAAAATCAATAATGTCCAAAGGATTTTTGAATTTTTTTATCTTGGTATGTAGTTTATGTTTGTGTCTTAATAATTTGATCAATTTAAATGAGTACCATGGGGGGTATTTGTTCTGATAGTGAATAGTTTGGGGAACGTACTTGACAATAATATTTCTAACAACTGTATAAAATTTATCAACCATTTCATTAACGTCGATACACCCATTAAACTCATTAGTCCAGTTAATATGAACCAGAGATTCTGAGATGGCATTGTAGTCTGCTTTGTAGTAATTGTATTTGTTTATAGGTTTAGCTTTAGTTTTACTCGTAATATCGAGCTTGAGTGTAATTTCAATTGGTGGGTGATAGTTATCAACTTCTCTTATAGGGTGCAAGCATCTATTAACCTTTATTTGGTCTAGATTGAATAAAACTAGGTCCAAAATTTTATCGTTACTGTTTTTAATGTCGTTAAATTGATTAAAGTTGTTAAATGCCATGAAGTCTGATAAAATGTTGATGGCCTGGCTATTTCCACTGCTTGATGGTGTTATTTTGAAACCGTGAGAAGTATTTGGTGTCCACGTGATACAACTCAAATTGAAGTCCCCAATTATCATTGTACAGCTGCTATCGTTGTTAATAACTTTATTACATTTTTCTAGGTAATGTTCTAGAGTTTCTTTTCGTACTGGAGGAGGTAGATAGACGGCGCCTAGTTTAAGTGACTTGTAATTACTGTTTGAAGAAGTTTCAATAATAACCCATAAATCTTCGCAATCACTCTTCCATTCGAACATACAGCGTGATTTTAGTTTATTAGTAACTGCCACTAAGACCCCACCGCCTGTCTTTTTATGATTATTTAATGAGGAAGTTTCGCGGTCCCTCCTATACACAGTATAATTGGTACTATCGAAAATTTCAGAGTCATATATGTCGCTGCACAGCCAAGTTTCGGTTAAGACATAGATATCATACACTGTGTTGTGTAGACGCTGACGCAACTCAGCTAAATTACTTCGAAGACCTCTAGTATTCTGATAATAACATTTTAGACTGTTGAATTTTCTAACCATAATGCAATATAACATACAATATAGATATATAAAAAAAATAAAAACTATTGTGGAAGACAAGATTAGGTTAAGGTTTTTAGCTTATCAATATTATTAATTATTATAGCCTCAGATAGTTCATCTTTTTTCATAAATATTCTTCCATTGCGAACCCATGTAAATTTGTACCCCAATTCTTTAGATCGGATGCGAGCTGCGGCATGTATTGCTTTGTTCTCCATAGAGAGATGTTCGACGACATATACAGGTACTGGGTTATCTGCTCCTATACCTAGATGGTTCGAACTCAATTTGTCCTTGGGGTTAGTTTTATTAAACTTTATTGAAGCAGCAAGAAAGGAATCACGAGTTCGTGGGCTATTGAACTTAATAAGTATAGATCTCGGTCTATTACTCTTTGTGTCTCTTTTTGCTATTCTTGTGCAGTGTAATATTTCTGAGTCTTGAATATTGCAGTGTATGACTCTGCTGTTCTATGGAATCAATCCGTAATTGGTGTTACAGTAGTAAATATTCAATGATTTTTTTTTTAGACTGAATCCTCTAAAGATGGTCAGAGTAAAGACTTGAGGAAACAGACTACACACTTATAAATATATTTGAAAGAAGTTCAAGTTATGAAGGTATTTTTTACTGATATCAGATTACTGTATTGTTTACATTTTAGTTCTAGGAGTATATTTTAATTTTATTATTTTCCTCAATTTAGCAGGGGGTCAAAAAACTAGCCAAATAAATCAAGCTTTGATCTACATGATTTGCAAAGACAACATGCCTCTATCTTGTGTAGAAAAATCTGGATTGAAAAGATTTATCAGTGTAATTTGTCCACGCTATAAGGTTCCATCACGAACTACTGTAAGCAAACTATAATATTAATTATTATCTTCGCCTTTTTATTTTTAAATATTATTTTATTATTCATTCCTCATTCCAGATAACTGGCTTAATGGAACAACGATATGCCACTACCAAAGCCATTTAAAAAAAAAATTAAGTGAGATAAATAATATTGCTTTAACAAGTGATATATTAACTCTTACTAACTCTACACGAAGTTTCATTGTAATGACAGCGCATTTTCTCAACACTGCAGATAACTGTTGTCCTGAGCAAGAAACGGTGACATTGACGGCACGGAGAATGTATCAGGTAAGTAAAGTATAAAATAAATGCATTAAATTATAAAAAATAAATTAAATAGTAAGTTATGATAAATCTAATAAAGTGGTCTAATATTGGTCTTCTTTTCTATAGGCACACACAGCTGATTATATAAAAGAATGCTTTGAAAATATTACCGAAGAGTTTACAATAGAAAAAGATTGCATTGTATCAATTATCACTGATGGTGGTGCTAACATGGTTGCTGCAGTGAAGCAATTTTTAGGAGATGGAAAAAGAATTCCTTGCATGGCGCATTTGCTGAATTTAATAGTGGATGGCGCAACAAGAGATAATGCACCAGTTCTACAAATTGCCAATCGCGTCAAAGCCATCGTTACATATTTTAAACAATCTGTTAATGCAATGGACGATATACGAGCAGAGCAAGAAGGACAAAATAAAGAGGGACAAGTGTTGACACTTATACAATCAGTAAGCACAAGGTGGAATTCATGTCTTGATATGTTGGAAAGATTCAATACATTATCAGCTATTGTGGCTAAGATTTTGGCAACCAAGCGGAACGCACCTGACATGATTACTTCATCAGAGTTAAGTGTGATACGAGATCTAATAATATTGCTTACCCCATTTAAGTACGTGATCAGTACGTGACTGCTAGTTTAGCGATCCCTATTGCAAATTTACTTCAGAAAGGACTTGAACAAGTAAAACCTTTTGTTGAATAAAAATGCAACGGTAATTTAAAAGTGGACTGTATTTATTAATTAATAACTACAGAAATGTAAAATTTACATGGCAGCCTTGGTGTGGCTCTGGGCAGAGAGAGCGAGCGTCGCAGCGCTCGGTGTTGCAGCACCAAAAGTGTTGCCACTTAATAATTATTGCTACATATTTATGTTTGAGTAAATATAATCGAACATAGTTGGGCCACAGCCATGTTACTCTTAACAAATATAATAACCATTATAAACATTAAGTACTATATTTATAAAAAAACAATTTTTAATTATTTATCTTATGTGTGAGACATCACAATATAATGACAAAAAAAAAATTAAATAAATGTTACTTCTAAATGTGTAGAATTTATTGTTTTACATAGGATGACAAACATTCTACATAGTGGTTTTTACATTTTCAGCAATGTTTGAGTACAATATTACACATCATACCAAGCTTTTAATAATTATTTGTACCTTCAATAGGTAACAAACACAATTTTCTGAATGATCTGGTATAGGTTTTATTATTACCCATTTTTATAAGTGCAACTCTAACTTTACCGTCTGGTCCGGGGATTAATTACCTTAAGAATTCTTGCCATAGGCCTGGACAAAGGAGCGGTGTTGTCACAACGGACTATAACTAAATCACCTACTTTAAGGTTTGGTTAGGAATTTTTCCATTTTGGTCTACTTTGTAATTGGGTAAGGTAATCTCGAGACCAGGAGTTCCAAAATTCTTGTTTTATTTTTGTACATAAATTCCAAAATTTTAATCTATTCACAGGTACTGCGGTTATATCCACCTCAGGATAATTCATCATAGTTGTGCCTATTAGGAAGTGTCCAGGTGTAAAAACTATATTTATTAGTTTCAGTAACTTTAACTATTAAGTTTATGAAAAATTTCACAAATTATAAATATTGTACAACAAGACCGAAATCTTGGACAAGGCAGAAGCTTTAATTAATAGAACCAAGAGGAAAGAAATTACGCGGAAATATAGGTAACGTTCAAAGTACACATGAACCATTGTTTTTAAAACCAGTGTTCTCTTCGAAAATCTCAATTTAAAATCGCAAGATGCCTGATCTTTTGCAACTATTCATACACTTCTTTCACATACAGTTGAGACAAATATTCATACACTCCACACGAGCTTTCATCTTCTGAAAACTCGGTATTACTGCCTACTGTAGATGGGTACTATTCTGACAAATCTTCTTCAGTGGTTGTGGGATATGGTGTAATTTTCTTTGACATGCTTGTAGAGACTGAGCAGTGTTTCATGATTGGTGTCATTTGCACTGATTTATTACTGCAGTCTGGAATACATTGAACTGATTTTTCCTGTGTCAATGGAAATAGATCTTCATTACCTATAATCGGTAATATAGCTGGGTTTATTACCTATATCACGCAATAGGCTTTAGCAGTTATATATTTTACGCGATAACTTAATGAGAGTTTATTATCAAGATATATTTACAGGTCTCTCACCTCGGTTACCCTGTTAAGAGAATTACCATCTAAATGATAATCATAGGTGAATTAGGTGATGGAAGTAATCTTACGTGAAAAGGATATGACACTACGTTTGCAACATTTAACTTTATTAAGTTGTCAACTTGTGTCGTTCGTAAACAACTCAGAAAAAAAAGATAAAAAGAAGAATAGCATAGTAGAGGAGAGCGTGGTAGATCGACCTTCACCCATCAGATAACTCGATGAGACATATTTTTTATAAAATATAATTTATTAACAAACATGCCTATGATAGCTTGCCTATCGAAAAGTGTTCATAGCCATTTTTAATTGAATTAATTTTAATCAATTTTCTTTCATCACCTTCACTCTTTTGATAACTGAATGAATTTCATCTCAACCGATAGTTTGTAACACACAGAATATGCCTAGGTAGGCTTGCCTACTGATTTCTGTTCATGACTACCTGGAAAGCCGATGTGAACAGGTAAGTCAATATAGGTAACTACACCGATCTGTTAACCAATCGAAATTAATATCACAAGTAAGATAATTCAATTACAAAACCATTCGCTGCTTGCCTGCAAAAAATCGCACATGAAATATTATTGCCTAGCTATAAAGTTTTAGAATTGGAGCAATTTGATCGGTGCGACAGAGAAAGTAAAGTGTCCGAGGTCCGTGTGATAGAACAGGACACAACATAACAGCTGCACGCTGCCTGACCGTTGAATGTATCCGAGTTCGCATGCAATAAAAATAGTCAGCAAAATTTTACTAAAAAAATGTTTACTTTTACAAGAGTAACATATTAGAAATTGAATGTACGGATTTTTTCAAAAGCAAAAATTAATATAAATAAAATAGCCAATTGTAGATTTTTAATAAGTATAAACAAATGCTTTTACTTACTTTATAATTTTTCACAAAATTTTCAAATTCTTCCTTGTACTTTTTTTTTAAAACTGTAACTTAGGTGTAATACTTGGATTGATAACCAACAAAATCCAACGCTTCTTTGCTTAATTGAATATCTCCATACTTAAAATTTTGTATTTTACGGAAAGTCAATTTTAAATAGCATATATTAAATTAATTTTCATCAAAGTCAATAATGTTTGTTTTCATATCACACAAAAACACTTTTTAACTCATTTTTGACATCGCAATTAATAATATTTATATTAGCTCGTGTTGTCACTAATAAATGATTTTCTACTGTACACGAGCATGCGCACTCGGATACATTCAACGGTCAGGCAGCGTGCAGCTATGTTGTGTCCTGTTCTATCACACGGACCTCGGACACTACTTTCTCTGTCGCACCGATCAAATTGCTCCAATTCTAAAACTTTATAGCTTGCCAATAATATTTCATGTGCGATTTTTTGCAGGCAAGCCTATACGAATGGTTTTGTAATTGAATTATCTTTCTTGTGATATCAATTTCGATTGGTTCACAGATCGGTGTAGTTACCTATATTAACTTACCTGTTCACATCGGCTTGCCAGGTAGCCATGAAGAGAAATCAGTAGGCAAGCCTACCTAGGCATATTCTGTGTGTTAAAAACTATCGGTTGAGATGAAATTCATTCGGTTATCAAAGGAGTGAAGGTGATGTAAAAAAAATGATTTAAATTAATTCAATTAAGAATAGCTATGAACACTTTTCGATAGGCAAGCTATTATAGGCATGTTTGTTAATAAATTATATTTTATAAAAAATATGTCTCATCGAGTTATCTGATGCGTGAAGGTCGATCTACCACCGACTCTTAGACTAGCATTAGCGTGGAAAAAGTATTGGAGCCTGAGTGAAATTATGAAAAACAATTCCATCAATATTTATATCAAAAAGGAAGTATATGATATAACAATTTTACCATACCTGACATATGGCTGCCAACCATGGTCATTGAGAAAAATAGAAGAGGAAAGACTTGCGGTCAGCCAAAGGAAAATGGAGAGACGTATGCTTAAACTGCAACTGCCAGATAAAGTAAGCAAAGTTACGTTAAGAAACAAAGCAAAAATAGCTGATGTACGGAACAGAATTAGAATACTAAAATGGAATTGGGCTGGACATATATGCCGTTTGGAAAATAATAGATGGGCAAAACGTGTAACAGAAGGTATACCACGTGAAAGCAAAAGGAAAAAAGGAAGACCAAAACTAAGGTGGAGGGATATCTTTCTGGTCATCGCCAATTTACACGACCAGTTATTGTGTCCAAGCCAATCATAGTCATTGTCTTCACATCATACGGTTTTGAAGTGCCGTCAAACACTTAAGTGATAAGACCTGGGAAATATTCACTCTCGTATGATACAACTACGTATTCGCCAGTTTTGAAAGATGTCTCCTCAGTAGGTATTTGGTTCTCTTTCATCTCTTCTGTAATTTTTTTCAGATTCTAATGTTTCTGCTGCTTCAGAAAGACGCATCTTTTTACTTTTTGTTTTTGCTTTCTCCTTTTTATTTATTTCAGAATTATTTAATCTAGCTTTAGCTTTCTCCTCGCGTACTTTCTTTCGAAGCTCGGCCTTCTCTATTTTTTCTTTTTTGTCATGATCTAAGCGTCGCTGGTACTCAATGTACTCAGTAAAAGTAGCAACCGTTGGAATCAATGATTTTGTAGGGTAAAGTGCGAGTAATGATCGGAGTCCGTTAGGAGTTTTGCCGGGTCGTTAGAATAAAATCAGTCCAGTCACGATCACACAAGAGTTTATTTTCCACAAACACAAACAGAAGGAGAAGAGAGCGGTAGATAAAGTAACAGTTACGAATATAAAGCGAAAGAAAACAGCGAACATAAAATCGAGCTACGAGATAGCGTTGTATAAAATGCAAGCGTCAAACGTCTCGCGTCCGGGGCCGGTTTAGTGCTGACTGGTTTGCACACTGTGGCTACCTGCGCGTGCGCCGCGCCGGCCGTCGCTCGGCGCCCGCTCAACCGGTCGCCACTACGTCACCCGCTAGCCACCTAATACAAAAATTGCATCAACCCATACGAGTGTTTGTTGACGCTAATTAATAATGTTATTTATATTTTTGTTAGTGTACATAATAATATTGAAATTAATTTAGCCATAAGTTTGTACATACATACAGTTTTAATTATTAGGTATTTTTGTATAAGTCTAGATGTAAGCTAAATTATAAGTTTAGATATAAATTTAGAATAAGTATTACGTGGAATAATAATTCTTTATTTAAAGATGGATCAGCGCTTTTATTTGGGCAGTACTTCTGCGTAAAATTACAATTCTCTTAATGTCGCTCCTCACTACCTTACAAGTTTATATATGATTCCTACCGGAAAAAAAGAAAAAGTTAGTTGACAGACCAGTTCTAGGAATTTATGATAATAACGCGGAAACAGAATTGCATACTGACGCTAGTAAATATGGTTTAGGCGGGATCCTCATGCAAAAACAATTTGATAATTGTTTAAAACCTATTGCATATTTTAGTAGAATCACATCTAAAGAGGAGCAGTTTTATCATAGTTATGAATTGGAAACGCTAGCTGTTGTTGAATCGTTAAAGCGCTTTCGTATTTATTTAATAGGAATTCCAGTAAAAGTAGTTACTGACTGCGCTGCAATACGCACAACTCTGAGTAAAAAAGATCTCGTTCCCCGCATAGCACGCTGGTGGTTAACTATACAAGATTACGATTTACACATAGAGTATCGCCCAGGAGATAAAATGAAACACGTAGATGCGCTGAGTCGAAATCCGGTCGATAGTACTATTTACATGATTGAGGAATCTGATTGGCTCGTTACATTACAATTACAGGATGATAACTTACAAAATATTATCTCACAGTTGCAAGGCCAAACAGATAATCCCGATATTAAAAACAATTATATAACTAAGGACAATCAACTTTTTAGAAAGACTTTACATGGTGATCGCTTTGTGATACCGAAATTAGCAAAATATGGGTTAATGCAAAAATACCACGACCAGATAGGACACCCGGGTTTCGAAAGATGCGAGGCAGCTGTCAAAGCGCAATTTTGGTTCCCCAAAATGACAAGATTCATTCGGAAATATATAAATTCTTGTTTGCAATGTGCTTACGGTAAAGGGAATTATGGCAAAATACAGGGTGAATTACATCCCATCAAAAAAATTCCAATACCTATGCATACCCTTCACGCTGACCATTTAGGGTCATTTGTTAAAACTAGAAGAGGAAATATCTATGTACTTGTCGTAATAGATTCATTTACAAAATTTGTGTTTGCCAGAGCGGTTAGAAATTGTAGCTCCATTGAAACAATTAAACATCTTAAAGAGATTATATCTCAGTTTGGTAATCCAGTTCGCATAATTACAGATAGAGGCAAAGCCTTTACGAGTCGTTATTTCAAACAGTTTGCGGAAGAGTGCCAATTCAAACATGTTTTAAATGCAATTGCTAGCCCAAGATCAAATGGTCAAGTTGAACGGGTAAATCGCACTATTCTTGACGGATTGAATACTATGTCTGAAAGTGAAAATGTATGGGATGACAAATTACTCGATGTAGTTTGGGGAATAAATAATACTCCAAATTCTACTACTTCCTTTCCACCATTTAAACTCATGTTTAGCCATGACAATACTCGTTTACCAGCTTTTCCTACGGGAGAATTACTACACCACGATGTACAACAACAAGCACTTTCTGATAGGAGGAATACTGCAAAGTTGCGCATTGACAGAAACATGACAATCATGAAAGAAAGATTTGATCGCACACATAAAAAGTGTATTAAGTATTTAGTGGGTGATCTCGTTCTCTGGAAAGGGGGTGCTACCAAAGATGCCAATGCCAAAGTAACCCAAAAGCTTAAAAGTCTTTATACAGGTCCGTACAAAGTTTGCAAAGCATCATCCGATATAGATCGGTATACCATTTGTGCTGTGAAAGGTATGAAAGGATATAAAAAATTTACTGCAGTAGTTTCTAGCGAAACATTAAGACCATATAAATCAGTTGTTCCAAATACAGACAGTTCATCTAGCAATGAGGAAATAGACAGAGATGATTTAATTGACTTATTAGAAAGTTAAAAACTTGTAATATGTTGGTTATTTACTTAAGTATTTTATTGTACCTAATATCCCTTTAGAGAGAAATATATGTGGTATTATACTTATTAAATATAGTTGTCAAAGGTGTTATAATCATTTAATAAAGTGTCTTATATTGTCTTACATTTATAGTACCACATAAGGTTTTATAGTATGAACAATGTCTTGTAAGCGGTATTAAAGTCTGCAAGACATAATACAAACTACAAAATTAGTCTGTGTGACATATTAATATGTAAAACGAATAATAAAACAGTCTGTGTGACAAAAGTATATAAAAACTGTCAGTGATATTTTATGATACTGAATATTAGACAGTCTATGTTAAATAATAATAAATAGTCTATGTGACAACATAAAATAGTCTATGTGACAACATAAAAATAGTCTATGTGACAACATAAAAATAGTCTATGTGACAACATAAAAATAGTCTATGTGACAACATAAAAATAGTCTATGTGACAACATAAAAATAGTCTACGTGACAACATAAAAATAGTCTATGTGACGAAAGTAATAAAGTCTGTGTGACAAAAGTATTAAACAGTTTCTGTAAAAGTAAAAATCTCCATAAGTGTAGTGTAACTATAATTAGACATTCAAATAATATTATAGACCTACTTATGTACAAATCTTCAGAGGAGCTGTTAGGTTTTCTAAAATATAAGATTATCTTTTGTTATTATAAACAAATACTCTTTGGCTATTTTTGTTTTACAGCCTACTGATGGAAAACATGGTGGCAACAATCAACAGCCTGAGCGCCGTGGTGGAACCCGGCAAACACAGGATGGCCGAGTGTTTAAGTCCCTTAAACACAGTACGATGCCAGCGCTTTACAAGCAGAGGAGTCAATAACGGACTCGAAAGATGATGGCGCTCCTAGTAACAAAAAAAATCACAATTCCCAACTCCTTCCATAAACTCTTTATTATGGCCTGAAACAGATATCAATAAAAAAACGAAGAAAAAAGTTTTAGCAATTTGCAGTAAATAACACCTCAGTTCTACTTTTCACAATCGCTTTTATTAAACACTTTATCAGTTGTTTACCTTACAATACTTGCACCTCGAATGAGCGTGTTCGCATGACCAGTGTTCTCAGGTGGGGGTGAATGAATGAATGAATACATGAATGAATGAATGTTAGAGTGACCGATATGAATGAATCACTAAAGTGAATGACAAATGGGTCAATACACCATCTTGTATTATGCGAACACGCACATTAAGGGGCTGATACTTCCTTATAAAACTTAAATAAAATATGTGGTAATTATAATAGTCGCTAACAGTCGGCCTTTCCTGACGACTTCACGTCCCGTGAAAGGAGAAATGGAGAGTGAGAAAAAAAAAAAGGAAAAAAAATAATAAAAAAAAAATAATAATAAAATAAAATACAAAAGCAGTAATAATAACGAATACAAGTACATTACTTGACTTAATAAGGACTACCTATATGAGCTATAGGTATACTTATAATTACATTAGTAAATATTTAGGTTATGAAGTAACTTTTCTTCTAAATAAATCAACTAATTCATTACAATTGTTCATTTCGTACTAATAGCATTGAAGGAGTTACGCTGGCCTCTACATATCCATAATAACTCAAGTATGCTGTAGCCCCTTCATGTCTACAACACGACAGCGACAATACTACTAATACCCATTATAATGTAAAGATATTGAAGGAATTACTGTAGCCCCTGCATGTCTACAATAACTCTGGTGTACTGTGGCCCCTGCATGTCCACGACACCGGCAACAATATCGAACTTTACCATGTGCTCTTACCATGATATAGTTATATGTATATTATGCTGTGGCCCCTTCATGTCCCAGCACAATAATTATAATAGTTTCAATTAGAGAATATGTTATTATGGCAAATTCATATCCATAATAACTACTTACTGACATACTGTAGCCCCTGCATGTCTACAGTTGCCCGAAATTACAATTCATTATACATATTATAATATTCATTTTAATCAAGACAATATTAATGCATTAAACTTCATTACCTACATGATATGTATATAAATTACATTCTCAATTCTTATATAACGTTATACAGTATCAGCATGTATATTATATTACTTATAGACACTTGTAAATGAACTAACTTCACCTCAAAGTAAATAAATAATAATTAGCTTTAAATCTGGGTTACTGTAGCCTCTTCATATCTACAGCAACGTCTTACATCAATACTGTAACCCCTTCATGTTTACAGTATTGCTAAGATTATAAAATACTTTTGTTGAGCCTGTAATATGAAGACGAAGCCCCTTCATGTCTTCGCCTCAAAGTAAATAAACCATAATTAGCTGTAAATCTGGGTTACTGTAGCCTCTTCATATCTACAGTAACACCTTAAATCAATACTGTAACCCCTTCATGTTTACAGTATTGCTAAAATTATAACATACTTTTGTTGAGCCTGTAATACGAGGACGAAGCCCCTTCATGTCTTCGCCTCAAAGTAAATAAATCATAATTAGTTATAAATCTGCGTTGCTGTAGCCTCTTCATATCTACAGCAACACCTTATATCAATACCAAATAATGCTTGAGCTGGTGTTTTTCCGATTCCTTTATTAAGAGTATTATTTAAGCCCCACTGTATTTCCGATACACTTTCGTTCCATAATTCTTCCGGTTTATTGTGATTGGTTGCAGTTAAGGCAGCTAAAACAGTGCGGTTATAGCGCTCCACTTGCCCATTGGCCCGTGGTGTCGCTACAGCATTCATGACATGCTTAATGCCTAATGAATTTAAATATTGCTGAAAATGTTTAGATGTGAATGAAGTGCCTCTGTCAGAAATTATTCGCGTGGGAACGCCAAAAGTATGAAAATATGTTTTTAAAGCGGATATAGAATTAAGTGATTTCGTGTTTTTAACAGGTACTAAAATGAGGTATTTGGTGAATGCATCAATAATTAAAAGCAGATATGAATTTCTCTTTTTGCTTCGCACAAAAGGTCCTAAATGGTCTATGTGCAAGGTATGAAAAGGACGATTGACTTTTGGTACCGGATGAAGGTTGCCGGCTCTTTTACCAGCTGGAATCTTTGTGTGGGCGCATTCCAAGCAAGAATTAACATATTTCTTTATGAACCGCCTCATTTTAGGGAACCAGAAATTACTTTTAATTTTATCAAATGTCTTGTCGAAACTGTAATGACCTATATCATCGTGGTGGGCCTTTAGTATCTGCCATCGAACCCCTTTTGGCACAACCCAGCGATTCCCTGCATCAGTCTTTCTATACAACAATCCTCTTTTAATTATAAAATTGTTTTTAATTTCTAATATATTATTTGTTTCCTGATCTTTTAATATAGTAATAATGCGCTGAAGCTCGGGGTCGCTCTGTTGTACTGTCGCTATCCAATTTGTACTCTCAACACATCTTACTTCGGCAAAATTAGTTTCAACGGGGTTCCTACTAAGCGCATCTACGTGGGACATAGTGGAGCCGGATTTGTAAACTATTTTAAAATCATATTCCTGCATGATGTTCCACCATCTTGCCACTCTAGGTAAAACATCTCTCTTTTCCAATGTCGCCCTCAGTGAATTACAGTCAGTTACTATTGTAAACGATATGCCTAGTAGATAAGTCCTAAATCTCTGCAATGAACTGGCGACGGCTAAAGTTTCCAAATCGTAAGAGGTAAAGCGGGATTCTTCTGGCGAGGTCTGCCTGCTATAATAGGCCACTGCATTAAATGGCGCGTCTTTACTAGCTCTTTGTAATAGTATGCCAGCTATACCTATTTTCGATGCGTCTGTATGGAGTTGGGTCTCAAAAGTAGGATGATAAAAAGCTAAAATTGGACGTTTTGTCAATTCGCCTTTTAAGGTAACAAACGCATTCTCCTCAGCATCAAGCCACTGCCACTTAGAGTCCTTCTCAAGGAGCTGAGTAAGTGGCCGGGCTATTGAGGAAAAGCTTCTTATAAATCTGCGAAAGAAGCTACAGAGCCCTAGGAACTGTCTGACTTTATGCTGATCGGTTGGACGTGGAAATATATCAACAGCGTTAATTTTATTTTTACCCGGTCTCAAACCCTCGGCAGACACTTCAAATCCGAGATAGTCTATGGACTCCCTTAAAAAATGACATTTGGATAATTTAAGTGTTAAGCCAGCAACACGGAATAAGTCTAAGGTTGATTTTAATTTGTGAAGCCCTTCTTCTATGGTTTTAGAAGGAATTATTATATCATCCATATAGGCGAATGCTTCCTTAAATCTTGCATTGCCTAATATGTTGTTAATTGCTCGTTGGAAATTTGATGGTGCATTGACAAGTCCGAAGGGCATTCTATTAAACTCGTAATGCCCATCGGGCGTTACAAACGCTGTCAAGTGTTTTGAAGTTTCAGACATGCACAATTGGTAATAGCCCGACATAAGGTCTAAGGACGTATAATATTTGTATCCAGATAGATTATCTAGTTGGTCATCAATTCTGGGGAGCGGATAGTGTTCCTTTTTAGTTATCTTATTGAGAGCTCTATAGTCAATGCATAGTCTATACTCCCCAGATTTCTTCTTCACAAGGAGTATAGGAGACGCATAACTAGAAGTTGACGGTATAACTATGTTGGATTCTTCTAGTTCCTGTACCATATCACGGACTATCTGTCGTTCCACGTATGGAATACGATATGGTCGATAAAAAACCGGTGTGCTGTCGGTTAATTTAATTTCCATCTCAGTATTATTAATACAACCTAACTCCTTAATTGAAAAAGCAAAACAATCCCTGTATTCATTTAACAGGTGGGTTAGACCTAAAAGATCGTTTTGGCTAATTTGGTCACTTACAGATATCATTTTACTATCTATGGGCATACTATAAGAATCATCACATTGTTCGATTTTGTTTACGTTATAACTCTTGACTTGAAATATGGGAAGAGCACGAGTTAAGAGAGTGCCTTTATTCAACGTAAAACCAGTTTTGATTAGCCCGTCTAATAGGACGGTTGATTTTCCATTAACTAATTCTATAATACCAGGTACTATTATATATGTCTTCTGAGGCAGACTGCAAAACCCAGGCTCTACCAGAATTTCCCCATCGTACGGTGGTATCGCATCTATAGCTACTTCAGAACGTCCGACTACTGTAACCGTCTCACTAACAAAAAGTTTAATATTTTTTTGGTTTTCTGTCATTTGCTGTTAATTATCAATTTATCCTTGGTTTTATACACGACTATATGATTTTGTTCAGTAAACGTCTGACCTACCAGTAGAGGTACTTTTAAATAGTGGTCAGGAACTATCAATACTTCTACACGGGCTTTTACTAAATCTATCTCGATATCAATCTCGCGTTTCCCTATGCAATGAACTACTGAATTTCCGAATCCTCTTAGTATAGGTAAATTAGTAACAGATGAGTGTATGTTCAATGATTTTGATTCGGTTTCTCGGAGCATAGTTATTTGACTACCAAAATCAATAAAACAGTGCATACTCTGCCCATCAATTATTGCAGTTTTAAAATATTTCATATCGTTATTTTGTTCTTTCGAAATATTCATGACAGTTTTATCATTATTGGATTCCTGTTTGTTAGGACAATCGTTAACTAAATGACCCACTTTATGACACTGATTGCATCTTTTAATTGGGTGTTTACACTTGTAGTAGGGATGTCCCTCTGCACCACAATTGTAACATTTTGGTACCTTGGTGCCTACACTATCCTTTGATCGTTTACCTTCAGAGGTAGGCCCAGTCTGCAGAGGCACGTTTGATTTTTCGTTACGTTTTGCTACTTTTACATTACGAATATAAACTAATAATTTATCGGGTTCGCTAAATTGAACAGCTTCGGCACTAATTCTAACCGATCTGTCTTCTATTCCAAACAATATACAGTCTGCAGCACTTCTACCCGAAACATCACATTTATTTAACAAAACCATCTTTTCGCAATAATATTCCTCCAAATCATCCCCAAAACGCGCCTTACAGGCGAGCATCTCAGTCAGTAATCGACCACAATTATCATCACTAGGAAACGCCAACCTAAGTTTTTGTTGCCACTCTGTCCAAGAAAATAATAAACTAGGCAGCCCTTGACACCATTTCTGGGCAAACCCGGCCAACTTGGGCAGAGCATAATGAATTATTTGTCGTTCCGACCAATTATACATCTTTGCACATTCGCCAACTTTAGTGAGCCAGACATCGACAGTTTGATCTCTCCTAGAGGGATCAAACTCCGGCACTACGTTAAGCGTAGGGTATCTCTCGGAATCACCCTCCATGCGTACAGATTTAACAATCTCTTGAAATATATTAACCAAATCACCAGAGTCCAAACTAGCACTTTGAGTACCCGCCAACACCGGCGACGGGATGCTACCGGGTATTGCCGATCCACTTGGTTCACTCTCGCAACACCGTTCCACCGCAATCTCGCTGGTACCGGCCCTCGGCCCCGACGTCGGCTCGTGACGTGTTGCAGAATTAGGCGAGTTTAGTCGCCTCGCTCGTTCCGTGCCCCGCAAACCTCTATGGCGAGATTCACGGCCACGCCGGCCGCCTCCCTGATGGGGTCTCCGAATCAGAATCAACGGCGGATCCCCTGGTGTCTCTCACGCGCCTACGTGATCGGTGATTCGGCACAATTCCTACGTAGCTGAAAAACATCTACAAACAAGTATATGCTGCTAACGAATCAAGAACAGTTAAGCTTTAGAAAGAGGGTAATAACAGAAGAAAAGAAAAAAAGAAACATCATGATTATGTAATTATCTGTTATGAAATTTAAAATAACTGTTTTTTTTTTATTGAAGTTAACGGATAATAAAATCTCTAGGGATATGTTACCTTTTTATGAAATTATATTACCGATATGAAATTATTACTGAATACTCGCTGATGATGCTTTACATTAGCGAAAATTGTTTCAATCGTTTTTGAATTTTATTCGTTACAAATCTTTCCTTTTTGTAATGTCAGTATAGATATACCTATTTGTTGCATAAACATATATTGAAAACAAAAAAAAAAATGTTTTGCGATTACCTTTAATAAATGGGCGTCGACTTGTCCACCAAAACCACAGTGTTTTGGTTTTATCCCTCTTCTGAACTTTTAGCAATTTGCAGTAAATAACACCTTTTATGATATGTTTACACAGTTTATGAGCATTAATATAGTTTTTAAAATAAACATTTATTATTATTATTTTCAGAATTCTCCTACTAATGGCGAAAATTTGGAATCAACAGTTTCACAAAACTCCGACAACCTCTCTCGATCTCAACGAACCTCTAAAAAACGAAAGAAGGAAGACGAAGCTTTAGAGCGAGCGTTAAGCGTGTTAGACAAATCTGATGATGCTGCCATTTTTGGTGATTTCGTGGCTGCTGCGATACGGAATATGAGGTCAGAAGCCCGTAAAAGAGAATTGAAACGTAAAATTCAACGTATCATTCTGGACATGGAAGAATTGGATGAAGCCGATCAATATTCACGTCCATCTACTTCACAGTCTACTTATCCCCTTACTCCACTGCCAAATGCGACTTGGGAAAGTTCGGAAGACACTAATGTAACGTACGAAAGTCTTTAATATTAATAACTAAATTAAAATATTACTTAAACATAAATATTTTTTTATTTACTTACCTCCATGTAATTTGGTTTTAAAAATCTATAAATAGCATCGCAACATTCTGGTATTATTTTGGAGATAGTCTGTTGTGGTACCCGAAATAGGTATGAGAGCGATCGATACGAATCTCCTGAAACGAATAAAGTTTATCATTAAAAATGTGGTAATAGATATTTTATGGTGTAAAAATATGATAGTAAATATTTACCTGACGCCAAAAATCTTAATGTTATCGCCAAACGTTCTTCTACACTAATAGCTAGTCTCATATTCGTATCTTGCTTCTTAATCGCAGGTGAAATCTTGTCACATAAATATTGAAAATCATCGTGTTTCATCCGAAGAAAGTTTTTGTAACATTCTGGATCTTCGTTTTTCAATTCAGACAACAATTGGTTATATGCCCCTAGCTGCGCTCTTCTTTTAATCCAATCTTTAACCCATACAGATCTCTTTTTACGCCGACGCATTTTAATAGAAACACATATCGCGACAATCGCGGCAGCAGCACGTCTATTCATGGCGATGAAATGTCCCAAACTGAATCGTGTAGACGGCTAATACACTTCAACCGGTACACTAAATGTATATACTAATGTCGACACAAAAAAATTGCTTACCGTGTAGACGCAAGCGACACTGGTGTTGACATTTCTGTCGAGTGTCAGTGTCATTGTGTATACTTACCATAAGAAAGAAAAACTATTAAAATTAAAATTGCAAAAGTCAAAATTATTGTCTGCAACAAGATTGAAAAGATTGCGCGCCTCTCAACAAGCTAATCGTCGATTAATAAAAAAGAATGCATGCCTGCAAAAATATTAGAGGAATTGAAATTAAAAATGAAAATGGGTAATGAAGATTTAGATCTTTTATCAAGTATAGAGACTACAAATGCTGATTTTTTGTCAAGAATGGTTGATAAAAGTACTTGCCCAAAAAAATATTCTGGAGCCCTACGTAAATTTTCATTAGCATTACATTTTATTGGTCCTAAGGCTTACAGTTTTGTAAGAAAGCAATTTAACACTTGTCTGCCACATCCAAAAACTTTATATAAATGGTATTCTTGTATAAACTGTGAACCAGGGTTTACAAAGGAGTCTTTTGACACAATCAAATTATTGGCCAGTAAATGTAATAAAAGAATTATATGTGCAGTTAGTGTAGATGAAATGGCAATTAGACAGCAAATCCAATGGGATGGAAAAAAATCAGTGGGCTATGTCAATGTAGGGGACAATTTAGATATAGATCGGCCCCTGGCCAGGGATGCGTTAGTATTTATGGTGACTGCCGTAAACAGTAATTGGAAACTACCCGTTGGTTTTTTTTTACAAACGGAGTGAACGGGGAACCGAGAAGTGCACTTCTTAAAAGTTGCATCAGCCTTTTAAACGAATGTCAAATTTTAGTTTGTTCTGTGACATTGGATGGCTGCCCTGCAAATTTTGCGATGGCTAAATATTTGGGGGCAAAATTAGATCTTGATCATTTGAATCCAACAATAAATGTGGAAGGTCAAAATATTGTAATTTTTCCAGATCCCTGCCACATGATCAAACTCATAAGAAATTGTTTTGGAGAAAAAATAAATATAAATTGTAATGGTCAAATTGCTACTTGGGACTATATAAAAAAGTTGCACTTATTACAAGAGTCGGAAGGTGTCCACTTAGGAAATAAATTAAGAAAAGCTCACATAAATTATAAAAACCAAATTATGAAAGTAAAATTGGCTTCCCAAACTTTTAGAAAGTCTGTAGCAGAATCTCTTACATTTTTAAAAGACTTTCTTAAGTTGGATGAATTTAGTAATGCAGGAGCTACAATAAATTTCATTACATACATAAATAATGTTTTTGATATTTTAAATAGTCGCCAATCGTATGCATACAAATTTAAAAAGCCAATTTCAAAAGAAAACTTTCAGTATTTAATGACACATCTTTGTGAATTTGAATGTTATGTTAAAACAATGAGTTTCCATAATAGGGAATCTATTCTCAAATCCGGACGCAAAACTGGCTTCCTCGGTCTGTTATTGTGCATTAAATTAATAAGTAGTATATACACAAATTTTATAGAAACAGGTCTTTTGGATTATTTACCTACGTACAAGTTGAGCCAGGACCACGTTGAACTATTTTTTAGTGCCATTCGAAGCAAAGGAGGCTTTAATAACAATCCGACAGCGGTACAGTTTAAATCGGCTTATAAGAGAATATTAATTCACGCTGAATTAAAAAACATAAGTACCGGGAACTGCGTACCACTAGACGCAATTAATATTTTAACGTGCAATAAAAGTAAATTATGTAGAAAAATTAATAATACCAGGAACCGCTTGTTAGCTATTGATGCTAACGAGGAATTAGAATATAATGACGATAGTGTCGATGTACCTCAAACTCATGATTACGTGATCAACAATAACCTAACAGAATTTTCAACTGAAGTAGTTAAATATATAGCCGGGTTTATTGTAACCAAAGTGAGTAAAATAGTGAAATGTGAGGAGTGCCTCACATCTTTAATTTAAATAAATAAATACCAAGGCCTTATTTCCCTTAAAGATACAGGAGGATTGCACTATCCATCTGAAGACGTAGTTAAAATATGTTTATATGCCGAAAAAACCTTCAGACGTTTTTTGGCACAACATAGTGCTTCGTCTTTAGCCAATGAAGACGTTTTACCCAAAATGATTTTAAATGTAATTAAACAATTTGTTGGTAAATCTTTATTTCCAGATTTGCATGCACACATTTTGGAACAATCATCTTTTGAAAACCACTACATTTTGCTTCTAAAAGTTATATCTTATGGATATTTAGAAGTGAGAATTCATTTTTTAAATAAATGCATAAGCAATCGTAATGATAGAGTACGAAATTTACACTCTAGGCTAGTTTTATTTAAAGGCCAATAATATTGTCAACCGAGTTCTGCAATAAATGGTTTCATCCTTATAATAAGAGATTGTATCGTGTAAAACAATAAATCGTGTTATATAATATTTGTTGTTTTTATTATCCAATGTCTCACAATACACATAATTTATTTAAATAGTAAATACATGGTGTACAATAAAGTAGTATTATATTCTTTTTGGGTTTATATAGCATTATGCTGGAAAAGTGTTGAGGGGGGGATTCCAACTTTTGGTCCTGGAGGAGTAAATTGGGAATTTCTTACAGATAGTCTCAATAATTTAATTTACTATTATTCGATTAAGCATCAACCGCCGCTATAGAAATATAAATATCAATATCGTCCTGATATTATATTTCACAACAAAACTTCCAACATAATTTTATATATTTATGTGTTTTTTATTTGCAGTACTTTTATTTTTCATATTATTTATGTAAATTTTTTGTCATGTAAGTTGGGAAAGATGAATTATGTGGTCACACCGAAAAAACTATATCTGTCTCATGTGCGGTTACATTGTGAATCTCTCTATAGGTACTTACTCTGAGGATAAGGGAGATAAAATAATAAACGCATTAGCAATGTTTTGGTCGGAAATACCGGAAGGAAATAGACACATTATTGACTATACCTTGTTAAATTTAGGATGATAATTTTAACAGCCCACGGTCTTGAAATTTCGTATTTGTTTCGGTAAAATGTCCTTCACATAAATATCGTACTTCATTGATAGGTTCCGCCCACTTAGTGTAGTGCCACGCATAACGATCAACCACGGACTACTGAAAATCGGTTTTGAAATAAAATAAATTGATAATATGATAATGAACATTTAGGTAACTACATTATTTTTTGTAAATATCAAAGTTAAACGTTATTATCTATCACATAGTTAATTTAAAAAATATATTTGTTACTTAAGTATCCAATGATTTTCTGTTGTGAAAGTGTTAATACGTCGATTATTGTCTCTTGTGTACCATTCTAAAAAGTCATAAATGGAAATTATTTCATCACTAATTTAAAGTAAGTATTAGGTAGGTAATTTAAATTTATACTATCGATTCCAACTTCTATGATAATAATAATCAATAATCGAATAGGTTCCTTAACGATTTAACATTAACAACCCTTAATTTAACGTAACGTACTCTATGATTCAAGGCGTCCGGTTCATGATCTGATTTTGATTTTGACTCGATACTTTTGTTCTCTATGGTTTTAGGCGTCCGTACACGATCAAATCCAACTCGCTACTTTTATTTTTTATAATTTAAGGAGTCCTCTACACGATCAACAATATGGCGCAATTTAGCATGTGTTGCTATTTAATATCGAAAAAAGCGCCAGATTCCGCTAGATGTTTTTAGCGCGTACTTATGAGATAAAAAGCGCTAACGACCCTTAGAAAGCACTAGATCTAGCGCGAAAAGCGATAAAACGGCAACACTGGTTGCGACACATACACCGACGAATGCGTACGCGCTCGCTGCACGCTCTCCCCCGCGACCGTGCCTCGTGTAACAATATTATGTAATATCGCGAAATGTAATTGTTTAGTTCGCTCGAATATGTAATATTGTGATTCTTCAGAAATATACCGCTTTTTTTTATTTCTCAATGGGCGCTCCGCTTTTTCATCCGCTACGTTTCCGTTTTATTTATCCGGCCTCGAACATCTCTTACAACTGCTGTTTTCTTAGAAGCACTTGTAGGTTAGCTGGTGTTGGGTTAAGTTTGCGTTTTCTATCTGTCTGGCTGTCAAATTTGGATGGTATGCAGCTGGGCTTCATTCGGATCCTTTTAACTGAACCCATTATTTTACATTGCATAAAGTTTTCCATGTCATATTCTAAATGAAAGGTAGATAACACAAGAATTTTAGTACTTTGCTCATTGACTTTGTACTTTACCTTAAAACTGTTTATTATGTTTCGGTAGAAACTGAATAAGTTATTATGTAATTACTTACATCTGTTCGTTTTAATTTTTAGTGTTGAACAATTTTAACAGTTAATTATAAATTTATTATGTAGGGAATAAATGAAAAAACGTACAACCATTTTATTTTTCCGCTGTTGCGATGTAATGAATCACGGTTTTTTTTACGTCGTACTGAATTCCACTTTTCTAACCGCGGAACCACTCAACCACGCTCTGCTACCATGTTTGGTTTTAATTTTAATGTTAAAACATGCTAACATGATATCATATTTTGCTTGCGCATCTTTTTTATGGGAAAAATCATCCTTTTTTAATTGCTCTGTAGCCTCAATAACATCAACTAAATCTTTTGCTTGGAATATTATTTTAATTTGAAAATGCCACATTTGATAACTTTCAATATCAAATAATTCGCATAAAACTTTAAACACTTCTTGAGCAGTTTTACTTTCAAATAATTGAGAAAGCAATTTCTTGTCAACTGTCTGCATGATAACATATTGCACTTAACACAGTCTTCATATACGGAATAGATGTTAAGAAAATATAACATGGAAAATTGCGAATTTTCAGGTATACCCAGTCAAATGGATATATATTTATGAATTTCTCTGTCCAGACGAAAGTTATAGTTCCAGCGAGAGATCTGGAAAAGAAGATGAAAAATGTGAATCTGATGTTAGAGAAATAAAAACAGAAGGATCGGAAACAAATGAAAATGCACCTAAAAGAACAAAAAGGTTAAGAAAATTACGTGAAAAATATAAAAACTATACTCTCTCTGGTTCCTTTGACTTAAAATAAAATGGCTTAACGTTTTTTTATTTATTAATCTACACAATAAATTTATAATTAACTGAGAAAAACAGTTTTTTTAGGAACAAAAACACCAATGTAAAACCTGTAGCTTTTCAAGGATATAGTTGTAACATTGAGAAAAATATTTGTGAGTTTGTTGTAGATTCTGGTTGTACGTCTCACATGTTAAGTGAAAAATTTTTTTTAGAAAACATTGAATTTAATGAAACCGAACTGGTTCGGCAAAGAAAAATTATAAAAATAACAGCTTCGTGTAGTGGTAATGTTGTTGGTAAAAATTGTATACTTAAAAAGGTTGCGTGTTACTGACTTGTCCTAGAATTTGTTCTCTGTTTCAGCTGCTACTAAAGAGGGTGGTGTAGTTATCGTTACTGAAGATAGTATTGAAATTAAAAAGGAAATTATGTAGTTTTAAAAGGTCAAACAGGTTTGTATAAAATAAATATTCTTAGAGACAATGGGATGTCATTGATTACAAAGAAACAAGAAACATATCATGAGTGGCATATAAAAATGGGACACTGCAGTAATGGTGCATTAAACAATTTTGTGAAGTTGGCAGATGGTATATCACTTGATGAAAAAGAAATAAATAACGTCATTGATAAATGGCAAGTATGTATTCAAGCGAAGCAAATAAGAAAGCCATTTAATACTAAAAGAGAGCGAGCAACAAGAAAGCTCGAAATTATACATAGTGATATATGTGGACCATTGGATTGTGACACGTGGGATGGTATGAATTACGTGTAAGAATTTTTTGTTGCATACCAAAAATGTGTGCCAGTGTTGTGTTTAAGGGACACACTGATTACTACTGTTGTAAATGACTCAATTTTAACAACTGTGAAAAATGATTTGTGTTCCTTGTGCGATCTTATAAGTGACGATAGTATTAGATTTAACCCGTTAACGCCCGCTTATATATAGAGATATATACGTGGTTGCCCTATATACCCGGACACCGGTGTCCGCCGCAGGCGTTGACGGTTTAATTGTTCTAAATTTATAATTTCAATAAACAAATGCCGAGTTGTGTCATAAAATTTTACTACACACCGCTATTGACAATGATTTACAGCAATATGAGGTTTAATTTTTTTCTGTATGTATTATAAATTTCGAATAGATAGCTTCCAATACGGTTAGCGCGCCTTTTTTACTGTGGGGAGCACCTTAAAAGGTAGACATATATGCCATCGCGAGTTTTTTTTAAACCTATAAAAGAGAAAACAATTCTACCATACATTATTTTGTTATATCTCAAAGGAATAGCCAGGCGTTTGCAGTGAAAGCTCTCAGTCGACTTGATTTTTCCGACATCTTCGACATTAATCGTTATATTTCAATAAATTTACATAAAACAATTATAAATTACAGTGTAAGCTCTGTATAACAACACCGAAGGGGCGTTAAATGGAGATAAAAAATATTATTTTACTATTATTAATCTAGTATAAAATATACAAACAGCAAACATTAATGTTAAACCAAATAACGCTTAATGTGTATAGTTGTATGAGAAACTAATAATATGACAACGTGTTGATAATCCATCACTACCTAAAAACAGTCTGCCCGTGGAAGGTAATTTCAAAATGTAAACAAAAGAACGAATTGCTTTAAATTTTCGGCGCGTATGATGTCAATAGTAGAGTTACTGGTGGTAGGTCTCTCATTATGTAAGAGGCCGTCTGGGTGGGTACCACCGCAATGTCTATTTCTACCGCCAAGCAACAGTGTGCATGCACTGTTGTGTTTCGGTTTGAAGGACATTGTAGCCAGTATAACTACTGGACATAATGGGACTTAACATCTTATGTCTCAGGATGACGAGCGCAGTGGAATGCCACACAGTACTTTGTAATTCAAGGTGCTGGATGGTGTTGCTACTGTTTATGGGTGGTCGTATCGCTTACCATCAGGCGAACGGCATGCTCGTCTCGTCATCCAATGCAATAAAAAAAAAAAAGAAAAAAAAAATTTAATTACGGGCTAGGTAATAAAGTAACAAAATAATAAACAAAAGAAAGTACACAGCTGCAGTTCTTCCAAATTTTGCCAACTTAGAAATTAATGTTTATTAGTTATTAATGACGTATTGTGGTCGTTATTGAGAGTAGGTGTACTGCTACATACAGTGTATCATTTTTTTTTTTTTTTTGAATCGAATGTATGGGAAACAAGGTAAACCAACCAGAGCCGAGCGATTTCGACGCTTTAGGGAGTTTGTCGTTAAATCGAGTGACGTTACATGGAGTTTACATTGTATAAACCTCACTCACTGTATGAATCTCTCCATGAATTGGTGAAAATCGCATGAAAGTCCGTTTGGTAGTTTTTTATTTTATCGCGGTCAGACACCCAAATGCAAATGGGGTACTTTGTTTTATAATATGTAGTAATATGTAATATGTTTGTCGTAGGATATAAGGATATGAGGATATAACTTGGGTAAGATTTGATTGAAACAATCACTGGAATTCTAAAATGCGTTTATTAATTTATAATCACAATTGAACCAATTAAAATGAACTACAGAAAAATACTCATATAAGTTTTGACACGAAACGGAATTAAAGTACATATTTATGGATATAATACAATTTATTTTTAATTTCAGGTGGAATCTCTAGCAAACCTAGTGGCGCTGGAGTAGAAGATTTGCATTCCCCGTCATTATGGTATTACGAACACCTAAGTTTTCTCAACGAGAAAACCATGACGACGACAGAAATTTATGAAAACTTGGAAACAAATAATTCTAGCATTGAGGTAATTTTAAATATTCAGCTCATTAATCATTCTTTCCTGAAAGTTAACCCGTCCCTGATTGTTATAATATTGTGTGAAAATCTACCTAACCGCATTGCCATCTGCAGTGCATTGCCTTTCCGTTCTATGAACTGAGGTATTACTTTGCCGCCAATCTCCTGGCCGGAAACAATATTTTTCAATGTCCTCTACCTCGACACAATTTCTTGTTATATAGTTGCAAGACCTTTTCCGTAAGTAATTGTGTAGAGCACATGAAGCCATTACCAATTTTGGTACATTTTGAACAATAATTTGAATTGGTTTTTTGAATACCCTAACGCGCTCAGCTAAAATACCGAATTAATTTTCGACAATTTTTCTAGCTCTGCTAAATCTGTAGTTGAAAATTCTTTTGTCACGTGTCAAATTTATCTGAGAAAACGGCTTTACAAGCTTTTCACTAATGGCAAATGCGCTATCTGCAACAAAACAATACGGAGAAATAATATCCGATGCCGGTAAAGCAGAAGGTGTCGGTAAATGCAGTTGGTTGGATACCAATTATTTATGAAAGATTGTATTTTAAATACTCCACCATCAGAAACACTACCATTTGCATCTACATTCACATAAATAAATTCGTAATTGGAATTTACAATTCCAAGCAGCACTATGCTGAATGTTCCTTTGCAGTTGTAATATAGAGATCCAGAATCTGGAGGTTTTTTGACGATAACGTCCTTGCCGTCAATGGCACCCAAGCAATGACTTAACTGCCACCTTTTTTCAAAGTCTCTTGCTATTCCTAACCAAGCAGCTTCTGTTTCAGGAACCTGCAACAAAAAAGGAAAAAATATCACAGAAGCAAATTGCTCTCTTAAGGAAGCAGGAAGATTTAATAGAGTCTACCAAAAAATTAATTAATTCTAGTAGCTTGACTGAAGAGACTTCGGCGGATACCTTCGGACGCTCTGTGAGCTCTCAATTGAAGGATCTACCAAGAATGCAAAGATGCATTGCAGAAAAAAATATCGGAGAAAGGCGAACTCAATTTGAACACTTCGATAAACCTCAATAAAAATCAACAATCACATTCATACTATGCTCTACAATTGCAACAGCAATATTATTATTATGACCCATATAATCCATCGTCATCACCATATTTACCATCGCCACAGCATTCACGACCGTTACCATACCAGCCATCACCATTACCTCAGCATTCAGCACCATCACCTCAACATCCATCACTGTCAGTTTTTAGAAGAAAAGGGACAAACATTCACGAATATTTAATTTTTAAGAAATAGAACTGTTACGTACAACTTTCTAATTAATAAAAACAACCTGTGTACTTAATGTTTTCATTTCTATTATGAAATTAGTCACGACTTACCTTCATATAATTTTTGAGTACTTTGTAGATTGCTTCACAGGTCACTCATAACTGTATCAGTTTTGGATTTATTACTAGTTCTAATAATTCAGCAAATATTTCTGGACTCATTCGAAGGTATATACGAAAATCGTCATAATCGAGATCTTTAATGATTCGCATATGACTATACTGTTGCCTAAAAATGTACGGCCGTACCGAATCCGATCGTCTGTGCATACTTTTATGTACAGGCGCGGCGAGCGCATCCCCTCCCGCGCACCCGAACACCCTTCAGTCAGTACTCAGTACTACGACAACCCGCGCGCGTGATTGCGTTGCAACGCGAAAATGAGTCCTCAGTACGAATATGCAAACGCAGAGTACTTGGCAATGGTTCAATTATACGCTGTTGCTGAATACAATTTGGAAGAGGCCAGGCGGTTGTACTCCCAGCCGGAACATTTGAATGCGCTGCAACTACGAGGGATCGAAAATCCCCAAGTTCCATCGTCTCTCATTATTTTGGCTGCAACCCAGCGCCTTCTCGACCACGGCCAATTCCGCGCGCAGGCTCATGGCCAAGGCCGAGGACGGCCGAATAACTCGCTGGATATCGAAGAGGACATTCGGGAGTACTTCGAGCGGGATCCTTGGCGAAGCACGAGAATGGCGGCACGAGAATTGAATGTTAGCCAATAATTGGTGTGGAAATCTTTGAATACCTACGGATTACACCCGTATCATTTCCGTCGGGCGCACGCGATTCACAACAACGATGCACCGGCAAGAATCGCTCTATTTCAATGGTTGTTAAATAATACCAACGCTAACACACTGTGGACAGGAGAGTCACTGTTTACTCGAGTTGGACTTTACAACGTGCACAATGAGCATTACTGGGCTCTCATAAATCCTCATCTGATACGGGAAGACCACCAAGTTCGGTTCAGTGTCAATGTTTCGGCCGGTATTGTAAATTACCAATTAGTAGGGCCTATTTTTATTGAAGGTCATTTAACGGGCAGCTCGTATTTACAAATATTATAAACAATAATATCCGAATTATTAGAGGATGTGCCGTTAGAGCGAGGCCCCATTAGTGCGTTGCGCTGCGTTGCGTCGTCGCAGCGTCGTCGCTGCGACGGTTTCCATATATTTTTTACGACATGACCCATTAGACCGTAGCGTCGTCGCGCGCGACAATTCAACGGATCGACGGGCGAGAGACGAAGCGAGAGGGAGGGTGATGCGCTGCGTTGTCGGTGCTCCGCTGAGACGACGGACAGTGATTCACTGCTAGAGGAGGAAGCTAGAAGAGCGTAACGACATTTTTTAACATCATGAGTGTGCAGGAGATTGATATAGATTTTTTTTTTATTTTTTTTTATTTTTTTATCTTATATCTTTGGTCCAAGAAAGACCCATTATATGGGATAAATCACACGAACACTACAGTGATAAATTTCGTAAAGCGAATGAATGGGCACCTGTTTGTAAAATAATATTTCAAGATTACGAGGAATTTGAGGACCAAAAAAAGAACAAGATTGGTGAGTTGTTATTTATTATGATTAATAAGTTATTTTATATCTTATATAAGTTAATTTTATATCTTTTTCAACTGCCATGGTTAAGCCCCTTCCGGACTCATGAAGTAATTAGCAAATTGATCTCTGATAAAATTTACGGATAATGATTCTTCATTGACGTGGGGTCTCAATTGTGGGAACATACTTATTGCCATTTTATCTTTTTGTCGTAAGCCATCATGGTGTGTAACAAAATTGTGTAAAACACAACATGCTTTCACGATATTAATAGTTAAATCATATGCTGTATCAATTGGCCTATGTAAAATGCGCCATTTATTTGCCATGATCCCAAATGCACATTCCACGTATCTACGAGCTCTGCTAAGGCGATAATTATAAACCCTTTGTTTCACGTTCAGATTTTGTCCGCCGTATGGGCGCATAACATGCTTATTTAAACCAAAAGCTTCATCACCGATGAGTACGTATGGGATTGGTGGCTCGTTATTATGATCATTTCCAAGTGGTTGAGCAACAGGCAATGGTAATTCATTTCTCATTAAAATCTTGTAAAGCGTCAAATTTCTAAAAATAGTAGAATCACTTTCCTTTCCATATGCTCCCACGTCGACAAAAACAAACTTATAATTTGAGTCAACAACCGCCAGCAAAACAATTGAAAAATAATTTTTGTAATTATAAAACAGAGAGCCACTTTTGTCCGGTTTTATTAAACGTATATGTTTCCCATCAATTGCCCCCCAGCAATGAGGAAAGTTGGCTTTGAGATCAAAATCTAATGCAATATTTTGTAGTTTTTCTACTGTGATCTCTTCTATGTACAGTCAGCAGCATAAATATCTGTACAAAATCAAAATTTCCAATCGCCTATATATGCGTTAAGTTAAACTGAATCATTTTCTTCTTCGTTTGAAGTGAAGTAAATCTCTTTTATTTTATTTTAGTGAAGAGAAAAGAAAGATTAGTAAGAACACAAAAGTATGTAGGCAATTTGAATTTTTGAATTAGTTCAGCTACTTATGCTGCTGACTGTACTGTGATCGAAGATATTTCCATATAGCTTGACAAACTGACGAAATAGTTCTAGAAATTGTTGCTCTTCCACGTTTAAATTTGAAATGCAAGTCGTTTATCGAATTTCCACTGCCCAGGTACCTGAAATAGAAACACAAAAATAATAAATAAATAAAATAAATAAATATCCTTGGACATTCCACACATTAAAACATTAAACAGGGTGGCTCATTTAGATATGCAATCATATATTAATATTCATTTTTTTTAATTCTTTTCAGGTAACGACGTCGTAAAAAAATGGAGAAGCGTGAGGGACAACTTTTTTCGAAATATAAAACAATTAAAAGAAAACAGTTCGTCTGGATCAGGGGCAAAACAATTTAAAAAATATCATAATTACAATCAGTTGCTGTTTTTGTTGACAATTGCCCAAAATAAAACTGACAGTAGTCTTGAAATGGTGCCTGAAGAAACGGAACGAAACAAAAACACAACATCATCTTCTCCATCTCATGCAAAAGAAATGTCCTCGTTACCCCCAGGACCTTCTCGCTACGTGCCTGCAAGCCGCAAGAGATCAAACCAAGCAATAGATGATTTCGAGGCGCAAACGTTAGAAGCGTTGCATGAGAAAGAAAACCGCCACTTATCATTTTTCAAAGGAATTTTGCCTTCTTTGGACGGCTTTACGGAATTACAGACTTTGACATTCCAAAGCAAAGTTATAAATATCATTACCGAAATGCGGTTCCGGGAACAGACTCAATCAACACCATTGCAGTCACGCGGATATCAAACTGGACAACAGTATGGATATCAATCTGCACAACATGCCCAGTCACCATCGCCATCGGGGTATCGAACAGATGAATTCGACGCTACCTTTTCAGCCAACACTACAGTTAACACTACTACTAATAATTTGACTGATGATAGTCAAGAAGAAGAATATAACTTTGCTTAGTTGACTAGTAGTAATATTTATATTAAAGTGATTTTAAAGATAATAAATGAATAACTGATGAACATTATTATTATATTTGAAATTTCTTACCTCAATGTAATACCAATCATTTCAATTGGTTCTAAAGGGTTCCTGTATTTGGTATACTGCTTCTTTAGATGTGGTTCTAAGATTTTAACCAAATTATTAAAGCTGGCCACACTCATCCTAAAAAAATTGAAAAATTTCTTTTCATCTAACAACAACTCCCTATATTCCTGCATAAAAAACTGACCATCACTACTTCTTAATGCTATCAAAGGAGATATCCAGAATCTTCTATGGTTTCTACGTTTATTTCGGCGGTGGCGTAATAAAAGCAACAAAAGAACACGTTTGTATCTATCCATTGCGAAGGCTGAACTGAGACTGAGACGCAGCCAGTGTTGCTGCGACGCTCTTGCGCTGCGACATCGTGCGTCGTCGCAACGCAGGTGTGGCATACAATGCGCTGTTCCGTTGCGACGACGCGACGCAACGCAGCGCAACGCACTAATGGGGCCTCGCTCTTAGCCTATACGAGGGATGTACTACCAGCACGATCGCTGTCCCGCTCATTATGCAAGTGCAGTGCGTGCCTTTTTTTCATCTCAACAATGAGTTTGGTGACCGGTAGATAGGGCGCAGCGGACCCGTGGCGTGGCTGGCGAGAAGCCCGGACTTAACGCCCCCTAGATTTTTACTTATAACGACGCGAAGTGGCCGCGTTATCAAAACACCTCTACGTTTTGCACTATAAGTAATGACGATTGGATGTTAGGTATAAGTATTTTAACATAAACAATGTATTATGTTATAATAAGTTTTTTTTTCTCCTTCCCAGTGCATTTGGTTTATTTTGTAAGGGGGGGGAGTAGTGTAGGGACACATAGATAATTTAGTGTTAAGTTCGCAGTAGCCTGAAGTACGTGTGAGTGACGAGTGTAACGTAATATAGGTACCTAGTTATATATGCTAGTATAGTATAGAGGCGGCTGCGCCCGCAAGTAAGTAGAATAAGAGTTTAGTCGCTAATAAACCTTCTTAGTTAACACCCGTCTTATAATTGTCCATCCTCAATAATAGGTAACGCATCATTAAGTATTTATTACCTAAAGTAAACCCCTTACAACAATTTTCCGAGTTTGGGCAATAGTGTAAAGTGTTGGGCAATGAATCCTCAAACTTCAACTTTACATGGCGCTCATCTGCCGTCGGATTCCGCCACTAAATAGGAAACGCGCGAGCGCGACAACGCAGCTTTAGCAAGCATCACCATCACTTCTAGAGTGCCTGAGTTTTGGACAGACCAACTGCGATACTGGTTTGTCCCATTTGAGGCGGCCGTCGAAAGTCAGAGGTTGAGTGATGCGGCCAAACACAACCTCGTGGTCACGAAATTGGACAAGACAGCTATTCAACAAGTGATTTGATCTTAACACCACCTGAATCGAAGAGATATGGCACTCTCAAGGATCGCCTACTACAAGTTTTTGAAGAATCTGAGACGAGGCAGTTTCAAAAACGGATGGAGGAGATGGAGTTAGGTAGTCAGAAACCCTCCCAACTACTCCGGTGCATGAAGAATTTGGCGCGAGGAACAATTCCTGACCCTACCCTCCAGATCATATGGAATAGGCACCTTCCGTCAGCAGTGCAAGCTGTTCTAGCCGTGACAGAAGTAAAGGACCTGGAGAACCTTGCGATTGTGGAAGATAAGGTGATGGAGGCGTCCAGGCCACCAGAGGTGGTGGAGCTCGCGAGGCACACATCGCCGACCCCCAGCACCAGCAAGGACCTCATAGCTGCATTCGAGAAATTGAGTCTCGAAGTTGCCGAGTTACGACAATCACGACATCAATTTAGAGGTCGCGGAGGGCCAAGAAGATACCTTAACCGCTCAAGTTCACACGGACGCGGGACGCTAGTAGAAATTGTAAACACCCGGAGTGGTTATGCTTCTATCATTACCGGTATGGGATTAAGGCCGAAAAATGCACCCAACCGTGTAATTGGAAAAAGGCCAAGGCAACACCGCGTCCAGCGGAAAACTGAACGCGATACAACAAATGGTGGAGGTTTGTGTCGATTCATTCTATCACCGTCTATGTGTAACGGACAAGAAAACGGGACTTAAATTTTTAATTGATACGGGCGCCGACGTTTCTGTTCCTCCTGTGTCAAAAGTGTGCATGTCCGAAAAATGCGTAAGTGATCCTACATACAAAGTTTATGCGGCAAACGGCACGGAAATTAAGACCTACGGTATGCGTACAATAGTTTTAGATCTAAATTTAAGGAGGGCATTTAGGTGGACGTTCATTATAGCGGCTGTGAAACAACCCATAATCGGTGCCGATTTTTTAAGCCATTATGGTTTGTGAATTCATGCAAACATTATAAATTTGTATTACTAAGTTGATTGATCATGAGTTTTTACATTATTTTAATAAGGGAGTGTGTTAATTATATTGAAATATGTAAGGTGTCGCCATCTAGGAGCACACACACGCAATAATTCGTAAGAAGTCAATGATTGTCTATTGCCTATCTATTTCCACCATATTCTATAATGAAAAACATTGAGTCTATTACAGCCACACGCCGGTGTTTTATTAGTTTTGTACCCCAATGTTAGTTTTCAAGAATCGACTGAAAGTTTTTCTTGTTTATCAATGACTACATCAGCAGAGAATTTAAATGATTTACTTGATATTTTTAGATCCTTTTTACTTAATAAAGTTTTTAATTGTTTGGGATATTGAAAAATTATAAAACAAAGAGGGTGATGAGGCATTAGAGTAAAAAAGAGTATGAAAAAAGCGCTAGACGTTGTAATTGAAGGGAAAATGGGATATTAATTCACGGCAAAAACATATTCCGTGCCTCAAACGACGCTTGATAGAAAAGTTAAAGAAGCTCGTGTAGCCCTAGAAGATCCATCTGCTCCTGCAACTTCGGTGAAAGTTCCTTTGGGTCCAAAAAAAGCGTATATTTTTTTATGTCGAAGAGTACTTTGCAACTGTATACTGGATATGGAGAGTCGTCTTTATAGATTTACAGCAAACGATTTAAGCTGGGTAAAAATAGGTATCAACATCTCTTTAACTCTGAAAAATAAGAAGCTGGGAAAGAGTGGGTTCACGGATTTTTAAACAGGATCTAAAGAGAATCCAGAATTGTCGATATGATAACCAGAAAGCACTTTAGCTGTACAGTCAGCAGCATAAATATCAGTACAAAATCAAAATTTCAAATCGCCTATATACGCGTTAAGTTAAACTGAAACATTTTATTTCTTCGTTTGAAGTAAAGTAAACCTCTTTTATTTTATTTTTGTGAAGAGACAAAAAAGATTAGTAAGAACACAAAAGTGTGTAGGCAATTTGAAGTTTTGAATTTGTTCATCTACTTATGCTGCTGACTCTGTACGTGGCGCTGGGTTTAATAAAAAAGCTGGTGGACAGTTTTTTAAACTTCCTCGGCAGCGTTTATGTTGAACACAAACTTTTATCAGACAGAATTTATAATTGTGATGAAACAGGAGTTTCAGTGGTACCTAAAACAAAGTCAAAAATAATGTCACGAAAAGCCTGAAAGTTAGGATCCATAACTTCTGCGGAGAGAAGTACTAAATACAATAACTATAGAAATATGTTTGGTGCTAGTGGCCAATATATGCCTCCAATGATGGTGTTCCCAAGAAAGATAATGGACCCACACCTGATGTTGAATGCTGCTCTTCGAGCTTGGGGTTCTTGCAGCGATTCGGCCGGGATGACAGCCGAATTATTCCTTACCTGGTTTAAGAAGTTTGTTGAATTTAGTGGAGCCACGGTTGATCGACCTGTGATGTTGTTAGATGGCCACAACACCCACACACAAAACCTTGACGTCATTAAAGAAGCTCGTTGCTATTAGGTTATTATGCTTCCCCCCACATACAACTCATCGACTTCAAGCTGCCTATATAGTATACATGAGGCCCTTGAGTACCTGCTATGAAGAACAAATCACAGCCTGGCTTCGGAGCAAACCAGGGATGGTAGTAACTGTCCGGCAAGAAGCAGAAATTCTGATAAAGCCTTTATTCAGGCTTCGAAAATGGCAACGACGGTAAATAGCTTTAAAAATGTGGGATATGGCCATACGATCAAACAGTTTTTTCGACCTTTAGGGCCAGTTTCACCGGTTCCTGATAAAGTTCTAGATAGTTATCGGACAAATAACGCTATCCAACAAATAAAGGTTACTGATATTATGTTATTTCTGTTTCATCAAATTCCTGATAACCTAACTGCTAGATGCCATTGCTTTCGTATATTTGTCAGGCTTTGTTTTTGTATTTCTTTTATTTTTATATACATAGCATCACGCCTTTTTCCTTTTTCAGGGGTAGGCAGAGCATTAATCACAACCACATTTCGCCAGCTATGTTAGGTCCCATGTAATAGGGGGCGGGCCTATTGAAATTTACCGGGTACATTTTCTGACTTTGGGTTGATACTGAGTAGAAAAACCCAATATCACTTTGCCCGACCCGGGAATTGAACCCGCGATCTCAGAATTGCAGTGGCAACGTAATACAACTACGTCGCCGAGACAGTATTTCATTTTTTGTATTTTGGAAAACACATCTAATTGAACCCATTGCAAAAATAGTCATTACACACACACACTCACGCATTTTATCCCCGAAGGGGTAGGCACAGGCGTAAAACTAGTGCACCCACTTTTCGCCGTGCGTATTCCGTCCCATGATGTGATAGGGGGCGAGGCCATCGCCATATCAGGCACAAATTCCAGACTCCGGGCTGACACTGAATTTAAAATACCCAATATCACTTTGCCCGACCCGGGAATCGAACCCAAGACCTCAGCATTGCAATCATACCGTAATACAGCTACGCCACCGAGGTAGTCATAATAATCATTAAAATGGGACTATTCCGAAGCTATACGAAATCAATCGCAAAACTAATCAATAAATCGTTTAAAAAAAATATCACTGAACAAACATAAAATAACGAAAACCCCACCCAAATCGGATCAGTACTTTTTGAGCCAATCGCAGACATACAAACATACAACATCTTTTGTTTCTTGAAATATATTAAATGTCTACATTAAATGTCATACGGGTTGAATACAGAATACCAACTTATTATTAACCCCCAACAGAAAAAGAGGGGTGTTATAAGTTTAGGGTGTGTATCTGTACCATGTCTGTCTGTGGTATCGTATCTCTTAAACGAATGGACCGATTTTGATGTTTTTTTTTGTTTGAAAGCTGATGTGAGCGATGTGGTTCTTAGTTATTATTCAAGCGTTTGAAGATTATCAGCTCATTTCCAACTTTCACAACTTCGATTGATTTAAAATTTGGTGTACTGTGGTCTGTGACTTCGGCATTATTTTTAAGACATGTTAACCTTGATCTGCTCAAGCTTTTTTACTTTTTATAGGTTTTTTATGTCGGGGGTTATTTAAATTTAATTTTTATTTCACACTTTTTAAATTACTATATTCTCCATCAGGGCCTTGATAGTCAACTATCTAACACCTACTCATTGAGACCATATTTTTGAGCCCACACACGTTGTATCTGCTATAAGTCGCTAAAGAGTTAAGACTATAAAATGACAATCTACGCGCGTTGATGTAAAATAATCCTCTTATAACGATTTCTGTTTTCGCCATCTGATAATTACTTATCTGACATATAACACTATTTAAAAAATTAATGTTACTGATTTTTTTTTCTGTTTCATCATCAAACTCCTTGACAAATTACATGGTAGATAAATGTAACAGGTAACTGTCACTTAGCTTTTGACGGAATGGCCACGTCATTTTTTTACATTTAACATTTTTTAGATACTGTTTTGATTGATTTTTATCTGCTATAATTACTTAGCATTAGCGAAATCACCGATAGTTAATTAATCGGTAGAAGCCATAATTTAAAAGAAGACGAAGATACTGTTTTGAAGTTTTTTAAAATCTGGATTCTAATGCCAGATACCAATACCACCAAATGGAAGGAGTGGAATCGAAAGGCCATTAAAGCGAGGAAGCATCCTGTTTTAAGTTGTTTTAAATAGCCACTTACGTTCTTACAATTTAAATAAGAAATGTTTAGTTTTCCTTTATTGCCGCAGTTACCTTGTAAGTTTGTGTTAAGTACATAGAGAGGAAACTTACATACGCTAAGAATTCTTGCAAAGGCATGTGAAGTCTGCCATCCCGCACTAGGCCAATGGGGTGAACTAAAGCCTAAACAATTTCAATAGGGGAGGAGGCCCATGTCCAGCAGTTGAAAAGGGCATATAGGGCTAGTGTTATTGTTTAAAGTGCATTACCATAGGTTTTGTTTTATTATTATGGATTTTTATTGACCACAGGTATGACATATTTATTTACTATACTTAAATAATATCTTCTGTTGTTGTAGGTAAATCAAAAGAAAAAAGGCCATTTGATAAATTAACTGAAAATAAAATTTAAATTGCTGACATTAAAAAAAAAACTTATAACAGAAGAGCTGGAGTAAAAATTAATACAAAGAAAAATGCAGAAACAGCAGGCATTAGAGCATAAAGATGCTATCCATGATTTATAAAAACAACATCTTCCTCTCAAAATATAATTTTTCAAAAGAGTTAGATGAAAATTGAAGAACATTTAACTTTCAATGTGATGTGCATTTTTATTTAATTTTCACGTAAAATAAATGACGTAATATTGTACAATAACTTTTTTATTTCGTGAGCAGAAGCAACAGCAAGCTACGGTCGATCCGACAACAAGAACGTAAGCTATGCGAGGAGAAAGAGAGAATTGAAAGCGCGTGAGAGGGAGCACCATAGGTCAGTACTATCTAGGAGTGGCTATAAGGTAGACGAAGGTCTGCATGGCTCTCACGATCGATCGTTAGTGACACCAGCTAAAAGATGCCTAACTGATGACGTCAAAAGTGATACTGCTTCAAAAAGACCTAAGGGAAATGAAGATGTATTTGAAGAATTTTTAAATGTTCTAAAATCTAAGGCAGGGGATCGTGAATCGTTTTCTAGCGCTTCTTTCAACAACGTGATCCCCGAGTTTGATCCAATGTTGAAAGAACAGACAATAAACTCATGGCTCGACAAAGTGGACGAGTGCACGGAAATTTATAATTGGAGTGACAAGCAAACGATCCACTATGCCCTGTCTAAGCTAACTGGGCTTGCCAAAACCTGGTACCAGGGCCTACCCTCCATTAAGCATACTTGGGTTGAATGGCGAATAATTTTATTTCTTATATTTCATTTTATTTTGGCAACAAACAGTCATACATACAATATATTTAGTATAATTATAAGTAAGTAGTTTACTTATTCTAATATTAACCTAATCTTATAGACCTCTAGTGCCGAATAGAAGAACAATTTACAACGATAAACTTTGGGTATCCATGAACAAAACGTAAGTATCTTAGGGATATAAGAAAACTAAAATAAAACATAAGTGTTGCATTATGTAACGGTTTCCAGCAGTACCAATGTTCACTAATAACGTGAGACGTTAAATGTACACGAATATCAAACAATTTAACCCTTAAGTTTACAGTAAAGCTGCATACAATATCATAAATTGGCAAGCATAAGTTTTTTGAATTTGTTGATTGAATTGTGGAATATGTCTACATCTGATTCTAAGCCCGCTTTTTTTCAACGATTGTCAAATCAATGTTACATTTCTTCAATTTAACATTTGTTAGGTGAGGATTTGTCAAATACGTTTTTTCAACTAATGTTATCACTATAGTCAAAGGTAAACATTTGTTAATTTATTGCCAGTATATACCCTTTCTAGCCGATTTCGGCCACGGCGGCCAATCTCAACAGAGATCAGCCAGATACGCAGGAGATATTATAGTGCACAAGTGTGTGCGCAATACACAGGTGCACTCGCTATTCCTTTACTCTCATAGTCCAGTGAGACGGCAATCCGACATGACCGGAGAGAGATCAGGCGCAGGACCAACGGAAAAATATTTTCTTTGCGGATGTTTCATATGTGTCAATGTTTGACTCAAAGGACTTGTATCCGAAGCCGTATAATGATTTAAGAAAATATCTTTGACAAATTTATAATTACATAAATTTATAATTATTATAAAATAACGAATAATGAAAAATATTGTATCGTTTGTGCGTAATATTCAAATATTATAATGCGTTCGTGTTACATGGCGGGATTCGGCGGCCTGAACAAACTCCGCCAAGTGGCCGCTGGACTTTTGAATCGCAACTCGCAGTAGCGGCATGCGCCAGCATTCACCCGAGCTCGTGCGCGTTATATTATGATTGTAATAATACTACAATCACAATTTAATTTTGATGTGCGCAGTATTAATATGAGTACTTTAAACAGTACATTTTCAGGTACATCATTGGCAAATTTGTTAAAACTCAGTACACAAGAATCGGAAGAAACAAGTGTGTAGACTGTTACGTGATTGTGAAACGAAAATCCAATGTATTATGTAGTAGATATTCACTACAGGGAACACATGACTTCAAACCGTATTCATTGACACGAGTCATGAAGGAATGTTTACGCCACAAGCTTCAGGGCGGCATACTACGGGCTCTTGCGTGCTACCGTACATAATAACTGTAGTGCCGTGTATTATGTACATTTAAAAAAAATAATTAAAGTGTAGATAAATGATGTATTTGATCTTTTATTAAATAATTATCAAGCATGTTGTACTGTGTTTCTTTTCACCACATAATTCAAAACTTTAAGACTGTTATTAAATAAAATTATATAGATATTAACAATGGTGTGTTGATTACTTTCACTGTAATTGAAAACAAAATAAGTGCGAGTTATTTATATTCTCACTATGTTATTACAAATACAGAGTAATTAAAATGATGCTATTCTTCAGAAAAAAAGATGATAGTTCAATGACCTTGAAATCTAACCTAAAGCTTTATACTTATGTCGATAAATAATATTTTCGCGATTCACAAGTTGATATACGGATTATTACATGAGATAGATGGAACTTCTTAAATAAGCAGGAGAACAGGCGAGTAAAATAATAATTGTATATATTTACTATATTTTGAGAAGTGTTTGCTTACTTCCAGTTTTTGTAAAATTATTATAAAAATAATATCGACGGGTAAAAGGCTATTTGACTCAAGCGACATTTTTTGTGATATTGAGTTATATACATAGTTCGATTCGGCTTTTTTTTCTGCGTCGTCTAGGCTTGGTTTCGCTCAAATCAGAGCAATTTTTTGGCGCTTGAGTCCATGGCCAATTTGGGCATCATTTCTAATAGCACTGAATGAAGCGACATGATTTGAAGGTTTTTTTTTAGATGATGTAGTTAAGTCAATTCAAGTGTAGCACTATTTCGGATGTCTGTGGTTTAAGTTCTTTTGCTTTTTATTTTTTTTCGTAATACTGTCTTTTCAATCATTTTAACCTAATCTAAAATGAGGTTACATTGGAGTTTAAAGCTTTTTGCCTTGATTTTATTTTCACATAATGGTGATTTGAATTGTTTTACCTTGATCACAAAACTGCATCAATGTCGCTTCATTCATTTTACCTTGATCACAAAATTGCACCAATGTCGCTTCATTCATTTTACTTTGCTCGTAAATTTGTAGAAAAGCCAATTGAGCTTTTTTGCCAAAACTAGTTTTGGTGTTCCGTGTCACATCAATCAATTATCTTCTTTCCAAATATAAGTTTTCGAGTATTTACATCATTTATGCATAATTACTTGCTCGCCAATGGTACGCTTCAAGCACATGAAATAAATGAATCTGTTCTTTAAGTCAAACACCTACTACAAGTAAGTTGCCCCGCGCGGGCGGTTCAGTCCACTGTCAGTCGTCGCCGGGCAGCGAACAGTGACAGTTGTGTTCAAAAGTGCGCCTAAACGTTGCGTTCAGTGATCGATGTGTTTATTGGCGAGTACTCTTTTTGTTTATTATTTATGATGCATAGGTAACTAAGGTGGTTTAAGACGAGTGTTATGTAATGTTATCTGATTACAGATAGTATTTCGTCCAGTGTAAGTACTTGAAATGGAAAGAGAAAGAAGCAAGTTTTTTAAGGAAATGATAGACAAGTGCATAACATCTGAAGTAAAATGGAAAAAAAGAAGCTCTGGTTAAAGTTAAAACTATGATGAGTCTCAACAAGGAGAATGTGAACGTTTTACCTTCCAATGTAAGTATTTTTCATTTTTTCTGTTCAAAGTAGTCTTTGTAGTAAGTAGTTCTGTACCTACCTACTTAGTTTTTAAAAACTGCCTACACAATTGATTTTGATGCAGTTTTCACTATAATTTAAAACAGATTATTTCTCCTGGAAGGTCTATGGTATAGGTATATTACATCCGTGTAGAATTGCCTGTCAAAAGTAGGATGCAATTACTTTATGAAAGACTTACAAGTTTGATAAAAATGTAATAGTTTATTGGATGCTAGCTAGTTTGTCTATGTGAAACACTCATCTAACTATGATTTTATTCTGTAAATTTTAGATCCTAGTCGATGATGAGAATCAATTTGATCATGCAAACCAGCTGGTAACCGTTGCAGATGGCCATATGGAGCCTGACCCTGACATCAAAAAACATGTAAGTAATTGCAAGAAGCTCCAAATCAAACGTTTTACATAAACACATACTCATATTTTACGTTAAGTATACCTCATGGTCTATTTCAAATTTGTTATTATTACTTTACCTATTTCATTTCTTTTTCGTGTTTTACAGACCTATCAAACTATAAAAGAAGATTCACTAGAAGCGCAAAATGGTGAAATAGAAATTAGTATTGAGCTGGAAGAAGTAAAGGTAAAAAAATACTTCATTATCATCAGCCTGAAAAAGCTCCACTGCTGGACATGGGCCTCCCCTATATATTTCCTGGAAAAACGAATGTGAGCCACTATATTTTTTCACTTTTTTTATTTATTAATGCCATTATTCTTTTTATTACAGGATGATGAAAAGAGTTATGTATCAGACTCAGAACCAGAATTGCAAATGCAAACTACACAAAAAAAAAATCTAAAAGCAGCTACTCGAAAGCAGAGAAACAAAGATCAAAAGGTTCGTTTAAAATATAACGTTGATATTCGTCAAGATTTTTATTTTAATTCGTACATACCTATGTTAATTTACTTTTGATTTAAGGCAGAAAAAAATGACAGAAGAGACCTGTTACAACTAGAAAACCTCTGTAAACTTCAAAAACAACCAGACCCAGAAACATCTGATAAACAAGAACTTAAAATGCCAAATCGTGATGTTTTCGAAGAAAGCGATACCGATGGTTCAAATCGGGTGCCAAGTGATGAATTGCAAGCTACGATCACAGAAGTTATTACAGATGAAGAGATGAGCATACTTCAAGTCTTTGGAAGGCGATAACAATGAACTACAATATCTTGATCCAAACACTGAAAAAGTTACAGAATCAGAAGAAAAGACACGTAAAAACCAAACACGACGTAAAAATATGAAGAGAAGTTACATTGATTTCCTTTCGGAGGAAGAAGACTTTGTCTGGGACTCAACATCTTGGAAAGATACTGATGACGAATCCATGACAAGTGGAGAAGCTCCAAAAAAGAAACGTAAAAAATCGACCAAAAATAATGCACAAGATGACGGAAAAGTTGGAGATAGAGGCTTGAAGAAAAAGAAAGTAAACAAAAGAATGCAAGAAAAGGAAGCTCGACAAAAGGCGTAATTTACGTAAAAAAGAATGGAACTATTGTCAGAGGAAAAGAAATGAAAGCAAACCCTTGCACTGGAAAGAAATGTGGTCATAATTGTGAAGAGATTAGTGAAGAAAAACGATCGAACTTGTTTGAGTACTTTTGGCATTTATCCTCATCGTAACGAAAGGATTGGCTGGTGGCGTTGAGCAATAAACGAGAAACCAAGAGAAAGCGAGTGAAGGATTCGGGATATCGGTGTAATACTTTTGAATACTTTATCGACGACGGAGAAGGTCGTCGTCAAGTGTGCCTTAAATTTATTTTAAAGACACTTGACGTCAGTCAAAAGTATGTTTATTACACACTCAGCAATGCAAATTATGGATTGTCAAAAGAAGACGGTAGAGGAAAAAATATACCAGCAAATAAGACGAATGATGCCACTCGAGAGTCTGTAATAAAATTCATAAAGAATCTGCCAGCTCTGCCATCTCATTACTGTAGAAAGGAAACCTCCAGGCTGTATCTACCAGTTGAGTTCAGGAACTTAAAGAACGTTTATAGAGTGTACAAAGAAGATAGAACAAGCCAGTCTTTGGATGTCGTCAGTGAAAATATATTTAGAGATATATTTAATAAAGAATTTAATATTGGATTTCATGTACCTAAAAAGGATAAATGCATAAAATGCTTGCGCTATGAAATGAATCCAAATGAATTCATAGAAGAAAAGAAAGATCATCGAGACGAAAAAGATGCCTCGAAAACTAGACTGAACTGCCATAGAGAATTAGGAAAGGAGAATCCATCAATTTTGTGCACTTCATTTGATTTGCAAAAAGTATTTATGGGAAATAAGGTTACGGAAAATAATAAATTGCACAAATACAATTTTATATTTCTGACAATCACTTGAAAGGGCTACGTGCAGTTGTTTAGAATATAAATTACATAAAAAGAAAAAGGTGTAAATCAACGACGAAGGTTTCTAGTATAATAAATAATAAATAACATAGATTAATTTGTGCATCTTAATATACTATCAAATTCCAACACGCCCTCCTCAAAAATTAATCTATTATTAAATCAAAATTAACCACTTCGTTACAATCACAATATTCAAACTAAAAACAGAACGCTTTCCTTTCAAGTGCTTCTGGGAGAATAACAATAATCATAATGGTCCAACATTTGTTGCGCAGGATTAGGAAAAACCCAGAAAAACCTAATCAGACCATTGAAAAACAAAAGTCACACACATATACAACAATTAAATAATAAAATCTATTCCAAGCCCATTTCGCCTCTTAATTTCTGAAATGTGACAGCTGGTAGCGGCTTCGTGAGTGCATCCGCTATTTGCTCACCTGTGGGTATATAATTTAGTTTTATTACATTTTTCTCAACTTGTTCTCTAGAGAAATGGTACTTGATGTGTATATATGATATGTGTGATATGTTTCGACCTTTTGTGACTAGTAGGGTTGTTTGCAATACTAATACAACCATTATTGTCTTTAAATATTATTATTAGCTTATCCATACCAATTTTTATGCTTACTGCTAAAGATCTTAGCCATAAAGCCTCTTTTACAACCTCAAATAACGCCATATACTCAGCCTCAGTGGAAGAGACTGCAACTGACGCTTGTCGCTTGGTATTCCAAGTTATAGTACAATTGTCAGACATTTTAAATAAATACCCAGTTGTACTTTTTCTATCATTGACATCACTGACACCCCCATGGGCACCCCAGTCAGAATCTATAATATACACACTTAAAATATTAGTGTAATTACATTTTTTTAAAAGTTAACTTCAAATGTATTGTGCCTTTCAGGTATCTTAATACTCTCTTTAGACACTTCCATAGTTCTTTATTATTTTTGTTACTATATCTGCTCAATATATTTATGCTCGTACTTAAATCTGGACGAGTACACAACATTACATACATTAAACATCCAATAAGATTACGACAAGGAGCATTAAACTCACTTTCGATATTTAAGGCTTTATAATCAAGTTTGTTTTCTAAATGCCAATAAATAATTTGAAAACCTCTTTCTACAAGAACCTGCTCAAATGTTTTGAACCAACATCTAGCTGCCTGTTTAGCTCATATAAGGCTTTATTTAGTTTACAGACATAATTGTGTCAATCTTTGTGAATAATACCTTCAGGAACTTTAATATAAATTTATTATTTTAGTATTCCATTCAGGAAGGCAGTTTTGACATCCATATGATGGACCAATAAATTAAATTGATTTGCAAAACTAATTATAAATCTAAAACTAGCTATACGAGCAACAGGTGCAAAAGTTTCATTATAATCAGTAAGATATTCTTGGCTGAAACTTCAAGCAACTAGCCTGGCCTTATATCTAATAGGTCTGCCAAATTCATCGTTTTTAATCGTAAAAATCCATTTACAGTCAACAATGTTCTTATCTCTTGGTTTAGGTACTAATGTCCAAGTATTATTTTGTAAAAGTGAATCTAGCTCACCCTTAATTGCACCCTCTCACTGAGTTCTATCATTCAGATTTTTTATTTCACTAAATGAAGTAGGTAGTTTGCATGTAATAGATTGAGCAGATAACAACAGTTCATGTAAGTTGTTAATAAAATGTTGATAAGAAATAGGCGTACGACCCTTTTAGCCTATCACTCCTTCTCAAACTAAAATAATTTTCTGTGTTTTCACTTTCGCGCGTTTTTTGTATATGTTCATTGTCGCTTATGATTAGTTCATCCATTTTAGAAGTACCTGCTTTAGGATTGTCTAGGTGGTGAGACTTTAATTTTACTGATTTTGGCCACAACTGAGCTTTATCAGTTTTATCATGAGAATGTTCAAGTTCATTCTCTTCAGACCTTTTACCAGGTCCGGGTCGGTGGAAATAAGTCTCATCCATGATATGAGACTTTGATGACACTAATTTTGGCATAACAGCACTATCATCAGTTTTGTCATGAGAATGTTCAACTTCATTCCCTTCAGTCTGCTCAATAGGCCTAGACTGCATAAAATTAGTCTCATCTACAATGACATCTCTAACAGTTACATATTTTTCTCTTTCCGAATTCCATACTTTATAACCATTTGCTAAATAGCCTTCTGAAATTCCTTTCCATGACTTCAGCAAATTTACTTTTCATCTCTTTATTATGAACCTAAAGAGTAGAACCAAATACTTTTAAATATTTTAACTGTGGCTTTTTACTATGCCACATTTCGTATGGTGTCTTAGGTAGCCATAATGCCCGTGTAGGCACTACATTTATTAAATGAACTGCAGTTAAAACTGCATCACCCAGAGAATTTTCGGTAGCTTAGCACCATGTATCATAGCGCGGGCTTTTATTTGGCATTAATTATCCTGACCATTCTTTCTGACACAACACAGTAATGAGTAAATTGATCAACAAATAATACATAATAATTGTTATTGTCGACCGGAGTGAAAAGGAGTGAATAGACCACAAACGTCAGTATGCACAATATATACCTAATGGTCGTTAAATGTAAGCCTTATTTTTGGTATCATTAAACGGTAATCGAGCTTGTTTGCCATATATACAAGCTTCACATAAATTATCACTAGGGGAAATCGTTTGACAACTTACAGTCATCAAACATATTATTATTTCTCAATTTTCTATATATCAGATTCAGTTTAACCTCTAAATCGAGAGCAATCAAATTATTAATCGGCTTACCTCGAATTAGCACTCTACCATTCTTATTAATGCTTGTATCTCGCTCGTCAAAGGTAATAGTCATCCCGGCACGCTGCATTTTTGAGACAGAGAGTAGGTTGTATGTTACTTACAACTTCAAGTACACCTTTTCGACGCCGGTATTACTTACTTACTTGCAGACTTCCCTTTTTAGTTACTGAAATAAATTGGCCATGCTTAGCAACAGATATTTTTAACGGCACAGTTAATGTTGAATAATCAAAGAAAAAAAACTTTCCTGTTTATAATGTGATCCGATAAAAATGTGACTAGATTCTTTTAAAATGACCCTCAATATTATTGCCAGTTATAAAAGCAAACCTAGAATAATGGGCCTTGTGATATTCCGTCCTGCCTTAACTCTTAAGTTTTAAATTCAACTTTTTTTTTTTTTAACAGCTCATTTAAGGCATCCAGGTTAATCAAAATATCTCTTGCTAATGTATCTTCTTCGACAAAACCAAGAAATGAATCTGCTAAATATTCGACAATAGTGCCTTTTGCAATTTGGTTATTTTGCTTCCAATTTTTACAAGGTATCACGGGATCTTCATCTATGACTTTAATAACGTCCCTTTCGCTTAGTAGCGCGCGTATTCTAAATTTCCAGACACTGTATTTTTCTCCATTAAACGGTTTAACATTACGCTTGAATTTTGGACCATCCATGGCGGCGACGGAAAATATTTTTCTTCGTATATATTTTTAATAATAGTAATTTTATATATTCATTTATTATGGAAATAACTAGAGTAAGCCTGGGCCCATAACCTATGGGAAATAAGGTTACGGAAAATAATAAATTGCACAAATACAATTTTATATTTCTGACAATCACTTGAAAGGGCTACGTGCAGTTGTTTAGAATATAAATTACATAAAAAGAAAAAGGTGTAAATCAACGACGAAGGTTTCTAGTATAATAAATAATAAATAACATAGATTAATTTGTGCATCTTAATATACTATCAAATTCCAACAGTATTGAACACTCCCCACGGCAATAGCATACTCCTTTTCTACACTCGAAAGTATGCAGTCTACAATTTGTGTTTTTATGAAAATGTCACAAGAGCTATTGTTTTATATGGAGAGAATCTGACGCCAAAAGCGGAGGCAATGAAGTGGCCACTATTATAGAGAAATACATTTCTACTGTAGACTTGCGGGGTACAGTTAAACATTTGATTCTCTACTCGGACTCGTGCCCAGGTCAAAATAAAAATGAGATCGTGATGGCTTCAGTGCATAATGCACTGTCAAAAGCAAAAACCCTCGAGACCATTCAATTGAATTATTTACTACCAGGCCACACCGAGATGAGTGTCGACAGCATGCACTCCGTTATTGAACATTCTGTCAGGAACACCACAGTTTGGGCCCCATCCCAATGGTTGACAGTTTGCCAAATTGCTAGAAAAGAAGTTTCCCCATACCATGTTCAATGGATGGACCACACAGATTTCAAAAACTTTGAAGAATTTGCTGACAAATATTTCAGAGGAAACCTTTCAGGAAAGATAAGTAAAATTCGAATTGCCACTTTTAAAAAATCAGCTTTGCAGAATATTTCTGTTAAATACTCAATGAAAGATGGATCACCAGCGGAGCTGATACCAGTCATAGCGAAAAATAAAACTGTAAACCCTAAATTGTACAAGTCAATACTACCGATCACGAAAATGAAGCACAATGATTTGAAAAAACTGTGTGAGACTGGCGTCATCCCCAAAATTTTCCATCGTGAACATTTGAGCCTACCGTGTGGAAATGGAAAAGATGCTTTGATTGATACAGACATAGAGGATGAAACGGAAGATGAAACTTTAAATTAAAGACATTGAAGCGAGAAAATAAAAAAGTTTATGAAAAGGAAGAGGCAAGAAAATAATTAAGGACTATGTACGACTATAACTAAGAAATGAAAAAAAATATTTTAATTGACAACACATGTAAACAAAGGCTGAGAAACCAAAAAAATAATTAATATTAGACTTATGAAAGCGAAATGAAAGATCTTTAATAATAAACAAAACTAAGCAATCAGTGTTGATTGACTGTAGTGGATTACATTTTTATTTACTTTGAATTTAATGTTATGAGAAAATAATAATAAAAGTTGATTAAAGAATATTTTTTTTATTGATAATATTTATTTGAAAGTATACTCCTAATTTGGATTTGATTTGGTGGGCTTAGGTTTTATTTCATTTACAAAATAGCTGTAACGCCAGTAATAGTAAAAAGATAGTAAAGCAAAGGACATGAGTCAATCTTTAAGGATTGGAGTTATCTTTTAAATCATTTTTCTCTTTCTTAACACCGGGTCCTTTGTTATTTAAACCATTCTGCCGAAATCTACTTTGAACAATTCTTGTGCTTGAACCCTTTTGCTTCAATTCATGAAGATCATCTATGTGATTTATGTCATTTCGCTCTGAATAATTTGTTTTAATTATGTCCGTTGAATCTTTTTGCTCTAATCTATTAATTATTGGATGTGTTTATAAGTCAATTTACCTTGCCCTGAAAGTAGTGCAATTTGTCGTTAAATCTTTCTACCTTAATCTATTAGTTATTAAATATGCATGTAAGTCAATTTGCCTTGACCTAGAAATAGTGCAATTTGTCTTAAGTAACACCTAATTCCGTTATAATAACGAATTTATGAACTAAACATAAATAATATCATGAAACCCTTCCTTTAGTTTTATTATTAAGCAGATCTACTTTGATTTAATGACCAGTTTCCACGCAATATATTTTTTTTCATATTTTTTTTTTCAAATCTCTCTCCTGTAAAGTTTTCTAAATGGCGCTTGAGTCAAGTAGCCTTTTAACCGTCGATATGTAGGCTATAATAATAATTATATTATTCCATCGCCCTGTTTAAAAAAAAAGTCATACCGTGGCTCAAATGTACAGAAATAATTTACTTATGACTTGGCAGAATAGTCTTTCACTTTAGCCGGTTCCTTGTACAACAAATAAAAAAATGTACAGAAATATAAAACTGTCATTACCGACAACAACTGTTCGCACGGGAGTTAATCAGCGGCCATCTTGCTAATTGCTCATTCTTGGGTGATCAAATATTTGACAAGCTGTTATAACAATTGTAAGCTAACAAGGGCTGAAAAAACGCGGAAACGTCAAAATCGGTGATTACATTAGATTTAACAAATTGTTAGATTTGAAAAAACGGGACCTAAGTTATGCAGGTTGCAAAATTTTGTGTTATAATTATTTAAGCTTCTGACAAGAAAACGATTACGCGTATAGTTTCTGTTCGCAGAAGGTGGTATAAATATTTGCATATTTTTATCATTCAGTTGATTTACACGAGAGGGGTGTCTATATATTTACTTTTCGCAATGAAATTTATTCTACATAATGTTAAGGGAATCGTTTCCGGCGACTGAAAACTACGCCGAATTACTGACTGAAATGCTTAACAGGCGGGTACGCCCTGGACAATCTAGTGAACTGTATTATTTTGCAAAAATCAATCTGAATAGATTGAATAAATGTAAAGTCTTTCGAAGGCAAGCAGTAGATTGTCTATTGTACGGAATTGATGATAGAGGAATACGTCTGGGCGCTCCGGCAGCTAAATTTGATAAGCCCGAAGAAGTGTTAGATTTTTTTAAGACTACTAAGTCACAAAATCGTAGTCAGGTAGAGTATAGTAGGGATTTAAATCGCGATAAACGGCTAAACCCCTCGTCCGTGAATAACAATCTACCTAAGGTAACTGGTGGTAATGGTGCTAGTAATAACAGTACCTTTAAGAACAGCGATAGCCGTAGGGGACAGATCAGATGTTTTAACTGTCAAAGTGTAGGACACCCTAGCTTTAAGTGCCCAAAGCCAATAGTGAAATGTACTCAATGTAATTACATGGGTCATGAATCATCACACTGTCTAAGACCAAAAGAAACGACTAAGGATAAAATGGTCCTTGAAGTTGTAATGTCGGAAAGGACAAATGATAAATATAAACTCACCATTGCCATAAATGGTGTTACAACCGTATTTCAAGTAGATTTAGGCAGTGAGGCTACGTTGATTCGCAAGAGTAACGCTCTGAAATTAGGAATAAATTGGGAACAGGTAGACGGACCGTTCTTGAGAGGATTAGGTAACGTGCCATATACCCCTAGGACGCACAATGACAAATGCTGAAGTGAGAGGCATTCTGAAGAGGTGTTGAGGTGCTTATAGTAGACCATCATTTAATAAATTGCAATGTATTATTGGGGCACTCGTTTACAGAGAGACCTACACATAAAATTATTAAAACCCCGACCGATCTGAGATTCGAAAGGGTAGACAATGGACTAGATCTAAAATTACAATTGTACGTATTGGGTAATATCTCCATCAATGTGAGAGAAATGAAATCGGTCGCGGTTGTTTTTGATGCAGCATAAGATGGTTACGTGTATGTCGGTGTGAGTGCTACCTTTTACTTGATTTTTATTTAATGATATCTTTATTTCGGCATTATGTCCAGCAAATATAACTGAATTAGACCGGGAATGGAGAACACTCAGAAACACGAATCTTCCATTTCAAAAGGAACAAATGATCTGATCGGACGAGTTTCGGCATCATATCTCCAAAATTAAAAAAAGGCGATTCATTTCAAATGTTCCCCCTGATGTCTGAATTTTCACGAAATTTATTAACATAGCCACATAGCAGTGCGAATGTGGAGCGTCTGTTTTCCACGATTAATCTTATGAAAACCAACATCAGAAACAGACTTTCAAGTGAATCTATAACGGCCCTACTTCGTACGAAAAGTGGTTAAAAAAAACCGCGAGCCCTCGCAGGAACATATTTTTTTTAATAAACCTATGTAAAATGTCAATTTGCATTCGAATAATGATGGAAATGAAGAATTTACAATAAATTAAGCAATAAAACACTTGTTTCATTCAGTGTTACCCTCTTTATTTCACATAAAAAAGTACGTAGATCTACGAACTTTTCATACGCAAATTTACGTAATTTTACGTCGTACGACTACGTAATTTTCTAGTCTACACATTTTTCAAAATTCGAGGTGGCAACACTGCTAGTACACTTAATCTTGACTCAATTATATCTTGACCAAAGAGCACTTGTTTGAAGGCAATACCGGGCCACTTATGATAGCGCCATTTTTAAAAAATCTGAATACGTCCGCCGCTCACGCCGCCGCGGTCGCAACTAGTCGAGACTGGAGCTGTATACCATCGCACATAGCGTCGCCATTCGCATCGCGCGAGGCTGTAGCCAGGCGGTTAGGCGTACCGAGTAGATACTCTACGGAGGCGCGTGGGGCGTATGAAGGGTTGGTTTGCGATACAGTCAAATTATGAAAGTACGATTGCAGTTACTGAGTGCAAGTGTAGCAAAGGCGATTGAATTCTGTGACAAAAAATTGCATTTGCTCAATTTTGCCAGTTCGGATGCAACTGTAAAATTCATAAACATAATGAATAATCTTTTTGATATTTTAAATTCCAGGAAGCTTCCTGGAATTTACGTTAAAGCACCAATGAATGAGAAAAAGGACATGAAATATATTTCATTTCTAGAAGAAACACAAACGTATTTAAAACACCTACAAGTGTTCGATAGCGAACAACCTATACTTTCTTGGGCTGTACATTTGTATAAGCCGCATGAAAGAGTTATACAATAGGTTGATAAAACAAGAAAAAATATTAAAATTTACGGCAATGTACAAAATCAGCCAGGACCACCTAGCGATTTTATTTTCTGTAACGCGGTGTCATGGTGGGTTCAAAAACTACCCATCAGCCTTGCAATGAGGAAGATCTTTACCAATTTCTCCCGCTAGGTGTCGCGATCGTTATGATCCTGTCAATCTCTGATCAAATCCATAATAGTACATTGTTTACGTTTTTATAAAGTTTCATAACAATGCCGAATTGTGCAGTGCCGGGATGCAAAGGAAATGGTTATCATTTGTTCCCAAAATATCAAAAAAGAAAAGATTGTGGGCGGGCTTAAGCAATAAAACGACCAGAATTGGCAAAATTTTAAAGAAGATGATTATAAAATAGTGAAATCGTCTACAGGCGAGTATAGTATTTTTGTTATGTTCAAAATTCCACAGATTTCTTAAGTAACATGATTGTTTAAATTGCAGATTTTAATTTAGAACGGCGAGTTTTAAAGCAGAATGCAATACCGTTTATTTTCCCTTGGTCTAAGGTTCTACCGCCTTAAGTAGCTGCTAGGGAGGAGAGATTGCAAAATAGAAACCTAAAAAGAGAGCTATTCACCCCAAACTTGGGTGTTACTGATGCAGAGAAGTTACAATAATATTAAAATTCAGAACAATAAACGTAATCCTCCTAGCCAGTTTCTGCCACGGTGGCCAATCTTAACGGTGATCAGCCAGGTACACAGGAGATATTATAGTGCACAAGTGTGTGCGCAATACACAGGTGCACTCGCTATTCCTTCACTCTCATAGTCCGGTTATTGTGTCCGTGTTATTAATGGTGGATCGTCGTCTGCGTCTGCTCCTTCTATGTATTGATTAATTACTGGTAATCCACTCATGTCATATTTATTTAAAAAATCTTTTGTTTGACATCTCATTAAGATTTCGTATGTATTTGGTTGCGGGTATGGGTTTTTCTACATCAATATGTTGGTACCGTGCGACTCGCCAATAATGTTGATTTCTGTCTCCACCACGAAGCTTAATACTGCCGTTTCTAAGTTATGATCTGGATTGATTAATGGTACTAAGTTTTATACAAATAAAATAAAATAATTATTATTATATTCTAGAAGTTTTTGCTATTAAATTCTCTCCTAGTAATATTTTCATTCCTAACATGTTTGTAAAATATTTATTATCATATAAGTTATAGGACTTTTAATATTTTAATTCTCTACTGCTCCTTTAATACCGTGTTTAATAAAAAAATTATTTTAGATGCAGATGTTCACGTTTACAACGATATGGAAATATCAACTTGTAAAGGTATATTTTATTCGACACAAGCGATGAGAAGCGATTTTCAAATCTGGCCGGAGATAGTTTTTCTAGATGGAACATATGAATTAACAAACAATGCTATGACCATGATGGTTTTGTTGGTAGAAGATGTAAATGGTCGAGGACAGGTGGTTGGAGTTAGCTTGTTGGCCACGGAAGAACTTGATGTTATGGACTGGCTGGTCAAGACTTTCAAGGAAAGTAATGAAGAATCTTGTATAAATATACAATGTTTCATGACCGATAGGGACCAGAGTGAACGTAATGGCATCAAAAAGTTTTTTCCTGGGGTTCCAACCTATATTTGTATTTTTCACTCTTTGAAAATTTTCAAAAAACAAATAAATAAACCTGAAAAATATTTAACGAGTGAAGAAAGAATCGAAGTTGCTAATATTACGGAACAACTTGTGTATGCTTCTTCAAAAAAGAAATACGATGACTTGTATCTTGAATTGAATCTTGCTGCTTCTTCAGAATTCATGGATTATTTTAATTTAAACTGGCATAATATAAGAGACGAATGGACCGTGTACAATATAACAATCAATAGTATCGGAAATAAACGAATAACAGATTACAATTCATTAATGGAAAAATAAAACAAGTGTGCAAAAAGAACTCACCGTTAACAATAACTATCAAGGAATTTTTTGAATGGTATCGCAGCCACAAAGCTCAAAGCAGAGTGAGAACTGCAAAACAATTTTTAAAAAGACCAAACCGCAGTTTTGACGACAGTGCAAGACAACAGTACATAAATAGGTTGTCGAAATATGCTTGCAGTAAAGATTTTTTGGAAATGAAATCTAGTACAAAAATTAAATGTCCAGATATCGATAAGCTGACACGACACATGTAAATTTGGTAATTTTGAAACGTCAGTAACAACATGCCAGTGCCCTTTGTGTATGTCCATGCATTTACCTTGTCAGCATATATTTGCAATAAGACACGCTTTGAATCTAAGTCTGTATGATGAATGTTTTGTACAGAATCAACGATGGATTAAAGAGAAATTAGTTTCGCAAATCTCTACCACTAAGAACACAATAGACACAATGCAACCTCCCATTTTGGTAACAAAAAAACAAAAAACAAAATCTCCATCGGTAAATGAAAAAAGAAAAATTGTCAATACAAAAGTTTCAAAGCTTGTCGATATTATTAGCATCTCATGTGATATGGATTTCGAAAAAAATATTGCTGTTCTCGATTACTTAATTGAAAAATTTACAAATGGATTGAGAGTTAAGGTCGTAGAAGAAGATGTGATTGATGATTTAGAAAATAATATTAAGGAAAATGCAATTGAAGAAAAAGAAGAAAAAGAGAGTGAAATATTTATACAAGACGACAAAACTCAAGATTTGAGTCAAATAAAGACTCCAGCTAAAATAAAAGTAAAAGGATGTCCTAGTGGATTTTTAGATACAACAGTGCGCTTTAAGAAGAAGGTTTAATTATTGCTTAACATAACTATTTTTAATTAAAAATGTGTATTTTTCTCATATAAAATATCATTCCGAAAATAAATTTGCAGTAAATTATTTTTAAACAGAAAATGTGGAGGTGTCAGTAGCTTGTCATCCTGTTTCAAATTCGCTTAATAATCAAGAACTTCCTGTTGAAAATTTAATCAGCACTCTATTAAGTATTGCTACTGGTTCTGATGTATTAACTATCAAACAATCAACAAAGACGGCCACTAACTCTTGATTTAATGCACGTCAGTTCAAAACATCTCTAGTATATATGGCTCATTCTCATTTTAGGATATTTTATTTGTGCATTAGTATAAAAAAAAATACTTGTATTATTTGTAGAGTTTCTATCTACAATTAATTGTAGAACATTATATTAATAGAATTGTCATTAAGACTTACACAATGTAAACAATTTTTTGATTTATCGGTAAGAAAGTGCCTAAAACGTCACGTCCATGTCTTGTGCAACATCAATTTCGATCAACTACAAACTAAAATAAAACAAATATATGAATAACAATCAATAAATTTATATTATTATGCGACAAAACATAGAATAGTAGTCCCCCGGTGCCCATAACACAAGTTAATTCTTACCATGGGCACAGGGGGTTACTAATTACTTTCTCCTGTACACAGTTATGTTAATGTGGTCTTTATAGTGCATAAATTTATTGTATTTTTGTTTTTGTGGAAATAAATTTATTCTTATTCTTAATAAACTTTCTAAAAACACCAAATAAATATAAACAAGAGTTAACTAATGAATTGTAAATATTTTACAACCTTTGTGCATGGAAGACTTGTCACCCACATGGATTAACTTAATGAACGCAACCAAAATTCTATAAATCATCAAGAACAGTTTCTGAACAAATAAAGGCAACAAACACAACGCCATCTTGAAAAAAAATAACAGTTTGCCATTGCTGGAGGCCCGTTTAACTCAGCCTAAAAAACTAACACAATAGCGTTACGCAGCTATCGCACTTCTCATAATTTTTCCATACATTTTATGAATAGTAAACAGCTTGCATCTCTTTCTACACTCTGTCCTTTATTAGGGTGTGTGTTATAGTATTCGAAAGGAAATAAACGTCTCTGGACTCTGTTTTCTGGCATTCTATGGTTTTGAAACAGTGCATACCGCCATTTTGTATTGTGATCAACCGCTACTCTGAAATCTGAATCACCGCGCCTTGTAATTTTGTGCTGCATTTCGCAATTTAGGATTTGCCGTTTTCACGTATTTGGCATCTAATTAATCTACTTTATTGTATGGATGTGTTTTTGTAAACAACTTTTTAAAAGTATACTTTGTGTTTAGCAGAAACTTGTAATTGTTATCTTCGCCTGTGTAGTTCGATTTATTTTGATACATAATATAACTAAGATACTAAGTTATAATTACAAAAATAAATAAAAGTAGCTGGGATACGTTAACAAAAACAAAACAAAATTACTTCTCTGACGTTAATGAAAATACTTTAACAGATCTAAGTTCTGAATTGTCTAGCACTGTAATATCAATTCATGCTTTATTGAATGAAGCAAACATCACTGATCCTCACATCTCTCCTAATATACCAGACAATAGGGAATCTCTTGCAATATGTTAAGCGCTATTCACATCAACAACTACTGCTGTATGTAATAAACAAAGTAGTATTCCATCTCACCTCTCTCCTAATATACCACACAATAGGGAATCTCATTGAATAAAAATGCAATTGCATTTTATTTTCCTCGAGATGGAGTTAAAACATTTGTTTTAAAAAATATTATTAATAAAATATTATTTGCAGTTTTTAAATCTGGATTTATAGTAAGAGCTACAATCAGTGACCAAAGTTCTGCCGATGTTGCTGCTATTAGGTCATTAATATCGGATTCTAATGCTGAACTCTTACGTAGTGAGAGATGTACAAATGATATCTGCTATAAAATCGGCCCCAACAAATTATACCATATTTACGATGTACGTCATTTATTGAAATGCTGTACGCAATATTGCATACCCTTAGACCCACCTGTAACCTTGAGGAACATTGAGGCATCAGTTTGCAGGCTAGCTATGACAGGACATCCGCCGATCACCATCATATCGGCCTACCTCTCGCCCTCAAAGGAGCTTCACTCCAATGAGCTAACCACGCTACTTGAAATGGGGGATTCCGTCATCCTGGCGGGAGACCTCAATGCCAAGAACACTCTCTGGGGCTGCAACTCGAGCAACGGAAGAGGTGCCGCTCTGGAGAGTTGTCTTGACATAGTAGAAATGAGCATCTTGGTTCCTTCTGAACCAACCCACTACAGTGCTACCGTCAATCACCGACCCGACATACTCGACATAACGCTCGTAAGGAACGTAAGCCTTCGCGTGCGTTCCATGCAAATGCTACAAGAGTTAGACTCTGACCACAGACCTGTGATCCTAGATCTAGTCCCCCAAAACTGTCCAACAGACACAGGTCCTAACGTCCCTGTTAACACATTACATACACCATTTACATATGTCCGAACGAGCCGCGCTGACCGCGGGGGCGGTGCGGCGTGGAGGGGCCGGAGAGGGGACGGCGCTGGCGGCAAGAGGAACGACACTCGCCTTTAGAAGTGCATTGTCATCGGTTCATTATTGTTAATTTTATAATTAATTGCTGTTGAAAATATACCAGCGTCTATAATACTACAGTCCACTTATTTTAATACCCGAAGGATCCTAACATTGGTCCTTTAGGATTTCTCACCGGCAAGATTATAAAAAGTAACGGTTTTTAACCGCTTTGGAGCTCGCGTCTGTTCAGCTGTGGTCTTCAAGAAGCCTCACGCAGAATCCTCAGTATTTTGCCCAGAAGACTTCGCCTTTTAACTACACGCGCCTGCGAGCCACGGTCAAGAATCATCAACCACTTAACGGATGTTGGAACCACAAAAAGTGTACTATCATCGAGTCATCGAGGGAACAAAGGAATTATCCTTACGAATTACGGGTGGACAGTTCGATCATTGCGTGAGTCGTTCCAATTTTTCCTTTTCTTTCCCCATTTTTTATTAATTTAGTTCAAAACAGCTAAAATATTGTGAGTGATTATTACTTAAATCATTTCATGCCTTGCTGGCACTACATCAATGCTAGTTATATATTCACAAAGCATATTTATTAATATTTTTGGCTTATAAGCTGCATTTTATATTTTAAATCTACTTCAACGGCCGCTTAACGGTACTTCACTTGTCTACGTCGTACTTTTATACTTGCTTATCAGTAGGTACCTACGCGACGACCGTTTAGTGCCGCTTGAACATCTGTTCGTTTGTTCTCGCCTAACGGTCAATGACCGTTTATATTTCATTGCTTTAGTTCTATTGAAATTGTTTGCTTTTTCTTGCGTAACCGTTATAAATACGAATTTTTCTTACAATGGCCGACGAAAAGATTGAAAAACTAATAAAAAGACGTAGTTGTATGAAGTCTAAATTAACAATTCTTAATAATTTTATTAAATTATTCAAAACTTGCGATGAACCTAGTGCTTCACAATTGCTGGATTTAGAAAGTCGCCTTAATAAATTCAATTCGCTGTACTCGGATTTTGATAAATTGCAGTGTGACATCGAAATGATTTCGGAGGACCTCAACGACCAGCTATTGGAACGCGAGCAATTTGAGGGCCAGTATCATGCACTTGTGGCGGCGGCGCGCCTGTTGCTTGGCGCACGGCCCCAGCTACAACATGATCGCCAGGATATTGGCGTGACGAGCTTCGAGGATGCCCAGGCAGGTGCTTTTAGATCTAATTGTGTAAGATTGCCTAAAATAGATATACCTGTATTTCATGGTCACTATCAGCACTGGCTTGAGTTTAGGGACACGTTCGTTTCGCTTATACATTCTAGACATGATATTGATAATATTAATAAACTTCACTACCTGCGTGCATCTCTAAAAGGTAGTGCTCTTCTTATAATAGACAATTTAGACTTTAAATCCGAGAATTACGAAGCAGCGTGGAATTTATTGTGTAATAGATACGACAACAAAAGGTTACTAGTAAACAATCATGTTAAGGAATTATTTAACGTCGAACACATGCGTAGTGAATCCTTTAAATCTATCCGTCGACTCATAGATGTCACTAATAAAAATTTGCGTGCCTTATCTACCTTGGATGAGCCTACTGAGCATTGGGATACGCTAATTATTCACATGATGGCCGAGAAACTTGACAGTGTTACGCATAGGGAATGGGAAGAGCATAGAAATACACTCAATGATCCACCATCTTTAAAAACATTTATTACATTTCTTAGCAATAGGGCGGATCTACTCGAGACTTTACAAGAAAGTAAAGGAAAAACAAACAAAACAGACGCTTATAACTATAAATCGAACACAAACTTATTAATAGCTACAAATAATAATCAAAACAAAAATAGTAATTATAAAAAATCTAATTCATTTCATAAAATAAAGAATTTATGTCCATTATGCGAACAAAACCATTTCCTATTTAGTTGTGAAACGTTCAGAGCTCTGCCTATTGAAGAACGAATACAAAAGGCAAAAAATAGTAAGGTGTGTCTTAATTGTTTGCGTACCGGTCATACAGAAAATAATTGTAACCTAGTACCTTGTAAATATTGCAAGAAAAAACATAATACGCTTTTGCACTTGCATGAGCAACGAGTAGTTTCAGAACCTGCCTTACCATTAGTCGGTAATATTAACAATTTTGCCAACTCTAGTGAACAGGTTACTACTCCTCCGCATGTTTTACTGTCCACAGCTCTTGTGGAGATAACAGATGGCAAGGGCGTCGTGCACTCAGCTCGGATGCTGCTTGATAACGGCAGCACAGCCAACTTTATAACCGAATCACTCTGTGGTAAGCTGGGTTTATGCCGACGTAATGCGTGTTCCACGGTGACAAGTATTAATAATAATACTTCTCAAATTACACAGTCTTGCAGCCTTACTATTAAATCGATTCACAATAACTATAGCCTTAACATCGACTGCCTTATTTTACCACATATAACAAAAAGTTTACCGACTACATTTATAAATATTGAACATATTCCTCTTCCTACGGGAATAAATTTAGCTGACCCTTCGTTCAACATTCCGTCAGTCATTGACATCTTAGTTGGAGCTGAAGTCTTTTGGTCAGTGTTAGGTAATAACTCAATTGACTTAGGAAAAAATCAACCCAAGTTGTACGAGACAAAACTGGGTTGGTTGGTGTCTGGGTATGTTGCCCGTCTTAAGAAACCGTCTTCTTTATCCTTATGTAGTGTCATTACAGAGGAAGCTAACCCAAACTTAACGCGTTTTTGGGAACTTGATACTGTCGCAGTCAAGTACTCCATGTCCCCAGAGGAACACGCCTGTGAGCAGAGTTTTTTAGAAAACACAACACGGACGGATGATGGCCGTTTTGTCGTCACCATGGCGCTTAAGGAAGACCCTTCTATTTTAGGTGACTCCTTTCAACTTGCGAAACATCGATTTATATCTTTAGAGAGCAAGTTTTTTCGAGATCCGAATTTCAAGACCAGGTACATAGAGTTTATGCGAGAGTACGAAAGCTTGGGTCATATGACTGAAAATACGAAGTCTTCATACTCTGAAAGTCTCCAACAGATTAAGTATTTTTTACCTCACCACGGAGTCATCCGTGAATCCAGCCTTGTTGGCTGCAAGGTTGTGTAATAAAGTATTGAAATCGTTAACTTTACAAATTGATAAATGTAGGTTCTGGTGTGACTCAATGATAGTGTTAGGGTGGTTATTCACACCATCAACTAAATTAAAAGGTTTTGTTCGCAACCGTGTTCATGAAATTAAAGAAAGCACGGTGGGTCACACGTGGAGCTACGTGCCGTCGAAAGACAATCCAGCAGATCTTGTATCTCGAGGGCTAGGAGCTGATCACATTAGTAGTTCAACTCTGTGGTGGTCAGGTCCTAATTTCTTGTTGAATCATGAAACTTCCTGGCCAAAAATGCCCAACACAAACGAGACACAGGATCTACCCGAGTTGATTACTTGTTCTTTAGCGCTTGATATAACTCTTAATGCTAACTTAATAACTAACTTAATAAAAAGTAAATCTAAATTAACAAATTTACAACATATAATAGCATATTTACAAAGGTTTATCTACAACTGCCGAAATCGTAAAATCAAACTGACTGGTTATCTCTCTGTGGAAGAGCTTACAAGGTCGCTAAATTCAATTATTCATCTATCTCAGTTAGACAGCTTTCCTGATGAATATGCCATTTTGAAAGCCGGGAAGATACTGCCTAACAAAAATCGCTTAAGTGCTTTGAGTCCATTTTTGGATTCAAATAATATAATTCGAGTTGGTGGAAGACTTGACAATTCCCCATATAGCTACGACACAAAGCACCCGATTTTGTTATGCAGTAAACATCATTTCACAAAACTTCTTTTTGAACATTTTCATATTAAATATTTACATGCGCCACCTCAACTTTTGTTAGGTAATATGAGACAGACCTATTGGCCAATTGGTGGCAAAAATCTTGCGAAAGCATTAGTTAGGCGATGCGTGCGATGCTTTAGATTTAACACCAATAGTGTTCAACCCATTATGGGTCAATTACCAGCATCTCGTACGGAACTAGAGTTTCCTTTTCTTAATTGCAGTGTCGACTATGCCGGTCCAGTGTTGATCGCAGATCGAAAAGGTAGAGGTTGCAAACTCATTAAGTCTTTTTTGGCAATCTTTGTTTGCAATTCGATCAAGGCTTGTCATATTGAACTCGTCACGGCTTTATCTAGCGAAGCGTACATAGCCGCTTTAAATCGTTTCGTGTCACGACGCGGCAAACCCGACAGTATCACCTCTGATAACGGCACTAACTTCGTCGGCACTTGTAACGAATTAGCCAAATTCTTTGTAGAGTCTGACCTCGAAGGTAAAATAGCCCAAGAGGGTATAAAATTTAAATTTGTTCCAGCTTACACCCCTCATTTCAACGGGTTAGCAGAAGCTGCCGTGCGCTCGACCAAGCATCACCTTAAACGCATTTTGGAACTTGCTCATCTAACATATGAGGAAATGTCTACTTGCCTCACCCTCATTGAGGCTGTTTTGAACTCCCGTCCTCTCACACCATTTTCCACTGATCCTTCCGACTTTACCGCTTTAACTCCTGCTCATTTTTTAATTGGACGTTCACTCATGACCATTCCACATCCACATCTAGACAACAAAAATATCAATCGGTTAGAGCGATTCAAAAGGATCGAGTTAATGAGGCAGCATTTTTGGAAGAGATTCTCGGTAGAGTACGTCACTCTTATGCAACAAAAAATAAAGTGGCAATCTTCGAATCAAGAACTCAAACTCGGTGCTCTGGTCCTCGTCAAAGAAAGGGGTCTTCCACCACAGCTCTGGTGTTTAGGACGAATCACACAAGTGTACCCAGGCAGCGACGGCGTCAGTAGAGTCGCTGAATTGAAGACCAAACGAGGCACCATTCGAAGGGCTTTTAATAATATATGTCTTCTTCCAGATCTTTGAAGTATCACACTTCAACCCGGGGAGTATGTTAACACATTACATACACCATTTACATATGTCCGAACGAGCCGCGCTGACCGCGGGGGCGGTGCGGCGTGGAGGGGCCGGAGAGGGGACGGCGCTGGCGGCAAGAGGAACGACACTCGCCTTTAGAAGTGCATTGTCATCGGTTCATTATTGTTAATTTTATAATTAATTGCTGTTGAAAATATACCAGCGTCTATAATACTACAGTCCACTTATTTTAATACCCGAAGGATCCTAACATCCCGATGAAGGTGAAAACGAATTGGCGCCTCCTAGGCAACAAGCTCGCGGACACCTCATTCACAGATCTTTCCGCGATTCCGACCAACATCGTGACTCCTGAGGAAACGACTGGCGCGATACGCTCCTTCACCAACCACCTTCAAAACGTCTTGAGCGAAAGCTCCGAGAAGGTGCCGGAGACTGTTCACAGTCAATGGCAAATTCCCGACGACGTGCGGTGGGTGGTGAGGAGGCGTAACGCCACGCTCAGAGCCTGCGCGACGAGTCCCACCCCGGAACGACGACGTCTTGCGCGCTTCCTCCAACGTGAGGTTAGACGTCGCATAAAAGAGGTTGTCGATTCGAGATGGGAAACTCGCCTAGCCGAACTCGAGCCGACACACCAGGCTTTCTGGCAGCTGTGTCGTTCCTTCAGGAGAAACGATGTGGCCTCCATGCCTCCGCTCAATCGTCCGAATCAACGCCCGGCGTTTGACGACGATGAGAAGGCGGAACTGTTGGCCGACAGCCTGGAGTCTCAATGTTCCCTCACATCAATACCTGTAGACCAAGACGATCTTGTTGCGGTTCAATCAATCTTCAAAGTTAAGAATATTAAAAATAAAATATTCGTACGTCTATGGCTTACTCTGTGGTTCGGCGACGGAGCCCGCCAACTGCGGCTGTCAACTGTCAATGTCATTGTACTTTTTTGTGCGCTGCGTTGATCACGAACTTTCGTAATAATTTACTTTTTAATTGTTAAACATCATCCATGGGTAAACGGAAGCGTAAAGATCGAGATCAAGAAATAGAAAAACGCTTAAAAAGGATCGAGAGATTGCTAAGCGATCGACGTTCCCGCGAAACTAGTCCACGTAAGTGTTACTGCAATTTTTTCTCATTTAACGTAATTATTTAGGTATTGGGCCCAATTTTGGTCAAGTCTCTAGAGTTTTCACGAGAGGTTAACCATGAGAACGTATATGTAACCGAAATTTCCTTTTCTTTTGTGACAATGAGTGCTATTACACATGAGCTTTCACGAGAGGTTGGCCGGTAGTACAACATTATACTATATCTGTAATATATTGTGCTCATACACTAAAATACATACTGTGCATATAGAAACACTATTGACTATTCTTAGAGCTTCCACGAGAGGTTAGCCGAAGAATAAATACATGGTAATGCAAACGGATCATAGTGAAATTAATTTCTTTTAGATAATGAGAGATCCTCTAGTGCGACTAGGGTAAGAAACTCAAGGAGTAGTTCCCCCTATCGTCGAAGTCGCCGCAACTACTATACATCATCTTCACCATCACCGGATCGGGCTGAAGAAAATGGGGGGGGGGGGTGTAGATGAGCCAGTACCTTCGGAAACGATAGTAGTTACAGAAGAAGTGACCACACCAAGTCTACCAGCTGACATTGAGGGACTTTTGGGTTCAGAAGGTACCCTTAACGTCAGCAATGGAATTACTCTTCACGAGAGTCTCGCCAAACATTGGCTGGCAATACTACAGGGTGGCCTCACTGAGGACATAAAACAAAGTCTAATAAAGAAATACGACCCACCCAACAATTACCATACCTGTACCCACATGTGACACGCACACACACAAGCGCGCACACACGCAAACCGCCAGAATTGATAGCGCCCGTCGGATCTATTCGGACGGTGCAACGCCCCGGGGTTAGGGCGTGGGCAGACGTGCCGGCGGGCGGTTTTAAAAACGCTTTCCGGCGGCCATCTTTATTTTTTGTGCCAATTTATAATTAATTTAAATGTTTTTGGAATCAAGGTCATAATATTACCTATAGAATCGTTGGTTTTATTTAACTATTAACCACAATTGCTCTGGGACATTTATAAATACTTCATAATTATAAATGTCATCGTCATTTTAATGTCATATACATATCTAAGATGTGTATGAAACAATAAATTATTGACTGTGCATAATAGTTTTAATATAGTCAACAACAAAATATATAATATTGATAATCTAAACAAATACAAAGTTTATACCACCAAAGCTTAATGCAGAAGTTGCCGCAGCTATGAATGAGAGTGGAATAAAGCGCGATAAACGCATTGCGGATCAACAGGTAGTCCTTGCTGCTGCTATATCAGCCATCGGTAAAACTTTGAATAGTTCAATTTCCTCCTGCCAACAGGGCAGTAATGAAATTGAGATCCTTAGTGACTCTGCAAGATTATTATGCGGCGTATACCATGATAATACAGATACACGCCGAGCTCTCATACTCCCAGGACTGAATAAGGATGTGAAAGAAACCCTGACACAAACCCCCGTTTCCGAGTACCTCTTTGGGGACAAACTGCAGGACAAGGTAAACGCATGTAAAGTAGTAAAAAAATCTGCTGAGGAACTAAAGAACACACCAGCTCAATTAAAAAAACAATATAAAAGGCCTAATTTAAACTACCGGGGCACACAAAGACCACAGCTGCAACGTCCGAGTGGGCAGAAACCGAAGCCGAAGCAGCCACCATACCGATCAACGAGACCAGCCACGAGCCGAGTGAAGAAATCCCCGGTGAAACATCAGCGTTATCGCCGCCCGGACCCACGGCGTCGATAATCCAGGTACAAGCTGGCAGACTAAAATACTTTCCCAAACAATGGGCTAGCATTACATCCAACCCTACTCTGTATAAGTGGCTTAAAGGTTATAAAATACCTTTCTTTAAAGCCCCAGTACAAAATTTTACTCCATGTAATGACACATTCACCCCAAAAGAATTCGACTTGATTTCAATTGAAATCAAAATGCTTACTATTCATTATCAATTGCCAAATCAGATAGGAAATACCTACGTTTTCTATTCCAGAATACTATGTTTGAGTTTACTTGCCTTCCATTTGGACTCAGTACTGCACCATATGTTTTTACAAAAATTATGAAACCAGTTATATGTCACCTGAGGTCACAGGGTTTGTTGTCAGTCATATATCTAGATGATATCCTCTGTATTGCAGATACTCATGAGAAATGCTCACAAAATGTATTTGCCACTAAAACCCTTTTGGAGGACCTAGGGTTTTTAATTAATTCAGACAAAAGTGTTTTACAACCCAGACAGAGATGCCAATATCTGGGTTTCATTTTAGACTCTGTCCTGTTTTCTATCTCTTTACCACAAAAGAAGAGAGATTCTATACATAAGTTTATAAATAAGATAAAAATAAGAGAACACTGTAAAGTAATAAACCTTGCAAAATTATTAGGCCAGCTTGTAGCTGCATGTCCAGCCATAGAATATGGGTGGCTGTATACAAAAATAATAGAAAATCACAAGACTATCACATTACAGGCTAATAATGGAAACTATAATGACACCATGTACTTGTCTAAAAAACTTCTATTAGATTTAAAATGGTGGTCATCTCACATTTTGACAGACTTCTGTTACATAAAGAGATACAGTTTTGAGTTAGAAATTTTTTCAGACGCTTCACATACAGGTTGGGGATTAGTCTGCAACAATAAAAAAGGTCATGGACACTGGACAGAGAATGAGAAACTTTTTCATATTAATTACCTTGAGTTACTAGCCGCATTCATAGGTCTTAAGACATTTGCATCTAATAAAAAACATTGTGAAATTTTGTTAAGGATTGACAATACAACGGCCATTGTCTATATAAATAGAATGGGTGGCACCCGTTTTACGCATCTCAATAGTTTAGCAAGGGATTTGTGGCAATGGTGTGAAGTTAGACATATCTGGGTGTATGCATCTTATATTAGCTCCAAAGAAAACTGCGTAGCTGACAAAGAGTCAAGACGTCCAAACTCTGAAATTGAATGGAGTTTGAGCGACGAGGCTTTTCAGACAATAGTAGACAACCTAGGACTCGCTGAAATTGACTTGTTTGCTAAAAGTTATAATGCTAAGTGTTCGAGCTACGTATCTTGGTTCCCAGACTCTAAAGCGGTCACTATAGATGCTTTCACCCTGAGATGGCATGGGCTTTTCTTCTACGCATTTCCCCCCTTCTCTCTCATAAGTAAAGTATTACAAAAAATCAAAAAGGAAAATGCTAGAGGCATCGTTGTAGTCCCATCATGGCCTTCACAACCTTGGTACCCTCTTTTTAGCTCCATGATTGAATCTAGACCAATAATCCTTAAGCCCAATCATAAATTATTATTGTCTCCTTCTAGCCATCCACACCCGTTGCACAGGAGTCTCACACTGATAGCAGCCATATTATCAGGGACGCATTCCTGAAACGAGGTGTACCATCCTCTTCATTGAACATTATGATGAACTCATTGTCAGCAAAAACGAGAAAACAGTATGAACATGCTCTTGGACAATGGATTTATTTCTGTCAAGATCAAGAGAAGGATCCCCTTAGCAACTCAGTTCCCACAGTAATTTCTTTCTTAACACACAAGTTTAATGAAGGTCTGTCATATGGTTCACTTAATGGCATTAGGTCAGCAATATCCCTTATATTAGGGCCTCAACTAGGTACAGATGAAAGAATGACAAGATTTTTTAGAGGAATCTACAGACTAAGACCAAAAAAGCCTAAATATGAGGAGGTTTGGAATCCAGACATTGTGTTGAACTATCTATCAAACTTATTTCCCAATGAATCTCTTAATATGGTACTACTAACAAAGAAGTTAGTGACTCTTTTAGCCCTTGTCACAGGACATAGAGTCCAAACATTGTCTCTTATATGTTTAGATAACATAAGCATTAATGATGACAATATTAATATTAAGATTTCAGCCCCTACAAAAACATCTGGTCCTAATAGACTCCACCCTAATTTAATCTTGCCATTCTTTAAAGAAAATATTAGTATTTGTCCTGCTACCACACTTGTATATTACCTCTATAGAACTAAAGATATTAGGGACAACTGTAAGACACTTATTCTTACAACAAGAAGGCCCTACCATGCTGCCTCCACTGGCTCAATAGGAAAATGGATTAAACAAATGCTATATAATAGTGGCGTGGATATTACTAAGTTCTCCGCTCATAGCACCAGACACGCGTCGACTTCTAAAGCCGCTGAGGTTGGTGTTAATATAGAAGCTATTCGGAGAGCAGCAGGGTGGACCCAAAATTCTTCCACATTCGCTCGCTTCTACAAAAGACCGATCGTTGACAATATCAATTCCTTTGCTCGAGCAGTGTGCACTATAAATAAAGATTAAAAACAAATATTTTGGGTTAACCCATATAACTATTTAAAGTTACTTAAAGTCTGATTAATATAAATACTATTAATTATAAAATCAATCACGTTACCTTATTCATGTTTGTATGAAGATAATAATGTAATAATGTGTAATAAAAGAAGTACTGTAATAAGTAGAAGGATATATATATATATATATATATATATTTAATAAAAATAAAAAAAAACCTATATAATATGTATTGTAATTGTAGCAATAAATAATGCTGATTTGCCAACACAACTTTATTCTTTGAACATCTACATAGTACGAGTGAGGACGAGATCACGGAACACAATTTAAAAGATCGGACTAACTTACCTAGTGACGTCCGATCCCCAATTGTGTGAAGTGATCTCGTCCTCACTCGGTCCCTACCCTACCCGATCTACATTGACCCCCAGTAAAAGTTGTGTTATGTACTTTGAAATAATGACATTGACAGTTGACAGGCGCAGTTGGCGGGCTCCGTCGCCGAACCACAGAGTAAGCCATAGACGTACGAATATTTTATTTTTAATATTCTTAACTTTGAAGATTGTGACAGCGCAGTAGTGCAAGGTGCATACTACATAGTACAAAAGTGAGGACGAGATCACTTCACACAATTGGGGATCGGACGTCACTAGGTAAGTTAGTCCGATCTTTTAAATTCATTCGTCGAAAGTAGGAACGCGGTCCGGCCACCGCCTATCTCTATTTCGCGACCGATAAACATAAACGTCAACGTCGACCCGCCGCCGCCCGATCCCCTTGCTCCGGTGACGATTGAAGAAGTCATGGCCCTGATCAAGGCACTCAAACGTCGCAAAGCCCCCGGGGGCGACGGTATCCCTACCCGGATGATAAAGATGCTCCCGGAGCATCTAGTAAAAACTCTCACATCCATCTATAACGCCGCGTTTCAATACTGCCTCTTCCCAGAGGTCTGGAAGGAGGCAGTTGTAATAGGTTTCCACAAGCCGGGAAAACCCGCATCAGAACCGTCCTCTTATAGGCCAATCAGCCTGCTTAGTACGCTAGGCAAACTTTACGAGCGGATCGTCCTCGACCGCCTCAAAATAGTCGCCCACAATAACCATCTGATCCCTCCGGAACAGTTTGGTTTTCGCTCTAGGCACAGTTGCGTAAACCAGGTGCTCCGCATCACGGAGCACGTTTACGACAAATTCCAACGCGGCATGCCTACCGGTGCTCTTTTCTTCGATATTGAAAAAGCATTCGACAGGGTGCGGCACAACGGCTTGCTTTTCAAGCTGTACACGCTCAACGTGCCCACTCAGCTCGTGCACATCATACGAGAAATTGGATGTTTTAAGAAACAAATCGGAACTCAATGTTTGTCGCAATTTCCTGGTTACGAGTGTTAAAGAAATAAAATAACGATATCGCATGAGTGACTCCCTTTTATCAAAACTTCATGTATTACATCCTGCGAATGCTGCATCGTCAAAATTTCGAGAATTTGTTCCTTCGATGTTTCCATTGATTAAGTTACTGCCTAGCATAGTACCGATCGAAAATGAGACCTTGATTAAAAAAATCGATGATCAGTGAAGAAATCTTCCAGGCAAATTCAATGAATTAGATGATGAGGTGCTGCGGCGACGGAGGCGGAGTTTGCGCCACGCTACCGGCGGTACGCGCGCGGCCGACATTGTACGCTGACTTTGGCCGGGCGCTAGACAGCGCGCCGGACTGCGACTAAACACACGTATAGATAGATAGATAGATAGATAGATAACTCTTTATTGAACACCACAAAAGTAAAAGAAAAAAACAAACAAACATACTTAATAACTATAGCTAGTGTAACAATAGGCGGTCTTATCGCTAAAAGCGATCTCTTCCAGACAACCATAGGATGGAGTCTTTCTGCGGAGAAGTTGGAGTGTGGGTGTGTTTATATTTAAATAAATAAAAACATAATAATATAAAATCATAAAAATAAATAAGTGTATATATTGTATATATGTAGTATATATAGGTACATATAAATATATTGAAAACAATACAAATACATACAAACAAAATATGTGCAAAAATAATATGATTTAAAATACAAATAACTATGTATTTATGTTGCATTGAGATAGAATGTGAGCACTTGTCTCTTGAAGCTGCTCAGCGACGGAGCTCGTCGTATAGGCACCGGCAGTGCGTTCCAGAGACGAACAGCTTGGACAGTGAAGGAATTGTCAACGAAACTACTACCGTGCAGGGGGGTCCTGAGAGCCAAGTTATCTGACGACCTAAGTGTTAGAGAGTGAGAAGTATGAAGAAAAGTAAAGCGTTCGGAAAGATAGCGCGGAGAAGACGGATTGAATAGGATATTGTAAAGTAAAGAGAGAATGTGTGTATTCCGGCGAAGGCGAATAGGAAGCCACTTGAGCTTGGAACGAAATTCCGAAACGTGGTCATATTTACGTAAGCCAAATATGAATCTTATGCAGAAATTTTGAAGTCGCTCAAGTTTATCAAGCTGAACCTGAGTGAGATCAGGATAGCAGACGTCGGCATAATCAAGTATAGGAAGCAAGAGGGATTGCGCTAACGTAATTTTAGTAGCGGTGGGCAAAAAGTTACGAAGTTTTCGTAAGGAAGCAGCCGACGCGAATAACTTTTTATTTATAACTGCGAGCTGAGGGCCCCAAGATAAACAACGATCAAGTGTTACCCCAAGATTCTTCACGGTCTCACAAAAAGGTACCTTAACCCCATTAAAAACTAAAGTTGGAAGTAGAGACCAATCTATTTTATGAATTTGCCGAGGACTACCTACGATGATAGCTTGTGTTTTAACTGGATTCACCTTTAGGCCATAGCGAGCACTCCAATCAGTTATACGGGCAAGGTCAGAGTTTAAAGCCACGATAGCGCCTTTCAATTCACTGATTGGGGCTTGATTGTAGATTTGGAGATCGTCTGCGTATAGGTGGTAGGAAGAGAAAATATGATGGGATACTGAATTAATAAATAAAGAAAAAAGTAAGGGAGACAAGACGCCGCCTTGCGGTACACCAGCTATTGCGTCACACCATGAGGAAAAAATATCCTCAATGCGAACCCGCTGCCGGCGACCGAACAGATAACTGTGAAACCAATCAATTACCGTCGGAGATATGTATATGAGAGCGGAGTATAGCCAGGAGAATATCAAAATCAACGGTGTTGAAGGCATTACTGAAGTCGAGTAAAGTTAGCACAGTGAGCTGCCCCTTTTCCATACCGTGGCGGATATCATCGGTGATCTTAACGAGAGCAGTCGCTGTACTATGACCCGGACGAAACCCAGATTGGAAAGGATTTAGAAGAGAATGTTTATTAAGGTAGGAATTAATTTGGGAATGGACGAGACGCTCAAGAACTTTAGAGAGGAAAGGGAGAATGGATATGGGACGATATTCGGAAATATTATGAGGATTCGGTTTTTTTGGGAGGGGAACAATTTGAGCGTCTTTCCAGCAGGAAGGAAAAACACTATATTGGATTGAATGGTTTAGGATATCACAGATTATAGGCAAAATAATATCGAGAATGGGTACTATCATATTTCGACTAATGCCATCAACACCGACAGCCTTTGATGTAATAACAAGTATGCTGTTTTTAACATCACGAGCGGAAAATCGATTAAAGACGAAAGGAGCATGACTAAGAATTGGCGAGGAATTGAGACGATTAATTGTTTGATTCTTAATTGAGGTATCAATATAAGAACTAGAAGAAAAATATTGATTTAGTGAGTTAATATCAATATTGATTGGAACTGAGTCTTGTCGAGATTTGCCAATTCCTAGTGACCTGAGGAACTTCCAGACTTTAGCGGAATCTTCGTCTTCGACGGAAACGTGAATGTGGCGACGATAAGCATCCCTACACACCCTGTTGCAGCGATTCCGAAGTCGTAAGTACTTGGCCTTGGAATCATCAGAGGGGCGACACCTGTACCTCGTTTTTGCGGCAGCTTTTTTTCGCATCAAACATCTGATTTCGTCCGTGATCCATGGTGCGGGGAGATGTTTAAGTTTGATGGTCCGAAAAGGAGCGTGGATGTCATATAATTGTGTGATAAGAGTGTTGAAAATATTAATTTTATCATCAATAGACTTATATTCCAAAACTTGAGACCAATCAATATTTTGTGCATCTCTAAGAAAAGCTTCCTGGTCCATGCCACCAAAATTACGTTGCAATATAATTTTAGGTCTATGTTTAGGGGTGCGAATTTTATAGGAAAGGAAAAGAAGGTCATGATATGAAAAAAGGTCCGCTGGACATTGGCCATGATTAGCTACGTGTGGGAGAGAAGATACAAGCATGATATCAAGAAGGGAAGGAGTGGAGTGAGGAAAGTGGTGTGTGGAGTTAAGGGGTAAAATATGCAAATTACAAGACTTGACAATTCTTTCTAGGGAGAAAGTACGATGATCCTTTTTTAGGAGACACGTGTTGAAGTCGCCCATAATAATGGTATGTTCATAACAGGGCATAAGATCTTCTAAATTTTTTTCTAAGGATGCAAAATAAACTATTTGTGAGGAAGGGCTATAGTAGACTCCAAGCAATACTTTAGAGTGGGAAAGAAGAACCTCAATAAATAGATGTTCTCCAGCATTAGAAGGTGGTGGTTGTGGTGACATGCTGATAATGGTAAAAGGAATGTGGGCACGGAGATAAATTGCCACACCGCCACCCCCCCTGCCGGTACGATCGTTACGGATAAGACGAAAGCCAGGTAAGGAATAAGAAGTAGATGGAAGACACGGTTTAAGCCAGGATTCAGAAACTAGGATAGCGTGAATGTTATGATGGACAAAGGACGTCAGCATATCGGAAAAATGAGCCGGAATACTTTGGGCATTTAAATGAATTACGTTGAAATTTTTAGGCACCTCAGTAAATTGATGATCAAGGGTGTCAGTGAGTGAGGGTATACTGACAAAACTCTCATCGCTAGAGCAGGAAGATACGGAAGACAAGGAAGTAAAATGGTCACAACTTTTGAAACTATCTATACTCAATGTTCGCAACATAATATTTTAAAAATGTATTAAGTTTACGTTAATAGTAAATAAATTATATAAATAATAGATATATAGATAATAATAATAGACAATAATAATATGTATAAAAATGTAATAAATCGTAAATTATACTTTTTTTTTTTCCATCTGCCGGTTGTGTTATACAATAAAACGAAATATACAACAAGCATCAAAAACAAAATCAAAATACTGAGAAAAGACGGCTTGCAAAATAAATTCCAGCAAAAAATAAACAAAAGAAATAAAACAGTAAGAGGCAATGCTAAAAACCATGAATACAGTGCAACGGAACAAAGTTAAACATGAAATGCCATAGAGGCAAGAGACCTTTCACTGTCAAACTGACACACGACACAATATGACAGATGTCATATTCAACTGTAGGTGTAAGTTGACAAATGTCACATGTCAGATTACAGATATCAACTACCCGCAATATAATTGATTAATGGGACGTAATAAATCAATACATACAATATTAAAAAATTGCGGGTCGTTAGATAGAAACAAACGTAAAAAACATACTAGTTATAAGATTAGAAGTAGTATTCACTTTTTACTGGATGGTGCGTGTCTTCTGGTCTTAGTCGAAGTTGGTGCGGTATTTTTTTGCGCTCTATCCTGCTTCCGTTCTCCACTGGACGATGCAGTAAGCCTGTCGATGTCTTCCACACAGTCGGCCCGGTGGCGCGTCCCATCAGATGCAAGGATGAAAACAGATCCCTCGCGCGTCCAGCACTTCGCCACACCAAACTTCCGACGCGCAGCCATGAATATGTCGTGCCGTGATTTGGTCAGAAACTCGGACAACGTTATACCTGACCCTCGTAATTTCGTCTTAGCATACCAGATTTGGTTCCGCATCTCAAAATTACATAGTTTTAGAAGAATTGGTCTAGGACGGGCTTGTGCAGATAAGCGACCCATGCGATGGCACCGTTTGATGTCCAAGACACTGAAATCCGAGATCTTCTGGTGACTAACGATAGTTTCAGAAACCAAGGCCGCAGTGTCTTCGTCTTTAACCTCGGGAACACCGTGCAGCAACAGGATTTGGCGACGTCTGTGCATTTCAAGATTGTCCATATTTTTAGAGACAATCGTTATTTGAGTTTGGATTGCACGGAAAGCTGACAAGACAAAGTCTTTGAACTTGAAATACTCTGCTGCCAGTGATGAAGTAGAAAGTGACGAAGGTGGGCTAGTGGCTTTCTTGAGCTCACTCTCCATTTCTTCCATCCGCTTTAGAAAGAGTGCCTGAAGTTGAGACTGACTCTCCAAGATGGTGTCGACGTTGACTTGTGAAAGTGCCATGTTATGGATATTTGAGTTTTGCTAGTGAGATATTAAAGATAACACTTCCCGGCAGGTGCTAGTGAGTAAAACTCAGTTTAACATAAGAATCGTATATGTAAACGATGTATATATATTTTAAATAACAATTTTAAAACAACGCGTAAAAAACAGCTGTTTAATATGTAGCACCTACCCGTATGTACCGTACGTATCAGATTTTTCGGTCTCGATGGATCGGGTGAGGCGAAGCATACTGGAGAAGTTGTTGAATTTCTCCCTCCTTAAGCGTTTTCTAATCCGTACGTCCAGAAGACCGTAGATCCTATCGACTTGTACCTTATCAGACACGTCGCCGGCGGGAATCTCAAATAATAACGCGCGACACTTGGCGACGAACACGTCCGTGTTATCATGACGTTGCCGTTGATCGAATAATTCCCTGTAAATGCGGTGCGGAGGCCTTTTGTCACCGTAGGTGCTATTCAACAATTCGATGGCGGCGTCCCACGACGATATTTCCTTTTGAGGTACCATATTGCGGCGATATTCGTGAGTATCATGGAAAGACCCCGAAGGGCCTTCTTCTCCGAGACGTTTGCGCATTCTTTATAGCTCTGAATGGCGACTATGAATACCTCCACAGACTCGTGGGCGTCACCGCCGAACAAGGCGGTGCAGTGGGTGAAGGTGCTGCTACCGGCGGATGGTGGAGCACTAGGCGCAAGAACCGGGGATGACGGCTGGCGGCTTAAGACTCGGTCCAGCAGGCGCTCGAACGCTTCAGTTTGGGACTGCTGCATGGCGGCCATTGTGGCGACCACTTGACCCGACGAAAAACTTGCAGCGTCGGTGCCTTTGTCATCGTCGACGCCCGCGGTGACTTCGTCGTCCGATGGCATCCCAATATCGCTGCATGTACCTACGTGGCATTGTGATGAAAACACACGCGAATTATCGTTACGTATGGTATACTGGGATACCTCGGTATCAAGGATACCAGTTACATTTGGCTTTCTTTTGCCGACTTGGTTTACAACAGCTTCTGGGAGATCATAAGTTGAGCAATTCTTGTTTTTTATTTTAAGTTGGTTTCTGATGACAAGTAGAGAATTTAACGTTTTTTCAGAATGTTTATTGCGAACTTTGTTTTTCACAATATTCATTGCGCTTAAGACTCGTTCTATTTCTGCATTTGAATAAGGAAATGATAAGATTGCGATAACGAAATCACTTAAATCCTGGAAAGTTTTTATTCCGATTGCATTTTTATATGCGGCTTTAGCCCAAAAGCTAATAGGATTTCCATTTAGTCCACTCCAATCGACGAAAGGAGTAGTTTGCCATTGCTGCAGAACTTTATCTATTTTTTCGTCAGAAATACCAATTTCTGGATATTGGCAAGTAAGTGTGTCACCTGCTGACATAATATAAGGATAAAACAGCATTTGTGTACCCTTTCGGTATGTACCGTTTTACCCGCATGCTATTTGGCCTCAAGAACGCTCCCGCCAATTTCCAGAGGTTAATGGATCGTTTTGGGTCTGGGAGTGCTTTAAAGAATACAACTCTTTTAGTTTATTTAGATGACCTGTTGATCCTCCTAAATCAAAGAAACTTAAAAAAGCAGTGATGGCGTTGATGATGCACAGAAAAAATTATACGAAATTCTTACTGAGAAATTGTTAAAATTTACGCCGACCATTGAACATCCAGATCAACATTTTTTACTTTCGCTTTATCCACATTTTAATTTCATATCCACATTATAATTTCATAAAGGAAGAACATAAACTCGATGCGAAAGCTGATATGTTTGCTTCGCAAATATAACAGGTTGGCACAAACATCTGCATACACCAGTCACTATGAATATCAGTCTGGATATCAAAGCTACAACACAACACCTGCTGGTACAAGTACTGAAAGTAGCGTGTCGCAACTAATAAATAGTTACCACACACCGCCTACGCTTTCTGGTGCCAATGCCAATACTGCAGGTAGTTCATCGCAACAAAATAATAATGAATATAAATTTAGTAATGATGATTCTACACAAGATTCTGATATTATCAAAAACATATATTCGCCATAAAATAAAAACTAAGATATTACAAACACTAATATGATTACTCTTGAATGAATCCTGCCAATTACAGTTTAACTTATACTTAAGTATTTTTTTAATAAGCCTAGTTATGATTATAATACTTACCGATTATCGGATTTGTTGTTCAATCGATCGAGGTCAGTACTACTGTGCAAAAACGAATAAAAGATAATTAACATAATATTTGGTTTTTCTTACCTTAAGGTTAATAGTTAGTCGTTCTTCAGCTGATATACATTGTCTCATCACTGTATTTCTGCGTGTCAACTCTAGTTTTACAATGGAAAGCAGTTCACGAAACGTCGAATATGACATTCTATAAAAACTTCTGAATTTATGCTCATAGTTTTTTAGTATTTTAAACGTTGTTACATAATGTCCATCAAGCAATCTCTCTTTATTAAATGGGTGCATCCAATATTGACGCTGCTTTCGCTACCGACGCTGCGTCTGCTGACGTAAAAGCAACACCAAAGACAACATGATTAATGTTGCTTTAACAGAGTCCATCTTAAAACTGTAGCGATCGCAGGCATTTTGTGCTGTTACTGAATCGCGACAAAAGTGCGACAGTATCGCGTTTGCATCGCGACTGAATCGTGGTTATGTGGGCGAGGGCACACAGTTTGCGACCGCATCGCGACTGTATCGATGCGAACGCGCGACAGCATCGCTACTGCATCGCGACTGTATCGATGCGAACGCGCGACAGCATCGCGACTGTAACGATGCGAACGCGCGACAGCATCGCTACTGCATAGCTGCAAAAAGTCGCCGTGGGCGAGGACCCTTAAGAGCGTATACACCTATCCGTGCGCTGTATGGCTTAAAACAGTACTCTTCGTATCAGTTCATATCCATCGAAACATTATTTTAAAAACATATTAATTAGTAATTATTTTAGAAAATGTTGTCTTCTAATTAATAAGATTAGTTTTTTTTTTATTTATAGAAGAACATCTCCTTTAGAACTTACACTTTAAAATTACAACAAAATTAGTTCTATTAATTTTCTACAAATATATTAAAACCACTATAAAACTCAACGCGCAAATCATTTCAAATTACTAATTTTAAAACAAATTCCGCGTTGAGTAGGTTGCATTCTTTGTAGTTCAGTAGGTGAGAAAGTAGGTACAAGTCTCCCAAGACCAATACTCACGCCTGTGGTTTAAATTTGAATTTCGACCCACATGTTTATGAGCTATGTGTTAAAATCCAAAGAACCGCCGCAGTCGCTACAATAGCCAACTACATATCTTATTACAAACGATTTACAAAAGGTCATTTTCTTAATTAAAACTTATAAAAAATTATCTGCACTCCACAATGAGCCAAGAAAGGTTAACGTTGAATAATAAAAAATATTAATGTCGAAACAGGACGATCAAAATCAGAGGCGCTTCATAGATTTCGCACACAGGCGCTGTCTTGCAGATACAGATGCCAGCAAAGATGGCCTAGCTGGCATTTTATTACAAGCGAAGTTAAACGGTCTCTTCGAACCGGTATCAATCATATTTTAGTCGTAAGACAAATACAGACGAAAGAAAGTTCCACTCTTATGACCTTGAAACACTAGTTGTAGCGTAACTTAACCGATTTCGTGTCTATCGTTGGCATATCGTTTAAAATATTCACGGATTGTAACGCATTGCGTTCGACATTGATTAAGCGCGACTTAATCCCTCGGATTGGCCTGTGGTGGGTACAACTTCAAGAGCTTGACTGCACCATCGAGTATCGACCAGGGCCGCGAATGGCACATGTCGACGCGCTGAGCCGTAACCCAGTTGAGGGAAACGAGTCGGAGCACCTAACGCGTCTCGCTCTCGATGTCTTATCCATCCAAAACACTGAACGGGACTGGATCACCACAGTTCCATCTGCTGGTGATGGGGTGAAAAAGATAAAAGAAATTTTATCAGATCCAGACTCGTAGCAGGTCATGAATATACACAAAAATTATAAACTGAAAAATAATCGGGTCTATAGGGCAGTATATGAGTGGACGATAGCCTAGTTTTAGACGACATTGTATTAGTAACTAAAAGACTCCCGTCTCAAAGTTCGAAAGACACACTATACACGTATACGTAGTTAGATAACGGAGGATTTCTCAACTCAACGTTAAACTACATAAGAAAAACACTCAGATCTTGAGTAAAATACTTTATTTCCACAAAAGAAACGAAACGCAAACGCTACGATCAAAGGCGAAAAAGGCAGTAGGTAGGTAATAAATGATTATACAAACAAGTCTGAAGTGACAAAATGTCATTAATTGCAGTTGCCAGTGTAATAAAAATCTGTACCCACCCATTTAATAATTATATTGAAGAATAACCCGTTCCAATGAAGAAATGAATTATAAATGGCGCCGCTAATCATTTCCCCTCATTCTCACAATACCGCTGTCTATTATTATAATTGCCAGCTAAGCAAATACAACAAATATACGAAAACAATGTTCAATTTAAATTAGGCACCTGTAGGGACACACACACTGGCGCAGATATGTATGTATGTAAGTGCACGTACGTGGTTGTGCGGGAACGCTGTGTCACACCATGCCTCCCATATATAAGCGATGTGCGCCTTAGTTTATTCAGTACGTCTGACAAATTATAGGGAAACTTAGGGAACTGTTTAAGGAGGCTAATATACTGACTTTGCCGGCCGAATACATTTTCCGGATTATTATGTATGTCCGCAAAAACCTTAGTACTTTTATGAAAAACAGTGACTTGCACCGTCGGAACACTAGAAATAAGAATAAACTAGTTGTTCCAAATTTTAGGCTCTGTAAAACTAGTAAATCATACTTAGCGAATAGCATTAAATTTTACAATAAACGTCCCTCCGAAGTAGCCGATTTGCCCGGACACAAGTGTTATGTTAGGCGCGAGTTAATGTCTAGGGCGTATTATAATGTAGCGGATTACCTCGTTGATAAGACGTTTTGGAGAAGTGGTCCTACACACCATGAACAACCCTGTTAACACTTACTAGTGATTGATTGCATGAAGTGTCTCATCTGTATCTATCTTTAATATTGACATTACAATAATTTTAAATCTTCTATGACTATTAGGTATGTAACCTAAGTACTACAATTATATATATTCCCTCATTCATATAATATAAATTTAGGGAAGACGACCGACCGATCATTTTGTGGCGCTTGCCTTTATAAGTTTAATTTTATTAAGATAGTAGGAAAAGCAATACAACAAAAATAATTTTGTAAATGTAGGCGAATGCACGTTGTACACCGTTATTTTATTATACGTCCAGTTTTACGTATTTGTACATGCCTGTCCAGGTATTCCCTAAATCCCTTCATCTGGGTTTTATCTCATTTCAACGGTGATGTGCGTGCATTAGCTTATATAACTAATCTGACTGTATTCAGCACAAAAGGATTGAAAAAAAAAAGTGAAAGAAACAATGAACAATTGATGACAAAAAAAGTAAGCCCGGAGTTTCTTTCTGTCTTTCTTCTTCGGGTCGTCATCGCTTAGGTAGTTAGTGAAAGGCTGGTAGGTTAGCTAGGCTAGGCCTGTAGTGTCCTCACCGGTGAGGATCGCGACGCGTTCCTCCCATTATTTTAATAAAATGATCTCTTTTTTATATCCCCTTTCCTGCCAGCCCGAGCTGGCGTTTTTGTTTTTTGTTTTTGTTTATTTCTCATCATAAATTTACTCCCAATAAAAATTTCGGTAGTTATATAAGTGACCATTAGTATTAACAATAATTATTAATATAATCAATTTAATGTATCTTGACTTATCATAAGTGCAACTATGTTCGCCTACGTGATGAATAAAGTATTTTATTTTATTACTGTTACCATCTAAGTACTCCGCTGTATATACGTACTCTGAAGTCTTGAATATAAACCTTTACAAGTGCCATCTCTGGAGTTTTAATTAAAGTACTACAAGCTAGAGCTGACACTCCCATACACAGCAAGCTCTACAATGCATGCAACTTTTTCATTTCTAACTAATCTACTGATATAATTTGGCACGTTTGCTTATTACTATGGAGGACAATAATTACAAGTGTTATAATTTGGAATGCGCGTCTATTAAAGGCCGCGTAACTAAATTTAATAATCAATTAGAAACTTTAAAGGATCAAATTTTAGAACAAGCACAAATTAAAGTGCGAAACTAGGGATTAGCTTAAATAGAGACCCTTATAGGCTTAGGCCTTTGGAGAAATAGTTGAGCAGTTCTTTTACAATTTTATTGCTGAGACCGAGAAAGTTATTTCGATGTGTAGTAAGACGAAAAAATCGTCTAGTAAACAAAGTAATTTTACTACAACTGACGAAGATGATCGTGAAGTTGTAGGAAACGCTAGGATTGATCGGAATCCGTTATGAATTTTGCCGGTTCGTTAAACAGACTACACACAGACATGCTAGTTTCCTTAATTACTACTAGAGATACAATAAAAAAAACAGGGTGGTATCAAATGGTTGTCAAATTTATACCTTTCAAAAAATGTTAATATGTAAGAAAGCCTTATTAAAAATAAAACACTGCATGACATTTTTCCCCTTCATTTCTATTTTTGTAATTGAATTTGTAAATTGTGATTTGATTTTTGGGAAATCATTATCGAAGAGAAGTTCAGAAAACCAAAAGACTTCCTACTGTTAGTGCAGCTAATAAATCCCAAACTTATATTTATAGTCAATTACTTTACTTTTTCACATCAGTATTTGCAAAAAAGAGATTCCGAAGGGAACTATCCAAATACCATACCATACCAGCCCTATATTATATACTGCCCACGGCTGAACATTTAGAATCTATTTAACAACAACGATCAAAAATGAAGAATAAAATATTGAATCGGAAGTTTTCCATCTCCATCGACCAGAACTAGAACCAACTTTACCTGTGCTTAATCAGAAAAGAAAGAAAGATGTTCCAACTTAAATTAAATATGTTGGAACAAAAACAGAAACAAACTGCTGCCAATACTGACGTTGATGAGGACACCAAATTTTTAGTAAGTTCCAAAAGCTATATGAAAAAAATTATCCTCATCAAGAAATTCTGTTTCAACTGGGTATGTTCCAATTGGTCAAAGAAGTCACAATGGAAAAGAACCATCGCTATCACAGTCTCAGTACACATACAGTGATAATTCATCAGGCTCATTTCCAGGACCACATTATGTCCGTTCTTTATACAATCCTCGTACTAGTACCTCTACACCTAATATTGCTATCTATTCAATTGCTAATGTCACATGACACATCACACCAATCAACTACTGAATTCCTGATCAGGAAACCTACTTTTCTAAACTAAACGTGTGCGGCCAGGAAGAAGCTCTAAGGAAGAATTCCGGATAATGAATAATAAACTAAAATTCATTATTTAGAATATTATGTATGTCCGCAAAACCTAGGTACTTTTATGAAAATCTGTGAATTGCACTGTCTGAACACTAGAAATAAGAATAAACTAGTTATTCCAAATTTTTGTCTCCAAGCCGGAACGTGACATCGAGAAAGCGCTGGAGGCCTACCACGTGGGCATACTGGTACCGCCATTTTGCCCAGAAAAACCATCTCTTTGGTTCGCGCAATTAGAAGCACAATTTGCGATATCGAGTGTTACAACGGTTGCCACAAAGTACTTCTACGCTGTTGGCAATTTGGAATCATAGAATGCCAGCGAGGTAGAAGACATAATAGATTCTCCACCTACCGCCGACTAGTACAATAAATTAAGGACGGTGCTCCTTAAATGGCTTCCGGCTTTACGGGAATAAAGGTATAATAAGCAATTTATCATGCACTAGGAGCTATGGGACAATTAACAATCAAAATTCTACCGTCGTTTGGTGAAACTGGCCGGGACAGGCGTGCCATAGGATTTTTTTTTACTTCTTGCGACTAGCCGAGATCCGTGTCAACACGCTCCCCAGCATTCAAATAATAGCAGCTCTTCTTGCAAAGCCAGCTTATATTGTTTGGCTTCTTTTTTTTTTTTTTTTATAGCATAGAATGACGAGACGAGCATGCCGTTCGCCTGATGGTAAGCGATACGACCACCCATAAACAGTAGCAACACCATCCAGCAACATGTCTTACAAAGTACTGTGTGGCATTCCACTGCGCTCGTCATCCTGAGACATAAGATGTTAAGTCTCATGTTTCCCTTTTTAGTATCCCAGTGATCTAAGAAAAGGTGCTTAGTCATTATGACGACGCAATCAAACAAGATGCAAATGCCGGACCCAACACCCCCGGAGCAGCAGAAGAAGAAGAGAAACCATCAACGACCGAGACCTCAGCTTGCTGAGAAGAGTCTGCCGAAACCGAGTAGAATTTCAACTACATCAACACCACTTACAAATGATCCACTCTGGTTAGACAGTTTAGTTCTCGACGGCGAGAAGGGCTTGACTTCAGAAGCCGCTATTAAAGAATTCAGAGGTGATGCTGCTGGATTCACGTCACTCATTGAACATGAGTACAATGCCTTGTCAGATTGCGACAAGCATGTGACCAAAACCGTGCCACAAAGCGCCTATGCTTATTATCACCATATCATGTGGTGGTACCAGGTCGCTATTGTAGCACAGAAGCATGGACGGGCCAGTCCGGAACAGGATAGGCTCATCCATTTTGTTAACGGTTACGATGCTGTTGTTGGAGCAGGTGCTGCCACCTACCTCAAAGGGATGGGTGATTACACAGACGGTACGGGAGTGAAACATTATCTCACCGCCCAGGAGCCAAACGGAGAAGGTCACTTTGGTGAGCTAACCCATTTGACACACAGGGATTATGAGACCTTGATCTCCCCAGCGCTGTCGATAAGTCGCGTTTTGAGCGATGTCGCCCACACACTCAACCGTGGAGGCGATTTTCAAATGCCAGCTGGTATCATGCCAGAGGGCAATCTAGAACGTGTCGATCCCATACCGGCCAGAGGAGCTGCCCAACAAGAAATTGACGTCCCGAGGCCAGACGATGAAGATGTCGCTGAGGGTATAGAGGAAGAGGAGGAGCCCGAGAGACCACCGACCCCGCGTCAAGTGCACCAACCAACCGCCAATATGCTTGGCTGGAGGCAAGCGAACACGCTTAACAAGAACCAACTTGCTGAAATGGTTCAGATATTCGAAGACCCAAGAGACGTTGAGTTCGTGATACCACGCTACCGTCTACACCGAGAACTCTTCGAGTTCGTGTATCGCCGCATACGTGAGGTACAACGCTACAAGATCTTGCCATTACCCAAAGATACAACGGGAAGTGTCGCTCAACAACTTGCCTCGCCCTTGCCTTGCTGGGTGTTATGTCCAGTAGTTATACTGGCTACAATGTCCTTCAAACCGAAACACAACAGTGCATGCACTGTTGCTTGGCGGTAGAAATAGACATTGCGGTGGTACCCACCCAGACGGCCTCTTACATAATGAGAGACCTACCACCAGTAAACTGGACTGTTAAGTGCCTCTGACAGCATAATCTGCTCTGCTTTTAGTAAAGGATCTAAAACAATCACAGTATTAAGACCATACCGTTCTGTAGGCTTTTTTGTTCTCTTGCCTAGTGCCATTTGAACTTCCTGAGAATGAGATAACAGGTGAAAGTCCAAGACAGAGTAATAAGTTAAAGTTAGGTTATGTTATTTTAGAAAAACGTGAAACAGTGAATAGTTTCCTGTATAATTAAAAGAAAGTATATATACTAAACTAGAAGTGAAGGCTTTAAAAACATTTAAAGCCAAAGAAATAACAAAAAAAAATATTTTTTTTATATTTCAGGTACTATAGTTACCCTGTTTAGAATGTGTAAATTGTGTTAAAACTTTGTATTTAATTGTGTTGTGAAAGTAATTTTGTCATTTCGTCTTTATTTCATGAAAGCATATTACTATTATACCTATACTCGCTGGTTTGTGCTGATATCGTGTGAATTTCGTAGTTATAGGTTTGACATCGCGGGCCGCCCCGATCATCGGTCATCACGTCTCGGGTTTTAAAAGTAAGAAAGTGCTTTCTTTCTATCACACCACAGCAATGAGTGATGACGAATATAGAAACGCAGCATTAAAGCATTTGTAGCAGAGCTACTTTTTATTACACATAAGTCGTCAATTTAATTACATAAAATATATGTCTAAAATAATTTCCAACTTTATACCTAGACTTATTCTAAATTTATATCTAAATTGTATTTATTTTTGTAATTGTGTAATTTATTATATTTATATATATTTATATATATAAATGTATATGGAAACAAGCTTGGATTACTCCTATACCTAAAGGCTCAGTGAGTAACGATATCTTAAATTTTCGACCTATATCTAAGCTGTGTCATCTCGGTAAAATTTTCGAAAAAATTGTTACCGACCAAGTTTTCAATGTTGCAGGGCGCCATATTATACCTAGTCAGCACGGCTTTTTCAAGGGACGTTCCGTCGATAGTAACCTTCTAGTTTTCACTTCAGAAATTTTTAATGCAATGGATGACGGATACAGCGTGGACGCTGTGTACGCTGACTTTTCCAAAGCCTTTGATAAAATTTGTCATAAGACACTTCTAATCAAACTTTGGCAACTTGGCATAAGCGGTGATCTATTTCGATGGATCAAGTTGTATATTGAAAATAGACACCAATGTGTTGTTCTCTCTGGTTTTTCTTCACAAAATAAATGTGTTAGTTCGGGTGTCCCACAGGGTTCCCATTTAGGCCCCTTGCTGTTTACGCTGTTTATTAATGATATAAATGATGTTATCTCCAATTCAAATTTATTGTTATATGCAGACGATACAAAAATTTTTAGAGTTATTCGGGATATTAGGGATTGTGAACTATTGCAAGATGACCTAAATAATTTTGTTAAATATTGTAATAATAACAGGCTCTTCTTAAATTTGGAAAAGTATCATACTATAACCTTCTCAAGGAAACACAGCACTATCAACTATAACTACAAATTAAATAGCAGAAATCTAGAGAGGGTAACTCAAATACGTGACTTGGGTGTTCTTATCGATACTAAACTGACATTTGTTCCCCATATGGATGCCATAATTAATAAATCTTATAAACAACTTGGTTTTATATTGCGTGTTTGTAAACCATTCAAAAACCACTCCACTTATAAGATTCTGTACAACAGTTACGTTCGTAGTCGCCTTGAGTTTGCATGTGCCGTCTGGAAACCATATCATAAATTGCATATCGACAGAATTGAAAATGTTCAAAAAAAAATTATTAAAACTTTAGACTTTAGAACAGGTCGTGCTGGCTCTGGTTATGATGATTCACTCGTACATTATAAGCTTACAACTTTAACAGCTAGACGTGACTGTGTAGATTGCGTTCTTCTGTATAAAATCATACATAATGTTTTAGATGCCCCTTTACTTTTGCAAACCGTATATTTCAAGGTGCCTCGCGGACCTGAGCGTCTTTGTCGGAAAAAAGATTTGTTTCACATTCAAAGTTGTAGAACCTTTCATAGCATGAACGCTTTTATAAGGCGTGCTTGTAATATTTTCAATGAAAGTTATAAGCTGTCTGATATAGATATTTTTAATTGTACTATACCCTGTTTGAAAAAAGTCTTTCTTTGATAGGAAACGTTCATAATTATTGTACCATGGCTTGGTTGAGTCGAGTAGCATTATAATCATAATTCATATTATTAAGCGCTTATATGTATTTAACTTAATACCTATATAATAAGAATAAATTAATTACAGTGGCAACTGCAGGAGCTAAGCCAACTAAATTAGCATTATTTTGGTCGTCGGTGATGGTGCAGTGCTGTGTGTTCAGCGCCGGTGAGAGCCGCATTTTTGACAGTTTAAGCTTAATGCTACATTTTATATATACTTTTTAAATTTGTTTTATTTATCACTTGTGTGGTCTTTCCCGCTGCTGTTTGCGTAGTGTGCACTCTCCCCGACGACTTAATACCATTAGTATTATAAGGGAACTATAGGTCCTATATATAAGTTTAGACATAAGATATATGTACCGTTTTTGTATGACCGTTTGTTTCTAAATAAATAAATAAATAAATTAAATTTATATCTAAACTTATAATTTAACTTACATCTAGACTTATGCCTAAACTTATAATTAGACCTAAACCCAAACTTAGATCTAGACTTAAATTCATAATTAAAACTGTATGTACAAATATACTAACAAAAAATAATAAATCTGAATTGTTTAAAAAATAAGTTATATAAATAAATAATAATATTTTGTAAGTAATATAAATTAATTAGCGTCAAGAAACACTTCAACAAGTTTTCACAACGCAATTTTCATATTAGATGGCTAGCGGGTGACGTAGTGGCCCGACCGGTCGAGCGGGCGCCGAGCGACGGCCGGCGCGTCGTCGATAGTAACCTTCTAGTTTTCACTTCAGAAATTTTTAATGCAATGGATGACGGATACAGCGTGGACGCTGTGTACGCTGACTTTTCCAAAGCCTTTGATAAAATTTGTCATAAGACACTTCTAATCAAACTTTGGCAACTTGGCATAAGCGGTGATCTATTTCGATGGATCAAGTCGTACATTGAAAATAGACACCAATGTGTTGTTCTCTCTGGTTTTTCTTCATAAAATAAATGTGTTAGTTCGGGTGTCCCGCAGGGTTCCCATTTAGGCCCTATACTGTTTACGTTGTTTATTAATGATATAAATGATGTTATCTCCAATTCAAATTTATTGTTATATGCAGACGATACAAAAAATTTTAGAGTAATTCGGGATATTAGGGATTGTGAACTACAAGAACAACAAGACCTAAATAATTTTGTTAAATATTGTTATAATAACAGGCTATTCTTAAATTTGGAGAAGTGTCATATTATAACCTTCTCAAGGAAACACAGCATTATCAACTATAACTACAAATTAAATATCAGAAATCTAGAGAGGGTAACTCAAATACGTGACTTGGGTGTTCTTATCGATACTAAACTGACATTTATTCCGTCTTGGGCCTTGTCATATCATGAACTCGCGCAATTGTGGTACCTGTGAAGACCATCTAACCGACGGTGTTCGTTGTACAGTGTGCTGCCTAGATTTTCATTTTCATTGTGCGAGTATAACGGAAGCAGGATACCGGAAACTGGGCGACAGAAAGCATTCATGGCGCTGTCCTAAGTGTAAACTTTCTGGCTCCTCTCAGCACCAACATTCTCCAAAACGTGATACTGAGACCACTATTTTGAATGAGTTGCGAGCTCTCTCGTCAAAACTAACACCTCTCGAGTGTTTGAAAGATGAGATTGTGGATTTGCGTAAAGAGTTTGCCAATTTAAAATCCTCGATAAATGGAGTTGCTAAAGAGTTTAAAGAGGTGAACACTAAGATTAAGGACATGGAAGTGCGGCTTGTACAAGTGGAGAAGACCCAGATGCAAGTGGATTCTATTGAAAGGAAATTTGTGAAACTTGAAAGGGAATCTAACGCCAAGGAACAGTGGACAAGATTAAGCAATGAAGAAATCAAAGGATTACCCCAGACAGACCGTGAGAACTTATTTGAGAATGACGAGACGAGCATGCCGTTCGCCTGATGGTAAGCGATACGACCACCCATAAACAGTAGCAACACCATCCAGCACCTTGACTGACAAAATACTGAGTGGCATTCCACTGCGCTCGTCATCCTGAGACATAAGATGTTAAGTCTCATTATGTCCAGTAGTTATACTGGCTACAATATCCTTCAAACCGAAACACAACAGTGCATGCACACTGATGCTTGGCGGTAGAAATAGACATTGCGGTGGTACCCACCCAGACGGCCTCTTACATAATGAGAGACCTACCACCAGTAAATTGTGTAATTTAAAAATAGTTATCAACGACGTGATTGATTTTATAATACGTACGTACATCGCGACTAAATCGAATACAATGATTAAGTTTGAGAACCGTATGTCTCAACGTGCTACCTGTGTACTCCAATTGTCACCGTGTCGTTTAATTGTGCATTCTAAAGTCAATGGCAAAGAATATTTTTTTACTTTCTCTTTGTACGCTTCCAAATTGAACCTTATAATGTATGGCATTAGCCTAATTTTCGAATACACTATTTTTGCTATTATGTCCTTTATCCGATACGCCTTCGCCTTTGTTCTCGCTCATATCTCACTAGCAGTAATATTTTTAAAATCCAGTGTGTCTGGTCGCTGTGTGTTGCCGTGCTCTGATTATAACTCTAACGTTTCTGTAGTGGCTACCTTCGTTTTTAATATATTTTTTTTTGTGCCATCAGCAAATTATTTATTACAATATTCTTTCTATGTTATGGAATTCTTATCGTATAATTAAAGTATTTAACTTAACTGTTAATGCTATTATATTACATCTGTCAAAATGATCTCCAAATACTACCAGAACGTACGTGGTTTGAGAACGAAAACTATCAATTTGTTCCGTAATATTAGATTAAATTCATACGACATAATCCTCCTAACGGAAACATGGTTAACTGACAATATTTGTAGTAGTGAACTGTTCGATGATCGGTATTTCGTATGGAGGCGTGACCGAGACTACCTTCGAACGTCGCAAAGTCGTGGTGGTGGTGTGCTGATCGCGGTGAAAAACAACCTGATAGTTGTTGAGAGGCATGATTGGCGTACCACTGCTGAAGACATTTGGGTTACAATTACATGTCCTATGTCCAGACCCGCAGTAAATTACAGTATTCACATATGTAACCTTTACCTGTGTAATGAGGATCTAGGTCATTCTTACAATACCCAACTCTTAAATTTTCACCAAAACCTAAATAATTTAATTTCATCTCATCCCCTAGATACATTCGTTATCTGTGGTGACTTTAATTTTGGGAATGATGTAGTTTGGATTTCAAATGAGAATTGTGAAATGGTTCCGACATGTTTTTCATCTCGTCATATTATCGATTTTTTCGACACTATTAACTTTTGCAACCTGTCTCAATATAATAATGTCTATAACAGTTCCAACAGATTATTGGACTTAGTATTTTCTAATAGCTCTTTAAAATTAACAGAGTGCATTGATCCATTGGTGGCACCTATAGATATTCATCACAAACCATTATTAATTAGTGCCGAGTTTATTGAGATTCATAAATGCTTAATAAAGCATAACTTGCAGTATAATTTTCATCATGGCGATTATGATACTATATCATCTGTACTTGATCTTATTGACTGGAATAAATACCTGGGGGATGAATCCTTGGATCGAGCTGTAGATCTCTTTTATCAAAAACTATATTTGTTGAGGGACTTATATATCCCGATCAAAACAGTTAAAAAGTCATCTCACCCTCCATGGTATACTAATGCACTGATAAAGATACTAAACGAAAAATATAAATATCACCAAAAATTCAGAACTGACGGCAACACCTCGGATTATCATTCCTTTAGTGTCTTACGTGGCAGAGCCAAAGTAGTCGAGGAAGAGTGTTATAAAAGATACATAGAAAAAATAGAATCTTCTATTACATATAATCCTAAATTATTTTGGTCCTTTATTAAAAATAGGAAATCTAATAATGTTTTCCCCAATGTTATGAATTACAAAGGCATGTCTGCTGACAATGGTGAAAGTATCGTAGAGCTATTTGTTAATTTCTTTCAATCTACTTACCACAAACCAGATAATGAGAGTGAAAATTTTAGTGACTTTGTCGATAATCCGAGTTCTGTGAGTTCAGTGAGTATATCAACGGTGTGGGTTGATCCTCAGTATATACTTCGGCTTCTAAAAAATTTGGATCCGTCTAAATCAGGTGGTCCAGACATGATACCTCCTATTTTTATTATTAAATGTGCTAATAGTCTGGTAACACCCATTTGCCTTTTGTTTGCTCGTTCTCTAAAAGAGGGTGTTGTACCCAAGATATGGAAATCTGCCTTCATAACACCAGTTTTCAAGAAGGGTGACAGAGCCAATGTCGTAAACTACCGCCCTATCTCTAAACTTTGCTTATTTTCTAAAATCCTGGAACGAGTGGTGCATACAGAAGTTTATTCTGCAATGAAATGCCATTTCGGCAGTGAACAGCATGGATTTCTGAGAAGTCGCTCTACCACCTCCAACCTTATATTAACTAATGAAATAATATCAAGCGGTATGGATCAATGTAACCAAGTAGATGTCATATACACAGACTATAGCAAATGCTTTGATCGTATTGACCACTGTGTTCTCTTACAGAAACTTTATGCTGCCGGGATCCATGGCGATCTATTTCGATGGTTCTCCTCTTACATAAAAAATCGCACACAAGCTATTGTTTTACATGGTTATATGTCCAGGTGGTGTGGAATACCTTCTGGAGTTCCGCAGGGTTCTATTTTGGGCCCATTACTATTCACATTATTCGTATCCGACATAAAATTAAGTTTTCATAATTCTCGTATTCTGCTTTACGCAGACGATATGAAAATTCTTAAGTTAGTGTGCACTCAGTCTGATGCAAATGAACTACAAAGTGATCTGGATAGATTTGTATCATACTGTCATATTAACAAACTTGAATTAAATGTGGATAAGTGTTTTATATATCTTTCACTCGAAAGAACTCGCTAATAGGCCTTGGTTACTCTTTTAATGGTGTTTATATAAACAGAGTATCCAAAATTAAAGACCTTGGTGTAATATTTGATAGTAGACTTTTATTTGATTCTCATATTGACTCCATTGTCAAAAAAGCGTCTAGGTCCTTAGGCTTTATTATTAGAAATAGTATCCCTTTTCGTTCTCTTAAACCATTAAAGGTTCTATACTGCGCTTATGTACGTAGCCACCTGGAGTACGCGTCTCAGGTCTGGAACCCTCAGTATAATGTATATAAACATCGTATTGAGTCAGTTCAGGCAAAGGTTTTACGATACTTAGATTTCAGGGCTCGGCAGTTCTCAGTTGATTATGACCATCGCTGCAATAGATATCACTTTTTACCTTTAGAAATTAGGCGAAAGGTTAATGATATTTGCTTTTTAGTGAGTATAGCTAATGGGTCAATTGTCTGTACAGAATTACTGAAAAACATTAACCTTTACGCTAACCAGAATAGTTTAAGGAAGCGACCATTATTACATGTATGTTTAACAGTCTATCCACACATTTGGAAATTGACTTGTTTTGTAAGAGTACAAGGAAGGTTAAAAAAAAAATTTAATGACGATTATTTCATTAACGCCGTGCGTTAGAATTTGGCGTGAAAAAAAAAAAAAAAAATTATCCTTTTATTTTTCCTAACTTATTAGTGTGTAAGTGGTAATGCCATTATTATTCTTATCGTTTGATTGTGTTCATTTTGAGTTTGTGAGCAACCACATTATAATACGCACATGTACTATAATTGCACTGTACCGTGATGGTACATAGGGACAAAATCAAAACTTCGCGTGACGATGGAAATATGCACAAGTACTCACATCTGCCACTGCCACGCGACTTCAGGAAACCGCCTTGGTGTGCTGCTGAACTCCGTCACTATATATCAGGGCACTACGCACAATTAGTCCACACAGTGTACGGATTTTGGGTGCTCAGACAGCCCAACTTACATAGTTTATTCAATTAATTATGAAGCGCGCCGGGGATCGTGCCGCCATAGATGCACTGACCTTGGTTACTATTCCATCCGTTCGATGGCGCGGGCGCGCGGCCTCCCGTTGGCTACCGGGAATGGCCCGTTTAGTTGGCGGCAAATGTGTGCGAATTTGAATCGCCTTCGCTCTCACACACATACCACCATCACGCGAATTTAAGAATAGAGTATTGTTACATTTAACATTAAACTACGGTTACGAAACATTCCGCCCACCAAAATACATTAATGTATTTTTCATTAATAATATTGAAACAAATTAACCTAACTGAAAGAAGGCATATGATACTAACTTATACTATAAATTAAAAGTTTAATTATTAAGTTAGTCGTTTTGATTTGGCAAAGGACAAAGTTTGACTAGAGGCCTCGTCAAAAGAGAGCCTTCAGCCGTACGTATCGTGGCGATGCGGACTACACCGTCAGGACTCGGATGTAGTTCTTCAACACGAGCTAGCGGCCAATGTAATGGAATCGAATTATCAGCTTTCACAATAACTACTGATCCTACGCTTAACGGTTTTGAATGTTTGGTCCACTTCGCCCGCCGAGTCAGAGAATGAAGATATTCATGCTTCCAACGGTTCCAGAAATCCTGCTGAAATCGTTGAATCAGTTGCCATCGACCCAAACGATTTATGTTTAATGAAGTTACGTCTTCATCGGGGACAGACGTTAAGGGCTCAAGAGTAAGAAAATGCCCGGGTGTTAAAACAGCAAAATCATTAGGATCTGAACTCAGCGGACAAAGAGGCCTCGAATTTAACATGGCTTCGATTTGTACAAAGAGTGTTGTCAACTCTTCAAAAGTTAAACATTGATCGCCAACGATACGATACAAATGCGATTTTACGGATTTTATCTGTATTTCCCACACTCCGCCGAAGTGGGGACTTGAGGGCGGATTGAAGCGAAATTCGATTTGATTGGCATGAGCAGCATTTCGCATATACTCATTTAATTGTGCATTAGCACCAACGTAATTTGTCCCGCAATCAGAATGAATTATGCTGACCCGTCCACGTCGCCCGGAAAACCGGCGCAAAGCAGCGAGGAAAGCATCCGAAGAAAGATCCGAGACTGCCTCAAGATGTACTGCGCGAGTCGCGAGACAAACAAATAAACATAAGTAAGCTTTAGTGATTTTTGCACCCCGATGTTTACCGGTTTTAATACGAAAAGGGCCGCCGTAGTCGGTCCCTACAACAGAAAACGGTTGAACCTGATTTACACGAACTGAAGGCAGGTCACTCATGAAAGGTTCAAGTGGGGATGGATGCGTTTTATAGCACGATACACATTTGGATAGACAGTTGCGAATGGCACGTTTAGGGGATAATATCCAAAATTGTTGCGACAGAAGATACTGCGTCGTGTTCACGCCGGCGTGACAATTTTCACGATGAACGGCTTCTATGATGAGATAAGTCAACCTAGAGTTACGCGGGAGTAGAGCGGGGTGCTTGTGTTCGAATTCGAGACTGGATCTCGCAAGGCGACCGCCCACCCTGAGAATTCCCTGCGTATCGAGAAATGGGTTCAACTTACGCATTTGTTTCGCTAATAATTGTCCTTTCCGCAACTGTCGAATTTCGTTTTCAAAAAAATATTGTTGACTGTGCTTGACGACGATCAACAAAGCGGCATGAAGCTCAACACGATCTAGAAAGCGATTTGAGCAACGAATTTGCTTATGCCGTAAGAATTTAATGAATCTTAACCACCAACAAATGATGCGTTGAATTTTCCGAATCGAAGAGTAACGGATGAGAAGAGTGTCGATAAATGAATTCTTCGCAACGTCGGAGGTAAAGAACGTTTTTAAGACCTTTTCTTCGGACTGAAGGAGGTCCTCGTTAGGATTAACATCAAATTGCGGCCATCCATCAGGGGGTAAGCGAAGCCAGGCGGGACCCGCCCACCATAAGCTATTGTTGACAAGGTCTGATGGTAACTGACCACGAGAAGCGATATCTGCTGGATTATCTTCTGAAGCCACGTGGCGCCAATGAACATCTGGAATGACATCGTGGATGAGACTAACGCAATTTGCCACGGAAGTTTTCCAACGCGAAGAGTGAGAACGAAGCCACGAGTGTACGACGGTGGAGTCAGACCAAGCGATAATGCGAGGAAACGGAGAAAGAGGAGATGTGCTGCTCTCCGTACGAAGTACAAAATGATGAGGAATAAAATATTTTCCAGTACTCAGCTCTTCAGTCGGTACAAGGCTCATGGTACCCTGAACGAGATATTCCTTCATGAAGTCGCAGTATTTTTTATACAACTCTATGTTTTTGAGAAGGCGTTTCTCAATGGAATGGAAGCATCTCAAGGCTGTGTCACGAGATCCGGGAAATGTAGTCTCATGCTCTTCATTTCTGAAAGGTAAGGATACAACGTATCGACCGGTGGAATCTCTTGCCTGAAGGTCTTCGAAGATCTTCTCGCATCTCTTGTCTTCGACTGTGAGAGGTTTCGAAGGAAGAACGCTCAATTCCTCCAGCTGCCAAAATTTATTCAACTCGTGATGAAGTTGTGGCTCCTCATGAACGAAGAATGAATGTGGTCCAGGCTCTGCGTATCCGACATTCCCGACCAGCAGCCAACCAAATACTGACTTAAGAGCTGACGGTTGATTGGAATCGCCTTTGATTGTTCCCGGCAATAGAAGCGAAGCAAAACACTCCGCACCGATAAGAAGATCGACTGGACCAGGTTTATGACAATTTGGGTCCGCTAATTGCAACGCTTTAATATGATGCCACGAAGATTTATCAAGCCGAATTGATGGCATCTTACCACAAATACTTGGCAAAGTCAAGGCTTTGATGGTAAAGAGAGGTTTATCATTACGTCCAACATCAAGGTGTACGATACCTGACACTGGAGCTGACGAATGACCCAATCCACTTACCGTACGTGACGTGGAAGTACTGGTGAGACCCAATCGATGAACGGCATTTTCGGTGATGAAGTGACTTTGACTACCAGAATCAATCAAAGCTCGAAACGATTGAAAATGTCCTAATGAGTCACGAATTTGAACAATAGCGGTAGATAATAAGACAAAGGAATGTTCACGCATACTAGTCAACACGCGAACCTGATTATCCGGTTTTTCACTATCCGGAACATCGACTGACGAAGAAGTGGATGAAGCTTCCTCGTGAAGAAGTGTATGATGTCGTTGATGGCATTTGTAACACCTGAACAAAGATTTACAATCTTTGACGCTGTGAGACGGTTTTAAGCAATTGAAACACCAACGATGGGTTCGCGCATGTTCACTGCGTTTCGCGACCGAAAGTTGTACGAATTTATTACATTTGTTTATCGAATGATCACCCGAACAAAATGAGCACTTAACGGATATCGCTACAGGTGGATGAGAAGAAGGCGAAACGGACTTCCTCTTAGAGGCGGATTTTTCTGTATTATTGGAAAGAAATACTGTCGTTTTCTTCTGAAACTTAGAATTATTCGACGACGTGATTTTAAGCGGTTTCGGTTTATCTGATGATTTTCCTACATTAGAATTACCCTGACTACTCGACGAAAAATGGTTATCTCGAATTAAAGCATCAGCTCTATTAAACAAAAAGGTTTTCAACTTCTGGTACTGCGGTAATTCAGTAGCCTCCTGTTTTTGTTCAAAAGAACGCCGAGTCTGGGTATCTAATTTCGACAACACCAAATAACACAGAACGAAGTCCCACTCGTGAGTAGGAAGGTCGAGACTAGACAGTACGTTTAAATTTTCATTTATTAAATCTAAATTACGACGAAATTCGACAGGTGACAAGGATTTCAAATTAATATTTAAGATTTCTTTCCAACACGTAAAAGACAACTCTCGTTTATCTCGATATCTAGCGACCAACGCTTCATACGCGCCGCAATAATATTTACCTTGAATGGGATAAGATCGAATAACACCTAATGCATCCCCACTGAGACATGTCTCGAGATACTGCATACGTTTCGTGTCCGAAAGTGATTCATTATTATGAATCAACGAATTAAACAAGTCAATGAATTTTGGCCACTCTTTTATTTCCCCGGAAAAAGATGGTAAGTTAATTTTAGGTAACTTGACGTCAGATCCCGACGACGAATTCGCTTTTTTATCGCACGGTTCAGCGTTAGATTCAGGAAATAATTTTCGATGGATTGCCAAAATCTCAAAAAGAATGTCATCGAACTCGCAACGTATTTCATCCTCATGCTCGGAATCATCATCATCGATAACACACAAAATGTCCGAATGGGCGGTCTCAAAACTATCAATGAATTTAGGTAACGCAGAGAAATGAACACTAAATAGATCTAAGGATGACTCATCATCTTTTGCTAATTTAGCAACTTCCAGAAGTTTCTTCAAACGATTTAAGGGGAGGGTACGCTTGCGGCGAAGTACAGACAACTCCTGAGTCCTTGGGCGATCCAAGGTCGACTTAGATACACTCACTTTAGGCTTACAAACGCGTACCCCACGAGACGACATCATAAATGATTATTAAAACGATTAAACGAAATGTTAAACTTAGCAAACTTTATACTCACAGCCTACCCTGTTACGGATGGAAGCGTTATACGCGATAAACAGGCCTAAAATGCCGGATAGTAAAACGCACGAGTTCGAATAGTGGGCACAGCTAATGAGTGAACGAATGTACCTAAAGTATGTACTACCTAAAGGTACACAACGAAATGGAACCTACGTATATAATATAAGAATTATATACCTCCGAAAATTGTTTCAATCTATTTGTTTGTCGCGGGAAATAGTACTATACGAATTAGTTGCAACGATTAAAGTATATAGCACTAACGTATTTATACACGACAATAGTAAGATTGATCGAATGGCTTACGTATATAAAGGATAGTAACGAAAGTATATAAATGTACTTATGCCGCTTATTATGATGTAGGTAAGCACCTAAATGTGTTTGTTTTAATAAATAGACGTCGCTAGAATTAAATACGGATGAACGACACCTCTTGTATTAAAACCGATACGGGATTGAATCTGCGTACAAGCCAGCTTATGTGTTAAATTAATATGACGAAGTGTAAATGTGAGAGGATCGAAACACGGCGAAACACCAACGAATTTAAAAGAATAGATGTAACGAAGGTAACGAGACGAATAAATCACAATAAACAAACGTAAATAATTATAACACATCGGCTAGTACGAGAACGTTTTGGAGGTTTTGTATTTACTATGTAATACATAAGCGGCAAACGTACGTCGGCGCAACTCAAACTGCAAAATGGCGGATATTAAATGAATACGATTTAATTATTTGCATCAGTAGAATGATTTTACCACGATTAACTGTAATAACGAAATAGCTACTCACACCAATAATATTTTTTAATATTATTAACTGAATCGGTAACAAATTACAACAATTAGGCACTGCGAAGTAATCTCGCCGCTATATACCTAATGTTAGCACGTAACAATTTATTTTGTTGCCTATATTGAGATTGAATTTTAATACAGAAATCACGGAAATACAACGGATTAATAGTTTTATGTATGCAAATAATCATATGCCTTCGCTGGATAATTAGATTGAACTATGTATGAAAACGTGTAATGGCGGGTTATCGTAATGTTTCGACTTTCGAGAAAAGTTTGTCGAACTAACTCAGACTAAATGATTGAAATAGCGGACCAATAATGTTCGCTATTCCCGGGTTTCGGCACCAAAATATGTACCGTGATGGTACATAGGGACAAAATCAAAACTTCGCGTGACGATGGAAATATGCACAAGTACTCACATCTGCCACTGCCACGCGACTTCAGGAAACCGCCTTGGTGTGCTGCTGAACTCCGTCACTATATATCAGGGCACTACGCACAATTAGTCCACACAGTGTACGGATTTTGGGTGCTCAGACAGCCCAACTTACATAGTTTATTCAATTAATTATGAAGCGCGCCGGGGATCGTGCCGCCATAGATGCACTGACCTTGGTTACTATTCCATCCGTTCGATGGCGCGGGCGCGCGGCCTCCCGTTGGCTACCGGGAATGGCCCGTTTAGTTGGCGGCAAATGTGTGCGAATTTGAATCGCCTTCGCTCTCACACACATACCACCATCACGCGAATTTAAGAATAGAGTATTGTTACATTTAACATTAAACTACGGTTACGAAACATGCACATTGTTTGTTTATTAGTCATAGGTGAAAGCTTGTAATTAGCAACTTATTCTTTACCTATTGCTAAATTAACTTTATTAATCTGTTATTAGTCTGTAAGCTTTCCATGAATAAAAAAAAAAAAAAAAAATTGTTCCCCATATGGATGCCATAATTAATAAATCCTATAAACAACTTGGTTTTATATTGCGTGTTTGTAAACCATTTAAAAACCACTCCACTTATAAGATTCTGTACAACAGTTACGTCCGTAGTCGCCTTGAGTTTGCCGTCTGGAAACCATATCATAAATTGCATATCGACAGAATTGAAAATGTTCAAAAAAAAATTATTAATACTTTAGACTTTAGAACAGGTCGTGCTGGCTCTGGTTATGATGATTCACTCGTACATTATAAGCTTACAACTTTAATAGCTAGACGTGACTGTGTAGATTGCGTTCTTCTGTATAAAATCATACATAATGTTTTAGATGCCCCTTTACTTTTGCAAACCGTATATTTCAAGGTGCCTCGCGGACCTGAGCGTCTTTGCCGGAAAAAAGATTTGTTTCACATTCAAAGTTGTAGAACCTTTCATATCATGAACGCTTTTATAAGGCGTGTTTGTAATATTTTCAATTAAAGTTATAAGCTATCTGATTTAGATATTTTTAGTTGTACTATACCCTGTTTGAAAAAAGTCTTTCTTTGATAGGAAACGTTCATAATTATTGTACCATGGCTTGGTTGAGTCGAGTAGCGTTATAATCATAATTTAAATGATTAAGCGCTTATATGTATTTAACTTAATACCTATATAATAAGAATAAAAATAAGAATCCCATTAAAAAAAAAAAAATTACAGTGGCAACTGCGGGAGCTAAGCCAACTAAATTAGCATGATCGTCGGTGGATGGTGCAGTGCTGTGTGTTTAGCGCCGGTGAGAGCCACATTTTTGACAGTTTAAGCTTAATGCTACATTTTATATATACTTTTTAAATTTATGTTTTATTTATCACTTGTGTGGTCTTTCCCGCTGCTGTTTGCGTGGTGTGCACTCTCCCCGACGACTTAATACCATTAGTATTATAAGGGAACTATAGGTCCTATATATAAGTTTAGACATAAGAAATATGTACCGTTTTTGTATGACCGTTTGTTTCTAAATAAATAAATAAATAAATAAAACAGAACTACATTTACGAATTTCATGCTGTTGAAGAATTGTCAGACAGTTTCTAGTAGGATAGTTTGTGATGGATACTCAGGACAAAAGAAAAAATAGAGGAATGATTAGTATGCTTGGAAAATGATTTTACAGTTAATAATAATAGGCGGCTTTGTGGCGAGCCGACAGTGAGTGGCGACACCGCGTACCCCGATTCCGTGGGGGCTAAATGAGACCCCCTGACCTTTGGCTTGCCTTAACTGGCCGGCTAGGGGTGGAAGTCGCAAGAGCTAAGAATCTGAGCTCCAGTGTGGAAGTGCTCAATCTGCGTAACAGCGAGAAAACCCGCTCCGGGACGCTTCAGCGACCTGCGATGATGAAATCGGTGCACACCTCTCGACACCCTGTAGCCACCTACACCGATGTTGCGTCCTTGGCATGCGCCACTTTTTGGGATGCCCATCTAGTGAGGGGACAAGTCACCGTCTGCCTTGATTACAAATGATTGAGACTTTTTACTTGGCAGGCGTCCCGTTGTCTCAATCAATAGCCCAGCAACCAGTCCAGCTAGATCTCATCCATAGACCCGGTATAATTCCCATCTTTTCTGCAATAGTCCTTGCACCTTGTGGGCGCTGTCTTTGGCTGTATTTCCTCCATAAGTACAGACAGAGAGAGAGTACCTACAAGGTGTACACAACCTAACTAGAGTAATGTATATTAAAGGGGCCTCTAAGTGTTGGATCCATATCCCCACGCAAGCCTTCCAAAAGGACCGGCCTTCTTGCCGTGATTTCCCGCAGAAAAGATACAACATAATAATAATAATAAAATCTTTATTTCACAAAAATAATTGAAGCACCTCGCAATGTAATAAATCGAAACCATTGCTCCAGTGGTAGGTCACATTTATTCCTCCGAACCGTGTATTTGCAAAAATTGAGAAATCATTACGAATCAAAGAAGTGATTGTTTCTCCCTCGGAATACACGGAGGTATTGCAGGAAAATGGAACATGCGTCACTCTGACGATACCAGTCTACGATTGGAAAGCTGCTTATGAGCCCGTTATAAAACCTACGTCATCTTGACAAATTCCATTCATGAGAAGTAAACTATTTTTCCTTACTGTACTAAAACCGAGTGTATATCTTGGGTACGACTGTCTCGGTGGCGTAGTTGTATTACGTACGCGTTACGAGTACAATTTGCGCGCTGAGGTCCTGGGTTCGAATCCTGGGTCGGGCCAAAAACATTGTGACTGGGTTTTTCCATCTTAAAAATTACTCAGTCGCAGCTCGGAGTCAGGAAGTTGGCGGTGTGATACCCCCGTGCCTCGGAAAGCACGTAAAGCCGTTGGTCCTGCGCCTGATCTCTCTCCGGTCACGTCGGATTGCCGTCTCACCGGACTATGAGAGTAAAGGAATAGCGAGTGCACCCTGTGTATTGCGCACACACTTGTGCACTATAATATCTCCTGCGTATCTGGCTGATCTGTTGAAATTGGCCGCCGTGGCCGAAATCGGCTAGAAAGGGTATATATTTATCTTGGGTACGCGGAGAAGAGACCTCCTACCGGAATGAAATTAATAGCAAAAAAAATATTACGAAGAAAAATAAAGAAATTACCATGATTACCCCTCTGACCATAACCTCCAATATTTTACCCAAAGATGTGACCGATTTACTGCAAAAGTATTTGGGTCAAGAATGGACAAATTTACCTGAACTAAAATACTAAGTTGATATAGAAAATCAGCCTCGCATACTATGCACAGCTGATAATATTAATAATAGTGAGCTTCGTGAGCATGGCTTTGAAGATTTAACTGTACATATTTAATTTATAAAAAGAAAACATTAAAAATACTGTTTTATTACCACAACATATTTAAAATAATCTTATTTTGAAAAATTTCTGCAATATGATTCCGAGTTTAGAAATTACATCCCTCATATACTTGATTAGGTCTAAGCTCGATCAAACCACTAAGCGAGAGTGGGAAGATCATAAAAGGTCATTAAACTAATTTCCAACATAGATTCACAGTGTCACAAAGTTAACCTAGAAGATACATACATGCACACTCGCGCCCTTATCCCATAGGGGTAGGCAGAGACTATTGAGCGCCACATGCTATCTTATCTTGACACACATCTTTCGCCTCTTCCACATTCATAGTTCTTCTCGTACATTTTCGCCGATTAAGGGTACTCCTGACTTACCCTTTTTGGAGATGATTTATTTGATCAGAGAACGTTCTAAAAACTGAACTAAAAAAACGGGGAGCTCCTGTTGTGGGTAAAAAGGCAGCTTTAATTCAAAGGTAATTAAGAACAGTCGTTTGTCGTTCATTGGAGTTTATTTTGACTTGTGTAATTATTTTCATTTGTAAATCCGTATTTCATTATTGTAGATTAGAAGATTATGACAGGAATAATAAATTTGAAGTTGAACTCGAAAATCAACTTGAAGACAAGATTCCTAATATTCCTGGTTTAAACAAATTTAGAGACGTTAATGCCAGTACTAATCTTCCAGCGATCTCTAAATGCCATACAAGATTTTGCAGGAAGGTAAATAAGCCTACTCAACAATGGTTTCTTCAAACCTATTTAAATATTGTTACTGTGGTGGTGTGGCATATATATATTATGTAATATATGTATATCATTAACGTAAGCAGTTAATAAATGGATGTCACATAAGAAGGTAGTGTTTGCTTTTGCGCTATCCCCGGAACACCTCACAGTACATGGCGACCCTGCCAGTCGCGTCGGCACAGCCATGTAAAAGCGCGCGACGAGAAACGAATTTGAGATTTGAAGAAAATAAAAATTTATAAGAAGATTACTATTAGAAATATAATTTTCATCAAGATGTGTCGAACAACCGTAGAAAAGGAGCAAGTTGTTCAAAATGCTGCTGCGGGAGGCGACGCGGCTCTAAAGAATCTTGGAGAAAGAATGGAAACAGTTCAAATAATACTAATAGGAATACTAATTGTCACCGGCATAGTTGTGATAATTTTACTATGGAAGATGCACACCAGATGCCAGAAAAAGCTGATACAGAAAGAAATCGGACAGGATACTATAAGACGGTCGTCCTTTGGTAGAGGGCAAAATGCAAACAACATAGAAAATCAGTGAAAGTGTATAAATAAGTGCGGAAGTGATTGACTATAATTAATTGTCAGACTGATTATTATTGCTAAATAATTACAAAGTTTGCGGGAAGATATTAGAAAGCCAGGTCCGAAAAGGCGAAGTGAAAAATTAGGATTACAGAAATATGAAGAGTCGGAAAATCTATATATTGAGTATAAAATGTTATTGCAAGATGAGAGTTTGTGTAGTAAGACATTACAGGTTTGGAGTACCGGCTAAAAAGAGACTGCTTTGTGAAAACAGATGCTTAGTTACTCTTCGTGTTTCATTTGAGGGTAATTATGTTTACTTCCATGAGCAATGCAAAGCGCAAATGAAAAAGTTGTTATACATAGTTTTATAAGAAATTTAAAACAGCGGTATGATCGAGGAATGTCATTGTGAATGCGCAACTGGAAGCACACTCTAAACATATCTTTACTGTTTTGTATGGTCTATAAGATATGGTGAGCACCAAAATAATAATTATGCATAAAGTATGTACTGAAGAATTAATGTTGTTTAAAAAACCAAAAATTATATTTTATCATTCTCCTATCCATTCTAAAGATCTTTCAAACAAAGAGAATAGAATATCCCCAGTCATATATTGCCCCATATCAGAAAATATTATAATGGATTATTATCAAGATTATGTAACAAATCTTGCCATTGGGTTTGCAACTACTTATGGGTCTAAAATGGCAATTTGCAGCTCATAAAACCAGCTAATCCATATGCTCTTGAGGGACACCACGATTATTTAGAAAAAAGTGCAAAGGGCATGTTGAAAGAAAATTTATTATTAAATAATATTATTGAACAAAAAATAGAAGATGTGCAAGCTACGACAATATTGCAAGATGCATTTAAAGACTGGCATATTTTTATACAGTTTGCCACAGTAGAGGCATCAGCCAGTCATTATTAAATAATATTTCGTACCCAAAAAAAATCTATTCAAGGGCTACAACTCACGGAAAAAGTTTGGTGCCGTACATGAAAGAATTATTAATTGTGGGTAATAGGGGTAATGTGAACAAAAAACAGCTTGTTCAATATCTTGATTTTTTAAATACATTACCGGTGCAAGAGATTGTTATGTTTACATTCCCTTATAGTAAAAGCTTGCCAGCGGAAGAAAACCAAATTAGATATAAGCTAAATTTGACAATGCACACTGTATCGTGCAATATAAACAAAATTCATATTATTGACACTAACAAATATGTTAGTAAAAACTATACATTGACTAAAGATAAATATTATCTGCCAATATATTATAAGAGACAGATAGCAGATGCGCTATCTTATTATTTTATTATAACAGCCAAGAATTTGGCTAATTGTACCACTGCTCCTATTGAGCAGTTTATTAGTAATAATGACTCAGGTTATAGCAATCTGAAAAATTTGACATTCAATCATTTAAATTAAATGTTCAGACAATAGAGTCACCCTCTAGCTATATTAATTTGAATGTAAATTTAAATGTCCATTCCAACAAACATGTTTTTAACCTGGTGCATCAAAATATTCAAGGCCTTGCAAATAAAGAATTAGAATTGGAGATGTTTATGAACAATAGTAATATTGACATATTATGCTTAAGTGAACATTGGCTTAAAAGTCATCAGATCATGTTCAACTTCAATAATCACCAGGTTGCTAGCTCGTTCAGCAGAGTAAATATGATACATGGTGGCTCCTTAATAATAATCAAAAAGTCAATTAAATACAAGGAAAGGATTGATATTGTGAGTCTGTCTATTGAACGAGTTACAGAGATTTCATGTATTGAATTTGAGCAATTTATTGTTGTGAGTGTATATATAGACCACCATGTGCATCCCTCACTGATTGCTTAAGAATAATTGAAGATATATTGTATAGGATCTGTAATACAAATAAAATAGTTATTTTTGTGGAGATTTTAATATTAATCTATTGGAAGAGTCCCAGTTAAAAGTTAATTTTATTAATCTTTTTAAATCCTATGACTTGTACAATGTATTCCTTGAGCCAACTAGGATTACTGCAACCAGTGCTACATGCATTGATAATATTTTTACTAACTATAAAATACTATATAAGGCAGTAATTAATTTGATAGATTCTGACCACTGTGGTCAATTAATATCATTTATTAGTAATAAAAATTAGGTTCAAGGGAAACATATTCAATTTGTTCCTTGTAATATAAGCCGCATGAACCGTTTTAAAAGTAACATGATAAAATGTCTTCCTGGGTTGCCCTTTAAAAATGATCCAGACAAATTGTATACTTCACTTTTTGACTTGATAAAGTGTGAATTTAGAAAAATTTTTACTAGTAAGAAATTAATGATTAGTGATAGACTTATTTTTAATGAATGGGCAACCGCTGGTATTATTAAAAGTAGAAATAAACTTTATAGATTGTATTCCGAAAGAGCTTATGACCAACGTCCCTCTTTTAGGGAATATGTAAAAAAATATTCCAAAATCTTTAAAAGAGCCTGTTCCACTGCTAAGTCATTATACATAAAAAAATAAATTAAATCAGCTACAAATAAGATTCAGACCACCTGGAACATTATAAATAAAGAATCAGGTAGGCAAAAAGCACGCAGCCTTGATTTTAATATTAATCAAAAATATGTAACAGCAGACTTGGAAGTAGCAACCGTTTTTGAAAATTTTTTCACTGACATACCGTCAAAGACTACTCAACGTCTTCAGTCTTCCTCCACGTCAGCTGAGTTGCTGCTTGAACGTAGTGTGCCTCAATGCGACATATTTTTTGATTTCAAACCTATTAATACGCGGGATATATTAAAGACATTTAAATGTATCAATCAGAAAAAGACTGCTGATCTTTGGGGAATTTCTGTTAAAAATGTATCATCTATTATTGATGTCATTGCACCCCATCTAGCAGCGGTTTTTAATGGTTGTGTCGCATCGGGTGTATTTCCTGATCTGATGAAACAAAGCAAGGCGATACCTCTCTTCAAGGCTGGTGATATATCGGATCCTTCGAACTTCCGACCTGTCTCAATATTACCCACTCTGAGTAAGTTATTTGAAAAAAATATTCTAAATCAATTATTGACACATTTTGACGATAATAACCTACTTCATAGGAAGCAGTTCGGATTTACTAGGGATCGGTCCACCATTGATGCGGGGGTGGATCTCTTGGAAAATATTTTTGAGGCCTGGGAAGAGTCGCACGATGCTCTTGGCGTCTTCTGCGACTTGTCTAAGGCATTTGACTGTGTACATCATGATACTCTGCTCAGGAAACTACACCATTACGGCATTAGAAACACGGCTCTCAATCTTCTGACATCCTATTTGAGTAACAGGGTTCAGAGGGTTGATATTAATGGAAAAATCTCACCTGGATCTGCGGTTACCATGGGAGTTCCACAGGGTTCAATTCTGGGACCATTTTTATTTCTTGTATATATTAATGACTTACCTTACTACGTAAGGGTTAATCATAAGATTGTATTGTTCGCGGATGATACATCATTAATATTTAAAATTAAGAGAATGTTACAAAATTATGACGAAGTGAACGATGCTCTCTCTAAAATTGTGCATTGGTTTAATTTAAACAACTTGTTACTAAATGCTAAAAAAACTAAATGCATTAAATTTACTATGCCCAATGTTAAGACAAGTAAAAACCAATGTACAAATAAATGGGGAAGAGTTGAATCCTGCTGTGTCAACAACTTTTCTGGGCATCACATTAGACGCGAGACTCCAGTGGGGACCGCATATAGCAAAGTTAGCAGGTAGACTAAGTTCAGCGGCTTATGCAGTCAGAAAAATAAGGCGTCTGACTGATGTAGACACGGCAAGAATTGTTTATTTCAGTTATTTTCATAGTATTCTGTCGTATGGTATTCTTCTTTGGGGCAATGCTGCGGATATTAATACAGTATTCGTCTTGCAAAAGAGAGCTATTAGAGCTATCTATTGTCTCGGACCTCGCGTTTCTCTTAGAGAAAAGTTCAAAGAGATAAACATTCTTACCGTAACATCGCAATATGTATGTATTTGCAAATCTTATGTATGTTTGCAAATGTTGACCGAATATGCGATATTTATAATAAAAACACTAGGAATAAAGATAAACTTATAGTACATGCTACTCGTCTCCATAAAATAAGCAATTCTTTTGTTGGTCTATGCGTACGCTTCTTCAATAAACTTCCTATGCATATTGTTAATCTTCCAATAAAAAAAATTAAATCTACTGTCAAAGAACGTCTTTGCAAAAAAGGTTATTACAGTATAAGAGACTATCTTGAAGATACAAATGCTTGGGATTAGATTGCTCAGATTCACACATGTTCTATAATTAAATTGTGTCTATTATATTGTTACTCGTAATTTGTAAACAATATATATAAAAAATATATAATAAAAGACCTACGCTGAGTTTCTTGGTGCTTCTTCTCAGGTCAGTGGGCTTTTCCGAAGCACTGGTAGAATCTTTAGATGATAAAAACATTGTAAAAATGACGTGTAAAAGTGCCCTTAGGGGCCTAATTACTTAATAAATGATTTGAATTTGAATTATCTCCTATGCAAAAATTACGTACGAGAAACAAGATTACACAAATTATAGATGAAATGGATAGTATCACGACCCAGGCTTACCATTGTTATAATACTTACGAATATAACACGTCAAATTATGGAAATTAAATAGTGACTTTTCTGAATGGGGACCTTGAAGAGATAATATGTATATACATGCAGAAGCCAGATAATTATCCTAATTATGTAAATGATGGATTTGTAGAACTATTGTCACATTTAATGTTGACGATTTTTTTGTATTCTCAAATGATGTCTGTGAAACAAATAATTTGAAAGTGTTCTAGCTTCACATTTTAAACTCAAATATTAAGAAGAGGTTAAACAGTGCCCAGGAATTTGTGTAAATGTAGATAAAGTTAATGTTGTCATAAAATTGAGACAGGAAAATTATATAACTCAGTTATTAAAAAGATTTAATATGTAAACCAGCTGATACCCAATGGAAGCTAATTTAAAATTAAATAATAATGAAAAAAGTAATGAGCTTCCATTCCAAATACTTATTGGTAGCCTAATGTATTTAGCAGTCTTAACTAGACGAGACATAGCTTTTTCTGTGGGCTTTCCAAGCCAATTTAAAAACTTTTTTTGGGCATGACTTTTTACAGTCAGTAGCCTGACGCGAGTCGGCTTTTCTGACTACACCGGACTTTCGGCGGAACGCTTTAGGCGCTGCAAACCTTTACATTTAAACGACCACGCTGAGGGGCTGAGGGGTACGAGCCTCGGCTCAGGGCGGTCGTTGGAAGATGATTGAGACATCAGCGATTAGGGGATTTTAGCTGTATAATACAGCAATCTATCCATTGCTTTTATCGGCAAGCGGGCGAAACTGCTAACTGGCTCGGGGCACCGGGAGACGCAGCGAGGTCCTCGACGGCGAGGACGGTACAGCGGTCTTGAGGAGTGTAAGAGTTTCAATAACTCGTGCTTTCTTTAGATGGCAGGGTGATGGCATCATCTGGATCGTTTAGGACTGAACGGGACGTCTCCATTTCGCGCGGTCAAATGGAGCTTTAATAACGGTTATGGTTCAGAACATTGGTAATATGCCAAAAGAATATTAAAATATTTTAAGAAAACAAAACACTTTGGATTAACATATACCAAAAATAAGAATTTCAAATTGGAAGGTTATGTTGATGCTGACTGGGGAAATAATGTAACAGATATTCATATACAGGTTTATGTTTCACCATGTCAGGTGTGGTGCAGTGTGCAGGTGCAGTTTCATGGGCTTCAGAAACGCAAGAAGTATCGCCTTACCAAGCACCGAAGCAGAGGATATGGGTTTTACAGAGGCATGTATAGAAGCTATATATTTACACCGCTTATTATTTGAAATAACTGACGAATTGTATACCATTTACATATTTAATGATAACCAAGGTGCTTTAAAATTGTCAGCAAGCGATTCCTTCCACATTCATACAAGACATATTGATTTGTATTGGAATGTAGACATAAAATTTGTGATACGATACTCTTTTGATCAGTGACTTCCGCGCCTGTCTTAATTTATTTTTTATGCTTCACTATATTCTGACATATACATTCGTTCCTTTGTAACTGTTTCTTTTTCTCAATATAACTAGCAATTATTACAAATCGTATTTTATACATTACTAGACTTCTGGTCGCGGCTTCGCCCGCGTGAAAAAAAAATCCGGTATAAAAAGTAGCCTATGTGTTAATCCGGGACATAATCTACCCGTGTGCCAAATTTCATCGAAATCCGTTCAGTAGTTTTTGTGTTTATTCGTTACAAACATACAATATATTACTAACTAAAATATGAGGTCCACTCCGTACACACTCCATATTTTGTCGGAGTGTGTACGGAGTGGACCTCATATTTTAGTTAGTAATATAGGGGATTTTAATAGTATGTTGTCGGCTCCTATGTCAGAAGGGGCTAGGGTTTTGGTAAAAAAATATTTTAAGTGTACTATGATGAATGTTTAGTCTGTAGATATATATTTAAGTGGACGTATGGAGCGACTTGGTCGTAATATTTGACAAAGCTCCTTAAAATAAATTAAAAAAAAAAAAAAAAATTCCTCTTTATAATATTAGTATAGACAAAAATTTGCGTTTTCACGTTTGTCGTGATTGTGTTAACAGCTGATTTATTAACAAAAATATTGTGTAACGTTAAACATAAATGTCATATAAAAGTATTAAGAATCCATTGATTGTTCTGTCGTTTGTCTATTGTTAATTTAGAGTCTTTTTTGTAATAGTTGTCGCAAAGAGGCTAAATTATTTTATTATTTTGATAAATGGGACTATTGTAACTACATAAAAATAATATTTTGGGTTTAACGCCATCTTGTAAATAAATATAAATATATATATAATAGATAAATCATGTTAAGTGTGTTGTAACCATTGTTGTCCATGTTACTTTTTTTTATTGCATAGAATGACGCGACGAGCATGCCTTTCGCCCGATGGTAAGCGATACGATCACCCATAAACAATAGAACACCATTCAGCACCTTGAGTTACAAGTACTGTGTGGCATTCCAGTGCGCTCGTCATCCTGAGACATAAGATGTTAAGTCTCATTATGTCCAGTAGTTACACTGGCTACAATATCCTTCAAACCGAAACACAACTGTGCATGCACACTGCTGCTTGGCGGTAGAAATAGACATTGCAGTGGTACCCACCCAGACGGACTCATACATATGAGAGACCTACCACCAGTATGTCTGGTTGTCTTTGAATATCTAAAAATATACGCTCTCTTATCTCAAAGTGCCGATCAACCACGTTGTTTTATTATATTTAATGGGTATGGCTCATCGCCGATTAAAATTAACGGGACAATTACATCCGTATTTGGTAGCTGTTGTGGCACCGGAATAAGGTATAATAATAAATCGTTTATGGGCATCAGCAACTCCTTGTTAAATCAATGAAAAAAAATTGCTGTAGTTATAATAGTCAGATCCGGATTGGGAAGGATTCCTAATTCTGCAATGTTTTCCATCGATAGCTCGCATACAGTTCGGAAACTGCCATTTATTATAATAGTTCATAGATATTTGCTTAAGTTGATCAGTAGTTAACGGTGGCATTTGTGACGAAATTGTTTCAAATAACCTTACATGTGTCATAAACAATATAACACACTTTGGTTTTGCCTAAGCAAAATGAGAATTGACCAAAAAGCAAGTCCTGTCGATAAATATCTAAAAAAAATAAGAGTTTATACAACAAATGCATAGGAAATAAATATATAAATGTGTGCATATCTATATGATAGTCATTTTTATGTTTTAGTGGAGAACCTAAAAACATGGAAGTACTTTAGAGACTAGTATAGGAATGAGTTGAAAAAGGTGCCTCAATTGGGAGATGCTGCTCTCGAACCCGGTTCTGGCAACTGGAAATATGTCCGCTTGCTAACCTTTTAAAAAGAAGAAGTAATACCCAAGTAAGTGAGCGACAAACGCGGCTATCTCAGTTCATTATTGTTTTAACCATGGGCATGTATACTGTGTTGTTACTCGAAAATTCATATTTTAAATACTTAGCCCTCCAAAAACATCGTAAACAAAAAAGGAAGACGACAAATATTAAAATTAGGAATGGTGCTTGACGGAGCCCGGGTTGATGATGATTGTGGTGGTGTCTCGAGTTTTGCTAATGTGGAGCCACACTCAAAGCTCTTAGTAGATGGGGCTCTGATCGAGTGTACCTACCTTGTTTACCTTTGTTGTTCTTTTATGACAGAAGTGAAGACGCTATTTACGGAATTTTAAAGTGCTAATACAAGAAAACACGTACGTTTTTATGACTGTGCTTCAACTTAAAGTTGTTCTTCGGAAAAGGACTGCATCAATTGCCGGAAAAAAGGCCGATTTGGTTGAAAAAACACTAATAATGTTTGAGGCTACAATTTGTTTATATGCCTTTTTTTTGTTCTTGGACTTAATTTTATTTATTTATTACTTTTATACAATAGTGTACAAAGGCGGACTTCTGTAATTTTCTGATTATTTTTTTTGTAGATTGCAATCTTATTACCGGAATGACAATTTTGGTGCTGACTGTGGGATCCAAGAGGACACCGCATATCTCTGTCCACCCTCTGATACTTTTAGAGATATAAATGCGGACACTCCTCTAACAATGATTACCAAACAAGGAATACAGGAATATTTTGAAAAGTATGTACTTATATTTAATGACTATAATCTTAGGAAGTTGCTTACAAAGATAAGTGTAATTGTTATTTATTAAAAATTACATATACTCACATATATGATATCTTTAGATCACATTATATTATATTTATTGCATTTTTCTTATTTTTTGCACACATAGTACTCAGCCTAAAGGACAACTTCTCTACGAATCTCGGCATCTTGTAACTGCCCGCTATTCTACAGCCGATGTCTATACCTACTTGCGAGGTCAGTGCAGACAGCATGAAAAAAGTAGTATACTTTGTGGACATAAAACTTTTTTTTTTTTTTGCATTGAATGACGAGACGAGCATGCCGTTCGCCTGATGGTAAGCGATACGACCACTCATAAACAGTAGCAACACCATCCAGCACCTTGACTGACAAAGTACTGAGTGGCATTCCACTGCGCTCGTCATCCTGAGACATAAGATGTTAAGTCTCATTATGTCCAGTAGTTATACTGGCTGCAATGTCCTTCAAACCGAAACACAACAGTGCATGCACACTGTTGCTTGGCGGTAGAAATAGACATTGCGGTGGTACCCACCCAGACGGCCTCTTACATAATGAGAGACCTACCACCAGTCTAGTGGTGATCAACTTAGTGAAGATGGAGTTATTGAGGCTATTGTGATTGTGCTGCAGGTAGTGGTACTAGAGCATGTTGCAAGCATGTCTCTGTGTTGTTGTGTGGTGTACATGAAATGGTATACAAAAGTCTATAAAATTACATCTATCGAGTACTCAAATATTAATGACATTCAATAAACCAAATAAAGTATTTTACAATTCTCCCATAGCAGCTTAAAATTTACCAAACAAGAGGTTAAAATCTTGTAATTATGACTCTCTAAAAGAGAGTCATATTATGGATGATTGTGCTAATTATGTGCGAAATTTAGTAGTAGGATACGGTTAAAGCTCAATGCCTATTACAGACATGTGAACCAGCAAATCCACATGGCATTGAATGGGATCATTATTCATATTTGGAGAAGACTATCCACATGGTATTTTACTGGCGATATTATTATAAAAAAATATTACTGCTAAAAAAATTGAGGAAGCAGAAAAAAAACAAGAGCACAAAGTGATTCCTTTGAGTGGCATGAAAGAAAATCATGCAGGATTACTGCCAGTATGTTTTATGTAGTGTGCAATAGGAAAACACATACAAATTAGTTGATAAAATTTTAGCACCCCAAGCTGTCTATACTAGAGCAGAAGTGCATCATAAAATCCATGAAACTATTGGCATTGCCAAATATCACAAAGAGAATGGACTAAAAGTTAAGAAATGTGGATTTTTTATTTAAGCTGAATATCCCTTTCTTGCTGCTTCTCCAGATGGTATATTGGGCAAAGACACTGTTGTTGAAGTTAAGTGTCCATATGCCGCCAGAAATTATAAAATAACCCCTGTAACTGTGCCTTAACTACATTTAAAAAAGAAGCATCTGCATTATGCCCAAATCAAATGACAACTTTATTGTTCAGGGAGGAAATATTGTAATTTCATTGTTTACACATTTGAAGACATGAAAATAATATTCATTAATGAAGATGACTCGTTTATTAATGGTATGTTGGCAAATTTATTAAATTTTTTATATAAAGGGTTTTTCAATTATCGCGGGTATATTTTGGCGGCCCGTGGCAGCCATTTTGTGTTGGTGACATCTCGCACCTTTAGGACGAAAACGACGAAATTCAAAAAAACTAAAAAAATGGTTTATCGTCATAAAATGACTTACAGCTGGTCCCTTTTTATGAAAATGTAATAAAAAAGGGACCGATATAATAGTTTGGTCCTTTTCCCGCTTGAATATGGCGGTGTTTGAACTATTGTTGTATTGAAAATTTCGATTTAAGTAATTTTATGACGATAACTACATTTTCGATTTTTTTGAATTGTGTCGTTTTCGTCCTAAAGGTGCGATCTTTCAATTTTTTTGTTTATTATTCAGTTACTTATGCCAAATCACCATGACAAGTTACACGATTGAACAGCACGTTCAAATGATAAAACTTTATTATCAAAATGCGTGTTCGTTAATGCAAAAGTTGCGCGCGTTGCGCCCATTTTGCGGTAGACGTAGTGGCCCTTCACAGTCGACTCTTCAACGTTTGGTGGTTCGAGACGACCGGTTCGGTAAACAATCAGCCAACATCCGTACGTTCAAAAAACGCAAGATCGGCTGAGAACATCACCGCGGTCCGTGAAAGTGTAAAGCACAACTCGAGGCAGTCGATTCCTCGCCGTGCAAGAACTCGGCCTTTCGAAGTTACTATACTGTTGACGCGTATTTTAATGACAAAAATCCATGGGAATAGTTGCTCGCTACGCAAGGATAAGATCGATTGTATTTAGCATAAGTGATTTGTGACAGATAGATATGTGCGACTTTCCCAGATAGTCCTAAGAGTATATTGTTAACATACTACGTTAGTCATTTGATATATTCCTTTGTTGCATCTCATTTCTCTTGGTTAGCCACAATCTGAGTAGTCTTGCTCGCTTTAACGTCTGTGCTTGCGGCGGCGTCGTGTGCCGGGTCGGTCACTTCCCTGCAACATGGTTGAGGAGGCCGATGGCTGGCACATGCGTCATACTCGTGAACGGGTGCTGCTTGCGTGGACTGGTGTGCTCTGTTTGATGGTTGACTCTAGTCTTTACTTAAAACTAAACATGTAGCTGGTTATTTGACTTAGGTACTCTCCGTTAATTTTCGCATTTAATCCATCTTTGAAATTGAATTTATATTGTTACTTGCAATGTGTAAAATATATATATATATATTACAATAAAAGACCTACGCTGAGTTTCTTGGTGCTTCTTCTCAGGTCAGTAGTGGGCTTTTCCGAAGCATTGGTAGAATCATTTAGACGATAAAAAACATTGTAAAAAATGACGTGTAAAAGTGCCCTTAGGGGCTTAATTACTTAATAAATGATTTGAATTTGAAGACTTCAACTTGGCGAATTTTGCGTCGGGACTTAAGCCTACACACGTTCAAAATCCAATTGACCCAGGAGCTCAAATTTCATGAACGCCGTTTGTTCGCTGACTGGGCTTCGAAACGTTTGGAAGAAGACCACAATTTTGGCCGAAAAATCATATTCAGCGACGAGGCGCATTTTTGGATGAATGGCTGTGTTAACAAGCAATATTGACGTTTATGGGACGACACCAACCCATTCGAGGCTCACCAGGTGAAAATGCATCCTCAAAAAGCTACCATTTGGTGTGGATTTTGGGCCGGTGGCGTCATTGATCCGTACTTTTTCGAAAACGACGCTGGTGAGGCGATCACCGTCAACGGCGAGCGCTACAGAACGATGATAAACAATTTCTTATGGCCCAAATTGAACCATATGGACCTAGACGACATTTGGTTCCAGCAGGACAGCGCTACGTGCCACACAGCGGATGTCACGATTAACATTCTGCATGAGCAATTTGAGGGTAAAGTTATCTCTCGCAGGGGTGATGTGAATTTGACCCCGCTACACTTTTTCTTCTGGGGTTTCTTGAAGTCACAGGTCTATGCAAATGAAATACTATCAATGGATGCCCTAAAGGTGAACATAGCACAGGCCATCGCTCAAATTCAGTCGGATCTATGCGGAAGAGTCATTGAAAATTGGACCACTTGCATCCGTGCTACTGTAAGAAGCCGAGGCGGGCATTTGAACGATGTCATATTTCACAGTTAACGGCTCATGTGGGCCTTTGAAATAAAAAAGAATTTTGTTAATACCTAACACACAGCTTGTTGTATTTCATTTCAAAATCTACCCGTCCTTATTGAATAACCCTTTACATACTTTGGAACCGGAAATGGTAAATATTTTTTTTTTATGGTATTGAATGACGAGACGAGCATGCCGTTCGCCTGATTGTAAGCGATACGACCACCCATAAACAGTAGCAACACCATCCAGCACCTTGAGTTACAAAGTACTGTGTGGCATTCCACTGCGCTCGTCATCCTGAGACACAAGATGTTAAGTCTCACTATGTCCTGTAGTTACACTGGCTAGAATGTCCTTCAAACCGAAACACAACAGTGCATGCACACTGCTGCTTGGCGGTAAAATAGACACTGCGGTGGTACCCACCCAGACGGTCTCTTACATATGAGAGACCTACCACCAGTATGTAAATATATTATGTACGTGTCTCACGCGTTGTGCGTGCGAGAGTTTTACTAAAACAGTGGTTCGGCTGCTGTAGCGCGTATAAGAGTCTGTAATATTCCAGGTTTAAGCCACTTAAATGATGCGCCAAGCATTTCTTTCATTCGAAAATGGGTAAAAAGTTTGAAGACACTTGTATAACAATGGAAAAACTAAAATCAGGACGACCAAGGTCATCAAGAACGGTAGTAAACGTGGAGAGTGTTAATGAGTCTGTTCATAAAGATCCGAGCCTTTCAATTCTGATATTTTACTGTTCGATTAAATGAGTGCCGCAAACGCGAGGGTTTATATTTGGACGATGTTAATTTTAAAAAATAAATTCCTAAATTGCGCATATCAATAATTAATAAACATTTTTCCGATAAAGAGATTTTTTTTTATCGCTCCACCAAACGTAAACTTTTTTTGAGACACCTTGTATAAAGAATATTTACAATTAATAAAAAAACTGCAATAATTATAATCATTTTATTTAATATCCTTCATAGTACATTCTCTATAGTTGTAGATTTGTAGTACATATAATACAACTATAGCCCAATATTTTTTAAATATATGTTTAAAATTAATGTTAATGTTATCATTCTCCCTATATGAACTGTCTTGTTTGAAATTTGTTTATTGTTTTGTCGACATTAAATAACGCAAATATATTTATTTACTAAAGATAAAATTTACAGTGGTAATATCCTATATTCTTCACACTAGCCAAGCCTGTATCGTGAAGACCTATAGACGTAATAAACTGAAAATGGAAAATGAAAGCAAAAAAAAACGTAAGTAAATAAACTAAATATTTATAATACACAATATTGTACATTATAATAAGGAACCTAACACAAAATAACTGCTCTGCACTGTTTTAGAAAGAAGTAACAAACCACAAATAGTTTTTATGCCAGTATATGGTGGCTCACCAAGAGTTCGCGTTGGGTGACTATCGCTCCCCCATGGGAGCAATTCAAAATAAAACTGAATGGACCAAATTGAAACAGGCGCTAGACGAGCTAGGGCCATTTCAATCCGTGGAACAGTGGAAGATAGTAGTAAACAACAATGATGTATTCGTTTTTCATATAGATCATAATAGCATCAGCATTCACAGGAACTTATTTAAATAGGTACCTATAATTGGCTATAAATAATGTTTTTGTCTAGATTTAAAGATGACAGTCAAATTAGCTGCACAAATATTGAGCAACAGTCGCTGCGGTTGTAAAATTACTATCAGAAAGTGTATCCAATCAAGAAAACAGCAGGGAGATTTTAGAAACCGCTGAAATCATTGAAGATTTTGTCCGACTGTTTGATTGCACCAAAGGCCCATCATCTGGAAAGGATATTAAAAAACATATTAGAGATATAGAAATATAAAAGAAAATTGAAAACCATTTCATATTTGAATTCTGACAGTCACTTAAGATTAAAAAAATTCGGTGTATCAACGGATATATTATTACCATATCATCCCTTCAGGATATTTGGAAATTCGTTGAGTCAAAAAAATTCATTTTTTTTAACCTTAGCTGAATCAGGATTCCCTTGAAGACCTATTTGGAATCATTAGACAACATAGCCCCACCAACAAAAACCCGACCTGTCATCATTTTAAAACGGCTTCAAAATCTTCAGTTTTAACTCGCCTGAGTACGCTAACAAGTAGAGGATCGAATTGTGAAAGCGATGCTAACGAAGTATTATTTGATTTCTACGACGTAGTATTTCAGCAAGATTCAAATTTAAGTGAAGGTGTTCAAATACCAACGACCTCATCAAATGAAATGTTGTCAACATTAAATAAAGATCTGCCAGTTCTACATATAGACGAAGTCTGTGAGGAGATAGAATCTGACGAAAAAATAACGGAGTTATTCAAAATGTTTGAAAAACAGCCAAATGTATATGTCAACGCTTATCTAGGTAAAGTTATTTTAAAAAATTAAAAATGCCCTGATTGCCTCAAATCAATTAAAGATTCTGATCCAAAAACTCCATATATAATTACATCGCCCTCCGAGAATGGTGGAGTAATAAATCTTCTCTGACATATCCGAGCATTCGATTGTATCAAACAATTGATATTGCTACAAAAGTGTTTGAGCGTGAAGTATGTCCTCAATTATTTCGAAAAAATATTAGTCAATATTGTATCACAGTAATGATGACCGTATGTGAAATGACATGGATGTGTGTGTGTATGGATTTCTCTCGAAACGAATGCCTGCTGTTTCTTTCGTAACAATACAGGAACACAGCTACATACATATACACTAACATCACACTGTACATGCATACAATACGGTCCACTGCGCATACAGTCCTAAGTACAGACCAGGGTCTTTGCAGCTAGAACATTTTTTAATTCTATGAAAATGTTCTACAAAAAGTATCTTGCTACTTTCTCACTAGATGGCGCTTAACAAGATATTTTGAAAAAAAAAATTATTAAGCGGCAACACATTCAGGTACATGCCGTTTCATTTTACGCATCTATTATAGAATTACTCGGTCAAAAATAATAATAGAATCATACGTCTCTTGTTCTTGTAGCGAAAAGGGCGAGTAATGATCGGAGTCCGTTAGGAGTTTTGCCGGGTCGTTAGAATAAAATCAGTCCAGTCACGATCACACAAGAGTTTATTTTCCACAAACACAAACAGAAGGAGAAGAGAGCGATAGATATAGTAACAGTTACGAATTTAAAGCCAAAAAAACAGCGAACATAAAATCGAGCTACGAGATAGCGTGTATAAAATGCAAGCGTCAAGCGTCTCGCGTCGGGGCCGGTTGAGTGCTGACTGGTTTGCACACTGTGGCTACCTGCGCGTGCGCCGCGCCGGCCGTCGCTCGGCGCCCGCTGAACCGGTCGGCCACTACGTCACCCGCTAGCCATCTAATATGAAAATTGCGTCAACCCGTACAAGTGTTTGTTGACGCTAATTAATTTATATTATTTACACAATTCCGATTTATTATTTTTTGTTAGTAGATTTGCACATACAGTTTTAATTATTATTTTTGTATAAGTCTAGATGTAAGTTAAATTATAAGTTTAGATATAAATTTAGAATAAGTCTAGGTATAAAATTAGAAATTATTTTAGATATAATTTTTATGTAATTAAATTTATGACTTATGTGTAATAAAACGTAGCTCCGCTACATTCTAAATCATGATAAATAAGTATTTTTTCAACTTGGGTTATTTTTATATTGATATCGGCACAAGGGCTTATTGTATACAATATAGTTATATTTATTTCTTAATTTAAATCAATCATACCATCATTATTGGAAGGTTGACCTTCTGCCATTTTGTAATTTAGCTATCAACGCAATGTTGTGACAAGTTATCAAAACTTATTCTGTTTCTGTTATTGTAACAACTTATGATTTCTAGAAATCAGTATTTATTATTTTGTATCAGCTAAAATAACTCGATATTGGATAAACCATGGAAGATGTAATATAAAAGAAGAAGTTACTGTGAGAATCGAAGTATTTTAGTGTTTTATGTGAATAATTATTGTGACTTTTACCGACGACCCGGTGTTAAGTTACGTTTTATGGATTTTGGTGACCCTGCAATGTTTAGTGGACCTGTGCTTTATTATGGATTCTGATAACTGTTTTCCATTCAAGCCAGGCTACATTTTACGGACTACGATCAGTTGGAAAGATTGCAGCAAAAATATATGTGCCTTAAAACGAAAAAATAAATGATATTGTACAATAATTCGAGCTTTTTCTTCTATTATCCTAAAAAATAAACCAATACAGTACACAATATACAAGCTGTTGTATACTCGGAGGTCGGAGGTTGGTATACTCCTCTTATAGAACACGAATCAATGAAAAAACAAGTACCGAAAATTAAACTTTTAAAAATAATTATTGATTAAAAATAAAACCACACGTGTAATGGCAATCACCCCGTGTGGCATCGTTGATTTTCGCGCCCCACAGCACACACACACACACACACACACAAAGTGCTTTGTCGCGCGCCGCGGCCGCGCGGCGACGCTCTGTCGGCAACGCTCCAAGCCTCGCCGCTCATGTTCAAGGCGCGAGCCGCGCGCGGGAAACCCATCTCCCGCCGCCCGCGCAACACCACGACCGCGCGGCGGGACGCAAAAGTAGTCAGTCGCTCGCTCTGCGTCGCGATGTGCTTATGAGCTAGATAATCGTGTACGACTTTGTTAACAATGGATCATTTTTCCAATAATTCCAATAATCTTTTCGATATTATGAATTCCAGAAAAAATGCACACGCATATAGAAAACAAATTACCATCAAAAATTTTGCGAATATCAAAAAATATTTAGATGAAACTACTTTATCTTTGACTAAATTAAAATTAGGTGATAAAAATATAATTGCCACAAACATATCCACTCACAAACCCTGTAGTTGCAATAAATAAAATATCAGACAAAAATAGATTAAACGATAATGTGGCGTCCACATTTATCAATTAGTTGATAAATTTAATGAAGGATCACGATTGTTAATGTGATGGTGATCCTAGTGCAATAACGGAATATACGATACATATTATTGTATATATTGCAGGGTTTTTGGTAAGCAAACTGATAAAAGATCTACAGTGGGAGGATTGTGTATCGGCTATTATAGCTGACGCATTACTCAAACTGCGCTAAACTGCAGATTCCAAAAAATAAAGGGGGACTATGTTATCTCTCAAAAGATACGGTAAAAATCTGTGAAACTTGTGAAATCGTATTTCGCAAACACAAAAGGGCTTAATGAAAAAAATATTTTACTTATTCTTACGCGGGAAACCCTGAAGTACGGCTAGGGTTTTTTTTTTTTTTTTTTTTTTTTTTTCGCAATTACCAAATTTCAATAACCAGAATTTGCTTGATTCTCATTATTCGATATTAAAATACCTTAAAATAAGAATACATCATGCTCGTAAAAAACTCGCCGAAAAAAAAAACGACAAAATCAGATTTTTTTACAATAAGTTAATAATATTTAAAGACCAGTAATGTTGTTACGGACGACGAGCCGGAGTAATACTTACGCCTCGGCGGCTGGCTAAAAATAATGTAAATAGATATTTTAGTTATATGGTTTGTTTTGCGCACATCTGTGCAACGAATTTAAAATTGTAATGTCTTTATGGCCGAACTATTCTTTGTATCGAGGATGTTTACTCGAACTCGGCGACCATAAAGCAATTTAGCCTGTAATTAAGAAATAGTTTTATGACGGCCGACCATTGTCGGCAATTTCGAAAATGTTCCACGAAAACATTGTTAATTGTTTTATTGCCTTGTTTTCGTCGCTCGGGACCGTGCAGCTGTCGCACGGCATCCCAACAATTGTAATTTTATGATTTTATTGGTTGAGTGCCATTCTGAACAATGACACTCGGCGTTCTTAGTGATAAGTTAAAATGTATATAAAAGCTGCCCACATGTAGGACAGCACCACACCGGATTCCGCTCTGAGCAGTCGTCTCGGACGGACGTGTTGTTGTCGTAGCGCAAGCTCCGACACGCTCCCTCCGAGTACCTGCTCGGACGGTTCGCAGCGACCTCGCTGCACGCCAAGGCCGACAGGGAACAATAGGGCTATTGTCCTGTTGTGACCTGAAAGCCTACTCGGGCTTAACCGCGTCCTTATTAGGACAGGGTTTCGCCCAAACTCACCGTCAGTTTTATTTTGCCCCTTCAGGGCTAGCTCGGTGGTAAACCTAACGGTGCTAACAAGCCGAGCTAGCGGTGACCCGGCCACGCGCTGCGCCCCTTCAGGGCTAAAGCAAAGCCGGACGGGTGCGGGATAGGAAGCTGTGGAGACACACCACAGTTTCCGCCGCATATCGCCTTCCCAACCTTACCCTTCCCTAAATCCATCCCGTGTATCGGTTGAGCGTGCGGTCCCCGGACCAATACCGCTTACGGTACACGGACTGTTAGGGACCCTTCGCACATTAAGATTGGCAAAGGGTATACAAGCTTAGGGCACACCTAATTATAAGTACATCCCCCCTCGCCTATACCCGGCGAGGAGGGCCACGCACTCAACTCACCCCCGGGCACACCCACCCGGGGACGTAGTCAATCGCGTTCTACCACCGCGTTCCGCGATCCGCGATCGAACGTAAGTGCGCACGTTACTCCGCCTGGTTTCTTGTGTGTTCTTTCCCAGGCGGAACGCACCCGGTCGTGTCATGAACACACACGCGGCCCCCCTTAAAATCGGCGTCGCTACAGACGCCGATATGAACGACCCCAATTACAGTATAGTCGGCTTCTCGAAGCCAGAACTATTAGGTATAATCAGGGATATGATCCGATCGGACCAAGGGTTCCGAAAGGAGATAATCGCCTATACAAAGGAAGTAGTAAAGACGTTGGACTCCTCGGAGTCGTCTGAGGTCACGATCGCCTCTGAAGAAGAAGCGACCGAGACCTCGGAAGGCTCCGGCGAGTCCATCGTCGAAATGGAGACGACCACGACAGGGTCTCTCAAACGTCCAGTTTCTCCTTCCTCCGGCGACTCGCAGTCGGAAGCCTCGGCATCGGAACCCGATGACGTAGGCTTCACGACTGTGAAGCGCGGGAGGAAGAAGAAAAAGGCCGTATCCCAAGTCCCGGACAATGTCGTCCCTGTCCCCGCGCCTTCAGCGCCCACCGACTCGAGTGTATCGAGTCCCGCGAATCCCGCGGGTTCGTCGCCACCATCCCAATCCCAGTCGCAACCCAAGGGGCCTAAAAAACCACCGCGGGTAAATATGCAACTCCCCCCCGGCAAGACCATGCCGGTCTTATTCAAAGAGCTGGAAAACCAGCACATTTCCATCCCCACAAACTCGTGGAACGGGAGCCAGCAGCTCCTATCGCTTCAGCCCGGATCGATCTCCGACCATAGGGCTCTCACCAAGTTCCTCGATTCGAGGAACTATTATTATTACACCTTCGCCCTCCCGGATGAGCGTCGCTTCCGCTACGTCATCCGAGGTATCCCCACCGTAATGTCGACCCAAGAGGTCAAAGAGGGCCTTCAGGCCAAAGGCATTTCAGCCTTAGAGGTGCACCGTATGCACCGCCAGTCCCGCGCTTCTCAGCCAGGCGCTGAATATGAGATGGTTCTAGCCATACTCGAGACCCCCGCGGACGTCAAACGTCTCTACGAAATTAGAGACATCTCGGGGCTAGGCGGCTTCACCGTCGAAACCCCTCACAAAAAAGGCCAAATAGGGCAGTGTCACAACTGCCAGAAATACGGCCATAGCTCTCGCGGTTGCCGCCTTCCCGCCAGGTGCGTCAAGTGCCTCGGCGAGCACGGCACATCTGCGTGCCCGCGCCCTAAGGATAGGTCCCAGTGCACGGAGCCGCCTTCGTGCACCAATTGTCGCCAATCCGGCCATCCCGCGAATTACCGCGGATGCCCTCGGGCCCCAAAGAAGACCTTCCGAGCTCCTAAAGCTCCAAAGGCTCCAGCCCCTCAGGCCAATTTCAAACTGGCACCTGCGCCAGTGCGTAACCCGTGGTTCCCAACCACGGCACGCGCCGACCCACGCCTCCAGGCCCGCGACGGAGTCACTCCCGTCACCCCGGCCTCACCCACTACTACCACAACCCAACCCACTCCTGCCCCCATCCCTTCGGTTACCACGGCTCCCTCTTCCAAGGCAGCCAAGCCGAAACCCTCACCCCAGGTGGCGGCGACCTCACGCCCTACATCATCTTCTGCGCACGGCGCAAAAGTCGAGTTCCTTCTGAACTCGCCGGAGTTGATGGATCTCCAAGCCCAAATGGCTGACCGCGTGGCCCAAGTTTCCGCCCTAGGGCACCCCGATAGTAATCTCGTCTCGGAAATTGTCCACATCCAGACGAGGATGTATCAGATCACCGTAGGTGCACTTTTTCCGTCATCATAAATGGCGCAAGCACTAGCAAATCCCTCTAAGCGGACCAAACCTCGCTCCCTCAGAGTGGGGTTTTTCAACATTAACGGAATTAACGGCCAACGAGCCGAACTCTCTGATTTTGTCCGCGAAAATAAATTAGACGTTTTCCTCATCCAGGAAACGTTTCTCAAACCAGCTCACCGCAATCCCAACATCCCCAACTTCAATCTGGTACGTAACGATCGTACCAGTGGCCCTTTAGGAGGCACTCTCATCTATTTCAAAAGGTCCCTGCATTGCATACCCTTAGACCCACCTGTAACCTTGAGGAACATTGAGGCATCAGTTTGCAGGCTAGCTATGACAGGACATCCGCCGATCACCATCATATCGGCCTACCTCTCGCCCTCAAAGGAGCTTCACTCCAATGAGCTAACCACGCTACTTGAAATGGGGGATTCCGTCATCCTGGCGGGAGACCTCAATGCCAAGAATACTCTCTGGGGCTGCAACTCGACCAATGGAAGAGGTGCCGCTCTGGAGAGTTGTCTTGACATAGTAGAAATGAGCATCTTGGTTCCTTCTGAACCAACCCACTATAGTTCCACTGTCAATCACCGACCCGACATACTCGACATAGCGCTCGTAAGGAACGTAAGCCTTCGCGTACGTTCCTTGCAAGTGCTACAAGAGTTAGACTCTGACCACAGACCTGTGATCCTAGATCTAGTCCCCCAAAACGGTCCATCAGACACAGGTCCTAACGTCCCGATGAAGGTGAAAACGAATTGGCGCCTCCTAGGCACCAAGCTTGCGGACACCTCATCCACAGATCTTTCCGCGATTCCGACCAACATCGTGACTCCTGAGGAAACGACTGGCGCGATACGCTCCTTCACCAACCACCTTCAAAACGTCTTGAGCGAAAGCTCCGAGAAGGTGCCGGAGACTGTTCACAGTCAATGGCAAATTCCCGACGACGTGCGGTGGGTGGTGAGGAGGCGTAACGCTACGCTCAGAGCCTGCGCGACGAGCCCCACCCCGGAACGACGACGTCTTGCGCGCTTCCTCCAACGTGAGGTTAGACGTCGCATTAAAGAGGTCGTCGATTCGAGATGGGAAACTCACCTAGCCGAAATCGAGCCGACACACCAGGCCTTCTGGCAGCTGTGTCGTTCCTTCAGGAGAAACGATGTGGCCTCCATGCCTCCGCTCAATCGTCCGAATCAACGCCCGGCGTTTGATGACGACGAGAAAGCGGAACTGCTGGCCGACAGCCTGGAGTCTCAATGTTCCCTCACATCAATACCAGTAGACCACGACGATCTTGTTGCGGTTAATTCACTCGTCGAAAGTAGGAACGCGGTCCGGCCACCGCCGATCTCTATTTCGCGACCGATAAACCAAAACGCCAATGTCGACCCGGACGTCGACCCGCCGCCGCCCGATCCCCTTGCACCGGTGACGATCGAAGAAGTCATCGCTCTGATCAAGGCGCTCAAAAGACGAAAAGCCCCCGGGGGCGACGGGATCCCTACCCGTATGATCAAGATGCTTCCGGAGCATCTAGTCCAAATTCTCACATCTATATATAACGCCGCGTTTCAAAACTGCCTCTTCCCAGAGGTCTGGAAGGAGGCAGTTGTGATAGGTATCCACAAGCCGGGAAAACCCGCATCAGAGCCGTCCTCTTATAGGCCAATCAGCCTGCTTAGTACGCTAGGCAAACTTTACGAGCGGATCGTCCTCGACCGCCTCAAAATAGTCGCCCACAACAACCATCTGATCCCTCCGGAGCAGTTTGGTTTTCGTTCTAGGCACAGTTGCGTAAACCAGGTGCTCCGCATCACGGAGCACGTTTACGACAAATTTCAACGCGGCATGCCTACCGGTGCTCTTTTCTTCGATATTGAAAAAGCATTCGACAGGGTGTGGCACAACGGCTTGCTTTTCAAGCTGTACACGCTCAACGTGCCCACTCAGCTCGTGCACATCATACGAGACTTTTTGTCGAATCGCGGCTTCAAATATCGCGTGGAGGGAACTCTCTCTTCCCGACACACCATTACGGCCGGAGTCCCGCAAGGCTCCGCTCTTTCCCCTTTTCTTTTCTCGCTGTACACCAGCGATATCCCGCAACCTAAAAACGCCCATCTGGCGCTCTTCGCGGATGACACCGCAATCTACGCCTCACGTAGAGACCCCGACGATGTGGTGCGCGATTTGCAGGCCGCCGCCGACAAGCTCGGTGAGTGGTTTCGCAAATGGCGAATCACCGTCAACCCCACAAAGAGCCAGGCTATCCTGTTCACTTTGAAAAGGAAAGTCCATGTGCCTCATCATTCAGTCCGCATGTCCAACCAGGTTATCCCCTGGACGGCCAAAGCCAAGTATTTAGGAGTGACCCTTGATCAGAGTTTGACCTTCATCCCACACGTAAATGCGGTACGCGCGCGAGCCGCATTCGCGATGAGTCAACTACATTGGCTCATAAATAGGAACAGTAAAATGTCCATCCGCAACAAGATTAGGATCTTTACCACGTGTATTAGGCCGATTATGACATACGCGTCGCCCGTATTCGCCCATATACCGCCTGCTCGTCTCAAGCGTATGCAGGTACTGCAAAATAAATTTCTCCGACACGCTCTTGGTGCCCCGTGGTACGTTCGCAATCGCAACCTCCACGTGGACACCAACATGCCGACCATCAGGCATTTTATGCAAACGACCAGCAGACGCTATTTCGATCGGGCGGTAAATCACCCTAGTTCGTTAATCCGCAAAGCGTCCGTTTACACTCCATTCGACCGCGCCAAATGGAGACGGCCGCGTTCAGTTTTAACCGATCCAGAGGACGATATCACTCTGGCCATCCGCCGTAAGAACGAGTTCTTGAAACTCACACACTCCACAAGACCGCAGTTCCGTCCTCGCCGTCGAGGACCTCGCCGCGTTCCCCGTCGCCCCCCCGACCCCCCTAACAGTTCCGGCCCGCGTGCCGACGAAAGCAACGGATAGGATTAGGTTAAAAACCAATCTTCCCCATTAATCGCTGATGTCTCATCCTCTCCCAGTGACCGTCCTGAGCCGAGGTCCGTAACCCGTTAGTGGGTTGCCCTCAGCATGGTCACCTAAATTAAAGGGTTGCGAGTGCCAAAAGCGCTCACCCTAAAGTCCGGTGTGGCCAGAAAAGCCGACTCTCGTCAGGCTACTGGCCGTTAGGTCCGCGTATTAAAAAAAAAAAAAAATAGGACAGCATCATTCCGCTCTGAGCAGTCGTCTCGGACGGACGTGTTGTTGTCGTAGCGCAAGCTCCGACACGCTCCCTCCGAGTACCTGCTCGGACGGTTCGCAGCGATCTCGCTGCACGCCAAGGCCGACAGGGAACAATAGGGCTATTGTCCTGTTGTGACCTGAAAGCCTACTCGGGCTTAACCGCGTCCTTATTAGGACAGGGTTTCGCCCAAACTCACCGTCAAAGTTTTATTTTGCCCCTTCAGGGCTAGCTCGGTGGTAAACCTAACGGTGCTAACAAGCCGAGCTAGCGGTGACCCGGCCACGCGCTGCGCCCTTTCAGGGCTAAAGCAAAGCCGGACGGGTGCGGGATAGGAAGCTGTGGAGACACACCACAGTTTCCGCCGCATATCGCCTTCCCATAACCCTACCCATCCCAAACTCCATCCCGTGTATCGGTTGAGCGTGCGGTCTTCGGACCAATACCGTTTACGGTACACGGACAGTTAGGGACCCTTCGCACAATAAGATCGGCGAAGGGACTACAAGCTTAGGGCACACCTAATTATAAGTACATCCCCCCTCGCCTATACCCGGCGAGGAGGGCCACGCACTCAACTCACCCCCGGGCACACCCACCCGGGGACGTAGTCAATCGCGTTCTACCACCGCGTTCCGCGATCCGCGATCGAACGTAAGTGCGCACGTTACTCCGCCTGGTTTCTTGTGTGTTCTTTCCCAGGCGGAACGCACCCGGCCGTGTCATGAACACACACGCGGCCCCCCTAAAAATCGGCGTCGCTACAGACGCCGATATGAACGACCCCAATTACAGCATAGTCGGCTTCTCGAAGCCAGAACTACTAGGAATAATCAGGGATATGATCCGATCGGACCAAGGGTTCCGAAAGGAGATAATCGCCTATACAAAGGAAGTAGTAAAGACGTCGGACTCCTCGGAGTCGTCTGAGGTCATGATTGCCTCTGAAGCGACCGAGACCTCGGAAGGCTCCGGCGAGTCCATCGTCGAAATGGAGACGACCACGACAGGGTCTCTCAAACGTCCAGTTTCTCCTTCCTCCAGCGATTCGCAGGCGGAAGCCTCGGCATCGGAACCCGATGACGTAGGCTTCACGACTGTGAAGCGCGGGAGGAAGAAGAAAAGGGCCGTACCCCAAGTTTTGGACGATGTCGTCCCAGTCCCCGCGCCTTCAGCGCCAACCGACTCGAGTGTTTCGAGTCCCGCGAATCCCGCGGGTTCGTCGCCACCATCCCAATCCCAATCCCAGCCGCAACCCAAGGGGCCTAAGAAACCACCGCGGGTCAATATGCAGCTGCCCCCCGGTATGACCATTCAGGCCATTTTCAATGATGAGCGTCGCTTCCGCTACGTCATCCGCGGTATCCCCACCGTAATGTCGACCCAAGAGGTGAAAGAGGGCCTTCAGGCCAAAGGCATTTCAGCCTTAGAGGTGCACCGTATGCACCGCCAGTCCCGCGCTTCTCAGCCAGGCGCTGAATATGAGATGGTTCTAGCCATACTCGAGACCCCCGCGGACGTCAAACGTCTCTACGAAATTAGAGACATCTCGGGGCTAGGCGGCTTCACCGTCGAAACCCCTCACAAAAAAGGCCAAATAGGGCAGTGTCACAACTGCCAGAAATACGGCCATAGCTCTCGCGGTTGCCGCCTTCCCGCCAGGTGCGTCAAGTGCCTCGGCGAGCACGGCACATCTGCGTGCCCGCGCCCTAAGGATAGGTCCCAGTGCACGGAGCCGCCTTCGTGCACCAATTGTCGCCAATCCGGCCATCCCGCGAATTACCGCGGATGCCCTCGGGCCCCAAAGAAGACCTTCCGAGCTCCTAAAGCTCCAAAGGCTCCAGCCCCTCAGGCCAATTTCAAACTGGCACCTGCGCCAGTGCGTAACCCGTGGTTCCCAACCACGGCACGCGCCGACCCACGCCTCCAGGCCCGCGACGGAGTCACTCCCGTCACCCCGGCCTCACCCACTACTACCACAACCCAACCCACTCCTGCCCCCATCCCTTCGGTTACCACGGCTCCCTCTTCCAAGGCAGCCAAGCCGAAACCCTCACCCCAGGTGGCGGCGACCTCACGCCCTACATCATCTTCTGCGCACGGCGCAAAAGTCGAGTTCCTTCTGAACTCGCCGGAGTTGATGGATCTCCAAGCCCAAATGGCTGACCGCGTGGCCCAAGTTTCCGCCCTAGGGCGCCCCGATAGTAATCTCGTCTCGGAAATTGTCCACATCCAGACGAGGATGTATCAGATCACCGTAGGTGCACTTTTTCCGTCATCATAAATGGCGCAAGCACTAGCAAATCCCTCTAAGCGGACCAAACCTCGCTCCCTCAGAGTGGGGTTTTTCAACATTAACGGAATTAACGGCCAACGAGCCGAACTCTCTGATTTTGTCCGCGAAAATAAATTAGACGTTTTCCTCATCCAGGAAACGTTTCTCAAACCAGCTCACCGCAATCCCAACATCCCCAACTTCAATCTGGTACGTAACGATCGTACCAGTGGCCCTTTAGGAGGCACTCTCATCTATTTCAAAAGGTCCCTGCATTGCATACCCTTAGACCCACCTGTAACCTTGAGGAACATTGAGGCATCAGTTTGCAGGCTAGCTATGACAGGACATCCGCCGATCACCATCATATCGGCCTACCTCTCGCCCTCAAAGGAGCTTCACTCCAATGAGCTAACCACGCTACTTGAAATGGGGGATTCCGTCATCCTGGCGGGAGACCTCAATGCCAAGAATACTCTCTGGGGCTGCAACTCGACCAATGGAAGAGGTGCCGCTCTGGAGAGTTGTCTTGACATAGTAGAAATGAGCATCTTGGTTCCTTCTGAACCAACCCACTATAGTTCCACTGTCAATCACCGACCCGACATACTCGACATAGCGCTCGTAAGGAACGTAAGCCTTCGCGTACGTTCCTTGCAAGTGCTACAAGAGTTAGACTCTGACCACAGACCTGTGATCCTAGATCTAGTCCCCCAAAACGGTCCATCAGACACAGGTCCTAACGTCCCGATGAAGGTGAAAACGAATTGGCGCCTCCTAGGCACCAAGCTCGCGGACACCTCATCCACAGATCTTTCCGCGATTCCGACCAACATCGTGACTCCTGAGGAAACGACTGGCGCGATACGCTCCTTCACCAACCACCTTCAAAACGTCTTGAGCGAAAGCTCCGAGAAGGTGCCGGAGACTGTTCACAGTCAATGGCAAATTCCCGACGACGTGCGGTGGGTGGTGAGGAGGCGTAACGCTACGCTCAGAGCCTGCGCGACGAGCCCCACCCCGGAACGACGACGTCTTGCGCGCTTCCTCCAACGTGAGGTTAGACGTCGCATTAAAGAGGTCGTCGATTCGAGATGGGAAACTCACCTAGCCGAAATCGAGCCGACACACCAGGCCTTCTGGCAGCTGTGTCGTTCCTTCAGGAGAAACGATGTGGCCTCCATGCCTCCGCTCAATCGTCCGAATCAACGCCCGGCGTTTGATGACGACGAGAAAGCGGAACTGCTGGCCGACAGCCTGGAGTCTCAATGTTCCCTCACATCAATACCAGTAGACCACGACGATCTTGTTGCGGTTAATTCACTCGTCGAAAGTAGGAACGCGGTCCGGCCACCGCCGATCTCTATTTCGCGACCGATAAACCAAAACGCCAATGTCGACCCGGACGTCGACCCGCCGCCGCCCGATCCCCTTGCACCGGTGACGATCGAAGAAGTCATCGCTCTGATCAAGGCGCTCAAAAGACGAAAAGCCCCCGGGGGCGACGGGATCCCTACCCGTATGATCAAGATGCTTCCGGAGCATCTAGTCCAAATTCTCACATCTATATATAACGCCGCGTTTCAAAACTGCCTCTTCCCAGAGGTCTGGAAGGAGGCAGTTGTGATAGGTATCCACAAGCCGGGAAAACCCGCATCAGAGCCGTCCTCTTATAGGCCAATCAGCCTGCTTAGTACGCTAGGCAAACTTTACGAGCGGATCGTCCTCGACCGCCTCAAAATAGTCGCCCACAACAACCATCTGATCCCTCCGGAGCAGTTTGGTTTTCGTTCTAGGCACAGTTGCGTAAACCAGGTGCTCCGCATCACGGAGCACGTTTACGACAAATTTCAACGCGGCATGCCTACCGGTGCTCTTTTCTTCGATATTGAAAAAGCATTCGACAGGGTGTGGCACAACGGCTTGCTTTTCAAGCTGTACACGCTCAACGTGCCCACTCAGCTCGTGCACATCATACGAGACTTTTTGTCGAATCGCGGCTTCAAATATCGCGTGGAGGGAACTCTCTCTTCCCGACACTCCATCACAGCCGGAGTCCCGCAAGGCTCCGCTCTCTCCCCTTTCCTTTTCTCGCTGTACACCAGCGATATCCCTCAACCTAAGAACGCCCATCTGGCGCTCTTCGCGGATGACACCGCAATCTACGCCTCACGTAGAGACCCCGACGATGTGGTGCGCGATTTGCAGGCCGCCGCCGACAAGCTCGGTGAGTGGTTTCGCAAATGGCGAATCACCGTCAACCCCACAAAGAGCCAGGCTATCCTGTTCACTTTGAAAAGGAAAGTCCATGTGCCTCATCATTCAGTCCGCATGTCCAACCAGGTTATCCCCTGGACGGCCAAAGCCAAGTATTTAGGAGTGACCCTTGATCAGAGTTTGACCTTCATCCCACACGTAAATGCGGTACGCGCGCGAGCCGCATTCGCGATGAGTCAACTACATTGGCTCATAAATAGGAACAGTAAAATGTCCATCCGCAACAAGATTAGGATCTTTACCACGTGTATTAGGCCGATTATGACGTACGCGTCGCCCGTATTCGCCCATATACCGCCTGCTCGTCTCAAGCGTATGCAGGTACTGCAAAATAAATTTCTCCGACACGCTCTTGGTGCCCCGTGGTACGTTCGCAATCGCAACCTCCACGTGGACACCAACATGCCGACCATCAGGCATTTTATGCAAACGACCAGCAGACGCTATTTCGATCGGGCGGTAAATCACCCTAGTTCGTTAATCCGCAAAGCGTCCGTTTACACTCCATTCGACCGCGCCAAATGGAGACGGCCGCGTTCAGTTTTAACCGATCCAGAGGACGATATCACTCTGGCCATCCGCCGTAAGAACGAGTTCTTGAAACTCACACACTCCACAAGACCGCAGTTCCGTCCTCGCCGTCGAGGACCTCGCCGCGTTCCCCGTCGCCCCCCCGACCCCCCTAACAGTTCCGGCCCGCGTGCCGACGAAAGCAACGGATAGGATTAGGTTAAAAACCAATCTTCCCCATTAATCGCTGATGTCTCATCCTCTCCCAGTGACCGTCCTGAGCCGAGGTCCGTAACCCGTTAGTGGGTTGCCCTCAGCATGGTCACCTAAATTAAAGGGTTGCGAGTGCCAAAAGCGCTCACCCTAAAGTCCGGTGTGGCCAGAAAAGCCGACTCTCGTCAGGCTACTGGCCGTTAGGTCCGCGTTAAAAAAAAAAAAAAAAAAAAAAAAAAAAAAAAAGTAGGACAGCACCCGCATTATTGTGTGTATTCTTGAACAGTGAACATCTTACGCTTGAAAATAAAAATATACAGTCCACTTTAAATGTAAGGCTGACGTTTCATTTACTCATCGGACCCCAACGGAACACCACATACCCACTGAGCTATCCGAAGCTGAACGTCGCCGCCAACAAATGTAATACCTAATTTATGATTGTAATTTGTATAACGTCTTTAAATTAGGTATTTAATTAAAGTTAGATAATAATGTTTAGTTCTTTTCAATTCTAGTAGCAGTAATACATATTTGTTTAATATTTAATTTTAATTCATGTTATCAATAGCAATTAATTTATATTTTTTAAACTTAGTTATTAGAATTAATACCGACACCCTAACAGGGTATTTAGGCTATATGGTTGAAAAAATAAAAAAATAATAGTATAATTAAACTATACTTTTTGTGAAAGAGAAAAGCACAATAATGCTCCATTAATTCCATTTGGAAATAATTGTCAACGAGTGGCCGCCATGATAAATATGTAAAATAGGGTTACCAGAGTAAAACCTTTTACCCAATTTTAGCAGAAACTAATATGTCCAACCACCATGAGTACTAAAATTACTGTCACGTCCTTTTTGATTTCCTGACACAAGTCATGGTAGACTGTTTGTATGTATATTGGTCAGACTATTTACGCAATGAAAACGATTATTGTGGTGAGTTTTTTTTTATGTATTACGAGCAACCGCTCGCGGCTTCGCCTGCGTTAAAAGCCTTTCCCCCTACAAAAGTACCTAAAACATTATAACTAAAAAAAAAACATTATTTCTCACGGAAGCAAATTACTGGGATAAAGAGTAGCCTACGTGTTAATCCAGGACATGGTTTACCTGTGTGCCATATTTCATCCAAATCATTTCAGATGTTTGCGCTTACTTCTATTAAACATCAAAACCAAATATTTTCATAAACTTTCGCTTTAATAATATTGGTAAGATGTTTATAATATCTTGTTGACGTCTTGTAATAATTCTATCAGCTTTAATTAAATTTTTCATTTTCATGAACTTATATTTGAGTATTTGATTAATTTAAATAACGTATTTTTTTAATTAATTGAATAATCATTGTCAATCAGGGTAAGACGCCTTGTGTGGTTCTTATTTGAAGAAATAAATAAACAATAAAGGAACGGGCTGCCCTCTAATTTAGTAATAGTCCTCTATAAGTAATAAATGTAACTAGGAACATTTTCGTTTTTTCCTTGTTCACAAACAGGACAATACAATTTTACTTAATTCTACTCGCATTTGATTCTTTAAATTACTTATCGTAAGTATTTTCAAAATGCCACATACCTATAGCTCTGCAGAATACATCGATATGGTGCTATTGTATGTTAAGTGTCATTAACATGCGACACTTAAAACATATCTTGAGAGCTATGTTGCGACTCGCACATGTCGTACGTGCAGGTTATAATAAGAGCGGTAAAAATGCTCAGAAACCATGGCCGGTTGAAGTACACATGAGGGAGCTGCCCCGCGACGCATTAACGCCAATTTGGAGGAGAAAATAGTAGCAAATTTCGGAAAAAACCCGAATTGTTGCATTATAGAGGCTGCGCGAATGTTTAACAAGTTATAGTGCAGTTCGGATCATCCTTAAGAAAAACAAAATCCGGCCATTAAAATATCGGAACTACCGTCGCCTCTACCACTTGACAGACCAGTGCGCCAAACATACTGCAGGTGGGTCGTCGAAAAAATTGAGCAAGACTTTTACTTTTAAAAAAAATGTCTTCTGGACGGATGAAAGTACTTTTACAAGAAATGGAAAGTGGAACCGCCAAAACTTGCGGTATTGAAATCATACTGATCCCAATGTAATGCGACAATCAGTCCACCAATATCGTTTTTCAATAAATGTTTTGACCGGCATTAATGGGGACAAAATAGTAGGCCCCATCATTATTGATGACAATCTGAATGCTCAAAAGTTTTTAAACCTACTGGACGGCCCCATATCGGAGTGTTTAGAAGAATTTGCAGTGGCAGATTGTTTTTGGGTATGGTTCCAGTTACACGGAGCACCTGCACACTTCGTACTGGCGGTGGGAGAGCGGCTGAAATATTTGAACGGCGACAATTAGATAGGACGCCATGGTCCTCATCGCTCGTGCTGCAGGCCCCACACTCACACGACCTGAAAAACCTCTAGATTATTTTTCATGGAGTTTAATAAAAAGGAAGTTTATTCGCGGGTGAGTAAAACTGAGGAGGTACTATGAAGCATGCGCATTCTCGCTGCATTCAATAAATTGAAAGCCATTGCCGCAGAACCAAACGCAATAATTTAATACGAATATTATGTTTGTTCATCGAAGCCAACGGCGGAAATTTAGAAAATATTAAATTTTTTATTAGATATTACCTCCTACCTACCTAATTTGTATGAATAAATTGCATATTGTGTTATGAAATCATGTTTTGGTTACGAGTTAAGACTTAGGGCCTATTTCACCATCTTATTTCATTCGCTTACTTAAAAGGTCGAAACTGGTCAGCGATTCTGACTAAAGAATACGTGAGTTAAACCGTTTTGTTTTCTAGTAATAAATTAATTATTCCTTTTATTATTTACTTATTTATAAACAAAATCACTTAAATTATGACAAATTATTTATGTGCACACGAAGCACGCAAAGGTCACGAAGAAATTATGGACAACCCTCAAGATTTTGTTCAATGATTTAGGATTTTCGTGGCGGATTACTTTGCTTCGTCATCTTCGTTCCATCATATCGGAAAATTTTGAAAATATGAGGAATTATGTGACGCGAATAGTGGAAACCTCGCAACGCTTAGACGCTGGACTATCCTGATAATTTTATGACAAGTAAGTTTAATTGTCAGTTTTGCTGTTACCCGTTGCCACGGCTACACGAGCTACTGAGACACTTCAGATCATTCATTTTAATATTTGTTGCCCGATGGAATGCAATTTAATTGGTCCAAATATTTTCTGCTGTTCATTGACGATAAAAGCCGAATGACTCATTCATTTTCTGAAAGATAAAAGTGAAGTTTTAATTCATTTTAAAGAATTTAAGTAGATGGTAGAAAATAATTATTTAATAAATAATGATTATAATCAAAACAAGAAAATCAAAACTTTGAGAACTGACAATGGGTGCGAGTACGGTTCTACAAGGTGTCCAGACATGTAGACAGCAGACCGGCACTGAAACCAACTACAGTCTCAGCGGTGGCCATGCGTTGCAGTCATCATCCACATGGAGATCAAGGAATTCAAAACGTATTAAATACGCTGCGATGCAGAAAATAGAGAAACAGTGAAGCTTTGCTTTGTCGTATTCTTAACACAAACCTCAACTCTAATTGGAAAAAGAAGGATTTGACGAGTGGTTACACGTTTTCAACAACTGTCAAAATTCAATGATACGTGGTTATTTTAACGACATAATAATAATTCCAGAAATTTCCTTATAGGAAAAAGCCTGTGCTGATTTGCAAATTAAATAACCGATCGAGAAAAATGGGACATATCTGGAGTCCATAAAGTACGTAGGTACAGAAAAGATGAGTGAAATTATTCCTTGTGATGGTTTACTTACAGTTTGTGAAATTTTCGACGCAAATAAGGTAAATTTGTTAGGTTATGAATTATGATGAGAAACAACAACGGAGCTGGCGCGAAATACGCCTGACTTGAAGAAACATAAAAGATATTTATGGACATGTTGGATGATAACATACTAATAAGTATTAAGTTTATTGTTTATTGATAGCATTATATCAATGCAGTGTATAAACAATGCCATATTTGCCGCACAACCGCAGAGAAAATTGGAGCAGTTCAAATAATTTCAATTTTTTTTGGCTTTTGGCTTTTATTAACGACGTCATAGATGTGATATCCTTTAGTAAATGTTCTATGTTCGCGGATGATCTGAAGATATATAGGCACATAAATTGTCAAAATGATGTGTTGCTTTTACAGGCGGATCTCGATGCTATCTGCAACTGGTGCTGTACAAATAAAATGTCTCTAAATCCTTCAAAGTGCTATCATATAAGGTTCACAAGAAACAAATTAATTATTCCGTCTTCTTATTCAATATTTAACGTGACATTGAACGAATGTTCATCATTGCGAGATCTTGGCATTCAATTCGATTCTAAATTAAACTTTGTGGAACACATAGATATTATTATGCTTAAATCCTGGAAAATGCTTGGCTTCTTGAAACGTTCTTGTAAAGATTTTAAACAACCTACATCCATAATTACTTTATTTAATGCTCTGATCCGTAATTTGCTAGAATATGTGTCACCTGTTTGGAATCCTCAATACAAAGTTCACTCTGAGAGAATAGAACGGATTCAGCGCAACTTTACTCGATTTTTGTCTTATAGAGACCGTCAGTGCCCGTATCGCGCAGATTATAATGCAAGACTAAAACATTTTAAGATGGACTCGCTCTTAGATAGACGTAAAATTGGTGATCTTTTGACTCTACACAAAATAGTCCATGGCGGATTAAGTGCCCCTGAATCTCTAGTTCTAATAAATGTTGCCGTTCCTCGAAGAACGCCTAGATACCCTTTAACAATGCTATTCAAGTCGGTTAATAGTAGAACTAATTTGGGGAAACATGCCCCCATCAACAGAATAACTCAGACTTATAATGACATATTGACAACTTCCAAGGGCGATATTGACATTTTTCATATACTAAACATAAAAACCTTCAAAAAAACATGTAGTCAGCTTATAATTAAAATTAAATTAAATTAAAAAAAAAAAAAAAAAAAAAAAATGTATTAATTTGTATTATGATATTAAATTAAATATTTGTGAACATTATTGTAGGAATGTTATTAATGTTAACTTTAAATGTATGTATAATTTTATCGTGCAATCTATTTATACTTTTTCTAATTCTTGCTCTGATATTTGCAAATGTTGTATACACCTGTAAAGGCATTTCATATTGTAAAAATTTCCCATATATTTAAGTATCATTATATTGCGTTGTGACGTGTCGTTGGTGTAACATAATAATAAATAAATAAATAAATAAATAAATAAAATTGAAAATTCAATATTGTAAAATAATAAAACGACAATAATGAAACAATATGAATGTGTGACCAGTTGCAGCAGAATTAGAGTCCAATTAAGGTTAGCAGATTGTGTCGCAGATTTGAAAAGATAGCAGTTTTATTACTAATTCATTGGTTTGCATTTAAGCAGTTGCACCCAAAATGTTTTCAAAATGGAGCGCACTACACAAATTTGCATGTTCACACCAGGAACATTGTTGACCGAACAATTGGACTTCTTAAGGCATGTTTTCGTTGCAACTTGTATACAGAGCAGCGACTATATAACCCCCAGGACACCTAATGCCCAATATTTTTCTTCAAACGAATTCTGTCTACTACTTGAGGTTTGAGGAAGCGGCGTATTGAATTGCGATTGGGCATGTCAACATCATTACGTATTACGTAGCCATAGAAACACTATTTTTATTGGGTGCGTCACTTGTCATGTAATGCTAAACAACAAAGCTGCACTTAAGTCAAAAAGAAATGCAAATATAATTTGAAAGTAACGTTCCTCAATGCTAAAATTTAAAATACATAATGGCCGGCACAAGTTGAACTTAGTTAATTTTTAAAAAAGAATTGATTAAGTCAAATGATTGACATAAATATGAAAAGAAATGCTATTTTTTTGAAAACCCGAAGTCTGTTTCTTTAATACCACTGTTTCGTGCAAGGGGCGATTATAATATTTATCAAATCGATAATGTGGAAGTGTTTACGGCTCAGAGTTGTGGTCGCAACTGACTTGACAATATTAAACGACAAGCTACATCTGATCTATTAGTCAAATGTGTTACCCGAAACCGATCGCGTTATTCGACGTCTAGAGGCTATATGGTCGCTGATACAGAGTATTGCGTTAGACATCAGGGGTGGCTAGATCTATTGTAAATTCTTGCTGAATATTAAACATATAACACACATTTGCAACAGAGCTACCTACTGTGCATCAATTAAGTAACGAAGAATTGAATCAAGAAGACAAATCACAACTCAGTTTCAGTAAGACAGCAGATTAGTATACCCGCAGCAGTAATGTCGACGTGGGTTGGGCTATATAGAGCGCTCGTATTTAGGAGCTCCAACAAAGTGGCATGTATAGATATCAAATACCTGAAAATAGAGAGATAAAAGTGTAATTATACAAATTAGTAAAAGCTATTATTTTATTAAGTTTCTTTATAGTAGAGAGTAACATTGACTTCGTACAGATATTGTAACATATTTATTATGTTACCACAGATAATACAGAAATTTAGTCTGATTTAACGATTTTGAACGTCACATCTCTAGTGCGCGCGAGTGTCATTTCGGCGGGACGTCTCTAAAAACGTCACTTTCCTTCCATTTGCTCGAGAGTCAAGATCGCTATGTGAAAATCTAAAGTGATCCTCGAATTGAATAGTAATTAGAAGCCTACAATGGCTTAGTTTGATATTAGAACATACAAACCAAAGTGGTGCGGTGTTATTTTTATGGTGAGTCCATTTATTCCAAAATTTTGAATATAACGTTGGTGACGTTAACACGAGTTGATGAATTAACGTTGTCGTGCTCTTTGCAGTTGGTTGCTGAACTCAAGCACCATTGTTTCGGCTGAATTCGAGAATTTTTAATAAACGGCCGGTTCGTAAAACTTTGCTTTTAATAAAATATTGATTAAATTGTGAATCACGCAGCTGTAGCCATTACTAAAGTAATGATATTGTTTCAGCTCTGCGGTCGTTACGTTTGGTTTAGTTTTGGATTACGTTTACGTTTTAGTTACGGTTTACGTTACGTTTTGGATTTATCTACGTTTTACTACGTATTTGCTTGGAAATTTATCGCATGTTCTGCAATCTGCTTGGTCGGATTATCTGCGCTTTGGCTGCAGATCCGCCATCTTGTGAAGAGGCCTGCATGGATTGTTAACTGGCTTGCTGTCTGGCTACTTCATTGCAAGAGGATAATTCTTCTGAATCTCGCTATGAGTATGTTAGAGGTAACCTTTTTGTTGCCATGAGGTATGTACCTTTTAATTGTTAGAACGCCTTCAGCGAACGTGGACTGGATTATCCAGTGATATTTGCGTAATCACAAAGAGTGCACTAATGACAGATCTTGGTTTAGAATTAATTGTAAATTTGGGATAAATAATAATATCAAAATTTCTATAAATAATCATAATTTTAATATATATAAATGTAACAGTGTCTACGGAAATATAGCCTAATTAATTAAACTAATTTGGTTTTAATTTTCCACTCCCCTAAGATCAAAAGCTAATGCGCCGACTGACTATTATCTGGCTTATTTTGTTTAGTAAATCGGCAATAGTAGTCTTGTGAGATTGCTCTGCCTGGCGCCCGAAACCCGGTGTTTGTTAACCTAAAACACCCCAAATAATATATTTTTATTTTTTTATATATTACAATATTTTGCTTCACTTAGGGCTTCTTCATTGATGCTTCTTAAATGCAAAAGGGAAAATTGAACTGTAAAGAAGCAGGTAAATACAATGTGGATAAAGGCTTTGTCTTCATACCAACAGGCCAGAAAACTAGCAGAACATAGGGCTCCAAAGTTTCAGTCAGATTGGGAAGCTTTAGATACATTTAAGAAGTGGCTCAAACCAAGGCTTAATTAATATAAAGCTAAATGCAGTGACTCCGACGCTACTTTAGCTGCAGTGACTGGTGTTCTTAAAATGCATGCCAATAGCAGAAAATACATCAATTCCATGAAAATACCGAATGATATAATAATTACCAACAACGAGCAATGGCTCATAAAATTAGCTTAGCTTGCCGAAATTTTTGGAACGGTTAATGAAATAACTAGACTTTTGGCGAGAGATACAGAGAGAGATAAAACTATCATAACTGAACATTTGGTAAATCTCCTGAACTCTTGGTCCGATTACTTTCCTGAAAATTATATAAGTGACTTTTTGTAATAATTATTATTATAAATTTAATGTATCTTGACTTATCATAAGTGCAACTATGTTCGCCTATGTGACGAATAAACAATTTTATTTATTTATTATTATTTCTCTTTATTTTCAATTTTCCTTTTTTTACATTTTTATATACATACTAAAAAAAAAACATTAATACATATTATAAAAATATAAAAAAGTGAATCACCCTCCGATGGCGAGGCTCAAGACCCAAGCCACCGGTGGTCAGGGATTCAAAGTGAGGAATCTCCTCACAATGCGTGCCGTGTCCAGAAGTACTGCTTTCTGCATCTGGCTCTTGGCCCAACGACCAATTGAGAGCCTCTGGAGGTGTTGGTCGAGACTCTTTGGTATCAACCCATGAGCAGAAACGACAATCGGAACAATAATTGTGGAGTCTACCTCCCACATGTCGGTAACCTCGTGAGCCAAATCTAAATATTTAGACATTTTGTCCTTTTCGGCCTTAACAAGGTTATCGTCATGCGGAATAGTGACGTCAACAAGTATTGCCCGGCGCGCCAATCGATCTACTATTACAATATCAGGCTTATTGGCAACAATAGTCCTGTCCGTGATAATAGATCGATCCCAGTACAGCGTTGCATGATCATTTTCGAGAACTGGTTGAGGCACATACTGGTAATATGGCACTTCAAGAGTCACAAGACCATACCGAAGAGCAACTTGCTGGTGTATGATCTTGGCTACTAGGTTGTGTCTATGCAAGTACTCGCCGTTAGCAAGATACGAACAACCGGAAATCACATGCCTGATTGATTCACCGGGACGGTGGCATGCCCGACAGATATCGACCGTACCGTCCTTCATGATGTATTTCCTATAATTGTTCGTTTTCATAACTTCGTCCATAATTGCAAAGACAAAACCCTCAGTTTCCCCAAATAGGTTACCAAAACGTAGCCAAGATACGGATGCAAGCTGGTCTACATCAGGCCCGTGAAGGGCCCGATAAAACCGACCATGTAGTTCCTTGCTCTTCCATATCTCCTCACGTTCCCGAATGCCCATCACCTTAGGTTTTCGCCAGTTCTCATTCGCCAAGGAAAGCGGGGTAAATCCCTTATCCACCATGACTACAACCTTATGCATGCCCACTTCGCTGTGGAGGAAATAATCCCTGAGATTGCATACCTCGCGGTTATGTAAGTCCTTAGCATTAAGTAAGCCTCGGCCCCCACATCTCCGCGGGATGTACAATCTCATCACTGACGATCGTGGGTGATGCATACGATGTGCAGTCAGTAGGGTCCGGACCTTTCGATCCAGGGCGTCCAGTTCGGTCTGAGTCCATCTGAGTATGCCAAAAGAGTACATGAGTACAGGCATAACCCAACCGTTGAAAGCGCGAATCTTGTTTCCACCTGACAAAAAACTGTTAAGTACTTTTGTCAGACGGCCGAAGAAACGTTCCCTGACCGATTGTTTTACGTCGGCACCCATAATACCCAGTGCCTCAGGCATACCCAGATATTTGTAGGTTTCCGTCTCGGAAAGGGATCTAAGTCTTATAGTCTCTGAGACTTGTATGTCATCAGAGATCACCACCTCTCCTCGCTTCACATGGATAACCGCACATTTATCTACACCAAACTCCATGTTGATTGAGTTGCTAAATCTTTCAGTTATTTTTAACAACTCAATCAATTCTGTTTGTTTTGATGCAAACAACTTGAGATCATCCATGTAAAGCAAGTGAGATATAGGCTCACTCCCTCTCCGTAGACGGTATCCTAACCCTGAATCCAACAACAGAGTACTGAGAGGATTCAGGGCCATGCAGAACCACAATGGACTCAGACTGTCACCCTGGAATATACCCCGCTTGATTCTAATCGGCTCATCACAATCAGGGGGACTCGTACCACCTGGATATTTTAGGAAAGTGGTCCATTGTCCCATACATGACCCAAGAAAGGTGCATAAATTTGTATCAATCTTATACAAATTCAACACCCTCTTGAGCCAAGTATGGGGCACCGAATCATAGGCTTTCTTATAATCAATCCAGGCAGCCGATAAATTCCTTCGGTTGTGACGAGTCTGTTGGCAAATGGTCATGTCAATGAGAAGGAGCTCCTTTGTACCACGTGACCCAATCTTGCATCCTGTTTGTCCGGGAAAAAGGATATTATTGATTGTGAAATGATTTGCAATTTTCAATCTTAATATAGATGTAAAAAGTTTATAAATGGTTGGAAGGCATGTTATGGGTCTATAGTTTTTCGGGTCCGTGGTACAGCCGGATTTAAAGAGCAGGTGAGTGACACCTGTCGTCATAAATGTTGGAAGCGATCCTCTATCTAGCGCATCCTGGAACTGTGCTGCTAAACGAGCATGCGAACTGAGAAACCATTTCAACCAGAAATTGTGCAGACCATCCGGACCAGGAGACTTCCAATTATGTGTCGGACGGATGGCTGCCAGAACATCCTCTGAGCTAATTGAAATGGTTTCCATAGCCGGTATTGCGTCGCAAGCTCGTTCTACAACACTAAACCAGGGGTCTTCAGTATGGGGGACAGGCGACGACCAGATATTTTTCCAATAATCACGCATATCGTGAGCATCAGGCAGCCGCCCATCCACCACACCATGAGGAGAATCCTCCCAACACCTATAAACTCTCTTTTGATCGCTTTGAAAAGTGCGATTCTGCTGGAATCGTTCCCATCGCCTCCTATAACGGCGAATACGGCTTGCCCACGCATAAACTTTTTGTTTATAGAAGTCTATGCGTTCTGTGACCCATAGCCTATAGTCCTGGGGTCTTATATTGGTCCCAGAAAAGGCCTGCGCCACAAAACGCATAATCTTCGGTCTGAAATTTCCTCCTTTGAAGGAGATGAGCTTGCCGATGAGAGTTCGGGCCCAGTTGATACGTTTCTCGATCCTATATTGCCATGCAGGCATGGTCGCAACATCTCGAGTGATTCTATTTGCATTTGGGAATTTTACATTAGCCACTCGACATGCTGCGACGGCCGCACAGTAAAGAAACGAATGTGTATCAACAAGGTCCCGACTGGACTCCATGTATGTAGCCAACACGGAGTCCAACGCTCCCATCAGTGCCAAATTTTTTTTATGCGTTGGCAATCGTGGTACCCTCGGTCTACAGGATGTAGAAGTCAATTTAAATTCCAAAATCGCACTCTCCAAAGCCCCTCTCAAACGCTGTTCGTCGTGGGGACTTACAGTATTGTCCAAGTTATCCTCCCGCTCAACGTCAGCGGTAGGTGTAATTTGTATATTTGCTGTTCGCTGGGTAAGGACAGGCGAGACAGTGTCTTGGACAACACACAAGTCTGCACGCAGCCGCTCAAGTGTTTCATCATTCAACACTTTTCGTCGTTGGATGTACCGCACCTGATCCGACAATCGCTGAGATGACACATTGATCGCAGGTTCCAAGGCCTGAAACAGAGAAAGCATCTGAGCACGATACGCTGTGAGTTTGGTTCCTCCCTTTGTTGCCCCAAAATAGGCCCGCATGACATTTTCATTAATTGTTTGAGTCCATCTCATGCGGCGCACTATTCCACCGGTAGCGGGGACCGCAGGTGAGGCACACGGCCCCACAGGTCCCAAGCCCACCACTGGAGGGGGTTGTCGTCCTCTTCGTCGCACAGGTCTTGGTGGCGGCGGGGACGACTGCAGCTCGTCACGTTGGCTCAACGCGTCGTCTTCTGGTATCGCATCGAACACTTCCGAAGCCGACGCCCATGACGCGGAGCTCGACGAGCTGGATGATCTTGGTCGTGCGCATATTATATTCTTTCTGGCTCTAATCGTCGTCATCCATTAAAATGCCGCAATATGTTGAATAAATACATATTTCTTCACCACAATAATTTTTTTGACGTTGTCATTTTGTTTGATATATTTTCTTTTATATAAATATGATTTATTATTAACTTATTCGTTATTAAAATCTGATAAAAATATTTGTTATTATTGTTTATGAACTATTGTGCCTAAAATAATTGATTTTAAGTGGGTATATACCATAAAACATAAATATTTTAAAAAATTTAAATATATTCAACAGATAACGATATGTGTTGCCAGGTTATTTATAACCAATTATTATTATGAGTGTTATATATCCCCACTTGTAACGTCAAATAGAGTGATAGCTTCTCAACAGCACCAAGAGGATTACCTCCCACTTCCTGAAGACTTAATTCCAGGACAACTTGTTCCTAACAGGAATTTACTCGGTTTCGAACCTATAGACGTACCTGCACCGGCAACACGCTATCAAGCAATTGATTTTCCTAACGACGATACGTTAGAAGGTAGGTATCGGATTTCAGCCACGTTACAGAACAGAGTATATATAGTCTTGGCTGAAATGAAAGACCGATTTAAGATGGCTGAGTTTAGACGCCAGCCCAACAAAAAAGGATTAAACCTTATGGAGAGATATTAATATTATTATTATTATTATTGATATTGAATGGGTACAAAATCCATTAATTATAAAAAGTCAACCAGCGGTGCTGACCGTCCTGAATTATGAAACATTCATAGATCTTCAAAGTTCTCTGACTCTTGAGGAGGCTCTGAGAAGGACAGAACGGCAGCAATGGCTAGAGGCAGTACAGGAGTTAAGAAGCTTTAATGAAAATGATGCATGGGAGCTTGTAAATGCTCCTGATCATGGGACAATAGTGCAGTGCAAGTGGGTGTTGCGTAAAAAATATGACTGTGACAATAAAGTTCGTTATCGCGCTAGACTTGTAGCCAAGGGCTTTTCTCAGAAAAAGGGTGTAGACTACACAGAGACTTTTTCCCCTGTAGTGCGAGATACAACTCTTCGATTACTATTTGCATTGTCAGTGAAGTTAAAATTAACTGTAAGTCATTTAGATGTAAAAACTGCCTTCTTAAATGGCAATTTAGAGGAGACAATTTATATGCAAACACCAGATTGTTTTAATTATGATGTAAATGGAAATAAAGTTTTAAAATTAAAAAAGGCCATTTATGGCCTAAAACAGGCATCCAGAGCCTGGAATAAAAAGGTTGATGTTTGTTTACAAGATAATGGATATAAACGGTCACAGTTAGAACCATGTATGTATATTAAAAATATTGATAAATGTATAACCATTGTAACAGTTTATGTTGACGATTTCTTTATATTTTCAAATGACAATACTGAGGTTAAAAGGCTTAAAGATGTATTATCAAGTCAATTTAATATTAAAGATTTAGGAATAGTGAAACAGTGTTTAGGAATGAATGTAAACTTCAGTGAAAATAAGTGTTCTGTTACTTTAAGTCAAGAGAGTTATATTGATCAATTGTTAGAAAGATTTCAAATGACAGAGTGTAAAACTATTGATACTCCAATGGATTGTAAACTAAATATAACAAGGTTCTAATGTTAATAACTTACCTTACCAGCAGTTGATTGGTAGTCTCATGTATTTATCTGTCCTAACCAGACCAGATATAACATTTTGTGTAAATTATTTAAGTCAGTTTAATAATTGTCATACACATGAGCATTGGGGATATGCAAAAAGAGTGCTTAGGTATTTAAAGAAAACAAAAAGTTTTGGTATAAGTTATTTTGAAGATGGCAATTCAGAAATTAAAGGATTTGTAGATGCAGACTGGGCTAACAATAAAATTGATAGGCGGTCATATACTGGATATTGTTTTGTCTTGTCTAATGGTGTAATTTCATGGGAATGTAAAAAACAGAAAACTATAGCTTTATCTAGCACTGAAGCTGAATATATGGGAATGTCTGAGGCATGCAAGGAGGCCTTATATCTAAGAAACTTACAATTTGAAATTACTGCTAATATGTATACTGTTAGGTTATATAATGACAACCAGAGTGCCCAAAGATTATCAGAAAATCCATTGTTTCACAAGAATACAAAACACATAGATGTAAAGTATCATTTTTGTAGAGAGTGTGTTTCAAATAAAATTGTTAAGTTTCAGTATATTCAGACATCTGAAATGCCAGCCGATGTGTTTACCAAGGCTTTGTGTCCTAAAAAGCATTACAATTTTATAAAAACTTTAGGTTTGAATGTAAGTAATGTGTAATGTTAAAGATTTTTTAAAGTAATTTTAGATATAGTGAGGGTATTATATTATATATCTAAAATGTGATATAAATGTGTAACAGAATGTCATCCTTTATATATTTAGTCTAGTCTATGGTCCACTGTTTATGGTTGGTATAAAAAAGTTTAAATATGGTAGTTGGCTTTCAAACACCACGACAAGCGTAGTTTTATTTTATAACAGGTTATGGGCCCAGCACGCTTCCACTGCGCAATACATGCATAACAGTATACATATTAGCAGTAATTTCAAATTGTAAATTTCTTAGATATAAAGCCTCCTGCACCACTTCTACATCAGGGTACTATAGGAACCTGCCCAGGGATCTGAAGAACCCTGTTAATCCAGCATCAGTAAAAGGGGCTACAATCACTGTTGATAATGAAGTGAAAGCACATGCCCTTTTAATGTTTAAGACAACTGAGAAACCTATGCAGGTTGTTGAGTTAGCTGCATGCAGTGTCAGTGGACTATTCCTATGGGTGTTCTAGCTGTGTGGATAATCCCTTCATTATAGTCACCCCAAGAGACATTTCTACCACAGGAGTGATGACATTTGCGAGCAACTGCTCTTTTTATCTCCCAGAGATTGAATGCACTAGCCAGCCACAGAAACTACAAGTCATAGGCAGGCCTGATGCCTGTGAGCTCAAATTCACTGGTACCAATGAAAGTATTGTAGTTGGGATCTCATACGAGTTCCGAGGCGAAATCTTCAATATGGGTATAGTAGCCTATAAGTCATCTGAAACGTTCACTGAGAAGCTTAGCCTGAGCTTCAGGAGCCCCGACTTCATCACTAGCCTAAAGGTTAGCTTGGGGGCAGGAGTCCTCCTGGCCACTCTAACGACGATGATCAAATCAGCAGCCAGATATGCAGCATTCCGCAGTTCAAAAGCCGAGATTGAAGACCTTTAAGCCCCAGTGCCTCATCTCCCCTATAACTGCATGTTACCCCAGATATACGCATACAATTGCCGGACATAATACCGAACTATAAAACAATTATTCATAAAACGGTACCACAATTTCATTCTTCACATTAAAACTTTAACTATAATATGTCCCTGAATGTCAATAAATGTCATCATATTAAAATTACTAAAAAAAAAGAAACCAATGTTATCAGTATACACTATTAACGATTACTTGTTAGAGGAAGTAAATTAAATAAGAGATTTAGGCGTTATAGTTGACAATAATCTTAAGTTCACATCCCACATCAATAAAATAGTTCAAACATCTGCTAAAATAGTAGGTTTTATTAAACGAAATACAAAAGGTTTTCGCCAAGTTCGCACTAAAGTTGTCCTATTTAATGCACTAGCCCGCAGTATATTAGAGTATGCCAATTGCCAGTGTGATTTGGAATCCTACATACGCTATACATTCTCAAAGAATTGAAAATATTCAGCGCTCCTTCACACGGTACTTAGCCTTTGCGAATCCCAATATTTCCCACAGATGTCCATACAGCCAACGCTTGGCTTTTTTTAAAATGCTGTCGCTTCGTCAACGCAGAAACTATCACGACCTGCTATTTTTGTACAAAATAGTTAACTCAGATGTAGAATGTAACTCGTTACTGTCTAATATAAATATTTCGGTCCCATCTAAAATACCTAGATACCCGGTAACGAACACATTTTGCCCCTCATGGGCTAGACCCAATCTTGGCTCACAAGCGCCCATACCCAGAATGTGTATTGCTTACAATTCTGTTAGTAAAAGTATCTCCAACATCGATATTTTTCATGACTCACGAAACAAATATAAGAAAAAGTATTAGACCATCTAAACCATAACTTAAATTAAAGATACTATTAGGATAAAAGTTTTGTAACGGTATTTGTAGCGTGCTAACCAGATATGAAAATCAGTCGAAATGTCAAACTAATAGTGGAAGTGTCAGTTGGGTGTATAAAAAGGCTGCCGTATCGATGTGCGCTCTCATTCCGGCTCATTCTGCTCATTCGTGCTGAGTCTCGTAGTCGATCTCAGTCGTAGTCTTAGTGACAGTTGAGTAAGTTGATCATTGACTTTCATGCTGGTCGGTTAGTTGCTGATATCTTTGTAGAAGTATTTCTGTTAAATGTGTTTATGTAAAACCAGTGATAAATGTGTTAATGTAAAAACAGAAATAAATCGTTTTTATTTAAATCAAAATGGCTTCTGTTTCTAACATCAGAACTGGGATAAACAATCAATGCCCACAGAAATAGATTGTGCTCACTACATATGTACGCTATGTGGAAAACATCGTACGATGGAGATTTTTGACTACCCGCAATTTACGTGAAGAAAAAAATTGCGTTGAGTAATATCGGGATAAGAACTAGACTACAACGTGAATTAAAGTGGACAAGTGTGAAACATAGCCATCGCATGTTCATTTCTGAAGTCATGTGCATACCGCTTCAAATGAACAAGGATCTGCGTGTGTACCGTGATCAAACTGTTTGTGTACCGCGATCAAACTGTTGGTGTGCAAACGTTCCTATTGGTGTGCAAACGTTCCTATTGGTGTGCAAACGTTCCTGTTGGCGTTCAAACGTTCTTGTTGGTGTTCAAACGCTCCTATTGGTGTTCAAACGTTCCTGTTGGTGCTCAAGCGTTCCGGTAGATGTGCTGCCGTATGGTGCGTCGTAGTTGGTGTCCCGGGCAACGTGACTGCACGGTTGTGTAGTACCGGTTGATGCTAACTGCTGCATCACATATCACGTGTAGCTATCTGTGACGACAGATATGATGCTTACTGCAGCGGTAGACGAAGTCTGGTATCGTATGACCCATAACCCTTGTTTTAGGGTTCTGGTTTCTTTTATTTCTTGGTAACCTTTACAAATATTGAGATCTTGTTTAACAGGGCATGTACAGACATTGATTAACGAGCAATTCGTGGTTATTATTGGAACAGAGTCGTCCCTAAACTTAAGGACTTGGAGAAAAAATACCCGTTGTGGTAAACTATGATTGTACATGGCCTTGGTTAATAAAAGTGATCTAAGTGTATAGTGTTCGGTCCGAAGGATTGCTGGCCTTCCTAGGTCAAAGTATCGGATCGTAGCACTGCACTGTTTACAATTTTGGATTAAGAGCGTGTTATGAGATACTTTTTAGGTTGTCCTCATATTAAGATGACTACTGAACTCCTGGTCAAAGTTTGATGTGACATTTGATTGAAGGCCAGGATAGAGTGAATGATTGATGCCGCTGTGATATTTTTGATTGCAGGGACTGAAGATCCTTGCGGGGGGGTACTTACTCAATGTTTTCAGCGTTAGAAGACCCCGTAAAGAGTGACTACTGAGGAGCCTCTGTGGGATCCTTTGGTGGATTTGACGATTGCTGCAATGATAGAGGATATTTGGTATCGTATTACCCGTAATCCCTGCTTGAGGGTTATGGTTTCCTTTATTTCTCCATAATCTTCGTAAATGTTGGGATCTTGTTTTACCACGTGGTGGTGACTGGAGATTCTGCCCAAACCACTTCGCAGGTGGATTTGCTTGTTGTAGCAATGAGATGGCTGTTCAGAAAGTTTAACGCCAGATTTTATTTAAGGTCAGAAAAGGCCGAACGGTGTTTTTGCTGTTGTGGTTCTTATGTTTGCAGGAATTGGATATTCATGCAGTGTATGTGCCCTATCTTCGCAATGCGGAGCAGCGCGCAACGACTCGCTCCAGGCTGTACGAGTGCGGATCGGCGCGCTCTGGTCCTTGCGGAGTAGCGGTTAACAGGCGTTGGCCTGGCAGATGCATTTTTAATGCATAACAGGCGTAGTCCTGGCAGATGCGTTTTATAATGCATATCAGGCTATGGCCTGGCAGACACTCTAGCCGTGGTATGTAAACTGTTTTGAAGTCTACGCGTGGTGAGTCATGTGTAAATTATTGTAAGTAGCGAAGGCCATGTGTAACCTTTGTAAGTGACTCTGGACCAGTCCTCTTGACCTTTTGCTATACGGACTACAAAACATGATCGGTGTATTGTGGATGATTGAAGTCCGGAATTCAAGCAGTCGGAATACACCTTCTTTTGTTAATTTTTGTTAAAATGAATTTGTTCAAAATTATTTTTGATTAGGTGGTTGCTCGTGAAAGCTCGAGTGCACGCTTGCTTTCGTGAGTCATAAGCTTTTGCCTGAATGATACTTCAGGGTACATGTTAGGCGTGCGGAGGCATGCTCCAGGCGGCATGCAACGGTACGGTGCGCTCTATGCGCTGCGGAACGGTGCGCCATATGCGCTTCAGAACGGTGGGCCCTATGCGTTTCAGAACGGTGCGCCCTATGCGCTTCAGAACGATGCGCTCTGTGCGCTGCGGAACGGTGCCCTCTATGCGCTGCGGACGGTGCGCCCTATGCGCTTCAGAACGGTGCGCTCTATGCGCTGCGGACGATGCGCTCTGTGCGCTGCGGACGATGCGCTCTGTGCGCTGCGGACGATGCGGTCTGTGCGCTGCGGAACGGTACGCTCTATGCACTGCGGATCAGCGCGCTCTGGTCCTTGCGGAGTAGCGGATCTTGGTCTGATTCGAGAGTTTCTTTGTAAACGTACACGGACTCTGTCTGGCAGACACAAAGTGGTTATGTGTGCAGACCTTGATCCAGCTGACACATTTTCTAATGTGTGCAGACCTTAGTCTGGTTTTGGGCCCGAGGCCTTCACGGACTCTGTCCGGCTGGCACATTTTTAATGTGCTCACGGACCTTGGTCTGATTATGGCGTTGCTTTGTAAACGTACACGGACTCTGTCCGGCAGACGCAAAGTGGTTAGGCGTGCAGACCTTGGTCCGGTAGACGCACTGTGTGCGTGTGGACTTCGGTCCGGTAGGTTGTACGTGATGCGGTGCGCTGCTGAACTGCGCGCTCCTGGCGCTGCGGCGCGGTGCGGAATGACTCGCTCCACTATGCTTACAGTGGCACGGATATCAGGCACAGGCGACTGGCAAGCTCTACTCCGGCATGCGCGGGCCTTATCGTGTGGTCAAAGCGCTTTCCCATGGCCGATATGAGCTAAAACTGCTGGCAGGCTCCTATGGCAAATCAACGCAAGCTGCGGCCGAGTTTATGGTACCGTGGCGCGGGGAGTGGACTCCTGAGACGTGCGCTGTATACTTCGAGGGTGAACATGCATGTGTATGATAAGCTAACGTCGTGCCTATGTCATACATATGTAGATTTTTCATGTTACGCTAACGTCGTGCCTATGACATGTGTGTGAGAAATAAGCTAACTTAGTGCCTATGTTTCTCGATTAACGGAGATAGCTAACGTAGTGCTTCCTCTCTGGTGTGTGGTGAACATGCATGTGTATGATAAGCTAACGTCGTGCCTATGTCATACATATGTAGATTTTTCATGTTACGCTAACGTCGTGCCTATGACATGTGTGTGAGAAATAAGCTAACGTAGTGCCTATGTTTCTCGATTAACGGAGATAGCTAACGTAGTGCTTCCTCTCTGGTGTGTGGTGAACATGCATGTGTATGATAAGCTAACGTCGTGCCTATGTCATACATATGTAGATTTTTCATGTTACGCTAACGTCGTGCCTATGACATGTGTGTGAGAAATAAGCTAACGTAGTGCCTATGTTTCTCGTTAATGGAGATAGCTAACGTAGTGCTTCCTCTCTGGTGTGTGGTGAACATGCATGTGTATGATAAGCTAACGTCGTGCCTATGTCATACATATGTAGATTTTTCATGTTACGCTAACGTCGTGCCTATGACATGTGTGTGAGAAATAAGCTAACGTAGTGCCTATGTTTCTCGATTAACGGAGATAGCTAACGTAGTGCTTCCTCTCTGGTGTGTGGTGAACATGCATGTGTATGATAAGCTAACGTCGTGCCTATGTCATACATATGTAGATTTTTCATGTTACGCTAACGTCGTGCCTATGACATGTGTGTGAGAAATAAGCTAACGTAGTGCCTATGTTTCTCGTTAATGGAGATAGCTAACGTAGTGCTTCCTCTCTGGTGTGTGGTGAACATGCATGTGTATGATAAGCTAACGTCGTGCCTATGTCATACATATGTAGATTTTTCATGTTACGCTAACGTCGTGCCTATGACATGTGTGTGAGAAATAAGCTAACTTAGTGCCTATGTTTCTCGATTAACGGAGATAGCTAACGTAGTGCTTCCTCTCTGGTGTGTGGTGAACATGCATGTGTATGATAAGCTAACGTCGTGCCTATGTCATACATATGTAGATTTTTCATGTTACGCTAACGTCGTGCCTATGACATGTGTGTGAGAAATAAGCTAACGTAGTGCCTATGTTTCTCGATTAACGGAGATAGCTAACGTAGTGCTTCCTCTCTGGTGTGTGGTGAACATGCATGTGTATGATAAGCTAACGTCGTGCCTATGTCATACATATGTAGATTTTTCATGTTACGCTAACGTCGTGCCTATGACATGTGTGTGAGAAATAAGCTAACGTAGTGCCTATGTTTCTCGTTAATGGAGATAGCTAACGTAGTGCTTCCTCTCTGGTGTGTGGTGAACATGCATGTGTATGATAAGCTAACGTCGTGCCTATGTCATACATATGTAGATTTTTCATGTTACGCTAACGTCGTGCCTATGACATGTGTGTGAGAAATAAGCTAACGTAGTGCCTATGTTTCTCGATTAACGGAGATAGCTAACGTAGTGCTTCCTCTCTGGTGTGTGGTGAACATGCATGTGTATGATAAGCTAACGTCGTGCCTATGTCATACATATGTAGATTTTTCATGTTACGCTAACGTCGTGCCTATGACATGTGTGTGAGAAATAAGCTAACGTAGTGCCTATGTTTCTCGTTAATGGAGATAGCTAACGTAGTGCTTTCTCTCTGGTGTGTGTGACAAATAAGCTAACGTAGTGCCTATGTTTCTCGTTAACGGAGATAGCTAACATAGCGCTTCCTCTCCGGTGTTTGTGTGAACTATAGTACTTATGGTTCACTGTGTAAGATGATATAAAGCGCTGAAGATTTATTTTCAGTGTTTCTAATTAAGATGTTGTTTATGTTCTCAGGCGCAGGTAGCAATGATGATAATTCGGAGTCCACGCCTGAGCGATCCGCCGTGCCCAGCGGAGAGCCTTCTGACGAGAGGATGACTGAGCCTGTACCTGGCACTTTCAGATCTGCAGAAGAGATCGAAACACGGGAGAACGAGGACGTCCTCCAGTCAGGAGAGGCCGTATTAGGATAAAAGTTTTGTAACGGTATTTGTAGCGTGCTAACCAGATATGAAAATCAGTCGAAATGTCAAACTAATAGTGGAAGTGTCAGTTGGGTGTATAAAAAGGCTGCCGTATCGATGTGCGCTCTCATTCCGGCTCATTCTGCTCATTCGTGCTGAGTCTCGTAGTCGATCTCAGTCGTAGTCTTAGTGACAGTTGAGTAAGTTGATCATTGACTTTCATGCTGGTCGGTTAGTTGCTGATATCTTTGTAGAAGTATTTCTGTTAAATGTGTTTATGTAAAACCAGTGATAAATGTGTTAATGTAAAAACAGAAATAAATCGTTTTTATTTAAATCAAAATGGCTTCTGTTTCTAACAATACTGTCAATGCGTACTCTCTTAAATTAACTTTAGGAAACTAGTAGGTATATTAATGGATTTTTATCCACAGGTGCTGCATGTAACCTTAAGTAATATAGTAAACAGTAGTAAGGGATTCACCGATACTGGAGCAGGTTCGGCGGCCGGTCCGCGGCGCTCCGGCGGCTGTTGGCCGACGTTTTCGATTGCTCCAGATTCGGCCCGCGGCACCCGCGAATAAATCCGCGGATTACTTTAATACCTACCGCGAATTAATTTGATACCTACCGCGGATTAATTTGATACCTACCGCGGATTAATTTGATACCTACCGCGGATTAACTTGATACCTACCGCGGATTAATTTGATATCGACCGCGGATTACTTTGATAACACCCGCGAATAAAAATTATATCGTCCGCGGAATCCGTTTCATATCACCCGCGAGGTAGGTATGAACCACGAATTTGTTCATGGTCTACGGTTCCCTTAAGCTTGTACTTTTTCCCTGTTCGTTGTGCTTTTAACTTTCTACTTTCTATCGGCGATCCTTTTTTTATTTGAAGGATGCAAAGGTCTTTGTCGCGTATTTCTATTAACTCGTGTTTCTACGCAAAAGCCGTTTAAAATTACTTAATAGTTACCCTTTACGCATTACGAGCATTGTTTATGATAGATAAAGCAACATTTTCCCTGTTTCGTTGTGTTATTGACTTTCTACTTTCTATCGGCGACCCTTTTTTATTTGAAGGATGCAAAGGTCTTTGTCTCGTATTTCTATTAACTCGTGTTTCTACTTAAAAGCCGTTTAAAATTACTTAATAGTCGCCCTTTACGCATTACGGGCATTGTTTATTATAGATAAAGCAATCGTTACAATACACCATACCTTTCTCAAATTCTAGGTAAAACCCTTTGGGTCTTCTCATTGTCATAATAATTACGGTTCCCATTATTCACATTACCTGATATTACGTATTCAACGGAACATTTAAGGTGAAAGTCGAAACATGTTGGATCTTGTCTGCAAGGAAACAATACTCCCTCTCCATATAAAAGACCGACTCAAAATCACATGGTATCGTATTCCACTCTGTGCTCTGCTCGAAGTGTGATCTCCAGTTGTGTGTAACAGTGAAGTGATAGTAAAATTGTGAAATAGTTAAATAGTGAAAGTGTTATAAAAATGAATGTAAGTACCTTTATATACTTTGATCTAAAAGTGTTGTAACCAGATGTTTCATTAATTGTTTATGCCATGTGTTGTCCACCAGGTTAATACATTTTAGCTATCTTTGATGTCTTATTAATTTATCATTGTTACTAATGTGTACATGTATACTTCGCATACCTATAAGTATTTATCATACAGTACTTACTTAACCGATAATTAAAACAGTTTCATTTCATTTTGTTACAGTTTTCTGAAAATACTTTCAAAAACTACTATTATGCTGAAGAAATCGACGAACCTAGTGATGAAGAAGGTACACTCGCCTTTAAAGTAAAAAAAGCGATAATAGCAAATAAAAGACCGATCGAATGCAACAGCATTGATGAGTTTTTTGAAAAACCAAAAAAGAAGAAGACAACAACAAGAAAGTCATCCAGTGTTGGTCGATCGACGAGCGGTGGTGTTTCATACATCCGATCAAACAGCGATGACAACAGTTCTGCATCACATCTCATAAAAATTGAGGTGTATGAAGTGAATAAAATAAAAAACATCGCACCGACGGAACATTGGAAACACGCTGATGTGCGAGTTAAATATTACGCGGAAAACGACAGTGATAAGAACTTGCAAAGTGTCAAGGATACTATATACAATATAACTAAACAGTTGGCTAGTAAGGACGATTGTGTGAAATATTTTATAGACACAGACAAATGAACAAAAGTGCCAGTGCGTGTTAATGTTTTAATATCATAACATTAATCATATGCTTTGTACTACTATTATTGAAATAAGAAACTATTATTGTAATAACTGTACTTAAGAATCTACCTGTTTAAATTTAACTTACATTGTATTGTATTTAAACTTTGTACTCTTTTAAGTTACATACTTAATAGATTAATTTGTTTTCGATTCTAGAACTCTTTGTGAATTGTGTTATTGCTAAGTATTATTGTAAATAGTTATAAGTCTTTTTAGTGTTTTTTCATGCTCATGCTTACGATTGTAAAGTTATTGGGAACATTCATAAATTGTTTGGAAAAAAGTGGATAGCTTAGAATGTAATTACATTGTTTTGGGTAGTATATAAGCGTTGAAATAACTTAAAATATACTGAGACATTCCTTACCATGGATACAAGCTGTGATTTATACAACATGGAACTCGTCGCACTTCTCGAAAACATCGAATCAATGGATCTGATGTCATCGCAATACGACAAAGAACTGTACGAGCTCTGTGATAAAATGGAACAAAGACAAGTCGAAACGTGAGTAAAACATTTTTTATTATGTTAAGACTAGTTGCAACATGTTTTGGGAATCCATGAAGAGGGGATACACTTAAAGTATTTATAATGGTTCGAACATCTTGCACAATCATTCAACTTGTTTCTTCCGTTTATATTTTTAACATTGAAGTGCAACCAAAATGTACCACTCACTTGATATTTCTAGTTTATCTCAGAGTGAGATTGCGAGTTTCGATAAAAAGATAATTTTACATAAATATCATCGTTTCATACGGTTTTGGTATATATTAAATGTTTTGCCAGAATCAATGTTGGGAGATCCTGATATTTCTCCTTATTATACACCATGTAGTGGACATAAAATCTCAAAACAAACTCATTCCGATGAGGATGATATTGATGGTGTATTATCAATGAAAGCATATTGTTTGCAGTGTAAATAACAAATAATGTTAGTATCTATTTAAATAATAGAAACATAGCATATTTATTTCGTGAGATAACATTTTTTTAACAGTTTTCTTATCCATCAGATCTATGCAGAATGGAGAAGGCAGCAGGAAAAGATTAGCGCCAACTGAATTGTTTGAAGAGGATCCATTAAAGAGAAGAAAAAATATTCGTCTTGAAGCTCCTTCGACATCTACATCGTCGCTGGATAACATTTTAAATGTAAGTACAGAACAGCATAATGATAAAATTGAATGTCCTGAGTGTCACATATATGTGTCAAAAAAATATATGACCAGTCACTATAAGAGCAATAAACATAAAAATAATTTAATTAGACGAGATAATAATCTACCTAATGTTCAATTCATTGATAGTGCTTTCGGTAATAGAATTATTACATATCGAGTGCAATCTAGTTTAGTTTCTGATACACAGCTTGAATCACCTGAATTATTTTTACAAAATATTAAAAAAATAATTTATACATTACTAGAACGATCTATCTTAGAATATTCTGTTGTAAAAGTTAATTTTATTCTCAATGCGGATTTCACACAAGAAACAAAAAATCTACACAATATTTTTGATTTTCAAATTTCAAACTATCTTGTTTGTCAAGGTGATGACAAAGATATTATTTTCTCATCTATAATTACCGAAATAACAAACAAAATGACCAATTTCCAAAAAAAAGGTAGTGGATGGAGTTTAGTTAAAATAAATCACTTGGATATGAATGTCAACAAATTTAACCCATTGCGTGGATCTTCATACATAGACCTACCGTTAGATATAAAACATAAGAAAGCTGTAATCAATGTTCAAAATAACGATCACGAATGCTTTCGTTGGGCAGTTTTGTCAGGATTATTTCCAGCTACTCATAGTTCCAATAGGGTATCATCTTATGTAATACACAAAAACAAACTAAAATTTGATAACCTATCGTTTCCTATAAAAATTAATGACATCCATAAGTTTGAAAAATTAAATAGTATAAGTATTAATGTTTTTGGATTACAATATGATTCAATAAGCAAATCAAATAAAGTTGTGGGTCCATTACACTTTACGAAACACCGTAAAAATACTCACTTAAACTTATTGTATATATCTCAAGGTTCTAAAGGTCATTTCTGTTATATTAAAAACCTCTCGAGATTATTATCTAAACAGTTATCGACTTCTGAACATGCAGTTCATATTTGTGATGGGTGTTTATTAAATTTCACGTCATTAGATAATTTAAAACGACACCAAGAAAATGACTGTTTCAATGTGTGCACAAATTTACCATCGGAAAACGATAGAAAAAGAAACTGGTTTAATGAATTAATACCATCAAACCAAATTTCATTTAACAACTATGAACGTAAATTAAGAGTTCCATTCGTTGTGTATGCTGACTTTGAAGCATTTTTAAAACCAATAGAGAGTTGTTCTAACAATCCAAATCAATCATCAACTGTTAATATCCAAAAACATGAAACGTATAGTTTTGGGTATTATGTTAAATGTTCTTATGATGATAATCTTCCAGTATATAGGTCTTATACAGGGCAAGATTGTGCGCTAAAATTTATGCAATTCATTTACGCAGATTTAGAAAATATTTGTAAAAAGAATTCTTTTGTCAAATCACCATTACCGTTAACTGAAGAAAATAAAATAAATATCAATCAAAGTGAGTCTTGTTACATTTGTGCTACTAAATTAAACGTGGATAGAACAATATCATATAATTGGCATACTGGTGCATATGAAGGTGTGGCTCATAGAGTATGCTCTCAGAAATACAAAGCTCCTAATTTTGTGCCAGTGTTTTTACATAATTTAAGTAATTATGACGCTCATTTCATAGTGCATGGTCTTGATTTCGAGAAAGGTGACATTGAACTTATTCCTGAGAACAAGGAAAAATATATTTCTTTTTCTAAAGTTTTACAAATCAATAACAGAGTTATAAAATTACGATTTCTTGATTCTTTTAAATTTATGTCAAGTAGCCTTAACAAATTAGCTCAGAACTTATTACTTGAACAATTTCGTGAACTCAAATTAAAATATCCATGTGAAGAAGATTTTAAACGTTTAATAAGAAAAGGTGTTTATCCATACGAATACATGACGACATTTGATTCTTTAAAAATAACTTCTCTTCCCACTCGCGATCAATTTTATAGTTCTTTAAATGATAGTCACATTACAGAAAGTGAATACCATCATGCTCAAGACGTGTGGAATCATTTTAATTGTAAAAACATGGGTGAATATTCAGACCTGTATTTAAAAACAGATGTATTGTTGTTAGCAGATATATTTGAAAACTTTAGGGATGTCTGTCTTAAAACATACGGTTTAGATCCTGCCCACTATTATACAGCACCTGGTTTAAGTTGGGATGCTATGTTAAATTTTACCAAAATAAATTTGGAACTTTTAACAGATATCGGCAAGGTTACGTTTATAGCGAATAATATTCGGGGGGGTATATCACAATGCAGCAATAGACATGCAGTGGCAAATAACATGTTTATGTCGGAATACGATTCAGATAAACCATCTTCATTTTTGATGTACTTAGACGCAAATAATCTTTATGGTTGGGCTATGTCCCAATGTCTCCCAACAGCCAAATTTGAATGGGTCGATATAAATACAGATTTTAATATAGCCGATGATGCCAAACATGGTTTAATATTGGAAGTAGATTTAGAATATTCAAAAAATTTACATGATTTTCATTCAGATTTTCCATTTTGTCCAGAAAACGTATGTTTAGGAAACAGCAAAGACAGGAAACTGATCCCAAATTTAAAAAATAAAAAAAATTACGTCATTCATTATAGAAACCTTAAGCAATGTTTAAAAAATGGTCTCCGATTGGTTAAAGTACATAGAATTTTAAAATTTGAACAATCCGCGTGGTTGAAAAGTTACATAGACTTGAATACTCATATGCGTTCATTAGCCACTTCAGATTTTGAGAAAGATTTTTTTAAACTTATGAATAATTCTGTTTTTGGTAAAACAATGGAAAATGTAAGAAAACGAGTTAATGTCAAATTAATTAATCATTGGTTAAATCGTGGCAAAACTCAAGGTGCTCAATCTTTGATAGCAAGACCAGAATTCCATAGTTTATCTATATTCTCAGAGAGCTTAGTTGCAATACAATTAAATAAAACTAACGTTTTATATAATAAACCAATTTACCTCGGTTTTTGTATTTTAGATATATCTAAAACATTACTATACGATTTCCATTACGATTATATGAAAATAAAATATCAAGATAATATTAAGTTACTATATACTGATACCGATAGCTTAATATATCAAATATTTAAGCAAAATTATTATGCTGATATAAAACTTGATTTAGTCAACTACTTTGATACGTCCGACTATCCACCAAATAATCAATATGGTTTACCATTATTGAATAAAAAACGGTTAGGTTTTTTTAAAGACGAAAATAACGGTAAAATTCTTAAAGAGTTTGTAGGTCTTCGCTCTAAAATGTATGCAATGGATGTGCAGAATAAATGTATATGTAAAGCAAAAGGGATTAACAAAAGTGTAACAAAAAAATTTTGTCTTACCGATTATAAATCATGTTTATATGAAAAGAAAACGCAATACAGCGAAATGATAAGATTTAAATCAATTAAACATGCTATATATACACAAAAAATTAATAAAATATCTTTATCACACAATGACACTAAACGTTATTTAATAGAAAATTCAACAGATACTCTTGCATGGGGTCATTATAAAATAAAGGACATTTGATTTTATCAACGATTTCTGTACAACGAAAATATGTATGTTAATGTGTGTGTGTGTGTTTCTGTCTTTATTATGTACTATCTTTTTTTTTTATTGTTTTACTATGACAACTGTTTTGTATAATATCATGAAAAATTAGATGTAAATTTTAATGTATGTAGTTAGTTATTTGTTATACCTGATTTAACTTTATTTTATAATAATTTTCTTACTGTAATATTTTTCAAAACAGCTATGAACTGTATGTGATCATTTTTCAAAGTATTTGTATATGTAATCTTTGTATGTAAAACAAAATCAAATATAATACATTCAATCGTAACTTCTGGTTTTATTCATTCCGAAACGCTTTTCGAGTTCACACGTGTATTTAAAAATGTTTCATTTTTATCATCCTTTTACTGCCATAGTTGCAGGTCCAAGTGGATGTGGAAAGTCTAATTTTGTAACAAACTTTATTAAACATATTAATGAGGTGTGCAACACCAATTTTCATCAAATTACTTGGTGTTTTGATGAAATGCAGCCCTTATATAATTTACCAAATGTAAACTATTATCAGGGTATACCAGATTTGAATATGTTTGATGGAAAGGAAGCTAACCTTATTATTATCGACGATCTCATGAGGGAATCTGATGGTCGCATTGTTGACATATTTACCAAAGGTAGTCATCATAGGAACTTGAGTGTATTTTACATTACTCAAAATTTATTTCATCAAGGTAAAGGACAAAGAGACATTTCTTTGAATTCAAACTACATAATTTATTTTAAAAACCCACGTGATAAAACTCAAATACGTTACTTAGCACGACAAGTATCACCAGAAAATAGCAAATTCATAGAAGATGCTTACAGAGATGCTACAAAAGAAGCACATGGCTATTTGATGATAGATCTAAAACAAGACACTTTTGACATGTGTCGAATTAAATCAAAGATATTTCCATCTGATGGTCATTCTACAGTGTACATTCCCACAAAAGAGTTTAAATATGTCAAGAACCAACCAATACCCGTCATTTACAAATGATGGATCGACGCTTAAAGACGCATGAACACTTATTAAATGCTCTTTATAAACTTAAACCAAAACATCAACAAGCTCTTTTAAAAGTCTGTAACGAAAACGAAATTAATTTTATATGTGAATGTATTCATAACGTTTTACAAGGAAATATAAAACTTGAAGAAAAATCAAAGAGTAAACTAAAAAAGTACAAAAATCTACTACGAAAATTGGTACGTAAAAGTACAAATAAAATAAGAAAGAATATTATAGTTCAAAAAGGTGGTGCATTTCTTCCGATTATATTGGGTTCTATTTTGAGTGGATTGATAAGTGGACTAATTTAAAAATGGAACACGCCAAAAAAATGCTGTTAGTTGATCCAAGCTTAATAGATAAGTTAAATCAAAAAAGAAATGAAAATCCTACCTCTCGTTTAGATAGTGAAATGGAAAAAATACTCGACAGTAATATGGATGATCGAAAAAAGTGTAAATTATACTTACAAATTTTACAAAGATATCTTCACTTTATGGAAGAAGATCGTCGTCCCATTGAACTCCCTATAATAACTTCAAATGACGATAACATTAAACCCACATCTGAAAGCTGGAAATTTTTTAATATAAATAATGATATCAAGAATAAAGATGTAGTTGTCAGTCAGACACTGAGTGATGAAGAGAAGCAACAAGAAAGTTTTACACTCGAAAAAAAACCTTCCTACTCAACAAAACAAATTTTAAATTTAATACCAAAAACATATGTAAAAAAAGGTGAGTTGTTATTGAATTCGGTGTCACTAAATAAAAACAAAATTTATTGGAATGATGCTGGCACAGTGATTGTAGATAATGAAGTGATTCCTAACAGTAACATTATCGATTTAGTAAGCGATACACTGCGACCATTAAAAAACAACGACCCACCTGGTTGGGAAAAATTTGCTAAAGCGTTAAACGATTTAAAAGTACCTTTAACATATATTGGCAATCCAAAAAGACGTGAGTACATAGCTCGACTTCAAAAAGCCATCGAAGAACAACCGCCACAAAACACAGAGGTATATTTGACGCCAACGAGCGAAGATAAACACGCAAATAAAATTAAGAAAAAGATTGATTGGGAAAAATGGACCCCTTATTAGAAATAGATCAAATTTATTATGATGTATCACACCCAGCTGGATATAGCAATATCGACAAATTATCAAAAGCTATGAAAGGTAAAATGAAAAAGGAAGAAGTTAAAAACTGGTTGCAATCCCAATCTACGTATACACTCCACAAACCAGTACATAGAAAATTCGCTCGGAACAAATACGTTCTCTCTAATCTCAATGAACTTTGGCAAGCTGACTTAAGCGACATGCGGACTTATTCTAAAGATAATAAAGGTTTCAACTACATTCTTTGTGTTATTGATGTTTTTAGCAAATATGCATATGCTAGACCCTTGAAAAAGAAAAATTCAGAAACCGTAAAAAAGTGTTTCGACAGTATATTTAATGAAGCTAATACTACACCCACTCACATTCAATCTGATAAAGGCACTGAATTTGTATCGAAAGATGTTCAAAGATACTTTAAAACAAAAAACATAAATTACTATACGACAAATAATCCAGACATCAAAGCAAGCATTGTAGAAAGATTTCAAAGAACGCTAAAAATGAAGATGTGGCGCTATTTTACACACAAGAATACACATAAATATATTGATATTTTGCAGAATTTGATACACTCTTACAATCATAGTTTCCATTCTAGTATTAAAATGTGTCCTTCAGATGTTAATTCTAATAATATAATGACAGTTTGGAGTAATTTATATGAAAAATCTGAAAAATCATCAAAAACTATACTACCTATGTTTCATGTCGGTGACCATGTCAGAATAACTAAATATAAACACGTATTCCAAAAAGGTTATGAATCTAATTGGAGCGATGAAATATTTGTGATTTCTTCTATAATAGAACGTACTCCGTGGCCCGTTTATACTATAAAAGATTTAGATGGTGAGGAGATAGTAGGAACGTTTTATGAACGAGAATTACAAAAGGTCATTTATGACCCCACCATTGAACACAAGATTGATAAAATAATTCGCTCTCGTTATTCTGGCAGCAGACAACAAGTGTTAGTTAAGTGGAAAGGTTATCCAAACAAATTTAATAGTTGGATTTTAGCTTCCAGTTTAAAAAAAATATGATTAAAGATTTTTATTTAACTTTACTTAGCAATAGTTCAATGGAATATTTTCCTGAGAACAAAACATCAATTTTTTCAACAAAATTACCCAAACCCATAATATTGGAAGGAGAATGGTGTGTAGGAATCGTTGAATTCCAATATCCATGCACCATGTTTACTGTTCAAGATCATGAGAATGTTATTTACATAACAAAAATCATGAAAATGCCCAATGAAGACAAACTATCTACAGTTTATTATAAGACTCACATACCTGCCACAAACTATGATAATATTAACCATATTTTGTCAGCATTAAATAATATAAGAGAAAAAATCAAATTCCGCTACGATAATATATCTAAATTTGTTTCTGTTTCTGTGTTAGACGAATCAATAAAATCTGTAACATTATCTCCTAAACTAGGCTTACAGTTGGGATTTGAACCAAACAGAAACCTTGTTGAAAAGAATTTAGCTAAATGTCCAGCTAATTTACATTTAGGGTTACCATCTCAACTATTCGTTTACTGTGATATAGTTGAACCTCAAATTGTAGGTGATGTAATGACACCTCTTCTGAGAGTAATACCATTAGATCCTTCAAAATACATCTATGGTGCCAATAAAATGCATGTATTTTCACCTCCTCATTACTTATCGGTAATGCGAAGAGAATTCGATACCATTGAAATAGATATAAGGTCAAGCACCGGACAAAAGATACCATTTCAATTTGGAACGGTGTGTGTTAAACTACATTTTAAAAAATTATAATGCATTTTGAACGCTCCAACATGATATGTCCTTATCAACGCTATTATTCTCATCAGGCTGGTTCAGGTATAGGGGTGGTATATAAAGGGGCGCCTTATCAAAAAGGACATGGAATTGGTAGTTTTCTTGGGGGATTGTTTAGGTCAGTTTTACCATTATTATGTAGCGGTGTTCGATCTGTTGGTAAAGAGGCATTGAGCGCTGGTGTTGGTCTATTGACAGATATGGTTAGTGCGCGACCAATGGAAGATTCAATAAAAGCACGTCTTAAAGAAGTTGGTTCCAACTTAAAACGCAAGGCTGATGAAAAAATAGATAAAATCAATATGTCTGGATCCGGATATATAACAAAACGAAAACGTCTACCTGGAGTCAGTCCGTCGTTGACCGCGAAAGTGAAAGCTCTAAAAAAATCAAAAATTACTCAAAAACAAATCAAGGACATATTTTCTAACAATTAATCAAAATGTCTTTTTTACATAGTCATTCCTGTGAATGTATAAAGTCCGAATTGGATTTGTTTGCATTGCCGTCAACTCAAACTAGCATTGAAAGTGGAATTTGGATCCATTATAAACCAATTTCATCTCTTGCCGATGATGGTCCTATAGAATTTCAAATTCCTGGAGCAGGAGATGACTACATAGATTTATCTCATACGTTACTTCACTTGAAAGCGAAAATAGTAAATCAAGATAACACCAAACTAACCGCATCTACAGTCGTTGCTCCGGTGAATAATTGGTTGCACTCACTCTTCAGTCAACTTGATGTCTACTTAAATCAAAAACTTGTATCACCACCCAATAACACATATGCTTATCGTGCGTATATAGAAAACTTATTGAACTATGCTCCTGCAGCAAAAAAATCTCACCTCACCTGTGGTTTATGGTATGAAGATACAGCTGGAAAAATGGATTCCACCGATGATACTAATAAAGGATTTACTAAGAGGCAAGAATTATCTAGTGAAAGTAAAGAAATGGAAATGATTGGTCACTTACATGGTGATTTATTCAATCAAGAAAAATTTTTAATCAATGGTGTTGATATATGTGTTAAGTTAATTCGTTCTAGAGAAAATTTCAATCTCATGGCCTCTACAGGTGACCTTAAATTAAAGGTATCTATTACGGATGCATCTTTGATTATTCGTAGAGCACGAATCAATCCCAGCGTGTTACTTGCTCATCAAAAGGTCTTAGCTTCTACCACAGCTAAATACCCCATTACTCGAGCTGAAGTTAAAGTTTTAACAATACCATCAGGTGTTCAAGGAAAAACTCTAGATAACATTTTCTTAGGACAATTACCTAAAAGGTGTATAGTGGGATTTGTAAATAACGCTGCTTTCAATGGAAACCTCACTAAGAACCCATTTAACTTTCAAAATTACGACATCAATACTTTTAGTTTATATATAGACGGTCAACAAATACCATCAAAGGCTTTACAACCCTCATTTGAGAACAAAATTTTTACTTCAGTATATCATACATTGTTTTCTGGAACAGGTATACACTTTCTCAATGAAGGTAATGGGATATCCCGAGAACAATACGCTGAAGGGTATTGTATGTTAGCGTTTGATTTGACACCTGATTTATCAGCAAACTCTGCAAGTCATTGGAATCTTGTAAAGCATGGTAGTGTGAGATTAGAAGTGCGTTTTGAAACAGCTTTATCACAAACTATTAATTGCATTGTTTATGCGGAGTTTGATAATGTTATTGAAATAGATAAAAACCGCAATATTTCAGTAGATTATAGTAGTTAAGAACACAAAATTAACTGTTTAAGATTAGATTAAGCGTGAATAATGTAATTCAGATTTGTTGTTAGATTTAAGTTACCAATAAAACGAATTCATAAAATATTAAGTTCTTTGTTTTACTCTAATCCTTGCAACCCCACAACAAGAGTCAACTTGGCTGATAAGTACCATAATAGTGTCTTGTTAACCTTATATAAGACATTACCACTTTATCATTCGCCCTGATAAGATTCTGCAGCGATACGGTGAATAAAAATGAATACAATAGAAATACAGAATTACTTAAAGAAAATTGATCCAAGTATTGAATATAATGTATATGCAGCCAATCGTCTACCAATATATGTGGTAACTCCTACATACGTAGTTAGCAACTTAGACTCTGATAACAAACCAGGTTCTCACTGGGTCGCCATACACATAGATAAGAATGGTTTTGGACAGTACTTTGATTCATACGGTCGACCACCTCAAGGATACCACCGAATGTTTTTAGCGAGAAATTCTAGAATGTGGAATTACAATACAAGTCGAATTCAAAATGACTTTACTATAGTTTGTGGAGAGTACTGTTTAATGTATCTGTATTATAAATACTATGGTAAGAGTCTCAAAGATTTTCAAGTATTATTTAGTGATAATACAATATGCAATGATGTGTTTTTAAATGGTTTATTTAAATCATGTTTTGAGGTGAATAAATGAAATATGAAAATGAATGAATGATTTTTCTTTATTGAAGATTAATAACCCCATACAATACTTATAATTCTTCCAAACAATTTATGAATGTTCCCAATAACTTTACAATCGTAAGCATGAGCATGAAAAAACACTAAAAAGACTTATAACTATTTACAATAATACTTAGCAATAACACAATTCACAAAGAGTTCTAGAATCGAAAACAAATTAATCTATTAAGTATGTAACTTAAAAGAGTACAAAGTTTAAATACAATACAATGTAAGTTAAATTTAAACAGGTAGATTCTTAAGTACAGTTATTACAATAATAGTTTCTTATTTCAATAATAGTAGTACAAAGCATATGATTAATGTTATGATATTAAAACATTAACACGCACTGGCACTTTTGTTCATTTGTCTGTGTCTATAAAATATTTCACACAATCGTCCTTACTAGCCAACTGTTTAGTTATATTGTATATAGTATCCTTGACACTTTGCAAGTTCTTATCACTGTCGTTTTCCGCGTAATATTTAACTCGCACATCAGCGTGTTTCCAATGTTCCGTCGGTGCGATGTTTTTTATTTTATTCACTTCATACACCTCAATTTTTATGAGATGTGATGCAGAACTGTTGTCATCGCTGTTTGATCGGATGTATGAAACACCACCGCTCGTCGATCGACCAACACTGGATGACTTTCTTGTTGTTGTCTTCTTCTTTTTTGGTTTTTCAAAAAACTCATCAATGCTGTTGCATTCGATCGGTCTTTTATTTGCTATTATCGCTTTTTTTACTTTAAAGGCGAGTGTACCTTCTTCATCACTAGGTTCGTCGATTTCTTCAGCATAATAGTAGTTTTTGAAAGTATTTTCAGAAAACTGTAACAAAATGAAATGAAACTGTTTTAATTATCGGTTAAGTAAGTACTGTATGATAAATACTTATAGGTATGCGAAGTATACATGTACACATTAGTAACAATGATAAATTAATAAGACATCAAAGATAGCTAAAATGTATTAACCTGGTGGACAACACATGGCATAAACAATTAATGAAACATCTGGTTACAACACTTTTAGATCAAAGTATATAAAGGTACTTACATTCATTTTTATAACACTTTCACTATTTAACTATTTCACAATTTTACTATCACTTCACTGTTACACACAACTGGAGATCACACTTCGAGCAGAGCACAGAGTGGAATACGATACCATGTGATTTTGAGTCGGTCTTTTATATGGAGAGGGAGTATTGTTTCCTTGCAGACAAGATCCAACATGTTTCGACTTTCACCTTAAATGTTCCGTTGAATACGTAATATCAGGTAATGTGAATAATGGGAACCGTAATTATTATGACAATGAGAAGACCCAAAGGGTTTTACCTAGAATTTGAGAAAGGTATGGTGTATTGTAACGATTGCTTTATCTATAATAAACAATGCCCGTAATGCGTAAAGGGCGACTATTAAGTAATTTTAAACGGCTTTTAAGTAGAAACACGAGTTAATAGAAATACGAGACAAAGACCTTTGCATCCTTCAAATAAAAAAGGGTCGCCGATAGAAAGTAGAAAGTCAATAACACAACGAAACAGGGAAAATGTTGCTTTATCTATCATAAACAATGCTCGTAATGCGTAAAGGGTAACTATTAAGTAATTTTAAACGGCTTTTGCGTAGAAACACGAGTTAATAGAAATACGCGACAAAGACCTTTGCATCCTTCAAATAAAAAAAGGATCGCCGATAGAAAGTAGAAAGTTAAAAGCACAACGAACAGGGAAAAAGTACAAGCTTAAGGGAACCGTAGACCATGAACAAATTCGTGGTTCATACCTACCTCGCGGGTGATATGAAACGGATTCCGCGGACGATATAATTTTTATTCGCGGGTGTTATCAAAGTAATCCGCGGTCGATATCAAATTAATCCGCGGTAGGTATCAAGTTAATCCGCGGTAGGTATCAAATTAATCCGCGGTAGGTATCAAATTAATCCGCGGTAGGTATCAAATTAATTCGCGGTAGGTATTAAAGTAATCCGCGGATTTATTCGCGGGTGCCGCGGGCCGAATCTGGAGCAATCGAAAACGTCGGCCAACAGCCGCCGGAGCGCCGCGGACCGGCCGCCGAACCTGCTCCAGTATCGGTGAATCCCTTACTACTGTAAACTTACCAATTTGTATTCCTTAATAGATACAATTTCTTTTTAACGGGCAGATTGCCCTTTGTGTTTGTTAGAATTTATATTTTGTTTTATTTTATATACATATAGTTTTTCAAGTAAAATAAGAACAATGCGTGCAATTTGCAAGTGCTGTGTACTCCTATAATTGTTACACACGTCAGAATGTAACACATGTCTAAATGATGTAATGATATATGAAATGTGTGTACTGTTGGAGAACCTTATTTAAATAAATAAATAAAACTTAAGAATAATGTGTTCGGTGTGTTTCGGTACTGTCGACGGATGAATTCTAGTATATCGGTATTTCCGTAAGGTTCGTTCCGGTTCGGTTCCTTTGCAGTCGTACCGTAATACAACTACGCCACCGAGGCAGTCAATAATAAATATAATAGATGTTTAATAATAAAACGCAATTATTGGTTGGCAGTCTAATTCTCGTCCTTAGTCCTTACTCTTGCACGCCTACTCATCTGTCTCTCGCGCAACACGCCGAACTACGAGGTTGAATCAAAAAGTTCTTAAAAATGCATACATATATAATTATGTTGTGGGTAATTTTATATTTATTTAAAAGAGTGTCAATCGCATAATATTTATGCACAACTTCACTTGATTTGATCTTATCGTTCGCAAGTAATACATTATTTAGTGCAGAGTTGTCAAAATATTATAATACTAGAGCTACTTTTTATCCGACAGCATATCTACTTTATACAGTGGGCTTTTAAAACCCGGGACATCCTTGTCACGCGAGTGGAGATGACACGATAAATAGCTTATTGTAAATAGGGATTTTCATAAACCAGTACCGCAGTAGCATTACCTACATACACAACTCATCACCCAACTGCCAGTCGTCTGCACGTTCATCCTACATAAAATTGAATTGCATTCCATAACAATTCAGTAACTTTTCCCTAACATCTGAGGATACCGCAATCTCGCTATATCATCCAGTTGCTAATGTTATAAGTACGTATAATATTATATTTATTATTATACCTTTTATACATATTATGAATTATAAAACAAACAAGCCGTACGCCTAATGGTAAATGCCAGAACAACATAACTCAGCAAAACAAGTACCGGTACCACAGTACCACCGGAATGTCTATTTCTACCGCCAAGCAACAGTGCATGCACTGTTGTGTTTCGGTTTGAAGGACATTGTAGCCAGTATAACTACTGGACATAATGAGACTTAACATCTTATGTCTCAGGATGACGAGCGCAGTGGAATGCCACACAGGACTTTGTAAGACAAGTTGCTGGATGGTGTTGCTACTGTTTATGAGTGATCGTATCGCTTACCATCAGGCGAACGGCATGCTCGTCTCGTCATTCTATGCTATAAAAAATAAAAAAATAAAAAAAAAACATTGAATTACATTTCACTGTAATTGTACGGTGGTATTGCTCGCACTTATCACCCTGAGACACATATGACATAGGTACCTATATCATATCTTAGAGTGTCCGGTACTTACACTGGCTACAAAATACTTCAAACAATAACATCGCAGTGTTGGTATAATATTGCTTAGTGGTAAAATAGACATTGCGGTAGTAATAACCGAAAAAATAAGAATAATTCTGGGCACTCACTTTTGCTTAGTATATTGTTTATGGAGTTTGATTTTTTGCGTAGGTGGTGAAGATTTAGTATCCTCCAATTGAAAGTTGTATCTTTAACGTACAATGTTTTAAAATAAATGACTAATTAAAGATGAATTATAGTGAAAACATGTTATACGCTTGTAGATATTTTGGTATATAGGTAGTTAAGGTGAAGAGTATGTAAATAAGATCCAGATACTATAAATTATATTATTTTTTAGTTTTTATTTTCAAATTACTAAGTACTTACTTTTATTTTTCAGGTGGGGCTCATCTGCACGAAGAACATTCGTATAGTCTTACAAGCTGACCTAGACGAATCGCGGCATACAATACACAAATAGGATTATTCCAAAAAAATATAAAAAACTTACGCAGTGAGATATGTAGATTGCGTAAAAGAGGACAACTATTCAGGCAACAACCGCAAAATGCCGAAAAATTGAGTCATAATGTAGCATTTCAGAAAGTTACAAAAAATATGACAAAACCAGCACAGCTGTTTGCTCACATGCAGCTACAAACAAAAAAGAAAGCAAAGGGAAGACGATTTTCTTTAGAGGAAAAAACTTTATCTTTGTCTTTATTCAAAAAGAGTTCCAAATGTTACAGGCTTTTAAGCAAATATTTTACCCTGCCATCATCAAGAACGATGAAACGGCTGTTAAGTCAAATTAAAATTACTCCAGGAATTAACCCGATAATGTTTAGAAACAATTAAAATCGCCCTTATGGAAAAAGAAAAAAATTATCGATTTTGCAGTCTCATGTTTGACGAAATGTCTATAACGCCTCATGTGTCGTATGATCCATAGAAAGACGAAATACAAGGGTTTGCTTCAAATAAAAAAGGCTCTTTTACTAATCATGCATTGGTATTTATGATAAAAGGTTTAAAAAAATATTTTAAGCAACCAATAGCATATTATTCTACCAAGGGATTGAATAAGATAGAGCTTAAAATATTAATAAAAACTGTCTTAGAACATGCTATTGACGCAGGCCTTAAGATAATTAGCACAACATGCGACCAGGCGCCTGTTAATGTCGTTGCTATAACAGAATTAGTGAACGAAACTAAGGCTATGTATTTATGGAAAGGGAAAGACCGGCATTATGACATAATACGCATCAAAGGTCAAATAATAAAGAAAAAACTATAAAGTGGGAATATTATCAAATGGTGTTTCAAACAGATAAATCATATGGAGAATTGCAGATATTACATTAATTAAACGAAGAACATGTGAATCCTGACAAAATCAATAAAATGCGGGTAAAGTTGGCAAGACAGTTGTTCAGCCACATCATGGCTGTTGCTGCTGAACACTTAACTGCAAGGGGAGATCTTCCAGAAGAGTGTCGTCAGGTAATAGATTTCACAATTTTACTTGATAATTTATTTGATTCACTAAATGGCAAGAGTTTGTTCATCTCTAATGGTAAAATTTTTAAAGGACCTGTAAAAAAACATCTACTCACCAGGAATTGTGGCGAAAGGCAAGGGAAATTTTAAAAACTGTAAAATATATTAAAATTAAAAAAAAGGCAACAAAATTCGTTTAACAGAAACATGTATTCCTTCAGTGACAAATTTAATTAAAACTATAGAGGGCATGGAATATATTTGGCAACGGTTATCGGCTAACTATGGATTTAATGAAATATTGACAAAAAATTTCAACCAAGATCCGTTGGAAAATTTCTTCGGAAATACAAGGAGTTACGGTGCAAGAATTATTGCACCGAATACAGTGGCATTTGAAGGCGCTTTCAAAGCTTTACTAATAAATAATTACAATGTTCCTCATTCTGCGAAGGCGAATTGTGAAGAGGATTCAAATGTTTGCCTTCAGACTTTAGACTTTAATTTGAAACAAAATACCGATAATGCGGTGGTAGTACCTGAAGAAAATTTTATTCATCTTAATAGTGATATACTTTGCTTGGATGAGTCTTATGATAATGAAGCTGGTCAAGGGATCTATGTATGTGTTTGGGTGTTAAAAAAATCTTTGACGAATGTAATTAAAGGTTGTCAAACTTGTAAAAAAAGACTTCTAGAAAAAGAAATGAATAAAAACAATGCATTTATTAGGGCTCAAGAATATCAAAATAAAAGATGGCTATGCTATCCTAGCACGGAAATTGAAGTATTTTTCAAAGATATCCAAAATATAACTACCAAAACTTTAAAATCTGATAATATGCTTATAAGGGGTGTAAAAAAAACAAATTATGGAATTTGTACATGCCTCAGCACATCGGCCAGTGTTGTGTTCCAATCATAATGATAGCTTTTACAATTATTTTATCAATATGGTGATAAATGTAAGAATATTCGCTTGGTGTAGATCCATTAATCGAATTTTAGGCGGGAAAATTACAAATTATAATGGTGATGCCACAAAAATTGCTGCTAAAATATATTATAATAAATTTAAAAATTATGCCGTTGCCAATGTACTTATCTCATCATTATAATTATTATTCTACTAGCTTTTGCCCGCTGCTCCACGTGCTGGAATATATATCATAATATATATTCCAGCATTGCCAAAGAGGATTCCCTGATCCATTAACTATTTGGCTTAAAATCTGGAGTGTCATAAGAGATAATAGTTCCAAAGTCTTCAATGCTATTCTTAATTTAATGCCCTGTACAGTCAAATCGGATATTGATTCCGTTCAACTGGTAGAGGATATGTATAGTTTAAATATAACAAGTTTACCAAATTTTGAAAGAGAAGCAAGTGAGATAGTTGAAACATTCCTTCCAACATACATTACAAATCCAAATATAATAAATTATTAGGAGCAAAGCCGGCTAGACTTAACTGACTTATGCGATACATTAATCACAATACGACCATATAATGCAAATCTTGCACATGAGATCCGTAAGAATTCTAATGAGGGGATCCAGCTTCAACTTATTGGGAGTTTCTCAAACATACAAACGATAAACAGAATCATCAATCAAGATACGGATCGGACAGAAAACATTTTTACCGGTAAAATCAAGGACAAGGAAGCTGTTGCCATTATTAGGAACCGATCAAGAAGAATGGAATTACCAGCAAGGCCGGATCATATCGTTTACAGGGCCATAAACATGGAGATTTGCACCTACCAATCTGCTAAGTGGTTCAGGGAAACTACATGGGGTTTTCCAATTGAGGGTATAACAGTTACACCCTTATACAAAGCAAACAAATCTGGCGCTAACGGTGAACAATTATCTTCATTAGAAAATGAACACAAAGCTCATTTGGATCATGCCTACAAATCAAGAGATCAAATGAAAAAGGACTTGGCTGCTGCTAAAACCAATGCTTCAATAGAAACGCTGACCTTTGATCTAGAAAAGACGCACTGTTTACCGCAATTACCGACAAGTGTAGTATATTATAAACGTTAACTAAACCTTCACAACTTAGGCATACATTGTAGATCTGATGGAAAAGGATATTCTCATGTTTGGCTAGAGCACGAAGCAGGGCGTGGAACCCAAGAGGTGGGATCTTGTTTAAAAAAGTTTATTCTTGCGCATTTGAAACCTGATGTAACTCAGCTGATACTCTGGGCTGATTCATGTGGCAGACAAAATGATCCTGATGCTTCTACATATTTTACATAGTCATACAACGTTACAAAATTACCTTAAAATATCTTTAGCCAGGACATACTTACCTACCAAATGACTCGGAGTTTGGGGATGTTGAATGTGCCTTAAAATCACAGATTCGATTATATACCGCAGAAGATTATATTTCTGTGATGGAGAACTGCCGCCGCAAGAACAAAGGACAATGGCAGGTCTCCATACATGATTTTAGTTGATGTAAATGTGTAGCGTTTAGAAGTAAAAAAAATATTTAACAATTCAGCAGCTATTCCTAAACAATTATGTATCAAGATTATTAGTGAAAAAAGTCTAAATCTAAAGATTTTTCATTTTAAAGATTTTGAGGTTATGATTTAGTTGACATTTATGAATTGATTCTTACATAATAATATGAATAATGAAACTCATAAAATGTTTGGTAATCTGTCTATTGTCACGCGAGACCCTCCCTCATCACATTCGAACCTAACATTTCACTAAACATGGAGAAGGGTGATCTGCCACACGGCATACGAGCGCGCGGCATGCACCTTCCTCAGCTATACAAGCTTATATATCAAATCATTTTTTATTTATAGATACTACTATAGTAGTAACTAAAGGTTTCTTTGTTTTTTTTTTGTAATAAACTCTGAAACTATTGGGAAAAATACGTTCAGACCCTAAGTCCTAGGCTTTGGGAAATAACAATTAAATAAAAACGAGTTCTAAAAAAAAATAAAACACATTTGTTTTTTTTTTAATGTTTATTCATCTTCATAATAATTCTCTCTGATAAATATCTCATCTAAAAATTCTCCCGGGGCAGATACATTGCCTTGTCTGGCGGCCCAACCCAAATACCAGACAACTGTCATGGTATGAGCGCAGCAACCTACAGTACGGTTGCTCGACCAGGTACATTATTTTCAATCAAAACATATTATCACACATTTTACAAAAATAGTACATGCCAGAAACGAAATGTCGGAAATAGCTTTTTTTTCTAAAATGATATAAGCAATGACCGTAACTATACAGCCAACAGGCAGCTGGTAAGAATGTATAGAATAGAATATACATAGTAAAAAAAATGTGGTAAGAAAGCTGAAATCTTTGTTGTTATTCCTAATGAACATTTTATAGTCAGATATATTTTTTGCAATTTTTAGAGACCTGATGAAAATGATGTTTTGGTAGCCTAAATAATCTTATGTTATTCATAAAAAATGGCCGTGACACATTGCTAAAAAGTCGATTAAGTTTTTTTAATAATTTATGCAACTTATACCTACACACTTGTACAACTAAAGTTAGTATGCTGAAAAATCATACAAAATAATTATATTGAGATTACCATGTATGGGATTTCTAAACGCATAATTTATTTATAAATACGATTTCGCCATTGTCCTTTGTAGTCACTAGGCTTCAAAAATATGATTTTAAACCGGTAACACCATTAGAAAACAGTATTACAAACCGAAAATGTGATAGAAATAAACAAAAAATATCTTGGCTTTCAACTTTTGAAATAGAATTACGCCGTGATGAACCATCAAAACTTTTCATGAAATCAAAACTCGAGGAGGAACCTCGGGTGATTGATATATTAAAAGGCGGAAAGGGTCGGAAACAGAAACCGAATTTTGCACTGGATCTTCCTATCTTATACCCAAATGGTCGTGAACTATCAACTGCAAAAGTTCAAGATCTAAAAGAATTGTTGAAGCTCATTCCAACAGATGCAAAAGAAACTATAATTCTTGAGGAATGCTGCGTCAAGTGATTACCGATGGAGTTTCTAGTTGGGTTCCAACCCAAACCATTGTAATTACCTCCTATCCCAAAAATTACCACCATACTATGCTTATTATTTTTATAACTCTCTTACAGTTGATATTTATGTACTTTCCACTATCCAATGTTTGAACTGCTGTGGTTTTGGTCACATCAGAACGCAATGTCGATCAAAGACCAAATGATTTAAATGTTCACTTCCCCACTCAGGGTGACATATGTTCTATGGACATACATGCTTCTAAATGTTCCTTATGTTCGGGGAATCATTTTGTTACAAGCAAATCCTGTCCGACACATGACAGACAAAACAACATTAAATTGCTCATGTCAAGGGATTGTGTGTCTTACGAGGTAGCATATTCTCATTTAAAACCTTCTCTCTTATATTCACAAGTTACCAAAAACGTTCCCACTCTATCCTCGCCAATTAACATGCCTTCTCCATCATCTAATAAACCTCCCGAATCTTCCTCACCCAAGAAAACAATTTTCTCTCCCCCTCGAGCTGAAGCCCCATTAAGTAAGGGCTACAACAGAGTGCTGCATTCTGATATTGTTTGTGAGTCTGTTTCCTCACAACCAAATGGTTACGCTTTGAATTCGCATTTATCAACCCTAGATGATTCTTCTGAAGTTATTAAGGTGTATACGTGACAACGTGACGTGAATGTGATAAGGAACGTAAAAAAAATAGAAGATGGCGTAATAAGAGAAATTGCACAAGATCGACACCGTACGACATAATTATAAAAAGCCCACGGAACAGTGGTAGCAGAGCGTGGTTACTGGTTACATCATCGATGCGCATATTGCGACACCGGACACACGTGGTCCTTTGTTGTGTGCGTGTAATGGCCGGCGAGTTTTTTACAAAGAATATTTATAAATGTTAGGTTTTAATTTAAAATGGTCAATATTTATAGATTGCAATTTAAAAATGTCACTAAAGATAAAATATTCTTAAATACTGGCAATACCGAAACTGAAAATTTAAAATGTAACGTTGCTACGGCACTTGGTCGGAGGCCTTGATGGGTTGGAAGCGGGAAGCGGCTGGCGAGTTGTACTCCTAAGTGCCCTGGCAGTGATTTAAGGTAAATTATAAAATGATTCCGTTTATTTTTAAGAACAAAATGTGTTAGTGTCGAAAGGATAGTAAATGTTTTGTATTACTGAGTATTTCAATTATTCGTATATGGACGTTGTGGATTTGAAAATAAAACGGTTGATAAGTATACTTATTGCATTATGTTTTATTTAGTTAGTTGTCTTATGTATGAAATCCCTGCTGACTAATTAAGACTATTGATTTATATCGTGTCTATTAACAATGGTTAATTGGAGGAATAACAAGCTCTTTACTAGGTCCATCGTAGTGTTTTCTTACATTTCAGAAGCGGGATAACACGTTCACATTTCCATGATATTTTAAATTTAGAAGCTACCCACTAACTAGTATGAATAGCAAAATTATTCACAAAATCAAAATAATGTTTTCCCTTGTGAATATTTCACTTAATAATAATTTGTATACAGTAATTTTGTTCGCTAGTTAACTACCCACTTAATGCATATAAAAATATGTTTTTCTTTTATATGTATATAATTGATGTAGGTTATTGTAGTACTCTTGGGTAGTTAATACAGAATAGAAGTTTAGCCTTATTCATTCGAGTTTCAGGCAATGCCCCGCGATAATACGATGTCACCTCGGCGCCTATTGAGGACACCGGAGCGTGACAAATTACGGTCAGGCGGAAGGATTTCGCGGGCTAGTGGCAGTCATAGGCATCGCAGCAGAAGTCGCAGTTATCGCAGTCGCAGTGTCGTGCGCAACATCAATGGTGATCAAGATCACATCGAGCGCGAGCTTCAACGGGAATCCAGCCGAAGGGGTCGCCAACATGGAGTCAGCAGGAATCGTCGTGGAAGTGAACATCAGGACCTGGATCTACGCGAACAAGATGATCGTGATGGGCGACGACGGCGACACCGTACGGCTGAAGAAGATAACGGGGAGAAACGCAGGAAGACGGCGAGAAAATCAAGGTCACGTAGTCCATATTTTACTACTAAAGATCTCTTAAATATTGTAAATTCTTTGAAAACTCCACCAGTGACAGCGGGATCATTATTACATTCCACTAGTAATATTAATCATAAAAATATTTTGCCCGATTTCGATCCCTATAATAAAAGTCAAAGAACTGACATTTGGATTAAAAAGGTGAATGAATGTGCCGCTGTCTATGGATGGGACGACCGAACTATAATACATTTTGCAATGCAAAAACTCCAAGGGTTGGCCAAAGTTTGGTATGAAAGTCAAAATTCTATCTTGTTTAGTTGGCTCGAATGGCAAGAAAAACTATTAAGTGCTTTCCCATGCGAAAAAAACTATGGGCAGTCCTTGGAGGACATGCTTCATAGGCGAAGTAGGTTTAATGAGCCTCTGGAGGTATATTATTATGAAAAACTAGCTCTTTTGAATCAATGTGAAATTGACGGCAAACGCGCAGTCGATTGTTTGATTCATGGTTTGAGTGACAGGACCATGAAGTCTAGTGCCATTGCTTTGCGCTGTACTCAACCCGATCAGCTGTTACAATTTTTAATGAGTAGTCAGAGTACGCCACAGACGGTTGGTCAATTTAGTAATAAGAATAGGATAAAGCCTGAGTATAACGGTACTAGTACTAATAACCCTATAAGAAAGTTTTCAAGTCGATCGTACACGGGGTCGATTTTTTGTTACAACTGTAGAGAAAAGGGGCATCCTTATTTCAGATGCCCGAAACCCTTGTTGCAGTGTACAAAGTGTAATCGTGTTGGACATAAAATTGAGAATTGTAGATTCAAAAATGATGTTACGCAATCTGATCAAGGGCATAAGACTGAATCTATTCTAAAAACTATGCGAATATTAAGTTCGCGTCATAATTCGAAATATATGAAAAATTGTACAGTTAACGGGGTATCTATGAATTGTTTCATTGATTTTGGTAGCGATGTTACGCTTATTACGTTTTCCACGATAGAAGCATTAGGATTAATATTGAATAAAACATTGTTACCTTTAAAGGGTTTTGGCAATACAGTTGTGTATTCAGAAGGTAGTGTTGAAATCGATTTATGCATCGATGGTGTTAGAGCAAGGGTAACTTGTCAGGCTATTGAGGATGTGTTGTTGGATGTACCGTTATTAGTTGGTCAGTCTTTTACAGAACAGCCACACATAATGGTTTACAAAACCGTAGATGAACTTAAGTTTCATGACATTAGCAAACATTCTGGATTCAATCAAATATGGCAAAGTGATGAAATTCACACGCCTGTATCGATACTTGCTGATATAGAAGTTTTTGGTCCTATTACTGTCAGAGCCAGGGTAAATTCACTTTATTCCGGAAACATCTTACTGGATAGTAAAGTTATTGGAAGGCCTAATCAGCAATTCATGGTTAATGGGGGGATATACAATGTTAGTAACGGCTTATTACATCTGGGTATTACCCCTGTTATGGGCGTTGTGTTATTGCGTGAAGGAATGGTGGTATCACGAGGAACAAGGGTTCAGGTAGTCAGGCGAATAATAACTGATAAAAAGTCAACATTAGAACATGACTGTATTGATGAGAGTAAAGTTTGTATAGGAGGTACAATAAATGAATCAGAAAAACAATGTTTATTAGAATTACTACGTAAATATAAGCACTGTTTCGCGGAATCCCTGAAAGGGCTGGGGCATACTAAAGTTGTAGAGATGGACATAGAATTAAATAGTCGCAAACCTGTCGTTTACAGACCCTATAGATTATCACATAAAGAAAGGGAACAGGTTAGAGATATGGTTAGCGAAATGCTAGATGCAGGCATAGTGAGGGAGTCGGTTTCAGAATTCGCTAGTCCAATCATTTTAGTCCGCAAGAAGGATGGTGGAGTCAGAATGTGTGTAGATTACCGCATGCTCAATTCCATAACAGTTAAAGAGCGTTACCCTATGCCGGTTATCGAAGATGAGATTGCACGCTTGTCAGGGCAAACTTACTTTATTACGCTAGATTTGACTTCTGGCTATTATCAGGTTCCGATGTCTGAAAATAGTAAGCCTTTTACGTCCTTTGTCACCCCGGATGGACAATACGAGTTTAATCGTATGCCATTTGGGCTGGCAAATGCTCCTGCAGTCTTTCAGCGTATGATAAACAAGGTACTAGGCTCGTCCAGGTTTTCCGAGGCCACAGCATATATTGATGATGTTCTGATTTATGGGGAAAATGTAAACCAATGTTTACAAAGACTTGATAACATTTTGAAACTAATAGAACAGGCCAATTTAACTCTTAATTTGGCTAAGTGTCACTTTTTAATGGATAAAATAAATTATTTGGGATATGAGATAAGCGCATCGGGAGTCCGTCCTGGTGATAAAAAAATTCAATGTGTAATAGATTTTCCGCGTCCTAATAACCAGCATTCAGTTAGACAGTTTTTAGGTTTGGTTGGATATTTTAGAAAATTCATAAGAGGTTTTGCAACTCTATCGTATCCTCTTAATAAATTATTAAAAAAGAATAAAGTGTGGGAGTGGGCATCAGAACAAGAAGAGGCATTTTTAGATTTAAAAAGTAGGTTGGTAGATAGGCCCATATTGGCAATTTATGATTCAGCTGCTCAGACCGAATTGCACACTGATGCCAGTAAAGTCGGCATCGGGGGAATATTATTACAAAGATTACACGATGGTGATCCCCTTCGTCCAGTAGCTTATTATAGCCGTCAAACGTCACCCGAGGAGAAAAACTTCCATGCATACGAATTAGAAACGTTAGCGGTAGTATGTTCTTTGAAAAGGTTTAGGGTGTATTTGTTAGGCCACGATTTTAAAATTGTAACCGATTGCAGTGCGTTACGGTCAACATTTGTTAAACGAGATCTTATTCCGCGTATAGCAAGGTGGTGGTTACTCCTACAGGAGTTTAATTGTACTGTAGAGTATCGCGCAGGAATAAAGATGTCTCATGTAGATGCTTTATCACGAAATCCGGTTTGTGAAGTTGAGTATTCCTTAGAATCGGAACATTTTCCCTTAATTCTGACCATAAATAGTGACGATTGGTTGACTACACTGCAACTGGGGGATTCTGAATTGCGTAGAATCCGTGACATTCTAACCACCGATCTTGATGCTGATAAATTAAAATATATAAAGGATTCTTATTGTATTAAGGATGAAAAATTGTATCGCTATTTAAACAATGATAAAACACAATTACGCTGGGTTGTACCAAAGGGGGCAAGGTGGCAAATATTACGTAAGAATCATGACGATATAGGTCATTTTGGTGTAGAAAAGACTTTAGAGCGAATAAAAGGTACATATTGGTTCCCAAAAATGACCCGTTTTGTTAATAAATACGTTCAGGCATGTATAGAGTGTGCGTATTCCAAGAAAAATACTACAAATGAAGGTCACTTGCACCCCATTACAAAGGTGGAAGTACCTTTTCACACCCTCCACATTGACCATTTGGGACCTTTTGTAAAGTCCAAAAACGGAAATTGCTATCTTTTGGTAGTTGTAGATGCGTTCACGAAGTTTGTTTGGATTAAACCAGTTCGAAATACCAAGTCCCAAACCACGATACGATCATTAGAGGATATATTTAACACTTTCCGGAACCCGGATCGCATTATAAGTGATCGTGGGACGTCTTTTACATCTCATGCGTTTAAGAGGTTCTGTTTGGACAAGGGAATCAAGCACGTGCTTAATGCTGTAGCTAGTCCCAGGTCAAATGGCCAGGTTGAACGGTATAATCGTACTATTCTCAGTTCATTAACAGCTCAGAACCTTAATTATAATGAAAAAGAATGGGATAATAAGGTAGGAACAATTCAATGGGGTATGAATAATACACGCCAAAAGACTACAGGTAGGACACCATCGGATATAATGTTTGGTTTTTGTATGAAGTCTGAGATTGATCCTAGGCTAAATGAAATAGTAATGGAAACCAGAGAAAATACTGATCTTACTACTATTAGAGAATCGGCTAAAGACAATATTGACTTTGAGCAGGGTAAACAGAAAGAGCGCTTTGATAGAAAAAGACGTCCCTCTAAAATTTACAATGAAGGAGATTTGGTAAAAATAACCAAAGTTAATTTTAATAATGATGGTAAGAGTAAGAAGCTTCTACCGTCTTACATAGGACCATATAGGGTTACAGAAGTTCTAGACAACGACCGTTATAAAGTCACTGCTATATCAGGCTTGACTAGCACCAAACACAAACGTAAAACGACAATTGCTGCCGATCGCATGGCACCTTGGGTTCATGTGGCTACTCTAGAAGTAAATGATAATGATAGTGATAATATAGACTATGATGTAAATGAACTTAAAAATAATGAATTAATACTTAATGATGAATAAAAATTTATTATTAATTATATTACCCATATAGTTATTAATTTATGATTATATAATGATATTTAACCATTTTTATCCCTGTTAACTTAATTAAGATTACACTACTGAGATTATTATGATACTAAAATCATTAAACATGAATATTGTAAAATTGGATTCGAGAAATCTAAATTATATTGATAAATACTACGTCGTGGATATATATGATTGTGTTTAAGTACTTACCCAAAGGTTTGACGATGAAATATTTACATTGTTTAAATTAAAGAAATTGAGATTGTTGATGATGAAGTTCATCTACTATACAATGAGTATTACTATAGTTAATTTATACTTTTGTTTGTGAGAAATGAGGGTTCACAACATTAATATTAATTGATACAAATGCTAAGTATAAGTCTTAGCGCGTGAAGTGTTAACGAGGTACGCGAGGCTTATTAATATATGGAAACATAAGGATATTATTGAGTTATGAATTATGATGGATTACTATGGTTAATTTGTACTACTGATTGTGAAAAATAAGGGATCACAACATTAGTATTGATACAAAAGCTAAGTATTGATAAGTCTTAGCGCGTGAAGTGTTAACGAGGTACGCGAGGCTTATTAATATATGGAAACATAAGGATATTATTGAGTTATGAATTATGATGGATTACTATTGTTAATTTGTACTACTGATTGTAAAAAAAAAAAAAAAAATGAGGGTTCACAACATTAGTATTGATACAAAAGCTAAGTATTGATAAGTCTTAGCGCGTGAAGTGCTACATGAGGTACGCGAGGCTTATTAATACATGGAAATGTGGTGATATTACAGAAAAATATTGATGAATTGCTATGGTTAATCTATGCTATTGGTTGTGAGAATAGAGACTTCATACCACTAGTATAGATATACCAAGTAAGTATTGATAAGTCTTAGCAAGAAGTGTGAACGAGGTATGCGAGGCTTATTAATGCAAATTATATTATTATGGAGTCTTGACTTGTGATATAACTGGACGATGATGAATTACAATTATTAATTCAGTTTATAGAATTGTATTATAGTCATCTGTATCACACACAACGTACGCGTGAATGAAGTATATACCTTTATTATACAATTATGTACGAGAGTAATATATAAATTGTTTATTTTGTTTTTCACTTCTATTTTAAATTTATACTGGCTACAATATATTTGCCGGATTGATATTGTTTCTAAAACCTATGTTGTAAAAGGCCGAGTGTTAGGTATTTGCGCCACAATGTACATGGGGACATGCACATGGTCAGGATGGTCGAGTGTTAGGTTTTAATTTAAAATGGTCAATATTTATAGATTGCAATTTAAAAATGTCACTAAAGATAAAATATTCTTAAATACTGGCAATACCGAAACTGAAAATTTAAAATGTAACGTTGCTACGGCACTTGGTCGGAGGCCTTGATGGGTTGGAAGCGGGAAGCGGCTGGCGAGTTGTACTCCTAAGTGCCCTGGCAGTGATTTAAGGTAAATTATAAAATGATTCCGTTTATTTTTAAGAACAAAATGTGTTAGTGTCGAAAGGATAGTAAATGTTTTGTATTACTGAGTATTTCAATTATTCGTATATGGACGTTGTGGATTTGAAAATAAAACGGTTGATAAGTATACTTATTGCATTATGTTTTATTTAGTTAGTTGTCTTATGTATGAAATCCCTGCTGACTAATTAAGACTATTGATTTATATCGTGTCTATTAACAATGGTTAATTGGAGGAATAACAAGCTCTTTACTAGGTCCATCGTAGTGTTTTCTTACATAAAGCACATTGCAATGATGCGAGAAAAGTATTGCATTAACCCATTCGGGTGGTCTAATTTTAATACGTGGGCATTCATAATGAGAAGTATCCTGCGGGAAAATGCTGTATTAAAAGCGATTGAGGATGACAAATTTCACTGTGGCGAAAACCACCACGGTCCAATCTATTATTATTGCTGGAGTGGCGAATACCCATATAGTATAGGTAAATAAAGATACGGCATATGAGATGTTCAGCAACTTTGAAAATAACTTTAAGAAAAATTGTGTCAGATCGTTTTTTTTTATGGTATGGGTGGCAAACAAGCAAGCGGTTCACCTGATGGTAAGTGATCACCGCCACCCATGGACATCTGCAATACCAGGGGGCACAGAGATGCGTTGCCGGCCTTTTAGGTGGGAATACGCTCTTAAATTATTTTTGCGACGAAAGTTATCCGGTATGAAGTACTATGAGAAAAAAAGTTTGGGAACCTCTGAATTATAGACCTACAGTAATTATTTAATAATTCTTTAATCTATTAATAAGTAGATGCCAGATACGAAATGAATAAAAAAATAAATTAAGTAGATTCTTAAATGTGAGTCTGCATAAATAAATTGTATTTTGTACAAGTCTTACTATTTATAATTTGTATGCCACCCAGGCCAAACATGATTGGACACTATATTTATATTTTTAGAACTTGCATATTTTTTATGTTTACTCATGTTTTACAAATGAAGAAATTTGAATTTGACACCACATGGCCAAACCATTATTCCCTCTTAAATAAAGAAAGTCATTGATGCACAATCTCAGTTTGTACAGCCTTGGTTAGAACAACTAAATTGTTGTTCGGGAAGTGTTGAAACAAGTGGCAACAGAAGAAGCAAGCTGTGTTCATAGTTAATGAACATGTTTAAAAAGGGTTTTTTTCCCAGTGATAACTGTTGTATGCAACAAAAACCGCTATGTGACTATCATCTATTCATTTTGAAAGTGTGACCAAAATGCCGATGACAAAGCCCGAAAAATGATGCTTCAATGTGAGATTATCTTCTCCAGATAACTGGTGTAATGTGATGGGCCAAACACTTGAACAATAAACATTATCATTTTAGATTTCAAAATTCTGGTACTAATTTTGATTTTTTTGGCGCTTACTGGGTAAAATTAAATGGAGAAATTAAGACCAATTAACTATTGGATCCCCCAAATTCATTAGATTGTTTTGCTGGAGCTACCTAATGGATACAGTATACTCAAAAACCTTCAAAAGAAAAGACCTTCGCCGGAACAGAAATTCAGCTGCACAATTAATATCACAATTAAACTTAACTAATCTTAAAAAGACCTTTGTCAACAATAGCTTGTATTCAACAAGAAAGCCAATTATTTGATTTAGACTAATTTATTTCCCTATAATAAATATAATTGGTAGACATAACTGTATATTTTATTTCATATTCTATTCTTAATCAGTCTCTTACTAGATATTCCAGAACAATGATTGTTGGAATCTTAAATTTTTAAGCTATATGCATTCAATGTATATTTCTTGATGCCAGATATGTGCAGCAAGATGAAAGAAATTTCTCAAGATATTAACCTTAACAATATTCCACTTTTATGCCACACAATGGCCAGTGTGCTACTTGTATTGATCATAGACAAGGAAACATTCCTGAAGACATATAACAGCTTCACACTACAGAAAAGATTAACAATAACAATTGTTATCAACCAAGGTTCAGATCATGTAATTTTGGTATGTAAACAGTGTTTACATATCCTAAGCAAGTATCTGTTTGCAGCAATACTACAAAATGGTACTAGGACAACATGACTATACATAGTAAATCATTTAGCGATAGTGTAAACTCTTTGTATGTTAACACAACAGCAGAATTGCTTTCTTACCATCCCTGTATTATATACTGCCCACTGCTGAGCACGGGCCTTCTCTACAACTGACAGGGTTTAGACCTTAGTCCACCTCGCTGGCCTAGTGCGGGTTGGCAGACTTCACATACCTTTGAAATTCAAAGGACTTCTCAGGTATGCAGGATTCCTCACGATTTTTCCTTCATCGTTAAAGTGAGCGATCATTCACAAAGAATACACACATAACCAAGTCAGAAAAGTCAGATGTGTGTGCTCTGTTTTGAACCTGCGGACATTCGTCTCGGCAGTCTATTCCACTACTTACCAACTAGACTATCGCCACTTTACTTTCTTCAATAAATCAAAAGAACAAAATTTGTGGTGCTTCACTAACCCATGGATGTCCTACGACTTATGAAGGCCTATCAAAGACGACAACCAAAGAAGGCAAAAATGTAGAATATTTAAAATATACACAATATACATATATATTTATAATACACATAGGTGATGTCAAATTTATTCAAAGAAATTAAGGCGATATTTATATATTATAATGGGACAACAAACAGTTACACAATATGTATTAAATCTCATAAAATACATGCTAATGCCACAAATAGTAAAGGCCAGGTCAAAAACACCCTGAACCGGCGGGAGTGCATGAAAAGATTGATGAAGGTAGAGGAACCGAAAGTAGTGTGCCAGAATTGAGCAAACTGGCAATCCATAGTCTCTGCCTGCCCCTATGGGACAGAGGCGTCACAGTATGTATGTATGTAAATATTTAATTATGAAAACTGTAATCCTGAATGGTTCAAGATCAGAAGATCAAGTCAAGAAATAAGACGGTTTTTATAAAACACACAAAGTAACCAAAGTTTGTAAACAGTAAACTGGAAAGTGTTTTGTTTCAATATTGGACGACAAAACACATCGATGTTTCAACACCTTTCAAACTTTCTCGTGACTCGCAGGAATGTATAAATACATTTAATAGCATACATTTTACTTCCAACAACTTATACTAACTTCATAAATTAATATTTTATGGTACTCCATTCTCCAAACTCCACATTGGCTCCATCTTTGCAACTTTGTTCTGCTTCTTCGTCTTTTTATTATGGCTTCCACCGATTATCTATCGGTGATTTCGCCAATGTCAAGTAATAATAGTGATGCGACTCGAGTCGTGTTTTTACTCGAGTGACTCGAGTGAGTTTGCGAAATTCGTACTCGAGTGAAAAAAATATTGACTCGAGTCAATTTGCACTCGAGTTGCCGAGTCAACTCGGCGCACCGAGTAGACTCTCGCTAAACCTTACTTCACTAGTCAACTGTCAAGTGTCAAGTGTCAACGTCACAAACGTCATTGCTGTCTATTTAGGTAAACATTTTTAATTTTAATACTCGATGAGTGGCGAGGCAAGTGAGCAGGGACGTAGTGTGGCTGGGGTAACGCATTTTTTCAAAAATGTGGCATGACAAAATTCAATTTACCATATACAAATAGCCAGTGTAATGAAACTATGTATTATAAAGAACCCTTATTTGGGCTCCACTCTTTTTGATTTTTTATTTTTAGTTATTTGTTCGTTTTTTATTTATTTATAATTAATTAAACAAATGTTCACCCTTAAGTTGGTCCCCCTTACTAGATATCTTTATTTGTATCGCTTAGATTAGTTAATTTTGATCAATTATCGTTTTATTCGACCACTATTGATGATTGTTCGATTATAAAAACAATTAAATTCTTTTTTTTACTTTATTTTTTAATTATTTTTTATCTAATAAGCAAACCATCACCTCACGCCTATATTGCGCATGCACCTGTGTTGTCAGTCAGCTTGCAATGGCCGTATTTCAAAGACCATTATAATACTACGCCGTATTTACTAGCGTTTTGTTAACGAGTGCGTTTATACTGTATAATTATTTCTTATGCAGATCAAAAAATATTGAAAACTTCAACAAAAAATGTCCGTGAAGACGGCCAATTAGCCGTTAAAATACGATCAGCGTGGTTTTAATAAATTCAGTTATTATGAATGATATTGAATTGCGTTCTATATTCACAAATATACAACATTGATATAAATACATGGAGTGATTATTTACTGGTACACGAGCACTTATTGGGACTTTTACCTTATATCATTATTAAGTATTGCTTAGATATTTAAGTGACAATTTTAGTTTATATTTTCCAGCAATACACTTAAGTATAATAATTGTATCGTTAAATGTATTAAAAGCATGCCAACGAATTACAACTCCATAAAATTTACCATTATCGGAACTACTTACAATATTTCCTAATTAGAATTAAATACATTTATATTATATGGCTGCTGGCGCATGCACAGTATATGTATGCGCATATAGCGGCGATAGCCTAGTTGGGAGTGGAACGGACTGCCGAGACGAATGTCCGCAGGTTCAAAACCCAAGGGCATACACCTCTAACTTTTCTTAAAAGTTATGTGTGTATTCTTTGTGAATTATCTCTCGTTTTAACGGTGAAGGAAAACATCGTGAGGAAACCTGCATATCTGAGAAGTTCTCTATAGGAATTTCGAAGGTATGTGAAGTCTGCCAACCCGCACTAGGCCAGCGTGGTGGACTAAGGCCTAAAAACCCTCTCAGTTGTAGAGGAGGCCCGTGCTCAGCAGTGGGCAGTATCTAATACAGGGCTGATGTGGTGGTGGTGGCATGCGCAGTGTAGGCGTGAGGTGATGGCTTGCTTATTAGATATAAAATAATTAATAATTAGGAATTTAATTGTTCTTATGATCCAATCATCAATAGTGGTCGAACAAACGATAATTGATCAAAAGTAATTAATCTGAGCGATAAAAATAAAGATATCTTGTAAGGGGGGCCAACTTAAGGGTGAACATTTGTTTAATTAATTATAAATACATAAAAGACCAACAAACAATTTTTACATTCGAACATTAACGAACAAACGACGAACAAATAATTAAAAATAAAAAAAGTCAAAAATCAAAAAAGTGGGGCCAAATTTAGTGAGCAGTATTATAATACGCTATTAGTTGAAATGTACTATATTTTTTCTGCAATGGGCTTAGGCCTAGTAATCTTAAAAAGTACGAGTTGGTAAGTGGCAACATTGACAAAGACCTGTCATTTGTATTTTTATTTCTTATATATCGCGTAATATTATTAATTTTGTTTCAGATTATTCTCAATATTTTATTTATATTTATACACATATTTATACTTATGTTATCACGATTTAGATTTTTAGGTAGGGTTCAATTCTCATAACCGCGTCGAGTTTTATTTCGGTATAGTAGTGAGCATAATATAATTTTTAATTTCTATCGATTTTTTTTGTTAACTTTAGCATTTTTCTGAATCGTAGATAACGAAACGCGGACGTTAATCACTTTTAGTTATATGTATTCCAAGCGTAGCTTCTCAAGAAATCTGAATTAATAAAGGTTTTAAAAACTGCTATGAAAAATCTCACTCGAGTTGCATGGCGGGAAAATACAAAATATTTAACTCGAGTGACTCGAAAACTCGAGTACAACTCGAGTAACGCACTGAAATTACTCGAGTGACTCGAGTCATAAAATCCTATTCGAGTCGCATCACTAAGTAATAATAGCAGATACAAAACAATTATTATAAGTTCTTAGAAATAAAAAGATGTCGCCATGTCGAAAAACAGCAAAATAGTTCTTTGCGACTTTGACAAATGACAATTACTAACATTTGATTACATTAGCAAGAAAACTTGCAGAAGTTTTGTTGCGCAAGCTATTTTAAATTTTTACCGTGTAAACAGTCATTGCAAGCTAACTTCTGAAAAATTTTGAAGCTTGTAGGACTTCTGGCAAGTCGCATGTGTAAACACTCTTTGTACAACTTGCGCGAGAACTTGCAGTTTATTCTGCGTGCATATAAAAGTTATACCTTGCTGAGCTAGTTGATTACTTTTATTTTTAATTTGTTTCATACGGAACGGCTAAGGTCAAAGGCCATGCTACCAAGTTGTAAGTTGGTAGTTAGACCGATATGTCTATTTTTGCCGCCCACCAGTAGTATACATGCACTATTGTCTTCCTGTTTGAAGGACATTGTAGCCAACGTAATTACTGGGCATCATAAGACTTAACATCTTATGACTCAGGATGATAAGCACAGTGGAATGCCACGCAGTGCTTTATAATTCATAATTCTGTTTCATGTAAGTACTTTTAAGACGATCATTTTATTTACAATCATCATCCAAACAACATTATATTAGATTCATAAAATTTAGGCGAAAGGATTGCGTGCCTTGTCATTCAATTTTATGGAAAAAACACATGGCAAGCAATAAATATTCCTCGAGTAATGTAAACAGTTTTGCAAGAAGTTGCGCAAGTTAACTTGGTGGACCACTTGTAAAAGCGTGTTGCTAAAGAAATATTGCCGCTAGTGTAAACGCTTCTGACAGTTATTGCGCAACATATTGCTGAGAGAACTTGCTAGTCTAAACTCAGCATTAGACAGAGAACAGCAGTGTGACCAGATTTAAATTGAAGATTGTACTCGATTATGTTCGGAAAAATTCTGCTAAATATGCATTTTTTTTTGTTATAAATGCCAAAATACTTTTAATAAATCAACTCAAATTTGGTAAATTCACGCCCCATTTTTCCGGCGACCTTATTTTTATTTTAGGTCCCAAGTGTATTTGTTATTGCCGCACGGTCGAAAAACTCTGTTAAATGTCTAATCATGCTAACTTTCTGCGGGGGTTTCATAAGATTTTGCTAAAAATTGCCAACTTTTTTAATCTGCGACACAATCTACTAAGCCCAAACTTAGGATCTTATTTTGCTAAAAACGCAGAATTCTGCTAAGTCTGGTCACACTGGTGAACTGTCAGTCGTAGTCTGCTCCTCCGTGTTCTAGACTGTAGTTTATTTTTCTCTGCACTGTGTTTTAACGGTTTTCAATTTAGGCTTCAAACTGACTGTAAAAAATACTATTACTAATGTAAAGCGAAGTTTACACTAGCAATTAAACTTGCAGAAGAGTTCCGCAAGCAGTTTACGCACGTGACAACACCATTTATAAACCACATTTTTTTACCATACTTAATAAAATATAAAGGAAATATAAATGAACCGGTTCATAATGGAGTTTTTAATAATATCATTTATCTAGATTTTAGAGCGAAAAACACCATCAGTACCACCATGTAGTAATAAGATCAATTTTATTACTTCACGAATTCACTTTTTTTTTTTTTTTTTTTGTTTTGGCCCTACCGGCCAGTAGCCTGACGCGAGTCGGCTTTTCTGGCCACACCGGACTTTCGGGTAAACGCTTTAGGCGCTCGCAACCCTTGATTTAAGTAACCATGCTGAGGGCAACCCACTAACGGGTTACGAACCTCGGCTCAGGACGGTCACTGGGAGAGGATGAGACATCAACGATTAGTGGGGAAGGTTGGTGTTTAACCTAATCCTATCCATTTATTTCGTCGGCACGCGGGCCGGAACTGTTAGGAGGGTCGGGAGGGCGACGGGGAACGCGGCGAGGTCCTCGGCGGCGAGGACGGAACTGCGGTCGTGTGGAGTGTAGGAGTTTTAGGAACTCGTTCTTACTGCGAATGGCCAGAGTGATATCGTCCTCTGGGTCGGTTAGGACTGAACGCGGCCGTCTCCATTTGGCGCGGTCGAATGGAGTGTATATTGACGCTTTGCGGACTAACGTATTTGGGTGTTTAACCGCCCGGTCGAAGAAGCGTTTGCTGGTCATTTGCATGAAATGCCTGATGGTCGGCATGTTAGTATCCACATGGAGGTTGCGATTGCGAACGTACCACGGGGCACCAAGAGCGTGTCGAAGAAAAATGTTTTGCAATACCTGCATACGCTTAAGACGAGCAGGCGGTATATGGGCGAACACGGGCGACGCATATGTCATGCGGTCTAATACACGTGGTAAAGATCCTAATCTTGTTGCGGATGGACATTTTGCTTTTCCTATTTATGAGCCAATGCAGTTGGCTCATCGCGAATGCGGCTCGCGCGCGTACCGCATTTACGTGTGGGATGAAGGTCAACTTCTGATCAAGGGTCACTCCTAAATATTTGGCTTTGTCCGTCCAGGGGATTACCTGGTTGGACATGCGGACTGAGTTATGAGGCACATGGACTCTCCTTTTCAAAGTGAACAGGATAGCCTGGCTCTTTGTGGGATTGACGGTGATACACGAATTCACGATTTAAGCCCTATGCACACCGGGACGGAATGGCAGAAGATTTTCCACCTTGTAGGAGGACGTCCCACGTTGCGCTTGCCAGTACGTGGCCTCCACTCGAGAACTTTTCTACCCCATCTGTAGTCAGTTCTACGAGCTATGTGCCCTGTCTACTGCCACATTGACAATGGTTTCTGATATTTTGTCATTGAGCGGTTTTAAAAAGGTTACCCTCTTCCTGGTCAAAAATATCTACCGGGTCATGTAAATAATGTAACACTGCTGCTAATAATAATATTCTTTATTTAATGCGGCTTCTTAAATTCATCAGGTTAGAACTTAAAAACCTATTGCTTTCTTCAAGTTTCTTAAGTATAAACTTTATTGTAATATCAGTCGTGTATAACGTTGCATCACGACGGCACAATCATAAAACAGCCAATTTTACGACATCCAAACTAAAATGAATCTCGGTCAAAGTTTGAATTTCTTCCTCAGAAAAATTGATTTCGGATTTGAAATCAATCAGGGCTTTAAATACCGAGTCTTTTATCTTCAAAAACACTCCGATCATATCCGACATACTCGACGAATGAGTGCAAAAATCTTGTTGAAGCTATATGTCTTTGTGGTGTTCTTTTAACACGTAACTTCTTTGTATAAAATTGTGTCAGCACGTATTGTCGCGTTTTCAATTTTAAAACAATTTTCATATGTTACTTTATCCACATTATCATTTCTGGAGGTATCTTCTGAGGCATGTTGAAAAGACACTGAAGATTGTTCTGTTTCTCTTGAAGTTTTGTAAAGAGTTTGAAAAACTGCAAGGTGGATTCCATGGGCAAGACATAACTTGTGATATCCTTGCCCATTTTTAACTCTTATGAAGGTTTTCGGGCAACTGCGACAGCGCATTGTAAATCGCGCAATAAGTTTTAAGACAAACGGTGTAAAATCCAGAATGAGAATGCGCGGGCGCGGTTCATGTATGCGATACGTTTGCGCATTGGCTAGCGCCGAGAGTTAATAAAATATACAAAAATAAAAAAAACGTAATTACGATATTCTCGAAATATCGGAGTTGAAATATGGGTAAAATTGATCCGGAACTCCGGAATTACGAAATTTCGGAATTTCGTGTTGCATGCTCTAGGGACAATGCATATTTCTAATTTCATTGCCAACATAGTCAGCAAATATTTGATGTTCATCATTAGGCTTGTTCAATATTTTAGAAGCTTTGGCTAAATCACGTCTCGACTGCCTCGGTGGCATAGTTGTCTGTTGTATTACGGTACGACTGCAATGCTGAGGTCTCTGGTTCGATCCCCTGGTCGGGCAAAGTGATATTGGGTTTTTCTACTCAGTATCAGCCCGGAGTCTGGAATTTGTGCCCGTTATGGCGATAGGCTCGCCCCCTATCGCATCATGGGACGGAATCGCACGGCGAAAAGTGGGTGCACTAGTTGCAGCTCCGCCTACCCCTTCGGGCATAACGGGTGAGTGTGTGTGTGTGCTAAATCATCATTTTGTCATGTGGTATTTTTTTACGTTTGGCCAATGGTGTGCCAATGCATGGTGATTCTTCTGTTACGATCTGAAGATCTTTCAGAACAAGAAAATTTGTAAAGTTTGCAGCCTGCTCAGTAAATTAATCCTACTTTGAATCATATTTTGTTTCTCCTTAAGGCGAATTAAGCTGGCAATTTGCTAAAGTTATCTAAAATAGTCTTTTATGTATAATTTTAATTGCTGAAATAAAAAAAAGCTTACTACATATTTTTATATGGTTTTATCTTACCATAGAATCGTTAGTTTCAGCTGGTGTATATTGATTCAATGTGAATTTCATCAAATCGTAGTATTCCTACTTGCTGTTATAAATTTGATATGAACCTTAGCCACTTTTGCGTTGGCGATCTTTTCTTATTTCTTAGCTAAGTTGTCTTCAAATTGTGTAATTTTTTCATCCTCACTATTATCAATAATATTAATTCCTTTGATTAAATAGTATGTCTAGATGTAGTGACGCGCTACAATGAAACAAAAACAACCAAGCCAACTTTTCTTAAGCTAATGTGCGTGACAGCTGTGTCATACGCTATCGCTGCGTGATTCTGCTTATCCTTGTGTGCACATATAATGATACCAGTTATTGCATTGTTTCTACTTAAACGGGGAGAAAATAATATCCATGAAATACAACAAAAATAATTCTCTCGAAACAAGACAATAATTTCTCTAATTATAATTTTGAAATTATTTTAATAATAAAAATAAAGATTTTATTAAATGTACATACATACATACATACATAAACTCACGCCTTTCTGCCATTGGGGTAGGCAGAGACTATGGAGCGCCAAGTGCTACGATCCAAGCATACCTCTTTCGCTTCTTCTACAGTCATCAGTTTCTTCATACATGCTCGTCGGTTACGAGAACTCCTTATTTGGCCCTTCCTTAGGAGGTCGCCAATTTGGTCCATGAAGGTACGTCTAGGACGTCCCCGTCCGACGCTACCACTCACTTTCGCGACATGGATTTCTTTCGTTCCTCTTCTTTCATCCATCCTTTCAATGTGGCAAAACCACCTAAGCATTCCTTTCTCAATCTTAGTCACTACATCCTCTTTCAATCCACATTTTTCTCTTATCACGCTATTCCTCACTCTATCACTTACTTTCAGTCCACATATACTTCTCAAAGCTCTCATCTCCACTGCATTTACCTTACTTATACACATACATGGGTACTTTATTTCATTATTTAATAGTAGAAAAGATAAAAGTAGCCTTTGTAGTTTTTCAGGGTCTCAAACTATCTCCATTACAAATTGCTCGTGGTTGCAAGAGGAAAAAGATTTTCCTGGAAAAATCCCGATTTTTGAAATGAGCATTTTTTGGTACTTTGCGGCGGCAAATTGCCGGGTCCGCCCCAGACGGCAAGAACCCACGCTACGCCACTGACAGCTCGAAGCGTACTAATTGCGAGGAATTGGTTTAGAGGTGAACGGTTTGCCGGAAGCATTCATATTGCATTGTCAATCTAGACATATTATTAATCAAAAGTTAATTCCACCACAAAATACTGCAGCGTGGATTATTTCTTATTTATTTTGATAATCCTTCGATTTTATATCCCATATTTTTTATGGAGTTTATATTTTGGTTAAGATTTAGAGTCTTGTGTAACAGGAGTTAGAGGTCAAAATTGGAATTATTTGTGTTAGTTTTTGTTTTCACTTATAACAAAATCATTTTTGAGCATAGACAATACAATTTTTTTGGATACTGGTATTAAATTAATTTTATTTTTATATAGTTAAAATACGTAAATAAATGAGCAAAAACTGAAATGTAGTGTTTGGTTGTCAAAACTCAAAATTCGTTATGCGCCAAATTTCACTTTTAGAAAGCCTAGTATATTATCGGGATAAAATTCAAATCTTAAGGCCTCACTCCCATCTTCTATCATTCCTAGGACCTGGCGGCCTTCAATGTGCCTTCCTTATTTTACTTCCGGCGACGAAATTTACTTTCGTCAATTTGAACAATTTTAACTGGCCCACCAATTTTTCCAATAAATTCTTGTTTTTCTACTTGGTATATAACTACTGCTTCGCGACAATAATTAAACCAGTCACATATGGTTGCCCTGGAGATACATTTATCACCCATCGAGTAATCTTCCTTAATAGTTAAATCATAACTCCATTTGCTCGCATAGGCGTACATTACATAAATGACCTTAGGCAAGTCCATTCTTACACATTCAAACCAAGTGCCCCTGGCTCGACTTATTGCTGTTTTTGATCTGCAGGCGCCTCGTGCACATTTGAAAGAACCTATGTTAATATTTTTAATGATAATCATAGGTTTTGTTATGATAAAGGCACATTTTTCGTTTCGGAATTAGCTCCCTTTCCTCAGCAAATGTAACAAATTTCTCCGTTGTGCCTAACTGTTGGAATATATTCACTATGTTCCACATTTTACGAACTTCTTCTACATATAAATGCCTCTTCAGGGAATATCTTCGACGATAAATCGAGTGTTAGCTGTTGAGGAACAGGGTTCCTGCTTCTCGACACCGGAGCAGCTTGGTAGTAGCTGAACTTGCTCATCTTACATTATGAATAGAAGAATAAACAAACCAACAGGATTATCTAGAATAACGTGCAGGGGTCAATGGTATAATGTAATCAATCTAAGTCCAAATTCAAAGACAAAGTCGTCGTAAACACAATAAAACTAACAAGATAAAATATTCACACAATTTAAGAATTGGCGGGAATAAGTAACGCGGCGTTCAGTTATTGTAGTATATTTATAGTATTTATATTTTGTATATTTATAGTCATAAAAACCATTTTCAGGCTGTATGGTACCGAATACGTACGCCTTTCTAAAAGTGAAAATTAACGCATAACGAATTTTGACAACCAAACACTACTTTTTCAGTTTTTTGCTCATTTATTTACATATTTTAACCATAATATAAAAATACAATTAATTTAATATCAGTTTCCAAAAAAAGTTGTCTATGCTCGAAAATGGTTTTGCTATAAGCGAAAACAAAAACTAACCCAATTAGTGTCAGTTTTGACTTCAAACTCCTGTTACAAGACTAAATCGCAGGTAGTATTTGTCCTATTATTGTAGAATTTCAGTACGTTTCCAAACCATTCTTTGGGACATAATATTATTTAGATAGTTACGTACTCGGTAAGAAAAAACTTTTATTTTTAACGCAATGTCAAAATTACAGTGATGAGTGGCAACTGACAGTAGGGCGCTTCCGAATGTTCAGTGCTACAATAATTATATCGACGCTTGAAAGGCAATCATATCTAAGCGACATTTAGCAAATTTTTCAGTAGAGCGTTTTAAAGTTTTGATTTTGACAAAAAAAATCATAACTAAATTCCCATTTGCTGCATAAAAATAATTGTAACTGTTTTAGGAACCTATTAATTTTTGACGTTTTTTGAGTTAAATTAACAGCCCTGAAGATTATAAATTAAAAAGTTAACGTCGCTTAGTTAAAAATTACCTAAATTTACAAACAGGTAAAATCATCTAAATGGATCATCTTATGAATACCGTAACAAGTAAATTTAAGGAAATACAAATATTTTAAAATGCGCAGTTGGTAAAAATCATATAAGGATATCTAAACATATTAATAAAATCAAGTAAAAATATCTATAGCTAAATTATTGGATCACTCGATCGTGGAAAAACATAAATACGTGCATAATATTGTAAATCTTGATATTCCTACAAAAATTTAACTATTTAATAATCAGTCAATTTTAATAATAATCAACATTTTATTGTTAGATTAACATACTTACATCCAAAATATAGCATAATGATATAGAATTTGTTAATAGCCAACACTTATTTCTTTAGAGGGAGTTTCTCGCCTCAAATATACGATGAGCGGAAGGACATACAAAATTGCCTTATCTGAACATTTACAATGGCTTGCTTAAATATCTCAGTGTAAGCATAACTCGAAATCAGTAATATTATAATTTATTCATTGTGTTGGAAACTCGTAATTTTCTCTCTAAATTTATTTTTGCTGAAAGCACATACATACGTACACACCCACGCCCTTAACCCATTGGGGTAGACAAAGACTATTGAGCACCACATTCTACGATCTTGACATACGTCTTCCACAAAGGTTTTACATAGTACTTCGCAAAGACAAGTAAGTGTGTATAGTGTATACCAAAATGAAAAAGAGAGTTCAGGAAATAGTTAAGCAAAAGAAAGAAAAAGGAACTAGACCACAAACTTTCTCGTGAATCCAAAGCGAACTTTTCACTATTCTGGAAACAAATACGGTTGATCAGGGGAGAGTCGGGGACTTCAAAGATAGGAGTCATCAGAAATGAAGATGGAAGGGTGTTTAGAGATAAAAGGGAAGTATTGCTTGGAAGTCCTACTTCAAAAGGCTTTTTAAATGAGACGATGGGGATGTAGCAGGTGGTTAAGAGGCTATAAACCTGGCTTACTCGCAAAACGAAGCTAATAATGAGATTACGGAAAATGGAAAAGTGAGTGCGATGAAAAGTATGAGTTTAGGCAAGGCTGCTGGTTGTAACCGTTAAAATGCTAAGATACGGCAAAGGCGTAGTAGCAAAATTGTTACGGCTACTTTTTAATATGTGGTGCAAAACCATCATTATAGCCATTTTCAAAGAGAAAGGGTCACAGCAAGAATATAAAAACAATCGCAGAATAAGCTTTCCCTGTGCTGCCAGTAAATTGTATGCCAAGGTCCTCATTAAGAGAGTGATTAATGAGACTGAAAAAAAGTGTGGAATGTGCAAGCAGGTTTTAGAAGAGGTATGGGTTACACACATCAAGTCTTTTACATATGGTGCATAGCGAAAGAACATTTGGCTAAGTCCAAAAAAGTCTTTTATACCTTCGTAAACTTGGAAAAGGCTTATAATCGTATGCTGAGGAATGAACTGTTGTTAACATTGTCTTTAATATATGGGATTGAGAGTCACCTGGTCTCTGTACGAGAACATCGACGGGGGAGCTGCAAGGCACGAAACATTATGTGAATGGTGTCTTTAAAGAGAAGAGAATGAAAATTAATGTGAGCAAGACAAAAGTGGTTGTGATAGAAAGAGGTCTGGGCACGTGGAGAGGATGGATTCAAAACAGGTCACGAAAGGTTAAATACCTTTCGTAAGCTTTCCAGCTAATGTGGATGGTACGGCTGGAAGAGGGCGCCCAAGGAGAGCGTGCATTTATCAAATAAATTATCTCCAAAAAGGGTAGGTCAAGATTAGCCTCAACCGGCAAAAAAGTATACGGCGAGAATAGGTAAAATTGGAATCATATTATTATTAACATATTGTAATACATAATAATGCAACATAAATATATTTATTACAAATTAAATGGTATTAAAATTATAAAAGTCTACTTATTTGTAAAAAAACTCACCATATCTACGTAAAATTGAGGCAAAATCATAAAAACGTCGGACGGCTGCCTTCTCTTAGCGACAACCGATACGCGCCGTACACGATCGTACGCATATATAAATGACACTTTCAAAACACTAGGTGGTTCGCAAGCGGGTGTATTTACTTTATTATGAACAGGTAAATATCTCTTAGCAATAAGTATAACCACTTGAACATACCCGGTAAAATTATCTATGCGAAATCACTGAAGTTAAATGTTTTCAAGTAAAAATAACTAAGTATAAAAAATAGGACTTATATTATTCAGGTAAAATTATCTAACCGACTAATCATTATTTATTTTATTTTAGGTAAAATTCTATAAATGTACCATTAACAAAATATTCTATTCAGCTGAAAATATCTAAGCACATAAATATGGAGAGTATGGATCCAGGTAAAAATATATCTATGCCAAAGTTATAATTTTTTGTGTAGGTAATAAACAACTAATTAAAGAGCGAGCAATTCTTTATTTCAAGTAAACATATATTAATGCAAAACAGTAATATCATGATTTCATGGAAAACACACTAAGTTCAAAATCAATTTCCTTAAGTGTACCAACTACTGTAAATCCAAAAAATCGTAAAAATTTTGGCGGTAAGTGGGAAAAAAGAAGTGAAATTTACCGAAATCATCTAGTATCTAACCGCCAAAAAAGTTGTCCTAGAGCTACGAAACCCGGATCAATCGACGCAGAAAAATCTGGCGATTCCAAATATGTATATAACTCATTTTAGGTATTTTTGTCGCTTAGATATGATTGCCTTTCAAGCGTCGATATAGAATCCAGTTTTTTATGGAACTTATACAATTCAACAACAAATGAAAAACAGATAGGTGACATTCACCCAAGTTTCTGATACTGGTAATTGGATGTGATTTATAACACTAAAGAGAATATTTTACAAATAAAAAGGCGTAGTCATAGAATAATAACGCCAAGAATGATAGTTTCATATCGAAAAAACTGTCAAGTGTGAAGCATAAAACTCATTGATGTATGTAAGCGTAAGTCACACGTATCGACGTTCTGCCACACGCAAACAAGTGTGCAAACAATGTTGCTAGTGGTATCAGATTTTACCCAAAACCTTAAGTAATTATTTAATTAGGATTATTTAATTATGGAATTATCATTATTGTCCACAGTAAGGAATTACTTTGTTCTTAATTTTAATGATAAAAATCTGAAATAAAAAAATAAAATAAATCCCTTCTTTAGGAACGAATGCTTTTAAGTGGAGAAACCCTTAGAATGACCAAAACAATACCAAATTAAAAACAAATTACGTTTATGACGGGAATTGAACGGTTGAATGCGGTATTTACCTTTGCCTCCATTCTAGTTTTATGATGATGATATGAATGAATGCCTTTATTTATATCAATAACTACATTTTGCGCGCGTCTCCGCCCGCGTGGAAAAGTTTTTCCGGGATAAAAAGTATAGCACTCAGGAGTAATGTACCTATTAGTGAAAGAATTTTTAAAATCCGTCCAGTAGTTCCTGAGATTAGCGCGTTCAAACAAAAAATCTCTTCAGCTTTATAATATTACGAGCTTTTGCCCGCGGCTCCGCCCACGTGAATGAGTTTTCCCGGGATAAAAGTCCCGCTTCATATTTTCCCGGGATAAAAAGTTGCCTATGTGTTAATCCAGGACATAATCTTTCCGTGTGCCAAATTTCATCGAAATCCGTTCAGTAGTTTTTGCGTGACAGAGTAACAAACATCCAGACATCCATACATCCATACTTACAAACTTTCGCGTTTATAATATTAGTAGGATAGTATAGATGTCAAATGTCACTGGTTCTATTTTATTACGATTCTTTTGCGAATCATAGAATCAATCAATCATAGAATCAATCAATCATAGAATAGTATAATTGACCTCATTTGAAGCTTAGTGCTTACGTGTGCTGAAAATAAGACGAAAGTAAAAGTTAAAATTATGAATGAAAACTTCATAATTTCGAAAAAAAAAGCAACAGGTGTTCTAATTTTAGATCTATTTTAATTTAAAATAATAATATAAGCTTGGTAAAAATTTGAAATGTCAATTAAAATCAAATCGACAATAAAATAATATTTTCCTAATACTGGCAACACAATGTCAAAGCATGCAAAAGTACCAATTAAATAAGTAAATTTTAGAAATATATTAATTTTAGAATTTGAACATCAACATTTGGGGTATCAATTTTCTTCCTTTAAATATTCGTATTTCTGGCAACACTGCTATTATTTTTTTGTCTATAACCTTAATGGTAGGTAATAAAAACTATTTTCACGATTTTGACAGGTGACGTCATGGCCAATTTCGGCCGAGCGAAAATTAACAGATTAAAATTTTGAATTATTGTTTTTGCTTTAGCTATTATTTTATGTACAAATATTAGATTAATCGTTATAATTGCATGTGAAATGTTATGTTACAATATTTCTTAAGATTATCCGAGATATTGTGACATGAGTTTATTGCACAAACCATCATTATAAAATAAAATATCGAGAGCTGCTAGCGCTACGATTCGGCCTTGAGCACTGACGCGGGCTGTTCGGTGACTAAGCCAAATAGCCTAGTTTTACTTGCCTCACTAAGCGTGTATGTTCACGGTTTCTATGTGTTATTATTCTAAGGGCGTAGTTTTATATGTGTCTTGTTAGATATGAAAAAGTATTCATTACAACAAAAGTTGTAATTAGGTTTTAAATGGTTAAACTCGTATTAATAAAAAAAAGTGTGTGTGTACCTATATACACGCGTTAGAAGTTATACTTCTTTGGCGTAACAAGATAAAAATCTTTTTAAATAACGCGCCAAAAGAAGTATAACTTCAATATCTTAGGCCTTATTCTATGTTCAAAATTCAAAACTAAAATATTGACTATAGCTAACACCTGGGTGTCGGTTTTTCGTGACGGTGTGCGCGCGCATCGTAAAAATTTACTCTCATCATTTTTCCCTAACGCGCCAAAAGAAGAATAACTTCAATCAAATAAGTATTGAAATATTAACACACTAGAATATGGGTATGAGTATGTGCTGTTGTAGGCAACACTATTTTTATGTCAATACTCAAATCCCAATAGACAATTGTGATTTGTGACATTTCGCAAGATGGCGCCACGCCGTAGCGGGCTTCGCAATGAATCAATGTATATAGGCAGCGTTGCCAACTTAACGGATTTCCCGTCTTATCTAGCGAATTTGGGGCGGCAAGAACCCACGCTACGCACCCTATTATTGACGAATAAAAATTGTAACGGATTTTTGACGGATATATACAACCAAATTGGCGGATTTTTAAAAATCTTGTTGGCAGTACTGTATAGAGGCCGATTTTAGGCTTGTGATGCGACCCGAGTAAGATTTTATGACTCGAGTCACTCGAGTAATTTCAGTACGTCACTCGAATTTTACTCGAGTTGTCTATCTACACATCTGTAACTCCAGTAAGATTTGTTTAAGTATTTTTAAATATCTTTATTTAATCTATACTATAATAAAGCAGTAGATCCCGGTCTGTCTGTACATTGAAAGAAATGTAATATAAAAGATACACATCTCCGTATCTACTGAACGGATTTCGATGAAATTTGGCATGGAGATAGTTTGAGACCCTAGAAAGGACATAGGCTAGGACATTTTAGCGCGGGAAAATATAAAGCGGGAATTTTATCCCGGAAAAACTTTTTAACACGGACGGAGCCGCGAGCAAAAGCTAGTTACTAATATGCCGAAGATGAAACAATATACAATATAGTAGTTAGTGTTCACTTGTTAAATTGATTTTTTTCATGTTCTATCACATAATAAATGCTGAATTAGCCATAAATATGTTAAATTGGTAGCGATGAAGTGCGCGACGTAGAGAGCGACTAGTGAATTAGCAACTTCTAGAGATTTCTAGCGCTCGCCGAAGCTACTCGGTGTGCCGACTTGCCGAGTTGACTCGGCAATTCGAGTGCATATAGACTCGAGTCAATATTTTTTTCACTCGAGTACGAATTTGATAATTTCACTCGGTTCACTCGAGAAAAAACACAACTCGAGACGCATCACTATTTTAGGCTTTGCTTTCAGTAATCAGTAGTATTATAATTGTCTTTGCTTTACTCTTTAGTTAATGAGGTATATTACACAGTCAATAATAACGTGATCCTGGAATCGCGATATTATCACAAGATCACATATACTGAAGTGGGCTATTACATTTATCAATATTATCATCAATATTTCCACTTCAGTAAGCCGTTGAGTTTACTGGAGTATGGTTGTGTTTCTGAAATCATGATAATGATAATAGATGAAAGGCAGTTTTTTTGCGTTGAAAAGTAAACGTCGTAGAAAGCGTTGGGTGAAAGACAGAAGACTGGATTTTAAAACGAAACAAATACACTCATTTGAACATCACTCAAGAAATGCTCTTGGATGATGATTTGAACGATTACGCAAATTATTTTAGAATGAGTGATGAGTTGTTCGAGAAGCTTTTAAACTTGGTTTCACCTTATATTACTAACTAAACAAAACACACATATGAGACAAACTATAAGCTGTATGTTGAGGTCTTCATTTTTTTTAATTGGGTGTAAATATTTTTTGTCTTTAGGGTTCCATAAACACAAGGATGTATCGTACAAAAGAAGAAACTCTTTTAAATCATTTTTAAGTTCGTCACTTTGTTGTGACTCGGCATCGTCGGGGCTCAATTCGATAGACTGCTTACTTCCTTCCGCCATGACTGCGAGTGTGTACTGACAGAAAATATCACGATGCACTTACACTGTCAATAATATTGAAGCCACGCCCCCTTAGTATCGTGGATTTCAAAATATCCGGATAACTTGCGATATTATCTCGATACTGTGATACGCATCAATATTCCATCAGTATTATCGTGATAATACGTGTATCGCGTGATATTATTAACTGTGTAATATACCCTGAATATACCCCAATAGCTACGCTCATTAGGATTTTTTTTACGTTGACATTTTGCAGCAAGTATTATAATTCTCTTTGTTTTGCAGTTTACAAAATTTTGATAACTGTACTGTACATTTGTCATTTATTTTACGTTGTTCATATGGAACAAAACGCCCAGTGGAGCCAGATTAGGCGACTTTTCGCCATTTAGGCTACCTCGGAGGGTGTCGGAGCGACCAAAAATTGTGAATGGCGACTAGTCGCCGTTTAGGCTACGCGAATGGCACTCAGTCGCCAATTTGGGCTACTTTGGAAAATTTGTGTTATAAACCTTGTTTTTGTCGGATTTGAGGATATTTTTAGCTTTGAGATTATAAAACATGACAGAAATTGGAATTGGGGACTTTTTGGAACGAAGTTCCTTATCGCGCGTTGTGAAAGGGGGCTGGACGGAAAAAATTCTCATGAAAAGTTGTCACGACACTTTTTGCTATTATCTTACTAATATGAACCTTAAATACAATACGTAGAAGCTGTAATTCTTGAAACGAGTATATTTTTATTTATTTTATTTATTAAAGTCATTAAAACCATTTCTTACTAATCTAATATGAACCTTAAATACATTGCGTAGAAGCTATTTCCCCAGCGTTGGCACGGCACGAGTACAAAAGAATCGAACGTAACATTCTTTTTTCAAATTTTGTTGATTTATTCTACTTTGGTTACTGACATTTATCAATAACAAGACTAAACGTACTTTGCTCGCGTTTAAAAATCTACTTTTTGTGGTAAGCGTAAGATCGAATTTGTGTTAAGTCAATCAAAATTTGTGATAAAAATGCTATGCAATAGCTTTACCGCGGCTGTCTCTCGAGTGCCACACGTATTTATTTGTTTTTTTCTCTAGAAACTTATGTATTGGAACGGAAATAGGAAAATATTTATATATTTATATATATACACACTCTGTTATATAAATAAAATTTTAATACAATTCGTTCACTAATTAATCGAAAGGAACTTCGTTCCATCCGGGTGTCTCTTGACACCTCTCATTGCTTTTTTTTTTAGCTCTTCGCCTCTCCATATACGACGGTGCGGCCACTTGAGGCGACTTCATAATGATTTTTCGGCGACTTCAACCGTCATCTGGCAACACTGAAAACGCCATGCAAATTGCAAATTGACAATTGTACTAACTACTATTTCAGTTTTCACTACGTAGTATCTCTAAGTAGTCTGTGGTTTTCACGCACCGGCTACGTAGTATCTCTAAGTAGTCTGTGTGCACCGGCGGAGTTTGTAATGGTTAGTTTCTTGTGAAATTATGTTTGCCTCAGATGAGGGGTACTAGCCGCCATACGTCGATATGAGGTGTTTTTATACCCCAAATTTTGGATATCTTAGGAGTGTTTCAAAATATAATTGTTGACATTTTTCTTCTGACGTTAAAGCTAGTCAAGCGTTATTATTCTATGTAGTCAAGGTTATTTTTTCTGTGTTGTTTGCCCCTTTAGTTTATATTTTTTGGTGGTGTTATGCTAATCAAAGGCCTTTTTATGTAAGGTATCGTAATCCAGAGAATTGAAGACAGTCTTGTGCCTGCTAAGCAAGTCTTAGAATAGAGATTCTAATGTGGCTCTGCTTGCTTCCAATATTATATCTCCTAGGTAATTGTGCCAGTATAGAACTTGAATGAGTTTATGATTTCTTAAATCTCCGACTAATTTGATGTTGGATGGCACCCTTCCTATTCTGTTGGGGGTTAAAAAGACCCCATACATGACAGTACCCTCCCCAAATCAAATCAATTTATTTTGCTATAAATATGGTATGTAACAAAGGTGTTAAACATAATATAGATGCATTATACATATGTGCAACATGTTTTACTGTTTCAACTAATAAACTACACTACCCAGAGGCCAGAACTAACAGTGGGAGTCTTTTGGTGCAGAATGACAAAATATATTGAGAAGAGCTGTCATGATAATTAATTTACTTTTTTCTTTATATATTTGCCATTTGGTAATTTCTTTAAATTCATAGCAATGTTTGAATCATTGTAATAATTGTTATTACGAGTTTTTTAAAATTGTATTATGTCAAGACCTGACCAGCATTTAATCTACTTCTTAAGTTAAAGAATAGTATATAATAACATGTCTCTGTAATGACTTAAATTGCACTTTGTCTTGAAAAATCCCAAATACAAATTCTGATGATTCCCATTTTATCTTGGGTGTAGTACCAACTATAGTTGATTATATATAATACCATTTATCTCAGAGTCCTTGGACACAAGATTTATTTTGCATGATTCCAAGATTCTATTAAGAAATAGGCAATTTAGCCTGTTTTTAGACATGGCACATAGTTTTTATCCTGGTAATTTGCTCGCGTGGCAAATAATGGAATTTATTTATATAGCTTTTTAAATATATGGTGCTGGCGGTTCTTTTGGGTGGCGCTGTAAATCACTACAGTGTTTTAGAGATTTTTGTTGTAGGAAACTCTTTTCCATGTAGTAATGAATAATATTAAAGCAGCATTATGTATGTCTATACTAATATTATAAAAAGGAAAGATTTGATTGTTTGTTTGTTTGCATTGAATAGGCTCTGAAACTACACTACTATTTGAAAAAATCTTTCACCATTATAAAGGTACATGTCGGCGAGGTGCCAGGGTTTTCGTGTTCGGAATCCATCGTAATGAAAATACAAACTGAATATTGCTTAGTTTTCTTCCCAGTTGACTTTTGGAACAGAAGTCAATCGAATTTTTAACTGACTTGATTCTTTTATAATCCAATAGACATTCAAAGTGAATATAAATGTTATAATAACTGCAACCTCCTTTGAAATTACTGTACAATAAATCTTGCGTTATAGCTGAATATTCAAAATTGATATTATAATGAATTTTTCATAACTCCAGATGATAATATTTTACATAAATAACATTTAAGTAAGCAAACTCCGTTATTTTACATAATTTGCCATCAGATGGAGCTATTAACAAGGTGTGAATATTTTATTTATAGATTAAAATAACGAGATAGAAATCAATTAGAATTATTAACAATTCTAATTGATGTTATTTTAGACATTTAAGTTATATAAATGAATTAAATAAATATCCAACGTTTTCCAAACACTCAAATAGTCAATACAGTTTCTAACTTATTCTGAAATTTGATAAATAACAGCATTGTGGTTGTAAATAACTATTTAAATATCAAACTAAATATTCCAGACATTTTCATAATAATATAATCACTAAATATTAATTTGCGCCCACATACATTATCAGCGAGTAACATTGGCTACTTTTTATACTGGGGAAATATAAAGTGGGACTTTTATCCTGGAAAAACTCATTCACGCGGGCGGAGCCGCGAGCAGAAGTCTAGTATTTTATAAACAGCTGTCTGGTATAGGCACTAGATTTTTGGTACCTATCTAGACAGTCATTAATGTAGTGCTAGTGTTTATGTGTAAAATTATGCAAATTTCAGGACGCTTCAAGTCTGATGAAGTGAAATTTAATGATGAGGCACATATCAGTGAGCATAATGAATATGAAACAATATTTGGAGCAAATTTAGATCCCGAGAATGTACTAATATTTTTTTTTAATTGTACACCTTAAAATTAGAATATCTTGTAAATTGATCGGAAAATGATATTTTATGGGATTTTATACCGAATTCCGGGCCTTTTTAACGTATAGAATATGATAAGTTTCAGTACACTTTGATGGGTATTTGTCCACGGAAATACTCATAAATAGTCATAAGAAATTCAATTGTAATACTGCTCATGATTTCTTATAAACTGTCGATAACTTCTTATGAGCTACTTTTCTTATAGAAATGCTATCATACCATACGAGCCCTGTATTATATACTGCCCACTGCTGAGCACGGGCCTCCTCTACAGCTGAGAGGGTTTAGGCCTTAGTCCACCACGCTGGCCTAGTGCGGGTTGGCAGACTTCACATACCTTCGAAATTCTTATAGGAAATTCAGAAATTCACATAACTTCTCAGGTATGCTGGTTTCCTCACGATGTTCTCCTTCACCGTTAAAGCGAGCGATAATTCACAAAGAATATACATATTATATGCGAAAAGACTTTTTCCCCGACCTATTACATAGTAGTGATGCGACTCGAGTAGATTTTTATGACTCGAGTCACTAGAGTAATTTCAGTACGTCACTCGAGTAGTACTCGAATTGTACACATTGAACACACATAACTTTTTAGAAAAGTAAGAGGTGCGTGCCCTTAGGTTTTGAACATGCCGACATTCGTCTCGGCAATTCGTTCCACTCCCAACTAGGCTATTGTCGCTAGACTACACGGTCACACACAATTCACAATATTCGCTTCGATATTGCTCGTAGTCCGCTTATCGCTCGCTTTTGATTGCGTCGTAAACAAGAGCAAATGCGCGGCGGCGGCGGTCGCGTGCCGCCTTTTATACCCGGCCGCAAGCCTTTTATACCATCGTACTTTGTGGAATGTTCTCGAAAGATCCAGAATAGTCGGGAACTCTCTCGCAAATTAAAGTCAGTAATCGCGTTTCCAGGACATTTTGGAGAAATCGAGATCTTTCAAGAACATTCCATCGCCGAACCTTCCACATTCGGATAGTCCCTCTTCTCGCTAATCTCGCCAACCTTTTCGCCGCGCGCCAAGTTATTTTGCGCGTACCTTACTCGTATGATAAGGAAATATTGTGGTTATTTACATCGGACGCTGCTTCGCGTTATTTGTTGGGTCCCTATACAAGTCTGACGTGTTTTGAGAATAAATAAATTAAAAAATGTACTGAATAAAAAAATATTATTTACTACCACTACTGGTGAAATCGTCGTCGTCATTTAAATTAATCCCTAATTGATTATCCATGAAGTTATCGAAATGAACATCCCTGTCGAAGTCGTCCATTGTGATTTTCTTTGTTTTTCCACCACATTGACTCAATCATCCTTTGTGACCTGGGCACGTGCTTCCTTCAGCAAAACTTCCGATTTCTTACACTGAATGGTGATTTTGTATTGTGCCTTGCTGCATATCCTTTGACTTGGCCCAAATCAATTCAATGGCATTATATTGGTATGGAGGAAGTCTAATAATTTTATGCCCGTGTTCTTCTGCCATTTGGCCTATGGCGTAATTTGGATTTGCTGGTTTATGTAGCTTTACTAATTTAATTATTTCTGCTTTTAATAAACTCATATCGGCTTCCACTTCTTTTCGTTGAAGCCATGCTACTAAATCTCCTTTCTTGTTTACTTTTGTTGGTGCTTTATCAATTTGCACAGAATGGTACGGGGCGTTCTCCGTTATTATAGTGCTATTCGCAGGAATATTTTGTAACAGTGTCACAAACCAAATTGACTTGAAATGAAATGAAAAACTTTCTGCATCCATTTCTTCGTGATACTCTTTTGTGATTTTTGATTGAAAAGCCGGTAATAAAATGTCTATAAAGCCTCTAGTCGCTGAACCTGCATGACATATTATAAGGCGCCCACCTTTTCCTATTGGCACCTTAGGGCATGAAGCTTCAGTATCATATGTCCACGTCTGCGGGACAGTGTGATGGGCATTTAGCCATGTTTCATCTATGAAGATTACATTATCCCAGTTTAGATTTTTTTTAATTCCTCGTAAGAATGTCACTCGCAGCATAATTATATCATGTCGCTCCATAACAATTTTTCGTTTATGAACTTTTCTGCACGCGTTTTATTTATATAAATCTGTTCCTCGGGAGGGTAACAGTAAATTTTTGCCTGCCTAAAACTATAAAATGATGAGAATACCTGATGTCCTGCCCTAATCCTCCACTTCCTTGTATGTTTATAGGAGTGGCTTGTAGATATGGCGTCTACATAATATGCCAAAGCCTCCTCTTTCGACAAACATCTCGGTTCTTCGCGTACACCCACGCTTCTTTTCATTAGCTGGCACTTTTCCGGACTGTTAATCACAGAAGCCAAGTTCCGATGTACATATAATCGCGCCGATAGTTCAGCAGGCACTACTATCTGGTTTACGTCATGTGTTTGAAGAGGGTCGTCCACGCGCCTCCCTGTCGTTTTTTCACTAGTTTCAGTAAAATCCACGGATGGACGCCCAGGAATTGAAGACTTACTTGATGATGATGGTGGTGAGTGGTGGATGGATACTCTGAACGTAAAATCCCCAGACAACCACTCAGAATTCTTAGTCATGAAGCGATCGCGGCGCTTCCCAGAACTTTCCCATTTTACTGCGCATTTGGATGAAAACCTTCCAATTATCAGCAGTACTGGGCAATTTTGATGTTATAGCAGCAGTCAATAGTTCAGGACTTCTTAAATAGTCAAGTTGTTCAGTTGCATATAAGGCTGATACGCAGTTATTTACTTTGATGGAAAAGTTTATAAGGTCTTGTTGGTAATTTACTGTCAAAGAGGGTAACTTACGGATCTGCATGGTTATATGCTGCACCCCAATATCTGAACGACAAAACCTGAGGTCCAGGGCTTCTAACACTTTATCTGGTGGTGTGTTGCCTATGAGCAAATCAGTAACTGCCTCCTTGGCCTCGCCTTTCAGTGCCCGTCGTAATCTCCATAAGTCTTCTGCGTCACTATACTTACATATATTCGTGGATTCTCGGAATGCACTCTTGAAGTGTAACCACTCTATACAATCTCCGCTGAACGTTGGAAGAACTCGTTCGTGGCGTAGATAACAGAGTTAATAATCTATCATCTTGCTGGGACGGTGATGCAGTCATTATACTTTTCAATGTGTTAGCCAAGTATATGATGCTGTCAACGGGCGGTCCGACATTCGCTGCGTGGCTTGGTTTTCACACGATTGCTGCCAACGCTGGTTCTGGCACTGCCGTGGTTGCCGCACCTGGATCAACATAATGCACGGGCTGCATAGGGGAAAGTGGTCACCCTTCGTACATTTTTTGGATTTTTGTTTTTCAGTTTATGACTAACCGACTAAATTATCAAGCTTATGCATCTAAGTGTAAAAAAGTCTGAATCTATTATGTTTAAAGCTTCAAGAGTTATAGCGATTTTTCTAGGATAAGATATTTGTACGAATGCACCCCACGTTTGGGGTACTTTCGTACAGCATGGGGTAGATTCATACAGAGTAATAAAAAAAAAATAAAAAAATTGTTTATTCATCACGTAGGCGCACATAGTTGCACTTATGATAAGTCAAGATACATTAAATTAATAATAATAATTATTACAAAAAGTCACTTATATAACTACAGACATTTTTATAGGGAGTAAAATCAATGAAAAATAGAAGCCAAGCTCGGGCTGGCAGGAAAGAGGAGATAAAGAAAACGATGAATCATTTTTATTTAAAAATGATAGGAGGAACGCGTCGTGATCCTCCGCAGCGGTGAGGGCAATACGGACCCTAGCCTAGCCTCGACAAACGTCCTTGTACTACTGCCTGAACTGCTGAATTTTTGGACTTCACATCTACTTCTTGAGTTCGCGTATCCTTTTTTTATATTTCCACACCATGATTCTGGAAACAAATATTTCAGTAGAAAAATTAAGAATAAGACTATACAATTAATAAAAGTGAAGGTTTCCGACCGATATACATAAACGGTACCTTGAATTATAATACTTTTTATTTTTCATATAAAATTTTGATACTAAGTATATTTTATTAAATAAAAATATTTTTTTATATTTTTGCGGTAATTTGCATAAATACAATCTTAGGGGAGCATTCGTACTCGTACGAATGTGTCCCCCGTAGCACTGTCCGCATGTACATCAGGCCTTGCATAAAATTTAATTACTACTTTCTATAAATTCCAGTAAGAGAGATATTAGTTATTACGCATGCATGCTCACGCCTTTTATCCCCGAAGGGGTAGGCAGAGGCGCAACTAGTGCACCCACTTTTCGCCAAGCGTAGTCCGTCCCATGATGTGATAGGGGGCGAGCCTATCTGCCGAGAGGGATCGGGAGCGTGAAGATCCTTCCCGCCGCCAGAGGAGACGTAGGAGGCGCCGGGTGGACGACTGACCGGCGTCTCCCGCCCTGTGGTTTGGGGGCGATTGGAGAATTCCACCACGGTATCCCCTGCCTGTCGTAGGAGGCGACTAATAGGGGCCAGGGGGGGTCGGGGCGGTCGGCACGGGTGCTGTCCGCCGCAAGATAACATGTGTGCCCCCTACAAGAGGAGACGGGCTGCATTAAGCAGCACCGCGCAGGGGCGGTTGCGGACGACAACTTAGACACTTTTCGTCCGAGGAAGCCCGCAGCCGTCCCTAAATGCGCCGAAGAAGGGAAAAAAAAAAAAAAAAAAAAAAAAAGGGGGCGAGCCTATCGCCATACCGGGCACAAATTCCAGACTCCGGGCTGATACTGAATAGAAAAATCCAATATCACTGCCCGACCCGGGGATCGAACCCGAGACCTCAGCCTTGCAGTCGTACCGTAATACAACTACGCCACCGAGGCAGTCATATTAGTTATTAAAACCAAAAAATAAACAATGTTAACAGAAATTCGTCATCACCATTTTGTCAAAAACATAAAATTTCTTTTCACAATGCAATGGTAAACTTAGAAAATAAAATACTCACCACGCACTTACGCACATCACGTCTTATCATATCACCTCTTACAGAGTGGCGCCACTGGCGTGATGCTCGACAAGCAACATGGCGGCTAGTATATCTATGCACACAAGCAAACTTGTGTTTGTGCGTCGTATAATTTTTCTGTCGTGCCTACTGTACGAATGTGCCTCGTGTACGAAGGGTGACCACTTTCCCCTACTTTTGTTCATCCACTTTTCTATTGCCTCCTTTGGCCGCTGTCCATCAACATCAAAACATTTTGAGCGTACGTCGTCGTAATCATTTACCTTAGCCAGATCCACCTGCAGCTGGCTTGTCAATTAGCTGTAGTTGTATTTTAGCCTTAGCTTTGGCGGCTTCCAGCTCAAGTTGCGCATGCCGGGCTTCCGATGACATAGTACATTTTTATGATACTGACCGCTGTTTCTATTTTTGTTAAAACACCAAAAAAATTAACATAACAGCAATATAATATTCAAGTAGGTATATTGGTGGTTACTAAAACCCCACAATTTGAATTTTAACGGTTATAGTAGACTGAATAAATAGGCGGTTTTTGTGCACTGCCAGTGTTACTGTATGTATATGCGGTGACAACAAACAAGGGACACGGGAATAAAATAAATGACTTACTGCGGCGGGATGACCTGCCTGTTCCAGTTGCTTCCCCGGGATCCCGGTTCTTGCGGTCTTCAGATGTAGTGGTGATGCGACACCAGGCGGATGGCAAGTGTGTCAAATAGAATTGACATAGATAATCCAAGGACAATAGAAGTTATTTATGCCCTTGGTATAACTGTTTTGATTTGGTGCCAGCGGCCGTTCCATGTCCAAACTTGACACTTCAAGCTTGTGTGAATAAGGAAGGATTGGGAAAAGGAGTTGTGTTGTTTAGCACAATAGACAATGCACAGTGCATAATGCCAATATATTATAACAATACCAACCATATATTATGTATGTTCATTTACCAAACAATAAGAAACAAAATAATTTAGGCAAGTACCCACCTAATATATCACTTAAACAGATGAAGGATATAATAAAGTCAGGACTGCGCAATGTTTGCAGCAAGCAATGTGCATCATTAGCAGTTTTACTGTCTTGCCAAGTAGAAATATTCTCCAGAGCGCTAAAAATGTTGACTAAGTTGTCTCCGTGAAATTGAAGATGCCCATCATGCCTTTCTACCCAACGTGTCTCACAGATACCTTGCAAGGCAACGCCGGGTTTTTTTTAAATTTCATGCCTCTTAGCGGATGCATTGGGCAAATGCTACAACTATTCTCATTGTGCTAGATGTTTTGCGTCAAGAAACTACTTTGGATGATCTAGCCAACGAGTTATTAAGTACATGGTTCTTGCACGGGCGACGTTTGGCGTGAATGGCTATTTTCGTCAATTCTTGCACAGCACCTTTCGTATCTGATGCCATATACGAGCACCTGTCAGTTCCAATACCCACACACCAAGTTAAATCTCCATTAAATTTGGTACACAGATTTTCAACAATTTTCGCCAATGCTACGCCCTTCAATCGAGGTTCTATATCACCTGAATTGTTTTCTTCACGTCTAAGAGCATCGTAAGTATCACAGAGTCACAAAATGTTCCTCTATAATACCATTATGAAAATATTGAAATGATAGGCTCAACTGTGAGATATGTGATATATCTATTGTTTCATCGAACAAAATTGAAAAAAAAAATTGCTTCCCGCACATTCACACTCTGAACACCAACTTGACGAGCGCAACATCCCTCCTCACTTCCAAATTGCCACTTGATTACTTTTTCGTTAGGTGCTTGATATATTTTCTTTGACTCGATAATGTTGCGCATAAGTTTTAACATATGACACACTTCCAGAAATACGATTACATAATTATCGGCATTGGGGTGTCTGGAATTAGTTTTAGTATTACTTATATCACTTAAATCGCATCCTAAAGGTTCACGGTTGCAATATTAGTTTTGCAACCACCGAACGTAATAGAGCGAATGTGCACACCAATTTTCTCACCTTTTTGCAGCGCAATTATGATTAAATTTGCTTTCATGTCCACCTTTATGCTGTCGCTAAAAATATGCACGTGATATTTTCCAGGAATCAATGATGGTGGCCAACATAAATGCATGTGCTTGATTAACCTTTGAATTTCTTTCATCTGTGCCCAAACCCATATCTAACAAGTCCTCATAACGTTTACCATTCCATATTTTTTGTCTTCTGATAGACATTTTGTCAGCAACTAAGGAAAACGAAATATTTTTATCACTGGATTTCACTTTGACTTCTAGTCCATTTAAAGTTTTAGCGCAAGATCCTGGTTCCGCATTTACACTTTGATACCATTCATACAATGTACGAGGGTGCGGTAAACATTTTACGTACATACTTGTTACATAGCTGCAAAGTAAAAATGCAACGTCAACGCAAACTTCCTAGCACCTGGGGGATACTTTGAAAATGGCTTCTTGAGTTTTTTTGCTTCTCAATATTCATACCGTTAATTACTTCCGCAACTTCAACATTTTCAGCAAGACTGACTGACTTTCTAACAATACTGTTTCATCTACTTTTTTAAGCATCTTTATTATATTTTTCAAAGAATTGTTCTTTTTAATTAACCTTTTGTTTACTTTTTGTAAGTTATCAATTTTGTGAGACCTATTTTTAATAGTTTGACGGGTGCCGTCAAGTTTTCTTCTTATAGTAGGGACTAACTAATATGGCCGGTATGACATGACACGGTTTTGAATTTTTTGGGTAGACGTTCTCACAGAGTTATCGTGTCGGGAAAAAAATTGAATTGTCATACCGGCCAGCTTAGTTTGTCCGAACTATTATAGGCTAGTTCTTATTACGAAGGAATAAAACTGGGCCTTTTTGGTTCCACGCTTTTTTTTACTAGATTTAGTATATAAACTAGCGAGACGTCAAGGCAATAACTTAAGTAAACTAAAGTATCGTGGGCCAGACAAAATATTGGTAAATTTCCAAATAATAGCCGTTTTAAGATTTTTTCATAACAGACAAGTGAGATGTGACGCAGGAAAATGAAATCAATGGTATAAAAGGAACAAAAATGCATACTACGCGAGAAGTATAATACATAACCATGTATATTCTTTCCTTAGATTGAAAACCAATATAAAATATAACTATGAAACCTTAATCTACTGCCAGGATTATGAAAAAAAAACAGGAATGTGAAATTATTGCACAAAAATGTCTATATTTAATGTTTATTTAGAAACATATTAGCACAAAGAGTAAAAAGTACGATACTACAAAATATCAGCCTTTTAATTTAAACAAGTCTTCGTATCATAATAATATCAAACTTACCCTGAAGAGATCACATAATCAACGACTGGAGACTAATACGTGACTGACGTATTGGTCTCACGATCAATCACAAACATCAAAATTAAACGACATTGACTCACGAGTTAAACAAGTCCTTGTATCATAATAATATTAAGCTTATCCTAAAGAGAACACATGTACTCTATAAGTACCTTAGTACAAAAATAAACAACAGCTTGTTTCGAGGTAGAAATGTTAAAGATGACTTAATTAGGTACTAATGGCATTTAAAATCACAAGTATTTTATTTATAATTGTAATATTTCCGGCGTAGGGCCGCTGCAGACTCGGGAATAACTCACAATGAAACAACCTCGACCGTTACGTACCACGTTTAATGCAGAACTGACAACTGTCACGTTCCGTGTCTATTACCCACCTATGACATATATACTACACCCCCACACTTATTCTAAGATACACAACATAAAATATTTATTCTCTACAAAGACCGACAAAATATACGGTTTACAATCACCTGAGCTACATACGTTATACATATTATAATTTACCTGCTCGTTCAACTCAACTAATCCCGTTTCCGTACATTCTTGTACACTGTTACTATAAACCGAAGCTTCTGACGGAATCTTCAATCTAGGGCACATCTTTTTAAGGTGCCCCGGGCTATAACACACTTTACAAACGTAATTGCTAAATCTGCATCTCGATGATACATGTTGTCCGCCACAAACATTGCACTTCACCTCCCGGTCAAAGCTACTGCGATTCTGTCTTCCACCTAGTTGAGCCGGTGTGCCGCCGCCGCGACCTGTTACCGCCGGCGTTGCCTGTCGCTGTCCCGCTCCGCGCGCAACCGTCCTATGTGAAGCGCCTTGTTGTCCGCGTGACGTCATGCCCCGTCTCGCTCGCTCCGTCAACACTGTGTGACACTGTGCCTCCTCTTTATGTGGCACTGTGTCCCGCCATTCATTTCTACCGTCAACAATTGCCGCGTTTTTCTCGGCCGCTTCTATTGCAATTGCTAATGTTAATGCTTTTTCGAATGTTAAGCTCTCCTCCGTAAATAACCGTTGCCTGACCACTTCACTGCTGAGTCCGCACACCAATTGGTCTCTCAAACTCTCCTCCAACCATTTCCCGAACTCGCACCCCTTCGACAACTTTTTGAGTTCTGCTACGTATTCTGCTACCGTTTCTTCTTGCCTTTGCTTGCGTAGTCTGTATATATATCTCTCCGCCAAAATGCTCGGTTTTGGGCGTAGATGATTATTCATAACGGTCACTAGGTCCTTAAAAGACTTGGTTGCTGGTCTGTCGGGCGTACATAATGTAACTAGCAATTCGTAACTGGCTCCTCCCATTACTGTTATTAATGTAGCTACCTTATGCTTCTCTTCGATTTGGTTTACAATAAAATATTGCTCCAACCTCTCGATGTACAACTCCCAATTATCCGCGTTCAAGTCGAAGGGTTCAATCTTGCCCACTGGTGCTATTTCCAAAAATATATTCAATTTTACACACGTAGAATCGTACTCGTCGCCAATGTAATATTTCCGGCGTAGGGCCGCTGCAGACTCGGGAATAACTCACAATGAAACAACCTCGACCGTTACGTACCACGTTTAATGCAGAACTGACAACTGTCACGTTCCGTGTCTATTACCCACCTATGACATATATACTACAATAATAATCAGTCAGAAATTCAAGGAATGCGTTAGTTTAACTTTTCAGTTTCGTCTTTATCCGATAAACATCCTGGACAGGTTAACAATACAGGATCTGTTTTGATGCAGTTTATTTGCGCCACATATTTCCGCGCATTGATGACATATAGTGCATTCGATCCAATCTTAGTCTGTTACATCTTCTTCATATAAAGATCCACAGATAATACAGGAGCAATCATCGCAATCCTTTTTGTATCCTTTTCGGTTTTTTACTTTACTCTTTGGCTTCTTTTTTTGGGAGTACGTCTCTTTGACAACTTTATTACAGTCAGGGGTTTTTTTACCAGATCTTCTTGGTGTTTAATGAACATTTTCATTACAATTTCTTTTCTTCTTTGGCCTTTTCTCTTCATTTTCCGGAAAAAGATCATTGGGGTCCACATTTAAAACACAATCGTCTAGTAAGCTATCAGAATGATCTATGTTAAGTATCACGTCACTAGTACAGCTCAAAATATAATCCAAATCCGGAGAATTGAGTACGATTGGGCTTGTGGCATCATTCCTTTCAGAGTCTGACTCGTCAAAAATGTCGTTAATATATGTAGAATATTATAAATAATACTATTTTTTTCATTTCTTTTAAAGCAGCTAACTTGTCTGGATCATTTTTCATAACGTTTTCTTTCATTTTCGCGCTTTCTGCTAATGTCTCTTCGCAGCTCTCCTTTTTTTTAGGTAGTGGCATTTTGGTTTCTGTGAAAGAGTCCTCAATATGTTAATAATATTAACTACACAAACTAGCAGAAAATTGTAATCTAATATTTGTATTTTGTCCCGGAAACTGAGTAATGTACAAATAAAACATAATAAAAACTAAACGTATACGTACTTTGTATCCTATATAATACCTGACTTTCATCATATTACATTGAATTAATACACGAACGATAGCTCTGTGAATGTTTATCACATTCCTGTAATGTTATCATTTTCTTGTTTACGTAAATTCAGACAAGTGATACACAGAAAAGTGATAATTTTGAGGTTTTTCATGAATACTACAAAAATGCTGTCTTTAATTGTAATTTTAAGGCTTTATTTTATATTTACACCAGGTACATTAATTAAAAATATAAAAAATAATTAAAAGATCTAATTATTGTTGAGGTGAGTACTTACCATACGAGTGAGAACTTGTCTGACCCAAACAGGTCTGCGGTCGAAAAAATCTTCGTCACGACTGTCTGATTATCTGATTGGCTGCAGATCGAGCTGCAATGGGCTCATTGAGCTACGCACTGTGTATCGGCAGTCTGACAACGTCACTTTTTGTTTAAATTGTCGGTGTTATTAAACTGTTTTTAGCCGACAGGAATGTGATACGAAATTCTTGTCGCCTCTATTCTCTTATGAAAAAATGATTAAAAATAGGGCGGGATGTGTATAGTTTGCTAAGTTTTAGCAAAGTTATATTAATAGTTACTGTAATTTGATGTCATGTGTTTGATTATGTACATATTTCGCGATATATTACGGTTCAAAGCTCGAGTTTTGGAAAATCGCCCCACAGGACAGTGATAATTTTGCTGACATTTGGGCATTTTTGTGCAAGAAATTAATTTCTTACTCCTCTGAATTTCAGTGCCCAAATAGAAGACCATTAGATACCTGTTCCAGATTCAAAATAAATCAGGAATATAAAAAATTTAAGAAGCTACGACTTGAGCCCACTAAAATTCCTTCACTGTAAGAACTGACCTATAGTCTTTATCTGGGTGTTTCGCTCACAGATATTAAATCTGAAACCGAAATGGTCTGAAAACTTGGAAAAGAGATCATTTCAGAAGTGGCTGAAGGCACGGCCTGAAAAAATATACAGGGCATAATTACAGTATGACCCAACAAATCGCTATGTCCTTGAATGATAAAATTGAATTACAACTTACGTTCAAATTTGGTATAATTTCTGAATCTTCTTTCATCACATCACTATGAGGTGGATGAATCTACAATTTCATAATTATAATTTTAAGGCCTGTAATATAAATTTACTAAATCACGCACGTAGTTTATTCCGGACGCGATGTATCGAATTATTTAATAAAAAAAAAACTAAATACCTATGAATTCGATCTCTAGTTCTACTTTATCGTGGTAAAGGTCGCTTTCCTGCGGGTTCAAATCAAATCAATATATTGCACTCCACAATTGTTACATAGGTTTACAAATTAAGAGAAGTACAGGTTGTGGGAATTTAGAAAAAAAAACTTAGGTATTCATATTTTTCACATTATTTATTCGGCATGATCAATGTCCATTCTAATTTCATCTAAAAAATTGTTGGTATGGCTTAGCCCAGGATAAAAATAAACTATTCTGGCAATATGCGAGCAACTCTCGACGGTACGGCGGCCGTGTATATACGAGCAGTAGTAATCTTCAACACTTTGTATTCCTTAAGAAAGAAAGAAAGAAAAAGAGTTTTATTATTGGCACAAAATGCAGTTATAAAAATAAAGTTTTTTTTTACAGACAATTAAATTAATGTGCCAACAATGGGCTACTCATTCCTTGTCTCGCTGGGTTTATTAAAATATATGTGTAGTATTGTAGTATTGATGCGCTCTGACATGGCGCGACTGAATCCGTCCTCTTATCAATATTTTATTGTTTATTAATCCTTGGTGCCTTTAGAGCTCTATCAAGTAGACACCATTTGGTCTCATGTATTCATGGCAGTACCACCTGGCCAGTCTTAAATGATAGCTTCCCAATGTGAATAATATCAGTTCTTCATAGGTTAACTGTGGGATGTCTCTAAAATCTGGATTGTTTTCATCTAATGGCATGAATGCAACTCTTTGTCTATTTATGTTCTTTTGAGTTATGTATTACGCCAGTTCATTCTCTCTATTCATTTTGTCATCTATAATGTTAAATAAACTGTTCAACGTATACACTATCTTCATACGGACGCCTGCTAGCGTTGATTATTACTGCCGTGATTTTGAATTTTGAATAAATGGTCCTAAATGATGATAGGTAAATAAAACAATTTTCTTTCAGAAAAACCAGTAACAGTTTATTCTGTAATATCCTTCCTTCCTTCGGTGCGCGGGGGCTACTGAGCCTGAGTTAGGTTGTGGGCGACGGCAATAGGGTTTTTAAAAAGATACAACTGGTGTTCACCGCTTGAAAACTGAAAAAGACTAACTTTATTTCATAATTTCTTTATATTTACCATACCATACCATACCAACCCTGTATTATATACTGCCCACTGCTGAGCACGGGCCTCCTCTACAACTGAGAGGGTTAAGGCCTTAGTCCACCACGCTGGCCTAGTGCGGGTTGGCAGACTTCACATACCTTCGAAATTCAGAGAACTTCTCAGGTATGCAGGTTTCATCACGATGTTTTCCTCCACCGTTAAAGCGAGCGATAATTCACAAAGAATACACACATAACTTTTTTTAGAAAAGTCAGAGGTGTGTGCCCTTGGGTTTTGAACCTGCAGACAGATTCTTCTTGGCAGTCCGTTCCACTCCCAACTAGGCTATCGCTGCTTTATATTTATACGTACATTAAACAAAGGTTTCGTTGAATTATATTTGATACAATAGGTTACTGTTATACTAATGTTTCCGCTTCTTGCGGAAGACGAGTCTAATAGTTTATCGCTTATCACTGGTTTCCTGTGTAGGAATGGTGTTATGGCGATATAATTCCTCCCCCCTTAAGAATGAGGCGTCCTGAGGGCTGTGAGGGCTGCTGAAGAGGGTCTTCGATCTTTAGCTGCAGGGCTGAGATTAGCGCCGATTTAGGCTTTATGTAAAACTTATAGATGGCTTCTCCTAATCCTACTAGGATAGTAAAAGATAAAGTAGTGCATTGCAAGTAGGTGTAGAAAAGAAGTTAGTGACAATGCAGTGAGATATAGGGCCAGATTGGTGGCAAAAGAATTTACCAGAGATATGATAATAATGGAAACCAACTGCAACTCTTCATTTATAGCTTCACACCACTTCCTTTTCTGCACCACACATGACGTATTCATAGGTAAGATTTTCTTCAATATCTTCAAGAGTGGGCACACATACATTATTGTACCCAAACCTCTCTGGCGGCTTTCTTACACGCTTTTGTGTAACTGGATTAGCACCAGATTCAAGATCTTTTACTTCTTCCTCTGATATGGTATTGTAGTCCGTAGAGCTGCAGGAGCTTGCTGAAGATTCTTCATGTGTTACACATGTGATATTATTTTCAGGTAAATCTACGATTAATATTTCGGATTGTTTGTTTTCTGTTGCTGTGCCTGAGTTTGAGTTACAGATGGTTTATAAAACTCTAAAATAGCAAAATATGGGCCTGGGCGCATAACCTGATCAAAAAAACGCAGAGTAGCTTGACTGACATAGACAATTATAGTGAACATTTTTTTTATTTTATTTTTTATTTGGCACATGTAAAGCGTATAAAGGATAGCCATAGTTAAGGTAACATTCTAACAAGTGCATAGAATAACAATAGATGGCGCGATTTGTTATAAACGAGTATTTGGATACTAATACTAATAATAATGATATTTTTGTGAGGGTATTTCTGGCGTGAACTGCACATTTCGCTATAAAAGCACAGAGTGTCTGACAGATCGAGGCAGTTAAGCATTGACGCTTGGAGGCGCCACGTAGTGGGCCTCCAAAACAAAAGGGAAAGAACCGGGGAGAATTTCTTGGGACAGTCGAAACTGTCCCGGCCGAGTCCTAAGGCTCGGTGCGCTGGGCCAACAATGACCCTGGCGTTCGTGGACTGTATTTAAGGATCCCCTTCGGAGCGGCTGGTTCGCGGCGGATCGGTTGGGTTGGCAGCCATATAAGGAAATGTCGCACGCTACCTTGACGATTCTGCATCAGGCGGTGCACGGGGTACCGGCGATGGCGTCGCTGTAGATATACGACGCGCACGCAAATGGGCTTGATTCACACACGAAATAACGTCACCAACACCAAGCACTAGCGTTCAGCAGTTCAATTTAGCGTAACATGTGCTCTTTATGCGAGTTATGCACCAAATTAAAGCGGATTAGCGAATTATTAGACAGCCATTAATGCGACTGCGGCGGCGGCGTGGACGGAAGTGTTCATGGCACTCGCGCAGCTTGTTCGGCGCGGCGCGCATGAGACAGATAGGGTAAGCGTGCAAGAGTGAGGGAGAAAAAGGTGCGGAAAAGGGAACTAAGGACAAGGATTAGGCTGCCAACCAATAATTGCGTTTTATTATTAAATGTGGAATCATTGTGGCGGAACCAACGCTTTTACCGTTCGATCGGTTGGTTATATCTTTGTTAAAGTATTTATGTACAATCATTGGTAGATATTTTTTTATTTAAATCAAAATCGCTTCTGTTTCTAACAATATACAAACATATAGACAGCCCGCTAGGGGTAGTCGAAATTGTTCCTGTTTTCGTTTCAGAGCATCCCTTAGGGCTTAGATTATCTAATTCTATATTTTCCAATTTAATTAATTTAAGTGGGTAGTGCTTTTGGAGCTTGATATGCATGAGGTAGGGGTATTGTTTCCCTTATATTGATATACTTCTTATGTATTGTTAAGGTTCTATCCCTTATCTGTACTTCACAGTTGTTGTCTAGTGTTACTAGAAAAAACTTTGTTTCTTTGGTATTCGACGTCATTGCCACATGTTGATTTTATGACTTCTTGTTTTAGAACAACGATCCATTTTTGTCTTTTATTTGTCGTATGATGTTATCGTCGTACATCGCCGTTGCGTATGTGCAGTTATGCGGGTCCTGATGTTGTAGAAGCTGTGCCATGCAATCATTTGAGTGTCGACGATCTTGCCATTGTAGGTGCTTCCAGATTACGTCGTTCTCCATTATTGTATTGCAAGGCTGCCTCGGCTATATTTGATTGCCTCGGTTGCGTAGTTGTATTGCGTACGCGTTACAAATTGTGCTCGTAACGCAATACAATGTTTCAAGTCTATCATAAAGCTGTTGAAAAGATCTCTCTATTTCATTAAATGTATTCATAGTTGACATATCTGTTTCCATTGATTAGGAGTGCTTGTATGGGATTGAGCTTATTTAAAATCTTTCCAAGTCTTGGAGCCAGGGCTCTCAGAGAGGGCTTCAACTGCTTTTCCTCACACACATTCTAAACACACAATCATTCTAAAATTTAGTCTGATTAAAGAGTTGTCTGAGAAGCTTTAAACTTAGTTTCACCTTACATTACTAAAAACAGATATACATATTAGACAAGCTATATCGACAAGAGAAAACCTTGCCATACCGTTGCGGTTCATTGCAACGTGCAGAAGATTCAGATACTTAAAAACTTACTGTAGTCTCACCGAAGCTGTTATAAGTGAAGCCGTTGTTTCCACTTGCAGAGCAATGATATACGTTCTCGAAGGTCTACATAAAGGTACAAAAAATAACACTATCATATATATTTCTTTATCTGAGAGAAACAATCCCATATGGGTGTTACGGTTTATATGTTGCAAAAGGTGATCCCACTGTATATTCATCACAGCTGTCTGAGTAAGGTCGGCGAATTATTTGAGTAGCCTGCCCTTTTCGTAATTTTACACTTGATGTTCGTGATGGCACTTCACGTTTTTGATATATGGATATAAGAGGTATATTCGTGTTGTCTGGTATATGTTAGACAGGTGGGTAAGTCGTTGTCGCGGCTGTTGATGTGGATGAATGTGTTCCCGGGTTATTATGTATCAAGTTTTCTGGTACATGTGAGACCGAGACAGGTGGGCAAGGCTAAAGCATGCTTGGTGATGTATATTTTTCGATCTGAATTGTATGTTCTGGTACATTTGATACAGGTGAAGGTGTGTGTGGATAAAGCGTAGGCTGGTGATAAATGCGTTGTGAAATTATTGATCTGAACGGCATTTCTACGTAAGTTGGGCTTTGAAATAACAAAGATAATGCCATTGGGGTGCTTACTACTTATCAAATATATGACGATATTGGCACTTCATTCAAGATAAAGGCTGACTAATACGAATAAAAAATTAATATGGGTCAGTTTGACCCTGACTTCCCCTAGAAGGTTTGACTAAATTTTCACCAGTAATATTCATGGTTACGGTTCGAAAAGTATGCTTAACAAGTTACAAAATTGGTTCAGTAGTTGTGTTTCACCCTATTTTAACCGCCCCATCATACCTAATCATAACATTAAAGTGTTGAATAAAAAAAAATTGCCTTCTATTTTCATGGTTCAAGATGTTGGATTACTTAAATTGATCAAAATGGAATGTGGATTAGTTTCTCCCGTACTTTTCCTTGAAGAGTTAATTTTGAAAATATACCAGTAATATGCATTTTTACCGTTCAAATAGTATCCTTACCAAATAACATCAAAGTCGCTTCAGTATTTATGTTTCAAGCTTACCCTTTATGACCCATAATAGTTTTGGTTACTAGTTCTTGGTTACGACCTTGGTTACTAGTTCATCCGCTGGATGGCGTGGGCGCTTGGCCTCCCGTTGGTTATCGGGATTGGCCCGTTTTGTTGGCGGCAAATGTGTCCGTATTTGAATCGCCCTTCGCTCTCTCACATACCACCATCACGCGAATTTATGGATAGAAATGGTTACGTAATATTTAATATGAAACTACGGTTACGAAACAACAATAAAAAAAAAATCACTCATTTTCTTAAATATTTCTCTAAGGAAACTATTTTTCTCCGTAAAAACACAGAGCGTTTAGTTTTTATGCCATGGATTTTTTTTGTTGAACATTGGTATCACTACGTTAGTTGAGGATTTGTCTAAAATGGTTGGTGTGTAAAGTATATCTACACAGCTAAGCAAAGATGGTCGAAGACATGCAAGGATGCTTGTTATGTCTACGTCTCCAGTTTCATTATTAAATTCACACACTTTTTTAATGCAATCAATGAGGTTTTCATATCTTAAAGGATCAAGTAATTCTTCAAACGTTTTAATCTCCTGATATTCGTTTAGGGCTATTTTTAATAATGTTGCTAAATTACGTATATATTTAAAATATGGCTTTGCGAATTCTGTGTTATTTCTTTTTTTTTAAAGAGTTTCGTTCCAAATGACAATAATTAAAAATCATATTTGCCAACCTGCACTAGGCCAGCTTGGTGGACTAAAGCCTAAAACCCTCTCAGTTGTAGAGGAGGCTCGTGCTCAGCAGTGGGCAGTATGTTATAATACATGGTTGGTATGGCATGGTATATTTGACAATATTTTCTTCTTCTTTAGCCTTTAGAAGTCCACTGCTGAACATAGGCCTCTCCCTAAGATTTCCAGACCAACCTGTCAGAAGCGGCCTGCATCCAGCGGGTTCCTGCGACCATGAAAATATCTGATATTTCATAATTACGTAGATGTGGCAAAATTATTGACTTTAATTAATTACTAGTGCCATGTAAATTAGGCAAAATTGGCAGAGATTATCACATATTACTCTACGTCTACATCCCGGAAGTGTTGGTGATCCATGCTTGGTCCCTGTGCTCATTGAAGACGTCGCACAGTGGGCGGAAAAACGGGGCTCCCGTTCATAGGAAATTTGAAAAAAATAATTGCAGTGTTTCTCAATTCTACGTGTGTGGTATTGTTACTATCGTCTTAATATTAAATATTATTACAATTTTTCGACAGATTTTTACATCAAAGAATATGGACTTTGAAGGTTTTTAATGTATGAAAACGGATTTTGTTTGCCTCATAACTTTTTTTATATTAAGATGTAAAGCTGAAACTCATAGGTGGGTAAGGCTCATATTTTTCGCGCTATCGCACAATAGAGATCACAACGAAATGTGTCACAACTGAAATAATGTGTTACAAAAGAATTTGTAAACCTTTGTACACAAAGCTCTGGCAGAGAGCTTTTTTTCATTTTCAATAAGTGGTATAATTTTGTTTGTATGTGTGTATTTAGTTTTCTAATTATTTTGTGTGTAATAAACTGATCAAATAAATAATATTATTAAATTCAAAACAGTATTTTGGTATTATATTTTTTTTTTATTAATCCATAATTTAAACTTCTAAAGGCTTACATATTTTTGGCTCTTAGCAAATATCACAATCAAATTCACAAAACAGTCAAGATACTTAAAAGATAGACATTACCAAAACAACAAAACATTATATCATATTTGTAGTGACCCCATCATACGTAATATCAATAAAATATCCTTATAAAAGACCAACAAACATTTAGTCTCAAGCTACACAGCTTAGATAAAAATCAACAAAACCTCTAAATAAAATAATACAATAATGTTTATTTTTTGTTACGTTATCTTAATACTTAACTAAAATAATGGTATTTTTAATGTAAATACTTTGATCACAGCATATAATGGCACGTTATGTTATTTATTATAGTGACTTACACAGATCAGTCTTAATAAGAATACAAAAATAAAGGTAATTCTTGTCATTACGTAAGCGTCAACAATCAATGTTCCAACATCAATAAAATATTATTAAAAATATATTTCGTCTCCATTATCAGTTAACGAGTACTCCCCTCCTTGCTCAAGATGAATTTTAATCTTTTTAACAATTGAAATATTGGTAATAGTATCAATATCCTTTTTTTTAGGAATAATGAATTTTATGTTATTATTTATTTGTTTAGATTTTAAGAAACGCACTGTGTAAAATGTATTATCATCTTTCCTTTCAAACTTATCAATAAAACCTATATAATATTTCCAATTTTTTCTTTGAAAATATCTTACTAATATAGTCATGTAACTCAAATGCCTCTTCACATTCTGATAATTCAGATATCGCTACCTGCTCATCTTTAGATGATTGATGTTCATCCTTTGAAGTACATGGGAAGGGGTTAACGTTTTGATGTATATTTTCTTTAAAATTTTGAGAAAACAAGTCAAAATCACTAGGGATTGGTTTGAGAGATATTGGCCCGTATTTTGTTAGGTCGAAATATGCTACATTTTCTTCTGTATTCCGTATTTCAGATAAAACTGACACTTTGCTTTGTGTGTTATCCATTTCTTTTAAGGCTTCTACGACATCACTTGTGTATGAACAGTCATCGGCGCTATCATCGTCATACTGTATGTCATTAGAGTCAGTATCTTCAGATGTCGAGGTTGATACCTTCATTATTTTTTTCATGTAACTTTTTCCTTTTGTCTTTTTATTTTTACTCATTTTGATATTTTTGGTATTGTCTACAAATTAAATTAATATTCAAAAAGTTCATATTATAATTATTTCATTCCTAATATGTATATCTCATATTAAACACAATGTTATCCTCAATGACTTTGTCTAGCAATAAATTGTGTCGGAGAATAGATTATATCGTAAATAAAATTTGGTATTTAGTTAAATAATAGGTACCTTCTCTTTCGATTCTTTTGAGATATCAGGAGTTTCTTCTTCAATGAATTTAGTTATTGGTGTGATGGGAGTCTTTGGAATAGTTTCTTCATTTGATTGGTTTGTGATTGTATTCAATCTGTTGGTTAAATTGTTAATCCTTCTTTTATATCTGATTATAGTTTTTTGAAGATTGGCATTTTTTAGAAGTAGATATTTATTTCTTTCCTTTAAAATTTTGTTTTCTCGTAGTAATTTACTACGGTATTTACGGTGTTTTATATCTACAAGGTTTGCTGCTAGAGGTAAAACTTCATTTTTTTCTTTTTTAGTGCGCTTAGCATCTCTCCATTGCTTTCTTTTGACTTGTTTTTCTTTTTCACTCATATCTGCTATTTTTCTTTTTCTTGCCTTAGTTCTCTCTGCATTCTTTTTTTCAATTCTTCGAATTTAGCAGGATTCATCTGTTTTAATTTTTCTCTGTATCTTCGACATCTTTCGGCCGCAGACAAAGGCATCTGTAAAGTTCAATTTAAAAAAATACACATTACATTATAGGCTCTTATAAACAATAAAAAGTAAACATTAAATAGGTTCAAAAACAAAAACCTGGCTACTAAAAAATCACGCTCTTAAAAGAATAAAACAAGAATACAAATACTATAATATATATAATACATAAAAATATATTACGAATAAGTTGTTTATTTTCAGTTTCAGCAGTCGGATTTGTTATGGAACTCACTTTTTTTTTTTAAATGTTGTGGAAAAATAAATACTGTTTGTGTAGTGATAATGAATTGAACTGTTCTAAAATATAACAATATACACTTACCTTTATAATTTCCGTTGTGATACGTCGCACAATTTGTGTCACTCTGTCGCACAAAGGATGGACTTTTCAACACGACCTAACCTATAAACAATCATAACATATAAATTAATAGATATAGCCTTCAAACACTGTCATATTTCAACAAAGGAATGTATATTCTATATAATTTAAAACTAAAAATCAAGACAGCTTTTTAATTTATGACAATTCATAAGAATAAATCTTACCTTTTCTTAACGACACGCAGTCTTCTCCAACACATTCTTCCAACTGACACGAGAAAAAGATGGCGGAATCGTTCAAAAATGTGTCAAGTACGATGAGGCAGTATTGCCACTTCAAATAAATTAATTATTTATGGTAGATTATAAACAAGTACCGGAAATATCGCGTTACACAACTGAAGTGTTACAAGAGAATAAAATTTGGGACACCTCTTAAGTTGTTAATACAAACAATATGGTGTGATAAATTGCAGCTATTTTCGTTTAATTTCGTAGTTAAGATACAATAGAACAAGATATATATGAAAATAAAAAGTTATAGTGATAAAATAATTATATATTTAATTAATTTTGTGGAGTGGCCGTATGCAGACATCAACAAAATGTATGAAAAGAAAAAGTAGACCTTTTTTCTTTTTAATGTATAAAAATAAACAATAAAAATATATTTATGAAAAAATTAGACATAATAAAAAGTTATATGTACTTTTTATTTAGTTTTTATAGAAAGTAGATTTTTTATTGTTATATTTTTTTTTTGTAATCTAACTTTTCGGACAGCAAGTTTTTACAAAGTGCGCTAAAAATATGAGCCTTACCCAGGTATTATAATTTAGACCCTACTGAAGCAATATGATATTCGACCTTGACCTCAACCATGCCTTTTTAAAAGATATGAGGTAAGTAAAAATGCATGTTTAGCAACTATTTGACACGGACTATTGGACCTTATATAAATTAGTTTCTTAATTTTCTATACAGTATTATTATGTGATAGCTAAAGTTTTAACCTTGTCCTTGAAGGACCCCGTTCGAAGTAAAAGTTTACATTTTGACCGTATTGTCACACGGGCATAAAGACATCAAGAAATTCGTTGTCCAAAGAACATCCCCAAGACAAAAACAAAGTGGATAATTCCGAACCTAATATGGATATGGAAGATCCTGAATCCAAAAGGCCGCTAAAATTTTTGTTTATCATATATGTCAACACTAATATGGGGACGATCATCCCTTTGATTAAAAATATTGGGTACCGTCGAAACACATGGAGAGACAAAAGCGTTAAGCCTTCGCGTACTAGCACTATACTCGACTACATCACTAGTGTTTCTATGTAAGCCACTATGGGACATAATTTTATTACGGCGGAACCGGTTATTTAGTTTTTTGGGCTGGTCGAAGCTACATTCGAACCAGAACCTTTAGTAGAACAATTAGGGCAGGTGCCCACTGTCACACACTCCTTAGTCCTTACCACAACCAAAACACTAACTCTCTCTTGGAGGGACAATCCCTCAAAAGGTGAGTATTAATCTTGCAACGAGGACAGTACATTCTAGTGGTTACTGACTCAACCCGCGGTTTGGAATTACCCGGATAACAAAGATCCTTTGCTAAAGAACATGACGATGGTTTCGGAGGCTCAATAAAAGATTCGGCGCGCTGCCAACTATCTTCGAATAATCGACAAAGAAGTTAAAATGTTTTTGGGAACAGCCTCGTATTATCGTAGATTTATTAAAAACTTTAGCGCTATAGCAGCACCCCTTAACGCCTTAACAAGTACTCGTAAGAATGCTCCTACATTTTTCTGGTCCGAGGAAGCTGATTTGTCGTTCCGGGAATTAAAGTCCGCCTTAGCCTCTGCACCTATTCTAGCTTGTCCAGATTTTACAAGACCTTTTACTGTGCATTGTGATGCGTGAGGGTGTGGAATAGGTGGCACTTTGACTAAAGTCTTAGAAGATGGGCTAGAGCATCCTATCGCTTTCGCTAGCAGATCTTTGAACCGGGCGGAACGCAATTATTCGGCTACCGAAAGGGAAGCGCTAGCCGAAGTATTGTAGCAACACCATCCAGCACCTTGTGTTACAAAGTTCTGTGTGGCATTCCACTGCGCTCGTCATCCTGAGACATAATATGTTAAGTCTCATTATGTACAGTAGTTACACTGGGTACAATGTTTTTCAAACCAAACACAACAGTGCATGCACGCTGCTGTTTGGCGGTAGAAATAGACATTGCGGTGGTACTCACCTAGACGGACTCTTGCATATGAGAGACCTACCACCAGTAGTGAGGTCGAGTCAAGGAATTACGTCATGTAATACGTCATTGATGTACAGATAAATTCGAGTTTTTGCGAAAACTCTTCTATTTTGAAGTGAAAACTTCTTTAGCGGCATTGAGCACTTTTGGAATGGGTATAAAATGTTAAACTGGCGTGAGGATCACGTGACCCCGATCGAATGCTTAGGAGGTTTTACCATCCCTTACTAATATGAACGTTAAATACGATGCGTAGAAGCTATAATTCTTAAACGACTACATTTTTATTTATTTACTTCATTAAAACGATCCCTTACTAATATGAACCTTAAATACTACGCGTAGAAGCTATAATTCTTAAACGACTACATTTTTATTTATTTCCCCAGCGTTGGTACGGCACGAGTACAAAAGAGCGTAACATTCTTTTTTTAAATTTTGATTTATTAGCAACGAATTGTGTATCGGTTAATGAAGTATCGTTGTCGCAATAACAGCCGCTCATTCAGCTTTTTTTTTTAAATGATCAAAAGAAATCGTAATATTTTTTTTTTTTTGCCAGTAACGAAGAAATAGTGGATTGTCATTTTTGTGTACGATAGCGCAATAAATAAATATTGTATTAACCACATAAATGGTAGTACTTTTATACTGATACATAAAGCAATTCGTGCGAAATTATTCCCTAACCATTCCAAAATATTAAAAAATGCACAACGTTATTAATGTTCAAGTTTTCACTTCTTCCGGCACTCCCGGAGTGCAACCCATTTTTTTTTATCTATGACTGACTCGAAAAATGAAAGTCAATCAAATTTCATGATTTCTGTTTTTTTTTTGTTTGAAGTCAGAGCGTATCTAAACTGGAAAAGATTGTACTTACTAAATAGTTACTAAAATTATTATGACTTTTTGTTCTCATTTTCGTAAAAATAATAATAATATAAACTTTATTTCAGATTTTACATCTATACATTATTATAACTTAAAAACGACATAAAAACTAATAATATCAAAAACCAGGGACACAATTCGACACTATTTCCGGTATCTGAAAGTAATTGTAGTGTCTGTACGGCAATTTTGAAATAAATTTATATTTTAAAACAATTGGTAATAAAATGTTTACGATAGTGTCTTTCCTAAAACGATAGCGGCTTTAGAATGTTGTGTCGTCGTTAAACTCTATCGGGTTTTCAGCATCTCTTAAATAACGCGCGCCATTCGGGATATTCGTATGGAGTACCTATCGTACAAGTATTGCGGGAACCGTTGGAAAATGGAAAGCCATTCCTCATTTACTGGTAAGAGTCAAATTGGAGGCCGCAGAATAATTTTCCAATGCTTTAAATACTATTTTAATAGTAACGTCCAAAATTGATTGAAGTTTTAGTTTAACTACACATTCTGTTATCGCCATGTCTTGTTTTTCTAAGTGGCACTCCTGCTTCTCATTCTTTACTAACTCATATGATGGGAATATATCACACCCCATATCTTTTATTTCCTTTCTCAAAGTAATATATTGCCATTTGGATAACTTTAAGGAAGTTGCAATACCCAATGCTTTGTCACCAGAGCAAGCTCTTAGTTTTGAATTCAGGCTGGCTGGGAGTATTGAAGCTTGGCTAATTCAGAAAAGTCGATCAGGTTTGCATTTTCGCATAGGCTAAAGTGTCGTAGTCATTATCTACAAGAAGATCTTCCGTCCTTCTTTTCTTTTGAAGAGAACTGAGTTCTGAAAACAGTTTTCGCGCATTAAATTAGCGATTTCCGTTGATGAACCATCTTGTTGTTGTTGTTGTTGCATCTTCATATTCCATCTCAATACATCCTGATCTTCATTCTTGAAACAATCATTGTTCAATTGCATATATTCTGGCCATTTCATTTCCTCATCTAACCAGTCGGCAAACTTTTTTAAAATATTGTCTCGTGTCCTGTTAGCTAACTTCCATTTACGTTCCAAATTACGTGTGTAAGTAGCACAAAACGACTTAAGATTGGATTTTCCTTCTTAAGTTAAAGAGATTTTCACAGAATTCATCACTTTTTGAAAAAGCATTTTCCCGATCAAAAGCATTTTGCCTCATGAATAAATATGTCGAGATTTAACCAAAATCCTTCCATATTAAGCAACTCAATAATCACGCAAAGAGAATGTTAGGGTACGAATTAGTAATAATAAGTGAAATAAAATTAAGGTGAACACAGTATTTATATTAGTTACATTTATTACCGATTCTCACCACATTTATTTCCACAAACAATATCAACATAATTACCAGAACGAATAATAACAGTGGAAATGTAATACACGAAGAAGTTAATTATCCCAATTAACAATTCTCAAATATTTAGTCACATCTGCAGATTAACAATGGATATTGACCGCAGATGTATTAGATTAATAAATATAATATATTGCGTGTTGGTATTGCTCCTGGACAAGTACAATATCAAGTTTGTATTCGCGAACTAATGTTTCTAGCTCCGACGTCGCCACCCTATCATTATGGAGATTTAATTGTCCGATAGTAAAGTTATCCATAATTAAATTTATTTAGTATTGCGTCGAAAGAATCAGAGTCTCTAATTTATGTTTATATGATGGGCATTCCTGAGAACCACATCGATGGTCATGGGGTTTCTTAAACCGTTTACAAGACGCACATTTACAAGAGTTACCGTTTACAAGAGGTTTAAAATCGCGATTGTCTTTATTGGGCCAATCCTTGGTTTCATATGCTTCAGCACAAACGGTTCAAGTTGGTGTTTTAATGGTGCAGAACTTATGCACATGCCCGTATTGTTGGCAGTTAAGACAGCGGACTATTTTAACGTCGTCGATAAATCTACAGGTTGCCCAATCTATGAATAATTTGTCTTTAGTTTTGACCAAATGTTTTCGCACTTCCGGGTCGAGTTTTACGCCTATACTACAAATAAGGTAAAAAAAACTTTTAGCAAAAAAATGAAACCGCCAAAAAAACTGAAAAGCAAAATATGTATAATAATCATTCTTTATTTAACCTTAATAACTTAGTTCCTAAACTAATGTAAGTATACCTATAAGTGGACGATAGCCTAGTTGGGAATGGAACGGCCGAGACAATTTCCGCAGGTTCAAAACTCAAGGCACACACCTCTGAGTTTTCGAAGTTACGTGTGTATTGTTTATCAATGAACGTTCGCTTTAACGGTGAATGAAAACATCGTGGGGAAACCTACATACTTGAGAATTCTCCATAAGAATTTCGAGGGTATGTGAAGTCTGCCAACGTGGTGGACTAAGGCCTAATTCCTCTCAGTAGTAGAGGAGGCCCGTGCTCAGCAGTGGGCGGTATATAATACAGGGCTGATTGCATTGCAAGTATACCTACGTAACTTTGAGTCGCAACAAATCATTACTGTTTGGCGCCGACCTGTGAAATCTGCCCTTAAGTACTTCTTAGTTATAGGAAGGGAATAATAGTGGAAATTGTGCAGATCCATCGGCTTTTTTGATTCTGGAAACATGATCCCAAAATTGCTCCACATTGAGCATCTCGGTCCCGTAGAAATTCAAATTAGTCTTACGAAGAGTTCTCCACTCTATTTTCAAGTTTGTTATATTCTCTGGACAAATACTTGGAAAATAGTAAAATAGATTTTAAATTGAACGTATTAGTTTTATGCTCCAATCGCGATTTAAAATCGATTGTGGGTTCAACATCCGTAAACATTTTAAAGTCTTGACGTTCTTTGTCACCAAAAGGAAATCTTTGCTTGATTGGAGCTGCTGCCTCAATGTAAAACTCTGTACATTTTATTGTCATGTTACATGTTCGGTCTTGTAGGAAAGACAGTAAAGGCGCGTGAGCACGGGTGTCAACTCAGGGGCGCACGTCTTAAGAACCACTGCGGGAATACAGTCCGGCCCACTTGACTTATGGATGTCGAGAAGCCTGAGTTCCCGTCTGACAGCGCGCTGTCTGATTTTGATTTTAGACAGGAGACTCTCGCACCGCGGGGTGTTCGGCGGTGTGGCTCCTCCATCATCCAAATTCGAGTTCGAGGCAAAGAATTGAGCCAAGAGCGGCCTTCTCCTTTGCACTATGGGCCAGGCTGTTATCGTGTTTACGCAGTGGTGGGAGACTGGATTGGCAGAAATTGCCCTCCACAGCCTTGGCGAGCGACCAAAAAGCACGGCTCCCAGAGGGATAGCTCTGGAGTCTCTCGCCAATTCTGCGGATGTGCTCCGCCTTGGCCTTAGCTAAAGCTCTCTTGTTGGATCTAGAGGCGGCGTTAAACCTTGAGTTTCTCCTCCTTTTTTTGGATTCCGACGCCTCCTGGCGTCTTGCCACGCCGCGTATGCGAACTGCTTGAGGTGCGCAGCAACGGCACAGGCACGATTGTACCACGGCCGGCTGCGACGCCCTGCGGATATTTTTGAGCTGGGTATGAATTACTCCATACCCAGGCGAATTGTATCCGCGACACAGTCCGCACAGGCGTCAGGATCATCTGAGGAGAAACAGAGACGCCCCCATGGGTAGGACACGAAGAATTCTCGCATTCCGTCCCAATCTGCTGACATATAGCGCCACACTGTGCGAGTTCCAGTTTTTGGAGAATGACTGGAACCCAACACAGGGGCCCATGAACGGACCAGGCAGTTGTCTGATGATCCCAGAGGGGCCTCAACCACTATCCTGTATCCGTCCGAGTGTGTTGTAAGCAGAAGATCCCAACATAGAGGGCTCATGGCTCTCAACACCTGGAACACGGGGGGGCTGCGTTACCATCTGCGAGAGGCCATCTCGTGAGCAGCCCGACCGGGGAGATCAGTGGTCCTGGATCCCAACCACTCTGTGATGAGCGTTGAAATCGCCAAGGACCACCACCTCCGCAGAAGGGTACTGCTCTAGTATTCGGTCAGTCCCCACTTGGACGTTCTCGAACAATTGAGTAGATCCCGTATCACTGGCATGGGGATATGTACAGGCAAGCATAGACTCGGGTGCTACCCCTAAAGTCTTTATATATAAATATAACAAATATATAAAATTATTATTTTACTCGCCTCTTCTCCTGGTTATTTAGGAAGTTCCATCTATCTCATGTAATAATCCGTTATCAACTTGTGAATCGCGAAAATATTATTTACCGACATAAGTACAAAGTTTTAGTTTAGATTTCAAGGTCATTGAACTAAAAAATTTTGCCTGAAGAATAGCATAACTTTAATTACTCTGTATTTGTAATAACATAGTGAGAATATAAATAACTCGCACTTATTTTTTTTCAATTACTTACAGTGAAATTAATCAACACATTATTATTAATATCTATATAAGATTGAGAAACGAATGCTTCGGTGGTTTGGCCACATTGAAAGGATGGATGAAAGAAGAGGAACGAAAGAAATCTATATCGCGAAAGTGAGTGGTAGTGTCAGACGGGGACGTCCTAGACGTACCTTCATGGACCAAATTGGCGACCTCCTAAGGAAGGGCCAAATGAGGAGTTCTCGTAACCGACGAGCATGTATTTATTTATTTATTTGTTTACTAGTAAAGCCTTACCAACTAAAAATACATACAAGTCTTTACATTATGTGGAAAAAGATAATAAACATTTAAGTGTATGCTTCTAAATTACAGGTAAGTTCGACACTACTTACTTAAATAATTACCAAACAATTTTATCACCATCAAAAATCCAGTAACTACGTTGACTTGGCAAGTCATAATTTCAACATTTAAAATATTATGTATCGACATTATCTATACCAATATAGTTTCAGCATTATGCGGACAATAAATTAAACATTTAAAGTTTACTTCAAAATTATACACTGGTCTGCAACAAAATCCTCCTTCAAAATATTGTGTCATAAATATTAAGATTTTAATGCTCTGAATCTGTTCCCGATGGCCGATGTTTTCTATCACGTCTAGATTTTTTGATATGATTTTTTTTTCCAAAATATCATAACTGGGTTTTTTTTACTTCGTTTTATGCGATAACATTATAAGCAATATATATTCATACGAAATAGGTTTTTGCTAGCCGTAGGAGAAAGAAGGAAAGTGATTTCTATCGTAGTGCATATGCGCCTGAGAATCATTCATCAGAGAGAGAAGAAATCATTCGAGAGCTTCTTTCTGCTTATAAAGCTTTAGGTTGCAATATGTCACTCAAAATTAATTTTTTTGACCCGCATTTAGATTTCTTTCCGGAAAATCTCGGGGCCGTATCAGATAAGCATATCATAATAATATATATCTACGTATTTTTATATACACCTGCTTCTTCTCATCTCTACATCACCCAAAGGTAGACTGGTAGATAATGCCTAAGGCATTAAGTCCGCCTATGTACATGATTGTATATAAAGTTAAATAAATAAATAAGCATGGTGAACGGTTTCATCAGGATATTATGCATATTGATGAAAGATGATACAATGGTAAAAGGTCAGAAGTAATGCTTGCTGATTTTTGTTGGTCGATTCGCCGAGAAACTTCGATGGAAACGATGAAAAAAAAAAAACTACAAAATAACTTGAATTATATTACCATAATGAGATAAACAGACTGATATTTCTATCCTCCCTAGTGACTGTAAAATTTGCGTTTTTCGTTGTAAAACTTAGACCGTAGTCTTTTTTACTTTTTTGTAATTGTTGTTACTTTGATAATATCGTTTTTTTAATTAAATGGACTTTATATTTAAAATCTATGTGCTGTATTTATTTGCATGTTAAATTCCGTGTTTAGAGCACCAAATATAATGTTATCATGCATGAAAACAATGAGGAGAAAACAAAATTTTTTTTGCAGACCAGTGTTACAGGTAAGTTAAACATTATTCAAATTATTACCAAACAATTCTATCAACATAAAAAATTCAGTAACTACATTGACATAGCAAGTAATAATTTCAACATTTAACAATATTATGTATCAACATTATATATACCAATATAGTTTCAACATTATGCGGACAATAAATTAAACGTTTAAAGTTTACTTCAAAATTACAGGTAAGTTAAACATTATTCAAATTATTACCAAACAATTCTATCAACATAAAAAAATCAGTAACTATATTGAGATAGTAGGTCAAAATTTCAACATTTAATAATATTATGTATAAACAATATATGCAATATATGACTGCCTCGGTGGCGTAGTTGTATCACGGTACGACTGCAAGGCTGAGGTCTCGGGTTCGATCCCCGGGTCGGGCAAAGTGATATTGGATTTTTCTATTCAGTATCAGCCCGGAGTCTGGAATTTGTGCCCGATATGGCGATAGGCTCGCCCCCTATCACATCATGGGACGGAATACGCTTGGCGAAAAGTGGGTGCACTAGTTGCGCCTCTGCCTACCCCTTCGGGGATAAAAGGCGTGAGCATGCGCGCACAATATATACTGTTACTGTTACTGTTGTGGGGCTCCTTTTTCCGCACTTAGCCCGTAGACAGTCGGGCCGTTGTGCGTGATGTGCCAGCTAGAAGTCCAGCCAGCTCAACTCCTTCCAGAAGCGCAGGATTTTCCTGGTTCCTTCGCAGGCTTCTCGCAGTGACCTCGGCGTGCCGAGGATTTCTGCCCGTTGTGCAGCTACTCCTTCGCATTCCAGGATAACGTGGGAGGCTGTTTCGTCAGCCGACAGGCATCCCCTGCAGAGGGGGCTGTCGGTGATACCTAGAACATATAAATGTTTGTTTAATGAGCAGTGTCCGGTGATCATACCCACCATTGTGCGTAGAGAGCCCCTGTCTAGGGACATGAGGCGTCTCGTTCGACGTCGATCCGGGCGTGGCACTGTTTCCCGGGACTGTCTACATGCACTAGTACTTGCCCATTGATCCGCGTGTTGTTCTTGTGTTCTGCGGCGCAGCCATGATCTTAGCTGATAGAAAGGTAGTGGTATTATTGGAGTGGGTCCGAATACCACCTGATTTGACCCCCTTTTAGCCAGCTCATCTGCCGCGTCGTTACCTAGAGAGCCACTGTGCCCTTTAATCCATTGTAGGGTAACGGAGTTAGTTCGGCTTATACCCTCCAATGCCAGGTGGCACTCTAGTATGAGCCCAGATTGGATAGTTCCACTGTCAAGGGCTCGTAGTACCGCAGCGCTGTCTGACACTATGCGTATCTTATGGTCAGTTAGACCTCGCTTGTCCACTGCGTTGGCAGCCTGTGTGATGGCGATACATTCGCATTGGTATATGGAGCTGTGCTCGCCTAAGGCCATTGGTAGATTAATGTTGATATCCAGTGAGAACACTCCTGCGCCCGATCCTGTCTTGGTCTTTGAGCCATCGGTGTATATTCGCAGTTCATGTGTTCCGGACCAGTCATGTTGTTCTTCAGCAAGCTGGACAGTGTATCTTTTGTTGAAGATATGTTGTTTGGGCACTCTGTCGTTAGGGGCGGCTATCAGTGATTCATAGCTTATAGCCTCCTCAAGGATATCGCCGTGAGCCCCTTTCATTGAACCCCAGAGCTTTAGTGTATTTAGTCTGATAGCTGCTAAGGCTGCCTCCTGTCGGATAAAAAGATCTAAGGGTGGCAGCCCCAGCAGTACCTCTAGTGCTACTGAGGGTGTCGTTTTCATGCAGCCCGTTATAGCTGTGCAAGCTAATCTTTGGAATTTCTGCAGTTTGTTCTTAGTTGTGGTGAGTTTGGTTCTGGGCCACCATACTACGGCTCCGTAGGAGATAATTGGCCGTATCACCGCTGTGTATAGCCAGCACATGATCTTGGGGCGGACTCCCCAGGTTTTTCCGAGGAGTCTCTTGCACTGCCAGAAGGTGATACAAGCTTTATCCAGTTTATGCTCCAGATGTTTATTCCATAACAGTTTATCGTCCAAAATTACACCTAGATACTTTACCTCCTTCGTGAGGTTCAGGGTGGTGCCTTGGAGTTTAGGTAAGCGAAGGTTTTGAGGGATGCTCCGCTTCTTTGTGAACAATTTTTATATTTGCGCACAATATATTTACTAATAAGATTTTAACATTATGTGAACAATAATTTAAATATTTAGGTGTATGCTTCAAAATGAAATGTAAGTTATATACTGCACTATATACATCATTCACAATTATTTTTATAAACACTAAAAGTCAGAAATTACACAGATATAGCAGCTCATAATATTAATATTATACTTTCGCATTTATAATATTAGTAAGAGTAGTATGTATTGAGATTATAGGTAACATTTTAAGTACTTAATATTCTACGCAAAACTTATAAGAAATCTAACATGTAACTATCATAAATGTATTTTTTAAACCTGTTAATATGTAAAATTTCAAATGTCAATATCACAGTTATTGTTATTATTAAAAACATTATTGAATTTATGTATAAAGAGACTGATTACTGTAGAAGAAGCGAAAGAGGTATGCTTGGATCGTAGCACTTGGCGCTCCATAGTATCTGCCTACCCCAATGGGAGAAAGGCGTGAGTTTATGTATGTATCTTTATTTAATAACAGTCTAAAAGTTCTGAGTTATGTGATGAAAAGAAACACAGTACAACATTCTTGATAATTATTTACTAAAAGATCAAATACATCATAGCTACACTTGAAAAATTTTAAAAGATGTACATTATACACGGCACTACAATTATTATGTACGGTAGCATGCAAGAGCCCGTAGTTAGTCTAGTCCACAAGTTCAAAAACGTGAAAAATAGAGATAATGGTCCTAAAAATATGAGCGATAGCTCATTGGATTCGGAATCACCTCTAGAAAAACGTTTATGAAGGATTTTGGTGCAGGTAAAAATTGCAATTGTTATTAACAAAATAATATGAAGAAAATGATATTTAGTTTTTCGTTAATAACTCGAAATATATTAATATTTAAGGAATTTTAAACAAAGGTCGTTAAAAAAGAGGAAATTTCCGTTAAAAATGTCCGTACTCCCGGAACTCTACCTCTATTATTTATAATTTTAATTTGACGTTGAAAATAGGGCTCCGCGCGGCTGTTACGGCATGCACGCGCCACCGCTAAGAAGATAGAATATTTTTTTTTATAATATAAAATTTCATTCAAAAATTTATTCAATTGTTAAGTAACAAATTTCTATTCTACTTTAAAAAATGTAGATAATTATTTTTAAATTAATTTTTAGCTGTGCCTGATTTCACATTGAACAATGGCAGTAATTAACATAGGTTATGAGTCTTTTACGTTCTTTGTTTATAAAACTAATAGAGAAATTCAATATTTTTGAAAATTTATCATTTTAGATATTTAATTTTGCAATAGTTATAAAAAATCATAATTCGTATTTCATGTGTTACACATAGACGAGGATTTAGTATTTTTACTAGATAATCCGATCCTGAGATGGGAGGTGTTGAACACGAAAGATTGTGTGCACGAACTAAATAAAAACAGAGAAATAAATGGTGATTTTCTAATTTGTATGAAGAATAAAAATTATACCCTACAAAATTCATTGAGTACACTCGAATGCCCCGTGTCAACATTTGACTACAGCTTGAATAAAATATCACCTATAATATTTTCGACCTAGCTTTTACATCTTTCGTTGGATCAACGGTGCCATCGTCGGTTATGCATCCCCATAATTCTTCGTGCTATAAATAAGTTTGAACTGCAAACTTCCAGCTAGCGAAGTTATCTCTGCCAGTTAGTCTCTCAATCAATGTCATGTGATTATAAGACATTTTCAGTTCTCTGATTGATTTTATGCACCTGGAAATTTTTGCAATCGGCGGCAGTACCGGCATGCGCGGCGTGGTATTTTACTTTTTCGGTTAACACTCAATTTATGAAACTGAACTCGCGAACTAATGTTAAGAGTGTCCTGGGCCCATAACCTGATAAAATAAAACGAGTATTTACGGCGTAAACTGTGTTAATTATTTATAATAAAGTAAAATCACATGGCGAACCGCAAAAGCCCGGGGTTCACACGGCAGCGAGTAAAAGAGACAACAACATATCGAAATACGACATGACAGAAGGCGCCAAATAAAAATTTATACTAACAATATTGTATGAAAGTGTATAAGATATATAATACTATAAGTAATATTTAAGTAAATAAAAAAAATCTTATTACGAATTAGTTTTATTTAATTAATGAGTAGCAAATTAATCAGTCCACAGGCAATGGTGATGACATCATCAAGTACTTTCACAAGCTCAAGATTCACGTAAGCGTCTAATCACTCCCTCAACATGTATTCTCAAGCTAGCAATTTGTTTTGTCTCCCTTGCCTCGCTTTTGATAGTTTAGCCCCAGTTGTAACATTTGGAGGCCGTACTAACTTCACTCCTTGTATGTGTAAATATCGTTCTACATGTTTGAATCCCCTGTCAGCCATCATACACATACCTGGTTGTAAACATTTTATAAAATCAAATGATTCAACTAAACAGTTCAACTAAATATCTCTGATATCTTTTGAAATGATATTTCTTGTAAGTACAGTCAGCAGCATAAATATCTGTACAAAATCAAAATTTCAAATCGCCTATATACGCATTAAGTAAAACTGAAATATCTTTTCTTCGTTTGAAGTAAAGTAAATACCTTTTATTTTATTTTTGTGAAGAGAAAAATAAGATTAGTAAGAACACAAAAGTATGTAGGCAATTTTAAATTTTGTATTTGTTCATCTACTTATGCTGCTGACTGTACATTCTAAATTAGCTTTCACCTGCGGCTGTGCCTGCGATAAGTTCGGGAAAGTCGCCTATTTAATATAAATTTTAATATTAACTAAAAATAAACTTAAACTACGTATTCAAAATAGTTTTATTTATTTTTTATTATATTGCTCTAATTCCAAATTTCTCATTATCTCATTATGTTCATATTTTTTCTTAATTTCTTCCATGTCCAATACTCTCAACCTACGATTATGTTCTAATTTTTCTTTCTTATCTTCTAATTGAGTTCTCAGAAGCTCATGTTGTAATACCACCAAGTCCATCTTTTCATTAGCTAGTTTTTTAATTTTTTCTGAGACTGTTTGTTTAGATGCTGTTTCTAATTCCAGTTTTCTTTTACCTGTAATTAATATGACATATAAAGTTCATTTCAAATCAACTGCATTTCATGCTGACCACATATATATGAAAAGAGAAGGCTATATTATGTAGAATTCAATCCATTCAAACGAAAGTTATGAACAGGTTACATACATACATACATACATAAACTCACGCCTTTCTCCCATTGGGGTACGCAGAGACTATGGAGCGCCAAGTGCTACGGACCCAAGCATACTTCTTTCGCTTCTTCTACAGTCATCAGTCTCTTCATACGTGCTCGTCGGTTACGAGAACTCCTTATTTGGCCCTTCCTTAGGAGGTCGCCAATTTGGTCCATGAAGGTACGTCTAGGACGTCCCCGTCCGACGCTACCACTCACTTTCGCGACATAGATTTCTTTCGTTCCTCTTCTTTCATCCATCTTTCCAATGTGGCCAAACCACCGAAGCATTCCTTTCTCAATCTTGGTCACTACATCCACTACATGCCACGTAAAACAGGAGAAAACACTCACGGGTCAATAAATGATGAGGCTTATTCTTTAAATTTGCCCTGTCATTAGTAAAGTAGTTTTTACTATCTGGAGTTTTATAATCATCTTGTCTCATTTTGATATCATTATCTATACATGTTTGTGAATTGGACATTGGCGCTGAAAATAGTATAATGGATATTCAATTAATTACTCAACAATAATGCTAATGTCTATAGGCTAAATGTTACATGGTATCACATATGTGTCAAGCGTTCAGTGTAATACAATACTGCTGAGATAATAAGGTTGTATTGTAAGTGATCAATGTTGGTATATTTACCTGATTCTACAATTCCAGCTTCGATGGGTAGTTTATTCTGAGAAGTCATAATGTTACTGTCTCCGTCAAAAATGGTAAACATTCCATCAATAACAGGCCCAACTAAAACCTTGACCTTTTCCAATACTGGATCATTGTCTTTGTTTGGGGGTGGCCTTTGGTGATAAATGTTTGCCATACCAGGTGGAGACCTGGTATGGCAAACATTTATCAATATTAATATCCATACAATACAATTTATAGAAGGTAGGTAGGTAGGTAGGTAGGTATAACTGCATGACAATAGAAATGTATATAATTGGATATTTGATTGTTCTGTAAATAATACAAATTGGATAAATAAGGCACAGAAGGTACAGTAACATGTAGGCACTTACCTGTTCCCATTACACTCTTTTTTTAAATTTTGTTTTGGGTATCAGCTTCCTTTGCTAATGCTGCAAACATTTCTTGGCAAGCTTTTTCTGATACTCCAGTGTTTTCGGCAACTTTTTCCCATCCTTTCGAAGAAGTGCCATGTTCCTCAATATTGATAACTAGAGTTTCCTTATCGACTACAAAAAAATGAACAACAATTTATGTTACAAAACATTGATGCCCGATTTCTGAAGTACTATTGACGGCAGTTTATCTATCCGTTAGCGCTATTGGTTCGATAACCCATGAAATTGCGTTTTTGAACCACGCACTGCAAGATAAACTCAGTTTAAACTTACTTTCTTTTTTTTTTTTTATCCGGGCACGGCAAAGTGACTGCACCTCGCCTGATGGTAAGCGCGATGCCGTCCAGAAAGAGTATCGAATGGCAGTAGATGGTTATCTAATGCCATTCGACACAATCATGCCGGCCTACTAAGCTGCTTCTTCACGCTACGGCGGAAGGACCCAGGATAATAGGAAGGAGGAACACGTGCGCCGGCAAACTATTCCAAAGCCTGATGGTGCGGCAAAGAAAAGATTTAGCGAACCTATTGGTTCGGGCCGAGATGGTTTTCACCATCAAGCTGTGGCTTCGCATGCCAGCACGTGTGGTTCTGCTGAGGAAAGGAGAGGAAGGGATCAGATTAAACAATTCCTCAGAGCATTCACCATGATACAGACGGTAGAACACGCTTAGAGAAGCGACATCCCTCCGCAACTGTAGCGACTCCAACTTTAACTTAACTGGCCAATTTTTGCCGTTTATCTGTTTCATAACTATTTGACGTGTCCCTTTGTGACAAACGCCGGCATTTGTTATATATTACTTACATTATAGAGTAATATAATTGATGTGGCCAATCACAACAGTTTCAGTAGTGTTATAAATTCTCAAATTCTAAATAAAACGACATAAAACACAAATTAACAAACTAGTGCTAACATGACATAAGACATTTTGTTAAACTGTTTGACTTTTTTTTTAATTCGGCAATGATGTCATTCATCAGCCAGAGACAAATAAATTACCACAAAATAAAATTAAAATAATGTTTAGGCGTTGATCTATGTTAAAATAAGTTATTTTTGTATATAAAATAATTATTAGTTACGATTTTTAGTAATAAAATCAATTTTAAAGTCGATTGCTAAAAAAGAGCCACCTAGTAGCAAAACAAGGAACTGGTTGTCGGCTTCATAGTTATCGAATGCTTCGTTATATGTTCAGAAACACAGTGAAAGTCAACCGACGTTTATATTAAGTTTAACTTTAATGGATCAATAGTTATTGAAAGTATAACTGGGAGATTCAGAAATCGGGCATAAACAATGCCAACTGCCTCAAAATTTTTAAACAGATTTGTCATTAATTTTGTTACTAAAATGTTTTGTAGAAATGTAAAGGCCATTGCTTTTTTTTGTATCGTGGCCCTACGGCCAGTAGCCTGACGCGAGTCGGCTTTTCTGCCCTCACCGGACATTAAGGTGAGCGCTTTAGGCGCTCGCAACCCTTTGATTAGGGTGACCATGCCGAGGGCAACCCACTAACGGGTTACGAACCTCGGCTCAGGACGGCCACTGGGAGAGGATGCGACATCAGCGATTAGTGGGAAAAACTGGTGTTTAACCTAATCCTATCCATTTATTTCGTCGGCACGCGGGCCGGAACTGTTAGGGGGTCGGGGGGTGACAGGGGACGCGGCGAGGTCCTCAGCAGCGAGGACGGAACTGCGGTCGTGTGGAGTGTAAGAGTTTTAAGAACTCGTTCTTACTGCGAATGGCCAGAGTGATATCGTTTTATGGATCGGCTAGAACTGAACGCGGTCGTCTCCATTTGGCGCGATCGAATGGAGTGTATATCGATGCTTTGCGGACTAACGTATTTGGGTGATTTACCACCCGAACGAAATAGCGTCTGCTGGTCATTTGCATAAAATGCCTGATGGTCGGCATGTTGGTGTCCACGTGGAGGTTGCGATTGCGAACGTACCACGGGGCACCAAGAGCGTGTCTGAGAACTTTGTTTTGCAATACCTGCCTACGCTTAAGACGAGCAGGCGGTAAATGGGCGAGCACGGGCGACGCGTACGTCATGATCGGTCTAATGCACATAATAAAAATCCGAATCTTGTTGCGGATGGACATTTTACTATTTTTATTTAAGAGCCAATGCAGTTGGCCCATCGCGAATGCGGCTCGCGCGCGTTCCGCATTTGCGTGTGGGGAGAGCATTGCATAGTACCTAGATAATATGAAAACTTGTAAGTAAAAATGGTTTAAAATGGAGTATAAGAAGCGTTTTAGTAAGACCAAGATATCTGTGAACAAAGTTCCATAAAGTGTTAACAATCAGTATTATTTGTACATACTTACCATAATTTTTATAATGAAAAAAATCGACTTTAGAAGTCAGTTTTATGTCAGAAAAAAATTGAATTAATTTTTTTTAACCTGCGATTTACATTTTGGCATTAGACGCACTTTTCTTTGCTTTCTTTATAAAAAATTTGTATGTTTGCTGCAAACTCTCTTGTATTCGCGTACAACCAGCAGTACTGTAGATTTTTGCCACCTCGAGCCAAGCTGCATGTTTTTGGTGGAGATTGGCTCCATCAGTCTTTTTATTTTCAATTACGTGATTAAATTTCGCTACTGTATCACATAGAAGCATATTATCACTGGTTGTGAAATTAGGGGCCCGTAAACGAAGTTTTTTTATCCATTTTTAAAGATTTTACAAATTATTTCAACACGTTTTAAACACCAACAAAACTACAGATGACATAAGTGACACGAAATACTACGGTTAAAATAAAATGTCATAGAATGAAGGACACACAAAAAAGCCTATATACATTGTAGGTACTGTAATGTAAAATATTATATAGACATATGTTTCGTTTTTTGTTTATTCATTTGTTCGGATTACATTAGAATTGCAATAGACATTGCAATGTTCCCAGCTAAAAAAGAGAAATATCAGGTTAGTTAACCCGGTGTTATTTTTAGGGGTGCAAGGCCACGATGAGAGTTAAAATTTAACTATCTAACCTCGAGTTTACAAACTCTGCATTTGTATATTTAACCCGAGCATCGCGTGCAAGTGGGCCTTAGAATGTGATGGAAACTTGAATGTAAATGATGACTTCCTTGATAATAATAATGAGAAAAGTAATGATGATACGGATTAAATGTTATTCCTAAAAGAGTTTCCCGAATCCAAAGATAGCGATAAATACCAACTGCCTAAACATGAGCGATGTGCCACCCACGCCTTGCATTTAATTCCTACTCGGGACATAGACAAAGCCAGATGTAACAATAACTCATACCGACAAGTACATGATTCGGCTATGCCTAAATGTCAGGCTGTTTGGAAATTATGTGCTAGATCTCCAAAAGCTTGTGAAATTTACCTGGAATCCACTGGTAAATCTCAAACAAGCCCCTGTTCGACTAGGTGGAATTCATATAACGATTGCAGAACTGATATCTTAAAAGTCCAAGAAACCATCAACGAAGCTCTGAGAAAACTAGGATTGACTGTCTTAAATGAGATAGAAGTCCAGTTTTTATTGAATATATTAGCACGTCTAACCCCATAGCTGAAGCCATCCAAAGCTTAGAAGGGGACAAGGAGACTTTCCATGGGTGCCAGCAGCCAGAATTGTGTCGAATGCAAAAAATGTTTGACTTATTAAAGCATGACAATCCAGTATATTGTGGCGGTTGATTTGATACAATATAAGAAACCATAAAAAGCCGGTTTGAAAAATATAACTTACATGCTAATCGTGCCAAAGACAGCATTTTAGCAACTGTGTCATATCCCTTCTTCAAGTTAAAGTGGGTGCCAAACACTGAAAAGGAGTATGTGAAGGAATTGTTTATTGCGGAAGTGCGAAGAATGAAACATGAAGGTTTAAAAAGTGCACACCCACATCAACAGAGAAAAATAAGCAAAACAGTGAGTCTTACACTATATTTTCAACGATCAAAAATATTTTCAGACATTTCCTCAGCAACCTCAATTGACGGCAATAGCAACAGTAAAAAAAAGTGTTTTTAAAATACAGCACCTGCCATAGTTCGGCACCAGTGGAACGATTATTTTCATATGGTGGTATGATAATGAAGTATTTTGAAAATACCTATTTTGCATTTAGTATTTAAATACAAAAAGCAAAAGTAATTTATATTTTGAATTTGAAATAGTAAATTAGAAATGTATTTGCATTTTGTATTTAAATACTTTTTTTTAAAGTATTATGTACATCTCTGCCTACGGCAGTACGACACACGTCGATATCTGTCAGGGAGCAGTGCTTGTGAATGTGATATGCTCGCTGCTAGTCTCTACGTAACACTTTATGCACAATCGAATGGGACAATCTACATCTGTAACGGTTACGTATCACTCGAACCGCCATTCGTATTCTCAACCGTAGGTTTGCGTGTATTACAGCCAGAATGTGGTTTTCCGTACGACTTCTTATGGGTATAACCGGCTGGTTATCCAAAATACGTTGATACGCCCGAGTTATTTCACTGCTATCTGTTGGGTGCCGAGCACTAGGATAGTTTTTTACGAAACGTCGAAGAGCTCGTTGCGCATTGCCTCGAGCTTCACCGTAATATATTATCATTTGTCCATATTCATGTGTACTGAAATTGTTAAGGTATTCACTATTTCGCTCACGAATTTAAAAAAATCACAATTTTCTGGAAATCGTGATAAAAGAAAAAACCGAAAGACCACAAATTCTCGTTCGTAACGTTACGAAATCTTACACCGCACAAGACGAAAGGCGCGTGGGAACTAACAAACAAACCGCCACCCACCAGGGGCCAAAAGTAGGTACTTGCGAGTCAAAGCCAACTACATTGGCTCATATATAGGAATAGCAAAATGTCCATACGCAACATGATTAGTATCTTTACCACGTGTATTAGGCCGATAATGACGTACGCGTCGCCCGTGTTCGCTCATTTACTGCCTGCTCTTCTTAAGCGTATGCAGGTGTTGCAGAACAAATTTCTCAGATACGCTCTTGGTGCCCCGTAGTACGTTCGCAATCGCAACCTCCACGTGGACACCAACATGCCGACCATCAGGCATTTTATGCAAACGACCAGCAAACGATATTTCGATCGGGCGGAAAAACACCTAACTACGCTCATCCGCAAAGCGTCGATATATGCTCCAGTCAACCGCGCCAAATGGAGACGGCCGCGTTCCGTTTTAACTTATCCAGAGGACGTCATCACTCTGGCCATCCGTCGCAAGAACGAGTTGTTAAAACTCTTACACTCTACACGACCGCAGTTCCGTCCTCGCCGTCGAGGAACTCGCCGCGTTCCCCGTCGCACCTTATAGTTCCGGCTTGCTTGCCGACGAAAGACGAAAGAAATAACTGCCTAATTCATAGTATTCTGGAATATTGCAGTCCTATATGGAATCCTCGCTATCAAGTTCATTCTGACACAATAGAGAGCGTCCAAAAGCGATTCCTCTATCACTTAACTTTTAATGATACCAAGTGAAATTCATTAGTTGACGACAGCTCGCGTTTAAACTATTATAACATAGCTACTCTTCAGAAGCGCAGAACAGGTCTAGGTTTTGGTAGGTCTCTCATATGTAAGAGACCGTCTGGGTGGGTACCACCGCAATGTCTATTTCTACCGCCAAGCAGCAGTGTGCATGCACTGTTGTGTTTCGGTTTGAAGGACATTGTAGGCAGTGTAACTACAGGACATAGTGAGACTTAACATCTTATTTTATTTATTTTTATTTTATTTATTTAGTATTTGGGAAACATACAGAACAATTAAAACTGAAAGTAAATAAAATAAATATAAAACAAAATCCAGCAAAGTTTCCACCAAAAGCTAGAACATACTAGAAGAAAGTGAACGGCAACAAATAGTAATGAATACAAGATAATAAAAATAACTCAATGATCACAATTATACAATACAAGATTGATAGAGCCAAAACACACATTACATAAAATTTTGGAAAATTAAAATTACATAAAGCAAAAACAATTTTATCGGACTATAAATCAAAACGCACTGCAATCCTTAGACATAACTGCCTTCTTGAATCGAGGAAGTGATTCGGAGAAAATATCAATGTCGGAGAAAAAAACATTATAATTATGTGATGATCTATAAATAAATCTATTAGAAGCATAATTAGTACGAGCGGTAGTTGGTTGGAACGTGTGCTTGTTTCGCGCGGAAATACGGGGACATTTAACATAAATATTGCTTAGAAGGTAAGGTGAATCTACAAAAGAATTAATTATTTTATACAAAAGAATTTGGTCTTTAAAGTTTCTACGATCAACAAGAGATTTTAACTCAAAAGGGCGAGATGAATTTAAACCATGAAAAACAAATTTTAAATGCTTGATGTATCTATTTTGAATTCTCTCAAGTTGATTTATGTGACTTAAATATTGTGGATTCCATACTACTGAGCCATATTCTAAGGTTGAAAGCACAAAAGAATTATACAAAAGCTGTAAGGTAGATACTCTTTTAAAATCTTTACCCAATCTAAATACAAAGCCCAACATACGGGAAGCTTTAGCGGCAGTTTTTTCAATATGATTATTAAACATAAGTTTTGAGTCCAGATAGATACCTAAATCTCTAACTAATGTGACCCTGTCTAAAATTTGATTATGTATATTATAGTTAAATAAAATACTTGTCTTTTTACGTGAAAAAGTAATGACGTTACATTTTTTTACATTGAGTGTGAGTAAATTATTATGACAATAAGTTAATAGTCTTGAGATATCTTCCTGAAGTTCAATACAGTCCTGCATAGATCTAATAACTTTAAATATTTTTTTATCATCGGCATATAACAGAAATTTAGAATACTTAAAAATGCAAGATACATCGTTGATAAAAATATTAAAAAGCATCGGCCCCAGATGAGATCCCTGCGGTACGCCAGATGGAATAGGAACAAAATTAGAGCAAAAACCCTTAACTGTGATAGCCTGGCTACGATCTCTAAGATATGATTCCAACCATCTGAGTAGATCACCGTGAATGCCAAAATTCAAAAGTTTCTTAATCAAAATATCATGGTTGATTCTGTCAAATGCTTTTGAATAATCGGTGTAAACCGCGTCCACTTGGTATCCCTCCTCCATAGCGTTAGTGATATAATCAACGAACTCTAAAAGATTCGTGTCCGTTGATCTTTTGTTAAGGAAGCCGTGTTGTTCCTGAATTATAAAAGGTCTAACCAAAGGAAAAATACTATCAAAAATGATACGTTCAAACATTTTAGGAATAGTGCCAAGTTTAGAAATGGGACGATAGTTCGCCACATTGTGCTTATCACCATTTTTAAAAACCGGTACAACAAAGGACTTCTTCCATGTTTTAGGCATTATTCCAGAACTTAATGATAAGTTGAAAAGTAGAAACAGTGGATGGCTTAAACTTTTATAACAGTGGCGCAGAAAGAACGGCGGAATACCATCAGGTCCAACTCCCTTACTAACGTCCAGGGATTTGAGATATTTCGTCACGGTATCTTCGCTAATAAAAAGAGACGATATGTCAGCACAAGAATTGGTGTTTGTACTAAAATCGGATAAAGGTACCGTTATAGTTTTACTGCTCTGGAATGAAGATTTGAAGTGTTCGTTAAAGAGATGACAGACCGTATTTCCATCAGAAGAACAGATATCATTTAAAAATAAGTGCTCAGGCAAATCTCCAACTTTTTTTTTAGATTTCACGAACTTCCAGAAATGTTTGCTACACTTAAGAATATTATCTTCAGTTATGTCTCAGGATAACGAGCGCAGTGGAATGCCACACAGTACTTTGTAACTCAAGGTGCTGGATGGTGTTGCTACTGTTTATGGGTGGTCGTATCGCTTTCCATCAGGCAAACGGCATGCTCGTCTCGTCATTCAATGCCACAAATAAAAAATAAAACAGTTGCCGACATAATGCTCCTATACAAACTTGTCAACGGTCACATTATCTGTCCTGATATGTTGCCAACGTCTAAAACTCAATGTATTTCCCTTGTACAAAACGAATGTCATCTTTTTTGGTTCGCTTGCCTCAGCTAAACTGGAGTTGCAGCCCCCCACTGCTCGCCCCGCGACTCTCTCAATCCCAATTTAGTCGCCTCTTACGACAGGCAGGGGATGCCGTAGCGGAATTCTCTAGATGCCCCCAGACCACAGGGCACACGATGTAACAATACCTAAGTTGTATGCATTTTTTGCGTTAATTATGTTGATGACCAGAAACAGACATTTATCTATTGAGGAACATTGGTCAACAGATATTTTGTTATTATCACCAATATTTGAAAATATTATGTCTAGTAATAGATTTTGTATGATACTTGGCATGTTACATTTTTCTAGACCAAGCGAATAAGTATCAACACTATCCATAATTGAGAAGTGTATAACGCATGCCAGGGAATATATAGAAATGTTATAACACCTAATAATATTTTATTAGGCGTTATAACATTTCTGCATTAATGAAAGTATAGTCCCTTTCAAAGGTAGATTATCAATAAAACAATACCTATCAATCAAAAGAAACCGATTTGGTATAAAATTATTTGTTTTGTGCAATGTAGAAAGTGGCGTTATAATAGATTTTATTGTTTATTGTGGCGCAAATACTGAAATAATTGACCCCTGTAATTTAGGTGTTGGAGGTGCTGTCGTTGCTACTTTAACCCAAAATTATTACGGATCCAATCGTCATTTGTACGTCGACAATTGGTACACAAGCCCAACATCATTTAAATGATTACATGATAATAAGCCGCCGATAATTTATGCCGCCAACCCGCACTAGGCCAGCGTGGTGGACTAAGGCCTTAACCCTCTCAGTTATAGAGGAGGCCCGTGCTCAGCAGTGGGCAGTATATAATACAGGGCTGGTATGGTAAGATTTATGCCTGTGGAACTGTAAAAAAACATAGGCATGCCTAGGTTCAGTCAAAGGCTCCAGCGAGGTGAACTAGTTTCCCAATACTCCCCACCATTGATGGCACTAAAATGGAAGGATAAAAAGGACATATTTATGTTTTCGTCGATACATGAAAATGTTATGCTACCAAGGAGGAGGAGGTTAGAGTTACTGGTTAGCCAGTAGCCTGGTAACCCAAAGCTATCACAGAATATGGGAAGCGTAGACACTGCAGATATGCATTTGTCATCGGTGCAGTGGATACGTAAATCCATAAAATGGTACAAAGTATATTTTTCAGAATAATTAACATGCACCTCCTAAGCTCATTTTTTGTTTTAAAAAAAAATTGAAATATTCCTTATTTACAATTATTAACTTATCAATTGTGCGTTAGGTATTCGTCAAATGTTAGAAAGTTTCCGCAGTCAAACAACCATAGACAGACCCATATCACAGTACACAGATATATAATCTTATGTAAATTCTAACCGGAACCCGCTGAGAGTACTGTCCCAAAACGTCACTCAGCATATGCCCACACTAGTTAGAAAATACCAATGCTGTAAACAGTGCGCATCAGAAAAAAGGCGCAGAGAAACGAAATATACTTGTAAAATTTGTAAAGTACATCTATGTGTTGCTCCGCTCCATGTTTTGAAAAATATCATAAGTCATGTCATGTCAGTCATGTCATTTTGTATTATATGTGCAAGTTGTTTATGTAAATATTTAAAAAAGAATGTGCAAGTTTATAATTTTTCTTTATTCTTTTTTATTTTGCTATTATTTTGTATTTTGTATTTTTTTTGTTAGTTTAAGTTGTTTAGTTCATGTAATAGTTTTTCTTAATTATTTTTTATGTTTCTGTTGTTTAGTTGTACCTTTTTTATTTTTATTAGTTACATTAAGGCCCGACCGGGTTCTGGTCACGTCGAATCTCCCCAATCTTGAACTTGTCTTTCATCTCTGCGAGTATTATATACACTCTATTATGCAAGAGATGGGAATATTTATAGCGGCCCTCTAATGTATCATCATCAGGAAAATCTATGCCGGCTAATCTTGTATGGGCTCCGTTGTTCTGTTCGTCGATATGTTCGTAACCAAGTAAGTTCCGATTTGGTACGAGTTATCCTGGAATTAGTACATCAGGAAGAAGAGCATAATCTCTAATATTATCTCGAGAGGCAATGACACGATTTGATGTTACCAAGGGAGTAAACATAGCACTCATACACATTGTGATTTTGCGCGGTGATGGCGCCGAATGATCCACTTGGGACATGGTGTCCTTCTACTTCGAGAGGTCCTTGTGGTATATATAGCAACTTCAGGTAAGTTCGGCCTGATCTCTTTTCCGTCTTGAGTGATGACGTTGGCAGCGTGCGATATATAATCGACTATTGGCTGCGGGATAACTTGGTAATCCGGAAGTATCTCCCTAGCGTCTGTCCGTAGATTAAGGACATTCTAGCCGGCTTTCCGTGCCAATTTTAGCATCTCCAGATTTAAGTGCGTACTCATAGCGTGAGTAAACATGGAGAGAGGTAGACGCTCGTGTAACCGGGGGTCAACGCCCCGCATCTTTTCATACGTCTCATTCAAAAGCGGAATGAAACCTGAGTACTCGAAGTTTTGGCAATAAACGTCCTGCTCAGGAATCAACGACGAATGTGGTCCTATGTCGTACAGAGGTTCGTCGCGCAGGGTTTCTTCAGTCGTACTTGGAACGACTTCATAATTATTTTGCCTTGTTGGTTCTTTCTCAGGCCGATCTCGTGGTTTGTCCAACGTTCTTCTGAAGGCCTGGGACCGCGCTGTCTTCTTCTTCTGACCTATTCTGTTTGGGTCGAAGGGAGGTGGCTCGTATGCCCAATCTCGCAGTTGTTCTTGGTCTGACGAGAATTTGTAGGCCCGATACGCATCGCGCAGCGCTCGGCGGTTACCGCCGGTATTCTGGCTTCTGCCACGGGTGATTTCTTGCTTGTACATCTCTTTAGTAGAGGAAAAGCTGTCTTAAAAACGACCCTTTTTTATTGTTTGTTCATTTTATTTGATTCTTAAAATTTAATTAGGTATATACCTTAGATTAGATTTAAAATATATTGTGTATACATGATTTTTTCATCAATAAAAGACTGATTTAACTATATGAAATGTTTGATTTAAAATTTAATTAAATTAAAATTTATTTAAAATATTAATTGTTTGCGGCACTTTGGATGCCACTGCCGCGCCGATGCAATGGGCATTTCTGCATATAATTGCAATTTCTGCAGAAATTGTCGATCCCCATTTCGGGGGACATATTTAGCGCCTGTCGTTTCGGCCGAAGTGACGACGAAGCATAGTTATTTCCATGAACCCAGTTAATTTCATGCTGTTAGTAAATACGCAAAGCAATAGACATTCGCGCGATTATAAAGTACAGTAAGACCTCGTTAATCTGGAATCCCGCTTATCCGGTGATCTACGACGGGCTATATTCAGCGTGAGGTATTAGCAGGGGAGGCGGGAAAGGCGCGGGTCACCACGCGCCACTCATCTATTTTTTGTTAGTCGTCAATCGCCTAATATAGTTGTATTTTTTACAGTATATTTTTTGCCCGTTATCCGGACGCTTCGATAAAGTTAAATAACAAAATTTTGGCTGTTTCGTGTATGCACTTTTAATATGTAAAACAAAAGATAAGAGTTACTTATTGTACTCAAAGCAAAATCGTTCTTTAGAAACAATATTATATTTATACTTTTATTGCACCAAGCCCAATTTTAGGTTAGAATATGTAAAATATTTTATGCTTTAATTAAATTATCATGTTTGTAATCTTTTAAAATATCTTTTTTACATTCATGTAATATAATTAATAAAAAATGTGGTTTACCTCTTCTTACTGCTTTCCATTATTATTATTAAATAATATAAATATTTGCTCACTTGTCACAAGTCGCAACTCACAACTTCTTCCGCTTCTTCCGAATAATGTTGTTTTAGTGCAATATAGATGGTGTTCAGAGAATTTCAGAGATATTTGGTATTGGATAAGAGTCTCCTATGGTGCTATCGTTTAGTTTGCGATAGTAAATTACTACGCGCCATTTGCGCTGGCCAGAAGCATCGGACGTGTAAGGGTTTTAATACATCAATGGTTGTAAGGCATTAGTAGTAGTCAACTCGTCATCAGGTCGATAAAAAATATCTGAATAAGTGGAACAGAGCATTTGTTTCTTCCGTATTTAAATGAGAAATTCTTAATGAATTTAGTACTTGTTCAGTTCGAAATAGAACACCATATTCATTTATTTCAGCATAAGGCGCACAGTGAATTGTATTTTCGTTGAATTTATCTTAAGGTTTTACATTTATTTTTAGATCTGAACTCATATGAATGGGAAATTCAGAGATATTGACCACAGATAAATTTATTCTAGAATTGGGCTTTACTTTGATGGCATGAATGGGTTGGTTAGTCATATTTTTTTTCGTACAATTTCAGATCATCGGCGAACATCAAACATTTTGCACTATGAAGAACATCAGGCAGATCATTTATCATGATTAAAAATTGAGTAGGGCCCAAAGTACTTCCCTGACTAACGCCAGAACGAGTGTAGTATTCTTAAGACCTGTATTGCTTCACTCGAACGTATTGTTTCTGATCTTTAAGGTAGTCGGAAAAAAACCTAATAAGCCGCGGAGAAAAACAAAGAGTTGAAAACTTCTTCAACAAAATTTCACTATCCAGTTCGACGAGCCCAAAGGCTTTCTTGAAATCAAAATATGCTGCATCAACTTGATAGCCTGCCGCCATGTTTGTGCTTACGTAGTCAGCGAAGTTGATATGATTTGTAAGAGTGGATCGTGCAATCCAAAAACCACGCTGTGAATCATCGAAGCACTTATTGATCTGTGGGCAAATACAATAATTAATTGTTGATTCAAATGCCTTTCCAAATACTGTGAGTACTGCTATGGGTCTAAAGTTAGTGATATCAGTTAATGAACTGCTTTTCGGTACTGGTGTAACTCTAGATACTTTCCATCTTGTGGCGTAGATACAACGTTGGATGGACATATTATACAAATATACGAGAGGCTCTTCCAATACCGGTAAGCAATCCTTAACTAAAAACGCTGGGATCGCGTCAGGCCCATATGCAGCGGATGTTTTTAGTCTGCGCACAGCCCTACGCAATTCTCGCCCGCTAATGAAATCGACATTAATGCTCGTCGCACAACCTCTATCCGTAGCATTATGATCTGCTGTTTCAGGGTGTAACCTTGGGGAAACTACTCTGAAAGGCGGAGCAAAAATATTCGGCAAAGGCATCCGCAGCTTTTTGACTATATACCGGTTTATTGTTATAAATAAATTCCTTACATTGTTGCCGATTTTTCCTTCTATCTTTAACATAATTCCAAAATATTGTTGGATCATGTGCAATATCTCGCTCGACTGACTTTATATAATTTTTAAAAGCTTTATATATAAGTTCCTTAACTTTGCTTCTATAATATTTAAATAATTCTTTGTTCATTTTTAAACCGAATAATAAAATTACAATACCTGGACATTAATTGATGGAAATCCTTTGCGATTGATATACATTTGACCTGGTGGTCAAATGTATGCCAAGGTGGTCCTTGGCTTAACTTTTTTACTCTCGTAAGAGTACAGTCAGTTGCACCAATCACCGTTGAGAAATTTTCAATCCTGTGGATTTTTTACATTGCGTCCTCTTGTTCTGCCAATGTAGCAGGCATCTTTATAAACCTATGTGATATTATTGCTATGGTTTCTGCTATCTTTTTGCATGTCTTAAAAGGTTGTGAGACTCCATGCAAATCGCCTGTATCGTCTTGGATGTATTAAAAAATAACAAAATATTGGTTTCAGACTAAGGGCATAATTTAGCATTATCACTGTTTTGTTGAATGCAAATATAGGCTTTGTATCTACTTAGTTCAAGTCGAGCCCAGCTTCGTAATACGCAAACTACTTGGATTTCGGGAGACACAGGACATCCTCGAGTTTCGTTGAGTTAACTATTTCTTCAATAATTCCACTATTTTCAGTGCAAAACGTAAGTAAACGTAGTAAGTCTATACTTTTGCTTGAAATAGGACAAATTAGTCATGGGATCAACTCGAACACGAGTTCTGTTGGGTCGGCGTGGCGTTTCCAATAGCTCAGCTGCTTCAATATGCTCAATATCGATTAAATCTACCATGTTAATATCCATTTTAGGGTAAAATTAATAACACAAGACATCAAAACACGCTAACTTTCAAGGACATAATTTGTCAATTTTGACATTTATTATTTAGACCATCGTTAAACTAGGGGTCACCGAGGTTTAGCTTTAGACCATGAAGTAGTCTATGGGAAGTTTTGGCGGGGACTTGGAAGTGTCATGAGGTACTCTTGTTTTAATTCACTATTTTGGTGATACTTAGTGTTATATTGCATAATTATGGTAGCATATTATTCAATATACTTATATTAAAGGGCTCAAATGAAGGGAATTGAAATAACTGCGAATCAAGTGTTTTTTTTTTGTTGCCCCCCAAATGCCTCGATAAACTCTTGGTAAGGTGCCCACTTCTTTCTTCACTAAGACATACCACTGAATACAAAAAAAAAACAACCAAACGTGGCTTCGGACTTTATAGTTTGAGAAAATTACAGTTATGGCTTCGGCCTTATTATTAACACAACTACAGACATGGCTCCAGCCTTTAAATTTTAAAGAAGTCCTTAGATGTGGAAAAGAAACAATAGGCTAGGCTGCATGGCTAAGCGCCTTTGCCTTCTCCTTTAGTGTAATTATTATGTCTAAAATTGGAAGTGAAATGTTTTATTATGTAATATGATTGTTTGGGTAATTCTAGAAACATTTTAGGTTCCTTTTCTATAAGAGTTAACATAGCACTGCGCATTACGTTTTTAAAATGTTTTTATTATCTGAATCATCTTGTTTATAATCATGGGATACTGAAAAAGTAGGAGAAATAGATGTGCTATCAACAGTTTTATCTAACAATAATTTTACTACTGTTCTCACCGCTAATTTTATTGCCGCAGTTCCAACATTTTCTGATGGAAGAGGAAAAGGAGATAAAGAAAATTTTTCTTTTCCATAGTCAAATTAACTTGAACACGTTTACTTCTGTACTTCGATTTAATATTTACTTGCACAGATTTGTCACCATGTAATTTGTCTGTATTACTAGAAACTTCAATATGGGAAGTACTGGACTCCGTTTCAGAAACATCCATACGAGAGGTATTGGGCCTCCCTTGATAGTCATCACAGCCTTCAATATGAGAAGTACAGCGCCCGGCATCATAACTTGTTTGTGAAGCTTCACTTTCTAAAGCATTTACACTCTTGACAGCAGACTCTGAGAGAGCTACATTTATTAGTGATAATCTTTTTCACTTAATAACATCATTCTCTCTTGTGGTGGTGGCATATTTCCTTTTTGGCACTGAAATATATGAAACACAACTCTTTCCTTTATTGTAGTTTAACTTTTCCCCCTTGATGTCTCATGATGTTGTATTGAATATAATTTGTTTATCTTCCTTGATCTGAAATAAATTTAACCCCGAAAGATAGGCAGGAATGATAAGTAGCTATAGTTTTTTTATGAAAGTTTTCCCTTTTGAAAATTAGGTTAGGAAGCAATAAATATAGTTATCTTCCGACTTTTATGAGAATAGATAAAACGACTTCAAAACCCTTCTCATTTGGCAAGGGTGTACGACAAGGATGCATCGTGTCCCCGATTCTATTCAATATCTACGGAGAGTATATCATACGTCAGATCTGTGAAGATTGGAACGGTGGAATTACCATTAACGGCACTAAAATTCAAAACCTACGTTACGCCGACGACACCATACTCTTTCTCACAAAATTGTGCGCGAAAAGTTAATTCCCTAATGAATCACGACCCACAGCATTGGGGAATCGACGCAAGGAGGAGAAGAGGATCCTCTAAAGAAGCGAGCGCACCAGATCGTAAAATGATTAAATATAGAATCAAATTTATTCCGTGTTCAAATGCTAATGGAACGCACAAATTGGATTTGTTAGTGATTGGTAAACCTAAAAATCCCAGAGCTTTTAAGAACATTTGTCTGCCAGTCTGCTACAAGAACCAATTTAAAAGTTGGGTCACGAGAGAGGTATTTAGCGAACGGTTTCATAAAGACTTTGTCCTTTGTCCCAGGCGTCAAGAAATCCAAAAAGTGAAGTCTTTGTATAAAAATAAATTGCTGATCCATATTATATCTCAGGATGGTGACATAACGCAAAGCCTTCAAGAGTTGAATTTGAAGGATTGGTGTATTCTCTTTCACTCATGCTTGGAAGTCTGTTTCATCTGACTTAATCCAATCTTCATGGAAAAAGTTATGGCCAAAAATGAATGCTGTATCACAAGAAACAGAAGATTGGGATCCTGAAGATAATCTACCTATTGCCGATTGGTTGCAAAATCTACCCGAAAGTGGATTGGAGACAAACGAAGAAAATTTAAATTCTTGGTTTGAAGGGATCGAAGAAACAGAGCAAATTATGACAGGTAAAGAAATATGTGAAGCAGTACAAGAAGAAGAAAGTCTAGAGAAATATTGGAGCCACCAACTACTACAATATATATATACGGTATATTTTACAGACTCTTCTTCACTCGGCAAATGAAAGAATCCATTCTTCAGGTCTAAAGTACTAAAAACTTTTACCTTGCATGTAATGGATATTCATCCTTCACCATCTTCTCATTGATTTTCCTGTAATCTACACACACTAGTACTTCCATCTATGATGTACTGTATAGATACATAATCGGGAAACTTGGCCCTCTTTCCAAGCTCATCCATCACTAACATATATTGATAGTATGTCTCGTCAGGCTGCTTCTTTCTTCTACTCATCATCCCATGCATCTGCTTACTATTCACCGTCTGATTTTATATTTTTACATCTCGCTTTAGAAAAGTTGTATTTCAATAGTGTTCATTTGTTTGACATTATGCACCGCAAAGACAAAAAATCTTATTACAAGGATCTTATAAAATAAAATTTTATTAAAAATTTGACTGCCTCGGTGGCATAGTTGTATTACGGTACGACTGCAATGCTGAGGTCTCGGGTTCGATCTTCAGGTCGGGCAAAGTGATATTGGGTTTTTCTATTCGGTATCAGCCCGGAATCTGGAATTTGTGCTCGATATGACGATAGACTCGCCCCCTATCACATCATGGGACGGAATATGCACGTCAAAAAGTGCACTAGTTGCGCGTCTGCCTACCCCCCCGGGATATATATAATAGGTGTGAGTGTCTGTGTGTGTGGAAACTGAAAAATACTTAATTTCCAGTAACTTTTTTTGTCTTTTATCACTTCGGGAGAAATGCGAGCAAATGTTCCGTAATGTATCTTGCAATGATCTTGGTAGATGCAAGCAAGCTTTGGAAGCTGCAAGATCTATACTGTAACAAGAGCATTTGATACACACAATAAGTGGAAATTCCTCTTTTAAACGAGAAAAAACAGAATTATATTCACCCACCATTGAGTTGGTGGTATCAGAAGAAAATCCAACAAAGTTATAACGAGGGATATTTTATCTTCAATCCATTTCTTCAAACGATTAAATGAGTGGACTAGTATCAAAACTGGCTTTTAAACAATGTTGGTAAATTAAAAAGAAGTCCTATTTTCTTTGCACTATCCTTGCCATTAAAAAACGAATTCATATAGCATCTTAGATAAGTAATAGATCTAATAAAAACCCTAATTTAGCATTATTTATTCTGCAAGTCACAAAATCAGTTTTAATTGTACAGTGGGCTTAGAATGTGACACAAAGACGCGACTCGTAAAACGATGTCGTTTAATTTTGATGTTTGTGATTGATTGAGAGACCAAAATACGTCAGTCTCTCAACCAATCCCAATAAGACGAAACGAAGTCGTGACGTGTTTTTTTGTCACATTCTAAGCCCACAGATTGCCTACTTTGATACCAAATTTTACAGAATGCTGTTTTTGAAACTGATCACGGTGCAGATAACCGTTTTTGATCCCAAACACAGCAGGTGTTTGGAAACCTAGAATCAAGGTTGTCACAACTTACCTAAATATAATTTAATTATATCTAAGTATAATTAATATAGCAGGTATAGTTTTATTTAATTATATTTTATATTATTATGTACTTACAACTTAAAGGATTGAATAAAAAATGACATTAAATAAGAAACATCTTGTTTTTTGGACTTACTTGTTTATAATAATAATTATTAGATTAAACTTAATTTTATAATATTATAATGCCCATTAAATACGCAGGGCATGGGCCTCTTCCATGGACTCTTCACAATATTGTTCTTGAGTTTCAGGGGCACTGAGAGAATCCTGTTGATCAAATATATCCTTGTAAAAAGATAAATCTGTTCTATCATTCCACTCCGGATCGAAATGTTTCTGTGGCAACTTTTTAATATCAGATAATTTATTTTTATTGACAGGACCTATGTTGGGTAGCTGTTGAGGTAGTATATTGCCAATCATTTGGTTACGTTGGCATATGTTTTGCGATTTTGTCAAGTCACTTTTGTAGTAAAGTTCACCTCTTACCAAAACATTCCCTGGTACTTTTGACCGCCTCAGAATGAATCGTTTGCATTCTTTAAATTCCATATTCCACGATGTTGTGGGCCTTAGAACTGTTTTCACAGTATCTCTCCAGTTAAAAATTGGACAGTCGTTCCCCAATCTTACCAATGTTGAAGTTTCTTCCAAAATCTCTTTTATTACATCAGGATGTAATATGACATCAAGCTTTCGCTTTTTTTTCTCAGCAATGCCGAATTGTCTGTATGCAGTCATAAAATAATGTCCCGTTACGGGGAATACTAACTCGATTGTTTTAATATCATTATGTTCCAACAAACATGCGCCTACAAGAATACTCTATTCTTGTTTTGCCCTCCGCAGCCATCCGCTACCAAACGAATTTTGTGCCGTGTTTATGTGTATGAGCCGTTAAGGAGTGGATAAGGTGAAAAAGTGAAGTACGAGTGACTTATCTACGCTCACGATAAAAATAACTAGTAAGTAGTTTCCTAGGCTAGGTTATCCTACTTACTTAATATGTACTTAGCTTGTTACACACACAAACACACACTTACGTCCTGTATCCCCGAAGGGGTAGGCAGAGGCTGGACTATTGCCTATTCTGCCGTTCCAAGCTTCATTCGCAGCCCTGGTGAAGGGGAGGCGTTTTCTGGGTCTTGGATAAGCTATTTCCACAGGACCGAATCGCGGTCGCAGCGTTGTAATACGAAGAATCGGCATTGAAAAAATTTACTTGCTCAAAATACGTATAATGGTATTGCCCCACGGAGGGCGCCACTTAGTTATTTCGGTTAGGTACTAAGTTTGGAGAGGAACGGAACGCGTATAATATACACATACACGTATATTCGTAGAAACATGGGCACGTACAATACTCAATAATACGGTTTACATTAACGGCAAGTAGGTACAATATTGAGCTGGGTACTCACTTAGCAATGTAGCACGTAACGTATCAGATACGGTATCAACCTGCAAGTGGGTACGGCTCGTCCACGTCCGCGTATCTAGCTACGAGCTGCCTGATCCGCAGTGCTCGCAACGACGTCACGCCGACAACATGTCTCAAATGGTGGCTAGTGCTGCGTTCATATTCATGTATAATATTTTAGATAATTATAAAAGCCCACGTCGATTTTGGCAAAGTGAAATTTTCAAAGATAGAAATCGTTCTAACAATTTAATAATGGATATGAAGTCTCAAGAGATTAGTGGACATTTCAAGAATTTCACTCGTATGTCGAGTACAGATTTTGAGTATCTAATTAATTTAATTGGACCTCAAATTCGCACTAGAGACACAAGGTTTAGAAAAGCGATACCCGTTCAAGACAAATTGGCTTTAACATTGCGATTTTTAGCAAGTGGCGATTCATTCACTAGTTTACAGTATACCTTCAGAATGTCTAAGCAAGTTATAAGTAAATCGTTCCAGAAGTTTGTGCAGCAATCATCAATGCATTAAAAGACAATGTAAAGGTAAGTAATTGAACTTTTTAATATAGAAACTAAATCAATGACATAGGCAAATAAAATACTGTAGGTAACTTAAACATAATCATCCATGTCCAAAAGCAATTTCAATTCACTTTGTGGAGATGACATAGCATATTGTTCGTTAGTTGATAGATGTTGAGGAGATGGTTGACCCGGAGATGGTTGACCCGGAGATGATTGTCCTACAGACGCATATATTTGGGATACCTGTTCCATATTTTTGGATGTACTAGGACCTGTATAATATCCAACATTGGCTGGTTGGCTATACGCCTGCATCGAGGTTGGTTGAACTGAAGAATATCCTTGAGACGTTTGTGTCTTATTGCTTGTGTGCTGGTAGGGATATTCATCGAAGAAATGGCAGTCTGCCTTAAAAATTAAGTCACATATGCCTTGTTGCACGATATTTTTAGTGTGCTCAGAATATTTAATCATTTTACTTCCTACAAAAGTCAAAAAAGATTTAATTTCCTCATTTTGCGTGTTGGTATTTGACTAGGCTGATTTTAAAATTCCAAAAGCTTCTTTCAGCATTTGTAACTTTGGATCGCGTTTTTCTTTTTTACTTGGCGGCCCAGATTGTACTGAGCTATCTATTGTCCTCACGTTCCGTTGTATTGCTTACCTAAAATATGATATAAGTTTAACTGGTGTGTTATCGCTTGTAGATTCCTGACAACTCACTGGACTGGAAAAATATATCCGATGACTTTAACAATTTATGGAATTTTCCTCACTGCGTCGGAGCAATAGATGGAAAGCATGTGTTGCTACAAGCACCGTTCAACAGCGGAGCAGAATATTTTAATTATAAGTCAACATACAGCATCGTTCTGTTTGCCATGGTGGATGCAAATTATAACATTCTTTTCGCGGATGCCGGATGCCAAGGGCGAATCTCGGATGGAGGAGTGTTTAAGAATAGCAAACTACATGACATGATCGAAAATAATATTCTTCAATTGCCCACACCTGTACCTTTGCAAGGCCGAAATAAGCAACTGCCATATTTCATTCTGGGTGATTCTGCCTTTGCGTTAAGTGAAAATGTGATGAAACCTTACCCCGGGCATGCTCACGCCAAAGGGTCAAAAGAAAGAATTTTCAATTATAGACTCAGTAGAGCTAGGAGGGTGGTTGAGAACGTCTTCGGGATCATGTCAGCCGTGTTCAGGGTACTAAGAAAACCAATGCATATTGAGCCAGATAAAGCAACAACAGTAGTGATGGCCATCGTTCACTTGCACAATTTTTTGAGGCGCAGCTTCTCCCGACCGCTTTATATACCAGTCTTCTGTGTCGAAGCTGCCACAGCTTCGACACAGAAGACGAAAATGGAGAACTAATTAATGGAGCCTGGCGGCGTGATCAAGAAATGACGTCATTCCATGCTATAAGAAATGTTGCTCGCCGTTCTCCAGCGGCGGCTAAAGAATTTAGAAATGAGTTAGCAGGCTACTTCACTGCAGAAGGAAGGCTTTCCTGGCAGGACGAGTATGCATGAATTAAAAACCTACCCAGTAGTAGTGGTAATTTGAATGGCTTTTGTCACCCTGACTATTCATAGTATAAGATAAGATTAAATAAAGGAACTTACAGTACTCAATCTGTTTTGGCGTGGAGTGTCTCGGTTTAATAAAAATGACATTGCATCAAAAGCAAACCATTTACTTTTATATATCTCTGAAGTTCCTGTAAAAGAACGTTAATACCAGATTTTGTAAACAATACCTATTAATGTTAAGAGCGAGTGATAGCCTAGTGGTATGACCGTTGGACTGCCAAGTCAAAGGTTGCTGGTTCGAACCCAAGGCACACACCTCTTACTTTATGTTTGTTTTCTCGCTGCATCGGGTTAGATTAGATGCCGGCCCCAATATGATTAGGAATAATAAGGCTAGGAGGAGGACCTATTAATGTTAAGAACATTGTTATAGTTACGCACTTGTGAAAAATATTAATAAACGTTTCATACCTTTACCAGTTCCATTACTTTTTTTTATTTTCATTCTCTCTCTCCTGTAGCAAGACAATAAAGTGATCATCTTATTTTTACAGTTTTCTCCCGACGTACCTATAGCTTGTCCAATAGTTTCCCAAGCATCCACTTTTAGATGTTTTTTGTAATAATTCTTATTTTTAGGGTCCCACAGTACTGGAGTATTCTGGTAAACCTCAATTAGATTTAACACTTTTTCTTCAGTCCACTCCATAATGAATAATTGAATACGTAAGTTCGTTTGAAGCTCGCGCGTACGTACTCACTACACAAGCGGTCGTGACGCCGTCCACGAGCACACTGCGAGCCGCCTTTGTGTTCGCAGTGAAACCGCCACTCGGCGGGTCACTGCGAGCTTACAGCGCTCCACGCGCGAGCGGCTCGCAGCGGGCTCATGCCTACGTACTCACTTGATACCGTATCTGATACGTTACGTGCTACACTGCTAAGTGAGTACCCAGCTTTGGGATGTGCGCGAGCCGCGGTGGTGAAGCGACGTTGGCGCGCGCACAAAAGTTTCCGCTCGACTCTGACGCGAGCCGGCTGCCGGTGGCGGCTGGCGCGGCGTCGTAGGGGAAACATTGGCGGTGTGCGGGGGAAAATGGTGCGCTCGCGATGTATCATGTACCTATTGAGCCGGGGTGCTGCGTGTGTACCTCGTTATACTTTTATATTTAGTTAATATTATAGTTTTAAAGTGCCTTACTACTCTTTTAATTTTTTCTAATATTCGTTCAATTGTTTTGAGAGTCTCTTGCACAATTAAATTTAAAGTATGCGCAAAGCAACCGTATTGCTTCCAACCTATATCGCGAATTGCTTTTGTAATATTAGGCGCGTTATCGGTGAGAACAAAATTTATTTTGTTTTCTAGACCCCATGTAGGCATCATTTCAATTAATGAAGCCTGAATATGTTCGCTGGTGTGAGACTCAGGAAAGCTACTACAGTCGAGCAAAAACGATTTTGTTTAAAGTTCGCAGGTAATGTAATGCCCCGTTACAGCTAAATAGGATTTGATAGCACGCGACGTCCTACGGTCCGCTGTAAGGCAAATATTTTCGACAGCAGATGCAGACAATTCATTTTGAACGGTTTCTTTGGTTTTGTCGTACAGTGCTGGTATCATGACATTTCTGGAATCCATCTAGCAAATCTCCTAAAAACCTCTTCCTCAACCAAGGAGAATGGTTGATATCCCTTTATAAAAAGACGAATCAAATCATCATCAATTCTTTGTTTGAGATCTTTACATATTTTTTTAGTAGAGCCATATCTTTCCATAGTCTACTGGATTCTTCCTATTGGAACCTTAGTACTAGTGGCAGTGTTTGTTTCTTCCGTGTTTATTACCTGTGCTGCTGTCGAAGTTGTTGAGTTTAGGAATGTAGATGATGTTAACGCAGATGAAGTTAAAGCTTCCACTAAAGGACTAGTATCTTGACGCTGCTGAGCAGTCACAACACGACGATACGCATCGGGATGTTTATTTTTCAGGTGGGATTTGAAGCTTCTAGTTGAAGCTTTGTAACTATACAAATCACCACAAAATTGGTATCTTGCTTTTTTTTCTGCATTATCTGATTTATCAAATATGTCCCACAGTACACTGATATGTATACGAGACATGCTTAATTGTTTATATATACACATTATAACTAATACCTATATTTAATTACTATTACTATTTAATAATTCCCTATAATTATATTTATTATTACACGGTTTCTTAATTATATTAAAAAAATACTACTGCTAATAAAGAAATATTAAGTTCAAGCGCGAGCAAATGCTTTCAATCGTGAACGCAAGACATTCAAGACTAAAACAGTTTAAAACATTGTCAACTTAAATATTCATATTTTATTTTAAAGTGTCTGGCAAAAAAGAGCCCCGTGAACATTGGCCTTGACGTAATGACATTTATCCAATAAATGCATTTATTGCAATAGCAATAGGTGTCAAATCGCTAGAAAAGTTTTGAATATGTATATATGTTTCTTCTCGTTCGCTTATAGTGCTGCCTTACTCATGTCGCATATGTGTCAGTCCGAGACGCTTGAGGTAGTATTATTAATTCACTTTGAGCTTGAGTCTTGAGTGGATAATTAATATAAATATTTCACTCGGTGTTGGTATCGTTCTTATCGTATAACGGTAGGTATAAGATCGGTACGCAACCCACTTGTTACGTGGTACTCGTCAATACATAGTTTCGGGCAATAAACAGTTATTGAAAACTTGAATACCGTTTTTTCGGTATTGTATCGACACATAGTTATTCGAACTGTTTATGGTTTGTAACGGCCATCGCTACAGAAAACCAATCAGTGAGTTGTTCTGACAATAGTTTCAGTTTTTCAGCATAGCTACCGTGTTCATTGTTTTCGTGACTGGTTAATTTTCAGAAATGAAAACAGACTTCTCATTTGTGTTTCTCACAAGCGAATTTTGTTTTGAAAAGCTTTAAGATGATTGTACAGCTGATTTACCTATTGCCCTTGTTTTTGAAGCTTCATGTTAAAGTTGTTTAAGTTCTGAAGTCATAAAATCTTTCTAGCATTTTTCTTTTGCTTAGCTTATTCGCAATAATATATCACATCATCGTGTTCTAAAAAAAGTTCATCCAAAAATAGTTTAACCTGGCAATGGTTAAAGACCGCGGGATGTATGGAAATTGATGGTACTTACTACCACATCCATAACGTGGTTGGTGAATAATGCAATACAGCATAATTAAATCACATTCTTGCACATTAATAGCGATTGCCTTCGGAATTCCGATAAAACGTTTTCGTGAAGCGTCCATTAAAGGCGCACCATCTGTGCACACTCCAACTAATTTACAGCACTGCAAACCATATAGATCAAAAGTAGTTTGCGCCTCGAGTTAGGTTGTGGGTAACGGCAATAGGGTTTTTAAAAAGATACAAGAGAGCTTAAAGAGCTGAACAAGCCTGACTTTATTCAATCATTTCCTGTTATTGAGGAAGACGAGTCTAATGGGTTATCGCTAATCACTAGTTTCCTGTGTAGGAATGGTGTTATGGCGATATAGCTTCTCCCCTCTTAAGAATGAGGCGTCCCGAGGGCTGCTGAAGAGGGTCTTCGGTCGATGTCCGCAGGGCTGAGAATAGTGCTGATTTAGGCTTTATGTAGAACTTATAGATGGCTCCTCCTAATACTTCTAAGATTAATATGTATATAAACATATAGACGGCCAGGAAGGGGTAGTCGAAATTGTCCCTATTCTTGTTTCTGATGTGTCCATTCGATCTATTTGTTTCAGGGCATCCTTTAAATTGTCTATTTCTATATTTTCCAACTTAATTTTGGTGGATAGTACTTTTGAAGTCTGGTGTGCGCGAGGTAGGGGTATTGTTTCCCTTATATTTATATATTTTTGATGTGTTTTTAATGTTCTATCCCTTATTTGTACTTCACACTTGTTGTCTAGCGTTACTAGGAAAACTCCCTTGTTCCTTTGGTGTTGGACGTCATTGCGGCATGTAGTTTTTATAACTTCTTTTTGTTTTACGACGACAATCCAACTATTATCCTTTATTTGTTGTATGATGTTTATCTTCATACGTTGCTGTTGCATATATGCAGTTATGCGGTTCTTGATGTTGCAGAAGTTGTGCTATGCAATCATTTGAGTGTCTAAGATCTTCTTACTACTTAGATCACGTCGTTCTCTACTATTGTGTTACAAGGCTCCTGGGGGTATGCAAACTCGTTGTTTCCCAAGATTAGGATAAGATTTTTGGGTATTAGGATAACTTTGTCGTTAGTAGGGATGGAGTAAAGGTGTAAGAGGTTAAAGGGTTGCTTTGCAACTAAGAGTATCTCCAATATAAAATGTAAGGTGCTATTAGTACTATAAGCTTTAACTGTTATCGCTTTCTCCCATAAGTGTATATTTTTGATATTAGGATAGTTCCTATAGACAAACTATGATTATAATAATGCAAAGGTAAGTTCACCTTTCTCTGTTCAACCTTGAGGGAAAGAGTATCAGTTCCATAATCTATCACACCAGAGAACCGGCTTATAAAATCTTGATCTTATATGCCTATTGCCTTACAAGGCAATTTCTTAAAAACGTAAAACGTATGTTTTAAAAATATGTTATCAGAACGTAAATTCAAATTAATATAACCTACCGATTTTAAACTTCCATCTATACCTTGAATATTTGAATCGCATTAATGTAATTCTCTATTAACAAAATCTAAAAGTTTATACTTAATAGGTGATAAAGAGGCCCTTGTATAGACTAAAAATTCTAACTGTAACTTATTAAGACGTAAATTTACCCAATTAATACTATCACAAACTAAAACCTGATTAGGGACGAAAAAACTCATAAAATTTTTCCAGTTCCCCATTATTTACTAATTCGGGAATCGAATCCTGATCTCTATCACTTTTAGTGAAATGATTTAAATATCTATTTTAAGAATGGCTTGCGCCACGGCCACGATTTTCGCGAACATACCTCGCTGAAGCGCCTTGTGCTCGGGTACCGCGGTCTCCTCGCCCCGCGTACCTCGTACCGCGTAATCGAAGTACGTCGACTTCGATTTTGATGTGGTTGCGCATTTCTCTATGGCTTTGACTCGTCGTCCTCACGTTCTTGAATAGCCTTACGTCGATGGTAGCTTATTTGGGACAGAACTCGCTCCATGGCTTTATTCCGAAATTGCCTTTGCATCTAACTAGTGTGGTACTTCTTGTACATCGTGGAGGCAGGGCTGACGACTCTCGAGTAGCTCGACGATGCGGCAGCGCTGCTGTATACTACGTCTTGTTATGTTTGAAATATACGGTAGCACTGTAACATTTGGTTCCCTAGGAAGATGCTCATTATTTAGATCATCCCCAGGAAACAAGTCTTCCCTCATGTCTATAGCGATATTGTGAAGCCACAGCACATGCAACAATAGTCTTCCTGGCTGTCTCAATATCGTGCGTGTAGCGTGCATTAGCTTATATAACTAATCTGACTTTGTATACAGCACAAAAGTATTGAAAAAAAAAAAGAAACAATGAACAATTGATGACAAAAAAAGTAAGCCCGGAGATTCTTTCTGCCTTTCTTTTTCGGGTCGTCATCGCTTAGGTAGCTAGTGAAAGGCTGGTAGGTTAGCTAGGCTAAGGCCTGTAGTGTCCTCACCGGTGAGGATCGCGACGCGTTCCTCCCATTATTTTAATATAATGATATCTTTTTATATCCCCTTTCCTGCCAGCCCGAGCTGGCTTTTTTGTTTATTTCTCATCATAGATTTACTCCCAATAAAAAATATCGGTAGTTATATAAGTGACCATTGGTATTAATAATAATTATGTATCTAATCAATTTAATGTATCTTGACTTATCACAAGTGCAACTATGTTCGCCTACATGATGAATAAAGTTTTATTTTTATTTATCCCCATACATTCCTCTTAGTAAGCAGCGGAAACGTTGTTTCCACATACCAAAGCATCTTTCGATAGTATTCCTGGTGCAGATGTGGCTCCTGTTGTATCTTTGTTCTGCTTCAGTTTGTGGGTTGAGCAATGGGGTGAACAGGTATGGTGTGCAGGGATAGCCACTGTCCCCTAAGAGTAAACCGGAAAATGCACCAGCTTCAAACCTCTGCTTTAAACGGGACTCTAAAGATTTTAGAATCATGAACACTACCACGCCACCGCGTCACAATGTCCATGATTTTAAGATCTGCATTACATACCACCTGAAATATCAATAATAATTTATTTATTTATATTGTCATAATAAAAGTATTATCAGTAAGTATGTAATTTGTATTCATGTAATATTTAAAATAATGATTTCACATTTTCACACAGCTACCTGCACATTTGTTGATGGATATCCTTTTCTATTAATGTACAGTCAGCAGCATAAGTATCTCTACCAAATCAAAATTGTATATTGCCTATATATGCGTTAGGTTAAACTGTGTGCTTAGTGCGAGTTCCTTAAAAACTATCGAGTAACTTTACCATCGCGTTAATCGAGCATACGTTAGTCACGCCGTAAAGTGAGTACGTGTGAGTGACAAACATAGTTCTCGAATCGTATTGCGTTTACTCACCGTGAGCGCGTTAGTTTTTGTTCTTATATTGGCAGCACCGAGAGCGAATGTGATAAACCGACTAAATTAAATAGGTATATTATTTGCCTATGTTATTGGGTTAGCTATTGTACTTCGAAAGTAGCCGGGTTACGTGACGCACCGCTTGTCAAGTGTTGAAAGTTTTTGTTGGAAATTTTGGTGTAAAGATATTTATATTTTGTTACATACTTAAAATTTATAAAAGAAGTACGAACAAAATAAAAACAAGTCAGCATCAGTTTGATTTGTTAGTAACATATATGGAAGAGTAAGTAAGTAATCTGGGTATATTATACCTAATTATATTATGATAGAATGGTTGAAGTCGTGTTTATGTTTGGGATTTTGTTTTATTGCTAGGCATGGAGATCTCAGAAAGCCAATATCCAATGCAAGGGGTAGGACGGTGGCTATTCGAAACTGGGAGGAGCTTACATCCTTGCTAAATAGTGATGGTGGTGGCGATACAAAAACAACAGAAAAATGGAAGAAGGTTTGGCGTTATTAAAATATTTAATTCATTTTCTGGTGGTAAAGGTTTACCTATTTATTATTAAACAATATTTAGTTTATTAATCTTATTAACCACTGCATGTTCAATGTGTGGAGTGACTTCAAAAATAACACAAAAAAGAAGGCTGCTCGATTACATAGAGCAGCTCGAGGTACTGGTGGTGGGCCAGCAGTCTATGCGAAACTGTCTGACTTGGAGCAAAGAGTTTTAAACTTAATTGGTGTGCAAGTAGCAACAGGCTTGGCAATTCCAGAGGCAGGGCTTTCGCAGGTATACAACTTATCATTGATTTCTTTATGCTTGAGATATTTTATTTGTAATATTCATTCAATCCTGTATTCTTAACATTTAATTTGCTTCAGGAAAATGTTGATGTGACTATTGTCGAACAGACTCCACATGAGGTCCAACATGAAGTTGACAGTAAGTTTGGTATCTTGCATCAGAATTTGTTATTAAATAAAATGAGATACTTAACTATATTATGTTAATGTTTTTTTTTACAGTTGAACTATTTAATGAGCCTGGAACCTCTACTCAAGTTCCTTGCGTACCTGGGCCTTCGAGCCAACTTCTCACTGGGGATTTGCGGTCAAGTCAGGCTCACTTAGATCGAAGGCCAAGCTCAACAGAGTCAAGACCTCCAAGTCAAGCCCATGTGGAATCACCTAGACCCACCAGTCGAACCACAATGGATATGCCACCATCAAGGCCCGTTGTTTCACCACCTTTTATTATTTTTTAATGAGGAACCAATAGAAAGTAAGCATTTATTTTTACTTTGTAATTGTTAGAACAAAATACTCATAAATAGATTTATTGTTTATGTAGTGTTTATTAGTTTCTACACAAAAAATATTTGTTACTTGAATTGTATTGTAAAGTGATGATACACGAATTAAGGTTGCATAGATTGTTTTTTTTTTTTAATTTTAGGTATGACTATACAAAAAGTTTACAACAATTATCACTTTATGAATCAATTTATACTTACTTAAGGCCTTCATAAGTCAATAAAACTTCAGGGTCTGGTGGATCTTATTACAATAAATGCATATAGCAGTGTTGGTGTGTAGACATAGCTATAATATCAATTTTTATTTGTCAGATATTGAAGAATTGAATAGTGATGCACCTGCACTATCTCCTCAAAATATGGTTGCTGCATCAGTATCTCAGCCTGCTCCGTCTGGGCAAACAACACCTCGTCGTAGAGTGAGGTTTTCACGAGTACGATTGTCACCCAGCAATAGACAATCGCCTCGTAGGCGTGCCAGACCACAGAGCAACCACACGGAACAGGCTGCTCAACATTTCCTGCATTCTGATGCAGAATGGAGAGCATTCAGAATGCAGCAACACAGAGACTATTTAGAGTTAAGAAGGGAACAAAATAGGATTAGGGAATTAGAAATACAAAGTCAAAAGGAGTGGCAAACAGTAGGGTTAAGAATGTTGTAAAGATTAAATTAATATTGTAATGTTTTATATTTAGTTTTATTTTTATTTTCTGCAGTAAGCTCAATTAGGGCATATAATTAAGGAAGTCAATCTAGATTATAATTAGTAAAATGTCTTTGTATTATTTTGGTTCGAATAAAAAAAATGTTAATAGAAAGAAGTAATTTTTGTATTGTTAATTAAAATTGAAATAAAATGTCTCAAATACCTACTCAGTTTTATTTTTAATACATTTCCATTGATACAAATTAGTTTAAAAAACTAAAAACTAGTAGTAAATACTTAATTAACATAGTCGTAATATTAATAGATAATTATTTTTAACTTTTTAGAGTTGTTTTTTCGTCAGGGGGGTTATATATTGAAGACTATTTTAATTAGGTATTTAATACTACTTTTAGAAATGAGCTGATAATCTTCAAATGACTGAAAAGATCTTCATAAATTATAGCCAAGAACCATCTCAATCACATTATCTTTCAAGTAAAAAAAATATATGTTAATATTAATGAAATCAAAATATGTTATTTAGGCTCAGAATATAATATTTTATTATTTAAAAACTAACACTGCCAATCTATTATTGCTGCAATCTTCTTACTAACTGGTCTCTCAGTAATCTTCCCCTGATAAGGTCAGTAGTGGACCTTAAATCTCTCTCCCTGGGTATAATCTCATTATAGTGGCTATCATCATCATTCTCCAAATCTACAATTTAAAAAAGAATTGAATATTAATACTACATAATATCCTTGATAGGTATATTACTAAGTAGGTGTATTATGTTTTTTAACTGATCTTACTTATGATTTCTTCCTCTTCATCAGCTCCAAAATTAATACCTATATTATGCAAGACACAACATGCTTGTATAATTTGAGCACATTTTAATGGCTTGTAATGGAGAGTCCTGTCCTTATTCAAACATCGCCATCGATTTTTCAGTCTTCCAAATGTGTTCTCAATGACTACTCTAGCTTTAATATGCTTCGTATTATAGTTACACTGTAGAGAATTGGGTGCAACATCTAAAATTGGAGTCATCAACCATGGGCGTTGTGGATATCCAGAGTCACCTAAAATAAATTATTATTGAGTATCTTTTTTTTTGTTTTGCTTAATATTTAGAGCATAATTTAGTTTAATTTTTTTATTACATTGTACATAAGATATTTACGTAAAAGCCAGACTGTTTCCCCATTTTGATGTAACAACTGCATATAGTGGTTTATATCACTATTATCCCATACAAATGAGTCTTAATTAGATCCTCCAAATTTCGAATTCACATTTAAAATTCTGGACTCATCATCACATACCTATAAACAATAGAAGGTAATTTAATGATTGTGATAAATTGATTATCAATAAAAAATATTTTGAGCAATTTTTATTTACCATTTGCACATTGAGTGAATGGTAGTGTTTACGGCAATAGTACCAATGTTCTTCTTCATTGGGTGGTGCAAATATTCTAAATTGGCTGCAATCAATGCACCCAATAATCCCAGGCATATTATATTTTGTAAAAAATCTGAAACAAATAAATTTTATGTAGTTACTTACCTACATAATGTTGTGGTTGAAATATTATAGCAACTACCTATTTTATGTTTTATTAACCTTTGACTAATTGCTTGTCTAGCAGCTGGCGTGACAGGAAACCGAATATATTTGTTTATAATATTTTTGTGTGTCAGAGCCTTGGCTACCTCTTCAATGTACACACTGCACATTTTTGAGAAACACTGTTTGCTACTTACTCCCACGGGCCGCTGGTAAGATCCCGTTGCAAAGAAAAATAGTGCTGTGAGGACCTAGAATAATAGGTAATTACAATACAATACAATAATAACAATAATATTAAGTTATGGGCAATAACAATACACAAGACAAGTCTATATATTTAAAAAGCGATATAATATATACCCAATACCCATACCTTTACTTCCAAGGTAACTCGTTGAGATGATTTTAAATTAGTTAAGCGTTTTAACTCCTTACATAAAAATATAAATTCCCTCTTGGAAAGGCGATATCTTTTTTTAAATTCGGTGTCCGTGAGATCGTTTAGTGGATGACAAGTATTACGAGCCCTTGCAAGAAGATTAGAAGTGGTATTACGTTTATCTTGAGCCCCAGCACTCACAAGCATCCTCCAAGCAAAATAAAAGCGTGATGCCATTTTTTTTATATCCACAAGTCCACAAAAACAACACTTCTAATAAAACGCAAGGTTTTACAATCCTCTCTCACTGTAAAAGTCTAGGTGAATAACTTCACCACCGCGTAAGTGAATAAGTTAACCGGTCGAACTGTCAAAACCGAAAAATATGCAACTCGCACTCGCAAAAGCACCGTTTACGCGCGTTAACTTACTCGCTCGTTTATTTATTCGATGGTCGCTATCGACAGAGTAACATAAACAAATCTCCCACTCACAAATTATGTTTCTCATTCTTGACACTAGGCGGCGTTGATCAATTGCCATACAAAATCACGTTAACTTTAACGCGATCGAGGCGTTAGAAAAACTCGCACTAAGCACACTGAAACATTTTTTTCTTCGTTTGAAGTAAAGTAAATCTCTTTTATTTTAATTTTGTGAAGAGAGAAAAAAGATTAGTAAGAACACAAAAGTATGTAAGCAATATGAAATTACAAATTTGTTCAGCTACTTATGCTGCTGACTGTACATCTGACCCGCATCCGTTCTTATTTTTTTAATTCGTATATGAGTGCAGTCTATTGCGCCTATAACTCTAGGAAAATTTGAAACACTGCGAAATTTCCTCATCGCTTCTTCTTGCTCATCCAAAGTAGCAGGCATCTTTATAAAACTGTGAGATAAACTTGCTAAAACTTCAGCTAATTTTTGCAAGTTTTGCTGACAACTGGCTGGGATACACCATGTAAGTCCCCAGTATCATCTTGAATCTGTGAAAAAAACAATAACAACTTAGTTAGGTACACCAGTGTTTAAGATATCCCAGCAGTGCTTGCAGTTTACATTACAAAGTTTGTACAATTATTTCATGACGAGCCCAGGATATTTGATATGTGATGATTTGATACTGTGCTTTCGCTTCTGTTAGAATTGCTTTCGCTTCTGTTAGAATAAGCATTCCATTATGATTGTCTATTGGCTGTAAAACTACGGTGCTTGCGGCGAACCGGAGCATTGCGATGAGGGCGATGGTGTTTCTGAAACATTTTCAGGTGGCCTTAGTAAACGGAAGTGGACTCTAATTGTTTTCGCGTTTACGTGTTTACCAATGATTTCTGCTGTTTGTTCCGGGTGTATACGAACAATTGTGTAAGGGCCTAAGTATCTAGATTGTAACTTGTTGCTACGCGCTTTTTTAGCCACTTGCTTATAGACTTTATCGCCTACTTTGAATGGTGCAGTTTCCGTGTTTTGATTTGCTTTTTAAATTATAATCGACAATTTCAGACTCCGACTTCCGTTAACTTTTCTAATTGAGAGGGTAGAACTAGTTTTTGGAGTAGGTTTTTGTACAGTAAAAATAAATCTTCAAACAATTTTATTGGTTCAAGATCATCACTTTAAAAATTAAATTCAGTCGAATGACGTTTTTTAATTCGTGTCTTAAAAAAAAAATGCTTTGTAAGGTCATCGCTTCATCCTACTAATATTATAAACGCGAAAGTTTGTAAGTATGGATGTTTGTTACTCTTTCACGCAAAAACTACTGAACGGAATTTGATGAAATTTGGCACACGGGTAGATTATGTCCTGGATTAACACATACATTACATAACATAGGCTACTTTTATCCCGGGAAAACTCATTTACGAGGGTGGAGCCGCGGGCAAGAGCTCGTAAGACGATAAAGTTGCTCCGCCGAGTAATACTTATCTTCTGATCTGGCAATAGCAAAAAGTGTCGTAGTGTCAACTGTTCCCATTGTTCTAATATTGTATTGATAGCCTCATGACGTGCAAGTCAACCGTGTCTTTCTGTATGTGTGACAATATTATGTTTAGACTTTTATTGCTAGAGGACCTAAGAGTGATGATCCAAATATACCGCCACCAATTATCAGGTGCAAAACAGATGTACATACATACCCACCAAATCATAACCCTCCTTTTTACTTGGCTGTAGTCGAGTATAAATGGAATAGCTATGTAATGAATTTAAACACTTTTATGATATTTTGAACTCATTTATTTTTATATACCTGGGTATATAGTGAGCGGCAACGATCGCTTATTGGAAAAGACCAGAGTGCAAAGACGAAGTTACAGGTTCCAAATGCAGACCTCGCGCGACACACCTCTCAATTTTCATGAGTTATTTGTCTTAAGAGTTTATCGATCGTTTCGTGCGTTGGAGTCGTCAAAATGCTGAAACATCTGTGATTGCATTTGGAGACATATCTTAGTATCTAGAATCGATATATTATGTGGTATGTTGGCGACCGACGTTTGGGCTTCGGATAACTCAGCGTGTATGTTGGGTGATGTTCCGTCGATGATAAATAAAATGTCAGTCTTACTATATAAGTGGACTGTATTTTGTTATTTTAAGATGAAGTCACTACAAGAGTCAACACAGTAATGCGGGTGCCGTTCAATTTTTTTTTTTAACGCGGACCTAACGGCCATTAGCCTGACGAGAGTCGGCTTTTCTGGCCACACCGGACTTTAGGGTGAGCGCTTTTGGCACTCGCAACCCTTTAATTTAGGTGACAATGCTGAGGGCAACCCACTAACGGGTTACGGACCTCGGCTCAGGACGGTCATTGGGAGAGGATGAGACATCAGCGATTAATGGGGAAGATTGGTTTTTAACCTAATCCTATCCGTTGCTTACGTCGGTACGCGGGCCGGAACTGTTAGGGGGTCGGGGGGGCGACGGGGAACGCGGCGAGGTCCTCGACGGCGAGGACGGAACTGCGGTCTTGTGCAGTGTATGAGTTTCAAGAACTCGTTCTTACGGCGGATGACCAGAGTTATATCGTCCTCTGGATCGGTTAAAACTGAACGCGGACGTCTCCATTTGGCGCGGTCGAATGGAGTGTAAACGGACGCTTTGCGGATTAACGAACTAGGGTGATTTACCGCCCGATCGAAATAGCGTCTGCTGGTCGTTTGCATAAAATGCCTGATGGTCCGCATGTTGGTGTCCACGTGGAGGTTGCGATTGCGAACGTACCACGGGGCACCAAGAGCGTGTCGGAGAAATTTATTTTGCAATATCTGCATACGCTTAAGACGAGCAGGCGGTATATGGGCGAACACGGGCGACGCGTACGTCATTATCGGCCTAATACACGTGGTAAAGATCCTAATCTTGTGGCGGATGGACATTTTACTGTTTTTGTTTATGAGCCAGTGCAGTTGAGGGGATCGGGCGGCGGCGGGTCGACGTCCGGGTCGACATTGACGTTTTGGTTTATCGGTCGCGAAATAGAGATCGGCGGTGGCCGGACCGCGTTCCTACTTTCGACGAGTGAATTAACCGCAACAAGATCGTCGTGGTCTACTGGTATTGATGTGAGGGAACATTGAGTCTCCAGGCTGTCAGCCAGCAGTTCCGCTTTCTCGTCGTCATCAAACGCCGGGCGTTGATTCGGACGATTGAGCGGAGGCATGGAGGCCACATCGTTTCTCCTGAAGGAACGTCACAGCTGCCAGAAGGCGTGGTGTGTCGGCTCGAGTTCAGCTAGGCGAGTTTCCCATCTCGAGTCGACGACCTCGTTTATGCGACGTCTAACCTCACGTTGGAGGAAGCGCGCAAGACGTCGTCGTTCCGGGGTGGGACTCGTCGCGCAGGCTCTGAGCGTAGCCTTACGCCTCCTCACCACCCAACGCACGTCGTCGGGAATTTGCCATTGACTGTGAACAGTCTCCGGCACCTTCTCGGAGCTTTCGCTCAAGACGTTTTGAAGGTGGTTGGTGAAGGAGCGTATCGCGCCAGTCGTTTCCTCAGGAGTCACGATGTTGGTCGGAATCGCGGAAAGATCTGTGGATGAGGTGTCCGCGAGCTTGGTGCCTAGGAGGCGCCAATTCGTTTTCACCTTCATCGGGACGTTAGGACCTGTGTCTGATGGACCGTTTTGGGGGACTAGATCTAGGATCACAGGTCTGTGGTCAGAGTCTAACTCTTGTAGCACTTGCAAGGAACGCACGCGAAGGCCTACGTTCCTTACGAGCGCTATGTCGAGTATGTCGGGTCGGTGATTGACAGTAGAGCTATAGTGGGTTGGTTCAGAAGGAACCAAGATGCTCATTTCTACTGTGTCAAGACAACTCTCCAGAGCGGCACCTCTTCCGTTGGTCGAGTTGCAGCCCCAGAGAGTGTTCTTGGCATTGAGGTCTCCCGCCAGGATGACGGAATCCCCCATTTCAAGTAGCGTGGTTAGCTCATTGGAGTGAAGCTCCTTTGAGGGCGAGAGGTAGGCCGATATGATGGTAATCGGCGGATGTCCTGTCATAGCTAGCCATCAAACTGATGCCTCAATGTTACAGGTGGGTCTAAGGGTATGCAATGCAGGGACCTTTTGAAATAGATGAGAGTGCCTCCTAAAGGGCCACTGGTACGATCGTTACGTACCAGATTGAAGTTGGGGATGTTGGGTTTTTTTTTTTTTTTGTGGGGCGCTATGCCCCACTCTCGTTCCCCTAAAGTTATTAGAGTACTTCTGGTTCTGTACTTTCTTTTACATACCTCCTAACTATTCCCTGTTTTGGGAAAACCTATGTCCCACTAGGGGTCCTACTCCTTTTCTTAGGAGTCCTGCATCTTCATGTTTGATATACAGCGTGTAAAAGACAGCCTACCGAAATTTTTAAAGTAAAGTAGTATTTTATGCCTATATTAAAATAAAGATATCCGTGTGTACCGGATATGTGTGCATATAACAATGTCATAATTCTTGAGACAGCAATGTATGCGATCCATTGCGTAGTTATCGAAATCTACCTACAGTAGCCGGCGCGGGGCACTGCGCGAATAGGTTCTTAGGTTAAAGCACCGCGGCGTGATACGAGGATTAACACAACTCAACTCGACAAAATACTGTCGACGGCACTGTCCACTTTACGATTAAATTCCATTGGGCTTACCTACATCAAGTCCTCTCGCTTCTAATGAGATAAGGTTCGAAGTGGCCGCCACCAACTCGTTCGCAGATACGAGCCCGTCGTAGCGTCTCGGCATGAAGCCGGAACATAAAGCTGGGGTCACGAACACATTCTGTATGCAGTTTCGCAAAAACTCCTAAAATACGTTCTCGCATTTCTTCTGCGGTATTGCACTCACTAGTAAATACACTCTCTTTTACATAGCCCCAAAGAAAAAAATCTAAAGGTGTCAGGTCTGGGGAACGAGCTGGCCAAAAGTGAGGACCGAATCGGCCAATCCAGCGATCATGGAAAGTGTCGTTCAGTAACTGTCGCACGGGGAGTACCACGTGTGGGGGAGCGCCGTCGTGTTGATACCAAGTGTTGCGCAACTGGACCAACGGAATATCTTCAAGAATCTCTTCCAAATCCGTCCGTAGAAACTCATGATAAAGGCGGCCGGTCATTCGTTCAGGAAGGAATATGGGCCCAAGAATTTTGTTGTTGTAAATACCGGCCCACACATTTACACTCCACCTTGTTTGAAATCCTGTTTCTTGGATGGCAAAAGGATTTTCGTGTGCCCATATGTGGGAATTGCGTCTGTTCCACATCCCATTCCTCGTGAATGTGGACTCATCAGTCCATATCACGTTCGCAGCAAAGTTGGGAATTGCGCGATGCTGGTCTTGGAACCAACGGCAGTACGACACACGTCGACTTCTGTCAGCGAAGAGCAGTGCTTGTGCCTTGTGAATGTGATATGCTCGCTGCTGGTCTCTACGTAACACTTTATGCACAGTCGAATGAGACAATCTAGATGTGTAACGGTTACGTATCACACGAGCCGCCGTTCGTGTTCCCAACCGTGGGTTTGCGTGTATTACAGCCAGAATGTGGTTTTCCGTACGACTTCTTATGGGTCTTCCAGACCCTTCTTGTCTGGGTACAACCGGCTGGTTATCTAAAATACGTTGATACGCCCGAGTAATTACACGGCTATCTGTTGGGTGCCGAGCACTAGGATACTTTTCTACGTAAAGTCGAAGAGCTCGTTGCGCATTACCTCGAGCCTCACCGTAACACATTATCATTTGTCCATATTCATGTGCACTGAAATTGTTAAGGTATTCACTATTCCGATCACGAGACATTTTAATAAAATCACTTATTTTTCCTGGAAATCCTGAAAAAAGAAAAAACACAAAAACCAGAAATTCTCGTTCGTAACGTTACGAAAACTTACGATCCGCACAAGACGAAAGGCGCGTCGGAACTAACAATTATTAACAAACAAACCGCCGCACTACCCGCCAGGGGCCAAAAGTAGGTACTTGCGAGTCGCACGCGGCACGCGTCGCTCAAAGAAATTACTTAGACCTATAACATTTGGATCGGTCATTTTCATTAAATTTATTTGCGTCGTGAAGTACGAATAATTTGCTGGATTCATGTTTGGGCATTTACTAAATAGGATTCCCTGTTTCGTCACAAAGAAAAAAAAATTGCTTAGTGCATCCAAGTTTTGTAAAGATGTGGTATGTGTGGTCACATTTACGAGTTTTGGAAAATTGTGATATTCCTTCACAGTTAATACTAGCTAACAAAATCTTTTTTTTTAAACACCTACAACTGATAAGCACAGTAAATACTTTTCTAATGTTAAATAAAAAAAATTAAAAGAACAGGAGGGCTTACTTTAGTCCTAATAAAAATCATTATTTCATTATTCTTTCATAAAAACACATCTTCGCGTTCATAATTAATGAATTGACGAGTGGAATTAAATAAGTCCAATCCACATTTTCTATAATCCGAAATTCGCAACGCTTGTCGCTCGTAGTCAAAGGACGCCGCGCGCGTCGGCGCGCCTTTGGGCCGGCGCGGCGGCCGGCCGCCCGGCGCGGCGCAGCGAGGCCATTGCACGCGGCGCGCGTGGCGCTGTATACCTATTTCAAAACAGCTGACTGGGGGCGCGTGCGTACATTTTATCTTTTCTACATACATTTCTGTTATTATGAAAATAATGTACTTCTTTTTATTTTAATGAAAGTGGGGTTGTGTAAGTGAATAGTATCGATATTATTGCGTTATCATTGAAAAAAAATTACAAAAATTCATGAAAAGACCGACGAAAAATTCAAACGCAGGGGGTATCAGAATCATGTACTGAACACCTGGTATCAGTTTTCGGTAGGCTGTCTTTTACACCCTTTATATATATATTTTCCTTGTTAGTATAATATCCATCGCCTTTTTGGGGGTCCTTTCATCCTTCTTCTCATTTACATTTACATCTCCCTATTCTGCTTTATTGTTTCCTCCTATTCTCTTATTCCCCTTCTTTATTTTATTTATTTATCCACAATACATGCTCTTATTTTCTATTAGTGTTTTTTTTTCTCTTACATATAATCTTACAGTTATAACTTGCTTTAATATAATCTTACTTTATGTTATTTCTTTTTTCCTTGTATTTTACTAGCCTAGGGATCTTTATGTTAAATTTTTTATTGATATTTGATCGCAGTTTATATTTTGTTGTCTACTATTTCTAACTTTATTACTAATTACATGTAATCTTATATTACATATTTTAGTAAATTTTATTACTACTTACTTCTATTACATACATCCTTAATTACTTTCTTACAATATTCTATAAACTTGATTCTTATGTTCTTATTTTCTATTATCATTTTTAAGTTCCTAGGGCTAATTTCTAATCCTATATCTATTTCTAATTGGGTGCGTATATGCAGATGCACTGGACACTCAGTAAGCACGTGCACCACGCTCTCACGTACCGCAGGGTCACAGACACATGCCGGGCTCTCCTTGCACTTGAATCTGTGCAAGTACTCGGAGAACCCGCCATGCCCCGTAAACACCTGCGTCATCAGTGGCTCCACTGGCATCTTTTTTATGATCCGATGGGCCTCCACGGCGTCCGGGAAGAACAGCTTTGTAGTGGAGGCAGTTTTCCCCTCTATGTATCTCCCGTTCCATTCGTCCATCGACTCCAACCGGATCTGTCGCTTGACGAATGAAACGGGACACTTGTCATAAGTGGGTTTGGTCTTTAGGTGGAGTGCAGCTTCCTTTGCGAGCTCGTCCGCGCGCTCGTTGCCCTCCAATCCCACATGAGCTTTTAACCAAAATAAATGCAATATTTTGCCACGTTCGCTAATTGTTTTAAGGTTTTTTCAAATTTCGAACGCCAGTGGGTGGAGGGAAACACCGTTCACTACGGTTTCTAAGGCCGCTCTTGAGTCGCTCAGGATTCTGCTCTCCTTTGCCTCACCCTTCACTATCTCCTGTACGGCGCCGTGGAGAGCCAGCAGCTCCGCCTGGAAGACGGTGCAGAAGGATTCCAATTTAAGTTTTTTGGCTTTGATCTCTACAGCGTTCTCCCAAATGGAGAACGCCGCACCGACCTTGCCATTTATTTTACTGCCATCGGTGTATACACTTAGGCCCTGGCTGGTGATATCATTCACTTCTGCGCCGTCCACCAGGCATCGATACCTTAGTGCCCTTCGCAGTGCTGGGTGTTCCAGTCTCCCGTAGGCCACAGGCCGTTCCACCTCTCGGTCTCCTATCACCCGCCGAGAGTAGCCCCTTTTCACTTCGTACAGGGAAGCATTATCCCTTACACGAATGGGGGATGTTGGGATTGCGTTGAGCTGGTTTGAGACACGTTTCCTGGATGAGGAAAACGTCTAATTTATTTTCGCGGACAAAATCAGAGAGTTCGGCTCGTTCGCCGTTAATGTTGAAAAACCCCACTCTGAGGGAGCGTTTGGTCCGCTTAGGGGGATTTGCTAGTGCTTGCGCCATTTATGATGACGGAAAAAGTGCACCTACGGTGATCTGGTACATCCTCGTCTGGATGTGGACAATTTCCGAGACGAGGTTGCTATCGGAACGCCCTAGGGCGGAAACTTGGGCCACGCGGTCGGCAATTTGGGCTTGGAGATCCATTAACTTCGGCGAGTTCAGAAGGAGCTCGACTTTTGCGCCGTGCGCAGAAGATGATGTAGGGCGTGAGGTCGCCGCCACCTGGGGTGAGGATTTCGGCTTGGCTGCCTTGGAAGAGGGAGCCGTGGTAGCCGAAGGGATGGGGGCAGGAGTGGGTTGGGTTGTGGTAGTAGTGGGTGAGGCCGGGGTGACGGGAGTGACTCCGCCGCGGGCCTGGAGGCGTGGGTCGGCGCGTGCCGTGGTCCAACCACGGGTTACGCACTGGCGCAGGTGCCAGTTTGAAAGTGGCCTGAGGGGCCGCGGAGCCTTTGGAGCTTTAGGAGCTCGGAAGGTCTTTTTTGGGGCCCGAGGGCATTCGCGGTAGTTTGCGGGATGGCCAGATTGCTCCGTGCACTGGGACCTGTCTTTGGGGCGCAGGCACGCAGATGTACCGTGCTCGCCGAGGCACTTAACGCACCTGGCGGGGAGGCGGCAACCGCGAGAGCTATGGCCGTATTTTTGGCAGTTGTGACACTGCCCTTCTGACCCTTTTTGCTGGGGGTTTCGACGGTGAAGCCGCCTAACCCCGAGATATCGCGGATCTCGTATAGACGTTTTACGTCCGCGGGGGTTTCGAGGATGGCAAGTACCATCTCGTATTCTGAGCCTGGTTGGGAGGCGCGGGACTGACGGTGCATGCGGTGCACCTCTAACGCAGAAATAACTTTGGCCTAGAGGCCCTCTTTGACCTCTTGGGTCGACATTACGGTGGGGATACCTCGGATGACGTAGCGGAAGCGACGCTCATCCGGCAGGGTGAAGGAGTAGTAATGATAGTTCCTCGAGTCGAGGAACTTGGTGAGAGCCCTATGGTCCGTGATAGAACCGGGCTGAAGAGAGAGGAGTTGTTGGCTTCCGTTCCACGAGTGCGTGGGAATCGCAATTCGCTGGCGGTCCAGCTCATTGAAAATGGCCTGAAGGGTCATACCGGGGGGCAGCTGCATATTGACCCGCGGTGGTTTCTTAGGCCCCTTGGGTTGCGGCTGGGATTGTGAGTTGGATGGTGGCGACGACGAACCCGCGGGATTCGCGGGACTCGATACATTCGAGTCGGCGGGCGCTGAAGGCGCGGGGACAGGGACGACATCGTCCGGGACTTGGGATACGGCCTTTTTCTTCTTCCTCCCGCGCTGCACAGTCGTGAAGCCTACGTCATCGGGTTCCGATGCCGAGGCTTCCGCCTGCGAGTCGCCGGAGGAAGGAGAAACAGGACGTTTGAGCGATCCTGCAGTGGTCGGCTCCATTTCGACGACGGACTCGCCGGACTCGACGGAGCCCTCCGAGGTCTCGGACGCTTCAGAGGCGATCGTGGCCCCGGACGATTCCGAGGAGTTCGACATCTGTACTGGAGATCATATACTTTCGGAACTCTTGGTCCGATTGTATCATCCCCCTGATCATTGTCATCATTTCTGGTGGCGAGACGCCGACCACAATGTAGTCGGGGTCAGCCATGTCGGCGTCTGACGCCAAGCCTACTAGTAGACTTCATTTTGGGGGGGCGCGTGTGTGTTCACGACCCGACCGGGTGCGTTCCGCCTGGGAAAGAACACACAAGAAATCAGGCGGAGTAACGTGCGCACTTACGTTCGATCGCGGATAGCGGAGCAGCGCGGTAGAAAACGCGATTAGCTAAGTCCCCGGGTGGGTGTGCCCGGGGGTGAGTTGAGTGCGTGGCCCTCCTCGCCGGGTATAGGCGAGTGGGGATGTACTTAAAATTAGGTGTGCCCTAAGCTTGTAGACCCTTTGCCAATCTTAATGTGCAAAGGGTCCCTAACTGTCCGTGTACCGTAAGCGGTATTGGTCCGAAGACCGCACGCTCAACCGATACACGGGATGGAGTTTGGGATGGGTAGGGTTATGGGAAGGCGATATGCGGCGGAAACTGTGGTGTGTGTCTCCACAGCTTCCTATCCCGCACCCGTCCGGCTTTGCTTTAGCCCTGAAGGGGCGCCCTTTTATACACCTTACATCTAATACACCGTGCCGAGTGTCATTGTACAATTATGACCCTCGGCAAATAAACATGAACGACGACAATGGATCGGGGTACCGCGCAACAGATGGTCGGTCCCGACCGACGAAAACAAGGCAAAACGATTTAAACGTTTTCGTGGGAACATAAAATATTTTTACACAATGGTCGGCGTCATAAACCTATTTCACATTTTTCGTTTACAATGCTTTATGACTGCGGTGGTTCGAGTAAACATTATTGATACAAAGAAACACCGAGCCATAAAGGAATTAACATTTAGAATATTTTTGCACAGATGTGCGCAAACAAAGTTATTAACATTTATTTTATTTTTATTTATAGGAACAATAAACGGTTACATGCTAAAATATATTATGAACTAATCTTAATCTAAATAAATTCAAAAACACATAACCCACACCATTGTCCACATATTGACATAATTACAGAATTAAGCATTGTATTAAATTACGAACAGACTATGTAATATTATAAAGTCATCTTAGACAGCTTGAGAATTAATTTTTTTTTAAACTTGAAATTTGGTTCAGAAAAAATATCAATATTTGAAAAATGCGTGTTGTAGGTATCTAAAAGACGTCGGAGAGGTACTCGATTACCTGCATTACTTCTACATGGCTCAGTATGAAATAATTGAGGCACGCGCACCCCTCGTCTAATTACAGTTCTAGGTACCCGATAATATATTTTATTTGTGAGTTCGACACAGTCATATCTGTTGTTACACAGGCTGTGCAGCATCATAACGTCCAGGAGCAAACGTCTTGATTCAAGGCTTAAAACATTGTAACGTTTTAATAATGGAGTATAGGGAATTTTTGTGTTGTGGCATCTATAATTCATAGCACATAGAAACTTCTTCTGGACTATCTCAAGTTGATTATTGTATTTATTGTAAAATGGGTTCCAGATCGGCACTGCATATTCAAGCTGTGATCGAATTAAAGTTTTATACAGTAGGAGGTAAGTATGAGGCCGCACAAATTCGGATGTAGATCTCATGACGAAGCCATACAAACTGAAAGCTTTGTTGACTTATTCTATATGCGAATCAAAGTGTAAGCTTGAGTCCAACAATATACCCAAATCCCGCACCAAGTTTGTACTATTTAGGAACGAAGTATCTATAGAGTAATTAAAGTTAATTTTATTTATGTTTTTAGTGAAGGATATAGCATGACATTTACTTATATTAAGGAGTAATTTATTATTTAGACAATAGGTATATAATCTGTTAAGGTCATCTTGAAGTAATGCGCAGTCATTGATATTTTTACAGTCTTTATATATTTTCAAATCATCTGCATACATAAGGAAATTACAGTTATGAAAACAGTATTTAATGTCATTAATAAATAAGACAAAAAGAAGTGGTCCCAGTATGGAACCCTGAGGAACACCGGACTTGGCGGTAGTAGAGTCTGATTCAAAACCATTGACTACTACTTTCTGAGTTTTGTTGTATATGTATGAAGCAAACCAACGGAGCAGGTTACCACGTATACCGTTAAAGGCTATTTTATGTAACAACAACGTGTGATCCACCTTGTCAAAAGCCTTCTGAAAATCTGTATAAACAGCATCAACTTGTATCCTGCGATCCATATTCTCAAAAAGATAATTTGTAAAGATCATAAGATTAGTTGTCGTGGAACGTTTAGCTACAAAACCATGTTGTTCACTTATGATTTGGTGATGCAGCACAGGATAAAGAGCATTATGTACAAGGCGTTCAAACAGCTTGGCCAGAGTGGAGAGAATAGAAATGGGGCGATAGTTTTCGATGTTGGCCTTCACACCACATTTATAGACGGGCGTAATAAAAGCTCTTTTCCACGTGTTAGGGAAGATTCCCTCTCGCAAACATTTATTAAAAATAATATATAAGGCTATGTATGTGCTATTTGCAGTCATTATGAAAAGTTTACGTGGCAGGCCGTCGGGTCCAGGTCCTTTAGTGGCGTCTAAGGATTTTAGCCCCTTGAGTACAGTTTGCTTGGAAAGATAAACATTGGATATACCAACAAGAGTACTCCGAATATGTTTCCGGTGGCTGCCACTTCTCTGGGTCGTAACTGGAGTGCTCATAAACCGAACTAAAGTATGCCGAGAAAAGATTGCATATTGTTATGGGATTATTCGAAGAGGTGTTTCCATAAAACATGTCAGTAGGATAGTTCGATTTATTTTTTCTGCTGGATATGTAAGACCAGAATGTTTTAATATTTCTTGGTATACTGTCTTCAACCGAAACGATATAATTATGGTAACACTTTATACACTCTCGTTGGAAAAGCTGTCGATAATTGGAGAAATCGTTGTAGTTAGAACGATAATGATATTTCTTCCATTTAATCTAAGCGCTTTCTTTTTTTTTTGAAGATACGCTTTAGAGAGGGTGAAAACCAGACTGGGAACTTGGAACTACGTGTACGAGTCAATGGAACATGTGACTTAACGATACCATACAATTTGTCATAGAAAGTATCGACAGCTAGTTCAGAAGATAAATGCGTAAGAGAATTTTCCCAGTCGATTTCTTTAAGCTTCGTTGCAATTACTTTAAAATCAGCTTTATGGTAATTATATTTGAGAACATGACGTTTATTCAGTGATGTAAAATTAGTGTTTAGGCAAGTCGTGACGCAGAATGGGGGATGATGACTATCAGCTAACAATAATGGACTGCATGATGTATAACTCGACAGTCTATATTAGAAACAAACACGTCAAGTATTTTACCTAGTTGATTTTTAGCTGTATTATATTGTACTCCATTAACTAGTGACATGCAATTTAAAAAGAGACGACCAACTGAAGTGGAAACATGTGGGACCATATGATTTCCCTGGTTCGTCCAAATTATATCAGGTATATTATAGTCACCAATTAGGAACAGTGAGTCGCACGTGGAATCGTTAGCAACCTCTTCTAAAATATTAAAGTATTGAGAATATGATTCTTCAGGGGTGCGTGGTGGGATGTAAGCTGCACATATGATATGTCGTTTACTAGGTATCGACGCCGGTAATTAGACTATTTTATCTGTTCTATTTCAGTGAGGCAGCAATGTGTAGATAATATACTAGGACGTAGCTCACGTAGTATGGCTACCAGTACACCTCCATCTTCGCGCTTATTAGTGGCAGTGCGGTTGCGGTCTTGTCGAAAGACGAGATAGCGATCGTCAATAAACTCTTTGTCCTGAATAGCCGGAATAAGCCAAGTTTCAGTCAGTATGACAACGTCATAAGAGCAAGATAAAATATTCATAAATAGCGTGTGTAGCTTTGTGCTAATTCCTCTGCAATTTTGGTAGTACAAAACATTATTTTTAGAAGCCATTGATCAGTGTCCCACAAAAAAACATATATGTATATGTACTAAAGTTATAGTATGATATTCGAAACACAGCATATCAATAAAATTATAACTAATTTTTGTTAAATTAGTATTCACCATGAAAAAAGCGTACTTACAGCCTAATATAATAATGTCGAAAATAATTATGAGTGTCTTAATTTTAGATGAACCAATGCCTATCAAATAGTACAAAAATATAGAACAAATAAAAATCATAAACCTAATACAACCGATATAAATGAGCGTGGAACGGTTACTAAATAGCAATAAATTGAGTAACATTAAAACAACATAAAAGTAACAATAACAATTAGAATCATAAAATATTTTGGATTGGCACGCTTAATAATTTTCTTGAGATCCCCATCGGAACGTATTGTGAGAACTGGCCCTCCATCACATTCCCGTACAAGTATTGTGGCGTTTTTAATCCATACGTATTTGTAACAGTTCTTCTTGGCGACTTCCCAGGATTTACGAAATAAAGCCTTGTTTTTGAGTGTCAGGTGTTCGTTTAAGTAAATTTAAATCTTAATATCTTAGAAATTAACTACAAACTACTTTTGAGCCAGTCCGCCGAGTAAAACGCATTTTCGCTCGTTGTCCGTATCATGGTATCTAGAATGTTGTACACATGAACATCCTTGAAGGTGCAGTCACAAGACGTTTAAGTCCGTGATGCATAATATTTTCTTTGATTTATTCTGAGAATTCACTATTTGGTATGTCACAGTAATTTACATGTAAACAACAGCTCAAAGAACTTTGTAAAAATCTTTGGGACAAAATAATCATACTCATGACAGTTGAGTCATTGAGTCATTATTGACAAGTAACAACTGTCATATTAAGTCTGTCAATGGACGATAGCCTAGTTGGGAATGAAACGGTCCGGAGACAATGTCCGGAGGTTCAAAACCCAAATTCTGAATACGTCCGTCGCTTACGCTACCGCGGTCGCAGCTAATCGAGCTGTGGCATACCAATGCTCATCGCGTCGCAATTAGCATCACGCGTGGCTGTGGCCAGGCCGTAACAACTCAAACCCGCGGTGCCCTTCTTCGGCCAATACCGAGTTTTGTTATGATTAAAAGCAAGTTGAAGTCGCATTTCCTTCTGGCCTTAAAAATAAGACCTCTAATGTTACATAGAGAGTTTTAATAATCCTTATGAGCAACATTATCGATAAGCAATTAAAGTTTTTGCGTAAATTGCCCATCTTCGTGCTGATTGTACATTTTTCTCAAAATCTATGAATAATGCAGATGTTAATATCACCAAAAACGATGGACAGTCTTCTAAAAAAAAAATTTCTTGCCGCTAATGAGGTTAAGATAACTAGCTTTCTGCCCCATTTGAAAAAAAACTACCCTGTAGAAGATAATTTGACTTTATTTTTGCACTTCTTTATTTAGGTTTAACTCAACGAAATAATAAAGATATTTTACTATGTTATGTCATTTATTTTATTTAAAAATGAAATAATAATGCACATCACATTGAAAGTTAAACTACTTATTTCAACAATTGTATTTTGAGAAGATGTTGATTTTCTAAATTATGGATAGCATCTTTGTGCTCTAATTCCTTTTCTAACATTTTTCTTTGTATTAATTTTTGCTCCAGCTCTCCTGTTAAAGTTTCTTTTTTGGATGTCAGTTTCAATTTTATTTTCAGTTAATTTATGAAATGGTCTTTTTTCTTTTGGTTTTTACCTACAGCAACAAAAAATATTATTTAAGAATAGTAAATAAATATGTCATACCTGTGGGTTATGCATATGGGTATTGCATCCGCACTGATGTTAATGCCCGAATGCTCTATAGCCAATTATCATTCGTCCAAACTTATCTGAGTGCCCTGCTAACATAAGCGACCCGATCCACTGGTCGTTTATATCAAATCCAGTTCCATGCAATTTTTGTGCCGTTTCTATAAGCTGGCTAACGTAACTAGTCATGGGTTCGCAGTTTTCAAGCCGTATATTTTTAAATTTTCACAGCAAACAAATTTTTCGTAAATAGCCGGAATCGTCGAACTTGTTCTTCAACGTTTCCCACAAATCGAAAGTTGTAGCTGCTTGCTTAATGTGCACGTAAAGTAAAGCATCAATTGTTAATATTAGTTTTGCTTTAGCTTTCAAGTCTTCTGCAATCTGAACCGCAGTAGCCGTTGCCGGTAATGGCTGCTTGATGGCGTCTGCCATTCCCTCCAACACGAGCACGTTTTCCGCCTCGAAACACCAGTCGTCACACTTTTCACGGCCTTTTAACTTCGGGACGTTAGTTAGGTTGTTTGTCGAAATTTTAAATTCAATCGCACTGTTAATTTTACTACATTGATAATTAAAGAGGGACTGGGCCCATAACCTATTAAAACACAGTTTAAATTTTCAATTTAATATTGATTTGTAAATACCTCCTTAATTTTTTCACCTGAAAAACATAAGTTTTATGTATACAATGTTATCCTACACAATTACAGCATAAAACTGATTTACAAATACCTCCTTTATAATTTCGGGTGGAATTGGAGAAGAATTTTGAAGAGTCCCAACTATAATCTGAAAACAATATGATTTGTTCCTTCTAATTACTTAATTGTTGTACTGTTGTCTTATATCATAATTATAAAAATTATGGGTTTATATTTCTTTTAGCGGAACCAGATACCAATACCACCAGATGGAAGGAGCGGAATCCAAAGGCCCTTATAGCTAAGAAGCATCCTGCTTTAAGTAAGTTGTTTTATATAGCCACTTATGTTCTTGTAATTTAAATAAGATATGTATAGTTTTCCTTTATTGTCGCAGTTATCTTTAAAATCAAATTTAAATGTAATTTTGTTTTAAGTACATAGAGAACTTACGTACCTAAGAATTCTTGTAAGAGTTGCGAAGGCATGTGAAGCTGCCATCCCGCACTTGGCCAATGTGTTGGACTAAAAAAGCCTTAACCCTTTCAGTAGTGGAGGCCATGTCGAGCAGTTGATAAGTGTAATATAATACAGGGTTGGTATTATTGTTTAAAGTGCATTTCCATAGGTTTTGTTTTATTATTATGGATATTTGGTACATGGTATGTAAAACAAATTCTGTAATCGGTTACTACCTCCCACTTTCAACGAAAGATGGCTCAACAATTCACAGGTGTCCCATTTTGCATTAATTATTTTGTAAAGTATGGAGTATGAACAAATTTTACGTCGAATTAACAAAGAGTTCAAGTTAGTCTCTTCTCGTATGTATGTAAACAATATTTTTTTCTTTGGTTCAAATAAGTAAAACATGTGACTTTTTAAAATCTGTATTACACAGACATAATACAAGGTTCATGAAAAAGCAAGGTCAAATAGTTTTATCTGTGGAGGAAGAGGCATATATAATGCAGTATTTGAACCATTGCATTGTTCGAAATGAGGATACCCTTTAGACACCTCTTTGATCTATGAGTTAAGGTGGTTTCTTAGAATCGGTATGGATGTCAAGAAATTCAAAGACAATTTTAGCAGGGTCCGATTTTGTAAAGAGTTTCCTCAAAAGAAATAAAGAGAATTAGTCAGAATATAAAACGATCACACACAAATGTTTCGCCATAAACTATTGAAGAATATTCTCAAGAATTAGATTAATCGTTGGAAGGGGTCTCATTGTACAATATTGCGAATTATGATGAGACCATACCCTTCAAAAGACGCTGGGAAAAGAAAAAAAATAACAACAATAGGTGCAAAATACCCAGAGAGGGTCATGAGCCACAGTAAAGCGTCCACTTCGTTGATGATGGCAGCATCTGCTGATTGAACATTATTACCTTGTTATGTTGTCTATAAAGCCAAGAATTTGTATGAATCCTGCGTTCAACAAGGCCCTCTTCTCCTTTTATTAAATCCACTTCCTCATTTCGAAGGATTGGCCAGTTTGATTGAGGCTGCTTTAGAAACTGTGGAGCATGCCACCACAGCTATGACTCACGTACTGTCTAAGGGTCTACACTTCTCGAGGCTAGGTCAGCTAGATTTTCAGATATGGGCACATGACGCCAAGAGGCAGGATTGGTGATTATTAGAAAATTATAATAATAGTAAATGCAACTCTGGCGACATTATAATTTAGGGTTAGTCTATGGTTTTAGTCAGAACCCGGTTTTACAACAGAAGTCTTTGCAGCCTTAAAGAAAAATCCCAATCCAACGCAAATTCTAATAAACCTGTACTCTGCTCATTAGTCTTTGACGGAATAGCTATCAGTAGACAGAAGCTATTTCACAAAAATCAAAAATTGAGTGCAGTTAATTTTAGAGCAGGTCCTATGCAAGGTGAAAAAGATGAGACTGTGGCAACGCAAGCTTTAGTATTTATGCTGGTTTGCCTAAACGAAAATTGGAAATTACCTGTGGGGTACTTTTTGATGGCCGGTGTAAATGCTGAAACAAAAGCAAATTTGATAAAAATATGCTTGCAAAAGTGCCATGAGGTTGGCGTAATAGTTTTGAGTCTTACATTTGATGGTTGTTCTGCGAACTTCGGTGCAGCTGAAATTTTGGGCTGTAAAGTATCTGATGTCAGCAATATAAAGACTTATTTTCCACATCCATGTACGGGAAAAAAAGTTTGCATTTTTATAGACCCTTGCCATGTTATAAAACTAATAAGGAACACGTTCAAGAAGAAAAGACTGTTGTTCGATAATAATGACAAAGAAATCAAATAGCAGCTATTAATAAATCTCAATAAGCTCCAACAAAATGAAGGTCTTAGATTCGGAAACAAGTTAACACCTCATCATATCCATTTTCGACAACAGATTATGAAAGTTAAGCTTGCAACACAGCTGCTCCGTTTGAGCGTAGCATAAGCTTTACTTCTATGTGACGAAGTTTTGAATTCGAGACAATTACAAGATTCATCAGGAACAGTGAATTACATAACTTTAATTAATAATTTTTTTGACGTTATGAATTCTAGAAAATGTCATTTTTATGGTTTTTATCGTCCTGTCGATAGCAAAAGCAAGTCATATTTTCTTATTTGGACAAAGTGAAGTCCTTTATACACAATTTGAAATTGCGTTAATAATTAGACGAACAAACCAGATATCCAGAATATCATTAAACATCTGAAAGAAAAGCATAGTTGACTCTGCTAACAAAACTGGATTCATTGGTGCCATAATATATATTGAATCGCTTAAGATATTATACAACATAGTCGAGGAAAAGCAGATTCTTTGTTACATATCTATGTATCGTATGAGCCAAGACCACCTCGAACTATTTCGTGGTTAATAAGACATGGGTATAATAACAATCAAATTATGAAATTCAGAGCAGGCTATAAAAAAACCCTAAATCATCTTAAACGTCGGTCATCATTTACCGATAATTGCATCCCTCTGCATAATTTCGCAATCTTGCATTCTACATCTGAAAACATAATTAACAGTACAGCCTGTTTGAATAGATATGACGAAAAACCTTATGAAATATTACAAAATACACGATTGCTGACGTCCAAATTGGAAGCTGAAAAAAATTGCGATATCTTTGCAACAATGCTTGACCGCGAATCCTTTACATGTGAGTCAAAATTTATAGTAGGTTATATATCTAGATTATTATCAAGACAATTAACAAAAAAAAATTAAGTGTGAAGATTGCATTGACAGTTTGACTACATCATAATTGTCGTTTTTAGACAACTAAAAGATATAACCTATTGCAACTGCAGCCAGGATGGCAGATTCCCGTAGAAACGGAAGACATTATCAACCTACACCGCGTGGACAGCCCGCTGATGGTGATAATCACAATTCTCGTAGCCAGCGAAGGGCTTACGAGTTTCAACAGAGACAAAACTTCAATCAAGACTGGAATGAAGTTAGAGAATTCGAAGATCGACCAGTCAAACCAAGAGGCCAAACCAGTCGGAGCACCAACTGGAAGAAGAAGATTGCTGAGAAGAAGGAACAAAAATCAGAAGCGAAGAAAGATTCCGCTGCTGCATATGACTTCCGAGCCAAGGACGAAACGGCCCCAGTTGACGAGCCGCTATACGATCTCGGACCGCACACAAGCTCGATCCCTATCCAGGAGACCTACTCCCAGAATTGCGAGTTTGGTGGATTTTTGGACCAGGTGGAGCGTACGTATGAGGCGTTACGCGGTGTCGACCCACGCTTGGATCGCCGCCTACCCTACTCGATGTTCCAGCATTCTATGTGCACCGTACTTAACACACACCTGATGGACCTGACGCTAGACAATGGTGAGTGCAAAATTGACTCGGCACGATGCCAAGATTTATTACCGGAGGATCTGTGTATTCCGGATAACCTATATCACTTCATAGCAAGTGTAGGAAATACCACCACTGTAGGAGGTGAGGAGATCAAATTCAATTTACCAGACGTGGCAGTGCCCCAAGCCGCTGATGGAAATGTACCAGCTGGATCATATGGCGCAATAACTGCGGAAAACCACAACGTCTGGGAATGTTACATCTCACCATTAATCACATCCAACAGAGTATTAATCAAATAAACATCCACATGGCACACTTTTAACTATAAAAGAAATGGAAAATTAAACGCCGGTGGACTTATGCTTTACATTTTCGATTTATATCAAATTCCTTTTTTTAAACATGCCGACGAAATTTGATGAAATGTCTTACCATACCATACCAGCCCTGTATTATATACTGCCCACTGCTGAGCACGGGCCTCCTCTACAACTGAGGGGGTTTAGCATTAATCCTAATGTGGCCACCACACTGGCCTAGTGCGGGTTGGCGGACTTCACATACCTTCGATATTCAGAGAACATCTCAGGTATACAGGTTTCCTCACGATGTTTTCCTTCACCGTTAAAGCGAGCGATAATTCTCAAAGAATACCCACATAACTTTTCAGAAAAGCCAGAGGTGTGTGCCCTTGGGTTTTGGAACCTGCGGACATTCGTCTCAGCAGTCCGTTCCACTCCCAACATGGCTATCGCTGCTGCTTTGAAATGTTTAGTAACATAATATTATTTGTAAATTAAGCATGGCCATGAACATATTTTAATAGGCAGTAATATCGCGATATATTTATTTCCTTATAATGCTTCATAAAACATTCCTTTCATCCGGTTAACAAGCGGATGAAGGTCGTCCTTCTATGGATGTTGTGTACTATTATAACATTTAATTACTGAAGACATAAATTAACTTAATTTCTTAAAAATAGAATATTATTTACAGCTCTTCTGTTTTTGTTATAGGTACAGGAACAAAGAAACTGTCAAATTACATTATTTTTACTAGAATAATGAAAACACAGACATTGGCTGTAACAGAAAAATCTTTTAATGAAAGATTGGCCCAAGCGGAAAGACTGAGTCAAGATCATTCATTTCTACAAAATCTTGGCAAAATGAATAAGCAAGCACAAGATTTCATTATTATGCAACTTAGAGCAGTGACTAAAAAGAAAAAGGTTTTAAGATTTACCGATGATGAAAAATTATTTGCCCTGACGCTCATGAAAGAGATTCCAAAAGTATAGACTTTTGGAAAAATATTTAAAGTTCCTGCGAAAAGAACATTGGATTGCTTAGTAAAAAAAATTACGTTGTTGTGGGAATTAATGACAATTTATTCAGACTTAAAGAAGAGCAATGAATTGGGATATAAAAAAAATACTGTGCTTAATCGTATTTGATGAAATAGCCCTAACACATCATTTAACGTATGTTTGAATTCAAGGACGAAATCTCTTGTTAAGTGCCATTTGAGTTGCTAGTAACAAAATTAACTCCTTTAATTTGATCATCATGTCAGTTGACAGAGCTGTCAAATTATTACAGAATCGCATGTGAAACGACATTTTAGTTTTTAGAACGCTTATTGTGATCATAGATTAAACGGATGTCAAAAGCTTTGTCAGCTGATTAGTGCTCGTCAGCGAATCAACTGTTAAAAAAAGGTAAATTAATGTAATTTAAACGATTGTAATGTAATATATTTCTTTAGAAAAGTTTTTGGTGTTAATAAAATGTCCCTAATAAGTAACTAATTGATATTTTGTTCCTTTTTTTTCTAGATACTTATTATATTTAATCTTGTCCCTGTCGGATATCAGCGTGAGCATAAGTTTATCAAGCAGCGATGATGAAAATCTAATTCCGCGTGTATTTAAGACGAGAATGAATCCGTTCGAATTTTATACAGAAGAGGAGTTCAAAAATCGATACCGTATGATGACGAAGGCTGCAATTATGTTTCTGGTAACCATGATAGAGCCAAAAATAAAACCTTTTACCTTGAGGAACAAGTCAATCAGTGCTCTGGAACAAGTTTTATTAACCACTAGGTTTTGCCCGCGGCTCCGCTCGCGTGAATGAGTTTTCCCGGGATAAAAGTCCCACTTTATATTTTCCCGGGATAAAAGAAGCCTATGTGTTAATCCAGGACATAATCTACCCGTGTGCCAAATTTCATCGAAATCCGTTCAGTAGTTTTTGCGTGAAAGAGTAACAAACATCCATACATCCATTCTTACAAACTTTTGCGTTTATAATATTAGTAGGGTACATTACTTCGCCTCTAGAGCATTCCAAATAACTCGTGCTGATCATATAAGGATCCACAAGTCTACAGGTTGCAGTTTCTGCAGCTATTGCAGAACTGAGACCGCAGTTAATATATATCCCTCGCAGAAGAGTGACAAATGATTTTTATAATGTAAGTTCTTTTCCAAATGTTATTGGAGCCGTTGACCGCACACATGTAAAAATACAGTCTCCAGATGGTTCCCGAGTTGAACCATATAGAAACAGGAAGGGATATTTTTCTTTAAATGTACAAGTCATATGTGATGCTAAATTAAACATTATGGATGTCATTTGTCGGTAGCCTGGTTCTGCACATGACACCACAATAATTAACGATTCCCACATAAGGGCTGATTTCGAAAGTGGGCTGTATAGAAGTGATTTTTTGTTAGGAGAGCGGGTGATGTAGGTCGAATTTATTAACACCATTCTTACGCCCCTCAACACCAAGTGAGGAAGCATATAACCACGCCCATATAAAGACCAGGAATACTGTAGAGCGGTGCTTTGGTGTTCTAAAGAGACGCTTCCCATGTTTATCTATGGGTCTTCGGGTCAAACTAGAGACTCTTATGAATATTGTTGTAGCCTGTTGGATATTACACCATTTGGCATTCAATTACAATGACTACATGAAAGACAGTCCTGATGTTGGATTGACAGTTGAGAATGAACTAATGAATGATGAAATAGAATCCTGATGTCAAATCAAATTGATCGTAGATCAGTAAATTTTTCTTTGAATAACGTTTCGGAAACTTTAATTGAATTGACAGCGCTGTTAAATTGACAGAGGTATTAGTTGAACAAAACTATGATCAGCCTTTCAGAAATCGGGTGTTAGTGGCAAACGTCTCACAATCGGGCCTTATATCCCTAGCATTGGTTTGTGACCAAGGTGCTACATTCAGGAGTGCATAAAAAATACTAAGGCATGGTACTACGCGGAAAAGGAATCTGAATACTGAACTAGATGGTTGATAATAAAGATCAGAACACTTACTTTATTATTAATTAATTTATTTGTTGATATATTTGCAGATGGAACTATTGAAATTTATGGACGAAATCTTAGTATCAATCATTAATCAATTGCGACATGGGATAATATTTAGACTGTAAATAGAATTGATTGTCAACTTGACACACTAAAATGAATAAAACATTAACGGATCATCATGTGCTTCCTTTAAAAATGAAGAAAATGAAAGTTAGCGCAGCTGTTCCAGTCCTAAGTGCACAAACCAGTGGTATGCTCAAATATACTGTTTGCATGCACTGTTGTGTTTTGGTTTGAAGGACATAGTAGCCAGTGTAACTACAGGACATAGTGAGACTTAACATCTATGTCTCAGAATGAAGAGCGCAGTGGAATGCCACACAGTACTTTGTAACTCAAGGTGCTGGATGGTGTTGCTACTGTTTATCGGTGGTCGTATCGCTTACCATCAGGCGAACGGCATGCTCGTCTCGTCAATCAAAGCCATAAAAAAAAAAAATCTCATTGTTCATTAAGTTGTTAATTTATATCTATATTTTTTATGTATTTTATGGAATCAGCCTGGAGTTTGGAATTTGTGCCCGATATGGCGATAGGCTCGCCATATCTGGCACAGTGGGTGCACTAGTTGCGCCTCTGCCTACCCCTTCGGGGTTAAAAGGTGTGAGTGTGTGTGTGTATGTGTTATGGAATATCAAAAAAAAATGACTATTGGGCAGTGAATTAATATAATAATTGGTACATTTTCCTTTTCATGAGAACAATAAGGCTAATAATATATGAAATGAATGAAAAAAATACGCGTTCACTCATCTGCATACACTGCTGGTTTCTGTGCCGAAGATTAACATAAAATAATAATTCTAAGGTTTGCCAAGCAACATATATATCGCCTATGTAGAAGAAAATATTCATGAGTGGATTATACACAGAGAATAAAAACAATAAAACAATAGTAATTTGGCATACCCATGAAAACAAAATCTAATTCTTTTCAAAGGTATTGGAAATATGATTTGTTTTAATTTGAATAAATTGCAACTGCAATCAGCCCTATATTATATACTACCCACTGCTGAGTACGGGCCTCTTCTACTACTGAGAGGGGGTAGGCCTTAGTCCATCACGCTGGCCTAGTGCGGTTTGGCGAACTTATACCCTCGAAATTCTTATGGAAATTCTCAGATATGTAGGTTTCCTCACGATGTTTTCCTTCACCGTAAAAGCAAACGATAATTGATAAACAATACAGACGTAACTTCGAAAAGTCATTGGTGTGTGCCTTGGGTTTTGAACCTCCGGACATTGTCTCGGCAGACCGTTCCATTCCCAACTAGGCTATCGTCCCCGTCCAAAATCCCCATCCAAATTTGAATAAATATGACCACATAAAAAATGTTGGCAAACAAAAAAAGAAATATGAACCTTTAATTTAGACTGGCTGGGTTGCGCAATACATAAGACAAGTGTCTGTGATTTGTTTATAAAACTAATTTTAAGATTACGCATAGTGCATACATAATTGGTGAATATAATTAACAAAATATTGAAGAAAAGTATGTATTAAGAATGAGCGCTCTTCAAATAATGGCATATAGTAAATTTAAGTCACACAAGTTAAGGAATAAAAATAAATAATGATTAATCTTTGTTTCATTTTTCACCAAACCCTCTAAATTAGGTGAAAAAAAAAGTAGGTACCTACCTACCTATCCTTAGATCTGCGATACTATCTGCGCTAAGTTGAAGTCTTCGAAACGCCGAGTTCTAGTACACGGCGAGGAATCGACTGCCTCGAGTTCTGCTGTACACTTTCACAGACCGCGGCGATGTTCTCGGTTGATCTTGCGTTTCTTGAACGTACGGGTGTTGGCTGATTGTTAACCGAACCGGTCGTCTCAAATTTGGCCACCGAACGTTGAAGAGTCGACTGTGAAGGGCCACCACGTCTACCGTAAAATGGGCGCAACGCGCGCAACTTTTGCATTAATGAACACTTATTTTGATAATTAAGTTTTATAATTTGAATGTGCTGTTCAATCGTGTAACTTGCCATGGTGATTTGGGATAAGTAACTGAATTATAAAAATAATAATTGACAGATGTCACCAAAACAAAATGGCCGCCACGGGCCACCAAAATCTACCCGCGCTAATTGAAAAACCCTTTACATGTAACAGTGGCGCCCAACGTGGGGTTCTTTTATACTGGAAGCATTTGTCATGTCGCTTAGCTGTGACAAATCATTTATCACTTTGTTACAATTGTTATTTGTTATTTTCTTATTGGAAATTGTTGGAAGTTTACTTTAATTGACTCTTATTGGAAGTTGATACTTGTAACTTATAAAATAAAAATTTAATTATTTGAACAACTATAGGTCAAGAATTGTATGTTTAATTTCGATTTAAATTCAAGGGACAATTAAATAACTATATTGTTGTATTGGAAACAAGTGTTAATAAATTTATTTTATTGTGTTCGGCCTTTGATTAATTATAATACCGTCCGGCCATAGTTATTAATTATTGTCTTGTTGGTTTTTAACAATTGAGACTTTGCATTTTAGTACAGTTAAAAAGAACTGCTTAATTTATTTAAATAATTGTATTAGGCTTGCCGCCTTTATTTAACAATCTTACATAATAAGTTTATATTACTTTTTCACATATTATTATTATATGACACCGGTTTCGTGAAGATCATCTTGCTTTCCAGCATAGGCCTCCCCTAAAGCTTGCCACGTTGTCCGATCGTGCGTATTTCTTGTCCACGTAATATCTGCTATTTTTTTAATGTCATCTCCCATCTGCGACGTATATAACTAAAGGCTATAAATAAATAAATAAAATTAGGCTTGCCGCACACCTTCGGTTTCCTAATTAGGTTTCCTGATGAGTAATTCAGATTCGGAAACTTGAATGGTCCGCTTACATAGACAATGGTCAACAAAGCGCTCACGTTCTTATTATTTCCGAACGGAAAAAAAACTGACGTTCGTTTCGAAATTTTCACCACGTTCGGATTGTAAGAACGGAAAAAATCCTAATGACGTCATCCCGAACGCAACGCTCGCGTATATTTTGACTTGTCCGCTGCATTGTGCACTCGATAAATATATTGCAACAAAAACAGAAACAAACTGCTGCCAATACCGACGAAGATGACGACACCAAATATTTATTTACTAAGCTTCAGAAGCTATACGAAAAAAAATGAATCCTCATCAAAAAATTGATTTTCAACTGGATATTTTTTATTTATTTATTTATTTATTTATTTATACATATATACAAAACCATTACAGATATACTAAAGCGGTGTTGTACAAAGTTATTTGCTATTGACCTCAATACACCTGTAGGCCACTTCTGTGAATTCCTGCAGGTTGCAGATAAATATATCAACGTTCTCGGAAATAGTATTGAGCAATCGTATGGCCCGCGACAAAGGCGCAAACCTAAGCATATTTGTTCGTGGTGTTCGGAGGTGGAACAGCGGCGGGAGAAGCCGAGTGGTGACGCGGCCGCTGGGCACGCACAGCTGCAGCGCGGACAGCACCTCCGGCTGGTGCAGCCATCCACGCCACACTCTGAACACCAACATGACGAGCGCAACATCCCTCCTCACTTCCAACCTGCAGTACCCTACCATGCCCAAGACGAACAGGCTGGGGTACATCAGAGGGTAGTAAGGGTACACGCCATATTCTTTAAAATATAGAAAGCGGGTGAATTTATTTTGAATTTTTTCTACCATTAATTTATATTTTGTCTCATGTGGACTCCAAATTATAGCGTTCGTTTCGAGCCGACTACGAACTAACGCATTGAATAAAATTTTGATTACTAAAGTACCGTATATATTTTTGCAATGTCTCAGGATAAAGCCTAGATTTCGAAAAGATTTTTTACAAATATCAATAATGTGATTACGAAACGATAGCTCAGGCACCATCTGGATCCCTAAATCCCGTACAGATATAACACGGGGTATGATTACAGAATCCATCATGTACTGGTAGCTGAATGGTGCTCGCGCGCGGCTATAACTCATCACACCGCATTTGGCAACGTTAAAATACAGTTTGTTGACGTTACTCCACTGCACCACTTTGTCAATATCCCGCTGGAGTCGCACAGAATCAGATGCATCAGTTATCACCCGAAACATCTTGAGGTCGTCAGCAAACAATAGACATTCCGCCTCCACGATGACCGATGGCAGATCGTTAACCATTATAATAAACTGCAGAGGTCCTAGATTGCTTCCCTGACTTACGCCTGACAAAGTGAGGTACGGACGAGATTCATATCTTGCATATTCAACATACTGTCTGCGATCACTAAGGTAACTTGCAAAAAATTTCAAAAGATGAGGGGTAAAACCTATCGCGGCGAACTTTCTTAGCAAGACATCATTATCGACGGTGTCAAACGCCTTCCTAAAGTCGAAGTACGCGGCGTCGACTTGTCCTCCAACATCAAGGACTGGTGTTAGGTACGACATGAATGACAGTAAATTAGTCCCCGTACTCCTACCCGGACGGAAGCCGTGTTGTGTATTAGTCAGCCGGTTGCTCACTTGGGTCAATATACAAGCGTACAAAGCAGTTTCAAATACCTTAGCAAATGCAGACAGTACTGCTACAGGTCGATATTCTCTGACATCAGATTTTAAGCTTCCTTTCGGAACCGGGATCACTCGAGTGATTTTCCAGGTCTCCGGATACCCACCTTCCCTTAAACATAAATTAAAGATGTGCAATAGTGGTTCCTCAAAGATCTTACTACAGTCTTTAATGATATATGGCGGTATACCATCAGGGCCAACTGAATGCTTAGGTTTCATACGGCTAAGGGCTGTGCGCACTTGGCGCGCGGTCAGTTGGCCGACGTGAACACGGGCTGCGCCCGCGCGTGCTGCCGCTTCGCACTCTGCTGCCTCTGCATCCAGCCTCGGTCTCACATTACTATATACCGATTCAAAATACGAAGCAAACGCTTCCGCGCACTCTTCATCGGCCAATAAGTGTCCATCTTTAGAGATTTTTGTTTTAAAACGTTTAGAATGCTTACACTTAATGAACTTCCAGAAAGACTTAGGATCTTCTGTAATATGCGATTGTAATTGCTTTTGGTATGAATCATAAGCTGATGCAATTTTAAGTTTAACTTGAGAACGGTAATGAGAAAATGTTTCGTAATCACATTTTGAGCCAGTAATTTTAAATAATTTGTGATGCCTCCACTTTTTCCTAATATCTTGTATTAATTCCGGTGTATACCAATCAGGATAATTGTATTTTCCTTTAATCCTACGTTCTCTATGACACATTCTTGGAACGGAACCGTCAAAGATTTCGATAAGAGTATTATATAAATGTTCAATAGCTTCATTTGATTTTTTTATACTATACAAAGTGTCCCAATTAATTAATGATAAATCATGATATAAAGTAACAAAATCGGCTTTACGGAAATTCCATCTCGGCCTGGTATAAGTTAAGTTTATATTATCATTGTAAGATTTTTGATGAAACGCCTGCGTCATTGTCACTCGGCTTGTGGTCCTTATCACCTTTATTGCAAGTGGGGGGTGATGTGCGTCAGTATCTACTAGTGGTTCATCAGAAACTACTACTTGCAAGTCGCTCAATAATGACGATGTCAACACTAAATCCAGAGTACGGTTATTAATATTGGGTATATTATTTACCTGCCGAAATCCACAGAAGGAGCTCACATATTCAAAATAACTCCGTATTTCTACTGATGTCGAAGGCATATTGAAATCACCTAACACTAAAAATTTATCATATTTAACAGATAAGTCTTCTAAAATATGGAATAAACGCATATAGTCACTAGGAATACATTTTGGAGGTATATAAACAGCACAACATAAAAACAAATAATTATTATCCAAGTGGACGGTAGCACAGACAATTTCAAACAAGGCTGTGTCCACGTTGCCAACAGAAACGCGTTTAAGTTCGTAGCGCGACGTCGTTGCTAAAAACACACCTCCCTGTTTTCGTCCATCTTGTCTGTCACAACGTATAATCTTGTAACCAGGGGGAACGATTTCCCCGTCATGAATCGAATCATTGAGGCCAGACTCAGTGACAGCAAATAAATCATAAGATGAAGCCAATAGATTCGTATAAAAAATATCAGTCTTCGTCCGCAGACCCCTGACATTCTGGTAATATATATTTATGTACTTCTCATTAATTGTCATGTTTTTTTGTTTTGATCGGGTTCCGAAACCAGATCCATTTATTGAAACGAGTATTCAACGGCCAGCTATTCTGGTTATTAATTGCCGGAAATAAAGATTCCGGCACTCCAACCATAAATGAAGCGTAATCTCTTTTAGTTTTTGGAATTAACTTCTCCACTCTTATATTACTAGACCCGCATAATTTGGAGACATGTTCGGCAATTGCGTTTTCAGTTGTATCAGGGTGAAGTGACCATACATGCAAAAATATTTTTTTCTCAACTGCCTGAAATGTAGAAATATCCTGGTTGCCACCTTTTGCGACAGATTCCAACCGATTTTTCTTACTTTTATTTGGTTTAGTTACCGTCTTCCAACCTTCTAAGTCATCGTCAACCATTTCGGATATGTTCGTTAAATCACACTCACAATCACAATAATTATCAGCAGATTCTAAGCGCTCACTTGTATGCAGTGAGGACACATCCTTAGCTTTGGATCGCTCAAATGCACGGCGCGCGCGTTCCGATATTTTGTTTTGCGATGTTACCTTGACAACATGCTCCCCCGCTGGTTGCTTCCCGCTCACACTCGGCTTATCCAAATGACTTTGTCCTTCACTACGATGCTTTATTGATGCATTTTTGTCAAATTTGATCGATAGATCACAAATAACCGCCCAAAATTTGTCTAACGTTTTTTGTTGACTTTCTAATTTTGCATTTTGCTGCTCAATCGTTGTAGTTTGTGCTGCAATTTTTGTAGTCAGCGCTGTGACTTTCTTCGACAATTCACTGAATGCGGTCTCAATGTTAAACTTCGACATTTTCAACGAAAAAATTAATTAAAACTGAGAGGGCCAATTGTACACACACTTGACATATGACAATGCTTCAATTAGTCAAAAAAGACACTATGGGAAATGATTCATCGCCATTACAGTCTCGGTACACGTACAGTGACAATTCATCAGGCTCATTGCCAAGCCCGCATTCTGTCCGCACTTCGCCTTTACATTACAATATTTCATCTGCATCACCGACTTTCGATTCATCTTTACGAAATATTTATGTACCGCAAAATTCACCTATATATTTGAAAAATCAATCTACATCACCACCAACTTTTCATTCATCCTCCCAGCAGCAAAATGTCCCCTGTACGAGTACCTCTAAGACTAATTATATCCACTCAATTTTTTTGAAGTGCGGAGTTCCGAATCTGAATTCCTGATCAGGAAATTTAATTAGGAAACCAAACGTGTTCGTAAAAAAGCCGGACGTTTGCGCTAGTCACGCGGAATTCCGAATCTGAATTCCTGATGAAGGGGCCTAGACAAAAACCAAGCGTGGCGTTATCCGTACACGCTAGTAGTAAGGGATTCACCGATACTGGAGCAGGTTCGACGGCCGGTCCGCGGCGCTCCGGCGGCTGATCGCCGACGTTTTCGATTGCTCCAGATTCGGCCCGCGGGACCCGCGAGTTAATCCGCGGATTACTTTAATACCTACCGCGAATTAATTTGATACCTACCGCGGATTAACTTGATACCTACCGCGGATTAACTTGATACCTACCGCGGATTAATTTGATATTGACCGCGAATTTTTTTGATAACAGCCGCGAATTAAATTTATATCGTCCGCGGATTCCATTTCATATCACCCGCGAGGTAGGTATGAACCACGAATTTGTTCATGGTCTACGGTTCCCTTAAGCTTGTACCTTTTCCCTGTTCGTTGTGCTTTTGACTTTGTACTTTCTATCGGCGATCCTTTTTTTATTTGAAGGATGCAAAGGTCTTTGTCGCGTATTTCTATTAACTCGTGTTTCTACGTAAAAGCCGTTTAAAATTACTTAATAGTCGCCCTTTACGCATTACGGGCATTGTTTATGATAGATAAAGCAACATTTTCCCTGTTTCGTTGTGTTTCTGACTTTCTACTTTCTATCGGCGACCCTTTTTTATTTGAAGGATGCAAAGGTCTTTGTCTCGTATTTCTATTAACTCGTGTTTCTACTTAAAAGCCGTTTAAAATTACTTAATAGTCGCCCTTTACGCATTACGGGCATTGTTTATTATAGATAAAGCAATCGTTACAATACACCATACCTTTCTCAAATTCTAGGTAAAACCCTTTGGGTCTTCTCATTGTCATAATAATTACGGTTCCTATTATTCACATTACCTGATATTACGTATTCATTGGAACATTTAAGGTGAAAGTCGAAACATGTTGGATCTTGTCTGCAAGGAAACAATACTCCCTCTCCATATTGTAACGTTGTACTCAATTATATTATAATTAAAATTTTATTTAGCCTTAATAACCTAGATTACCTAGTCAAAACAATTATTTTTACCTATAAATAAATAAATTAAAACAATTATTATTTTACATAAAATCCTATACTAAATACAGTTTATATTATACATTTTAAAATCATATTCAACACTACGCTTAGCACCGCACCGCGCCAGCGCGCCGTCTTGTACCGTTACTTTTAAATGACGAAGCAACTGGCGTATGCGCAGCCACGGGCCAGTTTCCGCCCGATCGTCCCCTGTAACGGACGATTACACGAGTTGCGTTCACGTATATCATATGTGTCGTCTCACGCGCTCGTGTAAATTATATTTTATAGCGGAATCAATTTGTTTCTATTTAAATAATAACTACTAGCTTACGGAAACCTCCACCTAGTTTGGAATTGCACCCCGATGGGGTGCAACATTACCGTTTGAGGGGTCACGTCGACGGTTTGAAAAAAACGTCGCGACTTGGACCAACACATCGGTCATCGAGTCACCCCGGTGCAAGACCCCGGACGCAAGACCAACACCTCGGTTGCCGTGTCTCCCTCGTGCAAGACCCCGGACGTCAAACACCATTCCCAGGACGGTACCACTTAGCGGAACCAGACGGCAGAGAGCCTACCCCCCTTGTTATTTTTTTTTTTTAATATATCTTTTATTTGTGGACGTGGTTTTTCTTATTCCCGTTTAAGCGGGTATCAAACGTTACAATATAAAAGACCGACTCAAAATCACATGGTATCGTATTCCACTCTGTGCTCTGCTCGAAGTGTGATCTCCAGTTGTGTGTAACAGTGAAGTGATAGTAAAATTGTGAAATAGTTAAATAGTGAAAGTGTTATAAAAATGAATGTAAGTACCTTTATATACTTTGATCTAAAAGTGTTGTAACCAGATGTTTCATTAATTGTTTATGCCATGTGTTGTCCACCAGGTTAATACATTTTAGCTATCTTTGATGTCTTATTAATTTATCATTGTTACTAATGTGTACATGTATACTTCGCATACCTATAAGTATTTATCATACAGTACTTAGTTAACCGATAATTAAAACAGTTTCATTTCATTTTGTTACAGTTTTCTGAAAATACTTTCAAAAACTACTATTATGCTGAAGAAATCGACGAACCTAGTGATGAAGAAGGTACACTCGCCTTTAAAGTCAAAAAAGCGATAATAGCAAATAAAAGACCGATCGAATGCAACAGCATTGATGAGTTCTTCGAAAAACCAAAAAAGAAAAAGACAACAACAAGAAAGTCATCCAGTGTTGGTCGATCGACGAGCGGGGGTGTTTCATACATCCGATCAAACAGCGATGACAACAGTTCTGCATCACATCTCATAAAAATTGAGGTGTATGAAGTGAATAAAATAAAAAACATCGCACCGACGGAACATTGGAAACACGCTGATGTGCGAGTTAAATATTACGCGGAAAACGACAGTGATAAGAACTTGCAAAGTGTCAAGGACACTATATACAATATAACTAAACAGTTGGCTAGTAAGGACGATTGTGTGAAATATTTTATAGACACAGACAAATGAACAAAAGTGCCAGTGCGTGTCAATGTTTTAATATCATAACTTTAATCATATGCTTTGTACTACTATTATTGAAATAAGAAACTATTATTGTAATAACTGTACTTAAGAATCTACCTGTTTTAATTTAACTTACATTGTATTGTATTTAAACTTTGTACTCTTTTAAGTTACATACTTAATAGATTAATTTGTTTTTGATTCTAGAACTCTTTGTGAATTGTGTTATTGCTAAGTATTATTGTAAATAGTTATAAGTCTTTTTAGTGTTTTTTCATGCTCATGCTTACGATTGTAAAGTTATTGGGAACATTCATAAATTGTTTGGAAAAAAGTGGATAGCTTAGAATGTAATTACATTGTTTTGGGTAGTATATAAGCGTTGAAATAACTTAAAATATACTGAGACATTCCTTACCATGGATACAAGCTGTGATTTATACAACATGGAACTCGTCGCACTTCTCGAAAACATCGAATCAATGGATCTGATGTCATCGCAATACGACAAAGAACTGTACGAGCTCTGTGATAAAATGGAACAAAGACAAGTCGAAACGTGAGTAAAACATTTTTTATTATGTTAAGACTAGTTGCAACATGTTTTGGGAATCCATGAAGAGGGGATACACTTAAAGTATTTATAATGGTTCGAACATCTTGCACAATCATTCAACTTGTTTCTTCCGTTTATATTTTTAACATTGAAGTGCAACCAAAATGTACCACTCACTTGATATTTCTAGTTTATCTCAGAGTGAGATTGCGAGTTTCGATAAAAAGATAATTTTACATAAATATCATCGTTTCATACGGTTTTGGTATATATTAAATGTTTTGCCAGAATCAATGTTGGGAGATCCTGATATTTCTCCTTATTATACACCATGTAGTGGACATAAAATCTCAAAACAAACTCATTCCGATGAGGATGATATTGATGGTGTATTATCAATGAAAGCATATTGTTTGCAGTGTAAATAACAAATAATGTTAGTATCTATTTAAATAATAGAAACATAGTAGCATATTTATTTCGTGAGATAACATTTTTTTAACAGTTTTCTTATCCATCAGATCTATGCAGAATGGAGAAGGCAGCAGGAAAAGATTAGCGCCAACTGAATTGTTTGAAGAGGATCCATTAAAGAGAAGAAAAAATATTCGTCTTGAAGCTCCTTCGACATCTACATCGTCGCTGGATAACATTTTAAATGTAAGTACAGAACAGCATAATGATAAAATTGAATGTCCTGAGTGTCACATATATGTATCAAAAAAATATATGACCAGTCACTATAAGAGCAATAAACATAAAAATAATTTAATTAGACGAGATAATAATCTACCTAATGTTCAATTCATTGATAGTGCTTTCGGTAATAGAATTATTACATATCGAGTGAAATCTAGTTTAGTTTCTGATACACAGCTTGAATCACCTGAATTATTTTTACAAAATATTAAAAAAAAAAATTATACATTACTAGAACGATCTATCTTAGAATATTCTGTTGTAAAAGTTAATTTTATTCTCAATGCGGATTTCACACAAGAAACAAAAAATCTACACAATATTTTTGATTTTCAAATTTCAAACTATCTTGTTTGTCAAGGTGATGACAAAGATATTATTTTCTCATCTATAATTACCGAAATAACAAACAAAATGACCAATTTCCAAAAAAAAGGTAGTGGATGGAGTTTAGTTAAAATAAATCATTTGGATATGAATGTCAACAAATTTAACCCATTGCGTGGATCTTCATACATAGACCTACCGTTAGATATAAAACATAAGAAAGCTGTAATCAATGTTCAAAATAACGATCATGAATGCTTTCGTTGGGCAGTTTTGTCAGGATTATTTCCAGCTACTCATAGTTCCAATAGGGTATCATCTTATATAATACACAAAAACAAACTAAAATTTGATAACCTATCGTTTCCTATAAAAATTAATGACATCCATAAGTTTGAAAAATTAAATAGTATAAGTATTAATGTTTTTGGATTACAATATGATTCAATAAGCGAATCAAATAAAGTTGTGGGTCCATTACACTTTACGAAACACCGTAAAACTACTCACTTAAACTTATTGTATATATCTCAAGGTTCTAAAGGTAATTTCTGTTATATTAAAAACCTCTCGAGATTATTATCTAAACAGTTATCGACTTCTGAACATGCAGTTCATATTTGTGATGGGTGTTTATTAAATTTCACGTCATTAGATAATTTAAAACGACACCAAGAAAATGACTGTTTCAATGTGTGCACAAATTTACCATCGGAAAACGATAGAAAAAGAAACTGGTTTAATGAATTAATACCATCAAACCAAATTTCATTTAACAACTATGAACGTAAATTAAGAGTTCCATTCGTTGTGTATGCTGACTTTGAAGCATTTTTAAAACCAATAGAGAGTTGTTCTAACAATCCAAATCAATCATCAACTGTTAATATCCAAAAACATGAAACGTATAGTTTTGGGTATTATGTTAAATATTCTTATGATGATAATCTTTCAGTATATAGGTCTCATACAGGGCAAGATTGTGCGCTAAAATTTATGCAATTCATTTCCGCAGATTTAGAAAATATTTGTAAAAAGAATTCTTTTGTCAAATCACCATTACCATTAACTGAAGAAAATAAAATAAATATCAATCAAAGTGAGTCTTGTTACATTTGTGCTACTAAATTAAACGTGGATAGAACAATATCTTATAATTGGCATACTGGTGCATATGAAGGTGTAGCTCATAGAGTATGCTCTCAGAAATACAAAGCTCCTAATTTTGTGCCAGTGTTGTTGCCGCCGTCACAACGGACTGCGCAAGCGCAGGCGGGTCGCGGGGCGCGGTACCAACCGCTCGCCCAGCACCCGCGCGCCACCGACACTCAGCTCTCGAACGCGGTCGCATTCGGGCACTTCCTTCGTTCATACGTCTTAATATTATAACGGCATTATAACCTATGTACAGTCCACATATTGTTTTATTTGCAAGTCCGATCATTGGCCTAAACAGTGGTCCTTCGTTCGCGTAAATATAAAAACCAGTTTCGCCGAAATAATAATTGCATCCACGTCAACGGTCGTCTTAAGTCGTCGTATGGACTTTGACCGTATGGGAAGAAGTTGGAAGAAAGAAGTCGTTCTCGAAGCAGCCTACATATTCGACGTAGCTGAAGTCATTCATGGGAGTACGCTTATTGTATTTGAGTGAGTTTGTTCCAATTAGTTATTTCCCAATTACTATTATTTTTTGCCGAAAATCGTTAAGTTTATAATACAGTTGCCTTCATTGCACAGTGCTTTATATAGCTTATTTGGGTCGCAAGTTTGCTATTTTCATCCCCTATTCTTTTCTTTGCAAAACGCCTACGCATAATAGTGATTTTATATACATTTGTTAGAAAGGCGCGTTGACCGTCGTTGACCTTGACGTGATACCGTTATTTGCTTTCGCTTTGTCTGCGCACATATGTTGCACGTCTATTTTGTATTTTTTTAATTATTATTGCTCATTAATTTAAATATTATCTCCAGAATGGCAGATTTAAAAACGCTTATCAAAAAACGTAGCTCAACAAAATCAAAGCTTACTATTTACAATAATTATATTAATTTATTAAAAAGTAGTACAAGCATATCAGAGTTGCAGCGTTTAGATTTGGAGGAGCGCTTCAATAGATTCACTTCCATACATTCGGAATTTGATAATTTACAGACGCAAATCGATGTGCTCACCGACGATGACGCGGCTGCTGTAGCTGAGCGTGAGGAGTTCGACCGCCAGTTCTACAATCTCATAGCAATCACACGGAGCCTGCTCGGCACTACGTCCGATAGTGCTGGATCTGAGACGGACTCCAAAGATGTTGAGCCAGGTGCACACATTTCTAAAGCCAATGGTTTTGTTCGTTTGCCTAAAATTGATTTACCTCACTTTGATGGAAGTGACCAGTGCTGGCTAGAGTTTAGGGACACTTATATATCATTGATTCACGACAATCCTTCCGTTAATAATATAAACAAGTTCCACTACCTGCGGGCTTCATTGCAAGGAAGCTCTGCCTCAATTATTAAAAATATCGATTTTAAAGCAGAGCATTATAATGTTGCATGGAATTTGCTTTATGAGCGTTATAATAATAACCGTAATCTTGTAGATAGTCACCTGCAAGCTATATTCGATATTGAACCTATACTAAATGAGTCAAGTGTTTCAATCAGAAATTTTGTTGATGCCATTAACAAAAACATGAGAGCACTGACAAAGCTAGAAGAGCCCACTCAACATTGGGACACATTTATTATTTTTATAATCAATAAAAAATTAGACTTAGTTACCAGTCGTGACTGGGAGCAGCATAGGAATAATATTTTAAAGGAGAAACCTACCATCTCACAATTTTGTTCCTTTTTAAACAGTAAAGCAGACTGGTTGAAATCAGTTGAATCAAATCACAACACTACACATCTGACTTCACAAATCATTCAAACTTCAAGAAATAATTTCTCAGACAGTAGTTTAAATAAACATAACCATAAAGTTACTGAAGGAAATAATCATAAAACAAATATGAACCCTAAATATATTAATAAATTTAATAAATGTCCACATTGCTCTCAAGCGCATACATTATTTAAATGCGATTCGTTTAGAAACTTATCAATAGAGAACCGTATAAAAAAGGCTAACGATTATAATGTCTGTATGAATTGCTTGCGTTTCGGTCATTCTCCTAAGCAATGTAAACTTACACATTGCAAATATTGCAAAGTAAAGCACAATACTCTTTTGCACTTAGAGTCTAATGAACCTAATCCATTTTCTAATCCATTACCTTCCACTTCTAAGTCCAACATAGCGTTATCAGCCAATTCTTCACAACTTGCTACCGCTACGCATGTTTTACTGTCCACAGCTTTGGTTAACGTGATTGGCGCAAAGGGTAAGAAGTACACTGCGCGCATACTTCTGGACAATGGTAGTACAGCAAACTTTGTAACGCAGAGCTTATCAGAAAAACTGGGTTTATCGCTTCGCGGTACAAGGACTAAGGTAACAGGTATAAATAATCACATGTCAACTAGTACACAGTCTTGTCACCTCGTGTTAGAGTCTTTATGCTGTGCCTACACTGTTGACATCGAATGTCACATTTTGCCTGAGATTACAAAAGTCTTACCATCCTCATTTGTGCACGTCAAACATGTCCCTATTCCGTCAGGTCTAAAACTAGCAGACCCAAACTTTAACGTTCCGTCGATCGTAGATATCCTCGTAGGGGCTGAAACATTTTGGAATGTCTTAGGCAGTAATACGATAGATTTAGGAAAAAATCTACCTAGATTATTTGAAACTAAATTCGGATGGCTTGTATCAGGTAGTATTGTAAATAAGTCTAATATTTCTTCCACACTTTTTTGCCATCATTCCAATGTCACTCCCGATCTTGCACAGTTTTGGGAGCTTGACAACGTATCCTCAAAGCATTCTCTCTCTCTTGAGGAAAGAATTTGTGAAAATCTGTTCTATCAAAACACAGTTCGCAACAGTGATGGCAGATATGTCGTCACGATGCCTTTAAAAGAGGATCCTATTAGTTTAGGACATTCTTATGAATACGCTAAAAATCGCTTTCTCTCCCTTGAGCGACGATTTATGACATCCAGATGGTCGGTCCCGTAGTGCAAGACGATCTGTTTTCCATTATAACACGTTTTCGTCAGCATAGGTATGTGGTATCAGGTGATGTTGAAAAAATGGACAGAGCCATCGAATTAAGTCCAGTTCAACGACCTCTTCAAAAAATTATTTTCCGGTTTGAACCTACTAAACCTCTTAACACCTATACATTAAACACAGTCACCTACGGGACCGCTTCTGCCCCATATTTAGCCACTAAATGCTTAGTTTCTCTAGCCGACAATATTGAGGATAATATATAATAATACCAGCCCTGTATTATATACTGCCCACTGCTGAGCACGGGCCTCCTCTACTACCGAGAGGGGTTAGGCCTTAGTCCACCACGCTGGCCTAGTGCGGATTGGCAGACTTCACATACTCTCGAAATTCCTATCGAGAATTCTCAGGTATGTAGGTTTCCTCACGATGTTTTCCTTCACCGTTAAAGCGAACGATAATTGATACACAATACACACATAACTTCGAAAAGTCAGAGGTGTGTGCCTTGGGTTTCGAACCTCCGGATATTGAGGATACTCGTGTGCAACGCGCGATTCGGCGTGATTTTTATGTCGACGACTACTTAAGTGGTGCGGATACGATAGCCGAAACCGTGGAAATTACAAAGGTAGTCCAGTCGGTTTTATCATCAGCCAAATTTAATTTACGCAAATGGCGATCAAATAATTCCATAATTCATAGCCAAATTGCTGATAATAATGATTTTCATAATACATTAAATTTTTCGGAGCAAGGTCTAGACACTAACCAAACTAAAAAAACATTAGGTCTCAACTGGATTTGTAATTCTGATTCGTTAACATTTACTATTAATATTACACCCATACATAAAATCACTAAACGTCACATTCTCTCGGTAATTAGTCAAATATTCGACCCACTAGGACTCGTAGGTCCGTGCGTTGTTGAGGCAAAGATGGTAATGCAGCGTCTATGGCTTGATAAATATGACTGGGATGACGAAGTGTCGCACGAAATAAAAAGCCTTTGGTCTACATTTGAGAACACAGTAACATCACTAAATAAGCTACGAATTCCTCGTTGGGTTTTGTGTGAAAATTCTATTACACGTGAAATACACGTATTTACTGACGCGTCCGAAAAGGCATACGGCGCATGTGTATACATTCGGTCATGTAATGCCATCGAATCCACGAACGTTCAGCTTCTGGTATCCAAAAACCGTATCGCACCAATTAAACCTACAACAATACCAAGGCTTGAACTGTGTGGGGCTTTACTGGGTGCAAGACTGTGTACTAAGGTTCAGGAATCACTTACTATAGACATTCACAAATGTAGATTCTGGTGCGATTCCACTATAGTGTTGGGTTGGCTCTCTACTCCTTCTAACCAATTGAAACCTTTTGTTAGAAACAGAGTTAATGAAATACAAGAAACCACATGCGATTATACCTGGAGCTACGTACCGTCAAGTGAAAACCCGGCAGATCTTGTATCCCGCGGTCTTCGGGCCGACGTTATCAAGGACACACCTTTGTGGTGGTCTGGGCCCTCGTTTCTATTGCAAAATGAAAGCGAATGGCCTAAAATGCCTAACACAGAGAATCATAACTTACCGGAAGCAGTACCACATATTTATAATAGTCGTATTAATAATAACTCATACAGCATGCATCATTCACACATAACCAACCAACCATCATTCACACATACCTTATTGGAAAAACATTCTAATTTAACAAAAATACAAAAAATATTTGCTTATGTACAAAGATTTATTTACAATTTAAAAAACAAAAACAAATTGAGAGACAATTTTTCCGCGGCTGAATTAGAAAATTCGCTCATTTTAATTACACATTTTTCTCAACAAGAAATGTTTCCAGATGTGTATAACATTTTAAAAAAAGGGCAAAATTGCCTCGTAAAAGTAGATTACTTCCTTTGACTCCATTCATAGATACTCAAGATATAATTCGCGTGGGCGGGAGGCTTGAGAACTCCCCCTACGATTTTAACGTAAAACATCCCATACTATTATGTAGTAAACACATACTCACTAAACTTATATTCCAAATGCAGCATATAAAACTATTACATGCTGGTCCTCAGCTGCTCTTGTCACACATTCGACTCACTTATTGGCCTTTAGGCGGTAGAAACTTGTCGAGGTCTGTCGTGAATAAATGTCTTAAATGTTTTAGACATAAAGCCCAAAACGTTCAGCCAATAATGGGTCAGCTACCATATTCTAGAACTCACCTTGAATATACATTTTTACATTGTTGTGTAGACTACGCAGGGCCAATATTGGTGGCCAATCGTAAAGGTCGTGGTTGCAAACTAACAAAATCATATGTTTGCATCTTTGTTTGCTCAGCAATAAAGGCCGTACATTTGGAGCTCGTCACAGATCTCACCACGGAAGCATACATGGCCGCTCTAAATCGCTTTGTATCGCGCCGCGGTAAACCTCGTAGCATAACGTCCGATAACGGAACAAATTTCGTAGGCGCGTCTAATGAAATGTCTAAGTTTTTAATTTCATCAAATGTTAAATCTGAAGTAATTAATGCAGGAGGGCATCGAATTCATTTTTACCCCTGCCTACAGTCCTCACTTTAATTCATTAGCTGAAGCTGCAGTAAAATCTTGTAAGCATCATTTAAAAAGATTATTGGGTCTCTCAAATTTTACTTTTGAGGAGATGGTCACCTGTCTTACTCACATAGAAGCTGTCTTGAATTCCCGTCCATTAACACCTCTATCTTCAGACCCAAACGATTTTTCGGCTTTAACTCCATCTCATTTCCTAATTGGACGACCATTCTTATCTGTACCATGCTCTCAGGTGACTGATGCGAGCATCACGCAGCTGGATCGTTGGAAGCGTATTCAGTTGATCCGACAGCACTTTTGGAACAGATTTCATAATGAATATACTTCTCAGATGCAGGAAAAATTGAAATGGAATCAATCTAGAGGTGAAGTTGAACCTGGTTCCCTAGTTCTGATAAAGGACAAAACGACACCACCGCTGCTCTGGTCATTGGGCCGAGTGGTCAAAATTTACCCTGGCGTAGACGGGATCACAAGGGTGGCTGAACTGAAGACAAGGAGAGGTACTATTCGACGCGCCTTCAACAACATCTGTCCTCTTCCTACACTGGAAAATTGAAGACGTCTCTTCAACCCGGGGAGTATGTTGCCGCCGTCACAACGGACTGCGCAGGCGCAGGCGGGTCGCGGGGCGCGGTACCAACCGCTCGCCCAGCACCCGCGCGCCACCGGCACTCAGCTCTCGAACGCGGTCGCATTCGGGCACTTCCTTCGTTCATACGTCTTAATATTATAACGGCATTATAACCTATGTACAGTCCACATATTGTTTTATTTGCAAGTCCGATCATTGGCCTAAACAAGTGTTTTTACATAATTTAAGTAATTATGACGCTCATTTCATAGTGCATGGTCTTGATTTCGAGAAAGGTGACATTGAACTTATTCCTGAGAACAAGGAAAAATATATTTCTTTTTCTAAAGTTTTACAAATCAATAACAGAGTTATATAATTACGATTTCTTGATTCTTTTAAATTTATGTCAAGTAGCCTTAACAAATTAGCTCAGAACTTATTACTTGAACAGTTTCGTGATCTCAAATTAAAATATCCATGTAAAGAAGATTTTAAACGTTTAATAAGAAAAGGTGTTTATCCCCATACGAATACATGACGACATTTGATTCTTTAAAAATAACCTCTCTTCCCACTCGCGATCAATTTTATAGTTCTTTAAATGATAGTCACATTACAGAAAGTGAATACCATCATGCTCAAGACGTGTGGAATCATTTTAATTGTAAAAACATGGGTGAATATTCAGACCTGTATTTAAAAACATATGTATTGTTGTTAGCAGATATATTTGAAAACTTTAGGGATGTCTGTCTTAAAACATACGGTTTAGATCCTGCCCACTATTATACAGCACCTGGTTTAAGTTGGGATGCTATGTTAAATTTTACCAAAATAAATTTAGAACTTTTAACAGATATCGACAAGGTTACGTTTATAGCGAATAATATTCGGGGGGGTATATCACAATGCAGCAATAGACATGCAGTGGCAAATAACATGTTTATGTCGGAATACGATTCAGATAAACCATCTTCATTTTTGATGTACTTAGACGCAAATAACCTACCTACCTAATAATACCCAAGAAGACAACAACAAGAAAGTCATCCAGTGTTGGTCGATCGACGAGCGGGGGTGTTTCATACATCCGATCAAACAGCGATGACAACAGTTCTGCATCACATCTCATAAAAATTGAGGTGTATGAAGTGAATAAAATAAAAAACATCGCACCGACGGAACATTGGAAACACGCTGATGTGCGAGTTAAATATTACGCGGAAAACGACAGTGATAAGAACTTGCAAAGTGTCAAGGACACTATATACAATATAACTAAACAGTTGGCTAGTAAGGACGATTGTGTGAAATATTTTATAGACACAGACAAATGAACAAAAGTGCCAGTGCGTGTCAATGTTTTAATATCATAACTTTAATCATATGCTTTGTACTACTATTATTGAAATAAGAAACTATTATTGTAATAACTGTACTTAAGAATCTACCTGTTTTAATTTAACTTACATTGTATTGTATTTAAACTTTGTACTCTTTTAAGTTACATACTTAATAGATTAATTTGTTTTTGATTCTAGAACTCTTTGTGAATTGTGTTATTGCTAAGTATTATTGTAAATAGTTATAAGTCTTTTTAGTGTTTTTTCATGCTCATGCTTACGATTGTAAAGTTATTGGGAACATTCATAAATTGTTTGGAAAAAAGTGGATAGCTTAGAATGTAATTACATTGTTTTGGGTAGTATATAAGCGTTGAAATAACTTAAAATATACTGAGACATTCCTTACCATGGATACAAGCTGTGATTTATACAACATGGAACTCGTCGCACTTCTCGAAAACATCGAATCAATGGATCTGATGTCATCGCAATACGACAAAGAACTGTACGAGCTCTGTGATAAAATGGAACAAAGACAAGTCGAAACGTGAGTAAAACATTTTTTATTATGTTAAGACTAGTTGCAACATGTTTTGGGAATCCATGAAGAGGGGATACACTTAAAGTATTTATAATGGTTCGAACATCTTGGACAATCATTCAACTTGTTTCTTCCGTTTATATTTTTAACATTGAAGTGCAACCAAAATGTACCACTCACTTGATATTTCTAGTTTATCTCAGAGTGAGATTGCGAGTTTCGATAAAAAGATAATTTTACATAAATATCATCGTTTCATACGGTTTTGGTATATATTAAATGTTTTGCCAGAATCAATGTTGGGAGATCCTGATATTTCTCCTTATTATACACCATGTAGTGGACATAAAATCTCAAAACAAACTCATTCCGATGAGGATGATATTGATGGTGTATTATCAATGAAAGCATATTGTTTGCAGTGTAAATAACAAATAATGTTAGTATCTATTTAAATAATAGAAACATAGTAGCATATTTATTTCGTGAGATAACATTTTTTTAACAGTTTTCTTATCCATCAGATCTATGCAGAATGGAGAAGGCAGCAGGAAAAGATTAGCGCCAACTGAATTGTTTGAAGAGGATCCATTAAAGAGAAGAAAAAATATTCGTCTTGAAGCTCCTTCGACATCTACATCGTCGCTGGATAACATTTTAAATGTAAGTACAGAACAGCATAATGATAAAATTGAATGTCCTGAGTGTCACATATATGTATCAAAAAAATATATGACCAGTCACTATAAGAGCAATAAACATAAAAATAATTTAATTAGACGAGATAATAATCTACCTAATGTTCAATTCATTGATAGTGCTTTCGGTAATAGAATTATTACATATCGAGTGAAATCTAGTTTAGTTTCTGATACACAGCTTGAATCACCTGAATTATTTTTACAAAATATTAAAAAAAAAAATTATACATTACTAGAACGATCTATCTTAGAATATTCTGTTGTAAAAGTTAATTTTATTCTCAATGCGGATTTCACACAAGAAACAAAAAATCTACACAATATTTTTGATTTTCAAATTTCAAACTATCTTGGGGCCCTACCACCATCTTTTACAAAACCATCATATTGCAGGAACGTTTTATTTCAAGATTAAAGTAATATTACTCAGATTCGTACTACGACCTTATAAAACAATATTGTTTTACTCCTGCTATACTCCTGAATAGTGATGGAAAAGAACGAATGATTGTCTATTCCCTAATTTAAGATTGCTAATATTTTTTTTACGCTCCAAGTCACGCATAAAACGAAAAATTTTAATACATTTTGGAGTAGAAATAATATAATTTTAACTTAGTTTTATAAGTGAATCATGTAAAAGAAGAGTACACTGTAAAAATTTAAGTATACGCATTGCCTTGTAAGCGAGAATTTACAAACTCGGGAGTGTTTTTTCGTGAGTGCGACGGGAACGGAACGGTTTTACTGATGTCATTCCTCAACGCAAGTTCGCGGCCGCGGTTTAAAAGTAAATAATCAAAGTTTAAAAGTTTATAAATGTGAAAGTGGTGAAATAAATAATTTAAATAATATCGTACAATGTTTGCACATAATAGTATTGATATTACATTGTGAAACCTAGACTTGCTATCAATTATCATTATATTGATTGTAATAGTAGTCGTGTTATTAAATAAATTAAGGCAATATGTTATGTAATATTGTCTAAAAATTATAGAAAATATCAACAAGGTCAATAATAAATTATAAAACGGAGAAATCATACATTAACGAGTTCGCCGCTGGAATGTCAAGTGTTTCAACAGTATTAGTTCAAGTGGTATACATTTTTTTGCAGCGTCAGAATTCGAAGGGTAATTTCTCGGAGAGATATTACTGTTACCTACAATCAATATCTGCAGGCAAAGGAATAGTCCCATACAAAAGAGGGCTGTTGGCAAATCAAACTCTCAAGAGGAAGGCATATTCAAAGATTGAAAAGGCTAGTCTAAAGTAACTACTCATCCAGTTTATCCTACTAAGAATAGTAGCTATTAAGGTAAGAATTTGGTCAAAAACAAAAAGTTATGTATCTACGTGTATAAGAGTATGCATTTACATACTTAATGTGATAATATTATAATAATTTCTTGTCTTTAATAAAATATAAGTGATAGGTGTATGCTAACACCATTCAATATTTTTTCAGTACGGGAGACTATCAAGCTAAAGTTTTATATTCATCCCAGTAAAGGTCTGGAGGTGAACAGTGTGTCGAGCCACCCTTGGCACATATGGAAAATAAATTTCTTCAATTATTCAAACATGATTATGGTCAATAGTTGCCGGGTGTACAAGTAGAACATTTCATAGAAGTAAGTGTTAAAAACATGAAGTATTCGATCAGATGAATTATTAATTTTATTTAATTTATAATACTGTACACATACATTAGAAAAATACAGTATGTGCACTTAGAAATAAAGTACTAAGTAAGTAATTTTAGTGGCACACAATTAAAAATGTCTTTTCTTTTGTTAACAGTATGACAAAAAAGCAATTACTTTTAAAGTATTGCCATCCCTCAGTCATTTCCATTCTCATCATTCTCAAAGAAATCCAATACTGCAGCAAGAAGTGCTCAAGCTTTGGAAGTTATTGGAGGGCGGAGGCATAGTGAACAAAATAACAAGTTGGATATTACTGAAAATTTACTACAAAGAAATTTAAATAAAGAATGGCTTCTTATAATTTGTACAACTTTATTACACTTTAATCTCTCTATTTTCAGGATTTTGATATCATTACATTCAGCGGTTTCTGGGTGTTCTGTGTAGTCCAACCCTGTTGCAAGTTGACATTGCTGCTGCTGGTGGGCTAAACAGTTGCTTCACTTTAACTGAGTTGTAATTTGTCTTCTTAATTCAGTTTTTTGTTGCTTAATTGGTGCACAGGAGTTTAGGCTATGTTGCAAATGTTATATGTGTTATATGTGGAATATTCCACAAGCATTTATAATAGATCCTGCTACCTCTGGTGTGTAATGCAACACTGTGTACAAGTAAGCAATGAAAATATACTTTGAGAAGTCCAATTATTTGTTCAACAATGTTTTTGGTGTGAACATGCAAATTTGTGTAGTGTGCCTCAGGTGTATGTGGTACTGCATCCAATATGAGTCATCCTAAATGAATATCCGGATTCACCTGCAAATTTTAAAGTATCATTAATTAATAATTATTGATCAAGACAATAAAAATAAACATAGCAATAAAATCAAGCAATTTTTTAATAAAATCAAAGTGTATCATACCTAGAAATGAGATATTTTTATTGTTACTCTGATCTTCCAAGTGACTCCTAAATGTATTATTAGACCTTTAAAGGAGTCATGAATAGCCCCATCACGGCTTGCATTTTCAGTCTTGTATGTATATTGATACATGTTTGCATCACAAAATATCTGAAATTAAATGAGACTGAATGTAGGATTGTATTAAATTTGTTGTTGTTATAAAACTTTTTAGGCAATATATTCTCTGCTTTATTTAGAGAGGTAAATAAAAGTATTATTTGATTGAATATTGTCTTTTATCATTTGTGTGCCTATGCATTACTATAAGTAATATTCCTCTAAAGTAAAACATCCATTTGGATGTGTTCTAAGTAATTATTAGTTAAGTACCTGTATATTATTAAAGCAATTGTGCGTACAATACCGTACCTTTCTTTCCTACGAAAAAATCTGTAGGTCTTCTAGGTATTTTAAACAAAGGTCTTGGGTATACAGTAAATCTCAAAGATTTTGCGTGAGCTTTGCTACCAGACATCTTAAGTCTTAAATCATATCTAAGTTGTAATGAATTCAGTCATCTATGTTGGATAGATCACAATCCTCACGTAGTCACCTTCGTTGTATGTTGCTTGAGGGTTTAGAGCAGTATTATCCACCTCAAATTCGAAGATTTCATAATTGCTTAAATCACATCACATTCATATTAAATATTTGACCATTTTTGGGCCACATGCCTTTATATCACACATCATTAGTATTTAAAATAATTTCGTAACTGCTTTCAATTACTTTTCATATAATATATCAAAGAAAATCGAATAATAATGTTAAAAAAGTTGTGAAAGAGCAACTTTTTTAAGACTGCTAAATTTGACATAAAAACAATATTACTTACTGTCAAAAGACACTTCGTGGTACGGTTTGAATGAATGATTTGCGATGACGTCACACAAAACTGCTAGATAAAACATGATGGTTTTAAGCTTGTTTTAAGCTCGTCATGGTATGAAATTTCTAAGTAAGGTTATAATAATACTGCTATAAGAGATGGTGGTAAGGCCCTTGTTTGTCAAGGTGATGACAAAGATATTATTTTCTCATCTATAATTACCGAAATAACAAACAAAATGACCAATTTCCAAAAAAAAGGTAGTGGATGGAGTTTAGTTAAAATAAATCATTTGGATATGAATGTCAACAAATTTAACCCATTGCGTGGATCTTCATACATAGACCTACCGTTAGATATAAAACATAAGAAAGCTGTAATCAATGTTCAAAATAACGATCATGAATGCTTTCGTTGGGCAGTTTTGTCAGGATTATTTCCAGCTACTCATAGTTCCAATAGGGTATCATCTTATATAATACACAAAAACAAACTAAAATTTGATAACCTATCGTTTCCTATAAAAATTAATGACATCCATAAGTTTGAAAAATTAAATAGTATAAGTATTAATGTTTTTGGATTACAATATGATTCAATAAGCGAATCAAATAAAGTTGTGGGTCCATTACACTTTACGAAACACCGTAAAACTACTCACTTAAACTTATTGTATATATCTCAAGGTTCTAAAGGTAATTTCTGTTATATTAAAAACCTCTCGAGATTATTATCTAAACAGTTATCGACTTCTGAACATGCAGTTCATATTTGTGATGGGTGTTTATTAAATTTCACGTCATTAGATAATTTAAAACGACACCAAGAAAATGACTGTTTCAATGTGTGCACAAATTTACCATCGGAAAACGATAGAAAAAGAAACTGGTTTAATGAATTAATACCATCAAACCAAATTTCATTTAACAACTATGAACGTAAATTAAGAGTTCCATTCGTTGTGTATGCTGACTTTGAAGCATTTTTAAAACCAATAGAGAGTTGTTCTAACAATCCAAATCAATCATCAACTGTTAATATCCAAAAACATGAAACGTATAGTTTTGGGTATTATGTTAAATATTCTTATGATGATAATCTTTCAGTATATAGGTCTCATACAGGGCAAGATTGTGCGCTAAAATTTATGCAATTCATTTCCGCAGATTTAGAAAATATTTGTAAAAAGAATTCTTTTGTCAAATCACCATTACCATTAACTGAAGAAAATAAAATAAATATCAATCAAAGTGAGTCTTGTTACATTTGTGCTACTAAATTTACCATAACGAAGTGCTTTCTGACTCGTCTTCTGACGCTCCTTCGATTGGCTCGTCTTTTGAAAGATTGAATTTGTTTTCTGTCAATTCTGCATGAATATGTCCTTAACAAAACTATCTCGTTCCAGAGTCAATTTCACCGCATTTTCCTCAGGAATGGATTATTTCAGATAATGATAACGAATTAGTGACTTCTCCTTGGACTATCCCACATAATGTATCAACCTCTAAGAAACAGCGAAATTATTCACCAAACGCAGTCACGCCTTCGTGTTCATACTGGAATGGAGATTTACCGTCTATACTATCAAATATATCTGCTCGTCCTTCTGATCCATTTTCTACACCGTCTTATTTAGTTGTCAATATAACCAATAGAGATAATCCTTACTACAAGAAGATCTAAACGAAAGATTGCGGCACAAAAAACGTCCGTCCGTACTAAAAAGAGACGGAAAATATGAATTATTAAATATGATTGGAGGAGGATAGTCAAGGCTCGTCGCGCATGGCAGTCCATTGTAAAAGAGGCCAAGGCCTACAAAGGGTTGTAACGCGGAAGAAAGTAAAGTAAATATGATTATGTTACCTAACTATGCGTTAGATTTAATTACCGCTATAGAGGTCCTTTAAGTCAATAATCGATGATAATAAACGTCAAAATGGCCGCCGTTAATAATCTATTATGCTCCAATGGAAAGAAACGAGACATGTAAAATTCGCCTGGATTCTTGTCTTACGTATCAACAATGACTGCTACATGGAACACTAGATAAAGAGCAAGAGTCTATGATAAAGAAGACTAGAGAGTCCTTGATGTTAGTCGTAACACTTTCAACGTGTATTTATAGCCTTTCGTAGCAATAGACAAAAAGCAGTAGCAAGATCGGTCCGGACATCATTTACTCCGGCTAATTTATTATTAATTTTATACTTTTTAATTATTTTAAGTCGTAATCGGTATCCATTTAGTACATTAAATGGAAATATAATAATATACGATGATACAAAATAGTTCTTAACAAGGATATTATAACAAATATTGAAATAGCTGTCACCGCTGAGTTAACCGCAGTCAACCGTTTCTTGGATTCAAACTATATTGGATTAAAAACTTTGATCGGGCGAGTATTGCAATAATTATTAAATCTGACACAATACACTAAATTCAATACTTTGCTCACTATTAGTGTGCCACGTCAGACTCACAAAGGCAACGCTTCAGTTTTTTTCTATTTGACAAAAGTGGAAATAGAATTGATGACTGGCTAAATATTTGCCCCAGACAACAGCATATTACAATCAACTAAACTTAGTTATACATATTTAGTGTTTTTTAGTAAAACTCTGTGTCTAAGTGACTTTATAGACTACCCCCCTAAAATTTTGTGACCCTCTTCGCGCTGTATTTTCCTAGTTTTCTGTCCTCTCTTTGTTTAACTTCCAGTTACCCAAGCCCAATACTACATCATGCAGACCCGCAGCTCAGGAAACATAAATGAAGCGGAGGATGGCTCTTAAAGAATTAAAGGCACACAAAGACCAATGCCATAAACTTTTGCAGGAACATGAGGAAAGTGAGGAGGAAGTTACTAACATTATTAAAAACTAGTTTTTGCCCGCGGCTCCGCCCGCGTGAATGAGTTTTCCCGGGATAAAAGTCCCGCTTTATATTTTTCCGGGATAAAAAGTAGCCTATGTGTTAATCCAGGACATAATCTACCCGTGTGCCAAATTTCATCAAAATCCGTTCTGCAGTTTTTGCGTGAAAGAGTAACAAGCATCCATACTTACAAACTTTCGCGTTTATAATATTAGTAGGATAATACCTCACTCAAGCGCCGATTATAATCAGCTTGAAAGTAACCAATATGTCTATGATAGGGACACTCAACAATTGGAATCTGAGATATTAAAACTCAAGCTAGACCTACAAAAAGTGACTAGGAACTATGAGGATTCTCAGAGCCAAATCAGAGAACATATATTGGCTGCAAATGAACTAGTGAAAATGAGCAATTACAATATGGAAAGACTTGACTCATTGACAAATAATCATATTATGCATTGTAATTATAATAATACATCACAGGATTTGTCCCCACAGCTAGCAGATACACCGGTTATAGGGGCACATCATATGTCAGACATATCAAATAGTCACTGTCATCTTCCACCAAATAATGTTTATAAAACTGTTATTTTATCAGATAGGTTACAACAAGATTTTGGTTCATTTCTACATAATAGTATGAACAATCATAAAGTAATTAATAATTGCTATACTGGAGCCAGTTACAGTCAATTACTAAATAATTTAAACCCGACCAATTTAGACCCATTGACAAAGGTTGTGCTGCTGTATGGAAATAGTTTAAATATAACCAAAAAAGAATTAATTCAATCTTTGGACAAGTTATTGACCATCCAACAGCAGTCTAAATGTAAATTATTATTATGTGCCTTACCATATGGAAAGAACTTAACAGATACACAAAATAGGCACATATATGACCTTAACATGTATATACACAATTTGACATGTCGTCATAGTGACAATATTTTTTATTTTGATATTAATAAATTTATACAAAATTGTAAATTGACAAAAGATACTATGTATCTGCCAGTTAGATTTAAGAAGACAATAGCTACTTTGATAGCCTACAATATTAATATAAATATTAAGAATTATATTAGTAAATCTAGTATTAACATCAGTAGTACTAATAATGCAGTTTTTGACACACCCAATAGTTTAAACTATTAGGTGAGACAACAGATAAGCAATTTGTTTTAACTTTAGCTCACCAAAATATACAAGGCTTATCTGGCAAACAACTAGAATTTTAGATTTATTTATAGAAAATCATAAAATTAATATTCTTTGTGTCACAGAGCATTGGCTACAGAATCTTCAGATGATATTTAATAACAGCCATTACTCGGTAAAAAGTGCGTTCATAAGAAAGTCAGCAATACACGGTGGTTCATTAATCTTTGTAAATAACAATATTAAGTGTAAGGAACGTACAGATATTTTGGAACTTTCTATTGAGCGCACTGCTGAACTATCCTGTGTTGAGCTTGAGCAACATATTATAATTTGTGTGTACCGCCCACCGTTGAGCAATCTTAATGTATTTGAAGGTGTTATGGAAGATGCTCTAAAACGTATAGGTTCTAGTAATAAGAATATAATAGTATGTGGTGACTTTAATATTAATTTTTTGGAACAGTCATCCTCAAAGGATAGACGACTCATTGATCTATTTATGTACTTTGGCTTGAAAAATTTATTTTGTGAGCCTACTAGAATCACAACTACCACAGCAACATGTCTGGATAACATTTTCTGCAGCTGTCCATGTCTGAGTAAAGCTAATTTGAGTGATTTAACATCTGACCATTGTGGTCAAAAAGCAGTATTTTGTGTCTCGAAACAGAATAAACTGTCTAATATTACAATTAAAAGCAGACTGTTTACTGCTAATCGCTTAGATAAGTTTAACGAAAGTATTTTTTCTAAGGTTAGCAAAATAGAGTCAGAGGGCCACCCAAATAGGCTTTATGGTGACCTTTTTAACTTAATAAATATAGAATTTAATAAGATATTTAAAACGAAATCAGTGAATAAACAATAAAAACTAAGTTTTGTGATTGGGCTACTGTAGGTTTACATAGAAGTAGAGCTCGACTGTATGAGTTATATGGTATGAGGCGATATAAACATGACCCGTCCTTTGTTACTTATGTTAAAATTTAATCTAAATATTCAAAAAGGCTTGTATCGCAGCAAAATCATTGTTCATAAAAAAATTGAACTTAAAATTAAACATGTAGGTGGTTATTTGACTTAAGTACTCTCCGTTAATTTTCGCATTTAATATCCATCTTTGAAATTGAATTTATATTGTTACTTGCAAGTTGTAAAATATATATATATATATATATATATAAATATAACAATAAAAGACCTACGCTGAGTTACTTGGTGCTTCTTCTCAGGTCAGTGGGCTTTTCCGAAGCACTGGTCGAATCTTTTAGACGATAAAAAAACATTGTAAAAAATGACATGTAAAAGTGCCCTTAGGGGCCTAATTACTTAATAAATGATTTGAATTTGAATTAGTGGAGCTCCACCAAGAGAATCAGTTGATTGTGGAGGAACGGAACAAACTCCATGCGGTGGTAGATACCTTTGCCAAATGTAGCATGTTATATGAAGAGGCTCTGTGTAGAATTAGGGACCTAGAATATGATCTAAATAGTACAAATGACCAAATACATAAGTTAAATAGTGAAAAGGAGCTAACTGAGGTAGCGGTGAACCAAAGCCTTTATGAAGAACTTATCTGTGGTGGCTCAAATCCCCTTCCACTGAAGCCAAACTTAATTGTTGATCTCACTAATGATGATTCAGTGGTAAAAAATTCAAACCGTTACAACTTGCACTGCCTCAGTCACAACAGATTAAAAAAGTACATAAAATTTACTAAATTCATTCATAAATTAAGTAATAAACAAAAATGCCATTCTAAAAATATAAATTTAATCAAAGAACGTAGATCATTTTTAAATAAATTAAAAAACTATGAAATTAAACTAGAAGATAGTAAGCTTAATGTGAGGCTGACACACAGCGGTTATTGTGTGAAATTAAAACACTGGAACAGTCTCTGAGTGTAACATATAATAAATTTTTAAATTCTAAAAACAAAATTGATGATCTCATGGCACTTATAAAGGATTCTAACAATAATTGTAGTACTCATTCGCTTTTGTAACAGTACAGATATTGGACACACCTCATCTGTGGTTGAGACGAACATGCCTGGCATTGTTGACTCTCAGAGCGCTAACCTGGTGAACTGCCAGGTGGATCAGAGCTTCTCAGGCTGAAGGCTCAGTCAGCGGGGCTCAGGGTCATCGCGGCAGTGCGTCCTGTCTTGGCCGAATGGCTGGACAGGCGCCACGGTGCGGCAACGTTTCGCCTGACGCAGGTGCTCGCCGGGCATGCCTGCTTCGGTGAGTACTTGTGGCGGGTGGTGGGGAAGGAGGTGTCGGCCGCGTGTCACCACTGTGACAACTGCCCGCTGGATACGGCCCAGTATATGTTGGAGTTTTGCCCAGCCTGGGATGAGGAGCGCAGCGCTCTCAGAGCAGTCGTCGGAGGAGATCTCTCGCTGGCGGCCGTGGTCGCTTCCATGGTCGACAGCCGGAGGTCCTGGCGTGCGGTGGCACACGTCTGTGAGGTGATTCTCTACCGGAAGGAAAGTGCCGAGAGGGATCGGAGGCGCGGACATCCCTCGCGCCGCCAGACGAGACGTAGGAGGCGCCGGGTGGACGACTGACCGGTGTCTCCCACCCTGTCGATTGGGGGCGTTTGGAGAATTCCACCACGGCATCCCCTGCCTGTCGTATAAGGCGACTAATAGGGGCCCCACCGGGGGTCGCGGGCGGGCGGCAGGGGTCCGTCTGCCTTTAGTTTTGTGTTTATTTTAGCACATTGTTGCGACTCCCGTGATGGACGGCAGCGTGGCAGGTAGGCCTCACGCTGCCGTTGACGCTGAGAGCGTCCTTCGGTGCGCGGGGGCTTCTGAGCCCCCCCCCCCCCCCTCCCCCACAACAGGAGACGGGTCGCACTAGGCGGTACCGCGCAGGGTCGGCTGCGGATGACAACTTAGACACTTCCGTCATAGGAAGCCCGCAGCCGTCCCTAATGCGCCGAAGATGGCCACCGGGGAGTTTTGGTTGGTATGCCGTGCGTTGTACATAGGTTAGGGACTCGGCCCGGTGGTCGCCCGATGGTTACATCTCTCCGGGCGGCGTAACGCCGGGTCGTAAGGCACGGTGAACCCAACATAACCGCTCAGTCGCCCCCCTTGAAGGCTGGGCGGTAGTAATAAGTCACTTTCTCCGCGAAAAAAAAAAAAAAAGGTGGATGAGAGCTATCTCACAACTATAAGGGCACCTTGTTATGTATCTCCCACTGTTGTGTTCTCAGACAGTATAGGAAAAGGCTTTGGGTCGTCTCTTAGCAATAGTCTAGCATTCCACTATGAGTTACTGCTTCCCAGGAATGCTCTATAAAGAGATTATAAAACAAGTAGTTAGCAAGACATATGCTCCTGAGTCCTGCATTGCAATATTAGTAGGGAATAGTTGTAATTTAACTAAAAATGATATTTAAAGTAGTAGTAGCATCTCTATGATGAGCCTAAATTGTCAAAATATAATAGTTCTTGCATTTCCTTATATATCAAATATCAATAGGGTAAACAATCATATCCATACAATAAAAAGATGCACTTTTTAGTTAATCATTATAGTGATAAATTTATGTTTTTGGATGTCAATTATAATTTTATAGAAAGATGTAGTTATAATTTGACTTTTTCGTATTATTTTCTGTTACATATAAAATAATGTAAAAAATCAAACATAGGAAACAACCCTATTGCTCATCAAAACATAAATCGTTTCTCTGGCAAAGACCTTCACATTGAATTATTTGTAGAAAAATATAATGTAGATATTTTGTACTTTACGGCGACACGGTAGACACCAGATAGAATGGCATTTAGTGTTAATGGTTACAGAGTTGCCAGCTCTTTCATTAGGATATCAGCAGAAGGTGGAGGCACCATGATCCTGATCAAGGATGGTGTCTTATACAAGGAAAGAAAAGATATTACAAAACTTTCTGTCGAACGAGTATGCGAACGAGCACATGTGAGGTCGCGTGTGCAGAGACCGGAGATTATATCATATTACTCGTATATAAGCCTCTTACAGCAAACATATTAACTTTTATTTCCAAAATGGAGGATATTCTTAAAAAACTTAAAATGAATAGAAACATTTTAGTCTGCGGTGACTTTAATTTAGATTTACTGATAGATTCTACAGACAAAAGTTTATTTTTAACTTTGCTTCAATCTTTTGCTTTTGCTAGACTAACTTCAACTTCGGCTATTTGTATTGATAATGTTATAACACATTTTAAACTTAATTATAAAGAATTATTAGCTGGGGTTCGCTCAGACCACACCTGTCAAATGGTCAAACATAATTGTGAAGAAAATAAAAGTAAAAACAATATTCAATTTAGACCCCTCTCTCAACATCATTTGCAGAAATTTAGCACTAGTCTTAACTCTGTGTTACCTATGCTGACTTGCGACTCAGACCACCCAAACAATATGTTTGAAACATTAGTAAACATTATTACAAATGTATTTAAGAAAACATGTTGTGTAAAATCAGTACTACTAAAAAATAAAATATCATTCAGTGCTTGGGCAACAAAAAGTTTAAGGCGTAGTAGAAATGTTCATTACGAATTATATGACAGAAGGGCACACACAGGCTGTCCACAGACAAAAGTATATATTGCCTGATGACGTGTATCAGACGGCCAAACTGTCAATATTACTGCTGCTTATGGAGAGGGGCAAAGCAGACTCTTATAAAGGCAAATGTTTGGATGACATAAACTTAGAATTAGAACAAGATTTAATAGAAAATACCGAGGACCACGATAATTGTGATGGTGACGAGTTAATGGAATACGACGCTGCACTACTGACTAAAAGACATGTCACATAACTCCGAAGCTATTAAGCAATGTAACAATGTACTAATGTGAAGAAAAATCGAAACTTTGTTCCTTGGACGACAGAACAGAAAAATATAGTAAAAAACGTTTTTCAGCAAATATATTAAAATAACAACCGCCAAGACGCCATGAGTGCGAGGAACTTCGTAGTCAGCATTCTGCAAAACAAAGACTGGTTAAAAATCAAAGTCTTCGTTAAAAATGCTTATACAAAAAATAAATAGCCGTGTAGGCATTTAACGCATATGCGGACGTAAGATTACCCTAAAATATTCACACTTAGTATCATTTGACGTCCATATTTTCGATTCCTACCTGATATTTAAGATATGGACGTCAAATAATAGTTTGAATATTTTTGGGTAATCTGGCGTCCGTATTATGAAAACACAGACACCTGTTTTCATAATACGGACGCCAGATTATTGTTTTTTTTAATTACTCCCTGTCATTTCAAATACCAAATTGTGTTATGTTTCTTAAAACTTTTATTACATAATTATAAATCTAGGTCACTGAATGAAGAATTGATAAAAGATGTATGTTTAATAAACGTTTAATTTGATCCCAATAGTTGTTTCATTTACATCAATATTTTTTAATATTGCTTGTTATAAACAGTCTATACTATAGCACGGCTGGGCAATCCATGACCTCGAAGTGTTCTTTTTGAATGCCTAGAACCTTCAGAACCGTAAGTGTGCAGTCTCAGGGATTATTACCACAACCACGAGTCCGTGATGCATCGTGCACGATATAATCTTAATATATATAAATCTCGTGTCACAATGTTTGTGCTCAATGGACTCCTAAACCACTTAACCGATTATAATAAAATTCGCACACCATGTGCAGTTCGATCCAACTTGAGAGATAGGATAGTTTAAATCTCAAATTATAGTCGCAATTTTAATTTATTGCTAATTATTTGTCTGTTATTATTTGACAGTCACAATTATCTTAACTCCAAATGATTCTAACAGATGTCGATACCTTTTTTTTTTTTTTTTTTTCTCTTTGGCAAGGCGCGGTTTGCGCATCTGCCAGTGTCAAAGTTTTTAGAAGTTACATACTATATAATATTGTTTCTTTGTTATCCTCAGTAGTAGTAGTAGTACTATGTCGAAGTAAAGCAGTGGCTACCTTACCAAGACTTTATCGAGGAGTTTTGGCGGCAACAAAACAAACACTTGACTAGCACAGTTATTTCAATTCACTTCATTTGAGCCCTTTAATAGAACTATATTGGATAATATACCACCATAATTATGCAATATAACACTAAGTATCACCAAAATAATGAATTAAAACAAGAGCACCTCATGACACTACCAAGTTCCCGCCAAAACCTGTCGATACCTTTCGACTGGGTTGAGTAAGTAATCAATAGATGGCGCTGCTATGAATGATTCTAACAGATGTCGATACCTTTCGACTGGGTTGAGTAAGTAATCAATAGATGGCGCTGCTATGGTAAATCTACGAACGTGTCATATAAGCTACATTTTAAGCGGGACTTTTATACCGGGAAAACTCATTCACGCGGGCGGAGCCGCGGGCAAAAGCTATTAAGTATAGATTAGCTTATAGCTATATATACGCGGGCGTTGACGGGCTAATAACTTTTAACCCCGGTCGGTAACTGATCAATTATTCATTTTTTTCTACTAAAATAATATCTAAAAAGATCTTATATGGCAAAACAACGTTTGCCGGGTCAGCTAGTAGCTTATAAAAATGGCAACGTCGCATTTTACAAAGGAATTACAATAAGCAGTAGAATGAATTTAAAATCATTGTATATCATAGGAGTTCTGATGAGTGGTAATATGGATAGGAGTCCTTATTGGTTTCCCTCCGTCTGGCAATATACGAATGTTTGTATATCAAACATATCGTAAATATTTAAGAAAATAAGTTTACACGATTTTTGAAATTATTTAATGGACCAATATTAGTTGTAATCTATACTAATAATAAAGAGGAAAGATTGGATTGTTTGTTTGTTTGTAATGGATAAACTCAAAAACTACTGGATGGATTTTGAACATTCTTTCACTGATAGGAAGCTACAATACTCCTGAGTGCTATAAGCTACTTTTTATCCCGGGAAAGATTTCTGTCCCGGAAAAAAAATTCACGCGGGCGGAGCCGCGAGCAGAAGTCTATAGTTCATAAAAATGAACTAAAAGTAGTGGGCTTTACAATAATGCGAAATGAAAGGACGTAAGATCAGTATCGTGATATATATATATATATATATATATGAAGAAGCCCAAGAAGATGACCTTACAAATGATGATATTATATGTAGGATTCTTTTCTTGGGAATTGAAACAATCTTCGTCTTAACTATTTTTTAATTATCGTTCTCTTATAATTACCGTTAACAATCTTTGTCTTCTACTCCTACGCCATCTTATTTTTTTAATCCCTCTCCCCGCGCACACACTCTTTCTCATTCATCCGCATAGCTCTCTCTCGCTCACTTGCTTACATTCCGTTCACATACATTTTACAAACATAGCATAAAACTTTATTATAAAAAAAAAGCAGGAAAATGGCCCACAGCTCGGCCATCCTGACCTGTAGTCTGTCCCCAGACTACACAATTGAAAGTGAACTACATCTTAATATCTAGAATCAGACATTTTACTGACTTAACTTTTATGACAACCCACATAAAGCAATTTGGTTACTTAATACATACATCTTAGTTATACTTCTAAATAATCTTAAATAAGTGAAGCTACTATTTTCTCAAAATTTAAGGTTACTATAAAATACACTGGCACATCAAAGATAAACCTATATATACCACGGGTGGGTTATTCTAATAATCATAGAAAAGTGAATTAAATTACCTAGACTGACAAAGAGCGCAAATCAAACTCATGGCCACATCTTCATAAAATCTGCTTCATAAAATCAAAACCGTTTACAAAAAACGTTAACGAAACCGGACATTCAATGTGTGTAATAAATGATGTTGCCGACGGTGGCGACATCGTACAAGCTTCCGGAGAACTAAGGAATGACAGAAGGAATGGCGGACCGGATCAATTAACCTGTGACGACTACAGCTGTCAAAATCATTTTGACGTTTTAAATGTAAATGACATTAGGAAAACAAACAAGTCTATAAAAGTTGCTAAAATGTGCGGTGCTATTGTCAATACGTTAATTGATACGGGCTGTGATTATAATTTGATAACTTGTGAATTGTTTTTCGAGTTAAACAATGTCGCGTACATTAAAGATAAAGTTATGTTAACTGGGTTAGGGTCGACAAAGGTGTGCACGCTAGGTAAGTTCACCACGTCTATAGAAGAAGTAATATTAGGTCAAGCTTTTTTGGCAAATGCAACTATTTTATTGGACAAGGGTGCAGTCAGACTTATGCCACATAATGATTACAATCTGTGTATGTTGGGTCTGCCTACTGCTTCTGAGGAGCCTATCTCGCAGGACCCTGTGGTTCAGAAGCTTGTTAACAACTACAATTGGGAGAACCAAAGCAACAACCCAAAAGCAAACGTGTTATTCGTGGTGAAGACTACTGTTTTTTTCTGTGAAGGCTTTTTCTTAAACTTTGCCAGACATTTAACTCGGCATCACGTTTATGAACTTGAAATCCAAAGGTTTTATCGAAATTCAAAAAAGTCATAAGAGACAAGAACTTACCACGGAACTACGAGAAAAAGGAAATTTTATTCAAAATTCAGAAGAAATCACCATGCCCATGCGGAAACAAACCTTTACGGATTATTTGCCACGTACAAATTGCCTGGGATTCTACTCAAAAAAGCTTTTATTGAAACATAAGAAAAAGTACTGATAAAAAAATGTCTGTTAAAGCTCGATATGGATCACCAACATTTCCACTAGCATTTAACAATGCTGCAATATAGCAATTCTATACGTATTGAAGAAACAAGGACCTTGTATGGACATGAACACTGCAGAAGTAGAGGCAGACCTGAAATACAAATCATAGATTTAAATTGGAAGTTTGATGTATCCAGTCAAGCAGAATCAGATCTAAACACAAATAAATGGAATAAAGCAACTATAGTATGCAGGATCGACAGTGATTGTGTAAATAGATAGTTATCAGACAATTAGTGCCTTTGTGTAAATAATAGTAATCATGTAATAGTTTGTGTAATAGTGCTAAGTAGTTATAAGGTTAAATAAAAGCAATTAACTTTTCTGCCTGCCCCTCTCGGGGCAGCGCTTGATGATATTTTATTACACAACATCGCCGTGCATGCGCGGGCGACCCCGCCCCGCACCCGCGGGAACAGCATCACCGCGCACGCGCGCGGGCAACCCCGCCCCGCAGGCGCACGGGCGGACACTGTGCGCGCACCGCTGCTTCGGGCCACGCGCGCGCTATTTGGCCGAGTGCTGCGACGACAGCGGTGCTCCGACTTGCGGGTGTGAGCCTTAAAATGGAATAAACATGGGGTCGAAATACCCGTTCGGCCACGAGGCCCCCACATTCCGTCTTGAGCAGCCGACTCGGACGGATCTAATGTTGGCATAGCGCCAGCTGTGGCACTCATTGTTCCCTGCGGGTACCTGCTCGGTCGGACCGTAGGGACCTCGCTAAACGCCAAGGCCGACAGGGAACAATAGGACTATTGTCCTATTGCTACCTGAAAATTTTCGGGCTAAACCGCGACCTTCTCAGGACAGGGTTTCGCCCAAACTTCACGTCATAAGTATTTATTGCCCCTTCAGGGCTAGCTCGGTGGTTAACCTACCGGTGTAAACAAGCCGAGCTAGCGGTGACCCGGCCACACGCCGCGCCCCTTCAGGACAAAGCAAAGCCAGACGGGTGCGGGTTTGCAGGCTGTGGAGACACCACAGTTTCCACCGCATATCGCCTTCCTTACCTTACCCTTCCCATAAATCCATCCCGTGTATCGGTTGCGCGTGCGGTCCTCGGACCAATACCGCTTACGATACACGGATTGATAGGGACCCTTCGCACAATAAGATCGGCGAAGGGACTACAAGCTTAGGGCACACCTAATTTTAAGTACATCCCCCCTCGCCTATACCCGGCGAGGAGGGCCACACACGCACTCAACCCCGGGCACTCCTACCCGGGGATTTAGTCAATTTTTTCCGCGTCCGCGATCCGCGACCGAACGTTTGTGTGATAGCCGCCTGGTTTCTTGTGCGTTCTTTGACAGGCGGAACACACCCGGGGTTAGTGAACGCACACGCGGCCCCTAAATAAATAAACTGTAGCCTCGGCATCAGCCGCCAAAATGGCTGACTCCGAGCCCTCGGGTCAACGTAGCCTCTGACATCGACATGCCAGAGAGCAAAACCAAGCCACGGTCCTGGACTAGGGCCGATTATCGAGAGATTTTGGGGAGATTCACCACTGTCCTCAACACCAAACCTGAGCTGCTAAAGGTCATTCTTGACATTTTAGCAAAGGAAGAAGCACCCCCCGCGACTCCCGACGCAACTTCGATCGAGACCGAAACCTCCTCCTAGGTTGCGGCCTCGACCGGAGCGGTAGCACCGGTCTCTGCGGCCACAAAACGGCCAGTTCCCTCCTACTCCGACGATTCGCAGGCGGAAGCATCGGCATCGGAACCCGATGACGAAGGCTTCACGGCTGTGAAGCGTGGGAGAAGAAAAAAGGGTCGTCGCTCAAAACCCCACCGACGTTGTCCCCGCGCCTACCGGACATCTTCGATGAGCTGCGCCGGCAGCACATTACGTTATCCTCCAATTCGTGGAATAAAGTCCACAAGCTTCTGGCTCTGCAGCCCGCTTCAGTCGCGGACCACAGAGCGCTCACAAAGTTCTTGGACTCCAGGAAATACCACTATTTTACAAATGCCCTCCCGGATGAACGTCGCTTCCGCTACGTCATCCGCGGTATCCCAATCCAAATGTCTGCCCAAGAGGTCAAAGAGGGCCTCCTCGAAAAGGGCATTTCCGTCCTAGAGGTGCACAGGATGCACCGTCAATCACGTGCCTCCCGGCCGGGTATTTAATACGAGATGGTTCTCGCCATCTTGCAATCCCCCGACGACGTTAAACGTCTTGACGAGATTAAGGATATCTCGGAGCTAGGCGGCTTCACCGTCGAAACCCCACACAAATCTGGACAGGTAGGGCAGTGCCACAACTGCCAAAAATACGGCCACAACTCCCGTGGCTGTCGCCTCCCCGCCAGGTGCGTCAAGTGCCTCGGCGAACATGGCTCATTAGAGTGCCCCCGCCCAAAAGACAGGACTCAGTTCACTGAGCCACCCTCGTGCACCAACTGCAGGCAGACGGGCCACCCCGCGAACTATCGCGGTTGCCCTCGGGTCCCTAAAAAACAGACCAGAGCTCCTAAAGCTCCAGCCCCTCAGGCCGCACCACCAGCATTCAGACTGGCAGCTGCAACGGTGCGAAACCCGTGGTTCCCACCCACGGCTCGCCCCGACCCCCGTCTTGAGGCCCGCAGCGGAGTCACTCCCGCCACCCCGGCCACAACTCAAACACTCCCTGCCCCGACCTCTTCGGCTACCACGGCTCCCTCTTCGGAGGCAGTCCAGCCAAAAAAACAACAGCCCAAACCCAAACCCCCAACCCGCCAGGTGGCGACGAGGTCGGCGTCGGATAACTCGGCGGAATCAGTCGCCTCTCTGCTGGGCTCTCCGGAGATCATGCGTCTCCACGGCAAACTAGCCGAACTCTCCGCTCTCCTCACCCGCTCTGGGGACGAAGAGCACATAATCCTAGCGGAAATTTACCAGACCCAGAACAAACTATTCTGGGCTATCACCAACGCTGTGCGCCTTCTGTCGTCATCATAAATGGCGAACAACAGCGCAGTGCATCCCCCTAAGCGGACTAAACCTCGCTCCCTCAGAGTGGGGTTTTCAACATTAATGGCATCAACGGCCAGCGAGCCGAACTCTCTGATTTTGTCCGCACAAATGACTTGACGTTTTCCTTATCCAGGAAACGTTTCTCAAACCCGCCCATCGCAGTCCCTGCGGCGTGAGGCGCCGCAGGTAGATAGTAGAGAGAGAGAAGAGAAGAGAAACTCAGGGTTTTAGGTTCGTGGTACGAGCTTTATTTTGCACCTCCGCGTTACACTCGGTACGGTTTGCTGGTGGTATGCAAACGAGTCACTGGCCTGCGGAGACTCCGATTCAGGCGAACGGCACGACGCTGATGCACGTGGCTAGCTCCGGCGGCAGCTCGCCGGGCAGATGGTAGCACGTGGTCTGCGCAGCGGTGGTGAGGTGGTCGGGGTTAGCACACCCGACTGCGATGGTGGTGGTGAGCACGTGGTCGGGGCCAGCACCCGCGACGATGGTGCACACGTGGCCGGGGTCAGCACCCGCGACGACGATGGTGGTGTGCACGTGGCGGAGTCAGCTCTCCGCACCGTGGAGGGACGGCGGTGAGCACGTGGCTGGGATCGGGAGGCAGCTCTCCCGACGCCAGCGGAGCATGGAGTCAGCACTCCACGCCGTCGAAAAGGTCGGCGGTCAACGCCGCACCGTAGAAAAAACCCCAGCGGGAACAACGATGTGCGTGGCAACACGCAGTTAGTTGGTAGTGTTGCTACGGCGAAGAAGATTATAAGAAAAAGGGCGCGCGTGACATTGCACGCTTATTTATACGAGCGCCGTTCAGACGTACGTCAAAACTAGTGACAGTTTAACCAGCCAATACGAAACATTGCCGGTTTCGATTGGTAGTTAAACTGACGTAAACGGTAGCCCGTTTACGAAGAGAGTTAACGTTCCTAGCAACGTTACATCCCAATATCCCCAATTTCAACCTGGTACGCAACGATCGTACCAGTGGCCCGCTTGGCGGCACCCTCATTTACTTTAAAAGGTCCCTGCATTGCATACCCCTAGACCCACCCGATGGCTTGAGGGGAACATTGAGACTTCGGTTTGCAGGCTAGCTATGACAGGACATCCGCCGATCACCATCATATCGGCCTATCTCTCGCCCTCAAAGGAGCTTTACTCCGATGAGCTTAAGACCCTATTAGAAATGGGGGACTCCGTCATTCTGGCGGGTGACCTCAATGCCAAGAACACTCTCTGGGACTACAACTCGACTAACGGGAGAGGTGCCGCTCTGGAAAGTTGCCTTGACTCAATTGACATGAGCTTACTGGTTCCTTCTGAACCAACGCACTACAGCTCAATTAGCGAACACTACCGAACCGACATACTCGACATAGCGCTCGTAAGGAACGTAAGCCTTCGCGTGCGTTCCATGCAAGTGTTACACGAGTTAAACTCCGACCACAGACCTGTGATCTTAGAACTACTAGTCCCCCAACACGGCCCATCAGACACAGGTCCTAATGTACCGATGAAGGTGAAAACGAACTGGCGCCTCGTAGGCACCAAGCTCGCTGACACCTCATCCACAGATCTTTCCGCGATTCCGACCAACATTGTGACTCCTGAAGAAACGACCGGCGCGATACGCTTCTACACCAACCACCTTCAAAACGTCTTGAGCGAAAGCTCCGAGAAGGTGCCGGAGACTGTTAACAGTCAATGGCAAATTCCCGACGACGTGCGATGGGTGGTAAGGAGACGTAACGCTACGCTCAGAGCCTGCGCGACGAATCCCACCCCGGAACGACGACATCTTGCGCGCTACCTCCAATGTGAGGTTAGACGTCGCATAAAAGAGGTCATCGATTCAAGATGGGAACTCGCCTAGCCGAACTCGACCCGACACACCAGGCCTTCTGGCAGCTGTGTCATTTCTTCAGGAGAAACGATGTGACCTCCATGCCTCCGCTCAATCGTCCGAATCAACGGCCGGCGTTTGATGACGACGAGAAAGCGGAATTGCTGGCCTGCAGTCTGGAATCTCAATGCTCCCTCTCAACAATACCCGTAGACGACGATCATCTTGTTACAGTAAATTCTTTAGTCGAAAGTAGAAACGCGGTTCGGCCACCGCCGATCTCTAATTCGCGACCGACAAACGAAAACGTCAACGTCGACCCGCCGCCGCCCGATCCCCTTGCACCGGTGACAATCGAAGAAGTCATCGACCTGATCAAGGCACTCAAACGTCGTAAGGCCCCCGGGGGCGATAGTATCCCCACCCGCATGATTAAGATGCTCCCGGAGCATCTTAATCATGCGTGCTTGCTCTTGCTCTCGTGCGCTCTTGGTGCCCCGTGGTACTGTGGCGTCTCCATGGTTAGACCCACAATATTAATTATTATTATTTTCAGACTGGAGAAACATCCCACTATTTATTGTCGGTTAAACAGCGACATGGCCTGACATATGAGCGGTCACCCTACAGCGAGGACCGGTTACCTGCCCCCGCACGCCGCGCGTCTTGCACCGGGCCGCCAGCGGAGCCCCGGGAGCTGCGCAGACGCAGCGGCCGCCGCACAGTTAACCGCAACGTTTCTACGGGACTACACGTCGTTTACTCGCGCTATTCGCTTACGTTTTGCTTTCCGCTGTATTTAAATTTCCGACCTAACGTACTTTCTGTCTTCGTGTTTCTACTTAGTTTTCTCTCTTGATTATTCTATCCAACTTTCATCTGTATATCTTTCTGCTGTTGTTTCAATTATAAATATAATTAATTTGGACGTTACGTGTGCTATATAATTTCGCACTAACATACCCAAAGTACGTTCGCAATCGCAACCTTTATATTTTTGCCGGAGCGCGACGTCCGATACGTCGTTAGACGCGTCTCGGCGAGTACTTTAACGGTATATAATCCAAATGTGTACGGTTGCTACAAAAATTTGCAACCGTCAGCAAAATAGAGTGAAATTTAGAAATTTGGAAAAATGTGAGTGGTGGGGTTGACAAAAATATGTTAACAGGTAAGTATCAACAGAATGCTACACAACGATGTGCCACACTAGATAGTTTTCATACATTTTTTTTTGAGAAATCAGACAACTTTAGTTTTGCAAACACTTTACTACCTTGATTTCTTTATATACCGTTTCGATGTATGAAGACAATAAAATATAAATTTTGCCTTTTTTAGCGAGATAGTGCTAAATTCTCATTTTGCGATAACTAACTAATCTAAATATTAAAACTTTGTGAGGGTAGGTGTGAAATTGGGTGATTGTGGGCATTGCAAAACTGTGGACCAGATTGTCGGTGCAGGTAGGTAAGCTCAAATTGTTATTATTTATGTATTTATTTATAGATTAAAGTAAATATTACATATTTATTTATATTAAGTGCTTATTATTACATAATTATATGTACAATATATAAAAAAATCCTAATATTATTATAAAATATTTTGATGCAAATGTAACTGTTCTCGTTCGAGTAAAGCGGCAACATACATATACGCATAATCTATTTTTTTGTTTCAGGTTACTAACAGCGACTTCTAAAGTATTGATGCTACAAACAATAATAAGAGCCTAGAAGCATTCAAGTTGTCCTCGAAGATAGTGACGATGAAGCCGACTATGATTTACCCATTATACCGGCGGGAGTAACTATGACTCTCTTAATCATCTTGGAGAGTTGTACGTTACAGGGCAGTTATGCGCAATACATGTCCCATTGTTTTTGAGCACTTCCATGTGGACACAATAGCCTCTAACTGCCAAGTGGTGTTGCAAGCCTCCTCGTGGCCCCGCCGGTCACTGTTTCTTGGGTAGGTGTATGTGCCTCTGCACCTATGATCCCAAAAACTGCTGATTTGTAACACTGCGCTTCCCACCCCGAAAGGGGTGGGGATGTTGCATGGGGCTACCAACCCCGTGCAGCATTTCTTTATTTGTTGGTCCTGTAAATTCAAAAAAGCCTCGTAAGAAAATTTCTGCCGGCCGGTCCACTGACCGCGCCGTGCCAACAATACATAGAGACCAACTGGTACAGTACAGTAGACAGTATTTTATTCCTCATTAAGAGATGGATACATATTTTCGTGGAGCACCACGTGGCAGAGGCCATTCCGGCGGTAACCGCCGAGCAGCCCGGGACGCGGAGCGTGCCTACAATCGGTACAACGAAAGACAGCAGCTGCAGGATTGGGCATTCGAACTAGCCCAATACGATCCTGGCAGGGAAGTACAAACTAAACGTCTAACCCAAAGATCTCTGGCATACCGAGGGAGGGGAAAGGATAAGCCGAAACAGCGGCAGGAGCCTGAGCAAACAGTGTCTCCTAAGATGACGGATGAAGGTGCCCGTGACGAACCACTCTATGACATGGGACCGCATTCAACTTTAATCCCAGATTTCGACGTGTATACTCAAAATTTTGAGCATTCGGGGATAATTCCAATTATCAATCAAACGTACGAACAACTACGTGTCATTGATCCCCGTTTGAATGAGCGCCTTCCGTTGTCAATGCTGACACACGCCATGACAACGCACCTTAATCTAGAGGTTTTGGAGGCAGCGCGAAAAGCCGGCCAGAAAGTCTTGAATCAGCGCACTGACGTTCGCGAAGTCTTGCCGGACTATCAGGTGATACCGCAACCCATTGCGGACTACATATCTCACATCACCGACGTCGTAACACAAGATGGTAAAGAGGTGAGGATGAATTTGCCAGCCATCGCTATACCACAAGCACCAATAGTGGTTAATAACATTGAGGTGATGCCGAGTGGATCATTCGGCCCAATCAACGCGCAATCGCACAACGCGTACGAATGTTATGTTCAGGGGGAGGCAGCTCCTGAATCGACGAATGCCAGCAATGGCACGATTGTTAGAAAAGAGATAGTGCTCTACAAAAAAGCGAGAAGGTAATATTACCTCCTCATCTGTGTTACCATTTTACTCAAACTACCATATAAGAAGATTTTATTTATGGAGCAAAGAAGATGAAAATCGTTATGAACGAAAGATATGTCTATTTTAGGATGCGGCCATTTTTTTCTTTTCGTAATCTATTTGTAAATGTAAATAATTGTTAATTTAGCCCCCTAAGTCAGTTGTTTACAATTACTAAATACAATATAAATTAGAAATTACTTTTATAACTTGGCAACACCTAATAAAAAATGGCCGGGCGCTGTCAATTTCTGTTATTGTTGGTCTCTGTTGTTGGTTAACCGGTTACAAGATCGTTTGTAGTTTTTTGTGGTGAATTTAAGATATAATTATATGTTTTAAATTGCGAGACAGAGACTCCATTGCGTAACTGATGTTCTTGTGCTGTGAGATAGAGACTCTATTGCGAAATTGACGCTTTTGTGTTGTGATTTATGAGGTAGAGACTCCATTGCGATATAGACGCTCGTGTTATTTAATTTTAAACCATATTTGTGCGATACGGACGCTATTACAATGGTTGGTAAAGGGAATGTGTCGTGTGCTAAGTGCGGTGTATCCTCGAAGGAATATCCTTCTTTGACCTTCCATAGGTTTCCTCTGCCAACCGCACATAACTCTTTAAAGTAAGTAGATTATAGTCTAATTTTAAGTGCTTAAATCGTAACTTGTATATCTCACATAGCATGCTGTTGAATTACCTTTGTAAACAAATAAATGAACTTTAAATTAAAGCTTCTTTTTTTCTCAGGGCAAAAGTTTGGGCAAAGTTTTGCTTTCCCAATGAAGATTTGACCTCTGATCAATTGTGCAGCTTGTACAAACAACATAAAATGCTATGTGGTAAACATTTTGATGACACAGCATTTACCAGAAGTGACAGGAAAAGGTTAAACAAATTTGCCATTCCTATTGGAGCTCAAAATATATTGGCAGAGTTACGAGATGAGTTGTGGCATAATTCATCTGCAGAGACACCTGAAAGACAAGTAAGTATTTGGCAGCAGTGACACAATGTCTCTTAACATATTTAACTCTCTAATTCAAAGCTTGATTGAAATTAACAGTAAGCATTACTTTAGCTGTAGAATGCTGCAATTTTGACTGAAAAATCAGGGAGTATGTTTGTTAGTAATGTTTTTCCTTCTCATATCTGTGGAATTCCTAGTGAAAGAAGCAATGTTTCAACAATCGCTAAATGCAGATTTACTTTTAAAAATAACTTAATATCTACATTGCTTGAATTTAGCTAATTCCAATATGTCCTAGAGGGACACATAATACTTTCCACTTTAATAAGTAATAATTATGTTTTGTGCATTCCTATGTGAAGCTTGTGTTTTTTGGCATGATTTAGATATATATCAGAATATTAACATTACATACAACAAATTTGTTTCAGATGGACCTAGTTGTTGTTGCTGGTACATCGCAGAGTACAGCATCTTCGACCCCTTTCAATGAATACAGGCCTTCAAGCCCAAAATTGGCAAAGGTAGTACATCTTTTAAATTCCTAAGCCACCTTGTCTCTAAATGTTTTATTTTATAGGCTGGAAAATCAGATAAAGTTTTGAGAAAGAAGGGAGACTGCTTATATATTAAGGAGGAAAATATCACATAATTTTTTACTTGGTAGTGTTATATTTATCTTGTCTATCCTTTTTTCCTTAAAGATACAAGTTTGTATTTTTCAATATTATACCAGTATAATTTCTACTTTACAAAAACAAATAAAATTTACAATAAAATACAATATTCACATGCTAAGCAATGTATGTTTTCAGATGGACCTAGATGTTCCTGCTAGCACAAGCCAAATAAGTCCAAGTCAAAAAATTACCAAAGTATTTTAATTTACTTTACTTACTCACTCACTCACACACACTCACACTCACGCCCTTTATCCCCGAAGGTGTAGGCAGAGGCGCAACTAGTGCACCCACTTTTCGCCGTGCGTATTCCGTTCCATGATGTGATAGGGGGCGAGCCTATCGCCATATCGGGCACTAATTCCAGACTGATACTGACTGCCTCGGTGGCGTAGTACGGTACGACTGCAAAGCAGAGGTCTCGGGTTCGATCCCCGGGTCGGGCAAAGTGATATTGGATAAGTCCCAAATGTTACTATAAATAAGTTGAAATCCACTTTTCTTTACTTGTGAGTTTAATTCACTAGGACAATTCATTAATCACAATGTTATTTTTACAGGAATCTCATAAAAACAAGGGTTTGATGGAAGAAATGGGTGTAAAAACTGTTGGAGAATTAACACCCCGAAAGCAGAAATTATATAAAAAGTGTAGAAAAAATTTAACAGAAATCTTGCGACTTAGAAGAAAGTTTAAAATAGTGAAAAAGCGTGACAGGGACATCATAAATTGTCTGCAATCTCATAGTGCAGTCAACAATATAATTAAAAGTAAATTGAGTAGCTCTTTTTACTTGTTACTGCAGAGCCAGCTCCAAAATACTTCAAGAAAATTAGCTGGACGGAGGTGGACACTGGATGACAAAGTATTGGCCTTGAGCAAAAATATTATTGAATAAAATACCTTTGAAATGTGGGATAAATGAGCAAATTTTACAAACTGTCAAAGAAATAACGGAAAGAAGAACCATTGATGATAATTTATGCATATTGGCTTTTGATGAAATGTCAATCAGATTCACTGGTGGTAGGTCTCTCATTATGTAAGAGGCCGTCTGGGTGGGTACCACCGCAATGTCTATTTCTACCGCCAAGCAACAGTGTGCATGCACTGTTGTGTTTCGGTTTGAAGGACATTGTAGCCAGTATAACTACTGGACATAATGAGACTTAACATCTTATGTCTCATGATGACTAGCGCAGTGGAATGCCACACAGTACTTTGTAAGTCAAGGTGCTGGATGGTGTTGCTACTGTCTATGGGTGGTCGTATCGCTTACCATCAGGCGAACGGCATGCTCGTCTCGTCATTCAATGCAATAAAAAAAAAAAAAAAAAAAAAAAAAAAAAAAAAAAAAAAAAAAAATCTGAACTACAACAATAAACTTGACCAAATTGATGGTTACCAGGATCATGGGAGCCAAGGGCGAACAAATGATATAGCATGCAAAGCGTTAACTTTTATGGCTATGGGTATAAGAAAAAATTGGAAACAACCAATAGCATTTTATTTTTCTGGAGCCAATGTCACAGCAGACAGGCTTGCTGTCCTTATTAAAGAGGTGACTTTATTTTTCGTTTTATGCTTCCCTTTATAGTATGGAGTACAAAAAGCTGTTGTCTAAGAGTAGCACTGTGGCTAAAGCTAGTACTTAATTAATATAATTCTGAATTTCAGGTCTTGAGTGCTTGTTTTGTTGGTGGACTAAGAGTAATGGGCACTGTCTGCGATTGCGATGGTGTTAATTTACGCGCCCTCAATTTATTGGGGTCATCAACAAGTCGAGCATATTTTGAACATGAAAGAAACGAAATTGTTACGATACTGGACCCCCCCCATCTGTTAAAATGTTTCAGAAACAATTTCATGAAACACAATATCCAATTTACACAAGATATTGAAATAGATGGGCAAAAAAGAACAGGTTAGTTATCATATTTATCTATAAATTATTGTACATCATTACAAAGTATCAGTGATGCCACATAAAAAATAGCACACTATAATAATTACTTATTGATTGGGAAAGTATAAGTATAGGGTGTCTCGTAAACAATGACTAAATCATGGGGGGAAAATTATACACTTTATCTAAAACTAATTTGATTATTATTCCTAAAAACCTAGGATGTTCAAATAATCATTTTTTTTAAATCAAGGCCAACTTAAATTTTTCTGTGCTGATCCTATGAAATATGATTAATAAAATCCATTATAAAGATATATCTATTTTTTATGGTATATATTTTAATTTAAATAAATTATATTACAGGTGTTGCTAAATGGGCCCACATAGAACAGTTTTACAAATTGGAAAATGTAAATTCAAACTTTGTGTTCGCTCCAGCTTTAACCCAACAACACCTACAACCAAATGGCAAACAAAAAATGAAAGTTAGATTGGCTGCTCAAGTTTTAAGTCATTCGGTTGCAGCAGGATTATATGCCAAAGTAGCCCTAAGTAAGTTTGAAGACACTTGTTTTACTTTGTTTTATTTTTTTCATTTAAGCATCTCATGTTCCACTTCTCTAACTATTTTGGAAAAGGAATTATAATGACAAATCTGTCTACATCTCTGTTACAAAATATTACTGTGATCTTCCTAATCATGGAGTTTTAAGTAAAAAAAACAATAAAACGTTAAAATACAGGTTGCATTCAATCACCAAGGGTTCTATATTGTTACAATATTTATACATATTATAATAAATTGTAATTAGCTGATGTCTGTACATTAGAAATAATGACGAGAAAATAATATGAAAGCAATAGAAACCAAAACATTTATAATTTTAGAATTTTTGTTTGCCTGTATGTTTATAGGCACGTCACCATAATACAACTGCACAAATTTGGATACGATTTTCAGTTGTATTTCTAGAGGTGTAACTTAAAATCTAGTGCATGTTTCTTCTTGGTATAATACAATTTTGGTAGGTTTAGTTCAACTCTGTCTCGACTGCCTCGGTGACGTAATTGTATTACGGTACGCCTGCAGTGCCGAGGTCTCGGGTTCGATTCCCGGGTCGGGCAAAGTGATATTGTTTATCTACTCAATATCAGCATGGAGTCTGGAAATGTGTCCGGTAAATGGCAATAGACCCGCCCACTATTACATGGGACCTAACATATCTGGCGAAATGTGAGTGTGTTACACCTCCACCTACCCCTGAAAAGGGATAAAGGCATGATGCTATGTATGTATGTAGTTAAACTCTCTCTTAGGCAGTTTTTATATTAATAATATGTTTGTCTGCTATGATAGGCCTCAGTTCAGAACTTTTAAGGTATGGATCCCAAAACGTTTTTGTTTTTCCAGATGAATTACCGCAAGAGGCGATCGCTACGGCAACGGTAGTGTCCAAAATGGACAGACTATTTGATGCCATGAATGGAGACACTCCAGATAGAAAAAGAGGGAAACCATTATTAACGAATATGTCCTCAACAAGCCTTCATTTACAATTTTTCAAAGAAATGAAGTCGTTTTTCAATAACATTAAGTTTTTGGGGGTCAGAAGTAAACCCCCTTCACAAGAAGGCTGGTTGAGGACAATTAATGCAATTGAAAAATTATTTTATAATTTAAAGAAGATAGACATAAACACTGTCTCATTACGGAGGCTCAATCAAGATCCTCTCGAAAATTGTTTTGGGTGCATAAGGTCAAATTGTGGTTCGAACCCTAACCCCACTTCAGTACAGTTTGTTGCAGCATTAAAAACCAGTCTAATAACAAATTTAATTAATAATAATAAAAACAGAAACTGTTTAGACGACGACAATGACTTGCTTAATAATTTTAAAGTATTCCTTAACAAAGGTACAGTCAAAGTACAATCAGCCCAAAAAGATGATGGCAACTCTTCTATAACACCACTCAAAGTAGTGGAATGTGTAGAAGAGTTGGACATACCTCAGTGTTCTGGAGAAATTCAAGCATGTGCTTATGTTAGTGGTTATATAATAAAAAATATGGAACAAAATTGCCAAATATGCAAAAACATATTTCTTGCAGACCAGAATACTGAGGTGTGTCATTTGTTCACTTCATTTAAAGAGTATGAGGAAGAAAAGGCAAGTCTCAATTATGTCCAACCCAGTTTCTGCAAGCTGATTGAAAATGCTGCAACAGTTATAAATGATTATTTGAAAAAAGACTCACGCACAAGTAATTTAAAGAATAATTTAATAAAAATATGTGAAAATTTAAATTATGACTGTTTGATGGGGTGTGAAACTCACCGTGACACTAGTAAACACAAAATAGTTCAAAGCACAATCGCCATATGCCTAAAACGATTTTGTATTTTGAAAAATCGAGAGTTTGTTGAGGAAGCCTCAAAACAATCATTAGCAAAAAGAATAAAAATATTTAAAAACGCTTAAAATGTGGTTTTATCTGCACCTTGAATTCCAAATGAAAATGAGAACCTTGGCAATGTTATAATATGTTTTGTTTATTATCTGTGGTGGTTATACATGATAACTCCAAATCAAATATTTTTAACTATGTACATCAAAGAGCATTTCTAGTTTCTAAAAGTGCATTCTAAGTTTGAAAATGTGCTCAATCTATAATGTGATGACTATATAATATAGCGTACATTACACATATTTTAGAATAATATAAAACACGCAGTATGGGATCAGTTATCAAAATATAAACGATTTTGGAGTTCATTATAATAGCAAGTACCACGGATATGCACCTATGCATATTTCATATACTATATATACCTATAGGAGGTAGAAATCACAAATTTTGAATTTCCCGCGCTATTGAATAGTTCATCATGGTATACACTATAGCGCTAGTGTCTAACCGTGTAAGCACGTTGAATGTATGTAGTCGTTATTCTTCTCGTGAGAGTATTAGTGTTCTGTGGTTATGTTTCGCCATTAGTTACGTCAAATCGCGTATTGGCATCAATGGCCGAAGATGAGGAGTATAATCCCATACCACCAGATCAGATAGCTGGAAACCTCATCCCAAATAGAAATTCGACAGAAGAAACAGCCACCGCGGGAGCAGTTAGTACAAACCGTACCACCAAAATCGTCTGATGAAGGAGCAAGAGACGAGCCACTTTATGACATCGGCCCTCACACTTCACTTATTCCGGACATTGACGTTTATAGTCAGAATTTCGAGTTCTCTGGAATCATACCACTCATTAACCAGACCTACGAAAAAATGAGGGGCGTAGACCCTCGACTTCATGAACGGCTCCCTTTATCTATGTTCACCCACGCTATGACTACACACCTCAATTTGGAGGTTTTGGAGACAGCGAGGAAGGCGGGACAAAACGTCCTCAACTTAAGATCCGACGCTCGAGAAATGCTTCCGGATTATCAAGTAGTTCCACAGTCAATCGTGGACTACATTTCCCATGCCACTGACGTCATATCCCAGGACGGCAAAGAAATCAGACTCAATCTTCCACAGATTGCAATACCTCAGGGACCATTGGAGGCTGAAAATATCATCGTGATGCCAAGTGGTTCGTTCGGGCCACTGAACGCACAAACTCACAATGTATATGAATGCTATGTGTCACCACTCGTAACATCCAATCGAGTAATAGCATCCCAGGAAAATGATCCAGACTATGATCCAATTCCACCTGGACAGATGGCCGGTAATTTAATACCGAATAGAAATCTACTAGGATTCGAGCCCATTGACGAGCAAACACATGGGGCTACGGCTAGATTGAACGGAATCGTATTTCCAAACGATGATACCCTTGAAGGTCGTTATAAATTTTCTGCTTTATTACACACCCGCGTATATACTATACTGGCGGAGATGAAAGATAAAATAAAGATGGCGGAGTTTTCAAGACAACACAATCCGCAGGGTATAAATTTGACCCAGAAGATACAGAAGTCACTTCTTCCAACTTAACTTTCGTCGAGTCTGTTGGGCCTGTCAATGATGCAGGATTTCCACTTTATGAACGGACAGTCAACGTATTAAGTTTTGGAGCTCAAGGTTCTGCTGTGGCGAACCAATCAAACATCGATTGCTTTCACCGAAGAAGAATCGTCCATGGAGCACAGTTAGCCCGAGGTTTCTGTTGCCTCACTGAGGCAGGGCAAGCTCCCGGTGGTTGGGCTGCCACCTGCAACGATAACTTCAATACATAAACGGATATTTCACCGTCCTGAGCCCAGAATTCTAACTCTGGGTACTTCTTTCTTGCTAACTTGAGCTTACGTTCTACCTCAGATCGTGTGTGATAGCGGTATCTGCTCATAACAATATCCCCTCCTAAGTGTAGAAACACAGTATTGATAGGTAAACTTCAATATTTAATGGATTATATAAATGTGTACAAATAGATTCTGAGCTATCTAGCGCGGTAAAATCAATTCATGCTTCATTGAATGAAGCAAATAGTAGTACTCCCCCTCAACTCACCGCTAATTTACCTCAGAGTACGGAATATTTTCCAATATGTATAACCCCATCCACATCAACCACCACTGCTGTGTGTAATGAAAAATCAATTCATGCCTCATTGAATGAAGCAAATAGTAGTACTCCATCTCAACTCACTCCTATTATACCTCACAATACGGAACATCTTCCAATATGTATAACCCCATCCACATCAACCACCACTGCTGTATGTAATGAACAAAAACTAAAAACTCACAGCCGAGTAAAACGTAGATTAGTTAATCGTATTAGATTAAATCCTGGTGAAGCTACCCCTCGTAAACAAATTTTACGCACTTCAATTAACATTTTAAAAAATAAATTACGTCTCTTGCAATCAAGGTATAAAAAATTAAAGACTAGATTTGACCTTCATGCACCAAAAACAAAGATGTTTTTGAAAAAATATAACATTTTAAGTACATATGGGAAGTTATTAGTAGATTCACAATTACGTTTGTCTGGTAATTCATTAAAAGGTCGCCGTTATACAGATGCAGAAAAAGTCTTTGCTTTGTCATTATATAAGTTAAGCCCTAAGTGCTATGGATTTTTACGAAAACATTTAGCATTACCATGTAAATCTCGAATAAATTCTCTCCTCAGCAATATTCCTTTGAGGCCTGGTATTAATGACTTTATATTTAAACATTTGGCAGACGCTGCCTTGGATAAACCCGAAATAGACAGGCAATGCACATTAATGTTTGATGAGATGTCCATTAAAAAACATTTAAATTTTAATTTCTTTACTGGGGTAATTGAAGGTTTTGAAGATATAGGTTCTGGTAAACGTACTAGCAATGTGGCTGATAAAGCTTTAGTTTTCATGTTACGGGGTTTGTTTTCTCCTTGGAAAATTCCAATTGCATTTTATTTTGCTCGAGATGGGGTTAAAACATTTGTTCTAAAGAATATTATCAAAGAAATAGTATTTGCAGTTTTTAAATCAGGATTTGTAGTAAGAGCTACAATCAGTGATCAAGGTTCTGCCAATGTTGCTGCTATTAAGTCATTAATATCAGATTCTAATGCTGAACTCTTACGTAGTAACAAATGTACAAATGATAACTGTTATAAAATAGGCCCCAACCAATTATACCATATCTATGACGTACCTCATTTATTGAAATGTTTTCGAAATAATTTTCAGAAAAAACATCTTCTCATTGGCAACCAAAGGGCAAAGTGGGAATATATTGAGACCCTTTATAAAGTGGATGGTTTTGGTGGCAGAGCAAGAAGCACCAAACTTACTGAGAAACACATAAATCCAACTTCATATGACAAAATGAAGGTAATTAAATATACATTATTCTATTACAGTTCTGTTTATAAGTCTTGACTGATTGACAGAAGGTGTGCAATAGGAACATGTTGGATTCTACGTTGAAACAGATTTCATTAATCTCTACATATATGTATTATCTATACTAATATATCGGTGCGACTGCCTCAGTGGCGTTGTTGTATTACGGTACGGCTGCAATGCTGAGGTCTTGGGTTCGATCCCCGGGTCGGGCAAAGTATTATGGATTTTTCTATTCAGTATATCAGCCCGGAGTCTGGAATTTGTGCCCGATATGGCGATAGGCTCGCCCCCTATCACATCATGGGACGGAATACACGAGGCGAAAAGTGGGTGCCTTAGTTGCGCCTCTGCCTACCCCTTCGGGGATGAAAGGCGTGAGTATGCGTTATACTAATATATAAAGCTGAACAGTTTGTTTGTTTGTTTGTTTGAACGCGCTTATCTCAGGAACTGCTGAACCGATTTTGAAAATTCTTTCACTAATAGGAAGCTACATTACTCCTGAGTGCTATAGGCTACTTTTTATCCCGGAAAACTTTTCCATGCGGGCGGAGCCGCGCGCAATGCTAGTACATAATAAAATTGTAACAGGCCAATGTCTGTACATTATTGTTTTTTTGGATTGTGGTGGCTTTTGGAGTCAGTTTTTCTTTTGTTAAAAGGTTCTGTTTTTTTTTATTTTTTGCTTTTTTGTTAGTTATAAAAGACATCTTCTTGAATCCAATGCAAAGAGAATAGGGTAGTTTCCTGTATTTGATTTTGTAAATTACTTTATATGGAATAGAAAATAATACGATTTACTAAACTCAGCATATACCATACCAGCCCTGTATTATATACTGTCCGCTGCTGAGCACGGGCCTCCTCTACAACTGAGAGGGTTTAGGCCTTAGTCCACCACGCTGGCCTAGTGCGGGTTGGCAGACTTCACATACCTTCGAAATTCCTATAGAGAACTTCTCAGATATGCAGGTTTCCTCGCGATGTTTTCCTTCACCGTTAAAGCGAGCGATAATTCACAAAGAATACACACATAGTTTTTTAGAAAAGTCAGAGGTGCGTGCCCTTAGGTTTTGAGCCTGCGGACATTCGTCTAGACAGTCCGTTCCACTCTCAACTAGGCTAGCGCCGCTTGTAAATAATAGTACACTCAGTATATGTTTAATTACCATATTCTTGTGAAAGTGCTGTGTGTTTTATATAGATTTCTTTATGCCATTTAATAAAATATCATGACAGATAAAATAATCATACCATTAATTAAAATTGTCTATTTATTTATGAACTAATATGTATATTATAAACATTTCAGGTCAAATTTGCAGCCCAAGTTTTTAGCAGGCAAGTGGCTTCATCACTAGAAATCCACATGAAGTCTCTGCTATTTCTCCAGGATCATGATTACATAAGTTTAAATGCAGACATTGAAAATGGTTTATTCACAGCAGAAATGGTTCTATTCATAAATAATTTGTTTGATAGTTTAAATGGTTTTGGCCATTATGGGAATAAGTTAAAACATGCTCTTTCATGTAATTCTGATCACATTGCATTCTGGAATGATGCTGTGAAAAAGCTATCTTCAATGCGTTTTGACGCTTCCAATGAAAGGGAAGGGAAGCCTTTATCACTAAAGCATTTTTTGCATAATATTAAAACAATAAGACATTTATGGTCAGATCTACTGAGAATTGATGGTGTAAAATTTTTAAGTCTTAGACGTCTTAATCAAGATCCAATAGAAAACTTTTTCGGTCAAATAAGGGCACATGGTAATTTCAGTACAAATCCTAATTGTACTCACTTTGTATCGGCTTTTAAAACCTTGCTAATTAACAACATTACTACTGGTAAATCTTTATATACTAATTGTTCTAATGATGATGACAAAATGTTGGGTACATTAAAACATTTAGTCAGCCACCAAAAATATGGTTCATACACTGAAAATATTCATTGTGATGAATCTAACTTTATAGCAAATACTATACCTAACGAGAATATATTCCAACATAAGGCTGTACCATATATTGCTGGTGCAGTTTGTCGTTTTTTGATGTCCAATTTGAACTGCAAAGATTGTGATAATTGTACAAAAGCACTATTAACTCAGAGAGAGTCATTTCACGAACTAATTCATTTAAGAGAGTATAGCTCTAATATAGACAGGTTATATTATCCTTCTGATAATTTTAGTCAAATAGTCTGGCAGAGTATTTATATTATTGACAAAATGATGCCATCTATTTGCAGTGTTTATGTTTATTCTGATTTAATAGGTACTTTAAAAAAAAAAATTGACACTGCGTGGTACAATTGTAATTCACATAAAACAGCTCTTATTAAAGCTTTTTGGGTATACATGATTAGAATGCAAGTTAAGCAATGGTGTATTAATTTTAATAATAGAATGAATAATGTTGATTCTAGGCCTAAAGATGTAGAAATGGAAACTCTAATCCGTGAAAAAGTCACAAAAGGATTGAGTTATAGATCAGTAAGAAGGCGTAGTACCTAATCACACTTAATTGTAGTATGTTTTTTCTTCATAGTATTTTGTCTACGATTATTACAATTATTGCAAATTAAATTGTTCTTTCTTGAAAGTGTATTAGCCACATTTTTATGGTTTTAAATTAGTTAATGTCTATAGTGTATAGTATAGTAGGTTAAGGGTGGCTCCTTGTATTGTGTAAAGTCATAGTGGTAGTCTTCAAATTTATTATTATTTTGCTGACTGTTAAGGATTTGTTTTTTTTTAAATCCTATGTGCATAGTTATGCTCTTACACCTTAAAATGCACCTACCAGATAATTGTATGTATAAAGTTGTATATTTGAGTGTATCTGAAATTGTTTATATTTCTATTCATTTATAAACAGTAAATTTACCTTTTTATTAGAATTATATATTCATTATAGTGTATCCAACATTTTTTTTTAATTTTTATAGCATTTTTACTTGCAAATGTGCCATTATATGATATTGCGAAATATAACATTATGCATGGAATGCTTTTCGTGAGGGAATAATTTGTAAATGTATATTTAAGTATAATTAAGCATGTTATGTTTTTTTGTGTGTTTAAATTAGTTTATGTGCATACTGTATAGTAGGCTAAGTGTGACCACTTGTATTGTATAAAATCATTGTGGTAGTCTTTAAAATTATTAATTAACCTTTTGCTGAGTGTTGAGCATTCATTTTTTTAAATCCTATATGCATTATTATGCTCCTACACCCTAATTCATTTTACGTATTAGATGACTTTTTCAACTAAAAAGTAATTAACATTACCTTAAACGTTATTGTATAGAAAAAGATGTTAAAATTAGAATCTTACCTTTTACTATTACTGTATTATATTACTAGCTTTTGCTCGCGGCTCCGCCCGTTCGACAAAGTTTTTCCGGGATAAAAGTAGCCTATGTGTTAATCCAGGATATGATCTACCCGTATGCCAAATTTTATAGAAATCCGTTCAGTAGTTTCGGAGATGTCCTGTAACAAACAAACAAAAACAGACGGACAGAAAAGAATTATAAAAATCGCTGATTTGTTTTCATTACTCTTCTTTAGTCGCCCCCATTCTTTATATCACATTTCTTTAAATGTACAGACACCGGTACTACTGATTTATTATATGTATAGATAACATTATATTATTATAGATAAAAAAGAGGTAGACAATAACTATAAAATTGTTACTTGTAATTACTATTAGATGAGATAATTACTATTATTAAGACTACTTACTGGAAAAATAAGATTATTTATTAAAAATAATAGTAACATTGCAATGTTATTTAAGCACTAGTGTATTAAGGCTCGACGACAATGATGAGGTGTCGGATCCCTGGGTTGAGGGAAGTGATATTGGGTTTTGTTAATCAGTATCAGCTCGGAGTTTAGAATTTGTGCCCAATATGACGATAGGCTCGCCACCTATCACATCATAGGACAGAATACGCACGGCGAAAATTGGGTGTGCTAGTTGCGCCTCTGCCTACGCCTTCTGGGATAAAAGGCGTGAGTGTGTGTGTGTAGGACTATAAATATTATTTGTTACCTATAAGTTTGCATGCCGTTAAATAAATAAGTAATTATCAAAATTAGCCTACTAGAATCTATATTATTGTCGAATAATCACCTTTCTACAAAAGTAGTATTTTTTGTGTGTTTCCACAATTGTTCATATTTTTATTGATTTACAATGTGCAGAAATTCTTAATTTTACCTTTTTGTTTAATATTATATTTTCATTATAGTGGATCGCAACAATTTTTTGTAGCATTTTTACTTGCAAGTGTGCCATTAACATGATATTGCAAAATATAACATTATGCATGGAATGCTTTTTGTGAAGCACTAGTTAATTTGTAAATGCATATTTAACTTTAATGGGGGCTCCCGTTTTTGTGCTCCCTATTTGGCGCCAGTACAGATGTAAAATTTGTTATTACGCTCTTGGTAATAGATTTTAGATTTAAATTATTTCTAATACCGTACAATACAATTGAATAAAACATCAAACACGCCGCAGTGTTGCATAGTGTCGATAAGTTCGGGAAAAATAAAATTGCACCTCTTTGATAGCTCCGCTTTTAAATCATTCATTGAATCATGTCACATCGCATGTAATTAATCGGGTATTGCAAAATATTCACAATCCAGTGTTGGGTTTTGTATGTTGGTCTTGATTTATATGACATAATATCATTTAGCGGAAGACTAGTAAAAGATCATTTCATTGCATTTTGCCTTTATAATACCGAATTGTAAAGATGAAAATTAAAATAACGTTTGTAAATGTAGGCGACTGCACGCTGTACACCATTTATTTATTCATTTCCTCTTTTTTGGTATTTGCTTATGCATGTCCAGGTTTTTAATCCCTGTATTGATCCTGCAATCCTTGAATTCATCCGATTTTATCGGTGCTGTGCGTGCACCAGCTTATGTAAGCTATCTGACTACTATGTACACAATATGCTTAAAAAAAAGAACAGTAATTGATGACAAAAAAATAAGCCCGGAGTTTCTTTCTGCCTTTCTTCTTCGGGTAGTCATCACTTAGGTAGCTAGGGAAAGGCTGGTGGGTTAGCTAGGTTAGGGCCTATTTAAATAAAAGCATTGTTATTGGCCAGCCCGAGCTGGCTTTTATATTTTTATATATAAATTTTATTCGCAATTTTAAATGTATGTAGTGATTTAATTGTAATAGTAATAATAAAATTATCTATTTTTTTTACGTATTTACGTATTTTTGTAGCTTTGTTCAGGTATATTTTATCGTACAGAAAATGCAATTTTTCAAGATGCCTATTATAAAGCTGCAATTATAATAATTGAATTTCGCGGGTTATTGGTAGGTTCGGAAATAATTATAAATTGGGCGTGAAAACAAAATTTACATAAATAGTATAATAAAAATAAATATTTATAATTCAAGAAAAATATTTTGTTTTATTTGAGTCAATATTACATGTGTCGGAACCACGATTAAGCCATATACTCATTATAGAGAAAATTTAATTTTAGGTGATAGTATGAACCTGGCCTTAAGGACATCCCTAATTATTTAAAGTTTACTATTTTCCGCAGAGTCGATTTTTAATACGGTTACATCTCTAGTGTTACGGCCATATTTATTTTTAAACATAACCTTCGTGCGAAAGAGAAAAAACAGCACATAAGGCAATTGACGCGGGAAAGAAAGAGAGACCCAACTATTCATGAATTAATTGTATAACAGACTATAGACATAAAATGCATGCATGTGAGGGTTTCCTTATCGTGTTAAAAAATATGTATGAAGTTAACCGTCTCTCTAGTTTATTTGTCTCTGGCCGCGACTCCGTACAGCGCACCAGACTGCTCTTTTATTATATAAAATTTCTTAATTCTTGCAATGTACAAAGTGCATATTACTTAATGTAATAATATAGTTATAACTTCAATATAAGTTTAAATACATAAAAACTGTACATTATTTGTCACCATTATGTTCCCTATGAAACAATGGGTTAACGGTGAAGGAAAACATCGTGAGGAAACCTGCATATCTATGAAGTTCTCTATAGGAATTTCGAAGGTATGTGAAGTCTGCCAACCCGCACTAAGCCAGCGTGGTGGACTAAGGCCTAAACCCTCTCAGTTGTAGAGGAGGCCCGTGCTCAGCAGTGGGCAGTATATAATACAGGGCTGGTATGGTATGGATATAGCCGATTTCGGCCACGGCGGCCAATCTCAACAGAGATCAGCCAGATACGCAGGAGATATTATAGTGCACAAGTGTGTGCGCAATACACAGGGTGCACTCGCTATTCCTTTACTCTCATAGTCCGGTGAGACGGCAATCCGACATGACCGGAGAGAGATCAGGCGCAGGACCAACGGCTTTTACGTCCTTTCCGAGGCACGGGGGGTATCACACCGCCAACTTCCTGACTCCGAGCTGCGACTGAGTAATTTTTAAGATGGAAAAACCCAGTCACAATGTTTTATGGCCCGACCCAGGATTCGAACCCAGGACCTCAGCGCGCAAATTGTACTCGTAACGCGTACGCAATACAACTACGCCACCGAGGCAGGTATGGATATAACTAGTGATTCGGCAAGAGCCACTAAAATGAAAATATCTAATATGTCGTCAAAATTAGCCGAAAAATGGGCGTCATCAAAAATGTTAATAGATCGCTTTTTAAATAATAATGATAAGTGTTTAGAAGGAGATAATATAACTTTCACAATATGTGTGCATTGTAACATATTATTTATGTTACTACAGATAATATAGAAATTTCGTCCGATTTTGCGATTCTGAACGTCTCCATAAACGTCACTTCCATCTCGCTCGAGAGTCAAGATCGCTACGCATAAATCTACAGTGATCCTCGTAGTATTTTTTTAATATTAGTCTAAAATAGCCTAATATATAACTAAATAGTGCAACCCCATGTGGTGCGGTGTTATTTTTATGGTGAGTGGTTTATTTCCAAAATTTTGAATTTTACGTTGTTTATGACGTAAACACGAGTTGGTGAAATTACGCTGTTGTGCAGTTGGTTTGCAGAACTTAAGCAAAATTGAATTCGAGATTTTATAATAAACGACCGGTTCGTAAAATCTTGCTTTTAGTAAAATATCTAAATTAAGAATCACGCATCTGTTACCATTACTAACGTAATGATATTGTTTCAGCTCTGCGGTCGTTTTTGGTATAATTTTTTATCTACGTTTTGGATTCGTTTTGTACGTTTTACTACGTATTGGCTTTGGTTTTATTGGATTTTCTACAGTCAGCTTGGTCTGATTTCCTGTGCTTTGGCGGCAGATCCGCCATCTTGTCAAAAGGCTTGCATGGATTTGTAACGTGCTTGCTGTCTTGCTACTTCAATGCTTGGGGAAACTTCTTCTGAATCTCGCGATGAGTACTTTAGATGTAACTTTTTGGTTACTAAGAGGTATGTACAAATTATTCGTTTAAAAACACCTTCTGCGAAATTGGTCTGGATTAACCAGTATTGTTTGTGCAATCACACAGAGTGCAATAATGACGAATATAGGCTTAGCAATAATGACGAATTCGGTTTAGAAATAATGACAAACTTTGAATAGCAATAATGACGGATAGGATTTGCAATAATTAATTGTAATTTGGATATAAGTCATCATTTATTAATTAGAGTGCAGTATCTACGGAAATATAGCCGAGTTATTCAAGTAAAACTGGTTTTATTTTCCACTCCCCTAAGATTAAAAGGTAATGCACCGACTGACTTTTCACTAGCATATTTTGTTTTGTAAATCGGCGGCTGTAGTCTTTACAGATTGCTCTGCCTGGCGCCCGAAATCTATCTGGTTTAGTATTTTCTTAACCTAGAAACACCTTTTTCAAAAATTAACACAAAAATACTTTTTTTATATTACAGCATCGACCTTGCCCATTCACGTCATCAGAAGAGAGTCGACCTCAACGTCAACCTAGAAAAGATTTCAACGACTCGTGTTTTAAAAACAAACAAAAAGCGCAGAGTTGAAGACCTGCTGCAAACACGCAGCGTCGGCGAATTGACCATAGCTGCCGGAGTTGCAAACCGTATGGCAGTTCACAGAAAAATAGCTTCTAGGATCAGAAAGAGAAGCGACTCCTCCCTCTGACAAAAATAAATCAAGTGAGATACGAGCGGTGGTAGACAGTTGAATGGTGACGAAGGTTTAGCTTACTATTTAGATTCTAAATGTACTAGTCATTTTTACAAATAAACGCGAAAATGGTAATTGAAGGTTGACGTCCCGATCAAGTCTTGTTCCGTAATCGGCATTTGTAATGAAATAATAAGTATCAGTGTATATATTTGTTATTTCAGAATAATAATGAACAGAACGCAGAACAGACAGATGATACGGACACTGTCAGTGAAAATCAACATTGGAAGAGAAATGCCCAGGTTCTTCATCAGTGGTCTCAACAGACACCAACTGCGACAAAATTTAGGAAGAGGCAGCTTATTCCTCCTGAACTTCAGTTGGCCAAAACACAAATGGATCAAGGACTAAATATACTACAAATTGTAGCCCAGTCAAAGCATAACGTATAAGAAGATGAATGTATCATTTTCGAAAGGCTCGTGGCATAAAAATTAGACTTCCAGAATATTGCAAAGACTTAATGATGATCAAAATAAATCACGTTATTTTATGATGAAAGTCGGGAACCGGAACGCAATAGGCCAGATTCTTCATCAATTGTACTATCTTACCCATTTTCACCACCGCTACAGTCAATAATTCTAGCTCAACAAGAAAATATTATGCCACAAGTAGTAACTACAGGACAAACTACTCAAACAGTACCTTGTATGGAGAACACACCTCAACAAGAGATTTTGATAATTTTGACTGCATGAACTCTGAAGTTACATTCACAACTAGGCTATCGTAGCTAATTAGCGTAGTATTAGGCAATATTTGAAAAAATTCAACCAAACGTATGTAGATAAATCTTTTTTCTAAATTTTACAGAAATGAATCACAACTAAAGAAATGCTGGGATAATTTAAAAACAAGAAAAAAGCACTTCTAGAACAAGAAAAAAGAAGCTTACGCAGACAGGTGGATGGTCATATCAGCCAACCCCAGGACCTTCAAAGGATGATCATATGCTTATAGATGAAGCCCTTTTACCCACAACTGATGTGGAAATCCAATATGTTATAGATAGCGAAAATTTACCAGAAGCCATAACAGATGAAAGATCACAAGACACAGAGGTAACTGAAGAAACAGGAACTATCAAAGGTATTTTTTTATCTGTCAAATGAACAGGTTATTCACCTGGTGGTAAGTGATCTCAATCGCTCATATACAGCCGCAATACCAAAAGGAACATGGGTGCATGACTAACCTTAATCAAAGAAATTAGGGGTTAAAAAAGTAAAAATAAAATAAAGTAGATTTGATGATTATGATATTATAATGTGAATATGCAACTTTTGAATTATATAATTGTATATACAAAACATCTTATAGTGCATTTTTACGGATAATCTTGGCCGTTCTGCATCTCGTCACACTAACTACAGCATAAGTGGTCAACAGACACCAGGTAACTATATTATATTAAGTAATCAATGCACAATTACTTTTTTTGTGTATAAAAAATAACACTGTAAACAAAGTATATTCAAAAATCTGTAATTGTAATTTTAATTCATCTAGAGTTACGAACAAAATTACAATTAATTACATTATACTAAATCAATATTATTCTGTTTAGGAGGAGCTAAAAATATTAGAGCCGAAATAATTATTATTTATTTACGTACTTTACTGTTATATGTACGCAAGGACAAGTGAAACAGCTCGCAGTTGATTACGCACTGACGTTTAATACGTAGCCACAGTGGGCGCAGCCATTAACTTATTGTCTATGCATACCTATAGCTATAGCTATACACAACAATCCTCCCTCTTTAGCTAATACTTATATGTTTATACAAGGTTCTGTAGGAGGAGGTTCCGTTTTCGACCCGTATGTATGTATGTATATTATATGTATTTATGTAAGTTTACATGGCCTCAATTTTCTCAAAAACTACTAATCCTATTTGGATGGGGTTTTCGTTATTCAAAAGGGTCCTGCGAGTGCCCGAAACTGAATCATTGCAGACATACGACGCGCACAAGTCCGAGACGATGAGAACTGCCGGGAACACTGCCGCGACGACGTTGCCCATTTGCCTGGCTCTGGGTTCTAAGGCGACGGCATTGTCAATCGACGATGACGCCACATCCAGTGGCACCATCGGTAAAGGATGAGACTGTTACGAAAATCGACGCCAGCTATCTTGAGGGTAACTTCGGACGGAACCAGTTACTTAATGGTTTGATTAGTCTTTCGCCCCTATACCCAGTTCTGATGATTTATTTGCACGACGAATTGCGATTGTCGTCCATCGGGGTTTCCCCTGACCAGGCATAGTTCACCATCATTCGGAATTGTGCTCAGAGCGCGCCTGCATTTACGGATTGGAAACGAGACTGGGCGAAGAATTATTTATTACCAGATACAGAATATACACAGACACAGATCCAAATTCTCAAGTAGAATGGAGTCAACAAAACACCGGGCCTCCAACATGAGGCACGCTCGCGTTCCCGTTCGCAACTGGGAAGACATCAAGAGTCCGTAAGTAATAATTATTACTTTATCCAACAACAAAGGTAAAAAAAAAACTATAATTACTCTTTATTGAGTCTGAGGTGGACTACTATGACCCCGATGCGCACCTTGCTTTCGCCCAGATCGCGGGTACGTCGGCGCCTGTGCGGGGGCGTGTGTCTGCTCGTGCTCGTAGACGTGGGCGAGGGCGAAGGCGCAGTAGCGGCGACGCGCATCTTTGAGCCCTATAATGAACGCAAAATTTCAGGCACATTATGTACCACGTAAAGATATTTGCACAGACGAAAGTCTAACCCTTTGGAAGGAAAGGCTGAATATCAAACAATGTATTCGGTCAAAGGCTGCAAAGTTTGAATTGTGTGAAAGTGCCACAGGTCACCTGTGGTCTATCATAACACTGATCAACAAAATTATGTAACAAGAAGAGTAACCAGTAATTTCGAAATATCTACCTAACCTCTCCACAAAATCACATGTATATTAATTTGATTAGGACTAGTTTCCATGTTCCGACACTTCTCAGTAAAATTTAATATCAATTGTTTTTTCCATATTATTTTTTAATTCAGTGTTTTATTTTTCAGAAAAGTGGCTGTGTTTTGTGTTTGCTGAGTTAAGTGATTCTTAAAGAATGTCAAGAAAGTATAAAAATGATCCTGACAAGTTCTGTTACATTTGTGGTGAAATTACTTTTGTATCTCAACGAAGAAATTTAACACCTTTAATAAGAAAATTGTATGAAAGTTATTTCGGTTTTCCTGTTGGCCAGCAAGATAAAGTGTGGGTTCCTCACATCTGTTGTGTTACATGTGTAGGACTTTTTACAGGGTGGGAAAAAAGATCTCGATCTATGCCTCTTGGAATTACGATGATTTGGATGGAACCGACAGACCATTCAACTAATTGTAATTTTTGTCTGACTAATACAAAAGGCATTACAATTAAAACTAAAAAACAAATTAAGTATCCTGATGTGTCTGTTCAAAAACCGATTCCTCACAGTGAAGAATTACCTATACCAGAACCATCTCAGCGCTCTGATCTTTCAACTGAATCAGAGGAAACAGATAATAAAAGTTCTGATCCTGATTTTCAAAATGCTTTTTTATCTATCCGTCTCAAATATATAATTATATATATTGTCTGTCTGATATATTTAAAGAACTCTATGATCTGGAAAAACCAGCTTGGGAATCATTTATAAAAATCACTGAAATTTTTCATGGAAATCACCGATCAAATGACTATACAACTATTGTCGAGGAACTGTTAGAGAATTATAAAGCCTCAGGCTGCAATATGTCCTTAAAAATACATTTTTTACATTCACATTTAGACTTTTTCCCCCAAACTTGGGTACCGTTAGTGATGAACACGGGGAACGATTCCACCAAAACATTTTTACCATAGATAAACGATACCAGGGAAAATGGAGTCCAACTATGCTGGCAGATTATTGCTGGGGATTACAGAGGGACGTTCCTGACGCGAAATACAGGAGAAAATCATGAAATAGTACTTACAATATTATAACATTGATAATAATTTATTTTTTGATAAATAACTTGTAATTTAAGAAAAGTAAAAAAAAAACATATTACAATAAAACTATTCGTATATGAAATTTTAGACTACGAATTCTACTTTACTTGACCTTATTCCTAAAAGAATCAGCCAATTTTTTTCTTGTTACACAGAAAAAAGTTTTTTGTTGATACGTGTAATTTATACGGGTAAGCAGACTAGTGCAGATATTCAACAAGTTCCAGGAGCTAGGCGAGGACTGCACTAGTCAAAAAGCTTATTGATCCCTTACTAAATAAGTGATATCAACTATTTATGAACAACGGGTTCAATTCACCACTGCTGGCACGCTTTTTGAAACGGAATGATACCGACTTTATCGGTACCTTACGTCCGAATCGAAAAGACGTACCCCACTTGGTAGCCAAAGCTCCGCTCAAGAGGGGACAGCTTCTAGCGAGGCGAAAATTTTCAAACCCCATACCATAATTATATTACGAAAACATGAATGGATTGGAGGCTGTTTGTTTTTGTACCGTGGCCTAAAAATCGTGTGTTAGACGAGTGCGAGTAGTGTTGTCAGTTTTCTAACAGCTCGTATTGTTTTTATACAATAAGAAATGCTTCACATGTACTAAAATTGTTTGCGTGTGCAGTATTTTATTTTTTTATTTTATCTGGTGGTAGGTCTCTCATTATGTAAGAGGCCGTCTGGGCGGGTACCACCGCAATGTCTATTTCTACCGCCAAGCATCAGTGTGCATGCACTGTTGTGTTTCGGTTTGAAGGACATTGTAGCCAGTATAACTACTGGACATAATGAGACTTAACATCTTATGTCTCAGGATGACGAGCGCAGTGGAATGCCACACACTACTTTGTAACTCAAGGTGCTGGATGGTGTTACTACTGTTTATGGGTGGTCGTATCGCTTACCATCAGTCGAACGGCATGCTCGTCTCGTCATTTAATGCAATAAAAAAAATATATATATTTTTAACAAAATTAGTTCGATGTATTACGTAAATTTGAGAACTGTGAGTGGTCGTGTTCTAATTTCGGTTATTTAAATTTTTGTTCATCTCTGGCTTGGATTGCAACCCTACCGGTGAACGACCTCTCCTCGAACTCTTGCGCGGGAGCACTATAAAAAAAACGTAACTTCGATGTCGGCTAATATGTGCCCATAAATTACGATGGCTTGGTAAAGGATCCCGCGGAGTGTTCGCCGTGATCAGCTGGAGCCACTTTGTCGTCGTATACGTGTCAGTGACCCGATGAAAGAGCGTATTGTTCTAGTGCACGTGAGTAGTGGTTGTTATTTCAATTCGCCGGTTTGTGCCGTTAGAACACGTTTTTATCCATTTTCGTTCTTCGTTATAGGATGAACATATCAGGAATCCTCCGCGGAAGTTGACAGGAGAACACTCGCCGGCCTGCCGACCATGCGGGTTGTCTATTCCTTCCCGGTATGTTTTATTTGTTACTAGGTTAGTGCAACAACTATAACTATTGTTAATATTAAAGTATTGTGTACTAATCTGGAACACTGTCCTTATTCCAGGGGGTTTTACCTCAGGGGGTTTTCTAAAACACACACTTTCATTCTTCATTTTGTCTATCGCGGGTAGACTCAAAACTGCTTGCATCACCAGAGAGGAGGCTAACCTTAGTTGGTTGATGCCTCAGTGATTCCTGACCCTGTATTGGAGGACCGAGGACACACTCTCATTGGTATTTTTGGAAATTAGACAACCAAAGTATGTAATTTTTTTATTTTAGGTCTGTTTATGTCAATGGCGCCCTTATCCTAATTTAATTGGTGTTTTTTAATATAATACAAGTAACAAAGTGATAGAAGAACAGCTTTCCAGTAGCTCCGCTCTCCGACCTTACTTTATTAGCCGGAACCCGGTTCTTTATGTTTTGCATTAATTGTAGCAAGTAAGTAAATACAATATATAAATTTAAAGTCTGTGTGCCGTTTTATTCAACCCACTACTGCTACACCATACACACCACCAACTGCCTTCTCCGCAGTGGTATAGCGAGCATGTGTGAGAGCCAGTATTTGCTTCAGGTAGGGACATTAGTAAATTATGACTTATTAGTATTTTATTATTTTCTTCTTTTCTTATCTAATACGACACTACAATAAAAATATCTTAACATCATCACCAGGTCGTGAAGTGTGACGACCGCGCTTGCTGTGGACATGTGCGGAGTTCTCTTAGGTCTATTCTTTCGGAACGCTTCGTTAAGCCTCCTTACCCAATTTTGCAGTCACCAGTGGTCTATGTATTCCGAAGCCTAAAGAGCATGATGGCAAAACTTTTGATATATTTATTCTGCGTCGGTCTCTTGGAATTACACCAACGCATGAGGGCTTTAACAAATTGCCTTATGACCTGTATTGTCCTAGCCTGCACAAGGAGCCTCGTCAGCAACTTGTGGAAAGGACGTGCCAGCGGTGTGGATTGTACTTCTGTACAAAGAAAGTTGTCTTAAATCTCACCACTTATAACGGGGGTCGGCATAAAAATGTAAAAAAAAACTCTGATTAATTGACGGCCCCAAAGTGCTGCGAAATAACTTTTTAAATACATTTCCACGATTTAGAAAAACATAATAAACTACTACTTCGTTTAAGTAAAATCGGACCCATATGGTATCGAGCCATATGGTCGCTGATCGAGCCAAAATGAAATGAACTACTGTCAACAATAAAATTTATAAAAAGTGATGGAATCGAAGCTAGAAATATTAAATGTGTACAAGGTTATTAAAGCAGTTTGCAAGGTATTTGGCAAGAGGTATCTAAGTTATGAGTAGCTCCCAACATAGCCCAACAACAATCATCCAACTTGTTCCGCGTTTGTGGCCGCTATAAAAACATCTCTTGTTACGGGCCTCACAGCTTCTCATAGCCGGGCTTCTAACTGTGAAAAGGATAAACAGAAGCTTTTTCTTTTTGCAACCTCTTATTCGGGTTAGAGCCTGCATAACTGGACGTTAAGACGCTTCCACCAGATTTGCTAAGCAAGTTGAGTGACGTAGTCAAAATTATGAACCATATTCGTGGCAGTGCTGCAAACTCGAGAATCTTCAAAGTTTTATTCGATGAAGTTGGTGCAAAATTGAATTGTGTTTTGTACCACAGAGGTGCGTTGGTTGTCTCGAGGAAATGTTCTGAATAGGGTGTACGAGCGAAGAAATAGGATTATTTATGAAAAAAAACAGAGAACACAAAAAAATGTTTTTCTCTAAAATAAAACATTGTTTGAAATGCTGGCGCATCTTGCTGATTTTTTTAGTGATATTAACGGACTTAATCTCTCCTTGCAAGGAAATATGACGAATATTTTAACAGAGCAGGATAAAGTTGCTAGTTTTGTGCGTAAATTGGAACTTTACCAACGCAGAGTGCCAGCAGGTGATGTGTCAATGTTCACACAACTGTGTGAGCCATTGGTAAATACCGAACCAAACGAAATTACGTTTAAAAATTCTATGATTCAACATTTATCTGCAGTAATAGATTCACTGAAGCAGTATTTTCCGGACTTGGATAATCGTCAGTCGAACTCTTGGATATTAAGACCGTTTTCTACTTTAAATGATATTATTCGAGACGAAGATGTGGCGGCAAAAGTGGAAATTCTTGGATTACGCGAGAATAGTACTTTGAAAGTAGAATTTTCAGAATTATGATCTCAGCACATTTTGGCTCAAAGCAGGTGCTGAATATCCTATTTTAGCTAACAGAGCTTTAAAATGCTAATACCATTTGCCACCTACAGATGTAAGAGTGGTTTTTCTACTTTAGTAACACTGAAAACAAAGGCTATAAATCGTCTCTATGTGGAACATGACTTGACATGCGCTTTAAGTGAAACTAAACCTAACATTAAAAAACTTGTGAATGCAAAACAATACCAACCTTCACACTGAGCCAACATTTTTTTAATCAATACCTAAGTTTAAACGTACAAATACGTTTAAATTGTAAAGATGTTGTGCAATTTATGAGGATGTTTGTATTTGCTTGTATCGTTAGTTTTGATAACATTTTGAAGGCGGGGTAAAATTAGTTTTCCACATAAATCACAGGGGCAACAATATTGAAAAGGTTAGGAACCACTGGATTAGAGGATGTTTGTGAATTTTCGATCTCAACAATTAAATATTTTTTTAAGTAGAAGTCTTTTGCCAGGTTTATTCTCTGCAACAAAATTTTCATCAGTTTTACTTTTTTGCTAAAAATAATCAGCTTCGCAACAGTGATAAAAATTATGAAATTGATGGTGTCAAGTGAAAAACTTACGTTCTATGAATTATGACTTAAATTTTCAAGTTTAAATTAAAAATCTGAACAGGTGACTTCATGGTTCCAATTGTAACATATTATTTATGTTACCACAGATAAAATTGAAATTTCGTCTGATTTTGCGATTCTGGACGTCTCATCTCCAGTGCGCGCAAGTGTCATTCCCACGGGACGTCTGTATAAACGTCACTTTCCTTCCATTGGTTCGAAAGTCGAGATCACGATGTAAAAATCTATAGTGATCCCCTAAATTAATAAAATTTGAAGCCTAAAATGGCTTAATTTAATAATAAAATAAATATATCATGCGGTGCGGTGTTATTTATATGTTGGTTGCTGAATTCGAGATTTTATAATAAACGGCGGCTCTGCGGTCGTTATGCTACGTTTTGGATACGATTTTCTTTGTTTTCGTATTTATATTCGTTTTTGTACGTTTTACTACGTATTTGCTTTGGTTCTATTTGATTTTCTACAATCTGCTTGGTCGGATTTCCTGCGCTTTAGCAGCAGATCCGCCATCTTGTCAAGAGGCCGGCATGGAATTATAATGTCTTCCTACTTCGTTGCTGGAGGAAATTTCTTCTGGACCTCGCGATGAGTACTTTAGCGGTAACCTTTTATTACTAAGAGGTACGTACAAATTATTTGATTAAACAACGCCTTCTGCAAACTTGGTCTGGATTAACCAGTATTTTTTGTGCAATCATACAGAGTGCAATAGTGACAAATAGGATAAGCATTAATGACAAATTGGATTAATATGAATGTCTTGAAATTTGGATGTAAGTTATAGTTTATTAATTAGAGTACAGTATCTACGGAAATATAGCCGAGTTATTTAAGTAAAGTTGGTTTGATTTTCCACTCCCCTAAGATTAAAATCTAATGCGCCGACTGACAATTCGATGGCATATTTTGTTTTGTAAATCGGCAGCTGTAGTCTTTAAAGAATGCTCTGCCTGGCGCCCGAAATCTATCTGGTTAAGTATTTACTTAACCTAGAAACCATTTCTCATAAATTAACACAAAAATATGTTAGGGGGTATGGGTATGTGAGTATCCCACAATAACATAATTAATAATGTATAAAAGTTTATTATTAACCGGTGAAAACACATTTTTACATTATTATATTATTACATGGTTATACGCGTGTACAAAGCGCCGGACTCCATGTTACACTACTCACACTCTCGAGCGACTGCACTCCGTATGCATTGTGTTTACATAGTATATACCACGAATCTTTAATAGTTGGTAAGATAATAAAGAAACTGACTGCCTCGGTGGCGTAGTTGTATTACGGTATGATTGCAATGCTGAGGTCTCGGGTTCGATCCCCGGGTTGGAAAAAGTGATATTGGGTTTTTCTTCTCAGTATCAGCTCGGAGTCTAGAATTTGTGCCCGATATGGCGATAGGCTCGCCCCCTATCACATCATGGGACGGAATACGCACGGCGAAAAGTGGGTGCACTAGTTGCACCTCTGCCTACCCCTTCGGGGCTAACGAACGTGAGTGATAGTGTGTGTGTGTGTGTATGTATAATAAAGAAAATAGTTGTCATAGTCCTTGTTTTTATTACTGTTATATCAAAAAGTGTAATAAATGTCTCAATGTAATGTTAAAATAAATTATAATGGTAAACATGCTATACTTCATAAGAATAGAACAAAATTATAAAAGAAACTGTAATTTAAGTACCTATGATTAATTTAAAAAAGTGTTTTTTTTTTGTCTATTCGCTAAGTCGGATTGTGTAGTGTGTAATTATAATATTTCATACTTTGTATGTCACTAATAAATGACAACCTAAACTGGCTGGACGTGTCTTCATTATTCGAACCTTGGACCGTGTCTCTACACCAAGACACAACAGCGGGGAAGCAAAGAAGCGGAAATATCGTAAATACGATTATATTATTATAGTATTTGGACTTTGGGTTTTACTTCTATAGAAGTAAACAATTAAGAAAAATCACAGTGTGTGCATTGTTTGAAAATAGTTTCATCCGCAAGTATGCTTCCAAGTAAGTTAAAGCGACATCTCGAGACAACTCATACAACTAAGACTGAACAATCACGAGATTTTTTTCACGGGAAATAAAAAAAATAAACGTGTTCACTCAACAAGCCTCAGCACCTAACAACGCACTGTTAGCATCATTCAAGGTGGCATACAAGGTAGCAAAATGCAAAAAGCCTCATACTATTGCAGAAAAGCTTATTCTACCGGCTGCTCTCGACATGGTGAATATTATGGTGGGAGAATCGGCTGGAAAATTAATTACAAGAGGTACCCTTACCCAACAACACTATCAGCCGAAGAATCCATGACATAGCTGAGGATCTCAATTACCAATTAATAGAAAAAATGAAAAGCAAGCATTTTGGTTTGCAACTCGAAGAGGCTACTGACAGTAATGATGATGCACATCTTATTTGCTACGAACGCTTTCTGGCTGACAACATTATTGCCGAAAACCTTTTATTCTGCAAAAGCATTACCGAAAGTGCGAAGGCCCGAGACTTGTTTGAAATTCTTGACAAGTTTATTGTAGAAATTGGTTTGGATTGGGAAAAGCGTAGTGGTATATGTACTGATGGTGTTCGATCCATGTCTGGCAGGTATGGGAGGAGTATAAGCACTTATTAGTAAAAAACAGCGAATGCTATGTGAATCCATTGCATCATCCATAGGGTGGACTAAGGCCTAACCCCTCTCAGTAGTAGAGGAGGCCTGTGCTCAGCAGTGGGCAATATATAATACAGGGCTGATGATGATGATGATGATCCATAGGGTAGCTCTTGCATCAAAATGAATGACCTCTGAACTGAACCAAGTACTGGAATGTGTGATTGGAGCAGCAAACTACATAAAAAGTAGGCCTCTAAAGGCCAGACTTTTTTAAAAAACTATGCATAGATATGGGAGCTGAACATACGGCCCCCTGCTGTATTACTGCAATTCACGGTGGCTTTCGCGTGGAAATGTCTTATTTCTTGTATTCGAATTACACGAGGAAATGTGAACGTTTTTACAGCAAGAACTTCATGAAAACGCCAAATATTTTACGGAACCACATTTTTTGTTAAAACTAGCATATTTGTGCGATATATTTGAGACATTAAATAATTTGAATCTGTGTTTGCAAGGCAACAGCACGCACATTCTGAAACTATCGGACAAGATTGCGGCGTTCAGAAAGAAACTACAGTTGTAGACAAAAAGAATGAATGAAGGCGGCGGTCAAGATTGCTTCCCGCAATTGTATAAATATGTAGCATCTAATGAACTGGTTGTCTCACAAGACTTGATAGCTCTTTTCACTGAAAATTTATTTATGTACATAATTGTGTATGTATATATTTTAAATAATTATTTATGTACACAGTTATATATGTAGCATATGTATATATACATATATTTTGTTAAATAATTATCATTGTATATTTATTCTCATAAATTTTTTTCATTATTTATAATTTACACCTGCCTCCGTCCCTCTGCACCTCCTTAAGGTCGACTGGGAGAAAATGCCCTTAGGTATTAAGTCCGCCTGTACTTTACATCTGTACAAAGTGTAAAATAAATAAATAAACAATGCCATATACAACTTTGATTAGACGGTGAGGCTTTATTTGTAGCTACATATATTATGTACCACATACAAGCTCTACACCAAATTTCAGTTCAAAAGGAGCAATAGTTTAACCACAGGATAGATTAATCGTGTTTGCAAAACTGCAACGGAATTTATATCTGCCCTAACAGTCTAAACATAGGTATCTAAGGTCATGTAAGGTGCGCGACCTTAAATATCGACAAAATTAGGAGACGTTGCCGCTCTGTTAGCCAACAATCACGCCAAAGTGAGTCTTAATCTTAGTTCAATAAGAACGAAAACACAAGCATAACATTACATCATAACTTTGTAATACAAACAAGGAAGCGCGACACGCGACGCCGTGTCGTGGAAATCCACGACGACGATTAATCTCGAAAATGGACCGCGATATACTTCTATTACGGTCCATTTTCGAGATTAACTGTCGTCGTAGATTTCCACGGTACGGCGCACAGTGATTCGCCCAGAACAAGCTAGGTGGAAAAAAGTCATTTCAAGAATCGACTAATTAGCGGTCACATGTCATAAACAACACCCCCAAGGTCATAATAACAGGTAGAAGGGGTGACAAATATTCCACAGGGATGAGTATTCAGCTAATGAAGGTAGGTAATATAATAATTGCATTAATGTAATTGGAGTAGTTGAAATTTTGCAGTGCTTTCGATAACATCTCCTGAAATTTGTGAAATATATTAACGTAATTTCTGTTATGGATACCACTGTAGAGGGTAAGTACTTTCATATTTTACTACCAAATAGGTTCTAATAAGAAAAGCGTGTGTTGCTTACGACTTTGAATATATTATTGAAAAATACATTTTTTTTTGTCAAGTTTCCTAATTTTCAACGAATGTATCTTTTATTATCCAGATATATCCAGTCTAATTTTTTTATATTATATATCAGTAGTATTCACCTTTTAAACGAGATATAATTTGGTTCCACATATCACCACTAATCATTTTTATTTCATTTTTCAGTACATGTCTACTCCATTTCGAAAGATGTTTTTTTTTTAAGAATGGCGAAAACATGCCAAAGAAGGACGAAATGTTCGTTTATTAGAACATATACAACATACATTTGGTGTTAGAGATATAACTAGTGATTCGCTAAAAGCCATTAAAATAAAAATATCTAGTATATCGTCAAAATTAACCGAAAAATGGACAGCATCAAATATGTTGATAGATCGCTTTTTAAAATAATAAAAAGTGGTTAGAAGGACACAACATAGTTTTAAGAATATGTATGCATCGACCTTGCCCATCCACGTCATCAGAAGGGAGTCAGCTTCAAGGCCGACCCAGAAAAGACTTCGACGACTCTTGTTTTAAAACGAAAAAGTGCAAAGTTGAAGAACTGCTGCATATACGCAGTGTTGGCGAATTGACCATAGCTGCGGAAGTTGCAATCCGTATGGCAGGTCACAGAAAAATCGCTTCTGGGATTAGAAAGAGCAGCGACTCCTCTGACAAAAATAAGTCAAGTGAGAATACATGCGGTGGCAGTCAATTAAATGGTGACGAAGCGTTAGCTTACTATGTAGATTCTAAATGTACTAGTCGTTCTTACAAACAAATGCGAAAATGGTCATTGAAGGCGGGACATCAAGTGTTTCCACCATATCATAGATTATGTAAGTCCAAAAATTACGTGCAGATTGTTTGCCAATCTAGTTTTGAGTGGAGAGATTACAGGATTGGATGTCAATTTAATAAAGAAATCGATATTTTGTTGCGAACATTATCTTCAGGTTACGAAATAAATATTAGGGAATTTGAAAAGTTTTTGCTTAAAAACTAGGGCCCTCTATCTAAGTTTGTATTCGTAGTAGTACTACATGCCTGTTACTGTGAATAAAATTCTCGTGCATAGTACGGAGGTAGCTAAATCTTGTATTGTGCCTATTGGGCAACTATCCGATGAAGCCCAAGAGGCTCGAAATAAAAACTGCCGTAGATTTCGAGAACATCATACGAGAAAACAGTCGCGTATTGCCAAAAATACAGATTTATTGAATATACTTTTAATAACATCGGATCCGGTAATTAATTCACTCAGAGAACTACTCAAAAAGAGAACAGATTCATTACCATCAGAAGTGCTGAATTTGATAATCCCACCTTCAATACCAATACCTCGGGCATCATTCAGTCTAACGTCATGTGACGTTGATGATTACTTGGTACCTGACTCATCTGATTGTGAGAGTGATGAGTGATGACTCTTCTAGGTAGGAGTTGAAATAGTTATTAGTATTTAATTTATAATGTTATTAATTAACTTTTTATTCAATATTTTTATAAGTTGTGTTAAGTACATATACTTTTATTTTGTGTTTTACATTATTTTGTGTTTTATTATATAATTTATTTCATAAGCTGCCCTTTTTATATTAAAAATTTTCATCAATTTTAATCCGTGTCTTAATTATTATTATTCTTTAAGTATTTAATCATATTTTCCCTTAGAATATTACTGTTTTAGCCAAAGCAACCAAATCACAAACTCAAATTTTTATGTCCAGCTAGCTTGTTCTAGGCGAATCACTGTGCGGCGTCGCGTAGTGAAGCGCCGTGCCGTGTTTATGTGTATGAGTCCTTTGCAATCAGCACTGTATTATATACTGCCCACTGCTTAGCACGGGTCTCCTCTACTACTGAGAGGGGTTAGGCCTTAGTCCACCACGCTGGCCTAGTGCGGGTTGGCAGACTTCACATACAGACCTCACAATTCTTATCGAGAATTCTCAGGTATGTAGGTTTCCTCACGATGTTTTCCTTCACCGTTAAAGCGAACTATAATTGATAATATTAGTTTGGTAGTATTAGAGATCTAGGAGTAATCCAAGATAGTAAACTTCTTTTCAATGAGCACATCGAGAACATAGTAAATAAAGCTACAAAGGCATTAGGATTTATAATAAGATCATCAGCCTGCTTTCGTTCACTTAAACCTATAAAAATTCTTTATTGTTCTTACGTACGAAGTCACCTTGAATATGCATCGCAGGTCTGGAACCCGCAATATGGAATTTATAAAACACGACTAGAAAATATACAAAGAAAATTTTTGAGATACTTAGATTACAAAGCGCAGCAACGGTCAGTAGATTATTTTCATCGTTGTAAAAAATTCCATTTCCTACCACTAGAACATAGACGCCATGTAAATGATATATGTTTTTTAGTAAATTTAGCTAACGGTTCGATTGATTGTCCTGAACTTCTGCAGAAGCTATCCTTACGCACCAATCAAATTGGCCTAAGGCAAAGAACCTTATTGCAAACACCGATAACCAACACAAATTATAGGCGTAATTCATTTATGTTACGGAGCGCCACGAGCTTTAATGACTTACCACCTGAATTAAATATTGACCTGTTCTGCACCAACGCTAGCACAGTGAGAAGGAGACTCAACAAAAAAATATTACCTTAAGGACATTGATTTGCATCGGACATAGCATTGTAGTATTGTTGTTGACGTAGTTTTTTAGTTTTTTTATTTTGTTAATATTTTGTTAGTATTATATACATCTTTATTTTTTTTTTTGTAATTTATTTTAAATTAGTGCGCATTTGGTTTATATCCAAATATGGAGGCTTGTTATTAGCTATATTTATTATGATTGATATTGTATATTTACTTTGTTTATTAGTCTGTAAGCCTTCTTAAAATAAAATAAATAAAATAAAATAAAATAAAATAAACAATACACACGTAACTTCGAAAAGTCAGAGGTGTGTGCCTTGGGTTTTGAACCTGCGGGCATTGTGTCGGTAGACCGTTCCATTCCCAACTAGGCTATCGTCCACTTCCGTATCAGTCCTTTGGCCTGGGTCATTCAAATCTTAAAAAATTAAAAGAACTGTTTTAGTTTCTTTAGTGTGCCGCCGTAATTGTTCCGGCACACATGCGACGCCTTGCGAAAGCGCCCGAGCCGCTTCGTAGGTATAATCTTATTATTGCTCACGCGCCATTTTGAGAATATACAAATATTGTTTTTTGTTTATGTGATAGGACACTAATGTGTAAATATTAAAAAGTGATAGTGTTTATTTATTTCTTTGTGTGATAGGGCACCGATCTTTTGAATGATTAAATAGTGTTTGTGTTTGGTTTTTTAACTTTGTGACAGGGACACTTACGATAATAGTGATATTTGTTTTTATAGACACTTGATTGCAATAAAATTCCTCGCGTCACGTACACGTCGTCTGAATACACTGACATGTTATTGATATACGGCGAATGTCACGGAAACGCGGCTCTAGCGCTGCGAACATACAGAGAAAGGTATGGAAACAGCCGCTCATGTCCCATCAATGCCTGCACTATAGTAAAGACAGTACAAAGGACACGGGAAAATAAACCCATAGTGCCGCATCAAGAGGGAGTAGCTGCACGGGAAGAACAAATCTTAGAGCATTTCGCCCGTAACCCTACATCCAGCCTACACAAGGCCACCCGACAATTCAGAGTAAGTCATGGCACCGCGCATAAGGTTTTAAAACGTAATAGGCGCACACCTTATAAATTTCGAAAAGTCCAAGCCTTATTGTCGCGAGACTTGCCGGTTAGGAATAGTTATTGTCAGTGGCTGTTAAATTGCGTTAGTAACGACGATAATTTCTTATCAAATATCGTCTGGACCGATGAGAGTACATTTACGCGCAACGGTATTTGGAACAGACAGAACTGTAAATATTGGAGTGAAGAAAACCCCCACATGTTTCGGGAGTCCGAACACCAAAAAATTATGTCATCGGCCCTGTTTTTATTGACGGCAACCTTAACGCGGCAATGTTTTTCGACATATTAAATGGTCCTGTTAGTAAGTACGTAGATGAACTGTCTGTTGCCGAATATCGGCGGTTGTGGTACCAAATCGACGGTGCGCCTCTACATTAAGTTGTCTTCCACGGCGCGACTCACTGATGTGTTTGGGCAGCAATGGGTTGGCCGATTCGGCCCCGTACGATGGCCTGCCCGATCTCCGGACCTAACGCCTATGGACTTCTTTTTGTGGGATTACGTGAAAAGGGAAGTGTACGCCACGGACGTAAATACATAGATGAACTTCGAAACAGAATAATTTTAGCATTCAATAAATTAAAAAGCTTGGTTTTTTTTATGCAACTGAATGACGAGACGAGCATGCCGTTCGCCTGATGGTAAGCGATACGACGACCCATAAACAGTAGCAACACCATCCAGCACCTTGAGTGACAAAGTACTGTGGCATTCCACTGCGCTCGACATCCTGAGACATAAGATGTTAAGTCTCACTATGTCCTGTAGTTACACTGGCTACAATGTCCTTCAAACCGAAACACAACAATGCATGCACACTGCTGCTAGTTGCCGACAATAACCTCATTTTAAAACTACAAAACAATATCATACGTCATTATCAGTTGTGTATAAATGAGAACGCTGGACGTATAGAAAATTAAAAAATTTGAGGTGATTTATGTAGTTAATAATAGTTTTGTACTAAATATTCTCTTTGACTAAGAATTGTGTTGTGCCCGTAAAACTGTATTACCTACGACTACATTTGTACTTGAAACCCTGCTTATGCGCCGCGCTACCTATCTAGGTATTTGCCGGTCGGCTCATCGGCGAAATGAAAGACAACAAAATGCGACGTTGCCGTTTTGTCACGCAGGTGACCGCAGGTTAGTGTAAATGTTTATAAATGGTGTTTGCGTAATTAATTGGTTTAATTTGTTAGGAAAAAGTGATTTTTATTTTTATCGAGTTTTCGACCGTTTCGAATTATTTCCGAGCCCATATGGAGTACTCTGTCCATTTTAGTGCCAATGGATCATAGCAACTTTATATAAAACCTTGCTTCTTTTTAATTTATGCATCTTTCTAATATTATAAATACGATAATTATGCATGCCGTTCGCCTGATAGTAAGCGATACGACCACCCATAAACAGTAGCAACACCATGCAGCACCTTAAATTACAAAATACTATGTGCCATTCCACTGCGCTCATAATGTCATAAGTCTCATTATGTCCAGTTGCTACACTGGCTACAATGTTCATTAATCTTTTATTTTTCAGATACCACAAAAATAAACTGCGAGCATACTTATTGCGTTACAAGTAAGCCCAAAAGACATGCAGTATACGATACCCAAACAGGATTATTTCCAAAAAAATTTATTAAAAACATTTCGGAGAGAAAGTATGTCGCCTGCGTAAAAGAGGCGAATTCTTTAAACAGCGTTTAAAAATGCCGAAAAATTGTCTGATAATACAATATTTCAAAGAGTAACGCAAGACATAACAAGACCATTGCAGTTGTTTGCTCACATGCAGCTACAGGCAAAAAAAACGAAGGGAAGACGGTTTTCAATAGAGAAAATATTTTGTCATAGTCTTTATTCAAGAAATGTTGTAAGGGTTATAAACTTCTGTGCAAATATTTTACTCTATCATCAAGAACGATGAAACGAGTACTAAGCCAAATCAAAATAACTCTAGGAATGAATCCTATGATTTTGAAAAGGTTGAAAATGACTATTGGAAAAAGAGAACAAAGATCATTTTCAGTCTTGTGTTCGACGAAATGTCAATAACTCCCCACGTGTCATGATCTATACAAAGATAAAATATAAGGGATTGCTTCAAATAAAAAACACTATTTTTCCAATCATGCTTTGGCTTTCATGACAAAAGGCATAAAAAACATATTTTAAGCAGCTAATAGCATATTATTTTACAAATGGACTTAATAAGATAGAGCGTACAATATTTATACGAACTTTTTTGGAACATATGCCATTGATGCTGGACTTAATGTAATCGGCACAACATGCGATCAGGCGCCAGTTAATGTCGGTGGTATATCAGAGTTGATTAATGAAACTAAAGCAACAATTATTACATCAAACAACATTGATCCAGACTTATTTCAAACTAGGTGTTACTCGCAGCTTCATACATACATACATACCAGCCCTGAAGAGAAACAATCTGGAAACAGGACAACAAATATGACAACAAGAGCAAAACGCACCCAACCTTGCGTTCCCTCCACGGAGGACGACTCTCAATCATTTGAGGATCGCATAATGACAATGCTCACTTCATGGAAAAGCGAACAGGACACAGTACTGAAAAAGTTAATATCTGATATATCGGAAGTTAAACTACAAAACACTAAGATTCAAAATTCTAATTTAGAGATTGAGAAGTCGATCGAGTATATAAATAAAGAATACGAAAGTATGAGGATAACGATTGAAAAAATGGAAAAGGAACGGAGCGATCAACGTATGTATATTCTTCATTTAGAAAAGAAAGTGAATGATCTCCAATATTCATCACGCCCTGCAAGCATTGAAATAAGAAATGTTCCTATCGGTGACAGGGAATCTACAGAAGACCTAACATCAGTTGTTCTTAATACCTGCACCGCCATCAAATCAGATATACACAAAAATGACTTGCGCGATGTTTACCGTCTATCTGGGAAAAAGAACGGTAAGTAGACCGATCGTTGCTGAATTAAACACTGTTTATTGTAAAAATAGAGTCATTGAATGTTCACGCAAATTTAATAAGAGCCTACCGATTGCTGATAAACTAAATACTACACACATTCAACTCAGTGGCCAAAAAACCCCGATTTACATTGCGGAACACCTTCCACCCAGCATGAGACGACTTTTTTATGAAACTCGCAAATTTGCGAAAACTTATAGCTACAAGTTTTGCTGGGTTCAGAATGCCAAAATTTTTCTTCGTGAAAACGAAGACTTAAAATACAAGGTTATTACGTCGATCTCAAACCTCAAACAGCTGCAACCAGCTGAACTCTGAGATAATGTATTTTTTTCCTATTTATTTTACAGACATTATACAAATAAATATATTTTTTAATATTTATAGCCACAATGGTTTTGTAACTAATATTGTTTGTTACACATTTTTTCATTCTCTTGTCAAAGTTAATTATAACTCATGTACCAATGAGTTTTTTAATTATAATTTTAATTTCTTTAAAAATAATTTTATTATATTACTGTACACACACACCCCCGGCACACAAGTTTTGTGATTTTTTCCGTCCTGATTTACGTTATTCCATAATAAAAAATTCTGCTATACCATTTATGCGTGTAGTAACCCTTTTAGATACCATGGCTCAGTATAGACTAATAACGTGTTATTTTACGTGCACTTGTGCTTACTTGCGTTTAATAACTATGTTGATATCTTATTACAAACATGCTTGATTTAAATTCTTTATCTGACGAATTAGATTCCTTTGGAACCAGCCAACATATGATCTGTAAACCGGAAGACTGTATAAAACTATTAAAATGCAATAACAAATCACTCACATTTTTACACCTTAACATACGTAGTATAAACCGGAATTTTAACGCCCTAAGAGTTTTTTTAATAAGTATTGGTTGTAACATAAAAATTTTCAAACCCCATACCCTAATTATTTTAGTAAAACATTAACTGATTGAAGGCTGTATGTTTTTTGTATCGTGGCCTACAAATCGTGTGTTAGACGAGTGCGCGTAGTGTTGCCAGTTTTCTAACCGCTCGTTTTGTTTTTATGCAATAATAAATCCTACACACGTACTAAAATTATGTTTGCGTGTGCAGTATTTGTAATAAAATTGATTCTACTTACAACATAAATAGTAGAATTGTGAGTGGTCGTATTCTAATTTCGGTTATATAATTTTTTGTTCATCTCTGGTTCGGATTGCAACCCTACCGGTGAACGACCTCCCCTCGACCTCTTGCGCGGGAGCACCAAGTGTGTGAGCACGTAATTTCGATGTCGGCTAATATGTGCCGATAAATTACGAAGGCTTGGTTAAGGACCCCGCGGAGTGTTCGCCGTGATCAGCTGGAGCCGCTTTGCCGTCCTATACGTGTCGATGACCCGATGACGGCAAGGAGCGTTTTGTTCTAGTACACGTGAGTAGTGGTTGTCATTTCAATTCGCCGGTTTGTGCCGTTAGAACACGTTTTTATCCATTCACGTTTTTCGTTATAGGGCGAACATATCAGGAATCCTCCGCGGAAGTTGACAGGAGAACACTCGCCGGCCTGCCGACCATGCGGGTTGTCTATTCCTTCCCGGTATGTTTTTTATTACTAGCTTAGCGCAACAACTATAACTGTTGTTAATATTAAAGTATTATGTACTAATCTGGAACACTGTCCTTGTTCCAGGGGGTTTTTCCTCAGGGGTTGTTTTTGTTTTTCTTACATTTTCATTCTTCATTTCGTCTGTCGCGGGTAGACTCAAAACTGCCTGCATCACCAGAGAGGAGGCTATCTTCCCTAGTTGGTGGAAGCCTCAGTGATTCCTGACCCTGTATTGGAGGACCGAGGACACACTCTCAATGTTATTTTTGGGAAATTAGACAACTAAAGTATGTAAATTTATTATTTTTGGTCTGACACCCTATTTGTCAGTGGCGCCCTTATCTTAATTTAATTGGTGTTTTTTGAATATATTACGAGTAACAAAGTGATAAAAGAACAGCTCTCCAGTAGGCTCACGTCCCGCTCTCCGACCTTAATTTATTAGCCGGAACCCAGTACTTAGTGATTTGTATTAAGTAGCAAGTAAGTAAGTGAACACAATATATGAATTTAAAGTCTGTGTACCGTTTTATTCCACCCACTTCTGCTACACCATACACACCATCGGGTCATACATGTAACATGGTTTAACACCAGACGTGCGAATACTATCAGAATGTTGGCTAAACGATAAGTGTGATATACCTTGTCTCGAGGGATACACATCATATTGCACTAAAAATAATAATAATCAAAATGATGGTGTTACTCTATACATTAAATCAACTTTGGGGCATCTCATAACTGAACCTATGTTCTTAGACGGTAATTGTTTGGTTTGTAGAATTAAGTATTACAATCTTGTTATTATTGCATTATATCGTTCACCTTCTTTTTACAATCTTGATAATTTTATTAACAGCCTCGATAGTATACTTACCACAAACTCTGACCAAAAGCACGTAATAATGGGTGACATGAACATAAACATTAATCCGGCGCATCAGAACCAGAAGGCAAATGAATACCTGAATCTTATCGCCTTACACAGACTTTTACCTACACATACACTCTCTACTCGCGAAGACAATTGTCTAGATCATGTTTTGTTAAAATCCAACCTAAATTCTAACACCATAGTTTTTGACACTAAAATTACTGATCATAATCCAGTCCTTTTAAAAATCGATACTAACCTCTCGTCTCCTAAAACATTTTCCACACGTACTGTAATTGATTATATCGCCGTTTATGATGAAATTTTAATAACTGATTTTAGTCAAGTCACAAAATCATTAGATCCTAATTTGTCAACTGAATTACTTATCTGCACTCTTGACTGCATTATTAAAAAACATTCCAAAATAGTTAAAATAACTTCAAACCATGGATAACTCAGGGCCTTCTTCGCTGTATTCGCAATAGGGATAACATGCACCGAAAACTAAAAAAAGTCCCCAATAACTACATTCTAAAAGTTACCTACTTAAGGTACCGCAATTTTTGTAACAAACTTTTTAAGAGGCTAAAATATGCTTACGAAAAATCTGAATTTGATAAGGCTAAAAATGACCCTAAAGCGACTTGGAAGGTTATTAAAAATATAACCGAAACGCATCGCACTATCGTCTCTCCCATAGAATTATTAAAACTTACTTCTGATGCAAATTCTTCGATTAACAAAGTGAACCAATTCTTCTCCAACATCGGCAAAGACCTAGCAGAGAAAATTGTACCCGCTCCCCAAATATTGCAAACCCAGCTATTCCAAGAAAATATTACAGATAAATCTCTTGCCTTACTGCCCACAGACGTGGCAGAAATAACTAGACTTATCCTTGGATTACGCATTAATTCCGCTATTGGATGGGATGGTATATCTCCGAAGATACTGAAAATTTGCTCATATACTCTGGCCCCTATAATAACACACATTTGTAATATCTCGATTTCCACTGGCACCTTTCCGTCTCTGCTTAAAAAAGCCATTGTCCATCCTGTCTATAAAAGTGGGGATAGAGGCAGTGTTAACAATTATAGGCCTATCTCCGTTCTCCCTGCCTTGTCAAAAATAATTCAAAAAGTTTTAAATAACCGCCTAATCTCTTACCTAGAGTCACACAATATCCTTGCCCCTAACCAATTCGGCTTCAGAAGAGGAAAATCTACCGAAGACGCAGTTAACTCTTTAGTTGAACATGTCATTGATAGAATGGATGCACATGCAAAGTGTCTCGGTATTTTCCTCGACCTATCAAAAGCATTTGATACGGTGTCAATCCCTCTTCTCCTATCCAAGTTGGAAAAAATCGGAATACGAGGAATATGCCTAGATATTTTTAAAGATTACTTGACTAATCGCACGCAATGTGTAAAAATTGGCTCAGTCGTTAGCGATACCTTAACTGTCACCTATGGAGTCCCGCAAGGCTCCATTCTGGGCCCCACACTCTTCCTAATCTACATCAACTCTTTATGCCGGCTATCGATCCCAAACTGCTCTATCTTCACATACGCCGATGATACTGCTTTGGTTATTCATGGAAGTAACTGGGATGACACACTTGTACACTCTGAATTTGCACTTAATCATATCATGAAATGGCTAACGATAAACTTATTGACATTAAATTTAAACAAGTCGACGTACTTAATGTTTTCTTTAAAACCCTTAAACCAAGCTACCATAGACACTATAGTCCTTAAAGCCCACTCATGCCCAGCGTCATCCTCAAATACTACCTGTGAATGTCATATTTTAAATAGATCCAGTACTGTCATCTATCTTGGTGTACAGATTGACAATCTCCTGAACTGGAAATCACATTTAACATCCCTTACCTCCCGCGTGAGGAAATTGATTTACGTTTTTAAAAAATTACGAAACTCTGCAGATCAAACTACACTCTTTACTGTATACTACGCTTTAGGGCAATCTATTTTAAACTACTGTATTTCCGTTTGGGGTAGCGCCCATAAAACATTCCTTCTTATATTAGAGCGTGCGCAAAGGACAGTACTCAAGGTTTTAACCTCTAGGCCGATCAGATTTCCCACAGACCTCCTATATAAAAATTGCCAGGTCTTAACTGTAAGGCAACTGTACATTCTCCACACGGTTTTACGCAAACACTCTACTCTTACATTTAACCCGGATATTTTAAAGAAACGAAGAGCCCACACTGTTTGTCCACCCATAACATTCAATACATTACTTGCTAAACGCAGCTTTAAAGTTACTGGTAATCATATTTACAATAGTTTAAATAAACTTTTAAACATCTATACCCTTAATAAGTTTGATTGCAAACATAAAGTAAGGAAATGGCTGCTAACAAAAAATTACACAGAGACGGAAAATATTTTTAATTTCATAACACCCTTCAACGATTAACACTTTAATAACACCTACTTTTAGATCCATAATTATTCGTCACACACACAGATACACACACACACACACAGATACACACAAAACATATATTCACGCACGCTGTCTATGGCATTCGGACTCGCACCCAATTAAAAATTGCCTTGTCAAATCTCCATTTTTATATCACTTTATTTTAAGTACTAAGTTAATTGTAAGTCAATTATATTGTACGATATGAATCCCTGGTGTCCATAACACAAGTTAGATCTTTATTTGGACACCAGAGTTCAATCAAACACATTGCTGAACTACTTAGCATTACTCTAATTATAAGACAATTATTTATGCTATGTGTTTTTGTATGTTTTTCTTTTGTTTAAAAAACTTTATATTATCTCTTATATACTGCCCACTGCTGAGCACGGGCCTCCTCTACAACTGAGAGGGTTAAAGGCCTTAGTCCACCACGCTGGCCTAGTGCGGGTTGGCAGACTTCACATACCTTCGAAATTCCTATAGAGAACTTCATAGATATGCAGGTTTCCTCACGATGTTTTCCTTCACCGTTAAAGCGAGCGATAAATCACAAAGAATACATACATAACTTTTCAGAAAAGTCAGAGGTGTGTGCCTTGGGTTTTGAACCTCCGGACATTGTCTCGGCAGACCGTTCCATTTCCAACTAGGCTATCGCCGCGTCGCGTACTCGCAGCTTCGCCCGCTTGAAAAGTCTTTCCCGCTACGAAAGTCCATTAAACACAGAACGACACCAGGAGATTTAAAATATCCATTAATTCTCATGGGAGCAACTTAACGTGATAGCCTGTGTTAATTTTTTTTGTTCAGGCACGACAAAGTGACGGCACCTCGCCTGATGGTAAGCGCGATGCCGTCTAGATAAGACTATCGAATGGCAGATAATGGTTATCTCAAAATGTAATCTAGGACATGATCTACCCGTGTGCCAAATTCCATTCAAATCCGTTTAGTTGTTTCTTCGTTTACTTCTAACATAAACAAAACACAAACTTTTGCATTTTTAATATTAGTAAGATAAGAAATAAGCCAAGTACGAAACATTGATGTGCAAGGCGATAATCGTTACGTTGTACCATACTCATCGTCAGTATCGAAGACGTATAAAATACACATCAATGTAGAATATTCGTCTGGTTCGTCTAACGTAACATCTAAAAGGAAGGCAAAGAAAAAACAATATAATACCAGTGCACTGTTTGTCAAGAGCTATACAGGGTCATTTTGACATTGCGTTACTAAATAAAATCAGTATCTCGTTAAAAACATCACTTTCCATATTTTAACCATGGATGTAAAATAAAAATGGTTGTAAGATATTGCCTAGAGCGATAAGACCGCCAATTGTACCACCTCTCTGCCTTTATCATGTGAAATACTATATTATGTTGTGATATTCAATAAAGTTATACATAAATAAATGATAAATAAATAAAAAGTGTATTATTCCAACAGAATAAAAAGTAACTAAGTTTACATGCCCTAATACCAGTACTACCACTCTAAGAGGTTTCATCGCAGCTGAAACATTACACTTTCAGTCAGAAAAACGCTCAGGCACACGCCATATTCGCACTAAACTACAAAATGATAAAAAATCTGAAAAGTAAAATTTGAGATTTTGGTGAAAATATACGTTTTTCATGGACGATTTTTGGCATAATGTTATCAGAGGCTAAAATGAGTATGTGGTTTTATTTATTAACGCAATTTCGAAATAACCCTGTATATTGATCCTCCAGATGAGAACTGGATACGCTGTGACACCTGTCACAAATGGACACACGGGGTTCGCTCATCATATTTGTGATTTGGGGCATATTTTCCTGATTGTTATAATTAATATCCTAAATTCGTTTTGCCCGACTTTGAATCCTTTTTTGCCCACCCTATATAGGCAAAACGGATATTGGCCATGTTTTATAAAAATGTGAAAATAAGTATAAATTCGTTGCGCAATGTTTATATTTTCTTATTTAATTTTTTAAGTATATTGTAGTTCCTAACGACAAGATGACTGATTAAAATATGAATTTATATTAGTTTCCTCTGAGAATAAAATTAATAGTTTTGTATTCCAGCCTTAGTAATAAAAATGCTTTTAAACGATTAATCAACGAAAGCGTACAGCCAAGTGCATACATTAAATTATACATTAAAATCACCTGTTATACTTTATTTCAGAAGGAGCTGTACAGGCCCTGTCGCCCACGGCGTGGTCTGTGGGTTTACCGGCCTCCGCACACAATGTACAGAACGGTGTAGCAGTGCATTCAACAGCTTTATGACCAAATTGACCGCAACGGAAACACATGTTACTGCAATCTACGCCTGCTTTGCAGCTTAAACGGTTGTGCCCTGCTTCCATGCACATTGAACATCTTATCGGTTTTGGAGGTAGTATCTTAATTGGCACAGTAAATCCACAAACAATCAATTGCTCACCTTGCGCGACTTTGCTAGCCACCGTCGCCGGCATACTCACAAACACACTACCCATTACCAGTCCCTGCTTAGTATATTTAATATAATCACTACATATTATTAGCTCTGGGGGATATTCTCCTTTTCTGGCGATCGCAGCAACAACATCTTCTTTTGTCATGCCGTACATAAGTTTCCAGATACGCAGATCAACCCAATCGGATGTATTAAAATCACTCAAGTTCCATGTTTTTATAGCATCAGTATTTTTTGATATGTCGGACGTAACCCTTCTCGTCGCGATAGGCAGCTCTGAATAAGAACAGCTTGGACGAGGACTTTCCAGCTGTTCTATGCAGTTCCCAAATTCACCGATCACTCCTTGAAGTTCAGTCGCTTCAGCTTTTATCGCCGACGCCTCCTTTAAGTTACGACTTAATGCTTCACTTACATCAATAATTGAGGCCGCTGCGACCGTAAGGGCCCGTCTGCAAGTGCCGTTGACTACCTTAGACATACCAGCAATGTGAAAGATAGCATTCACAGCATCCTCAATTTTTTTCATTAATTCGGATTCTGTTTTCGCCTCTGCGTGTTTGTTTTCAGTCGAGCAAAGAGACAGAGAGAATTTGGCTTTTCGAACTAAGTCGTCAATCTCCTGCTTTTCTGCGGCAATAAGCCTCCTTTTTGCCTTTATAACTTTGCGTGCACCTATAGTAGACGTGCATGATTTAGTTTCTAAACCCGAGGTCGAAGGCTCCAAACATGTATTCACCTTTGCAACATCATTAAATTCAGTTTTATCATTACCCATTATAAATCCCACGAGTATGGGGGAAGCGTGGGTCCACCCAGACAGTGCCCCCTGTATCTGGGTAAGCCTAACGTAACCCGCCAAAGGGTCGGCCGGTACTCTGGCGGGGGTCGCACTAGAGACTGAACTTCTCATCAGCCATGCGTCCCATCACGGTGCGCCGCCACTTGGGATTCGAGGTATCTTTTTATAGAGGTTTTCTCCCTCGCGGTCCGGGCGATTAAGCCAAGACCCTCGGTCCGGACAGAAACCGCGAAACATGACCACGAAATTTCTTCCGGATTACGAGAACGGCGATAGCATTGCTGCTATTCTATTATTTAATAATTTATTAATGGCATAAGTCCCATTAATTTAGTCCCAATGGAAAGCAGTTGAAAGACATTTAAAAACATAATATAATTACTACGTATATAAAATAAAAAATATTGCATCTCCACTGGGGTTTATTTGTGGAAAGGGGCCCTCCCCACCTATCGACTCAAATACTTTAATTGAAATGTCAGCACAGTAATAAAACGAAATAATTCTTCAAGATTAATAAAAAAAATATCTTCAAAATTTGGATCGTGGCATCCAGGCATTTAATACTACTGGAAACACAATAGGCGATATTCATCATGGACGTCCAAGAACCCCTAGAAACATCGAGGTGGTTGCGAATTCTGTGAGCCTCGTGTTAGCATTAGAAAGCGCGAATAGAAATGGCGGTTATCTAAAGCTTCAATTCGCGGCATTATCTGATTTCAATCTTTTTTTTTTATTTTATTTTTTATTGCATTGAATGACGAGACGAGCATGCCGTTCGCCTGATGGTAAGCGATACGACCACCTATAAACAGTAGAAACACCATCCAGCACCTTGACTTACTCAAGGCCTATAAATATAAAAATCAGATTATGCAGAATTTTAAAGGAAATGATGTTCTAATACTTAATTATGTAACTCAATAATCGCCAGGGCTACCTGGGCCATGACGTCACCTGTCAGTTAAGCGGAAATCAACCTTATAAGCACCGCAATAAATTGTAGTTATTTCTCATTCACACGCGTTTATTTATACTTGATAATTATTTTTACCCACTGCTAAAATTTTTAAATTCGAATAGTGGCCAAAAGCACTCTACCCCCGAGTATAAAAAGTTAAAACAAAGCGCGGACTCACGCCCCTCACCGGGACGCCATTTGCTTTCTACTTGTTGGTCCGATCGCATCAAAAAGTTATTGTTTGTGAATAATTATAGAAATAAAGAAAAGTGAGAACATTTACCTATAATATAATGTATTTTTCACATATTGTAGCTAACATTCATATAAATTTTGAGTAATCAAGTTTATATTCCAAGTCCAAAATGAGACCACTTGGTTTTCGTAATTGCGACGTAGTTAGTGGACTAATTTTGTCAAAATTATCGTTGAAATAGCTACTAAATACATAAGAAGTGATAATTTGACCAGAAATCTGCTATTATTTGACAAAGGCTACAAAATAATGTGCCAAATATCATACTTTGAAATTATAATTGCCACGCGGTTCACTCGTTGCGCTAGTGGCGAAATTACTACATATAATTCCTAATTCTGTTCATAAATACATTAGCAATGATTGTTTTACCAAATATCTGCATTTATATGATAAAAGTAACAAAATATTATTATTCTTTTTTCTTGTTTCTTTCTTGTGACCTACAAATGCTCAGTAGTGCACCCTTCCGCGTAGGCGGTTAATAATGGGATACAATTTTGAACTGTGTTGCTATACAGTGATGGTCCGTGTTACTGCGAAACTTTCTTGGTTGGTGTTTCACGATAGTGATTTGCATGTGTATTTATCGTACACATTTGTCGATAAAAATAAATATGTATGTGAAATGACAAAAACGAAAATCTATACATTTGGTTGTTTATTTCTAGAAATGTCTGGAGGTAACAGCTCACGGAGGGTCCGCGAAGAACAGCCGCAGCCGAAGTTTAGACGGGCGCTGTACGGGTACGACGAGTCGGATGGCGAGTGGCAGCAACCGCTCTCTGATTATGAGACCGACAGTGACGAGGTGTTTGAATAACAGTATGTCAGCAATACTGAGGTCTCGGGTTCGATCCCCGGGATGGGCAAAGTGATATTGGGAATTTTTCTAATCAGTATTAGCTGGGAGTCTAGAATTTGTGCCCGTTATGGCGATAGGCTCGCCCCCTATCGCATTATGGGACGGAATATGCACGGCAAAAAGTGGGTGCACTGTATATGTTTCCACAGATTACACCCTGTGATAAATTAGAACCTCTCTCTCTCTCTTTCTGGCCTTTGAGGTGAAAGACGAAAATATATAAAATATATAACGAGCGAAGAAAGCTATCCTTTTATTTTGCAAAATCCCACAATTTTGGGGGCTGTGCATCTTTTCAGAAACCTGTATAATCTATAACCTACTGTTTGAGTAATCGGAGTAAGTTTTCTGAGTGGCCACAATTTGTATGATCGAATAGTGATCTTGTTTTTGTATACTTTTTGTGTCTTTTTATTGTCTTAGACATTTCATCTAATCAATGCTACCGTCTGCCTGTCTGTGTTACTAACATGTCCTTTATTTTCAACTAGTACTTTTATTTTTTTGTCTATTATTATAAATCTGAAGTGCCAAGCTAATTACATAAATGTATCATCACTACCTTCATAATATTTTGTATTATTTTTTTTGATTGCATTGAATGACGAGACGAGCATGCCGTGCATGCATGCATGATGGTAAGTGATACGACCACCCATAAACAGTAGCAACACCATCCAGCACCTAGAGTTTACAGAGTAGGTACTGTGTGGCATTCCACTGCGCTGGTCATCCTGAGACATAAGATGTTAAATCTCATTATGTCCAATAGTTACACTGGCTACAATGTCCTTCAAACCGAAACAACAGTGCATGCACACTGCTGCTTGGCGGTAGAAATAGACATTGCGGTGGCACCCACCCAGACGGACTCTTACATATGAGAGACCTACCCCACCAGTAAATCTGACAGGTCGACTATATTTCTTTTCTTTCTTCTTACCATTATTGACTTTTTTTCCCACTAATTGGTTCAAGATCTTTAATTGCATTTAATAGGGGTAAAGTTCTTACCGGTACCTTTAATCGTGTAATAAAACTTTGCTTGGTAAAATTCACACACCATAAAGTAATATAATCAGTAACGAGAATTTCGAATCCACTAGATTCCTCAGTAAACGATAAATATAACGGTGTATAGCAATCATTTAATTTTTTCCACATTTTTTTCCATACAGTGTTACCTCCAAGGGGGTTTATATATTCACAAACCTCTCTTTGGATTCTTGATTTTTATCGTGATGGACTAGCGCAGATTCATACTCAAATAAAACATTGTTTACTTTTTTTTTTTCAAGTAAACTTAGAATTTATATCAATTTGTTTAAATCTATAGGCAAAATTTGTGTCGATTTTAGCAGGTTTATTTACCCCTGAACGGTTTCACTTACTCTTGGAACTCTCTCTTCAAAGTTCATTTCAACTTTCCCTCATGGTACATTGTGACTGTCGGCCATCAGGGTTTCCTCTGACTTCGACCGTGCACCATCATTCGGCATTTGTGCTCAGAGCGCGCCTGCACTGACTTATCGGTTTCACTTATTCTTGGAACTCTCTCTTCAAAGTTCTTTTCAACTTTGTCTCGACGAGCGTCCAGTCCAGTGGCACCGTCCGCATCGTGGAGCATTCACGTACGCCCCGGAATGACTATGAATCTCCGTTCGTTCATTAATAATTTTCTCTGGATCATTCATTCGATGGGTGAACAATCCAACGCTTGGCGAAGTTTGCTTCGCAATGATAGGCAAGAGATAGGATTTGGGAAATTTCCTTGAGTGCTTTGTGTTTTTTCTCTCTGTCCCTTTTTTGTTTTTTCTTAACTATGCGCTCCAAAGAATTACAAAATTGTTCGAATGGTACGGAATTTGCAGGTGTAACCATATTCACATTCGCGCCTGCATTCACAAGCGTCCAGTTCATTTTCGTGGGGCCTTTCAGTTTTGTCTATTGTGAAAAATTCATACACTCAATGACTCACAATATTTTTGTGAATAATATTTGTTTTTTTTCTGCATTATTTGAGGTTGAAGGTCGCGTTCTACTGTTGGTCGAGGGCATGGCGGCGTCGCAAACGTCCGACGAGCGTCCAGCTTCACTTTCGTGGGCCCTTTCAGTTTTCTCCGAGTTCTTTTTCTGCCATATGTCTCATGGCTTCTTCAAAATACTCTTGGAACTCTCTCTTCATAGTTCATTTCAACTTTCCCTCATAGTACATTGCGACTGTATTTATATAATATATATATATATTGTATATTTCCTCTGACTTCGACCGTGCACCATCATTAGGCTTTTGTGCTCAGAGCGCGCCTGCACTGACTTATCGGTTTCACTTACTCTTGGAACTTTCTCTTCAAAGTTCTTTTCAACTTTCTCTCGACGAGCGTCCAGTCCAGTCGCACCGTCCGCATCGTGGAGCGTTCACGTACGCCCCGGAATGTCGATGAATCTCGGTGCGTTCATTCGATTTTCGCAGCTTAGTTACCCCCGTACGGTTTCATTTACTCTTTGAACTCTCTGTTCAAAGTTCATTTCAACTTTCCCTCATGGTACATTATTGATATCTTTTATTGTGCAAAATCACAGTCACGTGAAACTGACATCGGTTTCACTTACTCTTGGAACTCTCCTCAAAGTTCTTTTGAACTATGTCTCGACGAGCGTCCAGTCCAGTCGCACCGTCCGCATTGTGAAGCGTTCACGTACGCCCCGGAAAGACGAAGAATCTCCGAAATACTAAAAAACTGCTCTGATGTTTTCGCTAGCTGACACTCAAATTTAAAGGTATATCCAAACAAAATGTGCATAGAAATAGACAGTATTTTGTCACCATCTTCTCTTTCCACTTGCGGGTCGAGTTCTACTAGTGGTCGAGGGCATGGCGTCGTCGCAAACGTCCGACGAGCGTCCAGCTTCACTTTCAGGGGACCTTGCAGTTTTGTCTGTTGTACACATTTTCATTACCTTAATGACTCGCACACGTGTGAGACTCCTTGGTCCGGGTTCCAAAAGGGTCCTGCGAGTGCCTGAAACTGAATCATCGCAGACGTACAAAGTCCGAGACAATGAAGACTGCCGGGAACACTGCCACGATGACGTTGGCTATTAGTGTGGGTTTTACGGCGACGCCATTGTCATCGGTAAAGGAGTGAGACTGTTACGAAAATCGACGCCAACTATCCTAAGGGCCACGTCGGACGGAACCAGAACGGACTGGACGAAGAATTATTACTAGATAAAGAAAATACACATAAAAACCCAAAATTCTCAAGTAGAATGGAGTCAACAAAACACCTTATTGAGTCTAGCAATCTGTCAATTCTACGAATCTACCTGGGGCATATTAAAATCTCAAAACGCTGCAAATACACCTGACAGGTCTACTATATTTTTTTGTGGATTTGATCTTCATTGTGATTTTTTTTTTATTTTCAGCTCAAAACTCGTCGGGCGAAATCATCATTTTCATGGTGGCCTACGACGACGACGAGGGGCGACCCAGGGGCCGTGTTTTTGCATTTTCGGGCGAAACCTCTGGGACATCCCTTGACGAATTTTCAATCGACGATGACGCCACCCACATCCAGTGGCACTATCGGTAAAGGAGTGAGACTGTTACGAAAATCCGACGCCAGCTATCCTGAGGAACCAGACTAATCGAACTCGTAACTAATCCAACCAGCTACTAGATGGTTCGATTAGTTAGGACTTCTAGGTTGAAGGTCGAGTTCTACTGGTGGTCGAGGGCATGGCGACGTCGCAAACGTCCGAGGAGCTTTACTTTTAGGGGGCTTTTCGATTTTGTCTGTTGTAAAAAATTCGTGAACTCAGTGACTCGCACAATATTTTTGTGAATAATATTTATGTTTTTCTTTTCTACATTCTTCGGGGTTGAAGGTCGGGTTCTACTGGTGGTCGAGGGCACGGCGGCATCGCAAACGTCTGATAAGCGTTCAGCTTCACTTTCATAGTGCCTTTCGGTTCTGCCTTTGTTTTCTTTTTTGTCTGTTTTAAAAAAAAAAACATATATTTATAAACTCAACCGCCTTGGTTCGTATTTCAAAAGGGTCCTGCGAGTGCCCGAAACGGAATCATCGCAGACATACAACACATGCGACGCGCACAAGTCCGAGACAATGAAGACTGCCGGGAACACTGCCGCGACGACGCTGGCCATTACCCAAAATTCTCAAGTAGAATGGAATCAACAAAACACTCCAGGATATTTCCCAAATACATGGACGAAGAAGAAGAATTACCAGATACGGAAAATACACAGACTCAAGACACACAATTCTCAAGTAGAATGGAGTCACCAAACCACTCCGGGACATTTCCCAAATATAGACAATCGTATAGACTTTTTATTACAAGATACTCAACTTGTTTCTGAAGCTCCGCAAAGTTGGACAATTCACAAACGACTCACCTCCCCAAATGCGAGGCGCCCTATTTATACCAACGATTTGACAACCCGACTGGATTTGCATGTCTGTCTGTTGAAGTACTTGTATACGATTCCGCACATTTTGTACCTCTACATACATTTTTCTCGGTCTATGGTACGGACCTCAAATCCCAAATGCTGGAACAGTAGGTGCTTGAGCTGTACGTGTGAAGGGAATGTGTGCTTGTCTGTGTCTCGTGCTATAGGCGCTTTTACTTTTGTATTTGTTTTTATGTAAAGATATGTGTATGCACGCGATATAAAGAGATGCATGTATGAATGCGGCACCGTATTGTTACAATGTATGTCTGAAGTGCCGAGCTAATAATATACCTAAATGTATCTATCGAGCCTACATAGTAATTTGTAAAGAACATTACAATACTACGGAAAGTATTGTGTATAACAATCTCTATGTATAGTATGATGTTTATAGTATTGCATGTACTAAATTTAATTTTTTTATTTTATAAAATTACGGAATAAAAACAATACAAACTGGCAATAGTTTTTTATTTTTAGATAAACAAAACAATCACAATATATGTCGTAAGTACATACACACACTCACGCCTTTTATCCCCAAAGGGGTAGGCAGAGGCGCAACTAATGCACCCACTTTTCGCCGTGCGTATTCCGTCCCATGATGTGATAGAGGGCGAGCCTATCGCCATATCAGGCACAAATTTCAGACTGCGAGCTGAAAAGAAAAATCCAACATCGTCGTAAGTACATGATTCAGTCAACTATCGAATAGTCTATAAAATTCCCAAAAGGGAGCGGAACAACACTACAACGTAAACAATAAGTGTAATGGAACAACAAAACCCTTTGTTTACAATTATTATTTACGTTATAATATAGCTGACGCTAATAAAGCTGAGCTATATTAGTTGTAACTTTTTCACGCAAAAACTACTGAACGGAATTCGATGAAATTTGGCACCCGGATAGATCATGTCCTGTATTAACACATAGGCTAATTTTTATCCCGGAAAAATATAAAGCGAATCTTTTATCCCCGAAAAACTTTTTAACGCGGGCGGAGCCGCGGGCAAAAGCTAGTTTTAATATATTCTATTTTTTCATCACTATTTTCCAATTAGCATTGTATGGATATCAATTTTTAATACTGGGCTGATATTAAACATAAGAGCAAGACCAGACCTACTAAACGTAGACGAGAGGAGTATTCTGGCACTAGCGGCTGCCGCAGTACACAGAAATATATTTCCGAGATGGATAAAAAATTGTTTTGTCATAGTAACATCCTGTGTTTGGGTTGGGTATGTAGAACACAGAGTTCCAATATTTAATTATGTAAGTGATTTTGTTTACATAAAATATATAAAATATTTTATATTATTAATTGATCCCAATCATGTACGAATATCAAGATAAAAATCTTCATGCCTATTTTCATCTAAATCAGTTGAGCAGTTTTGAAGTGAAAAAGGGAGAAACATACATTCACATATATTAATCTATACATATAAATAAAATTGGAGTGTCTGTTTGTAATATTGAAATAACCGTTTTTACTACATGTATATGAATATATATACGGTACATACACCAATATAGCATTTTTTACAATTTTTATCTGTCTGTCTGTTCCGGCTAATCTCTGAAATGGCTGGACCGATTTTGACGGTACTTTTATTGGCAGGTAGCTGATGTAATAAGGAGTAACTTAGGGTACTTTTTATCCCAGGAAAACTCATTCACGCGGGCGGAGCCGCGGGCAACAGCTGGTTGATTATAAATATTATAATTACCGTAGAATGGGGCGGGGCTATTTAAGATCTGAGGTTTATTCGGGACACTCTCATTTCAAGTTACATTATGCCATAATTCCTACTATGACAATAGTAGAAAAAAATATTTCATTACCTGGCAACACAACATCTAATGTCAATTGAATACTGTCACTGTCGAGGTTATATTGCAGCATGTGTGTGACAGTGAAGTGTTTTCTTGCAAAAGTTTAAAATTAGTGACCTAAAATTGCCGTCCAACTAAGGTTCGTGGGTATAATCCCTTCCTAGCCGATTTCGGCCACAGCGGCTAATCTCAACGGAGATCAGCCAGGTGCGCAGGAGATATAGTGCACAAGTGTGTGCGCAATACACAAGTGCACTCACTATTCCTTCACTCTTATAGTCCGGTAAGACGGCAATCCGACATGACCGGAGAGAGATCAGGCCCAGGACCAACGGCTTAACGTGCTTTCCGAGGCACGGGGATATCACACCGCCAACTTCCTGACTCCGAGCTGCGAGTGAGTAATTTTTAAGATGGAAAAACCCAGTCACAATGTTTTTGGCCCGACCCAGGACCTCAGCGCGCAAATTGTACTCGTAACGCGTACGCAATACAATTACGCCACCGAGGCAGCCAGGTTCGTGGGTAATAATAAAGGTTTAATAGTAAATACCCATTGTGATTTATATAAAACATCTGTGGTTTCTCATTATTATATTTGTTAAATCAAATATTGGAATCATCGTATTTTTGTCGTTTTTTCGTGGAATATTTCGAATGGGGCTATTATGGACAACATTTTAGGAATACTTAGGACAGAAAACACTTCATATTTTGGGGGCTATTTTGACGGACTCACCACATCGATCTTACTTTGCAGATATTACTTTTATTGGATGCTAAAATTGGAGGGTGTGTTCGAAGACGTGATTGTTTTTTTTTTATAAGAACCTTTATTTTCAGGCCGGGAAAATAAAAATGGTTTGTGAATATAAGAGAACGTATAGGCACGTAAGACAAGGAAAAAACTTGCTTGCTTTACCTTACGTGTCTTATAGCATAATAGACTTAAAAAAATGATGCGCGTGAAGTGCAGGTCACCCTTATTTATTTAATGCCACTGAAGAGAATGGCTTTCTGACATATTGCGAAGTATTAGGGGAGTGGGGTTTCCCACTAGATGCTTTTGATTAAAGAGTACACACAAATACTTAAACAGAATTGGCAGGACTGTTCACATCCTTAAAGATAATCTTCCAGGGCGTGACTGGGCTCTGAGTTTCATGAAAAGAGATAAAAATCGATTATCTCACAAATTTGCGACCAACATTTGTACTGAAAGAGCAAAAGTCTCGCCTGAAACAATTGATGTGTTTTTTGAGAATTATATAACCACTGTTTCAGGGGTTTCTGTCTGGTGTTGCGATGATACCGGGAGCTTGTAACATATTAATTATGTTACCACCGATAATACAGAAATTTAGTCTGATTTAGCGATTTTGAACGTCACATCTCTAGTGCGCGCGAGTGTCATTTCGGCGGGACGTCTCTAAATACGTCACTTTCCTTCCATTTGCTCGAGAGTCAAGATCGCTATATGAAAATCTAAAGTGATCCCCTAGTTTAATCAACTTTTGAAGCCTAAAATGGCTTAGTTTGTTAGTAAAACATACAAACCAAAGTGGTGCGGGTTTATTTTTGTGGTGAGTCCATTTATTCCAAAATTTTGAATATAACGTTTGTGACGTTAACAAGAGTTGGTGAATTTACGTTGTCGTGCTCTTTGCAGTTGGTTGCTGAACTCAAGCACCATTGTTTTGGCTGATCTCGAGACTTTATAATAAACGGCTGGTTCGTAAAACTTTGCTTTTAATAAAATAATATCTACATTATGAATCACGCATCTGTAACCATTACTAAAGTAATGATATTATTCCAGCTCTGCGGTCGTTTTGGTTTAACTACGGTTTTGAACTACATTTTGAATTACGGGTTTTACTACGTTTTTGCTATGCTTTACTACGTATTGGACTTGAGTTTTATTGTATTTTCTGCAATCTGCTTGGTCGGATTTTCTGCGCTTTGGCGGCAGATCCGCCATCTTGTGAAGAGGCCTGCATGGATTTGTAACTAGCTTGCTGTCTGGCTACTTCCTTGCAGGAGGATAATTCTTCGGAACCTCGCGATGAGTATTTTAGATGTAACCTTTTTGTTATTATGAGGTATGTACCAATTATTTGTTTGAACGCCCTCTGCGAACGTGGACTGGATTGGATTACCCAGTGATATTTGTGTAATCACACAGAGTGCACTAATGACGAATTTGGTTTACTAATGACGAATTTGGTTTACTAATGATGAATTTGGTTTAGTACTAATGATAAATTTGGTTTAGTAATCATGACGAATATAGGATAAATAATAATGTCGAACTTTCAATAATTAATTATAATTTTAATATAAGTAATCGTAACAGTATCTACGGAAATATAGCCGAATTATTTAAGTAAATTTGGTTTGATTTTCCACTCCCCTAAGATTAAAAGCTAATGCGCCGACTGACTATTCACTGGCCTATTTTGTTTTGTAAATCGGCAGCGGTAGTCTTAAGAGATTGCTCTGCCTGGCGCCCGAAACCCCGTGTTTATTAACCTAAAAACACATTTTGCAAAAAATTAACACCAAAATAAATATTTTTTTATATACAAGCTACGTATTTAAAAGAGGCACAAAGTATCCAGAAAGATTCGTAAATAATTCGAAGACGGCAGAGCTTAATGTTTACCGGAACGGCAGATGGCCAAATGTTACCCATATACGTTGTGTATAAAGCGGAACACGTACGGCAGCCATGCATAGAGGGAGAACCTCCGGACACTAGATACAATAGGTCAAAATCCGGCAGGTTCAACACGAAACGCTTTGAAGATTGGTTCGAAACTATAATTGTTCCATTCGCAAAAAATAAGCCTGAAAATGTAATTTATCGTCCCATTTTTCAGAAGAAATTTTAGAATCTTGTGAGTCACTAAACATTTCATTCGTTTGTTTGCCGCCCAAGTCTACACATTTGATGCAACCGTTAGATGTGGCCTTTAAAAAAATACTGGAAGAACATTTTAACAAGCTGGAAAACGACAGCAGATGGTAGAAAATATAAAACTATGGCAAAGTCTTGTTTTCCAAAGCTTCTTGTTCAATTATGCGATTTAATGATTGAGAAAGACGTGATATCAGCCAATTTATGTAATAGCGGGTTTTGAAAAGAGCGGTCTATTCCCTGTTAACCCTGAAAGACCAAAATCAAGACTACCGAGGGCACTGGTTGTAGCTGCAGAAGTTAACGCAAGTACTTCGGAAGTTGTGATGACATGCAAGACATGAGAGGCTTTAACAACACTGCTCCAAGCAAAAGAAGGAAGCGGTGCGATGTAGAACCAGGGATAAGCATAAGCGCAAAAGACTTAACTCCAAAACCAACAACGAGTACTAAAGGCAAAGGACAAGGAAAGAAAATCAAAATTGATGCAAATAAAGAAAATACACCGTCGTCTCAGTATATCAACAAAGGTCGAAATCCAGCAAAATCGAGACAAAAGAAAGCTAAACGTGATTTAGACGAATCCACCAGTGTGTCTGATAATGTTTTCTGATTTAATGGATTTAGATCTGAGAAAAGAGTATGATAGTGATCATACCAACTGTTCAGAAAAACAGGCTTTTTTGATATGTTATTTTAATAATAGAGTTATATCGGAAGAGTCCGGACCAGAGTACCAAAACAGGCTTTTTTGATATGTTATTTTAATAATAGAGTTATATCGGAAGAGTCCGGACCAGAGTACCAAAACAGGCTTTTTTGATATGTTATTTTAATAATAGAGTTATATCGGAAGAGTCCGGACCAGAGTACCTACTTCCAAAAACGAACGGCGAAACGTCGGTTCGAAGCGAAGAAACGACGAACTTCGGATTTAACCTTACTACCAAATTACTTCGGATCCGTCACCGTTACTTTCGGACCCATAAACAATCGTTCGAATGAATATATTGTGTCGGATTAGGGAGGTGTATCGTCAAAAACCGTAAATTTTACCTATTATGACATTCTTGTGAAAAAAACATATAAATTGAATGTCTAATTAGTTTTTCTGTAATGTATCTATTATTTTTTATTTATTAGTTACAAATTTACAAATATTTTTGTTGATTTTGCATTATTTTGTGTTATTGCATTGTGTGAATATTAGCCTTTTTGAACACTTGACAGTTGACACATTGACAACTGCTTGAGAAGAACTGAGTAAGAGTAATTTTACTTTTTATCAGTTAATTTTGTATTGGTATGTTTATTAATTAATTAATGTTGTTTACTCAGTTTAAACGAAGGATCTTTTGCAATTCAAAGGCAGTTATTGTGTATCAAAATGCAATTTCTGTGATTTGAACTAAGTGTTATAAAAATCATCATTACTTACGATAAACGTAGGTATAATGTTTTAGACTATTTTTCTAAACATTTCGGCTAAAGATGACTGCCACTAGCGTGCAGATCGAGACTCTCTTGCAATTTATGGCCGAAAACCTCGATCTCGCTCGCGGGTTAGTGCATAGCCTGGAGGGGTGGGCTACAACAAAAAGTTTGTGAAAGACCATAACATGCCACCAGGCCCCAGTGAAAAATCATCACGACGTCGCACTCTGGAAAACGGTAGAACAAGGCCATACAAAAATAGTTTTTCATAAAGTTACTTATTACCAGTTTTAATGATTTTGATTTATATTTAAGATGTTTATTATTGAAACGAATTGGAACCTTTTGGAACCACGATCTTACTAGATAAACAGATCTTTAAAACTCACATTTATTTTGAAGTAAATTTGTCAAGGTAATTTTCGTAGATTCAGTATCAAATTTTATGTGGAAATTATTTGAAAACACCCAATAAAATATTTATTTTTGAAAAGAGTATTTCTTGCGCATAATTTTGCTAAAATAATATTTACTTTAAGTAGCATCTATTTCATATTATGATAACATTTATAAATATAAATAAAAATATTAATTTACAACTTCCGATTGGGTTTTTTTTATTAACGAAGCTTTGCGAAGTTTTAAATGAAGTATTTATCAAAAGCTAAAGAATCAGAACTTATCTCCAACTCCAATTTATTCATAACTTCTTTGGTGCCAATTGAATTGATTAATTTAGAAACTAGTGATATAGTTTGGCAGAACCCTGTACCTTCATCAGTAAGGTTTTGTCGACCTATAACAATCGAGCTTTCAAAAGAAACTCCTGAAAAGACAAGAGGACTCGTAGACAATATAAAACTACAAATAAATTCAATTACTCCAACACTAATAAACAAAGAAGGTGAAGGTGTGGAGGTTAAACACTAACTATTTCTCACTATGATAGACAGAAAATTGCAAAAGTGCTAACAGAAACTCCTAGCTCGACTTGCACTATATGTATGTCGTGCGACTCCTCGTCAAATGAATAATCTTGATAAAGTGACAGCCAGACCAGAAGACGAAAGCAGCTATCAATATGGTTTATTCACGTTACATGCCTGGATTCGATGCATGGAGGTGTTTTTGCAAATTTCTTACAACCTTTCTTTTATGAAATGTTCAGCTACGAATTATGACAACAAGCGATTGAAACAGGAAAAGAAAAACTATGTGCAAAGACGTTTTGTGAAGAATTAGGATTAATAATCGAGAAACAAAGACAAGTGAGTGGAAACAGTAACGATGGCAATACTGCCCCCCGAAGATTTTTATAATAAGAAGCATTGTCCTTTTACATATCCAATAACAGTCACAGTCCAGACATACAAATATGTCCAACAAGAAGCAAAAGAAAGAGGATTCTATGCATATCCTTGTTATGACCATGTAGCTAAGGTGAAGAAACAATGCTATCTTCCAGTAGAAAATATTACAGTTACCGATATATCGGCTGAAATAAAACTGGATGCTCTTTTGATCCATACAACAAGAATATGCAAAAACATTCTAGGAGAAGTGTTGGACACCAGTGTTTCACAATTACACATTAATGTATACATACGAACACAGACGAATATATGTTCATAATATCGTTAGTTCTAGTAAGACTTAAGATGACGCACATAAATAACATCGTACGGGAAAATCCCCGTCCATCCTCAACTAGATTCTATCGTTTAATTAAATTCATTTATAAGAAGGAAACTGAAGAATTCATTAAAGAATGTAGAAACGTTGAAAAAACGAGGATATTAAACGGCTAGAAAACCGAAATACATCTACTTTGCGACGCAATTTTCGTGAAGACGCGAAAGCCTTGGATCTGTCAGATAATTAATTCAAAGCTCATTATAAGCTGTCCAAAGGGCTATTTCAATAATTGTGCGACGAATTAAGGCCTTATCAAAGCAAACACACAGAAAAACAAAAATTAGTGTTGAGTGTAAAGTGAGAACCTATTTAGGTAGTTCTGTACCTGCCTAATAAATGGTTGGTTGGTATTGTTATAATTTATTGGCATTATGCACTGTGCATTGTATATTATGCTAAACAACACAACTCCTTTTCCCAATCCTTCCTTATTCACTCAAGCTTGAAGTATCAAGTTTGGATATGGAACGGGCGCTGGCACCAAATTTAAAAATATACCAAGGACATAAACAATTTCTATTGTCCTTGGTTAATTATCTGTCAATTATATTTGACACACTTGCCATCCGCCTGCCGTCGCATCACCACTACTTCTGAAGACCGCAAGAACCGGGATCCCGGGGAAGCATCCAGAACAGGCAGGTCACCGCGCCGCAGTAAGTCCTTAATTTTATTCCCGTGTCCCTTGTTTGTTGTCACCGCATATACAGTAACACTGCCAGTGCACAAAAAACCGCCTATTTATACAGTCCACTATAACCGTCAAAATTCAAATTGTGGGGTTTTAACCACCAATGGTACACTGTCAAATAAATTGATTAATAGTCGCAAAGATTAAACCATTTATTTTACCGGCGCTAACACCACTATCTTTCTTCGTTACAGGCTTATACCGAAAACCTGTAGGTATGAGCTATACACATGGTCTGAGCCGAGCCAGTGTATCAAATTCAGTAAATGAGGTGACGAAAGCTCTAACTTCGAGAGAAATCTTGATGAAATATATTCGTATCCCTAAGTCACGGCAGGACAGACGTAAATATAAATGGATAAGATCCTAATTAATGGTAAACAAATGTATTTATTTAACTTAAAATATCTAAAATTCACAGACCAACTTGATTTCGTTTGGAATTTTAAAAAAAATAGAATTTCTTGGCTGTGGGTTGCATTGATTACACTCATGTAGCATTAATTCAGCCAAACGAACACGCTGAAAGATTTTTTAATAGAAAGCATAAACGTAGCAGAAATATTCAAGCTGTAAGTAAAAATATAATACTCACTTAAGAAAATGTGGATGCATCATTAGGCGGCGTTACTCATGATGCATACATTTGGTTAAACTGTGAAATACATGCTCATTAACAAGACCTGCACAGTAGAGAAGAAAGCGTCCAGTTATAAGGTATGCATGTCACTAGCTATAATTCGGGACATTTTTGATGAGCTGCGCCGACAGCACATCAACATCTCCTCTAACTCGTGGAATAAAGTCCACAACTTCTGGCTCTGCAGCCCGCCTCAATCGCGGACCACAGAGCGCTCACAAAATTCCTGGATTCCAGGAAATTACATTATTTCACGTACATCATCCGGGGAATCCCCGTACAAATGTCTGCCAAAGAGTTCAAAGAGGGCCTCCTCGAAAAGAGCATATCAGTATTAGAGGTGCACAGGATGCACCGTCAATCCGGTGCCTCCCGGCCGGGAATCCAATACGATATGGTTCTCGTCATCCTGTAATCCCCCGACGACGTCAAACGTCTATACGAAATTGGGATATCTCGGGTCTGGGCGGCTTCACCGTCGAAGCCCCTCATAAATCTGGACAGATAGGGCAGTGTCAATTGCCAAAAATACGGCCACAACTTCCGTGGCTGTCGCCTCCCCGCCGGGTGCGTCAAGTGCCTCGGTGAACATGGCACAGCAGAGTGCCCCCGCCCAAAAGATAGGACCCAATTTGTTAAATAGCTAAGCAGTAGAAGACACTAAATAGATAAATAAATAACAAGAAAAATAAAAAGAATGGACGGCGAAATAATGCTACAGGAAAACAGTGTAACGGACCTGCTTTCTTTTCGAATTGTATAAAACAATGAATGAAAAGCTAACAGTCATCACCACGTCCTTGACCTCACAAAGGAGGAGAGACGGTCCAAGTGAGGAAGGAGCTAGCGGAGGTGAATAAAAAGCTCGAGGAGCATATAAAGGCGCAGGAGCGCAGGAGGCAAACTGCCCGCATTGCAACCGGCAAACAGCAGGGCCGGCACGGCACACTGCACTCCCGACACCTATTGTGCAGGAGCCGTTGCCGGCCCCAGAAGAGGACATCCTGGACTTCATCGCGGGCAGTGATAGGGAGATGCAGAGCTGGATCCTCTCGCTAACGGCAGAGGACATAGAAAAAATGCCGATAGTTTTAGACATGGATACTAATAAAAAAGAAGAGAGGAAAACAAAAGGGCCGAAAAAAAGGGAAGGTTACACAATGGAGTGGAGCCGTGAGAGCAACGAGAGGTGAAACCGAGGAAGATCCTGGGAAAGAAACGCCGCCCCGGACCCCCGAGGAAAAGGAAGGAGGGCAGAATTATGCAGTGCGTTCACTGTGGGGCCGAAATTAAGCACCATATGGTGGACCGTCACTGCCGTGCACGACATAAAAACGTCGTGTACGGTAGAAGACTAAAAAATGCGGAAACTAGCATATTCTACATGTGGACGCAAACCCCCCACAGCACTTGCCCCCCGAGCACCGATGGGATGAAGAAATTGCGCGCCGGGCCGACGGAGTGAACCTTCGGTTCCTGGGCCTGACATAAATATGAAGATTTCATTAGATTAGATTATATTGACTCAACATTCGCTTGGCCCGAATGGGCCATGACGTCACCTGTCAGTTAAGCGGAAATCAACTTTATTAACACCGCAATTAATTGTAGTTATTTCTCATTGATACGCGTTTATTTATACTTGAAAATTATTTTTACCCACTACTAGAATTTTAAAATTCGAATAGTGGCCAAAACCACTCTACCCCCAGTATAAAAAGTTAAAAAACAAAGCGCGGACTCACGCCCCTCACCGGGACGCCATTTGCACTCTGCTAGTCGGCGTGATCACACGAAAAAATATTATATTTGTGAACAATCAATGAAATAAAGAAAAGTGAGTACATTTACCTATATAATAATGTGTTAGTGGACTAATTTTGACAAAATTATCGTTGAAATGGCTACTAAATACATTAGAAGTGATTATTTGACCAGAAATCTGCTATTATTTGACAAAGGCTACAAAATAATGTGCCTAATATCATACTCTGATAATGGGATACAATTTTGAACTGTGTTGCTATACAGTGATGGTCCGTGTTACTATAAAGTGATGGTCCGTGTTACGGCGAAACTTTCTTGGTTGGTCTTTCACGATAGTGATGTGCATGTGTATTTATCGTACACATTTGTCGATAAAAATAAATATGTTAGTGAACTGATTACAATATTTTATAATGGTGCGTGTAAAATAAACAATAGGCACACGATAATGCAGGTGTATAACAAAAGCGAAAATCTATACATTTGGTTGTTTATTTCTAGAAATGTCTGGAGGTAACAGCGCACGGAGGGTCCGCGAAGAACAGCCGCAGCCAAACTTCAGAGAGGCGCTGTACGGGGACGATGAGTCGGATAGCGAGTGGCAGCAACCGCTCTCTGATTATGAGACCGACAGTGATGAGGTATTTGAATAACAGTATGTCGGCAATGCTGAGGTCTCGGGTTCGATCCCCGGGATGGGCAAAGTGATATTGGGTTTTTCTAATCAGTATTAGCTGGGAGTCTAGAATTTGTGCCTGATATGGCGATTGGCTCGCCCCCTATCGCATTATGAGCCGGAATATGCACGGCAAAAAGTGGGTGCACTGTGTATGTTTTCACAGATTACACCCTCTGATAAATTATAACCTCTCTCTCTGGCCTTGTACATCTTTTCAGAAACCTGCATAATCTATAACCTACTGTTTGATCTGGGTCTTCACACCCAATGCACGCCCATGCGCGGGGGGACATTAATCGCGGGCCGAGGCACACAGTTCAGTGTGTATACCTCTTGGTTGTTAAACACATTGAGGCCTAAAAGGGCCCGCGAACATTTCCTGGCACCCTCTCTTTCCGCCTATCCCGGGAACCTTCCTCCCGTCCCCCACCTTTCCTTCCATATACCTCTCCCACGTCCCCTACAGGCCCCTGCAGTCGTCAAGCCGGGGGACTCCAGTATCCCATTCGCAGGTTTCCCCCGGTGTTGACTGCAGGATCATACTATAATAAAAAACAAATGAACCGACTCATCTCATCCGACTCGTCATAACGATTGCGCCGGCCTATTCCCCCTTGTCGTCCCCGGTGGGCGGAGAAGCTGACGAGCTGGACCCTCCGCTGTAGCTCCAACATGAGGCGCGTTCGCGTTCCCGTTCGCCACTTGGAAGACATCGGAGTCCGTAAGTAATAATTATTGCTTTGTCCAACAACAAAGGTAAAAAAAATATATCTAAATCCTCTTTATTGAGTCTAGCAATCTGTCAATTCTACTAATATTCAACCTAGGGCATATTATAATCTCAAACCGGTGTTAATGCACCTGACAGGTTGACTATATTTGATTATATGGATTTGATCTTCATTGTGAATGTTTTTCATTTTCAGACCTCAAGACTTGTCGGATCAAATTGTTATTTACGTTTTGGACGAAGACGATGGGACGCCGTTCGACGAGTCTGAGGTGGACTTTTATGAACCCGACGCGCACCATGCTTTCGCACACATCGCGGGTACGTCGGCGCCTGAGCGGGGGCGTATGCCTGCTCGGGCTCGTGGACGTGGGCGAAGGCGAGGGCGCAGGAGCAGCGGCGCGCGAGGCGGCGGTACAAGGACGCAGGGGGTGGGAAGTCGTCATCGGGTTGATGACCAAAGCTTGCAGTGGGATGTTGGTCATCCACTGCAAGAAATTTATCTATCCGATGACGACGTCCCATCCGAAATACGTCAAATGGCACGGGGCGTTGTAAGACGACGAACCAATGAGAGGGTGAACGAAGATGAGCCTCGGGAAGTAGTTGATGGGACGAATATTCCACTGTAGGGTGAAGACCTTCATTTCAAGAAATTTCATCTCGAGGTGGTGGTATTTTTACTGAGTGCTTGCGCTTTGTAGTCCGTATTTTGATATAATCTTTTTATTGAATAACATTGTGTCATTATACGGACAGCAAAGCGTCAGCTGACGCTTCAAATCAAGAAATTGTCATCTTAACACTGCTACCGCCTGCCTCTCTATTACCAACATTTCTTTATTTTCAAATGGTTTCAACTAACTTGTACCTTTTTTTTATCTTTCTTACTTTTATTGTCTTTTTTTCTCTCTAATTGGTTCTAAACTACATCCTAATTAATTATTACCATCTACTAGATACTTACCCAAATATTCAGCATTTCGAGCATTTTTCCAGCAATGTTTGCCGTTCAAAGAAGCCTTCGTTAAATACAATCTTCCCCAAATATTAGGGAAATGACTCGGAGTATTTTTTTGACTCCAGTCTTCTGAATTCTGCGTCTGGGTTTGGGTCTGTGTGTTTTGTGTATCAGTTATTAATTCTTCATCTATGGTAGGTAGGTAATGGTAGTTTGTATAAATCCAATTTTGAACAATGATGGCAGTAGCCAGTTGGTAATTACCACAATTTTTTTTGTAAAGATTTAATTCACCAGCACAGTGCTTGAGCTTTCGGCACAGATGTCAAACAGCAGAGACAAATAAACTAGCAGCAGGGGTATGACAGTCAAAGTCAACTGTTAGATGCTTGTCATATTTAAATGTAGTTTCTTTAAATTAAAGTCGCACCGTCCGCATCGTGGAGCGTTCATGTACGCCCCGGAATGACGATAAATCTCAGTTTGTTCATTATTAATTTTCTCTGGATCATTTATTCGATGGGTGAACAATCCAACAATCCAACGCTTGGCGAATTTTGCTTCGCAATGATAGGCAAGCGATAGGATTTGGGAAATTTCCTGGAGTGTTTTGTGTGTTTTCTCATCTTTCCATACACCCCTAACGAAACACCTCTTTGGTAAACTTTTATAACATTGTCCTTTCTCTTTAACTTTTCTCGTAGAGTGGTCTGGCTGGTGCGAAGATCTTTAATTACATTTAATAGGGGTAAAGTTCATACCTTTACCTTTTTCAACTTGTCTCGGCAGACCGTTCCTTTCCCAACAAGGCTATCGTCCACGTCGAAGATCTTTAATTACATTTAATAGGGGTAAAGTTCTTACCGGTACCTTTTCAACTTGTGGTTGAGGGCATGGTAACGTCGCAAACGTCCGACGAGCGTCCAGCTTCACTTTCGTGGGGCCTTTCAGTTTTGTCTATTGTGAAAATTCAATGACTCGCACAATATTTTTGTGAAAAATATTTGTCTACAAAAAAAAACAAAACAAATATTGAAATACAAAATGGAAATAGGTATATTGTATTTTGCATTTCAAATACTTTATTTTTAAAATATCTCATCTCTGTCCCTTTTTCAACTTGTGGTCGAAGGCATGGTAACGTCGCAAAGTCCGACCAGCGTCCAGCTTCACTTTCGTGGGGCCTTTCAGTTTTGTCTATTGTGAAAAATTCATAAATTCAATGACTCGCACAATATTTTTGTGAATACTATGTATGGCAATCATGTAATTTTTTCCACGTTTTTTTCCATACTTTATTATTTCATAAATTCAATGACTCGCACAATATTTTTGTGAATACTATGTATGGCAATCATGTAATTTTTTCCACTTATTTTTTTCCATACTTTATTTTGAAAATGTCTCATCTTTGTCCATTTTCAACTTGTGGTCGAGGGCATGGTGACGTCGCAAACGTCCGACGAGCGTCCAGCTTCACTTTCGTGGGGCCTTTCAGTTTCGTCTATTGTGAAAATTCATAAATTCAATGACTCACACAATATTTTTGTGAAAAATATTTGTCTACAAAAAAAAAAACAAAAATATTGAAATACAAAATGGAAATACAGTCGAAATCGATTATAACGACATCGTTTACAACGACCGATCGGTTATTACAGCCAGATTGTAAGGTCCCGCCCGAATCTCTAGTAAACTATTCAGCAAACATACCGCCTATAACAACATCGGATACAGCGACATATCGCTTACAACGACGAAACATTATCAATATTCATCCACTATAACGACCAACCGCTTCTTGTCCCAGCAAAACAAAACAATACGGACGATTTTAAATCTTATTGATAAGCATTGAAGGAATATTTAGGCGTATTATTACCTACGCACTTTCTCCCACCTCATCCGAACCTCTTCCCGGCCATTTGACCTTGCATATTTTACACCAATTGTTTAGTGCGCTAAATGACTGCGTGAGTGACAGCTTGATTTATAAGTGTTGGTTTTGATTAGACCGTGCATTTATGCGTTATCATGTCGCAAAAAAAGAGGAAAGTGTTTTCTATTGAAGAAAAATCTCATGTCATATGGAGATTAGAAAATGGCGAGTCAAATAGTGAAATTGCAACGGAATGTGGAGTTTCGCATTCTACGATATCAACGATTTGGAAGAATAGAGATAAAATAAAAGTTCTTTTCGAAAACAACTCTTTAAAACTTAAACGAGCAAGGACAAGTGAACATAAAGTTATAGAAGATGCTTTATTAACATGGTTTAAACATCAGAGGGCAAACAACCTCCCAATAAGTGGTCCGATTCTGCAACAAAAAGCCAATGACTGCTCGTCTTATGGATAAGGAAAATTTTAAGTGTTCGTCGTCTTGGGTACAACGTTTTTGTGGTCGTCATAATTTTGTGGCAGGAAAAGTTTGCGGTGAAGCGGCTGGCATTCCTAAAGGAGTGCCTGAAGAGTGGCTCTCTCATAAGTGGCCTGCACTGTGCGAAGGATACACACCAGAGGAAATCTTTAATGCTGATGAAACAGGATTGTTTTACAATTTAACCCCTGACAAAACACTTAAATTCAAAGGCGAGGAATGCAAGGGCGGAAAGTTGTCCAAAACAAGAATTACAGTATTGGTTGCGACAAACATGACTGGTTCGTGTAAAAGAAAACTTATGGTGATAGGAAAAGCTAAAAAACCGCGTTGCTTTAAGAACATTCAATCTTTGCCTGTAACTTATGAAAACAACACTAGGTCCTGGATGACATCGCAAATTTTTTAAAAATGGCTGCGTAGCTGAGATGCAGAATTGAAGTCTGGAGGAAACAAATTTCTTCTCCTAGTAGACAACTGTCCCGCTCACTCTGTAGTCTCCAATCTGATATGCATAAAGATTGTGTTTTTACCGCCCAGTGTCACCTCTGTTTTACCAATGCTTTGCCCATGGACCAAGGAGTGATAAAAGCTTTAAAAACACAATACAGAAAACTTTAAGTGCTACAAATGATACAGAATATTGAAAACTCATTGAATATTGAAAAGTTCTGGATGCAATTCTAATGATATCGGAAGCTTGGGAAAAGGTCACACAGACCACTATAGCCAACTGCTTTCACCATGCAGGTTTAAAAGATCTCTCTCCATCACAAGCGGAGAACGACGATGATATTCCGCTAGCAAGAATGATACAATCTACAGATGAAGATGACAACGTACCACTTGCTGAATTGGTTACTCAGTTGCAAAGATCTACTGCTACAGAACAAAGAATTGAGATAGAGGAATTTATTGGAATAGATGACAGTGTCGCCGTGTGCGCCTTAGCTACTGAGGAAGAAATTCTTGCAGAAGCTAAAAGTAACAATCATAACACTGACGACGAAAACGAAGACCAGCAAGACCCTGAAGAACAGTTTCAGCGAACAACAATTTCCGAGGCTCTTAACGCTATAACGGTTTTGCAAAAATTTGTTGCCTTTAACGACCAGTTTAATACTGATGATACTCATACCTTGAGGAGTATGAAACGTAAAATGCAAAAATATTTGAGACTGGGCTAAAAAAAACTGATTACTTTAAAAATAGTGTAGTCTTATAACCCGTACTGTAAGCAGCTAAGTACATTTTGTATTCTAATTATTTCTTAATAAATATTTCTATTTCTTTTCTGACATTTCATTTGACAACAAGTTCACATACATAACCTATTCCTATACTAGATAGATACCTATGATAATATACACATATGTACGGATATAACGTCGGCAAGTATACGGTCCCTTCAATGTCGCTATATCAGGTTTTGACTGTACAGTCAGCAGCATAAATATCTGTACAAAATCAAAATTTCAAATCGCCTATATACGCGTTAAGTTAAACTGAAATATTTTTTTCTTCGTTTGAAGTAAAGTAAATCTCTTTTATTATATTTTTGTGAAGAGAAAAAAACGATTAGTAAGAACTAAAAAGTGTGTAGGCAAGTTGAAGTTTTGAATTTGTTCATCTACTTATGCTGCTGACTGTACATCCTAATTAATTATTACCATCTACTAGATAGTTACCCAAATATTCAGCATTTCGAGCCTATTTCCAGCAATGTTTTCCGTTCAAAGAAGCCTTCGTTAAATACAATCTTCCTCAAATATTAGGGAAATGACTCGGAGTATTTTTTTGACTCGCAGTCTTCTGAATTCTGCGTCTGGGTTTGGATCTGTGCGTTTTGTGTATCAGTTATTAATTCTTCATCTATGGTAGGTAGGTAATGGTAGTTTGTATAAATCCAATTTTGAACAATGATGGCAGTAGCCAGTTGGTAATTACCAGAAAAGTTTTTGTAAAGATTTAATTCACCAGCACAGTGCTTGAGCTTTCGGCACAGATGTCAGACAGCAGAGACAAATAATTAGCAGCAGGGGTATGACAGTCAAAGTCATCTGTCAGATGCTTGTCATATTTAAATGTAGTTTCTTTAAATTAAAGTCGCACCGTCCGCATCGTGGAGCGTTCACGTACGCCCCGGAATGATGATGAATCTCCGTGCGTTCGTTCGAAATTTTACCTGGTTCATTCATTGTTTTGATGGGTGAACAATTTTATGACAATTTATGGCGACGGCAAGTCTTTTCCTTGGTAAAATTCACATACCATAAAGTATTATAATCAGTAACGAGAATTTCGAATCCACTAGATTCCTCAGTAAAGGATAAATATAACGGTGTATTGCAATGATGTAATTTTTTCCATACAGTGTTTCCTCCAAGGGGGTTTTTATATTCACAAACCTCTCTTTGGATTCTTGATTTGTCACCATCATTCGCCATTTGTGCTCAGAGCGCGCCTGCACTGACTTATCGGTTTCACTTACTCTTGGAACTCTCTCTTCAAAGTTCTTTTCAACTTTGTCTCGACGAGCGTCCAGTCCAGACGCATCGTCCGCATCGTGGAGCGTTCATGTACGCCCCGGAATGACTATGAATCTCCGTGCGTTCATTCGATTTTCGCAGGTTTACTAACCCTTTAACGGTTTGACTTACTCTTGGAAGATCCAAGCTACCGGTGGTTAGGGATTGAAAGTGAGGAATCTTCTCACAATGCGTGCCGTGTCCAACAGTACTGCCTTCTGCATCTGGCTCTTGACCCAACGACCAATTGAGAGCCTCTTAAGAAGTTGGTCAAGGCTCTTTGGTATCAACCCGTGCAGAAACGACAATCGAAACAATAATTGTGGAGTCCACATCCCACATGTCAGTAACCTCATGTGCCAAATCTAAATATTTAGACATTTTTGCTTTTTCTTTCTTAAAGGATTCAGTCGCGGAATACTGATCAAAATAGTCATCTAGCGAACATGATAATCGTCCGCCTCGAGCTGGAGGATCTATGCACTCCGTTCGGTTAAAGCGGACGCTTTTTCCCGTGGCAGTAAAGCGACATTTTTCAATGAATAAATGAATGAATAATATCGGAATCAATAGACTTTATATAATCGCAATACGACCTCTGTGACAAAATGTGTTCTACATATCGAAACGCGAGTACAATCTAATGTTTTTACACTTGTCAACAGTTTTGGTGAACCATGAAGAGGGGATACATTTAAAGTATTCGAAATGGTTGGGACAATTCTTCACAATCATTCCACGTGTTTCTGTACGTATATTTACATTGGAGTGCGAATAAAATATATACCACTCCCTTGATGTTTGTAGTTTATCTCACGAGTGAGATAGTGAGTTTCGATAAAAATATTATTTTACATAAATATCATAGTCTCATACAGTTTTCATGTGTACTTACAAAATGGTGAACCAGTCAATGTTGGGCTATCATAAATAACAAAAAAAAATCCCCTAGCTGATTGCGCCCAAGGCTGCCAATCTCAACAGAGGTCAGCCAGGTACGCAGGAGATATTATAGTGCACAAGTGTGTGTGCGCAACACACAGGTGCACTCGCTATTCCTTCACTTTCATAGTTGAGACTTGAGACGGCAATCCGACATGACCGGAGAGAGATCAGCGCAGGACCAACGGCTTTACGAGGCACAGGGATATTACACCCCCAGCTTCCAGACTCCGAGCTGCGACTGAGTAATTTAAGATGGAAAAACCTAGTCACAACGTTTTTGGCCCGACCCGGGATTCAAATCCAGGACCTCAGCGCGCAAATCGTACTCGTAACGATTACTTAATACAACTACGCCACTGAGGCAGTTAGTTAATTGTGAGTGGGATATCCTAATATTGCCCCTATTATGCCCATGTAAAGGATATAAAATCATGAATCAAACTTATTCCGATGAGGACGAAGTTGATGGTGTATTGAGAATGCAAGCATATTTATGAACGAAATTTGTTATTTGTTTGCCCATCAGAAAGATCTATGCATAATGAGGAAAGCAGCACGAAGATATCAGCGACATTATAATTTATTAGAAAGAATCCATTAAAGAGAAGAAAAAATATATTCATCTTGTAGCTCCTTTGACTTCAACATCATACAGAACAAAGTAGTAATAAAATGAGTGTGCCTTGGAATTGCACAATCTAATTCCCCCAACCCCTTTTTATCATCGGACGACAAGAGACTCAGCGAAGCGACATCGTTACATTGTTGATATTCCGCCAGTGCGCACGAAGCGATTTGCTTCTACATTTATCATGCGCACCGCTAAAGAGTGGAACTCGTTGCCAGAGTGTATTTCCCGATAGCTATAACCTGGGTATTTTTAAGTCACGAGTGAATAGGTATCTTCTAGGCAAGCGTGCTCCATCGTAGACCTCATCATCACTTACCATCAGGTGAGATAGTGGTCATACGCAAGCCTATCGGTAGTAAAAAAAAAAAAAAAAAAAAAAAAAAAAAAAAAAAAAAAAAAAAAAAAAAAAAAAATTGTATGTGTCACGTCTATACAGGGTCATTTTGACATTGCGTTACTAAATGAAAGCACATACTTATCTCCTTGTAAATAACACTTTCCCTTAAGTTATTTTAACCATAGATGTAAAATAAAAAAGTGTAAGTTTCGAACAAAATAAATATCAATAAAAAGTAACTAAGTTTACACGCCCTAATGCCACTACTACTACTTTAGAAGGATTTGTCGCTGGAGCAATATCACACCTTCAGTCAGAAAAACACTCACGCACACGCCATATTCGTACTAAACTAAGAAATGATAAAAAAATCAGGAAAATAAAATTTAGATTTTTGCTGAAAATATTCGTTTCTCATGGATAATTTTTGGCACGATATTTGCAAAAGCAAAGACGAGTATATGGTTTCATTTATTAACGCAATGTCAATATAAAAACAATGAACATAAAAATAATTTAATTAGAACATTTTTTTTTTTTTTTTAATGTTCAATTCATTGATATTTATGTATTTATTGGTAAGTAAGTACTTAACAGAATCTTTACATATCGAGTGAAATCTAATTTAGTTTCTGAAACCCAGTTTGAATCACCTAAATTCTTTAACAAAATATTAGAAACGTAAGTTTAAAATTACTAGAACTATTAAATCTAAAACGTTCTGCTGTAAAAGTTAATTTTATTTTAAATTCTGACTTTACACAAGAAACAAAACTCTCTACACAGTACTTTTGACTTTCAAATTCTATATTATCTCATTTATCAAGGTGATGAAGAAGATAGAACGAATTTCTCGAGACCAGATCTCTGCCGCCTTCACAAGGCGATATAATAATAATAATAAATGCAGTCGAGCGTTTATTTAGAAAGAAATAGAAAGTTCACGAACAGGCAAGCTCAATCATTTGGGAATTTGTTTTGGGAGCATTAGCAGTAATGGTGAATGCAACACATAATCAATATGCAGTGCCAAGTTCAAGTACTACTAGCAAATGTTTGGTAATATTTCACTATGGTTCGGTGAAAACCTAACACTTGAGAATGGTAAAATAAAACATTACGGCTTTTGAGGATGCATTAAATCTCAACTATTAGAAACATTTATAAACAATCAGTTGTGGACAAGTTGGCTACTGAACACGTTGTCACCATTCAGTAATTGCTCCACCAATGACAGAGTTAAATCCTATTCAGAAAATTGTGCATAGTAAAGGGGCATATCACTAGGGAAAATACAATAAGTTACTGATATCTTACCATTCAATAAAAAAGACAAAACTATTTAAATGGACTGTAATTACTTACTTTGTGGTGTCACCACCACTTGGAAATGAAACAGTGGTGCATTCAACAATTAATTTAAACCACTAACAGTTTACCTTCCACACACTGGAAACCAGTTGATAAGAAACTTAAGAGCTTGCAAACAATGCAGTATTCAACATACAAATGACCAAAGAGGTTCACTGGCAGCCCCACCACAATCGATAATCAACTTGTGTATTTATATATAAGCATTAAGCATTTTATTTCACTCTCTCGCAAACTGTCTTCATATTCACTCGCATACTCTGTACTCGGTTCAATACATCACATTGAAAGTCTCTGAATTTCATTTCTAAGTAGGAGGCGATACCCTACAACTTCAATGTAATCAATTTACTCTGATTCACAATTGAATTCAGAATTTGAAATTATAAATAATATTATTTTAGTTTCCTTGGAATTAATAAATAAGCCATAAATAATTGTCTTAATTATGTTTGAGATGCAATTACATTTGAGGATATTTGTGTGACAATATTAAAAACTGTTAACAATAATAATTGGAAACAATTTAGTAGTATCCGACCAATTTCATCAACTGGCAAAGAGTACAACGATCTTTTTTCCAGCCAGTAATACCACAATCAATTTGTACTTGTGCATAATGCTAAATAGCATATTGCAACTGAATTACATAGGACATGATGGATATAAGGCGGATAGGCCAACTCATTTCAATCAAATCTCAAAGTTTCAAAGGCAAGGCATAATTGTTGCAAATGTCAGGGAAGACGCAATACTTTAAACTGAACTGACTGTCAAAACTGTACAGACTTTTTTGAATCAATCTTTTTGGAAGAATGTAGGCAAGAATTTAATGTATTCAAAGCAATGTGCTGCAGCTTTAATTAAGGATGTCATTTCATGCTTCAATGGTTAAATTCTATGAAAAAACATTAGACATGTAGTGAGAGCTCAGGCTTCAACTTATAAAACAAATGTTTATACAATTTATATAGAAAAAAACATTGTCTTTAATAAAAATCTTACTTACATGGTACATAAAGATTTTTATTTATAATGTAGTTTTGGTGTCATTATCTACAAATTCACTATGGGCGTACTGATAAACTATGCGAAGAATGCAAGATTCAACTAACAATTGGATAAGTACTTGTTTTGCTATCTATTGCAATAACATTATACGGAAATTGACAAGACAATAGTTTGACCAAATTACAGCCCTTCAATATGTTCAAAGTATTCATTAAATTTCTAATGAATATTATGAGTAGACTTTTTTTAAAAGCAACCACTTTAATCCTCAACCATATTGAAATTGCAAGTTGGGATAGCCTGCCATAAAACAAAACTAGAGAACGCCGACAATATTAAAAAACACCCTGAAACGAATTTACCCAGTTCCCATAAGTACAACAGCAAACACGACAAAGAAAAGATGAACCTAAACGAACAAAAGAATTTCAACCCACGGATACCATGTGGATTGTGGTGTATCTCTGCATTAAACCGCGATTTTACAATTGCAATTGCAGACCCGTAAAATGCAATGATTTCGCACATTACCCATGATTACACAAACGGCCATGCCGAAAACAGGTAAACTAGGAAGAGATAAAAAAGGGAATTAGTGTCTGAATTCACGAAACACCTTGCTCTCCGGCATGGTAATTTCGTAGGAGAAAAGTAGACTCCGTGGACACTACTGAGCTTTGACTATGCATGACGCCACCAACGACTATTAAGTATTAACCAGCGATCAATATCACATATTTTTAACTTCTTTATTCTACGTACGAACCCTAACTAATGTGCAAACTGATTATAAACAATTAAATGGGCTTTTGTGCACTGTCAACCAATCAACAGCTTTCTCTGCGTTGTGCCGCGCCGAATGCCGTCCTATGTCAAACTCAAAGACCAAAGTGCCAACTGCCATTTGCCAACGGCAGCGGCTTACGACGCTACCAGCAGTGTTGCCAACAACATTTTTAATAAATCCGCCAATTTCGTTGTATATTTCCGCCAAAAATTGGTTAAATTTTTTATTCGTCAATAATAGCCCTATAATTTGTAAAATTCTATGTACACGGGAGTATATATTATAGCTTTCACATGGGAGGGGGGGTGCGTAGCGTGGATTCTTGCTGCCTATAAAACCTTCCTTTTAACAAATAAATCACGTATACCACCCTTCCCCTCATATACATTTAAGAAATGTAAATGGCCTTATTTCCCTGAAGGTATATCTCCGTTAAATATTCCGTTAGCCGTTAGAATCAGTTTTTCCCGTTTTCAACGTATCCAAATCCACTAGATATGACGGGAAAACCCTTTTGGCAACGCTGGCCACCAGCAGTGTCGCCAACATTTCAAATTTGAACCCACTAACGGCAACTCAAAAAACCCCTACAACGACCTAAACAAAGAAAATACGCGGAAGCAAAAAAAAAGTACTGTCAACTTTTTCTTTGCCAGTTAACCAGAATACAGATTATACACAAGAGAGTATAGTGTAAATATTTAAACATTAATATATGTATTTTCCAATATCGACAGTCATAGGAAAATATTATAAATCCCCCCTAAAAACACCCTAGCCAAGTTTTATCCCCCTAAATTTGGTGGCGAAACCCCTAAGTTGGCAACACTGGCAACCAGTTAACTACTCTTTCTAGTCTATTGCTATTTGCACGCTCCGTAGTCCATAGATGTAAGATATAGAGTGCGTTTCAACTTATAATTCCGATGGCGTGATGTTGGCACCCCTGTCTGTCAAGGTGGTAGACAATTTACATTATGATGACAACTATGCAGATTTTATTTTATTATCTGTTTCCGAAACCTTAAGAAAGTGAAGAACCTGTATGCGAGTGAAAACGTGAAGAAACCGCACTTATTCCTTTAAAATGTGTTCAGGCCCGCATAGCTTCCATTTCAGTTTAAAAAATAGGGTTACCAGAGTATTAATGTATTTCCTTGAATAAAGAACATGTCTAAAAACGGGTCTAAAATTCTAATCAAGACAGTTTATATATATTTGGTTAGAACTTTTAATAACTTGCTTATTAAAATAAATCGTTTAAAGTCAAAGTCAAATAATCTTCATTTAAATTGTCTTTTTCCAAAGCTCTTTTAAATCGTTATGAATCTACTACCACTTCGGAACGTGCTATCGCTGTGAAGAAGAAGTGGCGCAAGAAACTCCCTCAGCAACACGATCTGTCAAGCTAGTAAAAATATTACAATGTAATACAAAATGTCAAAGTACGATTAAAATGATTACTTATGTCAAAAAAAAAACAACATGTAACATATAAACATAGTCAAATTATAAAACATGAGTGAACCAGAGCAACATAATCCCAAGCATTTGTATCTTCCAGATAATTGCAAATACAATAGTAAGCTTTTTTACAGAGGCGGTCTCTTATAGTTATTTAAAAAAAAATGGTAGATTTATAATATGCTTAGGGAGTTTATTGAAGAAGCGTACACATTGACCAACAAAAGTATGACTATTATTATGAAGACGAGTAGCATGTATCACATATTTATGTTTATTCCTAGTATTTATATTATGAACATATTAACATATTTGATCAAAATGTGCGATATTTTTCTCACATACAAAAGATTTTCATTCTTTTTTCAAATATTTTATTTTAAAGACCTCCGATTTTGAGATTCATGTAATTTTATTTCGTTTAAAAACTACACGTTATATACGTGTTTTACACAAAGTTATGTAGGAATGGAGGGGTCTAAAAATATTTTTAATGGCTCAAGTTCCATATATTGCCTCTTTAATATCCCTAAATTTTGAGCCCAGCTAGATTTTGAGGCACAGCACCCATACAAAAAGAGGACATCTCCTTTACAACATATAAAAAATAATAAACAATAATTGTATAATATCGATTAAAATATCAATAAATAAATAGCCAATGTAATGAAAGTATCTATCATAATATGCTAATTGATATGTTCTGTGCTATTTGTGCTGACTTGTAATTTTTTTAAATAGGGCACTTAATTTTTGCTTATGTATTTTAAAATTGACTTGAAAATATTAGTGTTATGTTACTCAACGAATCATGTTCCCATCACAAAAATTTTAAAATTTTCTTTATTTCAAGGGTCACATTTTGTGTGATGTAGCTATACGGATATACATTGCTGCCAACATCACGCCATCGGAACTATAGGTTGAAACTTGAAACGCGGCTTTGCCAACATTTCCCGTCACATCTAATGGATTTGGATACGTTGAAAACAGGAAAAATTAAATCTAACGGCTAACGGAATATTTAACGGAATCTACCTTCAGCGAAATAATGTATAAGACGGGGGGGATACGTGACTAATTTGTTGAAAGGGTGGTATTTATGGCGCCAAAAACTAGGGTTCGAAATACTTCCAAGTATTTTCTTTCTGCATAGGAAATTAATCCCTTTTTTCATACACATAAGAAACACAATCGCGTTCACAAATGAAAACCTCTAATACTAAGTATTTTCTTTTCGTATAGGAAATTGATCCGTGTTTCAATATACATAAAGAGCACAATCGCGTTTATAAATAAAATACTTTAACACTTCGATATTTGCATAGGAAATTGTTTACATGCTACGTTAAAATAAGAACCGTAATTGCATTTGCGGACGACGACGCCTAAGCGCCGACGCTTTCTTTCGAATACTTTCAAGATTTGCAAGTATTTCGGGTCAGCACCTGGTTGGCGTACCTGCAAGTAAATACCTGGTGTAAAAAGCTGGTCGCGTAAATACGCACGCCGGTCATTGTTGCGTCGAAACTCGAATGTAATAGTAAGTATATACAAATCTTCATAGGTATTTTTTGAATAATCTATCATTTGTTGAATTGCTATTGGTAATTGGAGTTTTGGCGGGAACTTGGAAGTGTCATGAAGTGCTCTTGTTTTAATTCATTATTTTGATGACACTTCGTATTATATTGCATTGTTATGATGGTCTATTATCCAATATAGTACTATTACAGGGCTCAAATGAAATGAATTGAAATAACTGTTAATCAGGGGTTTTTGTTTGTTGTCGCCAAAACAAGTCGTTTAAACGGCTTGGTAAGGTAGCCACTGCTTTCCTGCGACATACTACTGAGGAATAAAATAACAACAAAGTTTGCGTCTGAAGGACTTCTATCCATAGACAAGAATACGCGCATGCTCACGCATTTTATCCCCGAAGGGGTAGGCAGAGGCGCAACTAGTGCACCCACTTTTCGCCAAGCGTATTCCGTCCCATGATGTGATAGGGGGCGAGCCTATCGCCATATCGGGCACATTTCCAGACTCCGGGCTGATACTGAATAGAAAAATCCAATATCACTTTGCCCGACCTGGGAATCGAACCCGAGACCTCAGCCTTGCAGTCGTACCGTAATACAACTACGCCACCGAGGCAGTCTAGACGAGAATAAATCAATAAAAAAAGCAATTTGTTGTCTGTTCACTGGAGTTTTGGCGAGAACTTCGAAGTGTCATGAAGTGCTCTTGTTTTAATTCATTATTTTGCTGATATTTAGTTTTATGTTGCTTAATTATGGTGGTATATTATCCAATATAGTTTTACTAAAGGGATCGAATGCAGTGAATTGAAATATCTGTGCTAATCAAGTGATTTTTTGTTACCGCCAGAACTCGATAAAGTCTTGGTAAGGTAGCCACTGCCTTACTGCGACATCATAGTTACAGAGGATAAAAAAAAAGAAAGCCATAAATATCTCTTATGACGAGGCTGTATAGGCTTGAACCCTTTGCCTTCCCAATAGGGGAAAGTAAAAAAATGTCTATTCACTGTTGTCATTTGTCAATACTCAATCCTCAGAATAAGCTTTTCTTTATTCTGAGACTCAATCAATGAATAAAGAAAGTAAAGGAACCAACGTAAATTGCATACATATTTTTTTCTTATACAAATATGAGGCAAACATGAAATTGAATGTCAAAAATATATCTATCTCATTTGTACACGGGTTAATCTATGTAAGTAAAAAAAGATCAATATAGGTCCATAAACTACAATTTTCTGGTGTCAATGATTGTAATGTCAATTAGCCTCGCCTTGAAGCACTATTTTTGACATGTCGCCATTTTAGGGTAAAAACACCATGACAGAGCCAGATAGGGGAAAAAAAAAAATACCATGCATATTTGTGCGTACTTGATCTGTCAATCTTGTATAGTGCGGAGTTTGTTTTAAGTTGTATTGGTAACTGTGGCTAAGCTGAAGTGTATTTATAGAATTTCTAAAGATATAGGAGCAAATTCTATTATGTCGAGGTGTTGCATCATAGGGTGCAATTCAAATTATTGCCAAAATTATGAATTTTACAGGTTAGTGTTAATTTTTTACTTAATTAAGCTTATATTTAGTGAACATTACGATTTGTGTCATTAACTTGAATGTTAAATCATTGTTTCCGTTGTTCACGCAATGTTAAATGACGAATACCAAGTAAAATGAAATGAATAAGTATTTGAAATGTTTACATAAAAACATAGTGTTGTTCAAACGTGCATTCGTGTTTGGAAGTTATCGATATAAAATATTGATTTTGTTTATTGAAATAAAACTGCTTTGCGTATGTTTTCCCTATAATTTTGTAGGTTTGCTGCACTTCATGGTCATGGGACAGGGTCAATGTTAAATCAGTCATAATTAATTACCTTAATATAAGATATAAGTATCATGGTAAAAAACAAACTGAACAAGTGTCAAGGAGAATTTTTTTGACAAAATTAATATTATTTCGTCACGAATAAATCATTTTGATATGTAAAAATTGTTATATTCGTCCTAAATCCTTATCATATTTATACTTAGTATTAATTTAGGGCCGCTCTGTGCTCGCTACAACATTACAGCAAATACACATGTATCAAAATAAAACTAAAATTGGCCGGTAATACGCTGGTATTTCCTAAAGGTGTGAAATTGATGAATTTAAATGCAAAAGAATTATCCCTGGCAAATTTGTCTTTGTACTCCAAGGTAAGTAAGGTAGCTAAGTAATTCTGCGATTGGTGCTCATACCATACTATGCACATCCCTGCACCCCTTACCTTTGTAGTATAAGGTATAGTAGGTATAATCAATCATTGTTATAAATATCAATGTCATCCAAATAAAATGCAGTTACTATCCAGCAGTCAGAGCGTATCATTTCACATTATAACACCCAACCTTACACCTTTATCTACTTTTTCTACCCATTTCTATTCTTGGTCCGGTACTGTTGCATTGCTAGGCCGGAGGGTCACCTATATAATAGGATATCGCCATGAAAAATGCTACCTAGCCGTCCTTAAAAAAATCATCTAATTTAGAGTATAAAATATATAACCTAGATAGGCCCTTACCCCTTCATATTAGATTAAAAACCTTTCACCCGTATAGAAAATACATTCAGCGGCAGATATGTTTGCTATTAACAATCATCAAAGCATCTTTAAAAACTCGCATTTATAATGATTTAACAGTAAAATTAAATGAAATAATATAAATATTTAGATCGATATCGATATGCGTACTATTGTGATAAACAACAGTAACTACAACACTAAAATGTGGGCGGAGTCGACGCCATTTTAGAGTAATATTTGGCTTCAGGTCACGTGGTTTCACCTGAAATCCTTACTTTCTCTAATCTAAAGACTCAATCCGAAACCAGAGACGAATAGAGTATAAACTCTGTCCACAATCGCCAATTGTCATTGAAATTTCCTAAACCAAAAATTATTGGTATCATTCACAGAATAAATAAAGCATAGAAGGAGTGTAAATTACACTCATATACTGATCCTTTTTTTTAAATAGGGCAAAAGCATGGAAGAGACAGAGACAAATATTATGTTATTAAGGACGGTTTAAGTACACTATACAAACATCAAATTTGGCTACCTTGGCTACCTTTACGATGCCGAATTAAAAAGCGAATGAATGTCAAATGTTACAATTTGCCAACGCGCCCACACAATTAGGTTATATTATACTTTCGTACGGGCTTGTCAAATTTGTTTGCCTGTTTTGTAATTTCTTTGTGAATTAATTGAATAATTTCGCGTTGCAATTGTGAGTCAGTTAAAGCCCAGCCAACAAACTATGTCCTGCGTTATTGTAGGATGTAAATCTCATTCTTCCCGAAAAGAAAATCATGATGAAACCATCAGCTTCCATCGGTGAGTAGACAACAAACCAATAATATTTGCTTAAAACCTATACAGAAGTGCAAAATGCCTAAGTAATTATACTTATTATTATGTTGTAGTCATATTATAATCGGCTGTGGCCATTCGATTCAATAATTTTTAAGTATTTTTCATTATTACCAATTTGCATAGTCATTTTCAATGGTGTTGTGCTGCATATTTTATCGATAACATAGATGTGAGTATTATGTAGTATACTGTTTTGCATAAATTGGCTTGTACTTTCAAAATATGGTATTGTAATGGTAAAAGGCTCTCAGTTAACGTGCGCGAGGGCTTAAGTCGAGAATACTAGTATATATTTTCATAGTGTGTTTCATACAATATGTTATATTGCAGATTCCCCACAGATGATACCATGAGGCAAAAAGGTCTCGAGTGGAGGCCACGTACTAGCAAGCGCAGCGTCGGCCGTCCACCTGCAAGGTGCACAGACGACTTGATAAAGGTCGCAGGAACACGCTGGATGCGGGCCGCTTTTGACAGATCCATCTGGAAATCTTTAGGGGAGGCCTATGTTCAGCAGTGGACGTCATGTCGCTTATGATGATGATGAATAATAAATGAAATAATTTATTCGAACCCATAAAATGTTATACATTTATTTAGATTCCGTCAATATTAACTCTACCACCAGTTCGGAGAGCAGTTCCCACTAGAGAAGAACGGGCAAGAAACTCTAGTGTTGCTCTTTTCAAAATCAGTTTATGATATAAAATACAATGCATGATATAGAGAAACAAAATAAGATTCAGTATTTGTTTACTTTGTTTAGAGCAGTTCATTTATATACCTACTCGCAAAATAGGTAATAAATTTTAAATTCCAACACGAGTGCATAACTGTCTCGGGAATCATGTAATAATTTGTTCTGAAATTTTTCAAGATATCTTTATTAATTTAAGTTCAAGATATACTCCTAATACTTAGATATAGTAAGCAAAAAGGGCAGATCAGTCCACACAAGCAGCACCCGTTCACGAGTATGACGCATGTGCCAGTCATCGGCCTTCTCCACCATATTACAGGGAAGTGGCCGACCCGGCACACGCCGCCGCCGCAGGCACAGACAGTAAGGAAGTATGTCATATCCAAGCCGTTCACAGATTGGAAACAAAAGAAACTTTATTGAAATGAAAGACATGATTCCAAAGAAAATCACATGAAAATATTTAATCCCAGGCTTTTTTATCCTCTGTGTATTCTGAAATCTTATTATAAGCTTTATTACATAACTTTCGCTTAATAGTTGTTTGGAATTTACCAATGTTTAAACACTTAATTTCAGTGGGAACTTTATTATAAAAGTGTATAGAGTACCCCTTAAAAGATTTGCTGATTTTTTGGAGCCTTGTTTTGTGATTAACTAGATTATTTTTGATACTAGTATTTAAGCCATGGATATCGCAAACATTCGCAAAGTTTTCTATATTCTTATATACGTACATTAAATTAGCGAATATAAATTGTGATGCTACCGTAATTTTATTTGTTTCATTGATTTTTTCTCTTAGGGAACATCTAGAGCTTAGGGAGTAGATAGATCGTATAGCTCGCTTTTGAAGAACAAATGTAGTATTAATGTCAGCAGCACCACCCCACAGCAAAATTCCAAAACTCACCAAACTATGAAATTAAGCAAAATAGACCCATCTCGTTGTTTCAATGTAAGTTTATTGGCGTATCCTGCTCACTGCAAAAACTGCGGCGCTCAGCTTTTTAGCTAGTACAGATATATGAGGACCCCACTGACGTGTAGAGTCCAATGTGATACCTAAGATTTGGTTGTATCCACAAGGCTCAACTCGTCACTATTTATGAAAATGTTAGCGTTAACTTTTTTGGCGTTAGGTGTGACCAATTTTATACATTTAGTTTTTTCACTATTTAATCATAAAAATTGTTAACGCTGAACCAATGCACTATTTTTGAGAGAGCATTGCTTACATCGTCAAGAATTGCTTGATGTCGACTTATTTTAAATAATAAGGAAGTATCATCTGCTAACAACACTACTTCACAATTATCCCTCATGAAATAAGGTAAGTCATTTATATAAATTAGAAAAAGAAGAGGTTCAAAAATTGAGCCAACTCCCATTGTAACTATAGAACCAGGAGATCGTTTTCCATTCACATCAACACTTTGTACCCTATAAATATGATTTATATAATTCAAGGGCTTTGCCATTAACCCCATAGTGGCTAAATGATCATACTTATGTAACATGAATGATACCGCCGTGTTTTATTTTTAATGTCCCATTTTTAGTAGCTCTCTGTCAGACCCAGACCTCTTGGGTATCTACTTTAATGCTAAGGAAGTCAGAAAAGAACACAGAATTACTGGCTTTCTCCGAAACGAAATTTCGGTCGATTTTCATTTGCTATTTTCAGTGGTTTCCATTCGCTCCATAATTTCTAACAATTTTCTAAAAAATAATAATATTATAAATGCCAAACCATTTTAGTGTGAATGAAATTTAGAAAGGTATGAAAACCGCTGTAAATAGCATACGAAAATCGGACGAAATTTCATTTTGGAGAAATCCGGTATGGCCTAAGTTTCTTGTAAAGTAACAGCCTCTTAACGAGAGCATGTATGCACCCAGACCTCATTTGGTATTTTAATACCAATTTAAGGATTTCATATCTTTTTTTTATTTTTTAATCCTTTATAATAGCAATTTGTATAGATAGGTATTTGCAGTTGATTAATCGAAAAGTGTTGATTTTAGCACGTCTGTAAATTTACCATACCCCATAAACAAACAGTATCTATCGATATCGATAAACTGTCACAAGGGTCACAGCGCAACTAAATTTCTTGATGTCTATGAGAGTGTACGCTCAAATGTCATAACATTACTTCTATGCTTTATTTATTCTGAGTGAAATCCTTACTTTCTCTAATCTAGTCTAGGCGTGAGTCATAACAGGCAAAATTAGATACTTGTTACATCTGTTCCAGTTACATTGAAATAGCAGTTCCAAAATCCTGTTACAAAATAACAGGTTGTTACTTATTACTATATAGTGACTATTAGAACTTGTTACCGTTTGTGTTGTGATTGTACCAAAAAAGTAGTTAACAGGTTATTATTGGAAACTGGTTATCTCTTTCTTACTCATAGGAATATCGCATGTCAGACTAGACAGAAGCTTCAAAACTGTAAATCAAAATCCGTCTGCCGAGCCGCGGTCGCAGCTCAACTCGAAAATTAAACAAAATGAACGCAGCACCAGTGGTTTCACCTTGTCATTAGGAGTTTACCCTAGATATTAGTAGAGATATCCTGAAATTCCTCAGATTTAAAAAAACCTATATGAGCGAACATTATTATAAAAATGGCGTTTCACGAATTTAATAACGGAAAATAGGTACTTAAGTACGAATAAAACTTGTTCTATAGGGTTCTCTCTAGGGATTGTCTCTTAACCTTTTTTTTTTTTTTTTTTGGTTTCGCTGAGAAAGTGCTTTACCACTACCGCCCGGCCTTCGTGGGGGGCGACCGAGCGGTTATGCTGGGTTAACCGAGCCTTACGACCCGGCGTTGAGCCGCCCGGAGAGATGGAAAACGTCGGGCGACCGCCGGGCCGAGTCCCTAACCTATGTACAACGCACGGCATACCAACTAAAACTCCGCGGTGGCCATCTTCGGCGCATTAGGGACGGCTGCGGGCTTCCTCTGACTAATGTCTAAGTTTTCGTCCGCAACCGCCCCTGCGCGGTGCCGCCTGGTGCGGCCCGTCTCCTGTTGTGGGGGGGCTCAGAAGCCCCCGCGCACCGAAGGACGCTCTCAGCGTCAACGGCAGCGTGAGGCCTACCTTCCACGCTGCCGTCCATCACGGGGGTCGCAACAATGTGCTGTGTCAATGCCTGGAATGTCTGGTGGGGCAGTGTTCACAGTGATGAACGAGGAGAGGCGATGGCTGATCTATTCGATCGGTGCAACATGACGGTGTTAAATGGGGGGGACGAACCGACCTTCGAGGCGTGGAGGCAAGGCCGAGTTTGTTGTAGCCACATTGATGTGACTGCATGTGGCGCGGGTCTGTTACCGCGATTCACGGATTGGCAAGTCAATTCGTCGATTACGACGTCACAGCATAAGACACTGGTCATAAATTTCGAAGCCATCGCCTTAACAATGACACCACGCTCACGAACGCGTCGCTATAACACTTCTAAGGCAAATTGGACGGTTTTCCGGGAGGCGCTGGGAGATGAAATGAATAGGAAAGGCATCAGTGCGATTGGTATGAGTGAGCTGACTACACAGGACGGAGTGGAGGCTGCCGCGTTGGTCTACACGGAGGCGGTCGTCGCGGCTTGTGAGGCAGCGATTCCCCCGATACGTCCGCCGCATCTGAAGCGGAATCCTCCTTGGTGGAGCAGTGAACTTCAGAGTATGAAGAAAAACGTTGCCACAAGGAGGAGACGAATCAGATGCGCTGCACCCAGGCGGAGGGAGTATGTCGTCCAACTGTACCTTGCGGCACTCCAGGAGTACCGTGAGGCCGTACGGGCCGCGCAGACGGCTAGTTGGAAGAAATATTGTACTGCTGCTGAGGGGGAGAGTATGTGGGACGGAGTGTACCGCGTTTTGCGGGGTACGGAGCGCCGTCGCCCTGAGTGTCTGCTGCGTGGGGGGGATGGTCATGTGTGTACACCAGCTGAGTCGGCTCAGTTGCTACTGAACGAATTTTTCCCGGAAGACGATTTCAGGCAAGACACTCGGGAGCAAGCGGAGTTGAGAGAAGCAGCTCAACCCGAAGCGTTATGGGATGAATGTGGGCCTGACGACCCGGATTTCACGGCATCGGAGCTAGAATGGGCTATGCTGTCTTTCTCACCGAAGAAGGCACCCGGGCCGGACCACCTCACTGCTGATGTGTGTACAGCGGCAATCTCTGGGGACAGAGGATGTTTTCTGGCCCTGGCGAACGCGACGCTTCGCCTGGCATATTTCCCGCGACAGTGGAAGTGGGCGGCTGTATGCGTCCTCCCTAAGCCGGGTGGTAAAGACCCTGCACAACCGCGCTCGTACCGACCTATTGGGCTGCTACCGGTTCTGGGTAAGATTATAGAAAAAATGATGGTGAACAGGATCCGGTGGCACCTTTTGCCAACCATTCATCCAAAGCAATATGGCTTTATGCCCCAGCGGGGGACGGAGGATGCCCTCTATGACCTAGTAAACCATATAAAAAAAAACTAAATAATAAAAAGATTAACATCTTGGTGTCGCTGGACATAGAGGGCGCCTTTGATAATGCTTGGTGGCCTGTAATAAGGAAACAGATGGCTGGCCGAGGGTGCCCAAGGAACCTGTTTGCTCTAGTCAGTTCTTACCTGCAGGACCGGAGCGTAGAGGTGTTTTACGCGGGGGTGCGCCTGGAAAGGCACACGAACCGGGGATGCATTCAGGGCTCAATTGCGGGGCCTACTATGTGGAACCTGGTGCTGGATCCGCTTATTCGGGACCTATGGGGATGTGGCGTCTATTGCCAGGCGTTTGCCGACGACATTGTGCTGGTTTTCACGGGCGACCAGTTGGGGGACCTTGAGGATCAGGCGAATCGGGTGCTTGACCGTGTGTGCGAATGGGGCGCAAACAACAGGTTACGGTTTGCACCACACAAAACAAATTGTGTCGTAATAACCAGAAAGAGGTGTGTTGGTACCCCGGCGGTGCGCATGGCAGGGCAGACCTTAGCTATGGTCAAACAGGTCAAACTTCTGGGGGTCGTGTTGGACGATCGACTGAGTTTCGGGCCACACGTGGAAATGGTAAGTAAAAAAGTTATTAATTTTTTTAAGCAACTTGAGAGAGCAGCCAGAGTAACGTGGGGTCTGAATCCGGAAATTGTCCGCACGATCTATCAGGCGGTCGTGGAGCCGGTGATATTGTATGCGGCGAGCGCCTGGGTTGGTGCCGTAGGTCTGCGTTATGTGGTGGCAAGGATGCGTGCGGTACAATGCTCCTTTGCTAAAAAAATTATAAAAGCATATAGGACAGTATCGCATGTGTCTGCTATCGCTATGGCGGGTCTGATACCTATTGAGCTGCGGGTCGAGGAGGCGGCATCACTCTACCAGGTGAAACGTGGGGGCCCCCTGGAAGAACTATATGGGAAGATATTTGAAGGAAAGGTGAAACCGGGAGATATGCCGCACCCAGCCTCATGGCAGTCGATTGCGTACTCCGCGTTGGATGGGTCGGGGGTGGCCGGACTGTGCGTCTACACGGATGGGAGCAAGATAGAAGGGAAGGTTGGTGCGGCACTCTCGGTCTGGAGGGACGATGCGGAGATAAACTTCAGACTTTTTAGTCTGGAAACTTACTGCACCGTTTTTCAGGCCGAGATGTTTGCGATCTTGAAGGCGACGGAGTTAGTGGAATTATATAAAGAACAAGTGGTCAACATTCTTACAGATAGCAGGTCATCTGTTGACCTACTGCAGAGTATATGCACCACTAGCCCCGTTGCCAGCAAGATTAAACACAATATCCGAAAACTGGCTTCTGCGGGTGTGGATGTACGGATGTTTTGGCTGCGGGCTCATGTTGGTATCCCTGGCAACGAGCGTGCAGATGAGCTAGCAAAGCGTGCGGCCAGGAACGGGAATACTGTTGTTGATTACGACAGATTTACGCTAGCATGCGCTAGGGGTATTATCAGGGATAGAAGTTTGTGCAGGTGGCGGGAGGAATATGAAAGTATTCCTTCTGACAAGACAATCAAGATATTCTTCCCTGATGCCCTCTCTGCGTATGCGTATGCGAGGCTGTCGAAACCCAATGCGCTGATGAGTCAGATTCTGACGGGACATGGTGGAACGGGACAGTACCTCCATAGGTTTGGGCTCCGCGATAATGCATGGTGTACATGTGAATCAGGGGTTGTGCAGGATGTCGTCCACGTTCTGGCTGAATGTCCACGTTACTGCCTGGCTCGTTATCAGTTAGAATGCGAGACGAACACTGTCGTTGTTCCGGCAAACTTTCCTTATCTAATTAGCTCCAAAGATACAAAGAATATTTTTTTTAAATATTGCAAAATAATAATGCTGAAGGTTTGCCGGGAGAACGGTAGCACGGCGACATGGTCTCTGGACTAAAAAAAAAAAAAAAAAAAAAAAAAAAAGAAAGGAGAAATTAAATGTAATAATTCTTAATCTTTAATCTAATAATTAAATCATCTCAATAACGTAATATTTATATATATAGTATAAATAATTGTGTGTGTAGTTATAAATAATTTAATTAATTATTAATTATATTGAACTGTTAGCAATTAAGTAATTAATTAATAAATATTAATGATACAAGGTCCCTTGACAATTTCAAGGGGATTCATGTTAAATAAAAAAAAAAAAAAAAAAAAAAAAAAAAAAAAAAAAAACAATGTGCTAAAAAAAGATACACAAAACTATAGACGGACGGCCCCCTGCCGCCCGCCCGCGACCCCCGGTGGCCCCTATTAGTCGCCTCTTACGACAGGCAGGGGATACCGTGGTGGAATTCTCCAAACGCCCCCAATCCACAGGGCGGGAGACGCCGGTCAGTCGTCCACCCGGCGCCTCCTTCGTCTCCTCTGGCGGCGGGAGGGATCATCTCGCTCCCGATCCCTCTCGGCACTCTCCTTCTGCGAGAGGACCACCTCGCAGAAGTGGGCCACCGCACGCCAGGCCTCCCGTCTGTCGACCATGGAAGCGACTACGGCCGGCAGCGAGAGGTCTCCTCCGACGACTGCTCTGAGAGCGCTGCGCTCCTCGTCCCAGGCTGGGCAAAACTCCAATGTATGTTGGGCCGTATCCAGCGGGCAGTTGTCACAATGGTGACACACGGCCGACACCTCTGTGCCTACGATACGACACAGATAGTGGATCAACTTTTATATCGTCTAAAAACGATCCTTGCAACTGGCAATAGAAAAATTAACATGATAAATTTGATTTAATAGATAACATTTACAACAAATCAATTGAATTTCCTTCAAAACATATAAATAGGGTGGTGTCTATAAGTCATTTTTTTTTTAACCTTTAGCTTGATTTTCCCCTAAATTTCCCTAAATCCCTTACTATGGCAAAAAATCCCTTACAAAATTAGGCCATTTCCCCGCAAAAAGAGATAAATCCCTCAAAGTGGAAACACTGACAACTACGCAAAAATACTCGCCACACTGTTGCGGTCCAATCCGCCTATATCGATGCTGAGCATAACTGGCTGTCACTTTAACATATGTTATCTCTTTCTTACTAAGACGAATGTCTCAAGTAAGACTAGAGAGAAGCTTGTGACAAAAGGTATAGAACGTTTTGTTATCATAACAAACTGGAACATATGGAACTGTCTATAACAGATTGTCACTAGTAACAGATGTTATCCCTTTCTTATTAATGAAAATATCATAAGCAAGAATAAAGAGAAGCTTGTTATTTTGTGTAAAGGAACTTTTGGACCGAAAGTTTTGGTAACTTTGCGAGGTGTGGAACTGGAACTGCTTTTTTCAATTTGTTCAAAACAGTTATCGATTGCTATTTGTTTATACCTGTTATAAAAAACTGTTACGATAAATATACCTCACTCCTATAATCTACAGACTCAATCCGCAACCAGAGACGAATAGAGTAAAACCTTAAACTAAAAATCATTGGTATCTAGTTTATTTGTCTCTGGTCAACAAAATAAAGGGAAAATTAAAAAAAAAAAATGTCTCTGGTCAATCGTTTCAGTAGAATCAATCGCCTGAACATTAAAAATCGTTTATCGTTATAGGTTTCATGTTTAACTAGCTTTTTTCTAATAATACGTGAATATATTGAACGTGTGTTAGTACTGAATATCGGAATCCCGAAGAATTAATAAAAAGTAGCTATTTTGTGGTGTTATCTTTTAGCTCTTTGAGATAGCTGTGGTACAGGTAATGACTTCTCGCAAGACCTGTTCTTATGGTTGTGATGTGAACTTTTGTGTTCCATCATTATAAAGTATTTGATATTTTTATTCGAATATTTATTATCCGAATCAGTACTTGTAATAATCGTGGTGTAATGTAAACAGGTTGTGGTGGTTATAGTCTTAATAAACTGCATGTTTTAATCTGACATCTTACTCAAGGAAACAAAGTGTGTTTTTATAACAATATTAGTCCATACTCACCAGAGAGTGCTGTCATCAGGCAAGTAGGAAATCATAAAAACTGAGGCATCTGCAACATGTCCTGTATTGATCATTCTTTGCAAGCTCTTTTACACACCATGAACAGGCTACATGCTCACATTCCGTTGTCAGAAGCCCTTTGACTTCCATCTCTTTACACCATGAATTAGAGAAGGCAATCATCAGCTTTGATAAAGTTTTTTAAGTTTGACACATCACATTGAAGTTGCAGATCAGTGAAGAAAGGCACAAATAGTAGTGTATTAAAAGTCTATTGTAATAAAAAAACAAATACTTTTTATTGTGTTGTAGTGACAATGATAGTATTGTTTTTTTGTTTGTAGTAAACTCGCTTAGGGCTGTAGCAAAGATGCTTTTCTACAAGCGTTAATACCAATACAGTATGTATGGTTAGTGGGGATGTATGCAGTCGCACAGATGGGTCATCAGTTCACCTTATTGGAACTATTTCACACTTAGTCCCTGTTTGGGTGGTGCTGCCACTTTCACTTTGGGTACGCCTGCTTTGCTGGTATCATGCCCGAGGCCGCATTCACCATAGGGAGTTTCGGCTGTGGTTCAGCTAGACTGCACTAAAAATGCACAAGCTGCCAAGCAGGCCCACCGCTAGCTGTTTCGTCGCCCGCATGCAACACCGATTATGCCGATCAACGACTACTTACTCTGAGTTTTGTCCAAAAAAGGATGTTTTCTCATTATGGTAGGGAAAAACAAAAACAACAACGTAGATAAACATTTATTTTAATTAATAATAATAAAAATAAACCCGCAGGGGCGGCTTTGTGGCGAGCCGACGGTGAGTGGCGACACCGCGTACCCCGATTCCGTGGGGGCTAAATGAGACCCCCTGACCCTTGGCTTGCCTTAACTGGCCGGCTAGGGGTGGAAATCGCAAGAGCTAAAACCTCAAGCTCCAGGGTGGAAGTGCTCAAGCTGCGTAATAGCGAGGAAACCCGCTCCGGGACGCGTTAGCGACCCGCGATGGTGAAATCGGTGCACACCTCTCGACACCCTTTAGCCACCCACACCGATGTTGCGTCCTTGGCATGCGCCGCTTTTGGGATGCCCATCTAGTGGGGGGCAAGTCACCGTCTGCCTTGAATACAAATGATTGAGACATTTTACTTGGCAGGCGTCCCGTTGTCTCAATCAATAGCCCAGCAACCAGTCCAGCTAGATCCCATCCATAGACCCAATTAATTCCCATCTACTCTGCAATAGTCCTTATACCTTGCAGTCGCGGTCTTTGGTTGTATTTCTTCCATAAATGCAGACAGAGATAGTACCTGCATGGTGTACATATCCCAACTATATTAAAGTATCTTTAAGGGGCCTCTACGTGTTGGATCTGTATCCCCACGCAAGCCTTCCAAAAGGACCGGCCTTCGTGCCGTGATATTCCACAGGAAAGATACAATAATAAAAATAATAAAAATCTTTATTCATAATACAATTAACCTTACAGTTTGCTTGTAGTACCCAAACTAGGCTTAAAGCCTGTATCTTGGGTGCTTACACTACGACTACCATAAAAGATAAGGCCTCGGTTAACAGTGTTTTAAAAGTAGTTATAGTAGGTAATACAAAATTAACAAATAATAGAGTTCTAAGTAGGAAAGTTAATATAAATTGGAATAATTATTAATGGAATATATAATATGGTTGGATAATAGTAATAGAATGTATAATATAAATAATAAATATGTAGAAATATATAATTTAATATATATATATATATTTAGACATATAAGTAGATATGATTGTCTACATTTTAGGTAATTAATAACTATATTACTTAAATATTTATCTACAAACAATTAACTCTTGTCTTTACATTTGCAAAATCTTCTATCAACTTCCTTGTATACAAACTGTCTAAAATTTCATATTAAATTGAAACTATAGCTAAATAACTTATTCTTTGCGGGGGAGCATTGTTGATCTTAAATAGTTTTTGATAATTTTTAATTTTGAAAAGATTCTTTCACCAGATGCAACTGAAACCGGCAGTGTAAGTAATATTCTTAGCGCTATTGCTGTGTTTGGAAATGTCGAAATTAAGTTATTGATAAAAATATATTGTAATAGGGTTTCTGGATCATTGGACTGGTTTTCTGAAAAATGCAACTTTAATTAAATAAATCAATACCGTCAATGTCTGATTCACGACTTGAATCATCTTTAAGTTTCAGATAAGATCTTTACAATGTTTCATTAACTCATCATTGGAATAATTAAATAAGTTATTACTAAAAAAGCCAAATACGTCGAATTCACTCGCATATTTGCCTAGTTTTATTATGGTTTCTTCTGAGTTGTATGGCGTGGTTATAAATATTAACCTTTTTTTTTGTGTCGCGGAGAACGTTTGTTACCACTACCGCCCGGCCTTCGTGGGGGGCGACCGAGCGGTTATGTTGGATTCACCGTGCCTTACGACCCCGCGCTGAGCCGCCCGGAGAGATGGAAAGCGTCGGGCAACCGCCGGGCCGAGTCCCTAACCTATGTACACCGTACGGCATACCAACTAAAACTCCGCGGTGGCCATCTTCGGCGCATTAGGGACGGCTGCGGGCTTCCTCGCACGAAAAGTGTTTGAGTTGTCCGCAACCGGCCCTGCGCAGTGCCGCCTGGTGCGGCCCGTCTCCTGTAATCTAACCTAACCTAACCTTCAACAGATCTTGTTACTTCGACTTGTGGTATCGTTCGTTGTTTTTCTTAAGGTATTAGAAAAATATCTTTTAATGGTCTTTGCATATCCCGCTTAGAAAATCCATCCGAATGTATATTTTTATTATGTTCAAAAATTTCAGTAACTAAGCTTGATGTGTCTTGTCCTAAAAACTAATTTAATGATGTTCATTTTTCTTGTTTAATATTGCTCGCTACTTTAACGAGCGATCACTTGAAGTAGCGAGTAATCGATCATTTTCTTGAAGTTTTTCGTAACGTTTGTTGCTAGTAAGGGTTTTCAATAACTCAGAAACGTGATCTTCGGTTAGTGACTGATCTTATATAGGGCTATCTAACTAGGGCTCATTAAATAAGTTTTTGTTCAATGATTAAATGTACTTTTTTTCTTAATTCCTTAATCGATTACTTCTAAAACTTCATTTTTTCTGATGCAGTAGAGGACGATGACGACTCTATCATAAAATTACGGTCATCTTCGAAATTTTGACGATTTTCAAGTGCCTTAAATAGCATTTTCCGCGATTGTTACATTTTGATACTAAAACATTCGATACGTATTCAATCTTCGATAGTTTGTTACACACTAATTTAAAAGTGCCACTGCAGTGAGTGCTGTACAAGACGTGTCTGTACAAGTAACAACTGGATGGTACCGCACTGAGTTGCATTTGTCGTATTCTAGTGCGTATAATACAAATGTGTCTTGTATAGTTTTGACCGTATATTCTGTTAGTATTCAAGAAAAAAGGTATAAAAATATATCCCTCTCATTTCTATTCTCGAGGAGTTTCAAAATAACGCTCCCGCATCGAGCGTAAGTTCGTAGTAATGCGCCTCCGCACTGGCGGTAAGTCAAGTACAATTCAGAAATGTCTTGTAACGCCCGAACGTGTTAAAGCGGCGGGTATTAAGAAGGCTTATATTGGTTGATGGCCTATAAAAATAATTTTGTAGGAAAATTTTTAAGACTTTTTTTAATATTAGTTTCAACTCGTCCATGTGGTAACTTTTCTAAATTTATTTGTTTCTAAAGTTGACAGTTGTGTTTCCGTTTAAAGTGATGCTGGCGCCCCAGCAGAATATTCACATTGTCTTAATGGAGGGATTGCATCCCTAAACCTCCTGCCTAAAATAAAAACATCCCAAGAATTGAAGAGTTTTCATAGGTGTACCTGCTATATTGAAACTCATGTTTAAGTTGCTGGGTGTGTTCCCAAATATGTAATATAGTTTTTGCTCGCAGCTTCGCCTGCGTGAAAAAGTTTTGATAGGATGATCGAACGAAGTAATTGCAATAAACCTTTCTTTTTCGCTGAATTGTATACGCATGCTCACGCCTTTTATCCCCGAAGGGGTAGGCAGAGGCGCAACTAGTGCACCCACTTTTCGCCAAGCGTATTCCGTCCCATGATGTGATAGGGGGCGAGCCTATCGCCATATCGGGCACAAATTCCTGACTCCGGGCTGATACTGAATTGAAAAATCCTATATCACTTTGCCCGACCCGGGGATCGAACCCGAGACCTCAGCCTTGCAGTCGTACCGTAATACAACTACGCTACCGAGGCAGTCTAAATTGTATGCCAGTTTCAAATTTAAGGTAGTAATAAACCAGGTGTTATTCAATGTTTTCGCAATCAATGTTATTACTTATTTGGTTTTTCAATACTGTGAAGTGTTCAATGAAAGCGGCATGTATCGTTCCTATTTTTTTAACTACTGTGTTGTAAATTGTAATATAATGCATCTTTTCGTGGCTCAAGCATAGAATCATCTCACTTGGACTTTACTTAGCAAACTTTTTCAACGCGTTTGGACCATCATTGGTAGCCACTACATATTTTTTAAAATCAAATTGACATCTTTTTTATATATCTTCGGAATTCGACTATTTGGGTCTCTTCGGCACCGCATTTTCCTAGTATAAACAGTGACCTCATATTAAAAACTTCTCCGTTCACCCCATGCAGTTAAAGTGCACAATTTAAGGTGCCTCCGGTTTCGGATACTAGTCCATTCGTCAACTGGAAGGCTGAAACGTGTACTAGTAGCCACAAAAATCTCAAAAGTCTGAATCATTTTATTTTCTCTTAATTATTTCATTCTGATATTATGTATTATACTTGAAAATAAAATTATTATAATTATACAGTTTCAGTGCGGTCGATCCCTGCAGTCTCTTACGGCGTTTTATGCATCACCGAATGTTCGATAGCCGTGATTATGAACGTATATTTTTCCGGCATTCCGTAGATAATGCTTTAATAATGCATTCAGCGTTAATAGCAAATTCCGTTGCACTTCACCTTTGTGAAGCTTCTATTATTTGTGTAACATGCAATCTTTGTTTCATATAGCATGCAATGTGTTCTGGTAAACTACAAAGTTTACCAGAACACTGAAGTAAGGTCGGTTACCCCACCTTTTTCTATACCAAAAAATAACTCTCCTTCTTTCGCAGTCAGGTAATAAGATCTGATGATCCCTTGTCCTGACATAGCCGCCCAAAACTTAACTTTTGGTGAATGCAAGAGATAATGTTTCAAATTTGGATTGACTGCGACCCAAAAAAAAAAATCGATCGTGTTGCTTATAATGATCAAAAGATTTTATAGGTCCATCAGAGGGTTGAGTATGTACTTTAAGGTTAGATATGGCTAAATACTTTGTCAATTTATGGAAAAAGTATTAAGCGATTTCTGACCATCAAGGTACTGAAATCTCAGAGGGTCTCATAGTCTTTCTTGTTTTTTTTTTTTATACTTAGCTTGGCAAAGTGACTTCACTGCACCTGTGGTTAAACGAAGTGAAGTAAAAAAAAAATTACAACCGGTAATAAATAATTAATCCTTATGAGTAACGGCATTGATTAGCATAAAGTGTAAATTGCGCATTTTCTTGCGTGCACAAAATTTTTCAAAAATCTCTGAATACAGATCATAATCTTCAAAAAAGATAGTTTCCTAAGACAGTTAGTTTTCTAATAGCTACAGCGGTCAAGGAAGCTACTGTCCCCTCTCAAACATCCACCCTGTATAGGGAATGATCCCCTAGAATAAAGTTTTAAGTGGTGAATAAACAAAGGTGTACTGTATACTGTACACCATGAGAGGCAAGAGCGGCCTTCACGCATTCTTCCTTTATTTACTTTGCTTGTCGCTTCTTCATGGCGGTTATCGCTAAAAGAACTTCCATTGTTCTTTGCAATTTTATCCCCTGCTGCAGCATGTTTTGCACGACTAATCTGTAACAAAGATTGTTTATATTGTTGAAGGAATATAAAGGGTAATTTCTATATTGCGTTACTCAGATTCGTCTTTACCACTGCTGACATCCTGCCAAAAATCGTTCATGAATAACGAATATTTTGACCAAAATCCCGGATTTAGTTTTCTTAAATTTTTATCACTGTCGTTTAGTGGTAATGAAGTAGGGTAATGTTGCTATCTCTTTTTAAATTGAACTTTTTCGGAAAGTGACCATTGTTGAAACTCCAGATGAGTTCCAACATTTAAACAAATTAAAAGACATAAATTGGGGATGTTTCATTACATTTTCTGAGCCAACTGTATTTTTTTATTTAAGGTCTTTCGTCAATATGCGACGCCAAGATGTCCGTGATTAAAGAGCTCAGGTGATCCGTGATAGCTTGCGAGTCGATTGTCCGGGATTGCGTTGTATCGAAACGTTAACTACATCAATTGTTTCTTGTGTTATTGACCCGGGGCCGATTATATATTAATTCCCATATGTTTTAAATTCTAATTTGTTAAAAAAGTGGGCTATTTTAACACAATAGAATAGATCAATAATTGTAGATCTATCTGGTCATAGTCTAGCACCATTACTGTCAATACTAGCGAACTGCATTTTATAATGTTTCGCCTGAGCGCAAACCAATTCAATGGGATTCAGGTTACAGTGGTAAAGTCGAAGTCTTACTACCGTGTGCCCGTAATCTCCAAGAAGTTGGTCGGTTTCATATATAGGATCCTGTTTATGTCTCTTCATTAGTATCAGTAGAGATGAGATGGCTTGCGCAAAATCAGGTCGAAGGGTATATTGCTTTGTAACAACCAAAGCTTTATCTGCCCGTGTGGCAGAAGTTGGAGCTTTATTTTGTACGACACTGATATAGACCATTGTCTATAACTGCAATGGATGGTTCTGATAAAATTGAAATGAATTTTTCAGTAACTCATTTATGGATATTTCTTTTGTTCATTTCTTAATGATAATCATCATTTTTATTCATAATTTTTTTGCTTCCACAAAAAATCAATAAAGAATTTGGTATAAAACCCTTTTATTCCCCGCGGGTATTTATTATGTACCGCTTCCCTTTAGACACATCGCGTCCATCGCCAGTAAGGTCCTGTAGTGTAGTGTGTGAATACTGGAGTAGCGGAGATACTGAAGCCCAGTTGTAGCCTTGGACCAAAGCAGTGTACATTTCCGATCTATTAGCTATGACCCCCACGTTGATATCGAAGATGCGTGTCTGGGTTTGTCGTTTGTGGAAATGTGGGCTCCGATTGTCCACGCCCCGTTCAGTGGGTCCTGGTATCTGTACGCTCCGGCTGCCGCCACCTCCAACGTGGGAAACTCAGGGACAGACGACGATAGTTCAGCAGCTACGGAAAAGGCAAGTTGGAATGCCATATCACAGCATAGGTTGGATTCTATCCACTCCAGGGCATTGCACATGCGGGCAGTTGAGGCGGCGTGGTCATTCATTAGGTCGTGCATCGCGTCCGTAAGATGCACTTGGTAGTCAGCCATGTCAGTGTTGGTGGTTGACATACGGAGAGCCTAGATACACGTTGACTCCCTTAGGTCTAAGCATGGGGACGTGAGGGTTTGTAGCGGTTACGGTGTCGTCAAGCATGACCAACATCAGTCCGTGAGGTCCAGGAATAGACACATTGTGGGCATGCGGAATTTGTGTGAAATATGTTGGCTGGGCAGCCCCGTCTGCGTTGGTGTTGATGTGCGGTAAGACAGGCGCCCGGCCCACACTCTGGTGTTAGTGAAGGACATTAAGTATTCCAGCAACCATGGTGCATTAGCAACTTCCGTTGTAACTGGAACCGCCACCCAGGTCTGGTCCATACCCATGAGAGGCCACTCACGGTGTATTAGGGTGTCGTGCCGTTTAAGATGGTTGGTGAACGCGGTCAGGGTGACTGCTATGACTGTCACCTCCCAACGTTGGGCTTGAGGCCATGCATGGACATGGAATACACGAATTGGCTCTCGCGTCAGATCTTCACGGCGAAGGAAATAGTTGGTGGTACGCTCGTATTCATACATGTCCAGAACCTGAGCAGCAGCGTAACAGAGTCCACGCAGGGCAGGAGCTGTGTCTATATATCGAACGTTTAGAACGAAAACGGCACAATTAAAAAAAAACGATAATTGAGTTATCGTCATAAAATTACTTTAAACGAAATTCTCAATACAACAATAGTTCAAACACAGCCACATTCAAGCGGGAACAGAACCAAACTATTATATCGGTCCTTTTTTATTATATTTTTATAAAGAAAAGACCAGTTTTAAGTCATTTTATGACGATAACTCAATTTTCGACTTTTTTGAAATGTGTCGTTTTCGTTCTAAATGTGCGTATTATGAAGAGTTGGACACATTCATATAAGCAAACAATAGTTGCATCGAGGGCAGGTCGCGTGCCAGAGTACACTACAGTCCATTGACTGCCAACATTTCTTTATTTTGTAAGATGTTTGAATTTAATTTTCATCAATATAATTATTTAAGGTTTTTTTTAAATTCTAATGGTAATTTTCTGTTTTCCATTAAAGTTTTTAAATTCTTTCAGGTTTCGCCGCTATGTTCTTGTATCGTTCCGAATGACCAAGCATTCATATATTTCTTGATTTAAATCATTTATAATATAGTTTATTTTGCTCAGATTTATCAACGAAAACTACCTTAATCTTGTTCCAGAATATTTTCTGCTTTGTCAAATTTTTGTTTCAAATTTTGTCACTTACATGTCGCTTAAAGATATAAAAGTCATCTTGTCCCATATTTTTCACCAAATAAGATTCTCCTTCTGTTTTTGACCACTGTACAAGTAAACGCCATTCATCCGGTGTATAAATAGTTTTTGAATTCGATAAACGCTCTATAAGAGCATGCACACAGTCTTCCTCGTTTTGCGTGTGTGTCCCTTCTCGAGGAAAATAAACGGAAAATACAAATTGTACCGACTCTGCCCCGCACAATTATCCAACCAGAAACGGAATTCCGTAGCTCCTTTTTAAGCATTATCTTGAATATAATCTAATAAACAGCTTCCTACTTCATTGATTCCCCGTTTCGCAACTGTCTCGTCCCACATATAACCAACTTCTTTTTTTTGATTCATTTTAAAAACAGTGAAATTAAAGGCTGAGAGTTCTCTTTTATAATAAAAAATACTTATTTGAGAGCTGAAAGCTTTTTCAAAATCAAATACTGCAGTAAGAATTGAACCTTGAGATTCTGTAGCGTCTTGTTTATCTCTTTGTTTCATAGTACGCACAGTTTTCTTTGCATTTACGTGTTCTTCATACTTTACTGCTTCATCATTAGTAAGCTTAGGAATATTACGTTAAGCATGACATACTTCGCATTTATCGTTTTTTGGAATATAAATTCCAAGATTTAAGTTTGTCTAATCTTAGCTTTATTCCGTGTGTCTAAACCTGTGTTTATTTAAATTGTCAAATTGTAATTTTCATAAATGTGTCAATAGATGGTGTTATGTAAAAGTTACATCGCGATATCAAGATTCTCCTACCAATGTCAACCATAGCGAATCAAATCAAGCATGTCATAATGTAATCGTTAGTTTACATTCGACACAAGTAAGTGATAATGAACTTATTAAAAAATTCTGGGAGATAGAAGCTGAGCCTAGCAACAATTATGAACGTAAGCAGCTGACTCCCGAAAAACAAAAATGTGAAGATTTGTTTACATCATCAACCAAACGTGATGAGTTTGGTCGCTATATTGTTCGCTTGCCTTTTAGATCGTATGAACGTAAATGTTTAAATGGGTATTCATATAAAGAGGCTTATAAGCGACTTATTTCGTTAGAGAAACGTTTTAAGAAAAATCCACAATTTAAAGCTCAGTATTCTGCTGTAATTAACGAATATCTGGCTCTTAATCATATGGAAATAATAGAAAACGGTTTTAAAGATAAAGATAATGCCGTATACTTGCCTCATCATGCTGTTGTTCGTGAGGACAGGATAACTACTAAGGTACGAGTTGTGTTTGATGCATCGTATGCTGGGAGTAATGGAGCATCGCTTAATAATGAACTATTAGTGGGGCGGAGATTACAACCTGAACTTCGACACATAGTCATGCGTTGGAGATGTTTTCCAATCTGTCTTGTTGCCGATATTGTTAAAATGTACAGGCAAGTGAAAGTAGCCGATGAAGACACAGATTTTCAGCGTATATTATGGCGTGAAAATCCAGATGAAGAGATTCAACATCTCCGTCATTTACGAGTAACATTTGGTGTATCATCAGCGCCTTACTTGGCCGTACGGTCATTGCAGCAACTATATTACGATGAAAGTAATGAATTTCCTTTAGTCAAACATAGAATTCTTTCAGATTTCTATATTGACGATTTCATGTCTGGAGGACAGTCTGTAAACGAAGCAGTTCAAATTTATGAGCAAATGTCAACTATGCTAAAACGAGGAGGTTTTCAGCTACAGAAGTGGATGAGCAATGATAATGAGTTAATGAATAAAATAAAGGAAGGAAGTGAAGTACAGGAGAATGGCATAGAACTAAAAATAGATGATGTCTCAAAAATCTTAGGCTTAATGTGGAATAAGAAAACAGACTAATTTCAGTATACTGTCCGTCTTCCTCCGCTAGAAACTCCAGTCACGAAGCGCAAAGTTATTTCTGATATTTCTCGATTATTCGATCCCCTCGGATGGATAACACCAGCCATAATTACTGCTAAAGTTTTTATTCAGAAAATATGGTTGGCTGGGATTGAATGGGATACAGAATTACCTGAGTCACTCCTCATGGATTGGATTGACTATCGTAATGATCTCTGCTAGCTGAAGAATTTTAAGCTGCGACGTTGGATCAACTCTACTAATAAAAATAAAACAACAGAGCTACATGGATTTTGTGACGCGTCGAATGTAGCATATGCTGCAGTAGTATATGCACGAGTGATCGATGAGCATGGTAAAATTCACGTCAATCTGGTTACATCGAAGTCGAAGGTAGCTCCAGTTAAACAGATCTCAATACCACGGCTTGAACTTTGTGGAGCGGTTTTATTAGCTAAACTCTTGCATGAAGTATCTTCAATTCTACAGGTTCCAAAGGATCAAATTCATGCTTGGACTGACTCCTCAGTTGTTTTAGCTTGGTTGAGCAGTCATCCTAGTCGGTGGAAGACGTTCATCGCCAATCGGGTTTCAGAAATACTTACCTTAATGGAAGGAACTCAATGGTCGCACGTTCCATCGAATGAAAACCCAGCAGATTGTGCATCGCGTGGTGTCAAACCCTCAGAATGTGATGATTTGCAGTTGTGGAAACAAGGTCCTCGGTGGTTAAATGAAGAAAAAATTAGTTATGGAATGAAGAAAATACAAGACACTAAGTTAGAAGAAAAAATAATAAAACAAAAATGTCATGCGACTGTGGAGTTTAATGATGATATAATGTTAAAATATTCAAAGTTCAGCAGATTAATAAGAGTTATAGCATACTGTAGGAGGTTTTTACGTTTGAAGACACCTGAAAATAAAAGAAATGAAGTTAGTAACTGGTTAACAACAAAGGAATTAAATGATGCGTTACTTACCTGTGTAAAAATTTGCCAAAATCAACATTTTAATGAAGAAATAGAAGCAATAAGATTGAATAAAAAAATAAGAAAGAAAAGTAAACTTACCTCTTTGAATCCTTTTTTAGATGATGTTGGAATATTACGTGTGGGTGGTCGTCTACATAAAGCACACATTGATGAAAAAATAAAACATCCTATACTTATTCCGCATATGTCTCACTTCACCTATCTCTTGATTTCTGATGCCCATGAAAGGACATTACACGGCGGTCCACAACTGATGTTAAATTTATTACGATCAAGATATTGGATAATTAATGCAAAAGCTCTTGTGAGACATTACTTGCATAAATGTACGATTTGTGTGCGTTATTCATCTCAAAGAAATCAGCAAATGATGGGCCAGTTACCGGAAGTTAGAGTCACAGCACAAAAGCCTTATCAATCCAGCGGCGTTGATTACGCTGGTCCTATCAATATTCGAACTTCCAAAGGTCGAGGTCATCATTCCACCAAAGGATACATTTGTCTATTTGTTTGTATGGTAACTCGAGCTATACATCTTGAAGTTGTTAGTGACATGACAGCTCAGAGTTTTTTAGCGTCACTTAAACGGTTTGTGGCTAGGCGAGGTCGTGTACTGGATTTGTGGAGTGATAATGGAACAACATTTGTAAAGAGTTCTAAGGAGTTAAAGCAGTTGTTTAATGCAGAAAAGTCGTTTGTATCTCCGGAAATTGCCGATTTTCTTGTTACAAATGGCACAAATTGGCATTTCATACCCCCACATGCACCAAATTTTGGAGGTCTATGGGAAGCAGGAGTCAAGTCAACAAAGCATCATTTAAGAAGGGTAATTGGTAACAGCATGTTAACGTTTGAGGAAATGACAACGGTGCTCTGTCAAATTGAGGCTTGTCTAAATTCGCGTCCCATATCTTCGATTTCCAGCAATGTTGAAGATCCCTGTCCTCTAACTCCTGGTCATTTTATAATAGGTGAACCGTTGGTAACTGTCTCTGAAGTAAATTATGAAACATCTTCTCTTGGTAGTCTTAAAAGATGGCAACTCATGCAAAAGATGTTTCAACATTTTTGGCGCCGTTGGTCGGTGTAGTATCTTAGCCAGTTACAACATAGGTATAAGTGGTCTAAGTGTGTTACAGAACCAAACATTGGAAATAAATTATTATTATTATTGTTTTGGTGAAAGAGGATGGTCTTCCTCCTGGTAGGTGGTTGTACGGGATCATTTTTAAGAAACATCCGGGCTTGGACAATCTTACTCGTGTAGTGACGTTGAGATGTAAAAATAAGGAAATAATTCGTCTTGTATCAAGGCTAATTGTATTACCGGTGTCGTCTTAATTATGTATCTTATAATTAATTAGATTTTTTTTATACATAAATGTTATTTTATAAAATATTTAAAGATGTGTTACAATTAATTCATGTTTTATGTTTTTTTTTATGTTTGAACCAGTAAAGGTACATATTGCAATACATTGTCATGGTGGGCGGTTATAATTATTCTGAGGGAATCTTGGTGATTTGATTGTTTAATTTGTTTATATGAGCTTTCAGTTTGTGTTTGTTATTATGGACATATCTGTCCATGGTGGGCGGAATGTCTAATCTTAGCTTTATTCCGTGTGTCTAAACCTGTGTTTATTTAAATTGTCAAATTGTAATTTTCATAAATGTGTCAATAGAATGTTATGTAAAAGTTACATCGCGATATCAAGATTCTCCTACCAATGTACTTAAGGTTTTGAAGTCAAGGAAATAAATGTCTTTCTCGCAAACTAAGTTTTATTTTAATTCACTGCTGGATATTTTGGGGACGTTGAACAAGTTTTTGTTAACAATGTCCCTATACTGTCGCTCTGTTGTAACTTTCGATACGTAGACGTTTGCATCAAACCACTCATTATATAATATTAACATTTTACTTATACTGAGACTGCCATCAAGATGCCATTAATCTTTCCGAATAAATTGAGTCTCAACGGGAGCAAATGAAATTATGTGGTCACTGGTCGCATACACTCTTTATCAAGCTGTTATTAATTACAGATTTGTGATTTTTGTGTTTGCCACGCTTATCCTCCTCGATATCTGCGATGCCATCATATTATTAAAAAGGTGTATTTAAAAAATATTGCATTTTAATTTTTTGTAAACTAGTGTTATTAAAGAATGACAAAATTTACAAAACACACTATCTGAACACTGATTAATTACTTCAATTAATGCTTAGATCGTCACAATAGGAACTTAAGGCTTTACAAAAGTATCTTTTTATGGTCCCCTTAGGACATGCCACTTTAGAGATTACTAATCCTACTAATATTATAAATTAATATTATACAGCGTGTAAAAGACAGCCTACCGAAATTTTTAAAGCAAAGTAGTATTTTATGCCTATATTAAAATAAAGATATCCGTGTGTACCGGATATGTGTGCATAACAATGTCATAATTCTTGAGACAGCAATGTATGCGATCCATTGCGTAGTTATCGAAATCTACCTACAGTAGCCGGCGCGGGGCACTGCGCGAATAGGTTCTTAGGTTAAAGCACCGCGGCGTGATACGAGGATTAACACAACTCAACTCGACAAAATAATGTCGACGGCACTGTCCACTTTACGATTAAATTCCATTGGGCTTACCTACATCAAGTCCTCTCGCTTCTAATGAGATAAGGTTCGAAGTGGCCGCCACCAACTCGTTCGCAGATACGAGCCCGTCGTAGCGTCTCGGCATGAAGCCGGAACATAAAGCTGGGGTCACGAACACATTCTGTATGCAGTTTCGCAAAAACTCCTAAAATACGTTCTCGCATTTCTTCTGCGGTATTGCACTCACTAGTAAATACACTCTCTTTTACATAGCCCCAAAGAAAAAAATCTAAAGGTGTCAGGTCTGGGGAACGAGCTGGCCAAAAGTGAGGACCGAATCGGCCAATCCAGCGATCATGGAAAGTGTCGTTCAGTAACTGTCGCACGGGGAGTACCACGTGTGGGGGAGCGCCGTCGTGTTGATACCAAGTGTTGCGCAACTGGACCAACGGAATATCTTCAAGAATCTCTTCCAAATCCGTCCGTAGAAACTCATGATAAAGGCGGCCGGTCATTCGTTCAGGAAGGAATATGGGCCCAAGAATTTTGTCGTTGTAAATACCGGCCCACACATTTACACTCCACCTTGTTTGAAATCCTGTTTCTTGGATGGCAAAAGGATTTTCGTGTGCCCATATGTGGGAATTGCGTCTGTTCCACATCCCATTCCTCGTGAATGTGGACTCATCAGTCCATATCACGTTCGCAGCAAAGTTGGGAATTGCGCGATGCTGGTCTTGGAACCAACGGCAGTACGACACACGTCGACTTCTGTCAGCGAAGAGCAGTGCTTGTGCCTTGTGAATGTGATATGCTCGCTGCTGGTCTCTACGTAACACTTTATGCACAGTCGAATGCGACAATCTAGATGTGTAACGGTTACGTATCACACGAGCCGCCGTTCGTGTTCCCAACCGTGGGTTTGCGTGTATTACAGCCAGAATGTGGTTTTCCGTACGACTTCTTATGGGTCTTCCAGACCCTTCTTGTCTGGGTACAACCGGCTGGTTATCTAAAATACGTTGATACGCCCGAGTAATTACACGGCTATCTGTTGGGTGCCGAGCACTAGGATACTTTTCTACGTAAAGTCGAAGAGCTCGTTGCGCATTACCTCGAGCCTCACCGTAACACATTATCATTTGTCCATATTCATGTGCACTGAAATTGTTAAGGTATTCACTATTCCGCTCACGAGACATTTTAATAAAATCACTTATTTTTCCTGGAAATCCTGAAAAAAGAAAAAACACAAAAACCACAAATTCTCGTTCGTAACGTTACGAAAACTTACGATCCGCACAAGACGAAAGGCGCGTCGGAACTAACAATTATTAACAAACAAACCGCCGCACTACCCGCCAGGGGCCAAAAGTAGGTACTTGCGAGTCGCACGCGGCACGCGTCGCTCAAAGAAATTACTTAGACCTATAACATTTGGATCGGTCATTTTCATTAAATTTATTTGCGTCGTGAAGTACGAATAATTTGCTGGATTCATGTTTGGGCATTTACTAAATAGGATTCCCTGTTTCGTCACAAAGAAAAAAAAAATTGCTTAGTGCATCCAAGTTTTGTAAAGATGTGGTATGTGTGGTCACATTTACGAGTTTTAGAAAATTGTGATATTCCTTCACAGTTAATACTAGCTAACAAAATTTTTTTTTTTTAAACACCTACAACTGATAAGCACAGTAAATACTTTTCTAATGTTAAATAAAAAAAATTAAAAGAACAGGAGGGCTTACTTTAGTCCTAATAAAAATCATTATTTCATTATTCTTTCATAAAAACACAACTTCGCGTTCATAATTAATGAATTGACGAGTGGAATTAAATAAGTCCAATCCACATTTTCTATAATCCGAAATTCGCAACGCTCGTCGCTCGTAGTCAAAGGACGCCGCGCGCGTCGGCGCGCCTTTGGGCCGGCGGCCGGCCGCCCGGCGCGGCGCAGCGAGGCCATTGCACGCGGCGCGCGTGGCGCTGTATACCTATTTCAAAACAGCTGACTGGGGGCGCGTGCGTACATTTTATCTTTTCTACATACATTTCTGTTATTATGAAAATAATGTACTTCTTGTTATTTTAATGAAAGTGGGGTTGTGTTAGTGAATAGTATCGATATTATTGCGTTATCATTGAAAAAAATTTACAAAAATTCATGAAAAGACCGACGAAAAATTCAAACGCAGGGGGTATCAGAATCATGTACTGAACACCTGGTATCAGTTTTCGGTAGGCTGTCTTTTACACCCTTTATAGTCTGAATGTTTGTTACTCTTTCATGCAAAAACTACTGAATGGAATTCGATGAAATTTGGCACACGGGTAGATCATGTCGTGGATTAACACGTAGGCTACTTTTTATCCCGGGAAAATATAAAGCGGGACTTTTATCCCGAGAAAACCAATTCAGGCGGGTGGAGCCGCGGGCAAAAGCTAGAAGTAAATAAAACTATGAACAATGTCATCTGAATTGCCTTTCGTATATTACGCTGGCACATTTTCGACGATGAGTTTCTCTATTTGCCTCCTTTTGGAGTCTAAGTATATGCTTAGCAATATTTTCTTTAGCGCCTGGAATTTTCCTGTTTCCGGAGGTTGAGCCAAAAAATCCGCTTTAGATGTGATGACTTCTTTGGGCAATTTTCCGACGGCAATGTCGAATTTCGTGTCGTCGTTCCCTTTTTGCGGTGCCAAAGTGGCTTCGATTCTGATGAACCAAACACGAGGCTCATCTACCCAGAAGTCAGGGATACGTGCCTGGACGGATACTCCCAGTAGATCCGTTTCTTGCTGTATATTTGAAGTCCTGGTTGCCATCTTTATTTATTCTTTATCGGGGTCACCAATGTAGAGCTTGTTGTGTATGGGAGTGTGTGAGCTCTAGCTTGAAGAAAGTAAAACTCCAGAGATGGCACTTGTAAAGGTTTATATTGAAGACTTCAGAGTACGTATATACAGCGGAGTACTTAGATGGTAACAGTAATAATTTTTCAGACGTACTGAATAAACTAAGGCGTACATTGCTTATATATGGGAGGCATGGTGTGACACAGCGTTCCCGCACAACTACGTACGTGCACTTACATAGCTGCGCCAGTGTGTGTCCCCACATAGTTTAAAAAGTAGTAAAGCGATACTGCAGTCCTTTGAAGTATATGAAAATTATACTCACGCAAAGGTCTGGCCTTCTAGTATAATTACGTTCATTGCGATAAGGTAAGGTTGTACAAGCATGGCCGTTTGAACTTTATCCGTATCGGTGAGGGCTACACGCCATTCCCACTCGCAGTATCAGACACTGCGGGACTGTCTGCACTCTTTCCACAATCACCTTTTTTATTCTTTGCAAAGTCATTTAACTTTTTTTATATTCAATATAATCTTTTGCATTTCTATTGGATCCGCAATTCCTGATGGTCAACTTGTTCTGTTGGGGTTATTCCGACATATTTAAAATGTTTTTCTTATCGGCTTCCGACATGTGAAAACAAGTATTTTCTTATTACTTTTCCTATTATACCAATACTAGACGACCCGTAGAACTTTGTACAACGTAAAATTGGTTTAATTGTACCTGAACCTTCCGACCCTAATTCACAAGATCGATAAACACGGAATAACGATTTTAAATGTATGCTCCTATATATAGGTCGGACAATCTTAGTTGGCCGGTATGACAGTTTAATGACACTTCACGGAATACTATATGTGAAAATTATACTCACGCAAAGGTCTGGCCTTCTAGTATAATGACGTTCATTGCGCTAAGGTAAGCTTGTACAAGCATGGCCGTTTGAACTTTATCCGTATCGGTGAGGGCTACGCCACTCCCACTCGCAGTATCAGACACTGCGGGACTGTCTAAACTCTTTCCACAATCACCTTTTTTATTCTTTGCAAAATCATTAAACTTTTTTTATATTCAATATAATCTTTTGCATTTCTATTGGATCCGCAATTCCTGATGGTCAACTTGTTCTGTTGGGGTTATTCCGACATATTTAAAATGTTTTTCTTATCGGCTTCCGACATGTGAAAACAAGTATTTTCTTATTACTTTTCCTATTATACCAATACTAGACGACCCGTAGAACTTTGTACAACGTAAAATTGGTTTCATTGTACCTGAACCTTCCGACCCTAATTCACAAGATCGATAAACACGGAATAACGATTTTAAATGTATGCTCCTATAGGTCGGACAATCTTAGTTGGCCGGTATGACAGTTTAGTGACACTTCACGGAATACTATGTGTGAAAATTATACTCACGCAAAGGTCTGGCCTTCTAGTATAATGACGTTCATTGCGCTAAGGTAAGCTTGTACAAGCATGGTAGTTTGAACTTTATCCGTATCGGTGAGGGCTACGCCACTCCCACTCGCAGTATCAGATACTGCGGGACTGTCTGCACTCTTTCCACAATCACCTTTTTTATTCTTTGCAAAATCATTAAACTTTTTTTATATTTGTATATTTGGTTATACATTGGGGCAGTAAAAATCGATATTTTATTGAAATACTATATTGAAACAATTATAAAATACAGAGCATGTTGATGGTGCTCGCGTCGGGAAGAGAGAGTGACAGTTCGCCCGGTGTTGCCAGGCGAAAACTTTAGAGGCCGTGGTAGAAAGAGCGCACAGCCACGCAATAGTGATGTGCGCCGTAACAATATTCAATATAATCTTTTGCATTTCTATTGGATCCGCAATTCCTGATGGTCAACTTGTTCTGTTGGGGTTATTCCGACATATTTAAAATGTTTTTCTTATCGGCTTCCGACATGTGAAAACAAGTATTTTCTTATTACTTTTCCTATTATACCAATACTAGACGACCCGTAGAACTTTGTACAACGTAAAATTGGTTTAATTGTACCTGAACCTGCCGACCCTAATTCACAAGATCGATAAACACGGAATAACGATTTTAAATGTATGCTCCTATAGGTCGGACAATCTTAGTTGGCCGGTATGACAGTTTAATGACACTTCACGGAATACTATGTGTGAAAATTATACTCACGCAAAGGTCTGGCCTTCTAGTATAATGACGTTCATTGCGCTAAGGTAAGCTTGTACAAGCATGGCCGTTTGAACTTTATCCGTATCGGTGAGGGCTACGCCACTCCCACTCGCAGTATCAGACACTGCGGGACTGTCTAAACTCTTTCCACAATCACCTTTTTTATTCTTTGCAAAATCATTAAACTTGTTTTATATTCAATATAATCTTTTGCATTTCTATTGGATCCGCAATTCCTGATGGTCAACTTGTTCTGTTGGGGTTATTCCGACATATTAAAAATGTTTTTCTTATCGGCTTCCGACATGTGAAAACAAGTATTTTCTTATTACTTTTCCTATTATACCAATACTAGACGACCCGTAGAACTTTGTACAACGTAAAATTGGTTTCATTGTACCTGAACCTTCCGACCCTAATTCACAAGATCGATAAACACGGAATAACGATTTTAAATGTATGCTCCTATAGGTCGGACAATCTTAGTTGGCCGGTATGACAATTTAATGACACTTCACGGAATACTATGTGTAGTCACATACATACTCACAATAATAACATTCACCATAGTAAAATTCCTTTGGCTTTTTTGTACTTAGTACTTATACGTAATATTATCATCGGTAACTCTTTCCGCCTTATTCCAAAACGAAGTTTAACTTTAGTACCGTGTTTAGTACCAGGTTTAAACTATGTATTAAAATAAACGTTATTACAAAACAGAGTTTTTCGCTAGTCCGAGGATTATCTATGGTACTAAAGTTAAACCTCCCTGAGCCCTAGTTTAACTCCAGTACTAACTTCGAAACGTTGAATATCAAGTCGAAATTATGTTTTAAGATAATCAAATATCAACAAAAATATAAAAATAGACATAAATTCCATTGATTTAATGGATTTGGAAGTGTTGGAAACAAACCAGCCGTTTAATAGACCCCGTAGTCGCGTGAATCATTTTTAATTAAGTGATGAAGATTTTCGCTATAAATGTAGTTTCACTATTATTATGTAATGTTATTACACTGTTTATTAATAATACGATTGATTTGGACTAACCTTTACTTCAAAAGTCAAATTTTCACCCCTTTTTTTCTTTGATTGCTCCATTTTCAACTGGAATAACTATCGTATACGTTACGTACATGTTTTCACAACAAAAACTATTGCACTTGTGACGCTGTTGCCGTACCTAAATAATTATAATTAAAGAACAACGTTTCTTTATGTTATTTGAACTGCTATTCAAAAGAATCATAAATAAACCGAAATGTAAACATTTCAATAATATCCAAATACGTGCACCGCACACTTCATTCCGTTGTACGCTAGCTAAATAAACAAGTCGACAGTAACACAAAATTCACGCCATTTGAAATTATTCAGATTTAAAATATATTTCAATGACAAGATATTATAATATTTAGCATCATCACCATCGTCAAAATCACATTTTATTAAACATTTTGGCTTTCTCTTCACACAAACTTATGTTAAAAGGAACGGTGCATCAATCGCCGAGTGAATGAAACTGTAATTTTTTGCTTATAATCTGTGGATACTAATTGAACCAGGGACTATCTTCGGTACTAGATAATCCTCGGCTAGTCTTGGATTTGTAATAAGAATGAATTTTAGTCCGAGAACTAACTTTAATACCGTAACAAACCAAGACTTTTTAGTCTTGGTTTAAACCCAGTACTAAGCTATCTTTTTGTAATAAGACGGTTTAAGTCTTATGGAAGGAAAGTCATCTTTAAAATATACTAAGCAGTCAAATCTAACTGTGAACACATTGCTTCCTGTTTATAACAGTTATTTAAATTTGAGATATTAAGGATAAACTTACAGTATTATTTCGCAAATTGTTATACATTAAATGTATGATATTATATTAAATGTATTGCCAGCCAACCAGCTTGGACTATTATTTTTAGGAACGACGGACTGTTAAGGATTTTAAATTTATTCAAAACATTTGTCGTAAATATAATCAATACCAGGTTGATTACAACAACATGCCCCGCACACCCAGTTTTTACAAGCAATACATTTTGTCATATCTTTAAGGACGTATCGTTTACGTAGTCTACATAAATTAGATGTGAAATTTCTATTTATAATAGTTGTAGCGACCTTGACCCACATTGTTCATCCTTAATTGGAACATATACTTTTAACTTTTTCATAGAGGGGCCTATATGTGATGTCAATTGATCTCCTTCATTATTTTCATTTTCTTTATCTTTGGTAATTAACTAAATCATCTTCTGTTTTGTATTACCAGAAATTGTCACAAATGACTGTGACTCATCCTTGAAATAAATCATGCCACAGTGTAGTAATATACTATTTTTGGACGCTCCACAATGCATCGATTGGACCTCAGATGCAAGTTTAGTTTCATAATTTTCTAAGAAATCTACTAAAATAGCAATTTCTTTACTTTACAGATTTCTTATACAAAGTTGATATTGGCGCTGTTGCTCTTTTCAAATATAATAGTGTTTCCTAAATTTTGAAAATTCAATTTCAAATTGGAAAATCGGATCTTGAACCTTTCCTCTTTTCGTTTGTTTAACAGTTTTTTAGTGGTCTTTTCTTTTTCTTCTTTATGGTATGTGTGGGGGACTCTTTCCCATGTGTACCATGCTATTTCATCTTCTAACTTGTCTTCGTTAAATTGAAGATTTAGATGACTGCATTCTTCACATAAGTTATACATGCATGTATAAGAAGTTTGGTTGCACACGGTCACAACTCCTAATCATCTCTGTTCGGCGGCATTGATCAGCCGCGCTGCCATGAATGGCAATGTTAATTATGGTTTCCAGGAAAGTAGGTTGTCAACCGAAGGGGGCTGCTCAGTGCCAGTTCGAGGTTTTACTAGAACAGGATTGGTTGTGTGCTGACATTCATATTTGATCTGCCTGCAATCACATCCGCTGGTTCAAATTCTTCATCACCAGATGCATATTTATTCACCGGCCAAATTCCAGGTCGTTCGAGCCCATAAATTGCATAGATGGCTATTGTAGCTTTTTTTTTTTTTTATTTCGCGGAGAAAGTGACTTATTACTACCGCCCAGCCTTCAAGGGGGGCGACTGAGCGGTTATGTTGGGTTCACCGTGCCTTACGTCCCGGCGTTGAGCCGCCCGGAGGGATGTAACCATCGGGCGACCGCCGGGCCGAGTCCCCAACCTATGTATAACGCACGGCATACCAACCAAAACTCCGCGGTGGCCATCTTCGGCGCCTTAGGGACGGCTGCGGGCTTCCTCTGACGGGAGTGTCTAAGTTGTCGTCCGCAGCCGCCTCTGCGCGTTGCCGACGACAACTTAGACATTCGTTCTATTAGCACATTGTAGCGATCCCTGTGATGGACGGCAGCGTGGCTGGTAGGCCTCACGCTGCCATTGACGCCTAGTGCGGCCCGTCTCCTGTTGTGGGGGGGCTCAGGAGCCCCCACGCACCGAAGGACGCCCTCGGCGTCAATGGCAGCGTGAGGCCTACCAGCCACGCTGCCGTCCATCACAGGGATCGCTACAATGTGCTAATAGAACACAAAAATTAAAGACGGACAGCCCCCTGCCGCCCGCCTGCGACCCGGCTCCTATTAGTCGCCTTTTACGACAGGCAGGGGATATCGTGGTAGAATTCTCCAAACGCCCCCAATCCAAAGGGCGGAAGACGCCGGTCAGTCGTCCACCCGGAGTTTTTAGAAAAGCTCGAGATAACAGTCGGGCCACGTCGTGCTGATTTAGGTACAATGTGCCCAGGGTGAGCCATTTGGAATATATTAATCTCTTTTTCAAAATACGTTTTCAGTGGGACGTAAATGCCTCAATCCATAGGTTGTAGGTAAAATTTTGACGTTATACTTCCTTGCATATTCTAAAGCTGGATAAAATTTGTGGCTCTCATGATTATCCAAGTACCTTTCCAAAGAACACGGATTCCACATTTTCGAGATAGGTTATTCACTCTTTTTCTATATCTTCACTAAAAACGGCGAAGTCTGCCGAGTTTTTTCATTGTTGTTGTTCCATTTTAATGAAACGAAATGAAATCATTTATTCGAACCCATAAAATGTTATACATTATTTAGATTCCGTCAATATTAACTCTACCACCAGTTCGGAAAGCAGTTCTCACTAGAGAAGAACGGGCAAGAAACTCTAGTGTTGCTCTTTTCAAAATCAGTTCAAGGTATAAAATACAATGCATTATGTAGAGAAAAAAATATATACAATTCAGTATTTGTTTACTTATGTTTAGAGCAGTTCATTTATATACTCGCAAAATAGGTAATAAAAATTTAAATTCCAACACGAGTGCATAACTATCTCAGGAATCATGTAATAATTTGATCTGAAATCTTCAAGATGTCGTTATTAATCTAAGTTTAAGATATACCCCCAAGCGAAAAGGGCAAACCAGTCCACACAAGCAGCACCCATTCACGAGTATGACGCATGTGCCAGCCATCGGCCTCCTCAACCATATTACAGGGAAGTGGCCGACCCGGCACACGACGCCGCCGCAGGCACAGACAGTTAAGGAGTATGTCATACTCAAGCCGCTCACAGATGGAAACAAAGAAACTTTATTAAAACGAAAGACATGATTCCAAAGAAAATCACATGAAAAAATTTAATCCCAGGCTTTTTTATCCTGTATGTATTCTGAAATCATGTAATAAGCTTTATTACATAACTTTCGCTTAGTAGTTGTTTGGAATTTAAACCAATTTTTAATTTACCAATGTTTAAACACTTAATTTCAGTGGGAACTTTATTATAAAAGTGTATACAGTAACCCTTAAAAGATTTGCTGATTTTTGGAGCCTTGTTTTGTGATTATCTAGATTATTTTTGCTTCTAGTATTTAAGCCATGGATATCGCAAACTTTTGGAAAGTTTTCTATATTCTTGTGTACGTACATTAAATTAGCGAATATAAACTGTGATGCTACTGTCATTATATTTGTTTCTTTGCATTTTTCTCTTAGAGAACATCTAGAGCTTAGGGAGTAGATAGATCTTATACCTCGCTTTTGAAGAACAAATATAGTATTAATGTCAGCAGCACCACCCCACAGCAAAATTCCATAACTCATCAAACTAATTAATTTCTTCTTTTTTACTCCAGACTCTAGTTTTAGTTTTCGATTTAAAATAAACGATTTCTAACTCGAACCAACAAACAAAGTGAACTAAAAGTAAATTAAAGTAAGATTTTCTTGAACACAAGATTGCTACAACTCTTAGTATACGGTTCCAGTTGTTACTCTCACAAGGTTAACATTTTGCAAGTCAATTAATTTTCATCTCACAGAAAATGTACCATAATGCACAGGAAAATATAAAAATTGGAAATATTGTACTGATGAATGATATTGTGAGAATGGACTTTGACATTGTACAATTCTTCTTGAAACTTATAATAGGAGTATATTCAAGAAACCAGTGTTTGTTTCTTATTGATTTTCTTCGCCGTCTCTATCACATATTACTGTTTCAATTAGTTTTGTACTTATTATAAATTCTATTAAAACCTATTCGTCCAATGAAATGCTATCGTTTAGATTATTCTCGCTCAAGGTGAAGTCAATACGTTTATTTTTGCACAACTCACATTCTCCATAAGCATGTATTAATTATAATCAGAGCATAATTCGCGGATAAAATAACACCAATTAGAACACAGTTCATACTTCACCCAATGTTATTTTGACCTAGATTGGCTAAATAAACTCTTCGTTTGCTTTTGACGTCGTGTGATTCAACGACTTATTTTTATTCTTGACTTTTCAATAGAGGCGGTTTTTGGCAATAGTGAAATTCTTTTCAGTATGTCCGTCGTAGAGTGTTTCCGATTCCGTTTGCTGAAGATCATTATTATCTGGAACAGAGGTAAAATTTATCTGTTCATTGGCGTCAGTCCATTGCTTGGAACTAGACTGATGAATATTGTCGTTAAGATAGTTAGTTACCAACTCGCAACAAGATATGAGGATAAAATTGTATGGGATGAGTTACAATTGAGTTACTTATGGATTTGTCATTTGTACCATAAGATTTATAATTTCGTCGATGGCAAATAATCGGTAAATATCCAATTCCGTTACAGTCATGGCTATGTGCAATATCAGGACAGGGCCGTAAAAATTTATCACGTTTATTGTTATTGATCTTACCCTTCCAAGTTTCTTTTTCATTAAGGTGGCTAATTGAGTAATCGCTGTTGATCAAATTGTTCGTAACGTTGGTACTATTTTCTTCCACATCCGGAATATTATCCAAATTTTCACTATCAGATGCGACGCCATCTGATACGATTGTGAAAATTTCTCAGGTTGAAACCTCATCGCCGTTACCGAAGTCCACTTTATGGCTTACTAATCTGTAATTTGCCGTGCTTTGCATGTTGATGGGCTTCCTCGTTCTTGGTTCGGGTTGAAATTCTTTAACATGTAAGGCATGTAGAATTTTTCTTGCCCCTACGAGTGACCTCATGTGCGTCACCAAAATTTGTCAACTCGCAGGGTTGATTCTCCTTTTGGCGTCAATTGTTACACCTCACGAAAATCTTCTTCGCTGTAAGATGACGTAGCAGCTTTTATTGTATTTGGTTCCGTCATAACAGCCGTCCTTATGGAAAAAAGCTTTCCCAATCTGATCAGACTTTGTGCGAAACCAGGAGAATGGTAGGGATTCGGTCTATCTCCATCGATCATGAATGATTTGCATTCAGTAACAAGATTTTCAATGTACATCGATACAGCTTTGAAATCCTCGTCACCCTCAATATTTTATCTATAATGGCCGTATCATCCCACTAATCTTCGGAGTGATAAATGCTTAAACTACTTTTTATTGAATGAAGCAAAGGTGACTGAGTCACGAAGCAGCTAGTCACTTCTGCACTATTAATGGATTCGATCAGTGGGAACGCCAGCATCCAAATATATCAAAACGCAGACTTAAAACTGTTTTACCCGGCGATCGTCGCCGGCGACTTCAACGCCAAGTCTGTGGCTTGGGGTTCGCCGGCGACGAGCGGGCGCGGTAGGGTCCTGGAGGACTGGGTTATCTCTGTCGGCCTGGTCGTCCTGAACAGGGGGTCGGTGCACACGTGCGTGCGGCACAACGGCGGGTCTATTGTTGATCTGTCGTTTGCAAGTCCCGCCGTCGCACGCCGTGTCCGGGGCTGGAGAGTCCTCGCGGACGTGGAGACGATGTCGGACCACCGTTACATCAGGTTCGACGTCTCCGCGTCTCCGAGTATCCAGCCCGGTGGTGAACCGAGTGCCCCGAATCAGGACGGCCCGCGGTGGGTAACTCGTCGCCTCAATAAAGAGGCCCTAGAGTTGGCCGCTCTGGTGATGTCGTGGCTCCCCGTGCCGGACGGGCCGGTACGGGTCGAACAAGAGGTGGAGTGGTTCGGGGTGGCAATGTCGGACGTTTGCGACGCCGCCATGCCCCGAGCCCTCCGACGCTCGCCGCGGCGACAAGTGTACTGGTGGTCGGCAGAGCTAGCGCAGTTGCGCGCGTCATGCGTCGCTGCGCGCCGCCGATACGCCAGGCATCGTCGTCGCAGGCTTCGAGGTGGGGATCACGCAGACCAGGAGCGGCGGCTCTATGACCTCTACAAAGAGGCGAAGAGAGCGCTGCGGGTGGCCGTTCACAGGGCCAAGGTCGCGGCACGCAAAGAGTTCCTGGAGACTCTCGACGGTGACCCGTGGGGGCGCCCCTATCGTATGGTAATGAATAAGCTTCGTCCAGCGGCGTCCCCGCTGTCGCAGAGTCTCCGGCCAGAATTACTGGCCAACGTCGTCGCGGCCTTGTTCCCGGCCACCGTGGAGACCATTCCTCCACCGATGGCGCCACCGGATGTGGCGTCATCGTCGATTGAGAATCCGGCAAGGGATATCCCAGAGGTTTCGCCCGCAGAATTGCGGGCGGTAGTGCTTCGGCTGCGGAGCAAAAAAACGGCCCCAGGGATCGACGGCATCCCAGGAAGAGCCTGGGTGGTGGCCCTCAAGCACCTGGGCCCGAGGCTCCGCAGTTTATTCACCGCCTGTTTGGAGCAGGGCGTCTACCCGGCGCGTTGGAGAACCGGGAAGCTGGTCCTGCTGAAGAAGGAAGGACGACCCGCAGAGTCGCCGTCGGCCTACCGGCCCATCGTGTTGCTCGACGAGGTCGCCAAACTCTTCGAGCGTATCGTCCATGCTCGCCTCGTCGAGCACCTCGAGAGGGTCGGACCGAACTTGGTCGACAGCCAATTTGGCTTCAGGAGGGGACGTTCCACCGTCCACGCGATTCTGCGGGTGAAGGCACAGGCGGAGGATGCAGTGGCCGGAGGCGGAGTAGTTGTCGCGGTGTCCTTGGACATCTCCAACGCGTTCAACACGCTGCCCTGGCCCTGCATTCACGAGGCACTGCGGTACCACGTGGTGCCGCCCTATCTTCGGCGTCTGGTGCACGCGTACCTGTCTGACAGGGACGTGGTGTATCCGGGCGCCGACGGCGGGTGGCACCGAAGAGCGATGTCGCACGGTGTTCCACAGGGCTCGGTTTTGGGCCCTCTCCTGTGGAACATCGGGTACGACTGGGTGCTCCGTGGTGCAAATCTCTGGGACGTCGGCGTGACGTGCTACGCCGACGACACATTGGTCACAGCGACCGCCAGGACGTTCCGGGACGCCGCGACCTTGGCGGCGGTGGGCACCGGCCAAGTAGTAAGTCGGATTCGACGGTTGGGTTTAAAGGTGGCCCTCGAGAAAACTGAGGCCATTTGTTTCCACGGGCCTCGGAGAGGGCCACCGGCCGGTGCCCACATCGTGGTTGAGGGGGTGCAGATTCCCATCGGCAAAGACATGAAATATCTAGGTTTAGTCTTGGATAGCCGATGGAAATTCCGCGCCCATTTCAAGAAATTGGGGACGAAACTGTCTCGGGCAGCGGGCGCTCTGTCCAGCCTGCTGCCCAACCTGGAAGGTCCTGGCATCCCTTGCCGGAGGTTATATCACGGAGTCGTGCGGTCCATGGCCCTCTATGGTAGCCCCGTTTGGGCTGACTCCCTGAACCGCCCCTGCGTCGCCCTCCTGCGCACTCCGCAGAGAGCTTTGGCGCAGCGGGCGATCAGGGCGTACCGCACGGTCTCTTTCGAGGCGGCTTGTTTGTTGGCCGGATTTCTGCCCTGGGATCTGGACGCCAAATCCCTCTCCGATGTCTTTCATTGGCGGGAGGAGGCGTCCAGTCGCGGGCAACATCCGGCCCTGAAGGAGGTGGAGGCCATGAGGGCCTCCCTACGGCGAGCCGCCGTGGAGGAGTGGCGTCTCAGGCTGGAGGCCCCGTCAGCGGGGCTCAGGGTCGTCGCGGCAGTGCGTCCTGTCTTTGCTGAATGGCTGGACAGGCGCCACGGTGCGGCAACGTTTCGCTTGACGCAGGTGCTCGCCGGGCATGGCTGCTTCGGTGAGTACTTGTGGCGGGTTGTGAGGATGTAGTATTGCTAAGGAAAACGTGTTCAGCCTTACAAATCGTTTTATTCACTCAAACGTCACTCTGAAAGACAGACTCTCATTTTCTTAAAAAGTAAGTTATAAAACAACAAATAGGTCATATACATTACATCTCTCCACTACTATTTAGCGGTTAACATAACATAAATCTAACACTCAAGAAAAGAAACAAAACCTAAAACCCTAAATTTACTCTATGACAATCTACACTTTATAGTTTACGTTTTTATTTCTAGTTGACCTAACCGGATATCGTAAGGAAACTCCTTGAGGATCCAATTCCTCTATATCTTCCATGTCTGACTCTGCAGATTGATATTGCTCATCTTCGTTAGTTTCACTAAGAGGAGTCGATTTTACACAGTGACCAGTATCAGGCTGGCACGGCACTTCGTCCGCCAATCGAGGACAATCCAAACTAAGCCCATTTGGGGTTGCAGATACTCAAAATATCTGCAACCCGAAACCCTTCGTACGATCGGTAGACATTCCTTCCTCACTTCAGTGACTGCGGGGAAAATGATATGCGTAGAAGTGCGCGTTCTAATAAGAAAGGTATTCCGGAGTTGGCCGCAAATAGGCTACAGCGGTATGCTATATTCTTATCTGCTTATAAAACCACAATGTTGTGCTAAGTTGCGTACCCGTGCTGCCCAATCATTTAGTTCCTCACCAGGTCGCTGTACTGCTGAGTAAAACTTGTATCGTTCTGCAAAAGAACTCTTTTTTGCTACAAAGTTACTATTTAAAAACGTAATGAGATCCTCGAATTTTACTTCCTCCAAATCAGTCGGGAACACCAAATCCCGAGTCACCCGGTAGGTATCTTCACTAAATGTCGTTAATAATAACGCTTTGCGCCTTTCACCTGACTCGTCGGACTTTTGAGTAATGCCATTAGCAAGGCAATAATTAACAAAACGACTCTTAAAAATGTCCCACTCTTGACCGTGGTGATCAAAAGTCAGACCACTGCCGAACATGGCAATAAATATTTAAAACCTTCAACACGCCCCCTCAATTTAGCTACACCATCCCCAAACCTACCATGCATTTATAATGCTTACAAACAGGCAAAGCCTTTGTGAGGATATCAGCTACCATCAGATCTGTCGACACGTATTTCATCGCTATAGCGTTGCCTTTGAGTACATCCCTGATAAAATGATATTTTATATCTATATGTTTGCTACGAGCATGATACACAGGATCATTTGCGAGATATATAGCTCCCTGGTTGTCAGCATAAACGACAGTTTTCGATAAGCTATCTAATCCTATCTCTTTCAATAAACTACTAAGGTAGAGAACTTCTTTCATTGCCTCGCTAACACTAATGTACTCGGCCTCTGTTGAAGATGTAGCTACAGTTCTTTGCTTTTGAGATCGCCAAGCAATAGCCGCTCCTCCTAACATAAACGCGTAGCCTGAATATGATCTCCTATCGATCAAACAATTACCCCAATCGGCATCTGAATATCCTATTAACGATTTCCCTGTCTTACGAAATGTCAATCGGTAGTCAATTGTCTTCTTTAAATATTGAAGAACCCTCTTAGCCGAAATCCAATGTGTATGATTTGGACAGGTCGTGAACTGAGCTAACTTAGAAACCGTATTAGATATATCGGGTCTTGTACCTACGCTAAGGTACATGAGTGTTCCTATGAGTTCGCGATATGGCCACGGTTCCTTTTCCTTATCATTTTCACGATGATTCCTTGGTACTGCAAAATTCAATCCCACTTCGAAGGGTGTGGATACAGTCTTGCATTCCGCCATACCATATCTATTCAAAGCATCTTGAATATATTTTCGCTGTGACAGACTTATTTCACCATTCTTTTTCTCTATTTCTATACCTAAACAGTATTTCGCTGGTCCAAAGTCCTTCAGCTCAAATTCAACAGCTAAATCTTTCTTAAATTCCTGTATCAAAATAAGATTATCTGAAGCTACTAAAATATCGTCTACATATATAACTACTATCAAAATGGTTCCATCTTCCTTCCGCTGGTGATAAAGACACGGCTCGTTTACAGTTGGTTTGAAGTTCATTCGGCGCAATTTCTCATCTAGTCTGATATACCACTGCCGTCCCGCTTGCTTCAAGCCATACAACGAACGTTTCAATAAACAGGCGTTGCCTCCAGCTTTAAAGTCGACTAACATTTTCTCAGCACGCTTCCTAACTGCGGAACTTACATTCTCCCTCTGGATTAGCGTAATCAAACTTTCCTCCAATATTGTCGGTATTTGCATGTATACCTCTTCATCGAGTCGGCCATTTAAATACGCAGTATTTATATCCAATTGATGGACTTCCAGGTTCAGTTCAACAGCTAGTGCAATTAGTAGTCTGATTGTTTCAAGTCGTGCTACTGGCGCAAACGTTCGATGGTAATCTATACCATAACGTTGACTAAATCCTCTTGCTACTAACCTAGCCTTTTTCTTTGTTGTCATATCGACGTTTACTTTCGTCGTCAAGACATAACGACAGCCTACAACTTTCCGATCCCTTGGCTTTTTAACAATATCCCACGTCTCGTTCTTTACTAAACTTTTGATTTCTGATAGAATTGCTTCCCGCCATTCTTCATGATCGTCGCTTGATAAAGCTTGCTCAACAGATATTTCAGCCATTGCAGAGAAAAATTCTTCATCATTTTCATCCTGATTCTCACTATCCTGCATTTCTTCGTTGTTGGTTTTTCGTTCTGTCTCTCCAAATTGTCTCAATGTGCTCTGTCCAAGTTGTTCCGATACCTGAGCTGGTACCTCTACTTCTACCATATTATATACCTTCTTGGGACGTCCAGTTTCTCCTTTTACTAACTTTGGCCTACCTGGACCTCTTTTCAAGATAACTTGTCTCCTATTATCTTCACCTACTTGCTCGACCTCTTCCGAATGTATATTTCCACCACGAACATCTCCACTGCCATTGCAGTCGATTTCTACTGTATGTGGTATAGCGACTATACGATCGTTCTCATTCATTTGGTCTCCAGCACCTGAAGGGGTTTCAAACAAGACTTGGTTGGGTATATACACATTTGCAACAACTGGATCTTTTTCTCTATAATGTGTGTCTCTAACTTCTAATTCAATCTCCTCATGATTCTTCATTGTCTTCTCACCTAAAACAAATTTAACATCACGAGCTTCAATGACTTTATGTTCAGATGGTATCCAAACCCGATATCCTTTAGTTGATCGAGGGTAACCTACTAATACTCCCTCTCTGGCACGTGCATCAAATTTATCCTTTCCTGGTGTCTTATCCAAAACATAAGCTTTCGTCCCAAAACTTTGTATATTTGACAAGTTCACAGAAGTGCCTGTCCACTTTTCAAATGGGATTCCACCACCTAGGCAACTAGTCGGACAACGGTTACGTACATAGCATGCAGTTACAACAGCGTCCGCCCAAAAACCTACAGATAAACCGGAAGATAATAACATACACCTAGCCATTTCAATTAAAGTTCTATTTTTGCGTTCACTGACTCCATTCATTTCAGGAGTCCTTGGAATCGACAACCTTCTTTGGATACCTTCGTTCTTTAAAAATTCATCAAATTCACGATTCCGATATTCACCACCATTATCAGATTGAAGGAATTTTATTTTCTTACCTGTCAATCTTTCTGCGTAATTTTTGTAGAGCTTAAATGCGTTGAAAACTGCACTCTTCCGTCCGAGTAAATATACTTCACACCATCGAGAACTGTCATCGATAAATGTCACGAAGTATTTTGCTCCGCCAATCGAAGCCGTTTTAAAAGGACCTGCCACATCGGAATGTACAATTCGTAATAACTCATTACACGGTCCACCCGATCTCGAAAATGGTAACGAACTCATTTTTCCCTTAGCACATACATCACAGTTGGATAATTTTCTCAAATCTGCCCCTTTCGTATTATATCCGCAATGGTTTAATAGTTTTAAGAGATCTTTACCATTTAAATGACCCATACGCTGATGCCAAGTCACTATATCGATTGAATCAACAAAAGAACACATTTGTTCACCCAGCCCTTTAAAAAGATAAAGATTTCCTACACGTTCAGCTGTCATCACAGTTTTACCTGAACTCACATCACTTATACAGGCCCTATCTTTAGTAAATTGAATTTCATACCCGTTATCCGCAATTCTCGCTACTGATAGCAAATTGCTCCTAAGATCTGGTACAAACAAAGTATTTTGAAAAGTTAGCCTCCTGCCTGATGATGCTGACAACCTTACGTCACCTTTGCCCTTTATATCCGTTGACAGATTTGATGCTAGGTTTAATTTATCCTGTAAAATACAAAAATTATCAGTAAATTTATCTAAATCGTTACACAAATGCGAAGTACAGCCACTATCGAGGATCCAGTCATTCTTTTTAAATTGTAAACATTTCGAAAAATTTGCACAACTAAAAAGAATATCAAAAGTACTGTCCTCTCTGTATAAATCCGTGACACATCTTGCGTCATTATTGTTTCGCTTCATCTTGCACTCTGAAGCTTTATGTCCAAACTCATGACATTTGAAGCATTTATACATAAATTTACAACTCTTTGTATTTTGTTGCTTAGTTTTCGAGTCCCGTTTAAATCCCTTTCTTTTCGCATACATGGCTCCTTCAATATTTTTAGTTTCATTGACACTTGTGCTTGCCTTCTCCAATATTTTAATTTTAAGCAATTCAACGTTCGGTAGCTCGTCTCTGCTCTCCATAGCACATCTAAAGTTTTCGTAACTTTCTGGTAAGCTATACAATAATAAAATTGATAGCATGTCATCGTGTATTTCTACACCCATATCGCTTAACATATTTGCGGCCTCGAAGAAATTATTCAAATGACTTTGTACATCATCTCCTTCCTTCATACGGTTCAATGTTAATTTCTTTAATAGACTTGCCTTTCTTACGGGTCCTTTAGAAAAATAAATTTTCTCCAGTTTCCTCCACATATCGTGCGAAGTGTCGCACCCTCTAATGTGTTTCAGCTCACCTGGACACATCGCCATAACTAAATCAGCTTTTGCCATATCGTCTTTGTCAGACCATGCGCTCGCTTCTACTTCAGTGTCCGGCTTAGGTAACGAACCATTTACGTATTTCCATACTTGATTTTTCGTGAGTACTGCCTGTACTTGCACTTTCCAAGTATCATAATTTACGCCGTTCAACTTTTCTATGCAGTTTTGGTTCATTTTTAACGGTTCCCCAATAACAGGTGAACAAATGTGTTCTTTTGTTGATTCAATCGATATAGTGACTTGGCATCAGCGTATGGGTCATTTAAATGGTAAAGATCTCTTAAAACTATTAAACCATTGCGGATATAATACGAAAGGGGCAGATTTGAGAAAATTATCCAACTGTGATGTATGTGCTAAGGGAAAAATGAGTTCGTTACCATTTTCGAGATCGGGTGGACCATGTAATGAGTTATTACGAATTGTACATTCCGATGTGGCAGGTCCTTTTAAAACGCCTTCGATTGGCGGAGCAAAATATTTCGTGACATTTATTGATGACAGTTCTCGATGGTGTGAAGTATATTTACTCGGACGGAAGAGTGCAGTTTACAACGCATTTAAGCTCTACAAAAATTACGCAGAAAGATTGACAGGTAAGAAAATAAAATTCCTTCAATCTGATAATGGTGGTGAATATCGGAATCGTGAATTTGATGAATTTTTAAAGAACGAAGGTATCCAAAGAAGATTGTCGATTCCAAGGACTCCTGAAATGAATGGAGTCAGTGAACGCAAAAATAGGACTTTAATTGAAATGGCTAGATGCATGTTATTATCTTCCGGTTTATCTGTAGGTTTTTGGGCGGACGCTGTTGTAACTGCATGCTATGTACGTAACCGTTGTCCGACTAGCAGCCTAGGTGGTGGAATCCCATTTGAAAAGTGGACAGGCACTTCTGTGAACTTGTCAAATATACAAAGTTTCGGGACGAAAGCTTATGTTTTGGATAAGACACCAGGAAAAGATAAATTTGATGCACGTGCCAGAGAGGGAGTATTAGTAGGTTACCCTCGATCAACTAAAGGATATCGGGTTTGGATACCATCTGAACATAAAGTCATTGAAGCTCGTGATGTTAAATTTGTTTTAGGTGAGAAGACATTGAAGAATCATGAGGAAATTGAATTAGAAGTTAGAGACACACATTATAGAGAAAAGGATCCAGTTGTTGCAGATGTGTATATACCCAACCAAGTCATATTTGAAACCCCTTCAGGTGCTGGAGACCAAATGAATGAGAACGATCGTATAGTCGCCATACCACATACAGTAGAAATCGACTGCAATGGCAGTGGAGATGTTCGTGGTGGAAATATACATTCGGAAGAGGTCGAGCAAGTAGGTGAAAATAATAGAAGACAAGTTATCTTGAAAAGAGGTCCAGGCAGGCCAAAGTTAGTAAAAGGAGAAACTGGACGTCCCAAGAAGGTATATAATATGGTAGAAGTAGAGGTACCAACTCAGGAATCGGAACAACTTGGACAGAGCACATTGAGACAATTTGGAGAGACAGACCGACAAACCAACAACGAAGAAATGCAGGATAGTGAGAATCAGGATGAAAATGATGAAGAATTTTTCTCTGCAATGGCTGAAATGTCTGTTGAGCAAGCTTTATCAAGCGACGATCATGAAGAATGGCGGGAAGCAATTCTATCAGAAATCAAAAGTTTAGTAAAGAACGAGACGTGGGACATTGTTAAGAAGCCAAGGGATCGGAAAATTGTAGGCTGTCGTTATGTCTTGACGACGAAATTAAACGTCGATATGACAACAAAGAAAAAGGCTAGATTAGTAGCAAGAGGATTTAGTCAACGTTATGGTATAGATTACCATCGAACGTTTGCGCCAGTAGCACGACTTGAAACAATCAGACTACTAATTGCACTAGCTGTAGAACTGAACCTGGAAGTCCATCAATTGGATATAAATACTGCGTATTTAAATGGCCGACTCGATGAAGAGGTATACATGCAAATACCGAAAATATTAGAGGAAAGTTTGATTACGCTAATCCAAAGGGAGAATGCAAGTTCCGCAGTTAGGAAGCGTGCTAAGAAAATGTTAGTCGACCTTAAAGCTGGAGGCAACGCCTGTTTATTGAAACGTTCGTTGTATGGCTTGAAGCAAGCGGGACGGCAGTGGTATATCAGACTAGATGAGAAATTGCGCCGAATGAACTTCAAACCAACTGTAAACGAGCCGTGTCTTTATCACCAGCGGATGGAAGATGGAACCATTTTGATAGTAGTTATATATGTTGACGATATTTTAGTAGCTTCAGATAATCTTATTTTGATACAGGAATTTAAGAAAGATTTAGCTGCTGAATTTGAACTGAAGGACTTTGGACCAGCGAAATACTGTTTAGGTATAGAAATAGAGAAAAAGAATGGTGAAATAAGTCTGTCACAGCGAAAATATATTCAAGATGCTTTGAATAGATATGGTATGGCGGACTGCAAGACTGTATCCACACCCTTCGAAGTGGGATTGAATTTTGCAGTACCAAGGGATCATCGTGAAAATGATAAGGAAAAGGAACCGTGGCCATATCGCGAACTCATAGGAACACTCATGTACCTTAGCGTAGGTACAAGACCCGATATATCTAATACGGTTTCTAAGTTAGCTCAGTTCACGACCTGTCCAAATCATACACATTGGATTTCGGCTAAGAGGGTTCTTCGATATTTAAAGAAGACAATTGACTACCGATTGACATTTCGTAAGACAGGGAAATCGTTAATAGGATATTCAGATGCCGATTGGGGTAATTGTTTGATCGATAGGAGATCATACTCAGGCTACGCGTTTATGTTAGGAGGAGCGGCTATTGCTTGGCGATCTCAAAAGCAAAGAACTGTAGCTACATCTTCAACAGAGGCCGAGTACATTAGTGTTAGCGAGGCAATGAAAGAAGTTCTCTACCTTAGTAGTTTATTGAAAGAGATAGGATTAGATAGCTTATCGAAAACTGTCGTTTATGCTGACAACCTTACGTCACCTATGCCCTTTATATCCGTCGACAGATTTGATATTCTCGTTTGCTTTTTTGCTCGCATGGAGCGCCGTAATCATTGACATCGATAATCGTTTTGTAAGCAGAAGTACAATCAAATGCCCCACCATCGTTGAGAGGTTTGCGTAATACATCATGACGTGTTTTAAATCCCTAGCGAAGATCCGGGTAAGGTCATCGACAGGGCTGGAGAGGTCGATTCGACGCTCGAAAATCCAGGCATCGAAGATTTGTGAGTCGGTGCGCCAGGCGTACCCTCTTAACACTCGTGCATGCAGCTCGAGCACGCTTAAAAGACTATGAGCTTGACGTTCAGTCATTTTATATGACTTAAAACGCGCGTTCTCACTAACGCGCACTTCTACGCATATCATTTTCCCCGCAGTCACTGAAGTGAGGAAGGAATGTCTACCGATCGTACGAAGGGTTTCGGGTTGCAGATATTTTGAGGTAGAGGAGATTCCACCCCCTTCGCCACATGAACCAAAGTGTAGGCGGACCAGCCCACTTTTAAATCGCATGTACTCGCTAAAACTGTCCCCTCGGTTAAGTTTATACTCAAAAATCGTTTCATTCCGTGTATGCATTAATGTTTTTATCATGCAATCATCACATGTGGATGACACAATCCAAGCATAAATCGTCACGGCACTCGAATGGATACACAATGTATCCTCGTCAAGTAGCGCGCGAACAATCCAACTGATCGCGAAGAGAAGGTTCTTTAGTGACAATCCCTTCTCCTCGCGAGATCTGATTCGTAGGGTTATTGCGCCTACGAACCATTGCCCGAGTGTAGTGGGTATGAGCAGACTTCCTCTCAGAGATGAGAAGAGTGACGCGTACTTTTTGAAAATTTCTTGCGAATTTATGACCTCCTCAATTCGGTTCAAGGTGGGAGAGAAACGAGGAAGCCATCTCTCTCTCACCGGAGTAACGTTAGCCATTTTCTGCAATAAAATACCGACTAACATGCTCTCGTTGTAGTAACGGTCGACTTCCTCAGAAGTCAGGCACTGCAACACCGCGTTGAAAATGCTCGGAGTATCGAGCCTCCTATCCAATGCGATATACATACTGCTAAAGTCGTTATTGGACATGACTCTCATTTTTCGGTCTCTAGTCATGCTCCTAAACTTACCAACGAAGGTGAATTCTTCTGCCGGACCGTTCACCTCGAAAAGAACATGTCCTAACAGAGCCTCGTCGGTCATTTCGGAAAACCCATTCCATGCGGCGGACCGTAGAGACCGCATGTGCTTTCGAGCTTTCTCGATACGTCTTTCATCGAGGCTAATTGTAGTTGATGGGGCCGACTCCATCATGGTTTTCAAAGTTTTCCTTCGATGAGCGGGGAAGAAATGGACGTCGTCACGTCTTTCTTTGGTTTGGAGACTCCAACATCAGGAAGCGTAGCGTGTTTTCTTTCCCTCCTGACTGTACTGTCAAGAATGGGAAAGTGCTTTCGTAACAAATCGGTCTCCTTTTCACCATGGGGTAAGTCGGAGAGCGAAACGGTGTGTATCTTAAAGAAGCGGAGGACCGCTTCCGATTCTGAAGTGGCAGTCTGGCGCGTAGTCACCAGCGCTGCCCGGCATACAGTTCCTAGATATACGATCTGATTCTTTTCTATATCAAACCCACATCTCGTTTTATCAATGGGAAGAATGGTATACTCTCCCACTCCAACGTAGAAATTCCCTTTTGCCTTGTCGATCATCCCGGCCAGGACGTCGACTTGACCGACTGAGTCTTCTTCGCTTCCCTCATTATGGTAAGTAGTCACTGCGAAATACTTGATGTAATGTATAAGACCTATTTGTTGTTTTATAACTTGCTTTTTAAGAAAATGAGAGTCTGTCTTTCAGAGTGACGTTTGAGTGAATAAAACGATTTGTAAGGCTGAACACGTTTTCCTTAGCAATACTACATTTGGCGACGAGGTAAATTTTGTGGAACTATCCAAGAATCATCAAGGATAAATGGCTAAAGAAAATATGATGGGAATTGCCATGTTCGGCAGTGGTCTGACTTTTGATCACCACGGTCAAGAGTGGGACATTTTTAAGAGTCGTTTTGTTAATTATTGCCTTGCTAATGGCATTACTCAAAAGTCCGACGAGTCAGGTGAAAGGCGCAAAGCGTTATTATTAACGACATTTAGTGAAGATACCTACCGGGTGACTCGGGATTTGGTGTTCCCGACTGATTTGGAGGAAGTAAAATTCGAGGATCTCATTACGTATTTAAATAGTCACTTTGTAGCAAAAAAGAGTTCTTTTGCAGAACGATACAAGTTTTACTCAGCAGTACAGCGACCTGGTGAGGAACTAAATGATTGGGCAGCACGGGTACGCAACTTAGCACAACACTGTGGTTTTAAAGCAGAATTACCGACTTCGTTAAGAGATCGCTTTGTGTTGGGCTTGGAAAATACCAGAGAAAAGGAAAAATTATTCGCTGAAAATGTGGATACTTTAACATTTGAAGCTGCATTACAGTTGGCACAGAGCATACGGTGTGCCCGCTCCGCAGTAGTTTGTACGCGGACTGTTGAAGAAGTACCAGATCACAAAGTATTCTCGATGCGCACATTGAATTCCTGTATCGTATGTGGGTATAAAGGTCATACAAAAGAAACATGTCGTTATGTAAGTTACAAATGCAAGATTTGTAATTTGAAAGGGCATTTGCAAAGAATGTGTAAACGTCAAATAAAAAGTAATAATTTTTTGGCAGCGAATGACGATGAGGTTTTAAAAGGTATTTATGATATTTATAATATTAAATGCGTGAATGGCGAACCGATGCGTGAATACTTATTGATAGAAAACAAAAAAATATTGTGTGAAATAGACAGTGGAAGTGCAGTATCTGTAATTTCTTTTAATGTTTTTAAAATGCATTTTGTAAATTTTAATCTGAAACCTTGTAAAGTAGTGTTGAATTCTTACGATGGCGGTAAAATTATACCACTGGGTTTTCTGACATTATCAGTAACTTATGGAGGTCTTACGTCCGAATTGAACATTTTTGTTATTAATACAAAAACTGAGCAACCAACGCTCTTGGGTCGGGATTTCATAAGCAAATTTAATTTGGAACTGTGTAATTTAAACATAAACTCTTTAGAATCTGACAATAGTTGTAAATGGTTAAAAAACAAGTATTCAGAATTGTTTTCTAACGAGTTAGGGAGATTTAATAAATACAAAATATCGTTAAAAATAAAGTCTGATGCTCAGTTAAAATTTTTTAAGCCTCGCCCTGTTCCGTTGCCATTAAAAGAAAAAGTAGGAAAAGAATTAGATAAGTTAGTTGAACTTGGTATACTGGAGAAGGTAGAATATTCAGATTTTGCTACTCCAATTGTTCCGGTTTTGAAACCTAATGGTGAAATTAGGATTTGCGGTGATTTTTCGGTAACCCTTAACAAAGTCCTTTACTTGGATAATTATCCGATTCCCCGGATTGAGGATTTATTTGCTAAACTGCACGGCGGAGTAGAGTTTTCCAAATTAGATCTTTCCCGCGCTTATCTTCAGCTAGAATTAGATGAATCTAAGAAATGGACCTGCATCAATACGCATAAAGGTTTGTTCCGATATACCCGATTAGTGTTTGGTTTATCAAATGCTCCATTTATTTTTCAGCGTGCAATGGAACAATTGTTGTCAGGCATTGAAGGAACTTGTATATTTTTGGACGATATTTTAGTTACTGCTCCGAATAGATTTTCACACATTGAAAGGTTAGAACTAGTTCTTGGAAGATTGCAGGAAGCTGGTTTGAGGTTGGAGCCAAAAAAATGTGATTTTTTTAAGCCATCCATTGAGTATTTAGGGTTTGTTATTGACAAAAATGGATTACATAAATCCGAAAAAAAAGTTAAAGCGATGCTTGATTGTGTTCCTCCAAAGAATGCTAATGAACTTAAGTCGTTTTTAGGATTTATTAATTACTATAGATGTTTTGTACCAAACACGTCTAGTATTTTAAATCCTCTCAACGCACTATTAAAGAAAAATGCTACCTGGATATGGGGTCAGGCACAACAAGACGCGTTTTTGCGTATTAAAAAAGAATTAGCGTCGGACCGTGTTCTGGCGCACTATAATCCTGCATATTCCGTAGTTGTAACGTGCGATGCAGGGCCAACTGGTTTAGGTGCAGTGCTGGCACAGCGATTTCCTGATGGTTCGGAACGAGTCATTGCGTATGCCTCTCGTTCACTTTCCAAGGCGGAATGTAATTATGCACAAATTCAAAGAGAAGCCACTGCAATAGTGTTTTCTATTAAGCGTTTTCATCATTATCTGTATGGTCGTATGACTCCTTTTATTCTAAGGACCGATCATAAGCCATTGATTACAATTTTTGGTAATAAGAAAGGTATTCCGGAGTTGGCCGCAAATAGGCTACAGCGGTATGCTATCTTCTTATCTGCTTATAATTTTAAAATCGAATATATTAAAAGTATTGATAATGTGGCTGATTTTTTGTCCAGATCTACAATTGATTCAGGTATATCGAACAATTTTGAGGAGTTAAAGGGTATTGATACTTTGTCATTAAATTTTATATCGGATATGCAAACTAAGCCCATTTCGGTCGATGATATTCAAGGTGAAACACAGCGGGATAGTATTTTGCAGGAAGTAATGGAATTTATAAAAAATGGGTGGCCTAGCAAAGTAAGTAATCATGAGTTGAAACCCTATTTTTTGTGTCGTTTGGAGTTATCAATCGAGAATGGGTGCGTTTTACGTGGTCACAAGGTAGTTATTCCTCCTAAATTTAGAGAAAAATTGTTGGACGAATTACATAGGTCACATTTTGGAATTGTTAAAACGAAGTCAGAAGCTAGAGCCCGTATTTGGTGGCCAGGTATAGACCAGCATATAGAACAAAAGATAAGTACATGTAGTATTTGCAGTACACTGCGGCCCAGCCCACCCCGCGCTCCACTGGCGCCATGGCCGTACCCAAAACGTCCTTGGATACGGGTTCATCTAGATATGTTAACAATAAACGGGAAAGATTTCTTAGTTGCAATAGATGCTTATTCTAAATGGATTGAGTGTTTTTTGATGCCACGTTCGGACACTTATGAAATTATAGATAAGCTTAGTGAAATGTTTAGTAGATTCGGGTTAGTAAAAACATTGGTGACTGATAATGCTAGTAACTTTTCTTCTAAAGTTTTTGAATTATTTTGTGTAAGTAATGGAATTCAACACCTAACTATTGCACCTTACCATCCAGCGTCCAATGGGCAAGCTGAAAACTGTGTTAAAACTGTTAAAAAGGCATTAAAGATTATTCTGAAACTAACGTCAGATCAAAAACTTGTAACTTGTAAATTACGAAGGTTTTTATTTGATTACAGAAACACAGTTCATTGCACAACAGGATTCTCTCCAGCAAAATTAATGTTGGGAAGGTCTTTACGCTGTCGGCTTGATTTGTTACGCGTTGAAGCCGATAATAGTGATAGTGGTAGAGCAGTGTCACTGTCAAGCGCTGCCGTTGATAATGTGCTTACACAACAAGTTAGTCAGCATAAGCAATTTAGAGGTAGAAGGAAACTTAAATTTAATGTAGGTAGTAAGGTCCTAGTAAAACAATATTATAATAATGGAAAAAAGTTTACGTGGCAATCAGGAATCATTAAGGAACAAGTTGGATCAAGGATGTTTATGATTCATTTATCCGAGTTGAATTACTCGGTGAAAAGACATGTCGATCAATTGTGGCCATGGTCTGGTCGGGACGGGTCAGAGAGTGACGATAGTTTGGATTGTCCTCGATTGGCGGACGAAGTGCCGTGCCAGCCTGATACTGGTCACTGTGTAACATCGACTCCTCTTAGTGAAACTAACGAAGATGAGCAATATCAATCTGCAGAGTCAGAAATGGAAGATATAGAGGAATTGGATCCTCAAGGAGTTTCCTTACGATATCCGGTTAGGTCAACTAGAAATAAAAACGTAAACTATAAAGTGTAGATTGTCATAGAGTAAATTTAGGGTTTTAGGTTTTGTTTCTTTTCTTGAGTGTTAGATTTATGTTATGTTAACCGCTAAATAGTAGTGGAGAGATGTAATGTATAAGACCTATTTGTTGTTTTATAACTTGCTTTTTAAGAAAATGAGAGTCTGTCTTTCAGAGTGACGTTTGAGTGAATAAAACGATTTGTAAGGCTGAACACGTTTTCCTTAGCAATACTACAGTTCCAATGACGTTTGAGTGAATAAAACGATTTGTAAGGCTGAACACGTTTTCCTTAGCAATACTACATTTGGCGACGAGGTAAATTTTGTGGAACTATCCAAGAATCATCAAGGATAAATGGCTAAAGAAAATATGATGGGAATTGCCATGTTCGGCAGTGGTCTGACTTTTGATCACCACGGTCAAGAGTGGGACATTTTTAAGAGTCGTTTTGTTAATTATTGCCTTGCTAATGGCATTACTCAAAAGTCCGACGAGTCAGGTGAAAGGCGCAAAGCGTTATTATTAACGACATTTAGTGAAGATACCTACCGGGTGACTCGGGATTTGGTGTTCCCGACTGATTTGGAGGAAGTAAAATTCGAGGATCTCATTACGTATTTAAATAGTCACTTTGTAGCAAAAAAGAGTTCTTTTGCAGAACGATACAAGTTTTACTCAGCAGTACAGCGACCTGGTGAGGAACTAAATGATTGGGCAGCACGGGTACGCAACTTAGCACAACACTGTGGTTTTAAAGCAGAATTACCGACTTCGTTAAGAGATCGCTTTGTGTTGGGCTTGGAAAATACCAGAGAAAAGGAAAAATTATTCGCTGAAAATGTGGATACTTTAACATTTGAAGCTGCATTACAGTTGGCACAGAGCATACGGTGTGCCCGCTCCGCAGTAGTTTGTACGCGGACTGTTGAAGAAGTACCAGATCACAAAGTATTCTCGATGCGCACATTGAATTCCTGTATCGTATGTGGGTATAAAGGTCATACAAAAGAAACATGTCGTTATGTAAGTTACAAATGCAAGATTTGTAATTTGAAAGGGCATTTGCAAAGAATGTGTAAACGTCAAATAAAAAGTAATAATTTTTTGGCAGCGAATGACGATGAGGTTTTAAAAGGTATTTATGATATTTATAATATTAAATGCGTGAATGGCGAACCGATGCGTGAATACTTATTGATAGAAAACAAAAAAATATTGTGTGAAATAGACAGTGGAAGTGCAGTATCTGTAATTTCTTTTAATGTTTTTAAAATGCATTTTGTAAATTTTAATCTGAAACCTTGTAAAGTAGTGTTGAATTCTTACGATGGCGGTAAAATTATACCACTGGGTTTTCTGACATTATCAGTAACTTATGGAGGTCTTACGTCCGAATTGAACATTTTTGTTATTAATACAAAAACTGAGCAACCAACGCTCTTGGGTCGGGATTTCATAAGCAAATTTAATTTGGAACTGTGTAATTTAAACATAAACTCTTTAGAATCTGACAATAGTTGTGAATGGTTAAAAAACAAGTATTCAGAATTGTTTTCTAACGATTTAGGGAGATTTAATAAATACAAAATATCGTTAAAAATAAAGTCTGATGCTCAGTTAAAATTTTTTAAGCCTCGCCCTGTTCCGTTGCCATTAAAAGAAAAAGTAGGAAAAGAATTAGATAAGTTAGTTGAACTTGGTATACTGGAGAAGGTAGAATATTCAGATTTTGCTACTCCAATTGTTCCGGTTTTGAAACCTAATGGTGAAATTAGGATTTGCGGTGATTTTTCGGTAACCCTTAACAAAGTCCTTTACTTGGATAATTATCCGATTCCCCGGATTGAGGATTTATTTGCTAAACTGCACGGCGGAGTAGAGTTTTCCAAATTAGATCTTTCCCGCGCTTATCTTCAGCTAGAATTAGATGAATCTAAGAAATGGACCTGCATCAATACGCATAAAGGTTTGTTCCGATATACCCGATTAGTGTTTGGTTTATCAAATGCTCCATTTATTTTTCAGCGTGCAATGGAACAATTGTTGTCAGGCATTGAAGGAACTTGTATATTTTTGGACGATATTTTAGTTACTGCTCCGAATAGATTTTCACACATTGAAAGGTTAGAACTAGTTCTTGGAAGATTGCAGGAAGCTGGATTGAGGTTGGAGCCAAAAAAATGTGATTTTTTTAAGCCATCCATTGAGTATTTAGGGTTTGTTATTGACAAAAATGGATTACATAAATCCGAAAAAAAAGTTAAAGCGATGCTTGATTGTGTTCCTCCAAAGAATGCTAATGAACTTAAGTCGTTTTTAGGATTTATTAATTACTATAGATGTTTTGTACCAAACACGTCTAGTATTTTAAATCCTCTCAACGCACTATTAAAGAAAAATGCTACCTGGATATGGGGTCAGGCACAACAAGACGCGTTTTTGCGTATTAAAAAAGAGTTAGCGTCGGACCGTGTTCTGGCGCACTATAATCCTGCATATTCCGTAGTTGTAACGTGCGATGCAGGGCCAACTGGTTTAGGTGCAGTGCTGGCACAGCGATTTCCTGATGGTTCGGAACGAGTCATTGCGTATGCCTCTCGTTCACTTTCCAAGGCGGAATGTAATTATGCACAAATTCAAAGAGAAGCCACTGCAATAGTGTTTGCTATTAAGCGTTTTCATCATTATCTGTATGGTCGTATGACTCCTTTTATTCTAAGGACCGATCATAAGCCATTGATTACAATTTTTGGTAATAAGAAAGGTATTCCGGAGTTGGCCGCAAATAGGCTACAGCGGTATGCTATCTTCTTATCTGCTTATAATTTTAAAATCGAATATATTAAAAGTATTGATAATGTGGCTGATTTTTTGTCCAGATCTACAATTGATTCAGGTATATCGAACAATTTTGAGGAGTTAAAGGGTATTGATACTTTGTCATTAAATTTTATATCGGATATGCAAACTAAGCCCATTTCGGTCGATGATATTCAAGGTGAAACACAGCGGGATAGTATTTTGCAGGAAGTAATGGAATTTATAAAAAATGGGTGGCCTAGCAAAGTAAGTAATCATGAGTTGAAACCCTATTTTTTGTGTCGTTTGGAGTTATCAATCGAGAATGGGTGCGTTTTACGTGGTCACAAGGTAGTTATTCCTCCTAAATTTAGAGAAAAATTGTTGGACGAATTACATAGGTCACATTTTGGAATTGTTAAAACGAAGTCAGAAGCTAGAGCTCGTATTTGGTGGCCAGGTATAGACCAGCATATAGAACAAAAGATAAGTACATGTAGTATTTGCAGTACACTGCGGCCCAGCCCACCCCGCGCTCCACTGGCGCCATGGCCGTACCCAAAACGTCCTTGGATACGGGTTCATCTAGATATGTTAACAATAAACGGGAAAGATTTCTTAGTTGCAATAGATGCTTATTCTAAATGGATTGAGTGTTTTTTGATGCCACGTTCGGACACTTATGAAATTATAGATAAGCTTAGTGAAATGTTTAGTAGATTCGGGTTAGTAAAAACATTGGTGACTGATAATGCTAGTAATTTTTCTTCTAAAGTTTTTGAATTATTTTGTGAAAGTAATGGAATTCAACACCTAACTATTGCACCTTACCATCCAGCGTCCAATGGGCAAGCTGAAAACTGTGTTAAAACTGTTAAAAAAGCATTAAAGATTATTCTGAAACTAACGTCAGATCAAAAACTTGTAACTTGTAAATTACGAAGGTTTTTATTTGGTTACAGAAACACAGTTCATTGCACAACAGGATTCTCTCCAGCAAAATTAATGTTGGGAAGGTCTTTACGCTGTCGGCTTGATTTGTTACGCGTTGAAGCCGATAATAGTGATAGTGGTAGAGCAGTGTCACTGTCAAGCGCTGCCGTTGATAATGTGCTTACACAACAAGTTAGTCAGCATAAGCAATTTAGAGGTAGAAGGAAACTTAAATTTAATGTAGGTAGTAAGGTCTTAGTAAAACAATATTATAATAATGGAAAAAAGTTTACGTGGCAATCAGGAATCATTAAGGAACAAGTTGGATCAAGGATGTTTATGATTCATTTATCCGAGTTGAATTACTCGGTGAAAAGACATGTCGATCAATTGTGGCCATGGTCTGGTCGGGATGGGTCAGACAGTGACGATAGTTTGGATTGTCCTCGATTGGCGGACGAAGTGCCGTGCCAGCCTGATACTGGTCACTGTGTAAAATCGACTCCTCTTAGTGAAACTAACGAAGATGAGCAATATCAATCTGCAGAGTCAGACATGGAAGATATAGAGGAATTGGATCCTCAAGGAGTTTCCTTACGATATCCGGTTAGGTCAACTAGAAATAAAAACGTAAACTATAAAGTGTAGATTGTCATAGAGTAAATTTAGGGTTTTAGGTTTTGTTTCTTTTCTTGAGTGTTAGATTTATGTTATGTTAACCGCTAAATAGTAGTGGAGAGATGTAATGTATATGACCTATTTGTTGTTCGTCGCCAAATGTAGTATTGCTAAGGAAAACGTGTTCAGCCTTACAAATCGTTTTATTCACTCAAACGTCACTCTGAAAGACAGACTCTCATTTTCTTAAAAAGCAAGTTATAAAACAACAAATAGGTCTTATACATTACATCTCTCCACTACTATTTAGCGGTTAACATAACATAAATCTAACACTCAAGAAAAGAAACAAAACCTAAAACCCTAAATTTACTCTATGACAATCTACACTTTATAGTTTACGTTTTTATTTCTAGTTGACCTAACCGGATATCGTAAGGAAACTCCTTGAGGATCCAATTCCTCTATATCTTCCATGTCTGACTCTGCAGATTGATATTGCTCATCTTCGTTAGTTTCACTAAGAGGAGTCGATGTTACACAGTGACCAGTATCAGGCTGGCACGGCACTTCGTCCGCCAATCGAGGACAATCCAAACTATCGTCACTCTCTGACCCATCCCGACCAGACCATGGCCACAATTGATCGACATGTCTTTTCACCGAGTAATTCAACTCGGATAAATGAATCATAAACATCCTTGATCCAACTTGTTCCTTAATGATTCCTGATTGCCACGTAAACTTTTTTCCATTATTATAATATTGTTTTACTAAGACCTTACTACCTACATTAAATTTAAGTTTCCTTCTACCTCTAAATTGCTTATGCTGACTAACTTGTTGTGTAAGCACATTATCAACGGCAGCGCTTGACAGTGACACTGCTCTACCACTATCACTATTATCGGCTTCAACGCGTAACAAATCAAGCCGACAGCGTAAAGACCTTCCCAACATTAATTTTGCTGGAGAGAATCCTGTTGTGCAATGAACTGTGTTTCTGTAACCAAATAAAAACCTTCGTAATTTACAAGTTACAAGTTTTTGATCTGACGTTAGTTTCAGAATAATCTTTAATGCTTTTTTAACAGTTTTAACACAGTTTTCAGCTTGCCCATTGGACGCTGGATGGTAAGGTGCAATAGTTAGGTGTTGAATTCCATTACTTTCACAAAATAATTCAAAAACTTTAGAAGAAAAATTACTAGCATTATCAGTCACCAATGTTTTTACTAACCCGAATCTACTAAACATTTCACTAAGCTTATCTATAATTTCATAAGTGTCCGAACGTGGCATCAAAAAACACTCAATCCATTTAGAATAAGCATCTATTGCAACTAAGAAATCTTTCCCGTTTATTGTTAACATATCTAGATGAACCCGTATCCAAGGACGTTTTGGGTACGGCCATGGCGCCAGTGGAGCGCGGGGTGGGCTGGGCCGCAGTGTACTGCAAATACTACATGTACTTATCTTTTGTTCTATATGCTGGTCTATACCTGGCCACCAAATACGAGCTCTAGCTTCTGACTTCGTTTTAACAATTCCAAAATGTGACCTATGTAATTCGTCCAACAATTTTTCTCTAAATTTAGGAGGAATAACTACCTTGTGACCACGTAAAACGCACCCATTCTCGATTGATAACTCCAAACGACACAAAAAATAGGGTTTCAACTCATGATTACTTACTTTGCTAGGCCACCCATTTTTTATAAATTCCATTACTTCCTGCAAAATACTATCCCGCTGTGTTTCACCTTGAATATCATCGACCGAAATGGGCTTAGTTTGCATATCCGATATAAAATTTAATGACAAAGTATCAATACCCTTTAACTCCTCAAAATTGTTCGATATACCTGAATCAATTGTAGATCTGGACAAAAAATCAGCCACATTATCAATACTTTTAATATATTCGATTTTAAAATTATAAGCAGATAAGAAGATAGCATACCGCTGTAGCCTATTTGCGGCCAACTCCGGAATACCTTTCTTATTACCAAAAATTGTAATCAATGGCTTATGATCGGTCCTTAGAATAAAAGGAGTCATACGACCATACAGATAATGATGAAAACGCTTAATAGCAAACACTATTGCAGTGGCTTCTCTTTGAATTTGTGCATAATTACATTCCGCCTTGGAAAGTGAACGAGAGGCATACGCAATGACTCGTTCCGAACCATCAGGAAATCGCTGTGCCAGCACTGCACCTAAACCAGTTGGCCCTGCATCGCACGTTACAACTACGGAATATGCAGGATTATAGTGCGCCAGAACACGGTCCGACGCTAACTCTTTTTTAATACGCAAAAACGCGTCTTGTTGTGCCTGACCCCATATCCAGGTAGCATTTTTCTTTAATAGTGCGTTGAGAGGATTTAAAATACTAGACGTGTTTGGTACAAAACATCTATAGTAATTAATAAATCCTAAAAACGACTTAAGTTCATTAGCATTCTTTGGAGGAACACAATCAAGCATCGCTTTAACTTTTTTTTCGGATTTATGTAATCCATTTTTGTCAATAACAAACCCTAAATACTCAATGGATGGCTTAAAAAAAATCACATTTTTTTGGCTCCAACCTCAATCCAGCTTCCTGCAATCTTCCAAGAACTAGTTCTAACCTTTCAATGTGTGAAAATCTATTCGGAGCAGTAACTAAAATATCGTCCAAAAATATACAAGTTCCTTCAATGCCTGACAACAATTGTTCCATTGCACGCTGAAAAATAAATGGAGCATTTGATAAACCAAACACTAATCGGGTATATCGGAACAAACCTTTATGCGTATTGATGCAGGTCCATTTCTTAGATTCATCTAATTCTAGCTGAAGATAAGCGCGGGAAAGATCTAATTTGGAAAACTCTACTCCGCCGTGCAGTTTAGCAAATAAATCCTCAATCCGGGGAATCGGATAATTATCCAAGTAAAGGACTTTGTTAAGGGTTACCGAAAAATCACCGCAAATCCTAATTTCACCATTAGGTTTCAAAACCGGAACAATTGGAGTAGCAAAATCTGAATATTCTACCTTCTCCAGTATACCAAGTTCAACTAACTTATCTAATTCTTTTCCTACTTTTTCTTTTAATGGCAACGGAACAGGGCGAGGCTTAAAAAATTTTAACTGAGCATCAGACTTTATTTTTAACGATATTTTGTATTTATTAAATCTCCCTAAATCGTTAGAAAACAATTCTGAATACTTGTTTTTTAACCATTCACAACTATTGTCAGATTCTAAAGAGTTTATGTTTAAATTACACAGTTCCAAATTAAATTTGCTTATGAAATCCCGACCCAAGAGCGTTGGTTGCTCAGTTTTTGTATTAATAACAAAAATGTTCAATTCGGACGTAAGACCTCCATAAGTTACTGATAATGTCAGAAAACCCAGTGGTATAATTTTACCGCCATCGTAAGAATTCAACACTACTTTACAAGGTTTCAGATTAAAATTTACAAAATGCATTTTAAAAACATTAAAAGAAATTACAGATACTGCACTTCCACTGTCTATTTCACACAATATTTTTTTGTTTTCTATCAATAAGTATTCACGCATCGGTTCGCCATTCACGCATTTAATATTATAAATATCATAAATACCTTTTAAAACCTCATCGTCATTCGCTGCCAAAAAATTATTACTTTTTATTTGACGTTTACACATTCTTTGCAAATGCCCTTTCAAATTACAAATCTTGCATTTGTAACTTACATAACGACATGTTTCTTTTGTATGACCTTTATACCCACATACGATACAGGAATTCAATGTGCGCATCGAGAATACTTTGTGATCTGGTACTTCTTCAACAGTCCGCGTACAAACTACTGCGGAGCGGGCACACCGTATGCTCTGTGCCAACTGTAATGCAGCTTCAAATGTTAAAGTATCCACATTTTCAGCGAATAATTTTTCCTTTTCTCTGGTATTTTCCAAGCCCAACACAAAGCGATCTCTTAACGAAGTCGGTAATTCTGCTTTAAAACCACAGTGTTGTGCTAAGTTGCGTACCCGTGCTGCCCAATCATTTAGTTCCTCACCAGGTCGCTGTACTGCTGAGTAAAACTTGTATCGTTCTGCAAAAGAACTCTTTTTTGCTACAAAGTGACTATTTAAATACGTAATGAGATCCTCGAATTTTACTTCCTCCAAATCAGTCGGGAACACCAAATCCCGAGTCACCCGGTAGGTATCTTCACTAAATGTCGTTAATAATAACGCTTTGCGCCTTTCACCTGACTCGTCGGACTTTTGAGTAATGCCATTAGCAAGGCAATAATTAACAAAACGACTCTTAAAAATGTCCCACTCTTGACCGTGGTGATCAAAAGTCAGACCACTGCCGAACATGGCAATTCCCATCATATTTTCTTTAGCCATTTATCCTTGATGATTCTTGGATAGTTCCACAAAATTTACCTCGTCGCCAAATGTAGTATTGCTAAGGAAAACGTGTTCAGCCTTACAAATCGTTTTATTCACTCAAACGTCACTCTGAAAGACAGACTCTCATTTTCTTAAAAAGTAAGTTATAAAACAACAAATAGGTCATATACATTACAGAGGAAGGAGGTGTCGGCCGTGTGTCACCACTGTGACAACTGCCCGCTGGATACGGCCCAGCATACCTTAGAGTTCTGCCCAGCCTGGGATGAGGAGCGCAGCGCTCTCAGAGCAGTCGTCGGAGGAGACCTCTCGCTGCCGGCCGTGGTCACTTCCATGGTCGACAGCCGGAGGTCCTGGCGTGCGGGTGGCACACTTCTGTGAGGTGGTCCTCTCGCGGAAGGAGAGTGCCGAGAGGGATCGGGAGCGTGAAGATCCCTCCCGCCGCCAGAGGAGACGAAGGTGGCGCCGGGTGGACGACTGACCGGCGTCTCCCGCCCTGTGGATTGGGGGCGTTTGGAGAATTCCACCACGGTATCCCCTGCCTGTCGTAAAAGGCGACTAATAGGGGCCACCGGGGGTCGCGGGCGGGCGGCAGGGGGCCGTCCGTCTTTAGTTTTGTGTTTCTTTTAGCACATTGTTGCGACCCCCGTGATGGACGGCAGCGTGGCAGGTAGGCCTCACGCTGCCGTTGACGCTGAGAGCGTCCTTCGGTGCGCGGGGGCTTCTGAGCCCCCCCACAACAGGAGACGGGCCGCACCAGGCGGCACCGCGCAGGGGCGGTTGCGGACGAAAACTTAGACATTAGTCCGAGGAAGCCCGCAGCCGTCCCTAATGCGCCGAAGATGGCCACCGCGGAGTTTTAGTTGGTATGCCGTGCGGTGTACATAGGTTAGGGACTCGGTCCGGCGGTCGCCCGACGTTTTCCATCTCTCCGGGCGGCTCAACGCCGGGTCGTAAGGCACGGTGAACCCAACATAACCGCTCGGTCGCCCCCCACGAAGGCCGGGCGGTAGTGGTAACGCACTTTCTCCGCGAAACCAAAAAAAAAAAAGACTTAAAACTGTTAATATATCCACATTTTGTACAACTCGCTGGTACAAGATTGCGGGAGCTGGGTGGGTTACGTGGGTCTGCGCGGTGGCGCGTCTGAAGTGTCCGGTGACGTCTGGTTCTGTTGCATGAAGCAGATTCTTTACTCCAGTGCTATCTTGGTGGTCACCGAGTCCTTCTAAATATTTGCCGGCCCCTGCTGCGATGACGGCGGATCCGTAACCTTGAACGAACCGTTCAAGGTTATCCTAATCTGAAGAAGCTGTTCCTCTTTTCTGTGCTCTCAATGCGGCCTCGTACCAAAACAAAAGTCCATGATAATACACATGGGCTGATGCTGGCATCGACTTCGCATAGCCTTTCTCCAAATCCGTTATCGCTCTGTATTCTGAATCAATCAGATGCATAAATCCTGCAGCGTCAGCCTTGAACTTCTTGGCAGAGTCCTCAGCTCCAAATCCCGTCTCGCCGTCAATGACGGAAGAGTCCTTCCACAACGGATCATTGGTTAATGGTGTTTCAATAGTTGTCTTTTTTGTGGGTTGGGGGAGCGTTCTTGGAGTCTTGTTCTTGGGCCTCTGGAAATTGGGCTTTCTACCTTAGGTCTTGGTGTCCTCGCGCGTATGGTTCACTTTATCGATTGCGTCTGCCATTACGGTTGATGCGACCTTATCAACGAATTAAAAAAGAATGCCGCGAACATCGCGTTCACTTGGTACATTTTGTGATTTGTCTCGGTATAATACGAGGCGTACTCGTAGCAGATCGCGCCGAAACTATCATCGATCTCGTTCGCGATCTATAAGCCGTAGGCATCGGTCGCGCTCTCGTAGTGAGATATTAGGTTATTATGCTGAGTGGTCACCTACCTGTCACAGCCACGACTAGCCACTGTTATTATTGTTATTTTGTGTCGCGACTGTGACAAATAAATCGTTTTTCTTTCTTTCTTTCAGATATCCCTATCGCATTCTCGTCACAATGAAATGCGGTCGCGGTCTCGTAACGATAGACCTCGCTCACGATCTCGCGATGACAACTACCGATCACCAACAGATTATTCGAGAGTACATTCGCGTTCTCGAAGTCGTAGAGCTAATGATCGGGAATATTCGCGACATTATACCCCTGGTTCACATACACTGGATTTTAACGGCAGTTCAGTGAAGGCAGACACTCGAGTGTGGGGATGGGGAGTTTACTTTTAAAAGTCGTACGCTCAAGTAAAAGGGAACGAGTAAAGGTGCGTATAAGTTACGCGCGGCAACCCCTCGAACATTGGATCGCGCGGCGGCTGCCCGCTATGTAGACGGGCTTGACGCGCGCCGCAGCTAGAACATTGGCGCGCTCGAACGTGCTGCGGGGCAAACCATGCGCTGTCGGTTTATAAATCGTATAATTTTAAAGTCCTCCGATGATTAGATTTATGTAATTTTATTAAGAGTAAAAACTACACTTAATATTAACGTTTTAAAAAAAAAATGTTTTAATTGGAGGGGTAAAAATATTATTTTGATGAATCCAAGATCTAGTTTTTGGCCCTTTAATATCCATAAAGTTTGAACCTTGTTAAATTTTAACGCCCAGCACCCATACAAAAAGCGGACATCTCCTTTACAAGATTACAGAAGATTTAACATACCTTTACGTCACCGTTGCGCCATCGTAATAACCTCATACCACGTGGTTTTGACGGCTTTATATTTATTCTCCAGTTACCAACTGAACAATAAAAAATAAAAATAAAACATTTGCGAACACTATGATCTCTCAAAAATAACAACAATGATTCAAAATATGCACCCGGCTAATGTCAATATTATGTACAAAAAATGTACACTGAGCGTTTAATACTATCAGGTGTATAATTAAGTTGGGCCCGACATGTGAATTTTATTTTGTAGAAAATTTTTACGAGCGGTCTTAGGAGGATAAGTGGCATGTTTTCGTCTATTTCAGAATATTATAAATTCCTGTTGATCTAATGTGATCTCCAAAGTAAAACCGTGCTTGTATTAACTGGTAACTCCGAATTGCAAACCGTTTTAAATCATTTATGCTTAATTTAGGGAAATATTTAAATGTGGGTGATGATTACCATCGATTGCAGAAAACATTGTACGTCTCCTATTAACATTTTCATTTTCAACATACTCTGCCAAATGGTTTCTTAAATGAAGTCGGCTTTAAACAATATTTGCATATTCCCTAGCCTCTGGAATATCTTCTATCAAAGGATAGAATTTATCTAGTAAGGCAAAAGCGATTCTGAAATCTTCCATTAAATGTATGGCAGCTCTGTTATCAAAAACATTTCTAAATAATCGGGAATCCCGTTTTATTCTTCCATTCACAATTTCTATAACCCATCGGCACATAGCGACACATCTCGACTTGTTAGCCTGAATTGTGGTAAGTAGATTTTCACCATCTAAAAAATATTCAGGCATGTAAGCTTTTAAATTCAGATCCTCCAGACACTTTATTACACCTCAAAACCCCCTGTCTAATAAGTAAATATAAGTACGTCACCTTGAAAGAATGTGTGCAGTTTTCCTTCCTCACTATCTAAATCTTGTCTAGTAATTAAATAATAGTAATTAAATCTAGTAATTAACATTTCTAGTAGTTGTAGTCGCCTTAAAAGGACATAAACAATCTATTATATACCCATCACAACAAACAATCATAAAAGGTGTTACAAGATTATCTAATATTTGTAAGCTATAGGTATCTATTTGGAATACGTAGTTACTGCTATTTTGTACAAATATATAGGTTGCATCACACACAACAATTGCGGGTTTAATATCATCTGGTGAAATGGGGTTACCGAACAATCTCTGGTATTATTTTATTCCTTTTTGCTACCTGCTCTAAAGTTTAATGACTAAAACCTATACAGCGTGTAAAAGACAGCCTACCGAAATTTTTAAAGTAAAGTAGTATTTTATGCCTATATTAAAATAAAGATATCCGTGTGTACCGGATATGTGTGCATAACAATGTCATAATTCTTGAGACAGCAATGTATGCGATCCATTGCGTAGTTATCGAAATCTACCTACAGTAGCCGGCGCGGGGCACTGCGCGAATAGGTTCTTAGGTTAAAGCACCGCGGCGTGATACGAGGATTAACACAACTCAACTCGACAAAATACTGTCGACGGCACTGTCCACTTTACGATTAAATTCCATTGGGCTTACCCTACATCAAGTCCTCTCGCTTCTAATGAGATAAGGTTCGAAGTGGCCGCCACCAACTCGTTCGCAGATACGAGCCCGTCGTAGCGTCTCGGCATGAAGCCGGAACATAAAGCTGGGGCCACGAACACATTCTGTATGCAGTTTCGCAAAAACTCCTAAAATACGTTCTCGCATTTCTTCTGCGGTATTGCACTCACTAGTAAATACACTCTCTTTTACATAGCCCCAAAGAAAAAAATCTAAAGGTGTCAGGTCTGGGGAACGAGCTGGCCAAAAGTGAGGACCGAATCGGCCAATCCAGCGATCATGGAAAGTGTCGTTCAGTAACTGTCGCACGGGGAGTACCACGTGTGGGGGAGCGCCGTCGTGTTGATACCAAGTGTTGCGCAACTGGACCAACGGAATATCTTCAAGAATCTCTTCCAAATCCGTCCGTAGAAACTCATGATAAAGGCGGCCGGTCATTCGTTCAGGAAGGAATATGGGCCCAAGAATTTTGTCGTTGTAAATACCGGCCCACACATTTACACTCCACCTTGTTTGAAATCCTGTTTCTTGGATGGCAAAAGGATTTTCGTGTGCCCATATGTGGGAATTGCGTCTGTTCCACATCCCATTCCTCGTGAATGTGGACTTATCAGTCCATATCACGTTCGCAGCAAAGTTGGGAATTGCGCGATGCTGGTCTTGGAACCAACGGCAGTACGACACACGTCGACTTCTGTCAGCGAAGAGCAGTGCTTGTGCCTTGTGAATGTGATATGCTCGCTGCTGGTCTCTACGTAACACTTTATGCACAGTCGAATGCGACAATCTAGATGTGTAACGGTTACGTATCACACGAGCCGCCGTTCGTGTTCCCAACCGTGGGTTTGCGTGTATTACAGCCAGAATGTGGTTTTCCGTTCGACTTCTTATGGGTCTTCCAGACCCTTCTTGTCTGGGTACAACCGGCTGGTTATCTAAAATACGTAGATACGCCCGAGTAATTACACGGCTATCTGTTGGGTGCCGAGCACTAGGATACTTTTCTACGTAAAGTCGAAGAGCTCGTTGCGCATTACCTCGAGCCTCACCGTAACACATCATTTGTCCATATTCATGTGCACTGAAATTGTTAAGGTATTCACTATTCCGCTCACGAGACATTTTAATAAAATCACTTATTTTTCCTGGAAATCCTGAAAAAATAAAAAACACAAAAACCACAAATTCTCGTTCGTAACGTTACGAAAACTTACGATCCGCACAAGACGAAAGGCGCGTCGGAACTAACAATTATTAACAAACAAACCGCCGCACTACCCGCCAGGGGCCAAAAGTAGGTACTTGCGAGTCGCACGCGGCACGCGTCGCTCAAAGAAATTACTTAGACCTATAACATTTGGATCGGTCATTTTCATTAAATTTATTTGCGTCGTGAAGTACGAATAATTTGCTGGATTCATGTTTGGGCATTTACTAAATAGGATTCCCTGTTTCGTCACAAAGAAAAAAAAAAATGCTTAGTGCATCCAAGTTTTGTAAAGATGTGGTATGTGTGGTCACATTTAAGAGTTTTGGAAAATTGTGATATTCCTTCACAGTTAATACTAGCTAACAAAATCTTTTTTTTTTAAACACCTACAACTGATAAGCACAGTAAATACTTTTCTAATGTTAAATAAAAAAAATTAAAAGAACAGGAGGGCTTACTAAAAATCATTATTTCATTATTCTTTCATAAAAACACAACTTCGCGTTCATAATTAATGAATTGACGAGTGGAATTAAATAAGTCCAATCCACATTTTCTATAATCCGAAATTCGCAACGCTCGTCGCTCGTAGTCAAAGGACGCCGCGCGCGTCGGCGCGCCTTTGGGCCGGCGCGGCGGCCGGCCGCCCGGCGCGGCGCAGCGAGGCCATTGCACGCGGCGCGCGTGGAATGTCACATTTCTGTTATTATGAAAATAATGTACTTCTTGTTATTTTAATGAAAGTGGGGTTGTGTTAGTGAATAGTATCGATATTATTGCGTTATCATTGAAAAAAAATTACAAAAATTCATGAAAAGACCGACGAAAAATTCAAACGCAGGGGGTATCAGAATCATGTACTGAACACCTGGTATCAGTTTTCGGTAGGCTGTCTTTTACATCCTTTATATCTAAAGACAAAATCTGTAATCAAAAATTTTCGAGCAATATTCATTTTTCTTTCTAGAATACTCTGAGGCATTTTAAAAAGAGAAGAAAGTCTTTCATTACTCTCTCCAGTTCTTAACTTAACAATATAAATGCAATATACTGCTGAAGCTATCTTTCCTGCACCTGGTCTGAAGCATTGAGCAGTCGGTTGGGATGGCAACGGTAGTGGCACTGGGATTTCAAATCCAGTTTCACTTGTAGACTGAATGATTTCTTGCAGCGCTGGTCGGTTCATGTCATGTTGTTGTCTGTGAACCTCTCTATTAGCTAATCTCCAACAGGCAGCACAAACTCGTTCCAGCCTTGAAACCTAAAATGTAGAAGTTGAGTCAACATGTTTAGATTATTAGTATTGTTAACAAAAAAGTTTTTTCAAGAGTTTACCCCCAAACGAAAAAACATAAAAAAAAACTGTGCTTTTTTTTCGGCAACACTGGTTTTCTTTGTGTAGGGGTTTTTTGAGTTGCCTTTAGGGGGTTCAAATTTGAAATGTTGGCGACACTGGCCAAATGTCTATGGAATATACTTGTCGTTGCTGTGGCACCGCAAAGGTACAGTTGATACACCGCCGGCATATAATATAGTAAAGCCTCTAACACGTCTAATGCCCATATTTCAATGTGTACATACCCTTTTGAAGCATTTCTGTGGCAGTTTGTTTAGTTCCTGAGTAAACACTAGGCGGCCTTAAAAGTTTAATGCCATGTAATTGTAGCAGAAATTCAGTCTCTTTGAGCCAAAACCACTGAATTTGGTTTTAAAACATTAAAAAGGTTAGAGTTTTCTACTATACCTTTATTCTGATAAAAAAAAATACGCTTCTACCACCGAAGCCTTTAGAAATAAAACTGATAAAACCATTAGAAGTGCAACCTATAAGAGCTTAACTGTATTACAATGTTTGTATTGAGACCATGTCTGTGCTTGCCTCAGTGGGTTTGATCGTTTTGATATTTGTATTTCCAAACGTTCTTATATCATCTGTACATTTGAGAACCTTACTTTGAATACTAAAGCTAGGTTTCTTTTAATTTATTTGGGTTCGGGGCAAAAATAAACTTTTGGTAAAGTTTCCTAATATCTTTAATTACTTCTTCAGTAAATATTTTCTTTAAGTATTGACTAAAAGTTGAATAGTCATGACATATTGCTTCATGCTCAAGAAATGATAACAAGACATCGAAAATGTTTAAAGAATCAGATTTGAAATTAAGGAATTGGACAAATCTAGTCTGTGGCTTTCTTCATAAAATTCATTTAAAACTCCATTAACTTAAGGCCTAAGCTTACAAACTGTTGCTTTGGGAAATATTTCTTTGGTAGCATTGAACTGCTGTTAATGGGTTCAGAGCTTTTTGTAGCTAACCAGAATAGTGAAAGGAGAGTGTTTACAGCCCCCTTTAAAGAATAAATTTATCAGCATTCATTTTTACATCAAACCTTACTAAATAATATTATTTAGTGTAAGTTAATTACATTTAGAGGTTTGAATGTTTGCTAAAAGTAAACCTAGAAAGCACTGAACAGATTAAGATTAAATTTAGCTACAGATTGACTATATTATAACTTGCATTAACATAACGTAGATATAAAACTTGCAAAATGCGGATCCATGGAGTGCTGAATGTTTAAAAATACCGATAAGATTCATCTTGTGTTTGTTTTTGAACAGGCTTTTAACAATAGATAATGCATGAACACAAAAATTACCAACATGCAAAAGCAGCACAGTCCTTGGACTCAGAATTGTCAACAACATCATTTTGTTCATCAATGATGCATATGTCACAATATAATTTGTTACTAATTCTATCCTCAGGCATAACTTTTGTTTTAACTATACAGTTACTGGCTGTCCTTCTTACTTCCACCTAGCCTACTGCCGAGTTTATATACACACCACGTCACATGAATAGGACCAGCATATTTTCCTTTGCTATCTAAGACAACAGACAAAATATATAATAATGGTACGTAAACATCTTTAGGCACGTGAAGTTTCATCATCATCATCATCATCACACCAGCCCTGTATTATATACTGCCCACCTGCTGAGCACGGGCCTCCTCTGCTACTGAGAGGGGTTAGCGTGAAGTTTAGCTATAAATAATTGAACTTCTTAAACGCCCAGCGTGACTGCGAACGACGCTTACGTAGGTAACGTGACACGTCACTTGAATACGACCAATGACCATGATAATACCATGTACAATATGCAAAAAAAAATATGTGATAACATTTGCGCCACTTTGTATAAAGGAACGCCTTCTAAGGAAATTTCAGGATCCTTAAAATATAGTCTTCCACTATTTCTGGTGCTATTGCCGCCCTAGATCTTTTAATGTTTTGGCTTACGCGTTCTGAAATTTCTTTATTATATCTCTTTAAAAAACATTTTACTTACTCGATACCAGATAAATTGTTACTCTTTTTTTTATTATTGTACGTAAGTCATAAACATCTAAAGGATATCTCCCTTTCAGAGCAATCATTCAGGTACTCAATTAAATATATACTTTTCTCCTTCTTCACTTGAACATCTTTGTCCACCTTGACATTTCATTTTTCTTGTCACATGTCTATGTAAAGTAGACTTGGCTATGTTATATTGGTTAGCTATTTCTACTAAGGATTTATTCCCGGTTTCATAATCATCTATGGCAGTTTTAAGAATCTAGTGATCATACCTTACCTTACTGGTGGTAGGTCTCTCATATGTGAGAGTCCGCCTGGGTGGGTACCACCGCAATGTCTATTTCTACCGCCAAGCATTAGTGTGCATGCACTGTTGTGTTTCGGTTTGAAGGACATTGTAGCCAGTGTAACTACAGGACATAGTGAGACTTAACATCTTATGTCTCAGGATGACGAGCGCAGTGGAATGCCACACAGTACTTTGTAACTCAAGGTGCTGGATGGTGTTGCTACTGTTTATGGGTGGTCGTATCGCTTACCATCAGGCGAACGGCATGCTCGTCTCGTCATTCAATGCCATAAAAGAAAAAAAAAAACCTATATCGCCGTGAACTTTTGGAAATGCACTCACGAGGCATCTGTAAAGAAAAAAATTAAAAGTAAATAAAAATCTTTAAAAACAAGCTTTTTTACTATTAATTTATTTTTTACTTTTTAGATATTTTTCGAGTTATTCTCAGCAAGCCATTTCATTTGATATCCATATTATAGGAGTGCGTAAAAAATAACTAGTTGCTACCTTGGGTCGTCCGCCATTTTGGATTTACAGAGAAGTCATTTTATTTTTTTTATTTTTCTCAGCAAACCCTTTCATTTGATACCCATATTATGGACGTGCACAAAAAATAACTAGTCCATCATCTTGGGCCGTCCGCCACATTGGATTCAGAATGACGTCACTTAGCTAACAATGCATTGTCACCCAAATTAAACGTGTATGCATAATTTCAACACAATCGGTTGAGGGTAACTGCTTCAAAAATTTACTTGCAAGATTCCACCCGAAGAAACATATATACATGTGGGATGAGGGGCGACAAAAACTCGTATAATCACGCTTGAATCTTTACTTTTCAACTTAAATTTACTAATTACAAATTAGCGCGCACACCGGCGCGTATATTTACTCCGCAGCCGCCATAGATAGTAGCCCCGTACAAAATTGTTTTATTACTTTCATAATCCGTTATACCTTCGACAATGTATTGGATTGCAACGTAATCCGCTATTTTACCTCGTTTTGCGAGTTCCTTCATACTTAACATGTATTCGTAATATGACTCTTCCCTCCCCTTTCTTCTAGAAGATAACAACTCGTGGGCTTCTTTCGAATTGAGCCCATCTGGGAACTCTTTAAGCAGTGACGATTTGAGCTCCTCAAAAGTTTTATGTATTTTTTCCGTTCTGAGCCATAAGGCCGCGACGCCACTTAATGAGCGCCTAGCTACGATGAGCGTTTGCGCCGGCGTCCACTTCATGATTTCTGCGTGGTCTTCAACATCTTGTGCCCACTTACTGGACGTGTACACCTTATTTACCCCATCAAACTTCGGTACCAAACCGTCGTACCAAGATGGCGCAGCCATTTCTGTGGCTATTTGTGTCGTCGTTTCTACTTCGGACTTCGGCATAGTAATAATAAAATTCTGCAGCTCAGTAATAACACCTTCGCACCACACCTCCACACCTTAGTTTTTTCTTATTATTCACCTCAACCGCCGCCGGCGGCGCAGTTCACACCACTTGCCTCAGGTCACGTAGGCACTTTTTCAAGTACGCGTGACACATGAAACCTTTGCCTGCTCCTATCCCGGACGAGCCCCCAAATTTGTGGGATGAGGGGCGACAAAAACTCGTATAATCACGCTTGAATCTTTACTTTTCAACTTAAATTTACTAATTACAAATTAGCGCGCGTAAACATATATTCCCTCTTTGCGTTCAAGAGTGCTAACTTGTCGTTAGACATTTTAAATTATAGGTATCGAAGTAAACAACAAAATATATACGGTGTACGCGGTGCGATGCAATGGAGAATAGAATATACACACGTTGCACGGATTAAACAGGTACTTGTTAACGCGAATATGTACCTACCTACATAAGTATAAAGATAATAAACGTGCTTAGGCACGCACGGCACACGTATAACTATGCCTACCCCTGAGAAGTCCCTAGCGGTTATATAAAAGCGATGTATTTTTACTAATTATGCGTTGCGTTATAAATGTAATATATTTACGATAAAGCTATAGAAGATAGCGCGGGTCCTACAATAAAGTAGGTATACAATTCAACAAACTGTACACGCGTTTTGCGAAACAAAGAATGCGGGATGACAAATTGCGAAAATAATATACGAAATATATTACGCGGATATAAATAGGGCTCAATCCTATTTATAATATGAATATTAGCGTTATTGGAAGCGATGCGGTAAGATTCAAATACTAATCCGGCTCGAAGGACCACAAAATGGTGGCGCGGATGGTTAATGTATTTAGTGGACTGTATATTTTAACTATTTGACTTGACACGATACGCACTGATGATAGGATTAGAGCTGCCTGTGGGAAAGAAATGAATGTGAAGGCAGCTCAAACAGGATGGAGGCACAGTACCTTATGGCGTCTGCGGCGGCGGTTCGGCAGTCGACTGCTGGCGACGTCTTCGACACTGGAGTTGTTTTGCGGCGACAACACACACTATCTAGAGCTATGAAATGCACATTCACTTATGTCTGATTGTACAACAAGCACCGAAACCGATGAATTTTAAGAATTATATCAGAGCGACGTTATCTTGACCATTACTTCAGCGGCACGCGAACAAGTGTTTTTTTCTATGCAAATAGCGCCCGGCTGGGGCGCGGACGCATGCGGAACCATTTCCGAGCGGAGCGTTGTCGCTCTCGCTCTCGCTTGCTGGAAAGGTATGTGCGGGAAAGGGATGCGGAAAGGAAGTGCACGTGTCGTGTCACTTAATACAGTAACTATTATGACCTATAGCGGCCGGAAATGCGGAAGTAAATTAAATATATTTAAAAGAATTATGGCGCAACCAATATTTGTTTCTTTGAATTTTTCTCTTAGAGAGCATCTAGAGCTTAGGAAGTAGATAGATCTTATACCTCGCTTTTGAAGAACAAATATAGTATTAATGTCAGCAGCACCACCCCACAGCAAAATTCCATAACTCATCAAACTAATTAATTTCTTCTGTTTTACTCCAGACTATAGTTTTAGTTTTCGATTTAAAATAAACGATTTCTAACTCGAACCAACAAACAAAGTGAACTAAAAGCAGATTAAAGAAAGATTTTCTTGAACACAAGACTGCTACAACTCTTTGTATACGGTTCCAGTTGTTACTCTCACAAGGTTAACATTTTGCAAGTCAATTAATTTTCATCTCACAGAAAATGTACCATAATGCACGGGAAAATATAAAAATTGGAAATATTGTACTGATGGATGATATTGTGAGAATGGACTTTGACATTGTACAATTCTTCTTGAAACTTATAATAGGAGTATATTCAAGAAATCAGTGTTTGTTTCTTATTGTCTTCGTCGTCTCTATCACATATTACTATTTCTATTAGTTTTGTATTTATGCGATTTTTGTATTTATTATAAATTCTATTATAACCTATTCGTCCAATGAAATGCTATCGTTTAGATTATTCTCGCTCAAGGTGAAGTCAATACGTTTATTTTTGCCCAACTCACATTCCCTATAAGCATATTCTCACATTGATTTTTAATCAGAAACAACCATACACAGTTGTAGAATAATAACCATAAAACAAAATTAATAAACAAACATAAATCGTACTGAGATTGTCGTGTTTACGATGACATGTGTGTAGGATGTTGTGGTATGTTGTCTTATACAGTATTCATTATAATCAGAGCATAATTCGCGGATAAATATTTCTTTTGTTCAAGATATGCTGGTACATAGTATATTAAGCCAATCAGAACACAATTCATAAATCACCCAATGTTATTTTGGCCTAGATTGGCTAAATAAACTCTTCGTTTGCTTTTGACGTTGTGTGATTCAACGACTTATTTTTATTCTTGACTTTTCAATAGAGGCAGCATTTGGCAATGGTGAAATTCCTTTCAGTATGTCCGTCGTAGAAAGTGTTTCCGATTCCGTTTGCTGAAGATCATTATTATCTGGAACAGAGGTAAAATTTATCTGTTCTTTGGTCAGTACATTGCTTGGAACTAGACTGATGAATATTGTCGTTAAGATAGTTACCAACTCGCAACAACATATGAGGATAAAATTGAATGAGTTACAATTGAGTTACTTATGAATTTGTCATTTGTACCATAAGATTTATAATTTCGTCGATAAAAATAATCGGTAAATATCCAATTCCGTTACAGTCACTAGGAACTTTGATACCTGGTTGTATGTCTAGTCGAAACGATGACTCTCTTAAGGTCTGGGAGAGTCATAAGTTACTTGGGTAGTTATGCGTAATACATGTCCCATTCTTTTCGAGCACTTCCATGTGGACACAATAGCCTCTGACTACCAAGTAGTGTTGCAAGCCTCCTCGTGGCCCCGCCGGTTCCTGTTTCTTGGGTAGGTGTATGTGCCTCTACACCTATGACCCCAAAAACAGCCGATCTGTAACACTGCGCTTCGGGGCGGGCCCCGAAAGGGGTGCTTCTTCAACAACATCTTCAATGTCATCAGCCCGTGTAGTCATACGCTCATTCCATGAGGCTATGGTATCCCATGGGTTCAATAAGGGCTTGCGAAACCCATTACTCTCATACAAATCACGGTGATCGAGATGGTGTCCAGAAACGATCATGAACTTGCATGGTTTAGGATATGGTTCAAACAACAGTTCTTCCAATTCAGAGTCAGTATCAGGGATAACTGGCATCCTCTTGAATTCGTCGTAGAACTTTCTCCTGAAGGATTCCTTAGACAATCCTCTTTCATCACGCTTCCGCAACACTTCAAGAGCGTCGTCGGGCGTAAGAAAATCGTAAAATTCAAAAACCTCGTCATCATCGTAGTATTTGAAGTCGGGAGCTAGTGTAACGGGTGGGTGACCCAAGACACTATAACGTGCTTTCTCAGGTGGCATTTTTGCGCTTCCTGGGGCCTGGAAAATCATAAGCAAAATTTTCTTTATTTGTTGGTCCTGTAAATTCAAAAACGCCTCGTAAGAAAATTTCTGCCGGCCGATCCACTGACCGCGCCGTGCCAACAATTCATAGAGACCAGCGGATAGATTTGACCGATTCTGTAGACACGTTAGAAATTGAAGATAGCTTCCAGTGCCGAGCGCTGAATGTGCCCGTATTTTCAACACCAAAACGGGTAGGGGCGTCCATGAACGAAGGATGCACCCGGAGTGGTACGACTCCAATAAGTTGCAAATTTTAAGTGCCAAGACAACGACGGAAAGGTGGTGTGATGAGGAAAGGCATATGCTGGCTCGTAAAGAGACCGAACTCCTATTTCAAGATCCTAGGATCAGTCGCAAAATAAATTTGGAGCTGGTTAAGGTCTTCCGAGGCCGCACGCTCGAGTCTGTCAAGGGGCAGCGCATTTTGTGGGCGGCCAGCATACCTCATGGCGGTGAGAGTTTTAGTTTTATTTCGTGGTAGTTTATTATTTATTACTAGCCGAAAAATGACATCATAGCCGAATTTAAAAAAAAACGTCAAACAGTTCAACAAAACTTCACAATAACGCTTTTGTTTGCGCATTTGTATGTATCTTGTATTATTTTGAATGTGCTTCTTGCATGTATCTTCCACAGGGGTAAGCTCTGTCTTCTACCAGATGATTATCTATTTCATTATTACCCAAACGTGCTTGTAGAAATGAGCTATAATAAACTGTACTGTCATGTGCTGATCCATGCCAGCGAGCATCTATATCACGGATTTTTGATTTTGTATCACACACAACTTGTACATCAATAGAAAAGAGACCTTTTCTATTTCTAAATAATTATGCTTGTTCACCTTCAGGAGATTAAATTGGTATGTGAGATCCATCTATACAGCCCCTTACATTAGGAAATCCAGCTATACTAAAGAAAACATTTGTCTTTATTTCTGTTGGGTTTTGAGAATTTGGCAAACATATACAGGGTCATTTTGACATTGCGTTAATAAATGAAATCACATACTTATCTCGTCGAAACTAACGCTTTCCATTAAGTTATTTTAACCATAGATGTAAAATAAAAAAGTGTAAGTTTCGAACAAAATAAATATTAATAAAAAGTAACTAAGTTTACACGACCTTATGCCACTACTACTGCTCTAAGATAATTCGTCGCAGCGGCAACATTATACTTTCATTCAGAAATACACTTTCGCACGAACCATGTTCGCACTAAACTACGAAATGTTCAAAAAATTTGAAAACTACTACCGGGATTTTTGGCAATAATCGTTATTCATGGATGATTTTTGGCAAGATGTTAGAAGAGGTAAAGACGAATATGTGGTTTCATTTAGTAATGCAAGGTAAAAATGACCCTGTATGAACTCTAGGTAAGTTTGCTATCTCCTTACTTTATAAAGCACTCGTGATGCAGTGGTTTTGTGAACGTTAATATCATCACCAATTATAAACCCCGGGGCGTGAGTTGAATAAAAACGGTCGATGTCTGCGAACGTACAATAGTAGTGAAAAGTACTTCATTGCGGTTGGTTGCCCGTGAAATTTAAAACAATAATTGAAACTTCTCAATTAATTAGTCATTTTGCGTTTTCTGGGAATTAAGGTAATTTTTTGTTAAAATATATAAATAAAAAAATACCTTAGTTTTATCTATAGTCAATACTCAGTACTAATCAAAATCACTGTAACTAACTTAATAAGTTCTATTCTAAGTTCTATATAGCTTGTTATAGCACTCTAAACACATGGGCTTCTCGCATTCTTGACAAATCATGCACATTTTTTTTACTTTCTCATCAGTATCGCAGCTTCTTAAGTCTTTCCTTAATTCGTGGTAACAAGGATTCCTTTTTTTAAAATTTTCCCCTTTTTTCGTGAATGATTGAATTATGGACTCCAAGAAAGAAAGTAACGTTATTTGGTCTTCGTTTTTCATTTTGTATATAAGCCATGCATTGACCAAGCAAGTTCCGAATAATAAACACATCATCAGCTTACGAAACCATTTGAATCCTCTCTTAAGAGATGAGTAATAGGCATTTGTTCACTGAAATCTACGCCTTTTTTGTTTTCATTGTACATTCGCATTTGCTGGCTTCATTATTGGCTGTTTGTCTGATCGTGAAGGCTTTCCAGTCTCTTTTAGAATAGCAGTGTGCTCTTTGACAGTTGTAATCATGGTCACGGGCCGTTTGTCTATCCACTTTATTTTAACATTTTTCTTATTCATCGTTCCAATAACTTGTCCTTTCTTTAATTTATTGCTTATGAATTTCTCACAGTACCATATGTAAATGCTTTCTTTTTTAGCAGTTCTTCGGCTAACGAAACCGAAGTATAAAAGCTGTCTGCTATTAAAGTTCAGCCTTCTTCCATAAAATTTTTGGTCAGTTTCAAAACAACATCACGTCCATGTCCTGTTCCAGATTTTTCTTCATCTTTACCCGTGTACACAATAATTGAGTAAGTATAGCCTTCCGGTGTGCACAATTTGTATAGTTTAATGCCATATTTGTGAGCTTTGTTTTTCTCAAGACGAAACAATAGCGGTTTCGATTGGTAGTAAAAGTGACGTAAACGATAGATAGTTTACGAATAGCGATAACGTTCCTAGCAACGTTACAGTACCCCGCCGAAAAGACCAGGATTTTACTTATACCTGAATATAAGTAAAATCCATCTGTCTACCTAGCATTCTTGTTATTTCATCCATTCATTCCACCCTCTAATATACATCTTTCTATCAAACTTGTCTAGCATCAAAATATTTGACCCGAGACCCTATCGAACAGAAAGTACTTTATAGTATTGAAAGACTCTCCTAAAACAACAAAAGAATAATTGTACCATACTACAATATTCAAAATACTAAGTAGAAGATGTTATTAAAATGGCAAGAGATATAATATGTATGTTGAATATAATTATTAGATTTATGAGACCTTTGAAATCGTGTAAATTTATTAAATTGAGTATTAGTATTTTTATGATATTTATAAGTAGTGTATGCCAAATCTGGGGCTAAAGTGTTATTAGAGATAGGTGGTGGTTTATGATACTGTGCAGTCATACATTGGACATTTTCGATTTTTTTACAGACTAAACGTAGATCTTCAATAGTGAAAATTTTAGGTGAACAAGCAATAACATTAGAATAACAAGGCCGAATATTATGCAATGAGATTTCTAATTGTTCAGACTCTGATAATTGTCTAGAAAGACGGGAAAAAGTTAAGGCATTAAAGACAAATAAATAGTAATATTTTCAGATTCGTCCTGTGTACGGTTGCGAATTTCTGAAACTAAGCGATAGTCGTACTCGAATTGACCAAGATCTTCTATCAACAATTTAGACAATTGGTCCCAGTCATTATTTAATTTTTTATGCTTCGGAACCAATGTAATGCATTACCACAAAAAAAATCGGTAGCGAATTTCAATAGATCAAAAGACAATATACCTCTAGAAGTTTTAAAATCATTTACTTTTTGCAAAAATAATCTAACGCAAGTGGAACTATCGAATTTTAATAGTCTAAAATCAGACATACGAATTCGCTCGCATAAATAAGGTACAACTTGACTATTATCGAGTGATGTGGGTAGATTTCGATCGACACTCGAGTTCAAATTGTTGAGTTTATTCAGTAAAGTATTATAATCACTTACGATGGTATGTAATAAATTTTTGTCATCGGAAGTGAGAGGTTTGATTCCACGAATTCTATGATAAATATGATTAGATAAAGCAGTAGTACATTTAAAAATATTAAATTTGAATTTAGTTTCTAAGTTTAGAATTTTAGATTTTAATTCAGTAAGGGATAATTTTTTACTATTTAAATCAGTATCAATATCGCGACCAGACTCATCGATATCTTCGGAGGGATATAAAATTGATAGTTATGAATTTGCTTCCGCTATTGTAGTACGGTATTACCCGGATCTTCACCACGGATAATAACCTTATAACTAAGTTTATTTTTGTTTAAGAGAAAGAAACTAATCGGGTGAGTGCCCATTACGAAGGTTATAATTAAATGGATTCGTATTAATAAGCGAAGAACTAACAATTGAATTTAAGGTTATAAATGAATATTGGAGGGTAGTCAGACAAAAATTGCGGACAATGCACTAGAACATCGACCGTTATAATTTTAGACACTTTAAAAACTTTTTAACACTTTCATTTAGAAAAAGAAATTATCTCACCTGTTCGCAATTAGTGTGACCGTTCGCTTACACAGTGTAGACTGTGCAACCGGACTGTGGTATTTAATTTTGCAATAGTTATAAAAAATCATAATTATCAAATTAATAAACTTTTATGAATATTTATCGCAGGATCTTATGAAGTATATATATGAAAAGGACTCCACGAAATTTCAAATTTATAGGACAATTATTTATACTTTCATCCCATTATTTATGCCAACGGAGATTAGAAACAAATTTGTTAGTTAACAATTGAGAAACTTTTTGAAAAATGGTGTTAATACTTTTTTGCAACGTGGCTCGATTCTTTCAAGTGTTAAGAAGATTCTAGAATTTTTTCAAATTTTTAAAATGACATTTTATGATATAAAAAACTATTTTTTCTGATGAACTCTTTTTAGCGGTGGCGCGCGTATAACGTAACAGCCGCGCGGAGCCCTATTTTCAACTTCAAATTAAAATTATAAATAATAGCGATAGAGTTCCGGGAGTATGGACTTTTTTATCGAAAATTTCCTCCTCTTTAACGACCTTTTTTCAAAATTTCTAAAATATGATAATTTTTCGAGTTATTAACGTTAAACGTATTATCATTTTTTTTCATCTTATTTTGTTAATAACAATTGCAATTTTTTACCTGCACCAAAATCCTTCAAAAACATTTTTCTAGAGGTGATTCCGAATCCCATGAGCTATCGCTCATATTTTAGAACCTTTATCTCTATTTTTCACGTTTGTTAAGATGTTGACTAGACTATAAGTGCTATAGGCTACTTTTTATCCCGAGAAAATCTTTTTATCCCGGAAAAACTTTTTCACGCGGGTGAAGCCGCGAGCAATACTAGTTGCTTATATAATGAACAGTCTCGCTAAAATTATTATTCTTACGATATCTTGTGGACATATCGCCACGCCATATATTTAATACATCGCATAATATGTCTGTAATTTAATAAGGTTATTAAAGAAAACTTCCTGTTGGCTTTTGTATTTTTTTAATATTTTCAGCGGAATGTACGAAGATGCACGTTTTTTTATTTTGTCGATAAAGTTAAAATGAGACAGAAAAATGGAAATAACGGTCGTATCTGCTTAGCTGGGCTCGCGCCTAATATGGGAGACCTCGGTACGTTACTTTTACCAAGTGTAACCATGTTATTTTGTTCGAACATAAATTCAAAGAGAATTGTTTTTCTCGAATTACACTCGGGAGGTCGCTATGATAGGCTTATTGCCGTGAACTAGTTCATTGTGCGTCTCCCATTGGCCGGTTATTTGACGTACGTAGGCAATGTAATGTCCCATTGTTGCGTTGCATTTACTTGAGTACATTACAAAAAAAACTCTTATTACACTCAGTATGTTGTAGTCGACGTCTCCCACTTAGCTTAAATTTAGCGGGCATTTCGCTGATTGAGAATTTTCCTAACCAGTTGGAATGGCCAAGATTTTGGGCTAGTTTAGTCCACTCGAGACATACACTATCGATAACGATGTGTTTATTTGCTGTGAACGTTGACACAACATCCGCCGCTCTACATATTATGCAACGCTTTTTGTCCTGTAGGCGATCTGTTATAACATGTTGTAGGACTTGCATTCCGTTCATGTAAAAAGGTTTAACTTCTACTTCGAGCACAATATCTTCTTTTATGTGTTCTTGCTTGCAAGTTCCACATTTGCTTTAAGTAACCAAGGATGGTTCATTTTCTAATAACTTTTTATAAGGCTGCTGACATTGGACATGTAATCGAGTACTCTATCTTTAATGCCATTGATCTCTGCCATTATTTCAGCTCTCTGCTTATATATTTTTAACGTATAACCGGACTTATCTAATAATTTAAGGAATATTAAACTTTATTAAGTTAAAAAATACCTTCAATAGACGTCATGTACTCCTGATATTGTGCCCAGTCTCGATACGTATTAAATATTGACTGAGAGGCACAATCAATGGAGCAAGTGTTTCGCACCATTATATTGTGGTTGTTCATTTTCACGGGTCCGAGAAGCAGTCCGTGCTTTAATAAAGGCACACTAAATGTTACCGACTTCATGCGATTAGATAAGCTTGAACAAGCATGGCCGTTTTAACTTTATCCGCATCGGTGAGGACTACGCCACTCCCACTCGCAGTACCAGACACTGCGGGACTGTCTGCACTCTTCCCACAATCACCTTTTTTATTCTTTGCAAAATCATTTAACTTTTTTTATATTCAAAATAATCTTTTGCATTTCTATTGGATCCGCAATTCCTGATGGTCAACTTGTTCTGTTGGGGTTATTCCGACATATTTAAAATGTTTTTCTTATCGGCTTCCGACATCTGAAAAACAAGTATTTTCTTATTACTTTTGCTATTATCCCAATACTAGACGACCCGTAGAACTTTGTACAACGTAAAATTGGTTTCATTGTACCTGAACCTTCCGACCCTAATTCACAAGATCGATAAACACGGAATAACGATTTTAAATGTATGCTCCTATAGGTCGGACAATCTTAGCTGGCCGGTATGACAGTTTAATGACACTTCACGGAATACTATGTGTAGTCACATACATACTCACAATAATAACATTCACCATAGTAACATTTCTTTGGCTTTTTTGCACTTGGTACTTATACAAAATATTATCATCGGTAACTCTTAAGTGATATGGAAGGAAAGTCATCTTAAAAATATGCTAAGCAGTCAAATCTAACTGTGAACACATTGCTTCCTGTTTATAACAGTTATTTAAATTTGAGATATTAAGGATACACTTACAATATTATTTCGCAAATTGTTATATATTTAATGTTTCGCAAATTGTTGTACATTTGAGAACCTTACTTTGAATACTAAAGCTAGGTTTCTTTTAATTTATTTGGGTTCGGGGCAAAAATAAACTTTTGGTAAAGTTTCCTAATATCTTTAATTACTTCTTCAGTAAATATTTTCTTTAAGTATTGACTAAAAGTTGAATAGTCATGACATATTGCTTCATGCTCAAGAAATGATAACAAGACATCGAAAATGTTTAAAGAATCAGATTTGAAATTAAGGAATTGGACAAATCTAGTCTGTGGCTTTCTTCATAAAATTCATTTAAAACTCCATTATCTTAAGGCCTAAGCTTACAAACTGTTGCTTTGGGAAATATTTCTTTGGTAGCATTGAGCTGCTGTTAATGGGTTCAGAGCTTTTTGTAGCTAACCAGAATAGTGAAAGGAGAGTGTTTACAGCCCCCTTTAAAGAATAAATTTATCAGCATTCATTTTTACATCAAACCTTACTAAATAATATTATTTAGTGCAAGTTAATTACATTTAGAGGTTTGAATGTTTGCTAAAAGTAAACCTAGAAAGCACTGAACAGATTAAGATTAAATTTAGCTACAGATTGACTATATTATAACTTGCATTAACATAACGTAGATATAAAACTTGCAAAATGCGGATCCATGGAGTGCTGAATGTTTAAAAATACCGATAAGATTCATCTTGTGTTTGTTTTTGAACAGGCTTTTAACAATAGATAATGCATGAACACAAAAATTACCAACATGCAAAAGCAGCACAGTCCTTGGACTCAGAATTGTCAACAACATCATTTTGTTCATCAATGATGCATATGTCACAATATAATTTGTTACTAATTCTATCCTCAGGCATAACTTTTGTTTTAACTATACAGTTACTGGCTGTCCTTCTTACTTCCACCTAGCCTACTGCCGAGTTTTTATACACACCACGTCACATGAATAGGACCAGCATATTTTCCTTTGCTATCTAAGACAACAGACAAAATATATAATAATGGTACGTAAACATCTTTAGGCACGTGAAGTTTCATCATCATCATCATCATCACACCAGCCCTGTATTATATACTGCCCACTGCTGAGCACGGGCCTCCTCTGCTACTGAGAGGGGTTAGCGTGAAGTTTAGCTATAAATAATTGAACTTCTTAAACGCCCAGCGTGACTGCGAACGACGCTTACGTAGGTAACGTGACACGTCACTTGAATACGACCAATGACCATGATAATACCATGTACAATATGTAAAAAAAAATATGTGATAACATTTGCGCCACTTTGTATAAAGGAACGCCTTTTAAGGAAATTTCAGGATCCTTAAAATATAGTCTTCCACTATTTCTGGTGCTATTGCCGCCCTAGATCTTTTAATGTTTTGGCTTACGCGTTCTGAAATTTCTTTATTATATCTCTTTAAAAAACATTTTACTTACTCGATACCAGATAAATTGTTACTCTTTTTTTTATTATTGTACGTAAGTCATAAACATCTAAAGGATATCTCCCTTTCAGAGCAATCATTCAGGTACTCAATTAAATATATACTTTTCTCCTTCTTCACTTGAACATCTTTGTCCACCTTGACATTTCATTTTTCTTGTCACATGTCTATGTAAAGTAGACTTGGCTATGTTATATTGGTTAGCTATTTCTACTAAGGATTTATTCCCGGTTTCATAATCATCTATGGCAGTTTTAAGAATCTAGTGACCATACCTTACCTTACTGGTGGTAGGTCTCTCATATGTGAGAGTCCGCCTGGGTGGGTACCACCGCAATGTCTATTTCTACCGCCAAGCATTAGTGTGCATGCACTGTTGTGTTTCGGTTTGAAGGACATTGTAGCCAGTGTAACTACAGGACATAGTGAGACTTAACATCTTATGTCTCAGGATGACGAGCGCAGTGGAATGCCACACAGTACTTTGTAACTCAAGGTGCTGGATGGTGTTGCTACTGTTTATGGGTGGTCGTATCGCTTACCATCAGGCGAACGGCATGCTCGTCTCGTCATTCCATGCCATAAAAGAAAAAAAAAAAAACCTATATCGCCGTGAACTTTTGGAAATGCACTCACGAGGCATCTGTAAAGAAAAAAATTAAAAGTAAATAAAAATCTTTAAAAACAAGCTTTTTTACTATTAATTTATTTTTTACTTTTTAGATATTTTTCGAGTTATTCTCAGCAAGCCATTTCATTTGATATCCATATTATAGGAGTGCGTAAAAAATAACTAGTTGCTACCTTGGGTCGTCCGCCATTTTGGATTTACAGAGAAGTCATTTTATTTTTTTTATTTTTCTCAGCAAACCCTTTCATTTGATACCCATATTATGGACGTGCACAAAAAATAACTAGTCCATCATCTTGGGCCGTCCGCCACATTGGATTCAGAATGACGTCACTTAGCTAACAATGCATTGTCACCCAAATTAAACGTGTATGCATAATTTCAACACAATCGGTTGAGGGTAACTGCTTCAAAAATTTACTTGCAAGATTCCACCCGAAGAAACATATATACATGTGGGATGAGGGGCGACAAAAACTCGTATAATCACGCTTGAATCTTTACTTTTCAACTTAAATTTACTAATTACAAATTAGCGCGCACACCGGCGCGTATATTTACTCCGCAGCCGCCATAGATAGTAGCCCCGTACAAAATTGTTTTATTACTTTCATAATCCGTTATACCTTCGACAATGTATTGGATTGCAACGTAATCCGCTATTTTACCTCGTTTTGCGAGTTCCTTCATACTTAACATGTATTCGTAATATGACTCTTCCCTCCCCTTTCTTCTAGAAGATAACAACTCGTGGGCTTCTTTCGAATTGAGCCCATCTGGGACCTCTTTAAGCAGTGACGATTTGAGCTCCTCAAAAGTTTTATGTATTTTTTCCGTTCTGAGCCATAAGGCCGCGACGCCACTTAATGAGCGCCTAGCTACGATGAGCGTTTGCGCCGGCGTCCACTTCATGATTTCTGCGTGGTCTTCAACATCTTGTGCCCACTTACTGGACGTGTACACCTTATTTACCCCATCAAACTTCGGTACCAAACCGTCGTACCAAGATGGCGCAGCCATTTCTGTGGCTATTTGTTTCGTCGTTTCTACTTCGGACTTCGGCATAGTAATAATAAAATTCTGCAGCTCAGTAATAACACCTTCGCACCACACCTCCACACCTTAGTTTTTTCTTATTATTCACCTCAACCGCCGCCGGCGGCGCAGTTCACACCACTTGCCTCAGGTCACGTAGGCACTTTTTCAAGTACGCGTGACACATGAAACCTTTGCCTGCTCCTATCCCGGACGAGCCCCCAAATTTGTGGGATGAGGGGCGACAAAAACTCGTATAATCACGCTTGAATCTTTACTTTTCAACTTAAATTTACTAATTACAAATTAGCGCGCACACCGGCGCGTATATTTACGGTACGTTCACACGGAGACACGATTTGCCGAATCTTATTTTCATCGGATCTGGAAAAACCGAATGTTGTATTCACACAGCACATCTTGCTTGGCCGTATCCGACGGCCTCGTATCGGGATCTCGTGTGAACTCACCATCCGGCTTTTATTAGCAAGAGCGCGCACAGTTCCTCACGTTGATTTGGAAGCGATGGACGTGAACAGTCTTGCTATACTATACTGGTATTATCGCCGTCAGCGTCGTAGAAAAAGATTGTGGTTAAACCCAATAGTACAAAGAAGATCAACAGTTGGTGCCTTTACAACTCTAATGCAGCAGTTAAGAAATGATCCACAAAATTTTTTTAACTACTTTAGAATGACTATACCTACATTTGATAATCTTTTGAAAAAAGTGGAAAAAGATTTGAAAAAGCGTGATACAAATATGAGGAAAAGCATTAGACCAGAAGAAAAATTAGCAATATGTATAAGGTAAGATTGAAATACTGTATTTTATTATAATTAAATTATTTATTAAAAATATGATTAAGAAATTATAGAAAATCGCTTGGTAGGTACACAGTTTGAAGTTTCCCAACTACATATTATGAAAGTCTGGTAAATCAGAAGCATTCGATTGAATACTTTGAGACTCTGGTGATGCTTGGTACTGCGATGTAAAATAGCCTTGTGATTGTGCCACATTTGGTTGATAGTTGTATGTTGATGAGTGTGCAGGAGACCATTCATTTCGGTTCTTTATATTTTGCAATAAATTTAAGACGCCTGATTGAAATTCTAATGTTTGATTATCGTTTAGTTGCCAATGATGGAAGTAGACTTTTAAAGAAAAACAAATTACGGTCTTCTTTCATTTCTTCTTTCTTCTTGCATTCCATTTGATAATCTATAAACTCACTCATTTTCTTATCAAACACGTTTAAATTCTGCCTCGATGGTCTGCTTTTTTTTTCTTTTCGAACCACCTACTAAATTTTCATTATTAGTTTCTTGTTGACTTTCATCTGTAGCATCTTGATTATTTGCGACATCTTCACCAAATAAATTGTCCTGAGCCATCGCACTGTCATGGGTAACATCTGATGTAACTGTAGCGGCTGTACTATCGTCTGCTGGGTTTGGTGTAGCAATAGTTGCACTATCATGTGTGTCAGCTGGCGTCACAATTTTTTTTAAGAACAACATTTGACGATGATAAACGTAGGCTCTCGGACATGTCGCAGACGATCCTGATTTTTTTGATTTCTTTTTCTCGTTAATACTCCTCATCCAGCTGTCTCTAATATTAGTCCACTTCTTTACGATCGATTTAGCTGAAAAATATAATTAAATTTACTTGCAGATATATGGCTTCTGGGTGTTCATACAAGGATTTACATTACGCCTACCGAGTCGGAGTGTCTACGATCAGTAACATTATTAAGGAAGTAAGGAATGCTATTTGGAACAATTTGCATGGGGAGTTTATGACATTACCCAACACAATATCTGACTGGGAATATATCGCCAATGGATTTAATACTAGAGCAAACTTTCCCCATTGCATTGGTGCAGTGGACGGTAAACATATGAGGATAAAAAAGCCAAACAACAGTGGTTCCATGTTTATGAATTACAAAGATTTCTTTTCCATCGTATTATTAGCAGTGGTTGATTCATATTATAAATTTACATACATCTGTGTGGGCTCGTATGGAAAAGAATGCGATTCGACAATATTCAAGGAGTGTACTTTTTGGAAAAAACTAATAGATGGTGATTTGCAATTACCGGCAGCATGTCCACTGACAAACAATTCCGATTTATCGATTCCGTTTGTAGTAATAGGCGATGAAGGTTTTGGCTTGCATCAACATTTGATGAGACCTTACGGCGGAAACCATTTGGATAGAAACAAAAGAATATATAACTACAGATTAACCAGAGCTCGACGCTATGTTGAGTGCGCCTTTGGGATATTAGCTAACAAGTGGCGAATATTTCATCGTCCACTGGATGTTGATACCAGCACAGCAATATCGATTGTAAATGCTTGCACTGTACTTCATAATTTTATAATAGATATGGAAGGTGTACAGTCGAACATAGAAACAACAAGCAATGTATCATCAGTGGTTAACGTGTTCGCAGATGCACCCAATGAACAAAATAGTACACGAGGTGGACGATGTGCTAATGTTATACGATCTGAATTCACAAATTATTTTATTTCTACAGCAGGAGCTGTGCCTTGGCAAGACGAATCAATCTAACGTTAATTTTGTAACACACTGCTAATGTACAAATACTTAACCTGTTTACTTTAAAAAATTACAAACTTACCATAATCCTGCCTGTTTTTCTCCTCCATTTCTTCAAAATCTTCATTCAAAATTATACATATTTCTCGCCAGCCAGCAGTTCTCAAGTTTTTATCCTTGTATATTTCGAGAGTTTTGTCCCATAAAACTGGCCGATTTTGGACAAGAGAAATTAAATTTTCAACGTTTATATTTTTCGTCGTCATAGCGAGCGGTCAGTCAAAGCGGGCGAAAAGAACTGGCGACTGGCAAGCGCACGTGCAGTGTGTCCCTCCCGCCCACCCCTCCTTCCCAGCTTGTGCGACGCATTCGGTTTCAAGATCCGACAAAAAACCGAATCTACCCCTGCGTGTATCGTATGAACGCATGTATTGAATGCCCTATACCACTGTATCGGATCTGCATTTTGCAGTATCGCCGGATCGGTTTGTAGTCGCAAAATCGGATGTCAACTTCAGCAAGATTCGGTTTTTTTGTCGTGTCTTGAAACCGAATGCATGTGTGAACTCCTTTATTGAAATACTTATGCCACTAAACCGAATCCTGCAAAAAACCGATTCGGTAGAGAAACACTCGACGCCGTGTGAACGTACCGTTACTCCGCAGCCGCCATAGCCGAATTGAGAGAGCGAGACAGAGCCATGTCGTGTCTCGCGTGCACCCCCGACCAGATACACGTACAAAATACTTAACTGAATTTTCTTTAATACGATCGGATATAATTCCCCACATACATACATTGCAAGTTCAATAAAAGCTTGTAATAATATTATACGTCACATAGTTTGTCCAAGTCTAAGGAAAAACATTTTTACGGTAAACTAGGGTTTGCTTGCGGCTTCGCCCGTGTGACAAAGCATTAAACTATTTATAAATTATTCATGTGATTTTTATATTTTGGTGATATTTTATATAAACTGGCTAACTTACACATCTTCCCCTTACAATATTCAACTTTTATTGTATTAAAGTTAGGATGAAAATATGAACTGATAATTACTTATAATAGTACTAAATACCAGTATTCAATTTAAAAAAGTAATTAATAAACATTGTATTAACACATACCTGATGTTGTGCCGATTATTTTTAATTATACACTGAGTTTACCAACATAAACAAACCACAAATACGCTGCAGGTGACTACTGATCATATACGCGGTATTGACACTTGCCGATCCCAGACACGCGGTATTATTTTTGGGCGATTCCTCGCTTTCTGTAGGTGTAATGATACTCACGTTAAAATGGCGGCTGCCAATCAGAATCCTGCGTGTATTGTTTGGTCTAGTGCTACCTTCATCATATATACATCTTCCCTCTGTCTCTGGAGATTGTTCTTTTTCGTCTGTTTTTTCTTCTGCAATTTCTTCATTATCGTCATCTATGTGGACATGAATTTGGTCAGGTTGCACATCTGAATTATTGTACAAAAAGTTGTTTTCATCAAACTTAACATCGCTTGATACTTACTATCTGATCCGTATGTGGATTCCATAATCTATATCCATTTCTACTGTAAGACACCATCCACATTTCTGTGGCCTTTGGTTCAAGTTTTCCTCTGGTAGATTTATAACCCAAGCTTTACTCCCGAACACTACTAGATTATTTAACTTATTTATTCCATACATTAAATTTGCCGGTGTATCTCCTTTCAGCGTTATCTGTCTGAGGGGGATCTGTTTAACTGATATGTGGCACACCTTACTGCCTCTCCTCATAGTTCTTAGTTGTTGGCAGGTTACTTTCCAGGAGTAGAGCTCTCACTTTATTCATTAGCGTTCTGTTCATACGCTCTGCAACTCCGTTTTGTTGAAGGGTGTATGCACAAGTAAGTTCTTGCTTTATACCATTTTTCTTGAAATTGACCTCCATTATCTTGTTACATGTATAACCCGATGGTGTGTATGGTGTAACAGTAGTGGGTCGAATAAAACGATACACAGACTTTTAATTCATATTTTATTCAGTTACTTGCTACACTTAATGCATAACACAAATCAATCTGCAGCTGAAAATACTAGAGTCTGGCACACGAAAGTTGAGCCTGAAAAAGCGCGGCAAATTAAAAAAAAACTACATGTGGTATCACTAAGTATAATAGGAATAAATTGTCTTGATACTTTAAAAAAATATATGTGATTATTTTTCCGACCCAAATATCGACCAATAGAATTGCACCATTCGACGTCACGTGGTACAACCTACATGGTATTATACTGACAATTTTTTTGAATATTTTCTCTGGTCGTTACTATATAATAAGAAACATTTTTTTTTGAATATTTTCTCTGGTCGTTACTATATATTATGAAATTCTTATTTGTTGACTGTTCATTTCATCTCATGGTGCAATTCTATTGGCCGACATTTGGGACGGAAAAATAATCCCCCGAATACCACACGAGCTTCAAAATTATCTGGCATTTCCCTCAAGGTTCCCTGCAAACAAATGAAGTCGTCAAGTTTTTCAGGAAAAATCACTCGCGCTTCGCGCTCGTGATTTTTTAACCTGAAAACTCCTTCATTTGTTTGCAACGAACCTATCGGAAAATACCCGATAATTTTGAAGCTCTTGTGGTATTATATGTGAATATTAAGAAATCATTGTGAATAATAAGTTTAGGATTAATTTTTCTAAGTAAAATATGCATGTAAATGAGTTTTATTTAATTTGACATAAACTTGTTGTTGTTACATAAATATTCTATTTACTAGTTTTATAAAGAATATTAAGATGCCGCAGAAGACAAAATAGGTTGATAGATATTAAGCTTAATGTTATTGGATATAGAAATAAATAAAAAGTCAATTATTTAAATATTAATTTATTTTATGAGTCGTAATCAAAATCCGACCGACCGGGATGGTTGGCGTTCACTTGGGGAGGCCTACGTTCAGCAGTGGACGGCGACAGGCTGATTGATTGATTGAATCAAAATCAGAATCTAAAAATTCAATTTCTTGTGAGGCTTCTGAATCACTGCTATCGTCACAAACATGTATAATGAATGAACCGCTCTATTTCTTCATCAGTAATTGTATCTCTAATTGGTAGTTATTAAAACCCCACAATTTGAATTTTAACGGTTAAAGTGGACTGTATAAATAGGCGGTTTTTTGTGCACTGGCAGTGTTACTGTATATGCGGTGACAACAAACAAGGGACACGGGAATAAAAACAAAGGACTTACTGCGGCGCGGTGACCTGCCTGTTCTAGTTGCTTCCCCGGGATCCCGGTTCTTGCGGTCTTCAGAAGTAGTGGTGATGCGACGGCAGGCGGATGGCAAGTGTGTCAAATATAATTGACAGATAATTAACCAAGGACAATAGAAGTATTTATGTCCTTGGTATATTTGTAAATTTATTGCCAGCGCCCGTTCCATATCCAAACTTGATACTTCAAGCTTTAGTGAATAAGGAAGGATTGGGAAAAGGAGTTGTGTTGTTTAGCATAATAGACAATGCACAGTGCATAATGCCAATACATTATAACAATACCAACCACTAACTTTGTATGTATTTTCTACGCGAACAACATGATCTGTATTTTTTACCAATCTTGTGGAGTAACACACTCAAAGAATTCCCTTATAATTTTCTCCACTTCGGCTGATGGCAAGTTTATATTTTTACTTGCAATTTTGCGCTTTACAAGATTCCAGATGAGCTCTATCGTATTTAAATCGCAGTGGTAAGGAGGCAGACGAAGCATCTCATGTCCATGCTGTTCAAGAAGCTTATTAGCTTCATAAATTGGTTCTGGTTTATGCTTCTGTACTAGACAAAGTAATTCACCCTTTGTAAAATAGTTTTCAAATTCAATATTATTTTCTATGAGCCACTGCTGTATTTTGCTTTTCACATTTTGTGCTGTGGGTGGCTTATTTACCTGTACAGTGTGATAACTTGCACTATCCATGACAATTGCACTTGGCTCGGTTAAATTGGGTATAAGTTTTTCCACTAACCACTTGTTAAAATATGCATTCATGTCATGGTGGTAGTCAGCCATTTTTGATTTTGTACTATACAATAAAAGCTCATTTGGCACAAAACCTCTTTCAGAACCAGCATGTACAATTATGTACCTTTTTCCTGCAGATATTTTTTCTATGACGCCACCCTTTGAAGGTCCTTGCCATGACTTCTTGGATTTGTAATTTTGGTGCACATAGGTCTCATCCAGATAAATTACTAGTTTACCTTCTGCAAGTTTGGAAGATATGGTTCCTTAAAAATTGAAAATTAAAAATCTTTTAATAAGCAATGATCGCTCATTTTACTTTTGCTTAAACTCATAACCATTATTATGTAATATGCGACGTAATGTTTCACGGGAGCCAGTAAACTTAATAGATTCCCTTAGATCAGTCAATAAGCATCGCAAAGTAGGAACTTGTTTTTTTACTAAGTAAAATTAATTTATTTTATTTCTTATGGCATTTATATCAAAGCTATCTATATTAGATACTGTGGGTTTATGAGGCCGCCTTTTACCAGGTGTAATAAAAATGCCATAATTCACTTGTCCTTCTTTATTTATTCGTTTTAAAGTTGCAACGCTAACTCCTGAGAAAGAAAATAATAATATGTACATGAACAAATGGTACAATATAATTACAAGAATGCGTTCCAGAATTATGGACATACCAGTCATTAATGAAATTTCTTCTAAATACCGACTCTTCGTTTTTATTAGTTCTTCCTCTTTCAAAGCAATTAATGTTTTAACAGATTCTTTAATTGAACTTATTCCAACATCCAAATGATCTTCAAGAGATCTTCTCTTCTTTGGGCCATTCCATCTTTAAGAGTATCCAATATGCTATAAATATCTAAAATTGTTATGCGATTGCCTTCTAGACATTTTACAGCTTTATTAATAAATTTAACATGTGGCTACAAAAATGAAAATAAATTTCAATCAAGTCATTGTCAGTGTTGTTGAGTATCAATAAATTTTCTAAAATCATTGGACAATTTTGAAATGTGTATATTTCTTGGCGACGACTACTGCCCTCAACTTTGGGATTAGGAAGTATGAATTTTATATCATTTTTCGAACCCATGCCATATCAGGTTCCATCAATTCAACAAGTTTATGATAAACTTTACTCTTCAGTTTTAAATAGGATACAAAAAAGTCATATTCCGGTTCATTTCAATCTTTCAAATGTAATAATATTTATTCTTCTCATTTGTTTCTATCAAAATTATAACATATTCACCTAAGGGTGGGTTTCTGGGCAGAGGTTTTGCAATAATGTCATCGTCCAGTTGATACTATACTGTAATGTCTTCGAACGAATTTGGAATTAAGTTTGAAGGAAGAAGACAAAACATTCTATATTTAAAATAGGTTTATAAGCTGTTTATGAATAAGTTCGTATATACAAGGTGTTGTTTTGCATCCCCACAATGTTTGAAGAGTCCATTGTAATGGGTACACATGATTATCTCATAATACAATGTAAGTTCTACCCCAAACTGGAATCCGAATATTTGTTTTTTTTTTTTACGACGATTTAGAATTAACCCCCACGTACAATGTTCATGTCAGAATAGGACGGCACCAGCTGTTTGCAATCGACACAGCTAGCGCGACGTAGCTATAATATAATCAGTAAGTTTATTGTTTACCAAGATAGATAGACAGATAAAAACTATTGTAACAACCTCATCATTGAAAATGACACAGGTCTTGTACTAATAAGTGTATTAGGCAGCCTAAGCGCTAAAAGGGATCTCTTCAAAACAACTTTTTTTTAAAGATGAAATACGTATTTTTTAGTTTGGTACGCTGGATTTTAAAGACAATAAATCCGATTCAGAATTTACCTTCTTACTTGAGCGGGCTTAGGACCGTCAAAAATACCTAATTGCCGTACAGAACTTTGGTACCTACCCAGGTTTGTGTTATAAGTAAACCATAATTAGATACACTTTCTTAACGTAACATTAAAAGCTGTTAGTAGCTAATAAGGCATTTTCGGCGTTGTTAAAAATTTGAAATCAGCTTATTTACAGTTCGATTTGAATTCACATTTTTATGTACAAACTATAAAAAAAAATTACGTTACCCTAAGGTACTGCTCAAAGTGTTCTCCTTGATATTCAATGCACAAGCGAGCACGACGTCTTAGGTTTCGCTTTAGTTTTTGTTAGTACATTTACATTTAGTCGAACCCGATCAAATGCTGCGACGATTTTTTCTCTCAATTACACAGTACTTGTTATTTGGTCCACGTACACAAGTCTTTTTATTTAATGATTTCGTGGTGGCCAGGGTACTGGTCCGCCACGACCAATCCACTGGCTTCCAGACACTTCACTCAGATATTTGCGCACTTGGCGTCCATAGTGAGATGTAGCTCCATCCTGCTGGTAAAACAAATTAACAATTTTTAACAGGTTTTTCGAAGGTTCGGTGCGATCCCTGCCGGCCCTTTCATCCAGACTCCCCTTCTATATCCTCTTTGTCAGTCTCTTATCATCCATCCTCTCCAAATGCCCAAATCATCTTAGCCATTCCCTTCTCAATTTTGGTCACTAGATCCTCTGTCACTCCTCACATGTCCATCACCATAGTATTCCGCACTCTATCACACACAATCACCCCCACAAATGATTCTTAACGCTCACATTTCCACTGCTTTAATCTACTTTCGTGTTTTTTCTGGCAAACCCCGCTTCTCTGTAATATTCGATTTATGTCCCTATAATAATTGGACGTCGTTAAGCAGAAAGGCTCCAATCCAATCGAACTAGTTTTGAGATAATTGACTTTGAAGTTTACATCGTATTTTGTCATGAATGCGGTACAGTAAACCTGCTGATTTAGTGACAGAGGCAGGGTATTTTTTTGTATTTTAATATTGAAATAATGGAATTAGGTTTACTTCAATATTTTAAGAGATAATTAAAAAAATGTTGGATAGGATCCCTTCTGATATATGGCACTTTCAATAGAACTAGCAGAATATTATATTTCTCAGAAAAGTCCCAACTACCAAATTGTTTCTAAAAAGCCTTTTTACTATGAAAGAAAGAAAAGTTTTTGAATAAATTTTATTAGAATAAAAATATGACCTCAATTGGCACTTAAAATAATATAACTAGTAGCTGTCTTACATAACATACTAAACAAAATAAAAAAATCTATCTTCAGACTTCTAATAATTTGCTCTTATTACAATAAAAAATATGAGATCAACTTGAACCACTTAATTTATGAACATTGACACTGAACAAAATAAAAAATTATATTTTTTCTTCAGACTACTTTTGCATTTCGTCTTAGCCCTGATTATCGTAGTCAAATTAGTTTTCAATTGGAAAATCAAGACCTTAAACCCATCCAAATTCCGTGATATTTTCGTCTCCCTGTAAAGCTTGATAGAAATTTAAGCAGTCTTTTGGAATTAAATGAAACATAGATTTCAAGTCTAGTTTAGGCTGTGCTATTTTTTTGCGATTAGGCCACAAAATGATCAAGTCTTTATCGGTTACACAAGAGATTTCCCTTTTATTTTCTATGCTCAATTCTTGATATATGTCATCATTTATATCCTTTTTCATATATAGATATATATATATATATATATATATATATAAATAATATGTTTTTCTTATGAGTCAGACTTATGTGGGCAGCCTACTCGAAACTGGACTTTGCTTTTATGATGAAAATCTCTGCGGAACAAAAGGCCAGGATATTTAACCAGTGCATCCTACCGGTGCTTACTCATGGTGCCGAGACCTGGGTTTTCACCAAAGATACCATCAATAGACTGGAAGTGACCCAGAGGGCAGCAGAGAGAAAGTTGGTAGGAGTAACATTGACAGACCGTAAAACAAACGAATGGCTAAGAGAACAAAGCAAAGTTACAGATGTAAAGAAACTGGTGGCGCGTCTAAAATGGAGGTGGGCTGGACATGTTGCTCGTCTCCTTGAGTGGAGGCCATGGGGAAATAAACGCCCTCAAGGAAGACCACAAATGCGCTGGAGAGACGACGTGAAGAAGGTCGCCGGATTGAATTGGATTAGAAGAGCTCAATGCCGCAACGAGTGGAAGGTGTTAGAGGAGGCCTACACCGAAAAGGTTGAAAAAGGCTAATGAAGAAGAAGAGAATATGTTTTTCTTATGACAGACTTTATTTGGTGGAGTAGCAAAATAAACTAATGATGTTGCTCTGAAAAGAGTTATAATATTTTTAATGCCATAACTTTCACACTCAACAATAAACCTTACACCTAATTATAATCATTATTAATATAACAAATCTCACCTGAAACGAGAAACAACATTTATAGCTATTATTTCACAATTAATCCTTTGTACAAAATATGTATGCGTTTTATTTTAAATGTCACTTGACTTACAACAGATTTACAATATCGACAATCTTGTCTATCAAAAACCACACATTATGACGTAATACAGAAATGAGAAATGTGCATAGATTAAACGTTACACGTTAAAGCGCGGCAAATTCAAATTGGATGAAGTGTGCTGAACTTCATTTACACCCCCCCCCCTTCACATTTTTTATTGTTATTATTTTATTAATACCGGTGCAAGTTTAGTGCTGTGGAAAAGATTTGATTCGCCTTTCTTATGTCCTGTATTTATTCTGTAAACAGTCTTTGATAACTTTTGTTAAATTTCATATGCTCCAATTTTTAACTCATCCAATTTTTTCCTGTTTAATCGGTTTCCATTTTCAACATATACAGAGTCTCCTACCTTAAATTCAAATTATTTTCTGTGTTTATCAAATAGTTTCTTATTGTAGTTGCGAGATTTTATAGTATTTTCTAATGGTAAGTATACACAATGACACTGACACTCGACAGAAATGTCAACACCAGTGTCGCTTGCGTCTACACGGTAAGCAATTTTTTTGTGTCGACATTAGTATATACATTTAGTGTACCGGTTGAAGTGTATTAGCCGTCTACACGATTCAGTTTGGGACATTTCATCGCCATGAATAGACGTGCTGCTGCCGCGATTGTCGCGATATGTGTTTCTATTAAAATGCGTCGGCGTAAAAAGAGATCTGTATGGGTTAAAGATTGGATTAAAAGAAGAGCGCAGCTAGGGGCATATAACCAATTGTTGTCTGAATTGAAAAACGAAGATCCAGATTGTTACAAAAACTTTCTTCGGATGAAACACGATGATTTTCAATATTTATGTGACAAGATTTCACCTGCGATTAAGAAGCAAGATACGAATATGAGACTAGCTATTAGTGTAGAAGAACGTTTGGCGATAACATTAAGATTTTTGGCGTCAGGTAAATATTTACTATCATATTTTTACACCATAAAATATCTATTACCACATTTTTAATGATAAACTTTATTCGTTTCAGGAGATTCGTATCGATCGCTCTCATACCTATTTCGGGTACCACAACAGACTATCTCCAAAATAATACCAGAATGTTGCGATGCTATTTATAGATTTTTAAAACCAAATTACATGGAGGTAAGTAAATAAAAAAATATTTATGTTTAAGTAATATTTTAATTTAGTTATTAATATTAAAGACTTTCGTACGTTACATTAGTGTCTTCCGAACTTTCCCAAGTCGCATTTGGCAGTGGAGTAAGGGGATAAGTAGACTGTGAAGAAGATGGACGTGAATATTGATCGGCTTCATCCAATTCTTCCATGTCCAGAATGATACGTTGAATTTTACGTTTCAATTCTCTTTTACGGGCTTCTGACCTCATATTCCGTATCGCAGCAGCCACGAAATCACCAAAAATGGCAGCATCATCAGATTTGTCTAACACGCTTAACGCTCGCTCTAAAGCTTCGTCTTCCTTCTTTCGTTTTTTAGAGGTTCGTTGAGATCGAGAGAGGTTGTCGGAGTTTTGTGAAACTGTTGATTCCAAATTTGCGCCATTAGTAGGAGAATTCTGAAAATAATAATAATAAATGTTTATTTTAAAAACTATATTAATGCTCATAAACTGGGTAAGCTATTATTTATTTAATATTAAGTGATAACTTTTATTAATTATTGTTATTATTACAGGTACCTTCATCAGAAGATTGCTGGAAAAAAAATTCAGAAGATTTTAAAAACAAATGGAATTTTCCAAATGCTTTTGGAGCACTAGATGGAAAACACGTGGTCATAAAAGCACCCCAACATAGTGGGAGTCTGTACTATAATTATAAAGGTACATTCAGTATTGTGTTAATGGCATTAGTTGACGCTAATTACAAATTTATTTATGTAGACGTAGGATGCAATGGGAGGATCTCCGACGGAGGCGTGTTTGCAAATTGTTCACTTTCAAATGCTTTAAGCAACGGCAGCCTTAATATACCGCCACCAAGGCCTCTTCCTGGTAGGGCCAAATATGTACCCTATGTCATTATAGCTGATGATGCTTTTCCATTGAAGCCTTATCTAATGAAACCTTTTCCTTTTCGTAACCAACCTGGACCTAATCGTGTTTATAACTACAGACTGTCGAGAGCTCGACGAGTGGTAGAAAATGCCTTTGGTTTACTTGCAAACAGATTTAGAATATTAAGGAAACCTATAGAACTATGTCCTGAAAAAGTTATAAAACTTGTAACTGCAATCTGCGTGTTGCATAACTTTCTCTTGGAACGGAGTTTACGGCATGTGTATGCACCACAAGGCTCCTTCGACGAGGAAATTGATGGTGTAGTAACTCCTGGCAGTTGGAGACAAGACCCCCCTCCGGATAATGTATTGTTCTCAAACAGACCACTGGCATCCAACATGTCTAATGAAAGTAAAGAAATCCGTGAAGAATATAAAGAATATTTTGTATCTCCAGAAGGCGAAGTTAGCTGGCAGTACAGATACATAAGTTGAAATTAACAATAAACCAATAAATAATAAAGACAACTTACCAAATTTTGTCGTGTTTCATTTGTTGGTAAGGTACTCGGCATTAAAAATTGTAAACTTGTGAAGTAATCCCAAGTGCTTGCGTAATTTTCATCTGTGCCTTGGCCACTCTTCTTTTTTTTAAGTTTTCTCAGTTCGTTATTAAACTGCGTTCGTAAATTGTGCAGTTTTCTATTTATTTCTAATGCAGAAGTATTAAATTGTTCGGCCAAACTTTCTACCGCTGCTGCTTTCTTTACTCGATTTTTATAATCGGGATTTGATATTTGCCATAGCTCTGGCAGCGATTCAAAATATAAAATCAATGATTTTATTTCCTCGGTTGACCACGCTCGTGACGTCATTGGTCTAGCTTAAAATTTCGCGCAGGTTCGAAATTACCGACACTCGTTGCGGACAGCGCGCGCGTCCTGTCTCCACGGCAGCGACACTGACACTGAGCGACACCGTCACTACATGTGCAACTAAGTGTCGCGGCGATGTACACACACAGACATTCGATGTATACATTTAGTGTCTGGTGTCTGGTGTCGTCGTGTATCCTTACCTTAAGGCATTTTTTCTATCTTGCATTAAATTACTGAATGTTTTTTCTTGCTTCAATTCGACTGGTACGAAATCAATATTATTTCCATCCAATAAATATTCAAACCGGTCGCAGTATGTTCAGTTTCATTATATCTTACTACTAAACTGAGACATTTATCCAAACTTACATTTACTTCTAGATTTGTATTTTATACAGGTCTCACAGTTTTCACAGATTTTTTGAATCCATCATCCATACCAGCCCTGTATTATATACTGCCCACTGCTGAGCACGGGCCTCCTCTACAACTGAGAGGAGTTGGATTTTTTGAATATTATATGTTAAATTGTTCGTTGTATAAAATGGTTTGATTTTGTTTTTCATTTGTTGTATTCCTAAATGACAGTAATGATAGTGTATGATTTTATAATTTCCTTACTAAATTCCTCAGTCAGCACAATTTTTTCCTTCTTTCCTACTTTCTCGTAATATATTGTATCTTTAAATTGTAATCTATTTTTATTCAGTTTATTGTCTTCATTTTTGTTTTGATCATTTTGTATATCTTGTAGTTTATTTAAATTTATAATTTTCAAACTGTCTTCTTGTTTGCATATGGTTCTAGTACAGGGTTTCTGCTCAAAATGTCTGCTTCTAAGTTGTATGTTCCTGGTGAATATACTACTTCATAATTAAATTGAGACAAATAATAAGTGAGATCGCCTAGTTCTTCATCTGTTCTGGCTTTAATATTCATTTTCTCTAGAGGCTTATGGTCAGAAAAAAACTATGAATCTTTTGTCTATGAGCCAGTGTTGCCAATATTTTACCGCTTCTTTTATTTCCAAGCATTCTAGATAAATGGCCTTTTTTTCTTTTGACTGTCACTTAACTTCCTTGAAAAATATGCACATGGTTTTTCTTCTCCATTTTGTTGTGGTTGCTTCAAGACTGCACCCAAACCTTGTATACTAGCATCGGTATAGATATTTATGGGTAGATTTGGATCAAAGATTGTTAATATAGGTTTTGAGCAAAGTAAGTTTTTAATTGTGTCAAAAGACCCTGGACATTTTTCTGACCAAATAAATTTCTGTCCTTTTCTCAGCAATTTGTGTAATGGATCTAAAGTAATTGATATATTTGGAACATATTTTCCATAAAAAAATATTTTACCTAAAAACTGTCGGACATTTTTCTGAGTTTTTGGTACAAGAAAATTCTTGATAGCAATTAAATTATCCTTCAGGGGAGTTGTTCTTTAGTATTATTGATTTCTAGGCTTTCTTTCATCAATTGATTAGATATATCTTGCACTGCAGATATAATTTGTACCACAGAATTCGTGGGACTGCAAAGCCACTGTGCTGGTTTGTGTATTCTCTGTATTTTATGCATTCCAAGGCTTCATTGGCAATCAGATCACTGGACAATGCTGGCAGCTTTTAAAAACCCCTTTCTTCACATTTTTTACAAAATATCCACTTGTGTATTGCAAAGGTGCGTTAATTCTGGGGTCAGTCTTCTGTTCTAAGTCTTCCATAGTAATATTAAGATTTTTTTCAAAATTACAAGGTTCAGTTGGTGTGGCCTTGCAGTCATCTGTGATAATGAGGGCATGTCAATTTTGTCAAAAATCTTTTTCACAGTTTGCACCGTAAGGGACACGTACATTGGATATATTATTGATTAACAATGTGGCAAAACCTCCCTCGAACTTTTCTGGTGTCAGATTAGTATTGCGGCACCCATGACTCCTTATCGCACCGAAAAGTTTTCTAGAGGGTCTTGATTTAGGTGCCGCATCAAAACAGAATTAATTTTAAAATCACGTTTTTTTTATTAAAATTTGAGTTCTTTTCAGTGTCCAAGCCCAATTATATAAGGTTGGCACATTTTCTGATTTTCCTGTGGTAGTGTTCACAAATTTCATATTTTTTACTTTTGTGTTACCTCTATCCATTGATTTATGTGTGGTGTTTGGTGTACAGGTCTCAGAAGTGGCTTCAAGAATTTTTGTTTCTTTTTGCTGTAGCTTACATTTAATGAATCAAATAGATTGTCAAAAAACAATTAGGGTCATTCGGGGCAACAGCACGCAGTGGGTAAAAGTTCGCATGGTCAATATCTCGGAACCTATTGAGGGGGCTCAGACACTTTTTCGGCTAGATCAGGGGCGCGTCAGGGACGATGTCAGAGTCACAAGCTATTTTGCCAAGCCCCACTTGTTTAGCGAAAAACGGTGATCAACGTGATTTTGTTGATTAGTTACCAACATTTTGTGCTGGGAAAAAAGTGTCTGGCTAGACGGTGCATCAGTTTACAAAAGTCCGTTAATTATGTTAAGTTTACATGATTATTATAATATTTATTTTAGTTACTAATTCTGTCCTAGAAAATAAATGCGTCTCAACTAACGTGTGAATGTTTAAAATATTCCCTGTTTGGGCAAAAGTACGAGGTTAAAAGTACGCACCCTGTTATAACTTCATTACAATGATCGCACGGTTTTTTCTTCTTTAAGCTGCAATTAAGGCGAATATTATTTGTAAAGATTTTTAGACCTTATACAGAAAAAAAATATTCTCCATAAACACTCTGCGTAGTTTTACCCACATAACGGGTCAATAGTACGAATTTCCCCCGATGCACTTAAACATGTATTCCAAAAAAAACAATGAAGTAATGTACAAAAACTCATTAAATAATAAAAGTAGAATAAATTTACTTTACATAGAGCGTTAAAACGTTTTCCTGGACACTATATTTTTGACTGTGTAGACGATAGAAAAAAAAGTGCGTACTTTTAGGCCGTACATGTCCGCCGTTTCACGACACTCCTTGGGGATTATACCTTTACCTGAAAAAGGGAAATAAAGCTTTTTTTTAATAAATGTTAAGCGTTGTATAACAAACATAAGAGACATAGCAATAACATACAGAGTTTTTGCTCAATAGCATAATGTTTGTTACCTGCGAGGTATCCCTTGTTGGTTGCAACAGTCCTACTAAATGTTTGAGTTACAAATTTCACCTTCATCTTATTCCTGGCAACTTTCTCAGGCAATACATGATTTTCAGTAAATTTTGGTATTAAGCGCACACCTTTGTACCCAGGGTTTTCATGGGTCAATAAAATAAGTCTCTCCCATTTTGCTATGTATTTGTTGCCATTTGCAAAATATTCCAATTTTTTTTGTTAACAAATTATTTCTGATGCATTTTATTAGATGTAGAGAATCGTAAAGTGGTATTATTTCTTGGTTATGAACTAAAATAACATTTTCTTTTGGTTCTTCATCATTTTTTAAATATATATCTCGAGTTTCATGAATAAGCAGCTTAATTGCCAGCCTATTATTGGCACCTTGGTGGGGTGCCGGTAAAAACTGAATACATTTACTTAATTTAATCCGTGCTTGAAGCAGCTTCTGATATAAATATTATTTCATTAAGCTCTAGCTTTTACTTGCTTGCTATACCAATTCACAGCCCAGATAGACTATCTAACTGACGTAAAGTATTTCATACGTATTAATTTTTGATTATATTAATTAACAAAAAAATTAACTCACTAATAGAATTTTAATGTATAAGAAATGAAACGCAGGTAATGTATGGTCAAATCTAATATTGTATTTTAATTTATGCGCGATGTCTTGTAGAATGTTCACCATTCTGTAAAAGAAAATATTTTTATGTTACCTTTGGTGTTGTCAGTTTTGTTGATATTAGTGCTTTTTAATGTAGCATGCTAATAGTCTCAAAAAATAGTTTTGAACGATTGTTACACAGACACATCAAAATATGTAAAGTTTGGCATGCCCAGAAGTCTGGTTAAATAGGGCACTAATTGCAATTCAAACTCGCACCCGATACCACCCTAACAAAGCTGCATTACTGACTCCACAGAAATATATACCATGTGACTGAAGTTGCTATTGTAAGTGTACTTTACATATAAAATCCGTCAATCCTGTATGTCTCGAGAGGAAGATTAGGCAGGTTCTTCTTGTTGAATTAAGAGATGCCGAGTTTAGATGTCCTGTACTAAGGAGAAATGAATGAATTAATTATAGTGTTAATACATTATTGTATATATCGCACCTTTAGGACGAAAACGACATAATTCAAAAAAAACGAAAATTGAATTCTCGTCATAGAACTATCTAATACGGAATTTTCAATACAACAATGGTTCAAACACCGCCACATTCCAGCAGGAAAAGGACAAAACTATTATATCGGTCCCTTTTTTTTTATATTTTCATAAAAAAGGGAGCAGTTTTGAGTCATTTTACAAGGATAAACCATTTTTTTATTTTTTTGAATTGCGTCGTTTTCGTTCTAAAGTTGCGATATTAGTGGCAGATTTCAAAGTTTGAAAAATTGTAAAAAAGAATGCACCTGTCATACAAAGTTTCTTTATTATAGTTTAAAAACACCAATTGCGGATTTCATTTTCTAAACACCACGTTCTCCAAATGGCGGCCATCGAGTCTGACACTCTTCGAGTCTAGCACGCATGTTTTCAAAAACGCGCTTACAGAGTGACTTGGGAATCCTGCTGACTTCGGCTCGAATATTTTCTTTAAGTTGTGTCACAGTGCTCGGATTTATTTTGTAAACAAGGGATTTTAAGTATCCCCATAAGAAAAAGTCACATGGGCTTAAATCGCCCCCTATCACATCATGGGACGGAATACGCTTGGCGAAACGTGGGTGCACTAGTTGCGCCTCTGCCTACCCCTTCGGGGATAAAAGGCGTGAGCATGCATGCATGCTTAAATCTGGTGACCTAGGTGGCCGCGGTATGATACTGTTTCGGGATATGTTTTTTTCTGGAAATAACTGCCGCACTGCATTCATGGACACATTAGCAGTATGAGCTGTGGCCCCGTTCTGCAGGAACCTTGTGTTTCGGTTGAAGTATGGACTATTCTGTAGTCTCAGTCTAAAAAAGTCATTGATCATCTCGGCGTATCTCTCCGAATACACGGTTACAGTTTGGCCACGTTGATTTTCAAAGAAATATGGTCCTATGATGGCAGATGCAGACATTGCACACCAGACTGTTACATTAGGTTTATGTAAAGGCTCTTGATGCATTTGTCCTGGGTTGCGGACATCCCAGTAGCGGAAATTTTGCTTATTCACAAATCCTCCGATGTGAGAGTGAGCTTCGTCACTAAAGAAATCTCAACAGCATAACCTCCGCGTAAGGTTTTCTTGATGCAAAGTCAGAATCGTGTAAATCTTGAACAATTTGAATTTTATAAGGATGGAACTTAAGTTTTTTCGCATTATTACCTGCAATGTTGATTTCGCAATTCTTAATATCGATGAACGTGCACAAAGTGATAAACGGGGATTTTCAGTGACAGAAACCATAACACGTTCAACATTTTCGTCGGTGGCTACCGTTGGTATAGGTCCCGGTCTGGGTCTAATGTTCTATTTGATCCTGTAGCTCTGAACTTAGATACCCACGACTGAATAAGGTTGATCGATGGTTCATTACGTAATCGACGAATACCGTAACGATTATTAAATCGACGGCATGCTTTAGACAGCGAAATTCCACTCGAAATGTACGCCTCAACAGCAAAAGCGCGGGGCTCACCACTCCACTGTTCCATGGCTACTAAAAAATCCGCAGCGCTTGCGCTTTCAACGACGCCCCCTGCACCCCTCTCACGCGTTGCGTTCGGAAACTACGTTTGGTAAAACATTGCAATCTGCTACTGGACACCCTGTATATCAAAAATATATCGCTACCTTGGGGTACAAAGGTCGTAAAAGCCATAAACCCTACTTTACAGGACGAGCAAAAAACAAAATTTTAAAAATATTTTGGGTAATAACTTTTTTGTTCTTATAGGTATATTGACCCTATTAAGTGAGATTTGTTAATTTCCTATGTTCTTTGCAATGGAAAACCATATTTTATTCTCAGTCTCTTAGTTTAAAAGTTAGCGTGGATTTACCACCAAGTTTTTTTTGAAAAATGGTTTATACACCCCATAATTATTTGAGTTGTTACATTGTAATGGGTCGTAACTAGATGTAAGTCGTTGTTATTGAACTTAAAAACCACTAACATAAAATACCTTTAGAATGTTGGGAGTCGTAACTATGATAATAACTTTATAGTAATATTACATACCTTACTATAAACTTGGGTAACAAAAAACATTATACCTAAATACCTCACTGTACGTACTAGTACCTTTGTGTTAACTAATTCTAATCTTAATCAGTTAATGAATCAAATTTAGTAAATTTTTCAAAATGATGAATTTACTAAAAACGAAGTACAAAATAACATTTTGTTCAATCAAGTTGTTTTTATTCAAGAAAACATAAACACAACGTTAACGATACGATACAGTTACAGTTAATATAACGTTAAAAGCATAAAGCTTAAAATAGAGTAAAATATTTGTTATAACTGCCACAACGAAACGCAAACGTATTTTACAGTTATAATAATACTATACTAAGAACAATCATTGAGATCAAAGGTAAACTATCATCAGTCTCAATTTTTTTTTTATTTTATTTCATTGAATGACTAGATGAGCATGCCGTTCGCCTGATGGTAAGCAGTAAACACCATAAACAATAGCAACACCATCCAGCACCTTGAGTTACAAAGTACTGTGTGGTATTCCACTGTGCTCGTCATCCTGAGACATAAGATGTTAAGTCTCATTATGTCCAGTTAAGTTAAGTTAGTTACACTGGCTACAATGTCCTTCAAACCGAAACACAACAGTGGATGCACACTACTGCTTGGTGGTAGAAATAGAAATTGCGGTGGTACCCACAGACGGACACATACATATGTGATACGAGAGACCTACCACCAGTAAAACTTCAATTTACTTTACAATTAATTACTATAAAGGTGGGTGACAGTCTGGCAGTATTAAAATCTAGGAAGTTAATTGGCTCTTGTACTTGAGTCGTGCTTTGTTTGAGTTTTGTTTCTGAGTGAATAAGCGGTAGTACCGAATTTGCAATAATGGATTACAATGTAATTCAAAATTTAAGACCGAAAAAGAAAAATGAGTCAAGTACCTACCTAATCAACAAACTAGTTTAGAGAATCCCCTTCTTTTATATTATATCTAATAACATAACCTTGAAACTTTGACGACATAATAACAATAAAAACTATAAACTTTCAATTACATGATTCTTAAGCGCAGTGAGCAAAATATAATGAACTCGTAGGTATGTTGCTGCATTAAAGCAAATTGAATACCTAGTTCACAATTTTTTGTACGTCAGCAATCAATTAAGTTGCTCAGAGCATCATCTTATTATTTATAACACAAATATAAAACTTTGACGGCACAGTATATTTATATTAATTTTCATCTTGGTCATCTTCATCGTCTTCATCTGTATTTATAAGGCTTGTAAAGATTCATGGGGTAAATTCAAATATTCATTTTGATATGGTTTTGGTATGGTTCCTTTTTCACATAAACGTTTCAAATCTATTTATTTTACAGTTGTACAACTTTCGCAATACCAATTCTTCTCCTTGGATGGAACTTTGTTCGCTATTTGTATCGTCGTCTTTATCGTGAATTCTTCCTCTACCCTCCTACACTCCACACGACCGCAGTTCCGTCCTCGCCGCCGAGGACCTCGCCGCGTTCCCCGTCGCCCCCCCGATCCTCCTAACAGTTCCGGCCCGCGTGCCGACGAAATAAATGGATAGGATTAGGTTAAACCCCAATCTTTCCCACTAAACGCTGATGTCTCATCCTCTCCCAGTGACCGTCCTGAGCCGAGGTCCGTAACCCGTTAGTGGGTTGCCCTCAGCATGGTCACTTAAATTAAAGGGTTGCGAGTGCCTAAAGCGCTCACCCTAAAGTCCGGTTTGTTTGTATAAGCCGACCCTCGTCAGGCTAACAAACGATAGTCAGGTTAAAAAAAAAAAAAAAAAAAAAAAAATTCCTCTACCCTTTCCTTTGAATCTTCCTGCTCCTCTCTCTTTCCCCTTTCCCTTTTTCCTTTTTGTAGATTCTTCATAAATATTGATTGTTTTGTTCGAGTGCGTCTTCACACATTGATTACTTAATATCTACTTTATTTGTACTTCTTTTTTTAAATGTCGCAATCCTGATTTGTTGAACTTTTGAGAATTTTTTGGATGCAAGTTCTTCCCAGTTGATGAAGTCTTCATGTTCCAAAATATGCACTTGGTAAGGTCGAGGACGTTTTCGTGCTGAGGAAATGTAAGGTAGCCATTGTGAGGGGCTCTATACTGTGAGCTTTTGAACTTCCTTTTCAATTGTTGCACGCATTGAATCTACGGGCATGTACGTATGTCCGGGTACCAAAAATATTTGTATATTCTCTAAGCTTTGAGATTGCTTCAGGAACTGATTAATAACAGACAAGACTATCTTGTTCTTGTTTTGCCCCACGCAAGAATCACAGTAAAGAATCAAATGTTTCACCTTTCATTTATCAACTTCTTTAAAGTATTTATACAAACAAGTAGCAATTTATTGGCTGCCCCGTTTTGCATCACACTCGCCCCATACATAACAATATTCATTTTGAATCATAACGTCTAAAATTACTATGAGGAGTCGCCAACGATGTAGATATTTCGGCTATCACCGCGGCTCTCTGCGCGGCGTTTGGTTTCAAACGTATTTTTTCGAACGGAGTAAATACTATTCAATTTATTTGTAAAATATTGTTTAAGGATGTAAAAGACAATTTGCACTTCATGAAAGCGTTCCGGATGGGTGTAAATATTTTACCATCAATTAATCTTCTTGAGCTCAGGGTGTATAAACCAAATTGTACTAAACATATGGAGTTAAAAGGGCTGCAAATCGAAATCGTACTGAACTTTGGTTTTTACAACCAAGCGCAAATTGTTACTTTGGTGGTACACCGTACTTGACTCAAATCTACTATCTTTTACAACCTGAACTTTTAAAAAAATATGGCATTACTTCAAATGGTCATAGCAATTATATTTTTTTTGGTTCTTACATCATAAATTACAGCAAAAACATTGTTTAGACGTTGAAGTCATCTGGGTCGTAAAAATCTTTTTTTGCTGACCCCTGGGCTCCAAAACTATGTATAGCTACATTTCTTGTATATAACGGAATATTAGCATCGTTAATTGACCCGGTTGTTTCGACAAAGGTAAGGTTCGATGCAGTTACCTTATGTTGGAGTTTTTCCATCAAGTTCAACCCTTTGTCATTTGATTGACGGCGGAATTCAGCCATCTTGAATCTGTCCTTCATTTCCGCTAGTACGATATAAACTCTACTCTGTAGAGTTGCGGATATGCGGTATCTTCGTTCTAGTGTATCATCATCAGGGAACTGGATTCCCTGGTATCTTGCGGCTGGCGCAGGTACATCTATTGGTTCGTATCCAAGAAGTTTTCTATTTGGTACTAATTGTCCTGGAATAAAATCTTCAGGCAACGGGAGATAGTTCTCATCGTGTTGTTGCGACGCTGTAACTCTGTTAGAAGTGACGAGTGGGGAAAGTTTTTTTTGCGAATTTGAAAGAGTCATATAGACCAATCTATACAGCGGAAAATTCTGAATAAGACTGCATTCATAACTCATTTTTGATAAAATGGTTTATACGACCTTTCTACCCCAAGGTGTCGATATAGTATAACGGTCAATAATAATATTTTTTTTCCAATGGTGTTTTCTACACTTTAGAAAAGTCAGAGGTGTGTGCCCTTGGGTTTTGAAGTTATGGACCTTTGTCTCGGCAGTTTGTTCCACTCCAAACTATGCTATCGTTGCTTTATGACTGACTATACATAACATATAATAAACTGTGTTGTAATATTGTGGGACATCCTCCTACAAGGTGGACAGGACGACCTTGTAAAGGTCGCAGGAACCCGCTGGATGCAGGCCGCTTCTGACAGGTTGGTCTGGAAATCTTTGGGGGTGGCCTATGTTCAGTAGAACTTCTAAAGGCTGAAGAAGAAGATGTAATATTACCTGTTTAGAATATCATTTTTTTATTTTTAGCTTTTCCTCCTCTATTTTAATGGGTTTATCAAAACTATCTAAAAAAAATGTAGTTCAATCATAATTGATTTAGTTTTGTGTAGTTAGTAAAAATATAAAACCTATGTTATCAAAGTTTCATGGTGAAATAAAATATTATAAATAATTCACCATAATTACATTGCACAGACGGAAAGTAAGTATTATTGATAAAAAAGATTTTTAGGTTCTTATTCTTACCATGTCTGATAGCGACACGCCTGCGCTTTTTGGCTTTTGACGGTGTAGCTTTAGTGCTGTATTGTGTTTCATGTGGGACAGGAGATGTCCAGGTATCGCCAAAAATGTATTGGGATGCACAGATGGAGTTGGTATTTCAGCTCATCAGGTGGTGGCGGTAAGTAAGTCAAGGTACGCAGGTGGTGGTGGTACATGGAGGTCAGCTGGCAGATCCTCTGCATGCACTATAGGCTTCACAAAAAAATGCTAGCATTAATGTTATACATATTTATTTTTATTATAAGTTTACAGCTGCTTAAATTCAAAACCACCACAAATAAAAAAGGCTGCCTCGGTGGCGTAGTTGTATTGCGGTACGACTGCAAGGCTGAGGTCTCGGGTTCGATTCCCGGGTCGGGCAAAGTGATATTGGATTTTTCTATTCAGTATCAGCCAGGAGTCTGGAATTTGTGCCCGATATGGCGATAGGCTCGCCCCCTATCACATCATGGGACGGAATACGCTTGGCGAAAAGTGGGTGCACTCGTTGCGCCTCTGCCTACCCCTTCGGGGATAAAAGGCGTGAGCATGCTTAAAAAAGGGTAAATCGCATAATAATTTTCTACTATTATTCCTGAAGACACAAACATGCCCAAAAAATATGATTGTATGAATAAAAGAGCCACATTTTGTAATATACTGTTTTACTTGGAAAGTAGAAAATACAATTATTCAATTAACTTAAAAACAAAATTGCATGTTTTGGAATAACTTATATTACTTTTTGAGATGTGGTTTTGAATTTTATTATGTACAAAGCATTTGAAGATGCGTGTCTGGGGTTATCGTTTGAAAAATTGTGGGCTTCGATAGTCCACGCCCCGTTCAACAGTCCTGGTATCTGTGCGCTCCGGCTGCCGCCACCTCCAATGTTGGAGACTCAGGAACAGGCGACGATAGTTCAGCAGCTAGGGAGAAGGCAAGCTGGAATGCCATATTAGAGCTGAGGTTGGATTCTATCCACTCTAGGACATTGCACATACAGGCAGCTGAGGCAGCGTGGTCATTCAGTAGGTCGTAGGGCGGCAATCGTGTTGGTAAGCAACGCTTCGCTGACTCCGTCAGTGCGCTGAACATCATGATAGGAACGCAGTTCAATGTAAATTCCGGCCTCCATCTTAGCAGCTTCCTTCTACGATAGATGCACAAATTTTATCTAGGTATCTCTTGATGTTGATGTTGCTGGCAGTGAGGATGATGTCAGCAATAGAGATAGCTATTAGTATACAAAAGATGATGATGTCGGTGATTCTTAATTTCCTGTCGCGGTCGCACCTGCCGCAGCCCAATGAGGGTTGTGCCTCAAGGGAAGCTTTGTTCATGTTACGTATTTGCCTTCCTATATACAAAGTCCTTTTTTCGTAGCGAAAAGAAAATGTTCGTTTATCTTTTGACTTGTTTGTTTGTTGTGGTGAACAATTGGAATGGGTATACGTCCGTACGTATGTGTCTCTCCTTTGTCAATTAAAACACGTACCTCAGTACAATCCACCTCGTCCATCCCGTGGACGTACACGTGGCCTATTACTGAGAGCACATGCTCTTCCAGCTGCGTAAGTGGTTTTAATTTCGGTGGCCTATTGCCGGTACTACCTGGACCATACCCTTTAAATTCTTTTTTATTAAAAGATTTTTTTTTGGGTATTATTTTTCAAATCTCGCCAAGCCTTAAACAACATTCAAGTTTCTATAATCTCATAAAATTCACTACTGAAAATATAAACTTATTAGTTATAAAACATACAATACTGTTACACACCTGCTTCCATTTAGCCACTGTTCTTATTGGCCCCCCTAATGAGATGAGTTTATTGGAGAGTCTCCCACGACGTCTCCAAATCAGGCCGCCCTTGGGAAGTATGGCCAAAAGCTGAAGCCATGTTGCTATGACTCGCCATATATTCAGCCAAACAACTTATTTGAGCCGTCCTGTCTTTACAACGGGCTGTTTTTTTTGTATTTTGACTAGAAACAAAAGCATTTTAAATAACAACAATAATGAAAATGTAAAAATCTCAAATCATCAAACTGTACGGATTAACAACTTTCGCCACAAACTACATAGTATTAATAATCATATTCTGCATGAATTAGGTAGACATACTGTTAAATATTTACCTTAATTATAATTATTTTAGATCGAACACCGAAGTCCTAAGTAATTAAAAATGTTTACTCACTTCACCTAACCTCAAAACGTAAAAAATTGAGTTGCCAGTAGTAAATCAACTTATTTTACTCGCGTTTGATTTCCAATAGGGAAGATGCAATATTTTTAGTTTTGCTTTCATTTGAATGAATTTCATATACAATACATCACTAGTAAACAGACAGAACACAAACTGACAGTTTAAATTTTGCGCGTGCAAACGGAGCTACACGCCCTGTGACGTCACACCTGCAACTGTCGTTCACTGGCATATTTGCTTTAATTTACAATCGGCTTTAATTAAACAGAATAAAAAATGGTATAAAAAAAACTTATTTTATACTAGCTTTTGCTCGCGGCTCGCCCGCGTAAAAAAGTTTTTCAATGCCAAATAACTTTCTACTCCTTTTTAACCCCGTTAGGGGATGAATTTCAATAAATACGAAATACATTTTCCATCAATTCTGTTAAAAAAGGTTTATGCAAAAATTTGAAGTAGACTGGACCAAGGAACCACGTCCCATACAAACTTTGCACCCTTTTTTCACCGCCTTAGGGGTTGAATTTCGGATGCCTACGTCATACAAAGAACACATCCTCCAAGTTTCAGGTCTCTACGATCAGCGGTTTAGGCTGTGCGTTGAGCCGTCAGTCAGTCATTCAGAACAAAGCATTTTTCATGTATAGATGTTTACAAAAATGTTTCAGAAAAAAGTATGCTTAAATATTATTTTTATTGTATATAAGATATATCTTTTAATTTTGGAAATACAGCATCAATCCAGAACTTCATTGCAGCATCCAAAACAGACAATGCTGCTACACAAAAAAGTGCTATGTTTCTTTTGCTGAACAACATCTGTAGTTGTACTTGTGTCCAGAATTTTGGTGTAGTTTTATTGTCCTTCACATAGGAAAGAATGGTTGCATCTTTTAAAGGACATTTCACCTCTACTGTGTAATTTTCAGAAAGCCCATCAGGTGTTGCACCAAAAATAGGATACTGGGCGTTAAGAAGGAGTCCGGCTTCTTTAATTTTAATTTGGAATGCAAAACCGATATGTTACTGATTGCGGGACAAGCCTTGAATTAATAAGTATTTCTAGAGATTCGTGAATATTTGAGGTGAGTACATAAATTAAACTAAGTTGGAACTTAACACTAAAACCCTACTACATACCTTAACTCATACCACAAGAAAAAAACATGTTAATATTGTCAGTCGTCATTTGCTTTGATAATATTTCAAGAAATGTTTGTGGAGAGTCCAACTTTCTAGTCAAGCCCGAACACAGTTTGTGAATATTCATAGTTTGTTGCTCTTCTCGAAAATAGCGAATAATACTAGCTTCACAATTTTTTTCTTTAACAGAAATTCATTTAAAATATCCACCTAAAAATGTACAGTTATTATTTTAGTATTTAATACATTAGATAATTTCTCTTAATAAAAAATTAGATAGATCTGATTACTTGTGAGAAACTGGTAGTGATTGGAATGTGACCCATTTCTTTGGCTTTTATAAAAGATTTTGCAGAAGCACATGTGGATAATTTCGATTTATTCCAATAACATGTGATGGACGTAGTCGGAAGCTCCTCAGATCTTCTGTGCAATCATAGCAATACTGCAGCAATATGCTTACAACCACCTTGAGATAGATTTTAGTCATAATAGTCTGTGCTATAGTAAAACTATTTAAAAATGACCTTAATTATTTACCTTCAGAAGCAGCACAATCTTCGCATTGGCAGGATTGAATTAAGCCTTGCCTTTCATTCATAATGGTTGTCACCTTCTTTGCGAAATTTGTGCTCCGGAGTAAGCCGACTTTTAACAATACACAATTCCCCATCTCTTTTTATTTGGATATAGCCGATTGCATTGTCGCCATAAGACTCCCTTGTTGACCTGAAAATACTACTATGTGTAACAGTTGTTGAATAAAATAGTAAATAAATGTCTCATTCTAAATTATACATACCGTAGTAGTTTAGAAATGAATGTATATATGTCAACACTAACTTTCGGTAGATTTCTGGAGTCAGCTTTTATGAACCCAACTTCCATTTTTATTCGAAAATTGCGATTAATTTTCGTAATTAAAGAATGTTTACTAATGTTTAACTTTACAACTATAACCTTAAACAAGTTGTCATAACAATTAACAAATGTGACGTCACCAGACGATTATCTGTTTTTTAAAACAAGTTCTGTTTCACGTTACTTTCAATTCGTAATTATTCTTAAAAATCGATATTAATTAAAATAAAAACGTTGCAGTGCCCCTTCTTTTATGTTTTTTTTACATTTTAGCCACAAAATATTGATAAATATTAAATTTGCATCTTCCCTATACTCAAAAACACACTGGTGGTAGGTCTCTCATACGTAAGAGTCCGTCTGGGTGGGTACCACCGTAATGTCTATTTCTACCGCCAAGCAGCAGTGCGCATGAACAGTTGTGTTTCGGTTTGAAGGACATTGTAGCCAGTGTAACTACAGGACATAGTGAGACTTAACACCTTATGTCTCAGGATGACGAGCGCAGTGGAATGCCACACAGTACTTTGTAACTCAAGGTGCTGGATGGTGTTGCTACTGTTTATGGGTGGTCGTATCGCTTACCATTAGGCGAACGGCATGCTCGTCTCGTCATTCAAAGCCATAAGAAAAAAAAACTTGTGCCTTGCTGGTTAAAGTTGCAGAATATATTGGGGGCTATAAATCAGATAGAATGACAATTGTTACGTCAGTCATTGATGCCAATAATGAGGTGTCAATCTCATGTAATTACAAGCAAGTAACGTTACTAGACACAGACACAGCAAAGAAGACTCTTGCCTAGGCTCTTTGGCCTGTTGCGTATTTGAATACCCAGCTTCTGCAGTTCCTTCTGTATTTGAGGCTGGAATCATGTCTGTAACAGAAGCTGCCGCAAAAACTTCATCCGAGAAAATATCTATCTACTGGCTAATTCAGGATACTTTGAAACCCGAGACAGCATTACTGAGCGATGCTGCCTTTTGAAAAGCTTCATTCACTAATTGAGCTATTTCTGTTTGTTCAATCACACGGCCTGGGTGCTGGCTTAGCTATTTGTCACATTCGTAGGCAAATTTGATTTTTAAAGGTCCAAAGAAGTCACGATGTAAGGGTTGCATTTTATGAGAACTATGTGGGGGCAGCGTCGAAATGTGAATGCCATTGTCACGACAGAAATTGACTGCAGCCAAGGAGATATGGCTACAGTGGTTATCCAAAATAAGCAAGACAGGATTATCCTTTGTCGGCTGAACATTGTCTTTGAAATGGCGAAGGTAGTCTTTAAACAGGTCGGTATTTATAAATCCAGAATCAGAAACTATTCCAATAATACCTTCAGGTGCATTGTTTAATAAATAACTAGATAAAGTAAAGAAACTAGATAAGATAAAGTCCAAACTACCCTTTTCCATCACAAACCTTACTAATTATATTATCCAACAATCCTTTAATCTTAGCATTAGGATTGGATATTTTTAAAGCTTTAATATCGTTTAGAGTAATTGGACTCTTGTTAAATAGGTCTCCACCTAATTCCCATATTTGACTAAAATCACAGTCAACTATATCAAAATCATCTTGCATATCAAGCAAGGAATCAGAAACTTTAAGGTCATCAGTTGGGCTATCCAGCCTTTCAACATCAGCCACACGCTGGGAAGCAACCTCAGCGGAGATTGTCTTAGAAGAAGCACAATCTTTTAAATATTTTCTCCTTGGTACGTTGTCCACGCCTACCAAGTGAGGGCCTATTAGGCACTATATGAATCCGATTATCTGCTTCGTCTCTAGACGACTCGGTCATCTCTATATTCATCTGTTTGATACGGCGAGCCTGTAGCTTTGAGGCGCCCCCATTAGAACTAGATCCACTAAGAGAATCAACAATTGATGAGTGTCACGACGTGACACTTTGAGCTCGTGAGTTCTCCTGTTCTAAAATCTCACCACTGAATGACTTCTTACACACTACCTTGGGTGTAATCTCAACTTCTAAAGGGTGAGGTGTAACTAAAGACTGACGGGACTCACTTCCGTAGCAAATATCATCCTGTATTAGACCAAAACAAATAGGACGTGTAATTAGCAAATTTAGTGCGAATGGAACGCATTTCTTAGCGAAGTATTGATTAGTTTTCTTAATCAAAAGACCGGTAACGGATTCAACTTTAATCATTGTAGTAACCAAATTATCAGCAAAGGTAACGACCAACTCAGTTGTGGATAAGATATGACTAAGCAAAGCAACAGTACATATGGTATCAGCTCCACTCTTATGGTTGGTAACAAGGAATACCTTGCCGTCAGGAAACCGTTTACTGACGTAATCAAGAACGGCTTCATAAGGTGTCTGAACACAGTATGGTTTGAATTTAAGACCGTGTCCTTCCATCATAACGTATATTCGAAATTATATATTTATACTGGTAATCATAAATATATATATAGAATTTCCGTCCGTTGTCCATTCTCCGCTTTGATCTCCCACTTAAATCTTTTCTCTTTTGGTATATGTACTAACACTTCAGTCCCAAGCACTTTATTTAAATTTGTAATATTAAAAATCTTTACCTGTAAAAACTTGGTATGGAGTTTTGCCCTCAACTCTACTACTATGGCTTGTTCTGTTCAATACGTATACTGTAGTATTTATGGCTTCCTTGGCTTGGAAAGAATTAATGCTTTATATAGGGTGGGCCATTAAGTTGAGCGGATTTGAAAAAATCATAGAAAAAGAACTACAAAGCATAGGGAAGATAATTTATAGTTTTAATAAAGTAGATACATTAGAATTTTATTTTTTTAAAATAACATCACTGAGATGTGAGCCATCTAGACGTACACCCTCCTCGAAGCTAGACTTCAAATTCGTGAAAACTCGCTGTCACATTGCTCGTGGGATAGCGAACATCTCGCGAATGCCGTTTTTAATCTGGGCAATTGTCGTCGGTATACTGGCGTAAAGGCGGCTCTTGAGGTATACTTCGTGCCAGTTGTCATTGGCGTGACACATGATTGCTGTTTTCAGTTGTCTGTGGAATCGCTCTACCATTCCGATCGCAGCTGGGTGGTATGCCGTCGTGTGAAGATGCTTGCAACCAATTTTAGCTTTGATAATTCTTTAAACAAATTCGCCTCGAATTGTTTACCTCTCTCTGTGGTTATTTTCTCAGGACAGCCAAAACGGGATATCTAGCCGGTAATAAACGCGCTCGCTACGGTGTCAGCTTGTGATGTCTTGGAGCGGTATCACTTCTGGCCATCGCGTGAATCTGTCGATAGAGGTTAGACAATACTTGTAATCATTTGATGTTGGCAGAGGACCTATGAGGTCTATGTGTATATTACTAAATCTGTTCGATGGGGGAACAAACGTATGAACTGGTGATCGGGTATGCCGGGATATCTTCGAGCGTTGACAAGAAACACAACTACGCGTCCATTCGCTACAGTCCTTTTTCATCTTGGGCCACGTACATTCGAGTCAATAGGCTTGTTGTAAGACTTTACACCTGGATGACTCAATCCGTGAATGTTGTTGAAAGCTTGCCGACGGGAGGGTGGTGTAAGGTAAAGTCGATGTGACGAACAGGAATTTCGCAATATAACAGCATACTTGAGTTTTAGACATTGAGTATTAGTGCTTACCAATAGATGTGTAGCATATGAACGTTAAGAAAGAGTTTCATTTTTATTTATGAAAATTTTGTTTTTATCATTATTGTGTATGTGGATACCTATATCAATGTATTGTATATTATATAATATGTTATGTGTATTTTTTAGAAACCAAATAAAACACATTTGTAAATTTTGTATAACTAGTATATTTTAAGAACACAAATGAAAATATTTTGTAATTATTATAGAAAATAATAATAATGCACTCATACATTACACAAAATAATATAAAAAACGTGTGTGTGTATTTATGTACACGCGTTAGAAGTTATACTTCTTTGGCGTAACAAGATAAAAATCTTTTTAATTATCTTTCGCCTTGTTCTACGTTCAAAATTCAAAACTAAAATGTTGACTATAGCTAACTTCGGTGTCGGTTTTTCGTGACGGTGTGCGCGCGCATCGTAAAAATTTACTCTCATCATTTTTCCCTAACGCGCCAAAAGAAGTATAACTTCAATAATAAATTTAAAAATAATGCTATTTTAATTGACAAGCACAATAAAATCTTAATAAAAGCCTATTCAAAACAGCTCTGTCTGGGAGTAATTCATTGTAGGTAAATTGGCATTTGAAGCTATGTTGTGTAAGACATGACAGGCCAGCACTATTTTCCTAACCACATCAGGATGATAATACAAAGCTCTATGTTCCAGTTAGTAAATGTAGCTGAGTATTTATATTGTTAGCAGATCCAGAAGTAGCATTCAGTATCGGTGTTATTAGCATATCATCAGTCCCTGATGATATCCGGAATTGCCTGCAAATTTAATAATTATGCAAATAGAATAGTTATATTATTACTTAATGGAAAACGATTGATAAATTCAGATTCCGGCATCTCTGCAATGTCTCCATTTTACGGCGATGTATTCTTGTACGGCGTCTTTCCATTTATATTTCTTTATTAGCGGCCCCCAATAGCCTTAACCTATGCATAATTATGTAAAAAAAAAAAATTATTGCAGTTGACAAATATTAATTTATTTATAGAGGTCGAGGAGTGTTGATAAATAAAACGTGAGAGAGTGACGCTAAATAGTAGTTTCGGCTGCCAAAAATGACACTTGTCTACCACTTGTATGATTTTTTTTCCGTTCGACGGTTTGGACAACACGCTAACATTCAAAACCACGTGCAGAATAGAAAATGTTGTCTACCAAGTTTTGCAGCAGTCACGTGACTTGTCTGGAGCATATGTCATTTCCATACATTTTGACCTTTCCGTAAGGGTAAACGCTAACAGAAAGGGATTTTGTCTAGACCCCCTGACATTATGCCAAATTATTTCGATAAGATGATTAATTTAATTTATGCATATGTCGCAGACAGCGGCGGCCGGAAACCGGAGTTACACGTATGTATATTTAATAAAAGTCACAAATGAATTATCTCTTCAACTCACCATTTATTGATCATTGGTCAATTATTGCGTAATCAAGTGTTCACAGAGTACAATACCACGTCAGGATTCATTATTAACTCTACTTATTATGAGACCTTGGTAATTGAGACAATTTCTTAACCAATATCAACTATACTCCACTTATTCAGTAACCACCTTAATATGATCTTTTCAATCATAAACCCGAATTAACATAGTAACCGCTTAACTAAGCACTGACCGATATGAAAACCACCATAGTTACTACTTAGTATCGAACTGCACTGAACTCACAGAACACTATTACTCTAGGAGACTGAACTAGTTGCTTCATATGCTTCGGCACCCTTTTTATACACCCAACTGTCACTCCCACTACTAGTCTTACAGCTCAACTGGTTGCACGATTATTATTTTGTCTTACCCGACTTAATATTATATGCAGACATCCTCAAAGAGATTAATAAAAATGATATACCCGACACATATATTTGTTGATTAATTATAATCCCAACAATTTTAATCAGACGTAAAATAAGATAAATAATTTCCAGCACAATTTTCTGGAGATATTGATGGCAGATTTTCTTCTAATGGAGCAGGAGCTTGTGCTGTAGGAGAAATCGATGGCAGAGTTTCGTCTAATGCAGCAGGAGCCTGGACTGTAGGAGATATCGATGGCAGCTCTTTACTAGTCGAGTCTTATGATTGACGAGATGAATCCGAAACTTTCGATGCTGATGCCGATGGTGGAATATCTGTGTATTGTAACAGAATTGGTGTTGAGGCCGATGACGCCGATGTTGATTCATTAAACTTTTTCTTTCAAATTAATCAAATGTTGCCATTCTGCTGTCTTGCCATCCATTACTTGTTCGCCGGCTTGAAAGGAATTGTCACGTCCAAGAACATTATATAAACTTTTTCATTATCTACTAAAAAATAATGAGACTCAACAGGAAGCGAACTAAAATTTTTAGCAAATTTAATGCACCCACATTAGTAGGTCCCTGGTCGCTATAATTTTGTAACCAGCTGCAGTCATACCTCTTCAACCGTTTTAATGATCACAACTAATTGTTTCTGTTCCGATTGTTCTCATTACAAAGTAATGTGCGATGAGATGCTTCATTTTTTTATGTATTCCCTGAAGCATGAAACCAAGGGCATGATCTGCAATTTTTCCCGATCGTCCACTTTCTTCGCCTTGGTCTTCATATCCATAATTTTTTCCTGCAACGTTATAAATAAGACGTTTTTCAATGCCATTTCGTCAATCAAAATAACACAGATTTTATCTTCATCTTTTAACTTCTCAGCTTTTGCTTTCAAATGCATTACAATGCAAGGAAAAACGCCTGATTCTATTTTCATATTTTTAAATTGTTTGCAATGTTCGCACACTTGGCATTGTGATAGAAGTTGACATTTCTTTCGGAGACTTCTTATAGAAGGCGAGGGAAACACTTTTAAAGCCTCTTCTATACACAATATGTACGTGCTGAAATTTAAAAAAGCACCTTTACTCAGTACACACGTACTTAAGCCTTAAGGCACAGTGATATAGTGAACAGTGTTTTGAAAGAACCAAACTTTAACTTCAGTATAGTTCGATTTTAAGTTATATTATGCCTTTTATTGATATTTATATATCGACGGTTGAAAGGTAATAGGGTATAAGCAACAAAAACCAAGTTGTTCAGGAGAGCAATTTAAAGTTTGAAATTGCAGAAAAATGGACATAACTTTTTTAATTATTGTCATATTGTGAAAGTGGAAAAAGCTTTAGAATCAAGAAAAATAAAAGCTTTTATTTATTTCATTCGACGTTGCTTTATGTAGTTTTATGCCGCTTAGATCAATTGATTTTATTTTCCTTATGAAGTAATTCGGCGTAAGTAACATCTACATAGAAAGTAAACGAAGAGTATAGAAGACTTACCTACATTTGATATTCTCATACCAATAGGTAATAGGGGCATAAGTCACATGACTGTAGAATAACTTAAATGGGTATAGAAGGATAAGTGACGATTCATATCATTATGCCAACAGGTAATAGAGCATAAAAAAAAGTGCTTAGCACTAACATCGTAAGCATGTTAGACATTAGAGACACTGTAAGTGGGTAGTAAAGTAAAAAAGTAGTAAAAGTAACGTGGAACTTCTAAATATCAAAATTTCTATGGCAAAACGAAAACGAGAACATCCAACACACGGTATTATATGGGCAAACAGTTACGTGGATTAAACGTCATATGTTTAAAATAATAGAATCACAACCAACATGATGTTCCTTTAAAATAAGACTGTCTCATGAGGAACATAATGGTGGCAAATAAATTGTGGTTTTTATGTATTTAAACTTATATTGAAGTTAGAACTATATTATTACATAAAGTAATATGCACTTTGCACATTGCAAGAATAGAAAAATTTTATATAAATGAAAGAGCGCAGTCTGGTGCGCTGTACGGAGTCGCGGCCATGATGACAGAGGCCCGGCGCCTAGGCGCGCGACGCGACGCCCCAGTGTTGCCGCTATATAAAAAATAGGGAGGTGTTGCGCCGGAACATCCTCCCCCCCCCGTTGAAAGGTGCGCTTTCAACATCAACAGTCTTCGATCGTCGGTAAAAGGCAGAGGCGTACCAATGGTCTTCGTACGATTCCCTTTATGGTCTTCATATCAGCAACTCGCTCGACGCCATCCGGTCCCGGGAACAGCCGAGACACTCTTACCAGTCTCCATTGTAGTTGGGGTGTGGCATCGTCCTGTATTAAAACCATGTCTCCCACCTTCAATTTAGTACAATTATTAGATTTCCATTTGGTTCGATGTTGAAGCTCGGTCACATACTCTATCTGCCATCTCCTCCAAAAATGCTGGCGAATCTTCTCGATGAGCTGATAACGCTGCAAGCTGATTTCTCTGGAACCTTCAAGATTTGGTGAAGGCAATGCAGTCAATGGTCTCCCAATCAAGAAGTGCCCAGGAGAGAGGTGAAGGAAGTCTTCAGGAGAGGAGGACAAAGGACAGAGTGGACGGCTATTTAATATCGCTTCTTTTTGCGAAAATAAAGTACAAATTTCTTCAAATTTTACATGACTGTTTCCTAATACGCGTTTTAAATGAAATTTAGCGGATTTTACTCCCGCTTCCCAAATACCGCCAAAGTGAGGAGCATATGGTGGCGTGAAAACAAATTTAATTTTCTCTTGTTTGGCAAAATCATCGATATATTCTGCGTCATTTTTTATAAAATCCCTAATTTCCCTAGCAGCAGCGACAAAGTTACGACCATTGTCGCAAAATATTTCAACTGGCTTTCCCCGACGAGCTATAAAACGGCGAAGTGTCATAAGAAAAGCATTCTTAGAAAGATCACTTACTGCCTCTAAGTGAACACACTTGTACCGCAAACATCCAAACTGCGGAGTCTAGCAGTCGTGTCCATCCGGTCCTTCCCTCCCTTTCCACCACCGTCGGTATTCCCGTCTTAGGTACTCCTGTAATATCTGCAGGACCACCAAACGACGGTTTAAATGCTATCGTTCTAACACACGAGTACTTACTCGTCTTTGTCGGCGCAGCACTTCCATCACACATCTCCCCAACCTCTTGCTTCGAGGGTTTTGCGACGGGAGCGCTACGGTCACACTCTTCGGTGCAGCGCATTCGCACATGCCCCTTGAAGAGGCATCGGAAGCACCGCATGGGCCGAGGCTCAAGGAGTCGAACTTGCACCACCACCCAGCCAATCTGAACACGCCCCGCCCTAATTATTTTATCGGCGGCCTTGGCTGGGCTTCTTACCCATACTGCACTCATGCCAGAACGGTCAGGGCGGATCTCCCCGACCTTAATATTGTTACGTGCTGGGGTTCGGTATAAACAATTAAAACGCCGGTATTGCGATAAAAGCACCAATTAAGTTTTTATTAGCTTATAATTACAAGTAAACTAACTAAAACACTGCACTGGATACTACGATATTCGAATACACTAATTATAGTCACTCACTATACGTTCACACAAATCACAATTCGCTTCGAAGTCGCTCGGAGTTATCGCTCGTAGTCCGCTTGTCGCTCTGCTCGCTAAGCAAGACTGAGGCCTTTCTCACACCTCCGCTGCGAAACTTCAGTTGCGAAACCGCTGTAGGAATTCCGCTGCGATAAAGTGTAGTTGTGTAGTTGCGGAACGGGCGTCGGAACCTGCTAGTCATCAGTCAGCCATCGGAGCGAAATGTCGTCGTTATCAGAGTCAGAGGAGGAGGAAATATTATTGTGGACTTTAACTTTGAAAAGGCGTAAATCTCATAGAATTTGGGTGCACGAGATTAATGAAAAAAGGAAGAAATTAGGAGAAAACCTATTATGTAAAGAACTAGAGTCACATGAAGATCGTTTTTATACATATTTTAGAATGAGCCCAGGGAGTTTTGAAGATCTACATAATCTTTTGAAGCCACATATTACTAAACAAAATACAAGGTTTAGGGAAGCTATTTCTAGCAGAGAAAGATTAGCCTTAACTTTGAGGTAAGTAAATTATTTATTTATTAATCATTAATACAAAAAAAATATTCGGCATGTTACTAACTCTACGATAAGTGAAACATGTTGATTTGTTCATGAGCATTTTGATTTGAGGTTGTTAAATTAGTAGGTATAGCCGTATTGCCCTCTTGTGGAAGAATATAATAATTAGCATTGTCAGTATCTGTTGCGTCACTGATCATGGAGTAATTTCCTGGAGTAGCAGGAGAATGCGTGGTATCACTTAGAACAGAGTAGTTGAAACTACCCGTTGCAGTAGAGTTGCTGTTAGAAGTTACAGCATCCAGATCACTTAATTCAGCCTCCATCAAAATTCGGGCGATATCAAATTTTGCTTTTATTTGTGTTCGCTTTGATAGTTTTTTGAAAGTATCAGCGTATCCCAAAAATAATAAATCTACTCCATCACATTTTACATCAACTTTATCTTCACTTCTGTTGCGATCTCTTCTATTTTGTAAGTACTGGATCATTCTATCTGTTGGATCCGGATCCGGATTACTTCTCCTATGCCTTCTATAAATTTGTTGGGCGTTTTGAGTTTCTTGCGGGCGGGTATCTTGTGCAACGTCTTGTGTAGTTACGTCTCCCGTAGATTGAGAGTTAGTAGAATTAACTTCTTCAACATTCAGAGATGCCATACTACCTTGAGTCTCATTCAATGTAATTGCTGGATCAATGAAATTCATTTGATCTGCCCAAGTCCAATTTTGAAGCTTTTTTGCAGCTTGGCCACTTGTACTCTTTTTAGATAATTTGTACTTTTTGTAGGAGTCTTTTAAATTCTTCCACTTCGCTTTCAAAGTTACGACTGAAAAATAACAAAATAAGACAAAATTAATATTATTTTCATTGCAGATTCCTAAGTACTGGAGATTGCTATAAGACATTATCGTTTTCATATCGTATAGGAAATTCAACAGTTTCAAAAATAGTGACCGAAGTATGTCAGGAAATATGGAATGTTTTACAACCATTAGCCATTCCACAACCTACACAAGAAATGTGGCTCAATATCGCAGAAGACTTTTTTGGGAAATGGGGATTTCCTCATTGCCTGGGTAGCGTGGATGGAAAGCATATTACCATTAAATGCCCTCCAGATAGCGGCTCAATGTTTTACTGTTACAAAAGTAAATTTTCTATTGTGTTATTGGCTGTTGTAGACGCTAATTACAAATTCATATATGTTGACATTGGATCGTTTGGAAAAGATTCTGATAGTACTATATTTGAAAAAACACCTTTTTTACAACTGTTGCGAACTGGTCAACTTAATGTACCAAATGCCCAACCATTACAACAAGGCACAGATCCTTTGCCTTATGTTTTAATAGGGGATGGTGCCTTTAAGCTGGAAACGTTTTTGATGAGACCTTTTGTAAGAGAAGCGGCTATGCAAGATAGAGATAAAAAGAGATTTAATCAGGCGCTCAGTCGAGCACGTGTAGTTGTGGAATGTGCTTTTGGAATAATGGCACAGAAGTTTAGGATTTTCCAAAGACCTTTCGAAACAGATTTGACAAACACAATAAAAATTGTAAAAGCAGCTTGTTGTTTGCACAACTTTATACAGACGAAAGAGTCAGCCGTACATACCAGTTCCAGCTTACGCTCAGGTTAGCCTTAGCTCTAAACGATCTTCCCCCTCAGTAGCCACCGAATGAGCAGTCACCTGCGATTGTCCGGATGAATGGAGAGCCGCCAAAGCCTCTTCTAATAGCTTACCCTGGGCCGCCAGGGAAGCCTCAAGAGCTGCAATGTGCTGTGACATTGTAGCTTTTTCTAGCTCTAAGCGGGACACTTCAGCAGAAACTGACTCATTAGCCCTCTCTAGCAACTCTTGGGCTGCTAAATTCAGCTTCCGCTGCTCTGTCCCCTTTAGGTTCCGGGATCTTTTTGAGACTCCCCGAACTTCCTCCGCTAGGCGTATGCGCCAGTCCAGCTGCTCAGCTGGTACCATCACTGTCTCCATCGGATCCGCTTCCTCCGGAGTAGGGCTAGTGGCAACTACCTTCACTGCCGGCTCAGACTCGCTATCGCTCGAGATCAGGTTACGCACCTGATCTCGGCGACTTCTTTTAGGTCGCGAGGATACGCCGCTCGGTCCCGCCTGGGATTCCAGGACCGGCACGGGCGAAGTCATCTCCGCGGCGCCATGTATGGGTTCTAACACGTCCGTTCTAAAAAATTTATTTGTGTTATTCATATTTGATCCCACGAGTATGGGGGAATAAACGGTCCGCCCAGGCAGTGCCCCCTGTACCTGGGTAAGCCAAGCGTAACCCGCCAGGAGTGTCGGCCGGTACTCCGGCGGGGGTTGCACTAGAGACCGAACTACCCATCGGCCATGCATCCCCTCACGGTGCGCCGCCGCTTGGGATTCGGGGTAACTTTTTATAGAGGTTTTCTCCCTCGCAGTCCAGGCGGTTAAGCCAAGACCCTCGGCCCCAGGAGTCGCTGCGAAACATGACCACAGTGCCCCCTGAGATTCCGAGACTAACGGTGGCCAAGGAGAACTAGTTCTGCCCCGGCCTGTTCCGCAGCAGGGTGAGTGCACACGGAACGCGGAGGAATCTTCTTTGCTGGTTTTGGTCCACGCCGTTTCCGGTACCCCCCAAATGTGGCGGGCGTTCCCCTATCCGCCACCCAGGGAGACGCGCCCGATGGGAGACCAGCAACTCCGCACGGGAAGTGTGTGTATAACTTGCCTTGAAGGCAAACAAACTAGGCAGCAATTCCCTAAATATGGCTCTCGTGCAACAAAATTGCTGGAATTAATCCGCAGCTATGTTTGTAGGCCGATGAAATATGTTTCCATTGGAGGTGCCAGGTATTTAGTGACGTTTATACATGATTTTTCCCGTAAAGTAGATGTTTACTTTTGTTGGAGTGATGCGAGTATTGGTGATTATAATAAATTAGGCCATTAGTATTGTTGAATATATTTATTTATTACACCGTAACTTTTACACAGTTAAAACATCTTAGTGGAAGGCCATGACAGTAATCGACAATATGGACTTATCTAAAAAGTAAATAGATGGCGTTACGTTTAGGATTATGAAGATCTCTACTGGTAGTAGGTCTCTCATTATGTAAGAGGCCATCTGGGTGTGGGTACCACCGCAATGTCTATTTCTACCGCCAAGCATCAGTGTGCATGCACTGTTGTGTTTCGGTTTGAAGGACACTGTAGCCAGTATAACTACTGGACACAATGAGACTTACCATCTTATGTCTCAGGATGACGAGCGCAGTGGAATGCCACACAGTACTTTGTAACTCAAGGTGCTGGATGGTGTTACTACTGTTTATGGGTGGTCGTATCACTTACCATCAGGCGAACGGCATGCTCGTCTCGTCATTCAATGCAATAAAAAAAAATCAAAGAGTTTAACAATTTACCACAGATTACAACACACCTCCTTAAATTTATGATCTTGATCTTTTACATAAATTTTACTGTTATAAACATACTATGCTGTATATACAAAATTAATGTTAACTCTAACCTATTTCTCAAATAAATCGTTTTATCTAAACTTTTAGTTAACATGTCTGCTAAGTTAAATCTTGAATCAATTTTTACAATATCGATTATACCTTTTTCATAGTTTTCATTAATATAATGATATTGCACTTCGAATTCTTTGTAAAGTTGCCGTATTTAGCAATCGTAATTGCACCTGAATTGTCTTCATACAGTTTTATTGGTTTATCAAATTTAACATTGAATGATTCCCCATATTAAATTGTCCCCATATTAAATTGTAAACTAAACAATGACACACAAATCCACTTTTATATTCTAAACTACCAGTACATTTTAAGTAAGTACAGAAGGCTGATTCACTATGCCACAAGCATTAACGCACCGTAAACCGCATGACGTCATAACCAGCTCTAAACGCAAACGCGATTACTATACGCACCACGTAAATGTATTGAAAAATGGTATTCTGTATGCCACACGTTAGGTTGTCTATGCTCAATATTTTCTATTTTACAATGTGTTTATGCGTTCAGAAATCTTACATCAGCTCGAATCGGTAAGTATCGGTTTTTGAAATAACATATTGATTTTTATATGTACTCGTGATATCAAGTAATATATCTCAAATAAATGACTGCCAAGCCTTATCTAATACCAGTTTTGTTAAATGTTTTGCGTTATGAACACGAAAGAAAACAGAAATATTTTAAAGAAATTATTATAGACAGTGATTGTTTTCAAACGATAATGTTTACTTCACAATTATTGTCAAATGTCAATGTCATGTATGTTTACTAGAGACGCAATTTATTTATTTATTTTATTTTACATCTTTATTGTACACCAACAAACATAAAAATTATATAATAATATATACAAGTAAGGGAGCGGTAATACAATTGGCGGTCTTATCGCTCAAGGCAATCTCTTACAGACAACCATTGGATGGAGATAAGAGAAATAACGAAAAGGGCAGTCAGGGGCGTACATAAAAGCTACAATAGAATACACTAAATATAAATAAATATATACATACGAGCGCACAAAAATATCTACAGACAACATACACATACAAACTCATACGTACAAGTACACATATATATAATATAGTACATATAATATTACATAAACGTATACATATAATAATTACTACACAGAAGTAAATAAGTACTTATAAATGTTAATCAATGTCATACAGTTCAGATAGGTTCTAGAGGTTGAGGAAATGTCCTTTTACCATTTTTTTAAAAACTGGTAATGATTGCGCGCGTCTTATGGCTACTGGCAGAGCATTCCATAACCTGACAGCGACAACAGTGAAGGATTTCTCCATAAATTTAGTAGTATGCACAGGCATCTTCAATTTCAAGTTCTCCGATGATCTAAGAGACTTCTCATGCGTCTCACGAAGAAATAGGAATCTAGATTTAAGATAAGAAGGAGTTAGAGGATTAAACAGAATATTATAGAGAAGGGAAAGGATGTGGGCATTCCGGCGAAGGCGAATAGGTAACCACTTGAGCTTAGTGCGAAACTCAGACACATGATCATATTTGCGTAGTCCAAATATAAATCTTATGCAAAAATTCTGAAGGCGCTCAAGCTTATTGAGTTGTTCTTCAGTAATATTAATATAGCTGGCATCAGCATAATCAAGGATGGGAAGGAGAACGGATTGAGCCAGTGCAATTTATTATTTAATAAAATTTAATTTCTAGTTTATTTGTCTCTGATTGAAATGAATAGATTATCTTCTTCCACTAACCAAAGTCTCGAACGTAAAGACATACCACTATAGTACCTTAGAACTCTGCAGTTTGCAACTACGTGACATTGACGGAATAGCTTTATAATCAAGCTCGTCGCCAGTTATAATCAAAGAAGAAGTAGAAGAAACAACACAAAAGTGCGTGCACACTGCTGCTTGGTGGTAGAAATAGACATTGCGATGGTACCCACCCAGACGGACTCTTACAATGAGAGACCTACCACCAGTAAATAACATAGCAGTAGACTTTGTTAAATAACATTTTGTCAAACTTTTTCATCATTTCATAAGCTGTTGTACATTCAGCAATATAATCCAATTGTTTGTCTGAAATTGTGCTCATTATGATAGTACTTGCTTTAAAATCCATTTTCGTCCAATCCGCTTCTTTATTTTCATACTTTACAGGCATTACGCGACTGGCGGGCTCGTTACATTATTTGTGCTCCAGCAACGTTAATAGTCTCAATTTTCAGCTTGAATAATTGATGCCATCAAAAATAGGCATCATTACGTCTTCTATCTTTGCTTGTTTTGCCATTTTAACATATTAACATTTTAAGGTTTCCTTTATAAAATAACTAGCTGACCCGGCAAACGTTGTTTTGCCATATAAATTATTTTTAGAGATTTTTTTAATAGAAAAAATGAATAAATTATTGTAAGTACGGTGACGATGTAGTGTAAGTATGAGTGGAAGAAGCATGGAGCGCTGAAAACAATGACGGAATATAAAAATAACGAAACACTAAACATTTATATATTCTCATTTATTAAAATTTATTGTTTATAGATATTTATATTCATATACTGAGGAGTCTGGAATTTGTGCCCGGTATGGCGATAGGCTCGCCCCCTAACACATCATGGGACGGAATACGTTTGGCGAAAAGTGGGTGCACTAGTTGCGCCTCTGCCTACCCCTTCGGGGATAAAAGGCGTGAGCATGCATATTCATATATGATAATTATGGTAATTTTACTAATTACAACATAATCCCTTAACGCAATGGAGTGTATAATATTTTTTGTTAGCCCATCTTTAGCTAACACAAACAAACTGGATGGTTTGCCTACTTGAGAGCATGCCACGTATAATACAAATTGATAACAAATATACTTGGAAAGTAAACTAAAGTAGTAAAATTTTAAATGATTCATTACTACGATCGATGCACAAACAAGAACAACGACCAAAAACAGTAAGCGGGAATAACTGGGCAGATATAATTGATCAGTTACCGACCGGGGTTAAAAGTGATTAAATTACTAATATCGCTATTAAAAAATAGGGGGTGATGGAAGAAGGTAGAAAATTTTGGGTTGTATGTATTATTTAATTCTACATCATAAAAACAAACCGTTCGAAAAAAATTTTTTTTTTTTTTGGGATGGACCACCCTTATCTCTGAGGGGGATGAAAAACAGATAACAACCTATTCTCAGACCTACCGAGTGTGAATATAAAATTTCATCAAATCCATTTGGAGGAGTATGGTAACAAACACTGTGACTCGAAATTTTTATAGATATAGATTTTGTGTCTTTTTTTTTCACAACTCTACTTGATGCTAGTAGAGGATCTGATGTTAACAACATCCTATTCAAAACATCCGTATTACAGTCTACTCTATTGAATTTTCGTGCGAAATTTGACCTTTATAAACGGAAATGTTTATTTCTTGCTTCTGCTGCTTCTTCAGACAATTGTCCTATTGGTAAAAGGGCTTCTTCTATTATAATTGAGCCGTACATTCAAATTTTATGCATAGTAGGCGTCATATTATGCCTACCATACAGTGCAACATAAAGTTCAGCAGTGACTCTAGTAAATTTTTAAATTGTTTTATATCTACTTTGTACCCACTTGATATGCATTCAAGAATCACTTTAACTTTTTTGATGAAAGTGACATCTAGGCCTTTTATTTCAGCTGCCAACTCAGGATCTTCAAAAAATCTTCGGCTGGTATTTCCGTCATTCGTATTACCGAATCCGGCTTTAGGAAAATCTACACGGAGACCTAGTTTCCTTTTAAATTCGTTTTAATTTTCTCTTTGTTTTTTATTCAATCTGAAGTTTGTCTGCTTCAGATTTAGGTGGCAAATCTTCCACGCCAAGCTTGTAAGATATATGCAATAAGCTTTCAAAGAGCCGAATCCTGGCATGTAAAATAGATAAACCAAATTTCAATGTATCTGTACTAACTTCATTTGGTTTATTCAAATCGTTGAAATCTTTTGATGTAGCTCCACATATATAACATCTCATAGTAGATTTTGTCCCTGTTGCCGCATCTCACACTTTTGCATCTATCATTGTTAGCACCATCTTGTTTTTAACAACATATTATGATGTGCCACCAATTGTTACTGATGTAGGTTCCAATTTATTAGCCGCAGTTTCCACATAGTTTATTTCTTCGTTCGTATTATCAACTGTCTCCTTTACAAAACGCATACGGATAGGTCTACAGTAGCGAGGCAATGATGGTGTTGCAATCCGCCACAATATTTTATTTTCTGTTCCATATATTATACACAGAGGTACAACCGAACTTTGAAAAATGTGTCAATCGCATACGCTATCATTTTCAAACTTTAAACCATATTTTAAATGTATAAGTAATCTTTCGGCTGTATGGTTTATAACTCTTTTATAAATTTATTGTAAATTCACTTCGGCACAGGTTTCGGTTATGTTGAAAGATTCATCGGGAGGACAACATTGTTTTTTATATTGCTGAAAAACTGAATAGTATGGAAGGTTTCCTGTGGTTTGTCTGAATCTGTCATATCGCGACCTTGACAGGTTTGCAGCTACAAACATCCCAAGCGCTTCCTCTGGGTCAATTTGCATAATATCGACGGTCCCCAAGTATACTATCGAAATCGTAAATCCTGCACTTTAAAGGAGCGCGATTCAAAGTTTATAATTAGATTTTTACAACGCAATAAATTCGAATATTCAATATTACTACTGTGTCATAAGTGGAAATTTTTACTTTTTTTTTATGATATAGTGGCAAACGAGCATACGGTTCACCTGATGGTAAATGATCACCGCGATGATAAGTGATCATGTTTTATACTATCTACTTAAGTGTTTAAAAATAGTTATACTTTTTTTAATATAACACATTCGATACTTTACTTGGTTACCACTGGTTATTTTTTATCTAACGTGCCAGTTTCGACAGTGTTCTATGACAAAATCTTCTAGTGTACTATTGAATGTGCACGTTTCGATACTTTTCCACAACAAGAATTTCTATTGAACTATTGAATGTGGTACTTTCGATTGTATTATTTGTTGCATTGCTCTAGACAAAGTAACAATATACTAGTTTCGATATCTACTATTTATTTATGTCAAGCTTTTACTACTATTTTTTAGGGTATTTATGACAAATAAAGAAAAACACAATCAGACATTGTTAATCAAGAAATATGTATTAAAAAATAAAGAATTAAGAAACAAACGTAATAATAAAACAGCTTTTAGCTCGGATGCAAATAACATTCAAATGTTTTATTAAAGTACTTACTTATACTTATTTATATGGGTCAAATAAGGAGTTCTCGTAACCGACGAGCATGTATGAAGAGACTGTGAAAGAAGCGAAAGAGGTATGCTTGGATCGTAGCATATGGCGCTTCATAGTCTCTGCCTACCCCAAAGGGAGAAAGGCGTGAGTTTATATATGTATGTTTATTCAAGATCTTAAAAGACACAAAGTTATATTGTATTTTTGGCATGACGGTTTTATAAAGTAATATTATTCGAGAACAGACTAGAGTACAGTCAGCAGCATAAATATCTGTACAAAATCAAATTCAAAATCGCTCAAATCGCCTATATACGCATTAAGTTCAACTGAAATATTTTTTTCTTCGTTTGAAGTAAAGTAAATAATACCTTTTATTTTATTTTTGTGAAGTGAAAAACAAGATTAGTAAGAACACAAAAGTATGTAGCCAATTTGAAATTTTGAATTTGTTCATCTACTTATGCTGCTGACTGTACCTACTCTATACTAGGTATAATTATAACATAAATCTACCATAAGTCTTATGCTCTTGACGTTAAATCTATGTTATAATTTTAATTAAAGGAGAACGAAAACTTAACAAATCTATTAATCATATCACTTATAAAACACATCAACACGAGATAGTTATCACATCTACTTTATATAGCCACTAATAAACTTGCTTAAGGCTTGACATCAAGCCAATGGCCTTGAGGAATCGGGCGGACCTAGCAATCTCTTCCCGCGCTTCACCGCGCCTCCGCACCAAAAGATCGCAATGCGCGGCCACACGCGTGTCATTCACGGGCCGCTTACGCTAGTGACACTGAGTAGAAAATTTACAGAGTAGTAAAAGTATTATAATCAATTATCTTTTATTTTTACTAGCTGCGTCCCGCGGTTGTACCCGCGATTTTGCAGTTTTTTTTTAATTTTATAAGTAGTTCATGCACATATATTTTGAAGTTTAATTATTATGAGATAAATGTGTAAAATATTTTATGCTTATCTACGATGCACTATTTTGTTACTATATGATACTTACTTATTCAAAGAACAAAATACAAAAAGGGACAGCAGCTGCAGTGGTTTTGTGGATAGACATAAAATGAATAGAGGTAGGTACAAGTTTTACGCAGTTTTATTCATGCCAAGTTATTTAATTAATCTTTTTTTCTTTTTATTGCATTAAATGACGAGACGAGCATGCCGTTCGCCTGATGATAAGCGACTCAACCACCCATAAACAGTAGCAACACCATCCAGCACTTTGAGTTACAAAGTACTGTGTGGCATTCCACTGCGCTCGTCATCCTGAGACATAAGATGTTAAGTCTTATTATGTCCAGTAGTCACACTGGCTACAATGTCCTTCAAACCGAAACACAACAGTGCATGCTCACTGCTGCTTGGCGGTAGAAATAGACATCGCGGTGGTACTCACACAGACGGAATCTTACACATGAGAGACCTACCACCAGTAAAATTAATAATAATAATTATTATTATTATGAATAATTAATTTATGAATTTAGACATTATATTAAAATTCAGTAAAATTTAACTTTTTTTCAAACAATATTTTTCTTCCTTTGGGCGTTTGAACATTGTCATCGCTTGTTATTATTTTTTCACTTTCCTTTTTTACTCTATTTCTCTCTTTACGTCAAGTCAAGTCTTTAAGTCAAGTTTAGTTAAGTGGTAGGTCTCTCATTATGTAAGAGGCCGTCTGGGTGGGTACCACCGCAATGTCTATTTCTACCGCCAAGCAACAGTGTGCATGCACTGTTGTGTTTCGGTTTGAAGGACATTGTAGCCAGTATAACTACTGGACATAATGAGACTTAACATCTTATGTCTCAGGGTGACGAGCGCAGTGGAATGCCACACAGTACTTTGTTAGTCAAGGTGCTGGATGGTGTTGCTACTGTTTATGGGTGGTCGTATCGCTTACCATCAGGCGAACGGCATGCTCGTCTCATCATTAAATGCAATAAAAAAAAAAAAAAAAAAGTTTATTTTTCTCATTGCCTTTATTCTCTTCTAATTCTTTATTATATTTTCTTTTTTTTTAAACATTCCTTTTTGGCTTTATCTTCCATAGTCATTAATTACTATGTACGACGGATTTCTAATATCCATTTTTCTCGGGTGCCTCGGATCAATCAGCTCCGGTAGTATCCAATCCATATAAAATCGAGTTAGTTGGTTGGAAATACCAATTATGATTTATTTGAAGAAATTCTTGTAGCAATATTATTTTTAAGTGTGATGGTGTGATTTTGCCGAAGAGGAGAAAACTTACATCTAAAGCACCTTTGTCGTAGCGTACTTCTCTATTAACATTTTTATAATTTTCCTCTTTATTTAAATTATTTGAATGATTACTTGATCTGTAATAGAAAAAAAAATTATAAAACATACGAATAAAGATTTATGTCTCTATCTATTTCCTATTATCCAATGCCCAAAAACAAAGGTTATGTTCGGTACCTACACACTTTTGCGTAGTTCGACTCTGTGACAATTAGGTATCTACTCTGTCGACATCAGTGCGTGCCAAAGTAGCGCCAGATATAAAAACGTAATTGAGCAGGTCATCAGCTTATGACCTTAGAAGTAACTATGTCAGGAACCTGCTGTATGTTTTCATTTTTTTTATTGCGTATAAAACTGCGTTTTACCACCAATCTATCTATAAATAGGTAATCTTATAAAATATAGTGCTTACTTGCTTATATTGTAGTCTCTACGTTTGAATAGTTTTTTGAGACCACGTTTCTGTGGCCTCTGTTTACTCCCCATTTCGAATAACACTAATTGACTATTTTTTAATACCACTTATATAATAATAATAATTATATACTAACAAGTACCTACTACCTATATGTACACAAGTTATTAAGACTCACTAACTCACACTGTCACAATACTATTATACACTAAAGCTGCCAAAATTTAAATATTGGCGCTGTAATACTTACAAAAATAAATTGATGTGCCGAGCTAACGCAAAGCGACATAGGTCCATCTAGCAACACGGCTCGCCCCGCACTGATTTTTTGGGCGAACGCGGGGATGCCATTGATCGAGTTCTTAGTAATATTCATTTTTTATTTATTATAAACGAAATACAACATATTTTTGTAAAGTAACAAAATAATATCATTGTAAATAATATTATTGATAAGTAAATAAATTTTAGTGCTGTTTTTTTTATATATTAAAGGATTAACATGGGTTTAACTGTCAAAGTAAGAGGAGGTTTGCTGTTTTTTTTCACACAATCTAATATTGAGAGAAAAAAAATAAAATCACTTCTCATAACCTAAAGATACAGACGTTTTTTTTAAAGAGTTTGCTCTATAAATATTATCAAAAAGTGGTTTCAATTGCGCGCGTTTTTGGCATTTTTTTGGAACAGCAGCCTTAAGTCACTCAACATTCTTTAATATGAAACAACAATTTATGTATATAAATAGATAATTTTAGCTTTTGCTTCGAGCTTAAAATAGAAAGAAATACTTCTTAGAAGAAATTGACATTTTCACAGTAATTAGGTACAGTCAGCAGCATAAGTAACTGTACAAAATCAAAATTTCAAATAAAAGCAAACAAAATCACACTCTGTTCCTTAAGAGATAACATTTGAGATCAACTTACTTAAGTAATATGGCTAAAACTTTTTTAACATTTGTAATAAATTTCAATCACAATAAGTTTCTTACAACTCTACAAAGATGATAAAAATAAACTAGTCAGTCCTCGTCGTTAATGTCTTCATCATTATTATGAGATATTTGGAGTGTTTTGTAAAAATTATGATATTGCTTTGGAATATGTCCAGCATTACAAAGTGACAACAAATCTTTATATTTTGCTTCCGATATCGGCAAACTCCTAGAATACAATGGCGACAATTCATTTTCTTGATTTCTTACCAATGTTTTTTTATTCCGACGGGAGTTAGGTTGCGGGCGACGGCAATAGGGTTTTTAAAAAGACAAAAGTTGGTGTGCACAGCTTGAAGAGCTGAACAAGACTGATCTTTATTTATTTAAACATCTATTTATACTATAATATAACAAAGGATTACACGTACTGAGTATAATGGTTAACCTACTTAGAATTAATACAATAGGTTCTTATAATACTTAATGTTTCCTCCTAGGAAGACATTAAGGGTTATCGGATGTCACCGATATCTTGTGATATCTGGTGTTACAACGATGTAACTCGGGTCTGAACTAAAGTATTTAATGTCATATAGTCTGAATCCAAATCATATTTGTAAATTATAACGTTAGGGTCATTTTTTTTTACATGAATTTCTTTAATGTTATTCCACTTCACATCTTGATTATCAGTGTTTTTCTTCCAATTTCTGTTATCTAACAAAGTTTTAAAGTCAAATATCATGTCTTGAGTCACTTCAGTAACTTTATAAGGAGAATTGTTTGTTTTCGCCCAACGAACTAACGCGTACCATTGGTCAGGAGTATAAATAATTTTGCCTTTAGAAGATCTCTCAATAAGAGCATGCACACTGTCAGCTTCCTGTTCTGTATGACCAGACTCTAAAAATCGGTGTGTAATATCTATGTTGTATTTCTTGCCAGCATGCATATAAAGGCTGTAGACGACCCTTTTACGGTTTTGTCCCGTGCAATTATCGGACCAAAATCTGAAGTCCTGTGCACCATCTGCTACTTTAAGCTGGATGAAATCCACCAAGCAGCTAGCGACCTCGTTGGCCCCACGTTTGGCTATATTTTTAGGCCACATGTAACATGATGCTTCCTTCTTTCCAGCGTCAAATACTGTTAAATGCATAAGAGACATCTTCCTTTTATAACAAAATAAAGAAACCTCTCCACTAGGGCAGTTAAGTACCTTCTGAAAGTCGTAAGTTGCACATACTATTTGACCAGGATTTCGCGTAGCTAGTTCTTTATCCTCAGCTTTATATTTTCGAGCAGTTTGCTTGTTCAATAGATGCTTGGCGTGAAATTCTTTTTCTTCTTCGGTAGGGTTTTCATTATTATCAAACGCATGACACTTGTCACATAAATCTTTTTTTGGCATATAAAATGCAACGTTCATGTTGTCGTTTACTACAGTGCGCTATTGCCTTTCCGTTTGTGCTGTATTATTATAGTTTTTTAATTGATCCCAATCTTTGTATAACGTAAACATCTTAGCAATACTTAGATTGTTGTCCAGGTACAATTTACTGCACTTTTTCTGGTGTAATGGGCCAACAGGCTGGAATGAGTATATGTGATCACAAACACTTCGGATCACCTCGGTGTCTATTTTTTTTGGGTGATTAAGATGTTTTCCTCTTTTATCAGTTCCAGTAATGCCGCCTACGTCAAGCTTTTCTTGCGCTGTACGAATGAATTGATCTGTAATGGCCAAGGTGGCACAAAACATTTTTAGACACACTTTTATTGGTTCAAAATTATTGGAATCTTCGATCAGAATAGGTAAATAGTAATGAGTAGTAAACTTCCTTCTCGATGGACCTTCCTTAGTTTGTCGCCTTTTTTCTATTTTTTGGAATCTTCGATCGGAATAGGTAAATAGTTTTTTTATCTTAGTATTTTTTTTTAATATACTCCCATTGCTTAGAGTGGTCTGAGAGTTTCCAAAACTTATCGAAAATAAGTTGTCTTATTTCTTCCTTTACATGAATGGAGCACTTCAACTTGCAAGTCAAAGGACATGAACTCTTCAATGTTTTGGCTGGCATTTCTTTACCCTTTTTACTAACGAGTTTTTGACCGGAATTTTTCAGAAATTAAAAAAATTAAAAAAAAATCAGAAATTAAGCTCCATATTTATGCCTTTTTCTTTCAGGGCTGACGATTTTAGGCGACGAAGGATTTGCAACTGCTGAAGCTTGACTAGTGATCTGTTCGTGGAAAGATGACCCTTACACACGTTGGACTACAATTTTCGGTTACATTAAGAGTGTTATTGACGTTTTTATTCGTGGGGCTTCGCCTTTTAAGTATTTCTGCCTCTAATAATTGTATTCTTTCTCTTAAATCGTCATGACTACGGCTACGTTTGCGGCCTGTAGTCTTACACCGACTTTGACTACGACTGGTACGACCGGTTCTGGTTCTACTGTAATTAGGACTATGATTTTGCCTTATTCGGTCATTATTGCTCGGTCTACTTTCCCTGGTGAAGTGATTATTAGAGTACGTCTTATACCGTGGGCTTATCCTATGGCTGCTAGTGCGTGCGTGTTCACGTTGATTACTCCCGACCTCGTACTGCTCCGACCACGGGTCGTGCGACGCTCAGTCTTGTGGCTACTAAAGTCAGCTATACAGATTGTTATGATCAGCAGTAAAACGATAATTATTGTATACTTCGTATAAGAAAGAAAGAAGAAAGAAAGAAAAACATTTATTGTTGCAGCAGTGAGCAAAGAATTGAAAACACAAAATAATAACAGTAAACACTTAAATATAAAATACTTCAACCCCAAGTCCACGCCGCGACAATTAGGTGACCAACTCAGCATAAGCTGTGTTATGATTTGAGTCAAAAACACAGCACTGTTTTTCAGTGGTCACCTAAGGTAACGTACGGACGGCAAACCAGCGCAGAAACAAACAAAAAAACAAACGATAAATAAACGAAACTATAAGTTGTGCACTACGTGACGCGCGTCTACAGTGGGCGGAGCCGTGCGGGGGGGCAACTCACTTCTTGCATCAGACGTCCTGCGCCCGAGTTACGAGTAGACGCGCACACGTGAGACTTAATTTAATAGTAAAAGCGAAGTAAAATAATAAAATATTAGCAACAACCAAGGTCTGCAACATGTGTGAAGAAAATATCTACACAACAATAACAAACAAGTACATTTCTTTACAAATTACACGAGAAACACAAAAATAAAACAAAAAAGTGATACAATTATGCTAAAAACTAACAGCAACTTACGAGCTATAAATATATTTTAAGGTGCAGGTACACAATAACGTATTGTATAACGTCTGTGTTCCTTGCAATTGTCACAGCACAGAAGGGGCTGTGCATCTAATGATTCTGTGTCCATTCGCGTATGTCTGTAGAATCGAGTCCGTATTTATTGCAAGTAGTCGTTGGGTAAGTAAAGCGTAAAGTGTGTAACACTTCTAGGTCGATAAAAGTAGGGGTATACATCCGTACGTATGTGTCCTTCTTTTGGAAGTGGACTATCGTCCAGCCTCAAGGAAAACATCGTGAGGAAACCTACATACTGAGAATTCTCCATAAGTATTTCGAGGGTGTGTGAAGTCTGCCAATCCGCACTAGGCCAGCGTGGTGGACTAAGGCCTAACCCCCATCAGTAGTAGAGGAGACCCGTGCTCAGCAGTGGGCAGTATATAATTTTGGGAAAGTGGCAACGGCTATTGTTGGAGACGTTGTCTATGGGAGAGCATAGGGAAGTGCACGGAGTGAAGTATTTGACGATGGTTCGCGCGTAGGGATGTAACAATTTTATTTGGCAACAATTTCGCAAGCCATATTCACGGGTCTTTAAAAAATTACAGGCTCTCGATGTAGCATTTTTCAAGCATCTGAAGTCTAAGCAAGGTCAAGTTTTATCAAACTAGAAGCTCAAAAACAGTGGTGTCATTCCCAAAGATACATTCCTTAATTGTGATATATGCTTTTATTAGCAAGAAGTTTATGGTCCGTGCGTAATACGAACGGATATGAACGACCTTACAAATACTGATGAAATTGCCTGACTCCGAACATAATAGCCGTCGCCTCTCTTTGAATCCGAGCATATTTTTATTCAGCGAGAAGCCATCTCTACCCATCTGTGATAAAATGGCTCCTAACCCTGTAGGCGACGCATCTACGGTTAAAATTAAGTTTGCATTTGTATCGATATGCGCCAACACATTATCAGACGACAAATATTTTTTTATTTTTTCAAATGTAACTGAAGTGTTTCTGGAATAATCGGAAGATGGACGCAGCAATGAAACGACAACTTCACCATCAGACGTATATTCGTAGACTGGCGCGATCGTACGGTCCGTTCAAAACGGTAACAAATTACCCTCAGTTTATAATTATTAAACCTATACATTACAGCAACGTCGTGCTCTTTTGTGTTTAATACCATCTAGCATTTTATGTTTTAAACTATACAAAGGACTCAATATTGATGAAGCATTGGGCACAAAATTGCGGTAATAATTAGTTAAACCTAAAAAAAGACTAAGTTACGCTTTGTGATTTAAATGCTCCTAAAACAGCTTCCACTTTTCCTGGAAACTTCCTGATACCATTTTTGTCAATTACGTGGTCCAGATAACTGATTTAATTCTTATAAAATTCGCTTTTAGTAGCTTGTACGGTTAAACCAGCATCTTTCAAACGCTGCATAACTTTGAACACAACCTTTGCCTGTGTTGATCTGGAACTCTACCCGTAACCAATAAAACTGTTTCTTCGAGGCCCGTCACTGTAAGTAATACGTAATTTTATGTTTATAACATACTGACTTTTAATTGTATACATAGATGGCGTCAGGAATGACATTATAATTTTCTTACAACATTAACACCTCCGCTTAACAAATTCAAAATATATTATTAACCAACTATACATATTGCATATTGTTACGTGCTGGGGTTCGGTATAAACAATTAAACGCCGGTATTACGATAAAAGCACCAATTAAGTTTTTATTAGCAAATAATTACAAGTAAACTAACTAAAACACTGCACTGGATACTACGATATTCGAATACACTAATTATAGTCACTCACTATACGTTCACACAAATCACAATTCGCTTCGAAGTCGCTCGGAGTTATCGCTCGTAGTCCGCTTGTCGCTCTGCTCGCTAAGCAAGACTGAATGCCCGGCGGCTTTTTTTTTTTTTTTTTTTTTTTTTTAACGCGGACCTAACGGCCAGTAGCCTGACGAGAGTCGGCTTTTCTGGCCACACCGGACTTTAGGGTGAGCGCTTTTGGCACTCGCAACCCTTTAATTTAGATGACCATGCTGAGGGCAACCCACTAACGGGTTACGGACCTCGGCTCAGGACGGTCACTGGGAGAGGATGAGACATCAGCGATTAATGGGGAAGATTGGTTTTTAACCTAATCCTATCCGTTGCTTTCGTCGGCACGCGGGCCGGAACTGTTAGGGGGGTCGGGGGGGCGACGGGGAACGCGGCGAGGTCCTCGACGGCGAGGACGGAACTGCGGTCTTGTGGAGTGTGTGAGTTTCAAGAACTCGTTCTTACGGCGGATGGCCAGAGTGATATCGTCCTCTGGATCGGTTAAAACTGAACGCGGCCGTCTCCATTTGGCGCGGTCGAATGGAGTGTAAACGGACGCTTTGCGGATTAACGAACTAGGGTGATTTACCGCCCGATCGAAATAGCGTCTGCTGGTCGTTTGCATAAAATGCCTGATGGTCGGCATGTTGGTGTCCACGTGGAGGTTGCGATTGCGAACGTACCACGGGGCACCAAGAGCGTGTCGGAGAAATTTATTTTGCAGTACCTGCATACGCTTGAGACGAGCAGGCGGTATATGGGCGAATACGGGCGACGCGTATGTCATAATCGGCCTAATACACGTGGTAAAGATCCTAATCTTGTTGCGGATGGACATTTTACTGTTCCTATTTATGAGCCAATGTAGTTGACTCATCGCGAATGCGGCTCGCGCGCGTACCGCATTTACGTGTGGGATGAAGGTCAAACTCTGATCAAGGGTCACTCCTAAATACTTGGCTTTGGCCGTCCAGGGGATAACCTGGTTGGACATGCGGACTGAATGATGAGGCACATGGACTTTCCTTTTCAAAGTGAACAGGATAGCCTGGCTCTTTGTGGGGTTGACGGTGATTCGCCATTTGCGAAACCACTCACCGAGCTTGTCGGCGGCGGCCTGCAAATCGCGCACCACATCGTCGGGGTCTCTACGTGAGGCGTAGATTGCGGTGTCATCCGCGAAGAGCGCCAGATGGGCGTTTTTAGGTTGCGGGATATCGCTGGTGTACAGCGAGAAAAGAAAAGGGGAAAGAGCGGAGCCTTGCGGGACTCCGGCCGTAATGGTGTGTCGGGAAGAGAGAGTTCCCTCCACGCGATATTTGAAGCCGCGATTCGACAAAAAGTCTCGTATGATGTGCACGAGCTGAGTGGGCACGTTGAGCGTGTACAGCTTGAAAAGCAAGCCGTTGTGCCACACCCTGTCGAATGCTTTTTCAATATCGAAGAAAAGAGCACCGGTAGGCATGCCGCGTTGAAATTTGTCGTAAACGTGCTCCGTGATGCGGAGCACCTGGTTTACGCAACTGTGCCTAGAACGAAAACCAAACTGCTCCGGAGGGATCAGATGGTTGTTGTGGGCGACTATTTTGAGGCGGTCGAGGACGATCCGCTCGTAAAGTTTGCCTAGCGTACTAAGCAGGCTGATTGGCCTATAAGAGGACGGCTCTGATGCGGGTTTTCCCGGCTTGTGGATACCTATCACAACTGCCTCCTTCCAGACCTCTGGGAAGAGGCAGTTTTGAAACGCGGCGTTATATATAGATGTGAGAATTTGGACTAGATGCTCCGGAAGCATCTTGATCATACGGGTAGGGATCCCGTCGCCCCCGGGGGCTTTTCGTCTTTTGAGCGCCTTGATCAGAGCGATGACTTCTTCGATCGTCACCGGTGCAAGGGGATCGGGCGGCGGCGGGTCGACGTCCGGGTCGACATTGGCGTTTTGGTTTATCGGTCGCGAAATAGAGATCGGCGGTGGCCGTACCGCGTTCCTACTTTCGACGAGTGAATTAACCGCAACAAGATCGTCGTGGTCTACTGGTATTGATGTGAGGGAACATTGAGACTCCAGGCTGTCGGCCAGCAGTTCCGCTTTCTCGTCGTCATCAAACGCCGGGCGTTGATTCGGACGATTGAGCGGAGGCATGGAGGCCACATCGTTTCTCCTGAAGGAACGACACAGCTGCCAGAAGGCCTGGTGTGTCGGCTCGATGCCCGGCGGCGGCCGCGCGCCGCCTTTTATACTCGGGTCAATGGCCTTGGTCACAAGGCCGCGGCCGCCGGCCACAAGTACCATCGTAGTCTGTGGAACATTCTCGAAAGATCCGGAATAGTCGGGAACTCTCTCGCAAATATAGGTCAGTTATCGCGTTTCCACGACATTCTGGAGACATCGAGATCTTTCGAGAATGTTCCTTCGCCGAACTTTCCACATTCGGATAGTACCACTTTTAGCCAATAGATGGCGCTACTATCCGCGAGTATTAGCGCGCGTAACAATATTAATTATGATAATTATACTGTGAAACAGGTAAAACGCCAAGCTTTTCAGTAAAATATTTATGTTTGAGTGATCCTAAACTTTTTGGTAAAATATCTGCTGCCATTTTGGATGTTTCCAAGTAATCAATTTGATTAAACTCAAATACAACATTTTCTGTATACAGTGATACCTAATATCAATGTGTTTTGACCTCCTATAAAGTATTGAATTTAGGACCAGTTTTCGTGCACTTTGAAAATCATTATATAAAACGATTTTTAAAAAAACTAAAATCTCGAACATAGCTTCTTTAAATAAATTGTTTGTTTACTGGCTTCGGACATTGATATATATTCAGCTTCCAATTCGAGTCTTTTCGCATTACCATGTCCGTCCAGCAATTTGAGAATCGTCAAATTCCCCCTGCCCTATTTTTTTTCGGCAGCGCCAGATCATTTCTGAACTTATATGTCGACTCGCTGAGTGTGCTCAGTAGAAGGGCTCGTCTTTTAATTTTCACCTTGTCCGAAATGTCGGTTATGTCGTAGGCTAAAAACCATTCGGATAAACGTGATGTAATAGTGTTCCAGTCATTTGTTAAATAATCAAACGTGGACAAGATGCCAAAAGTTGTTTCCCATTCCATCCTCGTCGCCAATAGTTATATATGCTTTTATTACCAAGAAATATGGAAAAGGCAATGAAACCACTCAATAATTTTCATATGGCAAGCCAATAGTTTGTCATACGCAGATACGGACAGATATACATATGGAACACGTTGATTACAAAATTTCGACAGGAGATGGCTGAAAAGCCTCACGACAATGTAAGAGCTGGCTTCAAGGCTGCTGGGCTATTTCCACTGAATCGGAATTAAGCTTCGAGCTCTACTATCAAGATCAAATGCTTCATCGATTGGTCAAAGTAGTCAGAACCCTCAAGAATAAGGAGAATTTTTGAAAGGCTTTCTCCAAGAAACAAGAGACAAAGAAACATCCCTGACATTGATGAAAAAAGAAGCTAAACATAAAACCTGGTGCAATCTTTGTTAGCGCAGAATATTAAGATCCTATGGAAGATGAAAACAAATGTTATATTTTTGTGATTTTGTTAAAACAAATACATAATTATACGAGCGACGTTTATCCATTTAATTTTCTCACTTTTTACCAGCGTGTGAATTATCGTATTGACACACCTGTCTAATAATAATTTCCTATATCATGTTCTTACCACATCGCTGACATTGTTTTGCCCAGGTTGACCTGTCCATTTTCTTCCTAAAAGTCTGCATATCTGTTCTGCCTCTTGATATTGATCTTAACCTCGGATATCAGCTCGGCTATACCTATTAATCCTGTTTACTTGTCCGGGCGTACCATTTTCAGTTTTCTGCAACCTTTCTGGTGTTAGTTCTGCTGCTTTACAAATTTCAAACGCTTTCTGTAATGTTAACTCGGGTTCTCTTAATAGTCTATTTTTAGTTGTTCTATCTAGAATTCCAATAATGAATTTATCCTTTATTAAGCGTTCCTGTTGTTGTCCAAACTCATTGGATAGCGAGTTGTCGCAATTCTGTTAGATTTACCCTGATTTACCCTTATTTTGATTTCTAATAAAAAGACATGTGCGCATTCACACTGAGGTTCTCTCGTGGTATGAAATAATCAGTAAATTGGGTTATTACCTTTTCATACGTAGATTTCTTCTCGTCTATCTCAAACGTAGCGTAAATGTCGATGCAGGTTTCACCCATGCAAGGAAGTAGTAACGCGACTTGGGACATGTTCTGATTTCTTATCCGCTGCCGACGCCTTCCTGTATAGCTCGAACATTTTTTTCCATTACCACCCTGTTCATTGCAATGTTGACACACCTATCAAAACACTCACCTATATTGCCAATATAACAACGAAAGACAAGCAAAAAGGAAAAAAAATGCAAAAAAAAAACAAGATACTGACGCTACAACGTCGCTTAGGAATTCCGATGATGAAGAAAACTATATAGATGTTATATTCATTGAAGATGATGAAGAAGTTAATGACGAAGTCTCATTTCTAAATGAAACAAATATCGATCCGGCTTTCGATGATAAGGATACTGAGCATTCAGAAAACTTGGCAAGTACTTCGAATGTGTCACAGGACATTAATTTGAACAGTGCTTCGCACAAGAGATGTTTTATTCTGCCTAAACAAGTTAAGGTTGATCCTACTAAAGACTTATTTATTTCTAAAGGAGACTTTATAATTTATTTATTAAACACAAAGCAGGTTACAATCATGTATGCACAATATTATGAAATGAAAACAGAAAATGAATATATTTGTCAACTTTATGTACGACCAAAAAACAAAAAAGCCAATTGAATATGATCTGTGGGGTAAATGTTAAACAAATGAAAAGGGAACCTGTTGTAATTAGGACAGTTTTTTTTATTGTATTTAACGTACTGTACACAAACCGTATTTACATATTTTGAGGGGTCAATTATTTGATGTATCCACCACCAAAATATCAGATTTTTCACATCCTATGTACCTACAGTGAGAAAAGTATATGTTCGACCACCTTAAGGTGCTGAATAAGTCGCTTGCGCGTCGTCCGACGCCAAAATGCAATTTACACATTAAGTATACAAGTACCTGGATGACCGAGCTTTGCTCAGTATTTTTTTTTTGTAAATTGTGTTTTTTAGAAATTATATTTAAATACGAATTACATACTCTAACCTCAAACCAAACACTCATTGGCTTAGTGTTGCTTAATAACGCCATCTACCTGACATTGGCTAAATGCAACTGAACTGCGAAGCCACAAAGAGGAAAAAAACAACGCCATCTACTGTTGTGTCTTTAAAGCAGTAATTTGCTCCCAATTGGGTATTTGACAGATTTTCGTAAAGTATTTCAAAATGTTCTAAAGTCACTAAAGATGCGCTTGATAATTGTTTTTCTTATATTTAGAGCCATTTTAATAACCTAAAGACAGTTTTAATAAATACGTTTCGTATTTTCCGCTTAAACGCTTGCGGCGTGAGGCGCCGCAGATAGATAGATGTAGAGAGAGAAGAGAAACTCAGGGTTTTAGGTTCGTGGTACGAGCTTTATTTTGCACCTCCGCGTTACACTCGGTACGGTTTGCTGGTGGTATGCAAACGAGTCACTGGCCTGCGGAGACTCCGATTCAGGCGAACGGCACGACGCTGATGCACGTGGCTAGCTCCGGCGGCAGCTCGCCGGGCAGATGGTAGCGCCACGTGGTCTGCGCAGCGGTGGTGAGGTGGTCGGGGTTAGCACACCCGACTGCGATGGTAGTGGTGAGCACGTGGTCGGGGCCAGCACCCGCGACGACGGTGCACACGTGGCCGGGGTCAGCACCCGCGACGACGATGGTGGTGTGCACGTGGCGGAGTCAGCACTCCGCACCGTGGAGAAGGCGGTCAGCACGTGACTGGGATCGGGGGTCAGCACTCCCGACGCCAGCGGAGCATGGAGTCAGCACTCCACGCCGTCGAAAAGAACCTGGAATCAGAATCCCAGCGGGTCGGAATGCAAGCTAGGCTTACATTCCGCGCCAGTGACTCGTGATAGCTCACGAGCCCAGATGCACAGAATACCTGGAAGCGGTTAGTAGAATTGGCACACTCACCCCAGCGGGAACAACGGTATGCGTGGCAACACGCAGTTAGTTGGTAGTGTTGCTACGGCGAAGAAGATTATAGAAAAAGGGCGCGCGTGACATTGCACGCTTATTTATACAAGCGCCGTTCAGACGTACGTCAAAACTAGTGACAGTTTAACCAGCCAATACGATACATTAACAGTTTCTATTGGTAGTTAAACTGACTTAAACGATAACGTTTACGAAGAGAGTTAACGTTCCTAGCAACGTTACACGCTAAATCACGTGACAAATCAAAGGCGTGACGTCACGATGCAGAGTTGCCAGATTAGGCGACTTTTCGCCATTTATGCCCGGTTTACATTATTCCAGTCCAGTGATCTAGCGAGATTCCAGTCCAGTGCTGGACTGGATCTGTAACGTCTACATTATTCCAGTTATTTAGAAGCCGTTGAAGTGTGAACACTATAGTGACAATGATTTCAAGAAGAGATCAGTTTCGAAAATGTTTCAAACGTGCTCAATCACTCTTGCTACAAGAAGTTATTAATGAGGTTGATAAGGAACTAAAAAAAAAGGAACGGATTTGGGTGAGAAATTGGATCAGCGAAAGAGATCAAAAAGGAGGGTCAGCAATACTTTTGCAACAACTGAAGATAGAAGATCCCAATGAATATAGACTGGCACTGAGAATGACAGCAGAAAACTTTGAAGAACTGTTATCATTAGTTTCGATTAATATCCAGCGTAAGAATACGTTGTTCAGAGATGCTATACCCGCAAAATTAAAATTAGAAGTCACTCTTTCTTTTTTAAGTACTGGAGATAGTTACAGAAGCCTCAGTCGTATGTTTCGATTGCCAAAACCAACTATTTCAAAAATTATACCAGAAGTCTGTCAAGAAATTAAAAGGGCATTAAAAGACCACATCAAGGTAATTTTTTTTTTTATTAAGTATCATATCTATGACAAATTAAGCATTATTGAAAGCATTCATGATTATATTAATGTATTCTGGGTCATCGCTTACTACATTTAACGAGTCCTCGGTGGTTTGTGTATCTACAGACGCTGGACTATTCAATGGCATATAAGTACTACTACTCGTGCTTGGTCTTGACGCATAATTGTAATTTGGTCTATTCGGTTTTATAGGACTATTCAAATCGTGTAGTCGACATCTTGTTATCACACTCTGTATTTCTTCTTGGCCTAGGATAGCCTGTTCTGTAGAAAGGGTTCTTAATTGCTTCGCAATGTGTTTCCCGAAGATGTCGAATTCATCTTCCACTGTTTCTGATTTGGATACATCGTATTGCATATCTTTCATGCTACTGACTATTGTAGACAGCTGTGAAATTTTACTTCTTTTCTTTCGCGGTTCTGATAGACTTACTTCTGGGTTCGTATGGGTAGGGTTGGTCCCACATTGGTCACTAGGTTGAGTATTGTCAGTATTTTCTTTATTTTGAGCATCATCAGTATTTTCCTGAAAATAAAATATTTTTACTTTCTTTTTGCAGATACCCACTGCAGAACAATGGAAACAAGTCGAGGAAGGCTTTCGGAATAAGTGGAACTTTCCTTTGTGCTACGGAGCGTTAGACGGAACACATAAAAATTACTGGCTCTTATGAATATGGAAGTACGAACTTTAATTATAAAAAAGAAAACAGCATAGTATTGATGGCTCTTGTTGACCATGATTACTGTTTTACGTATATCAATGTGGGCGCAAATGGAAGCGCTTCGGATGGTGGTATTTTCAAAAACTGTTCCATTTTTACTGAATTAGAAAATGGCAGTTTTATTCCAGAAGATGGAGTGATTGTGGCTGATGCAGCATTTCTACTAAAAACATACTTAATGAAACCATATCCTGGGGCTAATTTAACTTTTGAACAAAAAATATATAATTACAGGCTGTCCCGTGCTAGACGCATTGTAGAAAACGCTTTTGGAATATTAGTAAGTCGATTCAGAATTTTCGAAAAAGCTATTTCAACTAAGTTACATACTGTGGATCACATTGTGTATGCAGCTTGCTCTCTACACAATTGGTTGAGAAAAAAGTCAAGCAATTATATGACTACTTCTTGTGTAGACCATGACGATCACAACGACCATCATTTGATTAATGGAACATGGAGATCCGAAATAACCTCTTTAGAAGGTATCATACAGCAGGGCAGTAACAACTCAGCAACACATACCAGGGAAAAAAGAACTCAATTTACTAATTATTTTGTGAACGAAGGAAAAGTACCATGGCAAAATCATATGATACATTGATAAATTTGTGTGTTTTAACAAATAATATGCTACTAAAATAAAAATAAATAAAAATCTTAAAATAAATACCTGTGTTTTACGCTTCACCATCACATTTTTAATAAATGAATTGAATTCGGCGAACCATTTCACTTTGGGTTGGTAAACATTGCCACTAGCACCAGATGTGGATGATTTCTTAATCTTGTCTAGTTCAAGGTAGTATGTCGAACGAATGCTTTTTATTTTGTTTTTCACATCTTCCGGTGTGAATCCTTCAATTTCCATACCAATGCACAGATTTTGCAAAGCAGTTTGGCGCATAGGTTTGTTTTTATAATGTTCTGATGTTATATCCCATAAACACGGATTTTCTCTGTATATAGTGACAAACTTTACAGTTTCGTCTTCAGATAACTTCTTCACCATTGTTAAATCCTTTTTCTTTGCAAAAAAGTCCGCAAAAACAACCAACACGTGTGTACTTCGTCAGCACTGGAATGGCACTGGATTGGCCGTCTACATTATTCCAGTTGCACTGGATTGGTCGCACTGGATTCAAAAGTAGACCGCGAATCCAGTTACTGGACTGGAATGCTTACTGGATTCAGTTCATTCCAGTGCCGGTTTACATTTTTCCAGTAAGCAATCCAGTACTGGACTAGATCGCTGGACTGGAATAATGTAAACCGGGCATTAGGCTACCTCGGAGGGTGTCGGGGCGACCAAAAATTGTGAATGGCGACTGGTCGCCGTTTAGGCTACGCGAATGGCACTCAGGCGCCAATTTGGGCTACTTTGGAAAATTTGCGTTATAAACCACGTTTTTGTCGGATTTGAGGATATTTTTTAGCTTTGAGAGTACAAAACATGTCAGAAATTGGAATTAGCTCTTCGCGTCGGCGGCTGGGAGGTTTTTTTGCGGCGACTTCATAATGATTTTTCGGCGACTTCATCCGTCAAACATCTGGCAACACTGTCATCGATCATCGATGTAACAGTCTTAATGTAAACAATACGTGAGAGATTCGTTTTTTATTCAAGATTCTTCAAAAAATGTCTCCAAGGACCTATAGAATATGTGCCGTTCCTTTGTGTCAAAATACAACTATCAAAACTCCTAAATTATTTATCCACGTGCCACAATCGCAAAATCTTCGTGTAAAGTGGCTGAAGTTAGCACGACGTGATTCGATCAGTGCATCAGCCAAATCTTCAATTTATTTTTGCGAGGATCATTATGATGTGAGTAGTATTACTTTAAAATATCCATAAATAGGGTAAAACTTGGTAAATACCTTGGTAAATACTTTTTATAAAAGTATAATAAAATTAAAATCTTGGATGATTTAATCAATATTTAGTATTTTGACAATAACCTTACAAGTCAGCATCTTAATAGAAAGTAAGGATGTAACAATATATATTGTTGGGAACTGAAGTGATTTTAATTTAAATAAAAATATCTAACACTGATTTTACAGCAATATATTTAACACAATTACTTTCACAAAGATATGAGACTACAACACAGTCAGGACTGAGACCGAAATAGCGCGAGTGGGCGCGACTGGACGCGAATGCACGTGAATGCCGATACGGTACCCTTTTTTATACACCCAACTGTCACTTCCATTACTAGTTCGATATCACAAATATCCTCACAAAATATTTAAATGCTTACAATATATTTTAAAAGTGGGGCGTTTTGTAATATATTTGTTGGCTAATACGACTCATGTCTATTATAAAATGCCCCAGTATATTAAACGTACATTTTTGTATATTTAAAACTTTGTTAACAATTATTTTGGCATAAATTAACCTTTAAATCAAACTTAAAATAATATGTGGCAGTAATTCAGTCTTTTAAACAAAGCAGACTTTTAGAATAAGCCTTATAAAACAAAAACTTAAATTGTATTTAAAGTCAACTAAATAAAAAATATATCGAAAAATATAAATAATAGATTAAGTATTATCAATACAATAAAACATAGCATTTGAGATTTGACCGACTTATTTTTTTTATGGTATTGAATGACGAGACGAGCATGCCGTTCGCCTGATGGTAAGCGATACGACCGCCCATAAACAGTACTAACACCATACAGCACCTTGAGTTACAAAGTAATGTGTGGCATTCCCCACTGCGCTCGTCATCCTGAGACAAAAGATGTTAAGTCTCATTATGTCCAGTAGTTACACTGGCTACAATGTCCTTCAAACCGAAACACAACAGTGCATGTACACTGCTGCTTGGCGGTAGAAATAGACATTGCAGTGGTACCCACCCAGACAGACTCTTACATATGAAAGACCTGCCACCAGTAACTTAGCGGTTATCATTCTACAATGATCAAAATTAAATAATATACTTATAGTCTATTTTGGTTAACGGCTTCCCTTTTGGCTATGCACACAACAAAATCCACACCGATTACACTTAGGGTTGTACATGGTGCAAAACTCATGCATCCACGCTGAACAAGACGTGCATTGAATCCAATCTTCTGTGGATTTTGTCTTATAATAATCCTCTGTGCATTCAACACATCTGTTATTGTCGTTGTGTTCGTCATAGGCTTCCTCTTCAGAAATGGCTGCCGTGCACTCATTTTCATCATTGCATTCAGAAGACGACGAAGAGCTAACAGTTTTTTTCTTCTTATTTCTGGCAGGACATTTCTTTGGTTTCTTTTTGTTACATCCTTTATCTTGCTTCTTTTTATATCACCTATTTTTCCATTGTTCTCTTTGTAGTGTTGGTTTGCTTTAATTTTCCTGCTACTGGTTTCTTTTTATCCACAATCACTCTCCGTTTTTCTATATTTTCAGCACAAGTTAAAATAACAGCCTTTTGTTTTCTCTTAGACAAAACTATTGGAAGTTTAGGAACTGGATGTATATCATTCAAAACTTTGGATGCTGTTGCTTCAGGCTCAGTAGATCGTATAGGTATATCTGGGACAGGCGATGTTTGCCCAGTTATTACTGCCATCAGACTTATATCTTGAGAATATGGTTTATTTAAATGTAGCTCTGAGGGACCTGGTTCAGGTTAGAACTCAGTGGCAATGGGAGGAGGTGATAATATCCTTGACTCTAAATTATTTCGGACCTGCTGCGGTGATGGAAGGATTGCATCAAAGGCAATGAGTGCACTTTCGTCATATGCATTTAGTATTGATAGAGACTCTCTTGACGTCTCATCTTCACCTTCGACAATTAAATTTTGATCTCGCAGCGAATCGGATAGTGCAAAATAATGATTAAGAATGGCATTTGGATCAAATGGATAAATCCCACATGATTTTAAGGCTGAAACACCGTTGGAAACAGTGGCAGCTTTGCCCCAAGTCGTCCGATTAGTTTAAACACGTCATAGCGTGTCAATGTCTTGTCTTTGTTCCTGACCATCCATGACTGTGCTTCCTGAGCAAAGTATACCTTCAAAGGCCTAAAAAAGGCTCTCTCAAGGGGCTGTAGGGCATGAGTAGTGTGACTTGGTAAGCATAATAGAATCACATCATTTTCTTTAGCCACTTCCAGTAGGCGAATGTTGTTCTTATAATTTGATGTAAAAAAATAATTGGTAACACTAAATAAAAAAAAACTGTCAGTCGTTGTCGAGCCACTATTGAGTTTTATTAGGTTATGGGCCCAGTCCCGCCATTTTAATTAGTTATCAGTGAAATTATAGCAATTAGTTCTCAAAATGTCAGCGAATTATTTAGTAAATGTGCCAAAATTACGGGGCCGCGAAAATTATGACGATTGGGCGTTCGCAGTTGAAAACGACTTAATATTAGAAGGTGTAACGTTGAACGACGCCATTACGCTAGAAACAAGAAAAGACAGGAAAGCCAGAGCAAAATTGATTATGACAATAGATCCGTCTCTTTATACACATCAGGAATGAAGAAACTGCAAAGTGTTTATGGAACAAACTGAAGTCACTTTTTGATGATTCCGGTTTTACGCGGAAGATCAGCCTACTCAGAAGTTTGATTTCGATTCGGTTAGACTCTAGCGATTCCATGACCAGCTATGTCACCCAGCTCGTGGAAACAGCTCAAAATTTTAAGGTACCGGTTTCGAAATAAACGACGAATGGATCGGTTCTCTGCTGCTGGCAGGACTTCCTGAAAAAATTAGCCCCATGATAATGGCCATAGAACATTCGGGCATGAAAATTAGTTGTGATGTTATAAAAACAAAACTACTAGATATGAGCTCGGATTATGAAAGTAATTCGGAAAATGCACTTATTGCTCAAAAGAACAGCAAAACGCAGAGCGCTAGCGGAACGCAGCCATCTGTCAACACTAAGTCGAAAAAGGTTATTCGTTGCTATAAATGCAAGAAAATTGGTCATTACAAGAATCAATGCACATCGATAGAAAAGGTGAAGACAAATGCATTTAGTGCAGTATTTCTCACAAAGAAATTCGAACGAAATGATTGGTATGTTGATTCCGGCGCCAGCACTCATTTAGTATCGGACGAAAATATGTTGTCAAACATTTCGTATCAACCGATAACAAAGGAAATAATAGTGGCAAACCAGACAAGTGTGCAAGTTACGTGCTCTGGAAATTTAAACCTTACTACATGTGTCAAGGGAACAGAGATTGAGATAACAGTAAATAATGTTTTGTGCGTACCCAGCCTAACCACGAATTTGTTGTCAGTGAGCAGAATAGTTGCAAACGGTAACAGAGTATCCTTCAACAAACATGGATGTTACATTTACAACGATCAGAATGATTGCATTGGTGAAGCCGTTTTGGAAAACAATGTGTACAGATTACACATTTTGAAGTCTAAGCAAGTTTTGGCAGCAGCAGTACAGACTTCATGTACCACTTGGCATCGACGACACGGTCATGTAAATGCAAATGATTTACAGAAGATGAAAAATGGAGCAGTAGAAGGAGTAAATTACCAAGATAAATGTGATACCAGTAAAGCAAGTTGTGTAGTATGTTGCGAGGGCAAACAAACGAGGCTGCCGTTCCCTCCTAGTTTAAGTAAAACCAACAGTGTACTGGAATTGGTCCACACAGACTTATGTGGGCCAATGGAAAGCAAGTCGCTTGGTATGTCTAAATATTACCTGTTATTTGTAGATGACTACAGCCGCATGTGTTTTGTCTATTTTCTCAAATCAAAAGATGAAACCTTTAAATATTTTAGAGAATTCAAGAAACTAGTAGAAAACCAACAGTCCACAAGAATAAAAATACTAAGATCTGACAATGGTGGAGAATTTTGTTCTACAGAGATGGAAAATTATTTAAAGCAAAGTGGCATAGTTCATCAGAAAAGCAATGCTTACTCGCCTGAGCAAAATGGACTGTGCGAGAGATTTTACAGGTCAGTAGTTGAGAAAGCCCGGTGTCTCCTATTTGACGCTCAGTTTGATAAACTATTATGGGCAGAAGCTGTAAATACAGCTGTTTACTTAAAAAATAGAACACCAATGGCCAGTTTAGACAAGAATACCACTCCTTATGAAATGTGGACGGGCAGAAAACCGAATCTCCAACACATTAGAGTGTTTGGTAGCCCAGTTATGGTACATACACCAAAAGAAAGGCGAAAGAAGTGGGACAAGAAGGCTCAGAAGTTTGAGAAGAAACATAGGCCTCCCCCAAAGATTTCCAGACGGACCTGTCAAAAGCGGCCCGCATCCAGCGTGCTCCTGTCTATATACGCGTTAAGTTAAACCTAAACCTTTTTTTCTTTGTTTGAAGTAAAGTAAATCTCTTTTATTTTATTTTTGTGAAGAGAAATAAAAGATTAGTAAGAACAAAAAAGTATGTAGGCGATTTGAAATTTTGAATTTGTTCAGCTACTTATGTTGGTGACTGTACTTAGTTGGATATGCCGAAAATATCAAAGGTTATCGTTTATACCATCCAGAAAGAAAAACAATATCAGTAGCCAGAGATGTTATTGTTATGGAGGATATTAAGGATAGTACAAGTTCATTAGTAGCAGAGCAGCAACCTCTTCAAAGTACATTAAGGGAGGAACAAATAATGGAACAGCCGAGCAGTCCAGATGGGATTGGTGTCTTAGAAAAATTTGATGAGACATATGTTGCAAGCGGATCATCAAGCTAAAAGTTTTTATGAGCCGTTGACAACTGAAGATATAGAGGTCTCTTCTAAGAAAGAAGTTAATCAAGCAGGAGAATGTGTTCGTCGGAAGACAGATTATTATGGCGTTAACATGTGCATTGATGATATAACCAGTGAGCCCATCACAGTAAGCAAAGCAGTCAGTGGTCCTGAAAAAGAGCATTGGAAAAGAGCAATGAATGAAGAGATACAGTCCTTTCATGAAAATGAGACATGGGAGTTGGTGGACAGGCCTAGTATTGGCACAGTTGTGAAAAATAAATGGGTGTTCAAAAAGAAATATAACAATGAAGGAGAAGTGCGTTATAGAGCCCGTCTTGTAGCTAAAGGGTTTACCCAAGTTAAAGGTGTGGACTTCCATGAAACTATTTCTCCAGTGTTAAGGTACTGTACATTAAGACTATTATTTGCATTGAGTGTACAACTTAATTTGAAAATGAATCACTTAGATGTTCCAACAGCATTTTTAAATGGTTATATTAATGAAAGTGTATTTATAGAAATACCAGAGGGCTCAGATTTTATTAATTGTAAAAATAAAGTTTTAAAATTAAAAAGAGCCATCTATGGTTTGAAACAATCTGCCAGAGCCTGGTATTCAAGGGTAGATGAGAGTTTATTAAAATTAGGTTCTTCTTCTTCTTCTTTTAAAAATGGCTCCACCGTGTCATCGGTGATTTTGCCAATGTCAAGTGGGTAGATGTTAAAATAATATAACTTTTTAAGAATAACTTTCGACCCGAGGTAAACCAAGAAACGATGGGAGCAAAGAGCAATACAACTAAAATATTTGATATTAGTTATGCCAATGGGAATGTAAACAGTACGTTAATTTAGAACCCATTTAGAACCAAGCACACTTGACAGGAGCGTACAGCATAGATAGCAACACTAGTGTAACATTTATAGATTGGAACTATGGAGATAGAGCTAAGGGACACAGAAACGAAAGATAGCAAACTGCACAAGCAGAGGCAACAAAAAGCTTAATTTAAACATAAGAATTTGTAACGATTATAGCGTGTTGTTGAAAAAATACGGATACTGAAAATACAGCAGGAAATAACAAAGACAAAGGGGGAAAAAGGGGGAAAAAGCAAGAAAAAATGAGAAAGGTGTGAACGGCAATTGAAATACATAGAGATAAAATTAGGTTATTCAAAGTCAAAATATGAGCCATGTCTTTTCACAAAAAGTTATGATAATGTCAAAGTTATGTTGCATTATTTGTGGATGAGTTTTTTGTATTTTATATATAATTGTGATACTGCTTATAAACAATTAAAAAATGTACTGGAGTGTGAATATAAAATTAATGATTTAGGTCAAATAAAACATTGCCTTGGAGTGAATGTGAAAGTAAATGGAGACAATGTTACTATTGACCAAGAGCAATTTGTTACTAAAATATTAGCTAGATTTAATATGCATGATTGTAAAACTTCTGATACACCTATGGAAATTAATCTTAATTTAGAGAAAGAATTAAATCAATATAATGAAAATATCCCATATCAACAGCTTATAGGGTGTTTAATGTATCTTTCTGTACTCACTAGACCAGATATTTGTTTTTCTCTTAGTTTCTTAAGTCAATTTAATACATGTTATAATCAAAGTCATTGGAATCATTTGAAGCGTTTATTAAGATATTTACAGAAAACAAAAAATTATGGTCTGGTTTTCAAGAAAAATGATAGTAATTTACATGGCTATGTAGATGCAAACTGGGCATCTTGTTCAGTAGATAGAAGGTCATATACTGGGTACAGTTTTATTTTGTCAGGATGTGTCATAAGTTATGAGTCCAGAAAGCAAAGGACAGTGGCACTATCCAGTACTGAAGCAGAATATATAGCCCTATCAGAGGCTTGCAAAGAAGCCGTTTATATTAAAAATTTAATGAATGAGATAGGTGTATTAGATAGAAAAATACCAATATGTTTGTACAGTGATAACCAGAGTTCAATAAAATTATCTGCTAATCAATTATTTCACAAACGTACAAAACATATTGACATTCGTCACCATTTTGTAAGAGAGTGTGTTGTGCATAAGAAGGTAAAGCTTAAGTATGTATCAACTTCTGATATGCACGCAGATATACTGACAAAAAGCCTTTGTGCAAGTAAGCACTATAAATTCTTAAAGTTATTAGGCATGTCACAAATTTAACTTATTTTTGCTTTCTATTATTTTTGTTAAAGTTTATTCTGTTTTGGTGTTATTTTGTTAAGGGAGGATCTTATAATTTGATGTAACAAAATAATTGGTAACACTAAATAAAAATAAAACTGTCAGTCGTTGTCGAGCCACTATTGAGTTTTATTAGTTGTTACTGTGCGAGCTGTGACCATCTAATATTAACAATGTATTTCGAGGACTCTTGTGACGAAGAAACACTTCTTCAAACCATTGCATGAAAAGATCTGTATTGATATAAGAAGATTTTTTGTTCATGAATAGCTGTGATCCTGGTGGACGACCTTCGAAAAATTGTGGTTTGTTGTAAGTACCCTTATATATTAAAACTGGCGGAATGAAGTTTCCTTGAGCAATTACAGCAAGCTATTACCGTAATATTTTCACCCTTTTCGCAGCTAGTCAGCGGGTAGACATCTTTGGCTCCCTTTGCGGCGATTACTTTTCCTGGCTTGTTGTTAACCTGTATACTGGACTCTTCCATGTTGAAGATGTCTTCGGGGTGATTAGCGAAATCATTCTCTTCGTAGATTTTGGCTAGTAACTCGAAAAAATCCTGCACATCCTTTCTATTAACTCCATAAGCTCTAGCCAGTGACAACCCTTCCGATTTCCTTTGACTTAATTCTGAATTGCGAGCCATGAAGCTTGAAAACCATACATTTCCAGCTGATTCAGAACTTTCTGAAAATGGATTTTTAATATTGAGTTCCTTAGCTAGTTGAAATGCCATTTCTTTTACATCCTTTCTATTAGGAGCAAATCCAACTTTTTCCAAATTCTTTATATGGGCAACCAGTTTTTTTTCATGTCCTATAGAAAATACAGGCTTGCGTCTTAGAGGGCCTTTTGAAGATCCCGCTGAAATGTGCCTTCTAAGGGCTCGAGACGGTATGCCAAAGTTTCTGGATGCCTTATTAACACCCATTTCTTTACTAACTACACTATGCATGGCTTTGTTTAAGTCGTCTGCACTCCATGATGCTCGTAGTGTCGTTCTATGATACTTTCGAGACATTACCTGTAATAACACGCAAAATAAAATACTTCAACATAGTTTAAATATTGGGGCATTTTAAACAACTGGCTTAGGGGCGTATTTTCAAATTCGATTTTTAATATGCCCCACCGATATCAGAATACTAATTTCAAGGTTATAACGTTCGACTAAACAAAAAATGGAAGGCAATTTAATTTATTTTACAATAGTTTAGGGCACTTTAACATAAAATCTTAGTCTCAATATACAAGGTGTTGTTTTGCATCCCCGCCATGTTTGAAGAGTCCATTGTAATCGGTACACATAATCATCTAATAATACAATGTAAGTCCTACCTCAAACTGGAATCCGAATATTTGATTAAATTATTTTACGATGATTTAGAATTAACCCCCACGTACATGTCAGAATAGGACCCCACGACAACGCGAATAGCTCACACACACACACACGGACGGACGGACGGCACCAACTGTTTGCAATCGACACGGCTATCGCGACGTAGCTATAACATAATCAGTAAGTTTATTAAGATAGATAGAGAGATAAACACTATTGTAGCCATCTCATTATTCAAAATTACATAGGTCTTGTACTAATAATAAGTGTAATAGGTTGCCTAATCGCTAAAAGGGATCTCTTCCAAACAACTTTTTTTTAAGGATGATTCATATTTTTTTTAGATTGGTACGCTGGATTTTACATATATACATACATACACACTCACGCCCTTATCCCATAGGGGTAGGCAGAGACTATTGAGCGCCACATGCTACGATCTTGACACACCTCTTGCGCTTCTTCCACATTCATAGTTCTTTTCATACATTTTCGTCGGTTAAGGGTACTCCTGACCTGCCCTTTTCGGAGAAGATCATTTATTTGGTCAGAGAACGTTCTCCTCGGGCGTCCCCTTCCAGCCGTACCATCCACATTCGCTCGATAAATACCTTTTGTGTTCCGTCTTTCATCCATCCTCTCTACGTGCCCAAACCATCTCAGCATACTTCTTTCAATCTTAGTCACCACATCATCCTTCAACTTACATCGATCTCTTATCATACTATTCCTCATGCGATCAGCAATGGTGACTCCACATATACCCCGTAAGGAGCGCATTTCCACAGCATTTATTCGACTTTCGTGCTTCTTTTGCCAAACCCAACATTCACTTCCATACATAAGCGTCGGCACCAGCACACCATTGTGAATAGCCATTCTTGCCTTTTCAGACACCGCCTGGCTACTCACTATTGCACGTAAGGCGCCATTTACTTTGTTACCTGCTATAACTCTTCTTTCAATATCCATGTCATTCTTTCCATCTCTCGTAATCATACTTCCCAGGTACACAAACTCATTCACTTGTTCCACTTGCTCACCATCTATACTAATACTACATTCAGTAGCATTTTCCTCTCTTTCCATCACCAACACTTTCGTCTTGCTCGCATTAATTTTCATCCCCTTGTCCTTAAACACACCATTCACTAAATTTAACATGTCTTGCAGCTCCCTCGCCGACGGTGCAAGTAAAACTTGATCGTCGGCATAAAGGAGACACTTGACACGCCACTCATCCATTCTCAGTCCATATTCTATCTCTTTCAGAGCTGACACACAGCTGTCCATATAGAGATTGAAGAGCCATGGAGACGCAACACATCCCTGTCTAACACCCTTTGAGATGTTAAACTACTCTGAATGCGCTCCATTTACCCTGATACAGGCCTTGGAGTTCTCATAGAGAGACTTCAAAGCCCTCACCAGCCGACCCTCAATCCCATATGTTAACGACAACGTTGCCCACAGTTCATTCCTCGGTACACGATCATAAGCCTTTTCCAAGTCTACGAAGGCACAGAAGACTTTTTTTGACTTAGCCAAATGTTTTTCGGCTATGCACCTTATGGAAAAGACTTGATCTGTGCAACCCATTCCACTCCTAAATCCTGCTTGCACATCCCACACTTTTTCTTCAGTTTCATTAATCACTCTTTTAATCAGGACCTTCGCATACAATTTACCGACAACACTGAGAAGGCTTATTCCTCGGTAGTTTTTGCATTCTTGCTGTGACCCTTTGCCCTTGAAAATGGGGATGATGATGGCTTTGCACCAGTCTTCTGGTACTCGGCCCTCCCTCAAGCACCTATTAAAAAGTAGCCACAACAATCTTGCTACTATACCTTTGCCGTATCTCAGCATTTCAACGGTAACTCTGTCACACCCAGCAGCCTTAACTAACTTCATACTTTTCATCGCATTCACTATTTCATCTTCCGTAATTTCAGTAATTGCATCGTCTTGTGATGACGCTGGATTTTAAAGACAATAAATCCGATTCCGAATTTCCCTTCTTACTTGAGCGGGCTTAGGACCGTCAAAAATACCTAATTGCCGTACAGTACTACCTAGGTTTGTGTTATTAGTAAACCATAATTAGTACTGTTTCTTAAGGTAACATTAAAAGCTGTTATTTGCGCTAAACTTGAATTAGGCATTTTCGGCGTAGTTAAAAATTGGGAATCAGTTTATTTACAGTTCGATTAAATTTACATTTTTATGTACAAATTATAAAAAAAAGTTACGTTACCCTAAGGTACTGCTCGAAATGTCCTCCTTGATATTCAATGCACAAGTGAGCACGACGTCTTAGGTTTCGCGTTAGTTTTTTTAGTACATTTACATTTAGTCTAACCCGATCAAATGCTGCGACGATTTTTTCTCGCAATTGCACAACACTTGTTATTTCGTCCGCGTACACAAGTCTTTTTATTTCACCCCATAAATAAAAATCACACGGGGTCATGTCCGGAGATGGTCCGTGGTGGCCAGGGTACTGGTCCGCCACGACCAATCCACTGACTTCCAAACACTTCACTCAGATATTCGCGCACTTGGCGTCTATAGTGAGGTGGAGCTCCATCCTGCTGGTAAAACAAATTTCTTTGTAATGCCAGCGGCACGTCGTCAAGCATCTCTTCAACGACCTGATGCAAAAGCTCTAAGTAAGTCGAGCTGGTGAGATGACCGTCAATTATGTATGGGCCTAGCACGCGTTCCCCAATAATGTCAGCCCAGACATTCACACTGAAGCGATTCTGAAATGAATCGTTCTTTGTTGTATGTGGGTTATGGTCGCGGTGTGCCCACCAGTGCTCGTTGTGGACATTATAGCATCCCACGCGTGAGAACATGCACTCGTCAGTCCACAAAATGTACACTTCTCTGTTTAATAAAATCCAATGGGAAAAAGCTATGCGCGAGACATTGTCTTGTGGATGCAGGTCTTGTACTCTGCGAAAGTGAAAGGGATGCTGAAGCTCCCGTTTCAGTAGCCGCCAGACTGTGGTGTGGACGTCAAAACGCCCCCCTGCATCCCGGGTACTAGCTCGCGGGTCCGCCTCAAAGAATTGAAGAATTGCTTCTTGTAGTCTGACCGAAAGTCCAGTGCTTCCACGAGCGCGAGCGTGACGAGGAACCCGAAATTGGCCATAATCCCTCAGTCTTTGAGTGGCACCCAGTACCACGTCTCGTGTTGGTGTACGGCTGTTCGGGAACTGTTCATGAAACATTTGCACGTCCTGGGTTAAGCTGTTTCCGCTGATGGCGTACAAACGTACCATCTCTACAAGTTCCACGTTGGAAAAATGATCCATTGTTAACAAGGTCGTACACGATTATCTAGCTCATGAATGAAGGCTTATGAATAAGCACATCGCGACGCAGAGCGAGCGACTGACTACTTTTGCGTCCCGCCGCGCGGTCGCGGTGTTGCGCCGTGCGCGGGCGGCGGGAGATGGGTTTCCCGCGCGCGGCTCGCGCCTTGAACATGAGCGGCGAGGCTTTGAGCGTTGCCGACAGAGCGTCGCCGCGCGGCTGCGGCGCGCGACAAAGCACTTTGTGTGTGTGTGTGTGTGCTGTGTGGCGCGAAAATCAACGATGCCACACGGGGTGAGTCGGGGTGATTGCCATTACACGTGTGGTTTTATTTTTAATCAATAATTATTTTTAAAAGTGTAATTTTCGGTACTTGTTTTTTCATTGATTCGTGTTCTATAAGTGGAGTATACCAACCTCCGTAAATATGGCGGGGATGCAAAACAACAGCTTGTATATGAATTTTAAGGAAACTAACCACAAATTGTTTCACTCCAATAAAACTAGTTTGTTAAATATTTTTTAACCGGTCGTCACAAACTACGCGCACGCATAGGCCATGTTACTCGACTACTGGTGGCTCCCCGCGCGTCTTCTTACGAGCGACATACGGTATGTCACATACCTTTGCTAGTGTGAGTGTTAGAGTGATGGGGCGTTTTATCACTTGGGGCATATTACCAAGTTTTACACTATTGATAGTTCAGTAAAACTGTAGCTCCTTTAAAGGTACGTACTCTAGTAACATTTTGAGGTTAAAGCAAAGTTGTTTGCAAAGCATTGTGTTTAAACGCACTCATTTCCTGTTTAGCGCTGATATGCTCTATTACAGCTGCCCAAGGACATAGAAAATTACGTGGAGTACAATATTATGGGTTCTGTCTCGACAATACGAATAAAACCTTCCTGTTTATCTTCTAGATTTGAATGTCAACCTGATCGTTTAAAGAGAACATCCAACAGTATGCTTCGGTCAGTGGCAGTAAAAAGACAGCGTGCAGCATTAATACACGAATTACTTGTACAGACAGAAACTGTGGCTACACCATCCACTAGTAACATAGAATCAGAACATAGTAACATAGGGACTGAAGGTAAATCTATACCTAAATCTGTCCTATTATAACCTCTCGCATTTACTGTCCCAATGCATTTGTGTAATGTGTGGTTATATGACTATACTTACAAAATGCAGGGAACCACACATTATAGCTATGTATCTAGTTAGAGAAATCAAAACTAGATTTTCATAGAAAATATTTATGAGAATCATGAAATATTTTGCTAAATTAATCGTTCATGTTTGTAGAACTTTAATCAACTTCTTAACATAAAACTTGAACAAGTGTTACTAAATACTTAAGTCATGCCTCTACCCTTAAACTTTCGGTACAAACTGGTGTGCATATACCTCTAGTTTTTGTCAGCTGAGACAAAAGAATATTACAGTTTCATTAAAATATAAACAATTTTTCTTTCAGATTTACAAGTAATCGATGAAAAGTCAGATCTCATTGAAATTAACCAAAATAAATCAACCCAAGTGTGTCAAGAATGAGAAAGTAAAATAGTCCAAGTAAATTTCAAACCGAAATATAGAAGCAAAAGCTTACAATCTAGCAGTTTCAGTGAACACAAAGCAACATCTACAGCAATACAGTTATCATCTGTTGCAATATCTCCATCTCATCTGTGTTAAACCTTCAAGAGTTGGTCGTAGTAGTGCCCTGCGGTCCGGGGGCATCTAAAGAATTCCGCCACGGCATTCCCTGCCTGTCGTAAGAGGCGACTAACGGGGACTAAAGTGAGAATCGCGGAGCGAGCAGTGGGGGGTCTGCTGGCTCGACTACTTCAATATAATAGCGACTCCGAGGTGGACGACAATGCGGGTGGTCGGTCTCCTGCAGTCGTAGACGTCAAAGGCGTCCTGTAGAGCTCGGGGGCATCTTAGCCCCCTCATATAGAGATGGGCCGCAATGCGGCATCGCGCAGGGGCGGTTCCGTGCAGCTATCTTCGTGCAACAAGATACCCCGGGGCCGTCCCGTAGGCGCCGAAGAAGGCCACCGCGGGTTTTGGTTGGTATGCCGGTGTAGGGTGTACATAGTGTTAGGGACTCGGTCCAATGCTCGCTCGGATGATGCCATACTCCCGAGTGTCGACGTTGGGCCGTTAGATCGGTGAAACCAACATAACCATCCACTCACCCCCCAGTGGTGGTAGCGATAACGCGTTTTTTCCCCGCGAGAAAAAAAAAAAAAGTGTTGGTCGTAGTAAAATAAAAACAAAATTTAGATAAAAATGTTTAATTTTCTTATTTAAGTTAAAAAGTAAATAAGGTGCATGTAATACCAATAGAGTATGATGAGATCAAAGTAAATTATATTTTAGCAAAAGTTGTACATTTTTGGAAGAATACCATCTACAATCTATTGTAAAAACTTTATTTTTGTAGTTAAAGTTAAGTTAGTAAGAAAAGAGTTGGAAAAAAAAATGGCAAGATCGCAGAATGTGGTTTGATTATCAGTCGAAAATTCCCAATGGTGGCTGCATCACCAGATGGTATTTTAAACGGTGACACTGTTATCGAAATTAAATATCCAACGAGCCAGAAAAGTTTAAAATCTTATTTGTATAACAACACAATCACAGAAAAGTTTGCAGCCCAAGTTCTTTAAAATAAAAATAAAAAAAAATAAAATACTTTATTCATCACGTAGGCGAACATAGTTGCACTTATGATAAGTCAAGATACATTAAATTGATTATATTAATAATTATTATAAATACCAATGGTCACTTATATAACTACCGACATTTTTATTGGGAGTAAATCTATGATAAGAAATAAACAAAAACAAAAAAAAAAACAGCTCGGGCTGGCAGGAAAGGGGATATAAAAAGGACATCATTTTATTAAAATAATGGGAGGAACGCGTCGCGATCCTCACCGGTGAGGACACTACAGGCCCTAGCCTAGCTAAGGCCTGTAGTGCCCCTTTTGCAAGTGTATGTAACTAACTATTTAAAAAAAGGTTTATTTTGTGTGGCAGATTGGGAATTTGAAAAAAATAATAAAGTGCATGAAATACCAATGGAGTATGATGAGATCAAAGTAAATTATGGTTTAGCTAAAGTAGTGAATTTTTGGAAGAATAACATGAACAGCAGCATTTACTGGTGGTAGGTCTCTCATTATGTAAGAGGCCGTCTGGGTGGGTACCACCGCAATGTCTATTTCTACCGCCAAGCAACAGTGTGCATGCACTGTTGTGTTTCGGTTTGAAGGACATTGTAGCCAGTATAACTACTGGACATAATGAGACTTAACATCTTATGTCTCAGGGTGACGAGCGCAGTGGAATGCCACACAGTACTTTGTTAGTCAAGGTGCTGGATGGTGTTGCTACTGTTTATGGGTGGTCGTATCGCTTACCATCAGGCGAACGGCATGCTCGTCTCGTCATTAAATGCAATAAAAAAAAAAAAAAAAAAAAAAAAAAAAACAGCTATTTTAACTACAAAAATAAAGTTTTCACAATAGGTTATAGTCAGGTTGATGTTTAAGGATTTGTGTAGTACATAAATTCCTTCTTTTACCTTCCACCAAAAAATCATTTAAGACTACATCACCAAACTCTTCACGTGTTGTAGAAGTATTTCCCTTCATTTCTCTAACCGTTGGAAACTTCAAGGTGCTTCCTACTTTTGCTAGCTTGGACTTCTTCCAATAGCATTCAATAGATATACATGGTGGTTCCTCGCTTGTCCGATGTGCCCACATAAGGAAAGCTACCGCGTATTTACAACCTCTTTGTGAAGCAGGGCAGTCATGGCACTGGACACATAACCTATGCCCTCTTTTTCTTCCACTATCAAGCTGATGGAATATGGTGGACGACGGACTTTGTGCTCAGGGCATATCTTACATTTAACAGTGCACAAAGTCGCGTCACGCTTGAATTAGACGTACCCAATGGCATCATCACCATACGACTGTCTTGATGATCTGTAAAAATAGAAATAAAGCTTCATAAATAGCCACAAAACGTGAAACTCTTCGTAGAAACGATCTTACGCAAATAACAGGTACCTAATCTGCGTAAGACTCCTCATAACTTAGATTTTATTGGCCTCATATATTGATTTTATTTTATTGGCATCATGGCCTTCGTGAGGTATCATATTCCTAGAGGGTTTTGTTTTTCCTTGATTCAGGTAGTACCATGAAGCTGGTTGGAAATACTCGTCCGTGGATCTCAAGATCTGCTCGCACCGTGAGAACAGTACACCTCTTAGTTACACTGTCTGCTAAAGTGAGCTCTACTTGCTCTTCCTTAAAGCTATACCCTTGCTCGAGCAAGCGACAGTATAGCGTATATGATGCGATATTGGTTTTTGCGCAGGTATCTACGAATGGGTATCCTTTTATGCCTCCAATTGTCGCTGCTATCGACGCGAATGTTCAGTGAACAAAATCCTACTTCCTCACCTTTTACAGGGTGCGAGGATTTACGGGAGCAAGAAGGGCAGTTTGTTCGCACTACCTTTGGAGCGCCACAGCCGTAGCACAAAAATTTTGGCTGTGATGGTGATGGTGCTTGCTTCTGGGCTTGGCAGATTGTAGAAGTGAAGTCCTGCTTTTGGTTTCTAGTCCGTTTCTTCTTACGACATTCTACAATTGTATGCCCTGTGTTCTTACAAAAAAGAACACCTTATCTTTCCTGCGCGTGGTATCGATGAGGTACTAGCGTGATGTGGATGGTTGTTCTTTTCAGAAATGATTTGCTCAATTCCTTTCCCAGATTCCAGTAACTGGTGGTATGACGTGAACGACGTTCTTGGCGTTTTGTCCCTGATTTCCAAGCGCAGCAAGCAAGTGGTAATCATATCCAACTGCTGGGATTCTGGGTGTTTAGGTTCCGGTAATAGGAAAAACAACATCCTCTTATTTGTGACGAAGTCTTCTGTACTTTCAGAGGGGCCTTGCCTGATGGTGTATAGTTCTTGGTATAGGAGATGGGGCACTTTCAATGGAGCGAATTTATCTCGCATGCGGGATTCAAAATCGGAAGTAGTCGAAATTTCGTCCTTCACTTCTTGCCACCAAACTCCAGCATCGTTGTGTAGCACCAGTAGTAAGCAGTCGATGAAATTCTTTTCAGAGATTCCCTCTAAGTTTCTAAAGAGTCGAAGGGCGGACAGGAACGATTCGACTATTTCTGTTTTTTTCTCGACTTAGAAGACACTTTTGCACCTTGTCATATTTCCGCTTTTGTTTTTCGTTAAAACATCGATAAGACATTGCTGCTGCTTCTGGTTGTGGTCTAGGATTTTTTGAAATTGTTCTGGCGACATTGCCATATTTGAGAGTCCTCGTGGAACTTTCACGTTGATTGACGATACACGCCCCGATCTTGTGACGTAATACCTTGGGCTTGGCGTTTTTGATTTGCCCGCATTGGTCGCCAGATTGTAATGAAAACCGAAGGTTAATTACGACAGGATGACAAGATGGTAAAACACGTACGTGAGCGTAAAACAACTTTATTGATCACAAGAACAGTGTTTCTTAAGAGTTGCGTCCCAAAAGCAGTCCCACGCAATAGAATCTGATACGGAAGCGCGAATTTTAGGTTATAACAAAAAACGGCAATTTCGTGGTAAAGTCCGGCGAGTGTCTCAGTTAGGAAAGCGCACGCTGAAGCTTCAAGATGGAAGAGCCGTGAACTGAACTATTTCGAGTCTCGCCAATGAGATGACATCGACGCCTTCTTATACAGTGTTGCCAACCCCAAGAAACTAAAAAACAACACACTAATAAAAAAAAACAGGGGAAAACAGTAATATCGGGGATTTTCACCAAGGAGCAAAAAAAGAAGGTCCCCGATTTCGATGATTCCGTCGGTAACATCTAAGAAGTAAGGTGAGGAGGAATGAGGATAAAGGGTGGTGACCTAAAAAATTTTTTAGGTCACCAAATTTTAGTATGTAATAATTTACTGTTGATACAGTAGGGTTGGCAACACTGTTCTTATATTATCGCAGTGCAGTAAACCATAGCGGAATGCAATTCGATTGTGGCGCTGCGGCGTGCAGCCGCCGCAGGTAGATAGAGGTAGAGAGAGAAGAGAAACTCAGGGTTTTAGGTTCGTGGTCCGAGCTTTATTTTGCACCTCTGCGTTACACTCGGTACGGTTTCCTGATGGTATGCAAACAAGTCACTGGCCTGCGGGGACTCCGATTCAGGCGAACGGCACGACGCTGATGCACGTGGCTAGCTCTAACGGCAGCTCGCCGGGCAGATGTTAGGGCCACGTGGTCTGCGCAGCGGTGGTGAGGTGGTCGGGGTTAGCACACCCGACTGCGATGGTGGTGGTGAGCACGTGGTCGGGGCCAGCACCCGCGACGATGGTGCACACGTGGCCGGGGTCAGCACCCGCGACGACGATGGTGGTGTGCACGTGGCGGAGTCAGATCTCCGCACCGTGGAGAAGGCGGTCAGCACTCCATGCGTGGAGCACGGCGGTCAAGACGCCGTACCGAAAAACCTGGAATCAGATTCCACCACGTCGGAATGCAAGCTAGGCTTACATTCCGCGCCAGCGACTCGTGATAGCTCACGAGCCCAGATGCACAGAATACATGGAAGCGGTTAGTAGTAGTTGGCACAGTCACCCCAGCGGGAACAACGATGTGCGTGGCAACAGAGTTAGTTAGTAGTGTTGCTACGGCGAAGAAGATTGCAAAAAGAGGGCGCGCGTGACATAGCACGCTTATTTATACGGGTGCCGTTCAGACGTACGTCAAAACTAGTGACAGCTTAACCAGCCAATACAAAACATTAGTGGTTCTGATTGGTGGTTAAGGTGACGTAAACGGTAGTCCGTTTACGAAGAGAGTTAACGTTCCTAGCAACGTTACAGCGCCATCTATTGGTAGCTTGGGATAAACTTGACTATAAAACCAATAAAGGTGGCGCTGCTTGTTGTACTTGTTACCACAGAACAAAGAATACTAACTCCGTGCTTGTTACAGTGGTATATTTCTGCGCTCTAAAAAGCACTTAATGTTAATATTGCGGGTCGAAATATAGAGACGGCACATACCCTCGTCAGATATTGATTCTACCTTTCCAGCGAAATAGGAACCTTCGCATACAAATATAACATATTCTACAATACTGTAAATTTCTTTATTAATATTATGTTCAGTGTATACGTTGTCAATCTCACTACCATTCTTGGACATATCTTCAGATTAGGCGTGAGTCATAACAGGCAAAATTAGATACTTGTTACATCTGTTCCAGTTACATTGAAATAGCAGTTCCAAAATCCTGTTACAAAATAACAGGTTGTTACTTATTACTATATAGTGACTATTAGAACTTGTTACCGTTTGTGTTGTGATTGTACCAAAAAAGTAGTTAACAGGTTATTATTGGAAACTGGTTATCTCTTTCTTACTCATAGGAATATCGCATGTCAGACTAGACAGAAGCTTCAAAACTGTAAATCAAAATCCGTCTGCCTAGCCGCGGTCGCAGCTCAACTCGAAAATTAAACAAAATGAACGCAGCACCAGTGGTTTCACCTTGTCATTTGGAGTTTACTCTAGATATTAGTAGAGATATCCTGAAATTCCTCAGATTAAAAAAAAACCTATATGAGCGAACATTATTATAAAAATGGCGTTTCACGAATTTAATAACGGAAAATAGGTACTTAAGTACGAATAAAACTTGTTCTATAGGGTCTTAACCAGCGGGGCTATTATGTATCTCAGTTGACAACGAAAATTGATAAACACTAGTCGAAGTGTACAACAATTAACTGTCAAATCACCGATTTCGTATTGGCTAACACCGGTGGACAACTCGCGGTGCTCATGAACATTGATAGACACCGGTGACGTCACAGTGGATATCGACAGTGGCGGTTGCTGTGGAAAATTGTAACCATTGGTATTGTCTAAGCAAAGTTGACATCAAATTGTTAGCCACTGTATATGTCAACATTTTTCTGAAAGCCACGATTCAAGAGCAGTGTTTTTGCCTCAGAAAGTGATGAACACTATTATCCGGCCGAGTAACGTAGTAAAGTAGCTAAATAGAAACGTTTAGAAATTTAAGATTTTTAATTTGTCGTGATTGTAATCGCAAGCTTTACTTTATTTACACGTGAGAGCGAATATTTGTTGATTTAATTTCTTATATTTGCGCGAATGTTAGACATTGAAATAAAATTGTTTTGCGGATTTTATCGCGGTTTTTTAGTTTATATTTTCTCTCGACCGTGACCATGAAGGCTGTAAAGTCTTCGATAGGGAGAAAAATATATATAAATTAAAAGACCGCGATAAAATCCGCAAAATAATTTTATTTCAATTTGTTGATGTTTTTTGTACTATGTACGAGTCTCTCACTCGTCGACAGACGTCGTTGATATTATATACTATAAATAATATGATTAATAATATAAGAGTAACATTTATTAAATTTGTATTGTTTACAAATTATACTTGTAGCTTGTAATACAATGTTTTTATTGTTTGATAATGTTAATATTATAACATGTACCTAATATAGCATTAAATACAAATTATGTAAAAATAAATCTCCATCGATTCTAAATAAAAAGAGGAAGTAAATGATCTAGGCATATACTATGTTTAATAATGTTTATTAAAGAAACACGCTATTCAAATATATAATTATTAATTATCACATTAAGAAGGTAGATAAATAAAAAATGCAACTGTGGCGGCATAATTAGCAACACCGCCACCTATCAACATGGCTGGGAACTACCTCAGTAAATTGTCAACTAGATGACCGGGTATCGATGATTAGCAGATGACGCCCAAAATCTACAACAGATGGCATTGAACGATCCAGAATTGCGATAGCAATATTCGCGCGAAGCGCGGTATATATACCACCTCCGAGTAGGATCCATCGGAGGGGCCGCGGCCGGTCAGGCGCAACATCTGCCTGATTGGAAATCTTCCCCTTCCATAGAGGAACGCAACCATCTGTTCCTCTACTGCGGCGACGCCCTTTCGCCGCCAAACAACATTGGTTTATTAGAGCACAATAATTAGGTATAATGCTATATATAGATATTAGACAACATGTAGAACCACAATCTACATCATCTTGAGGTGTACAGCTGTTATTAATTATATATTGTACTAGGTCTTTCCGCAGTCACAGGTCTACAGCAATCCTTTTCAAGACAGCCATGTGCTTCTCAATGTCGGAGCCGCCTCAAATCCGTTACTCCACTTCTTCAACTCAAAAACTAAAAATTATAGAAATGAATTAATTTTTCGTACATTACACAATGTCGTTAAGTTTATTGTCTTGCGTTGTTTATACTAAGAAGACTTGGCACATTCCTACACAACTAACAGATACAGCATTCTCAAAATGGATTACAGCTAACAAAAACAATACTATGCAGGAATATGAAATAAAACCTTTAGTTTAGATTAGTTTAGAATACTGCTGCAACCACATAGAATAAATAAGTGGGTTGATCTTCGGTTTGGTACTCAAGTGGAATAGTTTATTTAGTGCAAAGACAAAAAATGGTTAAGTGCCCACGCCCTTTTTAGCAGGTTGCCTAAATTGGTGGTTATGATACGGCAAATGATATTATTACCTACAAGAATCAATTTTATTACATAAGTACTCAATATAATATTAACACTTACGTTGATTGATCTACTCCATCTGCATTAAGCTTAACAGCGTCCGATTCCCAAGTTTGTCTAGTTACTAGTATATTGACTAGATTGGGGGCCAATTGGGCTGTCCTTGGGGTTTGTTTCTTCGTAAAAACATGTCACAGTATAATTATATCTAACTCAAAAATACTTGGAACACACGAACACAAACACTTCTCATATTGTTATGATTTCCGCTATTCAACAATGTTATTCTTAAGTTTCAAACGCATAGTTAAACCGCTAAATAAAATTGACCAATTCAGTCATTTCGGCTGTACGTCTAATTGGTGTGTATAACTTAGCCGCGTAAAGTCGATAAAAAAGTAGAGATGTCAAGTGGTTCGTTGATAGGCACTCGTGCTGACTGTAGCTATAATGTCATACGCAATACCAATGGATACAAAATTTCGGTTGACATCAAAGTTCGGTTGACATCGATGTTTCGTTGTTCACTCGAGACGTCAAAATTAGCCAATAGCCCCGCTGGATCAACTTTTATATCGTCTAAAAACGATCCTTGCAACTGGCAATAGAAAAATTAACATGATAAATTTGATTTAATAGATATTAACATTTACAACAAATCAATTGAATTTCCTTCAAAACATATAAATAGGGTGGTGTCTATAAGTCATTTTTTTTAAACCTTTAGCTTGATTTTCCCCCAAATTTCCCTAAATCCCTTACTATGGCAAAAAATCCCTTACAAAATTAGGCCATTTCCCCTCAAAAAGAGATAAATCCCTCAAAGTGGAAACCAGAAGTGGAAACACTGACAACTACGCAAAAATGCTCGCCACACTGTTGCGGTCCAATCCGCCTATATCGATGCTGAGCATAACTGGCTGTCACTTTAACATATGTTATCTCTTTCTTACTAAGACGAATGTCGCAAGTAAGACTAGAGAGAAGCTTGTGACAAAAGGTATAGAACGTTTTGTTATCATAACAAACTGGAACATATTATGGAACTGTCTATAACAGATTGTCACTAGTAACAGATGTTATCCCTTTCTTATTAATGAAAATATCATAAGCAAGAATAAAGAGAAGCTTGTTATTTTGTGTAAAGGAACTTTTGGACCGAAAGTTTTGATCACTTTGCGAGGTGTGAAACTGGAACTGCTTTTTTCAATTTGTTCAAAACAGTTATCGATTGCTATTTGTTTATACCTGTTATAAAAAACTGTTACGATAAATATGCCTCACTCCTACTTCAGATGTGTCACTCAAGGAATAATTGTTTTTTGGGATGAGACAGAAGGGAAGTGTTGTGCATTAGAAATTTGCTGTGTTTTAACTTTCATAGAAATGCAGCTAAATATCCATCCCAGTGGAGACATAGATCTGATATTTTATTCAAATAATTGTTGTAAAAGAAAAATAAGTATTTTTCTGCTTATGCCTACGCTGTGTCCAATATGATATTTAAGTTTATTTTGGGAAATAAGTTTACAGAAAACAATAAATTGCACAAATATGTATTTAAATTTTATATTTCTGTCAATCACTTGAAAGGGCTACGTGCAGAGTTGTTTAGAATCATAAATTATATAAAAGATAAAGATGAAAATGAAAGACGAAGGTTTCTATAAATAAATACAAAATACCACAGATTAATTTGTGCATCTTATACTTTCAAATGCCCGTCCGTAACCCCCGTCCTCATAAATTAATCTATTACACTAGTAAGGTTGTGGGCGACGGCAATAGGGTTTTTAAAAAGATACAATTGGATTTTATCCGCTTGAAGAGCAGAACAAGACTGACTTTATTTTAATTGTTCCTTATCTTTATACTAGTATTACACAAAGGATTACATTCATTGATATTCTATACAGTGGGTTAGTGTTATACTAATGTTTCCTCTTATTGAGGAAGAGGAGTCTAATGGGTTATCGCTTAATGCTAGTTTCCTGTGTAAGACTGGTATTATGGCGATATAACTCCTCCCCCCTTAAGAATGAGGTGTCCCGAGGACTGCGAGGGCTGCTGAAGAGGGTCTTCGGTCGATGTCCGCAGGGCTGATAATAATACTGACTACGAGGGTTGCTGCAGAGGATCTTCGGTCGATGTCCGCACGGCTGAGAATAGTGCTGATCTAGGCCTTATGTATAACTTGTAGGTGGCTCCTCCTAATACTGCTAGGATTAGTATGATATACAAGCATATCGGCGGCCAACTAGGGGTGGTCGAGATAGTCCCTATTCTTGATTCTGATGTGTCTATTTCATCTATTTGTTTCAGGGCATCCTTTAAATTATCTAGTTCTATGTTTTCCAACTTAATTTTGGCAGATAGTACATTTGGAGTCTGATGTGTACGAGGTAAGGGTATTGTTGCCCTTATATTTATGTATTTCTGTTGTGTTTTTAATATTCTATCCCTTATTTGCACTTCACACTTGTTTTCTAGTGTTACTAGGAAAACTCCTTTGTTCCTTTGATATTGGACGCCATTGCCGCAAGTGGTTTTTATAACTTCCTCCTGTTTTACGACGACAATCCAACTATTGTCCTTTATTTGCTGTATGATGTTGTCTTCATAAACATATGAAGACAACATATATGCAACATACGTTTGGGACCGCGATTACTGAATATTGTTTTATACACTTCACAAAATAGTGGGTAATATTCTTCGTGGTGGAAGTAACAATGGAATGTCCTGTACGGAATGGTGTGTTCCTTAAGAAATTGAATTATTTGTTGTTTTGTGTTTTTAATGGGTATCCATACGTCTTTAATAACTATTTTGCGTTTTGACTTGTCGTCTATCCTATATGTGTCTCCTGGTGTTTTTCTAATGTGGAATTGTTTAAGTTGACGATCGATTGCGTCGTCTATGTTGGGTATTGTATTACTACTATTTCCTGTCTCTGATTGAGTGGGATTTGGTGTTATATTTTGTTCATCTAGGATCTGACTAACTACTTCCGGTGTCGTAGGTATTGGTGTGCCTAGTATTGCTCTTAAGTCTGTATTACTTAAGGGTGCATTAGGTAGTGTGATGTTACTGATTTCTAAATCTGTGTTATAATTTGATGTGCTGGGTTGTGGATCTATTGTGTTGTGGTAAAGTACTTGAAATCTGGACAAAGCGTCGGTATTTGTGTTAGCTTTTCCTTTTGTCTACTGTACTTCATAATTGTATTCAGCTAGTCTTAAACGCCAGCGTGTGAGTTTAGAGTTGGGATCCTTAACAGACATGATCCATGTTAATGGACGGTGGTCTGTGTAGATGTAATTTTTTTTCCTTAAAGGCAAGGTCTAAAGTATTTTATTGCCTATACTATTCCTAATAATTCTTTTTCTATGTTTGAGTACCTTTGTTCCGTGTCAGATAGTGTACGTGAGGCGTACGCTACTGGTTTGTCCTTGCCAAGGTCGCCTTGTGATAATACTGCGCCTATAGCTACGTCTGATGCGTCTGTTGTTAAGATAAATGGTTTATCGAAATCTGGATATTGTAAAATAGGTGCATTAATTAAGTTTTCAACTGAAGCAGGTCAATAGTTGTTGTTTAGGTACATATATTTATTAAAATATGTTTCAAGAGCATTTTTAAAACAGTCTAGTACAATGTATTAGATAAAAGTACAATATATCCTACTAATATTATAAACGCGAAAGTTTGTAAGAATGTATGGATGGATGTATGTTTGTTACTCTTTCACTCAAAAACTACTGAACGGATTTCTATAAAATTAGGCACACAAGTAGATTATGTCCTGGATTAACACATAGGCTACTTTTTATCCCGGGAATATATAAAGCGGGAATTTTATCCCGAAAAACCTTTAACGCGGGCGGAGCCCCGGGCAAAAGCTAATTCTATATATAATTTATTTCGACAATAATTATAATTAATGTTTTCATTTTTTGTAATGCACCTGAGCGTACCAAAATTCATATAGCATTTCTAATGTAATTTTAGTAAATATGAGTACCTTATGCTACTGAATACGCATTAAGACTGTCGCACCGAACTCTACTAGGATTTATTAGATACTAATTGGTCTAAAAGAGCTGGTTGATAAAATCAATGAAAAATAAATTATGTCAATGTAATTTGAACTTCAGATATTTATCCACGTCCATCGTCATTGATTCGTCAATGCTCCGTTTGTAATTAACATAATCTCTCAGAAATTTTTCGTTTGTGCTTATATTTTTGACTCGGCTAGGCTGTTACTTTTGAACTGATTCTGTTATTTTTGTTTACTTTGGCTTGTTTGTACCGGGCTTTGAGTACGCATTACGTGATTTTAAGTATCTTGTTTTTATTGTGTTGTAAATATGTCAAAAAGAGGACGCATCCATTTAAATAGCCAATCTCGTGAAATGGTTATGAAGTTGTACAACTACTTTAAACAAGAATCAGCAAAAGGTGGACCTCTATTAGAAGTGGCCAAAATACAAGAACGCGTCGCACATGCCCTTGGAATTGGCGTAAGAACAGTTCGAAGAATTCTCCAGGAGAAGTACGGACCTTCCGGAACTGAAGAATATGTGCTACACTCGCCGAAAAAGCGAAACAGAAAGAAATCTGTGACAGGCATCGATAAGTTTGATGCTGACGCTATTAGGAATCATGTGTATGGCTACTACACAAGAAATGAATACCCGACCGTGGATAAATTACTAGTTTCCCTTAAAGATGCAGACTTATTTAATGGAAGCGCAACATCTTTAAAAACAATCCTTAAAAACATTGGATTTAGATACAAAAAATCTGATAAACGGAAACTACTGATGGAGAGGTTCGACATAATATTACAAAGAGTTACATTTTTGTCATCTGTGGTAAAAATTACTGATAGGGACAAAGTCGTATTTGTCGATGAAACGTGGTTGAACACGAATCATAGTGTGCCACAATCTTGGACGGATGACACACAAGCTTCAAACTCAAAGGTGCCAATAGGGAAGGGAGGTCGCCTAATTATTTGCCATGCTGGTTCTGCTGGGGAAGGTTTTATAAAAAATGGTTTATTAGCGTTTGAATCGAAATCTACGAAAGAGTACCATGAAGAAATAGATAGTACAAAATTTAAAGAGTGGTTTAACATTTTATTACAAAATCTTCCACAAAATTGCACCATAATTATGGATAACGCTCCTTACCACTCAGTCCAAATAGATAAACCCCCCAACCAAGGTCACAAAAAGGCAGATTTAGTAGCATGGCTGCAAGACCATGGGGTGGAAGCCAACATGGTTGATACGGACAACGAGCGAAAATGCGTTTTACCTCGGCGGACTGGCTCAAAAGTAGTTTGTAGTTAATTTCTAAGATATTAAGATTTAAATGTTAATAACTTTGTTTGCGCACATCTGTGCAAAATATTCTAAATGTAATTCCTTTATGGCTCGGTGTTTCTTTGTTTCAATAATGTTTACTCGAACCATCGCAGTCATAAAGCATTGTAAACGAAAAATGTGAAATCGGTTTATGACGCCGACCATTGTGTAAAAATATTTTATGTTCCCACGGAAACTTTTAAATCGTTTTATTGCCTTGTTTTCGTCGATCGGGACCAACCATCTGTTGCGCGGAACCCCGATCCATTGTCGTCGTTCATGTTTATTTGCCGAGGGTCATAATTGTACAATGACACTCGGCACGGTGTATTAGCTGTAAGGTGTATAAAAAAAGGGCAGCCCAAAAATTGAACGGCTCCTTCGAGTCCCGCGAATCCCGCGGGTTCGTCGCCACCACCCCAATCCCAATCCCAGTCGCAACCCAAGGGGCCTAAAAACCACCGCGGGTAAACATGCAACTTCCCCCCGGCAAGACCATACAGAGGTCTTATTCAAAGAGCTGGAAAACCAGCACATTTCTATTCCCACGAACTCGTGGAACGGGAGCCAGCAGCTCCTATCTCTTCAGCCCGGATCGATCTCCGACCAATAGGGCTCTCACCAAGTTCGAGGAACTATTATTATTATACCTTCGCCCTCCCGGATGAGCGTCGCTTCCGCTACGTCATCCGCGGTATCCCCACAATTATGTCGACCCAAGAGGTCAAAGAGGGCCTTCAGGCCAAAGGCATTTCAGCCTTAGAGGTGCACCGTATGCACCGCCAGTCCCGCGCTTCTCAGCCAGGCGCTGAATATAAGATGGTTCTAGCCATACTCGAGACCACCGCGGACGTCAAACGTCTCTACGAAATTAGAGACATCTCGGGGCTAGACGGCTTCACCGTCGAAACCCCTCACAAAAAAGGCCAAATAGGGCAGTGTCACAACTGCCAGAAATACAATACAATACAATACAATACAAAACAACTAACTACTAACTATGACTCTCTTAACGTTACCATCTAAGAGAGTTGTATGTTACAGGGCAGTTATGCGCAATACATGTCCCATTATTTTTCGAGCACTTCCATGTGGACACAATAGCCTCTAACTGCCAAGTGGTGTTGCAAGCCTCCTCGTGGCCCCGCCGGTAACTGTTTCTTGGGTAGGTGTATGTGCCTCTGCACCTATGATCCCAAAAACTGCTGATCTGTAACACTGCGCCTCCCACCCCGAAAGGGGTGGGGATGTTGCATGGGGCTACCAACCCCATGTAGCATTTTCTTTTTGTTGGTCCTATTAATCAAAATAAGCCTCGTAAGCAAATTTCTGCCGGCCGGTCCACTGACCGCGCCGTGCCAACAATACATAGAGACCAGCTGGTACAGCTGACCGATTCTGTAGACACGTTAGGAAATGAAGATAGCTTCCAGTGCCGAGCGCCGGAATGTACCCGTGTTTTTAGCACCAAAACGGGCAGGGGCGTCCACGAGCGAAGGACGCACCCGGAGTGGTATGACTCCAATAAATTGCAAATTTTAAGTACCAAAGCTACGAAGGAGAGATGGTGTGATGAGGAAAGGCATATGCTATTGTAAAGGCATGTGTCTATTCCACACTCGTCAAGCGAAACGCCACTAATGATTTTAAGTTCCAAAATTTAATTTTACGATGTCTCTCAGACGAATTGTTGCATCCGTTGCGATTGTTCCATATAAGAAATTACCCAAAAGCGGGTTGTCGGCATTATATTGCGCAAATAAGGGCGCTAACTGAGCTGCATCTGCGTTAACAAAAGCTGCACGCTGCAGCAACCTATTCTCAGGTATCTGTAATCTGTACTTGAAGCAAGAAGCCAAATAAACAATGCTACCGTTTGTTGTGTATTTAGTGGGTAAGCAAATAAATCAGTCTGCATTGAGCCGTCGTGTTTTACTGACGTATCCCGAGACATATCACTGGCGACGAGGATTACAATACCAACGCGTGAGAAAAAATAATTAAAATGCCTATTGGACGCTTAGAACCTTATAATTTAGTAAATAACAATTGGGACGCTTACATTCGACGAGTGAATCAATTTATCGCCTTAAATAAAATAGAGGACAAATTAAAAGTGGCAACGTTGGTGACCGTGGTAGGCGCGGAGTGTTACGATTTAATGTGTGATTTGTGCGCGCCGACCACTCCGGAATCAAAATCTTACGATGAATTAGTGACGTTAGTAAAAGAACACTTGGAACCGGACAGGTCGGAAATAGCTGAGAGACATATTTTTCGACAAAGAGTACAGCAGCAAGGTGAAAATATACGCGACTACCTCCACGCACTAAAACATTTAGCAAAAACTTGCAATTTCGGCGCTTGTTTGGAAGTGTGTTTGCGAGACCAATTTGTTTCGGGGTTAATCAACGAAGATATGAGATCGAGACTCTTCGCAGAACGAGGTATAGACTACAAGCGTGCTGTGGAACTGGCGTTGGCGTTGGAAGCGGCGGAGCGGCATGCGGCTACGGCATGTGCTTCGGCCAGCTCGGCGAGCGCACGGCTAAGCACGGCGGCGCAGCGGGACGACGACGGCTTGCATCGGATCAGCGCGGGCGCAGGCGGCGGCGACGCAGGCAGCGGCGGCGCCGGGCGCGGTGGCGGTGGCGCCGGCTACAGTCGCGCGCAGCGGGTATGCTCACGATGTGGCAAAGCGGGCCATTCAGATGGCAAGTGTCGGTTTAAACAATATAATTGTGATTCATGTGGTGAAAAAGGCCATTTAAAAGCCGTGTGTAAGAAAAACAAATCTTCAAAAAAACATAAAGGTCAGTTTTTCATAAATGATTCAGATACGGATAGCGACAATTGTAACTTTTATAATTTAGTAGTTAAAAATGAGGGTGACAAGCCATATTATGCAAACTTGGTTATCGAAAATATAAAATGTAAATTTGAGATTGATACGGGAAGTAAAATTTCTGTTATTTCAAAACGTTATTATGATAATCACTTTTCAAATATGCCTATAGAAAGAAAAATGTTAACCTTAAAATCGTACACGGGTGACGTCATCGAAACTGTCGGTTACATTATAGTGAATGTTAAGTACGGGCAACATCATGCGCCGTTAAAATTGTATATTATTGAGAATGGTGGGCCCCCATTAATGGGTCGCACTTGGTTAAAAAATTTAAACCTAGCAATTGGTGAATGCTATAATTTAATTGATGACGATTCGGTCGCGACATCTTTACGGGCCGAGTTTCCCGAAGTTTTTACGGAAGGTTTGGGTACATTTAAAACTGAATTTCGTCTTCATTTAAAAGATAATACCCCAATATTTATAAAAGCGAGGCCTTTACCTTTGGCTTTACGTCAGCCTGTGGAGCAGGAGCTCAATCGGTTGCAACGGGAGGGGGTTATTTATAAAGTGGAACGCTCAGACTATGGCACTCCCATAGTACCGGTAGTTAAGGCAAATGGTAATATTAGATTATGCGGTGATTATAAAGTAACTATTAACCCCCTATTAAAAGATTACCATTACCCGCTGCCACGGATTGAGGATCTGTTCGCCATCCTAGGGGGTGGTGAGCAATACACTAAATTGGATTTATCCAACGCTTTCCAACAATGTGTTTTACATAAGGACTCCCAGTCGATGACGGCGATCACCACTCACGTGGGTACTTTCGTGTATAGAAGGGTACCATTCGGTATCAAGTGCATACCAGAAAACTTCCAAAAAATTATGGAGGAAACGTTGAGTGGATTGCCGTCAACGGCAGTTTTTGCCGACGATATTTGTATCACGGGCAAAGACAAGGTTACACATTTGGCTAATGTGAGGGCGGTGTTACAAAGACTCAAGTTAAATGGATTACGAATAAATTTTTCGAAGTGTCAATTTTTTAAAAACAGTGTTACATACTTAGGCTATAAAATTGATAAGTTTGGGTTACATACGGATAAAAATAAAATAAACGCCATTGTAGCAGCGCCCGTACCTACAAACGTATCACAACTTAAAAGTTTTATTGGACTTGTAAATTTTTACTCTAAATTCTGTATTAATATGAGCATTATTTTAAAGCCACTTTATGACTTACTAAAGAAAGGTGTCAGTTGGGAATGGACGGGTGCATGTGGTAAGGCTTTCACTAAGGTAAAGAATGTTTTGAGCAATGCTCCTGTTTTAGCTCATTATGATCCAGCCCTACCTTTGATACTATCAGTAGACAGCAGCGCGTACGGTTTGGGAGCGGTTTTAACGCAGCGGTACGCAGACGGCTGCGAGCGACCGGTGAGTTGCGCTTCTAGAACGCTCAACTCGGCCGAAATGAATTACTCGCAACTTGATAAAGAGGCATTAGCAATTGTATATGGGGTGAGTAAACATCACCAATATTTATATGGCAGGCATTTTGTACTGCGCAGCGATCATCGTCCCCTGAGTTATATTTTTGGAAAAAATAAAGGGATTCCGGTAACTGCCGCCAGTCGCCTACAACGTTATGCAGTTAAATTGGCAGCTTATAATTTTGATATAGAATTTGTAAGCTCGTCAAAAAATTGCTTTGCAGATGCTCTTTCTCGCCTTCCTCTAGAGTCTCCTCAGAGCCGACTTAGTGGTAATGACAGAGAATGTAGTTATTTAAATTATGCACAAGACAACTTCCCAATCAGTTTTAACGAAATTAGAACTGAAACCAGAAAAGATCCTTTACTTAGTAAAATATATGGTTATATAATGTACGGTTGGCCTCCTAATAACGTGTATAACAAAGTAGAAAAGATGTATTATGATAAAAGAGATAATATGCATATTGAGCAGGGTTGTGTTGTATGGGGTTATCGAATGGTAGTCCCAAAATCCCTTAGAGAAACAGTTCTAAAAGAAATTCATGACGGCCATCCAGGAATTGTTAAAATGAAGCAGGTCGCGCGAAATTATGTGTGGTGGGATAACATAGATGTAGACATAGAACATGCAGCACGGGAGTGCGCCGCCTGCAGGGAGTTGCGCCCTGCGCCCCCCGCCGCACCGTTGCACTCTTGGCCCTGGCCAGCTGAGCCGTGGTCGCGTCTACATCTAGACTTTCTCGGCCCTTTTAATAACGCGTACTATTTAGTCACTATCGATGCTCATTCCAAGTGGATTGAGGTTGAGAGACTAAGTTCAACTTCAGCAGCTTTAGTTATTGACTGCTTGAGACGGTTATTTGCTCGTTTCGGATTACCGAAACGCCTAGTCAGTGACAACGGTCCTCCCTTCTCATCGTCGGAATTTGCTCAATACTTGGAACGGAATGGTATTAAACATTCGTTAATACCTCCATACCACCCCGCTAGCAACGGAGCTGCAGAAAATGCAGTGCGATCAGTGAAACGGGTACTTAAAAAGGCACAATTCGCTAAAGAGGATTTGAATACCGCTTTAAGCAGATTTTTGTTTACATATAGAAACACAGAACAAAGTGCGACAGGACGAGAACCGGCAGTTGCTCTGCTGGGCAGAAGACTGCGCGGACGTCTTGATCTGCTGATGCCCGACACTGGGGAGCGCGTACGCAGTAAGCAACTGCGACGCGAACACAGCGATGTTGGCCGCCCGCTGCGGGTATTTGCACGCGACGAACCGATCATGTTACGCGACTACAGTCGTAGTTCCGCTCGTAAGTGGACTGAAGGCATTGTGTCTGACCGTCTAGGACCGGTTTCGTATACGGTCAAATCCAAAGACGGGCAAATATATAAACGACATATTGATCAATTACAAAGTCGTAAATCGCGTCTTTCCTTAAGTAGGGCAATTAATGTAGAATCATTGGACCAAAATAAGGACATGACTGAGGATAATAGCTCGACAGAGTGTCCTGTTATGAGGTCTGACGCGGAAGTCTATAACGACTGCTTGGATACTGTGCGAGAGGGGGTGGGAGATGCATCACAGTTATCGCCTCCAAAAGCACCGCCGTCCATTCCATCACCTGTTCATAACTCTCGAATTCGCAGAAAAGCCGCCATTCAATGTCAAGAGTTATTAAAAAAGAAACATTATAAGTAATATTTATAGCTCATAATGATAGAATAAGTTAATATTATGTAACCTTACTGATCTCTCCCAGATATAATAATTGTTTATAGTGTAGACATATTGTACCTATTGTGTTAAAGTTTAATGTATATTAATTATGATGTAGCGAAAAACAAAGTAGCTGTAGTTTGTCTGTGTTTGAGTTCTAAAGAATTTGTTCAAGTTTTGTTATCAAATTATTGTTTCAACATTGCACATTATGTAATACTACTTTCCGGTTATTTTATGCTCTAAGAACTTATATTATAATTTGTTATAATTTAGGAGGGAAAAGTGTTGTGTATTTAGTGGGTAAGCAAATAAATCAGTCTGCATTGAGCCGTCGTGTTTTACTGACGTATCCCGAGACATATCACCGTTGATGCTAAATGGCGAATTGATAACGCATTGATTCATCTCGTCGACCGTAGCAGTTACCATCTGAGCTTGAGAACCGGTCCTGGCGGTCGGAGCGGTACAAGGTACGAGGTCACGTACCTGCTCAAGGTAATGGTGAACCCAGTTCAGGATTGGGTTATTGAGGGGCACTTCAGCGTTGGTAGTAGCGAAGCCATCCAATTGTATTCCGGCGGCGATGAGGGCTGCAGTAGCTTCAGGTCGTAAACGCGCTGCTGGTTCATATCCCAAACAAAATGGTGTGGGTTGCGGCGCTGGGACAGCTGGGGGTCCAACGACAGGTGGGTCGGCTAGAAGTTGCCAGACCTGGGCTCCATCAGGATGTGCCGTGAAGCGTAAATCTTCCATCATACGCTGGGTTGCTACACCAGGAGAAGGATAGGAGTGGTAGGCTCCTACATTGGCGACAAGCGGTCCAAAGAATCCAGGAAGTCCACCAGCGGCTTGAAGCGCTGGTTTGTTCATAACGAAGCTGCTATCAGCAGAGCCGGGAATTGAGGTGTTACCAAATCCTGAAAGGTACAGCTGCATAACACGGGTGATGGTGTGCGGTTGCAGCGACATCTGATCGAGAAATTGAATCTCGGCGTAAGTGAGTTGGCCTGCATTCTGACGGTGCAAGTCAAGCAAACGATGATACGTGATGAGCGTGCAATAGTAGTTGTACATGCTCAAAGACACGTTCTTGGAAAAAGGAGGTGACTTGGCGCATAGCGCCTTGTAATCCTCGCCAACCACAGCGGGAAGCGCCGTAGCTGTAGGGTGATGTTCATTAAGAGCTGGCAGCTGGCGCAGCCCTGTGCCAGGCTGATCTAAACAGCTCTCCAAATATAATGGATCATTTGTGAGCGGTGAGGTCGTCTTCGACAAATGTTTTGGGCCGGGAACTGGCCCTGGCGCTGGGGCTGCAACTGGTGCAGGCGCTGGTGCTGGTGACGTTGCCTGTGCGCGTGGTTGAAACCCTTGATTTCGGGAACCTCCCCGTCCGCCTCGGCGGAAGCCATTATCTTCCATACTGGGTGCAGGGTGACGGTTGAAAGAACCTCTACCCCACTGTGATCCACCACGGCCTTGGTTGTAGTAGCCGGGCGGTTGATTATAGCTATCATTGTAATTGTAATTGTAGCCGTACATTGTTATTTATTTATTTATTAAAACAAATGCCTCTCCGAGGTCTTGTATTTAATGAATAGAAGTAGTCTCCACTTTAAAAATACGGCCTTAGCTCTCGCGGTTGCCGCCTTCCCGCCAGGTGCGTCAAGTGCCTCGGCGAGCACGGCACATCTGCGTGCCCGCGCCCCAAAGACAGGTCCCAGTGCACGGAGCCGCCTTCGTGCACCAATTGTCGCCAATCCGGCCATCCCGCTAATTACCGCGGATGCCCTCGGGCCCCAAAGAAGACCTTCCGAGCTCCTAAAGCTCCAAAGGCTCCAGCCCCTCAGGCCAATTTCAAACTGGCACCTGCGCCAGTGCATAACCCGTGGTTCCCAACCACGGCACGCGCCGACTCACGCCTCCAGGCCCGCGACGGAGTCTCTCCCGTCACCCCGGCCTCACCCACTACTACCACAACCCAACCCACTTCTGCCCCCATCCCCTCGGCTACCACGACTCCCTCTTCCAAGGCAGCCAAGCCGAAATCCTCACCAGGTGGCGGCGACCTCACGCCCTACATCATCTTCTGCGCACGGCGCAAAAGTTTAGTTCCTTCTGAACCCGCCGGAGTTAATGGATCTCCAAGCCCAAATGGCCGACCGCCTGGCCCAAGTTTCCGCCCTAGGGCGTCCCGATAGCATCCTCGTCTCGGAAATTGTCCACATCCAGACGAGGATGTACCAGATCACCGTATGTGCACCTTTTCCGTCATCATAAATGGCGCAAGCACTAGCAAATCCCTCTAAGCGGACTAAACCTCGCTCCCTCAGAGTTGGGTTTTTCAACATTAACGGTATTAGCGGCCAACGAGCCGAACTTTCTGATTTTGTCCGCGAAAATAAACTAGACGTTTTCCTCATCCAGGGAACGTTTCTGAAACCAGCTCACCGCAATCCCAACAACCCCAACTTCAATCTGGTACGTAACGATCGCACCAGTGGCCCTTTAGGAGGCACTCTCATTTATTTCAAAAGGTCCCTGCATTGCATACCCTTAGACCCACCTGTAACCTTAAGGAACATTGCGGCATCAGTTTGCAGGCTAGCCATAACAGGACATCCGCCGATAACCATCATATCGGCCTATCTCTCGCCCTCAAAGGAGCTTCACTCTAATGAGCTAACCACATTATTTGGAATGGGGGATTCCGTCATGCTGGCGGGAGACCTCAATGCCAAGAACACTCTCTGGGGCTGCAACTCGACCAACGGGAGAGGTGCCGCTCTGGAGAGTTGTCTTGACATAGTAGAAATGAGTATCCCGGTTCCTTCTGAACCAACCCACTACAGTGCTACTGTCAATCACCCACCCGACATACTCGACATAGCGTTCGTAAGGAACGTAAGCCTTCGCGTGCGTTCCATGCAAGTGCTACAAGAGTTAGACTCTGACCACAGACCTGTGATCCTAGATCTAGTCCCCCAAAACTGTCCAACAGACACAGGTCCGAACGCCCCGATGAAGGTGAAAACGAATTGGCGCCTCCTAGGCACCAAGCTCGCGGACACCTCATATGACCACAGATCTTTCCGCGATTTTTTTTTCTCGCTGTACACCAGCGATATCCCGCAACATAAAAACGCCCATCTGGCGCTCTTCGCGGATGACACCGCAATCTACGCCTCACGTAGAGACCCCGACGATGTGGTGCGCGATTTGCAGGCCGCCGCCGACAAGCTCGGTGAGTGGTTCCGCAAATGGCGAATCACCGTCAATCCCACAAAGAGCCAGGCTATCCTGTTCACTTTGAAAAGGAAAGTCCATGTCCCTCATCATTCAGTCCGCATGTCCAACCAGGTTATCCCCTGAACGGGCAAAGCCACACGTAAATGCTGTACGCGCGCGAGCCGCATTCGCGATGAGTCAACTGCACTGGCTCATAAACAAAAATAGTAAAATGTCCATCCGCAACAAGATCAGGATCTTTACCACGTGTATTAGGCCGATAATGACGTACGCGTCGCCCGTGTTCGCCCATATACCGCCTGCTCGTCTTAAGCGTATGCAGGTATTGCAAAATAAATTTCTCCGACACGCTCTTGGTGCCCCGTGGTACGTTCGCAATCGCAACCTCCACGTGGACACCAACATGCCGACCATCAGGCATTTTATGCAAACGACCAGCAGACGCTATTTCGATCGGGCGGTAAATCACCCGAGTTTGCTAATCCGCAAAGCATCCGTTTACACTCCATTCGACCGCGCCAAATGGAGACGGCCGCGTTCAGTTTTAACCGATCCAGAGGACGATATCACTCTGGCCATCCGCCGTAAGAACGAGTTCTTGAAACTCACACACTCCACAAGACCGCAGTTCCGTCCTCGCCGTCGAGGACCTCGTCGCGTTCCCCGTCGCCCCCCCGACCCCCTAACAGTTCCGGCCCGCGTGCCGACGAAATAAATGGATAGGATTAGGTTAAAAACCAATCTTCCCCACTAATCGTTGATGTCTCATCCTCTCCCAGTGACCGTCCTGAGCCGAGGCCCGTAACCCGTTAGTGGGTTGCCCTCAGCGTGGTCACTTAAATTAAAGGGTTGCGAGTGCCTAAAGCGCTCACCCTAAAGTCCGGTGTGGCCAGAAAAGCCGACTCTCGTCAGGCTACTGGCCGTAAGGTCCGCGTTAAAAAAAAAAAAAAAATTTACGGCACCCGCATTACTATGTTGATTCTTGTACCGACTTCATCTTATTTAACAAATATACAGTCCACATTCATAGTAAGACTGACGTTTTATTTATCATCGACGGAACATCACCCAACATACCCGCTGAGTTATCCGAAGCCCAAATGTCGGTCGCCAACAATGGTAATGTTAAAAGTGCAACTTTTAAAGTTAATCAAAGAAAATAAACCCGCAACGCCGAGATACCTTATCGATGAGTTGAGATGATGAGAGCAAAAGAGCACGGTCACAGTTATTAGAACTCCACCATACCACTGCCAGTTAATGCTATCGAGTTGATATGGGCTCAAGTTAAAGGTTAGAATTTATATACTTGTTACAGGAAAACACACTAACCTAATCGTTCACTGATAACTACATGAACACTGAACTGTATCAAATGGCAAGGCATCCTATTTATACTAGCATTATCACTTTCACCAACAATTTGACATCGCGGCTGGTTTAGAAATTATTATTTTCAAAGTGCTGTTTTAACAGTTTACAGTTGCCTAGGTGGGGTAGTTGTTCTAAGGTACGACTGCAGAACTGAGGTCTCGGGTTCGATCCGCGGGTCGAGCAAAGTGATATTGGGTTTTTCTACTCGGAATCAGCGAATTTTGCCTGATATGGCAATAGGCTCGCCCCCTATCACATCGTGGGACGGAACACAACGGCGAAAAGTAACCAAGAGCAAGTAAGAACCAAGGCACCCCTTGGTTGCGCCTTTGCCTACGGGAAATACGCCTCTGCCTTTTCCTTCAGGGATAAAAGGAGTAAGTGTGTCTGTGTGTGTGTGTATTTTCAAAGTACAGACGACCGACGCTCAAACATATTTTAAAACTACAATTTAAATTTACCATTTTGCCTTTTACTGGTGGTAGGTCTCTCATATGTAAGTCTGTCTGGGTGGGTACCACCGCAATGTCTATTTCTACCGCCAAGCAGCAGTGTGCATGCACTATTGTGTTTTGGTTTGAAGGCCATTATAGCCAGTGTAACTACAGGACATAGTGAGACTTAACATCTTATGTCTCAGGATGACGAGCGCAGTGGAATGCCACACAGCACTTTGTAACTCAAGGTGCTGGATGGTGTTGCTACTGTTTATGGGTGGTCGTATCGCTTACCATCAGATGAACGGCATGCTCGTCTCGTCATTCAATACCATAAAAAAAAAAAAAACCTCCTTTACAGGATACGCTGCACGACATAATACAAAGCCACCATTTTCTACAAAAAAAATGATGGGTCTTCTCAATGAAGCGTGTAAAAAAGTGACGAAGCAAGATTGGTGTAGAGTTATCGAAAAAACAAAAAAAAATATATATAATAGCAGATTTTGAGAGAGACGTACATTTAGATAATTTATTGGAGCAAGAAATTATTTTTAATTTAGACGAAAACAGTTCTGTGGGCTTAGAATGTGACAAAAAAACACGTCACGTCTCCGTTTCGTCTTATTGGGATTGGTTGAGAGACTAACATTTGACTGACGTATTGGTGTCTCGATCAATCACAAACATCAAAATTAAACGACATCGTTTTAGTTTTTTTTTGGCCCGTCGTCGAGTTAGTCAACACACGTGTTCTACTTCACGGCTGTTCCTAAGCACATTTCTGTATTGTTTTTTATATTTCCTTTTTGTATTTGTCAAAATATTTGTTGTGTTTTGTCCCTATTAACATTTATTAAATAAAATACTAATCTTTAACATATTTTTTATTTTATTGTTCATTATATAACTATTTGTAGGGTAGATTTATAAAAACTAATATTTTTAACACAATTATAATTTATTGTTTAGTCATTTAAATAATATGGAGATTGGGGAGGATGAACCTCCAGATGGAGGCGGAAGGGCTGATCCCTCCAAACTTCCCCTTTCTTCAAATAAGGCTGCCAAACGCCCAATCAATTTAGAAAATGATGACCATAATAATTCTATTCCCCCCAAAAAAATCACTTCTCCAGCTTTAAATGTTCAGGATGTTTTCACCTGCCCAGACTATGATGATCATTTTCTTTACACTGATACGGATGAGGCCCCCTTCATAGTCATGATATCTGGTGGTGCCAACCCCCCTATACAGACTTTGAAGCTTGCCAAAATATTATTTCAGAGCAATGTCTCAGGCATTTCTCAAGGTGGTGTTAAATCTGCAGGCCGTGGGAAAATTTCTGTATCATTTGAATCCGCAGATTCAGCTAACAAATTCCTAAAGTCCCCGGTTATCTCCCTTCATAAACTTGACGCCATTATTCCTAGGTTCCACCTCTCCCGCATGGGTATTGTAAGAAATATCCCTAATGACTGGTCTCTTGAAGAACTGGTTGCGGGTCTTCATTACCCAAACAATTGCGGTCAGGTCCTCAAGGCTCGACGGCTCAATAAAAGGATTATTAATAATGGCATTACAGAATGGTCCCCCTCCACTACCGTAGTCCTAACTTTCAGGGGTCGAGTCCTCCCAGAGAGAGTCTTCTGTTTCAACTCATCCCTCCCCATCTCCCTCTACCAGCTACCTTCTATCCAATGCCGGCAATGCTGCAGATTTGGTCATGTGACCTCACAATGTAGATCTATGCCACGTTGCTACCGTTGCTCCCAACAACATATGGGAAATACATGTACTGTCCCTGATTCTCAGGCTACCTGCTTATTTTGCTCGGACAATCATACTGCCACTTTTTCAAACTGTCCGGAGCACTCGAGGCAAAGAGCTATAAAATTAATTATGTCAGAAGAGAATATATCTTTTTCAGAAGCTTCTCTTAGATTCCGCCCTATCCGTAAATCCTTTGCTGATGCTGTAAAGCCTCCCATCCCCCCAACTCCTAATATCTCTCAACACTCCCAAGTTCCCACTAGTCACTCCTATAAAAAAACCAGCATCATTAACCGCCGTCCTAGTCCTCCTAAGGGCAAGGGAACATAATCGTAACCCCTAAATCACCCCTTCCCAATGGCTGCGCCCTACCCAACGCCTCTTCGGATGATACTTCCCCCCCTTCCTCTTCTGACTCCCCTTCTGCCAATAGGCTATCATTTTCAACCCCTTCCCCGAATGACAATCTTTTAGAACTTCTCCTATCTCTTCTCATTAATATTTCCCACAAATTTGGTGATGCCCTTTCCCCTAACGTCATTCCCATGATTCAACAACTTCTCATTCAACTTACCTCTCATAATGGGTCAAACGTTTCTACAATGGAACTGTAGAAATATTCGCCACAAAAAACATGAAGTCATTCATTTGTTAAACTGTCACAGTCCCCTCGTCTTTGCCGTCTCAGAGACTTGGTTGCGACCTGATTTACCCTTTAGGGTGACGGGTTACTGCTGTCTTAGGGACGACAGAGACGATGGGTGGGCTGGTTGTGCCCTCCTTATCAAAAAATCTTTAATTTATTCTCAAATCGACCTCCTTCCTCACAACTCTTTCCAAATTGTTGCAGCTAGAATCCTAAATATATCTTTTATATCCCTTTATATTCCTCACCCTAGTGTAAATATAATAAACAATCTACGTAATGTTCTGTTAGCTATCCCTCCCCCCCTATTTATTATGGGTGATTTCAACTCTCACAATGCTCTTTGGGGTTCTCTCCACAACGACACCCACTCCTCAGTTCTTATTCAGTTATTTGACGAACTCAATGTTTGTGTCCTTAATGACGGCTGTTCAACAAGGCGCGTCTCCCCAAGCCAAAGTGTTAGTGCAGTTGACCTCACCCTTGCCTCCACTAATCTTTCATCTTCCATATCCTGGTCTATTCTGCCCCATTCTTTCGGTAGCGATCATTTCCCTATTCTTTCCCTATTCTTTCCCTATGGTCAAACTCCTACTCCCCACAGCCAGACCCTGAGCCTCTTTTAAAGTACAGACTTTGTAAAGCTGACTGGTCTAGTTTCAGATCAAATCTAGATAGTTTAATCTCAACCATTCCCCATATCATTTCAAATGATAACTACCTGTCTGTCTATTTGGAATTCTCTAATGCTCTGCTATCAGCTGCTGACCAGGCAATTCCTCTCAAAAACTCGGCTCTTGCTAAAATTCCATCGCCACCGTGGTGGGATTTAGTTTGCACGGAAACGGTTCGTAGGCGAAATGCGGATGAGTCTGAGTTTGCATCAAACATGACAATGGAGAACTTTTTAACATTTAAAAAATCCCAGGCTCTGTCTAAGAGAATTCTGTCAAAGAAAAAGGCTCAGGGTTGGACCAATTTCTGTAATTCCCTGTCGCCCTGCTCTCCACCTTCCCTAGTATGGAAAAAATTACGCCTATTCCGTAGATCGATGAATCATTCTCCAAGTCCTTCCTCAAATACCTCCGATCTTTGGGTTCATGAATTCCTTGGCAAATTAGCTCTTCCTACTGCTCCCTCCAAGGAATGTTTCCCATGCCCTATTTCCCCTAATCCTAACAACAATTTTAATGATGCCTTCTCACTCGCTGAGCTTACATGTGTGCTTGAACGGGTCAAAGATTCTGCTCCTGGTATTGATGGTATCCCTTACTCTTTCATCACCATGTCCTCGTCGTCCTCGAAATCCTTCTTTCTTGACATCCTTAATTACATATTCCTCAATGGGGCTGTTCCCGAGTCCTGGAAGTCTCAGATTATTATCCCCATTTTGAAGCCAGGCAAACCTCCTTCTTTAGCCTCTTCCTATCGCCCTATCGCTCTTTCTTCAACACTAGCCAAACTAATGGAACACCTTGTCAAGAACCGTCTAGAATGGTATATAGAAAATAAGGGCCTCCTATCCCATTCTCAGTTTGGTTTTAGACGTGGGATGGGCACTATGGACAATTTGTCAATTTTCTCCTCCGACATCCGACTTTCTTTCTCTAACAATGAAAGTGTCATTGGAGTCTTCCTGGACATTTCTTCGGCTTACGATAATGTTCACCTTCCCATCCTCAGGCAGAAAATGCTCCAGCTGAGTATCCCGGAAAGGTTGATCAATATAGTCTGTAGCCTTTTGTTTGGTCGCTCAATTGTCCTTGGTGCTCATTATGGTTATCAATCTCCAAGAGTGGTCTGGCAAGGACTCCCTCAGGGCTCGGTCCTAAGCCCACTACTGTACAACATATATACAGCTGATCTTGACAAATCTGTCAACTGTTTTGTCAAAATTCTTCAATATGCGGATGATGTTGTTTTATACTCTTCGTCCAAATCACTATGTGAGGCATCTGAAAGATTAAATTCAGCTTTGTTTTATTTAGACCAATGGCTCTCCAACCACCACCTCTCCCTGTCTGTCTCCAAAAGCGTTGCTACCGTTTTTTCTCGTAAAAGATTTATTCCCCCCCTTACCATATCTGTTAATGACCAAAATATAGTATTTAAAAACCAAGTTAAATTCCTTGGTGTAATATTAGATTCCAGGTTATCTGGTATCCCTTACTTAAAATCGATAGCTAACAAGTGTGAAAAGGGTATTAATGTTTTGAGAGCGGTCTCTGGGGTACGATGGGGCTCTCACCCATATAATCAGAAATTACTATACAATGCAATAATTCGCAGCCATTTTGATTATGGATGTTTTCTTCTTGAGCCCTGCAATAAAGCGGCCTTAAGCCTTCTTGACAAAACTCAGTCAAAATGCTTACGCTTAATAACTGGAGCTATGAAATCCTCTCCTATTAATGCCATGCAGGTGGAATGTCTGGAACCTCCCTTGTTATTACGCAGGCAATATCTATGTGATCGTTTTTTCTATAAATCCCTTCAAAGGTCCTCCCACCCCCTCCACTCTATTGTTCCCCCTCTTTCCCAACTAGTTGAAAATTCCAGGTATTGGTCACATAAATCTAGCCCTCTCCTTGTAAATAGTTACAATAAATTTAATAACTCTTCTATACAAATCTTCCAATCCAATATCCATTTCCTCTTTTCATTTGAATTTCAAGCTCTCATCTTTAAACCTAATATTATTCTTCATTTTGGTATCCACAAAAATGATCCAAATGCTTCCATAATTTTCCACCAAATTGTGTCTGAGGGCTGGGGGGATTGGCTGCATCTGTTCATAGATGCTTCCAAGTCCTCAGACTTGGAGCCGGTTGGTGCAGCTGTTTGGATTCCAAAATATAAAATCATCCTTAGCTTCAAATGTCCCTCCCAATACTCCATTTTTTCTGGGGAGTCAGTAGCTATCCTAGAAGCAGTCCAATATTCCCTTTCTCATGGTCTCAACAAAAGCATAATTTTTTCAGACTCTCTCAGCCTGCTTCAGGATCTTCTGAATTCTCCTTTTCACAAATCCCAATCCTGTTTGACCCTGAAAATCAAAGACACACTATTTAGATGTCATGTGGCTGGATTAGAGGTGGTTTTAGCTTGGATACCTAGCCATAGTGGTATCCCTGGTAATGAAATGGCTGACCAATGCGCTCATGAGGCTGTCTCAATCGGTTTGGATGTTCATAGGGTCTGTTACTCCAGCGATCTATTCTCTGGATTGAGTCATGATTTTCAATCATCCTGGAATGAACAGTGGCAGGTCTCGCGAACTCTTAAGGGCACCCATTACGGTATATTACAGCCTGATATTCCCCTTAGGCCCTGGTTTTTTAAGTACAGGCGTGTTAACAAAAAGATTACTTCAGCAATAATCCGTCTGCGGTTAAGCCATGTTTGCTCCCCTGTTTTCCTACATAAGATCCGCGTTCGTGATCACTCCCTGTGTGAATGTGGGCTGGACGAGGGATCGGTTGATCACTTGTTCTTCAACTGTCCCAGAATCTCCTATCCTATTTATGATGTCCTACCTTCAGATTTCCCTCGTCCTGAAAGTGTAAATGTTTTATTGAGCTCGGTTTTTTCTTATCGCATCAAATACCTTTCCAATTTTATCAAAAGTAATAACCTCTATCTATATTTTTTTTTTTTTTTTTTGGTTTTTTTCTTCTCTTTCTTAATAGTTTCTTGCATTTTTTATTTATTTATCTGTACTATTTCTTGTATAATTAAATGTTCATAATATATATATTTTTATCGTCTAAGTATATTTTTATATTATTATATCTAAATTACCTGGTAACTTCGGGCCGAAACTTCTCTAGACTAACTGATACAAAATATTCAGAGTTTATACTTATTGTTTTGTACCTGCTATAATCTACTTGACATTGGCGAAATCACCGACAAATAATTGGTGGAAGCCATAAATTAAAAGAAGAAGAAGAAGAAGACATCGTTTTACGAGTTGCGTCTTCGTGTCACATTCTAAGCCCACTGATGATCATTTAGAATTATCCAGTGACGAAAATGAATAAAACATGATAGGATTTTAGTTGAATTATTCTTAAAAAATAGTTAACAAATACCAAATTGTTAAAGAAAATTATTTAGCAATACCTATCTGCATCTTACATTAATAATGACTAGATTACCCGTTGGACCCAGCGAACGTGTCACAACAATTCTTGGGAATTCGTGTCTTGGGAGATGCCTATGTCCAGCAGTGGACTGTAACGGGTTGATGATGAATGGAATATAATAATTATACAAAAACAGTGATTTATATAAAAATTACCCTTTTGACTATCGATTATAAACTCTCTGAACAAGAAATCGATATCACTTAAGAATCGATTATTTCGGGCAACCGATTTTTTGTTCTCTTCACTACACATAGTATGAAGTGAAGTGTCAATAAATTGTCATACCGGCAAGCTTAAATTGACACAACTATAATTATATTTTTAAAAGTTAGCTCCGAATGTATTGTGCCTTTCAGGTCTCTTAATACTCTTTGTAAGCACTTCCATATAGTTCTTTATTATTATTTTTTTGTTTTTATGAGATCAATCTATCACTTAGCCTGTCGCCGTCCACTGCTGAACGTAGGCCTCAAAGAGAATTATAATACTACTGAAATAGAGAACCTACTTGTACCCTTTTTCTGCCAATCAACAACTGTCAAATTATGGCATGTCTTCAAAAATTACCAACAGAAGCCTCTGATGATGTTTTATTGCTGCTAAAATCCTGCAGGTGGCACTACAATCTCTTGTTTAATATTTTTATTTACATTGATTGTTAAATACACTGCAAAATAAGGGTTCTAAAAATAGATTACGTGACAGCAAGCCAAAGAAAATTATATTTCCAGTTAACATTAATTAATGCAAACTGTATCTGCCGCGCCATCGTAATGAAATCTCCTAGATCCCTTATTTACAGTATATCACTATCACTAACCATAAATACACTTTTGAGAGTAATAGGGTGGTTAGTTAAACAAAGCTTAATTACTATCAAAATGATTTTACGCGACTGCGTTTAATTGCGTGTTTTTATAGAGTAATAATAAATTATGAACAAAATGTAACTCAAAGAAGCAATATCACCATGATAATCATATGTTTTATTTATTTATACGATGAATACAAATGTGTTAACCACAAAACTTACTGTATTTTAATATTATTATCGGCTTATTCGTAGATTGCCATATGCTGTCAAAAAATAAACCTATTATAAAATTCCGATGAACGAATGAAATGAATGGCATAAATTGGCATTGATTTAAGTTACTTCTTACAACTAAAAATCTTTATTATGAGTTTTATAATATAAAAACTTAAATTATAAAATTCCTAAACGATAATTCAAATATAAATTAAATTTTAGCTTAATTTTAATATGTTTATCTAGCACCTCCGCCTGGCGCCGATATATTACCTAATATATATACTTACAAGGGTTGTTTTTATTATACATCAATGACTTACAATCATAAGACATAATATTATATCTTTTTAATCCTTTGGTTGGAAGAATGTTCGTCAATATATTATTCAATGTTTGATTTGCTTTATTTGGCACAAAAAAGCGGATTCCCACACAGTCTAAAGATTTATTCTAGTTTTATCCACAACGAAGTTACAGGGGGCCGAAAATGCCCTGAACTGCTTCGAGAAAATGATTGTACGGCCCGGCCGTGCCGCTTTTTTGCTTGACTTGGTGGGGGCACTGCCGTGCCCCCAGATTCAAACTGAGTGCAGGATAAACTCATAACCATATATTCTGGTGTACTCGTGGTGGTTTTTTATTGTATCAAACACTTTTTCTGTATTATTATCCACATATTTGCGTCAAAATTATATTTTATTTTAGGGTAAAGAGAATGGATGGGCATCTGTGCCTGTAATAAAATGAAACAAATTTGTTAAAATTTTAAAATAAATGCAATTTAAAACAATAAAACTTACATGTAAAGCAAGATATCAATAATAATTAAGGTATTGCAAATAAAATGTAATCGTATTGTTACGCGCGCTAATACTCGCGGATAGTAGCGCCATCTATTGGCTAAAAGTGGTACTATCCGAATGTGGAAAGTTCGACGATGGAACATTCTCGAAAGATCTCGATGTCTCCAGAATGTCGTGGAAACGCGATAACTGACCTATATTTGCGAGAGAGTTCCCGACTATTCCGGATCTTTCGAGAATGTTCCACAGACTACGATGGTACTTGTAGCCGGCGGCCGCGGCCTTGTGACCAAGGCCATTGACCGAGTATAAAAGGCGGCGCGCGGCCGCCGCCGGGCATTCAGTCTTGCTTAGCGAGCAGAGCGACAAGCGGACTACGAGCGATAACTCCGAGCGACTTCGAAGCGAATTGTGATTTGTGTGAACGTATAGTGAGTGACGATAATAAGTGTATAAGAATATTGTAGTATCTAGTGTAGTGTTTTCGTTAGTTTACTTGTGGAGTTGTGCTAATAAAATCCTAATTGGTGCTTTTATCGCAATACCGGCGTTTTAATTGTTTATACCGAACCCCAGCACGTAACAGTATTTTTCGACATATTTACTTAGAATTGTAAGATTCCCTCAGACTGTTCCAAATAATAAAACTGCACCAGTACTTGTAAAGGAATATTTAATCACATTCCACTTGTATATCTAACAATAATTTGCCAATCTGGATTAAGAGATCACTAGTAGACTCTTTGAACACTACTTCTATCCGTTTTCCATTTTATTAAACCTTACACTCGACCGTCCTGACACCACTAACCCCACTAACTAACCTTACACTAGGCCTCGACTCAATTAAACATAACTCATAATAAAGGCCTCGATTCAATTAAACAAAACTCATAATAACTAATTTGCTTTATATGCTAAATACATAACTATTATTTTCATCAATAACATATTCTGGTTACTACCTATCTATTTCTAGTTCATTTTTAGGTTACTTGTATGTATATAATACTTGATAGCTACATTCACAGAGTAAAATTGACAATTAATATTAAACAATTTCCATTTTCAATTTATAATTACATTAAACTCATTCTCAAGGATGTCTCTGCACCAAACTAAACTAGTCAATTCTTAGCTGCCGTAATAAAAATATTGCATTGATCCAATTCATAACTTAACTAGTGTGTCAACCGAACCAATCACTTCTCGGTTATAATACTTATCACAATATTCCCTTGAACCAATCACTTCTCAAGGACTTCGTAGTAACACAACCAAACCAATCAATTCCTGACTGTGACACTTGTATTGATATTGCCTTGAACCAATCACTTCTCAAGGACTTCTTTGTACCATAACTAAACCAATCAATTCTCAAGGACTCTTACTATGCTATTAACTATGCCTGGTCAAGGTGCGAACCAATCAATTCTCGCCTTTGACCTGCAAATAAGCAATATCTCTCTGTAGTTTATATTATTATCCATTTATTTATAAATAAATAATTATTTAAAGTCAATCTTAAGCAAAATTTATGTAATACAAATAAATATAACAAATAAACATCATTCTAAAAAGTAGCTTGTATCACTCCCAGAGTCAGTCTCGTCGTTATTGACTGAAAGCGCAGCAATATGTATCCAAGGTCGCATGCGATCTGCAGCGACAGTGGTCCTACGCTTCTTTTTCATTCCCTCAAAGCCGGGTATTGGAGTGATCAGATAACGATCATTTCCCAAAATTTTCACTACTTTAAAAGGCCCTTCATAAGATGGCATAAGTTTTGTACTTTTGCCATCGTTATTAAAAGATGCCTTTGATATCTTTACTAAATCCCCCTTTTTGTAAATATGAGCTGGCTTTCTAACCGTATCGTAATATTTTTTTTGTTTTTCTTGTTCCTTGTCAATCCTTATTTTTACGTCCTGTCTAATGGTATTTAAATCAGAACTTCCACTAGGCAAAGTCCTAATTTCGTTCATAATCGGGTTTACTTAACTGCTCATTTCTATACCAGACATAACCTCTGCCGGCGCCTTGCCAGTGGTATTTTGTACTGTATTATTAAGACCCCATTGAATAGTTCCTAACTTCTTATCCCAATTCATCTTATCCTTTTCGTCATCTTTGAGGTTCAATGCGGTTAGAGAGTTAAGAATTGTGCGATTATATCGCTCAACTTGACCGTTTGACCTTGGACTCGCCACCGAATTTAAAACATGCCTAATTCCTAGCGGATGATACAGCAATTATGGCTACAGGTTCAACTCACGAAGAAGCCGTGGATAAAGTACAAAGAGCTGTCAACATCATCACCAACTGGACTGAAAAATGGCGTTTAAAAATAAACGAATCAAAATCCATTCATATAGACTTTTCCAACAAAAGACCGTCTTATCAGCCAGTGTTCATAAATGGTCAAATCATACCATATGAAAATACAGCCAAATACTTAGGCATGACTCTTGACGCAAAGCTTCGCTGGAAGGCACATGTCAAAAAGAAACGCGATGAATTGGACATCCGCTACAGAAAGATGTATTGGCTTCTTGGTAAACACTCTGCGTTGTCAATACACAACAAAGTACTTTTGTATAAACAAGTCCTGATGCCAGTATGGACTTATGGTATACAGTTGTGGGGTTGTACCAAACAAAGCAATGTACAAGTAATACAGCGATTCCAAAACAAAGTACTCAGGGGCATTGCAAATGCCCCTTGGTACGTAAGAAATGAAGATCTCCATCGGGACCTTAAAGTGGATTTCGTTACGAATACTGTAAAGAAATACGCCGAAGCTCATGAACATAGGCTTCATCATCATGTGAACGTCGAGGCAATCCAGCTCCTCGACAACACGGGCCTAGTGAGAAGACTGAAGAGGACAAAACCCTTCGAGTTAGTGTAGTGAACATTTAGTGTAATATAGTGCAGTGAGTGCTAGTTAAAAAGAACACGCGAACAATGTGTCTTCCCCTTAATAGAGACAATAAGAAAAGTGTTATTGGACATATTCTTAGTCATAGTCTCATTAGAAGTTTAAGTTAAATTAAAATAACTTATTAGTCATAAGGCTAGATTGTTATCAAAATGATGTATTGCTCACAGTCGGTACATCATAAAAAAAAAAAAAAAAAAAATGCCTAATTCCTTTGTCAAGACAAAATCTTTTAAATTGGTGAGACGTAAAACAACTACCACGATCAGTGATCAGCCTATCTGGATTACGGAAAATATAGAAAACGTCCTCTAGCGCGTTAATAACATTTTGGGTATTGGTATTCCTCACCGATTTTATAAACGCGAACTTGGTAAAAGAATCAATAATCACCAAAATATGAGTATGTCCCCGCTTAGACTTCACGAAAGGCCCAACATGATCAGCGTGAAGAGTATGGAAAGGTAGCTCTACCTTTGGTATGGGATGTAGTAGCCCCTCGCGTGTATTTGATGACTTTTTGGCATAAGCGCATTTAATGCACGCCTCAACATATTTCTTAACGAAACGAGTCATCTTTGGAAACCAAATATTATTCTTTATTCTCTCTAAAGTCTTCTCGAGCCCTAGATGACCCATTTCATCGTGACACATCCTACATAACTGCCAGCGGGCGCCTTTAGGTACCACCCATCGAGTACTGCTTTTATCTTCTAAATACCTGAACAGTTTGTTATCACGTAAGACAAACATATCTTTAATATATTGTTTGGCGGCGGTGGGCACCGGCCAAGTAGTAAGTCGGATTCGACGGTTGGGTTTAAAGGTGGCCCTCGAGAAAACTGAGGCCATTTGTTTCCACGGGCCTCGGAGAGGGCCACCGGCCGGTGCCCACATCGTGGTTGAGGGGGTGCGGATTCCCATCGGCAAAGACATGAAATATCTAGGTTTAGTCTTAGATAGCCGATGGAAATTCCGCGCCCATTTCAAGAAATTGGGGACGAAACTGTCTCGGGCAGCGGGCGCTCTGTCCAGCCTGCTGCCCAATCTGGTAGGTCCTGGCATCCCTTGCCGGAGGTTATATCACGGAGTCGTGCGGTCCATGGCCCTCTATGGCAGCCCCGTTTGGGCTGACTCCCTGAACCGCCCCTGCGTCGCCCTCCTGCGCACTCCGCAGAGAGCTTTGGCGCAGCGGGCGATCAGGGCGTACCGCACGGTCTCTTTCGAGGCGGCTTGTTTGTTGGCCGGATTTCTGCCCTGGGATCTGGACGCCAAATCCCTCTCCGATGTCTTTCATTGGCGGGAGGAGGCGTCCAGTCGCGGGCAACATCCGGCCCTGAAGGAGGTGGAGGCCATGAGGGCCTCCCTACGGCGAGCCGCCGTGGAGGAGTGACGTCTCAGGCTGGAGGCCCCGTCAGCGGGGCTCAGGGTCGTCGCGGCAGTGCGTCCTGTCTTTGCCGAATGGCTGGACAGGCGCCACGGTGCGGCATCGTTTCGCCTGACACAGGTGCTCACCGGGCATGGTTGCTTCGGTGAGTTCTTGTGGCGGGTAGTGCGGAAGGAGGTGTCGGCCGTGTGTCACCACTGTGACAACTGCCCGCTGGATACGGCCCAGCATACGTTAGAGTTTTGCCCAGCCTGGGATGAGGAGCGCAGCGCTCTCAGAGCAGTCGTCGGAGGAGACCTCTCGCTGCCGGCCGTGGTCGCTTCCATGGTCGACAGCCGGAGGTCCTGGCGTGCGGTGGCACACTTCTGTGAGGTGGTCCTCTCGCGGAAGGAGAGTGCCGAGAGGGATCGGAGGCGCGGAGATCCCTCCCGCCGCCAGACAAGACGTAGGAGGCGCCGGGTGGACGACTGACCGGCGTCTTCCGCCCTGTGGATTGGGGGCGTTTGGAGAATTCCACCACGGTATCCCCTGCCTGTCGTAAAAGGCGACTAATAGGGGCCACCGGGGGTCGCAGGCGGGCGGCAGGGGGCTGTCCGTCTCTAATTTTGTGTTCTTATTGGCACATTGTTGCGATCCCTGCGATGGACGACAGCGTGGCTGGTAGGCCTCACGTTGCCGTTGACGCTGAGAGCGTCCTTCGGTGTGCGGGGGCTTCTGAGCCCCCCCCCCCCCCCACAACAGGAGACGGGCCGCACTAGGCGGCACCGCGCAGGGGCGGCTGCGGACGACAACTTAGACACTTCCGTCAGAGGAAGCCCACAGCCGTCCCTAATGCGCCGAAGATGGCCACCGCGGAGTTTTGGTTGGTATGCCGTGCGTTGTACATAGGTTAGGGACTCGGCCCGGCGGTCGCCCGATGGTTACATCTCTCCGGGCGGCTCAACGCCAGGTCGTAAGGCACGGTGAACCCAACATAACCGCTCAGTCGCCCCCCCTGAAGGCTGGGCGGTAGTAATAAGTCACTTTCTCCGCGAAAAAAAAAAAAAAAATATATATATATTGCAACTCCTTCTCATCCACATTGTTGGAGAGAATATCCCGAATCCTACACAATTCCGTATCACCTAATTGAAGAGTTAAGAGCCAGTCATCATCAGTGATACTCAACACGGCTGGTATTTGTTCACAACACTGATCTTTTTCAAAAGGCGTTGGATTACGCGATAAAGCGGCAAAGTAGGATAATATTGGGCATTCTAGACCACCTGTCGCTCGGCGAAGCAAGTTCGCCATCGCTCCGGACGGTGGTCTAGACTGCCCAATATGGAATGATCGACTCAAAATATGAATTCACATCACATTTTTATACTCTGACAACGGGAAATCAATGAGTATCGAAGAAAAATAAAAATTTTGTAATGTATTTTATACCTGTCGCTCAGCGAAACAAGTTCGCCATCGCTCCGGACGGTGGTCTAGAATACCCAATATGGAATGATCGACTCAAAATATGAATTCACACCCAGAGTTGTGATTTATCTAGATACAAGTATCTGAAATACAGATACAAGATACAAAATACGTATTTAGTATCTTGTATCTAAGATACTTTTTCAATTTTTATTTTGTATCTTGTATTTAGATACAATTTTTTAGTATCTTAGTATTTTATAAATACTTAATTTGCTAAGATACTTTTACTAATTATCTATGCATTTTTTACATTAACGGCTCATTTAAGGCCCATGTACACGTTGCAAGTTTCTTGCCTCTACACGTAACATTCTTGATTTGTTTGTGTAAAAAGCACATGCTTAATTGGTTAATCAAACATTTTATTCAACTGGTTTCTGTCTTCTTTTGAAAACATGAGGGCATTGAGTCTTACAATTTTGATTTTCAGTGTGTCTCCTGATTCCGATAAATCTCAATGAACTTTATTAAATCAGCAGAACCTAATTTTAATAATTTTTACTCATATTTTTTATAAACACAGTAGCTTCTAAAATCTAAAACGTTCAACATTTGAATTTTTAAGCTATTGCATAGCTTCTATCGCGGGCCTTGAGCGTGAAGACCGAATCCAGAAATTCCGTAACAAAAATAACCTGACATCTTTTTTATCTTACTAATATGAACCTTAAATACAATGCGTAGAAGCTATAATTCTTGAAATGAGTATATTTTTATTTATTTTATTTATTAAAGTCATTACAACCATTTCTTACTAATCTAATATGAACCTTAAATACATTGCGTAGAAGCTATTTCCCCAGCGTTGGCACGGCATGAGTACAAAGAATCGAACGTAACATTCTTTTTTCAAATTTTGATTTATTCTACTTTGGTTATGATGACCATTGCATTTCTGACATTTATCAATAACAAGACTAAACGTGCGTTGCTCGCGTTTAAAAATCTACTTTATGTAATAAGCGTAAGATCGAATTTGTGTTTAGTCAATCAAAATTTGTGATAAAAAATGCTATGCAATAGCTTTACCGCGGCAGTCTCCGAGTGCCACACGTATTTTTTTTATGTCATTGTATCACGGACCACCCAGACGGACTCTTACATATGAGATACCACCACCGCAATGTCTATTTCTACCGCCAAGCAGCAGTTTGCATGCACTGTTGTGTTTCGGTTTAAAGGACATTGTAGCCAGTGTAACTACGGGACATAATGAGACTTAACATCTTATGTCTCAGGATGACGAGCGCAGTGGAATGCCACACAGTACTTTGTAACTCAAGGTGCTGGATGTTGTTGCTACTGTTTATGGGTGGTCGTATCGCTTACCATCAGGCGGACAGCACGCTCGTCTCGTCATTCAAGGCTATAAATAAATAATTTCAAAAGGTATCTTATTTGAAAAAAGTATTTAGAAGATACGTATTTTGTATCTAGTATTTAGATACCATTTTCAAAAGTATCTTGTATCTGGTATCTTAAATCCTTTATTTACAAGTATCTTGTAACTTGTATTTCAGATACTTTTATGAAGTATCTTGAACATCTCTGCACACCACAATTTTATACTCTGACAAGTTCGCCATCGCTCCGGGCGGTGGTCTAGACTGACAATGTGGAATGATCGATAGATCGTAATGCTCTGCTGTTTGCAATGCGTTCAAGCCGAATATTATATTAATGAAACAAATACATACAAATAATTATTGTTGCTTTGACCGTATATATGACCGGACGTTTGTAAATAATGAAATTTGTTAAACAACCACATTCTCTTATTGTGGATCCAATTTGTGTTGAACCTCAAGGCGACACTCATCGACATGGCAAACTTTTACCAAATACTATAAGATGTATTATTTGTGGCCCGTCTAACTGCGGAAAAACAAATTTAGTAATCGGTCTACTTTTACATAAAGACGGATTAAAGTATCGTAATGTATATCTATACTCAAAAACTCTAAATCAACCGAAGTATTTGTTTTTAGAAAAAGTGTATGATATGGTTCCTGATGTATCATTTTCCAAGTTCAAGGACAATGAAGAAGTATTGTGCCCTCAAGAAGCTTGTAGTGATTCGATAATTATATTTGATGATGTGGCTTGTGAAAATCAAAATAATATGCGGGATTATTTCGCAATGGGTCGACATAAAAATATAGATTGCTTTTATTTGAATCAAACATATAGTAAAGTACCAAAACAACTTGTTAGGGATAATGCAAATCTCATTATTCTTTTTAAACAAGATGATATTAATATGAGACATGTCTATGATGAACATGTTAACACAGACATGAAATGGCATGAGTTTCGTGAAATGTGTTCACAAATATGGATAGAACCATATAGTTATTTGGTTATAAATAAAGATTGTCGAAAAAACGAAGGATGTTATCGAAATAAATTTGACGGATTTGTAGTCTTCGATTAAGAATTTCTATAAATATCGTCATTCTTACAATATTTTTTATTCTATTTGAAACATTAACAGAAGAACGAAGTACTTCATAAATGGATCAATCATTCAAACGACAAATTATTAACGCTGCTGAAGTCGTAAAAAAGAAAGTTCGTAAAATGAGAAATATTGAAGTAGATAATGAAAAGACCTTGCAAACCGTATTTAAACCACTGATTATCCCTTTGAATCAAATAGCATCTTAAAATGATTTAAAACAAGAACCTTATTTAAAGTATGACTACAATGGGCGTCAAGATACTAGTTTACCTGAAGATGAGAATACGAAAATCGAAAATTATTGGGGTAATATTAAGGTTCATTCGGACTTTAATGATAATGATCACATTGAAGATGAAAAAGGAGAGGCTGAAGTTTCTGATAATGATTTCGAAAATAGTGGTGATTCATATAAAACATTAGATTCGAACCCTAGTGTAAATCAAAATACAATATCATGGTCACTATCACCCGGAATGTACGAAGATGTTACTTTCGGGGTAAGAATAGATAAAGGAAAATTAATGTTAGGTACGTCGAACGTAATGGTTAACAATAAAACCATCAATGTTGGTGAAACGTCGTATAAAAATACACCAGGTTTAAGAGAACTCTTGTTAAAAAAAGATCCTAATTTAAACTTAGTAACGGAAGTAGACAAACAGAATTATAAATTAAGGCTGTTAGAAACCAATGCTCATAGACGAGATTTCGATCCTAAAAAGCCTATAAAGAGTAATAAAGGTAGAAAGTATATGTATATAATTAAACCACTATTTAAACTAACCGAGGATATAAGTTGTAAACAAATACCTAAAGGTAAGTGTTTGCCAATTTTAAAGAAGTGGAATAAGTTTGTTGATTATGTTTATTGGGATGATCCTAATGAGTTAGTTGATAGGTTAAAGTTATTAATTGCGTCTCGAGATGCTGGGAATACTGGTGTAGACAATGAAATTTTGTCGATTATAGAAGAACTACGAGAAAATGGAATCATAAATCAATAAATACTTTGACCTTCAGCAATTTATTTCATTTTAAATTTAACTTAAAACAATATCGGACGCAATGAATGTTGATAAGTTTGGTCATCACATCCACAAACGGATGCGAATATCTGATATTTTTGATATAGCTGACAAAACAATTACCAAATCAATAAATGGAGAATTTGATTTACAACAGAATCGAATTTCTGGTGTGATTGATCCTACGCAAGCTGATCATGTTTCAAATAAGCAGTACGTTGACAACAAAATTCAAAATTTGTGCAATAAAAATTACGTACAAACATTAATAGATAAATCTAAGCAAGAAATTATAAGCGAGGTACATAATTCTATAGAGCATTTAAAAGAAAATATATTTTCATTTATTAATCAGAATAATTCAAACTCTTCAACTAAAAAGACCAGTAAAGCCATTCAAAATGATAAAACATCAAGTCGTCAATGAATTGCATCGATCGGCTCGTAAGAATTTTATTCGTCGCTCAGTGATCCTTAAAGGCATACATGACTTATGGCAAGCAGATCTAATTGATTTAAGAAACATAAAAAAATACAACAAGGGATTTAGTTATATATTAGTTATAATTGACTGTTTTACTAAGTATTCTTGGGCAGTCCCTTTAAAGTTAAAAACAAAAATAGAAGTATCACACGCTTTTGAAAAAGTACTTAAACAAAGCGGTCGCACCCCAGTAAATTTGCAAACTGATTTAGGTACTGAATTTTACAATGAAACGTTTTCAAAATTAATTAAATCATTTAATATAAATCATTATTCCTCGTTTTCAACAAAAAAGCATCAATAGTTGAACGATTAATAAAAACTTTAAAAAATAAACTTTTTAAATTATTCAACATAAATGGCAGCTATAAATGGATAGGAAAGTCATTGGATAGTATTGTAGCAGACTACAATAATACAAAACATAGAACGATTGGCCACAAACCGAATGAAGTGGATTTTAATAATGAACAAAAAATAAAACAACTTATTTTACAGTCACGAAAACCGTTAGCATTTAGACGGAATAAGTTCAGTATAGGTGACCCTGTTCGTATTAGTAAATATAAAAACTGTTTTCGAAAGGGTTACACTCCTAACTGGTCAACAGAAATTTTTAATATTGTTAAAGTAAACGACACAAATCCTGTTACATATAATATAGAAGATCAACGCAAACAACCGATTTTAGGATCTTTTTATGAACAAGAAATTCAGAAAACAAGCTACCCCGATGTTTACTTAATTGAAAAGGTTATAAAAAAGAAAGGTAATAAGTTATTTGTAAAATGGTTGGGTCTACAAGAAAGTGAAAACAGTTGGATTGATAAGTCTAAAGTTGTTAACTGATGAGATATCATATATTAATCTTTTTTCTTCATGACAACAGTACATTCAATTACAAACAATGAACGGAGGCGGACTGGTAAATAGTTTGATAAACAATTTACCGATCGAACTACACTTACCTGGTTATAACTATTGCGGTCCAGGAACAAAACTTGAAAGGCGCTTGTTGCGCGGTGACAAAGGCATAAATAAGTTGGATGAAGCTTGTAAAGAACACGATATCGCATATTCAACATTCTCAGATTTACCCAATCGGCATAAAGCAGATTTACAGTTGATAAATATGGCTAAACGGCGTTTAAATGCTCAAGATGCGGGAAAAGGAGAAAAATTGGCTTCTTGGATTGTTAGCAAAGTTATGAAGGCGAAACTGAAAACCGGGTCAGGATTGAAATCATTCGGGTCCTTAGTATCAAAAATTCGCGCACATATTAAAAAGTCCAAGCCTAATAACACAAATTTAATAAAGTATGCCTATCTGGCAGCGAAGAAATTATATCCATTAAATTCAAATAATAAGATTTGTTTGCCAAGAGTTATATCGTTACCAAAAACTGGTGGAGTTTTGCCTTTAATACCTATATTTGCTGGGTTGTCTGCGTTAGGTTCATTAGCCGGAGGTGCGGCTGGAATTGCAAAAACTGTTAATGATTATAAAAATGCTCAAAAAAATTTAAGGGAATCTGAACGCCATAATAAGGTTATGGAATCCATAGCAATCGGTAAAGGTTTGTATATCAAGCCTTACAAGAATGGTAAAGGATTGTTTGTAAAGCGTTCAAAAAACTAAATATGAGGTTACCTAATCATGCTCTAAGTAATATCGAAATCATGCGTTACGCACAAAATATACCATATTTTCGAGGAGTATTTATGAAAGACCAATTACCTAAGAAATCGAACCCCATCGAATGTGGTATTGTCAATTTGGATAACTCTGTCAACGAAGGAACTCATTGGGTAGCCTATGTTAAAATAGATAAATACTGTGAATATTTTGACAGCTTTGGTGATTTAAAACCACCTATAGAATTAGTAAATTATTTTAAACATTGTAATATAAATTATAACTATACAAGGTATCAAGCATATAATTCTGTAAACTGTGGTCAATTGTGTTTGAATTTTTTGTTTAAATTTTGGAATAAAAGTATAAAATAAATCAACTTGTTTTATTGCCAGCAATCGCAAGATGTCTTTCACGCTTTCTATAATAGGCACCTCGTCAATACTTTCCACATATTATTCACCAAATTTGCAACTTGAAGGAGAATATGAATGTGCATTATTACATTTGTCTACATTTAATTCGATTCCGAATATTGATGAAAAAAATAATAAATTGTATTATGGTGATTACAACGAATTTATTGAAATACCTGAAGGTGCATATGAACTGCAAGATATCAACGATTACATTAAATCACAAATAAAAAATACAAGATTTCAACTACAGTGCAACAACAATACTTTAAAGACAAATATATATTGCACGAAAAAGTTAAATTTTATAAAAGAAGATTCTATTGGTAGACTATTAGGATTCGACAAGAAAATTCTTGAAGCTAATATATTACACGTGTCACAGTTTCCAGTCGACATTTTATCAACGACCGTGGTGAGGGTTGAATGTGATATTATTAGCGGATCTTATGTGAATGGTAGACCTAGTCATATTATTCACGAGTTTGCTCCTAACGTGCCTCCAGGTTACAGAATTATTGAAATTCCGAAGAATATAATATACTTTCCGGTCAATCAAAATATTATAAATAGTGTTAATATAAGGTTAATAGATATTAACAACAATTTGCTTAATCTACGTGGCGAAGAAGTACAGTTATATTTACACCTAAAAAGAAAATGATTGATTATTACCCACTACATAAATATAGCAGTGCAGATACCAAAAACGTTAGTAAGGCACGAACCATCTCCAAAGCTGCATTGCATTCTAATAAGAGACAAAAACTAAACAAAGAAAATCTCAATTTTCTTAAAACAATAGGTTTACTAAAATGAATATACTAGATCTTTTAACTACTCCATTATACGATAATACCATCGAAGGTATTGAATTTCATTCGTATAAACCCTACGTCACTAGTTTTAATAGAAATGATGAAATTCGTATACCTAATTATCAAAAAGATTTGTATGTTCTACCATCAGCGAGTACTTTACATTTAGAAGGATTTGTGAATGTTACGAAAAGAGATACCAAAGAAAAAACAAGCGTAGAATTTACAAATAATCCGTTGATGTACCTTTTTCAAGATATCAGGTATGAATTGAACGGAGTGGAGATAGATAAAATAAAAAATGCGGGTGTAACTACTACCATCAAATCATTGATATCTATGAACGAAAGTGAATCTAAAACATCCCAAGCCTGGAGATGGGATATACATGGCACGAAAAGTGAGAATGGATTTTTTTCAGTATCAATACCGCTAAGTAATATCTTAGGATTTGGTGAAGATTACAAAAAAGTTATCATAAATTGTAAACACGAACTGATTTTGCTAAGAAGTAATACAGACTTGAATGCTTTGAAACTGAATAGTGGAGACGTCATACAAAGTGTTGAAATTAATAAAATTGTATGGAGAATGCCACATGTGAAAGTGTCCGACAAAGAAAAATTGAACTTCATAAAAATTTTAGAAAAAGACCGTGCACTTCAATTAATTTTTAGAAACTGGGATTTATATTAATATCCTTTATTACCTAAAACAACAAAGCATACGTGGTCTATTAAAACCTCATCGCAAATCGAAAAACCACGATACGTTGTTATAGGACTGCAAACCAACAGGAAAAACAAATCTGGGGCTGACATGTCTAGATTTGATCACTGTAACCTACGTGAAGTAAAAGTTTACTTAAATTCAACTTATTATCCGTACGAAAATCTAAATACTGATTTTATAAACAATCAATATGCTTTATTATACGAACAGTACGCTCGATTTCAACAGTCTTATTACGGACGTAGACCAGAGCCTTTGTTGAGTGCTAAAGAATTTAAGGACATTGCTCCGTTATGTGTGATAGATTGTTCTCGACAAATAGATAATCTTATATCAGGTCCAGTAGTTGACGTGAGAGTAGAGTTGGAGAGTATTGTTGAAATACCTGATCAAACTTCTGCTTACTGTCTTATATTGAATGACTGTATAATTGAATATAAACCCCTAAGCAGTACTGTGAGAAAAATATCATGAATTCTAATAGTATAATATTGGACGTTCAAGGATTTAAAGACATACATAACAATTTTATATTAAAGGAATTATCTTTTGCAACTCGTAATTATACGCAAACGTTTTTAATAAAACCACCGTATCTTTTTAAAAACTTGTCAGATGAAGAAAAGAGACAGGTTAAATGGTTGGAGAAAAACAGAGGCATTTACTGGAACGAAGGATATATTGACTTTAGAGAATTTCAACGTATAATCGTTCCATATTTAGAAAATAAAGAAATCATTGTCAAAGGATTAGAGAAGGTGAAATGGGTACAAGATCTTTGTGTAAATTGCAAAGTGTCGGACCTCGGTGAAGAAAAGTGTCCTAGTTTTACAGTGTTACATAAAAAATATTGCGATGAAAAAACAAATCTAAATTGTACTCATCATTTCAAACATTGTGCCCTAAAAAATGTATTATGTATTAAGAAATATCTGAAGTGGTAATAAATTGTATATTTTAAGTTTCATTAAATAAAAATCTTTTTAATATAAATATATTTTATTACATAATCCATAATAACATCTGATATATCTAATACAGACAAGTTAAAAGTTCATGTTTAAATAAAAACATCATTATACTCACAATTTTTAACATAAAGTTTCTTAAAAATCACTATCTATTAAGGACTTAGAAATTTTCTTGACCAATGATTCAGTATCGTCCATGACGCTATCAATAGCGTCTTTAACTATGTATTGTGCATTTAAAATTACATTTTCTCTATCACTGTCACTGGTTTGAGTACTGTTGTTACAAAGGTCTATAACGAAAATTTTTATCAATTTGATGCCGCGTCGCTGTAATCTGCTCATTACAAAAGACGTGTTCTCTTTCTGCTTCGTTATATTATTGTGTCTTGACTTTTCCCGACGTCGTTTGGATTTCTTTTCTTTCGTTAGTTGATTGCAAATTTCGGGCTCGTTGCGTAGAATCTCGGAGAATCCTTCGAAGGGATCTTGCGCATACTGGTTAAATATAATATCTGCATCAGAAATCTGTAACAAAACAAATTAAATCATTACTAATGGTATTATGGTAATACAATCTATTATAATTAATACAAAGTTAATAAAATTTAATTTAAAAAAATACATACCAACGACATGCTGTTGATGTTTGATGATTTTGCAATGTAGTTTAAGTACCTATTCGAACCAGTAATATGTGACAAGTGACCAAAAATTATATATCTCCCCCGAAACAAACAACGGTATTATACATGTTAGAACACGTTTACTATAAAACGTTAAATAAGCATAATATTTTATTCATTAGAAACAAAACGATACGTCATATATTTAATGCTTATTTAACATTTTATAATACATTGAACTGAATGCTTCAGTAGCGTAGTGGTAAAGCGAGCGCGGTACGACTACCGCTTTGAGGTGTCGGGTTCGAATCCCGGGTCGGGCAAAGTGATATTGAGTTTTTCTACTCAGTATCAGTTGTAACGTTGTACTCAATTATATTATAATTAAAATTTTATTTAGCCTTAATAACAGATTACCTAGTCAAAACAATTATTTTTACCTATAAATAAATAAATTAAAACAATTATTATTTTACATAAAATCCTATACTAAATACAGTTTATATTATACATTTTAAAATCATATTCAACACTACGCTTAGCACCGCACCGCGCCAGCGCGCCGTCTTGTACCGTTACTTTTAAATGACGAAGCAACTGGCGTATGCGCAGCCACGGGCCAGTTTCCGCCCGATCGTCCCCTGTAACGGACGATTACACGAGTTGCGTTCACGTATATCATATGTGTCGTCTCACGCGCTCGTGTAAATTATATTTTATAGCGGAATCAATTTGTTTCTATTTAAATAATAACTACTAGCTTACGGAAACCTCCACCTAGTTTGGAATTGCACCCCGATGGGTAAGTGTTGAACAAGGTATTTTACATGTAACTGCCAATTATTTTTTGATCATTAGCTTGGCTCATTGTTCATCAAATCATCATACTTCTCAATTTGTGTTGCTTTACTAGAGTAGTATAGATGTTTATAGATTTAGTATTTTAAATTAACGTAAATTTGTTATTAAGAAGCTGATATCTTCCGTTATAATTTTTTGACAACTACCTACACTTATGATTTTATTCAATAGCTTGTATCACCATCATCACCATTACTTTGGCCATTAGCTTTTTATGCTTGTAAAGTAATCACCGTTCTGATGCTTAGTATAAACACCTCACCAACTGCTTACGAGTGCCGTCTGTGAGGAGTTTGGGTTCGATTCCGGTTTATGTACCGTGATGAATTTCCTGTGGACGTATTTTACAGGGTGCAACATTACCATTTGAGGGGTCTCGTCAACGGGTTACCAATCTCGTCGCGACTTGGACCAACACATCGGTCACCGCGTCACCCCGGCGCAAGACCAACACCTCGGTTGCCGTGTCTCCCTCGTGCAAGACCCCGGACGTCAAACACCATTCCCAGGACGGTACCACTTAGCGGAACCAGACGGCAGAGAGCCTACCCCCCTTGTTATTTTTTTTTAATATATCTTTTATTTGTGGACGTGGTTTTTCTTATTCCCGTTTAAGCGGGTATCAAACGTTACACTGGCGCCTTTAACGTGGTTCTACTGAAGTCTGGTTTCTGCTTCGTAATGTAGTTGTGTTGTGTTTTTTTTTTGTAAACGTTTTTTTTTTTGGTTGCTAGCAACTAAGGTGCAATTGGTAGTTAGTATCATCAATTATCGTTGCTCACTGATAGCATTATTATTGTCATTATTGTGACTTCCAAATACACATTAGTTGCATATTTTTTTTTTTCGCTTTTGGTTTTATGTTTTTTTCTAGTAACGTAGTTGTTTTACAACCGTAACGTATTTGTTTTTTTTTTTGTAACAGAACGGTGTAGATTAGTATACCTTGTTCAACAACTTCCTTATTGCTGTGCTTTTATTTTTTTTCCTTTTAACATTAAATATTTTTAATATTAAAATGGCTTACCCAGTAAAATTTTTGTCTTTGCAAAAATCAGAATTAGAGTATGAAGTACAAATTAGGGGCACTACACCCTAGCTGGCCCCCAAGTTCATTAAATGTAGGATAATTGAAAAGAAGTCTCCCCTAGTCTATGTTTTAGCAGATATGTCAGGTAAAAATTTGGGAACATGGCATATAAAAGATTTAAAATTAATAGGTACAAACACAGAGTAAGAACAAGCTTAATCATCGAGTTTTGCTTTGCATTGCTCCACTAGTCACATTTTTTTCACCCACAAAACTTAAAGGTGTAGCATAGGTTACTGATTTTAGATATTGGTTACCTTGAAAATGTTAGGAGTACGACAGTCTACAGTATTATTGTAACTGCCGTTGTTTGATTGCGCGAAGAATGAAAGATCGGATTTTGAATGAGTAAATGCTATCACGGAGACTAGAAGTGCGGATTTTATTTTTTAGGAAATAAAATCCTTCAGTGGCGTGCGGGGTAATGTAACGTTGTACTCAATTATATTATAATTAAAATTTTATTTAGCCTTAATAACAGATTACCTAGTCAAAACAATTATTTTTACCTATAAATAAATAAATTAAAACAATTATTATTTTACATAAAATCCTATACTAAATACAGTTTATATTATACATTTTAAAATCATATTCAACACTACGCTTAGCACCGCACCGCGCCAGCGCGCCGTCTTGTACCGTTACTTTTAAATGACGAAGCAACTGGCGTATGCGCAGCCACGGGCCAGTTTCCGCCCGATCGTCCCCTGTAACGGACGATTACACGAGTTGCGTTCACGTATATCATATGTGTCGTCTCACGCGCTCGTGTAAATTATATTTTATAGCGGAATCAATTTGTTTCTATTTAAATAATAACTACTAGCTTACGGAAACCTCCACCTAGTTTGGAATTGCACCCCGATGGGTAAGTGTTGAACAAGGTATTTTACATGTAACTGCCAATTATTTTTTGATCATTAGCTTGGCTCATTGTTCATCAAATCATCATACTTCTCAATTTGTGTTGCTTTACTAGAGTAGTATAGATGTTTATAGATTTAGTATTTTAAATTAACGTAAATTTGTTATTAAGAAGCTGATATCTTCCGTTATAATTTTTTGACAACTACCTACACTTATGATTTTATTCAATAGCTTGTATCACCATCATCACCATTACTTTGGCCATTAGCTTTTTATGCTTGTAAAGTAATCACCGTTCTGATGCTTAGTATAAACACCTCACCAACTGCTTACGAGTGCCGTCTGTGAGGAGTTTGGGTTCGATTCCGGTTTATGTACCGTGATGAATTTCCTGTGGACGTATTTTACAGGGTGCAACATTACCATTTGAGGGGTCTCGTCAACGGGTTACCAATCTCGTCGCGACTTGGACCAACACATCGGTCACCGCGTCACCCCGGCGCAAGACCAACACCTCGGTTGCCGTGTCTCCCTCGTGCAAGACCCCGGACGTCAAACACCATTCCCAGGACGGTACCACTTAGCGGAACCAGACGGCAGAGAGCCTACCCCCCTTGTTATTTTTTTTTAATATATCTTTTATTTGTGGACGTGGTTTTTCTTATTCCCGTTTAAGCGGGTATCAAACGTTACACAGTCCTGGGTGTTCGTTCGATATGGTAATGGTGTGGCCTACCCTTCATTAGTACAAGGTTTGATTGCGTGTGTGTATGTATGTTGAACTGGATAGAAGGCAATCTAAAGTATCATATTGTATATCAGCTAAGTACCTTCCTATAGTGTGATGGTTGAATTATATGTATTATAATCCATACTAATATTATTCCTGCGATGGTAAATATGTCAGTCAGGTTCGTAAATAAAACAAGTTATTACAATTCAACACATATTTATTTATATTTTTCCAAAAAAAATAAAGAATAGACAATAAGCTGTTAAAAGTACTTAATACTACAGTTACAATTTTATAAGTTAATAGGTAGATAGTATTAAATTATCATTCTTTAAAAAAATGCGCATGACCCCAGGCTCGCGTAGATATTTTGTCTACAGATATTGCTCGTTTATCGTCATTGCTAGATAATGCAATTTTGTTAACACTTTGTGTAAATATTTCATGCTTAATTGATTTAAACATAATATTTTTGCTACGAATGACTCCACCCTGAAATAATACTTTTTCATAATCTGAGATACTTAATCCTCTTACCACGCATGATTTTACTCCCTTTGCTTTTTTAATAATGTTATTGGGAGTTTTTATAGAATAAAGTTTGGATCTCAAACCAACGAAATCCGTTATATAATTTCCTCCCATTTCATCTTTGAAAAGACCTGGAACTTTTTTATTTATTAATGGTAACTTATATACATTAACATCATCATAGTTACTTGTGTCAAAATATTGCAAAAACTGGCATTTTAAGTCACGATAAAAGTCATTCGTATATATTTCATACACAAGAGAATCAGTATCTGTATAACATAGTTTCACTCCGTAAAAATTCTTTACAATATTGTAATGAAAGTTATACATATGTGACTTAGAAAGTTCTAATACCGTAAATCCTATATAAATAGGCTTGTCTAAAATAATTTGATTGGGTTTCATTTGTATTGCCACCAAATTATCATATAAAATCGAAGCACTATGGAAATAGGGGTTGGCTATTAGCCTCTCAGCGGATATTGATTTTTTAGTTTTATTATTTTTATCACTCCATTGATTAACTAAATGAACAGTTAGTTACTCTTTTTTCAGTGTTTTCTAAAGTTTTCCCAAAAACACTGTTATTTAATAACTTAAAAAAGTCTTGCTCAAAACTACTTTTAGCCTTTTGTCTCAACAAAGTGTTCAATTCTATATATTTTTTTAAATATGGACACTGTTTAAAAGTTATAGCTTTATGAATTTTACGTAATATTAAACCGTGTTCTATGCATTTTTTCAAATAAATGTAGTGTATTATATAATTATATTTATTATATAAATTAGCAATAAGTTTATTTGTTTTACCTCCTTTTTTTTTTTTTTTTTTTTTTTTTTTTTTCGCGGAGAAAGTGACTTATTACTACCGCCCAGCCTTCAAGGGGGGCGACTGAGCGGTTATGTTGGGTTCACCGTGCCTTACGACCCGGCGTTGAGCCGCCCGGAGAGATGTAACCATCGGGCGACCGCCGGGCCGAGTCCCTAACCTATGTACAACGCACGGCATACCAACCAAAACTCCGCGGTGGCCATCTTCGGCGCATTAGGGACGGCTGCGGGCTTCCTCTGACTAATGTCTAAGTTGTCGTCCGCAACCGCCCCTGCGCGGTGCCGCCTGGTGCGGCCCGTCTCCTGTTGTGGGGGGGGCTCAGGAGCCCCCGGGCACCGAAGGACGCCCTCGGCGTCAACGGCAGCGTGAGGCCTACCAGCCACGCTGCCGTCCATCACGGGGATCGCTACAATGTGCTAATAAAACACAAATATTAAAGACGGACAGCCCCCTGCCGCCCGCCTGCGACCCCCGGTGGCCCCCATTAGTCGCCTTTTACGACAGGCAGGGGATACCGTGGTGGAATTCTCCAAACGCCCCCAATCCACAGGGCGGAAGACGCCGGTCAGTCGTCCACCCGGCGCCTCCTACGTCTTGTCTGGCGGCGGGAGGGATCTCCGCGCCTCCGATCCCTCTCGGCACTCTCCTTCCGTAAGAGGACCACCTCACAGAAGTGTGCCGCCGCACGCCAGGACCTCCGGCTGTCGACCATGGAAGTGACCACGGCCGGCAGCGAGAGGTCTCCTCCGACGACTGCTCTGAGAGCGCTGCGCTCCTCATCCCAGGCTGGGCAAGACTCTAACGTATGCTGGGCCGTATCCAGCGGGCAGTTGTCACAGTGGTGACACACGGCCGACATCTCCTTCCCCACTACCCGCCACAAGAACTCACCGAAGCAGCCATGCCCGGTGAGCACCTGCGTCAGGCGAAACGTTGCCGCACCGTGGCGCCTGTTCAGCCATTCGGCAAAGACAGGACGCACTGCCGCGACGACCCTGAGCCCCGCTGACGGGGCCTCCAGCCTGAGACGCCACTCCTCCACGGCGGCTCGCCGTAGGGAGGCCCTCATGGCCTCCACCTCCTTCAGGGCCGGATGTTGCCCGTGACTGGACGCCTCCTCCCGCCAATGAAAGACATCGGAGAGGGATTTGGCGTCCAGATCCCAGGGCAGAAATCCGGCCAACAAACAAGCCGCCTCGAAAGAGACCGTGCGGTACGCCCTGATCGCCCGCTGCGCCAAAGCTCTCTGCGGAGTGCGCAGGAGGGCGACGCAGGGGCGGTTCAGGGAGTCAGCCCAAACGGGGCTGCCATAGAGGGCCATGGACCGCACGACTCCGTGATATAACCTCCGGCAAGGGATGCCAGGACCTTCCAGGTTGGGCAGCAGGCTGGACAGAGCGCCCGCTGCCCGAGACAGTTTCGTCCCCAATTTCTTGAAATGGGCGCGGAATTTCCATCGGCTATCCAAGACTAAACCTAGATATTTCATCTCTTTGCCGATGGGAATCCGCACCCCCTCAACCACGATGTGGGCACCGGCCGGTGGCCCTCTCCGAGGCCCATGGAAACAAATGGCCTCGGTTTTCTCGAGGGCCACCTTTAAACCCAACCGTCGAATCCGACTTACTACTTGGCCGGTGCCCACCGCCGCCAAGGTAGCGGCGTCCCGGAACGTCCTGGCGGTCGCTGTGACCAATGTGTCGTCGGCGTAGCACGTCACGCCGACGTCCCAGAGATTTGCACCACGTAGCACCCAGTCGTACCCGATGTTCCACAGGAGAGGGCCCAAAACCGAGCCCTGTGGAACACCGCGCGACATTGCTCTTCGGTGCCACCCGCCGTTGGCGCCCGGATACACCACGTCCCTGTCAGACAGGTACGCGTGCACCAGACGCCGAAGATAGGGCGGCACCTCGTGGTACCGCAGTGCCTCGTGAATGCAGGGCCAGGGCAGCGTGTTGAACGCGTTGGAGATGTCCAAGGACACCGCGACAACTACTCCGCCTCCGGCCACTGCATCCTCCGCCTGTGCCTTCACCCGCAGAATCGCGTGGACGGTGGAACGTCCCCTCCTGAAGCCAAATTGGCTGTCGGCCAAGTTCGGTCCGACCCTCTCGAGGTGCTCGACGAGGCGAGCATGGACGATACGCTCGAAGAGTTTGGCGACCTCGTCGAGCAACACGATGGGCCGGTAGGCCGACGGCGACTCTGCGGGTCGTCCTTCCTTCTTTAGCAGGACGAGCTTCCCGGTTTTCCAACGCTCCGGGAAGACGCCCTGCTCTAAACAGGCGGTGAATAAACTGCGGAGCCTCGGGCCCAGGTGCTCGAGGGCTAGCACCCAGGCTCTTCCTGGGATGCCGTCGAGCCCCGGGGCCGTGTTTTTGCTCCGCAGCCGAAGCACTACCGCCCGCATTTCTGCGGGCGAAACCTCTGGGATATCCCTTGCCGAATTCTCAATCGACGATGACGCCACATCCGGTGGCGCCATCGGTGGAGGAGTGGTCTCCACGGTGGCCGGGAACAAGGCCGCGACGACGTTGGCCAGTAATTCTGGCCGGAGACTCTGCGACAGCGGGGGCGCCGCTGGACGAAGCTTATTCATTACCATGCGATAGGGGCGCCCCCACGGGTCACCGTCGAGAGTCTCCAGAAACTCTTTGCGTGCCGCAACCTTGGCCCCATGAACGGCCACCCGCAGCGCCCTCTTCGCCTCTTTGTAGAGGTCATAGAGCCGCCGCTCTTGGTCTGCGTGATCCCCACCTCGAAGCCTGCGACGACGATGCCTGGCGTATCGGCGGCGCGCAGCGACGCATGACGCGCGCAACTGCGCTAGCTCCGCCGACCACCAGTACACTTGTCGCCGCGGCGAGCGTCGGAGGACCCGGGGCATGGCGGCATCGCAAACGTCCGACATTGCCACCCCGAACCACTCCGCCTCTCGCTCGATCCGTACCGGCCCGTCCGGCACGGGGAGCCACGACATCACCAGAGCGGCCAACTCCAGGGCCTCTTTATTGAGGCGACGAATTACCCACCGCGGGTCGTCCTGATTCGGGGCACTCGGTTCACCACCGGGCTGGATACTCGGAGACGCGGAGACGTCGAACCTGATGTAACGGTGGTCCGACATCGTCTCCACGCCCGCGAGGACTCTCCAGCCCCGTACACGGTGCGCGACGGCGGGACTTGCAAACGACAGATCAACAATAGACCCGCCGTTGTGCCGCACGCACGTGTGCACCGACCCCCTGTTCAGGACGACCAGGCCGACAGAGATCGCCCAGTCCTCCAGGACCCTACCGCGACCGCTCGTCGCCGGCGAACCCCAAGCTACAGACTTGGCGTTGAAGTCACCGGCGACGACCGCCGGATAAGGTTGGCCTTGTTCCACCAGGGCCCCCAGCCGAACAAGAAAAGATTCGAATTCGGCGAGGGGTCTGTTAGGAGAGAAATATACTCCTATAACCCAAACTTCTCCCAACAGAGCCGCCACGCATCCCTGGTCCTTCGATATCTTTTCGAAGGGCGGGGAGCCAGCGGCACCCTGGGTGATTATGGCCACCAAACCGTCTATGTCCCCGGCCCAGTTGTCACGGGGAGGGACAAAATACGGCTCAGCGACCACGGCCACTTGCACTGACCACTGCGCCAGGCTTTGGGACAACAGGTCTTGGGCGCTGGCGCAGTGGTTGATGTTCGCCTGGAGGAACTTTAGGTCCATTATTGGGCGATCTCTTCAACACCTTCCATCTCGGCCTCTTGCGGTGGGCTTGCTGACTGCGGCTGGGTTGTAGTCACAGTAGCAGTAGCATTACGTCGCGAAGGGCGACGACGGTTGCGGCGGGAGGAGGCGGGACACGCCTTCCCCCCCACTTGGTGCCCGGCGGGCTTGCCGGAGGCTGCGCATACCACGCAGTTCGGCGCGGCACTGCACTCACGGGCCTTGTGGCCTGTCTGGCCGCAGCGGTAGCACAGCGCGCTACGGTCCACTGCGCAGTCGCAGAGCTCCCGGACGTGCCCTGTCTCCAGGCACCGGTAGCAACGAAGGGGCCGCGCCTCGAGCACAGAAACTCGAGCCGCGACCCAGCCGATCATTACACGGCCCGCCCCCCGCACTTTCTGTGCTGCCTTTATCGGCATGCGAGCCCAAGCCGTGCTCACACCGGACCGGTCAGGACGGATTTGCCCTACCTTTACTGACTCCAGGGCACACTCACCGGCCTTGGAGAGGGCCATTGCGACTGACTCAGGAGTGGCCGTGTAGTCCAGCTCCGTCAGCCGCAGTTCCGCATTTTTGATGGGCCGGGAGATCCGAACATCCTCCGACCCATTGAAACACTCCCTTAGCCTTGCGGCGAGGGAGTCGGCCCTCTCATCCGAGTTAGCCCCGGGCACCTCGTACATTGGGGCACCCGTGGCTGCAAACTTTGGCCTCAGCCTTGTGATGCCAAGGCCGGTGAGGCTTACTTTGTCCTGCGCCTCCGTCAAAACCCTGGCATAGGTAAGTCCCTTCGCTACCGCCGCCGGCGTCAGAGATATCATGACGGCCGCGGACCGCGGTGGGCGGAGCTTGGGCTCGGCCCGGCGCGGCGGTTGCTGCTGGCTTGCAGCCGGTGTCGCGCCGGACCTGGGTTTCAACTTCTTCTTGCCCACCACGACCGTCCATTCCCTGTCCATGGACACTGGAGCAGGCGGTAGCGCGCGGGGCTCACGGGGTGCTTGCTGCGCTGGGGGATTGGGTTGGTTTTTCCCCCCCCTAGTTTTGGCCTTCGGCTTGGGCGCCGAAGGAAGTGTGGGGGCCGAAACGGCTCCCTTCTCCGCTCTTTGGGGTAATGGTTCCGCCACGATGAATCGGGGCGGAGCATTGGAGGGACCGGCGATTGGGATCAGGGTGGGAGGACTGGTTTGGGCTGCTCCTTTGCCCTTACATTTGCCCTTGCCCTTGCCCAAAGACTGGGGCTGACCCCCGACATACCCCCCCTGAACCGGGAGCTCCACTGCTTGGGCCCTATTTTTTTTTTCCTCATGGGCCAGAGGCGGTCTTGCGGCCGGTCCCATGAGCAAGGACTCCATTCTTGCTTGCACCCTCGCCTCTATCATCCCCAGCATTTCCTCGGTTGGGCTTTTATTGGCGGCCGCCTCTAGGTCTTCGAGGCGTCGACGGAGGGAGGCATTCTCCTCCTGCAGCTTCTTGACTGCAGCCTCAAGGTGGGAGCTTTTTTCCCGCCACCTCTTCGCCTCGGCTTCAAGGCCGGTGACCGTGGTCTCCGTTACCTTGGAAGGCGTCAGTGACCAGGCAGAGCGCAGCCGCTTCGGTACTACTTTCTCCGCCTTTTGGCGGGCCTCCTCACGTTTCGCGAGGTTGCGCTCCTTTTCTGCCTTCTTTAGGCTGCTTACCGAAGGCGGACCCCCTGTACCGCGAGGAACGGTCGCCCTCGCCTTTGGCGCCGGCTCGTCCGTATCGGTCGACAGACTCCTCCAGAATCGTCCGCCTCTTCCTGAAGAGCCACTATCGCTGGACTCTGCGACTCCAGCGAGCCTCACACCCACATTTCCCCTTTCTGCTTCTCCGTCGTTGGGCTTGCGCCCTTCAACCTCCGCCTCTACAGCCGGAACTGGAGTAGGCAACGCGATTTTATTTCTTTTTAAATTTGAGTTATTCATTTTGAATCCCACGAGTATGGGGGAAATAACAGTCCGCCCAGGCAGTGCCCCCTGTACCTGGGTAAGCCTAGCGTAACCCGCACAGAGTGTCGGCCGGTACTCTGGCGGGGGGTCGCACTCGAGACCGAACTACCCATCGGCCATGCATCCCCTCGCGGTGCGCCGCCGCTTGGGATTCGGGGTAACTTTTTATAGAGGTTTTCTCCCTCGCAGTCCAGGCGGTTAAGCCAAGACCCTCGGCCCCAGGAGTCGCTGCGAAACATGACCACAGTGCCCCCTGAGATTCCGAGACTAACGGTGGCCAAGGAGAACTAGTTCTGCCCCGGCCTGTTCCGCGGCATGGTGAGTGCACACGGAACCCGTATACATACTCCTCCACTGCACCCTCTGCTAGTCAGAGGGAACGCGGAAGAATCCTCTTTGCTGGTTTTGGTCCACGCCGTTTCCGGTACCCCCCAAATTTGGGGGGCGTTCCCCTATCCGCCACCCAGGGAGACGCGCCCGATGGGAGACCAGCAACTCCACACGGGTTGTTTTACCTCCTGGAGGCACACATTTTTCTGGACAAAATGGTAAATCATTATGATATTCGTGCAAATGTTCGGGATACAAAAGATCAACTTCTAATATAAAGCCCCACTCGGCGTTGTCCTCAACATTTTCTACATGTAAATTAGCTAATTCACTTTCATTAAGAAATCTAAAACTAGAATAGGGTAAATACTTGACACATACTAAAACCATAAAGATTATTACAATCGAGATATGCTATGAAACAGGAAGGGTTTGACGCATTATATTCAGACATGTACATGTGATTGGCTTTTGCATGCCGATGGGAACACATGCACAAACCTCCTCTTATACCTCTTTGAATCATTCTTACGATTGCCAAGTCCGACAAGAGTTCCAAATGAACGTCTGTTTTAAGCAACATGGCGTCAAAAGATAAACTAGGAGCGGTGATGTAAAAGGCAGGGTCCAGTTTATAATGTTGTTTACATGTTTTTCGAAATTTTTGGAATATGTCTGTCAATAAAAGTACATCCGTTTTCAAGTACAGATCCGTGTATTCGCCTAAATTTTTTATACTAAATTCGTTCCAAACCGTTTTGGCATGATTATAATCATCATCGCTTATATTTTCGTTGGTCAATGAATTATAAAACTCGCTCTTGAGTGGTAACGATTTCTGTTTGTATCGTTTCCAATCAGTCATGTAGTCATATGGATAAATACCTTTCCGTGTCAATAAATTAAATTTTCTTCTATCAAAAAAATGCGATTTCAGATTAACAAAATCTTCGGTATGCATTGTTTTGGCAAGTTTGTCTAAACTCCTTCCCAAAAAATTGAAAGAATCTAAAAACCTTATTTGTATGTACTCATTATCAGTAATATGTATAAATTTAGAAAATGATGTATATTTTTCTTTGGTCTTAGGTATAATCTTTATTTGCCCGGGAATTTCAGCCAATTTTTTTATAAATAAATGACAATCATAACCTGATAAATTATGAAAAAATACTGGAATAAATTTTGGAACTTTATGTTGTAGATTACAACGTCGATGAGCCGCGCCACGATATCGACCTGTAATATGGCAGTGATCTCTTACTTTATCGCACCATAATAAGTTTTCACATATGTGACACTTTATGGCATTGGTAAAATCAAAGACATCTTTTTCTGTGAATATCATAGGTTCATTTTTAGACAGAATTTTATTATATTACTTTAACATCATCTATCAAAAATTCAACAAATTTCAAAACACAGTCTTTACCGCGATAAGTTCTATAACCTTCAAATGAATCCTCGAAAGATGATACTATATTGTAGGCGAACGCAGCCGGCACGTGGCGTTGTGAGTATGACGTGTTAGCGGTGGTGTTCGATTCACCGTCACCAATCGGTTCAAGCAACGTTTCAAAATCCGCATATATCACAAATGGAATGTTTTGTTTCCTATCATAATTTTTGAATTTTAAAAATGATCCTTTTTCTGGTAAAACTGTAACTACCCCTCCACATAAATGTGTATTAATTTGACTGAGAGTCGAAAAAAATAACAAGCACGTTTCACAGAAATATAATTTACCATGGTGTTTGGTGATCTGATTTCTAACGAGACGTGGCAAGTCCTTGATAAGGCAATAGTGGGAATTTGTATTATTTTCTAAAAATAATAAGTGAATGCTTTTAGATTTATTGTTGTTCATAGATTTATACAAGGGGCCTATAATAATCTTATTATTTTTCAACCCATACACGAAAATATTCAGAAAAGGATTATTTTTCTCAAAAATCACTATATCAGAAAAAGTTATGGGAAACGACAAGTCATTAATATTTAAAATGTTCTGAAAGTGCGGATAAGACGAAACTCTGTCCGAATGTCGGGTTGCAGGGCACAAGGCTGCCACAACACACCACAAAAAGCAATATTTGTCTTTGTTTCGAATATTCAAACAAGCTTTTTTATTTTTTATGAATTTTGGTAAATCTATAAATCCGCTTCCGCCGAGAGGCTGATATTTATTAATGTTTATTTCTAAATGTGAATTATTCAAAAATGTCCAACCGCTATCTCTCTCCTGAAATTCTTCTATTTTTTTTAAAAGTAATGCAATCGCAGATTTATAAATTGAATCGAACTCGTAATTAACATGAACTATATAATTATTTGTACCGAATGATTTAATTTCCCTTTGATCACTTTTATATAAAAGAAAAACAGAAAAGAGTTCAAAATTAATTTTAACAGATGTATGTATGTGAAGTGATCGATCTATTAAATATTTTACTTGATCACAAATACTATTCAGAAACATCTCTGGGAAATTATTTACTTGCTCGTCAGTTGTGGTTATCCTATAACTTACGATACGTCCTTTAAACGAAGTATTGATAATTGAAACATTGCCGTAAAATGGGGTTGCGCTATTGTTTTTATGTGCATTGCTCCGTGAATGACCCGACCATCGACGACTATCTACGGACACTTTGCAAACCGAACAGTATGGCATTATTTATATTATAGTATCTAGCTAATTATAATTTACAATGCTTTATACTATTTTAAATTACAGAAGCACCAAGCGTGCATATAAACTAGAACAAAAGTTATAATTGTTAAATACTTACAAAATATACAGTAAGTATAAAATTCACATCTATAAATTTCAAGCCGGATTTTAAATTGAATGAAGTGGCTTATCCAATACCATAAGACAAATGCCTGTGCCCCGTTGAAATTCAGTTGTCGTTTGTGTTTCTCGTTCTTATTCACGAAAGTAACTTGTTTTTTAAAACATTTCTGAAAGAGTAGGTAATGCATAATATTAGTCGAATATTAAATGTATTTTTAAGGTACAATCAACAATATCTTAAGAATTTTTATGTTTATAAAATGTTTATAGTTACCTGAATTTTTGCCGTTTTTCTATTATAGTTAATATTTCTATATTCTGTAGCTCCATATAAAACTCAGTTGTTGGTATATCAATTTGTATGTAATATACCGATTAGGTACTTCTTATAAAAATATATTTATCGATTATTTTTTTATAAATGCTGCTATGTTACTTCAACATTTTGTGGTAATGAACTTTGAAAAAGAAAAAATCAGCTTTTATAGTAATTTCAAATTCAATATTAAAATAACTATTAATCATAAGAGTCATATTATGGTTACTGTTCATACGATCTTCTTCCATTAGAAGGATATACTCAAATATCAAGTAAATAACATAGTTCATATCGTGACACGTGCGCTCAACCTATGTATTAATTTCCAGTCAGCAAAATCAAATTTGCGTCATTCAAGTAAGGATGGCACGTATTCAATTTTAAGTTTTTTTTGGTTACGATATTCATTCAAATGAAATAATTTCTTACAATAACTATAGTTACAATAACATCATAATATTATACACTATATATTGTAATCATTACGATAAAACAAAAATAGGAAATAAATGTTGGTCACTATCATCATAAATAAAGAAATTACTTGTAAAGTTTGATGTTATTAATATATTATTTGAAATAATCTGTGATAACATAATTTATGGTAACTTAAATATTTACAATGTAATGTAGGTTTCCCAACCCTAAGCATTTTTGCTGCATCGACGTTTAATGTTACTCGAACTCTGAATGCGCATTTTACATGAGTATAATACGTACACGGAAAAAAGTAACGTAAAATACCTTATACCATAGCACATGCAACATTTTTAATGTTGTCAATTATCACACGTTTTTCGCTTATAAACAACTGGTTTTGATGGAAACGACACAACAAAATCAACTCTACAAGACTGGAAGTACTCTTGAAGAAGTAATCTGCGAATAACCGAACCCGCTGCCGAGCTGCTGACACTTACCGTGCCTGCTGCCACCGACTCACCAAGCTTATTGTGCAGGTATATTCAAACAGCTGTTTCAAACGGAAAAATGTGAGTATAAATTATTTTGAAATCACTCTGACGTACTGATTTCTTAAATTTGTATATTTAAATTAATTGTTTTAAAATTTATATAATTTTCAGGTCTGAATCAGAATGCGAGTACTATCAACCAGCTCCAGTTTCTGAACAAAAAAAGAAACCCAACCGCAGCCTGTCGGCGGACAACGTCGGGAAGCGCAAGCCAGTCTCAACGACGAATTCAACACGAACAAGGTAAGAAATTTAAATATTTTTACGGACTTCGTAGGAAGAATGTTTTCTGTACCTTGCGGTAGAATTTGTTTATAACAAGTAATATATTTTGAGAGGTGTGTTCAGTGTTCACTAACTACCGCGTAAGTATATCTCCGAGGCAATAGGCATTGTTTCAAACCATATTTTCTGTTTAAAAGAGTACCTATAATTTCGAATATGATCCTTACAAATTTATGGAGATCTGCTCTTCGGAGAACGATACTAAAACACCTCAACAAAAGAAACTTCAATGTATCAAAATATTAGTTTGGGTGGTAGTTATAAATTTGTTTCTATATAATTTGTTACTAATACGACTGGTAGAGATAATGTATGTGTATCAATTTAAAAACGTTTTAGGAGAAACTTCAGTGACAATAAGTTGAAAATTAATATTTATGTATCATATATTGTTTCAGTAAAAAAACAAAGAAAACTATTGATATATTTGGTATAAGTCGCAACTATGCAACGGACACAGAGCAAACTGAAAGTATTAGTCGGCTCTCGTCATATTTTGTGAACCGAGTGGCCAACGGCAGCGAGCGGCGAACAGCGAGCACCAGCGGTGAATACTACATCGACTGCAAGGCGTACAAGTCGAGCGACGCGCACGACACCGAACCATTGGACATGTGGAAGAAGGCGCTCATCCGTATGAAGTTCCAAACCGACACCGATTCCCCTCAGTGGCGAAAATTACAAGAGTTCGTGCGTTTATCGGATTTATTGTTCGAAGAACAACCGAAAACATATAATAATGTTAAATAAAGAATAAATAATTCGAAAACGTGATAGTTATTTTAATCAACCAAAGCTTTCACATTCATAATACGAATAATACACATAACATTTCGTATATGTTTCAATCATAATCTGATGAATTCGTTACAAAACCTTTGTTTTTCTTCGACACTCATTGATTGCCCGTTGTCGCAGTATAAAATTGTGGTGTGAATTCATATTCTGAGTCGATCATTCCATATTGGGCAGTCTAGACCACCGTCCGGAGCGATGGCCAACTTGTTTCGCTGAGCGACAGGTATAAAACACATTACAACATTTTTATTTTTCTTCGATACTCATTGATTTCCCGTTGTCAGAGTATAAAATTGTGATGTGAATTCATATTTTGAGTCGATCATTCCATATTGGGCAGTCTAGACCACCGTCCGGAGCGATGGCGAACTTGCTTCGCCGAGCGACAGGTGGTCTAGAATGCCCAATATTATCCTACTCGTCAACATGTGCCATTTTAATACCTGCCCTATATTCAACAGAACAATTAAATTCCTGAAGTAACAGCCACCACCTAGCGATTCGTGGAATTAAATCTCGCTTTTGAAAAGTAGAGCGTAATGCACTACAGTCGGTCACGATCTTAAATCGTTTCCCCAGCAAGTATATTCTGAATTTCTTGAGAGAGCAGTAGACGGCCAACGTCTCAAGCTCATAAGAATGGAAATTCTTTTCTTCTGGAGAAGTCTGTCGACTGTAGTACGCAACGGGCTGGAAACTATCACTACCTCGTAAACGTTTTAACAAAATGCTCCCTACGCCGATTTTACTTGCGTCTGTATGAAGCTCTAGATCCGCATAAGGATCATAAATAGCTAATACTGGTCTTTCTGTAAGACTCTTCTTAAGGTCCAGGAAAGCTTGTTCCTGTGCATCTGTCCATTCCCAAACAGTGTCTTTCTTTAACAGTTTGTTAAGAGGATGCGCAATGAAGGCAAATCTGTTAACAAACTTGCGAAAATAGCTAACTAACCCTAGAAACTGTCTAACACAGTGAACGTTTACTGGGCGCGGAAAACCAATCACGCTTTGTATCTTCGTACTACCTGGCTTAACACTTGCACTGCTTACTTCGTACCCAAGATAGTCAATCTTGTTTTGTAGGAAACAGCACTTGGTCAAGTTAAGTGACAAGTTTGCGTTTTTGATCAACCTCATTATGTCCTCAAATCTGTCCAAACACTGCTTTGAAGTTTGACCATATATCAACAAATCGTCAATATATACCAAAGCCTTACTGTAACGATCGGAGCCAAGAATACCGTTCATCATGCGTTGAAAAACAGCAGGGGCATTTGCTAACCCAAACGGCATCCGATTAAATTCGTATTGACCGTCCGGGGTGATAAATGCAGTATAACGCTTGCTGCTTTCCGCAATGGGTACTTGGTAGTATCCGGACATAAGGTCTAACGTAATGAACCACGCTTGACCAGATAACCTAGCGATTTCGTCTTCAATGATCGGCATCGGATACCTCTCTTTAATGGTTACAGAATTTAACATTCTGTAGTCCACACAGTCTAATGTTGCAGTCTTTCTTACGAACCAAAATTATGGGGCTGGCGTATTCAGATACTGAATTTCGAATTATGCCAGCTTCTAACATCTCTCCTATCATGTCACGTACCTTTTCCCTTTCGTTATGAGAGAGCCTGTACGGCCGATACACTATAGGTTTAAGACTACTTAATTCTATGTTCATTTCTGTAACATCACTGCATCCCAATTCGTTTAGGGAAGAGGCGAAACAGTGTTTAAAGCTATTTAAGCACAGACATATAATATAGAGTAGCAGACTAAACATACCTCTTAATTTGCATGGCAAAATGCACACAGATAAAGAGATGACACATACAGATACGACAGCATGGGCCGGACTTAGAGCTACCCCTTAAAACTGGTTGTAAGGGAAGAAGAGTAAAATGATACAACTATAAAGTACTTAAATCATTTATTTATTAGAAAAAAGTGTTAATTTCTTCAAATAATTTCTTTTCGATACATTTGTTGTAATAGTACGAGCTTCGTGTTTAAGTCTTGTGTCTGCATAAAATTTTACAATTACTTTAACTAGTAAATAAACATGATTTATATCATGGTGATTATCGCCTTAATGAAACATTTTAAAATAATCTTTACGATTCCATATGCGAGTGGAAATTTCAAACACAGAAATATTCTTGACGACTTTAAAAATCTTTTCGCATTCCTGCACTACAGATATTACTCCAGTTGAAGGATAAGTTAAGCCACCTCGATCTTTCTTTTGGATTAATGAACAAAATAAATTTCTCTTTTCGCCTATCACTAGTGTTTGACAAATGGAACATTTAATGTTTTTTAACACTTTACGAGCTACAAACCCAGCTATATAAATTGTTACTTGATTAGTGTATTCGTCTAATGGCATGCCTTCAATATCATTCATAAAACATTGTATGTCATCTTCGTCAAGATGATCAGAATAATCATTTTTCTCGAAGCTAGGTGTACTACTATTTAAACAAAATTCAGGGTTCTTCGAACTCGACACTTTCAATATTTGAATGTCATCCGTCAAATCACCTTCTTTATTTAAATTAATTTGTATGCGTACAAGATTTTTTTTGTAATAACTTTGAAAATGAACCGTATTTGGATTGTCATTGTATCCCCCTCTCCTTCTCATCTGACCAAAAAACATTTCAAGGTGGTCTTGACTAACTTTATAGGATGAAAAAAATCGAAGCTTTTCTACTATAAATAAATCATGAAACATATTCATAGCACTCTCTAAGCTTATGATGAAGCCAAGGAACCCAGTTTTTCGACCCGACAGAACCACAAGATTATTGTTTGAAAATTTCAAATTACTTATATATTCCTTACACATTTTAACAAATGTTATGGTATGAGCAATGTTAGCAGGACACAAAGCTTTTTTCAAACCTGGTGATAACATAGAACGACTGTTCAATATGTCAAAGACATCATTCATTGTATTAACAAATTTTGCAGTGGCTGTACAATGTTGAAATTCACTTAATAGTAATTCGTCTTTGCAGTAACATAATGCATCCGCAACAGATTTGCTAAATAGCTGTGTGGCAAGCCGGACCTTCATTTTTTGATTAGCGAAATATATGTGAGCCTGACGTAGCTTGTTAGCTAGATGCAAGCCTTTGCTTTCTTGAAGCTCCAGAAGGAGTTGTAAATATTTAAAACGAACTGCATTGCCATCTTCATCAATTATAACTTGAAAATCACCCACAGTGTTTCTTATTAATTTCACCATATGACATGGATACCAAAAAATATGGATTCTTTCATTCCGGAAAGTAAAAAATGGTTGCAAATTATTTAAAGAAAAATTGCATCCTAAATGCGTGGCCATACTAATATTAGACGCTGCACCATCAAATGTAATACCTTTTACGAATATTTTTATATCGTATAACATTTCTAGTGCAATTCGGACCACATTAGCACGCTGTTCTGCATTCATGGAATTTATAAAGAAAAAAGCTATTGGTAACTTCCAGTTACAATTAATGGCAGTCACCATCAACACTAATGCCTGAGTTGCCAACGGTAAGCTATCGTCATTAACCTCTGTGCCTGTATCCACTCGTCCTTGAAACTTTGATCCATCCCAAACCAGTTCTTTCCGTATTGCCATTTCATCCAAAACTAGGTTAACAAAAATTTTATGCTTATATTTCTTAGAAAGTGCACTCAGAATATTAAAAGATTCACTTGTGAATCCAGGCTTAGCATCCACTTTCTTGTACCACCGACTGATAGTAACTGGGTGTGGCAGAACCGTGTTAAAGCTTTGTCTTACAAAATTATAAGCTCTAGACGAAAAAAAATTTAACTGTAGAGCAAATGATCGTAATTCTGGAGAATAACTTTTTTCAACAGTAGAACCTGAAACTTTTTTAAAATATCTAATCAAAAAATCTTTGTTATTATTGCCAGGTATATTATTAAGGACATGCACATCTTCACTATTAAGTTTCGTTTTTAAAAGATTAATTATTACTAGTAAATTTCTGTAGCTCCGACAAAATAATTCTTTAAAAATTAATTATAGTAATAAAACTACCAATACAAATAGTCATTTCTTTATTATAGTCGTGATAAAAACTTTGTGCAGTTTAAAAATGTTGTAGTGCCGGAATTAATAGGGTTTCGGACGTAAATGTGTGACCTGAAGCCATCTTGTGCATGCCATTACTGAAATACTTTGCGTCCGCGTAATTAGTTTAGAAACTTACATAGCCTGCAAGTGTTGGAACTTCCATAAACATGACATCTACAACGAAGTATGGTTGCTGCTCAAGTCGAAATTCAACGGCAGATGATCTTAGATGCTCTCAGTGTCGAATGGTTTTTCATTATGGATGCATCGAAAGAGCGGGAAAGAAACCACAAAAAGACCTAACCCCTGAGTATAAAAAATCATGGATTTGTTCTGCATGTAATAATAAAAGACTTAAAGACACTGCCAACACAACAATCCACACATCTCAAACTAATAGTGAGGAGCAGGATAATGTCACGTTTCGGAAAAAAGACACTAGCCTTGCATTATTGACCAATGACATCAATTTTCGCGAGATAATACGGGAAGAAATTTCACAATTATTAGATCAATTTAAGACTAATATTCTTCACCAGTTTGATTTATGCAACCAGGAAGTCTTAAAACGGTTAAATGTGGTCAATGAATCTTTGAACAATATAAAACAGGACTTAGATATGAAAGAGGGAATTATAACTGGATTACAAGCAGAAAACAAAGAGCTGCAATCAAGCATTGTTGATTTACAGAGGCGTTTGTCTCAGGTGGAGCAACACTCTAGGTCGTGCAATGTAGAAATTCAATGTGTTCCTGAATTCAAGACTGAAAATTTGTTTAAAACCATCAAACAGATAGCGGATACAGTAAAGTTTAACATCAATGAAGCTGAAATACATAATTGCACCAGAATATTGAAACTCAACAAGGAAAGTAAGCGGCCACGGTCAATAATTGTAAAATTTAGTTGTCCAAAAGTGCGCAATGAATTCTTAGCTGCAGCCATCTCATACAACAAGAAGGCAACTACAAAAATGAACAAACTAAACACAAGTGATTTGGGAATAGCGGGCGAGAAAAGACTTATCTACATATGTGAGCACCTATCTCCAGCCATGAAACATCTACATGCAGCTGCTAGGGCCAAGGCTAAGGATTTGAATTATAAGTTTGTGTGGGTGAAGGGAGGTAACATTTATTTAAGAAAGGACGAATTGTCAGAATACAAGTTTATAAAATCTGTTGAGTCACTTTCTGTCCTAAAATGAACAAAGTTCATTAGTTTCTTTTTGTGTCATTCTTACTATCTACTTCAACGGGTAACATGACTAATTCTATCCTGGTTTAGTCTAATTATTTACTATTTTAAAATATCTTTTAGTATGTTAATTTAACCAAGGACTCATCTTATACAGTATGTTGCCCACAACAATTTGGAATTTGTATTAAATAGTGTCTTCAAATTATTTTATACTAACATTCAATAGGATTTAAGTGATATAGATATTAACTCATTTTGCTATTTAATCTTATCCAAGATTGATATATTGGCTGTAGTATGACAGTTTTGTATTTAATGCAGGGTTTATATTGTAATCACTGTGTTGAATTTCTATTTTGTTATGATTTTTTTTATTCTTAATTTAAATTCTTCAAACTTAACTGTGGCAAATAATGCAAGACACATAGAATAATAACGCCAAGAATGATAGTTTCATATCAAAAAACTGTCAAGTGTGAAGCATAAAACTCATTGATGTAGGCGTAGGTCACACGTATTGACGTTCTGCCACACGCACACAAGGGTGCAAATAATGTTGCTAGTGGTATCGGATGTTCCCCAAAACCTTAAGTCATTATTTAATTAGGATTATTTAATTATGGAATTATTATTATTGTTCACAGTAAGGGATTACTTTATCCTTAATTTTAATGATAAAAATCTGAAATAAAAAATAATAAAATAAATCCCTTAGAATGACCAGAACAGTACCAAATTAAAAACAAATTACGTTGATGACGTGAATTAAACGGTTGAATGCGGTATTTACCTTTGCCTCCATTCTAGTTTTATGATGATTATATGAATGAATGCCTTTATTTATGTCAATAATGTCAAATGTATCTGGTTCTATTTTATTACGGTTTTTTTGCGAATCATAGTAAAAAAGGCAGCATCACCATTCACCATTCAACCGTATAATTGACGTCATTTGAAGCTTAGTGCTTACGTCTGCTGAAAAAAAGAAAAAAAAAGTTAAAATTATAAACGATAACTTCATAATTTCTAAAAAAGAAAAGATACAGGTGTCCTTATTTTAGAACTATTTTCATTTAAAATAATAATATAAGCTTGTTAAAATTTGAAATGTCAATTAAAATCAACTCAACAGAAAAATATTATTTTCATAATACTGGCAACACAATTCTAAAGCATGCAAAGGTACCAATTAAATAAGTTAATTTTAGAAATATATTAATTTTAGAATATGAACATCAACATTTGGGGTATCAATTTTCTTTTTTTATTGGCAACATTTTGATATAATGGCGTCTATAAAATTTTTGAATTATTGTTTTTGCTTTAGCTATTATTTTATGTCAAAATATTAGATTAATCGTAATAATTGCATGTGAAATGTTATGTTACAATGTTTCTTAAGATTATCCGAGATACTGTGACATCAGTTTATTGCACAAACCATCATTTTAAAATAAAATATCGAGAGCTGATAGCGCTACGATTCGGCCTTGAGCACTGACGCGGGATGTTTGGTTACTAGGCTAATTTAGCCTAGTTTTACTTGCCTCACTAAGCGTGTATGTTCACGGTTTCTATGTGTTATTATTCTAAGGCAAGACAGTAGTACTCATACAACTGTCGTTGTGATGTGGTTGTTATGCACCTGGTGCTGACTGGTTGAATACCAACCATATTTTAACCACTGAGATTAGGGTATAAGTACAACAATATTTTTAAGTTAATCAGTATTAGTAACTATATTACCATGATCACTCTTCTAACAATAGACAAAGGAAACAAAAAAATAATTGATTCATTGAAAACATGTTATGTGTTTCTTTTGTTAAGTACTTAAATTGAAGTGATCATTAAGGGAAGTACCTGTCCACTTTAATTAGTTGATTATTGTAGTACCTATATGGACTACTATTTCTTTTTTATATAAGTAATATCTTTATTTCTTTATGTAATAAGAGGAGAAAAAATAAATAAATAAATAAACAAAACAAAAAAAAAAAAAAAAAATTATATTTACATTTATATAGTGATGAGTGTGAATAATTTGATGATATTAGATGATAAAGCTGTTAGGGATGTTCACAGTTTAATGTATGTGTGTATACATTTGGCCTAGCTTTACTGAAATTTAACTTTCATTGTTTTAACTTACTGCCTTTCAAAATTTATTTTAATAAAGGCCTGTCCTCTGTATGACCTAGATAATTTCAGGTCACACATATATGTAGCGGATGCCCTGTTACATCATATGGAAAATAATTTTATATTTTCCTGTTACTATCAAAATGTTAGAGGTTTAAGACTTAGTACTGCAGAGGTTCAACAACAAATATTGCTATATAATTATGATATAATAATCTTAACTGATACTTGGCTTAATAATAGTTTCTATGACTCGGAATTGTTCGATAGCAGATATGAAGTGTATAGGCGAGATAGGGAAAATACTATATTCCATAATAGGAAAAGGGGAGGGGGGGTTCTTATTGCAGTAAAAAAGAAATATGCATCAAAACGTATGAGTGAGTGGGAGAGTGACTGTGAAGATGTCTGGGTAAGAATTAATGGTAACAGTAATGACATAGCATTAAATATATGTGCTGTATATTTACCCCCTCCTGTCACATTAACAGTACTTGATAATTACATGGACAAATTTAGTAACGCGTACCTTAATAATGATTATCTTTTTATAGCAGGTGATTTTAATCTAAGTGGAATTGACTGGTTGCAAAGTAGTGGTGAATGTTATATGGTACCAAATAATTACAATAATTGTATTCTAAAAAGTAGTCTAATCGATTTTATGTCCTTAAATGACTTAGTTCAGTTCAATCATGTTAAAAATAACAAAAACAAAATACTTGATCTTGTGTTGGGTAATAAAATAACCAAGACTGAGGTTACTGAATGTCTAAACCCCATTAAGTCTATTGACAAATTACATCCTCCTCTCGAAATAAATGTTGTATTAAATTTTGGCAATAAAGTGAATAACATTATATCTAAACAAATTCCTAACTTCCGAAAAGCCAATTACGAGCTAATTAAAAATGTTTTAGGTAAAATTGACTGGAATTTTGAGTTCAGAAATTGTACTGATGTTAATGATCAAGTAGATATATTTTATAAAACTATCAGAAGAGTTATAACGTCTCTCGTTCCGCTTTCCCCTTTACGTAAAACTAACAAGTATCCAGTTTGGTACACACTTAATCTAATTAAAATGCTCAAGTTTAAGTTTAAATACCATGCGAATTATAAAAAATATGGAAATCCACTTGATAAAATTGAATTTGAGTATTTACGGTCCGACTGTGACAAATTAATACGTATATGTTATTCAAACTACATATCATCAATCGAGAACTTAATTACTAAATGTCCTAAATACTTTTGGTCACATATTAAAAATATAAGAAAGAATAGTTCAAACTATCCATCTAGTATGATCCTGCACGACACCATAGGGAACAATACATCGGAGGTTGTTAATATGTTCGCAACACATTTCTCTTCAGTTTTTGAAAAGGACGAACCATGCAATATAAATTTTAATAAGCCTTCCACAACGTCAAATCAGGAACTACATGATATAAATATTGATATGAGTAATTTAAAAAATAAATTAAAAAATCTGGATGTAACAAAAAGTGCTGGCCCAGATAACATACCGCCGGTCTTTGTGGTAAACTGTGCTGAACAGATCTCAATACCTTTATTTATCATTTTTAGACATTCATTAACTTCAGGGATATTTCCTGATGTATGGAAAGAGGCCAGAATCGTCCCAATACATAAAAACGGTATTAAAAACTTAATTACTAACTATCGGCCCATCTCTATATTATCCACATTTGCAAAAGTTTTCGAATCTCTAGTCCACACGCATATTTATAATCATGTTCGCAATCTTTTATCTAATTCTCAGCACGGTTTTATGACAAAGAGGTCAACTACCACAAATCTATTAAATTATGTAGATGATGTTGCTCTGTCGGTTGACAAAGGAGCTCAAGTAGATGCAATATACACAGATTTTTCAAAAGCATTCGATAAGGTAAATCACAGAATATTAATAGAAAAACTGTCAAAATTGGGAATCGGTGGGTGTCTTCTAGAATGGTGTGGATCATATTTGTACCAAAGACCTTCTAGGGTAGTTATTGATGGCTCTGACTCTAACCCTTTTATAGCCCATTCTGGAGTACCGCAAGGATCAAATCTAGGGCCACTTTTCTTTAATGTATTCATTAATGACATTCCGGAAGTGTTCTCCCACTCTAACTACTACTTATTTGCTGATGATCTCAAAGTTTCTCGTGTAATCCATGGCATTGATGACTCTGTATTATTACAATCCGATCTTCATAATCTGCATGATTGGTGTACAACTAACAAAATGTTTCTCAATCCTACGAAATGTTCTCATATCAAACTTACTTTAAAACGTAATAAAATCAGTACCATTTATAGCATTGCAGATGAAATCCTAAATGAAGTATGCCGAGTTCGCGACCTTGGTGTTGTAATAGATACTAAGTTGAAATTTGCTGATCACGTCGACACTATAATTGACCATGCATATAAATCACTAGGATATGTTATAAGAAATTGTAAAGAATTTAAGAATAAATCTACGACCTTGATGCTGTATAATAGTTATGTAAGAAGCAGATTGGAATATTGTAGTGCGGTATGGTCTCCAACTTATAAAGTGCATTGTGATAGAATTGAGAGAATACAAAAAAAATTGTTGAGACACTTAGCTTACCGATTTAGACCACCGAGACATGTCAAAACTTACACTGATAAAATTCAATACTTTAAAATGCAGACCTTGAAAGATAGACGGGATCAACTTGGCTTTATGTGTTTACATAAAATAGTTAACGGTAATATAGATTGTCCACCTCTTCTCAATAAATTCTCTCTCAATGTACCTTCTAAAATCCCTAGATACCCACGTCCTATATTTCATTGTCGATTCAGCAGAACTAACCTTGGTAAAAATTCGCCTGTTCCTCGACTTTCCAGTTTATATAACCGAATTGTAAAAAAATCTGACAGTACTGACATATTTAACGACTCGCTCCCTATCTTCAAAAAGAAAATACAGAATGCGTTTGTTTCAACCTAAATTTTGTTTTATATTCAGTTTTATTTTTAGTACATATTGCACATATGTGCAGAAGTTTGTTGTTGATGCTATGATCATGCGGTGGCAGCCTATAAGTAAAGCAACACTGCAACAATTACTTATTGTTTAATGTAATGAATAGATATATATATATAGTGTATGTTTTGTTGGTTGTCCAAATAAATAAATAAATAAATTACTTCTGAAAATTTTGCAACTTTTTTGTTCAGTCTTCTTTGTTTTTCTCGTAAGGCTTTGATTTGTTTATTTTTAAAAACTATTTTTGATCGTAATTTATTTATGGTGGTTGTGGGAGAATGAACCGACTTTTCCGGTAAAGTTCCAGGCATATTTTTCTTGCACTGAAACAATAATTTCATCAAAGCATTGCAAATATCCACCAATCATCTGGCGTCAAATTAGACTTTAATACAATACCACCCACTACACATAAGAGAATGTTAAGTACTGTATTTAGTAGCGACTATGCTATTACAATATTAATAACTAGCTTTTGCCTGCGGCTCCGCCCGCGTGAATGAGTTTTCTCGGGATAAAAGTCCCGCTTTATTTATAAAAAGTAGCATGTATGCAGTGCCGGATTAAGCAAGCGCGGGGCCCGTAGCAAATTCTTTCAAAAAGCCCTTGATCTGCTATGGGTTCTTAAGAATAGAGTGGTAAAAATACAATTCAATACTCAATACATTTATTTACTATCTATAGGTTACAATTTTGTGGGTAATGAATAGTGTAGTAAATTACTATAGGCGCTGTTAGGCTCGGACAATTACAAAAAGCCTGAGATGAGATTTCCTGGCAATTTAGAATAATTTCGATACCTATCATTAGTTTAAAAAAAACACGCGTGAGACTCTCGCGTCTAGAATTTAAACTACTTTTGTTCTGGAAATAGTTTATTGAATGCATTGCTTTTTATGTATTTGGTAATGATCCTACTATATCAGGATTACGAAATGTTTATGAAAAATTAAATTGGAGGAAATCTCTCTTTAAGTAAAAAAATTTTGTTTTAGTCATAACTTCTATAACTCAATATACTTATATTCTAGAAAATAGATTTTTGGTATATGGTTACTAAATTATACTAAAAATAATGTAGACTGTTAACTTTACAAATCAATAGATAATTTTAACAATTTAAATCGAGCCATTTCAATTCTGCTACACATCCACACTAAGTGTCGGGTAAGAGTGCTTGCATATGCGGCAGACTTTTTGTAGAGCTGATTATCAGGCCGACTGAAATTCTTCACGTTTATACAAGCAACTTTTTGTAGAACTTGTGCGTTTACTGTATGATATTATTTAAATTATTTACGCCTAGGAAATAATCGGGTACCGAGTGTCTTGTTTTGTGACATCAAAAAAATTCAACGTACCACATCTTAACAAGGTTCACTCAAAAAATTACGCTCAGGCAGAGATGAGTGGGTTTAAACATGCGGGGCCCCCTTTCGCGCGGGGCCCGTAGCAATTGCTACTCTTGCTACGTAGTTAATCCGGCACTGCATGTATGTTAATCCAGGACATAATCTACCCGTGTGCCAAATTTCATCGAAATCCGTTCAGTAGTTTTTGCGTGAAAGAGTAACAAACATACATACATACATTCAGACTTACAAACTTTTGCGTTTATAATATTGGTAGGATACCTAAAATTAGTGCAGGCAGCGGCTTTAGGATCCTTTATAATGCAAGAACTAAGTTACATCTGAGAGCAATATGCATAATTTGATATACATAGCTTTAAGGTTTAATTGTGGGTGAAAAAATATACCTGTAGATCTATTGATATTTGTGGAACTAATACATGCTTTTGGACCACTGGCAGATTTTGCCATGAAGTAGATGGTTCCTGATTTACATATTGAAGGTCCTGAAGCATGATCACATTCTCCCCAGTTGCTATTTTCTTTCTTGGAATATTAACCTTGGATGAAGTTCCAGACATATTGTCTTTGCACTGAAATACAAATCTCATGTTAATGAAATGAAATATTTTAAAATATAATACAAATTTGTATGTAAAATGAATATAAGAAATAGTAACTTACTTCATTTGACTCGGAGTACTCTTCAAATATTGTCGGAATTGCACCTTGCACTAGATATGTTCGTAAATTATTTCTTTTAAATAAATGTTCTTCAAAATGTCGCGAACAAATAACACTACTACGATTGGGTGTCCAAGATGTAAGGTTTGAATTTATTAGCCAGGCATCACATAGTTTTTTATCCTTAGGGAACCTGAAATAATAATACACACATGATTATAAAACCAGAACTATATTATATACTTAGTACCTATGACGCAATGAGATAAAAACAATAATTGTAAAACACTATTACATCCTTTTCCCTTAATCCGGCCCCTATTTATTGAAGAAGTATTTGATCTGTCAAATGACATAGGTTATTTACAAAATTATTGAATTAAAGCCAGTTCGTTCATGAAGAAGCTATAATTTCTAGAGCACTTTAGTAAAGGATACACGGAATAACTTATAAATGCCATTTCAAAGGCCTAAAGGATTTGTCACACTGGATGCGTTCTGCGGTCAGCGGTCAGGTCAAAGCGAACGCAGCCCGCATCATGTATGAACAACATTGTTGGTCTCAATATATTTTGTATAGAATGCGATCTGACCGTGCGAGCACAACCAAAGAACGCATATTTGCCCGGCGGCGCGGTGGGGAGGGAAGAACGCGTACGGACCGGACCGGGGTTGGCTGCGGGCTGCGGGCGGCGGGCAGCGGGCAGCGGCCGGCCATTTTGTTTATTTGTGCACACAAAAGTGTCAGCGGAGTGTAAAAAAAATGTCTAACGATCAAACAGAGGTGTTTATAGATGCCGTACGATGTTATCCGTATTTGTACGATTTGGAAGATCTCGATTATAAAGATAAAGTTAAGATAATGAACACGTGGCGAGAAATTGCAACGCGGTTCCGTATGAAAGATGGTGAGTACCTACTGATACATGGAATAATAATGCTGTGCATTTTAAGTTTTGTTTATTAGGTTTAAAACTGAAACTCCATGTTCTTGGTATAGTATTAATTTTATTAAATTAGTTAGTCATTAAAATAATTCATAAAACAATTGCGAACATTGTAAGCTTCATTGCGAGCCCTGTGAGTATTATAATTAATTGTCCGAAATGCACTATTCCGGGGCATTGTTTCTTCAGGTGTCTGCATTTCAAATAATTCATTTTTAACTCGTAAATAATTATGTAAGCAACATGCAGCTTTGACAATATGGACAGTTGTATCAACTTTTGTTTCAAGAGGTCGAAAGAATACTCGCCACTTGTGTGCTAAGATACCAAATGCGTTTTCGACGATACGTCTGGCAGAAGATAGACGTTTGTTAAAATTTGCTTTCTCATCGTTGTTCTCTGCCTGGTTCCTAGGAAACGGTCTCATCAAATATGTTTGTAGCGCAAAACCCTCGTCACCAATAAAAACATGAGGTAAATTAGTTGTGCCACCAGGCAAAGGCTTTGGAGGTGGAATATGTAATTCATTGTTTACAAGTTTTCGAAAAAACTCAGAATCTTCGAATACTTTGCTATCGCTATCTTTTCCGTAGCTTCCCACATTTACGTAAGTAAATTTATAATCAGGGTCAACAACTGCAAGAAGCACAATGGAAAACTTTGATTTATAGCAGTAAAATAGTGACCCGCTTCTTTGAGGGCATTTTATGGTGACGTGTTTCCCATCAATACTTCCTATACAATTTGGGAATTTCCACTTTTGGCGATAACCAGTTTCTGCAATAATTCATGTTCTTTGCGTAGGTGTAGGTATATAAATAGGTTGCAATATTTCCCATATGGCTTTGCAAACTTCTTTTATTATATTATGCAAAGTAGAACGACCAATACGGTGAGATAACGCTATCATTTGAAACGAATCTCCAGTGCCCAAATATCTGAAAAAAAAAGGAATGTTCAGGTTTCTTGCATTGTACCTATCTATTTATTGATAGATCGATTATTTTTTCTTGCAGGTAATGAAGCAAAAGGGAAGTGGAGAAATTTAAAAGATTCATATAATAAATACAAAAAAAGTATTGCAACAACAACGGGCCAGGCTTACAAAAAATATAAAAAGTGGCCTTGGTCTGACTACATGCAGTGGATGGGTTAAATACACATTGTCAACCAGATGAAAGTTGTTCTTCTCAAGGGCCTCACGTAACTGGAGACAGTGAAATCGAATCTGTAGATACGTCTCGTCCAGGAACATCTTATTCAGGATCATCATCGTCAAGTAAAAGAAAAAAACAGACTGATGAAGTGGGTACGATGATTGAATACTTTGAAAAAAGGAGACAAGAGACAGCTATGGACCACATCGATCAGTTGTTTTTGAGTTATGCTAACACATTTAAAAACATGTCAATTCGTACTCAAATCTCAATAAAATTAAAGATGGCACAGTTATTTGCGGAAGCTGAGACTGAAGACCTAAATTTAAGGGAGACATCTATAGATTTAAGCACTACTCCAGCCGAAGCGAATGCAGAAACATCTCAACGTATAGATATCAATTGCACTCCTCCAGCCGAAGTGAATGCAGAAACATCTCAACGTATAGATATCAATTGCACTCCTCCAGCCGAAGCGAATGCAGAAACATCTCAACGTGAAGATAACAATTCAGAGGTCAATGCAGAAACATCTATATATATCTATAGTGAGGAAGAAATTGGTCAATACTTAAAATTTAATTAAAAATATGTTACTGTAAAATTAAAGAAGTTTACCTTAGAGACACAGCAAGCCTTTCTTTGGTTGTAATTGCCTTTCGCCAGTTTGTATCCTTTTTATTTATTTTATGGCAGATTAAAGAATGCAGTTCTTCGAACAACGCTGGGGACATTCGAAAATATATGTAAAAACGATCTTCATACGAATATAATTCTCGACATAAGTTGCTGTATTCTCCTCGTTGTGGTCGCACTACATTCAAATCGTGTACCCACATACGTTTCCTTTTTCTGCTATGCAACCATAATAACACAATATTTTCTTCTTCCTCGGTAATCATTTTCCTCGATCAAAAACCAAAAATAAAAACTGATCACCAGCACCACTGATACACGCACTCAGTAACTGAAAAGATGGCCGCTGTTTGGCTTGCTCGCATCGCCCGGACCGTTGACCGGTTGCTCTGCCCGGACCGCTGACCGGTGCCCTGCCCGGATCGCTGACCAGACCGATTGCCCTGACCGACAATGTTGTTCATACATGATGCGGGCTGCGTTCGCTTTGACCTGACCGCTGACCGCAGAACGCATCCAGTGTGACAAACCCTTAAAAGTACTCATTGTTTCAGAAATTTAACGAAATTATAACATTATTAGGCAAGTCAACAAAACATATTCTTCTTCTTCTTCTTCTTTGATTACTGGCGACGAGCTTGACTAAGAAGCTATTCCGCCAACGTCACGTTGTTGAATATGATTATGTTTAATGACTTAACGTTGGAGACTTTGGTTAGTGAACATATTCTTTTACTTACCGATGGAAAGTTATTCCTGGAAAGTTTTTATATGTCGCACTGTCACACCTATACACACTACATTTAACCATTTTTGTTATGAATAACAATAGATTAACTTAAAATGAGGAAAATCACAAATAATGAGACCATTAAATGTAGCTTACTCGATGCAATATGCAATGGCGGCCAGTCACGCATGCTAATCTGTCAATGTAGTGGTTAGTGTTGCAACAATAAGGGCGAAAAGAGACAAAGTTATGTTATAATTTGAATCATGAGCAGGATACAATATGTTTTTATGAATATCAATGTGTGCCAATAAAATGTGTTTAGTCTGCTACTCTATATTATATGTCTGTGTATTTAAGAGATTAAGCAATCTACGTCGATCATCATCGGTCGCTGCTTCTCCGAGTTGGAGCTGATCTTTTATTTTATCACTAGTAACCCTATTGACGCGATCGATCATTTTTCCCGAAATAATATGGCTAAGCTTATTTACCACCTTAATCTTTTCGGCTCAACACATAATAAAGTTTTGTTGTAGTAAGCATGGTACATTATAGGGCGTTATAGTTATATACATTTCACCCTTTTTTACTGTATAGACCCCTCCACAAATAAACAATTGATAGTTCGGCCTACCCGCTAGTTTACTAGTCAACAATACTTCACCATTATAAGTCGACTCTGTTAATACCCTAACACTAGCTGTTCCGTAAAGCTGAAGGTGGTTACTGAACCTCCCTTTCAAAAGTGGTTCCTCGTCAATGAAAAAGTCTGATTGCGGCAACTCTGTCCCTATGTGCAAGAACTGCAAGCTAGTGGCATCCTTATAAACTATAATGTGCGGCTGTTCAGTGAATGATTGACCTATAAGTATCGACTTGTCTAATAGGTGGTCATCTACAACCCTACATAGTACTCTAGCACTGACACCGTCAATTACCAGGTCAAGAGCAACACTACCCGGCGACTGCACTAAATCGTTACCAAAACCCTTCATGGTTGTTGGCACATTGTCATGCAAGCCACCGATCTTTTTTGCAGTAGAATTCTTTATTAAAGTTATCTCGCTTCCAAAATCAACGAAAGCTTCAAGGACAACACCCTTGATCGTAACTTTTTTGGTATATTTTGAATTTGGATTGGAACTAAAAATGCACATAGCTTTTTTGATGGAGTCTGAAATCTTAACATTCCCTGGTTTACTAAAACAATTTTCGGCTTTATGTCCTATTTTATTGCATATATTGCACTTTATCAAAGGTTTTGGGCACTGAAGATAAGGATGTCCCTTATCTTTACAATTAAAACAAAAGACACCTTGATGGGAGAACTTTTTTGAGTCTGTCCCCAAACTATGGCTACTAGTAGCATCCGTTCTATCTAACCCGTTTCTATTCCTAAAGTGAGAAGGTTGATGCAAAGTAGTGGAATCCCTGTTACTCATCAAAAACTGCAATAGTTGTTCTGGCTGGGAACAGCGTACCGCCAATGCACTACTAGATCTCATGGTTCTATCACCGATTCCGTGAATGATACAATCGACAGCGCGTCTGCCAGTAATGTCACACAAATTCAATAACGCTAATTTCTCGTAATAATATGTCTCAATAGGTTCATTATATTTACTCTTCCGTTTGAGCATATCCTCCAAGCATTGGCCATAATTATGTTCGTGAGGAAAAGCACTTGTTAATTTTTCCTGCCATTCCTGCCAAGTGAACATAATTGTATCCAAACTTTCAAACCAAGTTTTGGCCAAACTTTGAAGTTTTTTCAGCGAGAAATGGATAGTAGTCCTATCGTTCCAACCATACACAGAAGCGCACTCATTAACCTTTTTCAACGATACATCTATTCGCTGATTCTTAACAGAAGGATCAAAATTTGGAAGAATGTTCTTGTGGTCTATATTTTTGGTTGATTGCGCGTTCTGTGGTGTTGGTTGTGAATCTAGGCCATATTTTATAGACTTAATAATTTTCACAATATCATTAGTGGAAAAAGAAGGACTACGTGACCTGGTACGTTCCACATGGTGTTGCCGTTTTGATCGTCGATGTTGCCTGGCTGTAGAGTGGCGAGTCTCGGAACTAGTATTGATCTGCCGAAGAGCAGATCCTTCACGTTCTCGCAGAATCTCACGTTCCTTTTGTAGCTCGTGCTCCAGCCTCTGGATCCGTTTTCGCTCGAAATCCAGTTCCTTTGAACGGCTCCGCTCGTGACGGCTGCGACTGCGCGTGCGAGAGTGGCTGGGACCAGTTTCGTTTCGACGGCGCGTACGGCTACGCGAAGGAGTTTCCAATCTATGCTTTTCGCTCTCTCTATCCATGTTCTAGAACTCGAGCAAACAAAATATAAATGTTAATTGAATGTGGGTAAAAATAAAAATATATTAAATTGAAACCCCCACATAGTATGCTTGTTCGCTATATTTCCTCATTCAATTATGTAACGACTTTCTAATTTTGAAGAAACGTTCTTGTAGCTTGCTTAAATAACTATCCATGCTGTCATAGTTTTAACTAGTTGAGTGCTAAACAATAGCCTTAGCAAACTGGGTCACCGGCATAGATCTTTATCTTCATACGCCATACTTAAGTTACTCCAAGCTTCGCTGGCACTTTTTGCGTTTCTTACGTGAGGAAATGCGGCGGCATTTACAGACAGGCAAATCTTTGCGAATGCCTTTAATGATTTCTTTTCGTAATCTTGATCTTGTACGGTATCGCCGTTCTCAGCAATACAATCCCAGATATCTTCGTGAATTAATGTCATCTGCATCATATATTTCCATGCTGAATAATTCTCGATACATTTTAGTTTCTCATAATTTAGTTGGTGATATAGGTAGAACAACAAAAACTCGGAGTGAGCAGATGCCTCCGACTGCGTTTGTGAACACTGTCAACTAAGATTATTCAAAACCAAAACAAAATATTCAAATTAAAATCTTGTTTTTATCTTTTCAGTTCTTCAATGAATTTAATAAGGATGGCAGATATAGACGCAGTCGGGTTTTTTGTTTTTCTTAAAAAAAAAAGTTTATTTCCATCTTTTTAGTTCTTAAGCAACTTTATTAGCATTTCCTATTCCAAACTTCAATAAAACATATAAGTTATATATATATATATATATATGTATATATATATATATATATATTCGTAATCACCGTTCAAAAATCTTTATTTTGATACCACACTCGAATGTATTTTGAAAACATTTTTTTTTTTCGAGATCACTTTTTGCTGCCAAAAATCCTTATTTTTGTTTATTTTTTATTTTGATTTACCCAGTGTCACTCTCACGACTAAGACGAATCTATTAATACCACTCACATAAAAATACGACAAGCCGTTTAGGCTGTAGGGCGTGCCAAAGAAATATACAAACATACATACATACATACACTCGAAAAACATAACCCTCCTTCTTTCGCAGTCGGGTAATAACTTACTTACTTACTTAAACTCACGCCTATCTCCCATTGGGGTAGACAGAGACTATGGAACGCCTAGTGCTACGATCCAAGCATACCTCTTTCGCTTCTTCAACAGTCATCAGTCTCTTCATACATGCTCGTCGGTTACGAGAACTCCTTATTTGACCCTTCCATAAGAGGTCGTCAATTTGGCCCATGAAGGTACGTCTAGGACGCCCTCGTCTGACACTACCACTTACTTTCGCGACATAAATTTCTTTCGTTACTCTTCTTTCGTCCTTCCTTTCAATGTGGCCAAACCACCGAAGCATTCCTTTCTCAATCTTAGTCACTACATCTTCTTTCAATCCACAGTTTTCTTTTATCACGCTATTTCTTACTCTATCACTTACTTTCATCCCACACATACTTCTCAGAGCTCTCATTTCCACTGCATTTACCTTACTTACATGCTGGCTCTGCCACACCCACGACTCACTCCCATACATTAGTGTTGGCGCCAGGACTCCTTGGTGAATGGCTAACCGAGCTTTATTAGAAATATTTTTGTTAGCCATAATCGAATACAAGGCGCCATTAACGCTATTTCCCATTTTTACTCTTCTTTCAATATCTCCGTCACACTTTCCGTCTCGAGTGAACATACATCCTAAATATACAAATTCGTTCACTTGTTCCACTCTTTCATCTCCTATCATAATGTTGCACTCGGTTCTCGATTCATCCCTCTCCATAACCATTACTTTTGTCTTTTTTACATTCACTTTCATACCTTTTCTCTCAAATGCCTGATTCATAATATTAACCATTTGTTGTAACTCGCACACCGACGATGCAAGGAGTACTTGATCGTCGGCGTACAAGAGACACTTAAACACAACAATATAATGGGTAATAACAATATTTAAAGAATAATTAAAATTTCATTGTTATTATATAATTTCGTTTGTATCAAAGAGGATTCTATCTATTTTAACCAATGGAGACTTTCGATAGCCAAACTAGTATACCTCAAAAAAAAGGGGATGCAATTATACTCACATCGAAAAACAAGAGCTACTCGATATAGTGAAAAGGTAAGAATTTGGATTTATTTTGTTTGCACATCGGCTTAGGAAAAAGGCAATAGGTAGTATTTATGATAATAAACACACAATCGTTTTTTTACGATTTTAGATACATACATATCATAGAAAATAAGGCGACGAACGGCGCAATATTAAAAGAAAAGCAAGCGGCCTGGGTCGCTATTCCCCAAGATTATAATTCTGGGGCCACAAGTGGTCCCAGGACATGGGTCCAATTAAGACATCTATACGACAATATGAAACAAAGAACAAAAAAAAATGTGGCGAAAGAAAATGTAAGTTTTGTACTGTATAATATTATTACTTACCTGCAGTAAAAGAATAGGTACTTACTAATAATTACTGGGTAGGGATGTTTGGGTGAATCAGAGCGAAACTCAAGTTGATGATGTTATGAAGTACTCAAGTAGATTGATTAAATCTATATTTAAAAGTAAAATCGCCCCCTATCACATCATGGGACGGAATAAAAACGGCGAAAAGTGGGTGCATTAGTTGCGCCTCTGCCTACCCCTTCGGGGATAAAAGGCGTGAGTATGCGTATGCGTTAAAAGTAAAATCAATTACTTCATTCTACAATGTCCTTATGCAACCCATTTTAAGGTAACCTGCCCATAATATTAACCGTATAAACCCACTTACAGTCACTGTTCAGATTTAAGTCACTTGCTACTAGTTTTACATAGTATACTTATTATTCTTACAGAGACAACAGTTCTATGAAAAAGAAAATCTTATAAAAGATGCAAAAGAAAAAGCATCTTATGACAAAGTAAGTAATTATATAGGTACTTATTAATATTATTTATCATACCTTTGTCCTCCAGAAAAATGTATAAAATTTTAATTAGATAAACACTTTCTGATAATTTCTTTGTTGGGAAATGCAAGATAGATTGTTAGATCATGTGTTTATTTTTTTTGCATTATAGAAACAAATGATTCAAACAGGTGGCGGATCATATAAATCTGTTTTAACAGAAACTGATGCCAAAATGTTAGCTTTAGTTGCTCCCCAAATAAGACCTATATGCAATCCATATGCTGATGCCGCCCAATACTTTGGCTTGAATTGTTTTTTTTTAATAAATTGGTAGTTAGGTGTAGCTATCTGTATAGATTTAGAATTGTTTAACAGTATTTAGATTTACTTTGTATGTAAAGCTAAGGTATGTTGAGCATATACAAAGTCAAATTATAATTTTGTTTCAGGCGATGAACTGGAATTAAATGAAGAGCCGGGAATTTAACAAGGTTTACTGTCTAAAGTATAACATAATATGAAAATTAATAATTTGACATTGCAGGAGCAACCCACAATGACTATACCATATTAAACTCATTAGATCAAAATTATAATATTTCCAGTAAGGATGTAACATTCTTATTATTTTAACAATACCTTTGTTTCAGAACTATCAAAGTTTCCAAATTCAGTGGAAATAGAAATTTTAAATATTGACCAAAGCACACAAGGTAATTTCTTGGAATAGAGCCCACAATCATTATGTATTTTATTCATAATTTCGTGTAACATGACTATTAATGATATTGAATTTACTATTTTTATTTAAGTATTTATATATTTGTTAATATATAATATTTATACTATTCAACCAATCAATAAAATGAAACTTGTTTTCCAGAATATGAAGTAGAAGCAAATATACCTGTGAATGAACCAAGTACCCCGCACAGTGATCATCAAATAGGTGATAATTATTGGTATTTTTTATAAAATAGGACCAATACCATACCCGCCATAGCAGAATAAAGAGGATATGTGATAGAACTAAGTTAGAGACAGTAAAGAGTATTATAGCATGAATGGGCTGACTGGCTTTAAAAAATGCTTCCATTAATTATGTATCATTCTTTTTTAAGAAGTAAAACTAAACTAATTAATAAAAAAAGGCAATTAAAACCAAAAACAAGCCGTGAGTCTAGTGATATAAAATCACAATATTTCAAAACAAAATTATTTAACGCCAGACTAGAGAGAAAATTCATGCGAGAAAAGCATGCCATGGAGATGGAGTTACTGAAATTAAAGTTAAGAAAATTTAAATAAATTTATGTTTATGGGCCGCATAAGAAAGCTCACAGTCACTCAGTCGCTGGATGCGGCCTGCTTCCGACACGACAGGACGATCTGGAATTATTGTTTTTTTTTTTATATGGCATTGAATGACGAGACGAGCATGCCGTTCGCCTGATGGTAAGCGTTACGACCCATAAACAGTAGCAACACCATCCAGCACCTTGACTTACAAAGTACTGTGTGGCATTCCACTGTGCTCGTACGACATCCTGAGACAAGCTGTTAAGTTTCATTATGTCCAGTAGTTATACTGGCTACAATCTCCTTTAAACCGACATACAACAGTGCATGCACACTGCTGCTTGGCGGTAGAAATAGACATTGTGTGATATATGTATATAATTATTTCTTGTCAAAAATACTCCGTTCCTCAATAAAATATATTTTTTTCGTGTTTGTAACTGTGTTTCATTTACCTTAATTGTTACTTACACATATAATCACGCTGCTCACCCTCCAGGGGGTAGGCAGAGAAACAACTAGGTCCATATGATGGGGCCCCTGGATTTGACATTGTGTGTCGTGATCACTGGTGACCGTTTAGAATTTAGATGATGTTTTAACACCATACTTTATATTTTGTTTCGTTAAAACAATAGATCTTACGATTCAGGGAATAGGACACCTATTAAGGTTTATAATAAAATATAAAGATAATTTAAGTAGTGAAAAAAGTATTTATAATATTATCTCTCATAAGAAAATTTTCATTTATCCCTCCTGGGGCTGGTGGTGATGCAGAGCAGGTAATTACCTCATTTTCATCCTCACCTATCCAGACTTGCCTTGTCAAGGCAATATTGTGCAAAACTGCTACAATAATAGCTGGCACATTTTGAAGCTTAACTTGCAAACCAATGTGTAGGCATGGACATCTTCATTTCAGTATACCGAAAAGTCTTTCTATTGCGTTTCTGGTTTTAATGTGTGCCCTATTATACGCTTCTTCGCTTGGAGTCGAAGGATTTAGTAGCGGTGTCAACACATATTATCGGCATGGGTAACCACTGTCCCCCAATAAGACCATTACTATAGTTACCCTGCTCCATCTGTGCACATAATGGAGAGTCATTGAAAATTGTACTGTCGTGGACAGAGCCCGGCCATCTTGCAATAATATTTCTGATATATAGTTGCGCATCACAAACCACTTGAACATTTAGTGAAAACGGTTCCTGTTACGGTTCCTGTATGTTTCAGCCTGTAGTCGACCTGGAAACAATAAGTAACTATAGTAAGGATACTGGATAATTTTGATAAAATGCTCCAATATTAAGTAGGTTTAATTATAGCAAGCTTACCAGGTGATTTAATCCTCACGTGAGTACAATCGATAGCACCGACGACGTTAGGAAAACCCGCGATAGAATAAAATTCCCTAGTTATTTGGCGTTGCTCACCAGAATTAGGCATATTTATAAATCTGCTTTTTAGTTTTGCTATCTCAATCGCCACACGATGCACAATACGATGTACCGTTGGTTGTTCCACGTGGAAAATATCCCCGATGACCCTTTGATAGGTGCCTGTGGCGAAGAAACGAAGTGCAATCAATATCTGGTCTATCGGTTGGATTGCTTTGTTTCTTTTTGTGACCGGCTGGATATTATCCTGAATTAGGGAACATAAATAAAGAACTGTTTCCTTGCTGAGTCGGAATCTTCTCTTAAATTCATTATCATTGTATTCTTCGAAGGCGTTCAATTTTCTCGATTTCTTCGATTGTCACTATATTCCTCCTCAAACGCTGGACAAACGCAACAAATCAAATGCTGGTATTCTTTAATAAAAATAGAATATTACACGATAGGCAATTTGGATTTACAAAAGGCAGGTCTACACAAGATGCTGGACGTGCTTTAGTTAAAGCAGTGTTGGATGCCTGGGAGGGATCACAGGATGCTCTAGGGGTGTTTTGTGATCTTTCCAAGGCATTCGATTGCGTCGATCACAGCACCCTAATCTTAAAACTTCGTTATTATGGTATTAGGGGAAACGCGCTAAATCTAATATCTTCATATTTATCAGATCGGAAACAACAAGTATTTATCGACAACGTCTTCTCCGCAGGCTCCTTAGTTAGGATTGGGGTTCCCCAAGGATCCATTTTGGGTCCTTTTTTATTTTTAGTCTATATAAATGACCTTCCCTACATGGTTAACAATATGGCTGAAGTTGTGTTATTCGCTGACGACACTTCGATAATATTTAAGATAAATAGAAGGGAAGAGAATCTTACAGAGCCAAATAAAGTACTTAGATTGATTTCCGACTGGTTTTCTGCTAATAATTTACTTCTAAATGCGGCAAAAACTAAGTGTGTCCGTTTCTCGTTACTTAACAATAAAAATGAAGTAAACATTGATTTAGACGGGAATAAACTAGAATTAGTACCCTCGACGGTCTTCCTCGGGGTTTCAGTCGATAATAAATTGCAATGGGGACCCCATATTCAAAGAATTGCAAGCAAATTGAGTTCTGCCGTCTTTGCTATTAGGAAAATTAGACATCTAACTGACGTGGCTACGGCGAGGTTGGTATATTTTGCTTACTTCCACAGCATTATGTCATATTGCAGTCTTCTGTGGGGTTCTGCTGCAGATCTGCAGACCATTTTTATCTTACAGAAGCGAGCGATTCGTGCTATTTATAACCTTCGCTCTCGCGATTCTCTTAGACAATTGTTTAAAGAGGTTAATATACTGACTTTGCCGGCCGAATACATTTTTCAGAATATTATGTATGTTCGCAAAAACCTTAGTACTTTTATGAAAAACAGTGACTTGCACTGTATGAACACTAGAAATAAGAATAAACTAGTTGTTCCAAATTTTAGGCTCTGTAAAACAAGTAAATCATATTTAGCAAATGGAATAAAATTTTATAATAAACTTCCCTCCGAAATAACTAATCTACCCGGACACAAATTCAAGTGTTACGTTAAGCGCGAGTTAATGTCTAAGGGGTATTATAATGTATCGGATTACCTTGATGATCAGACAGTTTGGAAAATTGGTCCTGCACACCATGGCCAACCATGTTAACACATATTAGAAGATAATTGCATAAAATGTCATGTGTACTCATCTACAATATTGACATTATAATTAATATTAAATCTTTATTTGACATTCATATATATACCTCAATTATAATTATCCTCGCGTTAATATATAATCATTTAATGTTAATGACGACCGACCGATCATTGTGTTGCGCTTGCCTTTAAAATTATAAATTATTTAAATTGTGCGTATTGCTCGAAAACCAAATAAAATTCAAAAATTATGTTTGTAAATGTAGGCGTATGCACTCTGTACACCGTTTAATTATAATTATTTATTTGTGTTCTCTTCTCTAATTATGTTTTTTTTTTTAGGTGTAGAGTTTAGTGTTTTTTAAATTCCTTCAATTGGATTTTATCTCAATTTAACGGTGATGTGTGTGCATTAGCTTATATAACTAATCTGACTTTGTATGCAAAAGACTTGAAAAAAAAGAATATTATAAAGATTCAATGGACAAATGATGACAAAAAAGTAAGCCCGGAGTTTCTTTCTGCCTTTCTTCTTCGGGTAGTCATCGCCTAGGTAGCTAGTGAAAGGCTGGTAGGTTAGCTAGGTTAGGGCCTGTAGTGTCCTCACCGGTGAGGATCGCGACGCGTTCCTTCCATTATTTTATTATTATAAAAATGATTGTTTCTTTTTTTTATTTTATTTTTATCTTCTCTTTCCTGCCAGCCCGAGCTTGGCTTCATTATTTATTTTTCATTGATTTTACTCCCTATAAAAATGTCTGTAGTTATATAAGTGACTTTTTGTAATAATTATTATTATTAATTGAATGTATCTTGACTTATCATAAGTGCAATTATGTTCGCCTACGTGATGAATAAACTATTTTATTTTATTTTATTTTAAAAACAATGACGATAGTGAAGAAAAAGACATTCTTACTTAAATCCAAAGAAAATATAATAAGTATGTAGGTAAGTAGTTATTGCACAAAAGTATTAAAGATTTGAGACTAGTCTGAAGCACTCTCAAATTAATCTCGATTAACAGCCATATGAGGAGGCCTTACATACCTGTCAAACTAAAAGCAGTTTTTGTGAATGCCGTTTGAATCAATAAGCGGACCTTAAACTGAGTCGCCTTAAATTTAAGGTTAGGAGATAAGTAACGTTTCAGTATTACCAATTTCAAGGATAACGAATGGTTAAATCCGTAAGGCCATCTCAAATATTTAAGAAGCGTTTGAGTATTCGGGCGTTAAACAAGTGTCTAAAGTTACATCTGGGGAACGTGGACAACTCGTTACGGTATGCACAGCTATAAATACTATAGGTAATCATCTTCCACCATTTCTTATATTTCCTCGTAAAAACTGGCAGCAGCGAATTGTAGATGGTAGTCCACCAGGTACAGAAGGAGCACCACATCCCAGTGGATGGACGACTGAACGATGGAAGAGGTATTTATCCATGTCAAGATTTATTATATTGTCTATAGAATTCGTGTAAAAAAAATATTCACAAACACTGTTTAACACCTTAAAAACGTGTCCGATTTTACCCCAACGCACCTTATATTATGGTGTCCGAAGTTAAGTCAAGAAAATAAGCATATATTTCTAAAAATGATGAAGACACGGTACGTGGCGATCAGCAAGAAATGGCTTCAGAGTCGTCAAAGTCATCCAAGAAGCTCAGCATTATGGGTAGATAACATGAAGGCAATGAGTCTGGAAGGATATCTGTCAACAAACTGGAAAAAATGGTCTCAAAGTTTTGTTATTTTTATGAAAGCGAGCACCATGTTTGATGTGCCCGATGATCACAAAGTGGCTGTCTAGTTACACTTTATCGACAACGAATGTCTTGATATATTTAACACGTTCAACCTAAATATAGAATATGTAAAATTTTGTATACGGGTTGAAAAAATTGAAAAATACTTTGTACCCAAAAGAAACATAACATATGAGTGTTACAAGTGTTTTACTACTAAACAAAATATAGCTGAAAGTTTAGAAGATTTCCTAACTCGTTTAATCAACAAGAGCAAGTCATGTGAGTTTGGTAGTCTAGAAGATCGAATGGAACCGACCGATCATTTTGTTGCGCTTGCCTTTATAAGTTTATGTAATAAAATAGGTAGGTACTTGAGCCGGTGGCATAGTTGTATTGCGTGCGTGGTACCTCCGAGTGTGTATGCTTGCAAATTTTTATTTTCGTCATCACTGCTATGTATCCGAAAGATAGTTGATTAATGATAATATCTAAGTATGATCTAGAACAAAAATAAAACAAAATTTCTAGGACTTATTACACTTTATCTTGAAGGTTTTATATGTATCAATTTAGCTGGCTGATTTCTAGCATCCGCGCTGATGCCCGCGCCGGCTGCGACCCCCCCCTGGCAGCAGATGCAGTCGACGAACTGTGACGGCAAATCGCTGCGATGTCACCAGGTTCCCGTGCGCGCTCGCGGAGCCACACGCGACCCCTTCCATATTGGCGCCAACAGTCCCGGAGCCGCTCTTCTGCTGGCCCAAGACATTGCTGGTATCATCGGCGACTTGGAAATAACGCCATGAAGCCGCGAACCATGTACATTCCGCCAGGGAAACGAATCCAGCAGTCAGTGAAGGCGGCAGCACGTGACTGCGATAGTGTAGTTGGTGGCCTTATTTTTGTGACAGACCGTAATACAAAAGTGCAATATTTAATAGACACCAGATCGGACTTATGCGTTTACCCAATTAAATACATTCGGGACAGACGTTGTGTAAAAACTAACTACCAATTGTTGGCAGCTAACGGTACTACGATAAATACGTATGGTTGGGTAAATTTGTCACTTGACTTAAGCGTGCATTTGTATGCCGTTTTGTCATCGCCGACGTCACTAAACCAATTATAGGCATAGACTTTTTGTCAAATTACAACTTGCTAGTAGACGCCAGACACTTCCGATTAGTGGACAATATAAAGTCATTCACGGCTTTTGCCAAGCCAGCACCACCCGGTTTAAGTAAAATAAAATCTGTTACTCGTACTTCACGCTATCACGACATACTTTCACAGTACCCGGATACTACTCGCCCGGCTGGAAATCTGTCGAAGCGGATAGTAAAACACAATACGCTCCACTACATCCGCACGACCCCGGGACCCCACCAGTAGCCAGCAGGGCCGCGCCGCCCTTATGTGCGAAGTGTGCGGCGCACACAGGCGCCAAGGCAATAGGGGCGCCGGAATCAGGATGACATGCCGACGTTAATTACTTGAAATTATATTTGTTATACTACAACATATTCTTTATAGTTGAGTAGGTACAAGTCTCCCAAGACAATACTCACACCTGTGGTTTAACTTTACAATACTTGAATTTTGACCCCAATGTTTATGAGCTTTGTGTTAAAATCAGAGGCGCTTCACAGATTTCGCACACAGGCGCTGACTTGGGTCGGCGCGGCCCTGGTAAAAACGTCGGTACTATCTCCACCTATAGTTCATAGTGTTGAACATCATAGCGAAGAAACAGAAGACCTAATTATCGATGCAGTCATCGAAAAGCCACACGAACATCAGAAAGGTCGCGCTAAAAGAGGACGCAAAAGAAAATTTGCTGATCATATTCTGGCTGAGCGAAAGAAACTGAAATATACAATTTACTCTACAACGGAAAAAGCAAACTAGTACAATCTAAAGTGTTTAACAACTGGACCTGAGCCCTTATTCACTATGACATTGTGGACGCGTAACGCGGCCGCGTTACATAACTTCGCGTAATTTGCGTTAAATGGTATTCTGTATGCCAATTTGACATTTCATGAACGCGATGAGGTAGTTTACGTGCAGTTTCCGAACTGTCAAAATAACGTGTGGCCGGCAAACGCATTTAAGCGCGTTTAGACCAATTATTTATTTAGATACAAAGGCTGTATAATTCGGTTGACGATTTTATCCTCTTTATATCGTGAAATCTCATGTACAATAAGATACTTACGTTAGGAAAAATATAAACAACGTAAATATAAGGGATCAAATTAACAATCATACGTGTGTTTTTTTTATTTGAGTATTGGAAATCAAACGGAGTAAAATAAATTGATTTACTACTGGCAATTCATCAAAGAGAATTATAATACTACGTTTTTAATTACGATTAATTCGGAATTCGATCTCAAATAATTATTAAGGTAAATATTTAACATTATATCTACTGATTTATGTAGAATATGATTATTAACACTATGATTTTTTTTTCGATTTTATTTGACGACAGTTATTGCCGCACCTAAAATCATTCAGTATGGATTCATTTCCAGATTCAAAACAGCCTACCGACGACGTGGCTCCTGACCAGAAGAAAGGCAAGCATAAAACCGGCAAAGGCGCTCAAGAACGGCGCAATGAAGCGTTCAGAAGGAAGAAAAACCAAGAGACTGACGCTGCAATTCAAGCTGGAATCTTTGCTCGACTGAAGATTAAGGACCCCACATCCGTCTCCTCCATTCCCATCGCTAATGAAGTGCACCCAGCGATCGTTCCGGTTACTTTTAACACCTTACCGGATTATGTTGATCGAGTTTGGGACACTATGGAAGCTACAGGGACTAGACCATTCAGCGCTTTGAACACGCAGGCTAACAAGAATGTCTTTAAGAAAGGAATGCAGATATTAGCAGAAGTTAAACTGTGTTATGCACAGAGGGCTCATCAGGATAAACCAGATGAAGATCTCCCGTCACGGAAGCTATATACTACTGAGGAACTTCATGACTACAACAACATGGCAGAAAAGTTGCCCTACCCACTCGCAGTTTATCTCGAGTGTATTGGAAACACTGCCGACCGTAAGCAAGTCATTACCCCAGTACTGGCCGAAATCAACGGTGAATTTGCTGCTGCTTCTGGAGCTATAACCTATGCTCCCCGCAATCTTCTGCCTCTCTTAGGACTCCTCCGAGATGGTGTTTGCATCAATCAAGAGGTGCACACTATAGCCCAGGCGTTAAACTCATTGCCAGGTATAGAATGGGAGGAATTTAATGGGCCAGCTGTACCACCCGCAGCCCCGCCCAGGATGGTAAGACTCACTAACGCATCATTCAACTTTTGGACTGAACCAGATGGACCGAAATTCAAGATTCGATGGACCGACACAGAGTACAGGATTTTCACCAAGATTGTTCAATCTATGGCGTCAAGAAGAGGTTTCAACGTCACTATCGACCTCTCTGCTGGCGCTGGATCCTTGGCGCAAATCGTACAGACTTTGGATTGGAAGGTCTCTTCCTCAATTAATTGGTTCGCCATGACTGATATCCCTGAGTATGATCAGAAACTCGGGTCAGCATTTGCCTTTTGTAACTATCAAGGCAATGATGTGCAAGAGTCCAGGTTTACCGGCACTTACTCCACTATGAAATTTGTGGTGAAAGTTTTGTCTATTGTTCATTTGAGATCATTACATTTTATATTATTATTGGTATTTTAATCCTTTTGTTTGTAGTCAAAATGCAAGAAAAACCAGTCCGTTGCAAAGCCGGCACGGCCCAAATAAGTTATTTGGCTGAATACATGGCAAGTCACAGTAACATGGCTTCAGGTTTTGGCCAAACTTCCCAAGGGCGGGCTGATTTGGAGACGTCGTGGGTGACTCTCTCCAATAAGCTTAATTCGTTGGGAGGACCAATAAGGACAGTGGCTAAATGGAAGCAGGTATATACCTAATAGTATTGTATGTTCTATAACCAAGAAGTGGATATTTTCAGTAGTAAATTTTATGGAATAATAAAAACCTTGTTGTTGTTTAAGGCTTGGCGAGATTTGAAAAATAAAACAAAAAAAAAGAATCTTTTAATAAACAAGAATTCAAAGAGTATGGTCTAGGTAGTACCGGCAATGGGCCACCAAAATTAAAAACCCTTACGCAGGTGGAAGAGCGTGTGCTCTCGGTAATAGGCCACGTGGCTGTCCACGGGTTGGACGAGGTGGATTGTACTGAGGTGCGTGTTTTAAGCCTTTGTACATAATAAAATTCAAAACCACCACATCTCAAAAAGTAAAATAAGTTATTCCAAAACACATAATAAAGTAAAATAAAAAACCTTTAACATAAACAAACAGGCATAACAAAACAAAACTCTAACATAAACAAAAAAGCGACGACAGCCTAGTTGGAAGTGGAACGGACTGGCGAGACGAACGTTCGCAGGTTCAAACTCCAAAAACAAGCACCGGTGACTTTTCAAAAAAGTTGTGTGAATTTTCGCTTGCTTTAACGGTGAAGTAAAACCTGCATACCTGAAAGTTCTCCATAATAATTTCGAAGGTATGTGAAGTCTGCCAACCCGCACAAGGCCAGTGTGGTGGACTAAGACCTAAACCATCTCAGCAGTAGAGGAGGCCCGTGTCCAGCAGTGGGACAGTATATAATACAGGGCTGATATTATTTTAGTATCCTACTAATATTTTATTATTATAAACATATATTGTATGCAATAGGAGTTATTATATTATTATATTAGTAAGTACATCGTCATCTTTTACATATCATAGTATATACTTCATCTTTCTGTATCAGTCGACACCCCTCTATTAAATTTCTTATCATCTCCAATCCATCCAAAGGTTGTCTGTAAGAAATTGCGGAATGCGATAAGACCGCCAATTGTACTTGTTTTTTTATCACCTTAGTTTTATTTTATGTTTATACATTCACCTTAGTTTGATGTACAATAAAGTGTTAAATAAATAAAATAAATAAATAATATTATAAACGCGAAAGTTTGAAAGTATGGATGTATGGATGTCCGGATGTATGGATGTTTGTTACTCTTTCACGCAAAAACTTCTGAACGGATTTCGATGAAATTTGGCACACGGGTAGATCATGTCCTGGATTAACAACTTTATATATATATATTCCCTTATCTACACATACTTCTCGTACGGAACAACCAAACTGAAACTTGGCCACCACGCCGTGTCGAAGGCGCTGACGATGGGATGTCCACAAGGTTCGGTTGTAGGTCCTTATTTATGGAATTTGGGATTCGATGATTTTCTTTCGATTCCTTTACCCGTGGGATGCACTTTGACCGGATATGCGGATGACGGCCTATTACTCATAGAGTCAAATAGTAGATCGGGGCTAGAAAGTTTGGCGGAGACGTGTTTACAATTAATATCTGAATGGGGTGAAAGAAACCGTCTTACCTTCGCACCGCAGAAAACGTTCCAACTGCTTTTAAAAGGAATATTAAAATCACCGCCACGAATTAAATTTAATAATATCACTGTCAAGAGAAAAGAATCGGTTTGTTATTTAGGGTTAATCTTAGAGAGAAATTTTTCTTTTCTGGAACATATAAGAAACGTTGGAGAAAAATCAAAAAGGAACTTTTACGCTTTGACAAGGATATCGACTTCTACGTGGGGACTATCTTTTGCTACACTCAAAGTCATTTATGGAGCGACTTATTTAGCATGTATTACATACGGGTCACCTGTATGGGCCGATAGGGCTACTATCGGTGCTGTGCGCAGAAAACTGCTCCAGAGTCAACGTCTGGCGTTGATATTCTTGTGTAAGGCGTATAGAACTGTTAGTACGGAAGCTTTGCCTGTCCTCGCGGGCGTACTCCCAGTCGATTTGGAGATACAGCGTCGTGCCGCTATGTATTTCTCCACTAGAGAGGATATGGACAAAAGATTTCTTACGGCGCGTGAGCTCTTAAAAATCAATAGATTATTTAAACCGCACACTGATGTACAAAATGAGCTGTTAAACGAATGGCAACATCGGTGGGACGTATCATCGAAAGGGCGTCATTTATATAAATACTTTCCGTGCGTTCGCGATCGCCTAAATAAAACCTGGCTAGAAATAGATCATTGTGTATCGCAATTTCTTACCGGCCACGGTAATTTTAAGGGCAAACTATTTTCATTTAGGCTGGTTGACTCTCCTGTGTGCCCATGCTCTACACCTGGTTACGTATATGAACAATCTGCACATCACGTACTTTGGGAGTGTGGTCTTTGGCATGATGAGCGCAAAGTCATGTTGGATAGTATGCAAATAACATCTGGGGTTGTATACTACATGGACCTTGTAGAGTCTAGACGGAATTTCCGTGCTTTCTGGCGTTTTTGCCATACCTATTATTGGAATCAAATTTGACAGCTCATATGATAGGACCCGTTCATTCAATTTTTATCCGTGGTGCTTTACAACTGGACTTTCTAGTTGTAAGCGTCTCTAAAATTGAGGTTAAAATACCTCCTTCGTTCATTATTTTTGTCGTCCGTTTTGCTATGGAGGGAAGTGGACAATTAATATTTCCAACTCCTCCCTATCTTTCTATTTGATTAATTTCGTTGCGGGTTAAAGACAGATTAGTGTTCCCTGAGACTCGCCGAGCTTCACCGCTCGGTGTCATAAAATGCGTGCCACTGCTGATCCTGGCTTACAGGAGTTACAGTGGCGGGTGTGAGGGCGGGATAGTCTCTATAGTCTCTATCCGCATTACAGCATCCATTATTAAATATTACTTTGAAAAATCTTGAGCAAAGGCAAACCAAGGTCTAAAACATTGATATTTGACAATTATTGTGAAGTGTACATTTTCGTTTGAAAACAATCCATATAAAGCAATTTATTAAAACATATTTTGTTTATTTTTTCGGGTTTATTACTTCCAAAATTATACGAAAATAGCATAAGATAGGATGTCGCACTCTTTTATTCCAGATAACTCAACTAAATATGACGATTACAAACAAAATATTATGTAATATAAAAAACCGATACTTACCGATTCGAGCGGGTGTAAGATTTTTGAAGGCACAAACACATTGTAAAATAGAAAATATTGAGCATAGACAACCTAACGTGTGGCATACAGAATACCATTTTTCAATACTATAACTTGGCGCGTTTATGAGAAGCGTTTGCGTTTAGAGCTGGTTATGACGTCATGCGGTTTACGGTGCGTTAACGCTTGTGGCATAGTGAATCAGCCTTCTGTAATTTGTAAATGTCGTAAGCGATGTCATACACTCGTTTCCATGGACAAAAGAAAAGAGGAATTTGATAAATTTATTACATTATGATCGTACCAAGCGCAACTTATGTATGTATTAACCTACGGTAAAGAATTTACAAAAACTAGATCTTTCATTTTGTAAAAAAATAATAAAACGGGGAAGAACAAACCAAGATTGCACAGAAGACTTTACTATATAGGTAAAACTGAAGTTTGTAAGGAAATATTTTTGAACAATTTCCAAATATCTTAAACGCGCCCTAGCCTACACGCAGCGCGCACATTGGAGCACGGCGTAGGCTCGAGCCGGTCACTGAGGCGGGGACGTTCCTAGTGCTTTCGCTGCCTACAATTCGGGCACACACGTAATAAGTGCAACGCTGGTGGTAGGTCTCTCATTATGTAAGAGGCCGTCTGGGTGGGTACCACCGCAATGTCTATTTCTACCGCCAAGCAACAGTGTGCGTGCACTGTTGTGTTTCGGTTTGAAGGACATTGTAGCCAGTATAAATAACTACTGGACATAATGATACTTAACATCTTATGTCTCAGGATGACGAGCGCAGTGGAATGCCACACAGTACTTTGTAACTCAAGGTGCTGGATGGTGTTGCTACTGTTTATGGGTGGTCGTATCAATCTAAACGAGGCGCTTCACAGATCGCAAGCTCAGAGAAAATCTAATCAGTCAACATTCATACATGACGATCTACATAAATGTTCTCATGTATACATACGAAATGATGCCAGTAGAAAGCCATTAACGCCAACATTTGACGGCCCATATGAAATCATTGATCGCAAGGAGAAATACTTTACCGTACAGCTACATAACAGAAGCGTGAACATATCCATTGATAGGATAAAGCCTGCATTCCGCATAAACACCGAGCCGAACGAAGACACTCACACCTACAGTTACGTTACAAGATCGGGACGCACATCTAAGCTTACAGTACGCTTCCAATAGCGGGGGGAGTGATGTAGCAGCGCTTCGTGCATACCTACATGCCTACATACAGGCGGACTGAGAGCTTGGCACACGACGCGGCGCGGCCGCCGCCGGCCGACGTAATCGTGACGTAGTAGATTCAGACGTGAACACAGCGCGCTCTGCAGTTGCTCCGCCTTCAAATATAGCGAACGTCAAGCCGCTGAGGCCCAATAAGTTGTACGCATATGTAACGGTTGTTTTAATAAGTTTTATGGATTTTTGACCTAATATATTATTAGTTCGCATTTGATTTTTATTCTGACTCGTAGTCCCTAAACTACTAATACCCCCTGCGCCTACTGCGCTAATTCGGACCACACCTTCGACAGCTGCCCGTCGCGGGAAAGGCAGGCCAGGCCACACCGCGGTGCTTCAAATGCCACAGTCACAACTGTAAATACAACACCAAGGTCGACGCCGGCCATAAGGCTACATCACCCACATGTCCCCGGCCGCAGGCCATGAGAGATGGAAGAATCAATAAGGTCTACTATGGATCCTAACAACTTTATCCATGTAGTTCAGTGTAGTTCAACTTAGACCGCTCTAGGAGTTGTTTACAAGAGTTTGTTGTGTCTTTCATGGCCGGCCCGTATAGTGTCGCCCTCTTGTCCGAGCCCTACGTGGGTGCGGGCAGGGAGGTTAAACCGATGCCGGGAATACACATACACCAATTCCACACCGACGACACGTATATTAAGGCATGCGTGTTCGTCGAAGCACACATTAACACTATCATCGGAATTTCACAGTACTCACACCCCAACTTGTGCGTGGTTAGGCTGGACGCGGGCGGCCGGCGTATATACTTCGCCTCGGCCTACGTCGAGCCCGACCACGACCAACACAATACACTCACACACATACATCACTTCATCGGGTCGGTCCGGGGCAGCCCCATTGTGTTGGGCGGGGAATTTAACGGCTGGCACCCCATTTGGGGCAGCGCCGTCGGCAATCCCCGCGGTAACGACATAGTGGAGCTGGCTTGTTGTTCCGACCTGTACAAATGCAACACGGGTACGACTCCCACTTTCGAGACAGTCTCGCGCGGACGAGTTCGCACTTCCATTGTGGACATTACTCTCGCCTCGGACACCGTGTTCAACGACGTCCGGGATAGTCATTAATCCGTCCCAGTGTGTTATTGGAGCTGATACGTTCTGTAACGTTATACTGTAACGTTCCTTGGTTCCAAATTTTCAAAAGCTGATACATTTCCTCCACCTGAGAGCAGTGGCGGCTGGTGGATCTTAGAAGTGGTGGTTCACTTTACCAGCTCACTAAGTAAGTATTCGAATCCGAAATTGTAATAAAATAACATTTTGTCAGCACAAGCTATTTTTATTTTTTTATAAATTAAATCACGCTCATTTTCACAACGATATACTCACACAAACTGTCTAATAACTCAATAATCACTCAAACTCAATCCTAGCAGAATGTAAACAAATACAAAAACAAATCAATTGCGTCCGCTAATTGACAACATTTCATTTTTTCAATATACTCAAATGTTTATACTATATGATACTTGATCTAAAATTATGAGACCCATATTTTTTCTTTTTTCATACTTCAGATATTTTCATTCATGATTTTCACTTTTAATTTTGTCTTATTCTAAAGCGTCGTAAGCACCAAATGACGTCATATATACGGCTCAAGACGTAATAGCCTTTGATTTGCAATACAAAAAACTGAAAAGTGACAACTCAACAACAACTACTTTTGTAATCTGTCATCCAGTTGGCGATATACGATATACCCAGTACTCAGTACTTACATATCTACGTAAATAGTATGAATAGCCAGGCAACTACTTCATTCGACCGTATGTGTGACGTCATCAATCATTTTTCGGTTTTTATTTTTTATCTCCGAAATTAAGTATTAAAAAAAATATACAAAAATATAATCGTATTCAGAATTGAAAAATTAAGAAACGGTATTTTTGTTTTAAGCACGTTTAGATTTTGAAATGTTGTCAATTGTAAATTGACACTATGACAGCGAATTTCGTCAAACCTCGTCCGCTCTCGGTAATCTTCGGTTCGCCCGTGCGGCGCACGAGAGCGGTCAGTAGTAAGGGATTCACCGATACTGGAGCAGGTTCGGCGGCCGGTCCGCGGCGCTCCGGCGGCTATTGGCCGACGTTTTCGATTGCTCCAGATTTGGCCCGCGGCACCCGCGAATAAATCCGCGGATTACTTTAATACCTACCGCGAATTAATTTGATACCTACCGCGGATTAATTTGATACCTACCGCGGATTAATTTGATACCTACCGCGGATTAACTTGATACCTACCGCGGATTAATTTGATATCGACCGCGGATTACTTTGATAACACCCGCGAATAAAAATTATATAGTCCGCGGAATCCGTTTCATATCACCCGCGAGGTAGGTATGAACCACGAATTTGTTCATGGTCTACGGTTCCCTTAAGCTTGTACTTTTTCCCTGTTCGTTGTGCTTTTAACTTTCTACTTTCTATCGGCGATCCTTTTTTTTATTTGAAGGATGCAAAGGTCTTTGTCGCGTATTTCTATTAACTCGTGTTTCTACGCAAAAGCCGTTTAAAATTACTTAACAGTTACCCTTTACGCATTACGAGCATTGTTTATGATAGATAAAGCAACATTTTCCCTGTTTCGTTGTGTTATTGACTTTCTACTTTCTATCGGCGACCCTTTTTTATTTGAAGGATGCAAAGGTCTTTGTCTCGTATTTCTATTAACTCGTGTTTCTACTTAAAAGCCGTTTAAAATTACTTAATAGTCGCCCTTTACGCATTACGGGCATTGTTTATTATAGATAAAGCAATCGTTACAATACACCATACCTTTCTCAAATTCTAGGTAAAACCCTTTGGGTCTTCTCATTGTCATAATAATTACGGTTCCCATTATTCACATTACCTGATATTACGTATTCAACGGAACATTTAAGGTGAAAGTCGAAACATGTTGGATCTTGTCTGCAAGGAAACAATACTCCCTCTCCATATAAAAGACCGACTCAAAATCACATGGTATCGTATTCCACTCTGTGCTCTGCTCGAAGTGTGATCTCCAGTTGTGTGTAACAGTGAAGTGATAGTAAAATTGTGAAATAGTTAAATAGTGAAAGTGTTATAAAAATGAATGTAAGTACCTTTATATACTTTGATCTAAAAGTGTTGTAACCAGATGTTTCATTAATTGTTTATGCCATGTGTTGTCCACCAGGTTAATACATTTTAGCTATCTTTGATGTCTTATTAATTTATCATTGTTACTAATGTGTACATGTATACTTCGCATACCTATAAGTATTTATCATACAGTACTTACTTAACCGATAATTAAAACAGTTTCATTTCATTTTGTTACAGTTTTCTGAAAATACTTTCAAAAACTACTATTATGCTGAAGAAATCGACGAACCTAGTGATGAAGAAGGTACACTCGCTTTTAAAGTAAAAAAAGCGATAATAGCAAATAAAAGACCGATCGAATGCAACAGCATTGATGAGTTCTTCGAAAAACCAAAAAAGAAGAAGACAACAACAAGAAAGTCATCCAGTGTTGGTCGATCGACGAGCGGGGGTGTTTCATACATCCGATCAAACAGCGATGACAACAGTTCTGCATCACATCTCATAAAAATTGAGGTGTATGAAGTTAATAAAATAAAAAACATCGCACCGACGGAACATTGGAAACACGCTGATGTGCGAGTCAAATATTACGCGGAAACCGACAGTGATAAGAACTTGCAAAGTGTTAAGGACACTATATACAATATAACTAAACAGTTGGCTAGTAAGGACGATTGTGTGAAATATTTTATAGACACAGACAAATGAACAAAAGTGCCAGTGCGTGTTAATAATAATAATAATAATAATAATAATACTTTATTGCACACTCATTTACAAAAGAAAGAAAAAATACTTACAGACTAAATAATAAAAAAAAAACATGATGGTACAAGAGGCGGTCTTATCGCTTTAAGCGATTTCTGCCAGACAACCTTTGGATGGACAGAACACTAATTAATTATAAGGATGATGGTGCACAAAAACATATATACATATAGGTATACATATATAAATAAAACTATTAATAATATAATTATCAAGAAAGATAAATAAATATATATTATATTCATACATACATAAATATACATACTTAAATTATAAACATGAATTACATAAACATATAGCAGCGACTTCGTTTAAGATAGGGAAAGAAAGTGATTTTTTAAAAGCTTTTTAAAAATATGTATAGATTTTGCTTGCCTTATCGTAACAGGCAAACCGTTCCAGAGTCTAATGGCCTGTACGGTAAAAGATTTATCGTAGAAAGAGGAAGTGTGTATAGGAGTTTTAAGCTTATAGGTATTTACAGAGCGAAAGGAGCGCTTATTAAGTGAGTAGAGAAAACTAAAACGTTCTTTAAGATAGGAAGGGATAGTAGGATCAAAGAGGATTTTAAATAGCAGGCAAAGAACATGAGTATTTCGGCGAAGGCGGATAGGCAACCAGTTGAGTTTTTTGCGAAATTCAGAGACGTGGTCAAATTTGCGTAAACCAAATATGAACCGAATGCAGACGTTTTGGAGACGCTCAAGTTTGTTCAATTGGTTTTCAGATAAATCCAGATAGCAGGCATCGCCATAATCAAGTAAAGGAAGTAGTAAAGATTGTGCAAGGTTAATTTTAGTGGTAACAGGTAGGAAATTATGCAGTCGTCTGAGGGATGCAATCGAAGCAAATAATTTTCGGCTGACTTCAGTCAACTGAGGACCCCAGGAAAGTTGTCTGTCTAAGAAGACTCCCAAATTTTTGACGGAGTTGCTGTATTTAATGACGTTACCGTCGAAAATCACTTGTGGCAGTCGGAACCAATCAATTTTAGAAATCATGCGAGAGCTCCCAATTATGATTGTTTGAGTTTTCAAGGGGTTAATAGTTAGTCCGTATGATTTAGTCCAATCCAGTATTCGTCGCAGATCTCGATTAGTGGCCTCAATCGCTGTGTGTAGTGTACTTAATGAAGTCTGTGTGTAGATCTGAAGATCATCTGCATATAAATGGTAGGAAGAAGATAGCTTATGGGATATGGAATTGATGAAGATTGCAAATAAAAGAGGAGATAAAACGCCACCCTGCGGAACTCCGGCAGTTAAGTCACACCATGAAGAATAGGTGTCATCAACACGTATGCGTTGCCGGCGTCCTTGCAGGTAACTACGAAACCAGTCAATTACCACCGAAGACACATTAAGAGAGTGGAGAATTGCCAGAAAGATGTCGTAATCAACATTGTTGAATGCGTTACTAAAATCAAGTAGTGACAGCACAGTCAAATGTCCATTTCCTATTCCGTGCCTGATGTCGTCAGTGATTTTAACCAAGGCAGTAACGGTGCTACATCCAGGGCGGAAACCAGATTGAAGAGGATTAAGAAGGCTATTTATGTTAAGAAAGGAAAATAATTGCTGATGTACTAAGCGTTCTAGAACTTTAGATAAGAAAGGAAGGATGGAGATAGGACGATATTCTGAAAAAGAGGAAGGATTCATATTTTTAGGAAGAGGTATAACCTGCGCCTCTTTCCATGTAGAAGGAAAAGTGCTATTGGAGACAGAAAAGTTTAAAATAAATGTAATCACAGGAGCGACTTCATCAAGTATGAGCATGACCATCTTACGACTAATGCTATCACTACCAACCGCATTTGAGGTGATTGATGCTATACTCTTTTTAACATCACAAATAGTAAATTGACTAAAGTCAAAAGGATAGTAACTAGGAGGAGGCAATGATGAAAGATGATTCAAGGTGGCAGACTTCATAGGTCCATGAAATTTAATAGTTGAGGAAAAATATTTATTTAACAAATCTAAGTTTAAATCTTTAGAGACATTGCTTTGACGTACCTTTCCAACGCCCAATGATTTAAGAAATTTCCAGACTTTAGCTGGATCGTTTTATGTTGTTGGAATGTTTTAATATCATAACTTTAATCATATGCTTTGTACTACTATTATTGAAATAAGAAACTATTATTGTAATAACTGTACTTAAGAATCTACCTGTTTAAATTTAACTTACATTGTATTGTATTTAAACTTTGTACTCTTTTAAGTTACATACTTAATAGATTAATTTGTTTTTGATTCTAGAACTCTTTGTGAATTGTGTTATTGCTAAGTATTATTGTAAATAGTTATAAGTCTTTTTAGTGTTTTTTCATGCTCATGCTTACGATTGTAAAGTTATTGGGAACATTCATAAATTGTTTGGAAGAATTATAAGTATTGTATGGGGTTATTAATCTTCAATAAAGAAAAATCATTCATTCATTTTCATATTTCATTTATTCACCTCAAAACATGATTTAAATAAACCATTTAAAAACACATCATTGCATATTGTATTATCACTAAATAATACTTGAAAATCTTTGAGACTCTTACCATAGTATTTATAATACAGATACATTAAACAGTACTCTCCACAAACTATAGTAAAGTCATTTTGAATTCGACTTGTATTGTAATTCCACATTCTAGAATTTCTCGCTAAAAACATTCGGTGGTATCCTTGAGGTGGTCGACCGTATGAATCAAAGTACTGTCCAAAACCATTCTTATCTATGTGTATGGCGACCCAGTGAGAACCTGGTTTGTTATCAGAGTCTAAGTTGCTAACTACGTATGTAGGAGTTACCACATATATTGGTAGACGATTGGCTGCATATACATTATATTCAATACTTGGATCAATTTTCTTTAAGTAATTCTGTATTTCTATTGTATTCATTTTTATTCACCGTATCGCTGCAGAATCTTATCAGGTCGAATGATAAAGTGGTAATGTCTTATATAAGGTTAACAAGACACTATTATGGTACTTATCAGCCAAGTTGACTCTTGTTGTGGGGTTGCAAGGATTAGAGTAAAACAAAGAACTTAATATTTTATGAATTCGTTTTATTGGTAACTTAAATCTAACAACAAATCTGAATTACATTATTCACGCTTAATCTAATCTTAAACAGTTAATTTTGTGTTCTTAACTACTATAATCTACTGAAATATTGCGGTTTTTATCTATTTCAATAACATTATCAAACTCCGCATAAACAATGCAATTAATAGTTTGTGATAAAGCTGTTTCAAAACGCACTTCTAATCTCACACTACCATGCTTTACAAGATTCCAATGACTTGCAGAGTTTGCTGATAAATCAGGTGTCAAATCAAACGCTAACATACTATACCCTTCAGCGTATTGTTCTCGGGATATCCCATTACCTTCATTGAGAAAGTGTATACCTGTTCCAGAAAACAATGTATGATATACTGAAGTAAAAATTTTGTTCTCAAATGAGGGTTGTAAAGCCTTTGATGGTATTTGTTGACCGTCTATATATAAACTAAAAGTATTGATGTCGTAATTTTGAAAGTTAAATGGGTTCTTAGTGAGGTTTCCATTGAAAGCAGCGTTATTTACAAATCCCACTATACACCTTTTAGGTAATTGTCCTAAGAAAATGTTATCTAGAGTTTTTCCTTGAACACCTGATGGTATTGTTAAAACTTTAACTTCAGCTCGAGTAATGGGGTATTTAGCTGTGGTAGAAGCTAAGACCTTTTGATGAGCAAGTAACACGCTGGGATTGATTCGTGCTCTACGAATAATCAAAGATGCATCCGTAATAGATACCTTTAATTTAAGGTCACCTGTAGAGGCCATGAGATTGAAATTTTCTCTAGAACGAATTAACTTAACACATATATCAACACCATTGATTAAAAAATTTTCTTGATTGAATAAATCACCATGTAAGTGACCAATCATTTCCATTTCTTTACTTTCACTAGATAATTCTTGCCTCTTAGTAAATCCTTTATTAGTATCATCGGTGGAATCCATTTTTCCAGCTGTATCTTCATACCATAAACCACAGGTGAGGTGAGATTTTTTTGCTGCAGGAGCATAGTTCAATAAGTTTTCTATATACGCACGATAAACATATGTGTTATTGGGTGGTGATACAAGTTTTTGATTTAAGTAGACATCAAGTTGACTGAAGAGTGAGTGCAACCAATTATTCACCGGAGCAACGACTGTAGATGCGGTTAGTTTGGTGTTATCTTGATTTACTATTTTCGCTTTCAAGTGAAGTAACGTATGAGATAAATCTATGTAGTCATCTCCTGCTCCAGGAATTTGAAATTCTATAGGACCATCATCGGCAAGAGATGAAATTGGTTTATAATGGATCCAAATTCCACTTTCAATGCTAGTTTGAGTTGACGGCAATGCAAACAAATCCAATTCGGACTTTATACATTCACAGGAATGACTATGTAAAAAAGACATTTTGATTAATTGTTAGAAAATATGTCCTTGATTTGTTTTTGAGTAATTTTTGATTTTTTTAGAGCTTTCACTTTCGCGGTCAACGACGGACTGACTCCAGGTAGACGTTTTCGTTTTGTTATATATCCGGATCCAGACATATTGATTTTATCTATTTTTTCATCAGCCTTGCGTTTTAAGTTGGAACCAACTTCTTTAAGACGTGCTTTTATTGAATCTTCCATTGGTCGCGCACTAACCATATCTGTCAATAGACCAACACCAGCGCTCAATGCCTCTTTACCAACAGATCGAACACCGCTACATAATAATGGTAAAACTGACCTAAACAATCCCCCAAGAAAACTACCAATTCCATGTCCTTTTTGATAAGGCGCCCCTTTATATACCACCCCTATACCTGAACCAGCCTGATGAGAATAATAGCGTTGATAAGGACATATCATGTTGGAGCGTTCAAAATGCATTATAATTTTTTAAAATGTAGTTTAACACACACCGTTCCAAATTGAAATGGTATCTTTTGTCCGGTGCTTGACCTTATATCTATTTCAATGGTATCGAATTCTCTTCGCATTACCGATAAGTAATGAGGAGGTGAAAATACATGCATTTTATTGGCACCATAGATGTATTTTGAAGGATCTAATGGTATTACCCTCAGAAGAGGTGTCATTACATCACCTACAATTTGAGGTTCAACTATATCACAGTAAACGAATAGTTGAGATGGTAACCCTAAATGTAAATTAGCTGGACATTTAGCTAAATTCTTTTCAACAAGGTTTCTGTTTGGTTCAAATCCCAACTGTAAGCCTAGTTTAGGAGATAATGTTACAGATTTTATTGATTCGTCTAACACAGAAACAGAAACAAATTTAGATATATTATCGTAGCGGAATTTGATTTTTTCTCTTATATTATTTAATGCTGACAAAATATGGTTAATATTATCATAGTTTGTGGCAGGTATGTGAGTCTTATAATAAACTGTAGATAGTTTGTCTTCATTGGGCATTTTCATGATTTTTGTTATGTAAATAACATTCTCATGATCTTGAACAGTAAACATGGTGCATGGATATTGGAATTCAACGATTCCTACACACCATTCTCCTTCCAATATTATGGGTTTGGGTAATTTTGTTGAAAAAATTGATGTTTTGTTCTCAGGAAAATATTCCATTGAACTATTGCTAAGTAAAGTTAAATAAAAATCTTTAATCATATTTTTTTTAAACTGGAAGCTAAAATCCAACTATTAAATTTGTTTGGATAACCTTTCCACTTAACTAACACTTGTTGTCTGCTGCCAGAGTAACGAGAGCGAATTATTTTATCAATCTTGTGTTCAATGGTGGGGTCATAAATGACCTTTTGTAATTCTCGTTCATAAAACGTTCCTACTATCTCCTCACCATCTAAATCTTTTATAGTATAAACGGGCCACGGAGTACGTTCTATTATAGAAGAAATCACAAATATTTCATCGCTCCAATTAGATTCATAACCTTTTTGGAAGACGTGTTTATATTTAGTTATTCTGACATGGTCACCGACATGAAACATAGGTAGTATAGTTTTTGATGATTTTTCAGATTTTTCATATAAATTACTCCAAACTGTCATTATATTATTAGAATTAACATCTGAAGGACACATTTTAATACTAGAATGGAAACTATGATTGTAAGAGTGTATCAAATTCTGCAAAATATCAATATATTTATGTGTATTCTTGTGTGTAAAATAGCGCCACATCTTCATTTTTAGCGTTCTTTGAAATCTTTCTACAATGCTTGCTTTGATGTCTGGATTATTTGTCGTATAGTAATTTATGTTTTTTGTTTTAAAGTATCTTTGAACATCTTTCGATACAAATTCAGTGCCTTTATCAGATTGAATGTGAGTGGGTGTAGTATTAGCTTCATTAAATATACTGTCGAAACACTTTTTTACGGTTTCTGAATTTTTCTTTTTCAAGGGTCTAGCATATGCATATTTGCTAAAAACATCAATAACACAAAGAATGTAGTTGAAACCTTTATTATCTTTAGAATAAGTCCGCATGTCGCTTAAGTCAGCTTGCCAAAGTTCATTGAGATTAGAGAGAACGTATTTGTTCCGAGCGAATTTTCTATGTACTGGTTTGTGGAGTGTATACGTAGATTGGGATTGCAACCAGTTTTTAACTTCTTCCTTTTTCATTTTACCTTTCATAGCTTTTGATAATTTGTCGATATTGCTATATCCAGCTGGGTGTGATACATCATAATAAATTTGATCTATTTCTAATAAGGGGTCCATTTTTCCCAATCAATCTTTTTCTTAATTTTATTTGCGTGTTTATCTTCGCTCGTTGGCGTCAAATATACCTCTGTGTTTTGTGGCGGTTGTTCTTCGATGGCTTTTTGAAGTCGAGCTATGTACTCACGTCTTTTTGGATTGCCAATATATGTTAAAGGTACTTTTAAATCGTTTAACGCTTTAGCAAATTTTTCCCAACCAGGTGGGTCGTTGTTTTTTAATGGTCGCAGTGTATCGCTTACTAAATCGATAATGTTACTGTTAGGAATCACTTCATTATCTACAATCACTGTGCCAGCATCATTCCAATAAATTTTGTTTTTATTTAGTGACACCGAATTCAATAACAACTCACCTTTTTTTACATATGTTTTTGGTATTAAATTTAAAATTTGTTTTGTTGAGTAGGAAGGTTCTTTTTTTTCGAGTGTAAAACTTTCTTGTTGCTTCTCTTCATCACTCAGTGTCTGACTGACAACTACATCTTTATTCTTGATATCATTATTTATATTAAAAAATTTCCAGCTTTCAGATGTGGGTTTAATGTTATCGTCATTTGAAGTTATTATAGGGAGTTCAATGGGACGACGATCTTCTTCCATAAAGTGAAGATATCTTTGTAAAATTTGTAAGTATAATTTACACTTTTTTCGATCATCCATATTACTGTCGAGTATTTTTTCCATTTCACTATCTAAACGAGAGGTAGGATTTTCATTTCTTTTTTGATTTAACTTATCTATTAAGCTTGGATCAACTAACAGCATTTTTTTGGCGTGTTCCATTTTTAAACTAGTCCACTTATCAATCCACTCAAAATAGAACCCAATATAATCGGAAGAAATGCACCACCTTTTTGAACTATAATATTCTTTCTTATTTTATTTGTACTTTTACGTACCAATTTTCGTAGTAGATTTTTGTACTTTTTTAGTTTACTCTTTGATTTTTCTTCAAGTTTTATATTTCCTTGTAAAACGTTATGAATACATTCACATATAAAATTAATTTCGTTTTCGTTACAGACTTTTAAAAGAGCTTGTTGATGTTTTGGTTTAAGTTTATAAAGAGCATTTAATAAGTGTTCATGCGTCTTTAAGCGTCGATCCATCATTTGTAAATGACGGGTATTGGTTGGTTCTTGACATATTTAAACTCTTTTGTGGGAATGTACACTGTAGAATGACCATCAGATGGAAATATCTTTGATTTAATTCGACACATGTCAAAAGTGTCTTGTTTTAGATCTATCATCAAATAGCCATGTGCTTCTTTTGTAGCATCTCTGTAAGCATCTTCTATGAATTTGCTATTTTCTGGTGATACTTGCCGTGCTAAGTAACGTATTTGAGTTTTATCACGTGGGTTTTTAAAATAAATTATGTAGTTTGAATTCAAAGAAATGTCTCTTTGTCCTTTACCTTGATGAAATAAATTTTGAGTAATGTAAAATACACTCAAGTTCCTATGATGACTACCTTTGGTAAATATGTCAACAATGCGACCATCAGATTCCCTCATGAGATCGTCGATAATAATAAGGTTAGCTTCCTTTCCATCAAACATATTCAAATCTGGTATACCCTGATAATAGTTTACATTTGGTAAATTATATAAGGGCTGCATTTCATCAAAACACCAAGTAATTTGATGAAAATTGGTGTTGCACACCTCATTAATATGTTTAATAAAGTTTGTTACAAAATTAGACTTTCCACATCCACTTGGACCTGCAACTATGGCAGTAAAAGGATGATAAAAATGAAACATTTTTAAATACACGTGTGAACTCGAAAAGCGTTTCGGAATGAATAAAACCAGAAGTTACGATTGAATGTATTATATTTGATTTTGTTTTACATACAAAGATTACATATACAAATACTTTGAAAAATGATCACATACAGTTCATAGCTGTTTTGAAAAATATTACAGTAAGAAAATTATTATAAAATAAAGTTAAATCAGGTATAACAAATAACTAACTACATACATTAAAATTTACATCTAATTTTTCATGATATTATACAAAACAGTTGTCATAGTAAAACAATAAAAAAAAAAAAAGATAGTACATAATAAAGACAGAAACACACACACACACATTAACATACATATTTTCGTTGTACAGAAATCGTTGATAAAATCAAATGTCCTTTATTTTATAATGACCCCATGCAAGAGTATCTGTTGAATTTTCTATTAAATAACGTTTAGTGTCATTGTGTGATAAAGATATTTTATTAATTTTTTGTGTATATATAGCATGTTTAATTGATTTAAATCTTATCATTTCGCTGTATTGCGTTTTCTTTTCATATAAACATGATTTATAATCGGTAAGACAAATTTTTTTTGTTACACTTTTGTTAATCCCTTTTGCTTTACATATACATTTATTCTGCACATCCATTGCATACATTTTAGAGCGAAGACCTACAAACTCTTTAAGAATTTTACCGTTATTTTCGTCTTTAAAAAAACCTAACCGTTTTTTATTCAATAATGGTAAACCATATTGATTATTTGGTGGATAGTCGGACGTATCAAAGTAGTTGACTAAATCAAGTTTTATATCAGCATAATAATTTTGCGTAAATATTTGATATATTAAGCTATCGGTATCAGTATATAGTAACTTAATATTATCTTGATATTTTATTTTCATATAATCGTAATGGAAATCGTATAGTAATGTTTTAGATATATCTAAAATACAAAAACCGAGGTAAATTGGTTTATTATATAAAACGTTAGTTTTATTTAATTGTATTGCAACTAAGCTCTCTCGCCACGGCATCCCCTGCCTGTCGTAAGAGGCGACTAAATGGGGCTTCGAGAAAGTCGCGGGGCGAGCAGCGGGGGGCTGCTCAGTCCAATATAAGCGACTCCGAGGTGGACGACAATGCGGGTGGTCGGTCTCCCGTTGTCGTAGACGCCAAAGGCGTCCTTTAGAGTTCGGGGGCATCTTAGCCCCCTTGTATAGAGAGGGGCCGCAACGGCACCGCGCAGGGACGGTCCCGTGCAGCTATCTTAGTGCAACAAGATACCCCGGGGCCGTCTCGTATGCGCCGAAGAAGGCCACCGCGGGTTTTGGTTGGTATGCCGGTGTAGGGTGTACATAGTGTTAGGGACTCGGTCCAATGCTCGCTCGGATGATGCCATACTCCCGAGTGTCGACATTGGGCTGTAAGACTGTGTGAAACCAACATAACCGTTCCACTCACCCCCCAGTGGTGGTAGCGATAACGCGTTTTTTCCCCGCGAAAAAAAAAAAAAAAAAAAAACTAAGCTCTCTGAGAATATAGATAAACTATGGAATTCTGGTCTTGCTATCAAAGATTGAGCACCTTGAGTTTTGCCACGATTTAACCAATGATTAATTAATTTGACATTAACTCGTTTTCTTACATTTTCCATTGTTTTACCAAAAACAGAATTATTCATAAGTTTAAAAAAATCTTTCTCAAAATCTGAAGTGGCTAATGAACGCATATGAGTATTCAAGTCTATGTAACTTTTCAACCACGCGGATTGTTCAAATTTTAAAATTCTATGTACTTTAACCAATCGGAGACCATTTTTTAAACATTGCTTAAGGTTTCTATAATGAATGACGTAATTTTTTTTATTTTTTAAATTTGGGATCAGTTTCCTGTCTTTGCTGTTTCCTAAACATACATTTTCTGGACAAAATGAAAAATCTGAATGAAAATCATGTAAATTTTTTGAATATTCTAAATCTACTTCCAATATTAAACCATGTTTGGCATCATCGGCTATATTAAAATCTGTATTTATATCGACCCATTCAAATTTGGCTGTTGGGAGACATTGGGACATAGCCCAACCATAAAGGTTATTTGCGTCTAAGTACATCAAAAATGAAGATGGTTTATCTGAATCGTATTCCGACATAAACATGTTATTTGCCACTGCATGTCTATTGCTGCATTGTGATATACCCCCCCGAATATTATTCGCTATAAACGTAACCTTGTCGATATCTGTTAAAAGTTCCAAATTTATTTTGGTAAAATTTAACATAGCATCCCAACTTAAACCAGGTGCTGTATAATAGTGGGCAGGATCTAAACCGTATGTTTTAAGACAGACATCCCTAAAGTTTTCAAATATATCTGCTAACAACAATACATCTGTTTTTAAATACAGGTCTGAATATTCACCCATGTTTTTACAATTAAAATGATTCCACACGTCTTGAGCATGATGGTATTCACTTTCTGTAATGTGACTATCATTTAAAGAACTATAAAATTGATCGCGAGTGGGAAGAGAAGTTATTTTTAAAGAATCAAATGTCGTCATGTATTCGTATGGATAAACACCTTTTCTTATTAAACGTTTAAAATCTTCTTCACATGGATATTTTAATTTGAGTTCACGAAATTGTTCAAGTAATAAGTTCTGAGCTAATTTGTTAAGGCTACTTGACATAAATTTAAAAGAATCAAGAAATCGTAATTTTATAACTCTGTTATTGATTTGTAAAACTTTAGAAAAAGAAATATATTTTTCCTTGTTCTCAGGAATAAGTTCAATGTCACCTTTCTCGAAATCAAGACCATGCACTATGAAATGAGCGTCATAATTACTTAAATTATGTAAAAACACTGGCACAAAATTAGGAGCTTTGTATTTCTGAGAGCATACTCTATGAGCTACACCTTCATATGCACCAGTATGCCAATTATATGATATTGTTCTATCCACGTTTAATTTAGTAGCACAAATGTAACAAGACTCACTTTGATTGATATTTATTTTATTTTCTTCAGTTAACGGTAATGGTGATTTGACAAAAGAATTCTTTTTACAAATATTTTCTAAATCTGCGTAAATGAATTGCATAAATTTTAGCGCACAATCTTGCCCTGTATAAGACCTATATACTGAAAGATTATCATCATAAGAACATTTAACATAATACCCAAAACTATACGTTTCATGTTTTTGGATATTAACAGTTGATGATTGATTTGGATTGTTAGAACAACTCTCTATTGGTTTTAAAAATGCTTCAAAGTCAGCATACACAACGAATGGAACTCTTAATTTACGTTCATAGTTGTTAAATGAAATTTGGTTTGATGGTATTAATTCATTAAACCAGTTTCTTTTTCTATCGTTTTCCGATGGTAAATTTGTACACACATTGAAACAGTCATTTTCTTGGTGTCGTTTTAAATTATCTAATGACGTGAAATTTAGTAAACACCCATCACAAATATGAACTGCATGTTCAGAAGTCGATAACTGTTTAGATAATAATCTCGAGAGGTTTTTAATATAACAGAAATGACCTTTGGAACCTTGAGATATATACAATAAGTTTAAGTGAGTAATTTTACGGTGTTTCGTAAAGTGTAATGGACCCACAACTTTATTTGATTTGCTTATTGAATCATATTGTAATCCAAAAACATTAATACTTATACTATTTAATTTTTCAAACTTATGGATGTCATTAATTTTTATAGGAAACGATAGGTTATCAAATTTTAGTTTGTTTTTGTGTATTATATAAGATGATACCCTATTGGAACTATGAGTAGCTGGAAATAATCCTGACAAAACTGCCCAACGAAAGCATTCATGATCGTTATTTTGAACATTGATTACAGCTTTCTTATGTTTTATATCTAACGGTAGGTCTATGTATGAAGATCCACGCAATGGGTTAAATTTGTTGACATTCATATCCAAGTGATTTATTTTAACTAAACTCCATCCACTACCTTTTTTTTGGAAATTGGTCATTTTGTTTGTTATTTCGGTAATTATAGATGAGAAAATAATATCTTTGTCATCACCTTGACAAACAAGATAGTTTGAAATTTGAAAATCAAAAATATTGTGTAGATTTTTTGTTTCTTGTGTGAAATCCGCATTGAGAATAAAATTAACTTTTACAACAGAATATTCTAAGATAGATCGTTCTAGTAATGTATAAATTATTTTTTTAATATTTTGTAAAAATAATTCAGGTGATTCAAGCTGTGTATCAGAAACTAAACTAGATTGCACTCGATATGTAATAATTCTATTACCGAAAGCACTATCAATGAATTGAACATTAGGTAGATTATTATCTCGTCTAATTAAATTATTTTTATGTTTATTGCTCTTATAGTGACTGGTCATATATTTTTTTGACACATATATGTGACACTCAGGACATTCAATTTTATCATTATGCTGTTCTGTACTTACATTTAAAATGTTATCCAGCGACGATGTAGATGTCGAAGGAGCTTCAAGACGAATATTTTTTCTTCTCTTTAATGGATCCTGTTCAAACAATTCAGTTGGCGCTAATCTTTTCCTGCTGCCTTCTCCATTCTGCATAGATCTGATGGATAAGAAAACTGTTAAAAAAATGTTATCTCACGAAATAAATATGCTATGTTTCTATTATTTAAATAGATACTAACATTATTTGTTATTTACACTGCAAACAATATGCTTTCATTGATAATACACCATCAATATCATCCTCATCGGAATGAGTTTGTTTTGAGATTTTATGTCCACTACATGGTGTATAATAAGGAGAAATATCAGGATCTCCCAACATTGATTCTGGCAAAACATTTAATATATACCAAAACCGTATGAAACGATGATATTTATGTAAAATTATCTTTTTATCGAAACTCGCAATCTCACTCTGAGATAAACTAGAAATATCAAGTGAGTGGTACATTTTGGTTGCACTTCAATGTTAAAAATATAAACGGAAGAAACAAGTTGAATGATTGTGCAAGATGTTCGAACCATTATAAATACTTTAAGTGTATCCCCTCTTCATGGATTCCCAAAACATGTTGCAACTAGTCTTAACATAATAAAAAATGTTTTACTCACGTTTCGACTTGTCTTTGTTCCATTTTATCACAGAGCTCGTACAGTTCTTTGTCGTATTGCGATGACATCAGATCCATTGATTCGATGTTTTCGAGAAGTGCGACGAGTTCCATGTTGTATAAATCACAGCTTGTATCCATGGTAAGGAATGTCTCAGTATATTTTAAGTTATTTCAACGCTTATATACTACCCAAAACAATGTAATTACATTCTAAGCTATCCACTTTTTTCCAAACAATTTATGAATGTTCCCAATAACTTTACAATCGTAAGCATGAGCATGAAAAAACACTAAAAAGACTTATAACTATTTACAATAATACTTAGCAATAACACAATTCACAAAGAGTTCTAGAATCAAAAACAAATTAATCTATTAAGTATGTAACTTAAAAGAGTACAAAGTTTAAATACAATACAATGTAAGTTAAATTTAAACAGGTAGATTCTTAAGTACAGTTATTACAATAATAGTTTCTTATTTCAATAATAGTAGTACAAAGCATATGATTAAAGTTATGATATTAAAACATTAACACGCACTGGCACTTTTGTTCATTTGTCTGTGTCTATAAAATATTTCACACAATCGTCCTTACTAGCCAACTGTTTAGTTATATTGTATATAGTGTCCTTAACACTTTGCAAGTTCTTATCACTGTCGGTTTCCGCGTAATATTTGACTCGCACATCAGCGTGTTTCCAATGTTCCGTCGATGCGATGTTTTTTATTTTATTAACTTCATACACCTCAATTTTTATGAGATGTGATGCAGAACTGTTGTCATCGCTGTTTGATCGGATGTATGAAACACCCCCGCTCGTCGATCGACCAACACTGGATGACTTTCTTGTTGTTGTCTTCTTCTTTTTTGGTTTTTCGAAGAACTCATCAATGCTGTTGCATTCGATCGGTCTTTTATTTGCTATTATCGCTTTTTTTACTTTAAAAGCGAGTGTACCTTCTTCATCACTAGGTTCGTCGATTTCTTCAGCATAATAGTAGTTTTTGAAAGTATTTTCAGAAAACTGTAACAAAATGAAATGAAACTGTTTTAATTATCGGTTAAGTAAGTACTGTATGATAAATACTTATAGGTATGCGAAGTATACATGTACACATTAGTAACAATGATAAATTAATAAGACATCAAAGATAGCTAAAATGTATTAACCTGGTGGACAACACATGGCATAAACAATTAATGAAACATCTGGTTACAACACTTTTAGATCAAAGTATATAAAGGTACTTACATTCATTTTTATAACACTTTCACTATTTAACTATTTCACAATTTTACTATCACTTCACTGTTACACACAACTGGAGATCACACTTCGAGCAGAGCACAGAGTGGAATACGATACCATGTGATTTTGAGTCGGTCTTTTATATGGAGAGGGAGTATTGTTTCCTTGCAGACAAGATCCAACATGTTTCGACTTTCACCTTAAATGTTCCGTTGAATACGTAATATCAGGTAATGTGAATAATGGGAACCGTAATTATTATGACAATGAGAAGACCCAAAGGGTTTTACCTAGAATTTGAGAAAGGTATGGTGTATTGTAACGATTGCTTTATCTATAATAAACAATGCCCGTAATGCGTAAAGGGCGACTATTAAGTAATTTTAAACGGCTTTTAAGTAGAAACACGAGTTAATAGAAATACGAGACAAAGACCTTTGCATCCTTCAAATAAAAAAGGGTCGCCGATAGAAAGTAGAAAGTCAATAACACAACGAAACAGGGAAAATGTTGCTTTATCTATCATAAACAATGCTCGTAATGCGTAAAGGGTAACTGTTAAGTAATTTTAAACGGCTTTTGCGTAGAAACACGAGTTAATAGAAATACGCGACAAAGACCTTTGCATCCTTCAAATAAAAAAAAGGATCGCCGATAGAAAGTAGAAAGTTAAAAGCACAACGAACAGGGAAAAAGTACAAGCTTAAGGGAACCGTAGACCATTAACAAATTCGTGGTTCATACCTACCTCGCGGGTGATATGAAACGGATTCCGCGGACTATATAATTTTTATTCGCGGGTGTTATCAAAGTAATCCGCGGTCGATATCAAATTAATCCGCGGTAGGTATCAAGTTAATCCGCGGTAGGTATCAAATTAATCCGCGGTAGGTATCAAATTAATCCGCGGTAGGTATCAAATTAATTCGCGGTAGGTATTAAAGTAATCCGCGGATTTATTCGCGGGTGCCGCGGGCCGAATCTGGAGCAATCGAAAACGTCGGCCAATAGCCGCCGGAGCGCCGCGGACCGGCCGCCGAACCTGCTCCAGTATCGGTGAATCCCTTACTACTGCGGTCTTATTTCGCCGTACATTTTCTATTGAACTATCTCTGTCTCACGCGCCAGGCGTTTTCGCTCGTAGCTCGTAGAAATTGTATGAGCAGTCGCCGTGCGCTTTGTAGACCGTACGGGGAATATTTCTTACAGCGATTTTCGAAAAATACGTCTTAATGCTTTAGCAAAGAGCTTAAACTGTTGCGTCATAATTTCGCTAATATTGAATAGATCATTAATCAGATATTATTAATTTTTTTTTGTTTTTTATTTCTAAACCTATTAAAATCTGGTAGCTCAGCGCACGAGTGCACTTAAAGTACAGCCGCCCCTGCCTGAGAGGATTGAAGCCCTAAAAAGCTTTCCTCTCTCTAAAACTGTGGAAGGAGTCCGCAGATTTTTAGGGATGGTTAATTTTTATCGCAAATTTACTCCCAGGGCAGCTGATTTACAAGCACCTCTCAAGGAAATTTTGGCATCTAGTAAGTTAAAAGGAGCTAAGCTAGTCCCATGGACAAATGAGCTTGAGCTGGCATTCCAAAAGTGTAAAGACCATCTGTCTAATGCTACTTTTTTGGCACACCCTATTCCTAACATTAAACTTGGTTTGTTTACAGACGCCTCGTCTACTCATTTCGGCGCCTGCCTAAAACAGTTTGTGGACAATGCCTGGCCCATTGCTTTCTTTAGTAAAACGCTCAGCAGCCGCCAGACCTGGCCGGCGTATTATCGTGAGTTACTAGGAGTGTATGAAGCTGTTCAGCACTTCCGGCACATTTTGGAGGCTCAACGTGTCACAATATACACTGACCATAAGCCTCTTATATATGCTTTCTCGCAACGACGCGAGAAATTACTTCCTGTCCAACTAAATCAACTATCTTTTACTTCACAGTTGACCACAGACTTCGCGCATGTGCAGGGCACGGACAACGTTGTCAGGAGGCCGTTCATGTCGACTTTAACTACTCTGCTCTCGCCAAAGATTAGGCGACCGATGAGGAGTTAAAGCACATTAATAACATAACATAGTTATTAATTAATTGTTAATATTATATAACACGAAGCAAAGCAAAATACTTGCATGTCTTAGGATGACGAGCGCAGTAGAATGCCACACAGTACTTTGTAACTCAAGGCGCTGAATGGTGTTGCTACTGTTTATGCGAACGGCATGCTCGTCTCGTCATTCAATGCAATAAAAAAAAACGAGCAAACGAAAAATATAAATTTTAGGAAATAAAGTATATATCTGCTGTTTCCTTTGTACATCTCCAAAATGATCGCACCTGCTTAGTAAAATATGAAAACTGGGCGTTTTATGTTAAGAAAGTATACTAGCAACAAATTGGGTAATTGTACACCGGATCGATGATTTAGCCGGCCCGGTAGTGCTGTCGGAAGGACTAGTAGGACTAGACTACTGTTCAAGTCGATTGAAGTTCAGTATGAAGCTGTACACATGCTAATGTATATTCATCGGCAAAGTCGCCGGACTAGCAAAATGAGCACGAGTCGTTCTGGACAACCTCGCCTATAATGAGGTCTAATCTCGACTGAAGTGAGGACGTGAGTCTCCGGTTTATTGTGGAACTCGGTCTAACGTGAATACTATGTCCGAGCGCCGGTTTTGAGTAAAAGTTGTCATAGTGGGAACGGGGCTTTACCGGTATTAAATTGCTTTATTCATCATAACCTATTTATTAGTTCCTAACAGTGAGAACTGTGGCAGAATTCATATGATAGATAAATCACACGGAATTTAAAAAAGCATTTCATTTCAAAAATCAAGCATACGTCAAGGACAATGATCATGTCCTCGAGATGGGGTCTAAACGAAGAAATTGTGCAGGGTGCTACGAGACACTGTGGAGAACCATGGATAGTACCGTAGCTAAAAAAAAGTGAATGAAATTAAAAAATGTTACAGAAAATGCAACCAAAACCTTTACGTGCAATGTTTTAAGAGCGTTTACACCCTACCGTGCGCTGTACTATAAATAATAGTATATAAATCTAATTTTTTTAAATATTATTTAATTATAAGACAACATTTTCTAAAATGATTTCTAATTAATATGTTTTTAAAATAATGTTTAGATGGATATTAACTGATTCAAAAAGTACTCTTTATAAGCCATACAGCGCACGGTGTAAACGCTCTTAAAGGGGGGCACTAAATAAATGTACTTTTTTATTTATTTTATGGTAATTCTATTTTATTTTCGATAGCCACTAACTTTTATCTGTCCCATCACTACAAAAAAATATTTTCTAGTGCGGGTCAGGTCGTTATTTTCGCGACATTTCCTTTGGTTTATTTCTCATTTCCTGTTTGGCAGATCCAGGAGCAAAATGAACGTAAAGAAATTGGGTTCAAGATCATTCTAACAGTAGATAAAAAAATGTAGACACAATGTGTTCGCAAAGTTATAGCATTTTAATCTAACCTAGTATTTGTGAGTCGAACAAGACCTGCCACGCACTAGCGGACAGGTCGTTGGGGCGCATTTCAACCTGCCGCCGCACCAGATAAAAGTTTATGATTTATTTGCCGCAGCTAAGGTGTTAATTTTATTTTTATTTATTAAATTCACGAAAAGAGAATCTAACACTGCTTCGAAGATTTCCTTGATGTATTAAAATTTCAACAAAATTAGTTCTATTATTTTAATATAAATATTTGAAAACCAATATAAACCTCAACACGCAAATCGTTTAAAATTAGTACTTTGAAACGATTTTCGCGTTGTATTACACAAATACATAAATTATTTTAAAAGTTAACTCCAAATGTATTGTGCCTTTCAGGTATCTTGAATACTCTTTGTAAGCATTTCCATAGTTCTTTTTTATTTTTCATATTTTTTTTAAAAGATCCTCATAAAAAAATCGGATGCTAAAGAAAGACAAAGCTGTTCAACACGATTATGGGGCTCAGAGTACTACTCCAGAATGACACCGGATGAATTAATTATCTCTAAAGAATCATGTTTTAAAAATCTAAAACAAACTAACTTCGGACAAAGAAAAAATACAATTATCTACTGTAAATTAGAGAGATAGCGATGAATGGATAGAACTAAGAAAAAATATTGTTACGCGCACTAGAACTCGCCGATAGTAGCGCCATCTATTAGCGAGAAGTGGGACTATCCGAATGTGGAAGGTTTGGCGATGGAATATTCTCGAAAGATCTCGATGTCTCCAGAATGTCGTAAAACGAAAAAAAAAAAAACGAAAACACGATAATTAATTTTAATTTGCGAGAGAGTTCCCGACTATTCTGGATCTTTCGAGAATGTTCCACAAACTACGGAGGTACTTGCGGCCAGGTATAAAAGGGGGCGCGCGGCCGCCGCCGCGCCCCTGGTATGACCATCCAGGCCATATTTTATGAGCTGGACCGCTAGCGAATTGCGATTCCCACGAACTCGTGGAACGGGAGCCAAAAGCGCCTCTCTCTTCAGTTCGGCTCGATCTCCGACCATAAGGCTCTTACCAAGTTCCTCGATTCGAGGAACGAACTACCACTACTACTCATACGCCCTCCCGGACGAACGTCGCTTTTAGTGAACTGATTGAAGTGAACAAAAATATTTAACCTACCATCAGATTCAAGAGCAAGCTTCATATAACATGTAGAGAAAAGTGCTTGTTTGTCGTGTGGAAAGGTAAAAACGAGCCACTAAAAACAAATTCATTACAGCGCCCGACCGAGTAGCGAGCTAGTTGGTTTATTTTGTTGTCTACAAATAAAATTGCAAAACAGTGGTAAAAAGTGCATCTCACGTGAAGTGTGTGGTGTCTATGTGACCTAATTAGTCTCTTAAATAGACTAGTGATATTAGACAGTTCGTTACTTGCGTAATATTAACAATATTCTTCAAAACATTTTTGAAACTGTGGGTGTCCGTACTGGCGCAAACGAGCACAGTGTCGGCTAGCTGGAAACGCATCGGGGCCTGTGTCGATACTGTGTCAACGTGTGGCATTCGTCGGCGCGGCGGACGAGGTGGTTATATCTGCATTTAACTGGAATCGCTTTGATAACGGTGCCGTTTTCTGAGTTTATTTATTTATCTACTTGCATAATATTTACGCATTGTTGGTATTGTACCATATTACAAATAAAACCAACGTTACACGCCATGCTGAGGGTTCATCGTTCTCCGCCGCAGACTCGTGCTGGCTCAGATTCGGACCTGGCTAATTTGATGTCATCTACTAGCGATGATTTATTATGCACAACTCAACGAGATAAACGTCGCCGGCTGTCTGACGACACGCATGATAATCTCACTGCATTTAGACTGGAGATTAAGGAACTCTTTGAAAAATTTTCCAATGAACAGCGAGTGCAAACGGATTCATTGAAAAAACTAATTAATGAATTAAAAACATCTTCTACCACTATCAGCAATAAAAACACTGAAATTGATAGAAACATCCAATTTGTGTCCGAACAAATCAAAGGCATAGAAAACAAAATTATCAAACTGGAAGAAGGCCGTAAATCTATCGCTGTGGACTTATCCTATATGAAGGAGAAATGTGAGGAAATTGAACGTAATTCTCTCAAGACCACAATTGAAATAAGGAATGTCCCCATGTCCAATCAAGTCAAGAAGTACGACTGGGTGCTTATGATAAAAAAATTGTCAGAAATTCTTAATGTTACACTGGTGCCAAATGATATACGCGATATTAATTATGTGGGCAGCAAAAAGGACCGAAATATTGGCACCTTGATTGTTGAACTTGCGACCACCTTCCATAAACACGATATCATAAGTTCTGCCAAAAATTATAATAAGGTAAATACCTCCAAGAAATTGAACTCGTCGCATCTCGGCATAGTGGGAGTCGACAAACCAATATTTTTGTCTGAGAGCTTAACGGCCCGAGGAAGACGTCTTTTATTCTTGGCGAGAGATTTTGCACACACTGAAAATTTTCAATTTTGCTGGACTACAAATGGACGTGTATACTTACGGCAAAAAGAAGGCTTACCGCATACCTGGGTTAAAAATGAAGAGCAGTTGAATACAATGAGGAAGAATAAATGACTACATGGCTCACAAAAACATCTGGTAACATGTCACACATTCCTTCACACAATTCATAACAATATAAAAAATATAAAATTAGATATACATCCACATATTACACACTCCACACATCTAACAACGAATATAGGCTCTCTGATATCATTCCCATATTTTACGATTTACAAAGCTAACATTATTGATTATAGCTATTATATATTTAAAGATATATTTATATTACAGAGATTTGTTACCTATTACTTTTCTGTCCGCATGTTGATCGCAATAATTACTCCTTACCCGTACATTATATTGCATTCTTATCACTTTACTACTATCGATGGCTAATTTAACAACCTTAATTAATGAGTTGGATACTAGCACTACATGCAAAACAGTAACATGCTCACCTGAAAATGTAAGCCAATATTTAACTAGTAACATGCTCAAAGTGCTTCACACTAATATTCGAAGTGTCAACTGTAATTACGATTCGCTAATAACTCTTCTGTCACGAGTGAATATACAATGTGAAGTTATAATTCTAACTGAATGTTGGCTCAGTAAGTTAGTCGCGATCCCTGCCATGGATGGGTATACATCGTATTCATCTAAATATACAAATCAAAATGATGGGGTTATTATGTACGTCAAATCGGATATTCAACATGCAGTGATAGAACCTTCTATTAAAGATGCTAACTGCTTACTTTTTAAATCACAATCAGAATTTGCATTGTTAGCAGTATATCGCTCGCCATCCTATAAAAATATTGATAATTTTCTTGATAGTATGGACACAGCTTTAAATACCCTCTCCGCGTACAAGACCGTTGTTCTGATTGGTGATGTAAATATTGATATTGCTAATAACAATTTTAACTTAAATGCAGAAACCTATCAGGATGTTCTAGCATCCCATGGGTTATTAGCAGCCTATAATTTTCCTACCCATCACCGCGCTTGTCTGGACCATGTGATGGTAAGAACAAATAAAAGCTCAACAAGTATAGTCTTAGATTCGCCTATAACAGATCACGTCCCAACATTGTTTTGCTCAAATTTTAAAACCAAATACAATAATGTCAAACAGTTTATTACCCGAATTGATATCCCAGCTGTAATCAATGAGCTTTACAAATCTGACTTCACTTATATTCTTAACATTTCTGATGCTAACATTGCGGCTTCTAAATTTGTATATGACATCACTGCAGTGATATTGACACACACTAAAATAAAGAGAATCCCTAGCCGAAAGCGATGTATAAAGCCATGGATCACACATGGTCTTCTTAGGTGCATAAAGCACAGAGATAAGTTGCACAAAAAAGCTAAGTTGTCGGATAATGACGACGTTGCACAAGTGATCTACTCTAGATATAGGAACTTTTGCAATAATTTATTAAAAAAACTCAAAGCAGAATACGATACGAGCGAAATCTCAAAAAATAAAAATAACACAAAACGCATGTGGAAAACAGTAAAACATATAATAAATTCAAGTAATAATTCGTCAACTCCGAAAGAACTCTTGCAATTACATGAAAATGAATCAGATTCTATTGACCAAGTAAACAGTTATTTCGCTAGTATTGGAGCCAATCTTGCATCCAACATAGTTACAGAGGACACAAACTGTATTTTGGAAAATAACACAGACCCGCCTATTCACTCTATGGGCCTACTGTATACAGATGAAACAGAGGTAGAAAATATTATCCTAAACCTCAGAGATGACTGTGCTACTGGTGCTGACAACATACCAGCTGAGCTCATAAAAAAAGCACGGCATATTCTGGGGCCCCCAATAACTGTTCTGTGTAATCTTTGTTTGAGTACAGGCGTATTTCCTGATATCTTTAAAAGAGCCTTAATAGTTCCCGTTTATAAAAATGGTGACAGATACAGTGTCAACAACTATAGACCAATATCTATCCTAACAGCACTTTCAAAAATCCTTGAAAAAATTATGAACTGTAGACTAATGCAGTATTTAGAAAATAATAATTTTATTGCAAAAAATCAATATGGGTTTAGAAAATCTAAGTCAACAGAGGATGCAGTTCTTGAGCTAACTGAGAGAATAGTTAAACCCATGGATAACAAGGCTAGTGTAATAGGTATATTCCTAGATCTTACTAAGGCATTTGACACTGTATCTGTCTCCCGTTTGCTCAATAAGATGGAATATTTAGGTATCAGAGGTGTCGTGTTGGATTTGTTCCGCAGCTACATGACAAACCGAACTCAATCTGTAAAAATAGGTGACGTCACTAGCGGTAGCGCGACTCCCACTTTTGGAGTGCCTCAAGGGAGTGTACTAGGCCCAACACTTTTCCTTATATATATCAATAATTTATGCCTAAAACAAATAGCTCACTGCAATATAATTTCATATGCAGATGACACAGTACTCATAGTCCAAGGCAAAAACTGGAATTTAGCCCGCCAAAATGCTGAGACTGCGTTGAGAGAGGTAACATACTGGCTTAAGCGCAACCTTCTTACGTTAAATGTTGAAAAAACCAAATATATAACCTTTTCACCCAGAATCCACACACAACCAAGTGATAACGCATTCGAAATTATAGCGCACAACTGTTACTCACAAACACGCGAATGTAATTGTCTACATCTGAGCCGTACCAATGAGACTACATACTTGGGAGTGGTTATTGACAGTACTTTTACGTGGCATACGCATATTAATAACTTACGCGCACGAGTTAGAAAACTAATGCCAATCTTTAAAAAACTACGTCATTGTGCAGATATAAAAACCCTAACCACTATATATTTTGCTTTGGCTCAATCACTTCTCCAATATTGCATAGCGGCATGGGGAGGGGCCGGTACATCGTCCATGATTCGTTTAGAACGAGCGCAAAGAGCGGTATTAAAAGTTATGCTCAAAAAGCCTCCAAGATATTCTACGGCTCCACTGTATCAGGAATGCAAGGTATTGACAGTGAGACAAATTTATATCCTACAGATTATACTTAAGAAACATTCATCTCTACACTTTAAAAAACTTACCTCGAACAGAAGGGCTGCCGCCGTTTGTAACATCGACATACATCGCACTACAATAGCACGGCGACAATATTTTATTAATGCTTCTCGAGTTTACAATAAAGTAAATAAATTAAAGTTTATCTACTCACAGACACGAAATCAATGTAAAAAATTACTCAAAACTTGGCTTCAGAATCTATCTTATCAGGATACAGAGGACCTATTAAAGTAAAACCATTGCACACTCACATTCACACACACACACACACACACACCCACACCCACGCACCCGCACACATCTACACACACACACACACACACTCACAAACCTACACACACACACATATTAAATTGTAATAGTTTTTGTTTATTTTAAATTTGCTTGAAAAGCATGTAATTTAGCTACTCGGTTGACAAAATTTTATGTGAATGTACTACTTTTAAGAAGACACTGGCTCCTGTAATACAGTTTATACTAGCACAGGAGCCAGCGCCACCAACCATTTTGTATCTAACTTTTTGTCAATAAAGATTTATTATTATTATTATTAAATTATAAAAAAGATGTCAATCTTTGGAAAAAAAAAATGAAGGAAACCTGGTGTCGTTTCTTATGGACTGGCTTTTGCCTGGAATTGACGATTCTTGGCGAGCGCGAGGGATGCCATTGCGAGAAAAAGAATCATCATCAGCAACAACAATCGACGACAACAAAGAAAACGCCCCTTGTTGTTGTGGAAGCCTACATTTTCAAGAATTATTATAAAATATATAAAATAATGAAAAATTATTGGTCTTATAAATTTTCTCAATGTTGTCAATTTGCCGTTTTGAGAATAGGCCATTTCTAGTTTGCACCTAAGCGAGTCGTTACATAATTTCTCGATAACCTTTTCGAGAAAATAACACCACCATACCATAACAGGCCTGTATTATATACTGCCCACTGCTGAGCACGGGCCTCCTCTACAACCGAGAGGCTTTAGGCCTTAGGCCACCACGCGGGCCTAGTGCGGGTTGGCAGACTTCACATACCTTCGGAATTCCTATAGAGACCTTCTCAGATATGCAGGTTTCCTCACGATGTATTCCTTCACCGTTAAATTGAGCGATAATTCACAAAGTTTTTTTTTATGATATAGGGGGGCAAACGAGCATACGGTTCACCTGATGGTAAGTGATCACCGCCGCCCATGAACATCTGCAATACCAGGGGGCACAGAGATGCGTTGCCGGCCTTTTAGGTGGGAATACGCTCTTTTATCTATCTATTTTATCCCGGGAAAATATAAACCGGGACTTTTCTCCCGAAAAATAGTTTTCTGTGATTTGTTGCGTTTTATGATGTCCTGGTACTTATATTTAAAATCATCTATCTAATATATAAGAGATTTTAAAATATATTAAGTACCAGGACATCATAAAACACAATACTCACCTGTAGGTGGCGCTGTAGTCGGATTCCAAGATTTTTTTTCCATTTTAGGGCAGGACAACGTCTGTTGGGTCCGCTAAATAAATAAATAAATTGGTGGGGAGGTAGCTTAGAACCAGGAGACGGACATAGGATACTTTTTATCGCGGGAAAATATAAACCGTGACTTTTGTGCGGATAAATCGTTTTCTGTGAGTATTGTGTTTTATGATGTCCTGGTACTTAATATCTGAAAATTGGTGGGAAGCTAGCTTAGAACCAGGAGACGGACATAGGATACTTTTTATCCCGGGAAATATAAATCGGGACTTTTATCCCGAAAAATCTTTTTCTGTGAGTATTGTGTTTTATGATGTCCTGGTACCTAATATCTGAAAATTGGTGGGGAGGTAGCTTGGAACCAGGAGACGGTCATAGGATACTTTTTATCCCGGGAAAATATAAACCGGGACTTTTAGCCTGAAAAATAGTTTTCTTTGAGTATTGTGTTTTATGATGTCCTGGTACTTAATTATATTTAAAAAAATAAAGAATCATTAAAATACTCATTTTTTTATTTGTATTTATTTCCTAATAAAAAATTGAACTTAATAAAATCCAAAATCTGCTTATTTATTGCCTCTAAGGCGGAACAGGGTTCGCCGGGTCAGCTAGTTTGAAATAAATGGAGAACAAATAATTCCATTGTTTGACCCACTACACCGTATATGTCCAGCAACTATTCACCTAGGTCAAACTTTGAGGAAGACTCCTATAAAGTACCAAAATCAATGGATTTCCTGCTTAAAGAAAATAAATACCGATATTTGAAAATTTATCTATAGATTTTGAAGATATAGATCTAGAAACTATACATTTTAATTTAATAAAAGAAGACCGTAAAATCATAGCCCAATTAACCTATGTAACTGGATACATATTGCGGGAGGCGTAAATGTTTTTTGTTAATTGTTGCCATTGCAATAACATATTATTTGATCCTAATAATAATAGGTAATACTTTATAAGAAGAAGAGAATACTAACCTACCCTTCTGAAATTATAGTGAAATTCTTTTCACAGATGCAAGAAATATAAAAAATGTTTAGAAAAAAATAGTAGTATACCTAGAATAAAACTTTATCTTGTGCCTACTTATTGCATCATATATTATGAATCATCGAAATCGATATCATTTGCACGCACTCCCTATTTGGCACTGCTCAATATCTGTTGCTTATTATATATAAAGTCAGTCGCTCTCCATACTCCTGTGGTAACGAACGAATCCTATGTAAAACGTGTTATAATATAATAATATACTCTGAAGCACAATTCCCTATTCTTCAACCACCAACGATAGGCAAATTGGTGACCCCGACGTGATTTGAACACGCAACCTTCTGATCTGGAGTCAGAAGCGCTACCGTTGCGACAGTGGAGTACCTTGCCAATGCTCAAACGCCCCACAACATCAGAAGGCGTTTCTATGAAAATAGCCCATTACCAGGAGCCATCTGGGCTAATGATATCCTGCTGAACCCGGATGAAATCATACCCCGGGATTACAATCTTTATGAAGATTTCCGCCGCGAGTCAATGCTTATAGCACCCTACCTCGCCTCGCTTCAGAAGCATGTCCCCAATCTAGTGGGCGGCACTTTAGATTTCAAATCATCAGGCCACAACTCTCTGCTAATAAGCAACGAGATGCAGAGTCTTAAAAGTCGTCGATCGACTTGCTGGCGAAGACCTGCAAGAGTATTACCGTCGCTGCGTTCCTGAAGGGAATATACGCAACTACAGCGCATAGAGACAGCATAGAAGGACATGTTAACAATAACAAGCAGATCCGAACCCGATCCGGGCGACTAATAAAGCCGACTGTGCGATTCACGCCTGCATAACAAAATATTCCATCATTATTCATTAACGATTGTTCAAACAGATAACATCTAATTCTCTATCCATACTTACGAATTCATAAATCACGAAGATGGAAAAAAGTCAAAGCCGAGAAGAAATTAGTCATAGCTCAGAATGGACAAGCCAACCAGGCAAGCACAAGTCTACTTCATGAAATGACGCATGAGAAATTAAACGTGATAGTCATTCTAATCATCATGACCCTCATCATTGCTATGTGTTTCGTCAGTTAGAGATTTTGCAAGCTAAAGTACACCAAATACTTGAGGCGAGAGATACAAGGAACGCGCGCTAGTCGCAGAAGTCGCGACTCACCACACGCAGTACCAGCATACTCCGTGGCCTGATAATGGCAATAAATGTATGTGCTTGTGGTACTCAAAGGCAAAGTGAAGTGAAGTGCAGAGCCGTATATAAACATTAGCTCCATAAGAATATAATCGAATATGTTTATTTGAGTGTGTACCCATTTCATTTTATTTTACTAGATTGTTACTTTTCTTATGTTGTAAACTTATAATCGAACTACATAGCAATGCCTTATAGATTGTAAGTTATATACTTAAAAAAAACATTTATTCATAAATTAAAAAATTAGACATTTTTAAATCATTGAAAAACATTATTGTTTTAAATAACTTTTAGAAATTTTATACAATATCTTGTCAATTTGTAGTGTGTAGATACCTCTTATTATATTATTACTCTATGTATTAATCTCTGTACTATATAAGCCTTGTATTCATATTAATAAAGACAGTGTTTATCCAGCATTTATTGGATTCACTCGCATACGTCCCACTAGAACATGGCGACCCTGCCAGTCGCGTCGGCGCAGCCCTGCGCTAGCGCGCGGCGCGCATGGAAAAAATGAAATTTTCAAGCAAGAAAAAACAAAACGAAGACTAAGAAATATACTAGACTATTTTTACGAAGAAAGAAAGCAAAAATTATGAAGTAGAAAAAAGAAGAGAATTTTATTATTATTTAATGAAGAAAGAAAATAGGAAGAATGAAAAATGAAGGTATTATAAGAAAATAAAATAAGGAAGAAATAAGAAACATAATATAAGAAGAAAATGAATAGGAAGTATAATAAAATAATTAAGAAAGAAGAAACGTTAAAGAAAATGAAGATGTTCGAGCGGTGTCCAGGGTAATCCCGGCCCAGGAGTCCAGGGTATAGCCCGGCCCACCCAGTAAGCAGCACTAGGTAGCAGCTCAGCCGCATCGTCGAGCCTCGAGCGAGTCCTCGAGTTGTCTACGTGGAGAAGATAGATTTAGTATCCTTTTAAATTTTATATACATTTTTATACTTTACTATTATTTTTACATTCATCTTATAGGCTCTAATATCTAATTAACTTCGGAAAATATATTTTAAAAGGCTATGATATTCTAGGTTATTTTTACTGTTTCAATTTTTTTTTTTTTTAGTTCAAACATATTAAGATTTAATTTAAAAATGGCAGAAAATTTTGATTTTGAAACGGCCATCGAATTTTTACCTGTAATGACTGGCAATGATAATATAACAGTACAATTAATAAAGAATATTGATTTTTATAGTAGTCTGCTAAATGAAAAATCCAATAAATTTTTGATAAATTTTGTTCTAAAAACTAGATTGTCTCAAATTGGAAAATTTTATTTGAAACCGACCTATAATGATATTGGAAGTTTATTGTCAGATATGGTTCATTATTTGTTACCTAAAAAAGTACAATTGGAGTTAAAGAACAGTTTAGATTATTACAAACAGGCTAACAATGAATTACATACAGATCATCCGCGCACCATATTAGAAAATCAGATTCAGGTGTCGAGTAGCGAGTGCATTCCGCGAGATCAGCAATCTTCGCATAGCGACTTGTCGGAGTGCATCGTTTTAAATCATTACAATAACAGCGTAATGAAATTTGATTCCGACGCCAGCCCCGTATGTGACAAATATGAAGTCGATAATGATCATAATGTAAAAGTTTGTAATGAAAATAATTCCAATATAGTAACAGCTATGGAGCCATTAGAATCTGCAAAACAATCAGTCGAGCCTAATGTTAAAATAGAAAAATATTTTAATGATAGCATTTTAGATTCTCAGGAGTCTCAATCAAAAATTTTTGATGAATTAGAAAAAGGAAATAGTAAACAGAAACGTATGGTTAAAAGGTCTAAAGATATAGAATTAATTTTAAATAATAATTTAGAGATTAGAATTAAAGGTAAGAGAATTGTTAAGTCTAATAAAGGAACTTATACCAACCACACGTGTACATCAATATTCCATTACATTTCCCAAGTAAGCGTCAAGGAAATATTTTAAAACAAAAATTAAAGGAAGCGACTTATTTACATGAAGAATATACTGTTATAAGTGAGAAGTTGTTATCGGATATTAGTAAAGGGAAATTACACTCAAGTGAGTTGCAGTTGTTAAATGAATTATCTGTAAAAGTTGAAACATTATACAAAGAAATTTTAAAATTGTGTTCCGTAGTTAAGAGTGAGGAAAAATTAAATACCATGGAGACTTTCAGTTTGAAAATAGCCTTAAGCCTCTTACCCGTGATGAACGATACTTTGGATGTTACTAAACAATTAATTGAAAACATCGAATATTATGATGCGCTTCTAGATAAGCCAGAATGTAAGCAAAAAATGATCAAGTTTATTTTAAAAAGTAGGCTCTCACAGAGTGCAAAGTTAAAATTGTCTTCTGATTATACCACGGTCGATGCATTATTACAGGATATGCGAAAGTTTTTGCTCCCACAGAAAGCACCCGCTGCTGTACAGACGCAGTTACAGCGGGCTCAGCAAAATGACAAGTCGGTGGCAGATTTCGGTAAGCAAATCTCTGATTTATGTGTAGACCTAACGATTTCTCAGGCAGAGGGTGATCAGACTAAATTTGACATGTTAAAACCCATAAATGAAAAATACGCCATAAAGCGGTTTGCTAACGGCCTGCGAAATCGTAGGCTAAGTACTATTATTACGGCGCGCAATTTTAATCACCTTAGTGATGCAATACAAGCGGCCCAAGATGAAGAAGTTTCCTCGAAGACGTCAGAACAGGAGCAGATGTATGGTATGTACCGTGCCTCTCATAATTCTAGAATAAATTGTCCAACAAATGCTAGACAAGTGAATAGGGTATTTAGATCGCAGCGAGGGCGTTACAATCAGCAGATAGTATCAAGGGGTTCATCGCGTAATTATTCGTCGCAACCACCGCAATACTACAATAACGTCCGTTACGTAAAAAGAGATGCTTTCCAAAGTAACCGCGGATATGGAAATTATGGCAAAAATAGAAGTTATATTAATCGGAACCGGGGTAATACATCTTCTAGACAAATTAATCATGCTTTAGCCTTAGACTGTGAAACATCAGCGGACCACCCAATTACAGAATCACTGAATCATTTTTTTCGATCCTGAATTTATGTTTACGTATAATTCACTAGGCAAAGTGTCATTAAACATAAACAAACGCGGGCACGAGTGGTTATTAGATACGGGCGCATCGATATCAGCAATCAAATATGACACTGTGGCGCGTTTACACATACCTTACCATAAAGAGCAGCGTGTTGTGACAGGCATTGGTGGTGATGTTGTTTCTAGTGGATATGTTTACATTTCATTGCATCAGGATAATAATTACTTTAGACACAAATTTTATATTTTCGAAACCTTACCTTCTAAGACCGATGGAATATTAGGTTATGATTTCTTTAAAGCTTTTAACGGTATTCTAAATTTCGAACAACGTACTTTACAGTTAATTAGTAACAAAGGTAATATCGTGACTTTACATTTTAACTATTCCACAAAAAATGAATCTTATTTAATAGTTCCTCCTAGAAGCGAATCGATTCATTTTATAAAAACGAACACCAAAGAATTGTGTGTCATTGAAGGGCAGGAACTGTGTGAAGGGGTATTTGTAGCTAGTTCTATAGCGAAACCATGTAAGGGTAAAATACCAATAAGAATTTTGAATACTAGAGACGTGCAGGTAAAATTATACTACTTTCATTTGAATCATACGAAATTAAATGATTATTACATTTGTCAGTTCAGTAGCTCTTCAATAAATTCGGATAGGGTAAAAACATTATTTTCTTTGTTAAATTTAAAAAACTTGAACGAAGAGGAAATGAAATCCATTGAGAACATTTGTGCTAAATTTCCAGATGTTTTTTACTTGCCGGGCGATAAACTATCTACTACTCCGTTATATGAACATACCATAGAATTAAAACCACATACTGTGCCAATCTATTGCAAACCTTTTCGATTGCCACAGGTGCAAAAGGCAGAGATAGATAGACAAGTTGAGCATATGTTAAAAGATGGTATAATAGAAGAAAGTAAAAGTCCCTGGTCTAGTCCTTTACTATTAGTCCCGAAAAAGTCCAACGCAACGGGTCCAAAGAAATGGCGAATAGTGATAGATTATAGGAAGCTTAACAATAACATACAGGACGATAAATTTCCATTACCTAATATTGCAGACGTTTTGGACTCGCTATCAGGTGCGGTATATTTTTCTCATCTTGACCTTTACCAAGGATTTTATCAGACCAATTTATCAACAGCTAGTAGACCATATACTGCATTTACAACTGGTAAAAATCAGTATCAAATGACCCGCTTGCCCATGGGTCTAAAAACCAGCCCAAACGCCTTTTCACGTATGATGACCATAGCCATGTCCGGCCTTAATTATGATAAATGTTTAGTATACCAAGACGATCTTGCCGTCTTTGGTCGAAATTTGGCGTCACATAACCAAAATCTCCTCGATGTCCTTGCAAGGCTTCGTAAAGTCAATTTAAAACTCAATCCCGCTAAATGTACATTTTTACAGAAGGAAATGTTGTATTTGGGGCATATAGTTTCTGAGAAAGGTATCATGCCAGATCCCGAAAAAACAAAAATTGTTGACAATTATCCTAGACCTAAGAATATTCAAGAGGTTAAACGATTCGTAGCTTTCATAAATTATTATCGTACATTTGTTCCTAATTTTGCTGAAAAGGCCTATCTGCTGAACAAACTGGGTTGTAAAAATGTACCCTTTGTTTGGACACAGGATTGTGAAAAATCATTTCAACTCCTTAAGAAATCCTTAGTAAAACCACCAATTCTTCAATATCCAAATTTTTCCGAGTATAATACATTTACATTACAAACAGATGCATCAGGTTTCGCGATCGGCGCAGTATTATGTAATGGAGATGGATTACCCGTCGCGTACGCCAGTCGCAGTTTGAATAAAGCTGAAAGAAACTACCCCACCATCGAAAAAGAACTCCTCGCAATAGTCTGGAGCGTGAAATATTTTAGACCATATTTATACGGCAGAGTCTTTAAAATACAAACAGACCATAGGCCTTTGATATATCTATTCAGCATGCGTGATCCATCAAGTCGTTTATTAAAATTTAAGCTACAATTACAGGAGTACAATTATACAATAGAATATTTAAAAGGATGCAACAATGTGGCTGCAGACGCATTGTCGCGCATAATTATCTCCTCGGAAGACTTAAAAAGTATGAGTGAAATTAATGTAATGACTAGAGCTCAGAAAAAGAACATGCAAGGTACAAATTACCAAAATACGAGTAGAAATTGTTCGACTGTTAAAGTTTCGACTAACTCAAGGCCTGATCAACCTGGGGTTGTAGAAATTATTAAGAAGCCGAATAATTTTACTGAATTATCTTTAATTACAAATTCAGACTTAAATAAAATAATAAGTAAGGATTTCGTGATAGAAAAATCTAAACATTTTATTTACATACCTGCGAAATCTATAATTTATTTGAAACCAAATACTCAATCGTCGTTACCGCGAGCCGAAATGATGAGAGACTTGGGTTTCATGTGTAATAAGTGGGATATTAAAGAATTATGCATAATAAAAAATGATAATAATATAGGTTTTTTAGCTAGTATTGCTAATGAGGTAAATAAAATGAAAGCATGGAATGGTCCAAAAATATGCATAGTAAAGCGTGTTCAAAGAATAAATAATACAGATGATAGACGCGTAATTTTGAATGATTTCCACCTATTGCCCACAAGTGGCCACGCGGGCATTAGGCGGATGGTAAATAACATAAAGAAGTACTATTTCTGGCCTAGTATGGAACGCGACGTAAAGGAATTTGTTGGAAAGTGCGAAAAATGCCAGAAGCAAAAGTATGCTATCAATATTAAGCAACCAATGATGGTAACTAGTACGGCAAAGTCCGCATTTGAAAAAGTTTATTTGGATATAGTAGGGCCGTTGCCACGAGATGATAATAATTATAGCTACATTCTAACATTGCAGTGCGTATTAACAAAATTTGTCGAGGCGTTCCCTCTCAATAGGAAAGATACCGTAAGCGTAGCGAAAGCTTTCGTGAATAACTTTATCCTTCGTTACGGTAAACCCAAGGAAATTGGAACCGACAGAGGAGCCGAGTTCATATCCAGCACTATGAATCAGGTATGTAAACTTTTAGGTATTACACAGCTAACATCAACGGCGTACCACCACGAGAGTTTAGGGGCGCTGGAGAACTCACATAAACATATGGGTGCGTATTTACGAATTAATTGCAACAATAACTTTAGCCAATGGAGCGAATGGTTACCATTTTGGTGTTTTTGCTACAACACTGCGGTACATTCAGAAACGAGATACACGCCATTTGAGTTAGTTTTTGGTAAGACTTGTAATGTTCCTTGTAATATTCGTAAAAATGACGTTGATCCTGTATATAATCACGACTGTTACCCTTCGGAGCTTAAATTTAGGCTCCAATTAGCTCATAGGGATGCTAGGAACAATTTATACAACAGTAAATTGAAACGAAAGGAGAAATATGATAAAAACATTAATCCCGTTTCGTATAAAACGAATAGTTTGGTACTTGTAAGGAACACTTCGGGGGACAAAACAGAAAGTGTTTATTTAGGTCCTTACGAGGTTATTGAAGATTTAGATTGTAATGTAAAGATATTAAAAAACGGTAAAGCGGAAATTGTTCACAAAAATCGCACCAAACCCTATAAAATGTAAAAAAAAAAAAAAAATACAATATTAATTAAACAATTTAATTACATTTATTACATACGTGTGTCATTATATTACACGTTAGTTTTTAAGTTTTACTACGAAAAAAAAAAAAAATGTTACCATTCATTTTTTTTTTCATATAGAGGGGAGGTGTAGTGTGTAGATACCTCTTATTATATTATTACTCTATGTATTAATCTCTGTACTATATAAGCCTTGTATTCATATTAATAAAGACAGTGTTTATCCAGCATTTATTGGATTCACTCGCATACGTCCCACTAGTACAAATTTTTAGCTTTATAATTTTATTTTTTTTCTCTTTTAAAGGAAGGGAAGTGTTGTGCCTACTTATTGCATCATATATTATGAATCATCGAAATCGATATCATTTGCACGCACTTCCCTATTTGGCACTGCTAAATATCTGTTGCTTATTATATATAAAGTCAGTCGCTCTCCATACTCCTGTGGTCACGAACGAATCCTATGTAAAACGTGTTATAATATAATAATATACTCTGAAGCACAATTGCCTTTTCTTCAACCACCAACGATAGGCAAAATCTTAAAACAATATTGTATACAAATTTAGATTTCACATTTATTAATTGTGTGGATCATCATAGAGAACTGAATTTATATTTGAACTGTGCTGTAGGTTTTTATATTTAACTGGTGTCGTGAAATAAATAAGTTATTAAATCGCACAATAACTTATTTTAATACGCACGATGAAGTTATGAAATTATCGTATAATGATTATTTAAAAAGGCAATGATACTTTACTAAAAAAGTGTAGACGCGGCACCAATACTGCACTCGGCTTAAGGTCGATTTACATCAAACGAGCGAATGCTCATTCTATCCCCACTACAGCTAATTCTTATAGTGTAAGCAGGCGTAGAGCATTCCTTCGTTGTTCTTAGTGCGTTCGCAAAGATTCTATGGAATATTCTAAGAATGCTCGCTCGCTTGATGTAAACGGCGCAAGAGCGCGCGAACAGTTGCTTAGAGCGTTCTAGCGTGTTCGGACGTGCTCGCGCCACTGAGCGGTCTCATCAAAGCGTTCTTGTGTTCTAGCGATTGTTTACGTATCTTATCGATTAAGTTATGGATTGGTCTCAAGAAAAATGTTTATTAATGATAGAAGCCTACCGAAATTTCAGATGTCTGTGGGATCCGACGTATGAAAACTATAAAAATACAACTTACAAACAAGATGCTTGGCGGGAAATCGCAAAACAACTGGAATGTAATATTGAAGAGTTAAAAAAAAAGATGGACTCGCTTCTTGCATCTTACCGCCGGGAAAGGCAAAAAACAATGAGTACGAAGTCAGGCAGCGGTGCCGATTGTATTTATAATTCTAAATGGTTTGCATTTAAAAGCATGCACTTTTTGATGGACAAATATAAACCGAGGAAAACAATTGATTTCGACACTAACCAAAATAAAAACATGGTAAGTAGGTAGCTATGTTTATTTATTGGGTATTCTACCATAATTTTAGGTTGGGTTATTTACGCTTTTTATAAAGTAACATATCGCTTTCATTATGCAATATTGTTTTGCCATGTCAAAATATTAGTCAAATTAAAATAGTCTGAAAATTCTTTCCGGATATTTTCACATTGCAAAGTGTGTCTTCGTCCAGTGTTGGGTAACGGGAGAAATGATGATAAACGGTCCATATTTCTCCACTGGCCTGGAATGACGACGTCATCTTCAATTCTGTCCATCATGCCCGGTGAATTATACAGCTTCCTAGAAGCTTTCCTTTTCATCAAATAATTATGTAGGTACACGCAGGTTATTACGATGAGAGATGCTTTATCAGGTTGTAGCAACATAGGTTTTCGCAATACACGAAAAACTGCTGAAAGAATGCCAAATGCATTTTCTACTATTCGTCTTGCTCTAGACAAACGGTAGTTGTAAATTCGTTTTTCGGATCCCCTGGCATGAGTACCAGGATACGGCTTCATGATGTGTCTTTGTAATGGGAATGCATCATCTGCTACAAATACGAATGGCATATTCTGTTGTCTTCCTGGAAGGCTTTGGTCATTGGGCAAATTTAATTCATTATTTTGTAGTTTCTGATAGAAAGAAGTGTTTCTGAAAACTCCGCCATCTGATATTATGCCCTGACAACCAATATCGGCGAATATAAAATTGTAGTTAGCGTCTACTATGGCCATTAACACCACACTGAATGTGGATTTATAATTAAAAAAGTCGCTTCCGCTGTTAATAGGTGCTTGTATGACGCAGTGTTTCCCGTCTACAGCGCCAATACAGTTTGGAAAATTCCACTTCTCATTGAATTCCTGAGCGATTGATAGCCATTCTTCTTCTGTTGACGGTGTCTGAAATGAATAAAAAATTATTTTAGGGTGTATATTAATTAAACCGTTTTTTTACAGGCTGATGAGCAGGAGAATGAGCGAATTGAACAAGAAACTCCGGTAGTGGACCCTAATGCAGATACACAGTCAGATTCAACAACACATTCACAACCTGCAGCTTCAGTAGGGTCAAGAAACACCACACCACAATGGCAACCATCACTACAATCTGGCCACACAATACCACCAAAAAAATCAAAACATGAAGACCCTCGAGTAGCCGAAGCCTTACCGTATTTTAAAAGATACACATGATTCAAAGATAAGGGACAAGAGTCAAGCTTTTGGAAATCATGTTGCTTCAAAACATCGCGAATACTCAAAAAGGACGAAAGCGTATGTTGAACATTACATAAATAATATACTGTTCGACGCTGATTTGGGGAAATTTGATTATGAGTCAAATTTAGCATCAACTCCGATGTCTTCATATTCAGACAGTTCACAAAATACTTGCATTGTGTATTCTGTAGCCTCAGATCAATCCCCTCCACCCAACCAAATGGAAGCCAGTTCAGAAAGTAATGTCAATTTAGGCCAACAATTACACATTCCGGATGATACCGCAACTGAAGAAACCAGCGAGTCTGCTGCATTTTATTAAAAATTTTAAGTAACATGTATATCTTTTCTAGTTACTTTTTGTTTATTTAAGTTCTCTGATTGTGTTTTTTTAAATAAATATCTTAAAATAAATTGTCTTAGTTTATTTACTTACTTTCACTAATAATTACGGTCGTGATAATAGGTGTGTAGGTATGTATAAAAGTAATAACTTTACTTACCTTAGCATAGTCTTGCAATGCTTCATTTATTGCAGCACATACTTCAGATATAGCATTACATATTGTCGATTTAGACATTTTAGTAAAATACATGAGGCTTTCATAGGAATCACCAGTTGCCAAAAATCGCAAAGTCACTACTAGTTTGTCATATGCAGGAATCGAGTCTCTAAAATTCGTACTTGATTTTCGAATTTTTTCGCTGGTCAGAGATAGTAAATGATCAAAATCCTCTGGCGCCATTCTACAAAAGTTTTGGAATTGTCCACTTTCTTCTTGTTTTTGTATATCCGTCATTGTTTCACCTACATTATCCAGTTTCCTTCGATGCATTAAATTTGTAACCCACCAACGTCACTTCCTTCTTTTATTTTTGAGTTTTTGCGACAAAATAATAAATGCAGCACTTGCAATAATGATATCGCTGTCAGAGTCAGACATAACGAAGCACTACCAATACTAACCACAGAATTGACACGAATGAGCAAAGAACATTCGATCTAGCTTTTGTTTACACTAAAAGATTACGAAAGAATGCTCTTGTTCTAGCTCTAGCTCTATGTTCGTTTGATGTAAATCGATACCTCTAGCTTTCGTTTACACTAAAAGATTACGAAAGAATGCTCTTGTTCTAGCTCTAGCTCTATGTTCGTTTGATGTAAATCGACCTTTACAAAAACAGCGCATTCGCACACATAGTTAAATTAATATTAATAACAAACTATAATATGACAGCTGAAAGTATTATGACATATAAGTCTCATTATTATCTGTTGAAATAGTGATTTTGTATTTCCCGCGCTTGCTGTCCATGACATTTGCTATAAAGAATAATGGCAATGACTATGCAAAGTATCTGTGTTAATATTGTGATTTGTGTAAGATTTAATTATTGAAGTAAATAGATAGAAGCAAGAACCTTTTTTTATTGCTGCCATATTCTAACATGGTAGCAGCAGCTAGTGGTTGTCAGTAAAATGGACGAAAAAGACTATTTAAAACTGCAAGTTGTCAACGGCACGGCTTATGACAAATGGAAATTCAGACTAAAACTATTCCTCGAAATGAAAGACTGTTATGAAGTGGTCGAGTTTCAGAACAAGCAAGTTAATATAACCGAACAAAATTGGAAGATGAAAGAAAACAAAGCCAAAAACTATATAGTAAACAGTGTTTCGAATTCTCAACTTGAACTTATAATCAACGTAACAACTGCGAAAAAAATGATACACAAATTAGACAGCATTTATGCGACGAGAAGCTCAGCCAACAAAGTTTTGAGTAAAAGACGCCTACTCGACTTAAAAATGAATGAAAATGATGAACCTGCTGAATTTTTAAACAAGTTCGAGGCACACATAAATAATCTAATCGGCAGTGGAAAATTGTTACACAAGAGAACAAGCTAAACTACCTGTTTCTTTGCCTGCCACAGTCTCTTTCTCAAAGAGTGGACATAGTCGATGCACTACCAGACAAAGAAAAATCAGTGGATTATGTTAAGTCGAAGCTATTACTTACACAAAAGATAAAGGAGACAGAGAGGTCTACACAAGGGTCGACGCAGGCATTCCGCGCATTAAAAGAGGAAAACAAATGTTATAATTGTGGGAACTCGGGACGTTATCAAAGAGATTATCCAACAAGCCAACATCAAGTGCGGCCTGCATGGAGAGGAAACTGGAACTGGAGGGGAAACAGAAATTTAAGAGGTCGTGGCTAACATCGTGGGGGCAGAGGTACTTTAGGAGGATATTGTTTAATAATGATAATGCGCATATATATGGCTCTAATAAGAATCAAATAGCATGTGCAATAATGAAAAATAAATTGTTTTTACATAAAGCAAAGGTAGGTTATGAAAATGTTGGTCCGAAGTCATGTAAGTGTAGTAAAGTCAGAAAAGGAAAATTGGCACGGAATTCTTGGTCATAAAATTTTTAGGTATTTGTAGTTGAATGATCGAAAGTGTTGATTTTTGTACGTCTGTGAATTTACCATAGCCCACAGACAAACAACATCTATCGATATTGAAAAAGTGTCAGAAGGGATCACAACATTTTTTTTGTCTATTAGAGTGTGCGCTCAAAACTTCTATGCTTAGTTCTTATTCTGAGATTCTTATTCTTTATTATCCCATTCTAATCACGCGCGGATTATATGTCTATGTCTCCGATAATCGATTCAAACTGAAGAGAAAACTCTTTGAACATGAAGGCATTCATATGGACCAATCTTCAAGTACTCTATAAATATAACTCATAACGGTGATTTTATTCTACATGAAAATATGAGATCATATTATGTTATTAATGAAGGAAGAATTCAAAGCACTTATTGTTGTTAAAGCTCGACAAAGTAAATGTAAGCATTCAAAAAAAAATCATCGAGTATAAATCTATACCGCCCGGGATTTGAGAAGACTTGGTATCTGACAGGCTAATAGATTCTGCAAAAATAACTTGTGGCCTGAGCTTTAAGAATCACAGCATTACATGGTATGAAACATCCGGCACATTTTCTGGTATGCTTAATGTAGATTTTATCTTATTTACTCATATTATTATCGATTTATCAAATTAAATACAATTATTAAATATAACTAACGAGGCGCACGCGCTTCGCCACCAATGAGTAGATAACATCGCGAGCGTACCATTTCCTCCTCACCCCGCCAACGCTTCCCCTACGATGCCGGGTCGCGTACGGAATAATTCCGCCCGCCACGCCACCGCCCCGCGATAGCCGAGCGGGAAATTGCATGCGTGCGTGCCCACATCACTTCGCCACCGCTATTCGCGCGTATCCCGATATCGTACTTGCCCAACGCCCATGTTTTATTAATATACGGGTAAGTGATATTATAATATATGCGTTTCCGTTTACATGGAACATTTGCATAACTGATATCAACCAGTTATAGTGGCGCCCAACGTGGGGCAGTACATTTCGATTCCGATTCTGCGAGTTACAACGCTGCGACGGCAATTCTGTCCCGTGGAAATCGTTTATCCAGGACCCAGAAAACGCCTCCCCTTTACCAGCGCTGCGGAAGAAGCCTGGAGTGACGGAATAGCTGAAAGTACGGCAAATATCACATATGTTCTTTATCCTCACGGAACTCGGCGCCATTTTGTAGTCTTGCAAGCACGGTCAAGTGACTAGACCGATAATGCCGCCGAAACGACATGGAAATCGGGACAACTCTCCAACATCCGATATGAATAACGAGCAGCCGACCAGCGCACCAGTCATAAAGATGATCAAAAAAGTGCTACAGTCGGTAGTCGCCAACATCGCGCGCAGTCAGATTGATGTGAATCGGCTGCTTATGGAAGATCTTTGCCAAAGAACAGTCCTAGGATTCCCCGACTCCACCGCCTAACTCATGCGCCACGCTCACGCATGGCAACTTCGCGAAGTGCATGGCGCGCTTTGATGGCTCTGCCAAGAATGCGGACGCTGTCGAGACGTTCATCGATGCCGCGCAATTTTGTAAAGAGTGCATAAACGTGAACGATAACCACGATTTTAAGGGGTTCCCGGTGTTGCTGACCGGCGAGGCGGCCGTTTGTTGGCAGGGCGTTAAAGCGCGGTGACATCGTGGGAGGACGCCTGCCGCGTGACAAAGACGGTTCGCGTTCTCAACGTCCCCTTAAGCGAAGTCACTTAAACAAAATCTGTAAACGATGTAATAAGTGTAAAAGGACACATGGTTCGGACAATGACAAATACATCGGTTGTCATTGTAATAATTTTGACGTAACTGAGCTACCTGAAACTCAAATTTATTCTAATTATCCAGGTACCCAGACTAAATTAGATCAGAGCAATGACAAATTAAATTCTCAACATAAACCTACCACTAGTAGAAAAAAAATGTATGATAATACAGAGCCTCCTAAGCCTACAAGTGGTTATAATCAGGATATCCATAAAGAGTTAATTAAGCATTACAATATGCCATCCCAATCTGCCAATGGTTGTGCTTTGCAGCAAATACACCAGCAACAGAATCAATCCTTATCTGACATTGTTTTAGCACTTATAAATTATCAATAAGACAACCGTTCTCAATGGTCGTAATTGGCAGGCATGATGTTTTCAAATAAAAGTTGTTCTTTGTTCAAAGAAGTTATGGTGAGTCGTAACCGGTAACGAGGTGAAGCCCGCAACAAATGATAAAGTACAAAAATTATGGGACGAGAAAGAACAAAGCCCAAGAAGTTAAAGTAACTAGAGTTGAGAAGACAGTCATAAGTCATAAATTATTTAATTTCTTGCTCGATTAGTGCTGAAATGTGGCACAAGTTATGCACCATACACTATCCATATACCATCACCATATACCATATACGAAGGTCTGGGTTCATTTGTTGCAGCCAAGATTTTTCAATTTTTCAATTTAAAATATGATTAGCCCGTAGCGGTGTTTATATCCAAAATAGAAGAGTGTATGTGACCCAGTTGGCAACAGTGAGAGGAAAAGTGTCTGAAAGTTTAATAATCACAAAGATACTGGTATCGCTACCAGATAAATATAAGCACTTTGTTTCTGCCTTGGTGACTATGCCAGAAGATAAACAGAAGCTACAGGAGCTGATAGGCAGGTTGCTAGTCAAAGAGGAGCGTAGTGGCAATGGCTCCAGTAATTGTGCCAGTAGCAGCAGACAGCAAGATACTGCATTGATGGTTGGTGCGCGGCATATTGTGAAGTGTTTTGAGTGCAGTAAAATAGGCCATAAAGAAATCGGTGTAGAAATAGAAAGTGTCATAATTGCCATACGACGGGTCATTTAATAAAATACTGAGAGTTAATAATTTAATAGGTTTATTGAGAAAAATAAGAGTTCCAATTCAAATCTTCATAACTAGAGAGATATAAAGTAATTTGTTGTATTCTAAGAATTTTATTTTAGATTAGCTTTTGCCCGCGGCTCCGCCCGCATGAATGAGTTTTCCCGGGATTAAAGTCCAGCTTTATATTTTCCCGGGATAAAAGTAGCCTATGTTTTAATCCAGGATATAATCTACCCGTGTGCCAAATTTCATCGAAATCCGGTCAGTAGTTTTTGCGTTGTTTGTAGTTTTGAAAGAGTAACTAAACATCTATACATCCATACATCCAGACATCCATACATCCATACATCCATAATTACAAACTTTTGCGTTTATAATATTAGTAGGATTCAAGAGCAAGTGACCATATGTGTTATAGAGATGTGTACAGAGTTTAGTTTAATTAAAAATACAAGGTTGTTACAATCCGTGATGCTTCTCTGTACTTTATACATTATTTTTAGTTTACTCCAAAGCCGACAGTAGTTTCTTGATAAGCAGTAGCACAATACATTGCATTATTTTTTAACAAGTCGAAGAAAGGTGGCACTATGACAATTTCATCCATGACGTAGGACGGATAACGCAGCGAGTTCAGCACGAGACAGGCCAATCCAATGTTTTCTCTTGCGCCCCCGCTCGATCACTGATAATTTCTCTTGAGAGCTAGAACTTATATACTGCCGTCTCAAAAAAAAACTTAAACTTTATTTTTATGGCGTCGGATAGCTTAAAGAAATGCACATCCAATGAACTAATCCAAATAGTGGTATCGTTTTTGGACCATGGTAAAAAAAACCTTAAAGAAGTTTCCCCTATCTCAGTATTGCCTAAAATCACTAAGAGGATAAGAGGTATATCAATTAGACGTAGGCAAATAGCCGAATATTTAAATACCACCGCAATGTCTATTTCTACCGCCAAGCAGCAGTGTGCATGCACTGTTGTGTTTCGGTTTGAAGGACATTGTAGCCAGTGTAACTACAAGACATTGTGAGACTTAACATCTTATGTGTCAGGATGACGAGCGCAGTGGAATGCCACACCAGTACTTTACCGGATGATGAATTTCGAGCAAATTTTCCAATAAACAAAACTTTATTTGAAATTTTGTACACAGAATTAAAACCGTATCTACCCGTCCCTAAAAGAAAAAGTTAAATTCTACCTAAATTTAAAGCTATATTCGTACCGGTTCCGGAAACCCTAGTCAAATGTGTTTGCCACTCTGCATTTATGTGCGGAAGAAGCGGCTAAACTCCTCAATCCCAAACAAGTCAAAAAACTCGCCACGTCAATTATAATTTCTTGTCAGAGAAGCACATAATTGGATTGCCTACAGCCCTAAACGTTTAGAGTACTATAAAACTCTATTTGAAACCATGAACAACAAAGATCCCAAAAAAATCAAGGTGTTAGCGGAACCCGCTCGCTCTCTCGTTATCAAGCTATAAATACAATATTGGAACAGTGTGTCGAAATAAAGTTGCTGTTCTCAATTGCTAATTCTGATGACAAGTGATATGAAATATAATGAGGAGAACACCGTTGAAAGCATTTTTAATTTTTCTGATAAATAAATTAAAAAACATGTGACTCGTCTAAATTTACTCTTTCAAAAGGAAGATGCTGAACGCACTAAATTGTTTGAGGACTTATTCTTATTTTATAAAAACTTACTCGGACGTTTTGCGGTACTTTCACTTTTAATTTCCAAGAGTACCTAATGCATTCTGAATCAGTGTACTTCGGTTATAATATTAATAACACATCAAGAGAACTTAACGCAAATGATTTTTTGATGTAACAGAAAGAAGATGATGCAATAATGTTTTATGTTGTCTGCCAGAGCAGACCCAAAAAGCGCTTCCGGATAACTTATTTATGTTCAAACAGCCGCCGATTTACATCCAAAAGTTGCAACCTCACAGGTGAAACCCGATTTAAAAGCCATAATAAACCACATTAAGAAAACAAATATCTTCGAGAATAAAAATGATATCGAGCGAGAGTGGAATTAATGAACCGCTAAAAGTGTTCAAATACTTCCGCAGATTTTCATTGCGAAATTTACAATGATTGTGATGCAGCTGGCTGTTAACGAATTGAAAATATCGCAAAACTTGGTCTAGCATTTGTCACGATTCGAATATCGATGGCAAGTGTCGATCGCATATTCTCGATTTATTATATGGTTAAAAATAATTTACGAAACAGGTTATCAATTGACCTTCAAAGTTTGATTATGGTGAGTATTTGTATCGCAACATAATGGTGGATCTTGCATGACTTTTAATCCATCTGGCAAAATGTTAAATTTATTAAATACCCAAATTTATGATTTTTAGAATTCCAAACTGTTGTGTATGTGTATCTTTATTTTTGTTGATTTTATACTCTGGGCGTTTTGGGCTGTTGAGGTCTGTGACATAAATGTCAAGTTTGACAGAAGCCCGTTTGGCGCCAGAACGACCAGAGTTACGATTAGATCTTACCTATAAGTTCAGAAGTACAAAATATATTACAATAAATAGTGTTTAAGATAGCCTGGATTTTCATTACATAAAACGAACAAGAAGAAAATGAAGCGATGTTTGCGAAATCTTAGTTGTTTCGAATATCAAGATTATCTTACTCTATGCATACATAATAAACATTTAGGTACTTTAGTTTTTTGATAACTATGGTAAAGCGGTGGAAGAGCAGTCTATCCGGAATCAAAACAAAGACATTGAGGAATACCAACATTTAAAATTGACACCAACAATTTTAAATAATATCTATGACTCAGGCGTTTAAGAAAATTTGCACATTTTAGACGATTCAACAACTTCATTATTGGCATCATGTTCAGAAAACGTAACCACATCTTCAGTACATAGTGCTCGCTCGCTCATATCAAATAAGGTAACAATTTTATCAAACGTACGCCAAAATTGGGATAACATGGCCTTTAAAGATGTACCGAAGTATTAAAAAGGTTTCGTTGGTACATCTCGAGGTAAGGGTATAATAGCCTATTAAATCCTATAAGAATAAAACATATACACAAAATAAAACACCATACCACCATACCAGCCCTGTATTATATACCGCCCACTATTGAGCACGGGCTTCCTCTACTACTGAGAGGGTTTAGGCCTCAGTCCACCACGCTGGCCTAGTGCGGGTTGGCAGACTTCACATATCTTCGAAATTCCTATAGAGAACTTCTCAGATATGCAGGTTTCCTCACGATGTTTTCCTTCACCGTTAAAGCGAGCGATAATTCACAAAGAATACACACATAACTTTTTAGAAAAGTCAGAGGTGCGTGCCCTTGGGTTTTGAACCTGCGGAAATTCGTCTCGGCAGTCCGTTCCACACCCAACTAGGCTATCGCCGCTTTTTAAGTATACAATTTTCAATTTTCGTTCCGAGTTCGAACGGATCTTGCAACATCATGGAAGCGCAAGCACCAAATATAGTACCCGTTGAAGAGCCAGCCTCCTCTGCTCCACACAAACGAAGCGGTAAGCAAGTGAAATCAAGACAACAATTAGCATTTAGAAAGAAGATGAACGCTCGCCAAGCCAGAGAAGGTCGCGAAGCGGCGATGAAGCGTCTGGGAGTTTTTGACGAAACCACCGCTGAGCTTGAGCGTGCAATTGAATCGCTCAAAGTGACGGTCCAACTATTAACCATCCCCTTACCTGCAGCCAGTAGAGGAGTAGGTTTTGCGAGTGGCAGAGTACAGTCGCATGATCAGCTCATGGGACAGGCAGACAGTCCAAGAGCTTTGCACAATCCACCAATACTATCGTGTGGACTTGAGCTTGTTCTACTTCAAGCTATTTCTTGCTCGCTATGCACAAAACGAGCGCTAGAGTTTTCCGCTGATGAGCCATGGCGACAGATACTTCAAACCGTAAACCAAGTGCCGTTGCCGTTCTACAATATCATTTGTAGCCTTGGGAAGATCGAAGGATCCGTAGTATGGAATGCGTTTCCAGTTAGCGAAAATCCGCAAAATGCTGAACAAGCAGCTTGCTATATATAACCATCTAACATACGTCACATTCTTGAAATCATCGCACATCAAGTCACGCCGTTAGTTATGCGTCAAGGCTTCCGGGAGTTAAAATAAAACACATTTTAGATTAATTACAGTGCTGCCAACTCAGGAAAATTCCCACCAAATCTGGTGGTTTAGACCTTCTTTTTAGCGAATAAATATTGGTTTTAGTTGTTAGTGGATTTTTCTAGTGGCTTTGATTGCTTCAGTTAACGGTAGGTGCGCCATTCAATCACTAGTACGAATTACAAAAATACTCTAGTTAGGAAAAAACGATTGAAATAAGTCGCACCTTTAGAAAGAAATGTGCAGGGTAGGCAAGGCCCACCCTAGAAACTTCTTTGCCCATCCTAGAAAAATAGTCAGTATTTTTACTGTTTTATCGCGTTTAATACTAATACTCGTGTAAGTAATTATTTTATCGAAACCAAAATCAATATTATTATCTAAATCGTCTCGTGTCCCTGTCAGAGTCTACAAGTACGTACCTGTATGCTTATAGACACCTAGCGTAATATACATGCGCTAAAGCAGAATAATGCGGCTCTATTACGAAATGAGCCATTGCACTTGGTTTTACCGAATAATATTCAACCACAGGACTATTGGAGTGAATACATATTTAACCAAGTTATTGATAGTATAATTGTTAACTTAAAATGTCTTTTTGCGAATTTGCCATTGGCAACTGCAATAGACGCTTTTCTTAAATTAGACACAGAGAAAGCAGTTGATTTTATTAACAACTATGCACGTTTTTTAAAAATAGACTGTACTGCATGAAATGCGGAAGCGTTAATTATGAAAAACATGCTTCAAAACAAGCAATGCCAAATAAATGTGGAAAATTTAAAAACACATAAAAAAAGAGTTCTATCCTAATATTTATAAACTGTTTCAAACAGCAAAAACGCTCCTGGTTAGTTCCGTCGGCTGCGAGTGGAGTTTTTCTGCCATGCGCCGCATCAAAACCTGGCTAAGGACAAGTATGCTACAAAATCGGTTTTCCAATTTGTCTCTATTACACATAGAAAATGAAATTGTGAAAAATATAATTGCCACTGAAAAAAATTTGAAGCGATTCAGCGAAAAACATAGGAAGTGTTACGTGCAGCCAATGCTATGCCAACGCTAAGCCAGCCAGCCAAGGCTATGCCAACGCTAAGCCAGCCAGCCAAGGCGATGCCAACGCTAAGCCATCTAGCCAGCCGTGACCAGCCATTTTCCTCGTCTGCACCATAGCCAAGCCTTCGTGCAGCCGAGCCAAGCCTTCTTGCAGCTAGGCGAATGCTAGTGGGATGGAGCTTTTGAATTTAGAATCTTAATTGTTTTTGGTTTGGAACATAAAAGGATTCATTGTTTTATTGTGATTGACGGCTTTTTTTTTTTTTTTTTTTTTAACACGGGGAAATCCGTTTACGGATTTCTGCCGGACTCACCGGTTAAAACCGTCCTACCGACTAAAACCCCGCCATTCTGCTCTCTCTCCCTTATATCAAAGTTCGCGGGGTGCGCATGTGCATGCAACCGCAACCTTCGCAGGAGTCGGCTCTTGGACAGAGCCTCTCACCGTCCAAGGAATGAGGCCTCGGTTTGATCACGGGCGTGCATGGGAGCAGCACGCCAGCCTCTTAGGCATTATTTGCCCGGTAGCGGGTCACCCGCCCGCAACCTACTAACCCGCTTAAGGAGGTCGTAAGTCGTCTCTCCGACGTCTGCTGCGAGAGGGAAGTCCAATGGACCGCTCCCTTTCTCTCTCCGCCGCCTCTTTGGCGGACATGACTTGTTCGCAAAAAGAGGCAACGGATTTCCACACATCTTCATTCCCGACCATGGCTGCCACAACTGTTGCAAGCGACAAGTTGTTGCCCACAGTCGTGAGTAAATTTTGGCGCGGTAAGTTCCATGCGGGACAAACGGCCAAAGTGTGCATTGCCGAGTCTTCGGTGCACTCACAATGATGACACCCTGGTGTCAGCTGTCGACGAATCCGACACAGATACTTCCCGAAGCAGCCGTGACCCGAAAGTACCTGTGTCATTCTAAAGGTCAGGGTGCCATGCCGCCTCCGAATCCATTCCGCGAATATAGGCAGAATGGCTTCCACTGTCACCATGCCAAAACTGGGACGTTCTAGGCGTTGCTCCCATTCCGCCTCTAGGTATTGTTGGCGCCGGGTTTTTTCATCAACAGCTTCTCGGGGCGCTGGTCGAATGTTCCGTGTTAGCGCCCCCTCGCGCCATTGATAAAATGACGCAAGGGTCTTTGCCTCTAAATCCCAGGGGGGAAATCCGGCCAGAAGGCAGGCCGCCTCGTAGGAAATCGTACGATACCCTCTGATAGCCCTGACGGCCATCGCTCTCTGTGGTCTTCGCAATATCGTAATATTGCGGGCCGTTAGGTGATCAGCCCATACTGGTGCCCCGTATAGGGCCATAGAGCGTACGATCCCCGAGTAAAGTCTCCGGCAGGCGGAATTAGGTCCTCCAAGATTAGGCAGAAGCCGTGCAAGCGCAGCTGTGGTGCTCATAAGTTTGGGGGCGAGACGCCGGAAGTGCTCTACGAAGCTCCATCGGCTATCGAGGACTAGCCCTAAATACCTCATCGTCGGCTCGATGCCAATACGAGCGCCTCCCGGTGTGATTTGCCCCGCGCAGTGACAAGCGTGTCATCGGCGTAACAAACCACACTAATGCCAGGGATGAACGATCCTCGCAACACCCAATCGTATCCAATGTTCCACAGCAGAGGTCCTAAGACCGATCCCTGTGGAACACCGCACACCATATCATGCTGCCTCCATCCCTCGCGGACGGGAAAGATGATATTTCTTTCCGACAGGTAAGCTTCAACAATGCGGCGGAGATAGATTGGCAATCCATGAAATTGAAGTGCTTCCCTTATACAACCCCAAGGCAACGAGTTAAAAGCGTTAGCGATGTCAAGAGACACCGCTAACATGACCTCGCCCTGGGATACAGCTTCCTCCGCCAGGACCTTCACACGTTTGACCGCTTGAATAGTGGAGCGCCCTTGGCGAAAACCAAATTGGTTATCTGACAAATCTGGCCCCACCCCCGTCAAATGCTGGACAAGGCGTTTGGCAATGACTCGTTCGAAGAGCTTGCCCACCTCGTCCAACAAAACTATCGGGCGATAGGCTGACGGAGAATCAATAGGGCGTCCCTCTTTCTTCAGTAACACCAATTTTCCTGATTTCCAACTTCGAGGAAATTGGCCACGCTGGAGGCAGGCGGAGAAAAGTCCTCTTAGCCGAAGCTCAATGGCTTCCTGTGCCAAAACTAATGCTCGGCCAGGTATGCCGTCAGGACCTGGGGCGGTGTTTTTAGCCCTTAGCCTTCGCACCGCTGCTTTTAACTCGTTCTGAGTCACTTCAGGCACGTAGATGTCGCAGTCAGCCACATTGGGCACTGCTATAGGCGGAACCATTGAGGGAGGCGTAAACTCAGCTCTCAAGGGGAACAGAGAGCCTATCACTTCGTATAACAGCTGAGGCTGGAGACACTTGGTTACGGGTGGAGCCCAAGGGCGAAGTTTCTTACGAACCATGAGGTATGGGCGTCCCCACGGATCCAAATCTATCGTCTCCAGTAATTCCTCCCATGCCTGTGATTTTGCTTTGGCAATGGCTATCTGAAGACTTTTTTTTAGCCTCTCTGTACCTCTGATAGAGTTCCTCTGCTCTATCTGGCGCATTTTGCGCATAACGACGCCTCCGCCGGTGTCTGGTATACAAACGGCGTGCTGAAACGCACAAGTGACGCAGCTGTGCTATGTCTTCACTCCACCAGTACACCTGACGCTTTATAGGTAAACGTCTCACTCGAGGCATAGCCGCGTCGCAAATGTGCGACATCACCCCCCTAAATCGTTCAGCCTCGCCATTAACGTCAGCAGGCGTAGTGGGCGTCCCTCGAGACACCCAAGCCTGCACGATGGCGGCCTCTCGAAACACCTCTAGGTTAAGGCGTTTCAATGCCCAGCGCGGACCATCCACGCTTGGGGTCATCACAGCTGGTCCATCAGGGGTTTGAGCGAAAACATCAAACCGGATGTACCGGTGGTCCGATAATGTTTCCACTTCCTCCAAGACCTTCCAGTCGTGAATACGACATGTTACAGCAGGGCTAGCGAACGTAATGTCGACTATGGACCCACCCTGCTGCCGCAGTGATTGACGGCTAGCGGGAATAAAAGTGATATATTTCTTTAAAAAAAAAAAAAGCCTGTAGTTTAACTATAAAATAGAGTTAAAGCCCCTTCTGTTTTAGAAGCTAAAGTTTATTTAAGCTTATTAAAAATATATAAGAACATATAAATTAATGTTGCATGTGTAATGTTTGTTATTCATTTGTTATAGCTATATAATATAATATAGATTTAGCTGCACCATTACATTTTCGGCTCTACTGGTGGTAGGTCTCTCATACTGGTGGTAGGTCTCTCATTATGTAAGAGGCCGTCTGGGTGGGTACCACCGCAATGTCTATTTCTACCGCCAAGCAACAGTGTACACGCACTGTTGTGTTTCGGTTTGAAGGACATTGTAGCCAGTATAACTACAGGACATAATGAGACTTAACATCTTATGTCTCAGAATGACGAGCGCAGTGAAATGCCACACAGTACTTTGTAAGTTAAGGTGCTGGATGGTGTTGCTATTGTTTATGGGTGGTCGTATCGCTTACCATCAGGCGAACGGCAGGCTCGTCTCGTAATTTAATGCTATTAAAAAAAATCGCATATGTTAAAAAAACCACTTTAAAAACCACTATAAATTAAAAAAATAATTTAACTCGTATATTAATCAACAGGCTAAACTAAGTAACTAACAACGTCAGTTTAAACTAGGTACCAACTCCAAATATAAACTTAATTTACTTATGTACCTAATATATACCTTAATTATTATTTGGTTTATAGTGGTTTTTGAAGTTGGTGTTATTTGTTTGAGTAAAAAATTATCGCTGAATAAACATAAAAAAATGACGTTTAGGTAACCTCCGTTTCAATTTGATCAAAATGACAGATAATGAACTACATTATTTATATTACTAGGCGTCATTTATAATATTATTAAAACTTACGCGAGCCATATCACCTTAATAATTTACAAACCACGGTTTTACTCACGTATTCTTGGTCAGAATCGCCGACCAGTTCTGACCAAGAATACGTGAGTAAAACCGTGGTTTGTAAATTATTAATGTCATTTATAATCTTTCATTAAATTACTGTGGTTGGTTCAGCTAGGCCGTCTTGACCGTTGCCCCCCTAGAAAAAATCTCTAGCTACGCCAATGTATATATCTGCTGCTGACTGTACACTGCAAGATAAATATCGTGAGTGTAATTTATTTACTAGAAACATAAAGATAGAGTACATGGATCCCTGAGTGTCTGTCCCACAGACACTTGGTGATACATGTACTCTATCATTGCTTCTTTTGTCCTTGCAATATTACTTGTCTATTATTGTCCCACTGTAGGGTCAATTCTAACATGCTAATGATCATGGCATTAATCACTACACTTGCTCAATGCGGAATGGCATTTTCATACTTATATTAACTATAAGTCCAGTTTTCTTCACAATGTTTTCCTTTACCATATTATGTTATTTATGTCCAAGATAAACTTTGAAACTACATAATGAATTTGAAAAATATACAATGGTACTGAGTATAGTGATACGCAATAAGAATTCATAAATATATGAATTATAATAAAACTGAATTTGTTTTTTTGTTTGAACATGCAAATCTGGAATTACGAGGAAAATTAAAAACATATTTTTGCATTTGATAGCCCAATTCTTGGGGGAGGTTATTTACAGACTGTTTAACACCATGCTACGACTCTTATGAGCTGAGCGCGGGTGAAACCACGGGCGACAGCTCGTATTAGTAAGATTATAGAAAGAAAATGTGAAGGAAGTTGTATTTACATACTAAAATAGTACAGGCTGCTTTTAAATGCAGTTTTTGTTCTTGTTAGAATCGAGGGCACAACTCCTAAGACAATTTTTCTCTATTTAATTTAGTTTTAGTTTTGGCATTACAAAAATTTTATAACTATGCTTGTAATTATTTATCTAAAATGAATATTGTGTAATGTTCCAGATGCTTTTACACTAACCCCATCCTACCTGTACTTGTTATAAAAGTGACCATATTGGTAAGTATTATTTTATTACATGGCATAATTTATGATCAAGTACAAATTGTTGGAAAGTACTTCAGACACAATGTTTAAATAATCCCTTACATATAATAATAGTAATCTTCATGAGCAATTCTATCATGCTACTTATCTTGTTTTCTAATTGCTTAATTTCATTTGCAGGTTCTAACAACAAAGTAGTGAACCATGTAAAAATGACAAAAAATGAGCATGATTTATACAAAAAATTGGTTACAACTAGAATTAAGTTGCCGGAACAGAGTGCAGAAGCAATCTTTACAATTAAAGACAGTCAAAAATTTTATGTAGAGTAGCAACTTTATAGCTACTGTAAACAATCTGCCAAGCGCTGCTAAAGTTTTAACAATGTTACAGTTCAGAGAACTTGAAAAGAAAGACAAAGGGAGAAGATTTACAACTGAAGAAAAAATATTAACTTTGGCAATGCTGAAATAAAGTCCGAAAGGATATCGCTTCCTGAGAAGAATGTTAGTTTTGCCTTCTCAGCAAGTACAGATAACATTTTTGAACCAAGCCAATGTAACGCCTGATATTAACAATAATATATGTGCTCAACTCAAAGAAAGAGCAAATAAAATGAAGCAAGCGGACAAACTCTGTGTTTTAATGTTTGACGAAATGTCGCTGAAAGCCAATATCACTTATAATGAACGAAAAGATTTGGTGATAGGTTTTGTGAATAACGGACGCGAGACAAAACCAGAATTTGCAGACCATGCACAAGTTTTTGTGATAAGGGGTCTCATACGAAACTATAAGCAACCCGTTGCTTATACATTTTCACAATCGGGTACTAAAGGTCCAGAATTAGATGTGCAAATGAAACCTGTTATTGACAACCTGCAAGAAATCGGCTTCAATGTAGTGGCTACAGTATGTGAACAAGGCACTAATAATAGACAAGCCTTAAATCTTCTCTTAAACGAAACCAGGGGACATATGCTGAGAAGTTGACAAGAAGTCAGAGAAGACACTAATATAATATTAATTAATAACAAGAAAATTGTTCCACTTTATGATCCCCCGCATTTGTTGAAAGGTATACGTAATAATCTTTTAGAGAAGAATTAAGGTATACAACTGAAAATAAAGAGAAGACAGCTATACTCCGCGCCAGATAACGTGGCAATAAAGCACATTGACCCTTCAAAACGCTGGGACAGGTAAACTATAGTAACCTAAAAACATAATAAACAACGTAAATAAAAAAGAAATATTACGACTCAAATTGAATACAAGAATAAATTCATTTTTTATTAATCATCATCATTAATCACATTGTTGATTTCCTTATAGTATTCACTGATATAAATTAGAAAACAATGGTTCTTGTCACACTAAAATAATTTATTTCATATTTAATTTCATGACATGTTACAAATTAGTACGCATGCTCGCATGTATGCTCACGCCTTTTATCCCCGAAGGGGTAGGCAGAGGCGCAACTAGTGCACCCACTTTTCGCCAAGCGTATTCCGTCCCATGATGTGATAGGGGGCGAGCCTATCGCCATATCGGGCACAAATTCCAGACTCCGGGCTGATACTGAATAGAAAAATCCAATATCACTTTGCCCGACCCGGGGTTCGAACCCGAGACCTCAGCCTTGCAGTCGTACCGTAATACAACTACGCCACCGAGGCAGTCCAAATTACAATAAAATTAATAAAATTACAGTACAAATTAGTCTTTTTTAATAATAATGCAATTTTAAATAAAAAGGTCCAAAACATATTAATCGGTTTTTTACACCATACAAAATCACAGCCTTGAAATAAAAAATACGTAAGTTACACCAATCTATTACGGCAGACGCTCGGGGTATGCCATTTTAATGTTGTGTTCATTCATTCGACTGCCTCGGTGGCGTAGTTGTATTACGGTACGACTGCAAGGCTGAGGTCTCGGGTTCGATCCCCGGGTCGGGCAAAGTGATATTGGATTTTTCTATTCAGTATCAGCCCGGAGTCTGGAATTTGTGCCTGATATGGCGATAGGCTCGCCCCCTATCACATCATGGGACGAAATACGCTTGGCGAAAGTGGGTGCACTAGTTGCGCCTCTGCCTACCCCTTCGGGGATTAAAGGCGTGAGCATGCATGCGTTCATTCATTCGTGTTCGGATAGCGCTTGTGTGTGTACGTTCTCGGGTGATTAGTCGAGTTTTGATTTTTCGTTAAGTTTTAATTATTACATTTGTAATATTTTTGTTTTTGTTTGTTTGTAATATTTTTATTGTTTCCGACATTGTTATTTCTTTAAATAAGGACTTCATTTTGGAGATAATATGAGTTCGGAAGGTGCTGGCCCTTCTAGACAGCGGACACGCCGCCGAAGAATAGTAGAACCGGGGGTAGGTACGTGTTATATTTAATTTACTATTACAGTAAAGTTAAGGTTTGTTTGGTTAAAATTATTACCCATATATTGAAACGCTCTACATAATGTAACAAACACTCTTAATAGGGAAAGAATACGCCATTATTTAGACCTCAATAAACATTAATTTCACTAACATTCAAACACAATACCGACATAGAGTCGTAAATATTTTGTACACACAATTCATAGAAATTTTGTTCATTGTTTATTGTAATTGCCTAGCACATGTTTACTTTCTGTACTTCCCTATTATCCTCCGAATGCTATGCTTTTTTTATCTTTATTAAATATTCAAATATTTAGTTAATAGTAATATATACCTAAACCACAATATATAAAATACTAATTACATGAGTCATATAAAAATGTTTGGTGTAAAGTTGTATTTTAAATGTTTAAATTTATTATTATTTCTCATCTTTACGGTACGATTCATTGTTTGCAGGTCCGTCTTCTGAAGCACCATTCAAATCCCCAGTAAAAGAAAGGAAACGTACCACTCTATCGATTCATGAACAAGAGATTATTATTAACATTTACAAATTTGTAAAATATATGGCCCAGTGATTTATTTCCTTCAAACAAAAAATGATCGAAAAGACTTCCGATATCTCTGGAGTGAGTAAGAGAAGTATTTATAGAATATTAGGCACATACAGAGATACTCACAACATTTCGGAAAAATGAATACAAAACAAAAAGAAAATATCAATCATTGACAAATTGGCCAGTTTTGATAAATCGGCCATAAGAACAAAATCACCAATTCTTTCTTGCCGGAGAGTTGCCTACTGTAAATAAAAATTTATGAAGTATCAATGAAGATGACCCAATCTAAGCAACACTTCACTGAGACGCGTGTTGCAACATTTGAAATTCAAGTATCTCAAGCGAAACAGAAAAAGTGTATTAATAGACCGCCCAGAAGTAGTTATGTGGCGGTCTAGATACTTAAAAGAAGTAAAAACGTTAAGGAACAAGGGTCATCGCATTTTTTACTTAGATGAGACATGGATTAATGCAGGTATACTATTTACATTAACTAAACATTGGTGGATTCGTTAATGATTGTACATTTTGTAATTTATTAATATCTAAGCTATAATAATAATATTATAACACGTGTTATATATATTTTAAGATCATACTGTGGGAAAGGTGCGGCAAGATTCAATCATACCATCCACTCGTCAAGCTTTTGTAGAAGGCTTGTCCACAGGCGCTAAAAATCCCACCGGCAAGGGTATACGACTAATAATCGTACATATTGGGAATGAGGAAGAATTTTTGGAGAAGTGGAATGGGTGTTTGAACCTTCAACAACGGGTGATTACCATGAGAGAATGGATGCAAACCATTTTTAAGAGTGCTTTGGAAAAGTTCTCCAAAAGTTACGGAGCGGTGACGTTATAGTAATGGACAACGCAAGCTACCTCTCAAGGTAAATATCAAACAAGAAATTGTAGTATATTTTATTATTCAGTTTTCTCATTTGTTTTTAACTTATGAGAAATGACTAAAAAAAACTCCTACCATGTCCTGGCGAAAACAAAAGATCCAAGAATGGCTAGACGCTAAAGAGGTACCATACGAAAGTACAGACAAAAAGGCACATTTGATTAAAAAAATACAGCCAATAAAACTAAAATATCAACAGTTCATTACCGATGAAAAGGCCAAGGAGAAAGGCATCACAGTGCTAAGGTTACCACCTCACCACCGTGAAAAAATTGTTAGCAGATGGTTTATCCCAAATAACTCCAGAGAAATGGAAAAACTGTATTCGTCATGTCATAAAAGAAGAAGAAACAATGTGTAGAATTGATTGCATTAGTGATCAAACTGCTGACAGATTTATTATAAATGTCAACAACAGTTCATCCGATTCAGAAAGCTCCACAGACACTGAATATTCAAGCGATGAAAAGGAAGACTCAGTAATGTAAATATATTTTTTTATACAATAAATAATATTATATATTTGTTACGAACTTTTTCTGCCCTATCAAATATAAATATGCTATGTCCCTAATATAAATTTTAAAATTCCAAATATAATTACATGTTTGTGTATATGTAATAAATACAATCATAAACATTTTTGCGATAGTTGACTCCGACAGTTGCAGCAATCAATTGTCAATTATGACGTTCCTTTTAAAATGTGTCCATTAAACACAATAATAATTTTTATCCTGTGCCAAAGGTTTGTCATTCCTGACTAAACGAACAAAGGTCAATGTGCTTTATTGCCAAGTTATCTGGCGCGGACTATAAGTGGGATCACATAAAATTATTGCACCAAGAAAATCCCGCATATAAAGGCATCAGATTAATGCTCAAGCTATCAGACAGCCACGTTGATCCTGTAATTTTTTTTTTGTAATAGCCTTTTATTTTTAATTGTAGTTGTTTATATTTTTCTTCTAAATGTTTGTACCTATGCATGTCTGTCCGTGACAAATAAATTACTTTTCTTTCTAATCAATTTTTTTTTTTACAATTTACTTAAACTAATATTTAGCACTATGACGTATCTGTTTGCCCTTTGGCAAAGGCCTCTCCCAACTGTCTCTATAAGATTCTATTCCTAGCAGTTCTAGTCCACAAGTTGCCTGCCATTGCCTTGATCTCGTCAGCCCAGCGTTTGGATGGTCTGCCTCGTTTCCTCGTCTCACTGTTAAGATACCAATGATTGACGGTCTTACTCTATTTGTCGTTTCCTCTAATTATGTGTCCAGCCCATTTATACTTTAGTTTCCTGACTGTTATTGTAACATCCTTTACTTTGGTATGCTTCTTTATAGCAGTTGTTCTTATTCTGTCAGATTTTTTCTTTCCTAGCATGCTCCTCTCTATCGCGTTTTGACATACCTCTAATTTTCTTGTATGAGCTTTGGTAAGGCCCCAGGTTTGGCAGCCGTATGTGAGGACTGGCGAGATGCAGGTGTTGTAGAGTTTCCGTTTTACAGCCATGCTCATTTCTGTATTTTTCATTATCTCCTTCAGGCTCCAGTATCTATTCCACGCGTGCCCAATGCGTCTTTCTATTTCTTTTGTAGTTGAGTCAATTGGGGAGATTATTTGCCCCAAATATATATATTCATTCACATATTCTATCAATTTGTTGTTAATGTAGATACTCAGATGCGTTAGGTTTTCTCCATTAATCTGTATTCCGTACTTTTCCCAGTAAAGTTGTCTGAACACCTCTTCCAGAACTGCTGTAAAGAGTTTTGGAGATACTGGGTCGCCCTGGCGTACTCCTCTTTAAATCTTAACTTCGTCTCCTTCTCTATCTAATTTGATTTTCGCTGTACTGTTCTGATAGACGTTTTTAATTATTCTAATGTACTTTATATCCACTCCTTGATTTTTAAGCGCTTGCCAGATGTTTTCGTGATAAAGTGAATCGAAAGCTTTTGAATAGTCAACAAAGCAGCAATAGAAGGAGGCATTGTATTTGTTAGAAATATGTTATTTACTAATGGTAACATCTAATAAACAAACAATTGATTACTCTGGTTCCTTTTATGTATTGTCTCTGGTTTAGCTCTATGGATGTATTATTTGAATATTAAAGACGTTGTTCGTTGTCAGCTACCACTGTGATACGTTGTTTTATTAGGTTATGGGCCCAGATATGCTCATTAGGGATTATTTTCAGTGAATATTTAGGTAGTTTAGCTAGCATAAGTGTAGGCATTGTATTTTACAATCCGATTAACAGCAATGGCTTCTAACTCGTTCTTGACTAACGTGCCAAAGTTGAAGGGGCGCGAGAATTACCACGAATGGGCGTTTGCAGCGGAGAATCTGCTAGTCTTGGAAGGTACAGCGTATTATATAAAGCAGGAGTGTACTAAAGATACAGCCGCAGAAGATGCAAAAGCGAAAGCAAAGTTAATTTTAACGATCGACCCGTCACTGTACGTTCACATCAAAGATGCATCAAGCGCAAAGAATTTGTGGCAGAAACTACAGGCTATGTTCGATGATTCTGGTTTCTCTCGAAGAATAACCCTATTACGAAATTTAATATCGATTCGTCTCGACAACTGTGATTTGATGACAAACTATGTTACGCAAATCATTGAAACTGCCCAGAAATTATCAGGAACAGGTTTCTCAGTGAATGACGAGTGGATCGGGTGCTTGATCCTGGCAGGTTTACCTGAAAAATACTTCCCAATGATAATGGCAATCGAACAATGGGATCGCCATTACGGCTGACGTAGTGAAATGAAAGTTGATTGACCTCGTGGCTAACGATGATTCCGAGACAGGAAAAGCTTTTTTGAGCAGAGGGCAGCACAATCGCTAAAATAATTCTAAGGTTGGCAGCAGTGCTAAGAATGACAGCTCAAATCATCATGGCGGCGGATTGTCAAAGTCAGGATCGACGAAGAAAACAAACTTAAAATGTTATCGATGTAAACAATTTGAGCATTATAAATCACAATCTAAGCAAAGTGATCAGCAGCAAGTGAAGAAAACTAATGTTTTTTCTGCTGTTTTCTTGAGTGGAAACTATAGTAAACAGGACTTTTATTTGGATAGCGGCGCATGTGTTCATATGACGACAGATGTAAACATGATACAAAATGCATCATATTCACCGAGTATCAAGGAGATTATGGCAGCAAATCAAAATGCCATGCCAGTATTGTGTTCGGGTGATGTGGATATCATAACAGTCACACCAGATTGCAAGTATGAGGTTACTTTGAAAGATGTTTTGTGTGTTCCTAACCTCGCAACTAATTTGATTTCCATTAGTCAACTGATAAAGAATGGAAACAATGTGGAGTTTAAGGAAAAGTGCTGCTATGTTTACAATGGAAAAAATAGTTTAGTGGCTGTAGCGAACCAAGTAGATGGTGTTTATAAGTTGGTCATGGAGCATAAACAATGTTTGTTCACACCTTCTTCAAAAGCCAGCAGTGAAGTGTGGCATAGAAGATTGGGCCACTTTAATATAAACGACCAGAATAAAATGATGGGTGGAGCAGTTTCAGGAATATCATACACAGATAAGTCAGTGATCAACAAAAATACATGTATGGTGTGTTGTGAGGGGAAGCAATCACGCTTGCCATTAGGTCACGCTGGTACAAGGAGTAGCGGAGCCACTGGATGTAATCCACGCTGATGTCTACGGACCAATGGAGTCTACTTCGATCGGTGGATCCAGGTATTTCCTCATTTTTGTTGACGACTTTACCCGTATGGCCTTTGTTTATTTTCTTAAAGCCAAAAGTGAAGTTTTCAAATACTTCAAGCAGTTTAAAAGTATGGTAGAAAATCAACAAGACAGAAAAATTAAAATCTTTAGGACAGATAATGGATTAGAGTTTTGTAATAATGAATTTAAAGATTACTTGGAACAGACCGGCATTGTTCACCAAAAAACATATGTTTACACACCTGAACAAAATGGCATGAGTGAACGTATTAATAGAACAATTGTTGAAAGAGCTCGCTGCTTATTATTTGATGCAGGATTCGATAAGAAGTTTTGGGCAGAAGCGACAAATACTGCTGTCTATCTTAGGAATAGATCGGTTGCATCTGGATTAAATAATAAAACTCCGTATGAGCTTTGGACAAGCAAAAAGCCAGATCTAAGTCATGTCCGCATATTTGGCAGTCAGGTGATGGTACACGTGCCAAAAGAGAAACGACATAAATGGGATGCCAAGTCAAAGAAACACATTTTAGTAGGCTATTCTGAAAATGTGAAAGGCTACCGTGTTTATGATCCAATCAAGAAATGTGTTGTAATTAGTAGAGATGTAGTTATCCATGAAAATATAGAAAGAAACTGCACAAATGAAGCAGTTGTGTCAGTTTCAGTTGGGGATATTGAATCTGAAAAGTCAGATGGTTATGATGCAGAAGAAATGAAAGATGAACCCATTTCGAGTCCCTCGAAAGCAAACACGTCTTCAGAATCCGAGTATGTTAATGCAGTGACTGATTTAGATTCTACATTCCAGCAATTTGAAGAAGATAAGGGACTAGAACCACAACCAGTAGTTATGAAACGAATAAGGAAGCAGCCATAGTGTTATGGATATTCAAATCTATGTACAACATCAAGTCCATATGTCACAAGCACTGATCTGTACTATTTACCACTGGATAGGCTGTTCCATACGTTTGACAGCAAATTCTTTGTGCCTATTTGAAGCGCCACTAGCGAATGTACAGAGAAATAATTTTGACGTAAATTGCAAATGGCGCATGAGCAGTGGACAGTACTGTGAAGTATTTTTACATTTTTAATTAATTTAGTTAGAATTCAGTGTTATTCTTGTTATAAGAATTATTTAAAAGTTATTAAAAATGAGGTCATGTGAATATTGTAAGCGGCGCTACAATAAAGGCAGTGAAATATCATTCCACAGGTATGTACTATATTTAGTCATATTTTTCATCCAAAATGTTCATTTTACTTAGAATGTAATCATGTCATGCTTTCAATCATGTCTTATTTTAAACTTAAAACATGCATTTAATGAAATTCCGCTGAATAAAGTTTATTTTTATTTACAATTTTCAACTAGTGATCGCATCATATCGATAGTTTTATTATTGATAGTTGTAACACGTTTTTCCGTGATATTGACCTATTTCAGTTTATGTAGTCAATTTATTTTCTCGAACACGATATTAACGCATATGAAATGTCCAACCTTAATTGGATACGCCAAATCAGAATTACGACATTAGAAATTTTCTTTTCCAGATTTCCAAAAGATTTAGAGGAGAGAAAAGTTTGGCTTCAGGAATATGAAAACTAGCAACTGGACTCCTAAAATGTTTGCAACAACGAAAAATTACTCTTTGTCGATTACAGGTCAAATTATACGACATTTTTAACCCGTCAAATAATTTGGGCACGTCAGTAATTAAAGATATAAATAAAATATATAAAACGTGTATTATTTTACCTTTTTGACTTTGTTACTGTATTTATTATTCCACGGCTTCTCGAACCCAAACGTCAAAAATCTTTCGACATGTTAATCAAGGTTTCATCATTATCTAACATTGTGCCAAACAACTGAATTTAATTACCTAGTTAAGAGTGGAAAAGTAACAAACATCCATCTAAACTATCGCATTTTAAAATCAATCTGATTGAGACAAAAGTTAATAAATAAATTAAATCATGTCTTTTTATTGTAAGAAGCCACCAAGAGCTATCGATATATGTTTCACTGAGGTCGACATCACTAGTTTTAGTACCGTAGACACTCACTACGGCCGACAGCGCCAAAATGGCGAATATCAAACGGGCACAAAAGCACTGTTAACAGCCGCCAGTCCAGTGGTATATAGAGGTCAGTGGTCACAAGTGATCCAGTCAGTGTCCAAAAAGCTCTGAATAGCCCAGATAGAGACAAGTGGATAGAGGCAATGAAAGACGAGCTGCAAGCATTTGAAGAAAACAATGCGTGGGTTTCGGTGAGCAAATTACCTTCTGATAAAACTTTAGTACAGTGCAAGTGGGTGTTTAAAAAAAAAGTGAATAGTGATAACAGTGTAAGTCACAGAGCGCGTTTGGTTGCTAAAGGCTTCACACAGAAGCCTGGTATTGATTATGAGGAGACATTTTCACCAGTTGTCAGACATTCTACTTTGAAATTATTGTTTGCACTGTTTGTACAGTTAAATTTAGATATCACTCATTTAGACGTTAAAACAGCTTTCTTAAATGGTTTCCTTAAGGAGGACATTTATATGGTTCAACCAAACATTAATTGTGATTTAAACTAGAAAAAGGTAATTGATTCCTTATGTCTACGCGAATGTTAGACATTGAAATTAAACTATTATAACGGATTTTATCGCGGTTTTTTATTTTTATTTTCTCCCGACGTTTCGAAGGCTTTGCAGCACTTCGTGGTCACGGGGCGGACCACGAAGTGCTGCAAAGCCTTCGAAACGTCGGGAGAAAATAAAATAAAAAACCGCGATAAAATCCGTTATAATAGTTTAATTTCAAAAAGGTAATTGTTAAGTTAAATAAGGCAATTTATGGCTTAAAGCAATCCTCTAGATCTTGGTATGAGCGAATAGAGAAATGTTTATGTGAATTATTGAATTAATGAATTATTCTTTTTGAAACCTATCTCACCATGTGTTTTTACAAAAATTCATAATGATGTGAAAATTATTATCGCCTTGTATGTTGATGATTTTTTTGTTTATTCAAACAATCAAGAAGAGACACGACAAGTTAATTTCTGTATTGAGTTCTAATTTTAAGATTAAGAATTTGGGTCAGGTCCAACAATGCTTGGGCATGAGAGTTAAAATTGATAAAAAGTCAAATATTATTACTAGTACTCCAATGGAATGTAAGTTAGACGTTAATAAGTCTGAATACTGTGATCAAGAAATTCCGTATCAACAATTGATTGGAAGTTTGATGTTTTTGTCTGTTCTTACAAGACCTGACATACCTTACAGTGTCAGTTTTCTTAGTCAATTCAATAAGTGTCACACAAATGTTCATTGGAATTATGCAAAGAGAAAATTAAGGTATCTTAAGAAAACTAAAAAGTTTTGTTTAAAGTATGTTAAGGAAAACAGCTGAACTTGTTGGATATGTTGATGCCGATTGGGCAAGTAATGCTTTAGATCGTAAATCATATACGGGCTATTGTTTTGTAATGTCAGGCTCAGCTATTTCCTGGGAGAGTAGAAAACAGAGAACTGTAGCTTTGTCGAGTATGGAGTCTGAATATATGGCTATAGCTGAGGCAGGGAAAGAAGCTATATATTTAAGATTGTTATTGTATGAACTCACTGGTAATCTAAGTACTGTATTATTATATAATGACAGCCAGAGTGCACAAAAGTTGCTGGCAAATTATGTGTGTAACAGAAAAAGTAAACACATTGATATTAGATATCATTTTATAGAAGAAGCAGTAAACACTAAAATTATTAATTTGAAATATTTGCCAACGACTGATATGCCAGCTGACGTTCTAACTAAAGCTTTATATCCTATCAGGCATAATAAATGTATTAAGGGTCTGGGGATTAGTTTAACAGAGACAGATAGTTAATTTAAATGAAAGATTGTTAATTTTAAGAAAAGCTTTGTTTATTTGCTGTAGTTGGGGTGTTAGAAATATGTTATTTACTAATGGTAACATCTAATAAACAAACAATTGATTACTCTGGTTCCTTTTATGTATTGTCTCTGGTTTAGCTCTATGGATGTATTATTTGAATATTAAAGACGTTGTTCGTTGTCAGCTACCACTGTGATACTTTGTTTTATTAGTATTCCTTACTTTCTTCGAAAAGTTGTCTGACAACATGGATGTGGTCCAAGGTTGAGTAGCCACTCCTAAATCCTGCTTATTCTCTTGGTTGGTTTTCTTCTAATATCTTTTCTGTTCAGAATAACTTTAGCGAAGACTTTATATATATTTCACATTAAGCTGATAGGCCTATAATTGTTTATATTGTCCTTGTCTCCTTTCTTGTGAAGTAATATAATGGTCGAAGTCGTCCATTGATCGGGTATTATTTCGCTTTTCAGAATTTCATGGAACATATAAGTAATTGAGGTGTAACATGATCTTTATTATATATCAGCAACGTTGATCCTAGAAGGACAAAAATGAAAGTAAAATTTGCCAGCCGAGTGTTCAGTAGAACTGTTTCATCGACTATGGGATACCTTGCAGGTAAGATAGAGCATGTGATGTTTTTGTGTTAAAGATCAGCTAGGCTATTAAGTTATGCTCAAATTGAATGGCTCAGTATTTTAGTAAACAATTTATACAACCATGTATTACAAACCATATGTAGATAAAGCACAATTTTATACACATAAAGTGTACATTATGTGCACATTTTTTTTTTCAAAAGCTCTTCTGGGACTCATTATTCGATCGATGCGATCGATTAATGCACTCATAGAAAACAACTACAATATACAGATATTAAACAAACACAAAGACGATTGGTATATAAGTAAAGTGGCAAAGATAGAAAATACAGAATAAGTCAACCCGGACTGGCAAGTAAGAGAAGGTTTGCTATTCAAAAAAATATGTCTAAAGCAATTCCCAGATAAAAGCTATGACTGGAAATTATACATACCGCAATCACTTAAGGCGGAGATTTTAAAGCGGTGTCATGATGATAGTACAGCTGGTCTTTTAGGAGTGCGTAAAACTCAATTTAGAATTAAACTGTTTTATTTTTGACCGGACATGCTAACAGATGTTACACAGTATGTAAGAAAGTGTGATATATGTTCTCGTGCAAAGGTGTCATAGCAACTACCCTTGGGACAAATGGGGCAACACAGAACTGTTACAAGGCCGTGGCAGGTAATATCCATGGACCTAATGGGGCCATTTCCGAAAAGTAAGAACTGCAACACAATGTTTTTGGTTATAACATGATTATTCAACAAATTTATGGGTAAATTAGCATCCAAAGTCGAAAAAGCCATTGTATTTAAAAAGTTGTCGGACAATGTCTTTCATTTAAACAATTCTTACGGTAAACCAATTGGAGTTTCGCACTCAAAAGATTTAAAACCCTTGTGGCATGGTTGTACTAGTAATTAAATTTACGCATACTCACGCTTTTTATCCCCAAATGGGTGGGCAGAGGCGCTAGTGCACCCACTTTTCGCCGTGCGTATTCTGTCCCATGATGTGATAGAGGGCGAACCTATCACCATATCGGGCACAAATTCCAGACTCCGGGCAGAAAAATCCAATATCACTTTGCCCGACCCGGGGATCGAACCCGAGACCTCAGCATTGCAGTCGTACCGTAATACGTCTTCGCCACCGAGGTAGTCCATATTAAGTATTGACCATAATATTACGTTTTTATGGATACGGCACCTAAACCAAGACCCAATTGAGAATTTCTTTGGGGCAATAAGAAACTATGGGTGCCGGAACACAAATCCAACGCCAGAAAGATTTGAATCAGCGTTAACAACGTTATTGGTTAAGAGCCTGTCCAGTATCCATGCCCCTGGAGCAAATTGTTGAGAAGACCAATGCAATGCACTACATGCCCTCGTCGTTACGAAGGCTAGTAGTGAAGCTACGACGACTGGTGATATCTCTTTAGATATTGTAAATGAGAATAGCCTTATGCCTTTAGAGGAAAAAAGTCTGCCTCAAATAATGGGGCATAATGAAATATCCCTAATAATACAATATTTTTAAGGATATTTTTTAAAAAACGGCCAAAAATTAAATATTTAGATCCTGCGAAATTTGTAAGGGAAATTGAAATATCGAAATATTACTAAATGGCACTTATCTATTGAATATTTTTGTGTTTTTTTTAGTGGTATAATAGCACTATAGAATCTAATTAAGACACTTCAAAAATGGGTGTAATACCCTATTTTCCTATAATTTTAGCTTTACCTGACATAACTCAACCACTATTGAAAAATGAGTTGTTGGTTGATATGGTCCAAGAAGGAGATGCATGCTCGCTACAAGATTGTAATATTTGTATTGATAAGAACATCCCAGACATGGAAACGCCAGTGCCACCCTCAGCTAAAGAAATGCTTATATCTGCAGGTAAAGCCTAATATTATATATCAATAGAATTCATGAAAAATATATCCTACTAATATTATAAACGCGAAAGTTTGTAAGAATGTATTGATTCAACTTACTTTCTTGTCAGATGTATACAAAGTGACTAAACTAATAAAGAAGAAAGTTTATAATCTTGAAAATAAATTGAGAAAAATTTGTGGGAAATATAACTCTGAAGATTAAACTGGCTCAGAATATGTCTGACTCAAAAATATTTTTAAAATGTTTAGAAACATTGCCCGAGCGTATAATTTTTTTTTACAAACTTACAAACTAAAATTAAATATAAGCCCAGAGGCAGAAGGTATACTAATGAGGAAAATATTTTGGCCCTGTCAATATTTATGCAAAGTGCAAAAGTTACAATACATTAAAAAAAATGTTTGTCCTACCATCCAAAAGGTGGTTACAAAAACAATTGACTTCAATTCCGCTGAAGCCCGGAATGAATCCAGAATTATTCATACAACTTAAGAAAGCAGTATCAAGACTTAGTCCAGAAAAGGGCTCTGCACACTTATCTTCGACGAAGTGTCTTTGGAGCCAGGTCTTTATTTTACAAATGGTCAAATTTTTGGGTTTGAAGACTTTGGTCACAAAAGAAATAGCCAAATTGCTGATCACGCTTTAGTGTTCATGCTGAAGAGCATGAAAGGGAAATATAAGCAACCCTTATGCTATACCTTTTGCAAGAGTTGCACCAAAAAAGAGGACCTCAAAAATTTAATTCAATTATTAATTAGAGAAATATTTAAGGAAGGAACTAGAATACAACAGTCATGGCTTTAGGTAGATGAATACAAGATATTTCCTCTTTTTAACACTCCGCACCTTTTAAAAGGACTGCGAAACAATTAATTAAAGAAAGATGCAAAATTCATTGAAAATGATATAGAAAAATTTGCCAAATGGAAGCATATAAAAATCTATTAGATATTGATGTGGGAGACCAAGAAATACGACTAGTAAAAAAAATTACAGAGTTACATGTCTTTGAAAATAAAATACCAAAAATGAAGGTAAAATATGCAGCTCAAGTATTCAGTCAGAGTGTCAGGAGCTTTAAGATTGTTCGAGTATTCAGTCAGAGTGTCAGGAGCATTAAGATTTTTGGCAAGTAAGTTATATTATGAATAATAACAAAAGATCAGCTAAATGTGCTTTAAATGTGTCCAATATTGGTATTCTGTTACATTTATGCAGTTGGTAACTGCAGTGCAGAGGTCTCAGGTTCGATCCCCGGCTCGGACCAAAAGATATTATTGGGTTTTTGTACTCAGTATCAGCCCCGAGTCTGGAATTTGTGCCCGATATGGCGATAGGCTCGCCTATCACATCATGCACATCATGGGACGGAATACGCACGGCGAAAAGTGGGTGCACTAGTTACGCCTCTGCCTACCCCTTCGGGGATAAAAGGCGTGGGTATGCGTTAAATTTAGAAAAATGTCTGAAATGTAAATCTAATGTTCCTTATCAGAAACCCATTGGCAGTTTAATGTACCTGGCAGTATTAACAAGGCCAGATATTGCCTATTCTGTAAGTTATCTTAGTGAATTTAGTAGTTGCTATAGTGATGTACACTAGAACCATGCCAAAAGAATTTTGAAATATCTAAAGTGTGCAATGCAATGCAAACAGCCCTGTATTATATCCTGCACACTGCTGAGCACGGGCCTCCTCTACTACTGAGAGGGGTTAGGCTTTAGTCCACCACGCTGGCCTAGTGCGGGCTTGCAGACTTCACATACCGTCAAAATTCTTATGGAGAATTCTCAGGTATGTAGGTTACCTCACGATGTTTTCCTTCACCGTTAAAGCGAACTTTAATTGATTAACAATACACACGTAACTTTGAAAAGTCAGAGGTGTGTGCCTTGGGTTTTGAACCTGCGAACATTTTCTCGGCAGACCGTTCCATTCCCAATTAGGATAGCGCCCACTATCTAAAGTGTACTAAAAATTATTGTTTAAAATATGCCAATGATAATACCGAATTACTATGTTTTGTTGACAGTGACTGGGCTAGCGATGCGTTAGACCGAAAGTCTTATACTGGTTTTTGCTTTATGATGTCAGGATTTATTGCCAAGATATAGATATATCTTGGCAAAGTAGAAAATGAAGAACAATGTCATTGTCTAATACCGAAGCCGAGTATACCGCTATCTATGGCTGAGGCATCTAGAGAAGCTGTATATTTAGGGAATTAGTCACATGAGATTAGTGGAACACTTTGTGTTGTTGCTTTAATTGTGATAATCACAGTGCAATGAAATTAGCAACAAGTCATCAGTGTCATAATCGTTCAAAGCATATTGATGTTCGTTATCATTATATCAGAGATGTCATTAAGCATAATATTATTAAAATTCAGTATATTCCCACGGAGCAAATGCCTGCTGACTTGCTGACTAAAGGTTTATGTTCATCAAAACACTATAAATTTATGAAAATGTTAGGTATTACTCCTATATAAAATGTTTTGTTTATTTTGATTAGTGGGTGTGTTAGAATGATGTATCAAAATAAATTGGAACCACTACCGACACCTGTTAACACCTTTATAAAGCTTGTTACTAGTGTATGATTATAAAAAAATAAAGTCTATTGCGAAAACTCAACGTGTATTAATAGGAACACTAGTAACAACGTGCTGCATTATAAATGAAGTGGAACAGGTCTACCACCAGTAATGATATTTCCACGAAAAAAAAAAACATATATGACGAAGAATACTCTTCCTGGCACTTGAGGTTAGCTGCACATAGTAGATGGATGAATGCAGATATGTTTCCAGAGGTTATAAAACATTTCATTAAAAACACGAATTCGTCAATGCAAAATCCAAATTTACTCATATTAGACAATCATGAAACCCATTTATCGCTGCCTGCCTTAGATTTGGCGAAAGCTTCGGATATTCATATTTTAACACTACATCCACATAGGTACTATTGATTTTTTTATGGCATTGAATGACGAGACGAGTATGCCGTTTGCCTGACGGTAAGCGATACGACCGCCCATAAACAGTAGCAACACCATACAGCACCTTGAGTTACAAAGTACTGTGTGGCATTCCACTGCGCTCGTCATCCTGAGACATAAGATGTTAAGTCTCATTATGTCCAGTAGTTACACTGGCTACAATGTCCTTCAAACCGAAATACAACAGTGCATGCACACTGCTGCTTGGCGGTAGAAAAGTTGCAACCGGACCTGTAAATGCAGCGACCACCAATGCTATTTATTGCTATTTAATGCAATTGATTGTGATAAATTAAGGCAGTCGGTATTGAACATTAATATGGAACAGGAAACTATACCTTCAATGCTCGATTCTGTAAGCCAAAACGTTTTTTCAACATCTGCTTTAGAAATCGAGCAAGAAGTAATAGCCGGAAGCTCTTATACGAACCCTACCAAACTTTACCAGCTTTACCGATTTTTACCGAACTTTACCAGCTGTTGCTTCTCAGACAATAGACAATACCTAAAAATAGATAAAATCCGCTTAATTTAGTTCAAACGGATATTATTACTTTTGTATCAGCATTTGAATTTTGAAATCCAATTAAAGCTGGGCCAAAAATTCGCGAAAAAAATTAGGGCGGAGTATGTCATGACAGAAAAAAAACTACTCCAGAAAAAATACAATTGAGTTGGCTAAAAGTAAAAATAAGCATAGGGATAGTAGAAAAAGAAAACTGAAAAAGGGGTACTCCAGTGTGATTCTGATGAAGAAAATGAAGAGGCTGTTCAGTATAAGGATTCTGATGATGATAATGAGTGGTTTGAAGGTGATATAGATATAGTAACTGCTAACATGATTTGAAAAAATCCGTTACCACGACCTCCAATAGAAGGGGAATGTGTTTTGGTAGAGTACTCAACAACCGCCCTGTGGATTGGGGGCGTTTGGAGAATTCCACCACGGTATCCCCTGCCTGTCGTAAAAGACGACTAATAGGGGCTACCGGGGGTCGCAGGCGGGCGGCAGGGGGCTGTCCGTCTTTAATTTTGTGTTGTTATTAGCACATTGTTGCGATCCCTGTGATGGACGGCAGCGTGGCTGGTAGGCCTCACGCTGCCGTTGACGCCGGGGGCGTCCTTCCGTCAGAGGAAGCCCGCAGCCGTCCCTAATACACCGAAGATGGCCACCGTGGAGTTTTGGTTGGTATGCCGTGCGCTGCACATAGGGACTCGGCCCGGCGGTCGCCCGATGGTTCCATCTCTCCGGGCGGCTCAACGCCGGGTCGTAAGGCACGGTGAACCCAACATAACCGCTCAGTCGCCCCCCTTGAAGGCGGGGCGATAGTAATAAGTCACTTTCTCCGCGAAATCAAAAAAAAAAAAAAACAGAAATTGTTTTTCATTGGAAAAATATTAGAAAGCAGAAATGAAAACGGAGTATTACGTCAGTTTTTTAGGAAAGAAATCTAAATGTACTGGATCTTTCACTTGTAAAAGAAGCTGATATCAAATGAATACTGCCGAAACTATCTGTTGGTGGTAGCACAAGACGATAAAAAAATACCCATGCAAAAAGATGTGCTAGAAGAACTAAAATGGTGGAGGGAACATTGTCACAGACACACTCCAGTACATTACCCAGAACCGTCCTTTTTGCCGCAGACGAGGGTTGGAGTGCCATCGTGAACAGCACTCACTATGGCAAAATGGAACCCAACTCAGCAAACACAGCAACTCAAAAGAACTGTGGATGGTGTACCAAGTTTTACAACGCGTGGGTCTTGATATACGGGGAAAGACGATGATGCTTCAAACAGACAACCGCACATAGCTTATATCAACAAACAAGGAGGTACCAAGTCAGTGTATCTGTTGAGAATTGCTACAAAAATTCTCGTGCTGTGCGCGCACAAAAATTGTCATCCGATGGCCATATGGTTATATTCCCGCTCTTACAATGGAATTGCCGACGGATTATCGAGAGCGATAGCTCCGGAATAGCATCTCAGAAAAGAGAGTGTAGCCGCAATATTTGCGAAATTCGGCACACCAAAAATAGACCTTTTCGGATCCTAAAGCTCTGCTGTAGTCTTAATCTATGTGAGCGAGAACACACGGGACCCACACAGCCTATTTACCGATGCCTTCAGCAGGAAGTGGGAATACAAGCTAAGATAATTAGGATATAAATATTCGGAGGCAAATACCCCGATCTGTCAGCAAACTGCCCAGATTTTGGAGTGCATGGAAATGTGGTACAAAGTATTGGAGACTGTCTCAGACAATTTGAATCACCCGATTTTTGTAGATAACTATAGTATACAAGTTTGCAGCTAATCGCAAATTTGCACAAAAGAGGTCTTCTGCCATTAAGAAAGAAAGAAAGAAATACGTTTATTGCGATAACTCACACTAAACATAACTTATAAATAGAAATTATACCTAATAATAGTACAATAATATAAAGTAAAATAATAAAGGTGAAAATATTTAAATTTCATTACTTTACATCAAATTAACCATAGTAGATGTATTGAGCACATAGACTCAGAAGTATTTACTCCGACTAGACGCAAACGAGGACGACCACTGAATCAAGATGTTGAGGTAATTAAAAACGGGAAATGAAGCGACGCGTTGCCTTGATCGCGTCGTCGCATCTGCGCATGCTCCAGCCCCGCCCATCAGTTGGAAGCAAGCTCAACGCCCACCGGTCGTATCAGTTACACAACGACCAAAACAGAAAGTGAGTCGTGGCCTACCTACACCGAAATGTTTAACACAGAAAGAAACGCCACTCACAAATGATCCGCTTTGGCTCGACGCTTTTGCTCTCGAGGGTGAGCAAGGTTTGAACAACACGCAGCCCGTTCGTGATTACCGATTCTGGATATTATGCATTAGTATAAGAAGAGTATAATGCCATGTCGAACGCAGACAAGTCCTTCGCGAAGCAAGTTCCGCGAAGCGCGTTTGCGTATTACAACGCCGTCGCCTTTTGGTAGCGATACATTCGATTAAGCGTGGTGTGTCTACCCGTGATTTGGAGTTGCTCGTCAACTTCGTCAATTAAATTATCGTCTGATGCGGCGACATACCTATCTGGTTTTCGAGGATCACACAGGTGTCAAACACTATCTGACACAACACACCCCTATGGCCCAAGGCCACTGGGGCAGGATCACTGCCGAAACCCACAACCTGTACGAGTCGCTACCATCTATGGCTTTTGCTCTTCAAAGGGTTCTCGAGGACATGAGAACTGAGCATCCCCGCTATCCAGCTATCTGGGACATCGCCGATCTACGTCCTATGAACGTACCACCGCCCGTCGCACCACGCCCTCCTGCTGCCCCGGTCATACTTGCCTGCAATAGAAGTAAAAGTTGATAAAGAAGACAAAATTTACTATCTTCGATCATTCTTACTAGTATGACGCCATCATCATTTCCTAGGAAACTATGGGAATAGGAAACAAGTTTCGATTGTGTAAACGCGAAGTGCATTAGCAATTAGATGCCGAAACAAAAATACCAAAAAGTCTAAGTGTAAATACAATACAGATGCATGATGCTGATTATTATGTGACAACTAGCCCCCGTCATCTTGAGACAACCTGTCCCAAAATACTCTCTGTGAAAAAATCTCCCAAAAGAAAATTAAATTATGTTCAATTAAAGAAAAACAGTATATATCTTAAAATACATATTGTCAATCGTGAATATACGAAAAGGTATATCAGGTATTATACTATATTTAATATTCTTACGAGACTCGCTGCAGATCCACAAAAAAATGTTTCAGTGTCAGAAAAAAAAGCAATGGCCTTTATCTACGTTACAGCATTTCAGAGCGTTGGTTAATTTAACCGCTTATCATTTGAAGGAGTTTGTGGGAGCAATCTCTTCCGCTGCGGCTCAAACTCAACAAAAAGAAAAAGTTTATTATATTAAATGTACTGCAAGATTTGACGGATCGCATTCTAAAAAGGTTCTTAACAACGGTGGCGGTCATCAAGAATATTGAAGCAATAGAAGACAAAGACGCTCTCGGAAACTTCCCACAAAACGGGAAGACAAAAAGGTCTGGAATAAGACGAGAATTCAAATCGTGGAGTGTGTTTGAAAATTGTTTTTGTTGAAAGAAGATTAAACATAATATAGAAAATTATTGTTAGTGGCATAATGTTATCTATGCCTTGTTGTCTATGTCAATTTTGTGTTAATTGTCTACTGCTGCGCTCTATGGTTTTATAACCTGTAAATTCTATTCAAATTGTGTACGTTAATAAAACGGTTCGTTGCATCTATCCGAGTATAATTTCTACAATTTTAGAAAAACTTTTGCTCTGAAATAGTTATCATACGAAATAATCCAAGACATAGTCAAAGAAAAACAAGATGCCTCTATGACAAACATTTTTATAGCGTAGAAGCGTGCACTTTCATTTCAGTTGCCAGAAACATTAAGTGTAGCCATGCATATTGCTATGATGTTTGGACAGAGCCGGTTCGAGCTTAGAAAGCATACCACAGGAAGCAAAAGCAGTCATTTGAGGACCTTATCAAACGTGCAAGGGAAATAGAACGAAACTTAACAGAACGTAGCCGGAAAACCAGCGCTAGCTGTACTGCCAGCTTATTTGCTGAGTTGGAGCCTTTTTGCAACAAATATAGTTCTAAGTGTTTTATGTAAGTTTTATTTTTTACTTTGAGGAATCACTTAAAAATAGGAAATGTTGAAAAACGTTTGGGACGAAAATCTGTTGTCACAGATAAACAATAATCTGATTTGGCTGCACGAATAAAAGGATTTGCAAATATTGGAGTACCTCTAAACATCTTATGTCTCAGGATAACGAGCGCAGTGGAATGCCACACAGTACTTTGTAACTCAAGGTGCTGAATGGTTTTGCTACTGTTTAGGGGTGGTCGTATCGCTTACCATCAGGCGAACGGCATGCACGTCTCGTCATTGAATGCCATAAAAAACCCTCACACATCAAAATTCATTAGAAAACAGGCTTACCTTTTTGTGAGATATATAAAGAACAATTTTAATGAGACCAAAAGGTTAGCCGGTTCAGATTGGTTAAAAGCTTTTTGAAACGCAATGCCTCGATTCGCAAAAAGAAGCCACAAACAATGAACCCAGCAAGAGCACAAAAATTAAATAAACCAACAGTTGAACAACATTTTCAGGCTGAGCTGTACATTATACGACACCCTGAACGATTATATAATATGGACGAGAAAGGGTGTCATATAACGGGGAACAAACAGCAAAAAGTGTTAGCAGAAAAAGGAAGCAAGAGTCCATCTGATTGCCCCCGAACACAGCGAAAACGTCACAATAGCAATGTGTGACAACGCAATCGGTACGGCAATTCCACCAATGATTTTATTTAAAGGTCAAAGACAAAGACCTGATTTGGCAGAAAACTTACCAGCAGGAACGTTGGTGAGAATGGCACCAAAGAGTAGCATGACTTGTAACTTATTCACTTAGTGATAATAAATTGACACTTTTGCACTACTTTTTTTTCTGTGTTTTATACCATAATAGAATATCACAATGACGTCACAAAAAGTCTTGAAAATCTAGAAATATATCGGTTATTACAAGAACAAAGTGATGAAGAATCTCAGGAGTCGAATAGCGTATTCGAATATAATCTCTTTGAAGATGAAGGTCAGAGTGATGTCGAAGACTGTGAGTTGAATGCCACCACTGGAAAACCAAATAGATACTGAGAGCATCCCTGAAAGCCTTGAAAGTGCTCCCTCTCCTGTGCAAAACTGCCCTAAGTGCCTTTGATGTCACAATGCCTGAAATTTTTTATTTACTTTTTTTAAAAGTTTATTCAAGAAATTACAAGGCTGATGAAGAAGTTCCTGCATATCTAAGTTTTTTAAGGTTAAAAGTACCATGTTTAATTATTTAAAAAAAATCCTAATAAAAAGTTAAGTAAATCTTTATGTTTTTCATTTATCTTATATACAATAAAATAAAGTAACAATAACTATCACACACATAAACATAAAATATACATAATCAAAAATAACTATAATGACTCCAAATCCATACGTGGAAATGGCGTACGGTTATCTTTAGTGTGTAGTGTAATATGGTTATCTTTCTAGGGTTAATGAATATGAAGCCGATAACTCCAGTACCGGTTACGTAAAAGAAAGTTTTGTAGACGAAAATCTAGCTCGTAATATAGAAATTCAATTAAAATTCGTATAGCTGGGTACTCACTTAGCAGTGTAGCACGTAACGTATCAGATACGGTATCAAGTGAGTACGTAGGCATGAGTCCGCTGCGAGCCGCTCGCGCGTGGAGCGCTGTAAGCTCGCAGTGACCCGCCGAGTGGCGGTTTCACTGCGAACACAAAGGCGGCTCGCAGTGTGCTCGTGGACGGCGTCACGACCGCTTGTGTAGTGAGACGTACGCGCGAGCTTCAAATGAACTTACGTATTCAATTATTCATTATGGAGTGGACTGAAGAAAAAGTGTTAAATCTAATTGAGGTTTACCAGAATACTCCAGTACTGTGGGACCCTAAAAATAAGAATTATTACAAAAAACATCTAAAAGTGGATGCTTGGGAAACTATTGGACAAGCTATAGGTACGTCGGGAGAAAACTGTAAAAATAAGATGATCACTTTATTGTCTTGCTACAGGAGAGAGAGAATGAAAATAAAAAAAAGTAATGGAACTGGTAAAGGTATGAAACGTTTATTAATATTTTTCACAAGTGTGTAACTATAACAATGTTCTTAACATTAATAGGTCCTCCTCCTAGCCTTATTATTCCTAATCATATTGGGGCCGGCATCTAATCTAACCCGATGCAGCGAGAAAACAAACATAAAGTAAGAGGTGTGTGCCTTGGGTTCGAACCAGCAACCTTTGACTTGGCAGTCCAACGGTCATACCACTAGGCTATCACTCGCTCTTAACATTAATAGGTATTGTTTACAAAATCTGGTATTAACGTTCTTTTACAGGAACTTCAGAGATATATAAAAGTAAATGGTTTGCTTTTGATGCAATGTCATTTTTATTAAACCGAGACACTCCACGCCAAAACAGATTGAATACTGTAAGTTCCTTTATTTAATCTTATCTTATACTATGAATAGTCAGGGTGACAAAAGCCATTCAAATTACCACTACTACTGGGTAGGTTTTTAATTCATGCATACTCGTCCTGCCAGGAAAGCCTTCCTTCTGCAGTGAAGTAACCTGCTAACTCATTTCTAAATTCTTTAGCCGCCGCTGGAGAACGGCGAGCAACATTTCTTATAGCATGGAATGACGTCATTTCTTGATCACGCCGCCAGGCTCCATTAATTAGTTCTCCATTTTCGTCTTCTGTGTCGAAGCTGCCACCTGGTATATAAAGCGGTCGGGAGGAGCTGCGCCTCAAAAAATTGTGCAAGTGAACGATGGCCATCACTACTTGTAAGCGCCGCGAACTAGATTATACCTACCTACTTATATTTTTATGTGTAAGTTTAAAACGTTAAACGGCTGCTGCGCCAGTCGTCCCGCCGCCGCGCCGCCGCGAGTGACGTGTTGTTGGTATACGCACGCGCGCGCGCGCCAAAGCTTGTATAATAGTATAATATAGTCTTACACCACGCAGACTTTGTTTATATTACTCCTCGGTTCCTTCACATACTCAACATTTGGTCACTTCGAGCCGAATCGCTCACAAATAGTATGTTCCACACACCAAAAACCATGGTGAACACAAGGAGAACCACAAAGAGGGACGAGGAACAACAGGAAGCCAAGTCCGCGATTCCGAAGACCCAAACACTGCCACGAAGTACCGAAATTAATAAAACTTTTCTTCGTCGAAATACCGAAGAGGGTAGTGTGGTGAAATCGGAACCAGCGTTACCTTTCTTTCAACCTGTGCCTTCAACGTCTCGCCAAGCACCTGCAACTAAATCTAAGAGGTCCTCATCATCCTCAGTGCTTGCACGCAAAAAAAGGTTGGAATTGGAGGCCGCGGAAGCAAAAGCTAAGATTGAGCTGGATTTAATAAATAAACGTTTAGCGGCGGACCTAGCGGATATCAACGACGAATGTAGTGTTCGGTCCCATTGCACTAACAAAGAGGTGGAGGAGTGGTTAGAGCACAGCTATCGTGAACTGGAAGCGCAGCCCGTCCACGACAAAGGTCAAACTAAGGACGCGCCGTGCCCGCCGGCGGCAGATGTCGGCACTGATGGAACGGTTCAACTACTGGCTAGTGCACTGAAGGATTTAGCAGCCGCTTCTACCTGCAATGGACTTAATTCCAACTTGTTAAGCCGAATATGTACACCAAAAGAATTACCAATATTTTCTGGTGACTCAATGGAGTGGCTTCACTTTAAAAAGGCGTATGAAGAATCATCCAAAGTCTGTAATTTCACGGATAATGAGAATTTGTGGCGCCTAAGGAAATGTTTAAAGGGATCAGCTCGCGAAGCGGTTTCAGCCTTGCTTATAAGTGCTACTTCGCCTGACATAATAATGTCGACACTCGAGCTGCAGTTTGGGAATCCTGATATCATTCTGTCACGCATCATGGTGGACATCAAGAAATTACATTCAGTGTCACAAGAATATCACAAGGATATTGTGCCCTTTTCAATTAAAGTACGTAACTGTGTTGCCGCTGTCAAAGTTATCGGTTGTGATGAATACCTAAATGGGATAAGCATAACTACATGCATACTTTCAAAATTACCACCGGTTTTACTTTCGAAATGGGCTGATTATAGCTATACATTCATAAAACAGAATAAAAGACCAACATGGTTCGATATTTCAGAATTTTTAAATGAAGAAGCTATGAAAGTGTCTTCTATGGCTTTGTTAAATGTGAAAAATACAAATGAAAATTATTATTATAACAAGAAAAAATACACAGAAGGTACACATACAGTTTTATTAAATAAAAATTACGATGATAGTGATAAATGCCGTTACTGTCGCTTATCGAAACACAAATTACAGGATTGTAAGAAATTCCGCAAAGCGTTACGCAAAGATCGATGGAGCTATGTCAAACGAAATCGGTTATGTTACAAATGCATAGACGCACACCATGACCGAGCGACCTGTCCTGCTGCAACGTGTGACGTCATGAACTGTGGCCAAGCGCATCATAAGTTATTGCATTACGACTTGCGTCCAACTGTGAACAATGAACCGTGTGTTGGCGATAATACGGCAGCTGAACCGTCGTCGGTGACACCTGAAACAGTAACACACGTTAACAAAAACTATAATGAGTGCAAAGTGTTATTAAAAGTAGTGCCTATAAGTGTACACGGTCCGAACGGCGTCTTCAAAACAAGTGCGTTATTAGACGACGGATCCACGGTGTCGCTTATCAGTGCCGCGCTTGCGTCACGAGCCGGTCTGCGCGGCCGACGGGAGACCCTGCGCGTGTGCGGCGCATGGAATAAGAGTGCGCTTGTGTGCGACGTTGATATTATGGACGTTTGTATAACGAACTATAAGGGTGAGAGATTTAATATTAATGCTAGTAGTTTTAAAGATTTAAATGTGCCTGTGCAAAACTTTAGTTTAGTTAACTTTGATAAATATTCGCATTTATGTGACATTGAAGGCGAATTTTGTTGTACGAGCATTAAGCCTGGGATCCTAATTGGTCAGGACAATTACAATTTATTGTTGCCACTGTTTGGTGGTCGGGTTGCGGCTAGTAGTAATGATATAGGCTTTGTAATTTGGATGAACTGTTCTTTATTAATATACTGTACTACGGGCTAAAGCAGACATGACAAGAGAGCGAACAAGATGGTCGGCGGTCGCGACCAAAGAGTATATATATCATAGACAATAATAATGTTGCTATATCTAATATCTTCCCTTTTTTGAAAGAAGAATTCAAGATTCCAGGGCCTCGAGGTAAGTATTTTTGAATTTATTTAATGACATTTTAAAATATCTAGGCCATGAAACCTTTTACAATACGTATAACTAAACGCATTTGTCAAACTGACATTGACAGCTACATTTGACATTGACAATTTTAATAGACTTGACATTACAAGATAACCTCTTACGACTATATAACAATAAAATTAAATTATCTTAATTTTAATTACAAACGTAATCACCATAGCGTACTGGTGCCTTAATAATTCGTCCATAACTCGACATTTTTGGTGCACAGCCTACATTAGTTGTGTTAGGAACATTTTCATTTCTAGTGTTACTAATGTTTGTTTTGTTTTCAGGTATCATAACAGCTGCGGGAGCGACGGGTTTAAGGATATGCTCACGACTTCTACGGAATTCTCCTTGTGGGGATTTTACAACAAAACTACGAGGTTCGCTACTGGCTTTCGAGATTGTACCAGGAACCCAGACACTATGTGGCTTGTGTTTGAAGTATACACTGTCACCATTCTGTAAGGGTGGCAATGGTTTTGTATTTTTATTGTAATAAAGTGTTGAATATGACTTGTGTTTTTCAATGTTCTTTTTAAGTAATTCAGTGTTCACTAAAGTTGGTGACAATTGTGAGTCTGTGACTGGAAGCTTGGTACGTAAGTATCTAGACATAGAAAGTTGTGCAGGTGAAAATCCTGTACTTTTGGGTGTATTTCTATACAAAAGTAAGGCAAGGTATGGATCAGTATTGTTTGCTTTACATTTCTTAAGCATATGTTTGATTGTACCGATAGCTCTCTCAACCATACCATTTGATCGACTTAAGTAAGGACTTGAAGTATTAAATTTAATGTTCCAGTCTTGTGCAAAAGACATAAATTCTCTACTAGAGAAAGGAGGGCCATTACCTGATATCATGAACTCAGGAATACCATGCCTAGCAAATATAGATTTCAAATGATTGATTATAATATTAGCATTTGAGCCTGAATTCAGAAGGGCCAATTCTACATATTTGGAAAAATAGTCAACTACTATTAAGTATTTTTTGTCATTAAAATCAAATATATCAATACCAACTTTATTCCATGGTAGATATTTGTATTTGTGATGTAAGATTGGCTCTTTACTATTGTTTCTACGGTATGTCAGACAAGTATGACATTGGTTCACAAACTTCTCAATATCATTGTTAATATTGGGCCAATAAACAGTACTTTTAGCCAATCTTATAGAACTATTTATTCCTAAGTGTCCTTCATGTGTCAAATTAATTACATATTCTCTCATGGACTCCGGAATAACAATTTTGTCAGACATAAAAAGTATGTTATCCATGACATGTAGTTTATCTTTTAATGAAAAATAAGGTTTAATAGATTGACCTACAGACCTTTTATGTTCTGGCCATCTATTTTTACAGTATTGGACAACTTGGCTTAATATAGGGTCTTTACAAGTTCGTCAAACGAAATTACATCAATGTTGACATCGAAGGAATAAAATATAGCGAGAGATTCGGCGCCTATAAAATGCAGCAATATGGCTACCTTACGGCTTTCTTCCTCCTTTTCCAAGTTGTTGGCCCGCAAATATATTTTCAATTGTGTTATCCAGTTTTTCCATGTCACCGGCATGTTGCCGCTACCCAGCTCCAGTGGTCCCAAATGTCCTGAGCCGACAATTGGCTGGATCGGTATAAGTGCGGACGACTTATTTTTTTCTGCGGACATCGCAGCTTGTACGCCATGTTGACTATGTGGCGGTTTGTCCATTGTCTTTTTACAAACCTGTCTTCTATTATTTAAATAACTTCTGACACCATGTTTGGTGGTCGGGTTGCGGCTAGTAGTAATGATATAGGCTTTGTAATTTGGATGAACTGTTCTTTATTAATATACTGTACTACGGGCTAAAGCAGACATGACAAGAGAGCGAACAAGATGGTCGGCGGTCGCGACCAAAGAGTATATATATCATAGACAATAATAATGTTGCTATATCTAATAGCCACTAGAACTTAAGGTAGGAAAATGTAACGAACCTTGTGCTACTCGCACTCCGCTGGGATGGTGCGTGCATGGGTTAGTTCCAGCACCTCTTTCAACGGGCGCGTGTTATTCAATCCTACACGACACGGAGGTTTCATCAGGGTCGGCAAACACTTCTCTGGAAGACTTGCACGAGTTGGTAAAAGAGTCATTTACCATCGAATCGATGGGAGTATCCGGGAAGCCACGCCAGAGTGTCGATGATATGCGTGCCCTGGAACACCTGGAACGGACGGCAAAGTTTATCGATGGTCGATGGCACGTAGGTCTACCGTGGAAGGATACCCGCTGTAGGATGCCCGATTCTGATCGCATGGCATTGTCTAGGCTGCATAACCTGGAAAAGAAAATGTCATGTGATAAACAGTATGCACAAAGGTACCGTGATCGTATAAAGCATTTATTAGATGGGGAATTTGCCGAGGAGATTATAGATACAACAAAAACAAATAAAACGTGGTACTTACCCCATTTCGGTGTCGATAATCCGAACAAAAAGAAATTACGTCTCGTCTTCGACGCGGCAGCCAAAATTGGCGGTTTATCGTTAAATGATTATTTAATAACAGGTCCCGATTTATTAGTTTCTATGTTGGGCATTTTGTTGCGTTTTCGCGAACATGAGGTCGCTATAGTGGGCGATATAAAAGATATGTTTTTAAGGGTAAAAATATTACCTACTGATCAGGATGCCTTAAGATTTCTGTGGCGTGAAAACCCTAATGAGCCTGTAAAAACTTACAAGATGACATCCCTAATATTTGGTGCGAACTGTGCCCCATTCATTGCACAGTTTATTAAAAATAAAAACGCTCAGCGTTATGACTCATTGAAGCCCACTGCAGTCCAAGCTATTCACAAACAACATTACATGGACGATTATATTGATAGTCAACCTAGTGAAAACACTTGCATTCAATTAGCGTGCGATATAATTTACATACACAAACAGGGGGGCTTCGAAATTCGTAATTGGCTAAGTAATAGCGCAAATGTTTTAAAGAGTTTACCAGAGGAGTCGCTAGCTCCCGCAGCTGCTTCTGTGAAGCTAGGGACTCGACATGAAGGCGAGTCAGCCTTGGGAATCAAGTGGTATCCCGACGATGACTCCTTAGGATTTGTTACCACATTTAAACGGATACCTCAAGAGATAATTAATGGAATAAAATGTCCAACAAAACGCGATTTATTAAAGGTCATTATGTCATTGTTTGATATTTACGGATTTCTTTCGCCGTTCACTATTAACGGTAAAATATTAATTCAGGAAACTTGGAAGTCAAATATAGGTTGGGATGAAAATATAACAGAGGATATCTGTATAAAATGGTTTAAATGGTTAAAATTATTGAAAACAATAAATAACATCCGAATACCTCGATGTTATAAGCGAGTTAATGAATCGGCATTACGTACCACTGTTTTTAAAGATAATAGGGACGACAAACAGGTACGCGCGTCATTCGATAGTAAAGCTGCGTCCACAAGCATACCGACTGACCCACCTTTTAGCGACGCAGGTTATAATTGTTTACAACTTCATATTTTTTGTGATGCATCGTTGCAGGCTATGTGTGCGGTCGCTTATTGGCGCTGGTTAGATAACAATAATCAAATAAAAGTTTGTTTCATAGCCAGTAAATGCCGGGTTACCCCTGTAAAAAGGGTTACGGTACCTAGACTGGAATTGCAGGCGGCCGTAATGGCTGCTCGGTTGGCGAATACACTACAGTCCGCTCATCGAATAAAAACAGCTGATCGATATTTTTGGTGCGATTCCACAACTGTTTTGCAATGGATACGTAACAATACGCGTTATTATAAACCATATGTCGCTCATCGCCTAGGCGAACTTGATGAATTAACCCAAGTTAAGGAGTGGAGATATGTACCTACCGCTTTGAATGTTGCCGATATAGCCACTCGGGAAAACTTTGATAGCTTGAATCTGGAAGGTGAGTGGTTCAATGGTCCTTTATTCCTATACGAGACCGAAACCTCATGGCCCATTAGTTCATGCATAACTAACGCCGTAGCGTGCGACCTAGAATATATAACAAATATTACACAAGAAAATCACTTACCTGAGTGTGCAGCTGTGCCGGATCCAATGCGGTTTTCTTCATGGATACGCCTGTTGAGAAGTACAGCTGTAATGTTAAAATTTATAAAGAAATGCCAAAAGAAAATTATTGATGATTGCACTGCAATGCAGTTAGCTGAGAATTTACTCATACGTCATGCACAAATAAGGTCATTTGACATTGATATACAATTAATAAAGAAGTGTAAAAATTTAGAAAAGAATAGTAAGCTACTTACGTTGACGCCTTTTATAGATGAAAAGGGTGTGCTCCGTGTAGGCGGGCGCATAGGTGTTGCAGCTGATGTTCCCTATGATGTGAAGTATCCTGTAATCTTAAACGGAAGAAGCCAAGTGGCCAAATTAATAGTAGCACATTATCACGTGAAAGCTAGCCACGGCCACCAAGAGATGGTAGTTAACAATCTGAAACAACAATATTGGTTAATACGATTGAGGCCTACTGTCAAAGAAGTTGTCAGAAAATGCATGCTGTGTAGACTAAGAAAGGTGAAACCTCAGATGCCAAAGATGGGTGACTTACCAGCTGCTCGAGTAGCTCATTTTCAAAGGCCTTTTACTCACTGCGGCATCGATCTCTTTGGACCTATGGAGATCACGGTGGGAAGAAGAAGGGAGAAGCGTTATGGAGTTCTTTTTACCTGTCTCACTGTCAGGGCAATTCATTTGGAGACAGTGCCGTCTCTTAGTTCCGATTCCTTAATTATGGCTTTGCGCAGAATGGCATCACGACGGGGATGGCCAGCCCATTTGTATTCTGATAATGGGACAAATTTAAGAGGTGCGGATGCGGAACTTAAGAAGGCCATCGTTGAACTTGACGAGCAGGAATTGCAGACAGCTGTGAGTATTCAAGGCACTCGCTGGACGTTTATACCCCCAGCTAGCCCTCATTGGGGTGGGGCCTGGGAGCGCTTAATTCGAAGTGTCAAGGTTGCATTAAAGGTCGTTCTAAAAGAAAGAGCGCCCAGAGAAGAAACATTTAATACGCTGCTGGCTGAAGTGGAAGCTATAAAAAAAAATACTTTATTCATCACGTAGGCGAACATAGTTGCACTTATGATAAGTCAAGATACATTAAATTGATTATATTAATAATTATTATAAATACCAATGGTCACTTATATAACTACCGACATTTTTATTGGGAGTAAATCTATGATAAGAAATAAACAAAAACAAAAAAAAAACAGCTCGGGCTGGCAGGAAAGGGGATATAAAAAGGACATCATTTTATTAAAATAATGGGAGGAACGCGTCGCGATCCTCACCGGTGAGGACACTACAGGCCCTAGCCTAGCTAACCTACCAGCCTTTCACTAGCTACCTAAGCGATGACGACCCGAAGAAGAAAGGCAGAAAGAAACTCCGGGCTTACTTTTTTTGTCATCAATTGTTCATTGTTTCTTTCTCTTTTTTTTGTTCTTGTTTATAGTGAATGGACGCCCACTTAGTCATGTTTCCGTCGATGTCAACAGCAAGGAGTCACTGACACCAAATCACTTTTAACTCGGCTCGTCTTCTACCTTACCTCTAACAGGCAGCTTTGACGATTCTGACCTGTTCTGCCGTCGTCAGTGGCGAATAGCCCAAAGACTGACTGATATGTTTTGGAGGAGATGGGTGAAGGAAGTGCTTCCCGAATTGATACCTCGCAAAAAGTGGACGGAAGATAGCCCAGTGTCCCTTCAACTTGGAGATTTAGTGTTTATCGCTGATCCTAATGCTCCCCGTAACGTGTGGCCACGAGGCATCGTAGAAGAGATTTTCCCGGGGAAAGACGGTAGAGTGCGAGTAGTACAAGTAAAGACGCAGTTAGGTAGTTTAAAGAGATCTGTTGCTCGCGTCGCTAAGATTCCTCTGGAGTAATTAGTGCTGACTGCTGCGTCAGCAGCACTAGGATGGGGCTTTGTAAGCGCCGCGAACTAAATTATACCTACCTACTTATATTTTTATGTGTAAGTTTAAAACGTTAAACGGCTGCTGCGCCAGTCGTCCCGCCGCCGCGCCGCCGCGAGTGACGTGTTGTTGGTATACGCACGCGCGCGCGCGCCAAAGCTTGTATAATAGTATAATATAGTCTTACACCACGCAGACTTTGTTTATATTACTCCTCGGTTCCTTCACATACTCAACACTACTGTTGTTGCTTTATCTGGCTCAATATGCATTGGTTTTCTTAGTACCCTGAACACGGCTGACATGATCCCGAAGACGTTCTCAACCACCCTTCTAGCTCTACTGAGTCTATAATTGAAAATTCTTTCTTTTGACCCTTTGGCGTGAGCATGCCCGGGGTAAGGTTTCATCACATTTTCACTTAACGCAAAGGCAGAATCACCCAGAATGAAATATGGCAGTTGCTTATTTCGGCCTTGCAAAGGTACAGGTGTGGGCAATTGAAGAATATTATTTTCGATCATGTCATGTAGTTTGCTATTCTTAAACACTCCTCCATCCGAGATTCACCCTTGGCATCCGGCATCCGCGAAAAGAATGTTATAATTTGCATCCACCATGGCAAACAGAACGATGCTGTATGTTGACTTATAATTAAAATATTCTGCTCCGCTGTTGAACGGTGCTTGTAGCAACACATGCTTTCCATCTATTGCTCCGACGCAGTGAGGAAAATTCCATAAATTGTTAAAGTCATCGGATATATTTTTCCAGTCCAGTGAGTTGTCAGGAATCTGCAAGCGATAACACACCAGTTAAACTTATATCATATTTTAGGTAAGCAATACAACGGAACGTGAGGACAATGAAGATGCAGCTGGAGCAGAAGGAATTTCGGAGACACCAGATAGCTCAGTACAATCTGGGCCGCCAAGTAAAAAAGAAAAACGCGATCCAAAGTTACAAATGCTGAAAGAAGCTTTTGGAATTTTAAAATCAGCCTCGTCAAATACCAACACGCAAAATGAGGAAATTAAATCTTTTTTGACTTTTGGAAGTAAAATGATGAAATATTCTGAGCACACTAAAAATATCGTGCAACAAGGCATATGTGACTTAATTTTTAAGGCAGACTGCCATTTCTTCGATGAATATCCCTACCAGCACACAAGCAATAAGACACAAACGTCTCAAAGATATTCTTCAGTTCAACCAACCTCGATGCAGGCGTATAGCCAACCAGCCAATGTTGGATATTATACAGGTCCTAGTACATCCAAAAATATGGAACAGGTATCCCAAATATATGCGTCTGTAGGACAATCATCTCCGGGTCAACCATCTCCGGGTCAACCATCTCCTCAACATCTATCAACTAACGAACAATATGCTATGTCATCTCCACAAAGTGAATTGTCTGAGCTTTTGGACATGGATGATTATGTTTAAGTTACCTACAGTATTTTATTTGCCTATGTCATTGATTTAGTTTCTATATTAAAAAGTTCAATTACTTACCTTTACATTGTCTTTTAATGCATTGATGATTGCTGCACAAACTTCTGGAACGAATTTACTTATAACTTGCTTAGACATTCTGAAGGTATACTGTAAACTAGTGAATGAATCGCCACTTGCTAAAAATCGCAATGTTAAAGCCAATTTGTCTTGAACGGGTATCGCTTTTCTAAACCTTGTGTCTCTAGTGCGAATTTGAGGTCCAATTAAATTAATTAGATACTCAAAATCTGTACTCGACATACGAGTGAAATTCTTGAAATGTCCACTAATCTCTTGAGACTTCATATCCATTATTAAATTGTTAGAACGATTTCTATCTTTGAAAATTTCACTTTGCCAAAATCGACGTGGGCTTTTATAATTATCTAAAATATTATACATGAATATGAACGCAGCACTAGCCACCATTTGAGACATGTTGTCGGCGTGACGTCGTTGCGAGCACTGCGGATCAGGCAGCTCGTAGCTAGATACGCGGAGGACCGTGGACGAGCCGTACCCACTTGCAGGTTGATACCGTATCTGATACGTTACGTGCTACACTGCTAAGTGAGTACCCAGCTTATCTGAGTACTGCTCGAAATTTAAAAAAAAATTATAAACAATGTGGAGAGTTCAAAAAATCCATTTCCGTACATTTAAAGAATTAGACTATAAGATTTAAAGTCTTTTTTTGAGCGTCAATGTGAAGGTTTTAAAAACATAAAGCACTTTTCAAACGAAAACTGCGAAGTTCATCAAGAACACAACGTTAAGCTGAAAACAGCAGTACAAAAAAGTTTAGATAGATTAGCTGTGCACATGAGATCCAACTTAAGAAACGAAGCCTACCAAAACACTGGCAAGTTATTTTGACCATTTATCACCTAGAAACACAAATTCTACTCAGGAAAGTTACTCTAAAATACCATTTTTCAAAGACATACCACAAGATGAAATTATGGATGGATATATTCATTTTTATAGACAACTATTGGTGGTAGGTCTCTCATATGTAAGAGTCCGTCTGGGTAGGTACCACCGCAATGTCTATTTCTACCGCCAAGCAGCAGTGTGCATGCACTGTTGTGTTTAGGTTTGAAGGACATTGTAGCCAGTGTAACTACAGGACATAGTGAGAGTTGAGACTTATCATCTTATGTTTCAGGATGACGAGCGCAGTGGAATGCCACACAGTACTTAGTAACTCAAGGTGCTGGATGGTGTTGCTACTGTTTATGGGTGGTCGTATCGCTTACCATCAGGCGAACGGCATGCTCGTCTCGTTATTCAATGCCATAAAAAAAACTACTTAAAGTTAGTTAACCAAGAAACTTCTGTTGATGTCATACAGATCTTAGTAGCAACAAAATGTTGGCTTTGCAAAGGCAGCTATTCAAAGCCTCTTTAGTCCACTAAATAGTTTAGCATGTAGATGCTGAGATATTTTAGTATCTACGACATTGGTATAAATGACCGAATGCGGAGGCTGAAAGAAGAAAATGTAGAAACGATTATAATGTGAGCCTTTAATTAAGTACTCATGCCATTATTATTGACATTTGCCAATAAATGCAAAATTTCGGAATTTCTTCTATGACACTTTCCCCTTTATCTTTGCTGTCCTCCATAAATAAATGTAGAAGGACCGTGTGGAATAAATAATAGTAAAGCAAATATAAAAGGCTTGTCATCAATAAAAATCCCAAATCTTCAAGGATTATGGGTCCAGACATCGGGAGGAACAAACGAGCAAACAAGTTGTCTGATTTACGTAAGTTTTTACAAAAACTTTAATAACAGTACCAAAAATAAAGATGGGAGCCACGTGTTCTCAAAAAACGAGCACAATCTGAAATTAAGCGATGAAAATGATGCTGTATGGAAATACCTTGTCGGTGTGCTGTTGCGGTCTAGATGATTATTATCAAGCGTAGATGGAAGTCATACGAGATTATATATATATTCACTCTAAGCACGGAGTTAGCCCTTTTACCGTTACTTCTCTGTGATCGTGATGGGAGTTAGCCTAACTTCATATCATCTTCATAGTTTGCACGCAGAATACTAAAAACTGTTATTATATGGTTTAAACTTAGTTGAGAATTTATTTTAGTACTTATTTGCTTTTTTGTTCGATGAATGTTAGATGTCTGCAAGAAATTCACGAGCGAGAAGAATTCTGCTTAGCTTACACAAAGAAAACCCTATCGGGAATGGCCTTGATGAAACTACTAATCCTGACATTGCTTTATTTCTCAATAACCAGTTTCCTAGATCCTATGATGATGAGGCAGAACACTATGATCCCTTACACACCGCATCCTCGAACTCTCATCAACAACCTTTTGCACTGCCTGTGACTGATAACAACACAAAGGAATATAGCGTTATCGACACAATTAATCATGGTTCGACTGATAACCTTATTTCCAATTCTGTGCTTTTAAATACAGATACTTTTCATATTGTTGAAAATGTCATCATTGAAGAAACTGTACTGGGAAACGAGGTTGTAACTGAAACGCAAAATAGTTCGCCTAGTTTGCTTAAACAATTCATTCCAATCTCGGTTTTAAACAATAGCAATTTGAACACAAATTTAAACGAGAATATCGCGCAAAACGACTATAATTCGAATGTTTCTCTTCAAGAAAATATTCCCCAATTTCAAACTCCAATTGCATTTACTGATGAAAACATTACATTTGAAAGAAATCCTCTGCTTGAAATTATCTCTCTAAGTAATACTCAAGATATTACACTAGTAAATCATACTGTGCGTTATAAAAAGAAAAACACTGTCAAGTAAAAAAAGAAGAATGGGCTGGTGAAATGAATAAAAAAAATAGAGAAAAAGGAAAAAAATACTACGGCAAAAAAAAATCGGCGGTGAATGGAACAAAAATGTTATAAAGCCAGAAAGAGTATTGAAGCCAAGATGTGCTTGCAAAGAAAAATCCAAAAGTGTAATTCAATGTCATCTGATTTCCGAACAGGACAGAAAAAAGCTGTTCGATAAATTCTGGTATATGACTTGGATGAAAACATGTGTATATTGAAAATTTTGTAAAAGTCATCCATACTAACAGGCAGAGAGACTGTAGGCGAACGGCCATTTTATTACGCGCTATGTTCGGATTGCGGGCGAGAATGTTCGACGAGGCGGACGCCCGCGGCGGCGCGTGCCGCCAAGTTAGTTTTTTCATCCGCTACGTTTCCGTCTTATTTATCCGGCCTCGAACATCTCTTACAGAGACAGAAAAAATCCTGAAGAGTCAAAAAGAGTGAATACAATAAGAGTCTGCAAAACCTTATTCCTAAATACTTTTGCGATAGGAAAATCATGTGTTTGGGAATGGAAGACACGTGCCAATAAACGCACTGATGAGCAGGCAACTACGAATATAAATACACAGCCTGTAAAAAGGCCTTTTGACATCTTTGTCAAAAGGCATTTTCGAAGGCTTGTCGAAATACAAAACTTTTTAAACAAATTGCCAAAATTAACTTCGTATTATTGCAGAAAAAGAACAATACAATCCTACCTACAACCCGATATCAAGTCAAACCGACAACTGTACGACCTTTACAAAAGCCACTGCAACGATAAAAATGTTAAGCCTTTGTCAATTGGTGTCATTTGCAATGGACGCAAGTAAGGGAAAATTAGCAAAGATGATTATGATGATTAAAGAAGCAGCGAGAGCAGAGAAAGAATCCGATAAAAAAAATAAAACAAAAAACCCGACTGCGTCAATATCTGCAATCTTTATTAAATTAATTGAAGAACTGAAGAGGCTCGGAGTGAGCAGATGCCTCCGACTGCGTTTGTGATAGCCTAGTTGGGAGTGGAACTGACTGCCGAGACGAATGTCCGCAGGTTCAAAACCCAAGGGCACGCACCTCTGACTTTTCTAAAAGTTATGAATGCCTACTTAATTGTAATTTTAAAATTGCAATTTCTTTCACCTTCATATAAGTAAAACCAGCTAAATCCATATTCCTAACTTTTATTTAATAGGAAAAGCGGGATAACTCAAAAAACGCTTGTGTATATTAGTAACAAACATATTTTAAATAAAACAGACAATGAAATTTAATAGCTACCAACATAATAAACCAACTGGACTTTCAGTTTTTTTAATTTCTAATTAATTATGAAGAAAGAAAGTTTTAACTGTCTCCTGTAAAATTTACGCATATGGAGTTGACCGATTTGCGGATTAAGGTATCGATATATAATTAATGTAACTACCTTCATGATGCAGACCATAGGCCTTAGCGGATTGTTACTGTTGTAGTCGCTATTGGGTTACGACGCTTATAATTTTATATCCGTAACAAGTAATGATCTGTTTTTTATGTAATATTGTTTGTAAAATTGCGCCGGCGCGGCGCGCGACGCCTCTAAACGCGGGCGCTGGCCGTCTAATTATGACGCAACACTCACTATGGGCCTTCTGCCCCCCGGGCGGCGGACCACCGAAGTAATACTGCTATGGTTGTCACCTACATGAGAACTGCCATAACTCTATACTTATCTGTTTGGGTACCTCTATCAAATAAATTGCATCTGTGTATGTCTAATAAGTTGTTTTTGTCTGTAACAATCTTGGCGCTCTGTAACAATATGATGTTGCCAATTGTATAATGTATAACTTATATATATTTGTGTTTTTCTTTTTCTTCCATGTTTGAGAATGCCACTTGGAGTAGATTAATATTTGTTAAGAAATGTATACCAGGTACCAGCAGAATTACCAGCGCTTTGCTCCTTGGAGCATTGCATATTGCTGAGCTGGGGCCTGATTGCGGCTACAATATTTCACAAATGGATGTATACTTGTCTGTTGTCTATGTATATACAGTGTATTATTTGTAGCCAAAATAAACGTTTTTATCTATCTATCTATCTTAAAAAAAGTTATACCCAAATGAATGAATGTAAAACAAAGTTTTACATCCAATTCGTTATTACTTGAGTTAATAATAATTTTATGACTGCCTCGGTGGCGTAGTTGTATTACAGTACGACTGCACTGCTGAGGTCTCAGGTCCGATCCCCGGGTCGGGCAAAGTGATATTGGGTTTTTCTAATCAGTATCAGCCCGGAGTCTGGAATTTGTGGCCGATATGGAGATAGGCTCGCCCCCTATCACATCACGGGACGGAATACGCACGGCGAAAAGTGGGTGCACTAGTTGTGCCTCTGCCTACCCCTTCGGGATAAAAGGCGTGAATATGCGTATGCGTAATATGCGTAATAATTAAGTAAAAATGTCATTGAGGCCGATTTTTTATTTATTTCAGAATGAATAATACTAAGCCTAAAAATGCGAGAAAAAAAGAAGAGAATTGGGATCGAGAACATATAGAAATTATTCAAAGGATTTGTTGGAGTTAGCAGTCGAAATGGTAGAAAACAACAGAACGTCAAATCGGGAGACAGAAAAGTTTTGGGATCCCTCGGCGGACTATATTGAATAAAGTAAGTAAAATACACATGAAAACGACTGAGGGACAAAAAAAACTCACCAACGAAGAGGAAGAAAAACTGGCAAACGTGTTAGTAGCGTCAGCAGATTACGGCAGTCTTATGACGAAAATGGATGTTAAAATGTTAGTTTATAAATACCTAGAAAACAATTCACGAACTGATTTATTCGATGGCAAATTACCCCGTGATACTTGGATTGGGGGATTTTTGAGCAGACATCGTTCGAAATTAACTATCAGAACGACTCAAAATATAAAAAACGCACAGGCTGAGAAAGGCTTAGAAGAAATGGAACAATACATCGCCAACAATACTTTAACAAAGCATTTGCTTTAAAAGACCACTAATATTGATATCATATTTTAAGAACAATGTTAAAGATGATATATGTTATTGTAATGCATGTGTTTAGTTCTTATTTATTAACAATAACCGCTTTGTAGCGCCGTCTGACTTTTCAGTCACAAACCGATTCTCTGTCTATCAAAATTAAAATATGTTTTCAAAGCCATTTTGAGTCAATGAAGCTTATTTGTAAGTTTTATAACAAACCAATGTATCGACTTAGTTTAACACAAAAAATGTAGATGGCGTTAGTGCCGACTGATCGGTTTAAATTACCTACTAGTACCTACGCGCTATTGGAAAATAAATAAAAAATAGAAAAACGTGATAAATACTGTGTGTGTTTCAAAAATATACAAGGGGAGTCATGTACTTTGTGTAGTGTGGATTTTTATGGAATTTAATGCCATCAATGTTTGATTTCTGTAGTGTTTGTATCAGAAATATCACATTGCCTAACATGGGTCAAAGTTTTTCTTTGTAAAGAGGCTTCTATTATGATTCATTTATTTTCCTTTTTAGAATGACTTTTGAACCTCTCCGGGATGGCGAAATAGCGGAGATTTTGAATATTTACGAAGATAGTGCAGATGGCATGAAAGATGGCAATGACAGTGTTGCAAATCTCGATTATCAAAATGAAAATGAGAAGAAACAAGAACAGTTTTCTAACTTGATTGATGAAAATGGAGATGATGAAATGAACCTTGATGAGATTATTCATAGTTTAGAGGACAGTCAACCTGATCCGTCATCATTTGAGGGGTCTATAGTCTGGCATAAAAGAGTAGAAATTAATTAAAATGGAACTAAACTAAATCTGGTATGTCTGGTAAACCTAATGCAAATGTCAAAACTGTCATAATTGTTACTGTACGTAAACAATCGTTGTGATCTTGACTAATTTTGCTATTGATTCGCTGTTTCTAAGTAGAATTGTTGTTGAATGTTATCCAACATGAATAAAACTATACGCAGTGGAACAAGACAAGTGGTATATAAGGTATTCTTGCGTTATTTAGCCGAATTCCAAGCGGGAAAGCTATTATCCGATGTTGCAGATGTTTATCAAAGATCTTCGGACATGACTGGTAAATGCTTCATTGTATTGTATTTATAAAGTAAAACCTACCTTTTTTTACATGTTTAAAGTTACAAATTTGCTTTATACAGCTAGATTGATAGTTTTTTTACCATAAATAGTTCATAGTAGTTATTGTGTTTGTTTACCAATAATTATAGTCCGCTCTCATAATGTTGATATTAAAGCAATATATTTTTTCAGGTGTATCCGTTAGTAGTGTACGAAGGATTGTGAATGAAGGTTCTACCAATAATGGTATATTTAAAACTCGTGGGAAAAATAGACAGGAAAGGCCAAGAAAACAATTAGATGATTTTGATTTGTGTGCAATACGGCAAAAAAAAAATCTATACTGTTAGAAAAGAGGTGCCCGCCCACCTTAAGAAATTTACTACCCGTATTGAGAGAAGACCTTAATTATGACGGGAGCCGTGAAAATTTTAGATAAGTTCTACGGGCTTTAGGATTTTTATTCAAAAAATGACAATCTAACAGAACTGCTTTAAAAGAAAAATCTCACATAGCGGCGAAACGTGAGAAGTATTTAAAAACTATAGTGGAAAACAGAAATTTACCAGAAGAGTTACAAAAAAACATTATATATCTCGAAGTTATATTCACACATCCTACAAAATAAAGAAATGTTGGCAGTCCATAGACGTTACTGGTGTTAGACACGATGCGTCAAAAGGCAAGCGGTACATAATTATACACGCGGGAAGTGAAAAAGGTTTTGCACCAAATGCTTTATTGATTTTTAGTGGGAGCAATAAAAATTATGATTATCATTCGGAAATGAACAAGATAAATTTTCATAAATGGGTTTCTGAGAAATTGATTCTAAATTTGTCAGAACCCTCCATTATAGTTATGGACAATGCTCCGTATCACAGTTTGGTACAAAATAAAGCTCCAATTTCTGCCACACGGGTACATGACATAAAGCTTTGGTTGTTACAAAATAGTATACCTTTTGACCCTATGTTGCGCAAGCCATCCCTACTGATGTTAGTAAAGAGACATAAACAAGATCCGATCTATGAAATCGACCAACTTCTTGGAGATGATGGGCACACAGTGGTAAGACTTCCACCTTACCATTGTGACCTGAATCCCATTGAATTAATTTGGGCTCAGGCGAAACAAAAAATTGCTACGCGAAATGTCGGTGCAGCTGATATTAAACCTCTAACTGAAGAGATATTCAGTAGCATCACTGCAGCGGATTGAAGACGCTGTTGCCAACATGTGATAAAATAGAAAAAGAATACTATAACAGAGGTCAGACAATGTACGACACCATGGATCAGCTAATAATAAATTTAAATGACCCCGACAGCACTGATTATTCAACTGACTCAGAATACGACGAGACTGCGGGCCCTTCACAACCAACCTACGAAGAGGAGCATTTTTCTGGTGTTGAATATTTGGAAGAAGAAAATTTAGATTAAGAAAATTATTATAAAAATAATTAATGGAAATTAAATAAAGCATGAAATAAAGTTCATTTTATAATCCTTAAATGTTTTAAACTAAATAATAGAATTAGTATTAGTACATACCTGATGGAAATTCAAATCCTTACAGATGTATTGACAATTAGACATTCTATTGTTAATAATATTTTGTTTGCGTAATAAGTATATGTACAAGTTTAACATAATCACTTATAACTGAAATGGAAAACCTAATGCCCCTTTCCTTCATCCGCTTTATGTTAAATGATAATAATTCTCGATAAGCTAAAATTTTAATAAAAAAAATCTATTTTTTTGTGCGTAATGATGTTACTGTTATTCTAAATTGTAAATAGATATCCTTCATATATAAATAGTAAATCCTTATTAGACTTTTCGAGTCTAATATGAATTTACTTTATGTTTGCATAGTTCACCTATTTAAAAATAAGTCATTAATCCAATGGATCAAGACAGTTTGCGTCATAGTATGTGTGTTGTCGTTTCAAATGCAGTGGCGCCCTCATTTATTTTCAACTCTATTTTGCCAGACTGTAAGTGCAATTCCGCCTCTAACCCATTTCAAGCTCTGAATGTTTTTTTAAATGTTGGCAAGCCTCTTCTATTTGTCTTTGGTTAGCTTAAACAAAATACGTACAATATCGCCTCTATCCTTCAGAAAATGTCATGAGAAACACGGAGCTATGTATAAAACGCCTCTATAGTAACTTGACTATCAAAAGCGCCACTATCGCGGCTCGACCAATCACAGCACAGTATTTTTCAAGAGTGTTATGGCGTCCGGCTGTTAATTTGCATAAGTGAGTAGTTTTGTTTACCTGTTTTTATTAAGAAAAATTACAAGAAATGGAGATTAATATTGCCCAGTGCAAGGGAATAAGTCCAGAAAAAGGTTAAGGAATGGAAATGAGTGGGAGCGCAATGTAAAAAAGCGTTACAGGTAAGTTTTTCTCTGAACCTTTACTTGGCATTATGTATACAATTTAATACATTTTTACAAAAATGGCACCTAGAAAAAAAATGACGCGCGAGAACGGCTCGAAAAAAAAGGACAGCAGAACGATTAAGATACCAAAGAATTAAAAATGACAAACATAAGTACGCTCAACAAAAAATCAAGGAAAGGGAAAAATATGAAAAGAAGAAAGAAAAAGGAGTTATTAAGACAGTTCAGCAAATTACTCGCAGAGAGCAGCGGAAGGTTAGAACATTATGGAGAGAAAAAGCAAAAATTCGTAGACGTCGTTTAGCACTCCAAGATAATATAAGCAATGCTCCTGAAACACCACCATGTTCGGATAATGAAGACCCATCTCAAAATATAAACAGGCGAGCACAGGCAGCACAGCAAAAGTCAATTCGAGCAAGAAAAGCAAGAAACCTGATAATAAGAAAACAAGAGGCTAAAATAGCTCAACTTAAGTCTGCAGTCCAACGCTACAAGAAACAAATACAACGGATCTAAAAACCACCAATTAACACACCCAACACCAAAGTAAATTCACTTGTAACAGCAGAAGTGTTCACTGGTGGTAGGTCTCTTATTATGTAAGAGGCCGTCTGGGTGGGTACCACCGCAATGTCTATTTCTACCGCCAAGCAACAGCGTGCATGCAATGTTGTGTTTCGGTTTGAAGGACATTGTAGCCAGTATAACTACTGGACATAATAAGACTTAACATCTTATGTCTCAGGATGACGATCGCAGTGGAATGCCACACAGTACTTTGTAAGTCAAGGTGCTGGATGGTGTTGCTACTGTTTATGGGTGGTCGTATCGTTTACCATCAGGCGAACGGCATGCTCGCCTCGTTATTCAATGCAATAAAAAAAAAAAAGTGCAGGCGACAAAGAAACTATAAAGAAGAAACTGCTTTTCGTTATTACTCAACAACTCAATGATTTTTTTTCAAATCTCAGCACTGTCCAAGAAAAAAAGAGTATTCAGGAGAGTGTTAAGCGGGAAAATAGTCGAAAAATGTTTATCACGCGAGTGCAAGACGTGTTTAAACAAAGGTCTACATTACAATGAATTCGATAACTCCATTTAGCTATTTTACAGCAAGTGGCAAAGTGTACGTCAAGATATCGTGGATTTAAAAACTCAAAAATCACGAACTGTATCGAAATGCGTTAAAAGGTCACTACAGATTCTATCAAGGTTCTTGATTTTGGATTTAGAATCAAAGATGGAAAAGTTTTTGAATCACGAACTAAACATAGTGCTCTGGTGTAGTATATAAGTAGTCGTAAGAAGCGATTTTCTGCGTAGATTTCCGGCAGACCCATTGCGATTAGTTATGCATCGAAATCAGTATAACTTTCCCTACCGGCTACGGCCAACCTTCGGGTTCAGATAATATACGATGAAATGCCAGGTACGAAAACAACCGGAACTGGCGGAATGATGATATAGAATTCCAGGAGCCAAAGAAGAAAAATAAAAACAAGCAAAGATCTGGATAAAGAATGCAGTCTTTTCGGTACGACAAATCGAAAATGAACGAGGAAGTGTACCAGGAAGAGTTAAAAAAGAAATTATTTGTTGGGATGAGTGGAGAGCAAGACGCGTTAGCCCGCCTCGGTAAGACGCAGCAGTTACGTGCGATCACTCTGAGCATCACCACCCGCGTTATTGGATATGGCATTTGCCAAACTATATTCACAGCAATCTCCATTAACGAGAATATCATTCCTCCCAGTTGCCACGTTCTCAACAGGATTTATCTGTCCGAGTTTGGCAGGTTATAAGAGCAGAAGTCTTGCCTTGCGAAATTAATTTCCCACTACATCCAATCAGACTAGTTAAAGATATGTATAGTCTCAATATTAAAGGATTACCAAATTTTGAAAGGAAAGCTCGAGAGATAGTTGAGGACTTCCTCCCTGGCTATGTAACAAATCCACAGGTCCTTAAATTGCCTGGAGCATCAAGAGAGGATTTAGAGGGATTGTGTGAGACTCTTATTACGATGAGGCCCTATATTGCTAATTTAGCTCATGAAATATTACGGAATTCTAATGAGGGGATTCAGTTACAACTAATTGGAAGCTTCACGAATGTTCAAACAATCAATAGGATAATAAATGAAACATCACATGAAACAGAAAAAATATTTAGTCTTGGATTATTGAAGGATAAAGAGGCAATTAATGTCCTCTTAAAGACAATCCAACGATGTAAAATCGCCCCAGGTCAACATATTATCTACCTAGCCATGACTCAAACAAATTGTGCATTTGAAATTGCTAACAAATTAGGAAAAGATACATGGTGGTTTGATGTTGCAGGAATAACCAGTCCCGTTCCTTGTGAGCAGGTTAAGATCCAAGATTATGATCAATCCCCACCTCAAGAGAGAATGGATTGTATTGTTGCAAAGGTATCATATGATCTTAAGACTAATGGAAGACATGCCTTCAAGAGATGCAGCCCTTATACTCCTTACCTAGGGTCATCTACCCCTGAAAAGATGACAAAACCAAAACTAACAGTTGCATGTCCAAATCCCACAGTAAAATCAGTCATGAAATTATTCTATATTCTCATATCTTGAATGGATGGATCTTACAAGTGCTCTAATAAGTAATATTAAATCGAATGATTGAAGATAAATTGGAGACACTACCTGCCGCATTCAGAGAAACCCCTCTTGAAGACTGGTGTGGTAAGAATTATGGAGTGAGTTATGAACACCCCTTGAAGGCCTCATCCCAAAAGAGATCTGCCTTATTTGCCCTCACTACTAACCTAGCTACACATGTTAGAATAAATACAAATCAGTTAGGGCCTTATGTGAGAATGAGGATTACAATATTTTCTTTCAGGAAATATTCTTATATATTCAAAATTACATCTCAGAAGTGGCATGGCATGGAGGGGAAATCAAGGAACATATTATGCTATCCCATTAAGCTGTGTTAGGTATACATACTTAATAGTGAACCAACCAATTCCTTTGGACAAAAGTGCATTTGATTACAAATCAAAACTTATGATAGAACTACCCAATCCACAGTTGAATTAATTAGAGCTGACCCACTGCATTAGAATTTGTACTAGCAATGTCTGTTTCCATCGGTAGACATATTGCTTTCTCTAAATCCTATGATATAGATACACATAGCTGTCTAGAGATGTATGGGAACATAAAAACTGAGGAAATGACCGAGAAGATGAGTAGTAATCTGATGTCTGAATTTTGAGGCTCTAATTTCGATTATGTATTAGTTGGTGCCTTGCAAGAAAGCAGACAGTTGAAGGACTTTATATTATCAAAGGCTAATGATACACCAAAAGCTCTCATGGAACACTTAGCATATTTAATTATAAATGGTGACCGTCTGACAGAAATAGCAACACAATTAGAACTCAGTATTGAAAAGCATTCGGAAGCGACACAGATCAAAGGATTAGCCAGGCTCCTTGCATTAGGGATCAAAAATTTACATAAACTCACATAAACCATTACTCTTTCGCTCGGCAGCATTTACAGTCTTCAATAGTGATTTAATATCATGTCAGGCGTATTATTGGAAGGCATTCCTGATGAATATTTTAAAGGATAGTGAAAAGTATTCTTCTTCTCAGTTAGCTGGGCTAATCTAAAAGTGCTCACCATGCTAAATTAAAAAAAAAAAAACAGTTCCGACAAAGAAGTGGCTTATTGTTACATAATGTGACAGATTGCCATGACGCAGGAATACACAAAAAAAAAAAAAAAAAAGTTAGCTGGGATTGCAAGATTCCCAACAATGGTCAAACAATTAAGGAATGGAACTTTGCCCTTCCTCGAGACCAAAGTGATAACCTATATGTTGGGATTCCATGTGAAGAGCCAGATGCCATATCAGTTTGGAGGGATTTAAAACGCCAATTGAATGAGTATATAAGCCCTTTTTCTCCTTATCAGAAAGGATTTCAAGAGTTAGGTCAGTATCACATAAGATTGATAATGTTGTGCATTACCGTGACTCTGATACTTACATGTTTCCATCTGAGAATGTAAAGATTCATGGAGGAAACGAGTGTCCTATATGGATCAGGTTTATTCACCACACTACAATTGATAGTAAAGTTATAGATATTTTTGTTTTTATGGAAAGGAAAAGTAATAACCTTTTTTGTTTTGTACCTAAATAAATAAAGTTGATTCTTAAAATAACCCTGTTTTTAATGTCTATCTTTCTTCCCTGTCCATAAAGTATCCTCCCCTGTGCATTTTGTCTCTACCCTGTACTGGGCATTTACCCTGGTCACTTATAAAATGAGATAAAACCAACAAATTGACTGGCCACTTTGTAAACGTTTTCAACTTAAAAGTTTCCATAAAAAAGATGTATACTTAAGTAAAAATATTTTTAAAAAATGCCATGCCGTCACTTCATACAACATATTACCTCTTAACTTAAATTGTAATAATACAAAAAACTAAACATAAATAATGCACTAGAACACATTTTTTCAATAACACCCGTGTATGAACATACATAGTTTGGTAAATAAATAAATATATGTACTTGACTTTCTATTTTGGATATAGTGACTTCCGGATATAGCAACGACATTAACCCATCAATGCCCGCTTATATATAGATATATATATACGTGGTTGCCCTTTGTACCCAGACACTGGTGTCCGCCGCAGGCGTTGATGGCTTAAGATGGTCCCTCCAATGTCGTTATAACCGAAATGCACTGTAATTCAAAAGTAACTTAAATTATGAAATCATTTACCTGTAGCTGCAATGTATAAAACAATCCATTTTATTCTTCATAATTCTAAATTAATTAATCCTTGGGATTTTCCGCTGATATTGATATCAGTCGGGACTCTGGAATTTTTACCAGATATGGCATAGGCTCGGCCCTTATGACATTATGGGACGGAACACACTATGGGCGTTCATTAGGGAGGGGTTTTGGGAGGGCGGTTTCCCCCCTCCCCGTTAGCTTACAACAACAATAATCCGGGTACCAAACCATATACATTATGATGCTGAAAATGGGGGTGTATACGTGACTTATGAAAGGAGTTTTTACTACGCCTCAGACATTTTGTTATCCTGGGACCCCCTACGTGAAAGCTATAGCTACGCCCGTGGGACACAGCCAAAAAGTGGGTGCACCGATTGCACCTCTGCCTACGCCTTTGGGGATAAAGGCTTGATTTGTGTGTTTATCCATCATCTTCTAAATTCCAAATCCATTTTGTTGTGATTGGCCGTATCATTATGGTTATATTCTCTTTGGCCGTATTGTTTTTAACACAATTCTGCCTAGCGGCGACAAAGATAGTAATTCTTAACTATGGCTTCCAGCGATTATCTATCGGTGATTTCTTTAATGTGAAGTAATAATGGCAAATACAATACAAGAAATACCTTCTTCTTCGTTTAAATTATGGCTTCCACCGTCACCCAGTGTTGCCAGCAGATAAAATCTGGTATAAGTCGCCGAAAATATCGTCCCAAGTAGCAGTGTTGCCAGATAAAATCTGGTATAAGTCGCCGAAAATATCGTCCCAAGTAGCCTAATGTCGCCCAATCTATGACGCAGGCCGGAGAGCAAAAAAAAAGGTCTTTTTTCCAATGAAATTGAGTGTTGTGGACAGTGTTGCCAGATGTTTGAGGGATGAAGTCGCCGAAAACTCATGTATATGGCGAGGCAAAGGAGCAAAAAAAAAAAAAAAAACCTCCCAGCCGCCGACACGAAGAGCTAAAAAAAAAAAAAGGTCCCCAATTCCAATTTCTGTCATGTTTTGTACTCTCAAAGCTAAAAATATCCTCAAATCCGCCCAAAAAGAAGGTTTATAACCCAAATTTTCCAAAGTAGCCCAAATTGGCGCCTGAGTGCCATTCGCGGTAGCCTAAACGGCGACCAGTCGCCATTCACAATTTTTGGTCGCCCCGACACCCTCCGAGGTAGCCTAAATGGCGAAAAGTCGCCTAATCTGGCAACACTGCCAAGTAGCCTAATGTCGCCCAAGCTATGACGCAGGCCGGAGAGCAAAAAAAAAAAAAAAAAAGGTCTTTTCCATTATTTCCAATGAAATTGAGTGTTGTGGACAGTGTTGCCACATGTTTGAGGGATGAAGTCGCCGAAAACTCATGTATATGGCGAGGCAACGGAGCAAAAAAAAAAAAAAACCTCCCAGCCGCCGACACGAAGAGATAAAAAAAAAAAAAAAGTTCCCCAATTCCAATTTCTGTCATGTTTTGTACTCTCAAAGCTAAAAATATCCTCAAATCCGCCCAAAAAGAAGGTTTATAACCCAAATTTTCCAAAGTAGCCCAAAATGGCGCCTGAGTGCCATTCGCGTAGCCTAAACGGCGACCAGTCGCCATTCACAATTTTTGGTCGCCCCGACACCCTCCGAGGTAGCCTAAATGGCGAAAAGTCGCCTAATCTGGCAACACTGCCGTCACCGATTATCTATCGGTGATTTCGCCAATGTCAAGTAATAATAGCAGATTAGTGATGCGACTTAAGTCGTGTTTTTACTCAAGTGAATCGAGAGTCGAGTGCGTTTGCGAAACTCGTACACGACTGAAAAAAATATTGACTCGAGTTGCCGAGTCAACTCAGCGCACCAAGTAGACTATCGCTAAACCTTACTTCCAGAGACAAATAAACCTTATTTCACTAGTCAACTGTCAAGTGTCAACGTCACAAACGTCAGTGCTGCCTTTTTTGGTAAACATTTTTAATTTTAATACTAAAGGACAGAGCCAGATAGGAAAAAAAAAAAAAAAAAATTTAATACTTGACTAGTGGTGAGGGAAGTGAGCAGGGACGTAGTGTAGCTGAAGTAACGCATTTATTGAAAAATGTAGCATGACAAAATTCAATTTACCATATACAAATAGCCAGTGTAAGGAAACTATGTATTATAATATGCTATTTGTTGAAATGTACTCTATTTTTTATTTTTTCTGCAATGGCCTTAGGCCTAGTAATCTTAAAGTACGAGTTGGCAAGTGGCAACATTGTCAAAGACCTGTCATTTGTATTTTTATTTCTTATATATCGCATGTTATTATTAGTCTTGTTTCAGATTATTTCCAAAATTTTATTTATATTTATGCTCATAATATTATCACGATTTTGATTTTTAGGTAGGGTTAAATTCTCATAACCCCGTCGAGTTTTATTTCGGTATAGTAGTGAGCATATTTTTTTTTATTTTTATTGATTTTTTGGAAACTTAAGCATTTTTCTGAATCGTAGATAACGAAACGTGGACGTTAATTGTTATTAGTAATCTCTATTCCAAGCGTAGCTTCTCAAGTAATCTGAATTAATAAAGGTTTTAAAAACTGCTATAAAAAGTCTCACTCGAGTTGCACGGCGTGAAATACAAAATATTTAACTCGAGTACAACTCGAGTAACGTACTGCAATTACTCGAGTGATTCGAGTCATAAAATCCTATTCGAGTCGCATCACTATAGCAGATACAAAACAATAAATATAAAGCGGGGCTTACATTAGCAAGAAAACTTGCTGAAGTTATGTTTACCGTGTAAACAGTCACGGCAAGCTGACTTCTGCAACATTTTGAAGCTTGCAGGACTTTTGGCAATTTGCATGTGTAAACACCGTTTATACAACTTGCGCGAGAACTTGCAGTTTATTCTGCGTGCAGATAAAAGTTTTGACTTGCTGAGCTAGTAGATTACGTTTTTTTTTATTTGTTCCGTACGGAACAGGCTAAGGCCAAACACCATGCTGCCAAGTTATAAGTTTGTAGTATCACCGATATGTCTATTTTTGCCGCCAAGCAGTAGTATGCTTGCACTATTTTGTTCCTGTTTTAAGGAAATTGTTGCCACCGTAATTAATGGAAGTTATAAGACTTAAAATTTTATGACTCAGGATGATAAGCGCAGTGGAATGCCACGCAGTGCTTTACAATTCAAAATTCTGTTTTAGGTTGGTACTTTTTATGCGATTATTTTATTTACGATCATCATTCAAAGAACATTACATTAGATTCATAAAATTTTGGAGAAAGGATGGCGTGCCTTGTCATTCAATTTTATGAAAAAAAAAACAGGCAAGCAATAAATATTCCTCGAGTAATTTAAACAGCTTTGCAAGAACTTACGCAAGTTAAGTTGGTGGATCACTTGCAAAAGCGTTTTGCTAAAGAAATATTGCCGCTAGTGTAAACGCATCTGAAAGTTATTGCGCAACATATTGCTGAGAGAACTTGCTAGTGTAAACTTAGCTTAAATCTTATGCTAAGTTTAGACTAGCAAGTTCTCTCAGCAATATGTTGCGCAATAACTTTCAGATGCGTTGTAAGTAGCCACATGAGACAAAGAATTTGACAAGTGAATTGACTAAATCTACACCGCACCATTTTGTAATAGATTTTGTAAAGTTATTGACACTTTTAATAGTTTTATAACACTCTGGAAACACCCGGTACTAAGCACAGCCACTTTACGACAGAGGCAAATTTTGAAATTTCAATTCCGAAATTGAAAAAACCGGCACGCACTACGGGACGGCAATAAAACGATTCTATCCCTTTCTTTCATAAGCAATACCTCTATAATACCATCCCTTTCTGTAGGACTGAATAGGAGCTATTAAATTAAATTGAATTTATTTCAGGATATTCACCCATAGTATTAGTAAGTTACAATACTTATAGCTATGTTAGTACGTACATAAAAAGAACAAAATATAACAAAACACATCACAAATCTAGCTATACTATATCTATATTGTTTACTCTGTCTACGTTTGACAGTTACCCTATGCATTTGACATTTGACAAATGTGAATATACTTCTATAATCTATGATGTAAAGTGTGAATTGACAGGGATACGGAATTTTTACTAGGGATGTGACATTGGGTGAAAAAAATACGATTATTTAAAAATCGATCTTGACTTCTCATGTTAATCAATTGAGGAAAAATCGACTTTAGTAGTCGAAATCCCTGATTTTTTGTAGAAAAATAGATTTTTCTATTATGAGAAACTGCATTCTTTTCTATATGGTAAGTAAGTAATTCTTATTAACAATAATTTATCAGAATAAAAATCAAATAAAATTATAAATATAAAAAATAACCAAAACGACAACCTTCTGGTTTTAAAACTAAAATACAAACAAATATTTTGTTAAGCTCTAAACAACAAAATAATTATTGCCACGAATTGTCGGTGCCATTTAACAATTCATTACAATCAAAATAAAATAAAACGACAACCTTTTGTTCTCTAAACTAAAATACAAAAACAATCTTTCTTTAAACTTTAAGTTTACGAAATAAAATAACTAACAATAATCATTGCCACAAATGTATTTAACTAAGTTTAAACACCAAATATTATTATAAATCATAAGGGAATAAGAATAAAATTTGCGAATAACACCAAAATTAACACAAGACAATAATTGCAAATCTGATAGTAATGGCGGTAAATTGGCATGGCAATTGTCGGTGACAGTTTATACACACAATGACACAAGAAATTGGGGAGCCAATTAACAGACTTTTTATTTAAAAAAAATAAAAAAAGAACTGGTTGCACTCCGGGAGTGCCGGCAGAATTGAAAACTTGAACATTAACCTTGTGAATTTTTGAATATTTTGTAATGGTTAGGGAATAATTTCGCATGAATTGCTTTATTTATCAGTACAAAAGTACTAGCATTTATTTGGTTAAATACAATATTTATTTATTGTGCTACCCTACACAAAAATGACAATTTCACTATTTCTTCGTCACTTTAAAAAATAAAAATAAAAAAAAACGATTTCCTTTACCCATTTGAAAAAATAGAACTGAATGAGCGGCTGTTATTGCGACATCGATACTCCATTAACCGATACACAATTAATTGCTTATTAATCAAAAATTGAGAGAGAATGTTACGCTCTATTGGGAAATAAATAAAAATGTACTCGTTTAAGACTTATAGCTTCTACGCATTGTATTTAAGGTTCATATTAGTAATGGATGGTAAATCCTCCTACGCATTTTCGATCAGGGTCACGTGTCCTGACGCGAGTTTCACATTTTATACCCATCCCAAAAAGTGCTCAACGCCGCTAAAGAAGTTTTCACTTCAAAAAATCTGTAATATTTTTTAGTGCAACATAAGTTAACATTTGTATATGTGTGCAAGCGAAAAAGATCATCGAACAAGATCATAGATCCTGAAAGAAAGAAAACTGTTAAAAAAATACGCAACTGTTTTACATGAATACATACAGATGGCGCCGTCTTTTATTGGACTTGTTCATGTTACAGCCGGTCTCAACTCTCAATAACTTACTAACATTTCACTGGAGTTTGCTATCTAACGCGACTGTAAAAGTTACGCTAACTGTTACCAGCAAGTTGCTGTTTCAATATCAACAACTTTAACGTGACTCTAGTGAGTACACCCGCCGAAGCGTTTTATTTTTGCACTAAGTAGTAGTAATGTAATGATACATAATTACATAACATACAAACCAATCTAGGTTTAAGTGAAATTGTTAATGTAACATTTGTTATGTAAAAATTTAAACAATAAATGAAAAAAAAAAACCCTTTAAAAAAATTATCTTTCGCCTTATTCTACGTTCAAAATTCATAACTAAAATGTTAACTATAGCTAACTTCAGGATGTCAGTTTTCTTTCGCCTTATTCTACGTTTTAAATTCTAAACTAAAATCTTGACTATAGCTAACTTCAGGGTGTCGGTTTATCGTGACGGTGTGCGCGCGCATCGTAAAAATTTACTCTTATCATTTTTCCCTAACGCGCCAAAAAAATGTATTGAGTCCTTTTTATGTTTTCGACTATAATTGTTTCCAATATTTTACATATTATACAATTAAAATAATATACTGCATTGATTATTATAACAATGATTATTACAGTAATCGTACTCGATCCTCCGGAAAATGCAAGACTTAGGAATTCTTATCTACATACATATACACTGACGCCTTTCATCCCCGAAGGGTTAGGCAGAGGCACAATTAGTGCACCCACTTTTCGCCAGGCACATTCCGTCCCATAGTGTGATAGGCAGCGAGCCTATCACAATATCGGGCACAAATTCCAGTCTCCGGGCTGATACAGAGTAGAAAAACCCAATATCACTTTGCCCGACCCGGGGATCGAACCCGAGATCTTGAAATTGTAGTCATACCGTAATACAACTACGCCACCAAGGCAGTCGAATTCAATTCGATTCTTATCTATACGAATTTAATAAAGAGGAAAGATTTGATTGTTTGTTTGTAATGGATAAACTGAAAAACTACTTGACCGATTTTGAAAATTCTTTCACTAATAGGAAGCTACATTACTCCTGAGTGCTATAGGCTACTTTTTATCCCGGGAAAATATTTTTCTCTCGGAATACCTTTTTCTCGCGGGCGGAGCCGCGAGCTGAAGTCTAGTTTTATAGAAACACAGATAACTGCCAAAAGTAGGCATTTTAACTGTTTTTTTTTTTTTTTGTGGCAATTGTATGAACATTTTGCCAATTTCAAGTTAGGGAAACTGGATAAAAGATAGAAAAGGAATTATTAGGAATTTGGAAAGAAAAGGATCAGTAATGACTATATGGAAAGGAAATAAATAAATAATCAAATTTTTATATTATTTTGTTTAATAAACGTACATAATATTTTATATATATGGTGGTTACAAGAGCTTAAAAGGACAGGGATGGATGTAGGAAGAGGAATGTCAAGCAAAATGAGCCGATGGTAAAGAAATGATGTATTATTTTTAGCGCACGAAAGAAATATGTGATTCACATCTCCGACATCATCACCGCACTCATACAACTCGGACTGGACAATGCCAAGCCTAGCCAGATGTTGTGGGGAACATACATGACCCAATCGCATACGTATTAGTGAAGGCGTCGTTCTTTTACAAAAATCTATGTTAGAAAACCAAGGTTTGCTGGGAATATTTGCTTGAATAAAATGATAAAATTTACCCTTAAACTGACTATTGGAAAACCAAACATTATTCCAGGTCTCCAAAAGATAAATTCTAGGCAATGATGATAGATCGTGGTGGAAATTTTGATATGGGTAGATATCACCGCATGAAATAGCTTCTTTAGCGAGTTGGTCAGCTTTTTCATTACCGGAAATGCCGGTATGGCTAGGAATCCGTACAAAAATTATATTTACTTTATTATTGATACACTTACAAAGCATATTCCTACAGTCACTAATAACTGGATTACTTTTTGATTTGAAAGGGTTTTTAGCTAAGGCTTGAAGAGCACTCATGCTATCGGAAATAATTAATGCGTTTTTAACTCTGGATATAAGCACATACTCTAAAGATTTAAGAATACCGTAGCATTCCCTCGTAAACACCGACGTTTCCAGAGGAAGTTTTATTTTTTGCACAATATTATACTGCGGGTGATATACGCCTATACCCACAGTTGACGAACTATTCTTTGAAGCATCACTGTAAATATGGTGCCAGTCAGGCCAATTAGTATTCACTATTTCATTAAATTTGAAATTCGCACCAGGTTCATTCTATTAATTCCGATATTAAACAATATATTTGGAGCCGTTATGAGAGTACAATAATCATGGTTAAATAAAGGGAGTATATGCGATCCATATGCAGGGGCACTTAATGCTTTAAATTTATAATAACTATGGACAAGACACGGACTAATTTTATGGCGCCAGTAAGGTGAAGAAGCTAATTCGTTTATCAATATAGGAAGTTTGAATTGCAAAGGATGGTTTGAAAACTGCATAACTCTAAATAAAAATCTGTCAGATAAATATTGGCGCCGTAAATGCAGCGGAGGCTCAACACATTCCACGCCTAACGCATTTAAGGGAGTAGATTTCATTGTACCAGTAATTAGGCGTAAAGCTTTTGACTGAATTTTCTCGATTTTTTTAAGACCAGCAACGTTGCACGGTTCCAACAAAAAAGTTCCATAGTCCAATATTGATCTAATCAGCCCATTGTATATCAATCTCAAAGAAGAGGATGCGCTCCCCACCATACACCAGAGAGGCATCTAATCATAGTTCACACTTATCCGAAATATGATCAAAATGAGCCGATCCAGACAATTTGGAATCTAATACAAGCCCTAAAAACTTGACAGAATTTTTAAACGGTATTATTTCGTCTTCAAACGTTATAGTGATAGGTGAAGGGTTTTTCTGTCTAGTTAATAACATTATATTACTTTTAGACGTGGATAGTTTCAAACCATGATTATTCAACCATGTTTTCAGAAGAGTGAGCGAATATGATAAATTTTGAACTAAGCTATCAATAGATCCACCAGAACAATATAAAAGTAAGTCATATGCATACTGTAGAATAGAAATTGAATTATCTAGACTCGAATCTACATCGTAAGTATATACATTATATAATATAGGACTTAGCACAGATCCCTGAGGAAGTCCCTTCCAAATAGATCTAGTAGGCTTGGAGGCAGTATCTAATACTATAGTTCTTTCTGATAACAAATTTATTATGAATCGGGTTAATAAAACAGGAAAATTTAAATTAGCTAATTTAGCTTTAAGAATTGAAATAACCACATTGTCGTAGGCTGATGAGATATCTAGGAATGCTGCTATTGTGGAATGATTTCGGGATAAGGCTATACGAATGTCAGTTGTAAATATGCTCAGACTGTCCATTGTACTCCTACCTTTTCGGAAACCATATTGACTATTTGCTAAAATATTATTATGTTCAAGAAACCATTCTAATTTATTCTTAACTAAGTGTTCGACAACTTTAACAATAACCGGAGAAAGGGCTATGGGGCGATATGACAAAAAATAAGTGGGATCTTTATGAGGTTTTAATATTGGCAACACTAATTGGCGTTTCCAGCAAGGAAGGATATAACCTGTCTCAATTACTTCATTTATTATTCTTAAATAATAGTTTAAAGCTTCATCTCCCAAATTAGTAGAAAAAGAGTAAGGGATGCCGTCTTCTCCCGGAGATGAATCTTTAACACTCGATAAGACATACTTTAACTCTGTAATTGTAAACATATGATCTAAACCACACTCTGATTTTGTGTTTGGGATATTCTCAGGAAAAGGCATCATTATTTCTTGTTGTAGAACTGTTGGAGGTGCTAAATGATCTAAAAAAGTTTCGGACAAAGAAGAAGGCATTAAGGAAGAGCTAGGGACAAAGGATGATCGAAATCTTTTTATATTATTCCAAACTTCAGAAAAGTGAATGTTGGGGGAAATAGAAGCACAAAACTTTCTCCATCCTTCAAATTTTTTATTCTTTAATAAATCACGAGTATCATTTAAAGTTCTGACCAGGATATTAAAATTATTTTCAGACATGTCATTTTGATACCTAAATTCAGCCTCTTTTCTGTTTTTAACAGCTTCGGTACATTCTTTATCCCACCATGGGGGAGAAGGGAGTCTGTTAGTACTATTTTTAGAAGGAAATACCTCATCAGCAGCATCTAACAAAGTTTGCCAATTTACAACAGAAGCCAGATCAGGAGTGCAAATTGATAGATCTACAACACTTTTACTTTCATTTGGTGGTGTGAGACGAGTAGGAGAACCAGTATTTAATATGCACAAATTATGAGAATCTATTATATTCAGTATATCTTCACCATAGGAATTTGATAAAGAACTTCCCCATGCTCTGTGATGAGAGTTGAAGTCTCCCAACAACATAAAGGGTTTAGGAATATTGTTTAAAATATTGTTAATTTCATTAGAAATTGCTAAAGACGGGTGTGGAATATAAATTGAAACAAATGTAATATTATTAACTTTAACACAGATTATAGAAAAATCACTAGAATGAGAAGGAATTGATACATTTTTGAAGGGTAAATTTCTTGCAACTAAGATGGCTACACCGCCATAGCCATCATGTCTATCTTCCCTTATACAAGAGTATTTAGGGATTTTAAAATTATAATGAGGTTTCAACCATGTCTCTGAAAGAGTAATTATGATTGGACTATATTTATTTATAAGATATATTAAATCATTTTTTTTATTATTTATACTTCGACAGTTCCATTGTATTATGTTTGTATGAGCCATTATTTAGGTTATTTATTGTAGTTTCAAGAATTGGTGCAACGTTGGACGGTATAAAGATGTTATTATGTGATAGAACATTTAGTAAAGTTGTTATAATTTCTGTAATAGAGAATTCATGAACTTTATTGTTGTTATTAAATTCAGTTGGAAAGGCACATCCATTTCCTGATACTGATATATTGTTATATTCATTTATTGATTTAGTATGTTTTACTTGGTCAAAGCCAGCTGTATGATGTGAAGGAGTTTTAACTTTGGAATAAATGGTTTTTTTATAAGATACATTTTTATTGGGTACACTCATAGGAATTGAACTTTTTGGGATTGATACAACATCAGAGTATGGTTTCGAGATTGGTTTGTGTAACTTAGCAGCTTCAGAGTAGGATATGCAATCCTCAGCCATAGATATTTTTATGTTTTTTTGACGCAGGAACTCCGGGCAAGACTTGTTGGTGGCAAAGTGCGACCCTGAGCACATACAACCTACAGCACAGTCATCCTCAACATTGCAAGACTCTCAACTGTGAGCCTGACCACATTTAAAGCAACGGGGTTTCCCCCGACACTGGACTTTTGTATGCCCATATCGGCAACAGTTGTAGCATTGGACAGTCGGGAAGTGATATAATTCTACTAATAGGGCATTGTAACAAATAAATATACGTTTTGGTAGTATCTGACCGTCAAACGTTAAAACTACTGTCTGAGATGGTTTCCAGGTAGGAGTACCCTCACAAAAAACTTAAAATTTAAACGTCTAACTTTCAATATTGGTCCACACCCAGTTGGAACGGAAATATTTTCAAGTATATCCTCCTCGGACCATTCTTTAGGAATACCCTTTACTATACCCATTCTGGTGACCGTGAAAGTATGTATAAATGCTTTCAAGTTTTTGGCTTTTAAGCCGTCATATATAAGGAAAGAATTTGCATCAATATAATTGCTAAATGATAAGGTAACTCTGTTGCGACCAATTCGCTTAACGCTACCGTTGATAATATTTTTAAAGCTGTGTTTTTTTTAAAAAAATGCCAAAACTTAGGGGGTGAAATATTACATTATCGTCGGGACATTCCTGAATTTTTTGAACATGAACTATATATGGGACCATGTCAGTGGAGGTATAAGCTTTCCTGCCAATCTGCGTTGATTCTAGGACTTTATGGGAAGTGTTATCATTTCCCTTTAAAGTCTCAGAAGTAGTCGGAGACGATGTCGGTACATTGCAATCACTTTCTGAGCATTTGCACGAATCTCTAGTTGAGTCAAGAGCCATTTAATTAATTCTTTTTTTTTTATTACATTGTCTGCAAATTTTTTTATTGGCTCTCAGGCTACGTTTTCTTGAAATTTTGTTACTGGTGGAACAGTCAGTATCCATACCAGATTCTGATTGCTCCACGGTAACATATGCAGCTACTTGAGGTGAAGAACCCCCCCCGGGATCCGGGGGCTCATTCATTTTGTAATAAAAAGATTTTAAACTTACCTAACAATGAAGAAAATATTTACAAACTACTCTATGAAACTAAATATAACTAATATATACAAACTCTATCAAGACTGATCACTTTTAAACTAAATTATTAATTAAAATATTTCCAAAAAGAAAAAACGCTCCCGCCACGACCAAGTTTCCCGCGCTTTTTTCCTAACTGTTTGTTATCTGTTATTAAGATATTGGCCGTTATTGAACTTACTTCGCGTTGTTTCATTAGTCGTACAAATTGAGTTGTTTACAAAAATCGATCAACATGTGTAATTTATATAATCGATTTATTAAGAATCGATTTTTATTACTTAGGAAATCGATTATCAATAAGCAATTATAATAATCAATTATTATGAAAAATTATTATTTTTTCACATCCCTAATTGTCAGTATTTCGAAGTTTTTCTGTGATATTTCAATATACGTATTCCATGTAGCATAATTATCTATTATACTATTAACTATTTGGCGTAGTCATTTGTTACCGAAATTAGCTGTGAATAGGACGTAAACTTTTGTTCCTGTAAATAAACACGAAGAGTGTTGTTAGATTTTCTTGTTTCATAAATTCCAGCAAAATGTCTCAGGCTCGTCTCGCTTCGTGTTTACCTTTGCCAATAGATCAGAAAGTTTTAGTGAATGTGATAGAAAAAGCTAAGGACTGGGCGTTGATGCATGGAGTCGGAATGAGGGACAGGAAAAATTTCACCAAGGACTCCATTCAGGTAAGTTTTCTTTTTTTTGCAATCATTTATTTTATTGTATTTGTGGACTTTAAGCAACCTCAAAGATTGTTAGAAAGCCATACATATACATACTTACTTAACAATATTGATTTCAACCTATTGTGAAATGTTTATTATACATGTTATATGGTTTGGTCAAGTTCTCGCAGGAATATTGCGCAAGAACTTCCAGACGCATTTACTATACCGGCAATATTTTAATCTATACTAGTATTATAAAGCTGAATAGTTTGTTTGTTTGTTTGAACCCGCCAATCTCAGGAACTTCTGAACCAATTTTGAAAATTCTATTACTAATAGGAAGCTACATTACTCCTGAGTGCTATAAGCTACTTTTTATCCTGGAAAAACATTTTCACACGGGTGGAGCCACGAGCAACACATAGTAAGTATACAGGGTCATTTTTACATTGCATTACTAAATGAAACCACATATTCGTCTTTACCTCTTCTAACATCTTGCCAAAAATCATCTATGAATAACGAATATTACTGCCAAAAATCCCGATAGTAGTTTTTAAATTTTTTGATCATTTCGTAGTTTAGTGCGAATATGGTGTGTGCGAAAGTGTATTTCTGAATGAAAATATGATAATGCCGCTGCGACGAATTATCTTAGAGCAGTAGTAGTGGCATAAGGTCGTGTAAACTTAAAGTTACTTTTTATTAATATTTATTTTGTTCGATACTTACACTTTTTTATTTTACATCTATGGTTAAAATAACTTATTGGAAAGCGTTATTTTCGATGAGATAAGTATCTGATTCAATTTATTAACGCAATGTCAAAATGACCCTGTATAAAAATTCAACTTGTCACAAGCACCCCTCCAAAATTTGTAGAAGTCTTGTTGCCGTGACTGTTAATATGGTAAAATAGCTTGTGTAAAATAACTTCTGTAAGTTTGGCTGCAAATTTAAACCCAGCTTTAAAGGTATAAAAATATTATTTGCTATGAAAAAAGCAATCTATCTCAAGTTCTTTTGTAATATATTTGTTTGTAAATACAATACCACACGTTAAAATACCTTCTATCAGATGATCACTGATTTATTATTTTCAATAGGTTTTTTAAATGATAGGATAGGTATACGAATCATACACTATTACATTTACAATAAGTATAGAAAGTATTTATAAGAAAAAGTATAATACCGGCATGCTATGATGGCCAGTTTGACGTTTGTCCGCTCATCTAGTTTCATATTAATTCATAATTATTTTGAAGGAGCTAATTGCTGTACATTATTGTAATTCGGCATATGTTTTGATGATGATAGACGGCAAATGAGCATGTATACATTTCACAAAAGCCCGATATGGCGATAGGTTCGCCCCTATCACATCATGGGACGGAATACGTAAGGCGATTTCTTCCTCCAAGCAGCAGTGTGCATGCACTGTTGTGTTTCGGTTTGAAGGACATTGTAGCCAGTGTAACTACAGGACATAATGAGACTTAACATCTTACATATGTCTCAGGATGACGAGCGCAGTGGAATGCCGCACAGTACTTTGTGAAAAAAATGTGTAAAAATTGGGGTGGTAGAGTAGTAATTCCAAATGTAAGAGTTCTAGTAGACTTAAATGTTTTTTTGTTGCAGATTGCGCCGTTTGTGTTACTACCGTCGCCATTCCCTCAGACAGAGTTTACCAAAGCAGTAGAACTTCAACCAGTATTGAACGAACTCATGCACATGGTGTGTAAATATTGCGTGCTTAACCATCTTCTATTAACAGTCTAGAATGTTTTGGTGTGATCTGCTATGCTAAGGCTTAGGTTTGATTACCGGATTGGATGATGTGATTAGTTTTTGCTTGGTATTAGGGTTTGGAATTGTACTTGGTAAAGTGTTGTGTTTGTAAGACATATGCGGAATATGAATTACTGCAATGAAGAATTTTGTAGAGGACAGTGCCATAACTTTAATATGTCCTGTGCGGGCTTCTATAACTGCCCATACATGACCCAAAACATGGTTCGCATCTGGTAATTTCTGGGCCTTTCAGGGTCAGCACAGTCAAGTACAAAATATATTCAGCATACTGCTACATGCAGTATTTTTATTACTTAAAAAGACAGCTACAAAATCGGTTCAATCGTTTGAGAGCTACAATGCCACATACAGATACACACCCCAAACTTATAATTACACCCCTCTTTTACTGTCGGGGATTAAAAATATTATAAATAAAATATTTAAAGTGTACTGGAAAGTTAAAAAATTAAAATTCGCGTTTTCACCAATGATCAATTTATTTCTAATAATGTTTTTTTTTTGTATAGGTCGCTCATGACGACGATTTCTTAGAGCATACTCTCCAAAATGCACTGCAAGTTGACGAATTCACCGCTAGCCTGTATGACATTTGGGTCAAAATCAGAAATGAAGGGATAGCTCAAGTAAGTACCAAATTGTAAATTTTTTCGCATTAAAAAGCAGTGAAATGTGGCTATATTTTCGTAACAATTATGGTGCTAGTGCAAAAATCCCTCATATTATGTGGTCATAAGGCATAATTTAAAATAATGAAGGTAGAAATTTTTGGCCCTGGTGTTGTGGTGTAAAATTCTAGGATTCTGATAATACATGGATTCCTATTCACTGACTTTGTATGACTGTCGTTTTTGTATTTGTATGAGATAGTAAAAAGATAAGGTATATTGTAGAATGACTGGCAACATGTAAGATGAATGAAAACAAACGCGAAGTAAGGAAAATCATGTGCACACAAAATACTAATAAAGTACAGTCAGCACCATTAATAATAACAATTCACCGTGAAACATTGTATAGCCACATCATTCATTGCCACAATAGGATATTGTGTCAAGTCATTTACTATCATTTCGTAATGATTTCATTGTAAACGGCGAATACTTCCATTGTCTTTCTCACTATTAATCAATTTGTCGAACAATACTATAATGAGTTAAGTATTTATAACTAATGACTTACCAGGAAGTTGTTAGTACCGTATATTTATAATACTTGTGTGTATAGACAACCAAACAATATGTTTGTGTGCGGCAAAATTGGGAAGTATTTGTGATATTTCCAATCGAAAATCGACCAACTATTTGTTCGGTACTGGCACCCTTTTTGAAGTTATACTTCTTTTGGCGCGTTAGGGGAAAATGATGAGAGTAAATTTTTACTATGCGCGCGCACACCGCCACGAAAAACCGACACCCTGAAGTTAGCTATAGTCAACTTTTTTGAATTTTTAACGTAGAATAAGGCGAAAGATAAAAATTTTAAAAAGATTTTTATCTTGTTACGCCAAAGAAGTATAACTTCTAACGCGTGTACATAAGTACACACACACACTTTTTTTTCCAAATTATTATTATTGTAACTATACTGTCACGTAAATAAATTACAATTGTTAATTCATGACGAGTTATCTCGTTATACCTAGTATAAATTTTGTCACTTCATGTGACGAGTTATTTCGTGTGTCATCACTGATCATATGTTAGATGCATTAAATATGGCAATCTATTGGCATGTTCCAACAACTATGTTCCCAAACGAGAAATATATAATAAAAGAGTGCCAATAATGTCTCGTGTAGCCGATATCGTTAGGTATGCTCCGCTCGGACATCATGTTGGAGTCGCGGTGCCCACACACGGAGAATCAGTGCGCGAAGCACACGCCGTACTGTTCCTGGAAACAAGTGGAAATCAACTGCATCGCCTCGGGCTTCGGCCACCTGGGGCCCGTGTCCAGGGAGATCCAGAGGTAGATGGACGTTTTACTTGATGCGATCGTGCTCTGAAATCACTGTATATTTTAATTAATGCGAGGAATTTCATTACGTACCGGTTAAGACTATTAACACGATCAGAAATAGAATTCATTGTATATCTGATAATGTAAATATTATATGGTCTGGTCAAACTAATATGTACTTTCTTGTGATATAGAAGCATGTTATAGTTAGATGAAGGCGTAGCGTTTATATCGAAGCATGACCCATCTAAGCGTCCTTTACAACATATTGCGTTTTTAAAACCCCTAATTACCCTAATTAGATCTAATTAACCATGGGATATTAATTTGAAATATTTTGTTTAGTTGTATTGTGATTTCGGTGCACTTTCGTAACGATCGAGATGAGGTTTCGTCTTACAAAACACGTCAGTTCTCGATTTGTTCAAGATAAGATATATATAACTAGATATATATTTTTATATTGATTGTGTTTGAAATATATTCAGATGATAATTGAGTAAATAGTGGTGCTATGCAATGCAATGCAAGCAGCCCTGTATTATATACTGCCCACTACTGAGCACGGGCCTCCTCTACTGAGAGGGGTTAGGCCTTGGTCCACCACGCTGGCCTAGTGCGGGTTGGCAGACTTCACATACCTACCCTCGAAATTCTTATCGATAATTCTCAGGTATGTAGGTTTCCTCACGGTGTTTTCCTTCACCGTCAAAGCGAATGCTAATTGATAAACAATACACTCATACATAGTTTCGAAAAGTCAGAGGTGCATGCCTTGGGTTTTGAACCTCCGGACATTATTTCGGCAGACCGTTCCATTCCCAACTAGGCTATCGTCCACTAATAGTGGTGCTAAACAAGCTTTATTTGTTTAAAGTCATCATTCATGATTTCGAAAAACGATCCCAACTGTTGCCTTCGGAATGACCGCGAAAATAGACCAATTTTTGCACTTAGAATATGGCAAAAAAAGGAACTCGTAAGACGATGTAGTTTAACTTTGATGTTTGTGATTGATCGAGAGACCAATACGTCAGTCACGTGTTAGTCTCTCAACCAATCCCAATAAAACGAAACGGAGTCGTGTCGTCTATTTTTGTCACATTCTAGCCCACTGAGTGTTCCATATTTTCTAGTATGACTTATTTTGATTTGGTTTCTTTTTATCATTGATCCGAAGTTAGGATAAATCTCTGCCATTTGATGTTTTAATGAATTACGCTTTATTTTTGTTATCTTGTATTATATTTTTTTTTTATTGCATTGAATGACGAGACGAGCATGCCGTTCGCCTGATGGTAAGCGATACGACCACACATAAACAGTAGCAACACCATCCAGCACCTTGACTTACAAAGTACTGTGTGGCATTCCACTGCGCTCGTCATCCTGAGATATAAGATGTTAAGTCTCATTATGTCCAGTAGTTATACTGGCTACAATGTCCTTCAAACCGAAACACAACAGTGCATGCACACTGTTGCTTGTCGGTAGAAATAGACATTGCGGTGGTACCCACCCAGACGGCCTCTTACATAATGAGAGACCTACCATATATTGTATATTGGAATCAGTATACTAGAAAGGTATGTTTTTTTATTGTTGAATAAAACTATGCCTATAATTATCACATGTGCATTTTCCGCACAATCTTCAATGCACAATCAATATAAAATATCTAGTAATGAACAATGATTAACAGATTAACAAAAGAAATAATGAAAAATGGAGTATCTTCTATGACTGATGCTCATTATGTACACTCAAATACTGAGGGTGGCTTTAATTGGGTTCCTTGTAAACTGGTGTATGTTAATTGGCATAAAGTTTTGCTATAACTTAATTTAAATTTAATTGGTTTTCTTATTTTTTATAATTTATAGTAGTATATATTTATATACAAGTATAGCGCGTTGAAATTTATTTATTTTTTAAGAACAGCCAGTAGTGGTTACAATAAAACTTATACTAACGATTAAGAGATATTTTACAAGATATATAAATGTACCACTTGCTTAAGGCAGTCACAACATCCACCATTCGTGATACTAGACTATGTAACAATAAATAACTATGCTTACACAACTAAAAGGTAACAAATAATTAAAATAATCATAACATCGCAAGTAGAACTAAATAAAGATAAGATAGTGTTAGTTGAAAAATACGAAATATTCAAGTATTTTAGCTTTATGAAGTACAACTATGCTGCTTACTGAAATTACCTTAATTAAATAACCAATCGCCTTAGATATTCTGTTCCTAGGTAGAATTTTATCTACGAACTAGCATTGCGCGCGGCTCCGCCCGCGTGGAAAAGTTTTTCCGGGATAAATAGCCTATAGCACTCAAGAATAATGTAGCTTCCTGTTAGTGGAAGAATTTTCAAAATCGGTCCAGTAGTTCCTGAGATTAACGCGTTCAAACAAACAAACTAACTCTTCAGCTTTATATAATAGTATAGACAATATGCCAATTACACCATTATACAAAGAGCCCATCAGATTATGTTTAACTCTATTAATTATATTTCTCTACTTGTATATAATTACTTTTGTCAATATTGATAATTGGTAACATGGAAGACAGCCTTGACAGTACCGCTATGTTCTTAATTACTCTCAGATTGTTATAAAGATAATATTTAATCCTCAGCGACTTGACTATTCCGTTAGATGGAAATTTATTTCTAATTTTCTATTTACCAATATCAATGTTGAGTTAAGTATATAATTTGTTCGAAATAAAATTTGGATTCACCGTGAAAATTTATTAATGTTTTTTACGGCGTCCTTTTTTGGCGCTTACAAATACTCAAGAGCATTGGTGATTTGCAATAATATAGTCAAATATTGTCATCTCAGTGATGTTTTTTTTTACAATAAAACAAGGAAATGCTTGACCACAATAGCAAAAGAATTATAGTTGCACTGCCGACTTTAGAGGATAGGAATTGGTAAAAGAAATGGAGTGTTTTGTCCCCCATTAACAACATAGTATTTGATTTAAATAATTGGTCTGTATAGTAGCTATTATAAAAATATTTATAAAGCCGGCCATTTATATTATATTGAGAAAACTAATGCTTATTAAAAAATAATTTTAATCTTATTCAGTAACTAGCTTTTGCTCGCGTGAAGATGTTTTCCCGGGATAAAAAGTAGCCTATGTCCTTTCTCAGGCTCTAGATTATCTGTGTACCAAATTTTATTTTAGGTGTGAAACCGCGACAGACAGAGTTACTTTTGAATTTATAATATTGCTAAGGATTAGAAAATACATTACATATAAATGAGGACAATGTGTTAATTGTAATTGTGTCATCAGTGCTCTTGGGGACTTATTTCTAGCATGAAGTGTGATTTTAAAATTCCCCTCTGATTCAGTATTTTCCAGAAATTCGAGGAAAAACTCGTAAATGCATGTAAATACCCGCAATACTTTTCGCATCTTGTAGGCAGGAAATTAGTTAGGATGACTTCTATGGTTGACGTTTAAGGATTTAATCTATAAATATGGGGTCGGGTGGCTATTCGAACCATATTATTATATAAGGGGAGGCCCACTCCTTCGTGTTATGGCGCTATCTCTTTCGCACGCTCGTAGCGATATGGCAAGTGACACACGGCGACGTCACAGTTTACTATTTCTGGTAAGGATACACAAATTCTTTATGCGTCTGGCATAAATATGATGCGAACAGTATTGCCGTGGTTTTATGTGTGCTGCAGTGTGTAGATTTTGAATCCTTTCAACTGTTTATAGTCCTACTTATTCCTTGAGCATGCGATGTATCGTATTTAGATGCGTTGTGCAGTAATATTAATTCCTTAGATTAGTAGTAGAATTTAGTAGAAAAAAATAACATAAGTTAATCTTGTTAATACATATTAAACGGCATGTGTTTGGATATAATATTTGCTGTATTTTACATGTACGTATTGCCTCGTAAATAATATACTATCAACGTAATTTAGTAATTAAAACCATTAAATTATGAAATAGTAGTCTGTGTTGAAAGTTCACAGGTATAGGATTAGAATATGTTTTTTCTTTTTTTATGGCATTGAATGACGAGACGAGCGTGCCGTTCACCTGATGGTAAGTGATACGACCACCCATAAACAGTAGCAACACCATCCAGAACCTTGAGTTACAAAGTACTGTGTGGCATTCCACTGCGCTCGTCATTGTGAGACATAAGATGTTAAGTCTCATTATGTCCAGTAGTTACACTGGACATAATGTGCAGGATGTGCATTCAAAAATCTTATGCGCAACGCAGAAGAAAACGATGCGGCTTTGAGCTAAAATTTAAACTATTCGATAAATAATGGTACATTTCAAACATTCTGCTCTGCGCATATTTAAGAGAAATTGGCTAGAGATCGTGGCAACACAAAAAAGCTATTTCGACACGACAGTTCATTGAAATAAATATCATTTTCTATTATATCGCAACACGATGCTAGTCACTTGGTGTTGTTAATTTAGTGTTATAAATATAAAAACGATCTCTCCCAGGGTCTGCCTTGGATTAGCAGTGTAACAGGTTAATGTGAAACAGCTGTAGAAGTTTGCTGACACACGTGTTCTCTTATAAAGTTCGCGGTTTTCTGTTTTGGAGTAACCGCAAACGTATATAATTGGGGGCAACCTATTTTACAAGTGGGTGGTTTCGGTTTCCTTAAAAAAGTTTTAAATTATATTTTAAAAATACAGGACGGGGCAACCTATTTTATATGTGGGTGGTCTCGGTTTCCTTAAAAAAGTTTTAAATTATATTTTAAAAATGCAGGACCGTATTTAGATTCCATAAATGGGGTTCTTGATCGGCAAGTATTTATATTAAGGTTTCTTGGAATTAAAAGTAAGGCTTTTAGCTTATCAAATGTCGGTATTTATATTCTGGCAAGCGTAATCTGTAATACTGCCGTTATCCATCAAATACAATAATAATTACGGTCCATTTTCTAGTACCAAAAATAAGTAGGTAATTTTTATTATATCGATATGCTTAACTTAAGCTTCTTTTATAATTGACGATATTGCATGATTTAGTGTATTATATTTTTTATGTTTGTAATTTTTTTAAGCTGGTGATGGTAAAATGTGTTTAAGTAGTTGTAAAAAATGTAGATATTACATGTAAAAAATTAGGTTAGTATTTGGCGTCCATCCGTAATCCGCTTGAGATCTTGGGTTTCATAAACAAACTGGAGGAACGATGTAAGATTCTTTTAAAGTTTGGGATTGGGTACAACCCAATCAAAGGTCCTTCCCTTTTAATAAATCGGAAATTTCGTCGTAAAACAGGTTCTATGCAAAGTTCGAACAATACACTAATATACATATTGTTACAATAGTATTGTGTATTTTAATTTGATAAAAGACAAACACCCGACGCCATTTCAAATATTATAAGTTTAAATAATCTCTAATGTTTTGGTCTTGTGTGACACTCTAAATTTTATCGTCAGTCTGGAAAGAATTGCTGTTATACTGTTCGTGTTTATCTTCAGCCCGATCAAAAGATTAGTGATTACTGTAACTGTAAATCTATAACATTTGGGTTTTTATGCTGAAATTTGGAGGAAGAGCGTTGTAGTAATTTTTTTGTAACGTTGTAGCAACTGATGTAATTTTTTTTCATGTTGTGGTCCAAGTAGCGGATAAAGAGTTATCAGCTCTGTTTGTTACTGGACGTGGTGTTGGTAATTTGATATACAATAAATATGTTAAATATTTTATTAATTTGTAATGCCCTAACACTTGTATTATAATTATAAAAAAAAAATATGACATTGTTGATAGATTCCTTGAAAAGTTTCAATAATTTTGAATCAATATCTTACTAATTCTGGATATTAAACAGATATTCATTGACAAACAGTGACATATTTTATAAACAAAGACTAATAGATCGAGTTACTTATTACATAAGACTTGGAGACCTAATTGTCTCACTGATAAAGGATTTTTATGTCATATATATTTTAAAACATATTGAGGTAATGCGGCTGTTATTCGACACTCATTAATGATAATATCAGTACTAGCGTTGGTTGGAGAAATAAACATCTTCATGGAGATAGAGCGAGATATGATTCAATGCCTAACGACACAGCACAGTTATGCGCTTTCAGGAAAACTTGGAAAATGGTACGTACAACAGCCGGTATTCCTAGGAATGTGGGGATGTGAATACGGAATACACATCGAAGTTATCCACCCTAGCTCTACATACTGACCGTGTTTTCTGTACTTTACACTCATAATGTTTTAAGATTGCAGTCACACACGTGTCATATGCTTAAATCATAAAAAGAGCATATAACATACAATATTTTTGATGTTACTGCTAATAAACATGAATTCTAAGACGATCTAGCGGAATTCTGTAGAACCTATTTCCAAGACCATCTCGCTCTACCTCAAACGCTGGCAGTTTCCAGCAAAGATTGGACAGAGTGTTTACGATATAACATGTTTCAGTCGGTCAGCCTCGGCCTGTTTCGCTCCGACTACCTGATGCAGCATCCAGACGGCAACCGGATAAAACAAGTGGAGTTTAACACGATCGCGTCCAGTTTTGGCGCCATAACTTCGCATCTGCCCGCAATGTCTCGGTACCGACATGTTGTAAGCTGAGGTTGGGTGCGTTCTGGATACTTAACATCTAGACAGTTCTAGTATTTTCTCAACAGCCTACAAAGTACACTGATGCCATGTATTTACTAAGGCAATTATTAAGGCATAACAAAAGCTTAACTCGTTGGCAACACTGTCAGCGCTTGGTTCCCAGAGGAGAATCATACGCATTTAGTTTTAGTTTATGCGCATTTTGAAAGAAATTATTTCTAAAAAATGGCTCCGCTTCGTTCTCACAATTCTTGGATAAAATAAGTTATATTGTGCTTTAATAAATGCCTATAAACCATGGTTTTATACATATTTGTTGCCATTGAACAACTAATTACAATCATATCGATAACAATATATATTTTCCTCTTTTTTAATAATTTTGGCGCGTTTTTTTTTTATAAATACATGTTTCTTATCATCATGCGTATACGAGTTTCAAGTTTAATAAATACGACAAGAATATTTTAAAGTATCACAAATTGAATGATTTGTGGATACATAAAATTTGATTGTCACTGTCATGACTCAGGATACACAATACATTAATAACTAAAGTAGTTTTTCATTCTATGGTATTTACACAAGTATCCAGGACGTCGCCCTCACATCAGCTGATTCAGTCGACATCTCTCATGTGACTGCTCTCTTTCACACTCTATGCACGCCTGTATTTCCATCTTCTTCATCCGTCTAGTGCTTGTCTTATTTCTGTGACGTTTGCACTGTACGCTTGCTTTCTTTTGGTGGTTGAAATTTGTTCAAAGGGCACTGTTTGGCTACGCATGCGTTCAAAATTGTTTACAAAATTGGTGATGGTTGGAGAATTTTTGGTATAAATTGGCTATAAAACGCATTTGAAATCGATTATAGAAATTAATAAAAAAATTGGGGGGGTCAATTATTTTTCCTAATACGTCCCTGAATAGAAAATTATAAAATTTCGCTTTTATTCAATCGACTAAATTATGCCTAAATTAATGCATCGTAAATAGCGTTTAGTTGCTTTAAAAATATTGAATCCGTTGTAAAACCCAATGCCTTTATAGTAATTTCCCGTAAAATAGAAAAGTAATTAGTATTTTAGTTTAGAAAAATATTGAGACACCTTTAATAAGTTTTTTCAAATGATATAGGATAATTCGATTAAAAAAAAAACAGTTTTTAACTGTTTTTGTCATAATATAACGACTTAATTTGCTGTTAAACAACAAGATGTTTGCACTATTTTAACAAGTTTATTCCAAATTAGTTTTTCAATACAAACTACAGTTATTCATCCATAAAAAGGCAAACCTAACTAGCAGAGATGCGATAAAAATATCGCAAAAAAATCGTCAACAAACAAATCAAAGTCGAAAGCATGAGTTTTATTGTTCTCTATGGTGTCTCAATTTTTTTTATTCCGTAGTCTTACGTGCATGCATAGAAAGTAGCTTGGCAAATCACTTGAGAGATGTTACCTACCACACCTGTGTTGTCGGTACGATGTTTGCTTCTATATTTTGTCTCTGTCCAATGATTGCCGGGTTTGGTTTAGGTTCACATCTTTCAATACGCTAGAGATGTTACGGTGATGATTCTCGTTCCATTTTTGAATGTGGGGTCTTTGTGTGATTATAAATGGCTAGTATTGATAGACAAAATAGTTTTAATTGATAATTTAATTAACAATTCAAAAGGTTTTTTACGTTGAGGAAATATAATAATTATTTACAATTCATCACATATTATAATGTGCTAGAAGCCTACCGAAGGCATAGATACGATGATTTCATTTACAAATCAAAATATATTTTATTCTTAAAATATTTGACTTGAAAATAAAATGTGGATTCGATTCCCAGTCGACATAATCGTAGCATCTCAGGCTTGCTTCTCATCGTGTGCACCGTCGCCATTGAATTTATGGATTGTTACATCTAAAGATCGTATTTCAGAGGACCAGCTCCTCTTAAATGTGGTATAAAGCCAAGTTTACACTACGACACTATATATACTCATGTATACACCGAGTGTCAATTGTGAAATTTATTGTGACACAAGAATAAGTGGCGAATCAACAGCTATGTGAACAGTTTGTAAAGTGTACACTGTAAAGAAGTAGTGTAAACTTCGAACAACAAATACACGAACGTTCGCTTCGTTTGATCGTCATTGGTCGAGAGACCATCGGGAGTCACGTGTTGTTGTCTCGAGCAATCACAATTAAACGACATGGACGTTCGTGTCGTGTATTATGCGTGCGGTTTCAGGCGGCTGGTGTCACCCGCCTTGTTTTACAAATGTAAACAAATATCCACCATATTAATGATGTCTACTGTATTTAATGTAATCAAGTTTTTTTTTTATTTCCGTATACGTAGGCACAAACTATAGCTGTCGTTAAAAAGCTTGAACAAACAAGTCCGAAAACTGAGTAGATATGTTATAACATTTTTTGATCTAGAATAGTGAGACTATTCCTTAAATATTTTCTACAAATTTTAGAATTGGTTACAGACCTAAAAAATATTTTGGGTATTTGGATACTATACTTAGGTGGAACTAAGTTTTTCTATAATATAGGTGGGGTGGAAAATTGCATGACTAAGCGGTCAAATAATTTCTTTAGTGAACTGGAATATACTAAGAAGAAAGTTTGCAATGCAGGACACGATATTTTGTTCGCTGGGTATTAAACTCAAGTCATGCAAACTAAAGCAAGAATCTGTCGTTAACGTTTTATTGCAAGCCGTTTTACTAGACAAGTCCAGAAGGAATTGTTATACAGAAAATTAAAGCTATAGTGGAATGAAATTAAATAAAATTGTCTAAGCAGCCGGCTTATTCTCTATGACAGTGTCAACTCGTAACAGTCGTAACGCGACTGCGTCACGTTAACTTCATGTAATTAACGTTAAATGGTATTCTGTATGCGAATGTCCATAGTGATAAACGCGGTGAGTTACGTTACGCGCTTGTTACGAGCGGTGAAAATAACGTGTCGTAGAGAATAAGGGGACAGTATTGGACATTGAAACCTAAACTCCGGACCAGAATGTCATCATAAATGTGAAGTTAAGTATAGTAAACTTGGCGATCGATGTGTTTTGAACTGACTAATAGTTTGCGGATGCCCGCAAACTAAAGGTTTAATGTTCCACAATCCACATCATTTAAAACTATCAAATAATTTGTTATATTCTGGTGTTTGTCTAAACCAGTTTAAAAGCAAGTTTTGTCGATACTCATGTTTAACCATGAACACTGATGAATGGAAACGCTACTTCTATGTTCTTGAAGCTGTAGTTGTGTCTGCCGGCACGCAGCTGTATGCAAGCACTCAATTGGGGGGGGGGGGGTTTGATTGTACCTTGAAAAATATGATACACTCCTCTCCCCAATCTTCAGGGTGTTCCACTCTCATTGCGGAATGACCTGAGTATCCTTGGTATGGATATCCGCTGTGATCTGAATCCAAGGAATCACATCGAAGGCGAAATATCTGCCACATCACGCAGGGTTGGAATCCTGAACAAGGTGCGTCGGTTTTTCACGCCCGGTCAAATCTACCGCTTGTATAAAGCACAGGTACGGCCGGGTATGGAATACTGTTCGCACCTCTGGGACGGTTCCGCCCGATACTCGCTCGATGCCTTGGATGGATTGCAGCGGCGGGCCATCCGCATTGTGAATGATGCAGACGTGACGAGCAACTTGGAGTCGCTACAGTTGCGGAGGGATGTCGCTTCTCTAAGCGTGTTCTACCGTCTGTATCATGGCGAATGCTCTGAGGAATTGTTTAATCTGATCCCTTCCTCTCCTTTCCTCAGCAGAACCACGCGTGCTGGCATGCGAAGCCACAGCTTGATGGTTAAAACCATCTCGGCCCGAACCAATAGGTTCGCTAAATCTTTTCTTTGCCGCACCAGCAGGCTTTGGAATAGTTTGCCGGCGCACGTGTTTCCTCCTTCCTATAATCCTGGGTCCTTCCGCCGTAGCGTGAAGAAGCAGCTTAGTAGGCCGGCATGATTGTGTCGAATGGCATTAGATAACCATCTACTGCCATTCGATACTCTACCTGGACGGCATCGCGCTTACCATCAGGCGAGGTGCAGTCACTTTGTCGTGCCCGAATAAAAAAAAAAAAAAAAGTACACAAAAAATTAAATTACTAAGCTACTGAATAAATCTACGACAACGTGTACTGTGGATCATCCCGTCCGATTAGAAATTAATATTAATTTAATTATAAAATGTATTATTGTGCGTAGATGCCGATGCATCTTATTAATCCTGCTGGCGACTCAATGCTTAATATAAAGTTCAGTGATTTTCGTACTTTTATGTCGTTTAAAAGATATCTACCAAATGGACCAGCTAGAAGCAGTGTGCATATGAATTACCCGTGAATTTTGCGATATCAAGTCATGCAGACACAGATATTTATGTGAATATAATTGAAATTAGCTGAATAACGAAATATGATATGACTATCTAATCAGTTATTAGCGTTCAACTAAAATAGAGTTCAGAATATCTCGGCTGTGTTAAAATTACTACTTCCCAACTTTAAAGTATGCGTGTAAAAGCTACCAAGATTAGAAAACATTAATCTAGAACGGAAATAAATTAACTTCAAGATAGAAAAGAAAATAATCTCTTCCTTGTTTATAATTTTATTTTACCATCACTGATATGTAATTATTACTTGCATTTCAGTAATTGTAAAATTTAAGTTACAATATATTTAATCAGTTAATATATTTTATTTATTATTTTTGATTTATATGTCATATGATAAGACATCTGTTTTTCATAATTTTAAGTTAGTTTTGTTATTAGTTTAATTTTTATTAATGTAGTCCAAATATTTTTTTATTATTAGTAAAAGCACTTGTACTATACATTAGACTGTAGATTTGATTGTAAAGGTGTTTTTAATGTTAATTGTTGTGTAGTGTTGCATGATTCATTCTAATTGCTTTTATTTTGAGTGTAGTGTTGTTTTTCGTTTGTAGTCTTGCTTGTACGCTTGGGCCCCATGGTTCTCCTCTTATTGCAGACCTGTGTTTTTTCTTTATCTATGTTCCTTTTATAATTTCTGCAATCTTATTAAAATTACAGTCAAAAAAGATCTCTAATTTTTTACATGTTTCAATTTATAGTTTTTTATTAATAAATATGTTTACAGCTATATCTTAAGACAGCTCGGACACGGTGACATGATTAAAAATGTAAGTATTTACTTATATTTATTAGAGTAGTGGTTAACCGTGAGGCCTTGGGTTCGATTGTCATACCGGAAGCCTGAATACGTTTATCGAAGTCGATGAGCCCAGTAAAAATAATTGCGGCTTATGGATGGTTCCTCAGTCGATGCTCGTTGTCTATTAAGCCTTTTTTTATGGTATAGGGGGCAAACGAGCATACGGTTCACCTGAAGGTAAGTGATCACCGCCGCCCATGAACATCTGCAATACCAGGGGGCACAGAGGTGCGTTGCCGGCCTTTTAGGTGGGAATACGCTCTTTTTTTGAAGGTCTGATTTAGACTATGACACTACACCGTACTCTCAGTGTATTGACTGAGTGTCTGTTTGAATACGGGTGTCCCTAAATATCCCCATGGAAACGCAGTATGTACCCTGAGTGTACAGTGTCGTAGTCTAAATCATGACATGCGGCTATTATGGACTTTCTTCCAATTTGTACATACTCTCGCTAGTCCCCACCACTGTTCATCTGTTCATTTGACTTATATCTTTACAATACAAATAGAATTGTTTTTCCCGGCCTTTTGGGTAACTTTTTTTCTGTCCTCCCTGAAAACAGTTTAAAAAAATTTAAATGTATAAAATAATTTTCGACCAGATGCCAGAGAACCGCGCTCTCTCAGGCCTATGTTCTGGTATCACGGATGCGTATGACCTGTTCGGCGTGCCCACCGCCATCGTACTCTTCGTCGTTGAGGAAGTGTCGTACAACATCTGCGACCAGAGGTTCCATGAGTTCGAGATATCGGAGACCAGGCCCGAGATACAGGTGATGTTATTATTGTAGTGGTTGTTAAAAACAGAATTATTCGTTTTCTACCATTATTTGCCTGGAGCCTGAAAGTGCCCTATATGGCAATAGATTCGCCCTATCACATCATAGGACATTATATTATAGGATTTACTGGTGGTAGGTATCTCATATGTAAGACTCCGTCTGGATGGGTACCACTACAATGTCTATTTCTACCACCAAGCAGCAGTGTGCATGCACTGTTGTGTTTCGGTTTGAAAAACATTGTAGCCAGTGTAACTACTGGACATAATGAGACTTAACATCTTATGTCTCAGAATGACGAGCGCAGTGGAATGCCACACAGGGCTCAGAGTGCTGGATGGTGTTGCTACTGTTTATGGTTGGTCGTATCGCTTACCATCAGGCGAACGGCATGCTCGTCTCGTCATTCAAAGCCATAAAAAAAAGCAGCAGACCGGGCTCTGTGGCGTATCTTGGGAGAGGCGTATGTCCAACAGTGGACTGCAACGGCCTGATGATTATGATTATGATGATACAATACTTTATTATGATTGATCCGTTTTCACGATCGGTCGAAAAAGTCGGAACCGATCGATTGGGATTGTTTATTGACATTTATCTTAATTTTTTATCTGAACCATATACATTTCAGTTTCTGAAGTTAACATGTTTTTACAGATATACAGGAAAACGTTGAATGAAATATATGAAGAAACAGAACTCAATGATAAAAAGCAGCTCGTATTGTAAGTATAGCATTTCAATTGATCTAGGATTACTAGGCAGATAGATATGCAAGTACTAAGCTTTGATTAATTATATACCTAGATAGACACTGAACGTTTCAAACGCGCCGAAAAAAATAGAGGCGAACTGTTCCCCGCTAAATGAGTTCGAGTGAATTAATTTTTGTTGTTTTTCATGGATATAATTTCTCCCCGTTTTAATAGAAACCATGTAATAACTGGTATCATTATGCGCACACAAGGATACGGAGAATGATGCAGTGATAGCGTATGACACAGCCGTCACACATACTACCTTAAGAAAAGTTGTCCTGTTTGCAGCGCGTCATTCTATCGAGGTATATAATTAAAGGTACTAGGTATGTAGGTGGTAGGTGGTAAGTCTTATGTATACAAGCGTATGTCTGAACTCTGAACACGAATAAAAAAACTTTCTTTCTAAGGCGTGTTCGTAACCTGATTAAATGGAGAAGTCAAACAGTTAACCCATTTTAATCGATATAACTGCACTTTTTATATGTTAGTGTTGTATTTTATCGTCAAAAAACTTTTTTCAATGATTAAACATATAGCATGCATACGCATGCTCACGCCTTTTATCCCCGAAGGGGTAGGCAGAGGCGCAACTAGTGCACCCACTTTTCGCCAAGCGTATTCCGTCGCATGATGTGATAGGGGGCGAGCCTGTCGCCATATCGGGCACAAATTCCAGACTCCGGGCTGATACTGAATAGAAAAATCCAATATCACTTTGCCCGACCCGGGAATCGGACCCGAGACCTCAGCCTTGCAGTCGTACCGTAATACAACTACATACAGCCCAAACATATAGCCCTTATTAAAATATTATGTTCGGTTAATAATCATGGGTTATTATTATTTTTTTCTGTTTCAGAGATGGTCGGCCAGTGGCCGTGGTATATTATCGCTCGGGCTACGAGCCCGCCCAGTATCCGTCGAACCGCGAGTGGGAAGCGCGCCTTCGCGTCGAGAGGTCTACGTGAGTGGTTCATATTTATAATTTACTTAGTTTTATAATTTATTAGTTATATAAGTCTGTATTATGATAAGCTAATGCTGCAATGTAACTGAGCCATTTACTTAACAGTACATAACAATAGTTAAATAACAGTGATTCATATCTAAATAAAGGATCATAAATAGTGTCTCTATATACGAAGACGTAAATTAGAATTCATTTATTTATGTCGAAGCACTTTAGTCTGTATTTTATATTATCGAATTGATATTTATGAATCGTTACCAATTTTTTTTATAAATCTGGTTAATCAATAAAAAAAGAGAATTTAAGGACATGTCTGAAAACGGGCCTGTATTATACTAACCAAGACAGTTTATATATATATTTGTATTGAACTCCTAAAAACTAGCCTTTTACAATAAATCGTTTAATTTTAAAGACCTCCGATTTTGAGATTTATGTAATTTTATTTCCTCAAAAACTACACTTGATATGAACATTTAAAAAAAAGTTAGTCTGAATGGTGGGGTCTAAAAATATTTTTAATGGATCCAAGTTCCATAATATTATTATGCCCCTTTAATATCCCTAAAGTTTGAGATTGGTTAGATTTTGAGGCCCAGCACCTTTTTTCCTCCTTTCAAAAGATAATTTCCATGTTCATTATTCTGTCCATTTTCCAATTTAAAATCTGTGGTCAATAATGTGGGTGTCACAGTTAATTTAAGTATTTATATTTAATTTTGTATTAATATACTTGTGATACTGTTCATTGATCCTAATAAAAAAAAAAAAAAACTGAATCTACATGTTATAATTTTTTTTCTCCATCACTGATGTGTTTAAATACATCCTCCCTGTACATAGCAAAAATTTTATGCAACCGTTTTGTGACACCCTGTATAATCATAACTCATAACACCAGTATCCACTCTATATGCACAGGGCGATAAAATGTCCCTCGATAAACTACCAACTGGCGGGCACTAAGAAGGTGCAGCAGGCGTTGGCGGCGCCGGGCGTGTTGGAGCGGTTCATGGAGGGGGGCGCTAGCATCGCGCGCGTGAGGGACATCTTCACCGGACTCTATTCGCTGGACTTCGACGAGAGTGGCGAGAGGGCTGTCGAGATGGCCATCGCTGATGCTGAGAGGTGAGAGTCACTGAGTAACATAAAAAGACGCATGGAAAGTAAATTAACTTTTTAGTGGTAGAAAGAGAGGTATGAACATACCGACATTTCGTCCGTTTCTAATTTTAATTAAGTGTATTATAGCTGGACGTGGACTGAAGTGTATTGAAGTGGACGATAGCCTAGTTGTGAATGGAACGGTCTGCCGAGGCAATGTCCGGAGGATCAAAACCCAAGGCACACACCTCTGAGTTTTCGAAGTTATGTGTGTATTGTTTATCAATTATCGTTCGCTATAACGGTGAAGGAAAACATCGTGAGGAAACCTACATACCTGAGAATTCTCGATAAGAATTTCGAGGGTATGTGAAGTCTGCCAACCCGCACTAGGCTAGCGTGGTGGACTTAGGCCTCACTCCTCTCAGTAGTAGAGGAGGCCCGTGCTCAGCAGTGGGCAGTATACAGGGTGATTTTGACATTGCGTTAATAAATGAAACCACATACTTGTCTTTGCTTTTGCTAACATTGTGCCAAAAATCATTCGTGAGAAACGAATATTATCACCAAAAATCTCAATTTTACTTTCCAGATTTTTTTACAATTTTGTAATTTAGTGCGAATATGGCTTGTGTGTGAGTGTTTTTCTGACTGAAAGTGTGATGTTGCTCCAGCGGCGAATCTTTTTAGAGTAGTAGTAGTGGCATTAGGGCGTGTAAACTTAAAGTTACTTTTTATTGATATTTATTTTGTTCGAAACTTACACTTTTTTATTTTACATCTATGGTTAAAATAAATTAATGGAAAGTGTTATTTTCAAGGCGATAAGTATGTGGTTTCATTTAGTAACGCAATGTCAAAATGACCCTGTATAATACAGGGCTGGTATGATGATATGATTATAGCTAGTTCCCAAATATAAGTATTGTATCATGTATATAACCGGTTATAGATTATATTAAATGTGTGTCGTGTGGTTCCATGATGGCCGTAAATATTTATAATATATCATGCATAATGCTAATCGTCTTAGTTGTAAAGAAGGAATTAATTGAAAAGTTGTTTGACATTAAATGATTACAATTTTAAAATTAACTAGTGAATCCTACTAATATTATAAACGCGAATGTTTGTATGTATGGATGTTTGTTACTCTTTCACGCAAAAACTACTAAACGAATTTCGATGAAATTTGGCACACGGGTAGATCATGTCCTGGATTAACACATAGGCTACTTCTAATCCCGGGAAAATATAAAGCGGGACTTTTATTCCGGAAAAACTTTTAACGCGGGTGGAGCCGCGAGCAAAACCTAGTTTATAATATATCACACATAATGATAATCAATTAAAAAGTTGTTTGACATAAAATTATTACAATTTTAAAATTAACTAGTGAATACTTAATAACATATGATTGTGTGTGTTCAGGTTCGTGCTGAAGCCGCAGCGCGAGGGCGGCGGCAACAACATGTACGGCGCGGAGGTGCGCGACGCGTTGCTGCGCATGCGCAACAGCCGCGAGCGCGCCGCCTACATACTCATGGAGCGGATACTGCCGCCGCTGGTCAGACTTCACACATTAATACCATACTTGTAAATTAGCACTTTTTATCCCAGAAGTGGTAAGCAGTGGCGCAACTAGTACACCCACTTTTCGTCGTGTGTATTCCGTCTCATTATAGAGGTGAACCGATCACCATATAGGAATTCTAGACTCCTTGCTGATACTGAGCACAAAAAAAATATCACTATGCCCAAATAGGGATTCGAAGCCGTGACCTCAAAGCAACGTCGTACAGCGCATGCACGCTATGCAACTACGCTACCGCGGCATTCACTCAACCCCAAGCAAACAATACTACTACCCACCTATTTCAATTAGCACCATCGCTAACTTCTTATCGACGCCAACGTCCAGTAAATCCGTGAAGGAAAACATCGTGAGGAAACCTGCATACCTGAGAAGTTCTCTGAATTTCGAAGGTATGTGAAGTCCGCCAACCCGCACTAGGCCAGCGTGGTGGACTAAGGCCTGAACCCTCTCAGTTGTAGAGAAGGTCCGTGCTCAGCAGTGGGCAGTATATAATACAGGGTTGGTATGGTATGGTATGGTATTTCTAATCAAATAAACTTACTCCATTGTCGCTATCGACCTGTAGGTAGCTTTTGCGATTATTTAAATCCATTACTATATACTGGATACAGGAACCGTAGCCAAGACGCCTTTATAGCATTGTCAACGCCAATAGAAAACAATAATAATTATGGGAATGACGTATCCGTGCCAAAGACTTATCGATATAATATGTCATACCGATATTTTTTTTTCTATTACCGTTAACACTTGTAGAAAAGCATCTTGGTTTTGGCCCCAGAACATGACTCGTCGGAATGAGCCAATATGGCGGATTTTAGGTACTTATTTGTTTATTTTCTCCAGGTGCAAGGTTACGTGGTGCGTCCCGGCGCGCCGGTGCCGCCGCCCATCGTCGACCTGGTGTCGGAGCTCGGCATCTTCGGAGTCATTATCGGGTATGTATCTTGCATGCCGTTCGCCTGATGGTAAGCGATACCACCCATAAACAGTAGCAACACCATCCAGCACCTTGAGTTACAAAGTACTGTATGGCATTCCATTGCGCTCGTCATCCTGAGACATAAGATGTTAACTCTCATTATGTCCAGTAGTTACACTGGCTACAATGCCCTTCAAACCGAAACACAACAGTGCATGCACACTGCTGCTTGGCGGTAGAAATAGACATTGCGGTGGTACCCACCTAGACGGACTATCACATATGAGAGACCTATCACTATTTTATTTTTTAACTCTAGGACACTGGTCCCCCTGGAAAATGACTAGCTACGCCAATGCAGACACTTAATTACTTTTGTATTGATAATCACGTGACTGTTCCAGGACCAAAGAAAAGATTTACACTAACAAACAAGTTGGCCACATGCTTCGGACGAAGTTGGCCGACGCGAACGAAGGGGGCGTGGCGGCGGGTCTCGGGGCTTTAGACTCTCCATACTTACTGGATATGTAGCCTATTGTTAAAATTTCGGGATAAATTATAAAAAGAATTAAATGGATTATCTCTTAAAAAATAATGTACCTGGTAAATGGTTGGGTTCGGTCCCTATTCGAATTTAATATTGCTGGTGGAATGTGTTAACATTCCACCAGCAATATTAGGCAATATTGGGTACCTCTGCCTACCCCTGAGAAGGCGTGGTTATTTGAGAAGGCGTGGTTATTTTTTAGAGATAATAAAAATAAAAATCATGCAATTTAATTTTAAAAATTGCTCATTTTAACCAAAAAGAACGTTTACCTATTGACAATTTGTATCCAGAATGAATAACACCCCTCTTTTTTGTCGGGGGTTAAAAATAATGATAATAATGTGATATTATATAATGAATATGTTTGTAAATAAAATTATAGTGTTAAAGTAATGTAAGGGACATAAGAAATCTTGTAAGTTCTGTCGCACATTCCAAGCTTTACCAATAGACATTTTATCAGTGTTTTGTCGCTCAAATATTGTTATGTAATGCCTCATTTAGACTATTTGCGAATAATTCGCCGAATAACTTGTCGAATAAATATGAATTATGGTTAAACGAATACACCCAAATAATCTGTGTACGCACTCATATTAGTGACTATTCGTCTACGCGGCAAGTATCCATATCACGGGCCACGAAGAAACTCCTATATTATGCTAATAGGTATGCCTTCCATCATGGGAGATATACATCTACATACTCAATGGATAGATTGGTGTATTACACCGCTAAAATCCCCTAATCGCTGATGTCTCAATCATCTTCCAACGACTGCCCTGAGCCGAGGCTCGTACCCCACTTAGGGGGTGCCCTCAGCGTGGTCGTTTAAATGTAAAGGGTTGGAGCGCCTAAAGCGTTCGCCCGAAAGTCCGGTGTGGTCAGAAAAGCCGACTCGCGTCAGGCTACTGACCGTAATGTCCGTAAAAAAAAAAAAATCTACATACTTCGGGGATAAACCATTTATACATTTTTTGTTTTGTGTTAATAACAGTACAGTCCTCTCGGATATACGTAATATTTGTAATGGTCGCCACGAAAGAGGCTGCGCCTAGTGTGGTTATCATAGCACAATTTATTACTGTAACAATTCGGATTAGTTTAAATAAATAAATTATTATTTTTGATTCCTTATGTTTACGCGAATGTTAGACATTGAAATTAAACTATTATAACGGATTTTATCGCGGTTTTTTATTTTATTTTCTCCCGACGTTTCGAAGGCTTTGCAGCACTTCGTGGTCACGGGGCGGACTGAGGTGTTGGTGGTCTGAAAAGTTAGTGTTACAAATCTACCTTCAATTTACAATTATACAATTTAAAGATGTTAGTCATTGTTTGCGGTCCGGTGTACGCAGTAAGATTATTATTTTTATGTTGTATCTTTCCTGCGGGTAATCACGGCACGAAGGCCGGTCCTTTTGGAAGGCTTGCGTGGGGATATGGATCCAACACGTAGAGGCCCCTTTAAGATACATTACCTACTCTAGTTGGGGTGTGTACACCTTGTAGGTACTCTCTCTGTCTGTACTTATGGAAATACAGCCAAAGACAGCGCCCGCAAGGTGCAAGGACTATTGCGGAGAAGATGGGAATTATACCGGGTCTATGGATGGGATCTAGCTGGACTGGTTGCTGGGCTATTGATTGAGACAACGGGACGCCTGCCAAGTAAAATGTCTCAATCATTTGTAATCAAGGCAGACGGTGACTTGCCCCCCCACTAGATGGGCATCCCAAAAAGTGGCGCATGCCAAGGACGCAACATCGGTGTGGGTGGCTAAAGGGTGTCGAGAGGTGTGCACCGATTTCACCATCGCGGGTCGCTAACGCGTCCCGGAGCGGGTTTCCTCGCTATTACGCAGCTTGAGCACTTCCACCCTGGAGCTCAGGTTCTTAGCTCTTGCGATTTCCACCATTAGCCGGCCAGTTAAGGCAAGCCAAGGGTCAGGGGGTCTCATTTAGCCCCCACGGAATCGGGGTACGCGGTGTCGCCACTCACCGTCGGCTCGCCACAAAGCCGCCCCTGCGGGCTTATTTTTATTATTATTATTAGTTTTTGCGCGCGGCTTCGTCCTCGTGAAAGATTTTTCCGGGATAAAACGTAGCCTAAAACCTTCCTAGGGTCTTGAACTATTTCCATACATAATTTCATCGAAATTTGTTCGGTAGTTTTTGACTTACCGCGTAAAGAGGCGGCGGGTGACTGTTTGGATTATGTAAGGATATTAGTACACACACATAAAAAAAGAAAAAAGACAATTTACAAGGCACACAATTAGCAATTAATTAATTCACCTTACTTTGATGTACAGTCAGCAGCATAAGTATCTGTACAAAATCCAAATTTCATATCGCTTATGTATGCGTTATGTTAAACTGAAACATTTTTTTTTTCGTTTGAGGTAAAGTAAATCTCTTTTATTTTATTTTTGTGAATAGAAAAAATAGATTAGGAAAACACAAAAGTATGTAGGCAATTTGAAATTTTGAATTTGTTCATCCACTTATGCTGCTGACTGTACAATAATGTGGTAAATAAATAAATACTATGCAATATAAAGGCGCGCGCTTATGGAGTGACAAATTTATAAGTCATTAATAACTTATTGGTGCGGCATTTCATAAAAGAAGGCAATTTATTACGGCCATGGAATTTTCTGTACTGCTATCCCCATACAACATAATTTGTGACGTAAATATGTCTAACTTATGTAATTTAACATCTAGTTTTATATAAATACGTGTTTTTGGTACTTATTTACTTAGAGCGATGAAATCAATTTAATAATGTATAATGAAAATTTTATTTATAATTTTTGCTTAGTTTGTTATTTATTCTGTTATTTTCTTATGACTAGTAAGGTCCAGTTCCATTTTATGTTAATTAATTCGTAGTTTTCTTTAATGTTTTAATTACACAGGCACTGCATCATCATCATACCAGCCCTGTATTATATACTGCCCACTGCTGAGCGCGGGCCTCCTCTACTACTGAGAGGGTTAAGGCCTTAGTCCACCACGCTGGCCTAGTGCGGGTTGGCAGGCACTGCAATTAATTAAAATTAAATTAGAGGCATCTGTAAACCAAAGTGGGACGAGAAATTATAATGGTATTAGCAATATTGTTAAAATCTCACTTTTTACAAGCTTTTATTTAACTTGCAATGTATGTTTGTTCGGGTGGAATCTTGCAAGTCAATTTTGAAGCAGTTACCCTCAACCGATTGTGTCGAAATTTTGCATACACGTTTAGTTAGGGTGACAATGCATTGTTAGCTAAGTGGCGTCATTCTGAATCCAATATGGCGGATGGCCCAAGATGATTACTAGTTATTTTACGCACTCCTATAATATAGGTATCAAATGGGATTGCTGAGAATAACTAAAAAATAAATCTTTAAAAACAAGCTTTTATTTAAATGCTCTAAAAAGAAAACTTTAAATTGAATCAAACTGTGTTTAATACTATGTAGAGATTAAAGCTTGTCGCGAGATTTACTTGTGTAGATAATACAATAATTATGTAACTCGATCTTGACAAAAGTAAATCTCGCGACAACCTTTTATCTCTACATAGTATTTAAACAAAATTTCAATTTAAAGTTTATTTTGTCTTTTTAGACTATTTAAATAAAAGCTTGTTTTTAAAGTTTTTTTTACTTTTAATTTTTTTATCTTTTAATGTTTTCATGTTTTGCCTATTACTTATAGTATCGATTATAGTTTTTATGCAAATACATAATAAGATCATTATTGAATTGGTAACTTAATTTCCTAGCTTCCTCGTACCGCTTTGGTAGATTTCTTAGTTATTTTTCAAGTTCCTGACAAAAACTTAAGGAATACACTGGGGTAAGATTAGAAAGACTGTTCTACGTATTCGCTGGCGAATTTTCCTTGAGTTTTCTTTATGCTAATAACATGTCTTATTTTGTGTTTGTATTTTTGTAAATCTGAACGTATGCTTTGAAGATGATGCTGTGTGTAATGACTAATGTTTCAATGTATTTTACAGACAAGGTATGACGTGAATGACACCCAAATTGATATTTTTATTTCACTTGCAGAAAATAATTTCACTTGTATTCACTTGTTAGCGATTGAGGCGCAACATGTGACGCTCAACATTTATCGCATGGTTTGTGTTTATAGAACGTTTTGATACATTGACTGTCTCGGTGGGGTAGTTGTATTACGGTACGACTGCCATGCTGAGGTCTCGGGTTCAATCCCCGGGTCGGGTAAAATGATATTGGATTTTTCAATTCAGTATCAGCCTGGAGTCTGGGATTTGTGCCCGATATGGAGATAGGCTCGCCCCCTATCACATCATGGGACGGAATACGCACGGCGAAAAGTGGGTGCACTAGTTGCGCCTCTGCCTACCCCTTCGGGGATATAAGGCGTGTGTGTGTGTGTATGATACATAAGTGCGCATTGTTGAACAACATTCTCGGGTACGTTTTAACTAGATACGCCGTAACGTGTAGTGAATACACAACTTTACTAAAATTTAAAAAAATACTGGGATTATAAAATTTGTGTTTCTAATGTATAATTTGTATTTTTATATGTTGGACAAAATATAATGTTTATGAACAGAGAAATAATACTTTTATTTTATTATTTTAACAACATCCAGCAATCAATTTGTGAATAATAAACATAAAAATAATTCTATAATAATTTAAACATACTAAATTAATGAGGTTCTTAAAACAACCCAAGAGCATAGCTTTGCAAAGACTTGTACAAAGTATTTGAAACGTACGAGTTGTTACTTTGAAGTTTCAGTAGTATTATAATTCTCTTTGCTTTGAAGTTTGAGTTGTCGAGTTGAATGCAGCCCCTTTATTCTCTATGACACGTTAATTTCACCGCTCGTAACAAGCGCGTAACGTAACCCTTCGCGTTTATAACTATGGAAATTGGCATACAGAATACCATTTTTAGTGGACGATAGCACCTCATCCACAGATCTTTCCGCAATCCCGACCAACATCGTGACTCCTGAGGAAACGACTGGCGCGATACGCTCCTTCACCAACCACCTTCAAAACGTCTTGAGCGAAAGCTCCGAGAATGTGCCGGAGACTGTACACAGTCATTGGCAAATTCCCGACGACGTGCGGTGGGTGGTGAGTAGGCGTAACGCTACGCTAAGAGCCTGCGCGACGAGTCCCACCCCGGAACGACGACGTCTTGCGCGCTTCCTCCAACGTGAGGTTAGACGTCGCATAAAAGAGGTCGTCGATTCTAGATGGGAAACTAGCTTAGCCGAAATCGACCCGACACACCAAGCCTTCTGGCAGCTGTGTCGTTCCTTCAAGAGAAACGATGTGACCTCCATGCCTCCGCTCAATCGCCCGAATCAACGCCCGGCGTTTGATGACGACGAGAAAGCGGAACTGCTGGCCGACAGTCTGGAGTCTCAATGTTCCCTCACAACCATACCCGTAGACGACGACCATCTTGTTGCGGTTAATTCGTTAGTCGAAAGTAGGAACGCGGTCCGGCCACCGCCGATTCCTACTAATTCGCTACCGATTAATGTCGAACTTCTGTTCCAAAAGTCAACTGGGAAGAAAACTAAGCAATATTCAGCAGTTTGTATCAGTGTTGCCAGATTAGGCGACTTTTCGCCATTTAGGCTACCTCGGAGGGTGTCGGTGCGACCAAAAATTGTGAATGGCGACTGGTCGCCGTTTAGGCTACGCGAATGGCACTCAGTCGCCAATTTGGGCTACTTTGGTAAATTTGTGTTATAAACCTTGTTTTTGTCGGATTTGAGGATATTTTTAGCTTTGAGAATACAAAACATGACAGAAAAAGAAATTGGAATTGGGGACCTTTGTTTTTTTTTAGCTCTTCGCGTCGGGGGCTGGGAGGTTTTTTTTTTTTGCTCCTTCGCCTCTCCATATACTGTGCGGCGACTTGAGGCGACTTCATAATGATTTTTCGGCGACTTCAACCGTCATACATCTGGCAACACTGGTTTGTATTTTCATTACAATGGATTCCGAACACGAAAACCCTGTCACCTCGCCGACATGTACGTAGCTGCGTAGGCTCCCCACTATGTACGAATGTTGCCTACACTGTGTACGAAGCCACCACGCGCGCGGGGTGCATATTTTTGCCGCATTACTTTCTATTCATCCGGAACTATTCTAATTTTTAAGCCAGATATATAGGTGTTATAGGACCATTGAAAATATTTTGAAATAACGATTAGTTTTTATTTTATAGGACTTGAAGTAAAAACTGTACGAATACTATCTGCTCTCCCCTACTGTAAAAAATCCAAACGTTGGGTGTAAATAAAAATACTGCTGTTTATTTAAAAATTATGTTTTAAAGTACATACATTTTCCAAACAGTTTTGAACAATGCGTTATATTTTTTAAAAATTACACATCATACCCGAAGAAAGAAAACGAAGATCTCCAAAGTAAATAATTAACCCCTAGGGTCATTCGGCCTAAAAGTACGCACTTTTTTTTCTATCGTCTACACAGTCAAAAATATAGTGTCTAGGAAAACGTTTTAACACTCTATGTAAATTTATTCTACTTTTATCATTTAATGAGTTTTTGTACATTACTTCATTGTTTTTTTTGGAATACATCATGTTTAAGTGCATCGGGAGAAATTCGTACTATTGACCCGTTATGTGGGTAAAACTACGCAGAGTGTTTATGGAGAATTTTTTTTTTCTGCATAAGGTCTAAAAATCTTTACAAATAATATTCGACTTAATTGCAGCTTAAAGAAGAAAATACCGTGCGATCATTGTAATGAAGTTATAACAGGGTGCGTACTTTTAACCTCGTACTCTTGCCCAAACAGGGAATATTTTAAACAATCACACATTAGTTGAGACGCATTTATTTTCTAGGACAGAATAAGTAACTAAAATAAATACTATAATAATCATGTAAACTTAACATAATTAACGGACTTTTGTAAACTGATGCACCGTCTAGCCAGTCACTTTTTTCCCAGCACAAAATGTTAGTAACTAATCAACAAAATCACGTTAATCACCGTTTTTCGCTAAACAAGTGGGGCTTGACAAAATAGCTTGTGGCTCTGACATCGTCCCTGACGCGCCCCTGATCTAGCCGTAAAAGTGTCTGAGCCCCCTCAATAGGTTCCGAGATGTTGACCATGCGAACTTTTACCCACTGCGTGCTGTTGCCCCGAATGACCCTAGCACTACATTTGTTATTTTATTTTCAATACACACTCGTAAATACTTCTTTTTAATGACGAATGACCAATTTAAAATTTATGAAAGGATAATGGGGAAATTTATTGGAAAATGAAAATGAACGACTAACAATAACTAACAATTGTAATAAAAAGAACTCCTGTTTGTAATGTGTAAGATTTAATAAATAATCTAACTCTATTTACATACGATAATAATGTCCTTGAATAAAATATCGATTGCATTAAAGAATCGGTTATTTGGAGCAACCGATTTTTTGTTCTCTTCCCTACACATAGTATTCCGTGAAGTGTCATTAAATTGTCATACCGGCCAGCTACGAGTTACGACTTAAGATTGATTTTTTTTTTGTCATGTGGGAGCAAGAAGTCACGCTAGCATATTGTTTTGCGGAATCTAGCCAGATTTTCACAAGATATAGCGCTCAGGGTCAAAAAGCACAATTTTTTTTATTAGTGTTTTTTTTTTCGTCAATCGGCAAAACTGCATTATAGGAGCATAGTACATTTAAAATCGTTATTCCGCTTTGAGCAAAGTTATTCCGTGTTTATCGATCTTGTGAATTAGGGTCGGCACTCGGCAGTTTCAGTAGTGATTATAATTCTCTTTGATTGGCAGTTTCAGGTAGGTACAATAAAAACAATTTTACGCTGTAGTTGTACAAAGTTCTACGGATCGTCTAGTATTGGGATAATAGGAAAAGTAATAAGAAAAAACTTGTTTTTCAGATGTCGAAGCCGATAAGAAAAACATTTTAAATATGTCGGAACAACCCCAACAGAACAAGTTGACTATCAGGAATTGCGGATCCAATACAAATGCAAAAGATTATATTGAATATAAAAAAACGTTAAACGATTTTGCAAATAATAATAAAGGTGATTGTGGGAGGAGTGCAGACAGTCCCGCAGTGTCGGATACTGCGAGTGGGAGTGGCGTAGCCCTCACCGATGGGGATATAGTTAAAACGGCCATGCTTGTTCAAGCTTACTAATCGAAGTGAACGTATAACGTAGTGATTACATACTCTTTGAACGTCACTATACTAGAAGGCCACACCTTTGCGTGCAGTGGGTAGACACTTATAACATTTTGATGGTTAACATTTAGGTTCGGGAATTTTGCAATTTTTTTTATACCTTAACACATAACGCATATTTTTGATTGAAAAGAAAACCTGTTGAAACTAGCACCAACATAATAGACCAAAAAAACGGATATCCATAGATAGAGGAAAGCAGAGACAATTAAATCAGAGAGGAAAGTGTGTACCGTTTCGTGTATATTCTTCCTCAAGTGACTTGTGTGTGTTTACGAGACAGTGACTTAATACAAGATAGTGACTTTTATTATTATGAGATATTGACTCGAATTGTGTTTACGTTTTTGTATAAGTTTGTGTGCTACAATGGATAAAAAATCTTGTGTATATAAAAAATGTGAGGTTTGTGGCATACGAAGATACTCCAACTCTAACCTATTAATGACTCAATTTCCACTGGACTCACACCGGTAAGAGAAAAGTTATATGATTTAAAATAATATGTAAAATTGATGTGTATTCAATTCAAATTTATAAACTGAAGTAGTTTCTGACAAAAGTAAACTATAGGCATTCAATTTTCACGAGCAAAGTTATATGAAAATCTTTTGATATACATTTTTCAGCAGAATTTATGGCACTAGGTGGTCCAAGTGTTAGCTTAAGATCTGATTTTTAATCAAAATGTATGTTTACTAATGAGTGTAGACATTTCTTCAAGTCTTTTTTGTTTTTAGATGTCGACTGTGGGTTCAATCCATTGGTATGGAGGATTTAGCGTACCTGCCAATAGAAAAACTACACCAATTGAAATATGTTTGTGGCTCACACTTTTCTTCCGATTGTTTTAATAAGAAAGGCAATCGTTTGAATAAATCTGCCATTCCAACCCTGAATCTGATCAATCCACCACTTACAAATAATATTATGAAAAATTTCCCATTACAAATGAAGAAAAATTCAGCCCCAAAACGAGGTAAAATATACTTTTGTACACTAAATTTTGCTTGAATTAAGATATCAGTAATTTTATTAAGTTTAATGAGTGAAGAACAGGGTTAATGCAGTGACTTTCACAATAAGCCCTATTCTTTAGTTAGTTTATTTGCAATAATAAGTTTTCTTTGTTGGCTAAGATCTCACATTCATTTAATTACTTTATTGTGGTCTAAAATCATTTGTAATTTGTTTTAGTTAGTAGTGTAAGTGAGAACTACAATGAGAAATTCAGTGATATTGCTTTTTTTTCTTTTAATAATTGCAAAAAAATTCTTATAGCATGATTAAAATCTGACTTGTAGGATGCACATTCTCTGGCATAACACAAATTAATTTAAATATATGTAATTATGCGGTGTAATAGATGCAGACATTTTAATTATTTTGTTTTTATTTAGTTTTACGTTATTTTATGATAAATATTGTTCTGTTTGTTTCCCTAATATTAATGAAATAAAATAAATTTGTCATGTTGTAACTAGTATTTACCTCCGTAAATTTAGTTTCCACCACCCTTGGCTTCCTCCCCCCAATGCACCGGCCTGTTGACACAATGCGTGACGCCACGGCGTGGTACTATAAGATTTCTAACTAAACTAAAAGAAATTATATCTTGATCTCGAGGAACAATTTAGATGAAATAGAAGCTAAATGTACAAAGAATTCGTCTTTTCCAATATTGAGACATTGAAATCAATGAGTGCCTTTTGCGTGATAAACTAACTAACAGTAAATAATGATTAAAAGCGATTTTTGCGGTCTATTTGGTACTTATTCCCAGTACTGTGTTTTGGATAAAATACATAATATACAGACATCGCAAGTCTAAGATTTATAATATGTATAGAATTTCACATTTTATAATATTGTTTGCGGCTCCGCTCGCGTGAAACAGTTTTTCCGGGATAAAAAGCAGCCTATAGCATTCAGTCTTTGATCAATTATAAACCTAGATAGAGTGACGCGCTGCAATGAAACTAAAATAAAAAGGCCAACTTTTCTTAAGCTAGTATGCGTGACAGCTTTGTCATACGCTATCGCTGCATCATTCTGCGTATCCTTGTGTGCGCGCATAATGATACCAGTTGTTACATGGTTTCTACTAAAATGGGGAGAAAATTATATCCATGTAAAACAACAAAAAATAATTCACTCGAACTCATTTAGTAGACACTGTTGGCCTCTATTTTTTTCGACGCGTTTGAAACGTTCAGTGTCTATCTAGGTATATAATTAATCAAAGCATTCAGTGTAGTCAATAATGTAGCTTTCTCTTTAAATCAGTTTAGTAGTTCCTGATATTAGCGCGTTCAACCAAACAAATAAACAAACTCTTCAGCTTTATATAATAGGGATATTAAACTAGGTATTGCTCGTGTCTACGCCCGCGTGAAAAGCCTTACATGCTACAAAAGTCCTTAAAACTCTAGAGATTTATAACGCCAACCGTAGGACGCCAGCACCAACGATTTAAAAAAAATCTATTCATAACAATCCATTATTTACCATGGGATTAAATTACCGAGATAAAGTAGTCCATGTGTTATTCCAGGACATGGTCATAATCTATATGTGTGCTAAATTTCATACAAATCTGTTTAACTATTTCTGAGTTTACTTCTAACAAACATCCAATCGTTTTCACAAACTTTCGCATTTATAATATTAGTAAGAAGAAATATAAGAAATAAGTAAGATTGGTAAGAAGTAAGATAAGATCAGATTTTATGTGCGTTTCAGATCATGCTGTTGCACCAAATGAAGAATAAGATATATCTTATTTTAATCTTATAAAATATTTCTAACAAAACTGAGACTGACCAAAGTGGACGTCAAACTTCCTTTCCCTCTTAAACATGTTAATTCTAAAAATTTCAGATGATAATGCTCCTGGGGAGCCAGAAAAAACAGTCCTCATACAACAATATAAAAGATCGAAAATAAGTCTAAAAGGTATTTATTATATTTTCCATAATTCGGTGAGAATCAATTTATTCCATACATAATAATTAATTAATCTTATTTTTATATTATCTTATTAATATTGTATTTATGGTATGCCAAAATTTGTAAAGATTTTTGCATGTTTATTAGAAATAAACGCTGATCGAACCTGGATTAAATTTGTTACACAAATAGACCATAGTGTGGGGTTACATAATATACTTAAGCACTTTTTATTTTTGACAAAAAAACAATGGGCCTTTCATACCTGGAAAGCCGTTCACGTGGGTTGAGCCACTAGCAACACCTCGTATATTATAATCAATCTTTGTTCTATGTCAGGAACGACTAGCAATGTTACTGGTTTTAAACGCCAACATAAAGGAAGTGTATCATAATATGTTTGGCTCTGGTAAACATAATATTATGTTTGACTTTATCCTCTGTCAATCTGTCTGCATCTTTACCTGATGCTGTAATCAAGCCGTTTGCGGTTTTGAACTCCTCTTATATTAACAGTAAATGATACCATGTTTGGGATTGTGTATTTGGCTTTAATAGTATATAGATGCATAAGCTTTAAAAGCTCGAAATAAATGTAATTATTTTATATTTTTAGGTAAACCTCATCAAATGACTGTAAGGGAGAAACAATTATTGAAAAGGCTGGAAAATGCAAAAGTGACAATTAAGACATTGGCAGCTACTTCCATCAATTTGGACAAAGTTGACTCGGAGAGTTTAAAAACTATATTGTCGAATACTATTAAAAACCAAAATAGAAAACCGCAAGGTAAGCGTTGGGGATAAAAAAAAAATTCATGCTCTCGCAATATTTAAAAGATCCCCAAAAGCCTATAGATATTTAAGAAACCATATGCCTCTGCCAAGCGAGAAAACATTGCAAAGAATGTTAAAAGGAATATCCTTAGAACCAGAAATTTATAAAAATATTTTAGCAAATATCAGCAGAAAAGTTTCGGAAATGCAAAATGTTCAAAATAAATATTGCGCTTTATTATTTGATGAAATCGCACTTAAGAAACGATTAATTTATAACGAAATTACAGATAAAGTGGAAGGTTATGTAGATCTTGGATGTGGAGGTATGGGCAAGTGCAGCAGATCATGCGCTTGTCTTTATGCTGCAAGGCTTACGAGTGAAATTCAAACAACCGATTGCCCATTACTTTGTGGAGGGTACGATTGCGTCACAAAAATTGGCCAGTATTATCTATACATATAAATAAAATTGGAGTGTCTGTTTGTAATATTGAAATAACCGTTTTTTACTACGTGTATCTATACATATAAATAAAATTGGAGTGTCTGTTTGTAATATTGAAATAACCGTTTTTTACTACGTGTATAAGAATATATATACGGTACATACACCTAAATAACATTTTTTACAATTTTTGTCTGTCTTTCTGTCTGTCTGTCTGTCTGTTTGTTCCGGCTAATCTCTGAAATGGCTGGACCGATTTTGACGGGACTTTTATTGGCAGGTAGCTGATGTAATAAGGAGTAACTTAGGCTACTTTTTATCCGGGGAAAATATAAAGCGGGACTTTTATCCCGGGAAAACTCATTCACGCGGGCGGAGCCGCGGGCAACAGCTAGTAAAAAATATTATAAGAAATGTTAGTGATGCTGGACTCACTATCGTCAACACCGTATGTGACCAAGGGCCGACAAATTTAGGAGCTTTAAATCTACTAAAGTCTTTAGATGGCCTGCATAAAGATTGTCACTATTTTATAGTCGATAGCACAAAATATTTTATTATTTACGACATACCGCATTTATTTAAATCAGTAAGAAATATTTTTATAATGCTGGCTTAATTAAATATGATGGCAGATTAGGCCAATGGAGTCACCTCAAAGAAGCTGAAGAAAAGAATAGAAGTTTTTTAAATTTCAAGAAGTTGACTCCATTAGTCGTAAACCCTAACTATAAAGTGAAAATGAAAGTTAAATACGCCGCACATGCATTAAGCAATACAACCGTAGCAATTCTTAAAATGTTGGCATGGAAAGATGACAATGCAGAAGCCATACGTGAAACCGCATTTGTGGTAGAAAAATTAGACAGATTATTTGATTGCACGAATGGACCAGCCTCATCTAAAGGTGTTAAAAAGGGTATCCGGGAGAATGTTTCCGCAAAAACTAATCACGTCGAGTCCTGGAACCATTACTTAAAAATTATGGAATCAGTAAAATTTATCAATTTTAATAATAATGAAGAATTAAAAAATGTGCGTTGTATCAAAGGTTTCCAAATATCATTGAACTCTTTAAAGGATATTTGGAATCTTTTGCACAAAGAAGCGGGGTTCAAATATTTGAACTTAAGACAGTTAAACCAGGACTCACCTGAAAATTTATTTGGAAACATTCGGCAGCACAGTGTAACAAATAAAAATCCAACCTGCTCACATTTCACCGCGGCTTTAAAAACTTCTATTATAAGCGGTTTAACAGCTCCTCATAGCCGCGGTTCGAATTGTGAAGCGGACGAAAACCAACTATTCATTAATTATAAACAAATAGAGAAAGAAAAAAATCAAAAAGAATATGAAATTCTGGAAGAAATTGAGTTACAAAAAAATAAATGATATTTGTTACCACGTGTTGTCTCTTCCTGAAGAACCTGATTTAGAATGCTGCGAAAAAGATTTATACTCCTTTGAGGACCAACCAGTCGTGTATGTTAGTGGGTATTTAGCTGCCAAAATACTAAATAAAAGCTCTTGTATAAACTGCAAAAAACATTTATCAATCGATGATCCAAAAGGTGACGACGAACTTTATAATTATATATCTTTTAGAGAGTGGTGGCAAGACAAAAAATCGCTAATTTATCCTACAAAAAAAATGTGTACAACTGTCCACGACGCAAAACAATATTATGAAAAGTACCTTGCACAAGAAACACATAAAATAAATATTGGTCAAGAATGTTTTTTGCAGTTACGGATTAACTGTAGTTTTACTTGGTTTCGATGTCAACAACACTTTGAAGAAGTCACTGAAAATTTAATAAGAACTCTAAGTTATCTTTTTGTAAGAAAGAGCTGTAAAATAACGAACGACAAATATAAAATAAACGAAAGTAATTTGGCAGCTAAAAATAAAAAGATGCAACAACAGAGCAAGGAAGAATAATAACTAGTTGAAAATCTTACTTTTTCTTTAAGAGTATGATCCTAGAGATCGCAGGCGCTACTATTTTCTAAGTTTTAAAATTGTCAGAACTGAATAATGCCTTCAGAAATGATGGTCAGTTTCTTAAGATAGTTTTTTTTGTAGCTACAGCGGTCATGGTTGCTGCTCTTACTGCCTCACCTCAAAAATCCACCCTGTGTCACAAAGGTGTGGCATTCATAGATCTTAGTCTAACATTTTACTATTCATTTCTCATAATCTTGAAACTCAGAAAACAAATAATGTCTGATGGCCCTAAGATCTTGTAATTAAGTGAGTTGAGAACACCAAGTTTACCGTTATAACCAAATAGCTTTGTTCTGCACAAATGTGGAAAGCTCTGATATTTTTGAACTTGCTTCACTCATGCTGTATTGCTCTATATTACATCTTATATTTCTGAATATAAATGGTTAAATAAAAAGAAAAATATTGTAAAAAGATGTAAATATGTTTTATTATTTTTTTACAGTTCTTTTTTTCCTGATTTTCTAAATTGCTTAATATTAAGTGGTTATTAAACTAACTTGCTTAATGGTTATTAAACTAATCTAAAAAGGCACCTGGGAATTCTATGAGTTTGCCGTTGCGACGAGTGTAATTATAGTAATCGTGGATGGGACATAAAAAAACCATTTATGTTACGTATCATACTGCCCAATTCCTATATAGTTGAGAAATTGCCATGCCTTTTGAAATAAAATACATATAAAAAGGGGTACAGAAAACTGGACTGTAATCTTCAAGTAAAAACACTGTACACAATTTATACATAAGAAAATCGTGTAATACTTTTGTGTATTTTGTAAATTATAAATATTATTAAATAAAGGGTATTATTTAAAATTGTGGAAGTTTTATTTAAACATTCTAAATTAAATCAGAATGTATCTATCTGTAAGGTTATATCGACGTCGACAATTTTTATCGATATAAATTTATCTATATTATCGACTGAATAAGGCACGTCTCTAGAAACTAATTTATAATAGGTTGGCAGTCTTGCGTCGTTTTTTAATTTTTATGCGTAACGTTGGTAGGAAATGTTACATAAACGTGGTTTATGTATGTGTGCGTGAGCTCAAATCCAATGTACTATGTACGGCCTCTTACGTAGTATTACTTACTCTATGTTTGCGTGAGTATAATTTTCATATACTTCAAAGGACTGCAGTATCGCTTTACTACTTTCCAGTTCGAGAGAATAAAGTACGGCAGCTAAATCCCCAAAATGTCTTAAGTGCCAGCGTAATATACGAAATGAAATTCAGATGACATTGTTCATAGTTTTATTTACTTCTAGCTTTTGCCCGCGGCTCCGCCCGCCTGAATGAGTTTTCTCGGGATAAAAGCCCCGCTTTATATTTTTCCTCGATAAAAAGTAGCCTATGGGTTAATCCAGTACATAATCTACCCATGTGCCAAATTTCATCGAAATCCCTTCAGTAGTTTTTGCGTGAAAGAGTAACAAACATCCATACTTGCAAACTTTCGCGTTTTTAATATTAGTAGGATTCATATTTATTAACCACTAACTTAGGGCAGCTAAAGGGGGAGAAACCTAACCGCGAAATATATTATTAAGACCAAATTTAGTGCAGATATAATTATCGTAAACCATGATAATAAATACAGGACATTCGTCTTTTATCAATTCGTAACTAAGTGAGACAAGAGATGAGAACTGAACCAAGTATCTGCTCGTGATGTAATTCAAAATGGAAAACTTATGAAACCTAAGATTTAATATTAAATCTGAACCACTGAAGAATCGATTTTTTTTCGAATTCTCTTTTCCCTCTCAGTAGTAGAGGAGGCCCGTGCTCAGCAGTGGGCAGTATATAATACAAGACTGATTGCGATTGCGAAGAAACGATTTTTTTAAAATTAATGAGGTAACTGTTGGTATCGGCTCATTTGACTTCAGTCGTGAATATTTTCTTGAAATGGAAAATATTATTAGGACCTACTTTAAAGTAATAAATACCATGTATAGTATTAAAAAATCACTCGAGCAAGGCTCGGTCACCCAGGTACTTGTTTATTAATTATCTTTCGCTTTAACGGTGAAGGAAAACATTGTGAGGAAACCTACATACCTGAGAATGCTCCATAACAATGTTGAGGGTATGTGAACCAACCGCACTAAGCCAGCGTGGTGGACTAAGGCCTAACTCCTCTCAGTAGTAGAGGAAGACCCTGCTCTGCAGTAGGCAATATATAATACAAGGCTGATGACATTGCATACCATTTAACGCTAATTGCATGAAGTTAACGTAAAGCGAGCGCGATGCGAGTTAACACCAGTGGCGGCGTAGCATGGGTTGGCACCCGGGGCCGTTCCCCACCCCCAGCTTAATTTTCTTTGGCCATACAAGTGACTTGAGTCTGTCACCTCCTGGTGCGTGGTACCCGGGGTCGAGCAGTCCGTCACATCCGTCATACATACGTTACTATTGAATAATGCACTCTTTATAAAATGATGACCTATTCCAAATTCGTTGACTTGTGGGAATGGTCAAAAAACTAATTTCTGTATGCGACATTTTTTTTAAGTCACTGTAGGGTACAGCTATAGCCCGTACCTCTACTAACTATCGCTGGGATTGTCGTGAGGGGAATGGCGATGCCGTGTTACGAGGTCAAAAAGGCACAATTGGAAATGAACAGCGTTTATTTTACACACACAATTATATACAACCGTTACAACGTCTTTGATTATCTTGCGGCGATGCGTGGCCACCCGTAGCGGCTCCGTAGGTAGCGCACCGCAGCACGTAGCAGTGAGAACAGCGGGGGCGGATGCTAACTGCATATGCTCCTTTCACTTGCAAGGCTTCTTTCTTGCAGACTTTTTCTTGCTTGAGGACTATTTCTTTCTTGTAGTTTTCTTTCTTGTTGGTTTTCACTGGCTCGAACTAATTTCTTGAAAACCGGGCTCGCTTAAGTGGTTCGGGGCTATCCCATAAGGAGAGCCCTGAATTTCAGGCCGTGTTCGGTGGCCGTTATGTACTACGTAACGCGCACATATTCACTCGTTACGGAGTAATTCGACGATTTCCCTAAGCTACCGATACCTGGGCATGTAGGCATCAGGGGACTCTATAAGCTATATAAACTCAATGTCTCCTATGTGCGCTACGGAAAAAGTTATTGGCATTACTTAGTCTAAATTTACATACAATCGACGCACATAGGAGACAATTCGATGGATAAAATCGTTAATCTTATACATACAATGACCCCGCTACCGTAGCGGGGTAGGCAAAACCCTAAGCTAAGTCATCGCGCCCAGTCAGATGCCGGTAGGTTGATACCGCGCATGCGGGGGCGCGATAACGTCACAAGTGATAACACACGATTTGACTCGCGCTCTCGCTCATCGCCCGTCTCGCTCAGATAGTGTGTGTAACTTACTGCGCAGGCGTCGAAAGCGCGCATGCGCCGTGTGTGTGATGCGTTTTAGTGCATGCGTCCTGCACATTCTCCCGCCGTGCATCACCCAGCGTCCAGGGGGTGATGCATTAAACTGACGGGCAGGATGCTCCCGCCGCTGGCTGCGGCGCGGCGTTCTCTTCTGGTGCGCCGTCTGCTGCCTGGATCACCACGATCTTCTTCGCCGGTCGTCGCAGGATGCCTCCCTGCGTTGAGACGTCCACGGTGCGCACCACACCGTCGGGACCGGGATACGTGGCGCTAATGCGCCCGCGCACCCACGTGTTACGCGGGAGCGTCCCGTCCACGATGCGCACGACGTCTCCGATGCGCAGCTCGGGGCCCCTGCTGTGGGGCTCCCGCCGGTTTCGGAGCTCGGGGAGGTACTCCCGGAGCCAGCGGGACCAGAAGGCGTCGGCGAGCTGCTGCGTCGCCCTGAGATCGGCGTGTGTGCCGAAGTTGTGGTCGGCCGGAAAACTCGGCGCGGTGAATGGGCCCCGACCGCCCAACAGGAAGTGGTTGGGTGTCAGGGCCTCCGGGTCATCTGGGCTTACAGACACATGTGTTAACGGTCGGCTATTAACCGTAAGTTCCACCTCGGCGAGTAATGTTGCCAAGGTTTGTTCATGCGGGCTCCTCTCGTGGAGCACCGTTGTCAGGGCGGTCTTGACCGACCGCACCAGCCTCTCCCAGGCGCCGCCCATGAATGGCGCGCCCGGGGGAATGAAGCGCCAACGTATCGCCCTCCGCGACGCCTCTTGTTCGGCGCCGGCGAAGAGAGTGTTGCGCAGTTCTCGTTCGGCGCCGTGGAAGTTGGTCCCGTTGTCGGACCAGATCTCGGCGGGGCTTCCTCGGCGCGCCGTCATGCGCCGGAGTGCCATGACTGCACCCTGCGCGCTGAGCGAGTGCACCACTTCTAGATGCACCGCTCGTACTGTTAGACATGTGAATAGCGCTATGTAGCGCTTTTGATTACTCCGGCCCACAGTGACTGTGAGCGGGCCGAAGTAGTCAAGACCTGTATACGTAAATGGCCTGTGGTGATGTGCCAACCGACAGGGTGGCAGGTCGCCCGTTACAGGCTGCGGCGGAGTCGCCGCCCTCTGGCGGCATTTCAAGCAGCCCCGCAGCGTTGTCTTGACGGTCGGGCGCAGGCGCAGGATCCACCGCTGCTGTCGACAGCAGTTGACTGTGCTCTCGACGCCGGCGTGATGTTGCTCGGCGTGAATGTGCTCAATCCACAGTCTTGTAGCCCGATGTTCGCCGTCGATGACCGGAGGGTGCTTCAGGATCTCGCTGACCTCCGTGGCGGCTGAAATGCGGCTGTTTAAGCATATAATATTGTTAATTAATATTACACTTAATGAGTGTAAACGGCTGTCCCGTGGCACGGGTTTTCCTTGCGCGAGTGCGCGCAATTCTTCCACGAAGGCGTTCTGTTGGCTTGCCCTTATGATGAGCTGTTCGGCTTCGTGTTGTAGTTCGGCCGAGAGGGTAGCATACCTGTCCTGTGATGATGGCGTGTCCCTCTTCGGTGGTGTTCTTGCGGCGTTAGTGCGCCGCCAGTCCGGATCCTTCGGCGTAGCGGCCCGCGTTCGCTTGTAGTTGACCGCGTTGCGCCGTCGCCGGAACATGTCGACCGCTTGCAGTGTTCGAGCGGTCGCCCTCAGGTACCGGCTCCACTTAGAGAACCGGTTCACGTCGGGTAGGGCTTCGGAGAGCCGCGGCTCTCGATGTCCCGAGGCAATGGCCCCTACCCTTTCCTCACCTGTCGGCGCGGCTGTGTTTCTTTCTTCGACGGGCCATAGGTCGGGTGGGTCCCGGAGGAACTCCGGTCCGTTGAACCACCGGTGTTGCTCGTCGAAGCCGTCCGGTACGTCGCGCGTAGCGTCGTCGGCGGCGTTGTAGCGCGTAGGCACCCACCTCCACTCGCCCGTTTGCGAGTGCTCTTCTATTGCGGCCACACGATGAGCGACGTACGGCTTGTACGATCTGGATCCGGTTCTGATCCAGCTTAGCGTGGTCCTACTGTCCGTCCAGTAGGTTGTGGAGTCGGGCCGCCTTCCGTGTTCGTGTTTGACAGCGGCCGCCATGCGCGCGCCGAGTACCGCAGCCTGTAATTCAAGACGCGGTATCGATGTTACTTTGAGCGGGGCTACTTTGGCTTTCGCCGTTATTAACGTTACCGTGACCCGCCCGTCTTCCTCCTCGGCGCGCCAGTATAGCGCGGTCGCGTAGGCCGACTCGCTGGCATCGGTGAAGACGTGTAGCTGCAATCTCCAGGCTCGAGTGTAGCCTGGGTAGCAGCGCGGCACGGATACGCAGCTCAATTTCTTTAGGTGCGCAATCCAGCTCATCCAGCCGGCGGCTATGTCGCCGTCGAGTGGCTCGTCCCATTCTGTGCCGCGTCTCCATACCTCCTGTAAAAGCTGCTTAGCCCTCACGGTAACTGGGGATACAAGTCCTAAAGGATCAAATAAGGACATGATTATTTTTAGCGCCTCACGCTTGGTGGGCGCTTCTTGCCTTAACAAGCTTGGCGGTATGCGCGCCAGATCTAGGTTGAAGCCGAGTCTGTCTTCCTTAGGTCTCCACATGAGGCCCAGTACTCGCTCCGCCTTTTCTATATCCACCTCTTCGTGGTGGCTCGTTGATTCGCCGAGCGCTTCGAGCAGCTCAGGCGAATTGCTTGTCCATTTTCGCAACTCAAAATGCGCTTCGCGATGAATATCGCGCACCTGTTGCGCGATCATTATCGCGCTATCTATGTCCGGATAGCTGTCGAGGTAGTCGTCCATGTAATGTTTTCTCTTAATTGCCTCGACGGCTTCCGGATGTGAAGCTCGAAACCTCTCCGCGTTGCGATTCATTACATATATCGCGGTTGCGGGAGAGCTAGATGCACCGAAAATGAGTACCTTCATTCTATAGGCTTCCGGCGGCTTGTTGTCTCGGCGGTCCGCCCGCCAGAGATATCTCAGGGCGTCGCGATCTTCCTCGCGTAGCCCCACCTGCATAAACATCTCCGTGATGTCTGCGGTTACGGCGACAGGATGTTCCCGGAATCGCATCAGGACGCCGGGAAGAGGCTGCAATAAGTCTGGACCTGTTAACAAGTTATCGTTTAAAGTTGTTCCTTTGGTTTTGGCCGCTGCGTCGTGTACGACCCGTAGTTTGTCCGGCTTCAGCGCGTTGAATACCGCAAAGTGCGGCAAGTACCACGTTCTAGACGCGTGGGAGGTCGCCGGGGCTGGCTCGGCGTATCCCTTGTCTATTAGGGCCTTCATATGTTCGTCATACCTTGTTTTTAATTCGGGGTTCCTGTCCAGCTTATTTTCAATGTTGTGCAGCCTTTTCAACGTGTTGTCGTAGTTGTTCGGGAGCTCGATATTTTCAGACTTCCATAGGAGAGATGTGACGTATTTGCCGCTCGGTTCTCTCATCGTGTTGTCCTCCAGGATTCTCAGCGCCTTTTCTCCGGGGTCGCTATTCGGCCTGCGGGGATCTATAAACATGTTGTCGGAAAATATAAATTGTTTCACAAGCTCTTCCGTTCGTTCGTCGGCCGTTGTTTGACCGACGAAATTCACCCTGTGACCTAGGGCTCGGGTCCGGCTCCCGTGTACCACCCAGCCGAGTGGTGTGAGCGAGGCGACCGGTTGGTTCCTCCTTCCGGACCGCGTTTTGGATGCTAGAAGCAAATGCCAATTATCTTGGCCTATTAAAAGTCGGGGTTTTGCCTCCTCCGCGTGTGTCGCGGGTAAGAGGTCCTTTAAATGCGCGCAATCTCGCAACGCTTCGTATGGAATGCGTTGCGCCGCCAACCGTAAGTTGTCGACGGTGCGCGCCTCGATGCGTTGCTGTCCCCGACTTCCCTTTATACTAAACCTGACGCGACGTGAGTTGTTGCGCGTGGTTTTTTCCCCGTCGTAAGTCACTATGTGGAGTGGTTCGTCCGGTCCCTCCGCGCCGATGTCCTTTGCCAGCTGATGGTCGATCAGGCTGACCGTGGATCCGTCGTCGAGTAACGCGAAGGTGTGAGCCACTCCTGCTGGTCCTGAAATGCGTACCGGGGCAATCTTTAAATAGGATACCTGTGGTGTCCAAGCCGAGTTAACGACCTCCTTGTTGTCGTTATCGTCGGTGTTCCTGCTCCGCTTGTCGGAGTGCAGCAGCCTGTGGTGGTAGTGTTCGCATCCGTTTGCGTCACACTTCCGCGGCTTGCAGGCGTGTTGCTTGTGCCTAAGCTTCAGGCATCTAAAACATAAGCGATGTTTTTTCGCTATGTCCCATCGTGCGTCGATGGCGGCGTCCCGAAAGCGGACGCATTCGCTCATCGAGTGTGCTTCCTTTTCACACACACTACACGTGGCTTTCGCTTTCTCCGCTACGGCAGCGTGAATGCGTTGCCGTCGTGGTTGTTCGCCGCCGCTTTGTCTCACCGGGGTTTTATCCACGATGATTTCAGGCGCTGCGAACGGGCTGCAAAACTCGGCTTCCCGCGTTATGAACCGGCTAAACTTTAGTAAATCGGGCTCACCTCTGTGTTGTGCGGCGGCGAACTCGTACCACTGCCTTCTCAGCGTTGGAGTTAACTTCTCCATGACGGCTTTCGTTACCTCCGGATTGTAGAGGTAGAAGGCGCAGTCGAGCGCCTGTAGAGTTCCCACGACGTTTTCTATTTTCGTGCTGAAGGTGCAGATGTCTCGTGGTGAATCGGTGAGGCGGGGCAGCGCCCGGAGTCGCTCGATCTCGGCCAGCGCGATCGAGTCCGGACGCCCGAACCGCGTCTCGAGTGTTCTCAGCACAGCGCTCGGCTCAGCGTTGGTGATAAGCAGCCCTTGTACTGCTTCCTTGGCGGCGCCGCGTAGGCTGCGGCGCAACCGGGACATGTTCTCCAAAGCTGTAAAATAGTTAGCGGATTCATGATAAGCGGCTCTATATGTAAGCCAGTCTTGGTGTGCGCCGTTGAAAACGGGTAACTCCGAATATCTCAACGGCTGTCTATGCTGTGCCGACTGCACAGCTTGTGTTATTGCGGACGCGAGTTCTTGGTACTCCGTCCTCGGTCGCGATGCGACCAATTCCCCGCTCCGCTCTTGTTGCGGGTTCGGCGGGGGCTGCGGAGCTGCGTTGTCTCGTAGCCATGATGCTACGACCGGCGGTGGCTGCCTCGTAGCTCCGCAATCGTCGCTCCGTGCGGCGATGACAGGCGGCGGCTGCGCGGCGTAAATGTTCGTAGGCCAGGACGCTGTAGCGATCGCTGGCCCTGTCGGCTGCGCAGTCAAGTTCGGTGCCGCTGGGTTCGCTGAAAATGACATGAAATCGGGCGGATTATTTGAATCGTTATTCGTCACTGGGTGACGCGATGACGGGGGCTCGGCACTGGCTCCCGCCGGTACAGTCGCCGGGGTGTCCCAGGATACGGCAGCGATCGCTGGGTCACTATGTTCGGGTGGCGGCTGTACCCGGGCTTGCGATTCTTGTTTGGTTTCATGCGGTCGACTATCTATCGCGAGCAGTTGGCTAGTTTGTACCCAATTGTGCACGCGATGATCTTGTTCGACCTCGGTGATGACGGACTCGAGTTCGTCGTCACTCTCTTCCGCCTCGATCTCGGCTAGCCTCGCTGCTGCTAGCTCGATTTTAAGCTTGGTGAGTTCGGCCCTGGCTTGCGCCAGGCGACGCGCTTTCGTTGAACGCTTCGATGACGTTGCTGGTCGGCTCCGGGCCCGCTGTGGCGTTGGTTCTTCCGGTGCGGCGGCTGGCAGCTCCTCCGCAGTGGTGCCGGCAGCGGCGTCCCGATCTGTGGCTGTGGTGTCACGTGATTCGACAGTGTCGGTGGTCGTAACGGTGGCTTCAGTCGCTGTCGTCGCCGTAGCAGACGTAGCGGTCGCAGACGGCGCTGTAGCACTCGTCGCGGTACCTGAAGTCGCCGTTGTCGAAGCCTCTGTGGCTGACACCGACGCTGACACCGTCCGCTTTCCAACGGACCTCGTAACAGGCATTTCCCACTCACGTAAATCCGGCTCTCGAAGGACCAAAATGTAGGGTACAGCTATAGCCCGTACCTCTACTAACTATCGCTGGGATTGTCGTGAGGGGAATGGCGATGCCGTGTTACGAGGTCAAAAAGGCACAATTGGAAATGAACAGCGTTTATTTTACACACACAATTATATACAGTATATACAACCGTTACAACGTCTTTGATTATCTTGCGGCGATGCGTGGCCACCCGTAGCGGCTCCGTAGGTAGCGCACCGCAGCACGTAGCAGTGAGAACAGCGGGGGCGGATGCTAACTGCATATGCTCCTTTCACTTGCAAGGCTTCTTTCTTGCAGACTTTTTCTTGCTTGAGGACTATTTCTTTCTTGTAGTTTTCTTTCTTGCTGGTTTTCACTGGCTCGAACTAATTTCTTGAAAACCGGGCTCGCTTAAGTGGTTCGGGGCTATCCCATAAGGAGAGCCCTGAATTTCAGGCCGTGTTCGGTGGCCGTTATGTACTACGTAACGCGCACATATTCACTCGTTACGGAGTAATTCGACGATTTCCCTAAGCTACCGATAGGGTGAAATAGTTCCCAAGGAAGTGAACTGATCACCCGTCTGTGCGACTGCATACGTCCCCATTAGACATAAGCTACCGATACCTGGGCATATAGGCATCAGGGGACTCTATAAGCTATATAAACTCAATGTCTCCTATGTGCGCTACGGAAAAAGTTATTGGCATTACTTAGTCTAAATTTACATACAATCGACGCACATAGGAGACAATTCGATGGATAAAATCGTTAATCTTATACATACAATGACCCCGCTACCGTAGCGGGGTAGGCAAAACCCTAAGCTAAGTCATCGCGCCCAGTCAGATGCCGGTAGGTTGATACCGCGCATGCGGGGGCGCGATAACGTCACAAGTGATAACACACGATTTGACTCGCGCTCTCGCTCATCGCCCGTCTCGCTCAGATAGTGTGTGTAACTTACTGCGCAGGCGTCGAAAGCGCGCATGCGCCGTGTGTGTGATGCGTTTTAGTGCATGCGTCCTGCACAGCAGGCTATTCAATCTTAGTACATTGGTGACGGTAACTTCAGACAGATTATTGTACTAATTTTAGTTGTACGGGAGTGCAATGGAACGTATACCTAATCTTGATTACTTTCTATTTAGCAGCCTTATAATTTACTTTTTCCATAAAACGTTTAGAGATGTCGCTACGGTTATGTTATCGCAAGTGTAAATATGCTAAATGAGATATACATGCTTACAACAGTATTTTGGGTGCCTTGATGGTCTCTTTAAAATAGCCAGATAATTTTCACGACCGTACTTTGAATTTCTGCTCTTTGGTAGATTTATTTTGCATGAAAACTAAATTGGTAAATAATAAAATCGATCGATTATAATGACACTTTATAGGTATGCTAATTAATTTTGATTTATATAATTTTATAGTCAAATATGAGCCAAATCGGTTGCAATGTAATAAAAATCGTGAGTTTTAAGTTTACTGTAGAAGCTAAACGTAAGATTTTTTTTAACTATCCTGGCAACATTAAGAATGTCATTCTGGTTAACCCGGTCCAAAGTAAAAACTCAAAACGAATTTGCTGTTTATCAAAATTCTCGTTTTGTTGGAGATTGCCACTTCTATATTATTATTATAATAATCCGTTGCGTTGAGATTTTCTTTTCCGGTTGCTGTGATAATTGCTTCGTATGAGTGTTCTGTGTAGTGAGATATAGACTCGAAGTGTTGTGGCGAGACAGTGACTCTTTTTCTTTTTTCTGTTGATTTATTTGTGAGATAGGACTCTGATTATGTCGATGTAGTGTTTATATTCAATTTATTATTATATTATACTTTTAAATCTATCTTCATCTTTTTGGTTCAATATTTATGGCCCAAATCTATAATATTATGTGAATGTATCTAGTTCTTGTCAAATAAATGTTTTAATTCACTTGTTTCGTTTTATTTACATTTGCCCTAAATTCAAATTTGAATAATCGGATTTTTATACATTGATACTATAGTAACTACCTATATATTATATAATTATGTAGTGTGATATAATAGGTCTATAAAACGAGTACAGATGGCGCTGTAAATTTGTTACCAATAAAAAGGCCGGAGAGATATCTCTATTTCAGTATATTATAAATTTCAGTATATTATAAAGTACTCTGTGCTGCACAGTCACTATAAAATTGAAATTATTATTTATTCATCTCAGCCCGACAGTCGACGCACTACTGAATAGATCTGTGTTCGACTAAGATAGATCGCGCGGGGTGGGAAACGAACATAGACTCAAAAGATTTTGGCCCTAATTCCAATGTCGAAGATGCATTTTTTCTTAGTCGATGCAGCTTGTCTTTTTGGGTCAGAATTTTGCTAAAATTCATCTAGCCAAAATTTCGGATAAAATTATGTACCAAGAGCAGGGGCGCATAACACGCTGGGAGTATGAAGGTACATGCTCTAACCTATTTTTTTATGACATTGAATGACGAGACGAGCGTGCTGTTCGCCTGATGGTAAGCGATACGACCCATAAACAGTAGCAACACCATCCAGCACCTTGAGTTACAAAGTACTGTGTGGCATTCCACTGCCTAACTAATAACCTGGTTACCAACCAATACCTGCTAACTGCCAATATCAAATATTTTTTATGCCGGAGTAAGAAGCTTTGGTGGACAGACGACTTGATAAAGGTCGCAGGAACACGCTGGATGCAGGCAGCTTTTGACAGGTGCGTCTGGAAATCTTTGGGGGAGGCCTATGTTCAGCAGTGGACGTCATGTGGCTGATGATGAAGAAGCTTTTCGTAAAGAATGTGTTTGAATTTGTAATGGTCCTCTATCTTAGTCAACATAATCAAGACAAGTAGTAAATACTAAAGCACAAGCAGCTATTCCACAGCTATACCTCCTAACATGCCGTAATCCAAACAGAATTCTAGAAAGGCTCTATATATTAATCATATAATTTATCAAAGTACCAAATGAATTAAAAACAAGAAATCCAACATTTACAATTTATTTAAATTAACCAAACTACTTCCATCCGGCACATGTCTATATATACTCAGTGTATTTGGGTATCTTGGTCTTGGTGAGTATGCCCGAGTCTTCCTTGGAGTAACCCTCGAGGTAGTGGAAGGCAGGATGAGCGCTGATCACCTAAAAATATAAACAAAATTATTATATCAACACTGTAAGAATGAAAATACCTATACATGAACAGTTATAAAAAAAGTTACAGTAACAACTAATTAGAAGTAGGAAGTATCAGCTATTTTTTTTCTTTTCTTTATGATATTTGTTGACATTGGCGAAATGACAAACAGATTAACAGTGGAAGCCATAATATAAAGAAAGAACTTTTTTTTAATTGTTTAAACTCTTATCAAAGCTGCGAAACGACGATATTAAAATCCGAAAACTATTTATATTTCGATATGGATTAGATATTGCTCCGTTTTACGTACACTTTGCTAGCAATTTGCTAGACTCATACAAAAAAAAAATGACACTAATACCTTTTCCCTCTCATACGCGTCTTCAGCGTTGGTGATCAACTCTGGAACATCTAGCACCGGTATGCCAAACAGGTTCATGAGGAAGAACTTGTTGTTGGTGTACAGCATGCGCTGGTCGGCCCAGTCCATCTCGCGCGGCAGGCGCCAGTCCTTCATTTTGGGCTCTTCACGCTCCGTGTACTGGTCGAAGTTCAGACGCTCTATGTCTTCGACCACCTGGAATAAATATTAATGTTTGTGGGTGTGCTGTCTCATTACATTTAAGATGCACAAGATTTGTATAGTATAAAAATAGTTTGTTAGTTAGTAATTAAATCAATATTAGTTATCTTTCTGGGGTTTTTAAATAAATATTTATGTGATAAAAATGTAGCAGCCTGTATAAAAAATAAAATGTATGAAAAAAAAATGGATCACTTTTTTTTTATTTTACTGAATGGAATGAATTTAAATGAAATTTGACACATATGTATAGACCAAAATTCTTCGATTTACATGAAGAGTACTATTTTTTACTGAAAATGCACCTTAGTCCTGAGAAAGGACTTTCACACAGTTAAGGTTTCTTTCAAACAGCGGGAGTGATGGCGACACGACTCCGGTGGGATAATGAACAGTTGTAACATACAAGGTAATATGAAATATGTCACATAGAGCCGTCGAGCTCAGCGCTCGACTTCACATGGAGTGGTATTAATAAATCAATCTCAAGTTTGAGTTACATATCAAGTAGACATAATGTATTGAACTATCAATACTTGAGATGTAACTCAAACTTGAGATTGATTTTTTTTTTTTTTTTTTTTTTTTTTTTTTTTTTATTGCATTTAATGACGAGACGAGCATGCCGTTCGCCTGATGGTAAGCGATACGACCACCCATAAACAGTAGCAACACCATCCAGCACCTTGACTAACAAAGTACTGTGTGGCATTCCACTGCGCTCGTCACCCTGAGACATAAGATGTTAAGTCTCATTATGTCCAGTAGTTATACTGGCTACAATGTCCTTCAAACCGAAACACAACAGTGCATGCACACTGTTGCTTGGCGGTAGAAATAGACATTGCGGTGGTACCCACCCAGACGGCCTCTTACATAATGAGAGACCTACCACCAGTATTAATACTGCGCATGGAGTTGAGCACCAGCGTAGCGTTGCTGTCTGCTGTTTAGCGAAACCTTTGCACACACACACAAACACACGGCTTTTATCGCCGAAGGGGTAGGCAGAGGCGCAATTAGTGCACCCACTTTTCGCCGAGCGTATTCCGTCCCATGATGTGATAGAGGGCGAGTCTATCCCCATATCGGGCACAAATCCCAGACTCCAGGCTGATACTGAATTGAAAAATCCAATATCACTTTTCCCGACCCGGGAATCAAACCCGAGACCCCAGCATTGCAGTCGTACTGTAATACAACTACGCCACCGAGGCGAAACCTTTGCAGCCACAAGCAAAGCCAAATGGTATATAATTAACAAAAACTACGGTAAACTTACTATCTGAATTGGTTATACATCCAATCAAATAAAAAAAAAACTCGAAATGAGAAACTCACCACTTCAACTTCACCACCACCAGTCCAGTCGTAGACAAGGAGCTCCGCGTGCGTGGCGATATCCCTCAGGTACTTGGTCTTGTACTGCCTTTCAACCTCGTTGAGGAATTTAGGAGTGAGCGCTTTTCCAGTCACCTCATGCTTGAGAGCCCGGCGTTTGATTGATTCTTGTACCTGGAAACATGTGTATTCATCAAACAGGAAGTGTGAAAACAGAAAATTTTTTGTGGGCTACTTTTCTTGCACTGAACCCATAAAAAGATCAGGCAATTTATTTTTAAAAAAGGGAGTTAGTTATCTCAATACATTTTGGGATAAAAATTATGAGCATAAATGTCTGGAATTGTTATTTGTTATCAATGATCACAATAGTAGGTCAAAAGATAGCAATAATTTTGTTTTTAGGGATTTCTCTTATAAGTTGTACAAACAGCCTTAATGTTAAAACAGTTTCAAATATAATATTTTGCAAAAGTAAACCAACAATTACAAGAAACCACAGGTGTGAAATAATTTAAAAGGGTAGTTTCCTACTTAGAATAATAACACATAGAAACCGTGAACATACACGCTTAGTGAGGCAAGTAAAACTAGGCTAAATTAGCCTAGTAACCAAACATCCCGCGTCAGTGCTCAAGGCCGAATCGTAGCGCTATCAGCTCTCGATATTTTATTTTAAAATGATGGTTTGTGCAATAAACTGATGTCACAGTATCTCGGATAATTTTAAGAAAAATTGTAACATAACATTTCACATGCAATTATTACGATTAATCTAATATTTTGACATAAAATAATAGCTAAAGCAAAAACAATAATTCAAAAATTTTATAGAAGCCATTATATCAAAATGTTGCCAAAAAAAAAAGAAAATTGATACCCCAAATGTTGATGTTCATATTCTAAAATTAATATATTTCTAAAATTAACTTATTTAATTGGTACCTTTGCATGCTTTGGAATTGTGTTGTATTATGAAAATAATATTTTTCTGTTGAGTTGATTTTAATTGACATTTCAAATTTTAACAAGCTTATATTATTATTTTAAATGAAAATAGTTCTAAAATAAGGACACCTGTATCTTTTCTTTTTTAGAAATTATGAAGTTATCATTTATAATTTTAACTTTTTTTTTTCTTTTTTTCAGCAGACGTAAGCACTAAGCTTCAAATGACGTCAATTATACGGTTGAATGGTGAATGATGATGCTGCCTTTTTTACTATGATTAGCAAAAAAAACGTAATAAAATAGAACCAGATACATTTGATATTATTGACATAAATAAAGGCATTCATTCATATCATCATCATAAAACTAGAATGGAGGCAAAGGTAAATACCGCATTCAACCGTTTAATTCACGTCATCAACGTAATTTGTTTTTAATTTGGTACTGTTTTGGTCATTCTAAGGGATTAATTTTATTATTTTTTATTTCAGATTTTTATCATTATAATTAAGGATAAAGTAATCCCTTACTGTGAACAATAATAATAATTCCATAATTAAATAATCCTAATTAAATAATGACTTAAGGTTTTGGGGAACATCCGATACCACTAGCAACATTATTTGCACCCTTGTGTGCGTGTGGCAGAACATCAATACGTGTGGCCTACGCCTACATCAATGAGTTTTATGCTTCACACTTGACAGTTTTTTGATATGAAACTATCATTCTTGGCGTTATTATTCTATGGTTTCCTATGTTATATTTTATAAATAACAGAAAATACGAGAAGAGAAATTCTTCTGTGAAATCAGCATCATAATTGGTTGAAAAATAAAGCAGTTATTCACATTTGAAATATTGTTGTGAGTAAAAGTGTGGGTGAGGTGGGGATATCGCGTTTTCTCTTTCACATGCATGCAGGGTTATGGCCGGTTACACCTGGTGATGTCACACTTTGATATTACCGTTATTTGACAACTAACCCTTCTACCAAATTACTTATTATGGTGCCAATTATGGAAATTCTTTTTCCATTAGATTTAGGATGGCATACATTATTGAAAAATGTTTTTAAAATAAAGTAGTCAACTAGCCTATTAATACTTGGTTTTAAGTAACATTTAGGACTTTTAACATCTTAAAATTGAACTAATATTATGATGACGTATCTTCAGCTGATCATTTTTCACCTTTTTATTAAAAGAGGCGTAATCATAAACATACCTTATCGACTGACACGTCAAGATAGACCACAAGGTGTGGGCGCATGAGCTCCTCAATGGTGTTACCTCTGAGTTCATAGTATACTGATCTGGCTGCCCTGCTAATGTAATTGCTCGCATACATCGCCTCCAAGAACACAAAGTCCGAGTATGGAGATCTCTCGAGCACCACACCCTGTCCAGTGTTAAACAAATGTGCCAGGGCATCAATATATTGGCTGTAGCGAGCAGTATACATCATAATCTGGAAATTAGCTGCCAAACGGTGGTCTGGAGTAAGGTTGAAGTTTGTGTGATCGAACGTTTTCGTATCTTCAGGGACTTTATCGTCGAACATCCTCAGATCGCAGCCGTTTGGCCTGATGTAGTGTAAATCCATGGTCGCTTCAGGGAAATGCTTCATGTCAAGATCTTCGGCGAGGGCGGCGGCAAACTGGGTCTTACCGGAGGCTACGGGGCCCTCAACCACAACCACTTTCGAGTTCTCATCGAATCTATGCGTGGTGCGGTCGAATAAACTGCGCAACCACGAGTAATCTTTGTTGACATAGTCGAAAGGCGCTGGCTTGGGTGCCCGCGGACCCGAGGACTCTCGCAGGGATTTACCGGAGATGTTTCGGTTCTGGACGAAGACACAACCAGCGATCTTAGCTCCCTGGCCTGGAGTGATCACCTTCACAATAGCGGTTCTTATTAGGGTAGCCATGGCGGCTTGAGGTATCCTATTAAAGCCGATACCTGCGGGATTAGATAAAGTTAAATTTGTTGTATGTTTTGAGTGGATAATATCGAATTTATAACATTTTCTTACCTCAAATCAACATAACAAAAATCAGCCAGGCGACTTTGTGACATAACCATTCTTTAGTTGCGTTCGTAATAACTTGAATTCGCAGTTTTATAAAAGGTTTTCCTACATTTATTACAATTTTAAATATTAGCACATGTAACAATTAAAATACAAATGTTAGAGTTAGAATACAAAAAAATATTATATATAGTGATAAATAATTCAGTTAAATTCAAATATCTGTTTAAAATAGTTTTAAAACATGAACGCAACGACATAGACTATGTAGATAAGACAAGTCAACAGCTGGATATCTGTCAACTTGACATTTCCTTCTAGTCTATGCTGTCACACGATGGCCATGTGAGACTTTATTTTGCAAGAAAAATAACTCGATTTGGCTACAAACAGTGATTTTTAGTGGCGTATAATACATAACATAAAAAATGGAGACAGAAAATATTCAAATTGATGAGTTTTTGCCAGCAAAGAACCCTGTGAAATTAAAAAATATCAAGCGCAAAGCTGAACAAGATTCTGGAAATGGAATGGAAATAGATGACGGTAATAAACAAAAAGAAAAGGTGAAAAGTCGACGCTCAAGAGCTAAGAGGCCAAAGAAGGGCCTTGAACCCAATGAAAGTAAAGAAAACATGAGAAAAGTTCCAGTTCCAGCTCACAGGTATAACCTCAAAATATTAATTTGTGGACATAATTTTGTTGACATAAACTTAGAGCTAACGTAATACTAAAGTATTGTAATAGTTATATTGTAATTGTGTGTAAACAATATTTTTCAAAATTCAAAGTATGCCAGTGGTAAATGTTTGGCATGTGTATGTAAACAACCAATCAATAAATTTTTAGCTAGTGATAGCTAGTGGATAACATAGAAGGGTTTCATTTATTTATACTATAATCGGAGAAGGTAGGACCAAAGTAGGTAAATTCTTTTAAAGAAACACTAACACCACAAATAATAATTATTGAAAAGTGGGTACAATATAGTACCATTTATTATTTTCTTTTATCATTCTTCCTTTTCTGTTTAATCTCTCAATATTCGTTTTCTGGCAACACTGCATTTTTTTTTTACTAGAACCTTATGTGCTGCGTAAGAACGATGTCTGCTTATTGACAGGTGACGTCATGGCCCACGCGGGCCAAGTGAATTTTAACCAGTTAAGATAAGTGCTCATGATTGTTTTAATTGCAGATACACACCACTAAAAGAGAGCTGGCTGAAGATCTTCACTCCAATAGTAGAACATCTGCTGCTACAAGTGCGTTTTAACACAAAAACAAGGAATGTTGAGATTAAAGTAGGTCCAGAAACAAAAGATATTGCCAACCTACAAAAAGCCGCTGACTTTGTAAAGGTAATATGGACTTATATAATGTTTCATCGAAAAGTGTTCAGCACTTCCTGAATTTTCTTCTAACATCTCAACTTTCAACATATAGACATACTTTTACATTTATTGTATTAGTAGGGTATAAATTCACAAAATATTTCAAGCATCAAATTAACTTAGTTTATAAAGAATGTTTAGAATTTTTAATTATTATCATCATCAGCCCGTTGCCCTCCACATAGGCCTCCCCCAAGATACACCACAGAGCCTGATCTGCTGCTTTATGCATCCAGTTGCTGCCGGCCCTCTTGTACCATCTCACCAGAGGGCGTCCCACCCTACATTTGCCAAAACTCCACTCTCTCTCCACTCCAGAACATGCTTACTCCAGCGGTTATCTGAATTTTGAATAGTTCTTGATTATTCTGTATATTTTATGAGTTAGGACCAGGTGCTTTCCTGAATACCGAACTCTCAAAACTTCTGAAGTTATAAGGAGGTTTTAGGTAAAAATCAATAATTATATATTATTTTCAGGCCTTCGTTTATGGATTTGAAGTTGAAGACGCACTAGCACTACTCAGATTAGACGATTTATTCGTAGAATCTTTTGAAGTGAAAGACGTTAAGACACTCAACGGAGATCATTTAAGTAGAGCAATAGGCAGACTCGCGGGAAAAGCTGGCAGAACAAAATTCACAATTGAGAACGTAACGAAAACCCGAATAGTGCTTGCAGACTCTAAGATACATATATTGGGCAGTTACCAGAATATAGCATTGGCTCGTCGTGCAATTTGCAACTTGATTATGGGATCTCCGCCTTCTAAAGTTTATGGTAATCTGAGAAATGTAGCTAATAGGGTTGCTGAGAGGATGTAGAATAAATTATATATTTATAATGTTTGTTTTATTACGAATACTTATTTAGACAGAGGTTATTTTTTTTTAAATAAGACTATATGCACAAGTTTTATTAATTGAGCAGACTTGACAATGGTCCAAATACAACTAAAACTAAAATATTCAGTGGAATAATACTTTTATTACTTAATTTACATACAAGGAATGTAATACATAAAAATATAACATAACTTAAGGCAGATCATCCCTCTCCAGAGTTTAAAGTCTGTCAAAGTTTTTGTTGATGATACGAACATGAAGTGAGACCTGCAGTTACTTCACAAGTAACATTATTGGAGCCATGAACTGACTGCCAAATTATGAACGTACTCGTATTGTTTAACAGACATACAAACAAATATAATATTTACACACAGTTAGCTCATTTTTAGGATCTTTTAATTGTATCCTAAGTAACCATAACTTTAAAATTTTCCATCACATTAGTGACTGAAATAGAGATGAGAAATTAAATTAATTATCCATTGAAAAGCAATTAAATTTTTTTTCTTGTGTAATAATTTAGGTATAATTAAAAAATCAGCTCTAAAATGAAAGTGACACATTTGTTTACATCTTTTTGCAAGCCCGACGAGTCTACAACAGTATCTTGTACTTGAAGTGCTTCGGCACCCTGGACAGCACGAGCCTCGCGTCGTAGCTGAGCGAGGCGAAGGTCCACGGCTCCGCGGCGCTCCACTCCGCGCAGTACACAGAGTCCTCATGCTGCTCGTATGACTGCAGCACTCCGTCCTCTAGCCTGGATATAATACAGCGACTGATGAGTCACTGGTTAGCTTTGCATGCAAAAACCATCATGGCTTGATGTAGCATTGTCTCTTATGTAATTTCTTTAATAATTATTTATAATGTTACTAACATAGTTTTACGAAGTTACTAACAAATATAATAATGTGATATGGACAAGAACAGTCTGATGTAAATGAAATAATTATTATAAGGCTGAATAATGTAATAATACTTCTGTAATGACTTTGGTGAATACAGAGATAGTATTTTAGAGGGAGATAGAAGCTGGGTCAAAGTGAAATTGGATAAAAATCTGGCATTTATATGAGACCAACCTGGAAACATATACTTTCAAATAAACAAAAGAATTTTCCAAATAGGTTAATAAATTACTGAGTTTTGAGGTAATAAAAGAAAAAAAAAAGGGTTTATAGTATTTTGTAGTTTGACCTAGCTTCAAGTCCGCTCTGGGTATGAAAGCGTGTTGTAAGGTAAGTTCCATAAAGTACTCACACTTTGCTGAGCCTCTCCCCTTCATCGTCAAGGTCGCGGCACACGCTGGCTGCAGCCGTCAGCAGAGCGCGTGCATCAGAGCTGCCTGTCAGTAACAACTGCTCGTGGTAAGTGTTGTACCGCACAGTCCACACCCTGTATAACAACGGAACATTCTATATGTAAAAATATGAAGATACTGTATCACATTGTCAGGCTCCTGTATATTGTCAGGTCAAGTGATATAGTATTGTCAGATCAAAAGGTATTATTATCTGAACACCCTATATATTAGATCACTTTAAAAATAAAAAATAAAATACTTTATTCATCACGTAGGCGAACATAGTTGCACTTATGATAAGTCAAGATACATTAAATTGATTATATTAATAATTATTATAAATACCAATGGTCACTTATATAACTACCGACATTTTTATTGGGAGTAAATCTATGATAAGAAATAAACAAAAACAAAAAAAAAAAAAAACAGCTCGGGCTGGCAGGAAAGGGGATATAAAAAGGACATCATTTTATTAAAATAATGGGAGGAACGCGTCGCGATCCTCACCGGTGAGGACACTACAGGCCCTAGCCTAGCTAACCTACCAGCATTTCACTAGCTACCTAAGCGATGACGACCCGAAGAAGAAAGGCAGAAAGAAACTCCGGGCTTACTTTTTTTGTCATCAATTGTTCATTGTTTCTTTCTCTTTTTTTTTCAATTCTTTTGTGCTGTGTACAAAGTCAGATTAGTTATATAAGCTAATGCACGCACATCACCGTTGAAATAAGATAAAATCCAAATGAAGGGATTTAGGGAATACCTGGACAGGCATGTACAAATACGTAAAACTGGACATAACACAAAAAAAATAATAAAATAACGGTGTACAATGTGCATTCGCCTACATTTACAAAATTATTTTTGTTGTATTGCTCTTCCTACTTTCTTAATAAAATGAAACTTATAAAGGATCAAATGGTATACAGTCAAAACACCGATCATCATCATCAGCTACATGAAGTCTATTGCTGAACATAGGCCTCCCCTAATGACTTCCAGATAGACATGTCAAAAGTAGCTTGCACCAAGCGTGTTCCTGTGACTATCAAGTTACACCTGTATTATAATATTTTAGAACAAAATATACAACGTCAGAACGCATACTAATGGCTTAGAGGGGCTGAGAAAATAAATAGCAATAATTATAAAAAGTAATTGTTTTTGTATAATCAACTTACCAATGTGAATGATCAGTTCTGCTGAAAATAGCCTCCTTGGTGTTCCTGTAGTCCCAAATGTTGAGCGCCGCGTCATCGCCAGCGCTCGCCAAGTGGAACTGTCTACAATATACAAAATTTTTATTACACCTTTCTTTGGGTTCCATAAAACTTGAGTGAATGGTATAGTGTCTGTTTTAGGTAAATAAATAATATATAAGGTTTTTTTAAAACTAATGGCTTAACAATGGTATGCAGGTCTCTGGAATGCTAGAGTTTGGTTGATATTACTTTTTAGCTCCCGACGGAAAAAGAGGGGTGTTATAAGTTTAGGACGTGTATCTGTGTGTCTGTCTGTGGCATCCTAGCTCTTAAACGACTGGACTGATTTTGACGCGGCTTTTTCTTTGTTTATCTCTGCTAAGCAAGAGTGTGAAAGCACTATTGTATCTTAAGGGGTTTTAAAATCCATATACATATTGTTAAAGGATGTTCAAAAAGTTTTAGATGAGTAAATCACCTGTTTGGATTGAAGTCTATGTCTCTGACAAGTTGTCTATGCGCGTTGTCGATGCTCCACGACGGCTTGGAGCAGTCAGTTCGAGTGTCGTAGCATTTTATGTGCATATCTTGCAGCACCGCGAACTGCATGAAATAAGGGCATTATTGCTTTCTGACGTCATAAAGTCAATTGTGAACATAATTTTGTCCATTTCTGATTTTGTAGCATTGCGAAGACAGTATCGGCTTATCTTAAGGAAGCTGTACTGCTGGTCTCTTGTATGCAAGGGGTCGAGTGGGTAGGTACCACCGTAATGTCTATTTCTACCGCCAAGCAGCACGGTTTGAAGGACATTGTTGCCAGTGTAACTACAGGACATAATGAGACTTAACATCTTATGTCTCAGGATGACGAGCGCAGTGGAGTTCCACACAGTATACTGTATAATTCAGAGTTCTGTGCGGCGTTGCTGCTGTTTATGGCCGGTCGTATCGCTTACCATCAGTTGAGTGGCATGCCCGTCTCGTCACTCAGAAGCAATAAAAAAAAAGATTTCCTAGACCCTCGCATCAGTGAAGGCTGTACGGATGGTGGGTTCAGAGTACCCCTAACAGTTCCGGCCCGCGTGCCGACGAAATAAATGGATAGGATTAGGTTAAGCACCAATTTTCCCCACTAATCGTTGATGTCTCATCCTCTCCCAGTGACCGTCCTGAGCCGAGATTCGTAACCCGTTAGTGGATGCCCTCAGCATGGTCACTTAATTTAAAGGGTTGCGAGGGTCTAAAGCGTTCACCCTAAAGTCCGGTGTGGCCAGAAAAGCCGACTCGCGTCAGGCTACTGTCAGTAGGGCCAATATAAAAAAAAGTACATAGTAAAGACTACCACGGGCGTAACTATAGCTTTTACATAGGGGGGTCCTAGGATACCAAAATGTCATGGCGTAGCGTGGGTTTTTTGGGGCCCGGATTTTTTTTGTAAGCTAAGGGGGGGAGTGATAGCCTAGTTGGGAATGGAACGGTCTGCCGAGACAATGTCCGGAGGTTCAAAACCCAAGGCACACACCTCTGACTTTTCGAAGTTACGTGTGTATTGTTTATCAATTATCGTTCGCTTTAACGGTGAAGGAAAACATCGTGAGGAAACCTACATACCTGAGAATTCTCGATAAGAATGTCGAGGGTACGTGAAGTCTGCCCACCCGCACTAGGTCAGCGTGGTGGACTAAGGCCTAAACCCTCAGTAGTAGAGGAGGCCCGTGCTCCCCCCCTTACATACGCCCATGCAGACTACCTGCGCGTGTCCCTGGTGCGGGTTCCACTTGCCGGCGGTGAGCGCGGCGCGGCCGGGCGGCGCGGCGGCGCACAGCTCGGCGCCCGCCAGCGCGTCGTGCACGCTCACGCGCCGCGCCCACACCACGCCCACGCGCCGCGCGTCCGTCGGGTGCCATTCGGCGCAACGGATCTCCTCCGAGGGCTTCTACAATTATACCATAGTAATACTGTGGACTTAGAATGTGACACGAAGACGCAACTCGTAAAACGATGTCGTTTAATTTCGATGCTTGTGATTGATCGAGAGACCAATACGTCAGTCTCTCAACCAATCCCAATAAGACGAAACGGAGACGTGACGTGTTTTTTTGTCACATTCTAAGCCCACAGTGGACTTAGAATGTGACACGAAGACGCAACTCGTAAAACGATGTCGTTTAATTTTGATGCTTGTGATTGATCGAGAGACCAATACGTCAGTCTCTCAACCAATCCCAATAAGACGAAACGGAGACGTGACGTGTTTTTTTTGTCACATTCTGAGCCCACAGGATCATTTGACATTGCGTTTTTTTTTTTTTTTTAGTTTTTATAATGGCATTTGTGTTCACATTTTGCCAATGTCAAGTTTGGTTCGTCTATTTTATTATCTGTAGTATGTCGAAGTAAAGCAGTGGCTACCTTACCAAGACTTTATCGAGGAGTTTTGGCGGCAACAAAAAAAAACCCTTGATTAGCACAATTATTTCAATTCACTTCATTTGAGCTCTTTAATAGAACTATAGGTATTGGATAATATACCACCATAATTATGCAATATAACACTAAATATCACCAAAATACTGAATTAAAACAAGAGCATCTCATGACACTTCCAAGTTTCCGCCAAAACTCCCCTACATTGCGTTACTAAATGAAACCACATACCTACATATCGCACCTTTAGGACGAAAACGACGCAATTAAAAAAAAAACAAAAATTGGGTTGTCGTCATAAAATGACTTAAAACTGGTCCCTTTTTTATGAAAATATAATAAAAAAGGGACCGATATAATAGTTTTGTCCTTTTCCCGCTTGAATATGGCGGTGTTTGAACTATTGTCGTATTGAAAATTTCGTTTTAAGTAATTTTATGACGACGAAATAAATATTAATAAACAGTAACTTTAAGGTTACACGCCCTAATGCCACTATTACTACTCTAAGAGGATTTGTCGCAGCGGCAACATTACACTTTCAGTCAGAAAATAACTCACGCACACGCCATATTCGCACTAAACTACAAAATGATAAAAAAATCAGGAATATAAAATTGAGATTTTTGATGAAAATATTAGTTATTCATGGATGATTTTTGGCATAATGTTAGCAGAGGCAAAGACCAGTCTGTGGTTTCATTTATTAACGCAATGTCAAAATAACCCTGTATACAGCAGACCCGCGGTAATCCGGCCCCTGGCTAATCCGGCGCCCCTTGTAATCCGACAAGCCTATGACAGACATCTTCATACATACATACATATATAGTATCACGCCTCTATCCCATAGGGGTAGGCAGAGACCATGGATTGCCACTTTACTCGATTCTGGCACACCATTTTCGCTTCCTCTACCTTCATCAATCTTTTCATGCACTCCCGCCGGTTCAGGGTACTTTTGACCTGGCCCTTACTTAGAATGTCAGATATCTGACATTCGAAAGTTCGGTGCGGTCGACCCCTGCCGGCCCTTCCATCCACACTCGCCTTATATATCCTCTTTGTCATTCTCCTATCATCCATCCTTTCCAAATGCCCAAACCACCTTAGCATACCCTTCTCAATTTTGGTCACTACATCCTCTGTCACTCCACACATGTCCATCACCGTAGTATTCCGCACTCTATCACACACAGTCACCCCACACATGCTTCTTAACGCTCTCATTTCCACTGCTTTAATCTTACTTTCGTGCTTTTTCTGCCATACCCAGCTTTCACTACCATACATCAGAGTTGGTAATACTCCTCTATAGACAGCCAGTCGTGCCTTTTTGGACACCTTCCGGCTACCCATAAAGGCGTGCAACGCTCCATTCACCCGATTACCTGCACTCACTCGTCTCTCAATATCACTTTCATACCTACCATCACTTGTGAAAACACATCCCAAATATACAAAATCACTTACTTGCTGTACCCTGTCGTTACCTATAAAAATATTACATTCTGTCATGCTATCGTCCCTTTCAAACACCTTCGTCATTACAGAATTATATAGTAGGTACACATAGATAGGTACAATCTATTTTTTTTATAAGTACGTATTTTATCGGATTACAAGGTACACCTTATTTATAAAGTTCCGGACTACAGGGGGGACTGCCGCGTAGTTGTATTACGATACGACCGCAATGCTGAGGTCTCGGGTTCGATCCCCGGGTCGGGCAGTGATATTGGATTTTTCTATTCAGTATCAGCCTAGAGTATGGAGTTTGTGCCCGATATGGCGATAGACTCGCCACCTATCACATCATGGGACGGAATACGCACGGCGAAAAGTGAGTGCACTAGTTGCGCCTCTGCCCAACCCTTCGGGGATAAAAGGCGAGAGTATGCGTACAAGGAGTCGGTGGGGGCTGTAGTCCGACAAACTCGACAATTCGACACTGTCTTGCAAAACGTTTGTCGGATTACCGCGGGTCTGCTGTACTGTGTGTAACTAGTCACCAAGTCCAAAATAGGTATCAGTATATAGGGTGAATTTTTGAGACGGAGCAGCAAGAGCAGCTACCTTTACCGCTTTAGCGACAAGTAAACTTTCTAAGGAGACTGTCTATCACTTTTTTCTGATTATTCCCTAACCATCGATTTAAATGATCGATCATAACCCCTTTTATCAAATCCATCGTAAAAATGGACCAATCAGAATTAAGTATTTTTGACATGCTTACGAATTATTTATTTTGATTGGTTCATTCTTGGATCAAATATTAAGATCGTTAATTGAAATCCGCCGTAAGAAGGAAGTAAGAACTAAAGGCTAAACTGCTACACCCATTAAAGACTTCGAGTCAATTTAAGCACATATTAATATGTGAAACCAACTCCATTTATCCATTAATAAACATTGTATTTCCAAATCAGCTTACTTCTGGTGATATTGTCACAAGGGCTTCCATGTCCTCAGCATTCCTTCCCTGAATTGCACTCAGGTCATCCAGGTCTTTTGGAATCACCTGCAGTATACACACAGAATGTAACATTAAAATCTTTTGTTTCTTGAAGATTGGTTTTTCTTCTTCAGCCTTTGGAAGTCTGGACATAGGTTCAGCAGAGCCTCTGCCAAAGATGTCCAGACCAACCTGTTAGAAGCGGCTTACATCGAGCAGGTTCCTGTGACTTTTACGAGGTTGTCTGTCTACCTTATTACTGGAATTACCGTATTTACTGGTGGTAGGTCTCTCATATGTAAAGAGTACGTCTAGGTGGGTACCACCGCAATGTCTATTTCTACCGCTAAGCAGCAGTGTGCATGCACTGTTGTGTTTCGGTTTGAAGGACATTGTAGCCAGTGTAACTACTGGACATAATGAGACTTAACAACTTATGTCTCAGGGTAACGAGCGCAGTGGAATGCCACACAGTACTTTGTAAGTCAAGGTTCTGGGTGATGTTGCTACTGTTTATGGGTGGTCGTATCGCTTACGATCAGGCGAACGGCATGCTCGTTTCGTCATTCAATGCAATAAAATAATAAAAATAAAAAAAACCTTGTAGGGAGTCCAATGCTGCACTTGCCAGTAGAATGGTTGGTGATTGGCAGACCAAAGATTGTGTTTAAGGGGCTTGACCCAGTAACAACATTCTTATACAAATAAAATACTAACTAACTTATTAAATTTTTCCCAATAATAGATCTAGATGCCTTTTACTTTCATTGACACCTACTTATTGTTATATGGGTATTAAAAGTCTAGCACTGCCTATATATACCTGTAGTGTGGGCAACTTGAAGATGGTGACGCCCATGGTGCACTGTGAGGTAGCGGCGTCGTACGCATTGTGCGTCGTGAGCAGGAGGGCGGCGTCGTGAGGCGAGCAGCGTAGGTGCCATATCTCTCCTATTTCGTGCTTGTACACCTGGTAAAAACAACGTACATAAATAGTATCACGCCTTTTTCCCTTTTCAGGGGTAACCAGAGATGTATCACACCCACATTTCACCAGCTATGTTAGGTCCTATGTAATAGGGGGCAGGCCTATTGTGTTTACCAGGCACATTTCCAGACTCCATGCTGATACTGAGTAGAAAAACCCAACATCACTTTGTCCAACCCCGAACCCGAGACCTCAGCACTGCAGTTGTACCATAATACAACTACATGACTGAGGCAGTCCAGTAAATATACCCTAATTCAACACTAATACAAGAATTTAAAAACAACATACTTGTATTAGGGTATATTTCTCAGTCATGACTCTTTTTCTTATGTTATCAGTTATCACTGTACACTTGGTACACTTATAGTAATACTAGCATTGCGTGCGGCTCCGCCCGCGTGGAAAAGTTTTTGGGGCAAAAAGTAGCCTTATATAATAGTATAGATTAAAAACAAAACAAAACACACACCACACTTTCATCCAGAAGGGGTAGGCAGGGGTGCAATCAACCGCCCTGTTGTTTGGGGGCGTTTGGAGAATTCCACCACGGTATCCCCTGCCTGTCGTAGGAGGCGACTAATAGGGGCCAGGGGGGGTCAGGGCGGTCGGCACAGGTGCTGTGCGCCGCAAGATAATATGTGTGCCCCCCCACAAGAGGAGACGGGCTGCATTAAGCAGCACCGTGCAGGGGCGGTTGCGGACAACTTAGACACTTCAGTCAGAAGAAGCCCACGTCCCTAACTCTTCGGCGGAAGAGGGGAAAAAAAAAATTGTTGCAATCAAGGCATCCTTCTTGCCTATGTGTTCTGCCCACTATATGATAGGCGGTGAGCATATCACAATATTGGGCATAAATTCCAGACTCCGGGCTGATACTGAGCAGAAACACCCAATATCACTATGCCGCCCCCCGAGGCAATTCTTGTGCTCTGGGTCTTCACACCCAATGCACGCCCATGCGCGGGGGGACATTAGTCGCGGGCCGAGGCACACAGTTCAGTGTGTATACCTCTTGGTTGTAAAACACATTGAGGCCTAAAAGGGCCCGCGAACATTTCCTGGCACCCTCTCTTTCCGCCCATCCCGGGAACCTTCCTCCCATCCCCCACCTTTCCTTCCATATTCCTCTCCCTCGTCCCCTCCAGGCCCCTGCAGTCGTCAAGCCGGGGGACTCCAGTATCCCATTCGCAGGTTTCCCCTGGTGTTGACTGCAGGATCGCCTATCCAAAAAAAAGCAGTGTTGTATCATGCACTCAATACAACTATGCCACTGAGGCAGTCTATCTTATATTATTAGATTTAAGTCATGTTACAAGTATTTTGGCCTATATAAACATTGTTACCTTAGTGTGCAAAGCTCCAGTATCCTCCTCAAGCTCTACAACATGCACCTGGTTAGAGTTAGGCTTGAGGCTCTGAGTACCGATGAGGAACCTGATGGCATCACTCTCCCCATACTGTGGTGATAGGGCTCTAGTCTGGAAACAATTATTAGTTGATTCGTGCAATTCTCTGATTGTAGTATTGTTTATGCATTGAGCTAGGTTTATATTCTTGTCTATTCTTCGGGGATTATATCTATATTTATTATTATATTATATCATACCAAAGACAATAAAACTGTAAAGTTAGTTATAGATCGGACATCAGGGTAAAATTTTTCATCCAATAGTTATTACCAATTGGTAATAAGTTGCTGTTGTATCTGACACATACGTGTGACAAAACGTCTCGGTATGATTAAATTTTGTAAAGAAAACAGTATTTTGGAAGGTAATATGCCAATTTATGCATGACAATCATGTCAAAGTATGTTCTAATGCATTTTACAGAGGTGTTTTCCTATTTCATGGTAGATTGAGTTACCAATGAACTGACTCAACATTTTTGTACGACAATTTACCCAATGTTCGCTCTATATAATCTTAGAACACTTTGCCTCATACACTTCTAGCCTTAACACAAATTCATGATCCAAGTATCATATATCTAAAGTATTTTGATAGCAGTTATAATATGATATGAGGGGAACATTGAGATTAAACTTGTATTCCTATTTGAGTATCCTTTGTAAAATAATTACAGTATGTGAACTATCTACTAAACCATATTAGACTAGACGTTATATTTGACCAAAACTGACAGTGATTCGATAGGCATGGGAGAAATATCATACGTTTTGTGTCAATAAACAAATACCTGATGTTCCAGCCCGTAAATTATAGAATTTCCATCTTCCATTGTTATTTAGTGAGGAATATTATACTTCTTGATCTTTTCATTTACAGGTATTTTGTTTACGTTCTCATTCGAAGAAAAAAGACAACTGACAACACCGTTCCATATATTCAGATATTTCTTTCTCATTTTTTCTCTTTCTTTCCAATTCAACAGTTCAACAAGTCGATAAAATTTTATGCTTGAAATATGAAACGTACCTATAAAATTTTCGGGCTGTCTATAGTCCTCTATTTTCCTGTCTATAGTCAATACCACAGAGTCAATACTGACCCTGACGTTTGAACTTTGAAGTAACCATTTTTATTTGAAAAAATAGGCACTGGCACCTTAATACATAGAGCTCTTTTGGTTCACGTTTTTTGAACCTTCGAAACGTTAAATCCCATATTTATTAATAACCTAGAAGCCTTCATTAAAAACTTTAATTTAATCTATCTATATATGTATACAAACTAATTATAATTGTCATGTTAATCTGAAATGCGGATCCGTACCGATTATAATGGAACGCATGGGATCGTGCAGCAGCCTTGCAATGCCGTTTGCACAGAATTCAGGATAATATCGGGCAGAAATTCCAAACTCCGGGCTGATACTGAGCATAAAATTCAATAGGTATCACTTTGCTGGACCCGAGATTCCAACTTTCCAACCCGGTAGCTCAGAGCGGTGTTGTACCACGTCCGCAATAAAACTGCGCTACCGAAGCTATCTATAAAACAGATTGTAATAAATGGATATGAACATCTTTTAAATTTCTTCTTTTTTCTAAATCCATATTTGCGCAACAAGTCGAAGGACAGGCATGGTATCTAGCAAATGGCAAGGTCTAGGGGCGGTATTAATAAGTAGACATAATGTATTAATAGTTTAATACATTATGCTTACTTGAGACGTAGGTACCTAACTCAAACTTGAGATTGATTTATTAATACCGCCCTAGGTACATTTCCTGCCTTATAAAATTAGGGTTATTTACATAATAATGTTTTGAATCTTGAATAGTGGTTGGAAGAGCCTTCGGCATCTTGCCTCAGGTTTATCTAGTGGAATTTCATTGAAGTACCAACCAATAAAGAGCATTATAATAGATGTGGATACCCTGTTTTTGGTAACATCTATTTTACCAAATTAGCTTTCAAAGTCCAATAAGTCACATTCACATAAATTTGTCTTTCGCCTCCTCTTTGATAACTAAAGTGTCTGTATGTATAATCGAATGGAGACACAAGACTGGGCATATTTGAGCCATATTTGGCTAATCCGACATCAAATCTAAACGTAAAGAGTACAACGTCCATATTGCCTTGCCCAAATGATGCAAATATTTTGACAAATACGCTAAGTGTAGTGTTAATATGTGCTGTCTAGTTAAGACACTAGACATGTGACACTCAGACGCTGAGGATTTAAGTTGCCGAGAAACATAATATAGTTACTGAAGTTGCTTAAGCAACTGTTACTTTCAAAATATGCTACCTGGCAACAAGTTAACGGCATTTGAAACACGCCACAACGATATTCTTTAATTTTTTATTGCTTTTAAACTAAGGGCATGTTGTGACATCCTTCAATAGCAGTGCACTTAGTCTTTTAGTTTTTTATATTGTGTAACCTTAATATAAGCAATATGTAACTCCTACGGGTTGTCCATAACCGACAGGGTCCACAATTATATCACGTGTCTATTTAGATGTACCACCATTATGTACAGAATAATTGTGGAGTGCCATAAACTTTGATTTGATTTAATTTGAAATAAATAAAGGGCTAGCTTTAAACTATTAAACAATTGACACATTTAAGACATTGTGGACGTTTGGTGGTAATGATTGGTGGTAGGATACTTGTATCCGCCCAGATAACGACCACCGAACACAGGGTGTAATACCCGCCAGCGTAAATGTTTCCGTATCAGCCTGTGGTTTCTTTTATCGCATTGAATGACGAGATGAGCATGCCGTTCGCCTGATGGTAAGCGATACGACCACCCACATACAGTAGCAACACCATCCAGCACCTTGAATTACAAAGTACTGTGTGGCATTCCACTGCGCTCGTCATCCTGAGACATAAGATGTTAAGTCTCATTATGTCCAGTAGTTACACTGGCTACAATGTCATTCAAACCGAAACTCAACAGTGCATGCACACTGCTGCTTGGCGGTAGAAATAGACATTGCGGTGGTACCCACCCAGACGGACTCTTAAATATGAGAGACTTACCACCAGTGTAGGTATATCCGGTTCAAACAGGCTGGCATAATTGTTTCGACTGGCCAGGGATAAACATCTCTTGTCTCTATGATGACCTCACCCCACTTACCAATCTTACCATCATGTGCAGAGGGGTCACATAACACTTTGCCGTGAGTCGTGACCGTTTAAAAATCTTACATAAGATGACCTATCTTATTTACACAATAATTCCATGCCAATATTCTGTTCGTTTATTTATCTTTAGTTTTTTCTTCGGACACGGCATACCTACGTATGTTTTTTATGGATTTCTTTTCTTTATGGTATGGTTCGTACAGGTTATCACCAAAGCGGTCGTTTGCTTTCTGCATCTCTGAATATTCAATAGGTATTTTCTAACTGTGTGTCGCCGTTACGGGACCGATGGCTTGTCGCGTCTAACGGTTGTGTAGGTCAACGATTCGCATATAAACAGATGCAGTGTGTTCCAGTTTGAAGGACATTGTAAATATGTAACAACGTCTCTTTTGTCTCAGAGTGATGTAGGGCTTATGTGAAACTCTTTTTGCATGCGAAACTTTTTTGTTTTTTATTTAAGTTTTCAAAATTAGAACAGTATCGAAAAAACGGTAAAAAAGGCGGGAATACTATTACCATGTATGGTATATAGTAGTAACTCTGTAATCTAAATCTATCTTTTCGTTAAAAATGGATAATAGAACATTTATTACGTTCATATTTACGATTTCAGTCCAATTTATCCTGTTCGACAGTAGTTTAGCGATAAGCACCTCAAATACATTGACTAAGAATATAAATATATCTGCTTAAACGTACAAAAATGTTTTTTTAATGTTAGTGTATATATATATTTATGTTAAAGACATCATAAATCGTTTTGTTTATATCGTCTTAAAGTCTGTTAACACGGTAATAGGCAATCTGTCTACCCGAAGATTTATTACCATGTTTCTAATGTATGTAAAACGATTAAGACTAGATATTAGCATTTGAGGTTACGTGCGTAGAAAATATTGTTCTTTCTGAGGGTTTGCTCACACTGTTCTCGACTTTGCATTCTTTGGAAAATAGATTTCATGTGGAATTTTTCAGGCCTGTGTGGCACCGAAGGTCACAGTAAGTACTTTGCTATTCAAGGTGCTAGATGGTGTTGCTACTGTTTATGGGTCGTTTACCATCAGGCGAACGGCATGCTCGTCTCGTCATTCAATGCAATAAAAAAAAGCACTCTATTGGCTTGTAATAACTGAGGATAGGTCGCCTTGCGAGGGTCTGGGTAGGTACTTACACCGAAATGTCTATTTATGGCGCCAAGCGGCAGTGTATTAAGTGTTTACTGAGCATTAAGTCTTATGTCTTCGAATGAAGAGCGTAGTGAAGTACCACACAGTACTTTGTAATTCAAAGTTTTGGATGGTGTTGCTTCTGTTTGAGGGTGAGATTGATGTATCGCTTACCTACCATCAGGCGAGTGGCATGCTCGTCTCGTCAATTAGTTGCAACAAAAAATGCTTAACGCACTGCCGACCATCTCGAGAGATCTTGGGCTTGGAGAAAGGCATCTAGGCTACGGCCTCTGGTTATTGAAGTATCCATAGCAAGAAGCTAGCGTAGCTTCTTCCGGGTCTGCGCTAATCCTAATAAAGCAGCATGTGGTTTTCTAATAGGAAATTCTTGAATTAAAAACATCATTGATTTTAGTTGTTTATATATGCCTAGTTGCCGTTATTATTTGAGAGTCAAAACAGCCCACCTGCCCCCTCCCCTCTATATACGCCTATGTGGGCAACCGTCCGGAGCCTAGCGCGGTGCCTCAGCTAAGGACCTGTTTTAGGTTACCATCCTATTAACGAACAGAGACCGTTATCGAAATGGTTGAAATCGGAGACTTTTTTGCTCCCACCCGGCTGTCCCTGTCAATAGGAATTAGAATTTGTGACATGACGCTAGGACGCCACGTTATACTACAGATATTCTAAGGTTCTTGGGTGCACTATTTGTATACCCCTTGTAATGACTGCCCTTGTAAATGTGGTGTTCACAGCTAGGACATTAATAACTATAATTCACTGGCTCACCACTACAAAAAGTTCCGAGTGGAAGCGCACGTCCGATCTGCACCGTGACTGTATTAGCCCACCAGACCAACGGCTACCCCCTTTACTTATGTACATAAATGAGATATTGTATTGTATATATTATTATCCCCTTTGTTTATCTTCTCCTACTAACAAAGTCTCCAGCGTAAAGACATTGATCTAAAGTACCCTAGAACTCTCCAGTTTGCAACAACGTGACAATGGCGGAATAGCGTCATAATTTAGGTCGTCGCCATCAATCAAAGAAGAAGAAGAATAGTATCTATTACATAGATGCAAACACTATACCCCTGAAAAAAGGCGTGATTCAAATACGAAAAATCATATTAAATCTATGGTACATTATTTTTTAATCACGTTCGTTAACAGCGCAACCGGATATCGTCACACTATCCAGCCGGAAGAGGCTGATAGCCGTGGGAACATCCTCGTCAAACGTTACGCACACGCCGCTATCCAATCAACGATTAAGAAATAATAACTCATTTTTTTAATGAGGGCAAAGGAGATGTCCGTTTTTTGTATGAGTGCTGGGCCTCTAAATCTAACAAGACTCAAACTTTAGGAATATTAAAAGGGCAAAATATGGAACTTAAAACCATTAAAAAAATATTTTTAGACCCCTCCATTCATAACCAACTTTTATAACAACTTTCATATTAAGTGTAAGTTTCAAGCCAAACAAAATTACATACCTAAATCTCAAAATCGGAGGTCTTTAAAATTTTTTTTTTTTTTTTTTTTTTTTTTTAATCTTATTTTAAGGAGCTTTGTCGAATATTACGACCAAGTCGCTCCATACGTCCACTTAAATATATATCTACAGACTAAACATTCATACACTTAAAATATTTTTTTAACAAAACCCTAGCCCCTTCTGACATAGGAGCCGACAACATACTATTAAAATCCCCTATATGACTAACTAAAATATGAGGTCCACTCCGTACACACTCCGACAAAATATGGTGTACATCTTCCTTCACTCCACAGTCAGAGCAGTTTGGTGAGTCTGACGCCCCCACAAGATATTTAAACATATTTGTCGGAATGTGCCCGGAGCGGAGTCTCATCACTGCCACTAGCTCCCGTCTGCTTAAAACACAATCAGTAATCCTTGGAGATTGTAACGGTTCAGGTTGTATCGTGCGGTACCAAATGCCTTTTTCTTGGGAACGTTTATCAAAGAACTCCTTCCACACCTGACTACAGTGACGCTTTACTTGTAATAACAAATCGGTATAATGAGGTGCCGGACTTAAAGGTATACCCTCCGTGCCCGCCTCCTTAGCCAATAAGTCTGCAGTGTCATTTCCAAAAAGATGTATGTGAGAAGGAACCCATTGCATCTTAATAGTCTTATTTTTGGGTCTCATCGAAATAATTAGGCCTAAAATCTTATAGGCCAAAGAAGCACCACGAATGGTAGTCGTACACCGAGCCAAATGTTGTAAAGAGCTCTTTGAGTCTGTGAAGATCACAATATTATCATCTAAAATTGATTCTGCGTAACAACAGGCTTCGAAAATAGCAACTAGCTCGGCTGACATTATAGAAATTTCTGACCCAATCTTAAAACGTACCCTGGTATTTGTTTGCGGGTCAAAGAAAGACGCTCCTATATCCGTTTGAACTATCGATCCATCCGTAAAAATCTTATAATAATTAGAATATCTCTCGTTAATACACTGAAGGGAGGTTTGATTTAAATACTCAGTACTGTACTGATTTTTAGCTAGTTCAATTCCGTCTACATGAGAAATGATACAGTCAGAGATATCAATGTAACTAACCCAATATTTCAAAGCAAACATATCTAATAAAACACTGCAGTTAATGCGAACATTCCTAAAAAGCTTATGTAAAACCCATAATAATGGTTCCTTTTTCCTATTCCAAGCATGACCCTCGTGACATCCGTCCTCTACTGAAGATAAGATATTATGATTAAATTGTAAAGATTTGCACTTAAACAAATATTTTCCCCCTAAATAACGTCTTCTAATAGTGAGGGGCTGAAGGCATAGCTCACTCTCCATCACGTGTATTGGTGTTGTTTTCAAAAAGCTTCCAATGATTCGCATGGCTGCATTTTGAATTTTATCCAATTTACTTGTATGACACTGTGCACTATCATCAAATAAAAAACTTGCATAATCTAATCTACTCCGAACTATAGCCATGTAGATATATCTAAGATGCTTGGGATGAACTCCCCAACCTGAACCTGCTAAAATTTTTAAGAGATTTAAGTACTTAGACGCTTTTTCAGAAATTTCTTTAATGTGTTTGGACCATCTCAAAGAACAATCCAGCCATACTCCCAAATATTTAACGTACGGGGATAACTGAACATCAAAACCATCGACGTTAAGTTGAAAAGAATATTTTTTATACCCCTTTTGAAAGATACACACCTTGCTTTTAGACGGAGAAATATCTAGACCTAAAACATGCAATAAATATACAAACTTGTTTAAGGCCGTCTGCAATTTTGTCACAGAGTCGGAAACATATTGGTTTGTGGTGTATAGTACAAAATCATCAGCATACTGTGAGACATTCACGATATTAATTTGTTTGCTAATATTCATCGTTACAACATTAAAAAGTAATGGAGACAAAGGATCCCCCTGGGCTAATCCTCGACCGGTGCTTCTAGTAATAAACGAGAAATTAATATTTATCTTCAAATATCTTTCCTTTAAAAATTCCCATAAATATCTACATAATTTTTGTCCCACCCCAGACCGATCTAAAATAGCCATTGTAGTCAAGACATCCACATTGTTATATGCATTATCAATGTCTATAAAGCAAGCCACAGTAGCGTTCTTTCTACAAAAACCTTTCTGAATATCTGTAACAAGTTGACTCAAATTATCCAAGCAAGACCTACACTTACGAAAACCAACAGTTTTATCAGAAAAAAGTCCATTACTTTCATAAAACCACTCTAAACGTTTCTGTAAAATGGAATGGAATACCTTACAGACACAGGATATCATAGATATAGGTCTAAGTGATGATAATGATCTGGGATCTCTACCCGGTTTGGGAATAGGAATTACATTAATATTTCGCCATTGCTTTGGAACAAAACCACTATGTAAAAACCTATTATATAATTCCGCCAGAACTCGTTTGCCATTGTTTGGCAAGTTTTTGAGCATGGAATAAGAAATATCGTCGAACCCTGGCGCCGTATCCCTAAGCTTTATGGATTTCTCCATTTCACAAATTGTGATAATTTGTTCAAGTTCTTGGTTAATAGAATAAAACTTTGGCTCAGGAGGAGATACAAAATCTGGAGACAATGAATGTAAGAGAGCCGAAGCTCTATCTTCTTCAATGTATTGCCGTGGAGCTTTATGCCCTTTCAACCATCTCATACGTTGCCATACCTCGCTCGCATTACATGATTCATGGAGACTAGAACAAAACTTTTGCCATGATTCTGATTGTACCTTCCGAAGCAACCTTTGGAAATCATGAATCTTATTTTGTAAAATATCAAAATTTTCCGGGGTAGGATTACGCCTGAGATTTTTTAATGCTAATCTACGAAGCGCAACAGATTTAGATAGTTCAGAATTCCAATATGGTTTCGGACGAAAGTTACTTGCCGGGTTGAGGCAATTTTTAATAATTGGAATAAACAAATTTGCTGCATCATCTAAACGTTTTAAAAATACACTATAGGCATCCTGAAGGTTATGAGGAAATATAAAATTGCTAAAAACTTCATCTAAATAAGCTCTATAAGATAACCAATCAGCCTTTTTGAAATTTCTTCTCCTAATATAATTTGTACCTGCTTCCAACTGAGTTGTAATTTTAATTATCTGATGATCACTCCCAATTGATTCTTTTGTAACGGACCACTTAAATTTAAACGAAATATCTAATGACGCAAAAGAAATATCTGGAGATGATAACCGTAACATACTATCTCTCCATTGAAAGCGCGTTGGTTCACCGCTGTTGAGATAGGCAAATTCGTTATCTAAAAAAGCATTGAAAATTTGCGAACCTCTACTCTCCGTTTTGTAAGACCAACAGGAGTGGTGACCGTTAAAATCTCCAAGGATCAGTGTTTTATGATTGACAAGAGTAAACAAAGAATGCCAATCATTCTGACTGGTAGAAACATTAGAAGGACAATAAACAGAAATAATATTCTCCAGATGGGAGCAGTTAAAAACTTTAACATGCACAAATTCAATTTCATCATTAAAGCTGGGTGAAATACACATTTGAGCCTGAATAGATTTGTGGGTAAGAATAGCGACACCGCCATGTTCATCATCTCTATCTTTTCGAAATACATTATAGTCTTTTAAAGCAATATCACATTCAGGATCAAGCCAAGTTTCACTCAACGCAACAATATGAATTTTATCTAAAAGTAACAAATTTTCAAAAGCTCTCAACTTTGGCTTTATACTACGTGCATTCCACTGAAAAATATTTAAATCGATAAATTTTTTAGAAAACCTACCCATTGACCGTTGTAAACAAATTTTTTAACAATGAAAAATCCATTATCTTCCTGCGTACAAAAGATATAAACCAATCCATAATGATTTCAAACGCTGCTTTGATTTTTTCTTCGAAACTATGAGATTTTGCAAATATAAGCTCTCTTAAGCGCTGCAATAAATCTTCGGATGATTGTATTTTTTCCCCACGTCCGTCATTAAGTGAATCACCTTGTATATCTTGGTTACCTTGATTTTGTGAAGACATTTCCTGTGGCGTGACTTCGGACTCCGTCGACATATCAAGCATCGCGACCACAGAATTCGAAAGATGAAAAGGAACTTTCTTTCTTTTGTTTTTAGGCTTTCGTGGCTTACTCGTAGAAGCTTCTTGTGATAACTGAAGAGATTGACTGTACGTACGAATATTAGCAGCAGGAATTGAAGTCTCAGATCTTGGAGCACATAAGGAAGAGCGAGGGGTTACTGGGGTGCTTGCAGCCTGCTGTACTGTCGGGTTACTGTCAACAACACTCAAAACATCTTCAGCCGGTAAAGATAAAATAAACTTATCAAGCGCGGCTTGATAGCTACATCCATAATCAGACATCAATTGTCTTATCCGCTTCTCCTTCAAGTATATCGGACAGATTTTGGACAAAGCCATGTGTTTACCAGAGCAATTAGCACATTTGAATCTGATTGTATCACAATTTGGATGTCTATCGCCACACTTAGGACAGATTTCTCTATTCGCTGGGCATAATTTTACAGTGTGACCATAACGCCAACATCGCGAGCACTGAGTAACAGGAAATACATACGGTTCTACTTTGATCCTTAACTCATATAAATAGACATATTCCGGTAGTGTAGGGCCATCAAATCCAAATCTAAAAGATGAACTTGGAGTCCAACCATCTGAACTTCTACGATTGAGACGCTTTACTGAAATGATTTTGCATTCTGAGGATATCTGCTGTAATAATTCATCTTCAGAAATATCTAGATCAATATCTCTAATTAAGCCGTAAGACACACCTACTTCAGAAGTCTTCTGTCTCTTCCAATACATTTGCGAAAATGCTTCATTATGTATAAATTTTTCAGCACAGTTTGGAGACTCAAAGTTTAGAAGTAATTTATATGGATTAACATATTTTACCTTTAATACACCGGAAATGCCATTTTCTTTTAAAATCTTCGCTAGGGCAAATTGCCTCGGAAACAAATTTTTGCATGTTACTGAAACCTGGTTAGGCACGGAAACATATCGTTGCTGTTCAATGGATGACACACTATTATTTCTTTTCTTGGATTTTCGTGCTACTTCAATCCATATTTCTTCCTCGCCTTCTTCACGACTTCTTTTATGCTGGCCGCTAGACATGGTCATGAAATCGACCAAAAAATCGTTAAATAAAATTTATTAATAATTAAATAAATTTTCTCAAATGACATCCATGACGTGACCGATGTCCAACTACGGTCTTTAAAATTAATCGATTTATTGCAAAAGGTTAGTTTTTTCAGGAGTTCTATCCAAATATATATAAATTGTCTTGTTTAGAATTTCAGGCCCGTTTTTGGACATTTCCTTTTAATCTTACTAGCAGCAGCATATCCGGCTTTGGTCCAGGGTGGGGCAAATCAGGGATTTCTTATAGGTAGTCAAAATAAAATAATGCGAAGTGATAGTGGCTTTTTCTGCTCGGTATTAGCTCTGGAATTTGTGGCTGATATGGCGATAGGCTCGGCCCCTATCCAGGGCCATTGTGGGGCAATGGGCGTAAAATACCAATGCCCTACTATTATGACGGAAAAATATGGATTGACGTATTTATCTTTCAATAAGTCACGTATACACCCCCCCCCGAAACTTAAAGTTTAAAATTTTGTGGCCCGTTTTATTTTAGTTGAACAGATCAAGTTACATTTTTAGTTCCGCCCTACTTGTAACCACGGCTGCCCTATCTTAAATTCAAGTCTAGCTACGACCCTGCCCCTATCACGTCATAGGACGGAATATATATACGGCGAAAAGTGAGTGTACTAGTTGCGCCTATGACTACCCATTCAGGGTAAAAAAAAATCATCACAAGTACATACATCAGTACGTAAGCATACAGGGAGGGCCACCTGGTATCCCACTCTCGGTCATAAATACTATCAATGGCATCCAGAACTTCGATATACTACATCGGTACTTTATGGCACTGTGCTTATCACCCCGACGACTCTTCAAAAGGGTGACGCGATGTAACAGCTGTTGCATTTCGTATGTCAGTCATTGTATGCGAGTTAGATTTCCGCCTCTTCTCCTATCCCTATTCTCTTGCTTTAAAGTTCCAGAAATTATTATTTTGGCACGATGGGTTATTGACGGTGCAGATTACCTACCTTTGACCTACTTGTTTGCCATTGGCGCTAGAAAGCTATCGTGTATTTCAATGCTAATAATTACAGGCAGATATGGGATAAACAGCACTTGTAGTAAACGATTTTGATGTAAAATATGACGCTCTGTTTGGAAGCCAGCTTGTATGTTAATGTGGAGTCATCAGTCAGAACTTTGATCTTTGTTATTCAAGAGAGTTTTTTCATTCTGTATCCGCCTGTTAAATAACAGGCGCATGCAGCATGAACTATAATCGTGATAAACGATCATGACGTAAAATATGACAATCTGTTTACTATTTTCCTCAGACCAATAACTAAAGCAATTTTCATATAAACAACACGGATTCGCCTAATCGTGTTTGCGTAGAAAGTCAAATGTCGCTTGTGGCGCGTGCTTATCGTAAAAGATATTTCATACTGGCTTTTGCCCGCGGTTTCGCCCGCGTTAAAAAGTTTTTCCGGGACAATAGTCCCGCTTTATAGTTTCCCGGGATAAATAGTGACCTAAGTGTTAAGCCAGGAAATGATCTACCCGTGTGCCAAATTTCATCGAAATCCGTTCAGTAGTTTTTGCGTGAAAGCGTAACACTACTAAGTTTATAATATTAGTAGGATTAATAATGAGGTATATATGTCATTAGAACGCGCAATCTAAAGACTCCAAACTGCTCCAATTGGGACGTTTGCATACACTATTGTAATTTTTGTTCCTGCTGTTTATATCATCTCTTTTACATCATTATCATCAGGCACATGAACTCCACTGCTGAACATAGACCTCCTCTAACGATTTCCAGGCGGAAATGTGAAAGGTGGCATGCATCTAGCATGTTCCTGCGACCTTTATCAAGTCGTCTTTCCACCTTGCACTTCGACGTCCAGCGCTTCGCTTGCCGGTACTCGGTCTCTTTTATGTACCTTTTTATTTATAAAGTTTGTATAGGTACAGAGAAGTATATAGGCGGACTTAATCCCAAAGGCATTTTTTACCAGACCAAATTAGGGTTGCGCAGAAATAAACAAGATGCATCTACAAATGGGGAAATAAATTATTTAACTAAATATACACGACATATCAATATTAACAATGTTTAGAAACACTTTTTTCGTTTGATTTATTAGGGTATAGCGTATCTATATTTTGTTATTTGAACTAACATTTGGACTGACTAGACATCCCTGTTCTGTGCAGCCCGCATCCATCCGCTACCCGCTGCCTTTTTCAAGTCATCGGTCCATCGTGCAGCAGGGCGTCCTACACTACGACTTTCTAATCTCCATTCCAGCACCTGTCGGCCCCATCGACACACATCTCATCATTGATTATTAAAAAATATTTTACTAATACTTACGTATATAAATTATAAATGGGCAAGATAGTGATTTGTGACGGCATTTGGATGTTAAGAGTAGGTACCTAAACGTAGAAACGTTAAAAAGATAGAGGGGAACCGTTCCCCACTAAATGAGTTCGAGTGAATGAATTTTTGTTGTTTTTCATGGATATAATTTTCTCCCTCTTTTAATAGAAACCATGTAATAACTGGTATCATTATGCGCGCACACAAGGATACGCAGAATGATGCAGCGATAGCGTATGACACAGCTGTCACGCATACTAGCTTAAGAAAAGTGGCCTGTTTGTTTAAGTTTCATTGCAGCGCGACACTCTATCTAGGTATATAATTAATCAAAGGTTTCAACACATTTCATTTACTTTTTCTATGAAATGCAATATCGAAAATACTCCGCGAAAATAAGTATTTCTGACCCATAAATATGAATATGAGAGTAATCCCTGATCTGGTCCCGCGGGATCTGGCAGTATGACGTATGACACCTACGCACCATCGTAAATGTATTTCGAGAAAAAAAATATCTAAGTCGAACATACGCCTCCACTGATCAATCAAGCTTGGCTATTTTTGTATATTTGTTTTAAAGTTTTCTCGGAATTTCTTGGTATTAATTTTCCTTACTTTAATTACTTGCATTACGAAATCTCTTTTTTATAGGGTTTCATGACCCGTTCTCCGCTGCTGAGAACTGCGTTCTGAACTGGTGGTAGCGTTAATATTGACGGAATCTAAACAATGTATGGCATAATATGGGTTGAATTACAGTTTTTTTATGCAACCGTATAGAGAAAGCAAGTTGCTAGCGTAGTTCGTATGCCCAAACGATTACTAACAATTAACAATGATCCTCAAAACTTTGAACCACAAACATCGCGAGGGGTAGTTCTTATAATCCTACTAATATTATAAACGCGAAAGTATGGATGTATGGATGTTTGTTACTCTCTCATGCAAAGACTACAGAACGGATTTCGATGAAATTTGGCACACGGGTAGATCATGATCTACCCGTGTGCCTACTTACCTGGATTAACTCATAGGCTACTTTTTATCCTGGAAAAATATAAAGCGGGACTTTTATCCCGGAAAAACTTATAACGCGGCCGGAGCCGCAGGCAAAAGCTAGTATTAATATAGTCCTCTAATACAATATACCGCCCATTGCTGGGGATGAGCCTCCTTCACAGAGAGTGTGTCCTTTACCATACCAGCCCTGTATTATATACTGCTCACTGCTGAGCACGGGCCTCCTTTACAACTGAGAGGGTAGTCCTTAGTGGAGGGCTACGCTGACCTAATGCGGGTTGGCAGACTTCACATACCTACGAAATTCTTATAAAGAACTTCTCAGGTTTCCTCACGATTTTTTTTCTTCACCATTAATTAAAGCGAGCGTTAAAGAGAGTGTGTGCACCGTAACCCGTATTATTTCATCCGTGGTCAAGTAAAGTTAACGGTCTTATTACACTGGACGAGCGCGTAGCGCCTTCGCATTTCTTTGAATTCGCCATTTTGATAAGAGTCTTAACTTTACCTGACCACGGGTCTTACAACCCGGCCTTAGTCCGCTGCATGGGCCTACTGTGGTCTCGTAGCCTTTGTATGTACAGTCAGCCACATAAGTTAGCTGAACAAATTCAACACTTTAAATCACCTATACACTTTTATGTTATTACCAAAGTGTTTTTATCTTCACCAACATAAAATTTAAGATATTTACTTTAATTCACACCAAGATATAAAAAAAATGTTTCAACACAGCTTAACGTGTAAAGGCGATTTGAAGTTTTTTATTTGTTCAGCTACTTATGTGGCTGACTGTACCTCCGAAATTCTTTGCGAAGAATTCTCAGGTATGTGGATCTCCTCACTATTTTTCCTTCATCGTTACAGTGAGCGATAATCAACGACGTACATAACTTAGAACAGTCAAATATGAGTACTTGTTTTTTTATTTTAACAGCGATTATTGTTATTAATAATTGCGTACGAGTATTGCAAGCAATAACTTGTATTTGATATCCGTTAAATTCTATTTTGAAATATATTATAATATATTCCTTCTACAAATTGTGCAGATTGGTGCAATTCCGATAAGATTTAGTATAAGTTAAGTACAAAATGTCAAATGTAAGAAAAAAGCTAAAAGGTAGAAAGTGAATGATTGTTTTTTTATTCGTTAGCAGGAGAATGAGGTTGTAGGCCACCTGATGTTAAGGGAAGTGTGATTTGAATATTTTTGGCTTCCGGATGTATCACAATACCATTTGCTATCATTTGCCGTCGGTTTTCTGGCACTATCTCAGTCGGGCTGGTCTATTCAACTTTCGGAAGTCTCACTTATTATGAGAAACGCAACAAAAAGTTTGCAGAGACCTTGCATACTGAAAAATATTTTTATGACAATAGATTTAGCGTGGGCAGAGATATTTCCGATTGGCCGATATTTTTAAACGAAGATCAACGATTCCACTAAGCCCTATTGACGTACTGCCATAAAATATACTTATTGAGTAGTTTTCACAGACTTTATTCTAGGGGAGATTGGGGAAATTTGACCCACATAAAAAATATTTTATTTGATTTTTTTAAAGAATGGCATATAAAAACTATGCAAAGGATAGTTAGTAGCTTTAATAGTTTAATGGTCTTTTGGTTTACGAATTATTTACCTTGCAGACATTATTGTTTCAAGTGAATTTCGGTTAATAATTTAATAAGACAGAGTAAATAAAAAAATAAGATTGTGAAATTTTCTATAGGGTAATCTCTAAATTATCTGTTGACTGATTCTAAAAATAATATATGTACCTATTTTATATTTCAATTAATTAACTCAAACAAAGCCGCAAACAAAAAATCAATCCGAGAACAAAGATACTTTTCGTTCTAATTAATTTTAATTACCTATATTGGGCATAAATCATAATATTTTATCATAAATCCCCAATCCTCCCTACATTCACAGACTGGCGCCATGCTAATACCTAGTAACCGAGCTTTGAGGATAAAAACTAGCGGAAAAAATAAAAAAATGTGAATTCTTTAACATACCAAAGAGCATAAGTCTATGGTAATAAAAAAGGAGTAAAGTTTAAACCTCGGTGCAAATATTTTACGGCGTAGCTTAGGGATGACGAGGAAATATAGTTTTGTGTTCTGGAATTGCCTATTTTTTAATGTTTTTAGTAAAATTGTTCTTGTGCATAGCGTAAATGTATTTCGTTGTATAAACTCATTAAAAAACTTATTGTAATGTATTTCTTTTAATAACAGTAACTACTTATATTTCCTCGAATAGAAACAAAAAAATGTTAAGTATTTTATATTCATACAAAATAAATAACCTAACAGGTAACAACCCAAATTTAATTTGGACATCTGGGTTCAATACGAAAAGCACCCATGTCTGATAATGATCAAAATATCATCATGTTATCAATTATCATCAGCCGTAGACTAAACAAATTCTTCGCACATTCGGCATGGTAAATAAAATTTGGCAGTTCATTCATTCAAAACTGAAATGCTGTCTGTTTTCGTATTTCGAACAGAATCATAAACACGTTTATGGTAGGTATTTTGAATCATTACATCATTCAAATCTTGTATTATTGACGTTGAATATTCCTTTTATTCGAAAATATAAGCTTTTAACGGAAATGTGTGATAGTTACCTATTAATGAAAAAAAATCTGTCACCAATTTTACAAAGGGTCAAGATAGAATTAAATAAATATCGATAACGTGTCCATCACAAAAGGTCACAACTCACAAAGTATACAGCCAGGATGAATAAATTAAAAATAACTCGTCATATACAATCAGATTAAAACAAAAATGCAACTAATCACATGGGCTTCTCGGAATGAAACTATCATGAGAGCATAATTGTTGAGGTCACACCACGCCCGCGCGCCACACACAACGCACTAACGCGTACCACTATTAAAATCATAATTACAGATAAAGACGGACAAACAAACACGGGAGTGCACCTCAAAAATGCAATACTGACATACCACAGCAATAAATCGTGGTGGGCTTAAAAAAATGAAAGCAAGAACAGTAATATTACACTTGTGCGCTATATCAGTTGGTTTGTAAGCGGTGGGGTATCAGTAGTGCTGTTGCCACGACGGGAGGTGGACCTCACTTACTGTGATTGTGTTGTGTCGGGATTTTGTGAAATGATGTGGTTATTGTTTGCTGTTTTACTCGTTTTTGCGAGGCATGCAGATTGTGGTGGTGAGTAGGACTAATACGAATGCCGTTGCCTTTGAAAAAAGTAAAAATGTCAAAGTTGCAATAGTTGTCGGCATCGTAACCTGACTTTATAATTCCCGCGGGAACTTATTAAAATTCTTGGGATAACCCATGTCTCGTTTTTTAAAGTTTTGCATCGATTGGTTTTTTACTGCCAAATGGAAGCTTGCGATACAATATTTATGTGAACCTTTTTAAATTAAGAATGTTGACTCATAAAGATAAGTCAAACCTCTTTTCTAATTTACATTAAAAAAACAAAGCGTCGGTATCATGAAACATACAGCCAATTATTTTTAAAATATGTTTTTAAGTGGAATATCAACAAAACGTGACCGTAATAATAAAGAGTGCCGCCAAAAGTTCTCAGAATCCCTTTGCCCCGGTTTCCTGTTACGGGTTACCTTATCTACATTTTGCTGTTAATGAACTTACGTTGGATAGTTAAGCTTTTATCTCGACATTCATTAATAAATAATAATTATTTAGCGACGTCTTTTTGTATTCGTTATCGCATCTTTTATTACGGCAGTTGATTAAGTGTGTGTTAGGTCATTTCCTTTGTATAGCATTATTTTAATTTCTGTAGTATTAATTATCGGGTTTTATTAATTATGTTAATGACGTGTACATGTTGATATCCGGATTAAAAACACGAGTTAAAATTTAACTGATGTTTAGTAACTTGATTTAATTGGGCGTTTAATGCAATGCATGCATAAATGAATTTGCCATAAACAATATTAAGTATTTTACTTTATTACTTCTTGTTTACAAACTGGAAAGCCTTCTTACTTAGACGAGTCGGGTTTTCTTTCCTTGGTTTATAATACAGTTTATTTTATTGTTGCGTAAGAAAAAAAAATACAATGGATACATATTTATTAAAAGTTATTTTTGTATTCCGATCTCTTTAAAACTTTGTGGTTTAACTTATGTTTTGTATATTTTATGGAGAATCACGCAATAATTGTATCCTATTTTATTATTTCACTAGTTTTACCTCGCGGCTTCGCCCACCCACGTGTATCGTTTCCTGGGATAAAAGTCTCACAGAACACTTTCCGGGATTGAAATTAATTTGCTGATAATAATATGTAAATCCAGGATACAGGTCCATAATTCATAGATTAGCAGTTTTTGGCCTTGTTTCTATCAAACACCTATAAATTTTTACAAAGTAGCATTTATGCATAAGTATAAATTATAAAGTGAAATACCGAATCTTTTATAAAATATTCTCCCCAATAATATAAAAAATAAAGAGTAAATTGGAATAACTACCGTTATTAATTGAATGTGCCATAGAGTTCCCACGCTCCAATATTTTTGTAAATTCACACCAAAGCTTGGGTGGTTGAGTGCTTAAGATCGATGACTAGAGTTGCTTCTCTGAATTATCATACGTATTATAATAAAAACAATATTATAATAGACCGTGGCCTTTATGCATCACGTTAATATACCTTAGCTGACCTGTGAATTACGTTACATAAGGTCACACCTTATATCCCTCAAGGGGTAGGTCTCTGCTTACCTCCATGCCTCTGCATATCCAAATTTCGCCATCCTTATTTATATAATATTAATAGATGAAGAAAAAATTATGTACCCATTTTTAAGCACATTGTGCGCACAACGGAGTATCAGATTTGGCATAGTTAAAGTTTATCTAAAGTGCAAATAAATAAAATTTATACATAATATTTAGCTCGACTGCCGTACTCAGGTCTCGGGTTCGATCCTCTGGCAAAAGTGATATTGGGTTTTTATACTCAGTATCATCGCGGAATCTGGGATTTCTGCTCGATATGGCGATAGGGTCGCCCCATATCACATCATGATATCAATAAAAGCGTATTCGCTAGTTGCGCCTCTGCCTACCACTTTGGTGGTAGGCGTGAGTGTGTATGTCTATAATATTTTTTACAAATATATTAAACAAGATTTTGCTCGCGGCTCCACCCGCGTAAATGAGTTTTCCCGGGATAAAAGTCCCGCTTTATATTTTCCCGGGATAAAAGTAGCCTATGTGTTAATCCAGAACATAATCTACCCGTGTGCCAAATTTCATCGAAATCCGTTCTGTAGCTTTTGCGTGAAAAAGTAACAAACATCCATACATCCATACATCCAGACATCCATACTTACAAACTTTCGCGTTTATAATATTAGTAGGATTCGTCGGTCGAATTTCGACCACTAGATATGTGTTATTCATCACTGCAGATATATCGGGCACTTTGGACAACTTAAATGAAACTTTGACGAACAATATTTTGTAACCTACCAGGGAATTCCGTCTAGCACTTGCTGGTTGATTTACTAAGAACACCGTCATTGTTACCAAGAATAAAATCCTGGGATCAAATAGGGTCATTCGGGGCAACAGCACGCGGTGGGTAAAAATTCGCATGGTCAATATCTCGGAACCTATTGAAGGGGCTCAGACACTTTTTCGGCTAGATCAGGGGCGCGTCAGGGACGATGTCAGAGCCACAAGCTATTTTACCAAGCCTCACTTGTTTAGTGAAAAACGGTGATCAACGTGATTTTGTTGATTAGTTACCAATGTTTTGTGCTGGGAAAAAAGTGTATGCCTAGACGGTGCATCAGTTTACAAAAGTCTGTTAATTATGTTAAGTTTACATGATTATATAGTATTTATTTTAGTTATTAATTCTGTCGTAGAAAATAAATCCGTCTCAACCAACGTGTGATTGTTTAAAATATTCCCTGTTTGGGTAAGAGTACGAGGATAGAAGTACGCACCCTGCTATAACTTCATTACAATGAACGCACAGTTTTTTCTTCTTTAAGCTGCAATTAAGTCGAATATTATTTGTAAAGATTTTTAGACCTTGTACAGAAAAAAAATATTCTCATTAAACACTCTGCGTAGTTTTACCCACATAACGGGTCAATAGTACGAATTTCTCCCGATGCACTTAAACATGTATTGCATAAAAAACAATGAAGCAATGTACAAAAACTCATTAAATTATGAAAATAGAATAAATTTACTTTACATAGAGTGTTAAAACTTTTTTCAAGACAAAATATTTTTGACTGTGTAGACGAGTGAAAAAAAAGTGCGTACTTTTAGGCCGAATGACCCTATAGAAATATGAGTATTGCTAATTCCAAAATGGGTTTTGTAAAATATGACTCGCTTCCATTTCTCATGAGATGGGAATATAGTTGATTAATAGTTGAAGGATTAGCACCTGTGACTAACCTTTGGAAGGACAGGCGTGAAGGTATTATTTCTTTTTTATACAGACAAGGGTATGACCCCACTGCAGCTGATGGAAAGCGGAGTGTGGTCCATATAGGGTAGTCAGATGGTCGAGGATCGTCTGGATTCTCCCGATATTTCATGCAATGTCCCGACAAATAACAAAATCTCCCGACAAACCGCTTATCATCATGTCCTACTTCATAGAATTTTAAAAGATTCAATCTAATTTACATGGTAATAGCTCAACAATATTCTCAACGTAGTTAATATTTCAAAAGATGTTGATCATCATGCCTTTTGTGCATTTCTCCCGACAACAACTCCAAAATCCCGAAATTTTGAAACTTTTTCCAGATATTTAGATTTTTCAATCTGGCAAACCTAGGTGCAGTCCTGATAGAATATCGACTGACGTGAGGTGCTTACCACTCGTCAGTCGACCAAATTATGCCGGCCTGTTTAAATGGGTTAACATTTAACTGGAGCTTGATATCTAGCTCGACAGTAAAAGATACGCTAACTGTTACTGCTGTTTCAATATCAAAAACTGACGTAACTCTAGTAAGTGCACCCGCCAAAACGTTTTATTTTTGGACTAAGTGCTAGTCATATTATTTAAAAAAAAATGTCATTAAGTACTTTTTATGTTTTCAACTAAGTTAATTCTTTTAAATATTTTATATTCGATTTTATGTTAAGCTATTAAAACAACACATGACGTCCACTGCTGAACATAGGCCTCCCCTAAAGATTTCCAGACGGACCTGTCAAAAGCGCCCCGCATCCAGCGTGTTCCTGCGACCTTTATCAAGTCGTCTGTCCACCTTGCGGATTATAATTATAACAATTATAAATAGCGCTATGTTTATCTTTTTTTTTTTTTTTTATCCGGGCACGGCAAAGTGACTGCACTTCGCCTGATGGTAAGCGCGATGCCGTCCAGAAAGAGTATCGAATGACAGTAGATGGTTATCTAATGCCATTCGACACAATCATGCCGGCCTACTAAGCTGCTTCTTCACGTTACGGCGGAAGGACCCAGGATTATAGGAAGGAGGGAACACGTGCGCCGGCAAACTATTCCAAAGCCTGATGGTGCGGCAAAGAAAAGATTTAGCGAACCTATTGGTTCGGGCCGAGATGGTTTTCACCATCAAGCTGTGGCTTCGCATGCCAGCACGCGTGGTTCTGCTGAGGAAAGGAGAGGAAGGGATCAGATTAAACAATTCCTAAGAGCATTCACCATGATACAGACGGTAGAACACGCTTAGAACATCTTTGGCAAACACGCAACGCACCAATTACAGTAATAATATTCGTCCCTCTGATAGATAGGAAAATAGGATAAAGTATTTTTATCTATCTTAGTTTGTAGAAACACAGATAACCATCAAAACCATTTTAACTGTTTGTTATCTGTTGGTAAGTTATTAAGACTAGCCGCTAGTGAAGACGGCCCGTCTCTACAATAAGTCGGTGCAGTGTATACAATATTGTTATTATTAAAGATAAGCCAGGTTGCTAATTTTGATGAGATTCAATAAAAATACTATTTTCTCGAATAAACAATCCTTGAGTCTGTTTACCATTATTGAGTAAAAGTTATTTTTGTTCTTAAGGAAAATTTAAGAATGGCTGACATTTTCTCAGTCATAAAGTAAATATGGCAAAAGCGATCTCATGACTCACTGTAATAGTCTTTAAAACTTAAGGAAAAAAATATATATTAGTAATGCAAAATCTGCCATTTATGGTGACTATGCATTGCTGGCGGCAGGGCCGGATGAGCTTAAAGGCAAATTAGGCAACTGTCTAGGGACCCGGCATGGGCCAGGGGTCCTTCGTCCTGAGAAAAAAAGGAAAGTTAGGAAATAGAGGTGCGTTATCATAAAATTTCCTATTTACTGATTATATTTATAAAATAAGTGTCGTTAAGATTATTTTACGCGTAAAGTTAATCTTGTTATGCATCTGAAGGCAAGAACGACGTATGTGCGATTCCATTATAATAATATGCAATATGAAATCTCTTTATATATTAATAAGGCGATCAATTTTTTTTAAGGCGGCAATTTTACCTTAATAGTTACGTATACCTAATCTTTCAAAAATGCCTCGAATAGTGTGTTATATTACCATAATATTTAATATCCGTACTTTTTCTGTTTACCGGGCATTCTTTATTCAAATTATTTGAAGTTTGACATATGGAATTGTTTTCAACCTTTCCCCGACCTTTTGGCGCCATCAGTCCGGCCTGACAACTGACCACAAATACCATCAATAATGAAACACAATTCAAGTGCGAAGTCCGCCAATTGAAGACTGAAAAAAATATTATAAATCAATCGATACAATAAATGGGAAAGCTCGATTGCTCGCAATTGAGACTGATTGTATCGATTCGTTTTATGCCTTCTGCGTTTAATCTTTTTTATGGACGAACTATGATTCATTTCGTTTGATTTATGAATTATTTCGTCTGTGCTTTAAATAAGTCTAGACAGTCTAGAATTTTTATTTAATGTCTATTAGGTTTTTTTTCTTTAATAGTCTTTTGGTGCTTTGGAAAATACTTGAATTTATAGTTTGCTTTATCGGTGATATCAAGAAAGCTATACGACTAAGACTTTTATTTATAATCCCGCAGTCAGCTAGCGTTGTAGGCTAAGGCCTCAACTCTTTCAGTGGTAGAGGAGGCCCCTTCCCAGTTGTGGGATAGTGCATAAGACTTTTTTTTGTGCGGTAGAATAGGTAAAAGACCTCAGTCAGTTACAACACGGATGTGAGAGTCTTTGCTTATTTCATCACAGAATTAATGTTTCCAACAAGGAAACGAATTTTCCCACAGAATCATTTTATTGTCATCAAATAATTATTGCGTGCAATCAATAGCCAGTGATTGTTCTAAATGGTGACATCTGAATGTCATTGTTTTTTTTTTTGTAATTCTCAATGAGAAGAGAAGTGAATTGGTAAGTACTTGAATAATTTACGGCCGAACGAAGAAATGATCTTGATCGTAATTAAAATCTAAGGCTGCTACCACACTGGCGATTTGCGAGTTTTCTAAAAATCTGGGCGTAGTTAATGAGGGTTTTCAGGAAAATTTACGCCACCAGTTGGCGCCGCTTTGGTATGAGGTCTCCATTTCCAGAATTCATTATAATACTACTATAATATTGATTTTAAATGATAATAATTGCTGTTGAAGCATATGAGGGTAAAACAAGGAAGAAAGTAGGTCGGTGTGGTTTGATATAATAAAATTCATTCACGACTAAAGAAAATATAGGCACTTTTAAGTTTGACACTTGACTGACAGGTGCCTGGACCTGCTATCTCGGTGCTGCCACCTCGCGGGCGCTATTTCAGAAAATCAAATAAATACTTTTTTTTTATTTTTTATTTAATGGCATTTGTCTTCACATTTTGCCAATGTCAATTTTGGTTTGTCTATTTTATTATCTGTAGTATGTCGAAGTAAAGCAGTGGCTACCTTACCAAGACTTTATCGAGGAGTTTTGGCGGCAACAAAAAAAACACTTGATTAGCACAATTATTTCAATTCACTTCATTTGAGCTCTTTAATAGAACTACATTGGATAATATACCACCATAATTGTGCAATATAACACTAAGTATCACCAAAATAATGAATTAAAACAAGAGCACCTCATGACACTTCCAAGTTCCCGCCAAAACTCCATTTAAATCTTATTGCAACACTTGTGTTGTATTATCGTTGGCGTAGCACAGCAACACAGTGGTTGTAGCCATGGAAAAAAGGAAAAAAAAATCTTGTGTTGTGTTGATCTTGTAACTTACTAACTATATAAATACTATTTTATTTTGTTTATTTATAAAACGTACGAAATGCATAATTTTCCTTTAAAGTAGGTATGCTGACATTTCGCCTAAAATTTGGACGATATCATATGTTTCTAAAAGATCATGAATATTTATAAAATACAGCAACGTTAAAACGGATTGCGTGTTCTGGGTTCAGTATGAAAGTCATAATTACCGAAAATGTAGCTTTCATATATTTTACTACTTTTATAAATGCGAAAGCATCTGCATCTGATGTCAGAAGTAAACGCCGAAACCGCTGGACTAATTCGAATGGAATTTGACACATAGATAGACCATTTCTTGGATTGACATATTACAGGCTACTCTATTCCGCAAAAGGACCCTGAGGCTACCTATTTTTTATCAAGCAAAAGTAAAGCAGGTTACTTTTTAAAGGCCTTCCAGAAATCTCACTCTTATAATATAAAACTAGGTGCTACACGTGGCATCGCCGGCATGAAAAGTTTTTCCCACTTTAAAAGCACTAAATCATTGTAGCGATCCATTGTGTCATCTGTAAAACGCTAACGCCATCTACTTGAAAAATTAGACTTAAAAGGTCATTTATTTTCCACAGAGCGAATTCCCTTGATAAAAAGTAGCTTAAATATTAATCTAGGAAATGGTCTATGCGTGTACCAAATTTCAACCAAATCAGTTCAGCTTATTCTGAGTTGACTTCTATCAAACATCCAAACATTTTCACAAGCTTTCGTATGCATAATAAGTTTTTTTTTTAATGGCAATTGTGTGAACATTATGCCAATTTCAAGTTAGGATAATAAGTATTAGTAAGATAAAATTCAATTTAATTATAGCAATGCAATGCAATGCAATCAGCCCTGTATTGTATACTGCCCACTGCTGAGCACGGACCTCCTCTACTCTACTACTGAGAGGGGTTAGGCCTCAGTCCACCACGCTGGCCTAGTGCGGGTTGGCAGACTTCACATACTTACCCTCGAAATTCTTATGGAGAATTCTCAAGTATGTAGGTTTCCTCACGATGTTTTCCTTCACCGTTAAAGCGAACGATAATTGATAAACAATACACACGTATCTTCGAAAAGTCAGAGGTGTGTGCCTTGGGTTTTGAACCTGCGGACATTGTCTCGGCAGACCGTTCCATTCCCAACTAGGCTATCGTCCACATCACGTTTATAGCAAGGAATCCTAACCAAATCACTTAGCAACAGGTTTATATAAATTTGCCAATTTAAAAACATCTTAGCAGCACGAACATAAAACGAAAAACCTCACGTTACAAAATAAACAAAATGAGAATAAATTTGCATTGTTATTAGTACGTTTGAACTGATTCCTTTGCCGATAAGGTACCGTTAAGATCTTGGCGGTGTTTATTACACTGCCGGACATGAGGCCATTTGAAATGGGCACTTGTTTTGATACCGGTTTGTTTTATAGGAATTTTAGCAAAGGCGAAATTTTGTATAAAAATCTCCTTTATAGATATAAGTATAAAATCCTGATTTACTCACTAATATTATAAAAAGCCAAGCCCGTGGACTTGGCCGCCGAATTTCACAACGTATATGAACTATAAAAGGACAAGTAAAGACGAAAATGATATGAAGTAAAATAATACTTCGTTTTAATGTGTATGATATTTCGCATATAAATAACACAGTACAGAATAATAATGTAAATGTCGAACGTATTGGATAAAAGTATTTTTAATGTAAATACAAGCACAATCCATCAATAAAAGGTCCTCTGAAGACAAGATAGCATTATAAGTTTATTAAAATCACCCAATTCAATTACCTATGAACGATTAATCAACATTCATAGATAACCTTTATTATAGTAATAATAAAAATAGTCTCGTACTCTTTGTCTTATCATTGTACCAACTTATTTCATTAAGTTAGCGCAGACTGGTACAATATACATACTACTTACATGTAAATCTCGTATAATTATGAGTACTTTCGCGCGTTTTTACCACATCTACCAAAAATATATGTGTCATAGTCATTGATGTATTAAAAATCCCTTTTATGGTCATAGTTTACAGTTTAAGCGAAAATCTAAAGAATAATGCCAGCGCGACGTGTGTGGCATCAAACGTTGATAAAAAATTACCGAAAAAATGGAGTATCATACTATAGCGAGAGTCTTATAAGATATTACATATATAGCTATCGCAAGATCATATAAATAAACATATAATAATGTTTTTTTTCCCCTTTTATCTATTTACTATCGCAAGAGTACGCCGACTGCTGAGCAATATATTTATCTCAGTTAAAATAAAGAAAAACGTAAAATATGTATATATTGTTATAATTACGCAAACTTTATCTTCTATATGCTTAAATAATTGATAGCTGTGTTCGTTGATGTGTGCGTAGAATTGGGTCATTTTAAAAAAGTATTATTTCAGTCCAGATTTATTAGAGGCTCGAAGCACTGCAACATTTATGAAATAGTGAGCTTACATGACTCCACACTAAAGTGGCATTACTAGTTAAGTAGAATATATTTTCCTAGTCGGAATAAAAGGTATTATTCTTATAGGATCATCGATGTTTTTGACTGAAACATCAATGATTTTTTTTTATTCTAATCTAAGAATTTTACATATTATATTCAATTCATTTCGTGTTTTGTACACCCTAAAACCCTATTATAATAATAGCACATGAAGATAAAACTATTTTTTTACATCATGCAGGGAAGAAAAACACTAAAACTGAAGAAATAATATTATCTTCTTTAAAATAATGCCTTTGCTTGGACCTGAACAACATGAGAGATATTTCAAAGTGGTTATAATGGTATTTAAGTAAGTAAATAAATAAATGAAATAGTGTACACGTAACTTTGTCCGTAAGTGTACAGTATACATACCAGATCTACCTGACGAACAAGTTCGAGGGCATTAGCCGAGCTTGCCCTCTGTGAATCATAACACCATGTAATGCACCGACCGTGTACTTGCATACCTCGCTACACACTCGTGTCAATTGCAGATTTGGTTCATGGCTAACATTGCCTGCAGTGTAAAATAAATTTCAAAATGCGCGGGTATTTTTCATTCTATATTCAAATCATAGTTTTTTTTTTATTTTAAAGGCAAAGAAATTGAGTCATGTAAACCCGACTTTTTATAATAGCTAGAAGATTTTTTGGCTTCTTCACTGACTTTTCGACCATATTAAACTTAAGCTGGACTAGCACTTGTCCCCTAAACATGCTGGTCTTCATGACATTGACCAAAACATAGCATAATATTATTGAAGCCGTGGTTTTTACTTCTATAAAAGATAAATAGAAGGAAGAATTTAAAAAAATATGCACATAAACCAATGTAGTATTATGTATAAACTTTTTAATTATCTAAAGGTAAGGTGGGTATTGAATGAGATGATCATTAATTACGTAAAAAAGGGTAAATTATTTTTCTTCGTGTGTAGTTTTCCTTATTCTTTTATGTTATCTGGTATACCCCAGGTATATAGGTATTTGTTTCTGGCGTAATAGTGACGTGCGTAGAATCCACACCACTGATAGAATGCTACTTCTTTTATGGAAAAATCTTTCACTGTTGTCGCTGTTAGGTTATGGAATGCGTTGCCAGTAGCTATAAGACGGGCGCAATCACTACCTGTTTTTAAAAAAATGGTAAAAGAACATTTGCTCAGTTCCTAATACTTTAATTGTGACATTGATTATAATTTGTTATACATTTTCTGTTATGCAATAATTATTTATATATATGTTTGTTTATTTTTTACGTATATAATTCATGTATTTTGTGTGTATGTATGTATGTATATATTTATTGTATTATTGTGTATGTATGATCTGTAAGTATTATTGTGCTTTTAATTTTAAATTATATATATATTTCGTATTTGCTTATATGTACGCCCTAGACTACCCTTTTCTTTATTTTCTCTTATTCCATCCAATGGTTGTCTGTAAGAGATTGCCTCGAGCGATAAGACCGCCAATTGTACCTGTTCTCTGTCATTGTTTTCTTAATCTTAAGTACATTGTTTTTGTTTTGGTGTACAATAAAGCTTTTAAATAAATAAATAAATAAATAAATAAATAAATATTAAATTGGTTTTTACCTTTGATTAATTATACACCTACATAGACACTGAACGTTTCAAACGCGTTGAAAAAAATAGAGGCGAACTGTTCCCCACTAAATAAGTTCGAGTGAATTAATTTTTGTTGTTTTTCATGGATATAATTATTTCCCCGTTTTAATAGAAACCATGTAATAACTGGTATCATTATGCGCGCACACAAGGATACGCAGAATGATGCAGCGATAGCGTATGACACAGCTGTCACGCATACTAGCTTACGAAAAGTGGCCTGTTTGTTTAATTTCATTGCAGCGCGTCACTCTATCTAGGTATATAATTAATCAAAGGTACTTACGAATAACCTCTGAAATACTTATTAAAACAATGTTTTAACAATGTCAAGGTTATTTTTAGGCCTAACTGCCTCGGTGGCGTAGTTGTATTACGGTATGACTGCAATGCTGAGGTCTTGGGTTCAATTCCCTGGTCGGGCAAATTGATATTGGGTTTTTTAAATTCAGTATCAGCCAGGAGTCTAGAATTTGTGCCCGATGTGGCGATAGGCTCTCCCCCTATCACATCATGGGACGGAATACGCACAGCGAAAAGTGCATTAGTTGCGCCTCTGCCTACCCCTTCGAGCATAAAAGGCGTGAGTGTGTATGTATGTTGAACAATACCGGTGATCCATTCCCGGGCAAATTGTGTTAGAAAAACTCGTCAAGTTGTCGACCAGGGAGTCGAAAGAACGACGGGAGTAATAATACGCTGCCATTAAACCAAGAAGGCGACATTAATGTGGGATGAGGGGCATTCAACGGGCATTCAATTTTATAAAATTTACCAAGTTTTTTTATGTACTGCTATACATTTACAAATGTAAATAAGTGAAACAATTTCATAAGACAGCGCGTGGACGGTATCGCCGGGAGAACACCCGAGTCAGATAAATGATAACATTTGACTCACACGCTTCTAATCGTCCATTGTCCGTTATTTGGGCAAGTTCATTATTACTGAATGACAATTGAATTGTTGGCTACAAACATGGATGTAGTGCAAACTACTCACCATCTATATTTATAGAACCCTCATACACTACTAGGCGCATTGTTAGCTTATTTCCGTAAACACTACACTATTGAAAAAAAAAAATATGATTTAAAAAAAAATATGTTTCGTTCTATTTTATGTGTGTTTTCACAAAGTGGTGTCCACCTTGCAGGTGGACGGCCGACGCTGCGCTTGCCAGTACGTGGCCTCCACTCGAGAACTTTTTTGCCCCATCTGCCGTCAGTTCTTCGAACTATGTCCCCTGACCACTGCCACTTCAGCTTGCTGATCCGCTGGGCTATGTCAGTGACTTTCGTTCTTCTACGGATCTCCTCACTTCTGATTCGATCGAGTAGGTCGATAAATGTTTCCCACAAATTATCTAGCGTACTAGGAAACTGCGTATTGTTTATATTAGATAGCGATGAACGCAAGCGCTGTAGTAGAGATAACGTTACTAGGAAATTTGTCAATGAATGCATTTCGTTACACATTTTCCTACGTCTTCTGATATCGGTCAGTGGCAGTTCCCTAAGACCGAGCAGGCCTTAGCATTGGGCGACTTAACTAGCGGCGTAAAGGGGGGGCAGGGCGCCGGGTACCAAGCACCAGAGGGTGACAACTTCAACTCACTTGTATAACCAAATAAAATTGAAAGAGCACTGTTCTAGAATAAACCAATCAATGTAAAAAAAATATTCTGATTAATCCATCTTCGCGATGGATCGAAAAAAGGGATTTGGATTGCTTTTTGAAATTGGCGGGAAATGGGGTAGCAAACAGAAAATAACAAACGGGTCGAAATAAATTACACTTAAGTACTTAGTGAATGAGAATTGAATCTCATCTGCAATAGCACCAGCTATAAAAATCATGCCCGACAGTGGTTGGTAGTGTTGATACCTATTTGATTGCTATTGAATGACGAGAGGACCATGCCGCTCGTCTTGTGCTTAGCGATACGACCGCCCATAAACATTATAAACGGCTTACTGCGTGGTACTCCACTTCGCTCGTCACCCTGAGATATAAGATGTTAACTCCCATAACGCCCAGGATATCTCATGTACCTAATAAAGGGCCTAGGCAGGCAGCACTGCAAGGCGCAAGCCCGTCGCTGTATATTGGTAGAGAATAATCAAATATTCAAGGAATAACTTTTGAGATCGTCGAGGATTTATATTTGTACTTGCCATCAGGGATCATCGTTGCCGTTTAGAAAAATGTTTTTAGATATACATCAATACTTAGTTTATGATCTGCGATTAGGTATATCCTACTTTATAATCAACTTCAGAAGGAGTTTCTCTATTCACCGCAGTTATTTATACACGCGTAGTTCCTTTGGAGCGTTTAATCTGGAAAGAGAATTTCACACGAGTAACCCCATGAGTCTGACTAGATATACCTAGGTACTAAAATCGATGCACTGGCAATGATATTTTAAAAATAGAACTGGTCAATTAGGCGATAATTTTAATAGTCGTACTTCTAGATTAACGGACCTTGATAGTCTTAAGTCATTGGCCTCAGATTAAAAATAATTGAGTAGGATTTTATGATGATATAAATGACTAGAAACATTCTAATTTATGATTATAGACGATTTTTGAGTGAATTGGATAACTAATTGCCGTCAAAAATTTCAAATAGGTAAACGTCGAAGATTTAAAACAAGCGGTGATCTCATACTTTAATCGTATTTTATTTTAAAAGTCTATTTGATAGCTAAAGTTATTTTTAGGTTAGAATTTGGACATTTAGCCTGCTATCATTGGCGAGAAGTAATTACTGAACCAATTGTTTGCAGCTATTAATAGAACTGCAATAATTGCGAAGGTTAAAGGGCAAATTGAGGATCGGTCGGGCGCGCTGCGTCGCCCGAATCGTGGCACGTGGGTTTTGACAGCCGTCAATATGTGGCGCGAAAATTAACTGTCATTTTTATTTTTTGAGCAAAGGCAGCGTGTTCATTGTCTTAGTTAATATTACAGTATCTAAATCAAAAATTTGGATGAATTGCAAAGAATCTGCAGTACTTACCACAATTAATTATAGAAGATTATTAAATTTCACGATATTTCTTTTTTCGTTTCAGCACTAAGATGTTCGGAAGGAAGTTCCTGTACAGCCGAGGAAGAATCAAAAGGTAAATGTTTCAAAACAATATCCCTTTTTAAAACACAAAAACTTCTTCTTCTTCTTCAGCCTTTAGAAGTCCACTGTTGCACATAGCCCTCCCCCAAAGATTTCCAGACCAACCTTCCACAATAACTTATTAAATTAAAATTATATGAGAAACAAATAAAACATGTAGCTAATATACACCGAAATTATATTTTATGATTTTGATAAACCGTTATCCTGAATACCGAAGGAGTTGGTAGAACCGTAACTAGCGTCACATGGTTTGTCGAATCTACTTCTATGATTCATCCCATCTTATGCTTATGATAGGCTTAGTTTGTATCAGGCTCATCATATTTTAAAAGTAAAACTTTTTACGAATAAAAAGAATTACATACCTCACCTTAAAATGCAACCTTCACTGATCTGAATTCTCACAGTATAATAATAAATCTTGACTGCCTCTGTGGCGTAGTTATATTACTTGTATGCTACGACTGCTCTCTGAACTGTCACGTTCGGATAAATTGATATTGGGCTTTTCAAATTTTACCTTTTAATTTTCCAGCCCCACCAATACCAGTCACAGCTAACCCTAGTCCACGGGAGGCGGAATGCCAGCCAGGCAGCGAATGGGAGAGTAACTGCCACTCCTGCAGGTGCTCCGAGTCCGGCATAGCCGAGTGCTTGAAGCAAAACGCCTGCGATAAAGGAGCTTCTGGTATGAACAGATATTTTTATACCAAAGAAAGAACAGAGTGAGTGGGCTTATGGAAGTCTCTCTCGCTAAACACAACAGCAAGAGCGTTGTTACACCTATTCCCGATCCAATGTATAAAGAGGGGCAGAGTCGTAGCCTAAAAATAAGATGACACGCGTAATTGCAGTTTTGATAATTTTGGACATTTTACAAAAGTAGTATCGTAGGATGCTTCAAAATCTAGTGGGTGGGCACCATGCAATTCTGGAGTGGGCACGGCCCACCCGGCCCCCCTCTATATACGCCTATGAAGATAGGCATGACTGTGTGCAATAAAAATAGTTTTGGTTCTTATCGTGAGTTGTCTTCAACCCCTTTAACGTGTTTTCAGTGGAGCCCGTGCGCTGCAAGCCGAACACGACCGTGGAGAGGGAATGCAACACCTGCATCTGTCTTGAGGACGGCCTCGGACTCTGCACCTTGAAGAGTTGTGCTAAAAACGGTAGGTTGTTAATTTTATTTATTATTTATTGTGTTTTTTCCTCCGACAGAGATCATGACTGATGACGGCTGGCGAGTTCCACAATAAAACGTTATAATTTATAAAATGCCCAGATATTAAGTAATTTGCCTTTGAAATTTGACTTTGACTGCCTCGGTGGCGTAGTTGTATTACGGTATGACTGCAATGCTGAGGTCTTGGGTTCGATTCCCGGGTCGGGCAAATTGATATTGGGTTTATGAAAATCAGTATCAGCCCGGAGACTGGAATTTGTGCCCGATATGGCGATAGGCTCGTCCCCTATCACGTCATGGGACGGAATACGCACGGCGAAAAGTGGGTGCACTAGTTGCGCCTCTGCCTACCCCTTCGGGGATAAAAGGCGTGAGTGTTGTGTGTGTGTGTGTGTTGCCTTTGAAATTTTACATGTAAAATAAAAGATTCTTAGGAAAATTGATCATTACCTATATTTTTTTTATCAGATCCAGAGCTACCTTCAGGCGATGACTGCGCGCCAGGATCCTCGTGGAAAAATCAATGCAACAGCTGCTGGTGCAGTAAGAGGGGCTACGCGACTTGCACCTTGATGGGATGCTTCGATTATACTGGTATGGCGCAACTATTGCACCCATAATAAATCAACTGCAAACTATCCTTAAGGTTTAGATTAGCAAGAAAACTTGCAGAACTCGATTTGCGCAAGGAATTTTTACCGTGTCAACCATGATGGCAAGCTGAATTCTGCAAATTTTGAAGCTTGTAGGGCTTGAGGCAAGCCGCATGTGTATAAAACTATTGAAATACTGCCGCTAGTGTAAACGCATCTGGAAGTTGCGCAATATATTGTTGCAAGAACTTATCTAAACTAAACATTACCTCTTTTATATTACTTTTTAAAATATAATGAAATTTGTGATAATGTATGTTAGAAGTCAGTGGCGTAGCTTGGTTGGGGCGGAGTGCTCCGGGCGGCAAGTGGCGAGCAACAAAATGTCTAAAATAAAACCTTTAATAAATTGGAACTTTCGTCGCTTGTCCCAGTAGCTCGGGGTGGTCGCGTTAGTGTGTTTATTGTTGAAATGGACATTTTTCCTTTGTCCTCGGCGCTTATGGACGCCATATCTTAGATGTAAAAGAGTAAAAGTAGAACTGCTAAATGGATTCGGATGAAAATTGGCATATAGATAGACCATGTCCTAGAATTATCTAACGTTTTATCCGATTGTCGACTGCCTCGGTGGCGTAGTTGTATTACGGTACGTCTGCAATGCTGAGGTCTCGGGGTCCAATCGGGTCGGGAAAAGTGCTATTGGGATTTTCTATTCAGTATCAGCCCGGAGTCTGGAATTTGTGCCCGATACGGAGATAGGCTCCATATCACATCATGGGCCGGAATACGCACGGCGAAAATTGGGTGCACTAGTTGCGCCTTTGCCTATCTCTACCTACCTCCTCGGGAATAAAAGGCGTGTGTCTCTGTGTCTCGACTAGTTTTTTATAACTGACATGTTATAAAGTATTTTTCTGTGATCAGCAAATGAATTTGTTTTCAGAGCCGCAGAAACTGTGCGCTCCGAACACATCGTGGAGGAAGGAATGCAACATCTGCCAATGCACCAGCGAAGGGCAGCCCGTCTGCACAGAGATGAAATGCAGGAGAGACACGAGTGAGTTCTTTTAATATAACTAGACGAGCAAGCTCGCTTCATGGTAAGAGACTCGACGCCCATGTACAGTAGCAACGCCATCCAGATTATAAAAGACATAACACTACGTTTGTCACCCTGAAACATTAATTGTCATAATGCCCAGTAATGATAATTACAGTACAGCTATAGTGCCTCTTAATCCAAATTACAACAGACACTAAGGTGCGTTGGGGTAAGATCGTAGGAGGGATAACATCGTATAAATCGAATAACTTGCTATTGTGTTATGATTTTTGTTTTCTGGCAATATTGCCTGCGGCGCCATCTTGTTTCTCACGTCCTGCCAGTTTGCACGAGTAATTCCGACAAGAAGGACGTGTTTTAGGTGCCAACAAGAAGAATAACTATAATTCGCCTCCTGTGAAGATCCGAAATATCCCCATGCAAGAATTTGTTTAATTTTAAATGAGCATTTACGGTTTTTAATAGATTTTCGAACTATGACGTGGTACTATACAGTAAATAAACTTGGGGTTTGTTTATTAAAACTTGTCGTAACACGTCTGTGTGCTGAGATCCTATCTTAACCCATTAAATTATTTACCGTTAAAGAACGGACTATACACCTCATAGACACCAAGTTGGAATCAAAATGTATGCAATTTAACTTATGAGGGGTAAGATCGAATGCCTAGAACTTTTTAAAAAACAAACTTTGCTACCAATAATATTTTAAGGTATTTATTTAATATTTCGAATTTATATCAATTAGGCCAACGCTCGGAATGTACTCCTTCCATTGATTTTAGAATCCCTTCATGAAATTAGGTTTTAGAAGATAGTCCGAACTATACCTGTGAAGGTCCTATCTTTCCCGCACATTTATAAAAGTATGGTAGCCTTTCAAAGCCTCGTAGAACATTAACAGTTATTATTTTAAAAAATAAAATGGCGTTCAATGATGAGACGAGCATGCCGTTCTCCTGATGGTAAGCGATACGACGACCCATAAACAGTAGCACCACCATCCAGCACCTTGAGTTACAGAGTACTGTGTGGCATTGCAATGCGTCCGTCATTCTGAGACATAAGATGTATTTTTTTTTTGGATAGGCGATCCTGCAGTCAACACCGGGGGAAACCTGCGAATGGGATACTTGAGTCCCCCGGCTTGACGACTGCAGGGGCCTGGAGGGGACATGGGAGAGGAATATGGAAGGAAAGGTGGGGGACGGGAGGAAGGTTCCCGGGATGGGCGGAAAGAGAGGGTGCCAGGAAATGTTCGCGGGCCCTTTTAGACCTCAATGTGTTTTACAACCAAGAGGTATACACACTGAACTGTGTGTCTCGGCCCGCGACTAATGTCCCCCCGCGCATGGGCGTGCATTGGGTGTGAAGACCCAGAGCACAAGAATTGCCTCGGGGGTGACATAAGATGTTAAGTCTCATTACGTCTAGTAGTTACACTGGCTACAATATCCTTCAAATCGAAACACAACAGTTCATGCACACTTCTGCTTGGCGGTAGAAATAGACATCGCGGTGGTACCCACCCAGACGGACTCTTACATATGAGAGACCTACCCCCTTTTAACCTCTTAATTATGGGTTAATAAAATAAATAATATCTTATGTTTGTTTTCTAGGTTTGAGATATCCCCATACCATATTTTATTACAATCGGTTCAACTGTTTAATTTCTCCCCCTTTTACCCCCTTAATTATGGGTTAATAACATAAATAATATCTTATGTTTGTTTTCTAAGTTTGAGATATCCCCATACCATACGATACATACGGCACGACTGCTCTCTGAACTGTCAGGTTCGGGGCTTTTCTTCTCAGTATCTCTTTTTTTATTTTTTTTTGTCCCGCAGGAAAAATCCGTCTTATGGATACTTATCCTGAGCCTGGGGAGGGGAAGAATAGTTATGTCGGACTCACCGGCGTTCCGACCCAGATGCCACCTAAATGACCTCTGGAACGGGTCCCTAAATTATGCCGGCATACCGACTAAAACCCGCGGTGGCCCGCTTCTGCGCATGTGGGACGGGTCCGGGGGGTCGTGAATGCATCCGAATTCGCCGGACCCGTCTCCGCGCAATACTGCTTCGCGGCTCGCCTCTTTGGGCTCAAAGGTCCCCTTCTTTAATGGCAGCACGATGATTCCGTGCTGCCGTCAACTTGAGACTGCGCATTCCCCGCTGCGCCGCCGCAACTCCCACTAGCTCCCTTTTAGTCGCCTCTTACGACAGGCAGGGAATACCATGGTGGAATTCTTGAAATGGCCCCATACCACAGGGCGGGTTCTTCTCAGTATCTGCCCGGAGTCTGGAATTTATGCCCGATATGGCGACAAGCGCGGCCCCTATCACATCATGAGGCGGAATACGCACGGCAAAAAATGGGTGCACAATTTACGCCTCTGCCTACTCCATCGGGGATAAAGGCGTGAGACTTAAGTTTACATCACACGTTAATACCATCGTAAAAAAGGCAGCACAAATGCAAGGTTTTATAAAACGCAATACGAGGGAATGTCGTTTAGTGAAGACTAGAATTTTATTGTATAATGCTTTGGTGAGGAGTCATCTGGAGTATGCCAGTGTCGTTTGGAGTCCCACTTATGCTGTTCAATCACAAAGAATAGAAAGAATCCAAAGATTGTTCACAAGGTATCTAACTTTTATATCACCTGGCATTTCTCATAGGCTTCCTTACGACCAAAGATTAACCTTTTGTAAAATGGCAACCCTTTACCATCGTCGCAAAATCCACGACCTCGTGTTCTTGCAAAAAATTGTTACCGGTAGACTAAACTGCAGTAACTTATTAGAATATATAAAGTTTTCAGTTCCCAGTAGAATTCCCCGATGCCCTGTCAAAAAAACATTCCATGTACCCCTGTATAAAACTAACGTTGGACGCCATTCACCCTTAGCACGAATGTGCGCCGAATACAACACTATTTCCGGAGGTTTAGACAACTTTGATATCCACCATGATTCCTTTGAAAACTTTAAACGTAAACTGATAAAGCACTATTGTTAGATCGAAAATAGTAAAAGTACGTTATTTGTTACTCAGAGCCCATCTAACACAATATTATTTGATTTGGTTATCTAACATAACAAGTGTTTTGTTTTGTTTATTTTTATAATGTCATAAATATTCATTTAATTTAATTTCATATGTTTAGTTGTACACAATACCTTGTTCTAATTGTTCGTTAATATGATGTTTGTTTTTTTTTTTATTCTTGTTTTTTGATGTAGGAGATTAATGTTTGGTGTGTATGCATATTTTCAGCAAATACTGTACATACCTATAATAGGCATATGCATTAGATTTATTACCATTATGGATAATGTATTTTTAGAATGTAGTAATGTATGTGATGTTGGTGTGTCATAATAAATAAATAAATAAATAAATAAATGTGTGTTTGTATAGTAATAAAAACGTTTCAAATTTTACCTTTTAATTTTCCAGCCCCACCAATACCAGTCATAGCTAACCCTAGTCCACGGGAGGCGGAATGCCAGCCAGGCAGCGAATGGGAGAGTAACTGCCACTCCTGCAGGTGCTCCGAGTCCGGCATAGCCGAGTGCTTGAAGCAAAACGCCTGCGATAAAGGAGCTTCTGGTATGAACAGATATTTTTAACCGACTTCAAAAAAAGGAGGTTCTGTATTCGACCCGTATGTACTAATGTATTTATATATGTATGTATGTATGTAAGTTTGTATGACCTGCGACTTTCTCAAAAACTACTCCGATTTGGATGGCGTTTTCATTATTCAAATGTATATTTTTCAGGAAAGGTTTTATTATATAATTTATTATGATCTGATGGAGATCTTCGGAGATAGACAATGGAACTCTTCAATAACAAATTCAAGTTCTCGAAATCAGGGCGTGTAACACAAGGCTTGCGTTCAAAGTGAGAGTTCGGCAATTACTTTTAAATGAAGTGGAAGAGTCACCACTTTAATTATAATATATTATATGTATTTATTTTTAAACTTATTTGTTTTTATTTCTTATATATGTACCTATATTAGTTTTACTTATTATGTATTATTGATTGCGTATTTGTCGTGTATTTATGTTTATGTATGTTATCTATGTAGTTGAACACTTTTTTATTTTATTTTTTTAATTTTTACCTTACATGGTGCATGTAGGTATTGATTACCATGATTATCTCTGCACCACCTTAAGGTTGACTGGTAGAGAATGCCTACGGCGTTAAGTCCGCCTGTACATTAGTGTATAAAGTGCAAAATAAATAAATAACTAACAGCAGATGACCCGCGAATGCTGCAATCGTATATCTATGTTGTATTGTTTACACCATTCCATAATTAACTAACACAAAAGCAATAAATAAAAACTTTTTAACAAAAAGTAAAACCGACTTCAAAGCCACTACAAACCAAAAAATAATTTAACTTTATATTATACGTATATTTGGAGTGGGTGCATAATTTCCTGTTCCCGATCCAATGTATGAATGTCGTAACACTTTACAAATATCAAAAATAGATTCTGAATCGGTCTTCAATGTAGAGTTTTTAAAAATCATTTCAAACTTATGAACAATCGAAAGAGATATTTCGATTGCTCGTAAGTTTCCATAGTTCAGTAGTCATTCGATTGTATGCGTCACAACTGCCCATGCATTTCAACAGAGTCAGCAGAGTTCTAATAAATAAGCTGACATTTGTATTTGCAGTTTTGATACTTTTGGACATTTTAAAAATTTATAGTAGTATAGTAAGGATAAGCTGTCCCGCCAACCGGCGAAAATCCCGTCGTGCAATCGTCATGCCAGAGTGGGAGACTGGAGTGGATCCTGGCGATTGTACGCGGGGGGGCATCGGGGGCCCTTCCGTGCCTCGCACCTTGTTCTTTTACGGGCCACTATGTTCCGCACCTCTTTTTTCTTGGGCATCGTTTTGGCTCCGTGATGGCCATCTCTATTCCTTTAAAACTCAAATAAAAAAAATGAAGGTTAGGAAAAATTGCAGGCTCACTACGGCGGCTACTTTATCCACACTTAAAGTGGACTTCTGTAATGTCAGGGGTCTACATAGCAACATCGACGCCGTCCACTACCACCTTGAGACGGCGCGGCCTGCCCTGCTCTTTTTAACGGAGACTCAAATATTGACCCCTGATGATGTTTCGTACCTGAACTACCCCGGCTATGTGCTAGAGCACTGTTTCCTACGTAAAGCCGGGGTGTGCGTCTTCATCAGGGGTGATATTTGCTGTCGCCGCCTTCGGGACCTCGAGCATCGCGACCTGTCAATTTTATGGCTATGCGTAAATCAAGGAGATCGTACCCGCGTCTACACATGCCTCTACAGGTCCCATGCCAGTGTAGCGGAATCTTCTCATCTAATTGAGAACGTCCAAGTGGGGACTGACCGTGCTCTCGAACAGTACCCATCCGCGGTGGTGGTGGTCCTTGGTGACTTCAACGCTCATCATAAAGAGTGGACTACCGACCTCTGGGGTAGGTCTGTTTACGAGTTGGCCTTGGCTTATGGCTTTTCACAGCTGGTGACACAGCCCACCCGTGTGCCAGACATTGAGGGCCATGAGCCCTCTCTTTTGGATCTTCTGCTGACCACAAACCCCGATGGATACAGTGTCGTGGTCGATGCCCCTATAGGATCATCTGATCACTGCCTGATCCGCACGGCGGCCCCTGTGGATTATACTAGCCGCCCACAAGCGTCTGGTTCCCGGAGGGTCTGGCGGTATGGGTCAGCGGATTGGGATGGACTCCGTGAATTCATTGCGTCCTTCCCATGGCGAAACTGTTTCTCCTCCGATGATCCCGACACCTTTGCGGACTGCGTCAGGGATGTGGTGACATTGGGGATGGAAATGTTCATTCCCAACACCACAATACCGATGGGGTGCCGTAGTCGGCTTTGGTACTATAGTGCCTTTTCCGCCAATGCGCGCCTTTAACAGTCCGCATACTTGTCTTGGCAAGTCGCCAGTAGGTGTTGGGCTCCTAGCACCAAAGAGGAGAAGCGGAAGTTCAATATTGCCTCCAGATTCAACAAGAGGGCTATCGCTAAGGCCAAGGCAGACCCAGCGTGCTGTCAGGCGGGAGCTACGGCTCCTTGATGTCCATAAGTCGAGTAGGCTTGCCTGTATTCCCGCAGTGGTTCTTAAGACGTGCGCCCCTGAGTTGACTCCTGTTTTAACGCGACTGTACCGTCTATCTTACGACACCAGCCAGGTTCCATCTTCGTGGAAGACTGCTCGTGTCCATCCAATCCCCAAAAAGGGTGACCGGTCGGACCCTGCTAATTACAGGCCGATAGCGGTCACGTCCTTGCTCTCCAAGGTCATGGAGCGAGTTGTTAATGCTCAGCTTCTGAGGTACCTTGAGGATCACCAGCTGATTAGCGATCGTCAATACGGTTTCCGCGGTGGTCGTTCGGCTGGTGATCTCCTTGTGTACCTCACGCACCGCTGGGCGGAGGCCGTGGAGAGCAAGGGCGAGGCTATAACTGTCGGTCTGGATATAGCGAAGGCGTTCGACAGGGTATGGCACAGCGCACTTCTAGCGAAGTTACCATCTTATTGAATCCCCGAGGGACTCTGTAAGTGGATTGCCAGCTTCCTGGACGGTCGGAGTATTACAGTCGTCGTCGACGGCTGCAGCTCTATGACCAAATCCGTTAATGCTGGTGTTCCACAAGGCTCGGTGCTATCGCCCACGCTCTTCATTCTGCATATCAATGACTTGTTGGATTCCATTGACAACATGCATTGCTATGCAGATGATAGTACGTGTCATGCGCGATACATCGGCCAACAGAATATCCCTCGGCGCACAGTCGAAGAAAGACGGTCACAACTTGTGTCTGAAGTCGGAAGCTCTCTGGGGCGGGCTTCTGAATGGGGTGAAAGGAATCTCATCCAATTCAACCCGTCAAAGACACAAGTTTGCGCGTTTACTGCCAAGAAGGACCCATTCGTCATGGCGCCATAGTTCCAAGGAGTAACTTTCCATATGTCGAATAGCATTGGGGTCCTCGGCGTCGAAACTGCGAGTGACGTCCAGTTTAGGAGTCATTTAGAGGACAAAGCCAAATTGGCCAGCAAAAAGTTGGGGCTCCTGAACAGAGCCAAGCGGTACTTCACATGCGGCCACAGACTGGCACTTTATAAAGCGCAAGTCCGGCCGCACGTTGAGTACTGCTCACACCTCTGGGCAGGGGCACCCAAACACATGCTTAACCCACTTGACTCCTTACAACGACGAGCACTTCGCATCGTCGATGATCCCAACCTCACGGACAGAGTGGAGGCGCTGGGTATGCGGAGGGACATTGGTTCTCTCTGTGTATTTTAACGCCTCTTCCATGGGGAGTGCTCTGAGGAACTGTTTAATATGGTGCCCGCCTCGCCTTTTTATCATCGCACCACTCGCCATCGCAGTGGAGTTCATCCATACTACGTTGAATCCATCCGTAGTAGCACGGTGCGTTTTCAACGGTCTTTCTTGTGCGCGCACGTGCAAACTTTGGAATGAACTCCCTGCATCGGCGTTTCCCGAGCGCTATGACTTATCCTTCTTTAAACGAGGTTTAAAAAGAGTGCTCACCTCCCGGTAGGCAACGACTTGGCTGTGCCTCTGGAATTGCTTTGGTCCATGGGCGGCGGATGCTGCTTACCATCAGGCGGACCGCTCGCTCGTTTGCCTACTAAGGCAAAAAAAAAGTGCTTCAAAATCCCGTGGGTGGGCAATTCTGGCCACGCAATTCTGGAGTGGGCACGGCCCACCCGGCCTCCTCTCTATATACGCCTATGAAGGTAGGCATGACTGTGTGCAATATAAAAAAAGTTTTGATTCTTATCGTGAGTTGTCTTCAACCCCTTTAACGTGTTTTCAGTGGAGCCCGTGCGCTGCAAGCCGAACACGACCGTGGAGAGGGAATGCAACACCTGCATCTGTCTTGAAGACGGCCTCGGACTCTGCACCCTGAAGAGTTGTGCTAAGAACGGTAGCTTGTTAATTGTATTTATTATTTATTGTGTTTTTTCATCCAAGTGAGATCATGACTGATGACGGCAGGCGAGTTCCAGAATAAAATGTTATAATTTACAAAATGCCCAGATATTAAGTAATTTGCCTTTGAAATTTTACAAATTGGAGCATTGATGGACACTTTGTTCACGACATGTAAATGGATTATAAGGGAGCTTTATTATATCTTTTTTATCAGATCCAGAGCTACCTTCAGGATATAACTGCGCGCCAGGATCCTCGTGGAGGAACCAATGCAACAGCTGCTGGTGCAGTGAGGGCTACGCGGCTTGCACCTTGATGGGATGCTTCGGTTATTCTGGTATGAGGGACCACGAAATAAATTAAAGCGTTAGGTTATGGCGCAACTATTGCACCCATAACAAATCGACTGTAAACTATCCTTAAGGTTTGAATAAGCAAGAAAACTTGCAGAAGTCAACTTCCGCAAGCAATTCCATGGTGTAAACAATCACGGCAAGCTGAAAATGTGAAAAGTGCAAATTTTGAAGATTGCAGGGCTTGAAGGAAGTTGCATGTGTATAAAACTTTTCAAATACTGCCGCTTGTGTAAACGCATCTAGAAGTTACGCAATCTATACTAATATTATAAAGAGGAAAGATTTGCATGTAAGTATGTTTGTAACGAATAAAGACAAAAACTACTGGACCGATTATAAAAGTTCTTTCACCAATATAGAGCTACATTATCAGCGAGTAATATAGGCTACCTTTTATCCCGGAAAAACTTTTTCACGCGGGCGAAGCCGCGAGCAGAAATCTAGTATATTATATAATGTTGCAAGAACTTGTCTAAACTAAGCTCTTTTATATTACTTTTTGAAATATGATGAACGGAAAGTGAAAACGTTTGTTAGAAGTGAATGTAGAAACCGCTGAACTGATTTGGATGAAATTTAACCATGTCCTAGATTAATATTTAACCTTTTATCTTATTGTCGACTAGATTTTTATAACTGACTTGTCATAAAGTATTCACTTGTGATCAGTAATCGATTCGCTTACAGAGCCGGAGATACTGTGCGCTCCGAACACATCGTGGAGGAAGGAATGCAACATCTGCCAATGCACCAGCGAAGGGCAGCCCGTCTGCACAGAGATGAAATGCAGGAGAGACACGAGTGAGTTCTTTTAATATAACTAGACGAGCAAGCTCGCTTCATGGTAACACTCGATGCCCATATACAGTAGTAACGCCATCCAATCAATCAATCAAATCAGCCCATCTCCACCCACTGCTGGGTTTAAGCCTCGTCTCTATTACGCCATTTCCGGTTCTGTGCGCGCCTCATCCGCTACTTGCCGGCACACCTTACGATGAAGCTGAAGTGGGGATGGACGGGTCACTTGGGTAGGCACCATCCAAATCCTACTAATATTATAAACGCGAAAGTTTGTAAGTATGGATGTGTGGATGTGTGGATGTCTGGATGTATGGATGTTTGTTATTCTTTCACGCAAAAATTACAGAACGGATTTCGATGAAATTTGGCACACGGGTAGATTATGTCCTGGATTAACACATAGGCTACTTTTTTATCCCGGGAAAATATAAAGCGGGACTTTTATCCCGGGAAAACTCATTCACGCGGGCGGAGCCGCGGGCAAAAGCTCGTGAATTATAAAAGACTACGTTTGCCACCAAACACACACACACTCACGTCTTTTATCCCCGAAGGTGTAGGCAGCGGCGCAACTAATGCACCCGTTTTACGCCATGCGTATTCCATCCCATGATGTGATAGGGGGCGAGCCTATCGTTATATCGGGCACAAATTCCAGACTCAGGGCTGATACTGATTAGAAAAACCCAATATCACTTTGCCCGACCCGATCGAACCCGAGACGGCAGCATTGCAATCGTACCGTAATACAACTACACCACCGAGGCAGGCACCAAAAATTAATGGCCTTATCAATAATTGCTGTGTACGTCTGTCATAGTTATACAATGTTTTGTCTCACTTCCTCTGACGGTAAATGTCAGTCAACAAAGCAAGACAAAACACTGAACAAACATATACAACATTTATTAGTAAGGCGGTAATTGTCATATAATGACCAGTAATTACAGTTTATATAAAATGTAGGTAATCCAAAACACAACAGACACTACTGCCTAATGCCCGATTTCTGAATCTCCCAGTTAAACTTTCAATAACTATTGATCCATTAAAGTTAAACTTAAGATAAACGTCAGTTGACTTTCACTGTGTTTCTGAATATATAATGAAGCATTCGATAACTATGCAGCCGACAACCAGTTACTTATTTTGCTACTAGTTGGCTCTTTTTTAGCAGTTGACTTTAAAATTGATTTTATTACAAAAATTCGTAACTAATAATAATTTTATATACAATAATAACTCATTTTAACATAGATCAACGCCTAAACATTATTTTAATTTTATTTTGTGGTAATTTGTTATTTGTCTCTGGCTGAAGAATGACATCATTGCCGAATTAAAAAAAAAGTCAAACAATTCAACAAAATGTCTTATGTCATGTTAGCACTAGTTTGCTAATTTGTGTTTTATGTCGTTTTATTTAGAATTTGAGAATTTATAACACAACTGAAACGGTTGTTATTGGCCGTATCAATTATGTTCCTCTATTGTAAATAATATCTAACAAGAGTTTTGGCGGGAACTTGGAAGTGTCATGAGGTGCTCTTGTTTTAATTCATTATTTTGGTGATATTTAGTGTTATATTGCATAATTATGGTGGTATATTATCCAATATAGTTCTATTAAAGAGCTCAAATGAAGTGAATTGAAATAATTGTGCTAATCAAGTGTTTCTTTTGTTGCTGCCAAAACTCCTCGATAAAGTCTTGGTAAGGTAGCCACTGCTTTACTTCGACATACTACAGATAATAAAATAGACAAACCGAACTTGGCATTGGCAAAATGTGAACACAAATGCCATTATAAAAAAATAAATAAATAAGAAAACAAGTTGCCGTCGTTTGTGACAAAATGACACGTCAAATAGTTATGGAACAGATAAATGGCAAAAATTGGCCAGTTAAGTTAAAGTAAGTTTAAGCTGAGTTTATCTTGCAGTGCGTGGTTCAGAAACGCAATTTCATGGGTTATCGAACCAATAGCGCTAAAGGATAGATAAACTGCCGTCAATAGTACTTCAGAAACAGGCCATAAGGGCGTCACCAGGAAGGAGGAGGAGGCTGCTTTTACCTATCCCCCGACCCCCCCCCCCCAGAGAATAAAAAGAGCTCGTGGTGCTTTACACATTGCACTTTGTACCGTTCATTAGAAAAGCTGTAGAGATAAAATCTCGTACTATAAATGTAAAGCTTCATGTGCTCCTGACTGTACCTACAATTCATGCTTTCCTGAACATCCATGTGTCAACTTTACCCCCCCTCCCCCCTATCGGCTGGCAATGCCCATGTTACTGCCACAATGTTCCTTAATGGCAGAAACAGACCACCAAATACAACTAATGATCAAAAATCCTTAATTCCAGGTGTTAACTTAGCCGAAGTAGATGAGAACTCAGAACACGCACAAAGATCGGTGAGTGACGTTTTTATTTCATCTCATTTATTTGTGCTAATATCATATGAACTGGTTCTTTGACGACCAAATTCACGCGGAGATTTTGCACTTAAATACTGTGTGTTACCATCATTCAACATTCATTATGGTGATTGGATTTGATAAGGTAAGTAGAGGTTTTTAATTTTTATGTGTTTTTTACATTTACTGGTGGTGGGTCTCTCATATGTAAGAGTCCGTCTGGGTGCCAAGCAGCAGTGTGCATGCACGGTCGTGTTTCGGTTTGAAGGACATTGTAGCCAGTGTAACTACTGGACATAATGAGACTTAACATCTTATGTCTCAGGATGACGAGCGCAGTGGAATGCCACAGATACTTCGTAACTCGAGTTGCTGAATGGTGTTGCTACTGTTTATGGGTGGTCGTATCGCTTACCATCAGGCGAACGGCATGCTCGTCTCGTTATTTGTGTAATACAAAAAAATAATTCACGTAACATTTTGTCTTCTAATTTATTCTCGTTTAACTAAAACGTAAGTGACATTAAAATGCAATATTTTAAGCTTTTTTCATATTATCTTCACTAACTTTACCACGGATGTAATTTTAATAACATCTGCAATATTGCACTAGAAATAACAAAATGTGGTGGCATCATTCTGAAATTTAAATAACAAAAATTAAATAAAATAAATTTTAAATTCCCATCTAAGTGCGCAACCCTCACAGGAATCATATTATAATAATTTTATGATCCGTTATTTTCCATTTAAAACTAAGGGCCTTTCTTAAAAAAAACCTATGCACAAACGTTTGCAAACTAACTGAAAACACGCGTTCTTCGCGTCTTTACAGTGTAAAGTTTACACAGTCGTAAGTTGAAATACACAATTTCCAACAACACATTTTAATTGAGTTTTTTGTTTTTTTTTTTGTTGCCACGAATAACGAGACGAGCACTAAGCGTTTGAGCAGGATTAAAAGGTCGTGTGCATAAATTCTAAGGGCATATGCACATATTTTGATACGAGACAATAACGCGTGTTTTTGAGACTAGCTGTCTCCGCTTATCTTTTACAGTGCTTAAAAGGTACTTAAAGCGCGCGCATACTCACGTCTTTCATCCCCGAAGGGGTAGGCAGAGGCGCAACTAGTGCACCCACTTTTCGCCGAGCGTATTCCGTCCCATGATGTGATAGGGGGCGAGCCTATCGCCATATCGGGCACAAATTCCAGACTCCGGGCTGATACTGAATAGAAAAATCCAATATCACTTTGCCCGACCCGGGGATCGAACCCGAGATCTCAGCATTGCAGTCGTACTGTAATACAACTACGCCACCGAGGCAGTCTTAAGGTACTTAAAGCACATCAGCTCATTTCAAGTAAGCATGCTTCTATGACAAAGTAAAAATATAATCATTTCAGAAACCAAAAGCACTTACCGCCATTAAAATAGAGAAAAGAGCGACAAGATGCGAACCAAATGCAGAGTTCAAAAGCGAATGTAATGTTTGTAAGTGTTCGGCGAATGGAAGGAGTTTCAGTTGCACCCATAATGAGTGTCTGGAGGGTGATAGTGTGAACAGTGACGTGGAGGTCTTCCAGGAAACCGATGTGAGTATTAACTTTTCAATATTCCCGGTGGAGTTTTTGGCGGGAACTTGGAAGTGTCATGAGGTGCTCTTGTTTTAATTCGTTATTTTGGTGATATTTAGTGTTATATTGCATAATTATGGTGGTATATTATCCAATATAGTTCTATGAAAGAGCTCAAATGAAGTGAATTGAAATAATTGTGCTAATCAAGTGTTTTTTTTGTCACCGCCAAAACTCCTCAATAAAGTCTTGGTAAGGTAGCTACTGCTTTACTTCGACATACTACAGATAATAAAATAGACAAACCAAACTTGACATTGGCAAAATGTGAACACAAATGCCATTATAAAAAAAAAAAAAAACCATGTCAGTTTGACAGCTGCCCTTTCAAATTTCTTACTAGTATCCAGCGTTAGTATCCTATGGGTAGGCGCGTAAAAACGATTTTCACTTAATTGCAAGTGAGGTTTTGTTCCCCCGTGAACACGTTGCGAATAGACATTAGAGATACAGATAATGGAATTTTATTCAAAAAGAAACTAAAAAAAAACCTTATCCATAAATGCTTTTACTCTATTGATGAATTCTTGGAGTCATAAATTATAAATATTAGGACAAGGTTTAGAATATGGTTTAGTATGTTTTATTTAATTGAAAACCCTAAATTTGTATACTTGTATATTAAGTATATTAAATGTAGCGGGACTAAATTTAACTATACTATCTATTGTAAATATGTACCTACATTTACAAATATATGATTTGATTTGATTTGATTTGATAGAGATGGGTTAAATACGGATTGTTTTTTCTACGTTATTAAAAAGGGTCATTTTGACATTGCGTGACTAAATGAAACGACATACTAATCTCCTTGAAAATTACACTTTCCATTAAGTTATTTTAACCATTGATGTAAAATAAAAAAGGGTACGTTTCGAATAAAATAAATAGCAATAAAAAGTAGTTAAGTTTACACAGCCTAATGCCATTACTACTACTCTAAGAGGATTCGTCGCAGCGGCAACATCAACCACGGCCTCGCGCTTAGACGAGGGACCTCGCGAAATGCCCAACTGCGGACCGTTTTTAGGTCACTGTCTTGTTGACAAACACATCTTAAGCATATTACCTACTTAATTGTTGAAATCGGAACTTTTTTTGCTTCCGCCTGTGGCTTAGCGTCGACATTGACAAAGAGGAAAGGCCTCGCAACATTAACGTAAATTTTATGAAAACAATTTGTTCAAAATACTGGAGTTACAACTAAAGTTTGCTGCAGCGCTAAAACACTATTTATATCGTCTAACCAAACTTAAAACATACAGCGCTAGATCGCTTTAATCAATGTTGAAGCCACACTAAAGAAACGTGTACGGATTGCAGTAGTTCAGTTGACAGACTAATGCCCGGTTCTGAAGTACTATTGACGGCAGTTTATCTATCCGTTAGCGCTATTGGTTCGATAACCCATGAAATTGCGTTTCTGAACCACGCACTGTAAGATAAACTCAGCTTAAACTTACTTTAACTTAACTGGCCAATTTTTGCCGTTTATCTGTTCCATAATTATTTGACGTGTCATTTTGTGACAAACGACGGCAACTTGTTAGATATTATTTACAATATAGAGGAACATAATTGATACTGTCAATCACAACAGTTTCAGTAGTGTTATAAATTCTCAAATTCTAAATAAAACGACATAAAAAAACACAAATTATCAAACTAGTGCTAGCATGACTTAAGACATTTTGTTGAACTGTTTGACGTTTTTTTTAAATTCGGCAATGATGTCATTCATCAGCCAGAGACCAATAACAAATTACCACAAAATAAAATTATAATAATGTTTAGGCGTTGATCTATGTTAAAATAAGTTATTTTTGTATATAAAATAATTATTAGTTACGAGTTTTAGTAATACAATCCATTTTAAAGTCGACTGCTAAAAAAGAGCCATCTAGTAGCAAAATAAGGATCTGGTTGTCGGCTTCATAGTTATCGAATGCTTCATTATATGTCCAGAAAGACAGTGAAAGTCAACCGACGTTTATCTTAAGTTTAACTTTAATGGATCAATAGTTATTAAAAGTTTAACTGGTAGATTCAGAAATCGGGCATAAATGTTCGGAACGCGTAATCTAGTGCGTAGTACATATACAATACATCGATTATTGATGCTTCTCAATGATCTGCTACCCAGAGCCTCTCATTGTTTAATGCCGTAACTGCTTCATATACCAATTTGCATATCTCTTCCAGGGTGCTGATCATATTGAAAGACATTCCGTGTGTCAACCACACACAATATTCTATATAGCTTGTAACGCTTGTCAGTGCAACAGCTTGGGCACTGACTTCGCCTGCACCCTCAAACCGTGTCCCTTACCGAGAGATGTCGAGGTCTTCCACGAACTCAGGGTTTGTATTCATTTTTGCAATCTCCAGGCATTAATTGATTTCTGTTGTTACTTCATTGTTACATACCAGAATTCAGCAATATAAACGGAAATTTCCTTCTTATGATTCTGGCATGGCAAAGTTAACAAAATTAGCCCTGAAGTGAAAACTCATTTAACTTTTTTATCAATTCTGATTTTTAATTTTAATAAATTGCACCTAATATTAATGCTACAGTGTAGGCAAAATCTAATGTAAACAAGAGACCACAAATCTTGATGATTGTAAAATTAAATCGTACTACGCTAATTTAGACGAATCAATTATAGCTAGCAATTATCGCACGCAATTCTTTCTTAATAGTTACTCTGTTTAATAATGCGCAATGGCCAGGCAATTTTTCCCTGATTTGACGTATACGAGTCTTTTGGCAGATATAATGACGGACGATAATTGCTAGCAAAAATTGCTCCGTCAAAATGAGTGTCATACATTTGATTCAAACCGTTTTTACACACACACCTTTTATTCCCGAAGGGGTAGGAGGCGCAACTAGTGAACCCACTTTTCGTCGTGCGTATTCCGTCCCATGATGTGATATGGGACGAGCCTATCGCCATATCGGGCACAAATTCCAGACTCGGGCTGATACTGATTAGATAAACCAATATCACTTTGCCCGACCCGATCGAACCCGAGACCTCAGCATTGCAGTCGTACCGTAATACAACTACGCCACCGAGGCAGTCACACATTTTTTAAAGGATATTTTTCTTATTACAGGAGATGAATCCAGTTATACCCATAATGGGCATGACTCATGAGGGATAGATGGAAACCTTGCATGCAATATTTTATATAGTGCCGGTGGTGCAATATCTAGCAATAGATGTAATTATACGAACTAGTTAATCTTATACCATAAAAATAAAATATAAAAATATATACATGTTTTTGTAGTTTTCTTGGTGTTATTTATTTATGCAGATGAAAAGTAAGTTATTTGTGTACTAGGTACTTATAACCTAAACTCGTTACACACACTTTCGTCATGTTCATATTATTTCGCACGCATTGGTTTAAACAGGGTGAAATTGAATTCATGAGCAGCCTTTGAACCTAAGACATTACTCATGATACTCTTCTTAATGGGACTAACATTACGCAAACCAAAATGATTAATAATGTAATATGATAAACCTAGAAATGTTTAAAGGCCTATTGTAGTAGATTTCTTACTACTGCAAACAAATATACCAGAAACAATTAAATCAAAACACTTAAGCACAAATAAATCTTCAAATGTCAAAGTCTAAAAGTACCTTTTGCTGCTTCATGCGGAGCGGAACAAAGCTTTCTGTAAAAAGAATATGATTTTATTTAGATTTTCTGTGACTTATAAGTATTCCTATTAAATTAAGCAGGGTTTTTTTTTATATAGCGTAGAATGACGAGACGAGCATGCCATTCGCCTGATCGTAAGCGATACAACCACCCATAAGCAGTAGCAACACCATCCAGCACCTTGACTTACAAAGTACTGTGTGGCATTCCACTGCGCTCGTCATCCTGAGACATAAGATGTTAAGTCTCATTATGTCCAGTAGTTATACTGGCTACAATGTCCTTCAAACCGAAACACAACAGTGCATGCACACTGTTGCTTGGCGGTAGCAATTGACATTGCGGTGGTACCCACCCAGACGGCCTCTTACATAATCAGAGACCTACCACCAGGTTAATATAAGGTTTACTTAATGTCCATGACTTCAATTTCTTCCCGTATAATTCTGACCCCACTGCAGCCGATCGTAAACGGATTGGAGTTTATCAAATAACGAGAGATCATTATCCTTCGTCAGTCGATGCAATTATGCCGGCCTCTAAGCAACCGCATATAGACAGGCCAAACCTCAACACACTTGCATGGGTCACTAATCACTCCTATGGGGGTTCTAAAATCTAGAACTAAAATTTTGAGTTTATGATCTAGAATCTAGATCATAAACTCAAAATTTTCATTATTCAAATAGACTTTAAAAAGCTCTTTTGAATCGTCATGAATCTACTACCGCTTCGAATGAGTGTCTACATGTGGAAGATGGTCGCTATCCGGGCGGATACAGATATCCTATCATTAGCAAAAGTATGGTTCCTTCATAGGCGAATTTCAGCCACGGTGGCCAATCTCAACGGAGATCAGCCAGGTACGCAGGAGATATTATAGTGCACAAGTATGTGCGCCATACACAAGTGCACTCGCTATTCCTACTAGACGGCAATCATGACCGGAGAGAGATCAGGCGCAGGACAACGGCTTTACGTGCTTATAAAAATATGTTCCTTAGATGGGCCGTTCAGCAGTGAACACCACCAAGGCTGTGATATGCGTAGCAAACAGGATGTTTATCAAGGACTGCAACACTTGCTGGTGCAATGAGGACGGCACAAGCTTCTACTGCACAAGGAGGGTGTGCACCATCCCTGACGATGACCAGGATGGTCAAAAGGTCCCAGTTTGAGGTTTTCGGTGGATGGTGCTTCGGGTTTACTTTCGTTTCAGTTCTTTTTTCTTCTATAGGTTGTGCTTCTGTTTCATTGGATGTGGTTCTTGAGATATATTTTATTCTACTGCTTCGGCTGATTCGACATTTTATATTTTTTACCGTTTATTTATGTTTCCTGTGCTCTTTCTATTGTTTTAATAATAATTCAGCCTAAGTTTTGATGCAGTTAAAAATAAAGGTTCTACGGTGTTGGGTGTATTTATTCATAAATAAGTTTAAAGCCTCATAAATTACTAAGTATGTCATATATTTTCGATATGTCTCCTTACTATATCTATTATCTTTTGCCCAATCCTTTCTAAAGAATAAATTATCCATAGATTTTAATATTAATTGCTGTGGGTTATTTAAATATAAAAAATCTTGACATTGTTTTTTTTTATCTTTTTATACAGGTCACCCAGGCGACGTTATCCAGAAAGATTCGTGCTTTCCAGGTAAAAACTTGATAGCTTAATATACCTATTTAAAGGGTCTTGGGTCCCATTTCTACGTACAAGCCGACAAAATACAAAAGTTACACTCTCTATGCTCCCAAATAAATCTACATTAGCTGTTTAATACGATACCTGTCAAATAAAATTGGCATTAGGAGTTATTTGCTTGCTCGATGTTAAAAACAGCAATAGAAACACGATCGAGAACTTTGAATTACCACTACATGGCACTGCACTCATTCCTGAATCATTACGAGATTAATTTCGTGACGTCCATTTTACAAAATAACATTTCTTCAAAACCACAGTTCAAAGTTAACGTATATTACTGCTTGACAACAGAAAAACGATGGCTACTCAGACAAAATCTTGCATACGATAGTTCTATCATTGAAAAAGAAATATAAATAGTTGTACAATAACTCGCTAAATATGATTAACGCCAAATCTATTTTAATCATATTGCTGTCTCTGTCATCTCCTAATGTATGACACTGAGAACACGAGGTTTAAATGCCTAGGCCTAAACATATCTAGTAAGTCTTCGTTTACCTTAATCAGGAAGTGCCAAAGCAGTGCCAACCAGGCCAGGAGTTCCGATTGGACTGCAACAAGTGCCTCTGCGACAACGAGGGGCAGAACTTCTCCTGCACTCGTATGGACTGCAACGCTTTGAACAACCACAACGGTGACGCGTTCAGCAGTAGGACCAAGAGAGGTTTGATTATTATTTTTATACAGCGAGCAAGTGGCTCGTCTAAAGGCAAGCACGACTCACTGTGCTCGTTAGTTAAAACATTAGATGTTAAGTCTTATACAGTCCAAAATTCTTTAAGTACATAATAGTAGGTACTGTTTGATACAAATATAAAATGTGAAAGTGCCTCCAGAGTCCAAACTCAGACTTCTATTCATTAAATTATTTCAAAAAATAATTGCAGTAGTTGTATTACGGTACGACTGTAGCGCTTAGGTATCGGGTTCGATCCCTGGGTTGGGCAGTTATATTAAGTTTTTCTACTTAGTATCAGCCCGGAGTCTAGAATTTATGCCCAATAGGGCCATAGGCTTGCCCCTATCACATTAAACACGCACGGTGAAAAGTGAGGGTGCATAAGCTGCGCCTCTACCTACCCCTTTTTGAGGCATGGGTGTGTGTGTTACTCTAGAAACTGGCAAGGAGGAAATGAAGTGCGTGCCGGGCAGCGTATTCGAGCGTGACTGCAACGTATGCCGCTGCGCGGACGAAGGGCTCCACGCCGTCTGCACCTTGAAGCGGTGCGCGGTAGATGGCGCCACCGAACGGCCCGCGCCTGGTAGGTAAGCGTTCCTCGTCACTTTATCATTATTTGTTTAGTCAGTTTTTTAATATGTTCGCTATGGGGGTGGTGATAAAGGTCGCAGGAGCGCGTTGGCCGCTTTTGACAAGTCCGTCTGGAAATCTTTAGGGGAGGCCTAAATTCAGGAGTGGACGTCGTATGGCTGATGATGATGATGAGGGGGTGGAGAAAGCAATCAACTACAGGATCGCGCTTGCAAGGAACAAAAATATAAATCTTCTTCAGCAATATGGTAGAAAGGCCTCGCCATGGGCGTATATACGGTCCGGGATACGACCCCCCACCCTTTCGCTTACAATAAAAAATATCCGGGCCACCATGTTGGTATCCTAGGAACCCCCATGTGAAAGCTATAGCTACGCCCATGGGCCTCGCAAAGATTTGCCACCTCGCGTTGGTTATAGCCGCCATTGTTGGGAAAACTAAAGAACAGAATAGGTCAGCTCTTCTGCACACACTTTTTGAAGGTGAATTAGGTAAGTAATTGATAACGATGATGAAAAACATCGAGTTGAAACTTTCGGAACTGAGTAATCGTAAGAATTTCGAGGGTATGGGAAGTCTGACAACCTATAATGAACACCCCGACACTGCCCGACAGTGCATTGTCCAGCTGCAAGTTGGTATTTTATACATGGCTAATATTTTTGTCTTAAGACTTGAAATCTAAATGAATATAAATATCAAGTACTTAATTAAACTATTTTATTAGTAAAGAAGTGGACGATAGCCTAGTTGGGAATGGAACGGTCTGCCGAGGCAATGTCCGGAGGTTCAAAACCCAAGGCACACACCTCTGACTTTTTGAAGTTACGTGTGTATTGTTTATCAATTATCGTTCACTTTAACGGTGAAGGAAAACATCGCGAGAAAACCTACATACATGAGAATCCTCCATAAGAATTTGGAGGGTGTGTGAAGTCCGCCAACCCGCATTAGGCCAGCGTGGTGGACTAAGGCCTAACCCCTCTCAGTAGTAGAGGAGGCCCGTGCTCAGCAGTGGTGGAGTATATAATACAGGGCTGATTGCATTGCATTAGTATAATTGTAATTTTTCGTGTTGTATTCTACGATTTTTTATTTCTAATCATTAAAGAATTATCTCAAACGAGATTTACAGTCTTACCATTTTACACCCGCGCTACTATTCGGCCACATGGTATAAACTTTGGCAGGGATTACATTTTACTTACGCCACCACTAGATGGCGTTAAAATTCACAGATCTTCGTACATTAAAACGACACGATATAATTTTTTTACCGATTTCATAGCAGAGCAGGACGAGGGATTCAGATGTAATCCAGGAGAACAATTCGCGCAGACATGCAACGATTGCACTTGCTCAGCGGACGGACGGAGTGTGTTCTGCACGCTGCGTCTCTGCGACAAGGACATCGCGGTCGACATATAGACAACATAGCAATGTATCTTGATGCGGAAAAACAATTCGAGTAATTTTTAATAAAACTTGAATTTAACTTTCTCTATATTAATGTGGTTTCAAATTACTTTTTTCCCCAAACCGGATATTATTTTAAAAATAAATACCTACTCCTTGTGCCTAATTAGGTAAAGTATTTATAACTATTACTTAACTCTGTAAGTTTTGTTGAAAATGGTAAAGACAATAGCGAAAATATGCAGATTATTTATAATAATTTTAAACGTGTTATTTTGAGTACTTATCCTAATTATTAAAATGTTTCATATATTAAAAGTCTTAGCAAGACATTGCATTGTTATTTCGCATCAAGACAACGGTCATCCACAGCAGCTGTCTACATAAAATCCTAATCGATATCAATACTATATTTATTATAAAAATCGATTGTATTAATTCGATTCATATCGAATAAGGAACTCGATTCTAGTAACATTTTCATTAAGTATTTGTGACTAATTTTTACTTAGTTTTTTTATTGTACGTTTCTCGAACGATTTTATTATGTAAAATACTCATTAGATCTACTGAGTTTTACACACTCGGTGTGTCTTGAATGTCAGGTTTATTCTGTTAAATAGAGATGTTACGGATTCCTTAAGCACAACAAAAGATTGCGGAAGTTTCTTTATTTAGCCGTACAATAGTACCTCGAAGCTTGAATTCTTGATGTCCTCGAAAATTTTTTGTAGTTTTGGTATTGTTACGTCATTGTTAAATAACCGACATTGACTTTAAAGCAAAATAAACTTAATATTTGTTAGCTACAACGCGCAAAATCGAATAATAGACAAAAAAAGGGCCATAATATAAGGACCATAATATAAGGCCATAATAAAGACCATAATATCAGGACAGCAAAAAGGGCCATAATATCTCTATAAATGTATTTTTTTTCGTACAGCAAGCGAATAGAACATAATCTGATTTTAAAATAGTGATATTTGAATCGTAATGCTTGTTCTTTTAATAATTTTGATAGTTCGTAGTGTGCGCATGGTGAGTTCTATTTTTGATTTTATGCGTATTTGTTTTAGCTGTTAATTTGTACGTCATTTTGATAAATATATTTTTCATTTGCATGTGGCTTGGTGTCGGATGGGTTATTAAATATAATTTTCTGTGGCAATATACGTTTCACATTAAAGGTTTTATATAAAACTGTCATCTAAGTAACAGTTTTTAAAGCTAATCTATTCAAATTTGGTGAAAATTGTATGTTGTTATAGAAATAAAAGCATTTTTAAAAGTATTTTTATCGAATACCCATGTCAAATGGCACCATTCTTATTTGTTTACAAAAACAGTGAAGGATTGATTTTTTAAAAACGATTCATCACTAATTTCATTTATTTGTAAGCTGATTAGCTTATGAATTAATTTAGTTAGTAAATATTATCTCGACTGTAAGGAATTACAATGTACTATTTTTTATCAATAATCTTAAACATGCAGTAAAAATAAGCTATCACTAGATGGCGTTAAAATCTAAATATTTGAATTTAGAATGCAAACATTTTGCGTTCTTTAATTAAATTTTGCAATCGAAATAAACAACAAAGTTCCCAGTGTGTGCATTTTGTCTTTAATATTTTTGTAACTCCTCAAAACAAGTCGAGTAATAACGGTTTAATTGCTTAATAGTTAGCGTGCCTCATGTATTAGAATAATACGTAAATATACTTAAGGTTTGAGATATGTATTAAGAAACGAATAAACGATAAAGGAGAATGATGCGTGTGTTTCATTTCTATTTACTCCATTATAGGATTTAAAACATTATTATAGCATTGATTATAAATGACTATCAAAACGATCTTCCTTCGCACTTCTTAAATATATTATAGCTTTGAGAAATATGCTCGCTATGACTGCCTCGGTGGCGTAGTTGTATTACGGTACGACTGCAAGGCTGAGGTCTCGGGTTCGATTCCCGGGTCGGGCAAAGTGATATTGGATTTTTCTATTCAGTATCAGCCCGGAGTCTGGAATTTGTGCCCGATATGGCGATAGGCTCGCCCCCTATCACATCATGGGACAGAATACGCTTGGCGAAAAGTGGGTGCACTAGTTGCGCCTCTGCCTACCCCTTCGGGGATAAAAGGCGTGAGCATGCGTTTGAGAAATATGTCTTTTTTTTTATTGGAATAGCAAACAGTTACAAGTTAGTTTCCATAATAATGCAAATTTCAGAAGAAAACGAAAATAATTTTCCAAAATTAATTAAACTCATTTACGGTCAACAATACGTCGTAAAATATTATGAGCACTAAAAGTACGACTTTAATTCAGTTTACTGATTTAATTTCTAGGAATATGTTGTCACGATTTTTCTTTTCTTTTCTCTTGTGGATATCAATAGCTGATGCGTTGTTGTGTAAGTATCATAGAAAATAATTTGGCTATTATCAGATTTTTTTAAACTAACCTAAGTGTGCGCCGGGTGTTTTTACGCTCCTCGGTAATTGTACCGTCCGTGTGCGAACGAATTTATAGGTACATATTGTGGTATACATTGAGACGGCAATTTTGACGCCGGCCATTTTAATGCTCATGTGTTATTTAGTTAAACTTCCATATAATAAGCTTACCCGTCCTAAATAACCCCATGCATAAAAATTCTAAGAAACAAAAAGGTTTAAGCAACAGTAAAAATAAAAAAAAAACTCCGGGACAGGATGAAAAGATGAATAATACGAATAATAAAGAAAAAAAAGATGATTACATCAAAATTAATTAATAAACTCAATATAAGTAAAAAAGCACATAGTAATGCCAAAATTAATTAGAATGTTACTGAAAATTACCCAGTCCAATTACATGTTTATGGACAGTTGTATCGCTTACCAATAATAAGCTTCTATACAAAAATAAAAAATAAAACGAAATAAAACACACCAAAATGCTTTTATAACAATTCCGGTGCCAGTCAAACCTCGCAGCAAGTGTGTGCCAACTGCTGCAGTCCACGGGCCCTGCCATGAATGCGTGTGCTCGACCCAGGGCGTGTACCATTGCTGGCACAAGAAGTGTGACAATAACGAAACTGGTAAGAAAATACGTAATGTATATCATAATTATCATATTTTGATTCTTATTTCTCTCGCTCTTTTGTTTAAGTTATTACCTGATGGTATTTATAACTCTAAATACCCGTTCATGAACACAATAATAGACTTTAGAAGCGTTAAGTTGAAAGTCGGTTTCAAGCATATCTCGAAATTATCAAAAATAATGAGGTCCGTTTTGGAATCTAACAAGCTGATGGTATTAAACCTCAATTTTTTATTCATACACAATCCATTGTCAATTTTTTGCAGAGTTTAAACTCGAATTAGTAGTACTGAAAAAATATGATGAAATAGGTTACTTCATGAAAACTTAATTATTAGGAGTTTTTAAACTGGTAACATCACTAAATTCCTTCCAATTTGAAAAAAAAATGTTATTACTAGAACTACTCGTTCCAGAAACGACGGACTTTGATAAAGAATGTGAGCCTTCGATGACATACATAGAAAAAGCGATGATATGTAGTTGCAGTAGCATTGGAGAATGGCGTTCATCTAACTGCAGGAACCGCTTCCGACGCATTCAAACAAAAGACACCTTTACCAAACAAATGTTGAGGACGAATATCGGATGCACCCCTTACATGCTTTATCTGATAGACTGCAACATATGCCGTTGCGAACCTAATGGAATTCTCAAACCGTCTTCTTGCACAAATAGACCTTGTTTGGGTAAAAACAAAGCTGCAACTTGTAAAGCAGGTGACATAGAACGTTTTGGGAATGAACTATGTGCTTGCAGTGACGCCAATTATTTTATAGATAGACTTTGCTTCCCCATAAACGAGAAAGAAATTCAGACTGTAGAGGATAGAAGTTTAGAGAAACTGGTGTATGCTGATCAGCCATGGAGAAGAACCTTTGAAGAAAATTACAGGTGCAACCATAACATGACGTTCACGATAGATTGTAATACTTGTGCGTGTAAGAAAAATAGATTGGAATGCACGAATTACGTTTGCGAAGGAGTTAAAAAAATTGGTAGAAGTAAAAACAGCGTCAAAACTCTACCTGAACTGAAAAGTCCTGACGAAAAATGCAAACCAGGGAAGAAGTATAAATATAAATGTAATATTTGTGTGTGTGCTGATGACAGTTCGCCAACCTGTACAAACATGATTTGTTTAGAACATTTTTTACTGGACCTGCATGCTTTGCGCGGGGCATTGAAGACTTCTAATGGAAAACGTTGAGTGAATGTCTAAATAATTTTATTGTTTCTATGCAATACTTGAATAATAAGTATGTAGTGGTAAATTATCTTGAAATGTATTTTTAACAATGCGTTATATAAATTGTACGTATGGTAACAAGAAGGACGTCTCGATTTTAGTGTTTAAATAACAATAGACACCAAATATTTTAATGGTACTTATTAATATTCGTCCATATTATGACGAATATGTCACATGTGACATAAAACCGTTTTATAAAATACCCGCTAGGTGGCAGGTCATTCCTAAATCCTATGGGAGGCCGTCTGGGTACCTACCGACGTACCACAGCAATTTTATTCCTGCCATCAAGCACTGCTATGTTCAAGTTCGAAGTATATTGTAGTCAGTGTAATTACTGGACGATACGAGACTTAACAAGTAATGTAGATCAGGGTGATGAGCGCTGTGCAGTATCACGCGGTGCTTTGTAGTTCAAAGATCGCGTGTTGTTCAGCAAAGTTCTTTTTTTGTCCTTATCTAGCTTCTCTTATTAACAAAAGCCGGTTTTCTGTTTCATTCCTAATTTTTAATAATAATTGTAGTAATTACCATTTTTTTTATCTTGTGTATGTTTATTCATTCTTATTTTTCTACCGTAGTTGGATATTGACTGACTTATCATCACCAATTATCCTTATCACTTAAAAATACCCTCTTATTCATAACACACTTTTTGCTGTCTACTATCCAGTATAGATAACAATGTAAGTATGTTATTCTTTTCTAGAATTAATATAATCTTTTGATGAGCAAACAATAAAGAAGAGTCTGTTGTCTAAATTGCTATCATTTTCCTAAATCTGTACACGTAGATCAATGTGTTGGCGGTGGCTCACTTTTGCGAGGTGGGCCTCTCGCAGAAGGAGAATGCTGGGAGTGACCAGGAACTCGTCGATCCCTCCCGCCGCCATAGGAGACGTCTCTTGTTCAAACGATGCCAATTTACAAAAGTGAATTGGTAGCGTTTGAAGAATTCCACCATAGTATTCTCTGCCTGTCGTAAACGCGACTAATTTGGGCTATCAGGGAGTAGCAGGAGAGCAGAGAGGGGCTGTCCGCTTACTCTACTTTCTTCATTTACCAAGTACAACGTATGACTCCTGGAATGGACTCCATCGTATTTAAGCCTTACGCTGGCGTTAACGCTGATGGCGTCCTTCAGTGCGCGGTAAATTTGTTTCCCCCACAATTAAAGACGTGCCGCACTAGGCGGCCCCGTGCAGAGGCGGTTGCGAAGGAAGACTAAGAACCCGCAGCCGTCTCTAATACGCTGAGGATGCCCACCATGGTGTTTTGTTCGGTATTGCTGTGCTGATTAGAATTGTATATAGTGTTAGGGACTCGGCCATTTTCCATCTCACTGGGCAGCTCAACGCCGGAGCGTAAAGCTAGTGACCCCATCATAACCGTCCAGTCATCCCCTAAGGCTGGGCGGTACTGGTAAGAACTGTACTTTATTACCGAAAAAAGACGTCTTCAAGTCTCCTGCAAACGTTTTCCTATAGCTACAACGGTTAAGGTAACTCCCTTTACTGCTCATTTTAAAAATCCACGCTCTATTCAATATGCTGTTCATCCCTCCCTTTATCTGATTACTAAATAAACTCTTAATTACAGCAAACCTAACAAACATCGCCCGTACCATGCCCGAGATTAACGAAGGACAGAAGTGCGTGCCCGGAGAAAAATACAAAATGGATTGTAACACTTGTTTTTGCAAAAACGATGGCAATTTAATGTGTACCAAAGTCTTATGTCTTCATGATAAAAGAAATATAGGCGGCAGAAGGGAAAATTATGAGAACATTACATTGGCTTTGAGAAATTATACAGAATGGAAAACGGTAAAAAAAGCACCAAAATTAACGAAAAAAAAGAGGTTAATTGAAATGCAAACTCTGCCAGAGAAGTGTGTTCCTGGCAAAATATATAAAAAGGGTTGCCAGAGATGCATCTGCCAGGATAATAAAAAAGGCATATGCACGAAGACAAAGAATGCTTGTAAGAAGTACCAGAAAGGTGAGTTTTGTCTACTGGCCCAGTAAAAAAGTAAAAAGGTTAAAAGTTCCAATGTTTATCTTCTTTATTGTCGTTGCATCTCTTGTTAGAAGCTGTTATCAGGGACATACTTTTAGATTTTTTGTCTTCTTTTTTTTTTAGATCCCAGAATCCGTTACCTTGACGACCTCCGTCCCCCATTCAAGCCTGAAGAAGTGGAGAACTTGCCAGAACTGCAACATAGGCAGGTGAAGTGTAAGCCTGGCAAGTCTTACAGAGTCGACTGCAATGGCTGCGTTTGTCTTGCGAGTCATAACTTGATCTGCGACGAACTCATTTGCCTGAGCTACGATGACATGCACAGGATTGATGCTGATGAAAAATCAAGTAAATATTTTATAATCTGATACTAGAAAATAGATAAAAATTATGCTTCCAAAATGATTTCCAAAGATATAAATAGAATGTCTCGTACCCGAATATACGGTGAAGGAAAAAATCGTGAGGAAACCTGCATACCTGAGAAGTTATTTGAATTTCGAAGGTATGTGAAGTCTGCCAACCCGCACTAGTCCAGCGTGGTGGACTAAGGCCTTAACTCTCTCAGTTGTACAGGAGGTCCGTGCTCAGCAGTGGGCAGTATATAATACAGGGCTGGTATGGTATGGTATGGTACCCGAATATCGGCCAATATCAATAGCAATTAGCAAAGCGCGCAAGAGGTACCCAATGTAAGATATTTGCATCCAGTTAGTGACCACCGTACACAAGGAGTAAAACCCGCCATACTGGCCCATGTAAGTGTATCGCGTTCCGGGATCAGCTTGTGTATGTTCAGTTTGAAACAGGCTAGCATAATTCTGCCGTGATAAGCTCAAAAGCTATAATATAATAATAATAATAATAACCCCCCCAAGGGATCACCTTGTCGCGGTGGGGGGGCTTACGGGTACTGGGTACTGGTTTTTACAAGGGTCCTAACATCTAACCACTTACAATATATACCTATCCAACCAACGATCCCAATCCCACTCTGTGGAGAAAAATATGGAAAGTCAAAGTAATAGATACAGTTTACGGCCGCTACCCGGGGGTCGCCGGGGCGCATCTGGAGCCAACGCTGGATGCCACAGTATGCGAACCGTTGGCGACGGGGGACTGAGCAGGCGGGTTCCCCTCGAAAAATGTACTACAGCCGACCCATCATCTTCACCCCCATCTATCTCATCCTCTAACCACTCACTCTTTTCAAACATCCCATCACCATCATCAACTCATAGTTTATTCCGATCTCCCAATTCATCACCATCTTCAATTTATTCAACCAGATCAACACGGTCAACAACTGTTGTGCAGGAGGCACACGCCGCTAATCCTGTACCCACTGCTGGCCCTTCATATTGTGTGCGAAAAAAATGGACTGAAGATATGAACCGATTTATATGGCACACATACTTGACAATTACAAAGTGTGAGACAGTTCAAATGAATAATTATCTAGAACCGCTTCATCATCAATTTGATCTTAGATACCCAGAAATGCAAGTATCTCGTCAGCGTGTAGGCGATCAAAGGAGAGCAATCTTGAGAAGAAAACTACTATCACAAGATATTCTCGATGAAATACGTAGGGAAGTAAACGAACATACACAAAGAGACAGTCCATCATTCATACACAATTCAAGCAAATCCTCAGCCCTACCACATACACAACATAATATACATACTAGAATGAAATGGTCAAATGATATTAATGACGAAATCGTAGTTTGTTATTTTGAGGTTACCGAACTAGAATTAAATAAAACCGGATATAGGCAAAAGCTTTATGACTTATTTATAGACAAACACCCACATCTCTCACACCTAACACAACAAAGAATCGCAGACCAAAGAAGATTGTTATTCAGCAATAAGATACACGCGAATAGAATTAAGGAGTTAAAGAGACAGGTAGAATTAAAACTTGGTGGTAATAGCTATATACATCAAACTCCTGTAGGGCACAATGCCATTACCGCGGTAAACTTACAACAATCCTTACTTACAGCCAATGAAACTGAAGGTACATTAGACTCAACATTAGCACAACCAAATACGCAATTAATTGACAACTTACCTACAAATAATGAAAATATTTCTAACCCAACAGTGGGTTATGAGATAGATTTAAATTTAATTGAAACAGAATTCATCACAGCAATATCAAGATTCACCGCCACTGATCCAGAACAAAGGCCTTATATACCCAAACAGAAGACATCACGCACATTTTCCCAGATAATCCATTACCTTAATAGTACATTGCTCCCGAAACACCTTAACAACGATTTAGATTTTATATCACTACACACAATTATTTATGCGGCAGCTTTTACCGCGGCTGTCTGCAATGGAACCAAGATTGATCCGGATACCAATATACAGAAGAGAGGTTATAAAAAGCCTAGGTGGCAAAAAAGAATTGAACTACGAATAGATAAATACAGGGTAGAAATAGGTAGACTTACCCAATACATGTTTGGAAACAGGACTCGAAAAACTATGAAAACTGTAGAGGAAATTAAAACTAAGTATAAAAATCACTCACAACACGAAGAACCCAATACAGAGCCACAACATTTTTTGGATACATTAAAACAGAAATTAAACGCAGCATCAACCCGGCTGAAAAGATACCTTACCTGCACTAAACGCAAACAACAAAACTCAACCTTTAGCAATAACGAAAAATCTTTTTATAGAATGTTAGGTAAAAATGAACAAAATATTCCAGGCGAATCTACACAATATCCGTCGCCAGAGCACTTAAAACAGTTTTGGGCAAACATATGGGCAGACCCCGTACAACACAATGCAAATGCTGATTGGTTACATAGAGTACCACAGACAACAAATATAAATCAAATGATTTTTGAAAACATTTCTGTAGATACACTGACGAAAATAATAAACCGCACACATAATTGGAAAGCACCGGGAACCGATAATATACACAACTATTGGTACAAAAAACTGACATGCATTCACCCATTCATTCACTATCATATTACCCAATTCATACAATCACCACATACAATACCAACATTCATAACTCATGGAATCACGTATATGTTACCGAAAGGCTCGGATATAAAAAACCCAGCTAATTATCGACCTATTACATGTCTACCAACCATATATAAAATCATAACAGGATGCATTAGTGACATTATTTATCAACACCTAGATGAACACAAAATACTTACAGAACAACAGAAAGGATGTAAAAAAAATAGCCAAGGTTGCAAAGAACAGTTAACGATAGATTCTGTAATTATGAAACAAGCACAAATACAAAATAGAAACATTCATACAATGTACATCGACTATCAGAAGGCGTTTGATTCAGTGCCTCATAGCTGGTTGATTCATGTGTTAGAGCATTACAAAATTCACCCCAAAATAATAGAATTCCTAAAATTGATCATGGCTCACTGGACAACAAAACTAAAACTAAATCAAAAGAACACACTTATAACTACTCCTCCGATTAAAATACAGAGAGGCATATTCCAAGGGGATGCCCTCAGCCCCCTATGGTTTTGTTTGGCTCTTAACCCCCTCTCCGAATTACTTAATAATACCGGGGTAGGATTTAAAATAAAACACGAAAATACACACCATATCATCTCCCATTTGATGTATATGGATGATATTAAAATCTACGCAACCAACAACACCGAACTCACGAAACTAGCAGACATCACACAATCATTTTCCACAGACATACAGATGAGGTTTGGGGTTGATAAATGCAAAGTCCACTCCATCAGTCGCGGCAAAACACTACAAAATACCTACATTCTGGATACAGGTGAAACAATAGAGCCCATGGACGAACACGCTACATACAAATACCTAGGTTTCCATCAATCTAAACATATACTTCAGAAACAAGCCAAATTAGAAATCACTAAGAAATTCAAACATAGACTAAATCAAATCTTAAGAACACAATTAAACTCCCGTAATACTACCAAAGCTATTAATACCTACGCTATTCCAACTCTTACGTATTCATTTGGAATCATAAGCTGGTCCCAATCGGATCTTATAAAATTACAACGAATGATAAATACGCACCTGACTACCAATAGAAAACATCACCCAAAATCCTGCATACAACGAGTTACAATGTCACGTAGAATGGGCGGCAGAGGAGTAATCGATATACGGAACCTACATAACAACTTGATTATTAAATTACGACATTATTTTCACAATAAAGCTGAGCATACACAACTCCATAAATACATAGCCGCTACTGATAAGAAACTTACTCCGCTTAACTTGCACGACAGAAACATGGAATCCCATTATCACATCACCACTGCACAGCACAAGGCAGATACGTGGCTTCAAAAATCTCTGCATGGAAGACACCTAGCCGATCTGAGCCAAACACACGTCGATAAAATAGCGTCGAACGAGTGGCTGCGGCGTGGAGAACTTTTCCCAGAGACAGAGGCGTTTATGTGTGCTATCCAGGATCAAATAATAAACACACGCAATTATCAAAAGCACATTCTCCGAATACCTAACCTGTCTTCTGATCAGTGTCGCCGGTGTTACAGTGCTTCAGAGACGATACAGCATATTACCGGGGCTTGTAAATCAATCGCACAGACTGATTATAAGCACCGGCATGATCAAGTTGCCGCCATCATTCACCAACACCTGGCATTTAGACACTCACTTATCACAAACAAAACTGCATACTATAAATATAAACCTTCATCAATATTAGAATCTGCTAATTATAAATTATACTGGGATCGAACAATTATTACTGATAAAACGATACACTACAATAGACCCGATATCCTATTCTACGACAAGGCTAAAAGTATCATATATCTCATAGACATTGCTATACCTAACACACATAACCTCGCATCTACATACACTGAAAAAATAGCCAAATATACAGATTTATCCATAGAACTAAAAAAACAGTGGAAAGTGCATACAATTAAAACAGTGCCTGTAATTTTATCTTCCACAGGTGTCATACCACACTCCCTACATAGTAGTCTTCAATCTCTTGGCATGCATAAGCTCTCATACATCCTCCTTCAAAAAGCAACAATACTTAATACTTGCAGAATTACGAGAAAATTCCTGTCTACCTTGGCTTAATCATTAATAATTTCACCCCATTTTCTTGCTTGGCCCAACAGCCCGCATTAAATGGCTTTACCCCGTTCTCACGGAGAATAAAGTTGACAACTAGTTTAATAATAATAATATGGCTTGCCTTAACTGGCCGGCTAGGGGTGGAAATCGCAAGAGCTAAAACCTGAAGCTCCAGGGTGGAAGTGCTCAAGCTGCGTAATAGCGAGGAAACCCGCTCCGGGACGCGTTAACGACCCGCGATGGTGAAATCGGTGCATACCTCTCGACACCCTTTAGCCATCCACACCGATGTTGCGTCCTTGGCATGCGCCGCTTTTGGGATGCCCATCTAGTGGGGGGCAAGTCACCGTCTGCCTAGAATACAAATGATTGAGACATTTTACTTGGCAGGCGTCCCGTTGTCTCAATCAATAGCCCAGCAACCAGTCCAGCTAGATGCCATCCATAGACCCAATTAATTCCCATCTACTCTGCAATAGTCCTTACTCCTTGCAGGCGCTGTCTTTGGTTGTATTTCTCCCATAAATGCAGACAAAGATAGTACCTGCATGGTGTACACACCCCAACTAGAGTAATGTATCTTAAAGGGGCCTCTACGTGTTGGATCCATATCCCCACGCAAGCCTTCCAAAAGGACCGGCCTTCGTGCCGTGATTACCCGCAGGAAAGATACAACATAATAATAATAATTTATTCCCAATAAAGCTGTATCTCAAAAATATCGTAAACTTGATTTTTATGGCATCAGATAGCTTAAAAAATGCACATCCAATGAACAAAATAGCGGTATATTTTTTAAACATGTTAAAAAAGAAAGAAAGAATAATTTATTGTCGCGGTACACGTTATACATAAAAAAAAGCAGAAAAATGTCCACATCTTAGTTTTACCTCAAATCACAAAGACTGAAAAGAAAACTATATTTACAAAGCTTCAATTTTTCTCGAAACTAGCGTTCCTTGACAAGCTTTTGTGCTTGCAATGCAATGCAATGCAATCAGCCCTGTATCATATACTGCCCACTGCTGAGCAGGGGCCTCCTCTACTACTGAAAGGGTTTAAGCAAACGATAATTGATAAACAATACACACGTAACTCCGAAAAGTCAGAGGTGTGTGCCTCGGGTTTTGAACCTCCGGACATTGTCTCGGCAGACCGTTCCATTCCCAACAAGGCTATCGTCCACTTTTTGCTTTTGTGCTTAGCACAGCAGAATTCTGATGTCATAAGTCTGCTGGTGTGCAGTGGGGTCACTTTACCCAGCCCGTATAAAAAGCCACTGCTATTAAATTTTATTTATCCTTCTATTTAATTAATTTCGTTGCGTTACTATTTAGTGCTCCCAGAGACTCGCCTAGCTTCATCGGTGTCAAAAACTGCGTGCCACTGCCGATCCTGGCTTACAGGAGTTGCAGTGCTGGGTGTGAGGGCGGGACAGTGTCTGCCATAATTTTACCAAATTATACCCTTGGATATAACATTCAGTCTCCTTGACGGACACAAATTGGTTCGCGACCCGCAGAAGCTATGAACTCGTCTCTTTGCTTTAATAACGTGATAATACCGTTTATTTATTTGATTATTTAAACCGCAGCGCCGCGCCGGTCCCTATTTATTTAAAAAATGGTATGTTTTACGTATACATAGCATGACGCCTTTCCCTTTTCAAGGATAGGTAGAGGTGTAATACACCCACATTTTGCAAGCTATGTTAGGTCCGATGTAATAGGGGTGGACTTATTGCCATTTACAGGCACATTTCCAAACTTCAGGCTGATAGCAATAGAAAAACCCAATAACACTTTTCCCGACCCGGGATTCGAACCAGAGACTTCAGTGCGATAGTCATACAGCGCATACAATACAACTACGTCACCAAGGCAGTTTACGTATATAAAATAAATAAAAAAAAGTTTCGACGCAATTATATTTAATTATTTTTTTCAATATAACACATTATTGAAGTAAAGAGACGAACTGTTAAGCCAGACGCACGACGCGAAATAGCAGGCAGCTGTCAAAATTCCATTCCACACTTTGACTCACAGATTTGACTACGAAACTATCAGTTGTTTCTACTAAACTTTGAAACTAATCAACAGCTGATTAGTTAGCAGTCCAACTAAAGTGACTAAAGCAGTTTAGTTAAAGAGTCCGCCGGCGTCACATGGTAAAGTGTTTTTTATGACGTATAAGTTTGATGACACGGAAAGGATCTTTTTCCTAAAAAAATCCTTTTATTAGTATAAAGGCTTATAGGTAGTGGTCTGCCTTGCTTCCTTATTACTGCAATTAATAATTTCACCACACTTTGCAAAAAAAAAACAATCTATTTTAGGAGGCCGATGCGTACCCAAGACTTATAACAAAATCATAAACAACTGCGTAGAATGTAACTGTGTTAAAAAAAGAGTGAAGTGCAAAGAAATACCAGGTTGTATCTCAGAGGATGACAAAAAGCTACCGAATTGGAACAAAGGGAAGCCAAAACTGACACTGGACATGTTCAAGGAAACTTGTATACCTGGAGGTGTTTATAGGTATGACAGTTTCTTCAAATGAGGTTTAAAAAGCATTCGCGTTAGGCTTATGTGGATAGCATTGACGATATCCATAGTCGAAGAGCATTTACCATCAAATCAGCCGCCAGCATATCTACCTGGCCATCTGGATTTTGATTAAAAAACATAGTTAACCACAGAATATACCTACTTATTTTCTTTAAATGCGGTTTTTTAATATATGCTTTACTTGAACAAGGACTCCTATGATCACGAAAAGAAAAAATCCTAACCTAACCCAACCTTTCTTCTAGAATGGATTGCAACAATTGTTATTGCCAAGATGACAAGGCCCTGAGATGTACCCAAAAAACTTGTCTTAACTATTCGCAGTCGCAAGCCCTTGAGGATCAACGCATGTATTTAATTCAATATGGTTTATAGACCCTGGACCTTAGACCCAAAGACTAGTACATACAATCATGTAGTTGGAATAGCGACGAATTCTGACATTATAATTTTCTGGCTATAAAGTTGCTAAAATATTCTATGTGTCTCATTTATTTCCGATTAGAATTCGCAAAATGTAGATATTTAAAGAACTGTTTTACAACTTTTGAGTCAATACTACTCGTCACATAAATGTATAAGCCGACCAAATACAAAATTCACACATTTTTTTTTATTGTATTGTATGACAAGACGAGAATGCCGTTCGCGTGATGGTAAGCGATACGACCACCCATAAGCAGTAGCAACACCATCCAGCACCTTGAGTTACAAAGTACTGTGTGGCATTCTACTGCGCTCGTCATCTTGAGACATAAGATTTTAAGTCTCATTATGTCCAGTAGTTACACTGGCTACAATGTCCTTCAAACCGAACACAACAGTAGGTACATGCACACTGCTGCTTGGCGGTAGAAATAGAATTTGCAGTGGTACCCACCCACACGAACTCTCACATATGAGAGACCTACCACTAGTAAACTATACTTAATCTATAGCGTGCAGCAGGCATTGGTCAGAGAAAGGTACTTTTGAAAAATTATGTCCTCTGAAAAATGACAGTCTTGAATAAACAAACATATAATAATACCAGCCCTGTATTATATACTGCCTACTGCTGAGCACGTGCCTCCTCTACTACTGAGAGGGGTTAGGCCTTAGTCCACCACGCTGGCCTAGTGCGGGTTGGCAGACTTCACATACCCTCGAAATTCTTATAGAGAATTCTCAGGTATGTAGGTTTCCTCACGATGTTTTCCTTCACCGTTAAAGCGAACGATAATTGATAAACAATACACACGTAACTTCGAAGAGTCAGAGGTGTGTGCCTTGGGTTTTGAACCTCCGGACATTGTCTCGGCAGACCGTTCCATTACCAACTAGGCTATCGTCCACATCATTACAAACATATTTTGATTAATATACAGTAGGGCCTCGTTAATCCAGAGAGGCAAAAACAAGACCCTTTGCGGATCGAGGCGTCCGGATTATTATTTAATGGTAATAAAACACATGTTTAACCTCAGTGTCTTTAATTTGTCTTTTAATGTTAATTGTTTACGTGGCGGCACCATGACATAGATAATATTACCGTGGCGATGATGTTAGCAAGCGCGCTAAATTGACGCTGTAGAAGGCGATAAACAAAAGACTGACGACGGATTGACTTATACATATTAGTTATTAATTACAGGTTTTTACTTTAGACAGGCATTTATCTGGATAATCAGGCATTTAGGCACCCTGGGCAGGCACACCTCCATTTATAAATGGTAACTCTAGTCAGGGGTGACACTTACCATCTACGGAATGACGCAACAGGATAGCCAATGAATGCAGAGACGTATGTACATCATATATTAAGTACGTATAAACATGTTCTTTTTAATACATTCGGAGAATAAAAAAGTAGGTACAACATTTTTAATTAAAACCAGAACCTATTACAGAACCCTAAGGGCCAGTTTCACCGGTTCCTGATAAAGTTCCAGATAGTCTATTCGGAGTTTATCCGCCGGATAAACTACGACTTTTGGTTTCACAGTTCCCGAATAGAAATATCTGTTAAATAAATTTGCGGTTAACTTCCCAGCAAATCCAAATGGCTGTTTCACCACTCGCTAATATAGTCTCTGATAGTCTATTTGGAACTTATTAGTCAGAAAAACTACAACTTCTGGTTTCACAGGTCTCGAACAGGAATATCTAGCAGATAAAGTCCCTCTTAACTTATCAGCCGATTCAGGTAGCTGTTAGAGTTTATATCTAAAAGCTAAAGAAAAATATCTATGACAGTGCTAATTGTTTATCTAAAAGGAGATGTCCGCTTTTTGTATGGGTGCTGGGCCTCAAAATCTAAACAGGCTCAAACTTTAGGGATATTAAAGGGGCAAAATATGGAGCTTGAATCCATTAAAAAAATATTTTTAGACCCCTCCATTCATAACTAACTTTTTTTAAAACGTTCATAGTAAGTGTAGTTTTCAAGCCAAACAAAATTACATAAATCTCGAAATCGGAGGTCTTTAAAATTAAACGATTTATTGCAAAAGGCTAGTTTTCAAGAGTTAGAAACTGTCAAATATATAGAAACTGTCTTGTTTAGAATTTCAGGCCCGTTTTTGGACAAGTCCTTTACTTATTTAACATTAGATTTTTGATTTCAGTAGCTTTGCAGTTCCATCAAGGCAACGATTAAATACTATCTAATACTTAACAATTTTTTTCTGGAAAAATGCATTATTACCTATTATCACCACTGGAGGTGAGTGGAACTGTAATGTTGGTTTTACCGGTCTTACGTCCCAATGTCGACGCTTGGAAGTACCTATAGCGTAATATATCGTACGAGGGCCTAATGGATCGAGTTCCTAACACTATGCACACCCTACACCAGCATACCAACTAAAACCCGCGGTGCCCTTCTTCGGTCAATATCGAGTTTTGTTATGATTAAAATAAAGTTGAAGTCGCATTTTCTTTTGGCCTTAAAAGTAAAATCTTATAAGCAACATTATCGATTGGCAATTAAAGTTTTTGCATAAATTGCCAATTTTCGTGCTCATTTTACATTTTTCTCAAAATCTGTGAATGCCGATCTTAATGTCACCAAAAATGATGGTCTTCTAAAAAAAATTCTTGCCGCTAATGCGGTTAAGATAGCTACCTTTATGCCCCATTTCAAGAATCCGCCCGGTATAAGATAATTTGACTTTACCTTTGCACTTCTTTATTTAGGTTTAACTCAATGAAATAAAAAAGTTATTGTACTATATTGTCATTTATTGTACATGAAAATTAAATAAAATGCACATCACATTGAAATTTATATTTTGAGAAGATGTTGTTTTTATAATTCATGGATAGCATGTTTGTGATCTAATTCCTTTGCTAACATTTTTCTTTGTATTAATTTTTGCTCCAGCTCTTCTGTGAGAATTTTTTTTGAATGTCGGCAATTTCAATTTTATTTTCAGTTAATTTATCAAATGGTCTTTTTTCTTTTGGTTTACCTACAACAACAGAAAATATTATTTAAGTATAGTAAATAAATATATCATATCTGGTTAATAAATATCCATAATAATAAAACAAAACCTATGGTATTGCACTTTAAAAAATAATACTAGCCCTGTATTATATTACACTTTTCAACTGCTGGACATGGGCTTCCTCCACTATTGAAAGTGTTTAGGCTTTAGTCCACCCCATTGGTCTAGTGCGGGATGGCAGACTTCACATGCCTTTGCAAAAATTCTTTGCTTATGTAAGTTTCCTCTCTATGTACTTAAAACAAACTTACATTTAAATTTTATTTTAAAAGTAACTGCGATTATAAAGGAAAACTATACATTTCTTATTTAAATTATAAGAACATAAGTGGCTATTTAAAACAACTTACTTAAAGCAGGATGCTTCTTAAGGGCATTTGGATTCCACTCTTTCCATTGAAATGAAATGAAATGAAATGAAATAATTTATTCGAACCCATAAAATGTTATACATTATTTAGATTCCGTCAATATTAACTCTACCACCAGTTCGGAAAGCAGTTCTCACTAGAGAAGAACGGGCAAGAAACTCTAGTGTTGCTCTTTTCAAAATCAGTTCAAGGTATAAAATACATTGCATTATGTAGAGAAAAAAATATATACAATTCAGTATTTGTTTACTTATGTTTAGAGCAGTTCATTTATATACTCGCAAAATAGGTAATAAAAATTTAAATTCCAACACGAGTGCATAACTATCTCAGGAATCATGTAATAATTTGATCTGAAATCTTCAAGATGTCGTTATTAATCTAAGTTTAAGATATACCCCCAATACTTATATATATATATATATATAGTAAGCGAAAAGGGCAGACCAGTCCACACAAGCAGCACCCGTTCACGAGTATGACGCATGTGCCAGCCATCGGCCTCCTCAACCATATTACAGGGAAGTGGCCGACCCGGCACACGACGCCGCCGCAGGCACAGACAGTTAAGGAGTATGTCATACCCAAGCCGCTCACAGATGGAAACAAAGAAACTTTATTAAAACGAAAGACATGATTCCAAAGAAAATCACATGAAAAAAAAAATTTTTTTTTTTAAATTAATCCCAGGCTTTTTTATCCTCTATGTATTCTGAAATTTTGTAATAAGCTTTATTACATAACTTTCGCTTAATAGTTGTTTGGAATTTACAAATGTTTAAACACTTAATTTCAGTGGGAACTTTATTATAAAAGTGTATACAGTAACCCTTAAAAGATTTGCTGATTTTTTGGAGCCTTGTTTTGTGATTAACTAGATTATTGGTATCTAGCATTAGAATCCAGATTTTAAAAGACTCCAAAACAGTATTTTCTTCTTCTTTTAAATTTAGCTTCCACCGATTAATTATCTATCGGTGATTACGCCAATATTAAGCAATAATAGCAGATAAAATCTAAAATTAAAAAAATGACGTGGCCATTCCGTCAAATGCTAAGTGACAGTTACATTTATCTACCATGTAATTTGTCAAGGAGTTTGATGGTGAAACAGAAAAAAGAAATCAGTAACCTTCATTTTTGAAATAGTGTTAAATGTCAGATAAGTAATTATCGGATGGCGAAAACAGAAATCGTTATAAGAGGATTATTTTACATCAACGCGCGTAGTTTGTAATTTTATAGTCTTAACTGTGTACAATATAAGTTGATAATAGTTGGATACCCAACTCTTTAGCCACTTATAGCAGATATAACCTGTGTGGGCTCATAAGAATGGTCTCAATGAGTAGATGTTAGATAGTTGATTATCAAGGCCCTATGATGGAGAATATAGTAATTTAAATTTAATTAATTAATGACAAGCAGATATGACAGTGCTCAAAAAGAGATTGAGGATCACTCTCAGGCTATGACTGAGTTAATAGATCTAAGTAAATACAACGCTGAGAGGTTTGAATCCTTGCAGAACCATACCACAGTATGCTCTTGCAGGTCCCTCGGTGAGTCACAGCCGGGGTGTGACTCCTTGCAATTAATAACTGAGCCAATATTGTGTGATAGCTTACCTACTATTAACAAGTCCAACAGCTCCCTAAACCAAAACCAAACCGAAATTAAAATAAATAAATTACCACAAAAAAAAAACTATTATGTTTTGTGATGAAATAGGGAAAGACATGGGAAGGCTGCTATTTATGGACCTAGGATTTACAGTATTGAATAATTGTATGCCTGATACCAGTTATGCAGATATTATTAATCATATTTCCAATTGCCATAACTTGTCACTCCAAACAAAATTAATTTTATTTGTGGGTAATAGGGGTAATGTAAACAAGAAACAGCTTGTCCAGTATTTAGATTTTTTAAGCACATTACCGGTGCAAGAGATTGTTATGTTTACATTCCCTTATAGTAAAAGTTTGCCAGCGGAAGAAAACCAGATTAGATATAAGTTAAATTTGACAATGCACACTGTATCGTGCAATATTAGTAATATTCATATTATTGACACTAACAATTATGTTAGTAAAAACTATACATTGACTAAAGATAAATATTATCTGCCAATATATTATAAGAGACAGATAGCTGATGCGCTATCTTATTATTTTTTTATAACAGCCAAGAATTTGGCTACTTGTACTACTGCTCCTATTGAGCAGTTAATTAATAATAATGACTCAAGTTATAGCAATCTGAAAAATTTGACATTGAAGTATTTAAATTAAATGTTAAGACAATAGAGCCACCCTCTAGCTATATTCATTTAAATTACCAAGAAGTAAATGTCCATCACAAGAAACCTGTTTTTAACTTGGTGCATCAAAATATTCAAGGTCTCGCTAATAAAGAATTAGAATTGGAGTTGTTCATGAACAATAGTAATATTGATATTTTATGCTTAACTGAACATTGGCTTAAAAGCCATCAGATTATGTTCAACTTCAATAATCACCAGGTTGCTAGCTCGTTCAGCAGAGTAAATATGATACATGGCGGCTCCTTGATAATAGTCAAAAAATCAATTAAATTTAAGGAAAGGTTTGATATTGTTAGTCTGTCTATTGAACGAGTTAGAGATTTCATGTATTGAATTTGAGCAATTTGTTGTTTTGAGTGTATATAGACCACCATGTGCATCCCACATTGAGTTTTTGAGCATACTTGAAGACATTTTGCATAAAATCTGTAATGCAAATAAAATAATTATTGTATGTGGAGATTTTAATATTAACTTATTGGAAGAGTCGCAGCTAAAGGTTAATTTTATTAATCTTTTTCAATCCTATAACTTGTATAATGTATTCCTTGAGCCGACTAGGATTACTGCAACTAGTGCTACATGTATTGATAATATTTTTACTAACCATACAATAAAATACAAGGCAGTAATAAATTTAATAGATTCTGACCATTGTGGCCAATTAATATCATTTACTAGTAATAAAAACAAGGTTCAAGGAAAACATATTCAATTTGTTCCTTGTAATATAAGCCGCATGAACCGTTTTAAGAGAAACATGGGTTGCCCTTACAAAACGATCCAGACAAATTATATACTTCCCTTTTTGATTTGATAAAGTGTGAATTTGAAAAAATCTTCACTAGTAAGAAATTAGTAATTAATAATAGACTTGTTTTTAACGAATGGGCAACCGTTGGTATTATTAAGAGTAGAAATAAACTATATAGTTTATATTCGGAAAGAGCTTACAACCAACGGCCCTCTTTCAAAGAACATGTAAAAAAAATATTCTAAGATTTTTAAAAGAGCCTGTTCCGCTGCCAAGTCATTATATATAAGAAATAAAATTAAATCAGCTACAAATAAGATTCAGACCACCTGGAACATTATAAATACAGAATCAGGTAGGCAAAAGGCACGCAACCAGGAATTTAATCTTAATATTAATTCTGAACATGTAACAGCAGACCTGGAAGTAGCAACGGCTTTTGAATTTTTTTTCACTGACGTAGCGTTACAGACTACCCAACATCTTCAGTCTTCTTCCACGTCAGCTGAGTTGCTGCTTAAAGGTAATGTACCTCAATGCGACATACTTTTTCATTTAACACCTATCAGTGCGCAAGATATATTAAAGACATTTAAATGTATTAACCAGAAAAAGACCGCTGATCTATGGGGAATTTCAGTTAAAAACGTATCGTCTATTATTGAAGTAATTGCACCCCACCTAGCTGCGGTTTTTAATGGTTGCGTCGCAACAGGTGTATTTCCTGACTTGATGAAACAAAGCAGGGTTATACCGCTCTTCAAGGCTGGTGATATGGCGGATCCTTCGAACTTCCGACCTGTCTCGGTATTACCCACATTGAGTAAGTTATTCGAAAAAAATATTCTTAATCAGCTATTGAGACATTTTGACAACAATAACTTACTTCACAGGAAGCAGTTTGGATTTACGAGGGGTCGGTCCACCATTGATGCTGGGGTTGATCTCTTGAAAAATATATTTGAGGCCTGGGAGGAGTCGCATGATGCTCTTGTTGTCTTCTGCGACTTGTCTAAGGCATTTGACTGTGTAAATCATGACACTCTAGTCAGGAAATTACACCATTATGGCGTGCGAAACACGGCTCTCAATCTTCTGAGATCTTATTTGAATAATAGAATTCAGAGGGTTGATATTAATGGAAAAATCTCAACAGGAGCTGCGGTTACCATGGGAGTTCCGCAGGGTTCAATTCTGGGACCATTTCTATTTCTTGTATATATAAATGACTTACCTTACTACGTAAGGGATAATCACGAGATTGTATTGTTCGCCGATGATACATCATAAATATTTAAAATCAAAAGAAAGTTACTAAATTATGACGACGTGAACGATGCTCTCCGTAAAGTTGTGCATTGGTTTAATTTAAACAACTTATTATTAAATGCTAAAAAAACTAAATGCATTAAATTTACTATGCCCAATGTAAAAAGAGTAAAAACCAATGTACAAATAAATGGTGAAGAGTTGGATCCTGTTGCGTCTACTACCTTTTTGGGCATCACACTAGACGCGAAACTCCAGTGGGGATCGCATATAGCAAAGTTAGCAGGTAGACTAAGTTCAGCGGCTTATGCAGTCAGAAAAATAAGGCGTCTGACTGATGTAGAAACGGCAAGAATTGTTTATTTCAGTTATTTTCATAGCATTTTGTCGTATGGGATTCTTCTTTGGGGAAATGCTGCAGATATTAATTCAGTATTTGTGTTACAAAAGAGAGCTATTAGAGCTATTTATTGTCTTGGACCCCGTGTTTCTCTTAGAGAAAAGTTTAAAGAGATAAACATTCTTACCGTCATATCGCAATACATTTATGAAAATCTATTGTATATGAGGAAAAATATCGCACATTTTGATCAAATATGCGATATTCATAATATAAATACTAGGAATAAACATGTGATACATGCTACTCGTCTCCATAAAATTAGTAATACTTTTGTTGGTCAATGTGTACGCTTCTTCAATAAACTTCCTAAGCATATTGTAAAACTACCAATAAAAAAAAAATTAAATCACTATAAAAGACCGCCTCTGTAAAAAAGCTTACTATCGTATTTGCGATTATCTGGAGGATACAAATGCTTGGGATTAAGTTGCTCGGATTCACTCATGTTTTATAATTTGATTGTTTATATGTTATACTAGCTTTTGCCCGCGGCTCCGCCCGCGTGAATGAGTTTTCCCGGTATAAAAGTCCCGCTTAAAATGTAGCTTATATGACACGTTCGTAGATTTACCATAGCAGCGCCATCTATTGATTACTTACTCAACCCAGTCGAAAGGTATCGACATCTGTTAGAATCATTTGGAGTTAAGATAATTGTGACTGTCAAATAATAAAATAAATAAATCTGTCAAATAATAACAGACAAATAATTAGCAATAAATTAAAATTGCGACTATAATTTGAGATTTAAACTATCCTATCTCTCAAGTTGGATCGAACTGCACATGGTGTGCGAATTTTATTATAATCGGTTAAGTGGTTTAGGAGTCCATTGAGGACAAACATTGTGACACGAGATTTATATATATTAAGATATTGTTTTGTTTTTTTTTGACATAAGTAATAATTGAATTTATATTGTTACTTGCAATTTGTAAAATATATAAAAAAATATAACAATAAAAGACCTACGCTGAGTTTCTTGGTGCTTCTTTTCGGGTCAGTGGGCTTTTCCGAAGCACTGGTAGAATCTTTTAGATGATAAAAATATTGTAAAAAATGACGTGTAAAAGTGCCCATAGGGGCCTAATTACTGAATAAATTATTAAATTAATATTAAATTATTGAATTTAAATTTGAATAAAAAGTTTGAAATAAAAATGAAATTTAAATTACCCCCGACATAAACAATCTACAAAAAGTAAAAAAAGCTTGATGCTGCAGCACCAGATCAAGGTTAACATGTCTTAAAAATAATGCCGAAGTAACAGACCACAGTACACCAAATTTTAAATCAATCGAAGTTGTGAAAGTTGGCAGTGAGCTGATAATCTTCAAACGCTTGAATAGATATTCATAAATTCTAACTAAGAGCCACATCGATCACATCAGCTTTCAAACAAAAAAAAAACACGTCAAAATCGGTCCATTCGTTTAAGAGATACGATGCCACAGACAGACATACAGATACACAGATCCACACCCTAAACTTATAACACCCCTCTTTTTCTGTTGGGGGTTAATAATAAGTTGGTATTCTGTATTCGACCCATATGTATCTTTGTATGTCTGCGATTTTCTCAAAAACTACTGATTCAATTTGGGTGGGGTTTTCGTTATTTTACGTTTGTTCAGTGTTATTTTTTTTTAAACGTTTTATTTATTATTTTTGCGATTGATTTCGTATGGCTTTGGAATAGTCCCATTTTAATGATTATTATTACTACCTCGGTGGCGTAGTTGTATTACGGTATGACTGCAATGCTGAGGTCTTGGGTTCGATTCCCGGGTCGGGCAAAGTGATATTGGGTTTTTCTACTATTACATGGGACCTAACGTAGCTGGTGAAATGTGGGTGTGATTAATCTTCTGCTTGCCCCTGATAAGGCAAAAAGGCGTGATGCTATGTATATAAAAAAGGAAATAAAACAAATACAAAAATAAAACCTGACAAATATACAAAAGCAATGGTATCTACCAGTTAAATTATCAGGAATTTGATGAAACAGAAATAACATAATATTAGTTAAATTATCAGGAATTTGATGAAACAGAATTAACATAATATTAGTTAAATTATCAGGAATTTGATGAAACAGAAATAACATAATATTAGTTAAATTATCAGGAATTTGATGAAACAGAAATAACATAATATTAGTTAAATTATCAGGAATTTGATGAAACAGAAATAACATAATATCAGTAATTTTTATTCGTTGGATAGAGTTATTTGTCCGATAACAATCTAGAACTTTACAAATAAAAGAACTTTATAACTTTTTGGAGAACCTTATAAATAAATAAATAAATAACTTTATCAGGAACCGGTGAAACTGGCCCTTAATGTAATCCAATAATTTGCAGATAGTTTAATTGGACGACAAGTTAATATTATAATTTGTGTTGTTAAGATAAGTAGGACAGATAATTCACATCATAAAAGTATCAACGTCATGGAAAAGGATCATATTTTATCGATTCAAATGGCCCTTGGTCAATGGTCACCATGCATGTTGCACATCGTACGATTCGTGTTGATATCATGCATTCGTGCTGCACCAAAAAGCAAAACGAAGAACTTTGCTTACTTTGGCTGACAAGGGGGACGGGGGCGTTAAAATATTAAAATTCTGCTAACGTAATACTTGAACGGATAGGCAAATTGGGACAACTTAGAATTTCCAAATTGAGGGTGCTAATGGCATAATATAGTTACCCCTTTATAATAATAATATTATATACGTTGTTTTCGTACAAAAAGTTTAATGTGTAATTAAAAATGCGGTTCATTTATATTCCGGATGCAAAATTTTATTATGCAAGACAAAAAAATACAAATGAGATAATATTAAGTTACTTATGCAACAGTGTTCCCACTTTGTAACCAAAAAATAGGATGAACGTTAGATAATTTTGTGTTATTTAATTCTATAACGCTGTATAACTGCTGTGTGGGACTATAAATAATATATTATTATGTAATTTACTTGACAGTAATATAGTATAATTATTTCTTATGTTTACGCCAATGTTATACATTGAAATAAAACTATTTTGCGGAAATAAAATACGCATTATAGTTTTAGTTCAGTAATATACTGGTTTAATTAACATCTCCATATCTTTATTTCTTGTTAATGCAATGCAATGCAATCAGCCCTGTATTATATACTGCCCACTGCTGAGCACGGGCCTCCTCTACTACTGAGAGGGGTTAGGCCTTAGTCCACCACGCTGGCCTACTGCGGGTTGGCGGACTTCACATACCTTCGAAATTCAAAGAACTTCTCAGGTATACAGGTTTCCTCACGATGTTTTCCTTCAACGTTAAAGCGAACGATAATTGATAACAATACACACGTAACTTCGAAAAGTCAGAGGTGTGTGCCTTGGGTTTTGAACCTCCGGACATTGTCTCGGCAGACCGTTCCATTCCCATCTAGGCTATCGTCGCTTTTTTCTTGTTAATACCGGCGTTAAATCTATGTAACATATACAAATTAATGTGTGTATGTATGTTCTCTATAGAGTCCAAAACGGCTGGAGTGTTAACTTTAAGTGCCTGTTAACTTTAATAGCGAAAGGATCAACAAAAAATATTTATGACTTTTTGGAAATTTTGTATCATCATCTCGCTATAGAATTTAATGATGTGATTAACGGTTTACAACTATTAAAGGTTAATCTAAGGAAGACGAAATAAATATATTCCGGGATGTTCTTAAATAATTATTCTTAAAAGCATAAAAAGTAACTTTAGGAAGGTCGCCCACTTTTGAAGCGATACAGTAGCGATTCAATCACAAATACGCCCGCGATACTGTCGCTTCTAGTCATCCTAAGCCCATGTACACGATTCTGAATCGCTACATTCGTGATTTCGCGCTTCAATAGCGATATAGACACGATGCAAAGGCGCAGCTGTTGTGACGCATTTTCGATACAGTCCCCATATTCTCTACGACAGTGTAGACAGTAGCGATGCCGTCGTGTGTTTGTATTGCTTCCAACGTGCGTTGCAAATGCGATTTAAGGCTCTCCATCGAGCAAATCTCGATTTATTTATTTTTGTAAATTTGAACTACCAAAATATTGTTTATAATATTGTCTATCTAATTGTGTTCACTTTAGGAGATGCACAGAATCGAAAATTTTAGTAGTACATATTTTAATTTATTTATTTATTTAATCGGAAGTCCTACAGGTTACATAATAACAAAAATTAGAAGCTATATTATAATACAGTTACCCAATTAAAGGCCTTCACTTATAACAACATAATATATAACGAACGAAGTGATGAACAAGCTATCTAAGTCTTACGCGTAAACAGCAGCTAAATTCATTGAACTACATCTCGGCAAAAGTGACACGTAATCCGTAAAATTATAGTAAATTGTTATGAGAACGCTGTATCGGAAAGCAAACATCGCACTTTAGTGACATGTGTATTAAATACGTCTATATCACTATTGACTGGTGGTAGGTCTCTCATTATGTAAGCGGCCGTCTGGGTGGGTACCACCGCAATGTCTATTTCTACCGCCAAGCAACAGTGTGCATGCACTGTTGTGTTTCGGTTTGAAGGACATTGTAGGCAGTATAACTACTGGACATAATGAGACTTAACATCTTATGTCTCAGGATGACGAGCGCAGTGGAATGCCACTCAGTACTTTGTAAGTCAAGGTGCTGGATGGTGTTGCTACTGTTTATGGGTGGTCGTATCGCTTACCATCAGACGAACGGCATGCTCGTCTCGTCATTCAATGCAATAAAAAAAAATAAAAAAATATCAGTAGTCTTAGAGATTACATTAAAGTTATTGCACGCGCGCAACAAGTATGAGTTACGTCGATAATTAGTCTTTGCTCGATTAATGTGAAACATAGAGGGTAATCTTAGAGTTCTAATGGGGACATTAAAGTTAAGTTTAGCCAAAAGATCAGTAATTATGAAATTCATGACACAATATCCACATTATAAACATTCGATACCACCGAAGTAAAGATAACATATTGCAGAAATATGTTTCTTTTTTCTATATGTGTTATTTTCGAATGGATAGCTTCCAAAAATACGGTTAGCGCGCCGTTTTGCTGGGGGAGCACCTTAAGCGCAATAGTAACAACTATCATGTACCACTATACAGTAGCGTGTTTACCAAACGTTAAACAGCATGATTGCAAAAATTCGCCGTGGGTAGATTACTTCTAGAAAAGTAAGAATGCTAAAATTAGGCTTACAATTGGCTAAAACCAAAAAGCATTAAAAAACATAACAACTCTGCACGCGCAACGATATATAATAAGATTGCATAAGTATAATTATTTAAATAATAAAGCTGTTTTTTCACAGACAAAACCAGTCTCCATTTTGCATTTTTAAACGAAACAATTACACTAAAATTAGTTTTGTTAAAAAAGTTCAAAATGAGACGGCGGTTAAGAAATATTATCTAAAGTTAACATTATCTAATTATATTAAATCGACGGTTGTAAGACTAAAGTCCGATTCCGATAAATGTGTAAGCTGACCAAATACAAAACTCACAGCTAACCTGTGCTTCTAGATTAGACTCATTGACAGCGACATTTTTATTGCTATATTTTATTTATATGTAGGTATAGATATCGATACACGTATTCCAAATCAGTGTATATTCTGCATCTTTTGAAAGAAGTTTCAATCAATATGTCGCTTAAGTAATTTATCTTTACAACCGTCGAAATAAAAACGAAGCAGGTGAATCGTCGGTGGAGTGGGCGCCCCGGGCCACACTTTTAGGGGGCGGAAAAATGCGTAAAATAATCCTACCTATCTTTTACAAACACTTTTGTCTCATGTACCAGTAGCTTGGAGGTGTGGGGGGAGCGGGGAAGAGGTGACTTATTTCAATGAAGAAATTAAATGATAATTTTTTCGCCCGATTCCTTGGGGCGGCAAGCGTCAGCCCCGAGCGGGAAGAACCCACGCCACGCCACTAAGTCAGTGCGGACTGCGGTCACAATATCACGGTTAATACCTTCGTTGAAATATGGCAAATATTATAATTCTCATCAATAGAAAAGGACACAGTGATAGGTACTTTTGCTGGGAAGGGTAATAGCCATCACTTACGGGCGCAGCTGCGAGTAAAACCTAAGCTACAATATTTATTATTTGCCTCAAAAAGCAGATGGGCTGACGACCCACGCCGTCGCCCATGCACGTCGACAATGCCAAGGGACACAGCCACTGCCTATCCCAAAAACTTTTGAATAATACAAATAATATAAGCAGGTATGATGTTTTGATGTTTAGAGTATCTCATACAAAGTTCTAATATTGGAATCAATCTTTTTAATCCAATCCAATCCAGATCCAGATCCAATCTTTGATTTTGGAGCGTCTGACATCTATTATTTACAAACATCAAAGTTAATTACGAAGTCTAGAGCTAGAGGTAGCAAAAAAAACACAAAATTAATTTAATTAACTTAATTTAAAAATAATAATTACAATATTAGAAATTATAAGTCGGTAATTGATCGATGCTAGACCAAGAATGCGGCGCGGTTGCTACGACGGTTTTATGCTTATGTGCCCTCCGATTGACGTCAATGGTGGACACGTTCCGCTGACGGCTAAGAGCATTTAACACTGACTGTGCAATATGTGTACAGTCAGCAGCATAAGTAGATGAACAAATTCAAAATTTCAAATTGCCTACATACTTTTGCGTTCTTACTAATCTTGTTTTTCTCTTCACAAAAATAAAATAAAAGGTATTTACTTTACTTCAAACGAAGAAAAAAATATTTCAGTTTAACTTAACGCGTATATAGGCGATTTGAAATTTGGATTTTGTACAGATATTTATGCTGCTGACTGTACATTCTTGTGTCTTCAGGGCGATGCATGCGTAGCGCTTTCCATATATTAGCTATGCGTAACAAGTTACTAACGCTTATAACTTTGATTTTACAAAAAACTAATATTTATGTAGCAAATATTGTGCTAAAATAAAAATAAACGTCAAGACTATTCTTGACACGGGCTTACATTTTATTTGCAACTCTCACTAAACAAGAAAACAATATAAACAACACGAGACCAAGACGAGACTCACCCGTTCCAAGAAAAACAAATCTTTTATACACGAAATATATTTTCTTTTTCTACCTGCAGGGTCGTTTTAATTAGAAATAAAAACGATCGTAGTAGTTCCACATCGGTTTAATTAAAATAACGGAGGTGGAACTATGCAGTCAACGCCCGCTTATATATAGTTATAAGCTAATTTCCTTATCTAAATGGACACCGGTGTCCACCGCGGGCGTTGAAGGATTCATGGCCTTTTACATAAAGGGCTGTTTCGCCCGCTGCCTGGCTGGTTTAGAGTAGGTAGAGTTATGTCCAGGATGGTACTGTCTGAGATGTGGAAGTCATGTTGCATGTGTGTATGATTCCGAGGTAGTAAAAAATTCCTTCACACTTACATTCAACACATAAATAAATTCACGATCTGTATGTTTTTAAAATAATTAACATATTGACGTGATCTTATCATAGTGTAAACACATGGTATGTAATTAGTAATATAAGTATACGTTCATATAAGTACACTTCAACTTATTCGGCTCACTCTGAAAGCGTCATTAGAATACTGTAGACATGTTCACAACACTGCTGTGCACGAGCGTCGTGTTTCTGTTTTCGTACTTAGTGTATTACAACTACAAGAAGAAACTAGAATACTGGAAGAGAAAGAATGTGCCGCATCTGAAGCCCATACCTTTGCTCGGTAATTATAAGGACTATGTGTTGCTGAAGGAGATCCCTGGAATTGTCTTGGAGCAGATCTGTGAGAAGTTCCCAGATGCGCCGTACGTCGGCGCCTACTACGGCACAGACCCCGCCCTGATCATCCAGGATCCTGAACTCATCAAACTGGTGATTACAAAGGACTTCTACTATTTCAACGGTCGGGAAGTGTCTGCGTATAATGGAAGGGAGCCAGTCACAGAAAATATATTCTTCGCATGTTGCGACCAATGGAGGATCTTGCGGCAGAACCTCACGCCTCTATTCACTACAGCCAAGATGAAGAACATGTTTTATCTGATAGAAAGGTGCACTCACGTCTTCGAGGATCTACTTAAAGAGAAAGTGAGTGCTTCACAAACAGTCCCTCTCAACACATTGATGGCTTCCTTCGTCATAGACTGCGTTGGGTCGTGCACCTTCGGCCTCGAAACCAATGTCATGACCAAACCCGAGAACAATCCTTTCAGAGAGATCGGATTTGCGATATTCGAGAAGTCGACGTACCGTGGAATTAAGAACGTGATGCGCAACGTCTGGCCCGGTTTGTTCTATCTCTTCGGATTCAGATTCTTCCCATCAGAAATAAATGATTTCTTCGTGAAGCTACTGACGGAAGTTTTCAAAAGTCGGCAGTACAAGCCGTCGCCGCGACACGATTTCATCGATACTATCTTATCTATGGCCAACAATAATCTTATTACCGGAGAGAGCGTGCCCGACTTCAAAACGGGGGAGGTCAAGAAAGTCTCTATAGAAGTGACGGATGATTTGTTAGCAGCTCAGTGTGTATCGTTCTTTGGCGCAGGGTTCGAGACGTCTGCAACCACATCAAGTTTTACACTGTATGAACTCGCTAAACACCCAGATATTCAAGAGAAGGTGCTCCAAGAAGTTGACGCGTACATTCAAAAGTACAACAACCAGATGAATTACAATGTAGTGTCTGAAGTGCCGTACTTAGATGCCTGCATTGATGAGGCCCTCCGTTTTTATCCGGTTCTCAGTAGTTTGAACCGCGAAGCTATGGCTGATTACACGTTTCCCACAGGACTTACGGTGGAGAAGGGCATGCGAATCCATATTCCAGTATATCACCTCCAGCGTGACTCCAAATACTTCCCTGAGCCTGAAGTGTTCCGTCCAGAGAGATTCCTAGGCAATGAGAAGTTGAAAATCAATCCACACGTGTATATGCCGTTTGGAGGAGGTCCCAGATTTTGTATAGGTATGTTATTTATGTTTTCATATTAGTTGAACAAGATAACTTGCACTCTTAATAAAACAATGACCTAATCCAAAATTTTGGCTAGATGAGTTTTAGCAAAATATGGACCCTAAAGGGCAAGATGCATCGACTAAGAAAATATGTGTCTTTTCAACATTGAGAATAGGGTCATAATTACGCATACTCACGCCTTTTATCCCCGAAGGGATAGGCAAAGGCGCAACTAGTGCTCCCACTTTTCGCCATGCGTATTCCGTCCCATGATGTGATAGGGGGCGAGCCTATCGCCATATCGGGCACAAATTCCAGACTCCGGGCTGATACTGAATACAAAAATCCAATATCACTTTGTAGGGTCAAAATTATTTGAATTAATGTTCGTTCCCCGCTCGACTTAAAAACAAATGTCGTATACAGTTAGTTTTTGTGATGATTCCTACAAGTCAACGACTTTGGATTATATCATTGTTTTATTAAGAGTGCAAACTATTACCTCGACTGATTTGGTGTCTAGTTGTATTACGTGCGCTGTATGACTGCGGTCTCGGGTTCGAATCCCGGATCGAGCAGTGATATTAGGGTTTTCTACTCAGTATCAGCTCGAAGTCTGGAAATGTGCTCGTTAAATGGCAATAGCCCTCTATTACGTGGCACCTAAGTTAGCTGGATGTTATATCTCTACCTACACCGGAAAAGGGTAAAATGCGTGATTATGTATGTATGTACTATTATACTCGAAGAATATAATAGCTGTGTACCCAAAGTAAAGATTGACATGTCTTCTCGTTCCATGTGAGGCCTATGAGGCGAAGCGTGGGGTGTGGCGTGGGGGCATAAGGTGTTTTAGTAGTAAAGGAGAACCGTGCCCAACAGTGGGTTAATATATGATCTAGGGCTGGTATCTTATCTTACTAATATTATAAACTTTGATTGATTATATTCCTAGATAGTCACTGAACGTTCCAAACGCGTCGAAAAAAATAGAGGCGAACTGTTCCCTAACTACTAAATGTGTTCGAGTTAATTATTTTATGTTGTTTTTCTTTGATATAATTTTCTCCCCGTTTTAATAGAAACCATGTAATAACTGTGTTGCATGTTTGGCCCGATGGTGTGTATGGTGTAGCAGAAGTGGGTGGAATAAAACGGTACACAGACTTTAAATTCATATATTGTACTTACTTACTGACTACACTTGAGGTAAAACACAAAGAACTAGGTTCCGGCTTATAAATTAAGGTCGGAGAGCGGGACGTGAGCCTACTGGAGAGCTGTTCTTTTATCACTTTGTTACTCGTAATATATTCAAAAAACACCAATTAAATTAAGATAAGGGCGCCACTGACAAATAGGGAGTCAGACCCAAAATAATAAATTTACATACTTTAGTTGTCTAATTTCCCAAAAATAACATTGAGAGTGTGTCCTCGGTCCTCCAAACAGGGTCAGGAATCACTGAGGCTTCCACCAACTAGGGAAGATAGCCTCCTCTCTGGTGATGCAGGCAGTTTTGAGTCTACCCGCGACAGACGAAATGAAGAATGAAAATGTATGTTTAAGAAAAACAAAAAACAACCCCTGAGGAAAAACCCCCTGGAACAAGGACAGTGTTCCAGATTAGTACATAATACTTTAATATTAATAACAGTTATAGTTGTTGCGCTAAGCTAGTAATAAAAAAACATACCGGGAAGGAATAGACAACCCGCATGGTCGGCAGGCCGGCGAGTGTTCTCCTGTCAACTTCCGCGGAGGATTCCTGATATGTTCGCCCTATAACGAAAAACGTGAATGGATAAAAACGTGTTCTAACGGCACAAACCGGCGAATTGAAATGACAACCACTACTCACGTGTACTAGAACAAAACGCTCCTTGCCGTCATCGGGTCATCGACACGTATAGGACGGCAAAGCGGCTCCAGCTGATCACGGCGAACACTCCGCGGGGTCCTTAACCAAGCCTTCTTAATTTATCGGCACATATTAGCCGACATCGAAATTACGTGCTCACACACTTGGTGCTCCCGCGCAAGAGGTCGAGGGGAGGTCGTTCACCGGTAGGGTTGCAATCCGAACCAGAGATGAACAAAAAATTATATAACCGAAATTAGAATACGACCACTCACAATTCTCCTATTTATGTAGTAAGTAGAATCAATTTTATTACAAATACTGCACACGCAAACGTAATTTTAGTACGTGTGTAGGATTTATTATTGCATAAAAACAAAACGAGCGGTTAGAAAACTGGCAACACTACGCGCACTCGTCTAACACACGATTTGTAGGCCACGATACAAAAAACATACAGCCTTCAATCAGTTAATGTTTTACTAAAATAATTAGGGTATGGGGTTTGAAAATTTTTATGTTACAACTGGTATCATTATGCGCGCACACAAGGATACGAAGGATGATGCAGCGATAGCGTATGACACAGCTGTCACGCATACTAGCTTAAGAAAAGTTGGCCTGTTTGTTTTAGTTTCATTGCAGCGCGTCACTCTATCTAGGTAGGTATATAATTAATCAAAGATTATAAATGCGAATGTTTGTGAAAATGTTCGGATGTTTGTTAGAAGTAAACGCAGAAACAACTAAATGGATTTTAATGAAATTTGGCAGACAAATAGACCATGTCCTGGATTAACACATATGGTACTTTTTATCCCGGTAATTTGCTCCCATGGGAAATCATGGGATTTTTAAATAGATGACGCTGCCGTCTTACAGGTGGCACATCGCTACAGTATTAAAGGGACTTTTATAGCGGAAAAGACTTTTAACGCAAGCGAAGCCGCGAGCAACGCCTAGTTAATAATAAGAAAGACTTTCACCTTGCTAGATAGTAGTTGTAAACTTATATCAAGTAAAATCGGAATTAGGCAATGTACCCACAAAATCAGTCTAGAGCTTGTATTAAATAGACTAAGCATAATTCAATTGAGTGTTACGCGCTGGCCAGCAACAACAGCACATTTATTGGTTTATAAAAAAAAACCTCGTTTGAGTTTCATAAAAGGAGGTTTTCATGTATATTTTTTTCTTTTAAGGCATGCGGTTTGCGAAGATGCAGATGCTGGCGGGACTGGTGACGCTGCTGAAGAACTACAGGGTCGAGATGGACCCCACCACCCCCCGAGAAATCCAATTCGACACCCGCATCATAGTGACACAACCCCACGACCCGATTAACGTCAGACTTGTACCTCGAAATATAAAATAAAAAGTTTATGATTTGGCTTTTATTGGAATGATGAGATTGGCAAGCCGCTCGCCTGATTGACTTCTACCAGCAGCCTAATCTAATGAGAGGCTCTAGGGGGCAAATCTTTACGAAGACTTAAAAACTTTTTACTGGTGGTAGCTCTCTCGTATGCAAGAGGCCGCCTGGGTAGGTACCACTACAATGTCTATTTCTACTTTCAAACAGCAGTGTGCATACATTGTTGGGTTCCAGTTTGAAGGACATTGTAGCCAGCGTAATTACTGGGCATTAAGAGACTTAACATTTTATATCTCAGGGTGACGAGCGCAGTGGAGTGCCACGCAGTACTTTAGTAACTCAAAGTTATATGCGGCGCTGCAATTGTTTATGGGCGTATCGCTTACCATCAGGCGAAAGGCACGATCGCCTCGTCATTTAACTAAAAAAATAAGACATTTTGCAAAGACGGGTAATGTTTATCTTTGTGCCCCTTGAAACCGCGGGGTTCAGAGTGGTTACCCCCCTTTGTCACCCCCTAGAGCCACTGACGACAACCCATAAACAGTAGCAACGCCACGCCTTTGAATTCCAAAGCACTATCTTCACGCTGACGCCTTAGCTATGTTCTACTAGCATTGCGCGCGGCTCCGCCCACGTGGAAAAGTTTTTCCGGGATAAAAAGTAGCCTATAGCACTCAGAAGTAAGTAGGAGTAGCTTCCTATTAGTGAAAGAATTTTCAAAATCGGTCCAGTAGTTCCTGAGATTAGCGCGTTCAAACAAACAAACTCTTCAGCTTTATATAATAGTATAGATAATCTCTCTACTGCATGAATGGGCCGGCTCAACCGGGATAGCGGCACGGCCTAAGAATCCAGTGCCGTTGCATTTCAGGTCAATGAATTTTCTACTCTACTGCGTGCGCGGTACGACCACTGTACTGAGGTCCCGGGTTTGAATCCCTGGTCAGGATATTGAGTTTGTCTGCTCATTATCAGCCAAGATCGTGCTTGTTATGGTGATAGGCTCGCCCCCTATCACATCATGAGACGGAACATACATGGTGAAAATTGAGTGTCCTAGTTGCGCCTTTGCCGACCCCTTTGGGGTAAAGACGTGATGACTTTTTTTGCAATTTCCAGTGCTTCAAATACCTCCGTATCCAAAGGCCTTCATTCAGAATTCTTGAATTTTTTGTGTGTTCAACGGAGGAGATTTAACATCAATTAGTGATTCACGTACTCCAATATCGTCTATAATAAGACCAGGAACTACGCTATTGCTCGTGTTTCCATTCGTATGTGCTCAGTGTTATGGCCGTTGTTATCAATCGTATTTACTTGACCTGATCGATAACTCCTAAACTTGTACTCAATCATACCATAAAGAACCAAATAATTTGTCATAAACAATATACCAGTTTTGAAATCATCATGCGTTTATAACGTGATCAGAACATATTAACATAGGTACAGTCATAAGCAAAAGTATCGGTACCCACCAAGGCGGCAGTAACATCGGGGCCAAAGTAAAAGTCAAATTTATTTGTACCAACCAAATGTTATAATTATCTGGTTACACGACGGAGTCATAATTATCCAAACATCAATACATTTGCCGAAAAAGGGATGAGAAATTACTCAATGACTCTTCCAACTGCCGCAATAGAATGCCAATACCTCAGAGATGGGAATAGGTACGTATATTATCAAGTTTTATACCAGGACGTGAGCAGAAACCATTCTTATGCTACTAGTCGATATAAGGAAGATTGATTTGAGTTTTGACTCGCATTTATGTACCGATTTATATATATATGGATAGCATAACGCCTTTCGTCTTTCCAGGGGTAGACAGGGGTATAACACCCACATATTACCAGCTATACCAGGTGTCACGTAAGAGGAAGTCAGGCTATTGCTAATTAGCGGTACAGTCCAGATTTCGGGTTAATACTGAGCAGAAAACCTTACCCGATCGAGAATCAAACCAGAAACTCAGAACGATGGTCATCATCGCACTAAAACTACGCTACCCAGTCAATATTCCTATAGATGAATATTCAATCACGACCTGATCACCGGGTAGCTAGATTTGGGGAACAACAATAAGTCTTTTTTGTTTAATTTAATGTCTCATAGGCTTTGTGATCTGCTGTCATTAATAGCCAATGTGCAGTGACTGAATCTAAAGTACTATGCTGTGTGTAATCGTAGGAGAGTACCTAATCGATCAATTGAAATTGATGGGGACCTGAAGATGCCCAAGTTGCTGTAAGAAGTACCTACAGATATAACCGATACGAACCAGCAAGAAGACTGTTAAGCAAATAAGCGCAATACTACAGGCGTATAAAAAATTATACATCTGTGCATAATACCAATGTTTTGTAAAGATAAATTTTGTCTATATAAAACTACTCGTATATTTCCGGCAACATCACAACTGAGACGTTCCTATATTCGTTTAATAGAATAGCAGCAATATTATTTTGTCTTTGTCATTTCGTGCATGACGTAAGAGACGTGTCATTTGTTTTTAAGATTATTGCGCATCTATGACAGTTGTATTTCAAATCACATACATTTTTAAATTTATTGGTACTAGAGAAATCCATACATATAAGACAGGTTAGAATATCTGTCTGTAATTTGGAAAAAAACTTAGATTTTATGTTTTCTTGCATCTTCAATTTTAGTAGCTGTCAACGTTAATTTTGTAAAATGGTTTACCCACGACGGGACTTTTGTGAGCAGGTAGCATTCCTTTCTAGATGAAATATAAACTATCAAAGAAATTAAAAGGGCTCATAAATCAAAAACATATTATATTAATATTGAACCAAACGGCTTTTCCTCTAGCATAGTGTTTTAAGCTGCCACACATCAGCGAAAAATATACACGGGTGTAGCCGGCGGCGAATAGCTAGTTATTATCGAAGGCATCATGACTTTTAATAAGGCCAGTTTTACACTCACAAGATAACGTTTACAATCTCTGTACAAAAATCAATTTACTACATTTTCAGCTTTTACTAAGTTTAAGTTAAGTAATATGAATAAGATACATATTATATTAATTTAAATGTAAATGAATATAATTGCACGCTAAGGCCTAAATACCATATAGTACATAATAAAAGGGAACGTGTAACATGTTCGCATTCGATTTGGCAAAAAAGAAAAACTATGTTCGAGGAATGTTGCAAAGTGCTGTCACCAACCCACGAAACTATTAACACCCGCACTTCGCGATTTTTGTTTAGTTTTTTATCGTGAGTGGGGAACCAGCTTTATATTCAGGAGTAGTCATTAGAGTTTTTAGCGCGCTTTAATTTTTGACAGCATCCGTGATGCAGTGGGCGATAAGCCGGCTGAAACAAGATACCGTAGATTCGATTCCCGCACTAAGAATTAATATTTGTGTGATTTATGACTGATGAATATTAATTAATTGTAATTTAATAATTGCGAGACTGAAAGTCCATCATATGGCTTATTCTTAGTTCCAGATAATTTATTATCCCTTGTTTGAATTTAATTATGTTTTATGCGTTAGATTGCATATAGCTACGAAATGGTACCATTTTAATTTCATTGGTATGGGACCTTGGACTTTGAAGATGCAGAAGGGAAGTTCTCGAAATCAAACAGTATCACTATTTTTCGTTGTGTATTGGGATTAGTTGGGTCTTGTTATTTTTTGTTAGTAATAAATAGATATTACCAATAAAAGTTAGAGTTCCAGAAATCTAGCTTTTTAGCAAACAGGTCCTGGTGGAATATTATACGTGACCTCGAATAGCATACTTTATTTACTATTTTTAAAATAATTGTCAAAACCGGTGGGTAAATGTGGAATATATGACTGAAATCGGTTGCCTTTATATATACTAGTGCCACAAAAATGATTACTATTCACCCCCTGGTATAAAAACTTGATGATATATACACTTATTTCAATCTCTAAGGTATGCGTATTCTGTTATGATAGTTGGAAGAGTCATTGAGTAATTTTTCATCCCTTTTTCGGCAAATGTATTGATTTTTGGATAATTATGACTCCTCCGTGTAACCAGATAATTATAACATTTGGTTGGTACAAATAATTTTGAACTATCGTTGGTGTAGATGTTATTTCCGTGCTGTCAACGTATATATATTTATGCTTATGACTGTACATACTTTATAGATCTATACCTACTTCCATAAAAAAGTGATTGTCTAAATGTCACCGGTTTAGGAATAGAATGAGTTGATTTCCGTAGTAGAGAGGATGCCACAAGTTATATTATTGGACGTTCTAAATTCAAATAATCCTTAACAGTCAGTTCCTTCTTTTTTTATTGCTTCTAAATGACGCCTGATGGCGTAACTATATCATATGAGGCCCGTGGCAAATTGATTGGATGGGGCCCCAGTAAAAATTGTTAAATAAGTCACACCCCAGTAAAATTTTAAGTAATATATAAGCTCGCGGCCTTTCGAGTCGGGGCCGCGGGGCCCCTTCGGGCTGGGGGCCCGTGGCATTTTGCCACCTCTGCCACCGTATAGTTACGCCACTGCCTGATGGTATGCAATCATGATACGATGCCGCTTGCCTGGTGCAGTGATGGTAATCCTTTTGCGTTAGATTTCGTACAGCTTCAAATTTAATTTATTTTCGATGTTATGGGTCCTTGGAATTCGAAGAAGCAGAAGAGAACTTCTAAAAATCAAATAGGATTAAAATGATTCTCTTGTTTTGTGTTTCCGTATAGCTTCGTCATGCTTTCATGTCTATCTATATATACAGGGCCATTTTGACATTGCGTTACTAAATGAAACCACATGGTTAGCTCGTTGAAAATAACACTTTCCGTTAAGTTATTTTAAACATAGGTGCACAGCACCTTAAGTTACAAAGTAGGTACTGTGTGGCATTCCACTGCGCTCGTCATCCTGAGACATAAGATGTTAAGTCTCATTATGTCCAGTAGTTACACTAGCTACAATGTCCTTCAAACCGAAACACAACAGTGCATGCACACTGCTGCTTGGCGGTGGAAATAGACATTGCGGTGGTTTCTACCCAGACGGACTCTTACATATGAGAGACCTACCACCAGTAAAGAATTACGTTCGAAGAACTGACGGCAGATGGGGCAAAAAGGTTCTCGGGTGGAGGCCACGTACTGGCAAGCGCAGCGTCGGTCGTCCACCTGCTAGGTGGACAGACGACTTGATAAAGGTCGCAGGAACACGCTGGATGCGGGCCGCTTTTGACAGATCCGTCTGGAAACCTTTAGGAGAGGCCTATGTTCAGCAGTGGACGTCATGTGGCTGATGATGATGATTACAATAGCTATGATCGAATTATTTAATTGTAATTTTATTTCATTCATCATCATCATCCACAACCTGTGAATGATTCCTTATGCTGGGTAAAAGCCTGTCTCATATCACGCCAGCTTTCTTGGTTTCGAGCCAATCGCATCTAGGTTAGACCCGCGATCCTTATACGGGTGGATTTTTGGGATAGGGCAGCAAGGGCAGCTGCCTTAACCTCTGTACATCGGGTCGGTCCATTGATCACGTGAGGGTCGAAGGGGGGGGGGGGGGCGCTGTAGAGTTATATTTCATGTGTATTTCTTTTCTCAGTACGCAGTTCGCCGGGTCAGCTAGATAATAATATCCTTGATTGATTTATTTTGACTGCCTCGGTGGCATACTTGTAGTGCGTACGCGATACGAATACGACTATCACGGCGAGGTCCCGGATTCTATCTTGGGTTGGGTCAAAGACATTGTGATTGGGTGATTCTATATAAAAAAATACTGAGTCGCAGCTCGGAGTCAGGAAGTTGGCGGCGTGAAGCCCCCGCGTGGACCCTCCCGAAGTGTTTCGGAACACGTAAAGCTGTTGATCCTGCGCCAGATATCTCTCCGGTCATGTCGGATTGCTGTCTCATCGGACTACGAGAGTTAAGGAATAGAGAGTGCACCTGTGTATTGCGCACACACTTGTGCATTATAATATCTCCTGCGTACCTAGCTGATCTCCCTTGAGAGTAGCCTTCGTGGCCAAAATGCGGCTAGGGGGGATTTTTTATTGTTGATTGACCTAAATCTTAGAGGATGCAGAAGGATTCCTGAATATCCAATTGGATTTTAAAGATTATTTTTGTATTGGGTTATGTTAGATCTATTTGTTACTAACCAAAGAGAAATAAACGCTTTCAAAGAAAACAAAAACGAACAAATTTAACATTATCACAAGCGGGTCATTAAGAGGTTACCCAGATGCCAGCAATGTAGTGAGTGGTCTGCTATTCGTGTAGCTATCCGCCTAAGCACGTAAAGCCGTTGGTCCTGCGCCTGATCTTTCTCCGGTCATGTCGGATTGCCGTCTCACCGGACTATGAGATTGAAGGAATAGCGAGTGCACCTGTGTATTGCGCACACACTTGTGCACTATCATATCTCCTGCATACCTGGCTGATCTCTGTTGAGATTGGCCGCCGTGGCCGAAATCGGGTAGGAAGGGATTAGCTATCCGTCTTTTATAAAAAGTCTATTTTTTTTACTTGCAATGTATACAGTATGTATATATGTATGTTCGGGTCAAGTCTTGCAACTGGATTTTAAATCAGTTACCCTCAACCGATTGAGATGAAATTTTGCATACTATACGTTTAGTTTGGATTACAATGTATGGTTAGGTAAGTGACGTTATTCTAAATCCAATATGGAGGACGGCACAAGATGATGGTCTTTAGTAGGGACAAACTAATATGGCCGGTATGACATGACACGGTTTTGAATTTTTTGGGTAGACGTTCTCACAGAGTTATCGCGTCGGGAAAAAAGTTTAATTGTCATACCGGCCAGCTTAGTTTGTCCGAACTATAGTTATTTTTTGTGCACGCCCCCTAATATCGATATGGAATGAAAAGGTTTACTGAGAAAAATACAATAATAGTATTTTGATAAAATCTAGCAGTTATTTAAATGCTCTAAAAATAAAAAAATTAACTTGTAATTGGATCAAACTTTGTTTTATACTACGTAGAGATAAAAGCTAGTCGCGAGATTTATTACATTTCATAAAGAAATTGTCTGTAATTCTCTATTCACATGTTGTAGGACAATCGGCGACTATCAAATTCGCGTTATCTGTGATCTGTGTGGGCTAAAACATTTTTTTCGGGCTTAGAAACATAAATAATACACAAGTTTGCAATTATTAATGATATTTAGCGAGTCGTTTGATTATTAAGTATGAAATATTTGATGTGAGTTATAACAAATACGTAGTACTTAGGTATAAGCGTTTAAAATATCGTCGTACAAATAACAAATGGGAACTGGCTTGGATTTAATATCTGAGACTTTCCCGCGTCAATGAATCAATCAACCTATCGCCATCCTCTGCTGAACGTACGTCTCCCCAAGTGAGCGCCAACAATTCCAGTCTTGAGCGACTCGAATCCTTCTCTATTCACCGCCTCTTTAAGTCATCGGTTCATCGTGTAGCAGGGTGTACTCACTATTTCAGACAACTGTCAGTATTTCTGAGTCTAAAAGCCTACAATGTTCCGGACCTGGGAATCGGAGCCGCTCGCTGGAGAGCCATACGACTGTCCGCTAAACAATAGAAACACCATGCAGAACTTTAAATTTCAAAGCACTGTGTGGCACTCCACTGCGCTCGTCTTTCTAAGTCATAATATGTTAAGTCTCATAATGCCTAGCAATTACAATGACTACAATGCCGGAATCAATGCATTTGAAATGAAATGAAATAATTTATTCGAACCTATAAAATGTTATACATTATTTAGATTCCGTCAATATTAACTCTACCACCAGTTCGGAAAGCAGTTCTCACTAGAGAAGAACGGGCAAGAAACTCTAGTGTTAATTCTAGTGCAATAATTGTGCATTGTTGCTTAGTAGTAAAACAATTCTTACAAAGACAGACTTTTGAATAATATTAGGGGCCAAGAAACCAGATTACACTTACGGCGATAGCCTAGTTGGGAGTGGAACGGACTGCCGAGATGAATGTCCGCAGGTTCAAAACCCAAGGGCACGCACCTGTGGTTTTTATAAAGTTACCTATGTGTTTATTCTGTGTGAATTATTGCTTGCTTTAACGGTGAAGAAAAAACATTGTGAGGAAACCTGCATACCTGAGAAGTTCTCTGTAAGAATTTCGAAGGTATGTTTTTTTTTTTTTTTTTTTTTTTTTTTTTTTTTTTTTTTTTATTGCATTTAATGACGAGACGAGCATGCCGTTCGCCTGATGGTAAGCGATACGACCACCCATAAACAGTAGCAACACCATCCAGCACCTTGACTAACAAAGTACTGTGTGGCATTCCACTGCGCTCGTCACCCTGAGACATAAGATGTTAAGTCTCATTATGTCCAGTAGTTATACTGGCTACAATGTCCTTCAAACCGAAACACAACAGTGCATGCACACTGTTGCTTGGCGGTAGAAATAGACATTGCGGTGGTACCCACCCAGACGGCCTCTTACATAATGAGAGACCTACCACCAGTGAAGTATACCAACCCGCACTAGGCCAGCGTGGTGGACTAAGGCCTAAACCCTGTCAATTGCAGAGGAGGCCCGTGCTCAGCAGTAAGCAGTATATAATACGGGGCTGGTATGGTTTGGTATGTGGAAAACAATAATTACTACTCACACTACGGGATCATTAATATTTCCAGCTCCTCCCTATTTTACTATTTGATTGATTTCGTCGCGGGATAAAGGCAGATTAGAGTTTGAGACTCGCCGAGCTTCACCCCCGGTGTCACAAATGCATGCCACTGCCGATCCTGGCTTACAGGAGTTGCGGTGTAGGGTGTGTGGGCAGGATAGTCTCTAGTTACTCAATTTTTTATTTCATTTATATCTTAAGGTCCAGTTACAGATAAGTTAACCTTGTATAATATTATATTTGTGTTTACTATAGCATCTGCTGCTGAAGGTCTGTTACCCAATGATAATTTAATAAAACAATCATTGGGTAACAGACAGGCTGATAGTGACCATAAAAACGTAATATAAATTTGCTCGACTCGACTTCGACCCCGAAACGTCGGAGTATCGTATCACGCATTGCAAGACGCAAGTATGCCACAAAGGCAGTCGAGGCAAGTAAGTAAGGTTAATTATTTCCCACAGCAGAAACACAAGCTAACTACGACGTAGTAATCAAATCTAAAAATAAATCTCGCAATTTAAATGATAATATAATTAGCAAATTAAGTATATGGAGGTTTTATTATTGGAAATTTAAATTTGTGTAGTGTTAAGATGCCGTCTCTCGTATACGATTGTACGTCTAGGTAGGTATTAGAGCAATTTCTAATACCTTACTTGTTTGATACGCACGGTGACCACCGTATACAAGGCGTCAAAACCAATAATGTCTGACGTAAGTGTGTCGCGTTCCGGGATCAGCCTGTGTGCATCCAGCTCAAAGCCAACATAATTATGTCGACTGGCGAAGGGCTATCTTTCATCAGTCGATATTCTATCTGGCTCTCTCTGCATTTACGATCAGGTTCAGTAGGGTCATGTGGTTTTTTTTTTTTCGGTAGGCGATCCTGCAGTCAACACCGGGGGAAACCTGCGAATGGGATACTGGAGTCCCCCGGCTTGACGACTGCAGGGGCCTGGGAAGGAAGTGGAAAAGGATGATGGAAGGAAAGGTGGGGAATGGAGAAAGGTTCTCAGGATGGGTGGAAAGGAAAAGGTGCAAGGAAATGTTCGCGGGCCCTTTTAGGCCTCAATGTGTTATACAACCAAGAGGTATACACACTGACTGTGTGCCTCGGCCCGCGACTAATGTTCCCCCGCGCATGGGCGTGCATTGGGTGTGAAGACCCAAAGCACAAGAATTGCCTCGGGGGGCGGGTCATGTGGTTTGGGGGCCTTTAGATTCCACCACGGTATCCCCTGCCTTTCGTAGGAGACGACTAATAGGTGCCATCGGGGGGACGCGGTCGGCAGGGGCCTGTCCGCCGTTAGGTACCCCCCAAAACAGGAGACGGGCTGCATTAATCGGCACCGCGCAGGGGCGGTTGCGGATAACTTAGACATTTCCGTCAGAGGAAGTCCGCAGCCGTCCCTAATGCGCCGAAGGGAAAAAGAGGTTCACTTTACCGTGCCCCTTTACGAATTTGCCTGTGTTGTAAGTAATTAATAAAGTTGAGTAAAAAGTAAAAAGATGTTTTACTGACTCGAGTGTTTATTTCGAAGTGTGGTTACTATGCACGTAAACAAATAAATATCTATAAAAATAGAACACTTAAAAATGATACAGCCACAACAAAGGTTACATTCTACAACAGCCTGTATAATATTAGCCCATCAACATGAAGCTTTTCATCCCGGAGTAAACAGGAATAAAAATTATTATAGGAATGTGTTTTACGCAGGCGCACCTGCCAGCAACGCTTAGTTAGAAATGTAATAAAAAAATGCATTCATCCGTGAAATGACAGATTGATGTATTAAAATAGTTAGTGCACGTACATAATATTTTCAACAACAATATTATGTTGATGGCCTTAACCGTCCTTAGTTTTTTGACAAGATTCCCGCTTGGATTCGCTGTATTCCGTGAGTTATGTTTTGCATATATTATTATAAAGCCTGCATTTGCTGATCTATCCCTTTTACTTATACTAATCTAATGCAGGGTCGGCGCAACAAACTTTCCATCGTGTTGTAGAAAGGTTTTAACTTAGCTGATGCGATCCGCCGCTTGCCTGACGTCAAGCTTTTCTAAGGGTTCCTGCATGGGGAAAATTGTGTAAAAAAAAACTGAAAACTGTCGGTCCTCAGCGCATATTATACCTATAGGTATGCTACTGCTAAACTAAGGAGGCAACAAAATAATCAATCTTTTTCAATCAACCAGGCTCTTGCGTTCCAAATACAAACTTCCAACTGAACGGAAAAATATGCGCATGCGACTCTCTAGGACATTGGATCGAAGGCAGTTGCAATACACTAGCAAGACGCCAGACATGCCTACCAGGCCAGATAATCTGGGGCAACTGCAACCAATGTCTGTGCCAGGAAAGTGGAGTGTTCCTGTGCACCCCTTCGTCATGTCCTGAGAACATCACAAGTGATTCCCCTGGCTTCCAAGGGAGTTTGGAAGCCGCAGGACCCTGGTGCAGTCCTTTCAAGTCCTATTATATTAATTGTAGTCTCTGCGTCTGCCCTGCCTCGGGAAGGTCGTCAGAAGCTCGGTGTGCTGTAGACACGTCATGTAGTCTTCAGGGATTATCAGAATCATCTATATCCAGTGGAACTGTCTGCATTCCTTCTGTTATGTATCTATTCCCGTGTTTACATTGTCGCTGCTCTGATGAAGGATATTTTGTTCCTAAAGATTGCGTGGACATTTGTCATAAGTCCCAACAATCAGACACACGAAGATGTATCCCAGGAACCTTCTACAGGAAAGGTTGCAACGTTTGCAGATGTCCTAACAACAGTTTACGAAGCGGAGAGAAATGCACCAGTAATGTTTGTGAAAAGAAAACTATATTCCGATCTATACGACATTTCAAGAATAAAATTAGTAAATGCAGTCCTCATAAGTTTATGAAACCTAAGTGTTATTACTGTATGTGTAGTCAGGGAGGGAAAGTCAATGAAAACGCATGTCTAGAATTAGACTGCTTGGAAAAATCAGATTTTAAATACGATGTTGAAAGACATTCTTGCAGTCCAGGCGAGATGGTTCCTATATGCATGGAGTGTTTCTGTCCACGCAATGGACTGACAGACAAAAAATACTGCACGAAAGTTTGTTCCTTTCAAAGCAAACTGGTCGTTCTGGCGAAAGCATTAGAGAGCAGTTTTACCGACGTACGTGTGATCAATACAGCAGCAATTAAGTCTTCCGCAGATATCAATTGTGAACCAAATTCGCTGTACCTTGATCGCGGAAGATACTGCTTATGTCCAGAAAATGGGAACTCAGATTTCAAACTTTGCACTTCTATTACTAATGAACTAAGAAAACCGAAATCTTCCATGCCACTGACATCGAACACAGTAACTATGGACTTCAACATTTCTTGCGAACCTAATACTTTCGTAGATTTTGATTGTAACACGTGCTACTGCAGTAAAAATGGCAGGATTGATCCAAAATGGTGTACCTACGATGATTGTTATACTAAGAAGATCATTCAAGACCATCACAAAGTATATCAGCCTCTTACGATAACCAAACCAACAGACACTTGTAATCCTGGTTCCATTTCGAAAGAAGAATGCAATTTCTGCATTTGTCCTGAAAATGGACTATACAAAGACAGGGCTTGTACTAAAAACGACTGTTCTGATTTCAACGATTCCATACATGACCAGAAATTTATTTGCGAACCTTTAGCTTACTATGTTGTTGATTGTAACGTATGCTATTGTCCAAGAGATGGTTTAAAAAACGTAGCAAAATGCACGAAGAATCAATGTGAGAAGAATTTCTTAAGATCTGACTCCTGCATCCCCGGGGATCTGTTTAGCGAGGACTGTAATGTCTGTGTGTGTCCTCCGAACGGGGATAAGCAAGACAAAGCATGTACCAACTATTCCTGTGCTACTGCGAACACGTCTTGGCAGAAGATCTTTAAGCTATCGCAGAACTTACTGAGCAGTCGAACGGCGGATAATTCAAAAAGAAATCTGCATTTGTGCTTTCCTGGTGAGGAGTTTGTGGATGGGTGTAAAGTTTGTATCTGTCCTGACATGGGGATGAAAGAATATGCGTCTTGTACTCCTATGTTTTGTAATGAAGCTATTGCTGAAAGTGACGTTGAGGTTAGTAAAAATACATTTAGAAGCAGCTGTATTACATTCAAAACAAAGTCTTTGATTAATTATATACCTAGATAGATGCTGAACGTTTCAAACGCGTCGAAAAAAATAGAGGCGAATTGTTCCCCTTTAAATGAGTTCGAGTAAATTATTTTTTGTTGTTTTTCATGGATATAATTATCTCCCCGTTTTAATAGAAACCATGTAATAACTGGTATCATTATGCGCGCACACAAGGATACGCAGAAGGATGCAGCGATAGCGTATGACACAGCTGTCACGCATACTAGCTTAAGAAAAGTTGGCCTGTTTTTTTTAGTTTCATTGCAGCGCGTCCGTCTATCTAGGAAAATAATTAATCAAAGAACAAAGCATCAAATATCTGATTGAATATTGCAGTATCAAAAACTATCAAACGGTTCCAAATCTGATGACGTGACACCAAGGAATAATTTTAAAACACGCAGGGATGGTAACAGTTGCATGACATATAATTTGACCGACAGCTCAGAGAGAAAAGAATGCACCCCTGGCTCCATGTATATTATCAGGTAGTACCAGTCCATATATCTCAGAATTCAAGAGAAAAGACTTCTTGCGATCATCTCTATAATTATGCAACTGGATTAGCAAATCATTGTCCGTACCTAAGGATTATATTTTTACAAAATAAGCATTTATACTATTTTATCCATTAGCAATGCGTAGTATTGTAGTTACTATGCTGCAATAGTAATTAACAATCTATTTGTCAAGTTTGAAAACAAGCAAGCAGGAATCGTAAATTATAAGTTTTTTTTTTTTAATTTTGCACAATTAGTTCACCCTCATTATGACGAGCATAAATTATATCCATGTTGTAATAAGAAGCTAGCCTCGCCACATCAGACATTCCAATACCGAGCAGCAGTGATTCTAATATAATCTACTAGGTGATTCTCGCGGATTCCTCCGCGTGAAAAAGTTTTTCCGGTATAAAAATATCTGCCTGGGATAAAAAGTAGCCTATAGCATACATACATACATACATACTCACGCCTTTTATCCCCGAAGGGGGAGGCAGAGGCACAACTAGTACACCCACTTTTCGCCATGCATATTCCGTCCCATGAAGTGATAGGGGGCGGCCTATCGCCATATCGGGCACAAATTCCAGACTCCGGGCTAATACAGAGTAGAAAAACCCAATATCACTGCCCGACCCGGGGATTGAAGCCGAGACCTTAACATTGCAGCCGTACCGTAATACAACTACGCCACCAAGGCAGTATATCATATAGCACTCAGGAGTAATGTAGATTCCTATTAGTGAAAGAATTTTCAAAATCGGTTTAGTAGTTCCCGAGACTATGCGTTCAACCAAACAAGCCAACGATCAAACAAACAAGTAAACTCTTTAGCTTTATAATATTAGTACAAATAATGAATTTAAATAATCTAAGAGTGTTTCTGCAGGTGCAGGCAATGCATTTGCCCATACATGGGGAACATAAATAACTTCTGCCGCCCCCTGCCGCCAAACGTGTACTGCGAACAAGCCTTTCCGTACATCAACTACATGACAATGGGGAGACGTGACAATGAAGGTATAGTCTGAAACTAGGGTTTAGTCATGGCTCCGAATGTCATCATTCGACAATCACTAGAATTTAGCGTACCGTCTTACTTTCTGAGTGTAATATTTATTATTCATTATTTTTTTATAAATCTTATAAACACACACACACTCACGCCCTTTATCCCCGAAGGGGTAGGCAGAGGCGCAACTAGTGCACCCACTTTTCGCCGTGCGTATTCCGTCCCATAATGTGATAAGGGGCGAGCCTATCGCCATATCGGGCACAAATTCCAGACTCCGGGCTGATACTGAGTGGGAAAAACCCAACATCACTTGGCCCGACTCGGGGATCGAACCTCGGCATTGAAGTCGTACCGTAATACAACTACACCACTGCAGCAGCAATACACAATGTGTATATTTATAAATTAAAAAGAAATTATAAATACACACACTCTGTCACACGTAACCTTGAAGGGGTAGGCAGAGGCGCAACTAGTGCACCCACTTGTCGCCGTGTGTATTCCGTCCCGATGTGAGAAGGTAGCGATACGACCACCCATAAACAGTAGCAACATCATCCAGCACCTTGAGTTACAAAGTACTGTGTGACATTCCACTGCGTTCGTCATCCTGGGACATAAGATGTTAAGTCTCATTATGTCCAGTTGTTACACTGGCTACAATGTCCTTCAAACCGAAACACAACAGTGCATGCACACTGCTGCTTGGCGGTAGAAATAGACATTGCGGTGGTACCCACCCAGGCGGACTCTTACATATGAGAGACCTACCACCAGTAAAATATTATATTTATATAATCTTTTTTTCCTGTATCATGCATTGTACTTTATACTTTGAACTGATTTTGAAAAGAGCAATACTAGAGTTTCTTGCCCGTTCTTCTATGGTGAGTACTGCTTTACGAACTGGTGGTAGAGTTAATATTGACGGAATCAAAATAATGTATGACATTTTATGGGTTCGAATAAAATAATATTTTTTCATTTCATAGGGGGCGAGCCTATCGCCATATTGGGCACAAATTTTGGACTCCAGGTGGATACTGATAAAAACCAATATCACTCTGTAATTCAAATTCCTGTGTTGCTACTGTTTATGGGCGGTCGCATAGTTTACCATAAGACGACGGAATGTTCGGCTTGTCATTCAATTGCGATAAAAAACAGTGATATTTAACTATGGCTGGTCAATATCAGTTTTTGTTGTATCACCTGTGTAATCTGTTATTAATTTAATTATAGAGTATTTACGCAATTTACTATTTAAATATAAGTAGTAACGAGTAGCGATTATCATATTAAATGGAATTACACATCAGTTACAGGTAAAAAAATTATCTTGTTTACGGTACTAAACTATACGGTAATAACTATTGTTTTTATAGTTAACATGAACCTTCTAGATTTTTTTGCTAAACGCCATGAGAACCGTTATTAAATAATTAAATTTTTCGCCTACTTTTTTTGCTACCAATTACTTAATACATGAATAGTATCAAGCCCAACACGGGGTAAATATGGTGGCTCATTGACGAGCTGAAGTCTATTAGCCTGCTAGTCTTACTGATTTGATATAGTATATTTTTACGCTGGACGCAGGCCGCTATTAACAGGTCCGTCTGGAAATCTTTAGAGGAGACCTATGTTCAACATGTTATCATGTGGCTAATGATAATATTTTTTCATAGATCACAATGACACTACGCACAACAGCACTCGACCAAAACAAGTCACAGTGTCTCACAACCACACGAAGCACTTTTGTACTGAGCCTGGGCGAGTCTCAGACGACTGTTACGTCTGTGACTGTGAAGACCACGTGATTATAGAAGAGCATTGCTTCAAGAGCGATGCTGAGAACTGCACCAACGCTGTACCCTCGTTCTTAGATAAAGTAGTTACTGCTGAATGATTTGGTGTTTTATTTATGGTGATAGGATGTTCCTAGATAGGAACCTCGTTTACGGTAGGCTAGGGCAGATAAACGAGGTTTTGATTCGTTGTTTAAGGTTGAGCCTGTATAAGATTTAAACAGGCCTCATAATTGTGTCCACCAGGACGAAATCATTTCTCGTCAATCGCTTTAATTAATATGTGGACGCTACAGCTCACCGTCAGTACCCGTAGCTCGTATTATATAGATTTGTGTCAAGTATTCGTATCGTAAGGTAACATTTGATATTTCTCTTAAGTTGCTAGACGATTCATTTAGCATAGAATTTACGCATTATAGTATTGTATTCATATCGAGTTGGTTAACGTTTAAGTATTTCTGTACAGTTTAAAAACGCTATATGTCACAAAAAACATTCGTGTCACTTTGCCATGCCCTTAAAAAAGAAGATCCGTAGGACGTCCAGGCTGAAACCATGACTATAAACGTTTGCACTCCTCGCTGAAAAATCAAGGACATTAATTACCCTTTGGACTTTGTACGGCCCCATAAAGAGCTAATAAAATTGTAAAAACAAAAAGCTATCAAAATTGTAACGGTTAAATACAGTATAATATCTCGTTAATTAATTTCCTAATACTAAATATCCCAGGATAGTAAAATTTTAAATTAACATCGTTAAAATATTATTTTAATTTGGAAAAATAAGCAAAAGAAATAACATCTAAATAGGTTTTTAAATGCTACTTAAGTACTTAATCTATGATTTTTTGAAACTTCTAGGTATTGCATTTGTCGCTCGTTTGTACAGTCACCCCCATAAGTTGCTGAACAATTTCAAATCGATCTATACAATTTTGTGTTCTTACCAAAAAAAAAATATTCTTCGCTAAAAAAAAATAAGTGATTAAATTATTACACTCAAAGTAAAAAAAATGTTTAAATGAAACTTTACGTGTACGGTGATTAGAAGTTTTTAATTTATTCAGTTAATTATCTCTTAGAGCATTACTTATCTTTTTTTTTGTCCCGCAGGAAAAATCCGTCTTATGGATACTTATTTTGAGCCTGGGGAGGGGAAGAATAGTTATGTCGGACTCACCGGCGTTCCGACCCAGATGCCACCTAAATGACCTCTGGAACGGGTCCCTCAAATTATGCCGGCATACCGACTAAAACCCGCGGTGGACCGCTTCCGCGCATGTGGGACGGTTCCGGGGGTCGTGAATGCATCTGAATTCGCCGGACCCGTCTCCGCGCAATACCGCTTCGCGGCACGATGATTCCGTGCTGCCATCTACTTGAGACTTGATTCAAGATCCATATTTTGCCCCTAAAGTTTTTTAATGCTTTGAAGTTTGAGCCTTTTTTTTATTGCATTGAATGACGAGACGAGCATGCCGTTCGCCTGATGGTAAGCGATACGACCACCCATAAACAGTAGCAACACCATCCAGCACCTTAAGTTACAAAGTACTGTGTGGCATTCCATTGCGCTCGACATCCTGAGACATAAGATGTTAAGTCTCACTATGTCCTGTAGTTACACTGTAGCCTGGTTAGATTTAGCGGCCCAGCACCCATACAAAAAGCGGACATCTCCTTTAACGGTAAAGGAATAAAGCTAACTTTCTCTTAGCTAGACAAGCTAATTTTAAACTCGGTAAAAAAAACAAAACGGCATAAAAATTTAATTAGTAAATTTACTTCAATAAATTCTCTCGTTAAAAATGGTCTAATTAATCTACACAGACGTAGTTAGTATAAGTGCGTTGTTTTCATTGAACTGAGATATGAGGCGTGTTCGCTCTCTGTTTTGCATATTTTTACATATCGCTGGATTAAGTGATGCTTTTGGTCAGTATTTTTTTTTTATGGCATTGAATGACGAGACGAGCATGCCGTTCGCCTGATGGTAAGCGATACGACCACCCATAAACAGTAGCAACACCATCCAGCACCTTGTGTTACAAAGTAGGTACTGTGTGGCATTCCACTGCGCTCGTCATCCTGAGACATAAGATGTTAAGTCTCATTATGTCCAATAGTTACACTGGCTACAATGTCCTTCAAACCGAACACAACAGTGCATGCACACTGCTGCTTGGCGGTAGAAATAGACATTGCGGTGGTACCCACCCAGACGGACTCTTACATATGAGAGACCTACCACCAGTATATTTTATTTATGTAACCCATCGCCCGTCTTTTATATCAATGTCAAACGGGACTTACGCGCTAATAGTATCACCACTCACCTCTCAAGACCCCGCCCAAAGCGGCAAAGTCGTAGCTCGGCCCAAAGACTGACAGTGCATCCATCATTCTTCTGATATGGGTATTTATGGAAGAGATAACTTAATACAAGACGTCTTGACTGTGACCCCAGGTGATACATTACTCGGTTCTGGCCTATAGTATCTTACATATTGAAAATATTGTAATCTTTTTTGATGTTTCTTAGAAGTAAATGCAGAAACCGTTGACCGCATTTGGGTGTCTGTCACAAGGATTAAATATTATTATTATCCTGGAGTGGACGATAGCCTAGTTGGGAATGGAACGGTTTGCCAAGACAATGTCCGCAGGTTCAAAACCCAAGGCACACACCTCTGACTTTTCGAAGTTATGTGTGTATTGTTTATCAATAATCGTTCGCTTTAACGGTGAAGGAAAACACCATGAGGAAACCTACATACCTGAGAATTCTCCATAAGAATTTCGAGGGTATGTGAAGTCTGCCAACCCGCAGTAGGCTAGCGTGGTAGACTAAGGCCTAAATCTCTCAGTACTAGAGGAGACCCGTGTTCAGCAATGAACAGTATATAATACAGGGCTGGTATTATTATAATCCTAGATAATCTTCCTTGCCTTTAATTACGAGATATTATGTAGAAACCGATAATCAGATAAATAAAAAAAGGTACCAGGAAAGATATTGAAGGTAAAGCAGTCGAGTAAACTTTTTTTGGTGCTTTATAAGATAATTCATACTGATATTGTATTCCAGATGAAGAAACGCGGATCCAGACTTGCAAAGTGGGGGATGTGGTACAAAACGATTGTTTGAAATGCATCTGCACAACTAAACACATATATAAATGTATTCCGAATCCCTGCTCTAGGACTTCTATGGGTAAAAAAAATTACCTGCCTTGTTTATTTTATAGATAGATAACTCTTTATTGAACATCACATAAGTAAAAGAAAAAACAAACATACTTAGTAACTATAGCTTAACAATGGGCAGTCTTATCGCTAAAAGCGATCTCTTCCAGACTTCTTCTTATTTATTTTATCCTTCATATAAGTCTGCCTCGGTGATGTAGGTTAGCGTACACGATTCAACTACCATTCTGAAGTCTCGGGTTAAAATCCCGGGCAAAATAATATTGGGTTTTTCCGGTCTATATTAGCCCGGCAATTGGCATTTGTACTTTATAGGTTGGTGAAAGGGGCTCGCCTTTTATCACATCGTGGAATAGAATACACATGGCAAAAGGTGGGTGCACTAGTTGCACCTCTGTCTACCCCTTGGGATATAAAGCGTGAGAGTGTTTGTGCTTACACGTAGTCGTAAAAACCGTAAACTTTAAACTATGCATAATGTTGTTAGTTATATTATTATTTCCTATATACCTGTACACACACACATACTCACGCTTATATACCTGTACGTATACCTGTATATCTTAGTTAAATATAATAATTATTGTAAAAATATTTTTATCTAACATTGTTTATAAATAAAGAAAGATCATTTAAACATCTTTCAGAAATGTCAGATATAAACAAACCAGCATGTCAACCAAATATGATATACACAACAGACGCGATGACTTGCATCTGTGACAAAACTGGACAATGGCCTCACAGAAAATGCAAAGAAGTCTTCCAAACCCTAAACACTAGCCATCCTTGCCAACCAAACTCGTACGTCATCCTGGATTGCAATGTATGCCGGTGCGGCTCTAATGGAACAATCGAGAAGGAACGATGCACACAAAAAGTCTGTGAAAAGGACAGATTAAATACCAGAAGAATTAGCAACGTTTACGGCAGTTGTGAAGTTAAAAACTGGTATTCTTTAGCTCCTTGTCAATTCTGTTACTGTGTCTCCCAAAACAAATTGGTTTGCAACACAGGTAACAACTATGCTAAGAAACTAGACCTCGGGACGTACCATCTGAATGTGTGTGGAAAAGGACTTATTTACGAAGCTATAGCACTCATACCTGATAACGATTTGACTCTACGATTCGGTAATTTTATGAACAACTCTGTCACGAGTACACCAAAACAATTACCGAAACATCTTATACAAGACAATAGTAATGTAGTTGTAAATATAGAGAAAGGAAAAAAAATAGAAAGCAAAGAAAATGAAGATGAGTCTTCAGATTCTGAAGAAGACAAACCTGTAACAACAAAGTCATTTAAAAATGTACCCAGCACACAGATTTACTCAGAAGGAGAAGATACGAGCAAGGAGAATGGATTTTACACTGACAATAGAGAACCAGACTCAGGCTTGGAAATAGGAGTTGAAGTCAGACAGAGTCCAAAACGAACTACAAAAAAAATTCTTCCAACAACCGGTAAACCGAAATCAGTAGAGGAGTTAAAAAAACTGGGGCAAGATTTAGGGATGACGTTGAAAATGAGTCTTCCGCGTATGCTAGACCAGATGTTTAAAATGGCTCTAAGGAAGTCAATGCTGTCGGTGAAGAAAGGCACGAAATGCGTGCCGGGAACCACGGAAGCCGTCAAGTGTAACATGTGCTTCTGCATGAAGAACGGAAAACTGTTGTGTACCAATAACGTCTGTGAATAAAGCTTAACCTTGCAACTAAGTATCTTAAATCCTGACACCTAATACTGAGTCTGGAATTTGTATCCGAAATAGCAATAGGCTCACCCTCTATCACATTATGGGACATGGGCCATACATGGCCAAAAGCGGGTGCACTGGTTGTGCCTCTGCCTACTCCTTTGGAGATAGACGCGTGAGAGTGTGTGTGTTATAAACCTTAATCTATACTAATGTTATAAAGTTGAAGAGTTTGTTTGTTTGGTTTAACGCGCTAATCTCAGGAACTAATGAACCGGTTTTAAAAATTCTTTCACTAATAAGAAGCTACATTACTCCTGAGTGCTATAGGTTTTTTATTCTGGGAAGATATTTTTATCCCAGAACAACATTCACGCGGGCGGAGCCGCGAGCTTTATTAGTAATATCATAAATGCGAAATTTTGAGATGTGATATTTGTTAGAAATAAGCTCAGAACCTACTGAATAGCAAAGTAGCAACCCCATCCAGCACCTAGAGTTACAAAATACTGTGTGGCATTCGACTGCGCTCGTCATCCTGAGACATAAGATGTTAAGTCTCATTATGACCAGTAGTTATACTGGCTACAATGTCCTTCAAACCGAAACACAACAGTGCATGCACACTGTTGCTTGGCGGTAGAAATAGACATTGCGGTGATACCCACCCAGAGGGCCTCTTGCATAATGAGAGACCTACCACCAGTAAATCAATTAAAGATTAACATTCACAGTAACTTTCTCATTGGCAAGGGTTGCACTTCTGCCTACCCTTTCGGGTTAAAGGACATGTGTTTATTTGATTGATTGGCGACGGGTAATCATCTCTCGTTAGATTACACTCCATCTAGGTCCTATTCCACATCATTTGGTGCAGGGGTCACTTTACCGAGCACGAATAATCATAAAAAACCTTCCCTAAAAATATACATTTGAATAACGACAACCCCATCCAAATCGGTTCAGTAGTTTTTGAGAAAATCGCGGCCATACAAACTTATATACATACATACGGATCGAATATACCTCCTTTTTTGAAGTCGGTTATAAATTCCGATGACCTAGTGAGATGTACAATGAGCTGTTGACATGAAACTGACCTGAAAATTATTAGTAAAAAGGACAGGTCCAAAAACGAGCTTAAAATTCTTCCAATATGCTTTATATATATTTAGATAGACCAAAAACTAGGTCTTTGCAATAAATCGTATAATTTTGAAGTCCTCCGATTTTGATATTTATGTAATTTTATTTTGCTTAAAAACTACACTTAATATGAACGTTTTTAAAAAAGTTAGTGATAAATGGAGGGGTCTAAAATTATTTGTTCAATGGATCCAAGATCAATAGTTTTGCTCTTTTAATATCCATAAAGTTTGAGCGTGGTTAAGTTTTGAGGCCCAGCAAAAAGCGGACATCTCGTATCACACTAGACCAGCTTGATAGAGGTCTAACACTTATAAGTATAAAGAAAGCCTGGGCCCGAGTTAATTATATAAACTCCATCGATTATCATAACAATAATACTTCATCATCCTCAGTCACATGACGTCCACTGCTGAACATAGGCCTCCCCTAAAAATTTCTAGACGGACCTGTAAAAAGCGGCCTGCATCCAGCGTGTTCCTGCGACCTTTATCAAGTTCTCGTCCAAAATACCTCAGTGCCTGAAGACAAAAGTCTTCAATTAATGTGTGTTACCAGTGATGACATATGGTACTGAGACGTGGCTATGGACGCTGACTATGGGCCGATTAAGACGGCTCACGGTCACTCAGCAAGCTATGGAGAGGGCTATGCTAGGTGTTTCTCTACGCGATTGGATCAGAAATGAGGAGATCCGTAGAATAAAAGTCACTGACATAGCCCAGTGGATTAGCAAGCTAAAGTGGCAGTGGGCGGGACACAATAATACTTACAATCTATTATAATATTATAAAGAAGAAAGATTTGTATGTAAGTATGTTTGTAACGAATAAACTCAAATACTACTGAACGGATTTCGATGAAATTTGGCACACGGGTAGATCATATCCTGGATTAACACATAGGCTACTTTTTATCCCGGGAAAATATTTTTATCCCGGAAAAACTTTTTCACGTGGGCGAAGCCGCGAGCAGAAGTCTAGGAAGTTATAAATTACACCGATTATAGTACCACCACCAATACACATAGGGGACAACACGCAAAAATAATGTGCCGGAATACGAGACCGTAACTATACACCATAATGAGACTAATATTAAAAGGTTGTCTTATATGTTTTAGACGTGCAACAAAACGATAGCCAGTTTAAAAACAGATCAGCGACATCTGTCGACGGTTTCGTAAACATTTTCGACAAATTATATTTTTTGTAACAACGTATATAAATGAAAGTGATACTAATTCAATGAACAAAACAAGAATATTCATATTTAATTGTTAATAATTTTATAAATCCGATTTTAATTGATATAGCCCTACCTATAAATGTCGTAAGTGACTGGGGTAAATAAATTCTGGGATGTAAATAAACTAAACATGAAGAATAAAGAATTTCTTCAATAGAAATTATAATCATTAAACTGCAATGAACGCTAGATCGTAAAGGCAAAAATAATTGGAATGGACGACGTTTTAATTTGTGATTACTTTTACGAGTGGTCGATCAAGATGGCAACCAAATTCATTGTATTGATCCTACCTTCTTACGTGCTTTCTTTAATTCACCAAAAACGTAAGCATAAAAGTAATTTTAATATCATAATATAAAATGTATTAAATACATCTTGCCAGCTTTACCTACAATTCGGTTTGTGCTAGATATTACAAGCTTAGTCCGTGGGTAATTTTAATCTAAATAGGTTTTGATTAAATCTCTCATTATGTAAGAGGCCGTCTGGGTGGGTACCACCGCAATGTCTATTTCTACCGCCAAGCAACAGTGTGCATGCACTGTTGTGTTTCGGTTTAAAGGACATTGTAGCCAGTATAACTACTGGACATAATGAGACTTAACATCTTATGTCTCAGGATGACAAGCGCAGTAGAATGCCACACAGTACTTTGTAAGTCAAGGTACTGGATGGTGTTGCTACTGTTTATGGGTGGTCGTATCGCTTACCATCAGGCGAATGGCATGCTCGTCCCGTCATTCGATGCAATAAAAAAAAAAAAAAAAAAGCTGTGAAAACGTAAGTCATAGGTACTTACTTAGTTTCGCATTTATAATATTTTTATGGGTGTAAATAGCTTGGTTTTGTGATTATTGTCTGTCTTTTCCCAGAACGAAACAAATTAAAACCAATAATAATATTTTATTTTTGTTAAGGCATAGGTCTGTCAGTGACAGTCAAGCTATCTATGAACATATTTACAGTAAATTTTATAGTTTCAGAGATTTACCCCTTACAAACCAATTTAACTTTTACCCCTTCAATAGCGTACAAGTTTTACTGCATTGTCTCCTTAATAACGGGAAACAGTCAACGCACAGCAAATCAATAAATTGACGACGCTGGGAAAAGATTAGGAAAGTTGAAAAACGAGCATAAAACGCTTGTAAAGTGGTATCCAACAATTAGTATAGCTAAAAATGCAGTTAAATATCATTTACAAGAAATGCAAAAGTACGTTTATTACGTAGATTATTGGCTTGACCTTCCTCCATCCAGCAAGGGATCGATATGCTTTATTAAACGATTTAAAAAAAAGGAGGTTCTTTATTCGACCCGTATGTATGTATGTAAGTTTGTATATCCGCGATTTTCTCAAAAACTACTAATCCCATTTGGATGGGGTTTCCGTAATTCAAATGTAAATTTTTCAGGGAAGGTATATCATTTAACATAATATAGTCTAATTTACGTTGAATAGTCTACTTAACTTCCTAAAAATGCACCATTTCTTTTCCTTCACAAGACTGTATTTCTCTCCAACGGGAAGTCGGTGGCATACACAAGTTTATTGCTTGATTTTCAAGCTTATTGCAGAAAGGATTCCGCTTAGTTCTTAACAGCCGCCTGTCTGAAGCCTCAAGCCCATCACGGCTAAATCATGTTTCGAAAAATGAATGAACGAATTCTATTGTATGTGAGGTAACAACTGTTTGTGATGGTTTTATTACAAGAGAGTCAGCATTTTCCCGATCTTCAGGTCGATCCATCTCGTCTTGTACAGAATTACGAGGTAACTCGTCATCCTCGCTTTCTTACATTTGTGACCTGCTTTAAAACGGTTAAAAGTGGAAAATGGAGGGATTTCCAATCACGCCACTGGAGGAACCTATGGTTTCTTCAACATTTGTGGTAATTTCAAAAGCTATCAATAGTCACTCGACTGCCTTGTTGGCTTAGTGGTATTGCGTACGCGGTACGACATTGCTTAGAGGTCCCGGGTCGGGCAAAGTAATATGGTGTTTTTCTGCTCAGTATCAGCCCGGGGTCTCGAATTTGCGCCCTACGTGGCGATAGGTTCGCCCCTTATTACATCATGGGACGAAAGACACAGGCGCAAAGTGGCTGCCCTGGTTACCTCTGCCCGTTCGGGGATGAAGGCGTAATGTGTGTATCAACAGTCACAAAACGTTAATTACAGCCGTAGCAGAGAAGGTATGGGGTCAGAAATGTGCGAAAGGATCTCACGTCCTCAACGACTGCAACTGGTGTCAATGTGACAAGCGACATCAGTTCAACTGCAAGGCGCGCATCTGCTCCGAGGTGGACATGTTCGGACACTTTAATGGTTAGAATTTGTATGCTTAATTAATACAAAGCTTGAATCGAAGGTACAGTCAGGCACATAAGTATATATACAATTTTAAGTTCTTACCAAGTTTTTGTTTCTCTTCATTACAATAAAAATTAAGTTTCAATTAAACTTAAAGCGTATAGGCGATTTTAAATTTTGAATGCGTTCAGCTACTTGTATGGCTGACTGTACATACTACCTACAACGTAAATAAATATGGCTAAATGTAATAATAATCTAATATTGCACCTCTGCATACCCCTGAAAAGGGAAAAAGGCGTGTTGCTATGTATGGATTCAGTTGTGTGTTTAAATTATGTTATAAAAAATACAGTCGAAGATATTAACAAGTTTTAGGTTGACTAGCGTAGCGCAGTATAATTGTTGTAGTTACTGTTAACAGCTAGTCGTTTCCGCAACCAGTTACTACTAGGCAAGCAACCTGCTAGTAAAAAACTTTTTTCTAAAATAATACTTCATTGAATTCTCATTTCATTATTCATTAAACCCAATTTAAACTAATCGTCTGACCATGATTACAGATGCAATCCGTGAAATCGACGTAGGAATGGAGGGGCATGGCGTGTGGCGGTCATCTGAGACACCCTGCGAGCCAAGAGTCCACTATCGTAGGAAGAATTTACTCTGTGTATGTGGAGACGACGGAACTTGGCCTAACCCAGTTTGCCGGGACATTTTCCAGAATCTCCACCCCGTTGAAATCTTAGAAGACAGCAAAATAGAGTCTCAAAAATGTACCCCTAACAAATTCCATCTAATTGGTTGTAACATTTGTTTTTGTCCTACAAGTGGGCGCGTAGATCCAGATTATTGCACTAAAAAGACTTGCGACGACGAAGATCCAGCTATTAAGAAAGAATTAGAAGAAAACGATGGAATTCTAGAAGAGGTTTACCTTGAATGTAACCGCACCAAACAATATAAACTTGGTTGCCAAACTTGCGAGTGTCTTAGAAACAATAGATTGCTTTGTGATAGTTGTACCAAAGAAATCAAATCTGAGAGATACTGTGATTCCGAGGGTGAAACCTTCAACATAGAATGCAATACTTGCACTTGCGATGCGAAAGGACTAATGCATTGTACAGCAAAGAAATGTCTTTCTGGATCACACGTCAAAACACTACAAAACCAACTTATTGTACCAGATTATGAATATATAGAAGTAGAAAAACCAGTAGACGATCAAGACTGTGAACCGGGAACTAAGTACAAAAAGGATTGCAACAGCTGCTACTGTTTTAATAAATATGGGATGAAAATGTTTGCGTGTACCATAAACTCTTGTTCTCACCAAGAGATCCACAGTAACTGCGTTGAAGACACTGTGTACGAAATGAATTGCCTCATCTGCCATTGTGTAGTAGATGGAGAACGTACAATGCAGGTGTGTTTAGTCGACAATCGATGTACAGAAAAACAGACGTTAAAATTCCAGACGGAAGATTTAAGATCGCTTCACGGGTACTGCGAGCCGCTCCATACTTACAAAAAGGATTGTAATACCTGCAGATGTAATGCTGATGGTAAAAGTTTGGTTTGCACTTCTAAGGTCTGTAGATTTGAAACAAATAAGCCGATATCTGTTGATATTGTCCCGGTAATTGAGAAGATTGGAATCTGTCCCGTAGGACATTATTATAGGGTTGATTGTAATGTGTGCTTCTGTTTGTCTAATGGTAATGCTATTTGTACTACCTCAGGCTGTATAAATAATAATTAAACCTTTAAAGTTGTTTTCTTGCGGTTAAATGACGAGACGAGGTGGTGGACCTACTGGTGGTAGGTCTCTCATATGTAAGAGTTCGTCTGGGTGGGTACCACCGCAATGTCTATTTCTACCGCCAAGCAGCAGTGTGCATGCACTGTTGTGTTTCGGTTTGAAGGACATTGTAGCCAGTGTAACTACTGGACATAATGAGACTTAATATCTTATGTCTCAGGATGACGAGCGCAGTGGAATGCCACACAGTACTCTGTAACTCAAGGTGCTGTATGGTGTTACTACTGTTTATGGGCGGTCGTATCGCTTACCATCAGGCGAACGGCATGCTCGTCTCGTCATTCAATGCCATAAAAAAAAAAAAAAGAAAATGAGCATGCCACTCGACGGTTAGTGATAGGTTTAGGTTAGGTTTAGGATTAGGTTTAGGTTTAGGTTTAGGTGTAGATTTAGGTTTAGGTTAGGTTTAGGTTTTTGTTTACTTTATTCATCACGTAGGTGAACATAGTTGCACGTATATGTTAAGATACATTAAATTGATTGTAATAATAATTATTAATACCAAAGCTAAGGTCACTTATATATCTACTGTCATTTTTACTAGGAGTAAAATAAATGATGAAAAATAAAATAAAAGCCAACTTGGGCTGGCCGGAAAAGGCATATAAAAAAAAGATCATTTTATTAAAAAAGAATGGGAGGAACGCGTCGCGATCCTCACCGGTGAGGACACTACAGGCCCTAGCCTAGCTAACCTACCAGCCTTTCACTAGCTTCTTAAGCTATGACGACCCGAAGAAGAAAGGCAGAAAGAAACTCCGGGCTTACTTTTTTGTCGTCAATTGTTCATTGAATATCTTAGGAGATGTATAATAGTTTTAAAATAACTCTCAAACAAAATACTTAACGGTCGAGTACCACGCGCGGATTTACGAACGCACTTATCTTAGGAACTACTGAACCGATTTTAAAAAAATGATGTTCACTATATAATAGGGAGCTATATTACTACCGAGTTCTATATGCTACTTTTTTCCCGAAAAAATATTTTTATACCGGAAAAATTATATTACGCGGGCGGAGCCGCGGGCAAATGCTATGTATTATAAATTACGAATAAATAGCTTCCAAAAATACTTTTAGCGCGACTTTTTGCTGGGGGGAGCACCTACGGGCACATACGGGCGCCACCGCGCTCTTAGTATCCATGCGGTTTGGCAATCTTTGCAAGTGGACGAGAGCGTTGGGAACGAAATATACTCGTAACGATAAAATTATCGGTAATTTAGGTATTACCGATATATATTTAACGGTAAAAGGTTTGAGGAATAATGTTAAATGGTTAACGTTACTTATTAATTACCGATACCTTTTTTTCGCGGGGAATAAATGCGTTATCGCTACCGCCACCGGGAGGTCAGTGGAATGGTTATGTTGGTTTCACCGGTCTTACGGCCCAATGTCGACACTCGGGAGTATAGCATCATCCGAGCGAACAAATTACCGATACCACTAGCAGCCATAAGGATACCAACTTTTAACGATATTTCAAGCTGTGCTTCAAATCGGAACACAACAGTGCACACTGCTGCTTGGCTGTAGAAATAGACATTGCAATTGTATCTAACCGTAGCTACCCACGCGGCCCCTCGCAAAATCTGAGCCCCTTGTTGGAGCCTGAAGGCGCTACGAAGTAATCGGAGGGCGACGGAAAAATGTTAAAGTAAAACTTCAAAAATGTTTACAAGGAACTATAATTGAATTATTTAAATCGTTTTACAAACCCCGTCTTTTCTTCACATTATAATGAAAAAATAAAAACAATTAATCTCAGTTACAACCATTTTAAATCATGATAATATAGCCTCGCATATTTAAAACTCTTAATATACATTGAGTTAGAACCAAATAAAAAATACACGACGTCTTTCTACGTCTCTAACTATTCATGTTAACAACTTTTTTGCTTCAAAATGAAAACCATGATTATTTTTATTTTATTTCAATGAAGCATATTTTAAATTTTTAGCTTTTTTACACAATTTGTGTGTTTAAAACAATAAAAGGGTCGTTCCGTCATTTCGTGCAAATTTCATCGTTCCGCGGCATTTTTGAAAAATGACAAAAAATAAGAATTTTACTCAAAAAATCAAATGTAGACTGCCTCTTTAATGATATTCAAAGGAAGGCACTTTTCTATCATATTTAGATTTAGAGATATCGCCGCTGGAAAATTCTGCAGTGGATGGTAATGATCTTTAAAAAGAATGTAATGAAATAGACTAAGAAGGCAATGAAATTGGTTGGAAGGGCAATGAAATAGGCTAGGAGGGTAATGAAATAGGGAAGATGGCAATGTAAAACAGAGGCATAAAGTAATTAAAATAAAATCAAAAGCAAAGTTTTAGTAATAATTAGTCTTTTATTTATTAAGCCTCATCGTTTACAATATTAATTATATTTTCTCACAGCACTTATCTCTCACACAATTGTCATAATTGTCGGAAAGTAAAATCAGCATCAAAATAACCATATAAATGAACTATAAAAATTAAAAAATACAGTGTCTTTGGACAGAAGTTTTAAACAATTACAATTAATCAACAAAACATAATATAACTAAAAGTCTATAAAATATTTTTTTTTATTCAGAAAACTAGTCACGTGTGAACTAAATAGTATAAGATGAATAAAATTCTTGTTCTTATCGATTAATAATCACAACCCTTTTAAGTATCTATATTAATCTGATTCAATGTACATTTATTAAAAAATCTTGTAATCATCATCGCTATCTTCATCATCATTAAAAAAAGCAAGGGATAGTGAGGTTAAAGAACTGTCCAATGTTATATTTCTATTTTTGCTTCCTTGGTTTTCTTTGTCATCTGATCCAATAAATGACTCAAATTCTTGTTGATGACGAGATGTACTTACGAAACCTTTTTTATATTTTGGTACATATTTAAAGGCCATGTTATCCCAATTTAGGCGTACGTCTGATAAAATTGTTACCTTATTTGATTTAGCCTTACCAGCACTATGTAGTATGTACTGAAGATGTAGTTGCCATTGTTGAACATGATGCCAATAATGAAGTTGTTGGATCGTCTAAAATATGCAAATTTTCTAAAACGCCTGAGTCATCGATATTATTTAAAATTGTTGGTGTGTCGATTTTAAATGTGGATCTTTCATCTTCAGTGTCATAAGTTTGATCGTTTTCATTATACGGGATAGGCTGTTCTTCCACCGCTTTACCATAGTGTTCAAACTTCAAAGTACCTAAATGTTTATTATGTATGCATGGAGTAAGATAATCTTGACATTCGAAGCAGCTAAGATTTCGCAATGTTATAATTTAATTATAATCATCACTCCATAACACTTGTTGGACGTTCATTGTTCCTTTAAATCCTGGAATACCAGGTGGGAACTTTTTCTGTGCAATATCATTTTTAGAGACAATATCAAAATGGATGTTTTTTATTGTATTAGAAACCACAGCAGTAAAGTCTTCAAAAGAACCAATATCTCCGGTATACTTTACAAAGTTATCTGCTGTACGTTTAACCACCGCTCCAATGCCGTCTGGAGCTCCTTTACCATGACCTGATTCCTGGTAGTTCCAAGTGACTCGTGTGATGTTAGGATTCATATCTTTTAATTTTGTTATCATATAAAATATGTATCTGTTGCGATACTGGCTCGATGGTGAGTCCGACAAAAAGTGGACAACTTTAAAGTTAACCAAATCTTGGGCCATCTTTAATACAGGAGATAGATGAGCCCATATGGATCCTGCGTCATGTTTCAGGCAGTTGCTCATTGTACAAAAAGATCTAGCCACAACCTTGTTTGCATTTACATCTTTGTAATACATTACTCCTGTATGTAGAGATACTTGTTCTCTGCTACCACCAAAATGATAAGATTGTATCTCCTCATTATATTTTAGGCAATAATTTTCGCTAAAATCCACGTGCAACAATATTTCTGAGGCATCCAAATTTTCTTTAACGTTTTTAATTGCTAAATATTGCATTGTAATATTTCTTGTATGGTTTAAAAACAATGTCAAGCTTGATTCAAATTTAAATATAATGTTACGTGGATAGTCTTCAAATCTTTTTTTGACGCTAACTATTTTATTTTTTTGTGACCCATCCTTACTAGCATAAGGTTTTTGTCAACAATCCACTGATCATAAATAATCTTTTTATCATTTCTGAATTCGTGGTAATTTAAGACCTTGTTACAGCATATTTGACAAGTACGTTCAAGACATACTTGCTTAACTTCACAACAGATACTATTTATTACTTGTGTTCCGTTACTTTCAGTTATAATTTTTGCATTTTTCAAAGCTTTGATCAAAAGATTCACATTAGCATGTAATTTGCATTGGCACGTATCCCTATTTAAATTAGGGAAAAGTATCCAGTAAGGCCTATATTTACAGAATGTAGAATAACTAACGCTACAATGCTCCTTCACGAATTTTTCATGAAGATTTTTTAAATTATCATTTAAGTAACGCTTTTGTTTCTTTATGCCATTCTTCTTGATAAATTCTTTTTTACCTGCAGTAACTCTACTGTTTGTGTCCTCTTCGAAAAAAGAATTAATCAGACGTATTATTGTGTCATTGTTCTTCATTGTGATCTTTTGCTTCCTTTGAGAAAAGGGTAATTTATGAAGTAGTTTGTGTTTACGTATTCTTTCTTCGACCTTAATTACAGTCTGCACAAACTTTCTCTTGTCTTTCTTGTTTATAGATTTATAGCTGTTTTTCAAATTACGAGATATAACTTCACCGAAAGCTAATTGTTTCTTTACTTCATTAATATTATCTGGTCTAATATTCATCAATATTTCATTTACTTTCTTTTCTACGGAATCCTCTTTATTTCTGACTGTATTTTTTTGTTTACGTAAAATGTCGTTTTGTTTTTCTAATAGTCTTATCTTCTCCCTCAATTTCTTAACGATCTTAAGATGGTTGTAACGCATTTGTCTTATTATATTCGTGGTTCTTGACTGTTGGGGAACTTTACTACTGCTTGTTGTTGCTTCTATTATTTTTAATGGATCTGCTCTCTGTATATTAGAATCAGCTTTACCAGAAGCAGAGTTTTCTACAAGTACCATCTCAATGCCTTTCTTTTCTAATTTCCTCTTTAAATAATTTTCTGTATTTTTACGCCAACGTTTTCTCTGATCTCTTTGTGCTCTGGGAGTCATTTCCTTAATACTGCAAATTTTATTATTCGCTTTTCTTGCCAAATATCTTGTTCTTTCTTTTTCTTTTTGGATAGCATATAGTTCAGGGTCCCTTTTAATTTGTGCGTATTTTTCACATTTGCGAAGCCGGTCCTTTGCCAGTTTTTCGTCTTTTGTTATTTTTTTTCGGGTCTTTCCCATTTTGCGCTGAACTGTAACAAATATTAATCATTCTTATTAATTTTCATAGGAAGATGCCTTACTTAGGTATTTTATCTTTATTGCAAACTCTAAAAAACCCAACGTATCTATTAAACAGTAATTTGAAAAAAAAAATCATTCACTTCTAAAATCGTTCATTACCATCCTGGGAAAAAATGGATGGGACGGATGGAAATGCAAAGGAAATGAATGAGAAGTATCCAGAATTCCCTAAATAACTTTTTACTCCTAGATAGTAACTAATTCAGAATTATATGGGGTTATAATCTATAAAGTAGGCTTAACTCATGAAAATTATAATAACTGTAAGTGCAACATACCTTTTCAAATTCGACGGAATGTGATGAAATAATATTTGGACGAAAACCTCTCAAAGGCACGAAGAACGTCTATAATTTCAATAGCGAGGGAGACACGTGCACTTCGCTTCGCTGACGAGGCTAACTGACCGGTATGAACAGGTTGCGTCACGACTCACGAGTGGGGATTTATAAACGCGCATTATAATGCAAGTATTTTGACTCTGGATGGTGATGATTTTTTTTACATGACAAGATTTAAAGTCCTTTTTTTAATAATTTATAATATGTTTATAATTTTACAAATATTATTAAGCAACTAGTAATTAATTAAACAAATGGATTATCGAAGAAATGGATGTTAGCTAGTCAACCAAAAAATAATAAACATAAAAAATGCAATTTTGACACAGATTGGAAACAGAGCGTAATGAGATTTTTGGGAGTAAAACTATCATAATTCGAAAATAAACGAAAAAATCTATAATTTCAATGAGACTACTTTTTAAGTACTTGATTTGTTGTACATTCGAATATAAATCTGTTAAACGCAGGCATTCCTTCGTGGTTTAATTCGGATGGAAATGTAATTTGCACGAAATGGCGGAATGACTCAAAAAAGCTTTCTATGCGGACGTTATTTCACGTCAAACAAGCATAATCGTATAATTGACGTATTATTACGTTATACAGATTTAATCACATCTAAACGTTCTTAAATAGATATATGCACACAAACCCTGCATAGTTAGAATAGAAAAAAACATATTTTTAACTACATTTTTAATGTCTATAGCTTTACATTTGGTGTTCGATCATGAGTCATAACTTTTATTATAAATTTAGTGCGGTAGACAGTGACGAAGCCTGGTGCTAAAATTGAAAATGTATTGTAGAATATTTAAACTAACAATTAAAATCCTTTTTTTTTTTTTTTTTTTATGGCATTCAATGACGAGGCGAGCATGCCGTTCGCCTGATGGTAAGCGATACGACCACCCATAAACAGTAGCAACACCATCCAGCACCTTGAGTTACAAAGTACTGTGTGGCATCCCACTGCGCTCGTCATCCTGAGACATAAGATGTTAAGTCTCATTATGTCCTGTAGTTACACTGGCTACAATGTCCTCCAAACCGAAACACAACAGTGCATGCACACTGATGCTTGGCGGTAGAAATAGACATTGCGGTGGTACCCATCCAGACGGCCTCTTACATAATGAGAGACCTACCACCGGTGAATCCTCTCCATTAGCTTAAAAAGTATATAATGAATAAAACTGTAAAATTAAATTACAAAGTTTGTAATACCAAGAGTATCAAAGTGGTTGGGTTAAAGGTCTATACAATTCATTCGCTATTATAAATAAATAAAATTGTGCTTGTATATTTGTTATAGTGTTGTAAAGAGAAACATTTGATGAGAAATGATGATAATACTGAAAGCCACTTCAACCATTCGTTGATTATCACTTAAAATTTTAAAAATAATTAAAACATCAATTGTTAAAAAAATACTAGTAATCAAAACCAATTTCATAAATCGTATAAATTTATAATAAAAGGAAACAAAAAAACAGTATTTTTATTAAGTACATGACGTATTATTACGTCCATCTATAAAATAAATTGTATTTTAATCTCATTGGCTGAAGCTTGGGCTTAGGGCTTACACTATTTAATTTACATTTGTCTGACAAAATGAACAAAAAAAGGAATTCAATTTAAAACTCTCATAACAAAATACAAATGGAGGAAATGAGACATAAAATTTAGCTAACATTTTTATAACGGTAGCAATTTTTATATTATAATTAATAAAATAATAGTAAATTATTTAACTTATATTTCAAAAATCTCTCTTCATAATTCATACACAAGTTAAAATTACCTCAATCGAACACTTTCAAGTTTGTCTAACATACAATTTCTATACAGCCTACCTACTTACTGCATGTATAATTACTGTCAAAAATAAATAGCACCAGCGAATTACTATATCATAATAACGAATGTGTCAAAACTGCTGTAAAAGTGCGATTAATTACAATAATGATATAGGTCGATTACCTAAAGCTGACACGTTCGCAGTACTCACACCTATACAATTTTACACAGTATGGTAAAAATATGTTTTATATTATTTAAATTGGAGGGACAGATACATAGATGCAATTTTAGCGGCGCAAGGTCGTCGCCGCTGTAGAGGAACAGATGGATGCGTTCCTCTATGGAAGGGAAAGATTTCCAGTCGGGCAGATGTTGGGCCTGACCGGCTGCGGCCTCCCCGACGGTTCCTACTCGGAGGTGGTATATATATTGCGTTTCGCGCAAATCTTGCTATCGCTATCCAGGATCGTGTGTCGCCATCTAGTGGTATTATTGGGCGGTATTTTCCTGGTTGTCAATACCACTGTGTGTACGGCGAGTGCTTGAGTCTTCCAGTTGACCACTTAATTCAGTAGTTCCCAGCCATGTGTGGCGGTGGCGGTGTATGGTAATTGCCGCCACACAATAAAACATTACCTATATTTTTTTTTACTTCCTTTCTACGTAAACAATGCGTTGTTAAGACAAGTGAGATTTGTATATTCATAGAGACTACACACTCGTAATTGTAAATGTATTGTACATGGAAGCTTTCGGCAATCGACCTATAAGTAATTAAAATTTTGCGGGTAATTTCGAAAATATTTAAATTCTCGCGTATCTTGGCCCAACTTACGCTGGGTTGTGTCATCTGTGTTCGGGTAAAGTTAAGGCTCTTATCACACTTTCGAACTGCGGGCATTCACAGGCGAAGGCGCTGACCACTCGTCCAGTGTAATAAGATCAACTTTACTTAACTACAGATACAGATATACAGAAAGAACACTGGTTTAATTATCAAAATATAAAAAAGCTGATTAAAACTAACAAGAAGAATTTCTTATCATAAAGTTTACAATATGTGCATTATCTCAGTTTTGACTTACATAAATATATGATTAATATTCGAAGATTGTGCGTGATCATAATGCAAAACAGATTAGCAATAGAGTTATGAACTTCCAACGTGACCGACGTGTTTACACGTCTATACAAAATGAATGACGTCTAATTCCGTCATTAAATAATAAACATCTTACAATCTAGAATCGTTTTAAATGTATTACATTACCATATTCAGCAAAAGGAAATATTACCAACAAGTATATTTTTAATAATGTATTAGTTAAACCTTTGCAACATCAAATACTGGAACACAAAAGTGGGCTCATTTTTTAAATTTTACTTTATCGGTTTTTGAATAATGGTACAGAGATTTATAGTTTTTTTGTTGTTGTGAATATTCCTTTTTGATATTATTATCATTCTTCGATCCACGTGGTTAGGATTTTAGATTAACCGTCAGTGACCAGCAAAACATATTCATAGATTTTATTAGAGGAGAAAGCAAATAATATATGAAATATGGTATCCGCCTAGTTATACGTTATGCACCAATCTTTACGACCATTGAAGATTAGGTCTAAATGCGTGTTGAGAGGTTTTCATCACGAAAAGGCGAAAACATGACTTACGAGGTTTCACTGGACGCCGACGATAGTTGAACATTCTACGCGTGTACTATATATTCGTTATTCAACAACTGCATATTTTGTTCAAAATAATAGGCATTTATATTACCTGCTTGGAACGTCGTCAGCTCAATGATAAATGTGGTAAGTACAAATTTTCATATTATAATTATTTCGAAAGCAAATTATCGTGTAGAGAAGAAAGAATAAAAGAGATTAAAATTTTATTGATAAAATAGTGATTCGATTGATATCGTTGCTTTAAAATGCAATGATAACCTTTATAATGCGATCCATCGCGTCGTTTTAAAATTACGCCATTTTCAATCATAATATAGGTATTCTAACCTTCTTTTTCATAAATTGAAAAATTGAACTTATATACATTTTGCCTTTAAGCCTTCGAAATTCTTGTACGAAGAAGAAATAACACTTAATTTACCTCTGAGGTACAGATAAGTCTTAATTACGAGAAATAATTCTATCTATTAGAGACACTTGCAAACGATTTACAGGGAGGTCTTAAAGAAGTACCTATATCTACTTACTTTTGAAGGCAAAAAGTGACTCTAATACCTCTGATGGTAAGTGAAGTGATGTCTAGTACCCCTAGCACGAATATTTAGTTCTATCTATAGTTTCATTACGTAACTGACGTACGTTTGAAGATGGAACGTTCGCTGTTCAAATGTATAGAAATTTACGTTTTAACGACTGTAACTACTAATTATAGTGCTAATGTCTAAATTTGAAAACCGAACGTTCGTTTTTCAAATATTGTAACGGTAAAATTTAATAACTATGGCAATATGTTCATACTAGGAGTACATAAATCCTTAAATTGTTTGCAAATACTCGTAACGGCCGAACGAACGACCCCTAACTTCGGATCAAAGACATACCAAAGATAGGTTGGTTTCGTGTACCATCTCCTGTTTAAGAGAAGGTGTCGTTGACCTGCCTGCAGCACCTGATGAAGGTGGCTCGGCGCGTGAGCTCCCGCAGGCGCGCCGCCCCCACGTACGTGCACGCTGACCGCAGGCCTCCGAGGATGTCCTTTACTGTGGCACCAACGTCTCCCCTATACTCTACTTCTACTGTTTTACCTGGAATATTGAAATTTGGTAGTTAGGATACATAGCATCACGCCTATCACTTTTTTGAGGTAGGTAGAGATGTCATCACACACACATTTAGATTTTTAGTGCAACGTAGGAAACGAACTTATCGCCATTTACCGGACACTATGTATAAATTTATTTCCAATTTCAAACTCCAGTTTGATACATAATAGAACAAGCCACGCCTGTAATTCCGAAGGGGTAGACAGAGGCGCAACTAGTGCACCCATTGTCATAATGGGCCAGTCTATTGCATCGTACGACGAATGTAGGACGAATCAGGCAACCCAATATCACTGTCCACGTCTTAAATTGAACCACGCTATCCACGCTATGGCAGCAGCACCTGCCTGTATACAAATATCCAGTTTCGAACGACGATGCTCCATCTGATCGCCACTTAATGTGCAGTAAAATCACTTTAATCATATAAAAAATCTCACCTTCAGAAGACCTGTAATCAGCGACGCCTCCAGAATGCTTCAACATCGCTGTTGACGACGACATTCCGTAGAACAGCTTGACCTTCCGCCCGTCGGCGGTGGTGACCACCTCACCGCCGCACTGGTCGTGCCCGGCGAACATTCCGCCCGCCATCACGAAGTCTGCGCCGGCGCCGAACGCTTTGGCAACGTCGCCGGGGCAGGAGCAGCCTCCGTCCTGAGGATAAGGTTGTGTTTTGTTTGTTTTTTCAGTAGGTAAAAGAAAACAGTGCATCAATAAAATATTATTTTGAACTAAGTAATGGAAAAAGCTAAAGAATTTTATTATTTTTTTAAACGAGTTAATTTGTTCTTGAATGAATTTGTTGTTGAATTAATTATTGTTCAGAATTTGTAAATATTGCGCTAATGTTGCCCATCCCTGAGTTTATGGCACAGACTTATTATCAAGTGAATAAACTGCTTATCTCATCATAAATATCCATAGGTACTTACAGAAATGATGTGTCCCTTTAGTCCATGAGCGGCGTCTGCGCATTCAATGACAGCCGAGAGCTGGGGGTACCCCACCCCGGTCTTGATGCGCGTGGTGCACACCGAGCCGGGGCCGATACCCACCTGAAGAAAATATTAGTAATATATGAAAAAAAAAAACAAAGAGACCCATCAGATTTTTGCCACCAGGGCACGATATAGTAGTTAATTGACACTTCACACACTTTTTACTCTAGATGAAATAACGAAATCGACTTACGAGTTGCGTTTTGTTTGCCACATTCTAAGCCCACTGATGCCTTTTTACAATCGTTAACGCTAACTTATAACTTATAACGTATAGAAAAGACGTATCGTAGCGATAGACTTATCGTGAGGAGTCATTCCCAATTTTTTCCGTTTTCTATAATTAGCCCTAACAATTATCTAGGTAGATTATCTTGGCTACGGCCTCTTGTGTGCGTAAAGTTAGGTCAAATTCGCTGAGTAAATTATCCTTTATTAAAATTCTAACTTACCTTAATAATATCAGCTCCGGATAAAATTAACTCTTCAACCATTTCACCGGTCACTACGTTGCCGGCCTGGAAAAATAATTGCAATACTTCAAAGACATTTCCTTTTTGAGTACACAAAAGGGTTTCGATTTCGAATTTAGGGAAACTGCAATTACTATCGCCAAGTCTCAAAGTCTCACTCGGAAAGTATATTTTCTTTATCGATAACTCACTCAATTCTTTTTGCCGGACCCAGGAATTGAAAAAAAAAACAGTTGAAGAGAACCAACGCTGCTATTTCACTTATAAATCATACATGATTTATTGGACTTCCAACCTAATACCATATGCAATTAAATATAATAATTATTTTTTAACTATTTCAACCTAATACACTTACAATGATGGTGTGTTTCGGGAACCCGGCGCGCACTCGCCTCACGTACTCGACGAAATGCTGCGAGTACCCATTAGCCACGTCCAGGCAGATGAACTTCAGGTCCTTTACCGTGTTCAAGATCTCTGTGAGACGCTCGTAGTCGGCCTCCGCTGTGCCTGAACTTGCCGCTGTGAATATTAAAAAGATATGTTAGGACTTAGGACAGCTGTTTTCTACCGCTAAGCAGCAGTGTGCATGCACGGTTGTGTTTCGGTTTGAATGACATTGTAGCCAGCGTAACTACTGCTATGCTATGACATAATGAGACTTAACGTCTTATGTCTCAGGATGACGAGCGCAGTGGAATGCCACACAGTACTTTGTAACTCAAGGTGCTGGATGGTGTTACTACTGTTTATGGGCGGTCGTATCGCTTACCATCAGGCGATCGGCATGCTAGTCTCGATAATCAATGCCATAAAAAAAAAAAATACTAATGTAGCGTAGATGTATAATAAATTCTTACACACACACACATGCCTTTTATCTCCGAAGGGGTAGGCAGATGCGCAACTAATGCAACCACTTTTCACCGTGCGTATTCCGTCCCATGATGTGATAGGGAGCGAGCCTATCGCCATATCGGGAACAAATTCTAGACTCCGGGCTGATACTGAATACAAAAATCTAATATCACTTTGCCCGACCCGGAATCGAACCCGAGACCTCAGCTTAGCAATAGTACCATAATACAACTACTCCACCGAGGCATTCAATAAATTCTTACTCGTATCAGAAATACTAAATATATCTGTTTAGAGACTATCTCGCCCAAACACCCGCCACGGCAACTTCTGTAAGCAAGAATCGGCAGTGGCGCGCATTTTACGACACCGAGCGATGAAGCTCGGTGAGTCTATGGGAACACTAATCTGTCGTGATTCCACAACGAAATTAATCCAATAGAAAGATAAGGACGAGTTGGAAATATATTTTTTCTCCACTTCCTCCACAGCAAAGTAACTCTGTGATCTGTCTATCTGTAACGCTATCACAACTAAACTAAAAAACCAATTTTGATGAAATTTCGAAGGAACCTTGTTTAAATATTTTTCACAGACCACATTCCACGCTGGCGAATTCTCAAGCAAAATATGAGATCTTCATAAATCGCATATTCACGTCATAGATCGCATAGTAGCATATATATTATAATAGATTATATATTATGATACTATGCGATCTATAACGTAAAACTAGATCCTGCTTGAACCATTTCTGCGCAAGGATCTTCGCTCTGTACCTGGGCACCTTTAGCATCTGCTTAATAAGGATTCTGATAACTGATAAACATTTAAGATAAACTTTGAAAATAAAACATACCCATTTGTTCCAAACATTCGGGGTAGTCCTCTGAGAATTTCTTCCATTCCTCTGTCGTGTAGTATTTGTGGATGCACGTAAACAAACCGTGCTGAAAATAAAGTTTTTATATTTAGTATTTTTAGCCAGTCGTTTGAATATTAGGGTCCATTAGAAAAATAGAAAATATTTCGTCCAAAGGGTACCTAGGCAGGTCGCAATGGACGCATCCAGATTTCATTAATTTATTTATTTATTTAAGACCATCAACAGAGATTACAATAAACAAATTACATTAATTTATATCGTGTTATTCCTGTTAATTTATATCCTGTTAATCTTTATCCTCATTCTCGGTTATTACACAAATATTATACTATTGCTTCTAAAGTGACTTATGTAGATTTTTTTATTATCGAAAAAGTAGATAAGAGAAATAATTTATCGTTCTGCAAACAAAACTCAGACTTCCGTTTTACGATAATTAAAGTTTATACTCCGATACCTAAATACAGAAGTGGCCCCGCCATAACAAGAGTGCTTAAGTTATTTAAAAGTACAAGATATTTTCAGTACCTTGGACAGTTCTCTGGCCATTTCGAAGGTTCCAACAGTGTCCATGTTGCTAGCCATGACCGGGACGCCCCGATACGTCTGCCCGGAATTCCGGAACGTGATTTCCCTGTATAGGTCGACCTGAAAAAAAATGAAAAAAACTTATTAAAGGTTAATTCTCGCGATGTGGGCTTTGATGTGATCAGACATATGTTTTCCTTTTTCCTAGAACCTACTCTTTACCCAATCCAATGCTTGGTCGGGACAACACACTTTCATCCATGTTACTAAAAGGATTAGGTTTAGTTTGAATACGACCGGCTGCCTACTTGATGTTGACACTCTCCGAGAAATTTATCCTTAACAAATTGGTATATCTCCTCCTTTGAAATTAATCAAATAGAAGGTGTCGGAGAGGTATTTAGGCTGTAGAGAGTTGCAATAATCAGCAGTAAAAATAAGACATTGGTTTTAGAAATAGATCATTTATTCTGCTAGCCTCGGCTTCGAAGAGCAATTTTATATCACGCCCATGTAACGTTTTGAAGGACTTCCTGATTCTTTCTATTGCTTGATGTGTAATAATATTTACTAACGATTAACTATTGTACACATGTCCATATTGCAATGCAATGCAATCAGCCCTGTATCATATACTGCCCACTGCTGAGCACGGGCCTCCTCTACTACTGAGAGGGCTTAGGCCTTAGTCCACCACGCTGGCTCAGTGCGGGTTGGCAGACTTCACATACCCTCGAGATTCTTAGGAAGAATTCTCAGGTATGTAGGTTTCCTCACGGTGTTTTCCTTCACCGTTGAAGCGAACGATAATTTATAAACAATACACACGTAACTTAGAAAAGTCAGAGGTGTGTGCATTGGGTTTTGAACCTCCAAACTTTGTCTCGGCATACTGTTCCATTCCCAACAAGGCTATCGTCCACCTTTTCACTCATGTCCCTATTAATACATTTAAATCTTACTTAATATGCTAATATTACAATTTATGAACTAATTTGTAAAGTTGAATGTTAGTAACGCATCACATTTGGCTCATATTTAATCTATTTTTTATCCCGAAATAGAACGCAGTGATTTTTATTCCGGAAAAAGACTTACACCCGTATTCACAAACAATACTTAGAGGACGCATAGTGCTCCCGAACGCATAGTGTCGGTTGTTTTATCGTTTTCTTTGCCTTATTCAGCTTTGTTTTTCTGACAGCCAACTGATGTAAAGTTGTATCTCAATATTAGCCAATCACAGCGCCCCTTGGCCTACGCAGTGCGTAGGCTGTCATGCCCAAACACTCAACCCGAGGACGCATAGTATTCTCGAACGCACAGGGTCCGTCAAACTTATTCTTAAACAACACTTAAGAGACGAATGACAGTATGCATTTAGGAAAATGAACGCACAGCAAAAGGAGCTCGCGAGCTATTTTACGCAACGCATAGCAAATCAACACAAACGTCAATCTAGCACCGGGTTTAGAGACCACGTAAGTTAGGTTTGTAAATTCGTGTGATTTTCTTGATTTGATCCGTTAACTTGCGATGGACTGCAGTAGCGAAAAAGAATTTGATGATTACACCCTTGAAAGAGACCTACAGAGAACGAATAACACTAGAAAAGTGATCGAGATTTTCAAATCTCACAGTATCACAACCAGGCAATATTTCCAAAGAAAATTACAATAAAGCTAACATAAAAACTAGAAACACAGTAGAACGTACAATAGAAGAGTGTGGAGTGGGGAGTCGAAGAGGATTTGATCCTTGTTTGACCAAAAAGTTGGCTACGAGTCTCATAACAACGTGCCATGTGATTGTAGCAACTTCGATTTTATACAATACTAGTATTGCTCGCGGCTTCACCCGCATGAATAAGTTGTTCCGGGATAAAAATATTTCCCGGGATAAAAAGTAGCCTATAGCACTCAGGAGTAATGTAGCTTCCTATTAGTGAAAGATAGTTTAGATTAGTACATCCAATGGCATCATTATCGAAAATATAAATGATAATAATATAAATTATATAATACCTACATACCGAGGCGCTCCGATACAGGAGATTATTTATAACACAGCATTTTTAGTTAATTTGGTCGGATAAAATAAAACAAATATATTTAAATTTTCAAAATGTATTTCTTATCGTTCTATTTCCAATTTTTTTTTAATTGTAAAGCATGGAGCTGTTTTTATAATCTAATATTTTTTCTATACGCATCATACTCATTGACTCTTGAGAGAGCTCCTTCTTTCTATAAGTTTTATATTTTCCCAACATCTTTTCAACTGTACATTGTCCCTGGGTGTAACATACGACTGTGCATTATAAGCTATTGTCAGTTTATCCCAAGCCTTCTTCTTTGGCTCTATATTTTGAGCATGCGTACGGTATCTTCAATAATAGGCCGTTCCCGCATCAAAGCCACGATTAATTCCCTCTCTGCAGAAGTAAAATATGGTAACTTCTTTGAACTAAAAGAAATCAACTTCTGTTATTCGTCTTATCATTTTATATTATTGTAATATATATAACCAGGAAACAAACTGGAAAACATCATACTTACCACATTTTAGGAGATTTTTACTCAATAAAGGCGCGAAACTTGTGTCCATAATTTTCACAAAGACACGGATTTCAAATAGTAGAAATACATTACATACATGCGCCATCACCGATAAATTCTTGGTAGAAGCCACAACACGAAAGAAGGAGACAACTTGTAAATATTTTTGTTAAAATAATATTATGTTCGCATTTGCATTATGGACACAAGTTTCGCGCCTTTATTGAGTAAAAATCTCCTAAAATGTGGTAAGTATGATGTTTTCCAGTTTGTTTCCTGGTTATATATATTACAATAATATAAAATGATAAGACGAATAACAGAAGTTGATTTCTTTTAGTTCAAAGAAGTTACCATATTTTACTTCTTCAGAGAGGGAATTAATCGTGGCTTTGATGCGGGAACGGCCTATTATTGAAGATACCGTACGCATGCTCAAAATATAGAGCCAAAGAAGAAGGCTTGGGATAAACTGACAATAGCTTATAATGCACAGTCGTATGTTACACCCAGGGACAATGTACAGTTGAAAAGATGTTGGGAAAATATAAAACTTATAGAAAGAAGGAGCTCTCTCAAGAGTCAATGAGTATGATGCGTATAGAAAAAATATTAGATTATAAAAACAGCTCCATGCTTTACAATTAAAAAAAAATGGAAATAGAACGATAAAAAATACATCTTGAAAATTTAAATATATTTGTTTTATTTTATCCGACCAAATTAACTAAACATGCTGTGTTATAAATTATCTCCTGTATCGGAGCGCCTCGGTATGTAGGTATTTTATGATTTATATTATTATCATTTATATTTTCGATAATGATGCCATTGCCTGACTGCCTCGGTGGCGTAGTTGTATTGCGTACGCGTTACGAGTACAATTTGCGCGCTGAGGTCCTGGGTTCGAATCCTGGGTCGGGCCAAAAACATTGTGACTGGGTTTTTCCATCTTAAAAATTACTCAGTCGCAGCTCGGAGTCAGGAAGTTGGCGGTGTGATACCCCCGTGCCTCGGAAAGCACGTAAAGCCGTTGGTCCTGCGCCTGATCTCTCTCCGGTCATGTCGGATTGCCGTCTCACCGGACTATGAGAGTAAAGGAATAGCGAGTGCACCCTGTGTATTGCGCACACACTTGTGCACTATAATATCTCCTGCGTATCTGGCTGATCTCTGTTGAGATTGGCCGCCGTGGCCGAAATCGGCTAGAAAGGGTATATAATGATGCCATTGGATGTACTAATCTAAACTATCTTTCACTAATAGGAAGCTACATTACTCCTGAGTGCTATAGGCTACTTTTTGTCCCGGGAAAATATTTTTATCCCGGAACAACTTATTCATGCGGGTGAAGCCGCGAGCAATACTAGTATTGTATAAAATCGAAGTTGCTACAATCACATGGCACGTTGTTATGCTCGACTCGTAGCCAACTTTTTGGTCAAACAAGGATCAAATCCTCTTCGACTCCCCTATTGTACGTTCTACTGTGTTTCTAGTTTTTATGTTAGCTTTATTGTAATTTTCTTTGGAAATATTGCCTGGTTGTGATACTGTGAGATTTGAAAATCTCGATCACTTTTCTAGTGTTATTCGTTCTCTGTAGGTCTCTTTCAAGGATATAATCATCAAATTCGTTTTCGCTACTGCAGTCCATCGCAAGTTAACGGATCAAATCAAGAAAATCACACGAATTTACAAACCTACTACGTACTAAAACTTACGTGGTCTGTAAAACCCGGTGCTAGATTGACGTTTGTGTTGATTTGTCACACTATGCGTTGCGTAAAATAGCTCGCGAGCTCCTTTTGCTGTGCGTTCATTTTCCTAAATGCATACTGTCATTCCTCCGTTAAGTGTTGTTTAAGAATAAGTTTGACGGACCCTGTGCGTTCGAGAATACTATGCGTCCTCGGGTTGAGTGTTTGGGCATGACAGCCTACGCACTGCGTAGGCCAAGGGGCGCTGTGATTGGCTAATATTGAGATACAACTTTGCATCAGTTGGCTGTCAGATAAACAAAGCTGAACAAGGCCAAAGAAAACGATAAAACAACCGACACTATGCGTTCGGGAGCACTATGCGTCCTCTAAGTATTGTTTGTGAATACGGGTGTTATACAGTAACAGATGCGTTCCTCTAGGGAAGAACATCGCCAGTCAGCAGGTATTCATTTGTTTCTTTACAGTGGTGACCGCAGATGCACACAGACTACTTTGGCACAACTGCAAACAAAACATTGTAAAAAACTATTTAACCACCTACAACAAAACAAACACAATGCAATAAGTAGATCGATATGAACCAATTACCTCAATCAGGGAGAATCAAACTCCTCACGGCCTCGGCCCACGCGAAAAGCAATTTATCTCAATTACTTGCTATCTATTACAAGATATCATCGTCTGCGTGTTTAATATATTTGTAGGTATTTGCAGTGGGACGCACATTTGCAACGCAATATTTCAGCGTCATTTTTATAGCGACTGCCTCGGTGGCGTATTTGTATTACGGTACGACTGCGATGCTGAGATCTCGGGTTAGATCCACGGGTCGGGAAAAGTGATACTGGATTTTCCCATTCAGTATCAGCCTGGGGTCTGGAATTTGCGCCCGATATGGCGATAGGCTCGCGCCCATGTGACGGAATACGCACGGCGAAAAATGGATGCATTAGTTTGCAGCATTAGCCTACCCCTTTGAGGATAAAAGACATGAGTGCGTGTGTGTGTGTGTGTAATTTTTATGGCTATGTTCGGTAAACGAGTATCTGCTGTACACTGCCCATAAACACCTACAATAAAGTATGTGGGGTACGTTACCAGCCTTAATGAGCATTTGGTGGATGGTGTGGTGAGTGGTGGAAACCCATCATAGTGGCACTCGTGTGTCGCGTTCCGGGATCAGCCTGTGTGTATCTGGTTTCAAACAGGCCAGTATGTTAGGGTACTTGAGGCGACTAATGGGTTCCATCAGGGTCATTCTACATACACTCGGGGCTGTATGTACGTCAGAAATGTCCCTGAAATGGAATGGATTGGTGTACAGACCTCGCCGCTGTTGTGGACGCCAGTTGGATTCAATGTACCGATGGACTGTTTAGACAGTACTCCGCAGTGGCTGTTCCGGTAGCGATCTGAGGTAATACCTTATGATACCCCGGAACCGCCTCTAATGCGTCGACGAAGGTTACCGCGGGGTTTTAGTCGGTACGCAGGCGTGCAAAGCATGCCGGTAACCCCGACATACCCGCCTCAGTTCCTCGGACTGACGAGGGATCTTAAAGTGATTTCCCCGCGACAAAAAAAAAAAAAAAAAAAAAAGGGTACTTGACTACTTGTTTTTAAATACATATATTAAAAACTAGCATTGCGCGCGGCTCCGCCCGCGTGGAAAAGTTTTTCAAAAGTAGGCTATAGCACTCAGGAGTAATGTAGCTTCCTATTAGTGAAAGAATTTTCTAAATCGGTCTAGTAGTTCCTGAGATTAGCGCGTTCAAACAAACAAACTCTTCAGCTTTATATATTAGTATAGATGTATGCCATCCAAAATCTACCGGAAAAAGAAGTTTCAAAATTGGCGCCATAATAAGTAAGTTATAAAGCTTTGAAATTTGGTAGAAGGGGTAGTTGTCAAATAAAATTAATATCAAACTGTGACGTCACAGCGTGTCACCGATCATAGCGCTTTGTGTGTACGAAAGAGGTAGCGCGATATCCCCACCACGCCCCCACTTTTGCTCACGACAATATTTCAAATATGAATAACTGCTTTATTTTTCAACCAATTTTGTTGCTGATATCACAGAAGAATTTCTTGTTCGTTTTATTATCTGTTACATATAAAATAATGCAAAAAATAGAACATAGAAAACTACCGTATTGTGTTGATTCGCGGAATAATCATTTCTTGTCAATCGACACTATTTGAACCCCACTCCACAAACCATCAGGTGCAATGGAGGTCGCTCTGCCATGCACGTATAATAAAACGAATAAATTGGGATTAGGAAGAGCAGAGGATGATTAGGTCATCAGAAATGAACTCACAAAGCGAACCGCAAAATTCCTTATTTATTCTAAATGTGGTAATTTTGTGAATGTAATATGTTGGCTAATAAATAAATAAGTATTGTATTGTCCAACATAAGATCCTTCCAGTTCAACTTATTTATAAGAAAGCTCAAATAAGTCCCATCGATCGGCTTCACCTACTTTTCAACGCTAGACTTTACTAAAGCTGACTGCTCTATTTACCAAAGCTTTCTTTGCTATCACTGCAGTGTGACGCAGCTCGGAACGTTGCCAAAATACTTAGAAGATCGGATGTCTCTGAACAAATAGGAGTTTTATCACGAGGAATATTTGGTATATAAAAATTATAAATTTTTATACCTTGATCTTTCTAATAATATCAAATCGTATCTTATCTCAGAATAAAATTCCATTGGACTATTAAACAAAAGCACTTAAAAACAATTTAGTTAACTTTATTGTGTTAGTAAGTATAAAACATACCGATCTTCAAAAAGAAAATACTGAATGCGTTTGCTGAAACCTAAATTTAGTTTTATATTCAGTTTTATTTTTAGTACATATTGCACATATGTGCAGAAGTTTGTTGTTGATGCTATGTTCATGCGGTGGCAGCCTGTAAGTAAAACGGCACTGCAGCAAGTACTTATTGTTTCATGTAACAAATATATCGCACCTTTAGGACGAAAACGACACAATTCAAAAAAATAAAAAATTGAGATATCGTCATAAAATTACTTAAAACGAAATTTTCAATACAACAATAGTTCAAACACCGCCTTATTCAAGCAGGAAAAGGACAAAACTATTATATCGGCCCCTTTTTATTATATATTCATAAAGAAGAGACCAGTTTTAAGTCATTTTACAACGACAAACAATTTGTTTATTTTTTTGAATTGCGTCGTTTTCGTCCTAAAGGTGCGATACATCTATACATCTATACATACATATAAATAAAATTGGAGTGTCTGTTTGTAATATTGAAATAACCGTTTTTTACTACATGTATATGAATATATATACGGTACATACACCAAAATAACATTTTTTACAATTTTTGTCTGTCTTTCTGTCTGTCTGTCTATCTGTTTGTTCCGGCTAATCTCTGAAATGGCTGGACCGATTTTGACGGGACTTTTATTGGCAGGTAGCTGATGTAAAAAGGAGTAACTTAGGCTAATTGTTATCCCGGGAAAATATACCACCACCAGCTCCACCCCCGTGAAAAAGATTTTCCGGGATAAAAGTGCCGCATTATATTTTCCCGGGATAATAAGTAGCCTATGTCCTTTCTCAGGCTCTAGACTATCTGTGTACCAAATTTCATTTAAATCGGTTCTGTAGTTTTGGCGTGAAAGCGCGACCTACAAACAGACAGAGTTACTTTCGCATTTATAATATTAGTAAGGATAATATCCACAATATTCTAAATGCGAAAGTGTGTGAAGATGTTTTGATAACAGTGAGTGCACAGTGCACACTGCTTGACTGCAGAAATAGACAGGTTTTTCCGACGTCTATAAAACCGTAAAGTCCCGGTACATTTAGGTCCGGTATTTCTCGGTTCTGAACCCAATCCAAAAAAGCGGCGATAGCCTAGTTAGGAGTGGAACGGACTGCCGAGACGAATGTCCTCAGGTTCAAAACCTAAGAGCCCCTCTGACTTTTCTAAAGTTATATTGTGTATTTTTTTGTGAATTATCGCTCGCTTTAACGGTCAAGGAAACACATCGCGAGGAAATCTGCATACCTGAGAATTTCTCTATAAGAATTTCGGAGGTATGTGAAATCTGCAAACTCGCTCTAGGCCAGCGTGGTGGACTAAGGCCTAACCCCTCTCAGTAGTAGAGACCCGTGCTCAGCAGTATATAATATAAGGCTGGTAGTAGTAAGAACCCAATTCGCAACCCATTGGTTGTAACGCACTGTCTGTTCCTTGGGAACGTTCCCATAAACCCACACTTATCGATTCTAAATCCCATCAAAGCTATAGTTGAATCCAAATTTCCACGGAACTGCGTGACAGAGCGTTTACGAGGCAATAAGACGAAAATAAACATAGATTAGAATAGATTAGCACATTATCGTGTGAGCATGCTTTTCACGGGTCACAGCGCACGTGCCGAGACGATAACGTAAATACACGTCATACTACAGATAATTGATATTGGGATAACGAGTATATACGTCATACAACAAAATGTAGATATTACTTAATATGATGTTCGGTTTTTCTGCTCAGTGTCTGGATTTGTGTCGGTTAAATGGCAATAGGCTCAACTCCTATTAAATAAATTAAAAATATTAGCACTCAGCGATGATTGTCTTATTAGTGAAAAAAAAACAATATTGGGAAGATTAGTTCCAGAACTTATTGCAATCAAACATACCACTTTTGTTATATAGGGTCATTTTTACATTGCGTTACTAAATGAAACCACATATATTCGTCTTTACCTCTGCTAACATCGTGCCAAAAACCAACCATGAATAACGAATACTTTCGCAGAAAATCCCGGTAGTAGTTTTCTATTCATTTGATCATTTTGTAGTTTAGTGCGAATATGGTGTGTGCATACGTGTATTTCTGACTGAAAGTGCAATGTTGCCGCTGCGACGAATTCTCTTAGAGCAGTAATAGTGGCATTAGGGCGTATAAACTTAAAGTTACTTTTTATTGATATTTATTTTGTTTGAAACTTACACTTTTTTATTTTACATCTATGGTAAAAATAACTTAATCGAAAGCGTTATTTTCAACGAGATAAGTATGTGGTTTCGTTTATAAACGCAATGTCAAAATTACGCTGTAAAATAGTACCAGATCTTACTCGCGGCCCCGCTCGCTTTTAAAAGTATTTCGGGATAAACCCGCTATGTACTTTTCCAGGATCAAAAGTAGTCTATTCCTAGGGTCTCAAACTATCTTCATAACAAATTTAATATCGGTTCAGTAGTTCAGCCCTGAAAACCTAATAGATACACAGGGTTACTTTCGCATTTATAATATACTACAATTTGGTCGCTGCTTCGCCCGCGTCGAAAAGCTTTTCTCGGATATATGTAACGCTTTATATTTTACCAGGATGAAGAGTAGCCTATGTCACTCAGGGATATTGTAGCATTTTAATGTTGAAAGATTTTTTAAAAACGGTCATGTAGTTTATTCGTTACGAACATACAAAAATACAAATCTTTCTTTTTTATTATATTAGTATAGACTGAGGTATGGGTAAGTTTGTATGAAGAGAGAGCTGAGAGTCCGTAGCTAAGATGCCTATCTCCCATCGTTGACGCTCACGTTATGGGATGTATGGGATGAAATCCCAGCAATAAATTTATCAATATGTCATTCTCATCTAGACACGCAGCAGCGTGTCAGCCAAGCCAAAAGAAATACATTGTTTCTGTACTCTATGACGATTGTATATTGTATTATGTATATTGTATTGGGGCTGATTGTACACATAAATACACACTCATGCCCTTATCCCATAGGGGTAGGCAGAGACTATTGAGCGCCACGTGCTATGATAATTGACACATTACTGGTGGTAGGTCTCTCATATGTAAGAGTCCGTCTGGGTGGGTACCACTGCAATGTCTATTTCTACCGCCAAGCAGCAGTGTGCATGCACGGTTGTGTTTCGGTTTGAAGGACATTGTAGCCAGCGCTACTACTGGAAATGAAATGAAATGAAATGAAATTTTATTTGCATGATTATGGTTGTATATACAGATAGCATAATATAATTACAGAATTCAATAATCAGTGTCTCACAATCTGTCATTTTTGACGTGCAAATATTTATGATAGTTTTTATAGTTATTATTATTTATTATGATAGTAATAATTTCAAGGAGAGAAAAGAAAAGGATAGTTATATCAATAGTGATTTTAGATTTATCTTAGTAGTATTTAAGTATCTATAGGTAATAATCCAAATGTTAGTCATTAGTATACATTATAATTAAAATTTACAATATTAGGTATGTCATTTCTATTATTTATTAATATTTATGTCATTTAAAAAGTCATTTATATTGTAATATAGTTTGTTTATAAGCAGTTGAGTTAATTTATTTTTAAATTCATTGAATGTACATTGTTTTAATTCCTCGGGCAAATTATTGTAAATTTTTATTGCCATACAGTAAGCATTTTTTATAAAAACATTACGCCTTTGTAGAGGTACATATAGTCTGTTTTTTAGCCTTTCGCTTTTGCAACCCATATCCGCCATTGTGGGAAATAAGGAAGGGTGCTTTTTTACAATAAGTGATGTTTCATATATGTATAGGCACGGAAGGGGTAATATTTTTAATTTTTTAAACATAGGTTTACAGCTTTCCATTGTATCATAGGTATTACAAAGGGCCCTTACACATTTTTTTTGTACTATAAATGCTTTTTGGATATCTACCGAGTTTCCCCAAAGAGGAAGACCGTATCTCAGTGATGAAACGACATATCCATGATATGACAATAGAGCAGCTTCCATCGAGACAATGTTTCTTAATCTACGTAATGCAAACACAAATCTATTTAGTTTGCTGCATAACTGTTCAATATGTGATTTCCAATTGAGATGATTATCGATTTTTAATCCCAAAAATATTGCTTCATTTGTTTGTTCTATCTTCTTATTTTCAAATTGAATATTAATGTCAATTGTTTTGCTGTTATAATTTTTAAAATTTATAATTTTTGTTTTGTCAATATTTATGTTTAAGTTGTTACTTCTAAGCCATGTTATAATATTTTTAAGAGCTATATTTAATCTTTCTTCAATGTCATTTTTATCTTTACCTTTTATTATTACTGTAGTGTCATCGGCAAATAAAATGCAGTCATGTTCAGTTGCATTTGGGAGATCATTAATATAAAGTAAAAAGAGTAGAGGTCCCAATACGCTGCCCTGTGGAACTCCATATTGAATTTGTTCATACTGTGATCTATATTTTGTGATATGTTTATTTGTCAGCTTGGTTATTTCTACGCATTGTTCCCGGCCCTTTAAATAACTATAAAGCCAATCTAGTATTTTTCCTCTGAGTCCATAGTTATATAATTTACTTAGTAATATGTCATGTGAGACAAAATCAAATGCTTTGCTCATATCCAAGAAGAGTGAGACCACGAAATCACCTACATTTAAAGACTCTGTTACGGTTTTAATTAAATTGAAGCACGCTAGCGCCGTTGAACAATTTTTCCTAAATCCGTATTGTTCATTTTTTAATATTTTATTTAATGTAATGAAATTGTATATTTTATCATAAATTATTTTTTCATATATTTTGGAGAGTACTGGAATCAATGCAACAGGTCTGTAATTGTTTATTTTGTCATTTTCGCCCTTTTTGAAAATTGGCTTAACAACTGAAAATTTTAACTTGCTTGGAAAAATACCTTGTTCAATACTCAAATTGATTAAATGAGTTAAGGGTTTCACTATATACTCTGCACATTTTTTCAATACGTTAGTCGTGATTGAATCATATCCTGTTGATTTTTTATTTTTTAATGCATTTATAGTTTTAAGTACTTGAGATTCGTCAGTTGGTGTTAGAAACATTGTCTTTTCATATTGAGGTATTTTTGTTTTATTAATATTAATTCCTAAATTGTTATTGTGGACATAATGAGACTTAACGTCTTATGTCTCAGGATGACGAGCGCAGTGGAATGCCACACGGTACTTTATTTACTTACAACGACATTCGGAACAATGCACTCAACTCAACGTTGCTACTGTTTTTTCATTTTATTTCTGTATTATTGTTATTATTATATATATATTTTTTCTCGTTTTTGTTACTGTTATGTTCCCTTTGTTTTTTTTTTGTTAATACTTATTGTACCTAACTTTATTTGTGAATTGTGTGCAATAAATGATTTTATTATATTATTATTACTATTATACTTTGTAACTCAAGATGCTGGATGGTGTTGTTACTGTTTATGGGTGGTCGTATCGCTTACCATCAGGAGAACGCCAAGTTCGTCTCGTCATTCAATGCAATAAAAAATCACTTACTTATTATTGCGCCAATTTCGAAAATTCGTTAGTTTTTGGATGGCATACATTTTGATAAATGTATTAAAAAAAGCAGTCAACTACCTTTTTACAACCCTATAATATGATTGCCTCCCTTTTTAAATTGGCTAAAAGTTCTAATCTTCCTGTTAAATTGCATATCTGCCTATAGAGTCATATTGAATGAATAATTAATTAATCTTTCCATACTCGAAAAATAATACTCATAAAATTCTAGGGTATGTATAGTCTGCCAACCCGCACTTTGCCAGCGTGGTGGACTAAGGCTTAACCCCTCTCAGTAGTAGAGGAGGCCCGTGCTCAGCAGTGGGCAGTATATAATACAGGTCTGGTTGCATTGCATTGCAAACAATTGTATAAAGGCATCTTAGCTACGGCCCCACAACTACCCATGTGGTATCGATACCTGGGGCGAACACTTGTACCGTAACACGGCCCCTATATTAATCTTCGAGGTAGATAAAAACCACATAGTAAAATATTATCAATAGTTGTGTGTATAGGGTGTTGCCTAGACAACTTTAAAGTAACAGAGGGTGATTTATTTATTTATTTGTTATGGTACAACAACAGCATATATATTAAATAGTCATAAAAAAAATACTATTTATCACAAGCCGATATATATCGCACCTTTAGAACGAAAACGACACAATTCAAAATGATCGAAATTTGAGTTATCGTCAGAAAATGACTTAAAACGAAGTTCACAATAAAACAATAGTTCAAAAACAGCCATATTCGAGCGGGAATAGGACAAAACTGTTATATCGGTCCCTTTTTATTGTTGTGTCGTTTTCATTCTAAAGGTGCGATATACCCATTATAGGTATACGCATCTCTTGTATAATAAAAAAACAATGTTTCAATGAAAAAGAAAACACAAATAAATTAAACTTCTAATATAAACTATAATAAATAATGTAAGCGGACTGCAGAAAGTCATTAATATTTTTTTAATTTGGAAATTTATTGCCAAAAATATCCATTTCCTTAATTTTGCTACTGAAGTCGTAGTATTCGATACACATGCGTGTAATTGGATTTTGCAATGCAAGGTTAGTACGTATTGAATTAGAGCGATTTTTTATTTTTTTTTTATTTCATTGAATGACGAGACGAGCATGTCGTTCGCCTGATGGTAAGCGATACGACCACCTATATACAGTAGCAACACCACCCAGCACCTTGAGTTACAGAGTACTGTGTGGCATTCCACTGCGCTCGTCATCCTGAGACATAAGATGTTAAGTCTCATTTTGTACAGTAGTTACACTGGCTACAATGTCCTTCAAACCGAAACACAACAGAGGATGCACACTACTGCTTGGCGGTAGAAATAGACATTGCGGTGGTACCCACCCAGACGGACTTTCACATATGAGAGACCTACCACCAGTACATATGAGAGACCTAACACCAGTTTTGTGTGACCTAAACCAGTGTTTGTAAATGATCTAGAGTTTTTCTGGCTAATAATTACGTAGAGACAAATTTTAATACATAATTATTGTTTAAAGTTGAAACGCATAAAACCAAAACAATATACGCATTTTTTCTTCTATTAAAATATAAAATTGCAACATAGAAAACATATACTTGATTACTATAAAACAGGCGCTTAGAATAAACCAAGCTATTTCTATGCATAAAAGCATGCATTGTATAAGTTCGAAACATAAAAATAGTAGAGTGCTATTATTGTGTTTTGAAGGACATTGTACTTTGTAATTAAAATGTAGCTACTATGTACTTTATGTTGATAACAGTGGTGTACAATTATTGTTGTGTTCCGGTTGTATGTAGCTACTAGCTATTTTCAGGCAGCGCTTCACCGACGAACAGCCTGCTCGTCTCTTCATTAAATTGTACTAATATAGATTACTAGACTTCTGCTCACGGCTTCGCCAGCGTGAAAAAGTTTTTCCGGGATAAAAATATTTTCTCGGGATAAAAAGTAGCCTATGTGTTAATCCAGGACATGATCTACCCGTGTGCCAAATTTCATCGAAATCCGTTCAGTAGTTTTTGAGTTTATTCGTTACAAACATACTTACATACAAATCTTTCCTCTTTATAATATTAGTATAGATCAGCGACTATATAGCCCCTAGACACCTAATGCCCAATATTTTCTTTCAAATGAATTCTGTCAACTACTTGAGGTTTGAGGAAGCGGGGTACCTGCATTACGATTGGGCCTGCCGACATAATTATGTTTTACGTAGCCATAGAAACACTATTTTTATTGGGTGCGTCACTTGTCATGTAATGCTAAACAACTAAGCAGTAGAGATAGCGTAAAATGCACTTAAGTCAGAAAGAAATGCAAATATAGTTTGACAGTAACGTTCCTCAATGTTAAAATTTTAAATACATCATGGCCACTCCATTTGACCGCGCGAAATGGAGACGTCCCCGTTCAGTCCTGACCGATCCAGATGATGCCATCACTCTGGCCATCCAAAGAAAGCACGAGTTATTGAAACTCTCACACTCCTCAAGACCGCTGTACCGTCCTCGCCGTCGAGGACCTCGCCGTGTCCCCCGATGTCCCGACCCAGTTAGCAGTTCCGGCCCGCGTGCTGATGAAAACAATGGATAGATTGGTGTATTACACCGCTAAAATCCCCTAATCGCTGATGTCTCAATCATCTTCCAACGACTGCCCTGAGCCGAGGCTCGTACCCCACTTAGGTGCCCTCAGCGTGTTCGTTTAAATGTAAAGGGTTGGAGCGTCTAAAGCGTTCGCCCGAAAGTCCGGTGTGGTCAGAAAAGCCGACTCGCGTCAGGCTACTGACCGTAAAGTCCATAACAAAAAAAAAAAAAAAAAAAACATCATGGCCGGTATAAGATGAATTTCGATAATTTAAAAAAAATAATTGATAAGTCAAATTATTGACATAAATATGAAAAGTAATGCTACTTTTGTGAAAACCCGAAATTTGGTTGTTTTTATAACACCACTGTTTTGTGCAAGGGGCGATTATAGCATTTAGTAAATCGATAATGTGGAAGTGTTTACAGCTCACAGTTGTGGTCACAACTGACTTGAAGATATTGAACGACAAGCTACATCTGATCTATTAGTCAGATGTGTTACCCGAAACCGATCGCCTGTTATTAGACGTCTATTGGCTATATGGTCGCTGGTATAGATGGACATGCTAATATTACTATATTACTCTTACTTCCTTGACATATGGCCAGTTATACCGGTTCCCGATAAAGTTTTAAATATCTATCTGACACATAACGCTATCTAACAAAAAAATCTGACACATTATTAGTGACTTTTCCCGCCAGATATTTCTATTTGAGACCTGGGAAAAAGTTGTAGTTTATATGGCGGATAAATCCCGAAGACTATCAGGGAGTTTTGAATGTTTATTAGAAGTAGGGGAAAGTGTTGTACCTATAGACAGTTTTACCTGTGCACACCATTGATATCTTAAAAAATAAAAACCTGAGCCCAACTATTCAAACGCATCCATAAAGTATTTTTGATGTGTGGCAAAACTGGCGTGCTGCCGTTTTGTTTTTGTTAGTTAGTGAGTTGTCACGGACAGTTAAAAGTTTTCGGCCACAAAAGTAAGTATTTATTTAATTTTCGTTCTATTTTTGAATACGTGAGGAATATAGATAATTATTACCCATTTGTAAAATCGTTATGTATGTGTGTTGTTGTTGGGTTCGAATCCCGGGTCGAGCCAAAAATATTGTGACTGGGTTTTTCCATCTTAAAAATTACTCAGTCGCAACTCGAAGTCAGGAAGTTGGCGGTGTGATACTACCCCCGTGCCTCGGAAAGCACGTAAAGCCGTTGGTCCTGCGCCTGATCTCTCTCCGGTCATGTCGGATTGCCGTCTCACCGGACTATGAGAGTGAAGGAATAGCGAGTGCACCTGTGTATTGCGCATACACTTGTGCACTATAATATCTCCTGCGTACCTGGCTGATCTCCGTTGAGATCGGCCGCCGTGGCCGAAACTGGCTAGGAGGATTACATTACATGTATGTTGTTTAACCTCGATTTTCAGTGATATAGAACAGTGTGCCTACAGCCTTATACTGTACAACGATCATAGATGTACAATCGATAATATGTATTCAGTATCAAATTATAGATCGCATTAAACGCACGTATATTTGGTCATCAGCCTTTTATTGTTGCTCACCCACTCAGTAGCCACTCGACATACGTGCACAGTGGTGACCCCGATATCAAGCTACGTGAGTGCGAGGGTCGAAGTTCAAAGTGTGTTCATCACCCTGCCAACGGATCTGAACCATAATGACTTCTCAACAAGATATTCAAATGCAACCAGGCGCTAGCGGAACAGCAGAAGTAGCGGTTGTTAGCGTTTCTTCCCGAATTCCTGAATTTTGGATCGATCAGCCGAGACTATGGTTCGTGCAGTGCGAGGCTGTTCTAGGCCCACAGAAAATGAGCGACGAAGCACGGTACAATATGGTAGTCACTAAGCTGGGAAAGGATGTTATCCAGCAAGCGGGCGACATTCTTCTCAAGCCTCCCGAGGTAAAGAAATACGACGCACTTAAAGAACGCTTACTAAAGGTGTATGAAGAGTCGGAAATCCGACAGTTTCAGAAACTGCTAAGTGAGATGGAGCTGGGAGACCAAAAGCCTTCTCAGCTTTTAAGGCGAATGCGGGAACTGGCGCGAGAGAAGATACCCGACGAAACGCTCAGAATAATGTGGCAAGGCCACTTACCCTCATCTGTGCGAAGTGTGTTAGCCGTGAGTGAAGTTAAAGATTTAGAGCATTTAGCGGCAATCGCAGACAAGGTTATGGAGACAGCGCGACCATTACAAGTGGCAGAAGTACAAGTGACACCTAGTACCAGTACCAGCAACGATGGTGCATTAATTTTGGCGGAGATAGCCAAATTAAGTTTGAGAATCAAGGATTTAGAGAAAAAGGCAGAATGCAATAGAAAGCATTATCGTTATCGTTCCCGATCGCGATCCAAATCACGCGGCCGTAATACGACACGTCGTTCATCTGATAGTCCGGACTGGCTCTGTGTTTACCATTTTAGATACCGCCATAGAGCTAACAAATGTATAGAGCCGTGTGCGTGGTCAAAAGCAGAGAAAAAGGAAAACTAGATCTGGTGCAATCGCAGGTGGAGATTTGCACTATAGCTCCTGTTCCCCGACTATGTATAACGGATGAGAGTAGCGGACTTCGATTTTTGGTGGACACCGGTGCCAACATTTCAGTACTGCCTGTCAATAAGAATCGACTTTCTAGTGCAAAATGTGAGGACTATAAACTTTACGCTGCGAACGGTAGTGAAATTAAAACTTTTGGTGTAAAGACATTAAATTTAGATTTTAGATTACGGCGACCATTTCGTTGGTCATTTGTGCTAGCAGAAGTCAAGCAACCCATACTCGGTGCTGACTTCTTAGCCCATTATAAATTGTTAGTAGATGTAAACAATAAAAAGCTAATAGATTCGGTGACTAGTCTAAAAATTATCGCGTCTGTGACTGTGCAAAATGAGCCTTCATTGAGAACAATTGACTGTAAAAACGAATATAGTGATATATTATCAATGTTTCCTAACGTAACGAAACCAATATGTTTTAAGGAAACTCCTAGCCATTCAGTGGTACATCGCATCGAAACCACGGGTCCAGCGGTTTGTGCGCGTCCGAGACCTTTACCGCCAGATAAATACTACAAGGTCAAGACCGAATTTCAACGCATGCAAGATATGGGCATTTGCAGACCTTCTAAGAGTAATTGGGCGAGTCCGCTTCACGTGGTTGTAAAGAAAAATGGCGAGTTAAGGCCGTGCGGCGATTACCGCGCATTGAATGCGATGACTAAGCCGGACCGTTACCCGATACCGCGCGTCCAGGACTGCACTTATTTATTACATGGGAAAACTATCTTTACAAAAATTGACATACAGCGAGCCTACCACAATATACCGCTTCATGAAGATGATATTCCGAAGACGGCGATAACAACACCATTCGGATTGTTCGAATTTTTGCGTCTAGGATTCGGTTTCCGTACAGCGGCACAAACTTTTCAACGTTTTATGCAAGATGAAGTGCTACGGAACCTTAACTTTGTATTCGTATATATTGATGACGTCATCATAGCATCAACAGGATCTTTGGAACATAGAGGTCACATACGAGAAGTGCTACAACGTTTGGACAAATATGGCATTACAATTAATTTATCGAAGTGCGAATTTGGCAAATCTGAATTAAATTTTTTGGGATATCACGTATCAAGCGACGGTATGAAGCCATTGGAGGAGCAAGTCAAGGTTATTTCTGACTTCCCAAGGCCGGAAACAGTGGAGGAACTTCGTCGTTTCCTTGGCATGATAAATTTTTACAGACGCCATTTGCCTAAAGCTGCCGAAATTCAAGCGAAATTAAACGTGTTTCTTCATAATTCGAAAAAGAAGGATAAGAGTCGCATACCTTGGACAGACGAAAGTATTAAGGCATTTGAACAATGTAAACAAAGCCTAAAAAGCGCAGTTACATTGGAATTTCCATCGGCAGATGCGCCGATAGCCCTGATGACAGACTGCTCCAACACATGTGCAGGAGCTGTATTGCAGCAAAAGGAAAAAGATACTTGGAAACCATTGGGATTCTTTTCGACAAGATTGAGTGATACGCAACAACGTTATTCAACTTTTGATAGAGAGCTATTGGCAATATATTTAGCCATTAAACACTTTCGACCTTTTATTGAAGGAAGACCTCTTACGGTGTTTACTGATCATAAGCCAATTGTTCACTCGCTACAGAAAAACGCAGTTAGCAAAAATGATACTCCTCGTAGAATACGGCAATTGGATTTTATAATGCAATTTTGTATAGAAATAAAACATATATCGGGTGTGGAAAATACAGTTGCCGACTGCTTGTCTCGGATATCAGTAATTGATATTACATCTCCGTTGGATTATGAAAAGTTAGCTGACGCGCAGAGCGACGATGTCGAGCTACAAAATCTGATGAAATTGAAATCATTAAAATTTAAGAAAATATTAGTACCTAATTGCAACGAACCGATTCAATGCGATGTATCATTAGATCGGGCACGACCATATTTGCCCAAAGAATTTCGTGTATCAGCTTTCAACGCGGTGCACGGAATTAGTCACCCGGGCACGCGTACTACTAGGAGGATGATGCAAGAACGTTATATATGGCGTGGTATGAACAAAGACGTAACGCAATGGGTCAAAGGTTGCATAGATTGCCAAAAGTCTAAAATACAAAGGCATACAGTATCACCCCATGGACATTTTGTATACAGCGACCGATTCGACCATCTACACATGGACGTTGTGGGGCCGCTTACATACTGCAATGGCTATCGTTATATCGTCACCATGGTCGACAGGAAGACTGGGTGGCCAGAAGCATATCCGGCAAAAGATATTACCGCTGAGTCTGTAGCGGATATAATGTACTCCGGGTGGATATCAAGATTCGGATGTCCTTTAAATTTGACAACCGATCAAGGTACTAACTTTTTGTCTCAACTGTTTACTTGTTTAGCCAAGAGAATGGGCATCAGAAAATTTAGAACTACGGCCTATCATCCACAGTCAAACGGCATTGTAGAAAGATGGCACCGATCACTTAAGGCTGCGTTAATGTGCAGAGGAAAAACTGAACAATGGGTGTCAGAGCTACCAACGGTCTTACTGGGATTAAGAGCATGTCTTAGAGACGACACGCAAACCAGTGCGGCAGAGATGGTGTATGGCGAAGTATTACGATTACCTGGAGATTTCTTTCAGCCGATAAGGCAAGAAACCTCCGACAATGTTTTGTTTGTGCAAGAATTGCGCAGAAAAATAGCACATTTAGCCTCTGTGCCAAGGAAAGAGCTGCACCAAGGCAAAATTTTCGTACACCCAGAGTTGAAAGATTGCACGCATGTATTTATACGTGTCGACAAGGTGACTAAACCTCTAATACAACCGTACATGGGACCTTTTAAAGTAATTGAGAAATCAGCAAAATATTTTAAAATCATCCAGGCAGACACACAGAAAATAGTTAGTATAGATCGGTTAAAGCCAGCATATTTTGTTATGCCTCAGGAATGCACAGACGCACCTAATAAGGCAACCACTAAAGTAAACAGTGATACGAAAGTGTCAAGATTCGGCCGAGCTATCAAACCTGTGGTGCGCTTTGCCCCGTAAACATATTACTAAGCACTGGCAATTAAATTGAATTGATTACAATGGGTACCTCGTCGAGCAAAAGAACAGAAGAAGTTATAATTGCCCAAAACGGCGCCGGCAACAGTGCAGCTACTGCACAAGCGGAAAATCAAGGGTCGGCATTTGTTCGACAAGAGACATATTTGTTAATCATCATCGCATGTATCCTGGGCGCAATGTTGTACGTCGTGTGGCGATACTGCAAGACTGGATACGCTCGATACCTGAGGCGGGAACTGCAGGAGTTGCCGACGGTTGAGCTGCGCTCAGCGGAACAAGCGCGCAGTTCTTCCGGCGGTCCATCTAGTCGCGTAATAGTGTGACAGTGCAATAATACCAGTGGTAGTGAACGCAATACAAAATAAATCGGCGTTCGTTAACTTGTTTGTAAAATATATTGTAACGATACCTTTAGATTTTAATAGTATATATATAGGATATTTTTTTACGATCCTTTGTATTTACATTTTACATAATATTGTTTATTTCATTTTTTGTTGTTTTGTATTACTTTGTATTTTTTTTTATTAAGGGGGATGTACTGTGCCTACAGCCTTATACTGTACAACGATCATAGATGTACAATCGATAATATGTATTCAGTATCAAATTATAGATCGCATTAAACGCACGTATATTTGGTCATCAGCCTTTTATTGTTGCTCACCCACTCAGTAGCCACTCGACATACGTGCACAACAGTATAAACCATTGTTGTATTGGTGATATAGTTTTTTTGGTTATTCTGTCAGATTTGTACCAGTGGACATGAAAGTATTTGTACCTATGGACAGTCCATAGGTACAAACTTCAAATTTCTAACTGGTCACACTAACTACCTATCAATATATTTTCCCTTTTTTCAGTGCCTCGTAGTAAGAGTGGAATAATGCAACGTAAATTATATTTTGAGACGTTATCTGAGGCAATTAAAAGTGGTTGTTCTGTGCGAGCAGTTGTAATAAAATAAGAACAACCAAAATTTACGATATTTAAATATTGACTTAAAGAAAGTGTTTGATGAGGAAGAAGAGAAACGGCTGGAAGAATATTTAGAAAAAGCAGCTTATCTACATATGGACTTAAATATTAAGCAAGTCAGAAGTGTTATGTTTTAGATGATGACATATCAGATGGGACTAATGTCAATGCCCCCGGTGCCCATAACACAAGTTAATTCTTACCATGGGCACAGGGGGTTACTAATTACTTTCTCCTGTACACAGTTATGTTAATGTGGTCTTAATAGTGCATAAATTTATTGTATTTTTGTTTTTGTGGAAATAAATTTATTCTTATTCTTCAAAAAAAAAAAAATGTTTGTAGCTTAGAACTATATGGATAGTATTGCCCTGCCAAAAGGAAACGAAAAATAATTGTTTAATGTTAAAGTTTCTAGAGACATTCTATTTAATTTTTGTTGATTTTTGTACAAATACATTACTATATGTATAGATTTTTGTAAGGGAAAAGACGTGATCTATCCATAGGCACATTGCCGTCCACAGGTACATTTTCGCTGTCCAAAGGTACAATCACAAGTCGTACCTGTGGACAAACTTGGTATTTTTAAAAAGAGTGATTTGTTTAAATAATTATAATACCTACAATAATAAAGAATAATAATTGTTAAGCGTTAACTATTCCTAATTCAATATTTATATAACTTTAAGGTTAACAAATAAAAATATTGCCACAAATCGTTATTTTAATACAAAAGCCGTCGAATGTCCACAGGCAAAACACTTTCCTCTATAGGCAGAAACCGCTTAACAGAATTGGATGAAATTTGGCTCACAGATAGACCATATCCTTGATTAGCATATAGGGTAATTAATCCCGGTAATTTGCTCCTGGGGTAGAGATATGAATTTTTAATCTTATTTTTTTAACAGATGGCGCTAGCGTCGTTCTGATGGCACTATGGTTACAGTGGTTTATGAAGTTTTGTAGAGGGAAAGGCGTCTCAAATGTCATGCGGGCGAAGCCACGACAAAACCTAATATTGACATACGGAACACCGTGGAAAATTGCAACTGGTTAATTATACGATAGTTTTGCGTAACGACCCATCACTATTGGAAGACCGATGGTACTTCAGTAAAGTTCAAAGTAGTCCCCTAAATAGGATGCCAACGGTGCCCAGGGGCCAGGGCGCAGTTCAGAAGTGACTAGACAGGACATTGTAGCCAGCGTAAATACTGGGCATTATGAGACTTAATATCTCGTCTCTGTGTGACGAACGCAGTGGAGTGTCACGCAGTATTTTGTAATCCTATGTTATGTATGGTGTTACTACTGTTTATGGGCGGTCCTATCACATACATCAGGCGAGCTGCATGCTCTTCTCGTCATATAACTGCCTAAAAAATAACTTTTTGCATGGTATACATATAAAAGGCGGCAAACAACTTGATATCACCGCCGCTCCCCACCACGCGGTAATAGGCTCAAGTTATTTGCCTGCTATAATAGTACCGTCTAAGCGTGATGATTGAAAAAAACAAGTGCAATGTATTGGCTGTAGAGACGTCGCCTTGGCCTCGTTGTACGCGGAAATGTGCACGCACGAAAATAAACCCACACAGTTTGGCGCCACGAGACTCACACGTCCAATCATCTATGCAGTAGCTACGTATCAGATAGCGGAAACTCACACACACCGACACCTTCTCTTGAAAACACACCTACTATTAAATAATAAATAATAAAAATAAAAATAATCCACTAATAAAACACACAAAAATAATCCAATAAAAGACGCGCGCTACCAATTTTTCAGCGGCGATTTCTCGGGTTTAAGGGACTTTGTTTATTCATTGTAGTATGCGTGTGCACTTATAGGTATCGAGTAAGTGTTTTCAGAATTAAAACACAGGTTGCTCACTTGGACTGTAAGCGATTGGCAAAATAAGTGAGGCACGTCATCGTGGATGGCATTATGTATCATGAACAAAAACCTAATGTAGTGTAAACAAAAGAAAAATAACATTATGCAGTGAACTAGCAATTGCAGCTTCGAATAGAATTTGGCTAAAAATAAAAAAGTAGCTATCTTTTTTGGGGTTGAGGTAAGCTGAGTTAATATGATTTTTCATTAAAAACGATGCAGTGGTTGAATCGTGATTTTTTTCGTAATATTATAGTGTGTAATGTGTATTATTTTATTATGTTTATGCCCAGCTTTTGCTCGCAAGTTCATCAACGCCTAATTTGATTGCGTGCAAGTTTTACTGGAAAATTAAGTTATATTTTTTGGGTATAAGCTGCTTGGGCTCAAGCAATAAAAAAACATATCGTGTAAGTAGGTTTAAAAACCCAGATTAAAAACTCCTTAGTAAAAAGATGAGGGGTATTCCGTATTCGCATAGGCCTATATAATTATAAAAATCTGCGCGTAAAGGAAATTTTAATGAGTTAAACTTGAGACTTCTTCACATTGTATAATTTTCCGTCGCTTCAGCGAAACGTGACATTTTAATTTTAACTTCAGAATTTTTAAAGAGCCTTTAGCACATACTTCTTAATAATATTTGCATTGCTTTATGTAGGAATATTTTTAAATTGTGGTTTTTAGCATTAATCACTATATTATAAAAGTAGTGTGAACTTAATTATAAGGTTACAGATGTATTCATTTAATAATTTTAATGCATTTTTTTGTAACCTAACTAAATTACTAATAACATATGAAAATTAATCTGCTATTTTTAAACTCAATGGTGAGTGTTAGAAACAATATAATGATCAAGCTAATTTAAGTTAATCATTGTAAAATATATTACTAATAAGGCACATAAACTCAAAATTACCCAAATCGCTATTCAACCTTGAAAAAACCTCGCTACAAGCACGAAGACAAACCATAAAGAAAAAGAAATAAACTTCATTACCCTACGGAATTATCTAATGAGGTTTGGTCACGAAAGTTTCTTTTATAAAAAGTAATGTTAGGCATGTAAAACTTCAGTGGCGTTTGGCAGGGTATGTTTGAGTTCCCAAAAGGCCAGGGATCAATCTTAAAAAAGCTGCTAAGTAGTATTTTAGCTGATATTTAATCAAAAACAAGTTTTTTATAATAAGATTTATGACTTGCAAGATGGCAGATATGTTAATTTGCAAAAAAGAGGTACTTTTCCTGTCCTCGATGATCAATCAAAGACAAGGATAACGTTACGGAAAAACCAAAAAATTCATTGTCTTTGGTAAATAATAAATCTACGCTGATTTTATGTCACAACTCACAAATCTATATGAAACTTGCAACCCCACGCTATAACTTTGTAGCGTTAACTATGAAACAAAGATTCTTTGTAAGTAAATGTTTAGATGGACGCTGATATGGCTTCCTGGAACATAACTGAAGTTTATTTATACAGTAGTAAATTTATGCAGGAAGTTTGGACGACATGCGAAACTCTACATAGTTTAAATAAACAGTAGAAACACATCGTGTTTTTTGATTGTCAGACATAGACAATCAAAAAACATCAGACATCATTAGACATCCCCAGTACCACTCTTGACCGTATTCAACGTCGGGCAGCTCGTATCGTCGACGACCGTATTATTTCCGATCGGCTTGATCCTTTGGCTTTGCGTAGAGATGTAGCATCGCTCTGCATTCTCTATCGCATTTACCACGGGGAGTGCTCTGAAGAATTGTTCGGACTTATCCCTGCTGCTGAGTTCCATCACCGTACTTCGCAGCAGAACTCCAAATTCCATCCACATCACCTCGGAGGTTGGCAATCCACCACTGTACGTTTTAGCCGTCATTTTTTGCCACGTACTACTAAACTATGGAACCAATTGCCGCCAGCAGCATTTCCGGACAGATACGACCCGGCGACCTTCAAAAAAAGAGAGTATTACCACCTAAAAGGCCGGCAACGCATCTCTGTGCCCCCTGGTATTGCAGATGTTCATGATCACTTACCATCAGGTGAACCGTATGCTCGTATGCCCCCTATATAATAATAAAAAAAAGACATTTAAAACAAGGTTTTTATCACGACTCTATTGTATTTCGGGAATTAAATGTACTCTATGGGTTCATTTTTTTACAGTTGCCAACGCACATGGTAAGTAAAGAGAAGCCTAAAAATATGTCGAGAGATCAGTTGTGTAACTGTAGCGTGCGTTCTTCCACCCGGGTCGAACCAAAATTTTTTCGCCCTATGGCAACGAAAAAAGGACTTTTCATCAAATAAAAACCACGAGTGCAAGCCCCCTCGTCGCCAAATAAAAAAATAACTATAAGGTTTTATTTTGCCGCTCCCCTAAAAGTGCCCCCCTTTTTTTTTTTTTTTATCGCGGGGAAAAAACGCGTTATCGCTACCACCACTGTGGGGTGAGTGGAATGGTTATGTTGGTTACACCGATCTTACGGCCCAATGTCGACACTCGGGAGTATAACATCATCCGAGCGAGCATTGGACCGAGTCCCTAACACTATGTACATCCTACATCGGTATACCAACCAAAACCCGCGGTGGCCTTCTTCGGCGCACACGGGACGGCCCCGGGGTATCTTGTTGCACGAAGATAGCTGCACGGAACCGTCCCTGCGCATTGCCGCATTACGGCCCCTCTCTAAATGAGGGGGCTAAGAAGCCCCCGACCTCCAAAGCACGCCTTTGGCGTCTACGACTGCAGGAGACCGACCACCCGCAATGTCGTCCACCTCGGAGTCGCATAAATTGGAGAACCCCCTGCCCCAACTACGCTACGCCACTGCGAGAGATAAACATCCCCGGACGGTCGGTGCAGTTATGCCTGCTTAGCTTAATTGCAGCTTCACGCTCCGCTTGCTTACAAAGCTAGCGAAATGTTAAGTGTGCTGTGTTATACATCTCTACCTACCAACCAACCAACCAAAAAACCAACTCCTCCTTGTCTTTCTATTTGATTAATTTCGTTGCGGGTTAAAGACAGATTAGTGTTCCCTGAGACTCGCCGAGCTTCACTGCTCGGTGTCATAAAATACATGCCATTGCTGATCCTGGCTTACAGGAGTTGCAGTGGCGGGTGTGGGGGCGGGATAGTCTACCCCTGAAAAAAGGAATGGTAATATTTTATGTGTTCTAGGTATGCGGACATGGTAGGAGACATACAATAGTAGAGACGATATTTACCTTGAAATGTAATCTACGGTATAATTCGTCGTTAATTAGGTATAATTTAGCTCATCTAGAATTTTCCACTATATTATTTTACCTACTACCTAGCTACAAATCCATATAAGTAGGTACATTTGTTAATTTTTTTGTGGAAATTAAAGACGGATGTTACAGTTTCTTATTGCAATTAATGGGCAATTCGCTCGCCTCATAGTAAACTTCACGAATAAACAACAGTAAGAAAAATATTGCTCTGCGCTTGTCGCTTGTTAGTCCCAAATGTCCAGTAATTACGCTGGTTACAACCTCCTTCAATCCGGAACACAACAGTGCATACTCACAGCTGCTTGGCGACAGAAATGGATATCTTGTGGTACCTATCCAAAACCTGGCATAGAGACCTGTCACCAATAATAAATAGTGGGGTAGATGACCAGGTTATGCCTTCCTGATGACATATCCATGACATTTGATTAAAGTTACGTATTTAAGATAGGCATTGGATAATATCTGATTATAAATGATGTAGTGACAAACCCGCAAGGAAAGAAGTGACATGCGCTTTTTGGTCCTTTGAGCCGGAAATCGTAACTTTAACATATCATGGTTATTTTTTTAGGTCTAAGGCTGGCAAACTGGCATATCCAGCTCACTAACTGGGAGATAGTAACTATCATTACATGTTAAAATGTGATCTTAATTATTTTAAAATTCCCGAAATTACCAATACTTTCATTTCAGCTGTTTGGGGCATTAGCCCGTACAAACGATTATTTTTTTAAATATCATTGAGAAATGCGGATTTATAAAAAAAATTAAACCTACCTAGGTTTTGATAACGTAAGAACTAAAAAAATGATAATTACTTAATAATTTCGCAATTACACACAGTTCTATTTTATTTATTTTTATTAATTTATTTAATAAAACATTTTATTTTATTATACCTAGCATTTCGACTCTTCAGTATATTTATCTACGGTCAAAATTTTCCTGTAGTAATTATTTATTACGCTAAATTTGTACCCTTTCAATTTCAGGTGAATTAGTAGTGCCAATTAAAATGCAAGTGACGATTTGTTTAATTACGCATAAGAAATTAAAGCCATAAGGTCTCCAAAATTGGTCCATAGCCAAAAATTAAGAAAACTGAAAATACCAGTTAGGATCAAGGCCGGATTTCGCAACACTGAAAAAAAAACATCTTACCCCGGAAATAGTGTAATTCAATACAATAAAATGAAATAAAGACTTTATACTGATAAATATACGATTCAAACTGCATTAGGGAATTTTCCAAGCATTAATCAAAATGCAATTTCAGGAACTGACTTTTTTTACTTACATCATTTCTGCTTCTTAACGTACTCCGTTTAGGTCGTAAAAGCACATCTTTAAAGTCCAGTTTTACTTCGTTTATGATATTAGGCATTTTTCACAAATGTTTTAACTCCGATATAAATTACGTTCGCATGAAAAGCAGCGAGCTCTTCCCGCGCGCGATATCGACTGGCGAATGTGCAAGGGGTTGCCAAATAATAAAAATTGTTAACCGGTTTCGATATTTATGTTTTTTTAAATGTTCGATACCACTTATGACGATTACAAGGTTACCTTTTTTAAAAAATCAAAAACATTATTTAAAAATGGGTATAAACAATATTGTGATATTAAAAGCGTTTTTCTTGCTTATGAAAATACAAACGTGATGTAAAAAATAGGTTTAATAATATTGAAGCATTAAAAGTCTAGCAAAAATCGACCGGTAATCTTTTATATACAAGCATAAATATTTTCAAATCTTGTTATTGTTAATTTTATTATATCTGTTCATATTTTTATTCACTTAATAGTTCAAAATTCATTTTTTTTATTTTAATTCATTATTCCCTAACAACGTAAATCTAAAACTCCAATATTATTCCCAAATATCATATTATTTTCCTAAAACCCGGCAATCTCCACACATTGGCAACACTGACTCACGGCAAGCGTGACACGTGACGTCGCAAGGGCGTACAGAAATACCGCTTTCAGCCGCCTAGGTGAAGGTTATTGCTCGACCAAGACAGCTGAACGTAAAAAATCTAATAGACATTTCGTCATCAATGTGCAAACGAAATAGAGCAATGAAATCTAGATGCTAGAGTCTAAACTAAATTGATTACAAAACAGCGTTTTTTTATTGTGTTCGAAGGCAAAAGAGAAATGTTAGCGAAAAATCGTAGATAAAATTAAATGCTGTACATATTTTCATTTCATACTCGAAGGGTAGATAGTTTTCCACTAGTGTGTTCACTATTCACTGGACTTATTCGGTTTTTTTATTATAACGAGCCTTTTGAGCATGAACATCGTAACTGACATTTCGCAGTTTTTACAAGAGGGGTTACTAAACCTCAGAAAATGTATATGGTATATTTGCAGTATTTTATAGGATGGGTTATTAAAAAATAGATATTATGTTAAATTACGAGCTCATTGTCATATAGAAAATATTAATTGAAAAACCGCGATAAAATCCGCAAAATAGTTTTATTTCAATGTCATATAGAGCTCTATTTCAGTTGCAAATGGGGGCTTTCGCGTTTAAATTCACTGCTAGAGGCTCTAGTGTAGCGTAAGGTCTCCTAAATGTCAAATGCCACTGTTCGCGGGCTTCCTAACTATTTAATTAATGTTGTAAGTATTTTGTAATACCTGTTTAATTATATAAGATGTAAGATACGATTCAATGAATGTTTTAAAAGTGGAGCTGACAAAAAGAGGTGCCATTTTCTTTTTCCCGAACATAACGACACTGCGCAAAACTGCGGCGTGTGTGATATTTTATTAATTGTATTGTAACGGTATACGGGCCCTTACAGCATCACACAGAACCAAATTAGCCACATGCCAACACGCAATGGAAAGAAGCATCCTTGGCCTTAGAAAAAGAGACAGAATTAGAAAACCTAGTTTACCGACATCTTCCAAAGATTAGATAAACTCAAATGGAAATGGACTGGCCACATGAAGCGTTCTAAAGATGGACAGTGTAGTAAAGAGGTTACAAATTATTACCCCAGAGATTCAAAAAAAAATAGGGGTAGGCAAACTTTTAAATGGGAGGACGAAATTTTTTGATCGGCGGAATCGTAATGGCGAAGAGTGACTGAAGACAGGACTCATTAGAGAGAGTTGGAGGAGGCCTTTGCCATGACGCAAACTGAGCTACGTGACACCAAATGATACACGAAGTAACATGTAGCTTATTTATAATTGATAAATATACCTAAAGTTTAAATTATTTGTTGTAAATATTTTTGTAATACGCTCGGTAAATAAAAGCTATTTTATTTTATTTTTTATTTTACCTATATTATATACGGTATTAGAAATAATTTAAATGTAAACTCTATGTCCACGAGCACAATAACAAATTTTACATCTGTTCTTTAGGACCTTAATCGCCAGCGGCGCCAACTAGTGAGCATAAAAACGGTAGTCCTCATTGCCGGAAATTAAGGAAAAGTACTAAAAAAAAATCAACTAGAGAATTTAAGGTTAACGACCTATTTTTATCCTATTATGTGTTAAGGAGTTAGTTATTACCATGACGCGATCAATAACATATTATAATGGTTGCAAAATGAAGGGAAAGTCCTGAACAATATGCCAATAGAGTTCAACCAGGACTGCCACATAATCTAGAAATACGGGGAAGTCCCGAAATTTTATAGCTGGCATCGTGTCTAGTTAACTCAGGCACTGGATCGATAGTAAAACGAAATACAGCGCAGTCTAAATATTATATTATATCTAAAGTAGAGAGGGTAAAGACTCTAAGAACGTGTTTCAGAACTTCTCAGTCAATGCTACTCGACACATAAATGTATAATCCGACTAAATACAAAAGCCACAGTAATCTATGCTCCCAAATAAATGGTATTACGCGAAAAAAATGGTAAACGAGTACTATCTATATTAGCTGTTTAATACGATAACTAACAAATATTTAGTTGAAACTGTGAAACAGGCCCTAAATAGTGTTAATTATATCAGCCAATTTTTATACGGCCAGCGTGGTGGACTAAGGCCTTAACCCTCTCAGTTGTAGACGAGGCCCGTGCTCAGCAGTGGGCAGTATATAATACAGGGCTGGTATGGTATGGGTCTAATTTAGCATCTCTATGGAAGTAATCCAGGCCGGGGAACCAAACCATTGTCATAAGTTATCCCATCATGTTTAATGATTCTATAACAATATATGCTGAAAGTGTCATAGTTAATTTACTTATATTTGTTATGGCTACAAAAGACCATACTGGTTTAGCGGACCAAATCTGGATGTAGCTAGCCAGTTCGATTCTCGCAATGATTTAGTCTGTCTTGTTTCAATTCGTATGAGCTACAACCATTGATGTATTAAAAAACCGCTACAACACGTCACCAATTAAAAGATTGGGACTTTCTCGTTTTTCTAGTTTTCAGCAAATAAACATTGTATGAATGATAATTATATATCTACTAGCTGTTGCTCGCGGCTTCTCCCGCGTGAAAAGCCTTTCCTGCTGCAAAAGTTCCTAAAACACTGTACGACATCAGCGACATCTACTTAAGCAATCAGATAAAAAATATCCATTATTTCCCATTATACTGTGTTAATCGAAGACATGATCTACTAGGTAATAATATTTCAGTTAAATATAAAATTGATTCATATTTTGTAAAGGCCAAATTAAAAAAGATTTCTCTTAAATAAAGAAAGTCCAAAATATGCATTTCAAGCCCAATGGCGGAAGACATTGCCAAAGCAACGACATTGATAAAACGTTATCTCGTGTCTTAGATAACATGTCTCAATTCCGTCTGGTTGTGCCTTATCTAGTTTCTTTCGCAAATTATCTAGCAGAACATTTAAGAAGGCATTATTTGACTTCGTATTTTGGCGATGCTATCAGTCTATCGTACTTACAACATGGCGCCGCCAGGATTACTTTTAGGAAGGCGCATGTACAGTCAGAAATGTGTATGCTCGACCACCTTAAGGTTCTAAATAAGTCGCTTGTGCGTCGTCTGTCAGCAACATGGTGCATGACCAACAAAAAAAACATGCAACTTACAACTAAAGAACAATAAGAGCTATCTGCTGTTTCCTTTGTAAATCTCCGAAATGATTGCTCCTGCTTGGTAAAATATGAAGAAAGTGTGATTTATCTTGAGAAAGTGTACTAGCACCAAATTGGGTGATTCACATCTCGACGGGTGCAAAGTAAATAGAGTCATCTACAAATTCACGATTTTCTTTTTATTGCATTATCGTATTAATTGAAAAAGGCTACACAATATGACATTTTTTTATCGCAAACGCCTTAAGGGCCTTACTCACGTTCCATCTTGAAGTACAGCATGCTGTACGTGCATTTCACACAAGCCTAATGCCAAATCTATCCTAACATTGGCCTAACAAGGCTTTTTATTATTATTATTATTTCAGTACTTTCCTTAATTATAAAAATTTTTTATGATGCATTTAGATAAATAGTAGACGTGCCAGTTGGCAACACTGGTGATGGAGGCACTCGCTGGATCGTGCAAGTCGCTGAACTTAATTGAGCGAGCAAATAATAATTATTGACTTACGTCGAGACTATTCACAGTTGTTTTGCATCGTGCATCGTGCACCTTGGTTGGCTGAACGTCAAGATGGAACGTGAATAAGGCCCTTTATTCCTATTAATTTTAGTACTTACGTAAATAAAGCTAACTACACTGTGTTTTTATACATTGCACGAAATGAATGCGACCAAGTAACATTGGTTGGCACTGCGAAAAGTGGGTGCACTAGTTGCGCCTCTGCCTACCCCTTGGGGGATAAAAGGCGTGAGTATGTGTGTGTGTCTACAAATTGTGTCAATACAAATTAATATCAGTTAATACACTGGCTTTAAGAATTGAGATTAAATGGCATTGTTTCAAGCGCCAAAAAATGCACAATCTAAATGAAACCCGCAGAAAAATTCGCTGATTCCGAATCTGTATATGAGTAATTATCGCCTAAAACAGCAACCCAAAAGCGGCGATAGCCTAGTTGGGAGTAAAACTGACTGCCGAGACGAATGTCCGCAGGTTCGAAACCCCAAGGGCACGCACCTCTGACTTTTCTAAAAAAAGTTGTGTGTACTCTTTGGGAATTATCGCTCGCTCTACCGGTGAAGGAAAAACATCGTGAAGAAACCTGCATAGGTATGCAGGCGAAGTTCTCTATAAGAATTTCGAAGGTATGTCAAGTCTGCCAACCCGCACTAGGCCAGCGTGATGGACTAAGGCCTTAACCCTCTCAATTGTGGAGGAGGCCCGCGCTCAGCAGTGGGCAGTAGGTATATAATACAGGGCTGGTATGGTATGGTATGGTATCGCCCAAAATATCACTTAAACCAAATAGCCTTTCACCCATCAATAATCGATATGGTAATAGTTTACAAAACCACGGCTTTACTCACGTATTCTTGGTCAAAATCGCTTTCATTATCGATTAATTCCTTCCATATCGATTAATAGTTTTGTAAATTATTAATCAATATGGTCTTTCATGATGCCAAATCTCACACTTTTAACGTGCTTAAAGGGGTACCTACAAAGTTTTTTTTACGTATCAATATATCATAGATTTATATTTTCTTCTTCTACACTTACCACTTAATTGAATAAAAGAAAGAACAAAAGCTTTCCATATTCAACAAAAAACTTAAAGTATATCTAGTAGAAAATTGCTATTATACATTAGAAGAATACTTGAAGGTAATTTAGAAATAAAACAATATTACATGTCTTAAATATTAAGTATTGTTTATATGTATCTTAAAAATAAATTTAAAGACTACTTTGGTATCCTATGTTTATATGCTTATATAGATTATTATAAAATTGTATTAATATAGCGCCCTCAAATTTGCAATGTCTGGAAAGGGCTACTAAGTTATAAGCACAAAAAAATGTAACAACAACTATTGTACACTTAGTATGCAAATAAATAAATAAATAAATAAAATTAAAACAATGGATTATGGAAATATATTTTATTACCACACAAACTTTACAATTTTTGATGTCTACTGTCATTATTTTTATAAACTTTTATTCATTGTTTTCAATGTATTTGTGCACTGGTCTAGTCCGAGTAAAAGTGAACTGACGCTCTGTCCGCTGGGGAGACTGGGGAACCTTCTCTGGCGGTGTAGTATCTGAAAACAATACCATGTACTGGACATGACAACTTAAATGAAACAATCTCCTATGGTTTTGGTTTTCCTATACTGTCCCAGTTAAAAAAAAAACACTGTATAAGGATAATTTGAAATTGTATTAGTATTGTATTAATGTAAAACATAAAAAAAGGGAGATAGTCATAATATTATGGGATTATAAATGCGAATGTTTATGAAAATATTTGGATCTTTTAGAAGAAAAGGCAGGCCAGAAACCTCTCAACCGCTGTTATACTCCCGAGTGTCGACATTGGGCCGTAAGATCGGTGAAACCAACATAACCATTCCACTCACCCCACAGTGGTGGTAGCGATAACGCGGTTTTTCCCCGCGATAAAAAAAAAGGCCAGGAACCGCTGAACGGTTTTGTACAAAATATACAACATACGTAGGCGACTATATGCTGCATTAACATGTTGGCTACTTTCTGGAAAATTGCACAATAGGATCTTTTATCCCAGGAAAGGTCTTCCACGGGTTGAGCCAAGACCAATATCATGTCATACTCCAAGCTTACATAATACATTACTATGAAAATGTGGTGACAAATATTGAAAGAAATTTGCTTAGATGGTTTGGACATAAAAGAAAATAATACAATAAAAGCATTTATTAATCATGTAGGTTTATAAAAAGCACTTATGACAAGTTATGACAAGGTAGATAATATAATAAGAATTTACAGTAAGGTACATAATATTTTGGAGCATGTGGAGAAGATGGACGAAAGATGGGTCACGAAAGATATTTATCGAGCGAATGTGGATGGCTGGATGAGGACGACCGAAGAGAACACAATATATTGATTAGATAAAGGATCTCCGAAAAGAGCAGCTCAGGAGAACCCTCAACCGACGAAAATGTATGAGAAGAACTATGAATGTGAAAGAGTCGAAAGAGAAATTTCAAGATCCATGACAAGCATGCAAGAGAGCATGTGACGCTCAATAGTCTCTGCCTACGTCTATTAGATAAGGGCGTGAGAGTGTAAGTATGTTCTTTTCTTATTGCAGTAAATGACGAGACGAGCATGCCGCTCGCCTGATGGTAAGCGATACGACCGCCCATAAACAGTAACAACACCATGCAGAACTTAGAATTACAAAGTACTGCGTGGCACTCCATTGCGCTCGTCACCCTGACACATTAGATATTAAGTCTCATAGTTCCCAGTAATTACGCTGGTTACAATAACCTTCAAACCAGAAAACAACAGTCCACGCACACTGCTGCTTAGGGTAGAAATAGACATTGCGGTGGTAGGTAACTTACCTAGACGGCTTCTCGCAGACGAGAGACCTAACACCAGTGTGTAAAAATGTAGCTCATATTTCGCGATATACCTTCATCTGCCTCCTCGGTGGTGGTGGCCCACTCGTCCACGTGCGGCACAAACACCGCATCCTTGTAGTTGCCGTACCCGTCGCACTCCACGTTCGAGTTGGTACGACACTTCTCGCGGACGCAATCTAAAGAGGTTTAGGTTAGAAGGAAAACTTGCAGTGAATGTGGCAAAAAACACGACACGACTCCGTTTTGTTTTATTGGAATTCGTTGAGAGACTAACACGTGACTGACGTATTGGTCTCTTGATCAATTACAAACCTTAAAATTAAACGACATCGCCTAACGAGTTGCGTCTTTTTCCCACATTCTAAGCCCAAGGAACTCAATTTCCGCGATTTACTGTGCAAATAATCATGGTGAGTTGACTTCTGCAAATTTTGAAGCTTATAGACTTTCGGCGGGTCGGATGTGTATGGAAATATTGTCACTCGTGTAATCAAAAATTAGAACGTTTAATGTGCGCTATGCTGATTGCTGACAAAAATAGAAACATAGATATACACTCGCGCCTTTTATTCCCGAAGAGGTAGGCAGAGACACAACTAGTGCACCCACTATTCGCTATGCTTATTCCGTCCCATGATGTGATAGGGGCCTATCGCCCTATCGGGCACAAATTCCAATCTCCGGGCTGATACAGAGTAGAAAATCCCAATATCAATTTGCCCGACCCGGGGATCTAACCCAAGACCTTGACATTGCCGTCGTACCGTAATACAACTACGCCACCAAGGCAATCAAATAGAAACATCAAGTCACAAAACAAAAATTATTTCGCTAAAAAGTGTGTTGGGCTCGTCCGGGATTTGAACCCGGGACCTCTCGCACCCTAAGCGAAAATCATACCCCTAGACCAACGAGCCGGTGTTGACCAGTGTCAATATACATGATAACAATGTCCACGGCTCTACTATTTTCGCTTGTATATTTTTTATCTATATTTTATTTGGCAATATTCCTAATCCATCGCGTAGCGAAGCGGCGGTAGCCTAGTTGGGAGTGAAACGGACTGCTGAGACGAATATCCACAGGTTGAAAATCCAAGCACCTCTGACTTTTCAAAAAAGTTATGTGTGTATTCTTTGTGAATTATCGCTCGCTTTAACGGTGAAGGAAAAACATCGTGAATTTCTAAGGTATGTGATGTCTGCCAACGCGCATAAGGCCAACGTGATAGACTAAGGCCTTAACCCTCTCAGTTGTAGAGGAGGCCCGTGCTCAGCAGCGGGCAGTATATAATACAGGGCTGGTATGGTGGTGGTGGAGGATTCCAAACAGATACTGTCTTCAAACCATGTTCCCAAAACGTAAGCTGATGATAGCATATATGTATCCACACAGCGATCACCGTACACAACGTGTTAAAGCCCACCATAATGGCCCACGTAAGTGTCGCGTTCGGGATCAGCCCTGTATTATATCAGCCTGTGTATATACGGTTCAAACAGGCCGGCATAATTGTTTGTGTCGAGTGACGAGTAGGTACATGACAAGTACATCCGTAAACGGATTTCCCCGTGTTAAAAAAAAAAGGTACATGACAAGTGACGCACCCAATAAAAAAATTGTATTTCAATGGCTACGTAAAACGTAATGATGTAGGCAGGGCCAAGTGTAATGCAGTACCCTGCTTCCTTAAACCTCAGGTAGTCGACAGAATTCATTTAAAGAAAAATATTGGGCCTTAGGTCTCTAGGGGCTATATAGTTGCTGGTTATCACACACATTTCGCTAGCCAAGTTAGGTCCCTTATAGTCGAAGGGAGTTGACTCACCACAATTCATATTGGAGACTTCAACCCGTGGGACTTTGATGCCTTGGATGATGGTGCCGTCCTCCAAAGCGCAGTAACACACGTACCGACGACACTGCGAGACAACAGTTCAAATCGATATCTGGCGGATTCGAATTGATAGCCCAAACAACGCCATCATACCCTTACATCTTTCTTTGAGGGATCTAATGTGATTCTTTTGGTTTGACCCAACTCGTTTGGATACCTATACACTGCCTTTAATCCCCGAAAGTGTAGACAGAGGCGCAACTAGTGCACTCACTTTTCGCCGTTATTCCATCCCATGGTGTGATAATGGGCGAGCCTATCGCCATATCGGGTACAGATCCTGACTTTGGGCTGATACTAAGTAAAAACAATATCACTTTTTCGAGGACGACAGTTTTACGGCATCACAACTCCCAAGGTAGTCGTTTACCTACTTCATAATAAAACTAACTGACCCCACAAACGTTGTTTTGCCATGAGTTACCGACCGGGGTTGAGTTATTAAAAAAATAGGGGTTGATCGTAGAAAGGTAAAAATTTAAGGTTGTATGTATTTTTGAATGCTGTATCATAAAAAAATAAAAACAAAAAAAATGTCTAAAAAACATGAAGGGGTGGACCACCCTTAACATTTAGGGGTATAAAAAATAGATTTTGACCGATTCTCAGACCTACCCGATATGCATACAAAATTTCATGAAAATCGGTGGAGCGATTTCGGAGGAATTTGGAAACAAACACCGCGACACGAGAATTTTACATATTAGAAGTAAAAATGGCTGCCAAGGGCTACTCTTAAGCATATTTTATAATTCATAACTAACCTGCACAGGGGCATACAGCCACAAAGGGGTACACTGCGGCGCATTATAATGCAGGTGTCCGTCCAGACCATACTTCTTCTTGAAGTATTTCAACTCGCGCTTGCATGGCTCTGAAATATTAACAATTTATCACATGCACTTTTATTAAACAGTGTGATTGATGCTGGAAATATATTTATGAATAGCATGGATAAGTCAGCTCGGCTAGTTTCTAGAATACCAAAAATGACAAGTTCCTGTAGCATTTCGTATGGTGAGAGAATTTTGTGGACGCCAAAGCCCCTCATTTTTCCCTATTCCCTTCCCTCAGAGCTGGTAGCGGATCCATAATGATTCTTCTAGTATAGTCTGTGTTCCTGGGCGCAGAAGATCACTTAACAAATGCCTAAATTACTGACCACTAAAAGAAAAATAATTTAGTGATTACCAATTTTGGAGTCGTCAGTCGGTGATAATTAAATTGAATTACTATTTCCGTATATTATTTCATGTACAAGTATCTAGCTTAATTAGCACATTTAATTAGTCACCGAATTAAAAACTAAAAAATAATTCCTCGAATCGGTCCAGGCGCCTTCGAGTAATCAGACATAAAAAAAATATACCGACGAATTGAGAACCTTCTCCTATTTTTGACATCGGTTAATAAATCAAAGCCACTACCGTTAACAGAGGCCTCTTCGTCCCTCTTCCTCCGTCCTCCGGCAGTAGTCTGTACTGAATGTATGTCTTGGCATCGACCCTGCCTGCACACCAGTCCATCATCACAACCGGGCTCCAAGAACTCTTCTTCTACCTACAACAATTTAAACATAGAAATAACATCATACACACACACTCACATTCGCCCTTCATTCCCGAAAGGGTAGGCAGAAGCGAAACCAGTGCACCCACCCTTAACCGTGCGTACTTCGTCTCATGACATGATAGGGATTGAGCCCTTCTCCATATCGGACACAAATTCTAGACTCCGGGGTAATACTGATTAGAAAAACCCAACATCATTCTGCCCGACCCGGGGATCGAACCCGAGACCTCAGCATTGCAGTCGTACCGTAATACAACTACGCCACCCAAACATTTAGTTCTTGTTTTACCTTCAGAGAATAGACAGATCCTCCAGACACAAATACATTTCAACTTTCATTGAAATAATAATAGTCCTTGCCTTATTCTTGAAGGATTAGGCAATGAGTAGTGAGGCAACTATTTTTTTGGAAAGAGTTGAGAATTTATTAGTTTTCTAAAAATCTGACAAGTTGGTATGAAACTTAATAAGAAAACCATTTGTGAATCTGTGGTACTACCGCGGTCGATTTTACACATTCATTCAACATACAAAACTGCTGACTGTAGTGTTGGTCTACTACCTAATATTACTACCACTAAAATATAATCTTGTGCGGTAGAAATTTATTTTTACAGATCTTAGGCTATCAAAAACATTTTCTTGGAAATAGCACCTCACCTCGATTTCTTTAGTCCCATTGACGTAATGAATAGTCTTCTTGAATTCTGCACACTTTTGATTCAATTCTGAAAACCATTAACGAATAAAATTAGTGCAGATATAAAGAATTTAAATAGTAACGTGAGTGTATAAAATGGTAAACCCTTAAACGGTTTTTAGGCCACCCTATTACGATATCGGTCACAAATTCCGAGCCTAATTTTTTTATGCGATCTCGGCAAACTGGCCTCACTGCATAGATAATGGTAGGTGGGGTAGGGTGACGCTGTACACATTAAATTCAATCGAAATAATATTTTTTCTTTATCAAAAATAAAGTAAGCCCAAGTTTATTTCAATGAAGAAAAAACATTTATTGACAAGGACAAAAAAGTATTAAGCTGATTTTTTTTCTGCTACTTTTGTGGCTGTCCGTACACAATACAGCAGAACTCACGATGGTACACGCTGCACCGGCCGCAGCAGTTGCACAGCTCCTTGTCGGGTAGGAACGCTCCCGGCGAGCACTGACCCTCGCGCACCAACCCCGCGCCGCACTCGTACCCGCGGCACGAGACCGGACACTCGTGCCCCGCAGAGACCGGCTCATAGCGAAAACTACGACGCCTAGGATCATCATCATATCATTATCATACCAGCCCTGTATTATATACTGCCCACTGCTGAGCACGGGCCTCCTTTCTACTACTGAGAGGGGTTAGGCCTTAGTCCACCACGCTGGCCTTGAACCTTCGGACATTGTGTCAGCAGACCGTTCCATTCCCAACTAGGTTATCGTCCTAGGTACATACTTTACTCGATTGTAGTGCTAGTACAGCTGAAATATTTAAAAAAAAGTACCTGTACACCCGTGGACTTAAAACGTCTCCAAAAAACGCAACTCGTAAGACGATGTTTATCTTTGATGTTTGTGATTAATCTAGAGACCATAACGTCAGTCACGTGTTAGTCTCTCAATCAATCCCAATAAAACGAGGAGTCGGGTCGTGTTTTTTTGCCACATTCTAAGCCCTCTATATACTTTTCCAAGAATAGCTAACGTTAGATACTATCGGTAGCGTTAACGATTGTGGAAGGGAATCTTGGCTACAGGCCCTGGTGAACTTAAAATTATTTTCTCCGAATCCTAATTAGTAATTACTAAGGGGCCGTTCAAGTTTTACGTAAGCAGAATTTGAGTATTTTTATAACCCCTCCGGCCCCCTTGTCAGCAAAAATAAGGAAAGCTCTTTCCCCAACCCCTTTCCCCTATGTTTACGTAACCATCGGTGTAATGTTTACAAAATCTGTTCAAATTTATTTGCAATGCAATGCAATGCAATCAGCCCTGTATTATATACTGCCCACTGCTGAGCACGGGCCTCCTCTACTACTGAGAGGGGTTAGGCCTTAGTCCACCACGCTGGCCTAGTGCGGGTTGGCAGACTTCACATACCCTCGAAATTCTTATGGAGAATTCTCAGATATGTAGGTTTCCTCACAATGTTTTCCTTCACCGTTAAAGCGACCGATAATTGATAAACAATACACACATAACTTCGAAAAGTCAGAGGTGTGTGCCTTGGGTTTTGAACCTGCGGACATTGTCTCGGCAGACCGTTCCATTCCCAACTAGGGTATCGTCCACTTTTAAATTTTTAAATTTCTTTATTGTTATTTATTTATCAAAAACTAAATATTGCTGACGTAATCACTGCTCAGAAGTCCCCAGCCCCCCCGTCCCCCATATCATCGAAAATAAGCATAGCATAGACCCCCAACCCTTTGGTGCTTAAGTAATACTTGAACGGCCCCTCGTGAAATACTGGCGACCCAAGGGTATTAGCTATTGCAGTGACTTAGTATTGCAAGTATAATTTACATGTTTAGTATTTAAAGAAGCTCCTACTGTTGCCGCATTATTTAACTGTGGAATTGTGTGTTGATTTAAGATTGAGCCAAATTGCATCCAAATTCGTTCAGCAGTTACTGTCTTAACTTCTAACAAATTTATAAAAAATCAAACACCTTCTTAATAAATGTCTAATATTGCAGTGGCATGGGAAAAGGGTTGTAGAAGAATCATGAGATGAACTTTACCAACACTCACAGATTGAAAGTTTCGTTTGGCAATGATGGAACCGTGACAGGAACACCTGCAGATAAAACATATCTCTACATATATTTGTTCGCAATTTCATCTACTTCCAAAGTCTAGAAACCTCTAAAGCAGCCTATGCAAGGGACTTTGGGCAAAAAGATTTTTAGTTAGATATTATGAAAATTCAGATTATACGTTTGATGTATTTCCATGTCTTGTTATTCCAACTTCCAAGTCGGGTGTTTTTGATACTGGTTATAAGCAATCGTGCAGCTTTAGATAAACAACACCTCGCAGTTCAGTCGTTTAAAAAAAAATTAAAGTAAGTTTATAATTGCTATACAATACATCTGCGTAGAATCTTGTCGCATCTCAACGCCCTGAACTCTTGTTCCGGATGGCCCCAGTACGGGTTGCAGCCGGCACGGAAATCTAGAGAAACACACCAACATAACATGTTGAATTCTCGGCAATGTCCGGCAATATTTTCAGTTTAAGAAAGAATCAATAATTAAATTGTTAATAAAGTAAGTAATGTAGGTATCTACAAAACATTTGTCAAGAACCTTATAAATACTACAATCACCACAGGAATTGGTCATTCACTCCGTGGCTGTCAGGCTGTCTCGAGCTCTGTAGACTAGTCATTAACAAAGTAAAAGTCAAAGGATACGTGTCTTTTGTTGACCCCAAGAAACATAAATAACATGGTTTTTAAAACATAATCGTAATCCTCCTAAATATATAAAAGTGTAATCCTCCTTGCCAGTTTCAGCCACGGCGGCCAATCTCAACGGAGATCAGCCAGGTACGCAGGAGATATTATAGTGCACAAGTGTGTGCGCAATACACAGGTGCACTCACTATTCCTTCAGTCTCATAGTCCGGTGAGACGGCAATCCAACATGGCCGGAGAGAGATCAGGCGCAGGGCCAACGGCTTTACGTGCTTTCCGAGGCATGGGGGTATCACACCACCAACTTCCTAACTCTGAGCTGCGACTGAGTAATTTTTTTAAGATGGAAAAACCCTGTCACAATGTTTTTGGCTCGACCCGGGATTCGGACCCAGGACCTCAGCGCGCAAATCGTACTCGTAACGCATACGCAATACAACTACGCCACTGAGGCAGTCAAGGATGAAAGCATAATGATCTTCTAACGAGTTTCAAATGTAACAAAGAAGATGATTTAGTACAATAACATGACATCACCTATAGATGTGACAGGCAAGAACTCTTCAGTTTCGAACGTGTATTCATCATGTATGCACGATTGGTCCATCTCTGTAAGACGTAATATATGTTACACTTCCCCCAACGCCATCGAACTTCTGCTATTTGTAAAGGGTAGTCTGCGTAAGTGGCTTTTACTATGGCCTCAGGCAACCTAACTAACAATACAAAGCGCAATAGCAAACTTAGCACAACATGCCGCTGTTTTCTGGGATGGTGGTCTTACCCAGGACGAGTCAACCCATTTATGGTGTAGTCTAAACTACCTTCAAACCTAAACTACTAGGTACCTAAAACATAGCTGATTATATCAAAGTAAAACATTACGAGACGACGTGACATTTAACTCTACAAATGGGAGTCCAAGGTTGTGCATAGATGGTTAAGATTTAGAAACTTCAGGCTACTGGCTACTCCATTATGTTTGTCATCATGATATTGTAGCCCAGTACAAAACCATTCAAGATCAAGTATTGAAAGATGATTATAATATAGTATTCAGACTAGGTTACTTCAGATCGATCCAAAGTCTTATTTCATCAAGCATCTAAGTCTCTCAACTTCACATAAGTGCTCAACTCTTTAGAATCAACTCGGACAAGTCTTCCCCTGATCCACATATTAGTTTTAATAATTAAGTGCCTACCTCTATAGAACACGCACTCGTCACAGCACCGGCATTGCGAGTAATCCGCAGGGAGGAACATCGTCCTCCATTTACCGTACTTCCGATCACAATACGTCCCATACTCTGAAGGATGCACTCTTCTCTCCCTAAAATAAAAAAAGAACTAAATGACGTTATATTAAGTTGTATAATTGTAAACGCCAAGCTTTTAATAAAAACAGAAGCAAAAGCATACAAAGCTTAGAATTATGTCATCAGATCCGTATCATAATATACGGTATTTCGGTCAGCCAGCAATGAAGGTATATTATTCTCAGAAGATGAAAACACAGTTCGTGAACTAGAAATTGGTTTGGAAGACTATCGACTGTGAGACAGTGGTAACCTTTTATGTTAATAACGAATTTCTGCTAATCTCTACTAGCAATAAAATAATCTACTTACTGACAAGAATCCCGAAATAATTCGCATTCCGTGTGATTGTTGAAATGTGCGCATTGAGGACACAACTGGCGATCTGTAGATACAAAACTGATTAGGTTAATAGCCATCTTGAATCTAGAATTATTAACTATAATCTGGGATTGCGTTCTTTTTTAAATTATAGCAAAGCTGACAGCATTGGAGAAAATAGCTTTCCATATTAAAAAAAAACAATGCCTTTCTAAAGCATTATGTAAGAGGCCGTCTGGGTGGGTACCACCGAATTGTCTATTTCTACCGCCAAGCAACAGTGTGCATGCACTGTTGTGTTTCGGTTTGAAGGATATTGTAGCCAGTATAACTACTGGACATAATGAGACTTAACATCTTATGTCTCAGGATGACGAGCGCAGTGGAATGCCACTCAGTATTTTGTCAGTCAAGGTGCTGGATGGTGTTGCTACTGTTTATGGGTGGTCGTATCGCTTACCTTCAGGCGAACGGCATGCTCGTCTCGTCATTCAAAGCAATAAAAAAATAAAAATAAAAAAAAAAAGCCCAAATTTTTTAAGAATACGTTTATTTTTTTAATATTTGACACAAACCATTAAATAGGTAAAATAAAAACAAAATTTAGTTACTTATTTTTCTTAATATTGAATGGATACGAAAATACATCGTGATCTCTCATTATTCCACTCCGTCGTACAAAGGGAAAGCTAGAATTAAAATGGCATAATTCCTCTACCAGGAAGATCAAATTAAAACATCATTTGAATTAATTTGAAGCATTGATAGCATCATTGATAGCCGAAGCATAGACTAACCAATTACGGTTTTACAGATAGGTCGAACGGTTCTTCTGCTAGGTAGCTGCACGATGGTAGACTCTGGGCTTGACTTCTCACATGTCTCGTAGTCTATGCTCATCTCATTGGAGCGCACCAGAGACAATATCTCCGTTTCGCGCCAAAATTCGCTCGTGTCTTTTTCTATGTCCACCAGCATTATGAAAGGTAGGTACTGTAAAAGAGTTTTTAACACCATTGTACCTAATTCATCACGTCTAAATATTATGTAGAGATGGCATAGTAGAGTTAGACCAGACATGCACCAATAGATACGGGTTTTAATTCATACTAAGAATTTGATATCGTGAGTCGTGACCATTATTAAAATAATTTTATCGAAGTAAGAAGTAATGGAGTGGAGATCGCGTCTTGGCAAACGTAGCGTGGGACGCCCTCTGTCGAGATGGCGGGACCACTTGCACAAGAGGGCCGGCAGCGACTGGATGCATAAAGCAGCAGAACCGGCTCTGTGACGTATGTACCTATCCTACCTTGGGAGAGGCCTATGTCCAGCAGTGGACTGCAACGCGCTGATGATGATGATGATGAAGAAGAAGAAGTAATATAAGCAAGTAAGCAGAATTCTAAAGATCAACCTATAACTCTTGTGAAATAGTCATTTATCTGAACTTTACTTACTCATCATGTACTAACTGCAAAATGAAAATGCAGTGGAGTTATAGTTTAATAAAATAATCTTTACGAGTTAGTAAATAATGCTTCTCAACGAAAAAAAGGTAGTCGTATAACGTCGCCCAGCATGTTGCGCGTCACAAACTGTATACCTAACTCTATTCGACGTAACAGGGAGCAGTTACTAAGTATTTGTTAACTATTAGTATTTTACATCCTTCAATACGGTATACTTTGTTCTTTATTAGTATAGAAGGCTCGAAGCTGCATACCTTTAAATCCCTCGTAGTTTTATTACTAACTACCCTCATTTTAGGATCTAGTGATAGTATAGGCACAACACTGGATCCCACTGCGTATTGTAAATGAATTATCATACAAAAACAATAAATTATATATTTCTTCATGACCGCCCTTTTCAATAGATTGATAGAAAAATAGTTTTTGACATTTTCATGATAGAACACTGACAAGAATTTCGTATGTACATAAAAAAGGACACGAAAATGCTACCTTTTTACATAAAGGACATGTCCAAAAACGGGCCTGAAATTCTAAACATTTATATATATTTGGATAGAACTCCTGAAAACTAGCCTTTTGCAATAAATCGTTTAATTTTAAATTCCTCCGATTTTGAGAATTATGTAATTTTGTTTGGCTTGAAAACTACACTTAATATGAACGTTTTAAAAAAAGTTAGTCATGGACTAAAAATATTTTTTTAATGGATCTAAGTTGCATATTATGCCCCTTTAATATCCCTAAAGTTTGAGCCTGGTTAGATTTTGAGGCCCAAAACCCCCTACAAAAAGCGGACATCTCCTTTAGTTTTTTACCAAAGTATCCTCCTTGGTACTGACAGCATATAGCTACAGACTGACACAACCTTGGTGCCATAGAACTGTTTCCGTTTCCGTAGTATTGTAATGCTCTTTGGAACTCAGGTTCAATTCCCAAGGTGGGACGTTTTGTGTAGGTATTCTTACCATGTTTTACCTGGATTAGGATTAGGATCCCATAGGCATAAAAGCGCAATGTAACTGAAAAATATCTTCAGGGATATAAAACGATATTTATTACTTATATAGTGTGTTTATGTATGTACCTATGTATTTTTTCCAAGATAAGTACTACCACAGTAAATTAAAAAACACAAGTTCCGAGATGCATTTATTCATGTAAAACACAATATATAAAAGTGGTCAACTAAAATGTAAACTACCAATTACATTAGGAACAATGTTCAACCATACAACATCCTTCTAAGAACAGACACACCAAACTGTCAACCATTATAAAATATACCATACGAGTACACATTAAGGTCATTTTTCAAACACTCTTAAAAGACATGAAAAATTAACAATATCGTTATTTAGCTTTGATAACAGAAAAAAAGACGCAAAATTTTTATGTCTCCTCACTCGGCGTTAAAATGCCCTAAAGCCTTAAAATCCTTCACAAAATGAACAGCAATAAACTCAAAATTTAGCCATCTATCACACCAACCAATCAAATGATTATGACTAGAAATTATTTCATTTTTGAGAACTATTCTCCAAATGTGTATAATATAATTATGTACAATCAGCCACAAAAAAAGTTAATCATATTTAAAACTTCAAAACTCTTCTACACATTGACTACAATTGAAATATTCTTTTTTCTTTATCTAAAATAAAGTCAGCCCTTTTGAATTTTATTTTAGTGAAGACATATCAATTGTTCAAAGGCACAACAGTTCAAAGGCTTATGGCAAAGGCACTTATGCGGCTGACTGTACAAGTGTCTCTCTGACCTCTGACTAGAGAACAACTAGATTATTGTGAGCAAACCTTAGGTTTCTTTTTTTTTTTTTTTTTAATAGGTACCTACCTATTTTACTATTTCTAATTTTATGAAGGCAGTATGGCTTAGGAACATGTTTCTATTGAATCATCTGTTACGCCCTTCGTCCACGATTTATCTTTTATAATTTACTTGATACGGTACTCTGAAGTATAGAATAATTTATATTGAATTTGGAACAAGCGTTGTATTCGCCGAAATCTAAAACGTTCTGGTCGAACCCAGTACGACACTCCTTAGAATAGGCAGGTTTCTCAGCATACCTTTGCTATCTGCACATAATTACCTGAACAAATTCAAAATTTTAAATCACTTATACACTTTTTATACTTAATTCTTTTCTCTTCTCAAAAAATATTTACTTTATTTCACACAAATATTTTGTTATTGCTTTTGAATGCCGAGACGGCCGTATCGCTCGCCTGATGGTAAGCGATACAACCACGAATTCAACTTTGAATTCGTTCAGCTACTTAATATGAGACTGACTAAACAACAAAGCCTCTCCACATTACATCCCTCTAATTATAAATTACCTATTCAAAATGGCGAATGTTCCATTAAAATATAAATTACTTTTGAAGAGTACCTCGCGATGTTAATCGTGCAGGAAGGGTATAAAGTGACTTTTGTATAGGGATATTAATAGTGGGGGTATAAGACCCCCAAAGACTGACTCCTTTCTATACAGTAGTCTATAGTTATATGTAAAACCGAAATGTATTTTGTGCGCTTTTATATTTTGTATAGAGTCTATAAATTGGTACGGCAAAACCATTTCTTTGTGCATGTATATTTAAAATTAAATTAATAAATCCAAAATCGAACCGCAATGAGAACACAATTTCATCACATTTTACAAAATCGATCAAATGCAATAAAATCACACAATACATAAAAAAACTATAGAGATGCCATTAATTATAATAGAGACATGACTTTCCCAAATAATATCCACACGAATTAGAATAGCTCTTGATGGGTAATTCGCTCCCATTCTTAAAAACCTAGTGCGGCCCTGCATAAACACTAGGGAATTTATAATAATTTCAAGCAACACAAAAAAACGATTGTATCAAAACTATTTGCCAGTCTCAATTAATCCAATACAAATAAATCCCAACCTGACATAACGAAACGAGACACACAAAAACAACCAAAGATTTTACCCATATTTCTATTTCAAATACAACCCTATATATAACCAACCTATATTCCATCATTTTAAAGACTAAAATCCCTAAATCATGTAGTACCAGAGATTATTCTAAGTAAATGAGATTCCTAACACAATCATCGTATGCTTGTCCTGAGATCCATAAGCGCACTGGCTGTAATAACTCCATGCCGTTGCCTCACACAGCCATAGTCTGAATCGCCTATAGTTATAGTCGAAAAGGAGGTCGAATTCCTCCTCTGCTGGACATTCTTTTTCCCGCCACTGACGATTCCAGTTTCTGACGGACTCTGGCGTGTCACTGGCTGAAAATAATCGCCATGACAGTTCGTCTCCATCCAATCGTGTCTATGCTCAAAGACTTTGGTCGCCCGAAGAGGTTTCCCCACACTCTGGTCGGAACGATACTCTTTTATCGGTCGTTCCGGTTGCTTGGTCGACTTGGACCGAACTTTTTGGTCGGCTGAAATACTGAGATGTTTGCTTTTGTTGTATTTCGCCAGTTCGGATTCTTGGAAGCTTTTGCTGCTTTTGCTTGTCGTTGATGGTAGTGGGTATGTCTTGTTGCTGTAACATAAGAAGTCATTTTTAGTAATGTATTGAATCATACTCATACGCATACTCACGCCTTTTATCCCCGAAGGGGTAGGCAGAGACGCAACTAGTGCATCCACTTTTCACCGTGCGTATTTCGTCTCATGATGTGATAGGGGCGAGCCTATCACCATATCGGGCATGAATTCCAGACTCCGAGCTGATACTGAGTAGAAAAATCCAAAATCGCTTTGCCAGACCCGGGGATCGAACCCCAGACCTCAGCATTGCAGTCGTACCGTAATACAACTACGCCACCGAGGCAGTCATACATGTTTTGATAACTTGTTTTCATCGACAGCGATAATAAACATCTGCACATCGAAGTCGCGTTTAATCAGAAATTGTGTAACAGGCCTTAAGGGCCAATTTCAACGCTTGCAAGCACAAAAGTTACATTCAAATCTAGGAGCATAGATTGGGGTGTGACCTTAGCATTTGGTCGGCCTATACATTTATGTGACGAGTAGCAGTTAATCAGATTAAAGTTGTGAAACAGACCCTAAGAGTTAGTTATTTAGTAAAATTTGAGAAAAAAACACGCATCTCACCTAGGATGACTCTTCCTCGCCTGTTGTCCGTTGCACGCGTGCGATCCTTTGGCCATGATGCTGTACAGCTTGTTCCTGTAGTCGTCCACCGACATCTGTTTGTCGTCGCGCAGGGGCAGCAACACGTCCGAGGATAGGGTCGGCTCGTCACGCTCACGATGGAATCTGAAAAAATCTTATTGACATGTCTATTTGTTCAGTATTACTGGGCATTTTGTGAGCTTAGGAGCCTTATAAGAGGCCTTTGTACAATATTTAACGCTAATCCGTACTTATATTATAAACTAGCATTGCGCGCGGCTCCGCCCGATTGGAAAAGTTTTTCCGGGATAAAAAGTAGCTTATAGCACTCAAAAGTAATATAGCTTCCTATTGGTGAAAGAATTTTCAAAATCGGTCCAGTAGTTCCTGAGATTAGCGCGTTCAAACAAACAAACAAACAAACTCTTCAGCTTTATATATTAGTATAGATATGAAAGTAACTCTGTTCAAGTAACGGCCAAACTACTGAACAGATTTTATTTAAACTTAGTGCATAGTAAACTTAAACGATAAGGAAGGACATTAACAGTCTTGTATCCCAAATAATTACGGTTCCAGTGAAACTTTAATCCGGACAGAAACCTTTCAGCTAATTTCCTAGGCTCCACTCACTTGCCAACATATTCATGGTCGAGAGCTCGTTCAGCGCTGAGCCGCTTGGCTGGGTTGAAGAACAGCAGCTTGTGCACCAGGTCGGCGGCGTCACGTGGCGCGCATGACAGCAGGCTCGAGAGAGACGCGCCCGCGCTGCTGCTGACGGCCTGCTCCCGTATCAGCGACGAGCCGTAGCCGCTGCACACCGCTGCTATGTCTGTGGATGAAACACAATAAACTTGCATCCAGGAGTCACGGATGCAATTACGCCCTCAACGAAACGGCTCCCGCTTGTGTGATGAAAAATATTAGGCGCTACACAAACACTGTTAACCTGTTGATCAGTCAGCGCTTTATATATCCTTAGCAACAGAAAGGCATCTATCAGTAATACTCTAACGGACAGTTTCTTAGACAGTAACAGACAAACTTAAAGTGCTGTAAAGTTACACTCACCATCAGCTGACGGTCGAGGCAGCGCCGCCATAATCCTCTCGATCTGGTTCACAGTAGAGGTGCCGGGGAACAGCGGCTGACCTAGCAGCATCTCGCCAAGGATGCAGCCCAGTGACCACATGTCGATGCCTTTGGTATAACTATGAGAAAGGAGAATTCATTGTGTATTTTACTATCAATGGTTTAAGAATTAAGATACCTACACTTATAGGATCGGAAGCTGATTGCCTCTGAATGCTATAAGCTACTTTGATCACAAGAACGGATTATTGTGCGGGCAAAGCTGCAAACAAAAACTAGTTACGCATACGCACACACATACTCACGCCTTTTATCCCCGAAGGGGTAGGCAGAGGCGCAACTAGTGCACCCACTTTTCGCCGTGCGTATTCGGTCCCGTGAAGTTATGGGAGGCGAGCCTATCGCCATATTGGCCACAAATTCCAGATCCCGGGCTGATATTTACTCATTAGGAAAACCCAATATCACTTTGCCCGACTCAAGGATCGAACCCGAGACGTCAGCATTGCAGTCATACCGTAATACAACTACGCCACCGAGGCAGTCTAAAAGCTAGTTATCTTATTAAAACGGTCATAATGCTTATATAATCATAATAATTGGTAATAAGTATTGATGTACAGTCAGCCACATATGCAGCTGGACAAATTTAAAAACTCAAATCACCTATACACGTTGAGTTTAATTGAAACAAAATTAATACATTTTATTTTTATTTTTGTGAAGAAAACTAAATTTTGGTAAGAATTAAAAGTGTATAGAAAATTTTACGTTTTGAATTTGTCCAGCTACTTATGCTACATTGCGACTGGGGTAAACATATCGAACTTATGATCAGCAATGAACTATGTCCAAACAGGAAATTGGCAGATGGACTATCAATATATAATAGAAGGTGAATAGCTACCAAGGTTAGTTTCTTTTCTTTAGCCTGACTATGCAAAATACTTTGTGTGTGGTGAATGGATACTTTTTAATATACATACCTAATTAAGGCATACCAACTAGTGCACATTTAGAATTTAGTATATAGATCATACATATTAAAAAAAAAAAACTATGTGGGAGATTTTGGAAAACTGGCTATAGATATTAGATTACCGAATTTTTAGCGCGCAGTTTTATCAATTGCCGCTTTATATAAAATTATGGAAATATAGAAAATTTCAACCCTTAGAAATCCAGAAGAATCCAGGTCTCTGATATGATGAATATTGTTTGTACAAAATTGTCAGTTAATTTCTATATTTCGCTACCAACCATATTGTTTATCAATAATTATCGTTCCATTTAACGGTGAAGGAAAACATTGTGAGGAAACCTACATACCTGACAGTTCTCCATAAGAATTTCTAGGGTATGGAAGTCTGCCAACCCGCACTAGGCCAGCATGGTGGACTAAGGCATAACCCCTCTCAGTACTGGAGAATGCCCGTGCTCAGCAGTGGCCAGTATATAATACACGGCTGGTTGCTTTGCTAGCAACCAATTCCCGGTGGGAGTTCGACAGTCATATTGCACTCACCAGTCTCACGACCCACCTTTATGTGTCGACTTACTCACTTTTTACTAGCGATGAGTATCTCTGGCGCCCTGTACCAGCGCGTGGCGACGTAGTCCGTGAGACAAGGGTCCGCCCCATCTTCCCCACCAGAGTACATGCTTGACACTGACCGAGCAAGGCCGAAGTCCGCCAGCTTCACCCTATCACAAATCAATATATATGTGGCGATGTATTTCTCACCTTGAAATTGAGGCAAATAACACTTTTAAAAACACTGATTACGATGAAATAACATTAAATAACAGCATTTATATCATGGCTATTAGCAGAAATAGGTATACTCAGTGGTATCCTCCGAAATGATCAGTGGTCCCAGTATCAGTCAAAAGAACCTAGACAAGTATAAATAATGTCATCCACGAAGATATGCGCCACCAATTCGCACGTTTAGAACGAAAACGGCACAATTCAAAAAAATTGAAAATTGAGTTATCGTCGTAAAATTACTTAAAACGAAGTTCTCAATACAACAATAGTTTAAACACAGCCATATTCAAGTGGGAACAGGACAAAACTATTATATCGGTCCTTTTTTATTTTATTTTTATAATAAAGGGACAAGTTTTAAGGGGCTATGTCGAAAAAATATCGGACGGTGATGGGCGTGGCTTAGCGTATTTCCAGTGCGAGGCGCCCCGACGACCCGCTGCGACAGATCGCGCGCGTCGCACCGCCATCGCATCAGGTCGTTGCGCTCAAGCCCGCGAAAAGATCGTTATTCCAAATGCAAATACACAGCTGCGTTATAAATATTATAGTTAAAATTTCCAATAAATTCTATGTTTTATAACTTATAAAACATGTAATTTATTTTAATTCGCCTATAGAATCATTATTATGTCACTATACTACCTAATTACTTGAACATTATGTAAAATGACATTGTAAGTTATTTAAACTCTTCGAAAGTATTATTCACTTTCTCGGTAAAATTTGGTATGGTCGTAAATAGGTCTCGGACGTACGTAGGTATATAAAAAACAGAGCAGTATGAAAATTCTATAATACATTTTAAATTATATTTTGCATCGTTTTGATTTATTTTTGTAGGCTTTCCTAGCTTTGATTGACACAAAGTAAATAATAATACAAAATATGCAGTCACTATTTTACGGCCCGACTCTGGATTCAAACCCGGGACCTCAGCGCGGAGGCCGTACCGAGCACGCAATACAGCTACGAGTTACGACATCGAGGTAGTCTTGACTCTCGACAAGTCAGTCACTATGCTACCTCTTCCCTGGAATTCCGGGTCTATTTTACCGGGTTTTGCCGGGTCTAAATGATGATTCACTCTTCAGTGCCGCCATACAAAATCGAATTTTGGGTGTAAAGGTGTTCGAAATTTTTACACCATAAAATTAGTTTGATATGAAGTTTGAAAACATTATAATGGTTCAATGGTCACTAGATAGGGTATAAATGTGTGTAATGGTGAAGGTGGCCGTTACCAATCTAGAACATTTTTATTTAAGAACCAATTAGCTTCAAAATCCATACCTGGCCAAATTTTGGACAATAAAACATGTGTCTAATGTACAAGGTGGAATAAGTGGCTGCCATGTTGTTTTAATTTTTAAGGCCAATTCGCTTTAAAATCGATACTTTTGCGTCTTTGGTTACAAAGGTCAGATCCGATTTTATACCTATTGACCTCAAAATTGTTATCTAGGCATACTTTGGCCACAGAGGGTGAGCCTAATGCCAAAAAAGTGACTGCCATCTTGAATTTGAGAGCGTACATGTCCGCTCGGGCCGATTTCTGCAAAATATATATCAAACTGAACATCTACAGGTTGTTTCTTCTTTCGCTATTTTTGGCTTGCCGTTGAAAGCAAGATCTTGACTTAGGTAATGTTAGAATTGAGAAAAGTGGCCGACATAGTGAGACTGATCCAATGTCAGAATTGAAAAAGTTACCGCCATTTTTAATTTCTTTGTTTTAAGGCTAACCGACCTCAAAATCGATATCTGTGTATAACTTTAGTTACTAAAGACTGATCTAATGTCACAATTGAAAAAGTAGCCGCCATTTTAAATTTCTTTGTTTTAAGGCCAATCGACCTCAAAATCGATATCTGGGCATTGTTTTGTGTACAAGAGGCAGATCTAATGTTAGAATTAAACAAAGTGGCCACCATTTAGATATTTCTTGTTTTAAGGGCTATTTATTGGCTTTAAAATCTATGTGACCTTGCAGGTGGACGGCCGACGCTGCGCCGTGGCCTGGCCTTAAAAACAAATAAATTCAAAATGGCGGCCACTTTTTTCAATTCTGACATTGGATTAGTCTTAGGCAACTAAAGTTATTGCCAGATATCGATTTTGTGGCCAATTGGCCTTAAAATGAAGAAATTCAAAATGGCGGCCACTTTTTACAATTCTGACATTGAATTAGTCTTAGGCAACTAAAGTTATAGCCAGATATCGATTTTGTGGCCGATTAGCCTTAAAATGAAGAAATTCAAAATGGCGGCCACTTTTTTCAATTGCTACATTGGATCAGTCTTTGGTAACTAAAGTTATAACCAGATATCGATTATGAGGTCAATTGGACTTCAAACAAGGAAATTCAAAATGGCGGCCACTTTTTTCAATTCTGACATTGGATTAGTCTTTTGTAACCAAAGTTATAGCCAGATATCGATTTTGAGGTCGATTGGCCTTAAAACAAAGAAATTCAAAATGGCGGCCACTTAATTCAATTCTGACATTGGATCAGTCTTTTGTAACCAAAGTTATACCCAGAAATCGATTTTGAGGTCGATTGGCCTTAAAACAAAGAAATTCAAAATGGCGGCCACTTAATTCAATTCTGACATTGGATCAGTCTTTTGTAACCAAAGTTATACCCAAAAATCGATTTTGAGGTCGATTGGCCTTAAAACAAAGAAATTCAAAATGGCGGCCGTGTATACCAATAATTCTAACATTGGCTCTGAATATTTTAGTGACTATTGATCCATAATAAATAAATAAATAAGTAATATAAAAATTCATACTAAAATAATTTTATGGTGTAAAAATTTGAACAGCCTTTGCACCCAAAATCCGAATTTTTCAAATGTATGACCGGCACGCAAGCGTCATTTACGCAAAATTGGCCCAGCATGGCATTCCAGGTATTACGCGTCCCTAGCTCTGGATTACGAAATATAAATAATAATACAAAAAACCCAATGTCAATTTTTTTTCGTTCAGGGATTCGAACCCGGGACCGGGAGCGCGGTAGTCGTACCGATCACGCATTATAACTAAAGTAGGTCTCCGAAAAGAAATAATTTACAAAGGTGAAAGGATGTAATAATTACGCTTGCTACCTATCTCATAGATCTAATAGAACCTATAATTTTATATTGACACACGGACGTGAGCTGGATATACTGTAAAATAGAATTTGAAGGGCACTTTCAAATTTGCCGCGCGGGTCACGGCGGCAGCGCGGCCGCATCCCTATACCAAACGGGTAATTTGAACTTTGAAGGCGCCCAAAAATGTCGAGCACACGTCCGTCGTCAGTAAAGATTCCGGGCGACTGAAGTCGGCACGGGCCACTCCCATGACAGTGATGGCGTATTTAGCCGTCGCGGATGAGAGGAAGAGATGGGAAGCGCACTCGTATGCCGAAATGAAATGGCGTAAGCGCCAAACCAATTTTGTTTTAATTGTGATTATACTATTCAATTTAGTTTGATTGCGTCTTTTGGTGACCTTAGAAAATATTGAGTTCTTGTATTTAAATCAAGTTACGAATGTATATATTACACCATTTAGAGATAAAGCGTGTTTAAAGAAAATATCAGAGGTAACTTTGGATTTTTTTTTCTATCGAGAAAATTTGTAGTAATTGTGTTTTGGCTTTCGAAAATCATTGAGTTATATGTTCAATTTACACATACCCAAAAATCAAACTTCCGATCTTAGTACTTTACGAGAAATTTGAATTTAAATAACCTTAAATTTTTCGACATAGCCTCTTAAGTCATTTTAAATTCGTGTGTTTGTATTTTATGACTATAACTCATGTTTCGATTTCTTTGAATTGTGTCGTTATCGTTCTAAAGGTGCGAATTATTGAGCGGGGTTTTGCGCGGTTAGGCGGCTTAGGTTTGCCATTGTGCGAATATACTCATAGACCTAATAAGTGTGTATTGACAGAACTAAAACTGGACTTGGACTGTAAGCGATTAGGAAAATTATTTGAGCGCACCATCGGGGATGGCAATATGATCTATTACAGTTATGCTGTATGTCAGGGTTATTAACCAACTTGCGACTTGCCCACGAAAATTCCGCAGTATCCTCCTTGACATAAGAGAAACGTCATCATACAAGGCGATAGTACCACAATTGCTACCCAAAACTCATAGCCCCTCTCATAAAAAAACCCTTCGCTAGAAGAGGGACCATGAGACCCGAAACACAAACGACGTCTTCGCAATCAAAAACCCACTGTATACTGTATTAGTAAGTCCGCGTTGTTTCATCCTTGGTCAAGTAAAGTTAACGGTCTTAATAAATTGGACGAGCAGCTAACGCCTTCGCCTCTGTGAATTCGCTTACAGTGTGCTTTGCCAGTGTGATAAGAGCTTTAACTTTACCTGACCTGTTAGAAAACCTGACCTTAATCTCCATTCGTCCACGCGATATCTAAAGCTTTATGTTCACTACGTAAGGTTGTCAATAACTTATACTCAGACTTACCTGCAAGCACTATCGATGAGAACATTACTAGGCTTCTGGTCCCTATGTATCACGTTCCCGGAATGGATGTACTTCGTCGCCTTCAGCATTTGGTACATGATGTATCGCTTGTGTATGTCTTTGAGGATGTTCCCGCGCTTGATCACATTGTGCAAGTCCGTTTCCATGTATTCGAAACCGAGGTAGATGTCGCGGTTGTTCAGAGCCCTGGGGAAATGCTGATAAAACTTCCAACCAGAGGAGATGGTACGTATTCCACTGTCTAAGAAATAGTGGGGTTAGGCACGGCTGCGTACGCTGATGATCCACCACCAGTCACATCTCACAAATCCCAAATCCTACCACTTCGCACTATTAAGTGTCCCAATACTTAATAGTATGGAAATACTTCATAGTGTGAAGTGGTGGGATTTGGAAGTCATACCTGGTATCTGCTCATGCCTCGTAAAATCTAGGGCTTTTATATTTTAGTCAGTATGATCGTGCATCATTTTCGTAAATCCGTCTGGAGCAGAGAATTGAAATGCACTATGCACATATCTACTTCCCGATCATGTACTTACTATGATTAATTTAGCCCTATCACAGTCTTAGCCAGGACAAATGTTAGCCAACGAATGGCCGAGAAAAGCAGTTTCTGATCATTTTACTTTCCGCCAGATAAAACTTCTAGCTCTATATCTGTCATCTTCTTGGCTAAGGAAAAAATACAAAAGGCTTACCTGTGTATGCTATGTAATTTAACAATATTAGGATGGTTTCGAAACGACTGTAAAAATATGATCTCTCGAAAAGTCCTCTGGGCATCGGTCTGGTTGCGAAATGCGTCGAATATCTTCTTTATAGCCACTACTTCTTTCGATTTCTTGTCCATGGCCTTCCACACTATCCCGTAAGCCCCTTTTCCTAGTCTTTTTCTGATATCAAACCTTTTCAGAATGTGTTCGTCTATTTCCGACATGTTCTTCTCCGGGCTCTTCTTCTGCGGTTTTGGTGCATCTTTCTTTTTATCTCTCACTTGGTTTTGACTCATAATTACGCCGAGCGAATGTTATCTGTAAATATTTATTGTTTTGCGACGTCGCGAACCAAGGGACGTAAAATGTAAATTTCACTAATTTGAATAAGCGTGCCGTTGTAAAATATCGATTATACAAGCGTACGAATTGATCGATAGTTTTTGTGCATACTCACTTATCTACGTACCGATTTTCATCTTGCATTTGTTGTAATTATTTATTTTTATATTTCAGCTCTACGCGACGTTTGGTTTGTCACGCGTGTTCATTTGTTTACTGGGGCCAAACAATTGCGTCGTCATGGTAACGCGCTGTCAACCCCGGTGATAGGAAATGTATAATCGATATGAAATTATGGGAATTATAATCGATAATTGGGTCATGTTTATTACCTTGGTATTGCGATGACTGGCGAGATTGCATTCGCTTACCGCTATACTAAACAATGCATGCGTCTTCGTTCTTTAAATTTATTAACTTTAGGTTTATTTTTTTGTGATTAATAACAATAAATTAAAAACATAGCATTACGCCTTGCTGCTTTTCAGGGGTAGGCTGGTGGCAGCGACTATATAACCCCTAGACTCCTAATAACAGACGATCCGCTTCGGGCAACACATCTGACAAAAAGATCCAATGTAGCTTACCGTTCAAAATCTTCAAGTCAGTTGCGCCCACAACTGTGAGCCGTAAATACTTCCGTGTTGGCGAATGAATAAATATTGCAATGGCCCCATGCACAATACGATGGTGTGGTAAAAATAGCCATAATTCAAATTTTCAAAAAAATGGCATTACATTTCAAAGGTATGTCAATAATGACACATAATCATATTTTATTTAAAATTTTACGGAGTTCATCTTATACCGGCCAAGCATTGAGGCCCGCGCCATCTTATTATATTTGCATCTCTTTCCGACGAAAGTACTTTAAAATTTTCTATTTCGTTTTATTGTTGAACATTATAAGTAAGTGATGCACCAAAAGGATTTGTCGATAGTTATATCGATAAAATTAATGTTATTAGGATTATTTTTTATTTTATTGTTTGTTGATTTTACCGATTGTTTTCAATAACTTTATTTGTGTTATTCCTACAAGCCAGCCCAAATATTCTTGTTAATATCGATGAGGCTTACTTAGCGCCATCTGTCATTCGACAACATAAATAACTTCGTACCTTTTGAAATATGAACGACAGTTACATTATTTGGATATTGTTCATATAAAAATACTAAAATCGCGATAAAAAAAATGGGAGGGTGAGGGTAGGAGGGTGAAAATTTGGGAAATAGGTATTAAAATATTTAAAAAAAACACTGGATAGGGATACCCTAATCACCTAGCGACCAACGACCAATTCCCATACCTACAAAATTTATATAAAAAACATCATAAATATCGATCGAGTCGGAGGCGTGCGACAAACACCGTGACACGAGATTTTTATATATTAGATTAACTTTATTATACTTGATAATGGCATACATCATAGAATAAATAAAAAATAAGAAGAATAATGCCATCAGTATTTATTTTAATTAAATAGGTACCTTGACAGATTTTTTATTTCTTTTGTGCTTTAACAGAATTATTTTTAGATTATAATATGTTACTTACTTTGAGTAAAAAGACGTTTAATAAATAATTATATTACTATAAAACCTTATTAAATAAAAGTAATATCGATAAAAACATCGTGTTTTAATTTAACTTGTTCCATCCCTAAGCTATGTTTCCAACCAATCGTAATGCAGTACCCCGCTTCCTCATACCTCAGGTAGTTGACAGAATTAATTTGAAGAGAAATATTGAACATTAGGAGTCTAGGGGTTATATAGTCGCTGGCTGGTGGTAACACACATGTAAATTTTCTTAGCATTTTTGGTCCCATATTTCTAATAGCCATATTTTACACACACACATACACACACACGCGCCTTTTATCCCCGAAGGAGTAGGCAGAGGCGCAACAAGTATACCCACATTTCGACGTGCGTATTCCGTCCCATGATGTGATAAGGGGCGAACCTATCGCCCAAAATTCGCTATATCGGGCACAAATTCCAGACTCCGGGCTTATACTGAATTTAAAACCCAATATCACTTTGCCCGACCCGGGAATCAAAACGTAATACAACTACGCCACCGAGGCAGTCTTCCAGTCAGCCATATTTTACCGGACACAATTCCATACTTAGGCCTGATATTGAGTAGTTAAACCCAGTATAACTTTACCGTACCCGGAAATCAGAACGATATATTTCCAACTCCTCCCTATGCGGCTGTCCCATTTCAAAACCTAGTAAGGGGCTAAAACTAAATTTTACAGGAGAGCGCAAAAACGTAAAATACGTCAGCCTTTGAAAAGTATTGATGTTAAACAAAAAAAATCTTACTAGGGTTTGGAATGGTTAAAGTGATTTACTAGGTTTTTAAATGGTCACGGGGCAGTGAATGGTGCACTTACTAGGTATCGATGATTAAATATTTCTGGTTATTTGTGAGTTTTCAACGCTAGAATTTTGTATTTGGTAGGGACTTATATATAATTTTTATTTATTTATAAACTCTTTATTGTACATCTAAGGCAAAGTGGAAATAACAAATATACAATATAAACTAGGCCAAACAACAAGAAGTACAAGTGGCGGTCTTATCGCAATTGGCGATTTCTTCCAGACAACCTTTGGATGGACTTAGTTAAGAAGGAAAAATAGAGCGGGCGGTCATCTACAGGTAATAAGAGGGGTTAGAGAACAGATGTACATAGACATTATATCTATAATTTAATAAAAACTACGTATTCTATACATAATATAATAGTAAATACATACAATAGTACATAAACTACATAACTACAATACAACATATACATAATATCCAGTAATAAATAGAAAAAAAAAGGAGAAATAAAATATCACAGTGACAAGTAGTGTAGCAAGAGTGACTTACTAGGGTAGCAAGATTTTGCAATAAAACGATTTTTGTAAAAAGTGTCCCTTGCTAGGTTTTGAAATAGAACAGCCGTATCCTTCTATTCGATTAACTTCATTGCGGGTTAAGACTAATTAGTGCTCCCAGAGACTCGAGGAGTTTCACCGCTCGGTGTCATAAAATGCGTACCAATGCCGATGTTGCCTTACAGCAGTTGCAGTGGTGGGTGTGAGGGCGGGATAGTCTCCATTCCGACCATCGAACCTGAAACCCCAATGCGATATTCCTAGATACCACATTTCCTTTATCAGTACGAATTTTTTATTTACATTTTTTCTTTTTTGTGAAATAATTTTTCGAGTTTATTACAACACAATTATTAGATAGATATTATAGCATTAACATTTCGGAAGACCAACACCTCAGGGCGCCCCGTGACCATGAAGGTTGAAGTCTTCGAAACGTCAGGAGCAAAAATTAATTGGTCGCGAAGAAATCCGATATGAAGTTTTATTTCAATGTCGAACATTCACGTGAGGGGCTATATGGTCGCTACGTAAACATAAGAGATCATTAATTGATTTATGCATGGGCGTATATAAGGAGGGGGTTCAGGGGGTCCGGACCTCCCCTTAACTTAAAATAAACCACGCTACGCCACTGACCGCTGAAATTTTGGGGATCCAGAAATTTAATTCGTATTCAGAATTTAAAAAAAGGTCGCTATCAAAAGTGGCAGCTGGCAAAGTATTGCGTTGAAACAAGTGCTCTTTGTTCAAGATATAATTGAGTCAAGATTACGTGTAGGTACATCTAGTCAACCAAAAAATGAGAGACTACTACCAGGAAATTTATTTATTTATTTAATGACACACCAACAGTTAATAGACTGAGCAAGCTTAATTAAAATTATATAGTTATGGAAAAGTCTACTCACTAATTAGGTACAGATGTGAGACAGCATATACATAAAAATAAAAATAATAAAATTAAAAGTAAAAGTAATGCAAGAAAATCGCATCAAAATTTCACCCCGCCCCACCTTTACCTTCTAATGGGGGTGTATACGGTGTCATGCAAGGCAAGAACCCACGAGCGACACTAAGGGGGCGGCAATATGCTTAAAATAAAACCTTTTCTTTTTTTACTTTTAGTTGAGGAGGGGCGGGGGTGAACGCGTCAGCGTGAGTCTTCACTGCCTCGGTTGCGTATTGCGTGCGAGATATGACTTCCGGTAAGCATCGGGTTCGAATCCAAGGTCGTGCATAGTTTTATCAGATTTTTCTGGTCAATAGCAGCCTGGAGTCTAGAATTTGTGTCGATAAACTCGCCCCATCACATCAATGAACGGAACATATATGGCGAAAAGTAGGTGCACTGGTTGCGCGGTGCGCCTCTGCCTACCCCTTCGGGGAAAAGGCGTGATTTTTCGATTTTAGTTTCGATTTGGCGGTTAGATAGCTAGCTATCACATCACATCGGTTAGATGTTCGGCGAAGTGTACCTATACCAGTAGACAAGAGCAGATCCAGCTTTCAAGGCAGAGGGTTCATATAGTCGAGATCCAGTCAGGATAGACGCCAAATCGATTATAAAAGTTAAGATCAGTAGTCATCTAGACCCAGCCCACGGGGGGGGGGGGGGGGGGGGTCATGACCCCAATGACCCCTGGATTCTTGCTAGTAAAGCCTCCACCCCTTCGCGAATGCAGGCGTCTTCAGGGATACTTACTATAGTTTACCCTTGTACAGACAGAAGACCTAACCATAACATGCTCATACACAAATCACAATGCTGGCACATGCTGGGGTCATTTAATTTTGTCGCGGGCCGAAGCACACAGTTCAGTGTGTATATCTCTTGGTAGCATTAAGCCTTGGGTCAAACCTGGCCCGCAAACCCCCACCCTTTTCCCCTTCTCCCATCCTGGGAATCTTTCTTCCCCCACCCTTCTCCAGCTACCCATCACCATTCCCTTTCCCGGACCGTTGCAGTAAGGCAGTATGTAAACACTTAGCAAAGACCGCGACGATACTGCAACAGTTGTACCCCAAAAAAGCCTTAGCATGAGGTTCATTTGGCGATTGGCACCTTTTGGGTACTAAATCTTGACAAGAATAAAAGACATATGAAATGAAATGAAATGAAATGAAATAATTTATTCGAACCCATAAAATGTTATACATTATTTAGATTCCGTCAATATTAACTCTACCACCAGTTCGGAAAGCAGTTCTCACTAGAGAAGAACGGGCAAGAAACTCTAGTGTTGCTCTTTTCAAAATCAGTTCAAGGTATAAAATACAATGCATTATGTAGAGAAAAAAAAAATACAATTCAGTATTTGTTAAGTTTTGTTTAGAGCAGTTCATTTATATACTCGCAAAATAGGTAATAAATTTTTAAATTCCAACACTAGTGCATAACTATCTCAGGAATCATGTAATAATTTGATCTGAAATGTTCAAGATGTCGCTATTAATCTTAGTTCAAGATATACCCCTAATACTTAGATGTAGTAAGCGAAAAGGGCAGACCAGTCCACACAAGCAGCACTCGTTCACGAGTATGACGCATGTGCCAGCCATCGGCCTCCTCAACCATATTACAGGGAAGTGGCCGACCCGGCACACGACGCCGCCGCAGGCACAGACAGTTAAGGAGTATGTCATACCCAAGCCGCTCACAGATGGAAACAAAGAAACTTTATTGAAACGAAAGACATGATTCCAAAGAAAATCATATGAAAAAAATTTAATCCCAGGCTTTTTTATCCTCTATGTATTCTGAAATCTTGTAATAAGCTTTATTACATAACTTTCGCTTAATAGTTGTTTGGAATTTACCAATGTTTAAACACTTAATTTCAGTGGGAACTTTGTTATAAAAATGTATACAGTAACCCTTAAAAGATTTGCTGATTTTTTGGAGCCTTGTTTTATGATTAACTAGATTATTTTTACTTCTAGTATTTAAGCCATGGATATCGCAAACTTTTGGAAAGTTTTCTATATTCTTATGTACGTACATTAAATTAGCGAATATAAATTGTGATGCTACTGTCATTATATTTGTTTCTTTGAATTTTTCTCTTAGAGAACATCTAGAGCTTAGGGAGTAGATAGATCTTATAGCTCGTTTTTGAAGAACAAATATAGTATTAATGTCAGCAGCACCACCCCACAGCAAAATTCCATAACTCATCAAACTATGAAAGTAAGCAAAATAGACCAATTTTGCTGTTTCAATGTCAGTTAATTGGCGTATTCTGCTCACTGCAAAAACTGCGGCGCTCAGCTTTTTAGCTAGTACAGATATATGAGGACCCCACTGAAGTTTAGAGTCCAATGTGATACCCAAGAATTTGGTTGTATCCACAAGGCTCAACTCGTCACTATTTATGAAAATGTTAGCGTTAACTTTTTTGACATTAGGTGTGACGAATTTTATACATTTAGTTTTTTCACTATTTAATAATAAATTGTTAACGCTGAACCAATGCACTATTTTTGAGAGAGTATTGCTTACATCGTCAAGAATTGCTTGATGTCGACTTATTTTAAATAATAAGGAAGTATCATCTGCAAACAACACTACTTCACAATTGTCCCTTATGAAATAAGGTAAGTCATTTATATAAATTAGAAAAAGAAAAGGTCCAAGAATTGAGCCTTGTGGTACTCCCAAGGTAACAATAGAGCCAGGAGATCGTTTTCCATTGACATCAACACTTTGTACCCTATTGCTTAAGTATGATTTAAATAAATCAAGGGCAATGCCATTAACCCCATAGTGGCTCAATTTCCTGATAAGAATATCATGGTGAACACAATCAAAAGCTTTCGATAGATCACAGAACACTCCTAAAGCATCCTGTGAATCCTCCCAAGCAGCAAATATATTATGTATAAGCTCAACACCAGCATCTGTGGTGGAGCGACCCCTAGTGAATCCAAATTGTTTACCATGAAGTAGATTATGTTTAGCAAAAAAAAATTGAATTTGTTTAAGTATAAGTTTTTCAAAAATTTTACTTATAGAAGGTAGGACAGAGATCGGTCTATAATTAGTGGGGTCGTCCGTACTACCAGATTTAAAAAGAGGTATAATTTTACTTAATTTCATTTTATCAGGAAATATCCCACTCATAATACATGTATTAAAAATTAATATAATAATAACTAAACTCCTTATATTTATTAACGATTTAACAAGAATTTAAGCATAAGTAACATTTTGTAATATCAAATACAATGGTAACAAGAAAATACATTAGTTAACATTCGATCATATTAGTTTAGTAAGAAGATTTAGTTTTGATCATTGTGTAAAAAAAAGCAATATATTACAAAAATAATATAAAAACACAGGTAAAAATATCAAAAAAAGAAGTAAAAAAACTACTTATTTTAAAGAGGTGATAAAAAAAACAAACCTAAAATCAGATACAAAATAAATATGAGTAATCCTTACATATTGTAACGCAAAGTACCCCGCCGCGTCTGTCTGTCTGTAACTCAAAAACTACCAAACGGATTTTGTTGTTTGGTATGGAGTTAGTTCAAGATCTAGGGAAGGACATACTGCTAATATTTATAGCGGGACTATTATCCTGAAAAAAAATAATCACGCAGGCGAAGCCGATAACAGAAGCTAGTTAAAAATATTAAAGAATCTTATGCTTGAATAAAAATATAAGTAACAATGAAAAGTATAATTCTGTGGCAAATAAAACTAATGAGTCCCTGAAAAGCATAAAACATAAAGCACAAACATTAAATTAATGTCAGTTTATTAAAACGGGAAGTAGAAAATGTAGGTACATTTAAATAACTTAATATAACTTTTGTAAACGTGTAACATCAAAAATAAAACGCAATCTACTTAAATCCCTAACAAATAAACTCTATGGAATTGTACTGAGGAAGTTCGAAATTCAAAAAGTAATTGAATATGGAATCGCATTTTCCTTAAAGCTATATTATTGATAAAGCTAAAATTACAGCAAATGCGTCATAATACTATCAAACAGGAATCAAAAGATATCCTTACACTAACCACTGGATCAAACATGACAAAAATTCTAAATTTTTTAAAATTTCAATGACACGAGATTCTTTGATTCAATGATGGCCTAATTCTAGACTCAATACTTTCCTATTTCCGTCTAGTAATTGATCTATATTTACAACTTATCTGTATTTATTTTTAAAATATAATTAGTATTTAAGTACGGTAAATGTTTCTCGCGAAACAGAGACAGACGTTTTCTTGCTTGCTATAAGAAATGCTTTCGTTGTCGAGACCAAGCAATTCTCACTCCTCTTCGTTTACATGTTAAAGCTGATCGATAAACATGACTCCAATATCATGAAGCTACTGATTTAGGTGTGGGATTACTTGTGGGTAGCCCCGAATCGTAATTTTAAGCAAAAACCTAAGCTATACTTTTGTAAATATATATCTAAACATCAGTGATCAGGTATAAACAATATCCTCATTTGGTGGTTTGTGACTCAATTCAAACCATAAGCAAGCAAGAAAATTTTAAACACAGATAAGTTGTCATTTGTGGCCTTTAGCCTTCTGAACTACGAAGGCACAATGCCGGACAACTGGCCAGTTGACTAATGTTCAAAATTATTAACTTAAATGTAAATATCTTTTTATTATATTTAAAATTGAGTATATAGAATGAGTTGGAAAATGACTTAAAATTCTATCATACTTTTCACATTATAGTACCTTATAATGGCCATAAATGAATCTCTGCTTTGAACAAGTATATATTCGATATTTGAGAGAGTATTGTTATACTGTATACTAATGTAACATTCTTATTAAACAAAGTTATATGCCATGAACAGTGGACTAAATAGCAGTGTCCATTCAATATTTGCCATTAAATATTCGAATTTTAAACTAGAGTCAACTGGCCAATAGATTATTGAACACATTTACTGCAGCAGTGGGGGATGGATTTTTTTCTTTTCTTCCTCATCCAGCCTGCCAAGGTCTATGGAAGATGGAGTAGGCAGCCCGCAAGGCCACTCTAAAGAGTCTGCTTCATGAGTCATTATGTGTTCTGCTTCCACTAAAAACATTTAAAAAAGGATTATAACTTGATTACCAAAAATATTTGTTTGTTTATTAAAATAATATCTGTTTTTTATTTTTAAATGGTTTTGGTTGTATTTTTTCATGGACTCTTTTTCTTTGGGGAGATGTAAATATTGTAAAATGATAGAAAATATTATGGAGCATGACTATGGGCATAACAATTTATTTCTTTTTTAAAAACATTTTTTTTCCTTTCATTGTGACAAGCGCTATTATTTTACTTACTCCGAATTCTGTGAATTTTGTTGCCATAGGCAAGATCCCAGTAGTACAAAGTTACAAATGTCATAGGAATTAATGGCATGAGCAAGTATGGCCTTTTGGTTCTTCTAAAACTGAAAAAACAGATTACATTAAGTATATTTTTGTGACGACCATGCTGATGTAACTTTCATACCTACATTGTTGATTGTTAGACCACAGATCAAGGTCAAAACTCAAAAGATATATACTTATTTTTTTCGAGCTAAGGAACTAATGAAAGTTTACTCACCCAGTAAAAAGTCCCGTAGCAGAAGTTACGTAAAATGCAGTGAACCACAAGCAAGTATCTCTATTTTTAGCTATCTCCATGGCCATTAGTCGTTCTTGCATCTGATACTGCAGCTGAATTTGACGTTCCATCTAAAATTCATTGTGCACATTAAATTCTGCTATATTAAGAAAGCCAAAATACATTTACGTTTACCTTTATTTTATTAATTGTTTGGATGAATTCTTGGTTCTTTTTAAAGTTCTCTTCCATGTTAACTGTAAAGTAATTTCCCATTTCGAATTTTAAATATTTGCAGATTGAAACGAAAGAATATCAACGCCCCAAAATGTTATCAAATGTTTGTTATCAAAACATTGTCAAATTATTAATTCCCGTCATGCGTTTAGTTTTTGCTAGTACCTATTTATCAGTACTTTAATTTCAATCTGTTTGAAGTGTCAAAGACCAAATTCAACAAACGACCAAGTGGTTATATTCTCTTTGCAAGAAACAAATTAGTACTTACTCAGATAATAATATAATCAGACGTAAAATAAGTCAAAAAATAATCACCCTACATAAAAACAAATAAAAACCCTACATTTTTCTATTGAGAGCTGCCTGCACAGACTACTATCTTAATAAAAAAGGACTTGTCCCAAAACGGGCCTAAAATTTTAACCAAGACACTTAATATATATTTGGATAGAACTCCTAAAAACTAGCCTTTTGTACTAAATAGTTTAATTTTAAAAAACATTTTTAGACACCTCCGTTTATAACAATTTTTTTAAAAGCTTTCAGTCTTTAATGGATCCAACATCCATATTTTGCCCCTTTTAAATATTCCTAAAGTTTGAGCCTGGTTAGATTTTGAGGCCTAGCACCAAGAAGCTTTTTGGGTATAAGCTTCTTGCCTAGCACTCATACATAAAGCAGACATCACTTTTATTTTATGTATTATCTGTACCGCTTGTTTTTGCGACTTGTCACTTGCGAGTTGCGACTTATTAGTGTTGGGTAGGACACGACATAACTCTTACACTAAGAGTAGCCTCTTTTTGCACTAAGCCAGTACAATGTACTACTTCAAATGAGGCGAGGCGTATTGAAGCTTGGCGACATGTTTGAAGTAACGAGTACAAATATGACATACGAACTTTTGCCCGCGGCTCCACCCGCATGAACGAGTTTTCCCGAGATAAAAGTCCCGCTTTATATTTTCCCGTTATTTTTTTATTTTTTTTATTAGCATAGAACGACGAGACGAGCACGCCGTTCGCCTGATGGTAAGCGTTACGACCACCCATAAACAGTAGCAACACCATCCAGGACCTTGACTTACAAAGTACTGTGTGGCATTCCACTGCGCTCGTCATCCTGAGACATAAGATGTTACGTCTCATTATGTCCAGTAGTTATACTGGCTACAATGTCCTTCAAACCGAAACACAACAGTGCATGCACTGTTGCTTGGCGGTAGAAATAGACATTGCGGTGGTATCCACCCAGGCCTCTTACATAATGAGAGACCTATCACCAGTGAATACCACCGTTATAAAAAGTAGCCGATATGTTAATCCAGGACATGATCTATTCGTGTGCCTTTCATCGAAATCCGTTCAGTAGTTTTTGCGTGAAAGAGTAACAAACATCCATACATCCATACTTACAAACTTTCGCGTTTATAATACTAGCTTTTGCCCGCGGCTGCGCCCGGGTGAATGGGTTTTCCTGGGATCAACGTCCCGCTTTATATTTTCCCGGAATAAAAAGTAGCCTATGTGTTAATCCAAGACATAATCTATCCGTGAGCCGAATTTCATCGAAATCCGTTCAGTAGTTATTGCGTGAAAGAGTAACAAACATCCATACATCCAGACATCCATACCAAAAAACTTTCGCGTTTATAATATTAGTAGGTAATCCTACTAATGTAGGATTATATTCATTGAAGAATTACATACTATTGTAATTTGTAGCATGCTTCTCGCTCCCTCTGTGTCCTCGTCCTACAGTTTTACTGAGACAGAGAGTAAGTAACGGGACTTCGCATCTACCGCGACATAAAATTTGAAGTAGTACAATATAAAATGTTGAGCCGCTCTTACATTTTGACGTCATGTACGGGACAAATGTTAATGTACCGTCTCTTGTATGTCCTACCCAACACTACGACTTATTATTAATATTATTTGCCGCCAAAGTATCGTAAATGTCAAAAATTCATCGGATATTATTCTCCAAATACAACTAAAAAATAAATTAAGATGGGTATTTTAGGTTTATCGAAGTTAATAGCGGACATAACGCCGCAAGCTGTAAAAGAAATGGAGATAAAAAACTATTTTGGTGCGTAATTTGATTTAATCAAGTCACGCGTGTAATATCAAGATCTCAGACTGTTTATAAAATTTCATTCTATTTTCAGGAAGAAAAATAGCCATTGATGCATCTATGAGCCTCTATCAATTTCTAATAGCGGTCAGAAGTGAAGGTATTTAAGATTTTCATAAATAAAAACATTCCAATATATTCGATAGCATATGTGGAAACGTTTTGCTACGTATTAAGGCGAAATGTCGTTAAATCGTAAATTTATTTACGTTCTGTCCATGAATTATAATCAATTACGATAGCTGCCAGAAGTTGAAAGAAGCTGAAGCTGTGATTCATAAAGGAAGTTTCCTATAACTAGACTTGCTCTTAAATATTAAGGTTTATAACAGGAATGTTGTATGTACGTCTAGATAGGTACTGCTGTAAATAATAGAAATACTAAAATAATGTTGCACAATGGAAGCAATGCAGTGCTATTTAATAATTTGTAGTTCTATTCCTCTAGAACAGTGTGTTTCAATGTGTGGGTCACGACCACCCTTGGGGGATCGCGAAGCCTTTTTACAGGGGTCACAAGAGATCACGAAATCTACCTCAGTATAAAAAAAAACAATAAAATTTAAAGAGATGACTGATACTGAAAGAAGAGATTTTTATCAGTTGGTAACATAATCGGTGTAAAAAAGTGTTAACTATATATTTATCTGAATGTTAATTATGCAATTGCATAAAATTTTGTATGGATTGAATATTTGTAATATAATAAAATACATAAATGCTAATGCTAAGGGTCGGCAGGGGGTGGGGGTATGTCGAACAATACTTTTCATACTAGTGTGGTGGTGTTAGTGGTAGGTGTTGTGTCATGGAAAAGGTTGAAAATCACTTCTCTAGAATGTGACGAAACAAACACAAAATGAACCTCTGTCATTTGATAGTTATTGGCTGAAAGGGAACATACAAGTCACGTGTTGGTGTCTCAACCAATGAGAATCAATTGAAATGGATGTTCTTTTCATGTTTTATCACATTCTAAGAGGGCTGGGTAATGCTAATGTTTATGGCAGGTGATACTAGACAACTATTATGTCATAAAACCTTGGTCCCCAGGAGCCCAACTAGTCTCTGTAGATGGGGAGACCACATCCCACCTCATGGGGACCTTCTACCGGACCATAAGGTTGATAGAGAATGGTATAAAGCCAGTGTATGTGTTTGATGGTAAACCTCCGGAGATGAAGTCCCATCAGCTGAACAAGAGGGCTGAGAGGAGAGAGGAGGCAGAGAAGGAGCTCCAGAAGGCTACCGAAGCTGGTAATTATTTTTGGTCTATACAATCCACTGGACTAAATTAAATAGGGTTACTTTAAATAAAATGGTTTGATAAATTGAGACCAAGATCAAAAAATGTGATGATAATAATGATGTATTACAATATATAAATATTTGATTACTTATTAATCTACATTATTATTATTATTACTTATTAATACACTATTTATAATGCATTAAAAATAGTGTTTCTGACAATATTCCTACTTATTAAATGAGAGAAACAATAAAATTGACAAATTTCTTAAGCCACCATAAATAAATTCAGGTGACCAAGCATCCATAGAGAAGTTCAACCGGCGCCTTGTAAAAGTAACAAGACATCACAGTGAGGAAGCCAAGGAATTGCTCAAACTCATGGGCATTCCAGTTGTGGACGCACCGTGTGAAGCGGAGGCGCAGTGTGCTGCTTTAGTAAGTTATTTTGGTAATAAAATAATGTAGTTTAATGTTCCTGTCGGGTAATATACGCCATGAAGTTGCCATCCTGAGTAGCGGCTTAGTATGGCGCGGTGAGCGGCAAGAATATGGGGAAGTATGATTTTTTTTGTTTTGACCTGAAGTCTGAAACACGCCGAGTCTTTTGTACCGAGCGACAGCGACAAGTGAGGGAGACAGATGTATGGGGGAATAGGAAAGACGCCCAACACAGATTGGTGGGGATAGCTGCCCCGCTACTAGCATATGTGGCATTGGAACCGTGCCGTCGTGCCGCTCGCTGCAAAGCCCGTTTTTGTGGCGGGGCCCTAAATTATTAGTCTTCTAGGTCATCTTTCTATTCCCCAAATAAATAGGTAGAATTACATCTGGTTTTAATTTATCACATCGGTTATTAATGTCTCATCATAATGTGACTTCACTTGTGTACTTTGTTACATAGTACCATAATTATAATAAATAAATAAAATAAATCCCTTCCTAGCCGATTTCGGCCACGGCGGCGGCTCAACGGAGGTCAGCCAGGTACGCAGGAGATATTATAGTGCACAAGTGTGTGTGCAATACACAGGTGCACAGTGCACACGCTATTCCTTCACTCTCATAGTCCAGTGAGATGGCAATCAGACATGACCGGAGTTAGATTAATCTCTAATTATAATCAATCATTTAATAGCTACTGGTCCCAAGCCTCTTATGCGAGAGCCCGCCTGGGTAGGTATCACCGCAATGTCTATTTCTACCAAGTCGCACTTGTGTTTCAGTTTGAAAGACATTGTAGCCAGCGTAAATACTGGGCGTTGAGACTTACTAAATGATATCTCACAAAAGTTCAAAAATAACTTAATGGTTGAATCTGAGTCTTCTTCCCAAAGCATTCCACTTCCACCCCACTATCAGTATATTTCCATCAAAACTTGCCTCCAGGTGAAGTCAGGCAAAGTGTTTGCAGCGGCCACAGAGGATATGGACGCGTTAACGTTCGGCGCGCCGGTGCTACTGCGACACCTCACCTTCTCCGAGGCGAGGAAGATGCCCGTGCAGGAGTTCCACCTGGACAATGTGTTGCAAGGACTCGAGATTAACCATGATGAGGTATTAAAATTAAAATATATATTTATCATGTATGTACAGTTAGTTACACAAGTAGATGAACAAGTCCAAAGATGGGCTTAAAATTCTAACCAAGATACTTCATATATATTTGGAGATTTATGTCTATTTATTTTAATTAAATTCCGCTTATAATGATATCGAAGGGAAATGAAAATCACGCCATAATAAGCGGACGTCATACAAAGCATAAAGATTTTTGCGTAATATTTTTTAGGGTTCAAATCTCTAATGCACAATGCCATTCATTCGACACAAAGATTTGAACAAAGCAAGTCAATACGCGATTCGCAAATTGCAGAAGATCGGTAAAAAAAGTTTCAGTATTCGAATATAGTCATCATAAGCGATATGTCATTATAAGCAGCATGAAAAGTCATTGTATCCGTTGTTACTTTCGTACAAGCTTGTGTGGAACCAAATGAATTCTACAGTTTCGTCATATTAAGCGGTTGGATATGCGCAGTCATACTAAACGGATTCTACTATATAGACATTAAAGAAAATCACATTTTTCTTTTTCCAATCTAGTTCATAGACCTGTGCATTCTCCTTGGATGTGACTACTGCGGCTCCATCCGCGGCATCGGGCCCAAGCGTGCCGTGGAACTCATCCGGCAACATCGCACGTTGGACAACGTGTTGCGCAACATCGACACGCAGAAGTACACGCCGCCGGAGAACTGGGACTATCAGCTCGCGAGGAAGCTGTTTGTTGAACCCGAGGTGGCTGATGCTAAGGAGATTGAGGTAGGTTCACGTGCCTGAGGAGTTTAGCTGTCGTGCGTATCGTGAACGCGCTTTTGTATCACTACTATAAGGTAGTTTCCTGTTTGATTTTGTAAATTATTTTATATGTAACAGAAAATAATACGAAACAGAAATTCTTCTGTGAAATCAGCATCAAAATTGGTTGAAAACTAAAACAGTTATTCATATTTTAAATATTGTTGTGAGCAAACGTGGGGACGTGGAGGGGATATCGCGCTATCTCTTTCTCACGCAGGCAGCGTTATGGCCGACGGCGCTTGGTGACGCCACAGCCTAGTATTGCTGTTATTTGACAGCTACCTCTCCCACCAAATTTTAAAGCTTTATAACTTACTATTGCGCCAATTTTGAAAATTCTTTTCCATTAGATTTGGGATAGCATACATTTTTCATAATTGTATTTGAAAAAAAGGAGTAGGTGACTACTTTGTTGCAATGCTTTATGTGATTTTTTAAAACCATAATATGATTTATAGAGTACTCTCCATGAAATAGTGTAAAAATAAATAGGGGTATATATAGATCCAGGCATTACCCCTGCAACCTTTCGAACTTAACCTGTGTATAATATTAGTTCAAACATAAATATTGATAATAAAATTAGCCATTAGACTACCCATTTTCTTGTTTATCTTATTATAAAAGTTAATATTTGGACTACTTATTTACCTAACTATAAATATTAGTTAAAATGGTCGGACCCTGACGAGGATGGCCTGGTGAAGTTCCTGTGCGGCGACCGGCAGTTCAACGAGGAGCGAGTGCGGAACGGCGCCAAGAAACTCAAGAAGGCGCGCACCGGCACCACGCAAGGGAGGCTCGACGGGTTCTTCACGGTATATCTTTTTTTTTATTTAAGACACAGAATACAATCAAAACATATAATGACTAGCTAGGGTTAGTACTTAATCTAGATTCATGGGCGTATATAAGGGGGGGCCTAGGGGGTCCAGAACCCCCCCACCCCTTAAGCTTCTAAAATGATCGGGCTACCAAACATGTCAACACTCTAAAATATATTATGTGACGGGAGGGCGGGGTCGTAAACAGTGTCGTGCAAGGCAAGAACCCACTTAATTTTTTTATCGTAGGCCCTCCCCCTTTGAAAGCTATAGCTACGCCCGTGCACGCACACACTCACGCCTTTTATCCCCGAAGGGGTAGGCATAGGTGCAACTAATGCACCCACTTTTCGAAACCACCACACTATCCAGCACCTTGAGTTACAAAGTACTGTGTGGCATTCCACTGTGCTTGTCATCCTGAGACATAAGATGTTAAGTCTCATTATGTCCAGTAGTTTCACTGGCTACAATGTCCTTCAAACCAAACCAAAACACAACAGTGCATGCACACTGTTGCTTGGCGGTAGAAATAGACATTGCGGTGGTACCCACCCAGACGGACTCTTACATATGAGAGACCTACCACTAGTAAAACTATTATGTTAGTCCCTTTTCAATTATATCTTTATAAAAAAGGGGCCAGTTTTAAGTCATTTTATGACGATAACTCAATTTTCGTGTGTGTATCTTCTCAGGTTACGTCATCACCAAATCCCAAACGCAAAGCAGAGGACGATAAGAAAAACGCTGCGAAAAAGAAAGCGAAAGTGAGCGGCGGGGGACGAGGCAGGAAGCCTAAATAGACTGAGTTTTTACTGTTATTGTAATGTTAATCGAAATTTTTGTTGCTGAAATAGACAATGGACTGTTCGTTCTTATCAAGTTATCAAGTGAATAATGGCAAAAGTCTGTGAGATAGCGTGTGGATAATAATCGTCTTTTCTAGAATTGTAATTAGCCCTCACAGGCATAAAAGAACGGATGGGTTAACATTTTGCCGCGGAGTTTCTTCATCTCTTTCTCAAATTGAAATTTTTTTTCTACTCAGTCAGTTATGTTTGTAAATTTCAGACAAATAAGGGGGCGGGTGAATATCGAACACGCGATGTCTCGAAAAAAATGTGCTCGAAGAACTACTGGACTGAGCACACAGAATATCTTTAACCAGTGTGTCCAGCTAATTTTAATGTTTCTAAATGATTTTCAATACACTATTTGAATTGAGTAAAATATGATTAATGGTAATTGGTAATCAATAATTCCAGTGGCGCCCTTGCAGGGGGGGGGGGGGGGCTGTCAAACCGCTCGGGGCCTCCAACTGATAACCTTTGTTAGGTTACTGCTTACCTACGCACCTTGCATTTTTATTGTGATCGGGGACTTTTTTTTCTTCTATCCGGGTCTCGCGCCTTGAAATAAGACCTCGGTCCTCGAGCAAACATCTACAGCCTGAAGCCTCCTGTTGGCTAAGGCCGTCACTGGATATTTCCATAATTTGTATCAAATTCGTATAGGGTTAATAAAACCCATTTATTATAATTGTTAGCTTATCTGAAAAAATCTACCTCTCTACCCAATCTCATATTGTTATTACCTCTTAAATAAAACTCGAATAAGTTTTAAACATACTGTTCATGATTTACTTAAACTTGGTCTAAATATTTGTGCGATTAAAGAATAAAGAAAATTGAAAGTATTTTTTTGTTACTGTAAAAATTCTTCACAAATATCAAGTACTAGCATTGCGCGCAACTCCGCCCGCGTGGAAAAGTTTTCCGGGATAAAAAGTAGCCTATAGCACTCAGGAGTAATGTAGCTTCCTATTAGTGAAAGAATTTTCAAAAACGGTCCAGTAGTTCCTGAGATTAGCGCGTTCAAACTAACAAACAAACTCTTCAGCTTTATATATTAGTATAGATATTAAATTCTATTGACTATTGAAATAAATATACTACCCTCAATCCATAAATCAGGCTGGCCTGGTAAACAAAAGGTCCTTCACAGTTGAAACCCGTGACCAGCAGTGCGGTAAATACTGGGCTATTTTATGATAAACCTGCCATGATATAATTTAAAAAGTTGTGTCTGAATTGTTCTAAGTTGTGAGTGTATTCTTGTATTTCTATGGTAATATAAGATGTTAAATATATTTTGTGTTTTATTTATATTATTTTCTTACAGATGGTGAGGTTTTTGTAAATTCGACTGATTTGGTTATAGGTCGGTTAAATTAAATTTGATTAAATCTTGGTTAGGTTTTCAATGTGTTAATACTGCATGTATTCATGAAAAATGTTACAAATAATATAATTGACAATATACAGCAAACTAGCCTTCGGGCGGGCTCCGCCCGCGTGAAAGTTTTCCCGGGATAAAATACGTGTGGCACTCGGAGACTGCCGCGGTAAAGCTATTGCATAGCATTTTTTATCCCAAATTTTGATTGACTAAACACAAATTCGTTCTTACGCTTACCACATAAAGTAGATTTTTAAACGCGAGCAACGCACGTTTAGTCTTGTTATTGATAAATGTCAGAAATGCAATGGTCATCACAACCAAAGTAGAATAAATCAAAATTTGAAAAAAGAATGTTACGTTCGATTATTTTGTACTCGTGCCGTGCCAACGCTGGGGAAAAAGCTTCTACGCAATGTATTTAAGGTTCATATTAGATTAGTAAGAAATGATTTTAACGACTTTAATAAATAAAATAAAAAAAATATACTCTTTTCAAGAATTATAGCTTCTACGCATTGTATTTAGGGTTCATATTAGTAAGATAAAAAAGATGTCAGGTTATTTTCGTTACGGAATTTCTGGATTCGGTCTCCAAGCTCAAGGCCCGTGATAGAAGCTATGCAATAGCTTAAAAAGTAGGCTATATATCGCGCCTTTAGATCGAAAACAACATAATTCAAAAATGACTTAAAACTGTTCCCTTTTTTATAAAAATATTGTTACGTGCTGGGGTTCGGTATAAACAATTAAAACGCCGGTATTGCGATAAAAGCACCAATTAGGATTTTATTAGCACAACTCCACAAGTAAACTAACGAAAACACTACACTAGATACTACAATATTCTTATACACTTATTATAGTCACTCACTATACGTTTACACAAATCACAATTCGCTTCGAAGTCGCTCGGAGTTATCGCTCGTAGTCCGCTTGTCGCTCTGCTCGCTAAGCAAGACTGAATGCCCGGCGGCTTTTTTTTTTTTTTTTTTTTTTTTTTTGTCCCTGACTATTCTGCCAGTAGCCTGACGAGGGTCGGCTTTTCTGGCCACACCGGTCTTTAGGGTGAACGCTGGTGCGCTCGCAACCCTGAATTTAAGCAACCATGCTGAGGGCAACCCACTAACGGGTTACGAGCCTCGGCTCAGGACGGTCGCTGAGGGGAGAATATGAGACATTCAACGATTAGGGGGGGGGAAGGAT